>CM059423.1:10790000-20790000 GCA_030378225.1 Knoxia roxburghii
ATACACTTTGAATGTTATTGAGTGAATCTTTGATAGTGTGAGGTGATAAGGTCAATTAGTGTTGATAGAGAATTCAATTCATGTTTGTTCTTGCTTGATTGTTGAAGTTGTATTGATGTCATGAATGCAAAGTGAGTGCATGTTTTTCATGTTTAGCTTGAAGGGGGAAGAAAAACCATCTTAGAGTGAACTTATTTTATTTTGGACTCATTGTCTATTAGTTTTCTTGTTTAGTTTGCTTGAGGACAAACAAAGTCTTAAGTGTGGGGGTGTCACGTGACTCCAAAACACACCTTTTTATGACCCAAAATCATGGACATTTATCTTACTTTTAGTTGGTTTCAATGATTTTGATATCTTTTATGAGCTTTCAATGCACTTATAGTTGGATTTGCATGATCTTTTAGTAAAAAGTTATATTGGAGATTTTGGAAGAAAAAGACTTTTGCTGGCAAAAGGCAGAAAACACGATGAATTGAAGCTTAAAGAGAAGAATTTGGAAAAAGCATCAAAAGCTGAAAAGATCGAGATTAGAGACGCACAGGCACTGCCGCCTACACGCCACCGACCTCTGCGTACTGTAGGCGTCGCGCCTCGCCGTCGCCCGAAATTCGCTGCTGAAAATCCAAATTTGCCCTTGGCGTGTTTAAACTTATGTTTTTCCAAAATTAGCCCTCAGAATCTTTTTTTAATGGCCAAGACCTCTTGTAAAGACACATACTATTACAACTTAGTAGGTTTTTCGTGTTTTAGAGAGAGTAGCTTAGTGAGGAAGAAACACACACTTGTTCATCTTTTCACACACACACAATATGAATTCTCTTAGAACAATCATGTTCTAAGTAGATTCTAGGGCAATCTACCAATCTAAGTGATAGGGGGTAGTGGATTTCCATGAGATGTAGAACAAAACAATGGATTTATTGAAGAAGAATTGCTCTTTAATGATTGGATTCAAGAGTTGGAAGTGTTATTCCTTATTTTTGAGAAAGGCCATACCTTCTCTTAGAGAGTAGCTTAGTGAGGAAGAAACACACACTTGTTCATCTTTTCACACACACACAATATGAATTCTCTTAGAACAATCATGTTCTAAGTAGATTCTAGGGCAATCTACCAATCTAAGTGATAGGGGGTAGTGGATTTCCATGAGATGTAGAACAAATCAATGGATTTATTGAAGAAGAATTTCTCTTTAATGATGGGATTCAAGAGTTGGAAGTGTTATTCCTTATTTTTGAGAAAGGCCATACCTTCTCTTGTGAATGAAATAATTTTATGTAGCAATTAGCATTTCATTGTTGATGTTGTTCTTTTGTATGGTTATTCATGCATATTGTTAAGTGGGCTTCATGCAATTGAAGTAATTATTGTCTTTAAATATTTGATTTTACCTTGTTATTGAAATATTTATTGAATCTACTCCATTACTTGTTTAATTGGGGAGTGCTTAACTTGTTATAGGCATGTGGGTTGATACAATTGAGATTTCTTGTGTTGCATGGTTGGTTGTCTAGTTTTCCATTCGCCATGTAAGTTTGTAACTTCAAATTGACATGATGTGGTGGTGTAGAGGATCGATAGTAGAGTAGGATTGACGACCATATCTCTATTATTGGCTATTTTAGTCCTTATGTGGAGATACATGAAAGGTATTATCATAATGCTTGGACATTTGCATGTTATTTGCTTAGCAATAGCCCTTTGGATCTTGTTGTGGTGTTATTTTCCCGCTTTTACCCATATTATCTTTTCTTCTGTTTATTTTAGTACTTGCATAACTTACTTGAATTTACTACTTTAACCTTTGTTTTGTTAGCTCTTAGATCTAGAAACTGCTTGAAATTGTAGTAAGTGAGGACTCGAACCCAACAACTACTTCAATCAATAGAACCTTCTCATGAGAACGAAACCTTAAGTACTATAATTTTTGTATTTTTGAAATAACATAAATAGAAATGCTAAAAGTAAACTTAATAATGAATTCTTGATACATTGCTTTATGCCATAGCTAAGGGATCTCTACCATTCTCATAGTACTTCTCAGAACTCATAGTATCACTAGTACTTCAGAAATCTAGAGGGGATTGCCATAAATGTCAATTCATCCATTGTCCAAATCAACAAAAATATTGACATGCAACATAGAAAGTAAAATGCAAGTCCTTTGAACTTTGGAACGCTTTACTTTAGACCTTTCAGTCTATCTTTACTTTATTTCGAACATTCCAGTCCACCAATAAAACTTACCACAGACATTTTAGCTATTTAGATATGTATCTCTCAATTATATGTAAATAGTTTACAAACAGTTAAGAATAATTGTTGAAAGTATAGAGTACAAAATGATACAGTTGTTATATCAAGTGAATTTATAATTCTAAACTTTTAAATGATGCAAATATTTTTTTGAGTCACATTTTAACTATACAAGTCAAACATTAACTAAAAAGTTAAAAAAAATGTGATTTTTATTATGTCATTTTAGCTAGATACTATTTCAAAATCTATTTTTTAAATGCTATAAAATTAAGACTTTATTTGATAAAATAGGATAAGATTATATTGATTTTGTTGGGATAGCTGGTGGCCACCTAAACTTACACTTTTCCTTTGGCGTTTTTTTAGTTGGGTGTTACTATTGCCCTATGCCAATTTGGTATTGTGACTGCACCGTTGATGTGTTTATTCTGCAGGCAACAGAGAAAACTTATGGTCACCTATTTTTTGATTGCTCACAAGTTCAGACTATTTGGGGAATTTAGTTACAAAGATGGGTGGTTCTCTATAGGAGAGAATTATTTTCCTAAAATCTTTAAAATTCTATGAACGTTTATTACTTGTGGATGATGTTGATTAAGTATGGTCATGATTTCTCCATAATCACGTAGAATGACACCACTTTAGGTTAGCCATCTAAAGGTAAAATTTTTAAGATGAAAACACAATAAACACTATTACGTTAGCCTCTAAGGATATGCTATCCATACATACTGAAAGTTTCGTTCGTGCAATCAGATTTAAAAATTTCTTTCGAAACCATTGCACAGGATCTTGAATTATCTCGTTCAATTTGACACGCAAACAAATACAATATCTAAAACAAAAGCAAAAGTTTAGAATTGACCTTTGAAGTGTGAAATTGAGAATTTTCTTGTTTTCGGAAACACCCGTCCGGATGTTGTGTGGGCAACGATCTACCGAACATTTTTGAATCAGATCTGACAGAAAACCAGAACAAAAACTGGACCCTGGAAAAACGCGTCGATCTCGGGATTCCGCGCCGTGCCGCCGATCAGTTTCTACAAAACACGTTGTCGTCTGTGATCACCACCACCGGCCGAAATTTAGCACCGCTGGAACGCCGTTGCTGCCGTCGGGATTACCTGCCAGAGTTCTCCATCGCCAACCGCAGACCGCCGAAAGAGATCGTCGCCATCTCGGGATTGAAGCCGCCGCAGGTTTGCTCTCTCTCTCTTTCTCTCTCTGTTTTTCTCTCTCTAGTTTCCTTTTGTGTTCTGTCAATAATTACTGCTGTAACTTCTGTCTTGTCTGGTGCTGATTCTTGTGTCTTATATGGTAGGCTATAAGAGAGACCTCAAGTTGACTTAAGTTAGGCCTTCCTGTTGGGTTTGAGTTTTATTAATTCCAAGCCTACACCAAGACTTATTAATAATATTAACCCAATTAATACTATTGACCCAAGGATAATTAAATCCACTTTGTCAATTAAAACTCAACACATAATTAAGCGTACCACTAACGGATTAATTATGAAACTACCACTCAAATTGAATAATACTTTCGATTCTACTTAATTACGTATTTCTATTATCTCCCCGTGTCAAAGATATAATGCTCGTCGATTTATTAATTTACTAATAAATTAATTTAATCAACTTCTTCTCATACGAGATCAGTACCACTCGACCTTATTACTTTACCGGACTTTCCATCCAACGGCCGGATTTAGTATAATAATCTTTCGAGCTTATTTTGAGAGAACCATCACCCCGACGCACTGGTACACGGTTTCCTTTCGACCAGCAATTGTACACCGAGCAACTAAACACGCGCATCCAACCTACCAAGTATATTGGCCTTAAGCGACTACACTCTTTGGTAGATTAAAATACACTATGCTCAATTCTCGTGTCTGTCCTCGTCTAGGGATTAAGAGATCGAATACCAGGTTTGAGTTGACTACGAAATTTGTACAGGTCAAATCAATCCTAAAAGGTCCTACCCAATATGCATCGCGCATATCCGAATGATTCAATCAGTCAAGAGAAGCCGATTTCAGAAACATTCAATGATTGCATGAGTCGTAGAAGGCTGAATATGATAAAAAGCTTGATTTTACTCCAGCGAGTTTAATACCTACTTAAACCAACAGTACGTCCAAACTGTCTCAGTCACGAGCCTATTTATATATCATAATTTTAACCGATGATCAGATCCTCTGTGTCATACCAAACACCTCATCTTCTAGTCATATGATATAAAGGGACTTCATGAATAAACACGAATAATTAACTAAAACACTTTCAATCGATATAACTGGGAAATAATGTTCATACAATCGAAACTTTTCTATATTCACACTAACAACACACATGTTAAACAATTATCGGAATAAAAGCAAAATTATTAATCAAAAGTTCAAACTGTTTTATAAGGGGCAAGCCTCTTTAGGTATAGGAAATGGAGGAAATTGGCCGGCCATTAACTAAGGTTACAAATGCTCTATTCCTAGAGTTTGAATCTCACTAGAAATCTAAACTAGAGAAGGGTACAATATCTACTATAGTGTGACAACTAGTTGGAAATTATCCTTTAATGATTATCCTATAAGGATAGCCAATTATTATGGAAATAATAAACTTATAATACTAATGGGTTTGTTGCGTTAAGTTGCCTCATTTGGACGTAAACTTACAATCAATTAGTAACTTAGGGTATTAGGTTTTGAAAGGTAAAACTAATTCATAAGGATTAAAATCCCTTTCAAAATTAAAAAACTCAACAAATAAAATAAAACTAGTAACTATAATGGTCAAAAATACTAAATGAGATGGAAAACACCAAACTAAACATAGTGAATAATATGAATTAATTGGTTGCCATAGTTTGTCTGGTTTTTTAAAGCTTGCTGTCCGCCAAGTTTTTTGGAAAATCCGCTGCAGTTCTCCAATTTTTTTGAGGTCAAAGTTCAGTTCTTTTAGGGTGCTTGATCCGGGTTCATCACGTTTGATCTCTCTTTTGGTGATCCGTGATTGGGCTCGTCCAGATCGTGACAAAAGGCTGGATCTTTGTGGTTGTTGGTGGCGGACTGCGGCAGTTTTGGTGGACTGCTTATGGGCTGAAGCTAAGATCGGATTTTGGGCAAATTGAGTTCATTTTGAGGGGTTTTTCTTAATGGGTTTTCGTGGGTTTTGATAGCACATCCCGTTAGATTATTACCCACACAATATTTGGAATTTCTTGGAGTTATCTTTCGGATTTCGGTGGTAATCGCAGGGAAAGATTTGGTTTTTCTTATTGCGATGGACTTCGCTTCAAATGTATAACCTTTAATCCTTCCGCTTTTAATTAAAGGTTCAATCTTTATGCGTTAGATGTCAATTTAATAAATTAAATAAGTATAAGCCTAGATCCGTTCATGGGAAAATGAATTTGAGCCTGAGTTGTGTCGAAAGCTTCTGATTCTGGAATGCATTGCACGAAAGTGAGGTTTTCGATTTAACCCGGGCTTGTCTGTTTTCCTTCAAAAATGGTATCAGAGCGAGTGTTTTGGCTTTATACTTGTTTAATTTATTACACGGCTTTATTTTGGCGTTATTGTTTTTGTCGAAATGTTTAAACAGGTGGTTATTAGTTTCCCGGCTATTATGGTAGAAATTTATTTTTCATTCATAAACACCGGGACATGTCCGGGCTCGTATAATTTTTGAATGGAAATGTCTGTAATAGTAATAACCACGAGCTGGAAGCCGTGTAGGATTAGAAAAATCTTGTAGTAGGATTCGATCTAATCATGTCATCTTTAAATTCCTAGAAAAACACATTGTATATAGGAATTTATGTACTATGACGAAGACGTTATCTTGTGTAACTTATATTCGCGAGTTTTGGTTTTTCATAATTTTTGGTGATTTCTAATTACGTAGAAAACCGAGAAAACCCGGACGAATCGAGAGGAATCCAAATAACGAGTGGGAGCGACATGACTGGACGTGTCACCGAGGCATAAAGGAATCAACGATAGAGAAGACCATAATAGTCGAGAAATTTTATTTCTTTAATTTCCCATATTTATGTCTTTTCGTTGATTGTGTGTTTTCGTTTTATTTTGCATGAACGAAAACCAAACCAAACCGTTTTAAAAGGAAAAGTGCAATTAATTAAGGTAGATTATTCGCATATTAAAACTCCAACGGTTTTATGGGTGTGAATATCCATAGTTAAGATATTGCATATTAAAACATAAAAATTCTCAAACATAAAAATCTAAGTGGGAGCGGGTTGGTAAATATCCCCATGGCCTCCATTACGGGTTCATTAGTGATTTGGTTAAACTTGCGTGATGGCTTAGACCTTCCTCCCTATCGGATGAGTTTTCAACCATAGATATCACCGGAATGAATTTCTAAAGGGATGACTATAGTGAGTTTAATTGGAGAAAGTTGCGACACCCTCTCCATCCGAGGCGTATTAGTATCCTAAGTAACAAACTTAGAAGTCACGTAATGACATTCACTTAGTGTACCGTTTTTAGTATCCCTCCCATCGAGGTTACGCTATCTTCGTGTACGACTAAAATTGTCGACTATTAATTTCATTGATCATAAGATTGTTGGTCCAATGGTGAAATTAATGAACTTTGGTTCTTCTCGAACGAATGTGGGTTGGCGTAGACGTTCACACATCGTGATATGCGTTAATCCCGGTGTGAGAGATGTCGGTAGAAGATTATATTATTTTTTGAGAATTTCAATATTTTTGAAAAAGTAATACTAAAACTTGACTGTTTATTTTTCAGTTGTTGATATGTCGTTCAACCTGCTAGCTGTCATACTTAACCAGAACAAACATACGGGTCCAAATTACATTGACTGGAAACATAACCTGGACATTGTCCTCACCGCTGAGGGTTACAAGTACGTGCTCACTGAGAAGTGCCCCCCTAAGCCCAGCTATGATGCCACCCCTGAGCAGTGAGAGCCATATACGAGGTGGCAGAAGGATGATGAGATAACCCGGTGCTACATCTTGGCTTCTATGTCGAGTGTATTGCAACACCAGCATCAGTTGTTTACCTCAGCCTACGATATGATACTCAACCTCAGGGAGATGTTTGGACATCAGGGTAGGGCAGCCAAGCAGTCAGCTATGAGGAAACTCATGAATGCTAGGATGGCTGAGGGCACTTCAGTGAAGGATCACGTGCTGGACATGATGAGCTGCATCAATGAGATCGAGGTATTGGCAGGTGACATTGATGGGGAGACCCAGGTCGATATCATCCTTCAGAGCTTGCCCTCAAGTTTTGAGCAGTTTCGGATGAACTACAATATGGGCAAGCTCTCATATTCACTTCCCGAGCTCATGACTCCATTGGTATCTGCTGAGAGCCTCTTCGCAGAGAAGAAGCAAACCTTGGCTACTGTTGGTCCCTCAGGTTCCCCTGTTGGGCCCAAAGCCAGGAAACAAAAGAGGAAGAGAGGCTAGAGAGTAGGAGTAGCTGATCATGGACCCAAGGCGGGCATTGCCAAGAAACACAAGTCGAAAAGCAAGTGTTTCACATGTGGCAAAACAGGACATTGGAAGAAGGATTGCCAAAAGCCTCGAGGTATGTGCAAATTTTCCCTAGTTACTGAGACTTGTTTAGCGGCGATTACCACGGATACTTAGTGTGTGGATTCAGGAGCCACTGATCACTTTTGTAATTCTTTGAAGGGGTTCCAAGTGACCCGGCTGCTTAGAGAGAGAGAGTTGCAGGTCTACCTTGGGGATACTACAAGAGTTTTAGTTGTTGCAGTGGCAGTTTTATGTCTTTATTTTTCAGACTCTGTTTTAAATTTGAAGGATTGTCTTTATGTACCTTGTTTTCGGAAGAATTTACTTTCAGTTTCGAGACTTTTATTGGATGGTTATAAGTGTGTTTTATTCTGATAACTCTGTTTTTATTAGAAAGAACAGAGGCTTATATGTTCCGGTACATTGGTTCACAATCTATTTTAAATCAAGACAAACTCCCCAGTTGTGCACAACACTGAAACTAGTACCTCATCACCGAATCATAATAAGAGAAAAGAGTCTTCCCCTTTGAATCAAACTTATCTTTGGAACCTGAGACTAGGTCACATCAATCTCAGTAGGATTCAAAGGTTGGTCAATAATGGGTCTTTGGACTCATTGGAGATTGACAGCTATCCGACCTGTGAGTCCTGCTTGGAGGGTAAGATGACCAAGAGGCTTTTCAAGGCAAAGGGGTATAGGGCCAAAGAGGTTTTAGAGTTGATTGATTCTGACTTGTGGCCTATGTCAGTTCAGGCTAGAGGTGGTTATGCGTATTTCGTGACATTCACGGATGATTACTCTAGATATGGATACATATACCTGATGCGCCAGAGGTCTGAATGCGTTGGCAAGTTCAAAGAGTTTAAGGCTGAGGTGGAGAACCATCTGGGCAAGAGTAACAAGGCTTGCGATCTGATCGCTGTGGCAAATACCTCTTTAGTGAATTTAAGTCCTATTTGTTAGAGGAGGGTATTCAATCCCATTTGTCTGCACCTGGCACACCCCAGCAGAATGGTGTAGTAGGGAGGAGGAACGAGGTGCTTATGGATATGGTTAGATTGAAGATGAGGAGTTACAGTGAGTTGCCTATCTCGTTTTGGGGTTATGCCTTAGAGACAACATGTTTTATCCTCAACCTTGTGTCATCTAAATCTGTGCCTTCGACCCCAGTAGAGTTGTGGACTGGGCGAAAGCATAGTCTGAGACATGTCAGGATTTGGGGTTGTCCAACACATGTGCTCGAGGCAGATGCAGGCAAGTTAGAGGCAAAAACCAAGGCTATGCTATTTATAGGCTACCTAAAGGAACGAGAGGTGGTCTATTTTATAGTCCTCAGGATCAGAAGGTGGTGATCAGCACCAATGCCAGATTTCTTGAGGAGGACTATATTTTAGATCACAAGTGAAGCAACAAGGTAGTATTGGAAGAGTTTAGAAGTCAATCCATTATTCCAGATGCAAGAGTACAGGAAGACACACCACAAGAGACTGCACACACTATCACAGAGGATGCTCTTACACAGGCTGCGCCTCGTCGTAGTGGGAGGGTTGCTAGACAGCCCGAGAGGTACATGGGTTTGGGTGAGTCTTCGGACTTTATCCCTGGCACTCATGAACCAGACCAGTTAGCTACAATGAGGCTCTCCACGATAAAGATGCAGATTCTTGGCAGAGAGCGATGATTGCTGAGATGGGTTCTATGGACTCAAATCAGGTTTGGACGCTGGTAGACCTTCCTGATGGGTTTCGGCCTATTGGGTGCAAATGAGTCTACAAGCGAAAGAGAGGATCTGACGGGAGGGTTGAGACCTTCAAGGCAGGGCTTGTGGCGAAGGGGTATACTCTGAAAGAGGGTATCGATTATAAGGCGACCTTTTCTCCGGTAGCTATGCTTAAGTCGATCCGGATTCTCTTGGCCATAGCTACTTTTATAGACTATGAGATTTGGCAGATGGACATCAAGACAGCTTTCCTTAATGGAAGTCTTTAGGAGACCATCTTTATGCAGTAACCAGAGGGTTTCATTGTTCAGGGCCAATAGCACAAGGTATGCAGGCTTAGGAGGTCCATTTATGGACTTAAGCAAGCATCCAGATCTTGGAACATCCATTTTGACAAGGTTATCCAGTCCTATGGATTCACTCAATGTCCGGATGAGCAGTGTGTTTATCGCTGGCGTGATGGTGATACAGTGGTGTTCCTCGTACTTTACGTAGATGGCATCCTTCTGATTGGCAACAGTAAGAAGGTGTTGTCAGATTTAAAGGCATGGTTGTCCATGCAATTTGATATGAAGGATTTGGGAGAGGCTGGACATATTCTTGGGATCAAGATTATTCGAGATCGTAGGAGACGTTCTTTGACTCTCTCTCAGGCATCCTACATAGACACGATTTTGGCACGTTTTCACATGCAGAACTCCAAGAAGGGTTCACTACCTTTCAGGCATGGGGTGCATTTGTCTAAGGAGCAATGTCCCAAGACTGCTGAGGAGATAGATGTCATGCAGGCGATACCCTATGCTTATGTAGTGGGTAGCCTCATGTATGCTATATTATGTACGAGGCCTGATATTTGCTTTGCCGTTGGCATGGTTAGCAGATATCAGAGTAACCCTGTGAAAGCTCACTGGGAGGCAGTAAAATACATTCTCAAGTACTTGCGCAGGATGAGAGATTATGTCCTAGTTTATAGAGCGCAGGAGTTTGTACCGTTGGGGTACACAGATTTGGAATTTCAAGGTGATATGAAGAAGAGTAAGTTTATCTCTGGGTTTGTGTTTACTCTAGGAGGTGGAGCCATAGTATGATGGAGTTTCAAGCAGAAATGTGTGGTGGACTCCATCATGGAGGCTGAGTACGTTACCGCATCAGAGGCAGCGAAAGAAGCTGTATGGCGCCGGAACTTCCTGGTGGACTTAGATATTGTTCCTGAGTTGCCTAAGTCTATCACAGTTTAATGTGATAACAATGGTGCAGTTGCTAACTCGAGGGAACCACGAGCCCACAAAGCGAGTAAACACATGAAGCGCAAGTACCACCAGATACGAGAGATCGCAAAGAGGGGAGACGTGATCGTGGCCAAGATAGCATCAGATGACAACCTTGCAGATCCTTTCACAAAGCCATTGACCCCAAAGGTCTTCGAGAGACATGTGGAGGGCATGGGAGTCAGATTCTTGAGGGAGCCATGTGAGAGAGCTTAAAGGTGTTCTGTAGATTTCATTATGACAGCAATGTAATAGCGGGTTGGACAGTTTTTGTACTTATTAGCATAGCTTTGAGTATTAGTGGGAGATTGTTAGTTCTGAATACAGAAAAGCTATGGTTTGTATAAAAACTAATATCCACAGATGACATATCATTTTGTTTCAGTATTAAATTGTTCCATTATATCATAGAACTAGATAACGGGGTATGGAAAGACACAATGGATACCGTTATTGGTTAAAGTATTGATATATAAAAAGAATGCTCATAACTGAGATAGTCTGAACATACTATCGGTATATGTTATCGTGTGGTTTGGAAATTAGTTTATCTAGACTAATTAAATCACACGGATATGCCCGACGCATATTAAGCACGACCAGTTTGGATATAATTGACTTATACTGTTCGACATAGTCAATTCGGTCCTAGTATTCAGTCTCTCAATCCCGAAATTGGGACGGGCATGAGAGTTGGATATCGTATGCTTTGATTTGCCAAAGAGTGCTATCAATTGAGGCCTATACCTCGGTAGGTTGGGTAAGCGGTGTTTAACTTCTTACGTGCCGTTGCTAGTCGGAGAAATCCACGTACCGGTTTGCCGGGTTGATGGTGCTCCCGAGATGAGTTCGTAAGGTTTATTATACTAAACCCGACCAGTGGACTTTATGTCATGTATAATAAGAAGGTCGAGTGGTACTAGTCTTGGATACCAAGAAGGCGGTAAATTAGTTTGTCAGTAAATTGATAAACCGACTAGCACTAGATCTTAATGTGGGGAGATAGAATAAAAATAGTGGCGCGATGTAAAGTCATTTTTGAGTGGTAGTTCCATAGTTAGTCCGATAGTGTACGACTAATTATGCGTTTGACTAATCGACAAAGTGAATTAACTAATTAATCCTAAGGGTTTAATTAATATTTAATTGACAAAGTGGATTAAGAAATTAATTCTATATGAATTAATTAATCCTAAGGGTTCGATTAAGTTAAATTAACGAAGTGGGTTAAGAAATTAATTCGAATGGGTCGATTGGAGTTGATTAGTCTAGGAAAGACTAAGCGGTCAACGAAAGTCAAATTAAAAGGTCCAACTCAAAAGCCCACTAGGTCTCCTTAAGAGCTCCCTATAAATAGAAAGCTTAAGGCCAAAGAAATTTTAAGAAAGACCTTGCAAGACAAGTCTTGCCTCTTAGAGTGAGAGAGTTATAGAGAGAGAACTTCTCCTTCTTGAAGTTTTTTGTCAAAGTCAAACTTGGATACTCACTCTTTCGAATCAAACTAAGCTGAAAGATCGAAGTTTTATCGAAGCCCATGGTACAATTGCTTGTCCGGTTTTTTAAAGGTTGTTGTCCGCCCAGTTTTTTGGAAAATCCGCTGCAGTTCTTCAATTTTTTTGAGGTCCAAGTTCAGTTCTTTGAGAGTGCTTGATCCGGGTTCATCACGTTTGATCTCTCTCTTGGTGATCCGTGATTGGGCTAGTCCAGATCGTGACTAAAAGGCTGGATCTTTGTGGTTGTTGGTGGCGGACTATAGCAGTTTTGGTGGACTGCTTATGGGCTGGAGCTAAGATCCGATTTTTGGCCGATTTAGTTCATTTCGGGGAATTTTTCTTAATGGGTTTTCATGGGGTTTGATAGCACATCCCGTTAGATTATTTCCCACGCAATATTCGACATTTCTTAGAGTTATCTTTCGAATTTCGGTGGTAATCGCAAGGAAAGATTTGGTTGTTCTTATTGCGTTGGACTTCGCTTCAAAGGTATAACCTTCAATCCTTTCGCATTTAATTACAGGTTCAATCTTTATGCGTTAGATGTCGATTTAATAAATTAAATAAGTACAAACCTAGATCCGTTCATGGGAAAATGAATTTGAGCCTGAGCTTTGTCGAAAGTTTCCGATTCTGGAATGCAATGCACTAAAGTGAGGTTTTCGATTTAGCCCGGGCTTGTTCTGTTTTCCTTCAGAAGCAAGAGAAGGCGTCACCGAAAAATGGAAGAAAGAGCAGAAGAAAAAAAAAAAGAGAAGAGGAGGCGGCGGTGGGGTGGAGGGGGCAAGGGTGGAAGGGAAGGGGAGGGGAGGCAGAGGTGCGGCGGGACGGCACAGGAAAGGGCATAGGGGAGAGAGAGGGGGAAGAGAAGGGGAGGTGATGAGCTTGAAATTCATAACTATATTTCATGTGAATTTAGGCCGATTTGGAGGCATTGCGGAGTTTAATGGGGTATTTTTGCACTTGCAGAACGGAGATTGAGCTTGGAGCATAATGGGCTATTTTGGTTGATTTTGGAAGAAGTGGAAGCTGTGAGGAAGAGAAGTTAATGGGCTGGATTGAAGGAGTGATGAGGGCAAAGAATTTGGGCTGAATATTGAGACCCGAGAATTAATTACATTAAAAGAGATGTTCTTAATTAAAATTGGGTTTTGAATATTTTACTTTGGATTTTATTTTGGCAGCAAAAGTGTGGGCCCAATTGGATGAAAAGGAATAGTTTATTAGAGTTGGAGAGGAGAGCAGAGGAAATTATCCATTATTCATGGTTTTTGGCCATTGGGGTTGACTGCGGGGAGCTAGGCGGCTGAGGTGTGCAGCCAGTTTGGTGCAGACTCACATTTTTGGCTTTGAAGCTGAAGTTGGGCAACACAATTGGGATACAATTTTGTAGCGGTCACGATCTTAGTACTCAGATTTATTCTTTTGTTTTTAATTGAATTCATGGCATACGTTTTTTATATTACTTTTATTAGTTTAATTATTAGTAGCTAAATTTTCTAGTCTAGCCAAGGGAATAAAAACCCCTAGATGTTACTTTAATCGTGAGATCGAATTGGTGTTCATATTAATTGATTACTGGTTTCTTATTTGTTCTTGTGCATTTTTGCGGATTACTTGGCACTGTTTGTATAGCTGGTAGCATGCAGGCTTTCCTAGGTAATCCAATCTACTAGAATACACGAGGTTCGGTATTTCCTAGAGTCAATGAAACTAATCACGTGGTACGTAATTAGTGAATTGAAAAGAATAAATAATCAAGTGCAATTAAGCTAATTGGGTTAATTGTAGTTGAGCTGGGTCCTTGACAATCGTGATCTAGGTTCTAGGAGGTTCCATAATCGATCATCGATTATAGACGCAATTAACGGTGGTTCCTTAATTGTTGGCTTAAATTAATAGGACTGAATTGTTAGGAGGTTCCAACAATGAAAACCTGTGTAACCAGTAGTTAGTTAATACATTTTTGCATCAAGGATCGATTAGTGCATCGAGGTGGGCCAATTTCCTTGGCTAGACGTTTTTCGAATTTGGATTTGACAATTTGTTTAATTTCTTGTCGTTAATTTAAATTGATTTTTGTTAATTAGTTTAATTAAAAACAAACCCCCCAGTTTGGTCACGTACTTTTGACTAAATCTACTTCACTCTGGTGCTCCCTGTGTATATGATACTACTCGCATTATACTATTTTTAATAGTTTCTTAAGTAGGTTTATTTTTTATTGGTCTGACAACCCATCAAATTTTGGCGCCGTTGCCGGGGAGTACGGTGTAGTGTTTTATTTTTGGTTAAAAGTTTTGGTTTTGTTTGTTCCTTTTTATGGTTCACTCTTCTCGTACAGGCAAACTCATTTTTTACCCAGTGGTAGAGAAGACTGCAAAGAGGAACACCAAAGAGAAGAAACAAAGAGAGCAACTGGCTGAGTCAACATCTTTGGCCCCACCAGTTGACGAACAGGAAGAAATTCGAGTTCCGGAAGAGGACGAAGAGTTGGTTGCAATACCAATGGCTGACAGAACTCTAAGGGAGTTGGCAACTCCTGCTGATGATCATCAGTCTTTATGCATAACTTTTCCTGATAACACTCTTAGATTTGAGTTGAAATCTAGTACTATACACTTACTGCCTAAGTTTCATGGTTTGACAGGTGAGGACCCCCACAAGCACTTGATGGAGTTCCACATTGTATGCTTGGCAGTAAGTTACCAAGGAGTTACAGAGGAGCAAGTCAAGCTCAGGGCGTTCCCATTTTCCTTGGAAGATACGGCAAAACACTGGCTCTTTGGGCTACCAGCAGGATCCATTACCACATGGAACGAGCTGAAGAAAAGGTTTTTGGAGAAATTCTTCCCAGCCTCCCGAGCTTGTAATATCAAAAATGAAATCTGCGGTGTCAGACAAGCAACGGGTGAAAGTCTGCATGAGTACAGGGAACGGTTCAGTGATCTTTGCAGAAGTTGTCCCCAACACCAGATTCCTGAGCAACTCCTAATTTAGTATTTTTATGAGGGTTTATCAGAGTTGGACAGGGACAAGATTGATTCTGCAAGTGGAGGAGCACTGATGAATAAAACTCCTGCAGAGGCAATGAGGCGTCTCAACAATTTCATAGGCAAGCGGACATTCCCACCAGAAGAGTTAACGAGGTTAGTATTTCTAATATGGAAAGTAAGATTGAGCAACTTACTGATTTGGTGCTCCAACTTGCTGTGGGACAGTTACAGGCAGTTAAGATTTGCAGGATATGCTCAATTCAAGGACACACATCGGATGGTTGTCCAGCCATGCAAGAATGTACACAGATGAATGATGTGGGAGGATTCCAGGCTCCACCCCAAAGAAATTATGACCCATATGCTAGTACTTACAATCTGGGGTGGAGGAATCAAACTAGTTTCAGCTACAAGCAGCCTGGTTTTCAACCTCAACCTCAGCAATCCAGTTTCCAACCCCCAGTTAGGAACCCAGTACCTCCACCAGCAGAGGCTTCAGGTTCGTCAGTCGAATCGATGATTAGAGGATTGACAATTGCTGTGCAGGGTCTTGTTGAGAGGGATCAGGCAAGATAACAGCAACAACAGGCTACAATTAAAAACTTGGAGAAACAAATCTCGCAGCTAGCCACTCAAGTTAATCAGGGAAACTTCCATCTCAACCAGGTAGTTCAACTGAAAATGTGAGTGCCATGACTTTGAGGAGTGGGAGAGAATTGCAAGAACCAAAAGGTCCGACTGTTGAAGTTCAAGAACCTTCTTAGAAGACAGAAAAGGAAGAGGAAGTGGAAGAGTTGCCAGAGAAAAAGGTAACTCCTAAATTTATTGTGAGAAAAACTGAGAGTGTGATTCCACCCCCTTTTCCTCGCAGGTTAGTCCAAGTGAGAAAGGATTACAGTGACGAGGAGGTGCTTGAAGTATTTCGCAAAGTGGCAATAAACATACCATTGATGGAGGCCATTGCACAGATTCCATGGTATACAAAATTTTTAAAGCGATGTTGACCAAGGAGAAAAGACCTGAAGGTAAGGTCTACGTGAACGAGAACGTGTCCTCAGTTCTTCAACACAAATTGCCTTAAAAGTGTACTGACCCAGGTATTTTTGCTATCTCTTGTGTTATTGGGTCGCAAGTTATAAAATCAGCCATGCTGGATTTAGGAGCTTCAATAAATGTTACGTCTCTATCTTTGTTTAATAAGTTGAAAATTAGGGCTCTTAAGAACACGAATGTGATTGTCCAGTTAGCCAATAGGTCGATGATTTATCCATAGGGGGTAGTCGAGGATGTATTAGTTAAATGTGATAAGTTGATCTTTCCTGCTGATTTTTACATTCTTGACATGAATGATGAACATGTGACAAATTCTGATATTCTTCTATTGGGTAGATCGTTTATGAAAATGGCTAAGACAAAGATTGATGTAGATGCTGGTGTGTTTACTTTTGAGTTTGATGGTGAAAAAGTACAGTTTAACATGTATGAAGTAATGAAGTATCCACCGGACTCTGAATACTTTGTCAATGTTAGCCTGGTTGATTCTATTGTGCAAGAAGAAGTTGAATTTAATTTGATGCTTGATGAGCATAATTTTGTGTTACAGCATAGTTTGCAGGGAACAGATGCTCAAAAAGATGTGAATGAATCTGTCATTGAGGCAATCAAGGCATTTCATGCCAATCCTGAACTGCCACTGAGGTTTGCTAACCATTACTTGGGATTGCCTATTAGTTCTGAAAATATTTTACCTTCTCTGGTACAGGCCCCTAAATTGGAGTTCAAATTGTTCCACGATCATCTCAAATATCTTCTGTTAGAGCCCGAATCAAAATCGTGGTGCAAGGAAAGGAAAAAAACCATTCAGGATGAGCTGCTACGGAGGAAGAAATGTGTGGTAGGGAAGAAGGCATTTTTCACAGAGTGCAAATGGAAATTAATGCATGGTAAGTTCAAATCAAGACGGGATAAACCCTATATTGAGATAAGTATTTCTTCTTATTGTATGGTTGAAATTAATGATTTAGAGTCCCAAAAAATATAGGTTGCGAATGGTCATCGACTCAAATCTTTTCTTGTGAATGGTAGAACTACTTCTAATAATGAAATTTGGTTATTTCTGCTTATTTATGAAGATTAATTAGAAGTATGTCTGTGTCTAGCCAAAGACATTAAAGAAACGTGCTTATAGGAGGCAACCCAAATTTTTTCTAAGTTTTTTTTTTTAAGTATGTTTAGTCTTTTAATTGTATTTTTAATGGATTTTTAGCTGAGAAATTTGAGGGGAATTAAAGCCTTAGGAAGAATAGAATTTTTCCTCTGATATGCCCGGGTCAAGGTTCGCATGGTTTTTGTATTTTTTGAAGGCTTGGGCAGAATACAATTCTTCTTCTGACATGTCCAGGTGAGTTTTCCTTTGACTTTTAAGGGATGGGGGCAGAATACAATTTTTCCTCTAACATGCCCAGGTCAGTGCCTCTGATTTTCCTACGTTTTTCTTTGTTTTTTTTTTTTAGAATTTTTAAGCAGTTGGGCAGATTACAATCTTCCCTATGACATGCCCATGTCACTTACACTTAAAAAAAAAAATTCCTTTTCCTTTCCAATTTTCATTAGGGTTTTGATTACGTGTGCTTTCTTTTCTATTCTTCACCAGCGGCGACCGAGTTCTTCTGCCCAATTAAACCCGCCGCCACCATCCTTCCCATCCCAGTTTCCCTTATCCACTCGGTCACCGATAATCTCCGCCGGGAACAGCGACCGCTCCACCATCTTCCCCTTCGACGATCGGCCAGCGTTGGAGCAAACCCGCGACGCCCAAAAATTTTGTTCGACCGTACGTTTTCCGCGGGGGGCCGCCTTTGGTCTTCAGGTTATTCTAGCTGCAATCCGCTGGTCCGCTGATGGCTTCGCTTTCTCTTTCGGTTGTTCATCGCCGACTCCACTCACCGGAGGCATTTTTTGTTCGCTTGACTGGTCCGCTGCCGCACCAAGGTTCCAAGGTCTTCCGGTGTTCCGCGTTTTTCCGATTTGGGTCGTTGGCCAATTTGGTTGGACTTCGGTTCAGCCGCCTGATTCTGTCATCGCTTGCTTCAGCGGCGGCCCGTGCGACTCGCCAGTTCATCTGCCTCAGCCCAGCCGTCGTTTCGCCCAGGGTGCAAACGTTTTTCGCCGGCACAGCCAACTGCACTCTGAATTGGCGGATTCTTTTGGTTGGTCCATTTTTTATACTGTCCGCTCACTGCAAGTCGCCAAGTTGTTCAGCCGTTCCGGATAGTACCTACAAGCCAACCGCTGTTCAAATTTGATTGCAACTATGGTACGCAAGAAAGCTATACCGACAATAGCTTTGCAGGATGAAACTAGTTCTTCAGAAGAAGATGCACCCTCTTCACACCTGCCCGTTGCTCTACAGCGTCCCAAGAGGCAAAAGACCCAACCGGAATCCAGCGAAGCAGCAGCGGTCATCACACGCCGTTTGCGCACATATGGGCTTAAAACCACCAATTCCTCCACCATAGAGAAGCTTTTCTTCCCCTTACTAACTTTTTTTTTTTGTTTTAGTTATTTATTTTATTTATTTTTATTTTGTCTTGGTGGTGTTTGGTTTTGCGATCCTGTTTATGCCTATTTTTTTTCTACATTGGGGACAATGTAGACTTTTAGGTGTGGGGGGATTGTTTTGCATGATTATTGTTTTGGGGATGTTTTGTGTTTCATTGTGTTTAGAGTCTAGGTGTAGGGGAGATATAAATGTTATGTGTTTTGTGTTGAAAAATTGATATGCAATGTGTGATTTGGTGAGGTAAGGATGAAATGTAGGGAATATTAGTAGTATTGTGTGTTGGATGGCTATAATTGTTCCTTGTGATAATTCAGATGATGATACTTGTGTGAGTAGCACCCAAAAAGCTAGAAACAGTGAGATTTTGGGCCTTAATGAGCAACAATTCTTTCTTGTGCTCAAATTGTTTTTTTAGAGTGTTTCACACATAGTTTGCATATTCTAGAACTTGCTTGGTTATGCATGTTACCGTTGCTTGTGAATTTGAAGTACAAAAAGGATAAAGGCAATAGGATAACCAAATTTGGCTTGCTAAAAAATCCAACCTTCAATGCTTACCCTTAGTTAACCTTTTTGAAGCTTGCACCTGATTCTTTGATTTTAAAGCCACTAAATTAAACCTAGGTCTGTGTTTAGCTTGCTCTTTTCATCTAGTTATTGAAAGAAGCACATACTTGGTTGTTAACTTGGGTTTGTGGTTTGAAGGCGGACATTGTAAGGCAATAGTAACTCATTAAGGATAAGTTGTGCTCTGACCAAGGTGTTGAAGAAAAAAAAAAAGAAACCAAAAAAAAAAAGAAAAAAAGTAAGGAAAAAAGAAAATGAGAAAACAAAAAAAAGAGAAAAAAAGACAAGAAAGAAAAAGAGCCAATATAAACAAGTTCAAATGAATTTGTGTGGCTAGAAAAAAAAAAAGAGAAGAAAAAAAAAAGGAATTGTGGAAAGAGCCAAGTTTGGAATCCTTTGTGGGTTACTAGTGTCTTGCATGGGTTATCCTCGGTAAGATGGTTGATGGTTAACAATCAAGTGTGTTCTTTCTTTCGTGACTTTTGCCTTTGTTTAATCCTTGTTTATCCTACCTTGTCCTGAGCCCCATGATGACCCTTGACGAAGACCTTTTGATTTGTACTTTGATTCATTTGAGTGATAGTAATGTGATAATTTTGCAAGAATATGGTAAGAACAATTCTATGTGATGAACTTGAGTGAGTACGTCCTTTAAACACTTTGAGTGCATGAGTGAATTACTTGAGAGGTGGGTGTCATTCGTGATTGTTATTCGAGTTTGGAGAGTTATGAGGAATGGATATAGTCGTTACAAATGCATGATACTATGAAAGTTTCTTATATGGATTGCAAGTCTTGCTTTATCGTATGTTGCATATTATGGGTCCATGTGCCGTTTGTTGTTTGGTGCTTATTTCTTTTTTCTTGTCGAATTTTGAGTCATGCTTGGGGACAAGCATTGCTTAGGTGTGGGGGATTTGATGAGTTTGAAATTCATAACTATATTTCATGTGAATTTAGGCCGATTTGGAGGCATTGCGGAGTTTAATGGGGTATTTTTGCACTTACAGAACGGAGATTGAGCGTGGAGCATAATGAGCTATTTTGGGTGATTTTGGAAGAAGTGGAAACTGTGAGGAAGAGAAGTTAATGGGCTGGATTGAAGGAGTGATAAGGGCAAAGAATTTGGGCTGAATATTGAGACCCGAGATTTAATTACATTAAAAGAGATGTTCTTAATTAAAATTAGGTTTTGAATATTTTACTTTGGGTTTTATTTTGGCAGCAAAAGTGTGGGCCCAACTGGATGAAAAGGAATAGTTTATTAGGGTTGGAGAGGAGAGCCGAGGAAATTATCCATTATTCATGGTTTTTGGCCATTGGGGTTGACTGCGGGGAGCTAGGCGGTTGAGGTGTGCAGCCAATTTGGTGCAGACTCACATTTTTGGCTTTGAAGCTGAAGTTGGGCAACGCAATTGGGATACAATTTTGGAGCGGTCACCATCTTAGTACTCAGATTTATTCTTTTGTTTTTAATTGAATTCATGGCATACGATTTTTATATTATTTTTATTAGTTTAATTATGAGTAGTTAAATTTTCTAGTCTAGCCAAGGGAATAAAAACCCCTCGATGTTACTTTAATCGTGAGATCGAATTGGTGTTCATATTAATTGATTACTGGTTTCTTATTTGTTCTTGTGCATTTTTGCGGATTATTTGGCTCTGTTTGTATAGCTAGTAGCATGCAGGCTTTTCTAGGTAATCCAATCTACTATAATACACGAGGTTCGGTATTCCCTAGAGTCAATGAAACTAATCACGTGGTACGTAATTAGTGAATTGAAAAGAATAAATAATCAATTGCAATTAAACTAATTGGGTTAATTGTAGTTGAACTAGGTCCTTGACTATCGTGATCTAGGATCTAGGAGGTTCCAGAATCGATCATCGATTATAGACGCAACTAACGGAGGTTCCTTAATTGCTGGCTTAAATTAATAGGACTGAATTGTTAGGAGGTTCCAACAATGAAAACCGGTGTAACCAGTAGTTAGTTAATATATTTTTGCATCAAGGATCGATTAGTGCATCGAGGTGGTCCAATTTCCTTGGCTAGACGTTTTCCGAATTTGGATTTGACAATTTGTTTAATTTCTTGTCGTTAATTTAATTTGATTTTTGTTAATTAGTTTAATTAAAAACAAACCCCCAATTTTGGTCACGCACTTTTGACTAAATCTATTTCACTATGGCGCTCCCTGTGGATACGATCCTACTCGCATTATACTATTTTTAATAGTTTCTTAACTAGGTTTATTTTTTCATTAAAATCAAAATACCCCTGGTCAAGACAGGCAAAAGTGAATTTTGAATCAAAATTTTTAAAAAATATAATATAATAAATTGAAAAAGTAATTTTTATTTATTTTGGACTAAAATGATATTTTTACTATATATAATGAACTATTTTTTGAGTTTAATCTATTTATTTTCTTATCATTTCAATATTTGTCATTTCATCTAATATACTTTCTTCCCTCCATCTCACCTCTAAGTTAATCGATACGTTTATCTTCAAAATATTTACTTCCAATATTATAAATTTACTTAACTTTTATCATTATAATTGTATTTTTTAATTATATTTTTCTAGTAGTAATTTTTATTTAAAAAATAAATACAATGTATTAAAAAAATTATGCAATTCATAATATCTAAAAGAATTATCATTCATGTATTTGCAAGGATTGTAATCTAATATATTTCTAAACTATACTAACTCCTTATCAATTTGATACAAACTAAAGAACATTAAATGTCAACATTAACTAAATATAACTGTTCCAACTTTTGAGAAAGGTATCATATATGGTATATATAAAAAATATAAGATTATAATATATCATTGTTTTGTAGACGTATTATCTCATGTTCATAATACGATGCATGGTGCTGGTGTCTGCACGTATGCACAGCTGTCAGGCAGAAACTTTATGATTACTCTAGTATAGATGAAGGATGATCAACTACTATTCACTAAAAGTACTCAAATTTATTTATTAACTTAAAATATTTTATAATCTTAAAAGTTATACGAATTCCTATGTAGAGTATTATTGTAACGTTCCATACTTCCCAGGTTGTACGCTGTTCTATTTATAATTGCTTCCATGGCTTACTTTCGTGTTTTATTCATCATCGGAATCTACAAGGAATCAGGGCAGGTGGCCGACCGACCAATGAACGAGATAAGGATATGTGTTCATTGTTTGTTCTCTTCTGCCGCCACTGACAGTATATATTTTGATGCTCTAACTCATCTATAAAGAAGAAATGTTTATTTATTTGTTTCTGTTTTGTTTGGATTTGTTTTCACGCAGGTTCCATTAAGTGGTATGCTAATGGGGAAGGGCACTTTCTTTGTAAACATGAACCAACAACCTAAAAAATATTACGGATAATGATTTTCTTTTTAAAAAAATTGTTTGTTGTTAACGAGATAAAAAATACAACCTGATATGCTTATGCATGAAAAAACTTAAAACAGTTGTTGTATCTTATTTGTTGTTCCATTGCCTCACTGTCGTGTTTTCTTCGTCATCAACCAATGCAGGAGATAAGGATGTGCCCTCATCGTTTGTTCTGTTCTACCAATATATACTTTGATGCTTAAACCTATCCAAATGTTTAGGTATTTAGGTTGAAAGTAAAATATAAGTTCACATGTGTTTAATTGACAATGAGGAAGCAGTATATGAGATTTTTATAGTGCTATTAAAGTGTTTATATTTTTATGTAGGACAAGTGAATTATGGATATTTTTCATCATTTCAACTATTTCTTTTGTATTTGATTTAGAGATAATTATTTTTTAAAAAAAATTATTTTTTTGTAAGCAGAAATGTAAAACGAGTCAAATGTAAGACATTAAATAAATAAAGGGGATAAAGATGGAACCGATATGCTATGCATGGAAAAACTTCCGACAGTTGTTCATTCATTAAAGCTTGATCTCTCTTTTATTTTTGTTATTAATATTGGTTTCACTTAAATTTTTTTTGGACAATTATAGTTATTTTTTACAAAAAAAATAAAAAATTAGAAGATAACGGATTAACTTATTTGATTATCCGGATCCTCATGAATGTTCAACTCATTTAGGGTGTCGACCGTTATTTTGAATTCTGAATCGATCTAAACAGGTTGAACATTCATGAAAAATCGAATCATAAAATGGATTAAAAAAAATTCATGGTACAAAGTGCTAGGGGTACCTTACAAGGTGTCCCATAGGTTTACGATATAATTTGTCTATTTTTACCTTTATGAATAGCAACTGAACCTTCAATCATGGCAAATTATATCGTATACCGACACAGAACCTTGCAAGGTACCCTTGACACTTGAATATAAAGAATCTTTTTATCATTTAATGCGGTGACCTGAATGTCCATTGTTTCTCCCTTTAGTCAATATTGTCCTGCCATTTTTCAAATGACACATTGTAACATAGCGCTAATATTACTATTTAACCATTGTTCAATCATTCACTTGAAATCCAAATCTCTTAATACTAGGGAAATTGGGATTTCTTTCCTTTTTTTAAACTTGTATGTTCAATTTAAAAGTTTGTATTGTATTTCACTTTAAAGAAAGAAATTATTTTTAACACAAATTTTTTAAAAATATTTTAAACGGTCCAATACACAATTATATTTTTTGACGGAGAGGTATTTAGGTTATTACGTGAGGGCGGGGCTCCAGGGGCTTTTTGTTTTTATTGTTTAGTCCTTTAATGTGTAGGTCTTTTATCCTTCTAATCATATTATCTTATTAATTATTTATTTGACCAACTATCATCTTTTAGGGTCATAATATAATTCCAACATATGGATGAGACTAATAAATATATTTCGGGAAGACTATCATAATTGGCATACAAGATAAACGTGTTTGTTGGATGGTGGACTAATATTCTACACTTTGAGAGCTTGCACCATTTAAACTTATAAATATTTAGAATATTATTTGATTAGGCATAATTTACTAATTAAAATTTAAGTCGAATAGTCGGTCATTTGAGATGCAATATTTACCCAATTTTCTTCGGGGTACTTGCTAACCACTATAAGTGCTTCCATCCGCTTCGCCCACAAAAAATAAGCCTCGGGGTCTTGCTTTCCATTAAATTGAGAAAAGGTAACCTTTGGCCTACATAAATGTCTAGACCTTAGGTGTTCCTCAAAATCTTCATCATCTTGGACCCTTCTTGCTTAAGTTATTCGGATCCTTTGAGGTGGTGGCCTTGGGGCTCTCCTCCTTTGGCCGAAGACTTGTGGCCTATCCCTTGGTTCAAACTCCTCATCTTCTTCATCAAAGAGTTCATTATTCCTCATGTTAGACCCTTAAGGTTGGCGTCTAATTTGTTCCTCTTCCTCCTCCTCTTCATAATCTTCAAATGCCTCTTCTATCTTTCATGGTCTAGAATGTTGTGAGGTCTTTGATATGGACAACTTTCCAATGGCATCTAGGACCTCTTTTTCCCTGGATGTGGAAGGTGCCTTTGGATTGAGCTTTGGAAGAAAAGGTGACTCCATTTGATTTTGTTTGATCTCTTCCACTGCTTGAGTCAAGAAGTTGATTTTCTCGGCAAAACTCTGAAGGTACTTAGTGATCTTCTCTTGCTCACTTAGTTCCTCTTTAGATTGCTCCATGAATACTAGCACAAAAATACTTAGAACTAGGTAGAGGTAAAGACTTCTCCTCTTGGTGAGTATCACAAAACCTAATAAAAACATACTACACAAACCGAACTAAAAGCTACAAAATCAGAACTAACACTAGATAAACCAAAAAACCAAACAACAAAAACCGAAACAAAAGACTAAGCAAAAATCAAGACTAAAAACTAGTCAAAAACCCAAAACCAAAACAAATTAGCAAAAGCGAAACCAAAATTGACCAAAACCCGAAAAAAAAACAAATGATCAAAACCAAAAATAAAAAACTAAAAAACCGAAAAAAAACCAAGGCTAAAACCAAAAACAATTTGAGAAAAACTAAACGTGCTTGTGCAAGTGTGAGAGTGATCCAATTCTTGCTTTAAGACTTAAAAATTTGAGCCCTTGATGCGATTCATTTTATACATGTTTTTAGTACGGTTTTGAGCTACCTATGGACAAATTCTTAATTTATTTGTATGGTAAAAATACTAGTTATGACATTACTTGTGCTAATTGCAGTTGAAATGTGGATAGAATGAAGACTATAGAAAATTGCACTTCAGATTTAGCCTTTGGAGCAGAGCTAAAGGTTATCAAGCTAGTAGAAGGATATGGCAACCAAGCGACAACTTCACATGAGTGTGAAGTCCGCAAAGTCCAGTGAAAATTCTGCGTTTGGCGAAAGTGAGCTGAAGATGTCCAGTTCACGACACCGTTCACTGGATGTGACAAAGACGAAGTGGAGTTGCCGTTAAAGTGAAGTAGCAGATGCTGAGAGAGAGATCACAGCTTGCGGACGACAGTGTTCCCAAATGGCTCCCACATGACGACCATTGAACGACAGTGTCAGGAAATGTGAGAAGATGACGACCGAGAACTGTAGTGTCTGAAGAAGCCAAGTCCACCCGACTGTGCACGGTGACCGAGACAGAACATTTCCATGTGACACCCAGCAAAAGCCGACATCTGTTGAGCATTCGACGACCATCACAATCACGGGCAGCATGCAAATACCAAAAGACATCTAGTACATCAGCACGAACTACGACAGGACCTAAGGAGACAAATCATACACTATTACGAGCTATGATCCTGCCCGATGAAATAATAGCACACTAGTACAAGAGAATCATGCTAAAGAAAGACGCCCGGTACAGTGTCGTAGGCTAATTTAATGACCTCAAAACAATGCAGGTTGCTTTATCAGCTTGCATTGCATGATTGGTGGTAATATGATGGAAATGGTTGAGTATTGATAGGTATGATGTGAATTCTTAGTTGATATCTTGAGATGTAATCACATTTTAACCCTTGATTTATGAGAGTTTATTTGAGTCTTTACTGGGCATATCTTATTTGTTTGCTCATATTTCTTTGGTGGTGTGATTTGTCTTGCATGAATGATTGAATCTAGAATTTGATTTTAGCATACATATCAAAACATTTTACGTGTTTGTGATACATTGAAGTGATGAAGGCAATTAGTTAGCTTTTGGTTTTTACCTTTTCATTGCTCCACGCTACCCATAACCAAGTTGAGCCGTATCTTTTTCTTTGAATTCTTTTTATCCCAATAAGCCAACTTCAGCCTTTTTCTTTGTTAAGCCTTGTTTTTGGACCCTTAAGAGTTTGTATGTGATTGGATGTAGAAATGAAAAATAATTGATGGATTTTAAGTTGTTAGTTTTCAGTTTTTAGTATTTCAAAAAAAATTTAAGTTTGAAGAAATTAGAATCGGGAAGTAAAAGATATTTAAGCCTTAAACCTTCATTAGTAGTTGAAGAATCTAAGTGGAAGTAGTTGATGAAACATCTAATCAATGCAAATTTCTTTACAATAACTCCAATTTGTAAGCCTTGACAATTTTCTTGTCCTTAGCCAAATTTCTTTGCCCCGTTAACCCTAATAAAAGACCTTTTGATCAATGTGTTGCATTCGCAATAGGCGGGTGGCGAGGTGATCTTGAGTCAAGCTTATGGTTGAAGATCTTTCATGCAATTGACTTGATCGTATTGAATATTTCAAAGCCTATACACTTTGAGCGTTATTGAGTGAATCTTTGATAGTGTGAGGTGATGAGGTCAATTGGTGTTGATAGAGAATTCATATCATGTTTGTTCATGCTTGATTATGGAATTTATATGACATCATGAGTGCAAAGTGAGTGCATGCTTTTCATGTTTAGCTTTAAGGGGGAGAAAAATCATCTTAGAGCTAATTTATTTTATTTTGGACTTGCTTTCTATTCGATTTCTTAGTTAGTTTGCTGGAGGACAAGCAAAATCTTAAGTGTGAGGGTGTGACGTGACTCCAAAATATACCTTTTTATGACCCAAATTCATTCACATTTATCTTACTTTTAGTTGATTTTCAATAATTATGACATCCTTTATGAGCTTTCAATGCATTTATAGTAGGATTTGCATGATTTTGCAGTAAGGAGGCATATTGGAGACTTTGGATAAAACTTAAAGATTTTTGCTGAAAAAAATAAGAAATCACGCAAGATTGAAGCTTAAAGAGAAGAATTTGGAGAGAGTACGAAAAGATGAAGTTTTCGAGCCCGGCGTCCACTGGGCACTGGCGCCTATTCGTTGCCAACCTCGGTATCCACATTGTGCCAATGCCTGATCGTCATCGACCTCAGTGTCCACTCGGCGCCACCGCCTGGTCATCACCCGGACACCACTACAAAGCATTCCAAATTTGCCCTTGGTGTGACTCAACTTATGTAATTCCAATTTTAGCCCTCTGGAACCTTTCTTAATGGCCAACACCTCTTGTAAAGACACATACTATTACACCTTACTAGGTTTTTCATAGTTTTAGAGAGAGTAACTTAGGGAGGAAGAAATTCACACTTTCTTACCTTTTCACACACACTATGAATTCTCTTAGAACTACTATGTTCTAAGTAGATTTCTAGGGAAATTTACCTTTCTAAGTGATAGGAGGTAGTGGATTTCCATGTGATGTAGACCAAATCCAAGGATTCAATGTAAAGAAGTGCATTCTGTAGGTGGAAGTTCAAGAGATTTGTGGATTTCTTATTTCATATGTTGAGAAAGACTTCACCTTCTCTTATGAATCAAATCTTTTCAGGATGCAATTGTTATTTCCATGTTGGATTTGCTCTTATCTATGGTTATTCATGAATATTGTTAAATGGGTTTGTTGCAATTGAATTTATTATATATCTTTTCATGTGGATTTTACCTTGTTAGTGGAATATATGTTGAATCTACTTCATTTAAGGGAATAATTGTGGATGTTAACTAATTTGACCATTTGGTGTAGTCAATTGAGATTTCTTGTGTTGCAAGCTTTGTTGATTATATGCTATTTGTGAATAGAAGTTCATGTCACCAATTTTCCTTATGTATTTGTTGTAGAGGATTGATAGTGGGTAGGATTGACGACCCTATTCTACTATTGGCTATTTTAGTCCTTATAGGAAGGTAAAAAGAGGTATTATTCGTTTGATTAGTAAGTTGATTGACTTCCATTTACAATAGCTCCCTTGATCTAGTTGTGGTGTGATTTTTCCATCTTTTATCCATTTATTATCTTTGTCTTTTGTTTTAACTATTTGCATGTTTACTTGAAATCACTCATCTCCTTCTTTGTTTTGTTATTTACTTAGGCTAGAAACTACTAGAACCTTGGTAAGTAAGGATCGAACCCAATAATCTTATCAAGCAAGACCACAATTCGTATGGTAACGAAACCTTAAGTACTATAGTTTTGGTATTTTCGTTTTGTTTGTATATAAATTTATTTTGCGTGTTCGCCCTTAACTTATATAATGACAAGAGTACGTCAGAATTGGTGTCGTCGACGACGATTGTTTATTTTGATTGATTATTGTCGTTGGCAGTTTTGAGGGTTTTACTTGTTTTTGTGTTTTTGGTAGTTTTTAGTAGTTTTTGAGTCATTTTCAGTAATCTTTTGAATGCAGTAGTTTATCTATTGTTCATATTCTTTTTGTGTTTTTAGCTTACTAGTGATGAAAATGAGATTAATGGGGATGAGAATATTCTCTTGTGCTTTAGTGGTTTGAGGAAAATAGAGCTTAAGGTGAATAACATGCAAGACGCTCTTGATATTCTCATGATTAATATGTTGGAGATTAAGGATGCATTATGGAAAGATCAAAAGAGAGAAAAGTTGTATAGGGACAAGTTGAAGGAGTTAGAAGATAACCCTAAAATGGAGAAAAGTGAGCTTACTCATAAGAAGATAGTGAGAAATAGAAAGAATATGAGAAAGCTCATAAGGAAGTTGAAGAAGAAGCTAGCCAAGGAGAATTGTAAGAAAATGGTTGAGAATTTCTTTAAGCTTAAGGAAGTCCTTTGAAAAATTAATGAAGCCATTGGAAGTGCTAATTATGTGCAAGGCTCCATGAGCTTTGTACCAACTTGATCCTTTACCATGAAACAAGTCTAGCAGGAGATTCTAAAGTCCAAAGCTCATGTGCTTTAGTGAATTGCCAAATTCGTTTTGGGGATTTGCCTCAAAAACAACCGCTTATATTCTTAACCTTGTACCGTCTAAATCCATGTCTTTACTATAGAGTTGTGGATGGGGCGCAAGCCCAGTCTAAGATATCTCAGAATTTGGGGTTGCCCATCTCATGTGCTTAAGGCAGATGCGGGTAAGTTAAATTCAATAATATAAGTAAGGTTGTTTGTAGGATATCCCAGAGGAACGAAAGGTGGTTTATTCTATAGTCCTAGTCATCAGAAGGTGATAGTTAGCACTAACGCCAGATTTCTAGAAGAGGACTATATTTTGGATCACAAACCCAGTAGCAAGATCATACTAGAGGAATTTAGGGGACAATCCACAACTCCTGTTGCACCAGTACAAGTAGACACACCACAAAATACTGCACAAGAAGTCACAGATGATACGCCTACCCAGGTGGTGCCTCGTCGTAGTAGGAGGGTTTTCAGACAACTTGAGAGGTACGTGTGTTGGAGTAGAATACATAAGCTATGCTTGTATTGTACAGTTTCCCAGATTAATATATCGATTTGTGTTTCAGTTATATCTTGTTGTGCATTTATGTCCATTTATACTATGTAAGTAGATAATGAGGTGTCTTCTGTGACACAGTAGATCTCATCATTGGTCGAAAGACATAGTATATAAATGAGGTTCATAACCGAGATAGCTTTGGACAAACTGTTGGTTTAGGTTATTACGTGATTCAGATAATTGGTTTGTCTAGACTAATTGAATCATGTAGATATGCCGGGGCATATTGAACTTGACCTTTAGGAATGATTTGTCTTGTACTGATTTAAAAGACAAGTCGATCCTTGTATTCTATCTCTTAATCCCTAGACTCGAGCGGGCATGAGGATTAGACATAGTGTACTTTGATCTGCCAAAGGGTGAGGTCAATTGTGGCCAATAGTCTCGGTAGGTTGGGTGCGCGTGTTTAGTTACTTGGTGTGCTGCTGCTTGTCGAAAGGAAACCATGTACCGGTGCGTCCGGGGTGATGGTGCTCCCGAGATGAGCTCGAAATGTTTATTATACTAAACCCGGCCGGTGAACGTATGTTCGGTATAGTAAAAAGGTCGAGTGGTACTAGTCTCGGAATATTAAGAAGTTGATGAATTAATTTATCAGTAAATTAATGAATTAACGAGCACTATATCTTTGATGTGGGGAGATTATGAATATAATTTAATTAAGTTGTTCCGGAAGCAATTCGGGTGTAGGGTGGTAGTGTCATAATTAATCCGTTAGTGGTACGATTAATTATGTACTAGGTTGTTGACAAAGGTAGATTTAATTAATTGATAAATTAATTAATTCTTGTGTCAGTTGGTTGTGAATCATCCCAGGAACTAGTTTGCGATAAGTGAATCCCTGTGTCAGTTAGGAGTGGTTCATCCCAAGAACTGGATTGGGATAAGTGAATCCCTGTGACAGTTGGGAGTGTATCAGTCCAGGAACAGGATTGAAAGAAACAGAATCTGTATCAGTCCAAAAACAGGATTGAAGGAAAATAGTAACCCAGTAGGAAGACCAATCCTATTCCAACTTGGGGTCTCTCTTGTAACTATATAAATAGACAAGGGATCTGCCATTCAGAAAACACAATTAATCCACGAGATTTCTAGAGAGATAAAATCCTAGAGAGAGAAAACGTTTCTCTCTCCAAGTTGGATTTTAAAGAGCAATTGCAGCTGGTTCTTGGATTTCTAGTTGCCGAAATTTTGGCCTTGGTGTATACCAGCTACGAGTAGCTTTCTCTCTCTTCGGGCGGTGCGTTTATAGTACGTGCCAGGTGCTGCGGTGCTAGAGTTTTCTAGGAGGTGGATTGTGGTGATTGGTAGATCAATTGGCTTCTAGTTCGTTGCCCACACAACGTGAAGTCATAGTCTTGAGGCATACGAGAGAATCACCTGAGAAATTTTTGTTGCGTGGTAAATCGAGCAAGTGCGAACCCAGATCCTATGTGGCAATAATCTTTCAATTGGTATCAAATCCTGGTTTAGGGGGTTCTGTGCTTGTTTGATTTATTACATGGTTTTGTTTTGCAGGTGGTTTAGAATCCCGACTATTATGGTTTTATGGTTGCAAGTAACTTAGGTTAGTTAATTGCATGTTAAAACCGGAAAAACCCTGAATTTGAAAATCTAAGTGGGAGCGGGTTGGTTTAATATCCCCATGGCCACCATTACGGGTTTATATGCGATGTGGGTGGGCTTGCGCGTTGGCATTAGGGCCTTCCTCCATTCGGATGAGTCCAGCCCCGAGATCGCTAGACTATAAACTTCTGAGTAAGATGACTAGAGCAAGTTTAACTAGGAGAAATGCGACACCTTCTCCATCTGAGGCGCACTATCCTGAGGTAACAAACTCAGTAGTCACGTAATGGCACACACTTAGTGTACGATCTGCAGTATTCCTCTCGCGAGGTTACGCTGCTTATTTGTACGGCTGAAAGTACCGACTATTAACTACATTGATCAAAAGATCGTTGGTCAGATAGTATAGTTAATGAACATGGTTCTTCTCAAACGAATGTGGGTTAGCGTAAACGTCCACACTGCGTGGCTTGCGAGGATCCCGGTGGATGAGAGGTTGGTGGATTAATATTATTATTTTGAGGGAAGTCAATAATTAATTAGAATTTTTCCCGAAATTCTAAGCATATATAACTGAAACATTGTTTGTTTATTTTTCTAGTTTAAATCGATATGGCATTCAATCCTTTAGCTGCTATTTTGAAAAACAACAAATTAACTGGAACTAATAATGTCGATGGAAGTCGTAACTTGGACATTGTCCTTAGGGCTAAGAGCACTCCTGTGAGAGATCATGTAATTGACATGATTAGTAACATCAACAAGGTTGAGGTAGTGGGAGGCAAAATTGTTGGTGAAACCAAAGACGATATTGTCCTCCGGAGCTTGCTTCAAAGCTATGAGCAGATTCGGTTGAACTACAACGTAAGTAATATGTTCTGGAGTTCGTCCGAGCTTTTGGCAGAGTTTGTGGCGGCTAAAAGTCTTCTTCAAGAGAAGAAGAGAGCTTTAGTCGCAGTCGAAGCTTCAGAATCTTCTTCTGAGCCTGAGGCTAGAAAGATGAAGAGAAAGCTCGAGGGAATAGCTCAAGTGGCGCAAATTGCGCCTAAGCCGTGTATTGCAAGGAAGAAGTCGAAAGACAAGTCCTTCAAGTGCAATAAGACAGGACATTGGAAAGCGGATTGTCCAAAGCTTAAAAGTACGATAAATTCTGCCTTAATTACTGAGACATGTTTAGTGGCGATTCCCACAGATACTTGGTGTGTGGATTCAGGTGCCACTGACCATGTTTGTAATTCCTTGCAAGGGTTCCAAGTAACCCGGAAGCTTAGAGAAGGTGAATTGGATATCTACTTGGGCGACACTACAAGAGCGTCAGTAGAAGCAGTGGGAGTAGTTAAGTTGAATTTCGAGAATTCTAGTTTAGAGTTAGTTAATTGTCTTTATGTACCGAGTTTTAGAAAGAACCTGATTTCGGTTTCTAAACTCTTGAAGAACGGTTATAAGTTTGTTTTTTCTGATGAGTCTGTACTTATTAGGAGAAATGGAAAACCTATTTGTCCTGGTTCATTGGCGAACAATTTGTTTGTGGTTAACTCTAACTCCCCTGTTGTGCAAAACATAGAGATAGATAGCTCAGGATCTAACAATAATAAGAGGAAGAGACCTGCTAAAATGAATCAAGCTTATCTTTGGCATCTCAGGCTAGGTCATATAAACCTTAGTAGGATTCAGAGGTTGGTCAATGATGGACCTTTAGGTTCATTAGATATTGACAGTTATGCAACATGCGAATCTTGCTTGGAAAGTTAGATGACCAAGAGACCTTTTAAGGCAAAAGGTTATAGAGCTAAAGAAGTATTAGAGTTGATTCATTCTGACTTGTGTGGACCTATGACGGTCCAAGCACGAGGGAGATTTGAGTATTTCGTGACGTTCACGGATGACTACTCTAGGTATAGGTACATTTACTTAATGCACCACAAGTCCGAATGTTTTGGCAAGTTCAAAGAGTTTCGGGCAGATGTGGAGAAACATCATGGTAAGAGTATCAAGACACTACGTTCAGATCGTGGTGAGGAGTACCTGTCCCATGAATTTTGAGATTACCTCACTGAGGTAGGAATTCAGTCTCAGTTGTCTGCACCTGGCACACCACAGCAGAATGGTGTAGCAGAAAAAAGGAATCGAACTCTTATGGAAATGGTTAGGTCCATGATGAGCTATAGTGATTTGCCAAGTTCGTTATGGGGATATGCCTTGGAAACGACCATGTATATTCTTAATCTTGTACCATCTAAGACCGTGCCTTCAACCCCAGTAGAGTTATGGAATGGGCGGAAACCCAGTCTAAGACATCTCAGAATTTGGGGTTGCCCAGCACATGTGCTTAAGGCAGATACGGCCAAGTTAGATGCAAGAACAGAATTAATGCTGTTTATAGGATATCCTAGAGGAACGAAAGGTGGTATATTCTATAGTCCTAAAGATCAGAAGGTGGTGGTTAGTACCAACGCTAGATTTTTAGAAGAGGACTATGTCTTAGACCACAAGCCCAAAAGTAAGATAGTACTAGAAGAGCTTAGACAACAAACTACTAATCCTGATGCACCGGCACAAGTAGATACACCACACACTGCATATGAGATCACAGATGATGCGCCTACACAGGTGGTGCCTCGTCGTAGTGGGAGGGTTGTGAGACAGCCCGATAGGTTCATCGGCGTGGGAGAGGCCTCAGACCTAGTCCCAGGTGCGCCTGAACTGGACCCAGTAAACTACAATGAGGTGCTCCGAGATAAAGATGCAGAATCTTGGCGTAAGACAATGATATCCGAGATGGGGTCAATGGACCACAATCAAGTCTGGGAGCTTGTGGACCTGCCTGATGGGTTTAAGCCCATTGGATGCAAGTGGGTCTACAAACGTAAGAGAGGACCTGACGGGAAGGTGGAAACCTTTAAAGCTAGGCTGGTGGCGAAGGGGTATACTCAGAAAGAAGGAGTCGATTATGAGGAAACCTTCTCCCTGGTAGCCATGCTTAAGTCAATCCGGATTCTCTTGGCCATAGCTGCTCATTTGGATTATGAGATTTGGTAGATGGATGTCAAGACAGCTTTCCTAAACGGAAGTCTTGAGGAAACCATCTTTATGCAGCAACCAGAGGAATTCATTAAAAAAGCTCAAGAGCATAAGGTTTGCAAGCTTAAGAAGTCCATTTACGGACTTAAGCAGGCATCCAGATCTTGGAACATCCGGTTTGATGAGGTAATCCAGTCCTTCGGATTTACTCAGTGTCCGGATGAGCAATGTGTGTACCGCAGACGTGATGGAAACTCAGTGGTGTTTCTTGTGCTTTACATAGATGGCATTCTATTGATTGGCAACAACAAGAAAGTGTTATCAGACGTAAAGGCATGGCTGTCCAAGCAGTTTGATATGAAGGACTTAGGGGAAGCGGGACATATCCTTGGGATTAAGATCATGCGAGATCGTAGGAAACGTTCAGTAACGCTCTCCCAAGCTTCATACATAGATACGATTCTAGCCCGTTTTAACATGCAGAACTCCAAGAAAGGTTTTCTACCTTTCAAACATGGAGTGCATCTATCTAAGGAACAGTCTCCTAAGACTGTTGAGGAGATAGAGGCCATCAAGACAGTTCCATATGCTTCGGCAGTAGGAAGTCTCATGTATGCCATGTTGTGTACGAGGCATGATATCTGTTATGCCATTGGCATGGTCAGCAGATATCAGAGTAACCTCGAGAAAGCTCATTGGGAGGCAGTAAAATGCATTCTCAAGTATTTTCGCAGAACGAATGACCATGTTCTGGTCTATCAGGCGTTTGAGCTGGTACCCCAAGGTTACACAGATTCAGATTTCCAAAGAGACAGTGATAAGAGCAAGTCTACCTCAGGGTATGTGTTTACTCGAAGAGGTAGAGCCATTGTTTGGCGGAGTGTCAAGCAGAAATGCGTGGTGACTCTACCATGGAGGCTAAGTACGTTGCCGTATCAGAGGCAGCAAAAGAAGCAGTATGGCTCAAGAACTTCCTAGTGGACTTAGATGTGATTCCTGGTTTGCAGAACTCTATCACGGTTTATTGTGATAACAATAGTGCAGTAGCAAACTCGAAGGACCACGAGCCCACAAGGCGAGTAAACACATACAGCGCAAGTACCACCTGATACGAGACATCGTAAAGAGGGAAGATGTGGTCGTTGCTAAGATAGCATCAGAGGATAATCATGCAGATCCATTCACGAAGACATTGACCTCTAAAGTCTTTGAGGCTCACGTGGAGGGCATGGGGATCAGATATCTAGGAGAGCCATGATAGTTTTTCTAGATAGATAGCCGCAGATTGTATAGGATTGTATGTAGTTGTATACTTAAAGCACAACTTAAGTATTAGTGGGAGATTGTTGGAGTAGAATACATAAGCTATGCTTGTATTGTACAGTTTCCCAGATTAATATATCTATTTGTGTTTCAGTTATATCTTGTTGTGCATTTCTGTCCATTTATACTATGTAAGTAGATGATGAGGTGTCTTGTGTGACACAGTAGATCTCATCATTGGTCGAAAGACATAGTATATAAATAAGGTTCATAACCGAGACAGCTTTGGACAAACTGTTGGTTTAGTTTATTACGTGATTCGGATAATTGGTTTGTCTAGACTAATTGAATCATGTAGATATGCCCGGGGCATATTGAACTTGACCTTTAGGAATGATTTGTCTTGTACTGATTTAATAGACAAATTGATCCTTGTATTCTATCTCTTAATCCCTAGACTCGAGCGGGCATGAGGATTAGACATAGTGTACTTTGATCTGCCAACGGGTGAGGTCAATTGTGGCCAATAGTCTCGGTAGGTTGGGTGCGAGTGTTTAGTTACTTGGTGTGCTGCTGCTTGTCGAAAAGAAACCATGTGCCGGTGTGTTTGGGGTGATGGTGCTCCCGAGATGAGCTCGAAATGTTTATTATACTAAACCCAGTCGATGGACGTATGTCTGGTATAGTAAAAAGGTCGAGTGGTACTAGTCTCGGAATATTAAGAAGTTAATGAATTAATTTATCAGTAAATTAATGAATTAACGAGCACTATATCTTTGATGTGGGGAGATTATGAATATAATTTAATTAAGTTGTTCCGGAAGCAATTCTGGTGTAGTGTGGTAGTGTCATAATTAATCTGTTAGTGGTACGATTAATTATGTGCTGGGTTGTTGACAAAGGTAGATTTAATTAATTGATAAATTAATTAATCCTTGTGTCAGTTGGTTGTGAATCATCCCAGGAACTGGTTTGCGATAAGTGAATCCCTGTGTCAGTTAGGAGTGGTTCATCCCAGGAACTGGATTGGGATAAGTGAATCCCTGTGACAGTTGGGAGTGTATCAGTCCAGGAACAGGATTGAAGGAAACAGAATCTGTATCAGTCCAAAAACAGGATTGAAGGAAAACAGTAACCCAGTAGGAAGACCAATCCTATTCCAACTTGGGGTCTCTCTTGTAAATCTATAAATAGACAAGGGATCTGCCATTCAGAAAACACAATTAATCCACGAGATTTCTGGAGAGATAAAATCCTAGAGAGAGAAAACGTTTCTCTCTCCAAGTCAGATTTTAAAGAGCAATTGCAGCTGGTTCTTGGATTTCTAGTGGCCGAAATTTTGGCCTTGGTGTATACCAGCTACGAGCAGCTTTCTCTCTCTTCGGGCTGTGCGTTTATAGTACGTGCCAGGTGCTGCGGTGCTAGAGTTTTCTAGCAGGTGGACTGTGGTGATTGGTAGATCAATTGGCTTCTAGTTCGTTGCCCACACAACGTGAAGTTATAGTCTTGAGGCATACGAGAGAATCACCTGAGAGCACGCTTCAAAGGTACTTTTCTATGGTTCCGTTTTAATTAGAAATTTTTGTTACGAACCCAGATCCTATGTGGCAATAATCTTTCAATGTGAGCTTGGGAGAATCTTCGGATTTAGTCCTTGGAGCGCATGAACCAGACCCAGTTAACTATAATGAAGCACTCCGAGATAAAGATGCAGATTCTTGGCATAAAGCAATGATATCTGAGATCAGGTCAGCGGACTCTAATTAAGTTTGGGAGCTTGTAGACTTTCCTGATGGTTTTAAACTCATTGAATGTAAGTGGGTCTACAAAAGAAAGAGTGGACCCGACGGAAAGGTTGAAACCTTTAAAGCTAGGCTTGTGGCGAAGGGGTATACTCAGAAAAAAGGTATCAATTATAAGCAAACCTTTTTCCCGATAGCTATGATTAAGTCGATCCGGATTCTCTTGGCCATAGCTGTTCATTTAGAATATGAGATTTGGCAGATGGATGTCAAGACAGTTTTCCTTAACGAAAGTCTTGAGGAAACCATCTTCATGCAGCAACCAGAGGGATTCATTGTGGAATGCCAATAGCATAATGTTTGCAAGCTTAAGAGGTCCATTTACGGACTTAAGCCAGTATCCATATCTTGAAACATCCTGTTTGATGAAGTAATCTAGTCTTATGGATTTACTCAGTGTTCGAATGAGCAATGTATGTACCGTAGACGTGATGGAAATGCGATGGTGTTTCTTGTACTTTACGTAGATGACCTTTTACTCATTGGCAACAATAAGAAAGTATTATCAGACGTAAAGACATGGTTGTCCAAGTAGTTTGATATGAAGGACTTGGGAGAAGCTGGACACATTCTTAGGATTAAGATTATTCGAGATCATAGGAAACGTTCAACGATGTTTTCCCAGGCTTCATACATAGATACGATTTTGGCTCGTTTCAACATGTAGAACTCTAAGAAAGGTTTTCTACATTTCAGACAATGAGTGCATCTATCTAAAGAGCAGTTTCTGAAGATTGTTGAGAAGATAGAAGCCATGAAGAAAGTTCCTTATGCTTCAGCAGTAGGAAGTCTCATGTATGCAATGTTGTGTACAAGACTTGATATTTGCTATGCCGTTGGCATGGTTAGCAGATATCAGAGTAATCCTGGTAAAGCTCATTGGAAGGTTGTTAAACACATTCTCAAGTATTTGCGCCAGACGAGAGACCATGTCTTGGTCTATGAATCGCGTAAGCTAGTACCTAGAGGTTACACAGATTCTGATTTCTAAGGCGATAAGGAAAAAAGTAAGTCTACCTCTGGGTTTGTGTTTACTTTGGGAGGTGGTGCCATAGTTTGGCGGAGTGTCAAGCAGAAATGCGTGGCAGACTTTACCATGGAAGCTGAGTACGTTGCAGCCTCAGAGGCTGCAAATGAAGCAGTATGGCTCCAGAACTAGTGGACTTAGATATGATTTCTGAGTTACCATGGTCAATCACAGTGTACTGTGCTAACAATGATGCAGTAGCAAACTCGAGGGAACCACGAGCCCACAAAGCGAGTAAGCACATAGAGCGCAAGTACCACCTAATACGAGAAATCGTTAAGAGGGGAGACGTGTTCGTGGCAAAGATAGCATCAGCAGAGAACCTTGCAGATCTATTCACAAAGAAATTGACTGCGAGACGATTCTGATGTGGAGGTTTTTCTGTGGTGTGCTATCGTGTCTTGTCTTTTTACATACAAGAGTTCCAATAAATTTATGTCGGTGCCCGTCATGCAGACTAGACAGGGGATGCATCAGGTGGGCGAGGAGGCATGGGGTACCACAACACTAGCATTTCTATACAGACAGTTATGTTATGCCAGTAGGCATGAGACTGCAAGTATGGCGGGGTGCCTGACATTGCTAGAGGCTTGGATCTAAGAACACTTTGCAACTTTTAGACCTCAATATAGGCCCATACCAGTGCACGGTTGGGAGGCGCGAGCTACTAGGTGGGCTATCGGCGCTGCCCCCAGTACTGAGCAGCGGCTTGCCACCTTTCGGACGGCGTTGGACAATATGACCCCTGATGAGGTATGTAACTATTTTTATAAATAAATATTATTATTGTATTTCATTGATGATTTTCTTTAATGTAATTGAAAATCAAATATATAGGTTACCTGGATATCATACGGTCGCGATGCTGTCACACGGACGCCGAGGACCCTGTAACGAGGTCTGATTGCGTACAGGGATGATATCGAGCCATATATGCCAGACAGGTGTGCGAGCCAGTTTGGCTACGTATAATGGATCCCAATTCGTCCTATTCCGCCTGTTAATGCTTACCGGGGGTACCGTGAGAGAGGGTATGCGGTGGATCACCCACACGTATATGCAGAGGCGGATTGGGAAGTATTCACGACGAATGGGGGAATCTCGACTCGGATCAGGCGAGCTAATGGTGAGGACGTCAGCTATAGTGCCTGCAAGGATGACTACCTTGCGTGGTTCATGTTAGTTTTGGATACAGAAAAGCTATGGCTTGTATCAAAAACTAATATCCACAGATGACATATCATTTTGTTTCAGTATTAAATTGTTCCATTATATCATAGAAGTAGATAACGGGGTGTGGAAAGACACAGTAGATACCGTTATTGGTTAAAGTATTGATATATAAAAAGCATGCTCGTAACTGAGATAGTCTGAACATACTATCGGTATAGGTTATCGTGTGGTTTGAAAATTAGTTTATCTAGACTAATTAAATCACACGGATATGCCCGGGGCATATTGAGCACGACTAGTTTGGATAGAATTGACTTGTACTAATCGGCGTAGTCAATTCGGTCCTAGTATTCAGTCTCTCAATCCCGAGATTGGGACGGGCGTGAGAGTTGGATATCGTATGCTTTGATTTTCCAAAGAGTGTGGTTAATTGAGGCCTATACCTCGGTAGGTTGGGTATGCGGTGTTTAGCTTCTTACATGCCGTTGCTAGTCGGAGATGAGCTCGTAAGGTTTATTGTACTAAAACTGGCCAGTGGACTTTACGTCCGGTATAATAAGAAGGTCGAGTGGTACTAATCTCGGGTACCAAGAAGTCGGTGAATTAGTTTGTCAGTAAATTGATAAACCGACGAACACTAGATCTTTGATGTGGGGAGATAGAAGAAAATATAGTGGCGCGATGTAAAGTCATTTTTGAGCGGTAGTTCCATAATTGGTCTGTTAGTGGTACGACTAATTATGCGTTTGACTAATCGATCAAGTGCATTAATTAATCTTAAAGGTTTAATTAATATTTAATTGACAAAGTGGATTAAGAAAATTAATTCTATATGAATTAATTAATCCTAAGGGTGCGATTAAATTGAATTAACGAAATAGGTTTAAGATTTAATTCAAAAGGATCGATTGGAGTTGACTAGTCTAGGAAAGACTAAGGGGTCAACAAAAGTCAAACTAAAAACCCAACTCAAAGACCCATTAGGTCTCCTTAGAAGCTCCCTATAAATATCCCTTGTTAGATAACTTACAAGACATAAGAAACTTGGAGGCCATTTTGCCTAGAAAGAGAAAGTCTAGCTTAGAGTGAGAAAATTCGTTATTCTTCGAATCTTCTCCTCGAAGTCAGCTAGGATCTTTCTTCTTCGAAAATCCTCAAAGCCCATAACCTAGAGAATCCTAGATCACTATTTTGGAGTTAAAAAGCTGCCTCCTTTTGATTGTTCTTCTCGGCCACCGGACCTGTTCGCCGAAATTGGATCGGCGTCGGCGTGTGGTTTATATGGGCGGCGGTTTTAGTATTTTTTGAGTGGGTTTGTTGATTGTTGTTGTGTTGATCCTCTAGCTTGATCTTCTTAGATCGCTAGAGTCTAGATCTACGAGCGGGAACACATTCCAGACACTTTTGGTGTGGATTCTCAGTTTATGTTCAGTTCCCGGGCAAAATCTGTTTCTTCAGATTTGTGTGATTCTTGATGTGGGTTTCTTGGGATTTCTTCGTTTTGCCTTGGGCTACTCCGTAGACACTAGCCCACACTAGTTCGGAGTCGAATTGGAGTTATTCTTCGGATTTCTTGTGGAATTCGCTTGCCCAAAGTTTTGGATTTCTTTTTGCTAGGGACTTCGCTACAAAGGTATAATCTTTGAACTTTCCACGTTAATTAAAGATTGTATCGTTTGTGTCCCGATTAATAAATTAAATAACTATAAGCCTAGATCCGTTTAGGAGAAAATGAATTTGAGCCTGAGCTTTGTCGAAAGCTTCCGATTCTGGAATGCATTGCACGAAAGTGAGGTTTTCGATTTAGCCCGGGCTTGTTCTGTTTTCCTTCAAAATGGTATCAGAGCGAGTGTTTTGGCTTTATACTTGTTTAATTTATTACACGGCTTTATTTTGGCATTATTATTGTCAAAATGTTTAAACAGGTGGTTATTAGTTTCCCGGCTATTATGGTAGAATTTTATTTTTCATTCATAAACCCCGGGACATGTCCGGTCTCGTATTGTTTTTTAATGGAAATGTCTGTAATAGTAACAAGCACGAGCTGGAAGTCGTGTAGGATTAGAAAAATCTTGTAGTAGGATTTGATCTAATCATGTCGTTTTTAAATTCCTAGAAAAATGCCTTTGTATATAGGAATTTATATATTATGACGAAGACGTTATTTTGGGTAACTTATATTCGCGGGTTTTGGTTTCTCATAATTTTGGGTGACTCCTAATTACGTAGAAAACCGAGAAAACCCGGGCGAATCGAGAGGAATAAAAATAACGAGTGGGAACGACATGACGGGATGTGTCACCGAGGCATCAAGGAATCAACGATAGAGAAGGCCATGATAGTCGGGAAATTTTAATTTTTTAATTTCCCGTATTTATGTCTTTTCGATGATTGTGTGTCTTTCATTATGTTTTGCATGAACGAAAACCAAACCAAACCGTTTTAAAAAGTAAAGTGCAATTAACCAAGGTAGATTATTCGCATATTAAAACTCCAACGGTTTTATGGGTGTGAATATCCATAGTTAAAATATTGCATGTGAAAACGTAAAAATCCTCAAACTTAAAAATCTAAGTGGGAGCGGGTTGGTAAATATCCCCATGGCCTTCATTACAGGTTCATTGGTGATGTGGTTATTCTTGCGAATTGGTATTATGGCCTTCCTCCATGCAGACAAGTCTTCAATCACAGATATCACCGGAATGCATTCCCGAAGGGATGACTATAGTGAGTTTAATTGGAGAAAGTTGTAACACCCTCTCTGCTGAGGGCGCATTAGTTTCCTAAGTAACAAACTTAGAAGTCATGTAATGGCATACACTTAGTGTACTATTTTATAGTATTCCTCCCGCGAGGTTACGCTATTTATGTGTACGGCTAAAAGCATTGACTATTAATTTCATTGATCATAAGATCGTTGGTCAGATAATGAAATTAATGAACTTCGGTTCTTCTCAAATTAATGTGGGTTGGCGTAGACATTCACCCGCATGACCTGCGTTAATCCCGGTGTGAGAGATGTCGATGGAGATTATATTGTTTTTGAGGATTTCAATATTTTTGAAAAAGTATACTGAAACTTGACTGTTTATTTTTCAGTTGTTGATATGTCGTTCAACCCGCTAGCTGTCATTTTGAATCAGAACAAACTTACGGGTCCAAATTATATTGATTGGAAACGTAACCTGAACATTGTCCTTACCGCTGAGGGTTACAAGTACGTGCTCACTGAGGAGTGCCCCCCTAAGCCCAGCGATGATGCCACCCCTGAGCAGCGAGAGCCATATAAGAGGTGGCAGAAGGCTGATGAGATGACCCGGTGCTACATCTTGGCTTCTATATCGAGTGTAATGCAGCACCAACATCAGTTGTTTACCTCAACCTACGATATGATGCTCAACCTCATGGAGATGTTTGGACATCAGGGCAGGGTAGCCAAGCAGTCAGCTATGAGGAAACTCATGAATGCTAGGATGGCTGAGGGCACTTCAGTGAGGGATCACGTGCTGGACATGATGAGTTGCATCAATGAGATCAAGGTATTGGGAGGTGACATTGATGGGAAGACCCAGGTCGATATCATCCTCCAGAGTTTGCCCCCCAGTTTTGAGCAGTTTCGGTTGAACTACAATATGGGCAAGCTCTCATATTCACTTCCCGAGCTCACGACTGCATTGGTGTCTGCTGAGGGCCTCTTCGCAGAGAAGAAGCAAGCCTTGGCTACTGTTGGTCCCTCAGGTTCCTCTAGTGGGCCCAAAGCCAGGAAGCAAAAGAGGAAGAGAGGCCAGAAAGCAGGAGCTGCTGATCATGGACCCAAGGCGGGCATTGCCAAGAAGCATAAGCCGAAAGGCAAGTGCTTCAGATGAGGCAAAGCATGACATTGGAAGAAGGATTGCCAGCAGCCTCGAGGTATGTGCAAATTTTCCCTAGTTACTGAGACATGTTTAGTGGCGATTCTCACGGATACTTGGTGTGTGGATTCAGGAGCCACTGATCACGTTTGTAATTCTTTGCAGGGGTTCCAAGTGACTTGGTTGCTTAGAGAGAGAGAGTTGTAGGTCTACCTCGGGGATACTACCAGAGTTTCTGTTGTTGCAGTGAGAGTTCTTTGTCTTTATTGTTGAGACTCAGTTTTACATTTGAGAGATTGTTTATAAGTACCAGTTTTCGGAAGAATTTGCTTTCAGTTTCTAAACTTATTTTGGATGGTTATAAGTGTGTTTTTTTCGGATGGATCCGTTTTTATTAGAAAAATCCAGAAGCTTATATGTTCCAGTACATTAGTTGACAATTTGTTTCTAATTAAGACATACTCCCCAGTAATGCAAAACATAGAAACTAATAACTTATCACCAAATCATAGTAAGAGAAAGGAGTATTCCCCTTTGAATCAAACTTATCTTTGGCACCTGAGACTCGGTCACATCAACCTTAGTAGGATTCAAAGGTTGGTCAATAATGGGTCTTTGGACTCATTGGATATTGACAGCTATCCGACCTGTGAGTCCTGCTTGGAGGGTAAGATGACCAAGAGGCCTTTCAAGGCAAAGGGGTATAAGGCCAAGGAGGTTTTAGAGTTGATTCATTTTGACTTGTGTGGACCTATGTCAGTTCAGGCTAGAGGTAGTTATGAGTATTTCGTGACTTTCACGGATGACTACTCTAGATATGGATACATATACCTGATGCGCCACAAGTCTGAATGCTTTGGCAAGTTCAAAGAATTTAAGGCTGAGGAGGAGAACCATCTGGTTAAGAGTATCAAGGCCTTGCGATCTGATCGCGGTGGCGAATACCTCTCTAGTGAATTTAGGTCCTATTTGTCAGAGATGGGTATTCACACCCAGTTGTCTGCACCTGGCACACCCCAGCAGAATGGTGTAGCAGAGAGGAGGAACATGACTCTTATGGATATGGTTAGATCGATGATGAGTTATAGCGAATTGCCTATATCATTTTGGGGTTTAGCCTTGGAGTCAGCGTGTTATCTCCTTAATCTCATACCATATAAGTCTGTGCCTTTGACTCCAGTAGAGCTGTGGAATGGGCGAAAGTCTAGTCTGAGACATCTCAGGATTTGGGGTTGTCCAGCATATGTGTAAGGCAGACACAGCCAAGCTAGATGCGAGATCTGAGATTATGCTTTTTGTAGGCTACCCCAAAGGAACGAAAGGTGGTCTGTTTTATTGTCCACAGGATCAGAAGGTGGTGGTGAGCATCAATGCCAGATTTCTTGAGGAGGACTTTGTTTTAAATCACAAGGCAAAGAGCAAGGTAGTATTGGAAGAGCTTAGGGGTGAGTCCACTATTCCATATGCACGAGTACAGAATAAGAGCACAAGGATATCCTTGCTGAATTTGCTTTATTTGATAATTCCAAGCAAGAATATATGGTACCCTGAACTCAGCATGAAACATGAAGCTGGCTTGATAATCCTCAAACTTTCACTTACGCTTGTAAGTTTGAAAACCTTTCTCACCGTTAGGAGTCAGAATTTCAGGAGTCGCTCCCAGTAGTTTCCACCAGTCATAAAACCATATTGGGACTTGTTTATTAAAACGAGGAGAAAAACTTATGAACCAGGAATGATTAAAAGCTCGATAAAAGAGACATCGAGAAAATGCCAAAATGTAATCAGCATAATTAAATCCATCAGGAACATAGGGAATAGAGAATGAATTGGTAGCATGAATCGAAGGGGCTTCTAAATGGGGCTGCATAATACTTTCTCTTTTTAGTTTGTTTTTTAGGATTCTTTTGTGGGGACTTGTAGCGTAACGGATACAGTTAGGAACCTATGCCTTGCCCTGTAATTCCTATTGATGGAGCTGTGAAAACTAGCTTATTGACAGAACACTCTATCCCAAAACAAGTCTATCGACTCATTATCCTAAAGCTAGCTTCGCTAGTTGTTTTATCATTCTTTAGCATCGTTTTGGCCTGGAGCCGAGTAACCCACGGGGCGGTAAGGACTTTGCCTGGTTTTCACTCCTAAGTCATTTACGCCCGGTATTCCTTTGATTCTTATAGCCTTCGTGTCAAGGGGCGAAGATGATCAATCCGTCTTTTTTCTGTCACGGTAAGCGTTCTAGGACTGTTAGCTTCTCATCTCATTATTTAAGCCCTTATATTAAAGTTGAATTAATTAAATTCCATTTATCTCGCTCTATCTCAGAGTATCCAGTGACTCGAAACTGATCTGCTTCTTTTTCTACTTTCCGTAAACGAGCCTGGGCATTTTCCAACTCTTCAAAGGCCCCTTCCCGGAGTTTTTCTAAATTTTGAATAGTATTCAATGCTTTCGATTGTTTTTCCATTCATTTAAAAGCTTTCACAATCCCCTCCCACACGAATCTTTCGATTCATTTGGCTCTCAAGCAAGCTCAATGTGGATGGCTCCTCGCGTGGTAATCGAAATGCTTTTTGTGCATACCATAATGATCACAGCCACGACATCGAGTCCTGCAACGACCTCAAATGAATCGAAGGGAACTCTCGAGGACTCATTACTTTTTTAATGATAAATTTAGAATAAGCCACTCGAGATGAATCTTTTTTATCATTATAATGGGTAATTTCTACGGAATGAGTATCAATCAAAATTAATTCATAAAACTTTTGAGTTTTTGAAATTGAATAAGATAACCATTGGTTATCAGAAAGGAACAAACGAGACACTAAATTCTTAACATCATTATTCTCAGGCGGGTTTTTAAAATGAGTCAACATGAGGTATTCAAATTCCTTTTTAGCATGATAAGGAGCTGAATTAGTCGAAGTGTATGAAGGAAAATATGAACTAGAAGGAGTCTGGTGTAATTTGGCTGATGGTGTTTGGACGGCATTAACATAGGTTAAAGGGGGAAAATCATTAGAGGGTACATTAGGTCTTAGAGGTCTAGGAGGAGTCACCATGATGTAATCAAGAGGAGTTCTAGGAGGAGCATATGTTTTTCCCGGATCTTTAGACATGAGGATTTCCTGTAAGAAATTCACGAGTAAGGAAATCAGGAAGGGAATTATCAGTGCCTTTAATAAATTCAATATCAAAATCAAAAATAGAAAGTAATGCTTGTCATCTAGCAAAAATCTGTTTTGAAACCAAATTTTTAACATCTTTTTGTAAAATTTCTTTAGCGGACTTGCAGTCAACTTTTAATAAAAACTTTTTATTATACAAATCATCTTGAAATTTTGAAATACATAAAACAATTGATAAAATTTATTTCTTTACAGTAGAATAGTTCTTTTGAGGCCCAGACCATACACCTGAATGGTACCTAACCAACTCTTCTACTGATGATGAATGCAATTTTTGTTTAAGAATGCCTCCATAACCTATATCGGATGCATCAGTTTCGATGATCATGAATGCTTGTGGATGTGGGATGCCTAAACAATGTAAAGTTTTAATTTTTCTTTTTATTTCTTTGATTAATTCAGTGTGTTTCTCTGACCAAGCAGGAGGATTATTCTGCAATCGTTCATAGAAAGGACCACAAAGAGTTCTCAAATTTGGGGAAAAATCTGTAATATAATTAAAACAGCCTAAAAATCTTTGTAATTGATTTTTATCTTTAATCTCATCAGGAAAACGTTCAGTAAACACTATAGTTCGTTGAATTGGTCTTATTTTTCCTTCATTAATATCATGTCCTAAAAATCTTACTTTAGTTTCAAATAATTTCATTTTCTTTTCTGAAATTACTAATCCATTATTCTGAATGACATGCAATATTAAATTTAAATGTTTGAAATGCTGATCCAAATTATGAGAAAATATCAAAATATCATCAATATATACAATAACAAAATTAAAGTAATCATTAAAAATATCATTCATTATTCGTTGAAACTCAGAATGGGCATTTTTCAAACCAAATGGCATAACATTCCACTCATAATGTCCAAATGGTACAGTAAAAGCAGTTTTATATCTATCATTCTCATTAATCTATATTTGCCAATAGCCTGATTTTAAATCAAACTTTGAAAAAATCTTGGCACTATGTAATCTATTTAATAAATCATTTTTATTAGGTATAGGATATCTAATCCATTGTAATACTTTATTTATGGGTTTATAATTAATCACGAGTCTAGGAACACCTCGTTCCTTTTCGGCCTGATTATTCACATAAAAAGCTTCACAACTCCACGCCGAATGAGATTTTCTTATTAAATTCTTATCCATTCATCCCTTAATTTGTTGTTTACATAAATTAAGTAATTCTTCATTCATCTTTATAGGCCTTGCTTTAGTAGGTATATTTCTTTCATTAAATTCTTTTTCATAAGGTAAGGACACTATATGTTTCTTCCTATCCCAAAAAGCATTAGGATGTTCAGACCATCACGATCTGATCGTAGTGTCTTGATACTCTTACCATGATGCTTCTCCATATCTGCCTAATACTCTTTGAATTTACTAAAGCATTCAGACTTGTGGCGCATTAGGTAAATGTATTCGTACCTTGAGTAATAATCTGTGAACGTCACAAAATACTCAAACAACCTCGTGCTTGGACCGACATTGATCCATACAAGTCAGAGTGAATCAACTCTAATACTTCTTTGGCTCTATAACCTTTTGCTTTAAAAGGTCTCTTTGTCATCTTACCTTCCAAGCATGATTAGCAGGTTGAATAACTGTTAATCTCTAATGAACTCAGAGGTCCATCATTGACCAACCTCTGAATCCTACTAAGGTTTATATGACCTAGCCTGAGATGCCAAAGATAGATTTGATTCGTTTTAGAAGTTTTTTTCCTCTTATTACTGTTAGATGATGTGCTATTTACTTCTATGTTTTGCACAACAGGGGAGTTTGATTTAACCACAAATAAATTGTCTACTAATGAACCAGAACAAACAAGTTTGCCATCTTTTCTAACAATAACAGAATTATCAGAAAAAATGAATTTGTAACCATTCATTAAGAGTTTAGAAACCGAAATAATGTTCTTTCAAAAACACGGTACATAAGGACAATTTGGTAAATCTAGTCTAGAATTTTTGAAAATTAAACTAACTACTCCCACTGCTTCCACTGACACTCCTGTAGTGTCGCCCATGTAGATTTCCAGCTCGCCTTGTCTAAACTTCCGGGTTACTTGGAACCCCTGCAAAGAATTACAAACATGGTTAGTCGCGCCTGAATCCACACACTAAGTATCTATGGGAATCGCCGCTAAACACGTCTCAGTAATTAAGGCAAAAACTATCGTACCTTTGAGCTTTGGACAATCCAATTTTCATTGTCCCGTTTTACCGCACTTGAAGCATTTGCCTTTAGGCTTATTCTTCTTTGCGATATTTGGCTTGGCAGCATGTTTCTTGGCATTCTTCTTCTTCGTGTTCTTGCCTTTAGGCGCAGAAGATGAGCTAGAAGCCTTCACTGTGACCAAAGCTTGCTTCTTCTCGTAGAAGATGCCTTCGGCCGACACCAATGCTGTTAAGAGCTCGGGAATAGTATAGACTTTTTGGTTCATGTTATAGTTTACCCGAAACTGCTCAAAACTAGAGGGTAAGCTCTGGAGGATGATATCGATCTGACTTTCTGGATCAATCTCACCTCACAATACCTCTATCTCATTGATGTCGCTGATCATGTGAAGCACATGATCTCTCACCGATGAGCCCTCAGCCATTCTGGTATTCATGATCTTCCTCATGACTACTTGCCTAGCTGTCCTGCCTTGATGAGCAAACATCTCTCTCAGGTGTTCCATCATGTTAAAGACAGAGACCATTGGATGAAGCTGATGTTGCAGAACATTCGACACAGAGGCCAGAATGTAACACCGCGCCATCTCATCTGCTTTTCTCCACCTTGTATAGGCATCCCTATCCTCTTAAGGAGATTCATCATTAGGCACATTTGGATAGATTTCGGTGAGCACAAACTTATACTGCTCAGCCGTCAGGACAATATCCAAATTCTGACTCCAGTCAACATAATTCAGACCAGTAAGTTTGTTGTCTTTCAATATTGTAGCTAAATGATTGAATGCCATATCGAAGACTATAAATTAAATAAACAGACAATGTTTCAGTATTTAACCTAGAATTTCGAAAAAACAAAAATTCTAACAATAATTTACTTCCCTCAAAACAATAATTAAAACCACCAACATCTCATTCACCGCGATTTTTGCAAGCCACGATAGTGTGGACTTTTACGCTAACACACATTCATTTGAGAGGAACAAAGTTCATTAACTATACCATCTGACCAAACGATCATTGATCAATGTAGTTAATAGTCAGTGCCTTTTAGCCGTACAAATAAGCAGTGTAACCTCGATAGGGGGAATACTACAAATCGTACACTAAGTGTGTGCCATTACGTGACTTCTGAGCTTGTTACCTCATGATAGTGCGCCTCATATGGAGAGGGTATCGCATTTCTCCTAGTTTAACTTACTCTAGTCATCTTACTTAGAAATTCATAATCTAGTGATCTTGTGGTTGAACTCATCCGATATGGAGAAAGGCCCTAATGCCAACGCGCAAGTTCACCCACATCACATATGAATTCGTAATGAAGACTATGGGGATATTAAACCAACACACTCCCACTTAGATTACTTAAACGAGGGTCTTTCTAGTTTTAACATCTAATTAACTAATCCTAAGTTATGTGCAAACATAAAACCAGCATGCTTTAAAATATGTATCTAATATACAACACAAAAATTAAAGCATAAAATTAAAACTATAAATACGAGAAATAAATATGTAAAATAAATTTCTCGACTATTATGGTTTTAATTGCTTCCATCTTCCGACTTAATCTCGTGTCCCGTCACGCTACTCGATGGATTGAGTTTGAAAACAAATGTCAAAAAAAAATGAACACGGGATGAAAAACGGGCTGCACGTAGCTGCAGCGCTGTCGGTGCTGGCGGCGGCTCCCGCCGGTGAGTCATCGCCGGCGCCGCTGCCCCCTTTCGATTCCTCCTTCGCTTCTTCTACATTACTTGGTCTTCTTGCAATTCATCCTGGGTTTTCTTGGTTTTCTACGAATTAACGATAAACCAAAACTCACTAATTCAAGTCGCCCACCATAACGTTTTCGATTACAAATGCATCTAGGAAAATAAAATCGAAATTACATAGAAAAAATCCTACCACAGATTTGATCGAATCCTACATGGCTTCCAGCACGTAGTTTTACTATTACAAGCATTTATAAGAACCAAACCCAGACATGTCCCGGGGTTTAATTAAAACATATAAACGCAACCATAATAGCCGGGATTTCTTAACCACCTGCAAATAAAATCATGTAACAAATCGAAGAAGAACAAAACCAAAACAATTTATATTGATTTAATAGACAAATTTATATGATTCAATTAGTTTAGACAAATCAATTTATGAATTACATAATAACCTAAACCGACAGTGTGTCCAAAACTGTCTCGGTTACCAACCTTATTTATATATTATGTCTTTTAACCAATGATGAGATCTACTGTGTCACACCAGACACCTCATCATCTAACTACATAATATAAATGGACGACATTTGCACAACATATAAACTAAAACATTTAATCGATATATTGACTGGAAAATAGTATAATACAAGTATAGTTCAGTATTCAAACGTAACACATCTCTCTCCCAGTATTCATATAAGGTCTCTACATTAGGCGATTTGATACCACACATATCTTTTCTAATATTGGCTGCATGGAAAAGTTAGGCAAAACTTCTCTAGAAATACCCCCTTCAACTCTTTGTAAATTGTCATTGATGCATGTGACAAGGACAGAAACCATTCCTTTACTTTATCCGCCAGCGAAAAAGAAAAAGCATGAAGATTAATTTGATCTTCGATTACATTGTTTGGCCTCAAAGAAGAACAGACCACATAAAAATATTGTATGTGCTTGTGAGGATTCTCAACTGCGTGACCATGAAAAGTAGGCAACAATTTTAGAAAAGTATGTTTAAGGCTTAAATATTTTTTTTCCCTCATAATAGGGGATATATCACTTTTGGTCCCTTTTAAATTTTGGTCTATAAACACTAGTTCCGCTCAATCTTTTTTAGGTCTAAATTTATTTTTAGTCCCTCATAACATGGGTTATTCCATTTTTCATCTTTCTTAAATTTTAGTCATCAATTTTAGTCTCACTTAAATTTTGTTGACAATTATAGTCATTTTTACGAAAATACCCTTGATTAAGGGGTGAACAATTAGGATTAGTCAAAGGTATTTTCGTAAGAAAGTGGGACAAAATTGGTGACTAAAACTTAAGGGAGACCAAAGATAGAATAACCTATGTTATGAGGGACCAAAAATGGATTTAACCTATCGTTTTTATTGTCACTTTTGGTCATGTTTTAAAAAAAAAATTAAGAAAATAACAGTTCAATTTATTTAACAGCAGTTGTAGTTTTATTTGCTTAATATATACAATAACATTAATTACTAATTAAATCCCTAAACTAATTCCTATTTGCTTTTGGAAACTAATTAAAATAAAAATAGTACTAATAAAAAAATTCAATAACTAATTTGCTAAAAAGTAAATTTTGGTCTAACACAAAACCCAATTAAATATTATCTTCTACAAATAATTTTGGCACAAACCCACCTCAATATTTCTTCACTCCCATCACATGTTTCGGGTAGAATTAACTTCTCAAAAACTCAGGATTTTCTTAAAAAATTGCACTATTTTCTCACTTTATTACATCTCACTCATCCTTTACCTACATTCAAGATAAAACACAAGTACCCTATAAAATTCTTAAAAATAACCACCAATTGAAAAAAAAAAGAAGGTAAATTCAAAAGTCATCAATAAGTCAAAACAAATATTTCTTCATTAATCAATTCAGCATGTGGCCTGGTTAAAATCAGCCACCATTTTTTTTTTTTTTAAGATACAAAAAGAGAGGCTACATCCTAAGTAACTGATACAAATCGGGGTGTAGCTAACCTCTTCACATCAAGCTCTAGCCACTCTCAAACTTCAGGCGGCTCTGCATCCAGGCGCTTGAATCCTCTATCGCCTTGGCTGCCAACGAGGCCAAATAGTAAGCTGCACCATTCCCTTTCCTGTGCACATGGGCAAATTTGACGGTCCAATCTCTATTTAAGAGGCCCTTTAACTACATATGAAACCAAAACCACGGACGAAACTTATTTAATTTAGGGTAATCAAATCGCTCTCCTCCACCGCCAATTATATCATGTACCTATTATTATACATAGTAATTTTTGTCATGACAACTGTATACTTATTAAATATAGCAAGTTTCGCCGACGCGTGTCTTTTTCCTTTTTTTTGTCTCGATGAGATGTAGTTTCTTTGTATGTTGGACTTATTGGACGTAACATCAAGTTATAATGGATGTAGTCATCTTATAATGTATGATTTTTTACTTTTTAAAGGACTTGGTTTCCGTGAATGTTAGACGTATTGGACATAAGATCGTGTTTAACAAGACATAGCATGTGAATTAAATCTGAATATTTCATAAAGACACAATGCTGCGTCTCATAACATATAATCCTACGTCTCATAACACATATACGTCTCATAACACATTGTTGAAAGTATGTTACGAGAATATTGTGAATAGAGATTACAGGAGATTAGTTGGTAGATAGTGTCCTTTGTATCTCAAACTCTTTGTAATTAATCTTGTGTAAATCTTGTAATATTTTTTAGTTACAGTCAATCTCTCTATAAAGAGATATCATGTATCACAGTAATTTGATAAGAAACAAAAGTATTCGTATATCTTTTTCTTCATGGTATCAGAGCAGTGATCCAACACTGCGTCTGTGTGTTTTGTTAGTTTTTTTTTTTATTCTTTTTCCTTGTCATATATCAATGGCGGGATCGAGTGTTTCCGAAGTCTCTAGCATTCGAGAGTCTGATGTTCACTCATCGCAACGGCTCACCTCGATTCTTCTAAACGAGCATAATTATTTACCATGGTCCAGGGCTGTTAAAATTGCCCTTGGAGGGAGGTCGAAAGTTGGCTTTATCACTGGCAAGGAAAAGGCTCCTGAATCCAATGCTGCTGAATTTGATGCGTGGTTGTCTAGAGACCAGATGGTGATGTCTTGGTTGTTGCACTCTATGGAGCCTCATATAGCTGAAGTGTTCAGCTATTATGAGTCTTCGATGGATTTATGGGAGGCTGTGTCTGACATGTATGGTAACCAGAACAACGCCGCACGCGTGTTTCAAATTCAACAGGACATTGTTGGTATTCGTCAGGAGGGTAAGTCATTTGTTCATGTTCTTGCTCGTCTCAAGAATCTTTGGAATGAATTGGACGTTTATCGTCCATATTGTGTTGATCCGGTAGTATTAAAAAAACGAACGGAGGAGGATCGAGTATTTCAGTTGCTTGCTAGTCTCGGTCCTGAGTTCGAGGATTTTCGACGGAATAGCTTGATGTTGGAAGAATTGCCTTCACTCAAAACTATTTGCGCAGCAATACAAAGAGAGGAGGTCCGGAGAAAAGTTATGTTTCATGACTCTGGGTCTGAGAACCAGGCTCACGCGGCTTATAGCCTTCACGCAGGTAAAACGAATAAAGGTAAAAATTCTGACAGGATTTGTAGTCATTGCAAGGTACCTGGGCATTTGGTCGATCGCTGCTGGGTATTGCATCCTGAACAAAAACCAAAGTTCATGAATAAACGGAATGGGGAGAAGAAACGACAGGTTCATGGAAATATGGTGGATGGCACCCCAGGGTCATTTGCCTCGAATCCAAGTATGGTGCTGAACGAGTTTACAACATATTTGCAAAGCCAGCAGGAGAAATCCAAAAATAATTCTACTAGGCATTTGGCTGTGACTCCAGCGGCGGATTCCAAAGTCTTGCTAAGTCAATTCTCAGATTTTTTGGAGACTAAAGGCACTGGTAATTTTTTTGATAATTCCCAGACTTTGTTAACGACCTTGTGTTTTGCATTGACTACTAATTCTTTGGCTAATGTTTGGATAGTCGATTCTGGGGCCACAGATCATGTGACTAATTGTCGTATGTCTCTGCATGATTATAGCCCGTTTTCTTCCCCTACGTTTATTTCTGTTGCAAATGGAAAAGGGGTGTTAGTAGAAGGCCGAGGCAAAACTCACCTGGTTTCCAATGTCGCATCTCCTGTGTTATATGTGCCTGCTTTTCCACTGAAATTGTTATCTGTTAAGAGCCTTATTGAAACTCTTGATTGTGAAGTTCGTTTTACACCTGATCATGTATATTTTCAGGATCGTCTCACCAAGAGGACGATTGGTAAGGGTGTTCAGATGCAAGGGCTGTAGTACTTTGTTTCATGATCAAACTCGGGGTCACCAAAGTGTTTACAGTCGTTAGTTGTATCTCGTGCTCATCAGTCCTGCCAGTCTTCGCTTTGGCACCAGCGTTTGGCTCATCCATCTGCGGATGTTATGTCCTGTCTTCTTCCAATAAAGCCTACTGATTGTTTATCCTGTGATGTGTGTCAGTATGCTAAATTTAAAAAATTGCCTTATAGTTTATCCTCGTCCCAGATGAGTAAGTCGTTTGAGTTAGTGCACACCGATGTGTGTGGACCTTTTTCCGAATCTGTTGATAAATTCAAGTATTTCACTACTTTTATTGATGATTTTTCCCGAGTTTCCTGGGTGTATTTATTGAAATCCAAAGGGGAGGTTTTCTCGTGTTTTCGCGATTTTCATATGATGGTTGTGAATCGTTTTGATTCTAAAGTTCAGGTCTTGCGCTCTGACAACGGAGCTGAGTATATGTCCCGTGAAATGGTGCAATATCTCGCTTGTCATGGGATTCAGCATCAAACCAGTTGTGTGTACACGCCGCAGCAAAATGGTCTCGCAGAGCGGAAAAATCGGGATCTCTTGGATAAGACGCGCGCCTTGTTGTTGCAAATGCATGTTCCTAAGACTTTTTGGTCTTATGGTCTTCTTACCGCTGCCTATTTGATTAATAGACTGCCTAGTCGGGTTCTAAAATTTAAATGCCCTCTTGAAGTGTTGACAGGATCAAAATTGGATTTATCTCACTTACGTGTGTTTGGTTGTAAGTGTTTTATTCATATCCCAGGTGTTCATCGTGATAAGCTCGATGCTCGTGCTCGTAAGTGTGTATTTTTGGGTTATGCTATTAATCAGAAGGGTTATAAGTGTTATGATTTGTCTACTCGAAAATTATTTGTCACTCGTGATGTTGTTTTTGTTGAAAATGAGGCTGTGTTTTCTGGTTGTTCTGATGCGTTTCTGGACCTCTCACTCCGTCCACCCACTGCTGCTTCTGGTCTTCCCTTCTCGGCTGAATCCTCAGGGGCTGTTCCATTCAGTGTTGTGCCTCTTGCAGTGCCTGACTCTACTCCACCGTCTACAGACTCAGCTGATGCATCCGCGACCAATCCTCAGCTGCTGTCGGGGGCGTCGCGCACGACACCTGGGCGTGGGCAGTCTGCTGCTGCGGAGGGTGATGTCCAGCGTGCTGCTGCTGCGGATGATGTCCAGCGTGCTGCTGCTGCGGATGTCCAGCGTCCAGCAGCTGATGCGGGTGCTGTCCGCCGCAATCCTGGGCGCGAGCGGCGGCCTCCAGCCCACTTGCAAGATTATGTAGCAAACTCTATTCAGCCTACTCGATATCCTTTGGCTGCTGCATGGGCCACGAATGATACTTTTTCAGATTTTCACAAAGGATTTCTTGTAGCGTTGGCATGTACTCAAGAGCCTAAGACTTTTAAAGATGCTGTCCAGCATGTTGAATGGCGTAATGCCATGGCTGAGGAGTTGTCTGCCTTGACTGAAAATAATACTTGGAGTATTGTCCATTTGCCTCCCGGGAAACATGTTGTCGGCAGCCGGTGGGTGTTCAAGGTTAAATTTAATGCGGATGGTTCGATAGAGAGGCATAAAGCCCGGTTAGTAGCTCAAGGGTTTACGCAGCAGTTTGGAGTCGATTATAAAGAGACTTTTGCTCCGGTTGCCAAAATGACAACTGTTCGGGTTCTTTTGTCAGTTGCTATTAACCATGGTTGGCCATTATTCCAAATGGATGTCAAAAATGCCTTCTTGCACGGGAAACTTGAAGAAGAAGTTTTCATGCGTCTTCCGCCGGGGCATCCACAGAGCCATCATCCGGGCCTCGTTTGTAAGTTGCACAAATCTATTTATGGCTTGAAGCAAAGTCCGAGGGCATGGCATGCGCAGCTTAGTTCGGCTCTTGAGACATTTGGTTTTTCTAGAAGTTTGGCAGATTCATCCTTGTATGTTCGGCGTTGTAATCAAGAAGTTCTAGTTGTTCTGATTTATGTTGACGATTTGATTATAACCGGTAATCGTCCGGCTGCTATCTCTCTTTTGAAGCAGCAGCTTCAAGGTCGTTTTCCGATTAAAGATCTTGGAGTTCTAAAGTATTTTCTCGGGATTGAACTAGCTACTTCCTCCAAAGGAGTGTATTTGAGTCAGCGGAAATATATTTTCGATTTGCTTCAAGATGCTGATCTTGTTCACTCCAAGCCAGCTTCCACCCCGTTAGATAGCAAGTTACATTTGTCAGCAACTGGGAAACTGTTGACTTCTCCCAAGATATATCAAAAACTTGTGGGGAAGTTAATTTATTTAACTATTACTCGGCCAGATATCGCTTTCCCAGTGAGTTTAGTAAGTCAGTATATGCATGCTCCTACTGAGTATCACCTGCAGCTGGTTAAAAGAATCCTTCGTTATTTAAAGGGGTCTATTAATCGCGGGCTTTTGATGACTAATCATGGTCATACAGACATTCTTGGTTACACGGATTCCGATTGGGCCGGGAGTCCTCTGGATCGACGTTCCACTACCGGTTACTGCATGTTTGTTGGTGGCAATCTTGTGTCCTGGAAAAGCAAAAAACAACATGTGGTCGCTCGCTCAAGTGCCGAAGCAGAATATCGGGCTATGGCATCGGCATCGTGTGAGTTAGTTTGGCTCAAGTCTTTGTTACGTGATCTTGGATGTTCGTTCAAAGTGCCTGTTCCTTTGTTTTGTGACAATCAAGCTGCTATGCATATAGCGGCTAATCCGGTTTTTCACGAGCGTACAAAGCATATCGAGGTCGACTGTCACTATGTTCGTCAACAAGTGCAGTCGAAGTTCATTCACCCTTGTTATGTTCGTAGTTCTGACCAGTTGGCAGATGTGTTCACCAAAAGTTTGTCAACCGCCCAGTTTCATCGTTTGCTTGCCAAGCTTGGCTCCATTAACTCATTGGATCCAGCTTGAGGGGGTGTGTTGAAAGTATGTTACGAGAATATTGTGAATAGAGATTACAGGAGATTAGTTGGTAGATAGTGTCCTTTGTATCTCAAACTCTTTGTAATTAATCTTGTGTAAATCTTGTAATATTTTTTAGTTACAGTCAATCTCTCTATAAAGAGATATCATGTATCACAGTAATTTGATAAGAAACAAAAGTATTCGTATATCTTTTTCTTCACACATAATACTATATCTACGTCCAGAACAAGGGTCTGTCTGAATAATAAGTAGAGACACAATGTTACGTCCCATAACACATAATGTTACGTCCCATAACACATAATGTTACATCTCATAACACATAATACTATGTCTAATAACACATAATGTTACGTCTACATCCAGAACAAGGGTCTAAATAATAAGCAGAGACACAAGTTACGTCCTTTATACCTACATGTTACGTCCGATACGTCGTATATACACTAATATTATGTCCAACAGGGGGGAGGAATTAGAAGCAACTCATTTCACAAAAAGGTATCAATACCTCACAGAGAACATTTATATATCATATTTCAGAGTAATAGAACATTATTTGAAGAAGAATACACGAATATACCATCATTAATACATTACCCAACATCAAATGCATTTCATATTTTATGATGTAGTAGTTTTGCGTTGTATTACTATATGTTTGTTCGAATATTAGTGTTGTAGAGTTGAAAAACGAAGTTCGAATCGACGCAGCGGACGTTGTGCGTCTGGATTGAAGTTTTGTCTGTTGTATTTGGTGTTGTTCATCGAAAAATACAATCGCTTATCTCTGTTGAATCTGTGTTTGGATGAAGATTTGAATGCAGTGCGGCGAATTTGTGTTGAATCGGTTTCGAATGGAGTACGACAAATAAGAAGAAGTGTTTTTTGAAGAAAAAGAAGAAGAACAAGAAGGCACGTGTTGCTACTCTCTTTAGTGTGTGATATTACTATACCATATAATAACTGTTCCTTCACATGGTGCCAATTTATTTAGTCAAAATCCATCCTTTCGATTTATATGTTAACTATGAATAATGGTAAAATTTGATGGAGATGCGGCTTAGTCTTTGGATGCGAAAGTATATACTAATGTATTCAATATAGTATCTATGTGTATTATGAATACTTGTAAAATTAGACGAGTGTCCGGATTAATCCTTCAGTGCCAATGTCAGTATTAAGCCGTTGAATCTAGTATCTATGCGTATAGGGTAGAGATGAGTTACCTATTAATAATGTATTATAGAGAAATATGTATTTAAAAGAGTTTATTGTGAACTAAATTAAGTCATATTAGATGTAATAGATTACTAACTATTTATTTCCGTATCAATATGGCATTGTGTTAGTCAGATCAAGACTCATCAATTTCAATTTCAATTTCAAATTAATGAAACTAGTCCGTAGAAGTGAAATTAGACTAAACTAATCTACAAACAAAATAAAAGGAACCCCAATATATCAAACAATAGATCTCTAAATCAAGTATCATATTGAATAAACTCAAAGTCCAAACATCCGAGACTATTTCAAAGAGCTGTTCCAATCAGATTGGCAATTAATTTGGATAGGCTTCAATTATTGAGCATAAAGTTGGAATTTTGGTAATTTTGTAGTGAGGAAATCCTCCTTTTTCAAGAATGTGTTTCCATTCTGATTCGATCCTCTCCATTCCTCTAGTATGGACAAGCATTAACAGATCAAACGCCAGTCCAGTGCTCCCATACACTTCATCTCCATCGGGCTCAAGAACCAAATCGATGATAAATATCTTACCCCTTTTTTCAGGGATTGCTTTTCGGCAATTTTTCAAGATCTTCACACAGTCTTCATCATTCCAGTCATGCATGATCCACTATAGTAACGAATAAAGAAAATAATAATTTAGTACAATATAGTATTTTTTACAACTTTAAAATAATAGTTTTATTTATTCAACTAAATAACATAACAACAAGATAGATAATGTTATTTTTTGTATTTCATAAAAATTTTATTAGTTACCGTCATAATTTTTACCCTTTACTATCTTAATTTCGACTAAAACCCTCCCTCTTTGTCCCTCTCTCTTCCCCTTTTAACTAAAAGAACGAAGACAATTTTGTCAAAATTGGGGCGAGAATACTTAAAACTGACGCAGTAACTAGTAATACCCATTTCATAATAAACAACCTTTGATTGTGAGTCCTCCCTTAACCAAAATAAAATTTTTTTACTTTGTCAAAATAAAACTACTTTTATTCGAACAAAGGGAGTACTATTTTTATTAGTTAAAAGTGAATATATATTTTTAATATAGCCAATTTGTTAGATTCTCATTGTTACTTTTATTGTCAGTAGAACAAAGACAAAGATAATTTGATTAATTCTAAAGATATTTATTAATCAGCCTAAGATAATTTCAATAGAAAAATTAAACTGAGTTAAAAAAACTATCTTATTCCCCACTTAATTTACCAAACAAGTAAAAAATGATCAAATTAATTTGCTAAATTTTCTATTAATCAATGTTGATTGCCGCATCCCTTATTCTTTGAAGATTGATGATTAAATTTGCTAATTTTAAAACATCTTCAAGGGTTAAAAACAAAGTGAAATCTCCATTTTCCAATAATAGCAAAGGTAAGATATTAGGAAGAAAAAATTGACAATATTAGTTTTAGTGAGTGGGGATTTTTTTAGCCTATAGGATTAAGGAATGAGAAGAGTACCTTCATAAGGACAGCATGGGCAGTCGGGATGGAATCAAACATGTCACCTCCGACATGGGAAACTCCGGTGTGCTTTGGTGCAGTTCTAACAACATGGGGCAAATCATAATTGATCCCTTTTATATGTGGATAGCTCTTAACAATCTCCGCTATTGCTTCTCCTGTCCCACCCCCGACATCCACCATAGATTCCAAACCATCCCATGCTTCCTTGTTAAACGCAGAGAGAAGTGCATTGGTCGTTATCTTTCCGGTGCATCCCATTCCATCGTTGAAAAGCTCGTTGAATTTGGGGCTTTCTGAGGCAAATTCCCAGATTTGGCATCCATGAGCCTTTTGAAATGGAATGCCACCGTCCCTTACGCAACCACTCAGTTGATGCCATGGACTGAGTATCCATGGATGAGTTGACATGAGCAACAGTGGGGCTAAGCTCAACTTGCACCTGTTGCCGCGGAGGAGCCACCGAGAGGCCGCGGTTGCGCCGTAAAGCGTGACGGAGCCGGTGGTGGGCATAGTTGTAGGTGCGGAAGTGAATATTTTCTTGTGGACGAGCAGACGCATGATTCGGGAGAGGGAACGGATATTTGGGGAGGAAGAGTTGGTGATTTCGGAAGCGATTTGGGCAAGTGATAAAGGGCGATTATGAGAGTGTAAAATGTCAGGTATTCCGAGCTCCACCACGCATTTTAGTGCCATGGAATCCACATAGCTGAAGATGTGTTTCCAAATCTCCGCTTGGCCCTCAACAAGAAGCTTATCTGTTGCTTCATCCATGGTGGGTTTGTCCGTCTGGTCAGTCATGTCTGAATGGATTTGGAGATGAGGGCATTTGGTTTTACAATAGATAAGCTAGTTCGGGTATGTAAAAAATTGATAAGTTTATTTCTAAATACGCTTAAATCCATTTTTGTCCCTCATAATATGTGTTATTCCAGTTTTAGTCACCCATATATTTTAGTCACCAATTTTACTCCCACTTAAATTTTTTTTACCAATTATGGTTATTTTTAACAGAAAAGTTTAAAAGATAACATATTAACTCATTTGAACGCTAGTCAAACCTAATTTTTTACTTCAAAATAATTTGTACCGTGATGTTTTCAACCAGTTTTATGATCCAGATTCTCAAGAATTTTTAACCCATTTAGGGTTTCGACTGTCATTTTGAATTGTGAGTCGATCTAAATGGGTTCAATATTCATGAGAAACTAAGTCATAAAATGGATTGAAAATATCATGGTACAAATCATTTTGAAAAAAAAAATTAGGTTTGACTAGCGATCAAATGAGTTAATCCATTATCTTCTAAACTTTTCCGTTAAAAAGGACCATAATTAGTAAAAAAAAAATTAAGTGGGACTAAAATTGGTGATTAAAATATATTAATGATCAAAACTGGAATAACCCATGTTGTGATGGAGCAAAAATGAATTTAAGCCTTCCAAATATAGTTATAAGATACATGGTATTATTTTGTAAAATACAAAAATAATAAGCAATTTTTCATTCCCGGCATCATACGGCATGACTTGGGTGCGCAAAAAATAAATAAATAGACAAAATTGTCAAGCTTAAAAAGGAATAAGGTTCAGACGAAAAAATTTTTAATTATATTTTTATTCATAATTTTTAGCCAGTCAAAACTCAGAAGCATACTCTAGCGAGGTTGCAAAACAAAGAGCAATTTCATAATCTGAACTTGGAAAAGAAAGGTTACGCTGAAAATGGAACCTTTCATCAACAACCTCATTGCTTTCTTGGTATTCATAGCCATTCTTACCACACTGATCCGGACGAGGTTCAGATCAGCCCAGAAGAAGCTACCACCATCTCCATGGAAGTTACCCCTCATTGGACATTTGCATCATTTATTGGGTGCTCCACCCCACCACGCTCTCACCAAAGTGTCCCAGAAATATGGTGCTCTGATTCACTTAAAGCTGGGAGAGATGTCCACAATCCTGGTATCATCACCGCGGTTAGCAGAAGAGATTATGAAAACTCAAGATCTTAATTTTGCAAGCCGGGCTGAATTTACAGGAGGGAAAATCATGTGTTACAATTGCACAGATATTGGTTGTGCTCCATATGGGGAGTACTGGAGACAAATGCGCAAGATATGCACTTTGGAACTCTTCAGTGCTAAGAGGGTCCGATCATTTGGGTGGATTAGGCAGGATGAGGCTATGAATCTCATCACATCAATTAAGGCTCTTGTTGCTTGTGCTGCACCCATCAATTTGACAGAGAAATTGTCCCAATACACCAGTTCCACTGTGAGCAGGGCAGCATTTGGGAAAGTTAACAAAGAAGATGAGAATTTATTCTTAGAGCTAATCAAGGAAGCAATGCCCCTTTCCAGTTCATTTGATATTTCTGACCTATTCCCATCGCTTACCATTCTTCATCCTCTGCTCTCCATCAAGAGTGAAATGATGAAGCTTCACCATAGGGTGAATGCAGTCTTGGACAGGGTAATTGATCAGCACTTAGCAATATCGGAAACAGCTTCAGGTGAATCGGGTAATGAAGATCTAGTTGATGTTCTATTAAGAGTCAAAGCAAGCAGTGAGCTTCAAATTCCGATTACAAATGATAATATCAAAGCTGTTTTGTTTGTAAGTGTGATAAAAACATGTACAGTACAGTACAGTACTCCTATTTAGATAATTATGCATTGAAGTTGCAATTAATAATCTAAAATTTTGATGAATGATGCAGGACGTGTTTACAGGGGGAAGTGAGACTACATCCTCTACTGTGGAATGGGCAATGGCGGAGATGATGAGAAATCCCGAGGTGATGGCTAAGGCCCAGAGCGAGATAAGGACAGCTTTCAGGGAAAAGGAAAGAATTGAAGAGGATGATATTCAACAACTGGCATACCTAAAATTAGTGGTTAAAGAAACACTAAGGTTCCACCCTCCGTTGCCTTTGTTGATTCCAAGAGAAAACAGGAAACAATGTGAGATAGATGGTTATATAATCCCTGAGAAAACCAGAGTTATAGTAAATGCATGGGCAATAGGAAGAGATCCAGAGTATTGGGAAGATCCAGAGAGTTTCAAACCAGAGAGATTTGAGAAGAAGAGTAGTATAGACTTCATGGGAAGTCACTTTGAGTATATACCATTTGGTGCAGGAAGAAGGATGTGTCCTGGAATGTCTTTTGGTCTTCCTAATGTGTACCTTCCTCTAGCTCTTTTACTCTATCACTTTGACTGGAAACTCCCAGATGGTGTCAACCCGAGTGATTTAGACATGTCCGAGACTGTTGGAATAACTGCATCAAGAACAGAGGACCTTATCTTGCAGGCTAAATCATATCATCCTTCGCTTTAGAGTTATGCAAACTTGTGTATTGTTATCAAATTCGGATTTTGAATTTCATTTGATCCAAGCTTTGCTTAATGTTAGGGAATATTTTTGAATTTGACTTTGATGAAAACTTGTGTAGTCCAGACGACTCAGGCTTCGTGTTTATGCTAAGATTTTCTTCTCGAGTTGGGATTGAAAAATCTTCTAGTGTTGTTAAGTAATTAATTTGTGGATAAACGAAAGAATCCGAAGCATTGAGTGAGCGAAAGAAGGGACCAAGAATGATGAACACGGGGGCATCTTGTTCAACCACACCTCAAATTGGATGCTTTCTAAAGTTATTCAAAGCCAAAAAATGGAGCTTCATAAGTCGTGAAGAAAGAAACCCGGAGCAAATTCTAGAGTGAAAGGTCGAAAATAGAAAAGGAACAAGGCCCAGCTCCAGTCAGAGCACCCTAAAAAATACAAAGGCAAGGCAATGCCGCAGCGCTCAATTCCAGCAGCTCATTCGCGGCTCTCCCTTCTGCCACTTTTTTTCAGCAACCAGGCGGTACCTGAGGGGGTTATCCCTTTGATTATTAAAAAAAGAGGACACTTGAAAGTTTGGAGTACAAATAACTCAAAACGCCCTTACCATAAACCTATTTGATCTAATCTTGGGAGTAGTTTTTCAGTAACTAAGCCAATTATTATTTTTAAATCAACCCACAAATGACGAGATTCGAAAACACAAGAATGGGATTAGAATTTACCGGCAGACAGACGAGGGCTCGGAGACACCAAGTAAGAAAAAGACAAAAAACCAAACAAGCAAAAGATACACTTTTTTATCCAAAATTACATGGAATTGAAATTGCAATTTTCATGGTTCCCAAAAGAATTCAAAATGTGAAATTGGAGCCATTTGGAATTAGAAATGAATTCTAATTCTTTCATTTCTAACCCCTCCAATTCCAATTCTAAGGCACCAAACACATCAGTCCGGGCGAAACATATGGCATAAATAAATAAATAAATAAATAAATAAATAAATAATTATAATTATAATTATAATTATAATTATAATAATAATAAGCACCCTAGACTTCTCCTCCGCTCCTAATTTTGTCAAATAGTCTCCAGCCCGATTAGTGTCCTGATAGATATGTTTAATAGTAGGATCTTTGTTGCATAAAATTATTATTTATACCACCAAAAAATTAGTAAAATTTTAAAAATGTCCTTCATAAATTAAAAAATCTTCAAAACTTTAAAAATAGAAAAAAAATTATATGCTATGTGCGATTTTTGGAACAACTATCGCCGACCATCCGCGATGCGATTTTTGGTAGCTATATAAATAGGCAAAATTAAGAAAAATCGCATGCAATGCGCTCTCGGACAGGGAAAAAATCGCCTTACCAATCCAATAAGACATGTATGTGCGATTTTTACATGCCCAATTAGATTAGTGGAGCGATTTTATATGTTTCACTTGTCTAATAAGTGTAATTTTTACAATAATTTCTCGCGTAATATGTGCAATTCTTCAATAAATTTAGTAATTTCAAACTTCTAGGGCATCTTAATAATTTAACCCATTTTTTTATATTACAAATAATAATTTGTAAATAGCTTTTCAGTTAATGGTATAACAAACCCAGTCCATTCACATAGTAATTTCCAAAAAGTCTCCATAATAGCGCCATAGCATCGGGCAATTTATGTGGTACAACTAGGAGTACCAATAATATAGTACTCATAGTAGTTTTACTATACAAAATGACAATTAATGAGTTATCTCCTACTTTTTTGAAACTCTCCTCCCTCACACGCCTTAATCTTGTTTGTCTTCCCTCATCTACTGTAATTATTGCTCCAGCCAAATTTACTCCTTATCCCAACCGTTTTTTGCTTTGAAAATTGCCAAATTAATGATTCTCCTAATTTTGTTCCCTCACCTTCAGCCATTATTTTCTCTTTGAAAATTAGGCAATCAATGATGATGTTCAATCATTCTCTTTCCAGGTTTGGGTTGAATAATTTCTAGGTTTAGTTTGAATTTTTTCAATTCTCATTCTCCTCGTTCTCTTTTTCTTCTTATTTTTCTTTTTCACCACTCCATCGTCTTCCTCGCCTTGGATCTGGCCGCCGCTGATATAGGCTCCCTCGCCATAGATCTGGCCACTGTCGATCTCCCTCTCGTGGAGGGGGAGGTGTAAGTAGTAGTGATGGTGAGATATGTCTCAATTCTTTTTTCTATTCGGATGAATCCTCTGCGTTTCGGTTTGCCCTTTAGTCAAGTAATTTGATGGGTAGATTTGATTCAAAGTTAGGATCTTTAGAGTTAAGTTCATGGGATTTTTTCACTTTTCGATTGTGTCTGCATTTGTTTGAATATATTTTTCTTATGTTTTTAATTGAATAACTAATGGAATATGTGTACAAAGTCTAAAGAGGCAAGTTATTTTTAGTATGTTGTTGTTGATGGAATATCACAATTTGTGATGGAAAATGTTACTGAATTTGTTTGAATATCATATGTTTTTTTTACAGATTTCGAACAAATTTATGAATTTGTTGATTGAATATCTGATTGAATATTTCGTTATGTTTGGTAACTTAAGAACTGCTGGAAAGTTTTGCTTGTCGCCGATGTTAGCTAGTTCTTACTTTCAATATATTGCTTGTGATGTCGTGGGCAAAATTCCAGAGAAGGAGAGCGGTCATATGCAACAAAATTCTGTTGGATGCGGCAACGTTTCCATTTATGAGAACAAATATGATGAAGATGCGGATGACAATGAAGTTGAGGAAAACTGGTGGAAAACTGTTAGAAAATTGATGAAAAATCGATATCTGATAGAAAATTGATGAAAAATCGATATCTTATTTCTCATTTGTTTTGTATCTCTTTCAGTATAGATGTATCTCTTTCGATGGAATATCATATTATGATATGTGATTATGATGGAATAAGCATTCTGATTTTGATGGAATATAATATGTGTTTTGGGTTTGATGGAATATCATATGCATTCTGGTTTTGATGGAATATCATATGCATTCTGATGGAAAATATGCATTCTGTTCGATCCACTCTTTTTTATATCATCCTTTTGGTTTAAGATAATGGTTTAAGTGATTGTAACAATGGTTTATTTAAATAATTATTTTCTGTGTTTCATAGAATATCAGATTATGATATGTAATTATAATGAAATATCACTTATGTTTTCCAAATGCTGCTGAATTTGAAATATGCATTCTGATTTTGATGGAATACCATATGCATTCTGATGGAAAATGTGCATTATGATTTTGATGGAATATCATTTGCATTCTTATCTTGATGGAATATCATATGCATTCTAGTTTTAATGGAACATCATATGCATTCTGATGCAAAATATACATTCTATTCGATCCACTATTTTTATCTATTTTGATATGGATCATCCCTTTGGTTGAAAATAATGGTTTAAGCGATTGCAACAATGGTTTAGGTAATTGTTTTCTGTATTTGATGGAATATCAGATTATGATATGTAATTCTGATGGAATATCACTTATGGTTTCCAAAGCCTATTGAATTTGAAATATGCATTATGATTTTGCAACCATCTTGGTGCTATAAATTGGTATGACTTCCAAAAATTGTATATAACAATCTTGATGGAATATCGTTTTGATGAAAAATCAAACGTAATTTGGTGTCTTCTGGTTTTGATGGAATATCACATATGTCTTCTGATATTCCATCAACTTTATATGACAAATTTGAAATTCAAAAATGGATAAATATAAATAAACATGTAATTGTCATTCAAAAACAGATAAATATGTACAAGGATAAACATTGTATATTGATAAATAACATGGATAAACATTGTACAAGGATAAAGAAACAAAAAATCTCCATCATCAAGCCAAGTTAAAGAAACAAAAAAAATCTGCACACGATCGTTCCCTTTCACTGGAATTCTGCCCATGAAATCAACTTCTTCTCTTCTCCATTTCCTTTTCTCTCTACCCGATTTCATCCACTGCTCGCCCGCACCTTTACATCTGTATGTTTTTTCCCAAGGATTTGCTTTCTTATGGCTACAAATGAATTAGAATATTCAATCACATTTTTCATCAGAATCCAATATTTTTCATCAAATTTTCAGGAAGCATAAAACAATATCGAATCACATTTTCCATCATAATTCAGTAGTTTCCATCAATTTTCAGAAAGTATTAAACAATATCTAATCATATTTTCCATCCGAATCCAGCATTTTCCAACAATTTTAGAAAACATAAAACAATATCTAATCACATTTTCCATCAAATTATCAGAAAGCATAAACACAATATCCAATCACATTTTCCATCAGAATCCAATATTTTCCATCAAATTATCAGAAACTGTAAAACAATATTGAATCACATTTTCCATCAGAATCCATATTTTTCCATTTTTACGAAGCATAAAACAATATCGAATCATATTTTCCATCAGAATTCAGTAGTTTTCATCAATTTTACAGAAAACGTTAAACAATATCCAATCACATTTTCCATCAGAATCAAATATTTTCCATCAAAGTTCCAGTAAGCATAAAATAATATATAATCACGTTTTCCATTAGAATCCAGTATTTGCCATCAAATTTTCATAAAGCTACCATATTATGGATAATACAATACATTTACCATCATGAGGTTACATTTACCATCACACTTACAGATCATTTTGAAAAAAAAAATGAGAACAGAGAGAACAACAGGGATGGTCATTCAATTACATTTACGGCACAATATCGAAAAAATAAAATGCAGAACCAAAGCATGGTCACATTTACCATCACCATGTTCACATTTACCATCAACAACATCATGTAAAAACAATATACCGAACATTACCCATCAAAAACATCGTAATATAATAGATATACCATCATATTTGAAGAATCAAAAACATACCATATTATGGATAATACACTACATTTACCATCATGAGGTTAGATTTACCATGACACTTACAGATCATTATGAAAAAAAAAATAAGAACAGAGAGAACAACAGGGATAGTCATTCAATTACATTTACGGCACAATATCGAAAAAATAAAATACAGAACCAAAGCATGGTCACATTTACCATCACCATGTTTACATTTACCATCAATAACATCATATAAAAACAATATACTGAACATTACCCATCAAAAACATCATAATATAATACATATACCATCATATTTGAAGAATAAAAAACATACCATATTATGGATAATACAATACATTTACCATCATGAGGTTAGATTTACCATCACAATTACAGATTATTTTGAAAAAAAAATGAGAACAGAGAGAACAACAGGGATGGTCATTCAATTACATTTACGACACAATATAGAAAAAATAAAATACAGAACCAAAGCATGGTCACATTTACCATCACCATGTTTACATTTACCATCAACAACATCATATAAAAACAATATACTGAACATTACCCATCAAAAACATCATAATATAATACATATACCATCATATTTGAAGAATAAAAAACATACCATATTATGGATAATACAGTATATTTACCATCATGAGGTTAGATTTACCATCACACTTACAGATCATTATGAGAACAGAGAGAACAACAGGGATGGTCATTCAATTACATTTATGGCACAATATCGAAAAAATAAAATACAGAACCAAAGCATGTTCACATTTACCATCACTATGGTTACATTTACCATCAACAACATCATATAAAAACAATATACTGAACATTACCCATCAAAAACATCATAGTATAATACATATACCATCATATTTGAAGAATAAAAAACATACCATATTATGGATAATACAATACATTTACCATCATGAGGTTAGATTTACCATCTGAAAGATTTGCCACATAGGATCTGGGTTCGCACTTGCTCGATTTACCACGCAACAAAAATTTATAATTAAAGCGGAACCATAGAAAAATACCTTTGAAGCGTGCTCTCAGGTGATTCTCTCGTATGCCTCAAGACTATGACTTCACGTTGTGTGGGAAACGAACTAAAAGCCAATTGATCTACCAATCACCACAATCCACCTGCTAGAAAACTCTAGCACCGCAGCACCTGGCACGTACTATAAACGCACCGCCCGAAGAGAGAGAAAGCTACGCGCAGCTGGTATAGACCAAGGCCAAAATTTTGACCACTAGAAACCCAAAACCCAGCCGCACACTTTCTTGAAAATTTGACTTGGAGAGAGAAACATTTTCTCTCTCTAAAATTTTCTCTCTCTAGAAATCTTGTGGATTAATTGTGTATCTTGAATGGCTGATCCCTTGTCTATATATAGAGTTACAAGAGAGACCCCAAGTTGGAATAGGATTGGCCTTCCTACTGGGATTCTGTTTTCTTCAATCCTGTTCCTGGATTGATACACTCCCAACTGTCACAGGGATTCACTTATCTCAATCCAGTTCCTGAGATGAATCACACCCAACTGACACAGGGATTCACTTATCTCAAACCAGTTCCTAGGATGATTCACAACCAACTGACACAAGGATTAATTAATTTCTCAATTAATTAAATCTACCTTTGTCAACAACCCAGTACATAATTAATCGTACCACTAACGGATTAATTATGACACTACCAACCTACACCAGAATTGTTTCCGGAATAACTTAATTAAATTATATTCATAATCTCCCCACATCAAAGATATAGTGCTCGTTAATTCATTAATTTTAGTAAATTAATTCATCAACTTCTTTAATTCCGAGACTAGTACCACTCGACCTTCTTACTATACCGGACATAAGTCCACCGGCCGGGTTTAGTATAATAAACATTTCGAGCTCATCTCGGGAGCACCATCACCCCAGACGCACCGGTATATGGTTTCCTTTCGACAAGCAGCAACACACCAAGTAACTAAATACGCACACCCAACCTACTGAGATTATTGGCCACAATTGACCTCACCCTTTGGCAGATCAAAGTACACTATGCCTAATCCTAATGCCCGCTCGAGTCTATGGATTAAGAGATAGAATACAAGGATCGATTTGTCTATTAAATCAGTACAAGACAAATCATTCCTAAAGGTCAAGTTCAATACGCCCCGGGCGTATCTATATGATTCAATTAGTTTAGACAAACCAATTATCCAAATCACATAATAACCTAAACCGACAGTTTGTCCAAAGCTGTCTCAGTTACGAACCTCATTTATATACTATGTCTTTCGACCAATGATGAGATCTACTGTGTCACACAAGACACCTCATCATCTACTTACATAGTATAAATGGACATAAATATGCACAAAAAGATATAACTGAAACACGAATCGATATATCAATTTGGGAAATTATACAACACAAGCATAGCTTATGTATTCAAATCCAACACCATCACCATGGTTACATTTACCATCAACAACATCGTATTGCAGTACATTTACCATCATATTGCAGAACAAAAACAAGAAAAACAATAACTTCATGGTTGCATTTACCATCATCAGGGCTACAGAACAATCATATCGATAAAAAAAAACATAACAAAAAAATATACGTTCTCCAAGAACATACCTCCTCTATGGGACTGTTGCTGCATTTTCTCATTTTCTCCACCCGTTGATGCATTTTTTGTTCTCATTTTTTCTCCCTTTCGAGTAAGTTTTGTCCTCGCGTTGATGTATTTTGCTGTTATTGATTCTTCAAATAAGATGGTAAATGTTGTTGCGCCACTTTTCGGATTTCGTTTTACAGGTTGATGGGTTTCACTTTTGCGGACGGTTGAAGGCGGGTGATTCGTCGTGTATGAATGTGGGCGGTTTGCGGAATGCTCGGACGTGGGTAGGAATGCTCAGACGTTGGCGGTTTGCGGCCAATCGAAAGCAGCAGTTTTGCTTCTTCAACCGACAATTCCTACTTTTTCAAAACTCTATGGCGATGGAGCCTATATCAGCGGTGGCCAGATCCAAGGCGAGGAAGACGGTGGAGTGGTGAAAAAGAAAAAAAAGAAGAAAAAGAGAATGAGAAGAATGGGATGGAATTGATGGATGGAAGGTTTTGTTCTCTATTTTCTTAGAATTATTGGAAGAAATCAATTTGTGCAATTTCCCAGGCATGATTGAATGATGGTTTTGTGTTGGAACCCCTTGATATGGAAAAAGGTAGGCGGCTCTGTTTTGAGGGTTTTCAAGGTGCGTGAATACAAACTCCTCCCCACTTAATTTACAGATTTTATTTTTGTTTTAATTTTTACTGTGTGTACCGATTTATATGGTACACCTAGTTGTACTATATAAGTACTGATAGCATCCCACTATGTTTATGCAAAATATGTTTCTTATTATTTGCTTGTATTTAAACCCATTTAATTACTTTATTCCTATTGCTAAAGCAAATACACACACTATAAAAAACTGGGCTGCTATTTGTAGCACAAATTTGCTATTTGTAGCACAAAAAAATTGATGAAATGCCTAAAATGCCCTTAAAACAGAAAATGGGAAAATACAATGCAAAATCGGGCATAATTTGCGAAATAATAACAAAAAATCGGACCCAATTTGCGAAAACAGGGGAAAAATACCACCAATGCGTGAAATAATACAAAAAAATTGCCACACTAATCCGAAACTGGGGGAAAAAATCGCACAACTTAGCCGATTTTTGCTCCAAAAATGGATAAGTGGTGCGATTAATCCCCTCAGTTTCGCCTAACACATCCGATTTTTGGAGCAAAAATCGGAAAGTGTGGGCGATTTTTGGCTATTCGTATGTTTATATAATTGTCTTGCAAACCTTACAAAATCATACTTCATTTCAGATTTTCTAAGCAAAACTCTCTCAGACCATCCAAAAAATTTTGAAAAAATCGCAAAATGGACGCAGGCGACTCTCAACCACCACGGGAGCCTGTGCAGAGATTTGCTACAGGTGGCTGAGAGGGATGGGGATTGGTTAGTGAATCACATGGATGGTGGTGTACTCGCTGAGTTCGTGTTTAGGCGGCGGTCGAATTTAGTGACGGGCACTATGCACTTGCCTCGTGATTTGGAGGCTTGGTTGTGGTTAGCTATTGGTTCTACTCTTTTTGTGGACAAGAGTTCCAATAGGATTAAACCACAACATCTTGTACATATTAGGGGCCAGTTGCATACTGTGCATCAGCATGCTTGGGTACCTCTACATTAGCATACTTGTATAGACATCTAGGTAAGGCTAGTAGAGGTACCTGCAGCGGAATGGCGGGTTGTCTGACGCTACTACAGGCATGAATATACGAGTATTTTCCAGCGTTTAGACCACATTCTGTGCCGATGCCTGATGATCCACATACACCGCGCGCTGCTATGTGGACCGTTGGACCCCGACAGGGTAGCAGTGCCCGTCTGCAGAGGTACCGGCAGACCCCTTGACCACTTGCGACCCGAGGAGGTATGTTAAAATATATTTGTACATTTTAGAAATAAAGGTTTATGTTAAATTGTAAGTATTTAATAAATATCTGACCATAATTGTATATATCCCATACGTTCAGTATCCGCACGTACGAACCCCGATCACCACGTACAGGGGATTGATCGCATGTGGTGAGGAGGTCGAGCCTTACATGCCGGATAGGTGCGTGCGTCAGTTGGGGTACGTGCAGGATATCCCATTCGCCATCTTCCGTCCGAAGAAGGCGTTTCGGCCTTCCGTCCGAAAAAGGCGTTTCGGCCGTACAATGATGGCATCTAGCTGGGTGATTGTATCAGAGTACTATATTTTTTGTTGATTTTTTTAGATTTTGTTGCTATGACTATTTTGTTATGTTTTATTTTATTTCTTTAAGACTTTTTGGTTGTTTCTTATTTCATTTAGCTATGATTTAAGTTAATTGCACTTATGAAATGATAATTGGAAAACTAAGTAAATGACAATTATAAAAAGAACAAATTAATATTCAAATCAAAGTGAAATGTTACAAACAATCATGGTCCACAAATCATGTTCCAATGGTCCAGCCTATTTTTAAATTCACCAGATTCTGCAAATTCAGCCATAACATCATCGCAGTAATGCCTCCACAACAATGCCAACGAAGGTACAGGACAATCATCAGTCAAACTGACATGGACGTAATGATTTCAACGTACGTGGGCAATGGCTATCTGCCGAGATGGTCTTCTGCCACAACGTAACTGCCTCAAAGGTAAAATGGAGAAACAACAACCGCGAGCGATACTGAGGTGGATTACCAAGGCGTTTGCATAAGTGGCGATAGCAAACAAGTCCGTGGGGGTGATCATCCAGCCAGCAAAGGGACATGGTGATGAAAAATGATTCAATCGACCAATTCCCCAAGCAATAGGATCAGTGTCGACTTCAATAAGAGTCTGTGGTAGACATGCACCGAGGAGTGGTCTGTAAGTATCTTGATGCATAAGAATCTCTCCAATAGACGCAGTTCGGACCGTTTCTCATTCATTCTGATTGCCATACAGACCATATGCAACAGCTCGAAATCCGCAATTGTCATATGCCTCTACGTCCGTAATGTCATTGTAGAAATGATGGACATAATGTGGTATCATGGGACTACTCTCACTGTCTGCTCTAACTGCAAATTCGAAATAAACAATTATTGCAATTTTAGTCTTGTAGTAAAATTAAAGTAACCAATCAATCTAAATTGACAAAAACAATGCTTACCTTCCTCGAATTGCAATGATCTCTGGGAAGATCTCCTGGATGCATTATTGCGCCGTGCACCTTTCTCGCGAGCGCTCAGCTCGCGCCTCACGGATGGATGTAATCTTTGGCGACCCCTTGATGTTGACAAAATAGCTGGTTCGAACACACTTACATTGTCAGGATTCAGCGACGCGTTCATCTTGACAGTCAGATCACGCATGACCACGCGTGGACTGCTCTCGAATTTAGGAACGATTTCCTCGCGGAAGTATCTGTTAAAAAAAATTAAGTACAACATATTAAAATTATGTATAGAAATGTATGTAAATAAATCATAACATCGTAAAATAAGATACATAATGTAAATCTTACTTAAGTTCTTCAGAAATTGTGTTCGAACCCACTTCAGATGTCTCAATCGTCAACCACTTCCAAAACTCATGCACCATTTCAACAATGATCGTGTCGTGTGATTCCTTCAACTTCCAAATGTCACATGCATAGGGAATCTCATGCGTAGTCTTGCAGACACAGCCACATCTCTCAAACAAGTCATTACCCAACTTGGTAATCCTTTCAATTTGTTCGCTGATCAACTCCAAACAATAGTGCGACACATGACCATTCAATAATTCATACGGGAAACACAACATAGCGATTGCTTTCTTAGAAATGCATGCCTCAAGCGTTTCCCTAAAAATACATCAATAAAGTAAAAATTGCATATATTAAATTAATAAAGTAATTATAAAATCATGTTAAATGATCAAGTTAAAAGTGCATAATTTAAATAAATAAAGTAAGTAGCGAATTAAACTATGTAATAAAATTACCTCATATGTGATAACTGGTAATTGACATGGTCGTCAATCACACCAAATAGCGTGTCAAGTGAATGGGTGCCAGCATTCATCCAATCCTTCAGTACAACATGAGTACTCTCCACTCTGTTACTACTAGTATTGCCAAAGTGCAGAATTTTGTTTGTCCAAGCCCTACAAAACATCTCTTTATAGACCAGCCACGTCCTCTCCAAGTAGACAACAACAGACATCGCAACTGTAGAATAACTATCCTTCAAACGCTGCAGTAACAATTCATACTCTTCAACTGTTGGCGCATTAACAATTCCCTTCCAAAGCTTTTTTATTGTTTTTTTTCTTTCACCCTTACCAACAAGCTTTTTCAACTGATTATCAACATCACGGTCGATATGCCACAAACACAGCAAGTGGTGTGATCCCGGAAAAAGATCCCTTATAGGATCCATCAAACCCATCTCTCGATCAGAAACAATAGCGCTAGGAACATTTTCAACATCCAACAACTCTCTCAACTGTTCAAACACCCAATCATAACTAATTTTTTTCTCATCTCTCAAAAGGGCACATGCAATATTATAATTCTTATTGGAAGGAGTCATACCTATAATCTGAAAGAGTGGCATCTTGTACTTGTTGGTCTTGTATGTTGCATCCACCACAATCACCCAATAATATCTGTTCAACAACTGAATTGACATTGGATGCGCTATGAATGCATGTGTGATAACATCTGTGCCCTCTTCTGTCAAAACTTTTACACAATAATGCTTCTCCTCGGCGTAATGAACAAATTGCTGCGCAATATTTCTACCCTCGAACTTTGCTTTCCTGTCATCAGCTTTAAGATTGTTTAGCTGCCTCATTGTCACATTATCTTCAGGATGCGTCTCAGCAAGATGATTCCTAATCAATTTTGGCTTCATATTTGCATTGTTCAAAGTTCTAGCAACCTGCCTTGCTTCATCACTCAAGCGGTTGAGCTGTCTGTGACCCTCTGGATACACTATAGCAGTGTGATTGTGCATTGAATTCGCACCTGGTGTAACTTTGACCCACCAACCATTATCCTTCACCTCCTTGCAATATAACTTGAACATACACTTACATCCTCGCCGTCTGGTGTTCTTCCTCTGTTGTGGGGGAGGCCCTTGTTCAACCGGATCTCTGAATCTGTTGCAACGATATGTGACCGCTTTTCCATTATTACCCTTCCCCACTTTAATCAGCTCGAAACGAAATGTAAGAGCCAAATCCGAATAATAAGTGTATGCTGCTTCTTCAGTAGGAAAAAAGCCAGGACACTTAAACTCGTGACTCATATCCCTCTGAAGGTCAGGCAATCCATTTGGATCCTGCGTCATTAATCAAATTAAAACTAATAATAAGTAATTACATAAATAATTAAAATATGTAATATTAAAAAATTAGAGCAAATAAGTATTTTAATATAAAAAATCGCACATAATGTGTGATTTTTACATAAATATCGCGCACAATGTGCAAGATTTATATAAAAAATCACCTACAATGTTGGAAATATCGGGGAAAAATCGCCTGCAATGTGCGATTTTTCCTACAAAAATCGCACCAAAATTGCGATTTCTGCAGGAAAAATCGCACATCATGGGCAATTTTTCCCCATTAGTTCGCCTATAATTGGCGAACTTCCAACAAAAAATCGCCAAAGCTAGGCGATTTTTATATAGTTTATCGCCAATTAAGGGCGATTTTACCAACTAAAATAGCAAAACATGTGCGATTTTTTATGCAGCATGATAAAAACAATACAAAATTATTAAATTCGTATCATATTTGCGTAAATTTTGAAGTAGACTCTATCCCAAATTGAACCAAATCTGTGTTCCAATTTGCTTCTACGATTTTGAACATTTTTTTTAATGATTTGGAATGGTTTTATAAGATTTTTGAAGGAGTTTTGTATGTTTTGATATGTTTTTTGAATTTTATGAAGTATATAACTTATTCATATGTTAAGGGCATTTTTGTCATTTCACTTTTTTTTTGTGCTACAAATAGTAAAATCCTATAAAAAATCATAGAAATTTAAAAATTCTATATATTCAATATAAAAAATATTACTAATTACCCTAAATTAATAGTGGAGCCAAAAAAGAAAAAACAACAACAAAAGAACAAAAACGTGAAAATCAGTGTACAAGGCAGTCGTCAGGATGTATTTTCATGTGGGCAATTTTTTTCCTACAACTAGGTGTACAAGTAGGATGGTACTCATATGAGATTTTGTATACAAAACATCTCATTAAATGATGTTTCTCAATTTTCCTCTTCTTACCTCCCTCCACGCGCCTAATTTGTACTTGCAAAACCCTCATTTTCCACTTTCTTCTCTTTCTTCCTTCTCCAGCCCTTTTTTTTTGCCTTGAAAATTGTCCCACATTCATTTCACTAAACCCTAGCCAGCATTCGTTTCTTCTTTCCCCTTTCTCTCTCCCCACTAGAACCTTCTTCCCCGTCGGTTCCCTTGGTCCTGACGACTTGCGCGATTGCGCTTTCTCTCCCGGCGACTAATTCCACGACCCGTTGGCTCTCCGGGATGCCGAAATGGGCGGAATCTATGTATTTCACGGCCTTGGCGGATTCGACCATCCATCCGGGCAGCGGGGAGTGGTCGTCCTCGATGTTTGGATCGACAGCATTCCCTCGTCTTTTGGCTCTTTGTTCGGCGAAACCAACACGTTCAGGATCTCCTCCTGGGCGCAAGTTTGGACGGCGGTGAAGGAAATGGAGTAGAACCACCCAGCGTGGACTTTAACTCTAGTCTTCGATTGAAGGTAAAAATTCAACTCATGAATACTGCTTAACAATTTTTGTTTTTTATTTTTTGTATTAAAGTTATCAACTTTAATTCAATTTTATTAAATGGTATTAATTTTTATTCTTGGGTTTTGCTGTAGCTTAAGATTCTAGAGGAGGAAAAACCAGAAAACCCGTGAGATACCCGTGAGATATCGTATACTGTATGTTCTGAGGGAAAATAAATTGAAGTTAATGGAAGAATGGTCGAATTTGAGAGATGGGTCAGCTATGAATAAAGTTGAAAACTTTCAAGATTCTTAATTGAAAAAAGGGGTCTGCTCGTGATCATGATTTTAGTTTACTAGAACGTGGTTTTGATGAAAGTAGGGGATTGTTTAATCAGGTTCTTGTAGAGTTTCTTGAGGGAGACAATGTTCAGAAATGCATGAAGCCTTTACCCGCTTTGTGTTCAAATGGAAAGCCCGTGGATTTGTTTAAACTTTTCTGGGTAGTCCGGAGACTGGGTGGATATGATTTCGTTTGAAATTTTTGGGATTTTGTAGGTGATGAATGCGGGCTAGGTTCTGGGGCAATGGCATCAGTAAAGTTGATTACTTGTATAAATTGGATCACTGGCTGTTTCTAATTCTATTTCCTCATGCAAATGAACTTGTCACTTGTTGTGTGCTTCGTTTTTTTTTTTTTTTTTTTTGGTAATCAATTAGAAATGTATTGGGGTACATCTGACAAAATGTTGTATGATATCTGTTCTGGTTGATGGAATATGTCCAAATTTGATGGAATAAAATGTTGTATGATATCTGTTCTGGTTGATGGAATATGTCCAAAGTTGATGGAATATGTCCAAATTTGATGGAATAAAATGTTGTATGATATATGTTCTGGTGATGGAATATGTCCAAAGTTGATGGAATATATCCAAAGCTGATGGAATATGTCCAAAGTTGATGGGTTATATCACTAAACTCCTGCACTTATTTTTAGTCTGTTATTGTTGATGGAATATCACAATTTGTGATGGAATATCGTACATATGGTGATGGAATTGATGGTAATCATGTTACTTATGTGAAACTGTTTCTCGATGGAATAAAATGTTGTATGATATCTGTTCTGTTGATGGAATATGTCCAAATTTGATGGAATAAAATGTTGTATGATATCTGTTCTGGTTGATGGAATATGTCCAAAGTTGATGGAATATGTCAAAAGTTGATGGGTTATATCACTAAACTCCTGCACTTATTTTTAGTCTGTTGTTATTGATGGAATATCACAATTTGTGATGGAATATCGTACATATGGTGATGGAATTGATGGTAATCATGTTACTTATGTGAAACTGTTTCTCGATGGAATAAAATATTGTATGATATCTGTTCTGGTTGATGGAATATGTCCAAAATTGATGGAATATGTCCAAAGTTGATGGGTTATATCACTAAACTCCTGCACTTATTTTTAGTCTGTTGTTGTTGATGGAATATCACAATTTGTGATGGAATATCGTACATATGGTGATGGAATTGATGGTAATCATGTGACTTATGTGAAACTGTTTCTCGATGGAATAAAATGTTGTATGATATATGTTCTGGTTGATGGAATATGTCCAAAATTGATGGAATATGTCCAAAGTTGATGGGTTATATCACTAAACTCCTGCACTTATTTTTAGTCTGTTGTTGTTGATGGAAAACTCTTTACGTACAGGCAAAATGAAGAACGATGATGACGAAGAGACGGATGATGATTGACGGATGATGTCATTTCTTTGTTGTTGTTGATGGGTTATATCACTAAACTCATGCACTTATTGTGAGGATTGATGGTAATTTTGAATATGTTAGATTTTCCAAGAAAATTGAAATAATTATCATTATCTTGGAAAGTTGTGAGTTGTAAAATGATAGCTTTATTAATTTATTTATGTTTCCTTATTTTCAAGAAAACATCTCATTAAATGATGTTTCCTTATTTATGTTTCCTTATTTTCAAGAAGAGAGTGTAAACACTCTCTCAATAACTAATTTACTTTTTAATTTTTTTTCCTAGAGGTACCACTCTCATATGGTACTCCTAGTGGTATGATATAAGTACTGTTTCATGTGACCCCGCAACCAACAATGTGACATTCAAATTATACTAGTATTAAATAAACCTACAAAACAAAACTAAAAGGGTGATGGCTCCTTTATAATTATCAATTACATCCGAAATTTTTGACAACTATTAATACTTCTTTAATTAAAGTTAAACGTTAAAAAATATTTTAAAAAAAAAAATTAATGATATTTTTTTAAAAAGATATATTATGAAATGATGTTAATTTTGTCTTTTAATATAATAATAATATTTATGTTAATATTTTTGCTTATTTTTTCTGTCGACCAGAAAATTAAATATTATTAATTTAAATAGTTAATAGGTGTATATGTTATTTTCAAAACTTAAAGAAAGCAGTGACACAGGAAAGATAAATGTAATTCACTCAAACTACAATTGAACCAAATGTTGAAATTGCTGGCTCGCTCGACCCTCATCTCCTTAATCTTTCAGTATTATTTTCTTTTGATCAGCTGACATACATTTATAAATCCTTAAGTTTAGAAAAAATAAGAAATATTAAACTCTCGTATTTAGTGAAATTATAAAGAGTCTTTTTAATTGATTAGGGTCATTTTTATTTTTCCTCAGCTTATCATATAGATAATCTATTCAAGGTCAAAATTATATACTTAGCGCGAATGATGAGTCGGGAATTAATGATTAGATTTTATTTAAATGGAAGGCTAATTAGATGAATTTTATAACTTAATGGTCCGTATTTTGAATGCAGAGGAACGATTAAGTTTGATAGAGCTGAGTACGCTATTTGATTATTTTTAGGACGAAGCTGAGAGATTGGCGGGTTAAAGAAATATAGAATTGCACTTGCGCGAAAAATAAATGGTGGAGAAAGAGAAATATTAATTGGACTTTCTAATTAGACCAAGTTAGATTGGTCCTTAATTGTTACTGCTAATAGGATTGAATTGTTAGGAGGTTCCAACAATGATAACCAATATAGTCATAATTTAATTAGGTAAATTCTTACATCGAAAATCAATTTGTCACACCAAGGTGAAAATAATTCATTTGACTAGAGCTTTTCCCTCATTTGAACTTCCAGTCTACTTGCTTTATTTTATTTACTTTTTAGTTGAATTTTAATAATTAGTAATAGATTTCGAAACCCCCGTTTTTTGTTACTTGCTTTTAACTGAATTAAATTCACTTCAGTGTTTCCTATGGAGACGATCATAGTCATTGTTGTGTTACTAAAAATCCCTTTAAAGTAGATCTTTATTTTTATTGGTTTGACACCCATCAACGAATCAGGAAGTTGTATACAAACGTGGTGTAAGAGTTGCAAGTGCTTTTTGCAGTGTATTCATTTGGGTAAGTACAAAAAAAAAAAAAAAAAAAATTGTATCCCTCTAAAATTGACAAATCTAAAATTCAAATCAAACATCCTTTTAAATCAACCAGAGGCATGAAGAGGAGGAAACTGTCAATGACACCCCCTCCCTGTGGTCGTGAAACTTGGGTGGCCGACCCCCACGAGAAGAGGGAGAAGCCACAGGGACTTAAGCGATATTAGCGAGGGGGGGAGGCGTGGTTGCAATTAGAACAGGATCTCATAAGAGACCAATTGGCCTAGTAGCCCACGAAAATATTTGGGGTTCAGGTCTTTGCTGCAGCAACCCAATGAAAGAAATGCCCAAATTGATAAATTATCCTTAGAAATATTATGCAATTACAAAATCATTTGAGTTTGATGGAGAGATTCCAAGAAAACAAAAGTCCTTACTAACTTTGTTAATTAATTATCCAATTTAGGCCTGCATTTTACTCTATTCTTTTGTTCCTTTATTTGTTAAATGAGTAAGACTCATAACACAGAGTAGACACTATAATTAGACATAGTTTAGAGTTTTCTTAGGAAAAAAGTAAGAGAGTTTAGTGAGAAAAAACCTTAGAACATAGGTTTTGATCTTAAATCAATCATGTTCTGAGTTAGATCTATGAATTTTCACTCCTCTAAGTGATAGAGGAAGTGAAAATCCCATGCAATAGGATGAATTTGATGAAATACCAAGTGAAATTTCATATTTCCTTTAGTTTGAACTATGGGGCTGTGTTTAATTCATGTTTGTATGAACACACTGAATTCTCAATGTGAATTTGGGATTTTATGGTGTAATTTCATATGGGTTTGATTCTTTTCTTCCTCTTATGTGATTTTCACGAAAAACTATGTTGAAGTTGCATGAATTGTGGTGATGGTTGTATTGAATCTTTGTAGGTAATAGAAATTTTGCTTCAATTAGTTGTAGGTTTTGCATAATTGCCTTGTTGATTGATAAATTAAGCCTAATTAAATTGGATTATTGGGCTAGATCACATAGATCATGCTTTGATATCTAATTTAGGTGGTTTGTGGTATTTTGAATCTTGGTGGATCAACTATGAAAGGTAGTTAATCTAGATGAGTGACATATCTAATTATGTACTGGTAAAGTAATAGTATCACTTGGCTTAAGTGACATAGGCTTAACTGTGTTGAAATACCCAAAAATAGGTCAAGTCCCTAATAGGATAAACACTCAATTTGAAGTTTAGCAATCAATTAATGCAATGGAAACATAGTTTGGACCTCCTGATCTAGAGAACGTGGAAATCCGACCTCTACTCCTTAGTATCTTTTCTTTTTTCTTTATTTTCATTTGCATGATCTACTTTTACAATAACAATAACATTTGCACTTTTTACTTACTTTCTACTTAGATTTGAAAACCACAAAAAAAAAAAAAAAAAACAAATTAACAACTCTTCTGTCCCATCGGTTTGACCCTAAAGCACTAACAGTTTAGTTTTATTTTATGAGTGAATTGTAAAAAAGGTCATCATACTTTGGTAAAGTTTAGGTTTTGGTCACTAACTTTTAAATATTCAAAAAAGGTCACTAACTTTTACATCTGAATTTTAGTTTTGGTCATTCCGTTAGAATGAACCGTTAAGTCCACTAACAATCCTATATTTGGAGGGTATTTTTGTCCATTCATTAATGCTGTACACATGCTGTTAGCGCGCTACAGTGCGCGCTACAGTTATTTTTTTTTTAACGCATAGCCTTTGTTTAAAAAAATATACTTTTTAAAAAAAATACTTTTTTTAAAAAAAATAATTTACTAAAAATACCAAAAAAATTTATTTATAATTCCGCTCATCTATGCTACTTTATTTATAATTAGTAAATTATTTTTAAAAAAAAAGTAGTTTTTTTAAAAGTATATTTTTTTTAAAAAAGGCTATGCGTTAAAAAAAAAATAACTGTAGCGCGTTACTGTAGCGCGCTAGCAGCATGTGTACAGCATTAATGAATGGACAAAAATACCCTCCAAATGTAGGATTGTTAGTGGACTTAACGGTTCATTCTAACGGAATGACCAAAACTAAAATTCAAATGCTAAAGTTAGTGACCTTTTTTTAATATTTAAAAGTTAGTGACCAAAACCTAAACTTTACCAAAGTATGATGACCTTTTTTACAATTCACTCTTATTTTATTGAGAGTCAACACAATTTTGAATTGAAAATTTTGTTTATAGCCCTGATCAATTTCTAATTTCTTTTCATCATTAAAAATTGGTTTGCATTTAGTGCTCCTAATTAACTGTCGAATGTATTGGTTGCAGACTGATCAAATGTGCAATCTTTTCTGGTTAGTTTTCCTTTAAAAAAAAAACAAAAAAGAGGTTATGGGAGTTGTACCTTGGCGTTCTGCCCCACAAGACTATAATCATTCTTAAAGCACAATTGCAAATGATTCTAAACATCATTATATCCGACATAGTAAAAAAAATGGAAATTATCTTCAAAACAGAAACATTGAGTCCGAAGTAGGGGTGTAAACGAGCCGAGCCGAGGTCGAACTTACCTATGTTTAGGCTCGGCTCGCCAAAATATGAAGGGGCTCGAGCTCGAGCTCGAGCTCGTTCGAGCTCATTTTTTGGAGCTCGAGCTCGAGCTCGTTTAAGAATTGTGAAGCTCGAGATCGAGATCGCGAGCTAGGCTCGCGAGCCAAACTCGATTTTGAGTTTGACAAAGTGCTCATTAAATTTAATATAAATTTGTCTGATTTTGTTTAAGGGGTGTACCACGTCTCATAACACTTGCACCACGTCAAAACTAACTTGCACCACGTCCAGAAACGTCTACAACCATTCGTGTGAATTTAAGCTATTTTTTTTTTTCAAAAAGACAAACCACAACGTCAAAGATAACTAGAACAACGTCCATAAACGTCTACATTCATTCATTTGAATTTAAACTGATTTTTTTCCCCAAAGACAGTCCACCACGTCTCATAACACTTGAATCACGCCAAAAATAACTTTCACCACGTCCAGAAACGTCTACTACATCCATTCCAGTGAATTTAAACTGATTTTGTTCCCCAAAGACAGTCCACCACGTCTCATAACACTTGAACCACGTCAAAAATAACTATCACCACGTCCAGAAACGTCTACATCCATTCGTGTGAATTTAAACTGATTTTTTTAACCAAAAAATAGTCCACCACGTCTCATAACACTTGAACCACGTCAAAAATAACTAGCACCACGTCCAGAAACGTCTACATCCATTCGTGTGAATCTAAACTGATTTTTTTCACCAAAAAACAGTCCACCACGTGGTGCTAGTGTTATGAGACGTGGTGGAATATCTTTACTGAAAAAAATCAGTTTAAACTCACATGAATGGATGTAGACGTTTATGGACGTGGTTCTAGTTGTCTTTGACGTTATGGGTTGTCTTTGTTGAGAAAATAGCTTAAATTCACTTGAATGGATGTAGACGTTTATGGACGTTGTCCTAGTGTTTTTAGACGTGGTTCTTGTGTTTTGAGACGTGGTACACTGTCTTTTTGAAAAAAATCAGTTAAAGTTCACATGAATGTATGTAGACGTTTTTGGACGTGTTTCTTGTTGTTCTGAGACGAGTTGAGATGTTTTGTGAAAAAATCAGTTTAAATTCACATGTCTGGATGTAGACGTTTTTGGACGTGGTCCGAGTGTTTTTAGACGTGGTTCAAGTGTTTTGAGACGTGGTCGACTGTCTTTGTGAAAAAATTCAGTTTAGTTCACATAAATAGATGTAGACGTTTTTGGACGTGGTTCTAGTTGTTCTGAGACGATTTGAGATGTTTTTTGAAAAAATCAGTTGAAATTCACATGAATGGATGTAGACGTTTTTGGACGTGGTCCTAGTGTTTTGAGACGTGGTTCTAGTGTTTTGAGACGTGGTTCTTGTAAAGCAGTATACAAAATGTGTTAATTAATTAAGATATTCAAGAAATTATTATAAGGAAAAATTATATATATATTTCAAAAATGGGTAGTATTTATATAAGACGTTTTGGAACGTGACTGGATGTGGCATGCTATCTAATTTCCCCTACCCCTTGGCTTTCCCTTTTGGTGTGCCCCTGCTGCTTGTCGATTCACCACAAATGTTTGATATTCTTCATTTTCTCCATTATCTTCTTTTGGAGGAGGCAAAGATTCTTGTGGCATGGTGGATAAGGTATGATAGTTCTCCTTATAATACTCCAGTGCATTTTGCTTGACCTCATCCTTGAGCATGTTTGTTGGAGACATGAGGATGTTGTATGCATACTTGGCTCTTAATGTGATCATGATGTTTTTGTCCTCTTTAGCCTTCATCAGGAGATTATCATAATCCAGTTCCATATCCCCTCCATGCATCTCCATGTGCCTGATTGTGAAAAGAACTTCAGTTTAAGTAAATAAATACTAGCTACCTTGTCAAGATACGTAGAGAATAAGTAATATTACCTGATGCAGTATATAGCGCAATCGTTCACGTTTGTTGCATCTTGCCATTTTGCAGCAGGGAATAGTATATCAATACCTTTCATCTCTTTGTATTTGGGGTTTTCACTTGATTGTTCCGAAAGTATTGCAAGTAACATTTGAAGCATGTCCTTTGGCAATTTGTGATTGGGATTCGGAGGTAAGTTGTTGATTACCATGGCTACTTCAAATGCAAAATTGATCACAAGCAAGGTGAAGTGCTTGTGGTCCAAGAGAGGGAAGAAAACCTGGGAGTGAATAAAAAAAGAATTAGTTTATGTTAATGAATTGATTGTTAATGAATGGTTTTGTAAATGTACTTACAATGTCTGCATTGAAACCATCCAAGGTTCTGTGGTTTCGTGCAAGTTCTTCAATCATCCAGTCACGAAAAAAAAATTTTTGTTTTTCTTTTGAAGAAATTTTGAATATTCCTTCGCCAGTCCAAATTGTCTGCATGAATTGAGATTGTAAATACACACCACGTCCATTAAAAGTGAATAGAAGTACCAATTTAAATGTTCTTACCGAAAATCTTGTTGTGAAGAAGAACCTTTTATAATCAGTATGGTCCCTTTTTTTCCCAGGAAAGCTTCTGATGTAGTTCATGTGGTTGCACCATGCATCCACCATACTGTTAGATAGCCACTTATTGATTGACATGTTGTGGAAATCTAATCTAGTCAGTCCCAGGGTTCCATAGCTGTAAAGTGTTTGCCTGCATTGATATTAGAGTTAGTAAGACGTGGTTAGTAACACGTAGTTGGACGTGGCGACTGTGTACACAGACGTGGTCACTATGTACACAGACGTGGATACTGTGTAAACAGACGTGGCGACTGTGTAAGTGTGTACAGCCTGATAACTATGTGTTGTGTCAAATGATTGAAATATGGAAATTGAATGTACTTACCCATTTTCGTAAGGGATACCTCTTTTTGTATCCTTTATAAGGAATGCAAAGTTTGTCATGATTTCCTCCTTTTTAGAAAGCTTTAAATCTGGCATTTCCTTCGTTGGAGGCTTCATGTAGCAATAGAATGGACTCCTCAGTGCCAATGGAAGTTTGATTTGACGATGCTTTGGATTTGGCTTTGTGTCTGCTATTTCCAGAGGATTGTCTTCTTCATCCATGATGATTCTGTAGACATTTAAAATGTACCACGTTTAGACAAGTCTATTTACGTCTACCCTATCAGTAACAATATTATAATACTAGTAAATGAATGATAGTATTACTTACTTTCTGATTTCGTCCTCTGGTTGTGCCTGAGAAGCATCATGTTCCTTTTCAAGGTTCCTTGGCATTGGCACTGGCATTTGCTCCTTCTGAGTAGTTAAATCTATGCCCAGGTTGAAGCTTGGCATAGAATCTTTAACTTCTTGAAACCTCTTGTTCAGGAGATTGTTTGTCTCCTGTTGTTGTTTTTCAATCTTTGCAATCTGAGTCAGGATTGCAGCAATGTTGTTGTTTTCTTGTTGAATTTGACTCTGTGGCTTCTCATATGCTGCAATCTTCTTCTCCATCTCCTGTTTAAAGATCTTATCCACTTGATTCAGTATTGCAGGAGTAAGTTCTTGACTCAGATTGGCTGTTGCTGTGTTTGTATCAGCAAACTTCTTGTTGAGTTCTTCTTGCTGCTTCTGGAACATCTTTTCAACTTCACTCAACAATGGTGCAACAAATTCAGTGGCAGCTTGACGTTGTACAATTTGATCTTGTTCATATTGTACTGTTTCTTTATTCTCATTGTTGAACAGATTTGCCATTTGTTTGCACATCATATGAAGCATCATCAATGCTGGATTATCTTGGATTTCCTTTGTATCGTCCACAAGTTGGATAATGTTGGTCAATCCTTTAGATAATCCATTCAATTCTTGATTCAGTCTTATGATCTTTGCTTCAACAGGCTATACAAAATCAAATATAAACAACACAGGGCATAAGTGTGATTGAATTAATACTCGCCACGTCTGTGTACACATTCGCCACGTCTGTGTACACATTCACCACGTCTGTGTACACATTCGCCACGTCTGTGTATCTGTGTACACGGTCGCCACGTCGGTGTACACAGTCGCCACGTCGGTGTACACAGTCGTCACGTCCAAATACGTCCAGTAAATGTGTAAGAGAAATTGTTTGGATTTTGAAATTTACCTGATCTTCCATCTCTGGCATTTCTTTATCTCTGATGATCTCGGCATCATAATCATCACCATCAGGCTGTAAAATATCAAATTTGTTAGCGAATAATATATACCACATCTGTATATATAGCCACCACGTCTTTATATATGGCCACCACGTCCAAATACGTCTAAAACAAGTAATGAGAGTAAGTATTATTTTTTGATTTTGAATATTACCTGATGTTGGTATTCAGGTTCCTTCTGTTTTTGTTGGTCTCCATGTTGCACGTTGTGGTTGTGTTGTTCTTCTTGCTGCTCTCCAGGTTGTTGTTCTTTTTGGAGATCTTCTCTTGAAATTATTCTTGCCCTTCCAAAACCTCCCAACCTTTTAATCTCCTTTGTCTCTCTTTTGTTATATTTTTCTATGTCCCAATAGGAGAGTAGAGTGGTGTTTGTTGGACGTAGGGCATCACCAGCAAGTCTGACTCTGTCCAGATAGAGTAGCTTTGGAAAAATGAAAAAGTTATAGTTAGCTACGTCTGAAAAAATGATGATTTAAAGTGGACAACGTTTCAAATACTTACCACAAGGAAGGGGAGTGATCCTCTAAACATGGATCTTTTTTCCTTCCAAAGCTCTACCGATTCTTTTAAACCTCTGATTGTGAACTCGCACCAGTTCATATTTCTGATGTCATTGACATTTTTTATGCTCTTCAGTATTGCTTGTCGACATCCAAGGTCCTGGAAAGCCCAAAGCAGAGTTGTTGCCATGTAGATTGTGAAGTCAATCTTGAAGTTATCATTGGCATATTCTCTGTTTGCTTTGATATATGCTGCAAGTTGTGTGGTGGTTGGTTTTCTTGGTTTCCCGGTTGTCTTGTCAATTGTTCCTGTATGCCTTGAATGGAAGTTGTTCATGTCATTCTTGTATTCTTCATTGTGTTCTTCATAATGTGTGTATTCTTCAACCCTAATACCACCAAGTGGTATTCCGAACACGTGATGGACATCTTCTTCTTCTATTTTCAAACTTCCACTTTGCAATCTGATTGACATGCTTGCGAGATCAAAACGCTGCAAGAGATGCTCTCCCAAAGAACATGGGACTTGTTTTAGATTTACTTCCAGCAATGATCCCAGTCCAATCTCTCTTACTGCCTCTCTTTGAACCTCGGACAACACTCTAGTCAGCTTGTACAATCCAGCAGTTGTTGTCCTTGTTTGGAATTTAATCTGTTCTGCTTCTTCTTCTTCATGTTCTGAAAATGAATAAATAAATCTTAGCCCACATACAAAGTCCTCATATGTCATGAAAAAGGCTACAACGTCCGAACACATCCTCATACATACCTGATTCAACTCTCTGTCTTTTTGTTGATTTTTTTTCTGGTGTAGTGTTCTTTTTTGCTGCTGTTTTTTTGGCTTTCTGTTTCTTTCTCTGTTGTAGTTCATCTTCTTCTGATTCAATTTCATCTCTTGGTCTCTTTGTTGGCTTTTTTGTTGGTGTTTTTTTGGCTACGGGTTGTTTTTGTGTTGGTTGTTTTTTGGTTTTGGATTGCTGTTTTTGAGGTTTCTGTTTGTGTTTTTCAGGTTCAAGGATGTGTTGTGTTGCTGCTTGTACAAGGGTTGCTAGATCTTGTTCAGAAATTTTAGGGCTTGGGCTGGCTGTTCTTTTTTTCAGCAAATATTGGTTTAGTGGTATTTGTGATTCATCTTCACTTTCTGTGGGAGACACATGCTGGCTTGGTGAGGCAGAATCATCTTCTGATGCTGATGATGGTGTGACAAAATCATCATCACAATCATATAACACAAGTTTTCTATTTTGTTCTGTTTTGTTAACCATCCTGCATTGAACATTGGAAATAAATAACCATAAGAAGAAAAAAAAAAAAAACAAAACAAAACAAAACAGGAAAAGAAGCGCAACGTCCACTATAATAGGTACCACGTCCCAATACGTCAGAAAAATCAATAGCGCCACGTCCAAAAACATACACAAAAAATTTATTATTCTTTCACAAATACAGACAGCAAAGACATTGTTTATCTACTAAATTCCATAAAAAATACTGAAACGTCCAGTATCACAAGAACAAAGTTAATTTTTTCAGAAAAATAATTGACAAACAGCCGCACAACGTCCACTATAGTAGGTACCACGTCTTTATACGTCCGAAAACAGTAGCGCCACGTCCAAAAACAGTAGCGCCACGTCCGAAAACACACAATTATAATTTCAGTACATACAAACACAGATAAAAAACACAATGAAACGTCCAGTAAACACCAATATATCATATTTGATAGTAATAGAGCATTATTTTAAGGGTAATACACGATTATAGCATCATAATATACAACCAAAATCAAACGCAGCAACTACGGGAAAATAGGGTTTCGTAAATCCATTAATTGCAGTAAAATATAGTTCATAGTTTACGATGTAGTAATTTTTGCGACGTATTACCTGTTTTTTGCTTGAATGTTGTTTTTTTGGAGTTGAAGAACGAAGTTCCGATGAACGTAGCAGGACGGAGTCGGTCTGGGATTGAACGTAGCAGGACGTAGCAGGACGGAGTCGTGTTTTTTTGGTCTTCTTCGTCGGAAATTTCGTCGGAGACTAAGTTTGTATGGCTTTTTTGAAAATAAGAAAACGAAATCGCTGTTTTCAGACTTTGATCGATTGCGGATATGGAAGTTTTTGAGGGGAAGGAAGGTTTTTTTTTTTAAAAAAAAGGTAACTACAGCAGCAAGGGGGTTTTGAGGAGGTATTAGTGACGGAGCGCGCGCGTGAAAGCTACTTGCTAGTAGGGATTTTAAAACGATTTTATTCACAAAAAAAAGCCCACCACGTCTCATGGACTTGGCGCCCATTTCCAAAAATAACTAGCACCACGTCCAGAAACGTCTTTACGGAAGTGGTTCTAGTTGTCTTTGACGTGGTGAGTTGTATTTGTGAAAAAAATAGCTTAAATTCACATGAATGGATGTAGACGTTTCTGGACGTGGTGCTACTTGTTCTGAGACGTGGTGGACTATCTTTGTGGAAAAAAATCAGTTTAAGCTCACATAAATGGATGTAGACGTTTATGGACGTGGTTCTAGATGTTCTGAGACGAGTTGAGATGTATTGTGCAAAAATCAGTTTAAATACACATGCATGGATGTAGACGTTTTTAGACGTGGTTCTAGTGTTTTGAGACGTGGTTCTAGTGTTATGAGACGTGGTCGACTGTCTTTGTGGCAAAAATCAGTTTAAATCCACATTAATGGATGTAGACATTTTTTTTTGACGTGGTTCTATTTGTTCTGAGACCAATTGATATGTTGTATGGCCATTGTAGTTGTTTTATCTATTTATAACACATACTTACAAGTTACAAGTTACAAGATCAAATCAAAACATTTCTAAGAGTAATATGTTCATTTAAATTGTTTTATATTCACAAAACACTTACATCCGATATCATAAACATTTCTAAGAGTTGAATGGTCATTTTATTTGTTTTATCTCATTACAACTCTTAGATATGAGATCATGATCATTTCTGAGAATTGTATAGCCTTTTTATTTGTTTTATCTCTTCAAAACCCTTAGATAATAGATTATGCACATTTCGGTCCACATCATAATTTTTTTTTACGTGTTTCTAGTTGTTCTGAGACGATTTGAGATGTTTTGTGCAAAAAATCAGTTTAAATTCACATGCATGGATGTAGACGTTTTTGGACGTGGTTATAGTGTTTTTAGACGTGGTTCTAGTGTTATGAGACGTGGTCGACTGTCTTTGTGGAATTCACATGAATGGATGTAGAAGAAGTGTCAGCAGCACAACTAGAACCACGTCCCGAAACGTCTACATCCATGCGTGTGACTTTTATCTGAATTTTTCACAGGACATAGTCTACCACGTATCTCAACGTCCAAAAAACCTATCTCCACGTCTATATGCGTCCAGCTACGTCCCGCTACGTCCAGCCACGTCCGGAAACGTGGTGTTTAGACGTTGAGTATACAAACAGACGCGTCTTTAAAACTTCATTAAAGACGCGTCTTTAAAACTTCTCTGCCCAATTGTAGAGACGTTGAGTATACAAACAGACGCTTCTTTAAAACTTCATTAACTGCATCGAACAAAAAACCGTACGACTTTCCAAGAATACCTTCGTTTCAAACAAGAAAACTATCCACTCCTATAAAACTAATGCTAAAACAATGTTTCACATTCACTTTCGTAGAACTTAAAAATTACTTCGCTTTCCTTCTTCCCTATCAAACACACCAATCCCAAAAACTTCTTCACTTTCCAATGGCCAGTCGTTATATTCTTGAAAGCATGAACATATTCGAAGAAAACCAAGACCCGCAACCACCAATGCCTCCATCACTCCCGCTTGAACAAATGCCAATGAAACATATGTTCAGTGTAGAACCTCATTCTGAACTCCGAATGTTTCTCTTCAGAAATCATTGGAGTGGATTGATGCCGATGAACGACCAACACGTAAACAGATCGCTGGTCCTAGAGTTCTATGATGGTCTGCATCATAGAAATAGACTAAATACAGTTTACGTCAGAGAACATTCAATCAGAATAACTACTCAAGCCATCAACGCCCACTTGGGCATCAGGAACTTGGGTCCTCAGTCTTTAAAACATGATGATATTGCCCGTTTCCAACCAACCATGGAGGAAGTCCGAGCAGTATTAAAGCAAAACATTAACGTCCCAACCAATTATTGGACGATCAGATTGGAAGATCTGAACAGTTTTGCAAAAATATTGTACACGTTCCTTCGTTACAATGTCGCTGCAGGACAAGTCTCCAAGCCATTCGGTTTGGCACTTTTAATTGCAACAAATGCAAGAAAAAGTATCAATTGGGGCAACATCATCAAATACTACATGGAAGATGTTGGCTTATCAAATAGGTGGACTCGGAGTATCCTTTACCCCAGCCTCGTCATGGACATGTGCGAAATGTCTGGAATCCTACAATCCCATCATGATGAAGTGGTTCCACTCCCTGAATATCTTGGAGACATCTCTGCCATTCTGCTTGACGAGGATGATGCCTCAAGTGTAGATAGCAATGAGTTGTAATAATAATTTTAATAAAATTCATTTTTTTTTCTTCAAATATCAGTATCTTAAACTTTCTCTTTGCATACTAGACGTTGCGTTAGTATTTTACTGGACGTTGTGGGACGTGGATGGACGTGGTGAGCCATTCACTTTCAAAAACCATTTAAAAAACAACAAAACTTCTTCAAAAAAATTGACAGGTATCATAAACATTTCTAAGAGTTGAATGGTCATTTTATTTGTTTTATCTCATTTCAGATGTTTTGTGCAAAAATCAGTTTAAATACACATGCATGGATGTAGACGTTCATGGACGTGGTTATAGCGTTTCCAGACGTGGTGGTAGAGTTATGAGACGTCGTAGAATGTCTTTGTGGCAAAAATCAGTTTAAATTCACATGAATGGATGTAGACGTTTTTTAACGTGTTTTTAGTTGTTCTGAGACGATTTCAGATGTTTTGTGCAAAAATCAGTTTAAATTCACATACATGGATGTAGACGTTTTTGGACGTGGTTATAGTGTTTTGAGACGTGGCGCTAGTTGTTCTGAGACGTGGTAGACTGTCTTTGTGAAAAAAATCAGTTTAAATTCACATGAATAGATGTAGACGTGTCAGCACGACTAGAACCACGTCAAAAATCACTTGCACCACGTCCCGAAACGTCTACATCCATGCGTGTGACTTTTAGCTGAATTTTTCACAGGACATATTCTACCACGTCTCTCTACGTCCAAAACAACTATAGCCACGTCTAGATACGTCCATCTATGTCCAGCTACGTCCAGCCACGTCCGAAAACGTCCAGTTACATCCCATAACGTGTTAATTTATGTTATAATATTAAATATTTTTAATATTTTTAAAATTTTTTGTTTTGTAGGCAAGTAAGTAACTATCCTTTAACCCTAATCCTAATTCATTTCTCCCGCCATTTCCTCGCCGATATCCCTCTTCCTAAGTCATTTCTCCCGCCATTTCCTCGCCGATATCCATCTCCTAAGTCATTTCTCCCGCCATTTCCTCGCCGATATCCCTCTCCTAATTCATTTCTCCCGCCATTTACTCGCCGATATCCCTCTCTTCTCTGCCCAATTTTCTCTCTCCCCGTCGCTTCGCGCCACCATTTCTGACCACTCCCTCCCTGCCGTGTTTCGGGTCGCACGTCACCATTGGAATACTCCTCATATACTTGCGAGCAAAACCCACCGATTGGTGTTGATTTTGTTAGTCGGATTTCGATTTGGTATAAACCCTTGCCGCCACTGTGTTCCACCGCGAACCACCGCCTTCCGGTGTCTTGTGATCTTGAATTTTATTCTTGCATTCTATTTTTTTTTATTTGGCTAAACCTTTGAGATCTTGAATTTTTTGTCTTGCAGTTGAGTTCGTCATTATGAGTACAGGAAATCCTCCTCCCCTAACTACAAGTGCTAGTGGTGTTGCAGAAAGTAACAAGATGGATGATGAACTTCAAAATCAAACCAACACTATGAGAGATATGGAGTTGAATTCAGCAAGATCACATGGTTTTGGGGAGCAGAAAGATACCGCAGTAGACAATGAAGAGGTTTTTCAAACCAATAAAAGGAAGAAAACTTCAAAAGTTTGGGATGATTTTGAAGAATGCATAGAGGATGGGAAGAAGAAAGCAAAATGTCTCCATTGTCATACTATACTTGTTCGTACTTTAGGGGCCACAAGTAGTTTGTTGAGACACAGAGATGGATGTGTGAAGAGAAAACTGAATTTGAAGGTATCTTCTGAACAACAAAAGTTGAATTTTATGCCAACTGATTTGCCATCAACTTCTATGTCTCTTCTGCATTCTGGTAAGTTTGACATGGAACAAATGAGAGAGGCAGCTTCCCATTGGATTATGATGCATGAGCATCCATTTACCATTTTGGAAGAGGATGGATTTAACTTGATGATGAAGCGAGGACATCCAGAGTGGAAAAAAATTTCTAGAAACACGTGTAGATCTGACTGTTACAAAATATTTGAGATTGAAAAGAAGAAGTTAAAGAAAAGTCTTGCGGGAGTTAGCAAGATAAGTTTGACTACGGATTGCTGGAAATCAAAGAATCAAAAGATTGAATACATGGTTGTTACTGGCCACTGGATTGACTTCTCTTGGAAATTGCAGAAGAGAGTTTTAAGCTTCATCAACATTCCACCACCAAGAGGAGGTATCCAAATTTGTGATGCATTATTCAAATGCATGAAGGATTGGGATATTGAGAAAAAGGTATTCAGTATTACTGTTGATAATGCTTCCAGTAATAATGTTGCTCTTGAAAATATGAAGAATACCATTCAAAAGTCAAGAGGCTTGCCATGTGGAGGAAAGTTATTTCATGTGCGTTGTTGTGCACATATATTGAACCTATGTGTTCAGGATGGATTGAAGCAGATAGGAGATCTCATTGAAGATGTGAGAGAAAGCGTGGAATATGTTAATCGTTCAGAGGTCAGACGTCTTCAATTTACAGAGATTGCACAACAATTATCATTGAAAGATAGAAAATTGATTCGTGATTGCAAGACAAGATGGAACTCTACCTTTGAGATGTTGAGTTGCGCCCTCAAGTTTAGGGAGGTTTTTGAAATGCTGAGCCAACGTGATCTAAATTATTCTTGCTGCCCTTTAAAAGAAGATTGGGATAAAGCTGAAAAGATTTGCTCTATTTTGGAAAATTTTTGGACAGCAACGCATATCATTTCAGGTACTGACTATCCTACCTCCAATTTGTTTCTGAAAGAAGTTCAAAAAATTAAATCAACATTGGACAGGCATGCTTATCATGAAGATGATTTCATTAGAGAATTAGTTGGTAAGATGAAAGATAAGTTTGACAAATATTGGGGGGAGTGTAATTTGTTAATGGCTATAGCTGCAGTGCTTGATCCAACAATGAAAATGCTTGCTGTTGAATTTTGTTTTCCTAAACTATATTCTGAGGGTGAGGCACAAGACAACATTTATAAGGTGAAAGATGCACTTCATCGGCTGTATGAAGGGTATGTGGTTGAAAATACTTCTAGCAGCAGAAGTTTACTTCCGGTAAATTCTGATAGTTTTTGTCCTGCTAGTAGTTTTGAAGATCAGCAGCACCTTTCCTCGCGGGGTAAGTGGGATGATTTTGATGAATATTGTGCACAAATTGAGACAGTGGAGCCTAAAAAATCTGAATTGGTAGACTATTTAGAAAAGCCACGCCTCAAGAACAATGAGATTCCTGAAAATTTTTCTTGTTTAGAGTGGTGGAAGATGAATAGGATACAGTATCCTATATTATCTAAGATGGCAGCTGATATTTTAGCTATCCCTGTAAGTTCAGTGGCTTCTGAAGCAACATTCAGTGCGGGGACAAGGGTGATTGATTCTTATCGTGCCTCACTTTCCCCTGAGACAGTGCAGGTCTTACTTTGTGGAGGGGATTGGCTTAGATACTCCAATGGAATTAAACACAAGATGAAAGTAAGTTTTACTAATAAAGTTGATTAGTTTCATTTCATTTATTTACTAAGTTGGTGGTAACACTGTTTCTTTATATTTGTTATTTTGTTACAGAAGGATAAGACCTATCAAGAAATTTATCTTCCAACAACGTCTACAATTTCATCAAAGTAAGCTCAATCCTATATTTTTTTAGCTTCTCTTATTTGTGCATTCTAAGAGTTTACATGGATTTTAACAGAGCATCCCAAGGTTCCAGTTCCTGAAGAATAATATTGAGCAGAACAAGTGTACGAGAGGGTTCATGAAGTTGCTAAATTTTTTGTTTATTTATTTTTTTTGCTAACAGTGACTTCATATGTAATACTCCAATTTACAGTAATAATAATATTTTATTCACAAGTATTTGTATTTTTATTATTATATCACTATAATTTTTTTAGGGGTTTACCACGTCTCATAACACTTTCTCCACGTCAAAAATAACTTCCACCACGTCCAGAAACGTCTACATCAATTCGTGTGAATTTAAGCTATTTTTTTTCACAAAGACAACCCACAACGTCAAGGACAACTAGAACCACGTCCATAAACTTCTACATCCATTCATGTGAGTTTACTCTGATTTTTTTCACCAAAGATAGTCCACCACGTCTCATTACACTATCACCACGTCTAAAATAACTAGCACCACGTCCAGAAACGTCTACATCCATTCATGTGAAATTAAACAATTTTTTTCACAAAGACAACCCACAAATTCAAGGAAAACTAGAACCACGTCCATAAACTTCTACATCCATTCATGTGAGTTTAAACTGATTTTTTTCCCCACCCAAAGATAGTCCACCACGTCTCATAACACTAGAACCACGTCTCAAATAACTGGCACCACGTCCAGAAACGTCTACATCCATTCATGTGAAATTAAGCAATTTTTTTCACAAAGACAACCCACAACTTCAAGGAAAACTAGAACCACGTCCATAAACTTCTACATCCATTCATGTGAGTTTAAACTGATTTTTTTCCCCACCCAAAGATAGTCCACCACGTCTCATAACACTAGAACCACGTCTCAAATAACTGGCACCACGTCCAGAAACGTCTACATCCATTCATGTGAATTTAAGCTATTTTTTTCACAAAGACAACCCACCACGTCAAAGACAACTAGAACCGCGTCCATAAACGTCTACATCCATTCATGTGAATTTAACCTGATTTTTTTCCCCAAAGATAGTCCACCACGTATCATAACACTAGAACAACGTCAAAAATAACTAGCACCACGTCCAAAAACGTCTACATCCATGCATGTGTATTTAAACTGATTTTTTGCACAAAACATCTCAACTCGTCTCAGACTCAGAACAACTATAACCACGTCAAAAAATGTCTACATCCATTCATGTGAATTTAAACTGATTTTTTTCACAAAGACAGTATACCACGTCTCAGAACAAGTAGCACAACGTCTCAAAACACTAGGACCACGTCAAAAAACGTCTAAAAAAACTGATATTGTAGTACGGGACAAAAAACGCACCAAAAATTTTCGACATTTACTTAGCGATTTTCTACCTTTTTCCTTCATAAGGCCATTTTCGTCATTTCATAAATATTTTGATTTTTTTTTGATACAAATAGCAAGTCCCAATAAATAAATAAATAAATAATATATAAGCTCGTTAGGCTCGTCGAGCCTAACGAGCCTATATATTACATGCTCGAACTCGGCTTGTTACCTTAACGAGCCGAGCTCGAGCTCGGCTCGAGCTCGGTCAACTCCGAACTCAAGCCAAGCTTTGACCGAGCCGGCTCGCGAATAGCTCACGAGCGGCTCAGTTCATTTACACCCCTAGTCCGAAGCCAATGCGTACTTGCATAAAATGTTTTCTGCCCAGCTGGCAATTGATGCTATGATTCAGATGCAAGTTGCAAATGCATTATGATATAAATTACATTCCCCCCCCCCCTCCCTTTTCAACTTTGGTTAAAATATGAAAACCTTCTTAAAATTCTAAAAATTACAAAAAATCTCACGTACTATTCAATAGTCTTTTTTCGCTCATTAAACAAATGATATCATTTAATTTATTAAGTAAATAGACAATAATCCCCTTAATACATCCTGAATAAATTTTCAGATTAAACAGCCTCCTATTTAGTATACATATACCAAAATTGTATAAAAATCTTACTTTTTCTTTAATCTTAAAATCTTTTGAAATAATAATTTCTTCTTAAAAAATTTTGAAATAATAATCCTCCATTTTTTTGTATACTGAATAGGAGAGTATTTTGGTCTGAAAATTTATTAGGGATCTACTAAGGGTATTATTATCCATTTACTTAATAAATTGAACGACATCATTTATTTAGGAGCGAAAAGAGACTACAGATAGTACATGGGGTTTTTATAATTTTTAAAATTTTAGAGAAATTTTCGTATTTTGATTAAAGTTTAAGGGGGTAAAATATAATTCACGTCGCACTATTTTATATTATTAAAAGAACCCCGCCTTCCGTTAAAAAAAAGAATTGTTTATATTACTGAACTTAAAAAAAACTCTAAAAATATAATAAAATTTTAGGAATAGTTTTTTCTTTTCTTTTTTTTTTTTTGAGAAAAGTTGGAGAAAATTTTTATTTTTAAAATAGGCTGAGCAAAAATTTGAAAGGGGTTGAAATTTTAAATTTTGAATTTTGAAAATTATTTAGAAGTTTACACTTTTTTCTTCCCCAAAAAAATGTTTGTATCTTTTTTAAAGGTTTTCTAAATTATAAACCAAAAATAAATTTTCACTCATAATATATTTGACTCTGTTTGATAAATCAATTCAATACTTAATCTTTATTGATTAAGTATTTATTTTATTAAGAGTGTTTGATAAGTCGACTTATTTCTGACTTAATGATTTAAGAGATTGTTTAATTAAGTACTTAATGATTAAGTGTGTTTGATAATACAAATAAAAATTTAAATCAATTGGTATATAGTGGTATACTCACTCCATTTTTAGTAACTTTTACTTTCCTTAATAGAGGCGCTTGGTCCTCTTTATTTTTGTTTTTTATTTGGAGGGGATAGAAATATTTTAATTTTTTTTAAAGGAGATATGCACGTCCCTTTTTTTATTTTTTTTTCTTTTCTTCCCCCCACCACCCCTTCCTTTTTAATTTTTTAAAATATTTTCTTCTTTTTTTTGCTACCCACTTTCTTTCTTTCATTTTTTTTAATTCACATTTTCATAGGGATGATATTAGCAAAGAAAGTGCTAATCATGTGCTTTCACCTCTATGAAGATAAGAAAGTTGGGAAAGAAAAATGTGATTTTCAAACGTGAGAAAAGACGAGAAATGGGGAAGAGAGAAGTGGAGTTGAAAGAGATAAAGAAGAAAATAAGAATGAAACCCTCCCTTTTTAACTCGAATGAACCATTACTATGTAATTAGATTTGATTTACTATTTTGAAATTCAAATAATAAACCAAGCACCAACATTGCTTATCAAACCCATTCCTATAAACCAAGCAGTCCCCAGTTTATTAGCACTAAATGTTAAATATTATTATAAATTGGTTTTAAATTTTATCAAATGGACCTAAATAGTTTGGAAGTCCAATTCCATGTTTGATATATTTACTTTTGTTCTTCATCTCTACGTAACCTTAAATTGACAATGCCAATTAATTTCTTGAGCTCTGTAGGGTTCGAATGATCATCTTTCACATAAGCCTCTTAATCACTATAGAATAAATAAATAAATAAACGGACAAAATTCTCCTAGTCCCTAAAAATTTGTATGTTCCAAAATTAATTATTTTAGTTTATATTTTAAGTCATTTCTTATTTACCGTTATTCTTTTTTTTATTTTTTATCACTCTTTCCAAAATTATTCCTATTTTTTTATTTACCGTCCTACTTTTTTTATTCATCGTCCCATATTCTCTGCCTGTCTTTTTACCGTCGTCGTCGGGCTCCGCCTCCAGACTCCCGTCTTTACCGCCGATATCCCATCGTCGATCTCATTACCGTCGCCGTTTCTTCTTCTTCTTCTTCTTCTCCCTATCTCCCGACCGAAACTTTGAGGGCGCTCATCAGCCGATCGGGAGATAAGGAGAAGAAAAAGCGACGGCGAAATATCGGCGGTGAAGAAAGGAGTATGTGGCGGAGCCCAGTGGCGACGGTAAAAGGACGGACGGAGAATAAAGGGCGATAAATAAAAAAAATAGGGCGATAAATAAAAAAATAAGAACAATTTTAGAAAGAGTGATGAAAAAATAAGAAAAGAAGAGGCAAAAAGTAAGAAGGGAGTTAAAATATAAAGGAAAATGACTAATTTTGGAACATACAAATTTTTAGGAACTAAATTTAGATAGGGGTTATAGTTAAGGGACCAAAAGTGAATTTTGTCCGAAATAAAAAATCAAACTGATGATTGAGTCATCATCTTTCATCATTTATCCTTCTTAGTTTAATCTTTGACAATGAACTTTTTATGAGCTTTTCCGCCTGCCTCCAAATCATCCGTACTTGTAAAACTGGGACTTGAAAGAAAAATGCTGCAGGCTCATCTACACCAAAACTTCAATCTTCCCAAGTTCAGAATAGGTACAGATTTTAATCGCTAGCCCATAAAAGATAAACATAATACTAGTATACATTCATATGTTGAAATCTGAGTTACGCTTTATAACTTGCAGATTTGAATCCTTCTGGTTTTAGACCATTAAACTGCGGCCGTACTACTTTTTTATCAGTAAGAAAATTCCTTATCTCTTGCCATCCACTGTCGTTCTTCTTGAGTAATTTTGGAATTAATGCAGTGGCCTAATCAGGATAATGAAGGGTTGGTGGAAAGAATGAGGGAAATGTTTGATAAAGTAAAAATATCAGTATCAGCTTATGACACAGCATGGGCTGCCATGGTTGCATCGAGGGAGTTTCCAGAGAAGCCCTGTTTCCCACAATGCTTGAAATGGGTAATGGAAAATCAGGACAAAGATGGTTCATGGAATAGCCTCCAACTGCAGCAGCCTATCAGGGATAGGCTATTGGTTAAAGATTCACTCATGTCCACTCTTGCCTGTGTGCTTGCTCTTAGAAAATGGCGACTCGGTGACCAACTTTTGCTCAAAGGTAAAAGAAGGTGGTTGAAATCTGTCGGCAATTATGCCTTATGATCTCTGTTTTTTCTTTTAGGAGCCTCTGTTTTTTTTTTTTTTTTTTTTTTGTCTTCCAGGACTTGAATTTATAGGATCAAATGTTTCGGCTGCCTGTGACCCACTACAGCTTTCTCCAGTCGGGTTTGATGTTCTATTTCCTGGAATGATCAAACATGCAAGAGAACTAGACTTGAATCTGCCTTTAGATAAAACATTATGGGACTGTATTTCGCATAATTACGAGATTGAAATCGCTAGGTATGATTTGAGGAAATATGAAATATATAGCAACTCTCTTGCTATCAATTTGTTAAAATTATCATGTATATATATATACATTTTCTGGGTTTTCATCAACTATAACTATTTTATTTTCCTAGTAGAATTCGGGAAAATGAAGCAGCTTCAGCATATTTAGCCGAAGGGCTCGGGACATTATGCAGTTGGGAAAAGGTTTTCAAGGATGAAAGAACAAATGACTCGCTTCGAAGGTCACCAGCAGCTGCAGCTGCTGCTTTGAATCACCAATATGACCATAAGTTATTTGCACATTTGTCTTCAATCTTGAATAAGTGTGAAGAAGGAGGTATTGCGCTCTTGCACAACTAATTCTAGGAATACAGAGTCATTTCTTATTATCATTTACTTAGTATTAATTTTCTCTTCTTTTGGCTTTTTCTCTTGGTGCATTTAATCTCACAGCTCCTACCATTCATCCCTCCAACGTTTACGTTCGCTTGAAAACAATTGATGTAGTTGAAAAGCTTGGATTAAAACGATACTTCACACATGAAATAGATAGAGTTCTGCAAGAAGCATATAGGTAACTTATTCTGGTTTTCCATCTCAAGAATGCAGATAAATGATTTGATTTCTAAAATCGCTAACTTGGAAATATATATATATATATATATATATATATAGGTCCTGGCACCAAAGAGATGAAGAGGTATTTTCAGATGTCAACTGTTGTGCCATGGCATTTCGACTTTTAAGATCAGGAGGATATGAAGTTTGTCAAGGTATGAAATCAGAAAACTGGAAACTGAGTCCTTTTCTGGGTAATATGAAATGAAACCAATGGCTAGTTTTATGTTTTTTGCGCAGATGAATTGCTGGAATTCATTGATGAGAAATGTTTCTTCAGTAAAGTAAGCCCGCAATTCACCACAGTGACTACCATTATAGAATTATACAGAGCTTCACAATCCATTATTTCTGGAGAAGAAGACATTCTTGAAAAGATAAATACTTGGACAGGAACTTATCTGAAGCAGCAGTTGTGCAAACTTGACACCAAACTACACAAGGAGGTATGGATGGAAGATTGTCATGAATTTGGCCCCAGTTTTATCTGATTTTCAACATCTTATACATTCACAAATCACAGCTAAAACTTTATAATTATCCGCCTCAACTAATACTGTACAATTATTGCATAGGTGGAATTTACTTTGAGAAATTATCATGGTTCACTAGAGCGAGTTGTAAACAGAAAATGCATAGAGCTATTCGACGGAGATGAATTTCAAATGCTTAAGAGTTGTTACAGGTATAGTTTCTTAATTAAACCGGCATTGACGGTTGCAGCAGCAGCAACTGTTAAATGATTGCCTCATGTGTGATTATTTCAGGTACCTCAACATTCCCAACAGGGATCTTCTTACTCTGTCAATACAAGATTTTAACTCATGCCAAGCCCTACATCAGGATGAGCTTGAAAAGCTTGAGAGGTAAATCTATAAGATTAATTGTTCAATGATGCTTTCATTAGTTAAGAATTATGAATAAATTAGCAAATCCTTGCAGATGGTTTGAAAAGAACAGGTTGCACCATATGAATATACCGAGGCGTGCTGTATACTCTAGTTATTTCATGATTGCTGCTGATGTTTTCGAACCAGAGCTATCTGCAGTGCGAACATCATTTGCACAAACAATTCTCCTCATAAGAGCTGTAGATGATTTATTTGACAATACTGCTTCAAGAGAAGAGCTTCTTAGTATCATCGGATTGGTTAAAGAGTAAGCTTTTCACTTGTCATATTCCTTCAAATCTTCATTGTTTTCATGAATGCAACACTTTTCCTCATCCTCAGTAGATTTGTATTATCGCTAATCATATGTTTCAATTTGGTGAATCCTAGATGGGACAGTAATAAAAAAGTATGTGATTGCTCTGAACAAGTTGAGATTTTCTTCTTGGCACTTTATACAACAATAGAGGAGCTGGCAGAGAAAGCTTTCATTCATCAAGGGCGTTGCATCAAACAACACTTGATAAGCATGGTAGACATGCAGACTATATAGCCATTTTCCATCTGCAGTTTATTATTTGATTAATCCTCACAGAATGATGAATGAATACCACATGAATAACAGTGGGTAGAACTACTAGATGGAATGATGATAGAGCTAGACTGGTGGAGAGAAAGCAGAATGCTGAATATGGAGGAGTACTTGTCTGTAACATGCTCAACCATTGGCGGCCATGTATGCATTCTCACTGGAATATATTTTGTTGGTCCAATGTTATCAGAAGAAGTAATAGGAAGTGAAGAAATCAGAAGCTTATGCAAATATGCCTGCACCATTGCGCGACTTCTAAACGATGTTCAAACATTTGAGGTAAATTCTCAACTACAATTTATCCTGTTCAAACGCCATGCAAAACTAGACCCCAATTCGAGATTTGACAGTATACTTTAACAAATTCTAACATTTTCATCTTCATCAGAAGGAGCTTTCGGAAAGAAAACCCAACAGTTTGTCCTTGCTGGTTCATCAAGGTATGTCTATTGAAGAAGCAAGGACAAAAATAGAGAGGATGGTGGAAAGTAGCAGAAGGGAGCTGCTAAGGATGGTTATTCAGAAAAAAAGAAGCCTGGTGCCAAGGGAGTGCAAAAATCTGTTCTTGACAACCAGCAAAACATCCTTCTATTTATACAACTCATCCAACGAGTATGATTGCCCCAATGAAATTATTAACGACACAAAATCAGTCTTTTTCGACACTATTCAATGTCATGGCCAAAAGGAAGAGTGATGATTTTACATCATCACCAGTTTTCTCAACAACAGAACCAATGCACCAAACCCAAATCTGGCGCACTCTGCCTCACCACCTCATGATTTTAACTTGTCTTTCTTATATAAATTTTTAATATTTTGATAGTGTTAATTATGTTTCAATTATATTGTTAATCATATATTTAATTGTGTAAAACTTTAGAAACAAATTATTTAGTTAGTTATATCAATTGTGATTATTTAGTTCATGATAATTTAGTTCGGTATTTGTATTAGTGATTTGCATGAGCACTGCACATTTTATTCTTTTATAAATTTCTTCATTATTTGTTTTTGAAACATTTCGTGTCACAAACAACATAAAACTGCCAAAATAATAATAGCGACAAGAGAATATAGAATAAAAAATGATAAATACAAGAGGATTGTAATCTATTGGTTCATACTCCTTACTTAAAATCAATAAATTTTGAGTTCGAGCCATTTAAGTTTCGACCTCCATCTTTATACAACAAGAAAAAGAAAAAGAGTAAATAATTATTGTTGTTGTGAACAAAAAAAGTCATCCAAAACAATCTATCCAAATAACCCTTGGTATCATATAATGGTCCTTTGATTAGGTCTATAATGAAAAGAGCCAATGAATAAGCCATTAAAACATGAATGAATAAAAAATTTGGTCATCATACTTTAGTGAAATTCAGGTTTTGATCACTAACTTGTAAGATCACAAAAAACATCATTAAGACTCTGTTTGATAAACCAATTCAGTACTTAATCTTAATTGATCAAGTGCTTATTTGATTAACAGCGTTTGATAACTCAACTTATCTCTAACTTAATGAATTAAGATTTTTTTTAATTAAGTGCATTTAATAATTACAAATCAAAGTCTTAATAGATTAAGTAGGTCTTAATATGCAAGTATAATTGTTAGTATGAAAATATGCAAATTATATCCTGTACGCACTAGGTACATGTACCTACAACTATATATAGTAAGTTTCGAATGACAGCTGTACACTTACTAAATATAGTAAGTTTCACCGACGCGCGTTTTTTTTCTGCCTCGCTGAGATGTATATTTTTTTTTTTTTTTGTATTTTGGAAATGGTTTCTTTGTATTTTGGAAGTAGTTTCTTTATATTTTGGACGTAGTTGCTTTGTATTTTGGATGTAGTTGGACATAGTGGACGTAGTTGCTTTTTATTTTGGACGTATTGAGCTCCACCACATCTCATAACACCTACTACCACGTCTAAATCCAGGTAGATGTAGTTCCTTTGTATTTTGGACGTAGTGAGCTCCACCATGTCTCACAACACATTCTGCTACGTCTCATAACACATTTTACCATATCTATATCCAGATATGTGAATTTAAACTGAATTTTTCACATAGTCATCCTACCATGTCTCGCAACACCTTCTACTACGTCTCATAACACCTTTTGCTACGTCTCATAACACCTTCTACCACGTCTACATCCAGACATGTGAATTTAAGCTAAATTTTTTACAGAGACATCCTACCACGTCTCACAACACCTTTTGCTACGTCTCATAACATCTTCTGCTACGTCTCATAACACCTTCTACAATCTACATCCAGACAAGTGAATTTAAGCTGAATTTTTCACATAACACCTTCTGCTACGTCTCACAACACCTTCCATGTCCTGCTACATCCCATAACTCCTTCTACCACGTCCAACAGCGAGGATGACGCAACATAGAGGAATCAGAAGCAACACATTTCACATGAAAGTTTCAATACCTCACGGAAAACATTTATATATCATATTTCAAAGGAATAGAACATTATTTGAAGAAGAAAACTCGAATATAACATCCTTAATACATTATCCAAGATCAAAATGCGAAAATAAGGTTTCATAAATCCATCAAATGTAGTTCATACTTTATGATGTAGTGATTTTTGAAGAAGAAGAAGTGATTTTTCCGTTGAATTTGGTGTTGTTCGTTGGAAAATACAATTTCCTATCTCTATTGAATCTGTGTTTGGATGAATATTTGATTGAATACTGTTTCAAATTGAGTGCGGCAAAGAAGAAAAAGTGATTTTTGAAGAAGAAGAAGTGATTTTTTGAGAAGAAGAAGAAGAGAGTGGATTTTTTAAGAAGAGGCGAGTGATCTCACTCTCTTATAGTGAGAGTGGCGATGTTAGTAATAATTGAAGTGAATGACTGCCACATAGGATCTGGGTTTGCACTTGCTCGATTTACCACGCAACAAAAATTTCTAATTAAAGCGGAACCTTAGAAAAATACCTTTGAAGCGTGTACTTGGTGATTCTCTTGTATGCCTCAAGACTATGACTTCACGTTGTGTGGGCAACGAACTAGAAACTAATTGATCAGCTACTCACCACAATCCACCTGCTAGAAAAATCCAGCACCTCCGCACCTAGAACATACTGCAAACGCACTGCCCGAAGAGAGAGAAAGCAACACACAGGGCAAACAAAAGAAGACCAAAATTTCGGCCAACTCAAGGAAAAACCAGCCGCCCCAATGCTTAAGAAAATCTGACTTTGAGCTTGAGAAAATTAATTTCTCTCTCTAGGATTTTATCTCTCTAGATTCTTGAATTATGAATCTATTGAATTGTGTGTCTTGAATAGCTAATCCCTTGTCTATTTATAGAGTTACAAGAGAGACCCTAAGCTGGTTTAGGATTGGTCTTCCTAATGGGTTTAGGTAATGAATTAGTTTCCAAATCCAATTAGGTAACCAATCTGATAGGATAAACCAAATCCTACTAGATTTCCTAATCTCTAGGATTTTCTAATTCCAATTGAAACTTAAGACTGAATTAATTAATTAAATAATTCCACTTTGTTAATTACTTAATTAACCCTTAGGAATTAATTAAATAATTCCACTTTGTTAATTACTGAATTAACCCTTAGGAATAATTAACCAATTAATTAATTAAATCTACCTATTCAATTAACTCATTACAAAGTTAATCGTACCACTAACGGATTAATTTTGGCACTACCATCCTACACCAGAATTGCTTCCGGAACAACTTAATTAAATTATATTCATTTATCTCCCCACATCAAAGATATAGTGCTCGTTAATTGTAAATTAATTTACTGATAAATTAATTAATTAACTTCTTTAATTTCGAGACTAGTACCACTCGACCTTTTTACTATACCGGACATAAGTCCACCGGCCGGGTTTAGTATAATAAACATTTCGAGCTCATCTTGGGAGCACCATCACCCCGGACGCACCGGTACATGGTTTCCTTTCGACAAGCAGCAGCACACCAAGTAACTAAACACGCGCACCCAACCCACCGAGACTATTGGCCACAATTGACCTCACCCATTGGCAGATCAAAGTACACTATGTCTAATCCTCATGCCCGCTCGAGTCTAGGGATTAGGAGATAGAATCCAAGGATCGAATTGTCTATTAAATCAGTACAAGACAAATCAATCCTAAAGGTCAAGTTCAATATGCCCCGGGCATATCTATATGATTCAATTAGTTTAGACAAACCAATTATCCGAATCACATAATAACCTAAACCGACAGTTTGTCCAAAGCTGTCTCGGTTACGAACCTCATTTATATATTATGTCTTTCAACCAATGATGAGATCTACTGTGTCACACCAGACACCTCATCATCTACTTACATAATATAAATGGACAATTAATGCACAACAAGATATAACCAAAACATAAATCGATATATTACACGAAAAAAGTACAACACAAGCATAGCTTATGTATTCAATTTCAACAATCTCCCACTAATACTTAAGCTGTGCTTTAAGTATACATCTGCATACAACTCCTATACAATCTGCTGCTATCTATCTAGAAAAACTGTCATGGCTCTCCTAAGTATCTGATTCCCATGCCCTCCACGTGAGCCTCAAAGACTTTAGAAGTCAATGTTTTCGTTAATGGATCTGCAAGGTTATCCTCTGATGCTTTCTTAGCCACGACCACGTTTTTCCTCTTTACGATGTCTCGTATCAGGTGGTACTTGCACTGTATATGTTCACTCGCCTTGTGGGCTCGTGGTTTCTTCGAGTTTGCTACTGCACCATTGTTATCACAATAAACTGTGACAGACTTCTGCAAACCAGGAATCACATCTAAGTCCACTAGGAAGTTCTTGAGCCATACTGCTTCTTTCGCTGCCTCTGATGCGGCAACGTACTCAGCCTCCATGGTAGAGTCCGCCACACATTTCTGCTTGACACTCCGCCAAACTATGGCTCCACCTCCTATAGTAAACACATACCCTGAGGTAGACTTGCTCTTGTCCCTGTCGCCTTGGAAATCTGAATCTGTGTAACCTCGGGGTACCAGCTTAGACGTCTGATAGACCAGAACTTGGTCTCTCGTTCTGCACAAATACTTGAGAATGTATTTTACTGCCTCCCAATGAGCTTTCCCGGGGTTACTCTGATATCTGCTCACCATGCCAACGGTATAACAGATATCAGGTATCGTACACAACATGACATACATGAGACTTCCTAATGCCGAAGCATGCAGAACTGTCTTCATGGTCTCTATCTCCTCAACAGTTTTAGGTGACTGTTCCTTAGATAGAAACACTCTATTCCTGAAAGGTAGAAAACCTTTCTTGGAGTTCTGCATGTTAAAACGGGCCAGAATCATGTCTATGTACGAAGCTTGGGAGAGCGTTAACAAACATTTCCTACGATCTCGAATGATCTTGATCCCAAGGATATGTCCCCACTTCTCCTAAGTCCTTCATATCAAACTGCTTGGACAACCATGCCTTTACGTCTAATAACACTTTCTTGTTGTTGCCAATCAATAGAATGTCATCTACGTAAAGTACAAGAAACACCACTGAGTTTCCATCACGTCTGCGATACACACATTGCTCATCCGGACACTGAGTAAATCCAAAGGACTAGATTACCTCATCAAACCGGATGTTCCAAGATCTGAATACCTGCTTAAGTCCATAAATAGACCTCTTAAGCCTGCAAACCTTATGCTCTTGGCCTTTTTCAATGAATCCCTCTGGTTGCTGTATAAAGATGGTTTCCTCAAGACCTCCGTTTAGGAAAGCTGTCTTGACATTCATCTGCCAAATCTCATAATCCATATGAGCAGCTATGGCCAAGAGAATCCGGATCGACTTAAGCATGGCTACCGGGGAGAAGGTTTCCTCATAATCGATTCCCTCTTTCTGAGTATACCCCTTCGGCAGGTCCTCTCTTACGTTTGTAGACCCACTTGCATCCAATGGGCTTAAACCCATCAGGCATGTCCACAAGCTCCCAGACTTGATTGTGGTCCATTGACCCCATCTCGGATATCATTGCCTTACGCCGAGATTCTGCATCTTTATCTCAGAGAGACTCATTATAGTTAACTGGGTCAGGTTTAGGCACTTCTGGGACTAGGTCTGAAGCCTCTCCCACACCAATGAACCTGTCGGGCTGTCTTACAACCCTCCCACTACGACGAGGCACCACCTATGTAGGCGCATTATCTGTGATCTCATGTGCAGTGTGTGGTGTATCTACTTGTGCAGTTGCATCAGGATTATTTGTTGTCTAAGCTCTTCTAGTTCTATCTTACTCTTGGGCTTGTGGTCTAAGACATAGTCCTCTTCTAAAAATCTAGCGTTGGTACTTACCACCACCTTCTGATCTTTAGGACTATAGAATAGACTACCTTTCGTTCCCCTAGGATATCCTACAAACAACATTAATTATGTTCTCGCATCTAACTTAGCCGTATCTGCCTTAAGTATATGTGCTGGGCAGCCCCAAATTCTGAGATGTCTTAGACTTGGCTTGCGCCTATTCCACAACTCTACTGGGGTTGAAGGCACGGTTTTAGATGGCACAAGATTAAGAATATACATTACCGTTTCTAAGGCATATCCCCAGAACGAACTTGGCAAATCACTATAGCTCATCATGGACCTAACCATTTCCATAAGAGTTCGATTCATCCTTTCTGCTACACCATTCTACTGTGGCGTGCCAGGTGCAGACAACTGAGACTGAATTCCTACCTCACTGAGGTAATCTTGAAATTCATGGGATAGGTACTCCCTACCACGATCTGGACATAGTGTCTTGATACTCTTACCATGATGCTTCTCCACATCTGCCCTAAACTCTTTGAACTTGCCAAAACATTCAGACTTGTGGCGCATTAGGTAAATGTACCCATACCTAGAGTAATCATCCGTGAACGTCACGAAATACTCAAATCCCCCTCGTGCCTGGACCGTCATAGGTCCACACAAGTCAGAATGAATGAACTCCAATACTTCTTTAGCTCTATAACCTTTTACCTTAAAAGGTCTCTTGGTCATCTTACCTTCCAAGCAAGATTCGCAGGTTGCATAACTGTCAATATCTAATGAACCTAAAGGTCCATCATTGACCAACCTCTGAATCCTACTAAGGTTTATATGACCTAGCCTGAGATGCCAAAGATAGGTTTGATTCATTTCAGAAGGTTTCTTCCTCTTATTAATGTTAGATACTGAGCTATCTATTTCTATGTTTTGTGCAACATGGGAGTTAGAATTAACCACAAATAAATTGTCAACCAATGAACCAGAACAAATAAGTTTTCCATTTCTTCTAATAAGTGCAGAGTCATCAAAAAAAATGAACTTATAATCGTTCTTTAAGAGTTTAGAAACTGAAATCAGGTTCTTTCTAAAACTCGGTACATAAAGACAATTTACTAATTCTAAGCTATGATTTTCGAAAATTAAGTTAACAACTCTCACTGCTTCTACTGACACTCTCGTAGTGTCTCCCATGTAGATGTCCAGTTCGCCCTCTCTAAGCATCCGGGTTACTTGAAACCCCTGCAAAGAATTACAAACATGGTCATTGGCACCTGAATCCACACACCAAGTATCTGTGGGAATCACCGCTAAACATGTCTCAGTAATTAGGGCAGAAACAATCGTACCTTTGAGCTTTGGACAATCTGTTTTCCAGTGTCCTACTTTACCGCACTTAAAACACTTGCCCTTGGGCTTGCTTTTCTTAGCGATGTCTGGCTTTGCAGCAAGTTTCCTGGTGTTCTTCTTCTTCTTATTCTTCTTGCCTTTCGGCCCAGATGAAGAACTCGAACCCTTTACTGCGACCAAAACTTGCTTCTTCTCGTGGAAGATGCCTTCGGCCGCCACCAAATCAGTCAATAGCTCGGGCAAAGTATAAACCCTTTGGTTCATATTGTAGTTGACCCAAAACTGCTCAAAACAAGAGGGTAGACTCTGGAGGATAATATCTATCTGACTTTCCGGGTCGATTTCTCCTCCTAACACCTCTATTTCATTGATGTTGCTAATCATGTGTAAAACATGATCTCTCACCGATCCGCCTTCAGCCATTTTGGTGTTCATCAACTTCCTCATGGCTGACTGCCTAGCAGTCTTACCTTGATGCGCAAACATCTCCCTTAGGTGTGTCAACATGTCAAAGGCGGAGACCATGGGATGAAGCTGATGTTGCATCACATTTGACACAGTAGCCAAAATGTAGCACCGCGCCATCTCATCCGTTTTCCTTCACCTGGCATAGGCATCCCTATCCTCTTGGGTAGAGTTCTTATCAGGCACTTCTGGACATGCTTCGATGAGCTCAAACTTATACTAATCAGCCGTCAGGACTATGTCCAAGTTCCGATTCCAATCGACATAATTTGTTCCAGTTAATTTGTTGTCTTTCAAAATAACAGCTAAGGGGTTGAATGCCATATCGATTTAAACTGGAAAATAAACAAACAATGCTTCAGTTATTTAGCCTAGAATTTTGAAAACATGAAATTCTATTAATTATTGACTTTCCTCAAAACAATAATTATAACCCACCAATATCTCATCCACCGGGATTCTCGCAAGCCACGCAGTGTGGACGTTTACGCTAACCCATATTCGTTTGAGAAGAACCAAGTTCATTAACTACACTATCTGACCAACGATCTTTTGATCAATGTAGCTAATAATCGGTGCTTTTAGCCATACAAGTAAGCAGCGTAACCTTGCGGGAGGAATACTGCAGATCGTACACTAAGTGTGTGCCATTACGTGACTTCTGAGTTTGTTACCTCAGGATAGTGCGCCTCAGATGGAGAGGGTGTCGCATTTCTCCTAGTTAAACTCGCTCTAGTCATCTTACTCAGAAATTCATAGTCTAGCGATCTCGGGGCTGGACTCATCCGAATGAAGGAAGGCCCTAATGCCAACGCGCAAGCCCACCCACATCGCATATGAACCCGTAATGGTGGCCATGGGGATGTTAAACCAACCCGCTCCCACTTAGATTTTCTAATTGAGGGTTTTTCCAGTTTTAACATGCAATTAACTAACCTAAGTTATATGAAACTATAAAACCAGTCATGCTTTAAATTCATGCATCTAAAATACATCATAAAATAAAGCATAAAAATTAAAACGATAAATACGGGAAATTAATACGAAAAATAAATTTCCCGACTATTATGGTTTTAATTGCTGTCATCATTTACCTTGATCTCGTGTCCCGTCACGTCACTCGATAGAGAGAGTCTTGAACTTCAAAAAATGAAAACTGGAGGAAAAACGGGCCAAAAAAAGCCCGAACAGCCTGAACGGGCCGCCCGTGCCGCAGCACTGCCTAAAGGCTGCACCGCCCGCATGGGCCTTGAGCAGCAGCTGCTGCGCAGCAGTGGCTTGCTGCGCGCTGCTGCTGCCTGCTGCTGCCGCGCCGTGCGGCAGCGGCTCCTGCTGCACCCCCTGGCCGGCACGACTACTGCCGGCGGTCGTTGTCGGTGTCTCCTCCTGCCGTCAATTCCTCCTTCGCTTTTTTCCACGCTATTTAGTCTTCTTACAATTCGTTCTGGGTTTTCCTGGGTTTCTACAAATTAACGATAACCCAAAACCCACGAATTCAAGTTGCCCACCATAACGCCTTCGATTATAAAAAACAATTTTCCTACTACAAGGCTTTCTAGGAAAATTAATAATCGAAATTACATAGATAAAATCCTACTATAGATTTAATCTAATCCTACACGGCTTCCAGCATGTGGTTATACTATTACAAACATTCATAATAAAATTAAATCCAGACATGTCCCGGAGTTTAATTAAAACCCATACAAACGTAACCATAATAGTCGGGATTCTTAACCACCTGCAAATAAAACCATGTAATAAATCGAACAAGTACCAAAACCCCCTAAACCTGGCTCTGATACCAATTGAAAGGACTGCCACATAGGATCTGGGTTTGCACTTGCTCGATTTACCACGCAACAAAAATTTCAAATTAAAGTGGAACCTTAGAAAAATACCTTTGAAGCGTGCACCTGGTGATTCTCTTGTATGCTTCAAGACTATGACTTCACGTTGTGTGGGCAACGAACTAAAAGCCAATTGATCAGCTACTCACCACAATCCACCTGCTAGAAAAATCCAGTACCTCCGCACCTAGCACGTACTGCAAACGCACTGCCCGGAGAGAGAGAAAGCAACACACGGGGCTAATAAAAGAAAACCAAAATTTTGGCCAACTCAAGGAAAAACCAGCCGCCCCAATGCTTAAGAAAATCTGACTTTGAGCTTGAGAAAATTAATTTCTCTCTCTAGGATTTTATCTCTCTAGATTCTTGAATTATGAATCTATTGAATTGTGTGTCTTGAATAGCTAATCCCTTGTCTATTTATAGAGTTACAAGAGAGACCCTAAGCTGGTTTTTGGATTGGTCTTCCTAATGGGTTTAGGTTAGTTTCCAAATCCAATTAGGTAACCAATCTGATAGGATAAACCAAATCCTACTAGATTTCCTAATCTCTAGGATTTTCTAATTCCAATTGAAACTTAAGACTGAATTAATTAATTAAATAATTCCACTTTGTTAATTACTTAATTAACCCTTAGGAATTAATTAAATAATTCCACTTTGTTAATTACTGAATTAACCCTTAGGAATAATTAACCAATTAATTAATTAAATCTACCTATTCAATTAACCCATTACAAAGTTAATCGTACCACTAACGGATTAATTTTGGCACTACCATCCTACACCAGAATTGCTTCCGGAACAACTTAATTAAATTATATTCATTTATCTCCCGACATCAAAGATATAGTGCTCGTTAATTGTAAATTAATTTACTGATAAATTAATTAATTAACTTCTTTAATTTCGAGACTAGTACCACTCAACCTTTTTACTATACCGGACATAAGTCCACCGGCCGGGTTTAGTATAATAAACATTTCGAGCTCATCTTGGGAGCACCATCACCCCGGACGCACCGGTACATGGTTTCCTTTCGACAAGCAGCAGCACACCAAGTAACTTAACACGCGCACCCAACCCACCGAGACTATTGGCCACAATTGATGAATTAAACTCCAAATTTTGTGTATGCTTGTATGCTACCAAACCGAGATATTTCTCTTTGCATCCTCTAGAATTTATCAATAGTATTCGGTTATTGCTATTGTGGTGTTACTTGATGTGAACATCAGGATGATAGAACCTTCACCAGAAGAAAAACCCGCAGGATGTGCCCGTTCTTCCTCCACTCTCGAGCAACTGGCGCAGGAATCGACTAAGAGAGAGCGTTGCTGCGCAAGAATTAGCTCAAGGAGGCTCTTAGTGGATAAAAAACTATGTTTGAGAGATTCACAACTGATTATGTTGGACCAATTACAAGATCTAGAGCAAAGAAGGCATCTGGATTAAGCCCAGTTTCAAAGTTCGAGATTGAGTCTAAGACCCATCTACCAACAACGAGGCCCAAACCCATTAACGTCACGAGATTATTCGATAATGGACTTTTAGTGTTAATGTAGATGAGGACTAAAGCCCAATAATAAAATGTTGAAGATTGGGTTGGGTTGAAGAGGTAAAGGCTAGACATGAAGGCCCTTACACTCCCTAAGCCCATTTGAGACCTTTAAGTCTCTTCCTGCTAGGATTGTCTTTTACATTCATAGTTCTATAAGGTTTTGTAAGTTTATCCTAGTACAACTAGGATAGATGGATTTTTCCCTTTTATAGTAGGATTATAATTATCTTATAATACTACTCTATAGTGGCCGAATTTCCAAAGCTATTAGAGTTAGTGTAGGATTTTGTTTTTTAAATCTCTCTCTCACTAGGATCGCGTGATTACTTTTTAGAAAATGAAGAGAACTCTTGTAAAGCCTATAATAGGCCCCCTACCACATGAAATTTAATATACTTGGATTGATTTTCGAAATTGTTTATTGTGTTGTATAATCATCCAAAATCTCTGTTTAGAGTGATCTTACGAGATTGTGAGTTGTCCTTGCGAGGAAACCACAGAATCCCTTTTGTTGATCTAGATAGTTGAGGTTGAACTAATAGACCGTGTTCTGAGTGACTAAATCAATCATAAGACATCACCCAAACTCTTAAAGTTTCCGCATAAAGAGGTTAAAGAAACGTGTGTTTTCGTGAGTTGAGTGATTCTGCGACTTAATTCACCAGGTAAGATAGTGTGAGAGAATAGTTAGAAATATCGGGCAACAACTGGTCAAAAGGTTATTCCTTCGAGCAGATAATCCTGACAGCTATGCTATCATCGGTGACTTGTTCCTAAAGGAAGGTTAGTTTTTTCACAGTCATCACTCTACCTGGAACTTCTTTTTGAAGTCCAAACCATATAACCATAATTCCATCCAAGAAGGAGAGAGTTCTCATCAGTCTTCAAAGCACTAGATCTGGCAAACAAGAGCTATCTTCTATCTCCATAGAAAAAACCTTATCAAGTGGTATCAGAGCTAGTTGTGCTACTACCGAATTGGTGTGCTATTTCAAGAGGGAGTTCAAATTGTTCATCAATTGGTGTTGTTGGCAAGCCTAGTGTTCGAGCTCATTTGCCTTTCTCACTCTGGTAGAGAGGTTCATCCTTATATTGGGGAACCTCGTATTCGTGCCAATGATCCTTCCTCCAGGCATACCAGCTTTGATACTTATATTCTACAAAGAGATCTCCAAACACCCACGATTTGGGTCTGTTTGTTCCTTTAAACAAAATGGCATGGTATTCTCGAAAACTAGAAAAAAAAAAAGATCACCAAATACCAGGGGCAGTTTCTTCTCTATTTCCTTGGCATCTATAACTATTGCAACTAAAACTGCAGAAACTCAAAAACAAATAAAAATAATCACCAAACAAAAAAAAAATACAAACAAACAAAAAGGCCACCGTGCTCCCCGGCAACGGCTCCAAAATTGATGTGCAATAAAGATATCTATCAAAATAATATTTACAAGCCTAAATTTCCACACTAAATGATTCAAAACCCCATCGTAGAGTACTTTAGGTGTCGATTCACAGGGAGCAATTGGGGATTAAGTTTGTTTGTTATTTCTTATCTTTTTTGGGGGTTGAACAATGGATTGATTGATTGATTACGGCTAAACTAGGCATACAACTAACAAGAGATAAAATCAGTGGGGGTGAGTAGGGATTCCGACCACTGTCAGGCGCAAACAAGTTGCCAAATATACATTGCAATTTTCTATTCTCAGCAAGGTCCCTGCCCCGTGTATAAACATAGAGGCGACACAAAAATGCAGCATATGAATAAGATTAGCGAATGGACTCCCACATAGGTAGAAAACAGACACTACTATATACAATTCAATCCAAAGGTAAATAGATACAAAAACACACAGAGGAGCCAAACAACACCCTAAGTACACAAATGGTATCTAGCACATTACGACATAAGCAACGAAGAACACCTAGATGCAAGCACAAAAGATACCACCTTCGGGGTCGAAGACACCTTCTGTTCATTAACGGTAACTCATTCTCGCTCTGTTTACAATCGCATCTGAATCTCATCCTTGGCTATGCCATCTGGGGCAGAAATCCCTTTGAGGAGGTTAGAACACCATGGATCTAAGCCCCGCCATCATCCTAGCTAAGAAATAAAAACCCTAACTACAAGAGACTACTTCTCCGTCTACTGGAAGCCAACTATAGTCGGAAAAAGTGAAATGTGAAGCAAAGCTTGCCCGTAGGACTTGTTCCATTAGTATATATACATACCACAAATTAGGGTAAAAAAATAGTAATAACTTAAGGTAACTGAAGGCATTTCTGGAATTCTGCACGGCTCACTAATCCACCTTTGAGCTCCTTGCCTTTGTGCTGTTAATTCCCTCCTTTTAAGCACGATCTCAGCGTAAAAAGGCACCAATTACACCAACAACATCTCATCACCTGTAGAATCCATAATTATACCATAAGTCTATGAAAAGCTCACATAGAATAGCCAATTATAGTTTAAGTACAGGAATAACATATGGATCCTGTTGTATAAATAGTGGTATAATTGGTACACATATTATGCAAACGGACTTAGTATTGTGTATCGCTCAGAATTAATAATTTTTAAATCTCACACCACAAATTATCGTATTATAAGGGTCAATCCACAGGGAACGAAGGGTAGAATTCTGTTGTACAAGTTAAAAAATAGTAAAATAGAACAGGTATAAAAGCAATAAGTGTAAGCAGTTGGTGAGGTAAATAAAATAAGGGTGAAAAGAAACAAGAAACAGAGGATGAGAGGAATGATTTTCACTTCACTTTAGAGATTAGAGGCTCCGTTGGTTGTTTGCATTGACAAAAAAGGTGAAAGCTCTTTGACAGTCAGGACCGAAAATAATGAAATGCTGAATATTTAGGATTGTCTCACCTGAAGTCACACCCGTGTCACTTACTTCATAATCACCCTAATGAAGTCCTTGTTTACTTCAGGCACTCACCTAGCACAGTCCTACCACTAGGGGACTAACATCTTCACCATGACTAGCATAACACCAGGGCCTGAACACCACAGAATTTCTAGTTGGTAAGGTACTAACAATAGTGCATTCCCTATGAGCATTCCAAATCTGTGGAGCTCTAAAGTTAATAGGATCTCTAGTTGTTAATGTATTACCAATTAAGATTTCCCTATAAGCATTCCAACCCTGCTTAACCCCAGCCCCTTAAATTGCATAACACTTAGCTATGATTGGAACTGAAATCTTCAACAACTCACTCCATACTTAATACCGTCTGCCAAACTAGAAACCTAAACTACAACACTCTCCATAAACGAAATCAGTGAAAAGCTCTCACACAAGATGTGCTCGACAAACTTTATAACAGCTAGTCCACTCATCAACTAGCAGGGCAAGTAACACACATCACTCTAAATACAGTGATTAATGTGCATTAAATCGAAAGGCATAGGTGTGTAGTTCGCCCCTATTAAATCCGCTGTAGTGCACATCTTGTAGCTAGAGCTTTTCACCTTGCCTCTAACTCTTTAGAGTAGTGAAAATCCTCACAAATAACTTAGAACCTCATCGGTTCTCAAGAACTCTAAAATGAAAGGGATATCATGAATAAAGAGAAAAATGAGTTTCGGATAAAACAACCCAAACAAAGAATTACAAGGGAAAAAACTCCGAACTCATAACTAACACTCTTTACTCTCGACTGTCTCTTGCTTGGAGTTCAGAGTATAGTACTGCTATTTATACAGAAAATCTAGCGAAGCAAAATGCAATATGGCTATTTTTGGAATTTCGTCTTTGCTTCGTGGCCAAGGTTTGCAAGCTGGCATATTCGGGGGACAAAAGATGACACAAGCCGTTAAAGCAAACTGCACTGTTTAGAGGCTGTTAAAGTAGGGTGCAACATTGTACCGGGTGTCCTTCTTCAACATACTTCTCTCATGCCGACGTACTATTGTCTCATCGGGCACGATCATAGCTCGTGATCTTGTACTTCTTAGCTCCTTAAGTCCTGCCCGTAGATCGTGCTAATGTACTAGCCGTCCTTTTTGGTATTTGCCCGTTGCCCGTGTAGGTGATGGTTGTGGGACGCTCAACAAACATTGGCTTCAGTTGAGCGTCACCTGGAAGTGTTCTGTCTCATTCACCATGCACTGGTCAAGTGGACTTAGCTTCTTCAGACGTTGCAGTTCTCGGTCGTCATCTTCTCACATCCGCTATACTTTGGCGTTTGCTGGTCCTTATGTTATCTCTTTCTATAGACGTTGTCGTCCGTTAGTCACGATCTCTCTCAGCTTCTGCTGCTTCACTTCGATGTGAACTCCACTTTATCTTCGTCACGTCCAGTGAACGATGCCGTGAACTGGACATCTTCAGCTCACGCTCGCCAAACGCTGGATTATCACTGGACATGGTGGACTTCACGTCCATGTGAAGTTGTCGTCTGGTTGTCGTGTCCTTCAACAAGCTTGAAAACCTTCAGCTCTGCTCCAAATGCTAAGTCCGAAGTGCGGTTTTCTACTGTCTTAATTCCATCCATATTTCACCTATAATTAGCACAAGTAAAGCCATAACTAGTATTTTACCATACAAACAGATTAAGAATCTGTCCATAGGCATCTCAAAATATTGCTAAAAACATGTAAAAATATGTATAAAATGAGTTGCATCAACATTAAATAGCCAAAAGAAAAAAAACAAAAAAAACCAACACCTCAAGAACAATGTACAAATGGAGCCAAAAGTCAGTAAACTAACAGAGCCATGGGTAGAACCACTACGGGGAAAAGAGGTGCAACAACACCCCCTTACCAACATTAGTTTTGCCATGGGAGCAGTCATGGGCAATACCTCTATGCTGCTCCAACGGGAGGAAGACCCAGGGCTTAGCCCTGGATCTTTAATTCTTTTTGGAACTTGCCTCATTGAAATAACGTCGTTTCAACAAGGAAAGTTTAAAAGAGATTAAGAATTACACGACCCTATTACGGGAAAAAATATATTTAAGCCTTAAAATCTTTAGGTGAAAAATTAAAGATAAAAGCGGAAGAAGTTTTCTCCCTCTATGTATAAACCCTAGCCCGCCATTTTGTTACCCTGGCAATGGAGCCACCAGAAAAGGCCCCGCCCGACGACGGTGGTCACTTCCCATCTCTGCCCCGCGCAGTAGCTGCAGCCACCTATCAACCACAGCGAAATCGAATTTTTTCGTTGTTCTTTGCAACGCAAGCTACCGTAGAAAGTTCTACTTTTTTTGAACCCAAACAAATTCGCTTCTTCAATGGGTTACCTAAATTAGTTTTAACTCAAGAGGAATGGGCTGAATCGATTGCACCATTAAAATTCGCTCTATTTGGGAAGTTTTGTTTCAGACGCCTGAGGATGACAGAATTGAAGCTTGAATTCTGTAAGGTTTATTTTCATGGAGGATATGAGATTGGCCTTATGAATCAGTGCCATATCATTATTAGGTTCAGTCTGGAGGTGGATTATCAATGATATTCTATGCGCCCAACTTGGTTAATTGCAGGATATCATATGAGAGTTCTGAAGTAAATGCCACACTTAAAATTTAAGGAAGATCCTTGAGTGGCTCCAATCTGGGTATAAATGCACGAATTGTAGTTGGAAAACATGTACCCCAAGGTTATTTTTTCAATTTCTCCATCTATTAGACTGCAAATAGACTCTCCAACAATTATGGGTATTCGACATGCTATGGCAAGATTTGTGTGAAAGTGGATCTATTGAAAGAACATCCCCCTAGTATCCAAATTCGTGTGACCATGACATTATTATGCAACCTTTCACATATGAGTATGTTCCATAATACTGTCGAGGCTGTTGCAAAATAGGACATAAGTCGCAAGATTGTAAAAAAGGACTGTCAGGTAATCGATGCCAAATTCAAAAACTACCTGCAATAGAATATCGTCAGAAGGTTATAGTTAAAGTGGTAGGAGGTTCTTTTAGTTTAATGACTTCAGAAAAGGCATCGGTACCTGTGGTTTCAGAAAAACATTGGCTCTAGTGAATGCAGTGCTGGCTACAGTTCAAGAAACTAGCTAGTCTATTGACATCCCTGTTGAGGGTATTATTGTGTAGGCAAACCCACAAGAAAAAGTACATGCTCCCTTGTTGAATCCAGGGTCCTGCCATGAAGTGGTTATAGTTGAATCGGTTGAAGAAGATCAACATAACCCTATTAACAATTTACAAATTCATGTTTTGAAGCCAGTTTTGTAGCCTTTTGTGCCCCAAACAATTGTTGATCAGAGTGCTGCTACCCCCTCTCAACGGTTGGATGCTAAAGTTTTGAAGAATTTAACGCTCGAAATAATTCAAGACGTAGATATCCCTCCGCTGTCTGACTTAATTGTAGAAGCTATTGACAAATCGCTATCTTTAGTCCCCCAATAGACGACTAGGATATCTTCCAGTGAGCACCATGGGATGATTTTGGATGGGATGGAGACTTCGGATGCCCATATTGAACAGTATGCTCTCCCCTAATTCGCTCAGGAAAAGGTTGTACAGCAAAAATGTTCTATTGACAAATCTGCCGTAATTCAATGATGGGTCAACGAATGGTGGAAGATTTGGGTCCATTATAGGATGGTGGTTTGGAACAAGATGGTGAAGGAATGAGAGATGATTTTGATTCAGATTCAATTAATTCTGAACCTCTATCGGGCATGTATGAATCGCAGGGTGCTTCTGATGATTATGCGAAAATCATAAATCTTTATTTTTTTTCCAGATGAGGTTTTTTCCCAAGTGTGACATAAAAAAGGACGTCCGAAGAAAATGTTAGGTGCCTCACCATTGATCCCATCGCACCATTCGATACACATTCATCACCCGCCACTTCATTTTTGTTGAGTTGCTTTAGTGATCTTATTTAATATGGATATAATTTCAAAGGTCATTTTGTATAATATAGCTCGTTTTCTAATTGGGGGTTACAAAGTAGTAGGTGTCTTTTAACCCTTGCATCTTTGTAGGAGCGGAGCTAGGCCCACAAGGTTCGGTAGGGCAATAAACTTAATAAATAATTTTTTTAAATACTAAGCAATAAAAATTTACAAAATTCCTCTACGACTACTCATATTTTAAAAACTACATAAAATTAGTTCGTTATCAAGTGTCTCAAAAATTTCTTTTTCAATATATGTAACTAAACAATCATTCATCCATCGATCTCCCATTCGATTCCGAAGCTGAATTTTCATAATCTTTATTGCAAAAAATACATTTTCCACTGTTGCAGTAGTCACAGGCAAAACAAGTGCAAGTGTAATAAGTTTGTATACCAACGGGTACACAATGTCTCTTTTGACTTCACAAGTTCTCTAGCAAGATTTTTTATTCCTTTCAAATCTGCAAAGTCTTCACTCGAGTGCACATCCATAAAATAATTATCAAGTTGGTTATCTAGTGTCATAATCTCAACAAAGAGAAATTCAAAGGATAAAATTTAGCAAAACGCACCAATTTTTGCTTGTCAAAGGTAGAAAAACTATTTTTAGGACTAAGGCATTCCATGCAAAGAAGTAGTTATGTGTTTGCTTCATTGAATCGACTATTAAGTTCTTGAAGCTGTGTATCCAAACTTTCATAACGTAAACTTACTTTGTAATAATGCAAATTAGTAACCCTTGGAACTTTACGTTTGGATCTGCCTTTGAGAACACAAACTTCATCGATGTTTGGAATTTCAATGTCATGCTGATTACAAAATGGTAAAAACTTCATCCAACAAAGTAGCCCAACCATAATCTCTCATCAACTGTAAACGCTCTTTAGAGATTTTAACTTGTACCATGGCATTCATAATATCTTGATCTTTTCTCTGTAAAACTTGTGAGAGCTCATTTGTTATACCTAAAATGTTCTTCATTAAGTGTAACGTAAAAGCAAAATTGAATGTTTCTAAAGAATGCAAAAGACCAGTGATGCAAGTCATTTTATACATATTTTTACTTATTTTAGCCTTGATTTGAGCTGCCTGCGGACAGATTCACAACCTGTTCGTATGGTAAAAATACTAGTTATAGCTCTACTTTTGTTAATTTCAGGTTAAATATGCATGAAATGAATACTATAGAAAACTGCACTTCAGACTTAGCGTTTGGAGAAAGACCGAGGATTCTCAAGTAAGAATGATAGACAACAACTTCATAGGAGTGTGAATTTCATAAAGTCCAGCGAAATCCAGCGTTTGACGATTGTGAACTGAAGACGTCCAGTTCACAACACCGTTCACTGGATGTTACACTAATAAAGTGAAGTAATGCTAAAGTGAAGCAGCAGAAGCTTAAAAGAGGACATCATGGCCCTCAAACGACAGTGTCCACTGAATATCCCAATGTGACGATCACTAAACGCTAGCGTCAGGAGGACGTGAGAAGATAACGACCAGAAACTGCAGCTTCTAATGAAGCCATGTCGAACCTGTCAGTGTACGGTGACTGAGACAAAACACTTTCATTTGACGCTCAACTAAAGCCATCGTCAGCTGAACATCAGACCATTATCACCGGCACAGACAGAGGGTAGATTTGAGAAGGACAGTTAGTACGACAGAGCCAGCTAAGGGCAGTACCATAGGAGATAGGAAAGAAACCATTATAGCTAAGGGTTCCTGCCTGAGGAGACAAGAAGTACACCGATGCACAGCTGAAGTACGCCGGAACAGTGGGGTCAGGCTGCTTTAACAGTTTCTACAGTGTGCAGTTTTACTTTTACTACTGGATGTCAGCATTTGCGCCCTTTAAGATGCCAAGAAGCCAGCTTGCAATCCTTAGCCACTAAGTATTATTGAATTTCCCATATTAGCCATCCAGCATTTCATTCACTAGATTTCCTTCTATAAATAGCAGTAGTTGACTCCGAACTCAAAACAAGAGACAGTAGGGAGTAAGGAGTAGTAGTTGAGTTCGGAGTTTTTTCCCTTATAACTGGTTACTTGGGTTGTTTTATCTGAAACTCTTTTCTTTACTCATGATTACTTCTTCATATAAGTGTTGATCTATGACCAATGCGGTTCTAAGTTCTTGCAGGGATTTTTACTCATCTAATGAGGTAGAGACAAGGTGAAAGCTTCACTTACAAATGTGCATTAAAGCAGGTTTGATGCTGCCAAACTACTCGCTTAAGCCTCTCTGTCGGCTGATGAGTAGAACTGGCTGCTATCTGCTACCTAATGTGCACACCATTGTATTTGAGCTTTCACTAATTCTGTTTACCGTGAGTGTTGTAGTATAGGTTCGGTAGTTACACTAACAGCTCGAGTAGAGAATGATGTGATAATGCCACAGAAGTCCAAATCACGACAGTATCATACAATTTAAGGGGCTGTGATAACATAGGATTGGAAATCTTGTCAGAAAACCTTAAATGGCAATACTATAGAAACCCAAAATTCTTGTGTTGAAGACTAGCAGAGGTCAAGCGATTGTAGGGAAATATTGACTGATAATACCTTAACGACCATACACTCTGTAACTCTTGGAGCTTGACATGAGTAGATATGCTTTTGGAAAGTCTTAATTGACAATACCTCAGTAAATATTTACTCTGATAAGCCCAAAGAGTTTTGTAGAATATGAATGCTCTTAGAGATGTCTTAGGGTCTGTTTGATAACCTAATTCAGTACTTATTCTAAATAGATTAAGTACTTAATTGATTAAGGGCGTTTGATAACTTAACTTATTTCTGACTTAATGAAATAAGAACTTTTTTAATTAAGTACTTAATAATTAAGTGTGTTTGATAATTATAATAAAAAGTCTTAAGAGATTAAGTGGCTCTGAATTACAAGTACAGTTGTTAGCCTAAAAATAAGTGATTGGTGAATCACTTATTGCTGAATTGGATTGCTTGCAAATTTTTTCTTATTAAATAATTTTTATTTTATTAAATATTTTTAAAAAAATATTTTATCATTTAAATAAATAAAAACTATATTGATGACATGGATTTTTTATTTTTTTATAATTTTAATTAATATGTGATATTTATTTAATTAATATTTTAGTTTTAAAATAATAATAATATTCTAATTTATTATTAAAAGTTTTAAAAATATTTTTATTAGTAGAATTTCACATTATTATGTAATAAATTACACATCTTAAAAATTATGTTATATATTAAAAAAATATGTTTCTAACATATTTTTTTAAAATAAGGTGATTTAATTCAAAATTTAAATATATTTTATTTTATAAACTTATTTTATAATTCAGACTTCATAATTCAGACTTCATAATTCAGACTTTAGATTCAGACTTCAGATTTCAGACTTCAGATTCAGAAATATTTTCTAATTTTATCAAACAGAGCTAACTTAATGGATTCAGACTTCAGAATTCAGATTTCAGATTTCAGACTTCAGACATCAGATTAAGTTTTATCAAACGGAGCCTTAACTGACAACACCTTAGCAATCGCACATTCTGTTAAACTCTTGAGTCTAGCAAGATAGAAATGTCTAAGGGAAGTCTTGGTTGACAATACCTTAGCAGCCTTCTACCCTGTGAAACTTAGGAATGAACAAAGTTTGACTGTTTGTATGCAGATCTTTATTGATGATACCTTAGCCACCCTGTACTTTGTTCATTCAAGTCCTGGTATGATATATGTGTGGTAAGGAGGTCCAATCCCCTTGTCAGAAAGACTGGTTGGATTGGCGCTAGGCCGTACACAAGAGCGACCGAGAACTACATGGTCTTTTGGTAGAGAGATAGTGAGGTGCGTGACGTGGGTGTTGTTCTAGTTGAGCAAGAACGGTGCTCTGCAGCATATTTTTGATCCTTGCTATGAGGAAGCTGAACCTCTCTTATCATCTGCAAGCTCTAATCAGAGCCTCTAATCTTCCAGGGGAGTAGAAATCCCAACTCTGATCCACTGTTTTCCTTGTTCATTTTTATTTTCTTGTTTTGTTGTTAATACCTTCCCTCTCAATTTTATTAACTTTACTGTTGAGAATACTGTTATACTTTTTTGTATATTTCTAACTTGGCTGCAGAATTATACCCTTTGTTCCCAGTGGATAGACCCGTATACTACCCTAATAAGTGGTATTTAGTTTATAAATTGTTAATTCTGAGCGGTATTACGACACTAAATCCGTCACATCAACCAACAGCCTTAGCCTTTTGTTTTGATTGAGAACCATCTTCTATTACATACTCCAAAACATCAAGAACCATAGAAAAATTCAGAATCAAACTCGTAAATGTACCATAATGTGAACCCTAACGAGTATCACCTGCTTTTTTAAGCCCGGATTCTTGATTCAAGCCACGACCACTTAAAATTTCTCCATTTCCTAGTTCCTTTCTAATTTCAACCATTTTCATTTCTCGAAACACATAATGTCTTTTTACATAAACCTCCAACAACCCTTACTATAATGGCAATCAAGTTGAACATAGAAGCAACTTCTATATGATTTTTTGCTACAGCAACAATAGTGAGTTGAAGTTGATGTGCAAAACAATACACATAAAAGGCAAAATGGTTATCCTTCAAAATCAAACTTTCAAATCCATTAAACTCTCCTCGCATAATACTTGCACCATCATAAAATTGTCCTCTGATTCTATCCATACTCAACCTAAAATATGAAAATAATGATTCTAATGCCCTTTTAAGTGACAAAGCAGAAGTATCACTAACATGGACAATCCCAAGAAAACGTTCAACAACAATACCTTCTGAGTTGACATAATGTAAAACAACAGCTATTTACTCTTTATCTAATATATCACGTGATTTATAACCTAATATAGAAAAAAAAAATCTCCAAGTTCATTAATGATAGCAAAAGTAGTCTCGAGAGCAGCAGCATGCACAATATCTTTCTGAATATTTGGAGAAGTTAATTGATTATGTCCTGGAGCATTTTGTAAAACCACATTCTTTATCTCGTCATTGTGATTAGCAAGAAATTTCAAGAGTTTAAGAAAGTTACCTTGATTTACTGAACTGTCCGATTCATTGTGCCCTCGAAAAGCTAAACCTTGTCGTAACAAAAATCGAATACAATCAACTGAAGCAGTTAACCTTAAACTATAAAGACTACTAGTTTTCTCCGATTGATTAGAGAGAGCAACTTCAATATGGTGTCTTTCCCTCATCAAATCTACACACTTTTGCCAAGCTTGATTATGGGCACTATTTAACATGTTAATGAATAAATTTTTTTTCTTCCAATTAGTGAAACCAGTTGATATAAAAGAATCTCCACCTGTTTGCTTCCCAAAATCCAGTCGAAATAAATAGCAGCACAAACAGAATGCATCATCTTTACTTATGTTATAATCTAACCAATTTCCAAATTCATTAAACCATGATGGACAAAATTTCCTTTGTACTTTACCAATCATTGTTTGTGAAAAATTATGGTTACGAGGTTGGCATGGCCCTTTTTGTAAGTAAACTCTTCTAACCCTGTCCTAATCATTTGGATCATAACTTGAAATTTTCATCCTTAAACCAGGATCAGATTGGAGATTATCCAAATTAATCTTAGTTCGAGGTTTCTTTACAGCAACAAGTTGTTGTCTTTCTTGATGACTCGTTTCTTCTTCTCCCCGTTTCTGACTTGTTTCTTCATTTACCTGTGACTTTTTTATAAGACATTTTTCCATCCCTATTTATAATAACAAAAATGGTTCATCAATAAAAAAATAAAAATTTCATGCAAAAACATCAAGGAATTCACTCATCCCAAAATAATAAACGTACCATATTTGAAAATTGAAAGACACTTAGATAATATAAATTAATATAATTAATTAACGCAAAAAAAAAAAAAAAAAAAGAGAGACTGGATCTTCTTTGCGGCAACATAAATTCCAAGAATGAGTCTAATGGCCGCCGACTTTCTGAACTCCAACAAAAAATAAAGCTACCTGCTAACTAGTAAACATATATTTGCTTTAAAAAAAAAACTAGTAAGCATATATATATATAGTCACGCGACCCAGATTTCTTTTTGGAGGTAGCTTTTTTTATATATATATAACTAATTTTAATTTAAACTAATTCCTATTAAGTTTTGAAAATATCCATTAACCAAAAATAAATTTAGGTCTAAACATATAGCCTAAGTGTTTCTTCTTCTTCACATTAATAATTTTTAAATTTTTTTACCTTTTACTTCTTAATTTAATAATTTTTAGTGAGACAAAAACTAAAAAAATTTTAAAATATATACATATATACTACTACATAAAAAATTTTGAGGTGGAGATGAATGTGGCTCCACCGAGTCCGTTTACGGTGGTACTATAGGAGTAGGATGAATTTTACTCCTACTTACTGTAGCGCGCTACAGTAGCGCGCGCTACAGTAGCGCTACAGTGACGCGCTATAGTTTCGCGCTACAGTAACGCGCTACAGTTTTTTTTTTTTTTACGCACAAACTTTTAAAAAAAATACATTTTTTAAAAAAAATTCTTCTTTTTAAAAAAAATACTTTTTTTAACAAGAGAAATCAGATCAGGATTATATAGACATCAGATGAGAGAATACAAGAGATCAGATCAACAGACTATAGATATCAGATCAAGAATATAAAAGAAATCATACAGTAGAACTAAAATATAATTAACAAGAGAGATCAGATCAGGATTATATAGACATCAGATCAGCGAATACTTGACATCAGATCAACAAACTATAGATATCAGATCAAGAATATAAAAGAAATCATACAGTAGAACTAAAACATACTTAAAAAGGGAGATCAGATCAACAGACTATAGACATCAGATCAGTGTATACTTGACATCAGATCAACAGACTATAGACATCAGATCAAGATTTTAAAAGAAATCACACAGCAGAACTAAAACATACTTAACAAAGGAGATCAGATCAGGATTATATAGACATCAGATCAACTCATACTTGACATCAGATCAATAGACTATAGACATCAGATCAAGATTTTAAAAGAAATCACACAGCAGAACTAAAACATACTTAACACAGCAGAACTAAAACATACTTAACAAAGGAGATCAGATCAGGATTATATAGACATCAGATCAACTCATACTTGACATCAGATCAACAGACTATAGACATCAGATCAAGATTTTAAAAGAAATCATACAGTAGAACTAAAACATACTTAAAAAGGGAGATCAGATCAACAGACTATAGACATCAGATCAGCGTATACTTGACATCAGATCAACAGACTATAGACATCAGATCAAGATTTTAAAAGAAATCACAAAGCAGAACTAAAACATACTTAACAAAGGAGATCAGATCAGGATTATATAGACATCAGATCAACTCATAATTGACATCAGATCAACAGACTATAGACATCAGATCAAGATTTTAAAAGAAATCACACACCAGAACTAAAACATACTTAACACAGCAGAACTAAAACATACTTAACAAAGGAGATCAGATCAGGATTATATAGACATCAGATCAACTCATACTTAACATCAGATCAACAGACTATAGATATCAGATCAAGAATATAAAAGAAATCATACAGTAGAACTAAAATATACTTAACAAGGTAGATCAAATCATGATTATATAGACATCAGATCAGAGAATACAAGACATCAGATCAACAGACTATAGATATCAGATCAAAAATATAAAAGAAATCATACAGTAGAACTAAAATATACTTAACAAGGTAGATCAAATCATGATTATATAGACATCAGATCACAAAATAGCAGACATCAGATCAACAGAATTTAGATATCAGATCAAAAATATAAAAGAAATCATATCATACAACAAAAACGTCCATAATATGTATCATAATATCTAAAATTATTTAATTATAAAACAAATAAAATGATAATTTAAAAATAAATTTTTTATAAAATTCAAAAACATTAAAAAAAATACTGAATTGTTTAGAAAAAAAACGGACGAAAAAAAATCTCAAAGAAGAAGGCAAGAAAAAAAAATAAAAAAATAGCCAAAAATAACAAAAGAAATGAAGGTACTGTAGCGCGTTTACTGTAGCGCGTTACTGTAGCGCGCGCGGAACTGTAGCGGGGTAGGAGTAAAATTCATGGGCTCCACCACTATATCTTTTGAATTTCTACTTTTTTTAAATAATAAACGGATATATTTTCTTTAAACAAAAAACAAAAACTTAAAATCTCTAATAATTTTAAAAGTTTTATGCATTCCTATATAGAGTATTATTGTCATGTTCCATACTTCCCAGGTTTTACGCTGTTCTATTTATTCCACTGGCTTCCTTTCGTGTTTTATTCGTTATCAGAATCTACAAGGAATGAGGGCAGGTGGCCGACCAAAGAACGAGATGAGGATGTGAGCACATTGTTTGTTCTCCTCTGTCAATATATATATTTTGATGCTCAAACCTATCCATAAACAGGCCTACCCATATGGTAGGGTAAGAGGGGCGATCGCCCAGTACCAATAATTTTAAGGGTTCACATTTTTTTTTATATAATATTGATATTAATATATAATTTTAAAAAATCAAAAAAATAGGTCCTTTTTATTGTATTATTTTTTTAAAATAAAAAAATAAAAACTTGGTCAAATTGAGAGTTAGAAGGACGGTCACGAATTTTAAGACTTTTAATGGGATTTGAATGAGAATGTCTGGAAAATTGAAAAGATGATCAAATTTTAATTAGATTTGAATGTGTAAAAAAAATTTTAAAAAAATTAGAAAATTTTCCATTCATAATTTATATTCATTGTGAGTCTCATTCAATAAAGCCCATGGAAGAATCGGAAGCATTAAACAATGCCAAAAATAAGTATGGCCGGAAAAATTGTGGGTGAATAAAGACTGTGCAACCGAGGTCAAAGTGGAAAAAGGGGATTTCCTGTCGCTGATGGGAAATGAATAACAAATGTTTAAGTTATTTAAGTGAGGATAAATTTGTCTAAATTTTTATATTTTAATTCAGAAGGGTCAATATAATACTTAATTAGTTAATAGAAGGGGGTTTTTGATATTCTCCAAACTTTAGGAGGGTGTTTGATTTATAATCAAACCTTATAGGAATTTTTGATATTAACTCTTTTTAATATAATGGTATTATGTATAATGGTTTATATATTTTTGTTTTTAATTTGACGATGAATTTTGGTGTTGGTGGAAAGATGAGAAAATTACTTTGGATGACGAAAATTTTATTTACATAATCTTTAATCATCATAGTAAACTTTTTATTGGCACGTTGGGATAATTTGTTTTTATGGTATTTGATTTGTGAACTTCCTTCATTGTGAAACTCAATTTTTTTAATTACTTTTAATATTTTCGGATGTATAGTAAGTACGGTTCTTATGTTTTCGGATATGTTTTTTTGTTTTGATTTTGAACTTGTGAATATGTTAATGTACAAATTGGCCAAACCATTACAATGTAGTTTGGCCGGTTTGGATTGAAAAATTTTCAAATTGTATGTATTGTTTAGGTTTGTCTTTCAAGGGTCGAACCGGCGGAACCAACTAATGTTCACCCAAGTTTGTTCAAACGAAGAAGCAGGAAAAGGGATTTGGGTTTTTTTCTTATAATTTTTCAGTTTTGGTCCCCTAAGTTAATAAGTTCTATAAATCATTCCTTCACTTTTTGTTTTATTTCAATTAGGTCCGAAATCATTCATGTTTTCTTGATTTGGCCCTAGTGCTCGTTAATTATAAATTAATTTACTGATAAATTAATTAATTAACCTCTTTAATTTCGAGACTAGTTTCACTCGACCTTTTTACTATACCGGACATAAGTCCACTAGCCGGGTTTAGTATAATAAACATTTCGAGCTCATCTCGGGAGCACCATCACCCCGGACGCACCGGTACATGGTTTCCTTTCGACAAGCAGCAGCACACCAAGTAACTAAACAAGCGCACCCAACCTACCGAGACTATTGGCCACAATTGACCTCACCCTTTGGCAGATCAAAGTACACTATGTCTAATCCTCATGCTCACTCGAGTATAGGGATTAAGAGATTGAATACAAGGAACGATTTGTCTATTAAATCATTATAAGACAAATCATTCCTAAAGGTCAAGTTCAATATGTCCCGGGCATATCTATATGATTCAATTAGTTTAGACAAACCAATTATCCAAATCACATAATAACCTAAACTGACAGTTTGTCCAAAACTATCTCGATTACGAACCTTATTTATATATTATGTCTTTCAACCAACGATGAGATCTACTGTGTCACACAAGACACCTCATAATCTACTTACATAATATAAATTGATATATTATGCACAACAAATTATAACCAAAACATAAATCGATATATTACTGGGAAAAAGTACAACACAAGCATAGCTTATGTATTCAACTCCAACAATACCAACACACAAAATTCATAATTGAAAAAACACAGAAAGTTAGAGAGAGAGAATCGGCACTTATCTTGTGTGGCATGACTCCCGAGAAAGCGAAACCAGGCGGCGCGTGATTGATTATGAGTGGCGGCTAGCGGCGTGTTATCCCAGCGACGGTGGTGCGTGCGACGGATGGCGGCGGTACAGGATGATCCGGGGCAGCGACAACTCAGTTTTTCCAAGGGAATTTTTGAGTTAGTTTCTATTGGTGCTGATTATAATCGTTCGGTAGATCGTCGCCCACACAACGGCTAGACTAGTCCCAGAGACATACAAGAAAAATCTTGAGAATCACGCTTCAAAGGTCAAATCTTTTCCTTCCGCTTTAATTAGATTTACTTTATATGCGTGACAAATTGAATAAGGTAAACCAAGATCCGGTGCAACTGTATTTCAAAAGGGTTTGAATCGGATTGCATGAGTGTTTGGGTTCATGAGAAGGTTTCCTGTTCGGATTGCACGAGATGGATTTTTTATTGGGCCTGGATAGATAATTCCTTCACATACTTCTCTTAGCATGCAAAGCATGATATTTGGTGCATTGCTTCTTTTGATGAGAAGTGTCACGACAGAAGAAACAAGAGGATTCCTTAGTCTGCTTCTTTTGTGGTGCTACAATCGCAACTTTCTTATCCTTCATTTTTATTTTGTTCTTGTTGCTCTGTTTATAGGTTGTTGCCAAATGAGGACTCTTAGTCATTTCTTGCTTCAATATTTCCTCTTATTGAGCACAGTGAGAAATGAGTTCATTAAGATCTCATTTTTCCTTTTGGCAGTTATAACTGACCTTAAACTGCCCAAACTGTGCAGAAAAATAAATAAGTACCAAATCCACCAACAAGTCATCAGACAATTCTAACTTCAGTGCCTTTAACTTTGAAGCAACATTAGACATCTGTAAAATGTAATCCCTTATGTTCCCAAAACTCTTATACCTCATGGAAACAAGGTTTACTCAAAAGAGTGCTTCTTTCTCCTTTATCACTTTTGACATAAGACTTTTCGAATTCTTGTAGGAACGGTGTGGCATTGTTTTTCTTTTTAACAGTGCCCCTAAAGTTTTCAAGAATTGACCGCTTCATGATCATTAGACTCATGAGATTATTTATAGCTCCCACCGCTCCATGTTCCTTTTCTCCTCAGAAGAACTAGTACTGGTAAAGCAGGGGGCAATCAGACCGAAGCGCAAGGTCTAGATCTATGTAACCAAGAACTATCAGAACATTGTCCTTTCAGTTCTTGAAATTTGAGTGTTAGGAATAGAATTAACATTGGCAGATATAATTGCAGCAGAATCAACTGGAAAAACAAAAAATAACCAAACATAACCTCACACTAAAAAAATTTAATATGAAAAACTTAAATCCACAACCCCATCACATGATACCTAAGACGACATTGGGTTTAGTTTTTGGATAGAAACATCAATTTGTAAGTGGTACTCTTGTTGGAGTAATCAAATATTGACAATACACTCTTGTCAAATAACAAGCATTCCTTTGGGCCGACTTATTATTCACGTAGAAACTCCTAATAATTGTCACATATTTATTAATACAAGTATGTTTCAATTTTGACTGAGTGAGAACCTTCATTTGGGCCGATCGTCACCGCATGATATTAGGACACGCACAATCACGTTGGTAATTAAAAATTTATCATCAAACACAAAAGAGGTTACTTTGGCAACATTTTATGTCATCTAATAAACTAAAATACACTAGATGTTATAAACCTTATTTTTATTAATCTGTATTCTCAATATCTGAACTAATTAAAATTTTAAAAAATTTAGCAACCAAATATAATTTTCCAAACTTAAATAGTCCAAAGTATGATTTCTTTTAAATTTAGGGTCAAAATTACAGTTTCCTACAGGCTTCCAGGCCAATATGTAAGTTATATAATTTTCCAAAGTTAGATTGGATTTGTAATAATTATTATTATTTTAAATAATCTCCAAGACTTAATAGGAATTAATTAAGGATTAAGAATTAGTTATATATATTTTTGCTTAAGTGGGCCGCCGGGGATAAAAAGATGGTAGGTTAGTTTTATTAGGGTTAGTATATATATAACTCCGTATGTAGCATTAGAGAGGAGTTTTTACCCAGAAAGTCGACGGCCACTTCTTGGCTTGGGATTTTGGCTAAGTTTCTTTTTCTCTTTCCTTTTAATTTTTAATTATGTTTTTTAATTAGGTTTGATAGTACTTGGATTGGATGAACCCATAAATTATTTAATTTCATAGTATGATTATGTGTTAAATATTTTTGAATATTTATTTTGATTTATGCTATTTGGTTTATATTACAGTTAAATAATTTGTCTAGAGCTTTTAAGTTTGATATAATATAATTCTAATTAGGATAATCCGTAAAGGCTTACGAATTTGCCAATTAGAGTTGAAGAGGTTAAAAAGGTGGAACTTTTTATGGCCTCAAACACTAATAAGGCAATTGTTTGTAGCAATAAATAGGTTGAATTAATTAATGTGATGAAGTGACTAATAAGGTCGGTGGATTCAATGGATTTGAATTGAGCCTACTAATTGGTGAGTTGGTGACATGTTGATTCGATTTGCATAGTTGCATCCAAATATATTTAATTGTTGGTTTGTAAAGCACTATGAAATTAAAGAGTTTATGAGGAATTCTTATCTAAGTACTACGTTAGGAATTTTATTAATTTTTTTATTTTTATTTATGTTGGTTAGTTTAATTAGTTAATCAATTCTCAAAAACCCCCGCTTCTTGACTTGATAGTAGAATAGATGATAGTTCTAATACATAATCCCTAAGGAGACGATCCTACTCACTGCTATGCTGCTAAAACCCTTAGAGTAGGTCTTTTATATTTGTTGGTTTGACACCCATCTGACACCTAAATTGGAGTTCAAGTTGTTATGGAATCATCTCAAATATCTTCTGTTAGAGCCCGAATCAAAGCCGGCAAGAGATGATCACATCCCTCCTCCTTTTGTTGACAAACTGTTGGAATTGCTAGTAGTGAAACAATTCAATATGAATGCTAAAGAAGTGGGGTTAGAGAGGAAGTTACAATTGTAATAGTTAGAATAAATTAGGTTAGAAGCTTATGACAACTCACAGTTGTGCAAAGAAATGACCAAAACCATTCAGGATGAGCTGCTACGTAGGAAGGAGTGTGTGGTTGGGCAGAAGGTATTTCTCTCAGATTGCAAATGGAAATTAATGCCTGGTAAGTTCAAATCAATACGACATAAACCCTATATTGAGGTACGTATTTCTTATTCTGGTATGGTTGAAATTAAAGGTTTAGAATCCGAAAAAATATTGGTTGTGAATAGTCATCGACTCAAATATTTTCTTCTGAATGTTAACACTGCTTCTGATAAAGAAATTCGTTTATTTCTACTTATTTATGAGGAGTAATCAGAAGTAGGACTGCGTCTAGCCAAAGACATTAAAGAAAGGCGCTTGTTGGGAGGCAACCCAATTTCTCAAGTTTTGTAGTTGTGTTTTGCTTATTTAATTGCTTTTTAAGGTGATTTTTGGCAGGTATTAGTAAGAAGATTCAAGGGAATTCCAGTGAACAATCCGACATGCCCAGATCGATTTTTCATTGATTTTTTGGGGTTTCCGGGTAGAATATAATCTTTCCCCCGACATGCCCCGGTCGATTTGTCATTGGTTTTTTGGGGTGTCAGGACAGAATACAATCTTTCCCCTGACATGCCAAGGTCGATTTTTCATTATTTTTTTGGTGCGTCCGGCAGAATACAATATTTTCCCCGACATGCCCATGTCAAAAATCTGGAAAAAAAAATCATTTTTCATTTTTTTTGTTTTTATTGAGGATTTTTTCTTCCCCTCTTCGTTTTTCCTTAATCAGCCGCACGAAGATTTTTTTTTTTTTTTCAACCAGAGCCCTTTTCACCCACAGCAGTCGGTCCTCCTTTACCCGATCACCGTAGGAAATCTCGGCGACCAGGCAAGCGCCGACCATCACCCACCACTACCGCGGTTCTCATCTGTCGGTTTCCTTTCGTCGCACCCCATTCATGCATCGGGCATCCACGCAACTCAGCAGCGGTCACCACACACCTTGCCCATCCGTAAGTCGTGCCAGGTTGAAGTGCCGACAGCGAGCCCATTCCAGCGGCGAAGCGACCACCACACCTAAGCCCTAAATTTTCCCTGTCCTTTTTCTTCGTAAACTTCTTTAATTTTGGGATTATTTGAGTTGGGTGCTGACATTTTAATTCCTTTTTACAGTTGATTAATGGTGAGAATGCAGGCCAAGGCCAAGAGGCCCTACTAGAGGAGAAACGATTAGCGTAATGGCCTTAAAAAAAAATAATTCAAGAAATGCACTCCAATCTCCACGCCCTTTGTGCACATGTGAGCTTGAAACCACCAATTCCTCCACCATAGAGAAGCTTCTCTTCCCTTACTAACTTTTTTTTTATTTTTTAATATTTTTTATTATATCTTGGTGGTGTTTGTTTTTGCGATCCTGTTTATGCCTATTTTTTTTCTACATTGGGGACAATGTAGAGTTTTGGGGTGGGGGGATTGTTTGTTATGATTATTGTTTTTAGGGATGCTTTTTGTGTTTTATTGTGTTTAGAGTCTAGGTGTATGGGGAAAAGTTATATGTTATATGTTATGTGTTTGTGTTGGAAAATCGATATGCAATTTGTGATTTGCTGAGGTAAGGATGAAATGTAGGGAATATTAGTAGTATTATGTGTTGGATGGCTATAACTGTTCCTTGTGATAATTTGAATGATGATACTTGTGTGATTGACACCCAAAAAGCTAAAAAAAGTGAGATTTTGGGCCTTAATGAGCAAGAATTCCTTCTTGTGCTCAATTGTTTTTCTTTAGAGTGTTTCACACATAGTTTGTATATTCTAGAACTTGTTTTGTTATGCATGTTACCATTGCTTATGAATTTGAAGTACAAAAAGGACAAAGGCATTAGGATAACCAAATTTGGCTTGCTTAAAAATCCAACCTTCTATGCTTACCCTTAGTTAACCTTTTTGAAGCTTGGACCTTATTTTTTGATTGTAAAGCCACTAAATTAAACCTAGGCCTGTGTTTAGCTTGCTCTTTTTGCCTAGCTATTGAAAAAAGTGTATGCTTGGTTGTTAACTTGGGTTTGTGGTATGAAGACAGACTTTGCAAGGGAATAGTAGCTCATTAAGGATAAGTTGTGCTCTAACATAGACTGTTGAAAAAAGAAAAAAAATGGAATGGAATAGAGAGAGAGAGAGAGAGAGAGAGAGAGAGAGAAATGCTAGAAAAGGAAAAAAAAAAAAAAAGAAGCCAATATAAACAAATTCAAATGAATTTGTGTGGCTAGAGAAAAAGAAGAAAAGAAAAGGTTGTAGAAAGAGCTAAGTTTGGAATCTTTGAGAGCTACTATTGTTTTGCATGGGATATCCTCGGTAAGATGGTTGAAGGTAAACAATCAAGTACGTTCTTTCTTTCATGATTGTAGCCTATGTTTGATCTTTGTTTATCCTACCTTGTCCTGAGCCCCATTGTAACCCTTGATGAAGACCTTTTGATTTGTACTTTGAGTGATAGTAATGTGATATATTTGCAAGTTTATGGTAAGAACATTCTATGTGGTGAACTTGAGTGATTATGCCCTTTAAACACTTTGAGTGCATGAGTGAATTACTTGAGAGGTGGGTGTCATTCTTGCTTGTATTTGAGTTTGGAGAGTTACGAGGAATTGGGTATAGTCATTGCAAATGCATGGTACTATGAAAGTTTCCTATGTGGATTGCAAGTCTTGCTTGATCGTATATTGTATATTGAGTATCCATGGGTTTGTTTGTTGTTTGTGGTTTTCCTTGCCGAGTCTTGAGTCATGCTTGGGGACAAGCATTGTCTAGGTGTGGGGGATTTGATGAACTTGAAATTCATAATTAGATTTTGTGCGAATTTAGGGCAATTGAAATGCATTGCGGAGGTTAATGAACTATTTTTTCAATTGTAGGGAGAAGATTTCGCTTGGAGCAAAATAAGCTATTTTTTGTTATTTTTGAAAGAATTGGAAGATGGGAAGAAAAAAACTAATTCGGCTGGATTGAATAATTTAAGAATGATGAGAACAAAAAGGATTTGGGCTTTATATTGAGACCCATAATTAATTGTTGTTTATGGGAAGTTCAAAGTTAATTGGGATAGGGTTTAATATTTTAACTTTGGTTTAATTTTGGTATGTGGGCCGTGAGAGAAAGGGAGTAAAAACATATAGTACTGGGGAGTTTTTGGAGACTCACGTTTTTGGCTACAACAAGTTTTGGGCGGCAGCTTTGGTGCTGGGTAGTGTGGCTGCTACTACTAGTACTCTTCCTTGTTCCTTTATTTTTATTTGGTAGTCAAAGAAGTACAATTTTTATATTATGTCTCGCTTTTCAATTATGAGTAACTAATTCTTTAGTCTAGTCAAAGGAATTAAGACTCCTCAATGTCGATTGAATTGTGAGATCTAATTGTTTTTAATATCAATTAATTCGTGGTTATTTTTTTATTCTCGTGATTTGTCTTGTGGATTATTTGGCATTGTTTGAATCGCTGGTAGCATTCAAATCTTCCAAGGTAGTCCAATCAACTTGAATACACGAGATTCGGTATTCCTAAGAGTTTCAAAATAACTAATCACGTGGTACGTAGGTTTTCTTAATTGAAAAGAATAAATAATCAAATTACAATTGAACAAGGTTTGCTTAGTTGTTGTTTGAATTGAGTCCTTGACTATCATAATATGGGTTTTAGGAGGTACCAAAACTGGTTATTGATTATAGATGCAATTAACGGGGGTTCTTTAATTGTTGGTGTTAAATTAATAGGACTGAGTTCTTAGGAGGTTCCAACAATGAAAACCAATATAATCATAATTTAATTGGTAAATTCTTGCATCGAGGATCAATTCATCGCATCGGGGTGGAACAATTCCTTTGACTAGAGTTTTCCGAAATTCGAGTTTATAAATCTTTTTATTTCTTTCCAATTGTTTTAGTTAAATTTTAATTGTTAGTCATAGTTCAAACCCCCCCCCCCCCACCTTTTGGTTACGTGCTTTTAACTAAATTAATTTCACTTCGGTGTTCCCTGTGGAGACGACCATACTCGTACTGTACTACGGAAAAATCTTTCAGAGTAGATTTTATTTTTGATTGGTTTAACACACATCAATCATGAAAAAAAACCTATTAATTGGCCGATGTTTTTGGACATTTTGGTAGAAGGATTAGCCATGGTGCAACACCTCCATGGTTGCTCTGCAATTTTTTAAAAAAACTTACTATTGGAACAAAGGTGATTGGGTGAGAGGGTTTGGGGAGGTGGTAAGGGTTAAGGCTTATAATTGGGAGGTCGGGGGTTCGAACCTCACGGTTTTAAGCAAAAAAAATAGGGTGATTGGGTAGAGATAGGAGGTTTGAATTTTCGATTTTAGCAGAGAATAACGAAGAGGGGTGGCGATGAGGAAGGAGTGAATCGAGGTGGAGGGAGAAAAAGGATGTGCAACGAAGCAGATGGTAGTGAAGCCGATCGTGGGAGAGAGCAGGGGTTGGGGTGCGGCGGCAAAGAGAGAGGGGAGAAAAGGATTAGGGTGTGGGTGAAAGGGAATATTTATATGTTTTAGATATTTACACATTAAGTCCCTCAATTAGGTTCCAACCTTCTCTTGCCCCTAGTTGGTTTTGTATACATTTCAATTAAATTCGGATGAATTAATTGATTTACTCTTATTAAATTGTTTTAACCCCAAACTATATGGTTCTTAACTTAAGTAATTCCCAAATCAAAATCCTAAAATCTCAAATTTCATATTTTCTCCCTTTTCTCTTATAAATTTTAGTTTAAAATTAAATTAATTTTTCTTAGTTCATATTCTCATTAAGAGCTCTATTTTTCATGAAACTCAAAACAAAAATTTAACAGTTTGTACGGGATGTTATAAAACTAGCACTCTCATCTCATTTTTCCTAATTTTACCACTGTCGTCGGCCAACTAAGAATGGGGATGTCAGCGGTGGTAGGAGTATCTGGTGGTTGGTTATGGGTACAAGGGGTTGGGAGTAGAGTGTAAAAATAGAAATTATTAGGGATCACTTAAATATTTCTTAAGAATAAAAATAAATAAATTATGTGACACCCTAATCAGATTTGAAAATAGACCTATCACATTCAACATACCTAAGGAACCATTTGGTAACTATTAAAAATATCAATTTGCAATAGACTTTTTATTTAATAGAATCATTATTTACCCTATTTTATTATTTGTCACCTCATCTTTATTAAATTACCTTTAACATTTACAAAAATTCCTTTTGAAAAAAGAGAGAGGCTAAAAGAATTTGGATACAAATTAAGGGACAGTTTAGTAAAGAGATGGTGATAAATAATAACCCTTACTTAATGATATAACACATTTTTCGTCAACTCTGTTTAGTTTAATTAATAGGGAAAAAGAATTACTAGTTACCGCCATAATTCTTACCCTCTACCACCCCAATTTGAACTAGTAAAAGAATAATTTTGTCAAAATTAAGGATTACCGCCCCAAAAATTGAGGCGGTAACTAGTAACCCCATAGGAAATCAAGTGTACCAAAAAAAGGTTAAAATTTTGTTACCTGGCTAACTTTTTATCTCTGAAAGCAAAGATGTCTCTCAGAAATTGAGTATCATATAAAATTTCGATGCCCAAATTTCGTGCTAGCTAAAAGAGGTGGAAATAAGATCTCAAATCCACAAGTTAAACTGTCCACATTTGTCCTTTCAAGCTTCGTTGAGGCCTCCTTCATAAACCCTATTCCTAACTAAAATTAATCCCAAAATTTCAGTAATATATACATAAGCAGCAGGAATTTTCATTCCGAAATTAAAAAAAACATAACTTTTAAGAAATGAAGTAATCTATTTTTCATCTCAAAATAATAATAATATTTATTAAATTAAAATAATATAATAAATTGATTTATATTTTTTGTAGTAGTATGAGATGTATTAACCTCTTTGGCTCGCCTTGTGGATTTGTGGTTCCTTCGAGTTTCCCACTGCACTATTGTTATCGCAATAAACTGTGATAAACCTGAGAAACTCAGGAATCACATCTAAATCCACTATGAAGTTCCTGAACCACACTGCTTCCTGCGTTGCCTCTAATGCGGCAACGCATTCAGTCTTAATGGTGGAGTCTGCCATGCATTTCTGCTTGACACTCCGCTATATTATGGCTTCACTTCCTAGAGTAAACAAAAACCCAGAGGTAGACATTCTTTTGTTCATATCACTTTGGAAATCCTAATCTGTGTAATCCCTTGAAACTAGCTCTTGTGCTTGATAGACCAAAACTTGGTCCTTCATTCTGCGTAAATACTTGAGCTCTTCCTGGGTTACTCTGATATCTGCTAACTATGCCGACGGCAAAGCAAATATTAGCCTCGTACACAACATAGCATACATGAGACTTCCTACCGCAAATGCATAAAGAACTGTCTTCATCTATCTACTTAGGAGACTGCTCATTAGATAGATGCACTCCGTATCTGAAATACAGAAAACCCTTATTGGAGTTCTGCATGTTAAAACGAGCGAGAATCATGTATATGTAAGAAGCCTGAGAAAGTGTCTGTGAACATCTCCTACGATCTCGAATAATCATGATGCCAAGGATATGTCCAGCCTTTCCCAAATCCTTCATATCAAACTTGCTTGAACGACCATGCCTTTATGTCTGACAATACATTTTTACTGTTGTCAATAAGAAGAATGTCATCTACGTAAAGTATAAGGAACACCACTAAGTCTCTATCACGCCTGTGATATACACAATGCTCATCCGGACACTAAATAAACCCATAGGACTGGATTATCTCATTCCAAGATCTGGATGCTTGCTTAAGTCCATAAATGGACTTCTTAAGCTTGCAAACCTTGTGTGGCAATGTAATCATTGTCATTTGCCAAGAATCTGCATATTTATCTTGTAGTGCCTTGTTATAGTTAACTGGGTCTGGTTTGTGAGCGCAAGGGACCAAATCCGAAGATTTTTCCAAGCCCACGTACCTCTAGGGTTGTCTGTGAACCCTCCCACTACGACAAGGCACCGCCTATGTAATCACATCATCTGTGACCACTCATGCAATATTCTGTTATGTATCTACTTGTACTGGTGTATCAGGAATTTTAGACTGTCTCTTAAACTCTTCTAGCACAATTTTGTTGCTTGGTTTGTGGTTTAGAATATAATCTTCTTCTAAAATCTAGTGTTGGTATTAACCACCACCTTCTGATCTTTAGCACTATAGAATAAACCAACCTTCGTTCCTCTGGGATATCCTACAAACAACATTACCTCTGATCTTGCATCTAACTTGCCCGCATCTATCTTAAACACATGTGTTAGACAACCCAAGATTCTGAGATGTCTAATATTGGGCTTTTGTCCTGACCATAACTTTACAGGGGTTGAAGGCACGGACTTAGATGGTCCAAGATTTAGATTGTAAGCTGCTGTTTGTAAGGCATATCCCCAAAACGAATGGGGCAACTCACTGTAACTCATCACATATCTAACCATTTCCATAAGAGTTCTGTTTCTCTTTTCTGCTACACCATTCTGCTGGAATGTGCCAGGTGTAGACAACTGGGATTGAAGCCTCGTCTCTAATAAGTAGCTCATAAATTCACTAGATAGTTATTCGTCACCACGATCGGATCATAATGACTTGATACTTTTACAATGACGGTTCTCCAAATCTGTTCAAAACTCTTTGTACTTATTAAAACATTCGGACTTATGGCGCATCAAGTAAATGTACCCGTACCTCGATTAGTATCTGTGAAAATCACAAAATACTCGAAACCACCTCTGGCCTGAATTGTCATAGGTCCACATAAGTCAGAGTAAACCAACTCTAAAACCTCTTTGCAGATCCATTCAGGAAACCATTCACTGCCAAAGTCTTTGAGACCCACGTGAAGGGAATGAGAGTTATATACTTGGCTGAACCATGATGGTTCTCTAGATTTTGGTGTGGCATTAGAATAAGTGTATTAAACCAGTTTTTATACTTCAGAGCATAGCTTTGAGTATTAGTGAGAGATTATTAGTTTTGAATACTGAAAAGCTTTGCTTGTATGAAAAACCAATACCCAGATACATATCGATTTTGTTTCAGTATTAATTGTTCCTTTATATCATAGGCAGAGATGATAAGGTGCCGGGTGTAGCACAGTAGATCTTTTCATTGGTTAAATTTATGATATATAAATAAGTACTTGTAACCGAGATAGTTTGAACATACTATTGGTTTAGGTTGTCGTATGATTTGGAAATTAGTTTGTCTAGACTAATTGAATCATGCGGATGTGCCTGAGGCATATTGAGCAGGACCTAAGAAGGATTGAATTAACTTATACTGATCTTCGTAGCTAATTCGAACCTTATATTCTAATCTCTTAATCCCTAGACTAGAGCGGGCATGAGAGTCAGACATTGTATGCTTTGATTTGCAAAAGTGTGCGGTCAATTGAGGCCTAGATCATGGTAAGTTGGGTATACGTGTTTAGCTTCTTAGTGTGCCATTGCTTGTCGAAAGGAATCTGTATACCTGTTCTCCGGGTTCATGGTGCTCTCGAAATGAGCTCGAAATGTTTATTATACTAAACCCGGCCGGTGGACTTATGTCCGGTATAATAAGAGAGTTGAGTGGTACTAATCTCGGATACCAAGAAGTCGAGAAATAAAAGTGATTGCGAAGTAATTTAGTTTTTGAGAGGTAGTTCCATAATTAGTCCGTTAGTGGTATGATTAAAATTAACCATAAAAATTTTATATTTAATTGACAAAGTGAATTATACGAAATAATTCTAAAGGTTGATTAATATTTAATTGACGAAGTGGGTTAAGGAATTAATTCGAAAGGTTCGATTGGAGTTGACTAGTCTAGTGAGAACTAAGGAAGTCAACGAAAGTCCAGCACTAAGGCCCAACTCAAAAGCCCACTAGGTCTCCCTTGAAGTTCCTTACAAATAGCTTAAGTTAGACACTTGAAGGCATTAAGAAACTTGTAGGCAAAGTTGCCTAGAGAGAGAAGGAGTAGCCTAAAGAAAAAACTTCATCTTCCTCGTTGAGTTCTTTTTCGAAGTCGGTTTAGGATCCTTCTTCTTTGTGAAAAATCAGCTTGGAGTTCGCCTAGATTTACTTCTGATCGCTGCCTAGCCGTCCGCCGTGATGGCGTCGTTTGATCACAGCGCGGGTTTTTTCGATTGACTTGTTTCGGCACGCTTGGGTTGATCCTATCGACCTCTGTGTAGATCTTGATTTTTATTAGTGATCCATGGTTGGTGTTTATCTAGTACGCGGCCGAAATTTAGTTGATTGTTTTTGGGGATTGGCGACAGGTGGTAAATAGGCGTTGAGATATTCGGGCAACAATCTGTCACAGATCTGGATTTCTTTTGGATTTTTTCTTTAGTGTCTTAGCCACCCCGTAGATAGTCGTCCACACGATTTCGGGGGTTTTCGGAGTCATTTGAGGGATTCAATAGTGGATTTAGTAGGCTGGCGGTAAATAGGCGACAGGAGGTAAATAGGCACGAGAATCTTCGGCAACGATCTGTCAAGGATCTGTCGAGTTTTTTGAAACTGTTTTCTTTTGGATTTCTTCTTTAGTGTTTTAGCCACCCCATAGATATCGCCCACAAGATTTTGGGGGTTTTCGGAGTTATTCTCGGGATTCGAGGTGGTATTCACTTTTCAGGCTTTGGTTTTCTTATTGCTTGAGGACACGTTTCAAATGTATAATCTTTAAGTCTTCCACTTTTAATTAAAGATTTAATTTTGAGCGTATCGTTTTAATAAATCGAATGTGTATAAGCCTAGATCCGTTCAGGAGAAATTATTTAGAGTCTGGGCCACATTGAAAGTCTCCAATTTTGGAATGCATAGCACGAAAGTGAGATTTTCGGTTTAGCCCGGAGTACATCTGTTTCCTTCAGACATTGGTCAGAGTGAACCAGCTCTAACACTTCTTTGGCCCTATACCCCTTGGCCTTAAAAGGTATCTTGGTCATCTTACATTCTAAACATGATTCGCAGGTTGAATAGTTGTCAATCTCTAATGAACTTAAAAGTTCATCATTGACCAACCTCTGAATCCTACTAAAGTTAATGTGACCTAGTCTAATGTTCCACAGATATATTTGGTTCGTCTCAGATGGTTCTTTCTTCTTATTTATGTTCAATGATACGCCACTTTATGTGTTTTGCACAATAGGGGAGTTTTATTTTATCAAAAATAAATTATCTACTAACGAACCATAACAAATAAGGTTATCATTATTCCTAACAACAACAGAATCATTAGAAAAAATAAACTTATAACCATCATTGATGAGTTTAGAAACTGAAATCAAGTTCTTTCTAAAACTCGGTACATAAAGACAATTATTTAAAATAAACTACAACTATTTTCAAAAAATAGACTAACTACTCCCACTGCTCCACTGACAGTCTTGTAGTGTCGCCCAGAGGAAAAGTGGAAGACTTTTTTTTTTTGGTCTCCAAAAGTGATTTATCATAACTTTGGTAGCTTTGAGGTTCTGCCATTGGAATCAAACTCAAATGGGAAAGACATTTTCCTCCTGGAGATTAAATCTGAGCCCTGTCCGTCTGATGGTGAAGCGAAAGAAGAATGGGAGCCCGCTTCCAATTTCACATCCAAATTAGGGTTCTTTTCCCGATAACGAAAACCATAAAATAGTAGATTAAGATGAAAGAATGGTTCACTTTGTTTTTTATAGCTAGAAAAATCTCGACGGAGAAAGTTTCCGATGAGGATGTCGAGGGAATAAATCGGGCTGTCAGAGGGCAAGGAGGACTAGAGCGGAGCAGAGGAGACCCCATCCGTTTCCCTTGGAAGACTATTTTTTTTTTTTTTTTTTCTTTTAAAATGAGTAACAAAAATATAATTTGATATACTCTCAATTTTTACTTTTTTTTTTTATAAGTAGAATATGTGTTAATTTTTAGTCATTTTCTCAAATTTAATTAGTAGAAGGGGGATTTTTGTTATTCTCTATAGCTGAAGAGGGTGTTTGATTTTTAAACAAAGTTCAAGCCGGGTTTTTTATTTTAACATAAAAATATGAGTTCAAATAATTAATAAGATAATAGGAGGATAAAAAATACGGTAATTTATATGGTGGTCCTATAGGACCACCATGCAAATTTACTCCTACTGCTACAGTAGCGCGCTACTGTGCGCGCTACAGTAGTATTCTTTTCTTTTGTTATTTTTGGCCTTTTTTTTTTTTTGCCTTCCTCTTTGAGACTTTTTTTCGTCCATTTTTTTCTAAACAATTCAGTAATTTTTTTAATGTTTTTGAATTTTATAAAAAATATTTTTAAATTATCATTTTATTTGTTTTATAATTAAATAATTTTAGATATTATGATACATATTATGGACGTTTTTGTTGTATGATATGATTTCTTTTTATATTCTTGATCTGATAACTATAGTCTGTTGATTTGATGTCTACTATTTTGAGATCTGATGTCTATATAATAATGATTTAATCTACCTTGTTAAGCATATTTTAGTTCTACTGTATGATTTTTTTATATTCTTGATTTGATATCTATATCTGTTGATCTGATGTCTAGTATTCTCTGATCTGATGTCTATATAATCCTGATCTGATCTCCATTGTTAAGTATGTTTTAGTTCTAGTGTATGATTTCTTTTATATTCTTGATCTGATATCTATAGTCTGTTGATCTGATGTCAAGTATTCTCTGATCTGATGTCTATATAATCCTGATCTGATCTCACTTGTTAAGTATGTTTTAGTTATACTGTATGATTTCTTTTATATTCTTGATCTGATATCTATAGTCTGTTGATCTGATGTCTAGTATTCGCTGATCTGATGTCTATATAATCCTGATCTGATCTCACTTGTTAAGTATGTTTTAGTTCTAGTGTATGATTTCTTTTATATTCTTGATCTGATATCTATAGTCTGTTGATCTGATGTCAAGTATTCGCTGATCTGATGTCTATATAATCCTGATCTGATCTCACTTGTTAAGTATGTTTTTAGTTCGTGTATGATTTCTTTTATATTCTTGATCTGATATCTATAGTCTGTTGATCTGATGTCAAGTATTCTCTGATCTGATGTCTATATAATCCTGATCTGATCTCACTTGTTAAGTATGTTTTAGTTCTAATGTATGATTTCTTTTATATTCTTGATATGATATCTATAGTCTGTTGATCTGATGTCTAGTATTCCCTGATCTGATGTCTATATAATCCTAATCTGATCTCCCTTGTTAAGTATGTTTTAGTTCTACTGTATGATTTCTTTTTTATTCTTGATCTGATATCTATAGTCTGTTGATCTGATGTCAAGTATTCTCTGATCTGATGTCTATATAATCCTGATCTGATCTCCCTTGTTAAGTATGTTTTAGTTCTAGTATATGATTTCTTTTATATTCTTGACCTGATATCTATGTTGATCTAATGTCTAGTATTCTCTGATCTGATGTCTATATAATCCTGATCTGATCTCACTTGTTAAGTATGTTTTAGTTCTACTATATGATTTCTTTTTTATTCTTGATCTGATATCTATAGTCTGTTGATCTGATGTCAAGTATTCTCTGATCTGATGTCTATATAATCCTGATCTGATCTACGTTGTTAAGTATGTTTTAGTTCTAGTATATGATTTCTTTTATATTCTTGATCTGATATGTATAGTCTGTTGATCGGATGTCAATTATTCGCTGATCTGATGTCTATATAATCCTGATCTGATCTCCATTGTTAAGTTTTTTTTAAAAAAGTATTTTTTAAAAAATTTTTTTTTTTTAAAAAGGCTGTGAGTAAAAAAAAAAAAAAAAACTGTAGCGCGTTACTATAGCGCGCTACTGTAGCGCGTTACTGTAACGCGCTACTGTAGCGCGCTAGTAGGAGTAAAATTCATCCTACTCCTATAGGACCACCGTAAACGGACTCAAAAAAAATACAATTATCTCTTACAAATTTCAACATATTCTATCACTTGATATTATTATCAGTGTAAATATTTATTTATAATATAAGTTATATGTCACCAATAGCAAAAAATGAACTAAAACTTTTACTAGTTTATGCATAATATTATTCCATACTTAAAAGATACTTATGTCTTATTAAACTTATTTGATCAATTTCATTGAGTATAACCATAAAAATAATATTTTAATGTACAATAAACATATTTATATATTAACAAGGGCGAAAGCATCCATCAGCCCAAAGATCCTCCTCCTTCTTCCTCTTTCTCCCCCTCCCTCTCCCTGTCCCTCCTCCTTCCCACTCTCTCCCTCCTCCTAAAACCTTCATTAAATTTTTTTTGGTTCGACCACTATATATTAATCATTAAAAACATAAGTATTACACGACGAGGATGTGTAGATTATTGTAGATGCTCAAGTATTATATAATTGAAGAGGAAAATATCTTGTGTGAAGTTATGAGTAGTTTCCTCTTTGTTGCTATTCATATTCTTATGGGGTGATTCGTTTTGTTTTCTTTGTTTATCATAGCCATATTTTAGATGTGCCCCATCATCATCATCACATTATTGCTGAAAAAGTTGATATGACACTGATTAGACTCATTTATTACACGACGGCGATAGGTGGATGCTCAAATGTTATATAATGGAAGAGAATACAAGATCCTGTGAAAAGTTATATGTATCTTTGTTGCAATTCATATTCTCATGGACTGATTCCTTTTGTTTTCTTTGTTCATCATCATCATCATCATCATCATCTTCATCCCATTATTGCTCAAAAAGCTGATGCCGACTTTTTTAAATGTAATTTCAGTCCCAAAACAATCAACTGCAGACTTAGATTACAGTCTGCAGCACACTCTGAATTGCTGTCTATCTAGTCCATATCCAATGCAACAAGCTTTTGTCTTCTTTCCTATCTTTCTGATGATAGGACATGGAGAAACATTAATTAGAATAATTTTTCTTATTTTAATGTTTTATATTATTACTTTTAGGGTTGCTCCATTTATAAATCATGATTTGGTAATTGTATCTTGGTTATATTTAGTAGTCCGTTTACGGTGGGCCTATAGGAGTAGGGTTAATTTTACTCCTACTGTAACGCGCTACAGTTGCGCGCTACAGTAGCGCGCTACAGTTGCGCGCTACAGTAACACGCTACAGTTGCTCGCTATAATTTTTTAATTTCTTTTACGCACAGCCTTTTTTTAAAAAAATACTTTTTTTTAAAAAAATAATAAGACAGTAGATATCAGATCAACAGACATATAGACATCAGATCAGAGAATACTAGACATCAGATCAACAGACTATAGATATCAGATCAAGAATATAAAAGAAATCATAGAGTAGAACTAAAACATACTTAACAAGGGAGATCATATCAGGATTATATAGACATCAGATCAGAGAATACTAGACATCAGATCAACAGACTATAGATATCAGATCAAGAATAAAAAAGAAATCATATAGTAGAACTAAAACATACTTAACAAGGGAGATCACATCAGGATTATATAGACATCAGATCAGCGAATACTTGACATCAGATCAACAGATTATAGATATCAGATCAAGAATATAAAAGAAATCATACAATAGAACTAAAACATACTTAACAAGGGAGATCACATCAGGATTATATAGACATCAGATCAGCGAATACTTGACATCAGATCAACAGACTATAGATATCAAATCAAGAATATAAAAGAAATCATACAATAGAACTAAAACATACTTAATAAGGGAGATCACATCAGGATTATATAGACATCAGATCAGAGAATATAAGACATCAGATCAACAGACTATAGATATCAGATCAAAAATATAAAAGAAATCATACAGTAGAACAAAAATATACTTAACAAGGTAGATCAAATCACGATTATATATACATCAGATCACAAAATAGCAGACATCAAATCAACATACTATAGTTATCAGATCAAGAATATAAAAAGAAATCATATCATACAACAAAAAAGTCCACAATATGTATCATAATATCTAAAATTATTTAATTATAAAACAAATAAAATGATAATGTAAAAATATTTTTTTTATAAAATTCAAAAACATTAAAAAAATAGTGAATTGTTTAGAAAAAAAAAAAGGATGGAAAAAAGTCTCAAGGAGAAAGGCAAAAAAATAAAATAAAAAAATAGCCAAAAATAACAAAAGAAATGAAGGCAACTGTAGCGTATTACTGTAGCGCACTACAGTGCGCGTACTGTAGCGCGCTACAGTAGGAGTAAATTTGCATGGTGGTCCTATAGGACCACCATATAAATTACCGCTTTAGTTTGTCTAATTAGTTCATATTTTAATTTTTCAGAAAAATAAGTTTCTGCAACACATTATTGCGATTGTATATTATTATAAATTTCACTATGTTCATTAGAGGATTGAAGCAGACAATCAGTCCCAAATTAACATGATTTCGAGATGAATTGAGATTCTTAGAAGTATAGAGATGAGTTTTCAAGATTTTTGGGTGAAATTTTGAGTTTAGATAGGAGATCCTTATTCTTATATAAATTTAATGTTTCAATAGATTTTTCATTCAAAATTAATAAAAATAATAATTAAAAAAATAAAACGATACTATTTCGGTCCATCCAAGTTTATAATGTATTAAAAATGATATACCTTATTTTGATGGACCAAAAGAATATTTAAACTTTAATTAATTTTAAATAGATTAAGGTTACTTTTATAGAGTATTGGTGGGATGAAAGCCAACATGCTTTAGGCTAAGTTTTATAATAAGACTAAATTCTTGTTTTTTGTTTGGATAAGTTTTACGTACTATCTTATGTATTCATCAATAAAAGAGTTATCAATATTAAGGGTCTTTAGTACCGCAGCAAACACTAGAGTTTTTGGACTATTTATTAGGAAAAAGCACACATGTCAAGTGCTTAAATCGGGTATTTTTAGGCAATTTCAGCACCTCAACAGAGTTTGATGAAGATGTTTGAGACCTCCCTTTCAAAATTTACGTAATAAGCAAAATTTACATTTAATCCCATCAACAATCTCTTAATTATCAAATTTTTTTTTTTAAATTCATAATTTCAATTTATGAATTATTATAATTTTTTGAGAATCTAACTCCTTTCGTTTCGAATAATATCAAAAGGATCCATCGTTATTATTTTATCTGAAAACTCTCAAAATTATTAGAACGATCCTGTCCAAAAAAAAAAAAAGAAATGTTTACGTATTTCTTCATGTTTGGTTCAGGGATAATTTTTTTTTTTTTTTAAGAAAAGATTGTCTTCTCTAAGGAGAAATGCAAAAATAATCAAATGTAAGACATTAAATAAATAAAGGAGATAAAGATGCAACCCGATATGCTCATGCATGGAATAAGACAATTGTTCATTCATTTAAATTATATTCTAATAATTTCGGTTAACCAAATGAATGCAACTGTTCATACTTCCCAATGAATAAGGGCCAGGTTATTCTATTTTATTATTACAGTACCATCTTATTTGTTGTTACATTGGCTTACTTTCCTCACAAATAATCCCTATATCTAATAGTGTTTAGATATTTAAGTGAAAGTCTGTTTGGATTCATGGGATTGTTTATTAAAAAACAAAAAATTGTCTAAGTAAAAATAAAAATCTCTTTATTTTTTAGTGAGTAGCTCCTAATTAAGAAGGATGTTCATGCGTAAAAGGAGGGATTATTCTTATTTTAAAAAATAAAAGATATATATTAATTTACTAAAAAATGTGGAGCAACAATTGACAAAAGAAAGATAAAAAAAAAAAAAACACAAATTACAAGTATAATGTTGTGTTTACTCCGGATAAACCTATATAGAACTACCCTATCAAGCAGTGGATATATCACAAGCCGAAATTTTAATCCGAACAATAATACATAACTAATTTTCTGTTAAAAACTCTAAAAGATAGATCTAATAATTAGATATATGATGACTGAATCTTCTTGAACCAAACCGGCGAACGAAGCCGCTACCAATCCAACAAATTTCACAAACAAAACTGCCGTCATAACAACGAACACCATCAATAAAGATTAGAGATAATTCCCATTTATTTGATAACTAAACTAAAAAACGAAAACGAAAACGAAAATGGACAACAAATTTATTTTTCCATTATTCCATGATGAGAAAATGGAGGAAGAAATATTTTTTGAGAGTTATGTTTTTGGGATTATTCTTATTTATTAGAGGTATAACCCATACCATATCTACACAATCGTAGTAAGATGGATTATCTTTATTAGTTATGGGGAAGGGATAACCATTACCTGTAAGAGAAAATTTTCCGCATCGTTCTCCTTCATTCTTTTATTTTTCTGTACACCTACGTGTTGATCCTGCCTACTTGACGGCTTTTCCTCCCTTCATTCTAAACTCGCATAAATCAAAACACATTAAAAAAAAAAAAGAAGAACAATATAAATATATATATATATAATCTCAACTACTATACAAAATTTAATAACGCAATTACTACTAAAAAATACTTGGAAATATTTGACTTTAAGCACACAAAGAGAATATGAACATAAAGTGCCAACTACAGCAAGTTACACAAAAATTGTGCAAGACCCTTAGAAGGTGGGAATTAATATGCATTCTAACCCATAGAAGGTGGGCTTAATATGCATTCTAACCCATCAAATAAACAAGTTTAATCATTCCAAACCCTCCCCTAATGTTTATAAGAGAGATCTATTAATAGATATTGTTGGACCAATAACAAGAAACAGAACTAGAAGATTGAAGAAGCTTTAAAATTACTAATCAAGCAAGGTGTCTAACAAGCCCAAACCCAACTACTCAACTCAAGCTCCAAGCACATTAGTCTAACTGAAGATGGGGAGAATAGTTGATGGACTGAAACCCAAATAAAAGAAGACAACTGGGTCAAGGCAGAGAAGGGATTCATGCCACTCCTCCTCGCCCTAAGCGTATTTGACGCCACCTCCCCCTATAGTACTTGACGTGCTATTGTTGTTTGTAAGGGTAAACACTTCAAAATAAAAAATATAATAAACAAAACTAAAATACCAAAACTACAGTACTTATGGTTTCGTTCCCATGAGAAAATTGCGCTGATTGAAGTTATTGTTGGGCTCAAATCCTTACTTACTACGATTTTAGTAATTATTATACCTAAGAACTAACAAAACAAAGAATAAAGTAGTAATTTAAAGTGTGTCATAAAAGTAACAAAATAAAATAAAACATAACAATAATGAGATAAAAGCGGGAAATCACACCACCTCAAGATCCAAAGGGCTACTAACAAGTAAATACCATGCAAATGGGGATAGTTAAGTCTTTCCAAGGTGTCTCGATAATGCATTCTACTTATAATCACATGGGAACCATCCACATCGAGTCTATGAAGTCCAATTCCAAGGTGAAACAAATATTACTTAACCTAGAAGAATAGGAAACATGGCAACAATCATATTGGTGAATAATAGAGATAGGGTCGTCAATCTTATCCTACTAATAATCCTCTACACAGTTATCTCAAGATAATGAAAATCCACTAAAGTATATAGCAAATGGATCTAGAAACAGTTAAGCTTGCAACACAAGAAAACATAATTAGCCTAAATCAAATGCTACTTAAGTTAGAGAATCAAGCATTCTACAAGGAATGAGTAGATTCAACTCCATATAACCATAACAAAGCAAAATCAATACAATAATTGAAGAAATAACTCATTCGCATGAAATTCACTTGTTAATATGCATGGAAAACCATTGAAGAGAACAAAATAACCAAAGAAATAAGTAGTTACTCATAATAGAACTCCATCAATAAGAAAAGGTGCAACTTTTATCGACCAATAATGAAAAAAACCACCCAAAACTAGGACAAAGCTCTCATAAACAATGTATTCTTCATTGAATCCATGGTTTTTGTTCTACTTCTTTGGAAATCCACTACCCTCTATCACTTAGAAGGGTAAAATTCCCAAGAATCTACTTAGAACATCATTGTTATAAGATAATTCATCTAGTGTGTGTGTGTGTGTGTGTGAAAAGGTGTAGAAGTGTGTATTTTCGCCACTAAGCTAATCTCTATAAGAAACCTTACTAAAATGTAATAGTATGTGTTTTTACAAAGGGTCTTGGCCATTAAGAAAGATGTCTGAGGGCTATTACAATTTTAAACATGCCAAGGGTAATTTGGGACATTTAGCATGGATTTTCGGGCAACAGCAAGGCGGGACACCGAGGTCGGGGGCGTACAGGCGCTGGCGCCTGTAGGTCGCTGGTCTTGGTCTCTTCAGCTCACTTTTTGCTATTTTCCAAATTTTTCTATTTAAACTCCATGTCTTCGTGTTTTCTTCTCTTTTTCAGCAAAAGTTTTTGAGTTTCTTCTAAAATCTTCAACATAGCTTTTCACTACAAGATCATGCAAATCGAACTATAAGTGCATTGAAAGCTCATAAAAGATATCATAATCATTAAAAATCAACTAAAAGTAAGCTAAATATACATGATTTTGGGTCATAAAATGTTATATTTTGGAGTCACGTCACACCCCTACACTTAAGACTTTGCTTGTCCTCAAGCAAACTAACTAAGAAAGCTAATAGATCGTGAGTCCAATTCAAAACAAGTTTGGTTTAGAATGGTTTTTCTCCCCCCTTCAAGCTAACATGAAAAACGTACACTCACTATGCACTCACGATATCAATATAACTTCAATAATCAGGCAAGACAAGCATGATATGAATTCTCTATCAACACCAATTGAGCTCATCACCTCACACTATCAAGGATTCCCTCAACAATGCTCAAAGTGTATAGGCTTTGAAATTTTCAATAACGCTCAAGTAAATTGAATGAAAAATCTTCAACCATAAGCTTGACTGATGTGATCATGAGGTCCTCACTCATAATTTCCAACCTCATTGATGTACATCATGAAGAGCTCAATTATGAAGACCATTTTCAAAGGAGCATTCACAAGCATCATGGCCAATTTCAAGCTAAGAGAGCTAAGTCCGATATTTTGGACAAGGGTTTAATTTCTTAATTCACTTTGTCGATTAAATATTAATTAAACCTTTAGGATTAATTAATTCACTTTGTCGATTAGTCAAATACATAACTAGTCGTACAACTATCGGACTAACTATGGAACTACCGCTCAAAAATGACTTTATATCGCACCACTATATTTTCTTCTATCTCCCCACATTAAAGATCTAGCGCTCGTCGGTTTATCAATTTACTGACAAACTAATTCACCGACTTTTTGGTATCCGAGATTAGTACCACTCGACCTTTTATTATACCAGACATAAAGTCCACTGGCCAGGTTTAGTATAATAGACCGTACGAGCTCATCTCGGGAGCACCATTAACCCGGCGAACTGGTACGTGGATTCCTCCGACTAGCAATGGCACATAAGAAGCTAAACACCGCATACCCAACCTACCGAGGTATAGGCCTCAATTGACCGCACTCTTTGGCAAATCAAAGCATACGATATCCAACTCTCACGCCCGTCCCAATCACGGGATTGAGAGACTGGATACTAGGACCGAATTGACTACGCCGATTAGTATAAGTCAATTCTATCCAAACTGGTCATGCTCATCATGCCCAGGGCTTATTCGCGTGATTTAAACTAGTCTAGATAAACTAATTTCCAAATCACATGATAACTTATACCGATAGTATGTTCATACTATCTTAGTTACGAGCATACTTTTTATATATCAATACTTTAACCAATAACGGTATCTACTGTGTCTTTCACACACCCCGTTATCTAGTTCTATGATATAATGGAACAATTTAATACTGAAACAAAATGATATGTCATCTGTGGATATTAGTTTTTGATACAAGCCATAGCTTTTCTGTATTCAAAACTAACAATTTACCCATCTTTCTTAGCTTATTCACGTGGAGAGGGTTAATAAATCACATGCCAAACCTAGTGATTTGAGTGTCTCCTCCATTCAATTCAATAACCCCTAGATAGCTGAGAGAATAGATAGCAAGATCAGGCAACGCTTTGGGTTATCCTTCGAGTGCAGATCAACCTGATAACAACGCTACCATCGATAACCTGCATCCCTTGAAGGATTCACATCAATTTGGTATCAGAGCATTAGGTTGTGTTATTCTATTCTATTATCTAGTTTGGGTATTTTACTTTTATTTTGAGTCAATTTTTTTTTATGTTTTAAAATCGCCAGTTGTCATTGGGAAACTCCAGGCCTGAAGATTTTGTTCATTTTTGAGTTTTTCTTTTCTTTTTTTTCTGTCTGAGTGTCTCGAATTCATCCTAGTAGTCCCCTAGGGTTTTTCAAAATCTCTTCAGTCTTTATCTTTTGGAAGAAAATTCCTTTTTGACCCCAGAAACCCTCCTCTGAAAACTTCATATTTCCCTAAGAAAATCACGTTTTTGCCTATTGTCTGTTATTTTCTTTTCGTGTCTGTTGTTCTAGTGTCAAAAGTTGTTATTGTCACTTTTAACTTATTTTTGTGAATTTTTATGTCAGATAGTACGAGTTTTGAACTTGCAGATGTGAAAACTATTTTTTCAACGTTTGGTGCAAAAGGATCACGGAGTTGACGGCGCTAAAGTTTGTGGGTTTTCTTTCAAGGTTCAATTGTGATCTTGTAGGAACACTTAAAGCTTGATAGACTAATTTTCTTGTTAAGTATTTGTGGTTGAAATCACCCCAACATCAAATTACGAACAATTGTTAGTATAGAACTCCCAGAAAAATTCATAAAAATAGTAAGAATAGGCAAGAGCCAAAGAACCACCCTAAAGGATCGTGACAAAATCCTAATAAAAAGTAGCTCTTCTGCAAAAGTCTTACTTAAAGTTACAAAGCCAAATCAAAATGTAAATTGCTCCAAAATATAGGGAAGCAAATGGATCTGGAGATAGGAGTGATCATGTTGAAAAGCAAAGCAAAAGTGAGAAAGGGTACAAATTCAAAACCATAAGTTATTTTCCTTGGTGTGTGTATAAACCCCTTCCTCTCCACCCGGTAGTTAAGCTTGTGTTCTAAGATCATAGTTTGACTGCGAGAGTCTACCTGCTAATTTCGATTGTTTGTTTACTCTTGTGTGACTAATATGCATATATATATATATAGTACTTATTTTTGTCACTTTTGTTGAGTCTATAATTTTTGTTTTCTGTTAGATATTTCTTTCAATCATTATGTGTCATTGTTTTATTTTCATTTTTAGAGTCAATTTGGTGTCAATTTTGTAAGTTTAGAGTCATTTTGAAGAGAACCCATTGTGTTCACACATCACTGAAGGGATCTGTTTACCGTTGGAAGCAAGGTGAAAGGTTGAAAACCTTGTGAGGAAGCCTAGCCGTTAAACCTAGCCTTACCATTAGTGACGAACAGGTGTATCGTCACTAAAAGGTACCGCTAGCTGCTGGGTTTTATAGCAAATTCGTTTAGCAACACACGTGGTCGTTAAAGCTCCATTGTCAGAAACCTTCTTCGCGACTTGTACGCTGTGGGTTTGATTTATTTATTTGCTTTTCTTTTTATTCTTTTATTGTATTTTCTTTCTTTCTTTTGTTATTTTATTTTCTTGTGCCCAATTACACTTGGTCTTTTCTTTTTATACCTTTTTTGTAGGATGGCTTCGAACAGTAAAGACAATACAATAGTAGATTACAAGGAAGAACATATCAATCAAAATATGGTTTCATATCAAGCCAAGGAGTGACAAAGAGTGAGGGTTTTATATTAGTAAGAATGGAAGTTCATATCAGTCTAAACATTATTTCGTATCAATCTAAATATTGTTTCATATCAAATAATACTTGGGCATAGACAGAGATAGATAGACAGAGAGGGTTTCATATAATGCATAGTATGGTTTCATATCAATATCAATACAACAGACAGGATTTTATGTACAGAAAAAGAGAACCACTGCACCAATGCAATCAACATACATGGTTTCATATCAATCAATCAATCACGATACATTTCATCAACTTTACCTCCTCAAACTGTGCCACCGATTTTAGAGTAAAACCCAAATATTTGAAATGCCTTCAACTTCAAAAACACTTTTTGGGATCGATGGAACATATTCAATCAAATAGGAAGTTAGATAAACGATCAAAGAAATATGACAATGGATTCAAAAACAAAGGATTGAACCAACAAATCTCCAAAAATGGATCTGGTAGGAGGTTGAGGAGAGTTCTTGTCAGAAGATGACAATGGTAGTGCTGAAGGCAATGGAGGCGACGAAGAATGAGGATAAATGCGTTAGAGGATGGGGATGAAGGCAGTGGAGGATAACGGTGTGGATGTGGATGAGATTGGCAATTGATTTTTAAAAAGCTCAACATGGAGAAGATAAAAAAATGAAGATGATGCTTTAAAAATATTCTGAACAAGAATAAGAATGGAGAAAGCTCCAGGAAAGCAAACATGTTTGTAGTGCACCCGATTCATCACAATTATTATGGCTTTTCATGAAATAATCCGACAACTTGAGTAAGGAATTCTCTTCATTCTAGTGATGATTCGTGACTTGTGTTGGGGAATTGTGAATTTCAGGAAGAGAACGAAAAGTGATGAATACATGCACAATTTAGGTCAGAAGCCGTCGGTAGAGGGCACTGTGCAAGTTACTAAATTGGGAAGCATTTTGGAGGGAAAGCCAGTTGTTGTCCATGACCAAATACTAACCTCCCATATTGAAAGTTACCATTTTGACCCCACACTTGTAATTAATTTCAACCCTAATTTGTAGTGGGTATAAATATCCAAAAACAAGTCCTCTAAGGTATTTTTTGTTCACTTTATCATTTCGGCTGCTGCTTGTATCTTCTCTTGGAATCCTTGAGCTAGGGTTTGATACAAAATTGGTCGTGAGCTCAGATCCATGGAGTTCTAAACTCCATACTGTAGAGGAAGCCCCAGATGATTTAGTGTTTGTGTGGATCAGGTGTACGACAGCACTCTACTCGCGATTGTAGTGCAGCCATCGAGTTCTCATCGGTAGAGTTGCGTTAATTGGCTCGCAACACAATTTTCTCTGGTGCAAAATGGTAGAGCTCTTTATCAGTTGTCAGCGCTTGAGTGCATATTTATTGCTTGATTCCTCTAGCTGTATATATATCGGATTGTTGATGTTATATTATCTCGGTTGATTCAAGTTCCATAGTTGCTTATTCCTTGCATGTTCATAGATAGGCCTAGATTGTATTTTCCCTTCCCTTACCGGAGTATGTTGAGTGCAATCAGAGTGTGTATTCCATTTCCCTCCAGGGACACTTCGAGTTACAACAGGGCGAGCAAATAGGATAGGTAGCCGGATGGAAAAGGATCCTATATAAACCTGTTCCCATCTGCTGTGTTACACAACCTAATAGTTACCTAATCTCCTACTCAAAACGAACTTTATTTCCAATATGCTAATTTGTGTACTTTATTACTGCTTGCTAGTTGTATGTATGCTTCTCTGCTCATTAATCAAAAGAAAATTAAATCTGTGCAAGGCTTAGTTGCTCTCTGTGGGATCGACACATATTCTACTGCACGACGGGGTGTTGGAATCCCTTAGTATAGAATTTTAGGTTTTTATTTTGTATTTTTTTCCACACTCCATTTTTAGCGACGTTTCTGGGAAGCACAGTAGCCTTCTGTTGATTTAGTTTTCTCTAAAGTTTGTGTGCAAGAGTTCTTGTTTAGTGTATGGTTCAGACCAGGTCCGCTGGTGTTGGAGGCTTACTTGACGGAGACTCAGAGTTGGAAAATTCACTAAGAAGGACAAGGACAAACAAAGAGAGAACTGACGGAGAAATAACCGACCAATAACAGTAATTGCAGCAGCAACAACAACAACCACCAAACTTTTGGGTAGTTTTTTTCCCATAACTTTAGAAGCACTGACGAAGTGGTGGTCGGAGGGACTGCGCAGTATCAAATTCAGCCTAATCTAATTACTCTTATCCAGAGTGGGTCTCATTTTTATGGGGCAGAAGAAAATGATGCTAATGACTATCTGAGAAAATTTTTGGCTATCTTTAACACCACCAAAGTTCAGAACCTTAGTGATGATTAGTTGAGAAGAATTCTATTTTCTTTCTCCTTGAGGGGAAATGCCAACAGTTGGATGAACTCCTTAGCAGAAAAATCAATTCGAACATTTGCCAAATTGATGGAGAAGTTTTTGAAAAAGTATTACCCCCCTTCTAAGATTGAGAGATTGATGAATGAAATTCATAGGTTCAAACAGGAAGAAGGGGAGTCTTTTGCTGCTGCATGGGAGAGGTTCTAGAATTTGACGATGAGGTATCCGAACCATTGAATAGAGGTAGGCAGAGAGTTGCATATATTCTACTGAGACCTGGACAAGCAAACTGCGAGCATAGTGAACGCAAGTGCTAGAGGGAGTTTGACTTACAAATCCATGGAGGAGGTTTGGGATTTATATGAAAACATGGCGCTCTCCACTGATGAATGGTCCCATGAGACTCCCAGAGATGTAGGAAATAAGGAACAAGTTGTGAAGAAGGACCGCTTATTAGCCTTAGAAGCTGCACTAAAAGAAATGTGTTTGCAAGTAATGGGGAGACAACTGGCAGCTGTAGCCTATGAACGAGGCATACCAAGTGAAGAATATATGGAAGTGAACTAGGTTACTAGAGAAACAACAATGATGGCATGTTGGAACTGTTAAGGACCACATAGAAGTTGGTAATGCCCTAACATACCCAACTCCAACAATGAACAGAATGGATAAGGTTCTTCGAGCTGGGGGAATCAGAACAGAGGAAACCAACCTGTTGGGAATTTTTAGAATAGTGGACCCCAAAAGGATTCAATCAAAGGAGTAATCAATCAGGTTGGGCATAACCACCAAATCAGAATTTGGGACCGGCAGGGGGAACGAGCCCGTCTAGATGGGATTCATGGATGAATGACATGTCCAATAATTTAGAAGGCACCTGGAAAGAGTTAGATGTGATAAAAAAAAAGGTGATAAAGGAAGTGTAGAGGCAACTGGGAACTTTCTGAGTAATAATACCAACCGACAGAAGGGGAATCTTCTAAGCAACACAGAGCAGAACCCTGCAAATACAGAACATTGTATGTCTATAACCCTAAGGAGTGGAAAAGTGTTGGACAATAGAAAGGGCCAACAGAAGAACAACCGAAAGTTAGGAAAGGAGATAGAAATAGCAGAAGGGAGCAATAAGAAGCAAATGTTGGAGCTAAGCAACAAGATGAGGAGGAAAGTCTAAGCAGAAACAAGGTTGTCAACGAAAACACTCATCGACCCCTTTTTCTTAAAGGAAGCAGTAAAGATTGAGGATAAGAGGACAAAACAAAGATTCTTGGAATTGATGAGCGAAACTGACGTGAAAGTTTCCTTAGCCAATTTACTCATACATGCCCCCAAGTACTTGAAGTTATTGGTGTATGTGCCCTTATGAGGGTTATGTATTGCATTAGTAATCTGATTGATATAATATAAAATGAGTTAATTTCATCAGTTTAATATTCTTGTGCATATATAAATGATGAAATGATCCATGTACTAGAACATTGGCTTATAAATAAACCTTCAGAATATCTTGGTTGTGAAACCCCTTAAGCCATAAAATGTTCTAAGTACAAAACTATTCCTAGTCAATTATTGACGTGGGAACGTCAATATGGTAAGACTAGTATGTGCTTTAGTGTTGGTAGAGTTTCACTAGCCATGATGTAGTGATATCAACTAAAGACATAAATGAATATGTTTGGAAACATATCATTGGATTGATCCGCCAAAAGAAACACACCATGGATTGTTTAGATCATGAGTGATTCTTTTGAGTAGTACTCGTAATAGAATCCTTAGACCAGGAATCACTACATGGTCTTAAGTGAAGAGTAGTGTACTTTGACATATGTCTAACTGGGCCGTAACAGGTTGCCAAATATGGGTATGATTGGGTATGCTACGAATCATGCTAAGACATGTGAGTGAAGTGATGGGACTACAAATTTCTCTTAAGTGAGATGATATCTTAGCCACTTGATAGTGAATTGAGAAGTGCATGGCCATGCCCAAGGAATGATAACCGTTATCATTTGCTTGATGATATCAGTGTCACTAAAAGATCAAGTAAATTTTTAGCTAAATAAGGTTGATGGTTCCATACCTTATGCTAAAGGGGATATCAATGTAGCAGATCGTACGTATTATGTCTTGCTAGAGACCACTAATGACTTATGGATTAATCAATTAGATTGAGTTATCCATTGCCGATATTAGAATGGGCCTATAGGATCACACATAAGAGAGTTCGATGATACAGAATAAGTAATCTTGCCTGCCCTAAATATAATTGTTATACTCAGATAAATAATGTTTAATTAAATAGTTTAATTCAATATTATTAAAAGTTCTATTGTATTAATTAAGAGTTAATTAAGTACCTAAGAATTAATTATATATCCACAGGATACACAAGTCAGAAATACGCGGTTTTAGGAAAACCAGAAAACATCTCAAAATCTTCTCTGTATGCTTGAAGGGCTAGCAACCATTCTGTGAGGGCTCCAGTGCTTGAGAGTAGAGGATTCTTCTGGGAAGAATCTGTGGTGATCAACAACATCAAAATCAAAGGATGAGTCAACCGATTACGCTTCAAGGGTAAAAGTTACCTACTTTGAACGTATAATTAACTAACACTAAAATCAGATTAGGCATGAATTTGTAGCGTAAATTTTTGAAAATCATGCCTAAGATCCCAATATTGGTATCAGAGCTAGGCTCAATTTTAGTGTTTAAATTAAAATTAATTGATTTAAAAAATTGGTTGTTTTGAAAAATTAATTTTCCATTGATCGCTGACTGGAGAAATTTTTCTTTCTAGCCGATTTTGGAAATTGGTCTCGGGAAAGTTTATTTTTTCCCTCTTTGTGGTTGACATCAAAATAATTTTTCCCTTTTCTGTTTTTGAAAGCCACGACAGAAAGAAATTGTTTTGACCAAACCGGGGATGGCTATTTTCTGGGTTGCAAGGCTTCGCCGAAAAGATGGGTGTCTCCGGAAGTGTTCCGGTATTTTGGGGTTTCTTAACGAATGGTTATGGCTTGATTAGATTTCAAAATTGACTTTGAATTACTGGATTGTTAAATGGTTCTGTTGAAACCGATTTTCACCGAGTTCTATATTTGGTTTCAAAATGTTTTCTGGATTGCTGTTGTCTTTTTCCTGGTTTTCATTAGGTTTTGAAAATGGATTTTCGTCGCTGACACACCAGAAAAATGATTTTCGCCAAAGCTTTTGATTTCCAGGCCAGAAACTGGGTTTGAAAATAATTTCACCGAAATTGTTTTGGTTTGTGTTGATGTTTAAAAACCCTGTCGGAAAAATAATTTTCGTTTTTTGGCTTCTCATCGGGAAAACGGGGACTACGAGATAGGTTCTTGGTTGAGTTTTCCATACTGGGAAGTCGAGAGAAGGGCCTCCACGGTTATGAATCCTAGCACCGATCGAGAACGGATCCCTTCTTTCCTTTTGTAAATCTTTTCTGAAATAAATAATATTTGAGATTTCTCTCAAGGAGCCTTGTTGCTCTTGAAGACTGGTGGACGAGAACTGTAAGTTCTTTATTTTCATTCTTATATTGAATGATGTTTAGCCTTATAGGCTAAATCTATTTGTGTTTTAATTAATAACTATTCATGCTAAGTATGTAATCGATCTTGTTTATTGGTTAAGGTATAAATAGGTTGGATAATTGTTACTGGCTTTAACATGAAATTAATATCTGTGGAATAGCTGGCCTCTGTAAGTCCCACTTTAGTCATGGTTAGGCGTTAGGGCAGTTTGGTATGATGTTCTTTGATGTTTGACTTTATGTTTAAATGCCCGTTTCCAATTATGTTGTAAAATCCTCGGTACCTCAACCCATAGATGAAAAAATAAGTATCAGACTTGGTTGTGAGTGAATCTGAACCACTATCAACTAGTGCATTAAATATCTTTGTATAATAATTATCAATTAATAATGATATTTTAACATACCATTTTTGTGATATCACCATTTCTAATGTAGAAAGAAATTTTTCTGGAATATTAAACTCATCATCTAATACTATACCTTTTGAATTATTTCCAACTAAAGTTGTGTTCTTAGAATGATTTTCTAATTTAATTATTCTGTTTTCTTGTATTACTTGCTGATCTTTTAATATCTCAATTTCTTCTTTTAAATTATTAATTTCTTTATAAAGAGTTTGTAACGATATATTTTCATTATTAGTCTGATACTTATTTTTTAATTGATTCATAACTTCTTTCATATTATATGTTTTATTAGTAGAATCAAATATTTTTCTGAAACATTTTTAGAAACTGAGGAAGTTCCTTCTTCTGTATTAAATTGTTCAATAATCTGCATCCTTAATTCTGAATCTTTTATTGATTTTAATAATTTAATAACATTATTAGAAGTTAATACATTGATTTTCATATTTGTAAATTGAGACATTATTCTATAAAATTCATCTTGATTATTATCATCTTCAGTTTTATTCTTTTCTTTAGAGCATATTTGTCCTATTTTACATGGTTGACATTCTGATTCAGAACTATTCTCATTGTTTAAAGCATTTATGATTTCTTCCTCTTCTGATTCAGAGGTATCAGTATCTGTTTTCAATTTTTCAGATTCAGACTGCTGTAGTGACTGTACGATTATAGCCTTTATATCATCAAGAATATTAAGATTATTAATCTTTTTCCTAGTCCAACAATATTCTGTGGTATGACCAAATTTTTAACATGTTTTACAATGTATTTCCTTATCTTTCTTTTTCATTTTATGATATTTAAATTTTTTATCTTTAATCTTTTCTTCTCTTCTCTGTTTTTTCTTTTCTATATAATTTTGAGAAGATTTTTTATATTTTGGTTTATAATAATTTTTCTTAAGGTTTTTATTACTTTTACTAGATGTAGGATTATCTAGTCCAAATTGTTGGCGAAATTGTCCTAACTGTTTCCTTTCATCAAGGTTTTGTCTTTTAATTTGCTGACTCAATTTTATTTCATTATAAAGAGCAAATCCTTCTTGAATGCAAGTATCTATTAAGGACCCATATGTATAATTTTTATATAATATGATAATATTATTTTTTCTAAGAGTTTTTCTTATTCTTTTAGCAAATAAGCTTGGAAGTCCATCTATAAATTTAGATTTCCAATGAGTATTACCACACTCTGGTAATTCCATTACTCTACTTAAGAATGTATCTTTATACCATCTAAAATCAGACAGTGTTTTACACCTTAGATTCTGTAATAAAGTTCTAATAGTATCATTATTATCACTAAATCTTCCAGTAAAATATTCTATTATATTAATAGTCAGTGTATAAACCGCATTTTCTACAAAATTATTATTTTCTTGTTTTACTGTTTGCATAATTTCATCTTTATTTTCTCTGGATAAAAAATTATCCTACCAACCTTTAAGTGGGCCAGTAAATCCTGCAACTATCATTGATGCAATTGTTTTATCAATATTGTTATTACTCTTCCATATAGTAGCATACATTAACATTCTGTGAACTGTATTATAAATAGGTTTATTAGAATATCCATCAATATTCCATTCGTATATTTTATTACCAGAATAACTAATATAAATTGTATCAGTATATTCTTTATGCAATACATCCATTGGGGTAGGTCTAGGATAACAAAATTTATTCTATATAGGCTTATCTGCCCACTTATTATTAATTTTATTAATTTGATTTCTAATTACTTGACTATGATCAATATTGTCAAAAATCTCATATTGAAATTCCTTATCTAAGATTTTAATACTTAATTTATTAAATTTTTCTTCTAAAAGTTTATCTAATTCAAATATTTGTCTTATCTTAAAATTAGATACAGATGGAGGTGGCTGAAAACTTGGATAAACTTATTTAACCTCGGAAGTTAATTGTATCACTGCTGGCTATATTTTATTAATTGCCTTGTTTATTATTTCTATTTTATTATGAAGAGATTGCATCTGTTCTCCTAAAACATTTAAGAACATATTTGTATCATTCTGATGTTCAAAAATATTATTAATATGTTTACATGTAATAGCCAATGTATCATTCTCAATTGATTTTACAAAAGCTGAAAATTGATGAGTTTTTCCATTCTTTTCAATATGAAAAGCTTGTTGTGGAGAATATATCCCCTTAAAAACACTTCCGGTTTCAAGTTTATAATCTCTTTCAATAACTGAAATATAATTCTTCACATAAATCTTTATAAACCATGAAACAAATGGTATTAAAGCATTTATCAATTTGCAGTATGTATAAAATTCATCTTGACAGTACATCATTTCTTTCTGAGTAAAAGTTTCATAAAACCATTTTCTAAATTGGTTATAACCTGGATCTTTAAATTCCTCAGATATAATTGTTCTCGCTGGAGAACCAGGGCTAAAATCTATAATTTCACTTATATCCATTAAATAGGAAATTCTATTTCTGACATTGTCGGGTCTATCTCATTTCTATTATGAGTCTGACTAGTACTTTCTTTTACTATATTTCTGTTTATATACAATTTTTCTGTTAAAGGAATAGAAATATCCCATTCTCTTATTTGAGAAGTAGATGCTCTAGAAGGCACAGGAGATTCTACCCTATAATCTATAGGTGATATATATGATCTCATTGAAGTACTTTTTGGAAATGATAACAATTTCAACTGATTATCAAATCTAATATTAACATTTCCTTCATTATTTTGGAAAATATCAATAATATTATTATGATCCTGAATCTGTGGTTTAATTGGGACAGCCTGTTCTATCACCCAATTTTCTGGAAAAGTAATTTCTTCCCATTTTATAGGTCTTCTGCAACTAATATTTGACCTATTGAAATTAGTTTCAATTATTATTGTTTCATTGTTAGGTTTATCCATTATCCTACAGTGGGGATTCAATGTAAATAACGGCTTATAATATATTCTATAACAGAGACATATTACTTCTGTTCCAGCAATATAGTCAAAACCATGAGTTTTAACATTTAATGTTAAAGCATCCAATATATTCACATCAGACAAAGATAATTTTAAATTAGGATAAACATTAAAATAAATTGGTCCATGTGCTAACTGGATTGTATAATTCCCATTAAGGATTGTTTCCAATTTCTATTTCTTCCATCTCTTAAAGCTTCCATAAAGCTTTCTGGTAAACCTTCTCATGTTAAAAGTTTAAACGCAATTTGCACTAATCCTATATGTAAAAACTTATGTGTTTCTTTATAAGGACTTATATCTTTATCAGATAATAATTTAATTATCATTTCATTTTCATCTAATGAAATAGATTCTTCAGTAGTTTTACTACTTGTTTTAAACCTAAATTTTCAAAAGTACCTAATTGGTATATCAACTTAGGTTCAACTCTTGGAATTGTCCATTTATTAAGCAATTCTAGATTCTATGGGATATCATATTCCTCACTCTTCATATTTTACATATTATTCTTTTTATGAATGACGTTCATTATATTCATGATGAACAAGTGTGTTAACTAATAACATATAACATACTAACCAGGCTCTGATACCATCTATGGGTTAAGGTACTGAGGATTTTACAACATATTAGGAAACCGACATTTAAACATAAAGTCAAACATTAAAGAACATCATACCAAACTGCCCTAATGCCTAACCATGGCTAAAGTGGGACTTCCAGAGGCCAGCTATTCCATAGATATTAATTTCATGTTAAAACCAGTAACAATTATCCAACCTATTTATACCTTAACCAATAAACAAGATCGATTACATACTTAGCATGAATAGTTATTAATTAACACACAAATAGATTTAGCCTATAAGGCTAAACATCATTCAATATAAGAATGAAAATTAAGAACTTACAGTTCTCGTCCACCAGTCTTCAAGAGCAACAAGGCTCCTTGAGAGAAATCTCAAATATTGTTTATTTCCGAAAAGATTTACAAAAGGAAAGAAGGGCTCAACTCATGAGCTTACAAGTGAGAGAGAGAGTATGAACAAGCAGAGAAGCTAGACTTCATTCTGCCTTCCTTCTAAACTAACATCTATTATTTATACAAAGGAAAAGTAGTAAGAACTATTTATGAATAGTTTGCGTGCTAAGAACTACTTTATGAATAGTTCCCTCACTAATCTAAAAGTCAAAAAGAAAATAGGAAAAAGTTAATATAAAGCCGGAATTTTTGGGTCTTCCTTTCCTTTATTGGGAATCTGTTATTATCAACATTGCAGCAATATCATCAGTAGCATCATCAGCATCCATTATTGAGCAGCACTTTCATCAGGCATCTATTTTTGTTTTACCTTTATCTTTTTGAGTAGAGGAAGATGCCTCTTCTGTCTTTTTAGAGATATTCTCTACAAAAGTATCTTTAATTGCTTCAAAAATATCATCAATAATTACATCATTTGGATCCTGAGCTTCTTGCATGTATTCAGATGCCATAGTCGAATCTGACTTTGTTGATTTGGTTTCTTCAAATTGAGACATTAAATCTTTCTTCATCTCATCAACATAAGAAGCTATCATTTGTTGCTTGGTCAGATTTTTAGATTTCATTCTAAATTTTTTAGAAATATAATCAAAAGGGGACGTAGTCTCGACAATATTTTGTCGACTCTCATATAGACTTATTTGTTTTTTCATCAGATCCAATGTTTCCTGAGCAAAGATTTCTTGGGTAGATGGATCTTTTTGCATCATTTTTTCCCAAAATTTTGTATAAAATTTTCTGTACAGACATGGGATGCCTGTTTTGGTATAATCAACTTCAGGGCTCCATTTACATATCCATGGAATTGAGAATTCAATAAACAAAAAGCATGAAGCTATTCCCTCAATATATAATTTATTTTCTTGCTTCTGAAGAAGTTGGGGCAAAATTTCCACCCATCTGTCAAAATTTATTTTCATTAATTTTGGTACTATACTCGGAGTAGGACCAAGAAAGTAAAACCAGTTTATAAACCAGTGTGGTATTTCCATGTTATAAACATGAGCACATATTTTTATAAACCATGAGTACTTGTGCCTTTCATTTTCATAATAAAATGCTTTTATAAAAGCATCACAGTAGTCCCAATAATTATATTTCACTACTGCTGATGTATTCATCACTATTTCTTTCTCTTTCATAGGGGAGATGCCCCAATCTTCAATGGATATAACATTTTTAATAATAATTTTGCTGAAATTATAAATTTCTTTATTTTTCCCATGAAATGTGTTATTTCATATGACCCACTCTGAATTAATATTTGTTCATAAAAAGATCGCGCGTTTTATAAGTCCTAGTGGGCATAAATAATTTATCCATATACCTTTGTATTAAGGTCCAGGGATCATTTTTCCATTTTAGATCCTTTTCTTCCAAGAGATATATAATTTCTTGGTATTCATTTTCTGAAAATCCAATATTATTGGATTCAGATTCTTCATCTCCAATGACTTTAGCATAAGAAGGATTATTATTACCTTCTGCAACAATTTGATGGCTTCTTTTGAAGTTCAAGAATTCTTGATACTCCTTGCCTTGAGATAAATCCATAGCTATAAACTTTTGTTTCCCATATTGAGATAAAACTTCTGGGATTTTCTTTTGACCATATGAGGTTTCACCATAAGAGGAATATCCTCTACCAGTACCTCTTCCTCTATAAGAGGAAGTACCTCGACCGCGAGAACTCATATCTGCCATCATAATAAATATTCTCGGGTTAAAAAATCTAGATGATTATTATCTCCTCCTTTTTTATAAAGAATTTCAAAATCAAATGGGGCTAAATGAGCATGCCATCTTGCAAACATTTGTTCAGAAACGTCATGTTTAAAATCTTTTTGAAACATGAATTTTGCAGCATTACATTCTTTCTTTATAAGAAATTTCTGATTATATAAATCATCCTGGAATTTCAAAACACATTTTACTATTGCTAAAATTTCTTTAGTCACAGTAGCATAATTTTTTTGTGATTCATTCCATTTACCTGAATGAAATCTAACAAGATATACTTGTTTATTTTCTGGATTTTTCTGAGTCAAAATTCCTCCAAATCCTATATCAGATGCATCAGTTTCAATTATCTTTTCCCAATTAGGATTACTAATCATTAAACAAGGTAATGTTTTTACCTTTGATTTTGTTCTTCTTACTGGCTCAGAATGGTCTTCAGACCAAGATTTAGGATTCTTTTTAAGTCTATCATATAAAATAGCTGTATCATTTACCAAGTCTTTATAATAGGGAGCAATATAATTTAAACTTCCTAAAAATCTTTGTAACATTGTTTTATCAGTGATTTTATCCGGAAATATTTCTATACAATCAATACTTCGATTTATAGGAATAATATTTCCTTTTTCAATTCCACGACTAAGAAATCTTATTTTGGTTTGAAATAGAACCATTTTTGGTTTTGAAATAACTAAACCATTTTGAATAACAATTGATTTAAACATATTCAAATGTTTAAAATGCATATCAATAGTTTTAGAATAAACGAAGATATCAGCAATATACACAATTATAAATGTGCTACAAGGATTAAAAATATCATTCATAATCTTCTGAAATTCAGAAGGTGCATTTTTCAATCCAAATGGCATCACATTCCATTCATAATGTCCAATAGGAACATTAAATACTGTTTTATATCTATCAGATTTATTAATCTGAATTTGCCAATATCCCGACTTTAAATCAAATTTAGAAAATATAAGACTATCATATAATCTATCTAATAGATCCTTTTTATTAGGGATAGGATGTCTAATCCATTTTAATATTTTATTTAATGGTTTATAATTTATAACTAATCTAGGTATACCTTTTTCAATTTCAGAATGTTTATTAACATAAAAGGCAGTACATGACCATGATGGCTGTGAAGGACTTATTAATCCTTTCTGTAAAAGAGACTCAATTTCTTTCTTACAAATTTCTAAATATTCTGAATTCATCTGACAAGGCCTAGCTTTCGTAGGAATTTCTTTTTCATTAAAAGAATCTTCATATGGTAACGAAACAATATGCTTCTTTCTATTCCGAAAAGCATTTCGACGATCATTACAAATTTCTATAGAGAAATTATTCTTTAATAATTCAATTATACTCTGTAATTTAGGTTTATTTATTTGTTCTTCAATAGACAGAATATTAATTTCTTGTTTTAAAAAATTTATTTGATTCTGTTTAGCTTTAATATTATCATACATATTATGTAGCATCTTAATATGTGGTTCTGTTATAAACTCAAGGAAAATATCATTATTTTCAAAAGTTCCAATTATTCCTATGTTATCAATCTTTTTAATTGGATATATTTTACATAAAAAAGGTATGCCAAGTATTACTTGGTTAGAAATATCTTTTGCTAAAATAAAACTTTGAGCAATACATTTATTATTAATACATATAGAAGCCTTAGGGAGTTTATATTTAATCTGGAGTTTATCACCACCAGCATGCCATAAATTATCACATTTTTTAGTCTGATACTTATTTTTCATTATTATTCTGATACTGTTTCCTATACTTATTTTCATTATTATTAGAATCTAATATTTTTTCTGAAACATTTTTAGAAACTAAGGAAGTTCCTTCTTCTGTATTAAATTGTTCAATAATCTGCATCCTTAATTCTGGATCTTTTATTGATTTTAATAATTCAATAATATTATTAGAAGTTAATACATTGATTTTCATATCTGAAAATTGAGACATTATTCTATAAAATTCATCTTGATTATTATCATCTTCAGTTTTATTTTTTTCTTTAGAGCATATTTGTCCTATTTTACATGGTTCACATTCTGATTCAGAACTATTCTCATTGTTTAAAGCATTTATGATTTCTTCCTCTTCAGATTCAGAGGTATCAGTATCTGTTTCCGATTTTTCAGATTCAGACTGTTGTAGTGACTGTATGATTATAGCCTTTATATCATCTGGAATATTAAGATTATTAATCTTTTTCCTAGTCCAACAATATTCTGTGGTATAACCAAAATTTCCACATATTTTACAATGTCTTTCCTTACCTTTCTTTTTCATTTTATGATATTTAAATTTTTTATCTTTATTCTTTTCTTCTCTTCTTTTTTCTTTTCTATATAATTTTGAGAAGATTTTTTATGTTTTGGTTTATAATAATTTTTCTTAAGTTTTTTATTACTTTTACTAGATGTTGGATTATCTAGTCCAAATTGTTGGCAAAATTGTCCTAACTGTTTCCTTTCATCAAGGTTTTGTCTTTTAATTTGCAGACTCAATTTTATTTCACTACAAAGAGCCAATCCTTCTTGAATGCAAGTATCTATTAAGAACCCATATGTATAATTTTCATATAATATGGTAATATTATCTTTTCTAAGAGTTTTTCTTATTCTTTCAGCAAATAAGCTTGGAAGTCCATCTATAAATTTAGATTTCCAATGAGTATTACCACACTCTGGTAATTCCATTACTCTACTTAAGAATGTATCTTTATACCATCTAAAATCAGACAGTGTTTTACACCTTAAATTCTGTAATAAAGTTCTAATAGTATCACTATTATCACTAAATCTGCCAGTAAAATGTTCTATTATATTAATAGTCAGTGTATAAACTGCATTTTCTACAAAAGTATTATTTTCTTGTTTTACTGTTTGCATAATTTCATCGTTATGTTCTCCGGATAAAAAATTATCCCACCAACCTTTAAGTTGGCCAGTAAATCCTGCAACTATTATTGATGCAATTGTTTTATCAGTATTGTTATTACTCTTGCATATAGTACCATACATTAATATTCTGTGAACTGTATTATAAATCTGTTTATTAGAATATCCATCAATATTCCATTCATATATTTTATTACCAGAATAACTAATATCAATTGTATCAATATATTCTTCATGCAAATACATCTATTGGGGTAGGTCTAGGATAATAAAATTTATTCTGTATAGGCTTATCTGCCCACTTATTATTAATTTTATTAATTTGATTTCTAATTACTTGACTATGATCAATATTGTCAATAATCTCATATTGAAATTCCTTATCTAAGGTTTTAATACTTAATTTATTAAATATTTCTTCTAAAAGTTTATCTAATTCAAATATTGGTCTTATCTTAAAATTAGATACAGATGGAGGTGGCTGAAAACTTGGAGAAACTTTTTTAACCTCAGAAGTTAATTGTATCACTGCTGGCCGTATTTTATTAATAGCCTTGTTTATTATTTCTATTTTATTATGAAGAGATTGCATTTGTTCTCCTAAAACATTTAAGAACATATTTGTATAATTCTAATGTTCAAACATATTATTAATATGTTTACATGTATTAGCCAATGTATTATTCTCAATTAATTTTACAAAAGCTGAAATATGATGAGTCTTTCCATTCTTTTCAATATGAAAAGCTTGTTGTGGAGGGGATATCCCCTTAAAAACACTTCCTGTTTCAAGTTTATAATCTCTTTCAATAATTGAAATATAATCTTTCACATAAATCTTTATAAACCATGAAACAAAAGGTATTAAAGCATTTATCAATTTGCAGTATGTATAAAATTCATCTTGAAAGTACATCATTTCTTTCTGAGTAAAAGTTTCAGAAAACCATTTTCTAAACTGGTTATAACCTGGATCTTTAAATCCTCAGGTATATTGTTCTCGCTGGAGAACCAGGGCTAAAATCTATAATTTCACTTATATCCATTAAATAGGAAATTCTATTTCTGACATTGTCGGGTCTAGCTCATTTCTATTATGAGTCTTACTAGTACTTTATTTTACTATATTATTTCTGTTTACATACAGTTTTTCTGTTAAAGGAATAGAAATATCCGATTCTCTTATTTGAGAAGTAGATGCTCTAGAAGGCACAGGAGATTCTACCCTATAATCTATAGGTGATATATATGATCTCATTGAAGTACTTTTTGGAAATGATAACAATTTCAACTGATTATCAAATCTAATATTAACATTTCCTTCATTATTTTGGAAAATATCAATAATATTATTATGATCCTGAATCTGAGGTTTAATTGGGACAACCTGTTCTATCACCCAATTTTCTGGAAAAGTAATTTCTTCCCATTTTATAGGTCTTCTGCAACTAATATTTGACCTATTGAAATTAGTTTCAATTATTATTGTTTCATTGTTAGGTTTATCCATTATCCTACAGTGGGGATTCAATGTAAATAACAGCTTATAATATATTCTATAACAGAGACATATTACTTCTGTTCCAGCAATATAGTTATAACCATGAGGTTTAACATTTAATGTTAAAGCATCCAATATATTCACATCAGACAAAGATAATTGTAAACTAGGATAAACATTAAAAAAAACTGGTCCATGTGCTAAACTGGATTGTATAATTCCCATTAAAGATTGTTTCCAATTTCTATTTCTTCCATCTCTTAAAGTTGCCATAAAGCTTTATGGTAAACCTTCTAATGTTAAAGGTTTAAATGCAATTTGCACTAATCTTATATGTAAAAACTTATGTGTTTCTTTATAAGGACTTATATCTTTATCAGATAATAATTTAATTATCATTTCATTTTCATCTAATGAAATAGATTCTTCAGTAGTTTTTACTACTTGTTTCAAACCTAACTTTTCAAAAGTACCTAATTGGTATATTAACTTAGGTTCAACTCTTGGAATTGTCCATTTATTAAGCAATTCTAGATTCTGTGGGATATCATATTCCTCACTCTTCATATTTTACATATTATTCTTTTTATGAATGACGTTCATTATATTCATGATGAACAAGTGTGTTAACTAATAACTTATACTAACCAGGATCTGGTACCATCTATGGGTTGAGGTACTAAGGATTTTACAACATAATAGGAAATCGACATTTAAACATAAAGTCAAACATCAAAGAACATCATACTAAACTGCCCTAACGCCTAACCATGGCTAAAGTGGGACTTACAGAGGCCAGCTATTCCACAGATATTAATTTCTTGTTAAAGCCAGTAACAATTATCCAACCTATTTATACCTTAACCAATAAACAAGATCGATTACATACTTAGCATGAATAGTTATTAATTAACACACAAATAGATTTAGCCTATAAGGCTAAACATCATTCAATATAAGAATGAAAATAAAGAACTTACAGTTCTCGTCCACCTGTCTTCAAGAGCAACAAGGCTCCTTGAGAGAAATCTCAAATATTATTTATTTCAAAAAAGATTTACAAAAGGAATGAAGGGCTCAACTCATGAGCTTACAAGTGAGAGAGAGTATGAACAAGTAGAGATGCTAGACTTCATTCTGCCTTCCTTCTAAACTAACATCTATTATTTATACAAAGGAAAAGTAGTAAGAACTATTTATGAACAGTTTGCTCGCTAAGAACTACTTTATGAATAGTTCCCTCACTAATCTAAAAGTCAAAAAGAAAATAGGAAAAAGTTAATATAAAGCCAGAATTTCTGGGTCTTCCTTTCCTTTATTAGGAATCCGTTATTATCAACATTGCAACAATATCATCAGCAGCCTCATCAGCATCCATTATTGAGCAGCACTTTCATCAGGCATCTATTTTCGTTTTACCTTTATCTTTTTGAGTAGAGGAAGATGCCTCTTCTGTCTTTTTAGAGATATTCTCTACCAAAGTATCTTTAATTTCTTCAAAAATATCATCAATAATTACATCATTTGGATCCTGAGCATCTTGCATGTATTCAGATGCCATAGTCGAATCTGACTTGGTTGATTTGGTTTCTTCAAATTGAGACATTAAATCTTTCTTCATCTCATCAACATAAGCAGCTATCATTTGTTGCTTGGTCAGATTTTCAGATGTTATTCTAAATTTTTTAGAAATATAATAAAAAGGGGATGAAGTTTAGATAATATTTTGTTGATTCTCATATAGACTTATTTTTTTTTTCATCAAATCCAATGTTTCCTGAGCCAAGATTTCTTGGGTAGATGGATCTTTTTGCATCATTTTTTCCCAAAATTTTGTATAAAATTTTCTATATAGACAAGGGATGCCTGTTTTGGTATAACCAACTTCAGGGCTCCTTTTACATATCCATGGAATTGAAAATTCAATAAACAAAAAGCATGAGGCTATTCCCTCAATATATAATTTATTTTCTTGCTTCTGAACAAGTTGGGGCGAAATTTCCACCCATCTGTCAAAATTTATTTTCATTAATTCTGGTAATATACTCGGAGAATGACCAAGACAGTAAAACCAGTTTATAAACCAATATGGTATTTCATGCTATAAACATGAGCACATATTTTAATAAACCATGAGTGCTTGTGCCTTTCATTTTCATAATAAAATGCTTTTATAAAAGCATCACAGTAGTCCCAATAATTATATTTTATTACTACTGATGTATTCATCACTATTTATTTCTCTTTCATAGGGGAGATGTCCCAATCTTCAATGGATATAACATTTTTAACAATAATTTTGCTGAAATTATAAATTTCTTTATTTTTTCCCATGAAATGTGTTATTTCACATGACCCACTCTGAATTAATATTTGTTCATAAAAAGATCATGTTTTATAAGTTCTAGTGGGCTTAAATAATTTATCCATATACCTTTGTATTAAGGTCCAGGGATCATTTTTCCATTTTAGATCCTTTTCTTCCAAGAGAAATATAATTTCTTGGCATTCATTTTCTGAAAATCCAATATTACTGGCTCCAATGACTTTAGCATAAGAAGGATTATTATTACCTTCTGCAGCAATTTGCTGGCTTCTTTTGAAGTTCAAGAATTCTTGATACTCCTTGCCTTGAGATAAATCCATAGCTATAAACTTTTGTTTCCCATATTGAGATAAAACTTCTGGAATTTTCTTTTGACCATATGAGGTTTGACCATAAGAGGAATATCCTCTACCAGTACCTCTTCCTCTATAAGAGGAAGTTTCTCGACCGCGAGAACTCATATCTGTCATCACAATAAATATTCTCGGGTTAAAAAATCTGGAAGATTATTATCTTCTCTTTTTTTATAAAGAATTTCAAAATCAAATAGGGCTAAATGAGCCTGCTATCTTGCAAACATTTGTTTAGAAACGTCATGTTTAAAATCTTTTTGAAACATGAATTTTGCAGCATTACAATCTGTCTTTATAAGAAATTTCTGATTATATAAATCATCCTGGAATTTCAAAACATATTTTACTATTGCTAAAATTTCTTTAGCCACAGTAGCGTAATTTTTTTGTGATTCATTCCATTTACCTAAATGAAATCTAACAAGATATACTTGTTTATTTTCTGGATTTTTTTGGGTCAAAATTCCTCCAAATCCTATATCAGATGCATCAGTTTCAATTATCTTTTCCCAATTAGGATTACTAATCATTAAACAAGGTAATGTTTTTACCTTTGATTTTATTCTTCTTACTGCCTCAGAATGGTCTTCAGACCAAGATTTAGGATTCTTTTTAAGTCTATCATATAAAATAGTTGTATCATTTACCAAGTCTTTATAATAGGGAGCAATATAATTTAAACTTCCTAAAAATCTTTGTAACATTGTTTTATGAGTGATTTTATCAATAAATTTTTCTGCAAAATCAATACTTCGATTTATAGGAATAATATTTCATTTTTCAATTATATGACCAAGAAATCTTATTTTGGTTTCAAATATAACCATTTTTGGTTTTGAAATAACTAAACCATTTTGAATAACAATTGATTTAAACATATTCAAATGTTTAAAATGCATATCAATAGTTTTAGAATAAACTAAGATATCATCAATATACACAATTATAAATGTGCTATAAGGATTAAAAATATCATTCATAATCTTCTGAAATTTAGAAGGTGCATTTTTCAATTCAAATGGCATCACATTCCATTCATAATGTCCAATAGGAACATTAAATGCTATTTTTTATCTATTAGATTTATTAATCGGAATTTGCCAATATCATGACTTTAAATCAAATTTAGAAAATATAAGACTATCATATAATCTATCCAATAGATCCTTTTTATTAGGGATAGGATGTCTAATCCATTTTAATACTTTATTTAATGGTTTATAATTTATAACTAATCTAGGTATACCTCTTTCAATTTCAGAATGTTTATTATCATAAAAGGCAGTACATGACCATGATGACTGTGAAGGACTTATTAATCCTTTCTGTAAAAGAGACTCAATTTCTTTCTTACAAATTTCTAAATATTCTGAATTCATCTGACAAGGCCTAGCTTTTGTAGGAATTTTTTTTCATTAAAAGAATCTTCATATGGTAACGAAACAATATGCTTCTTTCTATTCCAAAAAGCATTTGGATGATCATTACAAATTTCTATAGAGAAATTATTCTTTAATAATTCAATTTTACTCTGTAATTTAGGATTATTTATTTGTTCTTCAATTGACAGAATATTAATTTCTTGTTTTAAAAAATATATTTGATTCAATTTAGCTTTAATACTATCATACATATTATGTTGCATCTTAATATGTGGTTCTGTTATAAACTCAAGGAAAATATCATTATTTTCAAAAGTTCCAATTATTCCTTTGTTATCAATCTTTTTAATTGGATATATATTAATTTAAAAAGGTGTGCCAAGTATTACTTGGTTAGAAATATCTTTTGCTAAAATAAAACTTTGAGCAATACATTTATTATTAATACATATAAAAGCCTTAGGGAGTTTATACTTAATCTGGAGTTTATCACCACCAGCATGCCATAAATTATGACTAGTTTATAAAAATATCTAGTAGGAATTAATCCTTCCTGAATAACATTTAAATTTGCACTACTATCAACTAGTGCAGTAAATATCTTTGTATAATAATTATCAATTAATAATGATATTTTAACATACCATTTTTCTGATATCACCATTTCTAATGTAGAAAGAAATTCTTCTGGAATATTAAACTCATCATCTAATACTACACCTTTTGAATTATTTCCAACTAAAGTTGTGTTCTTAGAATGATTTTCTAATTTAATTATTCTGTTTTCTTGTATTACTTGCTGATCATTTAATATCTTAATTTCTTCTTTTAAATTATTAATTTCTTGATAAAGAGTTTGTAACGATATATTTTCATTATTAGTCTGATACTTATTTTCACTCACAATAACTCCTCAGAAGCAACTTCTTCAGAAGCAAGAATAACTCCTTTGCTGTTCCATTTTTATTGTGTACAGCTTGTTGATAATTCTGATGAAGCCAAAATCAGAAGACTTAATCAAGGAATGACTCGATTACTCAAGGAATACACCAACCTCATCAAACTTGTAAAAGATACAAAGGCAATACAAGATAATCCAGCATTGAGGATGCTTGAAGTGACATTGAAAAATATGGAAAATCTCTTCAACAATGTCACCAAAGAAACAGTACAATATGAAGATGCTGTTGCTATTGTACCAAGTCAACCTCCCACTGATTTTTAACCAATGTTGAGTCAAGTTGAAAGGATGTTCCAAAAACAACAACAAGAACTCAACAGGAAGATTGATGCTACATAACCAACACAGTATCCTGCTGATATTTTGAGTCTAGTGGATAAGATTGTCCAAGAAGAGATAGACAAGAAGTTTGCTGCATTTGTCTCACCACAAAGTCAGATTGATAAAGATAACATTGTTGCACTTCTCAGTCAGATTGATAAGATAAAAAAAGAACAACAAGAGACAAACAAGAAGTTTCAAGAAATTAAAGAAATCATACCACCAAGATTCGACCTCGGCATAGACTTGTCACAACAGCATCAACCAAGGCCAAGGAATCTACAAAAGGAGTTTGATGTTTCTCAGCTGATACAAGCTGATCCACATGCTCAAAAACTGAAAGAAATCAGACAGTAAGTAATACTATAATTCATTCATTTTGTATCATAATATTATTACTGACAGATACATTTTCATTATTTCTCTATAGAATCATCATGGATGAGGAAGACAATCTGCTGGAAAAACATAATGAAAATCCAAAGCCAAACCCAAAACATCGCCAGATCCAGCTTTTATTGGCACTGAGGAGTCCATTTTACTGTTACATCAAACCTCCAAAGAAGCAAATGCTGGATGTAAAGCGTTCAAAGAAAGAGGAACTGATGATTAATTTCGCATTCCTCATTAAGGATAGGAAAAGGGATAAGACTCACCACAAACTGTAAGTACATCCAAAACATTATCATCCAACAACATTAATTATTTATCCTTACTAACTTATGATCCAACAAATGCAGTGAAATACTCTACAGCTTTGGAAGAATGGTCTTGACTAGGCTAGACTTCCACACCATGTCACCAAATAAATGGCTTAGTATGGAAATCCTAAATGCATGGTGCGTCCACGAAAACTACATACGAAGTTTTTCTGGCAAGCTAATAGACGCATCTGGGCTGAAAAAGTTTTTCTTCACAACCAGATTTTCGGTAAAAACATTTATATTTACAAAAAATAACAACTGTTTGTATTTTCTTGTCGAACGTTGTGGTATTCAATTTTTGGACGTAGTGGGACGTGGTGGGTATTATAGTGGGCGTTACGATAGTTGATTTTTTGGACGTAGGTGGACGTGGTGGACGTGGTGGGTATATAACTGGACGTTGCGACTTATTAACTATTTCTGTTTGAGATAAAAGTAGCATTGCCCTTTTTGCTGTTGGAAAACCTTTAACTGACGTTGTGTATTAATTTTGATGCAGTTAATTTTCACCAGTTACCAAAAAAGCTTAGAACAAGATGGTGAACATGAACAGCAAAAATGTTTTCATAATTGGATACAGGAAGAACTTGCTCGATTCCACCTTAGCTTGGAACATTTCAATTTTGAGTTTGTAAGTACATTTACAAAATCATTCATTAAGTATACATCTCAAATTCTATTTTATAATTTTTTTTTTCAATCACTACAAGTTTTATTTCCCCATTATCGAAGGTGGTTTCACCACCTTGGCCATTAATATCAAGGATGCATATGCCAAAGTTCTCGACAACTTAGGACCAAATCAAAATCGATTGAATAATATGTCCTAACAATGTTTGTAAACATAATGGATGAGGAGAAAAAAAGAAAAATATCCAGAATGCCAACAAATGAAGAAAAATTTATTAGAATATGCTGATCTACCTTGGAAAAATGAAAATAACATATGCGATTGCGGAATATACACCATAAGGTAATATTATTTCTCTTACTACTTGTTGTATTACTTGTTTTTGTGACGTAGATAGACTTGGTGAGCTAGTTAATAATTGCTGTTTCTGTTTGCTGTCGGATGTTGCGATAGTTGATTTTTGGGATGTAGGCGGACGTGGTGGGTATGTAACTGGACGTTGCAGGTCATTGTTATTGCTTATTATGGTAAAACTGCTATTTTGCAAAAGAACTTCCACTAGTTTGTGTTTACTATCAGACACATGGAGATGTATGAAGGTGATTTAGATTTCAATTATGACAATTTTCTCATCCAAAGTAAGAAGGCCAATGACAAAAGCGTATTCATCAGGTTGCGAGCCAAGTATTCATACAACATCCTGATGTCTCCATCAAACATGATAAAAAATGAGATCAAGCAAAAAGCATTGGACTACTACTAGAAGAATTATCATCTTTTATCAACCATGGCACAGGAGTCATTGCCAATGCCCACTGGGAAACAAGAAAGCGAAAGAGAATAATATGATTTGCCTGATTCAGATCCAGAGATTTCAAATCCAAAGCCGAAACAACAAAAGCAAAATCCCCGAAATAAAAAATAAATAGGTTTCTTTGTATATTTGTATATTTCTTATATTTGCATATACGTTCCACTATAATTTATCAATATATATAATTTTATTTCAATGAAATGTCTTTCAACTTTCATTTCTTTAAACTTTCAATTAAATTTGTTTTTTGATATAAGTATTGGGTGATCGCTGTTCAGACGTTGCAATAGTTGTTTTTTAAGACGTAACGGGACGTGGCGGGACATAACAAGTAAAATCAAAACTAAAAGTATATAATATTTGTTAACAGTAACCGTACAACGTCCTGCCACTTCTGAAAAACAACTCCCGCCAAGTCCAACCAACACTCCATCACTTCATTCAATTTCCTCAACCACTTACTTATTAATAGTTTCAACTACATTCATATTAATTGCCTAACCAACCACGTACGTTCAATATAAACTCTTTCAAAAATTCTACTATAAACAATACCTACGTCTGGCAACGTCCATACAACATTTCCTCTGCTTTTCTTCTTCCCTTCCAAAAAAACCAAGTCACAAACCTGAACTATTTTTCACCAATTTCCTCAATGGTCTTTTGCTACATTGTTCGTAACATGAATATCTTTGAAGAAAACCAAGAATCACCACAACAAATGCCGCCACCACTGCCACTTCCACTTGACCATATACCGATGAAACATATGTTCAATGTAGAAGATAATTCAAAACTTATGCTATTTCTCACCAGAAATGGTTTGATGGGATTGTTGCCAATGGACCGCCAATACGTAAACAAAACGCTGGTACTAGATTTCTATGATGCACTACATAACAAAGATGCAATAAATATAGTGAATGTGAGGGGTTTTAGATTTAGCATATCAACAAAAACAATCAACACGCACTTGTCCATGAGGAACCAAAATCCTTATGCACTAACACATGAGGCTATCCGAAGACCGACCAAGGAAGAAATCAGAGCAATATTAAAGCAAAACGTTGACATCCCAGATGATTACTAGATGATCAGATTGGAAGATCTGAACACATTTGCAAAGACATTGTACACATTCCTACGTTTCAATGTCGCTGCAGGAGAAGTCTCAAAGGCATTCGGGTTGCAACTGTTAATTGCCACGATGACAAGAAAAAAATCAATTGGGGCAACATCATCAAATACTACATGGAATAAGTTGGCACGACATGGACTCGAAGTATCCTTTACCCCAGCCTAGTCATGGACATGTGTGGATGGTTGGAATCCTAAAACACAATGATGACGAATTGGTGACACTTCCTACGTATGTTGATGACATCTCTTGCATTCTTCTTGACAATGCAAGACAAAATCCTATCCATCCTCAAGCGTAGGTAGTAATTAGAAAATTATTGTACAATAAATTATAATTTTTAATATCACTATCTTTCTTTATAGTTCTATTCTACAACGTCCGAAAAATGTAGTACTACGTTTGTGTTTCAATAAAATAAGAAATTTTTCTCTTTTCGTATCAGACGTTGCGATAGTTGTTTATGGGACGTGGTGGGTCGTGGTGGGACGTGGTGAGACATTCACTTTCAAAAACCAATTCAAAAACAACAAAACTTCTTCAAAAAATGGCCAGAAATCACTACCAGAATCACTAAATTCTCCTTTATATTGTAATTTGTTTTAATCTAAACATCATTTTCTTGAATTTAGTAAAGCAACGTATGCTAACACTATCGCAACGTCCATATACATCACAACACGTCTATCTCGCAAAACTAAACAACTGGACGTTGCGTATATATATTTTTTTTGGACGTAACCAAACATGCTGAAACGTACAACTAATATCAAAACATAACTCATACTGCCACAACGTCCAACTACGTCCAATTACGTCTACAAAATCAAAACACATTAAACATTCATTTTCAAAATTAAATGATAATTACAACTACAAATTCATCTCAATCCCTATAATCATCTCACTCAACTACAAAATCTGAACTTTTTTTTTTTTTTTTGTATTTTGAAATATTTCTTTTTTTCTCCATTGTACTTTTGGGCGTACATTTCGAACACCTTTTGGTCTCTTTCCTTTCGGGTCTCTAATATCTTCTTCTATACCATCATCATCATCATCATCATCATCCACATCTTCACCCCCTTCTTCCAATCTAATACCAGCTAACTCAGCAATGAAATCTCTAAGATATTTGAATCTATCATCTATAATGCCATGAGCAACAGAACTCGCTAGACATAATTGAATCAATCTCAAATACTTATTGCAGGCAGCATGCCTTCAAACAGAATAGTAAACATAATCTCCATCATTTCTTGGACGTGAAATAGGAAATTGAATCTGACGGTCGTATGTCACGCCCTTAGTCCACCTTTGCAATATACACCTATCAGGTAGTATCTAAAAAAATAAATAAATAAAGAATTAATCAACAAAACATGTTTCACATCCGCAACGTCCAGTATTTTATACTTAACGTCCATAAAAACACTATCGCAACGTCATATTAACACATTAACAATGTCCCCCCCAAAAAAACTGAACCAATAAAATTCATACCTTAACACAATTCAGGTTAAAAACACGAAGTGAATGACCGCATAATATCCTAACTTCATTGAAATATTTGCATCTGCATTCTATCCAATCAGTCACTTATCAAACAACACAACATGTTGAAAAATACCTTCTCCATCCCACCAGACATGATATTGAATTAACCTGTAATCTTCACAAATCTTTTCATAATTGTATAAAGTCATGTCTTTAAACTGAGTCTCAAACATAAGTTATCAATTAATTGTGTAAACTTCAGAAGCTTGAATTAACATCGAATGTTTCGGAACAAACAAATTTGGCTTCCCTTGATGACACCTGTAGTCTTCTTCATTTTCGTTATTCCTCCAGTCATTCACCATATCTACAAACTGATGGTAAAAATCGCAAAGTGATGATGTCTTGCGTAGCCGCCTTGAAATCGTACGATTTGTTGACTCACTCATTTGAGATGAGAGAACCCCTCCAGAAAAGTAATCTTTGTTAAATGCAGGACACCATTTCTCGTGAATCTCATAGAGATCATTCAACCACTTAATATTTTCACATTCATATACAGCCACCATGTTGTAAAGAAACAAAAAAAAAATGAAAAAATGTTTTCGCAACGTCAAAAACAATTGCCGCAACATACGTAAAAACACTATTGCAGTGTCCAAAAAAACACTACCGCGACGTCATTACCTGTCCCAAACATGCTGAAACTCTTCATTTGTAACCACACTGTAAAGTAGGCGTTGAAACAATTTAGAAAAACCTGTGTCATCACGCAGTGAAGGTAAGTTCTTCTGGAAGTTCTCACTTATATGCCAAACACACAACGGATGACGAGTTGATGGAAATACATCCTTTATAGCTGCTGCCATCGAAAATGCTTGATCTGTCATCATAGTAATTGGTGTTTGACCATCTATGGACCTCAAAAATGTCTTAAACAACCAATTAAATGATTCAATCTTCTCATTCTTTATGAAACCAATTCCAAACATAACATTACGACCTTGATTGTCCATCCTAACAAATGGTCCACATATCAAACCATACTTGTTTGTCCTATAAGTCGTGTCATGAACAACCAAATCTCCAAATATCTTGTAATCTGCCTTCATTTGTCCATCACGCCAAAACAAATTACACAATGATGAATCGCTGTCCAGCTCAAAATCAAAATAGAAATCCTGTTCATCACAAGTCCTTTTCATCAATACTCAAAAGTGTATTTGCATCACAACCATCAATGATCTTTTTCTTCTCAATTTCCATACGATTATAAACATCTCGTGAAGTAAAACCTACTTGAGATGGTCCACCAGCTTGTTGCAAACAAAAAAAAAATTAAAAAGTTATGACTACAACGTCCAGAAACGTCTGTAATAATACTCTCGCAACGTCCACTTACGTCTACAGAAAAACTATGTAAAGTCAATTACCTCTTTGCACAACACTCTGTAACCATCTGAAACACGAACACCAGAATCCTTCAAAGTCTTCAAATAATCAACTAATAAAGAATTCATATTTCTACTAGAACGCAATAAGTGTCTCTGATGTTCAAAGCACATCTCATGATTGTGTTTTCGGAAATGCTTTTGGACCTCCCAAATACCATCATCAATTCTCCTAAATTCAACAAGCACATTACATTTCGTTCGGATGTCCAATTTAGAATAAATCCTCTCATTCTTAGTCTTATTTTTATAATCTTTCTCACCTTGCTTCCAACACACAAACTGTCTCATATATAACCCATCTTCCTTGCTACGAGACATATGCTTCCTAATACTAAAACCCAATTCGAAAGCATATTTCTTTTACAAATCGTATGCCTCAACTACACTACCAACTCTCTGACCAATCAAAGACAGCATCGACTCATCATCCAATGATTCCATATCTGAAAAAAAAAGGGAAAAAATAATAATAACAACTTAAGCAACGTCCCAACACGTCCCACTTATTACTTACGCAACGTCCAGAAAAACATCACATAAAAACTAGGGGAAAAACTCATATTCCGCAACGTCACACTATGTCCCATTCATTACTTATGCAATGTCTAGAAACATCACAACAAAACAAAAACAAACAACTTCGCATTAAGCAACGTCCAAAAACGTCCAAGTTATACCTTACGCAACGTCCAACCACATCATATAAAAACTAAAAAAAAAAAAATACCATCCTATCCCGCAACATGCAGATTTATGCCGCAACATTCAAAAATACATACCAACAACATCCTCGAACACAACGATCATAATAGCATCATCACAAAAACGAATCATACGAATGGAACAACAATTTTAACCGATCAAAAATCATAATTCTCAAAAACATACTATAAGAACAACAATTAAACAACAAAAACATCAGTCTCGAAAATAAAAAAAATGATGATCATCATAGTTCTTCGATCCGATACCTTTATTAACAATTTCAATGCTTGCAGAATGATTTCAGAAGCAACGCAACTCAAAAATCTCTGGTTCGAATCGCTCTCGTTAAGTTTTTGAATGCTCTCGTTCAGTTTTTGAAAAAAAAATGCAACTACCACGTTTTGAATGTATATATACCACGGCGGGAAAAGAAGGAAAAAGAAAAAGGAAAAGAAAAAACTGGGCGTCACTAAATATTACTAAAAATGGAAAAAAGATAGTTAGCTCAAAAAAATTTACTAATTATAGTAAGTGGTACATGTACACAGTAGTACAGCATATAAATTGTGATAGTAACGTGCACAATGACAATTTATATGTGATCCTACCATTTTACCGCATTTTATTCCCACTGAAAAATATTAGTAAATTTTTGGGGTTAGGATTAATCGCAAATTATATCCTGTACCACTGTGTACATGTACCACTTAACACATCACCACTCTCACTATAAGAGAGTGAGATACACGCTCTTTTCTTCTTCTTCTTCTCCAAAAACCCAGATCCTTCTTTTTCAAAAAATCACTTCTTCTTCTTAAAAAATCAGTTATTCTTCTTCGCCGTACTCCATTTGAAACCGCATTTAATCAAAATTTTCATTCAAACACAGATTTAACGGAGATCGACAATTATTTTTCCGACAAACAACACCAAATACAACGGAAAAATCACTTCTTCTTAAAAAATCAATTTTTCCTGTTCAAAAATCTCTTTTTCTTCTTCAAAAATCTCTTCTTCTTCTTCAAAAATAACTTATTCTTCTTAAAAAATCACCACATCATAAAGTATAAACTGTATTTGATGGATTTACGGAACCTTATTTTCACGATCTGATGTTGGGTAATGTATTAATGATGTTATATTCGTGTTTTCTTATTCAAATAATGCTCTATTGCTCCGAAATATGATATATAAATGGTTTCTTTGAGGTATTGGCACTTTCATGTGAAATGGGTTGCTTCTGATTCTTTCCCGCTGCTGGACTTGGTAGAACGCGTTATGGGACGTAACTAGACGTTGCGGGACGTTGCGGGACATAACGGGATGTTGCTGCTTTGTATTTTGGACGTGGCGGGACGTAACAAGACGTTGCGAGACGTTGCTGCTTTGTATTTTCGGACGTTGCGGGACGTTGCTGGACGTACTGGACGTGGTGCTAGTTTTTTCGGACGTAGCGAGACGTGGTGGACTGTCTTCGTGAAAAATATCAATTTAAATTCACACGCATAGATGTAGACATTTCAGGACGTGGTGCTAGTTGTTTTTGACATGGTTCTAGTGTTATGAGACTTGGTGGACTGTCTTTGTGAAAAAAATCAACTTAAATTCACATGCATGGATGGATGTAGACGTTTCAGGACGTGGTACTAGTTGTTTTTGACGTGGTTCTAGTGTTAGGAGACGTTGTTGAAGGTGTAATATGAAAAATTCAGCTTAAATTCACATGATTGGATGTAGACGTTGAGGCAATTATTTTTTGGACATGCATGGATGTTGCGGCAGTATTAGGAGACGTTGTAGAAGGTGTTATGTGAAAAATTCACCACATGCCCGAATGTTGACGTTGCGGCAGTTGTTTTTTGGACATGCAGGGACGTTGCGGCAGTGTTAGGAGACGTTGTGGAATGTGCAATCTATGAAGTTGTATTGCACGGACGGTTCAAGAGAGCATAACTCGGCACTCGATTGTCCGATTGGACGCGCGAGTAGTGAATTTGATGGTTCTTGACGAGATCTACGCAATGTACATAGCAGACCGGCATTTGGAGATGGTTCCGATATTGAAAAATGTGTGGTTTGGGACGAAAACTTTAAATGGTCATAACTTTGCGCTCGGTGGTCCGTTTTAGACGAATTTTTTTTGATTTCATATAACTTTTCGAGATCTATCTATCTGCAAACCGCTGGGCAGCTCGAAACTCCAAAAAATGTCATATTTTAAAGATACGAAAGATTTTTAATAATTTCAAGGGTTTTTTTGAATTTTTGACGAAACATTTGACATGTATAAAAAATAGTTTTTTACGATTTGCATGCATGAAAACCTTGTTCCTCCGGGGTTCTACTGACCTATGTATTGGGAGATGGGAAATTCAATATTGACAATAGTGATCTTTTAAATGACATGTACAAAAAAGTGTAATTGAATGTCAACTAACTTTAAGTGGATTAATGGCAATTGAATTTTTTGGAAAGTCACAAGACTAAAATAACCAGGGTTCGAGTCTCGCCCCTGACAATTTTTTTTTTGGTTTTTTCCTACTAATAGTTACTTAAATGGTATCTGCTTTTTACATTACTAAAATCAGCTAAGCCGTTTTTTGGACGTTGCAGCAATTTTTTTGGACGTGCGGGGACGTTGCGGCCGTGTTAGGAGACGTTGTGGAAGGTGTTATGTGAAAAATTCAACTTAAATTCACATGCCTGGATATAGATTTTTTTGACGTTGCGGCAGTTGTTTTTTGGACGTTGGTGGACGTTGCGGCAGTTGTTTTTTGGACGTAGGTGGACATTGCGGCAGTGTTAGTAGACATTGTGGACATGCTGGGATGTAGACGTTGCGACAATTATTTTTTGGACGTTGCGGCAGTTGTTCTGAGACGTTGTTGACTCAGCGAAGACGTTGTGGACATGCCTGGATGTAGACGTTTGTGGATGTGGTGCTAATTGTTTTTGACGTGGTTCTAGTTGTTCTGATACGTGGTGGACTGTCTTTGTAAAAAAAACAACAATTTAAATTCACACGCATGGATGAGGACGTTTCTGGACATAGTGCTATTTTTTTTTGACGTGGTTCTAGTTGTATTTGTGAAAAAATCAGTTTAAATTCACATGCATGGATGTAGACATTTCTGGACGTGGTGCTAGTTGTTTTTGACGTGGTGCTAGTGTTAGGAGACGTTGTAGACATGCCTGGATGTAGACGTTGTGACAGTTATTTTTTGGACGTTGCGGCAGTTGTTCTGAGACGTTGTTGACTCAGCGAAGACGTTGTGGACATGCCTGGATGTAGACATTTATGGACGTGGTGCTAGTTATTTTTAAATTCACACGTATGGATGAGGACGTTTCTGGACGTAGTGCTATTTGTTTTTGACGTGGTTCTAGTTGTATTTGTGAAAAAAATGAGTTTAAATTCACATGAATGGATGTAGACGTTTCTGGACGTGGTGCTAGTTGTTTTTGACGTGGTGCTTGTGTTATGAGACGTGGTGGACATGCCTGGATGTAGACGTTGCGACAGTTGTTTTTTGGACGTTGCGGCAGTTGTTCTGAGACTTTGTTGACTCAGCGAAGACGTTGTGGACTAAGCGAGCGCGCGCGTGGGCGAAACTTACTATATTTAGTAAGTGTACAGTTGTTAAGCAAAAAATTACTATATATAGTAGTAGGTACATGTACCACTGTGTACAGGGTATACGGACTGCGTTACTATTAAATAATAAATTGTGAGAACATAATTTTTACGAATTAGCACATTATCTTAGCAATCAATAACGAGTTCGTAGACCTATAGGACCACCGTTAATTTTACTACTACTGTAGCACGCTACAGTAACGCACTACAGTTGCGCGCTACAAATTTTATTTTTCACACGGCCTTTTTTTAGAAAATTACTTTTAAAAAAAAATAAGACTGTAGTACAATTTTTTTTTGACACACAATCTTTTTCTTTAAAAAAGTACTTTTAAAAAAAATAAGACAGTAGATATCATATCAATAGACTATAGATATTAGATCAATAATATAAAAGAAATCATACAATAGAACAAAAACATACTGAACAAGGGAGATCACATCATGATTATAAAGACATCAAATCACAGAATACTAGACATCAGATCAACAGACTATAGATATCAGATCAACAATATAAAAAAAATCATACAATAGAACCAAAACATACTTAACAAGGGAGATCACATCATGATTATATAGACATCAGACCACAGAATACTAGACATCAAATCAACAGACTATAGATATCAAATCAAGAATATAAAATAAATCATACAATAGAACCAAAACATACTTAACAAGGGAGATCACATCATGATTATATAGACATCAGACCGCAGAATACTAGACATAAAATCAACAGACTATAGATATCAAATCAAGAATATAAAATAAATCATACAATAGAACTAAAACATACTTAACAAGGGAGATTACATCATGATTATATAGACATCAGATCACAGAATATCCACATGAGATCAACAGACTATAGATATCAGATCAAGAATATAAAAGAAATCAAACAATAGCACTAAAACATACTTAAAAAGGGATATCACATCATGATTATATAGACATCAGATCACAGAATATACACATCAGATCAACAGACTATAGATATCGGATCAAGAATATAAAAGAAATCATACCATAGAACTAAAACATACTTAACAAGGGAGATCACATCATGATTATATAGACATCAGATCACAGAATGCTATATATTAGATCAACAGACTATTGATAACAGATCAAGAATATAAAACAAATCATACAATAGAACTAAAACATACTTAACAAGGGAGATCACATCGTGATTATATAGACATCAGATTACAGAATACTAGACATCAAATCTACAGACTATAGATATCAGATCAAGAATATAAAAAGAAATCATACAATAGAACTAAAACATACTTAACAAGGGAGATCACATCATGATTATGTAGACATCAGATCACAGAATACTAGACATCAGATCAACAGACTATAAATATCAGATCAATAATATAAAAGAAAATCATACAATAGAACTAAAACATACTTAAAAAGGGAGATCACATCATTATTATATATACGTCAGATTACAGAATACTAGACATCAAATCAATAGAATATAGATATCAGATCAAGAATATAAAAAAAAATCATACATTAGAACTAAAGCATACTTAACAAGGGAGATCACATCGTAATTATATAGACATCAGATCAACAGACTATAGATATCAGATAAAGAATATAAATGAAATCATATAATATAACTAAAAGATACTTAACAAGGGAGATAACATCATGATTCTATAGATATCAGATCACAGAATACTAGATATCAAATCAACAGACTATAGATATCAGATCAATAATATAAAATAAATCATATAATATAACTAAAACATACTTGACAAGGGATATCACATCATGATTCTATAGAAATCAGATCACAGAATACTAGACATCAAATCAACAGACTATAGATATCAGATCAAGAATATAAAATAAATCATACAATAGAACTAAAACATAATTAACAAGGGAGATCACATCATGATTATATAGACATCAGATCACAGAATACTAGATATCAGATTAACAGACTATAAATATCAGATCAATAATATAAAAGAAATCATGCAATAGAACTAAAACATACTTAAAAAATAAGATCACATCATGATTATATAGACATCAGATCACAGAATACTAGATATCAAATCAACAGAATATAGATATCAGATCAAGAATATAAAAAAAATCATACAATAGAACTAAAACATACTTAACAAGGGAGATCACATCGTAATTATATAGACATCAGATCAACAGACTATAGATATCAGATCAAGAATATAAATGAAATCATATAATATAACTAAAAGATACTTAACAAGGGAGATCACATCTTGATTCTATAAACATCAGATCACTGCTGGATATCAAATCAACAGACTATAGATATCAGATCAAGAATATAAAAGAAATCATACAATAGAACTAAAACATACTTAACAAGAGATATCACATCATTATTATATAGACATCAGATCACAAAATACTAGATATCAAATCAACAAACTATAGATATCAGATCAAGAATATAAATGAAATCATACAATACAACTAAAACATACTTAATAAGGGAGATCACATAATGATTATATAGACACCAGATCGCAGAATACTAGATATCAAATCAATGACTATAGATATCAGATCAAGAATATAAAAGAAATTATAAAATAGAACTAAAACATACTTAACAAGGGAGACCACATCATGATTATATAGACATCAGATCAACAGACCATTGATATCAAATCAAGAATATAAAATAAAATCATACAATAGAACTAAAACATAGTTAACAAGGGAGATCACATCATGATTATATAGTCATCAGATCACAGAATACTAGACATTAGATCAACAGGCTATAGATATCAGATCAACAATATAAAAGAAATCATACAGTAGAACTAAAACATACTTAACAAGGGAGATCACATCATGATTATATAGACATCAGATCAACAGACTATAGATATCAGATCAATAATATAAAAGAAATCATACAATAGAACTAAAATATACTTAACAAGGGATATCACATCATGATTATATAGACATCAGATCAACAGACCATTGATATCAAATCAAGAATATAAAATAAATCATACAATAGAACTAAAACATACTTAACAAGGGAGATCACATCATGATTATATAGTCATCAGATCACAGAATACTAGACATTAGATCAACAGACTACAGATATCAGATCAACAATATAAAAGAAATCATACAATAGAACTAAAACATACTTAACAAGGGAGATCACATCATGATTATATAGACATCAGATCAACAGACTATAGATATCAGATCAATAATATAATAGAAATCTTACAATAGATCTAAAACACACTTAACAGGGGATATCAAATCATGATTATATAGATATCAGATTAACAGACCATAAATATCAGATCAAGAATATAAAAGAAAGCATACAATAAAACTAAAATATACTTAACGAGGGGGATTAAATCATGATTATATAGACATCAGATCAACAGACTATAGATATCATATTACAATATATAAAATTAAATAATTATAAAATAAATTAAAAATTATTTTTTAATTATTTTTTTAAAAAAATTCAAAAATATAGAAAAAAAAGTACTAAATTGTTTAAAAAGAAAGACGGAAAAAAAGTTTCAGGGAAGAAGAAAAAAAACCCCAATAAAAATATTATAATATTAAGAAAAAGAATGAAAAAGAAAAAAAATGCTCGCGGCTTGCTATTTAACGTCATTAAGTCGCCGCGCGTCTCTTTACGCAAAAAAATTAAAACACCTAAACAACTTACTATTTTTGGGGTATGAGTAAAATTACATAGTGTATCTATAAAATCACTATATAAATTACCATCAAGAACTAATACATTTTCTTCAAAAAATACGAAAAAAAAGTTAATTATTATTCCCATTTTCGAATCGTGTTTTACAGGGACACACACATGAAACCATTAATTAAACTGAAACACAAAGAGCACAATAATTTTGATTGAAACATGATTGGAAGGAAAGCTCGAAACCGAAATCACTGTTCATGCATTCCGTTTTCTTTTTTTTGGAGAAAGACTATTCATTCTATGGACTGTGTAGTTTTGCGAGTAAACGCAATTGATTCTTTCTTGAAGCCGCAGCCCCGAATGTCTCTTCCATGTCCAAATCTTCAGGTTCGACCCCTCCAGGAAGTTCCCAATCAAAGTGATAGAGCAACAGGGCAAGTAAAAGCTCGACGTTGGTCACACCAAAGTTAATACCAGGGCAAATCCTTCTCCCAGCACCAAATGGAATGAGCTCGAAATTGTTCCCTGTAAAATCAATGGAATTGTCTCTGAATCTCTCAGGTTGGAACACCTCTGGATCGTTCCAAACTTCGGGGTTTCTTGCTATTCCATACGCATTTACCAAAGCTACTGTCCCACTTGGGATGGTGTAACCTGAAATTTCACATTGCTCTCTGCATTGCCTTGGGGCTAACAGAGGCCCTGGAGGGTGTAATCTCAAGGTTTCTTTTATCACCCATTTTAGGTACTGGAATTCCTGGATGTCAGTTCCACTTATTTTTCCCTTACCTTTTAAGGCTCCCCTTACTTCAGCTTGTGCCTGCTCCAAGATTCTTGGGTTCTTCATCATTTCGGACATGGCCCATTCCACTATAACCGATGAAGTTATAGTTCCAGCTACAGACAATTCCTGTAAGAATCGTATCATAAACGTAACTGATTAAATGGAAAAACCATTAGAAACCATAACATAAATATTATCAAAATTGGTCAGCCACTGCCCTTATTACATCGCATTTTAGTTCTTAACAACTGACTTTTCCTCATCTTTATCTTTTTAATTAGCTTATCCCAGTTTGGAAAGATCTGATTCAGTGAAGCAAAATCATTCTCAAAAGTTGCAAAGCAAACATGAATCTTTTCTCCAGTCTCCAAAATTAAGTCATCTCTTTTGACTGCGTTTTCTTGATTGAGTAATTAACAATGGAAACAAGAACACAGGAGAGTAAAAATCTCTTACGAAAATGATGGCTTTGATGTTGTCTCTGGTGATGGAGAACTGAAAGTCGTTCTTTTTCTCAAGCCTTAAGAGAACATCAAGAATATCTTCTTCGGTCGTGTTAGCCTTGTTCTTTTCATGGCTAGTGACCAGATCCTCAAGGATTACATCTAGTTTACTGTACAGTTTCTCCAATCTCGGCCTCATCCCACTGAAGAATCGAAGAAACTTTTTCGAAGGAAAGAGATCTTCAAGATTGAAAATCCCAGCAAGATTTGCTGCTTCCATTGTTCCCGATATCAAGGAACTTTGGTCACTGCATATCCTCCCTGCCGTAGCTCTGCTGACAGTGGAATTCAAATATGACAAAATCACTTCACCCAAAACGATTGGTTTTCCCTCAAGGGATTCAATCGACATCTTCAGATTGGACAGTTCGTCCTCCATGATCTTGAACAGAGATTGAAGACTTTTACTGTTGAGGAGTTCCACCATATATATTTGACGCATTTGTCTCCAATAATCACCGTAAGGAGAGAAAGTAACGCCCAAGCTGTTGTACAACATTACTTTGGCCACGGTGAGATTAGGTCGATCTGCAAACGCAAGACTATGGGTTTGTAGGACTTCTTTTGCTAGTTTAGGGGATGAAACAACAATGGTTGAAAGTTCCCCAAGTTGCACATGCAATATGGGACCATATTTTTCTGCTAATTTTTGGAAAGTGTGGTGAGGGAGTGTACCCACCATCTGGTGTAGATTTCCAATGAATGGGAGCTTTTTGGGCCCAGGTGGTAGTTTTTGATTTTCATGGTTTGCTTTCTGTGTTTTGAGCTGTTTACGAAGCAAGAAGAAGGTAGGTAGTAGGGGAAACAGAGCAATGAAGAAGATGAGCAACTCCATAGTTTCTTTACGCCACTCGTGTACCAGACCTAATCTGGAAAAGAAAGTCCTTTGTAGTACAGGTACACTTTTCCACGGCTGTTATAGTCAGACACCTTTTTAAAGTTTTACACAATTTCCATGACACCCTTATATTTTTTAAAACAGTCCTTCTCGTCTTCTTCTCTGGGTTTTTTTTTTTTTAAATTATGTTTGTTGAACTCAAGCATTTCTATCAACTTGAATTTTTTTTATTTCTTTTTTGGGTGAATTACATTTTTTCACTTAAACTTTGGTCAAAATACAAAAATATCTCTAAAATTCTAAAAATTATAAAAATCCTCTTGTGATATCTAATTCATTAACTTCGCCCCCTAAACTGATAATGTCACTCAATTTATTAAGTAAATAGACAATAATACCCTTAATGGATTCCTGAATAAATTTTCAGATTAGACACCCTCCTATTTAGTATACATAAGCCAAAATATCCTTTTTTTTAGGCCAAATGCACGAATAAACAAGCCCTAAATTGGATTTTTGGTGTCTTGTTTATAAACTCATTGGAATACAAATCGTTCTCATACTTAGCTAGTGCATTTTTGTATTTATGAAAAAAGAAAAAAAATTCCAAAACAAGATCATCTTGTTGGGAGGAAGGGAGTATTTTGATCCGGACGATAATTTGATAAAATTACTGTTAGCAAGAAGATTAATAAGAGTGAGAATAAAAAAGATAATAAGTGAAATAGTGAAAAAAAGTGGAAAAAAATTTGAGAAACAAATAAGAAAAAATTTTAATTTTAAAAAAATTTTCAAATAAAAAAATTGGAGGAGTTTATATGCAATTTTTGCTTATGTATACTAAATAGGAGAATATTTTAATTTAAAAATTTATTTAGAGATCTATTAACAGTATTATTATCCATTTACTTAATAAATTGTATGATATCATCTGTTTAGAGTGCGAAATTAATGAATTAGATAGTACTGGAGGTTTTTATAATTTTTAAAATTTTAGAGATGTTCTCGTATTTATACCAAAGTTTAAGGGGGGAAATTTTATTCACCTTTTTTTTTATGAAATAGCGTAAACTTATCTAATACCTCTTTGTTTTTTTTTTTTTTTTGTAAAATGTTTTAAAAATTGTAAAAAAATTTCTTTTACAATGTGTTTTAGACTTTCCATGCAACTTTTGACATTTTATTTCTAAATTACTCATATTTATAATAAATTTAAATTGATTGAAATGAAATTACTTTTGAAATAACAGGTGATGCCCATATTATATCCTCATTCACACGCTTGAAGAGTTTTTTTTTTTCTCAAACTCTTTTAGATTTTTTTTTTCCAGAGAAATTCAAAACTGTTGCAGAACTTATTTTTATTTCGGCTTAAATTCATTTTTTGTCCTCCTTAATGGAGGTACTTTCAGTTTTGGTCATTCTTTTATTTTGGTTACCAATACTAGTCGCACTTAATTTTTTTTTGGTAATTATAGCTATTTTTACGAAAAAGTTAGGAAGATAACAGATTAACTTATTTAATTGCTAGTTAACCCTAATACTTTTTCACCATGATTTGTACCATGATTTTTCAATCCATTTTACGACTCGATTCCTCATGAATGTTCAATCCATTTAGATCGACTCACAATCCAAAATGACGGCCAAAACACTAAATTGGTTGAATATTCAAGAGGATCTGGATCATAAAATTGGTTGAACAAACTATGGTACAAATCATGGTTAAGAAAAAAGTATGTTTGACTAGCGATCAAATGAGTTAATCCGTTATCTTCTAAACTTTTTCGTAAAAAAGATTATAATTGACCAAAGAAAAAATTAATGGGTGTATTGGTAACAAAAATAAAAGAGGGACTAAAACTGAAATAATCCCTATTAAGAACGACCAAAAATGAATTTAAACATTTTATTTTTATTTTTTTTTAGTGGAACAGTCTAGCAAATCCCATAGGCCGATTTAGACTACCGGGTTTAGATACCCTATCATTAATCAAGAAAAAAGAGGTACTAAAGTCACCACCCTTTACAAAAGCCTACGACTCCCTTGGGGAGTTTACCTAAATTTTGGAAATTAACTCCAACCTTCCTGTTCAAAAGTACCCCCTATCTATACAAAAGCCACCTATAGCTTCTGTGTAAACCTACCCCCACCTATCTACAAACTTTGAAGCTCTGTGAAGCTCTTACCCTAATGACAACTTGGAATTTAAAGTCTGAGTGTTGGAATAGAGGCCTTGTCCAGCTGCAAGAGCCCCTGTAGTTTCTTTGGAAGGGAAGCAAGGGAAACAAAGCTCCCTTACTCACCCTTTGAAGACATCTTTGCCAGAAAGGCAGTTGGGCAATATCCCTAATCACATGTTCCGTTTTATATTGGCGATTGCTCAGAGTATCCCTAATCTCTTTCAAAGAGAGGGAATCACGCCATAGAAAGAAGACCTCCCCGTTTTTTTATCATTTGTACTACTTGCTAGTTATCACACAAGAAATGACAAGCTCGCAGGTCTAAAGAGATACAATACCTTAGGGCCGGAAGAAGAGCTAAAATTTCCGCCTGCAATGATGAGACGGCTTCCAACTTGAAACTTTCTGCATGGTCAAAATATCCAACTTGGGATCGGATTACGAAACCTCCTCTAACTTCACCTGATGCCCGATGAGAAGCATTTGTACTGACTATCCAGGCACCACAACCCGTATAATATCTCCACCGAATGGGGACTGGAGCAACCCGAGGGGGGGAAGGCAACTGGAGTGAAGTTTCTCAAAATGCTGATGCTATCTGGATTTGAGGTTGCTGATGGCCGAAAGGCTTGAATGACTGATTTCAGGGAATTTTGGATGTCTTCTACAAGCCAGATGCGCGTAAGTTGTACTCCCTCATTGATCATCGTGTTTCTCGCTAGCCAGATGGACCATAACAAAAAAGAGGGAAGAATTCGCACCAGGTGACGCAGAACAGGGCCTCTCCTGCATCTAAACCACCAAGCTTGTACCATACTTTTCCCTAACTAAAGCCTTATTGCTAACTTAAAATGAGATAGCCAATATCTCCAGGTCTGAGCAATTACTGGACACTCAAAGAACACATGGTGTAGGGTCTCCTTAGCATTCTCACAAAAAATAAATCTAGACGGATTGCAAAAAATCCCAAACCCGGCCAAAGCGTTTGGGAAAAGGAGAAGGGAGTTCAAAAATCTCCAAAGGAATACTAAAATTTTGGGTGTGCACCAATTATCTCCACAGGTTTTTTATGAAATCCTGAGGTTGATTTTTTGTCTAAGAGCTTGGTAGGCTGATTTTATGGTGAAACGGCCCTAAGGGGAAGGTTGCCAGCAGATTGCTGCAATTGTATTTATCCTCTAACCTTCAATCACATAAATTTGAAATGGAAATACAAAAAATTCAATTTGCAACTAAAATATTATATACATCTGAAAAGAAATTTAAATTTTAAGTACAAATTATTTATCCAAATCCGAAATATAACTCTTCTTATCAAATAAATCTTTCACCATACGCACATCAATTATATATATAAATTTCCCAAGTTATATGAGTTCAACTCATCAAAATTCATCTTTTTAATTCACAGACATGTTCAACACAAACCGATTTCATTATTTCCCTCCATTAAACCAAATCTTATATCCTCAATATATACAACCTCGGCTAGACTATCGTGCAAGAGCAACTCAAGCAAGATTGAAAAGAATATTCATTTTGGCTAGTAAGAGGGGAAAGATTTTAGTTCTTGCATATAACTATGACAGGGTAAGTTTGAACTTTCATCTCTTAAAAAATGAACTGCATTCAATAAAATCAATTCAACCGGGTTTTTAATATGGAACACATTCGCCTTTCTAATTTCCTGTTTTGTAACGCACGAATCAGAGATTGAAAACAGCTCAAGCAAGAATGAGGGGGAGAACTATATTGGCAAGAAAGAGGGTTAGGACTTTACCTCAATCGTATTCTCATAACACTGTAAGTTTTATGAATACTCAGTTTTTCATATATCTTGCAAACTAAATATCAATTTCCCTATGTTATTGAAATCAATATATTCTTTAATTATAAATGTTTTGAATATTCTTTATACATGCAGTTTATTAATCATTAGGGGTGGCAATTTTTGACCCAACCCGTGAACCCGTCACTACCCAACACGGAAAAAAAATAGGTTGGGTTGAGATTTTTAACCCGTTTATTAAACGGGTTGGGTTCGACCCAACCCGTTTAATAAACAGGTTGGGTCAGGTCAACCCGACGGGTTCACGTGTTAACCCGTGAACCCGTAAAAATATATATTTAAATATATATAATATATATTATAATATATATATATTTTTATATATATTATAAATAGCAGGTTATATATAATATATATTTTTATAGCAGGTTTATAAATAGCAGGTAAAAATATATATAATATATATATAATAATATATATATTTTTATAGCAGGTTTATAAATAGCAGGTAAAAATATATATATATATATATATATTTTTATATATATAATATATTGAAGAATAGTAGCAGGTTAGACAGAGCAGAGACTCTTTTGAAATTGAATTCGAAGAATAGCAGAGCTGCAGAGCAGTGAGCACTCTCCAATAGCAGACCAGTTTCCCCCTTTCTTTCTTTCCCCGTCGGACCTAGCCCCTTTCCTCGCAGTTGTCCACCGCCACCATCAGTCGTTCTCCCGCCACGTTCTCCCTTTCATTTTCTCTCTCCCCGATTTCATCCCCTGCCTGCCGCACCTTTTGCATATTTTCTTAGAAATGTTTATGATATCTGATGTAAGTGTTTTGTGAATATAAAACGATTAAAATGACCATATTACTCTTAGAAATGTTCATGATCTTGTAAGTAGGTGTTATAAATAGATAAAACAAATAAAATGGCCATACAACATCTCAACTCGTCTCAGAACAACTAGAACCACGTCAAAAAATGTCTACATCCATTCATATGAATTTAAACTGATTTTTTTCACAAAGAAAGTCTACCACGTCTCAAAACAACTAGCACCACGTCTCAAAACACTAGAACCACGTCCAAAAATGTCTCCATCAAGACATGTGAATTTAAAATGTTTTTTTCACAAAACATCTCAACTCGTCTCAGAACAACTACAACCACGTCCAAAAATGTGTACATCCATTCATGTGAATTTAAACTGATTTTTTTCACAAACACAGTCCACCACGTCTCAGAACAACTAGAACAACGTCTCAAAAAACTAGTCCAAAAAAGTCTACATCCAGACATGTGAATTGAAACTTAATTTTTCACAAAACATCTCAACTCGTCTCAGAACAACTATAACCACCTCCAAAAATGTCTACATCCATTCATGTGAATATAATCTGATTTTTTTCACAAAGACAGTCCACCACGTCTCAGAACAACTTGAACAACGTCTCAAAACACTAGAACCACGTCCAAAAAAGTCTACATCCAGACATGTGAATTGAAACTTATTTTTTCACAAAACATCTCAACCCGTCTCAGAACAACTATAATTACGTCCAAAAACGTCTACATCCATTCATGTCAATTTTAACTGATTTGTTTCACAAAAATAGTCTACCACGTTTCAGAACAACTAGCACCACGTCTCAAAACACAAGAACCACGTCCAAAAATGTCTACATCCATGCATGTGAATTTAAACTGATTTTTGCACAAAACATCTCCACTCGTCTCAGAACAACTAGAACTATGTCCAAAAACGTCTGATGTGGACCGAAATGTGCATAATCTATTATCTAAGGGTTTTGAAAAGATAAAACAAATAAAACGGCTATACAATTCTCAGAAATGATCATGATCTCATATCTAAGAGTTGTAATGAGATAAAAAAATAAAATGACCATTCAACTCTTAGAAATATTCATGATATCTGATCTAAGAGTTTTGTGAATATAAAATAATTAAAATGACCATATTACTCTTAGCAATGTTCATGATCTTGTAAGTAGGTGTTATAATAAGATAAAATAAATAAAATGGCCATACAACATCTCAACTCGTCTCAGAACAACTAGAACCACGTCAAAAAATGTCTACATCCATTCATGTGAATTTAAACTGATTTTTTTCACAAAGACAGTCTACCACGTCTCAGAACAACTAGCACCACGTCTCAAAACACTAGAACCACGTCCAAAAACGTCTACATCAAGACATGTGAATTTAAAATGATTTTTTCATAAAACATCTCAACTCGTCTCATAACAACTATAACCATGTCCAAAAACGTCTACATCTATTCATGTGAATTTAAACTGATTTTTTTTACAAAGACAGTCAACCACGTCTCAGAACAACTGAAACACATCTAGAAAAACTAGCACCACGTCCAAAAACGTCAACATCCGTACATGTGAATTTTAACTGATTTTTTCACAAAACATCTCACCTCGTCACAGAACAACTAGCACCATGTCCAAAAATGTCTCCATCCAAGCATGTGAATTTAAAATACTTTTTTTTCACAATGACAGTCTACAATATATGTATATGTGATGTGAGTGAATTCATGAGCAAGCATATATATAATAATATAGACAAGTTTATTATACTAATCAGTTATTTATATGTGTTTTGTTTCTGTTATTAGCAAAATGAATGACATGAAAAAATGATTTATATTTTCAAATAAATAATTAAAATATATTAGGCGGGTCGGGGGGTTGGAGGGTTGGCGGGTTATGGGTTACCTGTTTAATTAAATGGGTTAGACGGTTGGGTTGGGTTTATATTCTTAACCCATTTAATAAACGGGTTGAGTCAACCCAACTCATTTTTTTCACGGGTTGGGTTGACCCAACCCGTTTACAGCGGGTTGACCCGTTTTGCCAGCCCTAATAATCATCCTTAATAAAACACCAGCATTAAACATTGGAAATAAGAGACACGGGACATTGTCGGCTGGTAAACATACAATCTTACGTATTGCATAAAAATTCATATTCATATCTCGTTAAAATCTATCTCTACCATTTCACTAAACTGTTTACCTAAATTGTTCACCATTGCATAAAATGTTTTTGATCGTGTCTTTTAAATAAGTCCAGTAAGATTTCATTCAATTATGTATATATTTTTTAGATATTTTAATTAATTATTTTTTTAGATTACTGGGACATCGGGAATCCTTCATATACATGCGAATACTGTGGCGTATTAATGTGGATTCAAGAAAGTGTCAAGCTTCAAAGAAATTCATCTAAACCTACCTTCTCAAGGTGTTGCATGCATGGAAAAGTTCAACTTCCCCTTTTGAAAGATCCGCCAATATTATTCAAGAATTTCCTGCAAAACAACGATGCTAAGAGTATACATTTCCTTCAAAATATTAGAGCACATAATATGATGTTTTCTTTTACACCAATGGGAGGCAAGGTTGATTCAATAGTTGCAAAAGGACGCGGTCCATGTATTTTCAGGCTAAATGGACAAAACTGCCACAAAATTGGAAGTTTGTTACCAACTTCGGGATCATTTCCTAAATTTTCACAGCTATATATTTACGACACTGACAATGAAGTTGAGAACAGAATAAATGAAATCAAGTACATTATTTTTCTTAAATTATTTGATTTGTATTTACTTTTGACATTTAACATCTATCATCCATTGCTAATTTTATTTGCTCCGTGAATATGTTTTTTCTAGCCTTAAAAAATCAAGTCAAAAGAAAGCTTCATTAGATTCTGAGATTGTTCGTGATTTAAAGCAGTATCTGGACGTTCATAATCCTTTGGCAAAGCTTTCAGAATGGCAAGGGATCGATACCTTTCAGATGTGAATCACAACTTCAAGTTGAAACATATAAAGTAGAGAAGAAAATGGAAGGATGTATAACCTTCTAACATCCTCTGAAGTTGTTGCTCTCATAGTTGGTGATATTTGTAGTTCAACTAATAACAGGGATATTGTAGTTTAGACTCAATTTGGTCGTCTGCAGCGGATACATGAGCTGCATCCTGTTTACCTTGCTCTACAATATCTATTACTTTTTCCACATGGAGAAGATGGATATAGATTTGATATTTCATTGAGGGAAGTGGACGATAACTTATCCAGGAAAAGAAAAAGATTGAGCATGAGGGATTTTTTTGCTTTCTGGATTCAAGACGGATTGAATGAATTTCCAACCATATTATCTTCAAGAAGGATGTTTCAATAGTATTAGGTTGATACTTACACAATGGTTGAGAAAGAGAATCTTTCTTACATTCAATGCAACCAACATGCTCTTAGAAGCCAGTCTTATAAAATTTTCTCATCGGAATTTCGAAATGTAAATTCCGAAGCTTCCATGATGGGACAACATATAATATTGCCTCTTCCTTCACTGGTGGTAGCAGATATATGAAACAAAATTATCTAGATGCAATGTCCCTTTGCAAGTTTTTTGGATTTCCATATCTATTTCTCACGTTTATTTGCAATTAAAATTTTCCAAAAATTACCAATTTCCTAAATTCTCGAGGTCTTAAATTCGAGTACAGACCAGTCATTGTTTCTAGAGTTTTAAAAATTAAACTTGATCACTTTAACGAGGAATTGAAGGATGAGCAACTCTTTCGTCGAGTAAAAGCATGTAAATTTCATAACTATTTATAATTATTTTATGATACACTTATCTGTTTTTTTTTAATTATATTGATAAACATTTGCTTTTAGATTTTTGGTAATCCTCATTAACATTGTGATTATCTATTATTGTATTCTATTATATATATTATTTGACAACCGCATTTTATTTTATACTCAATTCTATTTTCATTGCAGTTGTCTAAATGGTGGAATTCCATAAACGAGGCCTCACTCACTCACACATAATACTGTTCTTGCATCCAAAGACAAGTTTCCATATGCGGAACATATTGACAATATCATATGTGCAGAAATTCCAGATAAAACGTTAGATCTTGATATTTATCATATCTTGAATGAATTTATGATTCATGGTCGTTGTGGTATCCTAAATCCAAAATGCCCATGCATGAGACACGATAGCTGTTCCAAAAACTTTCCAAAGAATTATAAGGAATATAGTTCTGTTGACGGTGATGGTTATCCTATTTGTGGGAGGTGGGATGATGGAAGGACAGTCGTGAAGAATGGAGTAATTTTGGACAATAGATTTGTTGTCCCATACAACCCAGGGGTGCTTAAAAAAATACCAGGCTCACATTAATATTGAGTGGTGTAATCAGTCCAGTGCCATAAAGTATCCTTTTAAATACATTAGTAAGGAACATGACAAGCTACTGGTGTTGTTGTAGAAAATGGATCTTATAGCCTACACAGAAATGATATCAAAGATGTGGACGAAATCAAAACTTATTATGATTGTAGATATATTTCTCCCTGTGAGGCAGTGTGGAGATAGTATGATTTTGATACTCACTACAGGAATCCATCTGTGGGAAGATGGATATTTCATTTGCCTGGTGAATAGTCAATTATTTTATATGATTATTATGATCTTGATTACGTTACGAATATGGCTGAACTTAGTGAATCAATGTTTCTAGGATGAATGTAATGTAAAACCATACATGATGAAGCAAGGTTTCTCACTTATCCGAAATTCCCTACGTGATTTGTTTGGAATAAAACTTTAAGGGAATGGACTCCTAGGAAAAGAGGCTTTTCAATAGGCAGGATTCATTATGTCCCACCAAGGTTAAGTGAAACTTATTTCATGAGGATTTTGTTGAGTAAAGTTAAAGGAGCGACCTGTTATGAAGACATACGAACAGTTAATGGCATAATTTATCCAACTTTCAAAGAAGCTTGCTACGCGCTCGGACTATTGGATAATGATAAAGGGTATATTGAAGCTATAAAATAAGCAAGTGTGTGGGGATCTGGGCATTACTTATGAACTTTGTTCGCATCTCTTTCATTTTTTTGATACGATAACTAGACCTGAAGTTGTGTGGGAAGAAACATAGAAATTGTTGTCCGAGGACATTCTTCATAAGCAGAGGTCCATTCTTCAATTATCCAGTAAGTTTATGTATATATTATGTTTCTTATTACCATCGTACTTGAAGAATATCAAAATTTAATAAGTATATTAATTTATATTTTATTTTTTGTTTTGTTTTGTAGATTTCCAACTTACTGATGACGAACTTAAGATCTATGCTTTAACTGAGATTGAAAATATATTATCTGGCAGTGGCAGCACACTCAAGAATTATTCATCATTTCCATATCCAGATGATTTCATAAGTTCAAAAGTATACAATAAGTTAATTCGAGATGAGCTTTGTTATGATCATTTGTCGTTGCAGATGGAGCACTATCAAACTTTTTACAGTTTTAATGATGTACAAATTTGGTTTATAAGCAAGTAATGGCTGCTGCATCAGAAGGAGAGGGTGGTATTTCCTTCGTTTATGGCTACAGAGAAACTGGAAAAAGACTTATTTGGAAGTCATTATCGGTTGCATTATGTGGTAAAGGTGACATTGTATTAAATGTTGCTTCCAGTGGAATTGCCTCACTACTATTACCTGGCGGTAGAATTGCACATTCTAGATTTCAAATTCCTGTAAATATTAATGAAGATTCTATGTGTGCCATTAAACCAGTAGTGACTTGGCTAATTTGTTACATAAGACGAAAGTGATTATCTGGGGTGAAGCCCCTATGGTTCACAAGTTCGGTTTTGAGGCTTTCGATAGGAGTTTAAGGGATATACTTCGATCATCTAATCCTATGAGTCTTGAACAACCTTTTGGTGAAAAAGTTTTTGTGTTTGGAGGAGACTTTCGACAGATATTTCCTGTAGTACCTAGAGGTACTAGGCAAGATATTGCTCATTCTGCTTTAAATTCTTCTTACTTGTGGGATTACTATAAAGTTCTCAAATTAATCACAAACATGAGATTTAAACAATCTGAATATGATGACTAAGAAGAAAGTCCTTTGTAGTACAGGTACAGTTTTCAACGGCTGTTATAGTTAGACACCGTTTTAAAGTTTTACACAATTTCCATGACACCCTTATAGTTTTAAAACATTCCTGCTTGTCTTCTTTTTTTTTTTTTTTTTTTGTAATTATGTTTGTTGCCCTCAAGCATTTCTATCAAATTGACTTTTTTTTTCTTTTTTAAGAAATAGCGTAAACATATCTAATACCTCTTTATTTTTATTTTTTATTTTTGTAAAATGTTTTAAAAATTGTAAGAAAATTCCTTTTATAAGGCATTTTAGACTTTCCGTGCAACTTTTGACATTTTATTTCTAAATTACTCATATTTAATAATAATTTAATTTGATTGAAATGAAATTACTTTTGAGATAACAGGTATATCATAGAATTGCAGGACATGGAGTATTGTATCTTTAATATTTTTTACATAATAATTTTAATTAATTGGAATATTTTTTCCTCTCCTCATTCCCACGCTTGAAGAGTTTGTTTTCTTCTCAAACTCTTTTAGTTTATTTTTCAAAGAAATCCAAAACTGCTGCAGAACTTATTTTTATTTTTTTTTAGTGGAACAGTCTAGCAAACCCCATAGGGCGAGTTAGACTGAGTGAGTTTGGATACCCTATCATTAATCAAGAAATAAGAGGTACAAATGCCACCTACCTTTACAAAAGCCTACGACTCCCTTGGATAGTTTACCTAATTTTTGGAGATTAACTCCAACCTTCCTGTTCAAAAGTACCCCCTATCTATACAAAAGCCCCTTATACCTTCTATGTAAACCTACCTCTGCCTATCTACAAACAGTGAAGCTCCGTGAAGCTCTTAACCTAATGACAACTTGGAATTTAAAGTCTGAGTGTTGGAATAGAGCCTTGTCCAGCTGCAAGAGCCCCTATAGTTTTTTAGAAGGGAAGCGATGGAAACAAAGCTCCCCTACTCATCCTTTGAAGCCATCATTGTTAAAAAGTCAATTGGGCAATTTCCTTCCCTAAACACATGTTCCATTTCATATTGACAACTACTCAGAATATCCCTGGTCTCTTTTAAAGAGTGGAAATCACGCCATAGAAAGGAGACCTCCCCCTTCTTTATCATTTGTGCTACTTGCAAGTTACCACACAAGAAACGACAAGCTTACAGGTCTATAGAGATGCAATACCTTAAGGCCCGAAGAAGAGCTAAAATTTTGCCAGCACTGACGAGGCAACTTCCAACTTGAAACTTTATGCATGGTGAAAAGATCTAACTTGGGATCGGATTACGAAACCTTCTCCAGCTTCACTGAAGGAATTATCTGTCTGGGTCTGATAAAAAATTCCACTTTCGTGCATAGCATCTAGAATTGGAAATTCTCAATCATACCCGAACGCTCGTGCAATCCGATTCAAACCCTTTTGAAATATGACACGAGCATAGAATCTTGGTTTACCTTATGTGATTTGTCACGCATACAAAACTACGATAACTAATAAAAACGGAAAGATAGAAATCGAGCTCTTGAAGCGTGTCCCTTAAAAATTCTCTTGTATGACTCTGAGACGCGTCTAGAAGTTGTGTGGGCAACTTTCTACCAAACGAACCGATCAGTAATAATAGAAAACCAGCACAAAAATAGATCTCGAAAAACCAGCTCGATTTCCCAGTTTTTACGCTGCCACCGCTGAACACTCACGCTCAGCCTCGTTAAGCAGCTTGTGCTGTCGCTGCCCGGAGAGAAAAGTCTGCCACTGCTACTTGTGAACATGCACCACTCGCCGGAGAGAAGCTTCTACTTCACCGCCAGTAATCCGAACCCGCTGCCACTGATTCCGAGGAAGAACTCAAATTGCAGAGTTCTTTCTCTCTCTAGTGTTTCTCTCAGAGCTTATCTCTCTAAATTTCTATGTTCTGTCCATTATGACTTGTGTATCTTGTATTGCTGAACCTTGTGTCTATTTATAGAGTCACAAGAGAGACGTTAAGTGGGCTTGGGTTAGGCCTTCCTATTGGGTTTACGTTTTACTTCAATCCCGTTCCTGGACTGATTCACACCCAACTGACACAAGAATTAATTAATTACTTAATTAATTAAATCTTCCTTTGTCAATTACCCAATACATAATTAATCGTATCAATAATGAATTAATTATGGAACTACCAACCAAACCAAAATTGCTTCCGGAATCACTTATTTAATTATTCTTTAATTTGCCCACGTCAAAGATATAGTGCTCGTCAATTTATTAACTTACTGATAAATTAATTAATCGACTTCTTCTCATCCGAGATTAGTACCACTTGTCTTTATTACTATACTGGACATAAGTCCACCGGTCGAGTTTAGTATACTAAAGCTCATACCGAGATCACCATCACCCCAAACGCACCAGTATATGGTTTCCTTTCGATAAGCAACAACACACCAAACAACTAAACACGCATACCCAACCTACCGAGACTATAGGCCTCAAGTGACCGCACTCATTGGCATATTAAAGTATTCTATGCTTAATCCTCATGCCTGTTCTAATTCAATCATAAACGGTCATGCACAATATGCCTCGGGCATAACTATATGATTCAATTAGTTTAGACAAACAAATTTCTAAATCACATAATAACTTAAACCGACAGTGTATCCAAACCTGTCTCAGTTATGAGCCTCATTTATATATCATGACTTTAACCAATTATGAGATCTACTGTATCACACCAGACACCTCACCATCTAGTCATACAACCAAAGTTTGTCTAAACTAATTGAATTTCAAGCTATATATTAAACTGAGAAATAGTTTTCATACAACCAAAGTTTTAGTATTCAAAACCAACATTCACCTGATACCCGATGAGAAGAATTTGTATTGATTATCCAGGCAGTACCACCCGTATAATCTCTCTACCGAATTGGGACTGGAGCAACCCGAGGGGGGGAAGGCAACTGGAGTCCGAAGTTTCTCAAAATGCTGATGCTATATGGATTTGAGGATGCTGATGGCTGAAAGGCTTGAAGGACTTATTTCAAGGAATTTTGGATGTCTTATATGAACCAAATGCACCTAAGTTGTAATCCCTTATTGATAATCTTGTTTTTCGCTAGCCAGATGGACCATAACAAAAAAGAGGGAAGAATTCGCACCAGGTGACACAGAATAGAGCTCCCCTGCATCTAACTGAAGCCTTATTGCTAAGTTAAAATGAGATAGCCAATATCTCCAGGTCTGAGCAATTACTGGACACTCAAAGAACACATGGCATGTTAGTTCTGAATACTGAAAAGTTAAGCTTGTATGAAAAACTATTTCCCATTTATATCGAGTTAAATGTCTCAGTTAAATACTTTGTGTTTTACATATGTAGTCTAATTATGTCATGTGACTAGATGATGAGGTGTCGGGTGTAGAACAGTAGATATCATCATTGGTTGAAGTCTTGATATATAAATTAGGCTCATGGCTAAGATAGTTTGGACATACTGTAGGTTTAAGCCATTATGTGATTATGAGATTAGGTGGTCTAGACTAATTGAATCATGTAGATATGCCTGGGGCATATTGAGCATGACCGTTTTGGATTGAATTAACTTGTACTGTTCATTAGTAGTTAATTCAAATCTTGTATTCTATCTCTTAATCCCTAGACGAGAATGAGCACAAGGATTGACAATTGTGTAGTTGATTTGCCAATGAGTACGATCACTTAAGGCCTATAGTCTCGGTAGGTTGGCTGCGCGTGTTTATTTGCTTGTGTGCCATTGTGAGTCGAAGGAAACCACGTACCGGTGTATCCGGTGTGATAGTGCTCTCGAGATGAACTTAAAAGGTTTATTATACTAAATCTGGCCAGTGGACTTTATGTCCGGTATAGTAATAAAGTCAAGTTGTACTAGTCTCGGATAATAAGAAGTTGATTAATTAATTTATCAATAAATTAATAAATTGGCGATCACTATATCTTTGACGTGGGGAGAATAAAGAATTAATTAATTAGTAGTTTTGGAAGCAATTTCGATTTGAGTTTTGATTCCATAATTAATCAGTTAGTGTTATGATTAATTATGTGTTGGGTTAATTGATAAAGTATAGTTAATTATTCAATTAATTAATTCTATGGGTCAATTAGTAAATTGACAATGTGAAATTAATTAATTAATTAATTAAGTCTTAAAGTTCAATTGGAATTAGAAAATTCAAGAAATTAGAAAATCTAATTGGATTAGGTAATCTAATTAGATTTGGTAACTAATTGAATTTGGAAACAAATTGGGTTTGGTAACTAATTAAGATTAGGAAATTATTAAATCCAAATCCCAACAAGAAAGGTTTAACTCAAGCCCACTTAAGGTGTCCCTTTTAGCTCTATAAATAGACAAGGGATTAGCAATAATCAAGACACAACATAATTCACAAGTTTCATTGTTCTTGAAACTAGCGAGAAAAATCCTAGAGAGAATCAAATTGAATCTATCTCAAAGTCGAATTTCTTCCCCAAAGTCGGCGGTAGTTCCTAAGCAGCAGCGACGATCAGATTTTCTATTCGGTGGTGGCGCGTGGATATTGGCCAAGCGGGGGGTTGGTGACGGTGCATGTGTTCACATGCTGAACAGTGGCGACGGATTGAATTTTTCTGGGCAGCTTCTGTTCAGAATTTTGTGTAATTGCTGATCAATTAGTTCGTTGGATCGTTGGCCATACTACTTATGAATCTCGTCTAAGAGTCATACAAGCCATTACTTAAGGGACATGCTTCAAAGGTCATTTCTTTTCTTTCCACTTTAATTATAATTATTTTGAATGTGTGATAAATCGAATAGAGTAAAACTAAGATCTAGTACTCGTGTGGTATTTCAAAAGGGTTTGAATCGTATTACACGAGCGTTTGGGTTTGGTTTTGATTCAGAATTTCTGATTCTGGAATGCATAACACATAAGTGAGATTTTTTACCGGGCCCGGGCAGATAATTCCTTCAATTCGTATCAGAGCTAAGGTTTTGGTTTCGCTTTGTTCGATTTATTGCATGGTTTCTTTTATGCAGATGTTTTGTTAATCTCGACTATTATGGTTGCATATGTATGTTTTAATTAAACTCTGGCACATGTCCAGATAGTTTTTTATATGAATGCTTATAATAGTAAAACCACATTCTGGAAGCCATGTAAGATTAGATTAAATCTGTAGTAGGATTTTCTCTATGTAATTTGTCGATTTATTTTTCCTAGAAATCAACCCTTGTATTTAGGAAATTTATGTAATCGAAGACATTGTTGTGGCCGACTTGAATTTGTGAGTTTTGGTTTATTGTAATTTAGTTGATTCCAAGAATTGAGTAGAAAATCGAGAAAACGCAGGCAAATTGCAAGAAAACCAAATAACGAGTGAGAGCGGAACAGAAGACCCAGAGAGCAAACGGGACAGCGATGCCGATAAAAGAATCATCGAGAGCAACAGCACCACTGTACGCAGGACTGTGCACAGTATGCACTGGTGCAGCGCCGCACATGTTGGGGGCACTAGTGCGCGCAGGCCCAACAAGGGCTGTACGCGCTCGACCCGTTGGGCTTGCACGCGAGGCCCGTTCTCCGAGGTAGTTCTGAGACCCAAGTTTTTCCAGACTCAATCCATCAGAGTAGCATGACGGGACACGAGACAAGGCAACGGATGGAAGCAATTAAAATCATAGTAGTCGGGAAATTTATTTTACGTATTTATTTCCCATTTTATTGTTTTAAATTTGGTTTACATGTTTTAAATTTTGTGTTTTTTGTTATGCATGATTAAAGCATGTTGGTTTTATGTTGCATATAACTTGGGATTAGTTAATTGCATGTTAAAATCGAAAAAACCCTCATTTAAGAATCCAAGTGGGAGCGGTTTGGTTTATATTCTCATGGCCTCCATTACGGATTCATAAGTGATGTGGGTGGACTTGTGCGTTGGCATTAAGGTCTTCCTCCATAGTGGATGAGTCCAACTCATAAGATCACTAGGTTGAATCTGTAAGTAAGATGACTGTAGTAAGTTAAATTGGAGAATGCGACACCCTCTCTAACTGAGGCGCACTATCCTAGGTAACGAACTTAGATGTCATGTAATGGCACAACACTTAGTGTACAATTTGCAGTATTCCTCTCAACGAGGTTACGCTACTCTTATGTATGGCCAAAATCGCTGACTATTAATTTCATTAATCAATAGATCGTTTGGTTGGATGGTGAAATTAATGAACTTGGTTTTTCTCGAACGAATGTGGACAAGCGTAAATGTTCATACCAACGTGACTTGCCTGAATCCCGGTGAACGAGATGTCGGTAGATTTAAATATTGTTTTGAGGGATTTTGTAATGTTTTTGTTCGAAATTTCATATTTTCTTAAACATTTTTTGTTTATTTATTTTTTAGTTTTCGAAATGGCATTTAATCCTTTAGTTGTCATATTAAAAGAGAACAAACTAACTGGTCAAAACTACATCGATTGGAAACGCAACTTAGACATTATCCTTATGGCTGAGAGCACTCATGTAAAATATCATGTCATTGACATGATTGGTAATATCAACAAGGTTTACGTAGTGGGAGGCGAAATCGATGGTGAAACCAAAGTTGATATTGTTCTCCAGAACTTGCCTCAAAGTTTTGAGCAGTTTCGGTTGAACTGCAACATGAATCAAATGTTGTGTACTTTATGTGAGCTCTTGGCAGAGTTGGTGTCGGTTGAAAGTCTTTTTCAAGAGAAAAGATGAGTTTTATTCACAGTCAAAGCTTCAGAATCTTCTTCTGAGCCTAAGGCTGGAAAGAAGAAGAGAAAGATCGAGGGAACAGCTCAAAAGGCGCGAATTTCACCTAAGCCCTAAGCTGGAGATTGCAAAGAAGAAGACGACAGGAAATTGCTTCAAGTGCAATCAGACAGGACATTGGAAAGAGGATTGTCCAAAGAACATAAGTACGACTATTTCTTCCTTAATTACTGAGACATGTTTGGCGGTGATTCCCACAGATACCTGGTGTGTGGATTCAGGTACCACTGATCATGTTTGTAATTCTCTGCAAAGGTTTCTGGTAGCCCGGAAGCTCAGAGATGGAGAAATAGAAGTCTACTTGGGAGTCAATACAAAAGTGTTAGTTGTTACAGTGGGAGAAGTAGTGCTGAATTTCAAAAATTCTAAGCTGGTTTTAAAAAATTGTCTTTATGTTCCTAGTTTTAGAAAGAACCTTGTTTCAGTTTCTAAACTTTTAAAGAATGGTTATGAGTTTGTTTTTTCCAATAAGTCTTTATTTGTTAGAAAAAATAAGAAACTCATTTGTTCTGGTTCATTGGTAGACAATTTATTTATTTTAAAACCAACTTCTCCTACTAGACACGCAACTGCAAATCAAACATCGTTAAACCATAATAAGAAGAAAGAGCCTTCTGAAATGAACTAAACTTATCTTTGGCACAAGAGATTAGGTCATATAAACCTTAGTAGGATTCAGAGGTTAGTCAATGATGGACCTTTGAGCTCATTAGAGATTGACAACTACTTAACCTGCGAATTTTGCTTTGAAGGTAAGATAACCAAGAGGCCTTTTAAGGCGAAGGGGTATCGAGCCAAAGAAGTATTAGAGCTGGTTTATTCTGACTTGTGTGGACCAATTTCTATTTGAGCCAGGGGAGGTTTTGAGTATTTTGTAACATTCACAGATGATTACTCGAAGTACGGATACATTTATTTGATGCACCACAAGTCTGAGTGTTTTAACAAGTTCAAGGAGTATCGGGCAGATGTGGAGAAATATCATGGTAAAAGTATCAAGACACTACGATCAGATCGTGGTGGTCAATACATATCAGGTGATTTTCAAAATTATTTAGCAGAGATAGGTATTCAGTCTCTATTATCTACACCTGGCACACTCCAACAGAATGGTGTAGCAGAACGAAGAAATAGAACTCTTATGGAAATGGTTAGGTCTATGATAAGTTATAGTGATTTTCCAAATTCGTTTTGGGGATATTCCTTAGAAACAACTGCATATATTCTAAATCTTGTACTATTTAAATTCGTGCCTGCAACCCCTGTGAAGTTGTGGTATGGGCGAAAACCCAGTGTCAGACACCTCAGAATTTGGGGTTGTCCAGCACATGTGCTTAAGACAGATGCGGGTAAGTTAGATGCAAGAACAGAAGTAATGTTGTTTGTAGGATACCCCAAAGTTATGAAAGGTGGTTTATTCTATAGTCCTAAATATCACAAAGTGTAGTAAGTACTAACGCCAGGTTTTTAGAAGAGGACTATATTCTATATCACAAGACCAGTAGCAAAATCGTACTAGAAGAACTTAGAGGACAATCCACTACTCCTATTGCACCAGTACAAGTAGATACACCATATAATACTGCACAAGATGTCACAGATGATGCGCCTACACAAGTGGTGCCTCGTCGTAGTGGGAGGGTTGTGAGACAATCCGAGAGGTACGTGGGCTTGGGAGAATCCTCTGATTTTATCCCAGCCGAGCACAAACCAGACCCAGTAAACTACAATAAGGCTCTCCGAGATAAATATGCAGAATCTTGGCAAAAGGCAATGAAATCAGAGATGGGGTCGATGGACTCTAATCAAGTCTGGGAGCTTGTGTACCTACCCGATGGTTTTAAACCCATTGGAAGCAAGTGGGTCTACAAACGCAAGAGAGGACCTGACGAAAAGGTTGAAACCTTTAAAGCTAGGCTTGTGGTGAAGGGGTATACTCAGAAAGAGGGAATCGATTATGAGAAAACCTACTCTCCGGTGGCTATGCTTAAGTCGATCCGGATACTCTTGGCCATAGCTGCTCATTTAGATTATGAGATATGGCAGATATATGTCAAGACAGCTTTTCTTAGTGGAAGTCTTAAGGAAACCATCTTCACGTAGCAACTAGAGGGATTTATTGCAAAATGCCAAGAGCATAAGGTTTGCAGGCTTAAGAAATCCATCTACGAACTTAAGCAAGCATCCAGATCTTGGAACATCCGGTTTGATGAAGTAATCCAGTCCTACGGATTTACTCAATGTCCGGATGAGCAGTGTGTGTACCGCAGACGTGACGATAATGCAGTGGTGTTTATTGTACTTTATGTAAATGATATTCTTCTTATTGGCAACAGTAAGAATATATTATCAGACGTAAAGGCATGGTTGTCTAAGCAGTTTGATTCGAAGGACTTGGGAGAAACTGAGCATATCCTTGGGATCAAGATTATTCGAGATCGTAGGAAATGTTCATTGACGCTTTCCAAGCTTCATACATAGACACGATTCTGGCTCGTTTTAACATGCAGAACTCCAAGAAAGGTTTTCTACCTTTCAGACATGGAGTGCATGTATCTAAAGAGAAGTCTCCGAAGGCTGTTTAGGAGATAGAAGCCGTGAAGACATTTCCTTATGCATATGTAGTAAGAAGTCTCATGTATGCAATGTTGTGTACGAGGCTTGATATTTGCTATGCTGTTGGCATGGTTAGCAGATATCAGAGTAACCCTGGAAAAGCTCATTGAGAAACTGTAAAGTGTATCCTCAAGTATCTGCGCAGAACAAGGGACCAAGTGTTGGTCTATCAAGCGCAAGAGCTTATGCCCCGTGGTTACACAGATTCAGATTTCCAAGACGATAAAGACAAGAGTAAGTCTACCTCCAGGTTTGTGTTTACTTTGGAAGGTCGAGCCATAGTTTGGAGGAGTATCAAGCAGAAATGCGTGGCGGACTCTACCATGGAGGTTGAGTTTGTTGCAGCATCAGAGGCAGCGAAAGAATCAGTGTGGCTGAATAACTTCCTATTGGACTTAGACATGATTCGTGAGTTACCAAGATCAATCACAGCGTACTGTGAAAAAAATGGTATAGTAGCCAACTCAAGAGAACCACGAGCTCACAAAGCGAGTAAATACATAGAGCGCAAGTACAACCTAATACGAGAGATCGTTAAAAGATGAGACGTGGTCGGGCAAAGATAGCATCAGCAGACAACCTTGCAGATCCGTACACAAAGACATTGACTGCTAACGTCTTTGAGGCTCATATGGAGGGCATGGGAGTTAGATACTTAGCTGAGCCTTGATTGTTCTCTAGACATTAATATAGCAGTAGTAAAAATTTTGGATTTGCCTTCTGTATTACTTTAAAGCACAACTTTGAGTATTAGTGGGAGATTATTAGTTTTGAATACTGAAAAGCTGAGCTTGTCTAAAAAACTATTTCCCATTTAGTCAAATGTTTCAGTTAAATACTTTTTGTTTTACATATGTAGTCCAATTATATCGTGCGACTAGATGATGAGGTGCGGGGTATAGCACAGTAGATCTCATCATTGGTTGAAGTCTTGATATATAAATTAAGCTCGTGGCTGAGACAGTTTGGACATACTGTCGATTTAAGACATTATGTGATTCTGAGATTAGTTAGTCTAGACTAATTGAATCATGTTGATATGCCCGGGGCATATTGAGCATGACCGTCTAGGATTCAATTAACTTGTACTGTTTATTAGTAGTTAATTCAAACCTTATATTATATCTCCTAATCCCTAGACGAGAATGAGCACGAGGATTGAGCATTGCGTAGTTTGATTTGCCAAAAAGTGTGGTCGCTTAAGGCCTATAGTCTCGGTAGGTTGGCTGTCATGTTTAGTTGCTTGGTGTGTCATTTCGAGTCAAAGGAAACCACGTACCAGTGCGTCCGGGGTGATGGTGCTCTCGAGATGAACTTAAGAGGTTTATGATACTACATCTAGCCAGTGGACTTTATGTCCGATATAGTAATAAAGTCAAGTGGTACTAGTCTCGGATAATAAGAAGTCGATGAATTAATTTATCAGGAAATTAATAAATTGACGAGCACTATATCTTTGATGTGGGGAGAATAAATAATTAATTAATTAGTGGTTCCGAAAGCAATTTCGGTTTGAGTAGTGATTCCATAATTAATCCGTTAGTGGTATGATTAATTATGTGTTGGGTTAATTGATAAAATATAATTAATTATTTAATTAATTAATCTTAAGGGTCAATTAGTAAATTAACAATGTGCAATTAATTAATTGATTAATTAAGTTTTAAAGTTCAATTAGAATTAGGAAATCTAATTGGATTAGGTAATCTAATTAGACTTGGTAACTAATTGGAGTTGGTAACTTATTAAGATTAGGAAATTAGTAAATCCAAAACCCATCAAGAAAGGTTTAACTCAATCCCACTTACAGTCTCCCTTGTAGCTCTATAAATAGACAAAGGATTAGCAATAATCAAGACACAAGTCTCCCTTGTAGCTCTATAAATAGACAAGGGATTAGCAATAATCAAGACACAACATAATTCACAAGTTTCATTGTTCTTGAAACTAGAGAGAGAATCAAATTGAATCTATCTCAAAGTCGGATTTCTTCCCCAAATTCAGCGGCAGTTCCTAAGCAGTAGCGGCGATCGGATTTTCTGTCTGGTGGTGGCGTGTGGATACTGGCTAAGCGACATGTGGGGGTTGGTGACGGCGCGTGTGTTCACGCGCTGAACGGTGGCGGCGGATTGAATTTTTTTGGGCAGCTTCTGTTTAGAATTTTGTGTAATTGCTGATCAACTGGTTCGTTGGATCGTTGCCCACACAACGTACGAATCTCGTCTAAAAGTCGTACAAGCGATTACTTAAGGGACACGCTTCAAAGGTCAATTCTTTTCCTTTCGCTTTAATTAGAATTATTTTGAATGCGTGATTAATCGAATTGAGTAAAACTAAGATCCGGTGCTCGTGTGATATTTCAAAAGGATCGTATTACATGAGTGTTCGGGTTTGGTTGAGAATCTCCGATTCTGGAATACATAGCACGGAAGTGAGATTTTTTACCAGGCCCGGGCAGATAATTCCTTCATGGCGTAGGGTCTCCTCAGTATTCCTATAAAAAATACATCTCGACGGATTACAAAAAATCCAAAACCTGGCCAACTTGTTTAGGAAAGGAATAAGTGAGTTCCAAAATCTCCAAAAGAAGACTGAAATTTTGGGGGTGCACCAATTATCCCACATGTTTTTTCTGAAATCCTGAGTTAGGTTTTTCTCTCTGAGGGCTTGCTAGGCTAATTTCATGGTGAAACGGCCCTGAGGGGAAGGTTGCCAGAAGATTATATCTGGCTACTGGGAGAAAGTTACTGCCATGCCCTGGAGCCGTTGAGAAGCCTCTTCTGAAAGGAAGCCTACAAAGTAGTCCAAGTATGTCTCACGGTCTAAGAAAAATTCGAAAAGGGAGAGCTCAGGAAAAGGAGGTCGTCCCCTTTCAAACCATAAATAGCCAATCTCCGACCAATTATCGTACCAAAAGAGACAAGAGCCATCTCCTATCAAGACTTTTGATAAGGATGCTACCTTTAAAGGAAATTTGTGCCACTCTTGTCCAACTCGTTCCTAGATGTGCCGAGAAGGATAAGGAACGCGAGAACTTTGCCCATAGCCCCTTTCCTCCATTTCCACCCTACCTGAGCAGCAAAAGCAATCAATTAGGACGTTCAGTTGCCTCATTCCTAGTCCATTTTCTTCTATTGGGTAACATAGCCGTCTCCATGCTCTCCAATGTCTCATTTGCCCCTCGGCTGATTTTTTTTCCATAGTTATTATGTTAGGTGTACCTGTAGATGAACTACTAGCCGCAAAACGTCCATCCAGGCGGCAAGGATCTGTACAAATCTCATCATCAGCATCATCCTTAGCATCATCACCTAATGGTGAGTGCTCATCCACCTCCGGGAATGACGCAGGATCTCTCTGCACTCTCTGCTTCCTCCTATTGGAATCAGTAGGATGTTGTTTATCAACTGGAACATGTGTGGTCGCAAGACGTGGCGGGAGTTGTGTCCCCGCCCCCTACAAAACATTTATTTTTTTTTTGAAGCATTTAATTGAAAGGGTTAATGAACATTTAAATAAATATAATCATATACATTATTATAAATATATTCAAATAATAACAAAAATTCAATTATTAAAACAAATAAAACGAAAGGAAGTCAACGCGCTTTGAAAGTGCACCGACTCACATTATGAAACACCTTTATTAGGCGAGCGCCCTTAGGTCAGAGCGCCTGGGCACATGACTAAACAGTTGCCCACCAAATTAGGGCGTGCGGCCGCTTCGGGTTTCACCACGAAGAGGCGCCTTCTGCAAGTGCCTCACTCCACAGCCGAGCGCCTTATGAAGGCACTCCACCAATCGGCTAGCACGCCTTCTAAAGTGTTCGGCCGTAGATCGGACGCATTTTCTTGTGCTAGATCGAAAAAAAACACCAAGAATTAATAACAAAAGTTCAAATTTTGGAATGAATTTTTACCAGTCTTCGCATGGATCATTTGCCCGACTCCTCGTGGTTGTTGTGGTTCTCCTCCCCTAGTGTCCATTTGTTCCGAAATTGGCCAGAAAATCATTGTAAATTTTAGAATTTTTTTTTTTTTAACGAAAGAGTTGAAAGTTTCAAGATTTGAGATGATTTTGAAATTAACTTTTATATATTTATATATATATATATTTATATATAAAAGTAAGCCTTCTCATGAAAAAACTCAAATTCGCTGTTCGCACAATAATGCCCTTCAAGACAGGTAAAAACGCAGCAAAATACGTCTACCCTACAAAAATGGCACTTTTTGGTGCGTTTCTAACTCTCTGAACACATTTTGTGCTTTTTTCCCCCTTCTAACAGGCGCCATTTGTGTGTGTTTTTACCCTTATGACGTGTACTTTTGTGCGTTTTTAGTCCTTACACGGTTTTTTTTTTTTTTTTTTTTCCAGGGGCCTTCTTGTCCGATTGCTATTTGTACCATGACACAAATAGCAAAAAATGTGGCACAAATAGCAATCTAGTTTACCCACTGAAGATTATTGTTGGATCCCGTGAATGACGTTTACCAGTACTTCCCTACTTGATGGAAGGAAGGAAGGAAGGAAGGAATGAAGATAGGTGATGATGAGGGTTTCTTCCTCCTAGTTTGCTGGGATTTTAAGTACTCAACCGCCACAATTTGTTTCTATTTGTACTACTCTTTCCATTCTAAAATTTGAATAGTTTTTAACATAGATAGATATTCAATTCTATACCATGTCAAGACCAGTTAACGCATGCAATGGCATCGCAACCAGCACACATGATGTCTCTCTGAGGGGATTTCTCTCCCTACCTACAAAGTTGACAATGTAATGAAATAGGGATTTCAAAAAGAAACAACTTGAAGCTAATAATGGCTCACTATGATACCCTAAATTCCTGGTTTGGAGGCTGGTTGGTGTAGGAAGAATCTTCATTTACCAGATACATTGGCGAGTAGAATGATGTGGGGATGTGATCAAATACCAATTTGGGAAAAGTATGCTGATAATAAGATGACACCATCTTGTCCCCTCACTGCTACCTCCTTCCTGCAGCACAAGTCATAAATATAAATGAACCATAATGCCGCAAGAAATCCTTTATGACTGGATACACAGCTACGGAAAGAACAAAATCATGCAATTACAAGAAAATGGAGACAGATTAAAAAGATTAGGTAAGCCAGTCTAGTATAAGTTATTCAGCTCTTATCATCGGCAACTTTTCACCTTTTGGAAAGAAAAGCCCGCTTGCACATCATTTTTCAGTTAAAGATAACGTAAAGGACAACAAGCATTGCAAAAATCATACCAAGGAGGTTGGATACGGATTTTGTTCCCAACTTCAAGCTCAACATCACCACATATTCTGGAGCTAAAGATGACAGTCAATGGCCTTTCTCCAACCTGCCTCGTCACATCCAACGCATTCATCAAATGAAAGCTCTGCACAAGAAAGCAACATCAGTTTATTATTTCCCAACACATCTTCTAAAAGAGCAATTTTGATGACAGCATTTCAAGCTGAAGATTATCAGGACAACTGCCCACATTGAAGCTGAAGAATGTCAAGTCACTGATATGTTTCACTTTTATGCTGCTTATTCCTGCTTCATATGTGAACTGAAAAACCAAATTCCCAGATTACTAATTCCATTAACAATGATGACAGCCCTATAGTTTATTCACCACTTAGTTCACAAGTCATAAGCTATAACAATGTCCCCTTCAAATGGAAGCCCGAGGTCTCTTTTAATTCAGAAAGAGTGAGGGTATAATGTACAACAGTGCATTATCCTAGCCAAACACTTCTGTAACCATGCATTTTCATTGACCTTCTCTAATTCTTTGCAATTTTTCTGTATGGAAACAAAAATCCAAGAAAGAAGAGAAATCCAGTTTTCTGAATGCTCTTTCAGAAGATGACTTTACATCCATGACAACTGCTTTCTTTATCTTTGAATTCAACATGTAAGTAGATAGGACAAGAGTTGACAAATATTTGTTGCAATAGTATAATACACAAAGTCCACCTCTTTGTCACGTACAATACCACAACAACAAACATTATGCTTGCCCTCTAGGGACCTTGTCAGAATTTTGACATCAATGCAGCCTCTTTCATCTGAAAAAATAAGGTTCAAAGGTGAGTACAACAAAATCCACCAATGTGACATCAACAGCATAGTTGCATAAGTTGGAAAAAAGAACAGGTGGTTTTTACCATTTGAACAATTATCTACTATTGATCTTTCCAAAAAATCCACATCTTTTTGCTTTTCACTCAGCATCACATGCTGCAACTTGTCAAACAATCCAATACTGCACAATTTTCTACAACCTAAAATGAGCAACATATAAATTCCAAATATGTACTGAAACATTCAGTGCTATTGCTCACCCTACAGAATGAATTTCGACCTCTGACAGCACATCTTTAGGGGCAGCAGCTCCTAAAGCCTCATGAAATAAGTCTGCCATAGTCTTTTGTGGAGGCTTGGAGATCAAAGAATTACCCTACAGTTGAACTACCTCAATAACTTGGTAATAAATGCAGGCAACAGCTAAACATTATTCAGCAAGGTACCTCATCTTGAACTGATGACCTGTCATCCATTAAGCTATCCTCATCAGTATTTTCTATCCTCCATGGAGATATACTTCTCTTGAAGCCAAACTCTTTTCTTCTTCCTCTTAAGCTACTAGGCTAAGAGAAGTGTAAGAAGTAACATGCAAAGAGAGAATAAAGAAACTAAAGAAATTTTGTCAACAGAAAAAGTGCCAAAAGAAAACAAATATAAGTAGAAACTACCTGCTTGCCACTTTCCCGAAGGCAATCACTGTCCTCTTGTAAGTTATCCCAAAAACGAGCCATTGAGTTTTCATTTTCGTTATTATTTATCACACTAGGAAGTAGAATTGCATCTGTGGGCAGCTGTTCCACTTCTCTTCTGTTAAATACCTCCAATGACTCAGCCATTGATTTCTGAATACATCCATTTGAACCACCTTCTATGTCTTCATTTTGGTGAAGATCAGTTTGTAGCAAATCAGTCTCACTTTTATCACTGACAACCAAAGGAAAATCTTCCTTCTGTGAGTGGAATCCAAACAAAAATTTGGGCTTGGCTTTGGTCCGACTATCTGCAATAATTGATAACTAGTAATTGCAACAATTTTGTCTAGAAAGGGAGTGTTACAATTGAAAAGGAATCTCATCATCTCTATAAGTTGCAAGGTTCAGAAAACACTTGTGTATATCATACGGAAAAAAATAAAAAATAATTAAGAAAGGGAAAAAAAAGATTAAAAAAATTTCACCCTAGTTAACCATCCTTTTATTAGAAAAGAAATCAAACCAGTTATCACCCAAAAAAGAGAAAAAGACTCCTCATTCTGTCCTGTTGCTCCACATGCACATGCAGAGAAGAAAATACAGAAATGAACATCGCATCAAAAGAATTTGCCTCTCGAAACATCTGATAATGGGATTTCAGACTAATTTGATGGCCTTTTTCTATCCACAAGAATGGTAAATGGAAATTTAGACTCGGTTACATAAAGTGGGAATAACTGCAGCAGCATTTATAAGCATTTTCATATGGAGGCATAATATGCATAATATACATTATCAGATCCAATTAAATTAAAGTACCACCTTTGGTTACGTGCTCCTTGGCAGAAGGACCACCACTTCCATTCACCTGGACTAAGTCCTCAAGTTCTTCATTTGCCCCAAACCAAGCATCTCCTTCCACATACAATTTTAAAGTTCCAGTGGCATTTAAAGAAGTTTTCTGTAATTCGGAGTCGTAGATAAATCATCATGATTTAATACCAGAAGACTTCTGAGCAAGAGAAACAATGAAACTCAGATATGAGTACTAATGACATACCGCCATACCTCATCATCAGACACGATTTCCTCATCTGAGTTGCAGACCGATGCTAGAGCCAATCTTTGGCCATGTATGTTTTTTTCATCCATATCAGACATTGATTCTGTTGATTGATGATTGATGTTATCATCCTCAATGTTGAAAGCAGGAAATTCGATTTCCTCTTCCGTACAAGGTCCTCTTTGGCACTGATATAGGAAACGCTCAAATCAAAGCTTGCAAGTTAGGCATCAGATGGAAACCTTAGTAGTGTCTTTCTAACTTTTACACATTTGCTATAGTAATTTCTATAATCACCAGAATCCCAAAACCTTTTTCTTCTCCTTTGTTGATACATAAAGTTTTCAGTTGTTCTTACAGCCATACCATATCATATACTCAAGATTTGGTATTGCATCTAGAAACTGCAATTAAAATGAGTAACAACATTGACCAGCATAAGCTTAGCCAAACATAAGCATCAGCACTATCTCCGGGGGAGAAAAGGGATAAAAAGAAAAAAAAAAAAAAAAACTTTGAAGAATATCATCAGACACACCTCATTAGAAATGGTTGCATTGGTTCCATAATTGAGCTGATATGCATCTGCATATTACAAGTTAGTAGCATAATTCACCAAATTCGTCAAATAATAAGAAAAACGAGAAATTGAAGGCAGCAAAAGAAAAAGACATTACATTTTTGAAGTTTCTCAAGTTCCGAAAGAACTTGCATTTGAGGGCCCTTCAAAACAGAGAAACGACATCAACTTCTTGGAAGTTAAAAGTTTCAACTCCTAGTGTAGCATTCTTCTATTAAAGATTAACCTTATTCACAAAAGGGTCGCTCAAGGACAGAGCATATTTTCCTTGGGAACTATGGCTCAAATCTTCCTCTTCTACATAGTATACATGAAGACAGAAAATTAATTAGAACAGAAAAACTAACAAAACAATTTCAGCTAGTACCAATTGGAAGAACTACCGGAGCGGGATTGATAATTTGAAAACAGGGTTATTATTACCGGAGAGGCTCTGATCAGAATCGTAATCTGTCGGGAACATTCTATAATTTCTATTGAGCGGCTAAGCTTCCAGTTGTTGATTGGGGAGTTTTAAGCAAGAATTCCCTTCTCCTCTCGAGTTAATCCCGATTCAGTTAATACTGGGATGTTTGGAAGCATCCTTTCCAATTCTTCAAATTTATGTAGTATCTTGATATTTGTACCACAAATTTACTAATTGTAGTAAAAAATAATAATAATAAAATTACAAAAATATCCTTCATGTATTAAGAAATACATTTCAAAAATTCAAAAAATATCTCTAAATATAAAAAAACTCCCTCAAAAATCTTACAAAACCTTTCCAAATCTTTCAAAAAAATCTTCCAAAATCGTAAAAAAATATTCAAACATTGATTTCCTTCGAGTTGGGATACAATCTACTTCAAAATTTACGCAAAAATGGTAAGATTTTGATATTTTTTTATTGTTTTTAGTATGCTGCATAAAAATCACACATGTTTTGCGATTTTCATTGAAGTAATCGCTCTAAATTGGCGAGAAAGGCAATCAAAATCGCACAGTTTTTGCGATTTTTTTGTATAATGTTTGCTAAGTGTGGGCGATAATATCTTGAAAAATCGCCAATGATCTGCGATTTTCTTAAAAATAATCGTAATGTGTGTGCGATTATTTCAGCAAAAATCACAAAGCATTTGCGATTTTTCACTACACATTCCCATATTATTGATGATTTTTTATATAACTCTCGCACATTGTGTGAGAGATTTATTTGAAAAATCACACTTTATGTGCGATTTTTCATATGAAAATCATCTATTTGCTCCAATTTTTCAAAATTATATATTTTGTATAGTTTGTAATTGTTTATTCATTACTTATTATTAGTTTTAATTTGATTAATGAAGCAGGATCCAAATGGATTGTCTGACCTTCAGAGGGATATGAGTCACGATTTTAAGTGTCCTGACTTTTTTCCTACTGAAGAAGAAACATACACTTATTATTCGGATTTGGCTCTTAGATTTCGTTTTGAGCTGATTAAAGTAGGGAAGGGTAATAAGGAAAAAGGGGTCACCTATCGTTGCAACAGATTCAGATATCCAATTGAGCAAGAGTCTCCCCCCAAACATAGGAAGAACACCAAACGGCGAGGATGTAAATGTATGTTCAAGTTATATTGCAAGGAGGTGAAGGAAAATGGTTGGTGAGTCAAAGTAACACCGGGAAGTCAATGCACAATCACACTGTTATAGTGTATCCAGAGGGTCACAGACAGCTCAGCCGCTTGACTGATGAATCAAGACAGGTTGCTAGAACTTTGAACAATGCAAATATGAAGCCAAAAATGATTCGGAATCATCTTGCTGAGACACATCCTAAAGATAATGTGACAGTGAGGCAGCTAAGTAATCTGAAATCTGATGACAGGAAAGCAAAGTTTGAAGTAGAAATATTTGGCAGCAATTTGTTCATTATGCCAAGGAGAAGCATTATTATGTAAAAGTTTTGACAGAAGAGGGCACAGATGTGATCACACATGCATTCATAGCGCATCCAATGTCAATTCAGTTGTTTAACAGATTTTATGGGGTGATTGTGGTGGATGCAACATACAAGACCAACAAGTAAAAGATGCTACTCTTTCAGATTATTGGTATGACTCCTTCCAATAAGAATTATAATATTGCATGTGCCCTTTTGAGAGATGAGAAAAAAATTAGTTATGATTGGGTGTTTGCACAGTTGAGAGAGTCGTTGGATGCTGAAAATGTTCCTAGTGCTATTGTTTCTGATCGAGAGATGAGTTTGATGGATCCTATTAGGGATCATTTTCTGGGATCACACCACCTGCTATGTTTGTGGCATATCGACCGTGATGTTGATAATCAGTTGAAAAAGCTTGTTGGTGAGGGTGAAAGGAAAAAAGAAATAAAAAAGCTTTGGAATGCATTTGTTAATGCGCCAACAGTTGAAGAGTATGATTTGCTACTGCAGTTTTTGAAGGATAGTTACTCTATAGTTGCATCATGTGTTGTTGTTTACTTGGAGAGAACATGGTTGGTCCATAAAAAGATGATTTGTAGGGCTTGAACAAACAAAATTCTCCACTTTGGCAATACTAGTAGTAACAGAGTGGAGAGTACTCATGCTGCACTGAAGGATTGGATGAATGCTGGCACCCATTCACTTGACACGCTATTTGGTGTGATTGACGACCATGTCAATTACCAGTTATCACAGATCAGGTAATTTTATTAATTAGTTTGATTCACTACTTACTTTATTAATTTAAATTATGCACTTCTAACTTGATTATTTAATTTGATTCTATACTTACTTTATTAATTTAATTTATGCATTTTTTACATTATTAATGTATTTTAGGGAAACCCTTGAGGCATGCATTTCCAAGAAAACAACCTCTATGTTGTGTTTTCCGTATGAATTATTGAATGGTCATATGTCGCACTATTATTTGGAGTTGATCAGCGAACAAGTTGAAAGGATTACTAAGTTGGGCAATGACTTATTTGAGAGATGTGGCTGTGTCTGCAAGGCTACGCATGGGATTCCTTGTGCATGTGAAATTTGGAAATTGCAGGAATCACACAACACGATCACTGTTGAAATGGTGCACGAGTTTTGGAAGAGATTGACGATTGAGACATCTGAAGTGGATTCGAATACCATATCTGAGGAACTTAGGTATGTTTTATATTATGTATGTTAGTTAGCGATGTTATGATTTATTTACATGTATTTTCATAGAGATTTTTTATATGTTATAATTTAATTTTTTTAACAAATACTTCCGCGAGGAAATCGTTCCGAAATTTAAGAGCAGTCCACGTGCGGTCATGCGTGATCTGATTGTCAAGATGAACGCATCGCTGAATCCTGACAATACAAGTGTATTCGAGCCAGCTGTTTTGACAACATCAAGGGGTCGTCAAAGATTACATCCATCAGCGAGGTGTGAGCTGAGTGCTCGCGAGAAAGTTGCACGGCGAAATAATGCATCTGTGAGATCATCCAAAATATCTTTGCAATTTGAGGATGGTAAGCGTTTTTGTGTCAATTAAGATTGACTCTTTACTTTAATTTTCTAATGGAATAAAATTACAATAATTGTTTATTTCCAATTTGCAGTTAGAGAAGACAGTGAGAGTAGTCCCCTGATACCAGATTATGTTCAACCTTTCTGTACTGGCATTTTGGACGTAGAGCCAGATGGCAATTGTGGTTTTCGAGCTGTTGCAGATGGTCTCTATGGCAATCAGAATGAATAGGGAATGGTTTGAACTGCGTCTATTGGAGAGATTCTTGTGCATCAGGATACGTACATACTGCTTCTCTATGCTTGTCTACCACACAATCTTCCTCAGGACACTGATCCTATTGCTTGGGGAATTTGGCGATTGAATCATTTTTCATCACCATGTGCCAGTGCTGGCTGGATGAGCACTCCCACGGACTTTCTTGCTATCGCCACTTATGCAAACACATTGGTAATACATCTCAGTATCGCTCGTGGGTGTTGTTTCTCCATTTTATCTTTGTGGTCGTTAGGTGGTGGCACAAGACCTTCTCGGCAGATAGCCATTGCCCACGTTCGTGGAAATCATTTTATACGAGTCAGTTTGACTGATAATTGCCCTGCCCTCCGTTGGCATATCTGTGGGGATATCACTGCGATGCTGTTATGGCGCGATTTGCAGCATCTGATGAATTTAAAAAAAGGCTTGACCATTGGAACTTGATTTGTGGACCATAAAGTATACGGCATTATATGTGATATTTCAATTTGATTTGAATATTTATTTTGTGTTTTTATTAGTTTTCATTTCATTTGATTTCAAATTATCATTTCATTATAATTGTTGTCAAATTTGTTATCTAATATGGTATCACATATAAAATACCATTATTATGTACAATAAAGTCCAATTGACGTGGTGCTAGTTGTTTTAGACGTGGTGCAAAACCCTTTAGACGTGGTGCTAATTATTTTAGACGTGGTGCTAATTGTTTTAGACGTGGTGCTAGTTGTTCTGAGACGTGGTGCTAGTTGTTTTAGACGTGGTGCTACTTGTTTTAGATGTGGTGCTAGTTGTTCTTAGATGTGGTGCTAGTTGTTCTGAGACGTGGTGCTAGTTGTTTTAGACGTGGTGATACTTGTTTTAGACGTGGTGCTAGTTGTTCTGAGACGTGGTGCTAGTTGTTATGAGATGTGGTGCTAGTTGTTTTAGACGTGGTGCTAATTGTTTTAGACGTGGTGCTAGTTGGTCTACGACGTGCTGCTAGTTATTCTGAGACGTAGTGCTAGTTGTTCTGAGACGTGGTGCTAGTATGATGACCAATTTTAGAATTTACTCAAATATTGCAATGTTTGTGCTATTTTCTCTTTAGTTATTGCAAAGCATGTGCGATTTTTTATTGCAATTGCCACTTTCCAGCTTTTAAGGTCATTTTAGGTATTTCATCAATTTTTTGTGCTACAAATAGTAAATTTGTGCTACAAATAGTTTTCCAGTTTATGTAGGACACCAATGACCGAGTTAATTAAGGTTTCTTTTTCCGAAAAGCAATTCTAAAAAAACAATACTGTACAATTTATCCAAACAATAATTAAATTATAATTTTCTTCAAATTTTTCTTTTACATACTTATCTTCTCTTTCCTCCCAACGAAACTTTCTCCAACCTAATAAACTTAAAAAGTAGAAAGAAGTAGGAAACTTAATCAAGAAGCGAAGAATTAGCAAACAAAAGAAATCGCGAATGCAGCATGCTAGTAAATGTTCTCTGTAAAATAAATTAGGAATGAAGACCGAAATTATCTTAATAAATGAATAATTAGTTAATATAAAAGAAATTTCGAATCCTGTATGCTAGTAGATGTTCTCCATAAATTAGGAATGAAGGCCGAAATTATCCTGCTAAATTCTTGTGATATTATTAATCTTCTGAGAATGCTGATACAAAAACTAGGCTGAGAGTCGAATGGTTTACAAAGAAAATACAAGAGAAGAGAGATTTTCAAAACAAGATAAGAAGTAGTGAGTTCGTTCTGCCAAATACTACTCACTACATTCTAATTTATAGAACAAAATATGCTACTATGCTGAACAAGTTGGAATCTTGACTTCACGTGAAATTATTCTTCTTACTTTTCTTCAATAGCATAGTCCTAACTTCACGTGAAATTATTCTTCCTACTTTTCTTCAATGGCTGAGAATCCTTCTTTTGATAAGGTTGTGAATCCTGTTGCTCCACGTGAATCCTGAATCCTTTAGATAATGCTGGCTAGTTGCATGTGATATTATTCTCCCCGAATATATTCCTGACATGCTACTATTTGTCTACCTTTTGAACTGCTTTCATTTCTGCTTTTAATTTTGCACTGTTCTTCTGTAGCTTTATTCTGAAAACCAATATTCTGTATCCACGAAGTCATTATTCTCGTCTCCTGATGAATAATCTTCTAATTCATATGCAATCAATGGATTATGTGGGTAAACGCATAACTGAATTTTGGACAGTTGTCCATCCTCATTAATCTTTACTGATTCAATTCTAGTCCTGTTAAAAAGTCTATCTTCTTCTTTCATCATTCTATCATAAAAAATTTGATTCTGCAATTGCCTTGCTGAAATGATTTGTTTCCCAATCACTCTATCAAATAGCAGACTTGTACAATTCTTCTTTTTGTTAGGCATTGGAATGCCTCTTCCTTTGAGCTTTTCATTGAATTCATCTGGGCAATATTCCTGCAACTAAAAGAAAACGCGGATTTTTTTTTTTCAGTCCATACGTCCATTAGAACTCATAGATTTCTCTTGGTAAGGAGGTAGCAAAAAGGTCTGAAGATGACCCTTCACTCGAAGCTACCATCATATTGTTGGATTTTTCTCTGAATTTTTTGAATTCCAAGAATTCTTGATATTCAAGGAACTCATTGTCTTGCTTAAACTTTTGTTTCAGAGATAGGGATGAGGCAGGTTTAGTGATTGGTGCTTTCCCCTTATCAAAAAATTCATGCTTTATCGGAGTTCTTAGGTTGACTGGAGCTTTTTGCTGGACTGGGGCTTTCCCGAGCTGAATTGCACTTTTTTCAATTAATTTTTGTTCTTCAAAATAAATCTGAACTTTTTCCTGATTTACATTGAGAGAAACCTACCACTTGATCTTAAATTCTCGAACAAGTGAAAGTGGCACAGGCTTCTGGAAATGCTAGAAAAATTTAAAATTCCAACAAATAATCCATAGAACCCTCATTCTGATATGAAAATAGATTAAACATGCAAATTCTGGGATGTCTCCTTCAATTCTTCTGCTGAACATCTGAAGTGCCATTTTAGCATCTAGAGGATAGATCTCATATATGGCTCCAATAGTATTGCCACCATTCATAAAACCAAATGGGAATATTGTTGAAATTTGCATTAAAAGTTTTATGAGAAGTGTAAAACTAAGAATGATCAAATGGCCTGAAGAGAAACGCCTTAAACCATGCTTCTTTGTAATCCTCATAAAAATAATCAACTGGGTCATGAGGAATGTTAAAATTCTTGATGCCTCCTGCTGAAGGTGGCATTATTGTCCAATCATGTCTGTTTAAGATCTTCCTAATAACAGCTTTGGAGTAGAGCACATATGTGTTGGTTTCTGGATCCATAGTATGATGAATGTCAACTGATCCTGAATGAACAAGAATGAACTGATAATATATTAAATCCTTCTTTGGTTCTGCTAAAATCTAATATTGTCGTTCATGGAACATGTTGGCAACATATCCTAGGAGATCCAGGTATTCAAGTGGCTTAGGAAGCCTGGTGAGACTTAAGTGTTCTGTATGTGATTTGGTAGCATAACATGGAAGGTTTGGATTGTAGGGTTGTCTGGGCTAATTTTGCTGGGTATTATTCTATTCAGTGAAATTCTGCTGTGGTCTAGGATTATATGGTTGCTGTCTATAAGGATAAGGCAAATGGATATTGGATTTTGGAATTGGAGACTGCTGCAATTTGGCTGAAGGGTTAGATGCTGCTTGAACATATGTTAATGGTGGAAAATCCTACAAATTCTGAAATCTATTGGAGGAAGATGGAATTATTTGATTCTTCATAAAGTCTTTAACTGTAAGGAGTTTGTTTCTTGCTGGCGGTTCACTAATCCTTGTGTTCCTGTTAAAATTTCTCTTGTCAAGAAGTCAAGTAAAGAATTAGAATCTCCTTTTATATGTTCAATTTCAAAATCAAAAACAAATAAAATTATTTCCATCTTGCAAAAAAACTTTTGGAAACTAAGTTTTTCACATCTTTTTGTAAAACATCTTCTGAAGATCATCCTGAAATTTAAAAATACATAAGACAATAGATAAAATCTTTTTTTTGACTGTAGAATAGTTCTTTTGTGGTCCAAGCCACAATCCTGAATGATATTTAACTAATTGTTTTTGGGATGATGATTCTAACTTTTAATTTAAAATTCCTCCATATCCTATATCAGATGCATTTGTCTCTACTATCAAGTATCCACGAGGATACGGAATGCAAATAAGTAGTAAAGTTTTTATTCTTTCTTTTAACAATTTATCCACACTAGTATGTTCTTCTGACCATGCAAGTGGATTCTTCTGTAATCTTTTGAACAATGGAGCACATATTTCTCTTAATTTTGGAAAAAAATCATAAATATAATTCAAATTTCCTAAAAATCTTTACAATATAGAGTTTTTTCTTTTAATTCATTTGGAAATTTTTTTGCAAATTCTAAAGATCTTTATATGGGAATAATGGTTCCTTTATAAATATTATGACCTAAAAATCTTATGTTTGTATGAAACAATTTAATTTTTGATGCAGATACTACTAATCCATTTCTTTTTACAACATTCAAGAAAATATTTAAATGTTTAAAATGATGTTCTATCGATTCAGAAAAAATTAAAACATCATCAATATATACTATAGAAAAAATAGTCTAAGGATTTAATATATCATTCATTACTCTCTGAAATTCTGAATGGGCGTTTTTTAATCCAAAGGCATGACATTCCACTCATAATGACCAAAAGAAACTGTAAATGTTGTCTTATATCTATCTTGCGGTGCTATTTGCATCTGCCAAAATCCTAATTTCATGTCAAATTTAGAAAATATTTTTGCATTATAAATCCTTTTTAATAAATCTCTTTTATTAGGAATAGAGTACCTAATCTATTGTAATACTTTATTGAGTGGTTTATAATTAATTACTAGTCTTGGAACTCCTGTTTCTTTTTCTGTCTGTTTCATGACATAAAATGCTGCATAACTCCAATGTGACTTAGATGGAGTAATTAAATCATTTTTAAGTAATCCTTCTAATCTTTCTTACATACGTCAAATAATTCAGAATTCATTTGAATGTCTAACTTTTGTTGGTATATTCCTTTCATTGAAATCCTTTTCATAAGGTAAAGTTACTAAATGTTTCTTTCTATCCCAAAAAACAGTAGGAATATCTTAACATACTCGTTGTTTTATTCTATCTTCTAAATATTTTATTTTCTGTTGTAATCCTGAATTCTGTAACTGCTCTTCTATCATAACAGAGCTTTTTCCTTCTTTTAGAAAATTAATTTTATTTGTTATTACATCAATACTATTAATTTGTTGATAAATGGAATTAGTCTAAAACATTAAAAGTTCCTTATGTTTTACTGGAGACAAGAATCTAAAGAGAACTTTTGATTGCATTATTTTAGTACCTAATCCATGTTCATTTACCAAAAAGGATATATTTGTGTTAAAAAAGGAGTACCTAATATAGCATGAATATTCAAATATTCTACAACAAAAAACTGATGCTTAAAACAAAATTTTTCATTACATATAAAAGTCTTAGTTAATTTTCCCTTGATATTCAGTAGCATTCCATTTGTTGTAAGTAAAGACTCTCTTGTTGGTACATAATACTTTGTCGGAACTAATCCATCTCTTATACAATTCTGATCCGCACCATTATGTAACATAGCAGTGCTGATATTGTGATATAAACTATCCACTTTTGAAAAGTTATCTTCTCTATAATAGAAATAAATTTAGAATCATGTGGTTATTTATTTGAAAGTGAAATTTCTGCTAACTGAAATTCTGGAAAGGGTATATCTACTACTATATTCTTTTCTTTTGATGTATTTGCCTTACTTACAACTATCTGTGTTTCTAATTCTAAATTTTTTTGCCTCTATTCTTAAAACATCTTTTTTTAACTGTTTTACTTGATTCTTTAATTGATTTATCTCAGCCTGCAAATCCTTTGTACTATTATGTCTAAATGAATTATTAGTCAAATAATTATTTAATAATTTAGAATACTAAATGGCTTAACTATTTTAACTGTATCCCGCTCTTCTGATAATAATAAATCTCTTAATTTATGTAAATAAACACGTTGTAATTCTAAAGGTAATTCCTGAATTAAATCAAATAAAAGTTATTTTTAATCCTTATTATTAGAATAAGTTCTAATCATATTGATTGAATTATTACTACATTCTGCTTCTCCTGCCTTTGTACTAGAAATAATATAAAATTCATCATTATAATCATTAGAATTATCTTGAACCAAATAAATTTTATGTGCTAATCTTTCTTTTAAGTCTAAATCTAATTCAACAAATTTATCCAATATTTCATTAATCTTTTTCTTGCTTCTACAAACATTAGCTTTATGTCCCTTTTTCCCACATTTATAGCAGGTAATATTCTCTTTATTATACATCTTTTTATATTTTTTTACTTCTATTAGATCTTTTTCTGTCATCATACGTTTGAGGTTTCTTTCTTTTATAGGCTATTATTTTCTGCTTTGCAGCTACTGAAGGGGTTTTAATTCCTGTTATTCTAAAAGCTTCACAAAACGATCCTAATTCTCTTCTTTTACTACATATTTTGCTTGAAATTTTAAATCCTGACATGCTGTTAAGACTTGTTGTTTTACAAAGGCAAATAATTGTCCATAAGTCATTGCATTAAAATCTATTGTTTCTGTACCCATTACTTTTCAAGTTTGTCATTACTCTTTGAGAAAATAAATTAGGCAATCCTGTAACAAATTTTTCTTTCTATATTGGAGAATTACTATATGGTCTTTTCAATACATGAGTTAAAAACATATCTTTATACCATCTAAAATCAGAAAAACTAGGACATTTTAAATTTGTTAGAAAATTTTTTAAAGAAGTTAATGTTCATTAGGATTTCCTACAAAATGCATAGTTATAGTATAAATTAAAAATTCACAAGAATCATTCGTATTAGTAATATTCCCTTCTGCATCTTCTTCTGTTCTCATATGATCATTTATAACCATTTTATCCTGAAAACTTAAACAATTATCTCTCCAATATTTTAATTGTTTTGTAAATTCTGAAATAACTAAAAGACATGCACCATTTTCTGACATATTCTTTAACCTATTTGTTGTTTTTTTCATTCCTATTTCTCGTAATGTATTTAAAATTTCATATTCACTTTTACCATCTATATTCCAATTTATTAAAGAACTACCATCATAACTATTAGAACAAAATTTTGCCCTTTCTTCATATTGAATATCAGGTGGGGTTGGTCTAGGGTAATAATTCTTTGTTTCGGTTATTCTCCAATTATTCCTATTTGTATAGGCCTTCTTCTAATTTTATTTATATTATTGGGCTATTCTTCTAATAAATCCTCTTCTATTTCATTTATTTGATGGAGTATATCATTATCAGAATCAGAACTGTCTAAAGAATCTTCATAATCTACTTCTTTATTTATCATATTTATTTTATAAGGACCTGAAGTAAGGCTAGAATTCAGTTTTTCTAATGTCTGTGATATTTTTTCTATTAGAGGAGTTTGTGAGGAACTAGAAGGTAATGTTATATTATCTCTTTCTCTTAACAATATATTAAGTTGAAAATGAGGAAATGAGTGACTATTGGGAAACTTTTGGTCATTCCTAGGTAAAGACTTAATTTCTATTGATAAAAATCTATTTGTTTAGCTATATTATGCAATACTATACTTGAATAATTATGCTGCTGATGTAATTTATTTATGTCTTCCATTTTTACATATTCATCATTAACTTTTCCAGTTTTAAAGGGAGAATCAATTAATTCCCCATGAGTTGTATATATTTTTAGTGTTTTTAAAGGAGGATATGTATGAGTTATTATCGTTCCATCTCCTAATTTCCATTTTCTTAATATATTCGTCTGTACATTAATGTGTGAAACTGTATGTACATCTTCTATTCCTAATTTAGTAAAATAATATTCTAACCATGTATAAAAATTAAACGGAGTATTATGCCTTTTTACATCTCCTATTCATTCTTCTTGCAATTTTTCTTGATAATGAGATTTTAACTGTTGATAGCATTTTTTTTTTGTTCTAAATATTCTTCATCTTCTAAATCTTCTATCAACTTATCAAAATTAATTTCTACCTAATTTTTCAGTATCATTAACAGATCCATTAATAATGAATTCTCTTGTTTTAAATATTCACTTACAAGGAGATGAATATGAAAAATTAACAAAACAGTTTGTAGTAATGTATAGAATTTATTATAAATTAATAACCAGTCAGTTGAATCCTAAGTTTAAATTATTTCCATTAGTTAAAGAAGAAACAGTTATACTACAAATAGATGATGAATATTTAAAGAATTTTACTCCTAAGAGATTAAAATGGAATGAAATAACAATACCAGATGAAGAAGAAGATTGTATAGTTTTAATTAGATTCAATTCTTTTAAAGAAAATGCTTCTAGTTCATATTTAATTCCTTTCCAAACCAGAAGAAAATCATGTACAGAACACTTTACAAGAAATTTTTCAAAAACTCAAGTTTATCATAAAAATCCAATTCCATAAATAAATTCTTATCACTATCCACCTTTGTCACCAACAGGCTCATAGATGCAATGAGATATTAATGTCATAAATAAAGTAGTAGAATTAATTCTGATAAGTTGATAGAAGATTTAGAAGATGAAGAATATTTAGAACAAAGAAAATGATATCAACAGTTAGAATCTCATTATCAAGAAAAATTGCAAGAAGAATATATAGCAAATGTAAAAAGGCATAATACTCCATTTAATTTTTGTACATGGTTAGAAAATTATTTTACTAAATTAGGAATAGAAGATGTATATACAGTATCTCACATTAATGTACAGACGAATTTATCAAGAAAATAGAAATGAGGAGATAGAACAGTAATAACTCAGACATATTATCCTTTACAAACACTAAAAATAGATATAGCTCATGGTGAATTAATTGGTTCTCCCTTTAAGACAGGAAAAGATAATGATGAATCTGTAAAAATGAAAGACATACCAAGAGTTAGATTAGCTAGATTAATAGGGTTTAAACCTCTCTCTTTGTACCACAAAAAAAAAAGGAAGGCATAAAGAAATGACATCAGCAGCATAATTATTCAAGTATAGTATTGCATAATATAGCTAAAAAAATAGATTCTTTATCACTAGAAATTAAGTCTTTACCACCTAGTAATGGTCAAAAGTTCCCTGACAGTCACTCATTTCCTCATTTTTAACCTAATATATTTTTAAGAGAAAGAGATAATATAACATTACCTTCTAGTTCCTCACAAACTCCTCTAATAGAAAAAATATCATAGACATTAGAAAAACTTAATTCTAGCCTTGCTCTAAGTCTTTCTAAAATAAATATGATAAATAAAGTAGTAGATTCTGAAGATTCTTTAGACAGTTCTGATTCTAATAATGATATACTCCAGCAAATAAATGAAATAAAAGGTGATTGATTAGAATAACAACCCAATAATATTAATAAAATTAGAAGAAGGCCTAGATATACAAATACGAATAATTGGAAAAGGACTAAAACAAGGAATTATTACCCTATACCAACTCCACCTGATATTCAATATGAAGAAAGGGCAAAATTTCGTTCTAATAGTTATGATGGTAGTTCTTTAACAAATTGGAATATAGATGGTAAAAGCGAATATGAAATTTTGAATACATTACAAGAAATAGGAATGACAAAAATAGCATATAGGTTAAAGAATATGTCAGAAAAGGATGTATGTCTTTTAGTTATTTCAGGATTTACATGTCAATTAAAATATTGGTGGGATAATTCTTTAAGTTTTCAGGATAAAATGGCTACAATGGATCATATAAGAACAGAAGAAGATGCAGAAGGGAATATTACTAATACGAATGATTCTTGTGAATTTTTAATTTATACTATAGCTGTGCATTTTGTAGGAAATCCTAATGAAACATTAACTTCTTCAAAAAAAATTTGTAACAAATTTAAGATGTCTTAGTTTTTCTGATTTTAGATGGTATAAAGATATGTTTTTAACTCATGTATTGAAAAGACCAGGTAGTAATTCTCTAATATAGAAAGAAAATTTGTTACAAGATTGCCTAAGTAATTTTCTCAGAGTAATGACAAACTTTCAAAAAGCAATGGGTATAGAAACAATAGATTTTAATGCAATGACTTATGGACAATTATTTGCCTTTGTAAAATAAGAAACCTTAACAGCATGTCAGGATTTAAAATTTCAAGCAAAATATGGTAGTGAAAGAAGAGAATTAGGATCATTTTGTGAAACTTTTGGAATAACATGAATTAAAACCCCTTTAGCAACTACTAAGCAGAAAAGAATAGTCTATAAAAGAAAGAAACCTCAAAGGTATGATGATAATAGCAAAAAAAATAATAGAAGTAAAAAATATAAAAAGAGGTATAATAAAGAGAATATTACTTGCTATAAATGTGGGAAAAAGAGACATAAAGCTAATGTTTGTAGAAGCAAGAAAAAAATAATGAAATATTAGATAAATTTGTTGAATTAGATTTAGACTTAAAAAAAATTAGCAAATGAAATTTCTTTGGTTCAAGGTAATTCTGATGATTATAATGATGAATTTTATAGTATTTCTAGTATAAGTGCAGGAGAAGCATAATGTAGTTGTAATAATTCTATCAATATGATTAGAACTAATTCTATAATAAGGATCAAAAGCAACTTTTATTTTATTTAATTCAAGAATTACCTTTAGAATTACAACCTATTTATTTACATAAATTAAGGGATTTATTATTATCAGAAGAGCAGGATATGGTTAAAATAGTTGAGCCATTTAGTATTTCTAAATTATTAAATAATTATTCGACTAATAATTCATTCGAATAGAATAGTACAAAGGATTTGCAAGCTGAGATAAATCAATTACAGAATCAGGTTAAACAGTTAAAAGAAGATGTTTTAAGAATAAAGACAAAAAATTTAGAATTAGAAACACAAATAGCTATAATTAAGGCAAATACTTCAAAAGGTAAGAATATAGTGAAGATATACCCTCTCCAGAATTTCAGTTAGCAGAAATTTCACTTTCATATAAACAACCACAAGATTCTAAATTTATTTCTATTATAGAGAAGATAACTTTTCAAAAGTGGATATTTTATATCACAATATCAGTAGGATCTTTTAAAGCAACAATCACTGCTATGTTAGATAGTGGTGCGGATCATAGTTGTATAAGAGATGGATTAGTTCTGACAAAGTATTATGTACCAACAAGAGACTCTTTACTTACAGCAAATGGAATGCCACTGAATGTCAAGGGAAAATTAACTAAGACTTATATATGTAATGAAAAATTTTGTTTTAAGCATCACTTTGTTATTGTAGAATATTTGAATATTCATGCTATATTAGGTACTCCTTTTTTAACACAGATATATCCTTTTTGGGTAAATAAACATGGATTAGGTACTAAAATAATGGGATCAAAAGTTCTCTTTAGATTCTTGTCTCCAGTAAAACATAATGAACTTTTAATGTTACAGACTAATTCCATTTATCAACAAATTAATAGTATTAATGTAATAACAAATAAAATTAATTTTCTAAAAGAAGAAAAAGACTTTGTTAGGATAGAAGAGCAGTTGCAGAATTCAGGATTAGAACAGAAAATAAAATATTTAGAAGATAGAATAAAACAAGAAGTATGTTCATATATTCCTAATGTTTTTTAGGATAGAAAGAAACATTTAGTAACTTTACCTTATGAAAAGGATTTCAATGAAAGGAATTAACCAACAAAACCTAGACCTATTTAAATGAATTCTGAATTATTCGAAGTATGTAAGAAAGAAATAGAATGATTACTTAAAAATGTTTAATTACTCAATCTAAATCACCTTGAAGTTGTGCAGCATTTTATGTCATGAAACAGTTAAAAAAAGAAAAAGGAGTTCCAAGACTAGTAATTAATTATAAACCACTCAATAAAGTATTGCATAGATTAGGTACCCTATTCCTAATAAAAGAGATTTATTAAAACGGATTTATAATGTAAAAATATTTTCTAAATATAACATGAAATCAGGATTTTGGCAAATATAAATAACACCGCAACATAGATGTAAGACAGCATTTACAGTTCCTTTCGGTCACTATGAATGGAATGTCATGCCTTTTAGATTAAAAAACGCCCCTTCAGAATTTCAGAGAGTAATGAATGATATATTAAATCCTTATATTAATTTTTCTATAGTATATATTGATGATGTTTTAATTTTTTCGAAATCGATAGAATAACATTTTAAACATTTAAATATTTTCTTCAATGTTGTAAAAAGAAATGGATTAGTAGTATCTGCATCAAAAATTAAATTGTTTCAAACAAACATAAGATTTTTAGGTCATTATATTTATAAAGGAACCATTATTCCCATACAAAGATCTTTAGAACTTGCAGAAAAATTTTTAGATGAATTAAAAGAAAAAACTCAATTGCAAATATTTTTAGGATGTTTGAATTATATTTTCTGATTTTTTTTTCCCAAAATTAAGAGAAATATGTGCTCCATTGTTCAAAAGATTATAGAAGAATCCACCTGCATGGTCAAAAGAACATACTAATGTGGTTAAATTGTTAAAGGAAAGAATAAAAATTTTACACATTATTTGCATTTCGCATACTCATGCATACATGATAGTAGAGACAGATACATCTGATATAGGATATGGAGGAATTTTAAAGCAAAAGATAGAATCATCATCCCAAGAAAAATTAGTTAGATATCATTCAGGATTGTCGCTTGGACCACAAAAGAATTATTCTACAGTAAAAAAATAGATTTTATCTACTGTCTTATGTATTTCTAAATTTCATGATGATCTTATAAATAAGAAATTTCTTCTAAGAGTAGACTACAAACATGCAAAAGATGTTTTACAAAAAAATGTGAAAAATTTAGTTTCCAAATAAATTTTTGCAAGATGACAAGCAATTTTATCTGTTTTCGATTTTGAAATTGAACATATAAAAGGAGATTCCAATTTTTTACCTGACTTCTTGACAAGAGAGTTTTTAACAGGAACACAAGGATGAGTGAACCGCCAGCAAGAAACAAAATCCTTACAGTTAAAAACTTCATGAAGAATCAAATAATTCTATCTTCCTCCAATAGATTTCAGAATTTGCAGGATTTTCCACCTTTAACATTTGTTCAATCAGCATCTAACCCTTCAGCCAAATTGCAGCAGTCTCCAATTCAAAAATCCAATATCCATTTGCCTTATCCTTCCAGATAGCAACCATATAATGCTAGACCACAATAGAATTTCACTCAACAGAATAATAACCAACAAAATCAACCCCAAAATTATCAGCCCAGATAACCTTACAATCCAAACCCTCCATGCTATGCTACCAAATCACATATATAACACTTAACTCTCACTAGGCTTCCTGAGCCACTTAAATACCAGGATCTCCTAGGTTATGTTGCTAACATGTTTCAGGATGATAGTATCAGATTTTAGCAGTAGGAAACTTACTGCTGATGTCGTCCCACAAATTAGGATTGATGCACCTGTCTTAGAAAACAATGACAACTTTGAAACATCTTATGGGTAAAAGTATACTAGTATAATTTTGTTATGTTAGAGGGGCATTATAGGTACTAACCTTTGAAAATAGGGCTATAAATAATAAAAAATAGGTTACAAATGGTAAACCATTTCTTTAAACCTTGTTTTAGAGAGTAATTTTGATGTGAACATCATGAGCTCTCACTCTACTCCCTTCAAAACTGCGCAGCATCTCCCTAAATTGACAAGGGTGTTTTGGGAGCTCCAATGAGCCCAAATTGAAGATTTTATCATGTTAAAAGACACCTAGGTCAATATATTGGTCAAGCCCCTCAAACCAGCCTAAAGAGATGTTACATGACATCAATATGCATGTTCAAATTTGAGGGCATGCCTAGTTACGAATTTCCGCATAGGAGTCCATGGATTCTCCTACTTTGAATCAAGATAACCTCAAAAGATATCCATTATAGATATTTTTGGACCTATGACGATAAGCAGATGAAAGGATTGAAGAAGCCTTGAAGTTGCTAATCGAAGAAGCCCAACAACAGGCCCAAACCCATCTTCCATCCACGGGGCCCAAGCCCATTAATGTGACAAGTTAGTTCGATAATGGACTTGCAGATGTAACGTAGATGTGGACTAGAGCCCCATAATAAAGGTTGAAGATTGGGTCAATGAGTTAAAGGCTTAACTACAAATCCCAGCCATTCCCTAAGACCATCTGAGACTAGGCAATCTCTTCCTATTAGGATTAGGATTTACTTTTACTCAGTCTAAAAGGTTTTGTAAGTTTATCCTATTACAATTAGGATAGATGGATTTTATTTTTTTGTAGGATTCTATAGTAGGATTCTATTTTTGTACTTTCTCACTCTATTGGTTGAAATTCCATGTGCTATTAGAGTTAGATTAGGACTTTAATTTTTCTAACATTTCTCTCACCAGGATTGAAAGTTACCTTTTTAGAAAAATAAATAGATCTCTTGTGATTTCCTTTAAATAGGCCCCCTATTTCACGAATTTAAGAGACAAGTTTTGCCATAGAATTTTTGAAATTGTTGAGTTGCTAACTTATTAAAATCTCTTTAAGTGATCTTACGAGATCGTGTGTTGTCATTGTGAGAAAACCACAAAATCTAGTTGTTGGTTTCAATAGTTTAGGTTGAACTATTAAGCCTTGTCATATTTGACTAAATTAATCATAAATCATCACACATCCTTTGAATATTATTTGTTAACACAAAGAGAGTTAAAAAATAGTGTGTTTTCTTGAGTTGAGCGACTTCGCTGCTTCAATTCATACTTTGGAGGATACTGAGAGAGAATAGTTCTAAAGGTCAGGACACAACTTGGGTCTTTTTCAAGAATCAAATCAGCTTGGTAGCTTTGCTATCATCATTGACTTGTTTCCTGAAGGATAAAACCCGTCAGATTGGTATCAGAGCTTAAGGCCGTTTCATTCTATTATATTATCTATTTTTTGAGTTTTTGTGCTGTCATTGGTTAGAAAATTTATCCAATTTTTGATCCAAATATCTAGGAGTCTTTTTAAAAATATTTGTCCAATATTTCAAAGGTTTTTTTGTGTTCATTGGTTGAAAATCATTCTAATTTTCAGTCCAAATATCTGAGTCGGAACCAGGTCTGAGTCCCCCTTAAGGATTAAGGCGTTTGTTCGTTTTTGAGTCTTTTTGTTTGATTTTTGTTTTGTTTGAGTCTATAAGTCTCCCTCTAGGTTTTATTTGTGTCATTGTTAAATTCTAGTGGTATGAAACGTGTTTTTAACCCTAGAAAAGTTCCTTCGAAATATAACCAAAATTACCAATTTGCCCCTGCATTTATTTTGTTGATTTTTCGACTTGTGTGTCTTTGATTTTAGTTTTGAAAAGTGTTATTTTTCAACCTTAATTCGTTTTATTCTTTTTCTGATAGGTAGTACAAGTTTTGAACGTTTAGAGGTGAAAATTCATATTTCATACTCGGTGCAACGGGAAACAAAGGAGTTCACGGATTGAAGGTGGTAGGTGTTCTTTTAAAGTTCAATTGTGATCTAAAAGAATACTTGAAGCTTGATACCTAATCCTCCTACTAAGTGCTTGAGGTTGAATTCCCCCTAGCCTTAAATTGTTCGTCAAAACTCCCGAAAAGTCTATAGAATTGAGAAGAGGCAATAGCCAAAGAGCCACCCTTAAGAATTTGACAATTCTGTCAAAGTATAGCTCTTCTGCAAAATTCTAGCTAAGTAAAGAAAAAGACAAGCCAAAGTTAGTTGCTCCTAAAGTATTATAGGAAAGCAAACGGAGTTCTGAGATAGAAGTGATCACACCAAATTGAGCAACAAAAGGGAGTACAGGGTTCGAAAATTTTAGCCCTGTGCAATTATTGGTTATTTTTACCCGGTGTGTGTATAAACTTCTTCCTCTCAAACGGTAGTCAAGCTCATGTTCTGATTGGTTACAGTTTGGCTAGAGAGAGTACCTGCTTGCTTTGGTTTTGTTGTGCTTTTGTGTGACTTAATAAGCATCTATCTATATAGTTACTTGTTTTTATTACCTTTGTTTGTCTTGAATTTTTGCTTTCTGTTAGACTAGTCCTTTGATTGCTAGTTGTTTTAAAGTCTTTTTGTGTTTTTAGAATCTTTCTAGTTTTTGTTCTTGAGTCTTGAGAGAAGAGAATCCATCGAGCCAGCCCCTTCTAAAAGGAACATGTTACCGGTGAAAGCTAGTTGAAAATGTTGAAATTCTGCAGCAATCCACCGAAAAACCCAGCCTCGATTAGACCGCGATGCCGCCGTCCGCTCGTGACTGAGGACCAGTCGCTACACGTATTCGGCGACAGAATGGTTTTCTTTTCTTACTTTTTGTTTTTAGTTTTCCTTGTTTTATCTTTTGTTTTTGTTGGGTCTTGTTACTTGTATTGGATTACACTTGGTGTTTTGTGTTCTACCTTCTTTTGTAGAATGAAATGGAGTTATAAAGATAGTTTAAGTGTGGCTAAAACTGAGATATTGCACATCAAAATAAGGGAGCCTAAGCTTATTAGTGACTATTGGGATTGTGTAGCTAAAAGGGTCCACAGTATGAGAAGTCGTAGTCCAAGATTTTTAGCCACAATATGTTGGTCGTCGCTAATAGTAAATTGGCTCTTTGATGAACTCGCGCGCATTACGCCACTGAGGTAACATCATTCAATTTTCCTTGTATTTTCTATGTACGTAGGTTTCTTTCCTTTTCTTTTTCATTAGTATTTTGATTTGTGTGTGTGTGTTTTTTTTTATTTTAAAATTCTATGATTTAATTCTTGGACTTTTAAAATAAATATCCGTTTTATTATTTTCAAAATATTTTATTTTGGGAATAAATATCTTTTTTGTTTTTGAGTCTTTTTATTATTGTCAAGAGTTATAGGAATTGACTTCTTGAAATTTTTGAAAGTAAAAATCTTTTTATTTGGAGTCTTTTCATTATTTTTGAAATAATTGACAGAAGGTACTTTTGAATTTTTTGAAAGTAAATATCACCCGTATATTCGTTTGAAGATTGGAGAAACGTGGAGTATTATCCTTTCTTTTTCGAATACCTTATTTTTCCGTCTATTCTAGGTGTAGTTGTTTTTGTTGGTGCAGGACATCCCACTAAGAAAGAAGGCCATGGAAACAAATCCCCCGAGCTCACACATGTGTTTAAGTATTGCTCAAAGCCTCCCAAGATGCTAGCCAATGGCAAAGATTGCAATGGTTAGATGATTTTGGTGAGCCAAAGGATAACGAAGTCTTTATTAGAGGTACTGATAGAGGTAATAATAGAGATGAAGAAGAAGGGAATAGGCATGCCCTTCTAGCCTCACTTCAGCAATGCCCTCCAAGGTGCAGAAGCAAGCGATGACTACGATCTACTGTGGAGCAGTCAAGGGAGTAGTGCTTTGCAAGATAGCACCAATGGAAACCTGTCATATTCAACTAGGAAGACCTTTTAAATTTGACAGAAGAGTCACCCTTGTGACTAACAGGTACTTTTTAATATTTAATGGTTTGAAAGCCAATATTTTGTCACTTTTTCCTGCATAGGTTTCTAGAGCTCGAGAGACAATGCAAGAAGAGAGTGAAAAGAAGAAGGTTTTCATGCCACTAGTACATTGAAAGTTGTACAACCACTAGATAGCTCGAAGCAGATTTTCGCCCCTCTCCTTAAGAAGACTTGCGAAAATCCAGTTTTGGGAGCTTATAGTTGTCTTCTTAAGTTCTCTAATCTAGCTTTTTACATTTTGCTTACAGATTATGCAGGTTTGAAGGTTCACCAAGGAGACTTAAGCCATAAACTCTGACAGCTCGAACGACTTTCACTTCTCGCTGTGTGATGCGCCTTGTGAAAAGTCATATTTCCCATAAGGAGAGTACAAAGAGACTTTCGCTCATCGCTGTGTAATGTGCCCTGTGAATAGTCCTGTCTTCCGAAAGGGAGAGTATAGTTGTTAGCTTAAACTTTTTAATGTACCTTATTATCCTAACTTGTCTGTATGGCTCAGGAAAACAGGTTTAAGAAGAAGTTTAAGAGAATTTGAGAATTGAGCCAATGTGTTCACTAGTACTAAGCCTAGGATGCTCGGTAAGTCTATTTCTGTTCATTGTAATATTGCTAATGTTGTATTGTGTAACATGTAGATTCGAGGATGAATCATTTCCGGTAGGGAGGAGATGATGTGAATATCATGAGTTCTTCCTCTACTCCCTTCGAAAATGCGCAGCATCTCTTAAACTAACAAGGGATTTTCGCAGCTTTAGTTTAGGAAGGCCCAAAGAGACCCATAATGAGTCTAAATTGAAGATTTTATCATGTTAAAGGACACCTAGGCCAATTTATGGTTCAAGCCCCTCAAACGGGCTTGAAGAGATGTCACATGACATCAATATGCATGCTCAAATTTCAGGGCATGTCTAGTTACGAATTTCCCCATGGGAGTCCATGGATTCTCCTACTTTGGATCAAGATAACCTCAAAAGAGATTCATTAGTAGATATTGTTAGACTTATGACGATAGGCAAATGAAAGGATTGAAGAAGCCTTGAAGTTGCTGATCAAAGAAGCCCAATAACAGGCCCAATCCCATCTACCATCCACGAGACCCAAGCCCATTAATGTGACGAGTTTGTTCAATAATGTACTTACAGATGTAACGTAGATGTTGACTAGAGCCCCATAATAAAGGTTAAATATTGGGTCAAGGAGTTAAAGGCTTAACTACAAAGCCCAGCCATTCCCTAAGCACATCTGAGACGAGGCAATCTCTTCATATTAGGATTAGGATTTACTTTTCCTTAGTCTAGAAGGTTTTGTAAGTTTATCCTATTACAACTAAGATATATGGATTTTTTCCTTCTATAGTAGGATTCTATTTCTTTGTACTTTCTCACTCTATTGGCCGAAATTCCATGTGCTATTAGAGTTAGATTAGGACTTTAATTTTTGTAACCTTTCTCTCACTAGGATTGAAGGTTACCTTTTTAGAAAAAGGAATATATCTCTTGTGATTGCCTATAAATAGGCCCCCTATTTCACGAATTTAAGAGACAAGTTTTTCCATAGAATTTTCGAAATTGTTGAGTTTCTAACTCATTAAAATCTCTTTGAGTGATCTTGCGAGATCGTGTGTTATCCTTGCGAGGAAACCACAAAACCCAGTTGTTAGTTTCAATAGTTTATGTTGAACTATTAAGCCTTGTCATGTTTGACTAAATCAATCATAAACCATCACATATCCTCTGAATATTATTTTCACATAAAGAAGGTTAAACAATAGTGCATTTTCTTGAGTTGAGCGATTTCGCCGCTTCAATTCATGCTTTGGAAGATAGTGGGAGAGAATAGTTCGAAAGGTCGGGACACAACTTGGATCTTTTGTAAGAAGCATATTAGTTTGGCAGCTTTGCTATCATCGTTGACTTGTTTCCTGAATGAGCAAACCCGTCAAATTTGCTTCTTGTTTATAATTGTAAGCCATAGGTTAGTTCGACAATATTTACTTTATTGTTTTGAGTCATTGGATTTTGAAAGGGTTTTTAGATCATTAGTTTTATCTTTCAAAACTCAAAACCTTAGGACAATTATTGGATTGTAAGTTTAGCCCCAAATGAGACACCAACAAACTCATTAGTTTAGAGTCATTTATTTTCAGTAAATAATTGGTTAGTCTTATAAGATAATGTTAAAAGAATATTGCCAACTAGTGTTCACACTAGATTAGACTAGACTAGTTCTAAACCTTCTCTAGGAAGAGAAGATCAATTCTACCTAGTAGATTTTCGGCCAACCTTACTTTATTCTCTATAAATAGAGAGAGGCTAGCCACCAATAATAATAGTTTAGTTTTGGCTCTTGATTAACTTACCTTTTATGGTTTTACTTTGAATGTCATTCATGGTGCAGGAAACTTACGTTTTCCTAAGGGTTTAAACACAATGGTGTATCTTCTGTTTTTCTCTTGAAAAACTTTACCTTTAGATGACTAATCTAAAGTGGAGTCAATCACATGATCATGGACATATCATAACCATTTTAGACAACAATGACCACAAGTAACAATTTATCCGTAGAATTTACAGATTTTGGGTAGCGAATTCTCTCATCCAGAGGAGCACCCATCTTCGTCACCAAGAATTCCCATCAATTTGGTATCAAAGTTCATGAAATTCTGACCCGAAGAATTGCTATAATTCTTGTTTTCTTAATTTATTTTTAGTATGTGCTGAATTTTTCATGTTTTGTAATTTTGCATAGCATGAATTTCGAAACTATAGCCATGAAAGTTATACCTTTTTCGAAACTAATTGAGGCAAATTTATTTTTGTTGCACAAACAATAAATTCTGAATCTCGCATCTTAGTTTTATTCAAGCATGAATTTTTCGAAAATTATTTTAATAAGATTATATTGATTATATTGGTTAAAGATTTCTTGATTGAAAAGGTAATTTCTTTAAACAAAAGATATATTCTTTGAATGCATGAATTACTAGATTTTGATTAAATTTAGTTTTTATCCAATGAAACTTTTGAGAAATCAAAATAATCTCGGTCCATAGATTGTTCTCAACAATCTTAATATCAAACTTGAAGTTTTTGAACGTAACCTATGAACTAATGGTTTTCTTTTCTGTTTTCTTGATTTTTTAATAACTAATCTACTTGAAGTGTATGACAGGTAGATCATGGATAGATAATGATTGTTATTGTTTTATTAGAAACCAATTAAAACATGGAAACCCACCAGTGCTGAACTATTTGTAATCAAAATTTAATTTGGATTCTAATAATTGTATGTAATTCCTTTTTTTTAAAAAAATAAGTAATTTAGTTGTTTTCTAGTCTCTCTCTCCCTAACAAAATGAGAAGGAAATTTTGTACAAAGCATATGTTTCATTGATGTATAAACAAATAGTTATAGTTACAGGTATTGCAACCAAACTTATAAGTTTCTGATGTGGGATTGGAACAAGTTTCCTAATCCTACAATAACTCTAAACCAATTAGGAAATTAACTTCTACCATATTTACAAACCAGTTTCCTAATCTTAGTTTCCTAACCTTTAACACCCCCTCAAGTTGGAGCATGAGGAATTCGAATGCCCAACTTGCCAATAGAGAACTCAAACTGTTGTTTCCCTTGAACTACACATGAGAGATCAATAAACCAGGATGCTCGGCAACACTCAAATCATAAGGGGTAATAGTTTTGTGATTATTAACCACTGCTACCACTCGACACGCTTGATTTCACACCAGACTCAGAAGATTCTGCCATCGCAAACAATGACAATAAATAAGGCTGCCAAAGAAAACAAACAAGAAATATGTCGCAAAAAACCCAAATCAAAACCATTTCCGCTGCTGGTAGAAACACAAATACTAAGAGGCCACGATCGGGGGCAGAACTCGCTATGACCAAACGAACAAAACCTCAGCGGTGACCAAATAACAAAACCAACCGAACAACAACCAATTGGAAATGGGTGGAGAGGGCCTTGGATAATTTATATTAGACACACCTGTTGAAAGATTTGCCACATATAGGATCTGGGTTTGTACCTGCTCGATCTACCACGCAACAAAAAATTCTAATAAAAGCGGAACCATAGAATAATACCTTTGAAGCGTGCACCTGGTGATTCTCTTGTATGCCTCAAAGACTATGACCTCTTGTTGTGTGGGTAACAATCTAGAAGTCAATTGATCAGCAACTCACCACAATCCACCTACTGGAAAAATTCAGCACCTCCGCACCTAGCACATACTGCAAACGCATTGCCTGGAGAGAGAGAAAGCAACACACGGGGCTAGCAAAAGAGGACCAAAATTTTGGCCACTTGAAGGAATAAAACCAGTCGTCTATTGCTTAAAAATTCGTTCTTGAGAGAGAAAGAAATTTCTCTCTCTAGAATTTTATCTCTCTAGATTCTTGAATTATGAATCTCTTGAATTGTGTTTCTGAATAGTTGATCCCTTGTCTATTTGTAGAGTTACAAGAGAGACCCCAAGTTGGAATAGGATTGGTCTTCCTACTGGGATTTTGTTTCCTTCAATTCTGTTCCTGGACTGATACACTTCAATCCTGTTCCTGGACTGATACACTTCCAACTGTCACAGGAAATTACTTCCCAATCCAGTTCCTGGGATGAATCACTCCCAACTGACACAGGGATTCACTTAACCCAATCCAGTTCCTGGGGTGATTCACAACCAACTGACACAAGGATTAATTAATTTCTCAATTAATTAAATCTACCTTTGTCAACAACCCAGTACATAATTAATCGTACCACTAACGGATTAATTATGGCACTACCAACCTAAACCAGAATTGCTTCCGGAACAACTTAATTAAATTATATTCATAATATCCCCACATCAAAGATATAGTGCTCGTTAATTCATTAATTTACTGATAAATTAATTTATCAACTTTTTAATATTCCGAGGCTAGTACCACTCGACCTTTTTACTATACCGGACATAAGTCCACTGGCTAGGTTTAGTATAATAAACATTTCGAGCTCATCTCGGGAGCACCATCACCCCGGACGCACCGATACATGGTTTCGTTTCGACAAGCAGCAGCACACCAAGTAACTAAACATGCGCACCCAACCTACCGAGACTATTGGCCACAATTGACCTCACCCTTTGGCAGATCAAAGTACACTATGTTTAATCCTCATGCCCGCTCGAGTCTAGGGATTAATAGATAGAATACAATGATCAATTTGTCTATTAAATCAGTACAAGACAAATCATTCCTAAAGGTCAAGTTCAATACGCCCCGGGCATATCTACATGATTCAATTAGTCTAGACAAACTAATTATCCGAATCACATAATAACCTAAACCGACAGTTTGTCCAAAACTGTCTTGGTTACGAACTTCATTTATATACTATGTTTTTCAACCAATGATGAGATCTACTATGTCACACAAGACACCTCATCATCTACTTACAAAGTATAAATGGACATAAATATGCACAACAAGATACAACTGAAACATGAATCGATATATTAATCTGGGAAACTGTACAAAATAAGCATAGCTTATGTATTCTAATCCAACACCTGTTGCAACCAACATTAGCATCCAACCAAAAATCAATTGCAACCAACAAGAACAAAAACGAGCCTGCCGGCTGGGATTAGTAGAAATCCTCCACTGCCAAACCATGCCCCTGGGAATAACCAATAAAATTCTGTCGACGTCAGACTTAGTAGAAAGTCGGTGCCAACCTTAAACTAAAAAACCTAGAAAGTTAATAAACCAATAAACAAGTTTGTGGCCAAACAAACCAACTAAAATATCAATCGGTGTAGATTGATAATAAAGACTCGTACGTAAATCGAGGCTGCAAAGAAACCAACCTGATGGGTCGTCAGGCCAATCAAAAATAAACCTACTTTTGAAACTATTAAAAATAGTATAGAGCGAGTAGGATCGTATCCACAGGGAGCAACCGAGTGAACGATTAATCTGCAAGAAATTAAACAAATTGTAAAAATCCAAGTTTGAAAAAAAATGTCTAGCCAAGGGAATTGGACCACCTCGATGCACTAATCGATCCTTGATGCAAAAATGAATTAATTAATTATTGGTTACACCGGTTTTCATTGTTGGAACCTCCTAACAATTCAGTCCTATTAATTTAAGCCAGCGATTAAGGAACCTCCGTTAATCGCATCTATAATCGATGATCAATTCTGGAACCTCCGAGAACCTAGATCACGATAGTGAAGGACCCAATTCAACTACAATTAACCCAATTGCCTAATTGCACTTGATTATTTATTCTTTCTCAATTCACTAATCTACGTACCACGTGATTAGTTTCATGAACTCTAAGGAATACCGAACCTCGTGTATTCTAGTAAATTGGATTACCTAGGAAAGCCTGCATGCTACCAGCTATACAAACAGTGCCAAATAACCCACAAACATACACAAGAATAAATAAGAAACCAATAATCAATTAATAATAATACCAATTCGATCTCACGATTCTAGTAGCATCGAGGGGTTTTGAGTCCCTTGACTAGACTAAAGAAATCTAGCTACTCATAATTAAACTAATAAAAATAATGTATAATTTGTGCGACATGAATTCAAACTAAAGCAAAAGAAATAGAAACTGAGTACTAACGGTAGAAGCCGCCTGGAACCCAAAGTTGTTGTCCACCCTTTTCTTCTCCTCTTCCTTCAGCCGTCCCTACTTCCTTTTTCCTTAGCCCCAAAATTACTTCTAGTCCCCAGAATAATTTTCTGCCGTCCAGTCCTCCTCTTTTTTTCAATTCTCTCCTTTTCCAAAAATATACCCCGCAGTCCACTCCTTTCCAAAACAATGAATAATGGGTAAAAAAAATCCTGCTCTCTTTTTTTCTAACCTAATAAAACTATTCCTTCCCAATTTGGGCCCACTCTTTTTTTCTTTTCCAAAAATCCTCCTCAGCAAAACAATATATTTCAGCCCAATTAACAATTAAATTCTCAGCCTAAATATTAGCCAAACTCCTTTTCTTCAATTGTCCGATTTGCCCTTCATTTTGTCAAAGATTGCTCCATCCTTCTCAAAATCAATATAATTCCCTGCAAATATACAAACCATCATTAAGCCTCACCAAAACATCCAATTTTTTTCCCAATTCAGCCCAATTCGTATCATAAAATATAACCTCATAAAAATCCCCCACACCTAAACAATGCTTGTCCCCAAGCATGACTCAAGACTCGACACAAAAACAAAACACAAGTAACAAGCAAAAACTGGATTCTCAATATGCAACATCCGATCAAGCAAGACTCGCAATCCATATAAGAAACTTTCATAGTATCATGCATTTGTAACGACTATACCCATTCCTCATAACTCTCCAAACTCAAATAACAAGCACGAGCGACACCCACCTCTCAAGTAATTCACTCAAGCACTCAAAGTTTTTAAAGGAAGTAATCACTCAATTTCATCACATAGCATTGTTCTTACCATATGCTTGCAAAATTATCACATTACTATCACTCAAATAAATCAAAGTACAAATCAAAAGGTCTTCGTTAAGGATTAGAATAAGGCTCAGGACAAGGTAGGATAAACAAGGATTAAACAAAGGCTAATGTCATGAAAGAAAGAACACACTTAATTGTCAACCATCAACCATCTTACCGAGGATGACCCATGCAAGACACTAGTAACTCACCAAGAACTCCAAACTTTGCTCTTTCCACAATTTAACCCTTTTTTTTCTTTTTTTTTTCTCTTTTTTCTTTTTTCTTTTTCTTTTTCTAGCCACACAAATTCATTTGAATTTGTTTATACTGGCTTCTTTTCTTTCTTGTATTCTTTTCTTCTTCTTTTTTTTTCTCACTTTTTTTTTTCTCAACAGCCTTGATCCGAGCACAACTTATCCTTAATGAGTTACTATTGCCTTACAATGTCCGCCTTCAAACCACAAACCCAAGTTAACAACCAAGTATGTATTTCTTTCAATAACTAGGCAAAAAGAGCAAGCTAAACACAGGCCTATGTTTAATTTAGTGGCTTTAAATTCAAAGAAACAGGTCCAAGCCTCAAAAAGGTTACTAAGGGTAAGCATTGAAGGTTGGATTTTTAGCAAGCCAAATTTGGTTATCCTATTGCCTTTATCCTTTTTGTACTTCAACTTCACAAGCAACGGTAACATGCATAACCAAGCAAGTTCTAGAATATGCAAACTATGTGTGAAACACTCTAAAGAAAACAATTGAGCACAAGAAAGAATTTTTGCTCATTAAGGCCCAAAATCTCACTTTATCTAGCTTTTTGGGTGTCACTCACACAAGTATCATCATCTGACTTATCACAAGGAACAATTATAGCCATCCAACACACAATACTACTAAGATTCCCTACATTTCATCCTTACCTCACCAAATCACACATTGCATATCAATTTTCCAACACAAAACACATAACATTTACATCTCCTCCACACCTAGACTCTAAACACAATAAAACACAAAACATCCCCCAAAACAATAATCATACAAAACAATCCCCTCACACCTACTACATTGTCCCCAATATAGAAAAAAAATAGGCATAAAAAGGATCGCAAAAACACACACCACTAAGACAAAATAAAAATAAATAAAATAAATAACTAAAACAAACAAAAGTTAGTAAGGGGAAAAGAAGCTTCTCTATGGTGGAGGAATTGGTGGTTTCAAGCCCACATGTGGGCAAAGAGCGTGTGATGACCGCTGCTGCTTCGTTGGATTCCAGTTGGGTCTTTTGCAGCATGCGACGCTTTAGAGCAACGGGCAATGGTGAAGAGGGTGCCTCCTCTTCTGAAGAACTTGATTCATCACGCAATACAATTGTGGTCGGAGCTTTCTTGCGAGCCATATTCGCTGCACCAGAAAGTAGAACACAATACAATCAGCCAAATTTTCAATTTTCTAAAATAGAGAATGTGCAGAGAATTTAAAAGAAAACAGCAAGAATTAATCTCCAAGGATGAATGTGGATTCCTCCGCCAACAGACGGAGTCAGAAAAACAGAACCACAGAGAAGGCGAAGGCAAAGTATGGAATAAACCGATTCCCTTGAACGGCCGGCCAGAAGAATCCGCCAATTCCAAGTGCGGTTTGCTGCGCCGACGGAGACCCTTCGCACCCTGGACGAAACGACGGTTGGGCTGAGGCGGATGGACTTGGCGAATCGCACTGGGCGGAGCGCGGATCGCGGAGCGTAGCTGCGGATAACACCCAGAATCTCGGCGTGGCAGCGGACTGAAAAAAAATGACACACACGTTGGGTGGACTTCTAATGCTGCTGCGGGCTAATCAAAATGGATTCCGGCCTCCAACTCTGTCGAAGAACAAACGGAGATGAACAAATGGTGGAGGACGCGAGCCTGCCGGTTTAGAAAACTATCTTTCAACAGGAGACGGAGTGACGGATGGTCGAGACGGATACTGGGTAAAGAACCAACAGAAGGTCGCGGACCCACGGGGAGTTGATTTGGTGATTATCAACCGAGATAGGAAGGAAGACCGTCGGCGAACTGGAGGGTTGCGGTGGAAATAACTGGACGCCGAACTACCAGGAATTCGGGCGCTGTCAAGCGGCAAAAAAAAAAGAATCAGAAATGGCGCGGCCAAGGTGGGTTGTTGTTGACGCGAATTCTGGCACTGATGGAATAAGTTGGAGTCGGAGACGAACAAAGAACAATTTCCGCCGCTAAGAAACAATTATCATGGAGTTGGATGGAGGGCGGTGGCGGAATTAAGTTGGGAGAAAGGAGTCGGCGCCGCTTTTGTGTTGGCCGAATTTGCTGGGTAAGAACTTTGTTCGCCGCTGGAGTAAAACAAAGGAAAAGAAAAGTCAAAGTGGAACCCTAATTAAAATTCAAAAGGAAATAAATTTTTTCATTTTTTTTTTAAAAAAAATGTAATTGACATGGGCATGTCAGAGTGAGGATTGTAATCTGCCCAACAGCTTGAAAATTCCAAAGAAAAGCAAAGAAAATCGTGAGAAAATCAAAGGCACTGACCTGGGCATGTCAGAGGAAAAATTATATTCTGCCCCAATCTCTTAAAAATCAAAGGAAAACTCACCTGGGCATGTCAAATGACAACTTCTATTCTGCCCGAGTCTTCAGAAAATTCAAGAAAAAATGTGAACATTGACCTGGGCATGTCAGAGGAAGAATTCTTTCCTGCCCAGCTGCCTTAAAAATTCAAGAAAAACTCACCTGGGCATGTCAGAGGAAGAATTCTCTCCTGCCCAAACCTTTAATTCCCTTTGAAATTCTCAGCTAAAAATCACTTAAAAATACCATTAAAGGACTAAACCTACTTCAAAAAAAAAAAACTTAGAAAAAAAATAATTTGGGTTGCCTCCCGTAAGCGCCTTTCTTTAATGTCTTTGGCTAGACACAGACCAACTTCTAATTAATCTTCATAAATAAGCAAAAATAACCAAATTTCATTATTAGAAGTAGTTCTACCATTCACAAGAAAAGATTTGAGTCGATGACCATTCGCAACCCATATTTTTCTGGACTCTAAATCTTTAATTTCAACCATGCAAGAAGAAGAAATACTTATCTCAATATAGGGTTTATGCCGTCTTGATTTGAACTTACCATGCATTAATTTCCATTTGCACTCTGTGAAAAATACATTCTGCCCAACCACACATTTCTTTCTCCGTCGCAGCTCATCCTGAATGGTTTTTTTCCTTTCTTTGCACCACGATTTTGACTCGGGCTCTAATAGAAGATATTTGAGATGATCTTGGAACAATTTGAACTCCAATTTAGGGGCCTGTACCAGAGAAGGTAAAATATTTTCATAACTAATAGGCAATCCCAAGTAATGGTTAGCAAACCTCAGTGGCAGTTCAGGATTGGCATGAAATGCCTTAATTGCCTCAATGACAGATTCATTCACATCTTTTTGAGCATCCGTTCCCTGCAAACTATGCTGTAACACAAAATTAAGCTCATCAAGCATCAAATTAAATTCAACTTCTTCTTGCACAATAGAATCAACCAGGCTAACATTGACAAAGTATTCAGAGTCCGGTGGATACTTCATCGCTTCATACTTGTTAAACTGTACTTTTTCACCATCAAACTCAAAAGTAAACACACCAGCATCTACATCAATCTTTGTCTTAGTCGTTTTCATAAACGATCTACCCAATAGAAGAATATCAGAATTTGTCACATGTTCATCATTCATGTCAAGAATGTAAAAATCAGCAGGAAATATCAACTTATCACATTTAACTAATACATCCTCGACTACCCCCTCTGGATAAATCATCGACCTATTAGCTAACTGAACAGTCACATTCGTGTTCTTAAGAGCCCCAATTTTCAACTTATTAAACAAAGATAGAGACATAACATTTATTGAAGCTCCTAAATCCAGCATGGCTGATTTTATAACTTGCGACCCAATAACACACGAGATAGCAAAAATACCTGGGTCAGTACACTTCTGAGGCAACTTACGCTGAATAACCGAGGACACATTCTCGTTCACATAGACCTTGCCTTCAGGCCTTCTCTTCTTGGTCAGCAATGACTTTAAAAATTTCGCATACCTTGGAATCTGGGCAATGGCCTCCATCAATGGTATGTTGATTGCCACTTTGCGAAATACTTCAAGCACCTCGTCGTCACTATACTCCTTTCTCACTTGGACTAACCTGCCAGGAAAAGGGGGTGGAATCACACTCTCAGTTTTTCTTACAATGAATTTAGGAGTTACCTCCTTCTTTGGCAACTCTTCCACTTCCTCTTCCTTTTCTGCATTCTGAGAAGGTTCTGGAACCTCGACGGTCGGAACTTCAGGTTCTAGCAATTCTCTTCCACTCCTCAAAGTAATGGCACTCACATTTTCAGTGGAACTACCTGGCTGAGAAGGAAGCTTCCCTTGGGTCCGGTCTCTCTGATTGACTTGAGTGGCTAGCTGAGAGATTTGTTTCTCCGAGTTTTTAATTGTGGCATTTTGTTGTTGTTCTCTTGCGAGATCCCTCTCAACAAGACCCTGCACCGCAGCTGACAATCCTTTAATCATTGATTCGATTGACGAACCTAAAGCCTCTGCTGGTGGAGGTACTGGGTTTCTCACTGGGGGTTGGAAACCGGATTGTTGAGGTTGAAATCCAGGCTGCTTGTAGCTGAAGTTGGGATGATTTCTCCACCCTGGGTTGTAGGTATTAGAGTAGGGGTCATATTTTCTCTGGGGTGGGGCCTGGAATCCTCCCACATCATTCATCTGTGTACATTCTTGCATGGCTGGACAACCATTCGAGGTGTGTCCTTGAATTGAGCATATCCCACAGACCTTAATTGCCTGCAATTGTCCCACAGCAACCTGGCGCACCAAATCAGTAAGTTGCTCAATCTTACTTTCCATGTTAGAAATACTACCCTCGTTAACTCTTCTGGTGGGAATGTCCGCTTGCCTATGAAATTGCTGAGACGTCTCAGCCATCACGGAGATTAGCCTCATTGCCTCTGCAGGAGTCTTATTCATCAATGCTCCTCCACTGGCAGAATCTATCTTGTCTCTGTCCAACTCAGATAGGCCCTCATAGAAATACTGAATCAGGAGTTGCTCAGGAATCTGATGTTGGGGACAGCTTCTGCGAAGATCACTGAACCATTCCCAGTACTCATATAGGCTTTCACCAGTTGCTTGCCTGACACCGCAGATATCCTTTCTGATATTAGAAGCTCGGGAGGCTGGGAAAAATTTCTCCAAAAATCTTTTCTTCAACTCGTTCCATGTGGTAATGGACCCTGCTGGTAGCCCAAAGAGCCAGTGGTTCGCCTTATCCTCCAAGGAAAATGGGAATGCCCTGAGCTTGACTTGCTCCTCTGTGACTCCTTGGTAACTCACTGCCGAGCATACAATGTGGAACTCCATTAAGTGCTTGTGGGGATCCTCACCTGTCAAACCACGAAACATAGGCAGTAAGTGTATAGTACTAGACTTCAACTCAAACCTAGGAGCATTATCAGGAAAAGTAATGCAAAGAGATTGCTGATTTCCATCAGGCGTTGCCAACTCCCTGAGAGTCCTGTCAGCCATTGGTGATGCGACTAACTGCTCTTCTTCTTCGTAGACTTCAATTTCTTTTTCGTCAACTGGTTGAGATGCAGATGCTGACTCAGCCAGTTGTTCTCGATGCTTCTTCTCTTTTGTGTTCCTCTTTGCAGTCTTCTCTATCTCTGGGTCAAATACTAGTTTGCCTGTACGAGAAGAGCGAACCATAAAAAGGAACAAACAAAACCAAAACTTTTAACCAAAAATAAAACACTACACCGTGCTCCCCGGCAACGGTGCCAAAATTTGATGGGTCGTCAGGCCAATCAAAAATAAACCTACTTTTGAAACTATTAAAAATAGTATAGAGCGAGTAGGATCATATCCACAGGGAGCAACCGAGTGAACTAAACTTGGTCAAAAGTACGTAACCAAAATGGGGGGTTTGTTTTTAAGTAAACTAACAAAAATCAATAAAATTAAACTCCAAGAAATTAAACAAATTGTAAAAATTCAAGTTTGAAAAAAAAAAGTCTAGCCAAGGGAATTGGACCACCTCGATGCACTAATCGATCCTTGATGCAAAAATGAATTAATTAATTATTGGTTACACCGGTTTTCATTGTTGGAACCTCCTAACAATTCAGTCCTATTAATTTAAGCCAGCGATTAAGGAACCTCCGTTAATCGCATCTATAATCGATGATCAATTTTGGAACCTCCTAGAACCTAAATCATGATAGTCAAGGACCCAATTCAACTACAATTAACCCAATTGCCTAATTGCACTTGATTATTTATTCTTTCTCAATTCACTAATCTACGTACCACGTGATTAGTTTCATGAACTCTAAGGAATACCGAACCTCGTGTATTCTAGTAAATTGGATTATCTAGGAAAGTCTGCATGCTACCAGCTATACAAACAGTGCCAAATAACCCACAAACATACACAAGAATAAATAAGAAACCAATAATCAATTAATAATAATACCAATTCGATCTCACGATTCAAGTAGCATCGAGGGGTTTTGAGTCCCTTGACTAGACTAAAGAAATCTAGCTACTCATAATTAAACTAATAAAAATAATGTATAATTTGTACGACATGAATTCAAACTAAAGCAAAAGAAATAGAAACTGAGTACTAATGGTAGAAGCCGCCTGGAACCCAAAGTTGCTGTCCACCCTTTTCTTCTCCTCTTCCTTCAGCCGTCCCTACTTCCTTTTTCCTTAGCCCAAAAATTACTTCTAGTCCCCAGAATATTTTTCTGTCGTCCAGTCCTCCTCTTTTTTTCAATTCTCTCCTTTTCCAAAAATATACCCCGCAGTCCACTCCTTTCCAAAACAATGAATAATGGGTAAAAAAAATCCTGCTCTCTTTTTTTTCTAACCTAATAAAACTATTCCTTCCCAATTTGGGCCCACTCTTTTTTTCTTTTCCAAAAATCCTCCTCAGCAAAACAATATATTTCAGCTCAATTAACAATTAAATTCTCAGCCTAAATATTAGCCAAACTCCTTTTCTTCAATTGCCCGATTTGCCCTTCATTTTTTCAAAGATTGCTCCATCCTTCTCAAAATCAATATAATTCCCTGCAAATATAAAAACCATCATTAAGCCTCACCAAAACATCCAATTTTTTGCCCAATTCAGCCCAATTCGTATCATAAAATATAAGTTCATCACAACTACAAATACCAACTTTTTATATTGAGTCGCACAAACCGAGGCAGTAAAGAAACCAAAGTCGCAAACTTTGACCAAGAAAACGAACAGATGCCATCACTGGAGCATCACCCACAAACCAAAAAATCTTCCAAAAATCAACCAACTTATTGAGCCGCGTGATCAAGCCAAAAAATAAACCCACAACCAACTTGTTGCACAAAACTAAAACCAAGTCGTCGGAACATAAGAATTCTGGAAGCTATTCTAAATGAACACAAACTAGACTTTTGACTTTTTGGGTTTTGCCATAACCCACCACACACTCTGGACTTTGGGATTTTTGGGTTCTGCCCTAACCCACAACTGTTGTGGGTCAACGATGTGGGATTAGGGCAACCTTAACACCTTCCCTGACCCACAACGCCCCTTTAACTTTCTTGTGGGTCAACGATGTGGGATTAGGGTAACCTTAACACCTTCCCTGACCCACAATGCCCCTTTAACTTTCTGGGTTCCCGGCGATGCCCTCTATTGCCGCCCCTAACCCGTAACCCAAGTTTCCCGATGACGCCCTCTGCTGTCGCCCCCAAACTTGCTTCCAAAACCTCGGACCAGTGGGTTATGGGCCCACCACGCTTCCACTGCGCCACTCTTAACAAACCCAAAACATCCGTCGTAAAAAATAATCAGCAAAATCCATTGAAAATTGCACACAAAATGGGTAAAAATTCCGTTACATCCAACACCAAAACCGAGACAAAAAATTTTGATGTGGTCACACAATTCAAGTTGCAACAAAGGCTCAGTAGAGACTCGTTGCTTTTTCGAAAAGAAAAAAATGAAATCCAAACCGGAAAACATTCTGACGCCGGATTAGTAGAAATCCATTGTCTACAACTCAAAATATAAAAACTCTATAAAGTTTTTTTTTTCTTCCTCTGAAAATCTTTACGAACTGCACCGGGGTTTGTTTGTACAACCACTGGAAAAATCCCTATTCACAAGAAAACCCTAAGAAATTTTTTTTTTCCTTTTCTTTTTTTTTTTTATAAATGAATTCTACCAAATATCAAAAGAAACCAAATAGGCCCAAAAATCCGCCGCACCAAACGCTACTATGACAAAATATTTGTAATAATATTGGCAACCAACAATATCAACCAAAATTAATTTTGCACGGAAAACCATGAAGCCAAACCAATTCTCTCCACCAACAAAGAAAACCCACATAAATTAATTTTGCACGGTTTTATAGCCAAAGCAATTCTTGCTACCAACAAATCCTCAAAGCAAAGAAAACCCACACAAATTTTCGCCGCCGCTAACACACAAATTTCGTTGCCACAAAAATTGACCGTCGCCCGTCTGGAGTAGACCGCGAGAGAAGGCCACTAACAAATATAAATCTGGGCTGCTATTTGTAGCACAAATTTGCTATTTGTAGTACAAAAAAATTGATGAAATACCTAAAATGTCCTTAAAACAGAAAATGTGAACTTTTCATAAAAAATCGCGTGTAATTTGTGATTTCATAATAAAAAATCGGACCCAATATGCAATTTTACAGCGAAAAATCGGATGCAAAGTGCGAAAGTGGGGCGAAAAATCGCCTCACTTATCCAATTTTTGGGGGAAAAATCGCATAAGTGGGGCGATTTTTCGCCCCACTTTCGCACTTTGCATCCGATTTTTCACTGAACATTTGGAAAGTAGGTGCGATTTTTCGCCCCACTTTCGCACTTTGCATCCGATTTTTCACTGAACATTTGGAAAGTAGGTGCGATTTTTTCCTATTTGTAAGTTTATATAATTGTCTTGCAAACCTTACAAAATCAAACTTCATTTCAGATTTTCTAAGCAAAAATCTTTCAGACTTACCGAAAAGAGCATAAGTGGAGAGATGTTTGCTTAGAAAATCTGAAATGAAGTTTGATTTTGTAAGGTTTGCAAGACAATTATATAAATTTACAAATAGGAAAAAATCGCACCTAATTTCCAATTTTACAGCGAAAAATCGGATGCAAAGTGCGAAAGTGGGGCGAAAAATCTCCTTACTTATGCGATTTTTGGGGGAAAAATCGCCCCACTTATGTGATTTTTCCCCCAAAAATCGGATAAGTGGGGCGATTTTTTACCCCACTTTCGCACTTTGCATCCGATTTTTCTCTGTAAAATTGCATATTGGGTCCATTTTTTGTTCTGAAATCGCAAATTACACGCGATTTTTCATGAAAATTTCACATTTTCTGTTTTTAAGGGCATTTTAGGCATTTCATTAATTTTTTTGTGCTACAAATAGTAAATTTGTGCTACAAATAGTAAGATCCTATATAAATTTGTCGCTGTCTAGTCGCGCAGCGAAAGGAGCGACGAACACTTAACTAAAAACACAAATAAAACTTTAAACCGTTGGAACGTTGAAACTCAACAACCCAAATAAAAACAAAAAATCTTTGACTAGGAAGAGACTAAGAAATATTTTTTGCTTTGATACCATGATAAAATATGAGAAAGAATTTTGTACAAAATATATATTTCATTAATGTATAAACAAATATTTATAATTATAAATATTAAAATTAAAGTTTTCGATATGAGATTGGAATTAGTTTGCTAATCCTACATTAACTCTAAACCAATTAAGAAATTAACTTCGGCCATATTTACAAATCAATTTCCTAATTTTTCTCTCCCCCTATATAAACATATATATACATACTACTAGAGTCGATCACACTCCGTTTGATTTCTTTCTTCGATTTTTTGGGTTCAATTGCTGTTTGGTTTCTTAATCGAACACCTTCCTGGCATTTATTTTCAACTGAGGTGACAATGATGAATATCAACTTCAGTGGACTTGAACCGAGTGCTCCGTTCAGGGAAAACGCTCATCAACTACCCGGTGGCCTTTCCACTGCCCGGGAATTATTCCAGATTCCGGATACTAGTGATTTTAATGGGTTTCTGAAAGAATCCATCCAAATGGTTAAGCCAGCAAAGGGAACCACAACTTTGGCTTTTATTTTCAAAGAAGGTGTTATGGTAGCTGCTGATTCTCGGGGGCTATCATGGGTGGGTATATATCATCCCAGTCCGTGAAGAAAATAATTGAAATCAACCCGTACATGGTTAGCATTATGGCTGGAGGGGCTGCAGACTGCCAGTTTTGGCACAGGAATCTGGAAATCAAGTGCCGCCATTATGAACTTGCGAACAAGAGAAGAATATCTGTGACTGGGGCATCAAAGTTGCAGGCCAACATTTTGTATTCGTATCGTGGAATGGGTTTGTCAGTAGGAACAATGATTGCAGTGTGGGATGAAAAGGAGGGTCATGAGCTGTATTATGTGGACAGTTTGGACTGGTTCACCATATCCTTATGGTTTTTTGGATTATGGAGTCAATCAATTATATAAAAAAAAAAAAAAACAATGACTCTTCATAGATACTGTGAGTTGCCTGAAAATTTGTCGAAAAATAGCGACGACTTTCGAAATCACCAATATCGAGATATATAGACAAGTTTTTAATTGGATAATATTCCTATTTTCTTCAATTACTTGTTGATTAAAAAAAAAAAAGGTGAATATGAAAAATGAAAGATGAAAAAAATGACTATATTTTTATTTTTTAAAATTAAAACTAAGTGAATGTGGACTCCACAAAAATAAGAGTTCCAATCAATAGTTTACTCTGCGTCCTCTATCACCCGCCCTGGATAGCGTGTACCGCTAGATATGTCTGTTACTGAAGCTGTAGAGTTGGGGAGACGTGCTATTTGCCATGCTACATTCAGGGATGGTGCTAGTGGTGGTGTTGTCAGTGTTTACCATGTAGTACCCAGTGGTTGGAAGAAGCTCTGTGGTGATGATGTAGGAGAATTGCATGATCAATACTTCCCCGCCGTTGAGCCGACTACAACAGAACACGAAATGATGACTCATGTGTAGTATCTTCTTGTCTTCTTGAGGAGGGGACTGGAGCAGACGTAGTTTTATAAAATTGCTGCAATTTGTATTCGATAAACTCTTCCTAAGTAGACACTGAAGTTGTATGTTTTCTTAATTTGTACTTAGGGTAACTACCGTCTTAATTTTTGGGGCGATAATCCATAAGTTTTAACAAATAAAAGAAAAATTGTAATAACCCTGTCCTCACGATACCTCATATACTATCCTCATATACTATCCGATAGGAAATTTGATCCAATAGTTAGGAATAGAGGTTAAGTTATTACTTGTGTTTTTTTTTTTTTTTTCTTTTTCATAGTACCCAAGGACCACACGTATAATATATAGGATTCTGTAATGTATATTCTAATTGTTATTTTATATTCTTTGAATACATATAAATATATTCAATTATATTTGTTGTGTGTATATATTTAAAATTTCCATTGAAACTATGAAAATATATTACTCTTTTTTTTTTTAACATTTTTACTCATTTAACTTTTTTATTAACATTTTTAATCTTTTTTTATAAAAATAGTCTTTGACTAATGGTTGACTAACTTTCAAAATCATTTGACTAACGATGTGATCACTCCTAATTAATTTTACGAGAACCCTTTTAATCCTTAAAATTTTTTATTAGTATTTTCAATCATTTTTTACGAAAATACTATTTGACTAATGGTTAACTAACGAGTCACACTAACGTTGAATTTTCTGTTTCTTCCTCTGGGTGCATCCAGGGTGCGGTCGCACTCTGGTCATAGGTAGCTTCGGCCTCGTTCTTCTTTTCCTTCAATTTTTGTGCACTTTGGCCATTTCTTTATTCCATCTTTTGCAAGATCTTCTTAGAAATTTCCAACTTCACCATCATCATCCGTAAACCTGCAAAATGCAAGATTATACCATAAATCATCTTCAAAGCACATGTAGAACACATAATTCTAGCAAAACTAAAGCATAGATACATGCATTTTGCTACTAAAGTTAGGTAAACTTGGGTCACATCATCTAACTACACTACCAAATAGAAGCAAATGCTAGTGTAAAAGCTAGGATAAGAGTAAGCACAGAGGCCCTTAAAAATCTGAACAAAAGAGTATTTACATGGTTTGACAGTGGGAACTAATTGTGGAAATTTGAGAAAGTTTAAGGAAAAATTTACTTTTTTTTTACTTGGCTTACGATCTGTGACACTCATGGGACAACTCACTCCTTGTGACCTGTTTTAAATCTTTCTATAAATTGGGAAGGTAAAATTTAGTTTGGGCTTATTTTTTTTCAAGATATTTATATAATTTCCTTTACTTGAGATAGCATGAGATGAGTTGTAAAAATTTGGAATGATGCAAGTGTTATGTTGCTTGCTCTCTAGGTTTTCAGGAATGGGCTCGCCAAGAATTGGTTGGATACTGTTTGCCCAAATGATTGATGTGATAATGAGGTAACAAATTTGCATCAACCAGATTTATAACAATATTTTTTTCAAAAATTACGAAACAAGATATATAATATAAAGTGTGATACTTGAAGCCATGATGTATGTTACTTATCAGATGCAATAATTTGTTCTCTTTTTCCTTTAGTCACTGCAGATTGAAGACTTTATTGCATAATTTGGTCGGTAGATTTCAACAATATGGCTACGAGCATTGATTGCGGCGGCGAATCCTCAAATGTCCAAATTTCCCTGCCCCTGGAGATGAACCTTCAAATATTAATGGCAGATATCCTGTAGCATTTCTGTATCTCTGTTGGATCTGTACCAGAAAATCACAATTTGATCAATACATTCATAACTATAACTGGGAACAGATGTTAATATTAAAAAGAAAATTAGAATAGAAATTACTCCTGGGGCATTGGGGCATGCATCCTGAAATAAACAGCGTACCTCGAAAATCTGTTCGCTACTTCGAATGCAGTTCTTTCCAATTACACAAACCGTTCCACCAGATCCTCCTCCTGTGATTTTTGCACCATATAGCGTTCCCTCTGCAGATTTGGACACCTTGCTATGTTGCATTTCCTGTACTAACTGAACAAGCCTATCCGTTCCATCCGATCCCAGTCCACAGGCACTGTAACTAAAGTGGCACTACGAAAAAACGGAATAAAACATCATAAGAAAACAACTCAAGAGTTTCTCCAGTGGTGACAACACGCACGTACGTACGTACCTGATACATGAGCTCTCCAAGAGCCGAGAGTTGATCATCCGAAGTTGAAGATGTTAATAACGCTTTGAAAGCCTGCAAATAAAAGCTTATGTCAACCAAGGTTGAATTTGAACTTTCACCGAGAGCGAGAGACCACGCAGAAGAACTTTCAGGCACGGCACTGACCTTGACACGAAAGTTCTCATAGATAGGATGTCTAGTTGCTGCTCTGAGTCCATAATTACGCTTCTTGTCTATCACAGTAACAGGATCATTATGGTCTTCATACTTGTCCAGAAATGTCTCACCAGCCAAGGATTCAGGTAGCATCTTTGAGTACAGAGCCTCATACCTGTACAAGATGGATTGAACTTTAGCACATTGCCAACTCTTGAGATTAAGGCAGCAAAGAAGAAATATTGCAACTCAAAACACTTGATATATTTGTAAATGCAAAATACACCATACCTATGTGGTGTGAGGTTGCACAGATAATCTAGTAAAGCTTCCGATTCAAATAGTTCAACTCCATCTTCATCGGCATCATCAGGAGACCCAGCATTAGTAGCAGCTCTTGATTCTGATAACAGTGAAGATGCAACAGATTTTATGATCCTCCGACCCATGAAGGCCCCAACTCTAACAGATCCATAATCGGTGCCGCCAACACTGTAAAAACAGACACTTGACTCCTTAATTGCTTCCTTTCTAATTTTGCATTTTGCTCTATTTCTACACAGAAAATGTTAAAAGAGAGAGCCCAAGGAGAAAGAACAAGATAGGCAGAGAAACAAAACCTGATTTACTAAGAAAAACCTGATGTTCATAGAAGCTGGTGGCAGAAAAACATGATTTACTTTAATAAAAGCAGAAAAAAGTATCATAATTGTAACCAACTTGTACAAGAAACAGAACCAGTCCATTCCATATAGATTTTACGTCAACCCATAGCTCCTCATGAGAAACTAACCTACGTCAAAAGAACTCAAACACTACAACAAACTAGGGAAAAACTAACCATACCTACGGGGAACTTCATTAGCATTTCCAACAGGAAAGTCAATTCGCTTATTTTATCTAGTTATCTTGAGAGAGTGGGAAACAAAAACGACAATCACTAACTCAAATTAAAAGGAAAGGGGGAGCCCTAAAACAGTTAGAACAAAGTTATTACAACAGACTTGATTACTTTCAAACTCGAATGAGAGTATACATTTTGACAGAATACAATAGCAAGATCTAATCCATATAGCCAACAGCAAGGAGTGGGACAGAGACATTTTTGTTGTTATTTTATAAGAGTGTTTTCTCTTAGTTAATTACCAATAACCCTCCATGATATTCAAAATTTATAAAGCACCATGCTATAGTGAAAAAAGCTACAAACGGTAGTTTGGATTCAAGTGGTAAGAGCACATTCCACTTTTGATCCGTACATGGGAGTTACTGGCAAGCCTTTTGACAGCAATTCATATCATACACTTAAATGCACAATGCATTGTGTGCCCTCCCTAATTATTTGGCCCTTACAAATGAGAATGTGTGTAACTAAATAATAAGAGAGAGCGCGCAACACTTTTTGTACTTAAGTGGATAGTATAGGAATTGGCCTTTTACACTGAGAATTGGTTACACATTGACAGTTAATGAAATCTAGTAGCATACTGATAGCTTTATTGGTTGTAAGCATTCCTGCTATTCTTAAGAATTGTTATCCAGCTATCTAAACTCAATCCAATCCTACTGAACGGGAGGAAAAAAAAGCAAAAAAGAAATTAAATTATTTGAATCAATTTCCTACTAATGATTCTCATGTTAATTACAACTAAGCACTTCACCAAGTAGAAATGTTACATTAACTTCATCCATTCACCCAGAGCAATAGTTCAATTGAAAACCTTCATGGTCATATGCAATTTTCACGTCAGCAATGTTGAAGTAAAATGAAATAGAAAACCCCTCGACTTCCAGCAGTCAGATTACATTATTACAGTTAATTCTTTCACAATGAAAACAAAGTAAACACCAGCACAAAAAGTTTCTTGCCTGTGTCGTATCCCTGAATCGATTCCCCAGAATCTTATATGACTAGGAATGTCCACAAGACCCAGTACCTCAGCAGGCTGCATGAAACTTAGAGGCATGAACTTAAAACAGAAAGGTAAAGAGGGAAAGAATAAGTTTGTTTTGCAACTTTCTAAGTGAAATAAGAAACAATCTATATCAAGAATTTACATAATATCTGTAAAACATTTGAAGAAAAAAGTTGAGAAATTTATGTTATCAACAAGTCTGTTAAGTACCTGGCACACCATCGCAAGAAGTTTGTTCGATTCACCACATGCAGAAGTCATCTGGTCCATCACGCCACATGGAGCTCCAACTATGTGATTCTCTACCTATAAGGACAACAATGAAACAGGAACAGTGAGACAATTATTTGATCAAAGTGTCGACCAAGCAGGGAGATATTTATGATTGGGTCATTAACTAACCTTTTGGCAGAGTAATGCAAGCTGCCTGGGAGGAATTTTCAGTCCTGCAATACATGGATCGAAGGGTAACTAAGGTGGGATGTTTCATTATTTCAAACAAATATCAACAATTAAATGGTGAGAAGATGATAACTACTAAACATAAATTGCACGTTTTTTAGATGTCAGCTTAAACAAGGGTACCCTCCGACGTTGAACTACTAACCATGGTAACATAATTCTTGAGTTTTTTGCTTTAACATGCCGCAACAAATTATACTACATTGAAAAATATAAGGTTATGAACTCTGGCAAGAGAATAATAGCATTTAGACTCCCTTTAATATAAATCCAACTTACATGATGCAATTCCTTCCTTGATCCATTGCACAAGCAATCAAACCTACCTAACCATTTCCACCTAACAGTAGCTCACCTGCGATTCTTCCTCAAATTTCCTTCCCTCACATTTCTCCACTTTTCCTCGAATTTTCACTTTACAAGTACTTCAGTTGCAGGAAAGAGTTAAAAAAGAGTAATTTTGGAGAAATCTAAAAATAATTTAAGAAAGTAGAAGAGTAATACAGAGCAGTTAACAAGTTCTACATGTTCAGTTTCAGCTACATGTGATTTGAAGAGGTCATCAAGGGATTTTTTCTCACCCTTAAAGAAATGATAACCAGAAGAGGTGTCACCAATTCATCAATTCATCTATGCAGGTGTATGACTATTGAAATGGCATATAATAAGACATAACTAGTGCTACTAAATCACCTTGCATTTTCAAAAGGTAAACTCTATAGTGAATGAATGACAGCACACTTTTCAAAAAAGAGAAACTAATTACCAAAAGCAGCAGCTATGGCAGACATGCTAGCAACTTCAACAGATGCTGAAGAAGATACACCTTTACCTTCTGGGACAGCAGAAGAAACCTACAAATGCACAAGATGTGGAATGTCTATACAGAGACAAAAGAAATAATTCTAGCTGTCTAGTCCAGTTGAATATAACTCATGCGATCATCTTCTTGAGAAATAAATATTTTCTCCTCCTATGGTATTTCTGAAATTGTTTCGGAATATCAAGGAGAATAAGTTGATCTGAGTGGGTTCAAGGGAAACATAGGTTGCATTAAGAAATATTGACAGTATAAATGAAGGTAGCATTTAAGATATTTAAAAATACAATTTTGCTGGAACTTCTCCAGTAAGGGCAGAGAAAAGGATGAAGGTAGCACCAATTATTTTTAAATTTTCCACAGCAAGAATACTTTCTAGAAATGGAATAGATAATTACTCCAAAGTCCAACTAACAAGGATATCAGTCCAAAGCCATTCAATTTATCAATTTTAATATTCTACTAGTATCTCTTCCGTAATAAAAACCATATAACATAAAAATCTAGACAACAAATGAGAAATTCCTACAAAAGTCAAAACAATTACTACACTGAAATTGAATTTTGCAATAGATTGCATTATACTTAACAACTAGATGAGCCCCATTATATTTGAAAGCATCACTCTTAACATGGATCTGAACAAACTTAATTAAGTGAGGTTAAAATACAATTCTGTATAATGATACTGTAACATACCAGCATGCTGATACTCTTCTCAAAGCGTATACCTAATTCTTTCATTAAAACCAGAACTGTCCCAGCAACATATGCAGCCCATCTAAGGAAGAATTTACATTACAAAGTGTTAAAGACATAGGTAAATCAGACCGTGGGAAGAGTAAAGGAACTGCAAACCTTTGTGAAGGGTCTTGAGCGAAGTAATTTCTAGCCTTCTCATATGACATTAGATGCTCTCCATCCATAAAATCTGACAAATCCATATCAAAAGTGGGGCCACGATTGCTTAATTCTGATCCATAAGATACCTGATGAAACCATATTTACAGTAAATTAAGATTATTAGAAAAAGTTTAGATAACAAGGGAGACCATCATCTCCAACAACCTACTTTCACTAGTCTATTGTTAAAGTAACAAACATATTTATGATTAGGAACAAAACCCAATACTAAAACTCAAGTCAAAACCAACCAGGAATTTTACCCAAAATACAATTTACTTTTACATTTCTAACACAATATGATTTCACGTCAGAATACGCGTTCTCTTCATCAGTATCTTTAAGAAGCTGAATTCTCTGGAGTATCAACACAGCTATTGTTGTGAGGGAAATATACAATAGTAAATCCTCATCGACACTTTCCAGCAGCATTTCATGATCAAAAGTCTAAAAGATACATTCTCATTTAGGCAGAATTTCACTTTTGATACATGGCAGGATTTACCATGCTGGCTGAGAGACATTGAGGCTAGATCATGCCCTTTTCCCTATTTACATATTGAATAGAGATAGGATTAGCACTGTACATAATTTTTGGTTTTTGTCTCCTCAATGGATTGCCAATTTAGATCAGAATAGATACTACGAAATTATTTGCTTTTGGGTAAGTCTTAAACACTGCCTTTTGTACATTTTCTGCACACATCAATCAAATCAGGGGCCATGCCCGCTAGGTACTGTCATGGATTCAATGTGTGATTCATTCTTACACACATTTGTGATTCATTCTAATGTGTAAAGTCTTTTATCAATTCTTCAATTTTCTACAACAATATATTCTAAATATTTATTACTTCCAGTTGCATCTAGTTTGTGCCTGCCTGGAATGAATACAGTACGTAGGAGTACCATAACTGATGGGCTTCCTGCATTGCAAATTTCACTTCCTCAAGAGACCTTTTTACAAAGCAACATTTGAACTAGGGAAAATTTGGGACACGAATCATTTTCATACAAAATAGTTAACATTGTTTTAAAAGAAAAATGAAAAAAAAAATAACTGCACAAACTCCACATATTAATCCATAACCACAGTTGCACCTTATAAACACAAACATCAGTTGGCAAAAAGATTTGCGCTCAATTCCATGGGATGAGGTCCACACGAACGAATTTAAACTTTCCGTAGAATAAGTTTGAAAATGAATGCGGATACATACAATTTGAAGAACGGGAGTTGATCCTTCTCCTTTTGTAAGTTGACGGGCCTGAGCATGCTTCCACAGCCTTTCTTTGCCAGGCTGAATCTTTTGTATAGCAACGTGGCAAGCTTCTCTAATTGGCATCTAAAGATGATTTCCATCAGATCAGAAACAACAGACTACAAACCTCACAGAGAACTATGGCAAATAAATGAATGATCCCCTTTCGATGTCAGCCACATTTTCAAAAGGTTCATTGTGCAAATCGAGATGAATGGTGTTAAACTTCTCAGGGAAAATTTCATAAATCTAAAAGCTAAGAAGGCATGGAAATTGGAAAAATAACATATGGACAGACTAACATTAGCAACAGTTTTCAGGAAAAAGTATTTCCAATTATACTCTGCTCAATTACAATTTTGTCAGACACAGCACAAAACATATTATGCCAGGATGAAAACTCAATATGCAGGAAAAGAAACAACGGGAGGAAGAATTGAGCAAATCAATATGGCAAATAATGAAATGATATCAACCTGCAAAACAAGGCTTCCTGAGTAGTCAGCAATTCCTCCCATGACATCCAGCCTTCCTGGTGCTCTAGCCACGAATATGTCTTCCTGAGAATAAGGTAATAATTTAAACCTCCATTACAGGTGATTAAAGAAGAGGTTAACAAGCTGGATAATGTGCAAACAGAAGTGTTCACTACTGAAGAATAAATAGAAGTAAATTCTACATTCTTAATCATCTCAATCAATGCATGAGCAGCAATGGGTATATTCTGTCAATTATTTAATGATTACCACAACATCATCAAAACAATCAAATAAACTACTTCAGTTAGAAGAATTTTCCACCATGAAGACACCAAATGGAACACAAATTTTTACGCATGCCAACCATGAGGAGATCAATGTAATATTTTTTCAACAGTTAACGAATGGTAACAGTTTAGCCACTTTTCAAACAAAAAAAATGCTTAAATTTCTAAACTCACTTTTCATATTGGCCCTCTATTGGGACAGCTGATACAATTGAGATTGGTAAGAGTTATTCAGGCATACTGTCAGTTCTACAAATTTAAGGGACCAAGAATGTCTAAAGGGAGAAAACCAACAACCAAAAGAGAAAAAAGGGACGAGACTAAGATCTCACTCGAATCGCAGATAATTGGGACTGATTTGGGTCATCTTATGAAGATGATATCCAATTCCAGTAAAAAAACCTTTATCTAAATTAATATCCACTGGAAAGTGGAAACCAGATTGGATGAATACACTTAACATTCATCAAATCACTAAATTTATTTAATGGGTTACATCTTAGTATGATGACATGGCTGCTGGAATGGTTTCTGATCTGAGATTATTAGCTCTTTACTTAAGAAGGTACTTGGCATAGGTACTACACCCAAAACATAATAATATAATAATATTATGGGATGGATAATGCTATTTATCCACTTTTTTTGTTTATTCACTCTATGAAATTCACACCTTAGATGGTTTAGATACACGCGAAGGAGACCTTTAAATGTAGAATAGAAACCATAGAATCATGAATTCAAATCAAAGAGGAAGGGAAGAACGAAAAAGAATTGTAGATGAACTATTAAAAATGACAATTTATTGAAACTTAAATGAGAATGCATATAGAAAGGGCAAGATGGCAATATAGGATTCATATAGCATAACACCCCAGGGTTTAGTTGTTTTATAATGATGTTGATTCACTTCTTGGAATAAGCCACATGGCAAGCTTTCATGGATGAATCTAGCAGATATGTCCCTGGCCCTTGGCAACAGGGAGTATCTGGTATCATGTAATGCAAGCACTTAGGAAGGTTTTCCAAGCCCTCTAGGCATAAATACATCATACTTATGCCATTAATTTCTCTCCCATTGAATGTAACCACTCTACTAGTAGCAATAAAATAACCAAAAAAAAAAGAGCAGGAAAAGAGGAAATTGCCTCCCAATTAAAGAGAGCAGCAGCAGCCATGCGTTCCCTCAACTGGCGTTTCCCTGCATTCTTTACAGAATCATGAGAAGCATCTAGTTCTGCAAGACTCTTTAAGAAATTAACCGTATCTGGCAGTCCCAAAAGATCTCCCTCAAGGATTTCAAAGTCTTCCTGGTACCTGACCAAAAATGCAGAAATTTGTTAAAACCAAACTACCATCCTGCAGCTTTGATTGACACAATGCAGAGAGGATTTAATATTATATGACGCACGAGTGCATGAGGAAGCTATCATCAAACATTTCAGCAGTCGGAGATCCAGTACGAAGTCCAAGTTCATTTTCAGCATTTGCATACCAATCTGGAATGCATAGATCTCTACCTGGCACTCTTTGTAGTTGATACCCCAGAATTATGGCATCACGTAATCTCCTGGAACCACTTAGCTGAAAAACATTCATCAACGAGTACATCTATTTAATTAAATTGATACAAACAAATGTATTAGCCTATTAAGTAAACATCCATGCTTGCTAATCATATAAAATTGTGCTGCACACTGAATTGAAAATCCAAGCACAAGATGGAAACACAGCCTGCTCCCAGATATAATTTAGTTCCACTGCCGAACGAGGGAAGACAGCAAAAGGTTCAGTAGAGAAAAAAAATGCTGCTAGATAAACACAAGGATTTGAAGCTAAGAAGAAAATCAACCCGTCCACAAGTTCAATTCATCAAACAAGCTTTCAACGTTAGCCAGATGCTACCAACTAATGGAATTTGTTTAGTCTGGATAATATTGGCAAACATATAAAAGAATTAATGCAGTTTGGGAAAGCATAATACTTGAGTCAAACAAGCATCATGTGTAAAAGGAAAAACTGCAATACTTATGAAATTTTCTGTTCTTGGAATTTTGAGATGCCAATTGAAATGGGCACTATTTTAGGGAAGACAAGCCACTCCCAGTGATGAATATACCATCCAACTTGGTACATTTGATACAGTCATATTACGACCTTTTATCACAAGTCCTTGGGACTATTCCCAGAATTAGAAATTGAATCACACATTGCCTCTCAGCACCTGCAAGACAATACAGGCTTCTGTAGTATGGAAAAACAAGCTGAAATTTGCTGTTCTTCACCAAGTAAATATACAGACAAAACATAAAAGAGCAAGAATCAATTTTCCACATCACAGATCAACATTTCTACTAACTCTTGAAACTATATATATATATATATATATACCTTAGCCACCTTAAATAGTATTTTTAGTCCAACAAAATATAACAACTGTGGATGGCTAGATTACTGCTGCATCAACCAGAAACATCAGAGCAAATATGAAGTATATCCAGTTCCACACACCCTTTACAGGTGCAAATATGAAGAAATAATGCTGATAACGATAGTGATTGATTAGCAGATTATACAATCTGTAATGAAATAAACATCACCACCCAAATCAAGCAAAAAGGTGCCTAAATCATTGTTTGAAGAACAAATTTAATGATTCTGTATAAGCCTTTTCTTGTACAATACAGATATATACCTTAGCCACCTTAAATAGTATTTTTAATCCAACAAAATATAACAACTGTGGATGGCTAGATTACTGCTGCATCAACCAGAAACATCAGAGCAAATATGAAGTATATCCAGTTCCACACGCCCTTTACAGGTGCAAATATGAAGAAATAATGCTGATAACGATAGTGATTGATTAGCAGATTATACAATCTGTAATGAAATAAACATCACCACCCAAATCAAGCAAAAAGGTGCCTAAATCATTGTTTGAAGAACAAATTTAATGATTCTGTATAAGCCTTTTCTTGTACAATACAGAGCCAACTCAGATAAATTTGCAAAAAAGTTATTTTTATGAGTAGTCAGTGGGAAAATTCCACTTTTGATAGGTAGGTAGGTAATAATTGTGAGCATAAAACTGGAAAAACTGAAGATCCAGAAAACACAGGAAACATAAAAGAGTTTACCTTGTCTGATACGTAGTTTTCTCCATAAGCTGCATCTTGCAAAATACAGGCAGCAACCTGAAATGAGGTATCAGCAATACTAGATGTTAAAATAATTAGCCCATAAGTGTATTTTGACTTTACATAATGGCTAGTTATGATCATATAGCTGACTAACATGGTGGAATAAAGGCTTAGTTGTCATATAAAAATAGCCCATTACAAAGGAAAGCCGAAGACAAAAGACAACGAAGAGAATGCCAAAGGGTTTTTTTCCACCTTTTCTGCATGCGTGCATATACATTTATATTTATATATCCCACAAACTTTTTAGCAAAGATCTGGTAGTACCTCACCACCATTGCTACCTCCTTCATAGCATGGATTTAATGTTAGTGCACGTTCAAGATATGGCTTCCAATGCCCAGTAAGCAAATCCCTTCTTATCATCTCAACCCCACTTTGATAATGCTTGTAAAAACAAAAACAAACTATGAGTAACTTGAAAGTAACACAAAGATAACAAGAATATATAATGGACGAGTTTGTTTCTCAGTACTCAATAAGCTAGGGGAGTTCCCTATATCTTAATTTTGTCTAAACACAGAACATTCATTTGCTCTTCGAGGAAATCCTACACTCTCCACAAGCTTTCCCAACTAAAAAAATCAATTAATTTATGTTATGATCCCTATTAGTTATCGAAAGCAAGAGAACCTAATTAATAGTCAGATAGCATATTCAGTCATTCATTGGCACATTTCTATTCCAGGGCTAGGAAGTACAAGAAGAGGTCTTGGAACTTGGTTACTTTCCCTCAACTAGCCTCTGGAGAATCTGATGTCACATCAAGACTCAATCATCTGCCAATAATATAGTAACCCCCTTCCCAAAACCCCCTAGCTTACAAATCTTGAGATAGTAAGATAATATATGCAAGTAAAACGCACAGCATTTTACATTGGCCAGGTAAGAAGATTGATGGTGTTTAGTGGGAAAAATGATCAAATGGTGAATGCACATTTTCAAGTGACAAAAAATTGGGAGTTGAGTATTCTTAGCGTGCATTTACTTATTAAAAACATATTCTATACAAAGAAGAAAATGAGAACAAAAATAGACAATGACGCCAAAAACAAGAAGAAGAATGAACTTGAAGATTGGACCAGTTCGTGCTCTTAGGTTTTCCTGTCTCTCTAGGCATTGGTTTCATAAGATTTTGCGGGCTATGAATGTTAAGAAATGGGGATCGGCCCTTCACAAAAATATTGTGCAGTTGAACCACTTTTAGGGCCACAGTCAAGGTACCAAAGTTAAATCGCTGTATACCCAATAACTGAATCAACACATGTTGGCATTCGGGGTATTATCAAACTACACAACCCAAACTAGATGTTTCTCGAGACAGTAAATAGCTAAGAAGGCTACAACTTTCATGCGTTAATCAGTCCCAAACTATGACATTTCATAGTCAAAAGGTGACAGCAACCAGGAGCCTATGGTCCAGCCTTGCAACATGAAAATGATGCTAGTCTTCAAAATCAATAGGTGGCATGGCATTGCCCTAACTATTCCAGACCAATTGTTTTATTCAGACTGCCCCAGCCAAAGATTTAGGCCATCTTATGTTTCGTTTGTCGGCAACTGAAAAACTACAGGCTCATTTTACGGCATTCAAGGTAAATATCCATTGGAAAAATTTAAGGCTAAATTGAAGATAATCAATCTAAAGATGATTAGAGCACTAATATTATCATTGTAGGAGCATTAGTGCTTTGTTAAGAAAGCCCAGAGGCTGGGAACTTAAAATTAAATTTCTGTCACTACACCTTAGATTATTGTAATGGATATAATCCTTTGGCCAGTGTATTTTCTATTTTACTTTTACTTTTAATGAGTTTTAAAAGATCAGCTTGATCTCCTCATGTAACTTCAATTGATACTCTCTTGATTTTGTTTATCATATCTGTAATCAGCACCTTCCCACTAAATGGTTTGATTTTGGAATCCTATGTCTTCAGAAGGAATAATAATTTTAGTGCTAGATGAATTTACCCATATAGGATTGATGCCTAGTGCGTCTGATTGGACAGGAGCATTACTGCAAGGCATTGGTAGGATACATTATGAACTTCTACTTAAGATATCTTGACTGCTTAAATCATCATACAATTTAGGTGCTTTTTGGAATAAGCATTTCCATTTAGTGCTTGGATAAAATTATTCAATAGACTTAAGAATCATAACTGACAATTAATTAAATCACTTTGGGTATGATTTAAATGCATAACAGTGTTAAATATTTAAACAATATTCTTTAAAAAAATAGGGAGATTAATGAAGATGTTACATATAAAATTTAGACAAGTCGTAACAAAAGAAAAATGTGCCCTATTTACTCTATGATCATCAAGTACCATTGAAATTAAAAGGGAAGGTTTATTAAACAACAAAAAGACTAGCGCCGCTTTATGATGCAAAGTGTGAACAACTAAATATAAAAATAAACAAAAAATGAAGTTTTCCAAATGAGATTGTCGAGTGGACGACTAGATTATATAGAATGAAAATTAAATGCATCAAGAAGAAGGTAAAGGTAGATTCAATGGATGAGAAAATGCAAAAAATACACTTGAGATGGTTTGGACATGTGCATAGAGGGCATGTAGCAAAAAATCATTAGTAACTAAAATTAAAAGAACTTAGTTTTGGACAAGATATGATCCATATAATCAACCCCCGCATAGTGGGAGTTAGTTTGTACAATGATTGAATCAACATATTGAGAGAAGAGTGTTCCTAACCCTTGTTATCAGTTGCTTATCAAGTGTTCGTTGTTTTGATTCTTATAGAATTATATAACACCAGAGTTGTACTTTATTCATCTTCCTGGAGTAGCATTGCATTCCATTTTTGGAGACATTACTTCCTAGACTTTTTTACCATGTTAAGTTTCTCCAAATAGTTGCAACATAATATTACTAAACTCAGTCCATGGTTTTCCACACTACCTAACATAAATAGATTAGCAATTCAATAATAATCCTATGTCATACCTCAAGCATGTTTCTTAAAAATGGTTCTTCATTGAAGTAGTCCCTTCTCACAAAGACAAAGGGCAACTTGTATGCCAGAGCCTCACTAACAGTCCCATATCCAATTTTCCCTGAACATGTGAAGGTGAGGCAACCATGAATGTGGATTCATTACCAAAAGATACAGTTTACATACTATATATATGTGTGCGTGAACAGACCGAGCATGCAATCCGATGCAGCAATTAGATCAGGAGTATAGACATCTCTCGCAAGCTTTATGAAATTTGGAGGAAGATCTTGACTATCAGAAGCACCGCAAACCTGACAAATAGCCAGAATTCAGTGAAAACTTACACAAGCTATGTCTGGCCAAAACTACAGACTGAGTTTTACACACGCACACACGTATATATATACACACACACATAGATATAGATATACCAAACATAGCCAGCCAGAAGGTAAGTACTCCTGCTTCAGCTTCCAACCTGCTGGCTGCAACCAAAATGGGAAAAGGAAAAGAAAATAAGACAGAGAAAATCAGATCAGTATCCAACTGACCTAACCCAAATATAAGAATACAAAGATTCACTTCATAATTAAAAATGTTAAACGACCATAGCGAATAACACTCGGATCATTCTGCATAAACCAATAGAAGACAAATATGTCCTAAAATAAGAATCCTTAAATACGAAATCAAATACAATGAGATGCAAGACACATAGCTATGAATCCAAGAATCACTTGGGAAAGGCACAAGCTATGAAGTAAAATGGCACCATAATGCAATTTTCTGATTCAAATAAAATGTTCAAGACACATGACGGCAGTAAGCTCCAATTACTTACAGTTGTAGAGAGCTGTAAACAATTTTTGAGTTTCAAGTCAGAAATGATGGGGATCTCTGGGGCCTTCTTATGTCCATTAGGAAACAAGATCTCAAGGACAACATATTGTCAGAAAGGAAACAAAAAAGGTTCTGACGTGAGGAACCTATCAGGATGTAAATAGACATTGTAATTGAGTATCTTCTTGCCAGGCTGATGGAACATACGATAACACAGATCGAATTACTTGTCTCACTTATAAAATCGTAGAGACTCAAGGTTATTTTGGCCGATTGATCTAACCATATGCTAGTCTCAACAATTCTCATGATGCTGGCTCCTAGAGAGAACACTATGATTCTGTTGCCCAGTGAATCCTTGTGTGCTGGTAGGTAGAAACCCATATATGCTCTTAGAAAAGAACATTAGTGCTAGAAGTGAGTGGCTAGTAGTGAAAAAAACATTTCCCAGCTAAGGAGGGGGGAAAAAATGCATATGAAATTACCTTATTAGGGAAGAAAGAAAGTAAAGGACTTGATTTGTAGTAGAGCACAAGTTACTTAATGGAGCCTTAGGCACAATTATTGCTAATCAACGAACCCCCTACCACCACCTTAGGACTCCCAACTCCATTGCTTGAGGAGAACTCTTAGTTAGTTCCCCTGCTGACCCTTAATGCAAGGCCTTTCCTAGAGTAATCGAGGTAGTCACAAGCTCCCTCCTTGTCGGATTTTAACTCCTTCAACACACACACAAAGACAGACAAAGGACACTGATACTTCGCAAATTTGAATTCCCATTTATAATCCAAAGATTTTATTTTAAAAAAATCTTAATTTGGATGAGGAAAGCAACAAGGAATGAAGATTTTGTAGACTAGGAAAAACTGAAAAGATGATGTAGCATATATGAAGTTTAAAGGTTAAAAGGTAACCAGTTCAAGAAAAGTTGGTAGCGGCGCCTTTCATCCACATTTAAGGTATAGAAAAAGACTCTGCAAGTTAAGCTTCCTTGATTCAAAAAGAACGCCTCACAATTCTTGAACATGACATAATTTCATTCAATATCTATATCTATCCTACTACTTTACCATTAGTATATATATAGGACGCAAGAGTGTCAGTCTAAAGACCACCAGGTACAAAGGAAACTCAATGGAAACAAGACCATAAAACTTATAAAACTGAAAGCACAAAGTGGAAATAGTAACCAAATTAGACTTTAATCCACAATAACTAAGATACTCTAAAAACCTGATTCCTAAAAACAACCCAATTACAGGTAAAAGACTTTACTTGATACACAGCTGATCATGTTCATCAACTACTGAAATTATGGAAATATACCGCAAACACCTATAACTCTTTCATTTTTGCAAAAATATGCCTAGAAGCCTAACACCTATAATTACTAAGTGTTCCATTACACTAACCTAAAACATACCATTAGAAAAATTAGAATCCAAGAATTTTTTCATTATCTAGGTATTAAAAACTGTGTTATCTAGAAAGGCCATAGCCGTTCAAGTGTAGATCCTTTTTACCTAAACACCAGTTGTGATTTACAGATTCTCACAACAAAATTGCTTCTCCATTTTGTAGCTTTGACTGATATAACTATACTCATAAATAAGTTCTATTACACTGCCACTTCAAATATCTACATGAGAGAGTTTAAACATTTCTTTTCTCCCCAAATGCAGTATGCAGGATCATGGAAGCTTGGGTGCTAGTCCCTTTTCAACCATTTCCAGCCCTCAAACATGGATGAAAACTAGGATCTACCAAAACCATCACACTCCCTACGAACTCCAGTTACAGGATACCAACAAAAGATGAACTTCGGAAGAACTTAAATCATACTGTGAAACCAATTGCCAAATTTAATTGTCCAAAGGACAAACAACATAAACCCCCAGCAAGAACTAGATGCTAGTCAAACGAGTAATATTACCCACATTTTTGTTTACAATCCCACACCTGTCAATTATAAAGGGAGTCTTTCCTTTTTTTCCTGTAATGGATATTTCTACAGTGAATTGTTAAGGATGTCTACAGTTTTAGGCAGTTTGTGGTTTCCCACTTGATAGGTAATGAAATGTCGAATTGTCAAGTGAGGTCAGCATTTCATCTTTCCAAACAAACAATATTAATAGAAGAATGAAATGGGATCTTAAGAATCATGAGGAAAAATGAAAGGGGAAAAAGTTAAAGGGGATGGAATGCTAGAGCCTTAACATTCAGTTTGAATCAGCCAAGTAATTTTCTAATATTTGCAACTGCATGCATGTGCGTATTAAATTCCCGTTTCAAACATAATGTCACCAATGCGAAAAAAATGAAGTGGAAATCTCAGGGAATTGATAAGGAAATACAAGTGGGGCATCTGCATAGTGACACAAAGGTCTCAACTGTACCTGCCCACCAAAGTTCAGGATGACGACCTTCACCTCTATACCAATTCCAAGTTCTTTACGGACCTAGAATGTGAAAGTAAGCAGAGTATATAGCACCTGAGATCTGAATGAAATTCACATGAATGAAATCTTATGTCCACATGCCTGCTCACGAGACTTGTGCAACCTTCTCACAACCAGGGGTACATCAATCACGTCACGGAATGCAGGCACTTCAGTGTTGAAGGTCCATTTGAGGATTTGAGGAAAAAAGAAAATGCTGTAAGATTTAATTGCCTTCAATTCTGGATGAAATAGAGTCAAAAACTATAAATGACACACAATGTAAATCAACATACTTGGGCAGTATCCCGGAAGGCGGATAAGGAACTCACAATGAGAGTAATCTTCTGCTATCTATATCAAATTTCAAATAAAACAAAGGGTTAGATCTGAGAGACCGTACAAAAACAAATGTTTTTCATAAGACAGATAGTACAGGTACATTGATTTATAACTGGAAAAACAAACCAACTTGTACATGCAATACTTATACATCATCAACAAAATATCTGCTTCTGCTATGATATTAAGGTTGTAAATGCCAGCCAAAAAGTAATAGAATAAGTAGCAATGCGTGCACAATTAAAAATCAACTATCTTTTTAAAGTTTCATCATATTTATGTGCAGCTGGACCTTCTTATTTGCAGTTTATTCTTTAAGTTCAAATAATATATCCACCACAAACAAATTAGAATAAATATATGTGCAGGGAATTGTTTGTAGCTTTTCAAACATGATACAGGCAAAAAACTTCCCATTAAAAATTGTCATAAAACTCACCGGCAAAAAGCCATATCAAAGTAATCAACATCTGAAGAAGTTTTATCTACAAAATATGTCCATTCCCTTCAAATGAAGAGCCCACTAACATTTTACAAACGAGATTATGTATATCAAGATACTTACTCTTGCTAAGGAAAAAAGCTACTTTGAGACAGACAAATATACCAAACGAGTGGTGAAGGGCCAAGTTGATACGGTTTGGGCAGTGAAAGAGAACTGTCAGACAATGCCAAGATATAAATCCAACCCTGCTAAGATATATATACAAACTATGCCTCTCTAAGAGCTACAAACCCATGGGCTGTTAACATAAAACCTGTAACACATCAGGGCTTCTTAAAATAAAACCTCTTACACATCAATGAAATCAACTAAAAAGCAAAAATTAACTCCTCAACATACTGAGAGGCTTTTGGACTGATGAATAGTTCTCCAAGTGGTTTGAGTGTGAGTATACCCTTCTAAATACATTCACTTCTAATATCGGCAGTGAAAGTTCCATAGATCATACCCCTTCATAAACAGCTTGTCAGCTCAGCCTAAGTAGCAGAGTATACAGAAGTAAATTCTATAAAATAGCCACTTTTTTTTTTTCATTAATGAAGTTATATTCATGCTTTTTTTTTTTTTAATGAGAACCAAGGACAATACCCTGGGAATGGCTACCCTATTTTATATCCATGCGACTAATATTAGAAGGCAGTAATTAATGTATTCTAAACACTTTATCATAACAGTCAAAGATCAGCAAAAAAGTGCGGTCGAGAGTTTTAAAACAGATACCTGCCAAACAATAGACCTATGATGAATTCCAGCAGCCATCACATACTCTGCATAAATAAAGTCCCAACTGCAAAAAGAAAACCATGCTTTACTTCAAGAACTTTTAAAATCGCATGTCTTGGTATAGGGAATTCAACAGCTGATGATAAGAGGTCAAAAGATAAACAACCAAAAATCACCTGAAGTTTGTCACGCAAACAGATCGGACTCCAGCATCAGCTGCTGCCCGACAAGCAACTGGTACAACATCAGAGACCTGTTTTAGCATTAATAAACCTTAACTCAACCTGTTTCAACCTCATGCAAAGGCATTTACACAATTCCAAGACTAGGAAAGTGAACAAACAAGGAAGAAAAACAGACAGAGTGAGAGTAAAGTCATTTACAAGGACTGGTGGCCTATCACAATTTCTAGAATAAAATATTCCAGGAGAGGTGTACAAGAATAATCCTAAACTAGAAACATTTAACAGAACTGGAGAGAATGAGTTATTGGTTTGAGAAGGATTTAAAAATATATTACCACTAAGTCTGCTTTAATTGACTTCAACCACTCAACTTCAGTCGCCAAGATAGTGTCTCGAGGAACAACAGCAGTCTCTGAGTACTAAATCAACCAAGGAATACGTATTAATAAGCTAATGAACTACTATCTCTTCCATGCATACTAATATATAGAAAAGCAAATATTACAACTCAAAGATGGTTCTTTTTTTCATAATTGAAGACTATTCCTTTTAATGATTATTGTGTTAGCATACCTTTTCTAATGAAGCTAGCCGATCAACTGTCAAAGCATCTGCTTGAACTGCCCCACAATCTAACAGAACCTGGCAGTATAGACATTGAATAGCACAAACACTGAAATCAAACTGACATTGAAAATTAAAGAATCAATTGAATGATAAAAAGGGGGAGGGGTGCTGCTTGTTCTTATTAAAATGGACCTTCCGGAGAAAAAGTCGAGGGGATAGAATTTCAGAGGTAAAGACAAAGTCAGGCGCACCAGTGACCACATGAACATCATGTCCCGCGTCAATGAGATGCCGCGCAACCTAAAACAATATCCAGGATGCACATTAACAAATCATATTTAAAACCACTATGAAAATTAAAAATTGTAGGACTGTTGATGTCGAAGCATAATGGAAGATTCAGATATCATTGTGATTATAGCTTTGCATGAAATAGGGGAACCTCTGTATGCAAGCAATTAGCAACACATTAACCATAATCAAATTCATGGTCCATCATTAACTGAGTTTGTCACAGTTTCCCTGAACCATTAAATAGCTTCCCCAAACTAGATTCTAGATACCTTGAAAAATCAGAAAGAGAATTACTTGTGTTGACGACAATAAGTAAGACTTAATTATGATCTCTTTACAGTAACCCAATCTACAAGTTGATTGTCCTCTGACATCTTCAATTAGTCACCATTATCAAATACTATTGTCGTGCCCTCTTAACAAGTCTTTCAACTTCAATCTTCATAATCCCAAGTGAATAAGCAGGTGAAGGTGTAAACTGCAAAGCATTAACCTTTTCAACTATTTTGTATACTTTAACTGCATAAGAAGCTAAACTGTCCCAAACGCCGCTTCCCGAATTACAAACATAAAATTGCATTCACTAAAATCAACTATTAACGAGTTACTCCCCAACTTCCAAAAAAATTCAATAAATGTAAAGCAAATTCAAGGTCCTGCAGCACAAAAAGAATTTCCGTGCTAATCATACATAACAATACCATCCCATGTAAACCAAAAAGCAACTTAAAACACACACACACACACACGCACACGCACGCACGTAATTGAAACAGAGCATCCGAGGTTAAGACGCACCTCAACAACACGAGTGGCATGGCCGAAGCCGTGACCAGTGACATAATAAGCAAAAACCAGAGGATGCTTCCTTCCATCTTCAAAACCCATTTCTTGTTTTCTCCCAATCGATACTAGTAATCAATGACTCTTCTCCAAATGATGAACAGAAGCAATCAAATTCTGTGGGTTTGCCTTGTCCCCCTCCTATCTTTACTTTCAGAAGGAGGAGTAGGAAGTTGAGAGGATTCGCAAAATCGTTAACAGAGTCCTCAATCAAGCACGGTTATTTTTGGAAGTAGCGTGAGCTGTTCAATGACAGCAAGGAACAGAAGCATTTTCGGTTTCAAAGGCGTGGATATATGTGACCGTATATGACATGGCACACTTTGGGGTTTGTTTGGACCTCGAAGAAAGTGATGGTAATTAATGTCGGGATTATAACCGCTGTTTTGTCAAACTATTTTGACGTCAACTGAAAGCTGTCGTCCCGAAAAAAAAAAAAAAATACTTATTATCATTAATCATTTTTTTTTTAAGCAAAAGGCAATTTTATTGATACTACTGAGAAATGTTCAGCACTAGGTGAGAGAGAAATTCTGACACACAATGCCAGTATTGAGAGTTGACTACATTAGATTTTACATATTCCATCACTCCATGCGCTCCTAAATTCTAGGAACGGGGATCCAGTATGTTCTAGACACTAAAGGACTGCTTGGTTTGCCATTTACAATCGGAATAAGAATGGATATGATTGTAGTATGGAATCACAATAGATTTGTTAAATTAAAATGGATATAATTTTTGTACTTGGTTAGATTTTTTGGAATGATTTTTGTCCCGTTGGTTTTCTCCTCCGGCGATCTTTACCCACCACCTCCACCATCCACCGCTCCTTTCCTCCATCCTCCTCCCCAAGAACACCAAACCAAAACCCAAGAACACCAACCACCACCTCCATCGCTCCTTTCTTCCCTTCTCCTCCCCAAGAACACCAAACCAAAACCCACCATTCTTCCCTGTTTTCTTTCTTCCTTCAATCAAACCATCTCTTCTCTTCTCCCTCTCATAAAATTTTGAAAAAATAATTATACAATAATAGTAACAACAATTTCGGATCCCCCACACAAGAACCCAAAATCGAAACCAGTAGGAAATATAGGACCCGAACTCAACCCTGTAACAATTGGATCTGGGCGGACGACAAAGAAAAAAGACAGAAAAAAGAAATACAAGGTTAAGTGCTGAAGAAACGGAGACACTTTGGGTGGTTCATTCTCGGAGGCTAGTCGTAAATTTCCAGATTTTTGTCATCTTTGTACTTTGGATGATTTGGAGAAAGAAAGAGATGTAGAGAAGAAAAGTGATGAATCTCCCCAAATTGGTGAGGAATGGGCATACATTGGTTTGGGCTACTGTTCTCACTCCCAAATATTTGAACCAAGCAACTAAAATGGATATCAAATCCATTGACTCAAACCCATTCACTTGTACCAAGCAACCGCTAAGTCTCTCTGCAATAGTTGTTTACAATCATCCACTATTGAGGAGCACATATGCAAACTATCACACAAATTTCTAAGTGCCAGAACAGTTTGAGAGGAGTCTCCAAGGGTTAAAAATGACTGAATGCCAAGCCTTTTGACATAATAGAAGCGCTTCTCGCAGAGACAGTGCCTCTGCTAATTCTAGATCAGTTATCAGAGGGAAAAACTTCCCAAAGCTATGTAAATGTAATCCATCCCCAGAAGTGATGAAGATGTCGGCCGCTGCTCCATTGCGCAACAATAAGATCCCGCCATCAAAATAGACACATACCCCTTTTATTGCGGATGGCCTTATCGGGAGAGGGATGAAACCAGACTGAATGAGCGGTTGCGATAGGAACTTAGCCGACTGATAATTGTGAAGCTGAGCTGCAGCATGTAGTGCTACTTCAAAAGGTCGAACTAGAACATCGTCATGAATCATTCTGTTCCCTGCAAAGCATATAGCAGAGAGAATCATGGCAACATTCTCTGCTGTTGATTTTGGTGACTGCAGCAATAGCTTCTTTGCCCATGTTTCGACACAGTCATCCCGAGAAAAAAAGTAACTCCTGGAATATGACGAAAATTCCAGACATCCTTAGAGAAATCACAATAAAAAAATGTGTGTCGAAGAGAGCCATTATGGAGCTGACAAAACGGGCAGATATCCTGTACCACCACTTGGCACTTGATCAGATTTTTGGCCGATGGTAGAGAACCCGTGAGCAACCTCCAGCAATGATGAATGGTCTTGGGAGGAATTTTCAGGCTCCATAACTTTGTCCAGTTAGTGTGCAGGCCTTGTGCAGCGTCATTAGCCAACTATTCCGGGAACGAGAGCCACGAGGAATAGATAGTGCGGTAGGCTCATTTGACCAAAAAAACTCCTTTCAGATGTGGACTCCAGATCCATCTGTCAGCACCCCCAGTAAAGCTCAGTGGAATAGATGGATAGAATCAGTTATTTCTACCTGAAAAACATAGCGAACAAGGGATTCTCTCCAAGATGTTGTAGCCGGGGATATGATTGCAGCAACTTCAGCATCTATTGGATGTGAATTAGTCAAAATGTAGGGGTAGTATGGAGAAGAACCCGCCAACCAAGGATCCATAAAAATTTTTGTTTGTCTTCCTGATATGATTTTGCGGCGAGCTCCAAGCCAAAGACATTTGATTCCCTCCATAATACCCCTCCAAGTGGAGGAAGGTCGATTGCCCAAACATGCTTCAAAAAGATTTGAATTTTTGTGGTACTTTGTTTTCAGCAATTTGGCGAGGTCAGTGTCGGGGCGGACAAGTAGTCTTCATGCTTGTTTTGCTAGCAATGCTAAGTTGAATGACTTGAGGTCGCGAAATCCCAAGCCACCATCAGCTTTCCTCTTTGTAAGTCTTGCCCAAGAGATCCAATGGATTTTCCTTTGAGTTGATGATGATCCCCACCAGTATTGTGCTATCAACCGCTGGATGTCCTCAATTGTGCCTTCGGGAAGCAAGAAGCAAGACATTGCATATGATGGGATGGCCTGCAAAACAGATTTAATTAAACTTCTTTCCCAACCTTAGATAAAGTTTTTTCATACCAACCTTAAATACGTTGCAATATTCTATCTCTAAGATTATTGAAAACTTTCCTTTTACTACGGCCAACAATACTTGGAAGGCCAAGATATTTGCCATGTGAGGTTGTTTCCGGGATACCTAAGGCCAAACATATTGAATTCCTCATTGAAAGTGGTGTGTTAGGAGTAAACACATCACCAGATTTTTCAAGATTTATCCGTTGACCCGACATGGTTTCATAACTGTATAAAGCTCGTTTCAAATGGTTTGCTTCCTCCACTATTGCCTTTCCAAAAATGAGAGTATCATCTCCAAAAAATAGATACGAGATAGGAGGCGCCCCCTAGCTGCTGCTACTCCATTAATCTGACCGATTATCTTCAAATCCTGGAGAATAAAAGGAAGAACCTCACTACATATTATGAAAAGATACGGAGACAAGGGATCACTTTGTCTGACTCCTCGCTGAGGAATTAATTGTCCAACCTGTATGTTATTCAATAAAAAAGAGTACTGGACTGTAGAAAGGAATTTATAAATTAAGGAAGAAAAAGAAACACTGAAACCCAATGCCTTGAGAGTATCCACTACGAACGGCCACTCTAGCCTGTCAAAGGCTTTACTCATGTCAAGCTTAATGCTCATTCGACCCAGCGAACCTGCATGTTTACACTTCATAGAATGATGAGTTTTATAAGAAATAATGACATTATCAGTTATTAAACGCCCGGGCACAAATGCAGATTGCGATGACAATATAACATAAGGCAAGACAGTTCGGAGCCTATTAGCAACCATTTTTGACATTATTTTGTAAAGCACATTGCATAAGCTGATTGGCCTAAATTGGGTAATGAGCTCTGGTTTATTCACCTTTGGAATCAGGACAATGTGGGTTAAATTAAGAAGCGAGTAAAAAAGGACATCATTTAAAACTTTTAGAACAAATGAAGTAATATCTGACCCGACTACATGCCAATACTTCTAATAAAATATGGGGCTCATGCCATCTGGTCCCGGCGATTTGTATGAGTGCATTGATTTCAAGGCCGTTAGAACTTCCTCCTCTGTGTATTGGCTCTCTAGGTCCACCTTGATCACCATGAAGCCAGTTATCCCAGTTTTCCTCCTCATTGTATGAATCAACTCCTGTGCAATGACAATGTTATCAGTAATATTACGCCATGGGATAAAACTTACCTGAGATGGGATAAAACTTACCTGAGCCGGCCCCACGATCTGTGGTAGAATAGGCTGCAACTGTTTCACTAAGACTTTTGTCGCCAATTTGTAGAGCACATTGAGTAAGCTTGCAGGCCTATGCTCTTTCAACCTGCATGGATGTTCCACCTTAGGAATTAGAACAATTAATGTTTTGTTTAGACCAGGTGACATAACTCCATCCTCCAAAATAAATTTCAACAAATGAAAAACTGTTCCCTCCACCCTATCCCATTGGCTCTAAAAGAAAAAAACATGTAAAGAATCTACTCCAGGTGCTTTAAGAGGTTGCATGGATTTAAGAGCTTTGATAACCTCCTTATTTCTTAAATCAGAAGTCAACGTGAGCCATAATAAGTCCTCCACCTTCGAAAATGTAGCACTTTCACTCCCTTGTCATCTCCCATTACCTGGGGCACTATAGATTTCCCTAAAAAGGTCCATTGCCATTCTTTGAAGCTCCTTTTCATCTGAGACCCATTATCCCTCTTCATTCTGCAATCTCACAATCTTATTCCTTCGCCTTTGACTCTCAACCAACCTATGGAAATACGACGTGTTCCTATCACCAAACAAGGACCAATCCCTTTGAGCTTTCTGGATCAAAAGTAGCTCTTCTTGAACCATAATTGTTAGTTTTGAATACAGAAAAGCTATGGGTTGTATCAAAAACTAATATCCACAGTTGACATATCATTTTGTTTCGGTATAAATTTGTTCATTTATATCATAGAACTAGATAACGGGGTGTGGAAAGACACAATAGATACCGTTATTGTTAAAGTATTAATATATAAAAAATATGCTCGTAATCGAGATAGTCTGAACATACTATCGGTATAAGTTATCGTGTGGTTTGGAAATTAATTTATCTAAACTAGTTTAAATCACATAGATATGCCCGGGGCATATTGAGCACGACCAGTTTAGATAGAATTGACTTATACTGATCGGCGTAGTCAATTCGGTCCTAGTATTCAATCTCTCAATCCCGAGATTGGGATGGGCGTGAGGGTTGGATATCGTATGCTTTGATTTGCCAAAGAGTGCGGTCAATTGAGGCCTATACCTCGGTAGGTTGGGTATGCCGTGTTTAGTTTCTTACGTGCCATTGCTAGTCGGAGGAATCCACGTACCGGTTTGCCGGGTTGATGGTGCTCCCGAGATGAACTCATAAGGTCTATTATACTAAACCCGGCCGGTGGACTTTATGTCCGGTATAATAAAAGGACGAGTGGTACTAATCTCGGAAACAAAGAAGTCAGTGAATTAATTTGTCAGTAAATTGATAAACCGACGAGCGCTAGATCTTTAATGTAGGGAGATAGAAGAAAATATAATGGCGCGATGTAAAGTCATTTTCGAGCGGTAGTTCCATAATTAGTCCGTTAGTGATACGACTGATTATGCATTTGACTAATCGATAAGGTGAATTAATTAATCCTAAAGGTTTAATTAATATTTAATCGACAAAGTGAATTAAAAAATTAATTCTATTTGAATTAATTGATTCTAAGGGTTCGATTAAATTAAATTAACAAAGTGGGTTAATAAATTAATTCAAATGGGTCGACTGGAGTTGATTAGTCGGGAAAGACTTAGCGGTCAACGAAAGTCAAAATTAAAAGGCCTAACTCGAGAGCCCATTAGGTATCCTTAGAAGCTCCATATAAATATCCTTGTTGGGCAAGAAAGACATTAAGGAAACTTGAAGGCCAAGAAAAGCCTTGAGAGAGAAAGTCTAGTCTAGAAAGAGAACGTTGTCTTCCTCGTCAAGTTTTCTCTCGAAGTCGACTAGGATAGCTTTCTCTTCTTCGGGAAACTCAAGCCCATAGATTAATTCGAGCAGCCCGTGGTTTATTATTGAATTACAGTCAATTTTCTCACCGGATCAGACCAACCGCAGTCGCGATTTCACGGCAACAGCACGGACTGATCGCCGGTGCGAGTTTTTGCTGCTGTCCAGATTTTCCAGCGCCGGTTCTTGGTTGTTCGCTACACTGATCCGCCGGCTTGGCTATCTAGCTTTGAGCCCACGTACAGATCGTGATCGGACGATCAGAATCTTGGCTTTTTGGTTTAGTCCGAAAGAATAGTTGCTGCATTTTTTGAAAAACTTGCGCAGGAAGTTATTGGGCAGATTTGTTTTTTCCTGAAGTGGGTTTCCTTTGGATTTCTTAATTTTGCCGTGGGTTACTCCGTAGATAATAGCCCACACTATTTCGGAGTTGGATCGGAGTCATTCTTCGGATTTCTAGTGGAATTCGCAAATAAAGATAATTTTTTTCTTATTGCGTTGGACTTCGCTACAAAGGTAAAATCTTTAATCTTTCTGCTTTTAATTAAAGATGCGATCTTTGTGCGATAGATGTCATTTTAATAAATTAAATAAGTATAAGTCAAGATCCGTTCGTGGGTAAATGAATTTGAGCCTGAGCTTGCTCGAAAGCTTCCGATTCTTGAATGCATTGCACGAAAGTGAGGTTTTCGATTTAGCCCGGACTTGTTCTGTTTTCCTTCAAATTGGTATCAGAGCTTTGGTTTCGGTCTTATATTTGTTTGATTTATTACATGGCTTTATTTTGGCATTATTATTTTTGTCGAAATGCTTAAACATGTGGTTATTGGTTTCCCGGCTATTATGGTATAAATTTATTTTTCATTCATAAACCCTGGGACATGTCCGGGCTCGTATTTTTTTTGAATGAAAATGTCTGTAATAGTAATAACCACGAGCTGAAAGCCGTGTAGGATTAGAAAAATCTTGTAGTAGGATTTGATCTAATCATGTCTTCTTTAAATTCCTAGAAAAAACGCCTTTGTATATAGGAATTTATGTATAATGACGAAGACGTTATTTTGGGTAACTTATATTCGCGGGTTTTGGTTTCTCGTAATTTTTGGATGATTCCTAATTACGTAGTAAACTGAGAAAACCCGGGCGAATCGAGAGGAATCCAAATAACGAGTGGGAGCGACATGACGGGACGTGTCACCGAGGCGTCAAGGAATCAACGATAGAGAAGGCCATAATAGTCAGGAAATTTTATTTATTTTAATTTCCCGTATTTATGACTTTTCGTTGATTGTATGTTTTTCGTTTTTATTTTGCATGCACGAAAACCAAACCAAAATGTTTTTAAAAGGTAATATGCAATTAACTAAGGTAGATTATTCGCATATTAAAACTCCAACGGTTTTATGGGTGCAAATATCCATAGTTAAGATATTGCATGTTAAAACGTAAAAATCCTCAAGCTTAAAAATCTAAGTGAGAGCGGGTTGGTAAATATCCCCATGGCCTCCATTACGGGTTCATTGGTGATGTGGTTAAACTTGCGTGCTGGCTTAGACCTTCTTCCCTATCGGATGAGTTTTCAACCACGGATATCACCGGAATGAATTTCTAAAGGGATGACTATAGTGAGTTTAATTAGAGACAGTTGCGACACCCTCGCCATCCGAGGCGCATTAGTATCCTAAGTAACAAACTTAGAAGTCACGTAATGGCATACACTTAGTGTACCATTTTTAGTATCCCTCCCATCGAGGTTACGCTATTTTTGGGTACGGCTAAAATTATCGACTATTAATTTCATTGATCATAAGATCGTTGGTCAGATAATGAAATTAATGAACTTCGGTTCTTCTCAAACGAATGTGGGTTAGCGTAGAAGTTCACCCATCGTGACCTGCGTTAATCCCGGTGTGAGAGATGTCGATAGAATATTATATTTATATTTTGAGGATTTTCAATATTTTTGAAAAAGTATACTGAAACTTGAATTGTTTATTTTTCAGTTGATATGTCGTTCAACCCGCTAGCTGTCATTTTGAACCAAAACAAACTCACGGGTCCAAACTATATTGACTGGAAACGTAACCTGGACATTGTCCTTACCGCTGAGGGTTACAGGTACGTGCTCACTGAGGAGTGCCCCCCTAGGCCCAACGATGATGCCACCCCTGAGCAGCGAGAGCCATATACGAGGTGGCAGAAGGCTGATGAGATGACCCGGTGCTACATCTTGGCTTCTATGTCGAGTGTACTGCAGCACTAACATCAGTTATTTACCTCAGCCTACGATATGATGCTCAACCTCAGGGGGTTGTTTGGACATCAGGGTAGGGCAGCCAAGCAGTCAGCTATGAGGAAACTCATGAATGCTAGGATGGCTGAGGGTACTCCAGTGAGGGATCACGTGCTAGACATGATAAGCTGCATCAATGAGATTGAGGTATTGGGAGGTGACATTGATGGGGAGACCCAGGTCGATATCATCCTCCAGAGCTTGCCTCCTAGTTTTGAGCAGTTTCGGTTGAACTACAATATGGGAAATCTCTCATATTCACTTCCCGAGCTCATGACTGCATTGGTGTCTGCTGAGGGCCTATTCGCAGAGAAGAAGCAAGATTTGGCTACTGTTGGTCCCTCAGGTTCCTCTGCTGGGCCCAAAGCCAGTAAACAAAAGAGGAAGAGAGGCCAGAAGGCAGGAGCTGATCATGGACCCAAGACGGGCATTGCCAAGAAGCACAAGTCGAAAGACAAATGTTTCAGGTATGGCAAAGCAGGACATTGGAAGAAGGACTGCCCAAAGCCTCGAGGTATGTGTAAATTTTCCCTAGTCACTGAGACGTGTTTAGCGGCGATTCCCACAGATACTTGGTGTGTGGATTCAGGAGCCACTGATCATGTTTGTAATTCTTTGCAAGGGTTCCAAGTGACCCGACTGCTTAGAGAGGGAGAGTTGCAGGTTTACCTTGGGGATATTACCGGAGTTTCTGTTGCTGCAGTGGGAGTTGTTTGTCTTTATTTTTCAGACTCTACTTTACATTTGAGAGATTGTCTTTATGTACCCAGTTTTCACAAGAACTTACTTTTAGTTTCTAAACTTGTTTTGGATGGTTATAATTGTGCTTTTTCTGATAGATCTATTTTTATTAGAAAAGGCCAGAAACTTATATGTTCCGGTACATTGGTTGACAATTGTTTTTAATTAAGACATACTCCCCAGTAATGCAAAACTCAGAAACTAGTAACTCATCACCGAATGTTATTATTGAATTACAATCGGTTTTCTCACCGGATTAGACCAACCGCAGTCGCGATTTTGCGGCTGCAGCACGTCCTGATCGCTGGCGCGAGTTCTTGCTGCTGTCCGGATTTTCCAGTGCCGGTTCTTGGTTGTTCGCTACACTGATCCACTGGCTTGGCTATCTAGCTTTGAGCCGCGTGCAGATCGTGATTGGACGATCAGAATCTCGGCTTCTTGGTTTAGTCTGGAAGAACAGTTGCTGCATTTTTTGAAAAACTTGCGCAGGAAGTTATTGGGCAGCTTTGATTATTAGGCAGATTTGTTTTTTCCTGAAGTGGGTTTCCTTTGGATTTCTTAATTTTGCCGTGGGTTACTCCGTAGATAATAGCCCACACTATTTTGAGTTGAATCGGAGTCATTCTTCAGATTTCTAGTGGAATTCGCAAATAAAGATCGTTTTTTTCTTATTGTGTTGGACTTCGCTACAAAGGTAAAATCTTTAATCTTTTCGCTTTTAATTAAAGATGAGATCTTTGTGCGATAGATGTCGTTTTAATAAATGAAATAAGTATAAGTCAAGATCCGTTCGTGGGTAAATGAATTTGAGCCTGAGCTTGGTCAAAAGTTTCCGATTCTGGAATACATTGCACAAAAGTGAGGTTTTCGATTTAGCCCAGGCTTGTTCTGTTTTCCTTCAATAACTTCCTCAAGTTCCTTCGTAAATTGCTCTTCCATATCTCTCAGCCTGGTTGTTGAATATTTCTGTAGCTCTCTCTGAACCCCTCCCAATCTTTCCAATAACTTCTTTTTTCCTTGCAAAAACATTTTGAAAAACTCTTTGGTTCCATTCTCTCGCCTTGCTTGCAAATGTCTCACAATTCTCCTCATAACTTCTGTTTGTAGTCCACACTTCCTCTACCAATCTCTCAAAATCAGGATGAGTTAGCCATGTTGCTACAAATCTAAAAGGTTTGGTGTCTCTTCCCTCTTCCCCATTCTGCTGTGAAAATTTCACTATAATTGGCATGTGATCCGAATTAATCCTAGGAAGATGTCGCACAAGCCCATGAGGATACTGCTGAGCCATGCTTCATTACAGACAAACCTATCCAACTTTTATTCTATTATTCCTCTGCTGCCTTCCCTAACCCAGGTAAACTGCACTCATCTATCGGCACTTCAATTAGTTGATTCCTGAACATCCAATCTGCAAACCCTGTACAAATGCTATCTCTACGATTCGAACCCCACTGCTTCTCATGCAGTTTTGGAAGACTGTTGAAATCTCCTTATAGAACCCAAGGTTGACGGGTTATCTTGGTTTAAATTCAATTCAACATGAAATGGTGCTGACAAGCTGGTTGTTAACGAACAAGAACCTCTATTTTAATGGACCTTTCTCTTCTATTCCTACATATTATCTCTACAAGCATGAATTGAAGTGGCAGAATCACACAATTCAAGAAAAAGCACTCTTATTTTAACCTCTTTGTGCGAAAATTATGAAAGAGGATGGGTGATGGTTTATGATGATTTTAGTCAACACATGACCATGGTTTCATAGCCCAACCAATCAACTATAACAAACGAAAACAAGGGTTTGTAAGTTTTCTCGCAAGAACAACTCACGATCTCGTAAGATCACTCAAAGAGATTTTAGGTTGAGTTAGCAACTCACAATTTTCAAAATTTCTATATCAAAAACAATGTATGTATTTTGAAAATACGGGGCCTATTTATAGGCAATTACAAGTTTTTCTCTTCCTATTCTAAAAAAGTAATCTCAAATCCTAGTGATTTAGAGATTATGAAACAAAATTCTATGGAAACTCTAATGGCTTAGGTAATTTCAGCCATGAGAGAGAAATTACAAGAAAATGAAAGTGTCAAAATATGCAGGACATTTTAGTAGATATTATTGTTTCACAACACAATAGTGTGAATCCTACAAAGTAAATTGAACTTGTCTTGTTTGATGGTAACTATTTTTCCAATAAGACCTTAAATAAGGACAAAAATATTAAATAAACATCTTTATGTAAATTGTTATTGTTTTCCCAAGATTCTGGTTCAATCGAATTAAGGCCCCTTTGGCATCAGTAGTAGCACCATTAACAAATTTATAGGCCACAATTAGCAATTACGCAACGCCCACAAGCTAACTGGAGCTACTTTTGCAAATAACGCTTTTTGCTTACACAATTTTAACAAGAAAATTTCCATTTTAAACTCTTTAACATGTTATCCGAAGCACAGGAAGTCCTGAGTCACCATTATCCCCAATATAAATACACGACATGGAATAACAATCACAGAAGAATTTGTTTCACAAATTTGTCCCAAGCAAAATAGTACCTTTGTGAGATTTAAACTCATTGCTAGCGCGCACAACCTCGCCTCTCATTAAATCATTATCATCTTCATTCTGACTCAATTGAGTTGATATTTCTTTCAACTCATTTGCCAATCAAGCATTTTCCTTCTTCAGAAACTACAATCAAGAGAGGCTGTTGTTTAGAAGGATTACCCTAGAAACAAAAGTGAAATTTCAAAGATTCTTAAACCCAAAAATAGCAAAAATTTATGAAACATACTCTTAAAGAAAACCAAACCATAATAAAAACATGCTAAAATTATCACATTTCTGAGTACCTCACCATCTTCCCAACTTTTTTCAAGTCATGCAATTTTATCCTGCATCAAATCATTATGCTCTTTCAAACTATCAAGTTCTTTTAAAATATCTTTCATCTATGATTCTAGACGAGCATTGTCCTTCTCTAAAAGCTACAATAAGTTACAACAACTTAAGAATATAAAAATACAAAAGCTATATAATATGAAAAGATCTTTTCACTTGGAATTCAAAATCTGAACACAATAGTACAAACAAATACCTCAGACCTGGAAACTAAACTCTTTTTGGCTTCTGCAAATGATGCTTGACACTCCCTAAGCTTGGTTTCCATTTCATTTTTATAATTATCTCCCAACTTTCCCTGATTATCCATTTGTGCAGTAAGATGGTCAACTCGAGTTCCAAGCTTGTGACTTAAGCTTTCATAATCAAATTCTTTCTTTATCTTAACTGTATTTACTACTTTAATGGCCTACAAATTAGGGGTGTAAATCGGCCGGTTTGGCCGGTTTGAAGGCTAAAATACCGACCAAACCAATAACTACGATTTGACAAATTTTCAAACAAAGTCGGCCAAATAAATATGCCAAATCAAGTCGGCCAAACCATATTTAGACTGTTTGGTTCGGCCGGTTTGGACGGTTTCAAACAAATTTACGTTTTATTTCAAAAAAAATTACACACAAATAGAATAACTGGAGCTTCTATATTTTGTAAAACATCAATGGAAACTATCATTTGAAAGTGGTAACTACCCAGCCAGTCAATGATACGAGGGGAAGCTAAAAGTACACACTACATAGTACACAGCAACAAAGCCTCCAAAGTACACATACACAGGTTTGAGTGCTTCAAAAAATAACAAATTTAAGAGTACAATACCATTGGCTGCAGAAGAGCCAAAGAGCCAAAGATTGCGAATAGCCAAAGAAGATTGCACGCCACATGTGTTGAGATGTTGTCACTCGATATTATCCGTGCAAATATTTAGAGAGTTGGCAAAATCTATCAAGAAAAACAAGTATTACTTTGTTAGCAATAATAATAAAATAAGTCAACATAACATACATTTATGTAAAGAAGGAACATTGAATAGTACCTTTTTCAACATTTTCAAGCTCTTCAATCTCTTGCCAAGAATCCCGTAAATGAATAATTTCTTGAACCATTTCACTCCTCAACCAATTTTGCATACATATAAGAGCTTGCACTATTCTAGGAGTAAGACTACTCCTGAAAGGGTCTAAAATTCGACCTCCTGTGCTAAATGCAGACTCTGATGCAACTGTAGTAACAGGGATAGCCAACACATCTCTAGCAACTTTAGATAAAATCTTATACTTTTTTGAATTGGTCTTCCACCAATCCAACAAGTCAAATGATCCATGTATATTCTCTTTGGCATCATTCAAATATTTCTCCAATTCACTTTTCTCCCCTTTGTCTCCTGATTCCATGAAAGACAAAAAATTTTTTAAACGGCTCTGATGTATATCAACACTGTCATCTTCAAAATAGACATCCACCACATTACTGCTTGAAGATGCGCTTTTCTCCTTGCCATGTTTAGGATCTAATGTTTCATAATGCTTATATAGCTTCCTCAAAGTGTCTTTTACTTTTCTGCTCATCCTAATTGCAATATCAGAATCCCCATACATATCCATAAAACTCCAATTAATGTACTCTTATTTGTAACAGGGATCAAGAACCACAACAATAAATAATAAAGGATTAATCTTCTCCACATCTCCCCAATACGTATCATACTTCACTTTCATTTGGGAAGCCATGACACTCAACTTTGTATCACTAGATTTCTCACAATTAGTTATATGAGTGTACATTGCACACATATCATGAAAGTAAGTATTTGAAGTAACATACAATGATCCAGAAAATCTTTTTGTCATATCATAAAACAACTCAAGAAATTTCATGAAACAACTAGTAGCATCCCAATCTCTATCACAAAGTGGTCCAACAAAACTCGAACCCTCACTAAAGTATCGCATATATTGTCCATCATCTCTCATACGATCAAAAGCTCTCCTAAACTTTAAAGCTGAATTTAACATTAAGAATGTAGAATTCCATCTAGTAGGAACATCCAAACAAACACTTCCTCCAATCTCCAATTTTTCTGATTTCACGCATTCATTAAATTTTGCCAACCTAGAAGGAGATGATCTAACATATCTAACACTATTTCTGATAACTTGAATAGCAGAATCATAATGTTTTAAACCATGCGTCACAATCAAATTTATTATATGAGCACAACAACGCATATGCAAAAATTCACAATTCAATACTGAATTTCCGCAATTTCTAATCTTTCTTTACATATAAGAAATGGCACCATCATTAGAACTTGCATTATCCACAGTAATTGTGAAAACTCTCTCAATACCCCATGCAATCAAACATGCCTCAATCATTTTCCCAATTGTCTCTCCTTTATGATTAGGAATAACCTCAAAATTCAAAAAAATTTTCTGTAACTCCCAATCATCATCAATATAATGCACCGTTAAAACCATATAATTAATGTTCTGCACTGAAATCCACGTATCCGTTGTAAAGCAAAATTGATTTGAGGATGTAGAAAACATGGCTTTCAATTTTTCTTTCTCTTCAACATACAAGCTTATGACATCCTTAGCCAATGTAACACGAGTAGGCATCACTAACTTGGGCTGAATTACAGAACAAAAGTACTTAAATCCCAATTTTTCAACAAAAGAAAATGGGAGTTCATCCATAATTATCATCTTAGCCAAAGCCTTCCTACCCATTTCTTTATTAAAAGTCACAGCTGTCAAATTTCAACATTCGGTTCAAAAACTAAAGTCTTTTGTTTCTTATCCTCCTGTTTTCCATAAGGATATTTTCTACACTGATAATTCAAATGATTCCACAAACTACTAGTACCAGTCTTGCTTGGATTATAAGCATAACTCTTATTGCAATATTTGCACTTATACCTAGGATCAATCTTTGGAACTGGATTTGGAATAACGAAGTGGTCCCATACCTGTGAGAGTTTCTTCTTTCGCGTGGATACTTTTTCCAAAGAAGGTTTTGTTATGTCTCCTAATTCTTTCGTAAGCTCAGGCTCAACCTCATTGGTTTCCCTTGTTTCATGGTTCTCCTCCATTTGTACATCAACAATTACATGAGTCTCATTATCCATTATAGTTGAGATATCTATGGTTGGAAAAAAAAGATAATTATTAATCCATGAAAATACTATACTTTAAAGACATTTTATGAACAGAACTAAAAAGAAAGGAAAATTTTCATTGTTTTTGTTTAAGAAAAAGAAATGGAGACGGACTCTAATTGAACACTAGTGTCAATTCTACTAGCGCAAAATAGGGATGGACTCAAAGTGGACTACATTTAGTTAAGGCTTCAGTTAGATGTTTCCGAGAAAGAAAGTCTCAACACAAGATTCAACAATATGTTTTTGCTACAACTGATATTTAAACATGGTATCTTATCATTTGGCCAAACATTAATTGGAAGATTAGATGAATAACCCAAAAGACGAAGCAGAAATGAGTAACCAACAGAATATGAGCTACACAAGGCAAGATTGAGTGCAGAGAATACAAGTTACTAGTCAACTGAGCAAAATACTAAGTTACCTTGATAACTTTAAATCACAAGGGTAAGAAGAAAACAAATATTCAGCCTAACACGGTGCTGGTTAATGTGAAGGTAACAAGATGGTAAGAACAGGATCAAGTAAATACCCACTAAAACAAATTGCACAGTTGCATTCAAGATCAAACACAAGAACAAGTAACGAATGAAAACATACATTTTTGCATAAATAATCGGAAAGTTACAACCATTAGAACTCCGGCAATGTATTAAGAGTCCCAAGAACACATTTTGTCTAAACTTTAAAAATAAAATCATAAGAAACAAATTCATCAACAGTAAACCCCCTCCCACATACACATAGTAAGAGAAAACCTAAATTAATAAAATTCCATTCAATTCCCAATCATCCAGAAAAGTTAACTAAACAATTGAACCTAGAGCCGGGTAAAAACATCATAGAATTGAAGTTAAACCTAATAATGGGATAAAAACATACCTTCCTGATGGGGTCAAGCAATCAAAGAACAAAATTTGACTAACCTCAATACTATACAAGAAGGGGTCGGATTAAGCAGAAAACTAAAATGCGGTTCAGATTGAACACGTTTGAACAGTGAAGGTAAGGAAGTCAAAAAGAATTGAGGGTGCGGCCAGAGCAGTAAAAGTGACAGACAAGAACAAAACAGAGGCGTTTGCAACTCCGAGTTTGTGGGTTCACGTCGTTAAATTAAATGCCGGAAAAAACAATGGTCTTTGCCCATAGTTTCTTAGGGGGAATCCTCTTGCTTAACGTCTGAATATTCCCTAGTATATGTATTTATTCTACCAAAAAGAATGTTGGAATTGCTCCAAAAAAAAATATATATATATATGTTGGAAAATAATAAAATATTAGGTTGGGGGAAAATAATAAAATATTTATTTATTATACAATATATATTATATAATATTAATATATAATAAATATATACGGTTCGGTCCGGTTTAAATGGCTGGTTTCACTACTGAAATCGTCGGTCGAACCAGACCTTACGGTTTGAAAATTTTCAAACTAGTAATAATTTAAGTATTTTGAAACCAGCCAAACCGACCAAACTTGAATGGTTTGGCCGGTTTAACGGGTCTCGGCCGAACCCCTTACACTCCTACTGCAAATATTGGTCACCCACAAAGTTCAGTAAAAAAGACAATCAGAAGTGGTAGATATATTGGACTCATAATTAGAAAATGAACAAAAATCTTATTTTGCTTATTATCAGTTGTGTAACAGTCTCATTACTGACAAGCTAAAACAGGAGTTAACATCTTCAACAACAAGGATAACATTAAGGAGCTTTGAATTTTCTTTCCTATCCAGAGGTTCATATGTTACCAAGTGATAACTAAGATGAAGAGGAAAACATTTCTCACCTTGGTTGCAATCTGATGAGAAAATGAGAAGCAAACTTTTTAAATGCAGAATATGACAAAATGAAAGTTAAGATAATATCCTACTGAGGGAAGTCCAATTGAATGCATAGTTGCATAGGTACTTCATTAGCAAGAAACATTTCCTAGAAAAAACTTGATGCATAGTTGCATTATTTAAACAAAGACAACAAACAAGTACAACTCACCTCCTGAAAAATTATGCAGGAAAAGATAAGTAAATAACTAAGCAGAAAAAGAAAAGATTATTTTCATCTTACTCAAATTATTCTCCTTATTAGTCCCACAGATGGATAGGCATCTCACATGATTGCATGATAGAAAAGAAAGAACCCATAAGATTCATAGTGCACCTGGCCTAAGTCTCGACACACAACTTGAAAGAAAATATATGGTGAAGTTTTAAAAAAAAAAATTGCCATCAACTAGCAATTGTCTACTTCAAAAACTACAAATAGCAATTGCAGACATCGAGAAAGAAATGTGACATAAAGTCTCGAGTATAAGAATTTCTTGTGATTTCAACAATCCAATGCAAATTTAAACATTCCTCCTAAATTTCATAGCCAATACCCAATGGCAGAAACCAAAATTTCAAAAATCGTAGACTTCAATTTCGACTGTGAAAGCTCTGTTTGAACAAGATCTCTCTCCAGTCCGTGCGGCCAGAACCCAAACAATATATATATATGTCGGTTTCGTCCTTTGTCCAAATAGGGGAAGGATTGAACGGGTGAAATCAAAACCCAAACATCGAACGTGTGAACCCGAGATTGAATAGGAGAAGACCATAGCTGATGAGCTTAAAATTCATGATTTGAATTCACGCGAATTTGGGGCAATTTGGATGCATTGTGGGATCTAATGGGCTGTTTTTGCATTTGTAGGAAGAAGGTTTAGCTTGGAGTAGAACGGACTATTTTGGATGATTTTTTTGAAGAATTGGAAGCTACAAAGAAGAATAAAAGTTAATGGGCTGGACTGAAGAGTTTAAGAGTGATGAGAACAAAAGAATTTGGGTTTTTTATTGAGACCCGTAATTTAATTATTTAAAAGGGGATTGACATTGGGTTTTAGATACTGGGCTGCTACTTGTAGCACAAATTTGCTATTTGTAGCACAAAAAAATTGATGAAATGCCTAAAATGTCCTTAAAACAGAAAATGTGAAATTTTCATGAAAAATCACGTGTAATTTGCGATTTCAGAACAAAAAATCGGACCCAATATGCAATTTTATAGCGAAAAATCGGATGCAAAGTGCGAAAGTGGGGCAAAAAATCGCCCCACTTATCCAATTTTTGGGGGAAAAATCGCATAAGTGGGGCGATTTTTCCCCCAAAAATCGCATAAGTGGGGCGATTTTTCGCCCCACTTTCGCACTTTGCATCCGATTTTTCACTGAAAAATTGGAAAGTAGGTGCGATTTTTTTCCTATTTGTAAGTTTATATAATTGTCTTGCAAACCTTACAAAATCAAACTTCATTTCAGATTTTCTAAGCAAAAATCTTTCAGACTTACCGAAAAGAGCATAAGTGGAGAGATTTTTGCTTAGAAAATCTGAAATGAAGTTTGATTTTGTATGGTTTGCAAGACAATTATATAAACTTACAAATAGGAAAAAATCGCACATACTTTCCAATTTTACAGCGAAAAATTGGATGCAAAGTGCGAAAGTGGGGCGAAAAATCGCCCCACTTATGCGATTTTTGGGGGAAAAATCGCCCCACTTTCGCACTTTGCATCCGATTTTTCGCTGTAAAATTGCATATTGGGTCCGATTTTTTGTTCTGCAATCTCAAATTACAAGCGATTTTCCATGAAAATTTCACATTTTCTGTTTTTAAGGGCATTTTAGGCATTTTATCAATTTTTTTGTGCTACAAATAGTAAGATCCTTTAGATATTTGATTGGGGCTTAAATTGGTAGTAATTGGGCCGCAGGTTTATTGGAAGCTCATTAGGTTTTTTTTTTTTGGGTAAACATATTCTGGATACATTATTTTTGGCCACCAGGGCAGCACTCGCATTTTTAGGGGGCGACAATTCTGGAGGACAACAAAGTTGGGACAGCAGACTTGGTTTTCTTCTCGGTTGGCGTGCGACACTATACTATTACTTTTCTTCTTTTCTTTGAATTTATGAAGTATTATTTTCATATTATGTTTTGTGTTTAATTATGTGTAACTAATTCCTTATTCTAGGCAAAGGAATTGAACCCCTCAATGTCGATTAAATTGTGAGATCAAATTGTTTTTAATATCAATTAATTTGTGATTATTTATTTATTCTCGTGATTTGTCTTGCGAATTATTTGGTACTGTTTGAATCACTAGTAGCATTCACATTTTCGTAGGTAGTCTAATCAACTTGAATACACGAGGTTTGGTATTTCTAAGAGTTTCAATACAACTAATCACGTGGTACGTAGGTTAGCATGTTGAAGAGAATAAATAATCAAATCGCAATTGAACAAGGTTTTCTTGATTGTTGTATGAATTGGGTCCTTAACTATCATGATCTAGGTTCTAGGAGGTTCTAGAATTGGTCATTGATTATAGATGTAATTAACGGAGGTTCCTTAATTGCTGGCTTAAATTAATAGGATTGAGTTGTTAGGAGGTTCCAACAATGAAAACCAGTGTAATCATGGTTTAATTGATAAATCCTTGCATCTAGGATCAATTCGTCACATCGAGGTGGTAACAATTCCTTTGGCTAGAGTTTTCCCAAATTTGATTTCATCAATCTTTTGATTTCTTTTCATTTGTTTTAAATGAATTTTAACTATTATTCTTAATTCAAAAACCCCCCTTTTCAGTTACATGCTTTTAACTAGATTGATTTCACTTTGGTGCTTCATGTTGAGACGATCCTACTCGTACTGTGCTACTTAAAAATCTTTAAGAGTAGGTTTTATTTTTGATTGGTTTGATAGCCCATCAAATTTTGGCGCCGTTGTCGGGGAGCATGGTGTAGTGTTTTGAATTTAGTTAGAAGTTTGGTTTTGTTTGTTCCTTTTTATGGTTCGCTCTTCTCGTACAGACAAATTAGTATTTGACCCAAAGGTAGAGAAAACTGTAAAGAGGAACATAAAAGAGAAGAAGCAAAGAGAGCAATTGGCTGAGTCAACATCTGTTTCTCAACCGGTTGACGAAGAAGAAGAAATCAAGGTTCCCAAAGTGGAAGAGGAGTTCATTGAAAAACCAATGGCAGACAGGACTCTAAGGGAGTTGGCAACTCCTGTTGATAACCAGCAGTCTTTATGCATTACTTTCCTTGACGACACTTCTATATTTGAGTTAAAATCTACTACCATACACTTACTGCCTAAATTTGGTGGTTTGACAGGTGAGGACCTCCACAAGCATTTGATGGAGTTCCACATTGTATGTTCAACAGTGAGTTACCAAAGTGTCACTGAAGAGCAAGTCAAGCTCCGGGCTTTTCCGTTCTTCTTAGAAAATAAAGCAAATCATTGGCTTTTTGGGCTACCAGCAGGATCCATCACCACGTGGAACGAGCTCAAGAAATGGTTTTTGGAAGAAAATCTCCTAGCATCTTGTGCTTCAAACATCAGAAAGAATATTTGTGGTATCCGGCAGTCAACTGGCGAGAGTTTATATGAGTATTGGGAAAGATTTAGTGATCTGTGCAAAAGATGCCCTCAAAACCAGATTTCGGAGCAGCTATTAATCGAATATTTCTACGAAGGTTTATCTGAGTTAGACAGAGATAAGATTGATTCGGAAAGTGGATGAGCACTTATGAACAAGACTCCTACATAGGTAATGTGGCTGATTTTTGTGATGGCTAAGACATCCCAACAATTCCATAGGAGAGCAGACATTCCCACCAGAAGGGTTAACGAGGTTAGTATTTCTAATATGGAAAGTAAGATTGAGCAACTAACTGATTTGGTGCGCCAGCTCGCTGTGGGATGGTTGCAGGCAGTTAAGGTCTGTAGGATCTGCGCAATGCAAGGACACGCCTCATATGATTGTCCAGCTATGCAAGAAGGGGAACAGGTGAACATTATGGAAGGATTTTAGGCTCCACCCCAAAGAAGGTATGATCCATATTCGAATACTTACAATCCGGGGTGGAGATCCCAATTGCAGTTACAAGCAGCTCGGTTTCCAACCTCAACCACAACCTCCTATGAGGAATTCAGTTCCTCTACAAGCAGATGCTTCAGGTATGTCTGTGGAAGCAATGATTAGAGGCCTAACAGTTGCTATGCAGGGACTTGTTAAGAGGGATCAAGCACGTAAACAGCAGCAACAGGCATGTGATCAACAATCACAAGTAGCAATTAAAAATTTGGAGAAACAAGTCTCGCAACTAGCCACTCAGGTACATCAGAGGGAAAAGGCCAGTGGGAAGCTCCCTTCTCAATCAGGTAGTTCAATGGAGAATGTTAGTGCCATGACTTTGAGGAGTGGGAAGGAGTTGCCAGAAACCCAAAGGCCGACACTAGAAGTTTAAGAATCTTCCCAGAAATCAGAGAAGGAAGAGGAAGTGGAAGAGTTGCAAGAAAAGGAGGTAAATTCTAAGTTTATTGTAAAAAATATGACAGTGTAATTCCACCACCTTTTCTTGGCAGGTTGGTTTAAATGAGGAAGGAGTACAGTGATGAAGAGGTTTTGGAGGTATTTTGCAAGGTGGCTATCAGCATCCCATTGATGGAGGCCATTGCTCAGATTCCAAAGTATGCCAAATTCTTGAAGTCACTGCTGACAAAGAAAATGAGACCACAAGGTAAGGTATATGTCAATGAAAATGTCTCCTCAGTACTTCAACGTAAATTGCCTCAGAAATGCACTGATCCAGGTATTTTTGCTATTTCTTGTGTTATTGGATCAAGGGTCATTAAAGCAGCTATGTTGGATTTAGGAGCCTCTATTAATGTTATGTTGTTATCTCTGTTCAATAAATTGAAAATTGGGGCTCTTAAGAACACAAATGTCATAGTTCAGTTAGCCAATAGGTCTATGATTTATCCTGAAGGGCTAGTGGAGGATGTCTTGGTTAAGTGCGATAAATTAATTTTTCCTGCTGATTTCTACATTCTTGACATGAATGATGAACATGTGTCTAATGCTGATATTCTTTTGCTGGGTAGATCATTTATGAAAACGGCTAAAACAAATATTGATTTTATGCTGGTGTTTTTACTTTTGAGTTTAATGGTGAAAAGGTTCAATTTAACATGTATGAGGCTATGAAGTATCCACCAGACTCAAAGTACTTTATTAATGTTAGCCTAGTTGATTCTATTGTGCAAGAAGAAATTGAATTTAATTTGATGCTTGATGAGCCGAACTTTGTGTTACAACATAGTTTGCAAGAAATAGATGCCCACAGAGACGTGAATGAATCCGTCATTATGGCAATCATGGCATTTCATGCCAATCCTAAACTGCCACTGTGGTTTGCTAACCATTACTTGGGATTGCCTATTAGTTCTGAAAATATTTTACCTTCTTTGGTACAGGCACCTAAATTGGAGATCAAGTTGTTATGCAATCATCTCAAATATCTTCTGTTAGAGCCTGGATCAAAGCTGGTATGAGATGATCACTTCCCTCCTCCTTTTGTTGACAAACTATTGAATTGCTAGCAGTGAAACTGTTCAATATGAATGCCAAAGAAGTGGGGTTAGAGAGGAAGTTGCAACTGCAAGAGTTAGAAGAAATTAGGCTGGAAGCCTATGAAAACTCACAGTTGTGCAAGGAAAGGACCAAAACCATTCAGGATGAGCTGCTACGTAGGAAGAAGTGTTTGGTTGGGCAGAAGGCATTTTTCTCAGATTGCAAATGGAAATTAATGCCTGGTAAGTTCAAATCAAGACGACATAAACCCTATATTGAGGTATGTATTTTTTCTTTTGGTATGGTTGAAATTAAAGGTTTAGAGTCCAGAAAAATATTGGTTGTGAATGGTCATTGACTCAAATATTTTTTTGTGAATGTTAACACTGATTCTGATAATGAAATTCGTTTATTCCTACTTATTTATGAGGAGTAATCAGAAGTAGGACTGTATTTAGCCAAAGACTTTAAAGAGAGGCGCTCATTGGGAGGCAACCTAATTTCTTAAGTTTTTGTAGTTGTTTTTAGTGATTTAATTGCTTTTTAAGGTGATTTTTGGCAGGAATTCGCGAGGAAGAGTCGAGGGAATTCCAGTGAACAAAGTTTCCCCCGACATGTCCAGATTGAATTTTCCTTTATTTTTTGAGTGTCTGTTCAGAATACAAAGTTTCCCCCGACATGCCCATGTCAAAAATCCAACAAAAAAAAAAAAATTCATTTTCCCTTTTTAGTTTACTTAGGGTTTTTCTCTGTACCCTTTTTATTTTCTTCACATTAGCCGAAGTATTTCTTTTTTTTTTCCCACAAGTTTTGTTCACCCAAAAGAAAAAAACGTTTGGCCATCTTAGAAATATAGGCGATCAGGCTAGCACCGACCATCACCCACCACTGCCGCTGTTCTCATAGGCCGATTTCCTTCCGCCACACCCCATTCATCCACCGGGAACCTAAGCAACTCAGCAGCGGTCACCACACGCCTTACCCATCCGCGAGCCATGCTGGGTTGAGCCCGTTCCAGCAGTAGAGCAGTCACCACACACCCAAGCCCTAAATTTTCCTTTTTGGTTTTCTTGGTACACGTCTTTAATTTTGAGGGATTATTTGAGTTGGGTGCTGACTTTTTAATTCCTTTTTGCGGTTGATTAGTGGTGAGAATGCAGGCCAAGGCCAAAAGACCCCATTAGAGGAGGAACGATTAGCTCAATGGCATTCAAACAAATAATTCGAGAAATGAACTCCAATCTCCACGCCCTTTGCGCACATGTGGGCTTGAAACCATTAATTCCTCCACCATAGAGAAGCTTCTCTGCACCTTACTAACTTTTGTTATTTTTTTATTTTTATTATGTCTTGGTGGTGTTTATTTTTGTGATCCTGATCATGCCTATTTTTTTCTACATTGGGGACAATGTAGAGTTTTGGTGTGGTGGGATTGTTTTGTATGATTATTATTTTGGGGAATGGTTTTGTGTTTTATTGTGTTTAGAATCTAGGTGTGGGAGAAGCTGTTTTGTGGCATTTGTTATGTGTTTTTTTGCTGGAAATCGATATGCAATGTATGATTGGGTGAGGTAAGGATGAAATGTAGGGAATATTAGTAGTATTGTGGGTTGGATGGCTATAATTATTCTTTGTGACAATTCAGATGATGATACTTGTATAAGTGACACCCAAAAAGCTAGAAATGTGAGTTTTTGAGCCTTAATGAGCAACAATTCTTTCTTGTGCTCAATTGTTCTTTTTAGAGTGTTTCACACATATTTTGCATCTTCTTGGGTTTGCTTTGTTATTCATGTTACTGTTGCTTGTGAATTTGAAGTACAAAAAGGATAAAGGCAATAGGATAACCAAATTTGGCTTACTTAAAAAAAAATCCAACCTTCTATGCTTACCAACCTTTTTGAAGCTTGGACCTTATTCTTTGATTGTAAAGCCACTAAATTAAGCCTAGGCCTGTGTTTAACTTGCTCTTATTGCCTAGTTATTGAAAGAAGCACATACTTGGTTGTTGGCTTGGGTTTGTGGTATGAAGACGGACATTGCAAGGCAATAGTAACTCATTAAGGATAATTTGTGCTCTAACCAAGGCTGTTGAAAAAAAATAATGAAAAAAAAAAAGAAAATAAATGTTGAAAAAAAAAAGAAAAAGAAGAAAAAGAGAAAAGGAGCCAATATAAACAAATTCAAATGAATTTGTGTAGCTAGGGAAAAAAAGGAAGGGATTGTGGGAAGAACTAAGTTTGAAATTCTTTGTGGGTTACTAGTGTCTTGCATGGGATATTTTCTGTAAGATGGTTGAAAGTTAACAATCAAGTATGTTCTTTCTTTCATGACTTTAGCCTATGTTTGATATTTGTTTATCCTACCTTGTCATGGCCCCATTATAACCCTAGATGAAGACGTTTTGATTTGTACTTTGAATTCATTTGATTGATAGTAATGTGATATCTTTGCAAGCTTATAGTAAGAATATTCTATGTGGTGAACTTGAGTGATTAATTGTCCTTTAAACACTTTGAGTACCCGAGCGAATTACTTGAGAGGTGGGTGTCATTCTTGCTTGTATTTGAGTTTTGGAGAGTTGTGAGGAATGGATATAGTCATTGGAAATGCATGGTACTATGAAAGTTTCCTATGTGGATTGCAAGCCTTGCTTGAGCTTATATTGCATATTGAGGATCCATGTTTTCGTTTGTGGTTTTGTGTTTACTTATGTTTTTTTGTTATCGAGTCTTGAGTTATACTTGGGGACAAGCATTAGCAAGGTGTGGGGGATTTAATGAGCTTAAAATTCACGATTTAAATTCACGTGAATTTGGGGCAATTTGGATGCATTGTGGGATCTAATGGCCTGTTTTTGCATTTGTAGGGAGAATGTTTCGCTTGGAGTAGAATGGGCTATTTTGGATGATTTTTTGGAAGAATTGAAAGCTACAAAGAAGAAGAAAAACTAGTGGGCTGGACTGAAGACTTTAAGAGATGAGAACAAAAGAATTTGGGCTTTTTATTGAGACCCGTGATTTAATTATGTAAAAAGGGATTGGCATTGGTTTTTAGATATTTGATTAGAGCTTAAATTGGCAGTAATTGGGCCGCAGGTTTATTGGAAAGCTATAAGCTCATTAGTTTTTTTTTTTTTTTTTTTTTTTTTTTTGGGTGAACATATTCTGGATACATTATTTTTGGCCTCCAGGGCAGCACTCACGTTTTTTGGGGGGCGACAATTCTGGAGGACAACAAAGTTGGGACAGCAGACTTGGTTTTCTTCTCGGTTGACGTGCGACACTATACTAGTACTTTTCTTCTTTTCTTTTAATTTATGAAGTATTATTTTCATATTATGGTTTGTGTTTTAATTATGTGTAACTAATTCCTTATTCTAGGCAAAGGAATTGAAGCCCTCGATGTCGATTAAATTGTGAGATCAAATTATTTTTAATATCAATTAATTTGTGATTATTTATTTATTCTCGTGATTCGTCTTGCGGATTATTTGGCACTGTTTGAATCGATGGCAGCATTCAAATTTTTCTAGGTAGTCTAATCAACTTGAATACACGAGGTTTGGTATTCCTAAGAGTTTCAATATAACTAATCACGTGGTACGTAGGTTAACATGTTGAAGAGAATAAATAATCAAATTGCAATTGAACAAGGTTTGCTTAATTGCTATTTGAATTGGGTCATTGATTATCATGATCTACGTTCTAGGAAGTTCCAGAATTGGTCATTGATTATAGATGCAATTAACGGAAGTTTCTTAATTGCTGCTTAAATTAATAAGACTAAGTTGTTAGGAGGTTCCAACAATGAAAACCAGTGTAATCATGGTTTAGTTGATAAATCCTTGCATCTAGGATCAATTCGTCGCATCGAGGTGGTAACAATTCCTTTAGCTAGAGTTTTCCCAATTTTGATTTCATAAATCTTTTGATTTCTTTCATTTATTTTAAATGAATTTTAATTATTAGTCTTAATTCAAGAACCCCATTTTTGGTTACGTGCTTTTAACTAAATTGATTTCACTTTGGTGCTTCCTGTGGAGACGATCCTACTCGTACTGTGCTACTTAAAAATCTTTTAAGAGTAGGTTTTATTTTTTATTGGTTTGACAGCCCATCAATAGCTCAATGACGAAAACCAAAACAAAAATAGGGGAAAATTGTAGGGCTTGGTTCGAATTATCCGAGCCCTTAATCAAGCATCGAAGAAAGTTGTAGTAGGATTTAAGGCTTCTTTGATGGTCCTTGAATCGCCAAGAATGGAGAGAAATATAAGTGGGTTCAGCCACCGAGGAAGGGGAGGGTGTACCGGTCTGGTTTTTAGCAATGGGGAAAGGGAGAAATGAAGGAGTAGAGCGGCGTTGGTGAGAGTTGTTTCGCAGAAAGGCGCGGTGACTACAGTGGTTCCGCTGAAGTAGAGAGGCGGAAAATAATAAAAAAATTGAGAGAAAGATGAAAGAGATATTGACGGGATGGAGATGGAAGAGTAGTGGGAGATGAGGCTGGTTGGTGTTGGAGCGAATGATGGAGGCATGGTGTTGGTGATGGAATGGTGGTGGTTATGGGCGGAGGAAACAAGAATGATCGGGGGAGTAGGAGGCAGGAGAAAGGAAAGAGGAAAATAGAAGGTTTTTATTTGACAGTTTTTAATAATTTACTCCACAATCCCTCAATTTCTAATTTTATTTTTTTTAAGACTAATGACCTTCAAATTCTCAATTAAATCCTTCCAACACACTTTACAATTAATAGTTAATATAAAAAATCCCCATGAGTTTTACTAATATGAAACACCTCCCTGAAATTTATAAAGTATCACAAATTCTCATTGGCTTATCAGTCTGAACTATCATATTGATTGAGACTATGCCAGAAAACTATTGTACCGTACGATTTCAGTTAAAAAACTAAGTGTTTGAATAACTTTACATTCACTAAAATTATCTCAAAATTTTTATTGAAAAAAATACTTATTTAAACAATTTTTATAAATTCACAAAATCAAACTGAAAGTATACACATAGAATAATTTTCTAACACAAAATGATCAATATAATATTTAACAAGTGAAAGGGATTTTTAATATTTTCCAAATCTCAAGGGGAAATTTGATACATTACCATATCTCATGAGGGTTTTGATATTAACATTATAATTAAACTCCTTTGGCTAATGGTTTCAAAATTACCATCTATCTTGAATTTCCTACCAACTTGACACAATTTAAGAGTTCTAAGAGAAAAGGATATACTTGATCTCACTAGAGATGTTACACAGATAGATATCAGTTTGTGAGGGGAAGTAGCAGGATGAAAATAGGGGAGTTGCAGTGGTTGAGCCTGTTGTTAGGCTTCTTCAATCACAAGCTGTAAGACTTTTTGCACCTTTTTTGTCCTAGATCTTGTCATAGGCCCAACAATATCAACTAGTAGATCACGTTTGAAGACGTTGGAGTTCACTTGTAATTTTCTAGCTGAATCATGTGCCACATTTTCTCTCTTTTAGGGGAGGTGCACGCTTGATTATCTTGAGGAAATGAAGAGCTGGCTGGCTCTTATTCTGGTGGAGGTTGGTCTATCCTGATGTCCACATTATCCCCTCCCTGCCAAAAACGATTCGTCCATGAATCTGTTGCCTCTGTATAATCAAACAAAGATAAATTAGCAACATTAAAGGTAGCAGAAACGTTATGCTCACCAGGCAGTTCTAGCTTGTAAGCATTATTATTGATGCGTTTGATGACTCTGAATGAACCATTTCCTCTTGGGTGCAACTTTTTCCTTCTAGCAGTAAGAAATCGTTCCTTTCGCATATGAACCCAGACCCAATCACCAGGTTTAAATACTACTTCTTTACGTCATCTATTAGCTTGGCGTGCATAGTTCTGAGTTTGTTTCTCAATGTTTTCTCAAACTTTGGCATGTAATTTTTGCATGGCTTCAGCTTTCTTAGCCCCGTCCCTATTAAGATATTCAGAAACAGGTAAAGGAGATAAATCAAGAGGTGTTAAGGGATTAAAACCATAAACAATCTCGAAAGGAGAATAATTGGTAGTGCTATGCACAGCTCTGTTATATGCGAACTCGGCTGTGGGGAGGCACTCTTCCCAACTTTTCAGATTATTCTTGATTATGGTGCGTAACAGAGTTCCTAAGGTTCTGTTTACGACTTCTGTCTGACCGTCTGTTTGATAATGAGCTGCCGTGGAGAATAGTAATTTCGATCCAAGCTTTTCCCAGTGAGTTCTCCAAAAATGACTTAAGAATTTCACATCTTTATCAGATACTATTGTCTGTGGTTACCTAACAATCTCTGTAAAGAATAAGTTAGCAACATGAACTGCATCTGACGTTTTCTTACAAGGAATAAAGTGAGCTATTTTAGAAAAACGATCAGCTACTACAAATACACTATCGTTCCCTCCCTGTAATCTAGGTAACCCAATGATAAAATCCAGGGAGAAATCGGTCCAAGGGGCTGAAGGTACTGGTAGCGGAGTGTATAAGCCATGAGGCTTGACAAAGGATTTAGTGGCTCGGCATGTCACACATTTCCCTATGAATTTGGCGATATATTTACGCATGGATGGCCAAAAGAATTGTTCCTACAAAACAAGTAAAGTTTTGGCTACACAGAAGTGTCTCATTAGTCCACCACTGTGAGCTTCTTGGATTAACAACTCACGAATTGAACAAGAATGAATACATAGTTTATTCTCTTTAAACAAGAATCCATCTCTTTTATAGAACATATCTTTTTCTCCCTGTTCACACGCTGCATAAATGCAAACAAAGTAAGGATCTGTAGAATAATAAGATTTAATCCAACTAAATCCTAACACTTTTGCATCTAAGATGGCAAGAATTGAATGAAGCCTAGACAATGCATCTGCTACTCCATTCTCAGAACCCTTTTTATATTTAATGACATAAGGAAATGTTTCTAAGAATGAACTCCACTTAGCATGTCTTTTATTAAGTTTTTGTTGACCATGCATATATTTGAGAGACTCATGATCTGTATGAATAACAAATTCTTTAGGCATTAAGTAATGTTGCTAATGTTCTAAAGCTCTTATAATGGCATACAACTCTTTATTATGCATAGGATAATTCAAAGCAACATTAGATAATGGTTCAGAGAAATATGCTACAGGATTACCACCTTGTGTTAACACTGCACTAATCTCAATACCTGAAGCGTCGCACTCTACCTCAAAAGTGGCACCAAAGTTGGGTAGTTGAAGAACCGGGGCTGTTGTCAACTGTTGCTTCAAGGTGTTGAAAGCATCTTCCTACGCCTTTCCCTACTGAAAATGAATGTCTTTCTTAACCAGCTGATTAAGTGGCGCAGCTGTTGTCGAGAAATCCTTGATGAACCTGCTGTAGAAACTTGCAAGACAGTGAAAGGACCTCAACTCAGTGACAGTCTTAGGTGTTGGCCATGATAAGATGACATCAACCTTTGACTGATCAACCTTGATACCGTGTTTAGAGGCAATAAAATCTAAAAATATAACTTCTGGAACACAAAATGTACACTTAGAGATTTTAGCAAAAAGGCGATGTTTTCATAGGGTTTCAAGAACTAAAGCTAAGTGTTTAGCATGCTTCTCGTTATTCCTACTGTAGATCTAGATCTCATCAAAATAAACCATTGCAAATTTTCCTATGAAAGGTCTAAGGACGAGATTCATTAGGCGCATTTGATGATAACCTTGCGTGAGATCTATCTTAGAGAATACGGCAACACTATGTAAATCCTCTAACATGTCATCTAACCTAGGAATGGCATGTCTGTATTTCATGGTTATTTTATTAACAGCTCTATAATCAACAGACATTCGCCAGGTACCATCTTTCTTAGGGACAGGATAACAGGTACAACACATGGACTCAAAGACTCACGAATCGAACCTTTGGCAAGGAGTTCCTTAACTTGTCTTTGTAACTCTTTGGTCTCCTCGGGGTTGGCTCGATAGGAGACATGATTTGGTATGCTTGTTCCGGGGAGGAAATCGATTTGATGTTCGATTCCTCTGATGGGTGGCAATCCCTTGAGCATAGGGAAGACATCTGTAAAGTCCTGCAAAACAGATTTAACTGCAAAAGGTAAATTATCAAGAATATCAGAATTAGTCAATAACAAATGTTCCCTAAATCTGACCAAAACTAAAGTTTGTTTGTGGGCTCGGTAAATATCTCGAGAATTTGTAAAGAAATTGTACTACTTAGGCTTCAAAGTAAGAGGTTTCGACACTACTTCCTTTCCCTTAGATTGGCTGAAATTTTTCTTAGGAGGAAGGATGGATTTCGCCACCTGATCCTTCTTTTTTGGACCTGTCAAAATCTTTTTGGGGGAAGGGGAAGGTTGGGGAGCCTCCACTTTACCTAACCGCTACTTGTCATTCCCTACACTAGAAGGGTTAGTACTGAAAGATTATCTGCCCGAGCCTGGTCAAAAATTCACTTTCGTGCTACACATTCCAGAATCAGAATCTTTGACCAGGCCTAGACTCTAGCACAATCACTATTCCAATCCTTGCTTGAAATAACATTACGCAGGATCTTGGTATGTGCTCATTCGATTTATCACGCAACAAAATATTTCTAATTAAAGCGGAAACATAGAAAGTACCTCTTGAAGCGTGTTACTCAGGTGATCGCTTGTATGACTCAAGACTTTGATCGCACGTTGTGTGGGCAATGATCTAGTGAGCAATTGATCAGCAATCTACACAAAAGGACTTGCTGGAAAAATTCTGTAGCTCGACGCCACCTGAATTGAACCGCCGCAGCCGCCAGAATTTACTTCCCGCCGCCTGAAAATTATTCAAGAGAGAGAAAAATGTTTTCTCTCTCTCTCTCTCTCATTTTTTTTGTCTTGAAAACTTAAAAATTGTGTATTGTAGAATTGCTAATCCATTGTCTATATATAGAGCTACAAGAGAGACCCCAAGTTGGTTTATGGTTAGTCTTCCTAATGGGTTTAGGCAATTAATTAGTTTCCAAATCCAATTAGGTAACTAATCTAATAGGATAATCCAAATCCAATTAGATATCCTAATATCCAGGATTTCCTAATTCTAATTGAAACTTAAGACTTAATTAATTAAATAATTCTACTTTGTTAATTACTTAATTAACACTTAGGAATAATTAATTAATTAATTCTACTTATTCAATTAACCCACTACAAAATTAATCGTACCACTAACGGATTAATTTTGGCACTACCATCCTACACCAGAATTGCATCCGAAATAACTAAATTAATTTATTCTAAATCTCCCCACATCAAAGATTTAGTGCTCGTTAATTTATTAATTTACTGATAAATTAATTAATTAACTTCTTTAATTCCGAGACTAGTACCACTCGACCTTTTTACTATACCGGACATAAGTCCACTAGCTGGGTTTAGTATAATAAATTAATGAGCTCATCTCGGGAGCACCATCATCCCAGATGTACCAGTACATGGTTTCCTTTTGACAGGCAGCAACACACCAAGTAACTAAACACGCGCACCCAACCCACCGAGACTATTGGCCACATTTGACCTCACCCATTGGCAGATCAAAATACGCTATGTCTAATCCTCATACCCGCTCAAGTCTAGGGATTAAAAAATAGAATACTAAGAATGAATTGTCTATTAAATCAGTACAAGATAAATCATTCTAAATGGTTAAGTTCAATACGCACCAGGCATATCTATCTGATTCAATTAGTTTAGACAAACCGATTCTCCGAATCACATAATAACCTAAACCGACAGCGTTTCCAAAACTGTCTCGGTTACGAACTTCATTTATATATTATGTGTTTTAACCAATGATGAGATCTACTGTGTCACACCAGACACCTCATCATCTAACTACATAATATAAATGGACTAGACATGCACAACATATAAACCAAAACATCTAATCAATATATTAACTGGAAAAAAGTATAATACAAGCATAGCTTATGTATTCAAACCTAACAATCTCCCACTACATTCATCTTTTACACTCTACAATATATCTAGAAAAACAATCATGACTCTCCTAAGTATCTGATCCCCATGCCCTCCATATGAGCCTCAAAGACTTTTGAAGTCAATGTCTTCGTGAACGGATTTGCAAGGTTATCCTCCGATACTATCTTAGCCACGACCACGTCTTCCCTCTTGATGATATCTCGTATCAGGTGGTACTTGCGCTGTATATGTTTACTCACCTTGTGGGTTCGTGGTTCCTTCGAGTTTGCTACTACACCGTTGTTATCACAATACACTGTGATTGACTTCTGCAAACCATGAATCACATTTAAGTCCACTAGGAAGTTCTTGAGCCACACTGCTTCTTTCGCTGCCTCTGATGCGGCAACGTATTCACCCCCCATGGTAGAGTCCCCTATGCATTTCTGCTTGACACTCTGTCATACTATGGCTCCACCTGAAAGATTATCTGCCCGGGCCTAGCCAGAAACTCACTTTCGTACTATACGTTCTAGAATCGGAATCTCTGGCCAGGCCCATACGCTAGCACAATCGTTATTCTAACCCTTGCTTGAAATAACATTGCGCAGGATCTTGGTTTGTAATTATTCGATTTATCACGTCACAAATAAATTCTTAATTAAAAGCGGAACCATAAGAATTACCTATTGAAGCGTATACTCAGGTGATTCTCTTGTATACCTCAAGATTTTGATTGCATGTTGTGTGGGCAACGATCTGGCAACCAATTGATCAGCTAATCACCGTAATCCACTTGCCAAAAAAAATTCTGGAGCTCGTCATCGCCTGAATTTCAACCGCCTCCACCGCCGAATTTCTCCAGCCACCGCTGCCTACCGGAATTAACCACCGACCGCTGCCTGGGACAATAACCGGCCGCCTGAGATTATGCTAGAGGGAGAAAAACATTTTCTCTCTCTAGTTTTCTTGTCTTGAAATCTTTTGAATTGTATATTGTGGAATAGCTAATCCCTTATCTATATATAAAGTTACAAGAGAGACCCCAAGTTGGTTTAGGATTGGCCTTCCTACTGGGTTTCTGTTTCCTTCAATCCTGTTCCTGGACTGATACACATCCAACTGATACAGGGATTCACTTATCCCAATCCAGTTCCTGGTATGATTCACAACTAACTGATACAGAGATTTACTTATCCTAATCCAGTTCCTGGTATGATTCACAACCAACTGACACAAGGATTAATTAATTACTTAATTAATTAAATCTACCTTTATCAATAACCCAATACAGAATTAATCGTACCAGTAACGGATTAATTATGGCACTACCATCCAACACCAGAATTGCTTCCGGAACAACTTAATTAATTTATTCATAATCTCCCACATCAAAGATATAGTGCTCATAATTTATTAATTTACTGATAATTTAATTAATTAACTTCTTTAGTTTCGAGACTAGTACCAATACCGGACATAAGTCCACCAGCTGGGTTTAGTATAATAAACATAACGAGCTCATCTCGGGAGCACCATCACCCCGGACGCACCTGTACATGGTTTCCTTTCGACAAGCAGCAGCACACCAAGCAACTAAACATGCGCACCCAACCTACCGAGACTATTGGCCATAATTGACCTTACCCATTAGTAGATCAAAGTACACTATGTCTAATCCTCATGCCCGCTCGAGTCTAGGGATTGAGAGATAGAATACTAAGAACGATTTGTCTATTAAACCAGTACAAGAAAAATCATTCTAAATGGTCAAGTTCAATACGCCCCGAGCGTATCTATATAATTCAATTAGTTTAGACAAACTAATTATCAGAATCACATAATAACCTAAACCAACAGTTTGTCCAAAGCTGTATCGGTTACGAACCTCATTTATATATTATGTCTTTTAACCAATGATGAGATCTACTGTGTCACACAAGACACCTCATCATCTAACTACATAATATAAATGAACAAATAATGCACAACAAGATATAACCAAAATATAAATGGATATATTAACTGGGAAAATGTATAATACAAGCATAGCTTATGTATTCAACTCCAACACCACCTCCCAATGTAAACACATACCTCGAGGTACACTTGCTCTTGTCCCTGTCGCCTTGGAAATCTGAATCTGTGTAACCTCGTGCTACCAGCTCAGGTGCCTGATAGACCAACACTTAGTCTCTTGTTCTACGTAAATACTTGAGAATGTATTTTATTGCCTCCCAATGAGCTTTCACGGGGTTACTCTGATATCTGCTTACAATGCCAACAACATAACAGATATCAGGCCTCGTACACAACATGACATACATGAGACTTCCTACTGCCGAAGCATAAGGAACTGTCTTCTTGGCCTCTATCTCCTCAACAGTCTTGGGAGACTATTTTTTAGATAGATGCACTCTGTGTCTGAAAGGTAAAAAACCTTTATTGGAGTTCTGCATGTTAAAACGGGCCAGAATTGTATCTATGTATGAAACTTGGGAGAGCGTTAACGAACGTTGCCTATGATCTCGAATTATCTTGATCCCAAGGATATGTCCCGCTTTTCCTAAGTCCTTCATATCAAATTTCTTGGACAGTCATGCTTTTACGTCTGATAACACTTTCATATTGTTTCCAATTAGTAAAATGTCATATACATAAAGCACATGAAACACCACCGTGTTTCCATCATATTTGCGATACACACATTGCTCATCCAGGCACTGAGTAAATCCGTAGGATTGGATTACCTCATCGAACTGGATGTTCAAAGATCTGGATGTCTGCTTAAGTCCATAAATGGACCTCTTACGCCTGTAAACCTATGCTCTTGGCATTTCTCAACGAATCCCTCTGGTTGCTGCATGAAGATGGTTTCCTCAAGACTTCCGTTAAGGAAAGCTGTCTTGACATCCATGTGCCATATCTCAAAATCTAAATGAGTAGCTATGGCCAAGAGAATCCGGATTGACTTGAGCATGGCTACCGGGAAGAAGGTTTCCTCATAATCGATTCCCTCTTTATGAGTATACCCCTTCGCGACAAGGCTAGCTTTAAAGGTCTCAACCTTTCCATCAGGTCCTCTCTTGCATTTATAGACCCACTTACATCCAATAGGTTTGAACCCATCAAGCAGGTCCACAAGCTCCCAGACTTGATTGTGGTCTATCGACCCCATCTCAGATATCATTACTTTTCACAAAGATTCTGCATCTTTATCTCAGAGAGCCTCATTGTAGTTTACTGGGTCAGGCTCAGGCGCATTTGGGACTAGGTCTGAGGCCTCTCCCACGCCAATGAACCTATCGGGCTGTCTTATAACCCTCCCACTACGACCAGGCACCACCTGTGAAGGCACATCATCTGTGATATCTTATGCAGTGTGTGGTGTATCTACTTGTGCTGGTGCATCAGGATTATCAGATAGTTTCCTAAGCTCTTCTAGTACTATCTTACTCTTGGGCTTGTGCTCTAGAATATAGTCTTCCTCTAAAAATCTGACATTAGTGCTAACTATCCCCTTCTGATCTTTAGGACTATAGAACAGACTACCTTTCGTTCCCCGAGGATATCCTACAAACAGCATTACTTGCGTTCTTGCATCTAACTTAGCCGCATCTGCCTTAAGCACATGTGCTGGGCAACCCCAAATTCTGAGATGTCTTATACTGGGCTTACGCCCATTCCACAACTCTACTGGGGTTGAAGGCACAATTTTTAGATGGTAGAAGATTAAGGATGTACATTGCAGTTTCTAAGGCATATCCCCAGAACAAACTCGACAAATCACTATACCTCATCATTGATCTAACCATTTCTATGAGAGTTTGGTTCTTTCTTTCTGCTACACAGTTCTACTGTGGTGTGCCAGGTGCAGACAACTGAGACTGAATTCCGACCTTACTGAGGTATTCTCGAAATTCGTGGGACAAGTACTCACCACCATGATCTGATCGCAGTGTCTTGATACTTTTACTGTAATGTTTCTCCACATCTGCCCGATGCTCTTTGAATTTACTAAAGCATTCAGACTTGTGGCGCATTAGGTAAATATATCCGGACCGTGAGTAATTATCTGTGAACGTCACAAAATACTCAAACCCACCTCGTGATTGGATCTACATTGGTCCACACAAGTCAGAATGAATCAACTCTACTACTTCTTTGGATCTATAACCTTAACCATAAAAGGTCTCTTGGTCATCTTATCTTCCAAGCAAGATTCGCAGGTTGAATAACTGTCAATCTCTAATGAACTTAAATGTCCATCATTGACCAACCTTTGAATCCTACTAAGGTTTATATGACCTAGCCTGAGATGCCAAAAATAGGTTTGATTCATTTTAGAAGGTTCTTTTCTCTTATTAGTGTTAGATAATGTACCATTTATCTCTATGTTTTGCACAACATGGGAGTTTGATTTAATTATAAACAAATTGTCAGCTAATGAACCAAACAAATAAGTTTCCCATCGTTTCTAATAACAACAGAATCATCAGAAAAAATAAACTTATAACCATTCTTTAAGAGTTTAAAAACTGAAACAAGGTTCTTTCTAAAACTCGGTACATAAAGACAATTAACTAAATCTAGCCTAGAATTTTTGAAAATTAGGCTAACTACTCCCACTGCTTCTACTGACACTCTTGTAGTGTCACCCAAGTAGATATCCAGCTCGCTTTCTCTAAGCTTCCGGGTTACTTGGAACCCTTGCAAAGAATTACAAACATGGTCAGTGGCGCCTGAATCTACACACCAAGTATCTATGGGAATCGCAGCTAAACATGTCTCAGTAACTAAGGCATAAACTGTCGTACTTTTAAGTTTTGGACAATCTGATTTCCATTGTCCCGTCTGATTGCACTTGAAGCACTTGTCTTTTGACTTCTTATTTGCAATATCTGGCTTAGGCGCAATTTGCACCTTTTGAGCTATTCCCTCGGGCTTTCTCTTCTTCTTTTCAGCCTTAGGCTTATAAGAAGATTTTGAAGCTTTGACTGCAACTAAAACTCGTTTCTTCTCTTAAAAAAGACTTTTAGCCACCACCAACTCTGCTAAGAGCTCGAATAAAGTACACAACAATTGATTCATATTGTAGTTCAACCAAAACTGTTAATAGCTTCGAGGCAAGATCTGGAGGACAATATCGACTTTGGTTTCACCATCGATTTTGCCTCCCATTACCTCAACCTCGTTGATGTTACTAATTATGTCAATGACATGATCTCTCACAGGAGTGCTCTCAGCCATCAGGACAATGTCCAAATTATGACTCTAATCGACATAGTTCAGACCAGTTAATTTGATGTCTTTCAATATTGTATCTAAAAGATTGAATGTCATATCGAATACTGTAAATTAAATAAACAGACAATGTTTTAGTGTTTAATCCTAGAAGTTGAAAAATCATAAGAAATTCTAATAATTATTGACTTCCCTCAAAACAATAATTTAATCCACCAATATCTCATTCACCGGGATTCTCGCAAGACACGATAGTGTGGAAGTTTACGCTAACCCACATTCGTTTGAGAAGAACCAAGTTCATTAACTACACTATTTGACCAAACGATCTATTGATCAATGTATCTAATAGTTGGTGCTTTCAGTCGTACAAATAAGTAGCGTAACCTCGATGAGAGGAATACTACAAATCGTACACTAAGTGTGTGCCATTACGTGCTCAGGATAGTGCGCCTCAGATGGAGAGGGTATCGCATTTCTCCTAGTTAAATTTACTTTAGTATTCTTACTTAGAAATTCATAATCTAGCGATCTTTTGGTTGGACTCATCCGAATGGAGAAAGGCCCTAATGCCAACGTGCAAGTTCACCCACATCATATATGAACTCGTAATGGTCGCTATGGGGATATTCAACCAACCCGCTCACACTTAGATTTCTAAATTTAGGGTTTTTTCCAATTTTAACATGCAATTAACTAATCCTAAGTTATGTGCAAACATAAAACCAACATGCTTTAAAATTATGCATATAAAATACAACAAAAAAATTAAAGCACAAAAATTAAAACTATAAATACGAAAAATAAATTCCCCGACTATCATGGTTTTAATTGCTTCCATCTTCTGCCTTGATCTCGTGTCCCACCACGCCACTCGATAGATTGAGTCATGAAAAATTATAAAAAATGAACTCTGGAGGAAAAACAGGCCTAAAACGCGCGAGCCAAACGGGCTTCGTGCGTGCACTGCTGCCGCGACTGCTGTCGCGCTGCGACGCCAGCGCTGGCGCCGCTGCCCACATTCGATTCCTTCTTCACTTTTTCTACGCTATTTGGTCTTCTTGCAATTCATTCTGTATTTTTCTGGGTTTCTACGAATTAACGATAACCCAAAACCCACGAATTCAAGTTGCCCACCATAACACCTTCGATTACAAAAAAAATTATCCTACTACAAGGCTTCTAGGAAAATTAAAATCGAAATTACATAGAAAAAATCCTACTACATATTTGATCTAATTCTACATGGCTTCCAGCACGTGGTTATACTATTACAAGCATTCATAATAAAACCAAACCCGGGCATGCCCCGGGGTTTAATTAAAAACCATACAAACACAACCATAATAGTCGGAATTTCTAAACCACCTGCAAATAAAACCATGTAATAAATCGAACAAGCACAAAATCCAAAACCAGGCTCTGATACCAATTGAAAGATTATCTGCCCGGGACCGGTCAAAAATTCACTTTCGTACTACGCATTCCAGAATCAAAATCTTTGACGAGGCCTAGACTCTAGCATAATCGCTATTCCAATCCTTGCTTGAAATAACATTGCGCAGGATCTTGATATGTACTCATTCGATTTATCACGCAACAAAATATTTCTAATTAAAGTGGAAACATAGAAAGTACCTCTTGAAGCGTGTTACTCAGGTGATCGCTTGTATGACTTAAGACTTTGATCATACGCTGTGTGGGCAACGATCTAGCGAGCAATTGATCAGCAATCTACACAAAAGAACTCGCCAAAAAAATTCTGCAGCTCGACGCCGCCTGAATTGAACCGCCGCTGCCGCCAGAATTTACTTCCTGCAGCCCAAAAATTATTCAAGAGAGAGAAAAATATTTTCTCTCTCTAAACTTTCTCTCTCTATTTTTTTGTCTTGAAAACTTAAGAATTGTGTATTGTAGAATTATGAATACCTTGTCTATATATAGAGCTACAAGGGAGACCCCAAGTTAATTTATGATTGGTCTTCCTAATGGGTTTAGGTAATTAATTAGTTTCCAAATCCAATTAGGTAACTAATCTAATAGGATAATCCAAATCTAATTAGATTTTCTAATCTCTAGGATTTTCTAATTTTAATTGAAACTTAAAACTTAATTAATTAATTAATTCCACTTTGTTAATTACTTAATTAACCCTTAGGAATAATTAATTAATTAATTCTACTTATTCAATTAACCCACTACAAAATTAATCGTACCACTAACGGATTAATTTTGGCACTACCATCCTACACCAGAATTGCTTCCGGAACAACTAAATTAATTTATTCTTAATCTCTCCACATCAAAGATTTAGTGCTCGTTAATTTATTAATTTACTGATAAATTAATTAATTAACTTCTTTAATTCCGAGACTAGATCAAAGTACTCTATGTCTAATCCTCATACCCGCTCAAGTCTAGGGATTAAGAGATAGAATACTAAGAACGAATTGTCTATTAAATCAGTACAAGACAAATCATTCTAAACGGTTAAGTTCAATAGGCGCCGGGCATATCTATATTATTCAATTAGTTTAGACAAACCGATTATCTGAATCACATAATAACCTAAACTGACAGCGTGTCTAAAACTGTCTTGGTTACGAACTTCATTTATATATTATGTGTTTTAACCAATGATGAGATCTACTGTGTCACACCAGACATCTCTCATCATCTAACTACATAATATAAACGGACTAGACATGCACAACATATAAACCAAAACATCAAATCGATATATTAACAGGGAAAAAGTATAATACAAACATAGCTTATTTATTCAAACCTAACATGTACTGTTGTTGTCTTGTTCTTTATGTACTATTTCCTAAGCTAAGGCAACCTGCGTAGAAGAAAAAGGTAACAAATTAGCCTTTTTACTCTTGTACAAGAAAGAATACCTGTTAGTGAAGCCATCGTTTGTGACTTTTCTGTCGTACTCCCAAGGTCTTCCTAGCAAAATGTGACAAACATTCATTGGTACTATATCACAGAGGATTTCTTCCTTGATAGGTCTAAGGTAGGAAATAACCATTGCCTGTTTTTGTACCTTCACATCTCCAGCATTATCCAGCCATTGCAACCTGTAAGGGTTTGGATGAGGCAAACAAGTTAGCTTTAATTCTTTAACCAAATATTCACGTACGACGTTGGTGCAGCTGCCATTATCAATGATGAGTATATTAGTACGTTGCCCTGGGTTGGATTCTGCTGTGGGCTGAGCACTAAGGTTTTGGATCATGACTAAAGCTGAACTTCTAGTCGGTGGATATTCCCTGTGGCGCGCATCGAGCACGAGTGTCGAGAATTAGCGAAGGCGGTTGGCTGATCCCTTCGTGCAACTTTTGGCGACGATTCCAATCAATGGTCGCTATAGGCAGACAGTATTTAGAGCTAGGGTTTTAAGGACCTAACTTCTTAGCTTTCCAAATGGGTTTCCTTTTCTTACGACTCAAACTCAAAAACTCAAAAGACTCAACAGAAAACAAAGATTCTAACTCAAACAAGCAATCAAATGACAAGTCTAACAAACAGTAAAAATCTGAAACAAAACAAAGGTGACAAAAACAAGTAGCTATATAATATAGATGCTTATTAAGTCACACAAAAGCACAACAAACTCAAAAATTAGCAGATACTCTCTTGAGTCAAACTGTGATCCCTAAAGAACACAAGCTCAACTACCGGGGAGAGGAAAAAGTTTATACACACAACGGGCAATATAACTTTTACCTTCCAATTTCCAGGTGTAATCACTCCTATCTTCGAATTCTGTTTGTTTCCCTACTAACTTAGAACTCGTTACTTTTGTAACATTGGCTTGTTTTTTTCTTTACTTAGCCAGACATTTGCAGAAGAGCTTTTCTTTTACAGAATTTGTCAGATTCTTAAGATTGGCTCTTTGGCTCTTGCCTCTTCTCACTATATTTAGACTTTTTCCAGAAGTTTAGAATTTGCTATCTAATTGCGAGAGGGAATTTCTACCTCAAGTACACAACAAGAGGGTAAGGTTATCGAGCTTCAAGTATTCTCAAGAAAATCACAAATCAACCTTAAAGAACACCCACTAACCTCAGAGTTGTCAAACTCCGTGTTCCTCGTGCACCGATTTGTGAAAATATGTTTCACCTCTGCAAGTTTCAAACTCGTACTACCTTTCAGAAAAATTCAAAAATAGTTCAAATAGAATAAAACAATCTTGACACTAGAAAGAAAACACACAATTCTCAAAAATTACCTAAACTCACAAAAGGGTATTTTTATAAATTTTGGCAAGTTTCAAAGGGTTTTGACTGGGGTAAAATTGACTTTTCTACCACAAAAACTCGACACTGACACAAATTAATCCTAGAGGGGGACTTCTAGACTCAAACAAAACAAAAATCTCACAAAAGGACTCAAAAACAAAGAAACGCCTGGTTCTTTAAGGGGCCCTCAGACACAACTTCTCACACAGATATTTGGACTGAAAATTGGATTGAGGATTGATTCTCAACCAATAGACTCAAGATATTTTTGAAACCTAGGAACTAAATTATGAAATCAAAAGACACAGAAAGAAAAAAAAACTCGAAAAAATAATAAAAGAATAGGACAAAAACGACCTTGAGCTCTGATACAAATCTTTGACAGGTTATCTTGGTCGGAATTCAATTCAATGTGAAAGTGGTGCTGACAAGCTGGTTGCTAACAAACAAGAACCTCTATGTTAACGGACCTTTCTTATCTATTCCTACCTATTATCTCTACAAGTATAAATTGAAGCGGAGGAATCGCTCGATTCAAGAAAACATACTCTTATTTTAACCTCTTTGTGCAAAAATTATGAAAGAGGATAGTGAAAGATTTTCCACATATAGGATCTGGGTTTGTACCTGCTCGATTTACCATGCAACAAAAAATTCTAATAAAAGCGGAACCATAGAATAATACCTTTGAAGCGTGCTCCTGGTGAATCTCTTGTATGCCTTAAAGACTATGACCTCTTGTTGTGTGGGCAACAATCTAGAAGTCAATTGATCAGCAACTCACCACAATCCACCTGCTGAAAAAATTCAGCACCTCCGCACCTAGCACGTACTGCAAACACACTGCCCGGAGAGAGAGAAAGCAACACACGGGGCTAGCAAAGAAGGACCAAAATTTGGCCACTTGAAGGAAAAATCAACCGCCCCAAAATTGCTAAAAAAATTCGTTTTTGAGAGCTCTCTAGAATTTTATCTCTCTAGATTCTTGAATTATGAATCTCTTGAATTGTGAATTCTGAATAGCTGATCCCTTGTCTATTTATAGAGTTACAAGAGAGACTCCAAGTTGGAATAGGATTGGTCTTCCTACTGGGTTTCTGTTTTCCTTCAATCCTGTTTCTGGACTGATACATATTATGTTTCCTTCAATCCTGTTCCTGGACTGATACACTCCCAACTGTCACAGGGATTCACTTATCCCAATCCAGTTCCTGGGATGAATCACTCCCAACAGACACAGGGATTCACTTATCCCAAACCAGTTCCTGGGATGATTCACAACCAACTGACACAAGGATTAATTAATTTCTAAATTAATTAAATCTACCTTTGTCAACAACCCAGTACATAATTAATCGTACCACTAACGGATTAATTATGGCACTACCAACCTACACCAGAATTGCTTCCGGAACAACTTAATTAAATTATATTCATAATCTCCCCACATCAAAGATATAGTGCTCGTTAATTCATTAATTTACTGATAAATTAATTCATCAACTTCTTAATATTCCGAGACTAGTACCACTCGACCTTTTTACTATACCGGACATAAGTCCACTGGCCAGGTTTAGTATAATAAACATTTCGAGCTCATCTCGGGAGCACTATCACCCCGGACGCACCGATACATGGTTTCCTTTCGACAAGCAGCAGCACACCAAGTAACTAAACACGCGCACCCAACCCACCGAGACTATTGGCCACATTTGATCTCACCCATTGGCAGATCAAAGTACACTATATCTAATCCTCATGCCCGCTCGAGTCTAGGGATTTAGAGATAGAATACAAGGATCGATTTGTCTATTAAATCAGTACAAGACAAATCATTCCTAAGAGTCAAGTTCAATATGCCCCGGGATTTCCAGAAGAAGATGCCATTCGTTTGATGAGAAATAAAAAGGAATATCGAAAATTCGAGTGGCTAAAGCTGAAGCAGCTACTTTCGAAGTAACAGAAAGAAAAGCAACGACTGGAGTGGGAGAGTCAGAGTCGAAAAGAGGATTCCTCACTTCTTTCTCTCATTCAAAACCGTGCATGAGACTTTCATCTCACACGGCTCCTAAGTGATAAAAGAAAGAAGAACTCATCTTCCTTCTTTTTTGATTACCCTCCTCGCGTATGTATAAGACCGAATCCATTCGATTTATAAATTTCTAAAAAGGATTACTAATCCTCATCTATATGATTCAATTAGTTTAGACAAACTAATTATCTGAATCACATAATAACCTAGACCGACAGTTTGTCCAAAGATGTCTCGGTTACGAACCTCATTTATATATTATGTCTTTCAACCAATGATGAGATCTACTGTGTCGCACCAGACACCTCATCATCTACTTACATAATATAAATGGACATAAACATGCACAACAAAATATAATTGAAACACAAATCGATATATTAAACTGGGAAACTGTACAATACAAGCATAGCTTATGTATTCTACTCCAACAGATGGGAAATCGATATATTAAATCGATACATCAGCGTCCGGAGGCCTTGTCCTAGCTCCAAAAAGTCCTGCGCTGGTATCAGTTCCATCGTCCCCATCCACCCGACGTCCTTATTTTGAGGCATGTCAACCACCCGAAAAACCCTATGGTGTGCTGGCTCTAAGCCGTTGAAACTTCTATAATATTCGCACCTTCCATTATTAAATTCTTACCAAAAACTTCCTAACTTCGCTTCTCCCCACTAAAACCATTTTCCCCCACTGTGACCCTCACCTTTCGACCCGCTACTGTTGCCCCTCTCATTGCCCACCTCTTTACTCCCTATAATAGAATTTTCCTTCGTCTTTTCCTTCACTGCCGCCGTAGCTGTCCCCTTTCCTTTTGCCAGCCTTGTCTTTTTCCCCTTTCCCTTGCTCCCTTCAGCCCCTTAGTCCTCCATTGTCATTGCCCACCTACCGTGAACACAACCTTTCCTGTACCAAACTATGGTGCAGCTTGTTGCTCGCCAACTGGAGGCAAGTTTCTTTCCTTAACTACTAGAGACGTAAACCACGATCCCATTCCAACCATGCTCCCTCTTTTACCCACTTGACGATCAGACCCTTTTTGTCCTCCCGTTCGTGTCCCTCTCTCTAGTTTGTACCAATACACATGAACCATATTTCTTTTATTCCTTGTGACCATTAGCCTTAGTCATGTCCACTTTAGACGTGTCCACCTGCTCTCCCTTCCCTTGATTCTCCATTAATTTAGGGCAAGACGGCTTCCCATGTCCAACTCTCTCACACTTGTAATACAAATCTGGCATACTCTCATATTCCACCCACTCATCCTTCCCATTCAACTCGAAAACCGGGCATATTGGTTTAGAGAGATCTAGATGAACTGGAAGCCGAGCTGAAGGAAAACTGAACAAGCCCGGACTAAATCGAAAACCTCACTTTCGTGCTATGCATTCCAGAATCGGAAGCTTTCGACCAAGCTCAGGCTCAAATTAGTTTACCCATGAACGGATCTAGGCTTATACTTATTTAATTTATTAATCGGGACACAAAAAATTAAAACTTTAATTAAAGTGAAATTTAAAGATTATACCTTTTGTAGCGAAGTCCCTTGCTTAAAGAAAACCAATTCTTTGTTGCGATTCCAAAAGAAATCCAATCGATATCTCCGTAGAAATCCCGAATATTGGGTGGGCAATAATTTAACGGGATTTGCTAACTAAGCCCATGAGAACAACCAAAATGGGCTGCCCGAATTTCTCCAAAAATCAACCAAAACTCGGTCCACTTAAAAATTGCAGACCAGCCGCTGCATATATGAACTTTGCCGTGAATCTCCGGCAACTGCCGCGACCAACCACCTGCTGTACAAGGAACCGAACAACGCCGACCAAGACTGGAGTTTCAGTCGCGATCTGTACACGAACAATGTTCGTGGCTCAGCACACCGAACCTCAGCAGTCCAGCCGGGAGAAACTACAGCAGCAAAGAAAACCCAGCAGCAGTTTGCCGGAAACTCACTTGAAAACTGGTGAAAAATGAAGACCAGCAGTGGCTAAATATCGGACCTTTTGGTAGGAGAATGTTTCGGGATAAAGAAAAATCTGGATGACTCCGAGAGAGATTCAAAGATTGAATTTTTCTTGATTCTCTCTCTAACCCTTTTCTTTCCCAGCAAGACAATTTCTTGTCTTTCAAGCCACACTTCTAATTTCTTAGGGCAAAAGCTTTCTATTTATAGGAGCTCGATTGGAGACCTAATGGGCTCTCGAGTTAGGCCTTTAAATTTGACTTTTGTTGACCGCTAAGTCTTCCCGACTAATCAACTCCAATCGACCCATTTAAATTAATTTATTTAATCCACTTTGTTAATTTAATTTAATCGAACCCTTAGAATTAATTAATTCAAAATTGAATTAATTTCTAAATTCACTTTGTCGATTAAATATTAATTAAACCCTTCGGATTAATTAATTTACCTTGTCGATTAGTCAAACGCATAATCGGTCGTACCACTAACGGACCAATTATGGAACTACCGCTCGAAAACGACTTTACATCGCGCCATTATTATTTCTTCTATCTCCCCACATTAAAGATCTAGTGCTCGTCGATTTATCAATTTACTGACAAATTAATTCACCGACTTCTTGGTTTCCGAGATTAGTACCACTCGACCTTTTATTATACCGAACATAAAGTTCACTGGCCAGGTTTAGTATAATAACCTTACGAGCTCATCTCGGGAGCACCATCAACCCGGCGAACCGGTACGTGGATTCCTCCGACTAGCAATGGCACGCAAGAAGCTAAACACCGCATACCCAACTTACCGAGGTATTGGCCTCAATTGACCTCACTCTTTGGAAAATCAAAGCACACGATATCCAACCCTTACGCCCGTCCTAATGTCGGGATTGAGAGACGGAATACTAGGACCGAATTGACTACGCCGATCAGTACAAGTCAATTCTATCCAAACTGGTCGTGCTCAATATGCCCCGGGCATATCTGTGTGATTTAAACTAGTCTAGATAAACCAATTTCCAAACCACACAATAACCTATACCAATAGTATGTTCAGACTATCTCGGTTACGAGCATACTTTTTATATATCAATACTTTAACCAATAACGGTATTTACTGTGTTTGTCGACACCCCGTTATCTAGTTCTATGATATAAAGGAACAGATTTATACTGAAACAAATGATATGTCATCTGTGGATATTAGTTTTTGATACAAGCCATAGCTTTTCTGTATTCAAAACTAACAATCTCCCACTAATACTCAAAGCTATGCTAAAAAGTACAAAAACTGTCCAACCCGCTATTACACTGCTGTCATAATGAAATCTCCAGAACACCTTTAAGCTCACTCACATGGCTCTCTCAAGAATCTGACTCCCATGCCCTCCACATGCCTCTCAAAGACCTTTTGGGTCAATAGCTTGGTGAAAGGATCTGCAAGGTTGTCCTCTGAAGCTATCTTGGCCACGATCACGTCTCCCCTCTTTACGATCTCTCGTATCAGGTGGTACTTGCGCTCTATGTGTTTACTCGCCTTATGGGCTCGTGGTTCCCTCGAGTTAGCAACTGCACCATTGTTATCACAATAAACTGTGATAGACCTAGGCAACTCTGGAACCACATCTAAGTTCATCAGGAAGCTCCTGAGCCATACAGCCTCTTTCGCTGCCTCTGAAGCGGCAACGTACTCGGCCTCCATGGTAGAGTCCGCCACGCATTTCTGCTTGACACTCTTCCATACTATGGCTCCACCTCCTAGAGTAAACACAAACCCAGAGGTAGACTTACTCTTGTCCAAATCTCCTTGAAAGTCCGAATCTGTGTAACCCAATGGTACAAGCTCCTGCGCTCTATAAACTAGGACATAATCTCTCGTCCTGCGCAAGTACTTGAGAATGCATTTTACTGCCTCCCAGTGAGCCTTCTCAGGGTTACTCTGATATCTGCTAACCATGCCAACGGCAAAGCAAATATCAGGCCTCGTGCACAACATAGCATACATGAGGCTACCTACTGCAGAAGCATAGGGTACCGCCTTCATGGCATCTATCTCCTTAGCAGTCTTAGGACACTGCTCCTTAGACAAATGCACCCCATGCCTGAAAGGTAGTGAACCCTTCTTGGAGTTCTGCATGTTAAAACGGGCCAGAATCGTGTCTATGTAGGATGCCTGAGAGAGAGTCAGAGAACGTCTCCTACGATCTCGAATAATCTTGATCCCAAGGATATGTCCAGCCTCTCCCAAATCCTTCATATCGAATTGCCTGGACAGGCATGCCTTTACGTCTGACAACACCTTCTTACTGTTGCCAATAAGAAGAATATCATCTACGTAAAGTACGAGGAACACCACTATATCACCATCACGCCTGCTATAAACACACTGCTCATCCGGAGACTGAGTGAATCCATAGGACTGGATAACCTCATCAAAATGAATGTTCCAAGATCTGGATGCTTGCTTAAGTCCATAAATGGACCTCCTAAGCCTGCATACCTTGTGCTCTTGGCCCTTAGCAATGAAGCCCTCTGGTTGCTGCATAAAGATGGTCTCCTCAAGACTTCCATTAAGGAAAGCTATCTTGACGTCCATCTGCCAAATCTCATAATCCATATGAGCAGCTATGGCCAAGAGAATCCGGATCGACTTAAGCATAGCTACCGGGGAAAAGGTCTCCTCATAATCGATCCCTTCTTTCTGAGTATACCCCTTCGCCACAAGCCTAGCCTTGAAGGTCTCAACCCTCCCGTCAGATCCTCTCTTTCGCTTATAGACCCATTTGCACCCAATAGGCCTAAACCCATCAGGAAGGTCTACCAGCTCCCAGACTTGATTTGAGTCCATAGAACCCATCTCAGCAATCATCGCTCTCTGCCAAGAATCTGCATATTTATCCTGGAGAGCCTCATTGTAGTTAACTGGGTATGGTTCATGATCACCAGGGAAAAAGCCCGAAGACTCACCCAAACCCATGTACCTCTCGGGCTGTCTCACAGCCCTCCCACTACGACGAGGCGTAGCCTGTGTAAGAGCATCATCTGTGATAGTGTGTGCAGTCTCTTGTGGTGTGTCTTCCTGTACGTGTGCATCTAGAATAGTGGACTGACTTTTAAGCTCTTCCAATACTACCTTGCTACTTGACTTGTGATCTAAAATATATTCCTCCTCAAGAAATCTGGCATTGGTGCTGACCACCACCTTCTGATCCTGAGGACTATAAAATCAACCACCTCTCGTTCCTTTGGGGTAGCCTATAAACAGCATAACCTTGGATCTCGCCTCTAACTTGCCTGCATCTGCCTCGAGCACATGTGCTGGACAACCCCAAATCCTGAGATGTCTCAGACTAGGCTTTCGCCCACTCCACAACTCTACTGGGGTCGTAGGCACAGACTTAGATGGCACAAGGTTGACGATAAAACACGCTGTATCCAAGGCATAACCCCAAAACGAGGTAGGCAACTCAGTGTAACTCATCATCGATCTAACCATCTCAATAAGAGTCATGTTCCTCCTCTCTGCTACACCATTCTGCTGGGATGTGCCAGGTGCAGACAACTGGGTCTGAATACCCTCCTCTGACAAATAGGTCCTAAATTCACTAGAGAGGTATTCGCCACCGCGATCAGACCGCAGTGACTTGATACTCTTACCCAGATGGTTCTCCACCTCTGCCTTGAATTCTCTGAACTTGCCAAAGCATTCAGACTTGTGGCGCATCAGGTATATGTATCCATATCTAGAGTAATCATCCGTGAAAGTCACGAAATACTCATAACCACCTCTAGCCTGAACTGACATAGGCCCACACACGTCAGAATGAATCAGCTCTAAAACCTCCTTGGCCCTATACCCCTTCGCCTTAATAGGCCTCTTGGTCATTTTACCCTCCAAGCAGGACTCACAGGACGAATAACTGTCAATATCTAGTAAGTCCAAAGACCCACTCTTGACCAACCTTTGAATCCTACTAAGGTTGATATGACCTAGTCTCAGGTGCCAAAGATAAGTCTGATTTAAAGGGGAAGATTCCTTTCTCTTATTATGATTCGGTGATGAGTTACTAGTTTCTGTTTTTTGCATAACTGGGGAGTAAGTCTTGATTAAAAACAAATTGTCAACCAATGTACCGGAATATATAAGTTTCTGGCATTTTCTAATAAAAACCAAACCGTCAGAAAATACACACTTATAACCATCCAAAACAAGTTTCGAAACCGAAAGCAAGTTCTTTCGAAAACTAGGTACATAAAGACAATCCTTTAAATATAAAATAGAGTCTGAAAAATAAAGACTAATAACTCCCACTGCAGCCACAGAAACTCTGGTAGTATCCCCAAGGTAGACCTGCAACTCTCCCTCTCTAAGCAGCCGGGTCACTTGGAACCCCTGCAAAGAATTACAAACGTGATCAGTGGCTCCTGAATCCACACACCAAGTATCCGTGGGAATCGCTGCTAAACACGTCTCAGTGACTAGGGAAAATTTACACATACCTCAAGGTTTTGGGCAGTCCTTCTTCCAATGTCCTGTTTTGCCACATCTGAAGCATTTTTCTCTCGGCTTCTGCTTCTTGGCAATGCCTGCCTTGGGTCGATGACTGGCTCCTGCTTTCTGGTCTCTCTTCCTCTTTTGCTTCCTGGCTTTGGGCCCAGCAGAGGAACCTGAGGGACCAACAGTAGCCAAGGCTTGCTTCTTCTCAGCGAAGAGGCTCTCAGCAGACACCAATGTAGTCATGAGCTCAGAAAGTGAATATGAGAGATTCCCCATATTATAGTTCAATCGAAACTGCTCAAAACTGGGAGGTAAGCTCTGAAGGATGATATCGACCTGGGTTTCCCCATCAATATCACCTCCCAATACCTCGATCTCATTGATGCAACCAATCATCTCCAGCACGTGATCTCTCACTGAAGTGCCCTCAGCCATCCTGGCATTCATGAGTTTCCTCATAGCTGACTGCCTGGCTGCCCTGCCCTGATGTCCAAACATCTCCCTGAGGTTGAGCATCATATCGTAGGCTGAGGTCATCAACTGATGCTGGTGCTGCAGTACACTTGACATGGAAGCCAAGATGTAGCACCTGGTCATCTCATCAGCTTTCTGCCACCTCGTATATGGCTCTCGCTGCTCAGGTGTGGCATCCTCACTGGGCTTAGGGGGGCACTCCTCAGTGAGCACGTACTTATAACCCTCAGCGGTTAGGACAATGTCCAGGTTACATTTCCAATCAATGTAATTTGGACCGGTGAGTTTGTTTTGGTTCAGAATGACAGCTAGCGGGTTGAACGACATATCAACTGAAAATAATAAAAAAACAAGTCTCAGTATACTTTTTCGAAAATATTGAAAAATCCTCAGAAAAGAAATATAATCTTCTACCGACATCTCTCCCACTGGGATTAACGCAGGTCACGATGGGTGAACGTTTACGCCAACCCACATTCGTTCGAGAAGAACCGAAGTTCATTAATTTCATTATCTGACCAACGATCTTATGATCAATGAAATTAATAGTCGATAATTTTAGCCGTACACGTAAATAGCGTAACCTCGATGGGAGGGATACTATAAACAGTACACTAAGTGTATGCTATTACGTGACTTCTAAGTTTGTTACTTAGGGTACTAATGCGCCTCGGATGGCGAGGGTGTCGCAACTTTTCCCAATTAAACGCACTATAGTCATCCCTTTAGAAATTCATTCCAGCGATATCTGTGATTGAAAACTCATCCGATAGGGAGGAAGGTCTAAGCCAGCACGCAAGTTTAACCACATCGCCAATGAACCCGTAATGGAGGCCATGGGGCTATTAACCAACCCGCTCCCACTTAGATTTTTAATTAATTTCAATTTGCTCTGGTTTTCTCGGTTTTCTATCTCGGTTTTCTACGTAATTAGGAATCACCCAAAATTACGATAAACCAAAATCCGGGTTTTCTCGGTTTTCTACGTAATTAGGAATCACTCAAAATTACGATAAACCAAAACCCCACGTAATTAGGAATCACCCAAAATTACGATTAAACCAAAACCCGCGAATGTAATTAAGTTTGAGGATTTTTACGTTTTAACATGTAATATCTTAACTATGGATATTCGCACCCATAAAACCGTTGGAGTTTTAATATGCGAATAATCTACCTTAGTTAATTGCACATTACCTTTTTGAAAAACATTTGGTTTGGATTTCGTTCATGCAAAATAAAACGAAAATCACACAATCAACGAAAAATCATAAATACGGGAAATTAAATAAAATAAAATTTCCCGACTATTATGGCCTTCTCTATCGTTGATTCCTTGACGCCTCGGTGACACTTCCCGTCGTGTCGCTTCCACTCGTTATTTGGATTCCTCTCGATTCGCCCGGGTTTTCTCGGTTTTCTACGTAATTAGGAATCACCCAAAATTACGATAAACCAAAACCCGCGAATATAAGTTACCCAAAATAACGTCTTCGTCATAGTACATAAATTCCTATATACAAAGGCGTTTTCTAGGAATTTAAAGACGACATGATTAGATTAAATCCTACTACAAGATTTTTCTAATCCTACACGGCTTCCAGCTCGTGGTTATTACTATTACAGAAATTTCCATTCAAAAATAAAACAAGCCTGGACATGTCCCGGGGTTTATGAATGAAAATTAAATTTCTACCATAATAGCCGGGAAACCAATAACCACCTGTTTATACATTTCGACAAAAATAATAATGTCAAAATAAAGCCGTGTAATAAATCAAACAAGTATAAGACCGAAACCAACGCTCTGATACCAATTTGAAGGAAAACTGAACAAGCCCGGGCTAAATCAAAAACCTCACTTTCGTGCTATGCATTCCAGAATCGGAAGCTTTCGACCAAGCTCAGGCTCAAATTAGTTTACCCATGAAAGGATCTGGGCTTATACTTATTTAATTTATTAATCGGGACACAAAAAATTAAATCTTTAATTAAAGCGGAATTTAAAGATTATACCTTTTGTAGCGAAGTCCCTTGCTTAAAGAAAACCAATTCTTTGTTGCGATTCCAAAAGAAATCCAATCGATATCTCCGTAGAAATCCCGAATATTGGGTGGGCAATAATCTAACGGGATTTGCTAACTAAGCCCATGAGAACTACCAAAATGGGCTGCCCGAATTTCTCCAAAAATCAACCAAAACTCGGTCCACTTAAAACTCAGTCCACTTAAAAATTCGGTCCACTTAAAAATTGCAGACCAGCAGCTGCATATATGAACTTCGCCGTGAATCTCCGGCAACTGCCGCGACCAACCACCTGCTGTACAAGGAACCGAACAGCGCTGACCAAGACTGGAGTTTCAGTCGCGATCTGTACACGAACAATGTTCGCGGCTCAGCACACCGAACCTCAACAGTCCAGCCGGGAGAAACTACAGCAGCGAAGAAAACCCAGCAGCAGTTTGCCGGAAACTCACTTGAAAACTGGTGAAAAATGAAGACCAGCAGTGGCTAAATATCGGACCTTTTGGTTGGAGAATGTTTCGGGATAAAGAAAAATCTTGATGACTCCGAGAGAGATTGAAATATTGAATTTTTCTTGATTCTCTCTCTAACCCTTTTCTTTCCCAGCAAGACAATTTCTTGTCTTTCAAGCCACACTTCTGATTTCTTAGGGCAAAAGCTTTCTATTTATAGGAGCTCGATTGGAGACCTAATGGGCTCTCGAGTTAGGCATTTAAATTTGACTTTCGTTGACCGCTAAGTCTTCCCGACTAATCAACTCCAATCGACCCATTTAAATTAATTTACTTAATCCACTTTGTTAATTTAATTTAATCGAACCCTTAGAATTAATTAATTCAAAATCGAATTAATTTCTAAATTCACTTTGTCGATTAAATATTAATTAAACCCTTCGGATTAATTAATTTACCTTGTCGATTAGTCAAACGCATAATCGGTCGTACCACTAACGGACCAATTATGGAACTACCGCTCGAAAACGACTTTACATCGCGCCATTATTATTTATTCTATCTCCCCACATTAAAGATCTAGTGCTCGTCGATTTATCAATTTACTGACAAATTAATTCACCGACTTCTTGGTTTCCGAGATTAGTACCACTCGACCTTTTATTATACCGAACATAAAGTTCACTGGCCAGGTTTAGTATAATAACCTTACGAGCTCATCTCGGGAACACCATCAACCCGGCGAACCGGTACGTGGATTCCTCCGACTAACAATGGCACGCAAGAAGCTAAACACCGCATACCCAACTTACCGAGGTATTGGCCTCAATTGACCTCACTCTTTGGCAAATCAAAGCACACGATATCCAACCCTGACGCCCGTCCCAATCTCGGGATTGAGAGACGGAATACTAGGACCGAATTGACTACACCGATCAGTACAAGTCAATTCTATCCAAACTGGTCGTGCTCAATATGCCCCGGGCATATCTGTGTGATTTAAACTAGTCTAGATAAACCAATTTCCAAACCACACAATAACCTATACCGATAGTATGTTCAGACTATCTCGGTTACGAGCATACTTTTTATATATCAATACTTTAACCAATAACGGTATCTACTGTGTTTGTCGACACCCCGTTATCTAGTTCTATGATATAAAGGAACAGATTTATACTGAAACAAAATGATATGTCATCTGTGGATATTAGTTTTTGATACAAGCCATAGCTTTTCTGTATTCAAAACTAACACGAGCAAACTCCCCCCTGGAGTGGCCTGCCGTTTCATAATCTATTTTTATCATCGGCCCCACTATTTATCCAATTCGCTTGAAAACTATAGGGTTGTAGGCATGAACAGGAAGCCCCGATAAATGAATCCATGCCACCATCGAGGTCACTCTATTTTCATGTGTATCAAATTTTGGTATCCACTTTCCACATGCAAATAATGACACCACACAACGTAATGACCTCCAGTTAATACATCCACCATATCTGTTTTACTTTTTAGTTTTATAAAAAAAATAATTATTCTCAAGATCCATCAATTCACACCCTTGCATACACGACCATAATACCACCAATTTATTATAGAGCATCCCAAAGGAAACTGATTTGCCTAGTACCTTCACCACCAGAGAGAACTTCCACTCCTCCATTAATTTATGATTGAATCTCTTGGAGAAGCGCATCGAAGGCTTAGGTGTATTGAGATTCACTACTATTGCCTCTTCTTCATCAAAGTCCAGCATCTCAACTTCTTTTTTCGCCATAGCAACCTCCTCCAAGGTCACATGAGGTCTATTGCGGTTGAGAGCGTCCCGAAAACTGTATCCCCCTCCATGTTTGGTGATCGGATTCGTCGGTGGTGCAGCCTTCTTAGGGTCCGCCGTCGGCGGCACTTTTTCTCCGTCTGCTCTACGCCTCTTGGAGAAGCAACCATCAACCCCTTTGACCATTGTGCTACGCTGTGGAGGATGGGTATGCCCTGCACTTCCATCCGGAGGTTCCTCCATCGTTGGAGGCCGCCGCCGCCGCCCTCCAAAATGTTAGGGCGAGTAACGTTCATTTCCTGAATGTTTGGAGCGTGTTCAGACATTTTTTTTAGACACATAACAAAAGTTGTATTTTTTTTAATATTTATGACATTGTAGTTAAATAACCAACTATGCAAATAACCTAAACTGATCTCATTAACTAGCACAAGAAATATAATTCCTATGCTGCAATATGGTATTTATATTCTAAAAATGTGTGCCACTTATTTGTAGTTAAAACTTTTAACCATGAACTATTTAGGGCCACAAAATCAAGAAAACAAAACACAATTGATCATATTTTTAACAAAAATAAGTCCCAGCAATTAAACATGAAATAATTAAGAGATTACAATAGTTTCATATGTACACTAATGCAACTATAAGTAATATGTGTGCATTTCTCTCTCAGGAAAATCATCAAACACTTAGGGTGTGTTTGATGCAAGGTAATCAGAATGAAACAATCGAAATTTTATAACTCAAAAATCATTAAAGGAATTTGATTGCCTTTGACTTGTTTGGTAAATTAACAAAATATTAATTGAAAGAATTTGTTCGCTTCATTAAAGAAATTTAATCGCTTCATTAAAGTAATTTGATTGTCTTTACATTTACTTTACTAACCAAAAAACAGCAATCAGAGTTATTTCCCCTTTGCCTAATTGCCTAATTGCCTTTGCCTTACATCAAACGCACTCTTAGCATGTATTTTATGTATCAATATCATTTCACTTTCTATCATACAAATTCCTCTCACTAATAAACTTATTGTAAATTCATATATAATTGCTATTAAATATCACCCTTAACACAAAAATAGCAACAATTCAATTAGTCAAATAAGATAAGCAAGTGTGCAACATATTATTCATAAACACGTCACTGTTTTACTTAAAACTACTACCATTTTTTTAATTTTAACGTATGTAAACAAGGCAATCATTTGTAAAAACAATTTGATTAATGTCAAGAACATTAATGAACATTCAACTTATTGGATAAAATAAATCAGCTCAATCAGCCGCCTACGATTTCGTTATGTGAACATCTAGGTATTTCTTTGTTAAAAAATATACCATATGAAGAATGAAAATTTCAGGTGTTCATTGCAATTCCTAAGATTGGAATATATTGATTATGGAGGGAGTAATAGTGAAAGTTTTGGAGGGAAATGGATGATAATAATTGTTTTGATAAAATTAGCACCCTTTTATATTTAAAATTAAATTAGAAAAATTCAAATTAAAAATAAATTTTAATGGATTGCTTTGGTGATGAGTTTATGCTGAAATCTCTCCGAGTGATGAGTGTTTTTCTGTGTCTTTTTGCCATCTCGTGTCCCCATCGGCCCAGTTACAGTCGCACTGTCTGCCTTTCTCACACTCGATCACACACTGTACTGACAATGCTATTTCAGGCAAATTCCAACTCCGGTCGTCAAATCATAACCTCACTGTCCGGTCCGGTAAACGGAAAACACTGACCGTCTCAGCTCCGGTGACGCTCAGCCGACCATTTTTTCCCGTCTATCCTTCAATATTGTTCTCAGTTTTCACTTTGTTCAAAATATCACTCTTCTATGTTTTGTTTTGACCTGTCGGACTAGTCTGTTCTTCTTCTTTCTATTTTTATAATTTTTTGTCTTTTTGTCGTTAACCTTTCATTCGGATCTTAAAGCATTAAGCATGTGTGTTTTTTCTTTCATCTTAGTTTTATAATACTCGCGCCTTTTGCTCTGATCATTAAAATTATCTTAAATTTTTTAGTTTTGATTTTGTATGGTTCTTAAAATATTACTTGTGTCGTATGACTATTTTCTTCTTGTAGTCTCTCTTACTCAAATTGATTGATGAATGTCTTTGGTTTTCAATTTTGCCGGCAAATTTAAAATGGGGAGGGAGGGATGGTGGGGTTCCGGCTGCCACCCGTAGTCTGGTTCTGAAGTTTTGAAGCACTGGTGTAAAACCGCTGTGCCTTGTTGTTAACCGAGGTTACAAATTTCAATTGGCTCGCGGTTCTTCGGCTTAGACAACATTTTCATTCTCGTTTATCCGCTTAGTTCAATTTATCTACTTGTGTAAATGATTACGGGACTTTTCAGTTTGTTTTTAGTTACTTGTAGTGTTCAACGGTTGACTATCTTCTGAACTGTGCGTATGTCTTGTTTTATATGTGTCGATGAGCAGGAATATAAGGTTTCTTTATCTAATCATTGCTTTTGTCTATATTGTTTAGAGCCCCGAAAATTAACTCCATACAGGCCATGGCTTCCTCGGATGAAGAGGGTGATATTATTCCTGATCTGGTTACGAATTTCCACTTTGTTAACAAGAAGGAAGAGCCCATTTCATTCTCTATGCTGCCCATGCAGTGGAGTGACAAAGCTATGACTGTGGCAGCCTTTCCAGAGATATTCTTATGGGGTACTGATTATGATGGTCAGAAGATTTATAAGAAGGTGATTGCATGGAAATTTGAGCTATCATATGTGCTGCCTGAGATTTATGTGCTTTCAAGAGATCAAACGACGTGGATAAAGCTCTTCAAACCAAGGGAAAGTTATGTAGAAACAATCAGAACAACTCTTGTGACTATCCACTTTGTGCATTTTGTTAAAAAAAATCCAGGGGAATCTCATGATAACATTTGGAATCACATCCTGAAAACCTTCAGGCAAGCAAACTTACTCAAAGATTTCTTTCTCTGTTTTCATCTTTTTAAACTAATTTAAATTCCTGTCATTTGTAGCACATTCGAGGTTCCACCTTCAGAGAATGACCTTTTTGACCACATCCCCTTGATTGATGAAGCTAGGTTGAGGGATAAGGATATTGCAGAATCTGAGGTTTTGTGCTACTGTCACTCATTGGATATTAGATGTTCATGGATTTGTCACATGTATCAGTTGATCATGCTTTACTTATTATATTTCAACAATAAGGAAAACAGAATCTAGTTATCTAAGTTGGAACCCTTAGGCTGTATGAACAAAATTAGCAGACATGGCATTCTTGTAGTTTATTCCCAAAATCTGTCCTCTCATCTTGATTACGTTTGCACGTTTTACATCCGTGGTCAATATACCAGCTAGGTAGCATAGGTTACTAGTATAACTCATGTAAATTCACATTGTTGTTTAGACAGTAGATGAACTAATTTGTAAATGATAGATATAAGGACAAACGATAAAAGGTAACCAGAAAATTGTAATTTACACTCTTAATCATCTCCATTAGTAAAGAACTATTCATCATAATTTCCACAACAAATATTCCATCATAAAGTCCATCAATATGCTTGAAATGGGGAGATTCCATAGGAAGTTAATTTTGCAACATAAAACTATCATTGGACTTTTTATTGTAATGACGATGGTTCTTTCCTGGAACCAAGCATTTGTTTTAAGCTCGCAATACTCTGAACTAATGTTGATTTCAGATAATCAGTATAGTTGGTCAGTCTCCCTGTGGTATCCTTTATTTGTTGCTAATAACTTGAATTTATGAAACAGTATCTGGTAACTTTTCTTTCCAAGATGCATGGTACACGAAGAGCTTCCATTGAGGTCAGTGTTTCCTGTGACATCAAAGACATTCTTAATTTTGTTCACGTAATCCTTCATTCATTTGTTTGGTTCTTTCATAAGTTACTTGTTTTGTGTTGTAGGACTCACAAGCACGGAAAAAAGTAAAATTTGTTTGTGACTCCGATGAAGATGATTGCTACAATGTTGATGGTGAGGTGGAAGAAGAAGAAGGGGAGCCTTTTGGTTCTGTCTGTGCTTATTGTGATGATGGTGGTGAGATATTGTGGTATGCACATTAACAGTGTCTACTATTCTACTTGATATTATCTCTTTTGGCTAGGGATTCATGGTTAAAATTGATCAAAGAATGTGACATTTTAATCATTTATGAGAGTATGGCAAGGAAATCAGGTGGGTAATGCGGAAATATTTTTGCTGTGAATAGGTATTTCATGCCGTGACTATCCATTTTTTGTCAATACGTATTTCCTGTTTACATCGTGGCTTTTATTTTGTTTGGAAGCCTATTACCCTAGCCTGCCCCTTTGATTTGCAATTTTTAGATGCACATTTCAATCATTTATTCAGGCACTCCTGAAAGCTTTCCTCCATATTAGTCTTTTTTTATGGTGTTGCTTTGTAATGCTACAAGTTATAATGCTGCTCAACCTTGTAACTCTTATCTCTCCACACTATGGTCTTCCATGGTTTTGTGTTTTCTCCATTCTGTCCCTCCACTGCACTCCACTTGCCCACCCCCCTCCCATCTCCAAAACCAGCCTTGGCTTACTAGCAAATGAGAATAGCTGCAAAAAATTGATGAGAAGCGCATTGGCATTCTTGATTTAACAATAGGAGGTTTCAATATTTGCCTTTTTCTTAATCTGGTCTGTGCCCTGAGTTCCCGTCTTAGTTCTTTTAGGCAACAGGCTCATGAAACCTGTGTAAAAAACTTCTGTTTGTTTATTACCTTGATTTGCTAATTGTTTCACATATGCTTTTATTTTTGAGAATTTATTCCCTTTACAGTTTGTATGGTTTTATAACATTGGACGTGATGTCCTGTCGGCACAATTGTGTTTCATGACTTTTATCAGTCTGTCTTGAACTTTTAATTGAGCATGGTTAATATTTCTCATTTTCTCCTTCTGCCATTTTGTGATATTATGCAGTTGTGAAGGAAGATGCATAAGATCCTTTCATCGAACCAGGGAATCTGGAATTGAATCCTCTTGTGAATCTCTTGGTTACACTCGTGAACAGGCAGACGTAGGAAACACTTTTTACCTCATGGAGTAATACAGCCACTATCACACGAACACACTTATTAATATGTATATACTGCTTTTGCAGAGATTAGAAACACCTTAGCACTTGCCCCGGGGAACCTCACTCTAATGGCATTAATTTGTTTCCTGTCACAGGGAATTCAGTCTTTCCTTTGCAAGAATTGCCAATTTCAGATTCACCAATGTTTTGCTTGTGGGTTATTAGGTTCTTCTGACAAATCTACTGGTGGTAATGTAAGATTCATCTCAGCTTTTTGAGTAAACCTATTGCATGCATGCATTTCCACTGATGAACATATTGTATTTTTATTTATGACCATACCAAGGAGGGGTGGACTGTGAGGTGGTAAGGGAGGAGGAATGCAAGTGAGATGTCTTGGATTCAAGATTTCCCACTTGCAAAAGGGTGAAGAAAAGCAAAAAAAAAAAAAAAAAAAAAAAAAATCAGATAAAAGAATTGATTTCATTGCCTCATAGTTGTTGAGTCGTAACGTACTTGAAAAACCATGGAAGCATGATCTAGTTAATGTATATCTGTGCTAATCTGGATCTTGTCTTTTTATCTGAATTTATGTTTTCATTTTGCTAATTTCTAGTTCTTAGCTGAAAAATCTGTCTTGGAGACAACACATAGTTCGACTCTCATGGTCCCCTAATGTAGCATAAAAAAAGCATCCCTGCCTATGCTGCATCAATTGCATCCAACATCCCCCTAAACTCTTACGAATTCTTATGTAGTGCACTAAAGACCACTTTGAACCATTCTACATATATGGTGATACACATTAATATCACAAAAGCACATGCAAACACACTTTAAGTGCTTTAACTCGATTCTGGGTTTATCAAATGGTTTCATATGAACTTCAGTTGTGCAAATATGAAAAATTATGGACTTTAGAGTATTAACTATGGATTTAACAGTATACAATTATGGGCTTTTTTAAATTTAAAAGGATGTATTTTTTATGTTATAGTTGATGGATTCTCATGTTTTAAGTGATGTATTGTCATGTTTTAATTATTTAAAAAATAATGAAATCCTATTTTGAAAAGTGACGTATTCTCATATTATAGTTAACGTATTCGATTTTAGATGTTTATGTCTTTTGAAGTTTAAGCGGATGTATTATTCTATTATAATTAACGTATATTATATTTGACATATTCTCATATTATAGTTGACGGATTCTAATATTTTAGATGATATTTATGTTTTTTTAAGTTTAGAGGTATATATTTTTATGTTATATTTGATATATATAATGCTTTAATGATTTAAGTAATAGAATCCTAGTTTGGAAAATCATGTATTGAAAATATTAAATGTATTGTCATAGAGTTGTGTAAAAAAACTAAACTAAACTAAATGAACAAAACTGAGAAGGGGAGGAAAAAAACTGAACTATCACTATTTTTTTTTGTTTGGTACAGTTACTATCACTATTTTTAAATATGACTGAGATTGAAAGTGCATCAAGTCAAAATAGGGGGAGAGCGTAAATTCACACACATAATTAAAGTAGTTTTATTAGTGTTTCTATTAGGAAGTACACTACCTATGAGAATCGATTGGTAAATTTGAGGCTGTCTACCAAACATAACTAATCAATTAGGATAACTATGAGATTTATAAATAATATGAAAATTTCAAATTTTTTTTATTATCATCTATTTTAAAATTGTAAATAAGTGGAACAAAATTGTATGGTTAGATTTAGGATTAGCAATTCGTGTTGTGTCCGTGTTGGCGTGTTCGGGTTGATGTGTTGAAAATCTCTCAACTCTAACCCAACTCATTTAAATTCTAATCCGATCTGTTTATAAACGTGTTAATTCAAACCCAACCCGCGTAACCCGTTTAATTAAACAAGTCAACCAACCCAATTAAATCTAAAAACACTTAAGATACCCTACATTTCATAAGGCCTATTTCTCGCCCCCTATTTTGTTATTTTGTGTCCTTTTTATACCTAAATTAACCCTAACAAATTAAAAAATATCAACCATAACATTTAAATATAAAAATATAATAATATATTAAATTACCTAAATATCTTTAATTAATTTACTAAAAATATCAAAAAAATTTTATTTATAATTCCGTTCATCTATGATATTTTAATCATAATTTTTATAAATTTTTGGTAAATTATAAAATTTTTCGTAAATTAATTAAGGGCAATTAGGTAAAAATAGGAGGGACCGAAGATAAACATTAAGGTGGCGAGAAATAAGAATTAAGAGGGCGATACTTAACAAAATAAAGGTTTTTTTTTTTGAAACAGGGTGCGTTTAATAACAAAAAGGGGGCACGATATAACACTACCCTTTGTTTAATTATAAGCAAAATAACTTCATTCTAACTAAAACATACATTTTTACTTATAATAACACCATCTAAAATTTGAATATTCGAATCTATCAATTTAACTTCAACCATAACATTTTTACACCATGATATTAACCTAAATTTTATTAATTCAAATTCTTCATAATACAATTAAAATCCGATTCAATTCAACCAAAATAAATGAAATCCAAAGGCAATTGAAATTAAAAAATTTACATAACAAAATACCACCATAAGAAGTCATGTTGAACTTTTGATTTGGGAATTTGGGAAGTTTCTCAATTATTATGGTTATAAAATTTAATTTCAAAATTTTTTTTCTTTGCGGGTTCACCATGTTCACCCGCCTAACCCGTTGGGTTGACCTGAACCAACCCACGATTAAACGTGTCGAAAATAGCCCGACCCGTTTATTATACGTGTCGAAAATCTAAACCATAACCTATTTTTTTTCCATATCGAGTCCATGTCGAATTGTCGTGTCGTGTCGTATCAATTAAGCAATTGCCAACCCTAGCTAGATCAGGTATGTTTCTGTTTTCTAATAAACATCATGTTATTATTTAATTTAATTGTCTTATAAATTTATATTTTATTGATTTACAATATAATTTTGATATAAATATATTAATTTAAAATTATGACAGTACTAAAAATTAATATTCAATAGAAATATTGTCAATTTGAAAAATATGTAAAGTTGTGATTATCAAATAAGCAATATCTATATATAAATGTTATTAACTATAACAAATGGAAACATAGCCCATTTGCCATGAACGTCTATTCTTTTCCCTAACTAACCTAGTCGTGCATTCTCAAAAGAACATATTGTTAAAGGAAATTGCCATTCTATACAACATAATTTACTCATATGCCACAAAATAAACTGTTTACTGCATATTTTTTCAATGGTGACCTTTTTGATTTTAATAAATAATACTATAAGAAAGATGTTTGCGCCTATGAATATTTAAGCACGTAACATTAGCTTCTGCATAAACGCCTCAAACTTCTCCCACTTAGCTCTAATCCTCTAACAAGACCACTGAATCCATGGTGGTTTGCGCTACTATCCAGTTAACTCATGATAAAAGTGGAGCAAGAACAGGTGTGGAATATATGAGAACAATACGTTGGATGGTGTCGAAGTCATCTGAAGATGACCTACGGTGAGCTAAAAAGAAAGGACATAAGTGTGTCTTTATTGTTGACGATTATTGTTACTAGGGAGGATCAAGAATAGAGATAGGCTGTGGGGCTCTGTGGGAAGACATGCCTGGGAGCAGAAGGGGAAAATCTTCCTATTTAGGAAAGAGTTAAGGATTTTATTGGTGATTGTAATCATAGAAAGTCTGGACTTTTGCATTCTAGTAGGCTCTTAAAAAAGGGAGTGCTACTGCTGTAATCACTTCAAGAGGCTAAGAAACAATCTCAGACCTGGTCCAGTGGATGCAAGTCACAATGATCAGACCACTATAAGTTTCTTGCGTCTTCTATTTTAGTTTCTGTTCAGGTAGTTTAGTAGTGCACGGAAGGCACAGAGTAAGCTATCAAAGGGACGGGAGGCTTTAGGGTACATAGTTCTACTTTCGTTTGACAGGTAAACGTGCTTGGAATAGGGATATAGAGAGCAAAAGGATATAGTTAGATGTTGATCCATATATGAGTGCGCTGGGAGGCTTGTCTTACTTGTAAACTTGAAATGTCCAGGGTACTGATATATGCTTTTGAAACATTTTGGAGGTGACTGCAAAGAAACTATGTTTTGATTACAGGTTTTTTCTCATGTGTCCATTTCTGCTAGTTAGCTGGTCCTTTGTTTGCCACTCAGTATGTCAGCCCTACCCAGTATATGAAATTGATGTTCAATAAAGTATCTTTTGTCAGTTTTGGTTGAGTTATGGCTTTACATGTTGCTCTGTTCATGATAAAGCAAAGTTCCACCCCCGAACGAATTCCTTTTTCAGTCAATAATATGCTAAGTTGCTTTATGACAAGTTCTTTGCTTTCATATGTCCTGAAATATTTAAGAATTCTAACTATAGGAGCATCATCAGATTAATATTGCAATTTACAATGATTTGAGGTTGGCCTCGTTTCCTTGTCGCTCATATATAGGTTTGGAACTACAAATTAGCTTAAGCTCACTTGAGATTCTACAGTGAGACCCATTAAAATGTGAAGTACAATGAACTAGTTATTAGATCTTTGGGTTGAAAAGATTAAGTTATACTGTATGTGACACCTTTTCCTAGGTGAAATCTGCAGTCTATCTTTGTTTTCTTTTGTTGGGAAAAAAACAAGGAAACAATATTTATGTGACTAGATCAATAGGACTAAGATCACGGGCAAGAAGAGAGAAATCACTCAACTGTTACAAGTACAAATAACCTTATGTCTATCATCTATTTATAGATAAATCAACAGTACACTAATCCTAATTGTAATAGGATTGTCAAGCCTAATACAAAATAGAATATGAACTTGCTAATATTAAACCAATTCCAAATATGAATTCAAAGACATTTAACACTTTTAGCTGTGAGTTGAGCCTCAACTGAATAAAATAATCTCATCTTTCCAGGTATTCCCTTGTGTTTCTGCAACTTGTGGCCAATTTTATCATGCCAAATGCGTTGCAAAACTTCTTTTTCCAAGTGACGATGAAAAAGCAGAAGAGCTCCAGAGTAAAATTGCTGCAGGAGATTCATTTGCCTGTCCCATGCATAAATGCTTCGAATGCAAGCAAGTTGAAGATAAAAAGGTTTATGAATTGCAGTTTGCAATTTGCCGACGCTGCCCAAAGTCCTACCACCGCAAATGTCTGCCCAGGTTTCATATATTCATTACTGACATGTAGTCCTTCTCTGGCTGTTTTATTTGAAATGTATAATCTAGTTTCAATCTTTTGATGAACAAATTGTTTTCTCAGGACTATAATGTTTGAAAGCGACAAAGAAAAAAATATTTATTGCCGGGCTTGGGAAGGTCTTTTGCGCAATCGTGTCTTGATTTATTGCATGTAAGGATAGTTTGACTTACTGCTTCTGGAAACTGATCATGATTCATGAATCATTTATGAACTGCAAACTAAATTACAGGGACCACGACATAATCTCTAAGCTTGGAACTCCAAGAAGAGACCATTTACTTTTCCCTGATGATAATATTAAGAAGCAGCAGTTTGTAGGGGAGTCACGATCTTCAGAAGCGACGTTTGGGGCTGGAAAGAGAAGTAAGATACTTGGATCTCTTGAAGAAAAACCTGTAGTAAAGGTGACTACACCATTAAAGGAAGTATACTCCACCAGTAAAGTCGGTGTTTCTGCTGTAAAAGTTGCAAAGGGACTTTCGGAACAAGTCTGTGGCCAGAAAAGGGGTCTTCCTACGGACAATCGGATGTCTGTCATTGGTAACTACAATTACTCAACTGAGGGAAAAAGAGAGTCACATCAGAAAGTTCATCAGTCGAAGTTAAGAAAGGTGGCCACTATCGCTGGCAAGATTAACACCATGCAGGCGGCAATGCCTTCACTTAAGAACACGAACAATGCTCAGGCCTCAGAATATGCTGAGATGAAAAGAAAGTAATTGCATTATTTCTCTATATACTTGAATTTGCAATTTTAGCATCTTACCTCCCTTATCATGAATAGTTTTCATGTCTGAAGATTACTTAAATCTTGTTATTAAGTTTGAATGAGAATTATTACTTGCAGAATGGATGCATTTATAGAAAAGACTACTGCATCATTTAATAAAGAACATTTCATTGAGGAGAGAAAAAGAAACTCAATATGTGCACAATACTCGAAGTGCATTGATGAAACAACCATAACCATGGGGAAGGTGGAGGCCTCAGCAAAGGTATGATTTTTAGTTTGGATCTGTAGATGGAGGGAAGGATGAAAACCATTGTTTTTCCTTTTCTCCTGTTCTTTGGGCAAGATGTTTTTCTTATGTTCTGTTTGATCAACTCACTGCTCAGGCAGTTCGAGCTGCCTGGAAAAAGTTAGAAGATGGGGGCACAATAGAAGAAGCAAAAGCAGTGTGTGAACCAGAAATTCTCAACCAGTTAGTGCGATGGAAGGTTTGCCGATACAGCACTTCTTTAGTTTAAATTCCATTACAGAAAATTGAAAACTGACTTTGTTAATTGAAAGACTACAAACGATAGGGGTTTTCAGATTGGCCTAATTAAGTTGAAAATAAATATGAATAAAAGTAAATAAATAAGTCAATGCTCAAGACACAAAGACTTGAATGGGACAAAATAAAACTAAATAAATAAATCACTGAATTTTTTTTTTTTGAAATTATAAATCACTGAAATTAAACAGGGCAAAAACATTATAAAACATCAAAAAGTTATTTTAGCGCAAAAACGTAACTAGTATTACTGTTCACATTAGCATCGTTTGATCACTGCATATGTCTCTGGAGTGCTTTACTTACTTCCTTTCATCTCCTGGGGTGTCATTGACTTTACAGTTCTCATACTTTTGGATCTTATATCTAGGCTTACTTTCATTTGCAGTGGTCTGTTGGGCCTTCTTTTGTTGTGTTTCAATTAGGACCAGACAATTGGTGCATAGAGTTGTAATTAACTTCTTGTTGGAACAGCAGTGTCGTAGTTCTTCCCCTCTCGCTGTATTGAAAACTACAAAAGAGAAAGAAAAACACTTAACTGGTAGGATGTGGTATGGTGGTTCCCAAAATGTTACTGGTGTTTCATGGCCTAAGTGAGTAGAAGGATTGTCAACTAGGGCCAGCACATGCCACCTCCACGATATAGTTATTTAACCAAATCATGCAGCCTCAGTTTGGCAGAACTAGGGCTTCTTAAGTTTATGGACATGATTGACATGGATGAAAAATCTTGAGATTAGGGATAGTATAATACTTATTATCCTGTTGGTGGAATGTATTGATTTATCTTCAGCTACGTAATTGAGTAGCTATCCTGGAATTAGAACTTAAAGTGATTTGAAATGATGAAGACATGTGTTTGAGGAATGTGTATCAATAGAATTTACGATGTTTTTTATTTCTTCATCTCAGGATGAGTAATCCCATATCCTTCCACACGTAAGCTTCATCCTTCCATTATCTTAGGATGAAGAGTCCCATAACTTTTTATGAATTAGTCATGCTGTCTTACAAATTCAAATGGGGCTGTTCCGCCATTCTGAAACATTCAATTAGACATAGGATGTGCTAGTTCTGATAGAAGTTATGCTGTAAATCTTAATCATGTGGACAACATTCTGTGTAAGAGTTTGATATTTCTATTGCTGTTACTCTAACTAAATTTTGATGAAATCTCTAATAACCATCAGTTTTATTATTTTTCAACGGGATAACCTAATTTCAACTGTCAACTTTGAGCTTTTAGAATTTGGTGTGGAAAATACTCAAACTTACAGAATGTCTTGGTATATACCTGTCATGGAACCTAAGATGATGTGAAAGAAATTGAACATAATCTTAACCATTTGAATCTTTGTGATAACTACCACTATGTAGTTGCTTTTTAGGTTGCATACTTTTAATGCAGAGGAGATGTAAAGGTACTAAGTTTATGCGGTCTTTTCTTTTTTTTTTTTTTTTTTGTTTGGGTAATGAAATCATGCAGAGGCAGCTTCAGGTTTATCTTGCTCCTTTTCTTCATGCTACGCGCTACACATCTTTTGGCCGTCACTTTACAAAAGTCGATAAGCTGAAGGAGGTAAGGCTGCTATTTACTCTGCTATTTGATTCTCTTTGTTGGTAACTTTGGCTACAATGATATATAGTGAATCATGTTTGTAACTTCTCTCTTTAACTGTGTGCTTTTGAACGCTTCAATGAATAGGCAACTAATTAGCTAAGAAATTGAAGAGGTGCACAAAAGTTTCTCAAACAAAATTTTCAACATTATTATTGCATTTTGCCCATTGTTTCCTCTAGTAATATAGTCATCTAGAGTTATTTTTCCTCCAAAAACTAGCTATTTTCGCATGGCATCCAAATTCTGAGGAAAAGCTAGGAATCCAATAGTCTTGACTTTCAGCAACAGAGTTAAGTGGTGGAAAATACGAAGGGATATACGTTCTCTTAACATTTTGCGTTCTTTCTCTTTTGAAAATGGAGAGATTTTTTTAACTTCCCATGGTTTAAAATGATGGGTGATGAATGAGAATGTTGAAAACGCCTTAACATTATCTGGAAAAATGTTTGTGTTCGTAAAGATAATTCCTTCCGAATCTGATCTAAATAAAATAAATTTTTTACTTATGGAGACATTTTTGTGATAATGTTCTTTGAATCCTGTAGAGATGGATACCCCGAGGTTTTGCCTGCTTATAAATGTCTCTAACACAAGCACCTGTACTTTAATAAGAATGCTGTGCTGAACAGCCTCGGGATTTCATCTTCATCGGCATGAGAATTTTATTTGAAGCGTTTTCATTTTAATTTTCATATGACTTGGCGCAAGTATCAGATTTTACACAGAAGGCTGGAGTTAGTAAGAAAAGGGCAGGAATGCATGTGCCACCTACCACAGCTTTCCTCTTTCTTGCCTCAATTTACACCTTGAATTCCTATTGCCTTTTGACACACTCTATCCCCTCATTCTAGCCACCTAGCCTCTCAAGTTAGCTAGCCTACTGAAGTACGCCAACTCTCAAACAAAAAGGTTTATTGTGGTTGTCTCCTCCAATGCTTCCCTCCTTGCCATCGTTTTTGTCTTGTCAAGAATAGAAACCAAGAACAAACGGTGGTCGGACACATAGGGAGAATAATTATCAACAAATAATCCTGTTGAGGCACATAAATTCTTTTTTTTGTTTTTCAAACCAATTTCCTTTGTTCTTTATATCTTTAGTTCTTTTGGCTCTTGGATGGATGGGTTTGTACTTTCAGATAATGGATAGAGGTACTAATGTAATTTAAAACTTCGGTGGAAAATAATCTGAAGCTATAATGAGATAATCAAATGAAATGAGTTCCGCACATATCTAAGTTAAGGTAGAACAATATTCTTGTGCACTGAAATGGAGTTCTGTCTTGAAGAGTAACTTTGGAACAATAGTTAACTAGAGGGACAATGCAATGTACATTTTTTACAAATGGCAAGGGAGAATTAGTTAGAAGAAAACGAGGCAAATTCAGGTGACCTTTGCATTAAATGGGTTATTTCTATTGGGCCTACACATATATGAGTATGTACTCCACTTTTGAATGAAGAGTGACGAGTAAACAGTTCCATAAACAGTAACAATGAAAAAACAGTCTTTTTATTCGTTTTCTTTTTCTAAATACATGTAAACAGGTATTGTTGTCTATCTTGTTCTTCCGATGCTTGTTCACCATCTTAAGACAGGAAAAACAGATTCAGTGGTGCACTTGTAATTATAGTCACATTATAGAATTAACTATTTGCAAAGCAACCACATAATCTTGACATCCATCATAAATATGTTTCAATCATTTGTAACTGTTGTAGCTCTCTGCCTTCTCTTTTGCTTGATCTTATACACCTGATGGGGGCATAAACCTTTGACCTTTTATTCAGGTAGTTGAAAGACTACGGTGGTACGTACAAGATGGTGACACTGTAAGGAAAATGAATTTACCTTTGATCATGCCCATACTACTTCAAATGCTTGAAATATATTCTGTATAAATACCCTCTTTGTTTCTTATGGTATTATAAATTGCAGTGTCTGTCATGTCCTATGTCAACATCTTCTATAAAAAATGAAAAGTATTCTAGGAATTTATTAATCATCGGTAAAATATGAATCTTTAAGGTGTGGAGAAGAAAAAATTACTGTCATTTTGCTTGTTTCAGAAGAAGAAAACATGGGTTCTGGGTTCTATGGCCACACACTTAAAGCACTGGCCAAGATGGCATTTACATTTTTGTGGAACAGGAAGAAAAAAGGAAACTTGTCGTTGCATGCATCTTCGCTGGCAGTTTCCATGTGTATGCTATAGTAGATAACTGTGAGGATCTTTATCTGTAATAATATGCCATGAACACTGGATTCTTTGGAGAATGAATCATATATATTTCTGAATTTGGATACTGCTGTTCCTTGAAAAAACTTACAAGAGGCAACTTTGTCATCATTATTGAAACCTTCCACAGTTGAATATCATCACTATGGGCAGATTCATCAACTGATTATAAGATTTATGTTCTTGGTTTGGTCCAGAAAAGCCGTATTCTTTCAAATCATTGTACAGTCTTATGAAAATCATTTATAGTTCTTCATATCAAATTTTTGTCACTAAAATTTTTTTGGCATTCTTGTGCCTGATTTTGAACCTCATAGGAAATAGGGCTGCTCTTAGATCACTTGGAACATTCGTACTGTAACTGAATGTTGATTGATTTTACTTATAATCTTCTTCTCAGCTTCTTCTTTTGCATATACACTATTGTATATAATTGATTGTCAATTCCCATGATCATAGAGTTTCTGTAGAGTAAAAATTATGAGTCCATAAAAGGTAACTGAATGAAATTTGTTGAATTTTGTGATTAATTTTTTTTCATGAAAAACGCATATTGATTCTGTTAAATGCTCCTGTGAACTGTTGCCATATTTGTCTTTATTCCACTTGTGGTAATGTATAACTGGAGCAACTTGATTTAGAGGAAGCATTTTTATGTACAATAGAAAAAACGATTTTGGATGGCTTTGTTGTTCTTTCCCAATACCGATTTGGCTTAGTAGTTTAAGAATACGCAAATCAGGCAGTAGAAAGTTTATTTGTGATATTGGTATCTATAGGAGCTTGTTCTGCATCTTTCTAACACGCGTGAAAGTGATGTTTCTCTTTGTCTGATTTTGTAACAGATAGTCGATTTTTGTTGTGGATCAAATGATTTCAGTTGCCTGATGAAAGAAGCTCTGGACAAAATGGGCAAGAATAAGTGCTCATTCAAAAATTATGACCTCATACAGCCGAAGGTGCAAATAAATTGTGTAAATTCTATATGGCATTGCTTTCGAAGCATAGTTGATAGGGCGCACTGCTAATTGTTTTGCTATTTCTTTGATGATTGATGTGATGGCCGTGCCTTTAGCCCTTTACTGCCCTTTGATGAGCAAGATTATGCTAAATTTTTACACAATTCTTGCATCAGAATGTTTTCAGTTTTGAGAAAAGAGATTGGATGAGTGTGGGTGTGGAGGAATTGCCCACAGGACGTAATCTGGTAAGGAGCATATGCTTGTGTGACTTTATATATCTCAAAGTTTTACCTTTGGGATACTAACTTAGTAACTTGTACATGAACAGGTCATGGGGCTGAATCCCCCTTTTGGGGCTCATGCATATCTGGCTAACAAATTCATCAAAAAAGCTCTTCAATTCTCTCCAAAGCTTCTGATTCTCATCGTGCCAAGAGAAACTCAGCAGTAAGCAAATTGCAGGCAATGTGATTCTCATATTCATTTATAATTTACTATTTGCTTTTTTAATTGCAGATTATCTTACGATTTGATCTGGGAAGATAGAGAACTGCTCTCTGGGAAGGTGAGAAAGCTTGAATCATCACTTTGCACCACCAATCCCTCTCAACAAACAAAATTGAATTAAATCTTTGTGCATTTCCAATTTCAGTCCTTTTATCTTCCTGGATCGTTTGATTCGCGTGGCCAGCAACTAGACCAGGGGAACTCTAAAGCACCTCCATTATATCTCTGGAGTCACCCTAATTGGACTGCCTTCCACAAATCCGTTGCTCTAGAGCATGGCCACACAAGAATGGAAGAAAATATCCGACATTTGATGCTGGTTGATCATGTTCAGCCTAGCAAACCTTGGCTTCAACCAAGGGGTGAGGATATGGAATTGGCAATGAAGAGATATAAACATGTGATGCTATAAATTAGACTGTAATTAAGTAATTGATTTAGGCTGTAATTAAGTAGTTAGCAAATTACTTTATTTAAGCCGTTGTAATCTCCTATATATGTTGTTGTATATCCTGTATCAGGATATATCAATAAAAACAAAATCTTTTTCAATTCAAACTTTTCATGGTATCAGAGCAACCCAAAATTCCTAGGTAACTCGTCTTCTTCCACACTTGCTTCATCTTCTTGGCTGTTTGTTTGCCATTTTTTTTACACAATTTTTTTTTTGGCAAAACACCATGGTTGATACTAATCCATTGGTTGCTGGCAAGTCATCATCGACTGAGTCCGTATCATTGCCTACTGTCGATACAAATCGGCATATTATCTACATCCTTCAGACCATCCCGGTCTCATTTTTGTCACTACATCTTTAACAAAAGCGGGTGACAACTATTTCACATGGCGTCATAGTTTTCTCAATGCTCTTCAGTCAAAGAACAAGGCTGGCTTTGTTGATGGCTCTCTTCCTCGTCCCGAAGCCGATTCATCAGATTTTTTGTTATGGCTTCAGTGCAATGCCTTGGTGAAATCATGCCTCACCAATGATGTTTGCAAGGAACTTCAAACCGCTGCTGCTCATGCCAATACTGCCATGGAAATATGGGCAGACTTGGAAGAACGTTTTACTACATGTGTTGCTCCAAGAGTCTATGAATTGCAGCGTTCGATTGCTCTTCTTCAGCAAGAAAAGATGGTTACTTCCATATATTATGGCAAATTAAAGACAATCTGGAATGAATTGCAAAATCTCCAACCAATTCCTGTCTGTTCGTGCGGCGGATGTACCTGTGATATCAACAACCGAACACGAAATCTACATGAAGCCACCAAGATTTATGATTTTTTGATGGGCCTTGACGAAGGATATCAAATTGTTCGGTCTCAAATCCTTAGTCTTGATCCTTTACCAACCTTGGGCAGAGTTTATTCTGTTGTTGCTCAGGACGAGAAACGTCGCCTTATTGATTCTCGTCTTCCTGTTATTGAGGCTGCTTCATTAGTTGCTAAATCCTCCCGGCCGCAGGGCCAACGTAGTGCCAAACCTGGAAGTCAAAATCGGGAGTCTCGCTTCTGTACCCACTGTCATAAGACAAACCATAATGTTGATTCCTGTTATGCACTCATCGGGTATCCTCCAGGTTGGAAAGTTTCCAAAAATCGGTCTTCTTCATCATCGGTAGGATCCCCAGCCAGTTTGGCTAGTATTACAGATCGGACCCCTCCAGCGTCTGGGGCTGCTTCGAGTGAACTGAGCAGTACTCTTTCGGCTTCACAAATCTAATAGCTCTTAACACTACTTGGTGGGCAGAGTTCTAATGCGACCGGCGCAATCAATGGAGCTTCCTCTATTGCCCAAAATTCAGGTATATCACAGTCGTGGGTAGTCGACACCAGGGCAACAGATCACTCAACTCATTTGACTGATCTTATGACAAATATTTTGCCCTGTGATAATATTCATGTGCAGGTTCCTAATGGCGATAAAGTTCCAATTCGGCAAATTGGCAATATTCGTCTGGATAACAATTTATTTCTCCATAATGTGTTAGGCGTACCTGGTTTCCGATTTAATTTATTATCGGTTGGTCGTTTGACACGGGATTTAAACTGTTTCTTTACTTTTGGGACTGACTCATTTTGTATACAGGACTTACACTCGAGGAAGCTGATTGGAGTGGGTAAGATGCGTAATGGATTGTACTATTTGGAACCAATGAGGGGTGGTGATGGGGACAAAGTTGTTGGATTTGAATACATAAGCTATGCTTGTGTTGTATAATTTCCCAGATTAATATATCGATTTGTGTTTCAGTTATATCTTGTTGTGCATATTTATGTCCATTTATACTATGTAAGTAGATGATGAAGTGTCTTGTGTGACACAATAGATCTCATCATTGGTCGAAAGACATAGTATATAAATGAGGTTCGTAACCGAGACAGCTTTGGACAAACTGTCGGTTTAGGTTATTATGTGATTCTGATAATTGGTTTGTCTAAACTAATTGAATCATGTAAATATGCCCGGGGCATATTGAACTTGACCTTTAGGAATGATTTGTCTTGTACTGATTTAATAGACAAATCGATCATTGTATTCTATCCCTTAATCCCTAGACTCGAGCGGGCATGAGGATTAGACATAGTGTACTTTGATCAGCCAAAGGGTGAGGTCAACTGTGGCCAATAATCTCGGTAGGTTGGGTGCGCGTGTTTAGTTACTTGGTGTGCTGCTGCTTGTCGAAAGGAAACCATGTACCGGTGCGTCCGGGGTGATGGTGCTCCCGAGATGAGCTCGAAATGTTTATTATACTAAACCCGGCCGGTGAACATATGTCTGGTATAGTAAAAAGGTCGAGTAGTACTAGTCTCGAAATATTAAGAAGTTGATGAATTAATTTATCAATAAATTAATGAATTAACGAGCACTATATCTTTGATGTGAGGAGATTATGAATATAATTTAATTAAGTTGTTCCGGAAGCAATTCTGGTATAGGGTGGTAGTACCATAATTAATCTGTTAGTGGTACGATTAATTATGTACTGGGTTAATGACAAAGGTATATTTAATTAATTCAAAAATTAATTAATCCTTGTGTTTGTTGGTTGTGAATCATCCCAGGAACTGGATTGGGTTAAGTGAATCCCTGTGTCAGTTGGGTGTGATTCATACCAGGAACTGGATTGAGAAGTGATTTCCTGTGACAGTTGGAAGTGTATCAGTCCAGGAACAGGATTGAAGGAAACAGAATCTGTATCAGTCCAGAAACAGGATTGAAGGAAAACAGAAACCCAGTAGGAAGACCAATCCTATTCCAACTTGGGGTCTCTCTTGTAACTCTATAAATAGACAAGGGATTAGTCATTCAGAAAACACAATTAATCCACAAGATTTCTAGAGAGAGAAAATCCTAGAGAGAGAAAATGTTTCTCTCTCCAAGTAGGATTTTAAAGAGCAATTGCGGCTGGTTATTGGGTTTCTAGTGGCCGAAATTTTGGCCTTGGTTTATACCAGCTGCGTGTAGCTTTCTCTCTCTTCGGGCGGTGCGTTTATAGTACTTGCCAGGTGCTGCGGTGCTAGAAGTTTCTAGCAGGTGGATTGTGGTGATTGGTTGATCAGTTGGCTTCTAGTTCGTTGCCCACACAACGTGAAGTCATAGTCTTGAGGCATACGAGAGAATCACCTGCGAGCACGCTTCAAAGGTATTTTTCTGTGGTTCCGCTTTAATTAGAAATTTTTGTTGCGTGGTAAATCGAGCAAGTGCGAACCCAGATCCTATGTGGCAAATCTTTCAAAAGTGGCATCAGGCGTGATCATTCCAGCTCGTACTGGTTGTTCGGCTTCTTTGTGGCATCGTCGTCTGGGTCATATACCATTTCACCGACTTCCTATGGTGCCAAATATTTCTGTGCAATTTCAAAATTCTGGTTTTTTTTGTGATGCGTGTCATAGGGCAAAGAACACTAGATTACCTTTTCATCTACACCAAAAGAAAACATTGAATAATTTTGAAATAATACATTGTGATGTGTGGGGTCCTTATCGTACGCCATCTCAATCTGGTGCCCATTATTTCCTTATTGTTGTTGATGATCACAATCGGTCGACATGGACGTTTCTCATGCGTCATAAGTCTGAAACAAAGAAGTACCTGTTACTATTTTTCAATTGGGTCCAAACACAATTCAACACCAAAATTAAGGTATTTCGCACGGATAATGGGCTTGAGTTTAGTCATAATGTGTTATTGACGCATTTTTTGGAACATGGCATTGATAAGCAAACCAGCTGTGCTCACACACCTCAACAGAATGGTGTGATTGAACGAAAGCATCGTCACATTTTGGAAGTTGCTTGCGCATTACGGTTTCATGCTAATTTCCCCCTTCATTTTTGGGGTGAATGTGTTCTTACAGCGACTTACCTTATCAATCGCATGCCTTTGTCTTCCTTAAACAATCAGACACCATATGAGGTATTGTTTGGACATCTACCATCTTATAAGCATCTACGTAGTTTTGGTTGTTTGTGTTATGCACACAATTTGGGAAAGCCAAGAGAAAAGTTTGCTTCTCGTGGTCGAACTTGTGTATTTGTGGGCTATCCTCATGGTCAGAAGGGTTATCGTGTTTATGATTTGGAACAGAAACTCATATTTACTTCTCGAGATGTACAATTTTTTGAGGAAATATATCCGTACACCATGATTCCTACGAAAACACCTTCCTTGTCCCCTATGACCATGCCTTTTGCTGCTTATGATGAGGAGTTTCCCTCTAGGGCTACTTCACCTTCAGAGCCAGAATCTTCAGGAACTTCACATCCAGAGCCAGAATCTTCAGAGCAAACATTGCCAGACTCGACCCACATTGCTCCACCTGTTAATTATTCTCCGCCTACTCGGCGAACACGTCATGTTTCCAGCAAGCTTTCTGGTTATGATTTTGTTTTACCCCCCTCATTGGTATCCTCAGCTGCATCTAATCCTGCTCTATCAGCTAACTCGTCGGTATACCCTCTTTCTCAATTCTTGTGTTATTCCCGCTTTTCTAAGTTACATTCTGCTTTGTTGTCGGCTATCTCTACCACAGATGAGCCACAGTCATTTTTGCAAGCAGTTAAACACGCACATTGGAGGGATGCTATGGCTGCTGAGATCAGTGCCTTGGAGGCTAACCATACTTGGTCTTTAGTTCCTTTACCTCCTGGGAAGCGGCCAATTGGTTCCAAATGGGTCTACAAAATCAAATTTAATCCAGATGGCAGTATTGAACGCTACAAGGCTCATTTAGTTGCGAAAGGCTACACCCAGATTGAAGGAGTTGACTTTTATGAGACTTTTGCACCTGTTGCAAAATTAGTCACTGTCCGATGCCTATTGGCCATTGCTGCTGTACGTGGTTGGGACTTACATCTGAAAGATTTGCCACATAGGATCTGGGTTCGCACTTGCTCGATTTACCACGCAACAAAAATTTCTAATTAAAGCAGAACCATAGAAAAATACCTTTGAAGCGTGACTTGGGTGATTCTCTCGTATGCCTCAAGACTATGACTTCACGTTGTGTGGGCAACGAACTAGAAGCCAATTGATCTACCAATCACCACAATCTACCTGCTAAAAAACTCTAGCACCGCAGCACCTGGCCCGTACTATAAACGCACCGCCCGAAGAGAGAGAAAGCTGCTCGCAGCTGGTATACACCAAGGCCAAAATTTTGGCCACTAGAAATCCAAGAACCAGCCGCAATTGCTCTTTAAAATCCGATTTGGAGAGAGAAATGTTTTCTCTCTCTAGATTTTCTCTCTCCAGAAATCTTGTGGATTAATTGTGTTTTCTGAATGGCTGACCCCTTGTCTATTTATAGAGTTACAAGAGAGACCCCAAGTTGGAATAGGATTGGTCTTCCTACTGGGTTTCTGTTTTCCTTCAATCCTGTTTCTGGACTGATACAGATTCTGTTTCCTTCAATCCTGTTCCTGGACGGATACACTCCCAACTGTCACAGGGATTCACTTATCCCAATCCAGTTCCTGGGATGAATCACTCCCAACTGACACAGGGATTTACTTATCCCAAACCAGTTTCTGGGATGATTCACAACCAACTGACACAAGGATTAATTAATTTCTTAATTAATTAAATCTACCTTTGTCAATAACCCAGTACATAATTAATCGTACCACTAACGGATTAATTATGGCACTACCAACCTACACCAGAATTGCTTCCGGAACAACTTAATTAAATTATATTCATAATCTCCCCACATCAAAGATAAAGTACTCGTTAATTCATTAATTTATTGATAAATTAATTCATCAACTTCTTAATATTCCGAGACTAGTACCACTCAACTTTCTTACTATACCAGACATAAGTCCACCGGTCGGGTTTAGTATAATAAACATTTCGAGCTCATCTCGGGAGCATCATCACCCCGGACGCACCGGTACATGGTTTCCTTTCGACAAGCAGCAGCACACCAAGTAACTAAACACGCGCACCCAACCTACCGAGATTATTGGCCACAATTGACCTCACCCTTTGGCAGATCAAAATACACTATGTCTAATCCTCATGCCCGCTCGAGTCTAGGGATTAAGAGATAGAATACAAGGATCGATTTGTCTATTAAATCAGTACAAGACAAATCATTCCTAAAGGTCAAGTTCAATATGCCCCGGGCATATTTACATGATTCAATTAGTTTAGACAAACCAATTATCCGAATCACATAATAACCTAAACCGACAGTTTGTCCAAAGCTGTCTCGGTTACGAACCTCATTTATGTACTATGTCTTTCGACCAATGATGAGATCTACTGTGTCACACAAGACACCTTATCATCTACTTACATAGTGTAAATGGACATAAATGTGCACAACAAGATATAACTGAAACACAAATCGATATATCAATATGGGAAACTGTACAATATAAGCATAGCTTATGTATTCTACTCCAACAACATCAGCTCGACGTAACTAATGATTTCTTGCAAGGTGATCTTCATGAGGAGGTCTATATGCATATTCCTCAAGGGTTTGCGCGACAGGGGGAGACCAGGGTTTGTCGTCTTCATAAGTCTCTCTATGGCTTACGACAAGCCTCACGCAACTGGTATCAGAAATTTACACAGTCTCTAACTTCCGTGGTGTTTAAAGAGTTATTTTCAGATTCTTCATTGTCCACATTTTCTCATGGCTCCTGTTTCGTTACCATTCTGATATACGTTGATGCCATCATTATTGCTGGGAATGATCCTTTGAAGATTGTAGAGATCAAACAGTATCTTCATACCAAATTTAGAATTAAGAATCTTGGTCCCCTTAAGTATTTCTTAGGGATTGAAGTTGCCAGGTCTCCAAGTGGTATCAATCTTAATCAACGCAAGTATGCTCTGGACATTATTGCAGAATGTGGGCTCACCGGTTGTAAGCCGTATAACACGCCCATAGAACAACAACATCGGCTTGCACATAACATTAGGGACCCTTGTAGTGATCCAGGCCGTTATCGACGTATCATTGGACGCTTGCTATATTTGACGATCAGTCGTCCTGATATCAGTTATGCAGTTCATGTGCTTAGTCAATTTGTGCATCACCCTCCACAACCACACTTTGATGCTGTCATCCGAGTTTTACACTATTTAAAAGGGGCACCTGGCCAAGGCATATTTTTACCATCTGCAACTCAACTATGTTTACGAGCTTATTGTGATGCTGATTGGGCTGGATATCCTACCGCACGAAAGTCTACCACTGGCTTCATTGTGTTCCTTGGTGCTTCACCTATCTCCTAGCGTCCTAAGAAACAAACAGTGGTCACGTTCTTCTGCAGAAGCCGAGTATCGATCAATGGCTACCACTGCTAGTGAGTTAGTGTGGTTGGTACGGCTCCTTGGTGACTTACAAGTATCCTCATCCGCACCAATTCCTCTCTTTTGTGACAATCAAGCTGCAATTCACATCGCCTCTAATCCAGTGTTCCATGAGCGTACCAAACACATTGAGATTGATTGTCATTTTATTCGTTAGCATCTACAATCAAAGTTGTTAATACCCCGAACAATCTCTTCACGCCTCCAGCTCGCTGATTTATTTACTAAGGCATTGGGGCGTGATCAATTTCATATCTTACTACGCAAGTTGGGCGCTCATGACTTGCACGCTCCAACTTGAGGGGGAGTGAAGAGATATAAACATGTGATGCTATAAATTAGGCTGTAATTAAGTAATTGATTTAGGATGTAATTAAGTAGTTAGCAAATTACTTTATTTAAGCTGTTGTAATCTTCTATATATGTTGTTGTATATCCTGTATCTGGATATGTCAATAAAAACAAAATCTTTTTCAATTCAAACTTTTCAGGCAACTCCAACAAACTCCCCAGCTCATGCGATGGCCGACCCAATGCAGTTGAGGTGACTCGTGATCATGCCAAAATCAAGGAGTCAATTCGGCCATCTGAGCTGTTCCCTAACTATTTGCAACATCATATTTTTGAGGGTTGCTGATGTAGTAGTAGTAGTATAGTAGAATATGCAGCCAAATCAGAGCCCATTGCATAGTTGCCCTTACACCATCGTCTTTGGAGTATACTCTAAGTAAAAATATTACCAAACCTAATGGCCTCATTATGTGTCAACTACACTTTCCTGTTTTCATGTAGTTTTAACATCATTCATAATTTTTAAAAAATTACCCAATCATACTATTTCAATCACTAAAAATATGAATTTTCAAACTAGTGTTGCAGGACTATTTAAAGATATGAGAATTTGTAAAGATGCACCAGTGATTACCCATCTATATTTTGTTGATGACTCACCTATTTTGTGAATTAAATGCTTCTCAAACTAGAGAAATTATGTCACTGCTAGAAAGACACCCTCAAGTCTCGGGCCAGTTGGTTAATTGTAGAGAAATCATCATTGTTTTTCAGTAAAAATATTGATCGAAGGACAAAAATGGAGATATGTCAAAAGCTGGAAGGAAGGAATCAAAGAGGAAAAGAATGCACGATACTTAGGGTTGCCCCTGGTTATTGAGAAATCAAAGAAAGACATTTTCAACTATGTGTTGGATGCAGTTAAAAACAAGATTGGGAATCGGAAAACAAAGTTCTTAAAAGTACTGTTATAAAAGAAGTGCTCATTAAGACAATGGTGAATGTGTTGTTCGTCTATGTTATGTCTTGCTTCAAACTCCCAGTGAATATTTGCAAAGAGATTAGCAAATTAATTGCAAATTTCTGGAGGGGAACTAGTGATGAGGGTGGTCAGGAGATACATTGGAAAGTTTGGAACAAAATGACAACTGAAAAGGAAAAGGACGATTGGGGTTTTAGGATATGATGAGTTTAATGTTTTACTTGCTAAACAAGTGTGGCTTTTGATTACCAAACCAAATCTTCTCATGAGAAAGCTCTTAAAAGCTAAATATTTTCCTCAATGGCAACTCATGAAGACAGAAGCCAACAGTAATGCATCTTCACCATGGAAATGTTGGAGTGCTACAAATGGGAACAAGATATCAAGTTGGGGATGGTAAATCGATAAGAGTATGGGAGTCTCCGTGGATCCATAATATATTCAAACTAGTCCCCTATGAGCTCCAAGATGAGTCAATAACACGGGTTAGAAAACTGATGAGCTCTGATGGCAAAAATTTGAACACTGATGACTTGGTGTGTACCGAGGCGGCACTACGGAACAAGTAAATAAAATAAACCTCAATTCTACACTCTAGGACCAAGAATAATCCTATCTCGTAGTATTTAAGGTGTCGAACCTACAAGGACGGTGGTTTATTGCAATTTTTCTTTTTTCTTTTCAATTTTATAAAGTAGGCTGAATTGGTATTTTGGTCCCTTATAAATGGGGGTGTTGCTCTTTTGGTCCCAAATAAAACTACGATTGCTGTTTTGGTCCCTTATCAATTTTTTATTAGCATTTTTAGTCACTTTTTACGAAAAAGTTTAGAAAATTACGGATTAACTCATTTGATCGCTAGTCAAACCTAATATTTTCATCAAAATGATTTATACCATGATGTTTTCAATCCATTTTATGACCCTGTTCTTCATGAATGTTCAACCCATTTAGATCGACTCATAATCCAAAATAAAGGCGGAAACCCTAAATGGGTTAAACATCCATGAGGAACTGAGTCATAAAATGGATTGAAAACATCATGGTACAAATTATTTTGAAAAAAAAAGGTTTACTAGCGATCAAATGAGTTAATCAGTAATCTTCTAAACATTTTTGTAAAAAGGGACTAAAAATGATAATAAAAAATTGATAAGGGACCAAAACAGCAATCGTAGTTTTATTTGGGACCAAAACAGCATCACCCCATTTATAAGGGACCAAAATACCAATTCGGTCTATAAAATAAGTAAAGTGATTTTGTGTGTTGAGTGCGTGAAAATATCATATAAGTGCAAATAAAGAAAAGGTATAAAACATGATATAAAGGCGGGATTTACTTTCTCAAGCTCTAGAGGTTCGATCATTTTTAATTATCTAGGCTATTGATTCCTTGTTCCAATTAAGTGATTTTCTTCTATGGGTCACATCCAATTTAGTGTCATAGGTCCATTTAAGCTACTATGCTAAGGTGGATTAAGCTCAATTGAACCATTAAAATGATATTCAACCTAGATTAGGCCCAATCCTAGTTTTCTATCCTTTTGCCAAATTATCAACCATTCATCAATGCCAATTACCCATTCAATTTCAGGTATTAAGGCCAAACCTTAAGTGATCTAACCTAAAATCCAAAGCAAATAAGCCATTAAATACATCACAATGATATTAGATCATGTTTTGAAAACACTCAATTATCACATTAAATCATAAACCCATAACAATTCAACATAATACACAATGAAAATCACATGTACTAGATAGAATATCACAAGCCCATAGTAAAATAATCCATAAAAATTTCATTTAAACACAACAGATCAAGCTTTTTTTCATAATTAAACAAGAATAGCAAAAACCAAAATTCAAATTAATGTCTTGATGGAATTTCACCATAGAATCCATAAAATGAAATCCATCCTATACATGGGATTTCCACCTCCTCTATTCCATAGAGTGGTGAAAATCCCTAAAAGAAACTTAGAACATCGTGGTACTAAGCACAAAAGACATTGAAATTAAGTTTTTCTCTCTAAAAGTACTTTAACTTCTCTCTAAAAATAATTTTTGTTTTCTATTCTATTGACTAATGCCTAGTTAGGGTTCTTCAAAATGCTAATTACACATTTGAAGGAAAGGATAAAAAAAATAAGATGTCTATTTTGGACATTTTACAAAGTAGAATTCGTAAGGGTACAAGTGTAAAAAAGGTAGGCAGCAAGCATCCAGGTGGCGCTATCGCTTAGTGAACGCTTGAGAGAGAGAGAGCTGTTATTTGATTGATTAAGTCGTTATTTCACTGTATCTATGGTTGTTGGCCACTTTACTCATATTTATTATTTAATAATGTTTGTTTTTCGGTCTTCGTTTGTCATTGTTGAAGTACTATAATTATTTCCAATGATCAACATTATTATGTGACTTTAATGCATTTTTCCATTTGTCTTTTGGACAACATTCCTCCTCTACGAAGGATACTTGGGTTTTGAATTAGATCTTTATATAAAATACTTCTAGAATAATATTTGCTAAGAATTACTTCACTAATTGGTTTTGAGAAGAGGAGTAAGAAATATTTTGAGAAGAGGAGTAAGAAATAGACGAATGAATGAGTTTATTTCCCTACATGTTTCCTTTTCAAAAATTTGATTACTTTCCATCATTCACTACTAATTAATTGATTTTGAATAATATTATGACAAAGTCTTTTTGCTTTGCAGGTTTGTTCCGCTTATTCTGTTAAAGTTGCAAGAAACATGTTGAGTCATATCAGCCTGTAACATGGACACTTATTCAAGATACCTTAGATATGGAAATTCTATGATATTATCTCTTACAACATGCATGAAAATTTTGCATACTGAAGAGTTAGCTGCATGGTTCTCAAATCGTAGATTACCTAGAGTTGCAGTTCCTAGTAATCAGGCGCTCTCTCTACTGGGGAGAGATCTTAAGGGGGCCCATTTACAAGTTCTTTCATGTGGCAGGGCCAGCCCATAGGGTAGGGCAGGAGGGGCGACCGACCAGGGCCCAAAATTTTTAGGGGCCCATATTTTTTAGATAATATTAATATATAATTAAAAACATATAAAATAGGGCCCTTTTATTGTATAATTTTTTTGTAAAAATAAAAAATAAAGAAAAACTTGATCAAATTGGGAGTTGGAAGGACGTACACGAATTTTAGGAGTTTTAATGGGATTTGAATAAGAAGGTCAGGAAAATTGGAAAGACGATCAAATTTGAATTGGATTTGAAAATGTAGAGAAAATTTAGGAATTTTTCCATTCATAATTTTAATTCAAGAATAATCATAGTTTTTAAAATTCTCATTCTTATAAATAGTTATTGAACCAATTTTAATCCTATCAACAATCTCTTAATTCTCAAATATTCTTCAAATTCATCATCTCAATCAATTAATTACTATAATTTTTTGAAAATCTAACCCTTTTGTTTCGAATAATATCAAAAGGGCCCATCGTTGTTATTTCGCCTTGGGGCCCTCAAAATCATTAGAACGGCCCTGTTAGGTGGCAGTGGGTACCGGTCAAACAATGCTTCTTCGACTGCGACGACACTTGCCAATATGAATCATGACTCGTGACCCTTCATAGGGTGACACTAATTGTGTCGCATCGACTATGCGACAATATATAAAGTGACTCAAATAAATGTCGTAATATATATCGAGATATTATATCAACTGACACTAAACGCATCGCGAATTTCATGCAACGTGTTAAATACCGATGCATAAGTGTCACATTGTAAAAATTACTTCTAAAATTTGCCACCGGATCTTTGCTGCACTTTGGGATGTGTGATATTTTATGCCGCAAAGTCATATTTGTGACACTTTTGCCACTTATTGCAATACAAAATTTGGGCCACAAAAGCTATTTTTCTTGTATACGTACTGAAAATGATCTTGAATGAGGACGATAATGCTGGAAGATACGAAAATATCATCAGGGGCATTTGAGAATTGCTTGGAGAAATTAGCAAGTACAGATGCAACATACGGTCCGGAAGAAAATTTTGCAGCTGATTGCTTACAGATGCAGCATACGGTCCGGAAGAAAATTTTGCAGCTGATTGCAAAGCGGCGTTGGCAATGAAGAGTGATATAGGGGGTGATAAGGGTGTGAGAGCTCCTGAAAGAAATTAAGAGGTGGGTACATCATGACATGATAGGAAATTCGTATATCCGTAATGTAGCAAGTGATAATTTAGGCTTTGGTATCTGCTTTGTAAAAAATAACTAGAGGAGTTGCCCACGCATGCGCGGTCCACACTTAAATCAAGAATTTGGAAATCAAAAACTTTTCGGATAAATATATATACAAGTTATATAAAAACACTTTTCCCCCACATTTCTTACCCCAATTTAGGTTAAATTGAGCTTAAGAAATACAAGGTAGTTTCAAGATATTTGGTAGATTCACAAAATGCATGTAGAAACATTAAGAAATACATGGTGAAAATGATTGTCGAAGAGGTGGGAATGAATGAAAGATTTCATGGATGCTGAAAAGTTACTCCATGTTGAAAAAAATCTCAAGTCTTTTATTTTTATTAATTTGGTATATCAATTTTATTAAAAACTCTACAAAAATTTATTTTGATTCAAGAACACTTCGTCTTGGCCTATAGATTCAATCTTCATTTTCATTTTCCAAACATTCTTTCTTTGCTTCAATTTTTTTATTTTTTGTGGAGATTCTTGTATCCTCTGAAAATGATGACACCAAAGAACGAAGTTATTTTGACGTTGCACTTCTATCCGGATGATAGCCTTATTTTCATATATATGTTTGCAGTCCATATTACCAGAAAGGGTAAAAGAAGAAATTAAGTCAAACCAACTGAGAAATAAAAGGAAAAATAAATAAATAAAACTTAGGAAACTCAGAGCCATATGTGCTTATCAGAGCCATATGTGCTTAAACATGTACACTATAATAAGTTCAGTTTCCAAAAGATGATAGACAACAGAACAGTTAATTGATGCTTATGATGAACCTAATACTTCGTATGCAATCCAAGAAGTTTCTCAATAGATATGAACTGCAATTTAAGTTTCCCCTTCAAACCTACTCACAAAATGGTGCAAAAGCAGTTAAAAGTAGTACTGTAAGATCCCAATAAATCCCATCTCAGTTTGTCATTTCAATTTGCTGTGGACCCTCCAATTAAAAAAATAAAAAAGTAAAAAAACTGGTTGTTTGATAGCACTTTATGTATCTGAGTCAACAAATGCATTCTCAGTTCATTAACTATCAGTCCAATAGTTAACACCCTTCATTTGCAACAGATTAATTCCAATATAGTAAGAAATGAGATATTATGGAATCAGCTTGATTAATAATTGCATCTCCTAGCAGTAAATGCCTAGATGGACTATATATGCCAAAGCTGTATATTTGCAATGCCTGCCTGGATAGAAAAAGAAAGCCACATATTTCTCAACATGGTTTGTGTAACATCTAAAACAACAGACATAATAGAGAGTTCAGAAAAAATAACTGAATGAGTTTCTGCAAATTAGTAAAATACGTTTCAACACTTTTTCTGCATGAGGAGAGGATGGATTGGCATCAGCATACCTGCGAACTGGCTCAGCTAGTTCTGTTGCTGGCTTTCCAGTCAATGGGCATTTATTGTTCAGAATGTTAGATTGTGTAGTGGTCATCACAATATCCTCCTGCTCATCGCCGGACATTGGTTCTCCAGCATGATGGACATTCTGGCAAAAGATGAATGAAAACAATCACTGTCACACAGAACCAGTGTAGTGTCTGCAAAATGTAACTTGGCTTAAAACCCAATGGAAAGCATACACCATTCTGATGCCAATTTCACCATTCACAATCAACACATAAACTTTTTAAAAGAAAATCACTCAAGGGAGAAAACTATGCTTTAAGTGTAGGTACTGATTGAAAAATCAAATATGTGTTCTATTGGACTTCAAACGGTTAGAGGTATATTTGCAGAAATCACAACATTGAATAAAATGTAATTACTAGATCACTATGAAGCTAAAGAGAAAAATCAATATTTTCCAAAAAAGCCACAACTTTCCCTTTTCTCCTGCAAAAATAGAAAAATCTGAATTACAACTCAAAATCCAAAAGCACAAAACCACCTTTTAAGTAAGATTGACAAAGCAGGTTACTCAGTCCACCATATTCACCATTTTAACATTAACATGACCCTAAACAAAAATTAACAATACTGGAAACATTAACAGTACTGGAAACTGGACGAACAAAAATCACAACTTTCCGATTGCAAATGCGAATCTACCTATTTGAGTTTGTACATAGTTGTAAAAAATAAAAAAGGGACTTGCTATTTGTATCATGGAATTGCTATTTGTATCACAAAAAAAAATAAAAATAATAATAAAAGGACAAAAATGCCCTTATGAACAAAAATAGTGATAAAGTGACAGATTTTATGTAAAAAAACGGGACAAAATTGCGTTTTTATCACGGGAAAAAAGCCATGAAAAAACGTTTTATACATACAAACTATAAGCCAAATTGCGTTTTGGGAGGTTGAAAACGCAAATTCATAGCGTTTTTGGCTCTCAAAAACGTTAAAACATGACGTTTTCACCATGGTTCGCTCGTTAAAATGTTGCGTTTTTAGTCTTCCAAATCGTTAAATTTGTGCGTTTTAACCATGGTTCACTCGTTAAAATAGTGCGTTTTATCCATGGTTCGCTCGTTAAAATGGTGTGTTTTTTACCTGTACAGAAATTCAAAAACATTTATATACATTCATGTGAATTGGAGGAAAAATCTATACACAACCACTATGAAAAAAACAAATACGGAAAAATTCTTACGTTGACAAACATTCGTTACACCATTCAGTTGGCGTTGAAAGAATATTTAGCACGCGAATCATCACGATATGGTAAGTCTTCGAACCGTAATGTTATAAATTTTTTTTGAAAACTTCAAAAACGTTTCGCCATGGTAAAAACTTCAATTTGTAGCGTTTTTGACAGTTAATATATAAAAAGTGCTGTGTTTTGTACGTCTGTTATGTAAAAAGTGCTGCGTTTTTGTCGTGCATTATATAAAAAGTGTTACGTTTTAGGTTGCTGGAAACTAAATCTGGGTGTGTTTTTGACTGCAAGAAACGCAACAATGTAGCGTTTTTGGGTCCTTGAAACGCAATATTGTGCGTTTTTGATTGCATTAAACGCAAAATGTTGCGTTTTTAATCCCATCAAACGCACAATTGTTGCGTTTTTAATTACATGAAACGCAAAATTGTTGTGTTTTTATTCCAAGAATCATAACTGTGCTGTGTTTTTTTTTTTTTTTTTGGTTTTAGTTCGATATTTATTACCATACTGCATACATATTGTTACGTATGTACTTATTATTGTGTTTTTGTATAATATAATAGTAAATGTGTTTTGTTTTAATTAATGTGTGTATTCACATACAGGATGACGATAGTGAATACGAGGATGAGGAGGTGTATGAGGATGATGAGGAGGCGGGGAATGAAGAGGAGGATGACGATGAAGATGAGGATGAAGATGACAATGAGGCGGATAATGCTCAAGGAGAGGCGGTGGAACTTGAACCTGGCGCAGATTTGAGTAGATATTTCAAGATTGACAGAGAGTTTCGCACTATTGGAAAGGCCTTGAAATATTACCAGAAAATAGCTAAGAGGTTGAGGTTCCTAATTACAAAGAGGGGAGGTAATCAAGGATTTGCGACGTACTACTTTTCTTGCAAGCGATGGAGAGATCCTGCCAAAGCCCCTCTCCCAACCAGACGAAAGAATACAAGAAGGAGCGGCACTAATTGCCCCTTTAGGTTGACTTGTAAGAGAATTGATCTGGGACGGCACAAGGTTTATACAAATCCAAGAGCTGTGTCAACTCACAATCACACTGGTATTACATTATTTGCGCATTATAGTAATTAAGTTGATTAATGTGTTGTATGCATGAATTGTTATTATAACTAAATGGTATTTACAGGTATAAGGCATCCATATGGTCACAGACAGTTGAGCCATTTTACAAAAGAGTCAAAGGCTGTTGCTGAATTTATGCTTCGGTCGAATGTGAAGCCAAAGTGTGTTTGGGAAGCTGTTAATAAACAGTTTCTCGATTCGCAGGTACCAATCAAATCAGTGTACAATTTGAAAGGCGAGATGAAGACCGCCGGATTAGAAGGTCGGAATATTGGGCAGCAATTTATGCATTTGGCTGAGGAGAAGCAGTATTATGTCAAGATTCTCAAGGATGCGAACACTGATGAGATCACACATGTCTTCTTTGCACATCTAACCTCAATTCAGATGTTCCACAGATGGTATTAGGTGGTGAGGATTGATTCTACCTACAAGACCAACAAGTACCAAATGCCTGTCGTCGAGATGGTAGGTATGACTCCTACAAATAAGAATTTCAATATTGCATTTGCTATTGTTAGAAATGAGACAAAGGAGTCATATGACTGGGTGATGAGGAACCTGAGATTTTTGCTGCCGGCCAGTTTGTCACCTAGTGTGATTGTGACAGATAGGGAGTTGGGTTTGTTACAGCCGATTAAGGATCATTTTCCCGTTTCACATCACTTGTTATGTTTGTAGCATATTGGGCGTGATGTGAATGCGTGGTTGGAAAAAAATGTTGGGAGGAGAAACAAAAATTTAGCATGTGATATTCATGACAGCTGGTGGAAGAAAATCATTAAGGCTCCGACAGTAGAGGAATTTAATCGTTTAGTGCAGAATTTCAAGGTTAAGTACACTCTCCTTGAGCCGTTGGCTGTTGAATATCTAGAGACTACATGCTCATTCACAAGGAGAAATTTGTTCGAGCCTGGACAAATCAATTTCTCCACTTTGGTAATACTTCCACTAACAGAGTAGAGGCTTCGCATGCTGCTATGAAAGATTGGCTTAATTCTTCCACCAATTCCCTTGACACTTTGTTCACAAAGATCGACTCTCACCTCAGCCACTTGTACCCTCACATCGGGTTAGTTTACTAATTTAATTGTTTATAGCAGATGTTATTTAATGTCATATCATTCATTTTTTGGGTATGCTTCTTTTTATTTGAGATGTTTCAATTAATTTTATTTTTAATTGACATTATTATAGAGGCTCTCTTGAGGCTTCCATCTCCACGACTCAAACAAGTATGCAGGGATATCCATACTGTTATTTGAACAAGTACGTGTCACACCATTGTTTGAAGTTGGTTAGGAAAGAAGTTCGACGGAAGAATAAGTTGGGAGGCCTTGTACTCGAGCGATGTGGATGTGTGCCCAAGGTGACACGTGGGATTCCCTGTGCGTGTGACATATTCAAGGCACAGTCATTGCCTGAATATCCCTTACTTCCACACGTGCATGAGTTTTGGAAGAGGCTGACCATTGTGCCATCACATGGTGATGCGAATTACATTGATGAGGACATCAGGTGCATTTTTAAATTTTGAACTTTAATATTATTCAATTGAATTGACATTTTATATTTTGAATAAATATTTGGAGTTGATATATTTGTTTTTTAAGGTATTTCAACGAGGAAGTAGTCCCCACCGTATCTACCAGTCCGTCTTTTTTGGCCCGGTTGTTGAATAGGGGAGCAGATGTACCCTGACATGGCCAGTGTTGGAGAGCCAGGTATGTCGGGACCCCAAAGGGGTCGACCACCAAATAGATTACATCATTCTGTTATGCGCGAGTGGAGTTCACGAGAAAGAGCGACACGTGGCCGCCGTGGCAGGTGCCGTTCAGGGTCATCCGGTCGATCGACAGGTCGATCACACCGCATTCATACATGTTTTGATGGTGAGTCGCCATTAAGGACAGGTAAATAAGTCCTTTAATTTAGTCAATTAAATAATTAAATGATGAAGGTTTGTTTATTTAATGTAACATAATTACTTAACAGGGTCTGGTGGAGACATTCAGTGTGTGCCAGCATTTTTTCAGCCTTATTGTACAGGGTGGTCAGATGTAAATGGGGATGGCCATTGTGGTTTCCGAGTAATTTCTACTTACCTTTTTGGCCACGAGAAATATTGGAGATTAGCTCGCAGGTCATTGAGTGGAGAGATTACGAGCCACCCGGACAGGTATAGGGGTGTATTCCAATCGTTGGAGTTGCGTCCCCCCGATGGTGATTTTGTGGCTATGGTACTTAGGCGAATAAATTTCGAAGGCATTGATTGTGGTGAGCAGCATTGGATGGCTACACCTACGGATTTGTTCCCTCTCGCCACTTATGCAAACGCACTGGTAATACAGTTTGACCGTACTCGTTCAGATGGAAATTATTCTGTATTACCTCTGTATTGCTCTACTGGCGACACACAACCTGAAAGGGTTATAGCGCTCGCCCTTGTAAATGGGAACCATTATGTACGTGTAGATGTGATCGATGAATGCCCTATCCCACCGTTGAGCTTCGTTTGGCACCATCAGCGTCATGCTGAAAGTGTAGGTGATTGGCCACAAAATTTAGAAGCTAGATTTAATGCTTGGAATGCACTCCGTGATGGCTAGGATGTATATTGTCATGTGACATATGTTTTATTACTATTATATTGTGTTTACTCATATTTATTTTGCGTTTTGAAGAAATATACGTATAAAAATACAACATATATATGAAGAAGACAATAAAATATAATCAGCAAAATAATAATATAATATTTGGATAATGTATACAAAAATAGTACAATCAAACATCAAATCGAACGGTCGAACTCATCCTCTAGATCTGCAGTACGAGGTGCGAACTGATCGTACAAATCAAGAACGCTCTCCCGTACTACATCTAATAATGCATGATGTAGCTGACCATACTGACCCATCCACTGCAAATAGATAATCAATATATTAGATTCACCTGAACATAATTTAACAAATAAAATAAATTACATTAATTAACATGATTTACTTACAAACTCTGAGGCGGCGCGACGTGGTCGAGGAGGCTCTATAGCAGCCTGGGGATCCGGTGGAAGTACGCGCGGACGTGATCGAGGACGAAACCACTCCAAATAGCCGTCGACCGCTGCACTCCGAGAAACAGCGCCACCTGTCCGCTGTCGGCCAGCGAGGGAAATACCCATGGACGACGTGCCGAACTCCTCCCAAGCAGACTCTGCATACTCAACGGCGTGTCGTACCACGTATGGTCTCCCTGAGTATCCGCGGTAAGTGTCTCGGCCCTGACGGATGAAGCGCGATGGAATCCACTGGACATACCCAAGCTGGCGGACGCATCGATCTGGCATGTAAGGCTCGATGTAGTCCCTGTACGCAATAAGTCCTCGGTACAGGGTCCTCGGCGTCCGCGAAACGGCGTCCCGTCCGTATGGCATCCAAGTGACCTTTGAAAAGTAGTTAAAAATTATAAATAATAAAATATATAAAATAGATTAAATCAAAATATATTTGGTAAAATTTATAACTATTTACTAACCATGTCGGCTGTCATCTCGTCCAGCGCAAGTCGTATGGCTGCTAAGCGCTGCTTTGTGGCCCGGTGGTGGTCGATGGCCCACCTCGCTGCACGTGGCTGAGCGGCATGCAATGGAAGGGGTAGAGGGTGGGGTCTGAAATCAGGGAAGTGCTCGTAGATCCATGACTGTAATAGAGTCATGCATCCGGCGATTGCCTGCGTCCCGTGACGACTCGCGCACCCTAGATGGTGATACAAGTACGCAAGTGTCGCGGTACCCCATGCCTCCTGACCAATCTGGTCCAGCCCCTTCCTAACCTGTACCACAGGAGCTGGCATAAACTTATTGGAACTTTTGTCTGTAAACAGACAACTCCCAATAAGGCTCCATACTAAAACAGCAACGTTCGAATCATCCCTGGCCCGCTGCATACACCGCTCGATCACCCGCTGTGTAGAAAATCCGCCATTCCTATACAGCTCCCCGTCTATACGCTCCTCAGGAGGGATCTCTAGCAACCCTCTCGACCATGACAGTACGGTAGGCGACGGTGTAACCTCGGTGATGAGTCGACCATCGACTGGAATCTTCAAAATCTCCCACACATCGTGTAGGAGGATGGTCATCTCTCCGAAGGGGAGGTGGAACGAATTCGTATCCGGCTGCCACCTCTCCAAAAACGCATTGATGAGAGGCTCATCAATGCTCCGGTGCATAATGCGGGGCAGGTGTCCAAGGCCTGTCCCGCTCAAAATCTGCGCACCCTCGACCGTCATGGATCCGATCCACCTCTCAAACAGGTCGTACATGCTACCTCTATTGTGAACTCTAAGGTGGTATCTAGTAGGCACCCCCTCCTGCCAATATCTAGATACCACATGCCCTAAAAAGCTAGGGATGAGACTATCATCTATAGGGCCCCCCTCAATGGGCCCTGTAACTATCCAACTCCGATCCTCCCGCGCGCGCTTCCTAGGGGGAACTATATCGACAACATATATATATATAAATATATAAGTAAATTAAATGTATAACATAAACAAAAAACGTAATTAAATAAAGGTAATTAAAAATAAGTACACATCATTAAAATAAATAAATAAAAACATACATAAGTAAAGCAAATATATATACGAATTAAAATAATTACTGAACTACATAAAAAACGACAATTTAAGTTAAGCAATAACAAATTCTCAATTTATGAACAATTAAATTAAATCAATTATTTATTAAAAATACTAATACAATTAAATTAAAACGCGTACCTGCAGCAGGATCCACCTCCTCGAACTGTCCGTGGTCCGGATTCCTATACTGGATCGTCCTCTCAGCATGTGGGTGAGAAGGGTCACCTCCGTAGGTATACCCCTCACCCTGGTCCCCTAGTGGCCGTCCACTCCCACTAGCGTCCCCCTGCCGTGACTGCTCATGGGGATGCTCAAACTCCTCCTCATGCCCAAACTGCTCATCCTCACTCGCATCAGTGTCATCGGAATCAGTAGTATCGTAATACTCATCCCTCAACTGAAATGAGGAGTCATCGCCACCTACCCGTCCACCACGCCCTCCCCGTACTCCCTCGGATATAACAATCCCACCTCTCCGTCTACCACCACATCACCGTCTACCACCACCTCCCCTAATAACTGGCACCTTCTGCCTCCTAGCAGAAGCTGTGGGACGCTGCCTATCACCTTGTGGCTTTAACTTAGCGCCACCCTAAATAAATAAACGAATAAGTGCATAAATAAATAAATAAATAAATAAATATCTAAAACGAAACAATTATATTGTAACATTCGATAAATCAATTTAAATCAAATTATGGGTGGGGTCGTTTGCGATACTCATAACGCCGTCGGCCGGCGTTTTGAGATGCTCAAAACGCCGGTAGATGGCGTTTTGAACAACCCAAAACGCCGACCGATGGCGTTTTGGGTGGGCCGATGGCGTTTTGGGTATACCAAAACGCTACCGTTTGGCGTTTTCGGGTCTGAAAATGCCGGCAGATGGCGTTTTCAGACCCGAAAATAGCAGCAAAACAGATCGGCCGGCGTTTTTCTTAGGCGAAAAACGCCGGTCGATGCCAATTTCAGCCCTAAAAATTACGTTTCTACATACCTAAACGCAAATGAACAAAGATATCGAACAAAAATAACGCAATATAAATGAAAAAAAATGCAGAAAAACTCAAATTCAAAACGATGTTTACCCGGTTTATCAGTGGACCTTTGCCCGCTCCGTGCCTTCGTGATTGTTCGCCATCTCTTCCGTCCATGATTTGCGTTTTTGGCCGGCAAAATCTATCCCCTTTTGCGTTTTTTGAACTGAGTTTTTGAGCAAAAAATTGACCTAATGAAGCTGCTGCCGATTTGGGGGTTTTTAAGATTTCTGCCCGTCAAAAACGCCCCAAATCGGCGAGCGAGCCGTGGATGAAACGCCACATTTTAGCGTTTCGTCCGCGACTTAAACGCAGCATTTTTGCGTTTTTTGTCCCGAAAAAACGTAATTTTATTGCGTTTTATGTGGTTAAAAACGTACAGTTTTGACGTTTTTAAGCATCAAAAACGTCATTTTACTTAATTTTTACATTAAAAAACGTTTTTCTTTGCGTTTATGTGTATGGTAAAAACGCATTTTGCTGCGTTTTTACACAGTACTTAGTATTTTCTACTCATTTTCCATCATAAGGGTGTTTTGATCTTTTAATTATAATTTTTATTTTTTTTTGTGATACAAATAGCAATTTCATGATACGAATAGCAATTCAGAGGCCAACTCAACTACGTTGTAGTCGCTATACCTGTGTCTCCGGTCACCTCCGCCATCTCCGATCTATTAATCCTCCCTCCCTCCCCCTCCCACATCAAACATTCAAAAACCTAAGCATTTAGATGAGGAATTCGGCAATAGAGCTGGATAATGTGAAAATTCAGCAATTTCTCTCCCCCTAAAAAAAAAAAAAAAAAAAAACCAACGTTCATATATATTGTCATATCAATTTACCTTCGAAAAGTCCGCTAAAAAAAAAATATCAGATGAAAGCAACTGACCAGAAAATTCAGCAATCAAAATTCAGTATTTTGATGAAAATCCACAACCCTACAATAAAAAAAAAAAGAAAAAGAAAAGAGTCACCACAACTTAGAACCTTTTCCTATCTTCCTTTTTTCTTTTTGTGCAGGAGAGATGCGCATAGAGGAGATGGGTAGGATGAGAGGGAATGGAGTATTTGTAGATCGGAGTAGATGGTTTCAGGAAAAATACTATGAATATGGATAAATCTAAACATTTCTTCTATGATAAACTGAATTGATGATGACAAATAATTATTGGAAAGAAAAGGATGGGGATGGGTGAACTGAGAGATGAAGATAAGAGAATAGAGGGGGGAGAGGGGGAGAGGAGAAGAAATGGTGACACGGTAGCAGAGGAAAGGAAGAACTATGCAAGAAAAATTGGGGGAGGAGATCGTGAGCGCGAGGGTGAAGTTTCCCACGTGTGGAGGAGTTGAGCGGCAGAACGGAGAAGGGAAAAATGAATAGGTTGAACGGAAGATGGAGGAGTTGAGCGGAGGTCTGGGAGTGGCGAAGACGGCTGCTGCGGTTGAAGGAGACGACTGACGGAAGGCAACAGGAAAAAATTTTGGGCCAGAAGGGAGGAGAGAGAGTGCAAATGGCGGGAAGGTGAAGAACTGGAATGACCGAGGAAGCATGGTTCCCACGTGTGAGTGAGAAGAAAGCCATCTAAGGCCCCACGTTTCTTTTTATATATACTTGTAGATAATAATAATAAAAAAAAAAAAAAAAACAAAGGCGACACCGCCCTCCCACCCGGCCGACCTTCACCTACCATCTTCACCCTACCGCCGCACACAAACCCCTTTCCTCCATCATTCTTCTTCTTTGTCTACAAAGAGCAAGACAACTTCCCCTCCCCCCGCAGCTGAACCGAATCTCTCTCCCTTCTTTCTTTACCCGAACCAGAAAACCCCTTTCGCCTCTCCCCTTCTCACTCTGTTTTCTTCCCCAAATCCACCTCAACCCATCCATCTAGATAGAAAAGGGTCCTAAAACACCAAAGAGAGTTAGTAGAATAAGAATCAGAACAATGTGGCGAATGGTTCAAGCTAAAGCCGACCGACCCGTGGCGGTGAAGGAGCGCCAGGAGTTCAACATGAATTCATTCAACTGTGAGCCATAATGTTAATTGGAAGGCAATTGCAAACCCTAAAGTCCTTTCAATTTATTAAAAGTCGAGCTAGTAATTTTACTACAAAATGGACTCTAGGGGAAGAATTCCCAACCGTGCATAGATGTGATTTGGGGCTGTTCTGGAGGACCTCAATAGCCCCAATTTGAGGTAACTCATAAATTTTGGTTTGATAGTTATTCATTTATTTCCTTTGACAGTTTTATAGAATTCAGGTTAGAAACCATAAAAGAATCTTGGGGAAACTTGAAAAGGAATTTGTATATATTAGAGCGTCTTTACTCGTGATTATTGGTTAGGTTGTAAATGTGTAGAACAGTACTTCATTGCTTTTCTTTTCCCTACTATCAGAAATTTTTTGAACCAAATTCCTGCTTCCGGTCGACATTTCTTCACAGTAGATTTCCTATCCCAAATCGCCAACAGTGATTGCAGCCCATAGAACGGCAAAGATTTCACGGAAGTCCTCTGCATTGGGGTATTTTTATTTTTCAGGTTCATTGACTTCACCTCCACTCCCTTTAGTTGTGTTTCTTATATTGGATTATTGAAAAATTAAATTTGTACTACAAGTGTCTAGTGGGCTTCATTGGTGTTGTGTATGGTTGTTGTTTTTCAATATTTGGTGGGTTCTCTCAAATATTGAATTTTTGGTTTGTTCGAATATGAGGGCTATGTGGGTGCAGTTCAAAGTCCTTATTGAAACACTGCTTTCAGTAGCCAGCCAAGATACCTTCCATCTCCCGATGTATTTTACATCCTTCCCTTGGATATTTCAAAGGACTACAGGGAGACTTTATAAAGCTAGAGCTGTTTTTGCTAAAACTAATTCTAACATCCCAGGGAGATTTTGTAGCCAAAAGTGCTTTTTTTTTTTTTTGTAAACTCTGCCAAAAAAGAACCAGATTGTTTGGAAAAGAATGGATGTTAACACTCTCTCTCTGTATACATTGTATAGGCATACCTTCTATTTGTCTAACCACAAGCATGATACATTGGTTATTAATAGAAAACAAAGAGAGCTGGGATTTGTTAAAATTTTCAATGACGATACATCGGGTCGGAAAGGTCGGACTTCCGTCAATCAATCTTCTTAGAGTAACAGGAATGCCTATCTTGCAACAATTGCATCTAGAGGAGCGTCTACTTCGAATTACGTCAGATAACTGGTGCATCATAAACGATGGAAATAACGACCGCAATATAGTAATGGGAGTTTCTGGGTAATCATTTATTTTGCTGACCTCTAGCTTCATATGTTTCTTTCGCTTGCTCATTGTTGATTGATGCACCATGAGTTTCTTCCATGTTCATCTTCTAAATCAATGGGATGAAGGGCTTTTCATTCCTTGATCTAGAAATTGTAATTTGAGTTATAACTTATGGAGTTCATTGAACCTTATGTTTTACCTTGTTCAAAATTTTTAAACTTTGATGGCAATTTTCGCTGCTGTGCTTTCATATTCTCTTCTTGATTTGACATTTAATGAATTGCATTTCATAGAATGAAATTGCTTCCATCCGGTAGGTTTTATATGAATGAGACAAAATCAAGCATAGGCTCATATATGTGCTTGATCAAGGGGTATGTGATTCTGCCTTTATAAACACATAGAGAAGAGCGTGGATTTCTACACATTTTAAATGGAACTGTAATGCATAAACTTGTTGATATAGTCATCATTTTGATGGGAATGTTATAGGATATTTAGACTATGAAAAAACTGTAAAGCACGAGGCCTTGTATCACAGTTTAAGCCTTTTCTTTGACTCTTAATATCCAAAACGGCATAATATGTTCTCTCTCTTATTTCAATTTTTTCATCTTTAAAGTAAAAATCTCCATCTGTTCTTACATTGAATATTTATCATTATGAATTTCCTTCTTGATGTACTATTGTTTTCTATTTTGGAACACAACCTTTTAGTCCATTATATTCAAGTCAGCTATTTTCTGACTTCATAAGAAAATGCGATTTGATATCACAATATTCTACATCTACCCTTGGTTTCCTCAAGGTGGGTATCCACCATGAAATAATGGGAGTGAAAAGTTAATATGTTAATGAATCTTTTTCCATAGGAGACCTGCTGAACTTCTGAAAATCAATTCTATCTTGCAAGACAAGGTTGCTGTTATCCGAAGGTTTACAGGAGGTGGCACTGTTATTGTTGATCATGGCACAGTATTTGTCACCTTCATATGCAACAAGGTTGACCTTCCAGATGTAAAACCTTACCCTAGGCCCATCATGTCATGGAGTAGCTTAATTTACAAAGATGTATTTCAAGAAGTTGGAGATTTCAGCCTTCGCGAGAATGGTAAGAATGTTTAATTTCTGATTTGACCTAATGTGGTTTTTTTAGGGAGAGACTTTTTAGTTCTAGTGAATATTTCTACATAAATTTTTTTTGTATAATTGAACTTATCGCTTTGTTTTATGTGACCGTCGTGGGTTAATTACAAGAACAACAGAACAGCATTTTATGTTGTTCGGTATATATATTTTCTTTCTTTTGGATTTGAACTTTCTCAAGATGACAATTGCTACCTCATGTAAATTTTTTCCTAAGTATGAACCTAACTGTTCATTGTTCATGTTTTGATACTCATTCCCTCTTGATTTGTCTATGGAAAATTGATGTGAGCTAACTGATGTGATGATGCCAATAGCTTGACTCTTACACCGTATTTCTTCTATTTGTTTCCAGATTACGTTTTTGGTAACCACAAATTTGGCGGGAATGCACAGTCAATTACAAAAACACGTTGGATACATCATACATCTTTCCTGTGGGACTTCGATGTGAATAACATGGCCTATCTTAAACTTCCAAGCAAAGCGCCTGATTACCGAAAGGTGTGGTTGTATGCTTTCTATACTCTGTTTTAAGTTCTACTATAGCTAATGATTTATAAGATTAACTTCTCTGATATGGAACTTTATTTAGCTCTTGTGATAGCACCTAGTAAATTATTGCAGAGTATGTTGAGAGGAGGATTGAATTATAGGCTATGAAGCTGTCATAAGAGAAGATAATGTTCAGTGAGAGATTTATACTAGATGAAACGTGACAGTAAATTTGATTAAGACATGTCTTATGCTTAGGTTTTCTTAGTTTGGAATCTGCTTCTAGGAGAAGGCAGATATGTTTAATATGAAACCAACTGTTGCATATGAAGTGCAGAAAATGAGCCAACCTAGTAATAGGGAGGGAAACTTAGCTTGAAGCTGAACACTAAAGGCTGCTTTGTCACGTAGGAGATATGATTCATTTTAATCAAGAACTAGATCTTCTCAAAGATCAGCCTACTAAGTTTCCAGCACTAGATTTTTGTTTTAGATAGTAATAATGGTTAATAAGAATTTTGGAACATATCAGTGGTAATACATTTTCTGGGGTTCATATGCATAGAGCTAGCAACCATATGCATAGAGTAACCAAAGGATTATCAAGTTTACTTCTCTGGTGTACCACATGATTAGCAAGTTCTTATCTTCGTTCATATTATTAGTATGGGAACTTTTATCAAGATGGGATTTTTCACTTCATAAACTACTTTCAAGGAGACCACCCACCCCACTGTTCCCTCTGTTCTTCTCATGGTTGCTTTCTTTCCTTTCCCTTTCTCCCCATTCTAGACCTGACTGCGTTCATGTATTTTGTGTTAAAAGTTTTCTTGCACTCATGATAAAGTAACGTTGCTACTTTAACAATTGAAAAGTTTTTGATATTGAACAGAATCCTGTTTATAAATGCTAGTACTATGCTCTTGATCATTCAAAAATCTTTAGCATGTGATTTTGTCTAAAATCCTTGGACATTGGGTGGTTAGATCGTCTTTGCCTGATACCGAACTACTGATCACGTTCTGATAACACTAGCAGCCACTGCTCATGACATTTTGACATTTATTTGGTGCAGAAAAGGAATCATCTGGAGTTTTTGTGTCGTTTGAAAGACTATATGCCGAGGACAAACTTTATTGACAGAACCATTCATGCAGTAGGAAGCCATTTCTCTGTGATACCAATGGAGATCGAGGCTACTGAATCTTCTACCTCAGACATTGTATTCAAACCTACATCTTTACTTGTTGCACAGCAAGAACTTGAAGAAGCACTGTCTGATTCTCAAACCACTGTGACTGTGTAACTATTTAGATATATTATCATGAAAGAAAAAATTCCATTTCCACACTTATTGTCATCTTCTCCATCTTTTTTTTACTTTTTTTTTTTTTAAAAAAAATTTCAGACTTGCAATCTCGCATTTCTTAAGCTTGTCTATTTATAAATGGAAGGGGAAAATAATTATTTTTGTTTGGTCAGAATTGTAGGAAGAAATTTATTTGTATCGCATTTTGTGCATCGTTACTTAAAATACGTTTTAGATTTTTGTGAAATCCTAAATATGCTAGTATATTATTTTGATAGTTGATTTTGGTCACTAATTAAAAAACAAAAAAATAGTTGTAATGGTATGGTTTGGTGACAAATTCAAACATTTGTTAGTCATCTTGCCAAAATTCTTCTTGAATTCCTCTTGGCAAAATTCTTCCAACGTTCTTCTTGAATTCCTCTTGGCAAGCATCCAACAAGTTCTTGAAGTTAACTAGCAATTAGAGTAGCATTGGGATAAATTTTTGGAGCAATTGTTCGGTTTCTTCCCCAAAACCGAACTCAAATCCTTTGGTTTCCAACTCCAAAATTTTGGTGACTTCTTGATCCTTCAATGCATGTTGAAGTTTATTGTGAATTCTTCTAATCTAGTGTATGGGTTGTGATTCCCAACCTATTTTAGGCATTTTGTTCGGTTAAATCATCAATATCACCATTTCCACCAACTTCAAGTTTCGGCCAAAGCTAGCTTCTAGCTTTCTTCTCTTCACTTGGTAGACATCTCTTATAAATTAATTTGAGTTTTGAAAGTATCATTACATGTTTAGAATGTTTAGAAATCATGTTTGAATTTTGAAGAACATGTTTCGCCCATTCCTAGCAAATTTCGGCCATGCCTATGGTTTTTGAGACGGGATATTTTTAGGGTCAAAAATGAATTTTCTCCCACCAGAATGACACACAATAACTGTCGAAATTTCTAGGGGACTGCTAGGTGAATTTCGAAAACACAAAAAGACTCAAAAATAAAAAATCTAAAATTTCCTAGGAATATAGCCTAAAAACGCCTTGACACAAAAAAACACAAAAACAGATTGTAAAGTAGAAAGAAACAACCGTTGCTCTGGTACCAATTTGACGGTGATCATTCAAGGGAACATATTACTGATGATAACATTGCTGTCAGGTTGATTTGTACTTGAGGGATTGACCAATGTGTTGCCTGATCTTTCTAACTACTCTCTCAACTATCTATGCTCCATTGAATTGAGGCAACGGATTCTCAATCAAATAGAGAGACACACGTGTACATTTAGCCTTCTCACATGAATAGGGTAAAAGGATGGGTGATGGTCTGTGACGATTTAGTCTCGCAAGACACGGCTTAATAGTTCAACATCAACTATTGAAACCAAATAGGGGGGTTGGTATTTTCTTGTGGGGACAATACACGATCATTCAGATCACTTACAATGAGATTTTGATTATCAATCAAACACAAAACATATATATTATTTTTGAGAATGATGGCCTTATATAAGCATACAAAATGTTCTCTTCCTTTTCTAAAATGGTAATCTCCGAGAGATTGAAAAATAGAATCCTAATGTGACTAACAAAAGCCTTATAATTTTGGCTATGCAGAGCACACTTACAAACGAAATAAAATCCTAATCAAGAAAGGAAAACTCAGTTTACCTTATTTAAAATAAGATAGACTTCTAAAACCTTCTTGAATAATAAGACAAAAAATACAAATCCTAATAGGAAGAGATTTAGGGGTCTCAAATGGGTTTAAAGAGTGACATGGGCCTTGGAAATTCGCCCCTCTTCACTGTGAACTCAATATGATTCCTTTATTCTGGGCTTAGTCTATCATCTATGTTAACTCAATAAGAAAATCTTCATTTAGTCTCGTGATGTTAATGGGCTTGGGTCTCGAGTTTAGTAAATGGGCTTGGGCCTATTGTTAGGCTTAGTTGATAATAAGTTGCAAGGCTTCTTGAACCTTTGTATTCCTATTTATCATCATAGACCCAACAATATCAACAAGTGGACATTTCTTATAAATATTAAGATCCACAGAGGGGCCTCTTAACTGAGGTTTTGCATTTCCCCTTTTCATTTTAGGGAGATGTTGCACCAGATAAGCTAGAGTGGAGGAAGAGCTGGCCAGGCTTGCTGGCTCGTCTTTTTGTGGAGGTTGATCACTTCTGATGTCCTCATTAGAGATTAATAGTGATTTAAAGGTTTTATGACCTAAAGCTCTAAAACCCTCAAGTTGTAGGGTTGAGTCTTGTTTTGTAGAAAATAGCATTAGCTATTAGAGTAAGGTGACTTAGAAAGTAACTCATACAAGATTTATACCTTTCTTGTTTACATATTGTCAAACTGACCCCGAGAACATCGAGGAGTCACGCACTGTGAGTTTGACTCGCTAAACTTGACAACTTTCTCCCATAGTATGCTAGACCTATATATATATATTATACTTTTGCATGCTATGATATTACTTATATATATATATATATATATATATACTCGTCTGCATGTGGCAAGTGTACATGCTATCTGAACAACTTGACTATACTATATTATGTATTTTCTAAACTATATATGTATATATAACTGCTTGTATAAAGGTTTTTTACTTTACAAAACCTTTTACTTGACCTTACTTGTCTCTCTTGCTTGCTAGTGTAATCAAAGAGAGAAATTTATCGAGGCTATCTAAACTCTCAAGGACCGTTGAGCCGACATCAGGCTTGTCAACCCCTTGATCTAATTTGGCTTTAATACTCATGAGCTACTAGGGGGTCTACACATCTCCATCAATGGACACTGCAAGAGCCCAGCGAATTGTAGGTATGTACACATAGGAACTGGGTCAAGGTGAATTGGTCGACCTTTATTTTTCCGAGCGATAGGATAGTTATGTGCCATCCTGGGAAGACTTGTCCTTGTAATGGGCTATACCAAGGTCTGATTGTCTCACGACGGTTTGTTCCCAGTCATGTTGCAAGGTAACTCATCCAGTCACATAGGCTTGTCCTTGCAGATGTAGATGTCAATGGTATCCTTGATAGATATATATTTTATATATCTCTTGCTTGACTTGCTTCCTCTGAGACTCATAATATATATATATATTATATATAATATATAATATATAATTTACTCTTCTGTTTATGAGAATAAAAAATACATAATTGTATTATATATTACTGTAGCAATATATAGATTATCATTAATATATTATTTAAATGAATTGTACTAATATATTATAAATTTAAATTATTTAGCTTATGAGAATCTCTCATACTAAGTGACTTGTCAAATATTATTTTCACAGTCCCACTAGCATATTGAGCTTGGATCAGTAAACCTATGATCGGGATCTGTTAGTGCCAGCAGATGCCTTACTTCTTGGATTAAGAGATTATATTCTGAAATACAAATTTAGCTAAATTATTACATGAAAGACAAAGGAAGACACCACCTTCCTGGACTAATTTACATACACAATCGGTAAGAAAAATAAAGACCTTAGTTAAGTCTTTACCTTATCTTGACATAGTAATCCCACTTTAAAGAAAATAGTAGAGAGAGATGCCTCTGATTTAGGATATAGTGGGATTCTGAAACAAGTCCAGGGAGAAAAAGAAAGAATTATTTCCTTTACATCTAAACACTGGAATAACACACAACAGAATTATTCCACTATAAAAAAAGAAATACTTGCTATTGTTCTTTGTGTCTCTAAATTCTAATCCGATTTACTAAATAAAAAATTCTTAATAAGAGTTTATTGTAAATCAGCAAAAGATGTATTACAAAAGGATGTGAAAAATCTAGCATCTAAACAGATTTTTGCTAGGTGGCAGGCTATATTATATGTATTTGATTTTGATATTGAATATATTAAAGGAGAGTCTAATTCTCTTCCCGATTTTTTGACCCGTGAATTTCTACAGGAGAAATAATGCCTCCAAGAAAAAAGATAGAAGAAAGGCCCCCGGACAATCTCGCGATAGCTATTGAAGCTATCAAAGCATCCAAGGAAGGGTCCTCTTCCTCAAAACAAACTCCCGAAGCCTCAACTTCAAAACAAATGGTGCAGAAGTCACCAAAGGATTATGCCTTGAACCCAAGGCAATTTCAAGCGATGGATAACCTTGCCGCTATCCAACCAATCTCAATAGTCTCCCCAAAGACTTGGGCCGAGATGGCAGAAGAAGAACACATAAAAAGAGCCCAAATAGAATCCATCCAGGAGTGGGCTGCAAGATCGGGATTTTCATTGGTAAAATCCCCCCAACCTCAGGTTGTTCCTCAACCGCAAGTGGTGACTAATAGTCCCACTACTCAAACTAAAGTGGTGACTAGTAGTCCCACTTCTAAATCTCTTGTGGTGAGTGTTAATCCCACTTCGCCAAACAAAGTGGTGATTACAAATCCCACTTCACAAAATAAAGTTGTGGTTACAAATCCCACTAATAAACAAGTATTGGTATCATCAGGACAAAAACGATCCCTACTAGATCAAAGAGCTCCATTTCAACTGAATACTTTAAATGCCAGACTTCCCAACTGGTAGTCCAAACAGAATCAGAATTCTTTACACCCAATCCTTACCAGGTAGCCCAAACAGTCCTACTATCCCAAACAAATTTTATTCCCCATTCCATGAATAAAACCCAAAAATACTATGAATTTATATTAGTGGATTCGGGATCAGTCAAATTCAAAGCCTACTTTGAGAAAGGAGAGAATACACATTCTACAGCCCAAATTCTCTCTGTCTTGACCCCATCAGATTGGAAAGCCAATCTAAAACTTCTCCCAACCATTTTCTCCCCCAGGTTATACTTACTGGGACTATAGACAAGCCTGGTTTAATGCCTTTACCGTACAAAACCAGGCATACAGACACTCTTATCTTTTTTATTTTAAAAGAGGAAATCAATATAAATTTCCAATATGGTTTATATCATGGTGGAATATTCATGGACCAAACCCACAGATTCTACCAGACTTCGTCAGACCTGGTTATCAATTATTTTATGAAAAATTTACGGCACCAAAATCTGTGCCTAAATTACTTCAATTCTATTCTATCTTCTCCTTGTCATGGATATATGCTTGGAAATTTGAATTTTCTAAGCAAAAAAACATGATGCCAGCCTTGGTGAGACAAGGATACTCAAAATGGTGGAAAGAGTTCAAGACCGATGCTGTTCAGCCAACAATGATTGAAGCATGGTTCCACAACAATCCAACATATCTGCCCCCAGCAGATCAACAAACATCAATTTTTTTACAACAGAAGGCCTTAGCTGCTTCAAAATTAGCAGCAGTATCAACCCAGGAGGATTATATAAAACACCTGGAAAATATATTAAGTCAACTTAAAAGTGACACGAGCTCCCAAGGAAGCCGAGGCACTTCAATCAAAGAAGAAAATGAAGATGAAGATCTCCTTATTGATCTTCTAAATGAAGATGATTGTTTTGGAATTTTCTCCCCAATTCCATAAATAAAATGGGGAATTGAAAAAAAAAGTTCTTGTAGCAACACGGACTACTGAAGCAAAACGGACTACTGTAGCTACGCGGAATAAAAAAAAAAGTTTGTCTATAAATAGACAACAATTGAACCAAAGGTAGGCATTCATTTGCTTACCCATTTCTCTCTCTCTAAAACCACTCATCTCCCTTCTCTCTAAACAACTCTTCTCCCTTCCTTCCAACTCTCTCTACTCTTCCTACTCTCTCAACTCCCTCTACTCTTCCTACTTCTCTTTTCTTTTCTTCTCTTTCCTTTTCCTTTCCTTTGTAATCTCTTTGTAATTTCTTCATCTTTTGTATCCCTTCAACATCTTTTCTCCCCCCTCACCTTATTAGAGATATTTTTTACTTTTGTACCTAAGCTTTGGAGAATATATAAGTAAGTGATGTACCCAAAGCAGTGAACTATTTTGGAGTTTCGGATTGTAAACTATTATGTTTTAATTTGAATTCATGTATATTATAACTATTTCTAATGTATATTTTTTCTGTTTATGATTTCTAACTTTTATTTTCCTGCATCTAACATTTATATTTTTGTATTACTAACAACCTAACTTTTACTTTCTGCATCTAACATTATAGTGGCAGTCTGTCTGCGACCAACTTTCCATTATGTATTTCATTTTTCTCTTTTAATTCTTTAGGGACCAACCTGCTTTCTGGTATCAAAGCCAGAAGAAAAATGAGAAAAAAATGAACTACTTCTTTAGAATACTGTTGAGATATGTATTTATAAAATATCTCTCTTTAACTGCATATATATTATATATAATATATATAATTATGTATTTACTAAAAATAAATGAGGGATCTCTGTAATTCATTAACTGCAGAGAGTTGTTTATTTCATTTTAGAATACTTTAACTGCATAAAGAATACTATTCTTCTCATTTTTGGTGAGATGTTCATCCCACCATCCTTTTAATTGTCCTCTGAAACCTGCAATTAGAATGTGAGCGGTAGCTAAATCATTACTACCCTGTGTTGTTCTATATGCCGTGGCAACCATGGTCATGTTTTGTAGCATTTTCATAATGCTATACTCTGGTTGCCCATCTACACACCATTCGTAGATGTTATTGGCATTATAACTATTTTGTGTAACATTTGGGCCAAGTTCTAATCCTGGGTTTGGGATTTCATGATGGCGAGTGGGGAACCTTCTTTGTGGTATTGGTCTTCGCCAAGTGGATAATTGTCTTCTTCCTGAGGAAGGTCCTATCCTAACAATCTGTGGATCATTATCTGATAATTCTTCTGATTCATTATTAGAGATTTTACTTAGGACTCTAATACCATGGTTTATTGAGATTGATCCTGTTTCAGAATCTGGTTCCCTAGCTTTCTGTTTAAGTTTAGGAGCAATGGATTCCTCAATTTTAGCTAGTCTTTTTTCTAGCTCATTCATTGGTCGGGATACAAATTGGTTGGCTATTTTTTGAGGAATTTCATGTGGTTTGAGTAATGGCTTTTTGTCAAATGTCTCAGATATATGAGTAGAGGTAGAAGGTTGGGGTTTGGTAGTCAAGTATTCTCCTATGGTTTGGAGGTATTTGTTGGTATAATTGCTTTGTTCAAAGATACTCTGGATATGTTTGGCATTGACTGACTCGGACAAATGTCTCGGATCTTTTTGTTTGAATGGGACTGCTTTAATTTCTACAGCCTTATAGGTTGTGGTAAAAGGCATCTCCGGAGGCATCTCTGACTTTACCTTTTCTCCTTCGGTGACCTGTGAATTTTTAGCCACACAAATTTCTTTTTCTTTTAAAAAAGGATATTTTATATTTTGACTAGAAGCATAATAATCAAACCATTTAAAGAATACTACATTAACCTTATTTTTACTAAGGAAATTATAATATTCTTCCTGAACCTGTTTCCTATCTTTGCCTTGATAATTAGCAAAAAACCATTCTCTCTTTATTCTATTTTTTGCAGAATAAAATTCTTTTTGTAATTTTTCTCTTTCAAATTTAAATTATGATTTTATCATATTCAACTCTCCTACATTTTCTGTCATAGTAGAATAAGTGGGAAATCTGGGAAGACTATTACTGTCAGATGAGTCTTCTTGAGGTTCTACTTTATATCTAGCCTGAGGAATTTTAGATGAATTATCTAAATCATGCAAACTTGTGTTTACTGCTGAGACTGAATGTCTAGGGGGTTGTTTTAGCTTTCTAGAATGTGAAAAAGAAGTAGACCTAGATGATTCGGCTTCTTCCTTATGAGAATCTCTCATACTAAGTGACCTGTCAAATGTTATTTTCACAATCCCACTAGCATATTGAGTAATTTTTGTTGGGACAGTGCTTCTAACTGGATCTGGAGGTGCTGCTTCTTCTAAAAGCCAATCATTCGGTAAAGAAACATCTTTCCATTTGAAACTTTGTGGAATAGATAATCTAGATCTATTCATATCTGTTTTAAACAAGATGGTTTCTCCTTTCTTTGAAAACATACTTGCACCTGTGTTAAAAGCTCAGATTAAGGCTTTATATCTAAGCCTATATAAGATTGTAACAGTAATTGATCCTTCTTTTGCTTTTATGTTAAATACTTTAATATTTAAAGTTAAAGTATCTAAAATATTTTTATCCTGTAAAGAAATGCAAAAGTAAGGAAAACAATCAAAATAAATTGGACCTTCACATAGGCTAGTTTCTACCATTCCTAGTAAGGAATCTTCAAAGTCTAAAAATCTGCAATCTCTTAATCCAAGAAGTAAGGCAAAATTCATACCATCTTTATTAAGAGGTTTAGCAGCTATTTGAACTAAACCAAAATGTAAACAATTATAACCATTTTTCCTATGGTTTTCTATGGTTTTCTATGGTTTTTGAAGATAAAAGTTGAATTGTTTCAACATGTTTTGTTAGTGGAAAAGCTTGTTCCACTATTTTTACTGAAAAATCAGAAACCATTTTCCATTTATCTTTATAAACGTCATTAGTTGGTCTCTTAGGTATTTTCCAATTATCCTAGTCTTGAGACAAATTTTCAAAATTTATTTCTTCTTTAAGAAGAACATTGTTTGAAGACCTACTTGAAGAGGCCTCCGCTGATTTTTTAGAAAAGTTTCTAAAGATGGAAGACATTAAGTAATAATAACAGAAATTAAAGAGAGTGTTGAATTAAAGATAACAGAAAATAAAGAGCTTTAACTTTGATTTAAAGCTTACTCCCTTCTGGATTCATCATCATCAGGTTCTATGGATCCCTGGATAATAATTTCACCTATTCTTACCAATGATAATGAAGATCTGGCTGTGTTGAACCTTGAATTAGTAAACTATGGCCAGGGTCAGGCCAGAAATCCATCTGGTACCTCAACAATATGGTCCGGGCTTGTCAATCCATTAGCCTACTCCAACTACTGCTGGCACTAATAGATCTCGATCATAGGTTTACTGATCCAAGCTCAAGAACATAGATCTATAAAAATATTATTAAAAATAATTGAAATACATATCTAGTTACCCACTTCCCCTTCTGGCTCTGATACCAGAAAGGAGGTTGGTCCCTAAAGAATTAAAAGAGAAAAATGAAATACAGAATAGAAAGTGGGTCGCAGACGGACTGCCACTATAATGTTAGATGCAGAAAAATAAAAGTTAGAAGTTAGAAGTCATAAACAAAAATATATACATGAATTCAAATTAAACATAATAGTTTACAATCCGAAACTCCAAAATAGTTCACTGCTTTGGGTACATCACTTACTTATATATTCTCCAAAGCTTAGGTACAAAAGTAAAAAATATCTCTAAGAAGGTGAGGGGGAGAAGAGATGTTGAAGGGATTCAAAAGATGAAGAAATTACAAAGGAAAGGAAAAGAAAGGAAAAGGAAAGAGAAGAAAAGAAAAGAGAAGTAGGAAGAGTAGAGAGAGTAGAGAGAGTTGAGAGAGTAGGAAGAGTAGAGAGAGTAGAGAGAGTTGGAAGGAAGGGAGAAGAGTTGTTTAGAGAGAAGGGAGAGGAGTGGTTTTAGAGAGAGAGAAATGGGTAAGCAAACGAATGCCTACCTTTGGTTCAATTGTTGTCTATTTATAGACAAACTTTTTTTTTTATTCCGCGTAGCTACAGTAGTTCGCGTTGCTACAGGAACTTTTTTTTTTTTTTTTTCAATTCCCCATTTTATTTATGGAATTGGGGAGAAAATTCCAAAACAATCATCTTCATTTAGAAGATCAATAAGGAGATCTTCGTCTTCATTTTCTTCTTTGATTGAAGTGCCTCGGCTTCCCTGGGAGCTCGTGTCACTTTTAAGTTGACTTAATATATTTTTCTAGGTGTTTTATATATTCCTCCTGGGTTGATACTGCTACTAATTTTGAAGCAGCTAAGGCCTTCTGTTGTAAAAAAATTGATCTTTGTTGATCTGCTGGAGGCTGATATGTTGGATTGTTGTGGAACCATGCTTCAATCATTACTGGCTGAACAACATCGGTCTCGAACTTTTTCCACCATTTTGAGTATCATTGTCTCACCAAGGCTGGCAGCATGTCTTCTTGCTTAGAAAATTCAAATTTCCAAGCATATATCCATGACAAGGAGAAGATAGAATAGAATTGAAGTAATTTAGGCACAGATTTTGGTGCTGTAAATTTTTCATAAAATAATTGATAACCAGGTCTGACGGAGTCTGGTAGAATATGTGGGTTTGGTCCATGAATATTCCACCATGATATAAACCATATTGGAAATTTATATTGATTTCCTCTTTTAAAATAAAAAAGATAAGAGTGTTTTTTATGCCTGGTTTTGTACGGTAAATGCATTAAACCAGGCTTGTCTATAGTCCCAGTAAGTATAGCCTGGGGGAGAAAATGGTTGGGCGAAGTTTCTAGGTTTATTTAGATTGGCTTTCCAATCTGACGGGGTCAAGACAAAGAGAATTTGGGCTGTAGAATGTGTATTCTTTCCTTTATCAAAGTAGGCTTTGAATTTGACTGATCCCGAATCCACTAATATAAATTCATAGTATTTTTGGGTTTTATTCATGAAATGGGGAATAAAATTTGTTTGCGGTGGTAGGACTGTTTGGGCTACCTGGTAAGGATTGGGTGTAAAGAATTCTGGTTCTGTTTGGACTACCAGTTGGGAAGTCTGGCATTTAAAGTATTCAGTTAAAATGGAGCTCTTTGATCCAGTAGGGATCGATTTTTGTCCTGATGATACCAGTACTTGTTCATTAGTGGGATTTGTAACCACCACTTTATTTTGTGAAGTGAGATTTGTAATCACCACTTTGTTTGGCAAAGTAGGATTAACACTCACCACTGGAGATTTAGAAGTGGGACTGCTAGTCACCACTTTAGTTTGAGTAGTGGGACTATTAGTCACCACTTGCGGTTAAGGAACAACCTGAGGTTGGGGGAATTTTACCAATGAAAATCCTGATCTTGCGGCCCACTCCTGGATGGATTCTATTTGGGCTCTTTTTATTTGTTCTTCTTCTGCCATCTCGGCCCAAGTCTTTGGGGAGACTATTGAGATTGGTTGGATAGTGGTAAGGTTATCCATCGCTTGAAATTGCCTTGGGTTCAAGGCATAATCCTTTGGTGACTTCTGCACCATTTGTTTCGAAGTTGAGGCTTCGGGAGTTTGTTTTGAGGAAGAGGACCCTTCCTTGGATGTTTTGATAGCTTCAATAGCTATCACGAGATTGTCCGGGGGCCTTTCTTCTTTCTTTTTTCTTGGAGGCATTATTTCCCCTGTACAAATTCACGGGTCAGAAAATCGGGAAGAGAATTAGACTCTCATTTAATATATTCATTATCAAAATCAAATATAGATAATATAGTATGCCACCTAGCAAAAATCTGTTTAGATGCTATATTTTTCACATCCTTTTGTAATACATCTTTTGCTGATTTACAATCAACTCTTATTAAGAATTTTTGATTTAGTAAATCGGATTGGAATTTAGAGACACAAAGAACAATAGCAAGTATTTCCTTTTTTATAGTGGAATAATTCTGTTGTGTGTTATTCCAGTGTGTAGATATAAAGAAACTAATTCTTTCTTTTTCTCCCTGGACTTGTTTCAGAATCCCACCATATCCTAAATCAGAGGCATCTGTCTCTACTATTTTCTTTAAAGTGGGATTAGCTATGTCAAGACAAGGTAAAGACTTAACTAAGGTCTTTATTTTTCTTACCGATTGTGTATGTAAATCAGTCTAGGAAGGTGGTGTCTTCCTTAGTCTTTCATGTAATAATTTAGCTAAATTAACTAAATTGGGGATAAAATCAGCAACATAATTTAGACATCCTAAAAATCGTTGTAGTTGCTGTTTTTCTAAACTCTGGTCAGGAAATTTATCAGCAAAACTAATCGATCTCTCAATTGGAGCAATTGTTCCTTGGTAAATATAATGTCCAAGGAATCTAATTTTAGTTTGGCAAAGGCTTATTTTTCTCTGAGAGACTACTAATCCATTTGTTTTTGTCACTTGTAAGAAAATATTGAGATGTTTAAAATGCTGGCCAAGATTGTTAGAATAAACTAAAACATCATCAATCTAAACAATAGTAAAGTTTGAATAAGGATTAAAAATATCATTCATAATCCTTTGAAACTCTGAAGGGGCATTCTTCAGTCCAAAAGGCATTACATTCCATTCGTAGTGTCCAAATGGAACTGTGAATGCCGTCTTATACCTGTCAGAAGGGTGAATCTGAACTTGCCAAAATCCAGATTTCATGTCAAATTTAGAAAAGATTTTTTGCTGCAAATAATCTTTGCAACAAGTCCTTTTTGTTTGGAATTGGATATCTAATCCATTGTAAAACCTGATTTAAGGCTTTATAATTAATAACTAGTCTAGGCACTCTGCGTTCTATTTCTGAACTTTTATTGACATAGAATGCCAGACAGCTCCATGGGGATTTACTTGAGCTGATAATCCCTTTTTGTAAAAGGTCATTAATTTCATTTTTACAATATTCCATTAATTCTTGACTCATCTGGATGAGTCTTGCTTTTGTAGGAATATTTTGTTCCTTAAAATCCTTTTCATAAGGAAGAAAAATTGTATGTTGTTTTCTTCTCCAAAAAGCATTTGGGAGATCAGAACATACCTTTTCTTCAATTTTTTGTTGCAACTATTTAATTCTTCCTTGGATTTGTGGTTGCTGTAGTTGTGATTCTATTCTTTTAAATTCTATTTCCTCCTTAAGGAAATTTATCTGTTGGGTTTTTGCTTTCAAAGGATTTACCTCCCTAGTGATTGGTTCCTTTGAGAATGGGAGAATAACGTTCTCTCCTAGTTCCTGTGGTTGTATTCGTTCCATTGTGGTTAAATAAGGAACTAACTGGATGATAAAATCCGTATCTAAAATAATAGGACGAGACAATTCTTTGACTAACAGAAATGAGAATGTTACTTTTGTCGTTGAAAAATGAACATCAACATCCGATAATTTGTACTTAATCCCAAGCTTTGTTTTATTGGCTGTAGTTAGTCTTTCTCTACTTTTTTCAAAAAATTTTGTAGGAATAAGTCCCTCTTGTATACAGCTAAAATCGACTCCTGTGTCCCATAATGCATCTGTTTCTAGGACGAAACAATTTTTTACTACCAACTTTATCCTAACATCATGCCTTTGGAAGGTGGTTATAGAATTAAGTTGGGGTATCTCGTCTCCAATGAAGAATTCTTCTTTATTTTCTAAGACAGGTTTTGAAGTTTGACTGTCAATTACGTTCTGTATCAGCAAACTATGAAGGTCTTGCTTAGCTTTTATCTCTCTAATTTCTTCCTTAGCTAAGGCCAACTATTTCTGTAAGTCACTTATAGAGATTGGACTAGGAGTCTTTTTTGGGACCCTGTTAAGGATCTCTGTAAGGTTGTAAGTATTAAGTAATTTTGGGTGACTTCCTATAGGGTTAGGTATGGTGGAAGTAGATAGTTTTTCTTTTAGAGTTTGTCTGAATTGGTTTAAATAAATTTTTTTGTTGGTTTGGATCTTCTAACCCTTCTATTAATTCTAAAAGGAGATCTTGTTCTTTAGTAAGAACATTAATAGAATGACCCTCTATTATGTCTTCTTCTGATGATAATGAATTAATATCATCCTGCTAAAATTGCTGGATGTAATTTTCATCACTTGATTCTGTATCTGTGTCAGCTTCTGATCCTATGAGAAGCTGATTAAGTTGATTAGTTACATCCTCCTGAAAATTCAACGCTTGAATTTTCCTGTTTAATCGACAATATCTAGCTATATGACCGGGTTTCTGACACTTATAACAAACAACTTTAGATAAGTCTCTAGGCTTATTGGTTTGTTCTAAGGGAAGTTTTCTTTGAAATTTAGAAGACCTCTTCTTTCTATAAAAAGGTTTGGGTTGAGATTCTGACCTATATTTTTGAAAATCAGGTTTATACTTCTTCTTTTTAGAACCACTTGGTAAACCAAATTGTTCACAAAATGATCCTAACATTTTCCTATTTTTAGCAAGATCCCTCATCATTTTATCTTGCCAACACGTTTTCATTGGTACTTTCTGAATAAAATTATTAAGTTGTCCATAAGTAAGTTGCTCATAAGGAACAACTCCTTTGAACTCTTCCCTAAGTTCATATCGGACTAATCTCCTTAAGGACTTAGGAAGGCCATCTATGAATTTCTATTTCCAGTATTGTTGATTACTATCTGGTCGGTCGTAAATTCTAGATATGAAAACATTTTTGTATTCCTGGAATCCTCTTAGACTCGTAATTTAAGATTGTTTAATAATTCTGAAGATTTATCTCTAAAGATTCCTGGATCACCAATAAAAGTTTTAGCAATCGTAAATATTAAGGTTGAAACAAAGTCAGGAATAGTTTCACCATTTTGTACAACCATTAATTATTAAAACTTACTCCCTTCTGTATTTACGATTTATAAACATTAAATTATATAATGTTTATTACCATTAATTATACAATTCATTTTTAATATATGCCATTAAATTATATATATATATATATTATGAGTCCTAGAGGAGGCTCACTGGGCTTTGATGTGCACCAATTATACCTAATTATATAGGGCATAATGCATGCGTTAATGCCTTGTTTTGCTAGAATTAGCTATTCTAGATGTGTTTCCAGGAGATATTATGGCATAATCATGTGTTTTACAGGTATTGAGATGCATGTGATATAATTGGTGAATTTAGAGAAAATCTTGGTGAAAAGAAGGAAAACAGGTGGCCAAATGCACAAATGAGGAGAAGAGCAAACTGGGCAGAACACGATGCGGCCTAAGTAAGGTCGCAGACTGACCACGTCAGTTGATAGAAGGACACAGACTATCAAACGGCTACAACCGAGTTATGGGAGTGGCACGATCACAAAGCCCAAGACAGAACTAGTGCACGTCCAACATGCGGTCGCATCTACAACCTTTGCAATGCATGTTTATGTTGTGCTGCTAGAGGAGGATACTTGTCTTGAGAATTGCATTTGAATCACTCCTTTATAACCTAAAGGTGGTGGGAATCCCTCCCAAATCCATCATTTTATCCTTGTATTAGTTTAGTTCCCTTGTTTGCATTTAGCATCCTCATAATCAACTCTAACAAAAAAGAAAAATAATTGAACATACCACCCATAGTTCCCTGTAGGATCAACACCTAAAAGTAATACATGGTGAGGTTTTTGGATCCCTTAGTGTGGAATTATTAGGTTATAAATATTATTTTGGTAGGTACTTTTGTCACACACCAGGTTGCACTTCGCATGCTGATGTGAATCAATTTCACATCTTATTTGGTGTTAAAATCATGCAATTTCAACTTGTTTTTAGTAGATTTTTAATCTAAATGTACTTGAAACTGTAGTTTATGGTTGATTTTCTGTGAGTTGTAGATAATTGTGAAGATGTGAGGTTGATGAAGATACTTAAAGACTTTGGAGCTTAAATTGAAGAAATATTAAAAATTTGAAGGGAATTTGGAGGAGAAATGAGGAATAGAGCTTAAAGAACCAAATGCAGAGGTGACGCAGAGGCCACGACATGGTGGACGTCAGTAGTGGGAGGCGACAAGAAGGCACCAATGCCTACTGGATGCTTGCGCCAGAAGAAGCACTAGGCATCCTGTAGGAGCTAGCACCACCCTAACGCCAGCATGACCATGCGTCCACCGCCAGTAGTCAAAATTACCAAATTGCCCCTACAAACTTAAATTGTAAATTTTCCAAATTAGGCTTGTAATTTACTCTATTCTTTCATTCATTTATTGATAAATGAGTAAGGCTCATAACACATAGTAGACACTATACAACCACATAGTGAAAAGTTTTATAGGGAGAGAAGTTAGAGCTTTATAGTTATAGAAACTTGAGAACATTGCCTTGGATCTTAAATCCACAATGTTCTAAGCCAGATCTAGGGATTTTCACAGCTCTAAGTGATAGAGGAAGTGAAAATCCTATGTAGTTAGGATGAATTTGATGAAATACCAAGTGAATTTGCCTATGCTCTGAGTTTGAATTGTGGGGTCGTGTTTAGTTCATGTTTTTATGAACACACTGAATTCTACAATGTGAATTTGAGTTTTTGTGGCTTATTTTCACATGAGTTTGATTCTATTCTTCCTCTCATGTGATTTTTTTGATGAACTATGTTGAATTTGCATGTTTTGTGGTAGTTGTTGATAATTAGTGCCTTTGCCTAATAATTAACTGCCCAAGTAGTCCTGGTTAGTGATGAGTTCATGAATATAGGGTGATAAACTTAGGCACTTACTAGGCAAGATAATTACTAGGCCATAAAAAGGTAAATCAGACGAATTACACCATGGGTTAGTGACGGAAGATCGTGGGTAAAGTGACATAGAATTGATTAAGCCTTGGCCGAATTGATTAAGTTAATCCCATAGATCTAGTAACCACAAGACTAAGTACATAACTGGTAGGTATCTTACAGTTTCACAATCGAAACCTCTAAACTTTGAGGAAGTGAATTTCTCGCTTTTACCTCACATATTTTTCCTCATTTTAGTTTTCTGCTGATGCTCTGTTGTCTGAACCCATTTATACTTAATACTTGTTTATTGCTTTTACTGTTTTTACTTACTAAAAATAAAAGAAAATAGCAATAAAACCCACCGTTCCTTGGGATCGACACTTAAATACTGCATTAATTTATTTTGTAAAGTTTGAGTAGTTATAAATTTTAATTTGTGAGCATTACGACAACATCTCATCAAAGACCTTGTACGTGTTTGTTATGTATTGATGTGATAAAGGGAATAGATAAACTTTTGTGTTATCATTTTCTTTGCTTTACAAAATCCATAATCATCATTACCCTTAGGATTAACTCCGTCAAGCCCCAACCTTTTCTTTGTTTTTTTTTTTTTTCAACCCAAGTTTTAGCCCATTCAACCTTATTTTCTAGCCTTTTAATTTGTGAACCTTGAAGAGTTTGTTTTGGTTATAATGCTAATGGCTTGTTAATATATGGATTCATAGTTAGAGTTAGTACATTTTCAGTTTTTGAGTAGTAGTAGTAAAGATTAAAATGGTGAAAATGAACCCTTATAAAATAAATAAATGGGGAAGTGATCAACAATAATGGAGATAATGATGATTATGTGTATTTTTTTTTTGCATTTAAGTAATTTATTTTACGTTACATTTTATAATAATTTCATTAATTAATTAATAATTAAATAAATAAACTTTAAAAAATTACCTAAATGTTCTAAAAATAAATTTTAAAATTATTTTATTAAATATTTTATATTTTATTTAATTAAAAATGATAAGTTATAAAATTTTAAATTTATAAAACTAATAAAATAATAATATAAAATAATATTATAATATTTTATATCACCCCAAAATGGGGAGTGATAAACCAGTTCGTATATCATACTCCTAGGAGTAAATGTACTATTACTACTCCTAGCAAAAAAAAAAAAAAGGTAAAAAATGAGGCAACACCATTTAATCTATTCAGCAGTCTCTCTCTCCTCAAACCCTAATCTATTCACTCTCTCTCCTCAAACCTTAATCTATTCACTCTCACTCATCTTCTCCTTCAGCAGCCTCTTTTCTCTCTTTTCTTTCTTCTCTCGCACCGATTCTGGCCATTCCGAGAAGATTTTTGAAGATATCTCACCGCCAAAATACTCTCCACATCTCAAGCTTCAAAACCCATACCATTTGCCCAGCGGAGAAATAATGATGACGGGCGGTGTTTTTGTGCTTACATAAACTCGTCTGTGTACTTATGTAAGTGGTTCGTGAACGACTGTGTACTTATGTAAACTCGACTGTGTGCTTACATGAACAACGAGTAGTTTAATGCAGTTTACATAAACTTTGCCCAAGTACCAGTTTACATAAACTTTGCAGTGAACTTTGCAATTTACATAAAATTTGCAGTAAATTGCAGTTTACATAAACTTTGCAGTAAACTTTATAGTTTACATAAACTTTGCACTAACAAAGACTACTTTGAACCAGAAAAGAGTATTTAACATAAAAGAAAATCATTTTGACCAAAGAATCAGTAGTTTACATAAGCCAACAGAACTTTTGCAGAACGCAGCTCTGTTCTTTGTTATTTTTCGGAAAATCTAGAAAGCCAAAGTTGCTTATATAAATTTCTGAGTAAACCTTATGCAAAGAGTTTTAAATCGAGCTATAGTTTGCTTAAATCGGACAAAGAATGAAGAAGATATGAATTTCTGAAGTACAGCCATTACTTCAAATTTTTTTGCAAGAAGAACAGCACTTGCAGCTCTGTTTCAGAGCTGATTTATGGGAGATTTACAAGTCCAAATAAAGATCCGTAAAATTATGCGTAATCCTTGTAAGGAGAGGTTTAAAACAAGCCAAAGTTTGATCAAAACGGATGAGAAACGATGGAGATATGGAATTCCAAAGTTGGATGACAGCTGCAGAATTTTCACTTCAGTTTACATAAACTTTGCAGTAAACTTTGCCCAAGTACCAGTTTACATAAAATTTGCAGTCTGCAGTTTGCATAAACTTTGCAGTAAACTTTGCCCAAGTACCAGTTTACATAAACTTTGCAGTAAACTTTGCAGTTTACATAAACTTTTCACTAACAAACACCACTTTGAACTAGAAAAGAGTATTCAACATAAAAGAAAATCATTTTGACAAAAGAATCAGTAGTTTACATAAGCCAACATAACTTTTACAGAATGCACCTCTGTTCTTTGTTATTTTTCGGAAAATCTAGAAAGCCAAAGTTGCTTATATAAATTTCTGAGTAAACCGTATGCAAAGAGGTTTAAATCGAGCTATAGTTTGCTTAAATCGGACAAAGAATGAAAAAGATATGAATTTCTGAAGAACAGTCATTATTTCAGATTTTTTTCCGAAAAGAACAGCACTTGCAGCTCTATTTCAGAGCTGATTTATGGGAGATTTACAAGTCCAAATAAAGATCCATAAAATTATGTGTAATCCTTGTAAGGAGAGGTTTAAAACAAGCCAAAGTTTGATCAAAACGGATGAGAAACGATGGAGATATGGAATTCCAAAGTTGGATGATAGCTGCAGAATTTTTACTTCAGTTTACATAAACTTTGCAGTAAACTTTGCCCAAGTACCAGTTTACATAAAATTTGCAGTCTGCAGTTTACATAAACTTTGCAGTTTACATAAACTTTGCCCAAGTACCATTTTACATAAACTTTGCAGTTTACATAAACTTTGCACTAACAAAGACCACTTTGAACCAAAAAAGAGTATTTAACATAAAAGAAAATCATTTTGACCAAATAATCAGTAGTTTACATAAGCCAACAGAACTTTTGCAGAAGGCAGCTCTGTTCTTTGTAATTTTTCAGAAAATCTAGAAAGCCAAAGTTGCTTATATAAATTTCTGAGTAAACCTTATGCAAAGAGGTTTAAATCAAGCTATAGTTTGCTTAAATCGGACAAAGAATGAAAAAGATATGAATTTATGAAGTACAGTTATTACTTCATATTTTTTTTGCGAAAAGAACAACACTTGCAGCTCTGTTTCAGAGCTGATTTATGGGAGATTTACAAGTCCAAATAAAGATCCATAAAATTATGTGTAATCCTTATAAGGAGAGGTTTAAAACAAGCCAAAGTTTGATCAAAACGGATGAGAAACGATGGAGATATGGAATTCTAAAGTTGGATGACAGCTACAGAATTTTCACTTCAGTTTACATAAACTTTGCAGTAAACTTTGCCCAAGTACCAGTTTAGATAAAATTTGCAGTCTGCAGTTTACATAAACTTTGCAGTAAACTTTGCAGTTTACATAAACTTTGCTCAAGTACCAGTTTACATAAACTTTGCAGTAAACTTTACAGTTTACATAAACTTTGCACTAACAAAGACCACTTTGAACCATAAAAGAGTATTTAACATAAAAGAAAATTATTTTGACCAAAGAATCAGTAGTTTACATAAGCCAACAGAACTTTGCAGAATGCAGCTCTGTTCTTTGTTATTTTTCGAAAAATCTAGAAAGCCAAAGTTTCTTATATAATTTTTTGAGTAAACCTTATGCAAGGAGGTTTAAATCGAGCTATAGTTTGCTTAAATCGAACAAAGAATGAAGAAGATATGTTTTTCTGAAGTACAGTCATTACTTTAGATTTTTTTACGAAGAACAGCACTTGTAGCTCTGTTTCAGAGCTGATTTATGGGAGATTTACAAGTCTAAATAAAGATCTGTAAAATTATGCGTAATCCTTGTAAGGAGAGGTTTAAAACAAGCCAAATTTTGATCAAAACGGATGAGAAATGATGGAGATATGGAATTCCAAATTTGGATGACAGCTGCAGAATTTTCACTTCAGTTTACATAAACTTTGCAGTAAACTCCCAAGTACCAGTTTACATAAAATTTGCAGTCTGCAGTTTACATAAACTTTGCCCAAGTACTAGTTTACATAATCTTTGCAGTAAACTGCAGTTTACATAAACTTTGCCCAAGTACCAGTTTACATAAACTTTGCAGTTACTGCAGTTTACATAAACCTTGCCCAATTACCAGTTTAATAAGCTTTTCAGTAAACTGCAGTAAACTGCACTTTACATAAACTTTGCCCGAGTACCAGTTTACATAAACTTTGCAGTAAACTACAGTTTACATAAACTCTACTGTCATCTTTATCCTTCTCAACTGGCTCGCCTTCACCCTCCCCAACCTGCTGTGCTTTCTCATGTCCCAAATGTAAATTTCCATAAGTCTCAGGGGCTGGAAATATCGGCAACCATGAAGGTATATGCTTCCCAGGTGGCTCCACTCCAGTCAGAGCAAAACTAGAAGGTGGCTCCCTTTGCTTGAGAACAGGAAATTCAGGAATTGAATATGCAAACGGAATCTCTTCAGCCTCTCCAATGTAGCGGCCCAATTCCCTCACTACACCAGAACCCGAAAGACAATGATGAACATCTGAAGCACTTGAAAATCCCTGCACGGATCCGAAATCCTCCAGCGCATAAATTATATCAAACACATTACACTGACTCCTACAAGCTAAATTTGTAGACAAGCTTGCAGTTCTCCCAATCTCACGGATGTAGCGGACAGCCATATCAGACATAGCGTCCAAAGCAGACCATTGAAAGCCCTGGAAACCAGCATCTTCGCATATCTGAGCTACCGCGACTCTAGCAATGGAATGGGTAGAATCAACAACCCCAGAAGAAAAGAGTTAGAGAATCCATCAGGGAGAGAAATTGGGAGGGGGAAAAGAGAGAGAGAGAGAGAGAGAGAGAGAGAAGGGGGAGTGTGTGAGTGTGTGTGTTGGAAAGTTGGGGAAGGGGGTTTACTCCTAGGATAAACCGGGTAGGAGGAAACCGGCCGGTTTACTCCTAGGAGTATATTATAATTTGCGAGTGATAAACAGAGATGGGGTTCACTGTAGAGCCCTCCATTTTGGGGGTTGATAGGAGTACAAAAATCCCCCAAAATGGTTTCAACACCACCACCTCCAAAATTAGACATATCCCACTTTAAGACAATAAATTTTAAATGTGAGTCATTTGTATCAATAACAATGTTGTTCATTTCTTTGTTACACATTTATACTCATAACAAGAGTTTTGTATCTACAACAATTACAGTAAAGGTAAAAAATAACTAAATACAAATACAAATTTATAACTGATTATATATCTCTTATCTCAATATTTACTAAAAAAATAAAAATAAAATTTATCCAACTAAATCAATAATTAACCCCATATTCTTAACAAGAAAATATGGTATGTAATAGAGTATACTGGGATCACGGTATAAAAATTGATCCAACATGACTTTTATAGATATACATGTCACATCTTTCATTATCTCTTTGACATTGGACTAGAATTGTTGTGTAAAATTGATGTGGGCATGATGTGTACAGCGGATACTGCGCTGAATATTCTTGGTAACTTTAAAAACCCAAGCCAAGTAAAAATAAAAAAAAAAAACTTAATCAATTACACTAACTTTATGGCAATCAAAGCTAAACTTTACGGGAATCTAACGCGATGCTTCCCCAGTTTTTCCTTTCACGACGATACTTTCCTTTGGCTGTTTCTTCTTTTTGTGATTTTTATTCAATCATTCAAAGCTCTTTTTTACGCTTTTCATTTCTTTGACACTCATTTTGTTTCTCCCATCCTCCTTCTCATCTATGCAAGCAAGTGAGATTTTGATTTTTCCTCCCTTTAATCAATGAACAAAAGAGGTGGTTTGTGTGACATAATGAAGCGCAGCCCGTCTGAGTTGGCCCTTGAGGAGTTCTGCAAGCACAATGGAGATGTAGAAGATGGTAATAATGGTCGTGATCATCAGAATAATGTTGATGATGATGATGAAAAGAAAGGTGCCACTACTACTACTCAACATCTTGGTAGCAAATGCTTTTCTGATGACCCTCCTTCTGCCAACCTCTCCTTCCCCTTTGTCAGAAAGGTTAGTTCATTTTCTCCCTGCTTGATTTGGAATTTTCCTTCTCTCTTTGATGATTTTGTTCTCAAATTGTTTCTGGGCTTATGTTAAGAGTCAATAATTTTTAAACAATTTAAACGATTTCGACCCATTTGGTGGGCCCTTAGCTCAGGACCCATATGATTTTTAAGCGATACTTATGATGTCATTGCTTATGTCTTAGTATAATAATTAAGTTAATGATGTAAGTGCTTACGCACTCTAAGCATTATTAGTTTTATGACGTAAGTGCTTATGTAGAAAAACACTTTCTTTAATTTGTATTTTATTTCGGTCTCATTCCGGATTTCATTTCCGGACTTGTATTCATTCTTATAGAATTCCCTATAAAAAGATAAGACTCATCTTGTAATTGGCAGAAGCCTTTTTTATAAGAAATCAAGTTTTAAGAAACAACTTTCGAAATCTTTCTAGTCTTCTCTCTACTTCTTTAATTCTTTTGTAAGTCCTACTTTCTTTCATATTCCGTCCTTACGCTTTTCATATTCATCTTCTTTCTCCTTCTCAATTTTGGTATCAGAGCCTGGTTTGATTACAATTTCCAAATCGAATTTCTTACAAAGTTTTTGAAATATTTTTTTTTCAAAAGATTTTAACAATCTGAGACTTCGATAGAGTCTTGCATACATTTATCTAAGGTTTGGTAAGAGGTAGAGTGCATAAGTCCGTTGGTAAGCCCATAGAGGTGTTCCAGGTAGCAGACTCCCTTGTTCCCTTTAGGTCTATGTATACATCTCTATGGAAGTTAAAGCATGTTTAAGTCCTCGAAAACATCATGGTTGAAAAAATTCGAAGATTTCTCTTTGGAGATTCTAATACAGCCCATGCATCTACATCCATGGCATCATCATCATACTCTTCCATTCTTAATTCTCATGAATTAATACATGACATTCCGCCCAGTAAGAGTATTTCTGCAGTTTACTCACAAGGATTACTTAAATTTAATAAGGCTTACTTTATTAAAATCCATGAGGAAATTCATCCCATGGATGAAGATAAGAAAACAGTTAATTTATTGAATAATACTGCTATTTCTTATTATCTTAATCAAGGTTATCGATTTATGCATTATGGTTTAATACAAATTGATTTACATCCTTTAATTAAATGTGGGGTTGATACTCCTGTTTTTATGGCTTTACGTGATGATCGTTTAATTCATTATAATGATTTTATTCTTGCTTTAGTTCAGACTAATTTATGTAATGGAACTACTCGGTTTAATTGTGTACCTAATTTTGTTGTTAGTCTTACTGATAAAACAATAATAAAATCTTTGTTGTTAGATATTCATGTTCTTAATAATAAGAAATTAGATCCATAATCAGATAAATTTGTTTTAATTTATCGTATTTACTTTAAATTAATGAAGTCTATGATTCCTACTGATGACTCTGTTTTAGTAATAACTGATTCCGATAATACTAGAACACAAACTCCTAGACTACTTCCTCGACATGAAATAACTATACCCACTGAAATACTGATAGATAGACCGATTATATCTCAAAAAAATCCTATTAGTACTCAGGCTAATATTGAAGAAATTTCAGATAATAAAATTCAAATTAAATTTGATCATATGTCTTCTTTTAGATCTTCTTCTTTCAGGAGTAATTCAGACATTCCTTCAAGGTATTCTATAGATATACCTAGTACATCTATTGGGATAAGTCAAGAACCATCCACGTATTCTTATTCTACTCCCGATCCTAAGCTTAAATTTAAAGCTCCACTACCAGAACTAATTCCCGACTCTAGTTCCTCTGTAGGTTCTCCTACTCCGTCTCAAATGCGTTTTTCCGAAATTAATGTAATAAACAAATCTTTTCAAATTGACAAAGATTATTTAAATAAAAATTATTTTTCAAGTGAAAATAATGAAAAACGTAAGTGGTTTGAACAATTTGATGAGACAGTAATTTCTCAACTAAAAAATGAATGGGTTAATGATATAACTAGTAAACAGATTAATTTTCCTTTTTTCACATGGTTAAATTATTATTTTGATAAAGAGAAAATTCCTTATAAAAATTTATCCACTATTAATGTTCAGACTAATTTATATAAAAAATAGAAATTAAGTGATGATACTATTCTTTCCTCGATTGATCCTCCTTTACAAACTATTAAAATAAACACTAAAGAAGGAGAAGTAATTGCCTCCTTTTAAAAAAGCCAAAGATACACAAGATCCGGTTAATTCTGAAGATATTAAAAAGATTTATCAACAAAATAAATTTTCTAATCAAATTTTACAAACCATATCTCAACAAGTAGATTTAATTTCTGTTAAGCTAGACAGTCAGACTAATAATTTTTCTAATGAAGTAGCTAAACCTTTGATTATTCCTTCTCTTCCTCATGAAATGGCAAAAGAAATTTCTTTGGTTCAAAGAATTAATTTAGCTTTAGAATCATCTAATAGAGCTTCTAGTTCTAATTCTTCGTTAAATCAAATAGAAAAACAATTTAGTGGTTTAAGAATTAATGTACTAAATCGTGATGCACCTAAAGAAGATTCAACTGAAAATAATAGTTCTGAATCAGAAAATAAATTAGATAATATAGAAGTTTTAGAACAACAATTATCCGAGAATCCTCCTTTAGAGTTTAATAGAATACAAAGGAAATCCTATCGTAGGTCATATAGACAAAATCAGTTGTTTAATAAAAATTTAATGAATTACCATAGTAAACCGACTCCTCCAGATATTCAATTTGAAGAAAAAAGTAGATTTGTTACTAAATCATATGATGGTAATGCTATTTATGAATGGAATATAGATGGTAAATCCAAATATGAAATAATGAATACTCTGCATGAAATGGGTACTGCTACATTAGCTTATAAATCTAATTACCATATGATGACTGAACGACAAATTGCTTCATATTTAGTTTCTGGATTTACTGGCCAATTAAAAAATTGGTGGGATAATATATTTACTCGTGCTCAACAAATGGAAATTTTAACTCATCAGACTATAATTAGTAGAGAAATGACTACTGAAAATAATGAAATCGTTAGAACTGTTGAATATGAATCTAATGGAGCCAGTTATTTAATTTACGTTCTTTCTATGCATTTTATTGGAAATCCGAGAGAAGAATTAACTAGTTTAAAAATCTCTTTAACTAATTTAAGATGTCCTTTGTTTAAAGATTATTTTTGGTATAAGAATACTTTTTTGACTAATGTCTTGCGACGACCTGATTGTAATCAATCTTTTTGGAAAGAAGAATTCATTACAGGTTAATCTGCATTATTTTTCCAAAAATTAATTACCAGTTTACTTAAAGAAATGAGAACTGATAATTTGGATTTGACTAATATAACTTATGGTCAATTATTTGCTTTCCTTAAAAAAGAGGCTTTATCCATTTGTCAAGATTTTAAATTGCAGAGTAAATATGGCCTAGAAAGAGAAGAATTGGGTGCCTTCTGTCAGGCATTTGGTATTACAGGTATTTCTCCACCATCTACTCAAGAAAGAAATAATCAAAAAATTCTGAAATATAAACCTAGTAATAAACAATATAAAAAGTATAATAGGTACAATAATAATGAATTCTATCATACTAAAAAGGAATTTAGAAAAAATAAAAAACCAGTTAAATGTTATAAATGCGAAAAATTAGGTCATATAGCTCCTAACTGTAAATTAGAAAAGAAAATTAATACAATATTTTCTGATGAAACATAATTGAAAAATAAATTAATGTCCATTCTAATAAATTAAGAAAATGACGATAGTTTTATTCCTCTTATGATTCTAGTTTTCATGATAAAGAAGAATTTTGTGAATGTAAGAAAACGATTAATATGATGAATAGTGAAATAAAAATTAATACTAATAAGAATAAAAAAATATTATTTTATATAATAAAAGAAATTAAAGATGAACATGTTAAAACAGAATACTTAGAAAAATTAAAAACTTTAGTATTACAAGAAAATAATCATGTATTTGATATAAAAGAACCATTTAGTCTTAATAGTTTAATTGATAAATATAAAAATGAAGATAAATTTGAATTCCGTAAAAGTAATAATCTCAAAGAAGAAATAAATAAATTAAAATACGAAATTAAAGAAATCAATAAAGAATTAAGTAATTTAAAGGTAAAAGATTTAGAATTAGAAACAAAGATAATATTAAATTCTCAACACAATATATCTAGTTCTAATATTGCATCTAGTTCTGGCATAATAAAGGAAAACGATGGTATTAAAATATCCGACGAAATTCCTGATAATAAAATTTTTTTAAATTTACTAAATAAAGTAAAAATTGAAAAATGGTATGTCATGATTACTATTGGAGTAGAAGACTGAACTACTACTTGTATTGCTATGATTGACAGTGGTGTAGACCAATCTTGCATTAAATAGGTATCATTCCTGAGCATTATTTATCTCGTACAAAAGAAAAATTATATGCAGCTAATGGATTAGAAATCCCTATTTACGCTGAATTAAATAATGGATATATATGTAATAATGGATATTGCTTTAAACATTCTTTCCTAATTCTTGAAAAATTTACTACTGACGTTGTTTTAGAAAATCCTTTCTTGTATCAAATTACACCGTTTAAAAAAGAAGCTAATCATATATCAGTAAAAATATTAGATAATAAATTGTATTTCCCTTTTATTAATCCAATTCAGCGTAAAGAATTAGATTTACTTCAGACTAATTCTTTATATAAACAAATTTATATCATGCATAAAAAGAAAAAGAGCATAATGTTTTTAGAAAAAGAATTAGAATATTCAAAAATAGAAGAAAAATTATTGGATGAACATATTAAAATAAAAATTACTAATTTAGAACAAAAATTTCAACAATTAGTTTGCTCGGAACATCCTAATGCGTTTTGGTCCAGGAAAAAACATGTTGTCTCCTTACTTTATGAACAAGAATTTAGTGAAAGAGATATTCCAACTAAATCCCGACCTATACAAATGAATGAAGACTTGCTTAATTTGTGTAAAACTGAAATTCAAAATCTACTTGATAAGAAATTAATAAGAAAATCCCACTCTGCTTGGAGTTGTGCAATTTTTTATGTTAATAACCAAGCAGAAAAGGAACGTGGTGTGCCTAGATTAGTAATTAATTATAAACCGTTAAATAACGCTTTACAATGGATTAGGTATCCTATTCCTAATAAGAAAGATTTGTTAAATAGACTTCATAGTGCAAAAATATTTTCAAAATTTGATTTAAAATATGGATACTGGCAAATACAGATTAATGAGAAAGATAGATATAAAACCGCTTTTACAGTACCTTTTGGACATTTTGAATGAAATGTTATGCCTTTTGGTTTGAAAAATGCTCCTTCAGAATTTCAGCGTATAATGAATTATATTTTCAATGATTATTCTAATTTTGTATTAGTATACATTGATGATATTTTAATATATTCGAATAATATTGATCAGTATTTTAAACACTTAAATATAATTTTGCATGTCATCCAGTCTAATGGTTTAGTCATTTCCGAAAAGAAAATGAAATTATTTCAGACAAAAACTCGATTTCTTGGTCATGACATTAATAAAGGGACAATAAAACCTATTCAAAGGACAATAGAGTTTACTGAAAAATTTTCTGATGAAATTAAAGATAAAAATCAGCTACAACGTTTTTTAGGATGTCTTAATTACATTGCAGATTTCTTTCCTAATTTAAGAACAATTTGTAGTCCTTTGTACGAAAGACTGCAGAAGAATCCTCCTGCTTGGACAGATAAACATACAAATTTCATTAAAGAAATAAAACAAAAAATTAAAACATTGCCATGTCTCGGCATCCCACATCCTCATGCATTCATGATCATTGAGACCGATGCATCTGAAGTTGGCTATGGTGGTATCCTGAAATAGAAAATACATGCATCATCTATAGAGGAATTGGTTAGATATCATTCAGGTGTCTGGTCTGGTCCTCAGAAAAACTATTCTACTGTGAAAAAAGAAATTTTATCTATCGTTTTATGTATTTCAAAATTTCAAGATGATTTGTATAATAAAAAATTTTTATTAAGAGTTGACTGTAAGTCAGCTAAAGAAATTTTGCAAAAAGATGTAAAAAATTTGGTTTCAAAACAGATTTTTGCAAGATGGCAAGCGATACTTTATGTCTTTGACTTTGATATTGAATTTATCAAAGGCAAATCTAATTCTCTTCCTGACTTTCTTACTCGTTAATTCCTTACTGGTTTTTCTCCTCATGTCTAAAGATCCAGGCAAATCTCCAGTTCCTTTAACCCCCAATGATTACATCATGACTCCTCCTAAACCACTCCAGCCTAATGTTCCTACTCAAGATTTCCCTCCTCTTACATACATTAATGCAGTACAATCTCCTTCTGCTAAACTTCAGACTACTCCTCATTCTTCTTATGCTTCTTCTTCTTCTTCGACTCATTCAGCTCCATATATTCAAAAGAAAGAATTTGAATATTTAATGCTAACCCATTTCAAAACTCCTCCTGAAAATAATGATGTCAAGAACTTTGTTTCTCGCCTTTTCTTACCTAATCTTCAGTGGATGGCTGATGATATTTCGAAAACTCAGAAATATTATAAGCTTATTCTTATTGATACTAATTAAGTTGAGATTACTCATTATCCTGATCCAAAAGATAAATCTAGAATAGCTTACTCCAAATTCATCATAAAGAAAATAATGAGCCCTAGAGAATTTTTATCGATTCATACTTCTATTCCGTATACTCCCGATGGATTTAATTATACAGACTACATGTTAGCCTTCTATAGATGTCTTTTCTGCAGATCTTTTAATCACTCTTGGTTTATAAATTTTTCCTCTCATTTTAATAAGAAAGTGCTGATGTGGTTCTACGATTGGTGGAAGCTCCTTGGTGCGGTTCCTGAAATCCTTATACCTAATGCCGAAAAAGGTTTTCAAACCTACAAGAGAAAATGTAGGATTCAAGATTATCAAGCTACTTTTTTGTTTCATTCAGAATTCTGTGTTCCTTATATTCTGGCATGGAGTTATCAAATTGAACAAATTGACTCCTCATCTCCATGTGCCCTTATTTGACAAATCAACGTAAAATGGTGGAACAATTTTAATGACAACCAATGTAATGCACAGGTCATTCTGAACTATTTAGAAACTGGTGAAAAACTCAAAATTAATATCGCCCAAGTTTCTAAAATGATTCCTCTCCAACCCATTACTCCCGAAAAGACTTTGGTTCCTTTGCCAAAGATGATTGTTCAGACTCCTGCACAGATTCCTGCACAAGTGGTACCAGCTCCTGTTCCGCGAGTTCCTATTTCTAAGACTAATCCAGTTGATAATGAAGTCCAAGACTTTATTGCACAATGTCTGAAGACTTTTTATGAAACAAAGAAAAATGTGTCTAATGCTGAAACATCTCAATCAGATTCCTCAAAGAACGACAGAACAGAGAAAGTAGATTCTTGTAAAGATGACGATTTCGACGATTTCGACCCATTTGGTAGGCCCTTAGCTCAGGACCCATATGATTTTTAAGCTATACTTCTGATGTCATTGCTTATGTCTTAGTATAATAATTAAGTTAATGATGTAAGTGCTTACGTACTCTTAGCATTATTAGTTTTATGACGTAAGTGCTTACGTAGAAAAACACTTTCTTTAATTTGTATTTCATTTCGGTCTCATTCTGGATTTCATTTCCGGACTTGTATTCATTCTTATAGAATTCCCTATAAAAGGGGAAGACTCATCTTGTAATCGGCAGAAGCCTTTTTTATAAGAAATCAAGTTTTAAGAAACAACTTTCGAAATCTTTCTAGTCTTCTCTCTACTTCTTTAATTCTTTTGTAAGTCATGCTTTCTTTCTCCTTCTTGAAGTAGTGAGAAGACTAGAAAGATTTCGAAAGTTATTTCTTAAAACTTGATTTCTTATATAAAAAGGCTTCTGCCGATTACAAGATGAGTCTTCCCTTTTTATAGGGAATTCTATAAGAATGAATACAAGTCCGAAAATAAAATCCGGAATGAGACCGAAATGAAATACAAATTAAAGAAAGTGCTTTTCTACGTAAGCACTTACGTCATAAAACTAATAGTGCTAAGAGTGCGTAAGCACTTACATCATTAACTTAATTATTATACTAAGACATAAGCAATGACATCAGAAGTATAGCTTAAAAATCATATGGGTCCTGAGCTAAGGGCCTACCAAATGGGTCGAAATCGTCTAAATCGTCATCTTTACAAGAATCTACTTTCTCTGTTCTGTCGTTCTTTGAGGAATCTGATTGAGATGTTTCAGCATTAGACACATTTTTCTTTGTTTCATAAAAAGTCTTCAGACATTGTGCAATAAAGTCTTGGACTTCATTATCAACTGGATTAGTCTTAGAAACAGGAACTTGCGGAATAGAGTTGGTACCACTTGTGCAGGAATCTGTGCAGGAGTCTGAACAATCTTCTTAGGCAAAGGAACCGAAGTCTTTTCGGGAGTAATGGGTTGGAGAGGAATCATTTTAGAAACTTGGGCGATATTAATTTTGAGTTTTTCACCAGTTTCTAAATAGTTCAGAATGACCTGTGCATTACATTGGTTGTCATTAAAATTGTTCCACCATTTTACGTTGATTTGTCGAATAAGGGCACATGGAGATGAGGAGTCAATTTGTTTAATTTGATAACTCCATGCCAGAATATAAGGAACACGAAATTCTGAATAAAACAAAAAAGTAGCTTGATAATCTTGAATCCTACATTTTCTCTTGTAGGTTTGAAAACCTTTTTCGGCATTAGGTGTAAGGATTTCAGGAACCGCACCAAGGAGCTTCCACCAATCGAAGAACCACATCGACACTTGCTTATTAAAATGAGAGGAAAAATTTATAAACCAAGAGTGATTAAAAGATATGTAGAAAAGACATATATAGAAGGCTAACATGTAGTCTGTATAATTAAATCCATCAGGAGTATACGGAATAGAAAATGAATTACGAGTATGAATCGATAAAAATTCTCTAGGCTCATTATTTTCTTTATGATGAATTTGGAGTAAGCTATTCTAGATTTATCTTTTGGATCAGGATAATGAGTAATCTCAACTGAATTAGTATCAATAAGAATAAGCTTATAATATTTCTGAGTTTTCGAAATATCATCAGCCATCCACTGAAGATTAGGTAAGAAAAGGCGAGAAACCAAGTTCTTGACATCATTATTTTCAGGAGGAGTTTTAAAATGGGTTAGAATTAAATATTTAAATTCTTTCTTTTGAATATATGGAGCTGAATGAGTCGAAGAAGAAGAAGCATAAGAAGAATGAGGAGTAGTCTGAAGTTTAGCAGAAGGAGATTGTACTGCATTAATGTATGTAAGAGGAGAAAAATCTTGAGTAGGAACATTAGGCTGGAGTGGTTTAGGAGGAGTCATGATGAATCATTGGGGGTTAAAGGAACTGAAGATTTGTCTGGATCTTTAGACATGAGGAGAAAAACCTGTAAGGAATTCACGAGTAAGAAAGTCAGGAAGAGAATTAGATTCGCCTTTGATAAATTCAATATCAAAGTCAAATACAGAAAATATTGCCTGCCATCTTGCAAAAATCTGTTTTGAAACCAAATTTTTTACATCTTTTTGCAAAATTTCTTTAGCTAACTTACAGTCAACTCTTAATAAAAATTTTTTACTATACAAATCATCTTGAAATTTTGAAATACATAAAACGATAGATAAAATTTGTTTTTTCACAGTAGAATAGTTTTTCTGAAAACCAGACCAGACACCTGAATGATATCTAACCAATACCTCTATAGATGATGCATGTATTTTCTGTTTCAGGATACCACCATAGCCAACTTCAGATGCATCGGTCTCAATGATCATGAATGCATGAGGATGTGGGATGCCGAGACATGGCAATGTTTTAATTTTTTGTTTTATTTCTTTAATTAAATTTCTATGTTTATCTGTCCAAGCAGGAGGATTCTTCTGCAGTCTTTCGTACAAAGGACTACAAATTGTTCTTAAATTAGGAAAGAAATCTGCAATCTAATTAAGAGATCCTAAAAACCGTTGTAGCTGATTTTTATCTTTAATTTCATCAAGAAATTTTTCAGTAAACTCTATTGTCCTTTGAATTGATTTTATTTTCCCTTTATTAATGTCATGACCAAGAAATCAAATTTTTGTCTGAAATAATTTCATTTTCTTTTCGGAAATGACTAAACCATTAGACTGGATGACATGCAAAATTATATTTAAGTGTTTAAAATGCTGATCAATATTATTCGAATATATTAAAATATCATCAATGTATACTAATACAAAATTAGAATAATCATTGAAAATATAATTCATTATACGCTGAAATTCTGAATGAGCATTTTTCAAACCAAAAGGCATAACATTCCATTCAAAATGTCCAAAAGGTACTGTAAAAGCGGTTTTATATCTATATTTCTCATTAATCTGTATTTGCCAGTATCCAGATTTTCAATCAAATTTCGAAAATATTTTTGCACTATGAAGTCTATTTAACAAATCTTTCTTATTAGGAATAGGATACCTAATCCATTGTAAAATTTTATTTAACGGTTTATAATTAATTACTAATCTAGGCACACCACGTTCCTTTTCTGCTTGATTATTAACATAAAAAGCTGCACAACTCCAAGCAGAGTGGGATTTTCTTATTAATTTCTTATCAAGTATACTTTGAATTTCAGTTTTACACAAATTAAGTAAGTCTTCGTTCATTTGTATAGGTCGGGCTTTAGTTGGAATATCTCTTTCATTAAATTCTTGTTCATAAAGTAAGGAGACAACATGTTTTTTCATGGACCAAAACGCATTAGGATGTTCCGAGCAAACTAATTGTTGAAATTAGTAATTTTTATTTTAATATGTTCATCCAATAATTTTTCTTCTATTTTTGAATATTCTAATTCTTTTTCTAAAAACATTATGCTCTTTTTCTTTTTATGCATGATACAAATTTGTTTATATATAGAATTAGTCTGAAGTAAATCTAATTCTTTACACTGAATTGGATTAATGAAAGGGAAATACAATTTATTACCTAATATTTTTACTTATATATGATTAGCTTCTTTTTTAAATGGTGCAATTTGATACAAGAAAGGATTTCCTAAAACAATGTCAATAGTAAATTTTTCAAGAATTAGGAAAGAATGTTTAAAGCAATATCCATTATTACATATATATCCATTATTTAATTCAACATAAATAGGGATTTCTAATCCATTAGCTGCATATAATTTTTCTTTTGTACGAGATAAATAATGCTCAGGAATGATACCTCGATTAATGCAAGATTGGTCTGCACCACTGTCAATCATAGCAATACAGGTAGTAGTCCAGTCTTCTACTCCAATAGTATTCATGACATACTATTTTTCAATTTTTACTTTATTTAGTAAATTTAAAAAATTTTTATTATCAGGAATTTCGTCGGATATTTTAATAACATCGTTTTCCTTTATTATGCCTGAACTAGATGCAATATTAGAACTAGATAGATTGTGTTGAGAATTTAATATTATCTTTGTTTCTAATTCTAAATCTTTTACCTTTAAATTACTTAATTCTTTATTGATTTCTTTAATTTCATATTTTAATTTATTTATTTCTTCTTTGAGATTATTACTTTTACGGAATTCAAATTTATCTTCATTTTTATATTTATCAATTAAACTATTAAGACTAAATGGTTCTTTTATATAAAATACATGATTATTTTCTTGTGATACTAAAGTTTTTAATTTTTCTAAGTATTTTGTTTTAACATGTTCATCTTTAATTTCTTTTATTATATCAAATAATATTTCTTTATTCTTATTAGTATTAATTTTTATTTCACTATTCATCATATTAATCGTTTTCTTACATTCACAAAATTCTTCTTTATAATGAAAACTAGAATCAGAAGAGGAATAAAAATCATCATCATTTTCTGAATTTTTTAGAATGGACATTAATTTATTTTTCAATTCTGTTTCATCAGAAAATATTGTATTAATTTTCTTTTCTATTTTACAGTTAGGAGCTATATGACCTAATTTTCCGCATTTATAACATTTAAATAGTTTTTTATTTTTTCTAAATTTCTTTTTAGTATGATAGAATTCATTATTATTGTACCTATTATACTTTTTATATTGTTTATTACTAGGTTTATATTTCAAAATTTTGTGATTATTTCTTTCTTGAGTAGATGGTGGAGAAATACCTGTAATACCAAATGCCTGACAGAAGGCCCCAAATTCTTCTCTTTCTAGGCCATATTTACGTTGCAATTTAAAATCTTGACAAATAGATAAAGCCTCTTTTTTAAGGAAAGCAAATAATTAACCATAAGTTATATTAGTCAAATCCAAATTATCAGTTCTCATTTCTTTAAGTAAACTGGTAATTAAATTTTGGGAAAATAACGGAGGCAAACCTGTAATGAATTTTTCTTTCCAAAAGGATTGATTACAATCAGGTCGTCGCAAGACATTAGTCAAAAAAGTATTCTTACACCAAAAATAATCTTTAAACAAAGGACATCTTAAATTAGTTAAAGAGATTTTTAAACTAGTTAATTCTTCTCTCGGATTTCCAATAAAATGCATATAAAGAACGTAAATTAAATAACTGGCTCCATCAGATTCATATTCAACAGTTCTAACGATTTCATTATTTTCAGTAGTCATTTCTCTACTAATTATAGTCTGATGAGTTAAAATTTCCATTTGTTGAGCACGAGTAAACATATTATCCCACCAATTTTTTAATTGGCCAGTAAATCCAGAAACTAAACATGAAGCAATTTGTCGTTCAGTCATCATATGGTACTTAGATTTATAAGCTAATGTAGCAGTACCCATTTCGTGCAGAGTATTCATTATTTCATATTCGGATTTACCATCTATATTTCATTCATAAATAGCATTACCATCATATGATTTAGTAACAAATCTACTTTTTTCTTTAAATTGAATATCTAGATGAGTCGGTTTACTATGGTAATTCATTAAATTTTTATTAAACCACAGATTTTGTCTATATGACCTACGATAGGACTTCCTTTGTATTCTATTAAACTCTAAAGGAGGATTCTCGGATAATTATTATTCTAAATCTTCTATATTATCTAATTCATTTTCTGATTCAGAACTATTATTTTCAGTTGAATCTTCTTTAGGTGCATCACGATTTAGTACATTAATTCTTAAACCACTAAATTGTTTTTCTATTTGATTTAACGAAGAATTAGAACTAGAAGCTCTATTAGATGATTCTAAAGATAAATTAATTCTTTGAACCAAAGAAATTTCTTTTGCCATTTCATGAGGAAGAGAAGGAATAATCAAAGGTTTAGCTACTTCATTAGAAAAATTATTAGTCTGACTATCTAGCTTAACAGAAATTAAATCTACTTGTTGAGATATGATTTGTAAAATTTGATTAGAAAAATTATTTTGTTGATAAATCTTTTTAATATCTTCAGAATTAACCGGATCTTGTGTATCTTTGCCTTTTTTAAAAGGGGAGGCAATTACTTCTCCTTATTTAGTATTTATTTTAATAGTTTGTAAAGGAGGATGAATCGAGGAAAGAATAGTATCATCATTTAATTTCCATTTTTATATAAATTAGTCTGAACATTAATAGTGGATAAATTTTTATAAGGAATTTTATCTTTATCAAAATAATAATTTAACCATGTGAAAAAAGGAAAATTAATCTGTTTACTAGTTATATCATTAACCCATTCATTTTTTAGTTGAGAAATTACTGTCTCATCAAATTGTTCAAACCACTTACGTTTTTCATTATTTTCACTTGAAAAATAATTTTTATTTAAATAATCTTTGTCAATTTGAAAAAATTTGTTTATTACATTAATTTCAGAAAAATGCATTTGAGACGGAGTAGGAGAACCTACAGAGGAACTAGAGTCGGGAATTAGTTCTGGTAGTGGAGCTTTAAATTTAAGCTTAGGATCGGGAGTAGAATAAGAATACCTGGATGGTTCTTGACTTATCCTAACAGATGTACTAGGTATATCTACAGAATACCTTGAAGGAATGTCTGAATTACTCCTGAAAGAAGAAGATCTAAAAGAAGACATATGATCAAATTTAATTAGAATTTTATTATCTGAAATTTCTTCGATATTAGCATGAGTTCTAATAGGATTTCTTTGATATATAATCGGTCTATCTATCAGTATTTCAGTGGGTATAATTATTTCATGTCGAGGAAGTAGTCTAGGAGTTTGTGTTCTAGTATTATCGGAATCAGTTATTACTAAAAAAGAGTCATCAGTAGGAATCATAGACTTCATTAATTTAAAGTAAATACGATAAATTAAAACAAATTTATCTGATTCTGGATCTAATTTCTTATTATTAAGAACATGAATATCTAACAACAAAGATTTTATTATTGTTTTGTCAGTAAGACTAACAACAAAATTAGGTGTACAATTAAACTGAATAGTTCCATTACATAAATTAGTCTAAACTAAAGCAAGAATAGAATCATTATAATTAATTAAACGATCATCACGTAAAGCCATAAAAACAGGAGTATCAACCCCACATTTAATTAAAGGATGTAAAGCAATTTGTATTAAACCATAATGCATAAATCGATAACCTTGATTAAGATTATAAGAAATAGCAGTATTATTCAATAAATTAACTGTTTTCTTATCTTCTTCCATGGGATGAATTTCCTCATGGATTTTAATAGAGTAAGCCTTATTAAATTCAAGTAATCCTTGTGAGTAAACTACAGAAATACTCTTACTGGGCAGAATTTCATGTATTATTTCATGAGAATTAAGAATGAAAGAGTATGATGATGATGCCATAGATATAGATGCATGGGCTGTATTAGAATCTCTAAAGAGAAGTCTTCAAATTTTTTCAGCCATGATGTTTTCTAGGACTTAAACATGCTTTAACTTCAATAGAGATGTATACATAGACCTAAAGGGAACAAGGGAGTCTGCTACCTGGAACACCTCTATGGGCTTATCAACGGACTTATGCACTCTACCTCTTACCAAACCTTAGATAAATGTATGCAAGACTCTATCGAAGCCTCAGATTGTTAAAATCTTTTTAACTACGATGATGAACTACGATGATGAGTGAGAGTCAGGGTGACTCGATGGAGCTTTCCCAAACAACACTCAGAACACTTTTGACTGGATCGTGAAATTGAGGAACATGGAAGATGGAAAGAATGTGTGAGCGACCGAAGAGACACATAGTTTGGATGTCTTAACCTAGCATGTCAGTGCTCGAGTGATGTGTGAAGCGCCATTGGTTAACCAAAACAAGAAGGAAGGACATGAGGGAGTGTGAGACTATAGAGACCATTATTAGCTTTGCCCTGTAGAAGGGACGCAAGGCAACAACAAGAAGTGGCTTAAAAAACAAAGTAGCAAGAATTATCATGACAAAAATTTTGACCTGACAATAGTAGCTTAGTTAAGGAAGGAACACATAACACATTGCGAAGATGTAAATGCCTAGTGTATAAAACAACCACAGAGTTACCAGAGTGCGAAATAGGGAGAAAGTGAACATTACCTACTACCAAACCATCATGACCCTGATAGGGGTTATGCAAACTAAGAGACACGAGATCCAGGGTGGCATGATGATTAGCACCCGAGTAAGGATACCAATCAGAAGTAGCAAAATTCGGGGAATGAATTACCTGATTCGCTTGAGGGGTGGGAAGGAGACCAGTAGACTGAGAATAAGAGAATGATGACAGGGGAAGGAAAGAGTGATCAAACCTATGACGACACGCAGCAGTGGAGTGGTTGTTGTAACCACACAATTGACACGCAGACTTTCTAGGAGAGTAGTCACGATGACCCACCTACCACGGTGATTACCACGATAGGAGGGAGAACAGAAGGAGGGGGCGCCACCACCACCACGAGAGGGAGAGGACACCGAGGAAGAAGATTGCGGAAGGTTGGCTATGACATGAGTTTGCTGAGCTTGAAGGAGCATTTCATAAGAGAAAAGTTGTCCTAAGAGCTTGGGAAAGGTAGGAGGCTAGACCGTTGCTGAAGAGCACATATGATACTATTATAGTCAAAACCTAGTTTACGAAATATTATAGCGTTAAAATCAGCAGACGAGACCATATGACTCGCTAAAGCTAATGATTCAGACAAGGATTGGCTTTATGCAGAAAGACAACCATTGACAGGTCATTCTTAGAGATGTTATGAAGTTCTAGAAGAAGTTGAGTACGCCAGGCATGAGAGATAGTGGCATAACTAGTCTCTAAGACCATCTTGAACCCATACCACCCAAAATGGGGGGTCTCACCGTCCAAAATGGTCTTAGGTGGGTTGCTACAATATTTGCAACTCCAACCCATACCGCCCATTTTTGGCGTTTTACATTTTTTTATATAATTTTCATACAATAAAGTTACAAAAACATTCAACATTATTTCGACTATTATATTTTTACCCTAAAATATTTAATTCTCTTTTTTCTTCCACATATAAAATAATAAATTATTTAGAAGTAATTTTGAAATTTATTTTATTATATAATAAAGGCTTAATTGTAGTTTTGGTCCCTCATAGTATGGGTAAGAGTATTTCCTTCTTATATTTTGAGTGACAATTTTTGTCCCCATCCTTTTTTTTAAAGCAATTTTAGTCCTTTTGGACGGGAAATCAGTCAACTAACGTTTGACCTTAGTTGAGGGTTAATTAGAGGACATTTTTGCAATTTTTTAAAATTTTCAATTTTTTTTTTGCCTACAAACCCTAATTTCTTCCCTCTTCTGGCAACCACCCGCCGCCCGCCACTAATTTTCTTCTTCTTCTTCTTCTTCAACCAGGGAGTTCGGGACTGGAAGAGGGAGATCGGGAAAGAGAGAGTGAGGGAGATCAAGCAGAGAGAAGGGAGAGGGGCTGCCGGTGGCTAGGTTTCTGGAAGAGAGAAACGGGCGAGAGAGATCAAAGTTGCGAACGGTGAGGGCTCGACGGAGGGTTTGCTAACTGCGAGGGCTTCTACGACGAGGAATTCGACTTCGAATTTGACGACGAGGACTTCAAACGGTTGGCGTGACGAGGACGGTGGAAGCTGCGCGGTGGTTGATATCGAGAACATGCATCCTCAGAAAATGGGGGATCGGGATCAGAAAATACAGATCTGGCTGATGGTCGGACTGAAGAAAAAGAAGAAGAAGAGGAGCGGCGGCGACTGCCACAAGAGGGAGGAGATGAATTTAGGGTTTGTAGGAAAAAAGGAAAAGGGAAGTAAAAATAATTGCAAAATGGTCCTTTAATTAACCTCAACTAAGTTCAACTGTTAGTTGATCGAATTTTTCGTCCAAAAGGACTAAAATTGCTTTTAAAAAAAAAGAATGGGGACTAAAATTACCACTCAATATATAAAAAGGGACCAAAAATGCTATTACTCATATTTTGAGGGACCAAAACTGTAATTAAACCTATATTAAAATTAAACTTGTTAGATTTAGCCAATTTTTTCTCAACAATAATGGAGATAATGATGATTATGTGTAATTTTTTTTGCATTTAAGTAATTTATTTTACGTTACATTTTATAATAATTTCATTAATTAATTAATAATTAAATAAATAAACTTAAAAAATTACCTAAATGTTCTAAAAATAAATTTTAAAATTATTTTATTAAATATTTTATATTTTATTTAATTAAAAATGATAAGTTATAAAATTTTAAATTTATAAAACTAATAAAATAATAATATAAAATAATATTATAATATTTTATATCACCCCAAAATGAGGGTGATAAACAGTGATGGGGTTCACTGTAGAGCCCTCCATTTTGGGGGTTGATAGAAGTACAAAAATCCCCCAAAATGGTTTCAACACCACCACCCACGTATCCCACCTTAAGACAATAAATTTTAAATGTGAGTCATTTGTGTCAATAACAATGTTGTTCATTTCTTTGTTATATATTTATACTCATAACAAGAGTTTTGTATCTACAACAATTATAGTAAACATAAAAATAACTAAATACAAATACAAATTTGTAACTGATTATATATCGTTTATCTCAATATTTATTAATAAAATAAAAATAAAATTTATCCAACTAAATCAATAATTAACCCCGTATTCTTAACAAGAAAATATGGTATGTAATAGAGTATACTGGGATGACTGTTATAAAAATTGATCCAACGTGACTTTTATTGATATACATCACATCTTTCATTATCTCTTTGACATTGGACTGGAATTGTTGTGTAAAATTGATGTGGCCATGATGTGTACAGCGGATTCTGCGCTGAATATTCTTGGTAACTTTAAAAACCCAAGCCAAGTAAAAAAAAAAAAAACTTAATCAATTACACCAACTTTATGGCAATCAAAGCTAAACTTTATGGGAATCTGACGCGATGCTTCCCCAGCTTTTCCTTTCACGACGATACTTTCCTTTGGCTGCTTCTTCTTTTTGTGATTTTTATTCAATCATTCAAAGCTCTTTTTTACGCTTCTCATTTCTTTGACACTCATTTTGTTTCTCCCATCCTCCTCAGCTAAGCAAGCAAGTGAGATTTTGATTTTTCCTCCCTTTAATCAATGAACAAAAGAGGTGGTTTGTGTGACATGATGAAGCGCAGCCCGTCTGAGTTGGCCCTTGAGGAGTTCTGCAAGCACAATGGAGATGTAGAAGATGGTAATAATGGTCGCGATCGTCAGAATAATGTTGATGATGATGATGAAAAGAAAGGTGCCACTACTACTACTCAACTTCTTGGTAGCAAATGCTTTTCTGATGACCCTCCTTCTGCCAACCTCTCCTTCCCCTTTGTCAAAAAGGTTAGTTCATTTTCTCCCTGCTTGATTTGGAACTTTCCTTCTCTCTTTGATGATTTTGTTCTCAAATTGTTTCTGGGCTTATGTTAAGAGTCAGTAATTTTTCAACTGCTATGGCGATTGAAGTTGACATCAAGAACGTGTTAGTGTGAATTCAAATAATTGAACAAACTCAAATATTATGTTTCTTGGTGACTTAAAGTTCAGATATTCTGTTTTAGACTATCAGATAGCAAAGCAAGATGAAAGAATTATTGCAAAGTACAAAGCAGCAGTTTTTCACTTCTCCGTACATCAGCAGTTCTTTGCCCTGTTAGTTTGAACATTTTGAAAAAAATAATAATAATAATAAATTTACTTCTGTAGCAGATTATGCCACCTGCTTCAAGTAGAAAAATGGGCAGTTTACTAATATTTTTCTACTTACCTGTTAAAAATTACAAAGCAGAAACATGACAATATGAAGTGATAATTTTATAGTGAGCCTACCAAGTCCTACTAGCTACATAAATTTGATGAAAAGAATTTGTTCAGTTAACCATTTTGATTGTGAAGTTGCTGGAGATAATTTGACCTTTGATTTGTTAAAAGAGCCCTCGGAGAGAAAATTAAGAGTGAATTTGCGTGTCTAAAATCGTCTAATGCAAGGGTTCGAAAATGCATGCTGTATTTTCTTGGGAAGGAGATAATCCTGATGCAGACATTAACATCTGTAACTAGTGTTTTTCCAAATATGTTGTATTCAAGTATAAGCAAATATACCTTCCTGTTATACATAAGAACAGAAGATACTGCAAGGTCTCAGTTCTATTTTAATTTTTTTGAATGTTCTCTATTTCTGTCAAAGATTGGAAGAGGTATGAATGTTTAAATATGCCGAGATTTACTTAATCTTGGAACAAGTTTGGCTGGAACCATGCTGGCTATCCCGGACTGAGTTTGAAAGTTTTAGTTGTTGAATAAGGAAATTAACATGAATGTTATTAGGTAGACAATGGCTTTGCTCTCAGTTTATTATTATTTTTTTCAACCTTGTTCAATATCACAATACAAAGTTCCTACCTGAGGCACAAGATTGCATTCTTGTTTGAGTAAAATTTTTCTAGCCAAGTCACAAACTAAAGGATGGTTATTTAATCTTTGTTTCCTCTCGATTAAATTTGTAGCACTGACTCCTGAATTTTAGGTTCTAGATAAACGCATTAGTGCATGTAATGAACCTTGGTAGTTCTTCATTTCTAATATGTTTCAACTAATCTACTAGAGATTAGCTGGGTCTGAATGGATAATAGATTAGGAGAAAATACATTGTCTCAGATGGAAAAAGTTACTATTGTACTTATATGCAGCTGATCAGTTGAAGTTGCAGTGCAGTAATTGAGGTTGAAATTTCTGCAGGATCATCTTTTGGGCCTTTTTCTGCTGTGCCAATGTTTTCTTTTCCAATTACAGATTTGTGTGGGATGTAAAGCTTTCTTTTTCGTCCCAGTTTTCTGCTCATGAAAACTTAAGAAGAATAACTTATGATTGGTAGATTATGATAAGTTTTGTTTTTCACAACAACAGGGATATGGGAGTAGTCTACCAAGAGCTGATCCAGCCATAGACACTCCTCCCTGGTCTCAAAATATTGCTTCCCTGCGCTCTAGCTACTCGGCTACTATTGATTCCCAGTCATCAATATGTGGTATGTTCATGATGGTTTTCTTACCTCCAAATAATGATAAATGTTGAGCTTCTACTTGGTTGTAGTAGCATTTGTTTGGCCTTTACATACCATTTTTATCTTAAGTTTCTCAACAAATAGTGGGGTAAATCATTATATTTGATACTTATATTAGTTGGTAGTCCAATATCTACCACCAAACCCAATGGTGGATATAACCAAGCAAGAATTGCAACTAGTGGCTCCTCACCAGAGCAATCAGATGATGATGATGTGGACATCGAGGCCGGTCAATGTGAGCAAAGCACTGATCCTGTTGACCTTAAGCGTATTAAGAGGTACATAATGACATAGGAACATTTACCAAACAAACACTTGTCCTAGTGCTATTTCAGTTTGTTAACAAACATGTGACAATGTATTTAGGATGGTTTCCAATAGAGAGTCAGCACGGCGCTCAAGAAGAAGGAAACAAGCTCATTTAGCAGAACTTGAGCAGCAGGTAAGTCAGCACATACTTGCTTAGTTATGCTTAATGACAGCTAATGGTGATCATTTTCCATTTTGTGGTAAATCAGGTTGAACAGCTTCGAGGAGAGAATGGGTCTTTGTTCAAACAACTTACTGATGCAACTCAGCAGTATAAGGATGCAGCTACAAATAATAGAGTGCTTAAATCAGATGTTGAAGCTTTGAGAGCCAAGGTGAAGCTGGCTGAGGACATGGTTCAACGTTGTTCATTGACCTCCAGTTTAACTCACATTCTTCAGAACTGTTTAAACACTTCTTTGATGAGTAGCAACATGCGGCAAGCTGAGAATGTGGCTGCTACAACCATCCGTGGGGGGAATGATCCTCCGTTTGCTCAGTTAGGAATTTCAGGTCGAAACTCTGGTGTTGGACTTGAAAACACTAACTTCGACAGTAATATGAGGAATGGAGTTACAGGTGAAGCAATAAGCAGCGGCATGACAGAGATGTGGCCCTGGGAATCTCATGGTGCTTCAATGAGAAAGTAGGACTAAGGCCTTTCTTTAAATTGCTGCCTATTACATCTCTCACAAGGTGTTTTCAGTTCTGTGATAAGAGATCTTAACATATCCACTTAGAGGATTATGATTAAATACCTTAAACACAATTTTCACTCTCTTAGCTACTCATTATTAGTTATTGATGCATGTCTCCTTCCTTTAGCTTACTTCACACTTTGACTTTAGTTGGTTGCCAAGCATCCAGAGATAGAAGATGCATTTTTTTTTTTTTTTTTCTGTGTGTGTTTTATTTTCTTTCTTTCTTTCTTTCTTTTTCTGTTTATAGAATGGCTTTTTTAATCTGAGTGAGTTGAAGAAGAGTAGTGGGTTGACAGATTCTAAAATTTCTGTTCAAGTATTGAGAGTTTGATTTTTGTCTACAAGGGTTGTTGTGTTTGGTTCATGAGGTAAAAGAGTAACTGTAGTGCTGGATTGCTATTTGTGCCATCCAAATTGGCAATTTGGATGAACAAACTTTCTAAATTATTGTTATTATTATTTTTGGGTACAAAGAGAGGCATAAAATCTATTAAAACAACCGTGACTTGCTGAAAAGGGACAGCTCTTTTCACCGGTAGGTGCTGCTGCAGCTGGAACTGGTATCTTCTCAAACTCAAATGGCCTAGGGATATCAGAGGGGCTTGCTAGTGATGCTTTGTACCACACAATTCTGAAACATAAACACTTCCCAATATCATCAGCAGTTTCAAATTCCTCAAATCTAAGACCCCCTCCTTTGCTCGAACAAAAAAAAAAAAAACTGAAAGGTATGACCTCCCTCTAAAGCATTGGCCCTTTCTTAGATTTGGTTTGTACGTCTGAATTCTTGTTAATCATTCCCCATTTATTTATTTTATTTTCTAAAAATATTAGACGAAAACATAGTAGAGCTTCAAATTTTATACCTGAAAATTGGTTATTTGATAAAAAGAGTTGAGGATGCAGAAAAATGTCCACAAATTCAGTTGGGATATTGCCAATAAGCTGATTGTATGACAAATCTAGGCGTTGAAGATAAAATAAAAGAGTACCCCAGCAGCTATTGGGATGCCAAGGACATTCTAGCCCAGAGCCCACATTTAGTTCAGGCGAATTCTAAGGAAATTACTCGCTCTAGGGGTGAAGACTCCTCCCGACTGTTGAATCATGCCTGTTGCAGACTCTACCTGTGCATGTAACCAATCTTCATGGCACCAACGCTTCCACGGCTTACTCATTTTCGTCAAACAACATGTTCATTTTAGAATGATATTCTAATGGTTTGTGCCGAAATATTTTTGCTTCCTGATGCACCTTTCACAAGGGAAGAAGTAAATGCGTTAGTAAAAGTGTTCAACTTCTAAACTTTGGGATTTTTTTTTTTTTTTATGATGATCTACTTCTTTTTACTAAACTATAAATACCACAAACTCACATACATACATATATTTAACCCACATCTTATGATCCCAAATAACCTTATTGGTTGTTGGATCATATTGGTTATTTATATGTGTAATGAGTTCTGACCACACCTCATATCTCATTTTTATGTAAGTCTAATGGTTCTCTAATTGCGTAATTGTGAGATACGATATCTTTCTCTTTGTTGATAGCAACCCGAATGTTGTTCCAAACTCTTCTTCACAAATTTCCTTCTTTTGTACACTGAGAAGTTGCCTCCTCTATACATAAGTCCAAGAAGAATCTTGTGGACATTTCCAATCAGCTCTAGTTTTTCTATTTTCGCATCCCTACAGTTATTAACCTCTAACATGAGATAGATATAATACTTTACAGTTAGAAACAAAAAGAATACATGCCAATATTACCACATGATAAATGATGACATGTTTTAGAGAATAGAGGAACGTCAAAAAAAAAAAAAATTATATTGTTCGATCCGTCACAATATATACTTTCACAATTTCCCACATATGTATATAATAGGTAATTAGAGAAGTAAACGTACCTAAATTAGATGGGGAGAATTTTGACGCACCTCCATCTTGTTTCTTCATCATCTCTACCCCATCATGCCGGTATATTTCAAGGTCGAAGCACCAATTCCCGCAATAGTTAAGGAGCAGAAATCCTCCTAATTCTAAAGAATAATCTAAATGCAATTTCTCCCACCCTTCTCCAAGAAATATGCCCTCTACCATTTGGTCCACTTTAACATGCCAAATGCCACCCCAAGGACCTCTTAGAGTTGCAGTAACAGGAACTTCTTTTGTGATTTTACTCAATCAGTTGGAATTTTGTGCAAGTGTAAAAAAAAAAGAGTTAAAACAATAGACAATTTTAAAATTTAATTGGCTAATATCTACACTATGTCATGGAGGGGACTCAGGATGTATTACCAATTTTGCCTTAATTATGACTTATGAATATTAGATTTTATATAAAAAACGTCTTGTTTGTATAATTATATTAATTTTAAAACAATAATCTTTTTATTTTAGTCTTCATAATGAATAGACCAAATAATATAATCAAAATCAAGTGATCTTGATTTTTTAAAATTGGATGCCTAATGTCACTAGTAAATTTACTAGAGGAAAGTCATTATTGTTGTAGTGAAATTCAAATTTCTAACATCCAAACTCTCTCTACAGGATTGTAAAATCATCATGTCTTCTCTGTAGTTCCTTAAGATTTTTGGAAATTTTAGGTTCTCCTCAAAGAACTTGCTTGTCCAACAATAGATTAAATTTTTTGTGAGTGAATTCCCCTTATTTTCTTATTTGTCGCCTCTTTTATCTCTAAATTACTTTTAATAAATTAAAAAAATACCAATCATAATACTTTAATATAATATTTAAATATAAAATTAAATAATAGCATGAATTATCTAATTGTCCCTAACTCATTTACCAAAAGTACCCATTAAAACAATCCATTTCCATTTATGCTACTCTGCTAAAAGTGAGAGAACTGTTGCATACTGACGCGGATTGAAGCACTTTTTCTTCATCCAACACGAAGCTATTCTTGCGTCTATTTTTATTATTATTATTATTTTTGTAAAACTAGGTTTTTACCTCCCCAATTCACTTTTATTTAAATCTTAATATTTTTTATTATGATGTACTATAGAAAATATTAGTATTTTTATTATTTTATAATAACATAATGGCAAATTCATAATTTACATTAGTATTTTTAATTTTTTAATTTTTATTAAATTATTAAAATATTATAAGATTATATTAGTAATTAAAGGGTAAAAATTAAAAAAAAAAAAGTTATATTGTAATTATGAGGATGACGAAAGATAAGGGAACTAGGGGATGACAGATAAAAATTAGAGGGAGACATTTAAAAAAATTAAGTTTTTTTTGGAAAAAGGGGGCAATTAATAAAAAAATGGGGGCGAAAAATAATACAAATAAAAAAATATTGTAATCACATCTTGAAATTGGTAAGATAATCTAGATTTTCTCATCGGATGAGATCCAATAATTTTTAATACAAATTACCTTTTATTTAACAATTAAAAAAAAATCTACCATGCCATTCCTCAATCTCCAAATAAGGTTTAAACAATTTACAGGTAAAACTGAATTTAAAAAAAAAAATTTACTTTGAGATGAAGAGTAACTATATATCTAATACTATTAAGAATTCAATCCTTCAACTATTTTGGTACCAACACATTATAGGCTCATTTGTTTGGAGGTAGTCGCAATTTGATAACTCAACAATCATTAAAGGAAACTGATTAACTTTGACTTGTTTGGTAACATTCATTAAATGAATCATATTACCTTTGACTTGTTTCATAATATTCATTAAAGGAATCTGATTGCATTTGATTTGTTTCGTAACAATCATTAAAGGAATCTGATTGTCTTTGACATGTTTGAAAACGTAGTAATCAAAATCATTTTACAATTGTCTCGTTCTCATTGCCTCCAAACAAGCAAACCCTATAGGTAATTAAGAGAAAGAGAGAGATAGCCTCTTCGGTAAGCACCGAATCGAGTTTACTCACTCCATCTAGCTTTCTCAACACAAACCATCAAAAACTAAAGTTTTCATAAAACAACAATTAATTGTCCTCAACACAACCCATCAAAAGCTAAAGTTTTCATAAAACAACAATCAATTGTAGATGGTTTATGATTTACAAATGCTGAAAAATTCCTTTCTTTGTACAAATGCCCGCAAAAGAAAGGTCTATAAAACTCGTCGTGGGTACGTCCTTGCTCCATCCTGATCTTCTAAATCCTGGAGATTTATCAATTGAAAATTAGAGAGGATGAAGGCAAAGGATTTTTTAAAATTGATTACAGAGGTTTAGTGTACCTTTTTTTTTTTTTTTTTTTTTTTGCACAAATCTATAAATTTATTATTAGTAAAAAATCTTGTAAATTGTGATGCTCAGATCTTCAAATTTTGTTTTTGCTTGCAAGATCTTGTAAGTGTCAGACACCCTTCAGATGGGAAAAAAAATATCAATACAACCATGAGACGGAGAAAAAGAAGAATTGATGAAAGCAGTGAATTGATGATGTCAATGAATTGGTTTTAAATATGTTTGTCGTTTAGTCATTTAAACTCATTACAGATGTCTTGTGTACCTTTATCCCCATCCAATCCTAAAACTTGAGTTTCTCTTACAGATCTAGTAATTGTGAATAGAAGAAGATAAATAGAGGAAAGTAGTGAAAAATGATAGAGGAGGAAGATGAATGTATAATTCCTCAGAGGAGAAGATATATAAAGGACAACAGTGAAAGATGATAGAGGAGGAGATGACAAATAATAAATAATTAGTTTTAAATATATTTACTGTAGGGTCTCTCGTTGATTGATTTCTATATCCCAGTATTTACACTATAGTTACTTATAATTAAAAAAAAAAAGGAATTAAGAGTATAGAACCACAAGCACTTCTATTCCTACATTGTCTATATCCAAAACAATATCAATTTTGGTTGAATTAGATTATGTTTTCCTTGAATAATATGTGGGAGAAAATTGTCTTCATTTTGTTTAGTGTCATTTATCAATTAATAATTAGATTATGTCATTTATCAATTCATTTCTTTTGAATTAGAGTGTTTTTTATTTGCATTTGAGATAGTGAGAATGTTTATTCCTTCTCATATGCAGTCTCCATCCTCAACAGCTTCTTGCATTCTGTAACTTCTTGGAAGCTGACACCGTAAAGACAAGACAGCAACATTCCACAACCAAATTGTGTATAAACTCCAGTGTGTATACACAATTAACATGGGAAATCTGTATCAATTACTCATACAGTGTCACAGGCGCCAAATTGGGCTGCAAATTTAAGGACTACTCATCAAAATTATTATGCTAGCAAGGGAACACAACAAACATATTTCACGAATGAACTAGCCAGGTGATGTTCCGATGTTCAAATAGGTTGCTGATTTTCTTTCTTCAGTTCTAAAATTCCAGAAGAAATGTTTAAAGAATCTTGAAATTGGCAGAATATTGTGAATTTCGTGAAATTTTTAAGATGTGTCACAAAAGTCTTCAAGGGTTTATTTGGAAGTTTGCTTTGTGGTGATGCCACAAATAGCAATTTTTTATGGGACAAATAGCAAACCTTAATGAGCATATAAATAAATATATATATATATATATATATATTATGGAATAAAAAGGGTTGTAACATCATATTAAAGGAAGGTTGATCTTCCTAAATGGAATTTAAGAGGGCTTTTAACAGAGATTGAAGGAATATATTAAATTTTATTGAAGTCATCACTTTTTTGACTATTTATATCATTGATTTGGTCATCAAATTTTTCAAACATTTCATAAATTCACAATTTTTTTGACTCACCACAAATTTCATTCCTTTTGAAATTTTAGACAACCCAAGATCGTCAAAGAATCTAACTTAGGCCTATCCCCTTTTTGCACGTTCCAAGATTCCAAATTATGCAGCTTCAAAAGCTTTAGATCTCTAAGTTGAGGAAAACCCTATTGTTGGAAACTCATTTCTTTCCCATATAAGAATAAGGTCCTAACCACAGATGTTGTAATTGAGGGACCATCTCAGGTGTTGCTATGGGATCTTCCTCAATTTTGTTTTCCGTCAGGTTCAACATAATTAAAGAAATTTTGTAACAAATCAGGTTCATATTTTAGGAACTTGATCTTCTTCCCTAGTAGTTTCAAGTACTGAATATTATCAAACATTAGAACTTTCCTTATACGAAAGTACCCATCATGCAAATCAACAAAATCACAGTCAACATTGATACAAATACTTGTCACCTTCAATTTTCCCCCACTTGTGTTTATGTAATTGATGATAGAAGGAATGCTATTGTTATCATGAACTTTAACAAAAGATTTTGCAAATTTAACAAATTAATAAGGTTTTTGGACATTTACTCTGTGATTTAAAACATTTTGCTATTGTTTCGGGTAGTTTAATGCTTTCCAATTAGTTCTATACTTTGATGTATGGTAGTTTAATGCTTTGCTATTGTTTGGGTCGGCATTAGGCTGTTGAGTGTGCTTCTTGTTCTTCTTGACTGGAGGCTTACAAATAATTAGGGTTCTCTTGTTGATTGGGGACCCTAGCTATGAATTATTTGCATTATGGGTGACTTAGTATGATCCTATTGAGGATTGTTTAGGTTTCTAGTTTCAAACATGGTTTTTATATGTCCCTGATGACATTCAGGGCGTAACTATGCTTTGGCTTCCGAGGGTGTCTGTCCTTCGAAACGGTCGAAATTTTCTCTAATAAGATTATTGTGATTGAACTCCGACCCATGTCTGTCCTTTATGCCGTTGCAATTTTGCCTCTCGAAATTTTAAAATCTGCGTCCACCCTGACATTGTTTTCATTTTGATTTGGAAAGGTAATAAAATTTTATTTATGTTGTTACATCCATGTATGGTTTTTGTTGGGAATAGTGAGTTGGCAACAATCAACTCAACCCTCAAGTCCATGGTATAATAGTGCTTGCGAAAACTTCTCTTCACCAAGTTCTCGTAGTCTCTCCAACTCAGGCAATACTACCTTGGCAAGATCAGGCCTGTCCTTCCTTCGTAGCTCAGCGCACTTGAGGGCCATTTTAGCGAAGTTTAAGGCTTCGTCGAGTGGCCAATTAGGAACTCCAGTATCGAGTATCTCAGAAAAGTTGCCCTTTTCAATCGCCCTCTCAACTTGATGAGCTAAACCCATTGGTGGTTTTCCAGTGAGCAACTGCAGAAAAATGATTCCTAGTGAATATACATCTGATTTAACACCCAGCATCCCTGTTTGTTGATATTCAGGATCTATGTAACAAAATGTTCCGGCAGTCGATGTCATACGGTACTGAGTCACACTATCTGCTACTGTTGGGGGAACAAGCCTTGCTAAACCAACATCACTTATCTTACTAACGTAATTCCGATCGAGTAGGATATTGGCAGGTTTCAGATCACGATGAACTAATGGCTCCGGCTTGGTTTGATGAAGGAAAAGCAGCCCAGTACCGATTTCAGCTGCAATTCTGAATCTAAAATGCCAGGGGAGTGATGGTGTATTCCCTCGTCGGAACAAACGGTCTTCTAAACTTCCGTTCGACATGTATTCATACACCAAGCAACCATATTCAGGACATGCTCCCAAAAGAAGCACCATATTTGGATGTCGTATGCAGCTTAATACTTCAACCTGAGAGAGAAGCAGAATTACCATAAGAATTTAGGACTGACTTGATATTGTCTTACTGGATGGAATCACATATATATATAAATCATGAATTCATACCTCTTGCTGAAACTGAGATCTTCCATGAGCAGCATCTGGACGAAGGACTTTGACTGCGACAGGAGTGTGATCCAAGTAACACTTGTACACTGGACCATATCCTCCTTCTCCAATCTTACGACTTTTATCGAAAAATTGTGTTGCAACTTCAATTTCATCAATTGTATACACTCTATACCTAAGTCCTGGTTGTGCCATTCTATTCATTACATTCCCTTTCTCTTCTTCTTCTTTAAGTGCTTTCATTTCTGCAGTGATTCTCTTTTGAGACTCAAGTTCTGCAATCCTCTGAACTGCCTCAGCATGTTCTATGGCTGCCCGAGACTTGGCCTTCTCTCTTTCAGCAACTGCCACTGCAGCTTCTTCTGCTATCCGTGCCTCCTCTAGCCTTTGTTGTTCTTCCATTTTCCAGCGATGAAGTTCAAGTGCCTTCTGTTTAGCTGAGAGTGCCTCCTTGCAGGCCGTACTATACATTTCCATGGTTTGCTTCAGCTCCAACTTTAGCCTCCTCATTTCCGCGTCAACATCATCCGCTGATTGTGATGAAAATAGTGAACCACTGTCAGTTGAGAAAGAAGAGAGCTCTGTAGGAGTAGCGATATCCATTGATCTGCGGCCACCATAATGGGACGATGACTCATAACTCTGAATCTCCATATCTGAGAATCCAGAAAGGCGAGGAGGAGTGGTGCTGCTTTGATAGCTATCGCCCATGGACGGAAACACATTGTCGATACTTGGTCTACCAGAACTAACGAAGGATATATCGGTATCAGGAGGAGGCAGCTCATATACTTTACCGTTTGGTCCTTTCCTATTAGTGAAGGGTGACCTGCAATGACAAAAAGTAAATGGTGATACACACACTGTAACATCTCAGTCCCATAGACTGGGACAAAAAACTTCAAGTTTCGTTCTCGCTAGCTTAAAATGGTTAATCCAAATTATTAGTATTCTATAAGACTGAAAGTTATATACAAGTCACTCAATTTGTAAACTAACTATGCTTACTTCATTGAGGGAGCATCAGTATGCGTAGGATGCAAGTAAGGATCAGGTGAGGATCTGGTTCCTGAAGAAGGTAATGGATTTCTTGAATTGGTGGAGGAGGCGGATGATACATCAGATGCAGTAGATCTGGTACTAGGTTGCTGCAGTATCTGCTGTCGAATCGGGTGATTCATTGGAGCTGGACGAGAAGCAGATCGCGAAGATGATATCTTTCCTTTGGAGATGATATATACACCACAAAAGTCAGGCACACCCTTTAACACACTTGCTGGAATATCTCTTGCTTTATATCTGAATAGACCTCCTTTAGCTGCCACACCAAGTACCAATACTTCTATCCCTGTTCTGCTTACAAATTCAAGTAATGCTTTAACTACATCCACATCTTCCAGTACCGTATCATGACACTGTATCTGAGAGATTCATCAACATACCCAACAACTCAATGAAACCAAATATATTCCAACATTCTTCTACTTGATAAAGAGCCAACAAACTTACATCTTTACGTGTACAAAAAACACGGAAAGGAACAAACAGATCTCTCATTTCTGGATCACTATCTGCACAACCATTTTCATCACCAACATCATGAGGGTAGGACCCTACAACCAAAGCAAAAAAACCGTGGTTCTTGATTATTTTCAGATGAAAAGTAATACTAAAAGTTGTTTATATTTTAATATTCAGAATGTAAATGCATCCCATCTAATTAACTTGTAATTGTTTGAGGTTGAACTTAAGAATGCCACTCCTACCATGCGTCTTCATGAATCAGAATCCTATTCAAAAGATGAAATCAGTAGATTTTGCAAGTCATATACACAAACTAGCTGGATTTCGCTAAACATTCAGAATCGATCATTGTTACCACTACAGGTCACAAGTTGTTGAGTTTTGCTATATATTGATAGCTGCTAAGAATTCCATTCTGCAATCTAGATTCTGGTCAATGTAATATGCAATAACAATAATCAACAAGAAGAGAATAAATTATTATTAGAAACCAGACAAGGCTAATATCAACTTACAACCAAAAGTGCAGGCTTCTCATGACAGACAAACAGGAACAATTTTTGGCAAATGTACACACACATTGGTCTATGTAAACAAAAAATTTATCATTAAGAATGGAATCCAATTGACTTTTCAGACTCAAAAAAATTGCAATGAAGGTGTCAAGGTTCAGATTGAGCGAGACAAAGGTGGAATCATGAGAGAAAGGGAATTACTTGAAAGAGAATGAGCAGAGGAGGAAGAGAAGGCCGTTCCTTGGGGCTTTGTTTTGACATGGACCAAAAGTATTGTTTGGCCTCTAACAAGAAGATTGTCCACTGTCCATTTCAGGGCGTTTTGGCTTGATCTGTCCTTATCGATCGCCACCGCTATCAGCTTATTCATTGGATGCATTGTGTCTCCAACGACAAGAGGGTTCTTACTCTCCAATATCAATTTCAATCCTTCAATTCTGCGTCATCAACAAGTCTCCATTCTTTTCTTCATTCCCGTTACTCATATCCAGTTCTTTCCATTCCAAAACAAACAAACAAACTCCAAATGCATGCCTCCTTCACAATCGATGTGAAGAAAACCCAATGATTCTTGAATGGTTGTTCTTAGGAAGATTTTGCATTTGCTTCGTTGAATTGCATGATGGCTTCGGCCTCCATCCACTCAGTTTCATTATGGAAGATCCATGTTTCGCGGATTTAGGATTGTTGGGGAATGATTGTGTTTATTCTTCTTCCACGAGGCACATTTCTTGCTATTTCCTTAGACCGTCTACGATCATTCGTCCAATCCGGGTTTAATAAATTTCCTAAATATCATTATTATTTACCGTCTTTTTTTTTTTTTATCATTTTCACCCCTTTTTGGACTAAAATACCCTTACAAAAAAGGGGTAGAATAATAACAGAGAGGACCGTAAATAATAACCCCATTTCGTAAATGAGTGCTAGACCAGCATTCGACTGGCATCTTTTCACTCAATCGTCTTCTCCAATAGTAATTCCTTAATAGTAATTAAAATATTACATTGCAGGATAATTTATTAATAAAAAATTTCAATATTATGATAATTTAATTAAGAAAATTTTTATTTATTGCCTCCTCTTTTCTTATTCACCTTTGAACTTAATTGCCTTACACTTTTTAAAAAATTCCTTTGACTCTCTCATTCCCTTCCCCTCTTCCCCTCTCCCTTCCTTGTGCAACCGCCACCGATAAGAGTGGTGAGAACAATAAGTCATGAATATATATATATATATCATATATATATAATATATGATTTCTCACTTTTTTTTATGAATTTAAATACACGAAAATCTTGTTATAAAAATAAATGATAAATATAATTATATAAAGAAATGAAATTAATCAGATTCATTCATGGGTTATTTAGTTGTTTCCCTAGTTATCTGTAGAAAAAAATAAATTAACTCATTGAAGACAGTGAGAAAGGTTGAAGAACAGTGAAAGACTAGGTTTTGTGAGGAAGAAGCTCATTCTTCTCTGTTTCGTATTTCATGACAGTGAATGAATACAATTACAAAGTAAATAGGGTACAAGGTTTAATATTTACACAAAGGGTCCTCATTTATACATTTACAATAACTAACTCTACAATACTCCACTCAAGCTAGCTCACGAGGGAAAATAGAGCCAAGCTTGCGAATTAGAAAGGCAAAAATTGGGAAGTAGGTAAGTTTTTAGTAAACCCGTCAGCTAATTGATCAATAGAGCGAACATACTGTAAGCAGATTCTCTTGGCATTCACCAATTCTTGAATATAGTAACAGTCTACTTCAATATGTTTAGTACGCTCATGAAAGATTGGATTAGTGGCAATATGCATAGCTGATTGGTTGTCACAATACAGTTCAGTGGGTGATAGAGAGAGACACCCAAAATCAGCCAGAAGACCTTGCAACCAAACCAACTAGGGGTGTGCAAACCCACCCGAACCGAATTGATTCGGGTAAATCGAGGCAGGTTATTCGGGTTAATTGGGTGCATGGCTGGTTACCCAATTAAGAAATCAGTTTTCGGGCGGGTGGTGGTTTTAAAATTTTTGTTCGGGCCCCACCTAAAACTCAAATAACAATTAGGGTTAGACAAAAAAAAAAAAAAAAGGTTTAGGGTTACTCATTTTTTCCTCTTTCCTTTTGTTGAAGAACTTTTATTTAGAATTGTGGATTTTATATGAATTAAATTTGTGTGAATTGGCTATGATGTTTATTTAGAATTGTGGATTTGATATGAATTAAACTCTTACTTTTTTTTTTGGGTACAAATTTATGTTTGTTATTTTAATTAATAAAGGTCGAGAAATAAGAAAATGACAAATTTGGGTAACCAAATAACCCATACCGAATAACCCAATTTCTTATTCGGTTTTTCAATTTCAGTATTTGGTTAATTGGTTCAGGTCGCGGGCGGGTGAGCTAGTCTAGGATACTCAAATAACCCAAACCGAATAATCCACGTAACCCACCACCCGACCGAATACTCACCCCTAAAACCAACTCATAAGCAGTCAAATTCATAGCTCGATACTCTGCATCAGCACTGGATCGAGCAATTGGAGTGCGGAAAATACACCAAAATAAATACCTAAAATCCGCACTAAGGGGTTCTAAGACCCCCTCGTGAAGTATATTAGGTGTCGAACCCACATAGAGCAACTAAGCCATTGCAAGATTCAATTTTCGTTTGATTAATGGGCAAGGGAAAACATACATAAGCGAGCAAACAATTCACAAACACAAAAGTAGCAAGTTTGAGAAATAGGGTTGAGTTTGAGGAGGATTCGGCCACCATTTGAGTTCGGGTTGTGTTATATAACAGAAGATAGATGCGATTATGACGGGTTGCGGTTGTCTTAACCTAGGGGTGTAAGTCGGCCGGTTTGGCCAGTTTTATGGCAAAATTACAACCCAAACCAATAGTTATGATTTTAAAATTTTTCAAACCATGTCGGCTAAATAAATGTGCCAAACCAAGTCGGCCAAACCACATTTAAACGGTTTGGTTTGGCCGGTTTAAAAGAATTTTATATTTTTTTTAAAAAATAACAAGTTTAAGTGCTTTAAAAAAGAGCAACAGAGTAATTTTTTGAGGGCATTTAGGTCAAAGACATCCCACCACGTCTCAGAAACAACTAGCACCACGTCCAGAAACGTCTATATCCATTCGTGTGAACTTAAATTGATTTTTTTCACAAAGACAGTCCACCACCACGTCCAAAAACGTCTACATCCATATGTGTGAATTTAAACTGATTTTTTTCACAAAGACAGTCCACCACTTCTCAGAACAACTAGCACCACGTCCAAAAACGTCTACATCCACGTGTGTGAATTTAACTAATTTTTTTCACAAATACAGTCCACCACGTCTCAAAACAACTAGCACCACGTCAAAAATAACTAGCACCACGTTCAAAAACGTCTACATTCATGCGTGTGAATTTAAACTGATTTTTTTCACAAAGACAGTCCACCACGTCTCAGAACAACTAGCACCACATCAAAAACAACTAGTACCACGTCCAGAAATGTCTACATCCATGCGTGTGAACTTAAACTGATTTTTTTCACAAAGACAGTCCATCACGTCTCAAACAACTAGCACTACGTCCAAAAATGTCTACATCTATGCGTGTGAATTTAAACTGATTTTTTTCACAAAGACAGTCCACCACATCTCAGAACAACTAGCACCACGTCTAAAACAACTAGAACCACGTCCAGAAGTGTCTACATCCATGCGTGTGAATTTAAACTGATTTTTTTCCCAAAGATAGTCCACCATGTCTCAAACAACTAGCACCACGTCTAGAAACGTCTACATCCATGCGTGTGAATTTAAACTGATTTTTTTCACATAGACAGTCCACCACGTCTCAGAACAACTAGAACCACGTCAAGAAAAACTAGCACCACATCCAGAAACGTCTACATCTGTGCATGTGAATTTAATAGAACCACGCATGGATGTAGATGTTTCTGGACGTGTTGCTAGTTGTTTGAGATGTGGTGGACTGTCTTTGTAAAAAAATTAGTTTAAATTCACACGCATGGATGTAGACACTTGTGGACGTGGTTCTAGTTGTTTGAGACGTTGTTATAGTTTTTTGAGACGTGGTGGACTGTTTTTGTAAAAAAAATCAGTTTAAATTCACACGTGTGGATGCAGACGCTTCTGGACGTGGTTCTGAGCCATTGTGCTAGTTGTTTGAGACGTGGTGGACTGTCTTTATGAAAAAAATCAATTTAAGTTGGATATAGACATTTCTGGATGAGGTGCTAGTTGTTCTGAGACGTGGTGGACTGTCTTTGTAAAAAAAATCAGTTTAAATTCACGCATGGATGTGGACATTTTTGGACGTGGTGCTAGTTGTTTGAGACGTGGTTCAAGTTGTTTGAGACGTGGTAGACTGTCTTTGTGAAAAAAATTAGTTTAAATTCGCACGCATGGATGTAGAGTTTTCTAGATGTGGTGCTAGTTGTTTGAGGCGTGCTGGGCTGTCTTTGTGAAAAAATTCAGTTTAAGCTCGCACGCATGGATGTAGGCATTTCTGGATTTGGTGCTAGTTGTTTGAGACGTGGTGGGCTGTCTTTGTGAAAAAAATCAGTTTAAATTCACACGCATGGAAGTAGACGTTTCTGGACGTGGTTCTAGTTGATTGAGACATGGTTCTAGTTGTTTGAGACATGGTGGACTGTCTTTGTGAAAAAAATCAGTTTAAGTTCACACGCATGGATGTTAGACGTTTCTGGACGTGGTGGTAGTTGTTTTTGACGTCTTTGGAATTTACTCTTTAAAAAAATAAAAAGTTTAAGAGTACAAAGACGTGGTGCAAGTTGAAGATGTATGGTTGAGTTGGGCGAAAGTGAGAAAAGGAGGGTTAAGTGAAAATAATAAAATATTTATTAATTATATAATATATAATAGATAATAAATATATATACGGTCCGGTCTGGCCGAAACAGCCGATTTCACTGCTCAAACTGTCGGCCGAATCCGACCTTCCGGTTTGAAATATTTCAAACCAGTGGTAATTTTAATTATTTTGAAACCAACCAAACCGATCAAACTTGGCCTGTTTGGCCGGTTTAACCAGTTTTGGCCGAACCGCTCACACCCCTATCTTAACCTATACTAGCAGTTCGTGGGTCTCGATTTCTCTTCAAGAAGAGAAAGAATCCATTTGGATTGCACTCGCTTAGGGGAAGAGGAATAACAATCTCGGTCCAGCTGTGAACATGCAAGGAAAACAACCACGGTACTAAAAGTCAATGATAAGAAAGCAACAACCATCCAATATATATATAACCAGGGGATTCAAACAAGATTACAACTGTTAGTTTTGAATACTAAAACTTTGCATGTATTAAACTATTTCCCAGTTTATATATATCGATTAAATATTTTAGTTAAATTGTTTTATGTTTTACATATATTGTCCATTTATATTATGTAATTAGATGATGAGGTGTCTGGTGTGACACAGTAGATTTCGTCATTAGTTAAAAGACATAATATATAAATGAAGTTCGTAACTGCGACAGTTTTGGACACACTGTCAGTTTAAGTTATTATTTGATTCAAAAATTAGTTTGTCTAAACTAATTGAATCGTATAGATATGCCCGGGGTATATTGAACATGACCATTTAGGATGAATTGTCTTACACTGATTTAATCGACTATTCGATCCTAGTATTCTATCTCTAAATCCCTAAACTTGAGCAGCCATGAGAATTAGACATAGTGTACTTTAATCTGCCAAAGAGTGAGATCACTTGAGGCCAATTGTTTTGGTGGGTTGGGTACGCGTGTTTGATTGTTTGGTGTGCTATCACTTGTCGAAAGGAAATCATGTACCAGTGCGTCCGGGGTGATGGTACTCCCGAGATGAGCTCGTTATGTTTATTATACTAAATTTGGTCTGTGGACTTATGTCCGGTATAGTAAAAAGGTTGAGTGGTACTAATCTCAGATTATAAGAAGTAAATAAATTAATTTATCAGTAAATTAATAAATTAACGAACACTATATCTTTGATGTGGGGAGATTAAAGAATAATTCATTTAGTTGTTCTGAAAGCAATTTTGGTGTAGGATGGTAGTGCCATAATTAATCCGTTAGTGGTACGATTAATTATGTATTGGTTAATTGACAAAGGTAGATTTAATTAATTAAGATATTAATTAAGCCTTGTGTCAATTGGTTGTGAATCAGTCCAAGTTCTGGATTAAGGATAAGTGAATCCTTGTGTCAGTTGGATTTGAATCAGTCTAGGAACGGGATTGGAGTAAAATACAAACCCAATAGGAAGACCAATCCTAAACCAACTTGGGGTCTCTCTTGTAACTCTATAAATAGACAAGAGATTGGCAATTCACAATATACAATTCATAAGTTTTCAAGACAAGAAAACTAGAGAAAGAAAACCTAGAGAGAGAACTCAAAGAATTCTCCCTCAAAGTCGATCTTCCCTCTCAGGCGGCGGAGGCAAAGAATGCGTAGCATGAAAGTAAATTTTTTACCTGGCCCGGGCAGATAATCTTTCAATTGGTATCAGAGCTATGGTTTTGGCTTTGTGCTTGTTCAATTTGTTACATGGTTTTGATTGCAGGTGGTTTAGTTATCCCGGCTATTATGGTTGCATTTGTATTTTTTTAAAAATAAACCCCAGGACATATCACGGTTATTTTTTTTTTTATGAATGCTTGTAATAGTAAAACCACATGCTGGGAGTTGTGTAGGATTAGATTAAATCTGTAGTAGGATTTTTCTATGTAATTGTCAATTTTATTTTCCTACAAACCTTGTAGTAGGAAAATCTTTTGTAATCGAAGACGTTGTGGTGGGAGACTTGATATCGTGGATTTTGGTTTATCGTTAATATGTAGAAAACCAAGAAAACTTAGAATGAATTATAAGAAGACCAAATAACGTAGTGAGAGCAGGATAGAAGACCCGACAACCAAACGGGGCAGGCTGGCCGGCAAATGGTTTGCCAGCAGAAACCGCCGGTAGCGGCAGCACTGCTGCGCGTAGCGTGCGTTGGTGCAGCGCCGCACAAGTACGGTGTTTGGTGCACCAGCGCGCGGCCCTAATTGTGCACAGCTTGGGCTGCTGTGTGCACGCGGTCCGTTCGGGTTGCATGTGCAGCCCGTTTTCCATTTTTTCAAGATTATTTCGAGATTATTCCGAGACCTGGTTTTTCAAGACTCAATCCATCAAGTGACGTGATGGGACACGAGAACAAGACAGAAGATAGAAGTAATTAAAACCATAATAGTCGGAAAATTTATTTTACGTATTTATTTATTTCCCGTATTTACAATTTTAATTATGTGCTTTAATTTTTGTGCTGTATTTTAGATGCATGATTTAAAGCATGTTGGTTTTATTTTGCATGTAACTTAAGACTAGTTAATTACATGTTAAAACTGAAAAATTCCTCGTTTTAGAAATCTAAGTGGGAATGGGTTGGTTAATATTCCCATAGCCTCCATTACGAGTTCATAAGTGACTTGGTTAGACTTGCGCGTTGCCATGAGAGCCTTCCTCCATATCGGATGAGTTTAACCATAAGATCACTAGCTTGAATTTCTAAGATGACTAGAGTAAGTTAAAATTGGAGAAATGCGTAACCCTCTCCATCTGAGGCGCACTATCCTATGTAACAAACTTAGAAGTCACGTATTGGCATACACTTAGTGTACGATTTGTAGTATTCCTCCCATGAGGTTACGCTGCTTATTTGTATGGCTGAAAGCACTGACTATTAGCTACATTGATCAATAGATCGTTTGGTCAGATAGTGTAGCTAATGAACCTAGTTCTTCTCAAACGAATGTGGGCTAGCGTAAACGTCCACACTATCATGGCTTACGCGAATCTCGGTGAATAAGATGTCGGTGAATTTAATTATTATTTTAAGGGATGCCAATGATTGAAGAATTTTTTGAAATTCTTGAATTAATTTACTAAAACATTGTGTGTTCATTTATTTACAGTTTTTGATAGGCTTTTAATCCGTTAGCTACAATATTGAAAGACAACAAATTAACTAATCTGAATTATGTCGATTGGAGTCAAAACTTTGATATTGTCCTAATGGTTGAGAGCACTCCTGTGAGAGATCATGTCATTGTCATGATTAGTAACATCAACGAGGTTGAAGTGGTGGGAGGCGAAATTGATGGTGAAACCAAAGTAGATATTGTCCTCCAGAACTTGCATCAAAGCTATGAGCAGTTTTGGTTGAACTACAACATTAGTCAGATGTTGTGTACTTCATCCGAGCTCTGGGCAGAATTGGTGGTTGAAAGTCTTTTTCAAAAGAAGAAGTGAGATTTAGCCGCAGTCAAAACTTTAAAATCTTCTTTTGAGACTGAGGCTGGAGAGAAGAAGAAAAAGCTCAAGAGAATAGCTCAAAAGGCACAAATTGCACCAAAGTCTGAGATTGCAAAGAAGACGCCAAAAGGCAAGTGCTTCAAGTGCAATCAGAAAGGACATTTGAAAGAGAATTGTTTAAAGAACAAAAGCACAACAATCTTTGCCTGAATTACTAAGACATGTTTAGCAGTGATTCCCACGGATACCTGGTGTGTGGATTCAGGCACCACTGATCATGTTTGTAATTATCTACAAGGGTTCTAGGTGACCCGAAAGTTTAGAGAATGTGAGATGCAAGTCTACTTGGGCGACACTACGAAAGTGTCAGTTGTTGCAATAGGAGAGGTCAAGCTGATTTTCAAAAATCAAGAGCTGGTTTTAGAAAATTGTCTTTATGTTCCCAGATTTAGAAATAACCTTGTTTCAGTTTCTAAACTTTTAAAGAATGGTTATGAGTTTGTTTTTTCTAATAAATCTTTATTTGTTAGAAGAAATAAGAAACTCATTTTTTCTGGTTCGTTGGTAGACAATTTGTTTATTCTAAAACCAATTTCTCCTACTAGATACGCAACTGTAAATCAAACATCGTTAAATCATAATAAGAGGAAATAGCCTTCTGAAACGAATCAAACCTATCTTTGGCATCTTAGACTAGGTCATATAAACCTTAGTAGGATTTAGAGGTTAGTCAATGATGGACCTTTAAGTTCATTAGAGATTGACAGTTATTCAACATGCGAATCTTGCTTGGAAGGTAAAATGACCAATAGACCTTTTAAAACAAAAGGTTATAGAGCCAAAGGAGTATTAAAGTTGATTCACTCTGACTTGTGTGGACTGATTTTGGTCCAAGGACGAGGTGGGTTTGAGTATTTTGTGACTTTTACAGATGATTACTCAAGGTACAAATACATTTACTTAATGCGCAACAAGTCCTAATGCTTTAGTAAATTCAAAGAGTATCGGACAGATGTGGAGAAACATCACGGTAAAAGTATCAAGACACTACGATCAGATCATGGTGGAGAGTATCTATCCCATGAATTTTGAGAATACCTCAGTGACATCGGAATTCAGTCTCAGTTGTATGCACCTGGCACACCACACCAGAATGGTGTAGTAGAAAGAAGAAATAGAACTCTCATGGAAATGGTTAAGTCAATGATGAGCTATGATGATTTGCCTGATTCGTTCTGCAGATATGCCTTAGAAACTGCAGCATACATTCCAAATCTTGTATTATCTAAAATCGTGCCTTCAACCCCTACAGAGTTGTGGAACGAGCGCAAGCCCAGTCCAAGACATCTCAGAATTTGGGGTTGTCCAGCACATGTGCTTAAGGTAGATGCGGCTAAGTTATATGTAAGAACAGAAGTAATGTTGTTTGTAGGATATCCTAGACGAAAGAAAAATAGTCTATTCTATAGTCCTGAAAATCAGAAGGTGGTAGTCAGCACTAATGCCAGAGTTTTAGATGAGGACTATATTCTAGACCACAAGCCCAAAAATAAGATCATACTAGAAGAACTTAGAAAGAAATATGATAATCCGGATGTACCAACACAAGTAGATACACCACAAAACACTGCCTAAGATATCACAGATGATGCACCTACATAGGTGGTGCCTCGTCGTAGTGGGAGGGTTGTGAGACAACCCAAAAGGTTCATTGGCATGGGAGAGGCCTCATACCTAGTCCCAGGCATGCAAGAACCTAACCCCATTAACTACAATGAGGCTCTCTGAGATAAAGATGCAGAATCTTGGCGAAAAGCAATGATATCTGAGATGGGTCAATGGACCACAATCAAGTCTGAAAGCTTGTGGACCTGCCTGAAAATTTCAAACCCATTGGATGTAAGTGAGACTACAAACGCAAGAGAGAACCTGACGGAAAGGTTGAAACCTTTAAAGCTTTACTTGTGGAGAAGGGGTATGCTCAGAAAAAAGGAATCATGAATAGCTATGCTTAAGTCAATATGGATTCTCTTGGCCATAGCTACTCATTTAGATTATGAGATTTGGCAGATGGATGTCAAGACAGCTTTCCTTAATGAAAGTCTTGAAGAAATCATCTTCATGCAGCAACCAGAGGGATTCATTGAAAAAAGCCAAAAGCATAAGGTTTGCAAGCTTAAGAGGTCCATTTACGGACTTAAGCAAGCATCCAGATCTTGGAACATCTGGTTTGATGAGGTAATCCAATCTTACAGATTTACTCAGTGCCTAGATGAACAATGTGTGTACCGCAGACGTGATGGAAACGTGGTGGTGTTTCTTGTGCTTTACGTAGATGACATTTTACTATTTGACAACAATAAGAAAGTGTTATCAGACGTAAAGGCATGTCTGTCCAAACAATTTGATATGAAAGACTTAGGAGAAATGGGATATATCCTTAGAATCATGATCATTCGAGATCTTAGGAAACGTTCGCCAACGTTCTCTCAAGTTTCATACATAGATACGATTTTGGATCTTTTTAACATGCAGAACTCCAAGAAAGGTTTTCTACATTTTAGATACGGATTGCATCTATCTAAAGAGCAGTCTCCGAAGACTGTTGAGGAGATAGAAACCATAAAGACAGTTCCTTATGCTCTGTAGTAAGAAGTCTCATGTATGCAATGTTGTCTACGAGGCTTGATATTTGCTATGTTGTTCGCATTGTAAGAAGATATCAGAGTAACCCCGGAAAAGCTCATTGGGAGGCAGTAAAATGCATTCTCAAGTATTTGCGCAGAACGAGAGACCAAGTCTTGGTCTATCAGGCACCTGAGCTTGTGCCCCGTGGTTACACAGGTTCATATTTCTAAGGCGACAGGGATAAGAGTAAGTCTGCCTCTGGGTATTTGTTTTCTTTGGGAGGTGGAGCCATAGTTTGGCAGAGTGTCAAGCAAAAATGTGTGGCAGACTCTACCATAGAGGCTGAGTACGTTGCAGAATCAGAGGCAGCGAAAAAAGAAGTGTGGCTCAAAAACTTCTTAGTGGACTTAGACGTGATTTCTGGTTTGCAAAAGTTGATCGCATGTACTGTGACAACAACGGTGCAGCAGCAAACTCGATGGAACCATGAGCCCACAAGGAGAGTAAGTATATACAGCGCAAGTACCACCTGATACGAGATATCGTTAAGAGAGATGATGTGGTCGTGAACTTCAAACAATGGTGTGACACATACTTGTTCAAATAACAGTATGGAAATCCCTGCATACTTATTTGAATCGTGGAAATGGAAGCCTCAGCGAGCTTCTGTTAGTAAAATAAAATGAAATAAAACATTCATAATAAATAGTATTATACTAAAATTGAATGATATGAACTAATAATGAAATAAAAACTTAAACAATTAAATAATTCAAATAACCCGGTGTGAGGATACAGGTGGCTGAGATGGGAGTCGATCTTTGTGAACAAAGTGTCAAGAGAATTGGTGGAAGAATTCAGCCAATCTTTCATAGGAGCATGCGAAGCCTCTACCCTGTTAGTGGAAGTATTACCAAAGTGGAGAAATTGATTTGTCCAAGCCCGAACAAATTTCTCCTTGTGATTGAGCCATGTAGTTTCAAAATAATCAACAGCCAACTGCTCAATTAGAGAGTACTTAACCTTGAAATTCTGCAATAAACGGTTAAACTCTTCTACAGTATGAGCCTTAATAATTTTCTTCCACCAGTTTTCATGGATATCACATACTTAGTTTTTGTTTCTTCTTCCAACATTTTTTTCCAACCACGCATTAACATCACGCCCAATATGCCACAAACATAACAAGTGATGTGAAGCGGGAAAATGATCCTTAATTGGCTGTAACAAACCCAACTCCCTATCTGTCACAATCACACTAGGTACCAAACTAGCCGGCAGCAAAAATCTCAAGTTCCTCATCACCCAATCGTATGTATCCTTTGTCTCATTTCTAACAATAGCAAATGCAATATTGGAATTCTTATTTGTAGGAGTCACACCTACCATCTCGACGATAGACATTTGGTACTTGTTGGTCTTGTGGGTAGAATCAATCCCCACCACCCAATACCATCTGTGGAACATCTGAATTGAGGTTGGATGTGTAAAGAAGACATGTGTGATCCCATCAGTGTTCGCATCCTTGAGAATCTTGACATAATACTATTTCTCCTCAACTAAATACATAAATTTCTGCCCAATATTTCTACCTGCCAACCCAGCTGTCTTCATCTTTCCTTTCAAATTGTAAACTGATTTGATTGGTACCTGGGAATCCGGAAACTGTTTATTAACAGCTTCCCAAACACACTTTGGCTTCACATTCGCCCCAAGCATAAATTCAGCAACAGCCTTTGACTCTTTAGTAAAGTGGCTCAACTGTCTGTGCCCATATGGATGCATTATACCTGTAAATCCCATTTAATTATAGTAATAATTCATAAATACTAAACATCAATAAACTTAATTACTGTTATGCGCAAATAAGGTAATACCAGTGTGATTGTGAGTTGACGCTGCTCCTAGATTTGTATAAATCTTGTGACGTCCCAGGTCAATTCTCTTACAAGTCAACCTAAAGGGGCAATTAGTGCCGCTTCTTCTTGTATTCTTCCGTCTGGTTGGGAGAGGGGCTTTGACAGGATCTCTCCATCGCTTGCACGAAAGTAGTACGTGGCAAATCCTTGATTGCCCCCTCTCTTTGTAATAAGGAACTTAAGCAGCTTAGCTATTTTCTGGCAATGTTTCAAAGCCTTACTAATAGTGTGAAACTCTCTGTCAATCTAAAAATAACCACTCAAATCTGCGCCAGGTTCAAGTTCCACCGCCTTTCTTTGAGCATGATCCGCCTCATTGTCATCTTCATCCTCCTCTACATCCTCCTCCTCCTCCTCTTCAGCCTCATAAACCTCCTCCTCCTCGTACTCATCATCGTCATCCTGTATGTAAATACACACTAAATTAAAACTAAACACTTTTAATATTTAATTATACAAAAATACAGTCAAAATTACATACGCAACAGTATAAACAAAACATTTTAACCATTATCATACAGAAAAATGCAATGTTTACAATTATTTCTACCAAAAACATGGCACATTTACGATTCTTACAATAAAAAATGCAATATATTTTACATAATTTATAAATAAAACGCATGATTTCCACGATTCCTTACACAATAAACGCAGCAAGATTTAGTTTTTGTACCAAAAAATGCTGAAGATTTGTGATTTCAGTACATAAAAACGTAGCACTTTTTATATAATACATATAAAAAACGCATCACTTTATACATAACACAAATAAAAAATGAAACACTTTTTATATGACACATATAAAAAACACAACTCTTTTGACATAATAACGGTATTAAAAATAGCAAAAAAGTGAGAGAGCCATGGCAAAATAGCTAAAGTGCAGCGTTTATACGCTTCCTAAACGTCATTTTGGCGTGATTCATACTACATTTTTCCAAGAAAAACAAATTACTTTATGATTCGAAAACTTACCATTTCGTGATGATTCTCGTGCTAAATCTTCTTTCGACGTCAACAAACTGATAGCCCAAATATTTTTTTAGTTAACAATTTGTTTGAATTTGTTTTTTGGAAAGTTGTTTTGTAGTTAAGTGCTATATTTGACTTCACCTTTTTTTCTTCAATTCACATGAATGGATGTAAACGTTTTTGGACGTATGTAAATGTCAAAAACACACCATTTTTACGAGCGAACCATGGTGAAAATGCAACATTTAACGATAAAATAGTAATGCAAACTAGGGTTGGCAATTTCTGACACGAACACGACACGAAAAAAAGAGGGTTAGGGTTGAGTTTTTTGACACGATTAAGTAAACGGGTCGGGTTCGTGTCAACCCGTTTATCTCCAGGTTAGGTTCAGGTCAACCCGCCGGGTTGGCGGGTTGACCCGTGAACCCGCAAAATTAAAAAAAAGACATAACTAAAAATTTTTGCCCCAAATCCAAAAAACCCTATAATCCCATTTTCTTTTTCTTTCCCTTCTCTCTCCCCGACATTCCCTTCCCTCCGCCGGTCAACCCTCGCCGCAGCTGGCTGTCCGGCTTCTCTCCCGGTCGCGTAGCACCACCAAAAGAACCCACTCCTTCACTATAGAGTTTTGGCTATGGAAAGCAGCGACAGTGGAACTTTGGGGAATCATTTTAAGCTTCCTCAAATAAAATTCACCAAGCTTTTCATCAATGGCCAGTTCGTCGATTCCATTTCAGGTTAGCCTTCCCTTCTTTAATTTGATTACATCTCTTTAGTTATCTCATTCCTTCCACAGTTTCCACAAATGAATAATTCAATATAAACAACGATTTGAGGAATAGCTTTGCTTATTAGTTGAATTGTGATATCATTTGTAGGTGAAAAAGATTACTTGGGGAGGCTTTTAGAAGGAAGACTTTTGAACGGAAGACTTTTGGAATGACAACACAATATGGATGACTTTTGGACGGATGCCTTTTCCTCCTTGGAGCGGTTTATTGTTACAATTTGGACGAATGACTGACTATTGCATTTGCATAACCTTATAATACTCAAAATTGTTGCTTTCTACCTCATTAGCGAATGTGGGCTTATTGAAACTTCCAGGTTCATTTCTAAGTTTATTTTTCCAGTTGATGAATTTTACTTGGCAGTGTAAATCAAGAACATATGTCTACATCCATTTATGTGAATTTAAATTATTTTTTTTTTTACAAAGACAGTCCACCACGTCTCATAACACTAGCACCACCTCAAAAATAACTAGCACCACGTCCAGAAACGTCTACATCAATTCATGTGAATTTAAGCTATTTTTTTCACAAAGACAACCCACCACATCAAAGACAACTAGAACCACGTCCATAAACGTCTACATCCATTCATGTGAATTTAAACTGATTTTTTTCCCCAAAGACAGTCCACCACGTCTCATATCACTAGCACCACGTTAAAAATAACTAGCACCACTTCCAGAAACGTCTACATCCATTCATGTGAATTTAAGCTATTTTTTTTACAAAGACAACCCACCACGCCTTAGACAACTAGAACCACGTCCATAAACGTCTACATCCATTCATGTGAATTTACACTAATTTTTTTTCACAAAGACAGTCCACCACGTCTCGTAACACTAGCACCACGTCAAAAATAATTAGCACCACTTCCGGAAATGTCTAGCACCACGTCATGTGAATTTAAGCTATTTTTTTCACAAAGACAACCCACCACGTCAAAGACAACTAGAACCACGTCCATAAACGTCTACATCCATTCATGTGAATTTAAACTGATTTTTTCCCCCAAAGATAGTCCACCACGTCTCATAACACTAGCACCACGTCAAAAATAACTAGCACCACATCCAGAAACATCTACATCCATTCATGTGAATTTAAGCTATTTTTTTCACAAAGACAACGCACCACGTCAAAGACAACTAGAACCACATACATACACGTCTACATCCATTCATGTGAATTTAAACTTATTTTTTTTTTCACAAAGACAGTCCATCACGTCTCATAACACTAGCACCACGTCAAAAATAACTAGCACCACGTCCAAAAACTTCTACATCCATTCATGTGAATTTAAGCTATTTTTTTCACAAAGACAACCGACCACGTCAAAGACAACTAGAATCACGTCCAAGAACGTCTACATCCATTCATGTGAATTTAAACTGATTTTTTCCCCAAAGACAGTCCACCACCTCTCATAACACTAGCACCACGTCAAAAATAACTAGCACCACGTCCAGAAACGTCTACATCCATTCATGTAAATTTATGCTATTTTTTTCACAAAGACAACCCACCACGTCAAAGAAAACTTGAACCATGTCCATAAACGTCTACATCCATTCATGTGAATTTAAAGTAGTTTTTTTTTCCACAAAGACAGTCCACCACGTCTCGTAACACTAGCACCACGTCAAAAATAACTAGCACCACATCCAGAAACGTCTAACCCAACTTTTTATGTATATTAAATGCTAAATATATTTATAATATATACGGTTCAATTCGGCCAGAACGGCCGGTTTCACAGCCTAACCCGTTGATCGAACCGTTGTTGCGGTTTATAAATTTTTCAAACTTTCGGCCTATAAATATATATTTAAACCGGCTAAACTGAAAAAAATAGTTTGGTTTGGCCGATTTAAACGCTTTCGGCCAAACTGTGTACACCCCTATCTTCATGCATGATCTTAAATAATAATAATAATAATATAAAAGAACAAAAGATGCATGAAATATATGTTGAGTGTTTTTACATTTAATTACAAAACGATTCTGCATGGGATCTCGATCCTAAAAACTATGGGTAGGCGGGTGGTTGACTCGACTTGTTTAGTTAAACAGGTTACGCGGGTTAGGTTCGGGTCGACACAATTATAAACAGGTCGGGTTAGGGTTGGAGTTTTCGACACGATTAGTTAAATGGGTTAGGTTTGGGTTGGGGGTTTCTTGACACGCCAACACGCCAACCCGAACACGCCAACACGGACACGACTCTAATTGCCAGCCCTAATGCAAATGTACCATTTTAACGAGCAAACCATGGTGGAAACACCCCATTTTAACGTTTTTACATAAATTAATCGTTAAAGTATCACATTTATATTAACTGAATCGCACAAGTTTAGCGTTTTGTTTTATTTGAAACGTCATCCTAGCTAAATTTAAAACGTCAAAAACATTTTTCTATGCGTTTTCTATAAGGTCGCAAATGCAATTTTGTGTCATTTTTTTACAAAAACTTTGTCAATTTCTCAAGAATTTTATTCATAAGGGCCTTTTGGTCATTTTATAATTATTTTTATTTATTTTGTGATACAAATAGCAAATTTGTGATACAAATAGCAAGTCCTTTCGTATTTCATAATTGTAATAAATAAATACTATTACAAAGTAAATTGGGTACAAGTTTCAATAATTATACAAAGGGTCCTCATTTATACATTAATTACAACAACTAACTCTACAATATTATCATATTAGGTTTGACTTCAGTTCTTATACGGTATGACCGGCTGTATTTGTACCTAGGACCAAATTTGCAAATAAATATAGAATTAGTTTGTAATTTATTGAAAATTAATTATAATATGATAAGATTTTATTATCCAAATTGATTTTTAAATGTACAAATGTATATCTTAATTAAATTTAAATATCTTCTTTCTACTACATCTCTTTCAAAAATCACCATCGTCAACGCCCTCAACCTTCCTAAACCACTGTATACACCTAAACATCACCACCATCAACAGACCATTTAAACACCTTCTAACCAACATCATCAACGCCTCAAACCTTTCAACCACCTTCGAACCACCATCATCAATGCCCCCTCTAAACTACTACATACATCGAAACACCTTCATCGACAGCCAATTTATGCAATCAATATCAACGGAACACATGAATTTCATCAGCAGTTGACAAAATCGTGAATTTCATTGGAAAAACCGTGAAGCCTTAAACTTAAATCCATAATCTGCAACCATATTTACTTTCATCAATTCACTCTCATCATAATATACATGCTTTCTCCCACAATATACATGAAAATATTACTTAATATACATGAAAATTCAGTGAAATATACATGAAAATATACATAATATAAAAGTAAATTGTTATTGTTATTGATAGGTTTGAATACATAAGCTATGATTGTATTGTACTTTTTCCAAGTTAATATATCGATTTAATATTTTGGTTTATATGTTGTGCATGTTTAGTCTATTTATATTATGTAATTAGATGATGAGGTGTCTGGTGTGACACAGTAGATCTCATCATTGGTTAAAAGACACAATATATAAATGAGGTTCATAACCGAGACAGTTTTGGACAAGCTGCCGGTTTAGGTTATTATGTGATTTGAAAAATTAGTTTCTCTAAACTAATTGAATTATATAGATATGCCCGAGCCGTATTGAACTTGACCATTTAGAATGATTTATCTTGTACTGATTTACTAGACAATTTGTTCTTAATATTCTATCTCTTAATCCCTAGACTTGAGTGGGCATGAGGATTAGACATAATGTACTTTGATCTGCCAATGGGTGAGGTCATTTGTGGCTAATAGTCTTGGTAGGTTGTGTGCACATGTTTAGTTACTTGGTGTACTGCTGCTTATCGAAAGTAAACCATGTACCGATGTGTCCAGAGTGATGGTGCTCCCGAGATGAGCTCGTTATATTTATTATACTAAACCCGGTCGGTGGACTTATGTCCGGTATAGTAAAAAGGTCGAGTGGTACTAATCTCAGAATTAAAGAAGTTAATTAATTAATTTAATCAGTAAATGAATAAATTAACGAGCACTAAATATTTAATGTAGGAAGATTAAAGAATAAATTAATTTAGTTGTTCCGAAAGCAATTCTGGTGTAGGATGGTAGTGCCAAAATTAATCCGTTAGTGGTACGATTAATTTTGTAGTGAGTTAATTGAATAAGTAGAATTAATTAATTATTTATTTATTCCTAAGGGTTAGTTATGTAATTAATAAAGTGGAATTATTTAATTAATTAATTAAGTCTTAAGTTTCAATTAGAATTAGGAAATCCTAGAGATTAGGAAATCTAATTGTATTTGAATTATCCTATTAGATTAGTTACCTAATTGGATTTGAAAACTAATTAATTACCTAAACCTATTAGGAAAGCCAATCCTAAACCAACTTGGGGTCTCTCTTATAACTCTATATGTAGACAAGAGATTAGCAATTCTATAACACACAATTCATAAGTTTTCAAGACAAGAAAACTAGAGAGATAAAATCCTAGAGAGAGAATTAAAAATTCAGCTCTCAAAGTCGGGTTTTTCTTCTCCTAGTTGTGCCTCGGGTTTTGTGTCTTCAGGCGGTGGTCGAACTTCTTGTCGGCGATGGCACGTGAAGCTCTGGCGGCGGCTTGTGGAGATTGTCGACAGTGCGTGCGGCGGTAGTTGGTCGGAAGAAATTTTGATGAGTCATTATGTTGGATTGATGATCATTGGATAGTTACCCACACAATGTTCGAGCCTTGTCTTGTGTTATACAAGTGATCACCTGAGTTTACGCTTCAAAAGGTATTTCTAAACTTTCACTTTTAATTAAAAATTTTGTTGCGTGATAAATCGAATAAGTGCAAACCAAGATCCTGCGGAATGTTATTTTAAGCAAGGATTGGAATAGCGATTGTGCTAGAGTCTAGGCCTGGTCAAATATTCCGATTCTGGAATACATAGAATGAAAGTGAATTTTTGACCTGGCTCGGGCAGATAATCTTTTAGTTATGATCATTCCTCACAAGTAGAAAATCCGGCAGAGGTTCGTTTATGTGAAGACTATGTTGTTGGTGTGCCCTTTTAAGAGCTATATATAGAAATTTGTTGTTTGATTGATGATATATCAATTGAGTTAATTTCATTAATCTAATATTCTTCTAATTTATGAAATAATCTATGTACTAGAACATATGCTTATATGATTGAACCTTCAGAATGTCTTGGTTGTGAAACCCAATAAGCAAAATTGTTCTAAGTACAAAACTATCCATAGTTGGTTATTGATGTGGAAACGTCGATATGATAAGACTAGTATGCGCTTTAGTGATGGTAGAGTTTCACTAGCCATGATGTAGTGACATTAACTAAAAGCATAAATGAATATGTTAGAAAACATATCATTGGATCGATTCGCCAAAAGAAACACTCTATGGACTAATTAAATCATGAGTGATTTTTTTGAGTAGTACTCATACTAGAATCGTTAGACCAGAAATCAATGCATGGTCTTAGGTGAAAATTGGTGTACTTTGACATACGTCTAAGGGGACCGTAATAGGTTGCCAAGTATGAGTGTGATTGGGTATGCTACGAATCATGCTAAGATATGTGTGTGAAGTGATAAGACTACAAGCCTCTCTTAAGTGAGAGATAATCTCTAGTCCACTTGATAGCGAACTGAGAAGTGCATGGTCGTGCCCAAAATGATAAGCGTTATCATTTGCTTGATGAGAATAAGTATCACTAAGAGATCAAGTGCCTGGGACGAAATCAGAGGATTCTCCCAAGCCCACGTACCTTTCAGGTTGTCACCCTCCCACTACAACGAGGCACCAATTGTGTAGGCGCATTATCTGTGACATCTTGTGCAGTATTCTGTAGTGTATCTATTTGTACTGGTGCAACAGGAGTAGTGGATTGTCCTCTAAGTTCTTCTAGTATGATTTTTCTACTAGGCTTGTGATCTAGAATATAGTCCTCATCTAAAATCTGGCATTAGTATTTACTACCACGTTCTGATATTTAGGATTATTGAATAAACCACCTTTCGTACATTTGGGGTATCCTACAAACAACATTAATTCTGTTCTTGCATCTAATTTACTTGTATCATCCTTAAGCACATGTGCTGGACAACACCAAATTCTAAGGTGTCTGACATTGAGCTTTAGCCCAGACCACAACTCCACAGGGGTTGAAGGCACGGATTTAGATGGTACAAGATTTAGAATATATGTAGTTGTTTCTACGGCATATCCCCAAAAAGAATTTGGCAAATCACTATAACTCATCATAGACCTAACCATTTCCACAAGAGTTCTATTTCTCCGTTCTGCTACTCCATTCTGCTGGGGTGTGCCCAGTGTAGATAACTAAGACTGAATAGCTACTTCCACCAGATAATTTTGAAAAGCAGTGGACAAGTATTCACCACCATGATATGATCGTAGTGTCTTGATACTTTTACCATGATGCTTCTCTACATCTGCCCGATACTCTTTGAACTTGTCAAAGCACTTAGACCTGTGGTGCATCAAATAAATGTATTCGTACCTCGAGTAATCATCCGTGAATGTCACAAAATACTCGAAACCTTCTTTGGCTCAAAAAGACATTAGTCCACACAAGTCAGAATGAACCAGCTCTAATACTTCTTTGGCCCGATACCCCTTTGCCTTAAAAGGCCTCTTGGTCATCTTACCTCCAAGTAAGATTCGTAGGTTGAGTAGTTATCAATCTCCAATGAACCTAAAGGTCTATCATTGACTAACCTCTGAATCATTCTAAGGTTTATATGACATAGTCTTAGATTCCAAAGATAAGTTTGGTTCATTTCAGAAAGCTCTTTCCTCTGATTATGGTTTAATGATGTTTGATTTGCAGTTGCATATCTAGTAGGAGAAATTGGTTTTAGAATAAATAAATTATCTACTAATGAACCAGAACAAATGAGTTTCTTATTTCTTCTAATAAACAAAGACTCACAAAAAAAAAAAAAAAAAAACTCAAAACCATTCTTTAAAACTTTAGAAACTGAAACAAGGTTCTTTCTAAAATTAGGAACATAAAGACAATTTTCTAAAACTAAGCTATTGTAATTCTCGAAATTGAGCTTCACTTCTCCCACTGCAACAACTGATACTTTTGTAGTGTCGCCCAAGTAGACATCCTGTTCGTCTTCTCTAAGCTTCCGGGTTACTTGGAACCCATGCAAAGAATTACAAACATGGCCAGTGGTGTCTGAATGCACACACCAAGTATCTGTGGGAATCACCGCTAAACATGTCTCAGTAACTAAAGCAAGATTAGTCTTACCTTTAAGCTTTGGATAGTCCAACTTCCAATGTCCCATTTTCCCGCATTTGAAACACTTGTCTTTCAGCTTCTTCTTATTCGCTATGTCACGCTTAAGCGTATGATTACCTGTCTTCTTGGCTTTCTTCTTCTTATTTTCAGCCTTCTGCTTAGAAGTAGATCCCGAAGCCTTGACAGTGACTAAAGTTTACTTTTTCTCTTGAAAAAAACCTTCAGCTGACATCGATGATGTTACGAGCTCGGCCAACGTATAATACCTTTGGTTCTTATTGTAGTTTAGCCGAAACTGCTCAAAACTCTGTGGCAAGCTCTAGAGAATTATGTCAGTTTGAGACTGATGATGAATCTCTCCTCCCAATACCTCTATTTCATTGATGTTCCTAATCATTTTAAGCACGTGATCTCTCACAGGTGTGCCCTTTTTTATCTTAGTAGTCATGAGTTTTCTCATGGCCACTTGTTTAGCTTCCCGACCTTGATGTCTGAACATTTCTCTGAGATTCAGTATCAAGTCTGTGGCGGTGACCATCGCCTGATGCTGATGTTGCAGAACATTTGACATAGATGCCAGAATGTAACACCGCACCATCTCATCAGACACTGATATGATTCTCTTTGTTCATTAGTGGACTCGTCATTAGGTTCGGTTGGGCACGGTTTTGTGAGCACGAACTTGTGTTGCTCTCCGTAAGGACAATGTCTAAGTTGCATTTTCAATTGGTGTAGTTTTAACCAGTTAGTTTGTTCTCTTTTAATATCACAGCTAACTGATTAAATGTCATACCCAAAACTATAAAAATAAATAAACAGAGCATGTTTTAGTACATATGAAATTTGAACAAACATTGCAAAAATCCCTCAAAACAATATTTAAACCACTGACATCTCATTCACTGGGATTCGCACAAGTCACGTTAGTGTGAACATTTACGTTAGTCCTCATTCATCCGAGAAGAACCAAATTCATTAATTTCACTATCTAACCAAACGATCTATTGATTAATGAAATTAATAGTTAGTGTTTTTGGCCGTACATAAGAGTAGCGTAATCTCGTTAGGAGGAATAATACAAATTGTACACTAAGTGTTGTGCCATTACGTGTCATCTAAGTTCGTTACCTAGGATTGTGTTCCTCAGTTAGAGAGGGGATCACATTCTACAATTTAACTTACTATAGTCATCTTACTTAGAGATTCAACCTAGTGATCTTGTGAGTTAGACTTATCCGTTATGGAGGAATACCCTAATGCCAACGTGCAAGTCCACCTACATCACTTATGAATCCGTAATGGAGGCCATGGGAATATAAACCAACCCGCTCTCACTTAGATTCTTAAAATAAGGGTTTTTTTGGTATTAACATGCAATTAACTAATCCTAAGTTATATGCAACATAAAACCAACATGCTTTAACCATGCGTAAAATAAAACAGAAAATTAAAACATGTAAACGATAATTAAAACAATAAAAACAGGAAATAAATGCGTAAAATAAATTTTCTGACTATTATAGTTTTAATTGCTTCCATTCGTTGCCTTGTCTCATGTCCCTTCACGTCACTCCGATAGATTGAGTCTGAAAATTTGGATCTCCAATCTGACCTCGAAGAACAGGCCACTAGCGTGCAGGGCCATGCGCGTGCAGGGCCACACGTACAGCTGGGCCATTCGCGCAGCCTTAGCTGCGTACGATAGCTTCTGCGCACTTGCAGCCACAGCGCTGCGGTTGCTATAGCCGGCGACCTCTGCCGGCAATCCGTCGCCGGCACCGCCAGTGCCACTTGCTGTCTTCAGTCTTCCACTTTGCTCCCACTATGTTATTTAGTCTTCTTGCAATTCGCCCTGGTTTTCTTGGTTTTCTACATAATCCTTGGAATCACCCAAATTACGATAAACAAAAACCCACGAATTCAAGTTTCCCACAACAATGTCTTCGATTATATAAATTTCCTAAATACAAGGCTTGATTTCTAGGAAAAATAAATTGACAATTGCATAGAGAAAATCCTACTACAGATTTAAAATAATCCTACATGGCTTCCAGCACGTGGTTTGACTATTACAAGCATTCATATAAAAAACCATTCGGACATGTCCCGGAGTTTAATTAAAACATACAAACGCAACCATAATAGCCGGGATATCAAAAACCACCTGCAATAAAACCATGTAATAAATCGAATAAAGCAAAATCAAACCTCGCTCTGTTACCAATTGAAGGAATTATCTGGCCGGACCTGGTAAAATATCTCACTTTCGTGCAATGCATTCCAGAATCGGAGATTCTCAACCAACCCAAATGCTTGCGTAATACGATTCAAACCCTTTTGAAATATCACACGAGCACCGGATCTTAGTTTTACTTTATTCGATTTATCACGCATTCAAAATAATTCTAATTAAAGCGGAAGGGAAAGAATTGACCTCTTGAAGCTTGTCCCTTAATTAATCGCTTGTATGACCCTTAGACGAGATTCGTACGTTGTGTGGGCAAGGATCCAACAAACCAATTGATAAGCAATTACACAAAAACGGCACAAAAAAACTGCTTGAAAAACCAAGCTTGGTTTCTCGGATTTCGCGCCGCAAATCCCGGAGCTCCACTAATCGACGACACGCGCTAAATGTGTCGCTACTTGCTGCTGGAATCACCGCTGGAGGGAATTCAGAAAAACTCACCGGCACAGTTAGCTACTACAGTCACCGCCACCTAGACCTTTTCCCGACGTGCGCTAGAAGAAGAACCTGAGAAGAATTGCATACAAAGCTTTTTTTCTCTTTCTCTCTCTAGCTTTCTTTCTCTTTCTCTCTCTAGTTCAAGAATTATGAAACTTGTGTCCTGTTATTGCTAATCTCTTGTCTATTTATAGAGCTACAAGGGAGACCTTAACTGAGCTTGATTTAACCCTTTTTGATGGGTTTTGGATTTACTAATTTCCTAATCTCAATTAGTTTCCAAATCTAATTAATTTCCAAATCCATTTAGTTACCAAATCTAATTAGATTTCCTAATCCAATTAGATTTCCTAATTTCAATTGAACTTTAAGACTTAATTAAATAATTAATTAATTCTACCTTATCAATTTACTAATTGACCCTTAGGATTAATTTATTAATAATTAATTCTACTTTATCAAATAACCCAACATATAATTAATCGTATCACTAACGGATTAACTATGGAATCACTACTCAAACCGAAATTGCTTCCGAAACCACTAATTAATTAATTCTTTATTCTTCCCACGCCAAAGATATAGTGTTCGTCAATTTATTAATTTACTGATAAATTAATTCATCGACTTCTTATTATCCGAGACTGGTACCACTTGACTTTATTACTATACCGGACACAAATTTCATTGGCCAAATTTAGTATAATAAACATTTCAAGTTCATCTCGTGAGCACCATCACACCGGACGCACTGGTACGTGGTTTTCGTTGACTCACAATGACATACAAAACAACTAAACACTCGCAGCCAACCTACGGAGACTATAGGTTTTAAGCTACCGCACTCTTTGGCAAATCAAACTACTCAATGCTCAATCCTCTGCTCATTCTTGTCTAGGGATTAAGAGATAGAATACAAGGTTTGAGTTAACTACTAATAAACTGTACAAGTTAATTCAATCCTAAACGGTTATGCTCAATATGCTCCGGACATATCTATATGATTCAATTAGTCTAGACCAGCTAATCTCATAGTCACATAATGACTTAAACCGACAGTATGTCCAAAACTGTCTCAGCCACGAGTCTAATTTATATATCAATACTTAAACAAATGATGAAATCTATTGTGCTACACTCGGCACCTCATCATCTAGTCACACGATATAATTGGCTACATATATAAAACACAAAGTATTTAACTGAAACATATAATTCAATATAAATGGGAAATAGTTTTTCATACAAGTTTAACTTTTCATTATTCAAAACTAACATAACCTACTTTAAAATAGATTTGAGTTTTGAGAAGATAACCTAATAAGTTGTGCATATAGATTGTGAATAAACCCTTGTACTTGTACTTGAGCAGTAGAGAAAATTCGACAGATGTGATGAGCTTTCATTGACCAAGTCCCAAGTTTATTTTACACAAAAGAGTTACTCTCGATGCTTGCATTCTATATATACATCTTGTCGTTTTAAACATCTGTCCTGAAATATGTTTGTTGCATGACTCTTAAATATTTGATATATTTTTCTTATTGTATTTGAATTATTATTTTATCGCTCTTTTAACAAAAAAAATTTTTTTGATAAAAAAAAAGTAAACGAGAAAAAATTGTATTTAATAATCCTTTTCGTTAAAACCATATTGGAACGTGTAGTGATTTTATGTTGGTTACATTTGTCCTCTAAAATATAATATTTTTAAACAATTACTAAAGTATACCATATTAATTTCAATAAAAATTTTCATTTCACACATATATATTTTTCATATAAAAGCTTTTTCCATAAAAATCCTTTAATATTTTCAATATAAAATATTTTAAAAAAGACGAGCAAACAAACATAGCCTCAGTCAATGGTTCTTATGGCAATAGTTCCCAAATTCCGAAGAATTCTTCTTGCTCTCTCGGATTTTGTATTGTACTGATAGTGTAATAAATACAAGTACAAGGGTTAGTTCACAATCCATTATAAAGATGTTGTCATATTTAGCGGTTAGTTGCAAGATTTGTTCTAGCAAGCTACGTACCAAAATCAAATGGTCCCATTGTAAATCATGGCTGCTTAAAATTAAAAAATGTAGACGAGGGACTAAATACAACATTTTGAAGAAAAAAAAAAAAAAAAAAAGATCAAATGGAAGAAATAGACAAAAGTAAGGGACCCGTTTGTGTCAATAACCAACTTCTATTTATTATTAAAATTTTACTAATTACCGTCTTAATATTTACATAGCTTCAATTTGGATTAAAATACTCCCTTATAATATTTTTTTTCTCTTCCCCTTTGTAAATAAAAATGTAATTTTATCAAAATTAGGGACTATCGCTCCAAAAATTGAGGCAGTAACTAATAACTCGCTTATTAAAGTTAGATTAAACCATATTTTTGGTCCCTTACATTTGAGCAAATAATTTTTTTTAGTCTTTTACATTTTAAAATGAGTTTTTTGATCCATTGCATTTAAAATATGTATTATTTGGTCTCTATTATTGATTCAGTCCAAATTATATCAACTCTATTCACATACAGTGTACAAGATCTTCTCAAATGAATAATATAGCTGTTTAAATATTAATCTAACAATTAAAAAATTTCAAAAATTTAAATAAAACGATTAAAATTTATAAATAATTAAGTCAAAATTCACTAAATAGAGACAAACTGTTTCAAATTTTCATAACTTCACTTGAATTTTAAAATTTTTAATATATACATTGATTTTTAAACTATTGTATTCTTCGTTAAAAAAATTTTGTATACTACTCATAAATAAAATTAGGACAGTAAATAAACTAAATATTATGGAAACTAAATAATATATTTTTAAAATGCAAGGGACCAAATAATACATATTTTATATGTAAAGGACCAAAAAAATTATTTTAAAATGTAAGAGACCAAAAAAATTATTTGGTCAAATGTAAGGGACCAAAAATATTATTTAATCTTATTATTATTATTATTATTGTTATTATTATTATTATTATTATTATTATTATTATTATTATTATGTTTTCTTTTTCTATTACGCATTCACTTGCTTTAGCTGGTTATAAATTTGCTCCAACTCCCATGTTGCATTAAACGAGAAGAAAAGGAGAGGAAACCACTTCCCAACTCCAGCCACACACACACACACACACAGTGATCGTCTCCCGAACGCCTAAACCACCGTACGTTCCCAACACAGAGTCGCCGGAGATGGAGTGGAGGCAGTGCTATCTTGATGTGGTTCTTGTACCCTTGGGATTCCTGGCCTGCGTTGGTTACCATTTTTGGCTATGGCGAAAGGTTCAAACTGAGCCTCTCAGCACCATCATCGGCACCAATGCCGCCGGCCGCCGGTTGTGGGTGTCAGCCATGATGAAGGTCCGTATTTCCTCATGAGCTTTTTTTTCTCATCATAATTATTATTATTATTATCTTTTCCTCCATTTATTGTTAGAGTCATTACACTGTTGTTGATATTTTTTCGTCTTCAATACGTATCTTCTTACGACGAACTCTGGCCATACATTTTTTTCTCTTCTTGAATGGATTCAAGAAGCCATGATCAACAAAAATGTCGTATGGATATTTGAGGAAGGTGACGTGTACCACTACGCCAATTGTTGTTACAACGTAGGAGAAAATGAAACCCAGACGTTTTCATTATTAACCTGACTTTAACCGTACAGTTTCTTTCTTTAAGAATTTCTTTTCCATAATACATGGCAGAGAATTTATTTGATGAAGTTGGACGTCAAAAGCATTGCTCAAAAGTGAACTAATTTTGCTTTTTTGTTGAATGGGTTGGGACTATGGCGTGTGATCCTTTTGGAAGCACTCAGAAACTAACAAAATTTCTGCACAGTTTTTCCACTGCCACTAATTCTCACATTTTTATTTTTATTTTTAATTTATGAGTATTTTCTAACTTCCGTTAACTATATTTTAACATAAACTCATATTACGTGATCTGAAATTACTAGTATTTCAAATGGCATTTTAATTATATATTTTTGAAAACGTTTTAAGTACTCATTACAATGATTTTCAGATATTAAGTCCTATAAACCAATTTTATATTTAAAAAAAAAAAAAACAATCCACTGGAATACTTGTAGGGATTATTTGTAGGTATCGATTAAGGGAATAAAGATGATCACCCGATGAGAAAAATAAGATACCTATGGAAGATTTTTGCTGTCTGCTTTCATGTGTCTTGGAATAAAGAGTTGATGAGGGATTTTAAACAGAAGATCAGTATTTTATATTCATATTATCACCTCCAATTTTATTATTGATTGTCCTCTTTTTAAAATTATCTTTATCTTTTATTTAAATTCCTTCACCTTTCCCTTTTGAACTTAATTCAAGAAGACATTTTTTAAACAAAAGCGATGAATAATAAAAGAGAAACGATAAATACTAACCTCCTATAATAATATAGAAAACTGAGCGTTTTAATATATTTTAATAGGGAAAATGTAGTAAGAAATGTTAAGTTGAGAGTTAATATTTTAAAATATAAAATAATATTAATATGTAATGAGAACGTTGAGCATATTGGGTGATTACCAATAGCAAGAAGACAATAATCGTGAGCTATGGAGGCATAATTTATTAAGATTCCCTAAAATCAAATTTATTTGTATTGATTATTGGTGATGAACTACGGTGTTAGTAAGCATCTTGTGCAATCAGCAAGATTGGAATTTTGCAGATGGGCTTTTGTTAGGTAAGATTTTAATTCCACGTTCTAAAATGCTTCCCTTGCTGCCTAAACACATGTTTCCTTCCCATTATTCTTCATCAAAGATTTTCTGTTCAAAAACTATAATTATTTTAATTTCAATTTTATTCTATTACTTCTATTACTCTGATATTCTAACTCTCGTTACAACCAATTTTTATATGATATATCCTAAATATATATATTTATTATTATATTTAAAAATAAAATGATAAAATTATTGAATCACTTTATTTCCAAACATAATGATAAATATATATATAGGATATATAATATAATTTCAGGTTACACCAAGGAAACATTACATAGTCTTTCCATATATGGTTACTTTTAAAATAGATGTTCGATGAGAGAACTTCAAATAATGTATCAAAGCTATATAGAAACTTCTAGACCTACAAGTAATCTCGGGAATTGTATTATTTTCTTCCTCAAAAACTGGTTTTTTTGTGGAGTATTATATTTTTTGTTTTTTTAAAAAAAAAACCCATTATCAACGGTTAAAAAATAAAAAAAATTTACTAATTATCGTCCTAGAGTTTACCTATTATATTCTCAATTTAAATTAAAAAATCTCTTTTTTATTTTTTAAAGTAAAAAGATAATTTTATCGAAATAAATGATAATACTTAAAAGATAACTAGTAAAAAAAAAGTTGTACAAAAAAAAGTAAAAGGAGTTTGTTGTCTTTTTGTACTCATTTGATTGTGGAATCCTGAATCGGCTCCCATTCAATTAAAGTTTAAATTAGGATGCTGGTGGTTTCCATTTTGTTTTCCACCTTGGCACCCCTTGTATAGTAAATTCTCCCACGGTTTTAAGAATATTCTGTTTCTTTTAAATATTTATTTATTAAACCAAAATTATACAATAAATATGATTTTATTTTCAAAAGGAGATGCTATTACTCCTTTTTTTAAAAAAAAAATTCATTAAATTTAATTTGTAAAGTTAACGGAGTAACGAAAATGAGCCACTTTAAACTAATCAGGATTTGTGGGACTCGCAGGATAACGATAAGAAAAACATATTGGCAGTTCAGACACTTAGAAACTCCATCATGGGATCAACGTTAATGGCCACCACCTCCATCCTCCTCTGCTCCGGTCTGGCGGCCGTCATAAGCAGCACCTACAGCGTCAAGAAACCGATAAACGACTCCATTTTCGGGGCACACGGGGAGTTCATGCTTTCACTCAAATACGTCACGGTCCTCCTCATCTTCCTCTTCTCATTCATCTGCCATTCTCTCTCAATCAGGTTCATCAACCAGGTGAATTTCCTCGTTAACTGCCCGCAAGATCACGCCGGGATCGTCACGCCGGAGTACGTGTCGGGCCTACTGGAAAAAAGTTTTGTTCTTAACACAGTTGGAAACAGGTTATTCTACGCTGCATTGCCACTCTTGCTTTGGATCTTCGGGCCTGTCATGGTTTTCCTCTGCTCAATAACGTTGGTCCCGGTGCTCTATAATCTTGACATTGTGTTTGTTGCTAATGCAAAAAGAAAATTGATCCTTCGTGATGAGAAAGGGAATTCATCGTCTGACTTAGAGTCATGAATCAAGGAGCTACGACTTGTTTTAAGGAAACCCCAAATCCTTATGATCAGTGGACCACCATCATGATTTCATTCTGGTGTCTATTCTTCTTTTATGGTATGATTTGTCGAACATCTGAAATTTATTTTATGCAATTGTGTTTCGTCACGGGTAATTAATTGTCGATTTAGAATTCTCTGTGACATTTGTATGTGAAATTTTATGTCATAAATTTCAATTACTTTGTGTTTATATTAGATTTTATGTTAATTTATATACATTGGCAACATATAATTTTAATAGATTATTTTTATTTTCATAATTTATTTATTTTCTATACATTTTTAAAATTTTTTAACAATAAAAATCATATTTAATAATTTAATATACTTTAACCTATAAAAAAATAAACTCATCGTATTAGAAAAATATATGAGTGTAAATGATTATATATTACGTAAATATAATATGTATACAAAATAATTAAAATTTGCCATATACTCCCACAACATAATTTTCATCTGACAAAAGGAAATAATGGGACGAATCAGATCCTTCTTCCTATCCTATTCCCAAATAAAATGTTGCCGTTATCCTGATTTATCACTTTCAAAGAATTCGTGGGCTCCCTTTCCCGGCAAATTATATAGTAGGAGTAGTAGTATCCGGCCAAATATATATTTAGCTCAGTTTTTTTTTTTTTTATAAAAGATTGAGTTTTTCTTCACAAAATTGATAAAAATTGGGTTTCTTAAAAAAAAGGGTTTGCAGACGCATTTGATGCACAGAGTCTCCAATTTATCTCTCCATCTCTCCTCATGCACCTCACACTTCTTATACAATACCCTCACTTTCTCTTTTTTTTTCTCTCTCTCTCTCTCTCTCTCCTATTTATTGCCAATACCCATCATTTTCCTCTCTCGCTCTTCTCCCTCTTTCCTTCTTTCAAGAATTTTGATGTCAAATCCGAGATTTACATCAATTTGTATGTGAAATGGTATTTTACATCTTTTTTTTTTATGCCAAATATCATTTTACGCGCCTTACTTTCAGTCCCCATCAAATGCCATTTTACATCATTTTTTTGTTTGATGTAAAATGTCATTTTACATCATTTTTTGTTTTGATGTAAAATGTCATTGTGATGAATTCTGATGTTAAATCTCGTTTTTAATTTGATTTCGATAAATTTTATGTACTCCGATGGAATGTTGGTTTTATATCAAGGGATGCATGTATACAAAGAACTCGAAACTGCAAAAACGGAATTTATTGATGGCAGTAATTCGAATGCTTTACATCAAAACTACATTTTACATCACAGTATTTTACATCACAACATTTTACATCACGATTTTCTGGTTGTAATTCTTAAATTCTGATTTAACATCAGATTTTTGGCTGTAAAAAAACGTATTTAACATCAGTTTTCGTTCAAAATATATGATACCACATCATTACCACCATTTGACATAAAAAAACAGGATTTAACATCAGTACCACTATTTCACATGAAAAAACAGCATTTAACACCAGAATCATCATTTAACATGACAAAACAGCATTTGCCATCAGAACAACTATTTTACATCACAAAACAGCATTTGACATCAGTACAACCATTTGACATCACAAATCAGCATTTGTCATCAAAACCACCATTTCACATCACAAATCAGCATTTGACATTATAACCACCATTTAACATCATAAAGCAGCATTTGAGATCAGAACAACCATTTTACATCACAAACCAACATTTGACATCAGAACAACCATTTTACATCACAAACCAGCATTTGACATCAGTACAACCATTTAACATCACAAACCTGCATTTGACATCAGAACCTGAAGGAATTGTCTGCCCGAGTCCAATAAAAAATTTCACTTTCGTGCTACGCATTCCAGAATCGGAAACTTTCAATCAAATTTGAACGCTCGTGCTATCCGATTTAAACCCCTTTTGAAATACCACACAAGCACCGGATCTTATTTTTTCTTTATTTTATTTGTCACGCATACAAATTTACGATAACTAATAAAAGTTGAAAGATAGAAATCGACCACTTGAAGCGTGTCCCTTAAGAATTCGCTTGTATGACTTTTACACTGGATCTGACGTTGTGTGGGTAACGAACTATAGAAGGAACGAAATCAGCAACCACAACCTGCGTCTCGAACAACACATTGCCGCCATAGATCACAACACCGCACCACCGCATGTCGTCGCCAGAGCTGCCAATGAGAAAAAGAAGGCCAACACTGTTCGTGAGATGCATGCGCCGACAGTGTCAATGTTCATGTGTCGCCGCCGTTGTCTCGGACATCACACACGACTTCAAGAAAGAATTTTTGAAAAATTTTCTTCTCTTTCTCTCTCTAGCTTTCTCTCTAAGTTTTTGTATTCTGAAACTTATGACTTGTGTATTGTATTGCTGACCCTCTATGTCTATTTAGAGAGTTACAAGAGAGACCTTAAGTTGGATTAGGATTGGTCTTCCTATTTAGTTTGTGTTTTACTCCAATCCCGTTCCTGGACTGATTCACATCCAACTGACACAAGAATTCACTGATCCTTAATCTAGTTCCTGGACTGATTCACAACCAATTGACACAAGGATTAATTAATTACTTAATTAATTAAATCTACCTTTTCAATTACCCAATACATAATTAATCGTACCACTAATGGATTAAATATGTCACTACCATTCAAACCAGAATTACTTCCGGAACCACTAAATTGATTATTTTTTAATCTCCTCACATCAAAGATATAGTGCTCATCAATTTATTAATTTACTGATAAATTAATTTATCGACTTCTTATAATCCAATATTAGTACCACTCGACCTCATTACTATACCGGACATAAGTCCACCGGCCGGGTTTAGTATAATAAACATTACGAGCTCATCTCGGGAACACCATCACATTGTTGAATTTGAATACTAAAACTTTGCTGGTATTAAACTTTTTCCCAGTTTATATATATATCGATTAAATATTTTAGTTAAATTATTTTATGTTTTACATATGTTGTCCAGTTATACTATGTAATTAGATGATGAGGTGTCTGGTGTGACACAGTAGATCTCATCATTGGTTAAAAGACATGATATATAAATGAGATTCGTAACTGAGACAATTTTGGACACACAACCAGTTTAAGTTATTATGTGATTCAAAAAATTGGTTTGCCTAAACTAATTGAATCATATAGATATGCCCGGAGCATATTGAACATAACCATTAAGGATTGAATTGTCTTATACTGATTTAATAGACTATTCGATCCTAGTATTCTATCTCTAAATCCCTAGACTTGAGCACGCATGAGGATTAGACATAGTGTACTTTAATCTACCAAAGAGTGAGGTTGTTTGAGGCCAATAGTCTTGGTAGGTTGGGTGCGCGTGTTTGATTGCTTGGTGTGTTATTACTTGTCGAAATGAAACCATGTACCAGTGCGTCCTGGGTGATAATGCTCCCAAGATGAGCTCGTTATGTTTATTATACAAAACCCGACCGGTGGACTTATGTCTGGTTTAGTAAAAAGGTCGAGTGGTACTAGTCTCGGATTATAAGAAATTAATTAATTAATTTATCAGTAAATTAATAAATTAATGAGCACTATATATTTGATGTGGGGAGATTAAAGACTAATTAATTTAGTTGTTCCGGAAGCAATTCTAGTGTAGAATGGTAGTGTCATAATTAATCCGTTAGTGGTATGATTAATTATATATTGGTCAATTGGCAAAGGTATATTTAATTGATTAAGATATTAATTAATCCTTGTGTCAGTTGGTTGTCAATCAGTCCAAGAACTGGATTGAAGTAAAAACACAAACCCAATAGGAAGACCAATCCTAAACCAACTTGGGGTCTCTCTTGTGACTCTGTAAATAGACAAGAGATTGGCAATACACAATACACAATTCATAGTTTCATAATTCAAGAAACTAGAGTAAAAAATTAAGAAATTTCTCCCTCAAAGTTGGTTTTGTGAAGCTAGGAGGTGGCGGGAAAACTCCAGCAGCAGCGCACAGGTTTTCCTCTCTCGAAAAACCGGCGACGCATCAATCTCACGCGCGGTAACCAGCCGCTCTTGAGGGGAGTGTGACCCTCACGCGCAGCGGCGATGGCGGCAGACTTCTGGGCTTCCAGCTTGGTTTTTCTTTGCTGTTCTTTTGTGGTGTTTTGCTGATCGTTGGTTCCACACAACATACAAGTTGGTATTGAGTCATACAAGCGATCACCGAATTACACGCTTCAAGAGGTAATTCTTAAAATTCTGCTTTAATTAAGAATTTGTTGTTGTGTGACAAATAGAATAAGTAGAAGTTAAAATCCTGCGCAATGGTATTTCAAGCAAGGGTTAGAATAGTAATTACGCTATTGCTTATGTCTGGGTCAAGAGTTTCGATTCTGGAATGCGTAGCATGAGAGTAAATTTTTGACTGGGCCCAGGCAGATAATCTTTCAGCCCAGACGCACCAGTACATGATTTTCTTTCAATAAGCAACAACACACTCAGCAATCAAACACGCGCACCCAATCTACCGAGAATGTAAGTCTCAAGTGACCGCATCCATTGGCAGATTAAAGTACACTATGTCTAATTCTCATGCCCGTTCAAGTCTAGGGATTAAGAGATAGAATACTATAATTGAATAGTCTACTAAATCAGTACAAGACATTTCAATACAATGCTTGAATGCTTATAATAGTAAAACCACGTGCTGGAAGTCGTGTAGGAGTAGATTATATCTGTAGTTGAATTTTTTCTATATAATTGTCATTTTTATTTTCCTAGAAATATTTAGCCTTGTATCTAGGAAAATATGTAATAACGAGTGGGAGCAAGAACGGAAGATTCAGAAGGTGATGCCAGCAGAGAAATCACCTGCAAAAGTTGTCGGCAAATGGAGGCGCAGAGCGCCAGTGCCGCACCGCATTCATGCGGCACAGGCCCAGCACAAGCGGCCTAGTGCTGCGTGTGCAGCTCGGCTTGACCGAGAACGTGCTAAGCCCGTTTTTCTTATTTCCGAGATATTTTTCGAGATCTATTTTTTTAAGGCTCAATTCATCTAGTGACGTGATAGGACACGGCAACAAGACAACTGATGAAAGCAATTAAAACCATAATAGTCGAGAAATTTATTTTATGCATTTAGTTCCTGTTTTATTGTTTTAATTATGTGCTTTAAATATTTTTTGTCCAATATTTTATATGCATGATTTAAAACATGATGGTTTTATATTGCACATAACTTAGGATTAGTTAATTGCATGTTAAAACCGAAAAAATCCTCATTTTAGAAATCTAAGTGGAAGCGGGTTGGTTAATATTCTCATAGCCTCTATTACAAATTCATATGTGATATGGGTAGACTTACGTGTTGGCATTAGAGTTTTCCTCCATATCGGATGACTTTAACCATAAGATCACTAGTTTGAATTTCTAAGTAAGATGACTACAGTAAGTTAAATTCAGAGAAATACGAAACCCTCTCCATCTGAGGCGCACTATCCTAGGTAACAAACTTACAAATCACGTAATGACATACACTTAGTGTACGTTTTGTAGTATTCCTCCCATCGAGGTTACGCTGCTTATTTGTACGGCTGAAAGGACTGACTATTAGCTGCATTGATCAATAGATCGTTTGGTCAGATAGTGTAGTTAATGAATCTAGTTCTTCTCAAATGAATGTGGACTAGCGTAAACGTCCACACTATCGTGGTTTACGCGAATCCGGGTGAATGAGATGTCAGTGGATTTAATTATTATTTTGAGGGATGTCAATAGTTGATGAATTTTTTAAAATTCTTGCTTATTTTACTAAAACATTTTCTGTTTATTTATTTACAGTTTTCGATATGGCTTTTAATACGTTAGCTACAATATTGAAAGACAACAAATTAACTTGTCCGAATTATGTTGTTTGGAGTCAAAACTTGGACATTGTCCTAACAGTTGAGCAGTATAAGTTCGTGTTCACTGAAGTATGTCCAAATGTGCCAACTAATAAAACACCTCAAGAAAATAGGGAGGCCTATCAAATGTGGAGGAAGGCTGATGAGATGACGCGGTGTTACATTCTGGCATCTGTGTTGAATGTTCTGCAGCATCAGCTTCATCCTATGATATATGTCTTTAACATGATGGCTCACCTAAGAGAGATATTTGGACATCAAGGCAGGACAGCAAGGCAAGCAGCCATGAGGAAGCTTATGAATACCAAAATAGCTGAAGGCTCCTTAGTGAGAGATCGTGTACTTCACATGATTAGTAACATTAATGAGATAGAAGTGTTAGGATGAGAGATTGATGCTAAAAATCAGATAGATATCATTCTATATAGTGTTCCTCACACTTTTGAGCAGTTTCAGGTTAACTACAACATGAATCAAACGGTTTACACTCTTCCGAGCTCCTAACTTCATTGGTGTCGGCTGAAGGCATCTTTCAAGAGAAGAAGCAAGCTTTAGTCACAGTCAAGGCTTCGAGTTCCTTTTCTGTGCCTAAAAGCAAGAATAAGAAGAAGAAGAAGACCAGTAAGAAGACTGATAATCATGTGTCTAAGCCTGACATTGCAAAGAAGAAGAAGCCTAAAGGCAAATGTTTCAAGTGAGAGAAGACGGGACATTGGAAATCAGATTGTCTAAAACTCAAAGGTATGATAGTTTCTGCCACTATTACTGAGACGTGTTTAGCGATGATTCCCACAGATACTTGGTGTGTGGATTCAGGCACCACTGACCATGTTTGTAACTCTTTGCAGGAGTTTCAGGTACCCCAAAAGCTTAGAGAAGGCGAGCTTGAAGTCTACTTGGGCGACACTACAAGAGTGTCAGTAGAAGGAGTGGGAGTAGTCACTATATTTTTTGAAAATAGTATATTAGATTTAGATAATTGTCTTTATGTACCAAATTTTAGAAAGAACTTCATTTCATTTTCTAAACTCTAAGTGAATGTTTATAAGTTTATTTTTTCTGATAAATCTATTGTTGTTAGAAAAGATAATAAACTTATTTGTTCTGATTTGTTAGTGGATAATTTGTTTTTGATAAAATCAAGCTCCCCTGTTGAGCAAAACACAAAATTAAATGGCATATCATCTAAGAGAAAGGAACCTTCTTAAATGAATCAAACCTATTTTTGGCATCTCAGGCTATGCCATATAAACTTTAGTAGGATTCAGAGGTTAGGTGATGATGGAACATTAAGTTCATTAGAGATTGACAGTTACTTAACATATGAATCTTGCTTGGGAGGTAAAATGGCAAAGAGACCTTTTAAGGCAAAAGGTTATAGAGCCAAAAAAGTATTAGAGTTGATTCACTCTGACTTGTGTGGACCAATTTCAGTCCAAAACGAGGTGGGTTTGAGTATTTTGTGATTTTCCCAGATGATTACTCAAGGTACGGATACATTTACTTAATGCGCCACAAATTCGAATGCTTTAGTTAATTCAAAGTGTATCGGGTAGATGTGAAGAAATATCATGATAAAAGTATCAAGACACTACGATCAGATCGCGATAAAGAGTACCTATCCCAAGAATTTCGAGACTATCTCAGTGATGTCGGAATTCAGTCTCAGTTGTCTGCACCTGGCACACCACAGAAGAATGGTGTAGCAGAAAGAAGAAATAAAACTCTCATGAAAATGGTTAGGTCAATGATGAGCTATAGTGAATTGCCTAATTCGTTATGGGGATATGCCCTAGAAACTGCAGCATACATTCTAAATCTTGTACCATTTAAAATCGTGTCTTCAACCTCTACAGAGTTGTTGAACGAGCGCAAGCCCAGTCTAAAACTTCTCAAAATTTGGGGTTATTCAGCACATGTGCTTAAGGCAGATGTGGCTAAGTTAGATGCAAGAATAGAAGTAATGCTATTTGTAGGATATCCTAGAGGAACGATAGGTGGTCTGTTCTATAGTCCTAAAGATCAGAAGGTAATAGTTAGCACTAACGCCAAATTTCTAGAAGAGGGCTATATTCTAGATCAAAAGCCCAAGAGTAAGATCGTACTAGAAGAACTTAGAAAGCAACCTGATAATCCTGATGCACAAGCACAAATAGATACACCACAAAACAGTGCACAAGATATCACAGATGTGTTGGAGTTGAATACATAAGTTATGCTTGTATTGTACTTTTTCCCAGTTAATATATCGATTTATGTTTTGGTTATATTTTGTTGTGCATGATTTGTCCATTTAAATTATGTAAGTAGATGATGAGGTGTCTTGTGTGACACAGTAGATCTCATCATTGGTTGAAAGATATAATATGTAAATGAGGTTCGTAACCGAGATAGCTTTGGACAAACTGTCAGTTTAGGTTATTATATGATTCGGATAATTGGTTTGTCTAAACTAATTGAATCATATAGATATGCCTGGGGCGTATTGAACTTGACCATTAGGAATGATTTGTCTTGTACTGATTTAATAGACAAATCATTCTTGGTATTCTATCTCTCAATCCCTAGACTCGAGTGGGCATGAGGATTAGACATAGTGTACTTTGATCTGCCAATGGGTGAGGTCTATTGTGGCCAATAATCTCGGTAGGTTGGGTGCGCGTGTTAGTTGCTTGGTGTGCTGCTGCTTGTCGAAAGGAAACCATGCACCGGTGCGTCCGGGGTGATGGTGCTCTTGAGATAAGCTTGTTATGTTTATTATACTAAACTCAGCTGGTGGACTTATGTCCGGTATAGTAAAAAGGTTGAGTGGTACTAGTCTCGGAATTTAAAGAAGTTAATAAATTAATTTATCGGTAAATTAAATTAACGAGCACTATATCTTTGATGTGGGGAGATTATGAATATAAATTAATTAAGTTGTTTCGGAAGCAATTCTAGTGTAGGATGGTAGTGCCATAATTAATTCGTTAGTGGTACGATTAATTATGTATTGGGTTGTTGACAAAGGTAGATTTAATTAATTAAGTAATTAATTAATCCTTGTGTCAATTGGTTGTGAATCATACCAGGAACTGGTTTGGAATAAGTGAATCCCTGTATCAGTTGGTTGTGATCATACCAGGAACTGGTTTGGGATAAGTGAATCCCTGTATCAGTTTGATGTGTATCAGTCCAGGAACAGCATTGAAGGAAACAGAAACCCAGTAGGAAGGCCAACCCTAAACCAACTTGGGGTCTCTCTTATAACTCTATATATAACAATGGATTAGCTATTCAAGACACACAATTTAATAAGTTTTCAAGGCAATAAAACTTAGAGAGAGAAAATTCGGATTTTCAAGACACACAATTTATTACGCAACTTAAAGCTATTCAAGACACACAATTTAAAATATCTCTCTGAAATTCGGATTTTTCAAGGCTTGAGGCAGCCGAAATTCTTATTGGATTTTGGTAGCAAAGTGTAGCTTTTTCTCTCTCCAGGCGGTGAGTTTATTGTACGTGCCAGGTGCAGCGGTGCTGGAATTTTCTGACAGGTGGATTGTGGTGATTAGCTGATCAATTGGTTGCTAGATTGTTGCCCACACAACCTTCAATCAAGGTCTTGAGGCATACTAGAGAATCACCTGAGTACACGCTTCAAAGGTATAATTCTTATGTTTTCCCTTAATTAAGAATTTTTGTTGCGTGATAAATAGAATAAGTGCAAACCCAGATCCTGCGCAATGTTATTTCAAGCAAGGGTTGGAATAGCGATTGTGCTAGAGTCTAAGCCTGGCCAGAGATTTCGATTCTGGAATGCATTGCATGAAAGTGAGTTTCTGACTAGGCCCGGGTAGATAATCTTTCAAGATGATGCGCCTACACAGGTGGTGTCTCGTCGTGGTGGGAGGGTTGTGAGACAACCCGACAGGTTCATTGATGTGGGAGAGGCCTCAAACCTAGTCCCAAGTGCGCACAAACCTGACCCCATAAACTACAATGAGGCTCTCCGAGATAAAAATACAGAATCTTGACAAAAAGCAATGATATCTGAGATGGGGTTGATGGACCACAATCAAGTCTGGAAGCTTGTAGACCTGCCTGATAATTTCAAACCCATTGGATGTAAGTAGGTCTACAAATGCAAGGGAGGACCTGACAAAAAGGTTGAAACCTAAAGCTAGGCTTGTGGAGAAGGAGTATACTTAGAAAGAGGGAATCGATTATGAGGAAACATTCTTCCCGGTAGTTATGCTTATGTAAATCCGGATTCTCTTGACCATAGCTGCTCATTTAGATTATGAGATTTGGCAGAAGGATGTCAAGACAGCTTTCCTTAATGAAAATCTTGAAGAAACCATCTTCGTGTAGCAACCAGAGGGATTTATTTAAAAAAGCCAAGAGCATAAGATTTGCGAGTTTTAGAGGTCCATTTATGGACTTAAGCAAGTATTCAGATCTTGGAACATCTATTTCGATGAGGTAATCTAATCCTATGGATTTACTCAGTGTCCGGATGAACAATATGTGTTCCGCAGGCGTGAGGGAAACGCGGTGGTGTTTCTTGTGCTTAACATAGATGACATTCTACTTATTGGCAACAATAAGAAAGTGTTGTCAGACGTAAAGACATGGCTGTCCAAGGAATTTGATATGAAATACTTAGGAGAAGTAGGACATATCATTGGGATCAAGATCATTCGAGATCGTAGGAAACGTTCGCTAATGCTCTCTCAGGCTTCATACATAGATATGATTCTGGCTCGTTTTAACATGCAAAACTCCAAGAAAGGCTTTCTACATTTCAGACACGGAGTGCATCTATCTAAAAGAAGTCTTCGAAAACTGTTGAGGATATAGAAGCCATGAAGACAGTTCCCTATGCTTCTGCAATATTGTGTACGAGGCTTGATATTTGCTATGTTGTTGGCATTGTAAGCAGATATAAGAGTAACCCTAGAAAAGCTAATTGGGAGGCAGTAAATGCATTCTCAAGTATTTGCGCAGAACGAGAGACCAAGTCTTGGTTTATCAGGTGCATGAGTTTATATCCCGTGATTACACAGATTTAGATTTCCAATGCGACAGGGATAAGAGTAAGTCTATATCAGGGTATGTGTTTACTTTGGGAGGTGGAGCCATAGTTTGGTGGTGTGTCAAGCAGAAATGCGTGGCAGACTCTACTATGGAGGCTGAGTATGTTACAACATCAGAGGCAGAGAAAGAAGCAGTGTGGCTCAAGAACTTCCTAGTAGACTTAGACGTGATTCCTGGTTTGCAAAAGTCGATCACAGTGTACTTTGATAACAACGGTGCAGTAGCAAACTCGAAGGAACCACGAGCCGACAAGGCGAGTAAGCATATACAGAGCAAGTACCACCTGATACAAGATATCGTTAAGAGGGAAGACGTACTCGTGACGAAGATAGCATCAGAAGATAGCCTTGCAGATACATTCACGAAGACACTGACTTCAAAAGTCTTTAAAGCTCACGTGGAGGGCATGGGGATTAGATACTTAGAAGAGCCTTGACTTTTTTTCACCCCGGACGTACAGGTACATGGTTTCCTTTCGACAAGCAACATCACACTAAGCAATCAAACACGCGCACCCAACCTACCGAGAATATAAGTCTCAAGTAACCGCATCCATTCGCAGATTAAAGTACACTATGTCTAATCCTCATGCTCGTTCAAATATAGGGATTAAAATATAGAATACTGGGATTGAATAGTCTACTAAATCAGTACAAGACAATTTAATACGAATTGGTTATGCTCAGTATGCCCCGGGCATATCTATATGATGCAATTAGTTTAGACAAACTAATTTCTGAATCACATAATGACTTAAACTGACAGTATTGCCAAACTGTCTCAGCCACAAGCCTAATTTATACATCACGACTTTAACCAATCAAGAGATCTACTGCGTCACACCGGACACAATCTAGTCACTTGATATAAGAGAACTACATATGGAAACATAAAACAATTAACTTAAACATTCAATCAATATATATAAACCGGGAAATAGTTTTTATACAAGCAAAGCTTTAGTATTCAAAACCAACAATCTCCCACTAATACTTAAGCAGTGCTTAAAGTATAAAACCAATTAAATACAATTAATCTACTATCATACTAAAATCTAGAGAACAGTCAAGGCTAAGTATCTTATTCCCATGCCCTCCATGTGAGCCTCAAAGACTTTTGCAGTTAATGTCTTCGTGAATGGATCTGTAAGGTTCTCTGCTGATGCTATCTTTGCCACGACCATGTCTCCCTTCTTTACGATGTCTCGTATCAGGTGGTACTTGCGCTCTATGTGTTTACTCACCTTGGGGGCTCGTAGTTCCCTCGAGTTGGCTATTGCGCCACTGTTATCACAGTATACCGTGATTGACTTCGATAACTCAGGAATCATATCTAAGTCCGCTAGGAAGTTTTTTAACCACACTATCTCTTTCGCTGCTTCTGATTCTGCAACATATTCATCTTCCATGGTAGAGTCTGCCACACATTTCTGCTTGACTCTCCGCCAAACTATGGCTCCACCTCCCAAAGTAAACACATACCCTGAGGTAGACTTACTCTTGCTCCCATCGCCTTGGAAATTGGAATCTATGTAACTTTTCGGAACAAGCTCAGGCGCATGATAGACCAAAACTTGGTCCCTCGTTCTGCGCAAATACGTGAGGATATACTTTACAGCCTCCCAATGAGCTTTTCCGGGATTACTCTAATATCTGCTAACCATGTCAAAGGCATAGCAAATATCAGGCCTCACACACAACATTGCATACATGAGACTTCATACTGCATAAGCATAAGGAACAGTCTCTATGGCTTCTATCTCCTCAACAGTCTTTGGAGGCTGCTCTTTAAACAGATGCACTTCGTGTCTGAAAGGTAGAAAACCTTTCGTAGAGTTCTACATGTTGAAATGAGCCAGAATCGTATCTATGTATGATACCTAGAAAAGCGTCCGTGAACGTTTTCTACGATCTCGAATAATCTTAATCCCAAAGATATGTCCAACTTCTCTCAAGTCTTTCATTTCAAACTGCTTGGACAACAATGCCTTTACGTCTGATAACACTTTCTTATTGTAACCAATAAGCAGAATGTCATCTATGTAATACACAAGAAACACCTATGCATTCCCGTCACGTCTGCGATACACACAATGCTCATCCGGACACTGAGTAAATTCGTAAGATTGGATTACTTCATCGAACTGGATGTTCCAAGATCTGGATACTTTCTTAAGTCCGTAGATGGACCTCTTAAGCTTGCAAACCTTATGCTCTTGGCCTTCTACAATGAATCCCTCTGGTTGTTACATAAAGATGGTTTCCTCCAGACTTCTGTTAAGGAGAGCTTTCTTGACATCCATCTGCCAAATCTCATAATCTAAATAAGCAGCTGTGGCTAAGAGAATCCGGATTGACTTAAGCATAGCTACCGAGGAGAAGGTTTCCTCATAATCGATACCTTTTTTTCTGAGTAAACCCCTTCACCACAAGCCTAGTTTTAAAGGTTTCAACCTTTCTGTCAGATTCTCTCTTTCTTTTGTAGACCCACTTGCATCCAATGGGTTTAAAATCATCAGGCAGGTCCACCAGCTCCCAGACTTGATTAGAGCCCATTGACCCCATCTCAGATATCATTGCCTTTGGCCAACAATTTGTATTTTTATCTCGGAGTGCCGTATTGTAGTTCACCGGGTCAGGTTCATGTGCACCTGGGACTAAATCTGAGGATTCTCCCAAGCCCATGTACCTCTCGGGTTGTCTCACAAACTTCCCACTATGACGACGCACCGCCTGTGTAGGCGCATTATCTGTTACATTATGTGCAGTGTCTTGTGGTGTATATACTTGTACTGGTACAATAGGAATTGTGGATTGTCCCCTAAGTTCTTCTAGTATGATCTTACTACTAGGCTTATAATCTAAAATATAGTCTTCTTCTAAAAATCCGGCGTTAGTGCTAACTACTAACTTTTGATCTTTAGGACTATAGAATAGGTCACTTTTCGTTCCTCTAGGATATCCTACAAATAGCATTACTTCTGTTCTTGAATCTAACTTACCCATATTTGCCTTAAGCACATGTGCTGGACAACCCCAAATTCTGAGATGTCTCATACTGGGCTTACGCCACGTCCACAACTCTGTAGGGGTTGAGGGCATGGATTTAGATGGTACGAGTTAAGAATATATGCAGCTGTTCTAAGGCATATTCCCAAAGCAATTCACTATAACTCATCATAGATCTCACCATTTTCATAAGAGTTCTGTTTCTCCGTTCTGCTACACTATTCTACTGGAGTGTGCCAGGTGCAGATAATTGAGATTGAATTCATACTTCTAATAGGTAGGTTCGAAATTCAACAGATAGGTACTCACCACCATGATCTGATTGTAGTGTCTTGATACTTTTACCATGATGTTTCTCCACATCTGCCCGATACTCTTTGAACTTGTCAAAACACTTAGACTTGTGGCACATCAAGTAAATGTATCCGTACCTCGAGTAATCATCTGTGACTGTCACAAAATACTCAAAACCTTCCCTTACTTGTATTGAGATTGGTCTACACAAGTCTGAATGAACCAACCCTAACACTTCTTTAGCTCTATACCCCTTGTCTTTGAAAGGATGTTTGGTCATTTTACATTCCATTCAGGATTTGCAAGTTGAGTAGTTGTCTACTTCTAGTGAACCTAAAGGTCCAACAACGACTAACCTTTGAATCCTACTAAGGTTAATGTGACCTAGTATAAGGTGCCAAAGATACGTTTAGTTCATCTCAGAATGTTATTTCCTCTTAATATGGTTTAATGATGTTTGAATTACTGTTGCTTGTCTAGTATGAGAAGTTGGTTTTAAAATAAACAAATTGTCTACTAATGAACCAGAACAAATGAGTTTCTTATTTCTTCTAACAAATAAAGATTTATCAGGAAAAAAAACTCACAACCATCACTTAAAAGTTTAGAAACCAAAACAAGGTTTTTTCTAAAACTAGGAACATAAAGACAATTTTCTAAACCTAAACTAGAATTTTTGAAATTCAGCACTACTTCTCCCACTGCAACAACTGACACTTTCGTAGGGTCACCCAAGTAGACTTCCATTTCTCCCTCTCTAAGTTTCTGGGTTATCCAAAACCCTTGCAGAGAATTACAAACATTACTAGTGGTACCCGAATCCACACACCAGGTATCTATGGGAATCATCGCTAAATATGTCTCAGTAATTGAGGAAGAAATAGTCGTATATATGTTTTTTGGATAATCCACCTTCCAATGTCCCATCTATTTGCACTTTAAGCACTTTCCTTTCGACTTCTTCATTGCAATACTTGGCTTAGTCTCACTCTGTGCCTTTTGAGCCTTTCCCTCAAGCTTTCTCTTCTTATTTCCAGCCTTAGGCTCAGAAGAAAATTTTGAAGCTTTGACTGCGATTAAAGCTCGCTTCTTTATTTGAAAAAGACTTTTAGCAGCCATCAACTCTGCCAAGATCTCGTATGAAGTACGTAACAATTGATTCGTATTGTAGTTTAACCGAAACTGCTCAAAACTTTGAGGCAAGTTCAGGAGGACAATATCGACTTTGGTTTCACCATCGATTTCGCCTCCCACTACCTCAATCTCGTTGATGTTACCAATCAAGTCAATGACATGATCTTTCACACAAGTGCTCTCAGCCGTTAAGACAATGTCCAGGTTACGTTTCCACTCGACAAAATTTGGACTAGTCAATTTGTTCTCTTTTAATATGGTAGTTTAAGGATTAAAAGCCATATCGATAACTGAAAAAATAAATAAACAGAAAATGTTTCAGAAAATTAAACTTAAAAAATTCAAAAATATTGTGTTCACTCAAAACAATATAATCTAATTTAAAATCAACGACATCTCATTTACCGAGATTCACGCAAGTCACGATAGTGTGGACGTTTACGCTAGTCCACATTCATTCTAGAAGAATCTAGTTCATTAATTTCACTATCTGACCAAATGATCTATTGATTAATGAAACTAATAGTAAGTGTTTTTCAGCATACACAAGAGCAGCTTAACCTCGATGGGAGGAATACTACTAATCATACACTAAGTGTATGCAATTACGAGACTTCTAAGTTTGTTACCTAGGATAGTGCGTCTCAGATAGAGAGGGTGTCGCATTCTCCAATTTAACTTACTATAGTTATCTGACTTAGAAATTCAATCTAGTGATCTTATGGATTAGACTCATCCGATATGGAGGAAGGCCCTAATGCCAATGCGCAAGTCCACCCACATCACTTATGAACTCGTTATAGAGGCCATGGGAATATTTACCAACCCCCTCCCACTTAGATTCTTAGAATGAGGATTTTTCCAATTTTAACATACAATTAACTAATTCTAAGTTATACGCATCCATAAAACCACATGCTTTAATCATGCATCAAAATAAAGCACAAATTAAAACATGTAACCAATAATTAAAATCATAAAAATAGGAAATAAATGCATAATTAAATTTCCCAACTATTATGGTCTTCATAATTATTGCTTCCATCCATTGCTTTGTCTCGTGTCCCGTCACGCCACTCTGATGGATTAAGTCTAAAATTTGGATCTCAAAAATACCTCAGAAAAAACAGGTCAGGCGTGCAGCCAGTTGGATTGCGTGCACTGAAGCTTTAGCGCCGCACATATGCGGCGCAGCGCCAATGCTGCTGCGTGCACTCCCTGCTGCGGCAACTTCTGCCAGGGATTTCTTCGCCCGCGTTACCTTCCAGATATTCCGTTAAGCTCCCACTCGTTATTTGGTCTCCTCCGAATTCACCTAGGTTTTCCTGGTTTTCTACGCAATTTTTGGAATCACCCAAACTTGCGATAAACCAAAACCCACAAATTCAAATCGTCCACAACAACGCCTTTGCTATTACATATTTTCCTATATACAAGGCTAAATCGTTCTAGGAAAATAAAAACAAAAATTACATAGAAAAAATTCTACTACAGATTTAATCTAATCCTACATGGCTTCCAGCACATGGTTTTACTATTGTACGCATTCATATCAAAAAACCAACCCGGACATGTCCTGGGGTTTAATAAAACATAAACTCATAAACCATAATAGTCAGGATAACAAACCACCTGTATAAAAGAAACCATGCAACAAATCGAACAAACCCAAACCTTAGCTCTGATACCAATTGAAGGAATTGTCTACCTGGGTCCAATAAAAAATTTCAATTTCGTGCTATGCATTCCAGAATCAAAAATTTTCAACCAAACCCAAGCACTCGTGCTATCCAATTCAAATCCCTTTTGAAATACCACACAAGCACCGGATCTTAATTTTATTTTATTCGATTTTTCATGCATACAAATTTACGATAACTAATAAAAGTGAAAAGACAGAAATCAACCTCTTGAAGTGTGTCCCTTAAGAATTCACTTGTATAACTCTTAGACTCAAGCTGACGTCGTGTGGGTAATGAACTACAGAAGGAATGGCATCAGCAACCACAACCTATGCCTCGAAGAATGCACCGCCACCCAGATCACCACACTACACCACCGCACGCCATCGCCAGAGCAGCCGATAAAAAAAAAAAGCCGCTGCTGTTCGTGAGATCCGCACGCCGTGGCTAGAGATGCCGATTGAAAAAAGAAGGCCGCCGCTGTTCGTGAGATCTACGCATTGACGGTGTCAATGTTTACGCGCGCCGCCGTGTTGGTGTATGTGCCCTAATGAGGGCTATTTATGTAAATAAACTTTGAGGGTTATTTATGTAAATAATGCATATGTCGTTCGATTGATTATTTATCTGATGAGTTAATTTCATGAATGTAATATTCTTGTGCATATTTAATTTCATGAAAACAATCCGCCAAAAGAAACACTCCATGGACTGATAGATCATGAGTGATTCTTTTCGAGTATACTCGTACGAGGATCCTTAGACTAGAAATCACTGCATGGTCTTAGGTGAATTGTGGTGTTCTTTGACATACGCCTAACGGGACTATAACATGTTGTCAAGTACGGGTATGATTGGGTACACTATGAGTCACGTTAAGATATGTAGGTGAAGTGTTGGGACTACAAATCTCTCTTAAGTGAGAGATGATATCCGGGCCACTTGATAGTGAACTGAGAAGTGCATGGCCATGCCCGAGAAATGATAATTGTTATCATTTGCTTGAATAGAATCAGTGTCACTGAGAGATCAAGTAAACATTTAGCTTAATAAGGATGATGGTTCCATGCCCTATGCTAAACGGGATATCGATGTAGAGGACCGTACATAGTATGCTTAGAAAGGTTGCGTTGAATCATCATTCGACCATCCATTCTAAATTGAGTAGTCATCATGTCTTGCTAGAGGCCACTAATGTTTTATGGATTAATCTATGAGATTAATTTATCCATTGTCAATTTGGAATGGACCTATAGGATTGCACGTAAGTGAGTTCGAAGATTCTTGACGGTACTAGGTATAATTGTTATACTTAGAAGAATAATATTAAATCAAATAGTTTAATTAAATATTATTAAGAAGTTTTGGGGTATTAATTAATAGTTAATTAATTACTCAGGAAGAATTGAGATAGATTGACAAATCAATGGACCTAGTTGCAATTGAGGTTCTAGACCCATCAGTCTGATCCATGGGTAAATGGTTTGATCCATGGGTCAAGTAAAACCCAAATCAGTAAAAGTAAAATATTATATTATTATTATAATATTAAATATTTTATTTTTTTTAACAACTCGGTGGTTGTGGAATTGGGTAAAATTAGATTTCTTTTATAAAGAGAATCTGTGAGAGAAAGGAAGTGACAGATTTTAAAACCAGAAAATAGTTTTCTAAAATTTTTCTTTTCCCTCTCGTAAAATTCTCTCTCTTCCAAAAGACAAAATTTCTTTACAGGAATTTTATACTAGCACCAAAGAGCTCTAGTGCCTTATTGTGGAGGACACTTTCGGAAAGTGCCAGAGAAAGACGAAATGCCATCTTCCCAAAAGGATCCAGGTGCTAGCGCAACCAATTACGCGTCCAGGGTAAGACCCCGGTTCTTATAGTTTAGGATAATCCGCTGCGTTAATTTTGAATTAAAATGCCTAAAAACGATCCCAACAGTGGTATCAGAGCCAGGTTGTTCAGTTTTAATTAAAATTGGGTTTTAATTAAAAGAGAATAATCAAGAATAGGGAATAATTGAGGCGTTATTTTTTCCCGGTGCTATCAAAAGTTTTGTTTTGGTTTTGGAAACCATTCTCGAAAAGAAATTTGAGACGTTGGGTTGTAAATGGTTTTTGGCTGTTTTTTTATTGTCGCCGGATAAACGATGTCACCGGAATGGTTTTAATTTCAAGAATCTGGGTTTCTATTTTGTTTAAAACATGGTCGCGGGAAGAGTTCCAGGCGCTTGTTGGTTTTCAAAACATTGGTTTTGGTTTTGAAATCGTTTATGGGCTCTTAAATGGTCTTGCCAGAAAAACGGGATTTCTCGGAAAAGTTTTGGGATGGTATTGTTTTGATTTTGAAACTTTTTGGGACTGATTAATGTTTTTCGAGGACCAAATGGGACCGCCGGGAATTGGATTCTGGGCTGGGTGTTGTCCTGCTTCTCCGGAAAACTAATGGACTCCGGAAATGTTCTGGATTCTTCGATTGGCATTTTGTTGTCGGTCGGGGAAGACGCTCCAGATTGGAGTTCGAATCCGGCTGCAGAGACGGAACCGGCGCTGCGCGAATGTCGCCGGAACCCGTAACAGCCGACCGGTGAATAGGGATGGGGAAGAAAGGGGTTGGCGGCGAGGGTCAGAAGCCCTAATTGGGCAGAAATGACTAAAATGCCCCGCCGCACCCTAACCCTAGAACCTAATTTTAATATTTTTTTAAAAAATTTCATAGAGACCCAGAAGTTTTATTTCCTTAAAACCCTAAGTCCGGAAATTTTGGTAAATTAGACAACTGCCCAAAAAAGTTTCAGAAAATTAATTTTCTAAATTTTATGAATTTTATTATTATTTTATTTAATAAGATAATATTTAAATAATCTTATTAGATAAAGATAGGATTAGATTTAATTTAGAATTTTATCCTATATGTTTAGAATTTAAATTTGAATAATTATCTTAATTAGATTAGGATAATTAAAATTATTTAAATTTAAAATTTGAAATAATTATCTTATTGGATTAGGATAATTAAAATAATTTAAAATTGAATAATTATCTTAATTAGATTAGGATAATTAATATTATTTAAATTTTAAATTTGAATGATTATCTTAATTAGATAATTAAATAAATTTAAAATAATTATTTTAATAAGATTAAGATAATTATAAAAGATAAATAAATAATTAATTAATTAGATTAATTAATTTGTTTAATTTTGAATTATTATTTATTTATTTATTTACTTTTATGATGTTTTAAATTTAAATTGTTCAAATTTTATATGTGAAACATCATAATTATGATAAGCATGTTCATGCATCATTTTGGCTAAATGAAAAAAAAATGAACAAAAGGATTGATCAAAATTGATTATGACACGATCAATTTTAATTTTGTAATAGTTATACAATCCTTAAATTTAGTCGGTTTAAATTAAAACGGGCTTGTATGAGCATATGCATTTATGTGTTTTAAAGCATGAATTGGGCTTATTAATGTTTTAAAAGTTGGGGCCTGCGAGCTATTTGAATTTGGGCCTGCGTGCCTATTAAAATGATTATGTAATAGTTAGGCCCAAGAGGAGTTTCCAAGAGGAGTCCATAGTGGAGCCCAGGAACAGGAGCCCAACAATGAAGGCCCGAACATGAAGTTTTATTATTTTAAAAGGCCCTGTAATATACTAGAGCCCAATTCATTGCTTTTATTCATTTTATTTATTTGATATGCAAATGAATGTTAAAACGAAAATGCATGTTAAGCCGATCAAACTAAAATCCCAAAAACCCGAGTTGATTTTGCTTCCATACTTGGGGGCCCGCCAGAGCGTTGAACGTCTGTGGACTTGGAGAGCTCAAGGGCCTCAGGTTTTCTTCGTGCGGCGAGTTGTCACATAATAGGTGCCCAACTTTATCACTACCATTAATGAGTGGAAAAACTGTTTGGGTATTAGATGCTCAACTTTATCACTACCACTTGTTATGGAAAAACTGTGTGGGTATCAATTGATGTGATGCCTTGAGGGATGGTTTGACTTGGGAAAATTAATCCTAGCTTGACCCGATAAGTTGACTAGGGATTAATTTTGCAAAGATAGGATTGTGTCAAACATTTGGAATGTTCATCCTATCACTGAAAAGTTGCATGGTATACAATTGAAAAGCGTTAGATTACATGGAATGTGATTTGAACGTTGCCTACCAAAAGAGCCCGATCCCTACGAAACTTGCCAAAGCAAGACTGGGGTTAACTCTTTGTGGATTTTTGGCCCACAATCTAGCACCATCACAAAATTGATAGTGATTTCAATTTTGGCTATTGTGGAAAATATTTTAAAACTCATTCTAATATTTTGCATTTATTCATTGTAGAAATGGCATCATCTAGCACAAATGTTATCTCAAACTTTACTCTAAGAAGTATATTGGATAAAGAAAAATTGGTTGCACCAAAATTCTTAGATTGGGAAAGAAACTTGAGAATAGTTCTCAAGCAAAAAAGGAAGCTACATGTCTTAGACACTGCTTTACCTGAACCACCACAAAATGCTTTTGTAACTGTTCAACGAGCCTGAGATAAGCTAAAAAGTGACTCCGATGATGTGACTTGCTTGATGCTCATGTCTATGACGGGCGAGCTTCAAAAGCAGTTCATGAATTCTGAAGCCTTCCGGATTTACAAGTCACTGACGGAGATGTTCCGTGAATAAGCCCGTAACGAAAGGTTCGTTACGATAAAAGCTTTAATTTCATGTAAAATGGCGAAGGGTTCATCAGTTAGTATGCATTTGATCAAGATGAAAGGGTACATTGACACCCTGGAGCGATTGAATGCACCTCTTCCTAGGGAATTGGCCATTGATAGCATCTTGGCATTATTGTCTGATGAATACAATGATTTTGTGGTGAACTACAATATGCACAACATGGATAGGAGCATTCCTGAGCTCCATGGCATGTTGAAGAACACTAAGCAGACCCTTCGGAAGGCAACACCAGTGTTGGTAGTAGAGAAAGGTAAAGGGAAGAGGAAGTTTAAAGGTAAGGCCAAAGTTGGGCAGAACAAGAAAACTCACAGTAAGACTGCTTCCCAACCACAAACTCCTCCAGCTAAGACAAGATCCAAAAAGGATGATACATGTCTCTTCTGCAAACATAAGGGTCATTGGAAGAGAGACTGCAAAAAGTTTCTCGAAAGCAATCCTTCAGCTTCAGGTATCTTTGTTATAGAAATAGATACTGGTTGTGGGGCTCACATTTGTACTAATGTGCAGGGACGCAGAAATAGAAGGATGACAATGAAAGGTGAAGTAGATCTCCGAGTGGGCAAAGGGGCAAAAGTTGCTGCTGTTGAAGTTGGAGATTACACCTGGTCTTTACCTTCTGGTTTAAATATCAAACTTGAAAATTGTTATCATGTATCTGCTTTGAGTAGAAATATTATTTCAGTTTCTGGTTTAGATAATAAAGGTTTTTGATTTATTATTGAGAATAATTCGTTATCTTTATATCGAAATGATATTTTATACGGAGTTGCAAATATGTGTAATGGTCTGTATGTCTTGGATTTGACCCAAGAAAGACTAGTCTATAACATAGAAAAGAAAGCTAAATAACTAAAAATGATTTAAGTCCAACATACCTTTGGCATTGTCGATTAGGCCATGCAAATGAAAAGCGAGTTCAAAAGCTTCACAAGGATGGAGTGCTTGGGTACATTTGATTTTGAATCATATAATACCTGTGAACCCTGTTTGCAAGGCAAAATGACAAAGAGTCCTTTCAACAAGAAAATGAAAAGGATAAGTGAGCTATTGGCTCTAAAGCATACGGATGTATGTAGACCAATGAGCACACAAGCCAGAAATGGATTTGAATACTTCGTGACTTTTACTGATGACTATAGTAGATATGGTTATGCCTACTTAATGAAGTATAAAAGTGAAACTTTTGAAAGGTTCAAAGAGTTTAAAAACGAAGTAGAAAATCAGTTAGATAGGAGGATTAAGATTATTCGCTCCAATCGAGGAGGTGAATACCTAAGTGATGAGTTCAATAGCTATCTAAAACAGTGTGGAATTGTTTCACAACTGACTCCACCAGGAACATCCCAATGGAATGGTGTATCTGAAAGGAGGAATCGTACCCTATTAGATATGGTTCGATCAATGATGGGCCAAGCGACTCTCCCTATGTCCTTTTGGGGTTTTGCTCTCCTTTCTGCTACCTACTTATTAAACCGTATTCCATCTAAGGTAGTAGATAAGACTCTATATGAGATATGGATGGGTCGGAAGCCTTATATGTCCTATATAAGAGTTTGGGGTTGTCAAGCTCATGTAAAACGTTTACAAAGTAATAAGCTTGAACCTAAAATTGACAAATGCCTATTTGTGGGATATCCTAAGGAAACCAAAGGATATCAATTCTACAACCCAATTGAGAACAAAGTGTTCGTTGCTCGAGTAGCTACTTTCTTAGAGAAAGAATTTCTATACAAGAAAGACAGTGGGAGTAGAATAGAACTCGGAGAAGTTCTAGAACCACAAGAGAATATAGAATGATCTACAGAAACTCAGATGGAAGTTGACATGGAAACTCATGAAGATGAGCAACCCGAGTCAACAACACAAGAACCTAGAAGGTCTAGTAGATCTCGTCATGAACCCGAGATATACGGATTTCTCGTGACTGACGATCAAGATTTGATCTTGCTGGACTCTGATGAGCCCACGACCTATAGACAGGTTTTAGAAAGTCCAGATTCAGATAAATGGCTATAAGCCATGGAATCTGAAATGCAATCCATGAGGGACAATAAAGTGTGGACTTTGATTGACCCTCCTGTTCAGGCAAATGTTGTCGATTGCAAGTGAATTTTCAAGTTAAAACCTGGCGGGATCTTCAAGGGACGACTAGTGGCTAAAGGTTTCAGACAGACTCATGGTATAGACTATGATGAAACCTTCTCCCCTATCGTGATGCTCAAGTCCATTCAGACTATGCTCACCATCGCTGCATATTATGACTATGAGATATGGCAGATGGATGTTAAGACGGCTTTCCTGAAAGGAAACCTACTCGAGGATGTTTACATGAAACAACCCAAGGGATACATCAATCAAGAGCATCCAAACGTGTATGCAAGCTTCAGAGATCCATCTACGGACTAAAGCAAGTATCTCAAAGTTGGAATCTTCGTTTTGATGAGGCAGTAAAAGGTTACGGCTTCATAAAGAACAAAAATGAGCCTTGTGTTTACAAGAAGGTTAGTGGGAGCAAGAATGTTTTTCTCGTCCTATATGTGGACGACATCCTACTCATAGGAAATGACATTCCCATGATGAATGACATCAAATAATGGTTGGGGAGTGTATTTTCTATGAAAGACTTAGGAAAAGCCGAAATGATACTAGGTATCAAAATCTATAGAGATAGATCTAAGAGGCTTCTGGGACTAAGTCAAGAAGGGTACATAAACAATATGTTGAAAAGATTCAATATGTCTAACTCCAAAAATAGTAAGGTACCATTTAAAAATGGTAAGGTACCATTTAGACATGGCATTCTCTTGAAGAAGAACCAGGGTCCTTCAATAAGAGAGGAGAGGGATACAATGAGTAGAGTCCCATATGCTTCGGCAATAGGATCTATCATGTATGCCATGTTATGTACCCGTACGGATGTTACACATGCACTTAGCATGACTAGAAAATACCAAAAAGATCCAGGAATGGATCATTGGACTGCAGTCAAAACAATTCTAAAGTACTTACGAAGAACTAAAGGATTAATGCCAGTGTATGGAGGATAAGAACAACTCATTGTACAAGGTTACACTGGTGTTGCTTTCTAAATAGATCAAGATGACATGAAGTCACAATCAGGCTACGTGTTTAACATGAATGGCGGTGTGATAAGTTGGAAAAGCTCGAAGCAAGATACCACAGCCGACTCTACAATAGAATCTGAGTACATTGCTGCATCAGATGCTGCAAAGGAAGCTGTTTGGTTGAGGAAGTTCGTGTCAAACATCGGAGTGATACTGAGTATCCAAGATCCGATAGAACTTTTTTTGTGACAATAACGGGGCCATCGCACAAGCTAAGGAGCCTCGGTCACACCAAAAGACCAAACATATACTCAGAAGATATCATCTCATTCGAGAGATCGTCGATCGAGGAGATGTTAAAGTATGCAAAATAGGGTCAGACGACAATGTAGCAGATCCTCTCACAAAAGCTCTACCACAGTCAAAGTTTGATAGACATGTAATAGAGTTTGGTCTTAATCAGTTTAGGACATAGCCCTTCAACGGGCAAATAGGAGATTGTTGGTGTATGTGCCCTAATGAGGGCTATTTATGTAAATAAACTTTGAGGGTTATTTATATAAATAAGACATATGTCTTTTGATTGATTATTTATCTGATGAGTTAATTTCATGAATGTAATATTCTTATGCATATTTAATTTCATGAAAACAATCCGCCAAAAGAAACATTCCATGGACTGATAGATCATGAGTGATTCTTTTTTAGTATACTCGTACGAGGATCCTTAGATTAGAAATCACTGCATGGTCTTAGGTGAATTGTGGTGTTCTTTGACATACGCCTAACGGGACTGTAACAGGTTGCCAAGTACGGGTATGATTGGGTACACTATGAGTCACATTAAGATATGTAGGTGAAGTGATGGGACTACAAATCTCTCTTAAGTAAGAGATGATATCTGGGCCACTTGATATTGAACTGAGAAGTGCATGGCCATGCCCGAGAAATGATAATTGTTATCATTTGCTAGAATAGAATCAGTGTCACTGAGAGATCAAGTAAACGTTCAGCTTAATAAGGATAATGGTTCCATGCCTTATGCGAAACGGGATATCGATGTAGAGGACCGTACATAGTATGCTTAGAAAGGTTGCATTGAATCATCATTCGACCGTCCATTTTAAATTGAGTAGTCATCATGTCTTGCTAGAGGCTACTGATGATTTATAGATTAATCTATGAGATTAATTTATCCATTGTCAATTTGGAATGGACCTATAGGATTGCACGTAAGTGAGTTCGAAGATTCTTGACGGCACTAGGTATAATTGTTATACTTAGAAGAACAATAAAATCTGTCACTTTTTTTCTCTCACAGATTCTCTTTATAAAAGAAATCTGATTTTACCCAATCCCACAACCACCGGGTTATTAAAAAAATAAAATATTTAATATTATAATAATAATATAATATTTTACTTTTACTGATTTGGGTTTTACTTGACCCATGGATCAAACCATTTACCCATGAATCAGACTGATGGGTCTAGAACCTCAATTACAACTAGGTCCCTTGATTTGTCAGTCTATCTCAATTCTTCCTGAGTAATTAATTAACTATTAATTAATACCCCAAAACTTCTTAATAATATTTAATTAAACTATTTAATTTAACATTTGACATAAAAAAATATAATATTTTACATAAAAAACATACCTTTTTGCCAAAATCCTAGTTTTTCTTTCATCTTCGTGGGCTGCAAACACAACCAAACAAAATAAATATACCTTTTTGGTATCAAACAAATGGAATAAATATAAATTTTTGCCCAAACCCTAGTTTTCATTTCATCTTTTCCACTTTCCAGCCACCAGCTCCTCTCAACTTTCCAGATTTGGCCGTTGTTGTCACCACCGCCGTGAGCCACCTCTTCTTGTCCTCATCTTGATTTAAATATGTACAAAAATGGTAGAATAAGGTATGGGTTTTGAAGCTTAAGAGGTGGGGAGTATTTTGGCGATAAGAGATCTTCAAAACTCCAGCCCGAATGGCCAGAATAGACTGTAAGAGAAGAGAGAAGAGGCTGGAGAAAGAAAAGATGGGAGAGAGAGAAGGGATTTGAAAGATTATCTGCCCGGGCCTAGCCAGACACTCACTTTCGTGCTATGCATTCCAAAATCGGAATCTCTGGCCAGGCCTAGACGCTAGCACAATCCTTATTCTAACCCTTGCTTGAAGTAACATTGCGCAGGATCTTGATATGTACTTATTCGATTTATCACGCATCTAATAAATTCTTAATTAAAAGTAGAAGAATAAGAATTACATATTGAAACGTTTACTCAGGTGAGTCTCTTGTATGCCTCAAGACTTTGTTCGTATGTTGTGTGGGCAACAATCCAACGAACAATTGATTAGCTAATCACCACAATCCACCTACCGTAAAAATTCCAGCACCACCACACCTGGCACGTACAATCCACGTGCCGCCTGTAGAGAGAGAAAGCTTCACACGCTGCTGCCAAAATTTGGAAAAAATTGGCCAGCTATGATGCTTGGGAAATTCGATCTCTGTAGGATTTTCTCTCTCTAAGTTTTCTTGTCCTGAAAAATTATGAATTGTATATTGTGTAGTAGCTAATCCCTTGTCTATATATAGAGTTACAAGAGAGACCCCAAGTTAGTTTAGGATTGGCCTTCCTACTGGGTTTCTGTTTCCTTCAATCCTGTTCCTGGACTGATACACATCCCACTGATACAGGGATTCATTTATCCCAATCCAATTTCTAGTATGATTCACAACCAACTAATACAGGGATTTATTTATCCTCAATCCAGTTCCAGATATGATTCACAACCAATTGACACAAGGATTAATTAATTACTTAATTAATTAAATCTACCTTTGTCAATAACCCAATACATAATTAATCGTACTCCTAACGAATTAATTATGGCACTACCATCCTACACCAGAATTGCTTCCCGAATAACTTAATTAATTTATTCTTAATCTACCAACATCAAAGATATATTGCTCATTAATTTATTAATTTACTAATAAATTAATTAATTAACTTCTTTAATTCCGAGACTAGTACCACTTGACCTTTTTACTATACCGGACATAAGTCCACCAGCTGGGTTTAGTATAATAAACAAAACGAGCTCATCTTGGGAGCATCATCACCCAGACGCACGGTACATGATTTCCTTTCGACAATCAGCAGCACACCAAGCAACTAAACACGCGCACCCAACCTATCGAGACTATTGGCCACAATTGACCTCACCCATTGGCAGATCAAAATACACTATGTCTAATCCTTATGCCCTCTCAAGTCTAGGGATTAAGAGATACAATACTAAGAATGATTTGTCTATTAAATCAGTACAAGACAAATCATTCTAAATGGTCAAGTTCTATACGCCCCGGGCATATCAATATGATTCAATTAGTTTAGACAAACCAATTATCTGAATCAGATAATAACCTAAACCGACAGTTCGTCCAAAACTATCTCAGTTACGAACCTCATTTATATATTATGTCTTTTAACCGAGATCTACTGTGTTACACAAGACACTCATCATCTAACTACATAATATAAATGGACAAATAATGCACAACCAAATATAACCAAAACATAAATCGATATATTAACTGGGAAAATGTGTAATACAAGCATAGATTATGTATTCAACTCCAACAAATTCCCACTAATACTTAACTTGTGCTTTAAGTATACATCTACATTCAACTCCTATACACTCTGCTACTATATATCTAGAAAAACTATCATGGCTCTCATAACTATCTGATCCCCATGCCCTTCACGTGAGCCTCAAAGACTTTTGAAGTCAATGTCTTCGTGAAAGGATATGCAAGGTTATCCTCTGATGCTATCTTAGCCACGACCACATCTTCCCTCTTTACGATGTCTCGTATCATGTGGTATTTGCGCTATATATGTTTACTCGCCTTATGGGCTCATGGTTCCTTCGAGTTTGCTACTGCACCGTTGTTATCACAATACACCGTAATAGACTTCCGCAAACCAGGAATCAAATCTAAGTCCACTAGGAATTTATTGAGCCACACTGCTTCCTTCGCTGCTTCTGATGCGGCAACGTATTCAGCCTCTATGGTAGAGTCCGCCACGCATTTCTACTTAACACTCCGCCAAACTATGGCTCCACCTCCCAGAGTAAACACATACCCTGAGGTAGACTTGCTCTTGTCCCTGTCGCATTGGAAATATGAATCTGTGTAACCTCGGGGTACTAGCTCAGGTGCCTGATAGACCAACACTAGGTCTCTCGTTCTGTGTAAGTACATGAGAATGTATTTTACTGCTTCCTAATGAGCTTTCCTGGGGTTACTCTGATTTTTGCTTATAATGCCAACGGCATAATAAATATCAGGCATCATACACAACATGGCATACATGAGACTTCCTACTGCCGAAGCATAAGGAACTGTCTTTATGTCCTCTATCTCCTCAACAATCTTGGGAGACTGTTCTTTAGATAGATGCACTCTGTGTCTGAAAGGTACAAAACCTTTATTGGAGTTCTGCATATTAAAACGAGCGAGAATCGTATCTATGTATGAAGTTTGGGAGAGCGTTAATGAATGTTTTCTACGATCTTGACTTATCTTGATGTCAAGGATATGTCCCGCTTCTCCTAAGTCCTTCATATCAAACTTCTTGGACAGCCATGCCTTTACGTCTGATAACATTTTATTGTTGTTGACAATTATTAGAATGTCATCTACGTAAAGCACAAGAAATACCACCGAGTTTCCATCACGTTTGTGGTACACACATTGCTCATCCGGACACTGAGTAAATTTGTATGATTGGATTACCTCATCAAACTGGATGTTCCAAGATCTGGATGTCTACTTAAGTCCGTAAATGAACTTCTTAAGCCTGCAAACCTTATGCTCTTGGCCTTTTTCAACGAATCCCTCTGGTTACTGCATGAAGATAATTTCCTCAAAACTTCCATTAAGGAAAGCTGTCTTGACATCCATCTGTCATATCTCATAATTTAAATGAGCAGCTATGGCCAAGAGAATCTAGATCGACTTAAGCATGGCTACCGGGATGAAGGTTTCCTTATAATCAATTCCCTCTTTCTGAGTATACCCCTTCGCCACCAGCCTAGCGTTAAAGGTTTCCACCTTTCCGTCAGGTCCTTTCTTACGTTTGTAGACTCACTTGTATCCAAGAGGCTTAAACCCATCAGGCAAGTCCACAAGCTCCCAGACTTGATTGTGGTCCATTGATCCCATCTCGGATATCATTGCCTTATGCCAAAATTCTACATCTTTATCTCAGAGGGCCTCATTGTAGTTTACTGGGTCTGGCTCAGGCGCCCCTGAGACTAGGTCTGAGGTCTCTCCCATGCCAATAAACCTGTCGGGCTGTCTCAAAACCCTCCTGTGTTGGCACATTATCTGTGATCTCTTGTGCAGTGTGTGGTGTATCTACTTGTGCTGGTGCATCAGGATTATCAGTTTGCCTCATAAGCTCTTCTAGTACTATCTTACTCTTGGGCTTGTGATCTAGGATCTTCTCCAAAAATCTAGCATTGGTACTAACCACCAGCTTCTGATCTTTAGGACTATAAAACAGACCACCTTTCGTTCCCCTAAGATATCCTACAAACAGTATTAATTCTGTTCTTACATCTAACTTAGCCGCATCTGCCTTAATCACATGTGCAGGGCAACCCCAAATTTTGAGATGTCTTAGATTAGGCTGTCGTTCGTTCCATAACTCTACTGGGGTCGAAGACACGATTTTAAATGGTACAAGATTAAGAATATACATCGATGTTTCTACGGCATATCCCCAGAACGAACTTGGCAAATTATTATTGCTCATCATCGACCTAACCATTTTCATGAGAGTTCGATTCCTTCTTTCTGCTACACCGTTCTGCTGTGGTGTGTCAGGTGCGGACAACTGATACTGAATTCTGACCTCACTGAGGTATTCTCAAAATTCATGGGACAGGTACTCCCCACCACGATTTGATCGCAGTATCTTGATACTCTTACCATGATGCTTCTCCACATCTGCCTGAAACTCTTTGAACTTGCCAAAGCACTCAGACTTGTGACGCATTACGTAAATGTACCCGTACCTTGAGTAATCATCCGTGAACATCAAAAAATACTCGAACCCACCTCGTGCTTGGACCATCATTAGTCTACACAAGTCAGAATGAATCAATTCTAATACTTCTTTGGCTCTATAACCTTTTACCTTAAAAGGTCTCTTGGTCATTTTACCTGCCAAGCAAGATTCGCAGGTTGAATAACTGTCAATCTCTAATGAAACTAACGGTCCATCATTAACCAACCTCTGAATCCTACTAAGGTTTATATGACCTAGCCTAAGATGCCAAAGATAGGTTTGATTCATTTCAGAAGGTTTCTTCCTCTTATTAATGTTAGATAAAGAGGTATTTGTTTCTATGTTTTGCACAACAGGGGAGTTAGAATTAACCGCATACAAATTATCTATCAATGAACCAGAACAAATAAGTTTGCCATTTCTTTTAATAACAATAGAATCATCAGAAAAAATAAACTTATAACCGTTCTTTAAGAGTTTAGAAACTGAAATAAGGTTCTTTCTAAAACTCGGTACATAAAGACAATTAACTAATTCTAAACTAGAATTCTCGAAATTCAGAGTAACTACTCCCACTGACACTCTTGTACTGTCGCCCATATAGATGTCCAGCTCGCCTTCTCTAAGCTTCCGGGTTACTTGGTACCCCTACAAAGAATTACAAACATGATCAGTGACGCCTGAATCCATACACCAAGTATCTGTGGGAATCACCGATAAACGTGTCTCAGTAATTAGGGCAGAAACTATCGTACGTTTAAGCTTTGGACAATCCGTTTTCTAATATCCCATTTTTCTGCATCTGAAGCACTTGCATTTGGGCTTGCTCTTCTTCTTTGCGATTTCTAACTTAGCAGTAAGTTTATTGGCATTCTTCTTCTTCTTATTCTTCTTGCCTTTAGGCGCAGAAGAAGAACTTGATGCCTTCACTGTGACCAAAGCTTGCTTTTTCTCATGGAAGATGCCTTCGGCCGACACCAAATCAGTTAAGAGCTCGGGTAGAGTGTAAACTCTTTGATTCATGTTATAGTTGACCCAAAACTGCTCAAAACTAGAGGATAAGCTCTGGATCTATCTGACTTTTTGGGTCGATTTCACCTCCCAACACCTCTATCTCATTGATGTTACTGATCATGTGAAGCACATGATCTCTCACCGATCCGCGCTCAGCCATTTTAGTGTTCATTAACTTTCTCATGGCTACTTGCCTAGCAGTCCTGCCTTGATGAGCGAACATCTCCCTCAGGTGAGCCATCATGTTAAAGGCAAAAACTATGGGATGAAGCTGATGTTGCAGAACATTCGACACAAAGGCCAAAATATAGCACCGCGCCATCTCATCCGCTGTTCTCCACCTAGCATAGGCATCCCTATCCTCTTGAGGAGAGTTCTCATTAGGCACATCTGGACATACATCGGTGAGCATACTGCTCTGCAGTCAGGACAATGTCCAAGTTACGACTCCAGTCGACATAATTAGGTCAAGTTAACTTATTGTCTTTCAATATAGTAGCTAAGGGGTTGAATGCCATATCAAAAAACTGTAAAATAAATAAACAGACAATGTTTTAGTTATTAAATCTAGAATTTCGAAAATAAGAAAATTCTAACAATTATTGATTTGCCTCAAAATAATAATTTTAATCCACCAACATCTCATTCACCGGGATTCTCGCAAGCCACGATAGTGTGGACGTTTACACTAACCCACATTTATTTGAGAAGAACCAAGTTCATTAACTACACTTATCTGACCAAACGATCTATTGATCAATGTAGCTAATAGTCAATGCTTTCAGTCGTACAAATAAGCAGCGTAACCTCGATGGGAGGAATACTGCAGATCGTACACTAAGTGTGTGCCATTACGTGACTTCTGAGCTTGTTACCTCAGGATAATGTGCCTTAGATGGAGAGGGTGTCGCATTTCTCCTAGTTAAATTTACTCTAGTCATCTTACTTAGAAATTCATAATTTAGCGATCGTGTGGTTGGACTCATCCGAATCGAGGAAGACCCTAATGCCAACGCGTAAGCCCACCCACATCGCATATGAACCCGTAATGGCGGCTGCGGGGATATTAAACCAACCCGCTTCCACATAGATTTCTAAATTGAGAGTTTTTTTGGTTTTAACATACAATTAACTACCCTAAGTTATATGCAAACATAAAACCAGTCATACTTTAAAATCATGCATCTAAAATACAACATAAAAATTAAAGCACAAAAATTAAAACAATAAATACGGGAAATAAATGCAAAAATTAAATTTCTCGACTATTATTGTTTTAATTGCTTCCATCTTCTGCCTTGATCTCGTGTCTCGCCACGCAACTCGATGGATTGAGTCTTGAACTTCAAAAATGAAAACTGGAAAAAAAACGGGCCACAACGTTCCCTCAACTAGCCGCACGAGCGCAACGCACACAAGGCGCGTACCGAGCGTTGGCGCAGGAGCTGCTGCGCCACGCGGGGGCGATTGCTGCCGGTCGCCGGCGAGTCGTGGCCGGCGCCGTCCCCACCTATGATTCCTCCCTTCTCTTCTTCTACGTTATTTGGTCTTCTTGCAATTCGTTCTGGGTTTTCCTAGGTTTCTACGAATTACCGATAACCCAAAACCCAGAAATTCAAGTTGCCCACCATAACGCCTTCGATTACAAAAATTAATTCTCCTATTACAAGGGTATCTAGGAAAATTAAAGAATCGAAATTACATAGAAATAATCCTACTACAGATTTTATCTAATCCTACACGGCTTCCAGCACGTGGTTATACTATTACAAACATTCATAATAAAATCAAATCTGGACATGTCCCGGAGTTTAATTAAAACCCATACAAACATAACCATAATAGTCAGATTTCTTAACCAACTGCAAATAAAACCATGTAATAAATCGAACAAGCACAGAACCCAAAAAACCAGGCTCTGATACCAATTGAAAGATTATTTGCCCGGGCCTAGCCAGAAACTCACTTTCGTGCTATGTATTCCAAAATCGAAATCTCTGGCCAGGCCGAGAGGCTAGCACAATCGCTATTCAAAGCCTTGCTTGAACTAACATTGCGCAGGATCTTGGTATGTACTTATTCCATTTATCACGCAAAAAATAAATTCTTAATTAAAAGCGGAGGAATAAGAATTACCTATTGAAGCATTTACTCAGGTGATTTTCTTGTATGCCTCAAGACTTTGTTCGTATGTTGTGTGGGCAACAATCCAACGAACAATTGATCAGCTAATCACCACAATTCACCTACCGGAAAAATTCCAGCACCACCGCACCTGGCACGTACAATCTACGTGCCGCCTGAAGAGAGAGAAAGCTTCACACGCTGCTGCCAAAATTTGGAAAAAATTGGCCAGCTAAGAAGCTTGGGAAATCCGATTTTTAGAGAGAGAAGTTTTCTCTCTCTAGGATTTTCTTGCTCTCAGTTTTCTAGTCTTGAAAACTTATGAATTGTATATTGTGTAATAGCTAATCTCTTGTCTATATATAGAGTTACAAGAGAGACCCCTAGTTGGTTTAGGATTGGCCTTCCTACTGGGTTTCTGTTTCCTTCAATCCTGCTCCTGGACTGATACACATCCAACTGATACAGGGATTCACTTATCCCAATCCAGTTCTTGGTATGATTCACAACCAACTGATACAGGAATCCACTTATCCTCAATCCAGTTCCTGGTATAATTCACAACTAACTGACACAAGTATTAATTAATTACTTAATTAATTAAATCTACCTTTGTCAATAACACCGATACATAATTAATCGTACCATTAACGGATTAATTTTGGCACTACCATCCTACACCAGAAATGCTTCCGGAACAACTTAATTAATTTATTCTTAATCTCCCAACATCAAAGATATAGTGTTTGTTAATTTACTACTTTACTGATAAATTAATTAATTAACTTCTTTAATTCTGGGACTAGTACCACTCGAGCTTTTTACTATACTGGACATAAGTCCACCAGGTGGATTTAGTATAATAAACATAACAAGCTCATTTTAGGAGCACCATCACCCCAGACGCACTGGTATGTGGTTTCCTTTCGACAAGTAGCAGCACACCAAGCAACTAAACACACGCACCCAACCTACCGAGACTATTGGCCACAATTGACCTCACCCATTGGCAGATCAAAGTACACTATGTCTAATCATCATACCCGCTCAAGTCTAGGGATTAAGAGATATAATACTAAGAACGATTTGTCTATTAAATCAGTACAAGACAAATCATTCTAAATAGTCAAGTTCAATATGCCCCGGGCATATCTATATGATTCAATTAGTTTAGACAAACCAATTATCCGAATCACATAATAACCTAAACAGACAATATGTCTAAAACTGTCTCGGTACGAACCTCATTCATATATTATGTCTTTTAACCAATGATGAGATCTACTGTGTCACACAAGACTCCTTATCATCTAACTACATAATATAAATGGACAAATAATGCACAACCAAATATAACCAAAACATAAATCGATATATTAACTGGGAAAATGTATAATACAAGCATAGCTTATGTATTCAACTCCAACAGGATTAGGGTTTAAGGAGAGAGGGAAAAAGGCTGGTGATGGTTTATATATAAGAGGCGCGTGTGTTTTACCTCCTAGGCTCCATATTTTGCAGTAACGATTTTGGAGTTTTTTTTTTTTTTTTTTTGCCAGGTGTATTGGCTTGTATGGTACTCCTATCCCTACTATATAAGAATTGCCCTTTCTTACCAACATTTTTTTCCTCTTATGTTCCTATCATTTCTGGGCTAATTTGCAATGGGTAGAAAGGTATTGAATGATTTATATTATACACAAGTGTTGTATATTTCCGATATGGGATTGGGCAATCTCAACGTAGTTTAATACCAAATTTGGTCATTACCTTTAAATTATCTCTTTATAGCCATTGCTTGAAATAGGCTGTTTAAAATTTATAGTTAATTTTACATACACAAAAGTGCTATTAGCATTACTAAATTCACTAAAGTATATTCAATGAAAATGTATTTATAAATCGAGGGAGATCATACATAGATGTAAACAATTACTCCCTCTGTCCCGATTTATCTGTCATTTTAGGATTTCACAATTCTTAAGAATCACATTTAATGAATGAGTTTGTTTCATAAAATATCTTTTTTACCCCTAACTAAATAGATTGACTAGTATTACCTATGAGAGATTGTACTCTTACCAATGACCGTAATTAATACTTTAGTGCATGTAATTAATACTATTGGTTTGAATTTGTTAATATCAATAAAAGAGTCAGAGTTTGATGAGGGTTAAAATAGGACTACTAGCTCAATTTTACCTCGTTTGTTTAAAAGTGTCAGATAAATATGACCAAAAATCAAATGCTAAAGTGACAGATAAATTGGGACGGCGGAATATCTTGTTACATTTTTCTATTCAAAGTTTTGATATATTGATAGAAATTTTTATTGAATCATAGTATAATATGATTAATTAAGTATCATAATATTTATCTAAATGTTCATTGTGTGACATTTTTAAAGAAAGAAAATAAACTATGTGTTATTATCATATTATATTAAAAAATATAAATTGCAAATCGTGAAAAGAATTGAATAAAACTAAAAGTTTCCCTGTATTTATTCAAATTTTTTTTTACACAAAATATAATTTTATAACCCATGAATAACACGAGTTCATAATATAATGAGTAAAGTTTAAATTTGGTGGTCATGCTATTCCGAAATCACATTTTTAGTTGTCTTACTTTAAAAATTATATTTGAGATCATTAAATTTTTATTTTTGATTCATTTTTGGTCATTCTGTTAAAGTGCTCCGTTAAGTACTCTAACGGTCATATTTTTTGTAGTATAGCCTAAAATTGGTCATCATATTATTTCGAAATCCCACTTTAGTCATCTTATTTTAAAAATTATATTTGACATCATCAATTTTTTATTTTTTATTCATTTTTTGTCACTCCGTTAAAGTAAACCGTTAAGTGTTCTAACAGTCATATTTTTTTAGGGCAAAAACGTAAAATTTAATTCCACTATGATGACCAAAAAAGAGATTTCACAATAGTATGAGGACCAATTTTTAAAATTTAATTTCTTTTAAAATTCTCAAAATATCTTTTTCATTTCTTAAAGTCCATTTTTTTCAATTTTTAATATAAAAATAAGTTAAAACATAATAAAAAGGGTGTTGATATTGCAAAAGTAATTATTAGTATCCAAAGCAAGTTTTGCTTGATCTTACAAAATTACCCTCACCATAGGGATTTATTTTATTTACTTTTATATATGTAATAAATTGTGTAAATATCATCACCAACAAATCCACCCCCACCATCACAGCCACCACTCTGCCACTGTCACCCACCATCACCATCAATAAATCCTCTCCTCCACCACCATCAATATAGCCACCCGTAAATCCTACCCCTCCACCACTGAAAGCTTCCTGTTGGTATGGCCTGTTTCTTAGAGATCAGTTGAACTAAACCTTGAAAATTAGAAAAACTCCCGACCCATAACCTGAAAGTTTTGTAGAACCGGACTCTGTCATGTCATCGGTGATGTCTACCTTCTTATCCGCCCTCCGCGGAAATGCCACCCGCCAATATCCCCCCTTGTTGAAGAGAGCTTTCTCCTCCAAAGCCCATCACGATGAACTGGTGAGGCTTACAAGTGGGAGAAGATTACATATCTTGGAATAGTGCAGTCGTTAACCTCTTAAAGGGTCATCCCACCATGACGAGCCTCCTACATATCCATACCTCCACATCAAAGAGTTTCCATGGGTTCAGATGGGTTGTTTTATGCCATACACTCTTTCACTAAGTGAAATTCAGGATGAATTAATTGAAATTCTGAGAAATTGAAAGCAATGAAACCAAAAGAAACTAACCCATAAATCAATGATCACTCCTCTTTCTCTCTTTGAGTTTGAGAAAAGATGAACCCGGAAAGATATTTTTTCTTAGAGAGAGAAGAAAGAGAGAAGATCTTTCCGTTTTCGATTGTTTGAAATTTTTGTTGGGAAATAGCCCGCTGAAGTCTGTTCGTGGTGACGGTGACCTAGGGGAGGATTTATTGGTGGCGGTGGCCGTGGATGGGAGGTGGTGGTGGAGAGGATTTGTTTGTGATTACGTCTATGTAATTTATTTTATGTATAAATTCAAATAAACCCTGTAAAAAAAATATATCTGATAAGGTTAATTTTGTAAGATCCAACAAAATTTGCTCTGGAGGCTAAGCCTCTTAATAAAAAAAATATATCATCAATAATTAGTTAAATTAGGTATTTATACTAAATATATCATTAATCTACTAAATTATTTTTATTACTCAATATAATGAATAAGTGAATAATAATAGAAATGATAAAATTTTCACGTAGATATTAAATACTTTATTCTAAAAAAAAAGTCTTCCACCGCTATTTTATAAATAAAAATAAATAAATATTTATCTATCTCATAATAACTATATTGAAAAAATGAACTTTAAGAAATGAAAAAGATATTTTGAGAATTTTAAAAGATATTAAATTTTAAAATTAGTCATCATACTATTGCGAAATCTCACTTCTGGTCATTATAGTGGAATGAATTTTTCGCTTTTGCCTTAAAAAAATATGTCTGCTAGAGCACTTAACGGTCTACTTTAACGGAGTGACAAAAAATAATAAAAAATTAAAGATTGTTGATGTTAAATATAATTTTTAAAGTAAGATGACCAAAAGTAAGATTTCGAAATAGTACAATGACCAATTTCTACTCCAAAAAATATGATCGTTAGAGTACTTAACGGAGCACTTTAATAGAATGACCAAAAATAAATTAAAAACTGAAACTTTGATTACCTCAAATATAATTTTTAAAATAAGATGACCAAAAACAAAATTTTAAAATAATATGATTACCAATTTTACAATTTTATCTAAATAATTCATATTCATAAGTATAAGAATGATCCTATTTACAATGGGACAAGTTATTTAATTACATCATAATTTGTCAAAGTCCAATATTAATTATATTAATATATACTATGGTTTCAACTCTTAAAATAGATATGCTTCCAAAAAAAAAAAAACTTTTAAAATAGATAAGTGGATTCAGAATGATTTGGTGATCGGATCAAGAGAATTTGGATTGGTTCGAATTAAATTGATGCATCGATCTGATCAATTCATTTGCAATTTTTCCCTTCTCTATAAGTAAAATAATTAATTTATTTATTTAATTAAAATAAATATAAAATATGACTATTATTTTATGATAAATGTGATATTTATTTTTAGTTTTTTTAAAAACATATTTTTTTTAGTTTGAACAGTATAATTTATTTTAAAAGTCCAAAAAATAGTTTAAAATACCGAGAAAAAAAAAAAAGAAAGTTGGGATCAATTCAAATTATAGAAAAATGATCCGAACCAATGATTTGATCTAAAACAAAACGATTCCAAAAAAAAGTCGGTTTGAAACTAATTTAAATAATTTAGATCAAATAAGATCCAGATGGATCATCAATTTTGCCTAATCATTAATTATCATTAACTATGATCAGAGAGAGGCAACAAAAAGTCATGCTCTACACTGATGTGTAATTTTTTGAGTAATTTAGATGTTTGTTACATTTACAATTTTATTTTAACAATTAACTATTACTAAAAATTTCTATTTAAAATTTCTATTTATGATAACCGATTGCGCATGAATATTTGAATGGTAATAAAAGATTTAATTGAGATAAAAACTCTTTATATATAAATTAACAATCTCATATTTGTCATAAATATTTCGATATTTTACATATGCTTATTCATCAATATTATCAAAATTACGGAATATTATGATTTTCTTGACGAATCCATCGTTTATAGATTTTCTTTATCGGTTCTTTCTATCGATTTTGGATGTTTATATTTCCAAAATATCACTTCTTTATATATTCCTTAATTTTCAAACTATGGCATTTGCTATATATATACCGCTTCACAAATGAAATATGCATATTATGCCAAATAAATTTTGAATTCAGGCAAATTAAACTGTTCCTTTCTCTATCATAAATTAAATGCATATGTTTTAATTTATTTGCAAATATATTTTCACAATCTTGTAAAATATTTTTTTCTTTGTTTGATTTATAATTTTATTTGTTGAATTTTTTGTATTTTTATTTCAGATTTAAAGACATTGGAAGAAAAAGGTGAATATCATTTTTTTTTTCTTCAATCGCTACTCTATTTAATATTTTATATAATATAATTTAAAATTTTATATGTTAAATTTTAATTTTGAAACAATTAAATCATTTCTGTGAAAATATTAATTGTGTTGATTTTTTTCATTTTTATGAAAAAACCCGATAAATATAATTAATGTGTTATATAAATTTAATTTTGAAGAGATAACACTAATTTTTGGAGGATTAGGCATTGCGTTGTGCTTTTTATTCTGTTCTATGGTATCTGTATCCTGTTGCAGAAGGTTTATTCTTTTAGCAGCGGGATTAGGAGAGCATCTAATGGCTAGTTGTGTACTGAGTTTTGCAGCTATGATGATTCTGATGGTGCCATTTCTCTCTCAGGTTCAACCAAAGAAAAATTCATGCAAGTGAAGATGAGAACTTTGGAGTTGTCTTTTTTTTTTTTTAGGCCCTGTAATTTTGGGTAATTTATATGACCATCATGCAATTTTACTCATACCCCTAATATAGTAGTAGTTTCTATTTTAGCCCCCCAATTGTATTAGTAGTTTCTTTTTTTAAAACACTCGGACACGCGCCTTTACATACCCGAAGGCTATATAAGCTTCCTTTTTTTCACGTGTTTGTTGCCGATCTTTTGCTTCTTCTTTTACTATCATTTTTCGTCTTCGTCTTTCGCTTGGATTCTTTTACTTCCAAATTTGATCCAATTTTGATTACGGTATATATTTGATGATTGTGATTGATTTATGTTTAAGAATTTGTTGTTTATCTGTTTTTCGTCTTCGTTTTTCGCTTACTTTGTTGGCGTTTGTGCTCTGTTTTATCTTTTGATGGAGTTTTTGCTTTGAATTTGGTAATTAAGGTAATTATTCCTGTGTTTTGATCTTTTTGATTGATTTATGTGTTTGAAATTATTGTTTCTACGGTTCTGTTGCTCTTCGCGTTTTGTTTTTGATCGAATATTGTTGCTAACGTCTGTTTTTTTGTTGATAGATTATTCTGGATTGAAAAAATTGCAATGGATGATACGGTTGGTGATATAGTTGATTTCTTTCGCGAAGAAGATGCTCCTGAATTGTTTGATTTTGATAAACAGGAAGAATCCGTGGTATCTATGTTGGAAAGTCATGAATGATGTGATATTAGTTATTCATTGATATGATATTACGTTTTTATTGATCTGATAATAGTTTTATGTCGATATGATATGTTTTTAGTATATTGTTTTGGATCTATATGTATTGTGGTACGATATTAGTTTTAGTTTATGTGATATTAGTTATGCATTGATCTGATATTGCGTTTGTGCTGATCTGATATTAGTTCTATGTTGATGTGATACGTTTTCAATATATTGTTCTGAATGTATTAGATGATAGTTGACATCAGATCAGCGGAGTATAGATATCAGATCAGGAAGTAATAGATATCAGATCAACGTACAATAGATATCAGATCAACGTACAATAGATATCAGATCAATAATATTAAACAAGTCATACAATAGAACCAAACATACTGAACAAGGATGATTATAATTATAGATATCAGATCAACTGACTATAGATATCAGATCAATTGACTATAGATATCAGATTAACTGACTATAGATATCAGATCATTTGATTATAGGTATCAGATCAACTGACTATAGATATCAGATCAACTGACTATAGATATCAGATCAACTTATCATAGGTATCAGATCAATTGACTATAGATATCAGATCAACTGACTATTGATATCAGATCAAGCATATAAAAGAAAATAATACAATAGAACTCAAAGATAATTAACAGTGTATAAAGTCATTGTCTGGATGATATGATATTACTTTTTTGTTGATCTGATATTAATTTGGAGTTGATCTGATATGTGTTTTTATACAGGTTCAGATGATGAATCAATGCAATCTTTGTGTAAATCAGTGGTTGAAAATGAAGAAGCAACATACAACTTATATAATGATTATGCTTTTAGGTTAGGATTTAATGTAAGGAAAGGAAAAGATCGTAAAAACAAAACTACTGGAATCAGGTATTTGAAAAGACATCTTTGTAATAGAGAATGAGCTAAACAATGCAAGGAGAATTTGAAGAAGATTTATACGAAAGTTGATATGCGATCTGGATGTAAAGCTTTTATTGAATTTAAGAAAAGAGAAGATGGGAGTTGGATTGTCCAAAATCATTTCAGGAAACATAATCATGAACTGTGTCCTGTAGCTGAGAGGCAGTTTTTACGTTCTCAGAGGAAGTTTGATGATTCTGCATTACAGTATTTTGAGGAATTGAAAAGTTCAGGTGTTCCTCTAACTGATGGTTATCATATATTGTACAAAGAGGTTAGTTATATTTTCAGTTTATTTTTATGAATCTACATAAATGTGATATTTGTTATGATTTGATATTACGTTTGAGTTGATTTGATATTACGTTTCTGTTGATCTGATATTATGTTTGTGTTGTTCTGATATTATGTTTCTGTTGATCTGATATGTGTATTTTTCAGTCAGGAGGGTCATCAAATGTTGGTTATACCATGCGAGATGTATATAATCATTTGGAATAAGAGAAGAGGAGAAAGATTGATGGTTGTGATAGTAATGCTTTGATCAATATGTTAAAACAGAGATCTACGGATGAGAAGGATTTTTATTATGATTTTGATTTGGATTAGGAGTCTTCATTATGTAGTGTATTTTGGAGAGATCAGAAGATGAAAGAGGATTATAATAGATTTGGGAATTTGTTGGTTCATGATACAACTTATCGGACAAACAAATATGACATGATCTGCGAACCTTTTGTTGGTATGGACAACCATTGTCGTAATGTTATGTTTGGTATAGGTTTCATAAAAAATGAGAAGGTGGAGTAGTTTATTTGGTTGTTTTGTACATTTTTGAGATCGATGGAGAATAAGCAACCAGTGACATTTATGACAGACTAGGATTTTTCTATGCCAGCTGCTGTGCGTGTGGTTTTTCCAACTGCTCGTCATCGTCTTTGCGTTTGGCACATTGCAAAGAATGCTCGTAGTAATATACCTCATTTGATGAGTCAAGAAGGTTTTTCAGATGCCTTTCAATTATTCCTTAATCAAGTTTGCACAGAAGCTGAATTTAATCACTTTTGGAACAGGTGTATGTTTTTTTTGTATTTTATATACATGTAATGCGATATGACATTAGTTGGTAGGTGATTTGATATTAGTTATGTATTGATCTAATATTAAATTTGAGTTGATCTGATATATCATTATGTTACTACTTTATGCTTTTTTAGTTGTAAGCTAATATGATATTAGTTATGAATTGATCTGATAATCTATTACTTTTTATTCTATCAGTTTGTTGAAGGATTACAATTGCAAAGGCAACACTTGGTTGAAGAAATTAGATGAAATAAAAGAGAAGTGGTGCCCTGCATTTAGTAAACAATATTTTTCTGGAGGGGCAGTTTCTTCCCAAAGATGTGAGACAACCAATCGTTCAGTTTCAATGAAGTTGTCAAAAACTTCTACTTTGTGTGAATTCTATTAGCAGTTTCTTGATGTTATTACTGAGTGGAGAAACAATGACATTGCAGAAGATTTTAGATGTAGAGGAAGTGTTGATCCTATTGTTTGAGATTCATTAATGCTTCAACATGCTGCTAATGTTTCTACGATATAGGTGTTTGTAAGATTTCATGAGCTGGTATATCAAGATGTTATCATATAATCACTTGCAGACCAGTAGCAATAATGGTGTTTATGAATATCAGGTTTGGCGTATCAAACTTGATTTGTTTCGACACGTAGTTCGTTTTGATGAGAATGACTATACAGTGAGCTACACTTGTAATCTTTTTTCTGAGGCTGGGTTATTATGCTCGCATGTTCTTCGTGTGCTAAATCAGAATAATTACTCGGTACGTATTTATTGCAACTTTAGAGTTTTTTTTTGACTTGATCTGATATTAGGTTTAATTTGATATGATATCATGTTTAAGTTGATTTGATATTACAATTGAGTGATGTGATGTTTCTTTAGTTTGCTGATGATGATTCTCTATCTAATGTGAGTGATCTGATATTAGTTGCTAGTTGATATGATATTAGTTATTATTGAAAGATTATCTGCCCAGGCCTAGCCAAAAACTCACTTTCGTGCTATGCATTCCAGAATCAGAATTTCTGGCCAGGCCTAGACACTAGCACAATTCCTATTCCAACCCTTTTGAAATAACATTGCGCAGGATCTGGGTTTGCACTTATTCGATTTAACACGCAACAAAGATTCTTAATTAAAAGCTGAAGAATAAGAATTACCTATTGAAGCGTATACCCAGGTGATTCTCTTGTATGCCTCAAGACCTTGCTTGTATATTGTGTGGGCAGCAATCTAACTAGCAATTTGATTAGCTAATCACCACAATCCACCTGCCAGAAAATTCCAGCACTACTGCACCTGGCACGTACAATTAACGCACCGCCCAGAGAGAGAGAAAGCTACACGTTGCTGCCAAAAATTTCTTGATTTTTGGCTGCTATAGCTTATGGAAAATTCAAATTTCTTGAGAGAATTTTCTCTCTCTAGGATTTTCTCTTTCTCAAAGTTTTCTTGTCTTGAAAACTTATGAATTGTATATTGTGGAATAGCTAATCCCTTGTCTATATATAGAGTTACAAGAGAAACCCCAAGTTGGTTTAGAAATGGCCTTCCTAATGGGTTTATGTAATTAATTAGTTTCCAAATCCAATTAGGTAATCAATCTGATAGGATAAACCAAATCCTACTAGATTTCCTAATCTCTAGGATTTTCTAATTCAAATTGAAACTTAAGACTTAATTTATTAATTAAATAATTCCACTTTGTTAATTACTCAATTAACCCTTAGGAATAATTAATCAATTAATTAATTCTACCTATTCAATTAACCCATTACAAAATTAATCGTACCACTAATGGACTAATTTTGGCACTACCATCCTACACCAGAATTGCTTCCGGAACAACTTAATTAAATTATATTCATTAATCTCCCCACATCAAAGATATAGTGCTCGTTAATTTATTAATTTACTGATAAATTAATTAATTAATTTCTTTAATTCCAAGACTAGTACCACTCGACCTTTTACTATACCGGACATAAGTCCGCCTGCCGGGTTTAGTATAATAAACATTACGAGCTCATCTCGGGAGCACCATCACCCCGGACGCACCGATACATGGTTTCCTTTTGACAAGCAGCAGCACACCAAGTAACTAAACACGCACACCCAACCTACCGAGACTATTGGCCACAATTGACCTCACCCATTGGTAGATCAAAATACTATGTCTAATCCTCATGCCCGCTCGAGTCTAGGGATTAAGAGATAGAATATCAAGAACGATTTGTCTATTAAATCAATACAAGACAAATCATTCTTATTGGTCAAGTTCAATATGCCCCAGGCATATCAATATGATTCAATCAATTTAGACAAACTGATTATCCGAATCACATAATAACCTAAACCGACAGTTTGTCCAAAGCTGTCTCGGTTACGAACCTCATTTATATATTATGTCTTTTAACCAATTATGAGATCTACTGTGTCACACAAGACACCTCATTATCTAACTACATAATATAAATGGACAAATAATGCACAACTAAATTTAACCAAAACATTAATCGATATATTGACTGGGAAAAAGTACAATACAAGCATAGCTTATGTATTCAACTCCAACAATCTCCCACTAATACTTAAGTTTTGCTTTAAGTATACATCTACACTCAACTCCTATACAATTTGCTACTATATCTAGAAAAATTTTCATGGCTCTCCTAAGTATCTGATTCGCATGCCCTCAACGTAAGCCTCAAAGACTTTTGAAGTCAATGTCTTCGTGAACGGATCTACAAGGTTATCCTCTGATGCTATCTTAGCCACGACCACGTCTTCCCTCTTTACGATATCTCGTATAAGGTGGTACTTGTGTTGTATATGTTTACTCACCTTGTGGGCTCGTGGTTCCTTCGAGTTTGCTACTGCACCGTTGTTATCACAATACACTGTGATAGACTTCTGCAAACCAGGAATCACATCTAAGTCTACTAGGAAGTTCTTGAGCCATACTGCTTCTTTCGCTGCCTCTGATGCGGCAACGTATTCAGCCTCTATAGTAGAGTCCGCCACGCATGTCTGCTTGACACTCCGCCAAACTATGGCTCCACCTCCTAGAGTAAACACATACCCTGAGGTAGACTTTCTCTTGTCCCTGTCGCCTTGGAAATCTGAATCTGTGTAACCTTGGGGTACCAGCTCTGGCACCTGATAGACCAACACTTGGTCTCTCATTCTGCGCAAATACTTGAGAATACATTTTACTGCTTCCCAGTGAGCTTTCCTGGGGTTACTCTGATATCTGCTTACCATGCCAATGGAATAACAGATATCAGGTATCGTACACAACATGGCATACATGAGACTTCCTACTGCCGAAGCATAAGGAACTATCTTCACGGTCTCTATCTCCTCAACAGTTTTAGGAGAATGTTCTTTAAACAGATGCACTCCGTGTCTGAAAGGTAGAAAACCTTTGTTGGAGTTCTGCATGTTAAAACGGGCCAGAATCGTATCTATGTACGAAGCTTGGGAGAGTGTTAACGAACGTTTCCTATGATCTCAAATTATCTTGATCCCAAGGATATATCCCACTTCCCCTACGTCCTTTATATCAAACTGCTTGGACGGCCATGCCTTTAAGTCTGATAACACTTTCTTGTTGTTGCCAATCAATAGAATGTCATCTACGTAAAGCACAAGAACACCACTGAGTTTCCATCACATCTGCGATACACACATTGCTCATCCGGACACTAAGTAAATCCATAGGACTGGATTACCTTATCAAATCGTATATTCCAAGATCTGGATGCCTGCTTAAGTCAGTAAATGGACCTCTTAAGCCTACAAACCTTATGCTCTTTGCCTTTTTCAACGAATCCCTCTGGTTACTGCATAAAGATGATTTTCTCAAGACTTCTATTTAGGAAAGCTGTCTTGACATCCATCTGGCATATCTCATAATCTAAATGAGCAGCTATGGCCAAGAGAATCCGGATTGACTTAAGCATGGCTACCGGGGAGAAGGTTTCCTCATAATTGATTCCCTCTTTCGAGTATACCCCTTCGTCACCAGCCTAGCTTTAAAGGTTTCCACCTTTCCGTCAGGTCCTTTATTAGACCCACTTGCATCCAATGGGCTTAAACCCATCAGGCAGGTCCACAAGCTCCCAGACTTAATTGTGGTCCATTGACCCCATCTCAGATATCATTGCCTTACATCAAGATTCTGCATCTTTATCTCGGAGAGCCTCATTGTAGTTAACCGAGTCAGGTTCAGGCACGCCTGGAACTAGGTTTGAGGCCTCTCCCACGCTAATGAACCTGTCGGGCTGTCTTACAACCGTCCCACTACGATGAGGCACCACTTGGGTAGGCGCATCATCTGTGATCTCTTGTGTAGTGTGTGGTGTATATACTTGTGCTGGTGCATCAGGATTATTAGTTTGTCTTCTAAGCTCTTCTAGTACTATCTTACTCTTGGGCTTGTGATCTAGAATATAGTATTCCTCCAAAAATCTAGCGTTGGTACTAACCACCACCTTCTGATCTTTAGGACTATAAAACAGACCATCTTTCGTTCCCCTAGGATATCCTACAAACATCATTAATTCAGTTCTCGCATCTAACTTAGCCGCATCTGCCTTAAGCACATATGCTGGGCAACCCCAAATTCTGAGATGTCTTAGACTAGGCTTTTGTTCGTTCCACAACTCTAGTGGGGTTGAAGTCACGGTTTTAGATAGTACAAGATTAAGAATATACATTGCTGTTTCTAAGGCATATCCCCAGAACGAACTCGGCAAATCACTATTGCTCATCATCGACCTAACCATTTCCATGAGAGTTCGATTCCTTTTTTCTGCTACACCATTCTGCTGTGGTGTGCCAGGTGCAGACAACTGAGATTGAATTCCGACCTCACTGAGGTATTCTCAAAATTCGTGGGACAGGTACTCCCCACCACGATCTGATCGCAGTGTCTTGATACTTTTACCATGATGCTTCTCCACATCTTCCCAAAACTCTTTGAAATTGCCAAAGCACTCGGACTTGTGACACATTATGTAAATGTACCCGTACCTTGAGTAGTCATCCGTGAACGTCACGAAATACTCAAACCCACCTCGTGTTTGGGCCGACATTGGTAGTACTTCTTTGGCTGTATAATCTTTTGCATTAAAAGGTCTCTTGGTCATTTTACCTTCCAAGCAAGATTCACAGGGTGAATAACTGTCAATCTCTAATGAACCCAAATGTCCATCATTGACCAACCTCTGAATCCTACTAAGGTTTCTATGACCTAGCCTGAGATGCCAAAGATAGGTTTGATTCATTTCAGAAGGTTTCTTCCTCTGATTAATGTTAGATAAAGAGCTATCTGTTTCTATGTTTTGCACAACAGAGGAATTATAATTAACCACAAACAAATTGTCAGCCAATGAACCAGAACAAATAAGTTTTCCATTTCTTTTAATAAATATAGAATCATCAAACAAAATGAACTTATAATCATTCTTTAAGAGTTTAAAAACCGAAATAAGGTTCTTTCTAAAACTCGGTACATAAATACAATTATTTAATTCTAATCTACAACTTTCGAAATTTAAAGTGACTGCTCCCACTGCTTCTACTGACACTCTTGTAATGTCACCCACGTAGATGTCCAGGTCACCCTCTCTAAGCTTACGGGTTACTTGGAACCCCTGTAAAGAATTACAAACATGATCAGTGGCGCTTGAATCCACACACCAAGTATCTGTGGGAGTCACCGCTAAACATGTCTCAGTAATTTGGGCAGAAACTATCGTACTTTTAGGCTTTGGACAATCCGCTTTCCAATGTCCTATTTTCCCGCATCTGAAGCACTTGTATTTGGGCTTGCTCTTCTTTGCGATTTCAGGCTTAGCAGCAAGTTTCTTGGCCTTCTTCTTTTTCTTATTCTTCTTGCCTTTAGGTGCAGAAGAAGAACTTGAAGCCTTCACTGTGACCAAAGCTTGCTTCTTCTCTTGGAAGATGCCTTTGGCCGACACCAAATTAGTTAAGTGCTCGGGTAGAGTGTAAATTCTTTGATTCATGTTATAATTAAACCGAAATTGCTCAAAACAAGAGGGTAAGCTCTGGAGGATGATATCTATTTGACTTTCTGGGTCGATTTCACCTCCCAACACCTCTATTTCATTGATATTACTGATCATGTGACGCACTTGATCTCTCACCGATCCGCCCTCAGCCATCTTAGTATTCATCAACTTTCTCATGGCTGCTTGTCTAGCAGTTCTGCCTTGATGAGCGAACATCACCCTCAGGTGAGCCATCATGTTGAAGGCAGAGACCACGAGATGAAGCGATGTTGCAGCACATTTGACACAGAGGCCAAAATATAACACCGTGTCATCTCATCCGCTTTTCTCCACCTGACATAGGCATCCCTATCCTCTTGAGGAGAGTTCTCATCAGACACATCTGGACATGCTTCGGTGAACACAAACTTATATTGCTCTATCATCAGGACAATGTCCAAGTTATGACTCCAGTCGACCTAGTTAGTTCCAGTTAACTTATTGTCTTTCAATATAGTTGCTAAAGGGTTGAATGCCATATCAAAAAATTGTAAAATAAATAAACATACAATGTTTCAGTTTATAAAACTAGAATTTCGAAAAACAAGGAAATTCTAACAATTATTGACTTCCCTCAAAACAATAATTTTAATCCACCAACATCTCATTCACCGGGATTCTCGCAAGCCACTATAGTGTGGACGTTTACACTAACCCACATTCGTTTGAGAAGAACCAAGTTTATTAACTACACTATCTGACCAAACAATCTATTGATCAATGTAGCTAATAGTCGGTGCTTTTAGCCGTACAAATAAGCAGCGTAACCTCGATGGGAAGAATACTGTAGATCGTACACTAAGTGTGTGCCATTACGTGACTTCTGAGCTTGTTACCTCAGGATAGTGTGCCTCAGATGGAGAGGGTATCGCATTTCTCCTAGTTAAACTTACTCTAGTCATCTTACTCAGAAATTCATAATCTAGCGATCTCGTGGTTGGACTCATCCGAATGGAGGAAGGCCCTAATGCCAACGCGCAAGCCCACCCACATTGCATATGAACTCATAATGGTGGCTATGGGGATATTAAACCAACCCGCTCCCATTTAGATTTATAAATTAGGGTTTTTTTCGATTTTAACATGCAATTAACTAACCCTAAGTTATATGCAACCATAAAACCAACATGTTTTAAAATCATGCATCTAAAATACAACATAAAAATTTAAGCACAAAAATTAAAACAATAAATACGGGAAATAAATACAAAAATTAAATTTCCTGACTATTATGGTTTTAATCGCTTCCATCTTCTGCCTTGATCTCGTGTCCTGCCACGTAACTCGATGAAAAGAGTCTTGAACTTCAAAAAATGAAACTAAAGGAAAAATGGGCCACTATAGGCCATACATGTGGCCCAGCAGTGCGCAGCGCACTGCTGCATCTTGAGGCAGCAGTGCTGCTGCTACCTGCGGTTGTCGGCGGTGGCTCCTGCCGACGAGTCGTCGCCGGCGCCGTCCCCTGCCACCAATCCTTCCTTCGCTTCTTCTACGCTATTTGGTCTTCCTGCAATTCGTTCTGGGTTTGCTTGGGTTTCTACGAATTAACGATAACCCAAAACTCACGAATTCAAGTTGCCCACCATAACGCCTTCGATTACAAAAAATTAATTCTCATACTACAAGGCTTTCTTGGAAAAATTAAATAATCGAAATTACATAGAAAAAATCCTACTACAAATTTGATCTAATCCTACACGGCTTCCAGCACGTGGTTATACTATTACAAACATTCATAATAAAATTAAATCCGGACATGTCCCGGAGTTTAATCAAAACCAATACAAACGTAACCATAATAGTCGGGATTTCTTAACCACCTACAAATAAAACCATGTAATAAATCAAACAAACACAAAACCCAAAAAACCAGGCTCTGATACCAATTGAAAGATTATCTGTCGGGCCTAGCCAGAAACTCACTTTGGTGCTATGCATTCCAGAATCAGAATCTCTGTCCGGGCCTAGACGCTAGCACAATTGCTATTCCAACCCTTTTGAAATAACAATGCGCAGGATCTGGGTTTGCACACATTCAATTTATCACGCAACAAAAATTCTTAATTAAAAGCGGAAGAATAAGAATTACCTATTGAAGCGTATACCCAAGTGATTCGTTTGTATGCCTCAAGACCTTGCTTGTATGCTGTGTGGGCAGCAATCTAACTAGCAATTTGATCAGCTAATCACCATAATCCACCTGCCAGAATATTCCAGCACCGTTGCACTTGGCACGTACAATTAACGCACCGCCTGGAGAGAGAAAGCTGCACGTTGTTGCCAAAAATCAAGAAGAATTTCTAGTTGCTATAGCTTATGAAAAATCTAAATTTCTTGAGAGAATTTTCTCTCTCTAGGATTTTCTCTCTCTCTAAGTTTTCTTGTCTAGAAAACTTTTGAATTGTATATTGTGGAATAGCTAATCCCTTGTCTATATATAAAGTTACAAGAGAGACCCCAAGTTGATTTAGGATTGGTCTTTCTAATGGGTTTAGGTAATTAATTAGTTTCTAAATCCAATTTGGTAACCAATCTGATAGGATAAACCAAATCCTACTAGATTTCCTAATTATAATTGAAACTTAAGAGTTAATTAATTAATTAAATAATTCCACTTTGTTAATTACTCAATTAACCCTTGGGAATAATTAATCAATTAATTAATTCTACCTATTCAATTAACCCATTACAAAATTAATCGTACCACTAACGGACTAATTTTGGCACTACCATCCTACACCAGAATTGCTTCCGGAACAACTTAATTAATTTATATTCATAATCTCCCCACATCAAAGATATAGTGCTCGTTAATTTATTAATTTACTGATAAATTAATTATAACTTCTTTAATTCCGAGACTAGTACCACTCGACCTTTTTACTATACCAAAAATAAGTCCACCGGCCGGGTTTAGTATAATAAACATTACGAGCTCATCTCGGGAGCACCATCACCCCGGACACACCGGTACATGGTTTCTTTTCGACATGCAGCAACACACCAAGCAACTAAACACGCGCACCCAACCTACCGAGGCTATTGGCCACAATTAACCTCACTCATTGGTAGATCAAAGTACACTATGTCTAATCCTCATGCCCGCTCGAGTCTAGGGATTAAGAGATAGAATACCAAGAATGATTTGTCTATTAAATCAGTACAAGATAAATCATTCCTAATGGTCAAGTTCAATAAGCCCCGGGTATATCTATATGATTCAATCAGTTTAGACAAACCAATTATCTGAATCACATAATAACCTAAACTGACAGTTTGTCCAAAGCTATCTCGGTTACGAAGCTCATTTATATATTATGCCTTTTAACCAATGACGAGATCTACTGTGTCACACAAGACACCTCATCATCTAACTAGATAATATAAATGGACAAATAATGCACAACTAAATTTAACCAAAACATTAATCGATATATTGACTGGGAAAAAGTACAATACAAGTATAGCTTATGTATTCAACTCCAACAATTATTTGATCTGATATGATTAACTTTATTTTTTTTACACACTTTAGGGAATCCCTGAGAAGTATGTATTGAAAAGGTGGACTAAGAGTGCAAGTAGCTGTGTTTATTATTCTAAAGAAGATTCTTTGTTGACATCAAGTAGCTGCGAGAAAAATTCCGATTCTGTTTGGAGAGTTTAAGCAAGCAGAAAGTATTTGGATTTATTTGGACATGGACAGTCTAGTTCTGTTGCACGTTCCATTCTTGACAAGCACTTGAATTTGGCTAGAGTTTCTGTTAAATCGGAGGTTGGTCCATCCTATGTTGGTGAAAAATAAGAAGGTTGAAACATTGTTGAAATTAGAGATCTGAAGAGAAGAAGAGAAAAAGGTGTTAGAAACATTCGTCCAAAAAGAGTTGTAGAGAAAATGTGCAATAGAGCAAGAGGAAAGAAAAAGAAGGAAGCAACATATCCATTGTGTACTAGAGAATGGGTCGCATTAATGGGGATTGAAAATTGTGGAGTTTTTTATGGTAAACTTTTCAATCCTGTGGTGGAGAAGTTGTAGTTGTAGTTGTAGTTGATATGAATTCTTTTAGTTAGTTGATACAAAACATTAAATGACTTCCTGTTGTTGGGAGAGTAGTATGTTATATGATTTTTTTTATTGAGTTGATAGTTATTTTATATGATTTTCTTTTTACTGTACTTGGTTGTTTCATAACAATGACTAGAAGATATCAGATCATAGGATTATAGACATCAAATCAAAGTATTATAGATGTCAGATAAGATGACTATTGATATCAGATCAAAGTACTATAGACATTATATCAGAGGACTATAGATATCAAATCAGAAGACAATAGATATCAGATCAGAGGGCTATAGACATCAGATCAGAGTACTATAGATATCAGATCAGAGTACTATAAATATCATAGCAATAATGCGATATCATATTAGGTGTTAGTTGATATAATATTAGTTATGAATTGATCTGATATTATGTTTGAGTTGATTTGATACATTAATATGTTACTACTTGATTCTATATTAGTTGTTAGTTGATATGATATTAGTTACGATTTCATCAGTGGATAATAAATATCATATCACAACAGAAAATAGACCATTTTGATAGAATTTGGAACAATTGTGAAATTTTGAATAAAAGACTAATATATATTTCATATAATTGAAACCGAACATTGTTATTTACAATCAATCTTGTCCTATAAAACTAGACTAATATAAATTTCTAATTTCTAAAGACTAGACTCAAGTACTTTTTACAATTTTGTACTATAAAAATTCTCTATTTTGGTCTTGACCTCATTTTTCATTGTATTTGTTTGAGAAGCCATTATAGTATAACCATACTTGACTCTAAGAATCTGTAGAGTTCTATTGAGAGCAGCTTTGCTCTTGCGTGATTCTCTTGTGAGCTATGGATCCCAAGTCTGAGTTGTTTGTCCCTTGTAGAGCACCATGTGTCTCATTGTAAGAGTGCCACAATCAGTGTGGTTCTTGTTATCTTGCCAGACAAATTTTGGATACTCCACTATATACTCTTTGAGATCTCCAAAAATTCTTTCTGCTGCTGTCACTCTTATTATCTCAACAAAATATCATAGCTGCATTAATGATGAAAACATATATCAGATCAGTGTTAAGAAGATATCAGACCAATGTAAAGAACATATCACATCACAGGAACGAAAATATCATATCAATGTAAAGAAGATATTAGATATGAAACAGTTACTTACCATGATTTTAGGAATTATAGCGTACCAACTTTCATCATCTGGGATTTTGTTGTTCAGTACGATTACTCTTCTTGTCGTTGCATTAATACAGATAGTATAGTAATATTCATGTTAAAAAACTAGGAAGAAGACCTGCTTAAAATAATATTAATGAGAAATTGATATTGATACATTGAATTCAATGAATAGAGGTATTAAAATTGTACTTACCATTTTCACGTTTAAAGTTTCCATGTTTTTGCTGACTCGTGTGACATCATCTATGAATTAAGTTCTCATGATGTCCAGAACCTCAGGTTTAATCTCTTGGTGGGGAAATACTGGTTTCGGTATTATTGGAGGAGCAGGAATGCCTAACTTCTTGGCAACTTCATTTGTTTTCTTTGAATTGTTATAGTTATCATTTGCCGATACGAACTACAGACGTTGAATTAATGTATCCTCCATCAGTGGAAGCTAAAAACATATTGAATTGAATTCGTATTAGATGGAATATATTTGTAAATGAATTTCATATCAAAATAATTAGGAATTCATATCTTACACAAAATTCTTGAGATATAAACAGCCTTGTTGGATCTTTGTAGTTCATATGTATGATCCATGCATTTAATACTGAAATTGTTATCCATTTTGAAGGATACATTGTCTTCAAGTCCGTTCGGTCCACCAAAATATGTGATGCCCCAGAGTAGAGTTGTTCTCTGTATGTGATTATCAAAACAATGTTAACAAAAGTAAGTTGAAAATATACAAATCAGATCAACAAATATAAGACATTAGATCAGAAAATGAACACATCAGATCAATATATAAGAGAGATCAGATCACAAAATGAACACATCAAATCACGAAAAACCAAACATCAGATCAACTCAAAACGGACATCAGATCAATACAAAATAGATATCAGATAATTATTTTTGAAAGAAAATCATTTCATATAACTAAAACAAACTTAACACAGATCAAATCAGGATATAAGATATCAGATCAATAGAATAAAGGTATCAGATCAGATGACAATAGACATCAGATGAGAGGACTATATATATCAGATCAATAATATAAAAGAAATCATACATATAGAAAGGATCAAATCATGCATTATATACACATCATATCAAAAGACAGTAGCCATCAGATCATTGGATATAAGATATAAGATCAAAAAGACAAGATTGCATATCAGTGAAAAGAATATATGTAAATATATAATAGAATAGAACTTACTCCTCACTGATTCCATTTTTCTTAGTCCATATGAGGTAAGCATAATCTGTGAACAACTTCTCTCTCCTTGAGATTTTCAAGAATGGTTTAGATGTCTTGACCCAAAAATCTGATCTCAAACGGACAGGGAGTTTTCGATCTCTATGTTTTGAGTTTAGTGTCAAGATGACATCTTCCTCAGTATTGTCTGACTCTTCGTTGATTATGTTGGAAATAAAGTTCATTTAAGCGGATATAAGATATAAAATAATTCAAATAAAGATATCATATGAGATAATAATGTTTTTTACTTACGTTATCAGATATGTTACGGCTTCATCAGCTTTTGAAGTCTTGGCTACTTTTGGAGTTTGATCTGCTTTTGCAATGATTGTGTTGATGTTTGTAGCAAGCAGTACTGCATCCTCCACAATTTTTTAAGTATCTTGATCTTGTGATTCTTTCTCTATCTCCTTCTCTTCCCCCTTGTGACCTTCTTTTTCATGATGCTTCTCTTTTCTTGCCTCCTCATCTTTTTCTTCGTCATTCTGTTTTTTTTTTCTCTGTATCTATTTTGTCTTTTTCCTTGACTAATAGGTACACTAATTGATTTGCAATTGGATCTTCCTTGTGCTTTGTTCTGCTCTCTTCCCTTTTCATATCTTCTGGTTTAACTTCTGTTTGTTCCAGGGGTATTGGAGAGATGTGTGCAAACTGAGGTACATTTTCTTTTTCCTCCAGCACATTTTCTTGTTCTTCTTCTGCTGCATAATGAAAGCTGTCTTCAGGTGAAGATTATTCATCTTCTGAAGGTGTACAGAGGTTGAATTTTGGCATATCATCTTCTAAGCGTATAGTGGCGGATTTCTTCTGCATTTTGTTGTAATCCTCTTGTAGTTTATCCGCAATTTCTGCACATGCTACATAGAACCTTGGATCTTGTGATAGAGTTGGTTCATTTTCATCTATTGGGGATTTTGAGGATTGAACCTGTTGCTCAGAAGTTGTATTTTTCTCCCTCAAATCATGGATGATCCCCTCCACTGTGCTTGTTATTGTGGCAAATGTTGCAGCTGAAAGATTATCTGTCCGGGCCTAGCCAGAAACTCACTTTCGTGCTATGCATTCTAGAATCAGAATCTCTGGCCAGGCCTAGACTCTAGCACAATCCCTATTCCAATCCTTGCTTGAAATAACAATGCGCAGGATCTGGATTTGCACTTATTAGATTTATCAAGCAACAAAAATTCTTAATTAAGCGGAAACATAAGAATTACCTATTGAAGCATACACTCAGGTGATTCTCTTGTATGCCTCAAGACTTTGCTTGTATGCTGTGTGGGCAGCAATCTAACCAGCAATTTGATCAGCTAATCACCACAATCCACCTGCCAGAAAATTCCAACACCGCTGCACCATACACGTACAATAAACATACCACCCAGAGAGAGAGAATGCTACACGCGCTGTAGGTTTAACAGGCTAAAATTCGGCCACCAATAGAGAATAAAACCAGCCACAATTTAGCCTACAAAATTTGACTATGAGAGAAATAAATTTTTTCTCTCGAGGATTTTATCTCTCTAGTTTTCTTGTCTTGAAAACTTATGAATTCTATATATGGAATAGCTAATCCCTTGTCTATATATAGAGTTACAAGAGAGACCCCAAGTCAGTTTAGGATTGGTCTTCCTAATGGGTTTAGGTAATTAGTTTCCAAATCCAATTAGGTAACCAATCTGATAGGATAAACCAAATCCTACTAGATTTCCCAATCTCTAGTATTTCCTAATTCTAATTGAAACTTAAGACTTAATTAATTAATTAATTAATTTCACTGTTAATTACTTAATTAACCCTTGGGAATAATTAATTAATTAATTAATTCTACCTAATTAACCCATTACAAAATTAATCGTACCACTAACGGATTAATTTTGGCCCTACCATCCTACACCAGAATTGCTTCCGAAACAACTTAATTAATTTATTCATAATCTCCCCACATCAAAGATATAGTGCTCGTTAATTTATTAATTTACTGATAAATTAATTTATTAACTTCTTTAATTCTGAGACTAGTACCACTCGACCTTTTTACTATACCAGACATAAGTCGACCAGCTTGGTTTAGTATAATAAACATAACGAGCTCATCTGAGGAGCACCATCACCCCGGACGCACCGGTACATGGTTTCCTTTCGACAAACAGCAACACACCAACCAACTAAACACGCGCACCCAACCTACCGAGATTATTGGCCACAATAGACCTCACCCATTGGCAGATCAAAGTACACTATGCCTAATCCTCATGCCCGCTCGAGTCTAGGGATTAAGAGATAGAATACCAAGAACGATTTTTCTATTAAATCAGTACAAGACAAATCGTTCCTAATGGTCAAGTTCAATACACCCCGGGCATATTTATATGATTCAATTAGTTTAGACAAACCAATTATCTGAATCACATTATAACCTAAACTGACAGGTTGTCTAAAGCTATCTCGGTTACGAACCTCATTTATATATTATGTCTTTCAACCAATGATGAGATCTACTGTGTCACACCAGACACCTCATCATCTACTTACATAATATAAATGGACAAATCATGCACAACAAAATATAACCAAAACATAAATCGATATATTTACTGGGAAAATGTACAATACAAGCATAGCTTATGTATTCAACTCCAACAGCAGCACCTTCTGGATTTTTTGTTGCCCCAACATTGTGCCATGCTTTGATGAAAGCCATCATGGACTTTGCTAAATTAACCACTGATTGTGTCATTTCATCAGTATTTTAAAAATCCTCTTGCAGATGTTAATTTTTATAGTTAGTTTGTTTCATATTATCATATAAAAGAGATATCAGATCATAGAAAAATTGACATCAGATCAGCATATAAGACATATCGATCAGAAATATAAAAGAAAGCATACTATATAACTAAAACATAATTAAGAAAGGGCAATCAAAGCATCATTATATAGGCATCAGATCATGAAAATATAGATATCAGATCAGCATATAACACATATCAGATCACAACTATAAAAGAAAATATATTGTAAAACTAAAACATACTTAACAAATGGAGATCAAAAGCACCATTACATAGACATCAGATCACAATAGAACACATATCATATCACAAGTATATAAGAAAGCATACTATAGAAATAAAACATACTTAACAAGGGGACATCAGATCCAGAAAAAAAATATATCAGATCAGAATATAAAACATATCAGATCTGAAGTATACCTTGTTCTGTGATGTGGTTGGACCTTTCTTTGATCTACTGGTCTTTTCAGAAGTATGTGCATGTTGTGGATTTTCAACATGCACCTCGACTGTAGCCCTTTCTCTTATCCAGCCTTGACTATGTCCTCCTTTTTTCTCTTCAAGCTTTGCTCTCTTAAAGAGTTGACTCTGAGTCCAATTTGTGAATGTTGGTAGGTTTCTTGGAATATATTTGTGAATTCCATACACAACCCTATCAACATAGAATAACAGAAAAATATATGTTAGATGTGAGTTAAAAAATTAAAATTTTTGAAAGCAAATCATTTTACAGACTAAAACAGACATCAGATCACAAAATATTTACATCAGATCAACATATAAAATAAATCAGATCACAACAATACATACATCATATCAGTAATTTTGATAGAAAGTTATTTTAAAGAATTAAAACAAAATTAACAGGATATAACAGACATCAGATCAACAGGAAACATATATTATATCAAATGAATACAGACATCAGATTAGAGACTTACAACCAGAAAAGCAAGTGGTCCATGGTAGGTTGTTGATGTTGTGTCATCTTTATGGAAATACTTTTCTTGGCATTCTACCAAAGCTTTGAATGTGTAGTTACACCAGTTCAGCTGCCTTATTTGGTCAATGCTATTGAGAGATTTTAGGAGCCGATATCTAATGTTTTTTGTGCTCCCATGATGGTACAAAAATGAGGTGGCCAGATAGATAAGGAAATCCTGGACGAAGTTTGTTGGAGTAGAATACATAAGCTATGCTTGTATTGTACAGTTTCCCAGTTTAATATATTGATTTGTGTTCCAGTCATATCTTGTTGTGCATTAATCGTCCATTTATATTATGTAAGTAAATGATGAGGTGTCTGGTGTGACACAGTAGATCACACCAGACACCTCATCATTTACTTGAAAGACATAATATATAAATGAGGTTCGTAACCGAGACAACTTTGGACAAACTGTCAGTCTAGGTTATTATGTGATTCAGATAATTAGTTTGTCTAAACTAATTGAATCATATAGATATGCCCAGGGCATATTGAACTTGACTCTTAGGAATGATTTGTCTTGTACTGATTTAATAGACAAATCGATCCTTGTATTCTATCTCTAAATCCCTAGACTAGAGTGGGCATAAGGATTAGACATAGTGTACTTTGATCTGCCAATGGGTGAGGTCAAATGTGGCCAATAGTCTCGGTGGGTTGGGTGCGCGTGTTTAGTTACTTGATGTGCTGCTGCTTGTCGAAAGGAAACCATGTACCGGTGCGTTCTGGGTGATGGTGCTCCCGAGATGAACTCAAAATGTTTATTATACTAAACCCGGCCGGTGGACTTATGTCCGGTATAGTAAAAAGGTCGAGTGGTACTAGTCTCGGAATTAAAGAAGTTAATTAATTAATTTATCAGTAAATTAATTTTAATTAACGAGCACTATATCTTTGATGTGGGGAGATTAATGAATATAATTTAATTAAGTTGTTCCGGAAGCAATTCTGGTGTAGGATGGTAGTGCCAAAATTAATCCGTTAGTGGTACGATTAATTTTGTAATGAGTTAATTGAATAGGTAGATTTAATTAATTAATTGGTTAATTATTCCTAAGAGTTAATTCAGTAATTAACAAAGTGGAATTATTTAATTAATTCCTAAGGGTTAATTAAGTAATTAACAAAGGGGAATTATTTAATTAATTAATTAAGTCTTAAGTTTCAATTGGAATTAGGAAATCCTAGAGATTAGGAATCCAATAGAATTTGGTTATCCTATCAGATTGGTTACCTAATTGGATTTGGAAACTAATTCATTACCTAAACCCATTAGGAAGACCAATCCTAAACCAACTTGGAGTCTCTCTTGTAACTCTATAAATAGACAAGGGATTAGCCATTCAAGATACACAATTAATCCACAGGATTTCTAGAGAGAGAAAATTCTAGAGAGAGAAAACGTTTCTCTCTCCAAGTCGAATTTTCAAGAAAGTGTGCGACTGGTTTTGGGTTTCTAGTGGCTGAAATTTTGGCCTTGGTTCATACCAGCTGCGAGTAGCTTTCTCTCTCTGTGGGCGGTGAATTTATAGTATGTGCCAGGTGCTGCGGGGCTAGAGTTTTCTAGCAGATGGAATGTGGTGAGTAGCTGATCAATTGACTTTTAGTTCGTTGCCCACATAACGTGAAGTCATAGTCTTTGAGGCATACAAGAGAATCACCAGGTGCACGCTTCAAAGGTACTTTTCTAAGATTCCGCTTTAATAGAAATTTTTGTTGCGTGGTAAATCGAGCAACTGCAAACCCGGATCCTACCAAAACTTTCAAAGGTGATGTCACTGTAGTCCTGAATGTTGACAATGTACTGCTCAAGTTGCTTGATGGTTGGTCTTTTAGTGGGTGGCATGCCAAATCTTTGACAGTAGCGTTCAACATTCTGTTCATAATCTTCACCCTTTGACTCAGCAGTTGTATATTCTTCAACTTCAATTGGACCTCTTGGGAAGCCAAGAACCAATTTCACATCTTCTTCAACAATGGGAATAATTGTATCTTGTTCCAGCTCTATTCTCAACTTGAGAGAGTTGAATTTGGTCAGAAGGTACTGTCCCAATTTGTTAGGCATCTTGTTGTAGTTGATACTGAGGAAGCTGCCAAAGCCAATATCCCTCACAGCTTTTCTTTGTGGTTCTGAGAGTTTAGAAACCACGTAACTGATACCATTTGGAGATGTACTGCAACTGAATTTTTTGCTCAGCTCATTATCATCATCATCATCATCATTATCATTATCATTTCTCATTTTTTTTTTTTTTTTGATCTGGACATCCACATCACCCTGTTTCTTTTCCTTGTTGACTATCACGTTGGTCTTTTTCTGTTGCTGCTTTTGCTGCGCATCCTTCTTCTACAATTGTTGAAGAATTTTTTCATTTGTCTTCTTCTTTGCAGGTAGTTTCATCCTTTTAGTTGTTGGCTCCTTTTGGGATGGTTGAACAACTTCCTGTTCTTTTCTTTTTTTTGTCCGATTTACGTTTGTATGTTTTAACAAAAGTGATTATTGAAAATCTAAACTGTCATCTTGTCCTAGAACAACTTGCTTGGTTTTATCAGCCATTATGTATATATTGTTGTTTCCTGTAATATGTCAGTAAAAGTATGTTAGCAAGAATAAGTTGATATCAGATTAGAAGAAAGTAAATATTAGATTAGCAGATATAAGACATCAAACCACAACATGAACACATCAGATCTGCATATGACAAACATCAGATCACGAAAACACAGAGATCAGATCAACTGAATACACACATCAGATCAAGGAAAAACACACATCAGATCAACTTAATTCACACATCAGACCAAGGAAAAATACACATCAGATCAACTTAATACACACATCAGATCAATAAAAAATTGACATCAGATCACTATTTTCATAAAAAAATCATTTCACAGAAAGAAAACAAATTTAACACATAAATCAAATCAGGATATAACTTATATCAGATCAAGAAAATGAAGGCATCAGATGAACTGAAAACACACATCAGATCATTAATTTTGATAGAAAATCATTTCACAGAACTAAAAAAAATATAACACTGAATATCAAATCAAAATACAAAAGACATCAGATAACGAAAAACAAGAAACATATAACAAAAAAACATACATCAGATCACTACTTTTGAAAGAAATCATTTCACATAACTAACACAAAATTAACAATCAAGATCAACTGAGAAAAAAAAGACATCAGATCAACTGACTACATACATCAGATCAAAACAAAACAGAGATCAGATCAAAAGAATACAACCATCAGATCAGTAATTTTGATAGAACTTATTTCAAAGAACTACAAAGAATTAAAAGCATATAATAGACATCAGATCAATTGAATACAGACATCAGATCACTAATGTTTATAGAAAATTATTTCAAAGAACTAAAACAAAATTAACAGCATATAACAGACATCAGATCAACTGAAAAAATATATTAGACCAAAAGAATACAGACATCAGATCACAAATTATTAAAGGCAAATATTTTAATGAACTAAAACAGACATCAGATCACGAAAATACAGAGATCAGATCAACATATAACAGGCATCAGATCACTAATTTTGATAGAAATTCATTTCAAAGAACAAAAACAAAATTAACAGCATATAACAGACATCAGATCAATTAAAAACATATATCAGATTACAAGAATACAGACATCAGAACCCTAATTATTCAAAGAAAATAACGGTTATAAAATTGAAATCCTATTATACGTATGTATAATGGTTAAAAAATTAGGGTTTCGTACCTGTAGATAAATGTCGAAGCAGGAAAAACGTTGGTTTGATAAAAATAGCAAGTTTTTCTTCCGATTTGGAGACTTTTTGTAGCGTTTGAGTTGAACGGCAAGTTTTTCTTCGTGCGGATGATGGTTATGGTGTTTTCTGAACCGGAAGAAGATCAGAAATTCAAAATGTAGTGGTCTCTGAACGTATTTGATGTTAGAAATTTAGATGGTGGTGATCTGATGTTGGTAATGGAAAGATGAAGATCGTGGGGATGAAATTGTTGGATTTGAATACATAAGCTATGCTTGTGTTGTATAATTTCCCAGATTAATATATCGATTTGTGTTTCAATTATATTTAGTTGTGCATATCCATTTATATTATGTAAGTAGATGATGAGGTGTCTGGTGCGACACAGTAGATCTCATCATTGGTTGAAAGACATAATATATAAATAAGGTTCGTAACCGAGACAGCTTTGGATAAACTGTCGGTCTAGGTTATTATGTGATTCAGATAATTAGTTTGTCTAAACTAATTGAATCATATAGATGTGCCCGGGGCATATTGAACTTGACTCTTAGGAATGATTTGTCTTGTACTGATTTAATAGACAAATCGATCCTTGTATTCTATCTCTAAATCCCTAGACTCGAGCGGGCATGAGGATTAGACATAGTGTACTTTGATCTGCCAATGGGTGAGGTCAAATGTGGCCAATAGTCTCGGTGGGTTGGGTGCGCGTGTTTAGTTACTTGGTGTGCTGCTGCTTGTCGAAAGGAAACCATGTACCGGTGCGTCTGGGGTGATGGTGCTCCCGAGATGAGCTCGAAATGTTTATTATACTAAACCTGGCCAGTGGACTTATGTCCGGTATTGTAAAAAGGTCGAGTGGTACTAGTCTCGGAATATTAAGAAGTTGATGAATTAATTTATCAGTAAATTAATGAATTAACGAGCACTATATCTTTGATGTGGGGAGATTATGAATATAATTTAATTAAGTTGTTCCGGAAGCAATTCTGGTGTAGGTTGGTAGTGCCATAATTAATCCGTTAGTGGTACGATTAATTATGTACTGGGTTGTTGACAAAGGTAGATTTAATTAGTTGAAAAATTAATTAATCCTTGTGTCAGTTGGTTGTGAATAATCCCAGGAACTGGATTGGGATAAGTGAATCCCTGTGTCAGTTGGGAGTGATTCATCCCAGGAACTGGATTGGGATAAGTGAATCCCTGTGACAGTTGGGAGTGTTTCAGTCCAGGAACAGGATTGAAGGAAAAAGAATCTGTATCAATCTAGAAACAGGATTGAAGGGAAACAGAAACCCAGTAGGAAAGATCAATCCTATTCCAACTTGGAGTCTCTCTTGTAACTCTATAAATAGACAAGGGATCAGCCATTCAACAAACACAATTCAAGAGATTCATAATTCAAGAATCTAGAGAGATAAAATTCTAGAGAGAGAAATTTCTTTCTCTCTCAAGAACGAATTTTTGAGCAAATAGGCGGCTGGTTTTCTTCATCAAGTGGCCGAAAATATTGGTCCAAAATACTAGCCCCGTGTGTTGCTTTCTCTCTCTCCGGGCAGTGCGTTTGCAGTACGTGCTAGGTGCGGAGGTGCTGAATTTTTTCAGCAGGTGGATTGTGGTGAGTTGCTGATCAATTGACTTCTAGATTGTTGCCCACACAACAAGAGGTCATAGTCTTTGAGGCATACAAGAGATTCACCAGGTGCACGCTTCAAAGGTATTATTCTATGATTCCGCTTTTATTAGAATTTTTGTTGCGTGGTAAATCGAGCAGGTACAAACCCAAATCCTACCAAAATCTTTCAATTGGTATCAGAGCCTGGTTTAGGGGGTTCTGTGCTTGTTCGATTTATTACATGGTTTTATTTGCAGGTGGTTTAGAATCCCGACTATTATGGTTACGTTTGTATGGGTTTTAATTAAACTCCGGGACATGTCCGGATTTAATTTTATTATGAATGTTTGTAATAGTTTAACCACGTGCTGGAAGCCGTGTAGGATTAGATTAAATCTGTAGTAGGATTTTTTCTATGTAATTTCGATTATTTAATTTTCCTAGAATGCCTTGTAGTAGGAAAATTTTTTTTGTAATCGAAGGCGTTATGGTGGGCGACTTGGATTCGTGGGTTTTGGGTTATCATGAATTTGAAGAAACCCAGGAAAACCCAGAACGAATTGCAAGAAGACCAAATAGCGTGGGAAAAAGCGAATGAGGAGTTGGCGGGAGGAGGCGACGCCGGCAACGATTGCCGGCAGCAAAATCGCCGCCGGCAGCCATAAAAAGGCAGCAGCAGGCAGCAGCAGCGCGCAGCAGTCGCTGCACGCAGCAGCTGCTGCGCGTTGCTGCTGGGCGCACAGGCCCGCGCGCACAGTGCCGCGCGCACGGCCCGTGCGGGCTGTGCGCGCGGGCAGCGCGGCCCTCGGGCCGTGCTGCGGCCCGGGCGGCCCGTTCGGGCTGTTCGGGCTGTTTTTGGCCCGTTTTTCCTCCAGTTTTCGTTTTTTTGAAATTCAAGACTCTCTCCATCGAGTGACGTGACGGGACACGAGATCAAGGCAGAAGATGGAAGCAAATAAAACCATAATAGTCGGGAAATTTATTTTTTCGAATTTATTTCCCGTATTTGTTGTTTTAATTTTTATGCTTTATTTTTATGCTGTATTTTAGATGCATGAATTAAAGCATGTCTGGTTTTATGGTTGCACATAACTTAGGTTAGTTAATTGCAAGTTAAAACCGGAAAAACCCTCAATTTGGAAATCTAAGTGGGAGCGGGTTGTGTTATATCCCCATGGCCACCATTACGGGTTCATATGCGATGTGGGTGGGCTTGCGCGTTGGCATTAGGGCCTTCCTCCATTCGGATGAGTCCAGCCCCGAGATCGCTAGACTATGAGCTTCTGAGTAAGATGACTAGAGCGAGTTTAACTAGGAGAAATGCGACACCCTCTCCATCTGAGGCGCACTATCCTGAGGTAACAAACTCAGAAGTCACGTAATGGCATACACTTAGTGTACGATCTGTAGTATTCCTCCCGCGAGGTTACGCTGCTTACTTGTACGGCTGAAAGCACCGACTATTAGCTACATTAATCAAAAGATCGTTGGTCAGATAGTGTAGTTAATGAACTTGGTTCTTCTCAAACGAATGTGGGTTAGCGTAAACGTCCACACTGCGTGGCTTGCGAGAATCCCGGTGGATGAGATGTTGGTGGATTAATATTATTGTTTTGAGGGAAATCAATAATTAATTGAATTTTCATGTTTTCGAAAATTCTAGCATATATAACTGAAACACTGTTTGTTTACTTTCCAGTTTTAAATCGATATGGCATTCAATCCTTTAGCTGCTATCTTGAAAGACAACAAATTAACTGGAACAAATTATGTCGACTGGAGTCGAAATTTGGACATAGTCCTGACAGCTGAGCAGTACAAGTTTGTGCTCATCGAAGCATGTCCAGAAGCGCCTGATGAGGACTCTACCCAAGAGGAAAGGGACGCCTATGCCAGGTGGAGGAAAGGGACGCCTATGCCAGGTGGAGGAAAGCGGATGAGATGGCGCGGTGCTACATTTTGGCCTCTGTGTCGAATGTGCTGCAACATCAGCTTCATCCCATGCTCTCCGCCTTCGACATGATGGCGCACCTAAGGGAGATGTTTGCGCATCAAGGCAGGACTGCCAGGCAGTCAGCCATGAGGAAGTTAATGAACACCAAAATGGCTGAAGGCGGATCGGTGAGAGATCATGTTTTACACATGATCAGTAACATCAATGAAATAGAGGTGTTGGGAGGAAATATCGACCCAGAAAGTCAGATAGATATTATCCTCCAGAGTCTACCCTCTTGTTTTGAGCAGTTTCGGGTCAACTACAATATGAACCAAAGGGTTTATACGTTGCCCGAGCTCATGACTGATTTGGTGGCGGCTGAAGGCATCTTCCATGAGAAGAAGCAAGCTTTGGTCGCGGTAAAGGGTTCAAGCTCTTCTTCTGGGCCGAAAGGCAAGAAGAATAAGAAGAAGAAGAACGCCAAGAAACTTGCGGCAAAGCCAGATGTTGCGAAGAAAAGCAAGCCAAAGGGCAAGTGCTTTAAATGCGGCAAGGCAGGACATTGGAAAGTGGATTGTCCAAAGCTCAAAGGTACGATTGTTTCTGCCCTAATTACTGAGACATGTTTAGCGGTGATTCCCACAGATACTTGGTGTGTGGATTCAGGTGCCACTGACCATGTTTGTAATTCTTTGCAGGGGTTCCAAGTAACCCGGAAGCTTAGAGAGGGCGAACTGGACATCTACATGGGCGACACTACAAGAGTGTCAGTTGAAGCAGTGGGAGTAGTTAGGTTAAATTTCGAGAATTGTAACCTAGAGTTAGTAAACTGTCTTTATGTACCGAGTTTTAGAAAGAACCTGATTTCGGTTTCTAAACTCTTGAAGAACGATTACAAGTTTATTTTTTCTGATGAGTCTGTTTTTATTAGAAGAAATGGCAAACTTGTTTGTTCTGGTTCATTGGTGGACAATTTATTTGTGGTTAATTCTAACTCCCCTGTTGCGCAAAACATAGAAATAGATAGCTCAGTATCTAACATTAATAAGAGGAAGAGACCTTCTGAAATGAATCAAACCTATCTTTGGCATCTAAGGCTAGGTCATATAAACCTTAGTAGGATTCAGAGGTTGGTCAATGATGGACCTTTGGGTTCATTAGATATTGACAGTTATGCAACCTGCGAATCTTGCTTGGAAGGTAAGATGACCAAGAGACCTTTTAAAGCAAAAGGCTATAGAGCTAAAGAAGTATTAGAGTTGATTCATTCTGACTTGTGTGGACCTATGACGGTCCAGGCACGAGGGGGATATGAGTATTTTGTGACATTCACGGATGATTACTCTAGGTATGGATACATTTACCTAATGCGCCACAAGTGCGAATGTTTTGGCAAGTTCAAAGAGTTTCGGGCAGATGTGGAGAAGCATCATGGTAAGAGTATCAAGACACTGCGTTCAGATCGTGGTGGGGAGTACCTGTCCCATGAATTTCGAGATTACCTCACTAAGGTAGGAATTCAGTCTCAGTTGTCTGCGCCTGGCACGCCACAGCAGAATGGTGTAGCAGAAAGGAGGAACCGAACTCTTATGGAAATGGTTAGGTCCATGATGAGCTATAGTGATTTGCCAAGTTCGTTCTGGGGATATGCCTTGGAAACGACAATGTATATTCTTAATCTTGTACCATCTAAAACCGTGCCTTCAACCCCAATAGAGTTGTGGAACGGGCGGAAGCCCAGTCTAAGACATCTCAGAATTTGGGGCTGCCCAGCACATGTGCTTAAGGCAGATACGGCTAAGTTAGATGCAAGAACAGAATTAATGCTGTTTGTAGGATATCCTAGGGGAACGAAAGGTGGTCTATTCTATAGTCTTAAAGATCAGAAGGTGGTGGTAAGTACCAACGCTAGATTTTTAGAAGAGGACTATGTCTTAGACCACAAGCCCAAGAGTAAGATAGTACTAGAAGAGCTTAAACGACAAACTACTAATCCTGATGCACCAGCGCAAGTAGATACACCACACACTGCACATGAGATCACAGATGATGTGCCTACACAGGCGGTGCCTCGTCGTAGTGGGAGGGTTGTGAGACAGCCAGACAGGTTCATTGGCATGGGAGAGGCTTCAGACCTGGTCCCAGGTGTGCCTGAACCTGACCCAGTTAACTATAAAAAGGCGCTTCAACAAAAAGATGCAGAATCTTGGCGTAAGGCAATGATATCCGAGATGGGGTCAATGGACCACAATCAAGTCTGGGAGCTTGTGGACCTGCCTGATGGGTATAAGCCCATTGGATGCAAGTGGGTCTACAAACGTAAGAGAGGACCTGACGGGAAGGTGGAAACCTTTAAAGCTAGGCTGGTGGCGAAGGGGTATACTCAGAAAGAGGGAATCGACTATGAGGAAACCTTCTCCCCGGTAGCCATGCTTAAGTCGATCCGGATTCTCTTGGCCATAGCTGCTCATATGGATTATGAGATTTGGCAGATGGACGTCAAGACAGCTTTCCTAAACGGAAGTCTTGAAGAAACCATCTTTATGCAGCAACCAGAGGGATTCATTGAAAAAGGCCAAGAGCATAAGGTTTGCAGGCTTAAGAGGTCTATTTATGGACTTAAGCAGGCATCCAGATCTTGGAACATCCGGTTTGATGAAGTAATCCAGTCCTTTGGATTTACTCAGTGTCCGGATGAGCAATGTGTATATCGCAGACGTGATGGAAACTCAGTGGTGTTTCTTGTGCTTTACGTAGATGACATTCTATTGATTGGCAACAACAAGAAAGTGTTATCAGACGTAAAGGCATGGCTGTCCAAGCAATTTGATATGAAGGACTTAGGGGAAGCGGGACATATCCTTGGGATCAAGATTATTCGAGATCGTAGGAAACGTTCACTAACGCTCTCACAAGCTTCATACATAGACATGATTCTGGCTCGTTTTAACATGCAGAACTCCAAGAAAGGTTTTCTACCTTTCAGGCATGGAGTGTTTCTATCTAAGGAACAGTCTCCTAAGACTGTTGAGGAGATAGAGACCATGAAGACAGTTCCATATGCTTCGGCAGTAGGAAGTCTCATGTATGCCATGTTGTGTACGAGGCCTGATATCTGTTATGCCGTTGGCATGGTGAGCAGATATCAGAGTAACCCCGGGAAAGCTCATTGGGAGGCAGTAAAATGCATTCTCAAGTATTTATGCAGAACGAGAGACCTAGTTCTGGTCTATCAGGCGTCTGAGCTGGTACCCCGAGGTTATACAGATTCAGATTTCCAAGGCGACAGGGACAAGAGCAAGTCTACCTCAGGGTATGTGTTTACTCTAGGAGGTGGAGCCATTGTTTGGCGGAGTGTCAAGCAGAAATGCGTGGCGGACTCTACCATGGAGGCTGAATACGTTGCCACATCAGAGGCAGCGAAAGAAGCAGTATGGCTCAAGAACTTCCTAGTGGACTTAGACGTGATTCCTGGTTTGCAGAAGTCTATCACAGTTTATTGTGATAACAATGGTGCAGTAGCAAACTCGAAGGAACCACGAGCCCACAAGGCGAGTAAACATATACAGCGCAAGTACCACCTGATACGAGACATCGTGAAGAGGGAAGACATGATCGTGGCTAAGATAGCATCAGAAGATAACCTTGCAGATCCATTCACGAAGACATTGACCTCTAAAGTCTTTGAGGTTCACGTGGAGGGCATGGGGATCAGATATCTAGGAGAGCCATGATAGTTTTTTCTAGATAGATAGCAGCAGGTAGTATAGGATTGTATGTAGTTGTATACTTAAAGCACAGCTTAAGTATTAGTGGGAGATTGTTGGATTTGAATACATAAGCTATGCTTGTGTTGTATAATTTCCCAGATTAATATATCGATTTGTGTTTCAATTATATTTAGTTGTGCATATCCATTTATATTATGTAAGTAGATGATGAGGTGTCTGGTGCGACACAGTAGATCTCATCATTGGTTGAAAGACAGAATATATAAATAAGGTTCGTAACCGAGACAGCTTTGGATAAACTGTTGGTCTAGGTAATTATGTGATTCAGATAATTAGTTTGTCTAAACTAATTGAATCATATAGATGTGCCCGGGGCATATTGAACTTGACTCTTAGGAATGATTTGTCTTGTACTGATTTAATAGACAAATCGATCCTTGTATTCTATCTCTAAATCCCTAGACTCGAGCGGGCATGAGGATTAGACATAGTGTACTTTGATCAGCCAATGGGTGAGGTCAAATGTGGCCAATAGTCTCGGTGGGTTGGGTGCGCGTGTTTAGTTACTTGGTGTGCTGCTGCTTGTCGAAAGGAAACCATGTACCGGTGCATCCGGGGTGATGGTGCTCCCGAGATGAGCTCGAAATGTTTATTATACTAAACCTGGCCAGTGGACTTATGTCCGGTATAGTAAAAAGGTCGAGTGGTACTAGTCTCGGAATATTAAGAAGTTGATGAATTAATTTATCAGTAAATTAATGAATTAACGAGCACTATATCTTTGATGTGGGGAGATTATGAATATAATTTAATTAAGTTGTTCCGGAAGCAATTCTGGTGTAGGTTGGTAGTGCCATAATTAATCCGTTAGTGGTACGATTAATTATGTACTGGGTTGTTGACAAAGGTAGATTTAATTAGTTGAAAAATTAATTAATCCTTGTGTCAGTTGGTTGTGAATCATCCCAGGAACTGGATTGGGATAAGTGAATCCCTGTGTCAGTTGGGAGTGATTCATCCCAGGAACCGGATTGGGATAAGTGAATCCCTGTGACAGTTGGGAGTGTTTCAGTCCAGGAACAGGATTGAAGGAAACAGAATCTGTATCAATCTAGAAACAGGATTGAAGGGAAACAGAAACCCAGTAGGAAAGATCAATCCTATTCCAACTTGGAGTCTCTCTTGTAACTCTATAAATAGACAAGGGATCAGCCATTCAACAAACACAATTCAAGAGATTCATAATTCAAGAATCTAGAGAGATAAAATTCTAGAGAGAGAAATTTCTTTCTCTCTCAAGAACGAATTTTTGAGCAAATAGGCGGCTGGTTTTCTTCATCAAGTGGCCGAAAATATTGGTCCAAAATACTAGCCCCGTGTGTTGCTTTCTCTCTCTCCGGGCAGTGCGTTTGCAGTACGTGCTAGGTGCGGAGGTGCTGAATTTTTTCAGCAGGTGGATTGTGGTGAGTTGCTGATCAATTGACTTCTAGATTGTTGCCCACACAACAAGAGGTCATAGTCTTTGAGGCATACAAGAGATTCACCAGGTGCACGCTTCAAAGGTATTATTCTATGATTCCGCTTTTATTAGAATTTTTGTTGCGTGGTAAATCGAGCAGGTACAAACCCAGATCCTACCAAAATCTTTCAGAAATCGGTTTGAGAGCGCGAATGAAGGGTTTTGGATTTTCAGTTTCAGAGCGGGAGAAAGGAAAGTAGTCTGGTTTAATTAAGTCGTGTGTTTACACGCGTGTTAGGTGCGACTGGGCTTCGCCGCGAGCTACATTAGGATTAAAATTCATCCTACTCTTATAGGTCCACCGTATACGAACCCGTAATTTTGACATAGGTTGGTTGGTATAATTAAATTTTAAATGGTCATATGATAAAAGATAAGATAAAATATAAACAAAAATTAAAAGTTATTTACACTAGATAAGGGGCACCATGGCTCCATTCCCTTAAAACACGACAATCAATTAGGATTCTCAATCAGGATTAAGATAAAATTTTAGTAAATTATAATATTTTTTTAAAATAAAAATATATATTAATTTATACCTTTTTTGAATATTAAGTTTGAGAGAGAATAAAGGAACAGTAGTAAATTATAATATTAATCATTATTAATTGGCCCATTATTTATCTTCTTATATCATATTAATTTTCTTCCAAAGTTTTCTCTCTTTTTCTTATTGCCTCAGTATGAGAAGAAGAGAGAAAACTTACCAGTTATATTTTAAATTTAAAAAATATATTTTTTATTTTTTATTTTTATTATAACATTTTAAATTATTTGAATTTTTACTATTTTTAAGTTTTCACCATGACACTCAAAGATTCCTTGTTTTGAAGTTTAGTTACTTTCTTTATAATTATTTATCTTTTATTTTAATCTATTGGAAGAGTTAGTTTAACTTTTGGTTACATTTACAATTTTTCTTTACCATTAACTATTATCAAAATTTTATATTTAAAATTTATAATTATGATAATAACTTATTCGGGTTTCAAGATTATGATTGACATCTACTTTCGTTTGTTATGAATGGTATTTTGCTGAACATAATCGTAAATCAACAAAAAATTAGTTTTATTTTTACATAATTATAATATAATATTATTTTTAAAAATACACCATTTGTATTACGTCATATCTTTTTCAAATATATATAATTTTATAGTTATAATATTAATTATATTTTATATTATTATTTATACATTAATAATATTTATAATTTTTTCCTTACATTTAAATTTTGAATTCATATTTTGAATTATATTAAATTAATTAATTTTTTAATTTTTTAATTTTTTAGAATAAATATAAAATATAAAAAATATAGAAATAATTCATCCCAGGCACGAGCCAATAATCTAGTTATATTAATATATACTACGGTTTCAAAAGTAGCCAATCAATTTAGTGTTTCCTGACTAGAGATAATTTAAAGCTGAAAACAAAAAGCATTCAGTAGATGGGTCTTTTTTTTTTTTAAAGATATGGAACGAAGCAAAATTGAAAGGCCATGTAAGATAACAAGTGAGTCAAAAGGCAAAATACGCACTTTTATGGTAAGAATATGTTAAGAGCCATGCATATTCTAATCGTCTGAGACTTTTTGGTCCCATTGTTGTGAACCTCATCTCTAACATTACAATATTGGCTCACAACTTTAGGGCTATTTATGGTAGTAGGGACCCCCATAAAATTTGACATGCCAATGAATCGGGATGGGAAACTGGAAAAATACACAAGAAAGAGATTATATTTGTACTGTGATTTTGGAATTATCAATTGTTGAACTTTGGTTTTAATAGGTAGAAAGTTTTTTGATGCGTTAAGCAACGTTAAATGGTCCACTCAGACCACTACAAAAAGCAATCTGCAGAGGTAGTGCCTGCCCGGGGAGCACATACATAAGACAATGTAGGAAAAGTTATGATGAGTAATGTTCTTATAATGTGGAAAGTTTTAATGATAAGAGTATTAAGCTCTTTTGATCAAATTTAATTTGAAAATTGGATATTAAAGACAAAAGTCTGAAATTTGATTTGAATAAGTGAGTAAAAATAAAAAATGTATATATTTAAGATGAAGTTTAACTGTTTAATAAGTATTGTAGATGAGGTATTTTTTCACATTCAAATGTTCATTGAAATTACCATTAAAACATGTTTTACAATTATTATATAGAGTGTGAATATAGGGACACCATCAATTAATTCAGTCATAAAAACAACAATCACACTCAATCACACTTATCATACAAAAGATGATTTCATATTGTACAAAATAGTATTTCATATCATGCATAATAAGATTTTATATAAATACAATATAGATATTCTTATATGAAAGCAAACAAACGGTTCATATCATATAGAATATAATTTCATATCAGACAGAACATGATTTCATATCATGTATAACAACATTTCATATCAATACAACAGACATGCTGTTATATGAAATAAAAGAAAGGGTTCATATTGTACCAAAAAAATTCATATCACTTCATATCAGACATAACATTGTTTCATATCAAACAAAACATAATTTAATATTACGCATAACATGGATTCATATCAATACAACATACATCCACTGCAGCATTATCTACTACCCAGTTTTTTATATGAATAAAACAAGAGTTCATATCATTCAGAACTTGATTTCATGTCAAACGGAATATAGTTTCGTATCACACATATCATGTTTTCATATCAGTACAATATATGTCTACTGCCCAATTTATATATGAATAAAACAAGAGTTCATATCACTCAGAACTTGATTCCTGACAAAATAGGAAGAGAGTTTGTACAAATATAGGTCTCATTGATGTATGGTACAAGAATATTTGTAAATACGAGGTTTTTTTCTCCAGAAAAAACTATTTAGTTTCCTAATATTAGAAGAATAGAATTAGTAAACTACCATATTTATAAGTTATCAGGACCGCACTTCGAGGAGGACGATTGGCTCGGGCAAACAGTCTTGGGGGCTATACTTCTTCCAACGAGGGGTGGCTACCTTAGCTATTGCTGTGGGTCCAAAAGCTTCTCTTGATTTATGGCATCGTTGCTTTGGTCATCCTAGTTTGCCAACTATTGCACGTCTTCCCAGTGATTCTGGTTCTGAGTCTGAGTCTCATAAACCTTATGATGTTTGTCTTCATGTGAAACAGTCTCGTTCATCTTCTCCTATTAGTCAGCCAGCCACTCAGTTTAGCAGCATTTGGTTTAATACATTGTGATCTTTGGGGTCCATATTGTTCTCCTGCGATTTGTGGGCTCGGTATTTTTTTACTATTGTGGATGATTTTAGTCGTGCTACTTTGATTTATTTGTTGAATGATAAGGCCAATGTGCCAGTTACTTTAAAGAAATTCTTTACTATAGTTCGGCGTTAATTTAATAGGTCTATGAAAGTAGTACGCAGTGATAATGGTACTGAGTTTCTGGGTTGCGTACTTATTTTACTGAAAATGACATGTTACATGAGACATCTTGTGTAGGAACTCCATAGCAGAATGGTAGAGTTGAGCGCAAGCATCAGCATCTCCTCAATGTTGCTTGTGTTTTGCGTTTTCAATCTAAGCCACGTATAGAAATTTGGGGCCACTTTGTTTTAACTGCAACTTACTTGATAAATCGTACTCCTACTCACGTCTTGAATATTCTTACCCCATTTGAAAAATGATATGGCAAACTTCCTTATGTTCAACATATTAAAGTTTTTGACTATTTATGTTGTGAGTCAAATTTCCTAGGTCTTGGTGATCATGGACCATTCGATGAATTTCTAGATTTACCGTCGATTATGCCTCTCGATGAAGAATAAGGGAATTCCGTCTCTGCCTCCTGCATCAGCATCGACATCAAAGCCACATCTCTCGCCGTAACCTCCCGTCTCCCGCCACGACGCCATGGTCGACGTCGATGTCTTTGGGTGATTTGCCAACTCCTCCCCCGGCTGATTCGAGACGTGAACTTTGGCCGAAAGTTCCCTCTACTCACCTCTGTGATTATGTCTGCTCCACTATTATCTCCCCCTCTTCCACGGCTATTTTTCTTGCTCTCTCGTCCTCCACATGTATTCTTTATTCTCTAACCAAATACATTTCTTATGATAGTTTCTCTTCAGCCCATCGGGAGCTTTTGGCTGCCATTACATCTGCAGAGGAGCCTCAAACTTTTGGTGAGGCTGTTCGTCATGCTTGTTGGAGGGATGCCATGCAGGTTGAAATTTCAGCTTTAGAGAAAAATAACACTTGGGATCTTGTTGATCTTACTGAAGGTAAAACAGGCAATTGGGTGCAAGTGGATATTTAAAATCAAGCATAATGCTGATGGATCCATTGATCGTTATAAGGCTCGTTTGGTAATACTTGGCCATAATCAAGTCAAGGTCTTGATTACACTGAGACATTTGCTCCCATTGTTATGATGGCCACCATTCACACTTTTCTATTTGTTGCAGCAACAATGAAGTGGGAACTTCACCAAATGGATGTTCATAATGCCTTTCTGTATGGAGATCTTACTGATGAGGTATATATGAAACTTCCTCTGGGCTTTCAAACAGCGGGTAAAGGCAAGGTGTGTCATTTGCGTCGTTTTCTTTATGGTCTTAAACAGGAACCTCGCTGTTGGTTTGCCAATTTGGAAACTGCTCTTAAACGGTATGAGTTTCAACAGTCCTACTATGATTATTCTTTTTTTTTACCTTTCACAAAGGTTCTATATGTTTACGTAATTTCGTATATATTGATGACTTGGTAATTCCAGGCAATGATTATGCTGCCATTGCGGCTTTCAAACAATACTTGAGTTCCTGTTTTCATATGAAAGACTTGGGTACATTGAAATATTTTATGGGTTTGGAGGTTTCCTGGAGCCACAAGGGCATTTCTCTTTGTCAGCGTAAGTATGCCTTGGATATTATTACTGAGGCTGGTCTATTGGGTTGTAAGCCAACTCTCTTACCCATGGAGAAAAATCGTCATCTTGCTCTTCTTCAAGGTACTGTCTTCCCTACTCTAGAGTCCTATAGGCGTTTCATTGGTCGCCTTATCTATCTTACTATCACCAAACCGAATTTATCATATTATGTTCATGTGTTATCTCAATTTATGCAACACCCTTTGCAAGAACATTGGGAGGCATCTCTTTGAGTTGTGATAAATCTCAAAGAAAGTCTGGGTAAAGGCATTTTATTTCCTGCAATTTCCTCTTTTTGATTGACCGGGTGGTGTGATTCTGATTGGAGTGGTTGTCCCACTACGCGACGGTCGCTTACAGGTTGGATGATACAATTGGGTGATTCCCTTATTTCATGGCACACCAAGAAGCAACCCATTGTTGCTCAGTTTTCAGCTGAAGTAAAGTATAGGGCGATGGCGACCCTCACTGCTGAACTCAAGTGGTTAAAGGGCTTGTTGGCGAGTTTTGGCATTCTTCATACCTCTCTCATTTTCATGTATTTTGATAGTCAGTCTGCTCTTCATATTGCAGCTAACCTGGTGTTTCATGAGCGCACCAAACATATTGAGATTGACTGTCATTTTGTTCGTGAAGCTATCAGTCAGGGCCTTATCTCTACTCAATATATTTATACTCAAAATCAATTGGCCGATATCTTCACCAAGGCATTTGGTCATTCACAATTTGATGGATTACTTCGCAAGTTGGGCATTTGTGATCTGCACGCTCTAACTTCAGAGGGGGGAGGGGTGTGATTGTTTTGTACCTATATTTAGATAAGTTGTAAATACGGTAGTTTACTAATTCTATTTTTCTAGGATTAGGAAACTAAATAGTTTTTTCTCGAGAAAGAAACCTTGTATCTATAAATACTCTTGTACCATACATCAATGAGACATACGTTTGTACAAAATCTCTTCTTATAGTTAGGGTAGATGAGGGGCAGGCTTCTTATCAACATCGGCCAATACACAACGCTAAGAGCTGAACTTTGGTGCGTCTTCCATGGACGATAGTTGGCATGGGAGATTGGCTGCCGGAAGATGGAGGTGGAGTCAGACAGTGAGGAGGTGGTAAAACTGTTGTTGGGATCTTTAGAAGGGGCAACAGCCCAGGAGGATTTAGTTCGAGGAATCAAGAGATTAATGGAGAAGGATTGGAGAGTGAAATTGGCTTATGTCTACAGAGAAGCCAATTGTGGGGCGAACTGTATGGCTGAAATGGCGGTGAAGAGCCCTCCAGGATTCACAAGGCTAGATGTAGCCCCCGAGAGATGTCTGACAATGGTTAGATCATGAGGCGAGAGAGAAAGCCTACCTCTGGAATGTAGCAATCTAAATTAGGTCTTGGCCTCTTTCTTTGTACAATAAAAAAAATTAAAAAAATGAGACATACGTATTTACAAAATCTCTTCATATTTTGTCAATTTAATATCAAATAGAATATAGTTTCATATCATGCTTTCATATAAATGCAACAGACAAGTTGTCTTTGTGCAATCCACAAAAGATTATCCACAGTGCAAACAAAATATAGCAAAACACAGTACAAACAAGAAAACACCAACGAATTTAAAAGCCGAAGCAAAAAAAACCCCATGAAAATGGTGGAGAGAAAAGAGAAAAAAATAGCAAGAAGGAATAAAAATGAAGAAGATGAAGAGGTGATGAAGATCGAAGATAATAAGTTTCCGTCGGAGAATGACGATGGCGGCGAAATCTTAATCGGAGGATGAAGATGGCGGTGGTGGATGACGAGGATAGAGGCGAATTTTCATCTAAGCATGACAAGGGCGGCGATGGAGGATAAAGATTTTAAGCGATGGAGGATGAGGATGACACGATGAAAGATAAGGATAGAGATGATAGAGGATAGGATAAGGATGAAAATAGAGGATGAAGATGGAAATGAGTAGTTGTAGACGACGGCGAAATGTAAACGACGATGGAGGAGCATTTAGGGTTCAGAAATGAAAAATGTCAAAAAAATAATTTAAAACTTATCTAAAATAATAAAACAATACAAAAAAGTTGATAAGTAATGGTGGTTGTATAGAATCACATATAATTTGTCAAATTCTTAGGTTTGTTTTCTAAATATGTCGATGACCCAAATCCACTGTACAACCTAATCTAGATATATGGTACATCACCCAGTCGACACTCCATAAATCTGGTTTGTTGTGGCACTATATCATATTCAAAGGAAAGTGTAAATGTCTTGGCTTCTTTACCTAATGTCAATGAATTAATTAAATGGGAAGTCCTACATTATTCTTAACCTTTAACTATAAAAATATTTATTCTTCACACCCATTAATGAAGTGCGTGTATTGACAATTATTTATCTTTTCTAAAAAATATTCAAAAAATTTACCAAACAATTTGCTGAGCTATTTTTTAAAACATTGGGCCAATGCAACTTTTGGTTTGACGACTACTGGAGAGTTAATTTCAAAGACTGGGGGACCGTGGCCTTACATAGGGGATGTTTACATTAATTTTTAAAAAAAAAGGCATTCATAATGAGTTTATAAACACCATCTTTCCATCATTGACCCAAATATCCACCATAAATTTCTTTTTTTTAATTTATACAAAATAATTTTATATTTTTGGAAATGTGTTCCAATTACTCCTCCATTTAAAATTATCATTTTTAAAAATTTAGAAAGTGATGTAAAAATATAAAAAAAAATTATCATTTATAGGTTATTTAATTATTATTATCCTAAAAATACGTTTACTAATCTATTGAAAGAACTAATTTGTGGAAGATATTAACAAGGCTCGAACACCATGCAAGTAAGCTTTGGTGTAAGTATAGAAATTATGTTTAATTAATTAGGAGTATATAAGAAAATTGTCACTTAAATTTTTTTTTTTTTTCCTTAGTGGGTAATGCAGCTCCTGAAAGATTTCGGGGGGTTTTTGGCTCTAGATTTGTGATAGTTCCAATTTTAAGAGTAAGAACGGGGAAGGTAGACAGGGCTCTTACGGGAGTATTGGTATTTATATAGTGAATATGAAGGATAAGTTTTTTTTAGTTATTTTTTATAATAAGAATGTAAGAGTAAGTCTTGACACTGACTCATTGTATTTTTTATATATTTTAATAAAAATTAGCTAATTCCGTCGGTCTGCATATCCAATGAAACTGGTCGGACGGTTTAAAAAAAAAATTATAATTTGAAACGAGCTGCTCTCCTTGCACCGAAATCTAAAACCATACGGCACTTGACAGCGTTTTTTCCGTAAATAGAAAATGACTTCCAAGACTTTAATGGCCAATCGTAATCATGATTAGTGACGGACATGTAGGGAAGCAACTCAAAACCAAAGAGGGTGAGTCTAATGGAAAAGAAGACCCATGAATTTTTGTGTGGTGGGCATCTTTATACTTTGTTCCGTGTATCGCAATTTCACATACTTCTCGTTTTATAATTTAAGTAGTGTTTTACCTGAAACGTATAATTTAAGTAGTGTTCCGGCCAGTCGGTCCTGTGCCGGCAGATCCCTTTTGGAAAACCAAAATAAAAACAAAACTTTTCCTTTTTGGTTTTTCCGATTACAATTTCCAAACCGGCCAAAAAAGGGAAAAAAATTTCTTTGAAAGCAATTTTCAATCGGTTATTCGATTAATTTTGAAAAAAAAAAACTATTTCTCTTAATCAAAAATTAATTTTAATTCTAACACTAAATAGAGCCTAACTTCGATATCATTGTTGGATCAAAAAGTATGAATCATCAAAATTTACACCGGAATTTTTTTGCGATTTTGTCATGCATTAATTCAAAATTTTAGTGTTAAATCAATTACGCAATAAAAGGGATTATACCTTTGAAACGTAATGGTTGCTAGACAAGAACTTACCTGAAAGATTTGGGGTTTTCTTTTTCTGTCATGTCTCACGTACAGAGAAACAGTCACGTTTAGTAAATAATTCTTATAATATTCAATTTATAAGACACTAACTTAGAGCCCTAATAAAACCTATGGATCAGGTTGAGGGTTCCAAAATTATAATTTTGGTACTCCCTTAATTTTTCAGCCTATCCCAATTGCTCATAAGTATTTAATTAATTTTTAATTAATACCATAGAAGTTTCAACTCAATTAAGCATTAATTACCTAACTATAACAATTACACTTAGTACATGAGTGATTGTTAATTCTGATTCATAGAGCTCTTTTATATGCGATCCTCTAGACCTATTCTAATATTGACAATGGATAATTCAATCCTATTGATTAATCCATAAGTTATTAGTGGTCTCTAACAAGACATAATGACTATCCAATTTGGAACGGATGCTCGAAGGTGATTCAACACAACCTTCAAGCATACTATGTATGATTCCTAACAATGATATCTCATTTAGCATAAGGCATGGATACAATCATCCTTAATCACTAAACGTTTACTTGATCTCTTTTGTGAAACTGATTCTCATCAAGCAAATTATAACACTTATCATTTCTTGGGCATAACTATGCACTTCTCATTTCACTATCAAGCGGCAAAGATATCATCTCTCACTTAAGAGATATTTATAGTTCTATCACTTCACTCACATATCTTAGCATGATTCATAGCATACCCAATCGTACTCATACTTGGCAACTTGTTACGGCCCCGTTAGGCGTTTGTCAAAGTATCACTACTCTTCCACTAAGACCATTTAGTGATTTCTAGTATAAAGATCCTAGTACGAGTACTGCTAAAAAAGAATCAGTCATGATCTAACATAGTCCATGGAGTGTTTCTTTTGCCGAATCGATCCAATGATATGTTATCTAACATATTTATTTATATTTTTAGTCAATGCCACTACATCATGGCTAGTGAAACTTTACCATCATTAAAGCACATACTAGTCTTATCATATTGACGTTCCGACGTTAATAACTGACTAGGGATAGTTTTGTACTTAGAATATATCTTGCTTAAGGGGTTTCACAACTTAGACACTCTGAAGGTTCATTTATAAGCATACGTTCTAGTACATGGATTATTTCATCATTTAAATATGTACAAGAATATTAAACTGATGAAATCAATTCATTTGATATTATATCAATCAAACGATAAATGTCTATATATACAATTCGCTACTCTTACACAAACATTACTATAGTCTGGGTCATCATTTTTCCTAAAGTTTTCATGGAGTAGGAGTCTTATGTTTTTTCCTAGATTCTTCTGAGAGTAGGAGTCTGATGTATTTGTTATGTGCCGTATTGTAGAGTTTTGGGAGATTTCTACGTATACAATGGGGAGAGTTTTGGGAGAGTTCTATGTATATATAGTTAGATATACTATTTTTTTAAAAAAAAATTATAGAAAAAGTGGTGCATCTAAATCTTAATCAAGAAAAGTAAGTTACAAAAAAGATGAAGGCATTTTATAAGTGAATGGTTATTTTTCGCCCCCTATTTTTTAATTTCTAGCCCCTTTTATGCCTAAATTGTTCTTGATAAATTAAAAAATACCAATCATAATATTTAAATATAAAATAAAATAATATCTTAAATTACATAATTACTCTTAATCAATTTACCAAAAATACCTATTAAAAATTTTGTTTCTAGTTTCGCTCATCTACGCTACTTTACTCATAAATTTTTGATAAATTAAAAAGGGACTTATACAATTTTTAGTAAATTGATTAAGGACAGTTAGATAATTATAGAGGGGTGGAAGATAAGCATTAAGGAGGTGAAAGATAAGCATTAAGGGTGCGAAAGATAAGAATTAGGGAATGATTCTTAAAAAAATAAGAAATGTTTTGGAAAAATAGCAGCGATGAATAAGAAAAATAGGGACGAGATATAATACTACGTATATGCTTTTATATGAATAGATCACAATTGAAGAACTAAGGTTCCCCATATGAACATCCTAGGACACAGCCAATAAGAAACAACTGGAGGAAATTCTCACCAGAGAAGTGTGATGCACTACATATCAAAGAACTCAAAAGCACTGCATCACACCATTTCATATTGTAGGAAATAGATGTTAGCAGACACCCTCTGTATACATGTTATTCCAGAAAACGTGTGACAATGCAATATATTAGAATACAAGCTGTAACGGAGGTTGAACCACTTGAGAGAAGTTTTTGTTCTGTTTCGTTCATTTTCATTTTGTTAGCGCACCGATCTGGGCTGGAAAAGAGCGCCACTGGTGGGACAAAAAATGTAGGGGGTGGAAAAGGTATAATCACTTTCAAATCGCAGTAGAAGCAAACAAATACTCAGCATCATATTTTTCTCCTTTCCAACAACAAAAATTAATAAATAGAAATTCAAACTAGTCAACCAACCAACTGAGCAATTAAAAATAAAGTAAAAGAGACTGCACAATTTTTACGTGGAAAATCCAAATTGGGAAAAACCACGGGACCTTGTCAAGTTAAATCTCCACTATATCAATGGGGTTACCAAGTCTCGAGTTCCTCTTCGTCTTCGCCTTCGTCTTCGACTTCGTCCTCTGCCTTGATCCATATATGAGTTATGCAGTGGGGGGTTGAGTTATGCCAGGTCGAAGACCCTAATGGTTTGATAAACTCAGCCCCCTCATACTTGTTGCTACTAACCCAGTGCTCCTCTACCCTGAAAGCTGCATTTAAGCGCATCGATTAAATGCAGAAAAATAACAAGAATACCCTCAAGTATAACTTATAACTAAAAATTTTAAAAATTTTGTCATTTTTAAAAAATAACTTATATTTATAAGTTATTTTTTAAAAATGACAAAATTTTTAAAATTTTTAGTTATAAGTTATACTTGAGGGTATTCTTGTCATTTAACACAAGTGGATTTGGAAAGATCTCACCAAAAGAGAGAAAGAGAGCTAAACCAGTAGCTGTGTAGAGCTAGTTGAGAGGAACTCGAATCTAAAGTTTCATCAAAATTGGACTCTGTTTGATCAATTAATTCCCAAAGAGTGAATTTTCTCACTTTTTTCCCTCAACTCAAAACCCTTGATTTTTATCCTCTTTTGGTTTTGTCTCCCTTTTTTCTCTTCTGCCCAAAAAAGAAAAGTCTTCTCTTTTTGAATGGTCAAAACAAGACACAAAAAAAAAAAAAAAAAAACAAGATTGGCCTAATTTATGTTGTCTTTGGTTGGGCCAGGGGAACTAGCCCAACAATCTCCCCCATAACCTCAACTTGGAGGCACAACCAAACCTACTTCCTGTCTACAAAACAGGAGCTTATCTCTAGTCACAGCTTTTGTCAACATATTAGAACTATTGTCATCTGTATGAATCTTCTCAAGGGACAATCTCTTGGATTTTTTTGGGACAATTTATTGGATTCCAACGCATCCCAAATCAAATGGTATCCCATATCAATATGTTTAAATCGAGAATGAAATGTGGAGTTCTTAACTAAGTGAATAGCACTCTAACTATCACAATAAATCACATATCTGTCTTGCTTCATGTTCAACTCTTGTAGAAACTTCTGCAACCAAAGACTTTCTTTGCAAGATTCTGTAACTGCAATGAACTTTGTCTCCTTAGTAGACAAAGCAACACATTTCTGCAGCCTACTCTGCCATGACATTGCTTCCCCTCCATAAGTCATCAAGTATCTAGAAGTAGACTTTTGACCATCAATATCACCTACCATATCAGCATCTGTATATCTATCCAACATGGACTTCCCATTGCCAAAACAAAGAGACAGTCTAGAAGTACCTTTGAGATATCTGAGAATTCACTTTACAGCATTCCAATGCTCCATGCCAGGATTGGAGAGAAATATGCTAACAACAGCTAAGTGCACGAGCTAAGTCTGGCCTGGTGCAAACCATTACATATATCAAGATTCCAATTGCTTAAGCATAGGGTCTTTCTTCATCTCTTCTTTGTCTTTCTCATTTTTAGGATATTGTTTTCTGCTTAGTTAGAAATGCCCCACAAGTGGAGTAGAGACTTCCTTAGTATTGCTCATGTTAAACCTATTGAGAACCTTCACAATATACTTCTCTTGATATATCCAAATTTCCCATTCTGTGTGTCACGAGAAATCTTAATACTAATGATCTGTCTAGTCGAACCCAAATCCTTCATTGCAAAGGATTTGTTCAACTATTTCTTTAACCTAGAAATCTATGCAGTATTACGGCCAACAATCAACATGTCATCAACATAAAGCAAGAGAATAATGAAATCACCATCAGAGAATTTCTTCACAAACACACAGTAATCAGTTGTAGTCCTTCGACATCCTTGCCCAATTTAGAACGGGGGGTCGAATGGTGATTCAACAAAACTTTTAGAGCACATGGATAAATCAATCTAATTGATTAATCCATAAGTCATTAATGGTCTCTAGCAAGAAATAATGACTATCCAATTTAGAACAGATGGTCAAATGGTGATTTAACACAACCCTTAGAGCACACTACGTACGATCCTCTACATTGATATCTCGTTTAGCATAAGGCATGAAACCATCATCCTTATTTAGCTAAACGTTTACTTGATCTCTTAGTGACACTGAATTTCATCAAGCAAATGATAACACTTATCATTCCTTGGGCGCCATGCACTTCTTGGTTCACTATCAAGTGGTCAAAATATCATCTCTCACTTAAGAGAGATTTGTAGTCTCATAACTTCACTCACATATCTTAGCGTGATTTATAGTATACCCAATCATACCCGTATTTGGCAACCCATTACGGCCCCGTTAGGCGTATGTCAAAGTACACTACTCTTCACCTAAGACCATGTAGTGATTTCTGGTCTATGGATTCTAGTATGAGTATTACTCAAAAGAATCACTCATGATCTAAGTAGTCCATAGAGTGTTTTTTTTTTTTTTGCGGATCGATCCAATGATATGTTTCCTAACATATTCATTTATGTCTTTAGTTGATGTCACTACATCATGGCTAATGAAACTCTACCAACACTAAAGCACATACTAGTCTTATCATATTGATGTTCCCACGTTAATAACCGACTAGGGATAGTTTTGTACTTAGAACATTTTCTGACTTAAGGGGTTTCACAACCAAGACACTCTGAATGTTCATTTATAAGTCAATGTTCTAGTACATAGATCATTTCATCATTTATATATGCACAAGAATATTAAACTGATGAAATTAACTCATTTGATATTATATCAATTAGACGAAAAATGTCAATACATAACCCTCATAAAGGCACATACACCAATGGTGTCAATCCTAAAGGAGTCGTGCCCAGGTACAGCTTTACAAGTTACATAGACTTGGGATTGTACTTAGAGCCGATCACTCTATCAGTATACTTGATACTTATACTTTGACTTATTTACATATTGTTGACTACTGATATGATATGTTATATTGAGTTTGCATGTATGAATATGTCGTGGCTCGTGTTATATAGGTATATATTTCATTCTATTTTGAAAGTATACTTGGTGGCTTGTTACCTTGCTGATTTATGGTTAGAGCTTTGCATTTATGCTTATTTCCTGTTGTACTGAGTTTTTACTGCACTAAATATACATGGTGAATGTTTACCCCCTATATTATCGTCACATACACCATTCACTATATTTTCCCTCACTAGATGCATAGTTGTCACTCACTGAAAATGTAACATTATCATCCTAGGTTGAGATCAGAAGAGGACATTACTATTAATGTGTGTGCGATTTACGAGAACTATGTTGGGAATGTAGACATGTATATATATACACCCTAAGGTGAGTTGTGAGATTTTCAGTATTACTTACCAATTAGGTGCTACTATACGCTCACACTATATTCCTATATTTTATTTGTTCTTCAATTTATTGTATAGATTATCATTGTTAGATTACGCATGCCGAGGAAATGCAAGACTGAACAACTAACAGATACCCCATTGGTGAAACAGTTGAGAGGCATCACATGAACAACTTATTTAAAAAACAAAGAGTAAATTCTAAAATTGGTCACCATACTATAGTCAGTTTTTTATTTTGGTTATCATACTTTGAAAACTATTTTTAAGGTCATCATACTTTACTTTTCTTTTAAAAAATGGTCACTCCGTCAAATTTGTGCATTAACCTACTAACAATCAATTTTTTTAGGGCTATTTTCGTCTTTTCATTAACTTTTTAATTTAAAAAAAGAGTAAATTCTATAATTTTTCACCATACTATAGTCAGTTTCTGGTTTTAGTCATCACACTAACATCCAAATATTTTATTGTTAATATTTACTTTTTACTTCCCTTCTCAAATCAAAAAAAAAAAAAATCAAAAAATAAGAAACCCTCAACTGCGTCTACTATTAGGTGGTTCATCTTCCTGCCACCCACCCTCATCGCCGCCGCCACCACCACCACAGCTAGGGGTGTACACAGTTCGGCCAAAACCGTTTAAACCAGCCAAACCAAACCATTTTTTTAGTTTGGCCGGTTTAAATATATATTTATAGGCTGACAGTTTGAAAATTTTATAAACCGTAATAACGGTTCGGCCAACGGGTTAGCCTGTGAAACTGGCCGTTCTGGCCGAACCAAACCGTATATATTATAAATATATTTAGCATTTAATATACATAAAAAGTTGGGTTAGACATTTCTGGACGTAGACATTTCTGGATGTGGTGCTAGTTTATTTTGACGTGGTGCTAGTTGTTCTGAGACGTGGTGGACTGTCTTTGTGGAAAAAAATCAGTTTAAATTCACATGAATAGATGTAGACGTTTCTCAACGTGGTGCTAGTTGTTCTGAGACGTGGTGGGTTATCTTTGTGAAAAAATAGCTTAAATTCACATGAATGAATGTAGACGTTTTTGGACGTGGTGCTAGTTGTTTTTGACGTGGTGGGTTGTCTTTGTGAAAAAAATAGCCTAAATTCACATGTATAGATGTAGACGTTTATGGACGTGGTACTAGTTGTTTTTTACTTGGTGCTAGTTGTTTTGAGATGTGGTGGACTGTCTTTGTGAAAAAAAATTAGTTTAAATTCACATGAATGAATGTAGACTTTTCTGGACATGGTACTAGTTGTTTTTGACGTGGTGGGTTGTCTTTGTGAAAAAAATAGCTTTAATTCACATGAATGGATGTAGACGTTTCTAGACGTGGTGCTAGTTGTTCTGAGATGTGGTGGACTGTCTTTGTGAAAAAAAATCAGTTTAAATTCACATGAATGAATATAGACATTTCTGGACGTGGTGCTAGCTGTTTTTGAAGTGGTGGGTTGTCTTTGTGAAAAAAATAGCTTAAATTCACATGAATGGATGTAGACATCTATGGATACTGTGCTAGTTATTTTTGACGTGGTGCTAGTTGTTCTGAGACGTGGTGGATTGTCTTTGTGAAAAAAAAATCAGTTTAAATTCACACGCATGGATGTAGTCGTTTCTGGACGTGGTTCCAGTTGTTCCGAGACGTAGTGGGTTGTCTTTGTGAAACAAAATAGCTTAAATTCACATGAATGGATGTAGACGTTTCTGGACGGGGTGCTAGTTATTCTGAGATGTGGTGGACTGTCTTTGTGAAAAAAAATCAGTTTATATTCACATGAATGGATGTAGACGTTTTTGGACGTGGTGCTAGTTATTTTTGATGTGGTGGGTTGTCTTTGTGAAAAAAATAGCTTAAATTCAAATGAATGGATGTAGACATTTCTGGACGTGGTGCTAGTTGTTCTGAGACGTGGTGGACTATCTTTGTGGAAAAAAATCAGTTTAAATTCACATGAATGGATGTAGACGTTTCTGGACGTGGTGCTAGTTGTTTTTGACGTAGTGGGTTGTCTTTGTGAAAAAAATAGCTTAAATTCACATGAATGGATGTAGACGTTTTTGGACGTGGTGCTAGATTTTTTTACGTGGTGCTAGTTGTTCTGAGATGTAGTTTAAATTCACATGAATGGATGTAGACATTTCTGGACGTGGTGCTAGTTGTTTTTGACGTGGTGGGTTGTCTTTGTAAAAAAAATAGCTTAAATTCACATGCATGGATGTAGACGTTTCTGGACGTGGTGCTTGTTGTTTTTGACGTGGTGCTAGTTGTTCTGAGACGTGGTGGACTGTCTTTGTGAAAAAAAATCAGTTTAAATTCACATGCATGGATGTAGACGTTTCTGGACGTGGTACTAGTTCTTCTGAGACGTGATGGGTTGTCTTTGTGAAAAAAATAGCTTAAATTCACATGAATGGATGTAGACGTTTCTGGACGTGGTGCTAGTTGTTTTTGACGTGGTACTAGTTGTTCTGAGACGTGGTGGACTGTCTTTGTGAAAAAAAATAGTTTAAATTCACATGAATGGATGTAGACGTTTCTGGACTTTAAAAATAATTTTGTAAACTTTAAAAATAAATAAAAAATGGCCCAAACTGTAAACCAAACTGTTAAAAAATGGTTTGGTTAGTTTGGTTTGAAAAAATTTCAAACTGTATATTACGGTTTGGCCTATACTTTTACTTTCAAACCGGCCAAATCAGACAGTGTACACCCCTAACCACAGTCGCCGCTGCTGCCTCTCCCTCCAGTCACTGAAATAAAAAAATAATAAAAGATAAAAAAAACCCTAGGTTCATCCTACTGCCGCCGCCGCCGTCCTCCTCCTCCTTCTCCCCCTTTCTTCTTCTTCTTCTTTTTCTTTTTCTTTTTCGCTTCCCGTCGCCGTTGCCGCCCTCCTCCTCCTCCTTCTTCTTCTTCTTCTTCTTCTTCTTCTTCTTCTTCTTCTTCTTCTTCTTCTTCTTCTTCTTCTTCTTCTTCTTCTTCTCCCTCTTTCTTCTTCTTCTTCTTTTTCGTTTCCCGTCGCCGCTGCCTCCCTCCTCCTCCCCCTTCTTCTTCTTCTTCTTCTTCTTCTTCTTCTTCTTCTTCTTCTTCTTCTTCTTCTTCTAAATCGAAACCCTGTCCTTTCCCCCTTTGTCAAAATCTCACCGTAAAAAACCCTCCCCCTTCTTCTTCGTCGAAATCCCGACCTCTTCCCCGTGAAATCTTGATTCGTCAATCTCCTCCCCGACCTTCCCTGCCTCCCCCAATCTCTTTCCCGACATCCCCAAAATCCCTTCACAGCTGGAGATAGTCGATCAATGCTGGAGATCGATGAGAGTTTCGTCAATCTCGCATCGCATCGATCTGCGAGATTGACGACTCTCTCATTATCGTCGATCTCCCAGATCGACGCGAGATTTGACGAACCTCATTAATCTCCAGCATCGATATGCGAGATGGAACATAGATCAATGAGTCATTGATCTCGCCAGATCGATGGAACCCTCATCGGCTAGAAAGATGAAGGTGGGAGAAAGAGAGGGAGGCTGTGGTAGTGGAAGGAGGGAGCGAGATGGCATCAGTGGATTGAGGGAGCGAGAGATGGGCAACAGTTAAACCCAAATTCCATTAGGATTTTTTAATTTAAGGAGTCAATCAAAAGACGAAAATAGCCCTAAAAAAAGTTGACCGTTAGTGGGTTAACGACCTAATTTGACGGAGTGGTCATTTTGAAAAGAAAAGTAAAATAAGATAAACTTAAAAATAGTTTTCAAAGTATGATGACTAAAATTGAAAATTGACTGTAGTATAGTGATCAATTTTAGAATTTACTCTTTTTTTAATTTAAGGAGTCAATGAAAAGACAAAAATATCCCTAAAAAAAGTTGACCAATAGTGGGTTAATGGCCCAATTTGACGGAGTTGCCATTTTTTAAAAGAAAAATAAAGTATGATGACCATAAAAATAGTTTTCAAAATATGATGACCAAAACCAGAAACTAACTATAGTATGGTGACCAATTTTAGAATTTACTCAAAAACACATCCACAATAAGTAATGTATTTTCCAACTAGCAATAAAATTTGGCATTTTGAAAAAGAGTGAATTTCAAAATAGGTCATCATACATTGGTAAAGTTTAGGTTTTGGTCACTAACTTTTAAATATTCAAAAAAGATCACTAACTTTTACATCTGAATTTTAAATTTGGTCATTCCGTTACAAACGGCAGTGAAGCCCACTAACAGTCCAAATTATTGAGGATATTTTTGTCCATTCATTCATGTTGTCCATTCATTCATTCACGCACGCAGCATTATAATTAAATTTGTTTGTGAAAGCCTATTTCGCGCCCGTTATTTTGTTATTCTGTGTCCCTTTTATATCTAAATTATTCCTAACAAATTAAGAAATACCAATCATAATATTTAAATATAAAAATATATTAAATTATTTAAATACCCTTAATTAATTTACTAAAAATACCAAAAAAATTTATTTATAATTCCGCTCATCTATGCTACTTTATTTATAATTTTTATAAATTTTTGGTAGATTAAAAAGAGACTTATAAAATTTTTTATAAATTAATTAAGGACAAATTATTCTGAATGTTGGAGTGTTTTGAGGGATGCAGTTTTGATTCATTTTCCAGCAATTTTTAACCCTTCAACTGTTGAGGAAGTGATGTTGGGTGAAGGGTTAAAAATTTTTTCCGTCCATTTTTTTCTAAACAATTCAGTATTTTTTTAATGTTTTTGAATTTTATAAAAAAAATATTTTTAAATTATCATTTTATTTGTTTTATAATTAAATAATTTTAGATATTATGATACATATTATGAACGTTTTTGTTGTATGATATGATTTCTTTTTTATTCTTGATCTGATATCTATAGTCTGTTCATTGATGTCAAGTATTCGCTGATCTGATGTCTATATAATCCTGATATGTTCTCCCTTGTTAAGTATGTTTTAGTTATATTGTATGATTTCTTTTATATTCTTGAGCTGATATCTATAGTCTGTTGATCTTATGTCAAGTATTTGCTGATCTGATGTCTATATAATCCTGATCTGATCTCCCTTGTTAAGTATGTTTTAGTTCTACTGTATGATTTCTTTTTTATTCTTGATCTGATATCTATAGTCTGTTGATCTGATGTCAAGTGTTCGCTGATCTGATGTCTATATAATCCTGATCTGATCTCCCTTGTTAAGTATGTTTTAGTTCTACTGTATGATTTCTTTTATATTCTTGATCTGATATCTATAGTATGTTGATCTGATGTCAAGTATTCGCTGATCTGATTTCTATACAATCATGATATGATCTCCCTTGTTAAGTATGTTTTAGATATCAGATCAAGAATATAAAAGAAATCATACAGTAGAACTAAAACATAATTAACAAGGGAGATCAGATCAGGATTATATAGACATCAGATCAGCGAATACATGACATCAGATCAGCGAATACATGACATCAGATCAACAGACTATAGATATCAGATCAAGAATAAAAAAGAAATCATACAGTAGAACTAAAACATACTTAACAAGGGAGATCAGATCAGGATTATATAGACATCAGATCAGCGAATACTTGACATCAGATCAACAGACTATAGATATCAGATCAAGAATAAAAAAGAAATCATACAGTAGAACTAAAACATACTTAATAAGGGAGATCAGATCAGGATTATACAGACATCATATCAGCGAATACTTGACATCAGATCAACAGACTATAGATATCAGATCAAGAATATAAAAGAAATCATGCAGTAGAACTAAAACATACTTAACAAGGGAGATCAGATCAGGATTATATAGACATCAGATCAGAGAATACTAGACATCATATCAATAGACTATAGATATCAGATCAAGAATAAAAAAGAAATCATACAGTAGAACTAAAACACACTTAACAAGGGAGATCAGATCAGGATTATATAGACATCAGATCAGCAAATACTTGACATCAGATCAACAGACTATAGATATCAGATCAAGAATATAAAAGAAATCATATCATACAACAAAAACGTTCATAATATGTATCATAATATCTAAAATTATTTAATTATAAAACAAATAAAATGATAATTTAAAAATATTTTTTTTTATAAAATTTAAAAACATTAAAAAAATACTGAATTGTTTAGGAAAAAAAAACTGACGAAAAAAATTTTTAACCCTTCACCCAACATCACTTCCTCAACAGTTGAAGGGTTAAAAATTGCGGAAAAATGAATCAAAACTGCATCCCTCAAAACACTCCAACATTCAAAATAATTTGTCCTTAATTAATTTATAAAAAATTTTATAAGTCTCTTTTTAATCTACCAAAAATTTATAAAAATTATAAATAAAGTAGCATAGATGAGCAGAATTATAAATAATTTTTTTGGTATTTTTAGTAAATTAATTAAGGGTATTTAGGTAATTTAATATATTTTTATATTTAAATATTATGATTGGTATTTCTTAATTTGTCAGGAATAATTTAGATATAAAAGGGACACAGAATAACAAAATAACGGGCGCGAAATAGGCTTTCACAAATAAATTTAATTATAATGCTGCGTGCGTGAATGAATGAATGGACAACATGAATGAATGAACAAAAATATCCTCAATAATTTGGACTGTTAGTGGGCTTCACTGCCGTTTGTAACGGAATGACCAAATTTAAAATTCAGATGTAAAAGTTAGTGACCTTTTTTGAATATTTAAAAGTTAGTGACCAAAATTTAAATTTTACCATAGTATGATGACCTATTTTGAAATTCACTCTTTGAAAAAACGGTCAACAACAAATGCAAAATCATTTCCTCATCGGGATCTTGGTAACCCAACACAAAATCCATTAAAATATCAATCGAGAGAGAAGAAAAAAAGGGAGGAAGCGTGTACAACCTATGTGATTTTGCAGTTGATTTACAACCATAAAATAAGGCAATGAGATATCACGAACTAAACATGACGTTTCAAACAAGACTAATAAAACAAAAGTGTTTTTTAAAAACATCAAGGCTTCGTTTGGACAAGTTTTTATAAAATACTTTTGTATAAGTGCTTTTTTGAAAATTTTAGTAAAATAATTTAAATTCTTTTAAAGGAATAAATATTTATTTGGACAACTATTTTAGAAAAATAATTTTATAGTAAAGAAAAGTTAAAAAAGTATAATTTTGGGGACGAAAAGGGCAAATTTAAGAATATATATAAGCTTAAGGTTGCCTCCAAACCCTTGAAACCTAATTGATTCCCCTCCCATTTTTACCCTAGTTGCAGCCGCCTCAGGTTTCTACGTCTGATTGTTCAAAATTCATACATGGAAGTAGTAGTGCAAAATTCATCAAATGGAAGTAGTATACAATAGGTCATATTGTATTCGTGAGTAGTTCTTTGGTTGTTCTCTCGGTCCTTCTTTCTCTTTCTCACTAGACTTCTCTCTCCCCGACCTCCGTCGCTGCTGTCGTCACCAGTCTCTCTCTTCGGCGTTTCACGCCACCACCATCGTGAACGAGTTTCCCAACCTCTAAGCCGCAAAACCCAGCATCCTCCCTCTACTTCCTTCGTGTTTTCTCTCTCCCCGTAACAACCCATATTCTGCATCCCGAACCACTGCCTTCGGATCGCTATCACCGCACCACCCCGCACCATTGCAGTGCCAACCGGAGCTTTCCCTTTCCTCTTCCCGATTCACAACTCCAAGCCCGAAACCCACCACCACCGCTCGCCACCCTCACCTCACAGGATTTGCAACCAGAAGAAGAAATTGACCTATAAGTTTTATAACCCAATTTTGACCCGGAAAAGGACCACAAATTTTTTAAAAAAAAGTCTTAAAGCTCTCTTAAAACAGCTCTCTTAAAACACCTCCACATGTTTTTCAAAAAGTGTACTAATTCTCTATTATTTTTATAAAATAAAATTTAAAAATAATACATATTTTTGTCGTATTTTATAAAATTTTTTAACTTTTAAAACCCTTAAATATTTTTATACTGTTTGTCAAAACAGGGTGTGTTTCAAAAGGGACTTGCTCTGACAAAGTTTTTGTAAAAAAAGGACACAAAATTGCATCTGCGTCCTTATAGAAAAAGCATAGAAAAACGTTTTTGACGTTTGAAATTTAGCTAGGATGACGTTTCAAATAAAACAAAACGCTAAACCTGCGTGATTCAATTAATATAAACATAATACTTTAACGATTAATCTTTCGTAAAAACGTTAAAATGGGGTGTTTCCACCACGATTCGCTTGTTAAAATTGTACGTTTGCATTACTATTTTATCGTTAAAATGTTGTGTTTCCACCATGGTTCGCTCATAAAAATGGTGTGTTTTTTACATTTACACTCGTCCAAAAACGTTTACATTCATTCATGTGAATTGGAGAAAAAAAGGTGAAGTCAAATATAGCACTTGACTACAAAACAACTTTCCAAAAAATAAATCCAAACAAATTCTTAACTAAAAAAACATTCGGGCTATCATTTTGTTGACGTCGAAAGAAGATTTAGCACGAGAATCATCACGATATGGTAATTTTTTGAATCGGAAAGTAATTTGTTTTTCTTGGAAAAATGTGGTATGAAACATGCCAAAATGACGTTTAGGAAGCGTTTAAACGCTGCACTTTAGCTATTTCGCCATGGCTCTCTCGCTTTTTTGCTGCGTTTAATACCGTTATTATGTCAAAAGAGTTGCATTTTTTATATGTATCATATAAAAAGTGTTGCGTTTTTTATTTCTGTTATGTATAAAGTGATGCATTTTTTATATGTATTATATAAAAAGTGCTACGTTTTTATGCACTGAAATCATAAATATTTAGCGTTTTTTGGTACAAAAACTAAATCTTGCTACGTTTATTGTGTAAGGAATCGTGGAAATCATGCGTTTTATTTATAAATTATGTAAAATATATTACATTTTTTTATTGTAAGAATCGTAAATGTGCCGTGTTTTTTGTAGAAATAATTGTAAGCATTGCATTTTTTTTTTGTATGATAATGGTTAAAATGTTTTGTTTATACTGTTGCGTATGTAATTTTGACTGTATTTTTGTATAATTGAATATTAAAAGTGTTTAGTTTTAATTTATGTGTGTATTTACATACAGGATGACGATGATGAGTATGAGAAGGAGGAGGTTTATGAGGCTGTAGAGGAGGAGGAGGATGAAGATGACAATGAGGCGGATCATGCTCAAGGAGAGGCGGTGGAACTTGAACCTGGCGTAGATTTGAGTGGTTATTTTCAGATTGACAGAGAGTTTCGCACTATTAGTAAGGCTTTGAAACATTGCCAGAAAATAGCTAAGCAGCTTAAGTTCCTCATTACAAAGAGAGGGTGTAATCAAGGATTTGCCACGTACTACTTTTCGTGCAAGCGATGGAGAGATCCTGCCAAATCCCCTCTCCCAACAAGACGGAAGAATACAATAAGGAGCGGCACTAATTGCCCCTTCAGGTTGACATGTAAGAGAATTGACCTGGGACATCACAAGGTTTATACAAATTCAGGAGCAGCTTCAACTCACAATCACACTGGTATTACCTTATTTGCGCATAATAGTAATTAAGTTTATTGATGTTTAGTATTTATGAATTATTAATATAATTAAATGAGATTTACAAGTATAATGCATCCATATGGGCACAGACAGTTGAGCCATTTTACTAAAGAGTCAAAGGCTGTTGCTGAATTTATGCTTGGGGCGAATGTGAAGCCAAAGTGTGTTTGGGAAGCTGTTAATAAACAGTTTCCCGATTCCCAAGTACCAATCAAATCAATTTACAATTTGAAAGGAGAGATGAAGATAGCTGGGTTGGCAGGCAGAAATATTGGGCAGCAATTTATGCATTTGGCTGAGGAGAAACAGTATTATGTCAAGATTTTCAAGGATGCGAACACTGATAAGATCACACATGTCTTCTTTGCACATCCAACCTCAATTCAGATGTTCCACAGATGGTATTGGGTGGTGGGGATTGATTCTACCTACAAGACCAACAAGTACCAAATGCCTGTCGTCGAGATGGTAGGCATGACTCCTACAAATAAGAATTTCAATATTGCATTTGCTATTGTTAGAAATGAGACAAAGGATACATACGATTGGGTGATAAGGAACTTGAGATTTTTACTGCCGGCTAGTTTGGTACCTAGTGTGATTATGACAGATAGGAAGTTGGGTTTGTTACAGCCAATTAAGGATCATTTTCCCGCTTCACATCACTTGTTATGTTTGTGGCATATTGGGCGTGATGTCAATGCGTGGTTGGAAAAAAATGTTGGGAGAAGAAACAAAAACTTAGCATGTGATATCCATGAAAACTGGTGGAAGAAAATTATTAAGGCTCCGACTGTATAAGAGTTTAACCGTTTATTGCAGAATTTCAAGGTTAAGTACTCTCTAATTGAGCCATTGGCTGTTGATTATTTTGAGACTACATGGCTCATTCACAAGGAGAAATTTGTTCGGGCTTAGACAAATCAATTTCTCCACTTTGGTAATACTTCCACTAACAGGGTAGAGGCTTCGCATGCTGCTATGAAAGATTGGCTGAATTCTTCCACCAATTCTCTTGACACTTTATTCACAAAGATCGACTCCCATCTCAGCCACCTGTACCCTCACATCGGGTTAGTTGAATTATTTAATTGTTTAAGTTTTTATTTCATTATTAGTTCATATCATTCAATTTTAGTATAATACTATTTATTATGAATGTTTTATTTCATTTTATTTTACTTCACAATATAATAGAGGCTCGCTTGAGGCTTCCATTTCCACGACTCAAACAAGTATGCAGGGATTTCCATACTATTATTTGAACAAGTATGTGTCACACAATTGTTTGAAATTGGTGAGGAAAGAAGTTCGAAGGAAGAATAAGTTGGTCGGCTCAGTAATCGAGCAATGTGGATGCATGCCCAAGGTGACACGTGGGATTCCCTGTACTTGTGACATATTCAAGGCCCAGTCATTGTCGGATTATCCCCTACTTCCACACGTACATGAGTTTTGGAAGAGGTTGACCATTGTGCCATCACAGGGGGATTCAAATTACATTGATGAGGACATCAGGTACATTTTAAATATATGAACTTTAATAATAGTCATTTGATTTCACATTTGATAATTTTTAAAAGTAGCTTACATTTAATATATTTATTTGTTAAGGTATTTCAACAAGACTGTCATCCCTACAGTCTCTACCAGTCCGTCTTTTTTGGCACATCTGTTAAATAGGGCGTATGTAGAGGAGATGCACCCTGACATGGCCAGTGTTGGAGAGCCAGATGTGTCGGGGCCCCAAAGGGGGCGCCCACCAAGTAGATTACATCATTATGTGATGCGTGAGTGGAGCTCACGAGAGAGAGCGACACGTGGCCGACGTGGCAGGTGTCGTTCAGGTTCATCCAGCGGATCGACTGGTCGCTCGCACCGCATTCATACAGGCTCCGATGGTCATTCTCCCTTACGTACAGGTAAATAAGCATTTTGTTATGTTTAATTACAATTTTGTAGTTGCATTTTATTATATTTTTTGGTTATGTATATACATTATGCAGTTATGTTTATTCCCTGAAATAAAATTATTTGACAGGTTTTGGTGGAGACATTCATTGTGTGCCAGCATTTTTTCAGCTTTACTGTACAGGCTGGTCAGATGTCATGGGGATGGTCATTGTGGTTTTCGAGTCATTTCTACTTACCTTTTTGGCCACGAGAAATATTGGAGATTACCTCGCAGATCATTGAGTGGAGAGATTACGAGCCATCCGGACAGGTATCGAGGTGTATTCCAATCTTTGGAGTTGAAGCCCCCTGATGGTGATCACGTGGCTATGGTACTTAGGCGAGTAAGTTTTGAAGGCACAGAATGTGGTGAGCAGCACTGGATGGCTACACCTACTTATTTGTTCCCGCTCGCAACTTATGCAAATGCACTTGTAATACATCTGAGCAGAACTCGTCCAGATGGAAATTATTCTGTATTACCTTTGTATTCCTCCTGTGCCGACGCACAACCTGAAAGGGTCATGACGCTTGCCCATGTAAATGGGAATCATTACGTACGTGTAGATGTTGTGGATGAGTGCCCTATCCCACCGTTGAGCTTTGTTTGGCAACATCAACGTCATGCTGAAAGTGTGGGAGATTGGCAAAGAAATTTGGAAGCTAGGTTTAATGCTTGGACTGCACTGCGTGATGGCTAGGATCTATATTGGTATGTGAAATATGGTGTATTATTCATATCATTGTAGTAAAATTTGTAACTTCCATTTTTTTTTTTTAACTTAGTTGTTGTTCCTTAACAAAATTTAATAACCTGATGTATTTTATATGTTGGTCATATAGCTGTTTTTGGACGTGGTGCTAGTTGCTATAGACGTGGTTCGATTTGTTTTTGGACGTGGAATGGTCAAATATACAATAAATTATATGGATCAAGTATACAATAAATTATATGGATCAAATATACAATAAATTATATGGTTCAAGTATACAATAAATTATACAATCAAGTATGAACAAAGAAATAATACACATCATATGGATCGGTCAAACTCATCCTCTAAGTCAGCAGTTCCTGGTGCGAACTCAGCGTACAAGTCTGGTGCTCGTTCCCTCACTGCATCTAAAAGTGCATGATGATGTTGTCCAAACCGATGGCATCTAAAAGGCTGGTCAGATGTCAGTGGGGATGGCCATTGTGGTTTCCGAGTCATTTCTACTTATCTTTTTGGCCACGAGAAATATTGGAGATTACCTCGCAGATCATTGAGTGGAGAGATTACGAGCCATCCGGACAGGTATCGAGGTGTATTCCAATCTTTGGAGTTGAAGCCCCCTGATGGTGATCACGTGGCTATAGTACTTAGGCGAGTAAGTTTTGAGGGCACAGAGTGTGTTGAGCAGCACTGGATGGCTACACCTACAGATTTGTTCCCGCTCGCAACTTATGCAAATGCACTTGTAATACATCTTAGCGAAACTCGTCCAGATGGAAATTATTCTGTATTACCTTTGTATTCCTCCTGTGCCGACGCACAACCTGAAAGGGTCATGACGCTTGCCCATGTAAATGGGAATCATTACGTACGTGTAGATGTTGTGGATGAGTGCTGTATCCCACCGTTGAGCTTTGTTTGGCAACATCAGCGTCATGCTGAAAGTGTGGGAGATTGGCCAAGAAATTTGGAAGCTAGGTTTAATGCTTGGACTGCACTGCGTGATGGCTAGGATCTATATTGGTATGTGAAATATGGTGTATTATTCATATCATTGTAATAAAATTTGTAACTTTCATTTTTTTTTTTTTTTAACTTAGTTGTTGTTCTTCAACAAAATTTAATAACCTGATGTATTTTATATGTTGGTCATATAGCTGTTTTTGGACGTGGTGCTAGTTGCTATGGACGTGGTTCAATTTGTTTTTGGACGTGGAATGGTCAAATATACAATAAATTATATGGATCAAGTATACAATAAATTATATGGGTCAAATATACAATAAATTATATGGTTCAAGTATACAATAAATTATACAATCAAGTATGAACAAATAAATAATACACATCATATGGATCGGTCAAACTCATCCTCTAAGTCAGCAGTTCCAGGTGCGAACTCCGCGTACAAGTCTGGTGCTCGCTCCCTCACTGCATCTAAAAGTACATGATGATGTTGTCCAAACCGACCCATCCACTACGAATATTTAAACAATATATTAGAGGCTACTAAATTGAATTGAATTTAATAAAAAATAATTTAAAATTTTAAAAAAATACTTACAAACTCTGAGGCGGCACGACGGGGTCGACGTGGCTCTATAACAACCTAAGGATCGACTGGAAGGACGCGCGGACGTGAACGCTCTCTAAACCACTGTAAGTACCGGTCCACGTACACACTACGAGGAACAGCCCCACCGGTCAGCTGCCTTCCTATGAGGGATATCCCAGTAGATGTCGTCCCGAACTCCTCCCATGATGACTCGGCATACTCCACGGCGTGTCTGACCACATATGGCCTCCCAGTGTAGCCGCGGTAAGTATCCCTGCCGGGACGGATGAAACGAGCGGGCATCCACTGAACATATCCGAGCTGGCGCACGCATCGATCGCGCATATAAGGCTCAATGTGATCCTTGTACGCAATCAGCCCTCTGTACAGGGTCCTCGGAGTCCTAGCTATAGCATCGCGACTGTATAGCATCCAGGTAACCTTTGAAAATAATTTAAAATTACTTAAATAATAAACTATATAAAACTTATATTAAACTAAAATATAATGTTTGTATTTAATAAATATTTACTAACCATGTCCGAGGTTATCTCGTCTAGCGCAAGGCGTATGGAGCTCAGGCGCTGCTCTGTACAACGGTGGCTGTCGATAGCCCACCTCGCTGCACGCGTCTGTGTACCATACAATGGCAGAGGCATCGGATGGGGTCTAAAGTATGGGAAGTGCTCGTAAATCCATGACTGTAACAGAGTCCTGCACCCCGCAAAGCTCTGTGTCCCGTGGTGACTAACGCACCCTAGATGGTGGTACAAGAATGCAAGTGTCGCTGTGCCCCACGCCTCCTGTCCAACCTGATCCATCCCCTTTCTCACCTGCACTACAGGGGCTGGCATAAACTTATTGGAACTCTTGTCTGTAAACAGACAAGTCCCAATAAGACTCCACACAAGAGCGGCCACATCTGAATCGTCCTTGGCTTTCTGCATGCACCTCTCGATCATTCTCTGAGTCGAAAAGCCACCATTCTTGTACAAATCATTGTCTAGTCGCTCATCTGGAGGAATCTCAAGCAAGCCCCTAGACCATGATAGTATAGTGGAAGACGGTGTAACCTCAATGATCAATCGACCATCTTCTGGAATCCTCAAAATCTCCCACACATCGTGTAGGAGGATGACCATCTCTTCAAATGGGAGGTGGAACAAATTCGTATCCGGCTGCCACCTCTCCAAAAACGCATTGATGAGAGGCTCATCAATGCTCCGGTGCATAATGCGCGGAAGGTGTCCAAGTCCCGTCTCGCTCAAAATCTGTGCACCCTCTACCGTCATAGATGCAATCCACCTCTCGAACATGTCGTACATACTACCCCTATTGTGGCATCTAAGGTGGTATCTGGTAGGCACCCCCGCCTGCCAATACCTAGATACCACATGCCCTAAAAAATTAGAGATCAAACTATCATCTATAGGGCACCTCTCAACGGGCCCTGTAACCAACCAACTCCGATCCTGCTTGACGCGCTTCCTAGGGTGAACTAAATTGACAAAATATAAAATTCATATAAATAAATATATAAATTAACTAAACAACTTAAAATAAACAAGTAAATAACAAATTAATTCAATTTAAAATTATATCAATTAATTCAATGTAGTTGTCCTGGACGTGGTGATAAGTGTTTGTGGACGTGTTGATTGTTGATTCTGGGCGTTGTTCTAGGTGTTTTTGAACGGTGTTCAAGTTGTTTTTTTGGACGTGGTGCTAGGTGTTTTTGGACGTAGTGCTAGTTAATGCAATTAATAATCAAAATCAATTAAAATAAATAACTACAAAATCAAATTAATGTAATTAACAAATAAATAAAATAAATAAATACATAAGCAATTAAAATAAATAATGAACTATATAAAAAACACACAATTAAATCAAGTAATAAACTAATTTTATCAATAATTAAATTAGAACAAATAATTATTAAAAATAATTATGTAAATAAATTCAAACATGTACCTGAAGCAGGATCGACCTTCTCGAACTGTCCGTCGCCCGAATTCCTATACCGGACGGTCCTCTCAGCGTGTGGGTGAGAAGGGTCACCTCCATAGGTATCCCCCTCACCCTGTTCATCGAGTGGGCGTCCACTCCCACTGGCCTCCTCCTCCTGCGGCTGCTCCTCCTCCTCTTGGAGCGGCTGCTCCTCCTCCTCTTGTAGCCCAATAGACTCGTCCTCACTATCATTAGTGTCATCGAAATCAGTAGTACCATAATACTCATCCCTCAACTGAAATAAGGAGTCATCTCCACCAACACCTCCTCTACCACCTCCACCTCCAATGCCACCTCCACCTCCTCGCCCTCCATATGAAATAATAATACCGCCTCCACCACGACCTCCACCCGTCCCTCTACCTCCTCCTCTCCTAACTGGTACCTTCTGCCTTCTAACAGAAACTGTGGGACGCTGCCTATCTACATGCGGCTTTAACTTAGCGCCACCCTAAATAAATAAATAAAGATAAGCTATTATATTATAAACTTAAAATGTGAAAGTAAAATTAATAAAATAAGTGCAAATTATATAAACCCCACCAATTTAGCGTTGTTAGCAAACAAAACACAACCTATTAACGTTTTCGGTACTAAGAAATGCATAAAATTTACGTTTCTGTCAAGGTCAAACGCTACTACTCAGCGTTTGACTTGATCAGAAACGCACCAAAATTGCGTTTTGTTCTATCCCAAACATCATCGGCCAACGTTTGTGGGTGAACAAAACGCCACTGATATGCATTTTTTATATGCCAAATATCAGATATAAACGTTCATTGGATACACAATCGCTACAAAACTACGTTTCTACCAACCTAAAACGCACCGAAACTGCGATATCTAACCTAATTAACGCAGAAAAACAGTGTTTCATGCAACTCAAATCGCAAAAACGTGACGATAATGCTCAACAAATCAAATAACAACAAAAATTGACGAACGAAACTATTTTTACCTTGTTTATCATTGGACCTTTGCCCGCGCCATGTCTTTGCGATGATTCGCCATCTCCTCCGTCCATTTCTGCGTTTTTTGCCGTCAAAATCGTTCGATTATGGCGTTTTGGAAATAATTTCGCCAAAGAGTTTGCAAGAATGATGTGTTTTAATCGTTTAATCGATTTTTAGATAGTGATAGTCAGAAACGTGACATTTTAGCGAGCGAGCCATGGAGAAAACGCACAATTTTAACGAGCGACCCAGGGTTGAAACGCTGTGGTTTGACGTTTTTGTTTGCCACGAAACGTTAAATTGGTACGTTTTCTGTTGTTATTATCGGAGAGTTTTAACATTTTTGTTGTATTAAAACTTCATCGGCATTATATTTTCCATATTACAAACGTTATTATCCGCGTTTCTGAATATGGTGAAAACACATTTTAGTTGCATTTTCGCCCAATACTTAGCAATTTCCAACATTTTTCCTTTATAAGGGTCTTTTGATCATTTAATAATTTTTTTAATTTTTTTGTAATACAAATAGCAATTTAATTATTCAAATAGCAATCCAGGTTTCAAAAATACCAAAATGACTCAGTAAACCATCAATATGAAACTCAAGCCAGTAACATTTAAACACACAACATTTGTCCTCTTTAGAACTTATTAAATTATTAAATACATCCTCTTCTCATACAGAAAAGACTAACAAAAAATATGGTTTAATAGCAGTGTAACACTCAAAATACATGATTAACTACTAATCACATCAAATATAATTTTATACAACTAGTTAATCTGAAGGTTGGAAATTGCAACCCAATAAACTGCATGAAGAACCAAACCTAAATAAAATTAAACTTGTATTTCTTTTTCAAATGTCATCTCTTCTCTCCACATAAGCATCTACCAGCTTGTAAGGCAAAATATGTCAGAATGATGTCAGCTCCAGCTCGTCTAAGACACATCAAAGACTCTAACATGACCCTCTCCTCATCAATCATTTTTAGGACACCTCCGGCTTTAATCATTGAGTATTCGCCTGAAACCTGAATGGAGGAAATGTAAAAACGGAAAACATGACATTTTCTTTCTTAAGCATCAACATCAAAAATATCACTACTGATCAATATTTTTACAAGGATAGTATCTTCCAAAGCCTGAAGCTGCATTAAACATCATCAATAATCAGCCTTGTATAGGCTGATAGTGAATACAACCAAAGAGGTACATAGTAGACAAGCGATAAGCAATACGACAAAAACTATAGTTTACACTCCACAGAAAACCCAAGGTGGTAAGCGCTCGCGTTTAGATATAGACAAGTAGTGACAGTAGTAAATATGATCGGTATGAGTTAGATCTAATAGTAAGGAACAATTAAGAATTAGATTAAGCAGCAGTAGTAGGAAGACAGCAACATAGCATCCAAAATCTTGTCAAGTGTGTCTTATGTCTCATGTCACTGATCTTGAAATCCAAATGCCTTCAACAACAAACCAAGTTGGTGGAGTAAAAAGGAACTACACTGAGGAACAAGAATGGTACACAGACGGAATACACTGAAGAAGGGGCTTCTTGAGAGTAATTGCAAAAATTACCCAAAGACAGTGTCATGCAAGGCCCATAAGCTTAGTGGGGCATTCTTTTTAATGATTTAGGGATGGCTATTCTGATTTTAAGTACTCAGCTCAACAGGAGAAAAATAGGAAAAAGGAACAAAGTCAAGTTGGGAACTTTAAACCTAGAATTTTTCCTATCCACCTTTTAGTTATAAATGAGTTTAATCAATGTTGTTACTTTCTACTGTCCTTAACATCAATTCCACAAAGTTGAAATTAACACTTCCTTTTGCATTATCCATTTTCTAATTGCATTGTAAATTAAATAACCCTTAGCCTATTGATAATTTTCACAAATGTTACAAATTAATTGTGCGATTATCTTCATCGAACTTTTATATGTCTGTAAATTTATAAAGAGAATCTTGCATGATTCTAATGCAACTAATCTTAAAAACTAAACTTGTAGTTGTTCCCTTAGGGATCAAATAATGAGAATATGGAAGACATGTAGACCTTGACACTAGAGAATCATGTACTTGCATGATATGGAAAACATTTGGATCTTTTATTCTGATTCTCACACACATCTTTCATTACTTTTATGACATATAGCCCTATTTTTAAGTTTGGGAAAAAGATCTTTGGTATCATTTGATGTTTCTAGTGGCTTGTTTGTTCTTTGGCTTGTTTGTTCAAGATGGACAATCTTTGAAGCATAAGGAAGTTGGCCATCTATCAGGCTACACAGTTAAAGTTGACCTATGAAACAAGGGGGTCCCAAAACTTCAAACTTTTTATTCTTGATGCATTGGGTACACTATATAATATCAGTTTGGTGCTGGAGGTTTACATTTTTGCATTTCCACTTGACTGTAAATGAAGGAATGAAATGAGATGATTAAAATTGTTGAACAAGTATATACAGTTTCTTAAACATAACGTTCTTAGGTGTTATAATTTTCTTGTAATGATGATTTCTTATTTTCCACAGCATCATAGTCTTGTAAGAGCTGCACTTGTCTAATTCAGGAGTACTGTTTATAAAGACCTCGCCCATGAGCTTTTGTAAATATTTTTTTTTTTGACGATCAATAAAATGGGTAACTGAGTCCAACAGCCAGAGATGATTGGCGTTCTCTTTAAAAATAAACTAAGCAGTTTTGGTTAAATATTCCCTAAAATTTCAAATCTTCTTTCTGTAGGTGGGCAAGGTAGACAAAAATTTCTGAAGAGATGATATACTCCTTAATTTAAGGACGGAATAGGGACAACAAACAAAGATATGTAACCAATGAAATGTCTAGCCAAAATCTCTACTTAGTGGTGAAGAAAGTGAAATGTATGCTCCTTTGGCTGTTCATTCTTACGATGAAACTTTAATGCCTTAAAATTGTTGAATTCAAGCACTTATATTGGGAACACCATTGATGATAGGTCTTCTGAATAATTTGATGTGGTAGTTCGGTGTAAGCGTGAATCTTTGATGCGATGTGATCCTAGATCCAACCTATCTTTGACAAAATACAAGTATTATTCATACTCAACATGAGTTCAGCATGTTCTTGTCATTGTGTTACTATGTGGCCACTCCACTATGAGACTGCCAAGTATATCCACTAATGGAATAATAGTCTAGTGAACTTTGTATTAGTCAGAACAGAGAAAAGGAAAGGAAAAAAAAAAAAAAAAAAAAAAACATAACATACAAAGCAAATGAATAAAGAGTGATCACTCCATATGAAAAAAAGGTGACAGCATGATCATAAAGATAGCAAATACAAGAAATAAGAATAAAAGCCCCATGGAAATCAAAGATGATGTGATACTAATTTTAGGACAAAAAAATTGTTATTAAATAATGGACAGTTGGCACAAAGTTAAAAGAATTCCCGAAGGCTCGCATTAGATGAAAATGTGCTTTGCTTAACTAGGCAGTAATCAATGCACACTAACACAAAATAAGGTTAAATACTTGTTGGCATTTGGGACTAGTTGTATAACAGGAAATGGGTATTGCAGGATATGAGTGGAGTACTTGCCAAATCTTTGAAATGAGCAAAAGACTATTTCTCAAAATACTTTGGAATTTAGATCCAAATTCCTTGTTTGTGTAAAAGGTTTCTTAAATTTTGATATCCTTGCGACATTAAACCAGTAATCAATAATGTGAAGGAATATAAACTTTCAAAGCAGTTGGTTCGGTTTCTAAAATGCATCAGAGCAATGGAGTAATTAACTCTTCCTACATAATCTCTTGGGTAAACGGTTTCTTAACTTTCCCTATCCTTGTTTGTGTAAAATAAACTTTTCATATCCTTTCGACATTCCATTGAATAATTATATAGTAATCAACAATATGAAGAAACATAAACTTGCATACCAGTCGGTTAGCTTCTAAAATACATCAAGAGCGTGCACAGGAATGATTAACACTTCCTACATCAATCTTCAGGGTCAATAATTCAAGTACCTGGTAAGCAGCAATTGGCAAAGAGGAGTTGTCCCGCAGAAGCCGAATTACGTCCAAATAAGGTAAACCTGGTTTTACCTAAGAAATGATCGTCATAAACAATCAGCAAAGCAGTGAGGATTAGTTAGGCTGCAGTAGGATCTACGAAGGGAAGCAACACGAACCAGTAGTATATCAGCTCCTTCAGCCTCATCTGCTCTGGTTTCGATAAGAGCCTCTCTATAGTTTGCAGGGTTCATCTGATAGCTGTAGAATGCAACAGAAAAGATTAGTTTTGAATTTACATAATTAGTCATCAATTATGAATGTGACAATGAAATTTTCGAAATACGTTTTCTTGTCCCCAAAACGTGGATTTGAGTCCAATGCTTCTCGAAATGGACCATAAAACGAACTTGCATACCTGCATTATAATTTAGATGCATATTTTAAGAAGCAATAAAGAATGCAGAATATTTTGTTGCATCAAAGACATAAGAAACTGCTAGTGAAAATCCATTACCCAAAACCGGGTAAGGTAAACTAGTTTGTGATTTTATAAGACAAAAATATGTATCACTTGGATTTATAGTATCTTCTAACCAAGTCTTTAAATGATCAATTCATGATAGCTGTAAGATGAAATATGTAAGACATATAAGCAAAATAAAGCACACAACATGATACTAGTAAACCTCTAAATATCATTTGCTACATTTCCTCAACCATTCTTCAGCTTCAGAAATGGATAATGCAATCAACATACAATAACATGAGTCAAATTAAAAGATAGCCAATAATATCTGGTAAGAAAATCCAGCTATCTAAAGGATGAGAACTAGACTCTTCTCGTTTCCCCTAAGGTCGTCAAAGATGAATTTTCTTAACTCTTAGGTTTCTTGATAAAAATCTCTCAACTATAGTTTGAACTACAACTTATTCAGAAATTCATTCGCTGAGGAAGTCACAATTGATACAGCGGAGAAAAGCACATAAAGAAATCATAAATCAAGTCTGAACTATAGACATAAATTACTTGGCTGTGTAAGACATAATTGACACGTGCTCAAAACCTTCAGCATCAAGAGCAGCCCGAATTGCTCCAACACGTCCATCCATCATATCACTAGGACTGACAACATCAGCCCCCGCCTTGGCCTGTGTGGAAAAAGAAGAAGATTATGAGATTGTATGATCCTTATAGCATGCTCCTGAAGCGTAGATAGAATCCCCAAAAATTCTAGAGGATGATCAGTGTTGCAAAAATTGAAGCTTGCAACTGAAGAAAGAATTTAGGGTCTCAGCTTAATATAAAATTTCTAGAAATTCACACGAAGTTTTGGTAAATATCAAGGCACCTGTGCAACAGCCTGCTTACACAATTGGTGGACAGTTTCATCATTCATAATAACTCCTGCAGTACAAATGAATTTGTAAAGCAGCGAACTACTACAAAAAAGTTCATACAGAAAACTACATAAAAGCCAAGCATTACAGACGTGGATTCAGAAAACTACAACATCTAGTGACTAAAACAGTGGACAAGCAACTGTATCACACTTAAACTTCCACACTTCTATTCATAAAACTTCATACTTGCTAATTCACATTATTACTTGTCACAGTCATTCTCTTTCCGTTAAAGCAATTGTTCTCCTATGAATACCACACAATGAATTTAAGAAATGGTTGAGAATCATATGGGTCAGATTTGGAGTACTAAATTCTGCATTCTAAAGTAAATGATATCAAAGCATACCCATTGTCCAAAGTAGACTAGCACAGAATAGTGAGGAGCACCATTCCGAACTTCTTTAGGTGTCACCCAAATCAAAGCAGCTTTAGACATTGATAATTGCCCATCCACAAACACATATGGTAATATAAATCATGATAAACGTAAAAGAGAAACAATAAAATCAGTTAAGCCTTTTAGTAACTCCCTACCAACTACTAGATCAAGAAATCAATTTAGAAACTAGACAATTAAGAAAAGCAAAATATACCATCTTCCCTCACGATACCATCATGCCCATCTGAGGAATAAGGATCTAAAGCAACATCGGTGTAAATAACCTGCTCAAAGATGCATCATATAGCACACATCACCGAGCTTCAATGAGCACCTTATAGTGGTGGATAATTCAAGTGAAAAAGAAATGGGCTTCAACATACAAGATCTGGATACTTGTCTTTGAGTAATCGAATAGCTCGAGGTACTAGCCCATCTTCATTGTATGCTTCATCTCCTGTTGGAGTCTTAAGAAATAAAGAAGATTGGTTATATCTTATAATCTTAAGCATCAAAGATATATCAAAGTGGAAGGAATAAGAACCTTTAAAGCATCTGGAACTTTAGGGAAAAGAACAATGCTGTTGACACCAACATCTTGAGCTCTGGCAACCTGCACCAGGATAAACTTACGGGATAACTTTCTGACAAGGTAAAAATAATTTCAGCAACTACAGCCAAGAACTATAAGACACAATAATCAACTTTGGGTATAAAGAACAAATTCAGTGACTCTTCGTCTCCCCACATTTCATATCAAAAGATCTCGAAGAAAACAAACTTCATGTCATAAGGGATCCCGGTGCATGGTGATTGTTAGCTGACTTGCAAATTTAAAATGGTGAAATCCTTTTGTTATTGTTCAGAAACACACTCACCACGTCTATAATATAGTAAAGTAAATATCCATTATACCATTGGAAAAACAAAAATTATATCACAAACATACATTTAGGTTAATAGTTCACCTTTTTCAGTGTTGAATTACTTCATTTGGCATAGCCAAGCTTCGAATTCTCAACACTAGCGCAGTCTAATGTAACTTATATATGATCTTCTAAATGTGATGAACATTTGACAGCATGAAAGAAATGAGCAACCATTTAGTAACAAAGCAGATGCAACCCAATATGTTACTTGTTAAAAATCATAGTGCAAATCAAGGACATAAAAGGAAAATGTTCAGCCTGATAAAAAAATTGCAAAAACCTACAAGGGAAACAGTTACTTTTTTATATTTTTCTCTATGTTCAATCCTCATTAGGTACCATTAACAATATCAACGGCCCAAAAGGATATCAAGTAATTAAAAGCAGAAACATGAGCACTAAGAAAGAGAGACGCAAAACATGATTAAGCCATTGAACTTTACAAAACATAAGGATGAAACTACAACATCAGTAATTCAAAAGTAACAAAAACGAGTGCTTCTATAAATGCATCTGTTTTTCTTTCTTCGTTTGTTTATTTTCTCCACCTTTTCAATCATTGAAGCATTATTTTTTATGTTCTCTTTTAGCCACTTTTCGGAGCATCCTGCAGATAATTCGCTAAGTTGCTTAATAATCAGAATGCACCATAGAGATTGGGATAAACGCAAACGATGGCAATGATGAAACAACTAATACAACAACTCTCCATTTTCCAGTCTTTCTTGAGTTACTACACGAGAGTCCAAATAATAATCTATTTAGGAGAATATTTGAAATTTTTGCTAACCATTGAGTCTTTCAGAACACTCAATCTACTAGATAATGTCAAGTATGTGCAACACTTCCTGAAATGAAGATAAAATAAAGAGTCCACTTCTCATATTATTATCTTTCTGGTTAATTATTTAAATGCATTTGCTGCTAGTTTTTTTAAATAGCGTTCTGCTGAAATTCATATTCTTATTATATAATTTCCATCAGCAGTGACATGAAAATACCATGAAAGAAATTATCGAACTAAATCAATCAATTATGACATCTTATGTTGTTCAAGGTACGCAAGATTTGTTAGGAAGAACAATAAAATATTTTCTAGTTTCTGAAAACTAAAACAATTTTACAAAACCTTGTAAAGCAATTATACTCCATCAGCAAAATTTGACCTTTTTGGCCTTAGGATAGAATGAAACCACCATTCCCTCCTATTCAATGAGAACAATATATCAGCCTGCACTAATGATCAGTCTACGCGTTTAACTACACACAAACGGGATATCCATTACACAAGTTGATGCAATTTTAAGGAATTCATTCCTATTCTCTCTCGCGTTATGCCTACATATTCAGTCAATCTTTCTAAAGAAATTACATGATTACTACCCATCTGATGATTTGACAAGAAACAAAAATATAATGCCACACGTTGGAAAATTTCATTTTGTCATTGCCATGTAGCTCCGCCATGGGGTGGTATTACCCTTAATTTTCTCATTAATGATAATGTTTAGAAGCCTAGAAGCATGAGGATTCAACTTTTTAGAGCAAAAAGAAAACATTATGAAGTTCAATGCAGCAGAATTGAAAAGGGAAAAAAAAAAAATAACAATCTGTTAAACATAAGTGTTTCAATATTAGTTTTAATAATAACAGAACAAGTACGTAAAACTAATAATTTTTCACGTTGTATAATGTTTATTTTGTAGGAAATAAAATTTTCGGATTGAGACATTCAAGTTCAAAAGAGCATAACTTTTACTCAGCCAAAAATTAAGATCTTGGATGTTTTGAAAACCTCTTTCATATGCTACAAAGGTTGTCTAGTAGTAAATTTCAAATTCCAATGGAATTAAGGTGAAAAGAGACGAAAAAGAAAATATGTCATTGAAATGCCACATTTTCAGTAAAATGAATATAACTTGAGCTACGAAAATCCAAATCAACTGATTTTTGGCGGCCATGGAAAGCTAAGAGGAAGATCTGAAACATCTACCTTCGACCAAAAAGTTCAAAAGAGCTGGAAGGCCGAAAAAGCAGAAGAAAGATTCAGACATAAACAAATCACTTTTTGAGCCAAATTTGAAATTTTTGAAGTATTATATTTTGGAGCTCAAATTTGTCTATAAATAAAGACCAAGGATTCCATACACTCACAAGCTATCAAGCCATTCTTATTATTGGCAAATTCTCTCATTTTCAAATTATGCTTTCAACTTCTAGTTATTTTTCAAAATATCAATCTTAGACTATGATACGAGTCCAAGGACCAACAACCTTCGACCATACCATGCTTGAGTGTTGGAAGTGCCCAAGCGTCTCATTCAATACTATTTGGGCTGCACTTTAGTGGTTTAACACATAATCAAGGCCAAAGAAATATTTATATAGATTATGGACCAAGCAAATTCTTCTACAATGGATGGTGTAGTCCGGGCAACGGAAAGTCCAAGTTAGCCAAAGAGCTCCTTAAGCCACCTTAAAGACAGATGGACTTTTTTTTATTGTACTTTTGTTTTCGGCCAAGACATTTAGTTTGGGAAGTCTTTATATTTTTGAGTCTTGGGCCTTGAAAGGGTTTTAGACCCAATTGGGTTAGTTTTACCTTTCAAAAGTCCAAAGATAGTTGAGTCCAAAACACTTGGGCCAAGCTTGAGAGGGAGTCCAATATTTCGGCCCTATACCTGAAATTCTCCTCCAAGTTTGCTTCAATTGTAAGTCTTTTTCTTTTATTTTGATTGTAATAAACATGGCCAAAATCCTTGTTAAATATGGATGATGAGAATCGGTCATAGCTAAGGTAAACTAGGATAGGTTCTCTTTTCCACTTTCAAGCAGGATTTCCAAAAAGAGTTAAATCCTCATTGAAAGATGATTGTCTTTCCTCGTATTTCTTTTACCTTATTTTTTGGCCACACCCTTAGTAAATAAGGGATAAATTAGGATAGGCTAGTTTAGGAAAGGAATATTTCCTCTCTTACCTAGGTCCTTCCATGAAAGGTGGGATCGAGATTAGGGAAGGGAATGTCTTCCTTAATTTGTAATTTTTCTTGTTTGTAATAAACCTCAATTGGCCGAATTCCACCCTACAAACAGAGGCGTATTTCGTTCAATCTAGGACAGACTTGAATCAATAATATTGCTGCATTTTTCACACAAAAGATCTTGCATCACCATTAGACTTATCTAATTCAAGTCTTATCTATATTGTTTTTTTAAGAATTTATTTAAGATTTGTCCTTATTTCAAGTATATATTTCTTTAATCAAGCATTTACTTTATCTTAGACTTGTCCTTATCAAGTCAAAGACTTTCCTTAATCAAGTCAATCTTGGGTTTCATTTTAAGTTATTTAATTTCTAACTTGTCCTTAATGAAGTCAATCTTTGAGTTTTATTTTAAATCATTTAATTTCAAGACTTGTCAATTTCATGTCACATAATCGACCTTTGTTTTAATTTGATCGTTATATATTGTGAACTGTTATATATTGTGAACTAGCATTTCCTTGTTTCTTTGTGTATCTTTGTATTTTTATTATTCTAGGTTCTATCATATTTTTAGATTTATTTTTTATTTATTTCATACATTTAGATAGTTTTTATGTGTCTTAAAAGGAAATCAACTTTAAGGTTTCCATTTTTAAGTCAACTCTTTAAGCAACATAATTCACCCCTCCTCTTAGGTTGTGTTGTTTAATCTTGGAATCTCATCTAAAAGTGGTAATTGCACCACTATAAGGGAAACTTATAAAATATAACACATATGATACTTGAACTAATACAAAATATCCAATCTCCATATTCATAGAACACAACCTACATATTTATAGCAGTAATGACTAAGAACAGAGTAATTATCAATAGTAGCAAGCAAAAGTATGACTAGGCAAACGACACTTATGACAAGGAGACTGGCAGACCTAGTGACAGCAAAATACTGGACAGCAAAGAGGTGGATTGGAATGCAATAAAAACAATTAAAATAAAATAACAAACCTAGAAGATCAAGCAAATCATAGAAGTAAGCTCAAGGGTCATAAATCCATCTTTGCTGAATATATCAAAACATGTTCAGTCTTCATACAGGAGGAGCTTGCCACCAGATATATGACTAATCAAAATCATCCACTTAATATGAAACCAATCACTAAAATACAGTTCTAGGGGTATAATGGTAAGCAAGCTGAAGGCTTTTTTTATATGATGAGAAATGAAAAATGCTAACCCCACATTAAGTTTGTGAACAAGTGATTGATTGCCTGGTAATGAGCATAAGTAGTTCGTCTTTATACTCTATAGGATGTATTGAATAATTGAATGTTATACATTTTGTACATCATAAATGTTTTTCACAGGTTTATACTTCATGTGTTTTGAAGTCATCTGAAACTGGTTTCATAAAAATTTTTAAAAAACACATAACTAAACTTCTATGGTTGGTCAATAATGAAAAACATAGTTGGCAATCTCTCACTTCTATCAGAGAAAGTGTTGCATTGTGTACTCTAAAGAAAAAAAATAATTAGCTATTTGTGTTTGAGATTCAGTAGTTTCAGTTTTAGGGTAACAAAGCAAAACTGCAACATAACAGACCATCAAGATAAGGATCAAAAGAGCTTGTTAACCTCTTCAACTAAGCCATGTCTCCATCCTAGCCTATAGCACCCAGGCATTGCTCCAATTGGTGTGTCTTCTTCACCTGTAGGTTTATAGAAAAAGGATGGTATTGTTTATATCTTGGAGAGCTGCTGGAAAAGAAATAGATGCAAGAGAGGAATCAAGAAGACAGATACTCAGATCACAACAAAAATGAAGAAGACTACCACTGACCTTCATGAATGAAAAGGGGATATACCAAGTTTGCAGGAGATAAAGTTGTTTCCTGAAAAGCAGCACGTAGTGCTGGTGATTTACGATTTCGACGGGGGCGTTGATTTAGTCGCTGAACAAAAATGGGTATAAATAATAAATATCTGGAACATAGCCAAGAAATAATGGAGAAAAAAGAAGAAAATCAATCAGCTACAATTATAAGATACTCTAGCTTGCAGGGTACTATTTGCAAATTACACACTACCTAAACAAGGTACATTATGTCCAATTCATCATCTCACATAACTTGTCCCCTTCATTCTTATATTATATAGGCTTCTATTACCTGTAGGGGCCACTTTTTTCCAATATTGCCAGTCCTCTCTCATTTCTTGCAAAGTCCAATATCATAATATCATCATGCATAACAGAAAATCTATTGGCCCCTTGGTAATCCCCAAACTCTACATCATCGCACCTAGTCTCTGTCTAGATATAAATGTTATGAGTTTTGAATGCTATCCCCTAAAATCATTTGGTGTGGTATCACATCTAAGTATTATCTAACAAACCTGATGCTTTCCAGCCTGTCTTCCTATGAGTTACACTTCACATTGAACATTTCCTTAATAGTAGCTATGGCCACAATTGGTCCTACCTCTTTGAGAATCTTTATCCCTTGCAGACATACTTTTTGTCTCTGTGACGTAAATGCGCTCTATACAGTCATATAAACTGGTAAAAAGTTTCAAACTGCACTCCCTAATCTCAGCATGCTATAATCCTTCCAGTTGCTATTATCTATGGTGTAAAAGTTTGAAAATTACTCCATACCACTTCCTATATATAGTGCATTGCTCTCTCCAACTATTCATTCTAATCAACACTATGCCTAATCACTCATCAATCTCCAAGAAAATACAAATATTGAATATGCATACAAAACAACAACTACCTCAATATACCAAACAGAAGAATCTTACCAAAATCTATAACTTTTAAATACCTAATGACATTGTGAAAATTTTAAGGCACTCACAAGTCGCGGCACAACAGGAGTACCAGAAGGCGCTGCTGGTTTGGGTCGGGCTGGGGGCGTCTCCGGGACGTTTCCGGCCACCACAGCAGCTTCACATTCAGCATCAGATAATCCCAATTTCTTTATGGATCCATCAAAATGCGTTTCACTTGCTCTGATTGTAAAATTCCCACTTCTTTGTTTGAAAGAAGATGGCTTTGGAATCCAGAAGTTAGGAATAGTTTGCTTCAAACCAACACAGTCAAACTTGACTCCTCCCGCATAACAAGGTGAGTTCAAAACTGTCGAAGCGATCATCATACTCACGACTTCTCACAGAACTATAACTGAAATTGAATTATACACCACGGGGCCTGCAGAAACAACAGAAACAATCATACAGAGAAATTGGCCTTAGTGTTTCTTTTAAAAAAAACAATTGGAATCGAAACTGAGAGACAGAAATGGGCTTTTACATCAACTGGGACGGTAATCATAAACCCAGTTGGTATTCTTCAGAAAGAGAAGAAAGAAAGCCAAAAGCTTACCAATTTCTTTTGAAAAAAACCCGAAATCTTTACCGTGGGAGTTCTGACCAAGAGGATGGTGCCCGGTGGTGGTGTTATCTCGAACAAATTTCAACCCCGATAGCGTCGGCTTTGAGTCTAAGAAAAACCTCATAGCTGGCATGGCATGATTGGGCCACATCATCACGTTGATTACATGTGATATAACTGATTTACTTTTTGTTGAAGAATTATTTGAACTAGTGACGACGCACCACTTACCTTTTCGGGGGCTAAATTGATAAAATAAAATTTAAGTACCAAATAATTAATATTAAAATATAAATAATTTGAAAAAACATAATAATTTTTACATAAATAGTACTAAAATATGTTCTTTACTTAGACGTGACAATTGTAATCTACGAAATGACATATTTTGAAACCATTGTGACGGGTTATCTTGGTCGGAATTCAATTCAAGGTGAAAGCGGTGTTGACAAACTAGTTGCTAACGAACAAGAACCTCTATGTTAACGGACCTTTCTCGTCTATTCCTACTTATTATCTCTACAAGCATGAATTAAGCGGCGGAATCGCTCAATCCAATAAAAAACGCACTCTTATTTTAACCTCTTTGTGCGAAAATCTAGACAGATGATGGGTGATGGTTTATGATGATTTTAGTCACCATGGTTTTATAGTCCAACCAATCGACTATAACCAACGAAAATAAGGGTTTGTAATTTTCCTCGCAAGGACAACTCACGAACTCGCAAGATCACTCAAAGAGATTTTAGGAGAGTTCACAACTCACAATTTCGAAATTTTTTTAGGCAAAATCAATGTATGTATTCTCGAAAATATGAGGTCTATTTATAGGCAATTACAAGTCTTCTATTCCTATTCTAAAATGGAAATCTCAATTCCTATTGATTTAGAGATTAGGAAACAAAATAAAAACTAATCCTATTGCTACTCTGATTGGCTAAAATTCGGCCAATGAGAGATGTACTACAAGACAAAATTAAAAACTAAACAAGAAGGGAAAAGTCTGCATATCCTATTTCAAATAAGATACATTTCTAAAACCTTCTCCTACCATGAAAGTAAAGACAACACAATCCTAATTGGAGGAGACTTGTATTTCCCAGCTTCAGTTGGTTTAGGAAAGCTTTGGATTTTCAACTGGGCTTCTTGCTCACCTAATCCAAACTTTAGCTTTTATTTTGGGTTTCATTCCTCATCTACGTTGATCTGTAAATCCATTATCGAATAATCTCATGGCGTTGATGGGTTTGGGCTTCCAAATTTGTAGATGGGTTTGGACCTGTTGTTGGGTTTCTTCAATCACAAGCTACAAGGCGTCTTGCACCTTCTTTGTCTTAGATTTTGTCATAGGCCCAACAATGTCAACTAGTGGATCATGTTTGAAGAAGTTGGAGTCCACCTGTAATTTTCTAGCTGAATCGTGCACCACATTTTCTCTCTCTTCAAGAGAGGTGTGCGCTTGATTCTCTTAACGAAAGGAAGAGCTTTCTGGTAGAGGTTGGTCGATCCTAATATCCACATCATCCCCTCCCTTCCGGAGACGATTCGTCTTCGAATCTGCTGTCTCTGCATAATCAAACAAAGATAAATCAGCAACATTAAAGGTAGCAGAAACGTTATAATCATCGGGCAGTTCTAGCTTGTAAGCATTATTGTTGATGTTGGAGTTAATACATAAGCTATGCTTGTATTGTACATTTTCCCAGTTAATATATCGATTAATGTTTTGGTTATATTTTGTTGTGCATTATTTGTCCATTTATATTATGTAGTTAGATGATGAGGTGTCTTGTGTGACACAGTATATCTCATCATTGGTTAAAAGATATAATATATAAAGGAGGTTCGTAACCGAGACAGTCTTGGATAAATTGTCGGTTTAGGTTATTATGTGATTCAGATAATTAGTTTGTCTAAACTGATTGAATCATACAGATATGCCCAGGGCGTATTGAACTTGACCATTTAGAATGATTTGTCTTGTACTGATTTAATAGACAAAACGTTCTTGGTATTCTATCTCTTAATCCCTAGACTTGAGCGGGCATGAGGATTAGACATAATATACTTTGATCTGCCAATTGGTGAGGTCAATTGTGGCTATTAGTCTCGGTGGGTTGGGTGTGCGTGTTTAGTTACTTGGTGTGCTACTGCTTGTCGAAAGGAAACCATGTACAGGTGCGTCCGGGGTGATGGTGCTCCCAAGACGAGCTCTTTATGTTTATTATACTAAACCCAACTGGTGAACTTATGTCCGGTATAGTAAAAAGGTCGAGTGGTACTAGTATCAGAATTAAAGAAGTTAATTAATTAATTTATCAGTAAATTAATAAATTAACGAGCACTATATCTTTGATGTGGGGAGATTATGAATAAATTAATTAAGTTGTTCCAGAAGCAATTCTGGTGTAGGATGGTAGTGCCAAAATTAATCCGTTAGTGGTACAATTAATTTTGTAATGGGTTAATTGGATAGGTAGAATTAATTAATTGATTAATTATTCCTAATTGTTAATTAAGTAATTAACAAAGTGGAATTAATTAATTAATTAATTAAGTCTTAAATTTCAATTAGAATTAGGAAATCCTAGAGATTAGGAATCTAATTTGGATTTAGTTTATCATATTAGATTGGTTACCTAATTGAATTTGGAAACTAATTAACTACCTAAACCCATTAGGAAGACCAATCCTAAACCAACCTGGGGTCTCTCTTGTAACTATATATATAGACAAGGGATTAGCTATTCAAGACATACAATTCATAAGTTTTCAAGACAAGAAAACTAGAGAGAGAAAAATTTCATCTCTCTAGAATTTGGATTTTTGGAACTCAAAACCTGCCGGATTTTCTTCCTCCAGTTGGTCGGCCGCTTCTTTGGATTTGGTGGCACGTGGGAAACGTCCAAGCGGCGCGTGAGTCATCTCTAGGGGCCTAGGTGGCTCGTGTACATCACGCGCTTGGCAGAGTGGTTGCAGAATTTTTCAGGTGACCCAGTTATGGTGATTATCTGATCAATTGCTCGCTAGATCGTTGCCTACACAACGTGCGTTCAAAGTCTTGACCCATACAAGATAATCACCTGAGTGAATGCTTCAATAGGTAATTCTTATGTTTCCGCTTTTAATTAAGAATTTATTTGTTGCCTGATAAATCGAATAAGTACATACCAAGATCCTGCGCAATGTTATTTCAAGCAAGGGTTGGAATAGCGATTGTGCTAGCGTCTAGGCCTGGCCAGAGTTTCCGATTCTGGAATGCATAGCACGAAAGTGAGTTTCTGCCTAGGTCCGGGCAGATAATCTTTCAGTTGATGCATTTGATGACTCGAAATGGACCATCTCCTCTTGGGTGCAACTTAGTCCTTCTAGCTGCAGGAAATCTTTCCTTTCGCATATGAACCCAGACCCAATCACCAGGTTCAAAGACTACTTCTTTACGCCCTCTGTTAGAGTGGCGTGCATAACTCTGAGTTTGTTTCTCAACTTTCTCTCGAACTTTGACGTGTAATTTCTGCACTGCTTCAACTTTCTTAGCTCCGTCCCTATTAAGATATTCAGAAACAGGTAAAGGAGATAAATCAAGAGGCATGAAGGGATTAAAACCATAAACAATTTTGAATGGGGAATAGTTGGTGGTGTTGTGAACAGCTCGATTATAGGTGAATTCTGCTGTGGGGAGGCACTCTTCCCAACTTTTTAGATTCTTCTTGATTATGGTGCGTAACAGAGTTCCTAAGGTTCTGTTTACGACTTTTGTTTGACCGTCTGTCTGAAGATGAGCTGCTGTGGAGAATAGTAGTTTCGTTACATGCTTTCCCCAGAGAGTTCTCTAAAAATAACTTAAGAATTTCACATCTCGATCAGATACTACTATCTGTGGTAATCCATGTAACCTAACAATCATTGCAAAGAATAAGTTAGCAACATGAACTGCAACTGACGTTTTCCTGCAAGGAATAAAGTGAGTCATTTTAGAAAAATGACCAACTACTACAAATACACTATTGTTCCCTCGCTGAGATCTAGGTAAACCAAGGATAAAATCCATGGAGAGATCAATCCAAGGGGCTGAAGGTATTGGTAACGGAGTGTATAAGCCATGAGGCTTGATAGTGGATTTGGCGGCTTGGCATGTAACACATTTTCCTATGAATTTGGCGACATGTTTGTGCATAGATGGCCAAAAGAAATGTTCCTGCAAAAGAAGTAAAGTTTTGGCTACACCGGGTGTCCCATTAGTCCACCACTGTGAGTTTCTTGGATTAATAACTCACGAATTGAACAATAAGGAATACAAAGTTTATTTTCTCTAAACAAGAATCCATCTCGTGTGTAGAACTTATCTTGTGCTCCCTGTTCACATGCTGCATAGATGTGAACAACGTAAGGATCTGTAGAATAATAAGATTTAATCCAACTAAATCCTAACACTTTTGCATCTAAGATGGCAATAATTGAATGACGCCTAGACAATGGATCTGCTACTGTATTCTCAGAACCCTTTTTATACTCAATGACATAAGAAAACGTTTATAAGAATGAACTCCACTTAGCATGTCTTTTATTAAGTTTCTGTTGGCCATGCAGATATTTGAGAGACTCATGATCTGTATGAATAACAAATTCTTTGGGCATTAAGTAATGTTGCCAATGTTCTAAAGCTCTAATGATAGAATACAACTCTTTATCATACGTAGGATAATTCAAAGCAGTATTAGATAATCGTTCAGAGAAATATGCTACAGGCTTACCACCTTGTGTTAACACTGCACCAATTCCAATACCTAAAGTGTCACACTCTACCTCAAAAGTGGCCCCAAAGTTGGGTAGTTGAAGAACCGAAGCGGTTGTCAACTGTTGCTTCAAGGTGTTAAAAGCATATTCATGCGTCTTTCTGTTAGTTTTGAATACAGAAAAGCTATGGCTTGTATCAAAAACTAATATCCACAAATGACATATCATTTTGTTTCAGTATTAAATTGTTCCATTATATCATAGAACTAGATAACGGGGTGTGGAAAGACACAGTAGATCTCGTTATTGGTTAAAGTATTGATATATAAAAGTATGCTCGTAACTGAGATAGTCTGAACATACTATCGGTATAGGTTATCGTGTGATTTGAAAATTAGTTTATCTAGACTAATTAAATCACACGGATATGCCCGGGGCATATTGAGCACGACCAGTTTAGATAGAATTGACTTGTACTGATCGGCGTAGTCAATTCGGTCTAGTATTCAGTCTCTCAATCCCGAGATTGGGACAGGCGTGAGAGTTAGATATCGTATGCTTTGATGTGCCAAAGAGTGTGGTCAATTGAGGCCTATACCTCGGTAGGTTGGGTATGCAGTGTTTAGCTTCTTACGTGCCGTTGCTAGTCGGAGGAATCCACGTACCGGTTCGTCGGGTTGATGGTGCTCCCGAGATGAGCTCGTAAGGTTTATTGTACAAAAAATGGCCAGTGGACTTTACGTCCAGTATAATAAGAAAGTCGAGTTGTACTAATCTAGGATACCAAGAAGTTGGTGAATTAATTTGTCAGTAAATTGATAAACTGATGAGCACTAGATCTTTGATGTGGGGATATAGAAGGAAATATAGTGGCACGATGTAAAGTCATTTTTGAGCGGTAGTTCCATAATTGGTCCATTAGTGGTACGATTAATTATGTGTTTGACTAATCAATAAAGTGAATTAATTAATCATAAAGGTTTAATTAATATTTAATTGACAAAGCGAATTACAAAAATTAATTCTATATGAATTAATTAATCCTAAGGGTTCGATTAAATTAAATTAACAAAGTGGGTTAAGAAATTAATTCGAAATGATCGATTGGAGTTGATTAGTCTAGGGAAGACTAAGGAGTCAACGAAAGTCAAACTAAAAGGTCCAATTCAAAAGCCCACTAGGTCTCCCAAGGAGCTCCCTATAAATAGCTAATGTTAGGCACATTTGAAGACAATAGAAACCTTGTAAGCAAATGCCTTAGAGTGAGAAAGACAAGCCTAGAGAGAGAATTCTTTCTTCCTTATTGAGAATTTTTTTTCGAAGTCGGTTTGTGATATTTCTTGTTCGAGAAACTTAGCCTATGATTCTAGAAGCCCAAGACCACCGCCTGGAAGTTCAAACGCAGCTCGAGAAGTCCGTTCGCCGCTCTTTTTCCAGGCAGTTAGCACCACCTGCGTTTTTTTAGATTTTTCAGCGCCGTTTTGGTGCATTTTTTCATAGTAGGCTTTGTTTATTTGTTGTGTTGATCCTTTGGCTCGTTCCTTTTGGTTCTCCAAAGTCTAGATCTACGAGCAAATAGCTTACCCACGAAGTTTTATTGAGGCGGTGTGGGTTTTCAGATTAGAATCAGTTTCCCGGGCTAGATCTGTGAGTTTTTTGAAGTGGGTTTCTTTGGATTTCGTCGCCAGTGCCTTTAGCCACCTCGTAGTTACTTGCCAACCCAAGTTCGAGATTTTTTGGAGTTATCCTTGGGATTCTGTGTGGAATTTGCGCTAAAGACTTGGTTTTCACAGCAGGTGGTAAATAAGAGGCTGATCTTCGGGCAACGATCTGCTGAGGATCTAATGAGTTTTTTGAAGTGGGTCTCATATGGATCTCTTCCTTAGTGTCTTAGCTACCTTGTGGATAGTCGCCCACACGATTTTGAGGTAGAGAAGGAGTTGTTCTCGGGATTCTCTCGTGATCGGTCTCAGGCGGTAAACAGTAAGATTTTCAGCTTTGGTTTTCTTATTGCTAGGGACATGCTTCAAAGGTATAATCTTTAATCCTTCCGATTTAGTTAAAGATTTAATCTTTGAGCATTGTTTTAATAAATTGAACTAGTATAAGCCTAGATCCGTTCAGGAGAAATGAATTTGAGCCTGAGCAGAGTCGAAAGTCTCTGATTCTGGAATGCATTGCACGAAAGTGAGATTTTCAATTTAGCTCGGGTTTGTTCTGTTTTCCTTCAAATTGGTATCAGAGCGAGGTTTTGGCTTTATACTTGTTTAATTTATTACACAGATTTATTTTGGCATTATTATTTTTGTCGAAATATTTAAACAGGTGGTGATTAGTTTCCTGGCTATTATGGTAGAATTTATTTTCCATTCATAAACCCTGGGACATGTTCGGGCTCGTATTGTTTTTGAATGGACTGTAATAGTAATAACCACGAGCTGAAAGCCGTGTAGGATTAGATAAATCTTGTAGTAGGATTTAATCTAATGTTGTGTTCTTTAAATTCGTAGAAAAACGCCTTATATATAGGAATTTATGTATTATGACGAAGACATTATTTTGGGTAGCTTATATTTGCGGGTTTTGGTTTCTCGTAATTTTGGGTGATTCCTAATTACGTAGTAAACTGAGAAAACCCAGGCGAATCGAGAGGAATCCAAATAACGAGTGGGAGCGACATGGCGGGATGTGTCACCGAGGCGTCAAGGAATCAACGATAGAGAAGGCCATAATAGTTGGGAAATTTTATTTCTTTAATTTTTCGTATTTATGTCTTTTTGTTGATTGTGTGTTTTTGTTTTATTTGCATGAACGAAAACCAAACCAAACCCTTTTAAAAAGTAAAGTGCAATTAACTAAGGTAGATTATTCGCATATTAAAACTCCAACGGTTTTATGGGTTCGAATATCCATGTTAAGATATTGCATGTTAAAACGTAAAAATCCTCAAACTTAAAAATCTAAGTGGGAGTGGGTTGGTAAATATTCCAATGGCCTCCATTACGGATTCATATGTGATGTGGGTTAGACCGATGCGCTGGCCAAGGGCCTTCTTCCCTACGGATAAGTCTTCAACCCCAAGATATCACTAGATTGAATTTATAAAGGGATGACTATAGCAAGTTTAATTGGAGAAATTTGTGACACCCTCGCTAACCGAGGCGCATTAGTATCCTAAGTAACAAGCTTAGAAGTCACGTAATGGCAAACACTTAGTGTACCGTTTGTAGTATTCGTCCTAAGAGGTTACACTGCTTATTGTGACCGGCTAAAATTATCGACTATTAATTTCATTAATCATAAGATCATTGGTCAGATAATGGAATTAATAAACTTCGGTTCTTTTCAAACGAATGTGGGTTGGCGTAGACGTTCACCCAACGTGACCTGCGTTAATCCCAGTGTGAGAGATGTCGGTAGGAGAATGTATTATTTTGAGGATATCAATATTTTCAAAAAAGTATACTGAAACTTGACTGTTTATTTTTCAGTTGTTGATATGTCATTCAACCAGCTACCTGTCATACTGAATCATAACAAACTTACGGGTCCTAATTACATTGACTGAAAATGCAACCTGGACATTGTCTTTACTACTGAGGGTTACAAATACGTGCTCACTGAGGAGTGCCCCCCTAAGCCCAGCGATGATGCCACCCTTGAGCAGCGAGAGCTATATACGAGGTGGCAGAATGCTGATGAGATGACCCGGTGTTACATCTTGGCTTCTATGTCGAGTGTATTGTAACACGAGCATCAGTTGTTTACCTCAGCCTACGATATGATGCTCAACCTCAGAGAGATATTTGGACATCAAGGCAGGGTAGCTAAGCAGTCAGCAATGAGAAAACTCATGAATGCTAGGATGGCTGAAAGCACCTTAGTGAGGGATCACGTATTGGACATGATGAGTTGCATCAATGAGATTGAGGTATTGGGAGGTGATATTGACGTGGAGATCCAGGTCGATATCATCCTCCAGAACTTGCCCTCCAGTTTTGAGCAGTTTCGATTGAACTACAATATGGGCAAGCTCTCATATTCACTTCCCGAGCTCATGACTGCATTGGTGTCTGCAGAGGGCCTCTTCGCAGAAAAAAAAGCAAGCATTGGCTACTGTTGATACCTCAGGTTCCTCTGCTGGGCCTAAAGTCAGGAAGCATAAGAGGAAGAAAGGCCAAAGAGCAACAGCTGATCATGGACCCAAGGCGTGCATTGCCAAGAAGCATAAGCCAAAAGGCAAGTGCTGTGGCAAGGCTGGACATTGGAAGAAGGATTGCTAGAAGCCTCGAGGTATGTGCAAATTTTCCCTAGTTACTGAGACGTGTTTAGCGGAGATTCCCACGGATACTTGGTGTGTGGATTCAGGAGCCACTGATCACGTTTGTAATTTTTTGCAGGGGTTCCAAGTAACCCAGCTGCTTAGAGAGGGAGAATTGCAGGTCTACCTTGGGGATACTACCAGAGTTTTTGTTGTTGCAGTGGGAGTTTTATGTCTTTATTTTTTAGACTCTATTTTACATTTAAGAGATTGTCTATATGTACCCAGTTTTTGGAAGAATTTACTTTCAGTTTCTAAACTTTTATTGGATGGTTATAAGTGTGTTTTTTCTGATAATTCTATTTTTATTAGAAAGAACTAGAGGCTTATATGTTCTGGTACATTAGTTGATAATCTGTTTTTAATTAAGACAAACTCCCCAGTTGTGCAAAACACAGAAACTAGTAACTCATCACTGAATCATAGTAAGAAAAAAGATTCTTCCCCTATGAATCAAACTTATCTTTGGCACCTGAGACTATGTCACATTAACCTTAGTAGGATTCAAAGGTTGGTCAATGATGGGTGTTTAGACTCATTAGATATTGACAGTTTTTCTACCTGTGAGTCCTGCTTGGAGGGTAAAATGACCAAGAGGCTTTTTAAGGCAAAGGTGTATAGGGCCAAATAGGTTTTAGAGTTTATTCATTCTGACTTATGTGGGCCTATGTCAATTCAGGCTAGAGGTGGTTATGAGTATTTCATGACATTCACGGATGATTACTCTAGATATGGATACATATACCTGATGCGCCACAAGTCTGAATGCTTTGGCAAGTTCAAAGAGTTTAAGGCTGAGGTGGAGAACCATCTGGGTAAGAGTATCAAGACCCTGCGATCTGATCGCGGTGGCGAATACCTCTCTAGTGAATTTATGTCATATTTGTCAAAGATGGGTATTCAGTCCCAGCACCCCAGCAGAATGGTGTAGCAGAGAGGAGAAATAGGACTCTTATGGATATGGTTAGATCGATGATGAGTTACAGTGAGTTGCCTATCTCGTTTTGGGATTATACCTTAGAGACAATGTGTTATCTCCTTAATCTCGTACCATCTAAATCTGTGCCTACGACACCCCTAGAGTTGTGGACTGGGCGAAAGCCTAGTCTGAGATATCTCAGGATTTGGGGTTGTCCAGCACATGTGCTCGAGGCAGATACAGGTAAGTTAGATTCGAGATCAAAGGCTATACTATTTGTAGGCTACCCCAAAGGAACGAGAGGTGGTCTATTAGTCCTCAGGATCAGAAGGTGGTGGTGAGCACCAATGCCAGATTTCTTAAGGAGGAATATGTTTTAGATCATAAGTCAAGCAGCAAGGTAGTATTAGAAGAGCTTAGAAGTCAGTCCATTATTCGAGATGCACGAGTACATGAAGACACACCACAAGAGATTGCACACACTATCACAGATGATGCTCTTACACAGGCTGTACCTCGTCGTAGTGGGAGGATTGCCAGACAGCCCGAGAGGTACATGGGTTTGGGTGAGTCTTCAGACTTTATCTCTGGCGCTCATGAACCAGACCCAGTTAGCAACAATGAGGCTCTCCGGGATAAAGATGCAGATTCTTGGCAGAGAGCGATGATTGCTGAGATGAGTTCTATGGACTCAAATCAGGTATGGGAGCTGGTAGACCTTCCTGATAGGTTTCGGCCTATTGGGTGCAAATGGGTCTACAAGCGAAAGAGAAGATCTGATGAGAGGGTTGAGACCTTCAAGGCTAGGCTTGTGGCGAAGAGGTATACTCGGAAAGAGGGTATCAATTATGAGGAGACATTTTCCCTGGTAGCTATGCTTAAGTCAATCCGGATTCTCGTGGCCATAGCTACTCATATGGATTATGAGATTTGGCAGATGGACGTCAAGACAGCTTTCCTTAATAGAAGTCTTGAGGAGACCATCTTTATGCAGCAACCGGAGGGTTTCATTGTTCAGGGCCAAGAGCACAAGGTATGCAGGCTTAGGAGGTCCATTTATGGACTTAAGCAAGTATCCAGATCTTGGAACATCCATTTTGATGAGGTTATCCAGTCCTATGGATTCACTCAGTGTTCGGATGAGCAGTGTGTATATCGCAGGTGTGATGGTGATACGGTGGTGTTCCTCGTACTTTACGTAGATGACATCCTTCTGATTGACAACAGTAAGAACGTGTTGTCAGATGTAAAGACATAGTTATCCAGGCAATTTGATATGAAGGATTTGGGAGAGGCTGGACATATCTTTAGGATCAAGATTATTCGAGATCGTAGGAGACGTTCTCTGACACTCTCTCAGGCATCCTACATAGACACGATTCTGGCCTGTTTTAACATGCAGAACTCCATGAGGGGTTCACTACCTTTCAGGTATGGAGTGCATCTATCAAATGAGCAGTGTCACAATACTGCTGAGGAGATAGATGCCATGCAGGCGGTACCCTATGCCTATGCAGTGGTAGCCTCATGTATGCTACGTTATGTACGAGACCTGATATTTGATTTGTCGTTGGTATGGTTAGCAGATATCAGAGTAACCCTGGGAAGGCTCACTAGGAGAGAGTAAAAAGCACTCTCAAATACTTGCGCAGGATGAGAGATCATGTCCTAGTTTATAGAGCGCAGGATCTTGTACCATTGGGTTACACAGATTCAGACTTTCAAGGTGAAATGGACAAGAGTAAGTCTACCTCTGGGTTTGTGTTTACTCTAGGAGGTGGAGCCATAGTATGACGGAGTGTCAAACAGAAATGCGCGGTGGAATCCACTATGGAGGCTGAGTACGTTGCCACATCAGAGGCAGCGAAAGAAGCTATATGGCTCTGGAACTTCTTGGTGGACTTAGATGTGGTTCTTGAGTTGCCTAGGTCTATCACAGTTTATTGTGATAACAATGGTGTAGTTGCTAACTCGAGAGAACCACGAGCCCACAAAAAAAGTAAACACATAGAGTGCAAGTACCACCTGATACGAGAGATCGTAAAGAGGGGAGATGAGACCTTGGCCAAGATAGCATCAGATGAAAACCTTGCAGATCCTTTCACAAAGCCATTGACCCCAAAGGTCTTTGAGAGACATATGGAGGGCATGGGAGTCAGATTCTTGAGGGAGCCATGTGAGTGAGCTTAAAGGTGTTCTGTAGATTTCATTATGACAGCAGTGTAATAGCGGGTTGGACAGTTTTTGTACTTCTTAGCATAGCTTTGAGTATTTGTGGGAGATTGTTAGTTTTGGATACAGAAAAACTATGGCTTGTATAAAAAATTACTATTCGCAGATGACATATCATTTTGTTTCAGTATTAAATTGTTTTATTATATCATAGAACTAGATAACGGGGTGTAGAAAGACACAGTAGATCTCATTATTGGTTAAAGTATTGATATATAAAAGTATGCTCGTAACTGAGATAATCTGAAAATACTATCGGTATAGGTTATCGTGTGATTTGGAAATTAGTTTATCTAAACTAATTAAATCACACGGATATGCCCGGGGCATATTGAGCACGACCAGTTTGGATAGAGTTGACTTGTACTGATCGGCGTAGTTAATTTGGTCCTAGTATTCAGTATCTCAATCCCGAGATTGGGACAGGTGTGAGAGTTAGATATCGTATGCTTTGATGTGCCAAAGAGTGCGGTCAATTGAGGCCTATACCTCGGTAGGTTGGGTATGCGGTGTTTAGTTTCTTACGTGTCGTTACTAGTTGGAGGAATCCAAGTATCGGTTCGTCGGGTTGATGGTGCTCCTGAGATGAGCTCGTAAGGTTTATTGTACTAAAACTGGCGGCCAGTGGACTTTACGTCCGGTATAATAAGAAAGTCGAGTGGTACTAATCTCGGATACCAAGATGTTGGTGAATTAATTTGTCAGTAAATTGATAAACTGACGAGCACTAGATCTTTGATGTGGGGAGATAGAAGAAAATATAGTGGCGCGATGTAAAGTCGTTTTTGAGCGGTAGTTCCATAATTGGTCCGTTAGTGGTACAACTAATTATTGTTCAACTTATCGATAAAGTGAATTAATTAATCCTAAAGATTTTAATTAATATTTAATTGACAAAGTGGATTAATAAAATTATTTCTATATGAGTTAATTAAGGGTTCGATTAAATTAAATTAACAAAGTGGGTTAAGAAATTAATTCGAAAGGATCGATTGGAGTTGATTAGTCTAGGGAAGACTAAGGAGTCAAAGAAAGTCAAACTAAAAGGCCCAACTCAAAAGCCCACTAGATCTCCCACGGAGCTCCCTATAAATAGCTAATGTTAGGCACATTTGAAGACATTAGAAACCTTGTAGGCAAATGGCTTAGAGTGAGAAAGACAAGCCTAGAGAGAGAATTATTTCTTCCTTATTGAGAATTTTTTTTGAAATTGGTTTGCGTTCTTTCTTTTTCAAGAAACTTAGCCCATGATTCTAGAAGCCCAAGACCACCGCCTGGAAGTTGAAATGCCGCTCGAGAAGTCCGTTCGCCGCTCTTTTTCCGGGCAGTTAGCACCACCTGCGTTTTTTGGATTTTTCAGCGCCATTTTGGTGCATTTTTTCATAGTAGGCTTTGTTATTTATTACATTAATCCTTTGGCTCATTCCTTTTGGTTCTTCAAAGTCTAGATCTACGAGCAAATAGCTTACCCACGAAGTTTTATTAAGGCGGTGTGGGTTTTCAGATTAGAATCAGTTTCCCAGGCTAGATATATTTTTCAGATCTGTGAGTTTCTTGAAGTGGGTTTATTTGGATTTCTTCGCTAGTGCCTTTAGCCACCTCGTAGTTACTTGCCCACCCAAGTTCGAGATTTTTTGGAGTCATAATTGGGATTCTGTGTGGAATTTGCGCTAAAGACTTGGTTTTTGTAGCAGGCGGTAAATAAGAGGCTGATCTTCGAGCAACGATTTGCTGAGGATCTGACGAATTTTTGAAGTGGGTCTCATATGGATCTCTTCTTTAGTGTCTTAGATGCCTTGTGGATAGTCGCCCACAAGATTTTGAGTAAGATACGGAGTTGTTCTCGGGATTCTCTCGTGATTGGTCCCAGGCGGTAAACAGTAGGATTTTCAGGTTTTGTTTTCTTATTGCTAGGGACACGCTTCAAAGGTATAATCTTTAATCATTCCGCTTTAGTTAAAGATTTAATATTTGAGCATCGTTTTAATAAATTGAACTAGTATAAGCCTAGATCCATTTAGGGAAAATGAATTTGAGCCTGAACAGAGTCGAAAGTCTCTGATTCTGGAATGCATTGCATGAAAGTGAAATTTTTGATTCAGCCCGGGCTTGTTCTGTTTTCCTTCACTTTCCCCACTGAAAAAAAATATCTTTCTTAACCAGCTGATTAAGCGGCGTAGCTATAATCGAGAAATCCTTGATGAACCTGCGGTAAAATCTAGCGAGACCGTGAAAGGACCTCACCTTGGTGACAGTCCTGGTGTTGGCCAAGATAAGATTGCGTCAACCATTGACTGATCAACCTTGATGCCATCTTTAGAGACAATAAAACCTAAAAATATAACTTCTGGAACACAAAAGGTACACTTAGAGATTTTAGCAAAAAGGCGATTTTTTTCGTAGGGTTTCAAGGACCAAAGCTAAGTTTTTAGCATGCTCCCTGTTGTTCCTACTGTAGATCAAGATTGTTGGAGTTGAATACATAAGCTATGCTTGTATTGTACTTTTTCCCAGTAATATATCGATTTATGTTTTGGTTATATCTTGTTGTGCAAAATATGTTCATTCGTATTATGTAAGTAGATGATGAGGTGTCTTGTGTGACACAGCAGATCTTATCATTGGTTGAAAGACATAATATATAAATGAGGTTCGTAACCGAGATAGCTTTGGACAAACTGTCGGTTTAGGTTATTATGTGATTTGGATAATTGGTTTGTCTAAACTGATTGAATCATATAGATATGCCCAAGGCGAATTGAACTTGACCATTATGAATGATTTGTCTTGTACTGATTTAATAGACAAATAGTTCTTGGTGTTCTATCTCTTAATCTCTAGACTCGAGCGGGCATGAGGATTAGACATAGTGTACTTTGATCTGCCAAAGGATGAGGTCAATTGAGCCCAATAATCTCGGTAGGTTGGGTGCGCGTGTTTAGTTGTTTGGTGTGTTGCTGCTTGTCGAAAGGAAATCATGTACCGGTGCGTTCGGGGTGATGGTGCTCCCGAGATGAGCTCGTTATGTTTATTATACTAAACCCAACTGGTGGACTTATGTCCGGTATAGTAAAAAGGTCGAGTGGTACTAGTCTCAGAATTAAAGAGGTTAATTAATTAATTTATCAGTAAATTAAAAAATTAACGAGCATCATATCTTTGATGTGGGAAGATTATGAATATAATTTAATTAAATTGTTCCGGAAGCAATTCTGGTGTAGGATGGTAGTGCCATAATTAATCTGTTAGTGGTACGATTAATTATGTGTTGGGTTATTGACAAATGTAGATTTAATTAATTAAGTAATTAATTAATCATTGTGTCAGTTGGTTGTGAATCATACCAGGAACTGGTTTGGGATAAGTGAATCCCTGTATCAGTTGGTTGTGAATCATACCAGGAACTGGTTTGGGATAAGTGGATCCCTGTATCAGTTGGATGTGTTTCAGTCTAGTAACAGGATTGAAGGAAAACAGAATCCCAGTAGGAAGGCCAATCCTAAACCAACTTGTGGTCTCTCTTGTAACTCTATATATAGACAAGGGATTAGCTATTGAAGACATACGATTCATAAGTTTTCAAGACAAGAAAATTAGAGAGATAAAATTCTAGAGAGAGAAATATTTTCTTCTCTCTCCAAGTCGAATTTTTTGAGCTTTTGTGCAGCTGGTTTTTCTCCTCTTTTGGCCAAAATTTAGGCCTGTTTATACCAGCTGCGAGTGTAGCTGTCTCTCTCTCTGGGCGGTGCGTTTACATTACGTGCCAGGTGCAGCGGTGCTAGAATTTTCTGGCAGGTAGATTGTGGTGATTAGCTGATCAATTGGTTTCTAAATAGTTGCCCACACAACGTGAAATCAAAGTCTTGAGGCATACAAGAGAATCACCTAAGTGCACGATTCAAAGGTATTTTTCTAAAGTTCCGCTTTTAATTAGAAATTTTTGTTGCGTGGTAAATCGAATAAGTGCGAACCCAGATCCTGTGCAATGTTATTTCAAAAGGGTTGGAATAGCATTGTGCTAGCGTCTAGGCCTGGCCAGAGATTCTGATTTTGGAATGCATAGCACGAAAGTGAGTTTTTGGCTAGGCCCGGGCAGATAATCTTTCAAAGATGTCATCAAAATAAACCACGACAAATTTTCCTATGAAGAGTCGAAGCACGTGATTCATTAGACGCATAAAAGTGGATGGTGCATTTGTGAGACCAAAAGGTATAACTAACCATTCATACAATCCAAATTTAATCTTAAATGCAGTTTTCCATTCATTCCCATGTTTCATACGAATTTTATGATAACCTTGCTTGATATCTATCTTAGAGGCTACGGCAACACCATGTAAATCTTCTAACATGTCATCTAACCTAGGAATGGGATGTCTATATTTTATGGTTATTTTATTAACAACTCTACAATCAACACACATTCGCCAGGCACCATCTTTTTTTGGGACTAGGATAACAGGTACAACACATGGCTTCAAAGACTCACAAATCGAACCTTTGGCAAAAAGTTCCTCGACTTACCTTTGTAACCCTTTGGTCTCCTCGAAGTTGGCTCGATAGGCGGTGCGATTCAGTATACTCGCTTCGGGGAGGAAATTGATTTGATGTTCGATTCCTCTTGTGGGTGGCAATCCCTTAGGCAGTTCCACAGGGAAGACGTCTACAAAGTCCTGCAAAATAGATTTAACTGCATAAGGCAAATTATCAAGAATATTAGAATTTGTTAATACTAAATGTTCCCTAAATCTGACCAAAATCAAAGTTTGCTTGCGGGCTCGATAAACATCTCGAGAATCTTTAAAGAAATTGTACTGCATAGGCTTCAAAGCAAGAGGTTTCAATACTACTTCCTTTCCCTTGGATTATGCCCCGAAAGCACCTGATTTCTAAAATCGGTAACAAAGCAATTAAGCTACTTTAAACGCAAATTACCAATATTAAACTTTATACCAACTGAATTCTGTCCCTTCACAACCTTCAACCTACACTATTACCGCTTCATTGTTTACAAATTTACAATCGTCCCAACCTCCCCCAAGTTTCTCCTAAGCATGTCTCCGGTAATCCCCTACCTGGATCACATTTAAAGATAAAAATGACATAAATATGCTAAAAGCATACCTAGTGAGAGTCACCTCCGGACCCAACAAAATCAATAAAAACAAGTTTAACATAAAACACAAAACAGAGAGTCATGCATCATAATATTGTAAGCCAACCAACATGCCAACAATGTGAACCAACTAGTCAAATAATGTGCATCCAAATAACCAACCAACATAGATCCTAGAGAGGTCTAGGTCATCGTAACCAAAGCCCTCCCTAGGATATTCTGTACCAACCAATTGGAACTAGGGGTGTTCAAACGGGCAGGTTATACGGGTTAATCGATTTTTTGGTAGTACGCCACCCGCCCAATAATCAAACCGCATAAGGAGAAAACCGCACTAATTTTTATTCGGTTTTGCGGTTTGGGGCCCAAATAACCCGCTTTTAACAAATCTCTTTATTTGTTAAAAAAACTCCTGTTTTTACAAATCTATCACTTTCTACCAACAATCAATCAATCCATACGCATAAAGAAAAACATTCAAGTCTCAGAACAACTAGCGCCATGTCAAAAATAACTAGCACCACGTCCAGCAACAACTAGCACCACGTCAAAAACAACTAGCACCACGTCCAGCAACAACTATATCCATGCATGTGAATTTAAGCTATTTTTTTACAAACACAACCCACCACGTCTCAGAACAACTAGAACAATGTCCAAAAACGTCTATATCCATGAATGAGAATTTAAACAGATTTTTCACAAAGATAGCTCTACCATGTCTCAGAACAACTAGAACCACATCAAAAACAACTAGCACCACGCCAAAAACAACTAGCACCACATCCAGAAATGTCTACATCCATGCATGTGAATTTAACCTATTTTTTCACAAACACAACCCACCACGTCTCAGAACAACTAGAACAACATCCAAAAACGTCTATATCCATGAATGAGAATGTAAACAGATTTTTTTCACAAAGACAGCTCTACCACGTCTCAGAAAAACTAGAACCACATCAAAAACAACTAGCACCACGTCCAGAAATGTCTACATCCAATAAAAAGTATGCACATCTCTTCCAACACTAATCCTTGATGAAATTTGAAACAAAGGTTGACACACACTCAAGGAATGTTTAAATCCCTTACCCTCTACCAATTTGAAAGAAAGTTCATCAACAATAACCATATGTGACAAAGCTTTCCTAACAACAAGTTGATCAAACTTCCAAGCAAGAAAATTAACCTTTTTATCATCCTTATGGAGGGTTAAATGAGATTGGGCAGAATCTATATTTCCAGGGAAAGACAAACAGTTGTTTAAATGCCCTTTTAAAGAACTAGTCCCATGAGTCCTAGATGCAGAACAGTACTCTTTCTCACAATATCGACACCTACTTTTTTGTTTACCATTATCATCCAAAAAAAGAGTCAAAATGATCCCAAACCTTAGACCTTTTGCGAGATGCCCTTGTTTTCTTTGGTTGTTCCTCATTTGGTGGCTGATTTGATATATCTCCTCTCACCATCACATTCTCCTCATGCTGCAGCTGCACAATGTCGTCCATATCAAAATCATATATGGCTTCGTCATCTTCGAATTGAGATATCCTTCAAAAAAAAAAAAAATCTAAACCAGCACACAGAACTGAAAAATAATCTCCACCAGAGACCAAAAAAAAATTCTCCAACACAGAACACCATAATATCAGCAGTCAATCTTTACCACTAAACCAAAAGCTCGAAATATATATATATATATTACAAACCTTTCTGGTGCCTCTTCTTCCATCTGGTAGTACCTCTCTCCCTCTATCAGATTTGGTGAAAAAAGAACAAAAGCTCACTACTTTAAACTTTCTGCATATCACAGGAGGAGAAAGGGAGATTGGTGGTGGTGGTGGTGGACCAAGGTTGTCGTGGTGGTGATTGGGGGGTTATCGACTCTAGGGTTTCATCAAGAAGAGGAGATAAATGAAGAGGGAAAAAAAGAAAGGGGGTTGTTGTTGTCGCACGCGGCTAGGCAGCAGAATGATTTTTCTACTCAAAGTTAGGTGTACGCAGTTTGGCCGAAACCATTTAAACCGACCAAACCAAACCATTTTTTTCAGTTTGGCCGGTTTAAATATATATTTATAGGCCGACAGTTTCTGGATGTAGACGTTTCTGGACGTGGTGCTAGTTATTTTTGACGTGGTACTAGTGTTATGAGATGTGGTGGACTGTCTTTGTGAAAAAAAAAGTTTAAATTCACATGAATGGATGTTAACGTTTATGGACGTGGTTCTAGTTGTCTTTGACGTGGTGGGTTGTCTTTGTGAAAAAAATAGCTTAAATTCACATGAATGGATGTAGACGTTTCTGGAAGTGGTGCTAGTGTTATGAGACGTGGTGGACTGACTTTGGGGAAAAAAATCAGTTTAAATTCACATGAATGGATGTAGACGTTTATGGACGTGGTTCTAGTTGTCTTTGAAGTGGTGGGTTGTCTTTGTGAAAAAAATAGCTTAAATTCACATGAATGGATGTAGACGTTTCTAGACGTGGTGCTAGTTATTTTTGACGTGGTGCTAGTGTTATGAGGCATGATGGACTGTCTTTGTGAAAAAAAATCAGTTTAAATTCACATGAATGGATGTAGACTTTTATGGACGTGGTTCTAGCTGTCTTTGACGTGGTGGGTTGACTTTGTGAAAAAAATAGCTTAAATTCACATGAATGGTTGTAGACGTTTCTGTACGTGGTGCTAGTTATTTTTGACGTGGTGCTAGTGTTATGAGACGTGGTGGACTGTCTTTGTGAAAAAAAAATCAGTTTAAATTCACATGAATGGATGTAGACGTTTATAGACGTGGTTCTTGTCTTTGACATGAATAGATGTAGACGTTTATGGACGTGGTTCTTGTCTTTGACGTGGTGGGTTGTCTTTGTGAAAAAAATAGCTTAAATTCAAAGTGGCCAAACCGGACCGTGTACACCCCTACTCAAAGTATTAAATGGGTTGCGGGTGGTCCCCGTTTAAAAATCCCAAACCAAAACCGCCCACCAAACCGTATGGGTTATTCGGTTACCCGACCCAATAACCCGTTCACCCGCATAAGACCACCCGCTTTCTTAAACGGTTACGGGTCGGGCGGGTTATGTGGGTCACCCATTTAATGAACAGCCCTAACTGGAACGGGCATCCCACCCGCTATCAACCGAGCCACCAAATCAAGCGATCCACCAAGGTACCCTGGGTCATACCTGTCATACGTATTAAACATAATTGCAATAAACGTAAGAACCTCAACAATCCAAACAGCACAGAAACAATCAAATCCCAACCACAGTACACAGTCAACATAATATAACATGTACATATAAACAACCTATTCGACGACATTGTCATAATCGTCTAAACAGAAACGTAATCAACAATCACATGCAACAAAGAAACTTCGAATATAATCCAGGTTATACCTAGGTTACACCTATATGTCCATAGAACATATCAATGTATTCCTAGCTATAACAACATGCACAAGTAAGAGGGAGACACTCACCTTTACGCTTTATACATATCTCGAGTCTCCTTTAGCGAGTAGACATCAACCGTCTATTTATTCGAGCATCTCTTATTTCAAATAACACACAGGAGCCACTACTCAATATCTCATATAAAGATTGTATTTATATGCATTTCCTAAGATTCTCTAAATGAAAATTAACCTAATCCTATTTATTGACCTAACCTCATTTTACCTATTAGCTAAGTGATCCCTAAGTATACCTTACATGAATGTCATAAACCTATTACCTAAAGTCCTAAACCAAAGCCCTAGATTGTTTATGCCCTCTTATCTTTGATATCGTTATAAGTACCTTACCCAAACCATCCTTAACTCAAATGAAATGGTTTAACTTAAGGCGCTATTCTACCTTACGAAGTGTTGCCGCTTTAGTTATTTTCCAAAGTCTCCACTTTCACTAAACAACAATTATTGAAACTCTAGGCATGATTGAACAAAAATAAGACAATAATGGATCTAAAAGGGTTTTAAGGTTTCACTGCTAAACTGAACAGAACAAAGCTAGAATTGGACGGAAAGAGGCTCCGCCTGATGAATGGAGGAAGAGGAAAAACCGGCAAGGCGGTGGTCCGGCGGTCCGGTGATGGCGTAGTATTTCTGGTCGCCAAAATGCAATAACTCATGGTGTGTTTTCAAGCTCTGAAGGAGAGGAGTTGGTTTATGGTGCATGCAACCCAAACCGCCGGAGAATGATGAAATCTCGGCGGTAATCCAGCGACCTAGGGTTTTCAATCCCATTCTCCAAACTGAAAACTAAGAGAGGGGTTTTGTTTCTAAGGGAAGGGGGAATTTTTTGACGGTGAAAAGTCTTCAAAAATCCAGCCATAATGGCCGGAATAGGAGGCGAAGTGCGGAAGGGAGAGAGAAAAAAATGTGAGAAAAAGGGAGCAACGAAGGGTGGGTTTTGTTCTTCACATAAAGAGGATTATTTTCGTAGGGTTATGCCAATGAATCGATGCCGGAGAAGGTGGAAACGGGTGGCGGTCATGGTGGGTGAATGGAGGAATCCGGCGAGAGGGGGAGGAAAAAAAAAGAAGAAGAAAAAGGAAAGGGAAAAAAATGAAAGTCTTTAGGTTTAGTTTTTAGAAATTACATTTCAGTCCTTCATTTGCTTATGTTCTTTTAATTACACCTTAAAGTCTTTAATTCTTTTAATTTAATCCCTAAATCCACCAATTACTCTCATAAATGATTTCTTTATTATTTCCATTACACCCATTTGCTAATTAATACTCCATTAACTAATCATTTACTTATACTTTTATTGAAAACCTAGCATATTTCTCTCATTTAAGAGATTAAACCCAATAATCTCCTTAAAAATATTCACCTACTTGCAGGGATGTTACATATTGGGTCGAATTTTGCTTAGGAGGAGAGACGAATTCCGCCACCTGACTCTTCTTTTTTGGACATGTCGAAATCTTTTTGGGGGAAGGGGAAGGTTTGAGAACCTCTACTTTGCCTAACTGCTGCTTGTCCTTCCCTGCACTAAAAGGGTTAGTACTGCTGCTATCCCGTTCTTTACGTAGTGTTTCCTGAGTTAGGGTAACCTGCGTAGAAGAAAGAGGTAACAAATTAGCTTTCTTACCCTTGTACAAGAAAGAATATCTGTTAGTGAAGCTGTCCTTGGTGACTTTTCTGTCGTACTCCCAAGGTCTTCCTAACAGAATGTGACAAGCATTCATTAGTACTACATCACAGAGGATTCATCCTTGATGGGGCCAAGGTAGAAAATAACAATTGCCTACTTCTGTACTTTCACATCTCCAGCATTATCCAGCCATTGCAACTTGTAATGGTGTGGATGAGGAAAACAAGTTAGTTTTAATTCTTTAACCAAATATTCACTTATGACGTTTGTGCAGCTGCCGTTATCAATTATGAGTAGTCGTTTTCTCTGATCCTTAGTCTTACAACATATATGAAATATATTGGTACGTTGCCCTGGGTTGGATTCTGGTGTAGGCTAAGCACTAAGGTTTTGGATCATGACTAAAGCTGAACTTCTAGTCGAGGGATCTTCCTTGTGCTTTGCCTCAAATGCTACTCTTGAGCTGTCTTTCATTCTACAAAAGAATATAGAACAAAAGACCAAGCGTAACAAGACACAAAAGATAATAAAACAAAATAAACAAAACATAACTAAACAAAACACAAAGTAAGGAAAATGAAAGAAATTGAAAAACTGGATTTTGGCGCGTTGCGCGGCTGCTTTCGGAAGGAGGCCGCGAGACGATCGTCGTGATCACGGTGTTGTTGCAGTCGGGGTTTTTACGGCTAATTTGCTAAATTTTCTTCAAACCTTACTTTCAACAACTTACTTACTCTTTCTAGATTGGTTTCCTTATCTTACGACTCAATAACCAAACTCAAAACTCAAAAGACTCAACACAAAACAAAGACTCAAACTCAAACTAGCAATCAAAGGACAAGTCTAACAAAGAGTAAAAAATTTGAAACAAAACAAAGGTGACAAAAACAAGTACTATATAATATAGATGCTTATTAAGTCACTCAAAAACACAACAAATCCAAAAATCAGCAGGTACTCTCTCCAGCTAAACTGTGATCCCTCAAGAACACGAGCTAACTACCAGGGAGAGGAAAGAGTTTATACACACACTGGGCAATATAACCTTAGGGCAATTGACGACCCTATACTCCCAATTTTAATGTGTGATCACTCCAATTTTAAGGTCTTTTTCTTTACTTAGCCCGACTTTTGGAGAAGAGCTTTTCTTTTACAGAATTTGTTAGATTATTAAGATTGACTCTTTGGCTCTTTCCTCTTCTCACTATATTTAGACTTTTTTCGGGAGTTTAGAACTGCTATCTATTGCGAGGGGAATTTATACCTCAAGTACACAACAAGAGGGCAAGGCTATCGAGTTTCAAGTATTCTCAAGAAAACCACAATCAAACCTTAAATAATACCTACTAACCTCAGAGCTGTCAAACTCTGTGTTCCTCGTGCACCGATTTGTGAAAATACGTTTCACTTCTGCAAGTTCCAAACTCGTACTACTTGTCAGAAAAATCTAAAAATAGTTCAAACAGAACAAAAAAATCTCGAAACTAGAAAGAAAACACAGAATTTTCGAAAATCACCTAACTCACACAAAAGGGTATTTCGATAAATTTTGGAAAGTTTCGAAGGGTTTTGACTAGGGGAAAAATTGACTTTTCTACCACCAAAACTCGACACTAACACAAATTAAACCTAGAGGGGGACTTCTAGACTCAAACAAAACAAAAACCAAACAAAAAAATTCAAAAATGAAGAAACGCTTGGTTCCCTAAGGATGCCTCAGACACAACTTCTAACATAGATATTTGGACTGAAAATTGGACTGATTTTCAACTAATAGACTCAAGATATTTTCGAAACCTAGGAACTAAATTTTCAAATTCAAATACACAAAAATAAAACACAAAAACTCGAAAAAAATAATAGAAGAATAGGACGAAAACAACCTTGAGCTCTGATACCAATCTTTGACGGTTTATCTTGGTCCGAATTCAATTCAACGTGAAAGCGGTGCTGACAAACTGGTTTCTAACGAACAAGAACCTCTATGTTAATAGAACTTTCTCATCTATTCCTACCTATTATCTCTACAAGCATGAATTAAGTGGCGGAATCGCTCAATCCAAGAAACACGCACTCTTATTTTAACCTATTTGTGCGAAAATCTAGATAGAGGGTGGGTGATGGTTTATGATGATTTTAGTCAACACATAACCATGGTTTTACAGTCCAACCAATTGACTATAACCAATGAAAACAAGGGTTTGTAAGTTTCCTCGCAAGGACAACTCATAATCACTCAAAGAGATTTTAGGAGAGTTCACAACTCACAATTTTCAAAATTTTCTTAGGCAAAATCAATGTATGTATTCTCAAAAATATGAGACCTATTTATAGGCAATTACAAGTCTTCTCTTCCTATTCTAAAAAGGAAATCTCAAATCCTATTGATTTAGAGATTAGGAAGGAAAAAAAAAAAAAAAAAACTAATCCTATTGCTACTCTGATTGGCTAAAATTCGTCCAAGGAGAGATGTACTACAAGACAAAATTAAAATCCTAATCAAGAAGGGAAAAATCAGAATATCCTATTTCAAATAACATACATTTCTGAAGCCTTCTCCTACTATGAAAGTAAAAGACAACACAATCCAAATTGGAAAAGACTTATATTTCCCAGCTTCAGTTGGTTTAGAAAAGCTTTGGATTTTTCGACTGGGCTTCTTGCTCACCTAATCCAAACTTTAGGTTTTATTTTGGATTTCATTCATCATCTACATTGCATCTGTAAGTCCATTATCAAATAATCTGGTGACGTTAATGGGTTTGGGCTTCCAAATTTGTAGATGGGCTTTGGCCTGTGGTTGGGCTTCTTCAATCACAAGCTGCAAGGCTTCTTACACCTTCTTTGTCTTAGATATTGTCATAGGCCCAACAATGTCAACTAGTGGATCACGTTTGAAGACGTTGGAGTCCACTTGTAATTTTCCAGCTGAATCATGCGCCATATTTTCTCTCTCTTCAGAAGAGGTGTGCGCTTGATTTTCTTGACGAAAAGAAGAGCGAACTGGTTCTTCTTCTGGTGGAGGTTGGTCGATCCTGATGTCCACATCACGTTGCAAAATTGCTTGAGTTTCAACATGTACAAAAATTCTTGATAATTTTCATTGCCGAGAATGACCTTTCAATAGAAGCTGTTGTCACAGGTAAAACCAATGCTAACTCGATGAGCCGATAAACCAATTAGAAAGAATTGTTGCATTTCAACTCAACCATTTTCTTTGTAAGACCTCCAATATCATAAAGATCGATAAAAGTTGATATTGATAAAACATAGCGATGAAATATTTTTAGTTGTGGCTTTAGCTTAGATAGATTATCCATAGAAAAATCTTGTGGATATAATTCAGCAAGAGGAACTATCCGCTCATAATCAAAGCTAGCAAATGAATTGCTAGGATCAAGACATGTTATGCCCATCATCAACTCTGAGTTTGACTCATTGAAACGGTCATCTAATTCTTGAGAAATAAGATCAACAACCTAATATTATATAAAGAAAAATTAATATTTTCTATTTCATAATATTAAATAACAAATTACTGTTGATATCAATTTTTTTGAAAAAAAAATAACATACCTACAAAAAGATGTCCACACGAAAAAGGTGAGAATAAGTCCTTTGGTCATCAATTGTCTTTCTTCCCCACCTAGGATGACATCTTCCATATTGGGCACAAAAAATTCCCTTTTTAGCACAAAATTTAGTGACTTCATCCAATATCTCCTGGCAACCATCATTTCTAAAGTCTCTCAATTCACCTTTTAATACTTTAATCAATTGCATAGCAAGACCAATATTTTGATTTTTCGGTTGTAGAACTTGTGACAATGTATTTGTCATTCCCAATATTTGTTTCATCAATTGACCAATGAAAACAAATTCAAAATTTTTCAACTTATCCACCAAACCAAGAGCAAGGCCTTGACTTTTCGACTCAGTACAATCCTCAAAAATTGCTTGAAGCACTTCTTACACTGGATTCTACAAATAAAAAAGATGAATAATTGTATTATAGTGAGAACCTCAACGAGTATCTCCAGCTCGAGCAAAACTCATTTCTTGATTCATTCCCTTTTTCGTATGAAGTTCACCACTTTCAATATGATTTTTAAAATCATCGTATTGTTTCTGTCTCAACTCATCTCTTCGTTTACAAGATGCTCCAAAGTAGTCACAATCATTGATAGGTATTCAAAGAAACTCACCACAAATCCATTTTTCTTCGCAGTAGCAATAACCACGAATTGAAGTCGGTGAGCAAAACAATGGATATAGTGTGCTTGTTCATTTTCTTTTAAAATGAGTGCCTTAAGCCCATTAAATTCACCATGCATATTAGAGGCCCATCGTAACCTTGTCCTATAACTCTTGACAATGATAATTTATTCTTTGCAAAAAAAAAACCATCAATAAATTTTTTCAAAGACTATGCAGAAGTATCATAAACATAGACAACTCCAAAAAATCGTTCTATCACTTCCCCTTGATTGTTCACAAATCTTAAAACAATAGACATTTTCTCCTTTACTGAACTACACAAGACTCATCATTCAAAAGAGAAAAACACTTGTCTCTAATTTCTGCCAAAATAAAATTCTTCACTTCTGTAGCACAAGCATTAATTATGTCATTTTGAATCCTTGGAGAAGTTAACAGATTATTTGATGGAGCATTCAAATCTATTACTTTATTCACTTCTTCGTCATGGTCACAATACCATTTTATAAGTTCAAGAAAATTGCCTCGATGAACGGGCTCTGTTGACTCATCATGTCCACGGAAAGCCAAACCTTGCCCCAAAAGATATCTAATTACATCTAAAACCGTTGTTAATCGCTTGCGGTAATTTACCTCCTTTTCTTACTTATTTAATTCATCACATAATCTATATTATGTCTTTGATTTTTATATCCCAAAACCTTACTTTTAGAATAATTGTGTGAGGCCGATCTTTCATGAGCTTGAAAATTTTCCAATGCATGTTTCCAATTTGTAAAACTATTTTTAGTGCAGGCATCTTTCCCAGATTTATGATCTTGACTAAACAAATAACACCACAAACAAATTGCGGTATTTTTTTGTCACACTATATTCTAAACAATCAAATTTCTTGAGCCATTTCTCTTGAAAACTTCTTTCATCATTGCTATATTTGGTTGAGGGGAAAACATGACCATGTGGTCTACAAGGGCATATGGCCAAATATTTTGTCCTCAATTGATCTCTAAGATAAAAAGAAAAATTCTCAATTTGTCCACGCAATCTGTGATCATGAACAATCTCTTCCTCCGACAATTCTACCTCTTCCGAACTCTTTTACTACTCACATTATCATTCTCAATGTCATTGGAATTCAAATTATTTTTAGAGGATATCCCTACAATCGGTTGGGAACCCTTGCCAATTTTAGAAAAAAATTATCCAATGTAGATGCTTCCCTAAACAATAACCAAATATTTAAATTAATTCATTAATCAAACATTTAAAAATTTATCCAATTCAAAAATCAATTATAAAACATCACAATGCTCATTTAAATTAATTCATTAACCAAACATTTAAAATTTTATCCAATGCACAAATCAACTATAAAAATTTATAATAATCAAATCCTTAAAAATAAAAATAAAAATTACCTCATATTGCGATTAAATCAGGATGGAGTAATGAAATATTGCTGACTGCCACCTAAATAATACGTGGTGGAGTTTGGAAGTGTTGGGTTGGGTGGTCAGGCGGTAGTGGACCTAAGGGCTGCTGGCCGAGTGTATGCGCTACGGTAGATGAGAGGGATGTTGGGGGAGAATGTTGGGGAAGAGGGGGACAAGACAAAAAGGATGTTGTGTAGTGGATATATATATATATATATAATTTGGCAAAACCATCTTTAATTTTTTTTAACTCAATAGCCAAAACGGGGTTAAAAAAAATTAAAAATGGTTTTGGGCCTGATTTAGGCCCAAAACCATCCAAAACTTCTTCTTCAATAGAGGGAAAGTGCAGCCACCGGCGGAAGCAAACCGGCAGCAGCAGGGAGAGACCATTGGACTCGGAGGGCGGAAACAAGGGCGAACAACGGCCGAAATAACTCTACTAGGAAAAATTTTGACCGTTTCGGGGGGCGGGCGCCCTCCTTCGCCCAGCTGTAGTTCCGCCCATGATTTGAACAAAATGAATTTTTATGTCTATTATTATTTAAATATTTTCAAACCCTAAATAATTTCCTTCTTATGTAGCAACATAAAGTTGGCAATTACGTGTTCTCGGTATTTCACATAGCATAAATTATACCATATAGCTAGGTACATTTACCTAGTGGGTACATCGATCATTTCCTTGCACCTTGGAGGCATTGCGGTTTTTCTCCAAGCTCCATTTCTTTTCGACTCTACTTTAAATTTGGTGAGGGAAGAATTTTGGGGTAAGGGAGAAATTATGGACATATGGAAATGAAACATGGGTTTATAAATGAGAGAAATTAGTTATATTTATGTTTCTTTCATAGAGCACCCTCCCGCTTGATTTCTTGATTAGTCTATGAAAATATTGAATTGATTGATTTATATCCTTAGGAACATACCATCCTTGACGTATATTTGGATTGATTTCTCGCCCCAAGGGTGTTTCATAAAAAAACCTATTGGTCGTATAAGAGATCAAAATTTTTTGCATCTAATGGAGAAGTACCATTTTTGGAATTGAGTGGCATAGGTAAACAAACCGAGGCCATTTAATTAACTGTTAGGGCTCCACCGGAACTTTCCTGGCCAAAATTAAGTTGAATGTGTTAGAAATGAGACAAATTTGAATGAGAATTGAGTTTCTTATTGTGTTGGAAAATCAAGGGTAAAACCAAAAGGCCTGATCAACCTACGATTTACTCTGTAATGAGCTGAACGGTTTTGACTGATTCATGAATGAATTTAATGAGCAGAATGAAACATATCTAAATTGTTCGATACATTGAAATATATGTACAATGAATCTGCTATGCACTTATTCAACGTATGTACTAATGAATCTGCTAAGCACCTATTTAGTTAGACCAAAGGGTTTTCCACCTATAAATAGTGGCTCATTTTCAAGCATTGGTTATCCCAAAAAAACTTTCTTCTTGAGTTTCTTAAGGCTTATTTCTCTCAATCTTTGGTATTTATCATACGTTATAAGTTCGAGTTTGTTGGTAAGGCAGTTTTGTGCAAATCGACTTTACATTTTCTATTGTATATTGAGAAACATTTTGTTATACGTATCCTCTTGCACATTTGTAGAGGGGGAAAATCTGTTTTAAGGAAATTTTGATATTCACAAGTCTTGGAATTTCTTTCTACTATTCTATATACCAAGCCTATATTATTTTAGCAAACTTAAAACAGATTTTTCCTGCAATGGCTGGTAACAAGGGATCCTAATGCTACTATCCCCATCTCCACTACCGAGGTGAATCCTGCTATCTCCCCAAACATGGGCTCGATTTCTACTCCTTCAGTGGCTATCCCTACTGTGTTAGGTAGCCACCATGAGAAGCTGGAAAAATTTCAAGGGGTTGCCATTTTTTTCAAAAGTTGGCAACCAAAAATGTTGTTTTACTTGACAATGTTGGGTTTTGCAAGGTTTTTGAAAAAGGATCCCCCGAAAGTCCATGAAGGGGGGTGGTGATGCTTCGGCCCAAATTACTGTATAAGCATGGAAGCACTCTGATTTCCTCTGTCGCAACTACATTCTAAATGGGTTGCAAGACTCCCTGTACACTGTTTATGGGAAGTACGAAATGACAAAGCGATTATGGGAGGCTTTGGACCATAAGTATAAAATTGAGGGTGCGGTCAAAGAAATTTGTGGTCGGACGTTTTCTTGATTTTAAAATGGTTGACTCCAAATCAGTGATGAGTCAAGTGGATGAGTTGCAGCTCATCTTGCACGATATAAGTGCTGAGAGGATGGTGTTGAGTGAGACTTTCCAAATGGTGGCAATGATTGAGAAAGTGCCACCAAGTTGGAAGGATTTCAAAAACTATCTCAAGCACAAATGCAAGGAGATGACCTTGAAGTATCTTATTGTCAGACTTCAGATTGAAGAAGACAACAAGAAGGTTGAGATCAAGTCGGTCAACCCTTCGAAAGCCGAGGTCAACATAGTGGAGTCAAACCAGAAAGAATGGCGGTATGACTCTGGTGCAACCAAGCATGTGTGCACCAACAAATGCCACTTCTTCACATTCAAACTGATTCAAGTGAGAAGTTGAACATGGGAAACTCTGCTGTTCCAAGGTTGAGGGGAAAGGAACAGTTTTGCTCAAGTTGACTTCGGGCAAAATGTTGACTTTTAAGGATGTGTTGTATGCTTCAGAACTCTGGAAGAATCTCATTTCTAGGTTCATGCTGAATAAGCATGGATTCTGCATTGTAATAGAGTTGGAAGAAATTATCCTTTCTAAGCCGGGAATGTACTTGGGGAAGGGGTACACATCTGAGGGAATGTTCAAAATGAATGTAATGACTATTGTAAAAAATAATGCAAGTACCTCTTCTACTTATTTGATTGAGTCTTCTAGCTTATGGCATGGTGGACTAGGTCACGTTAATTATGATTCGATATGTCGATTAATTAACTTGAACCATATCCCAAGTTTCCAGATCGACCAAAGTCACAAATGTGAAATTTGCATTGAGGCAAAACTAACAAGGTCATCGTTCCAAACTGTTGAAAGAAACAATGAACCCTTTGACTTAATATATAGTGATGTGTGTGATTTAAATAAGTACAAACACGAGGTGGTAATAAATATTTTATTACCTTTATAGATGATAGCACAAAATATTGCTATGTATATTTGCTTAAAAGCAAAAATGAGGCATTAGAAAAATTCTCTATAAGACCGATGTTGAAAATCAACTTGGAAAACGAATCAATAAATTGAGAAGTGATAGAGGTGGAGAGTACGAAGCACCTTTTGGTGACTTTTGTGCTAAAAATGATATAGTTCATGAAGTAACTGCACCGTACTCACCTCAATCCAATGGAATTGCTGAATGTAAAAATTGCACATTAAAAGAAATAATGAATGCGATGTTATTAAGTTCAGGTTTACCTTCTAACATGTGGGGAGACACTATTTTGTCAAGTAATTACTTAATTAATAGAGTACCTCGAAAGAAAGAAGGGAAAACTTCATATGAATTGTGGAAAGGAAATATGTCATCTTTCAAACACTTACGAGTGTGGGGGTGCCTAATGAAAGTAGTAGTACCAACACCAAAGAAAATAAAGATAGGTCCTAAAACAGTGGATTATATCTTTATAAGCTATGCATATAACAATACTGCATACTGATTTCTTGTGTATGATTCAAAAATTCTGGATATAAACAAGAATACCATCATGGAATCAAGAAATGCATCATTTTTTGAAAATGTATTTCCTTGTAAATCAGTTGGGGAAACTAGTTCTAAATGAAATAGTGAAACCATAGATAAAGAAACACAAAATCAAGAAGTGGTAGAATTAAGACGTAGCAAAATAGTAAGGGTGGAAAAATCATTTGGTGATGATTTTGAAACTTTTCATGTTGAGAAAGAACCACAAACTTATGCTAAATATATGAATTCTTCGGAAGTGCCTTTATGGAAGGAGACCATAAATAGCGAGATTGATTCTATTTTACAGGATCATACTTGGGAGTTAGTGGACATCCTTCCTGGCTGTAGTCCTTTAGGGTCAAAATGGATTTTTAAACGGAAAATGAAAGCTGATGGCTCTATTGACAAACCTAGGCTGGTAATCAAAGGGTATAAACAGCGTGAAGGCTCCAGTGACGAGAATAAATTCTATAAGGATGATACTTGCTATTGCAGCCTTACGACATTTGGAAATCCATCAAATGGATGTCAAAACAGCTTTTTTAAATGGGGACTTAGATGAGGAGATACATATAGAGCAACCCGAAGGGTTCAAAGCTCCAGGTTCCGGTGAGAAATTTTGTAAATTGGTTTAAGTCATTGTATGGTTTGAAATAAGCTCCAAAGAAGTGGGATGAGAAATTTAACCATACAATGATAACTAGTAGATACAAAATTAATGAGTGTGATAAATGTGTCTATGTTAAAGAGACCAGAGATGATTATGTCACTTTATGTCATACGTAGACGACATATTCATAGTGGGTAGCAGCGAAAAATTGGTCAAATCTACCAAAAACATGTTAAATTCAAAATTTGACATGAAAGATATGGGGCTTGCATATGTGATTCTTGGAATTTGAATTATTAGGTCTCCAAAAGATCTAATTTTGAGTTAAGCTCATTATGTAGACAAAATTCTAGGAAAATTCAATTAGAATGACTCTGGAATTGCTAAAACACCATTAGATAACAGTCTTCACTTATCCAAAAATTGTGGAGAAGGTATTTCCCAAGTAGAATACTCCAGAATTATAGGGAGTCTGATGTATCTAATGAGTTGTACTAGACCAGACATTGCTTATGTGGTAAGTAAGTTGAGTTCATACACGAGTAATCCATGGAAAGATCACTGGACTGCAATAATTAGAGTACTAAGGTACTTAAGATATACTCGTGATTATGGATTAGATTATACCAGATATCCATCTGTACTAGAAGGCTATACATATGCTAATTGGATATCTGATATAAAATACTCAGCATGCACGAATGGCTATGTGTTTACACTTGCTGGGCCGTCGTGTCTTGGAAATCCTCAAAAAACCTGTGATAGCTAGATCCACAATGGAATCAGAGTTTATTACTCTAGATAAATGTGGAGAAGAGGATGAATGGCTACGTCCTTTCTTAGAGGATGTTCCAAAATGGGAAAAACCTGTGCCACCAATTTGTATTCATCGTAATAGTCAATCTGCGATTGGTAGGGCACAGAGTATAATGTATAATGGTAAATTGAGTCGACACAATACCATTAAACAACTGCTCTTAACAGGATTTATCTCAACCGACTATGTAAGGCCAAAGGATAACATCGCGGATCCACCAACCAAAGGGTTAAATAGAGAGACAGTTGAGAGATTGATAAGAAGAATTGGTATAAAGCCTGTGAAGAATAAAGGTTTTATGAAAGAAAACCCAACCTATTTGACTGGATATCCCAAGATCTAGGTTCAAAGGGACAACCTAATTATAAGACCTGGTGCGTCACTGTAGGGCCAACCTTAACTCATTCATGTCATTAAACAGTGACAGTTTGGATAAGGATAGCACATGGTTGTTTTAATGACTCATAATTGAGTAATGTCATTTACTCTAGACTTAAGAAGTCACATATGTTAGAGAGAAGTAGGACCACTTCAACGGAGAATTGATAAGGCTAATTATTTAGAAACTCTCGCAAAACTAGGACTGTTCATGGCCAAAACGAACAAAATCATGAGAATAAAACTTAATAGAAATTGTTCTTGGGTATTTTATGTGGATTCTTTACACATACAACAGTACAGTTCAAAGACATCGCGTCTACTGGATAGCTAGTAAAGCAAACGTACTTTACAAGGAGGAAGTTCAAAGGGTAACACACCTACCTTCTCTATGCAAGGATTAGTTGATGAATACCATTATCCTTGAATCGATTCAATATCTCATTCATGTGGGGGATTGTTGGAAATAAGACAAATTTGAATGAGAATTGAGTTTCTCATTGTGTTGGAAAAATCAAGGGTAAAGCCAAAAGGCCTCTGTAATGAGTTGAACGGTTTTGACTGATTCATGAATGAATTTAATGAGCAGAATGAAACGCATCTAAATTGTTAGATATATTGAAATGTTTATACAATGAATCAAAATTGTTAGATATATAGAAATATATGTACAAAGAATATGATATGCATCTATTCAACGTATGTACAAGGAATCTGCTAAGCACATATTCAGCTAGACCAAAGGGTTTCCACCTATAAATAGTGGCTCATTTTCAAGCATATGGTATCCCAAAAAAAAAACTTTCTTTTTGAGTTTCTTAAACCTTATTTATCTCATTCTTCGGTATTCATCATACTTTATAAGTTCGAATTCGTTGGTAAGACGGTTTTGTACAAACCGACTTTATGTTTTCTGTTGTATCTTGGGAAATATTTTTCCATACGTATCCTTTGCATATTTGTAGACGAGACAAATCTGTTTTTAAAAAATTGTGATATTCACAAGCCTTGGAATTTCTTTATACTATTCTATATACCAAGCCAATATTATTTTAGCAGAATGTACTAGATTTAAATGTCATTCAACAATATTTATTTAACACGAAAAATAAATTTGTATCAAATAACACGTTATTAGGGTGATTTCTACGTGTTTGAAATTATCAAAGTCTTTTTAAATGTCAAATTTTTACACCTGCCTGCCAAAACTAATTATTAATATCTACAATCAACAATATATAAAAAAGAAATAATTAAAAAAGAAAAAATTAAAAATGGGCCCACAAGCTATGACACGCGCCAAACATTATTGCGTGTGACTTCATTAAGACATATAACTAATGCACTTAGAATCGGGTTAAGTGCTCGATCTAGCCATGTGGACTAAAATAGTTCTCACGTTTGCTTCGACCGCATAACTTAGGGGGCGTTTGGTTTGGGGAATTTGGAATGGGGAATGGATATAAATTTCATTTTCATCTCATTCATATTGTTTGGTTGAAAAAAAATGGGAATGAAGGAATAAGAAGAAAACCCATGGAAATGGGTGTAACCAAACCTGGGGGGGAGGTGGGTTTTAATTTTCATTCCCAATTTTTGTGCCTTTCTTTTGTTTTCTATCATCTACCCTCACGGAGGAAAAGAGAAGAACAAGATGAGTCGGGGGCGGTGGTCTGTGATGGCTCGGCGGTGGATGTTGAGCCCTTACTTCACGGTTGTTGTTGTTGCTATCCTCTCTGTGCTTATTTCAGGGGTGATGTCGCTGGCGGCTATGAACCGGAAGGGAGAAGGTGACTGGTGTGGGTTTCAAATCTCAGGCGGGAGAAGGTGGCCCAGGAAGAGATGAAGGAAGGGGACGGGCGGTGAGAGAGAAGGGAGGAGGAAGGAGAGGGTATATGTAACACCCCTGGAAGAACATGCTATCCCTTTCACGTGATTATTAAGAGTTAAGTAGGAATTATAAAAATAAATATGTTAATTAAGATAAGAACGAGAAAAGTTAGAGACTTAAGTGATTTAAAAGAAAACATTTAAGTGGCTAAATGGGAGAAAAGAACTTAATCAAGGGAATTAGGAATTTTGAGGTATAATTTAAAAAGAACCTAAGAATCTAGGGACTAAATCATAGATTCCTAAAGACTAAACTTAGTTCCTATTCCTTTTAAAACAAAAATTCCAGCAGCCCTTTTTTTTTTTTTTTTTTTTTTTTTTGTCTTCTCTTCTTCCTCTATCAGCCCGTGAGCAGCTCACCTTCGCCGGTTTCCTTCGGTCGCCACCACTTCCAGCCAGCAGGTCTTCCTTTCGGCCATCCGAACCCCCGAAAAGAAACCCCACCCTCCAGGGAACAAAACCCACCACTTAAACACCTCCTCTCCTCGTTTTTTCTCTCTCCCCGTCAAGCTCTGCCACCGCTGTTTTCGTCGCGATTCAGCCTCTTCCAGCGTCTACTTGGACGGAAACCACCTCGAATGGACGCCTCTACCCAAGAGCTATAAAACCCACTGCTTGTTCTCTCATTTGGCGGTCAATTGGCTCTCACCGAAAAATAATCACCGCTGCCGGATTCGCCGTCCATCACCACTGTGGGCACTACTGACGTCTCCATTCAACACAACTGCTGGTGACCTATATTTTGTTTGACTTCCAGTCACTAGAAAAATGGTAAATCTTAAGCTTCGATCACTTTAATTAAAAGAAACTTACTTTTTGGATTAATAATGTGAATGCATGGCTTATTATTGTTTAATTGATGTTGTGATTCTTAATCTAGTCATGCATGTGATAATATTGTAGGTTGTGCACCTAATGTTAATAGATAAGGTTCAAAAGACAAAGGTAACAAATAAGTAAGTCTAGGTCACTCGAAGATAGGTTAACTAGAAAAAAATTAGAAGGATAAATTAGTTAGAAATTGGGCAGAATAGTATTTAGGACAAATAATAGGCTAGTTAAGTTATATGACTATAGGTTGGATTACTAAGCATGACTCGGATATTATTGAATTGGAAAGATAAAGAACAGTAAGTTAATACTATACATATCTACATGAGCTTAAGAGTCTAGAAATCATATAGGAAGCTAGGTAAATAAATCTAAGTAATAAAAATGGATTCGCATGTGCCTTGGGATCAAGTTTAGGTCAAAAGGACGTGGGAATCGCCTCGTGTTTCGCGACCCCGAGAGGAATCTCACTCCCTTTGGCTTAGTACTTGGTTGTGAGACATGAATAGGAATAGATTAGTACATGTAGAGACCCTTAGGACATGCCAATCTTTATGTGCGATTTTTGATAAGTGGACTCTGTTTGTTATGTGTAATAGGAATCCTTATGACTCATAGACAAGTGGTGTCTTCTTGTCAAGCTGAGTTGTGAAAGGTTAACGCATTAAAGGTGAGTTGATTCTTTTTATGTGTTGCTTTGTTAAATTCAGGAGTACTTATATGCCCTCAAAAGCATATAGGTAGCCTGGGTTTAACCTGGAAAACATTCGTATGTACTTTTGCATGTCTATGCTTATTGCTCTCGATGCATCTAGACAATTATGGCCTTGCCGGCACTTAGGATTTATTCTCTGTAACCATGGTTTTGTTTTGATGCTAGTTTGTGGTAATGAATTATGTGTGGTATTTACGACTTTGGATGTTTAGCATGATGGTTGATGGGTGTTATTTCCGCACATTTGTTGTGTTTGCATCTTTTGGGGGCCCCGCCCTTTTCGCGCCGACCTACTAGGTAGGGGCCGAACTGAGGCTTAGTACGTAGGACAGGTATGGCCCGGGGTACCTTTGGTGGCTCGGTGGATATTGGTGGCTCGGTTGATAGCGGGTGGGATGCCCGTTTTCCATATATCCTAGGGAGAGCATTGGTTGCGATGACCTATACCTCTCTAGGATTCAGGTTGGCTTTATTTAAGTTGTTGCACATTATTTGGTTGGTTGACGTTTCTTGTTAGCATGTTTAAATGTTTTACCGTTTTGATGCCTAATTATGTGGTTATGTTATCGATGGTTCTTGTATATGTTTGTGGGTTTGTTGTTTGTGTGCTTATCTTTTTGACCCTCCATCCAGCGCAGGCGGCGCCAGGTAAGCTAATAGAGAATCCTCACTGAGTATGCCTAGCATGCTTATTTAGTTACGTGTGTTTTCCAGGAATAAGTCCGGAGCGAGCCTAGGGGGAAGCTGGGTTGGTATATGGGTTTGAAGGAAGGTGTTTGAAGCTGCGAACTAAGGAATTGAATTTAAAACTAGAACTTGTATGTAATGTACTTAAGTACTTTATGATTTAAACTTGTTTAGGATTCTTGTAAAACAATTGTAGCAAGATAATGATGATTTTGGGTTTAGCTGTTATGAATTTGATGTTATAAACGTTAAGTTATTTTGGAAAAGTCAAATCGAGCTTTGTATGCTGATTCAGGTAGAATGACTGTTTTTGGGGTCGTTACAGTATACATCTGCTGTAGATTATGTTCGATTATCATTTCTTAGTTTGCGATCGAAATTTGTTCTGAATTGATGTTGATTTTGGCTTCATGACCTGATTTGTAATCACTAAACGAGGAGACATTTTTATTTTTTTTATGTTTATGAATGATAATTATCATCTTTTGATTCGTGTTTGGTTTAGTAGAAGTTCTGAGTTTGTGATCCGAATTGTTCTGAAACAATGTTAATTTTGGGCTTTGAGAAGGGGGGAAAGAGAAGGGAGGAGGAAAGAGAGGCGCCGGGGGAAAGAAAGAAAAGAAGGAGGCGACTAGGGTTTGAGAAGTGGGGCGGGGGGGGGGGGGTGTGTGGGGGGAAGGGAAGGAGAAGGAGAGGCGGGGAAAGAGAGAAAGGAAGAGGTGGCTAGGTTTTAGGAGTGGGGAGAAATTTTTTTAAAAAATTGTAACATTAATATTAAGGGTAAAATAGATATTTTACACAATTATAAACTAATTCTCAATTACAAATCAAACACCCTCGTTAAAATTCACAAAAACTCTAATCCATTTCGACGTAAACAAAATCTATTTATATTTCGATTCGGATTCCACTAAATTCAACCAAACACCCCCTTATTATGCGACCGAATATTGGATTGGGCGCATTCTGATGCGTGTTCTCGTTTGGGCGCATTTCTTATGCGTCCAAATCAATTTCTAAACATAAATTTGATTTGGGGGGCATTTTTGGTAGTTTCTATGAAAAGTAGACTGCAAATACTAATTGAGAAGATTAAACCGCCAAATCCGGAACCAAATAAAAATTAAGAGGGCAAAAAACAATTTATAAAGGCCAAGAATTAAATTCCTAAATCTTGAAGGACCAACGAGCAATGTTGGGGAAAACCCAATCCTTCCCCTGGTTGACCAGGATTGACCGTGGCCTCTCTCCCCGTTTCTTCTCCTCGTCGACCACCACAACGTCCCCCCCCCCCAAAACCACCATCTCCTCCGCCGTACTACTCCTCTTTCCTCCCCAAACCCTCCCGGCGGCCGAACCTCGTTCCCTCTCCCCTTATCCGCTTTGATGTCCTTGACCATAAATTATGACGACACTCTTGTTCATAAAAGAGAGCAGCTTGATTAGTAGATTGCTGACTTTGGATTGGTTTGTTTTGCTTTGGTTTAGTTTTTTTGCTTATACTAAAAGTGCGTAGTGTACATCGTCTTGCCATGATGTAGAGATATAGGATCAATGGAACATGAGTGCTAGGACTATCCATTGGCGCCTGATTTCCCTGCTAAAATGTTACCACCAACAGTTTCACACAACATTTGAATTCCTTAATGCATGCCGAACATGTAAATCAATGCACAGATTTTATTCGGATGCACATTCACCAGCCATTACTTTTTCAAATTTTGTTAGCAACGTCCCCTTTGTTTCCTACACTAAGCAACTGTCACAGTTCTCCAGAGACAAGGCTCTTGAGCCTGGTCTCAGAATCCATGCGCACTTAACTAAGATTGGTTTACACCAGGACTCTGTTCTTAGGAATCATTTGATAAGTTTGTATTCAAAGTGTGAATTATTTGGATATGCTCAGAGACTGGTTGATGAAAGTCCTGAACCGGACTTGGTTGCTTGGTCTTCTTTGTTATCTGGGTTTGTCCAAAATGGCCTTGGTAAAGAAGCATGCTTGGTCTTTCAGGAAATGCATCATTTAGGTGTAAGATTTAATGAATTTTCTTTCCCTAGTGTACTTAAGGCGTGCTCTATAACTAAGGATGTTGTGCTTGGGAGAGTGGTTCATGGGATTGTGGTGGTTACAGGTTTTGACTGTGATGTTTATGTTGCTAACACCCTGGTTGTTATGTATACCAGATGTGGTAAATTTATGGATTCTAGAAGGTTGTTTGACGAAATTCCAGAAAGAAATGTCATTTCTTGGAATGCATTGTTCAAATGTTACCTACAAAATGACTTTTTTGGAGAAGCAGTGGGTTTGTTTCAAGCAATGGTTGGTAGTGGAATTAGGCCGGATGAGTTCAGTTTATCAACTATAGTAAAAGCTTGCACCGGCTTGGGAGATATTGGGCAAGGAAAGAAAATTCATGGGTACTTGATCAAACTAGGTTTTGATTCTGATCCATTCTCTTCTAATTCACTTGTTGACATGTATGCAAAAGTGGGATCACTTGATGATGCGATTTCGGTGTTTTTGGAAATCGGCCGACCAGATACTGTTTCATGGAATTCTGTTATTGCAGGCTGCGTTCGCTATGATCTCTACGACCAAGCTTTGGAGCTCTTTATACAGATGACAGGCTCAGGAGAATGGCCAACTGAATACACCTTGTCAAGCATTCTTAAAGCTTGTGCTGGACTGAGGCTCCAAAAGTTTGGTGTACAATTGCACTCTCTTCTGTTAAAAATGGATATCTTGGATGTGTTTGTGAGTGTTTCACTTATAGATATGTACTCAAAGTGTGGTTTAGTAGAGAATGCAAGGTTAGTTTATAACTTGATACCTAAAGACGATTTGGCTGCAATAAATGCAATGATATCTGGATATACACAAAATACTTCAGACAGAGAGGGTCTAATGCTTTTTGTGGAGACTTATAGGAAAGGAATTAGATTTGATGAGACAACTTTGTTAGTAGTTCTCCGCTGCATAGCTGGTATGCGATCAGCTGAAGCTTGTCAACAAGTTCATGCGGCGTGTGTGAAGTCAGGATTTCAATCCAGTGAATTCATCATAAATAGTTTGATCGATGCATATGGAAAATGTAACCAGACCTATGATGCTCATAGAATTTTTGACGAGTGCCCAATTGTAGACACACCTTCATTTACTTCTCTAATAACGACATATGCTCAATGCGGGCAAGGTGAAGAAGCCTTGAAACTCTATGTAAAGTTGCTAAATGAGAATGCCAAGCCAGATTCATATCTTTTAAGCTCTCTGCTTAATGCATGTGCAAATCTTTCAGCATATGAACAGGGGAAACAAATTCATGTCCATGTGTTGAAATACGGGTTCATTTCAGATCTCTTTGCTGGGAATTCTCTTGTAAATATGTATGCCAAGTGTGGAAGTTTAGAGGATGCTGATCAGGCTTTCTTGAGAGTTTCTGAAAAAGGTGTTGTATCCTGGTCTGCGATGATAGGCGGGCTTGCCCAACACGGGCATGGGAAGAAAGCTCTCCTCTTATTTGATGAGATGCTTAGAGAGGGCGTGGCTCCTAATCATGTGACATTGGTAAACGTCCTGTATGCGTGTAATCATGCTGGCCTAGTAACAGAGGCCAAAAGGTTTTTTGAGATGATGAAAGAATCATTTGGTTTTGATCCAACACAAGAGCACTACTCTTGCATGATTGATGTTCTTGGAAGAGCAGGGAGATTGGAGGAGGCAAAGGAATTGGTGAGTAGCATGCCTTTTGAACCTAATGCTGCAATCTGGGGAGCTCTCCTTGGTGCTGCCAGAATACATAAGAATGTTGAGATAGGACAACATGCTGCCAAGATGCTTCTAATTTATCATCCTTGGAAATCCGGTACACATGTACTCCTTGCAAACGTATATGCATCAGTGGGGTCTTGGGAAAACGTAGCAAGAATGAGAAGGTTGATGAAAGAAACCAAAGTGAAGAAGGAGCCCGGTTTGAGTTGGATGGAGGTGAAAGACAAGATTCACACGTTTATTGTTGGAGACAGAAGCCACTCAAGAACTCAGGAAATATATGATAAGCTTGAGGAGCTGGGTGAGCTAATGGCTAAAGCTGGTTATGTTCCGGTCATAGAGACTGACCTCCATGATGTTCCGCAGAAAGAAAAGGAACTTCTTCTTGGCCATCACAGTGAGAAACTTGCAGTAGCATTTGGGCTTCTTGTTACTCCAGAAGGGGCACCAATTCGGGTGAAAAAGAATCTTCGGATTTGTGTTGATTGCCATACAGCATTCAAGTTCATTTGTAAGATAGTTTCGCGGGAGATCATTGTTAGAGACAATAACAGGTTCCACCATTTTATTGATGGTTATTGTTCTTGCGGGGATTACTGGTAGCATTGATGTAATACATGAGTTCGCCACAACTATGAAAAGCAGAGGCAAGTTGAAAGCCCTCATCCACATACATCTCTCCAAATTCTGGCCATTTTACTTGTTCAAGGTTAGTGCCTCAAATCATTTTGGAAGACAATTTTGTTAGGATCGACATGCTCATGATGATCAATGGCGAACAACTATATAATTTGTGCATTTTAGATTGTCACCTTTTTATTTTGTATCCTTGATAAAGAAATGGTATGTAACAAGAAACTGAAATCATTTTTTTATGTGTAGTAGCTCTCAATTAACATATAATCGGCCTTAATGTTCATATGGAGTAATATGAATGCGGTGAGATTGCAATCCGGTAATTTATGTTTTAAAAAACATCTGTCAATGGTTTGCAGCTTTGTTGGGAGCTGGGTCTACGTCGGATTGAGACTGAAGTGGATAATGCCACTGTGGTGGAGATGATTGAGGGCACTTATCCAATGGAGGGTATGCACGACAACCTTGTGAGGGGAGTGCCGACTATCTGAAGAGGAGTTGTGAGGCTGAATCAGGTACGAAGAATGAATCTATATCTGATCTGGGCACCAAAGTTGCTGGAATGGTTTGTGAAGGTTAGACACATTCACTAGAAAGTAACTTTGAAAGTAACTTTGCAAGTAACTTTGCAGCAGATTGTTTGACTAAATTGGCGTTAGGGAAGTTTATAATGTATGTGATCTCTGGGAAAGTTGGAAGGGGATATCCTATTCTGGGCTGCTAAATGTAGCACATTTTTGCTATTTGTAGCACAAAAAATTGGATAAAATGCCTAAAATGCCCTTAAAACAGAAAATGTGAAATTTTGATGAAAAATTGGATGTAATTTGCGATTTAACAACGAAAAATCGAACCCAATATGAGATTTTACAGCAAAAAATCGCACCCAGAGTGCGAAAGTGGGGCGAAAAATCGCCCCAGTTATCCGATTTTCAGGGGAAAAATCGCATAAGTGGGGCGATTTTTCCCCTGAAAATCGGATAAGTGGGGCAATTTTTCGCCCCACTTTCGCACTCTGGGTGCGATTTTTTGCTGTAAAATTGGAAAGTACGTGCGATTTTTTCCTATATGTACGCTTATAAGTGCCTTGCAAACCTTACAAAATCAAACTTCATTTCACATTTTCGAAGCAAAATTCTCTCAGACCATTCAAAAAATTTTGAAAAATCGCAAAATGGACGCAGGCGGCTCTCAACCACCACGGGGTCACGGGAAGGGCAAAGGCTTATTCATCCAGGTACAAATCGTATTATTTCGTTCATAATTGTTGGAAACAACTTAGGAAATCGCACCTATTGTGCACAATAGGTGCGATTTTTACCTCTGGTGCGATTTTGTAGGGAAAAATCGCCATCTGATGCGATTTTTCTGGATGCGATTTTGTCCATGAAAATCGCATCAGAGGTGCGATTTTCCCTAAGAAAATCGCACTTATTCCCTAATTGTGCGATTTTCTAGTGTAAAATCGCACAACAAAAATATTATTTTATGTTCGTCTTTAATTAATTGTAAATATGATTAACTTTTGTCATGTTTTTAATTATTATTCCTACTTTTAATGTTATTTTTATGTAATTTGATGTAGGTTGCGGGGAAGGCACTCCCGCGACAACGGTCCACAGCTTCTAATAGGAAGAAGAGAGCAGGCAGAGGTGTCCCTCTCCGTGAGCTGGTAGATGATGAGAGCGACAGGGAGGAGGAGCAGCCTTTCATTGGCGGAGATGGGTTTCCTTCACCCTCAGGACGCGATGAGCAGCTCCCACCAGGTCAGTTTAGAATTTTTGACGAATATCATTTATATTTCTCGTATTACGTTTTGCTATTTGAATTGTTATTGTTAAATAAATTTGTTTATAGTAAATAATTTATTGAATTTAGTTGCAAATAAGCGTGGGCGGAAAGACACGTATTGGATTGTGACTGAGCCGTGTACTGGTGGACCCATTGATGGGTCTGTTATTCCTAGTTGGAAAGGCCATGTGGCCTACAGATATAGACAGGACGGGGAGGATGGTGAGGAGGCATTACCACCTAGGATGCAGTTGCGATGCCACAATAGGGCAGGGTCTTGTGAGCGACTTGTTAAGTGGTTGGCCGCCATGCCTGACGACTGTCAGAGATTGTTGAGGGGTACCGGTTTGGCTCACCTGCCATCTATCATGCACACGGCCATTGATGCGCCGCTTATATGTGCATTCATTGAGAGGTGGCAGCCCGATACGAACACCTTTCATCTCCCTGTCGGTGAGATGACTATTCTCCTGCACGATGTGTGGGAGATACTTCGTGTCCCCGTAGAAGGCAGTATGGTCGCTGATCGTACTGACAAGAGTGTGATGTGGGGACTTTGTAGAGATCTGTTGCAGGTGTCAGCGAGTGATAGGGATTGGAAGATGAATCACACAGATGGTGGGGTACTATCTGAGTTCGTGTTCACGAAGCGGGCGATTTCGGAGACGCACACTATGCACATGCCCCATGATTTGGAGGCTTGGTTGTGGCTGGCCATTGGTTGTACTTTATTGGTGGACAAGAGTTCCAATAAGATTAGGCCACAGCACATTGTACAACTTAGGGGCCAGTTGCACAATGTGCATCAGTATGCTTGGGGAACATCTGCACTAGCTTACCTGTATAGACATTTAGGTAAGGCTAGTAGAGGTAACTGTAGCGGGATGGCAGGTTGTTTGACGCTGGTTCAGGCATGGATATACGAGCATTTTCCGGCGTTCAGGCCGCACTCTGTGCCTATGTCTGACGATCCACACGTGCCTCGCGATGCTTTGTGGAGTGTTGGCATCCGACAGGGCACCAGTTCCCGTCTCCGGAGGTATCGGCATGCACTTGACCACCTGCGACCGGAGGAGGTATGTTAAACTATATTTGTACCTTTTATAATTACAGTTTTAGTTAAATTGTAAATATTTCGTAAATATCTAACAACAATTGTATATGTTAAAGGTGACATGGACACCGTACGGTATGTATCCACATCTCCGCACCCCGATCACCACGTACAGGGGATTGATCGCATGTGGCGACGAGGTTGAGCCGTACATGCCGGATAGGTGCGTGCGCCAGTTGGGGTTCGTTCAGGATATCCCATGCGCCATCCTCCGACCGAAGGCGGCGTACAGGCCGTATGCCAGTGGGTACAATGTGGATTTCGATTTGGAGTTCGCCAAGAGCATATGGCAGTCTGCAATGTTCTCTAGTATACGACCTGATCTCCTGCAGCATTCAGAGTATCCCGGCGCTACCACACCTGAGTACATCACACGGTTTCGCTTTCACTCCCACCCGTACCTGTTCGTCGATGGCCCCCCCGATGATGATGGTGGAGTTCCGCCCCGCACCAACACAGAATATGTATGTAACTTGTTTTTATATTTAATTTTATTTAATAATATTTTTTCATTGGTTTTGAATATAGACAATTACTAATTAATTTCATCGTGTTGACTTTGTAGTGGGTGAGCCGATTTACACATTTAACTGAGCAATGTGTACATGTCATAAGAGATCATGGATTACCAGAGACGGACGAAATGGAGGAAGCGTTGAGGGCGGAGCTAGATCGATGGCATTTAGCTGGGTGATTGTAGCAGATTACTGTATATATATGTATTTTTTTTTTTTTTTAGATTGTGATGCTATGACGATTCTGTTATGTTATTATTTACATGCTTAATCCTTTTTTAGTTGTTTGGTATTTAATGCTCTTTTGATATTGAAATTGGAAAAATAAATAAATGACAATTATGAAAAAGAACAATGTAATCTTCAAATCAAAGTTCAATGCTACAAACAATCATGGTCCGCAAATCATGTCCCAATGGTCCAGCCTATTTTTAAATTCATCAGATGCTGCAAACGTAGCCATAGATTCATCGCAATGATGTCTCCACAACAATGCCAACGAAGGTACAGGACAATCATCAGTCAAACGGACATGAACGAAATGATTACCACGAACGTGTGCAATGGCTATCTGACGAGATGGTCTTCCCCTACCCCGTAACTGCCTCAAAGGTAAAATGGAGAAACAACAACCGCGAGCGAGACTGAGATGGATAACCAATGCGTTTGCATAAGTGGCGATAGCAAACAAGTCCGTTGGGGTGATCATCCAGCCAGCAAAGGGGCATGGTGATGAAAAATGATTCAATCGACCAATTGCCCAAGGAATAGGATCTGTATTGGCTTCAATAAGAGTCTGTGGTAGACATGCACCGAGGAGCGGTCCGTAAGTATCCTGATGCATAAGAATCTCGCCAACAGACGCATTTCAGACTGTCTCCCATTCGTCTTCATTGCCATACAGACCGTATGCAACAGCGCGAAATCCGCAATTGCCATCTGACTCTACGTCCGTAATGCCATTGCAGAAAGGATGGACATAATGTGGAATCATGGGAATACTTTCACTTTCCGCTCTAACTGCAAATTGGAATATAAACAAGTCAAAGTAAATTTTAATATTATAGAAAAATTAAAGTAACCAATCCATCTAATTGGGGGAAAAAAAACATAGATTACCTTCCTCGAAATGCAACAATCGTTGAGAAGCTCTCCTAGATGCATCACTACGTCTTGAACCTTTCTCTCGTGCACTCCTCTCGCGCATCACTGATGGATGTAATCTTGGGCGACCCCTTGATGTTGACAAAATAGCTGGCTCAAACACACTTGAATTGTCAGGATTCAACGACGCGGTCCACTTGACGATAAGATCACGCATGACCACGCATGGACTGCTCTCGAATCTAGGAACGAGTTCCTCGCGGAAGAATCTGATGAAAAAATTAATTGCAAAAAATAAAATTTAATATGTGTTAAATATATGTAAATAAGCATAACATTGTAAAATAACATACTTAATATAAATCATACCTAAGTTCCTCAGAAATAGTGTTCGAACCCACTTTGGATGACTCAATCGTCAATCTCTTCCAAAACTCGTGCACCATTTCAATAGTGATCGTGTCACGCGATTCCTTCAACTTCCAAATTTCACATGCACAAGGAATCCCATGGGTCGTCTTGCAGACACACCCACATCGCTCAAACAAGTCATTGCCCAATTTACTAATCCTTTCAACTTGTTCACTTATCAATTCCAAACAATGGTGCGACACATAACCATTCAATAATTCATAAGGAAAACACATCATAGCGGTTGCTTTCTTGGAAATGCATGCCTCAAGAGTTTCCCTAAAAAATACATAAATCAAGTAAAACGTACATGCATTAAATTAATAATTTAAGTATTGAATCATGTTAAGTAATCAAGGTATGAGTGCATAATTTAAATAAATACAGTAAGTACGGAATTAAACTAGGTAATAAATTTACCTTATCTGTGATAGCTGGTAATTGACATGGTCGTCAATCACACCAAACAGCGTGTCAAGAGAGTAGGTGCCGGCATTCATCCAATCCTTAAGAGCAGCATGAGTGCTCTCCACTCTGTTACTACTAGTGTTGCCAAAATGCAGAATTTTGTTTGTCCAAGCCCTACAAAACATCTCTTTGTACACCAGCCATGTCCTCTCCAAATATATAACAACAGACGGCGCAACCATAGAGTAACTATCCTTCAGCCGCTTTAGTAACATTTCATACTCTTCCACGGTTGGCGAATTAACAATTGCCTTCCAAAGCTTTTTTATTGCTTTTTTCCTGTCCCCTTCACCAACAAGCTTTTTCAGCTGATTATCGACATCACGGTCGATATGCCACAAACATAACAGATGGTGTGATCTAGGAAAATGATCCCGTATAGGATCCATCAAACCCATCTCTCGATCAGAAACAATAGCACTAGGACAATTTTCAACATCCAACAACGCTCTCAACTGCTCAAACACCCAATCATAAGTAATTTTTTTCTCATCTCTCAAAAGGGCACAAACAATATTAAAATTCTTGTTGGAAGGAGTCATACCAATTATTTCAAAGAGTGGCATCTTGTACTTGTTGGTCTTGTATGTTGCATCAACCACAATCACCCAATAATATCTGTTCAACAACTGAATTGACATTGGATGCGCTATGAATGCATGTGTGATCACGTCTGTGCCATCTTCTGTCAAAACTTTCACATAATAATGCTTCTCCTCGACGTAACGCACAAACTGCTGCCCAATATTTCTACCTTCAAATGTTGCCTTCCTGTCAGCAGATTTCAGATTGTTTATCTGCCTCACTGTAATATTATCTCCAGGATGCGTCTCAGCAATGTGATTCCGAATCAGCTTAGGCTTCATATTTGCATTGTTCAAAGATCTAGCAACCTGTCTTGCATCATCACTCAACCGGCTGAGCTGTCTGTGCCCCTCTGGATACACTATAGCAGTGTGATTGTGCATGGATTTTTCACCTGGTGTAACTTTGACCCACCAACCATTAACCATCACCTCCTTGCAATATAACTTGAACATACACTTACACCCTCGCCGTTTGGTGTTCTTCCTCTGTTGTGGGGGAGGCCCTTGTTCAACCGGATCTCTAAATCTGTTACAACGATATGTGACCGATTTACCACTATTACCCTTCCCTACTTTAATCAGCTCGAAACGAAATGAAAGAGCCAAGTCTGAATAATAAGTGTATGCTGCTTCTTCAGTAGGAAAGAAGCCAGGACACTTAAACTCATGACTCAAATCCCTCTGAAGGTCGGGCAATCCATTTGGATCCTGCGTCATTAATCAAATTCAAACTAATAGTAAGTACTTACATAAACAATGTGCAATATTTCCATGAAAAAATCACGCATGTGAGTAGGTATTTTTTAAATAAATCACGCGAACAATGTGCAATATTTCCATGAAAAAATTGCATGCAAATACGGTTTTTTCAGAAAAATCGCCTGCATGCGATTTTTCTCGAAAAAATCGCCTGCTTTTTGCGATTTTGCCTTGGAAAATCGCAAAAAGCAGGCAATTTTTCAAAGAAAAATCGCCTATAATTGGCGAATTTTGTGTAAAAAATCGCCAACACTGGACGATTTTTTACACCACATTCGCCAATTATGGGCGATTTTCCCCAATAAAATTGCAAAACATGTGCGATTTTTTGGCAGCATGATAAAAACAATACAAAAGTATTAGATTCGTACCATTTTTGCGTCAATTTTGAAGTAGACTCTATCCCAAGCTGAACGAACGATGCGTTTCAATTTGTTTCTACGATTTTTAACATTTTTTGAATGATTTGGAAGGCTTTCGTAAGATTTTTGAGGGAGTTTTGAATGTTTTGAGATGTTTTTTGAATTTTGTGAAGTATATTACTTATTCATACATTAAGGGCATTTTTGTTATTTCAATTTTTTTGTGCTACAAATAGTAAATTTGTGCTACAAATAGTAAGATCATATCCTATTTTGGTAGTGTAGGCATGTAATGAGTCCATAGACTTGGCCCTTTTTTGGTAAAAAAAAAAAAAAAAATCTCCCCACCAAATATTTTTTGATAAATAATTAATAATTAAATATGTTTGATAAATATTTTTTTTTCCTTTTTTCTTGTTGTTCTTCCCTTTTTTTTAAATTTTACTTTAATAAATTTTATTAAATATTTTTTTTTAAAAATATTTCATTCGTTTAAATAACTAAAATTTAACGAAAATAAGACTTGTTACCTTTTATAAAAATTTATTAATATGGTAGTGCTTATTTTAATTATTATAGTTTTAAAATAATAAAGTAAAATGATGTGATTGATTAATGATGGTAGAATCCTCAAGGATGAAGTTGGATCACTATCTCAAACTTAATGTTAATGATCTTTCCTGGGGTTGAATTGGAGGGTGAAAGAACACAATTTAATGAATTATGAATATAATTGTTTCAAAAAGATAAGAATTAAATTACTTCTCACAATTTTTGTAACGCCCAAACTAGACCCTTTTCCAGTGGAGGTGTCAAGCCGGACGTCGGTCTGCCTCACGACAAGACTCACTCTAAACATGACAAACCAATTAAAACTACACACAAAAAATTTGTAAACTGCAGCACTTGATTATTGGAACATAGTCTCATGTTTCTCATAAACCTGAAAGTTACATACACACCCATGTAACTAATACAACACAAGGGACACCCACGAATTCAAAAACAAACTCTATACAAACCTTAGGCTAAAACCCTCCTAACTACTACATTGCTAATACACTTGCTAAAACCTCTTGCCTCACAGACAGCTACTGCAGTTCTTCAGCTGGAAAAGTATAGTTTAGGAAAAATAGTGAGCTATAATGCCCGTGAGGTTCTCAGTTGGTTTTCAAAAGAAACATTACAGAACCAAACAAGCAATGACAAGCAGTTCCAAGGCGAAAACATTCACTATAGCATGCAGTAATATAATGAGCAATCAAGGAAAGACCACAGTAAGACAGTAGATCCATTTAAAAGGGAAAGAGATATCACCCTTGAAATCTGCGGTAAACATGCTCATTCAATAGTGATAAATCATTTAGTGTGGAAGATCTTACTCCGGGCTACCTGTTCCCAAGGAGTAACTTCTCACCACTTACTGTACCAGTCCGTGTGGTATCCAACACAATCGTCAGCCTCGCCCCTTAACAGTAAACAGTAGCAGAAACAGTGACAGCTCGAGCCTGCCCTTACCGCGATGACCTCGTTCAGCCACCCAAGCCCGTTGTTGGCCTGGTGAACTCAGCCTATTCACAGCAAGTTTGGGGTCCTTCCGCGCAACAGTACACAAACAAATAAAGGAATACCTGGGTATCCATTTTACACTACCGCAAACAACATACAACATTCAATCGTCGATGACACACCCCAAACACCAAGATAATGCGCCATGGAAAGACTGCTCAATAGGAACGTATTATTTATATACATACACAAGTAGATTTGTATATACACAGTATATATATAGTTTATAGCACAAAGATACATTCAAAAGTAGCGAGAACACTCACCGATTCTCAAGGCTCTGGAAGCTCACCTTGATCCAGCTGAGTTCCTACAACAAGGGCAAGTCATGGTTAATAACTTTAAAACTTAGTTTCTCTTCATTCTTACATGTCTATTCAACTAGCCTAGACATTTCCTTCTTCTAGTCTAAAGTAGGGCAGGTTTCAATTTTCAGAAAACTGTCGCAGAACGCAGCTCTGTTATTTGCTGTTTTTCAGAAAATATAGAAAGCTAAAGTTTCTTCTATAAATTTCTGAGTAAACCTCATGAAAAGAGGTTTAAATCGAGCTATAGATTGCTTAAATCGGACAAAGAATGAAGAAGATATGAATTTCTGAAGTACAGCCATTACTTCAGATTTTTTGCAAAAAGAACAGCACTTGCAGCTCTGTTTCAGAGCTGATTTATGGGAGATTTACAAGTCCAAATAAAGATCTGTAAAATTCTTTGTAATCCTTGTAAAGAGAGGTTTAAAAAAAGCCAAAGTTTAGTCAAAACAGAGGAGAAACGAGGGTGAGGGGAAGAAAGATAAATAGTAAAAAAAAAAAAGGAAGCACATGGGTTTTTTGGGTATGATTGGACAGAAATACCCTCAAAATTTTGGTCCGTTAGTGGGCTTCACGGATAATATGGACGGAATGACCAAAACCAAAATTCAAATGCAAAAGTTAGTGGGCTTTTTTGAATTTTTAAAAGTTAGTGACCAAAACTTAAATTTTATCAAAGTATGATAACCTTTTTTAAAATTCAAAAGGAAACACATGGGTTTTTTTGGTATGATTGGATAGAAATACCCTCAAAATTTTGGTCCGTTAGTGGGCTTCACGGATAATATGGACGGAATGACCAAAACCAAAATTCAAATGCAAAAGTTAGTGATATTTTTTGAATTTTTAAAAGTTAGTGACCAAAACCTAAATTTTATCAAAATATGATGACCTTTTTCAAAATTCACTCTATTTTAAATATTAAAGTGCTAATTTCTACATTACCTCGTTAGTTTGGAGCGGGATCTCACAATTTCACTCTTGTTGGTCTCCTAAGTATTAGGATCAAAACAATCTAATTATAAACAATTATTAATAATTTGATCAAAATCTTTAAAGACTAATATATGGGAGAATTTCAGACAACAAATGTCAAAATATCATTGTAAAATTCTTCACAAAATTAGTGAACAACATGGCCTCACATACGGAAATTATATTCTGTACCTAGTGGGTACATGTATCTAATAATACATCACCACTCTCACTATAAGAGAGTGAGATACACGCTGATAGTGAGATACACGCTCTTCTCTTCTTCTTCTTCTCCAAAAACCTAGTTCCTTCTTTTTCAAAAATCACTTCTTCTTCTCCAAAAACCTAGTTCCTTCTTTTTCAAAAATCACTTCTTCTTCTTCAAAAATCAGTTATTCTTTTTCGTCGTACTTAATCCGAAACCGCATTTAATCAAAATTTTAACCCAAACATAGATTTAACGGAGATCAACGATTGTATTTTCCGACAAACAACACCAAATACAACGGAAAAATTACTTCTTCTTAAAAAATCATTTCTTCTAGTTCAAAAATCTTTTCTTCTTCTTCTTCTTAAAAAATACCACATCATAAAGTATGAACTGTATTTGATGGATTTGATGGATTTACGAAACTTTATTTTCGCGATTTGATGTTGAGTAATGTATTAATGATGTTATATTCGTGTTTTCTTATTCAAATAATGCTCTGTTACTCCGAAATATGATATATAAATGGTTTTCGTGAGGTATTGACACTTTCATGTGAAATGGGTTGCTTCTGATTCTTCCCCCACTGCTGTACTTGGTAGAACGTGTTATGGGACGTAACTAGACGTAACGGGACGTTGTTGGACATTGCGGGCCATAACAGGATATTGCTGCTTTGTATTTTAGACGTAACGGGACGTAACAGGACATTGCGAGACGTATCTGGACGTGGTGCTAGTTTTTTGGACGTAGCTAGACGTGGTAGACTATGTTCTGTGAAAAATTCAGCTAAAATTCACATTTTGGATGTATACGTGGTGTGGTTGTGGCCAGTTGTGATTCTGGCTGCCAAATTTGTCAAGAAAATTTTAGAATAACAATTTTACACAACGCAATTTGTACAGCAATATCTCCAAGTATTATCTCCAATTTGTAAAAAAATCAGTTTAAATTCACACGCATGGATGTAGACGTATCTGGACATTGTGCTAGTTATTTTTGACGTGGTTCTAGTTGTTCTGAGACAAGGTGGATTGTCTTTGTGGAAAAAATCAGTTTAAATTCACACGCATGGATGTAGATGATTCTGGACGTGGTGCTAGTTGTTTTTGACGTGGTTCTAGTTGTTCTGAGACGCAGTGCTAGTTGTATTTGTGAAAAAAATAGCTTAAATCCACATGCATAGATGTAGACGTTTCTGGACGTGGTGCTAGTTGTTTTTGACGTGGTGCTAGTTGTTCTGAGATGTGGTGCTAGTTGTATATGTGAAAAAAATCAGTTTAAATTCACACGCATGGATGTAGACATTTCTGGATGTGGTTCTAGTTGTTCTAAGATGTTTCTGGATGAGACGTTATGGAGGGACGTAGCTGGACGTAGTGCTAGTTTTTTGGACGTAGCAAGACTTGGTAGACTATGTTCTGTGAAAAATTCAGCTAAAATTCACATGTTTGTATGTATACGTGGTGTGGCAGTAGCCACTTGTGATTCCGACTGCCAAATTTGACAAGAAAATTTCAGAATAACAATTTTACACAACGAAATTTGTACAACAATATCTCCAAGTATTATCTCCAATTTGTAAACAAATCAATTTAAATTCGTACGCAAGGATGTAGACTTTTCTGGACATGGTGCTAGATGTTTTTGACGTGGTGCTAATTGTTCTGAGACGTGGCAGACTGTCTTTGTGGAAAAAATCAGTTTAAATTTACACCCATGGATGTAGACGTTTCTGGACTTGGTTCTAGTTGTTTTTGACTTGGTGATAGTTGTATTTGTGAAAAAAATAGCTTAAATTCACATGCATGGATGTAGACGTTTCTGGACGTTGTGATAGTTGTTTTTGACGTGGTGCTAGTGTGGTGGACTATTTTTGTGAAAAAATCAGTTTAAATTCACACGCATGGATGAAGACGTTTCTGGACATGGTTCTAGTTGTTTTTGACGTGGTGCTAATTGTATTTGTGAAAAAATCAGTTTAAATTCACATGCATGGATGTAGACATTTTTGGACGTGGTGCTAGTTGTTTTTGACGTGGTGCTAATTGTTCTGAGACGTGGCGGACTGTCTTTGTGGAAAAATTAGTTTAAATTCACACCCATGGATGTAGACGTTTCTGGATGTGGTTATAGTTGTTTTTGACGTGGTGATAGTTGTATTTGTGAAAAAAAAGCTTAAATTCACATGCATGGATGTAGACGTTTCTGGACGCTGTGATAGTTGTTTTTGACGTGCTGCTAGTTGTTCTGAGACGTGGTGGACTGTCTTTGTGAAAAAATCAGTTTAAATTCACACGCATGGATGAAGATGTTTCTGAACGTGGTTCTAGTTTTTTTGACGTGGTGCTAGTTGTATTTTTGAAAAAATCAGTTTAAATTCACATGCATGGATGTAGACGTTTCTGGACGTGGTGCTAATTGTTCTAAGACGTGGCGGACTGTCTTTGTGGAAAAAATTAGTTTAAATTCACACCCATGGATAACCTGGAAATTATAAAAATAAAAATAATCAATTAAAATTATATGTTGTGAATGTATATAAATTAACATGAAATACAATATATATACAAAGTAATTGAAATTTGTCACAGGGAGTGTCACATAAAAGTGTCACAGAAGATCCTGAGCCATCTAACTCCGTAACTTAATTAACATAGTCCTTTTGCTTAATTTCAACTTGATTCCTTAGGAGTCACCTGCTTTTACAGGGATGTTACAATATTAATATATGGATTAAATTCGGCATTTATACTAACAATATGTTTAATAGTTTTAATACCATATATTTCTTAATTTTATCATATATTTTCATACATAACGATTAATATAGCCATACGCCCTTCTATATATCCTAACAAGCTGCTGATATAATAATGAATGTCATTAACAGATATATAGCCATTTTTTCTCTTTCGACATACCGCCTCTTTCTCTCCCTCTCTACTGAGTAAAAGGTGTAAAAAAGTTGTCTTTATACTTTGGTAGGAATGAAACCTGTTAAAATGTTGAGCAGAGGACGGGAAAGATCCCGACAATCCAAGCTTTCGGAGAAAAGGCCATACTTCTTCAAAGTTGTATACTCGCCCTTGAGTCAAGGCTTTGTGAGTAAAAAAAAAAAAGTTGTTATCTTTATAAGTTGATTTATGTTTAGTTTTCTGATAAATCTGGGTTTAACTCTGAATTTTATTATTGTTTACGGAATAGAATTCCAATAGGATTCATGGAGGACCATGGGATTTCTTTGAAGAATAAAAGAGTGGTTTTGAAGGTTCGAACTGGGGATTCATGGCCCATACAACTCCGTCGAACCGATGATGGTTTTTGGCTTAGTAACGGTTGGCAAGAATTTGCGGCATTCTAGGCAATCCAAATGGGCCAGTCTTGGTGTTCCGATACGAAGGCAATTCTAAATTCTTTGTCATAATCTTTAGCCCAAGTGGTATGGAGATTGAAGAATATCACGAAGGTAAGAAACTTGAATCCTACGATGATGATTCTGATAGCGTTTTAGTAGAAATTATGGAACCCGGATCATCGCGCCGGACTGGGAAGCGGAGAAAAATAGGGATGGTAAGAAAGAAGTATCTATTGAAAGTCATGCTTAAGAACGTCAAGTTTCCCTGGAGATTGTGAGCGTCAAATCGCCATCAACAAGAACAGGGATGAATAGGAAAAAAGCTCTTGTTAAAATTGAACCAGAAAATCTGGCAAACCGTCACCAGTCCCGGCTGCCGGAGTCTATAAGTGAGACAATTTAGTTAATTATTATATTTTTTTGGTCTCTCGCATGATTTCTTGATTAACATATGAATTCATATTCAGGGGAAGAACAACATTCTGGGACTGGGAAACCTTGTACTATTCCAGAGCTTAATAAGGAAAAGTTCTTGTAATACAAGAGAGCAAAAGCAGCTTTTGCATCTAATAAGTCTGCGTTCATAGGTTTTATGTAGCCATCTTATGTTTCGAAGAAATTTTGTATGGTAAGCAAGGCATCATCATCATCGTTATTTTGTTTTTATTTGTCTGAATTTGTTTGTAACAACAATGTTTTGTGGGATTATTTTGCAGAACTTCCCATTTAGCTTCTCACAGGGCTTCATTCCAAGAAGCAGGAGAAATTTGATGTGGAACTTCATGTCCCAGGGCGCATGGAAGTTTGGCCTCTGAAATGACCTTATGCGCCTAAATATGAGAAAGTAAAAACAACGGGCCTTGGATGGAAGCAATTTGTGTTGGGTAACAAGCTAGTGGGTGGTGATGTTTGCATGTTCGAATGGGCCAAGGCCACATCCCTAGTTCTAAACGTCGAGATATTCAGAAACAGTTGAGAGAAAAAAAAAAAAAAAAGAAGAAATCAAGAAAATGTGTTTGAATTGAACAACTTCGGAATGAGTATATTTTTTGACAGTTTTGAATAATATTATCAGATTATTATTTTTAGAATTTTATTCTTTTTTTCTCCCAACCTTTCCTCGATGTTGAGAATTAGGGAGACGGCCTTGGCCCGTTCGAACATGCAAATATCACCAACCACTAGCTTATTACCTAACACAAATTGCTTCCATCCAGGGCCTGTTGCTTTTACTTTCTTATATCTATGCACATAAGTGCATTTCAGAGGCCAAACTTCTATGTTCCTTGGGACATGAATTCCCACATCAAATTTCTCATGCTTCCTGGAAATGAAGCCCTGCAAGAAGCTAAATGGGAAGTTCTGCGGAATAACCCCACAAAAACGTTGTTATTACAAACAAATTCAGACAGATACAAAACAAAATAACGATGATGACGATGACGATGATGATGATGATGCCTTGCTTACCATACAAAATTTCTTAAAAACATAAGATGGCTGCATAAAACCTATGAACACAGACTTATTAGATGCAAAAGCTGCTTTTGCTCTCTTGTATGACAAGAAGTTTTCCTTATCAAGCTCTGGAATAGTACAGGGTTTCCTAGTCCCAGAATGTTGTTGTTCTTCCCCTGGATATGAATTCGTAGGTTAATCAAGAAATCATTCGGGAGACCAAAAGAATATAATAATTAACTAAATTGTCTCATTTATAGACTCCGACAGCCAGGACTGGTGACGGTTTGCGAGATTTTTTGGTTCAATTTTAATAAGAGCTTCTTTCCTTTCATCCTTGTTATTGTTGATGGCGATTTGACACTCACAATCTCCAGAGAAACTTGACGTTCTTCTCCAAGATACTTCTTTGTTACTGGACCCTATTTTTCTCCGCTTCCCAGTCCGGTGCGATGATCCGGGTTCCACAATTTCTACTGAAACGCTATCAAAATCATCATCGTGGGATTCAAGTTTCATAACTTGGCGATATTCTTCAATCTTTATACCACTTGGGCTAAAGATTATGACAAAGAAATGGGAATTGCCTTCGTATCGAAACATCAAGAACTAGCCCATTTGGATTGCGTAGAATGTCGCAAATTCTTGCTAACCGTTACCGAGCCAAAAACCATCATTGGTTCGACGGAGTTGTATGGGCTATGAATCCCCATCTCGAACCTTTAAAACCACTCTTTTATTCTTCAAAGAAATCCTATGGTCCTCCATGAATCCTGTTGGAATTCTCTTCCGAAAACAATAATAAAATTCAGATTCAAAACCTAGATTTGTCAGAAAACTAAACATAAATCAAATTATAAAGATAACAACTTTTTTTTACTCACAAGGCCTTGACTCACGGGCGAGTATACAACTTTGAAGAAGTATGGCCTTTCGTCCAAAAGCTCAGATTGTCGGGATCCTTCCTGTTCTCTGCTCGACATCTTAACAGGTTTCATCCCCACCAAAGTATAAAGACAACTTTTTTACAACGTTTACTCAGTAGAGAGGGAGAGAAAGGGGAGGTATGTAGAAAGAAAAAAAAAAAAAGGCTATATATATGTTAATAATATTCAATATTATATCATTAGCTTGTTAGGATATATAGAAGTACCGTATGGCTAAATAAATTGTTATTTATGAAAATATATGGTAAAATTAAGAAATATATGGTATTAAAACTATTAAAAATATTTTTTGTATTAATACCGTATATAAACCCATATATTAATATGATATATTCAATGTATTAATATCGTATTAATAGCATATTATTTGAAATAATATTACCGTTCCGTTACATATGCTTAATTTATACCCGTATTAATAGTATTCATACCAAATATTTCATTTTTATTAATAGCATATATTTTTTATACAACTATTATTTAGTACATGCAACCTTTTAAATATGCAAAATCCATACATTAGAAATCGTAACTGTAAAAATAAATATACAAAACCTTTCAATGAATATACTACTCATTCATAGCTCTATCCAAAATTTTTTTATAGCAAAATGCTATATATATATATATTATTGTACTATTCAATTCATTACACTTTGTAGAAAGAACAAAATGTATCATAATAATAATCATCTCAATTCAAGTAAAGAACATGGTTGAACTAAAGTAATCACGTTTCTTGTTCTTAGAACAATGTTAGTTTGTGCAAAAATGAATGAACGGACTTCAAAAGACCGAACAAATTTGAATTTGTTGTTAAGGATTTTTGGTTATTCTAGTTTCAAGGAAACAAATATTTGGACTGTTATGGTGAGGTCAACTGCTATCAGCCTAATGAAACTATTTTGTTCATCTAAATCCTTATGGTTTACTCACCATGTTCATGACCATATTTAAGATGCAAGTGCTCCACAAAAATGTTTCTCTTTATATGTTTCATAATTTCAACTCTTACTTTCTATTTATTGACCAATCAGTATTGTCAAAGTACAATAATGAATTATGAAATATTATTTTATATTAATAATATTTTTGCAAGATCAATGCAAAAGAGTAAGTTACCTAAATGCCTACCACTTTCTCTTCGAAAAACATAATAAATCATTAGCAAATAATATTTGTATAATTCATTCTCATATTAATCACTATCATTAATTCAATAAGTGAATCACGAACCCGCGCAATGCGCAGGTTCTTTCACTAGTTATAACTAATCACAAAAAGAATTCATCCAATTGTAATACAATCCACAAGAATCAACCAAACAATCAATGCTCAAAACATTAAATAAAATCTTCAGTTAATATTGAACATAATATCAAGTCCTCATGGGGGTTCACAATTAACAAAACCAAGAAATAAATCTAACTAAACATAATTAAAGAGAATGGAATAAGCAAACCAATCTCTAAGAGCATGGATGGACATGTTGACTTGGAGTGAATATGGCACCTTCTTCCTATCCTCTTCTTCACAAGAACCGTAGAAATTGGGGTTTTTCCCCCTTCAAGCTACCAAAAATAAGGGGGTTTTTGTTCTGGGGTGGGTATTGGTTTCATACTCATTCTCCTTGTTTGTTTGAGGGAGGGGAATGGATATGAAACCCATTTTTATGGGTTTCATGAAACCCAACCCCCTTGGGTTTGATTCCCTACGACCAAATATGCGGCCATTTTGGTCGTCCACCTAATAAAAATTAAATTATTATTTTTATAATATTATATTTATAACAATATAACTATAATAAGTAACATTTATATTTATAATATTGTATGTATATATTATAATTATATATTATTCCATTCCAATTTTGATTTCCTCAGTAAACCAAATATCAAACCCACACCCATTCCGATTCCGATTACCGACTGTTTTACTAAACGCCCCCTAACTAAAACCTACTTCAAGAACTAAAATCCTAAGGAGCCTAATGTGTAGAACCCCCTTACTACAAATGAGGGTTGAAAGGTTAGAAATGTCGTAGGGACTCCCAGTGCAATTTTTATGGGATGAAAATACAAAACTCCATTTTTGCCCCACAGTGAGGTCAGGAGCAGTCGGGAGCAGTCGCTGCTTCTCGCGACTTGCTTTTGGAAAATTTTCATGGTAGGCCGTTAACTGATTAGCTAGCTCATGGATTGTCACGGTCTGGTGTTGTTCTTGAACTTTTTCTTTATCTCTAACATTCCCTATCTTCTATTTATCTCATCACCTCAAACTACTGACCCGAATTAAGCCTTTTTTCATGAGTTTTCTTGATGTGGACATCAGAAGAGATCATCCTCCAACACTAGAAGAAGAACCAACAGGCTTAGCAAGCTCAGTCAGTTCTTTCTCCACTCCTTGTGATTTGGAGCAAACACTCCCTAAATCTGATAAGGGGGATGCGAAAAGTCACTAAGGGAGCCACTCTGTGGATCTAAATCTCTTTAAGAGAGATCCAATTGTTGACATTGTTAGATTTATGATGAGAACTAGGACTAAAAAATTTTAAGAAGCCTTGCAGCTTATTATCGAAGAAGCCCAACAACAGGTCCAAGCCAATTTACTGAACTCGATGCCCAAGCCTATTAACATCACGAGATTGGGTGAAGATGAACTTGTTGAGTTGACGTAGATGATAGTCCAAGCCCAAAATAAAGGAATCAGATTGGGTTCATAGTGAAAAAGGCCAAGTATTGATGGCCTATGTCACTGCCCTAAACCCATTTGAGACTCCTAAGTCTCTTCATATTACAATTTGTGTTTTATGTATTAGAATTCAAGAAGGTTTTAGAATTCTATCTTATTCTAAAGGCTTAAATCAATTTTTGGTCCCCCATAATAGGGGTAATTCCATTTTTGGTCTCCTTATGTTTTGAGTGACAATACTAGTCCTCATCATTTTTTTTTGGCTTAAATCTATTTTTGGTCCCTCATAAAATGGGTTATTCCATTTTTGGTCCCCCATATGTTTTAGTCACTAATTTTAGTCCTACTTAAATTTTTTTTACCAAAAATGATCATTTTTAACAGGAATTGGAATTATCTAACAGAATCAACAGTTGACCGCTAGTCAACCCCTTATTTGACCCAACCATGGTTAGATTTGTTTGATCTGTAAAAGGTTTTGGCTTGTAATAACCATTTCAAATCTGTTCTCTTTGACAATTTGGAATCTATTATTTAAGTCACCGGGCAAAAAAAAAAAAAAAAACCAAATCTCTTTACTTTTAAATTAATTGTTGTAATTATTCTTGTTTCCTAAAAAAATCAAGTTGCTGAAATCATTGGATTTGAGTAGAAATACATATGAAAAGCTACTGCAGAATTTTTTTCCAAATCTGAAAGGCAATGTATTCAGCCAAAAGAAATAGAACAAACAAGTGCTTAATAATGTTATACTAAATCCAAAACAAATAGACCAAATGTGTTTGGCCACCTGAACAAGCTACCAACAAAAAATTTCTGAACAAGTTTCAGAAACTTACCAGCAAAACGTTTCGTAAACACCTACTAACACCATATGAAGCACTAACTAATTGTCAATACTAAACCATCCGTAAACCACAAAAAAACATAAGAACTGCATAAGCACTTTAGTACTCTCACACAAAAAGCACAATCACTTTCGAACATTATCATTGCGCTTGCTCATACTTGTAGGATTAACCGGGGTTGTAAGAAAATCAGGTGGCTTGATTCCGAACATTTCATATACAATATCTCCAATCGTTTCGGGCAATGTAACACCATAAGATTTATATAGCTAAGCTAAATTGGTATAAGCGGACTGAAATGAAGATTCCAAAGTTATATGTTGAGTTGGTGCTGATTGAAAAGGTGTATGTTGAGGTGGTGCTGCATGAAACAGTTGATTGAACCCTCCAGGAGGTAGAACGTACGGCTGCAATAGGGTTCTAGGTGGAAGGGACTTATAACCATCAACCTTAACGGTCACAACCTTCTTCCCCTTGGACTGTGCTGTCATCTTTTGGTGGGAGGATCACTTCTTCGGCTTGACTTGTCATTATTTCTGGCAATTACATTCCCATCTTTTTTGGTCTATCACAAATATCCAAGTGAAAACATAAGCTTTCAGGATATATTCCAAATAGAAAATATTGTAACAACTAAGCCGAATTGATGCCAAATCATCCAAATCCATCCAATGAATATCAACATAGGCAAAATGATACCAAATCATAGCAATCCATCCAATTAATACCAACAGATCACAATAGAGAACAAAATATTTCAAGATATATTCAAAACTGAAGATAGTGTAACAACACAACCAAATATATCCAAATCCATCCAATGAATAACAAAATAGAAAAATTGATACCAAATCCATCCAATGAATACCAACACGGACAAATTGATACCAAATTCATCCAAATATATATATATATATATATCAGCAACCTATCTGAAAAAGAAGTAAATATTTTACCTTCTTCTAATGTGTATCCTCAAGTCTAAATGAGGATCTCGTAACAGGGTGAGGACTTAGCTTCATGTCTTCATCATGCTTTTGGGCTGTAAGGGCGACGGCCTAGTAGTCGTTCATGTGGAAACAAATCATGGCACAAGTAAGGATGAATTCCAATTAAGGAGATTCTAAAAAAAAAAAAAAAAAAAAATAGAAACAACCTATCTGAAAAAAACAGTAAATATTTTACCTTCTCCTTATGTGTATCCTCAAGTTTAGATGAGGATCTCGTAACAGCGCGAGGAATTATCTTGATGTCTTGATCAGGCTTGTGGGCAGTAGCGGTGACGGCCTAGTAGACGTTGATGTAGAATCAAACCATGGTACATGTAAGTATGAATTCCAATTAAGGAGATTCTGAAAAAGAAAAAAAAAAAAAAGAGAATTTTGGTTGTCAAACCTTTTTCTTTGAAGCATGACTTTTATGCACAGCTGATTTCAATCCTCTTTTAACCAACCCAGATGATCTGGCCAAACTGCCAACTTCATTCCTCATCTTTGGCTTTGACCCGGGTGCAAATGAAGGTGGTACAAGTCCAAATATCTTGTACATTTCCTTGTAACTATCATCCATGGATTCATCCTATGTCCAATACATATAGATCAAAGCATTGAACTTCATATTAAATATCACAAAAACAGTTTGATAAACGTACATCTTTATTAGAGCTCTCTGTTTTATACATAAGCTTCCTTTTTCTACTTGAACTGCCGCCAAAGATGAGAAATGCTTCAATTTGTGATGAAGGTTGTCCATTATCATCTACATCTTCGTCTAGTACCTAAAAAGAGACAAAAGTATGTCAAACAAAATACATATTATTATGACAAATAATAAACAATGATAAACAATAATGAAACTGCGTACCTGAAACTTGGAATTTTTGCTGACAGATGTGGGAAATGCTTTATTTTGTGAATGAGGTTGTGCATTAACATCTACATCTTCATCCAGTAACTAAAATGAGATAAAAGTATGTCAAACAAAACACAGATTATTATCACAATAAATAGTAGGCGCCTAAACAGTAAGTTACAATAATGAAACTGCATACCTGAAACTTTTCATTTTGTGATTGAGGTTGAAATTATTGTCGTAGCTCCTACAGTTGTGGCCTAATTCACCGCATTTACCACAAACTTTTGATTTCCATTGTTTAGCATTGCTCACATTCTTACACGTGGTCTTGTTATGTCATTTTTCACCGCAAATCTTGCATTTTGGTTGTACTCCAAACTTTTTGATGCGCTTCTTATCCTTTTCATCGAGTATTTCTTCAACGACTTCCTCCTATTTTTTTTGGGTCTTCCAGGCCGTTTAGCATACTTTGGCGGTAGTGGAACAGGGATAGTAGATTTTAGCCATTTAGTTTGACCACTAAGAGGCAAAATGCAATGCTCATACACCCTTTGAAATGTTACTACGTTGTAACATGCATCTACATACTCCGTTGGCTCCTCTCCTAGCATTCACAAAGCATATATAGCTTGTTAACAAGGCAATCCAATAAGTTGCTATCTCCGGCATACACACGTCTTATCCCTTACATTGACTGCATATGTTTCCCCATGGTCACCACTGATCTCAACATTCACATCATTCGACTTTATTGGAATACAGAGAATACAAGGTAATTTTCCTACTTTTCAGTCCTTCATCCAACAACTTCTTCAAATCCTCATCAGAGCCTACTAAATTGAACCCACCTGAACCCAACACATACAGCTCAACTTCACCTTCACCTTCTACTTTTACCCCTTCACCTTCTAATTGAAACCGTATGCCTTGTAGGTATAAAGAACCCACATCCACCAAGTCAAATACATACAACCTACCCCCTCCATATTTCGGTGATGGATTATTTATCAGGGCCCTACCATGAAATATTAATAAAGGCACTTTCCTCACCGGGAAAAAAAAAACATTAACTCCACAGAAAAATTATGAAATTTTGAAAAAAAAAAAATTCATTAGAAACAGTACCCTTCAGACAAAAAAAAAAAAATAGTTCATGCACATCTTCAGGCCAAAAAAAAAAAAAAAAAAAAAAAAGGAGAGAATCTAACGCATCAAAAAAATGGAAGGGAGGGGGGCACAAAAAGTATACTGGCATGTGCTTTATGAAAACTTCAATGACACTACCAGCATTTACATCCCAACCAAATACAGGAGTCCACATAACTACACATCCCAACATATTCGTTTCTATGCACTCTACACATTCACATCAAAACAATTTATTTGACCAAACCAATCAATCAATATACTAACAAAATAATCAAAAAGCAATTTAACCATTACAAAAAGATACTGTGGGCTTACCCTATTGTGGATTTGGAATATCATTGAAAGCTTTATTCCTTGTCATTTCCTCTGTACTACAACCAACGTACCCATTCTTATCCCTTCTGTGAAGGATTAATCTCATTTTCCCCCTAAACAAAACTCCATTCGATAGACTGCTGACCCAATTTGAGAATTTAGGGTTTGATTGAATTAACAGAGTCAGTGGATTTAGGGTTTTGGGATATTGAACGAAATCAGGGGACTTAGGGTTCAGTCGATTGAATGAAATCTTGGGATTTAGGGTTTCGTTCGCTTGCTTAAATTTTGGTTTTGGTCGACTAGGGTTTTGAGAGTGATTTTCTTCGAATTTTTGAATCAATCAAACCGACAAAAGGTGATTTAGGGTTTCGATCGACCTAGGGTTTCTAGGGGTTTTGATCTGACCAAAGGGTAGATTTAGGGTTTCGATCTTTACTCAGATCGCGGGGTTTTCATCGCACGAAATTAGAGATTCGATCAAACTAGGGCTTCACGGGGTGGGTTTTGGTTTTGATAGATCTACCTAGGGTTGTGAACCATTTTTGGTTTCAATCGATTCAAATAAAGGGAAGGGGTCGGATTCGACGAACTAACAATATATAACGAAGAGAACACTTCAATGGCGTCGGATTTTTCAAATGAAAGTAGGGATTCGATCGAACTAGGGCTTCGCGGGGTGGGTTCGGGTTTCGATCGATCTAGCTATGGTTGAGAACCATTTTTGGTTTCAGTTGATTCTAACGAATAAGGGAAATGGTTGGATTCGAACGAACGAACGATTTTTTCCAACGAGAACAATGGCGTTGGATTTTTCAAACGAACGAAGAAAACGGGTTGAAGAATATGGTAAAAAAAATTTCTAAGTCTGGAAGAGTTTTTACTCTTGACCGTTTTTTTTAACCATCTTTTAACCAAGGTCAAGCAATTCTAACCATGGTTGGGTCAAAGAAGGGGTTGACTAGCGATCAACTGTTGATTCTGTTAGATGGTTCCGATTCCCATTAAAAATGATCATTTTTGGTAAAAAAAAATTAAGTGAGACTAAAATTGGTGACTAAAACATATGGGGGACCAAAAATAGAATAAACCATGTTATGAGGGACCAAAAATGAATTTAAGAATTTTTTTAAAACCATTTTTAGGGTCTGTTTGATAAACTAATTCAGTATTTATTCTAAATAGATTAAGTACTTAATTGATTAAGGGCGTTTGATAACTCAACTTGTTTCTGACTTAATGAATTAAAAACTTTTTTAATTAAGTACTATAATAAAAAGTGTTAAGAAATTAAGTGGGTCTGAATTGCAAGTACAATTGTTAGTCTAAAAATAAATAATTAGTGAATCACTTATTACTGAATTGAATTGCTTGCAAATTTTTTTTATTTTTAATATTTATTATTCTTTTTAATTTTTTCTTTAAATAATTTTTATTTTATTAAATATTTTTTAAAAATATTTTATCATTTAAATAAAAAATATATATTTATGAAATGGATTTTTTTTATTTTTTTATAATTTTAATTAATATGTGATATTTATTTAATTAATATTTTAGTTTTAAAATAATAATTGCATTCTAATTTATTATTAAAAATTTTTAAAATATTTTTATTAATAGAATTTCACATTATTATGTAAAAAATTACACATCGTAAAAATTATGTTATATATTACAAAATATATGTTTCTAACATTTTTTTAAAAAAAATAAAGTGATTTAATTTAAAATTTAAATATATTTAATTTTATAAACTTATTTTATAATTCATATTTCATAATTCATAAACTAACTTAATGAATTCAGACTTCAGACCTCGTATTAAGTTTTATCAAACAAAACATTAGTCATTTGAATGGGACCAATTTTTAGAGTTAATTAAAGGATCTGTGTGCAATTTTTTTTACCCTAAATATAAATTGAACATGTTACAAACCCTAACTCCTTTGTCCCCTTTATCCTTGTTTAGCCGTCACGCCCCCTTTTACACTAGCCGACCGCCGACCCTTTTCCTTCTTCCTATTTTCTTTCCCGCCGGCCAAGCCATCCAACCGCCACCTTCCGTTGTGCGCCAGCCCTCATCCGGCCTCATCTCAGCCCATTCTCACCGTTGATCAATTCCACTTATGACAAGGAACAAACCCCTCAAGATTTATTCCATTCACGCCTCTCTTTCTCCCTTACCGGATTTCTTCCTCCCACCACGAGCCGCCACCAGAATCGCCTTCCTCCGGCTTCGTCTTGATCGCGCCACCACCCAAAAACACTCCTTACCATCTCTAGAATAAAACCCAGCCCTCTTCTCCCTCTTATCCTCACGCTTTCTTTCTCCCCGTTAAGCTCTGTCGCCTCGCCGCTACTTGCCGCCGGTCAAATGGGGTTTCCATCACTTTGCATGAAATCCTCTCATTCATATTTGTAAAACCCTCGTCCAATTCATAAGGCTGCAGGTTGATTTGCCTCCCCGAGTTAGCAGCCGCCTTCGCCACCGACGAACAGCGACTGCTAGCTGACCGAAGCTCCCACATTCTGGTTCTAACCCTTCTCCAGCGAGACCCTTGGTAAATCCAAAAAACCCATTAAATCCATTGTTGCTCTGCTTATGCTTAAACTTTAATAGATTTCTAATAGTTGGGTTTGGTGGAAATAGACACTTGGATGTCCAAAACACTAAAGGGGGCAGAACTTGGTCAAGTAGAGGATTGATTTAACTTAGGTCACCGTATCTTTGTAATCGAGAAGTTGGCTCCCGTCGCCAGTCCACCGCTATCCGTTCGGGGAAGAGAGAAAGGGAAGGGCGCCGGTAAAGGGGAAAAAAGAGGCGGGGGTGGTGAGGGTTTGCTGCTGCGGGAAGGGGCAGACCAATGCGAGAGGGAGAGGGAGGGAGGGGGTGTCCGATCGGTCGGCCAAGGGAGAAGGAAATAGGGAGAGAGAAAATTGGAGGAAGAAAAAGATTGATGTGGTGGTTCTTCGCTGGAAAAAAAAAAAAAAGGTTCTGGCGAGGAGAACAAATTAGGGTTTTTAGGAAAAATATAAATTTTGGAAAGTAAAAATGGTTAAAAAAAAAAAATGATGAGAAGTAGTATTGTTACTCAAAATATAAGGATTAAAAGTGAAATTACTCCTATTATTGGGGACCAAAAATGGATTGAAACCTATTCTAAATAAGGTAAACTGAATTTTCCCTTTTAGATTATAATTTTATATGATTGTATTCACTCTATGTTGACCAAATTTATAAGGTTAATTAGAGTTAGTATAAGATTTTATTTTTCAATCTCTCTCATTAGGATCGGAGATTTCCTTTTTAGAAAAGGAAGAGAACATCTTGTAAGTCTATATAAGGCCACCATTCTCGAAAATAATAGATATGTTTTGTGTTTGATTGATAATCAAAATCTCTGTGTAGAGTGATCTGAGTGATCGTATCCTGTCCCTGTGTAGAAATACCACAACACCCCCCCCCCCCCCCCTCTTTTGGTTTTAATAGTTGAGGTTGAACTATAAAGCCGTCACTTGGGAGACTAAATCGTCAAAAACTCCATCCAGCCATCCTATATTTTCATGTGAGGAAGTCTAAAGAAACACGTGTGAGTCATATGTTGATTTGAGAATCATCTGCCTCAATTCAATATAACGTAAGATAGTTGAGAGAGTAGTTAGAAAGATTGTGCAACACATAGGTAATCCATCAAGTACAGATAAACCCGACAACATTACTACCATCGGTAACCTGTTCCCTTGAAGGATCTACCTTCCAATTGGTATCAAAGCAACAGTTATTTCTTTCTACTTTACTATCAGTATTTGTGTCTTTTTGTGTCAATGCGTTTTTAGCCTATATCCCTAGGAAATTTTAGATTTTTCGTTTTTGAGTTTTTTTTTGTAGTTATTTTTTTTTTTTTTTGTTTCAAAATCTACCCTAGTAGTCCCTAGGAATTTCGACAGTCATTGTGTGTCATTCTGGGGGAAGAAAATTCATTTTGACCCCGGAAATATCCCGAGTCCCAAAATTATAAAATTATGCTTTTTCCCCTGCTGTCAGTTTTGTGTTTCGTGTTTTTTCCCTAGTTTTGAAAAGTTATTTTTGTCAATTTTAATCTATTTTTGAATTTTTCTAGGAAATTGTAAGGGGCTGCTTGGATGGGAGGAATGTGATTCAAACAATGGATATCAATCCCATTGAACTTGCCTGTTACTTTTTTGGGTTTCAAAATAGTAGCCCATTCTCACCTATACATCAATGGCCCATTACCGTGTAAATTGGGGGGTATGAGAAACCTGGAATGCATCTAGAAACCATCTTCTTCATCTTCCATTTCCTAACCCTCATCGTTTCAACCCTCCATCCACAGAAACAACTACCCACTCCTTCATCTAACGCGCATGTCTTCAATCAGTACTTTTTATGTTCAAAATATTCTCCCTCCTTCATCTCAATTGGGTGTCCTTAGATCCATCAGAGGCAAAGTTATAAGGATCTACCATCGACCGCCTCGTCTTACATCCCGACCGACCAATACCACCTCCATCGATTTGGACTTTCCAATCGCGTTTGCTGCTGCTCTGTCCCACGCGGGAAATTGTCTTTGTTCTTCCCTCTTTCGTGCTGCTTCTAATTCCCGACAATACCTTTACTTTTGAGAGGATTAATTTTTATTTATGTTTTTTTTCTCTTTTATGTACTGTGATTTTTCTAGAAATTCTTCAACAATGGAGTTTGTTGAAGGTGAAATGAGTTTTGGGTTTGGATGAAGGTATGATTTTGGGTTGGATGAAATTAAGAATGTGTTTGTTTTTTTTAAAAAAAAAAAAAAACTCGATTCAACAATGGTGAAAGGTGAAAGGGTTTAGTTTGGGATTGTGTTTGGGTTTGAGTTTGCCGCAGTGTTGGCGGCCGGTTGGTGGTGTTCGAAAAACAGAGGTTACTGTGGAGATTGGAAAAACAGAGAGGCCATTTTCAATCACAGTTAAACCAAGCACCAACAATCTAATTCAACAAATCCATTGCCATTCCTAATTACTTTCATTCTCATACCAATTCCGATTACTGACCAGGAACCAAACAGACCCTAAGAGTTTGGACTTGTAGAGGTGAAAACGATATTTTCACACCAACGGTGCACGAAGATTACAGAGTTGAAAACTTTAAGGTTAATGGATTTTCTTTTAAGGTTTGATTGTGATATTGTAGGAATACTTGAAGTTTGATAACCCTAACTCTCTTGTTAAATACTTGAGGTTGGAATCCCCCTTACATCTAAAGTAAGAAATAGTTTGTTCAAAACTCCAGGAAAAGTCTAAAAGTAGCGAGAAGAGACAAGAGCCAAAAAGCCAACTAAAGGATCTTGACAAAATCCTAAAGTCAAAGCTCTTTTGCAAAAGTCTGGCTACGTAAGAAAAAGACATGCCAAAAGTAAGTTGCTCCAAGTTTTGTAAGGAAGCAAACGAAATCCGGAGATAGGAGTGATCACACATAGTGAGTAACAAAAGGGAGTAAAGGGTGAAAAGTGTACCCTAAGTTATTTACCCCCGATGTGTGTATAAACTCTTTCCTATCCCCGAGTAGTCAAGCTCGTTTTCTAGAGATCACAGTTTGACTGCAAAAGTTACATGTTTTCTTTGGTGCTTGTTTTCTTTTGTATGCTTAATAAGCATCTATTTATATATTACTTGTTTTTTGTCACCTTTGTTGTGTCTTGAATTTTTATAGTCTGTTGTACTTGTCCTTTTCAATGCTAGTAGTTTTTGTATCTTATTTTCATTTTAAGAGTCAGCTTTTGTTGAGTTTGGTGTCATTTTTTGTATTTTGAGTCTTTTTGAAGAGATATCACTGCGTTCACACCTCCCTGAAGGGATCTGATTGCCTATGGAAGCAAGTTGAAAGATTGAAATTTGGTAAGGAAAGCCCATGTGAACCCCTAAAACCTTAGCCCTAGCTTAGAGTGACCCTTGGTATAAGTGTCGCTAAAGGAGCCTCCCAGTACAAGGAATTCCACAACCCAGCATTAGCGACCGACGATTTCCGTTGCTAAAGCCAGCGCCGCAAAAAGGGAACATTCACACATTGCACGCATGGTCAGTTTCTTTTCTAATTTGTTTTATTTTCACTTTTTGAGTATTTTGTTTTATTTTCACTTTTTGAGTATTTTGTTTTATTTACTCTTTTGTTATTTTTAGAGTCTTTTCTGGTTTGCCTTTTCTTTTTTTGTGATCTACCTTCTTTTGCAAGATGGCCGGAAATACCATTAAACAACAAGGATAAGAACGCTAGGGAAGAGCCAGTTCCTGAACAGGTTAAAGATACCCGCAGAAATCAAATCTCAATGGAGCATATTGCAACATCACTTCCAGGATTACAAGTACAATTAACAGAGATAAACCAACGTATTGTCAATCTAGAAGCCAGTAGTGCGGAAGGATCAGTTAACCAAGGCTATGGATCCAAGACTTCTAAGAAGACCAGATTTGGTCCTCTTCCTGAGCAGCGCCCTCAAGTTTCCTCCAACTTGAACTACGATTATGATGAATCTCATACACCTCAATTGGAAACACATAGAACTCATGTTTATTCTAATTTTATATTTCAAGATAAAATTAAGTTTGAAATTCTTAAATTTTTAGGAAAGTATGATCCTAATGCATATATTTATTGGAAATTTCAGATTGAGCAGATTTTCAATGCTAATGAATTTCAAGAGCAGAGGAGAGTCAAATTAGCCACTACCAATTTAAAAAATGCAACAATTTGGTTGGCTACCTTAGTTCGAGAAAGGCGGCGAATGGAGAGACCTGCAGTTGCCAGTTGGGAAGAACTTAAGGACTTAATGCTAAGTTTATTCTTTTGTCATTTATTCATGACTAAATCGAAAGTTGTATAGTTGCAGACAAGGAACACGTATTGTTGCGGAATACTACATCGATATTAAATCCCTCCACTATAGAGCAGAGATATATGTGGATAATATGCAGCTATTGCGAGATTCTTCTGTGGTCTCAGTAAAACCATCAGCCAGAGGATTGAGATCAGTGGGTGCACCTATCTAGAAGATTGTTTCCAAAAAGTCATGCTCATTGAGAAGCACATACAAGAAAACAATGAGTCCAGCTCCAAGAGACAGTCTAATAGTAGCAGTTGGTCACAGGGAAAGAGTAGAAGGAGCTTGAAGAAGTTTACGCCACCCCTCCCAAAGTCCAACGTCACCTCTATAATTTCTTCTACGACAAAACATTCTGAGACTAAGTTTAGTTCAACCCAACGTAGTAAATGACCAGTCACTTGTTTTAAATGTAATGGCATTGGTCATATACAATCCCAATGTCCAAATAAGACTGCATATACTATTAGGAAGAATAAATTGTTTGAGATAGATGATGACAAAGATAGTGATCTCGAGGATATGCCACATTTGATGGAAAAAGGTGAAGAGGATGACGAACTCTTTATTGGTGAGACCGACAAAAATGAAGAAAAAGAGAATAGGCAATCTCTTCTAAGCATAACGTCAGCATTTCCCCTATTAAGCACCCCGATGGACTTTTGGTTAGAAATTCTATTTTTGTCATTATTCATTCTTTAAATGCTCATTACTCTCCAGGTATCACCCCCTTGCAACAAAACAACATATTTCATATATGGTGTAAGACTGAGGAACAAAAAAAGCGTCTTTTGATTATAGATGGTGGAAGCTACACAAACGTAGTAAGTGAGTCTTCGGTTAAAGATTTTTCATTAACATGTCTGCCACATCCTAAACCTTACAGGTTGCAATTGTTAGAGGACAGTGGAGAGAAGAAGGTGCAATATCAAGCACTAGTGACCTTTTTCCTTGGTCCTATCAAGGAAGAAGTACTAAGTGATATTGTACTAATGGATGCCTATCACATTCTTCTAGGCATAACAAAAGAGTCACCTTCAATGAGATGACTAATAGGTACACTTTCTTGTTTAATGCTAAGAAAGCTCACATTTTGCCACTATCTCCTGCACAGGTTTCTAGGGCTCAAGAAATCATGAGAGAAGAAAGAGAAAAAAGAAGCAAGTTCACACCAACAAACCAATGAATTTGGTGTCTATATCAGACATCTCGAAAAGACTTTCGCTCATCTCTAGGATGAGACCTGCGAAAGAGCCTCTCTTTTTGAGAGGAAATCACAGTTGTCAACTTAAGCACTTTAATGTGCATTATTACCCACTCCAGTATCATCCTTTCTGGGGGGATTATGTTTGGGAAAGGAACCCATCAACATACCCACTCCAGTATCACCTTTTTGGGGAGAAGCATGCCTGGGAAGGGAACCCATCTGCATGTCTGCCCCAGCATCAATTTTCTTATGGAGAGTTGTAAGTTTTGAATACTGAAAAGCTTTTGTTTGTATGAAAAACTATTTCCCAGTTACATATCGATTGTGTTTCAGTATTATAAATTGTCCCTTTATATTATATATCTAGATGATAAGGTATTTGGTGTGACACAGTAAATCTTATCATTGGCTAAAGTTATGATATATATATAAATAACGCTTGTAACTGAGACAGTTTGGACATACTGTCGGTTTAGGTTATTGTATGATTCGGAAATTGGTTTGTCTAGACTAATTGAATCATACGGATGTGCCTGGGACATATTGAGCAGGACCGATCTAGGATCGAGTTAACTTGTATTGATCTTCATTGTTAATTCGAGCCTTATATTCTAATCTCTTAATCCCTAGACTAGAGCGGGCATGAGGTTAGACATAGTGTACTTTGATTTTCCAAAGGGGGCGGTCAATTGAGACCTAGATCTCAATAAGTTGGGTATGCATGTTTGATTTCTTATTGTACCATTGCTTGTTAAAAGGAAACCATGTACTAATACGTCCAGGGTGATGGTGCTCCCGAGATGAGCTAGTAAGAATTATTATACTAAACCCGACCGGTGGACTTATGTCTGGCATAATAATAAGGTCGAGTGGTACTAATCTCGGATAACAAGAAGTCAATTAATTTATTTATCAGTAAATTAATAAATTGACGAGTACTATATCTTTAACGTGGGGAGATAAAAGAATAATTTAAGTGTGCACAAAGAAATTTCATTTTTGAGCGGTTGTTCCATAATTAATCCATTAGTAGTACGATTAATTATGAATTTGATTAATTGGAAAAGTGGATTAAATAAATATTTATCCTTGGGTTAATTAATATTTAATTAACAAAGTGGATTAAGAAATAATCTTTGGGTCGATTAGTATTTAATTGACGAAGTGGATCGAATAAATAATCTTTAGGCTAATTAAGTATTGACTAGTCTAGTGAGGACTAAGAAAGTCAATTAAATCCAATTAGTAAAGGTCCAACTCAAAAGCCCACTAGGTCTCCCTTGAAGCTCCTATAAATACATTAAGTCTTGGCTTTCAAGACATAAGAAACTTGGTAGGCAAATCTTACCTTTTAGAGAGGGAAAAGTCTAGAGAGAGAACTTTATCTTCTTCATAAGATCTTTGTCGAAGTCGACTTTTAGAACTTTTTTCCTCAGAAAATTTCAGCCCAAAGGAGTACCTTTTATTTTTTGGCAAGAGCTGCTGCCCGGCGTTGCAATTCTGGCGAGTTTCGCTGATGTCCGACGCGCTGATCCTTGGTGGTCCACGTGAAGATTGCGGCTGCTCGGTGCACGAATCGCGGTGGTGCGGCGAGCTGACTAGCGGCTGTCTAGCTAATCATTTTGGGCAGTTTTTTGACCTTTTCCGGGGCGAGTTTCTTGTGAGTTTCCTTGGTCCTTAGTAGATCTACCCGGTAGATAATTGCCCACTCAATTTTCAGGTTTCGTTTGGAGAAATTCGAGGGACTCTTTGTGGAGAAAGCTTAAAGATTCGGTTTTTTCTTCAAAGCTTGGATTTTTCTTATTCACTAAGGGACACGTTTCAAAGGTATAATCTTTGATTCCACTTTTACTTAAAGATTTATTTTTTAGCATGTCGTTTAATAGATCTAACAATTATAAGCCTAGATCCGCTCATGGGAATTGATTTTAGAGTTTGGGCTTGAGACAAAGTCTCCGATTCTGGGATGCATAGCACAAAAGTGAGATTTTCGATTTGGCCCGGGCCGGATCTTAATTCCTTCAAGAGTAAGTTTGGGAAAGGAACCCATCAGCATACCCGCTCCAATATCATCTTTCTGGAAATATGCTTAGGAAGAGTACCCATTAGGATACTCGAGGTCGATGCATGTGGATCTAATTAATTTCCAAAATAGATTATAAGTCCTGACCAAACCCGTTGTCGGCTCGTTCCGAATGAGAGCTACTTTGGTTAGGGGTTCCACTGATGCACTGTAGGCATCCATGTAAATGCATGAGCAAGAAATGGTAATTTAAGCGATTAGTGCGATAATGTAAACCCTGAACTTAAATACCAACACGTAAGGTCAAGTAATCAAGTAAAGTCAAGTAAAAAAAGCAAGCAAGTAATATCCAAGAGCCATAAAATCAAGCGTGTAACATCAAGAAGTCATAAAATAAAGCAAGTAATATTCAAGAGCCATAATAAGGCAAGTATAAACATTATTCAGGAATACTGTCGAGAAATAAAACACGTAGCACAATAACAAAAATCATATTGTTCAAGTATCAAGTTCAAGTAGGACATGCAGACTCGTAGTATATATATACAAGCATTCACGCAAGTCCTATTAGCTAGGGGGACAAGTTAGAAAATTTAGAGAGTCGAACTCACAGTCAACGTCCAGCGATGTCTCAGGTAGAATTTCTGTAACTAGCAAGCATAGACAAGTTTTAGCACCTTATTTTTTTGAAGTCTTATAATATACTAGGTTTATTCCCTTAGTATTTTTAGGTCATAATTTCTACCAAAATTTTGGCACCATTTGCTCTTAATTCTCATGTTTCCAGAATAAAGCTTGCAACACAAGTAGCACAATAGAAGTATCACAACATTGTTCCAAGTATCAAAATCACACAAAATAGCACACAAATCAATATTCAATGAGTGAAGTGTTCACGAGACTTGTTTAAAGTACGTAATAGGGAAGAAAGTGATCACGAATTAAGCCCTTATGTTTCAACGTTCACAATAAGGAGAAATAGGTGAAATAATAAATAACAAGAGTTCGTAATAGGAAAGAAATTGACACGAGGCTTGATAATTTGTAGTAGGCAAAAGTTTCACGAATCAAGCCCTGATTTCTCGAAGTTCGCAATAGGGAGAAATAGGAGAAGAAATAAATAACAGGAGTTCGTAATAGGGAAGAAAGCGATATAAGACTTGATAATTTGTAGTAGGAAAAAAGTTCACGAATCAAGTCCTTAATTTCTTAAAGTTCGCAATAGGGAGAAATAGAAGAAATAAATAAATAACAAGAGTTCGTAATAGGGAAAAAAGTGATACAGGACTTGATAATTCGTAGTAGGGAAGAAGTGTTCACGAATTAAGTCCTAATTTCTTAAAGTTCACAATAGGGAGAAATAGGAGAAATAAATAAATAACAGGAGTTCGTAATAGGGGAGAAGTGTTCACGAGGCTTCATTAAAGTTCGTAATAAGATAGAAGTATTTTTGAATCAAGCCCTCATCTCTCAACTTAACAATTATAACACAAAATTAAAAGCCATAATCAAGTTTTTTCCGGGCAAGCTAGCACCAAAATTCAACAAAAATAATTCAACAATTATATCTACCAAAAAAAAAAAAAAAAAACAAGGTTCTTATAACTTGTAAAATGATGTTACAAAGACAACTTTATTAAATTTGCTTTTCAACAATTTTTTCACAAGTAAACACTCAGTCAAAAGTCCTCCAGGAATGAGATTGAATTCAAAAGTATCAAACAATTATCGTTATAGTAAGACCAGTTTCAACGTCTATTTTACAGGCAGTCTTAGACCAAACATTAATCTCATGCAAAATATTATAAAGTATCTGCAATGATATTTATGGATGAAAAATAAAATGTCAGGGTCATGCTTGGAGAAATCAACATATGTCATATGAATTGTGTGACGCGGTTAAATTCGTGCAATTTTACTAATGTCTATTGTTCTCACAACAGAAGTTGTTAAATCTTCCAACTGAATTTACATTTTTTCTCTAGCAATAGTCTAAAATAGGAGAATGTGGAAAAGGAAAAAGAACAAGGAGACATGAATTTAGAACTTAAACCACAAGTTTAAATTTAGGATATTTATTAGCAAACACGGATATAATGGTTGTAGCAATTGTATTCAGTAATAGAAACAAACTTGTAAACACTCTAATTGTTGGACGACCGTGATATAAAGGCTGTGAAATTGTTTTATTTCATCCTCATTTGCTGTAACATGGAGTTGTGAGTAGTTACCACTATCCACTCTTTTGCCTCATCTGATTTATTTTCTGCAGACAAGTTTCTTTCTTGTTCTTGTTTCCAAAGTTGCAAGTCAGTACCCATAACTATTTCAACATCTATTTACCGCAATTGTTAGACCACACTTTCATTTCATGCAAGTATGATAACGTATCTACAACGCTATTGAAGCATGAAAAATCAAATGTTAAGGTCTTGTTTCTATGTTTGGATAGACCAACATATGCCGCATGAATTATATGGCCAATGAAGGTCCACACCGCGGTGATAAATTTGGCACTATTTTTGTAGTGTCCATCATCGTCACAACATAATTTCATCAAATGTTCAGTTTTATTTACCGTTTCTTCTAATAAAAGTCTCAGATAAGAAAATATGAGAATGAACAAAGAAAAAATTTGGAGAACTAAATTAAAGACTGACCCTAGAAGTTTCATTATGGGATATCTTGGTACAAAAACTGATATAATGGTTGTACTACATGTATTAATAACATAAATATGATGCTAGCCACTCTCCATTTTGGTCTGTCATGAATTAAAGGTTCTGAAATGTTTGTAACACTTAGCAATTTAGTGAGGGTTAAACTCTGAGTGACTTGTCTGGCAGGAATGAGATTTTCTAAAGTATGTAACAGTTGTGGCACCTCCATTCCTTCATATTCATTTAAATCCATAAGAAAAAGTTTGGAAATTTTTTCCCAAATCTGCACAGCTCCACAATTCCACCCAGACAATGAACCAAATATAGATTACATTTATCATCTTGTACAATTGCAACCAATTTAATCAGAACATCAGACAACATACATATATTGAAAAATGTCATATTTGTATTAGAGATAACTATGTCTACCAAAAACAAGGTTGTATAACTTGGAAAATTATTCTACAAAAATAACTATATTAATTACCTAAGGTTTGTCTCATTTCTCCCAGTTTTAATGCATGCGTTTATGCCTTTATAGGTACATCTAGGAGGTTGCAGTTTCAATGGAGATGTGTTAGAGTTAGAGTTGATTGATTGCGCTAATTAGAGTAAATTGATGATTGATTAGTTATACAAATTTAATGTATCATGCTACCTTCTTTAGACTATATAATTAAGGCTAATTGTGATAGCTAATTAAGTAGGAAATATTCTTGCCATATTTCGTAATCAATCTTGTACTATATACAGGCTAATTGGTCTTGTACAGAATCAAGAAGAATATGTTTTTCCATATGTGTTCTGTTCTTGAATTCTTTCATGGTATCAGAGCCTCGATCTTTCTTGATTATGGCAAAACAATGTGAAGGTTCCAATAAGTCTGCTGAATAAACAAAATGGAAAACGATTTCTCTGTACGATCTTACTGCCAATGATAATACTGGCAGTGTGATAAGTCAAGTGGTGCTCAAGGAACAAAACTACGCAGAATGGTGGACTTCTCTGCAAATGGCTCTTTAATGTAGAAGAAATTCAGCTTCGTTGCTGGCACCATTACTCAGCAATCAGCGGATTCGGGTGACTTGGAAGATTGGTGTACCATCCAATCTCTCATTTGTTCGTGGATAATGAATACGATGGAGCCCTCATTATGTTCATCATCACCACTACCGAAATTGTGACCACAAAAGAATTGTGAGATGACATCAGAGAACGATTCTCTGTTGTCAATGGCCCACGGATCCATCAATTGAAGACCGAATTGGTAGGATGCAAACAATTCAGACTCAGTATAAGTGCATATTATGGTAAGTTGAAAAAGTTGTGGGGAGAATTATACAGTTATGAACGTTTGCCAAGTTGCTCAACCTGTGCAACGTGTGATTGTGGTATTAAATAAATCTTAGAAAAAAGACGTGAGGATGAAAAGATTCATTATTTTTTTATGGGCTTGGATGCTGGCTCTTATGACACTGTCCGCTCTAACACATTGGCATCAGATCCGCTGCCTGCATTGAATAAAGTTTATTCTTTGACTGTTCAAGAAGAACGTGTCCAAATAGTTTCTAAAATTCATGAAGGAAATGGTGCTTTTTCGGATATGGCATTTGTTGTTCGAGTTTCAAGTCGTGTTCCCGGGAGAGAAGGCATCTTGTTTGTATTGTGTGTAACAAAGGTGGCCATGACGCCACGGCATGTTTCGAAGTCATCGTATTTCCCGACGGATGGAGTTCTCAGCATGGTGGTGGTGCGGCTGGACAGCAAATGGTAGTGGGAAATAATTATTTTTTTAATGCAGGAAAATCAATGTTGTTGACAGTTGGTGGTCAAGGAAACACCGGTCGGGGGCGTGGTCTCAGCAAAGGGCTGCGTGAACGTGGCTTTGCGGCTGGGCCAGTTTTTGGTTTGGCTGGGTCAAATTTTAATGCTGGGAAAAATTTTAATGGCCCTGAATCTCATTTTAACTATTATTCTGTTGGGCCAATTGGGCAAATTACGGCTGGGCCACTTGGACAATTTGTTGGATCAGGTGGACAGTTCGCTAGGCCGTCTAGAGCCTTTAGTGCAACAGCCTATTCTCCCTCTTTTGGTGATCATTTGGGCAGCAGGTCTTCTCCAACAAATAGGCAAGATTTGACTGGGCTTAATTCTCATCAATGAGCCCGTTTGGTGACTATGTTGAATAAGCCCGAACCCATTGAAAATTTGACTGGTAATTATATTTCTAGTTGTTGGATGATTGATAGCGGGACTACTTATCATATGACAGCCTCTTTCAATTGTTGTTTGGAAATGCGAAATATTATTTCTAGACCTGTGCAGCTTCCTTATGGGTCCGTGACAGTGGCAAATAAGGCAGGAACCGTTCGACTCAGATCTCATGTGACATTATATGACATGCTTTATATTCTAAATCTCCAATGCAATTTAATTTCCTTACATCAGTTGTTAGATCAATCTTATGCCACGGCTTATTTCACTCATAAACTTTGAGTTATTCAGGACCGCACTTCGAGGATACTGATTAGAGCCAGTGAGCAAGTGGGGGCCTTTTTTTTGTGGGACTGTGAATCCTGCAGCAGTTCGAGCTTTGAATAAAGTTACTCCATATATTTGGCATAGTCATTTGGGACATCCGTTATCTTGAATTTTGGAGCAGTTATATTTCGGTAATTCTGCTATCGTAGGCAATAAAAACCGTGATGCTTGTTTTAGAGCAAAACACTGTCGTAATTCTTTTCCTGTTAGTATTAATAAAGTTGTTGCCATTCTCGACTTAATTCATTGTGATGTGTGGGGACCGTATCGAGAACCCAATGTATGCGGTGTTCATTATTTCTTGATTGTGGTTAATGACTGCTCTTGTGCTATCTAGTTGTATTTACTTCATGATAAAACTGATGTGTCTCAACATATGTTTCAATTTTTTGCTATGGTTCATAGAAAATTTGGAAAAATAATCAAAACGGTACGTAGTGACGATGGAACCGAGTTTATGGCTCTCACTAACTACTTTGCAAAAGAAGGAATAATTCATGAGACTTCTTGCATTGCCACTCCACAACAAAATGGGTGGATGGAACGCAAACATCAACATATCTTGAATGTTGCTCGGGCTCTTAGATTTCAAGCAAAACTGCCTCTTAAATTCTGGGACTACTGTGTTTTGACGGCGGCCTATCTAATTAATCATCTTCGCACACTAATTTTGAATGGCATAACACCATTTGAATTTTTACATTGCAAATCTCCGTCATTAACTCATCTTTGGGTATTCAGTTGTTTGTGTTACGCCTACAACACAGATCACAAAGAAGACAAGTTTGCCAGCCGCAGCCGTCGGTGTGTGTTCTAGGATATCCCTTTGGAAAGAAAGGGTGACGAGTTTATGATTCAGAAAAAGATGATTTTTTGGTGTCCCGTGATGTGGTTTTCTGTGAAACCAAATTTCCTTTTTCTACTCGAGCTTCCATTGATAAACCGGTACTGTCCCTTCCTCTTGTAGTTATTCTCGCGGAAGATGAGGAGCCCGAAGTCTTAGACACACCTTTTACACCTCGAGTTGATAGTCCCCCTGCGCCAGTGTCTACTGAGGAAACTCTAGGTAAAGGACATCGGACCAAAATATCGTCCACTCGTCTTCATGAATATGTCACTCACACAATCTCACCCCCTAACCCCTGCTGCTCCTGTTTCTCCAGCTTAATCAGTGTCCTTAGGTAACCCTTATCCTATATCTCACTATCTTGGTTGTGCTTCATTTTCTCATCAGCACAGGGGTTTTCTTGCTGCTATGACTGCGAGAATTGAGCTTACCACTGATCACAAATGGCGTGTAGCTATGCAGTCTAACATTATGGCTCTTGAGGCCAACAAAGCTTGGTCTGTCACCACTTTGCCTCCTGGAAAACGAGCAATTGGGTGCAAATGGATTTATAAAATCAAGTATAAATCTGATGGTACTGTGGAATGTTACAAAGCTCTCATTGTCATTCTCAACAACAATCAGGTGGATGACATTGACTACAAGGAAACGTTGGCTTCTGTTGTGAAAATGGTCACTATTCGTACTTTCCTTGTTGTCGTTGCGGCTCGTAAATGGGAATTGCATTAGATGTATACCCATAATGCATTTTTACATGGTGATCTGACTGATGAAGTATGTATGAAACTTCCTCTGGGTTTTCATTCGTCTGCTTCCGAACAAGTATATCGTCTGCGTCAGTCCTTGTATGGTCTCAAACAAACTCCTCGATACTGGTTTACAAAGTTGGCTCAGGCTCTTCGCACATATGGTTTTGTTCAGTCTTCGGTTGATTATTCTTTTTTTTTTTTTACCTTCTATCGACATCATGTGCAACTTCATGTTCTCATCTATGTCGATGATTTGGTCATCTCTGTCTCTGGAAATCACCCGGCTGGCATTGCTACTTTCAAGGATTACTTAAGCAAATGTTTTCATATGAAGGATCTAGGGTTGCTTAAGTATTTTCTTGGTATTGAAATTGCTCGTAATCTTTCTGGTATTTTCCTGTGCCAAAGAAAATATGCTCTTGATATTATTTCTGAAGTGGGGCTTCTTGGTGCTAAACCTGCAGGTTTTCCTTTAGAACCCAATCATCGTCTTCCCCTGGCTGATGATGCTCCTCTTCCTGATCTCGATCGTTATCGGCATCTCGTAGGACGTCTTATTTATCTAGCAGTTACTCTTCATGAGCTCTCCTACCGTGTTCATACCCTTGCTCAGTTTATGCAGCATCCCCTCCAAACTTATTAGGATGATGCTCTTGAAATGACATCCAGGTCAGGGTATCCTTCTGCGTTCTGACTGTGATCTTCAGCTTAATGCTTGGTGCGACTCGGATTGGGCCAGTTGCCCTATCATCCGTCGTACTCTCACTGGCTGGTTCATTCAACTTGGTCAGTCTCCTATTTCCTGGCACACCAAGAAACAACAGACAGTGTCTTAGTCTTGTGCCGAAACTGAATATCGAGCTATGGCATCCACTACTAGTGAACTCAAGTGCTTCGTTCCCTCCTTAACAGTCTCGGTGTGCCTCATCATCAGCCCATGGGCACTTATTGTGATAATCAAGTAGCTCTTCACATCGTGGCTAATCCATGTTTCATGAACGAACTAAGCACATAGAAATCGATTGTCACTTTCTTCGAGATGTGTTAGTTCAAGGTGCAATTGCTCTTGGCTATGTTCCATCACGTGCTCAACTGACGGATATTATTACTAAGACTTTTGGGCAATGTCAGTTCGATGATATTTCGGCTAAGTTGGGCATTCAAAATCCTCACGCTCCAACTTGAGGGGGGTGTTAGAGTTAGAGTTGATTGATTACGTTAATTAGAGTAAATTGATGATTGATTAGTTGTACATATTTAATGTATTATGCTACCTTCTTTAGACTAGAAAATTAAGGCTAATTATAATAGCTAATTAAATAGAAAATATTCTTGCCATATTTTGTAATCAATCTTATACTATATATCAGGCTAATTGGCCTTGTACAGAATCAAGAAGAATACATTTTCCATACGTGTTGTGTTCTTGAATTCTTTCAAGATGTTTAGATTCCATTTTGATGATATCATTGTGGTTGAGCATGTAGATAGGGACGGTAAAAAGTATGATAAAGTTTCCAATATAATTGCAAAGAGTGAAGATGATGTCATCAAGATTCATCTAGATATCAGTTCTGATATATACCTTATAGAGCCAAACAAAAAATATCGGATGTTACTCTCTGAAACTTTAAATATGGATGGGTCAGTTGTCACAAGCTACATTCCACAGGGCAAGCAAACATCTCTTGCAGACAAATTTGAGTATATCATGCATGGGGTGTTATATAAGATGGCCGAGGAGAAGTCAAAAGATGGCTCTAATGTGTATGCATTCTACATCTGCCATTGTTTCTTGTATTTTCCAATTTCAGTGCCTTTTCTATGGTTAGCCTAGTTGTTAGATTTAATAATGGTAGAGGTGATTGTTTAACATGTGCATCTTGGGCAATAATCTAGACAAATTATGTTAGTACAGACTTGTACTCCAAAGCTAGAATGATTATGAACCTGACCAGTAATTAAAATAGGTCTATTCTTTGGTTCTTAGTTTGACCCAACTTACTGATTATGGTTGAAGGGGGTTTTGTCATTAAGATACTGAGGACTAATTACACCAGTCTCAAGTTTTGGGAAACTAGTAATTGGTCTACCACTAATAATAACTTGTTGGTTGCTGATCCGACCATGTAAGTCGTGTTGAAAATCATGCCTTTGGTTAATATAGATGGTTCATTTTTTACGAATAGAGTATATTTAATCTCATTCCTCTCTCTCAAAAAAAAAAAAAACTATATTAATTTTGCTTTTCAACAATTTTGTTCACAAGTAAACTCTTATCAAAAGTCCTCTAGGGATGAGATTAAATTCAAAAATATCCAACAATTATCGTTACCATAGTAAGACCAATTTCAACATCTATTTTACAGTCAGTCATAGACCAAACATTAATCTCATGCAAAATATTATAAAGTATCTACAACACTATTTATGCATTAAAAATCAAATGTCACGGTCATGCTTGGAGAAACCAACATATGTCGTATGAATTATGCGACAAATGAACGTCAATATACTAGCGATTAACTTTGTGCAATTTCACTAATGTCCATCGTACTCACAATAAAAATTGTTAAATTATCCAACTGAATTTACATTTTTTTCTGGCAATGGTCTAAGATGGGATAATGTGGAAAAGGAAAAAGAACAAGGAGACATGAACTTAGAACTTAACCCACAAGTTTAAATTTAGGATATTTAAGAACAAACACGGATATAATGGTTGTAGCAATTGTATTCAGTAATATAACCAAACTTGTAAACACTCTAATCGTTGGACGGTCATGATATAAAGGCTGTGAAATAGTTTTATTTCATCCTCATTTGCTGTAGCATAGAGTTGTGAGAAGTTTCCACTATCAACTCTTTTGCCTCGTTTGATTTATTCTCTTGCAAACAAGTTTCTTTCTTGTTCTTGTTTCCAAAGTTGCAAGTCAGTACCCATAACAGTTTCAACATCTATTATACCGCAATTGTGAGACCACACTTTCATCTCATGCAAATACGATAACGTATCTGCAACGCTATTGAAGCATGAAAAATCAAGTGTTAAGGTCATGTTTCTATGTGTGGATAAACCAACATATACATTTGAATTATACGGTCAGCAAAGGTCAACATAGTGGTGATTAATTTGGCACTATTTTTGTAGTGTCCATCATCGTGACAACATAATTTCATCAAATGTTCAGTTTAATTTACCTTTTCTTCTAATAAAGGTCTCAGATAAGAAAATATGAGAATGAGCCAAGAAAAAATTTGGAGAACTAATAAAGACTGACCCTAGAAGTTTCATTTTGGGATATCTTTGTACAAAAACTAATATAATGGTTGTACTACATGTATTAAATAACATAAATATAATTGTAGTCATTCTCCATTTTGGTCTGTCATGAAATAAAGGATTTGAAATAGTTTTAACCCTCAATAATTTAATGAGGGGCTAAATTCTCAGTGACTCTTCTGGTAGGAATGATATTTTATAGAGTACGTACCAGTTATGGCACCTCAATTCCTTCCTATGCATTTAAATCCATATGAAAAGGTTTGAAAATTCTTTCTCAAATCTACACAGCTCCACAATTCCACCAAGACAAGAAAGCAAATATAGATCACATTTGTCATCTTGTCCAATTGCAGCCAATGTGATCAGAACATCAGACAAGATACACTCATTGAAAAATGCCATATTTATATTAGAGACAACTATATTTACCAAAAACAAGGTTCTTACAACTTGTAAAATGATGTTACAGAGACAATTATATTAATTTTGCTTTTCAACAATTTGTTCACAAGTAAACTCTCACTCAAAAGTCCTCCATGAATGAGATTGAATTCAAAAGTATTCAACAATTATTGTTAACACAGTAAGATCAATTTCACCATCTATTTTACAGTCAGTCTTAGACCAAACATTAATTTTGAACTAAGTGGTCTTAGACCAAACGAAAAGCACCGACCCAATAGGTTTTACCGATTTCGGGTAAGAAAATCGGTTGTGCATAAACGAGAGACAACAACACCCTGTTGTTGCTATTTTTATTTCTTTTCCCAAAATTTTTCTCAATTTTGCACACTAAGTCCTCACGGATTTTGGCAATATATATACTCATTTTGTTCATATTTTCAAGGGAGGCTTGGATGTTGGATTAGAGTTTTCTTTAGGGTACATAATTTCAAAAAGAACTCCCAACTTCAATGGTGATTTGGGCTTATAATAAAAATTGGAGTTTGGATTTCTCTTGGTTTTGACAAAAGGAAGTTTTATCTTTAACTTATGGTTCATTTCTTCCTAGGCTTTGTTTTATCTTAATTATGAGGGCTTAATTTGTGTTAATTCTTAAGATTGATGATGGGTTGTTATTTGTTTTGATTATGACAATTGGCATGAGTTTTAGTGTATTTGTGTTCTTGTCTAGATTAAATTGTGTTTCATGATGAGAATATGCATATTTGTTAGAGTTTATGTATGTGGGAGTCTTTATCCCCACAAAACTAGGATTATAGGTAAAGAAATTGAGATTGTTAGGCTTAAAAATGAGAGTGGAATGTTAATGGGGCTTTAATGGGTGACAAGTGGTGGATGAAATGTCTAAATGAGATCGAAAGAAGATTTTAGACATCAAATTTTGAGAAAGTAAGAATACAACTTTGAGCAAAAAGCACCTACCGGTCATAATCACTACTTAATGGCAACTTCATGTGAAAAATGTGATGTTAATTGTTGCCGACCTCTTAACTCGATGGCCAAATGAGATCAAGAGAAAATTCTAAACATTTAGTTCTTCTAATGACTAGACTTAACTAATCACTGAATTCATCCCCAAAAATAACAAAACCAATCACTGAAGAATTCAGCTTCCTGCTTCTAAATCAACCTCGTCGGTCTCTCTGGCTATCATCCCTGTATCTGCCTCTGCTTCAGCATCTACTTCTACTTCCATCTGCACTTCTTGACCAACATCTGTATCTGAGCTTTGCTTCTGAGATTCGTCAGGAGTGGCTCCATCTGGAAAGGTGCCCCCCAACCCTGTTAATGTCTCATCTGCATCGATCGCTACTGCTGATGTTTCAACTGTGCCTTTTGATTCCATGATGTCGCTCTCGCTTGCCAATGTAGAGGCCTAAGAACCAGCAAAATTCATTCCACTGCCTCTAATCAATTCAACGGAATCAAAGATAGAGAATACAGCTCCAAGATAGAGAATCAAACGCTCACCTGATTTTCTTCTATTGGGCCGGTGCTTTTCGTTTCTTCCTTTTTCGCTCGCTTCGACCGATCTACAGGTTTAGCTTGATATTTCGATCTCACGTCAGATGGTAAAAGTTCCAAGGGCACCACACCCTCAATTCCATGTTCAGTAAACTGCATATAAAGTCAAAACAAGAAGTTAGCAATTTGCAGATCTTAAGCTCTTACCTCAAGTTTATTCTGAAATTGTCATCACACCCTTGAAAATCCCTCCAAGTCCTGTCGAGCTGAGAACCGTAGCCCTTTCCAACAGTAGACCTGAACCAGGGAAAAAAAGAAAGAAAATTTATGAGAAATAATTCTTTTCACGTAGCCAGAGCTGCATTTTTCATAATAACATGTACAGGATTTGTTTTCACACAGTACGCAAACTCATGGAAGGTGTGCATAGCCCAACTGGTAACAGATCACGAAATAAATGTATTGCAATATTAATATATATGAATATTGAAATAAAAGAATGCTCGGACAATTTTCAGCTCGCCAGCACCAACCAAAAATTAAAAAAAGAACACCTTTTGCAGCCTCTACAAGAAGTTGCAAGCTGTTTTGCAGCTGATACTCAGATACTAGTAAAAAAATTAACGAGAACTGCCAAGAGATGCCACAATAAGCAATGAAACCAAATCATGCAATAAAAGAGAGAATCAAAAACACACCTTATTGTTCTTGTGATGATACTCTGCCTCTATTCCAGCAGATTCATCCATCTACAATTTGCACAATAGTTCCTTTACTTGAGATGATTCACAACAAGAAAGACAACTACTAAGATGCTCAGGAACAAAGCCTAGCAGAACACAAAATATAAATTTTCTACAGAAAGTAGCAATGGGAGATGCGCACATCCTCAGCCAGGGATTTCCAGTACTCAGTGATGGCAGGAGTTCGAACACGTTGAGCGTCAGTTAAAGCATTCTGTATAATCACAACACATTAGTTTCGTATCACCAGGCTAATTATATGTTCGGAAATTGCAACTTTTGTTAAAAAATTTAAAAAGTAAATAAATATGTTGAGCTTTTGTTGAGGTTTTTTTTTTCTTTTAAACGAACTTTTGTTAAGGTTAAGAAAAAAAAAAAATTACTTGTCTACGTATGGTCTGCAGAGAGAATAAATATTCTTTCAAAATTATCATCACCAAACTACAGAGCAGACTGAACCAGGTAACTGTATTTTGAACTGAAGTACATAATAGGAAAAGAAAATCAATGATTCTAAAAGATATGGTGCAGATTCAAGTTTGCTTAATCTTGGGAATTCAAAGTTGACCTTAAATAAACTTATGGAACTGCTCCTAACTTTTTCTCCTCTACTGAGCTGGAGGAGCTAAAATCACAGAACAGGACAAGAAACCTTCTATAGATAGACAAGCATTTCTAAGTGGTTCTCAGCCTTCTGAGCTGAGGAAGAAGCACATAGTTAAGGAAAAGAATCTGCCGTGGACACCCGTGAGACAAGAATCTGTTTATCAAGAATCTATGAGTGCACTTAGAAAAGAAACCTGAGGTTTCACTTTTCTCTTCTCCCAGGTTAACTGCATAACACCACATGCCTTTTTTCTCTTCTTGAAGATTATAAGTCAATTAACAAATCAGTCACTCGTATACAAGGAAAGAAAGGGTATTCAACTTCAGAGAGAATATATACATGATTACTAGAGGATTATTCACCAAAAAACACAATGTGAAAGTGATAGCAGTGTCAATCCATATCCTCTTAGTATAAGCTTTTATTTTCCGCCTGGAACCAAATCAGCTAACTCTTTTTCTTTCTCCTTTCTTTCACTATGTCAAGAACTCAAACCTCATCAATGATTTGACTTCCATTTTTCTGACTCCATAAGGGAGCGCTAATGGGAGTTTTGTCGACTCGTCTGCCTCAGGCAGAAGCATGAAAAGAAGAAACATAGCTTTGGTCAGTGATCAAAGAGTAGGATTTTAAGAAAAACCACGAAGAGTGTTAACGCCATACAAAGAACTCAATTCAAGATCATCATCAGAATCTTTTTACATCTTATTTTTTACTCAAACACCTATGTTTATAAGAAAAACCAGATCTTTAGTTTTCCTACATCTTCAGTTCCGAATTTTCATTACAAGTCTATTTTGGAAATAAACAAAAGGCTGAACCCTTCTTAATCGCCTTATATTTTCTAATAAAAAATATTCTTCATATTTCTTTGAGACTTATCCATATTCTATCCGGCATAAATTCTCATTGGCTGCTAAGGAAAACTAGACCTCAAGTTTAGGTTTTGATTTTCCTTCATCGAAAGGAGTACCATCCAATTCCTTCCACACACTCTTTCTTTGTGTCCTTAGCAAGCATAAAACTGAATGCTTTTAGAAATTATTTAATCAGAATTCCCATCTACTTTGATGAGTATTTAGGATGTAAACATTAAACACAAAAATCAAACGGTTCACAGCTTCACTTCTAGGCAAACCTGTTTTAATAAAACCCGGGACACTTAATCAATCAATAGGAATGAGAATGGAAATCGGTTAACTAATGGGTAGTACTGCAGCAATCATTGCTTGGTCGGTTGAATAGTTTCTAATTAGAATGGACCCCTCTTCCTCTGTCATTCTAGATGAAGGAAAGAGATAGGAGAAAAAATAGGGGAGATTACGAGAGAAACATGTAAAATACAGAAAACAAGAAAGATGAGGTAGACGAAAGTGAACAAAAAAATGAGCTGAGAGAGAAAGAGGGGGGTGAAGAAAGAGAACGGAAGGGGAATATACAACCAGAAAGTGAGATCAGAAAGAACTGAAGAAAGAAAAAGCAAGACATAAGAGAAGTGAACTATCATATCCATTACATTGATCAGAAAGAAATGAAGAGAAAATAACCAGAGAGAGTTGAAGAGCGACATAGCTGAAAGAGAAGGAAAGTGTGAGAAAGTAAGATCAGAGAAATATGACAAGGGTTATTTTGTAGAAGTAAATTCAATAAATGGAGATCACCCAAACCCACCAATTCACTACTTGGATAAGGATGCACTAGTCAGAGTCATATAACCTCAACCAAACTACAGTGTATATTATTCCACTCCCAATCCTTCCATCCCAAATCCACCAACCAAGCATCACTAAGTTGTAGAACAGACTGAAATCTCAGCAACACATTTTTGCTTCTCCTAAACAATTGTGAGACCATGAAACTGCTGAACAATTGTTGGCTCCTGGTGGGCAGATTTAGTTGGAAGGACAAAATTGAATATTATCAACTTTATTCTCATCCCAGTATAATAGATTTGCAGATTGTTCCAATCTAGATCATGTAAAGGCCAATAGGAGCAGGGCTAATCTGCTCAAAAAATTTCGTCACCCTAATATCATTCATGTATATCTGGAGAAAAATTGATCCTAAATATCATCATGAACTTTTAATTCTAAAAACAAGGACAGGCCTAAAGCCATGAAAAGAACTCTCTTTCAATAATTCTAAATCATCATCAAAAATGTATTCTACCTTATTTTCTGCTCAAACACCTATCCATAGAAGAGACCCTCACATTTAATTTCTTATTTTTAATGCTGTCCTATACTGGGAATAGGGGAAATGATCCAAATTTTCCAAGGACCAACCCAGAAGGTTATCAGCACAACAAACAAAATTAACAAGCAAATGAATTTCAGACTATAGCACATATTGATTGAAAAGTGAATGGTATGATGTTTGTTGTAACAGAAGTCAACGAGCAGTTAATTTCTGATTCAATTGTGTGACATTGAGTCAAAATGCAGCAGATGTCTCAAATTGCATGTAGAAAAGCTGGAAGCGTTAGGAGTGATGGGAGTTAGTGCATGGACTAAGTCTGGTGCTGGACTCATGCTGGTAGGGAGGACTAAATAATTGGGCTTGAAGCAGATAAACAATAACCACAAGTGTTGGATACTAAAATTTCACATTCTTCCTTGTGAACATGGTGAGGAACTATAGGACTCTATTTCTTCCGCTCTCACAGTTTACAATATCTTCTATGCAGGAACCAGAAGGGTTCAAATCTCAAAAAAATTATTTTTTGAAGTAGCTCACAAACATTTTCAGAAAACTAAAAATTGTTGCAAATAACACTTCAAGGAGCAACAAAAGCAGGGCCATAAACAGGTATGCTTTTCAATGCTACATCATCATATGCAGAAATTAATGAAATCCCTTTACTATTTGATTGCACCTATTGCCAACTCAAAAGGTAACTGAGATAATAGAAAACAAACCATGAAGAAGAAATCATTTTTATGTGCCAAAAGAAAAAACAAAAAAGAGGAAGAAATGGATGAATTCAACACAAACAAACCAACTTACGAGCGAATGAGGTTTTGAGTAGTTATGATGCAATTATATTAGTACTCTGGATATCATGCTGAGCTCATGCATTAAAATATAAATGGAAATAATAAGCTCATCATTTGCAAGCTTAAATGATATAACCCTTTACTGGGTATCACTATAATGGAGAAATATAGTATTTCCTATCAAGTTTGACATCATAACCAACTAAATCACTCATTTACGTTTTTGCTTAAATAAATATTCAGCCACAGGGTAATCAAAAATGAAATCTGGAGACTGACAACTATAAGTGAATCAAGTAGTTTCTCTACAAAATAGTAATGTTTATAACTTAGATTACAAATTTAAAGAAGAGTAAAAATCATACCGGATTCTGATCGGCCCATTTCCACAACTGAGAAAGTTCTTTATTTCCTAATCTCCACCGCGGACGACTGCCACCATCAGAAAACAGAAAGGTAAGTTGAAAAAAATAACTAGAAGTTTACTTAAGCAAAGAAAAATCATCTTAAGAACCTGTGATGATTATGCATTTCATAAAAATTCTCAACATAGGCACTACTACTATAGCTTCCAGTTCAGCAGCGTAAAACTTTATTTATCTACACATGAAACTAACTAGCATTTTTTACACACAATACTTCAACATAAGGTAAATCTTGCAAGCCAACTCTTACCGTTTCCTAGCACCATCTTGACCTAATTTCTTTTCAAAAGGTTGCTTCTCAAATGGAGGACAGCCATCACGCTTCCACCATACCTTGATAAGTGGGAAAAGTTTCGAACAGAACAATGCCAACACCAGTCCACAAATGATTGAGACAGAGATTACATGTAAAGGAACGTACTTATTTACATTTAATGAACAAATATGGAGCTAGAAGAGAGGATATATGCTCACCCAGTTCCTTTCGCGCTCTAATATATGCTCAATACTTTTGAGAAAATCTTTCCCTTTTGGAGGAGTCATTTCGAGAAGCCTTTTAACCCTTTCTTCACAATTTTTTATTTCTTCCTTCTACAATATCTTTCAAGAAAATTAGCAAAACACAATGTCCAATGCAACCAGTAACAAGAAAAGCAGAAGTAACACATGAGAAGCTGAATCAGTACACCTTTGCAACTAAATAATAAATGGATGTTAATGGTTTACGAAATCCTTAGAAAAGGCCATCATTTCCTTTGTTGTAAACTAGTGTAGAGCATGATTAGGGACACAATAAATATTCTTGATGCATCAAAAGTGGAAATTGCAAATATTAACATAATTAGAAGTTCGAATTTCCTTATTTCTTCTTGTTATCAGTCAGCGCCAGACAAGTTCTAAGAACAGAAAACAAGGAACAACAACTAAGCCTCTATCCCACAATGTGAATTCACCATCACGTTATGCCAAAACAGATATTTTCAATGAAAGTTAAATATATAGTTTCTTTCCAGATCATTTTAGATCTTCCCCTTCCCTTTGATTTGAGTTAAGAATTATTTGTTTTTCTCCACTATATAATGGTGCAACTTAAGGTTTCTACCGCATATATCCCAACTACTGTGTTTCACTCATTTTTTCCATTTACTTCAGCCAGTAGAAGGGAGGCTTTGTAGCACACATTGAGAAGAGCTCTTCCCTGAATGCAAAACTATGGGTTGCTATTGTGCTGGAAAAATGGTTATTGGCATTGTATTGGAAATGGATAACAAAACTGCCATTCAAGAACTAACCAAGCAAACTGAGATAGGCGGGAAATTTGAGCCGACCATCCATCAAATCAGAGAGCTATTGAATCAGCAGGGGAGAGTAGAAATACAGCATGTATACTGGGAAGATATCAATGCACTGATATGCTAGCACGCTAGTGTTGGATTTCCCATTGGGCTTACGATGAACTGACAGAGAGACCTACATGCATCAATAATCTACTATACCAGGACGCTATTGGTGTTTCATGGGAGTGTAGCATAGCCAAGAATTAGTAGTTGTGAAGTCCCCCTCTCCCCCCCCCCCCCCCCCCCAATCAATAATCTACTAACCTCATTTTCTTCAATTTTCATAGATATTTTCCCTAAACTCTGAACCAACAAAAAAATGTAACCTTATGGTAAGATACTTGCTTTCCAATACCAACAGATATTTTCATGGTTTAACTGTACCACGTGCCTTTTTAAGATCAAGAAATGCAACATGTGAATCTTCTGTCCATTATACAACGTAAAGCTTCCATTGTACACCTCTCTGTCATAAATCCAAATTGATTTCATCGTATACTAGTCTTGTTTCTCAACCTTAATCACAATAGTCTTTCCCACAGTTCCATAAGGTAGACTCATTAATTTGATTGGTTAGCCATTTTTTTAGCTTCATAGTTAAACAAAATAGATTTATGAGTGAGATGTAATACCAACTTTTCTAGTGACACAGCATGGACATGGTCATGTCGCCCGAAATGACACCGAGGCATACATGGGCGTGTTTCCGGAACTTTTGCACAAAAAGGGAGGAATAACCAGGGTTTTTGGGCACAATGGCCACATACCAATCAAACGGAACGAGGCCAGAACGACTCCAGGCACATTGGGTGCGAAAAGGGGCACCAGTAGACTCGATGTGACAGCATCAGTCACATCCCGTCAGTACTGCACCGGCTGGGTGGTTCTAGAAGCAGCAACTTGCCTGAGGAAAGCAGGCAGGACATATGTGGACACAAGTGGGCAACAAGCTTCTCAAGCAAGCCTGGAGTTGTCTAGAAAGTTCTTGGGACGGTTATAAACAGGCTGGACCCCTTTGTTGCACATAGTTAACTGGAGGTAAAACGGAAGTAAGCTATTGTGTTGTAAAGTTAGGACGAGTGTCAAGTTGTAGAGTATGTGTGAATAACACAAACGAAATTTTCCCAACCTTTCTAGCTTTCATTTCTGTTCTTTTTATTCCGTTCTTTCCTCTCCCTTCATGTAGCACTTAACAGCTACACTTTGTGGCATCAAGGTTGTACTAGTACTTGGTCCATTCATTGTTCAAGTACTAGTGCCCCACGGGTTTGCTAGCAAAGAGGGAGCCCGTGACACTAGGGATGTCCAAGCCTCCACTGACCCAGGAACTGGATAGGGATGAACTAATCAGAAAGTTTTCCTTTGACGTATTAAAAACTTGAAAATATAAATTATATTAGAAACTCATTACAAATAAATTTCAAAATTAGCAGTAGTGCTAATGTAGCAATAATTAATTTTTATTCAGCTTGGATTCAGAGACTAAAGAGGCTGTTACTCCTGTTCGAATCTGAGGGGAGGAAGAAGATGTTTAAGTGCCCTTTTTCAAAATAAAATAACCCAGACTATGGACAAAAATTTAAAAAAAAAAGGTCGTTCAATAGGTTTGGTCTGGCTGTGCACGCCTAACCCAAACCTTGTGGGCTCAATTTTTTATGGCATCAGCCCACTTTATCTTTAGAAGAGGACAAATTGACAACCCCAACTGGTTTCGTAGGGGCTCTTTCTTTGATGTCAACAACGGCTCTATAGCAGGGCTCTTGACTGGAACCCCATCTTAGGGGAAATTCCGACCATGGGTGGGTTGGCCAACCCACCTAGCACAAACATAGAGGTGCCCCTAGGAATATCATTATGATTAACTACTGCAAATCCATAATGCCAGTGCCATTTTTTAGGTACATAGCAAAAAGTTCTTATTCAAAAAATGCCCTTATTATATGCAAAAAGTTGTTTTTCCCAAAAATACCCTCATTATACAATCTTGTGGAGGTGCATATAATGAGGGTATTTTTGGAAATAGAGTTTTTCTCTGTACCCTCAAAATTGCTCTAGCAATATCACTACCCTCAATTATTCCACCTTTTTTCATTTCTTTCATGCCTTTTCTAGCACCAAAGTTCGGATTTGCATAACATGTACAAATTCTAATTTCCTTTGATCCAACTCGCCAAATGTGACTTCATTCTCATTACTTCATGATATAAGGCCAAAAGTAGCATCTATCGTTTATAGTTTTCCATCAACCATAACAGAATCATTTTCCTATTTTCATGTAACTTGAGTCAAGTGTCATGTGCATGTCTGGTTGTGTATTTTTTTTCTTCCTTACTATCTAATCTTTTAATAAAAATCTCCAAAAGTCACCACATTGGTTACTTTCTCATATCGTAGCAATTGTATATCTTTCAAGATTTCTATAATTTCTAGAATCATATAAAGTTTTGTAATTTGCCCCTTTTTCTCACTGCTTGATTCCACCACAATGATCATTTATTCCCTGCATGGCTTTTCAAGTCTCCCAATACCTTTTCCACAATGACTTTCATTTTTTTTCATTACATTTTTCATGAGCATTTCTGCTTCCTCTTCCAGATACCAATAACAGTTTCTAAAGCGAAGGTAACTTTGAGAATCATGAATTAAGCTGCTTCAAAAGCATAGAGGTATTTTCAAGGTGATCGAAGTTGGTTAACAAAGGATTCTAGTTTAGATCCAATTCACTTTCGATTCAAAAAAAGAGTTTCTAGGGAAAACAAAAGGAATATGCGGGTGAAATTTTAAGTAACACAATTAAAAAGAACATAGCAGACGAACAGAAAATATGATTTCAAACTATATCTTCCCAAGAATAACAATATCTTTGCAAAAGGGCAACATTACATACCATTGTTTCAGAGGGCAAATCCTTGTCATTTTTTCCAGGTGCCTACAGATAAATAAGGAAACAGAACTCTTAATCCTACAGCATGTAAAAGATATTCCATGTTACACATTATCACATTTACTTGCACAACTCCAACAGAAAGACAAATGCTGCAGCAACATCGACAAGAGGTGAGAGCTATTTCTCACAATATTCAATTCAAAATTGATATAGCTAGACAGTCCTTATCCTCCTCCTCTCTTTCTGCTATCTATTATGTTTAGAATCACTTTCCCTTTCTCCATGTGTTATTCTATTTTTAAAAGGTTAGTCGCTCATCTGCTCTCTAGGAGAGTCTGTTATGGTGAGAATCCCTTTCTCAGGCAGACACCTGCAGTATTATTCTTCTCAAGAGCTTTAGTTCCTCAGGATTGGAAAGTACTGTAACCATGTAACTATATAAACATTCTTTTCCTCAATCCACTTTCAACTATTCACACTTCGTAAATATTCCACAGAAACATTATAAAATTACTCTGTTTTACGCCATAATTGTAGGTGCATTTCGGAAAGCTCGATTCTAGGATCTTGATAAATTGATATCTACTAACTCTACACTTGTTTGCATATCCACTTGTATATTTCTGAAATGAACACAAGAATAAACAGGGTATTTCTCTTCAAAGCTTATTAGACAGAATCTCACAGATTCAGGCAGACCAATGAACTCCTTTAGACCGCTAAGAGGAAGAAAGATACTAAATCAAATAGTTGTGTTTAACCATCATGCTCCTTTAAGATATATAGGCAATAAATTGTGGCGTAGTCAACAAAGAACTCCATAAAATCTAAAATTTAACTTCACATAAATTTCCTCAAAGTTTCACTTGGCATACAAAAAAGAATGCCTGTATAAAATCAGCAACTTATCAAATAAGAAACTATATGAAGTTGTATTGTATTATAAATTTTAGTTATTTAAGTTTTAGTTCAGTCTTTCACTTGTTCATAGGAAATTTCTAGTATCCTGCATTTTATGAGACTATTTTACTTCTCACTTACTTACTGGTTGCCCTGAAAAAAGATATCCAAGCTATAATACCTCTCTAGTTATCAATCAGTAACTTATTCTGCACTCTGTCACGATTCGATAGGCTTACTCCAGTTTACACACAGATAAATAAAACTAACTTAACAAAACAATAAAACATCAGTTTCTATAAATACCACTCAACCAACAATAAGATAACTACATCATTGAAGTTAGTATTCTTCATGAGTGTTAATATTTAATGCTACTATGTATAGAAATTTGACTTTTCATTATTTCAACCCCAACCAAATTTAGATGGTATTTCTAAAAATAGAATACACTATTTGGTGCAATATTCTTATGGCGGTCAACAATAGCAAACCTAGGCCACATGAAAATAAAGACCTCATCCAGATAAAACAAAACCGCATTGAAGAAACACAATTTTATAATTAGTACTAAGTAAAAGGCCTTACTTCTGCACGGTGAAGTGCTTTTTACCTTCAAATAATCGAACAAAATGAGGCTCTGAACCAAAATGTGACGTCGGAAATTTGGATCTTTCAGCTGAAACAAAAAACAATTTTAAGAGTCCGCAAAACGTTATGCAAATTAATCCAACAAAAGAAAAACTTCATACATGCTTACTTCTAGACCCATGAGTTTAGTACTCGTGAGATACTTTATGCTGAAGGTGGAAGCCTCATCCTCAAGGTTAACAGCATTGCCTTCGTCATCACTCAAAGGCTGCGCCTCAAATGTACTCAACACAATCTGAAATTCAAATTTGAAACAATTTTATAATCGAACTTAATATCCATCTGCTGCACAAATACCCCCCAAAAAGACCACATTGCATAGAACTGAAAAGTTCCAGCAAGAAAACAATTAATTCCAGAAAAATTTTATAATCACACTAACATCCATCTGCTGCACAAATACAACCACCCCCCCCCCCCCCCTCCCTCCCCCTCCCCGGCAAAAAAAACAAAAAACAAAAAAAAAGGCAAAATGTTAAAACTGAAAAGTGCCAGCAAGAAGACAATGTACAGAAGAAGGTACCGTTAAGCTAGAAATAAACTTCTGCCATTTGGAAGGAACAAGAGAAACTGAAGCTGGATTGGAGAAGTACTCCTGCCAACAAAAATAATTTTCCAAATACAAGCAGATTACTGGATTGGAATCAGAAGACGAGCAGATATAGATACTGACAATGAACAAAAGAAAATTCTGAGAGAAAAAAACTAAAAGTTTGCTTTACTTTTCTAAGGTTTGTGTAACATAATGACCAATGCCAGTGAACACAACTCATACAGAACATTTTACTCTTGGTTGATCATGGTGTGAGCATCAATATCTAAATAAGAACTTGCTACTTGGAATTGAGTTCATTACCAAGATAACTAATTAATGTGCAAATTACAAATTCGGAATAAAAACTATATCAAAACAAAAGTAGAATATATACGTAAGGGAAGAGCTGCAACTTTAGCAGCACGTATAACCAACAGAGAGCCACAGGAGCATATTTCAATTCACTTACTCTTTCCACTGTTTACCAACAACTACTACTACTATGACATTCAGCTGAAAGGATCATATGCCACCATCATGCTCATCCGTACATGTATTGTCATTTAAGTTAAATAAATTGTCCTTTTTAATAGTTTTTTCCAATTTTTTTTAGGTCTCCCCCTGCCATTTTAAATTAAGTTAATGATTCTACATTTCCTACTGGTCATACTAGGGCATCTAAAGGTCTCCAACGCACATGTCTAAACCATCTTAAGCGTGGTTCTCTCATTTTCTTGCATATACCCCCACTCGCTTTCTAATGTGTTCATCATTAATAGTATCTAATCTAATATGCCCACACATCCCTCATACCATTCTCATTTCCGTAACTCTCATTTTTTTCTTCAGTTCTTTATTTAGTGGCTCAACAATCTAATCTGAGATGCATTGCTGGTTGTATGGCTTTATTATTTTCCCTTCAACTTCACCTGTACTTTACAGCCACACAGCATAGATGGCACACTTCTATCCATTTATTCTGACCTGCCTAAATGGTATGTGTGATGTATATGTTAGTCCCATCTCCTCCCACCCACCCCACACACCCCCCCCCCCCCCCCCCCCCCAAAAAAAAAAAAAAATTTCTTGAAGAATAGATCCTTCATTTTTAGAACTTTTTAGATGAATTCAACTCGCTTTCACCCATTGTCATATTCAACCTATTATTACTTTAACGAATACTAAGGTGGCATTCTATTATTAAATTTGAGCTATACTTATGCCAAAACATCCAGATTCTAATGCCTCCCTCCAAGTTTCTAGCTTGGTATCTAACCTTTTCTAGTATCATCAATTAAAATTTTATCCTCTGTAAAACAAAATACATTCAGACGTGGCTGTCTACAAATGTTTAGTAATGTCATCAATTACTAAGGCAAAATATTTGAGTGAAACAGATTCCAAAAAACTTAACCAGTAACTGTGACCTAAACAATATATAGTCACAAGCAAATCAACCTAATGGATGTAGAATCATGGTCTCAAAACATGTCAGGACATTATTCCACTTGGTACCACCTGCAACCCAGCTCAATCAGTTTCCCAAGATATTACAATGAATTTGTTTCATTGATTCTTCAAAAAAAAAAATGTCCCAACTAAAGTGCAAATGAGATATTTGATTGCCTGAAAACATGATAGCTGGAAGGGAACAATATGAAACCATCAGCCTGATGACAAAGAATGTCCAACAAATATATGAACATGTAAAGTTTCTTTTAGACAAGGGAATATGAAAGTAAATTTTGTAGATAAATACAAGAGGCACCTCAATGCAAAGTATAACCAACCTGCAAACTCCAAAGAGTTTTATAGAAGTTCATATCAATAGAAATACCTGAATACGTTTATAGAAGCATACATAAGTATCACATCATAAATATCAGAGAATTCCAGTGGAGCTTAAATGAGGAATAAAAAATTGAAAAGCATACCGTCAGGGGCTTCTTTCTCGTAGTTTGTTTCATTTGAAGTATTAAAAACTCCTTTTATGTTGACAGCTGTAACCAATAACAAAATATCATCACAAAACTTGGACACCTAATTTATAACAAGCAAAAATGAAAACCATCAAAAACTGGGGGAAAAAAGAGTGAATTCCAAATTTGGTCTTCATACTTTAGAAAAACTCATCATACTTTAAAAATCCTTTTCATGATCACTATCTTTTAAAAAAAAGCCAAATTGGTTATTCCGTCGAAGTACTCAGCTACCACTAACGGAATCATCCTTTTCTGAGAGCATTTTTGTCAAGCAACCTTAGAAAGAGATTCTCATCCCAAAAAACCCCCTCAAACTTTACCCAAATTGATTAGTTATACTTTGAATTATTATTATTTTAAACTTTTTAAAACACATAATCAAGAAAATAATTATTCTTCTGATCATTTTAAGGAAAAGATAAAGTATTTATTCCATGTCTACATATATCATTTTCTTTCTTCATCATTTCCCAAAGCTAATAGTTGAGGGGAAAAGTTCTATGAACAATAATTCAGTGGCTAATTTATGATTTGGGTAAAGTCTGAGGGGGTTTTTGGAGATGTGATTTTGCTGACGGAAATAACCTAACAAAATGATGCTTTCGTTGGTGGCAATGGAATGCTTTGATGGAATGACCAATTTGGCCAGTTTTTGGAAAATTAATGTCTATGAAAAGGATTTTTAAAGCATGATGATCTCTTTCTAAACTTTTGCAAAGCATGATAACAAAATTTGGAATTCACTCAAAAAATTTTAAAAAAAAAAAAAAAAAAAAAAGGAACTACCAGAACGTTCTGATAATGGGAAAAAGTGAGCGAGGAACATAATAATTCGTCCACAGAAGACAACATCATTTGCCTGAAATTTTAGACCAAATGTAAGGCCAAAACCAAAATTAAAATAAAATAAAATAAAAGTAAAAACTCATAAAGTTAACTTCAAATTATTGTCCAATGTTCATGTCTTGTTAGTCAAACAAAACCAGCAGTATAAAAATCTAATAACTTTTTCTCACTGGCAAGAGTACCAATTAGCATGCTAAAGTAAAGCCACTGTGTACGAGAGCAACAAAGATTGTTTTTTAAATCTTATTACAGGAATCAATAAGATCCACAAAATTGCATTGCACGTGAACGTCTACTGAGAGCAAATTACACAGACATATTTCTAGCCACTTCTAGAGAAAATATTTTGAACATAACCAATTGATATTTAACAACACAAATCGACAATTACTTGCAAAACATCTCGCATCCAGTGTAACCTCGAGAACTACAGAACACAAACTATAGAAAGCACTGTCAACGGAAACTCAGTACTGTCAGTAGTCTGTACCTTTGAAAGACGACGAAGAAGTTGATTGCATGTTCGCAACATCACAAGCTTTCCCCGGGCAAACAATTCAGGCTACAAGATTCGGCAATTAAAAAGTTAAAGGTATGGACAAAAGATGTTCCAAGGAACGAGTTTGTGGATATACCAGTCACATTTCTACAATTAATTGCATATAGGTAACTTTGTATGCTATGCATTATGTGCTTCATTATTTCTTAGGAAGTTGGGTCTTATCCCAAGTGTTACAGAAACAATACCCAAGCAGAAGACCAAGTTATTTACATTCTTAGTAGACAAATGATAGTTGAAAAGTAGAGGAGCCAGGCTCAAACCAGGGCCACAAATTAGGTCAAGCATCCCAAATATCATAATTTATGATTACACCATGAAGTCAGTTGTTTATTTCACAATACTATAAATATTTCCCAGCCAAATTAATAAGAAAATCAGCTCAAAATACTTTCAATTAGCCCACCTTATCTTGCCACTGAACTCAACAAATGTACATAGTGAGGTATTGACATGGCGTAGTAAGCATTGAAATTAAAAGGAATCAATGTTCATATTTGGCAGTTTTCTTGAAATATAATTTGTTCTTTGGAATTGTAATTTCCACACATAAAGCAAATTAATTTTGCTCTTCATTTAATGAGGTTCGGACCTTAATAAGAAAGTTAAGATGAAAAAATAACACTCACATATTAATCAACAGTGGCAAGTCCAGTTAAGTTGAAAAAGAGATACTCCCATGTTGATCAACAATGATTACAACATCAACAAACCATTTCATATATTTCATCCCGTACAGAAACATTTGCAAATCAGACAACTGTCTTTCAACATTTTAGCTATAACCACTCACATCCATACATGCTAATCCTTAGGGACGTAACACTTTAAGAGATACACATAACTTTCCTATCTGAAATGATACCTAGCTGAACCTGATAGAGAAAATGCCCCTATTCTTAGGAGTCTTAGATGGTTACACACATAGCTTCAACAAGAACCAAAAAAAGAGAGTTGGCAAGGAGGCCGTCAAATGAAGTTAAAAATACAGTGGTTGACAGGAATGTATAGACAAACTACTGGGTAGAGATAACACTGAACCTTCAAATTTTGGAGAGAGAGAACAATTTGTCAATCCAAAACCCACCTGAAGGATGAAGTCTAACAGAATAATGAGTAATGTAACCTTGCATCACCTAGGGAACTCCCTAACCAAGAACAAGCCACTAAAAGACCCAATTTTTAAACTTCAATCATGACATCAGCATACCAAAAAATCTTAAATCATCAATGAGTCCTAATTTTCCAAGATAACAACTATAAGTCATTGGCAGCATAGAAGATCAGAAAGCAAAGTCCTAGTACAGAAACCAATAAACTAACAAATATCAGAATTCCAAATCAAGAGATTTCAGTAGGCAAAGAAAACCGAAAGCATATATGTACTACCTGTCGAGGGCCATTCATTCCGAGAGTGAGAGAGAGAGAGAGAGAGAGAGAGAGAGAGAGAGAGAGAGAGAGAGAGAGAGAGAGTTCACTAAGTCCACAGCAAGAATCAGGCTAATACCCCCTGGACAAAAGTGGACTTCCTAAGATTGATTAAAGCATCCTTTAGTTTGATTCATCCCATGGACCCATCAGACTAATAGCTTGGCCCAAACATACTGAAAACTATGCTTCTTTCTTTCTTTGCCTTATTATTAAGTGTTCTATGGGTGAGACTTTGCTGGAGTATCTGAATTTCTTCATTTTGCAAAGCAAAGGGCCATGATCTACGAAACTACCACTACTGTAGGAAAGTAAAGGTATCCATACTGGTTGTAATCCCAAAGAGAATTATTTAAGAGCCTTTTGAAGTCACCATTGATCTTCCCCAGTAAGTCCAATGAGGATGAGTAACTTTAGTAGCAATATGCAATAATATCGATGAAAGGCTACGATGTATTCGATATAATGAGAGGCTTTCACTATCTAACTGATGATTGACAACTCCATGATATAAATGCATGAACAAATTTAAGATACTCAGAGGATTCTCATCTAAGTGCAATCAGCAGCTTAGAATCACACCAACCTTTTCAACCACATGAAAGAGACAGTAAATCCACTCAGCTAGAAACGACTAAAAGCAGCATTGAGAACAATAAGTTAGAAAATATTCATGCTAGCAACCTACAAGAAACAGAAATTATCATGAGCATGCACTTCACCAATTGTGTGCCCATAATTAAGCGAAAAAAAATGACCAACACGACCACAAAGGAAGACACTAAGGTTCATTAGCCATCAAAAGAAAATTTAAACTGCAAAATGTTATCCAGTCTCAATCAATAAATTATAAACTTCTCCACGTGTGGCGCTTAGTCAGAAACAAGCCAATTAGAAGTAAAACATGTAAACAACGAAAGCAAAACCCATAATGTAACAGCAAAATTTAAAAAAATATACTTTACCTTCCCTAATATTTCCTGTTTGCTTTCTATATAACCAAAGATGTCTTCACAATTTCTCATGGTCGACATTTCAGTCAAATCTTCCAATAGCTGAAAAATCATGCCACCTTCAATGTGTTCTTTCTCACAAAGATAGAGGACGATATCTGTAAAATATTGGAAGAGACAATCCTATCTGTTCAAATACTTGATCAAATATCAGGAAATAATGCATCGATGACACATTCATACAAAATGATCGACAAAATTCCAACTACAGAAGAGACACCAACCGAGAAGACGAGGAATATGCCCATGACTATTTTCACCATCAGCAATTGATTGTCCATATTGCATCACTTTTTCTCCTGATTTAACTGACACTGACTAGAAGGAAAAAAAAAAAAAACAAAAAGTTAGCATCCCCAAACATAAAAGATCTTGAAGAAGAAGTGAACAAGCAGTTGCAATGTTTTGGCGTATCAAGGTGATTCAAACATAGAACTTTTCAAGCCCTACAAATGAGAAACCATCATCTAAACCCTTATAAATTTTCAACTAACAAAGCAAACAAACCTATTTTTGTGACCAAAACCTCCAATTTTGTTCCAATTTTGACAAGGAAACTGTCTTAACTTCAGAAACTCTATAAATCCATGTTTCAAACAAATTACAAGTCTGACATCTTTCCCTTGCATACCAGAGCCGCCCCAGAATTTGGTTTCAAAAAATTATCCCAGTAAACTTCAGGGCTCTTGCATGATTTTCTCAAGGAACTTGATTGTTATTTACAGTCATCTCTACATTTTAATAAAATCCGGGTAATTATTTTTAATTATGCATATGAAAGAAATATTGATTAAGAAAGTAGAATACCACTAGTTCCTGCAGCAGCGTTCGCAATATATTTTCCAGTAATTGATTCTCATCCTGAACTAGCTTTGTCTGCTTCTGAAATAGACAACAACAAAAAGAAAGATAAAGTGAATATGCCTGTGGATGTTATGGAGAGAAAAAAAATTAAGGCCCGGTATGCTTTGTTATTTGAAACATATTTCGAGTATTGGGATCATTTTTTAATACAACTATTTGCATTTCAAACACAAAAACAAAATTTAAAACACAATCCAACAAAACGTAATCCAATAACCGAATTACATAATATTTGGGCATTAAAGCACATAGAACATCAACAATTTATTCATATTAAACTACATATTTTGCTTTCAATGGGTCAAGTCAACATTTTTAAAATTCTTCACAACAGCAAAAACAAAAATCTAAAAGCACCTTTATGATGATACAGAAACTTATACATTAATTCTAATATAGAATAGAAAGAGAATTCCATAATGGCAACTCTTGAACAGCATAAATTATGTCCACAAACACGTTTGGGAAACAGATAGAGGTACTTAAAGATTTTAGCATACATTCACAGGCAGATGTACAATGAAGGCCCCAACTGAATTTATTGAATAGAAAACTAACAATAGTAGATAGGTAGTTGAGAATGTTGAAATGGATATGACAAACACTCTGAATTAGATAGAATCAGTATTAAATACATTAAAAGAAATCACAGATGACCCAGTAGATGATATAATCCGAAACACACATGGTTTAGATATGAGCATGGGAGACATTCAAATGCTCCAATACGGTGTGTAAAAGAAAGAGAATCATTAACTCAAATTAAAATAGAATATAAAAGACCTGAAGAATTAGAAAGAAACTACCAAGAAAGGCATGATTCCAAAAGTTTTAATTTTCAACTCAATTACTTTGAGTTCAACCTCTAATTTATCAAATTCTTAGTCCCAAAGAAATTTTAATAAAATAATGACATTCCTCACAAATTTTAGAATTTTTAATACATACACCTGCTAGTTTTTAATCTTTTTACAATTCAAGTGCCATAATTATTATTATATATGCTAAAATACAGAGAATATTTACCCAATTACACATTATATGTTATCAATATGAACAACTGTAATTGGTGCAACATACTATAACGACCGTGATTATGATTCTATCTCATTTGATATACTTTTTGTAGCACATATGTATTTGATCACACATATTATGCTATTTCTGTGATCCACTTCTATTGTTCTATGGTTTGTTCTAGGGTATGAATTTGCAACCTGCAAATATTATGATATACTTCTAGAGAATTTTCAAAAATAAGAAGTTAAAAAAAAATTTCAATTTATCAGTGCCTAAAATTTTATTTCAGTAAAAATTCATTCTGAACCCCACTGCATTCACACAAACAAACACTCTCTTTTCTACCAGCTCAACCCAACATACTTTATTCAGCTATTAATGTCAATAGACACATCGCAAATGAACAACTGGGAAGAATGAGACAGCTATCACCTGAGGTTTTATAGCCTCTTGAACCGTTTGAAGGGCAAATTCCGCAGGTGAACCCGGATGTACCATAGCTTTCCTGAATAAATCCTGGGAAAAGCACCCAAAACCAATTATAAATTTCATTCAAAAGAAAAATCTTCGAAGGACAAAGAGCATATTAATCGGAAAATTTAATATGCAATCATGTATTCATCCCAAGAACAGCAAATGCGGAAGAAATAGAGATAAATAAACCGCACCATGTTCGAGGTGTAGACACCGAATGCTTTAGGCGAAAAGCTCTAGCAACGAAGTCACAATGTACAACAAAACAGTGATGATGAGCAATTTGAAACGAGGGTTTAGAAGTCCACGAGTTTGTAGTACTGCTTTCCGACCGATTGAATTAGGAACTAGTATTTTTTTTTTTTTTTAAACAGAGGGGTCCCCAACCCTTGGCAATAGGAGTCTAGGTCCGCGGGTTTGAAAGTAAGAGTACACTTCAAATTAATAATTACAGAAAAAAGGTTTCAAATCAAATTTTTAAGCGGTTTGGTTCAATTGATTTGGCCCATTTATAATCATTTTATGTTTTGGTATTTGTATAACAAAATTACTATTTGTATAAAAAAATTAAAATAATTATGAAATTATTAAAATAACATTTTGTACAAAAAATTTTAAAATGCACAAAAAAGCATAAAAACGCTATGAATAGTGTTTTTTCCCGAATAAAAACTCAAGGAAAAACGTTTATAAGGTACTAAAACGAGTCACAATAACTTTTTTGTAAACCTAAAATGCTAAAACCGTAATATTCAGTTAGTAAAAAACGTAACACTTTAACAATGCCCACTCACAACGTTAACGTGGTGTGTTTCCGTCATGGCTCGCTCATTAAAATGGTGCTTTTTCGTCATGGCTCGCTCGCTAAAATGGTGTGTTTTTACCCTTTCAATTTAAAAAGTGAAAAAATTACTATAACGCATCACTTTCCATATTGTCGAAATTATTTTTCCTAAGCTTTCTAAAGTTCGAACCCCCTAAATGCGAATTCTAAACGTTTTTTCGGCCAAAAATTGTGAAATGGACGTGGAAGGAGGTGAATCATCACAAAGACACGGTGCGAGCAAAGGTCCAATGATAAGCTAGGTAAAAATATGTTAAATCCGAAAAGTTTTATTGCACGTTGATTAGTTTTGAAAAACGTACATATTTAGCGATTTTTTATTACATAAACGCTATAGATCTGTTATGTATATGTTTTAATGAGCTGTTACGAATAGTTTTTTCATTGAAGAAACGCTATATGTCGCGTTTTAATATCCATAGAACGCAAATCTATGCGTTTGACCAAAACCAAAACGCGAAAGTGTGACGTTTCGGTGTTACAAAAATGTCATCGGGCAGCGTTCAGATGAAAACAAACGGTGTGCGATGACATTTTGGTTTTACCAAAACGTAAGACTTTCGCGTTTGGCATTCGGTCAAACATTTGGTTTCCTCGTTTGATTGAACGTCAAACGCTTATCCTTAGCGTTTGGTGTTCAATCCAACGTGAAAACGTTTGTTTGTTGCGTTTTCTTATTTTTGTCAATTCTACCATATTTTTTAAGTTTTAATTTCACATAATATGTTTATATTATCAATGCTTATGCTTAAATGTTATTTAGGGTGACTCTAAGTTGAAACCAACCGTGAATAGACAGTGTCCCACAATTTCTGCTAGAAGGTAGAAAGTTCCAATGCAGAGAGGAGGTAGAGGGACAGGTCGAGGCCGAGGGAGAGGCGAAGGTATTACTATTAGAGATGGAGGATGCGAGACAAGCAGAGGTAGAGGTGGAGGACGATGGGTAGGCGGAGGTAGAGGTGGAGGACGATGAGGTGGAAGACGAGAAGGTGGAGATCGAGGGACAGTTGACTCATCGTTTCACTTAAGGGATAAACAGTATTCTAATACTGAGGAGGAGTATCATGAGCACGAGAAGGAGCAGCAGCAGCCCAAGGAGGAGAGGGGGCAGCACGAGGATCAGGGGGAGGGGGATACTGTTAGGTTTGAATACATAAACTATGCTTGTATTGTACTTTTTCCTAGTTAATATATCGATTTAATGTTTTGGTTTATATGTTGTGCATGATTAGTCCATTTATATCATGTAATTAGATGATAAGGTGTCTGGTGTGACACAGTAGATCTCATCATTGGTTAAAAGATATAATATATAAATGAGGTTCGTAACCGAGACAGTTTTGGACACGCTATCGGTTTAGGTTATTATATGATTCGGAAAATTGGTTTGTCTAAACTAATTGAATCATATACATATGCCCGAGGCGTATTGAACTTGACCATTTAGAATATTTTGTCTTGTACTGATTTAATAGACAATTCATTCTTAGTATTCCATCTCTTAATCCCTATACTTGAGCGGACATGAGGATTAGACATAATGTACTTTGATCTGCCAATAGATGAGGTCAATTGTGGCCAATAGTCTCGGTGGGTTGGGTGCGCGTGTTTAGTTATTTGGTATGATGCTACTTGTCGAAAGAAAACCATTTACCGGTGCGTCCGGGGTGATGGTGCTCCCGATATGAGCTCGTTATGTTTATTATACTAAACTCGGCTAGTGGACTTATGCCCGGTATAGTAAAAAGATTGAGTGGTACTAGTCTTAAAATTAAAGAAGTTAATTAATTAATTTATCAGTAAATTAATAAATTAACGAGCACTAAATCTTTGATGTGGGGAGATTAAGAATAAATTAATTTAGTTGTTCTGGAAGCAATTATGGTGTAGGATGGTAGTGCCAAAATTAATCTGTTAGTGGATTAATTTTGTAATGAGTTAATTGAATAAGTAGAATTAATTAATTAATTAATTAAATATTCCTAAGGGTTAATTAAGTAATTAAAAAGTGGAATTATTTAATTAATTAATTAAGTCTTAAGTTTCAATTAGAATTAAGAAATCCTAGAGATTAGGAAATCTAATTGGATTTGGATTATCCTATTATATTAGTTACCTAATTGGATTTGGAAACTAATTAATTACCTAAACCCATTAAGAAGATCAATCCTAAACTAACTTGGGGTCTCTCTTGTAGCTCTATATATAGACAAGGGATTAGCAATTCTACAACACACAATTCTTAAGTTTTCAAGACAAGAAAACTAGAGAAATAAAGTTTAGAGAGAGATGTTTTTCTCTCTCTCTTGAATAATTTTCGAGCTGCAGAATTTTTTCGACGAGTCCTTTTGTGTATATTGCTGATCTCACTAAATCGTTGCCCACACAACGTGCGATCAAAGTCTTGAGTCATACAAGCTATCACCTGAGTAACACACTTCAAGAGGTACTTTCTATGTTTCCGCTTTAATTAGAAACATTTTGTTGCGTGATAAATCGAATAAGTACATACCAAGATACTGCGCAATGTTATTTCAAGCAAAGGTTGGAATAGCGATTGTGCTAGAGTCTAGGCCTGGTCAAAGATTCCGATTCTGGAATACGTAACATGAAAGTAAATTTTTGACGGGGTCCGGGCAGATAATCTTTCATATACGTATGGAGGTGACCCTGCTCACCCATACGCTGAGAAGAACGTCCGTTATCGGAACCCAGGTGACGAACAGTTTGAGCAGGTCGATCCTGCTACAGGTAGATGCTCGATTACGATAAATGAAGTTATTTAATTAAAATAATAATTTATTTGGCTATTTAATTTAATTATTTATTTGATTGAATTAAATATTTGATTAAATTTGTTAATTGATTATTTAATTAATTAGTGATTTTGTTTATTTACTTAATTCTTAAAGTAGTTATTTAATTGATTATTTGATTTAGTTTGTAAATTGATTATGCAATTGTTTATTTAATTAATTAGTAATTTGGTTTATTTACTTATTTCTTAAATTAGTTAATCTACTTATTTCTTAAATTATTTAATATTTGATTATTTATTTATTTAGTTATTTTGTATATATATATTTATATGAGTTTTATATTTGTTAAATTTAGTTCATCCTAGAAAGCGCATTAAGGAGGACACGAGTTGGTTGGTTAAAGAGTCTGTTCCTGGTGGCTCTATAGATGATAGTGTGATCCCTAGTTTTTTAGGGCACGTTGTATCGAGGTATTGGCAGGGCCAGCCTACTAGATACCATCTTAGGTGCCATAATAGAGGGAGTATGTATGATTTGTTTGAGCAGTGGATTACATCCATGACAGCCGAGAGTGCACAGATTTTGAGTCAGATGGGGCTAGGACACCTTACTCGCATTATGCACCGGAGCATTGATGAGCTTCTCATCAATGCTTTTATAGAGAGGTGGCAGCCGGACACCAATTCATTCCACATGTCATTCGAAGAGATGACCATCTTACTCCATGATGTGTGGGAGATACTGCGCATCCCCGTAGATGGTCGCTTAATCACTAAGGTGATAGATACTACCACCGTACTTTTCTGGTCCAGAGGTTTGCTTGAGATACCTCCAGAGGAGCGCATGAATGCGGAGTTATACACAAATGGTGGGTTTTTAACGCAAAGAGTGATTGAGAAGTGTATGGAGCGTGCCCGAGATAATTCAGATGTGGCTGCTTTTGTGTGGAGTGTTATTGGGACTTATCTATAGACAAGAGTTCCAATAAGTTTATACCAGCACCTGTAGTGCTGGTAAAAAAAGGGATGGATCAGGTGGGCCAAGAGGCATAGGACACCGCGACACTTGCATATCTGTACTATTATTTAGGTGTTGCCAGTACGCATGAGACACAGAGCATGACATGGTGCATGACTTTGCTACAGCTTTGATATACCAGCACTTCCCAAATTTCAGACCCTACCCGATGCCCCTCCTATTGCACGGTTCGCAGGCGCAATAATTGAGGTGGGCAGTCGACACCCACCGCTGTACGGAGCAGCGGTTGAATGATATTCGACGTGGGCTTGACGATATAACCGCTGATATGGTAAATAACTAGTTTTAAAAATAAATATTATCATTGTGTTTGATTTATGTTATATATATATTTTAAAGTAATTGAAAATTACGTTTATAAGTTACCTGGATATCGTACGGTCGTGATGCTGTAGTGAGGACGCCGAGGACCCTGTACCGAGGTCTGATTGCGTACAGGGAGTATATTGAGCCATATATGCCGGACAGGTGTGTGCGCCAGCTCGGATATGTTCAGTAGATGCCTGTTCGTTTCTTGCGTCTTGGTAAGGGTACTTACCAGGGATACACTAGGAAACTATATGTGGTCAAACATGTAGTAGAGTACGCAGAGTCAGGGTGGGAAGAGTTTGGTACAACGTCTACTGGGATATCGCTTAGTGACAGACAGCCTACAGGTGAAGGCGTTCCCCATAGTGCGTGCGTAGATGGCTACCTCCAATGATTCACAGACTGATCACGTCTACGCGTCCTCCCAGTTGATCCCGATGATCAGGCAGCTTCAGCTAGACCTCGTCGAGCCGCTTTAGATTTTGTAAGTATTTATTACTATTTATTTTAAATTTGTTAAATTCAATTTATTAGACTTTTAATTTTATTGTTTAACTATTTGTAGTGGATGAGTCGATATGGACAACATCACCACCGGTTGCTTGCTGTGGTGAGGGAGCGAGCACCGAACCTCTATAATGAGTTTGCTCCTGGCACTGTCAAGATCGAGGAGGACTTTGACCGGTCTATTTGAGTGGTTTTTGGTATGTTTGTTTGATTGAGATATTATGTGATTGGTACTTTATGTTGTTTTGAATTTTATTTTGGATTCATATTTGTGGATTGTATTTTATTTAGTGTTGTATTTTATGTTAGGTTGTATGCATTTGTGGATTAGACTATTTACTATTATATCATAACCAATCGTACTACATTACTACATCATCACTTAGTTCACAACATCAAATAAAATTAAATTTAGTACATTAATATCAATAACAAAGATGTCACATAACACTGAAATTCCTAGGCATCACGACGACTAAGCCATAGATTATACCTTGTACTTAAATTGTTTGGCCAATTTCCTACAGTTTTAGCATGACACTGATGCTGCCAAACAAAGTTCAATGGTGGGATAGGGTAATCATCCACCACATCTACACATATATAATGATTCCCATTTACGTGGGCGATCGCTATCACCCTTTCAGGTTGTGTGTCACCACCTGACGCATACTAAGGTAATATAGAATAATTTGCATCCGATCGAGTTCTGCTGAGATGGATTACCAGTGGATTTGCATAAGTGGCGAGGGGAAACAATTCGGTAGGTGTAGCCATCCAATACTCATCACCGCAATCTATACCTTTAAAACTTACTCTCTTGAGTACCGCAGCTACATGATCACCATCAGCAGGCAATGCCTCCAAAGATTCAAATACACCTCGATACCTGTGTGGATTGCTAGTAATCTCTCCAGTCAATGCTTTGTGAGCCGATTTTCAATATTTCTCGTGTCCGAAAAGATAAGTAGAAATGACTCAGAAACCACAATGGTCATCCTCAATGACGTCCGACCAGCCAATACAGTAAGGCTGAAAAAATTCAGGCACACAAAGAACAACAGCTCCAAAGCCTAAAAATTAATATAATAGTAATAAACATAACTGATAAATATATATATATAAAGTAATATGAAACAACAATAATGTATTTTAACAAACAAAACAAAATACATATTTACCTGCACGTAATGGAGAATGACCATCTGAGCCTGTCTCGTTGTTGGATGAGTGGCCAGTTGAACGCCCAACTGAATTTGAACGACCCGTACCACTGTTGGAGTTGAATACATAAGTTATGCTTGTATTGTACATTTTTCGAGTAAATATATCGATTTATGTTTTGGTTATATCTTGTTGTGCATTATTTGTCCATTTATATTATGTAGTTAGATGATGAGGTGTATTGTGTGACACAGTAGATCTCATTATTGGTTAAAAGACATAATATATAAATGAGGTTCGTAACTGAGACAGCTTTGGACAAACTGTCAGTTTAGGTTATTATGTGATTCGGATAATTGGTTTGTCTAAACTAATTGAATTATATAGATATACCTGGGGCGTATTGAACTTGACCATTTAGAATGATTTGTCTTGTACTGATTTAATAGACAAATTGTTCTTAGTATTCTATCTTTTAATCCCTAGACTCGAGCGGGCATGAGGATTAGACATAGTGTCTTTGATCTGCCAATGGGTGAGGTCAATTGTGGCCAATAGTCTCGGTGGGTTGGGTGCGCGTGTTTAGTTGCTTGGTGTGCTGCTGCTTGTCGAAAGAAAACCATGTACCGGTGCGTCCACGGTGATGGTGCTCCCGAGATGAGCTCGTAATGTTTATTATACTAAACCCGGACGGTGGACTTATGTCCGGTATAGTAAAAAGGTCGAGTGGTACTAGTCTCGAAATTAAAGAAGTTAATTAATTAATCAAAGACACTATGTCTAATGAGGATTAGACATAGTGTCTTTGATCTGCCAATGGGTGAGGTCAATTGTGGCCAATAGTCTCGGTGGGTTGGGTGCGCGTGTTTAGTTGCTTGGTGTGCTGCTGCTTGTCGAAAGGAAACCATGTACCGGTGCGTCCAGGGTGATGGTGCTCCCGAGATGAGCTCGTCATGTTTATTATACTAAACCCGGAAGGTGGACTTATGTCCGGTATAGTAAAAAGGTCGAGTGGTACTAGTCTCGGAATTAAAGAAGTTAATTAATTAATTTATCAGTAAATTAATAAATTAACGAACACTAAATCTTTGATGTGGGGAGATTATGAATAAATTAATTAAGTTGTTCCGGAAGCAATTCTGGTGTAGGATGGTAGTGCCATAATTAATCCGTTAGTGGTACAATTAATTATGTATTGGGTTATTGACAAAGGTAGATTTAATTAATTAAGTAATTAATTAATCCTTGTGTTAGTTGGTTGTGAATCATACCAGGAACTGGATTGGGATAAGTGAATCCCTGTATCAGTTGGTTGTGAATCATATCAGGAACTGGTTTAGGATAAGTGAATCCCTGTATCAGTTGGATGTGTATTAGTCCAAGAACAGGATTGAAGGAACAAAAACCCAGTAGGAAGTCCAATCCTAAACCAACTTGGGGTCTCTCTTGTAACTCTATATATAGACAAGGGATTAGCTATTCCACAATATACAATTCATAAGTTTTCAAGACAAGAAAACTTAGAGAGAGAAAGTCTAGAGAGAGAAAATGTTTTTCTCCCTCTAGCATAATCTCAGGCGGCCGGTTATTGTCCCAGGCGGCGGTGGCAGGAGAAATTCGGCGGCGGCGGCGGTTGAAATTCAGGCGACGACGAGCTGCATAATTTTTCCTGGCAAGTGGATTGTGGTGATTAGCTGATCAATTGTTCGTTAGATTGTTGCCCACACAACATACGAACAAAGTCTTGAGGCATACAAGAGAATCACATAAGTAAACGCTTCAATAGGTAATTCTTATGTTTTCGCTTTTAATTAAGAATTTATTTGTTGCGTGATAAATCGGATAAGTACAAATCAAGATCCTGCGCAATGTTATTTCAAGCAAGGGTTGGAATAGCGATTGTGCTAGCGTCTAGGCCTGGCCAGAGAATCCGATTCTGGAATGCGTAGCACGAAAGTGAGTTTCTAGCTAGGCCCGGGCAGATAATTGTTCAACCACGTGGGCCACGTGTCGCTCTCTCGAGCACTCTACTCGCGCATCACGGAATGGTGTAATGTATTTGGTGGCCGCCCCCTTTGGGGTCCCGAAGCACCCTCTTGCCAACATTAGACCTATCAGGGTGCATCTCTTCTATATACGCCATATTCAGCCTACACGCCAAAACGGATGCACTGGTATTGACTGTAGGAATGACGGTCTCGTGGAAATACCTTAAAAAGTAAATAAAGTATATAAAAACAATTTATAAAAAATAATATAGATAAATCTAATTTCCATTATTGACGTACATATATAAAAAGTACATGATGTCCTCATCCATGTAGTTCGAATCCCCCTGGGATGGTACAATGGTCAATCTCTTCCAGAACTCATGTAAACATGAGAGTAGGCGATAATCCGTCGATTCCTGTGTTTTGAATATGTCACAAGCACATGGAATCCCAAGTGTCACCTTTAACACGCATTCACATTGCTCGAGGACGTTGCTGGCCAACCTATTCTTCATTTGAACTTCTTTTCTCACCAACTTCAAACAATGGTGTGACACATACTTGTTCAGGTAACAGTATAGAAATCTCTGCATACTGGTTTGTGTCGTGGAAATGGAAGACTTAAGTAATCCAGTGTTATTGTGTGAAATTATAGTCAAATAAAAAATTAAAATTAAATATAAATAGAGTGAAATCAAATAAATAAACAATTAAAAAATTAAAATTACCCGATGTGAGGGTATAGGTGGCTGAGATGGGAGTCGATCTTAGTGAATAACGTCTCAAGAGAATTGGTCGAAGAATTCAACCAATTTTTCATTACAGCATGAGAAGCCTCAACCCTGTTAGTGGTAGTATTCCCAAAGTGGAGAAATTGATTTGTCCAAACCCAACAAAATTTCTCTTCGTGAATGAGCTATGTAGTATCAAAATAGTCAACAGCCAAATGCTCTATTAGAGCGTATTTGACCTTGAACTGCTGCAATATAAGGTTATACACTTCTACAGTGGGAACCTTAATAATTTTATTCCACTAGTTCTCCTGGATATCACAGGCTAAGTTTTCATTTCTTCTCCCAATATTTTTTTCAACCAAGCATTGACGTCACGCGCAATATGCCACCGACATAACAAGTGGTGTGAAGTTGTAAAATGATCCTTAATAAGCTGCAACAAACCCAACTTCTTATCGGTCACAATCACACTTGGTACCAAACTAGCAGAAAGCAAAAACCTCAAGTTCCTCATCACCCAATCATATGTATCTTTTGTCTCATTTCTAACAATGGCAAATGCAGTATTGAAATTCTTATTGGTAGGAGTCATACCTACCATCTCGACGACGGGCATTTGATACTTGTTTGGTCTTATACGTTGAATCAACCCCGACCACCCAATATCATCTGTGAATATCTAAATTGATGTTGAATGTGCAAAGAATACATATGTGATCTCATTAGTGTTCACATCCGTGAGAATCTTGACATAATACAGCTTCTCCTGAGTCAAATGCAAAAATTGCTGCCCAATATTTCTACCTTACAACCCAGCGGTCTTTATATCTCCTTTCAAATTGTATATCGATTTGATTGGTACCTGGGTTTTGGGAAACTGTTTATTAACAGCTTCCCAAACACACTTTGGTTTCGCATTCTACCCAAGCATAAATTCAGCAACAGCTTTTGAATCTTTAGTAAAATGGCTCAGTTGTCTGTGCCTATATGGATGCACTATACCTGAAAATTGTATAATATTAATAAACATAAATGCTAAATATCAATAAAATTACTATGACACACGAATAATGTAATACCAGTATGATTGTGCGTTGACGGTGGTCCTGGATTTGTATACACCTTGTGACGTCCCACGTCAAGTTGCTTACAAGTTAACCTAAATGGGCAATTACATCGGCTCCTTTTGGTATTCTTCCGTTTGGTGGAGAGAGGGGCTTTCAATGGATCTCTCCAATGCTTGCACGAAAAGTAATACGTAGGAAAACCTTGATTGCCCCCTCTTTTTGTAAGGAGGAACTTAAGGCGTTTTGCTATTTTCTGGCAATATTTCAATGCAGCACTGATAGTGCGAAACTCTCGATCAATTTAAAAATACCCACTCAAATCTGCTCCAACCTCAAGTTCCACAACCTCCTCCTGATCCTCCTCCTCATCATCCTCATGTTCCTCCTCCTGATCCTCATGCTCCTCATCCTCCTGCTCGTACTCATCATCCTCATCCTGTATAAATACATACATAAATTAAAACGCAACACTTTAACGATTCTCATAGACAAAAACGCACCCAAATTTAAATTTGTAATTGTACAAATGCAACACTTTAATGATGTACAATGCAACAAATGCCACAAATATTAAATTTTAAATGTCATAAACGCTACAAATATTACATTTAGTATATATGAAACACACTCATATTTTGATTACTATATGCAGAAACGTTACAAAATTAACATTCACAACATAGAAAATACCACAAATTTTATATTACACTTGTAATAAACGCAATGATATTTACATACTCTCATTAAAAAACACTACAAATATTAAATTCAGTACATATGAAATGCACCCAGATTTAGTTTTGTATATGCATAAACGCTAAAACTTTACAATTTCGTTATACGAAAACGCTAGGAATTTTACATTCACAGTATATAAAACGAAACACATTTTATATTACGCATGTCAAAAATGCCGAGAAATTTAAATCCCATCACTATAAAACGCAAGGAAAAAATGAGCAAGCCATGGGCAAAAAGTTAAAGTGCAGTGTTTTTACCTATTGCTAATGTCAAATTTATGCATTTTACTGTACGATTTTCAAAAAAAAATATACATTACAAATCGAAAACTTACCATTTCGTAATAATTCTCTAACTAATACTTGTATGGACTTCAATAAAATGATTGCCTAAACGTTTTTGTAGTGAAGGATTTCTTTGGATTTGATTTTTGGAAGGTTTTGGTTCAATGGTTATACCTGTAATCTTGCCCTTTTTTTGTGATACAATTAGCAATTCCTTTTCAATAGGAGTCCTTTAAGTGTCTCAAATGCTCAAACCAAAATTTACACTCCGTAATTCTATATAGTGAAGGACTATTTCCCGTCCCCTATTTTGTTATTTCACGCCCCTCTTATACCTAAATTATCCCTGACAAATTAAGAAATACCAACCATAATATTTAAATATAAAAATATAATAATATATCAAGTTACATAAATACCCTTAATCAATTTACTAAAAATACCAAAAAAATTTTATTTATAATTCCGTTCATCTATGCTACTTTAATCACAATTTTTATAAATTTTTGGTAGATTAAAAAGAGACTTATAAAATTTTTCGTAAATTAATTAAGGACATTTAGGTAATAATTGAAAATTGGATCAGAATTATTTTTCCATTTACGTATACATGACTTATAAAAAAGTCTAATGGAATCAATCTTTCCTATAATTATGCTAACTATAATTACAAGATAATGCTATCCTTTAATTGTGTTAATTACAATTAAAACATAATATTATTTACATAATTACATAGTATTCTTTACTTCCCCTCAAGTTGGAGTATGTAAATCTACAATGCCCAACTTGTGTAGTAGAGTATGGAATTGCTCTCATCCCAAAGCTTTGGTGAAAATATCTGTTAGTTGCAAGTGAGACAAAATTGGTCATGGAATCAGCAACTTGGTTTGGACATGTTGACGAACAAAATGACAATCAATCTCTATATGCTTCGTTCGTTCATGGAATACCGGATTTGTGGCAATATGTATAGCTGCTTGATTGTCACAAAAAAAGATTGATCGGTCCTGATGATGGCACTCGTAACTCATGAAGCAAACGGGTCAACCATACTAGCTCACTTGCAGTAGTCTCCATAGCTCGATATTCTGCCTCAGCCTTTGACCGAGATACCATAGTTTGCTTTTTAGAACGCCAAGACACTGGTGACATCCCCAGAAAAATAATGAACTCGGTGGTAGAACGTCGTGTGGTGGGAAAACCAGCCCAATCTGCATCACAGTAAGCCGTTAAACTTAATGAACTGGCGGAAGGTAGAAATATGCCCTGGCCAGGTGCTCGCTTCAAATAATGTAACACTCTGATTGCTGCATCAAAATGTACTTAACGAGGTTGATGAACAAATTGGCTAAGTATGTGAACGACGTAACTGATGTCTGGACGAGTGATGGTCAAATACAAGAATCGACCTACGATTCTCCGATAGCGTGTGACATCACTACATGGGGAACCCTCGTCATGGCCAAGCTGATGTTGTTGTTCCATTGGTGTTAGGATAGGTCAACATCCAGTAAGTCCACATTCTGAAATGATGTCCAGAGCGTACTTACGTTGGCTGAGACTAATGCCCGTGTTAGTTCGGGCAACTTCAATTCCCAGAAAATATTTAAGTGGCCCAAGATCCTTAATATGAAATTGGTTGTGAAGATGCTTCTTGACTTCAGATATCTTGTCGTCATTGTTACCAGTGATGATGATATCATCAACGTATATAAGAATGGCAATAATGCATGATCCATGAGTAAAGACAAATAATGAATGATCCACTGATGATTCCTTAAAACCAACAGTAATAAGAGAATGTGAGAGCTTTTGGTACCAATTGCATGACGCTTGTCGTAAACCATATAATGACTTTTGAAGGCGACATACTTTCTTTCCCCCTGTCGCGCAAACCCTTGAGGTTTCTTCATATAAAATTCCTCAGCAAGGTCCCCGTGTAAAAAAGCATTGGTCACATCTAACTGATGCAGAGCCCATCTACGAACAACAGCGATAGGCAAGAGACAACGAACAGTGACTAATTTGGCAACCGGCGCGAAGGTTTCATAGAAGTCGATGCCTTCAATTTGAGTGTACCCTTTTGCCACCAAGCGTGCCTTATATCGCTCAATACTGCCATCAGGATGAAATTTGATCTTGTACACCCACTTAGAGTCAATAGCACGGTTATCATAAGGAAGTTCAACCAGGGTCCATGTGTTGTTTGCCTCCAAAGCATTGATCTCTTTAGTCATAGCATCTCTCCAATGAGGAGATTTAACAGCTTCCAAAAAAGTGGTTGACTCATCCGTTGAAGAGATGGCCGAGAGTAATGCAGTGTATTTCTTAGAAAATTGAGAATAACACAAGGACTGTAAGATAGGGTATACCGTTGAGTTAGCTGATGGTGGTGTAGAATCTGGAACCAATGAGGAAGGCAGTGTATAATCATAGCCAGATAATTTACAAGAAACTTGTCAATGCCTACGATGCGGAAGCGGTGGTGGGGCATTGAGGTGATCTTGTGATAATGGTGCAACTTCCTCTGAGACAATAGGAGGAATAGTAGAGGACAATGTTGGTAAAGAGGCTATATCTGGCAAAACAGAGTCTTCAAAAAATACATCATTTGGGGAAATTACTAGATGTGGCAAAACCAGTTGGGTGGTTGGTGGAGACATCAAGGCATAAGGAAACACATCCTCAAAAAACTGAACATCTCTGGAAGTGATAATCACATTACGCTCCATATCAAAAACCTTATATCCCTTCTGACCATGCAGATAACCAATTAACACACAAGGACTACTACGTGGAGCAAATTTATCACGTGGTTTTGCCAGATTGTGTGCATAACATAGACAACCAAAATTATGCAAATGACCATATTTTGGTTTGTTCCCAAATAATACCTCATACGGGGTCAAGTTGCTTAAGGCACCCAATGGCATACGATTGATAAGGTACGTGGCAATATGGATACACTCACCTCAAAACTTAATTGGCAAGTTTACCTGAAAGCGAAGGGCCCGGGCAACCTCTAATATGTGACGATGCTTGAGCTCCACAACACAGTTCTGCTGGGGTGTATAAGTACAACTGGTTTGCTTCTCAATGCCATTTTTCCAAAAAATAATTCATCAAATTAGAATGACAAAACTCCAGCCCATTATCCGTTCGAAATACCTTAACTTTAGCATCAAACTGCATTTTAATCTAGTTAAAAAAATAACAACAAATAATACTTCGAATCAGACTTATGACGCATGAGATATGTCTATGTAGATCTACTATGATCATCCACGATATTGAGAAAATAACGTGAACCAGACATAGACGATGTATTGTAAGGTCCCCAAATATCACAGTGTATTAATTCAAAATTATGCAACAATTTAGTCTGACTCAAGGAAAAAGGTAATCGAGTTTACTTTGATCTACAACATGCATCACAAACTAACTTTTATTCGAATGACCAAAATCAACAGGAATATTTGGCACCATGGATAGTCGATGGATCGGTACATGTCCCAGTAGACGATGCCATAAAGAAACTGTGTCTTCTTTGTTTGTAACCATTGCCCGCCGCACTGTGCCCCCATCACTGCCCCTCATTGGTTCTAAATAATATAACCTGTTACGCATCTTACCCACTCCAATCAGCTTCCTCGAGAGTAAGTCCTGATACAAAAAAATCAGGTCCAAAGATAAAATAGCAGTTTAGGTCACATGTCAGTCGGCTAACCGAAAGCGAATTAAAATTGAACTCTGGCACCCCTAAAACATGATCAAGACACAAATAATTATTTATGGGAATCGACCCAATTTGCTGAACTGGAATAGCAACACCATTGGCAATCTGAATTTTCTCATGGTTGACTGATGTCACAACATCATGCATTAAATGAGTCATAAGAGAGGCATGGTCGGTCGCGCCAGAATCAATGACCCACGCAACACCTGCATTTGACTTACCAGACGTTGCTACTGATGAAGCCACAATTGGGGAATATGTCTGTTGTCCACCAAGAAGAGAGATAATATGCTGCAATTGAGAAACAAAGAAAGTGACACCACCCTGAATATCTGGATTGACAATTGAAACTGATGAAGCCGTTGGATGGCTGGGAGTGTGCTGTCCTGGGTTTATTGCAGCCGTAGCAGTGGCAAATTTTTGTTTCCCTCCCGAGTTTTGATTTTTGGGAACTTTCCATCCAGGTGGATAGCCAATGATTTCATAGCAAGAATTAGTGTTATGATTGGATTTGCGACAGTTGTGTAGAACCTTGCAGAAGATGATAGTGAGAGAGAGGATTTGAGGTTGTCCTTGCGCCCGGAATTGATGGCAGTTGTAGCAGTAAGTGAAGCAGCTTCAATCATCAGCATCCGTGACTCAGAGATACTTCTCTGTTTCTCATCCTGTGCCACAACGGTCTAAGCACGTCCCAACGGCGGCAATGGTTCAAGACTCAAAATCTGAGAACGAACAGTTTTGTAGGTGTTGTCCAATCCCATTAGAAAGTCATAAACTTTGGTTGATTCATGAAGCAATTTGCTGCATTCATTGATCTGGCACGTACATCCGCCACATGAGCAAAGCGGTGCCGGCTGCAGGTTTTGTAGTTTGTTCCAGATGGCTTTAAGCTTTCCATATTATGTTGATGTGGGCATCCGTTCTTGCTGCAACATTGCAATGGAACGCTTGAGTTCATAAACTCGAGGGGCAATCCCTTGAGTAAACGTTTAGCCAAAACATCCCAAATTTCGCGTGCTATTTCGACGTGTGCAGCCCCTACTTGTAACTCCTTACAAAGAGAATTGACCAATGCATTCACTTGAATCCGTGACTGAAATTCGTTGGAAGTGACCGAGGGTCGAGCGAGACTGCCATCCACAAAAGAAGCTTTGTTTTTGGTGGCTAAAGCATTCAAGAAACTGCTTTTCCAAGTAAAATAATTTTCTCCACATTCAACAAGAACGGTAGTAACAAATAAAAGTCCGGCATGATCGGACGGATGAACGTAGTAGGCTGATTTAGTATCAACAACGGGTTGAACAAGTTGTTGATTTGCAGATTGGGAATTTTCTGGTTTGGTAATGACATCAACCATGGTGATTATCTAGTCAACAGAATAGCAAAGCTGCAAAAAAAAAAAAAAAAAAATTGAAATGGCAGGAAACTAAAGATGGCCGATTATAGTTCTAATTTGAACAGTGAGTGTTTTGCTCTGATACCATGAAAATTGGATTAGAATTACTTTTCCATTCATACATATACATGACTTATAAAGAAGTCTAATGAAATCAATCTTTCCTATAATTATGCTAACTATAATTACAAGATAATTCTATCCTATAATTGTGTTAATTACAATTACAACATAATATTCTTTACATAATTACATAATATTCTCTAATAATATGAGGGACAGAAGATAAACATAAGGGAGCGATACTTAACAAAATAAATGATTTTTTTTTTAAAAAATGGGCGTCCAATAACAAAAAACGGGCGCGATATAATTTGAAAACAACTAAAAGATTGTGCATTGACTCAAATTCACAATGGCATTTTCTAGGACCATCTCTTTTAATACCATCAATTAGAGAGGATAGGTAGTCTTGGACAATCTAAAGGAACTAAGCAACCAAAACAACATAGATTACCAAAAATGTTGGAAATATTAAGTCAAATTTAATTACAATAGAATTTCATATTTAATAATTTAGTTGTTTCATATTTAATTCTGTTTAGCACAAATAATAAGATTTGGATGGAAGGTTCAACCACATGAACTTTCTTAAAATTTTAAAAATTATCAAAAAAAAAAAAAAAAAAACTGTATACCACCTAATCCCGTAATTTAACGATTAAAACACTATATTACTCCAGTAGAATCCCTAAAAAAAATTAAATACCAAAATTCCGCTTCTCTTACACCTCTTTGTACTGTATAATAACTGTTTTTACATTCTATTTTTATCTTTTATTGTACTAGTTACGAGCTAGTATTGGTGCGAAATATCCTTGTGAGAGCCTAACAACTAGAAGATTCTCAGTTGGCAGAATAGTTGAGGGGCATCACAGATTGTGTGAGCCAACTTGACTTTTTGCACTATTTCATTCCGTACACAAAATATATTATACAATTAGATTATATACCTTTAATAGTATTGGTCCGATAAAAATAACCAATTTAATACATTGACTCTCGTGAATTTGCCTCATTTACCCGCTAACTAATGATTTGTTACCATTTCTCAAAAGGATACATTATATTGTCTCCTATTAGCCCTCTCATAGGTACATTTGTACTCTATCAACACATTGGCAAAATGGTTGAATCTTTTGACTGATACTGATTTTGGAACCGGTGATTAACACATTGTTTATCAGGCTATATAAGCCTATGGTAGTTTGGTTATCACTCTTGTTTAACTATGTGACGTAATTATATTTTTCATTAGTTCATTTTTGTTACTTGGAATGGGGACATTACCATATCCATAATTTTGCCCATAATATCTTTTAATTACAATATAAATATAATCCTTTGATTTCTAACATATTGACAATAAATATAATTCATAATTTATGCCATTATTTGACGTTAGGACATAAAACTTGTATTTCCCAAGTCTAAAACAACTGGCAAGTAGCAAGGAAATAAATCTACTAGCAAAGAAACAAGCACAAGCTTTCTTGCAGTATGAGTTAGTTCAGGGGAACGTGATGAAATAGACAACGGTGCAGATCTACATTTGGAAGTGAAGTTTCATCCCAGAAGAAGCATTAAAGTTGGATACATATTTCTTGGTTTATAGGGAGTTCAAATCTCCATTTAGAAATGATTTCTGTTGAGGTTGTCACTTGGCCTCTTGCAATGATATGACGGTTTCAAAGGCACCAGCCAATGCTCTGACTTTGTTCTTCCTCTGTTCTCGGAGCTTGCTTGCTGTCTCCTCTATCACATCATTAGATACTGGAGCTGAATCTCTTTTCCCTTGAACCACTTCTGGTTTTGTTGCTGCAGCTGGCGGCTTTATGTGATCAGCATCTTTTGCTGCTGCGACATCATCTTGTGATTCTATTTCTGGTGATTCCATGATAAACTTGGTTTCAACAATAGCCACTTCTTCATCATGCAATCTTTCACCTTTCAATTCCTCTTCGCTTCCGGTCTTTTCAACCTCAATTATTATGGGCCCTTGTTCAACTTTTTCTTCAGGATGATGGCTGTTATCATGTTCTACTACTTCGCCATGCTCTTCTAATTGAAAATCATCTTTCCAAGTAATTTCTTTATCCTGCAATTTATCTTCCAGTTCTTCTTCAACCTTATCATCATCAGCAGCTTCATCATCTCCGTGTCCTGTGGTCACTGAAGGTTTGTCAACTTCCTCTCCTTTCAGCTCAGATTCTGTCTTATTTTCAACAGGGGCAAGTTCATCTGGAAATGCAGTTATTAAGAGTTGTTCATCAGCTTCAGTCATAGATGAACCGAGATCTTCTTCTTGTGGTTCAATAGGTGGAATATCAGCCACAAGAACATCTCTTGCTTCAGTCATAGTCTCCTGCTTCTTGTTGCTCATGCTGGTTTTTTTCACAAGTCCTGGCCTTGGATGCATGGGGTGATCTTTGGATACTTTTGATAATCTATCTGAAATGGGCTTCTGTGGAGTAGTTTTACTTGTCCTAGAAGTAGTAAAAGAGGAAGATCGAATGTTTCTTTCCTTAGGGTTAGGGGAAGTCTTTTGTTGTACATGAGATGCTGCCGGCGGGAGGGGCTTATCCAATGATCTCCTTCGAGCAACAGTACTACTAATGGGCTTGTTGTTGACGTTGTTGTCACCGGAGGAGGAAATCTTCTTGACTTGCTGCTGCTTGGATGAAGGATCAAGACGTGAACTCATGGTTGGCTTCAGATAATTGGGAACGTTTCTCCGAGTAGTAGTTGTTGAAGAACCATTTCTTTGACTTGGAGAGGCCTGTTTCAACATTCCAGGGCTTTTCTTTTGCGGGGGAGAAGTTCCATTCCTCTCCTTGGGAGGATTTGGTTCTTTAACTTTTGTTGCCATTAAAAAAAACCTACCAAAAAGTTTCAACAAATATTGTTAGCCTATGCATTGTAACAAGCCAAAAGGTATTAGAACAAACGGATTTGAACGTTGGAATCTCGTAAGCGGTGGCGGAACCAACATGGAGCAAGAGAGTGAACTCGGTGGTTCCGCCATTCCTCTTAAAATTATCTTCTTTAACCATTTTCTTTCCAAATTATTCCTTCTTCTCTATCATTTCTAGCATTCATTTTTTCTCTTAAATTAACATACTCATCCCAAAATTTCTAGATCCGACACTGCACAAAAGAATATATAAGAGCAAAACAGAAGCACAAAATATTAAAAAAAAAAAACAAAAGGAAAAAGGAAGCAGGGGGAGGAGGAGGAGGAGAAGAATCATCACCCTTTAGGATCTAGTAAATGAACAGGCCCCGATGTTGCGAAGGAAGCGGAAGACTTGAACAATTTGTCGGGGGCAAGAGGAAATGTTTTAGATGAGGGGGGGTTGTTATGCAGGAAAAACAAAGGAAAATGTGGGGGTGGGCTGATCAATGGTTCATTGTTTGGGCTCCGTTTTATCAGTTAGTTATATGAGCGGGAATCATGCACAGCCGAAGGGTGGCCAATGGCTCCTGCTAATTCATACAAACGTGTCATAATTTCCAACATATATGTTTCTTGACCATTCAAGATTCAGGTGGGGAAAAAGGCTTTATGTTTTTCCCAGTTGAACAAAACCCTTCTTCCCTGATTCATCAACTCTCATTCCCTTTTCTTTTTAGAAAATAGTCCAAATTACATCGATGGGTGTCATAGTACAAGGGCGCAAATTATATGTTGTACCATTAGTTACATGTACCTAATAATACATCACAACTCTCACTATAAGAGTGAAATACACGCTCTTCTCTTCTTCTTCTTCTTTTTCAAAAATTCACTTCATTTTTCATCAAAAATCATTCATTTTTCTTAAAAAATCACTTCTTCGTTGCCGCACTCCATTCCAAACTGTATTCAATCAAATCTTTATCCAAACACAGATTTAACGGAGATCGCCAATTGTATTTTACGATGAACAACATCAAATATAACGAAAAAATCACTTATTATTCTTCTTAAAACATCCTTATTCCTCTTCAAAAATCTCTTCTTCTTCTTAAAAAATAAATTATTCTTCTTAAAAAATCATTACATCAAAAAATATGAACTGTATTTGATGGATTTACAAAACCTTATTTTCGCGATTTGATGTTGGGTAATATATTAATGATGTTATATTCATGATTTCTTATTCAAATAATGCTCTATTACTCCGAAATATGATATATAAATATTTTCCGTGAGGTATTGACACTTTCATGTGAAATGGGTTGCTTCTGATTCCTCCCCGCTGCTAGACGTGGTAGAAGGTGTTATGGGACGTAACGGGACGTAGCGGGACGTAGTGGGGCATGGTGGACTGTGTTCTATGAAAAATTCAGCTAAAATTTACATGTTTGGATATAGACGTGATGTGGTAGTTATATTCCAATTAATTTATTCCCACATGAAAAAAAAAGTGGTAGACGTTTTTTGACATTGTGGTAGTTATTTTTTTGACGTTGCGGCAGTGTTAGGAGACGTGGTAGAAGGTGTTATGTGAAAAATTCAGCTTTAATTCTCATTCCTGAATGTAGACGTTTTTGGACGTGGTGGACTGTCTTTGTGAAGGAGAATTGCATGCATCTATGAAGTTGTATAGTAGGGATGGTTCGAGAGGACATAATTTGGCACTCGATTGTTCGATTTGGACGTGCGAGTGTCGATTATATGTGTTTGGACGAGATCTACGCAATGGACATGATAGACATATGTTTGGAGATGGGTTCGACATTGGAAAACGTGTGGTTTTGGACGAAAATTTTAAAGGGTCAAAACTTTGGGCTCGGAGGTCCTTTTTAGACGAATTTTTTTTTTATTTCATATAACTTTTTGAGATTTATCTAGCTGCAAACTTCCATGGCAGTTTGAGTCACTCAAAACTCCAAAAAACGCTGTATTTTAAAAGATACGGAAGATTTTTAATAATTTTAAGAGTTTTTCAAACTTTTGACGAAACATTTGACATGTATAAAAAATAGTTTTTTGCAATATGTCTACATGAAAACCTTGTTCCTGCGGGGTTCTACTGACCTATGTATTGGGAGATGGGAAATTCAATATTGACATTAATGATCTTTTAAATGACATCTACAAAAAAATTTAATTAAATGTTAACTAACTTTAAGTAGATTAATGGAAATTGACTTTTTTGGAGAGACACAAGACAAATATGACCAGGGTTCAAGACTCGTTCCTGACATTTTTTTTTCTACTAATAGTTACTTAAATGGTATCCATTTTTTACGTTATGTCGGTGAAAAAATAAGCTTAAATTCATATGCTGCCTGAATGTAGACATTTTTGGATGTTACAGCAGTTGTTTTTTGGACTTATGGGGACGTTGCAGTATTGTTAGGAAACGTGGTGGAATGAGTTATGTGCAAAATTCAACTTTAATTCACATGCCTGGATGTAGACATTTTTGGACATTGCGGGAGTTATTTTTTGGACGTACGGGGACGTTGCAGTAGTGTTAGGAGACATGATGAAAGGTGTTATGTGAAAAAATCAGGTTAAATTCACATGCCTGGATGTAGACATTTTTGGACGTTGCGACAGTTGTTTTTTGGACGTACGGGGACATTGCAGTAGTGTTAGGAGTCGTTGTGGATGTGAAAAATTCAGCTTCAATTCACATGCTTGGATGTAGATGTTGCGACAGTTATTTTTGGTACGTACGGGGACGTTGCGGTAGTTATATTTTGGACGTACGGGGACGTTGCGACAGTGTTAGAAGACGTGGTGGAAGGTGTTATGTGAAAAATTCAGTTTAAATTCACATGTCTGGATATAGACAATGCGGCATTTATTTTTTGGACGTACGGGGACGTTGCGGCAGTGTTAGGAGACTTGGTCGAAGGTGTTCTGTGAAAAATTCAGCTTAAATTTCAGAATTCACAAAAAAACTTTCAGAACGGCAATTAAACAACCAAATTCAACAGAAACATCAATCACAAAAAAAAAAAAAAAAAAACCGATGATCATGATCCAAAACTAAAACAACGATTTGAATGTTTGCAGAATATATTTAGCAGCAACACAAAGAGAATTTAACTGGGTTTCTCTCAGTCTCGTTAATTTTTTGAAAAAAAAACTGCAAAACCCACGTTGCAGCTGGAAAAGAAGGGAAAAGAAAAAAAAATAAAAAGAGGTGCGTCTGCTAATTAATACTATAAATAGAAATTTTACAGCTGTCATAAAAAAGTTACTATATAGTAGTAGGTACATGTACCAGTGGTACAGGATATACCTTCTGGTAGCAGGGATCTCTAACTTAAAAGAAAAAAAAAAGACTACATTGAGCTAGGCAAACTAATCCGATGTCAAAAAGAAAAAAAAGAAAGAAGGTATTGCTTCAAGGGGGAAGAGAGAAGGTATTGTAGGAGGGTTGCTTTAGTTCAAATCGGGGCGGTAGAGGGTAAAAATTAGGACGGTAATTAGTAATTTTTTTTTTAAAAAAATAGGGCTGAAATAATACATTCACATCAATACTCAAAAAAAAAAAAAAAAAAAAGGTCTAGTCTACAAGAAACAAATGCAGAATAAGATAGAAATAATCAACGAAAAGAAAATAGAAACATACCTCAGGATGACTGACGTGTGAATGGAAAATGTCTTTCCTTTTCACTTGTTTTAAGAGATAAGCCTTCGTCCTCGCACCATTCAACTTATCCTAAGATAAGGGAATGATTTTCTGTCTAGACTAATTAACTCACGTAAAGTTGGTGGCATATATGTTGTGTTAGACTAATAATACAAGGAAGAAACACATGACGAAATCAGGTAATGAATTGGCTTCGCTGTAGACATGTTCTTCATCTCAACACAACTAAATCATGTTTCCAATGGATATTTAAACAATCCAAAATAAGATTCGCAAAAGCCTTGTTTTCAACCTCAAGCAGAACATAATTAAGATTCAGTATTCACTACTAGAAAAAAGAGATTTCAAAACACTTGGAAATGTTATAATAGATAATATTTGATTACATTTTATCTATGACGACACATATTTTTTGTGTTATCTATGTCAGTGTGACCAAAGGTGTATTGAATATGACGACACTTTCATATGTGATCTTATATGATGAAAAGTGTGGAGTTAGACTATCTATAATATATATGAAAATACAAGTATATGATATAATAAATAATCTATCATGAGGCTAGTGTTATACATGTTAATACGTACTAAAGTGTTTGGATATATGACGTATTATGATAATTTTAAGTGTCAATACGAATACCATAATATGACAAATTTATGTGTTATTATATTATACCATTGAAGACATAAAAATATGTTTAGATAGATAATAGATTATGTCACTTGTAAGTAAGTATACAAATAGTCTATCATATCAAGTTTAGACAGCCTAAAAAATTAGCTCCCTGACATGATAAAGTGTTTTGAATAGACAATATATTATGACAATTTTAAGTATCAATATAAATACCATAATATGACAAAAATATTTGGCATTATATTATACCATTGAAGACATAAAAATATGTTTAAATAGATAATATATTATGTTATTTGTAAGCATGTATACAAGTAGACTATTATATCAAGTTTAGATGTTCTAAAACTTTAGTTACTGTGACATGATAAATTGTTTTGATAGAAAACATATTATGACAAATTTAAATGTCAATATTACCATAATATGACAAAATTATGTGGGATCATATTATATCATTGAAGAAATAAAAATATGTTTAGATAGATAATATATTATGTTATTATTAAGTATGTATACAAGTAGTCTATTATATCAAGTGTAGACGTCCTAAAAAATTATCTACTGTGACATTATTTATTGTTTTTTTTAGAGTGACGAGTTAACATATTAACACATAATAAAGTATGGGGATAGATAACATATTTTGACAACATTAAGTGTCAGTAAGAATAATATAATATGGCAATTTTATTTGTTAAGATGTACTACACTATAAAGATATTAATACATAAAAGCATGAGATAATAGATAATATATCGTGACATATATAAGTATGTACAATAATAAACTATTATAACATTTTTATGTGTCAATATTTGAAATTTATTATAACATTTGAAATAAAATAAATTATTTAGATGGATAAATTTTCATGACATTTATAAGTATCTAAATAAGTAAATTTTGATAACATATTTAAGTGTTAATTTATGAATGTAAATATATTTATAAAATGTGTTGATAAATATCTTATTATAATATTTATAATTATCAATATAAATAACTTATTATAATTGTGTGAATTATCAAGATAGGAAGGTTTTCATAACAATCAGCTGACACTCGTTACATAGTATTTTTAATATAGACCATTACATTCAAACGTTACAAAAGAGTTCAAATTTGAAGAAAAGTAGATATCAATAAGTCTTGCAAGATGGAAAGTGAATCAAATTTATAATGTATTTAACATACCAAAGTACATCAAAAAGTTTTATAACATCATCGAATGAACTACTAAACTGAATTATTAAAATATTTAAGACAACTAATATTGTAACTTAGAAAGTACAATAAATTTATTAAGAAATTAATTGATGAATATAGTACATATGAAAATTGTCATCCAATTATAGTATGGCTTATGATGTTCATTGAAGAGGTATCACTGACACATGTATGTTAAAAAGAACCATGTTAATGTCTAGATGCATAAAAATAATGAGAAATAAATATCATTAACATAATATCATAATACATACCAAAGTGTTTGGCCAAGCAATAAATATTCCAAGTGTGTCTCTCATGTGGGATACAAGGCCAAAAGGTCGAATCACTTGCTCATTAGGTTCAAATACTGCATTTATATGAACGTGACACAGTTCTCCCTTATTGGGTGTTTTTCAACTTTTGCATCTGGATCTATACTACGAACATATCCTTTGGCTACTATCTTTTTTGGATCAAATAGACTTAAAAGAGAAACTCATTGTCCAACCTAAAAAATATATTATTTGGCAACATAAGTTAAAAAATCTTCACCTTCGATTAAATAAAAAAAACTTAAAACCAAATTTATTTTATATCATAAATGTTATGCCACATGTTTTATACAAAAGTACTGAAAAAATAATCTCCCTCAAAGAAAGGTATATAGAAAAAAGTAACAAAATATTGTTTTTATCTATGTTAATTTCACATATGAACATAAAAAATGTTAATTAGAAAAGGAAATAGTTACAAAATATTGTTTTTATCTATGTTAATTTCACATATGAACATAAAAAATGTTAATTAGAAAAGGAAATAGTTACCCGTGGATGTTGACTTAAAACTGTCTTAGAGGTTGAAATGTTGGATTTTAACTCATCAAATTCATTTCTCAACTTTAAAATTTCCCTCTTGCTCTCCAACATCCCACGTTTGTTCCAATTTCGATTATTAACATCTCCCCAAACATCTGATTGAGAAACACCCACACCACACATTCTAACATGTTCAGGGGGGTCTTCGCCAATGACTTGTGTAAATATGTCATTGGGACTTATCGGATCTTTTGAGCCTTTCGGGAGTTCATTTTGCAGTTTTTGAAATGAATCCTGTAAGTTTTAACAGAAAATACCCATTTCGACACAAAATTTAATATATGTTATAAAGTGTTAGAACAATATTAGTTCATATCATAAGACATCAAGCAATCTGGCTCGCGCCAAATGGCGCCAGTTATCTTTATAATAATAATAATAATAATAATAATAATAATAATAATAATAATAATAATAATAATAATAATAATAATAATAATAATAATGATGAAGGAATGCACTTATGCACATATTCATCTTTCGTTGATCAAGCTAATTCAAGGTAGGGGCAAATAAGTAGGGATATCTATGAATCGTAGTAGTAACAAGGGTTTGGATGGTTTACCGGGCAAGAATAAGGAAAAAGGTTCAGGAAAAAAAAATGTCTGCTGGAAGAAGAAAAGATTTATTCTGGGTTGGTTGATGAGGTAGATTCAGCAGATGTTGGAAGGTATGATGAGAACTATAGACAACGGAAAAACCAAGTTCAACACCAACTGGTCCGGTTTGAATTTATTAACTACTATGATAGCAAAAATTGTGAAACAGGGTGAAAAGGCTGCTGAACCAACTCAAGAAATGATTCTTTTTTCTGGTAGTTGCATGCTTTTGTAGAATTTTTGAAGTCCTGGATTCATAAGAGCAAGTCTCTATCACAAGCAGTGGTGGGCATTTTGTCAATTTTCTTACATAAAATGAGGCAAGTCATTTTGCCCTATTGTACATAGTAGTAGTACTAGTAATTGGTACTTAGTTCTAGGAAGGTTACGATTAATCTGCACACCAATGTAAAAGGCAAATTTAATTAAAGACATCAAGCAATCTCTAAATAACACAAACTGAAAAATGTGTTTATTAGTTGTCTTTTAAATGTCAAACTATATGCAGAAGCATTCAAATCAAAATAGGTAGAAACAAATTATACCATTTACTTCATAAAATCATACGGTACATTTAGTAGATGATGGAATCTAAGTAAACTTTAGACATTGAAAATGGAGATTATTGGATTTCTCCTAGTAAACAACCATTCATATCTATTATCATCATTACGGTAATAATTTATTTATCACAAGTAAACAACAAATGGTAGGATACACTACTATAATTAATTGAAGAACATGAACTTACTACATAATTGTCAATGTCGTGAAGATTAACATCTGAACTACCAAAGCACTTTCAAATAATTTAGCCCGAGACGGTTCACAACTATCTTTTATTTTCTGCAAAACAATTGAAAATTCATATTTAGGAACTACAAGCAAAAGGTGAATTTGCATTTTCTCAATGAAATTTTAAAACTATTGACTACACTTACTAATGTTTCAGTCACTACATTAAATACCTTCCTTTTAGTCGTGTGATTCAACTTTTTATGTGCTCTAACTTCTTTGTTTTGCTGGATTCTTTCCTATAAAAATTAGAAAACAAGATAGAATGCAAAAACATAATTTCAAGTCATTTTAAAATTGTAATAAGGTTGTTTGTATAAAATGTAATTTTTTTTTTAAAAAAAGGAATGATATTAGTACCTATACTTCAACTTTGTTTCAATAAGTTAGAAGTTTGATAAATTGATCCTTATCCACTCTCTTGTCTAATTCTCTATTGAGATTTTCAATCCCTACATTGGGAATGAAATACTTATTCTTCAATGTAGGCTTCTAACTTTTCTGATGTGCTAAAAATACAACACTAATAAAAATCTTTTTCTGCATACTTTAGGACCACAAAATCCTGCCACGTAGTAGTAAAGGTATCGAATCCATAGAGAGCACTAAACACTTGTGTATTCTAGCAATTGACACATGCAAGTAGCAGACAAACAGATCAAGTTCATTTCATAAGAAAAAAAGAAAAATAAAAGAAAAGAATAAAATGATGGGATTTGGAGATGGTGATTTAACCGCCGTCACTCTTAGCTAGTACCCTGCTATATTACTTTCTTATTTTCCCCTGGACCTTAAGCCGATTCGTTAATCAGTTTTAGTTTCAACTCACTTTTCTACCCCTGATTAGATCCGATGGGAGTACTACAAAGGGAGAATGTAGACACCTCTTATCGATTTCATAACAGAAAAAAGAGCATATCTATCAAGCATCTAAGAGAAAACCCGACTAGCAGATTAATAAGGCTCAGATCAATATAAGGAAAATAATACACCAATATATACAAAATCAAAGGAATTTGGATACAACTACACTCAGAGCATACAAAGCACAATTCAACTCGCGGTTCCTCGCACGAGGCCTGTCATCCCTACAAATGGCAAGAGCTCTCACCGAGCTGAACTATAGAACGAAAGATCGGCTTTGATCAAGTGTAATGGCACCCAATTCCACTTTCATTAAAGAGATCTGGGGTTAAATTCCCATAAACTGCTTAGAACCTCATCGTTCTAAGCTGAATCGCCATCCTGATGAAACCCTAACTACACCACTAAGAGAGGGAAAACTGTCGGCTCACAGAATGTAAAACGAAGCAAAGTTGCCCGTAGGACTTGTTCTCAAGCTATTTATACTATTACAGAATTTATGGTTGAAAATAGTTAGAATTGGCAGGGGAATAATGGTCTTGTCAGCAGTAAAAGACTTTCCAAGTTGACCTCCAAAGTCCAACATTGACCAGTTCACATAGCTTCACTTTTATCTGCGTTTTTCGGTCACATTTTTGGTGGAAAAGCGTTAAACTCGAAACTAAACCTGCATTTCCCACATAACATATCATAAGCCTTTAAACTACACAAGAGTAAACAAAACTATATCCAATTGTCATGAATCATGTGAGAAATGCTATGAAAATAGATGTAAATTCGGGTTACATCATTCTCTATTTGCAACTAATAGATGTGATAATCCATTCTTCACTTGCCAAAGTTATGTCAAAGCGTGCCTGCAAATTATATGAGTTATTAAACATATATGTACTATGGAAAAAAAATTGTAAATTACTAAACTTTTATATTACCTTATAGTCTCTATGATCTCCTTCTTGTTTTTGACTGGGATATGATGCCAACTTTCCTTATCAATTTGGAAATATTGGCTACTTCTTGCTATAGTACCTAAGGATCCAAAAAATTTATCGACTTCTTTACCTATGAGTTTTCCAAGCATATCAAAGTCAATCTCATCGAGGGGTAGATGTGATGGACAACCCCATAGTTCTAATAAATAAGTTGGACCTCTTTTTTTGTTTCCTGTAATTTTAAAATAATTATGACTATTTTGAAACAAGGAAAAGAAAGAAACAAAATCTTAATAAAAATGTCATGAAATGGATGTTACCCCTTTTTTGTTCATTGTTTGGTCATTTCTAACTCGATACTTTCATTTGAATTTTGTTGGGTTGAATGTTCCCTTTGGGAAGTAAGGTCTTGATTATCCACTATATTGTCAAGGTATCATTAACATAAGCGTACAGTTCATGAATAAAGATGTATCAAGAGAGATTAATTATCTCTAAAAGTAAGTTCATTTGCATACTAAAAAATATGATGTGATGCAAGGGAATATACCTCTTTGTTCACCATTTCTTCGTCTGTGAGTCAAGTTTAAAATTTCAAAATTTCAGAATTGTTTCGCTCTGGTACCTCATTGTTGTCCAAATTGTCATCTTGGTTGTATACAATTTGGTTACGAGCAAAACCTATTAATAATAAAAGTACATAGAAATAGGATGAAAATGTTGAGCAATAATATCAGAGAAGGCTTGCTGGAAGTTTTTTATGAAGTTTATGAGAAGGATGCAGACAAGGTGGTTATTTCTCAATTACCTATTTTCTTACAACCATATTTATGTGTTTTCTTACCTTGAAGCCAAAGCTAAATTCAGATTCCAAACAAAATTTTGTTTGAATGAGATCTTGTTTTTTATTCAGCAATTCAAGCAATGATTCAAATGGGGGTTCTTGTGCCTACTGGAGATATGACTGCTGTCAAACTAACTGCACAGTTCTTTCTTAACAGGTTCGTCATGGTTCAAATTCCATTTTCAATTTATTCTTCAAATGCTAAATTTCTTATTGGTTTTAATAACAGAATAATAAGCTTCTAGCATTTATAGTCTGGTTAGTTGGTCCAGGACATCCTGTTAATGACATTAATGTTTGTCTTTAAGGGAGTTGCTCAATTAAGAACAAAAGTCTCTTCTTGTCTTATTGATACCAACATCTGACTGTGCTCCTAAGGATATATTGATTGATGCTTTAATAAATATCTATTGGCTTTGGTAGTTCCTAGAGAGCTCATACAATACGAAACTGAAAGGAATGAATGAAATGTGGGAATGCTGCTTAAGTTTGTGAGACCATTTCTTTCAGGCGTCTTTTTGAATAAGTACGGTAAAGAATAAAAGTCAGATGTTATAAACATGCCTGAAATTTATTGGGTTTGAGAGTTTAAAGCTCATCAAATGTTCAAACTTTTGTCGGTAGTAACTGGGTTTTGAAGCCAGATCTGAATGTTATTGAAAAGCTACAAGATACTTCTCATAGATTGAATGGTTTAGTTTAACTTAATGAAAGAGTAGAATTAAGAAAATAGAATGGGGTGATTTTTGTAGTTTAATAGTAGAGGCCTGCTGCACTTGTATTCTGGTTGAGGAGACTTGATCTGGTGCTTCTATTTTATAATCTCTTTTAGAATTACCTGTGATGAAGGATTTATTTGTTGATTTTGGAAATGACTTTTTAAAATTTGATCATTTTTCGTTTCGCATTAAAAAGCAGAAAGTCCCAACTTCTAGTAACCCACCAAAGTTTACCTCTTTCTCCCAAAAACCCTGAATGGACAATTAATTCCTGACGTTAATTAAAAAAAACACACACACACAGCCCATAACAAAATCAAGTCCACACAAAGGAATGAAGCACCAAAGAACGTAAAAATCAAAATATAATTACTAGTTACCGCCCCAGAAACTGGGGCGGTAACCTTGTAATTTTACAAATATAACCTTATAATAATATATTAATATAATAAAAATAATAAATTTAAAAATATTAATTTTTTATTAACCCACCCTCTCCCCGTCACCCTCCCTTTCCCCCCGGCGACGCCTCACTCACAGCGCCCCTCCCGCCTTCCCCCAAATCGCCCCGGCAACACCTCCCTCGAAAACCCTAACGATTCCACCCCCCGGCGACGCCTCACTCGAAACCCTCCACCGCGCCCCTCCCGCTTTCCCCCAAATCGCCCCGGCGACCCCTCCCTCGAAAACCCTAACGATTCCACCCCCCGGCGACGCCTCACTCGAAACCCTCCACCGCGCCCCTCCCGCTTTCCCCCAAATCGCCCCGGCGACCCCTCCCTCGAAAACCCTAACGGTGGCCGGAATTCCTTCACTGCGGAACAGACTATACTAGACATCAGATCAGATAATACTAGACATCAGATCAACAGACTATAGATATCAGATCAAGAATATAAAAGAAATCATACAACAGAATAAAAACACTTAACAAGGGAGATCAGATCAGGATTATATAGACATCAGATCAGATAATACTAGACATCAGATCAACAGACTATAGATATCAGATCAAGAATATAAAAGAAATTATACAACAGAATAAAAACACTTAACAAGGGAGATCAGATCAGGATTATATAGACATCAGATCAGAAAATACTAGACATCAGATCAAGAATATAAAAGAAATAATTCAGCAGAACTTAAACATACTTAAAAAGGGAGATCAGATCATGATTATATAGACATCAGATCAGAGAATACTTGACATCAGATCAACAGACTATAGATATCAGATCAAGATTATATAAAAGAAATCATACAGTAGAACTTAAACATACTTAAAAAGGGAGATCAGATTTATGTTTTATCTTAATTTTGCAATGGAAAGGGAAAAAAAAGAGAAAAGGAGGTTGAAGTGCTGAAGTGGAAAGGAAAAAAAATTAAGGAAAGAGAAAATGAGGTTGAAGAGGTGCAGTGGAAAGAAAAAAAAGTGATTAAAAAATTGTTAGATAAACATGAGAGAGTTGCAAAAGAAAATGACAAAAATGGCCTCATACAAATTTTTCCGTTAGTGTATTACAAGTGTAATTTGATGGAGTGACAAAAAATAACAAAGTAATTTTTTTGGTTTTTTAAAAGTTAGTGACCAAAACCTGAATTTTACCAAAGTATGATAACCAAAAATGTAATTCAATCTTTAATTATTGTTGATTGGACAAATTTACCCTTAAAAATTAACACCGTTAATGTACTTAACGGTTTATTTTGATGGAATGACTAAAAGTGAAATTAAAATGAGAAAGTTAGTGATGTTTTTTGAGTTTTTAAAAGTTAGTGACCAAAACCTGAATTTCACCAAAGATGATGACCAAATTTATAATTCACTCTTAGATATATATAGCATTCATAACTAGTTGCTTGACATACTTCTCTGTTTTGTAGCAGACTACTAAGATTTGTTATTGATAATTTTGAAATATTAGTTAATCCCAAATTATTATAAATATGAAGTAATTATCCACAAACACAAGTAATTCCTATAGTTTTAGCATAACCAACTTCCATTAAAATAGATTTCGTTGAAACATTTTATCCATGCCATAAATAAGTAAACTTGTGAAATCAATCGATCTCAATTATTAACAATAGAAAATGGTGTTGTGTTTTAATAAAATTGAAATTTTTTAGAAGAGAACGGAGTTAACAAGTTAATTCCTTTAAAACTTTTAACCAGCTACAATAAAAGAAAATTTAAAATTATTTAACTACATAGTATATTATTTTCTTTTATATTTCAATTTAAATCACACTTAATAATGTCGTTATATATTTATTACAATTACACTACATATAGTAATGTATTACTACCATAAGTTAATATATTAACAATATGTCATAACACATAATAGTTCCTTTATATTTATAAAATTTTCATTACACCTGGTAGTATCTTAATTAAAATGTTATTATGACATTTATTTTTAGTGTCGTGATAGAATTTTACTTATGACCAATTAAAATATTTATAACAAGACTAAAATTTTAGTGTTTTATTAGATATAAATAAGTTGTATGTTGATGTGATAATAGAAACTAATTGATACAACTATGTTTTAGTGTTATGATATGGGTGTGGTTAAAGCCATTTTTTCTAGTAGTGATTACATTCCAAAATTTTGTCTTTCAAAGTAAGTATTTAGCTTAAAAACTAGTTGCAAGATACTATAGAGCCATCCAAATCCCAAATAATGAATCCTCAATGTTGGTGTATTATATGGGCTATATATAAACATTTTTTGTTTGAATGATTGTAAATAAAATAAGTTAATTTCATCATTGTAATATTCTCATGCATATTTATAAATGATGAAATAATCCATGTACTAGAACATTGCTGATGAGGACATCAGAATAGACAATCCTCCACCAAAGGAAGAAGTAGCTGAAACCACATCTCCCTCTCCCACATATTATGTGCCAATCCCCAAGGAAACTAAGGGAGGATTTTGCATTTCTGAGGGAGCCCACTACTGTGAATCTAAATATTTACAAGAGAGATCCATTAGTAGACATCATTGGACCCATGACACGAAACAGGACTAAAAAGGTTGAAGAAGCCTTAAAGTTGTTGATCAAGCACCACTATAAGAAAATTGGACTTTCGTAACACTAAACTATAAATATATCTATTACTATCCACCATCACATCAAATATAATTTTATTCATATATAATAAAACACTGCAATAGCGATGTTGTTATAACTATTTTAATGTGTCATCAAATAAAATTCTATCATGACACTAGAAATAAGTGTTATAATAGAATTTAAATAAAAAAAATTAAGAAGTGTAATAAAAATTTTATAGGTATAAAGACACAATCAAGTGTTCTTTTATTTGTTAATATATCCACTAGCAAAATTGACTTATCGCCCCTTACTATATGTGTATAGAAACACTAAGTGTTATTTTAATTATTAATATATTAACTTAAGGTATTAATAGATTACTATGTATAGTGTAATTGTAATACATATATAATTACATTATTAAGTGTGGTTTAAAGTCGTCTGGTGCTGTCCCACATCAGAAATGTAGAGAACGATTGGGTGTTAACTGTAGTATTAAAAGAGAAGGATTGAGTTTAGATGCCTATAAGCTAGAATTTCAATAGCCTAAAACTATTTGTATATTTATTTACAAATAACGTCATATACTATCTATTTAAAAATATTTTTATATTTTCAATTATATAATATAATAACAATAATTTTATGATATTATGGTATTTGTATGAACATTAAAATTGTCATAATAGGTTTTCTATCCAAACACTTTATTATGTATTAACATATTAACATATATAACACTACATAGCCAACAACTGTGTCATAATAGATGATTTATCATGGCATATGCTTGTGTTTTCATATATATTATAACTCCACATTTTTCATATGTTTATTCACATTAAAAAGTGTCGTGTTGTCCAATACCCCTTTGACCATACCTACTTAGACCACGCAAAAAGGTTCGTGTCGCCATAGATAAAATGTGATAAAATTTTGTCTATTATAACATTTTCAAGTGTTTTAGAAGCCCTTTTTTCTTGTAGTGCACGAGCGTTAGCAGGCTCAAACCCATTTACATACCCAAGCCCATTAACATCTCGAGACTTAGATGATAGACCAAGCTCAACATAAATGATGTGAACATCAAAGCGGTAGACTCTCCTTCAGAAGAAGAACTAGCATTCAGTGCCAGTTCTTCCTACACTCCAGAGTAGCTGGTACAAAAGGAAGCTCCAGAGGAATCCTCCAACACAAGTATTAGCCCAGTGAGCTCGGTTGTGAGTCAAAAACTATGTGTCAGGGATCCGCAAGCCTCGTATATTGGTTCAGTTACTAGATCGAGAGTCCTAAAGATGATTGGATCGAGTATAGCTTCAAAGTTCAAGATCAAGTCTAAGGCCCAACAGGCCCAAGCCCATCTACAGATTTGGAAACCCAAACCCATTAACATCACACGATTATTAGATAATAAACTTGCAGATACAACATAGATGAGGAATGAACCCTGAGAATAAAAGCTAAATTTCGAATTAAGGAAGCCAGAGGCCCAGTTCGAAATTCAAGCTTCCCCTGAGTCCAACTGAAGTTGGGAATAACAAGTCTCTTCCAATTAGGATTATGTTTCTTTTTACTTTCATATTTTGAGAAGGTTTTAGAAGTGTATCTTATTTGTAATAGGATATGCTGAGTTTACCCTTATTGATTAGGATTTTAAATTTTGCCTTGTATTTTCTCTCTCATGGCCGAAAATTACCTAAGCCGTTAGAGTTTCCATAGAATTTTGTTTCCTAATCCCTAAATCACAAGGATTTAAGGTTACCTTTTTAGAATAGGAAGAGAAGACTTGTAATTGTCTATATAAACCCCTCTATGGCCGAAATACAGTGAGACAAACATATTTTGATAATTGAATTTTCGAATTCTTGAGTTGTTAACTCACCCCTAAAATCTCTTTGAGTGAACTTGCGAGATCGTGAGTTGTCCTTGCGAGGAAACTTACAAACCCCTGTTTTTCTGGTTATAGTCGAATGGTTGGACTATAAAACAATCGTCACGTGTTGACTAAAATCATCATAAACCATCACCCATCATCTGACTTGATTTTCACACAAAGAGGTCTAAAAAAGAGTGCATTTTCTTGGATTGAGTGATTCCGTCACTTCAATTCATGCTTGTGGAGATAATAGGAAGGAATATATGAGAAAGGTCCGTTAACATTAAGGGTCTTGTTCATGTAGAAACCAGCTTGTTAGTACCGCTTTCACTTTGAATTGAATTCCGACCAAGATTACCCGTCAAGATTGGTATCAAAGCATAAAGGTTGTTTCATTCTATTCTTCTATCTATTTTTCGAGTTTTTGTGTTGTGTTATTGGTTAGAAAATTTGTCTAATTTACGATCCAAATATCTAGGTCTTTTTTAAATTCATTGTTCATGAATTCACAGGTTTTTTGAGTCAATTGATTGAAAATCAGTCCAGTTTTCAGTCCAAATATCCTTGTCAGAACTAGTGTCTGAGGCCCCTGTAGGGAACCAGACATTTGTTCGTTTTGAGTCTATTTTGTGTTAATTTTTGTTTTGTTTGAATTTAAAACTCCCCCTCTAGGGTTATTTTGTGTCAGTGTCAAGTTCTGGTGGTGGAAAAGTCATTTTTACCCCTAGTCAAATCCCTTCGAAAATTTGCCAAAATTACCAATTTTACCCCTGCAAAATTTTTGTTGAATTTTCGATTTTTTTCTTTGATTTTAGTTTCAAAAAGTGTCTATTGTCAAGCTTAATTCGTTTTAATCTTTTTCTGATAGGCAGTACGAGTTTTGGACGTTCAGAGGTGAAAATACTTATTTTCATACTTGGTGCAACGAGAAACATTAGAGTTCACGGATTAAAGGTGGTAGGTGTTCTTTTACGATTTTATTGTGATCTTGAAAGAATACTTGAGGCTTGAGACCGAGTCCTCATGCTAAGTGCTTGAGGTTGAATTCCCCCTAGCCTTAAATTGATCGTATCAAAACTCCCATAAATGTCTATGGAATTGAGAAGAGGTACGAGCCAAAGAGCAAATCTAAGAATTTGACAAATTCTGTATAAGAAAAGCTCTTTTGTAAAAGTTTGGCTAAGTAAAGAAAAAGACAAGCCACAGTTAGTTGCTCCTAAAGTTTTGTAAGGAAGCAAACGGTGTTCTGAGATAGAAGTGATCACACCTGAATTGAGCAACAAAGGGAGTAAAAGGGTTGTCAATTGCCCTAGGTTATATTGCCCGGTGTGTGTATAAACTTCTTCCTCTCATCCGGTAGTCAAGCTCGTGTTCTGATTGATTACAGTTTAACTGCGAGGGAGTACCTGCTTAATTTGGTTTGTTCATTTTTGTGTGACTCTATAAGCATCTACTTATATTTAGTATTTGTTTTAAAGTCACCTTTGTTTGTCTTTAGCTTTTACTTGTTTTGTTAGATTTTTTACTTTTCATTCTTAACAGTCAAAGTAGTCTTTTGTATTGTTTTTTATTTTTGATATCACTTGATATCAATTGTATGTGTTTGAGTTTTGTTTTGTGTTTTGACTATTGTGTGAAGAGAAACCATCGACTTGGCACCTAAAGGATCAGGTTATCAGGGGGAGCAAACTCAAAGGTTGAAAACTGGCACGGCAACCTTTGCGCTAACCCTAGCACCAACCTTTTAGCGTCACCCATAGTGCTGCGCTAATTGACGGCCGCTAGTCGTAGGTTGTGCAGCTTAAGGATTTAGTGACACGTCCGTTGCGTTGCTAATCCCCTTGCGTCAAGAACCCAAGTGCTCACGCGACACGGTAGTACTTTTCTTTTGTTTTCTTTTTGTTTTGTCTTTTGTTTCATTTTGTGTCAGATTACACTTGGTTTTCTTTTGTGTTCTACCCTCTTTTAGAGATTGGCATTGAAGATAATACAAGTTTAGCTCAAGTGTAAAAACAAGCAAGTTGGAAGGTTGAAAGATAGTAAGGAAAGCCTTATAATGACCACCAATGGTTGTCGCTAAAAGACAAATCAAGCACCTAATGGCAGCCAAGACAATATGAGACATTACCTTGTGTTTGTAGCTAAAAGTATTTGGCCGATGGAAGACCAAACGCGCATGGCGCGAGCGAAATTCATTTTAAGTTGATCAGACTCATCCGCGTAAGGCATCGAAGTAAGCCATTCAATTTGCATGTAATTCCTGTGTAAGCAGGTTTTTTTCTTTTTCTCTTTCATTATTAATTTTCTTTTGATTGTGTGTTTTTATTATTTTAGATACCTATAAATTGAATTCTTGGTTTTTAAAACAAATATCTTTTTATTTTTGAGTCTTGAGTCTTTTTATTATTTTCAATAGTTATAAGAAATTGATTTTCTTGAAATTTTTGAAAGTAAATATCCTTTTTATTTTTAGAGTTTTTTTAATTATTTTTGAAATAAGTTATAGAAGGTACTTCTTGGATTTTATTCTAAAGTAAATATCCCCATTTATATTCGCTTGAAGTTTAGAGAAATGCGAAGTATTAATCTTTCTTTTTACGAATACCTTATTTTCCCGTCTATTCTTGGTGTTGTAGTTTTTGTTGTACGCAGGACATCCCACTAGGAAATAAGAGACTAGGGAAGCAAACCCATGAGCATCACAAACACAGTCCCAATGTGTCTTGTTATATGCTCTTGTTCAATCTCTAGTGATGAGAGCTGAAGAGGATGATGAGCTCTTCATTGGTGACAGTGAAGCAGTTGAGGAGGAAAATCAACAAAACCTCATTTCCTTACATCGTGATTGTACAGATGAGCACCCCGATGGACCATTGGTAAGAAATTCTACACTTGTTACTGTCCATTCTTTGAATGCTCACTACTCTCTAGATTTGAAACCAACGTAGCACAACAACATATTTCATATGTGGTGTAAGATAGTAGATCAAAAGAAGAGTCTAATGATCATCGATGGTGGAAGTTGCACAAATGTTGTAAGTGAGTCTTTGATTAAGGATTTATCACTAACATGTTTGTCTCATCCTATGCCTTACAGGTTGCAGTGGCTCGAAAAAGGTGGAGAGAAGAAAGTCCAATATCAAGCACTAGTCACCTTCTACCTTGGTCCAATCAAGGAAGAAATATTGTGTGATGTAGTTCCGATTGATGCCTGTCATATACTTCTAGAAAGACCTTGGGAGTTTGACAGAAGGGTCACCTTTGATGGTTTGACCAACAGGTATTCTTTCATGTTCAATGGTAAGAAAACTAACTTGCTACCTTTGTCTCCTGCACATGTTTCTAGCGCACAAGAAATGATGTGAGAAGAAAAGAACAATGCTAATAAATCTAAGCCAAAAAAGTGGAAAGCAGTACAGGCTAAATCCAATTCGAAATTGGCATTGACGTCCCGAGGGAGTACTGTGCAATTTCAACCCTGCCAAGGGCATAATTGTCTTCTTAAAATTTTTAATGTAGCTTATTATCCTTTTTTTGACATTGTGGCATAGGGAAAGAAGGTCCACTAAAAGGTTTAAGCAAATTCAAAAGTCTCCAAGCAAACATTCCAAGAAATCTAAGAGTCTTAAAGCCGGTAAATTAGAAAGTTTTTCTATTGTGTTTTCTAATCCTTTGTTTGATTCTGCAGACATATCAGATTCGAGGACAAATCACTTTCGGCGGGGAGGGGATGATGTGACCATCAAAGAGGTAGACTCTCATTTGGAAGAAAAACCAGCATCCAGTGCCAGTTCTTCCTTCACTCAAGAGCAGCTGGCATAAAATGAAACTCTAGAGGATTCCTCCAGCGCAAGTATTAGCTCAGTGAGCTAGTTGTGGGTCAAAAACTCTGTGTCTGATATCCACAAGCCTTGTATGTTGGTCCAGTTACTAGATCGAGAGCCCAAAAGATGATTGGATCAAGTCCAGCTTCAAATTTTAAGATCAAGTCTAAGGCCCAAGCCCATCTACAGATTTGGAAGCCCAAACCCATTAATGTCACATGATTATTCGATAATGGACTTGCAGATACAACGTAGATAATAAAAGAAACCCAAAAATAAAATTTAAGTTGGGATTAAGGAAGCCAGAGGCCCAGTTCGAAATTCAAGCTTCCCCTGAGTCCAATTGAAACTGGGAATAACAAAACTCTTCCAATTAGGAGTATGTTTCTTTTTGCTTTCATAGTTTGAGAAGGTTTTAAAAGTGTATCTTATTTGTAATAGGATATGTTGAGTTTTCCCTTCTTGATTAGGATTTTAAATTTTTTCTTGTATTTTCCCTCTCATGGTCGAAAATTACCTAAGCCATTAGAGTTTCCATATAATTTTGTTTCCTAATCTCTAAATCACTAGGATTTGAGGTTACCTTTTTAGAATAGGAAGAGAAAACTTGTAATTGTCCATATAAAGCCCTCTATGGTCGAAATATACAGAGACAAACATATTTTGATAATTGAATTTTTGAATTCTTGAGTTGTTAACTCACCCTTAAAATCTCTTTGAATGATCTTGCGAGATTGTGAGTTGTCCTTGCGAGGAAACTTACAAACCCTTGTTTTGTTGGTTATAGTCGAATGGTTGGACTATAAAACCATCGTCACGTGTTGACTAAAATATCATAAACCATCACCCATCCTCTAACTTGATTCTCGCACAAAGAGGTCTAAATAAGAGTGTGTTTTCTTGGATTGAGTGATTTCGCCGCTCATGCTTGTGGAGATAATAGGAAGGAATAGATGAGAAAGGTTCATCAACATTAAGGGTCTTGTTCGTGTAGCAACCAGCTTGTTAGCACCGCTTCACGTTGAATTGAATTTCGACCAAGATTACCCGTCAAGATTGGTATCAAAGCATAAAAGGTTGTTTCGTTCTATTCTTCTATCTATTTTTTGAGTTTTTTGTGTTATGTCATTGGTTAGAAAATTTGTCCAATTTTTTATCCAAATATCTTGGTCTTTTTTAAATTCATTGTCCATGAATTCACAGGTTTTTTGAGTCAATTGATTGAAAATCAGTCCAGTTTTCAGTTCAAGTATCCTTGTCAGAACTAGTTTCTGAGTCCCCTGTAGGGAACTAGGTGTTTGTTCGTTTTGAGTATGTTTTGTGTTAATTTTTGTTTTGTTTGAGTTTAGAACTCCCCCCTTTAGGTTTATTTTGTGTCAATGTGAAGTTATGGTGGTAGAAAAGTCATTTTTAACCCTAGTCAAAACCCTTCAAAAATTTGCCAAAATCACCAATTTTGCCCCTACGAAATTTTTGTTGAATTTTTGTTTTGTTTTGTTTTTCCTTGATTTTAGTTTCTAAAAGTGTCTATTGTCAAGCTTAATTTGTTTTAATCTTTTTTTGACAGGCAGTACGAGTTTTGGACGTTCAGAGGTGAAAACACATATTTTCATACTCGGTGCAACGGGAAACATCAGAGTTCATGGATTAAAGGTGGTAGGTGTTCTTTTACGGTTTTACTGTCATCTTGAAAGAATACTTGAAGCTTGAGACCGAGTCCTCATGCTAAGTGCTTGAGGTTGAATTCCCCCTAGCCTTAAATTGATCGTATCAGAACTCCCAGAAAAGTCTATGGAATTGAGAAGAGGCAAGAGCCAATCTAAGAATTTGTAAAATTCTGTATAAGAAAAGCTCTTTTGTAAAAGTCTGGCTAAGTAAAGAAAAGGACAAGCCATAGTTAGTTGCTCCTAAAGTTTTGTAAGGAAGCAAACGGAGTTCTGAGATAGAAGTGATCACAGCTGAATTGAGCAACAAAGGGAGTAAAAGGGTCATCAATTGCCCTAGGTTATATTGCCCAGTGTGTGTATAAACTTCTTTCTCTCATCCGATAGTCAAGCTCGTGTTCTGATTGATTACAGTTTGACTGCGAGGGAGTGCCTGCTTAATTTGGTTTGTGTGTTTCTGTGTGACTCTATAAACATCTACTTATATTTAGTATTTGTTTTAAAGTCACCTTTGTTTGTCTTTAGCTTTTACTTGTTTTGTTAGATTTTTGACTTTTCATTCTTAATAGTCAAAGTAGTCTTTTGTTTTGTTTTTGATTTTTGATATCACTTTTATGTGTTTGAGTCTTAATTTGTGTTTTGAGTATTGTGTGAAGAGAAACCATCGAGTTTGCACCTAAAGGATCAGGTTATCGGTTGGAGCAAACTGAAATGTTGAAAACTGGCACGGTAACCCTTGCGCTAACCCTAGCACCAACATTTTAGTGTCGCCTATAATGTTGCACTAATTTATGGCCGCTAGTCGCAGGTTGTGCAGCCCAAGGATTTATTGACACGTCTGTTGCATTGCTAATCCCCTTGCGTCAAGAACCCACGCGCTCAGCACGACGCGGTAGTAGTTTTCTTTTGTTTTCTTTTCGTTTTCTTTTTGTTTTATGTTTTGTTTCATTTTGTGTCAGATTACAATTGGTTTTCTTTTGTGTTCTACCCTCTTTTCTAGGTTAGCATTGAAGATAATACAAGTGTAGCTCGAGTGGAAAAATAAGCTAGTTGGAAGGTTGAAAGATAGTAAGGAAAGCCTTATAATGACCACCCATGGTTGTCGCTAAAAGACAAATCAAGCACCTAATGGTAGCAAAGACAATTTGAGACATTACCTTGTGTTCGTAGCTAAAAGTATTTGACCGATGGAAGACCAAACGCGCAAGGCGCGGGCGAAATTCATTTTAAGTTGATCAAACCCATCCGCGCAAGGTGCCGAAGTAAGCCATTCAATTTGCATGTAATTCTTGTGTACGTAGGTTTTTTTCTTTTTCTTTTTCATTCATAATTTTCTATTGATTGTGTGCTTTTTATTATTTTAGATACCTATGAATTTAATTCTTGGTTTTTAAAATAAATATCTTTTTATTTTTGATTCTTGAGTCTTTTTATTATTTTCAAGAGTTATAAGAAATTGATTTTCTGAAATTTTTGAAAGTAAATATCCTTTTTATTTTTAGAATCGTTTTTTATTATTTTTGAAATAAGTGATAGAAGGTACTTCTTGAATTTTATTCGAAAGTAAATATCCCCCTTTATATTCGTTTGAAGTTTGGAGAAACGTAAAGTATTATCCTTTCTTTTTACGAATACCTTATTTTCCCGTCTATCCTTGGTGTTGTAGTTTTTGTTGTATGCAGGACATCCCACTAGGAAATAAGAGACCAGGGAAGCAAGCCCATGAGCATCACAAGCACAGTCCCCATGTGGCTTGTTATATGCTTTTATTCCATCTCTAGTGAGGAGATGTGAAGAGGATGATGAGCTCTTCATTGGAAACAGTGAAGCAGCTGAAGAGGAAAATTGACAAAACCTCCTTTCCTTACATCGTGATTGTCCATATGAGCACCCTGATGGACCATTGGTAAGAAATTCTAACTTGTTACTGTCTATTATTTGAATGCTCACTACTCTCTAGATTTGAACCTAACGTAGCACAACAACATACATATGTGGTGTAAGACAGAAGATCAAAAGAAGCATCTAATGATCATCTATGGTGGAAGTTGCACAAATGTTATAGGCGAGTCTTTGGTTAAGGATTTATCACTAACATGTTTGTCCCATCCTAGGCTTTACAGGTTGCAGTGGCTCGAAAAAGGTGAAGAGAAGAAAGTCCAATATCAAACACTAGTCACCTTCTACCTTGGTCCAATGAAGGAAGAAATATTGTGTGATGTAGTTTCGATGGATGCCTATCATATACTTCTAGGAAGACCTTGGGAGTATGACAGAAGGGTCATCTTTGATGGTTTGACCAACAGGTATTCTTTCATGTTCAATGGTAAGAAAGCTAACTTGTTACCTTTTTTTCCTGCATAGGTTTCTAGCACGCAAGAAACGATGCGAGAAGAAAAGAACAATGCTAAGAAATATAAGCCAAAAAAGTGGAAAATAGTACAGGCTAAATCAGGCAATTCGAAATTGGCCTTGATGTCCCGAGGGAGTCCTGCGCAATTTCAACCCTGCCAAGGGCATAGTTATCTTCTTAAAACTTTTAATGTATCTTAGTATCCTCTTTTGACATTGTGGCATAGGGAAAGAAAGTCCACTAAAAGGTTTAAGCAAATTTAGAAGTGCCCATGCAAATGTTCCAAGAAATCCAAGAGTCCTAAAACCGGTAAGTTAGAAAGTTTTTCTAGTTTGTTTTCTAATCCTTTGTTTGATTTTGCAGACACATTAGATTCAACGACAAATCAATTTGTGGGGAGGGGATAATGTGAACATCAAAGTGGTAGACTCTCCTTCAGTAGAAGAACCAGCATTCAGTGTCAGTTCTTCCTTCACTCAAGAGCAGCTGGCGCAAAGGAAGCTCCAGAGGAATCCTCCAGTGCAAGTATCAGCTCAGTGAGCCAGGTTATGGGTCAAAAACTCTATGTCTGATATCCATAAGCCTCATATATTTATCCAGTTACTAGATCAAGAACCCAGAAGATGATTGGATCGAGTCCAGCTTCAAATTTTAAGATCAAGTCCAAGGCCCAACAGGCCCAAGCCCATCTACAGATTTGGAAGCCTAAGCCCATTAACATCACACGATTATTTGATAATGAACTTGCAGATACAACGTACATGAGGAATGAAACCCGAAAATAAAAGCTAAAGTTTGGATTAAGGAAGCCAGAGGCCCAGTTTGAAATTCAAGCTTCCCCTAAGTCCAATTGAAGCTGGGAATAACAAGTCTCTTCCAATTAGGATTATGTTTATTTTTAATTTTATAGTTTGAGAAGGTTTTAGAAGTGTATCTTATTTGTAATAGGATATGCTGAGTTTTCCCTTCTTGATTAGGATTTTAAATTTTGTCTTGTATTTTCTCTCTCATGGATGAAAATTACCTAAGCTATTAGAGTTTCCATAGAATTTTGTTTCCTAATCTCTAAATCACTAGGATTTAAGAGAAGTCTTGTAATTGTCTATATAAAGACCTCTATGGCCGAAATATACAAAGACGGACATATTTGGATAATTGAATTTTCGAACTTGAGTTGTTAACTCCCCCCTAAAATCTCTTTGAGTGATCTTGCGAGATCGTGAGTTGTTCTTGTGAGGAAACTTACAAACCCTTGTTTTGCTGGTTATAGTCGAATGGTTGGACTATAAAACCATCGTCACGTTTGACTAAAATCATCATAAACCATCACCCATCCTCTGTCTTGATTTTTGCACAAAAATTTCTAAATAAGAGTGCATTTTCTTGAATTGAGTGATTTCGCCGCTTCAATTCATGATTTGAAAGATAGTGAGAGAATAGTCCGAAAGATCGAGGCACAACTTGGGTCTAATTGGAGAAGTAAATCAACCTGGCAGCTTCCTACCATTGTTGAATTGAATTCCACAGAAGATAACCCGTCAAAAAAGGAACCAGATTGGGTTCATAGAGGAAAATGCCATGTGAAGGCCGATGTCACTCCCTAACCCATTTGAGACCTATATATCTTCTTATAGGTTTTTATGTATTTTATGTATTAGAATTCTTGAAGGTTTCAGAAGTCTATCTTATTCTAAATAAGGTAAACTGAGTTTTCTCTTTTAGACTAGGATTTTATTTGATTGTAACTACTCATGATGTCCAAAATTGAGTTAGAATAGGGTTTTGTTTTTAATCTCTCTTTCATTAGGATTAGAAATTACCTTTCTAGAATAGTAAGATAACACATTGTATGCCTATTTAAGGCCTCTTACACGTGAGTTAATAAGCATATTGACGTGATTTTGATAAAAATAAATCTCTTTTGTAGAGTGATCTTGCGAGATCATGAGTTTTTCTTGCGAGGAAATCACACCCCCTTATTCTTGGTTAGTAGTGTAGGTTGACTATCACACCATGTGGTGCCCCCCCGTGTGTGTCACATCACCCATGACCGGCTATTAGTGGCGTGATCCTATGACTTTCTAGTTTTACCAGGATAATTAAGTTATCCTTGATTAAGTAATTAACCCAAAACTACTAGCTTTCAAAAAAATTTCAAGATAAGCGTAACAAGTATGAACAGAGTGCGAAAGTAGAACATATTTAGGGATTATAGTATCAATAATCGTCAAAAGGGTATGGTTAATAAGACAAGAGGACCTTTCAGTTCTAGAAAAACATCTGACGAGCTATTACATAAAAGTTGTGGCATCAACTGTGCAATGGATAGCCATCATATGAACATCTATCCAGATCTCAATATTATGAACTCGGTAGTCGAGTTCATAAGACAATTCAAATTTAAGCACGAAGGAAAGAACAGATAGCCGGGGCATGACACGTTAGTTAATAAGAAAGTCCATATTTTGAGCCTTCCAGACCTAGGGTAAGGGGAAAAGGAAAAACAGGGATGAGCATGCACCGTGTAAGCCTAATGAGCCTTCCCGGTGACACATACACACACACATATATATATATCCCTGACATGCTTGATTACTTGTGATATGTGCTTACTTGCTCTATGACTACATGTTCTGATTTTCTGTTATATATATGTATATATATAGAAATATATATATATCATCAAGGATATGTGTGTAGGTTCGGAACCAAGTCTAACCCCAAGCCTATGTGGCTGGATGGGTTGGAGATGATTCGCCCTTCAGATAGACATATCAGATACAGTCATATCTTCCTTTATAGGAAGTCTTGGAGACAGTCCTACCCAAGTGCTAGTTTGTAGTTAGGGTCACCTGTTTTGGTACGCCTGGGAAGAGATCCCATCAACGACTTCAGGGGTACGCTTGGAAAGAGATCCCATCAACAATACCCACTCACCTTTAACCTGGGAAGTACGTCTGGGAAGAGGTCCTATAAACAATACATGTCACCCAAGCTCATTTAGGAACATGAAATGGATCTATCCAGGGGGGTGAGGGGTGAACCAAGGAGATCACAAGGGTAGACCAGGCCCTGTGATGGCTCGTGCCAAGTGAGAGCTACGGAGTTCTCCGGATGCAAGGTAGGCATCATGTTTAAAATATGTGCAAGAATTGGTCATTTAAGTGGTCGATGTGATAATGTACACCACGGAATTAAATCCCAAACATACAAGATCATATAATCAAGTATAAGCAAGAAATTGTAACAGGCATATAATATCTCATAAGCATAATATTCAGAATAAAGCAAGTAACATGAGAGTGTAGTTCAGCTGGTTCAAGTATCAAATTTAGCAAGCACTTCATATCTCATAATCATAATTAAAGCAAACATAATAACCAGGACTACAACAAGAAATACAAGAAAGTAATTCAACTTGTTCAAGTATCAAGTTCAAGCAAGGCATGTAGACTCATAGCGTATAGTATAAAGACATTCAAACAAGTCCTATTAGCTAGGGGAAAAGTTGGAAAGTTTAGCGAGAAAGACTCACAGTCGTGTCTGGAAGTACCTCGGGTAGAAATTCTATAAAATAACAAGTATAAACAAGTTTTAATTTCAAGTTTCATAATATTCCCGGTTTACCCCTTAGTAATTCTAGGTTACTTTTCTGCCGAAAATTCAACAGCATTTCCGCTTAATTTTCTTATTTCTAGCATAACTCTTACAACACAATTAGCAATATTCAAAGTATCAAATAATCAAAATCATAGAATATATCACAAGACAATATTTAAAGAGTTCGTAAAAGGGAAAGAAGTGTTCACGAGACTTGATTTCAAAGTTCGTAATAGGGAAGAAATGCGATATGAATCAAGTCTTTTCTTTTAAGTTCGCAATAGGGAGAAATATGTGCGAGATATAAATTAACACACAATAGGAGTTCTTTATAGGGAAGAAATACGATACGAGGCTTGATAATTCATAATAAGGAATAAGTGTTCACGAATCAAGCCCTAATTCCTCAAAGTTCCCAATAGAGAGAAGTAGATGAAAGAAATAAACAACAAAAGTTCGTAATTTGGAAGAAATTTAACGAGGCTTGATATTTCATAGTAGGGGAGAAGTGTTCATGAATCAAGCCCTTTATTCTCAGTTAATCCTATAAGAAATAAGATACACTTGCAAAACCTTCTTGAACTATAAACATAAATAACGATCATAATGAATGAGGGTTTAAGGAGGTGGATTCGCTGGACTTTGATGCTTTTTGGGCTTCCACAAATTCCTTCACCATCGTAATCCAATTTACCTCCTTTATTTAGGTTCGAGTCTTCAAACACTCTTCTCTTCAAGTCCATTTCTACCAAACTTGTCAGATTAATGGGCTTGGACATCAAGTTGAGTTGTTGGGCTTGCTCGATTAGCAACTGCAAGGCTTCTTCTACCTTCTTAGTCCTATTTATCATCACAGGCCCAATGATATTGACAATAGGATCCCGTTTACAGAGGTTTTGGTTCTTAGCCAAGATGTCATCAGTCCCATTCGCATTTCTCTCCAATCCCACAGGGGAATTCATATTTCTTGTTGTTGTGGAGGAAGAGGCTGCGTTTGATGCTTCTGATGGTGGAGATTGATTCAATATGATGTCCTCATCAATAACAATGGCAGTGCTAGAGGCAACGAAGGTGACGAAGGATGACAATGAAGTCAAAGAAGATGTTGGAGGCGATAAAGGCAACGAAGAATTAGGATGAATGCGATAGAGGATGAGGATGGAGGCAATGAAGCATAATGATGTCGATGAGGATAAGGTTGGCAATTGATTTTTGAAAAATGAAGACTGAGGATAGGTTGAATGCAATGATTTTTCAAACCCCTCGAGTCATCTGGTACGTGGAAAAAATGGCAAAAGAGGTGAAAGACGACAATCAGGGAGGTGGGAGTAGAGAAACAGAGAGGAAGAGAAAAAAAGGAAAAAGAAAAAGAAGAAAAACCGTGAGGCAGGGAAGGATAAAAAAAAAAAAAAAAAGATGGGGGCCATAATAAAATCTAAAAAAAAGTATAAATAGGGGGTGTGTACACAAAAAAAAATGGTAGTCCCATATAATTTGCTGGATGGGCAATAACAACACTCGTAAATCTTAACACTGACCATTGTTTCTTTTTTCGGTTAATTGTTCACCACTTAGTCAATGGTATTTTCGTAAGAAAAAGACTAGAATTATGAAAAAAAAATTAAGTGGGACTAGAATTGGTGACTAAAAGTTAAGGGGGACCAAAAATGGAATAACCCATGTTATAAGGGACAAAAAATGGATTTAGACTATATAAAAAACTTCCTTAAGTTTTACTGATAAATCAAATACATTCCAAAATGTTGAGATAATTATTACTAGTTGCCGCCTTAGTTTTTACCATCTACCATCTCAATTTGGATTAAAACACCCTACAATATAACCAATACCCTACTTAATATTTAAATTTAATATATTAATAGTTACGTTAAATTCCCCTTACACCAATTACCAAAATTTAAAACTAAGATGTGTTGAAAAATTTTTACATTAGCACCCTATTAACCTCTTCATCCAATTGAAGACCTAGCCGAAGCTCCCACTCTTCGTTCTCTCTTTCCCCTTGTCCAAAAAACCTAGCACAACCTGACGTGACTCCAAAATATACCTTTTTATGACCCAAAATCATGCATGTTTAGCTTACTTTTACTTGATTTTCAATAATTATGATACCATTTATGAGCTTTCAATGCACTTATAGTTGGATTTGCATGATCTTGTAGTAAAAAGGCACGTTGGAGATTTTGGATGAAACTTAAAGACTTTGAAGTTATTGAAGAGTTTTGGGAGAAAATGGAGCACAAAAAAAAAAAAAAAAAAAACAAAAGCAAAAGGAGCAAGACGAAAAAAGAAGAAAAATAGCGTTGCTGAAAATAGTAGCAGTAGTGAGACAGCTAGCTAACGGCCTCATATCGGCCTCCTGGTGGCCTGGTGGCGACCTGGTGGCATCCACCAGGCGCCAGTGCCTGTTGGACACCCGTAAACCTGTACAGTAGAAGGAAACTTTCCCTTTTGTTCCTAAACTACCCCAAACGTTCTAAATTTTTCCCATAATGCCCCCACGACTTGTAACCCTAAAAATACCTATAAATACACCATTTTATGCTATAATTAGTTGTCTTTGGTTAAGCTAGCCTCCAAAACCCTAGAGATCTTCCCTGCTAGTTTCTTTTCATCTTTCTATGCTTTTAGCTTTTATTTACCTTAGATTTTGTTTGTAAATAGTGGAATAGATATTTTTATGGTAAATTCATATTTCAACACCCATTTGTAAGGATTCTTGATGTGTATATATGAGTTTTATTCATTGTTATGATATCTATGGATGTTTTTGCATTTAATTCTTCCAATTCTTGGATACTTACATGGTAGGTTGTTGATCTACATGGGTTTTTATTATTAGAGTGACTAAGGGTAGTGAAATCCAAGAAATTCATGTTCATTATCAAATGGGTTTCATGTTAATGGGTTAATACTTATATAGATTTGATTTGTTTGACTTTTCTTCTTGTGTTAGTGGTTGAATTTATTCATAGGTTAGATACCATGAATAAATGATTGGTAATTGGGTAGGATTGACGACTCTATTTCGATTATTATCGCTAGCTTCACTATCCTTGATATTATGCATTACTTTTCTCCCATGTATTGCATGTCTCTTGCTTGTTAGTGGCTCATTGTGACTAAAAATAATAAAAACCCCGTCATCATTCAGTATTTGGTTAGTTATGTATTGATGAAGCTATGTTGGTGTTGTGGGTTAATAAGCTCTTTTGAAACTAAAGGGGATCGCTTAGGATGCCTTTACATGATCTTGAATCCTTGTTAATGTCCATGATTATCAACATAGTGTAGTCAATCATAATTAATCAAGTACTTCTCCCTTTTATTCTTTTGATTTTCACTTTCTTAGGTTAGTTGATAAACAAGAAAATCACAAAAATATTCTAATAATTCTTATCTATTTTCTATTCTTTATTCTTTTGTTTCTATAATAAGCACTTAAGCTTGAGCATGTTCATAAATTCTAGCTAGCTTTCTGTGGGATCGAACCTCAAGTACTACACCGTGAGAGGATTATTGACGGTTCTTTATTGTGGAATTGAGGTTTATAAATTTAAGTGATGAGTTTTGAACCTTTATGTGAGTCTTAAAACACACCCAAACCTCGATGTCAAAAATCACACGTGTTACTTTGGCACCGTTGCTGGGGAGTTTCGGTGTTTATGTTTATGCTTTTGCTTATTGGTGCATTTTACTTTTTTTATGTTGATTTATGAGTTTCTTTTTGTTTTCTTGTTTTCTATTTTACTCTTTTGGGATGGATCAAATTGAGAGGATTTTTGAAGATCAGGCATCATGTGTTGTGTGTCAGTTGCATAGGAACTTACCATGTTAGTTGGGATTATATTGTCATGCTTTGTCGTTGGGTATCTTAATGTAATTTCAACCTTTTGATGCTTCTACCATGCCCACATGCTTTATATGACTTTATGAATTCTACATCTTCTTTTTGACTCATTCGACCACTTCCACAATAAGTATAAAGTTTGTTTTAATTTTCGTGTTTTTATCATATTTTGGAACCTATGTGGTTGATAAAGAGTTTGTGTACAATTTTGATTTTGTAGGTGAAAGGACGTGTGCTTAAAAGCTAGTGGAAGAGAGCAGCACTCTGGATTGAGCACCTCGGTAGTGCCTGTGCATCACCCTGTATTAGGAAGCATACAGACGGCCTAGCTGCCACTGTGGGTAGAGGCGTTGTCAACAGCAGCGCCACCTCCAGCGCCCAGTTGCAGCCTCCATGACTTTGAGGCGACACGTCTCAGCAGCGCCACCTGGGCGCCTGTTGTGTTGATTGGTTTGGTTTTAAAATTCTTCATCCTTTTTGAAAGATTATCTGCCCGGGTCCGATAAAAAATTTACTTTCGTGCATTGTATTCCAGAATTGAAACTCTTGACCGGGCCTAAGCACTAGTAAAATTACTATTCCAATCCTTGCTTGAAACATCATTGCGCAGGATCTTAGTTTTACTTTATTCGATTTGTCACACAACAAATAAAACTTTTAATTATAGCGGAAGTTTATGAATTACCTCTTGAAGCGTGTACTTAGGTGATTCTTGTTAGTTTTGAATATAGAAAAGTTATAGCTTGTATCAAAAACTAATATCTACAGATGTCATATCATTTTGTTTCAGTATTAAATTGTTCCATTATATCATAGAACTAGATAACGGGGTGTGGAAACACACAGTAGATACCGTTATTGGTTAAAGTATTGATCTATAAAAAGTATGCTCGTAACTGAGATAGTCTGAACATACTATCGGTATAGGTTATCGTGTGGTTTGGAAATTAGTTTATCTAGACTAATTAAAATTACACAGATATGCCCGGGGCATATTGAGCATGACCTGTTTGGATAGAATTGACTTGTACTGATCAGCGTAGTCAATTCGGTCCTAGTATTCAGTCTCTTAATCCCGAGATTGGGACAGGCGTGAGAATTAGATATCGTATGCTTTGATGTGCAAAAGAGTGCGGTCAATTGAGGCCTATACCTTGGTAGGTTGGGTATGCGGTGTTTAGCTTCTTACGTGTCGTTGCTAGTCGAAGGAATCCACGTACCGGTTCGCCGGGTTGATGGTGCTCCCGAGATGAGCTCGTAAGGTTTATTATACTAAATATGGCCAGTGGACTTTACGTCCAGTATAATAAGAAGGTCGAGTGGTATTAATCTCGGATACCAAGAAGTCGGTAAATTAGTTTGTCAGTAAATTGAAAAACCGACGAGCACTAGATTTTTGATGTGGGAAGATAGAAGAAAATAAAGTGGCGCGATGTGAAGTCATTTTTTAACGGTAGTTCCATAGTTAGTCCGATAGTGGTATGACTAATTATGTATTTGACTAATAGACGAAGTGAATTAATTAATCCTAAAGGTTTAATTAATGTTTAATTGACAAAGTGGATTAAGAAATTACTTCTATTTGAATTAATTAATCCTAAGGGTTCGATTAAATTAAATTAACGAAGTGGGTTAAGAAATTAATTCGAATGGGTCGATTGGAGTTGATTAGTCTAGAAAAGACTAAGCGGTCAACGAAAGTCAAATTAAAAGGCCCAACTCAAAAGTCCACTAGGTCTCCTTAAGAGCTCCCTACAAATAGAAAGCTTAAGGCCAAAGAAATTTAAGAAAAACCTTGCAAGACAAGTCTTGCCTCTTAGAGTGAGAAATTTCTAGAGAGAGAACTTCTCCTTCTTGAAGTTTTTCCTCAAAGTCGAACTTGGATACTCACTCTCTCGAATCAAAGTAAGCTCAAAGATCGAAGCTTTATCAAAGCCCATTGTACTTTTCTTGTCCGCCGGTTTTATACATGCTGTCCGCCCAGTTTTTTATTTAGTCCACTGCATTTTTCAATTTCGGTGAGCTAAAAAGTTCAGTTCTTTTAGAGTGCTTGATCCGGGTTCATCACGTTTGATCTCTCTCTTGGTGATCCGTGATTGGGCTCGTCCAGATCGTGACTAAAAGGCTGGATTTTTGTGGGTTTTGTGTAGCGGATTACAGCTGGATGGCGAACTGCTTATGGGCAGAAGCTAAGATCGGATTTTGAGAAGTTTTGGTTTATTTCGAGGGGTTTTTCTTAGTGGGTTTTCATGGGCTTTGGTAGCACACTTCGATAGATTATTGCCCACGCAATATTTGAAGTTTCTTGGAGCCATCTTTCAAATTTCGGTGGTAATCGCAAGCAAAGATTTGGTTTTTCTTATTGCGTTGGACTTCGCTAAGGTATAACCTTTATGTTTTCCACTTTTAATTAATGGTTGATTCTTTGTGCGTTGTTTGTCGATTTAATAAATTAAATAAGTATAAGCCTAGATCCGTTCAAGGGAAAATGAATTTGAGCCAGAGCTTTGTCGAAAATTTCCAATTATGGAATGCATTGCACGAAAGTGAGATATTTGATTTAGCCCGGACTTGTTCTGTTTTCCTTCAATTCTCTTGTATGACTCAAGACAAGCTCATACATTGTGTGGGCAATGAACCAACGAACCAAATTAATCAGCAATCACATAGAACTCACAAAAAATGGCTGCCGGAATTTGCTCCAAATGCCACTGCCGGATTGCCCGCGGATGAGGTACACGCACCGCCAGAGAGAGAAAACTGTGCATGAATGACATGCACCACAACCAGAGAAAAGTCACGCGGTTGTTGCCCAGTTATCACCTAGCCACCGCTCAAAGAGGGAGAATAATTCTTTCTTTCTCTATTTTTTCTCTCAAAATTTCTCTCTCTAAGTTTCTTGAACAATGAAACTATGAACTGTGTATTCTAATTGCCAACTCTCTATATATTTATAGAGCTACAAGAGAGACCCCAAGTTGGTTTAGAATTGGTCTTCCTATTGGGTTTGTGTTTTAATTAGTTTCCAAATCCAATTAGTTACCAAATCTAATTAGATTTCCTAATTCTAATTGAACTATAAGATTTAATTACTTAAATAATTAATTCTACTTTATCAATTAACCCAATACATAATTAATCGTACCACTAACGGATTAATTATGGCACTACCATCCTACACCAGAATTGCTTCCAGAACAACTAAATTAATTATTCTTTAATCTTCCCACATCACAGATATAGTACTCGTTAATTTATTAATTTATTGATAAATTAATCAATTGATTTGTTATAATTTGAGATTAGTACCACTCGACCTTTTTTACTATATCAGACATAAATCCACCGACCGGATTTAGTATAATAAACATAACGAGCTCATCTTGGGAGCACCATCACCCCGGACACACCGGTACATGGTTTTACTTTCGACAAATAACAACACACTAAGCAATCAAACACGTGCACTCAACCTACTGAGACTATTGGCCTCAAGTGACCTCACTCTTTAGCAGATTAAAGTACACTATGTCAAATTCTCATGCCTGCTCAATTCTAGGGATTTAGAGATAAAATACTAGGATCGAATAATCTATTAAATCAGTATAAGACAACCCAAAATGGTCATGCTCAATATGCTCCGGGCATATCTATATGATTCAATTAGTTTAGACAAACCAATTTCAGAATCACATAATAACTTAAACTGACAGTGTGTCCAAAACTGTCTTAGTTACGAACCTCATTTATATATTATATCTTTTAACCAATGATGAGATCTACTGTATCACATCGGACACCTCATCATCTAATCACATAATATAAATGGACAACATATATAAAACATAAAACAATTTAACTAAAACATTTAATCGATATATAAACTGGGAAATAGTTTTAATACAAGCAAAGCTTTAGTATTCAAAACCAACACTTTTATCCTTTAACCTTCTTCCATTACATTCTAAAATCATCCTTACACACTACAAATCACATGAGAAACATAGTTTAACATTCTTTTCATCAACCAACAAAATTTCCAAAATGTGATTTTCTTTAGTTTGCATTAATTTACTTGTTTTCATGTTATTTTCTCTTTTGCATAGAAAAATTGAAAACTACAAAAACATCAAATATTCTAAAAATCCAAAAACATTGAAAACGTTTAAAAAGACCAAAAACATTGAAAATTTTGGAAAAATCCATAAAAATTTGAAAAACCTCTAAAAATTTGAAAATTTTGAAAAATCTTTAAAAATATGTGTATGTATATTCTTTTAGTTCTTTTGTTAAATCTTCTTGTGATGAATATATGTTTGATATGAGTGCTTTTCAATGTGAATCACTCGAATATGGTGAGTTATGAGATGACCTGTAAGGTAATATCATTGTACTTGTAAGTCTTAACCATTCATTGCTCATCATGCAGCCATTTAAGTGAAAAGTTAGATAATCATCAAGCATATTCATTCATCTTGAATAAATTGTATTTTTGACCACTTGAGTTGGCAATGGGATTGTGTTTATGTGTTTTTGTAGTAACAAGAGTGTGGAGTCAAAGCTGGAAGTGAGAGAAAATGCAAAGGTGAATTCAAAATGCCTTGTGTCAAGCCGGCACCAGCACCTGATGGACGCTGGTTGAAAGCCTGAACAAGTTAGGGCTGGGCACCACGCCACTTGGACGCCTCCTGGTCGTCTGCATCAGCAACCTGGATGTCTCCTACGCCCCTGTACCCTTTTTTTGTTCTTTTGTGTATTCTTTCTCCCTTCAAATCATCTCATCACTCTTGCACACTACAAAACACCTTGAACTTCTAGGTTTACATTCCCATTTCCAATCTTAAACGAGCAAGGTATGATTTATCCCTTCCTACTATTTTATTCTTGAAGTTGAGTTGTTGTGAGATCTTGGATATGATTGGTATAGTACACATTAGACTTGCTGTTCTTGGAGAATTTTCATGTGCTTTGAATGCTTTAAAACATAAATAACTTTATTTTGAGCTTCATTAGACAATATATTATTTGAGCTTCATTAAACAATATTTATGCTACATGGTCAAGAAAATATCCAAGATAGTAATTTGAGCTTAATGGCATAAAATTTGGTAAAAAAATGTGTACTTGTGTGTTTAAGATGTATAGTATACTTGTTTGTGCATGACTAGTATTGGTTGCAATTTTATCCTACAAGTTTTTGCTCAATTTCTCTTGTAGGTGAGGTACAATGTATAGCTTCCAAAACTACTCATGTCTTTCAAGTATCATTTAAGAGCCACCAAATCCACATCTCACACCATCTAACCAAAGGAGAAAGAGAAGTTTTCTTTTAGTTTTTTATTTTTATTGTCATGTATATGCTTTATATACATGCTTAGTGTGAATATTCTAGTGTAAATATGTGAATATGTATGATGTGACATAGATTGATTTTATTCTTTTGGGTTTAAGTCGTTGTGGTACTAATATTGGGTAAGGCATATTTGATTTGTATTGATTAATGGGTGTTCTAATGTATGCACACAAATGTTTGTTAATTGTTTCAATGAACTTCAATGCTATGTTTTGTGTTTGTTGCCATAATCTTATTTAGATAATCTTCATCAATTATTTTATTCTTAGTTTATTTCCTTGACAAGATATGTGGCTATTGTTTATTGTTGGTGAAGGGTATTCATGTGGTTCATTGTATTTGTCACAAGCACAAGCATATATACTTTGGTGATTCATTTAACAACCATGTTCGTACATGCATCCTAATGTTGTTTATGCCATTCTTCTTATACACTTGGTTTTGTGCGTTTGCCCCACTTGTGTTTTGTTTTGATACATTGATGACAGTGTATATCTTAAGTGTGGGGGGAGGGGGGGAGGATGAATCCAAGTTGTTATTCCTTGTCTTCATGTTTGTTAATTAGGAAACTAGTAGTGAATGAGTCTATTTTGTGGATAATTTTCAAAAATTTTGCTCTATTTTGGACTTTGCAAAAATTTTTCCAAAACAAAAGGACCCCTTCAAGCTTGTTTTATGTATTTTTAATTGCATGATTGGTGGAAGCATGATGGAAATGATTGAGTATTGATAAGTATGATGTGAGTTCTTAGTTGACATCTTCAGATTAAATCACATTTTAACCCTTGATTTTGTGTGAGCTTGAATTTGAGCCTTAAAATGAGCATATTTTCCTTTCTTGCTCATACTTTCTTTTGGTTGTGTGATTTGTCTTGTATGAATGATTAGAACTTGACTTTGGCATGCATATCAAGATCTTTTACGTATTTGTGACATATCAAGATCTTTTTGTTTACCTTTTCTTTCCTTTATAACACCCGAAATCATCAATCCCTTAGGTTTAACCCCATTGAGCCCCAACCTTTCTTTGATCTTCAAAACCCAATTTAAGCCCCATTTAGCCTTCTTTTCAAGCCTAATCATTTGTGAACCCACAAAGAGTTTGTTTTGGTTAAAATTCTATTGGCTAATAATATAAGGATTAATAGTTTAGTTTTGTTTATTTTTGGTTGTTAGTAATAGAAAAATAATAAAAGTAAAATATCGTTTGTAAAAAAGGAAAAAAAAAAAAAAAACAAACAAACAAAATAAATAAAAGAAAAATAATAGAGTGGGGAAGTGAAGGACATCTAAGCCTTGAAACCTCAATAATATAATAAGAATCTAAGAATGCCATCATAAAGTGTTTTAACCAAGATTAAATTCTTTGTTGTTAACCTCCATTTCAAGCCTTGACCTTTCTTGTCCCTCAACCTTTCTTAGCCCCATTACACCCTAATAAAATTCCTTTTGAGCAATGTGTTACATTCGCAATAGGCGGGTAGCGAGGTGATATTGAGTCAAGCTTATAGTTGAAGATCTTTCATGTAACTGACTTGAGCGTTATTGAATATTTTAAAGCCTATACACTTTGAGCATTATTGAGTGAATCCTTGATAGTGTGAGGTGATGAGGTCAATTGATGTTGTTAGCGAATCGATATCATGCTTGTCTTGCTTAATTTTTGAAGTTATGTGGATGCCATGAATGCAAAATGAGTGCATGTTTTTCATATTTAGCTTGAAGGCGGAAGAAAAAACATCTTAGAGCAAACTTATTTTATTTTGGACTCACTATCTATTAGCTTTCTTAGTTAGTTTGCTTGAGGACAAGCAAAGTCTTAAGTGTGGGGGTGTGACGTGACTCTAAAATATACCTTTTTATGACCCAAAATCATGCATGTTTAGCTTACTTTTAGTTGATTTTCAATGATTATGATACTTTTTAGAGTTTTCAATGCACTTATAGTTGGATTTGTATGATCTTGTAGTAAAAAGGCATATTGGAGATTTTGGATAAAACTTAAAGACTTTTGAAGTTATTTGAAGAGTTTTGGGAGAAAAAGGAGCGAAAACAAACACAAAAGGAGCAAGATGTAAAAAGAAGAAAAAATTGCTGAAAATAGTAGCAGCAGTGAGACCGCTAGCTAACGGCCTCATAGCGACCTGGTGGCGGGAAACTTTTCCTTTTGTTCTTAAATTACCCCCACACCTTCAAAACTTTTCCCATAATGCCCCCACGACTTGTAACCCTAAAAACACCTATAAATACACAATTTTAGGCTAGAATTAGTTGTCTTTGGTTGGGCTAGCCTCCAAAACCCTAAAGAGCTTCTCTCTCTAGTTTCTTTTCAATTTTCTATGCTTTTAGCTAGATATAGTTTGTAAATAGTGGAATAAATATTTTTATGGTAGATTCATATTTCAACACCCATTTGTAAGGATTCTTGATGTGTATATATGAGTTTTATTCAAGAGTTTTCATATCATGTTGGTTTTCTTCATTGTTGATATCTATGGATGTTTTTGCATTTAATTCTTCCAATTCTTGGATATTTACATGGTGGGTTGTTGATCTACATGGGTTTTCATTATTAGAGTGACTAAGGGTAGTAAAATCCAAGGAATTCATGTTCATTATGTACCATGAATAAAGGATTGGTAATTGGGTAGGATTAATGACCCTATTTCAATTATTGGCGCTAGCTTCACTATCCTTAATATTATGCATTACTTTTCTCCCATGTATGTATTAGCTAACCCCTATTTGCATGTCTCTTGCTTGTTAGTGCCTCATTGTGACTAAAAATAGTACAAACCCCATCATTATTCGGTATTTGGTTAATTATGCATTGATGAAGCTATGTTGGTATTGTGGGTTAATAAGCTCTGGTGAAACTAGAAGGGACCACTTAGGATGCCTCTACGTGATCTTGAATCCTTGTTAATGTCCATGATTTTCAACATAGTGTAGTCAATCATAATTAATCAAGTACTTCTCCCTTTTATTCTTTTGATTTGATTTTCACTTGCTTGGGTTAGTTGATAAACAAGAAAACCACAAAAATATTCTAATTATTCTTATCTATTTTCTACTATTTATTCTTTTGTTTCTATAATAAGCACTTAAGTTTGAGCATGTTCATAAATTCTAGCTAGCTCTATGTTGGATCGACCCTCAAGTACTATACCGTGGGAGGATTATTGACGATTCTTTAGTGTGGAATTGAGATTTATAAATTTAAGTGATGAGTTGTGAACCTTTATTTGTGCCTTAAAACACACCCAAACCTCAATGTCAAAAATCACACACATCACAGCCCCTTATCCTAAGAATCATACTTTGTCGAAGAGAAAGTCCGTCACCGCCATTCGATCGCCAATCTCCAATTACAGAGGAACTCATTCTCCGGCCGGCTAGAACCGGTCGATCAAGTAGCTATTCTAACCGTCGACCTCAGTTACAACCAGCTATCCAGTGAAATATCCCCGCTGTTCGCTATGGTTCAAAATCTCTACCTCAATAACAACCAGTTCGTAGGTCAGGTCCCCAAGTAGCATGGTGGACCAGCTATTATCGAAGAGCATACAAATTTTATACTTGCAGCACAGTTATCTAACCGAAATTGACATAAATCTGATGGCAGCAGTAGCTGCCGTGTAAACGTCGTACCCACTCAAGGCCGGGAAGCAGAAGACACGGTCGACGAATCAGTGTATTGAGTGGAGGGGAAAACCCAATATTGGTGTTATTATTTAGAGTTATTGTAAATATATTAGTTTAATATATAGTAGTTTCCTATTTCCTGTTTTTTTAGGATTAGGAAGCTGGTTCCAATTCCATATTAGAAACTTACAAACCTAGTTTCAAACCTGTAACTATAAATACTTGTTTATACATTAATGAAATATATGTTTTGTATAAAATTCCTTCTTAAATTTTGTCATGGTATCAGAGCGAGGTTAAAATTTTCTTGGCTGTCATAATCAAAGTAACGTACGAATTTATTTGTTTAATTTGTTTGTTATCAAGGAATTTTTCGTGCAGCGTCAACTCCTCCAAACTAATTTAGTTGCAGCGGAAAAGAAACCAAATTGAAAACCAAGGTTTAAACTTTTATTTTCTTGCGGCACGATTCTCAAAGCATCTACTATTGTTTCTTTCTTGGCTGTCCAACGTGGATCAATATTTGGTTTGCCAATTCACATATTGGCTAGTTTCTTTATTGATAGCAGCGGTCACGTTTGGTTAGTTTTTGTTTCTTTGACAATATTTGGTTAATCTTCGAGGAATACTCGAAGCCTGGATTCAATAATTCTTCTTCAACATTGATAATTGTTGGCTTCGATTTTGGGTTCTTTCCCGTGATAATATTTATTGAGTGATATAGCACCACTTGGCGACGACACTGATGGCATCCAGCTGGCGCTAGTGCAGTGTCTGTCCCGGGCTCCTCTTCTATAGCTGCAACAGATCTTGATAAGGTTGTTTCTGGGTTAACTAGTGAGCAAAAATAGTCTGTTTTGGAATTTATTCACTCCGTTCAAGTTGAAAAATTATCTAGTACGTATTTTTCAACTAAATGGATGTTTGACTGCAGTACAGGCACTTGGATTTTATTTCGGATATTCGGGAAATAGTCTCTCATCAAGTACAATTGCCAAATGGCACGGTTGCTATGGCTTCTCAGTTCGGGACTGTTTGTCTTAGTTCTGAATCACTCTTTCAAAAATTTTATTTTTACCTCGATTTCGTTGCAATCTTATATCTCTCACTCAATTGTTGATTCATTCTGGTCTGACTGCTTCCTTTGATGGTTCGTCATGTGTTATTCAGGACTGCACTTCCAAGAGGACGATTGGCTCTGGTAAACAGTTTGGAGGGTCATATTTTTTCCAGAAGGCGGCGGCAGTTTCAGCAAATACGGTGGGTTCTGAAGTTTTGCTTGATTTGTGGCATCGTCGAATTGGTCATCCCTCTGTATCCACTATTGCACGTCTTCCCGGTATTTCTAGTTCTAATTCTGAGTCTGAGTCTTATAAATCTTAAGATGTTTGTCTTCGTACGAAATAGTCTCGTTTACCTTTTCCTATTAGTCAGTCAGTCAGTTTAGCAGCTTCTCACTTGTTACATTGTGGTCTTTTGGGTCTATATCGTTCTCCTGTGATTTTCGGAGCTGGTATTTTTTTACGGTTGTGGATGATTTTATTTGTGCTACTTGGTTGTATTTGTTAAATGATAAAGCCCATGTACCTGTTGCTTTAAAGAAATTCTTTGCCATGGTTCAGTGTCAGTTTAATCGTTTTGTGAAAGTAGTACGCAATTATAATGGTACTGAGTTCTTGGGTTTGCGTACTTATTTTAGTGAAAATGGCATGTTGCATGAGATATCTTGTGTGGGAATTCCACAGCAGAATGGTAGAGTAGAGCGCAAGCATCAACATCTTCTCAATGTTGCTCTGGCTTTGCATTTTCAATCTAACTTACCTATAGAATTCTAGGGGTCTTTTATGCAAACTGCAGTGTATTTGATAAATTGTACTCCTACCTCGATTTTGAATAATCTTACCCCATTTGAAAAACTGTATGACAAATCCCCTTCTCTTAAGCATATTAAGAGTTTTGGTTGTTTATGTTATGCCCATAATCAACATCATGGGAGGGATAAATTTGCTAGCAGAACTAGAAAGTGTATTTTTGTGGGGTATCCTCTTGCTACTAAAAGATGGTCTTTATATGATCTTGAATCAAATCAATTTTTTGTTTCCCGGGATGTGGCGTTTTGTGAGACAGAGTATCATGGTCTTGATAATACTGAACAGTCAGCTTGGTATTCACATTTAGATTCTACCGATTTCTTGGATGATGATGATAATCTCTCCCCACCACAGTTGGTTGTCCCCGCCTTCCCCTACTACATCACCAGTGACGACGCAGCCATCTCCCGCCGGCGGTAGCTAGCCGGCCGACACCGCACCCTCCTCGTCTCCCAGGGGTGCGGCCGTACCTACCTCCCCCTTCTAGGCTGGGGTTATCGGAAAAAAATTTTGTCCACACGACTTTGAGATTATGTATCCTCTGCTATTTTCCCCCTACTTTTTCAACAACTGTTTACCCACAACATCGTTCTCCTCAGGTAGTCCTTATTCCTTGACCCAATATGTTTCTTATGATAATTTTTCTTCTGTACATCGGGTTTTCTTGGCTGTTATCACTGCTGCAAAAGAGCCTCAGACTTTTGGTCAAGCTATGAGACATGCGTGTTGGAGAGATGCTATGCATGTTGAGATTTCTGCATTGGAAACCAATCAGACCTGGGATCTTGTTGATCTTCCACCTAGAAAACAAGCCATTGGTTATAAATGGATTTTTAAAATCAAACATAATTCTAATGGGTCTATTGAGCGGTACAAGGCTCGTTTGGTCATTCTTGGCAACAATTAAGTTGAAGGTCTTGATTACACTGAGACATTTACTCCAGTTGCAAATATGGTTACTATTCGGACGTTTCTTAGTGTTGCAGCTGCTATAAATTAGGAACTACATCAAGTAGATGTTCACAATGCCTTTCTACATGGTGATCTTGCTGATGAAGTCTGTATGAAGCTTCCTCCGGGTTTTCGCTCCCCAAATCATGACAAAGTTTGCCGCTTGAAACGCTCACTTTATGGTCTCAAGCAGGTTCCTCGTTGTTGGTTTTCTAAATTGGCAACTGCTTTGAAACAGTATGGTTTCCAGCATTCCTACTATGATTATTCTTTTTTTACACTTCATAGAGGATCTGTTAGAATAAATTTGCTGGTTTGTGTGGATGATCTGGCTATTTCTGGCAATAGTCATGATGTTATCCTGGCTTTCAAGAAATACGTAAGTGCTTGTTTTCATATGAAAGACTTGAGTGCCTTGAAGTATTTTATGGGTTTGGAAGTTGCTCGTAGTCACAAGGGCATATCCCTCTGTCAGCGCAAATACGCGGTTAATATCATCACTGAGGCTGGATTATTGGGTTGTAGGCCAGCTCTTTTACCTATTGAGAAGAATCACCATCTTGCTCTGTTGAAGGGACCTGGGTTTTGTGATCCTGATGCCTATCGTTATCTCATAGGTCGACTTATTTATCTGACCGTTACTAGGCTAGATTCATCTTATTTTGTGCATGTGTTGTCCCAGTTTATGCAACATCCTTTGCATGATCATTGGGAAGTAGCTCTTCGGGTTATTCGTTATCTCAAAGGTTGACCAGGAACAGACATTTTTCTTCCTGCGCAATCTTCACTTTCATTAACTGGTTAGTGTGATTCTAATTGGGCCGGTTGTCCTATTACTAGGCATTCTCTGACAGGTTGGATAGTGCAGTTGGAGATTCTCTTATTTCATGGCGCACCAAGAAACAAGCTATGGTTGCTCGTTCTTCAGCCGAAGCTGAGTATTGAGCCATGACAACACTCACTGCTAAACTTAAATGGCTCAAGGGTCTCTTGACTTGTTTTGGTATTTCTCACACTTCCCCTATCTCTATGTTTTGTGATAGCCAGTCTGCTCTCCACATTGCAGCAAACCCAGTATTTCATGAGCGCACAAAATACATCGAGATTGATTGTTATTTTGTTCGAGAAATCATTGATCGAGGTCTGATCGTCACTCAACATGTCTCCACACAACATCAATTGGCTGATATTTTCACTAAGGCACTTGGGCATGTGCAGCTCACTAGTTTACTTTCCAAGTTGAGCATTTGGATGTGCATGCTCCAACTTAAGGGGGTGTTGGTGTTATTATACTATATTTAGAGTTATTGTAAATATAATAGTTTGTTATATAGTAGTTTCCTATTTCCTGTTCTTCTAGGATTAGGAAACTAGTTCCAATCCCACATCAGAAACTTACAAACCTGGTTTCAATCTCTGTAACTATAAATACTTATTTATACATCAATGAAATATATGTTTTGTACAAAATTCTTTCTCAAATTTTGTCACCCAAGAATTAATCCATAATTTATTTTACTTAGTTCAATTAACCGGTGAACATGATTATCAACGACAAAAAAGGAAGGAGAAATCTACGATGATTTCATCTGGGCAGGCAGCCATTTTGATCTCGTAGTTACTGAATCAGTATTCTATAGTTTGTGTTCTTTTTGATCGGTAGAAGGCAAAAATCATATAGAAAAGAGATTTATTTGATTTATTTTTGTGAGAATTATTAGTTCTTGATTTAAGTGGCAACAAATTCTAATAAAAAGTAAATTGTGTATATTCAGAAATCTCTTCAACCCATAAAAAAAAAAAAAAAAAGCCAAAATGCATTTTTGGTCATTTATAATTGGTCTTGTCGCATTTTTGGTCCTTTATAATTTTACGGAATCCTTTTTAGTCTCCAAATATTAATTTATTAGGTCTTTCAGTCCTTCTTAAGAAATTTTTTTGTAAACTAACCATTTGACAAAAATTTTTTCATATTTGACCGTGCAAAACCCTAATATTGACCAACCATAGTTAGTTTACCCATTTTAAGGGACAAAATGATGAGTGGGCCAATTATAAGGGATTAAAAGAATATTTTGTAAATTGAATTTTGGTTATATTTTTTATAACCACGGAAACCTATTTCAACCCGAGTTGACCCGTTTCGAGCTGGATCGGTCCATTTCGAACTAGGTCAACCCGTTTTGTAAATTTTGAATTTTCATCATTTTAAAGCAAAATTATTTTTTTACATCCATTTTTATAATCACGAAAACCTGTTTCAACCCGTATTGACCCCTTTCGAGCTGGATCGACCCGCTTCGAACTTGGTCGACCCGTTTCATAAATTTTGAATTTTCGTCATTTCAATGCAGAATTATTTTTGCATGCATATTTATAATCACGCAAATCTATTTCCCATTTCGAGTTGGATTGACCCGTTTCGTAAATTCTGAAATTTCATCATTTCAATGCAAAATTATTTTTTACATACATTTTTATAATCACGGAAGCCTGTTTCAACCCGGGTTGGGTCAATATTAGGGTTTTGGACGGTCAAAGTTAGAATTTTATTGTCAAACTGTTAGTTTACTAAAAAAATCCTTTAAGAGAGACCGAAAGACCTAATAAATTAATGTTTAGAGACTAAAAAGGCTCATGTAAACTAATAAAGGACCAAAAGTGAGACAAGTCAATTATAAGAGACCAAAAAAGCATTTTGGCCTAAAAAAATCCCATTTTTATTATCGTAAATAAGATTATTATAAAAAAAATGTGTTAAAAAATGTGTTATAACAGAGGGTGTAACAGCAGAGATGATCTATATATAAGCCTGGATTGCTATTTGTATAACTAAATTGCTATTTGCATCACAAAAAAAAAATCAAAATAATTATGAAATGACCAAAAGGCCCTTATGAAGGAAAAAGGTAGAAAATTGCTAAGTAGATGTCGAAAATGCAACTAAAATGCGTTTTCTCCATTTATACAAACGCAGAGAATAGCGTTTATAAAATGTAAAATTTAATGCCGATGACGTTTTAATACAATGAAAATGTTAAAAATCTCTGATAATGACAACCAAAAACGTATCACTTTAACGTTTCATGTTAAACAAAAACGTTAAACTGGAGCGTTTCAACCCTGGTTCGCTTGTTAAAATGGTGCGTTTTCACCATGGCTCACTCGTTAAAATGTGTTTTTGACTGTCTCCATCTAAAAATCGCTAAAATGATTAAAATGCAGCATTCTTGCAAGCTTCTTTGGCGAAATTATTTCCCAAACGCGAAATTCAAACGATTTTTACTGTAAAAAATGCCCAAATGGATGGTGGAGATGGAGAATCATTGCAAAGACATGGTGCGGGCAAAGGTCCAATGATAAATAAGGTAAAAATACTTTCGTTCATCAATTTTTTTTGGTATTTGATTTGCTACCCATAATCGTCACGTTATTGCAATTTTAATTGTTATAAATGCTAGTTTTTGCGTTAATTAGGTAAAAGCTCACATTTACGATACATTTTCATGTGGTAGCAACGTAATTTTGTTGCGTTTGTGTATAATATGAACGTTTCTTTGTGAGTTTTGGAATATTGAAAACCCTGAATTGGTACGTTAAGCATAGAGGAAACGCATATCAGTAGCGTTTGTACAATAGCAAATGTTGGCCGATACGGTTGCGTTAGAACAAAACGCACCAATATAGCGTTTTTGACCAAGTCAAATGCACAATAGTGACATTTGACCTTTACAGAAACATAAATTCCATGCGTTTCTGTATAAGGCAAACATTAATAAAGTGTGTTTGCCTTGGTGAAAAACGCTAAATTAGTGTGTTTATATAATTTGCACTTATTTTATTAATTTTACTTTCACATTTTAATTTTACAGTATAATTGCTTATCTTTATTTATTCAGGGTGGCGCTAAGTTAAAGCCGCACGTGGATAGACAGCGTCCCACAGCTTCTGCTAAAAAGCAGAAGGTACCAGTTAGGAGAGGATGAGGTAGAGGGACGAGTGGAGGTCGTGGTGGATGCGGTATCATTATTTCAGATGGAGGGCGAGAAGGTGTAGGTGTAGGTGGCGGATGAGGAGGTGGTGGACGAGGAGGTGGTGGTGGCATTGGAGGTCGAGGTGGTAGAGGATGTGTTGGTGGAGATGACTCCTCATTTCATTTGATGGATGAGTATTATGCTAATACTGATTCCGATGACACTGATGATAGTGAGGACGAGTCTATTGGGCTACAGAAGGAGGAGGAGGAGCCGCAACATGAGGAGGAGCAGCAGCCGCAACAGGAGGAGGCAAGTGGGAATGGACGCCCACTCGATCAGCAGGGTGAGGGGGATACGTATGGAGGTGACCCTTCTCACCCACACGCTAATAGGACCGTCCAGTACAGGAATTTGGGCGGACAGTTTGAGGATGTCGATCCTGCTGCAGGTACATGTTTGAATTTATTTACATAATTATTTTGAATAATTATTTGTTCTAATTTAATTGCTGATAAAATTTGTTTATTGCTTGATTTAATTGTGTGTTAATTATTTAGTTGATTATTTGTTTTAATTGTTTATGTAATTGTTTATTGTATTTATTTGTTAATTGCATTAATTGTTTTTGGAGTTATTTATTTCAATTGATTTGATTATTAATTGCATTAATTTGTTATTTAGTTTTTTATTTTAATTGATTTAATTGTTACTTGCACCACGTCCAGAACAACTAGCACCACGTCCAAAAACAACTAGCACCGTGTCCAAAAACAACTAGCACCACGTCCAGAACAACTAGCACCACATCCAGAATAACTAACAACACGTCCAAAAACAACTAGCACCACGTCCAGAACAACTAGCACCACGTCGAAAACAACTAGAACCATGTCCAGAACAACTAACACCACGTCGAAAAGCAACTAGTACCACATACAGAACAACTAGCACCACGTCTAAAAAAACTAGCACCACGTCCAGAACAACTAGCACTACGTCGAAAAACATCTAGTACCACGTCCAAAACAACTGGCACCACGTCCAAAACAACTAGCACCACATCCAGAAATTTGTTATGGACTAGTTTTTTATTTTAATTGATTTGATTTTTAATTGAATTAATTTGTTATGTACTTGTTTATTTTAATTTGTTTAGTTAATTTATATATTTATTTATATGAGTTTAATATTTTGTAAATTTAGTTTACCCTAGGAAGCACGTCAAGCAGGATCGGAGTTGGTTGGTTACAGGGCCCGTTGAGGGGGATAATAGTTTGATCCCTAGTTTTTTAGGGCATGTGGTATCTAGGTATTGGCAGGCAGGGGTGCCTACCAGATACCACCTTAGATGCCACAATAGGGGTAGTATGTACGACCTTTTTGAGACTTGGATTGCATCCATGACTGTAGAGGGTACACAGATTTTGAGCGGGACGGGAGTTGGACACCTTCCCCGCATTATGCATCGGAGCATTGATGAGCCTCTCATCAATGCATTTTTTGAGAGGTGGCAGCCGGATACGAATTCATTCTACCTGCCATTTGGAGAGATGATCATCCTCTTGCACGATGTCTGAGAGATTTTGCGTATTCCAGTCGATGGTCGCTTGATCACAGAGGTTACACCGACGTCCACCATACTATCCTGGTCTAGGGGGTTGCTTGAGATTCCTCTAAGGAGCGACTAGACATGGATTTGTACAAGAATGGTGGCTTTTCAACACAGAGAGTAATCGAGAGGTGCATGCAGCCTGCCAGGGACGATTCAGATGTGGCCGCTCTTGTGTGGAGTCTTATTAGGACTTGTCTGTTTACAGACAAGAGTTCCAATAAGTTTATGTCAGCCCCTGTAGTGCAGGCGAGGAAGGGGATGGATCAGGTTGGACTGGAGGTGTGGGGGACAGCGACACTAGCATTCCTGTACCATCATCTAGGCACGAGTCGACACGAGACACAGAGCTTTGCGAGTTGCATGACTCTTTTACATTCATGGATATACGAGCACTTATCAGAGTTTAGACCCCACCCAATGCCCCTCCCATTGTATGGTACACAGGCTCGTGCAGCGAGGTGGGCCATCAACAGCCACCGTGGTACAGAGCAACGCCTGAGCTCTATCAAACTTGCGCTCGACTAGATGACCACTGACATGGTTAGTAAATATTTAAACAATATAAATATTATATTTTGGTTTAATATAAGTTTTAAATAGTATATTATTTAAGTAATTTCAAATTATTTTTAAAGGTTACCTGGATGTCATACGGTCGCGACGCTATAGCGAGGACTCCAAGGACCCTGTACAAAGGGCTGATTACGTACAGGGATTACATTGAGCCTTACATGCCTGATTGATGCGTGTGCCAGCTCGGATATGTTCAATGGATGCCCGCTCATGTCATTCGTCCTTGCAGGGATACGTACCGCGGTTACACTGGGAGGCCATATGTCGTCAGACATGCCGTAGAGTATGCCGAGTCAGCATGGGAGGAGTTTGGGACGACATCTACCGGGATATCCTTTATAGGGCGGCAGCCGACAGGTTGGGCAGTTCCTCGTAGTGCGTACGTGGATAGATACTTACAGTGGTTTAGAGAGCGCTCACGTCCGCGCGTCCTTCTAGTCGATTCTCAGCCTGTTATAAAGCTACGTCGACCTCGTCGTGCCGCGTCAGAGTTTGTAGGTATTTTTAACTTTTCAAACTAATTTTATTAAAGTCAATTTATTAGACTTTAATTATATTGTTTAAATATTTGTAGTGGATGGGTCATTTTGGACAGCATCATCATGCACTTTTAGATGGGGAGAGGGAGCGAGCACCAGACTTGTACTCGGAGTTCGCACCTGGCACTGCTGACATAGAGGATGAGTTTGACCGATCCATTTGATTTGTATACTTGATTGTATGTTTGTGGATTTCATTTTATTGTATCCCATTTTGATGTGTATGTTATGTGAATTGAAGCTATTTTTTATCACATAAACAGCGCAACACGTCTCAAAACAACTAGAACTACGTCAAAAACAACTAGCACCACGTCCAGAAACATCTACATCCATTCGTGTGAATTTAAACTGATATTTTTCACAAAGACATGCCACCACGTCTCAGAACAACTAAAACTACATCAAAAACAACTAGCACCACGTCCAGAAATATCTACATCCATTCGTGTGAATTTAAACTAATTTTTTTCACAAAGTCAGACCACCACGTCTCAGAACAACTAGAACTACGTCAAAAACAACTACCACCACGTCTAGAAACGTCTACATCCATTTGTGTGAATTTAAACTGATTTGTTTCACAAAGACAGACCACCGCGTCACAGAACAACTAGAACTACATGAAAAACAACTAGCACTACGTCCAGAAATGTCTACATCCATTCGTGTGAATTTAAACTGATTTTTTTCACAAAGGCAGGCCACCACTTCTCAGAACAACTAGAACTACGTAAAAAAAAACTAGCACCACGTCCAGAAACGTCTACATCCATTCGTGTGAATTTAAACTTATTTGTTTCACAAAGACAGGCCATCACGTCTCAGAAAAACTAAAACTACGTCAAAAACAACTACCACCACGTCCAGAAACATTTACATCCATTCGTGTGAATTTAAACTGATTTGTTTCACAAAGACATGCCACCACGTCTCAGAACAACTAGAACTACATCAAAAATAACTAGAACCACGTCCAGAAACGTCTACATCCATTCGTGTGAATTTAAACTGATTTTTTTCACAAATACAGGCCACCACGTCTCAGAACAACTAGAACTACGTCAAAAACAACTAGCACCATGTCCAGAAACGTCTACATCCATTCGTGTGAATTTAAACTGATTTTTTTCACAAAGACAGGCCACCACGTCTCAGAAACCACGTCCAGAGACGCCTACATCCATTCGTGTGAATTTAAACTAATTTTTTTCACAAAGACAGGCCACCGCCTCTCAGAACAACTAGAACTACGTCAAAAACAACTAGAACCATGTCCAGAAACATCTACATCCATTCGTGTGAATTTAAACTAATTTTTTTCACAAAGGCATGCCACCATGTCTCAGAACAACTAGAACTACGTCAAAAACAATTAGCACCATGTCCAAAAATGTCTATAGAACCACCATATAAATTACCCAGGTTCGTAAATTTTGTTGAAGAAATTGGCAACTAAGTTAACAACAAAAAAATAATTGAAGTTACTATTTTTAGTACAATGATATGAATAATACACCATATGTCACATAACAAACTAGATCCTAGCCATCACACAGTGCAGTCGAAGCATTAAACCTAGCTTCTAAATTTCTTGGCCAATCTCCCAAACTTTCAGCATGACATTGATGTTGCCAAACAAAGCTCAACGGTGGGATAGGGCACTCATCCACCATATCTACACGTACATAATGGTTCCCATTTACATAGGCAAGTGCCATGTGAAAGATTTTGGGAGGATCTGGGTTTGCACTTGCTCGATTTACCACGCAACAAAAATTTCTATTAAATCGGAATCTTAGAAAAATACCTTTGAAGCGTGCACCTGGTGATTCTCTTGTATACCTCAAGACTATGACTTCACGTTGTGTGGGCGACGAACTAGAAGTCAATTGATCAGCTACTCACCACAATCCACCTGCTAGAAAACTCTAGCCCTGCAGCACCTGGCACGTACTATAAACGCACCGCCCACAGAGAGAGAAAGCTACGCGCAGCCGCACACTTTCTTGAAAATTCGACTTGGAGAGAGAAACGTTTTCTCTCTCTAAAATTTTCTCTCTCTAGAAATCTTGTGGATTAATTGTATGAATTGTGTTTTCTGAATGACTGATCCCTTGTTTATTTATAGAGTTACAAGAGAGACTCCAAGTTAGTTTAGGATTAGTCTTCCTAATGGGTTTAGGTAATGAATTAGTTTCCAAATCCAATTAGGCAACCAATCTGATAGGATAACCAAATCCTACTAGATTCCTAATATCTAGGATTTCCTAATTCCAATTGAAACTTAAGACTTAATGAATTAATTAAATAATTCCACTTTGTTAATTACTTAATTAACCCTTAGGAATTAATTAAATAATTCCACTTTGTTAATTACTGAATTAACCCTTAGAAATAATTAACCAATTAATTAATTAAATCTACCTATTCAATTAAGCCATTACAAAATTAATCGTACCACTAACGGATTAATTTTGGCACTACCATCCTACACCAGAATTGCTTCCGGAACAACTTAATTAAATTATATTCATTTAATCTCTGCACATCAAAGATATAGTGCTCGTTAATTAAAAGTAATTTACTGATAAATTAATTAATTAACTTCTTTAATTCTGAGACTAGTACCACTCGACCTTTTTACTATACCGGACATAAGTCCACCGGCCGGGTTTAGTATAATAAACATTTCGAGTTCATCTCGGGTGCACCATCACCCCGGACGCACCGGTACATGGTTTTCTTTCGACAAGCAGCAGCACACCAAGTAACTAAACACGCGCACCCAACCCACCGAGACTATTGGCCACATTTGACCTCACCCATTGGCAGATCAAAGTACATTATGTCTAATCCTCATGCCCACTCGAGTCTAGGGATTTAGAGATAGAATACAAGGATCGATTTGTCTATTAAATCAGTACAAGACAAATCATTCCTAAGAGTCAAGTTCAATATGCCCCAGGCATATCTATATGATTCAATTAGTTTAGACAAACTAATTATCTGAATCACATAATAACCTAGACCGACAGTTTGTCCAAAATCGTCTCGGTTACGAACCTCATTTATATATCTGAATTGCTATTTGTATCATGAAATTACTATTTGTATCACAAAAAAAAATAAAAATTATAATTAAAAGACCAAAACACCCTTATGATGGAAAATGAGTAGAAAATACTAAGTACTGTGTAAAATCGCAGCAAAAATGCGTTTTTACCATACACATAAACGGAAGGAAAAACGTTTTTTACATGTAAAAATTAAGTAAAATGACGTTTTTGATGCTTAAAAACGTCAAAACTGTACGTTTTTAACCACATAAAACGCAATAAAATTACGTTTTTTTGGACAAAAAACGCAAAAACGCTGCGTTTAAGCCGCGGACGAAACGCCAAAATGTGGCGTTTCATCCATGGCTCGCTCGCCGATTTGGGGCATTTTTGACGGGCAGAAAACTTAAAAACCCCCAAATCGGCAGCAGCTTCATTAGGTCAATTTTTCGCTCAAAAAATCAGTTCAAAAAACGCAAAAGGGGATAGATTTTGCCGGCCACAATGCAAATCATGGACGGAGGAGATGGCGAACAATCACGAAGGCACGGAGCGGGCAAAGGTCCACTGATAAACAGGGTAAACATCGTTCTGAATTTGAGTTTTTCTGCATTTTTTTTCGCACCTCGTACTGCAGATCTAGAGGATGAGTTCGACCGTTCGATATGATTTTTGATTGTACTATTTTTGTATACATTATCCAAATATTATATTATCATTTTGCTGATTATATTTTATTGTCTTCTTCATATATATGTTGTATTTTTATACGTATATTTCTTCAAAACGCAAAATAAATATTAGTAAACACAAGATAATAGTAACAAAACATATGTCACATGACAATATACATCCTAGCCATCACGGAGTGCATTCTAAGCATTAAATCTAGCTTCTAAATTTTGTGGCCAATCACCTACACTTTCAGCATGACGCTGATGGTGCCAAACGAAGCTCAACGGCGGGATAGGGCATTCATCGACCACATCTACACGTACATAATAGTTCCCATTTACAAGGGCGAGCGCTATAACCCTTTTAGGTTGTGTGTCGCCAGTAGAGCAATACAAAGGTAATACGGAATAATTTCCATCTGAACGAGTACGGTCAAACTGTATTACCAGTGCATTTGCATAAGTGGCGAGAGGGAACAAATCCGTAGGTGTAGCCATCCAATGCTGCTCACCACAATCAGTGCCTTTGAAATTTATTCGCCTAAGGACCATAGCCACAAAATCATCATCGGGGGGACGCAACTCCAACGATTGGAATACACCCCTATACCTGTCCGGGTGGTTCGTAATCTCTCCACTCAATGACCTGCGAGCTAATCTCCAATATTTCTCGTGGCCAAAAAGGTAAGTAGAAATTACTCGGAAACCACAATGGCCATCCCCATTTACATCTGACCACCCTGTACAATAAGGCTGAAAAAATGCTGGCACACACTGAATGTCTCCACCAGACCCTGTTAAGTAATTATGTTACATTAAATAAACAAACCTTCATCATTTATTTATTTAATTGACTAAATTAAAGGACTTATTTACCTGTCCTTAATGGAGACTCACCATCAAAACCTGTATGAATGCGGTGTGATCGACCTGTCGATCGACCGGATGACCCTGAACGGCACCTGCCACGGCGGCCACGTGTCGCTCTTTCTCGTGAACTCCACTCGCGCATAACAGAATGATGTAATCTATTTGGTGATCGCCCCCTTTGGGGTCCCGAGGTACCTGGCTCTCCAACACTGGCCATGTCAGGGTACATCTGCTCTACGTACGCCCTATTCAACAGCCGGGCCAAAAAAGACGGACTGGTAGATATGGTGGGGACTACTTCCTCGTTGAAATACCTTAAAAAACAAATATATCAACTCCAAATATTTCTTCAAAATATAAAATGTCAATTCAATTGAATAATATTAAAGTTCAAAATTTAAAAATGCACCTGATGTCCTCATCAATGTAATTCGCATCACCATGTGATGGCACAATGGTCAGCCTCTTCCAAAACTCATGCACGTGTGGAAGTAAGGGATATTCAGGCAATGACTGTGCCTTGAATATGTCACACGCACAGGGAATCCCACGTGTCACCTTGGGCACACATCCACATCGCTCGAGTACAAGACCTCCCAACTTATTCTTCCGTCGAACTTCTTTCCTAACCAACTTCAAACAATGGTGTGACACGTACTTGTTCAAATAACAGTATGGATATCCCTGCATACTTGTTTGAGTCGTGGAGATGGAAGCCTCAAGAGAGCCTCTATAATAATGTCAATTAAAAATAAAATTAATTGAAACATCTGAAATAAATAGAAGCATACCCAAAAATGAATGATATGACATTAAATAACATCTGCTATAAACAATTAAATTAGTAAACTAACCCGATGTGAGGGTACAAGTGGCTGAGGTGAGAGTCGATCTTTGTGAACAAAGTGTCAAGGGAATTGGTGGAAGAATTAAGCCAATCTTTCATAGCAGCATGCGAAGCCTCTACTCTGTTAGTGGAAGTATTACCAAAGTGGAGAAATTGATTTGTCCAGGCTCGAACAAATTTCTCCTTGTGAATGAGCCATGTAGTCTCTAGATATTCAACAGCCAACGGCTCAAGGAGAGTGTACTTAACCTTGAAATTCTGCAATAAACGATTAAATTCCTCTACTGTCGGAGCCTTAATGATTTTCTTCCACCAGCTGTCATGAATATCACATGCTAAATTTTTGTTTCTCCTCCCAACATTTTTTTCCAACCACGCATTCACATCACGCCCAATATGCCACAAACATAACAAGTGATGTGAAGCGGGAAAATGATCCTTAATCGGCTGTAACAAACCCAACTCCCTATCTGTCACAATCACACTAGATGACAAACTGGCCGGCAGCAAAAATCTCAAGTTCCTCATCACCCAGTCATATGACTCCTTTGTCTCATTTCTAACAATAGCAAATGCAATATTGAAATTCTTATTTGTAGGAGTCATACCTACCATCTCGACGACAGGCATTTGGTACTTGTTGGTCTTGTAGGTAGAATCAATCCCCACCACCCAATACCATCTGTGGAACATCTGAATTGAGGTTGGATGTGCAAAGAAGACATGTGTGATCTCATCAGTGTTCGCATCCTTGAGAATCTTGACATAATACTGTTTCTCCTCAGCCAAATGCATAAATTGCTGCCCAATATTCCGACCTTCTAATCCGGCGGTCTTCATCTCTCCTTTCAAATTGTACACTGATTTGATTGGTACCTGCGAATCGGGAAACTGTTTATTAACAGCTTCCCAAACACACTTTGGCTTCACATTCGACCGAAGCATAAATTCAGCAACAGCCTTTGACTCTTTTGTAAAATGGCTCAACTGTCTGTGACCATATGGATGCCTTATACCTGTAAATACCATTTAGTTATAATAACAATTCATGCATACAACACATTAATCAACTTAATTACTATAATGCACAAATAATGTAATACCAGTGTGATTGTGAGTTGACGCAGCTCCTGGATTTGTATAAACCTTGTGCCGTCCCAGATCAATTCTCTTACAAGTCAACCTAAAGGGGCAATTAGTGCCGCTCCTTCTTGTATTCTTTCGTCTGGTTGGGAGAGGGCTTTGGCAGGATCTCTCCATCGCTTGCAAAAAAAGTAGTACGTCGCAAATCCTTGATTACCTCCCCTCTTTGTAATTAGGAACCTCAACCTCTTAGCTATTTTCTGGCAATATTTCAAGGCCTTTCCAATAGTGCGAAACTCTCTGTCAATCTTGAAATATCCACTCAAATCTGCGCCAGGTTCAAGTTCCACCGCCTCTCCTTGAGCATTATCCGCCTCATTGTCATCTTCATCCTCCTCTTCATCGTCCTCCTCATCTTCATTCCCCGCCTCCTCATCATCCTCATACACCTCCTCATCCTCGTATTCACTATCGTCATCCTGTATGTGAATACACACATTAATTAAAACAAAACACATTTACTATTATATTATACAAAAACACAATAAAAAGTACATACGTAATAGTATGTATGCAGTATGGTAATAAATATCGAACAAAAACCAAAAAAAAAAATAAAACGCAGCACAGTTATGATTCTTGCAATAAAAACACAACAATTTTGCGTTTCATGTAATTAAAAACGCAACAATTGTGCGTTTGATGGGATCAAAAACGCAACAATTTTGCGTTTAATGCAATCAAAAATGCATCAATATTGCGTTTCATGGATCCAAAAACGCTACAATGTTGCGTTTCTTGCAGTCAAAAACGCACCAAGATTTAGTTTCCAGCAACCTAAAACGTAACACTTTTTATATAATGCAGGACAAAAACGCAGCACTTTTTACATAACAGACGTACAAAACACAGCACTTTTTATATATTAACTGTCAAAAATGCTACAAATTGAAGTTTTTACCATGGAGAAACGTTTTTGAAGTTTTCAAAAAAAATTTATAACTTTACGGTTCGAAGACTTACCATATCATGATGATTCGCGTGCTAAATATTCTTTCAACGCCAACTGAATGGTGTAACGAATGTTTTTCAACGTAAGAATTTTTTCGTATTTGTTTTTTTGATAGTGGTTGTGTATAGATTTTTCCTCCAATTCACATGAATGTATATAAATGTTTTTGAATTTCTGTACATGTAAAAAAACACCATTTTAACGAGCGAACCATGGTTAAAACGCACTATTTTAACGAGCGAACCATGGTTAAAACGCACAAATTTAACGATTTGGAAGACTAAAAACGCAGCATTTTAACGAGCGAACCATGGTGAAAACGTCATGGTTTAACATTTTTGAGAGCCAAAAACGCTCTGAATTTGCGTTTTCAACCTCCCAAAACGCAATTTGGCTTATATTTTGTATGTATAAAACGTTTTTTCATAGCATTTTTCCCGTGGTAAAAACGCAATTTTGCCCCTTTTTTTACATAAAATCTGGCACTTTATCACTATTTTTGTTCATAAGGGCATTTTGGTCCTTTTATTATTATTTTTATTTTTTTTGTGATACAAATAGCAATTCCATGATACAAATAGCAAGTCCCTTTATATATTATGTCTTTCAACCAATGATGAGATCTACTGTGTCGCACCAGACTCCTCATCATCTACTTACATAATATAAATGGACATAAACATGCACAACAAAATATAATTGAAACACAAATCGATATATTAAACTGGGAAAATGTACAACACAAGCATAGCTTATGTATTCAAATCCAACATCATGACCCTTTCAGGTTGTGCGTCGGCACCGGATGAATACAAAAGTAATACAGAATAATTTCCTTCTGAACGAGCTCTGCTCAGATGTATTACCAGTGCATTTGCATAAGTGGTAAGGGGAACAAATCCATAGGTGTAGCCATCCAATGCTGCTCACCACAGTCTGTGTCTTCAAAACTTACTCGCCTAAGTACCATAGCCATGTGATCACCATCATGGAGCCTCAACTCCAAAGATTGAAATACACCTCGATACATGTCCGAATGGCTCGTAATCTCTCCACTCAATGATCTGCGAGGCAATCTCCAATATTTCTCGTGGCCAAAAAGATAAGTAGAAATAACTCGGAATCCACAATGGCCATCCCCACTGACATCTGACCAGCCTGTACAGTAAGGTTGAAAAATCCTGGCAAATAATGTATGTCTCCCCCAAAACTTATCAATTAATTTTATGGTAGGGAATAAACATAACTGCATAATGTATATATACAACCAAAAATAATAATAAAATGCAACTACAAAATTGTAATTAAACATAACAAAAAGCTTCTTTACCTGTACGTAATAGAGAAAGGCCATATGAGCCTGTCTGAATGCGGTGTGAGTGACCAGTCGATCGGCCGGATGAACCTGAATGACCCCTGCCACGTCGTCCACGTGTCGCTCTCTCTCGTGAGCTCTACTCACGCATCACATAATGGTGTAATATACTTAGTGGGCGCCCCTTTTGGGGCCCCGACACATCTGGCTCTCCAACACTGGCCATGTCAGGGTGCATCTCCTCTACATACGCCCTATTCAATAGATGGGCCAAAAAAGACGGACTGGTAGAGACTGTAGGAACGACAGTCTCATGGAAATACCGTAAGAAATAAATATAATAAATGTAAACTACTTTTAAAAATTATCATATATGAAATCAAATGACCATTATTAAAGTACATATATTAAAAAGTACCTGATGTTCTCATCAATGTAATTCGAATCCCCCTGTAATGGTACAATGGTCAACTTCTTCCAAAACTCATGTAAGTGTGGGAGTAGGGGATAGTCCGACAATGACTGTGCTTTGAATATGTCACAAGCACAGGGAATCCCACGTGTCACCTTGGGCACGCATCCATATTGCTCGATTACTGTGCCGACCAACTTATTCTTCCTTCAAACTTCTTTCCTCACCAACTTCAAACAATGGTGTGACACATACTTGTTCAAATAACAGTATGGAAATTCCAGCATACTTGTTTGAGTCGTGGAAATGGAAGCCTCAAGCCAGCCACTGTTATAGTGTGAAATAAAATAAACAATTCATATTAAATATTATTATACTAAAATCGAATGATATAAACTAATAATGAAATAAAAAAACTTAAACAATTAAATAATTAAATTAACCCGGTGTGAGGGTACAGGTGGCTGAGATGGGAATCGATCTTGGTGAACAAAGTGTCAAGAGAATTGGTGGAAGAATTCAGCCAATCTTTCATTGCAGCATGCGAAGCCTCTACCCTGTTAGTGGACGTATTACCAAAATGGAGAAATTGATTTTTCCAAGCCCGAACAAATTTTTCCTTGTGAGTGAGCCATGTAGTCTCAAAATAATCAACAGCCAATGGCTCAATTAAAGAGTACTTAACCTTGAAATGCTGCAGTAAAAGGTTAAACTCTTCTACAGTTGGGGCCTTAATAATTTTCTTCCACCAGTTTTCATGGATATCACATGCTAAGTTTTTGTTTCTTCTCCCAACATTTTGTTCCAACCAAGCATTGACATTACGCCCAATATGCCACAAACATAACAAGTGATGTGAAACGGGAAAATGATCCATAATTGGCTGCAACAAACCCAACTCCCTATCTGTCACAATCACACTAGGTACCAAACTAGCAGGCAGCAAAAATCTCAAGTTCCTCATCACCCAATCATATGTATCCTTTGTCTCATTTCTAACAATATTGAAATTCTTATTGGTAAGAGTCATACCTATCATATCGATGACGGACATTTGGTACTTGTTGGTCTTGTATGTAAAATCAATCCCCACCACCCAATACCATCTGTGGAACATCTGAATTGAGGTTGGATGTGCAAAGAAGACATGTGTGATCTCATCAGTGTTCGCATCCTTGAGAATCTTGACATAATACTGCTTCTCTTCAGCCAAGTGCAGAAATTGCTACCCAATATTTCTACCTGCCAACCCAGATGTCTTCATCTCTCCTTTCAAATTGTAAACTGATTTGATTGGTACCTGGGTATCGGGAAACTGTTTATTAACAGCTTCCCAAACACACTTGGGCTTCACATTCGCCCCAAGCATAAATTCAGCAACAGCCTTTGACTCTTTAGTAAAATGGCTCAGCTATCTGTGCCCATATGGATGCATTATACCTTAAAATCCCATTTAATTATATTAATAATTCGTAAATACTAAATATCAGTAAAATTAATTACTACGATGCACAAATAAAGTAATACCAGTGTGATTGTGTGTTGACGGTGCTCCTGGATTTGTATAAACCTTGTGACATCCCAGGTCAATTCTCTTACAAGTCAATCTGAAGGGGCAATTAGTTCCGCACCTTCTTGTATTCTTTCGTCTGGTTGGGAGAGGGGCTTTGGCAGGATCTCTCCATCGCTTGCACAAAAAGTAATACGTGGCAAAGCCTTGATTGCCCCCTCTCTTTGTAATGAGAAATTTAAGCCGCTTAGCTATTTTCTGGCAATGTTCCAAAGCAGAACAAATAGTGTGAAACTCTCTGCAATCTAAAAATACCACTCAAATCTGCGCCAGGTTCAAGTTCCACCGCCTCTTCTTGAGCATGATACGCCTCATTATCATCTTCATCCTCTTCCTTCTCTTCATCCTCATAAACCTCCTCATCCTATTCTTCGTACTCATCATCGTCATCCAGTATGTAAATACACACATAAATTAAAACTAAACACTTTAAATATTCAATTATACAAAAAATACAGTCAAAATTACATATGTAACAGTATAAACGAAACATTTTAACCATTATCATACAAAAAAATGCAATGTTTTTTAAATTACAATTATTTCTACCCAAAACGCAACACATTAACGATTCTTACAAAAAAAAAAAACGCAACATATTTTACATAGTTTATAAAGAAAACGCACTCCTTTAACGATTCAGTATACAATAAACGCAGCAAGATTTAGTTTTTTGTATCCAAAAACGCTAGACACTTATGATTTCAGTACATAAAAATGCAGCACTTTTTATATAATATATATAAAAAATGCAGCACTTTTTACATAATACATATAAAAAACGCAGCACTTTTTATATGATACATATCAAAAACGCAAATCTTTCCACATATTAACGGTATTAAACGCAGCAAAAAAATGAGAGAGCCATGGCGAAATAGCTAAAGTGCAGCGTTTAAATGCTTTCAAAACGTCATTTTGAAGTGTTTCAAACTACGTTTTTTCAAAAAAAATTTACGTTACGAATCGAAAACTTACCATTTCGTGATGATTCTCGTGCTAAATCGTCTTTGGACGTCAACAAAATGATTGTCCGAACTTTTTTTTTAGTTAAAAATTTGTTTGGATTTGTTTTTTGGAGAGTTGTTTTTTAGTCGAGGGCTATATTTGTCTTCACCTTTTTTTTGTGATGCAAATAGATTTGTGAAAAAAATCAGTTTAAATACACATGAATGGATGTAGATGTTTCTGGACGTGATGCTAGTTGTTTTTTGACGTAGTGCTAGTTGTTATATGATACGTGGACTGTCTTTGTGAAAAAAAATATCTTAGATCACATGAATTGATGTAGATGTTTCTGGACGTGTTTAAATGGCAAAAACGCACCATTTTAACGAGCGAACCATGGTGGAAACACAACATTTTAACGAGCGAATCATGGTGAAAACGCACCATTTTAACGAGAAAATAATGTTGAAAACGCACCATTTTAACGTTTGTTTGGAACATTAATCGTTAAAGTATTGCGTTTCGATTAACTGAATCGCACAATTTTAGCATTTTATTTTCTTTGAAACGTCATCGGTGCTAAATTTCCATCGTCAAAAATGTTTTTCTATGCGTTTTGTATAAGGACGCATACGAATTTTTTTTGCGTGTTTTACAAGTAATTGGCCAATTTCTCAAAATTTTGTTGATAAAAGCTTTTTGGTCATTTTATAATTATTTTGATTTTTTTTTTTATACAAATACCAAGTCCCTACATAAGTCTGGGTCATTATGTTGACAGGTATCCTCCCCTGGAGATCGATTTGTATATGATAGATTTTGGGGTTTTGATTGCCATCCCCAGAACAGGTATGGGAAAGACAGAGGCTATGATAATGATGAAGGCCCAAGAGGGATCAGGGACAAGTATGGAGTTGGAGGGCCATGTCGTTATGGGGGAAGAAGTCATCGGGACAGCCCAGGTCCTTGTTATTGAAGTTCAGTGAGTTATGATAGTTTACTGAATCCTCCCAAACTCTAGTTGACTACATTGATGCTGTAGCTGTCTTAGTTTTTGCTATGATCATAGTAGTGTCTTACAAAGAGCAGTGGAATGATGGAGTTTGGACAAATCTTATTTTGTAGAATAGTAGTCACAGAGTGCCTTAATTATATTTGGCTAACTTTTGTAAATATCAATTTTTGAATATAACATATATATATCCTTTACCAAATTATTGCTTTGAAAAATAATTTAAATAACATATATTAGTTTATTTCATGATTTTTGGCCAAAATTTCAATTTTGCATTTCCAACATTAATTATATTAAAACAAATATAACTGTGTATGAACTCAATTTTTGTCAAACTAAATGTTTGTTAAAATTCTTTTTTGTCAAAGTAGAGTTTTGCTATAAACTATATTTTGTCAAACAAAAATTTTATCGAAAATATTTGTTGTCAAACTAGGGTTTTGTAAAAATCCTATTTTGTCAAACTAGTATTTTGACGCATGAATGCTAATTATTTTGGTTATTATTTATTATTTTATTAATATAATATTATAAAATTATATTAGTAAATTAGAGTGAACCAATAAATAAGATTTAAGGAGATAGATATTATGATAAATAGTAAAATAAAATAATAATTTTATAAAAACTAGGCTGTAGCGAGCAAAATTGAGGTGGTACCTTTTGAGCAATATAAAAAACCCTCTTCTAATGATTAATTAATTATGATATTAACTCTCCTCAATTAAAATACAAACATTTAGACAAATCCACCATTCAGTCTCCTCTTTCTTCTAAGGCGGGCAACACTTCCACGAAGGAAAGCATATAAGCGGCGGCGGGGCCCAAACACTTCAATGAGCAGAAGCGGCGACGACCAAAGGCAGAAAAAAAATGGCAGACAAAGGCAGTAACCATTCGTACTCGGAAGTTCATGACAAATTGCCTTCTCTCCAGGAAACCGTTCGACATTGATGTTCTGCATCCTAAAAGCACTAATGTTTCCAATGTTGAGTTGAAGCAGAAATTGGCAAGGATGTATGAGGTTAAGGACCCAAATGCCATCATCGTGTTCAAGTTCAGGACGCATTTTGGAGGCAAGTCCGCTGGATTTGGGTTAATCTATGATTCCATAGAGAATGCGAAGAAATATGAATCTAAGTACCAGCTCATAAGGAATGGTTTAGTACCTACTCAGTCATGAGATTTTTTTTTTTTAATTGATGGGTTTTTAGTCATACCTTCAAATTTAGTTATTAGAAGGTGGGTTTTTGATATTTTCCAAAGTTTAGAAAGGTGTTTGATTTATATCTAAAATTTAGATTTTTTTTATATTAATCTTTTTTTAATAACTTAATAATAATAATAAATGAACCAATTCTCATGCTCATAGCTAAACTAGCTTAAGTGTGTGGTCAAAGGTGAATCCGACCGTTTCAACTGAACCAGACGGATGTATATTTATTATATTTTTTATATAGTATAATAATATTATAAATATATAATATAATATATTTTTTTTAACCTTAAATCTACTTTACTTTCTCTTTTCACTTTTATTGTCGTGCATTTTCTTACTTTCTTTTTTGATATTGCTTATTTCTCTTTTTCATCCTCCTCCGTTGTTGCCCACCTATGAGTCAATTAAGGTGTCAAATGCGGTCAACAATAAAAAATTTAATTTAAATTTTTAGTGATCATTTAAAATATTGAAAATGTATATGTATGATTACGATTTGATTATGGTTGTGAAGTTATAGAATGAGAAATTAGTGAATATTTTATGTTATGAAATTGTTATTATTTAAGGAAACATAAAAGTGACTTGCTATTTGTAATTATTATCTGAACCCTGTTTTATCATTTCATGTATTAATATAGGATCTTACTATTTGTAGCTCAAATTTGCTATTTGTAGCACACAAAAAAAAGTGAAATGACAAAAATGCCCTTAACATATGAATAATTTATATACTTCATAAAATTCAAATACATATCAAAACAGACAAAACTCCTTCAAAAATCAAACAAAACCATTCGAAATCGTTCAAAAAAACGTTCAAAATCGTAGAAGTAAATTGAAACACAGATTTGGCTTAATTTGGGATAGCGTCTACTTCAAAATATACGCAAATATGGTACGAATTTAATACTTTTGTATTGTTTTAGCATGCTGCTTTAAAAATCGCACATGTTTTCCTATTTTAGTAGGTAAAATTGCCCGTAATTGGCGAAGAACTAGCAAAAAATCGCCCAGTTTTGGCGATTTTTTGTTGAAAGTTTGCCAATTGTAGGCGAATTTTCTGGGAAAAATCGCCTGGAATGTGCGATTTTTCCTACAGAAATCGCACGTTCCAGGCGATTTTTTTACGAAAAATCGGACATTGCAGGCGATTTTTCCGAAATATTTCCAACATTGTAGGTGATTTTTTATATAAATCTTGCACATTGTGCGCGATATTTATGTAAAAAATCACACATTAGGTGCGATTTTTTATATTAAAATAACCTTTTTGATCTAATTTTTTAAACTTACATGTTTTAATTGTTTATATAATTACTTATTTTTTATTTTTATTTGATTAATGACGCAGGATCCAAATGGATTGCCAGACCTTCAGAGGGATATGAGTCACGAGTTTAAGTGTCCTGGTTTTTTTCCAACTGAAGACCAAGCATATACTTATTATTCGGATTTGGCTCTTACATTTCGCTTCGAGCTGATTAAAGTGGGGAAGGGTAATAATGGAAAATCAATCACATATCGTTGCAACAGATTCAGAGATCCGGTTGAACAAGGGCCTCCCCCACAACAGAGGAAGAACACCAGACGGCGAGGATGTAAGTGTATGTTCAAGTTATATTGCAAGGAGGTGAAGGATAATGGTTGGTGGGTCAGAGTTACACCAGGTGCGAATTCAATGCACAATCACACTGCTATAGTGTATCCAGAGGGTCACAGGCAGCTCAGCCGCTTGAGTGATGAAGCAAGGCAAGTTGCTAGAACTCTGAACAATGCAAATATGAAGCCAAAATTGATTAGGAATCATCTTGTTGAGACGCATCCTGAAGATAATGTGACAGTGAGGCAGCTAAACAATCTTAAAGCTGATGACAGGAAAGCAAAGTTCGAGGGTAGAAATATTGCGCAGCAATTTGTTCATTACGTCGAGGAGAAGCATTACTATGTAAAAGTTTTGACAGAAGAGGGCACAGATGTTATCACACATGCATTCATAGCGCATCCAATGTCAATTCAGTTGTTGAACAGATGTTATTGGGTGATTGTGGTTGATGCAACATATAAGACCAACAAATACAAGATGCCACTCTTTCAGATTATAGGTATGACTCCTTCCAATAAGAATTTTAATATTGCATTTGCCTTTTGAGAGATGAGAAAAAAATTAGTTATGATTGGGTGTTTGAACAATTGAGAGAGTTGTTGGATGTTGAAAATGTTCCTAGCGCTATTGTTTCTGATCGAGAGATGGGTTTGATGGATCCTATAAGGGATCATTTTTCGGGATCACACCACCTGCTGTGTTTGTGGCATATCGACCGTGATGTTGATAATCAGTTGAAAAAGCTTGTTGGTGAGGGTGAAAGAAAAAAACCAATAAAAAAGCTTTGGAAGGGAATTGTTAATGCGGCAACAGTTGAAGAGTATGAAGTTTTACTGCAGCGTTTGAAGGATAGTTATTCTTCAGTTGCGATGTCTGTTGTTGTCTACTTGGAGAGGACATGGCTGGCCTATAAAGAGATGTTTTGTAGGGCTTGGACAAACAAAATTCTGCACTTTGGCAATACTAGTAGTAACAGAGTGGAGAGTACACATGCTGCACTGAAGGATTGGATGAATGCTGGCACACATTCACTTGACACGCTATTTGGTGTGATTGACGACCATGTCAATTACCAGTTATCACAGATAAGGTACTTTTATTACTTAGATTAATTTGCTTTTTACTTTATTTATTTAATTTATGTACCTTTAATTTGCTCATTTAACATGATTTTATAATTACTTTATTAATTTAATTTATGCAATTTTTACTTTGTTGATGTATTTTTAGGGAAACGCTTGAGGCATGCATTTCTAAGAAAGCAACCGCTATGTTGTGTTTCCCTTACGAATTATTGAATGGTCATGTGTCGCACTATTGTTTGGAGTTAATCAGCGAACAAGTTGAAAGGATTACCAAGTTGGGCAATGACTTGTTCGAGAGATGTGGCTGTGTCTGCAAGGCCACGCATGGGATTCCTTGTGCTTGTGAATCTGGAAGTTGAAGGAATCACACGACACGATCACTGTTGAAATGGTGCACGAGTTTTGGAAGCGGTTAACGATTGAGACATCTGAAGTGGGTTCGAACACAATTTCTGAAGAACTTAAGTAAGATTTACATTATGTATTTTATTTTACGCTGTTATGATTTATTTACATACATTTCTATAAATAATTTTAATTTGTTGTAATTAATTTTTTTTAACAGATACTTCCGCGAGAAAATCGTTCCTAAATTTCAGAATAGTCCACGCGTGGTCATGCGAGATTTGATTGTCAAGATGAATGCGTCACTGAATCCTGGCAATGCAAGTGTGTTCGAACCAGCCATTTTGTCAACATCAAGGGATAGACCAATATTACATCAATCCGTGAGGCGCGAGATGAGCGCTCGCGAGAAAGGTTCAAGACGCAGTAATGCATCTAGGAGATCTTCTCAGAGATCGTTGCAATTTGAGGAATGTAAGCTTTGTTTTTTTTTTTTTTTTCAATTTAGATTGATTGGTTACTTTAATTTTTCTACAAGACTAAAATTACGATTACGTGTTTATATTCCAATTTGCAGTTAGAGCAGACAGTGAGAGTATTCCTATGATTCCACATTATGTCCATCCTTTCTACAATGGCATTACGAACGTAGAGTCAGATGGCAATTGTGGATTTCGCGCTGTTGCATATGGTCTGTATGGCAATGAGAATGAATGAGAGATGGTCCGAAATGCGTCTATTGGAGAGATTCTTATGCATCAAGATACTTACAGGCCACTCCTCGGTGCATGTCTACCACAGGCTCTTATTGAAGCCGATGCTGATCCTATTGCTTGGGGAATTGGTCTATTGAATCATTTTTCATCACCATGCCCCTTTGCTGGCTGGATGATCACCCCAACGGACTTGTTTGCTATCGCCACTTATGCAAACGCCTTGGTAATCCACCTCAGTATCGCTCGCGGTTGTTGTTTCTCCATTTTACCTTTGAGGCAGTTATGTGGTAGCAGAAGACCATCTCGTCAGATAGCCATTGCCCACGTACGTGGTAATCATTTCGTTCATGTCAGTTTGACTGATGATTATCCTGTACCTTCGTTGGCATTGTTGTGGAGGCATTACTGCGATGATGCTATGGCTGGATTTGCAGCATCTGATGAATTTAGAAATAGGTTGGACCATTGGAACATGATTGTTTGTAACATTTCACTTTGATTTGAAAATTAAATTGTTTTTTTTTATAATTGTCATTTATTTAATTTTCCAATTTTAATTTCATAAGTGCATTAGACATTAATCATGGTTAAAAGAAATACCAAACAACAAAAAAATGATTAAACAAATAAAATAGAACATAACAAAATCGTCATATCATCAAAATCTAAAAAATGAAAAAAAAAATATACAATCACCCAGCTAAATGTCATCTATCTAGCTCCGCCCTCAACCTAGCCTCCATTTCTTCCGTCTGTGCTAATCCAGCATCTCTGGCGATACCATGTGTGGTAATCGTGTGTAACTGCGCCGGGAATATCAGCATGCTGCAAGTCCTCGAGACGTAAACTAGAAAGACGTGTTGCCCGCCATAGACTCTTGGCGAACTCCAAGTCGAAGTCCACACTATAACCACCACTGTACGGCCGAAACGCCGTCTTCGGACGGAAGATGTCGAATGGGATATCCTGCACATATCCCAACTGATGCACACACCTATCTGGCATGTACGGCTCGACCTCACCACCACATGCGATCAATCCCCTGTACGTGGTGATCGGGGTGCGTACGTGCGGAAACTGACCGTATGGGGTCCATGTCACCTGTAATATATAAATTATTGTCAGATATTTATTAAATATTTAGCATAAACATTTATTTCTAAAATCTACAAATATATTTTAACATATCTCCTCCGGTCGCAAGTGGTCAAGGGCATGCCGGTACCTCTGCAGACGGGAACTGCTGCCTTGTCGGGGTCCAACGGTCCACATAGCAGCGCGAGGGGTATGTGGATCATCAGGCATCGGCATAGAATGCGGTCTGAACGCTGGAAAATACTCGTATATCCATGCCTGTAGTAGCGTCATACAACCCGCCATCCCACTGCAAGTAACTCTACTAGCCTTACCTAAATGTCTATACAAGTAGGCTAATGTAGAGCTACCCCAAGCATGCTGATGCACAATATGCAACTGGCCCCTAATATGTACAAGATGTTGTGGTTTAATCCTATTGGAACTCTTGTCAACAAAAAGAGTAGAACCAATAGCTAACCACAACCAACCCTCCAAATCACGAGGCAGGTGCGTACTGCTCGTCACTAAAGCTGACCGCAGCTTAAACACGAAATCAACGAGTACACCACCATCGCTGTGGCTCACCAACCAATCCCCGTCCCTCTCAGACACCTGTAGCAAATCTCTGCACAGGCTCCAAAGCACTGACTTGTCAGTACAGTCAGCGAGCATACTACCATCCACTGGGATACGAAGTATCTCCCACACGTCGTGTAGGAGTATACTCATCTCACCGACAGGGAGATGAAACGTGTTCGTATCCGGCTGCCATCGCTCAATAAATGCACAAATAAGTGGGGCATCAATGGACGTGTGCATGATGTATGGCAAGTGAGACAAACCGGTCGCGCGCAATAATAGCTGACAGTCATCTGGCATCGCCGCAAACCAAGATACTAAACGCTCACATACCCCTGCCCTATTTTGGATTCTCAGGGGCACCCTAGGTTCTACGGCCTCCTCACCCTCCTCGCGTTCCTGTCTATACCTATAGGCCACATGGCCCTTCCAACTAAGTATGACTGACCCATCAATAGGGCCACACGTACACGCCTCAGTAACAAGCCAAGACGTATCGCTCCGCCCACGCTTATTCGTAACTAATTTCAAAAAATATTTACTATAAATAAACTTATTTAAAAAAACATAAAACCAAAAAATTCAATAATTTAATTGAAATATCAACACATAATCATATAATCAAATTACATAAATAATAAAAATTGAATACTGTAATTTAAATAACAATATATGATCATATAATCAAATTACATAAGTAATAAAAATCACTAATATCATTCAAATGACAACACATAAACATATAGTCAAAGTACATAAATAATGAAATTGAATACTGTAATTTAAATAACAAGACATAATCATATAATCAAATTACACAAATAATTATAATCACGAATATACTTCAGATATTAAATAATAGAAATCAATAAATATACATGATATTAGTGTTAAATTTAAAACTTACCTTGTGGGAGCTCCTCATCGTGTCCTGAGGATGACGGAAATTCCTCTCCGCCAACGAAAGGCTGCTCCTCCCTATCGATATCCTCATCTACCAGCCCATGTAGAGGGATACCTCTCCCTGCTTTCTTCTTCCTATAAGAAGCAGTGGGCCGCTGTCGCAGGAGAGACTTCCCCGCAACCTACAACAAATTTCATGAATACAACATTAAAAGTGCGAATAATAATTAGAAACATGCAAAATATTAATAATATTTAAAATTAATACAAAATTTACTTAAAATAAAATCGCACATTTCCCCAGAAAATTAGTACATCAGGTGCAAATTTTTTGGGAAAAATCGCACCTGATGTGCGATTTTTCACTAGAATGTGCGAATTTCTTGGGAAAATTCGCACCTAGTGTGCGATTTTTCTCAAAAAATTCGCACCTGATGTGCGAATTTTCTGGGGAAATGTGCGATTTTCCCTGAAAAATTCGCACAGATCTGCGAATTTTTCGGGAAAAATCGCACATCAGGTGCGATATTTCCCAAAAAATTCGCAGATCTGCTCGAATTCCTACGCGAAATGCAAAAATTTCAACGAAATAATACGACTTTTACATTGTTGTACAGGCTTTTCCCCCTCCCGGGACGCCGTGGTGGTTGAGATCTGCCTGCTTCCATTTTCTGATTTTTTCAAAAGATTTTGGAAAGTCTGAAAGAGTTTTGCTTAGAAAATTTGAAATGACGTGTGATTTTGTAAGGTTTGCAAGACAATTATATAAACATAACTTTAGGCAAAAATCGCCTACACTTTCCGATTTTTGCCCAAAAAATCGGATGTGTTAGGCAAAATTTGGGTAAAAAATCGCCACTTATCCGATTTTTTGGGCAAAAATCGGATAAGTTGTGCGATTTTTGCCCCAAAATTCGGATTAGTGTGGTAATTTTTCCCTATTATTTCACGCATTGTTGGTGATTTTTTCCCAATTTTTCACAAATTGGGTCTGATTTTTTGTTATTATTTCGCAACTTACATGCAATTTTGCATTGCATTTTTTCATTTTCTGTTTTTAAGGACATTTTAGGCATTTCATCAATTTTTTTGTACTACAAATAGCAAATTTGAGCTACAAATAACAACCTATATAATGTAGTAATATAATAATACACTTGGGAATTCAAGCTCATGGTTATTATGATGAATTTGTTCAAAACACTGCGCAGGGAGAGCGAGCTCAGGGAGTCGCTTGCCCAAAGCTGTATATTAGCTCTTCTTTATTCTCCTTTCTTGTGTAACTGGATAACAGCTTAGCAATTACTCAGGGTGCAACTCTTCAAATTTCTTCTCCTTCTGCTCATATATTCATTCTTAATTCTTGCCTTTTGTTTATTTCGTGTAAATATTACAACTGCTAGGCTTGGCCCAATTCATCCTTAAGGAACAAGAGAATGTTTGGTCATTCTCTTCCCCTCACAAGAAATTCACATCATACAGTATAACCACAACTACTAGTTCAAATGATAATGGTACTTCTTGCTACATAAAAACAATGCATGAGAAAACCCTCTGATTCATAGTATACAAAAGATATTTAGAGAAACAAACAGATATATAAACTCCAATTCCCAAATATTCTCAAATTACCCAACCTAAAAGGAGACAGCAAATCCTATTGCAAATGAGAAAATTCAAGCAGCTGACAACAATCAGAGGTTCAAAATTTGCAAGCAAGTACCAATGCCCAGCATCGTGCATAGGAATCCCTGAGAAAAATGTGAAGAAATCAGCATCTTTACACATTGACAATGGAACATGATCCATATCTAAAGCACTAAAAGAGTAGCCTCATGAGGACAAAAGTGTAGTAGATGAGGTGAAAATGAGTCAAATTGTTGCAGTCTATAAGAAATCCCCAACTTCTATCCAACCATCAAAAAAAATTTCCTTCCCTCCCCCACCAGAAATAGGATCTCACGGACTTGTTCCTTGGCAAAAGAAACATTAAATTATTATCTAACATTTATCCTTTTTCTAACCATGAACCCAAATAAATCCAGTAGCAACATTATAAAAAGCTTCTGCTATTAAAAATGGACTTACTTGATCAAACCAAGTCTTGTTTACTCACATTAACGTCTAGACCGTCGATCATCATGACTATCATCTCTACGTCTCTTGCTTCCACTGGAATGTAAATCATCATACTGACCTCTGTTTGAAGATCCAGGTTTTCTCTCCTTATTATGCCCTCCACTTCTGTGCTTCTCTTCCATCCTTTGTTGATGTTCCATATCTTTAGCACGCTTTACAGACACATCGTCTTCATCTCTTTTGTCCTTTTTCACCAGCTTTTCATCTTCACCCCTATTGTTTCTTTTATCCTGTCCATATGTGTCAAATGGTCCCTCGTCTTTCCTAGTATCATTCTGCTGCTCACTCCTTTTCTGATTACTACCTATATATTCATCATTCTCACCCTCAGATCCTCGGTGATTCCGCTTCCATTTACTACCTCTCAAGTCATCCTTCTCACGCTCTTGTCTTCGGTCATCTCCAGTTCTTTCACCAACTATATTATGTTCTTCCTCATTCCTAAATGATCTAACACGCATGTCATGACCAGCCTCTTCACTTGAATCATGCCTTCTTGGCTTCAACGTAGGCAGTCCAGCCTGCTTTCCATCATTCATCTTTTTCTTACTTCTTGAGATTTCTAGATCATCATGACCTGATCTAGCATCATGTCTATTAGCATTTTTCTTCTCCCAACTAGCATCATGTCTATTAGCATTTTTCTTCTCCCAACTAGCATCTTTAGCATGCGAGTAACTTTCCTCTCTATCATGTCCACTTCTACCACTAGAAATTTTTCCATGAGAATCTCGACTCTTCTCCATGGATCCAATTTCATCATGAATATAACGTTGATTATCTCTCCTACCCCTCTCCAAGTCACTTCTAGCACTTTCTTCATTCAAGTCTTTACTCATACTTTCATTTTCAGTGTCTGAATCATGTCTTCTACGTATCTCAATTCTCTTCTTCTTCCTCTTGCCATCATAATCTGCATCAGAATCACCTCCATCAATGTCTCGCTTACTCCTTTCCTTTCTCTCAGCTGCTTTTCTAATTTCTTCTTTGGACGAGTCACTTTCATCACCATGTATCTTAGCAACTTCAGTCCTTTTATTTTCAGTTCTCTTATCATCCCGGGCATAATCATCTCTTACAACCCTATTGTTTCTGCCTCTCTCATTCTTCTTCGAAGCTGTTTTTTTCAGTTCAGATTCACTACCAGATTCATCCTCAGAATCATGGCGAGTAGTCTTTCGAAGATGCTTTTTATCTTTAGCCTTCTCATCGAAACGCCTGCGTCGTGATTTCTCACTTTCTCCATAATACTCAGATTCTGAATTGTATTCTGAATCAGACCCAGAATTGTCACTTTCATGTCTTCTATCTCTTCCTTTGCGCTTCCTCATGGACTGTTTGCCCCTCTTCTCAACCTCAACATCAGAAGCATCATCAGAATCAATTCTCATGCTACTTCGACTTTTTCCAGCATGTTTCACTTCATTATCTGAATCAGAAAAATCCTTATTTCCTCCTCTTTCTTCATTCTTATGATTTTTAATCTCATTATAGCCTCTTCCATCTACTTTTTTCTTTCCCTTCACAATTTTTTTCCTATCATTCATCAATCTGTTTGCGTCATTTTCTAACCTTTCATCATTATCACTGCCTTCAGAAAATGAAGCATCCTGCTCAACATTCCTCTTGTTTGCTTCAGATCCTATTCCAAGAGCAGCCTTGAAGGTTGCCAACTGCTGTTCCTTCCGAGCAGCTACCTGGTGCGTCTGGGTGTCCGAAACCCTGGGAGGAACAGCCAAACAATTTAAGTACCAATTGAGCACACCCTTAAAGAAACCAACCAAAAGAGCAATGGTGGAGGAAAATGGACAGTTAGCCTAAATCTCATCTAAAGTTCCATGAGCAAGCAGTTAGAAAGCAATCACAAACACGTTGATCACTATAAACATGCGAAGTGCATTAACAAGGATCATACAAATAAAAGGAGGTAAATACAGAGCCACCATCCACGCACAAGGACTCACAGATTATCAACAAATAGAGGATAGTCAGAAAAAAGCTGAACTTTAACAAAATACAAACATTGCAAGGGAAGAGAGTTACTCAAATAATATTAGATTTAAATAGGAATATGAGAACTAGATTCGTTTGAGGGTGAAGACTCTTACCTAATGAACCTAATATGACTCAACTAATGATGAAAAGATAATACACACGAATAAAAGGAGGTAAAGACACAGCCACCATACATGCACCAGAAATCACAGCCTGTGTAGCAATCAAAAGGAAGTCAAAAATCTGAACTGTTCAAACTATGAACAGGAAAAGGGAAGAGAGTCACTCAAATGGTATCAGATTTGCAGAATAGAAATTGAGACAATCAATTCTTTTGCGGAGCAAGGACTCTTACCAAACGAACCAATGTTACTCAATTAAGGATGCAAAACAATGTGTAAATTTCCACTCATCATTCTACTCAAAGACCTGTTATCACAATAGGAGGAATTCAATCTAAACTGCTACATGTCATACTTCAATATAAGAAGCACAATTCTTATATTTTACTACTTCAAATAGACCAAAGATACCATGATGAAGGTAAAAGGGCTAGGCATTTTAAAATTCAAGCTATCAAGTGCATGCGGATTTTTGACAGTATCATTTCACTTATTCGAAAGATAGCATTGCAAGCATCATGAGGAACAGTAAATTTTTGTTTACTAAGGGCTAATAATCAAAACACCGTGAAAGTGCTCCTCATTCTAGTCAAAGATCTATTATTGCAATAAGATAAATCCAGTCTAAACTGCTACATGTCATACTTCAGTTTATGAAAGCCACAATATTGTCTTATATTTTATAACTGGAAATCGCCCAGAGATAACCTGATAAAGGATAGACAGCAAGTCATTTTACAATTCAAGCTATAAGGTTCATGAGGGCTTTTGACAGTATCATCACACTTATTTTGAAAGATGGCATTCCAAGCATCATAAGGGGCGGTTACCTTTCATATATTATGGGCCAAAAATCAACACAAAGATGCACACGTATATAACTTGGTCAGAGTACACAAGCTCAAACGAGAGGACAAAATATAGATATACATTCATTGTAACCCAAACCACATAATCAAGTACCAGTATAGCCCTCAATCAACACACCAATTAATATGTAAGATAACTTTAGCAAACATTTATCAATCTTTATGATTATTAACAATACTAAATACAAAGTTTCCTTCAAAGAACAACAACAAAAAAAAAAAGAAGTTTCCTTCAAAGAACCAGAATAATTTAAGTGTCTGCATTACTAGACTAAAACACTCTCAACTTAGGCACTACAAAAGATAGAAATATGAAGTAGCAACATAAAAAAATATAACTGTTCAAGTTTCATACCAGAAGACAAAATCTCCAATTATTTTAGACCCACTATAATTTACAGATTAAATGTCGACATTTAGTTATCAATGATTCCACAACCAATATTCAACCAATTTACCATTAAATTTGAAGCAACAAAAGCTTTTTTCCTTTGGTCAAATTAATTTCATTAACAAATCAAAAATGAAAATGAATCAGCTGTTACTAAATATAATAATACATCCATCCCAAAATAATACTTTGGTTAAACTAAAATAGTACAATAACAACAGTATTAAAAACTGACAGTAAAGGTGAACACATAATCAACAAATAACTAATAATCACCCCAAATCTTCAATTATATCTCACATTTTTAAAAAACATCACAAATTTCATCGCGTCTTAATCTTGTTACACATAACAAAAAGAAAACAACATACGTCAGAACATATTACTCAATTAGTACTTAAATCGCACCAAATTATATCCCTCTCGTCATCATTGACGCTAATACCTCCATTCAAAAACGGATTGGCCAAAGTAAGTCGTAAAAATAATGCTCAGACCATAAACACCTAAAATACTAAAAGGAAAAGGAAATATTACTTGGAGATGATAACCGCCCCAGCACCACCAGCGGCTTCAGCTGCGGCAGAAGCCTCCAAGGTTTCTCGAGCCTCCCGCAGCTTTTCAGCAACCTCGTTGTCAGTGTAGCCTTGATCAACAAGTTTCTCTTCAAGAAGTAGGAGTTTCAACTGGATCTGACGTTTACGGTCATGCTCAAGAATATCTTGGTTAGGTCTCCGACTCACGCCAGCAGTGCCTTCACCGGTATCGAAGCCTTTGATCGATGACGGATCCGTTACCACTTTGTTCGATTTTGGCTTCACGAAAAACTTGTTGGTCTGAATATAGCCATTCGTTCCCGATCCCCTCGGCGTCTGAAGGCCGATTCCGTTGTACATCTTGAAACCACTCTATGTTTCGGGTATGGGTCTTTCACAAAGGATATGAACCCTAGAAAGAGTAAATTAGCTGCATAATTCCACCCTTTTTTTTCTTTTATATGAGAAGGAGGGGGCTGCCGATAGGCCGTTTGCTTGCAGATATTTTAGGGTATTAAGATAATTTTAAGGCTATGTTTGTTTGCATTTGTTTTAAAACGTAATTTTTTTTTAAGAGAAAATTTTAATAAGAGGAACAAATGATTTTTCGGGAAGAATTTATCTCATCTATGTTGTCATAATCTCTTCGCAACAACTACAATTATTTCTTAGGGTTTTTTTTTTTGAAGCAAAAGGGACTTATATTAAATTTGTTGGGAAGAATCCAGTATCAAATGAGAGAGAAACTCAGACACACAATGCCAATTTTGTGATTTGATCACATTACATTTGGTAAAATTCGCCACTCCATGGGCATAAAGATTTTGGGAGCGGGAAATCCAATAAATTCTAGATCGCAAATCAGCCGGGAGCAATTGTTTGCACTCTTCCAGCATTGGCAAACATAAGTGGTAGCAATGTTCTAATCCTCTTGCTACTAAAACGATTTGGGATGAGTCACCCAAAATAGATGTTGCATGAAAATTGAGACGCCTAAACAAAAACAGGTACTCCCTAAAGGCAAAAAAATCTACTACTTCTGGGTCATTTAGGGAAAAAATTTCCCAAAGCAGTGAAGGATCTCCCTCGTTTCTGAGGTAACACAAACGCCAACAGCGGCACCTTGACGCAACTGAGATATCGCACCATCAAAGGAAATACATACTCCTTTAAGTACTTCTGGTCTAGTGGGAAGAGGCATATAACCAGTATGAATGCTGGGAATATGCAATTGCTTTGCAAACTTGAAACTATGGAGAATTGATGCAGTTTGTAAGGAGACCTTAAAAGGTGGCATCCGAACCCCTTCATTAATTTTCCGGTTCCGAGCATACCAAATGGACGAGAGAACCATCACTACTCTCCATATCGCCCTTGGTGAGCCGCATCAGAAGCTGCTTCGCCCATTCTTCAATCAATTCATCCTGGGCTAAAACTGGAAGCGATGGAATTTGCATGTAATTCCAAACAGTCTGCGAGCAGGCGTAAGAAACAAACACATGTGGAAGGAACCCAGCAGTAACTTGACAAAACGAGCAAGAATTGTCCACTACAACATGTCTGATGAGCAGGTTTTCAGTAGATGGCAATGAATTTGTGACCAACTGCCAGTAAAAATGTAGAACTCTAGGAGATACTTGTAGCTTTCACAACTTCTTCCAAAAAATTTGTGTGCCTTGAAGAACAGGATCAGCACATTTAGAGGGAGATCTGGGTAAGTGGAATTATATATCATATGGTAGGCAGACCGCACAGAAAAAAATCCTTTCTTATCACCATGCCAATACCATCTGTCATGCCCCTCTAAATTACCCAATGGAAGTGATAGGATTTCATTGGCCGTAGTTTCTGGGAATGTTTCACGAATAAGAGGCTCTCTCCAATTATGCGTCACCGGTGAGATGAGGGCTGCTACAGTTGTGTGTGGAGGAAAGGCATTCAACGGCTGGTATGGACAAAAATGTGAGTCATGCGGAAGCCAAGGATTAGTCTGAAGAAGTGTCTGTTGGCCTGAGATAATCTTCCTCCGGGCACCCATCTTCAATCCGGCAATGCCCTGCATAAGACCCCTCCATGTGGATGAAGGGTCATATCCCAAAGTTGCTTCGAAAATACTACAGTAGCGGTAGTATTTTGCTTTAAGGGTGCGCGCAAGGATGGTTGTCGTCTGAGTCAGGAGGCACCATGCTTGTTTTGTCAAGAGTGAGATGTTGAAAGTCCGTAAGTCTCAAAAACCTAGGCCGCTAACTGCTTTCCCCGTGGTGAGCTTCTGCCAGGACACCCAATGGATCTTCTGATTAGTGGAGTTAGCACCCCACCAATATCGAGTTATGAGACGTTGGATGTCATCAATGGTTCCTTCTGGGAGGAGGAAACATGACATAGCATATGACGGGATCGCCTGCAAATAGATTTGATTAGTATCTCCTTACCTGCCCTTTGATAGGGACTTCTCCGACCAGCCTTGAATCCGATTGGCAATGTTATCTCTGATATTACTAAATATCTCCTTTTTATTGCGCCCAATAATACTAGGCAGACCTAGATATTTTCCATGGGAAGTCGTCTCTGTAACACCTAAAACACCACAAATTAAAATACGTTTTAGTTCAGGGGTGTTAGGAGAAAATAAGACTCCTGATTTTTCAAGATTAATTCTCTGCCCCGAAATCGCCTCATAGGTGGCTAGTGCTTGTTTCATGCGAATGGCTTCCTCAATTAGTGCCTTGCCAAAAAGCAGAGTATCGTCTGCAAAGAATAAATGTGAAACTTTTGGCGCCCCGCGAGCTACCAATATTCCTCCAATATAACCATGATCTTCTAAATCCTGCAACATACAAGACAACACTTCACTACAAATTATGAACAAATAAGGTGAGAGAGGATCACCCTGTCAAAATCCACGTTACGGAGTTAATTGCCTGACCTGCACACCATTTAACAAGAAAGAAAATTGAACAATGGAAATAAATTTGAAAATCAGAGAACAAAACTTAGAACTAAAACCTAAAGCCCTTAAGGTGTCAATGATAAACGACCACTCGAGCCTGTCAAAGGACTTCCTTATGTCCAATTTGATACTCATCTGCCCGTTACAACCTATAGTTTTCTTTTTCATCGAGTGATGAATTTCATACGCGACAAGAACATTATCGGTTATTATACGCCCTGGAACAAACGCAGATTGAGAGTGAGATATAATATGGGGTAGAATAGTTCTCAACCTATTCGATATAGCCTTAGATGCGAGCTTGTATATCACATTACATAGGCTGATGGGCCTAAATTGGGTGATCAACTCAGGTTTGTTCACCTTGAGAATTAGGACAACATGAGTTAGATTAATAGCAGAATCAAAGAAACCATTATTCAAAATACGTAAAACATAGGAAACCACATCCGAACCCACTACATGCCAATATCTTTTGTAAAACACGGGGCTCATACCGTCCAGGCCTGGCGACTTGTAGGGATGCATTGATTTAAGAGCCTTGATAATCTCGTCCTCTGTATATGGACTATCCAAAAAAGCATTGAAATCCGGAGTTACCTTTCTTTTGATGTGGCTAAGGGCCACTCGGGTAGAGTCCGACATAGAATGGGAATACGCAAAAATCTCCTCAAAATAACCACTGATTATGGACTCGATTTCACCTGCGTCCGTTCTCAGTAGTCCTTAGCTATCCTTTATGTGCTTTGCGCCGACTTGCACTTTGGTGAAAGTATCGGGAATTGGCATCTCTATGCCTGTGCCAGAAGAGTTTGGACCTTTGCTGCCACTTGACTGATAACTGATCCTGCAAAATTTCAAGATGCTTGTTAAGATGTAAAAGACAGGAATGTACCTCATCCGAGATTTGAGAACTTTGTAAGGCATGAATGTCTGCTTTGGTACGCTTGATCTCTTTGTCCAAATTCCTGTAAGGGCCACCACCCCACCGGAGGAGACCCAATGAGTAGTTTTCAATTTTGGAAAGGGTATCCCCATTTGTATTCCAAGTATCTGATATAATCTGCTCACAATCATCAGAATGCATCCAATAAGCTTCAAATTTGAAACATTTCCACCTGTGTAGATGCATAAACGACCTATCAAACTTGCGCAAGGAAATTGTGATGGCTGCATGGTCCGAGGAGAATGATGGCACACTCTTTGTTTGCGTTGCTGGGAAGATAGATAATAACTCCGGATTGGCAGTCGCTCAATCTAACCTAGCCCTTTGTGTGTATGGGGTTTGATTAGCCGAGCCCATGTAAAGGTTTGACCAACATCACACAGGTCCTCTAGATTGCAGCAGTCAAGTGCCTCACGGAAAGTCTCAAGTTGCCAGCTTTGGCGAGGTCCTCTGCATTGGAATTCATGCTGGTAGAGAACCTCTAGGCCCTAAAGCATATCCAAGGTGTACGAGCGGCCCGGTAGAAAGATCGCAAATTCTGCCATGACTCCCGCCGATGAGATACCATGAGATGACCATAGTATCCAGTCAACCGAACTCGTGTATCCTGTAAGTCAACAAGAATGTCAATATATCTTCCCAAAATCTGCAATAAGGATACCTGAATACTCTTATCCCACAGCATGCATAATCTGCTGCTTCTGCCATTGGCAGCGTGACATACACCTAAGAGTCCCAGCTGGTTCCTAATTTGTTCAAAAGTAGAATTAGTACACACAGATTCACCAAGAAAAATAACTTGAGGGTGATAGAGACATATATACTCTTTCAATTATTGAATTGTCCGAGGGTTACCCAGGCCTCGGCAATTCCAACTTAGAATACTCATTGGGCTGGGCGGGACTGGTTTTAAGACCAGTCGCCGCCATACCACCAACCATTGGTGAGAGGGGATCAGTATCCATAGAGGGAAAAGTATACGACACAATATCCATTCTAGAGCGCTTGACCAAGTGTCGCAAAGGTATATCATCAAGAGTGGATAAAGAGAGCTCGTCAGTAACCATCTTACGTTTAGCATATAGCAGCTCAGGAGATACACTAGTTCTAGATTTATATTAAACTCCAATACAGATGGAGCCTTAATAATTTTCTTCCACCAGTTTTCATGGATATCACATGCTAAGTTTTTGTTTCTTCTCCCAACTTTTTTTTCCAACCAAGCATTGACATCACGCCCAATATGCCACAAACATAACAAGTGATGTGAAGCGGGAAAATGATCCTTAATTGGCTGCAACAAACCCAACTCCCTATCTGTCACAATCACACTAGGTACCAAACTTGCAGGCAACAAAAATCTCAAGTTCCTCATCACCCAATCTTATGTATCCTTTGTCTCATTTCTAACAATAGCAAATGCAATATTGAAATTCTTATTTGTAGGAGTCATACCTACCATCTCAACGACGGGCATTTGGTACTTGTTGGTCTTGTAGGTAGAATCAATCCCCACCACCTAATACCATATGTGGAACATCTGAATTGAGATTGGATGCGCAAAGAAGACAAGTGTGATCTCATCAGTGTTCGCATCCTTGAGAATCTTGACATAATACTGCTTCTCCTCAGTCAAATGCAGAAATTGCTGACCAATATTTCTACCTGTCAACAGCTGTCTTCATCTCTCCTTTCAAATTGTAAACTGATTTGATTGGTACCTGGGTATCGGGAAACTGTTTATTAATAGCTTCCCAAACACACTTTGGCTTCACATTCGCCCCAAGCATAAATTCAACAACATCCTTTGACTCTGGCTCAGCTGTCTGTGCCCATATGGATGCATTATACCTTAAAATCCCATTTATTTATATTAATAATTCGTAAATACTAAATATCAGTAAACTTAATTACTACGATGCACAAATAAAGTAATACCATTGTGATTGTGTGTTGACGGTGCTCCTGGATTTGTATAAACCTTGTGACGTCCCAGGTTATTTCTCTTACAAGTCAACCTGAAGGGGCAATTAGTGTCGCTCCTTCTTGTATTCTTCTGTCTGGTTGGGAGAGGGGCTTTGGAATGATCTCTCCATCGCTTGCACGAAAAGTAATACGTGGCAAATCCTTGATTGCCCCCTCTCTTTGTAATAAGGAACTTAAGCCGCTTAGCTATTTTCTGGCAATGTTTCAAAGCATTACTAATAGTGTGAAACTCTCTGTCAATCTGAAAATAACCACTCAAATCTGCGCCAGGTTCAAGTTCCACAGCCTCTCCTTGTGCATGATCCGCCTCATTGTCATCTTCATCCTCCTCCTCCTCTTCATCCTCATAAACCTCCTCATCCTCCTCCTCGTACTCATCATCGTCATCTTGTATGTAAATACACACATAAATTAAAACTAAACACTTTTAATATTCAATTATTCAATTATACAAAAATACAGTCAAAATTACATATGTAACAGTATAAACGAAATATTTTAACCATTATCATACAAAAAAATGCAATATTTTCTAAATTACAATTATTTCTACAAAAAATGCAGCACATTAACGATTCTTACCATAAAAAACGGAACATATTTTAAATAATTTATAAAGAAAACGCACACTTTCCACGATTCAGTATACAATAAACGCAACAAGATTTAGTTTCTTGTATCCAAAAAACGCTAAAGATTATGATTTTAGTACATAAAAACGTAGCACTTTTTATATAATACATATAAAAAATGCAGCACTTTTTATATGCTACATATTAAAAACGCAACACTTTTGACATATTAACGGTATTAAACGCAGCAAAAAAGTGAGAAAGTCATGGCAAAATAGCTAAAGTGCAGCGTTTAAACTCTACAAAAACGTCATTTTGATGTGTTTCATACTATTTTTTTTTTCAAGACAAACAATTTACATTACGATTCGAAAACTTACCATTTCGTGATGATTCTCGTGCTAAATCTTCTTTGGACGTCAACAAAATGATTGCCCGAACTTTTTTTAGTTAAGAATTTGTTTGGATTTGTTTTTTGGAGAGTTGTTTTTTAGTCAAGGGCTATATTTGTCTTCACCTTTTTTTCCAAATTCACATGAATGGATGTAGACGTTTCTGGACGTGTTTAAATGTAAAAAACGCACCATTTTAACGAGTGAACCATGGTGGAAACACAACATGTTAACGATTGAATCATGGTGGAAACATACCATTTTAACGAATAGATTACGTTGAAAATGCACCATTTTAACATTTTTGTGTACCATTAATCGTTAAATTATTGTATTTCGATTAACTTAATCGCACAAGTTTAGCATTTTATTTTCTTTGAAACGTCATCGGTGCTAAATTTCAAAAGTCAAAAAAGTTTTTCTATGCGTTTTGTACAAGGAAGCAAACACAATTTTTTGCCTTTTTTCTAAGTACTTGGCCAATTTATCAGGATTTTGTTCATAAGGGCCTTTTGATAATTTTATAATAATAATTATTTTTTTGTGATACAAATAGCAAATTTGTGATACAAATAACAAGTCCCTTTAGGAATTCTGGATATGGACAATGAAAAGATGGATAGAAAAAGAACAGTTGAACGTGGTTTAGTAGTCTTTGTGAAAAAAATAGCTTAAATTCACATGCATGGATGTAAACGTTTTTGGACGTGGTGCTAGTTGTTTTTTGGATGTGGTTCTAGTTGTTCTGAGACGTGGTGGACTGTCTTTGTAAAAAAAATAAGTTTAAATTCACATGCATGGATGTAAACGTTTCTGGACGTGGTGCTAGTTGTTTTTGATGTGGTTCCTGTTGTTCTGAGACGTGGTGCTAGTTGTCTTTGTGAAAAAAAATGAAATTGACCTAAATGCCCTCAAAAAAGGGCTCCGTTATGAAGTTTAACGGCCAACATGAACGGAATGACCATTTTTAAAAATAAAATTAAAGTATGATGACCTTAAAAATAGTTTTCAAAGTAAGATGATCAAAACTGGAAATTGACCATAGTATGATCACCAATTTTAAAATTTACTCTAATGTTTAATACAAGATGGCTACCTCATACAGTAGGGACGATATATAATCATGTAGCCCTTAATTTTTGTTTTTAGGCTAGTTGCCATTTTCAAATGGAAAGATGATTAGCTTCAGGCTCCGGCAAGTAACCCTCTATTTTACATTTAATGTAACAAGTCAGTATATGAATATATTCTCTATAACACAAGGGATCTAGATTACAAAACCAGAGTGTGAGTGGCTGGGTGGTTGTACCTGGTGGAAATTGCAAGTCTTCTGAATCACTCTGAGCTTAGCACTCCTACTCCTAGGATTTAGCTTTTCCTCTTTCTCTGAAGGTGTAATTGGTCTTTTAGTGAGGACAATAGCATTCTGTCCACGTATCATCTGTCTGATCCATGCTTCGTTTTCATGTCTATCCACACCACCATCTCCATCTCCAGCTCCATCTCCACTGCATTTAGCAATATCCAGAAAAGCCTTCTTTACTATCCTGTCCTCCAAACTATGGAATGCGATGACAGCAAGCCTTCCTCCTGGTGCAAGGGAATCGAAACATGCATAGATGGAATCTTTTAGTGTGTTGAGTTCGTCGTTCACAGCTATTCTCAATGCTTGAAACACTCTTATTGCAGTCTTAATCCAACCTTGCCTCCCTCCTCTTGTCCTACTAGTGCCGCTTCGAATAAGACTCACCAGTTCAGTAGTTGAATGTAAGCCACCATGAAGCCGGGCATTTACAATTTTCTTTTGAAGCTCATACCAATGGCTTTCTTCACCATATTCCCGTAGCACCTTCCCAACTTCAACTTCTGGCCATGAATTCAATATGTCTTCTGCTTTCAGACTCACCTATCAGCTTCTCTACCAACTTAGTAACTAAATAAATGGGTAAAAACAAGCAAGGATAATCTGGTCACAAAACACTATGGGATCACAAAATAGGCTGAATGTCAAACTCTTCCAGGCAAAAATTTCAAAATTAAGGAAATGTGACCAAACTATGACCTCATATAAATTGACATGATAACTGTCTACAAAAATTCATAACTGTTCTTGACTATCGGAGAATGCCTTGAATATGAAAAAGATGGAAGGTCAAAATATAAGTTGACAGATGCATGACAAAAAATGAAACCACATAATGGCTATGGTTACTGCAAATTCCAAGTGTTCAAGCACTTTCGTAAGTACAATTTTTTTTTTTAAAAAAAAAAAAAGAAGAAAAGAAAAGGAGAAAGAGAGATTAGACCTGAATCAAAGAGCTCTAAGGTATCTTAAATCACTCCAAGCATTTACCCTTACCTGTACATTCACATCTTTCTTTACAAATTATTCATTTTTTTGTAATATTTATGAGATTCATGGCTGATATAATTGTTGCTCGCATGGTTCTTTCTGTGAGCTTATAGTCAGATAACAGATATTCTTCGAAGATATACACAATTTAGGTGCTCTGTATGTACCTAGCTAAATTTTATCTTATATTGAGTGAAAGCACGCTAATGGAAACTCGAAGGCCATACAAAAAGATGTACTTTGACAATGAAAAAATTGCAACAATTTCCTTCTCTCTCTATGCCTACCTCTATGTAATTTCATACCTCTAGAATTAATACGTAAAGTTGAAAGTTTCTTAACCCGTCATTCATCATTAAATAAATCTTTTCTTGAGCAATTGATCTTCAGAGTTTCTCCGACATATCACCCCACAATTCTGTGATTCGGTTTTAATCATGCATCATCCAGCAGATTCATCCAGCAGATTCATCCAGCATTCTCAAAGGCTATTTCCTGCTTAACACTTTATACTCGCACGTATCTATCCATACCCTAAGACAAGGACACTAAAGTGCTTATTTCACTCAACCAAAACCAACGCCAAACAAGCACAGATTTGATTAAAAAAAATATATTAAAACTAAAAATGTGTTTCAATTCTAAAGCTGATACTTTGAATAACTAAGCAAATATAACGATTGGAAACCAAAAACTATCAACCTAAACCATTACTTTTCACTAGCTCTATTGGTTTAAAAAAAAGAGACTTCTATGAACTTATAAAATTACTAATTGACTAATGACTGCAAACTCTTTCCAGATCTCAAGAACAAAATACGTGACAAGGAGCTGAGGACAGTTCGTTACCTTAATCTATTATTTTCAGCTCGTGATGGATTAAAAGAGCTCACTGCATTCCTACTTGATTACACTGTTTGAGAAGATTTACAAATTGCTGAGTAATCATATAATGCCAAATGAACTATGGACATCAACTACAAATTGCCAAAGTTAGAAAAGATACTGTACTAAAAACGGGGATTTCACATATTATTCTCATGGTCGTTTCCTCCTTTGAGATGGAGTTGTTTAATCATTAGGAATTCGGAGGGTAGATTCCCGCATAGCCATATGAAACTTTTAAAATTCCCGGACCTAAATTTAGTGGGAACAATCAAATCTAGTAAATACCTCATTCAACATACCAAAACTTCACCTTTAGATTAACATTTCATCACAGAGCAAGGAAAAATTAATGTCTTCTCCAATTTCCAAAAATCAAAATATATATTATGTTTTCATACTCAACAAGGCACTACCAACTCAAATGCTACAGACACTATTAATGGGAAAAAAATAAAGAAAAAAAGAAATGGAAGAAATGAAAAAATAAAGTCACTGTGAAAATATCTCAAGAGAATATGCTGGTAGCTACCTGAGGACTCATCCGCATATCAAGTGGCCCATTGCCGAGTACACTAAATCCTCTTTCAGCATTGTTGACCTGCAGAAAAAGAGCCACAGAAGACTGAAGGTTATGAAACCTAGTACAATGTGCAACCCAAGAAGAAAATCCACCCTGCAAGTGCTTAGAGAGAAAGAATCATTCAGAGAGAAGGTGAGACATCAACAGGAAGAAAGTAGTGAGAATTATCTTGAGTAAACGTATTATCTTCTTTACAGAATAAATTTTTAAATTAAAAAAAAAAAAAAAAAAAAAAACTCTAGAGAGCACACCTGCATAGATGACATCCCCAAGTCCAATAGAATCCCATTGACGCCAGATTTCGGTAGTTTCTCATCAATACCACCAAGAACCAATTTGATACTTTTAAAATTCTGGGCAACAGTGTGAACTTGTAAATCTGAAGTTGAGTCGCATGTATCACGTCCTAAGATCTCTCTTATCCGAGCATCAGCAATTTTATGAGCAACAGGATCAACATCCATCCCAACGAATAATTTCATCTCATGATGGGCCTGAATTATCTGTAAACATCAGGAAGATATTTAACAAGAGTATTGATTCTGCTGAAGACTCAGAAAGGCTATAAACAGAAGGTCCCTACAACTAATTCCCATGCATTGGCACTGGGAATCGTAAAGCAATATTAGTCATACATTAGTGATTCATGGACTTGACCTTTGCGAACTCAAATTGGAATTCTTTAACCAAAAATATGTTCCAAATCTTCAAACGAAAATGCAACTGGTAACGCAACATGACAGAGATGCTTCCCCACTGAAAAGTGGACTATGTAAAAAAGCCAACTCAAAATTTGCACAAAAGACACCTAATTAGCTCAAGAGTGAGCCGAAGTACCATACCAATGCCAAATCTGAAATAATCGTGAAAAACATCTAATCAGATCGAAAAGCATGAGGAGAGGAGACAAAAGTACAAAAACATTTACACTGACTCAAAGCAGGAAAGATTACAAAAGCTGAACCCAGAACAAACAACTTATTATATAAGAACTAATAATATTTATTAACATGGTAATAGAGACTGGAAAATTGGGATAGGCGAGGGTACATCCATCAAATGGCCAACCCATCAGTTTGCCCCCACCCTAACCCACATTCACCAGTCTCCAGATTAGCACCCAAAAATTTATATTTCGAAGTAATTTCTGATTGATGAAGAATCTGAATGTACAGAAAATAAGAATAAATTATGTCCTATATCTGCAAAAATATACTCCCTCCATCCCATAATAATAGTCCTGTTTGGACAAGGTAACTTCTTATTTTGGGTAAGGTATAAATCATATAAAACGATTATCATTATATGTTTTTCACATGTAACTTTATATTATTAGTTGTAACCTGTATAAAAATCATGTAATCATATTAATTGGATATTGAAAGTAAAACAATATGTATTGATAGTAAAAGTATAGAAACTTGACTCGTTTTATGGGACAAAAATTAATCTTCTAACAAGATTATTATTATGGGACAGGGAGTAATTAACAAGGAAAAGGTTCAATAGAAAGTAAAAATAGAAAAAATATCACTCCAAATGAGTATAATGGCAATTGTTTCCTTGTTACAATAACTCTTTCACATAACAAAATAACAATAACAATAGCAACAACAACGATAAACCATAACAGTAAGAACAATAATAATAAGAATAAGAATAAGAATCAGAAGAATAATAAGAGAGGGATTGTAAGTGAGAGATATCATGGGACCGAGGAGTTATTAACAAGGAATAGGTTCAATAGAAAGTAAAAAATATAAATAGTATCATAAACTCCAAATGAGTATAATGGCAACTTTCTTATCTCAATAACTCTTTCACATAACAATAACAACAATAACCATAACAGTAACAACAATAACAATAACATAGTAACAACAACAAGAACCATAACAGTGACAACAATAATAATAATAACAACAGTAAAATTATGAATAAGAATCAGAAGAATAATAAGAGAGGGATTGTAAATGAGAGGTCTCATGGTTCAAGAACTATCAGTTCAAGACTAACCAAATATTACAATTCAAACAAATTGATTTAAATCAAGAAAATGCACAACTAAAATGTCAAAAAATAGATAGCACAAAATCCTCGAGGCTTAAGTTCTGCAGACAAATTCACAATCTACAACATATAGTAATGACCCAACATTCCATAAATTCAAAATAAACAGAAATGCAAAATTGCAATCAGTTAGGAACTGAAAAAGAATTCCCTAATTTTTTAAAAAAAATAAAAATCCCTGCGAGAACCTATGGGGCTCGTGGAGTCAGCTGACCCCACATGCCCCTACATAGGATTCCCCTTGACAAAAACCAATACAAACTTTTTAGGTAGGGAGTATCAGTGTTCTAGGACTCATCTAAGTCTCCCAGCTTGCTTCATTAATAATCCAACGTTCTCCATTGTATCCGAGAAATAATGCAAATGCGCATGCAGGCATGCACATGTGCACATTATGTTAGACATCTCTAAGTTCACACAAACATCATAAAACTGTGCCCTTAATTATCACCTTTATCCACAGCAAGATGCATTATCCACTATTCTCCATTGTGTCCAGGAAATAAAGGCAAAACCAGTTAGTTTCTCCCTTTAGTAGGCCTAAGGTGGCTAGGCTTATATGGAGTTTTGAAATCGGGCTCTGAAGAACTATGTGGCCTTCCCAACAAGTTCAAGGAGTATAGCCCTCACACTTTTTTCAGTTCTTAGAACCTAAATCCTTCCATAAAATTTGAGGAAAAACCAATATTGGCGAATTTTCATAGTGAATAATGATGCATTGTGCAACTACATTCAACATTCAAGTATGCCCGTGCCAAGAAAGTTCCAATCTCAATGCAGAAATATCCTTATGCCAACCTTTTAGTTCCTGAAACCCCACCCCCATGGCCCCGCATCAAGGGTTTAGGGGGTCAAATGCAAGGAACAAAGAAATCTGTACACTAGTTGCAAGATTACAACCTTTACCCTTCCTTTCAGTCAGTTTCTAGGTGGCATACCTAATGAACTTAAAAAGAACAATTTAGACAAAAGTGGTTCATAATTGCTGCGTCAACAATCAAGTCAAAAACCCTTCACCTGAGCAGATCTATTATTCTTCTCAATTTCTCTGCAGTAAGTATTGCAGAACCAAAATAAGTTGTGGATAAATTAAAACATTCTTTATCTAGGGTGCTCCACCACTTAACTTCACTTCAACTTCGGGAGAGAGGGATAGATAATACGGATGCAGAGGCAGCAACCCCCACCCAACCCTACCCAACCCAACCCAAAAGAGAAGAAACAAAATAATCTAGACAATTATCTCCACTGTAAAATTATTACAACCTCACTTCTCACCTCGTACAACAGTCCCCTGACCCAAACGAAACACCAGAACAAAAATACGACAAGATACTAGACAGCCTTTCCCACATAAAAGCATATAGGGTTAAAAGGCCAGTTCTATTTTGCACAAAAGGAACCCAAAATTAGCTCAAAATTTGTCGGAATACTAAACTGGAACATTTTTAATATGGGTATATTTCTGATGCAGCACCAATGGCTAATGGTGGACTGCATATGCTTTCTATGGGACATTATAGAAATATAAGAATCAGACAATAGAGGGTGAAGTAGTATGAACCACAGTAGTAGTTATGTCAATTCACCAAAGCTAACCCCCTCCCCTTTCTCCCTCCATCGCACACTCAATTACAGGTTTACAATGAACCAGGCACGAAGGGCCCACTTCCTTGCTGCCCAAACAGCTTTGTTTGCATTTTTTCCAGGGAAAGACTTCATTTTTCACTACAAAACACAACATACCGAAACAATCATCTCATCACATCACCTCCAAACCTTAAATTTCAATTCCCTCCAAATTTCCCTCACATCCTCACATAATTTAAAAAGAAGTTCGCTGCCATATTCTTTTTCACTCTTCTCTATAAAAATCTCGATAAAAAAAATTACCTTTCCAATACAAAATACCTCAACAAAAAATGCAAATAAACATAGCCTAAATGCAGCGGGCACTAGGGAATTGTAATTTAGTTACTCCCCTGAAAATGTTATGTTCACTCAACCAAAAGAAGAAAACATCCTCTCGACCTAAGAATATAATGAGATGTGCCAACAAGGTAGGGGACACCAGGAACTTATTGCAGCGATGGTTCTCCAATGCCCTCCCCTTAATTTTGGAAAAGAGATTCCAACTAATTAAAACTTTACAATGTACAAATTATAAGAAGAAATATACATCCAACTGCTCATAGACACAATATTTAACCATAGTAAAACAGCTTGAACCCAAGGTGCAGAATATAACTTCAATAGAACTCTAGAATGTACCCAAAACAATTAAAAGTAAATAGATTTCCTCCTTCATAGGCTATCCATAATATTTAAACAAAAATTCTTTTCGATATAATGTCAATAAATCGTTCACACCTCAATCCTTTAATTCATTTACCCAACAATAAAATTCATCTATATGAAATTCATTGAAGGAAAAACATACTCAGAAACTAAATAAAGAGATATAGAATAAAACGACGAGTAAAGTGAAAGTTAATTACACATTCAGAATATCATAAGATAAGGAACTCAGAGAGCATTTAATCATAGATATAAAGATAAGAGAACTGGAAAAATAACACACACTGTTATTGCCAATGGCGTGCTTCTGAGACACATCTAACTCTCCCAACCTAACCCAATCCCAACCATCCTTCACCAGTTTGAAAAAAAAAATTAGCATAATATACATGCATCCAAACCCACTACATACATGTAAAGAAGATTTAATTTCAGTGGGGAATGCAATCGAGCAGGGAATTAGGGAGCCCTCAGAAAGTCCACCCTCCCCACAAAAAAAAAAAAAAAAAAAAATACACAACTGGAAATCTTGTTTCCAATTAACAGCTTTATTGACAGAAAAATGCATAAAACATACAACTCTTCCGATACAAAATTTCTTATGTATCAGTTGTGTAGTCCTCCCAGGAGCAAATAACTCTCTCGTACTTTTTCCCGGGCTCATAATAAAAAGGCACAAGTATACACAAAAACCGTTAATTTCCAACGGAGGTCAAATATTTCCATTGAATTTAATTCTGTGTAGTTAACCTTTATATTAATCAGGGTTAGTTCAATGACAAGTTTAACAAATTGGATTGGCCTAAACACAAACACCAACATAGAAAACGTTTTAAGTCCAGAATTTAAGTAGGAATAAAGTGAAAACCCAATGGCAGAAGAGAAGGATCATTAACTGCGGAAGAGTGACCGGCGGCTCCGAGGGTACAATCGACGAAAGATCGTAGGGGTATCGAAGAAAAAACATCCAGTACTTCGCCAAGCATTACGGGAGTATGACCAACATTATCATTTCCGTGGTATTTCAGAAAGCTCTCCTCGTCAAGCTCTCTATCCGAACGAGTTCGCCTCTTCACTTGCGACCCGACAAAATCACTAAATTGGTTTGCCTTTGCTTTTCTCTTTGGCTTAATTTGTGAACTGATATTCCTTTTGGCTATGGAAAATACACCGGCGGCCGTACAGCAGAGAAGAGAGAACTTGGGATTTGATGATTTCAGGGAGCAACAACGAAATATGGAGAGATTTTTAATTAGCAATTTCGCGGGAACCGCCATTGGCTGTAGGGCAGGTGAGGACGGCGGCTGGAGAATGAAACATACGGATTGCCTGCCTGCTCCAACTTCTGCGTGCGTGTTCCTTCGGACACTCTCTACTCCCTGATTACATTTTGTGTCTCATTTTATTAATATTTTTCATTATTTTGTAAAGGGTAAATTCCAAAATTAGTGTGGGGTTTATCAAACTTTACTTTTCTTTTAAAAAATTCATTAATTAATTAATCATCTATTTTTAATAAGGTTATTTTTGTATTTTCCTTATCCCAAAATAATAAGAGACAAACAAATTAGTTTCAAATCTTTAACAAATAATTCAGTTACTATTTTGTACACCTATCACCATTTTTGATTAGTATGCACTAAATGTGAAATATATTACTTCATTGCCCTTAGCTAGGGTCTCGAGAAGGTTGAGCACTTACGACCTCAACCATGACTAGAGTGGAATTTCTAATCAAAGGTTCATCAAGGTGTTCAGCATCGTGATATATCCTTGTATATTTTTCTAGTCATCCTACAAAAGAATGTAGAACATTGGAAAAGAACAAGTGTAAACCACACACAAGACACTAAAAACAAAATAAGGAAAGAAAGGAAACTAACTAAACAAAAACAAATGAAAACATATAAAACAACGAAAGAATGTAAAGAAACTTCTCTGCAGCGCAATGCGTGAAGACATTTGGCGCGGTACTGAACTTTTTGCGATGGAAAAAAGGGTGTCGCAAAAGGCTTTGGCTGCAATTAGCTGCTGGTCCGTTGGCTTTAGCGACAGTTAGGGGGTCAGCCACTATTAGACCCGAAAGTGGGGTTCACGGTTGGGTTGGCCAGGGTTTCTTCAACCTTCAGCTCACTTTCCAACGGTAAACAGATCCTTTTAGAGAGGTGTGAACGTGACAGATTTCTCTTCAAACTGACTCAAAACTGACCAAATTGATACCAAACTAACTCTAAACAAAAATACAACACAATGACACTAGAATTAAAAAAGAAAAATCTAACAAAATAGTCAAAGTTAGAGACAAAAAAGTGGTGACAAAAATAATACTATTACGTAATAGATGCTTATTTAGTCACACGGAAGTAAACAATCATCAAAATCTGCGGGCAGACTCTCGTAGTCAAACTGTGATCTCTGGAACACCAGTTTAACTACCGGTGGAGAGGAAAAAGTTTATACACACACCTTGGAAATAACTTAGGGTTTCAGATTTGACCTTTTCTCCCGTTTGTGTTGCTTTTTTGTGTGATCATTCCTATCTTCGGATCTGTTTGCTTCCCTAAATTTTGGAGTAACTTATTTTTGGCTCTTCTTTTTCAACTATTAGCCAGACTTTTTGCAGAAAAGCTTTATTTTTATAGAATTTTGTCAAGATCCTTTTCAAATGTGGCTCTCTTGCCTCTTCTTAATTATTTTTATGACTTTTTCCGGGAGTTTGAACATACAATTCGTTCTGATTTGATGCTAGGGGGATTCCTACCTCAAATACTTAACAAGAGTGCAAGGTTATTAGGTTTCAAGTATCCTTACAATATCACAATCTAGCATTGATAAAAAAAAAACCTACAAATCTCAGAGGCGTCGACTTCATGGTCCTTCTGCACCAAATTTTGAAACTAGGGTTTTTCACCTCTGCAAGTCCAAAACTCGTACTGTTGTTAGAAAAATTCATAAAAAAAAGTTAAAAAGTAGGTACAAGACTTTCGCAACTAGTAGAAACTCAAAAAGACTAAAAAACAACAGAAAAACATATCAATGTCAATCCCTAAGGACAGTAACTTTTTTTGTGGGAAGGGGTTATGGGGTCAAAAGCGAATTTTCTTCCACCAGAATGACTCAAAAAACTTTCAAAACACTAGAGGGGGAGGAATAAATATTTTTGAAACTCACCAGACTCAAGAAAACACAAAAAAGGATAAAAACAAAACACCGGGTCTTAGGGAGAGCCTAGGGAGTCCTGCGTTTTTCAAGGGGTTGTAGGCTTGAAAAACGTAAATTTTTCTTGCCAGAGACACACAAACATATGAAAACTAGATAAAAAATAGAAAAACACAACTTGGCACTCTGATACCAAATTGACAGTGATGCTTCGAGAGAAACATGTTACCGATGATAGCATTGCTGTCGGTTTGATCTGCATTCAAAAGATGACCAAGGGTTGTCCAATCTTGTTAATTATTCTATATATTATCTAGATTTTATAGAATTGAATGGTGGAAACACTCAAATCAACATGTAGGGGCACGTGAATGATAACCCTCTCACGCGATGGGTTATGCGGCTTGTGGTACGTTTAGTTCAAATGCGAACAAGGCGAAAAGTTCAGCCTAAACTTCAGGCCAATATAAGGGATTTAACATGAAAAACCTTCAATATTATTCAATAGTCTACCTATTTTTGTGACTATAGGGTGTCTTATATAGGCTAAAATAATCTCTCTTCCTTATCTAAAAAGGAATCACTCAATCCTAATAAAACGGTGATTATAAAAGAAAATCCTAATCTAACTCTAAGAAATCCTTATAGTTCGGCCACTTGGAGGGTATTACAAGACAAAAACAAATCCCACTACCGAAGGGAAAACTTAGATAATCCTATTAGAAATAGGATATACTTACAAAACCTTCTTGAACTATAAAACATAAAGACAATCCAAATGGAAGAGGGTTTAGGGAGAGACAATTCATTGGACTGAGATGGTCTCTGGGCTTCAATGAAATCCTTCACCATCTAGGCCCAATTGTTCTCTTTTATTTGGGTCCAAGTCCAAGTCTTCAAACACTCTTCTTTTCAAGTCAATTTTCAGTTAGACTCGTCAGACTAATAGGTTTGGGTTTTGAGTTGAGTTGTTGGGCTTGAGCCTGTTGTTGGACTTGCTCGATTAGCAATTGCAAGACTTCTTCTACTTTCTTAGTTATATTTCTCGTCATAGGCCCAACAATATTATCTAATAGATCTCTCTTGTAGAGGTTTGGATCTATAGCCTTAATGCCATCTTTCAATTTTGCATTTCTCCCTATTCCCATGACTCAAACTTGTAAAATCGTCTCACAGTTGTATTGATGATTAAGTTGGTATTTAACCTTACAGAAGTACTCTACAGTAACTATTGGATAATTTACATACTATAGTAACTACAGCTGTAGGATAACTACAAGAACTATAGGATTACAATATTACATTAACACAGAATTACATAATTACATTAACATGCCCCCTCAAGCTAAGGTTGGAAGCATGCGAAGCCAAAACATGTCTGTAATCTGAGAGAACGGCATTATTGATAATGGCTTGGTAAGAATATCAGTAAGTTGGTCGGATGATGATATAGAGCGAATGGATACAAACTTACTTTGAACACATGCTGCTGAATGAAGTGGTCCACCTCCACATGACGAATATGAGCATGAAATACCGGATTTACTGAGAAGAGCACAACACCATTATTATCACACCAAATTCGAGGTGCTTGGGGAAGCGGAACACCGAGTTCAGATAATAAGTGACACAGCCAATGAAATTCCACACAAACATTTACGACTGCATGAAACTCGGCCTCTGTGAAAAATTGGGCAACGGTTTGCTGCTTGAAAGATTGACATGCAAGTAATGTTGAGCCAAAATAGATCAAGAAGCTTGATATGGACCTTCTGTCATCTGGACAGCCAGCCCAGTCAGCATCACTAAACGCCTGGAGAGATGGGATAGATATAGATGATAGAACAAGGCCATAAAACTGTGTCCCCTTGACGTACCGTAACACCCGTTTGAGAGCCTAAAAGTGGCTGGTCCTTGGATGATGCATGAACTGGCACAACTTATTAACGATAAATGTAATATCCGGTCTGGTGATGGTGGCATATTGAAGTTTTCCGCAAAGTTGTCTATTGTGACATCCGAAAACTCAAGACTATCGCCATTCGATTGTTTAAGAGGAGGACCTGAGGTCATGGGAGTTGGGTAGTGCTTACACGTAGTCATGCCAGCCACGGATAGGATATCTGCCACATACTTCCGCTGAGTTAAGCATAAACCACCAGGTGGTAAAGGAAGTGCCTCAATACCTAAAAAATAAGATAACAAACTAAGGCCATGAATGGAAAATTCAGCGCAATCGAGGAAATGATCAGCGATATTATAGTAGGGGAGCTGCCAGTGATAATTATGTCATCCATATAGATAAAAATGAAACAAGCCCCATTGTTCGTTGAGTAAAGAAAGAGTGATGGATCACATCGAGATGACCGAGAACCCAGAGAATACAAAAAAAAATGCAAGCCGAGAATACCAAGCCCGTAGAGCTTGCTTAAGACCATACAATGACTTATTAAGTTGGCAAACATGATGTGGCTTATCCTTGTCAATAAGACCTTGAGGTTGAACCATATATACGTCTTCTTGAAGATAGCCAATCAAGAAAGCGTTGCTGACATCGAGCTGCCTCATAGACCAATTGTGAGAAAGAGCCACAATGAGTACAGTGCGGATGGTAACCGCCTTAACCACTAGACTAAAAGTGTCAAAATAGTCTACATCATAAGTTTGAGTAAAGCCCCGAGCCAACAAGGGGGATTTGTAGCGCTTAACCGAACTATCCGTATGAGTTTTTATTTTGAACAACCAATAATTACCTATGACATGAGTATGAAGGGGCAGAGGGGAGGTACTAAGTCCACGTATGATTTTTACTAAGAGCATGAATTTCCTCTTGCATTGCCTTTTGCCAAAGGGGAAAGGTTTAGCTTGGGAGAAAGAAGTAGGGGTGAGAAGAAAAGAGGAGTTAGTGCTGAGGTGGGAGAATTTTTTTCTTTTGCAGGGTTGACTCTCTAAGTGCCATAGGATGGGTACGACAAGGTGGGCTAGGTGTTAGTTTTGAATACTAGAAAGCTATTTGCTTGTATCAAAAACTAATACCCAGTTCACATATTATTTTGTTTCAGTATTAAATTTGTTCCATTATATCATAGAACTAGATAACGAGGTGTAGAAAAGCACAGTAGATCTCGTTATTGGTTAAAATATTGATATATAAAATGATCGCTCGTAACTGAGATAGTCTGAACATACTATTAGTATAGGTTATCGTGTGATTTGGAAACTAGTTTGTCTAGACTAATTAAATCATATGGATATGCCTGGGGCATATTGAGCACGACCAGTTTGGATAGAATTAACTTGTACTGATCGGCGTAGTTAATTCGGTCCTAGTATTCTAATCTCTTAATCCCAAGATTGGGACGGGCATGAAAGTTAGATATCGTATGCTTTGATTTGCCAAATGGTGCGGTCAATTGAGGCCTATATCTCGGTAAGTTGGGTATGCGGTGTTTAGATTCTTGTGTGTCATTGCTAGTTAGAAGAATCCATGTACTGGTTTGTCGGGTTGATGGTGCTCCCGAGATGAGCTCGTAAGGTTTATTATACTAAACTCGGCCGGTGAATTTTATGTCCGATATAATAAGAAAGTCGAGTGGTACTAATCCTGGATACTAAGAAGTCGGTGAATTAATTTGTCAGTAAATTGATGAACCGACGAGCACTAGATCTTTGATGTGGGGAGATATAAGAATAATAAAGTGAGAGCGATGTAAAGTCATTTTTGAGCGATAGTTCCATAATTGGTCCGTTAGTGGTACAACTAATTATGCGTTTGACTAATCTACAAAGTGAATTAATTAATCTTAAAAGTTTAATTAATATTTAATTGACTAAGTGGATTAAGAAATTAATTCATATTGAATTAATTAATCCTAAGGGTTCGATTAAATTAAATTAACGAAGTGGGTTAAGAAATTAATTTGAAAGGCTCGATTGGAATTGACTAGTCTAGGGAAGACTAAGTGGTCAACGAAAGTCAAACACTAAGGCCCAAATTAAAAGCCCACTAGGTCTCCCAAGGAGCTCCCTATAAATAGCTAATGTTAGGCACTTAAGAAGACATTCGAAACCTTGTAGGCAAATACCTTAGAGTGAGAAAGACAAGTCTAGAGAGAGAATTTCTTCTCATTCCTTGAGAGTTCTTTCTCGAAGTCGGTTTGCGATCTTTCTTGTTCGAGAAACTCAGCCCACGATTCTAGAAGCCCAAGTCCACCGCCCAGAAGTTCAACCGCCGCTCGAATAGTCCGATAGCTGCCCTTTTTCCGGCCAGTTTGCGCCGCCAGCTTTTTTTGAACTTTACGACACCGATTTGGTTTTTTTTGTAGTGGGCTTTGTTTATTTGTTGCGTTGATCATTTAGCTTGTTCTTTTTGGTTGGCCAAAGTCTAGATCTACGAGTAAATAGCTTACCCACTAAGTTTTATTGAGGCGGTGTGAGTTTTCAGATTAGAATCAGTTTCCCGGGTTAGATCTATTTTTGAGATCTGCGAGTTTCTTAAAGTGGGTTTCTTGGCTTATTCTGTTTCCTTCACTAGGATCATGGGAAACAGGTACGGAGGATGAGGGGGGTAGTAGTGGATGAGGATTAGTTGGAAATTCTGAAGAGGAAAGCAGGTAGGAGTCTGGGTAGAATGAGGATATAAAGGAGCAAAAGGATTTGATTGGATAGGATGAGTGTTGGATGAGGGAGACATATTTAAAAAAGGGGGAGAATATGAGAATTAAGGTGAAGATTGAGATATGGGATTCGGTGGTTGAGGTGAGATAAGGATAGAGGAGGGAGATGGACAAGCTAAAGGATAAGACTTAGCTGCAGAAGATTGTTGTTGGAGATTAGATGAGGAAGGGTTGTTGACCGAAGAAGGTGAGATCAAATTAGGTGCTGGTGGGTGTTGTGATAAAGGAGAAAAAGGGCTGACATGGCAATGAGAGCAGTTGGGTGGAGCTAGGGCTGGCAATTCGTGTCGTGTTCGTGTTATCGTGTTCGGGTTGGCATGTTGGCGTGTCGAGAAACCCCCAACCCAAACCCAACCCATTTAATTAATCGTGTCGAAAACTCCAACCCTAACCCGACCTGTTTATAATCGTGTCGACCCGAACCTAACCCGCGTAACCCGTTTAATTGTTGATAGGTGATTTTCCGATCCAAGTTTTCGCCACAGAAAAAGGTGACTGAATTTGTCAAGGAGACTAAAACATAAATGTTTATTTATAATAACACCATCTAAAATTTGAATATATCAAATTTAAATCCATCAATTTAAATTTAACCATAACATTTTTATACATGACATCAACAAAAATTTCATCAATTGAAATTCTTCCTAATACAACCAAAATCCAATTCAATCCAACCAAAATAAATAAAATGCAAAGGTAATTACAATTAGAAAATTTAAATAACAAAATACCACCATAGGAAGTCGTGTTGAATTTTTGATTTGGGAATTTGGAAGTTTTCTCAATTATTAAGGTTATAAAATTTACTTTTTTAAAAAATAATTTCTTAACTGGTTCACGTGTCAACCCGTCGTGTCGACCCAAACCCGACCCGCTATTTAAACGTGTCGACCCAAACCCGACCCATTTATTATACGTGTCAAAAATCTCAACCCTAACCCGCTTTTTTTCGTGTCGTGTTCATGTCGGGTTATCGTGTCGTGTCAGCAATTGCCAGCCCTAGGTGGAGCATTATTTTGAGTAGGAACCGTGGGAATTGAAGAAGTGCATGGTACTGGAAGCCAAATGCAAGGATCAGGCCTAGACGAACTACTAGCTAAAGTAGGAGAATTTTTAAAAGGAAAACACGACTCATTAAATTAAACATGGCGAGCAAAATATATTTTACCCGAGATAGGATCAAGATAACGGTACCCTAAGTGAGAAGATGAATATCCTAAAAATACACACGGTTTGGAGCGAAAATCAAATTTGTGACGATTATATGGACGAAAAAAAGGATAAACGGCGCATCCTAAAACTCTTAAGAATTGAAAATCAAGAGTTCTATGATACAAAAAAGTATATGGAACTTGAAAATGTAAAGACGTGGACGGTAAACGATTAATAAGAAAAACAACTGTCTCAAATGCCACATCCTCATATTTTAATGGTGTGCCGGATTGGGCTAAGAGAGTAAGGCTAGTATCAACAATGTGACGAAATTTTCGTTCAGCCGTTCCATTTTTTTCATGAGTATGAGGACATGCAATATGATGAACAATGCCTTGAGTTTTCAAAAAAAGTGGAAATAGGACGATACTCACTGCCACAATCTAAATTAAAACTTTTAATAGAAGCATTAAACTGCTTTTCGATAAACAATTTAAATTGACGAAATAACATAAAAACTTCACTCTTATTTTTCATTGGGAAAATCCATGTAAACAGGGAATAATCGTCAATAAAAATAACAAAGTAACGATGACCACAACTAGACACTACTGGGGCTGAACCCAGACATCGGAGTGAATTAACTCTAGAGGAGAAGAACTACGATGATGGGTGAGAGGAAGTGAGGTCCGATGCAGTTTGCCAAGGCAACAAGCTTCACGCTATTCATTAGAACGGGAGGTAGAGGAGCACGAAAGATGAAATGACCGAATGAGAGACCGAAGGGGGTATGAACGACTTGAGGGAATGGAGTGCAAATTTAAAGTGTATAACCCTGACTCAGCAGTGCCCAAGAGAAGAATTTCCTTGTTGGATTGATCCTTCACACAACAAGACGCAACATCAAAAAAAAAAAAAAAACATTTGTTATCCTTACAAAATTTTTGCACATATAAAAGAGGTTTACTAAGAGAATGAACTCTTAAAACATTAAGTAAATTCAATGCACGAGAATTGGACTGAACATTTGACTGACCAACATGAGAAATGGACAAGGAGTTACCATTACCAACGGTAAGTCCGTCATGACCAGAATAATTATCAGTGAGACTCAGAGAAGCATAATGAGTAGCATCAGAATCAGGATGCCACTGAGACACATCAACTAAAGGAAACAGAACAAGCCCGGGCTAAATCAAAAATCTCACTTTCGTGCTATGCATTCAAAAACCGGAGACTTTTGACTCAGCTCAGGCTCAAATTCATTTTCCCTGAACGGATCTAAGCTTATATTAGTTCAATTTATTAAAACGACGCTCACAGATTAAATCTTTAACTAAAGCGGAAAGATTAAAGATTATACATTTGAAGCGAAGTCCTAAGCAATATAGAAAATCAAAACTTTGGGAAAGCGAAATCTACTCAGAATCCCAAGGATAAATCCAAAAGACCTAGAACTTGGGTGGGAAAGTAACTACGAGGTGGCTAAAGGCATTGGCGAAGAAATCCAAAGAAACCCACTTCAAGAATCCAACAGATCTGAAAAACAGATTTAGCCCGGGAACTGATCCTAATCTGAAAACTCACTTCAGGAATTGACCTTTGCTCGTAGATATAGACTTTGATGAACCCGAAGGAACGAGCCAAAAGATCAACACAACAAATGGAACAAAACCCACTACAAAATGCTGCCCAAAACTCACCAAAATTTTGGTCTGACTTCACGCCGAAAAACTCGGCGGCGGCGAGACTAGGATCGGCTGCCGGTAGAATTTTGGACAGCAAATCAGAAAGCCCACTTGGGTTTTCAAAGATCAGAGCTTGAGGATTCTCGAAGAAGAAATATCCTTGGTCGACTTTGAAAAAAAACTTCAAGGAACGAGAAGAAGTTCTCTCTCTAGACCACTCTTTCTCTCACTAGGCAAAATGCCTCTAAGGTTTCTAATATCTTCAAATGTGCCTAACATTAGCTATTTATAGGGAGCTCCTTATGAGACCTAGTGGGCTTTTGAGTTGGGTCTTAGTGTTTGACTTTCGTTGAACCCTTAGTCTTCCCTAGACTAGTCAACTCCAATCGAGCCTTTCGAATTAATTTCTTTATCCACTTCGTTAATTTAATTTAATCGAACCCTTAGCATTAATTAATTTAATATGAATTAATTTCTTAATCCACTTAGGCAATTAAATATTAATTAAACCTTTAGGATTAATTAATTTATTTTGTCAATTAGTCAAACGCATAATTAGAAGTATCACTAACAAACCAATTATGGAACTACCGCTCAAAAATGACTTTACATCGCGCTCACTTTATTATTCTTCTATCTCCCCACATCAAAGATCTAGTGCTCGTCGGTTCATCAATTTACTGACAAATTAATTAACCGATTTCTTGGTATCCGAGATTAATACCACTCGACTGTCTTATTATACCAGACATAAAGTCACCGGCCGGGTTTAGTATACGAACTCATCTCAGGAACACCATCAACCCGACAAACCGGTTCATGAATTCCTCCGACTAGCAACGACACACAAAGAAGTTAAACACCGCATACGCAACTTTCCGAGATTTAGGCCTCAACTCACCGCACCATTTGGCAAATCAAAGCATACGATATCTAACTCTCATGCCCGTCCCAATCTCGGGATTAAGAGATTAGAATACTAGGACATAATTAACTACGCCGATCAGTACAAGTTAATTCTATCCAAACTGGTCATGCTCAATATGCCCCGGGCATATCCGTATGATTTAATTAGTCTTGACAAACTAATTTCCAAATCACACGATAACCTATACCGATAGTATGTTCAGACTATCTCAGTTACGAGCATTCTTTTTATATATCAATATTTTAACCAATAACGAAATCTACTGTGCTTTTCTACACCTTGTTATCTAGTTCTATGATATAATGGAACAAATTTCATATTGAAACAAAATGATATGTGAACTGGGTATTAGTTTTTGATACAAGCAAATAGTTTTCTAGTATTCAAAACTAACAATCCCCCACTAATACTCAAAGCTATGCTCTGAAGTACAAAAACACTGTCCAACCTACTTTATTACACTGCTGTCATAATGAAAACTACAAAACACCTTTAAGCTCACTCACATGGCTCCCTTAAGAATCTGACTCCTATGCCCTCCACATGTCTCTCAAAGACCTTTGGGGTCAATGGCTTTGTGAAAGGATCTACAAGGTTGTCTCCTGATGTTATCTTGGCCACGGTCACGTCTCCCTCTTTATGACTCCCATGCCCTCCACTTGTGCTCAATGTGTTTACTCGCCTTGTGGGCTCGCGGTTCCCTTGAGTTAGCAATTGCACCATTGTTATCACAGTAAATTGTGATAGACGTAGGCAACTCAGGGACCACATCTAAGTTCACCAGGAAGTTCCTGAGCCATACAGCTTCTTTCGCTGCCTCTGATGCGGCAACATACTCAGCCTTTATGGTGGAGTTCGCCACGTATTTCTGCTTGACACTCCGCCATACTATGGCTCCACCTCCTAGAGTAAACACAAACCCAGAGGTAGACTTATTCTTGTCCATATCACCTTGAAAGTCCAAATATGTGTAATCCAATGGTACTAGCTCTAGCGCTCTATAAACTAGGACATGATCTCTCGTCCTGCGTAAGTACTTGAGAATGCATTTTACTGCCTCCCAGTGAGCCTTCCCAGGATTACTCTGATATATGCTAACCATGCCAACGACAAAGCAAATATCAGGCCTAATACATAACATATCATACATGAGACTACCCACTGCAGATGCATAGGGTACCGCCTTCATGGCATATATCTCATCGGCAGTCTTGGGACACTGCTCCTTTGATAAATGCACTCCATGCCTGAAAAGTAGTGAACCCTTCTTGGAGTTCTGCATGTTAAAACGGGCCAGAATCGTGTCTATGTATGAAGCTTAGGAGAGTGTCAAAGAACGTCTCCTATGATCTCGAATAATCTTGATCCCAAGGATATGTCCAGCCTCTCCCAAGTCCTTCATATCAAACTGTCTGGACAACTATTCCTTTGAAAAATTATCTGCCCAGGCCCGGTCAAATACTCACTTTCGTGCTACGCATTCCAGAATCAGAATCTTTGACCAGGCCTAGACTCTAGCACAATCGCTATTCCAATCCTTACTTGAAATAACATTGCGTAGGATCTTGGTATGTACTCATTCAATCTATCACGTAACAATAATTTCTAATTAAAGCGAAAACATAGAAAGTACCTCTAGAAGTGTGTTACTCAGGTGATCGCTTGTATGACTCAAGACTTTGATTGCACATTGTGTGGGCAACGATCTAGCGAGCAATTGATCAGCAATCTACACAAAAAAACTCACCGAAAAAATTCTGCAGCTTGACGCCGCCTGAATTGAACTGCAACCGCCGCCGCCCCCGCCCGAGAGAGAAAAACATTTTCTCTCTCTAGTTTTTCTTTTCTTGAAAACTTAAGAATTGTGTGTTGTATATTTGCTAATCCCTTGTCTATATATAGAGCTACAAGAGAGACCCCAAGTTGGTTTATGATTGGTCTTCCTAATGAGTTTAGGTAATTAATTAGTTTCTAAATCCAATTAGGTAATTAATCTAATAGGATAATCCAAATCCAATTAGATTTCCCAATCTCTAGGATTTTCTAATTTTAATTGAAACTTAAGACTTAATTAATTAATTAAATATTTCTATTTTGTTAATTACTTAATTAACTCTTAGGAATAATTAATTAATTAATTAATTCTACTTATTCAATTAACCCACTACAAAATTAATCATACCACTAACGGATTAATTTTGGCACTACCATCCTACACCAGAATTACTTTCGGAATAACTAAATTAATTTATTCTTAATCTCCCCACATCAAATATTTAGTGCTCGTTAATTTATTAATTTACTGATAAATTAATTAATTAACTTCTTTAATTCCGAGACTAGTACCACTCGACCTTTTTACTATACTGGACATAAGTCCACCAGCTGGGTTTAGTATAATAAACATAACGAACTCATCTCGAGAGCACCATCACCCCGGACGCATCGGTACATGGTTTCCTTTCGACAAACAGCAACACACCAAATAACTAAACACGCGCACCCAACCCACCGAGACTATTAGCCACAATTGACCTCACTCATTGGCAGATCAAAGTACGCTATGTCTAATCCTCATGCCCGCTCAAGTCTAGGGATTAAGAGATAGAATACTAAGAACGAATTTTCTATTAAATCAGTATAAGACAAATCATTCTAAATGGTCAAGTTCAATATGCCCCGGGCATATCTATATGATTCAATTAGTTTAGACAAACCAATTATCCGAATCACATAATAACCTAAACCGATAGCTTATCCAAAACTGTCTCGGTTACGAACCTCATTTATATATTATGTCTTTTAACTAATGATGAGATCTACTGTGTCACACCAGACACCTCATCATCTAACTACATAATATAAATAGACAAAACATGCACAACATATAAACCAAAACATTAAATCGATATATTAACTGGGAAAAAGTATAATACAAGCATAGCTTATGTATTCAAACCTAACAATCTCCCACTAATACTTAAGCTATGCTTTAAGTATATAACTACATTCATCTTTTACACTGTACAATATATCTAGAAAAGCAATCATGGCTCTCCTAAGTATCTGATCCCCATGCCCTCCACGTGAGCCTCAAAAACTTTTGAAGTCAATGTCTTTGTGAACGGATCTACATGGTTATCCTCCGATGCTATCTTAGCCACGACCACGTCTTCCCTCTTGACGATATCTCCTATCAGGTGGTACTTCCGCTCTATATGTTTACTCGCCTTGTGGGCTCGTGGTTCCTTCGAGTTTGCTACTGCACCGTTGGTACTGTGATTGACTTCTGCAAGCCAGGAATCAAATCTAAGTTCACTAGGAAGTTCTTGAGCCACAATGCTTCTTTCGCTGCCTCTGATGCGACAACATATTCAGCCTCCATGGTAGAGTTCGACACGTATTTCTGCTTGACACTCCGCCATACTATGACTCTACCTCCCAAAGTAAACACATACCCTGAGATAGACTTGCTCTTGTCCCTATCGCATTGGAAATCTGAATCTATGTAACCTCAGGGTACTAGCTCAGGCGCTTTATAGACCAACACTTGGTCTCTCGTTCTGCACAAATACTTGAGAATGCATTTTACTGCCTCCCAATGAGCTTTCTCGGGGTTACTCTGATATCTGCTTACAATTCCAACGACATAACAGATATCAGATCTCGTACACAACATGACATACATGAGATTTCCTATTGCCGAAGCATAAGGAACTATCTTCATGGCCTTTATCTCCTTAACAGTCTTAGGAGACTGTTCCTTAGATAGATGCACTCCGTGTCTGAAAGGCAGAAAACCTTTCTTGGAGTTCTGCATGTTAAAATGGGCCAGAATTGTATCTATGTATAAAGCTTGAGAGAGCGTTAGTGAACGTTTCCTACGATCTCGAATTATCTTGATCTCAATGATATATCTCACTTCTCCTAAATTCTTCATATCAAATTGTTTCGACAACCATATCTTTATGTCTGATAACACTTTCTTATTGTTGCCAATTAGTAAAATGTCATCTACATAAAGCACAAGAAACACCACCGCATTTCCATCACGTCAGCGGTACACACATTGCTCATCCCGGCACTAAGTAAATCCATAGGATTTGATTACCTCATCAAACCGGATGTTCCAAGATCCGAATGTCTGCTTAAGTCTGTAAATAGACTTCTTAAGCCTGCAAAACTTATGCTCTTGGCATTTTTCAACGAATCCCTCTGGTTGCTGCATGAAGATGGTTTCCTCAAGACTTCCTTTAAGGAACGCTGTCTTGACATCCATCTACCATATCTCATAATCTAAATGAGCAGCTATGGCCAAGAGAATCCGGATCGACTTTAGCATGGCCACCGGGGAGAAGGTTTCCTCAAAATCGATTCCCTATTTCTGAGTATACCCCTTCACCACAAGCCTAGCTTTAAAGGTTTCAACCTTTCCGTCAGTTCCTCTCTTGCGTTTGTAGACCCACTTACATCCAATGGGCTTGAACCCATCAGGCAGGTCCACAAGCTCCCAGACTTGATTGTGGTCCATCGACCCCATCTCAGATATCATTGCCTTTCGCCAAGCTTCGGCATCTTTATCTCGGAGAGCCTCATTGTAGTTCACTGGGTCATCCTCAAGCACGCCTGGGACTAGGTCTGAGGCCTTTCCCAAGCCAATGAACCTATCGGTCACTCTTATAACCCTCCCACTACGACGAAGCACTACCTCTGTAGGCGCATCATCTATGATATCTTGTGCAGTGTGTGGTGTATCTATTTGTGCTGATGCATCAAGATTATCAAATTGTTTCATTTTAAAGGATTGCCACATAGGATCTGGGTTTGCACTTGATCGATTTACCACGTAACAAAAATTTCTAATTAAAGCGGAATCTTAGAAAAGTACCTTTGAAGTGCGCACTTGGTGATTCTCTTGTATGACTCAAGACTTTGACTTCACGTTGTATGGGCAACGAACTAGAAGTCAATTGATCATCTAATCACCACAATCCACCTGCTAGAAAATTCTAGCACCGCAGCACCTGGCACGTACTGTAAACGCACCGCCCGGAGAGAGAGAAAATTACTCGCAGCTGGTATAAAACCAAGGCCAAAATTTGGCCAATGAAGGACCAAAGACCAGCCGTAATTTTCCCTTGAAAATCCGACTTAGAGAGAAAGTTTTCTCTATCTAGGATTTTCTCTCTCTAGTTTTCTTGTCTTGAAAACTTATGGAATTGTATATCTTGAATAGCTAATCCCTTGTCTATATATAGAGTTACAAGAGAGACCCCAAGTTGGTTTAGATTTGGTCTTCCTAATGGGTTTAGGTAATTAATTAGTTTCCAAATCCAATTAGGTAACCAATCTGATAGAATAAACCAAATCCTACTAGATTTCCTAATCTCTAGGATTTCCTAATTCCAATTGAAACTTAAGACTTAATTAATTAATTAAATAATTTCACTTTATTAATTACTTAATTAACCCTTAGGAATTAATTAAATAATTCCACTTTGTTAATTACTCAATTAACCCTTAGGAATAATTAATCAATTAACCCATTACAAAAGTAATCGTACCACTAACGGATTAATTTTGGCACTACCATCCTACACCAGAATTGCTTCTGGAACAACTTAATTAAATTATATTCATAATCCCCCCACATCAAAGATATAGTGCTCGTTAAAATAAATTAATTTACTGATAAATTAATTAATTAACTTCTTTAATTCTGAAACTAGTACCACTCGACCTTTTTACTATACTGGGCATAAGTCCACCGGCCGAGTTTAGTATAATAAACATTTCGAGCTCATCTCGGGAGCACCATCACCCCGGACGCACCGGTACATGGTTTCCTTTAGGCAAACAGCAGCACACCAAGCAACTAAACACGCGTACCCAACCTACCGAGACTATTGGTCACAATTGACCTCACCCATTGGCAGATCAAAGTACACTATGTCTAATCCTCATGCCCGCTCGAGTCTAGGGATTAAGAGATAGAATACAAGGAACGATTTGTCTATTAAATCAGTACAAGACAAATTATTCCTAAAGGTTAAGTTCAATATGCCCCGGGCATATATATATGATTCGATTAGTTTAGACAAACCAATTATCCGAATCACATAATAACCTAAACCTACAGTTTGTCCAAAGCTGTCTCGGTTACGAACCTTATTTATATATTATGTCTTTTAACCAATGATGAGATGTATTGTGTCACACAAGACACCTCATCATCTACTTACATAATATAAATGGACATATTATGCACAACAAATTATAACCAAAACATAAATCGATATATTAATCTGGAAAATTGTACAATACAAGCATAGCTTATGTATTCAACTCCAACAATATCTCACTAATACTTAAGCTGTGCTTTAAGTATACATCTACATACAACTCATATACATTATGCTGCTATCTATCTAGAAAAACTATCATGGCTCTCCTAAGTATCTGATCCCCATGCCCTCCACGTGAGCCTCAAAGACTTTCGAAGTCAATGTCTTCGTGAATGGATCTGCAAGGTTATCCTCTGATGCTATCTTAGCCATGACCACGTCTTCCCTCGTTATGATGTCTCGTATCAGGTGGTACTTGCGCTGTATATGTTTACTCGCCTTGTGGGCTCGTGGTTCCTTCGAGTTTGCTACTGCACCGTTGTTATCACAATAAACTGTGATAAACTTCTGCAAACCAGGAATCACATCTAAATCCACTAGGAAGTTCTTGAGCCATACTGCTTATTTCGCTGCCTCTGATGCGGCAACGTACTCAGCCTCTATGGTAGAGTTCGCCACGCATTTTTGCTTGACATTCCGCCAAACTATGGCTCCACCTCCTAGAGTAAACACATACCCTGAGGTAGACTTGCTCTTGTCCCTGTCGCCTTGGAAATCTGAATCTGTGTAACCTCGAGGTACCAGCTCAGGTGCCTGATAGACCAGAACTTGGTCCGTTGTTCTGCACAAATACTAGAGAATGCATTTTACTGCTTCCCAATGAGCTTTCCCAAGGTTACTCTGATATCTGCTTACCATGCCAACGGCATAACAGATATCATGCCTCATACACAACATGGCATACATGAGACTTCCTACTGCCGAAGCATAAGGAACTATCTTCATGGTCTCTATCTCCTTAACAGTCTTAGGAGACTGTTCCTTAGATAGATGCACTCTGTGTCTGAAAGGCAGAAAACCTTTCTTGGAGTTCTGCATGTTAAAACGAGCCAGAATCGTGTCTATGTATGAAGTTTGGGAGAGCGTTAACGAACGTTTCCTACGATCTCGAATTATCTTGATCCCAAGGATATGTCCCACTTCCCCTAAGTCCTTCATATCAAACTGCTTGGACAGCCATGCCTTTACGTCTGATAACACTTTCTTGTTATTGCCAATCAATAGAATGTCATCTACGTAAAGCACAAGAAACACCACTGAGTTTCCATCACGTCTGCGGTACACACATTGCTCATCCGGACACTGAGTAAATCCAAAGGACTGGATTACCTCATCAAACCGGATGTTCCAAGATCTGAATGCCTACTTAAGTCCATAAATAGACCTCTTAAGCCTGCAAACCTTATGCTCTTGGCATTTTTCAATGAATCCCTCTGGTTGCTGCATAAAAATGGTTTCCTCAAGACTTCTGTTTAGGAAAGCTGTCTTGACATCCATCTGCCAAATCTCATAATCCAAATGAGCAGCTATGGCCAAGAGAATCTGGATCGACTTAAGCATGGCTACCGAGGAGAAGGTCTCCTTATAATCGATTCCCTCTTTATGAGTATACCCCTTCGCCACCAGCCTAGCTTTAAAGGTTTCTACCTTTCCGTCAGGTCCTCTATTACGTTTGTAAACCCACTTGCATCCAATGGGCTTAAACCCATCAGGCAAGATCACAAGCTCCCAGACTTGATTGTGGTCCATTGACCCCATCTCGGATATCATTGCCTTACGCCAAGACTCTGCATCTTTATCTCGGAGAGCCTCATTGTAGTTAACTGGGTCAGGTTCAGGTGCACCTGGGACTAGGTCTGAGGCCTCTCCCACGCCAATGAACCTGACGGGCTCTCTTACAACCCTCCCACTACTACGAGGCACCACCTGTGTAGGCGCATCATCTGTGATCTCATATGCAGTGTGTGGTGTATCTACTTGTGCCGGTGCATCAGGATTAATAGTTTGCTATCTAAGCTCTTCTAGTACTATCTTACTCTTAGGCTTGTGGTCTAAGACATAGTCCTCTTCTAAAAATCTAGCGTTGGTACTAGCCACCACCTTCTGATCTTTAGGACTATAGAATAGACCCCCTTTCGTTCCCCTAGGATATCCTACAAACAGCATTAATTCAGTTTTCGCATCTAACTTAGCCATATCTACCTTAAGCACATGTGCTGGACAACCCCAAATTCTGAGATGTTTTAGACTGGGCTTGCGCCCATTCCACAATTCTAATGGGGTTGAAGGCACGGTTTTAGATGGTACAAGATTAAGAATATACATTGTCGTTTCTAAGGCATATCCCCAGAACGAACTTGGCAAATCACTATAGCTCATCATAGACCTAACCATTTCCATGAGAGTTCGATTCCTCCTTTCTGCTACACCATTCTGCTGTGGCTTGCCAGGTGCAGACAACTGAGACTGAATTCCTACCTCACTGAGGTAATCTCGAAATTCATATGACAAGTACTTTCCACCACGATCTGAATGCAGTGTCTTGATACTCTTACCATTATGCTTCTCCACATCTGCCCGAAACTCTTTGAACTTGCCAAAACATTCGGACTTGTGGCGCATTAGGTAAATGTACCTGTACCTAGAGTAGTCATCTGTGAATGTCACGAAATACTCAAATCCCCCTCGTGCCTGGACCGTCATAGGTCCACACAAGTAACAATGAATCAACTCCAATACTTCTTTAGCTCCATAATCTTTTGCTTTAAAAGGTCTCTTGGTCATTTTACCTTCCAAGCAAGATTCACATGTTGCATAACTGTCAATCTCTAATGAACCTAAAGGTCCATCATTGACCAACCTTTGAATCCTACTAAGGTTTATATGACCTAGCCTGAGATGCCAAAGATAGGTTTGATTCATTTCAAAAGGATTCTTCCTCTTATTAATGTTAGATACTAAGCTATCTATTTCTATGTTTTACGCAACAGGGGAGTTAGAATTAACCACAAATAAATTGTCAACCAATGAACCAGAACAAATAAGTTTTCCATTTCTTTTAATAAGTACAGAGTCATCAGAAAAAATGAACTTATAACCATTCTTCAAGAGTTTAGAAACCGAAATCAGGTTATTTCTAAAACTCGGTACATAAAGACAATTCACTAATTCTAAGCTACAATTTTTGAAAATTAAGTTGACAACTCCCACTGCTTCTACTGACACTCTCGTAGTGTCGCCCATGTAGATGTCCAGTTCGCCCTCTCTAAGCTTCCGGGTTACTTGGAACCCCTGCAAAGAATTACAAACATGGTCAGTGGGCCTGAATCCACACACCAAGTATCTGTGAGAATCACCGCTAAACATGTCTCAGTAATTAGGGCAGATACAATCGTACCTTTGAGCTTTGGATAATCTGTTTTCCAGTGTCCTGCTTTACCGCATTTAAAGCACTTGCCCTTGGGCTTGCTTTTCTTGCGATGTCTGGCTTTGCAGCAAGTTTCCTGGTGTTCCTCTTCTTCTTATTCTTCTTGCCTTTCGGCCCAGAAGAAGAACTCGAAGCCTTTACTGTGACCAAAGCTTGCTTCTTCTCGTGGAAGATGCCTTCGGCCGCCACCAAATCAGTCAAGAGCTCAGGCAAAGTATAAACCCTTTGGTTCATATTGTAGTTGACCCGAAACTGCTCAAAACTAGAGGGCAGACTCTGGAGGATAATATCTATCTGACTTTCCAGGTCGATTTCTCCTCCCAACACCTCAATTTCATTGATGTTGCTCATCATGTGTAGAACATGATCTCTCACCGATCCGCTTTCAGCCATTTTGGTATTCATTAATTTCCTCATGGCTACCTGCCTAACAGTCCTGCCTTGATGTGTAAAATTTCCCTTAGGTGTGCCATCATATTGAAGGCGGAGACCATGGGATGAAGCTGATGTTGCAGCACATTTGACACAGAAGCCAAAATGTAGCACCGTGCCATCTTATCCGTTTTTCTCCACCTGGTATAGGCATCCCTATCCTCTTGGGTAGAGTTCTCATTGTTAGTTTTGAATACACAAAAGCTATGGCTTGTATAAAAAACTAATATCCACAGTTGACATATCACTTTGTTTCAGTATAAATTTGTTCCTTTATATCATAGAACTAGATAACGGGGTGTGGACAGACATAGTAGATACCGTTATTGGTTAAAGTATTGATATATAAAAAGTATGCTCGTAACCGAGATAGTCTGAACATACTATCGGTATAGGATATTGTGTGGTTTGGAAATTAGTTTATCTAAACTAGTTTAAATCACACAGATATGCCCAGGGCATATTGAGCACGACCAGTTTGGATAGAATTGACTTATACTGATCGGCGTAGTCAATTCGGTCCTAGTATTTCGTCTCTCAATCCCGAGATTAGGACGGGCGTGAGGGTTGGATATCGTGCGCTTTGATTTGCCAAAGAGTGAGGTCAATTGAGGCCAATACCTTAGTAGGTTGGGTATGCGGTGTTTAGCTTCTTACGTGCCGTTGCTAGTCGGAGGAATCCACGTACCGGTTCGCCGGGTTGATGGTGCTCCCAAGATGAGCTCGTAAGGTTATTATATTAAACCCGGCTGGTGAACTTTATGTTCGGTATAATAAAAGGACGAGTGGTACTAATCTCGGAAACCAAGAAGTCGGTGAATTAATTTGTCAGTAAATTGATAAACCGACGAGCGCTAGATCTTTAATGTGGGGAGATAGAATAAAATATAATGGCACGATGTAAAGTCGTTTTCGAGCGGTAGTTCCATAATTGGTCCGATAGTGGCACGACCGATTATGCATTTGACTAATCGACAAGGTAAATTAATTAATCCAAAAGGTTTAATTAATATTTAATCGACAAAGTGAATTTAGAAATTAATTCTATTTTGAATTAATTAATTCTATTTTGAATTAATTAATTCTAAGGGTTCGATTAAATTAAATTAACAAAGTGGATTAAATAAATTAATTTAAATGGGTCAATTGGAGTTGATTAGTCGGGAAGACTTAGCGGTCAACGAAAGTCAAATGTTAAGGCCTACCTCGAGAGCCCATTAGGTCTCCAATCGAGCTCCTATAAATAGAAGACTTGATGCCCAAGAAAACCTAAGGAAATTTTGCAAGACTTGTCTTGCCCCTTTCTTGAGCAAGAAGGTTCTAGAGAGAATTTTTCTTCAAGAATTCTTTCTAAAAAACGAACTAGATTTCTTGTTCTTCGAATTGGACTCATCTCAAAGACCGAACCTTTGGTTGATTATTCATCTTGGCACGCCAGAATTCTGCAGTTTTTACCTCGGACCAACAGCAATTTCGCTGGGCAATTTTGGTCTGGGCAGTCGCGACTTAGTGCAGCTGCTGCGTGCATTTTTGCTGCTGATCTTCAGTACTTAGTCCGCGCATTTGATTCGAGAAGAGTGGTGTTGATCTCTTTCTATGGATGGGTGATCCGCTGCTTCTTCTTGTCTAGATCACGGCGGAACAAAGGCTGAATATTAGTAGTTGTTGTGGGTTTTATTCAGCACTGCAGCAGTGGGTTTTCTTGAGCAAGAAGGCGAGCAGGGTTTAGGGTTTTCGGTCAGATTTTGAGGTTATATTGAGTTTGATTTAAGTGATTTCCTTGTGGGCTAAGCAAATAGACTTCGATAGATTATTGCCAACGCAATATTCGAAGTTTTCTACGGAGAATCAATTGTATTTATATTGGAATCGCAACAAAGATTTGGTTTTTCTTTAGGCAAGGGACTTCGCTACAAAAGGTAGAATCTTTAAATTCCACTTTTATTAAAGATTGAATCTTTTATGTCCCGATTAATAAATTAAATAAGTATAAGCCTAGATCCGTTCATAGGTAAACTAATTTGAGCTTGAGCTTGGTCGAAAGCTTCCGATTCTGGAATGCATTGCACGAAAGTGAGGTTTTTGATTTAGCCCGGGCTTGTTCAGTTTTCCTTCACTCATCAGGCACTTCTGGACATACTTCGGTGAGCACAAACTTATACTGCTCAGCTGTTAGGACAATGTCCAAGTTATGAATCCAGTCGACATAATTGGTTCCAGTTAATTTGTTGTCTTTCAAAATAGCAGCTAAGGGGTTGAATGTCATATCAATTAAACTGGAAAATAAACAAACAATGTTTCAGTTATTTAGCCTAGAATTTCAAAAACATGAAATTCTATTAATTATTGACTTCCCTCAAAACAATAATCTTAATCCACCAACAACTCATCCATCGGGATTCTCGCAAGTCACGCTGTGTGGACGTTTACGCACATTCGTTTGAGAAGAACCAAGTTCATTAACTACATTATCTGACCAAATGATCTATTGATCAATGTAGCTAATAGTCGGTGCTTTCAGCCGTACAAATAAGCAGCGTAACCTCTTGGAAGGAATACTGCAGATCGTACACTAAGTGTATGCCATTACGTGACTTCTGAGTTTGTTACCTCAGGATAGTGCACCTCAGATGGAGAAGGTGTCGCATTTCTCCTAGTTAAACTTGCTCTAGTCATCTTACTCAGAAGTTCATAGTCTAGCGATCTCGGGGATGGACTCATCCGAATGGAGGAAGGCCCTAATGCCAACGCGCAAGTCCACCCACAACACATATGAACCCGTAATGGTGGCCATGGGAATATTAAACCAACCCGCTCCCACTTAGATTTCCAAATTAAGGGTTTTTCTGGTTTTAACATGCAATTAACTAACCCTAAATTATATGCAACCATAAAACCAACATGCTTTAAAATCATACATCTAAAATACATCATAAAAATTAAAACGATAAATACAAGAAATAAATTCCCCGACTATTATGGTTTTAATTGCTTCCATCTTCTGCCTTGATCTCGTGTCCCGTCACGTCACTCAATGGAGAGAGTCTTGAACTTCAAAAAACGGAAACTGGAGATAAAACGGGCAAAAAACGCAGCCCGAACCGGCCGCACGCGTGCAGCACGCTCAAAGGGTCGTGCCGCGCACACACAGCCCGCACGGGCCCTGCGCGCTGTTGCCGCACGACCTACTGCCGCGCCGAGTGGCAGCTGCGCTGCCTGCCATGGTTGCCGACGGCGGCTGCTGCCGGCGGTCGTCGCCGGTGCCGCCTCCTGCCACCAATTCCTCATTCGCTTTTTCCCACGCTATTTGGTCTTCTTGCAATTCGTTCTGGGTTTTCCTAGGTTTCTACGAATTAACGATAACCCAAAACCCACGAATTCAAGTTGCCCACCATAACACATTCGATTACAAAAATTAATTCTCCTACTACAAGGCTTCTAGGAAAATTAAATAATCGAAATTACATAGAAAAAATATACTATAGATTTAATCTAATCCTACACGGCTTCCAGCACGTGGTTATACTATTACAAACATTCATAATAAAATCAAATCCGGATATGTCCCGGAGTTTAATTAAAACCCATACAAACGTAACCACAATAGTCGGGATTTTTTAATCACCTGAAAATAAACCATGTAATTAATCGAACAAGCACAAAACCCAAAACCAGGCTCTGATACCAATTGAAAAGATTGCCACCTAGGATATGGGTTTGCACTTACTTGATTTACCACGCAACAAAAATTTCTAATTAAAGCGGAATCTTAGAAAAGTACCTTTGAAGCGCGCACTTGGTGATTCTCTTGAATGCCTCAAGACTTTGACTTCACGTTGTGTGGGCAACGAACTAGAAGTCAATTGATCAGTTGATCACCACAATCCACCTGCTAGAAAATTCTAGCACCGCAGCACCTGACATGTACTGTAAACGCACCGCCTGAAGAGAGAGAAAATTACTCGCAGCTGGTATAAAACCAAGGCCAAAATTCGGCCAATAAAGGACCAAAGACCAGCCGCAATTTTCCCTTGAAAATCCAACTTGGAGAGAGAAAGTTTTCTCTCTCTAGTTTTCTTGTCTTGAAAACTTATGGAATTGTATGTCTTGAATAGCTAATCCCTTGTCTATATATAGAGTTACAAGAGAGACCCCAAGTTGGTTTAGGATTGGTTTTCCTAATGGGTTTAGGTAATTAATTATTTTCCAAATCCAATTAGGTAACCAATCTGATAGGATAAACCAAATCCTAATAGATTTCCTAATCTTTAGAATTTCCTAATTCCAATTGAAACTTAAGACTTAATTAATTAATTAAATAATTCTAATTTGTTAATTACTTAATTAACCGTTAGGGATTAATTAAATAATTTCACTTTGTTAATTACTCAATTAACCTTTAGGAATAATTAATCAATTAATTAATTCTACCTATTCAATTAACCCATTACAAAATTAATCGTACCACTAACGGATTAATTTTGACACTACCATCCTACACCAGAATTGCTTCCGGAACAACTTAATTAAATTATATTCATAATCTCCCCACATCAAATATATAGTGTAATAAACATTTTGAGCTCATCTCGGGAGCACCATCACCCCGAACGCACCGGTACATAGTTTTCTTTCGGCAAGCAGCAGCACACAGAGCAACTAAACACGCGCACCCAACCTACCGAGACTATTGGTCACAATTGACCTCACCCATTTGCAGATCAAAGTACACCATGTCTAATCCTCATGCCCGCTCGAGTCTAGGGATTAAGAGATAGAATACAAGGAACGATTTGTCTATTAAATCAGTACAAGACAAATCATTCCTAAAGGTCAAGTTCAATATGCCCCGGGCATATCTATATGATTCAATTAGTTTAGACAAACCAATTATCCGAATCACATAATAACCTAAACCGACAGTTTGTCCAAAGTTGTCTCGGTTACGAACCTTATTTATATATTATGTCTTTTAACCAATGATGAGATCAACTGTGTCACACAAGACACCTCATCATCTACTTACATAATATAAATGGATATATTATGCACAACAAATTATAACCAAAACATAAATCGATATATTAATCTGGAAAATTGTACAATACAAGCATAGCTTTTGTATTCAACTCCTACATCCTTAACTCTTCTAGTACTATCTTGCTCTTGGGCTTGTGATCTAGAATATAGTATTCCTCTAAAAACCTGGCGTTAGTTCTAAATATCATCTTCTGATCTTTTGGACTATAGAACAGACCACATTTCGTTCCCCTAGGATATCGTACAAATAGCATTACTTCCATTCTTGCATCTAACTTAGCCGCGTCTGCCTTAAGCCCATGTGCTGGACAACCCCAAATTCTGAGATGTCTTAGACTAGGCTTTCGCCCGTTCCACAACTCTACTGGGGTTGAAGGCACGGTTTTAGATGGTACACGATTAAGGATGTACATTGCAGTTTCTAAGGAATATCCCCAGAACGAACTCAGCAAATCACTATAGCTTATCATTCACCTAACCATTTCCATGAGAGTTTAGTTCCTTCTTTCTGCTACACCGTTCTGCTGTGGTGTGCTAGGTGCAGACAACTGAGACTGAATTCTGACCTCGCTGAGGTATTCTCGAAATTCATGGAATAGGTACTCACCACCACGATCTGATTGCAGTGTCTTGATATTTTTATCCTGATGTTTATCCACATCTGCCCGATACTCTTTGGATTTACTAAAACATTCAGACTTGTGGTGCATCTGGTAAATATATCCCTACCTTGAGTAATCATCTGTGAACGTCAGAAAATACTCAAACCCACCTCGTGCTTGGATCGACATTAGTCCACACAAGTCAGAATGAATCAACTCTAATGCTTCTTTGGATCTATAACCTTTTGCCTTAAAAGGTCTCTTGGGCATCTTACCTCTCAAGCAGGATTCGCAGGTTGAATAACTGTCAATCTCTAATGAACTTAAAGGTCAATCATTGACCAACATTTGAATCCTCCTAAGGTTTATATGACCTATCCTGAGATGCCAAAGATAGGTTTGATTCATTTTAGAAGGTTCTTTCCTCTTATTAATGTTAGATGATGCGCCATTTATCTCTATGTTTTGCACAACAGAGGAGTTTGATTTAATTATAAACAAATTGTCAGCTAATGAACCAGAACAAATAAGTTTCCTATCTTTTAATAACAACGAAATCATCATAAAAAATAAACTTATAACCATTCTTTAAAAGTTTAGAAACTGAAACAAGGTTCTTTCTAAAACTCGGTACATGAAGACAATTAACTAAATCTAGCCTAGAATTTTCAAAAATTGGGCTAACTACTCCCACTGCTTCTACTGACACTCTTGTAGTGTCGCCCTAGTAGATATCCAGCTCGTCTTCTCTAAGCTTCCGGGTTACTTGGAACCCTTGCAAAGAATTACAAACATGGTCAGTGGCGCCTGAATCCACACACCAAGTATCTGTGGGAATCGCTGCTAAACATGTCTCAGTAATAAATTTTCATACTTTTAAGCTTTGGACAATCTAATTTTCAATGTCCCGTCTGATTGCACTTGAAGCACTTGTCTTTCGACTTCTTCTTTGAAATATCTGGCTTAGGCGCAATTCGCGCCTTTTGAGCTATTTCCTCGAGTTTTCTCTTCTTCTTTCCAGCCTCAGGCTTAGAAGAATATTCTGGAGTTTTGACTGCGACTAAAACTCATTTTTTCTCTTGAAAAAGACTTTTAGCCGTCACCAAATCTGCTAAGAGCTCAGATGAAGTACAGAACAATTGATTCATGTTGTAGTTCAACCAAAACTGCTCATAGCTTTGATGCAAGTTCTGGAGAACAATATTGACTTTGGTTTCACCATCGATTTTGCCTCTCATTGCCTCAACCTCGTTGATGTTACTAATCATGTCAATTACATGATCTCTCACAGGAGTGTTCTCAGCCGTCAGGACAATGTCCAAATTATGACTCCAATCAACATAGTTCGGACCAGTTAATTTGATGTCTTTCAATATTGTAGCTAAAAGATTGAATGTCATATCGAATACTGTAAATTAAATAAACAGACAATGTTTTAGTGTTTAATCCTAGAATTTCGAAAATAATAAGAAATTCTAATAATTATTGACTTCCCTCAAAACAATAATTTAAACCACCGACATCTCATTCACAGGGATTCTCGCAAGCCACGATAGTGTGGACGTTTACGCTAAACCACATTCGTTTGAGAAGAACCAAGTTCATTAACTACACTATCTGATCAAATGATCTATTGATCAATGTAGCTAATAGTCAGTGTTTTCAGCCGTACAAATGAGCAGCATAACCTCGATGGGAGGAATACTACAAATCGTACACTAAGTGTGTACCATTACGTGACTTCTGAGCTTGTTACCTCAAGATAATGCGCCTCAGATGGAGAGGGTATCGCATTTCTCCTAGTTAAATTTACTCTAGTCATCTTACTTAGAAATTCATGATCTAACGATCTTGTGGTTGGACTCATCCGAATGGAGGAATGCCCTAATGCCAACGTGCAAGTCCACCCACATCACATATGAACCCGTAATAGTGGCTGTGGGGATATTTAAACCAACCCGTTCCCACTTAGATTTCTGAATCGAGGGTTTTTCTTGTTTTAACATGCAATTAACTAATCCTAAGTTATGTGCAAACATAAAACTAGCAAGCTTTAAAATTATGCATCTAAAATACAGCATAAAAATCAAAGCACAAAACTTAAACTATAAATACGGGAAATAAATACGAAAAATAAATTTCCCGACTATCATGGTTTTAATTGCTTCCATCTTCTGCCTTGAACTCGTGTCCCACCACGCCACTCGATGGATTGAATCTTGAAAAATAAAAAAAAATGAACTCTGGAGGAAAAACGTGAAAGATTATCTGCCCGGGCCTAGCCAGAAACTCACTTTCGTGCTATGCATTCCAGAATCGAAATCTCTGGCCAGGCCTAGACTCTATCACAATCGCTATTCTAACCCTTGCTTGAAATAACATTGCGCAGGATCTGGGTTTGCACTTATTCGATTTACCACGCAACAAAAATTCTTAATTAAGCGGAAAGATAAGAATTACCTTCTGAAGCGTGAACTCAGGTGATCGCTTGTATGACTCAAGACTTTGATTTCAAGTTGTGTGGACAACAATCTAGAAATCAATTGATCAGTAATCAACACAAAACCCGTCAGGAAAATCCAGCAAAACTCGCTGGACCAAAATCCGACTAACTGTCATCGCACGCACCACTAGAAGGCTCCACATGGGCCGCCGCCAAGTTTGTACTCACCGGCAATTGACCACCCACGCGCGGTCGGGAAATCCAAGAAGAAAATTTGGCCAACCTCCCCTTGAGAACAACCGCCGGTCTAAGCTTAGAAAATTCGGTTTTGAGAGAGAAGTAATTTAATTCTCTCTCTAGGATTTTCTCTCTCTAGTTTCTTGAATTATGAAACTATTGAATTGTGTGTCTTGAATAGCTAATCCCTTGTCTATATATAGAGTTACAAGAGAGACCCCAAGTTGGTTTAGGATTGGTCTTCCTAATGGGTTTAAGTAATTAATTAGTTTCCAAATCCAATTAGATAACCAATCTGAGAGGATAAACCAAATCCTACTAGATTTCCTAATGTCTAGGATTTCTTAATTCTAATTGAAACTTAAGACTTAATTAATTAATTAATTCTACTTTGTTAATTACTTAATTAAACCTTAGGAATAATTAATCAATTAATTAATTCTACCTATTCAATTAACTAATTACAAAATTAATCGTACCACTAACGGATTAATTTTGGCACTACCATCCTACACCAGAATTGCTTCCGGAATAACTTAATTAATTTATTCATAATCTCCCTACATCAAAGATATAGTGCTCGTTAATTTATTAATTTACTGATAAATTAATTAATCAACTTCTTTAATTCTGAGACTAGTACCACTCGACCTTTTTACTATACCGGACATAAGTCCACCAGCTGGATTTAATATAATAGACATAAAGAGCTCATCTCGGGAGCACCATCACCCGGACGCACCAGTACATGGTTTCCTTTCGACAAGCAGCTGCACACCAAGCAACTAAACACGCGCACCCAAACCACCAAGATTATTGGCCACAATAGACCTCACCCATTGGCAGATCAAAGTACACTATGTCTAATCCTCATGCCCGCTCGAGTCTAGGGATTAAGAGATGGAATACCAAAAACGATTTGTCTATTAAATCAGTACAAGACAAATCATTCCTAATGGTCAAATTCAGCACGCTCCCGGCATATCTATATGATTTAATTAGTTTAGACAAACTAATTATCCGAATCACATAATAACCTAAACTGACAGTTTGTCCAAAGTTGTCTCGGTTACGAACCTCATTTATATATTATGTCTTTCAACCAATGATGAGATCTACTGTGTCACACAAGACACCTCATCATCTACTTACATAATATAAATGGACAAATCATGCACAACAAAATATAACCAAAACATAAATCGATATATTAACTGGGAAAATGTACAATACAAGCATAGCTTATGTATTCAACTCCAACAATCTCTCACTAATACTTAAGTTGTGCTTTAAGTATACATCTACATACAACTCCTATACATTCTGCTGCTATATATCTAGAAAAACTTTCATGGCTCTCCTAAGTATCTGATACCCATGCCCTCCACGTGAGCCTCAAAGACTTTTGAAGTCAATGTCTTCGTGAACGGATCTGCAAGGTTATCTTCTGATGCTATCTTAGCCATGACCACGTCTTTCCTCTTTACGATGTCTCGTATCAGGTGGTACTTGCGCTGTATATGTTTACTCGCCTTGTGGACTCGTGGTTCCATCGAGTTTGCTACTGCACCGTTATTATCACAATACACCATAATAGACTTCTGCAAACCAGGAATCACATCTAAGTCCACTAGGAAGTTCTTGAGCCACACTGTTTCCTTCCCTGCCTCTGATGCGGCAACATATTCAGCCTCCATGGTAGAGTCCGCCACGCATTTCTGCTTGACACTCCGCCAAACTATGGATCCACCTCCTAGTGTAAACACATACCCTGAGGTAGACTTGCTCTTGTCCCTTTCGCCTTGGAAATCTGAATCTGTGTAACCTCGAGGTACCAGCTCAGGCGCCTGATAGACCAGAACTTAGTCTCTAGTTCTGCGCAAATACTTGAGAATGCACTTTACTGCCTCCCAATGAGCTTTCCCGGGGTTACTCTGATATCACCATGCCAACGGCATAATAGATATTAGGTCTCGTACACAACATGACATACATGAGACTTCCTACTGCCGAAGCATAAAGAACTGTCTTCATGGCCTTTATCTCCTCAACAGTCTTGGGAGACTGTTCCTTAGATAGATGTATTCCGTGTCTGAAAGGTAGAAAACCTTTCTTGGAGTTTTGTATGTTAAAACGGGCCAGAATTGTATCTATGTACGAAGCTTGGGGGAGCGTTAACGAACGTTTTCTACGATCTCGGGTTATCTTGATCCCAAGGATATGTCCGCTTCCCCAAAGTCATTCATATCAAACTGCTTGGACAGCCATGTCTTTACGTCTGATAACACTTTCTTGTTGTTGCCAATCAATAGAATGTCATCTACTTAAAGCACAAGAAACACCACTGAGTTTCCATCACGTCTGCGGTACACACATTGCTCATCCGAACACTGAGTAAATCTATAGGACTGTATTACTTCATCAAACCGGATGTTCCAAGATCTGGATGCCTGCTTAAGTCCATAAATGGACCTCTTAAGCCTGCAAACCTTATGCTCTTGACCTTTTTCAATGAATCCCTCTGGTTGCTGCATAAAGATGGTTTCCTCAAGACTTCCGTTTAGGAAAGCTGTCTTGGCATCCATCTGCCAATTCTCATAATCTAAATGAGCAGCTATGGCCAAGAGAATCTGGATCGACTTAAGCATGGCTATCGGGGAGAAGGTTTCCTCATAATCGATTCCCTCTTTCTGAGTATACCCCTTCACCACCAGCTGAGCTTTAAAGGTTTCCACCTTCCCGTCAGGTCCTCTCTTACGTTTATAGACCCACTTGTATCCAATGGGCTTAAACCTATCAGGCAGGTCCACAAGCTCTCAGACTTGATTGTGGTCCATTGACCCCATCTCGGATATCATTACCTTACGCCAAGATTCTACATCTTTATCACGGAGAGTCTCATTGTAGTTTACTGGGTCCTGTTCAGGCGCGCCTGGGACTAGGTCTGAAGCCTCTCCCACGCCAATGAACCTATCGGGTTGTCTCGCAACCTCTCACTACGATGAGGCACCACCTATGTAGATGCATCATCTGTGATCTCATATGCAATGTGTGATGTATTTACTTGTGCTGGTGATTAGCGTTGGTGTTAATCACCACCTTCTGATCTTTAGGACTATAAAACAGACCACCCTTCGGTCTTCTAGGATATCCTACAAACAGCATTAATTTTGTTCTCACATCTAACTTAGCCGCATCTGCCTTAAGCACATGTGTTGGGCAACCCCAAATTCTGAGATGTCTTAGACTAGGCTTTCGCCCGTTCCACAACTCTACTGGGGTTGAAGGCACGATTTTAGATGGTACAAGATTAAGAATATACATCGTTGTTTCTAAGGCATATTTCCAGAACAAACTCGGTAAATCACTATAGCTCATCATCGACCTAACCATTTCCATGAGAGTTTGATTCCTCCTTTCTGCTATACCGTTCTGCTGTGGCGTGCCAGATGCAGACAACTGAGACTGAATTCTGACCTCACTGAGGTATTCTCGAAATTCGTGGGACAAGTACTCCCCACCACGATCTGATCACAGTGTCTTAATAATCATACCATGATGCTTCTCCACATCTGCTCGAAACTCTTTGAACTTGCCAAAGCACTCGGACTTGTGACGCATTAGGTAAATGTACCTGTACCTTGAGTAGTCATCCGTGAACGTCACGAAATACTGGAACCCACCTTGTGCTTGGACCGACATTGGTCCACATCAGTCAGAGTGAATTAACTCTAATATTTCTTTAGCTCTATAACCTTTTGCTTTAAAAGGTCTTTTGGTTATCTTACCCTCCAAGCAATATTCGCAGGTTGAATAACTGTCAATCTCTAATGAACCTAAAGGTCCATCGTTGACCAACCTTTGAATCCTACTAAGGTTTATATGACCTAGCCTGATATGCCAAAGATAGGTTTGATTCATTTCAGAAGGATTCTTCCTCTTATTAATATTAGATAAAGAGCTATATGTTTCTATGTTTTGCACAACCGGAGAGTTAGAGTTAACTACAAACAAATTGTCAGCCAATGAACCAGAACAAATAAGTTTTCCATTTATTCTAATAAATAGTGACTCATCAGAAAAAATAAACTTATAACTGTTCTTCAAGAGTTTAGAAACCAAAATAAGGTTCTTTCTAAAACTCGGTACATAAAGACAATTAACTAACTCTAAACTAGAACTTTCAAAATTTAAAGTAACAGCTCCCACTGCGTCTACTGACAATGTTGTAGTGTTGCCCATGTAGATGTCCAGCTCGCCCTCTCTAAGTTTCCGGGTTACTTGAAACCCCTGCAAAGAATTACAAGCATGATCAGTGGCACCTAAATCCACACACCAAGTATCTGTGGGAATCACCGCTAAACATGTCTCAGTAATTAGGGCAGAAACTATCGTATCTTTACGCTTTGGATAATCCGCTTTCCAGTGTCCCGTTTTCCCGCACCTGAAGCACTTGCCTTTGGGCTTGCTCCTTTTTGCGATTTCGGGCTTCACAGCAAGTTTCTTGGCATTCTTCTTCTTCTTATTCTTCTTGACTTTAGGCACAAAAGAAGAACCTGATGCCTTCACTGTGACCAAAGCTTGCTTATTCTCGTGGAAGATGCCTTTGGCTGCCACCAAATCAGTTAAGAGCTTGGGTAGAGTGTAAACTCTTTGGTTCATGTTGTAATTCACCCAAAACTGCTCAAAATAAGACGGTAAGCTCTGGAGGATGATATCTATCTGACTTTCTGGGTCAATTTCACCTCCCAACACCTCTATCTCATTGATGTTACTGATCATGTGTATCACATGATCTCTCACCGATCCACCCTCAGCCATCTTTGTGTTCATTAACTTCCTCATGGTTGTTTGCCTAGCAGTCCTGCCTTGATGTGTGAACATCTCCCTCAGGTGAGCTATCATGTTGAAGGCAGAGACCATGGGATGAAGCTGATGTTGCAGCACATTTGACACAGAGGCCAAAATATAGCAACGCGCCATCTCATCCGTTTTTCTCCACCTGGCATAGGCATCTCTATCCTCTTGAGGAGAGCCCTCATTAGACACATCTGGACATACTTCGGTGAGCACAACCTTGTACTGCTCTGCCGTCAGGACAATGTCCAAGTTACGACTCCAGTCGACATAGTTGGTTCTAGTTAATTTATTTTCTTTCAAAATAGCAGCTATAGGGTTGAATGCCATATCGATAAAAACTGTAAAATAAATAAACAGACAAAGTTTCACTTATTAAGTCTAGAATTTCAAAATTAAGGAAATTCTATCAATTATTGATTTCCCTCAAAACAATAATCTTAATCCACCAACATCTCATTCACCGGGATTCTCGCAAGCCAAACAGTGTGGACGTTTACGCTAACCCACATTCGTTTGAGAAGAACCAAGTTCATTAACTACACTATCTGACCAAATGATCTATTGATCAATGTAGTTAATAGTCGGTGCTTTCAGCCGTACAAATAAGCAGCGTAACCTCGATGGAGGAATACTGCAGATCATACACTAAGTGTGTGCCATTACGTGACTTCTGAGTTTGTTACCTCAGGATAGTGCGCCTCAGATGGAGAGGGTGTCGCATTTCTCCTAGTTAAACATACTCTAGTCATCTTATTCAGAAATTCATAATCTAGCGATCTCGGGTTGGACTCATCCGAATGGAGGAAGGCCCTAATGCCAACGCGCAAGCCCACCCACATCGCATATGAACTCGTAATAGTGGCCATGGGGATATTAAACTAACCCGCTCCCACTTAGATTTCCAAATTGAGATTTTTTCCGATTTTAACGTGCAATTAACTAACTCTAAGTTATGTGCAACCATAAAACCATCATGCTTTAAAATCATGCATCTAAAATACAGCATAAAAATAAGGCACAAAGATTAAACCAATAAATATGGAAAATAAATGCGAAAATTAAATTTCCCAACAATCATGGTTTTAATCGCTTCCATCTTCTGCCTTGATCTCGTGTACCGCCATGCAACTCGATGGATTGAGTCTTGATCTTGAAAAATGAAAATTGGAGAAAAACGGGCCAAAATCGCAACCCGAACGGGCTGCACGCACGCAGAGCGCATCCCACATGGGCCGCGCGCGGGCCAGCAGCGCGCTGGCGCAGCTCCCTGCTGCGCCCCGCGGCAGCGCCGCTGCTGCTGCCGGAGGTTGCCAGCGGTGGCTCCTGCCGGCGAGTCGTCGCCGGCGCCGCCCCCTGCCGCCAATTTCTCCTTCGCTTCTTCCCACGCTATTTGTTTTGGGTTTTCGTGGGTTTCTGCGAATTAACGATAACCCAAAACCCACGAATTCAAGTCGCCCACCATAACGCCTTCGATTACAAAAATTAATTCTCCTATTACAAGATTTTCTAAGAAAATTAAATAATCGAAATTACATAAAAAAATCCTACTACATATTTGATCTAATCCTACACAGCTTCCAGCACGTGGTTATACTATTACAAACATTCATAGTAAAATCAAATTCAGACATGTCCCGGAGTTTAATTAAAACTCATACAAATGTAATCATAATAGTCGGGATTTCTTAACCACCTAAAAATAAAACCATGTAATAAATCAAACAAGCACAAAACCCAAAACCAGGCTCTAATACCAATTGAAAGATTATCTGTCAGGCCTAGCCAGAAACTCACTTTCGTGCTATGCATTTTAGAATCGGAATCTCTGGTCAGGCCTAGACTATAGCACGATCGCTATTCCAACCCTTACTTGAAATAACATTGCGCAGGATCTGGGTTTGCACTTATTCGATTTACCACGCAACAAAAATTATTAATTAAGCAGAAAGATAAGAATTACCTTCTGAAGCGTGAACTCAGGTGATCGCTTGTATGACTCAAGACTTTGATTTCACGTTGTGTGGGAAACGATCTAGAAATCAATTGATCAGCAATCAACACAAAACCGTCAGGAAAATCCAGCAAAACTCGTCGGACCAAAATCCGACTAACTGCCACCGCACGCGTCGCTAGAAGGCTCCACACGCACCGCCGCCAAGCTTGTACTCGCCGGAGATTGACCACCCACGCGCCACCGGGAAATCCAAGAAGAAAATCCGGCCAACCTCCCCGTGAGAACAACCGCCGGTCTAAGCTTAGAAAATCCGGTTTTGAGAGAGAAGTAATTTAATTCTCTCTCTAGGATTTTCTCTCTTTAGTTTCTTGAATTATGAAACTATTGAATTGTGTGTCTTGAATAGCTAATCCCTTATCTATATATAGAGTTACAAGAGAGACCCCAAGTTGGTTTAGGATTGGTCTTCCTAATGGGTTTAGGTAATTAATTAATTTCCAAATCCAATTAGGTAACCAATCTAATAGGATAAACCAAATCCTACTAGATTTCCTAATCTCTAAGATTTCCTAATTCTAATTGAAACTTAAGACTTAATTAATTAATTAAATAATTTCACTTTGTTAATTATTTAATTAATCATTCGGAATAATTAATCAATTAATTAATTCTACCTATTCAATTAACACATTACAAAATTAATCGTACCACTAACGGATTAATTTTGGCACTACCATCCTACACCAGAATTGCTTCCGAAATAACTTAATTAATTTATTCATAACCTCCCGACATCAAAGATATAGTGCTCGTTAATTTATTAATTTACTGATAAATTTTTAATCACCTTCTTTAATTCCGAGACTAGTACCACTCGACCTTTTTACTATACCGGACATAAGTCCACCAGTTTGGTTTAGTATAATAAACATAATGAGCTCATCTCGGGAGCACCATCATCCCGGACGCTCCGGTACATGGTTTTCTTTCGACAAGCAGCAGCACACCAAGCAACTAAACACGCGCACCCAACCAACCGAGATTATTGGCCACAATAGACCTCACCCATTGGCAGATCAAAGTACACTATGTCTAATCCTCATGCCCGCTCGAGTCTAGGGATTAAGAGATAGAATACCAAGAACGATTTGTCTATTAAATCAGTACAAGACAAATCATTCCTAATGGTCAAGTTCAATACGCTCCGGGCATATCTATATGATTCAATTAGTTTAGACAAACCAATTATCCGAATCACATAATAACCTAAACCGACAGTTTGTCCAAAGCTGTTTCGGTTACGAACCTCATTTATATATTATGTCTTTTAACCAATGATGAGATCTACTGTGTCACACAAGACACCTCATCATCTACTTACATAATATAAATGGACAAATCATGCACAACAAAATATAACCAAAATATAAATTGATATATTAACTGGGAAAATGTACAATACAAGCATAGCTTATGTATTCAACTCCAACAAAACGGGCCAAAAACACGCGAGCCAAATTGCCCCCGCGCGCGCGGCCCAGTAGTACGCAACTGCTGCCGCGACCGCTGCTGTGCGCTTGAGCAGCATTTTGTTACGCCGCACAGCGGCGGTGCTGCCGATGCCGGCGGCGGCTCCTGCCGGCGCCGCTGCCCACCTTCGATTCCTCATTCGCTTTTTCTACGCTATTTGCTCTTCTTGCAATTCGTTCTGGATTTTCATGGGTTTCTACGAAACTTAAGACTTAATTAATTAAATAATTTCACCTTGTTAATTGCTTAACTAACCCTTAGGAATAATTAATTAATTAATTAATTCTACTTATTCAATTAACCCACTACAAAATTAATCGTACCACTAACGGATTAATTTTGGCACTACCATCCTACACCAGAATTGCATCCGGAACAACTAAATTAATTTATTCTTTATCTCCCCACATCAAAGATTTAGTGCTCGTTAATTTATTAATTTACTGATAAATTAATTAATTAACTTCTTTAATTCCGAGACTAGTACCACTCGACCTTTTTACTATACCGGACATAAGTCCACCTGCTGGGTTTAGTATAATAAACATAACGAGCTCATCTCGGGAGCACCATCACCCCGGACGCACCGATACATGGTTTCCTTTCGACAAGCAGCAGCACACTAAGTAATTAAACACGCGCACCCAACCCATCGAGACTATTGACCACAATTGACCTCACCCATTGGCAGATCAAAGTACGCTATGTCTAATCCTCATGTCCGCTCAAAATAGTATGTTAGTGTGTTAACGGGTAGTTTTGACGACCTAAAATGGGACAAAAATATTAAAATTAGTGATTTAATATCATTTTTAAAAATTAGTGACTAAAAATCCAATCTTATCAAAATATAATAATTTTATATCAAATTGACACTTACAAGAAAATATAATTACTATAAAAAAAATTCAAACTGATTTACATAAAGAAACATGAAAAAAAAAAAAGTTCCGAACTCATAATATGGAACAAAGTAGTAATTTATTCAAACAAAGATGCAACATAAGAATAACCAGTTCGTATATCCTACTCCTAGGAGTAAACCAGGCGGTTTACTCCTAGGAGGTTATCTATAAAAAATCAGCCCCACCGCCCTCCCACCCACCTCAGCACCCCCAGTTTACATAAGTAGTTCAGAACCCCCAGTTTACATAAGTAGTTCAGAACCCCCAGTTTACATAAGTAGTTCAGAACCCCCAGTTTAAATAAGTAGTTCAGAACCCCCAGTTTACATAAGTAGTTCAGAAACCTCAGTTTACATAAGTAGTTCAGAACCCCCAGTTTACATAAGTAGTTCAGAACCCCCAGTTTACATAAGTAGTTCAGAAACCCCAGTTTACATAAGTAGTTCAGAACCCTCAGTTTACATAAGTAGTTCAGAACCTCCAATTTATATAAGTAGTTCAGAACCCCCAGTTTACATAAGTAGTTCAGAACCCCCAGTTTACATAAGTAGTTCAGAACCCCCAGTTTACATAAGTAGTTTACATAAGTACACATTCGAGTTTACATAAGTACATATTCGAATTTACATAAGCTATCGTTTCCAGTTTACATAAGTGCACATTCGAGTTTACATAAGCTATCATTTCCCCCAAAGACGGGATAAAAAAGATGGGATCTTGGACATAAAATGGGATGGGGAGAAGTTTCAGGAAAGCAGCAACTAAACCACTAGCTAATGTCGATCAGACTGTGAAAGAAAATGCATTAGCCTCTATACCTTGTGAGATGATCCCAGCCGTCGATTTAAAGACCCCATCAATAGTGTGGGTGACTGATTCCAGAGATCCATGAGCTACCGAAGCACCAACCTCGATCGACGTCGGGAGTTCCTTAACCGCCCGGCTTGCTACTTCTCGAAAAAGTTCGGTTTCCTTCCTAAGGCCAGACCCAAACTCCTGCAGATCCTGTCGGTAAGTCTCGAGCACTGACTGGGATCGGGTCGTTAACGACTTCACTAAGACACCGAAGCTCCACCCACCGACACTCGCGGCAGTAGAAGGCGAACTGGTTCCAGGCCTAGGTTTTGCATCGGAAACTTCATCGGAGAGAAGCGGTGGAGGAGCGGGCTCTACTGCGAAGGTGATGACAGCGGATCTGGAGTTGCGTTCTGGGAAGATGGAAGATCGGGTGTCGAAGAGAGAAACGGGGGGAAGAGAGAGAGAGAGAGAGAGAGAAGAATGAAGAATAGAAGATGAATGGAAACCAGCTAGGAGTAAACCAGGTGGTTTACTCCTAGGAGTAGGATATAATTTGTGAAGAATAACGACCATGAGATTGCAAATGTACTCTATACCACATGTTTAATTTGCCTAAAGTAAGTGTGTGTTCATTGTCAAAATATATTTTACAAGAGTATATATTCTTAATAGTGTTGGTCTAATAGAAATAATTCAGTTAATGCATTAGTCTTTCTGAATTTGCCTTATTTTTTCCCAACTAAAGTTACTTTATCATTTATCAAAATGATACATTACATTTTTGTATTATATAAAAATAAGTGTTCATGTTACTAGAATAAATTTTGCATCTATTTCTTTAGTAGGTTGTGGTAAAAAAAATATATATTATGACAACATTTTTTTTTTTTATAGTTTACTAAATCCAGATAAAAAAATTCAAATTTTAAAATAGCTGACGGTAAATTTTAGAATATCATTGTGGTTATATATAAAGATAACTATATAATAAATAAAAATTTAAAAAAAAAAAAAAACAAAATCACAAAAGGGAAGTAGAGGTATACCACAATTCCTTCTTATCCATATATTATTATATTTTACTTGTTATCTTCTAATTATATTTGCATTCTTATCATTTTATCTAATTTTAAATATTATTGAATTGTATTGTAATTCTATAGTCTCCTTTTCACACAAATTATTATGTATCTTCTACTTAAACAAGCATAAAATATTAATAATTCAAATATTTTCGTTCAAATAAATTAACACAGCCACACAGACAGATCATAATCTAGTGTGTATATATATATGTATATATATATATATAGTAAAATGTGTGAAAACAACACATGTACAAAAATAATGAGACTTAAAGAGAATGTAGATTTAAGACACATGAGAGGTTTTGATTATTATACATTACCTTTGATCGTACAATTACTTGTTCAACTAACTACCTGAAAAATATGTGGTCAGTGGGGTTAGCATACATGGATCAATCACATTTTAGAACCTCATAGTCCTCACCAGCTAAAATATTCAGCCCACTGATCCCATTTATGCCAACAAAAGATTTTTTTTTTTTTAGTAAAAAGAAGGAGGCTGAAACCTAGATGACTCGAACTCAATACATATTGTCTGAAGTGGGGAGTGTTAACCACTGGACTACAACCTTTTCTTTTAAGGAAAAATTCATGAATGCAATGATAAATAAAAAACAATAAACTATTAGACTCTTGATGTTCCAAGCTTCCGATCGAACAGGTGCTTGAGGAGGTAAACCTGGAGAACACTGGCTCCAATCAGTGCAACTGACTCAAACAATGCCTTGTGGATTGCTCTCTTGCTCATATTCTTATTCACTACAATCAAAAACATTTTACTTCTTATGTTAATTTTTGTCCATCAATCATAAGATGAACCTAACAAGTAGGAAATATTTCCAAAGGGTTTTTCAATGGTGCTTTGATTCAGTCATTTACGTATTAATGGCACATATACTAAATAAGATAAAACTTTTAGAGGCCATTATATTCTCAAAGTAAATGAAGTAATGGTTCTGCAGTACCATTTATGTTCAAACCTCAAACCGATGAATCCTCTTTTGAACAGTTAACAATTGGAACCACCATTGGTATGTACCGATCTTTATTGTCCAAATGGTAACCATAGTTTTAACAAAAGGTTAGGATAAGCAAACTTTTGCAGCAGATGTGATCTGCTGATTAGGAACTGAGATACTAAGCTGTTTTTCTGAATTTCTTTGATGGCATATAGCAGGAGTAAGTTTATGTCGTAATCATTTATTTAATAGGTACTTTTCAGGATAAAAAGAGAAAGGCAATTCAATCAAGTTCCTTGATATGTTTGAAGCAGAAAGTGGTAATAAAGCAAAATGAAGGATAGTAGTTTACCCAATGCCTGACGGTCAGTCTGTGCCTCTAGCCAGTGCTGTTCGAACTGGATGTTGGACAAAGCTTCCTCTAATTTCAGGATATGCTCAAATAAGGGGTTGAAGTGCTCTGCTCAAAAGAAAGTACATAATAATTCATAGTTTGATGAAAATCTACAAATGAGGCATAGCTAGGGACAACTAAATTTTGCTCAATGATCCATACCATCCTTTGCATGCTGATCATGATATGAAAAATGGCCAATATGCACGTCAAAATCTATTGTTTCATGAAAAGGTGACTTATTTGTGAAGCAAAAGCGATAAAGGCCTTTCCTTTGAGCCATGAACTCAAACTTCTCACTTGTCTTCTTATGGAAATCTTGAATGTGGTCACCATTAGGACCCTTTATCTGACAATAAAACCAAAATATTAAAACTGCACATTATAGCAAAGTTACGGAGACAAGCAGAAACTTTCCTCTATTTATGGATCAACTTTAACCAAAGTGGAACCTTATTTTGATAGATCATTAGCTTCACAATCTTAAGTGAAAGCATTGAGCTATTGCAATGGAGAAATGCTTGGAAAAGCACGCAGGCACTAAAAGTATCATGTCGAGAACTGAATCAAGTCAATCAACTAATAGCAGCTATGTCACCAAAAAAAAAGTAAAATTGGAGATAGAAAAAGACCAAACCAATTGCCTCGGGGGTTAACTAACCTCTAAAGCTCAACATGTGTTATGACACCTAAAAAGCCACTGTTTGCATTGGAGAAACCTTGGCCATCAGTTTTAAGCTTTTATTATATGCCTTTGCAATTCAATCTGGCTGTCTATTGTGCATTTGTCAAAAATGCACCTTACATTGTACTACTAGTTGTACTATATAATAACTACTGTCAATACTATAGCCTGCTATCCAAAATTTTAAAAAAGTAAAAGAGTGAAATGAAAACATGAATGGAACAAAATCAGAGAATCAGACGCATATTATTTACATGTCTCATATTAATCCACAAGAATACTCCAATTAATTTCAAATGAATCATCGACAAAATTATATTATTTCCTATTGCTTAATCAACCCATACTAGAAAGAAAATTGAAAGAAAACTCATTTCTCTGCATGGTAGATCTTGATAAACCATATTCCTATAACAGCTTCACAGCCATCACTGACCATTTAAAGTTCTGCTCTTAGAGAAATTCCTTGAGAATAAAGTAGCTAACATCCAAGAAAAAAGCCTCCTCGCTACTTCAATGTAATTAAATCAACCAATAATTAGAAAAAAATCATTTCTTCGAATAGGATCCTGGAAACCTTTGTGGATCATACCATACCTAGAAGATTCTAACACCTCCCAAACTGTCACTGAGCATTGTAAATAAAAATTCCTCTTTTGCACAATCCCTTAGTAATGTGACAAAAATTCAAATCTTAATATGTTGTTTCTTCCATACGCTTACCTTGAGCAGCCAAATTCATATGAGAACATTTTTACTGTTCAACTCATTAGATCCTGAAAAAACTATGGGACAAATATCTGATGTTTCAATTGAAATCTCATTCTCCAAGCTGCTTAAATTCAATGTTGTGGTTGGTTGACAAAATCACTAAGTCACTATACTAGAAGAAAAGGGGAAGTGCATCTAGTAAGTTTCTAGATACCATTAGTTAGACCATGAAAGCTGGAGACTGGATTCAAAATTCTCTCAGCTACAAGCAACCAAATTCTGGAATGCATAAAAGATGTCAATGATAAAAGAATCACTTTTATTGGCAGCTAATTAATTTGCAAAACCATCATCAAATTACTCGAACAAAAGAAATATATATCAAGATTAACAAATTTAAAAAATAAAATAAAAAATTCCCCAGTCTTAGAATGAATGGAAAACAAATAAAGAGAAAAACTTTACCACAAAATCAACACCATCTTCGCTATAATGCCAAGGAGAATCAGCTTTGATGACAACAAAAGAAACATAAACTGTATCTCCATCGTAGGCAACACTGTGTGTTAAACACTCCTCTTTCTCTATCACAAATCTGATCCCAAAAGCTCCATTCTCTGAAAGTACAAAAGCTAGCGTAACTATCAACATTGTGCGACTTATCAACGGCCCAATTCCCATCTGAACAGAATCCAACAATACAATAAAAGAAAAGAAATACAAATCCATTATGCCATAAAAATGAAAAACGAAAAAAATTGAACAGACGACAAAACAAATAAATACCATTGGATTTTTAGGAACGAAAAAGATTCTGCAAAAGGGTTGATTCTTTGAGTTATTTACAGAACTTGTGAGGAAAACAAAAGATTAGAGTCAGTTCCTCTCTGTTTTTCACTCCTAAACCGAATTTCAGAACTTACTGCGATTTTGTTGCTAAGGTACGAAGAGCGAGGATTAAATTTCACTACCACACCCACGAGAAACTTATCATTATGTTTCTGCCACTTTAGTTTTCTTTTCATAGAGATCTCCCATACAAACCAGCATTCTTTTTGTTCTTTTCTTTTTTTTTAATGCTTTCACTTTTTTTTCATATTAAAAATAATTTTTAGAACACAATTATATTTTTTTTATGCCTTCATTTTATGTTATTATTATTTTATTTTATTTTAAAATAGAAATTTTTAAAAATTTTATATAAATTAATTAAACTTTAATTAAAATTACATAGTAAATCATCTTCTTTTTGTTTAACACGTTAGAAATATATTTTTATATCATCATAGATTTGTATCAAATTCAACATGTGATATTTATTAAATAATTATGTGATTTAATTTTTTTAAGATTAGATGAAGTAAAGTATAGATTATATAAAGTAAAATATGAGTTTATATAAGTTATAATAGCGGTTTATAACATTTACAAAATGATTTGATGAAGTTTTTTTTATTGTAAGAACTTTCATAAGGATTTATATTATGTAAAGTATAGATTTATATCAAATAAAACCTGAGTTTATATCTATTACTATAGGGTGTCTTTAGCGCGCGAGAATCGAAATGATAACTCAATAATCATTAAAGTAATTTGATTGTATTTGACTTGTGTAATAAATTAAAAAGACATTCTTTAAAAAAATTTGATCGCCTATGACTATTTTGATAAATTAAAATGACATTTATTAAAATAATTTGATTACATTTGAGTTGTTTGATAAATAAAAAGCACATTCAAAAGAATTTGAAATGAAAGAAAATTGTGATTGATTAAATTAAAACAACTTTACTTTTCTCCCCATGCCAAAAGAAACAAATTATCTCGTTTGATTGTGATTAGAAAATTACTAGTGTATTGTCCATTTGATTATGGAAGCAAACCTCCAAAAAGAAGCAAAATAATCAGCATGCTTAATTTATCCAATCATGAAAAACAAGAAAGCCACTGCCAACCATGTTGAAATCAAGCCTTTTAACGAAAAAACAAACCAACCTCCATCGTTTTGCTAAGACAAAAAATTAGAGATTAAAGAGTAATGAGTGAAAATAATTAAATTTTATTCATAAAATACTCGACAAATATATAGAAAAGATTAGATTAAGAATACTTTAAAAATGGTACATTCAATATGCACCAGAAACAAATGTCTCCAAGCTTGACATCATTTTCATTGTAGAAAGAATGACCCCGAAGCCTAAATCCTCCATGGTTTTCACCAACTTGGCCTGATTCAGGATGATTATTGTTTCATGCCGAGTTAAAAGCACTAATTCTAGCTTCTCAGATCCCGTCAGCTACGAAACATCCTTTATCTTGAAGTTATATGACCGGGTGAGGAAATCCCTGAATTCCGGCATGGAATGTCCTCCTGGAATGTCACTCTTGTTTAAGGACAAAAAACCATGGCACTTCAGCCCCAAAACTGCTCCTGAAAAGTAATGAACAGTTCCATTTCCTGTTTTGTTTGCATATATAACTTCATTACGAGAAAAATTATCAAATATGTTCTTGTATCTGTTGAAAAACCAGAGTTGGAAAAATGGAGAAGGGAATGGCAAACCTCTCACTAACCTCCTGAGAAGAAACTCCGTTGTCCTTTTCAACATCTTCCTGCAAACTTGCTGAGCCAAGATTGATATCCCAATTTGTGAAATTTGCCTTCCCTCAGAAAGACAATCCAAATCAATTGATAATGACATTGTTCCATTAACAAATGTTGAATAAGATTCGGCATAAGAAAGGTTAAGGCTAATATATGCATTGATCAATCTGGAAAAATGCAAAGTAGACCAAAGGGAGTGTGATGATGAGCAAGCTGACTGCTAAACTTGAGCTGCAAACCACTCTTGAGCTGGAAAAATGCAAAGGTTAAAGCTGGAAAAATGCAAACCACTCTTGAGCTGACTGTTGAATAAGAATCGACATAAGAAAGGTTAAGGCTAATATAGAAATCGATCAATCTGGAAAAATGCAAAGTAGACCAAAGGGAGTGTGATAATGAGCAAGCTGACTGCTAAACTTGAGCTGCAAACCAATCTCTTTGATTCCTCCATTGTTTTCCAACTCCAAAGGCTATGGTTCAAATCCTTTGCCAATGTGGTATCAAAATGACATCTATGATGCCAATAAAAACATGAATAATAGTTAAAAAAAAAAAAGAATTATTTCATATCATATCTAACAAGGGGTCTAGACATTCTCAACCAAGTTTGAATATTTCTGATCTTTTCTCAAAATAATAATGTTATTTGTCACACTGATCTCTAGATCAAGGTAATATTTCTTGCACCAAAGTTGAGTTTCATAGATCATTTTTTATCTTTACAGAATACAAGGCCAGCTAGTCAAGGTTCTGATTATTGGATGAACAAAACCAAATATGCAAGTCATTTATAATAGTTTTCTTTGTTAATCTTAATCAATAATGCTAATAAACAAACTCCCGGTATAGCTGTCAGATTCCTTGACTTATTTTTGTAACTTCGGGGAAAAGTTCATCAGTATTCTGCATACATAAGTTGAAAAGATTTCTCTGTTTTAGTTTACTAGCAATGTCAAAGTTAGTTTGTCCTTTTTCCTCATCCTGAAATGTGTTTGGGCTTTGTTACTCAGCAAATACAAGTTCTGTAAGAACAACAGAAAAAGAAATAATAAATATATATATATATGAAGGAAAACTAATTCAGCTCATCTTGGATAAATTGGAAACACTACAAATTTTATGCTGCTAAGACAGCAAGAGACTTGCTTGTTAGAGAATTCATCATATACACCGATCATGAGACTCTAAAGCATATCAAACCTCAAAATAGGTTGAATAAGAGGCATGCAAAGTGGGTAGCTTTTATAGAAATATTTCCTTACATGCTTAAGTACAAGAAAGGAAAAGGGAATGGTATTGCAGATGCTTTGTCAAGAAGATATACATTGCTTACCTCTTTAAATGCACAGATCATGGGTTTTGAGTACATTAAGGATTTATATGAAGAAGATCCTGATTTTTCTCAAATTTTTGTAGGTTGTGACAAAGGAACAATTGACAAGTACTTCAAAGAAGATGGATACCATTTTAAAGAGAACAAGCTTTGTGTTCCACAATCAAGCTTGCGGGAATTTCTTGTTAGAGAGGCTCATAGTGGAGGCTTAATGGAACATTTTGGTGTTTTCAAGACACTAGATGTGCTCGAAGTACACTTTCATTGGCCTAGCATGAAGAAGGATGCAGCCAAGATTTGTGAGAGATGCATAGAGTGCAAGAACGCTAAGAGCATCTCACATCCTCACGGTTTCTCAATGCCTTTGCCAGTTCCTACAATGCCTTGGGTTGATCTTTCAATGGATTTTATTCTAGGACTTCCAAGGACACAAAGAGGTAATGATTCCATATTTGTAGTTGTGGATAGATTTTCTAAAATGCCGCATTTTCTTTCTTGTAGGAAAACTAATGATACTAAGGAGATTTCCTACTTATTCTTCAAAGATATAGTGAGATTGCATGGCATTCCAAGTAGCATTGTAAGTGACCGAGATGTGAAGTTCTTGAGCTACTTTTGGAAGATCTTGTGGAGCAAGCTAGGAACAAAGTTGCTATTCTTAACATCAAGTCATCCACAAATCGATGGCCAAACCGAGGTGACCAATAGAACATTGGGTATTTTGCAAAGGGATTTGATATAGAAGAATTTGTCAAGGTGGGAAGGGTGTCTACCAATATGTGATTTTGCCTACAATAGAACTACTCACACTTCTATAAATTTTTCTCCATTCGAGATTGTGTATGGCTTCTGACCACAAACTCTAATGGATCTTTCTCTTATTCCTCTCAAAGAAGTTGCAAGTCTAGATGGAGAGAAGAAAGACAAGCTAGTGCAAAAGATCCATAAGCAAGCAAGGCTACTTATCATGAAGAGGCAAGAGCACATGGCACGCATGGTCAACAAGAGCCAAAGAAAGGTTGTCTTTTAGCTCGAGGATTGGGTTTGGATTCATCTAAGGAGGAAAAGATTCCCTCAAGAAAGAAAGAATAAGCTAAGTCCCAAAGGAGATGGTCATTTCCAAGTGGTTGACATGGTGAATGAGAATGCTTATAAGCTTGATCTTAGATGAGAGATGGGTTTGCATGGAAATTTTAATGTGAGTGATCTTACACCTTTTGAATTTGATGAAGGCCCTGATTCGAGGTGGGTTTGCATGAAAATTTTAATGTGAGTGATCTTACACCTTTTGAGTTTGATGAAGTTTCTGATTCGAGGTTGAATCCTTTTCAAGATGGGGAGGATGATGTGATCCAAGGCTCACCTCAAGTTACTTCTACACTTTCATCTAGTCACTCTCCACTTTCATCTAGTCATTCTCCAAGTGTTCAACAAGTTCAAGGCCACAGGACATATCAAAGAAATCCACTAGTGAATATTCAAGGTCCTATGACAAGAGCATGAAGGAAGTTAAAGGAACCCTTAATTTGAAGATTGAAGAGTGCTATAGCAAGGAGATTGTCTTCAAGGACAACTACAATCCAAGGGAGATCACCATATTAAGTGTTTATAATGATCAAGCTTTTATTTGAATATGTTTGTCCTAGGCGTCGCAGCCTTACATGACTACGCGAAGGCACAATTTTGATATTTTGCTATTTTTCTCTTATTTGGAGTATTGGACTCATTAAGGGTTTTTTTAGTCCATCAAGGATGGTTTTTCCCCTTAAGGAGACCCATATAAGTCTAGTACAACCCGTGGAATCCAAGGTTTGAAGGTCAAAACCCATCTTGAAGTCTTGTAGAATATCTACAAGTTTACTTGCAAGATAATGCAACTAGAGGAAAATAGAAGGAAGGTGGCATGAGAAGCTTGGGAGGGCACTGCTGGAATTTTTTAATTTTATTTTGAGTTGATTGTGATCGATAAGGACTAATTCTTGTAGGATATAGCACAATTTAGTCATAGCATGTTTAAAAAGTAGAATAAGGTAAAAGCTTGATTGATGTTTTAAACTTGGAAACTAACCTTCTAAGCTATTATCATATCTTGTAAAGGAAGGTTGGTACCTTTTTTTCTACTTCTTTTGGCCGGCCACCCTAGTATATAAAGAGGGTTTGTGTCTTCAATAAGATTATGCAATTTGAATTATAAACCTTTAAGAGCTAGAAGGTTCAAACCACATTTATTCTTAGTTTGCATCAAAAAGATTTTATCAATAGCAGAGTTAGGTACTATTGTGGTGTCATATTACTCGGAGATCCCTTTTGGATTCCAATTCATCCTTACACAATTCCACACACATTTACACATGAGAGAAAGGTAGAAAACTAGATTTGGGGGAAACATTAACATATCTTTCACTTGTGGAAAAAATTGTATCATGTTCATCTGGCGTCAAGGCAGCTTAGACGCCATGGATTTCTCGAAGCAAAATGCTAAAGCGAGTGCATCAGTGGCGTTCACATTGCTTTAGGGTGACATGGACACTATATTTTTCTTGCTTACACGTCCAGATGGCGCTGGGGCGACCTGGACGCCATGCTCCTATTACTTCGACATTACTACTTTGACATTTTCATCACTTTTAATTGAACTCTACACTAAATTTCCTACAATCAGAAAAGTTATCCATATATAAAAAGAACATCAAGCATGATAATTTATTCAATAAAAGAAACTAAATTTCATCTTGAAAACATGAATTGAAAATAAACTTAAACCTAAACTAAGGACAAAAGGATATGAAAAATGATTTTATTATTTGGTTTGCCTCCCAAGAGCGCTTTGGAATTTAAAATCTCCGGCTAGACTTAGCATTTTGGGCTTGAAGGCTAAGAACCTTCGAAACCCCTTGAATCTCTTGAATATGATGAATTACTAGCTCTTGAGCTCCCAACATCTCCCTTCAACATGAAAATTTCATTATTCCACTTCTTGAACTTCTCATTGTCTTTTGCCCTCTTCAACTTCTTTTTATCTTTTAGCTTCCTAATTTTTTTCCTCCAACATTTCGTTGTTCATCTCAAGGTCCACCTCCTTTCCTTTGGTTGCATCCTGTTTAGTTAACACCTTCATATGCTCAAGCTTTGATCTAATTAGCTCTTCTAAGACCAAGTCCAAGGTGACTTTCATTTTAACCCACCTAGCTTCCAATTCCTGATTCTACTTTATACATATTGATAGCATTGGATGTTTATCCTCAAAAAAAAGTGATGAAACACAATTTTTCTCTTTGAACTTCCCATTCTCTTAATGCACTCTTTCCTTGGGAGACTTCAGCTCATCCTCCAAACTTTCAGCTTTACCCAAGTGATCTTGAAATTTGAACTCAGTGCCTTTCTCCACAAAACTCTTATTTTCCTCAGCTTTCACTCCATTAAAGTTTGGCTTCTCCTCCTCCCAATTAACCTATACTTCTTCTTATTCAGACTCATCCTTACTTGGCAAACTTCATTATAGCATATCTTCCTTGTTCCAGTAGTTCTTGATCAATTTCACATGGTCTTGGTTCAAATTCTTTGACGGGTTCTTCTTCATTCTCATTGTCTTCTCCAAAAAGTGTAGCACCAAGAATTTCATCATATGGCCTTTTTTCAGCTTTATCTACTTTGAAGATATACTCTCGGCCATAAACATTAAAAGTGATGGCCTTACTGTTGATTCTCAAAACAGCATTCCATGGTGCTAGGAAGGGATGTACCACAATAATTGGCACTTCACTATCCCTTTCCATGTCAATAATGATGAAATCCACTGGCAACACCACTTGGTTCACTTTGACTAAAACATTTTCAATAATCCCTCTTGGAACCACTTTTGATCTATCAGCCATATGAAGGGTTACATTAACGGGTCTCAGTTCTCGCAACAAGCCACATGACTCGACTGTAGATAACGGCATAAGGTTAACTCCTGCACCGGGGTCACAAAGAACTTTGAAAAATTCTCTCAAATCAATTTTGCACGGGATAATGCACATCCCCGGATCTTTTTCATTCTTTGGAAACTTCGCATAATATAGACCACCAACTTGCTTAGTTAAATGAGCAAGAGAGTTCAAGTAGAACTTTTCCTTCTTCGCCAAGAGTTCCCTAAAAAATTTCTAATATTTTGGCATGTGAAGAATGAGATCAACCAAGGAGACGTACATGTTAATCTCTCTCAAAAGCTCAAAAAATCTCTGATATACTATTCTATCGGCATCCTTGATAGGTTTTCTCCATGAAAATGGGGGTTCAGGTTCATATTTTTCTTTATTCCCTCTTCCAGCGCCCTCACTTTCGAGAATCTTCCTATTCTTCAACATTTCAGTCTCTTCATCCATTCTCAATTTTTCTACCACTTGCTTTAACACCTTCTTTCTTGAGACATTAGAAGAACCACTTGAAAGGCCTTCCAAATTTTCAAAATTTTTCTTCTCCAAGAATGGCTTCTCAATTACCTTTTCCTTCAATTTTCTACTCGTCCCATCTTGATTTTCTCCACTTTTTCCGTTTCTTTGGCACCTTCTAATACTTTTCCACTTCTCAAGTTGATGACTATGCAACTTTCAATATCCTTAGGGTTTTGGATAGTGTCACTTGGCCCCAGCACTTGCATTCACAATATACATTGTATCTCCCGTAAGACCCTTATAGAAAAGCTGAAGTTCTCTTCCTTTTTCCATGTCATGACTTGGACATGTTCTGATCATATCTTGAAACCGTTCCCATGCCTCCGAAAACGGCTCTCCCTCAAATTTTTTAAACTTTAGAATCTCATTACGGAGCCTCTCTATTTTCAACACCACTGGGTCCATTTTGAATCAAACTAATCAAGGATGATGGTGAGATTTGGTATGACCCTACTGCTTCTATGCCTTTCACTTCCTCCGTTTCACCGAAATGGGGTTCAAAAAATTCACCAAAGGTTCTAGTAGCCATCTTTTTCACACTTATCAACTTTCTCTTTTTTTAACTCTTCTCAAAGTAGCTTCCAGCTCCAAATCAATATCCACGAGTTCTAAATCTCCTTAAGATCTAGTAAAGATCATAAACTAGAAAAATCCAGCAACACAAGAAATCCGAAGAAAAACCAAAGTACCTATAGCAAAAATAGAAAATAACCAAAATTAGTCAATACTTACCAAAATAAAAACACTGACGAACAACTTAAACTACTAAAACTAAAAGAAACTAGAAAACCACAACCCAAACTAGCAACCATTCCCCAGCTACAACACCAAAATTTGGTGTGATGTCGCAGCACAACAAATATATAAATAAAATACCTCAAACTCCACAAAATAATGTAGCATTTAAGGGTTGGTGGTTTTTATTGCAGTTTTCTTTTGTTTTTCCAATTAAAAGTAAGTTAAAGTCAATAGTGTTTTGTAAACATAAACATAAAAATGAATAATAAAAATGCAAATTTCGAAATTAAGGTGAGATTTTCACTTCCTCAAGATCAAGAGGTTTTGGTTGTTCTCTAGTTAACCAATTTTCCGATTGGATGCTCTAATTTATAGTGGCTTAGATCTATGAGACTTAGGTAATTTATCGGGCCAAGGCTTTATTGCACTCTACACATGAAGCGTCAAGGCCAATTTACCTTATATGACGGGCAATTATCTTAGAAATTGGTTCATCTAAGTTTATCACTCTATTGTTAAAAGGCCCATCACTAAACAAGTCCAATTGCACATTTATTTTAGGCATAAAGGCACTATCCTACATGATTTAGCCTAAAACCCATTTTAAATCACCAAATGGAACAATGAAAATGACAATTTAACACAGCTCGTACAAGCAATAGCATCAATTAAGAAAGCCCATAAGCTAAAACCTCATAATTAGATTATGAAATCATAAAATTAGGCTAACTCGTCATAATACGAAATGAATCTCCCATGTAAAAGATAAATTCCCATCAACCCATAGCATAATTTACCACAAAACACTTAATTGGACATAAAAGGGAAAGCATTTTTCATTAAGTAAACAAAAGTAGCATAACCCTCAATCCAAAATGTGATAAAATTGGATTTTAACAATTGGCTTGATCAAATCAATCTATTTACATAGGATTCCTGCATCCTTTATCATATTAGAGTGGTAAAAATCCCTTAATCTAGCTTAGAATCTCATGGTTCTAAGAAAATAAAGCATGGTTTAGAGTTTCTCTCTCTACTCTCTAAAACTACTATGTGTTAGGATTTCTACCCTTCATACTTTACATAAAGAATTAAAGAATGAAATAATTTGGATGTCTAATTTTGGCAAATTACAAAAGTCGGTGCCATAAGCTCGAAGTCCGAAAAGTGATTCTGAGTTGGTTAGCAATTCGCTTCCAGTTCGCTATGGGGCGAGTTGGACGCAAGCCATGTGAAGTCTGCAACTGGCATCCATGTGGTGTTGGTGCTACCTGTATGTGTCCAGGTAGCGTTGACGCTATTTGGACACCACTAATCTCGCATGGGGCGAGTTGGATGCCACGTGACTGCTACACATTTTCTTCATTTCTTCATCTTCTTATCTATTTTTCTTCCTCCTTCTTCTTGATCTGCACCTTCAAGTCCAGTCCTTGTGTGACCCTTTCAACTTCACATCTTCCATGAATTCCCTACAAATCACACAACTAAAGCCATAAATGCACCAATTTAAGCACATTTAGATATAAAATCTAATAAAAACCGGTTAAAAGTTGTATGTTTTGTACATAAAAATAGATGTGAAGTGATTCACATCCACATCATCGTTGAATTCAGCGGTTGAAAAAAAAAAAAAGAGAGAGAGAGAAAATCACTGGAATAAATAAATTTGAAAAATATGAAAAAACACTAGATTTATGGTAAAAGGAATAATCATAAAAAATGTAATACCAGTTTTTTAAGAAAATCTGATAAGAACTCCGATGTTAAATTTGACGGTTGGAGAAAACAATAGAGACTGTCGCAAATTATATGATGTACCATTAGATACATGTACCTAGTAATTATTCATCATTCTCACTATAAATGAGTGAGGCCCTGGCTCTCTTCTTCTTCTTCTTCAAAAACCCACCTTCTTCTTCTTCAAAAATAAATTTTTCTTCTTTTTCAAAAATCACTTATTATTCTTCTTCTTCGCTACACTCCATTAGAAACCGCATTCAATAAAATCTTCATCCAAACATAGATTCAACGGAGATTGACGATCGTATTTTCCGACGAACAACACCAAATACAACGGAAAAATTACTTCTTCTTCTTTAAAAATAACTTTTTCATCTTCAAAAATCACTTATTCTTTTTCAAAAATCACTTCCACGTCATAAAGTATGAACTGTGTTTGATGGATTTACGAAACATTATTTTTGCTATTTAATGTTGGGTATTGTATTAATGATGTTATATTTGTGTTTTATTCTTCAAACAATGTTCTATTACTCTGAAATATGATATATAAATATTTTCCGTGAGATATTGAAACTTTCATGTGAAATGGGTTGCTTCTGACTCTTCCCCGCTGTTGGACGTTACTGCAGTTATTTTTTGGACGTGCGGGGACGTTGTGACAGTATTAGGAGACGTTGTAGAAACTGTTATGTGAAAAATTCACCACAGGCATGGATGTAGACGTTGCGACAGTTATTTTTTGGAAGTGCAGGGACGTTGCGGCAGTGTTATGAGAAGTTATGGAAGGTGTCATCTACAAGTTGTATTGCAGGGATGGTTCGGGAGGGCATAACTCGACACTCGATTGTCCGATTTGGAAGCGCGAGTAGTCGATTTGATAGTTCTCGACAAGATCTACGCAATGGACATGGAATACGGGCTTTTGGAGATGGTCCAACATTGGAAAACGTGTGGTTTTGGATGAAAACTTTAAAGTGTCATAACTTTACGTTCGGTGGTCCGTTTTACACGATTTTTTTTGATTTCATATAATTTTTCGAGATCTATCCAGCCGCAAACCGTGGGTCACTCAAAACTCCAAAAAAACATCGTATTTTAAAAGAGACTGAAGATTTTTAATAATTTCAAGGGTTTTTCAAACTTTCGACGAAACATTTGACATGTATAAAAAATAGTTTTTGCGATTTGTCTACATGAAAACCTTGTTCCTCCGGGGTTCTACTAACCTATGTATTGGGAGATGGGAAATTCAATATTGACAATAGTTTTTAAATGACATGTACAAAAAAGTTTAATTAAATGTCAACTAACTTTAAGAGAATTAATGATAATTGAATTTTTTGGAGAGACACAAGACAAATATGACCAGGGTTCAAGACTCTCTGTTTTTAGATGTTGCGAAAGTTGTTTTTTGAACGTACGGGGACATTGTAGTATTGTTAGGAGACGTGATAGAAGGCGTTATGTGAAAAATTCAGCTTTAAATTCACATGCTTGGATGTAGATGTTTTTGGACGTTGCGACAGTTATTTTTTGGACGTACGGCGACGTTGCGGCAGTGTTAGGAGATGTTGTGGAATGTATTATGTGAAAAATTCAATTTAAATTCACATGCCTGAATGTACGGCAGTTATTTTTTGGACGTGCGGGGACGTTGTGGCAGTGTTAAAAGACGTTGTGGACATGTCTGGATGTAGACGTTGCGACAGTTGTTTTTTGGACGTTACGACAGTTGTTTTGAGAAGTTGTAGACTCAGCGAAAACTTTGTGGATTCAACGAGGAAAAAAAAGAAAAAAAGCGCGCGCTTCGGCAAAACTTACTATATTTAGTAAGTGTGCATCTATTATGTGAAAAACTACTATATATAGTAGTAGGTATATGTACCATTGTACATGTATACTTTGTGGAGAGACTGGTGAGAGATATAAACATTAGCAAACTAAAAAGATGAAGTAAAGTAGACAGCAAATGGTAAAAAGTTGACAAAAAATGAGAGGAAAGTAAGATACGAAACATGGTTAAGAGCGGAAAAAGAATGTGAGTGAAAGGATAAAAGTAAAATATTTATTTATTACTTCCTCCATTTTAAAATAATTGACGTTTTAGAGTTTTAGTAAATTTTTTTTAATTGACGATTTAACATTTTTTACTATTTCATCCTGCAATAATTACGTGTAGTCTTCCCCTCCCAATACATGGAAGTTTGAAATAAGATGATGAGTATTGTAATTATTCTTAAAATAAAATAATAACTCGTAAGATTTACCCCATAAAATCATAAAACATCATCCCTGGCTATCTGAATTTGCGCTCCAAACCGCACGTGTCCGCCGTCTACCTTTTACACAAAGGCCGAAGGCGAAGCCAGCCCAGGCAGTCCCGACCCGCCCGCGTGCTACGATGTCTTCCCCCTTCCTATTCGACCCCATCCGCTTAGCTAGCTGTTACGTCTCAACGGTCCCACCTCAATTCCAGCTGTTTTAAACTTTCAATTCGATTCCCTTTCCCATTTCCCCCGTTCCCAATTTTACGTAATTTCGAGGGAGAGAAGAACCAGAAAATAACTCTACCCAATCAAACGGAGAAAGGAGGATTTTCAATTTCAACAATAAAAAAAAAAATCGTTCTCTCTTTCTCGAAATCTACAACATGGCGGTATGGTTTCCAAATTGTTCTTGCCTGCCGTACTTCATTTCGTTTCCAGTTTTTCCGATTTTCTTCCTCAATTTCTTGTATACGGTGGAATAGGGACGAGAATGCGCTTTTGTTAGTTTTCTGGAGTTATCATTAATTTGATTGCTTATTATTCTATTTTCATTTTCTCTAATTATTTTGTTAATGTTACGAATTGCTTTTTTCGTTGTCGTTTTCTTTCTTTATTTTTTTGAAAGTTTTGGCTACGTGTTCGTAAAGTTTGGAACTTTTCCTTTGCCACTTCATAGCCTGTAAATTTTGTGCTTTTTTTTTTTTTTTTTTTGAGTTCATCGTAGCTCTCTAAAGTTGATGGAAAGCGATGGAAATGAAATCAAGTTTAATTTTCCTTAGATTTTTTTTTAATTTTAATTTTTCCCAGCATTGTTTAGTGGTGGGTTTGGAAGTGAAGTTTTTGATGTGTTAATCTGGTTGATGTTTTGATGTCTAGGGTGTTTATCAGTAGGCTCATGGAAAAGTTTCAATTCCTTTTGATGATTATATGAGCATACGGATCTATTGACCTTCTAATATATATGTTATTGAACCCTTATCGGGTGTACAATTGGTTTGTATTCGATGAAGTCTTGAAGGCTATATAGTCTTCTTTACTAGCTTTAGTTGAATGATCTCATTTGTAATGGAAGGTGGTGAGTAGGATTTGAGTTACTAACGATCAATATTGACCGAGTACAAAAGTACAAAATGTTTCCTGTGAAGTATCACCTGCAATTTTGTTCATATAGGAAAGGGTCTTTACTCTTTTATTTATCCAATAATTAAATAATTCATTGGTGCGCATAGTTTCCTGCATTATCTGCCCATTGAACCTATTGGTGGGGCTTTCTTTTTTTTTTTCTGGGGTATGTCAATATCATGCCATTTTTATTTGTTTTGCATCCTCTGTCCTTTATCGAATAACAATTTGAAGTCTTGAATAATTTAAGAAGTGATTCACTTATGAAAACACATAGGACATCTATCTTCATTTATGAATTAATTGAAAAGACGGACTAATTTGTTGTTTGACTGAACAGTCTAAAACAGCTAAAAAACATTTAATCTGGGACTTTTCAGAAGTAAGATTTATGCAATGGAAGGTTTGTGGTGATTTCTTTAATTTTTGGGTGTACATGTTTCATTTTGACCTCAGATTAGAATATAATTTTGGATGTCATATTGGATATATGTTTTATTTATTTGTTTATTTATGATGCTTCCTTTACTGCAAGTGCATTTCCAACTGTCGTCATTTTTGTAATGATTCATGTTTTGCTTCGGAATGACTTGTCTTGCATTTGAATGCTTTAATTGTAGAACAGTGATTGTGCGAGCATTATCAACCTTGGAACTTTAGGAAACACAAAATTTACTTGGTGTTGTGAGCAAATTAACCACTACAAAAGTGTCAAATGTTGTTTGGAGAATTATTTGCAGATGTGAAACTGATGTGGCTAATAAAACTTATAATAATAAAAACGAGTATGTGGCTGATATGTAACTGATGCACTTTTTTGTCACGTCACTAATGTTTGAATGGGATGCGCTTTTCTGTTATTCACGAACAATGAGATCTTATTTGAAAGTTTTACATTTCTCAGGAACACGACAGACCTTTGCCAAAGTTTGGTGAATGGGATGTCAATGATCCAGCATCAGCTGAGGGTTTCACTGTGATCTTCAACAAAGCTAGGAAAGAGAAAAGGAGCGGTGGGAAATCTGACTCCCCAAGAAAAACTGGCTCAGCATACAAGCATGAAGCAACTCTAGGAAAACCTCCGTCTGTAAGTTTGGCTTAATTGCTTCCACTAGTTGATTAATCTATATGTTTTAGAATTGTGACTAGTATGATTTGACAAACTTGGCATGCTGTTTCTTACCACACGGTGTCATGAAATTCAATTCTTCTATTTGTTTTAGAAGTGTATCACACAGAGTTGACAACCTCTATTGTTAATTGTTGAAGCTTTAGAATTTATTTTTGTGGACATCTTCTGCTTATAAGCATGTTCTTGTGACCAATTTTCACAATAATGGTGAAGGAACTGCATGCAAGTTTGTTGTGGCATTAAACCTCTTGGTTTGCCACAGATGGAGTAGCCAGTGATACTTCCACTTCAAAAAGATGACCATACCTATTCGAAAAATAGCTAATGAAAAGATAGTAAGTATAGCTTCTAGATTTAGTTTAATATAGTGTGGAATGTCTGTTTCTAGGATGTAACCATGACCTTTTAATATAGCAATTTCCCCAGAGGTTCCTAATTAAGCTCTGTTGATGGTTGCAAAAGCAAATATCTCATCAGAAAAGTAAGAGGATTAGAGTTTTTGGGCGTCCAACTAAGGAGACCTTTTTCTTGCAGAGGAACTTGACTTAAAATCATATGAGAAGTTGTTGCACTTAACTTTAGCCATTTCGTTTAGCAACTATCTGGAACTTTTCAAGAATTCGCTTACCTTATTAGTTTTCTGAGGACAGAGTGCAGTGCTAGGAACTGATTAAAACGTGAAGTCTAGTCTCGTTTGTAGGAAGTAAATGAGACTATCCATAGTGGTTATGCATTTAAATTTGCATTCAGGTTGATAATGTACTTTTCAATTACAGTGTCTACCTTTTGACGTCTGCTTATGATTTATTAAACGTGCCATTTGTCTTCAGAGAAAATGGCTTTGCTGTATGCATTCTGCTGCTACAGATTGATGTTGCATATTCCACTGCTACGCAAAGGAGTTTTCAGCCTAAGCCTTGGCCTCAATTATTCCAGAAGACTGGAGCTCTAGTCAAAGCTGTGATAAGTCATACTGGATTTTTTTTTTTATTATTTTAATTATGATTTACAGGACTATGAGCTTTAGTTTTGAAAAAAGATACAAGGTCTTATATTCACTTTTATTATTATTTTTTGGGCTTGGTGGTTGCTCTTGCTCATCTCCTTTTTCTTTTAAGGGTTCGGCAAATTCAAGCGCGACATTTTTTTGTACCAATGCTTTTGGTTACACTTCTGTTGTCGCGCCATTTGCTACTGATTTTTGTATTCTTTTTTTCCTTTGGGCTGGAAAGATTGGTGAGTTTGTTTAATTCTTGGTATGTGTTTCTTCATTTTTGCTTATGCTCATTCCAATGGTCTCATCCTAGTTTATATACTTGAGTTTTTATTGCAAGCTTATGGTCATTGTTAGGCCTACATCAATCTTATAAATGCTGGCATGTTTGGATGAATTGTTTACCAGCCAAATAATATTTTCTACACGCGATGGTGTATATAAATTGAGAACAAGAGAAGGGCAATTGGTATAGAGGACTATAGGGACACTAATTTTTTTGGTGCCCCTTAGTCTTGGAACGTCATTAACGTGCCTTTTTTTTCCCTTCTCAAACGTTTTTCAATCGATATTTTTTTAATTCACAATTTGTTTTTAAAAAAAATCTTAAATCATATGTAATTTGTAAATGATAATTCAAGGAGAAATAATGGTCGTTCATGGGTACCGACAATATTACAATGATTATAAACTCTATACAAGAGACTATCTTGCATATAGCGCATAAATTATTATATAAAATGTTACACAATCAAATATTTCATGCAATATTTTCAAATAATAATAATAACTCATCATATAAAACATGACGCATCTAATGCATATTAGACTTTCATATCAATACTTAATATCAGACAGAACATCATCACATATCATTTCAACAAAGATATTCTTATATGAAAACAAACAAATGGCTCATATTATACAAAATATAGTTTCATATCAGATATAACATGATTTCATATCATACATAGCAGACTATTAAATCAAATACAACATAAATGTTCATATATGAAAGCAAACAAAAAATTTATATCAGATAGAACATGGTTTCATATAATGCATAACAGACTTTCATATCAAATACAATATAGATGTTCATATATAAAAACAAACAAAAAATTCATATCAGACATAACATCATTTTATATCATATATAACATGATTTCATATCACTACAACAAAAGAGATTCTTATATGAAAAACAAACAAATAGTTAATATCATACAAAATATAGTTTCATATCAAGTAAAATATGGTTTCATAAAATGTATAATAGAATTTCATATCATCACAACAAATAGATTCTTATATGAAATCAAACAAAGGGTTTATATCATATAAAAATATAGTTTCATATCTGATATAACATGGTTTCATATTATGCATAATAGGGTTTCATATCAATACAACATACATGTTCTAATAAAGAAACTTAACCCTATTTTTGCTTGATATGGAACCTCGTTTTGCTTGATATGAATTCAAATTTTGCATGATATGAAATCTTGTATATAATTTTTTGATATATCTAACGTTTTACTTCAATTAAATAATTTTAAAAACTTTTTAATTATAAAATAAATAAAATAATAATGAAAAAATATTTTTGATAACTTTTTAAAAAATTGAAAAAATTTAAAAAATACTGAAAGCAAAAATAAATTAATAAATAAACGCGCCTCCTAAATGAGGAGAAAAAAAGCCTCACGAAAGTCCAAAAAAGAAAAAAAAAAAAAAAAAGAAAGAAACGCTATGAGCAAAAAAAAAAAAATTTGTGCCTCCTAAAGGAAGGAAAAATAAATAAATAAATAAACCCAGCAAGTGTGCACATGCCTTGCACCCCCAAAAATTAAAAAAAAAAAATTATTATTTTGGGGATGTGTACAAAAATATGTGGATTACCATATAATTTTTCAAAGAAGGACGAATATCGATAATGCCATAGGTTTGTGAGATTTGTGTAAATTACTAAACCAATCTTCAAATATAAGAAATTATTAATATCCTCTTGATTGATGAATTAACTAATAAAGAATCCCTTATTTATTGAAAAATTGACGTAAATTATAAGCAAAATTTTTTTGGGATAAGATTAAATGGCCTTGTCATTTTGAAAAAAAAAATTATTTTTGATGAAAATGACTTTTTCTTCCATTTAGATGTCCTCACTAGAGAATAGTGATGGTGGGTTAAAACAGTGTTTTTCTATAAAAAAATAATTTTTTTACAAGAGAACTAAAGGTATTTAAGTATAATCCCAAGATAATAAGAATATTTTAATTTAATCACACCAAAATTTTGTTTCTATCAAGGGTTTGAAAATAAAACTGACTAGAAAACAAAGATCCCATAAGGAAATTTGAAAATAATCTTTGGATTCCTATTAAAAGTTAAAACCAAGACTTCAACAAGAATTCAAAGTTTTCGAGACTAAAATTAGCCCTAAACCCTAGAAGCCCCAAGCCAATTTATTCTTTGTAAAAAATTTACTTTCTTTTAAGCAAATCGTTATGTTGATTCATATCTTTTTATAATTTGACCCCTAGCCCAAGAACATATCTATTACCATTTCAGTTCATTATTTTTTTTGAATTTTCTCCTTTCTCTCAATCGTTTTTAGTAACACTAGGGACGTTCATTATTTTTTGAATTTTCTTCTTTCTATCAATTCTTTTGAGTAACACTAGGGTACTATTAACTATACGAAGAGTTTCAACCTACTCTACCCTCTTTCTTGTCAAGTTTCCTTTCAATTTATAATGTCTCATTTAGTTGATCAAGAGGCAGGTCTTGATCTTGGCATTGGCTAGGAAAAGTTGCTAAGAGAATATCTTCATAAGATATATAGGGAACATTCACGCAAATTAGATACACTTATTCAGGTTGAGATTGATGATCCAAGACTAAACCTAGGGGAAGAATCATCATAATCAAGTCCGCATTCTCTATCAAAACGGGTTCTCGAAATTAGGTAAAATTGTCTAAATGTGTATAATACAAGCTAATATGAACCATATTTACTATGTTTAGTAGGTGTTAAAAGCATGATTTTATCATAAGTTTATATGACTTTTTGAGGAACAATAGATAAAAATGTTTATTTGTGCTTTAGTTGAGTAAATTAGGAATTTATGTGTTTTCATGCTTAATTGTGTAGGAAATGGTGATTTTAGTTCATTTGAGCGAATTGGGAAATTTGAAGAGCAACGAAATAAGAACTAAAAGTTACCGATGGCTCATGCTGAAAAGGACGGAAGTTTAACGGAAAAAAGCCAGGACTAGTTGTCCATGGTGCTCCGCAGTGCCATGGACGTGCCAGCACGGCCGAGAAGGGAAACGCCCAGCATACCACGTAGCGCGCAAGATGTGTTGGAGCACCCGGGATGTCCGTAGCGCCCTAGAGTGCTATAGACGTGCCCGGCACTGCTACAGCTGTGTTTTTGCTAATTTTTATTTTAAAAATAGCCCAAAATCTTTCCCTATTTGCACCAAGATCCTCACAGCCTCAAACCCTATAAATAGAGCATTTAGGGCATATTTGCCCTTGCCTTGGTTGAGAATAGCCCTCCTAAACCCTAAAGCATCTCTCCCTAGTTTCTTGCTTTGTTTTGCTTTCTTTATGCTTTGTAGATAATATAATATATGTTTTAGAGTAGATTACACATTTTAACACCCATGTTTTAGGGAATGATTGATGTTATATATGAGTTTATTCATGGATTTTCAAGTGATGTGTGGATTTTAATGTCTTTATGCCTTGCTTGCTTAAAAATTGTATCTTTGACTTTAGATGCTACCCATTTGATGTCTATGAGTGTTCTTGTGTTAATTTCTTGAAATTTTGCTTCATGGGTTGTTAATCTACATGAGTTCTTGGTTGATTTTGTGTTGGTTTAGCTATGTTAGAATTATGGGTTGATGTAATCTTGGGCAAAATTGGTTCAACCTAGTGTGGGTGTGTGTGTGCTTGTCTAGGTGGGATGAGGTAACTCATGGAACTAAGATTAGCTAACTATTCTCGGGAGATGATGGATAGCCTTTGTGGGACCATACACTAGGCCGAACCATTGGGCAATATGTCCTCCATCCTTTAATGCAGCTTCTCGTACCGGTGCTTGATTTCGTACTTGTCAAAGGCATGCGCCGGAGTGCTGAGTAGATCGCCCCAAATCAACCTAAGATTTAGTCAAATTCCATGGTTTGAACATAGTGTAACCACAAATAATTAATCAAGTACTTGGTTTGTGTTGATTTATTGAAATAGAAATAGTAGAGGGCAACCTCTACTGTGAAAATAAATTTTGTGTTTGGAATATTGAATTTTGCTAGGTGTCACACCCTCAAATGACGACCTTAGATATAGCGGAAATCACTAAGGGGCAAAGAAGAAAAGAACGAAAGAACACAACCAAATCAATTCTTCACTGATGTGATTTCTTCCACAAGTGAAAGATATGCTAATGTTGCCCAAAAATTTAGTTTGCTAACTCTCTCTCACGTGTAAATGTGTGCTAAATTGTGTTTGGATGAATTGGAATCCAATAGGGATCTCCAGGTAGTATGACACCACAATAGTACCTAACTCTTCTATTAATAAAGTCTTTTTGATGCAAAGTAAGAATAAATCTGGTTTAAAGCTTCTAACTCTCAAAGGTTTATACCTCAAATTGCATAATCTTATTGAATACACAAACCCCCTTTATATACCGGCCAAAAGAAGTAGAAATTAAGGTACTAACCTTCCTTTACAAGATATGACAATAGCTTAGAATGTTAGTTTCCAAGTTTAGAACATCAATTAACCTTTTACTTTATTCAACTTTCTAAACATACTATGACTAAATCTTCCTATATCTTACAAGAATTAGTCCTTATTTATCACAATCAACTCAAAATGAAATAAAACTTAACAAAAATAAAACATTCCAGTCATGCCCTTCTAAGCTTCTCACACCACCTTACTTATCTCTTCCTCTAGTTTCCTTCTCTTGCAAGTAAACTTGTAGATCTTCTACAAGACTTCAGAATGGGCTTTGACCTTCAAACTTTGGCTTTCACGGGCTGTACTAGAATTATATGGGTCTCCTTAAGGGTAAAAATAATCAATGATGGACTACGAAACCCCTTAATGAGCCTAAGACTCCAAATAAGAGAAAAATAGCAAAACTTAAAAATTGTGCCTTTGTGTAGTCATGTAAGGCTGCAGCACCTAGGACAAAAATATTCAAATGGAAGTTTGACAATTGTAAACACTTAATATGATGATCTCCCTTGGATTGTAGTTGTCCTTGAAGACAATCTCCTTGCTATAGCACTTTGCAATCATCAAATTAAGGGCTCTTTTAACTTCCCCCATCCTTGCTCTTGTAATAGAACCTTGAATATTCATTAGCGGATCTCTTTGATATGTCCTATGGCCTTGAACTTGTTAAACACTTGGAAAATGACTAGATGAAAGTGTAGAAGTAACTTGAGGTGAGCCTTGGATCAGAACCAACTCTAGTTTCGATCTACACTTACCAAAATAAACTAACCCCACAAATGTACAAGGTTCGGCCTATTAATAGGCTCAGTAAGTTGTGTTTGACAGCCCCAAACATGTAGGCCCGACTAAAACTATGGTCGGACAATTACAAAAATGGTTACAACTGAAGCTACACATGTAAAGGATAAATGCACACGTTCTCGGCCGCTCAACCAACTTTCTTGGCCACTCAGCCTACGTTATCAGCCATTCTATAATGCCCCAACCATAACCCATATCCAATATGAGAGCCCGGTTGGACGTCCGCCTGACTCGCGCTAGGACTCATTCATTTGAGAATAGTTTCAATGGAAGTGAAATGAGAAAAACTAAACCAATCCATCTGTAAACTATATTATTAAAGTAAGTCTTTACTTGTATTACAACCCAAGATGAGATTCATGCTACCAGATTAACAAACATTATATACAACCACCATAATAAGCTAAATACACATCCTACTGGTTCTAAACATCTCACAAGTTCTTACAAGCATTACATTCAATTCTTAATATTCTATATGAATTCAACCTTAGTCCAAATAGCCTGCTGCTTCGGTCCCTGCCTAGGCCACCTAGTTGGAAAAAAATAGTTTTAAAGAAAATAACAGTGAGTTATTGCCCGTGAGGTTCTCTCTTATTTTAAAACAATAATTCACAATAAAAGAATAACAAACATGGTGATATTTCATGCCAAGTTTCAGTTTTACATTTAGTAAACATTTAGCAAAAAAAAAAAAAAAAAAAAAACCATTTCAATCAATGTACAATTAGCTCAGTGATAGAGTTTCCAATCAATCAATCAATTCACTTAGCATGGCTAGGGTCCACCTGAGCAGCCGGTTTTCAAGAGATGAACACCAACCACTAACAATACCTTTCGATATGGTGTCCCACATTGTCGCCAACCTTCGCCCTTAAATAGTCAATTAGTCAATCATTTAATCAATTACCAGCTCGAGTTCTGCCTGCCTACGACGACCTTGTTCTGCGAACCATGCCAATGCAGGCTTGGGAAACTCAGCACATTCACAAAGATTTTGGGGATCCCATCAGCCACATTTGCAAGAACATACAAGGTATATACGGGTAACCATTTATACTATTGCAAGCAACACCGAGTTTCATAATAATCCTCGCATTTCAATCAATTACATAGAGTAGAACACTGAAAGCACTTTGGGATTCAACAATTATATTTCGGCATAGGACATGTATTTCAAGACATATATATACATATTCATATGCGTAAAGATACACATATACAATCATTGATAATACATATAGGTTATAGTAAAGTTATAAATAATATGAAAATAGTGAGAACACTCACAGTCTTCAAAGCTGATGCTTCGTTATGTCCAACCGGGCTCATAACAACAAAGAAGAGTCATTATTAATAATTTAAGACATATTCTTCCCTCACCTATTTTAACTTGCCTATTTAACTCAATTCCTAGTTCCAAATGACGTATAGGCTTAACAACTAGGATGGTTTCTGCCCTTAGAGAAACTCAAATAGATGAACATGAGATGAGTTTCAAATGGCTATATTCTGTATTTTGGGGAAAAAGTATTAGCTGCCCTGTTTTGGTTGTATGTAGAAAAGTGTTAAGGTCTTAGATCATTTACATAGTAACCATCAAGAGCAGAAAATGAAATGAGAGTAAAGCAGTAGGTTAACTAATAAACATTTTAAAACTTAAAGGCAATGCTTACAAATTTAGTCTCAGGTGTCCCGATTATCTAGTATTCCTTAAAATTCAAAATTGATTCCGTAATGTTCTATAATCCATAAGGTGCACAAAAGAGTTAAATATGATCCTAATTAACCAATAGCTATTTTAGAAGTAGAATTGTTCTTTTGAAACTGTAGAAAACATCTTAAAAACCTCTAGGACAGCTGCTGATTTTTCTGAAAGTTACTGTAAGGTACACCCCTACTTTGCGTTGTTTTTAAGAAGATTATGGAAGCCAAATTGAACTTTGTAAATTTCTGCATAACCCTAGAGTAAAGAAGTTTAAATCAAGATATGGTTCACCTAAATTGGACAAGGAATGAATGAGTTATGAATTTCTGAACTAAGACAGTCACTCAAGGATTTTCGCCAAAACATAACAACTTTTGCTTTGGTTCAGAACTAGTTTCTGGAGGATTTACAAGTCCAATTGGTGAGCCATAAAATTTTGCTTACTTCTGACAGGAAGAAGTTTAAAATAAACTAAAATTCGTTCAAAACGGATAAGGAACGAGAGAGAGATGTAATTTTAAAGATGGGTGATAGGTGTAGAATTCATGCAGCTATCAGCAACGTCCACCCTGTTTGTAAAAGCAGTTTATGAACGATTTAAAAGTTCAAATGACAAGCTGTAAAGTACCAGATAATCCTTTTAGAGAGAGGACTAAAAAATTAAAGTTTGCTCAAATCAGATACAAAATGAGAGAGATATGAGGTTTCGGAGTCTATCATCTGAATCTAAAGATTTTATGGAATTTTCAGCAACATGTCATTTTTTTCAAAATCACATTTAGATGGATCCAAGAATCCATTTAACAAGATTTCTGAACCATTTCAAACCTTGGTATTCGGGGTCTAAATGCAAGGGAGAAAACCATATAGAAAGGACAACAAGTAAAACTCATTGGTCTCTTAGAATAGCAGTTTGATTAATAGTATTCAACAAAATTTAGGTTTACACAAGATATCGAATGGTTCTAAATAACCCAACATACTTCGATCAATCAATTGCATCTCAAGTAATTGAATTATCTCACTTTTAGAATTATAAACACTTTAGGACTTCAATACTGCAGCACACCTCAGTTCAAATTTCTATAGCAATCAAATCTTTTCCTAAACATTGGATGTCATAATACAGAAATTAAACGAAGATTATTAAAACTAAAAGGGTTAGATTCTTACCTTGACTGAATTGAAGGATATGGCAGATATGGGTTCTTGTTTTCCTTATTGATTTGGTTCCTGATTTTCTATTGGTGGGGCTTTTGGATTACTTAATAACTTGGGAGCTAAAAGGAAGCAAATGTTTGGAGATTTTTAACCCAGTGAGTGAAATGGGTAGGGGGAATTGCTGTAGTTGTTTTTTTCCATCGACAAAGATAGTGGACGGAAGAGGTGCTGGTGATGGAAAGCCGTGAATGGATACGATGATGACAGTGAATTTGTGACGGAGACGAAACCTGGAAATAGAGGAGTTGAGAGAGAGAAAATAGAGCTAAGGATGAGGATGATTCTAAAAATTCTTTTTCTCTCCCGTAGTTCCATGTTGTTCATCACTACCCTCTACAACTCACCAAACCATCTCTATCTTTTCACTTTTCTTCCTAATCCAAACTTTATTTACTCCCTCTACCCTTAGACTTCTAAGTTTCTAAATTTTATACCCTCTTAATCTAATTATCACCATAATTAATCCCTAGTTCATTTCAGACCCCTATTAGATTTAGGTTTAAAAATCAACTACAGCCAAATTTCAAATTTTAGAGCATTAACTAGTTTTATACCTCATTATTCAGGAGCAGGGTCTCACACATTCCCAAACATGTTCAGCAACTTCTGGCCATGTTCTCAACCGCTCAACTGTCCAAAATAACCGTTCCAGCCTTATCTTAATTCTGTCCTTGTCGTTGCTGCATTTCTCACAATTTGCCACAACTGAAAACTAGCCCGTCTGACCCTTGTGCACATTTTGCCGCACAGCTTGAACCCTTCTCTACATTCTTTGAAATTTGCCCACAATTCATGATACTTATGAACCATGTGTTGAGAAGGTATATTGGTAAGTTTGTAGTAGTCTACTTTGATGATATCCTTGTTTATAGTAGTGACTTGAATTCTCATGTCGATCATCTTAGACAAGTGCTATTAACCCTTCGAGAGAGAAACTTTATGTCAATCTCAAGAAGTGTACTTTTTGTGTGCAAGAGATTGTTTTCTTTGGTTTTATAGTGAGTGCACAAAGAGTACAAATTGATCAAGAGAAGGTGAAATCAATTCTAGAATGGCCGACACTTTCAATACCTTTAGAGGTTAGATCTTTCCATGGATTAGCTAGCTTCTATACAAGGTTCATAAGAGATTTCTCCACCAAAGCAGGTCTCCTCAATGAGTTGGTGAAGAAAGATGTCAAATTTGTTTGGGGAGACAAGCTACAAACGATCTTTAAAGTGTTAAAGAGGGAGTTGATTTTTACCCCTACTCTTGCTTTGCGTAATTTCAATGATATGTTTAAATTAGAATGTGATGCATCCACGATAGGGATAGAGGCTTTACTCATGCAAAATAAAAAGCCAGTTGCTTACTTTAGTGAGAAGTTGGGTAGTGCTACATTGAATTATCTAACCTATAACAAAGAATTATATGTCGTAGTGAGAGCTTTGGAAAATTGGCAGCACTACTTGCTTGGCCGCGAATTCATCATATACACAAACCATGAAGCTCTAAAGCATATAAAATCTCAAAATAGGTTGAACAAGAGACATGAAAAGTGGGTATCACCATTGAGATATTTCCTATGCACTTAAGTACAAGAAATGAAACGAGAACATTACTGCCGATGCATTGTCAAGGAGGCACACGCTTCTTACTACTTTAAATGCTAAGATTTTAGGATTTGAGTATATTAAGGAATTATATGATAAAGATCCTGATTTCTTTTCTATTTTTGCAGCATGTGAGAAGGTGGCGTGGGACAAGTACAATAGAAGTGAAGGTTTTCACTTCAAAGAGAAAAACTATGCATCCCACAATGTAGTATGCAAGAATTGCTTGTTAGAGAGGCATATAATGGTGGTCTAATGGGACATTTTGGTATTTTTAAGACACTAGAGGTTCTACAGGAACACTTCTATTGGCTAAGCATGAAGAAGGATGTATGAAATATATGTGAGAGGTGTATAAAGTGCAAGAAAGCAAAGCCTACATCAAAACCTCATGGATTGCTCATGCCTCTTCCGATTCTGAAATTGCCATGGGTGGACCTCTCTGGGGATTGTATCCTTAGTCTACCAAGATCTTCAAGAGGTAATGGCTCTATCCTAGTAGTTGTGAACCTTTTTTTTTCTAAAATGACATATTTTCTTCATTGTAGGAAAACGAACAACGCTAAGGAGATTGCTAGTGTTTTCTTCCAAGCGAGGCTGTCTAATCAATATGAGAGGCTCTGTTCAAAAATTAAAGTGAGGCACTTCTTTCCAAATGTAAAAAAACTTAAATAGATGATTACGAAATTTCAAACAATTTACAAAGTAAAATAATAGAAGGAGGGTTAAAATATAAGGATAGAAAAAGTTCAACTTCTTTTAATTAGATTGATCAAAATATTCAAGTACAATATAAAGATAAACTTCTTATTGAAAAATAGAAAAGAAAAAAAAAGAGGACTAAAATTTTAGTTATTGGAAAAACTATGAGGCTATGTGCAATAGGTCTCTTTGCACACCTCATTTAACAGGTATACTTCCAAGAAGTAGTTAGATTGCATGGCTTTCCAAGTAGCATTGCGAGTGACTGAGATGTTAAGTTTTTGAGCTACTTTTGGAAGACATTTTGGAGCAAGTTGGGAACAAAGCTCTTATTCTTTACTTCTAGTCACCCACAAATGAATGGCCAAACCGAGGTGACCAATAAAAACTTGGGTTCATTGTTGAGGGCCTTGATCAAGAAGAATTTATCAAGGTGGGAAGATTGTCTACCTATATGTGAATTTTCTTATAATAAAACACACACTCTTCTACAAGTTTTTCTCCATTTGAGATTGTGTATGGCTTCAAATCACAAACTCCAATGGATCTCTCTTCTATTCCTCTCAAAAAGTTACAAATGTTGATGAAGAAAATAAAACTAAGTTTGTTCAAAAGATTTATGAGCAAGCAAGGCTTCAAATATTGAAACGCCAAGAGCATGATTCACGGTTGGTCAACAAAAGAATATGCCACATTGTATTTGAGCCCGACAATTAGGTTTGGGTGTACCTAAGAAAGGAGAGATTTCCTCATGCAATAAAGTCTAAGTTGCATCGAATAAGAGATGGTCCTTTCCAGGTGGTGGAGAGAGTTAATGAGAATGCTTACAAGATTAGTCTAAGATGAGAGATGGGTGTTCATGGTACATTCAATGTAAGTGACTTAACTCCTTTTGAGCATGATGATGGCCTTGATTCGAGGTCGAATCCTTCTCAAGAGGGGGATGATAATACGATCCTAAGGCTGCCTCAAAACACTACACCATTCTTTTCTACCATATCTCCACAAGATTCTCCAAGTTCACAACATGTTCAAGGCATAAGGACTTATCAAAGAGCTCCTTTGGTGAATATTGATGGTCCCTTCACAACAACAAGAGTAAAGGAAGTGCAAGGAGCCCTTAATGTGCTGATCCAAGAGAGTTACAAGGAGATTTTACTTGGAAGGAGATCATCATATTAAGTATTTGTAATTATTAAGCTTCCATTTATATTTGTTTTGCATAGGTGTTGAGGCAATAGGATAAATGTTAAAGCCTAGATTTTGTTAGTTTACTTGTTTCTCTTTGATTGGAGTCTTGGACAACTTCAGGGGTTTTGTAGTCAATTATGGATGATTTTTACCCTTAAGAAAGTCCAAAATAAGTCAAGTCCAACCCAAGGATGGAGAAGATTCGGCCAAGACATGCACAAGATCATTCTAGAAGATGTTACAAGCTTAGTTGGACAAGAATGCAACTAGAATGAAAAGAGAGAAAGTGGAGGCCGAAACTTCCTTCCAATGACACGCTTGGAATTTTTATTTTTGTTTAGATGTTTCTTATTTTGAGTTGATTGTGTTAAATAATGACTAAATCTTGTAGGAATTAATATGATTTAGTCAAAGATTGATTGATTAGTCAATTAGTTCAAATTAGGAAACAAATCTCTCCAATCATTCCTTATTTTGTAAAGAGAGATTTGTGCCTTGTTTTCTACCCAATATGGCAGGCCATCTATAGTATAAATAGTGATCTTGAGCCTTCAATAAAATCACGCAATTAGACTATAATTTTCGTGTAAGCTAGAGGCTATAAAACCGAGATTTTACTCTCTTTGCATCAAAAGACTTTATCACTAGTGTATGTTTGTCATTAGTGTGGTGTCATTCTACCTGAAACTTCCTTTTGAAATCCACTTCATACAAAAAATATTTCAAAATTTTCATCATTGTTTTAGTGTGAGAACAACCTAGATTGGGGGCAACTAGCGCCTCTTTCACATAGTGGAAGAAACCGCATCACTCTCATTTCTTTCTTTGTTTTTCCTCTTTCTATGACCCGAATTCCCGAACCCTTATTTCTTTTCCTATATTTCTTTCTTCTCTCTTAGTCAAACTAGGGAGGGTTGGTAAGGTATGGGTCACCAATAGAAAAAATTAAAGTAATAGACAGGGAGTATAAAGAAGACAAACCATGGTACAACAGCAGCGGTGGATCGGGTGATCGACTTGCCAACGATTGGCGTCAATATCATTGTTGGTTGGCAAAGACGAGAGTTGGATGGTGTAAGTAAAAGTGGTAATTTTACTGAAAGAATGATGGTGTGGGTAGTTTCTCTCGCATAGGAGTTAGAGGTTTGATTTGCCATTGAATTTTCTAAAGGATCCTAATTCTATCTCGGTAACATATTAAGAAAAATTCTAAGTTAGAAGATTTTGATGGAAAGTTTTTTTTTTTCAACTTAAAATTTTTGGGTCGTCACGTAAACTATAATCAATACATTTGATAATAAAAATTACTCCATCCGTCCTATTTATCTGTCACTATAGGAGATATGATTTGTCCCTTATTAAATGACGTTTAACAATTATCTAGGTAACTTTTCTAATTTTTTCTCTTCTACCCTTCCTCAGAATTTGTGAATTTATTAAATTATATCACTTAATTATCTACTTTTTTCATAAACAACTCTCACTCTCTCCAAATTAATTTGGGGTAAAAAAGAACACTTACTCAACTAAATCAATACTAATTAATTTTTCTTGATAAAAGTGAAAAGAGTAAAGTGACAGATAAATGGGGATGGAGGGAGTAATATATAAGAACTATAAACTATAATAAATGCATCTAATAACAAACAAATTACATTAATAATATATAATTTAAAAGAACTAATTTACATAATTGTTATATATAATTTATTAATATATATTATATAAAAATTGGGAAAGGGCAAAAAAGAAACAAAAAACTATGAACAAACCCAGAAGGGAAAAGGCGTGGAAATATGGCAATTTTTATCCTACAACTAAGAGTAGCAAGGGAATTATACTCCTAGTGAAATTCCTATACAAATTAGCATTAAATGTCTTGTTCTCCACTCCAAAAATAAGCCCCATCCTTACGCGCCTATTCATATTTGCAAAACCCTTCACCCATTTGTCATTATTACTCCATTCATTGCAGCTTTTTTTTTTTTTTTTTGGAACCTGAAATCAGCAATCAAGCAATCAATTTTCAGCCGTTTTTCCTTTTTGAAAATTGCCACATAATGGTTATGATTGATGCTTCTTTCAAGATTATTCCAATCAAGATTCAAAATCCTCATATCATATTTTTTTAAGATTCGTGTTCTTGCATTCATTCTGCTACACTTTTCGTTTGTTAAATTGGTGATGTAAAATCATAATAGTTGATGTAAAATCGCGACATTTGACATATTCTGCTCTCATTCACTACTTTTTTTTTTATATTTCGATATGGATATCATCAATTTGAATGGAGATAATTATTCAAGTGATTGTAACAATGTTCAAAATCGTCACTCTGTGCAAGTCATATGTGATAGTAAGTTACTTTTGACATTTTTGGTTTCCTTTGTGGACGAGAAGCATTAGGTTTATAATTCATTTATGATAATACTGTTTATAATGCATTTTTTTTTTAGGTTCTGAACAAGGTGGTGATGTTTTAATGGAGTCTCTTTTACATAAAACTGTTGAGAGTGAGGAAAAAACTTATGAAATGTAAAATTCGTATGCTTGGAACCATGGTTTTGGTATTCGTCTAGAAAGAGATCGAAAGAGAGCTCATGATGGAAAATGTTACTACAAGAAACTTGTTTGTTGTAAACAGGGTGAGAAGATAGCGATTGATAAGATAAACCAAATGTACATGAAGCTTGATTATCGTTGTGGTTGTTTGGCTTACATTTTATTTAAACTGAGGGATGATGGTTTATGGGAAGTCACCGAACATTTTCATATGCATAATCACATTATGTGTTTGGAGAATGAGCGTCATCTGTTACATTCTCATCGGAATGTATCTAAAGGTTCAGTTGAATTTTTTAAGACAATGAAAGGTGCTGGAATAACTGTTGGTGATAGTTATAAGGTTTTGTCTAGAGAGGTAAGTTATTTTTTTCCTTACATACTTGATGAAATATCACATGTTTATGTTTGAAAATGTGTTTAGAATCTAAATATGTAAGTTATTTTTAGTCTGATATAATCGATGGAATATCACATGGTTATGATGGAATATCATTTTTCAGTGAACGAGTAGTGATCTTAATGATGTGATTGATGGGATATGTAATGTTATTTTTGATGGAATATCTATTAAATTTATCAATCTGATGCGAATAATGTTAAATTATTTTTGTTAAATTTATCTCCATTGCAAATGTTATGTAATATGAATTTTTGATTGTTGTTCATGTAGTCCGGCGGTCCCTCAAAGGTTGGTTTTACATCGAGGGATGCACACAACCAACTGGTATATGAAAAACGTAGATTTCTTGATGGCAGTGATTCAAATTCCTTGATAGAAACTTTGAGATATAGGGCTTCTCATGAGAAAGATTTTTTCTTTGATTTCGAATTGGATGCTGAGTCTTCGTTGAGGAATATTTTTTGAGAGACGATCAAATGAAGTTAGATTACAGTATTTTTGGGGATTTAGTGGTTCATGATACCACATATCGTACTAATAAATACGATATGATATGTGGCCCATTTGTCGGTGTGGACAATCACAATCGCAATGTCATGTTTGGAATCGGTTTTCTAAGGGACGAAAAATATGAATCCTTCGTTTGGTTATTTTCTGCATTCTTGAGGTCTATGGACAATAAGCCTCCTATAACTATTATGACTGATCAATCAGCCTCTATGGCAAAGGCTATTCTTAAGGTGTTTTCTAATTCCCGACATCGTCTTTGCATTTGACATATCATTAAAAACTCTGAGAAGAATGTTGGATTTCTCAGACAACATGAAGGTTTCTCGAAAATGTTATATAAATTACTCACCCAAGTGGAAACCGTTGCTGAATTTCAATGGCTCTGGAACAAGTAAGATTTTGTTATTGATGGAATATCTCATTGGTATGATGTAAAATGTCACTGATTTTGTTAGGAATTATTTTTTTTCTTCTATGATTGAATATCTGATTGCTACTCTTAGGAATTATTTTTTAATTTTAGTGTGTTATAATTGATGGAATATCATATGAATACGATAGATTGTGTATTATTTTTTTGTTTATGTAGACAATAATATGTTTGATGGGAAATATATTATAAGTAGTCGGTTGTTGTTGATGGAATATCAACGTCACGTCTGTTGTTGTTGATGGATTATCATATTACTACTTTATTCGTATTATTTATGTATTATCGTATGTTTTATTCACAATTTTGATGGAATATACCTCTTCTTATCAGTATGATGCAAACATATGGTTGCCATGACGTTGATTGGTTGAAAGGATTATATGAGTTACACGAAAAGTGGTGTCCTCCTTTCAGCAAGGATTACTTTTCTGGTGGAACAGTATCTTCTCAGAGGAGTGGAACAGTATCTTCTCAGAGGAGTGAAACTACTAATTGTTCTATTTCTCTTAAATTGTCTAAGACTTCAACATTATGTGAGTTTTATGGCCATTATGTGGATGTTGTGAACGATTGGCGATACAGTGCTGTTCAAGAAGACCATAGGTGCTTTTATGGTAAAGTTGTTGTTGCTCTCTAATTTTGAAACATGCTTGTGAATTATACACAATCGAGATGTATACAGAATTTGAGAAATAATATCTTCTGTATCTGGTACAGGTTTCTTAATCAAATGGCTTATATGAGTTTTAGGTTTGGGTACGTGAAAAAGATAGTTTTTGTCATGTTGTTCTCTTTGATGAGAACGATTATTCTGTAAAGTGCACATGCAAAATGTTTTCTAAAGTTGGTATTCTGTGTTGCCATTGTCTTCGTGTTCTTATGCAGAACAATTACGAGGTATTCTTATCTTTTCTGTACATTGATGGAATATCGTACAAATAGTGATGTACAATACATTACAGCATATCAGATTTTTACTTCATACTTGAATGAAAATACATTTACATCATCAAAATCATACAAAAACAATATAATAAACATTACTATCAACAACATCATAATATAAAACATTTACCATCGTATTTGAAGAATCAAAAGCATACCAGATTATGAAAAATACAATACATTTACCATCATGAGTTACATATACCATCACATTTATCATCATCGGGGTTACATTTACCATCACACTTACCATCAAAATAAAACAGGATGCCCTCTCCATATACATTTACCATCAACAACATCATATTACAGTACATTTACCTACATATTTGAAGAATCAAAATCATAACAGATCATCGTAAAAAAAAAAAAAAACGAGAACAAAAACAAGAACAAAAAGAACATCAGGGTTGCATTTACCATCTTCAGGGCTACATTTACGGCACAATATTGAGAAAAAAAAATCAGAACAAAAGCATGGTCACATTTACCATTACCATGGTTACATTTACAGTCCAATAATCAACAAAAAAAATTAGAAAAAAAAAGGATGCCCTCACCAATTACATTTATCATCAACAACATCATATTACAGTACATTTACCATCATATTTGAAGAATCAAAATCATAACAGATCATTGTAAAAAAAAAAAAAGAGCAAAAACAAGAACCAAAAGAACATCAGGGTTGTATTCACCATCATCAGTGCTACATTTACGACACAATATCGAACAAAAAAAAAAAAAAAACAAAAGCATGGTCACATTTACCATCACCATGGTTATATTTACGGCCCAATATTGAAAAAAAAATCAGAAAAATAACAGGATGCCCTCTCCAATTACATTTATCATCAACAACATCATATTACAGTACATTTACCATAATATTTGAAGAATCAAAATTATTACAAATCATCGTAAAAAAAAAAAAATGAGAACAAAAGCAAGAACAAAAAGAACATCAGGGTTGCATTTACCATCATAAGAGCTACATTTACAATCATATCGGTAAAAAAATCCGAACAAAATCAAGATACGTTCTCCAATAACATACCTTCTCTCTGGGGCTCTTCTTCTCCCCCCGTTGATGCATTTTTGGTTCTCATTTTGTCTCTCTTTCTCTTCCGTTTTGTCCTCCTGTTGATGTTTTTTGCTGTTATTGATTCTTCAAATAAGATGGTAAATGTTGTTGCTCTGCTGTTCAGATTTGGGTTTATAGTATTGATGGTTTCTCTTTTGCGGACGGTTGAAAGCGGATGCTTCGTCATGTAGGATTCCCGAAGAAAAATTCTCGAACGTGGGTGATTTCTGGAAGAAATTATCGGACGATGTGGGCGGTTTTCGAAAAATCAAAAGCGGCAATTTTGCTTCTTCAACCGACAATGGGGATGGAATTGATGGAGCGACTATTTTGTTTTCCATTTTCTGAGAATTGATGGAAGATTTCAATTTGTCCAATTTTCCAGGCATGCTTGAATGATTATTTTGTGTTGGACGTTGTGTTTGAAAAAGTAGGCGGCTCTATTTTGTAGGTTTGCAAGGAGCGTAAATACAAACTCCTCACTTCTTAATTTACATATTTTCTTTTTTATTTAATTTTTGGTGTGTGTACCAATTTATATACTATAGTTGGACTATATAAGTATTGTAAAAAATAATTATAGTGGAATCTGGAGTGGGGTGGAAGCCGCGGAACACTTACAAAATAGCTACAGAAGAGGGCAAAGACGAGCAGTGGTTCTTCTCGTTCTCCTCCCGGAAAAGAACCATATATGGATCCCTCACTTTCATCCGCAGCCATTGCTCGGCAAACTTGGGAACTCGAGAACAACATCTTCCCCGGGGAGCAGACCCTAACAGCCTCAGGTGCCGAGTCCTCGTCTGACCTCATCTTCTACTACGATGAGGGAGCACAGGCCAAGTTCCAGCAGGAGAAGCCATGGGTACAGGACCCTCACTACTTCAAGCGGGTGAAGATCTCCGCACTCGCCCTTCTCAAAATGGTCGTCCATGCGCGCTCAGGCGGCACTATCGAAGTCATGGGCCTTATGCAGGGCAAAACCGACGGGGACGCTATAATTGTGATGGACGCTTTTGCCCTCCCTGTTGAAGGCACAGAGACACGTGTTAATGCTCAGGCCGATGCTTATGAATACATGGTCGATTATTCACAGACTAACAAACAGGTAACAGTAACTCTAATAATCTGTGTATTTTTCCGTTTGGGGAGTATTACATGGTTTGATTGATTTTTGTGTTGATAGTGAAATACATTTCTTGAAACCCCTGAAATTAGAAGAAATATCTTCTTTTTTGAAACCCTAGAGAGATGCAAGATGCTACCTTTTGCATCAAAGTTTGTATCAATTTTCATAGAGTAACAACCAGGTGATTTTGGAAATTTAGACCGTGAATACTATCCAGGAAAGTTTACGTGATGCAACATGTGATTTTTCAAACCCTAGAGGTTTATTTATCTTCATTGACTTTGTTCATGTGAATACATGCTATTTTCAAATACCTGCCGATTGTATGATTGGAGAATTTCTGATGTTACTGCTAAAATGAAGTGCTCTGAAAGATCTTTGCAACTTTGGAATGGAGTCTGTGTTGACTTCATTATCAGTTGTACTGGCTAACCAATAAACGATTGCTCTCATTTACAATTTTCTAGCTGCACAAATATGTGTGAACTTTAAACCCCTAATTACTATAAAAATTTTAGAATTTTGCGAAAATTATTTCATGCCTTCTTAGTAGAAATGAAGAAAATACATACGTACCTCATAACCTAGTTCTCACTGTAAATGGGAACTAACAGTTGTTTCAAACTTACGGCTTACATTAAGCTTGGTCAAATGATAAACTGGAGTTTTCTGTTGAATCTTTCATAATTGGGGTTGACAAAATAATTTCATTATCTGTTTGTTGATGTGCTTCTCTAGTATGACCAAATCAGTATTGTCAGTGCGCAGCCAATTCAATTTTTCCATGTTTCAGTTTATAGAACTGATGCGGTATCATATTGTTTTCTAAGACTTGAACAAAGTTATTCGACTTTTTTTTGGGTACATTTTTTATGTAAAATTTGGTTATTCGAATTCTAAGTTGTGACGTTTTTCTAACTGAGATCTTTCCCTTAAAATTGTGGTCTAGGCTGGTCGATTGGAGAATGTTGTTGGATGGTATCATTCTCATCCTGGTTATGGATGCTGGCTTTCTGGTATTGATGTTTCAACACAAATGCTTAATCAGCAATTTCAGGAGCCTTTTCTGGCAGTTGTTATAGATCCGACCAGAACTGTCTCTGCTGGAAAAGTAGAAATTGGTGCATTTAGAACCTATCCAGATGGGTACAAGCCTCCAGATGAGCCTGTTTCCGAGTATCAAACTATCCCCTTGAACAAAATTGAAGACTTCGGTGTGCATTGTAAACAGGTTAATTGTTGGATTTCAATGATTTTGTCAAAAAATTTTCCCCCTTCCTTTTGTTCCTTTTTAATTATTCATCTTTTTAACACTTTTAATTACTTATGCAGTATTATGCATTAGACATCACATATTTTAAGTCATCCCTTGATTGTCATCTCTTGGATCTACTGTGGAACAAGTATTGGGTGAACACCCTTTCATCTTCACCTTTGCTTGGGAATGGTGATTATGTAGCTGGACAAATCTCAGATCTAGGTAACATCATAAGTGTGCTGTTGTTATCTAGACCATTACCCTGAGTAGTAGTTATATATTGATGAAATATTCTTAATAGTAGTTATATATTGATGAAATATTCTTCATAAGGATGTCAATCAATTTCTGTAATGCCATGCAGCTGAAAAGCTTGAGCAAGCAGAAAATCAGTTGGCTCATGCCCGTTTTGGACCTTTAATTGGACCCACTCAAAGAAAGAAAGAGGTTAGTGAACTTTTTTGAAACCTTCTTTTCCCATTTGATGTTTTGTAATGATTCGTTCGTACTTCCTATTAGACGATACTGTTGCAGTTTGACATGCATAAGTAGATAAAGAAACTGGTCTTAAAGGGTTTACCAATTTGCTATATGACTGAATTGGCTAAATTTACACAAGGGAGCTTTGATATGTTTTGGAATCTTTCCACCATCAAGATACAGAGCATCAAATCTATCTGTATTCATATCTTGTTAGGTGAGTGGAAAGGCACAATGTTGAACAAGAGTAGTGGAGTTTATTAAATTCATGAATGGCGCCAAAATTTTTTCCTACTTGCTAATAAGGGCAAAATTATCTTGCCTCCCGAGAAGTAATGTAATCTTAAATAAAATATACTTCAATGTTCCTAAACGTAGATATCTAAATCCCAATCTCAATTTTCAATAATTCAATGCAATTTTTTGGTATCTAAGTGTACAGCTGAAATATTTAGTTTCATCGAGATACTAAAGGAATCAAAAAAAAGTTTTTACAGTTACATGCTATTAACATTTTTTTAGTATCATGAGCTCTCTTTTAGTTTGTCACTTTCAAAATGAAGTAAAATCTTTATGTCCTGATAGTTTGAGTGTTACACATCATAATGCCAGAAGGGTAAAAAAAGAAAAAGAAAAAGGTGAACCTTTTGGGTCTTTATGATTTGGAAAGTAAAAAAATGACATTGCTTTGTTTGAGATTAAGTAAATGATGAATACTTTAGAAAATATCTATTTTATTTTTGTGGCAGCAAAATTTGTTATTTTGTGAAAGACCTGTTTATTTCTGGTATGAAAAGAGACTTTGCCCTTGTAAGTGACCATGGGAAAATCTCCCTTTCTTAATCTAATAATCTCCAATGTCCAACTTTAAAATTTTCCCAAGTACAGTGGTGGAAAAATGTGGTAGGTAATTGATTGACTCCTCTCTTATGGGAAATTTTTGTGGTTTGCTTCAAAAATTTTGTAACGGTGCAGATATTTCTTTTTTCTCATATTTGCTTAAGTTGACTGTTTTTTGTTTCAATAGTTTGTCCTCTAGTTTATGTTTATTCTGTTTTTCTTTTCTTTTCGCTATGGTGGTTCGCAGAATTGTTTGAATTCATTGCCTCATATGAGTTGGTTGGCCTGAACGTTAGGAATTGATGGGATTAATTGTTAATCTTTTTGTCAATGATATTTTATTGAATGATTGTCAGTTCTTTTGTTCTCCTTAAATCACAAGCTGTTTTCTGCAATTCATCAGGATATACTTCATTGTGCATTATGGTGCATTTTTGTTTAATTTGATATAGACTTATTTCATGTGCTTTTAAGTGTCTATTTGCTGTTATTTCTGTGACATGAATAATGAACTATTTGTTTTACAAATATCTATCTCCAAATAGGCAAGGCCTTTCTTGCATTCTACTTTATAATTATCCTCTTAGTTCCCCATAGTTCATCTTTAAACACTCTTGGTACTTTTTCGCTCTCTCTGAAGCATCTTCTACTGCTGTTTCTTTGTGCATTAATTTCTGTTCATTCAATGCATTAATTTCCTGGTAACTTAACATGTCCAACTGATTTGTCACAAAGTAAAATGGAGGTGGCTTTTTGGTGATATTCTGAAAATTATGACCACTTACTTTTCGTCAGTTGGAACTTCTCATTGTTTATTCAATTTGGTTCAAGTTCAGCATATTATGAAATTCACGAGCTACTTATGCTGTATACATTTACAAAGGTGTATCCCTGTGACCATTATTTTATCTATATGGATTTTTAAATACTGCCCCTTCCTCTTATTTATCGCCCCTTGAATTACTATTTTGTCCCTCAATTTTTTACCAAAATGCCCTTATTATTTAAAAATGGGGGGGTGGTAAATAGTACTACCTTTATTTATACTAGTATGATTTCATCAAACGTTAACACACCAATTTTTCAAAATACATGCAACATTTGTGGCCTGCTAGTACACTTATGCGGACTAGAATGGAAGGCTTCTCATTGTTTAGGCTTTAATGGCATGAGACAGAGAACAGGATGTGCAGTAAATTCCTAGAAAGTGGAAATAAGAACCAAGGAAACCTTAATGTCTGTCCCTCGATTCTTTCATTTTGCACCAATGGAAGCCACCCCCATAGAGAAGGCTTTGAGAAACAGCTAGAATGTATATGTCGGAGTTGATCAGGAGAAAGAGGAAAGCAGAACAAGAATTTTTAATCAGTCTAAGGCTCTTTGGTTTTCTTGCATTAGGCTCTCTAGCTACAAACGGACGCGAGAGCTTTAATATCAGAAGGAAGTTTTTGGGGGTAAACACTATTTGTTTGAGATGGTAGTTATACTAGTCTAAGACTTGCCTCATGGATGCCCTTGCAGGTGGTGAAAATAAGAGATTTGTTTTTCCACCTATTACATATGAGCTAAAGGTTCCCAACAAGTACCTCATGTTTCAAGATGATTTAACTTAATGACGATCATGTAAATATTGGCCAGTGTGGAAAACAATGCAACTTTTTAAAATTGAATTCTCAGTAGAGAATCCATTTCGATGCTCTGTTTAAACAGTTGTCAAAAACTAAGATAGTGCATGGCTAGTTTTGTTACTATTGCTAATATTTTGTGAAATTTCAGGAGGAATCTCAACTTGCAAAAATTACTCGGGATAGTACAAAGATAACTGTAGAACAAGTTCATGGTTTGATGTCTCAGGTGATTCATTTAAACAGCTGTTTTTTTTTTTTCTTTGGATGCTGTATATATTAATGTGCTTTTTATCTTTGTTTCTCGATTCCAGATATAAGCCTATTTTTACTCTCTTTAAAATTTCAGGTCATTAAGGACATCCTTTTCAACACTGTCCGGCAAACTAACAAAGCTCAGACGGAGTCATCCGGTCCTGAACCTATGGTTGAAACCTGAGGGACTGTCGATTTTGATAGAATTTTGTTGGAAAGATGTGTCAATAGTGGTAGTTAAACATTGATATATATAATGCTGTATTGCTGTGTGAGTTAACTTCCCCAACATTGCTATTCACAATCAAATTTGGTTAAATATTTTTTTTGCTAATGAATCGTGAAATAAGCTTAAAGACCCAATATTCAGAAGTTAAAATTTGTGGTATTTTATCTTGATAGAAGAAAGTGGATTTGACATAAGTTAGGGATAGGTAAGAATTTTTCTATTTCATGACATGGCGTCGAGATATAGTAGGACGGGATGAGTTAGTGGACTTCTTCGAGATTTCACTGGGAAAACAAACAAGTTAATGCTCGGCTTGGGGAAAATTTGTAATTTTGGTTCTTTGGCAAATTTTTGTTATTAGTCCAACATATTTAGGTATTTCCAAAATACCCTTTACGGTCTTTTAAAAATACTCATTACAAAAATACTCATTACGGTTTAAATTTTAAGTAATTTTGGTCAATTAAAATTCTTTTAATGGATCTAAAGTGTTTAAATTTTCAAAAGTAATGGATACTTATGGAGGGTTTAAATATGTTGGACAAAAACAAAAATTTGCCAAATGTAGTGGACACAAACTGCATTTCTAATCTCGATTGGGTGTAGGTCATTTTAAAGTGATATGTCAAAGCGTAAATCATTTGTGTGATTTTAAGAAAATAAATAATTATTGAGGACTTCACAAAACAAAAAAATAAAATTAAAAGCTTATTAGCAAGCAATAATCTTGATTGTAATTGAACCATTGGAAATTAATAAAATTTAAGATAAAAAAAAAGAAAGAACTGGGTTAATAGTGTAAAAAACTAACATTTTTTTTTTTTGGTAAGCCTTAATCCAACTGCCTTACATCTCTGAGGTATTCACCTCCTATCAAGTCATGGTCCAAGCATCGTTTAATAGCATCGGGGTACACCATAAAATCGTGTGAAATTCTCAGCACTCTTCCCAACTAAAGATGCCAAGCAGTCCGTCGCACAATTTCCTTCGCGGTACACATGTTGGATCTCTTCTCCAAAGGTCCTTGATTCCTCGAAACAAACCCGACAACCTTCCTCACCCTTCAACAGTCGAAAAGCTCTTTCATTCTCTAGCTCCACACAAATCTTCCTATAACTCATGTCCTACACCAAATGAAGGCCTCGATAAACCGCCCAAAGGTTCGCCATTGTCTTATCACATTTGCCCACCTTCATAGCAAACGCTGCCACCCATTTCCCTTCATGGTTTCGCACTAGTCCCCCCAATAAAAGCACTCCCTTAATTTCGCCCAACTACAGCATCTGTATTCAATTTGCACCATTCGGAAGGAGGAGGCTTCCAACTGATCCACTGTGCCACCCTATTACTGCGCGGAACACCCACCTTCTTGGCTGATCGGTGAGCTTCCATAATGGCCGCTGTTCTCCGTCGAATATCCTCTGCCACCACTCCAACCTCCTACCCTTCTCTCCTGAAAATGTAGGTGTTGCGATTCTGCCATAATTTGCAGACTGTAACCCCGAAACAGCAGCTCCAATCACCTTCCATCACCCCATCTCTCCCCTTCAAATTCCGCTTGAACCACTCCTGCAGGACTTCCCCGAAGAAAGAACCACGCCTCTTCAGCGGCAGTAACCTGTTCTACACTTGGCTGGCCCTCGGACAGTCCTGGACAATGTGCATAATGGTCTCCTCCCTAACCCCACCCGCATCACAGGTTGGTGATGCACAAAGATGCCTGCGGAACCTTTCTGCATTGGTAATCAATTTGTTCCTAATCATCAGCCACATTGTATGTTTCAGCCGGTGAGATCCTCTCTGTTTCCAAAGCTCTGTCAAAGGACCATCCAGCCTTTTATCCTCCGCCCTACACACCAGCTCGTATGCTGACCTTGTTAAGGAAATCCAGAAGAGGTCTTGCCAATATACTCTATATGAACCTCTCCACGGAAGAGGTGGAAAAGTGGTTGAGATGGCTTCTAAACAAGTCAACGACAACAAGTGCTAGAAGAAGGACCAGTCCCATTGCCCAGATGGAGCCACGAAATAGGCAAGAACATTATCTTACAGTTCCAAGGGGTGGTTCCCTAGCATACATCAACAGAGGGTGTTGTAACGGTAGCAATCGATCCTTCCAAAATTTAATCCGTCTCCTATCACCCACCGTACAAACAGACCCTTCAACTAGGCGGTGACATACTTTGCCTATAGCCCTTATTACACCTGAACCCTTAGGGAAAAAGTTACTTTGTAGTTCCTTCCCAGGTTCAAGGCCTTATTTGGCCTTCAAGACTCTCAGCTTCTCTGATTTAGTCAAAAGGCCCCACCTTAGGTTCATAAGCAGTGCTTTGTTCATCATGGGATGATATTTAAATTTTAGGTCGCCCCTTGCTTTTGGCAAACACAAAACTTTCCATGCCACTAAGCTCTTTTTTTTTTTAATTTTTATTTTGGCCATCTTACCCCCACACAAAACGTCAGCATTTCTTTTCCAATTCTTCAGAGATGTTATTTGGCATCCATGCAGTCTATATGGCATAAAAAGAAAGAGTGCTAATTGTTGATTGCACCAGCATTATCCTTCCTGCCATTTTGAGAGCTGAATCCTTCCACTCCGCTAGTCGTTTCTCAGCTTTTTCCAAAATAGCCCATTAAGTATCTGGTCACCCTTCTATGTAGTAGCGGCATTCCCAAATACTTTCATAAGTCCTCCACTGCTTGAAATTCCATGCCATCCGAAATTCCCTTCCTTTGATCTTCCAAGACATTGTGGGAAAAAAACATCTTTATTTTCATTTCATTCACCTTCAATCCCGAACTGGCACAAAATTGTTGGAGAACCTCATTGACCACTCGTCCTTGCTTGACTGTGGTTTCTGCAAATAATAACAAATCATCAGCAAACATAAGGACGGGGACCCTCATTTTCCCGCGCCCTATGTGCATTGGCCTCCATACACCCTCCTCCACCTTCTGATTAATGAAATGCGCCAGCAGCTTCATGCACATGACAAAGAGATACGGTGACAATGGATCACCTTGACGTACCCCCTTTGTCGGAGTGACCTCCTTCCCTGGACTCATATTTCATAACAATTGAATAGAAGCCAACTCCACAGTTAGCGTGGCACTTTGGACAAACGATTTTGGGTACCCTGCCTTGCTTAAAGTATATCTCAGGAAGTCCCAACTAAGGTAGTCATATGCTTTTTCGACATCAACTTTCACAACCATAAACCATTCCCTTCTTTTTTTCGACCTCATTGTATGGAGAAGCTCCTAATCTATCACAATATTGTCTGTTATGTGACGCCCATGGACAAAGCTCACTTGAGCAGGGCCAATAATATTTGACAGAATAGGTTTCAGCCGTTTGACTAATACTTTTCTGGCCACCTTGAAAATTACATTGAGCAAACTTATCAGCCGAAATTCCTTCAAGCGGACTGGAGTTTTCACTTTCGGTATTAGCACTATAAGGGTTTTATTCAGCCCTTTAGGCATTCTAGCCTCCTCCATGATCATACGAACAACCTTCCACACCGAGTCACCAACAATAGGGCATTGTTTCTGAAAAAAATACAGCATGCAGCCCGTTCACCCCGGGAGCCTTTAAGGGACTCATTGCTTCCAACGCCCTCCAGACCTCCCCCTTCAACACCTTACCCCGCAACCCTTCCCATGTTGACGGCGCCACCACATGAAAATTGCTCAGAACGGCTTGTACGTCCGTGACCGGCCTACTTGTGTTGTAAATATTCTCAAAAAATTTCAAGGTCATGCCCTTCAATTTATCTTGGTCCTGTTCGAACACCCTTTCTTAATTTAACATACGAACAATCTTGCTCCTATGCCTTCAGACCTTCACCTCCTGATGGCAACGGATTTAATGTCGTGTACCACTCAGAATTAACAATTTACATACCGAATACCACAAATTAACGTAGTATATGGGTCAATTCACAGGGAATGGATGGTAGAATCCTACTGTTAAATATAATTTACAGGAAAATAGTTAAGTATGTAAATAATAGATTGTAAGCAGTCAGTGAGGTATATCTATAATGGGAGAAAAAAGATGATGTTTTGAACGAAGAAACAGAGGATGAGAGTTGGAATTTTCATTTCCCTGTGAGAATAGAGGCTCTTAATATAGCTTGCTGTTGACAAAATATTGTGCAGTTTCCTAACAATGAGGATAAAAAATGTGTTGTGGAGCACAGTCTTGACTCAATTTGAGCAACACCCGTGTCACTTACTCCGTGACCACTCTGCCTAATCGACCATTGGAGTCCCTAGTTGCTCTAGTGTACTGCCTAGGCTCAATCCGACCAGTCTACCTGACAAGGGGATTGGACCTCCTTATCACACATATATCATACCAGGACTTGAATGAGCAGAGTATATAATTGATAAGGTATCATCAATTAAGATTTCCCTACAAGCATTCCGGCTCTAGTTCATTCGAGAATGTCACAAAATAGGTGGTTGCTGAGGTATTGTCACTGAAGACTTCCCTAAAAGTATTCCTAATTTGCTGAACTCTTATGCATGTGGTTCGAGTCCATCAAATCTGCTTTAATGCACCTCTGTAAATAAGACTTTCACATTGCCTCTATCTCATTAGAGGAGTAAAATAAATCTATGTGTAAACTTAGAACCTCATTGAACACTCATATGTAAAAACATGAATAAAGAAAATAAAAGAGTTTCGGATAAAACAGCCCAAGTAACAAGTTACAAGGGAAAAAACTCCGAACTCAACTACTACTCCTTTACTTCCTACTGTTTCTTATTAATGAGTTCATAATTGGCTACTGCTATTTATAGAAGGAAATCTAGAGAAGGAAATGTTGGATGACTAAAATGGGAATTTCAGGATTGCTTGGTGGCTAAGGATTGCAAGTTGGCTTCTTGGCATCTTCCAAGGGGCAATCGCTGACATGCAGCCATAAAAGCAACTTGCACAGTTCAGAAATGGTTAAAGTAGCCTGCAACACTGTTCCAGGCGTGCTTCAGCTGCGTGATTCTTGAGCCAGTGTACTTCTTGTCTCCTCAGGCAGGGACCATTAGCTGTAATATCATACTTTTTCTCATCCGTGATCCTGCCCATAGCTGTGGCCGCCATACTAACTGTCCTTCTAGGTTTTGCCCGCTGCCCATACCAGTGATAGTGGTCAGATGCTCAACTGACGGTGGTTTCAACTGAGCGTCATTTGGAAGTGTTCTGTCTCGGTCACCGCACACTGAAGGGTTGGATTTGCCTTCACTAGACGTTTTAGATTTTGATTGTCCTCTTCTCATGCTCCTCTAATGCTGGCGTTTAGTGATCCTCACGTTGGGACTCTTGAGGGATGGTATCATCTAAAGGCCAGTGATCTTCTCTTTAAGCTCCTGCTACTTCAACGTTCACTCCATTTTATAGGGGTCGCATTCAGTGAACGGTGCCGTGAAATGGACGTCTTCAGCTCACGATCATTAAACGCTGGACTTTCACTGAACTTAGTGATTTTCACGTTCTCATGATGTCGTCTGTTGGCCGTGTCCTTCCTTCAACTTGTAAATCCTCAGTTTTGATCAAAATGCTAAGTCTGAAATGTGGTTTCCTAAGGTCTCCATTCCATGCATATTTAACCTGCATTAACACAAGTAGAACCTTAACTAGTATTTTTATCATATGAACAGACTGAGAATTTGTCTGTAGGTTACTCAAAACTAGGCTAAGAAAAGTAAAAATATGTATAAAATACATTGCATCACCTGCTTATGAAAAAAGGCCGCGTTACTGTCCCTAAACATATTCCTATTTCTTATGGATCTTTGAATCATGAGGAGCTCCTCATGCAATAAAGTTTCTTCTAATTCTTCTGTTAGCCATTTTTCCAACTCCACCAACCTAAAGGAATGAATAATTTGGAGCTTTCTCTGAATACCCACAATTCGAGCAAGAAGTGTTTTTTTCCAGTGAAATATATTACCAAATACATGATAATTCCAGTCCTTGGCTGCCTCAACTAGGGTTGGCAATTTCTGACAAGACACGGAAATCGGACACGAACCTGACACGAAACAGGTCGGGTTAGGGTCAGGATTTTGGACCCGAAAAAAATCAGGTCGGGTCCGGGTCGGGTCCAACAGTACAAGGTCAGAATTAGGTCAACCCGTCGGGTTTCCGGGTTCACCTGATGACCCGAAAATAGAACCACGTCAAAAAAATGTCTACATCCATTCATGTGAATTTAAACTGATTTTTTTCACAAAGAAAGTTTACCACGTCTCAGAACAACTAGCACGACGTCTCAAAACACTAGAACCACGTTCAAAAATGTCTCCATCAAGACATGTGAATTTAAAATGTTTTTTTCACAAAACATCTCAACTCGTCTCAGAACAACTATAACCACATCCAAAAACGTCTACATCCATTCATGTGAATTTAAACTGATTTTTTTCACAAACACAGTCCACCACGTCTCAGAACAACTAGAACAACGTCTCAAAAAACTAGAACCACGTCCAAAAAAGTCTACATCCAGACATGTGAATTGAAACTTATTTTTTCACAAAACATCTCAACTCGTCTCAGAACAACTATAACCACCTCCAAAAATGTCTACATCCATTCATGTGAATATAATCTGATTTTTTTCACAAAGACAGTCCACCACGTCTCAGAACAACTAGAACAATGTCTCAAAACACTAGAACCACGTCCAAAAAAGTCTACATCCAGACATGTGAATTGAAACTTATTTTTTCACAAAACATCTCAACTCGTCTCAGAACAACTATAATTACGTCCAAAAACGTCTACATCAATTCATGTCAATTTTAACTGATTTTTTTTACAAAAACAGTCTACCACGTCTCAGAACAACTAGCACCACGTCTCAAAACACAAGAACCATGTCTAAAAACGTCTACATCGATGCATGTGAATTTAAACTGATTTTTGCACAAAATATCTCAACTCGTCTCAGAACAACTAGAACTACGTCCAAAAACGTCTGATGTGGACCGAAACGTGCATAATCTATTATCTAAGGGTTTTGAAAAGATAAAACAAATAAAACGGCTATATAATTCTCAGAAATGATCATGATCTCATATCTAAGAGTTGTAATGAGATAAAAAATAAAATGACCATTCAACTCTTAGAAATGTTCATGATATCTGATCTAAGAGTTTTGTGAATATAAAATAATTAAAATGACCATATTACTCTTAGCAATGTTCATGATCTTGTAAGTAGGTGTTATAATAAGATAAAACAAATAAAATGGCCATACAACATCTCAACTCGTCTCAGAAAAACTAGAACCACGTCAAAAAATGTCTACATCCATTCATGTGAATTTAAAGTGATTTTTTTCACAAAGACAGTCTACCACGTCTCAAAACACTAGAACCACGTCCAAAAACGTCTACATCAAGACATGTGAATTTAAAATAATTTTTTCACAAAACATCTCAACTCGTCTCATAACAACTATAACCACGTCCAAAAACGTCTACATCCATTCATGTGAATTTAAACTGATTTTTTTCACAAAGACAGTCTACCACGTCTCAGAACAACTGAAACACGTCTAAAAAAACTAGCACCACGTCCAAAAACGTCAACATCCGTACATGTGAATTTTAACTGATTTTTTCACAAAACATCTCATCTCGTCACAGAACAACTAGCACCACGTCCAAAAACTAGCAAGTCCCTTTTTAAAATAATTGTTTTGAGTTTTTTTTTTTTTGTGAAAATTCGGGTTGAGTTCGGGTTAAAGGGTCAACAACCCGAAACTGACCTGGTCAAACCATTGACCAAAGTCAACGGGTTGACCAGGTCGGGTTCTGTTGGTTATTCTTCAACCCGTTCGGGTTCGGGTTGGGTTCGGGTCGAGGGCAAAACTATAAATTTCTCTTTCAACCCGACACGAACCTGACACGCTGACACGAATTGACAGCCCTAGCCTCAACAAATCAGTTAATTGTGTTATCATACTCAGCGTGGCTTTCCCAGTTCTCCTTCACCATTGATGCAAACCTGTCATGCATGAGCCATGCAGTAATAAACCAGAACTGTTTCGGCCCGTGAATCCCCGGGCTATGTGTTGAAGACCAATGTATTAGTAAAGTGCCATGATCAGAAAAAATGCGTGGAAGGTGCTGAGCCATCAAGATATTTTTGCATCCAATACTGATTCTCGATGAACCGATCCAACTTCTCATCGATCCTCCCTTTGCCGTCGTCACGCACCCAAGTGAACTTATTGAAAGAATATTAGGTAGGATCTGGGTTTGCACTTGCTCGATTCACCACGCAACAAAAATTTCTATTAAAGCGGAATCTTAGAAAAATACCTTTGAAGCGTGCACCTAGTGATTCTCTTGTATGCCTCAAAGACTATGACCTCTTGTTGTGTGGGCAACAATCTAGAAGTCAATTGATCAGCAACTCACCACAATCCACCTGCTGAAAAATTCAGCACCTCCGCACCTAGCACGTATTGCAAACGCACTGCCTGGAGAGAGAGAAAGCTACACAGCACAGCTAAAATAGGACCACAAAATTTTGGCCACTATAGGGGGAAAAACCAGCCGGCCAAAGCTTAAGAAAATTCAACTTGGAGAGAGAAAGTTTTCTCTCTCTAGAAATCCTGTGGATTAATTGTGTTTTCTGAATGGCTGATCCCTTGTCTATTTATAGAGTTACAAGAGAGACTCCAAGTTCGTTTAGGATTGATCTTCCTAATGGGTTTAGGTAATGAATTAGTTTCCAAATCCAATTAGACAACCAATCTGATAGGATAACCAAATCCTACTGGGTTCCTAATCTCTAGGATTTCCTAATTCCAATTGAAACTTAATACTTAATTAATTAATTAAATAATTCCACTTTATTAATTACTGAATTAACCCTTTGGAATAATTAACTAATTAATTAATTAATTAAATCTACCTATTCAATTAACCCATTACAAAATTAATCGTACCACTAACGGATTAATTTTGGCACTATCATCCTACACCAGAATTGCTTCCGGAACAACTTAATTAAATTATATTCATTAATCTCCCCACATCAAAGATTTAGTGCTCGTTAATTAAAATTAATTTACTGATAAATTAATTAATTAACTTCTTTAATTCCGAGACTAGTACCACTCGACCTTTTTACTATACCAGACATAAGTCCATCGGCCGGGTTTAGTATAATAAACATTTTGAGTTCATCTCGGGAGCACCATCACCCCGGACGCACCGGTACATGGTTTCCTTTCGACAAGCAGTAGCACACCAAGTAACTAAACATGCGCACCCAACCCACCGAGACTATTGGCCACATTTGACCTCACCCATTGGCAGATCAAAGTACACTATGTCTAATCCTCATACCCACTCGAGTCTAGGGATTTAGAGATAGAATACAAGGATCGATTTGTCTATTAAATCAGTACAAGACAAATCATTCCTATGAGTCAAGTTCAATATGCCCCGGGCATATCTATATGATTCAATTAGTTTAGACAAACCAATTATCCGAATCACATAATAACCTAAACTGACAGTTTGTCCAAAGCTGTCTCGATTACGAACCTCATTTATATATTATGTCTTTCAACCAATGATGAGATCTACTGTGTCACACCAGACACCTCATCATCTACTTACATAATATAAATGGACATAAACATGCACAACAAAATATAATTGAAACAGAAATCGATATATTAAACTGGGAAACTGTACAATACAAGCATAGCTTATGTATTCTACTCCAACACTTGACACCATTAGTGGGAACCTCTAACATCTGGTTTTCAAATATCCAATCCTCAAAACCTTTGCAGATACAATTGCACTTCCATGATCCTCATTTTTTTTTTCTTGCAGGCTGAGTAAACTGTTGAAATCCCCGCCTAAAATCCAAGGACCCAAGACCGTATCTAATACACAATCAAGCTTCTCCATAACCCAACCCTCTCACTGTTTCTGGGACTGGCATAACAATTGTAACAAAAGAGCTTTAGCCATCACTCTCCATCGAAGTATGAATGTACTAGTTATGACATCTATAGACCGTTACATTTACTTTATTCCATGAGAGCAACCATATACTTCCAGCAAACCCCATAGCTTCATAACCACTCCTCTTGATAAACTCATCGCCCGGGACCCACTGATCCTAGGCTTAAGTAACCCAACCACATCAAGTGCGTGATTTTTTTGTTAACGTTGAGAAAGTCTACAGAAAGTTCACGAAGTAAGGAAAAATCCAAGGCTACTATAAAGGAAGTTTACAAAGAGAACAACACAGAAATTAATATTTCCGAATGAAGCGGTGAATAAGGGGCATATGATTGGATTCAGGAAAAGAAGAAGGATAAATTTGTATTGCAAGAAGTTTTTAAACTGGGGGTTTCAGATGTGATAAGCTCCTATTGTCTGCAGAGTACAATTGAAAGACTAGATGTTGCACTCCTGGGAAGAGGCAAGAGAGAACATTGTGTAAGGCCTGGGAAGGAAAAAGAACGATCTCCAAAGAGAGTAAAAAAAAAAAAAAAAATTGGTGAAAGAATATATGCTTGGAAGATCATGTTATTCATGATGTTACATGAGGTTGGATTAAGTAATCTAACAACATTGCTAAAAGAGAGAGACAAGCAAGTTTTTACAACAGAGGATATTCACAAGAGTAAAGAAGGCTTCCCCGATTGTAATTCTTGAGCTCAGGATATTTTGTGTCAAGCCAGAGACATTAAAACCAAGTGCTATTGGGAGGCAGCCAAAACATATCCTTAGTAGTAGGGCTGACAATTCGTGTTGTGTTTGTGTTATCGTGTTCGGGTTGGCTGGTTGGCGTGTCGAGAAACCCCCAACCCTAACCCGACCTATTTAATTAATCGTGTCGAAAACTCCAACCCTAACCCGACCCATTTATAATCGTTTCGACCCGAACCTAACCCGCGTAACCCGTTTAATTGTTAATAGGTGATTTTTCGGTCCAAATTTTCGCCACAAAAAAAGGGGACTGAATTTGTCAATGAGACTAAAACATACATGTTTATTTATAATAACACCATCTAAAATTTGTATCTATAAAATTCAAATCCATCAATTTAAATTTAACCATAACATTCTTATACATGACATCAACATAAATTTCATCAATTTAAATTCTTCCTAATACAACCAAAATCCAATTCAATCCAACTAAAATAAATAAAATCCAAAGGTAATTACAGTTACAAAATTTAAATAACAAAATACCACCATAGGAAGTCCTGTTGAATTTTTGATTTGGAAATTTGGAAGTTTCATCAATTATTAAGGTTATAAAATTTAATTTTTTTAAAAATATTTTCTTAATGGGTTCATGTGTCAACCCGCCGACCCGTCGTGTCGACCCAAACCCGACCCGCTATTTAAACGTGTCGACCCAAACCCGACCCATTTATTATACGTGTCAAAAATCTCAACCCTAACCCGCTTTTTTTCGTGTCGTGTCCGTGTCGGGTTATTGTGTCGTGTCAGCAATTGCCAGCCCTACTTAGTAGTATCCTTAAAATATTTAGTATTTTCCTTTTAATTATTTCCAGCTAAAGGTTCATGAGTAAGAGCAACTTCAACCATAAACTTCAATTTACAGTACAGTCTACTCTAAAATCCAGTATCTACAGTGTTTTACAGTACATCCCCTCCAACCCAACAACTCTATCTTCTACCTAAAAATAATATTTTATTTATTTTTATTTTTATTATTATATCACTATAATTTTTTTACTCATTCACATTATATTTTTTATAAACATATCTATATTTATAAATTTAGTGATTTAATCTTAAATTATATTTTTAAATAATTAATATTAATTAATAATAAAATAATTTGTATAAAATTAAGTATAATAATAATAATGAACATATGAATTGTATTGATTTAGTTTTATAATGAAATAAAATAGGTAAAACATATAAAATATTAAATTTTATTAAACATAAAAATTTTAAAACATACAAAATACCAAATTAGCATGCTTACAAGATATTATTACAAAAAAAAAAGAAAAAAAAAAGAAGAAACATAACAATACCATTCAAATGAACATAACTCATTTCTTAGTTCGATAAGTAAGCACGACGTGCCCATAAATGATCTATTAAGGTATTTCTTAATTCAAAGTGTGCATTTTTGTCCTTGACTTGTCTATACCAAGTGAGAAATTGATCAAATCGACTATTACGATTTGATATCATTTACACATCAGGCGTTGGAGCTTCATTTGCATCTCTTATAGGTGTATTTAGATCACGTTCATCTTCCACTATCATATTGTGCATGATAATACACGCAATCATGATATCAGGCAACACCTTCTTATCCCAAATTCGTGTCGGATTTGCAACAATAGCAAATTTAGATTGTAGGACCCCAAAAGCACGCTCCACATCTTTTCTACATACCTCATGTCTTTCTGCAAAGTACTTATGATTTTCTTGATATGGATTATGAATTTTTTGAACAATTGTAGACCATTTCAGATAAATACCGTCAGCCAAATAGTATCTCATATGACACTCTTTTCTATTAATGACATAATGAGCAGGAGGAGCAATCCCTTGAGCCGTATTATAAAGTAAAAGAGATGACTCCAACACATTGATACCATTATTAGAACCGAGCATACCAAAATAAGCGTGACATATCCATAAATCATAATCGGTAATAGCTTCAAGAATTATTGTCGGAGATCCCGAACATCCAGTATATTGTCCTGCCAAAGCTGTCGGACATTTGTTCCACTTCCAATGCATACAATCAAGACTACCTAACATTCCTGAAAAATCAAGTTGCTCGTTTACATAAAGAAGTCTTGCAATATCATTCTTATTTAGCAATCAGAGATATTGTGTTGAAAAGACCTCAATAACAGAACGATATAATCTCTTCAAGTATTCCATTGCTATTGATTCACCAATTTTAATATACTCATCCGTTAGATCTCCTGGGATACCAAATGCTAACATTCAGAATACGGCTGTTGCTTTTTGTAGAGTTGATAATCCAAGCCTGCCTAGACCATCTCTTCGTTGTTCAAAATAATTATCATGATCTTTAACAGGAGTAACAATAAGAAAAAAAAAAAAACTTCTGGATATGCGAAATCGTCGGCGAAACTCAACGTCACCATACAAATGATTTTCAGAGAAATAATCACGTACTAAATTAAGATGCACACTTCAAGATCATGATTTATCACTATTTGTCCTCGAACTGAGCCACCACGCCTCCTTTAGTTATTTTCTTGCTCAAGAATACGCAAAATTTCTGCATTATTTGCTTGCATCGTCTGAAGTATGAGCATTTGTTGTAACTCCAATCTACGAATTTCTTGTTCGAACTCTTCCGAACTTGACGAACTCGATAAAGATTGAGGTGGTGAACTGATCTGGGAATTGATATTAGAAGGGTTGCCAATATCATAATTCATGATTGCAAATTTGAAGGATTTTTTTTTTAAATAGATGAATTCGAAAAATATAAGGTGAAATGAGAAATTTAGTATGGATTTGAGTTTGCATGGCTAGACATTTATAGAGAAATTCTGATAAAATAAAGATTATAGTTAAATATATTGGACGGTTATGATGATGATAAAATCAATCCAACGGTTGAGATTGAGACAATAAATGAAGTAAAGATAAGATAAGATATCTTAAAATCGGTCTAGATTTTGAAGAAATAAAAAACCTATGGTTGAGATTGTAGTGAAATATATTGGAGGGTTATGATGATGATAAAATCAATCCAACGGTTGAGATTGAGACAATAAATGAAGTAAAGATAAGATATCTTAAAATCTAACGGTCTAGATTTTGAGGAAATAAAAACCTACGGTTGAGATTGTAGTGAAATATATTGGACGGTTATGATGATGATAAAATCAATCCAACGGTTGAGATTGAGACAATAAATGAAGTAAAGATAAGATAAGATATCTTAAAATCTAACGGTCTAGATTTTGAGAAAATAAAACCTACGGCTGAGGTTGTAGTGAAATATATTGGACGGTTATAATGATGATAAAATCAATCCAACGGTTGATATTGAGACAATAAATGAAGTAAAGATAAGATACGGTATCCTAATATCTAACGGTCTAGATTTTGAGGAAATAAAAACCTACGGTTGAGATTGTAGTGAAATATATTTGACGGTTATGATGATGATAAAATCAATCCAACGGTTGATATTGAGACACTAAATAAAGTAAAGATAAGATACGGTATCTTAAACTCTAACGGTCTAGATTTTGAGGAAATAAAAACCTACGGTTGAGATTGTAGTGAAATATATTGGACGGTTATGATGATGATAAAATCAATCCAACGGTTGATATTGAGACACTAAATAAAGTAAAGATAAGATACGGTATCTTAAACTCTAACGGTCTAGATTTTGAGGAAATAAAAACCTACGGTTGAGATTGTAGTGAAATATATTGGACGGTTATGATGATGATAAAATCAATCCAACGGTTGAGATTGAGACAATAAATGAAGTAAAGATAAGATATCTTAAAATATAACGGTCTAAATTTTGAGGAAATAAAAACCTACGGTTGAGATTGTAGTGAAATATATTGGACGGTTATGATGATGATAAAATCAATCCAACTGTTGATATTGAGACAATAAATGAAGTAAAGATAAGATACGATATCTTAATATCTAACGGTCTAGATTTTGAGGAAATAAAAACCTACGGTTGAGATTGTAGTGAAATATATTTGACGGTTATGATGATGATAAAATCAATCCAACGGTTGATATTGAGACACTAAATAAAGTAAAGATAATATAAGCTATCTTAAAATCTAACGGTCTAGATTTTGAGAAAATAAAAACCTACGGTTGAGATTGTAGTGAAATATATTGGACGGTTATGATGATGATAAAATCAATCCAACGGTTGAGATTGAGACAATAAATGAAGTAAAGATAAGATAAGATATCTTAAAATCTAACGGTTTGAAGAAATAAAAACCTATGGTTGAGATTGTAGTGAAATATATTGGAGGGTTATGATGATGATAAAATCAATCCAACGGTTGAGATTGAGACAATAAATGAAGTAAAGATAAGATATCTTAAAATCTAACGGTCTAGATTTTGAGGAAATAAAAACCTACGGTTGAGATTGTAGTGAAATATATTGGACGGTTATGATGATGATAAAATCAATCCAACGGTTGAGATTGAGACAATAAATGAACTAAAGATAAGATAAGATATCTTAAAATCTAACGGTCTAGATTTTGAGAAAATAAAACCTACGGTTGAGGTTGTAGTGAAATATATTGGACGGTTATAATGATGATAAAATCAATCCAACGGTTGATATTGAGACAATAAATGAAGTAAAGATAAGATACAGTATCTTAATATCTAACGGTCTAGATTTTGAGGAAATAAAAACCTACGGTTGAGATTGTAGTGAAATATATTTGACGGTTATGATGATGATAAAATCAATCCAACGGTTGATATTGAGACACTAAATAAAGTAAAGATAATATAAGCTATCTTAAAATCTAACGTTCTAGATTTTGAGAAAATAAAAACCTATGGTTGAGATTGTAGTGAAATATATTGGACGGTTATGATGATGATAAAATCAATCCAACGGTTGATATTGAGACACTAAATAAAGTAAAGATAATGTAAGCTATCTTAAACTCTAACGGTCTAGATTTTGAGGAAATAAAAACCTACGGTTGAGATTGTAGTGAAATATATTGGACGGTTATGATGATGATAAAATCAATCCAACGGTTGAGATTGAGACAATAAATGAAGTAAAGATAAGATATCTTAAAATCTAACGGTCTAGATTTTGAGGAAATAAAAACCTACGGTTGAGATTGTAGTGAAATATATTGGACGGTTATGATGATGATAAAATCAATCCAACGGTTGATATTGAGACAATAAATGAAGTAAAGATAAGATACGGTATCTTAATATCTAACGGTCTAGATTTTGAGGAAATAAAAACCTACGGTTGAGATTGTAGTGAAATATATTTGACGGTTATGATGATGATAAAATCAATCCAACGGTTGATATTGAGACACTAAATAAAGTAAAGATAATATAAGCTATCTTAAAATCTAACGGTCTAGATTTTGAGAAAATAAAAACCTACGGTTGAGATTGTAGTGAAATATATTGGACGGTTATGATGATGATAAAATCAATCCAACGGTTGATATTGAGACACTAAATAAAGTAAAGATAATATAAGCTATCTTAAACTCTAACGTTCTAGATTTTGAGGAAATAAAAACCTACGGTTGAGATTGTAGTGACACTGCTACAAAATTTGGCTTTCATGACTTTTAAAAATGTTTTAAAATACATTATATAATGACTTTAGAGATTTAATGACTTTTTTTAAAAAAAATGTGATGTAAACCAGAGTCACTATAGATAAGGTGTAGTAAAAAAATAACTTTTACAATACTTTAAAATGACTTCATAAAAGACTTTTAATGTTACTTTATTTTTTTAATGACATTAAAAAAAGCATATAAAAGTTATATAAAATGACACTATATTTTTTATATTTAAAATATTTAGAGGCTGTTATGACAATTACAAAATATATTTTTATATTTTTTTAATCACTAATTAAAATGTGTCATTATAGTTTTTTTGTCAAAATTTAATTTTTATTAATATTATTTTTTTCCATGTAGTTTTAATTTAGAATTTTTATTTATTATGAATTAATTATAATTAAAATATTAAATATTAAATTACACAAAAAAATACTTAATTGTAATAATAAATATAAATTATTAATATTTTATCTTCTACTATTACATCATCACCTCCTCATCATCTCCATTTCTTCACCTCTCCAAATTCATTTACCAATAATTATACATTGAATATGCCTATCATACTTATTGATCAACTTGTCACCTCACTCTCTCCCTTGCAAGGTTGAACTCTATGCAAATCTACAATCCAGCTCTATATATATTTCTGAAAATAATTATAAGATGAAACAAGTTACTAAACATTTTACAAGAGGGACAGTTGACTCCTTTGACGGTCAACAAACAACATTTAAGGATCTAATAAACGTCAACAATTAGTACAATAATCTTTGTCAAGAGAATTTCATTTTCAAAATATGTTATCGGGGGAACATACTGAATAATCCAATCCTCGAAATTTAACACAACAATAAAGAAAAAAGAAATTAACATATATATAATTTTGAAATTAAATCACTCTAAAACTAGAGGATAAATGTAACTATTCTAAAAGGCATACCAGTAGGTACAATGTTCATTAAATAATGCTTTAATCAACTTCAACATGACAAAATTCCCTTTTTGAAAGTTAAGGAAACAAAATACCGTATTACCATTCTATGTATTCAAAATGTAGCCCAAAAAGAAGACACGATAGCTAGCCTAGCTTTTCTTAAAAGAAAAATCAATCTTGCATCTCTCTCTCTCTCTGGGAAACATTAACAGGCCATGACCATAAAGTAAGATATAAGACAAACCAAGTATCCAAATTTACGAAAGTACATATAGCAGTAACAAACTATTTGAAGCTAAATTCATGGGAAACCAAGAGATCCAAATTGAGGAAATATTCGGCAAGAATCTGGAGCCATTCTTGAAAAGGAGAAGGAAAATATGATCTCAGTCAGTCTTTCTGAAAGCTTACTGCTAAAACATTTTTTTTTCTTGCTATAATTAGAGTTTTTGAGGACTTTACATTCCTAGATGCTACTCAGATTTTCAAACAAGTTTTAAGACATCATATCCGAAACCAACAGAAATCATCAAAGTTAACTATCAAAATGGTTAGCACAAAAGCAAGCAAAAAAAAAAACAAAGCATATATCCCTAATATTTGATACGACAAGACATTCCTTAAATTCAGCATTTAGGATTTATATTGTAAGGGGGGGATACACCAAGGTGAGATCAGATGGTAACTTTTTTTTTTTTTTGGCTCAGAATCAAAGTTCCCTTTATAAAACTCAAAGAGTACAACAAATACAACACTAAGTTTAGAGTCTAAACTTAGTATAGAACTAATTCTAAACTTAGTAATCCATGCATCAGGATTTGAATATTTCATGAATCAGCCGAGAGAGATTCAGGTGGGAGAGGGGGATTATGAAACTAAGAGAACATCCCAGTTTATACAGACTACAACAAAATAGCTAAAAGATAATTTAGCTGGCTTAGAAAAGGTTCAAAAAAGCATTAAAACTATAGCCGATGTCCAAGTCTAGTCCCTGATTGTTTGTTAGGATCTAAAATCTTACCAGTTTCACCCTTTTTTTTTACTTCTCTATATAATACTCTTTGAATCTTTAAGTGATGGGCAACTTTTCTTCTTTTTTTTTTTTTTTTTTTTTTTTTTTCCCTTTTTGGCTTTTGCTTAAACCATCACTCAACTACCCTGTTCTTGTGTACATAATTCATATTCTTAAATCAATCTTCACAGAGGAGTAAATAAGCCTTGTGAACCAGAAGCATGCATAAAATCCGATGGTGCCAGTGAGAACAAAGAATGCATATGATGCAATGAGCATGTAACTGAAATACAACATCCCCTGAATCTCATTTATTCAAACCTCTCTCAAGTACAAAAATCATGCTTTCATGTTCAGCTCCTGATAGTTCATAATTCCAACTCTACAACCATAAATTCACATTAAATTTTTTCATAACACTTCATTTATATCTTAAGTCACCAGGATACAACAACAGTATGGAAGAAAGGAAAACTTTGCCAGAGCAGAGAACAATATCATAGGCAAGCCATAACCATTATTTGAATACAAAATCATTAAGCATGAATAAGCAAAATGCGAACCTGAAACAGTATATTCCCAATGCTATTGTTATCTCATGAATCATTGATGTTGCAAAATGAAGATAGAGTGACACTGAACACATCAAGGGCAAAGAGAGAACTTTATCAGATATAGATACAAAAGGTAGAGTCAATGATAAAACTGCCACTGGGAGATAAGAAAATTTTCACACTTGGAAACATCAAATCTTTCCTATATAACTTAACCATGAATAGAATATTAACTTGAAAGTTTACATTAAAATGTTTACTTCCTCAAGTAAAGGGAAAAAATATGTCTGGAAGCACACAGTTCAGAGACAGGAGATGTAATAAGAAATTGCAATTATGAATGCATTAACAAAAGATACCAAGGATCGTATATATACTGTCAACTTTACTAGAAAAAATATTAACTAGTTATATTTCGAAGATAAACAAATACAAAGCATGCCCATTATTAAGTCTGGCGGTGAGAGCATTGGCAATGGCATAAAATTGTTAATTTGCAATGGCCCCTGATCGGTAATGTATAGATGCTCCTATAAGATTTTATTAATTTATGAAAAGAGGGCAAGTTTGTTGAAAGTGGCAGCCTAGATGGAGAGAGAGCTGAAGATCCAGTAGCTTTGGAGGTAGCCGTGAGAATGAGATTTCTGCGAGCGAAGAAGAAGAAGATGAGAACAGTAAGCTCGCCAGTGTGGGTTTTATTTTTTATAAGGATTGGGGGGTGGGGGTTTGGTTTCTAATTTTAAAACATTGATGAGCTGAACGTTAGCAGATCAACGGATATCTGACTTTTTCAAGGTTTACAACATTTAAAAATATGCTAACTCATCAACGGATATCCGATTTATAAGTATACCAACTTTAAAAAAAATTTAACTCTTTTAGATTTATTATTATCTTTTTTTTACCAAACTAATGTCATGATAAATTATATTTTTTAAAAAATATTATTATAAATAAAATTTAAAATGTCATAATATTCTCATTTTTAAAAGTATCAAGATAGAAATTTTTTTATGACATTTAACAAAAATGCATTAATAACTATTTTGCAGTAATGTCATTATATATTATAATTTAAGATAATTATTATTTAGTGCATTATTAGGTTTAGAAAAAAATGTAGTCATAAACTATATGCCTCGCTTGTATATTAATAATGACATTTTTAAAAAAGCACCTCATAAAAAATGTCATAACATCCAAATTTTCTAGTAGTGTGAAATCTATTGAACGGTTATGATGATGATAAAATCAATTCAATGGTTGATATTGAGACAATAAATGACGTAAAGATAAGGTAAGATATCTATATTACCTAATCAATAATTCAAGTCTATAAATATGAAATGTTTCACACATAACAATCACTCACCTTATTACCTAAGCATTCTATTTCTCACTCACTTTTTTACATAAACACTTTATTTATGAACTAATCATGTTTTCTTCAAAGAAAAGCACAGTATCACGAGCTGGCAACTACAACCCGATGGAAGATTTAAATCTTTGCATAGCTTATATGCAAATTTCGCAAGATCATGCTCTTGGAAGATATCAAAGTGGTAATAATTTTTGGAAACGAGTAGACAGAACTTATCATGAGATCAAAGCCAAAGATTGGGAGAATCGTAGTACGAGGTCATTGCAATCACGATGGCAATCTATCGAGAAAGCAATACAAAAATTATTAGCATGCATAAAACAAATCGAGCACCTACATCCAAGTGGCATATCACCATTAGATGCACTAAGTACATAACAAAATTTTAGGTTAAAATTTTCATACACTTTGTATTCATTGAATTAATAAATATGTATATTTCTTGTAGATGAATCGAGCAAAATTGATGATAATGGAGGATTCTGATTTTAAAAATGGGTTTAAGTTCGATCATGTTTGGGACACTCTCAAGGACTTTGAAAAATTCAATGATGATGTGCAAATAGCAATGCAGAATTACCAAAGCCAAAATTCTGAGTACAATATATTTGAATCAGATTATCCGACTCCTCCGGAAATACAGGTACCAGAATCATCGGGGCTTTCTAGTTTTTCTCTTAATTTATCTAGTTCTGATGCAGGCGGCTCTTCATCCGAAAGACCTATTGGAATGAAGAAGGCTAAATCAAAAAGAAAAGTTGATGAATCAAATACGACTCGTTTCAATGATCTTACCCAATATAATATGAATCTTATGGAGATGTTTAAGAAAGCACAAGAAAGTACACACGAAATGAATGAAGAGAGGAAGCTTAGGCACAATAATAAGATGGAGATGAAGAAAAAAAGATGGAGATAGAGATGGAGATGAAGAAAAAAAAAAAGATGGAGATGGAAAATCGGAAATTGAATTTTGCAATTATGTCTCAAGACCCAAATCAAATTGAAGATCCTTCTCGTCGTGCTTATATTATATACTGTCAAACCAATATTGTTAATGCAAGAGCATGTCAAGAACTATATCCAAATCCATAGTAAGATCCATATTTATCAAATGTTATATTTGGAGTTGACTTTAATAACATTAGTGGGAGTGGAAGCGGGCTAGATGATGACAATAATAACAGCGAATGAATGTCAGTTTAGTTATTATTAATTACTTAATAATAAATTTATATGAGTTTGTTTATGTTGAAGTGAATGTATTTTATGCGCATTTGTGTTTTTTTTAATTGTTGCTTGTAATAATATTGTATTTAGTAAGTAATAAATTTTAATGTTATTTTATTTTATTTTTTTCTCCTACAATTCAATGTTGATTAATTTTATATTTACTTCATTATTTATAAAAATGACGGTCAAAATTCAAGAATTTTAAACTATATAATTAAATACAAAAATTTTGATCATATATTTATTATTAATATTAAAGTTATGTTAATAAAAAAATTTTATTAGTGTTGAAATTAAAATAAAATGAATAAATTATAAAAAAACGAAAAAAGAAATAGTAAAATTAACCAAAAAAAAGAATTTAAAAAATATTAAAAAAATAAAATACGCAAAATATAGCGTATGGACTCACTTTCCTCTCCATACTGTGAAAATTTACAATATGCATTAGAGATAATTTTTACTGCAAATTGAAAGAAAAACGGGACTTTTGCGTCGGAAGTTGCTCTAAGTAGTTCCATAGTATTCCAATTTTTGCATACAGGATTGTGTAGGGGTGTAAATCGGCCGGTTTGGCCGGTTTGAAGACTAAAGTACCGGCCAAACCAATAACTACGGTTTGACGAATTTTCAAATCAAGTCGGCCAAATAAATATGCCAAACCAAGTCGATCAAACCATATTTAGACGGTTTGGTTCGGCCGGTTTGAACGGTTTCAAATAAATTTACGTTTTATTTAAAAAAAAAGTACACACAAATAGAATAACTGGAGCTTCTATATTTTGTAAAACATCAATAATTGCATTAGTCTCATCATCCATGATAGTTGAGATATTTATGGTTGGAAAAAAAAAACATAATTATTAATCCATGAAAATACTATACTTTAAAGACATTTTATGAACAGAACTAACAAAGAAAGGAAAATTTTCATTGTTTTTGTTTAAGAAAAAGAAATGGAGACTTTGCTAATGATCTTTATGCAGAAACATTTTGTTGTATATTAAGTGTAGAGATAGCCCCTAACCGAATTCAGAAAATTTACATTCATAACCAACAATGCTCACCAGTAAAAATTATGTCCAAGAGATTAATTAGCCAAAATAAGATTCCTTCAATCCCCACGTTTCTATGCGTTAATCAAAGTAGGCAAACATACTATGAATATGTTTTCTATTTATTATTATTGTTTCTTGGGTCTCAGATAGTCCTCAAACAAGCTAGTGGGCATAGAATATGCGTAGTTTCATTACATGTGTACTGGGGAGATGTATTTATGCATTAATAAACTAACAAAAACTTTCAGTTTAAGTTCACCATAATCCAACAAGTAACTCCTGATGACCTAATGCAAATTCGATTGAACTGATTTTTTTTCCTTTAGAGCTCACAGTCAACACATTAATTCTAAGTATTCATTCCGTCAGAATCACGAAGTACAAATGAAAGAAAATCACCCCTTTTACAAATTCATTCAAAATGAAAATAAAATATATGAATAATCACCTGGAATAGATCTATTGCTGTGGATTGAGGCCGATTCAACTGGTATTAGGAGGCGTGGTATCAAGGGCATAAAGGCAAACAGAGAAATAAGAAATGAGAGAAGATGAAGTTTCACGCTGAGAGAAACGGAAGAAGAAGCGAAGCTAAGAAAAAACAGGAGAAGACCGAGCTTCGTTTTGGTTGAGCAAGAAACAAAGAAATTGGAGGTTCGTTCGACTGAGAAAGATGGAGTTCGTTTGGCTGGCAGCTGGCTGAGAAAGAAACGGCAGAAGAGGATTGCCTAAGAGAATATTAGGGTTGGGGGAAAATAATAAAATATTTATTTATTATACAATATATATTATATAATATTAATACATAATAAATATATACGGTCCGATCCGGTTTAAATGGCTGGTTTTACTGCTAAAACCATCGGCCAAACCAGATCTTACGGTTTGAAAATTTTCAAACCAGTAATAATTTTAAGTATTTTGAAACTAGCCAAACCGACCAAACTTGAACGGCTTGGCCAGTTTAACCGGTCTCGGCCGAACCGCTTACACCCCTAGGATTGTGACCCGAATACTATGTGTAGGTGTTTGAGCAGTTCAGGCATATTTAAGTGAATAAAGTAGGTGGATTATAGAGAGACAAATAGGAAAGAATGAGAAGCATAAAGTAAAAAAAAAGGTCAAAATGGAATATCCTATGAGAAAGGGGTGTCGTAGGAACCCTCTTTATTCCATCATGCACCCAGGCCCACTTTTGCTTGCATAATGCAACTAATGACGTTTGACTGATATCGTTTCGAATGCCTACCAAATAGCAGTCGAAACGTCTCAGACAAGCGGTTGCTGGTTGTCACTCCGCCTTTGTCCCTGTTAATAATTTGAATCATCTGCAAATTACTGAAATCTTTTGAAGTTTAGTACAACCTGCATCTTTTCATATAAACTCTGGGATTCAAAGTATGTCCTTTAACACTCAGCTACTTGATTTACACTGCTATATTATGTAACTACGAAGTAAATATCGGTGTTTTGCAATGGGTTAGAGTTCTTTAGGATGCCTGTATCCCTGGTATATTTATAAATGGATATGGCTGATTTTGATGCTGGATATGTGTGCTATTATCACTTTGTACAAACAGTAGGACGAGGATATGTTAATGTCTAAATCTTTGAAAATGACCATGGCTATTGTTAATATCATTCAACCTCTATTATTGTAGAGAAAGATGGCGGTTATTGTATTTAATTTATATTATTATATTTAGAGATGTTATAAATATAGTATGTTACTATTTCTTGTCCTTTTAGAATTAGGAAGTTAGTTTATTCACTCTAAGAGCCTGTAACTATAAATATTATATATCAATGAAACATATACTTTGTACAAAATTCATTCTCATATTTTGTCATGATAACAGAGCAGGAGAAACTTTTTTATGTTTTTCGTTTTTAGCATTAGCGTCGGAATTCTACTCTTCCGACAACAAGCGGAATCAATTTTGCTTTGCGGCTTCTTATCCAGTGGATTTGTGTTTGCGGAATTAATTTACGCCATGAATTAATTTGTCTACTGGATTAATTTGTCCAATAGAAACAGCTCCAGAAGAGCCCCAGACTTTTGGTCAAGCTGTGAGACATGCGTGTTGGAGAGATGCTATGCAGGTTGAGATTTCTGCATTGGAAAAAAATTATACTTGGGATCTTATTGATTTTCCTGCTGGCAAACTGGTAATTGGATGCAAATGGATATTTAAGATTAAACATCATGCAGATGGCACCGTTGAACGTTACGAGGCTCGGTTGGTGGTTTTGGGAAATAACCAAGTTGGTGGTTTTGCATGATCATTATGAAACAGCTCTTCGGGTTGTGCATTATTTCAAAGGTTGTCCTGGGAAAGGACTATTTTTTTCTGCGCAATCTTCTTTTTCTTTGACTGGGTGGTGTGATTCTGATTGGGCTGGTTATCCTACTACTCGGCGTTCTTTCACAGGGTTGATGGTGCAGCTAGGTGATTCTCCTATATCCTGGCGCACCAAAAAACAACCAACGGTTGCTCGTTCTTCCGCAGAAGCAGAATATCGGGCTATGGCAGCACTAATTGCCAAACCCAAATAGCGACGTCTTTTGGTATATCTCACTCTTCCCCTATCTCTATGTTTTGTGATAGTCAGTCTGCTGTTCATATTGCAGCAAACCCGGTGTTTCACGAGCGAACAAAACATATAGAGATTGATTGTCACTTTGTTCGGGAAGCTATTGATTAACGTCTTATTGTCACTCAACATGTCTCCACTCTTAATTGGCTGACATTTTTACTAAGGCACTGGGACAAGTGCAGTTCAATGGATTACCCTGCAAGTTGGACATTTGTGATCTGCATGCTCCAACTTAAAGGGGGTGTTATTGTATTCAGTTTATATTACTATATTTAGAGATGTTATAAATATAATAGGTTATTATTTCCTATCATTCTAGAATTAGGAAGCTAGTTTCTTCAAAAAAAGAAACCCTAAGACAATGCAACTATAAATACTCTTGTTTATACATGAATGAAACATATGCTTTGTACAAAATTCATTCTCATATTTTTTTCAATGGGCATTAGTGACAATGGCTCCAATAATCAGAGCAAGGGAAACTGAACCAAAAAGATCAAATGAGGAAGCTGTTACTAGGATGATGATGATCAGGGAAGGCAACATGCTTGTGAGACAGAGAATACTTTCGAAACCGGTCCCAGTGGCAGAGAGGTATGCTCAAGTTTCATATCAATGCATGGGAATGGACTAAGTTGGTCACTAGAGTAGATGACTTGGTGAACAAAAATATCGTACAAGAATTCTATGCATGAGTAAAGTGCGAGGGCAATTACGATGGAATGAAAGTACGAAATTGAAGATTTGATTTTAGTGAGAGTACCATCAACAACTTTTTGGGATTAAACTTGAGTGACCAAGCAAGAGGCATGGGATCATTGAAGGAATTCAAATCGAAACAACTTAATCTGAAAATGATTTTGACTATCACCTTACAGGAAATGAAACTTTGGACTTGTGCATCGTATATGTTCCTCCGTTATGATGTGGCACCCACACCCAACCACAGTGACTCAAAATTCATATTGCAGCTACTAATGGTATTGTTGAGCGAAGGCGGACTGAGGCTGGAGTAACCGCAAAGTGTAGTGACACTTTGATCCGAGTGGTAGGGCCCTCTGGAGATGTTTTTGACCAAGGCAACCTTACAGAGCAGGTGGGTGAGTCGAGTGAAGGTGTAGGTTGGCTGATTTGAAGATAAAAGTATAGTCTAAATTAATAGTTACGACTTAATTTTTTTTTTTCAACCAAGTCAACTAAATAAATGTGTCAAATCAAGTCGGTCAAACCATATTTAAACAGTTAAGTTTTGCCGGTTTGTATGATTTAGAATAATTTTATATTTTTTAAAAGAAAATAACAAGTTTACATATTATTTACGCATTTCACAAAAAATCACATATAGTTGTATTTTTTTAGAAGATGACACATCATCGAATACTTGGAACCATCTTGGTGTACAAAATTTGCTTGGAACACTCGTGGTTAAATTGATCTTTTGGTTATAGTTTTTACTCTCCCACTTGCCGGTGAAACCTAGAATTTAAAGAAAAGATTGGAATTAACCAATTTTTGAGCCTTTAACTTTAGTTGAGTCACTAAAAATTAAGAACTAGGGTCTAGACATTTTCTGAAAATTGTTCTCATTGTTTGCGATTTTTGGTCTGGGGTTTTCTTCTTATTTTTAGTTAATTTGGTGTGAATTTCGACATCTAAATCTATTTATCTAAGTTTTCAATATTTTCTAGGGAACTTTTGATAAATAACTCATTTAATTTAAAAAATTAACTAGCCTAATTTCGTGTATATTGGTCGGATTTTTGCGCAAAGTCTAGTATTTTTGGTAGTTTTGTGGTGATCAGTGTCACAGTCGTCATCTACCCACACAAAACTTATTTATAAATAAGACAACTAAGTAGTATCTAAATGGATCGTATTCCAAGGAACAACGGGATGCTTATTATGATTTCTTTTTTGTATTTTCAAATTTAAAGCAATTAAAAACAACTAGTAAAGGTTGTGAGTATTAAACACTAGCAAGCAAAAGCAACAATTTAATAAACCACAAGAGGTAGGAAGGCGGGATTTTCACTATTCTCTAGATCAAGAGGCCAAGTTATGTTCAAACCATGAATTCGACAAGCGAATAACTAAAATAGTGCATGCCTATGCATTGAGTTGATTAATGTTATCCTAGGGTCGTCAATATTAAGAATCTAGTTCATACTACTTACAAATCTAATGAAGATAGTGAAGCCCAAGATCCATAAACATATAGGACAATCAATTAAAAGTATTAATCTAGAAATTACCAAATTGACTCTCAATATGTTTGCCCAATTAGTTCTAGGACTACGAATTTCATAATATCACCAAACCCACAAGAAAAAATATGAACGTATATAAAGAACCCATAACAAGAGCATGCTTAATTAAAGTCACTCACATGAATAACATGAAGTAAACATAACCATCATGGAAACCACATATCGAAACTGAAAAATAAACAAAGCCCATAAGAAAGATGACCATTTATTCTCATCTCTCCGATTGCTCCTGATACAAAGGAACCCATAGTCCCTACTCCAACAATCAATGTAAAATCTAGTGGGTTGCTTAAATCCATTGGATCTACATGGGATTTTCACTTCCTCTATCACTTAGAGGAGTGAAAATCCATAATCTAGGTTCTAAGGTAAGAAGCCATATTTTTCTCTTGCTTTTTCTCCAAGAAAGTGCTACTATGTGTTGGCCAAAGTGTAGAGTATGTGTTTTCTTGGCCCTTAGGCTTATACATAACAAAATCCATGAATAGAAATGTCTAAAGGGCCCTAAATGAACAATTAAATCTATTTAATTCCAGGGGCAAAGGCGTTCTTTAGCAGCTTCAGCAGGCAGGCCGTGGAGGAGGCGTTAACACCTGACCGTCACCTGAGATGTAGGGTATGAAGAGGCCCTAACTGAATAGAAATGTCTAAAAGGCCCTAACTGAACAATTAAATCTATTTAATTCCAGGGGCAAAGGCTTCTTTTAGCAGCTTCAGCAGGCAGGCCATGGAGGAGGCGTTAACACCTGACCGTCACCTGAGATGTATATGAAGAGGCGTTGGCGCCTGGTCATCGCCAACGCCTCTGCACCAAAGTCTTCATGTATCTTCCTCAACTCCACATCTATGCATTTCACTACAAATCATGCAAAATCGGCCATAAGTACAATTTTAATGCACAATTAGATTAAAAATCTACTAATAAAAGGCTAAAAGTGTATGATTTTATCTCCTAAAAAGTTGTGAGTTTGAGTCACATCATTTGGTTTTAGTAAGTTATATTCATCTATTGTTGCATTTTTTTTTTTTTTGGTATCAAATAAATCCTATCCTTCATTGTTTTTGGTGATGTTGACAAGTTTTCTTTAATTCGCTTGGACTAATTTATGGAAATTGCTCATTTTTGTGCATTATTTTGCTTGGTGGAATTGTTTGGTTTTTGTGTCTTGTTTTTCGATTGTTATTATTTTTTTCGTTGGTTTTTTTTTTTTTTTTTTTTTTTGATTCTATGTCTACGATTTTGATTACTTAACCAAGGGAGAACAAGTATTAATTACCATATTTGTGAGTTTTCTTCTCTAGTAAAAACATGTCTCTGTCTAAAGACAGGTTATCTTCTTCGGAATTCAAGTCAACGATGATAGTGAAGCTGTCAGGCTGATATGCTTCTCGAATTAGACCCAAGTTGTGTCCCGATCTTTCAAACTATTCTCTCACTATCTTCCAAAGCATGAATTGAAGCGGCATAATCGCTTAACTCAAGAAAACACACTATTATTTAACCCTCTTTGTGCGAAAATAATATTCAGAGGATGGGTGATGGTTTATGATGGATTTTAGTCAATACATGGCAAGGCGTAATTGTTCAACCAAAAACTATAGCCAACAAAAAGGGGTTGTGGGTTTCCTTGCAAGGACAACTCACAATTTCGCAAGATCACTAAAAGAGATTTTAACTGAGTCAACAACTCACAATTTTTGAAATTCAATGGCAAAAACAATGTACTAAATTAGTGTAGTAGGGTGGCCTATTTATAGGCAACGACAAGGGACTTTTCATTTTCTAAAAAGGTAATCTCAAATCCTAGTGACTTGGAGATAAGAAACAAAACCTAGACTAATCCTATTTGGCTTATAATTTCAACTAGAAGTAGTATTAAAGATAATTAAAATCCTACTATAGAAAGAAATACTCCATCTATCCTAATTGTCATATGATAACCTTACAAAACCTTCTAGAACTAAGAAAGTAAAATATAAACCTATTAGGAAGAGTTTTCCTAGTATCAATTGGGTGTATTGAATGACTGGGCTTTGGAGAAAGCCTTTTAGTTCCCTATGGCCGAACTCACCCTTTCAAAAGGGGTTTCAATCCACATCTACGTTCCATTAGCAAGTACATTCTCGAATAATCTTGAAAAAGTTAATGTGCTTGGGCTTCCAAATCTGTAGATGAGCTTTGGCCTATTGGGCTTGGAACTCGATCTTGAACTCTGAAGTTGGACTCAATCCACAAGCCTTCCAGGCTCTAGACCTCGTAACTAAACCAACATAATCAACTACTGGATCTCACTTGAAGACATTTGGATCCACTTGAGAGCTTCTTAAGCTGATCTGCACTTTTTACAGCTCTCATTGAAGCATTTTGTAACTAGGCATGTCCTAAATTTTGAACATGCATATTGATGATGTGACATCTCTTTAGACCCGTTTGAGGGGCTTGACCCATGTATTGGCCCAAGTGTCTTTTAACGTGATAAAATCTTCAATTTGGGCCCATTTTGGGTCTCTTTGGGGCTCTCTAAACCAAAGCTACGAAAATCTCTTGTCAGTGGAGGAAGAGCTATTGATGTTCACATCATCCCCTCCCTTCCAGAAATGATTCATCCTCGAATATGCATTTTCAAACAAAGCAACTTTAGAAATATTGCAATGAACAGAAACAGACTTACCGAGTATCCTAGATTTAGGACTAGTGAAACACATTTGCTCAATTCTCCGAATTCTCTTAAAATTTTTTTTGACCCTATTTTTCTGCGCCATATAGACAAGTTAGGCTAATAAGGTACATTAAAAAGTTTAAGTAGACAACTATACTCTCCCCTTCGGAAGACAGGACTATTCGCAGGACGCATCCAGCGAGGAGCGACAGTCTCACTGTAGGCTCTTTATGGGAAATATGACTTTTCACAGGGCACATCACACATCGATGAGTGAAAATCGTTTTAAGCTGTCTGGGTTTATAGCTTAAGTCTCCTTTGTGAACCTTCAAACCTACATAACACTGTAAGCAAACGGTGGAAAGGTAAATAAAAGGACTTAAGAAGACAACTATTAACTCCCACAAGTGGGTTTCATGAATCCTCTTAGGGAGAGGGTTGAAATTCTGCTTTGAGCTGTCTAGTGATTGTACAACTTTCAATGTACTAGAGGCGTGAAAACCTTCCTATTTGCACTCTCTTCTTGCATTGTCTCTCGAGCTCTAGAAACCTATGCAGGAAAAAGTGAGAAATCATTAGCTTTCTAACCATTAAACATTAAAATGTACATGTTAGTCACAAGGGTGACTCTTCTGTCAAATTCACAAGGTTTTCCTAGCTGAACATGACAGGTTTTCATTGGTGCTATCTGGCAAAACACTATGCACTTGACTGCTCCACAGTAGATCATAGTTATCGTTTACTTATGCACTTTGGAGGTATTTGTAACGTGAGGCTAGAAGGGTATGCCAATTTCTTTCTTCTTTATCTCTATTAGTACCTCAATCAGTACCTCTAATAAAGACTTCATCCTTTGGCTCACTAAAATCATCTAACCATTGCAATCCTTGCCTTAGGATAGCATTTGGTGAGGGTTGAACAACACGCAACACATGTGGGTGCTCAACTGGTAAACAATCCTGATGTAAGGAAATGAGAGTTTGTCGAGTTTCCTCCTCAACTGCTTCACTGGTCTCGCCAACGAAGGGCTCATCGTCCTCTTCACCTCTGACCACTAGAGATGGAACAAGAGCATATAACAAGACACAGGAGGACTGTGTTTGTGATTCTCAGGTAGCTTACTTCCATAGTCTCTTATTTCCTAGTGGGATGTCCTGCAGACAACAAAAATAACAACACCTAGAATAGACGGGAAAACAAGGTATTCGTAAAAAAAAAGGATAATACTCCGCGTTTCTCCAACCTTCAAACAAATATATAGGGGGTATTTACTTTCGGAAAAAAATTCAAGAAATACTTTCTATCACTTATTTCGAAAATAATGAAAAGACTCTAAAAAGAAAAAGGATATTTACTTAAAACAATTTCAAGAAAATCAATTTCTTATAACTCTTGAAAATAATAAAAAGACTCAAGACTCAAAAAATAAAAAGATATTTACGTCTGACACTTTTAAGAAATCAAATTCTCAAAAATATTATAAGTAATGAAAATGACTCAAAAATCAAAAAAGATATTTATTTTAAAAACCCAAGAATTAAATTTACAGAATCTTTAAAATAATAAAAATACACAATCAATAGAAAATTACTAATGAAAAAGAAAAAGAAAGAAACCTACATGCACAGGAATTACATGCAAATTGAATGGCTTACTTTGGCGCCTTGCGCGGATGAGTCTGATAAACCCAAAACGAATTTCGCCTGCACTTTGTGCGTTTGGTCTTCTATCAGCCAAATACTTTTAGCAATGAACACAAGGTAATGTCACAAATTTTCTTGGCTACCATTAGGTGATGGATTTGTCTTTTAGTGACAATCTTGGGTGGTCACTGCAAGGCTTTCCTTGTTATCTTTCAACCTTCCAACTTGCTTGTTTTTCCACTTGAGCTACACTTGTATTATCTCCAATGCCAACCTACAAAAGAGGGTAGAACACAAAAGAAAACTAAGTGTAATCCGACACAAAACGAAACAAAACACAAAATAAAAGAAAACAAAAATAAAATAAAAAGTACTACAGTGCCACGCTGTGCGCGTGGGTTCATGACACAAAGGGATTATCAATAGAACGGATGTGTCACTAATTCCTTAAGTTGCACAACCTGCGACTAGCAGCTGTGAATTAGTAACGGTACTATGGGCAATGCTAAAAGGCTGGTGCTAGGGTTAGCGCAAGGGTTGTCGTGCCAATTTTCAACCTTTCAGTTTGCTCCCACCGTTAACCTGATCCTTTAGGTGCTAACTTGATGGTTTCTCTTCACACAAGACTCAAAACACAAAACAAGGCTTTAAACCACACAAAAAGTGATATCAGGTGATACCAAAAATCAAAAACAAAATGACTACTTTGACTATTACGATTGAAAGTAAAAAATCTAACAAAATAAGTATAAAGTCAAAGACAAACAAAGGTGACTTTAAAACAATTACTATTAGTAAGTAGATGCTCAAAGAGTCACACAGAAACGCACAAACCAAAAGTAAACAGGTACTCTCGCAGTCAAATTGTAATCAATCAGAACACGAACTTAACTACCGGATGAGAGAAAGAAGTTTATACACACACTAGGCAATATAACCTAGGGCAATTGATGACCCTTTTACTCCCTTTGTTGCTCACTTCAGGTGTGATCACTTCTATCTCAGAACTCCGTTTGCTTCCCTACAAAACTTTACGAGCAATTAACTATGGCTTGTCTTTTTCTTTACTTTGCCATACTTTTGCATAAGAGTTTTTCTTTTATAGAATTTTTCAAATTCTTTATATTAGCTCTTTGGCTCTTGCCTCTTCTCAATTTTATAGACTTTTCTAGGAGTTTTGATACGATCAATTTAAGCCTAGGGGGAATTCAACCTCAAACACTTAGTAGGAGGATTAGGTCTCAAGTTTCAAGTATTCTTTCAAGATCACAGTAAAACCATAAAAGAACACCTACCACCTTTAATCCGTGAATTCTGATGTTTCCCGTTGCACCGAGTATAAAAATATGAATTTTCACCTCTGAACGTCCAAAACTCGTACTGTGTGTCAAAAAAAGACTAAAATGAATTAAGATTGACCAAAAACACTTTTTAAAAATTAGAATCAAAGAAACAAGTCGAAAAATCAACAAAAATTTCTTGGGAGCAAAATTGTAATTTTGTTGAAGTTTTGAAGGGTTTTGACTAGGGGTAAAAATGACTTTTCTATCACCAGAACTTGACACTGACACAAATTAAACCTAGAAGGGGACTTCTAAACTCAAAGAAAACAAAAATCACACAAAACAGACTCAAAACGAACAAACTTTTGGTTCCCTAAGGGGGTCTCAGACACTGATTATGACATGGATATTTGGACTAAAAATTGGACTGATTTTCAACCAATAGACTTAAAAAACCTTCGAATTCATGGACATTGAATTTTAAAGGACTCTAAGATATTTGGATAAAAAATTGGAAAAATTTTCATACTAATGACACAACACAAAACTCGAAAAATAGATAGAAGAATGGAACGAAACAACCTTTATGCTCTGATACCAATCTGACAGGTTATCTTCTTTGGAATTCAAGTCAACGATGGTAGTGAACCTGCTAGGTTGATCTGCTTCTCAAATTAGACCCAAGTTGTGTCCTGATCTTTCGAACTATTCTCTCACTATCTTCCAAAGAATGAATTGAAGCGACGAAATCTCTCAACTCAAGAAAACACATTGTTATTTAACCCTCTTGGTGCGAAAATAATATTTAGAGGATGGATGATGGTTTATGATGGATTTTAGTCAATACATGACAAGGTATAATAGTTCAAACAAAACCTATAACCAACGAAAAGGGGTTGTGGGTTTCCTCGCAAGAACTACTCACGATCTCGCAAGATCACTCAAAGAGATTTTAAATGAGTTAACAACTAATATTTTTTGAAATTTTATGGAAAAAACAATGTACTAAATTCGTGTAGCAGGGTGGCCAATTTATAGGCAATGACAAGGGACTCTTCCTTTTCTAAAAAGGTAATCTCCAATCCTAGTGACTTGGAGTTTAATAAACAAAACCTAGACTATTCCTATTTGGCTTATAATTTCGGCCAACTAGAAGTAGTATTACAAGATAATTAAAATTCTACTATAGAAGGAAAAACTCCATCTATCTTAATTGTAATAGGATAAACTTACAAAATCTTTTATAACTAAGAAAGTAAAATATAAACTTATTAGGAAGAGCTTTCCCAGTATTAGTTGGGAGTAATGAATGATTGGGCTTTGGAGAATGCCTTTTAGTTCCCTATAGTCGAATTCACCCTTTTAAAAGGGGCTTCAATCCACATATATGTTCCATCTGCAAGTCCATTATCGAATAATCTTGAAAGGTTAATGTGCTTAGGCTTTCAAATCTGTAGATGGGCTTTGGCCTATTGGGTTTGGAACTCGATCTTGAACTCTGAAGTTGGACTCGATCCACACGTTTTCGGCCTTTAGATCTTGTAACTAAACTAACATAATCAACTAGTGGATCTCACTTGAAGATATTTGGATCCACTTAAGAGGTTCCTAAGCTAATTTGCATTTTTTACAGTTCTTCTTGAAGAATTTCGTAACTAGGCATGTCTTGAATTTTGAACAAGCATATTGATGTCATGTGACATCTCTTTAGGCCCGTTTGAGGGGCTTGACCTATGTATTGGCCCAGGTGTCTTTTAACATGATAAAATCTTCAATTTGGGTTCATTCTGGGTCTGTTTGGGGTTCTCTTAACCAAAGCTGCTAAAATCCCTTATCAGTTTAGGGAGATTATGCGCAGTTTTGATGGGAGTGGAGGAAGAGCTATTGATGTTCACATCACTCCATCAACTCACTTGAGAGCATGATAAGGAAATAGAGGAGTTGAGGGGAGAAATCAATAAATTGAGACTCCAATGAGAGAGAGATCTTAGATTTGGACAGTTGAAACGAAACCTATCAAATCTTTCCACTTCTTTAATGAATCACCCAGCCCCCCACCCCTCACAATCAGAAGTGGCTTGGATGAGGAAGAAGAGATGGTAATGACTATGAATGAATTCAATAACATAACACGTATGGAAAAATTTATTCTTGTTGATTCTGTACAAGGCCAATTAGCCTGATATATAGTACACGATTGATTACAAACTATGACAAGAATATTAGCTATCACAATTAGCATTAATTGTCTAGCCTAAAGAAGCTAGCAAAATACACTAAATATGTACAACTAATCAATCATCAATTTACTGTAAAAAACTTAATCAATCAACCCTAACACCCCCCTTCAAGTTGGAGCGTGAGGATTTCGAATGCCCAACTTGGCTAAAATATCATCGAACTGACATTTCCCAAGATCTTTTGTAAGAATATCTGCCAATTGCAAACATAATAGAACATAGCCAGGAGCAATTACACCTTGAACGTACGCATCCCAAAGAAAGTGACAATTGATTTCTATGTGCTTAGTTCATTCATGAAACACTGGGTTAGCCACGATGTGAAGAGCCACTTGATTATCATAATAAAGGTGCATGGGCTGACAATGAGCCACACCAAGACTGTTGAGGAGGGAACGAAGCCACTTGAGTTCACAAGTAGTGGATGCCATAGCTCGATATTCAACTTCGGCAGAAGATCGAGACACGGTCTGTTGTTTCTTAGTGCGCCAGGAAATAGGAGACTGACCAAGTTGAATGAACTAGCTAGTTAGAGAATGACGGGTGATAGGGAATCAGCCCAATCTAGTCGTACAAAACATAGAGCTAAAGATCACAGTCAGAACGCAGAAGAATACGCTTTACCCGAATGTCCCTTCAAGTAGCGAACAACACGAAGAGTAGCCTCCCAATGAGTCTGGAAAGGATGCTGCATGAACTGAGCAAGAGTGTGAACACAGTAAGAGAGCTCATACTAGACGCTTATAAAACCGGGATCAGGAAGAGAAGCATCATCAGCCAGGGCAAGACGATGATTAGGTTCCAAATGAAAACTTGTAGGTTTAGCACCAAGAAGTCTCAATTCATAAATGATGTCGAGAGCATATTTACATTGACAAAGAAAAATACCAGAGGGATTGCGAGCAATTTCAATACCAATGAATACTTAAACAGCCCCAGATCCTTCATATGAAAACAGCCATGTAAGTAATCCTTAAAAGCAGCAATGACAGTCAGGTGATTGCCAGAAATGACCAAATCATCTACATAGACGAAAACATGAAGTTGTGCATGATGATGACAGAAGGTAAACAAAAAATAATTAGCTGAAGACTGAACAAAACCATATTGGCAAAGGGCATGAGCCAACTTGGCAAACCAACATCGAGGGCTTGTTTGAGACCATACAAGGACCGATGCAGACGACATACTTGTCCTGAAACAGATGAATGAAAACCATGAGGAAGTTTCATTTATGCTTCCTCAGTCAGATCACCATGAAGGAATGCATTGTGGACATCCATCTGATGCAATTCCCATTTGCGAACCGCAACAACAACAAGGAAAGTGTGAATAGTGACCATTTTCGCAATCGGGGCAAAAGTTTCCTTGTAGTCAATGCCTTCCACTTGATTGTTACCAAGAATGACAAGCCGAGCTTTGTAACGCTCCACAGTACTATCGGATTTATAATTGATTTTATAAATCCATTTGCATCCAATTGCTCGTTTGCCAGGAGGCAAAGTAGTAACAGACTAAGTTTTGTTGGCATTAAGAGCCACAATTTCTGACTGCATAGGTGCACACCATTTTGGATCAGTGATCGCATCCCGAAAAGTAGTAGGCTCAATTTCTACAGTCATAACAGTAAGAAAAACCCTGTGCTTATGAGAAAATAAAGCACAATCAATATAGTGAGATATGAGATAAGGGTTACCTGAGGATACTGATTGAAAATGAGCACCAGGGGGGTGAGACTGTGTGAGTAATGTATTCACGAAAACGAGTAGACGGGATTGTGGTCCGATGTTCTCGACTCAAAGTTTCTTCAGTAGTCACAGGTGTAGGAGAACTATCAACCGGAGATAGAGAAGATGGATATAAGACTTCGGACGCCTCATCCTCCTCTAGAACAACCACTGGAGGAGGAAGAGACAAAACTGGGTTATCAGTGGAAGTTGGAGCAGAAAAAAGAAATTCAGTTTCATAGAATACCACATCACGAGATACCAAAAATTCATCTTTTTCCAAATCATAAACCCGCCACCCTTTCTTGCCAAAGGGATAGCCAAGGAACACACACCGACGGCTGCGACTGGCAAACTTGTCTCCTTTGTGATCTTTTTTGTAGGCGTAACATAAATAACCAAAAACCCGAAGATGAGTCAAGGATGGAGATTTTCCATGTATAAATGCAAATGGAGTGATACAATGGTGTAGGAAGACGATTAATCAGATATGCCGCCATCAAAACACAGTAGCCCCAAAATTTGAGAGGCAGCTTAGCATGAAATCTAAGAGCATGAGCCACATTCGGTACGTGTTTATGCTTGCGTTCCACATGCCCATTTTGTTGTGGAGTGGCAACAAAAGAAGTCTCATGAATAATCCCTTCTTTTGTGAAATTAGCAGTTAGAGCCATAAACTCAGTGCCATTATCGCTGCGCACCGTTTTAACAGTTTTTTTTTCCAAATTGTCTATGAACCATAGCAAAAAACTGAATCATGTGTTGAGATACCTCAATTTTATCACCAAGTAAATATAACCAGGTAGCATGAAAACATTCATCAACCACAGTTAAGAAATAACGAGCACCACACACATTTGGTACCCGATACGGTACCCACATGTCACAATGGATCAATTCAAAAAAGACAGCAGCTTTATTAATACAAATGGAAAAATAATTATGACAATATTTTGCTATAAAGCAAGCATCACAGGTTTTATTTCCTACAGTAGCAGAATTACCTAAAGACAACAGTTCTAAAATACGAGATGAGGAATGTCCCAAATGGCTATGCCAAACATCTGGAGTAACTTTATTCATGGCTCGAACTGCTGCTGCACTCACAGTCCCAAGAAATATAGGCCCCTACTTGCTCACCCACTCCAATCAGTATCCTCGAAGTGTGGTCCTGAATAGCACACAATTTATTAGTGAAATAAGCCGTGGCACAAGTTTGATTCAACAACAAATGTAAAGAAATTAAATTGCATCGGAGATCAGGAATATAAAGCACGTCATATAACGTCACATGACTGCAGAGTCAAACCGTTCCAGCCTTATTTGCCACTATCACTGTCCCATTAGGAAGCTGCACAGGTCTAGGAACAATATTGTGCAATTCCAGAAAATAATTTGCAGAGGCCGTCATATGAAGTGGACCCCACTATCAAGTATCCAACAATTATAAATATAATTACCAGTTAAATTTTCAGTGGACTCAGACTTATTTAACATGGTCACCAAACGAGCCCATTGGTTAGAACTAAGCCCAGACAAATCTGGCCTATTTGCTTGAAAAGGCCCGCTGCCCAAAGAATCTCCAAAGGATGGAGAATGAACTACTACACTAAATACTCCAGAAGGCCCATCACTCTGTCCACTTGGTCCAACAACAATTTGTCCAATAGGCCCAGCACCATAGTAACTAAAATGGGAATCTGGTGGTTTGGCCCTGCCACAAAACCAATATTAAAATTGAGCCCAGGTGAGGCCAACGTTGGCCCAGCCACAAAGCCGCGTCCACGCCCACCTTTGCCGCCACCAAGCCCACCGACAAAGCCACCAACGAATTGTTCAGCGCATCCACAGCCACCATCTTCTGCCCAGTTTCCGCGTCCGGTATTTCCTTGACCGCTAGCGCCGCCAGCACCAATTTCCTGCATCAAACAAATAATTATTTCCTCTCACAGTTTGCTGTCCGTCCGCACCACTATTCCGCTGAGAACTCCATCAGTCGGGAAATCCGACGACTTCGAAGCATGTCATGGCATCATGACCACCTTTGTTACTCACCGTACAAAAAAAATGTTTTCCTCCCACGGGAACACGACTTAGACCTTTAACAGCAAAAGCCATGGCCGGAGCAGTACCATTTCCTTCCTGAATTTTTGGACACTGTCCAAACGCGTTCTTCTTGAACGATCAAAGAATAACCTTTATTCAATGTCGGCAACGGATCTGATGCTAATATGTTGGAACGAACTGTGCCTAAGAACCAGCATCCAAGCCCATCAAGAAATAATGAACCTTTACATCTTCACGTTGTTTTTCCAAGATTTGCTTAATACTGCATGCACAGGTTGTACAGGTTGAGCAACCCGACAAACGTTTATAACTGTATAATTCTCCCCACAACCTTTTAAACTTACCAAAGTATGCACTGATGCTGAGACATTTGCACTTTGCCAATTCGGTCTTCAATTGATGAATTTGTGGGCCGTTGACAATAGAGAATCGTTCTCTGATGTCAAACCACAATTCTTTGGCGATCACAATTTCAGTAGTGGTGATAGATGACCACAATGAGGCTTTACCGTATTCATTATCCACGAACAAACGAGAGATTAGATGGTACGCCAATCATCCAAGTCTCCTGAATCCTCCGATGGGTGGGTGATAGTGTCATCCACAAAGCCGAATTTCTTCCTACCTTGAAGAGCCATTTGCAGAGAAGTTGACTATTCTGCATAATTCTCTTCCTTGAGCAGCACTGATATGATCCTTTCACACAATTAGAATTCCGGCAGAGGTCCAACTGTGACGAGACTTTTTAGTGTCTTGAATTTTGGAATAATGACAGGAAACTATGGCTGAATTCTTGTTGAGGGGTTGAGGAAGATCATTAGGTCCCTAATCTAGTGCTTTCAAGGAGGTGGAACTTTGTGGTGGTAGAGGGACGAGGCCTTCAAAAGGAAGAACCTAAGGAAGCAACCACACTAGCTTTTCTACCCAAGCTAATGATAAATGCAAAATGATGATCCAAAGCTTTGATAGAAAACTTGTTCTTGGCTATTCAAATCATGAATTAAAATGGCTGAATTCCTTCTCTATTTATAGGAGAAGGAAAGACCTTACAATTATAAAAATACCCTAAAACCCTAGTCTAGTTACACTTGGATTCTAGACTTTTTCAACTCTCAAAATTAATTTTTTTTTGAGGTATTATTTAACCTATTTCTAGCTGAAATTAAATATTCTTTGCCTAACTCATCCCAATTTTTCGGCTGCCCAGATTGTGGCTAAATCTTTGACTTGTTCTTTCAGCCTAATTATTCCAGAAATTCTCCTCCAATTTTGTTGCTTTGTTTCACCAAATGGCTCCAATTCTGGGCTTAATTAATTTGACACGCATCCTCCATTTGTGAAGTGCATTTCCATGTAATCCTTTTGAAATCCAATTAGTCCATTATCTTGTCTTTTTCTGTGGGCCGAACTAATGATTTCCCTGACCCGTAATAAAGCCTTGTATTTCCCTTGCAATTTTGACCAAACATTGGCTACCCATGATTTCGGTGAAATCCAATCCTTCTTGCTCCAATAAATAATCAGCCCGAATAATTAATAAGGCAGCTCAAATAAATTATTGCTTCCACAATTTCTTTGGGCTGCCCACAAATATCCTGCACCAAAATAAATACAAGCTGGCCCAAATATTAGACCAAACAAATTAAAGCTAATAAACTAATAAAATAAAAAAATAATATTAATATTAATAAATGGGCTGGACCGAAAAATTATTACTAGACAACAATTAGGTGAAATACTTAGATTAGCACTATTATTGAACCAATTAAAATACTAATCAACTAAAATAATTCTAATCAAATAAAATAGATTAAAATGAGCCAAGATTATCAACAAGGAGAAATAAATTACTAAATTAATTTCTTGACCAAAAACAATCAAACAAAAAGAATTAGACCCTTAAAAAAAATTATTTAAAAATAAGATTCAAGAGAATAGGTTGAAAAATAAAGAGAAAGGCAAAGAGTGCGGGTTTGATCCGTAGGATCGTAACAGCCTCCCCTTCTTCAAAAAGATTTGTCCTCAAATCTTGAGAACCTATAAAGCAGAAAAAAAGAAAATGAGTTAGTGAGATTTGATCCAAATCACCATACTCTTTTACTTGGACCCGTGGTGGACTGATTTTCACTTTAAATGTCGAGGGCATTGTTGTCCATGTCAAGTCTTTACTTCGCAAATTCTGTACAAGAAAAGAAAAATAGGTTAAAGAATCAAATGTTAACGTAAAAATAGGCTTTACAAATTTAGGAAGGGAAGTTAGGGCCAGTGGTAAGCTTAGCAAACTCTTTGAAGGGACTCGAGTGGTTTGGGTGAGACCGGAGTTCCTCGTTGTGGGGATTCCCTTGGTTTGTTCGCACACATCTTTATGCTTGGCTTGTTCATTGGGCGTGATTTCCTTGGCCAAACCGGTTGTATCTTGTGCAGGTACCTCGGGTACTTGCAAAGATACAAAGCAAACATTGTCTACACCGTCATAGGCAACATACTCTGCCTCCTCAAATTCGTTCTTGCCAAATTCAGCCCCTTCTCCTTCTTCCTCATTCTCCACTATAGTGTCATCGTCTATTGCAACCATCGTCATTTGGTTAGGGCATTGAGAGTGTACGTGCCTCTTCCCTAGGCATTTGAATCATGTAACTAGCCTTGAAAAAGGCTTGTTAGTAGCACTATTACTTGTAAATTGAGAAATTGATGGTTTGGAGGGGTAAATTGGAGAACTTGAAAACAAAGGGTTAGATATTACCTTAAGGATACCTTTGGACCCAACTGGCGCACCACTATTTTGTGCAGAACTATTATCGTCATATAACGGGTTGCTCCACCATGAGACCTCGGTGTCTACCTTTCCTTTGAACTGGGAAAAGGTCACATTGGGCTTGTACGAGGACTCCCCTGAGGTGGACTCTTGAGAATCTCGTGATTCTCGTGAACCCCGATCTCTATCTCTCATTGGTGTTCGTTCTTGATCTCTTTCTATCCTTAGGAGTTTGATCTCTGCCCGGAGTTTAGCAAACCTCTTTTCGTAGTCCCTCACCTTGTCTGTTAGGATATACCTAAGCATCTTTTCTTGGTCTATTTTGGGAGGTATGTACAGCTCTGAATCTTCTTTGTTATTGAAGTTGGCCATCTGAGACAAGATTTTTTGGGTAGGAGTGGTATTCTCCCTTAAGGTTAGTCACAAAATTTCAAAAAGACATATAAAGATATTCACAAATTTTACACTTAACTAGAGATTCACAAATTTCAACACTTAGTTAGATATTCACAAAGGCTTTAAGCTAAGGCAAAAGAAAATACTAGAATTAGAAAAATATAACAATAAAAGAAACACTTATGAATGCTTGTGCTTTGTGTGTGCCTAGTGAGCCAATTTTTAGACCTAGTCTTTGAGGAAAAACCGTTGGCCTTAAGCCTCTTTGTACTTCCTTGGTTGTGTTGGTTATCAATCTGCAAAGTTAGGAGAAAATGAGTTATAATACCAAGACTCTATGACCTTTGTTATTTCCCATTATTATCTATTTTCTAATATGGCGTATAATGTTGAAAAACCTTTGAACAACCTCTTAGGTACTCCGGAAAACTTCTCCTTTGATTAGAGTATAAGCAAGCTTACACTTTCACCTAAGGGTTTTCTTTTACTTTGCACAAGAACTCCTTTTAAAATTTGAGCCGCACAAAATTTGTTTAAGTGCTTATATGCTCTTTCTTGGCCTTTGGCCTTTACACTTTTGCACAAAATTTATTTGAGTGCTTCTGTATTTTTTTTTTAATCTCTTAGCCTTTGGGCTTTACACTTTTGTAAGGAGACACTTTTTCCAAGTGCAACCCTACCCTACCATAGGTGGCTTAAACAAGTTATACAAAAAACCAAAGAAAAGTTAATAGAAATACAAAGAAAATTACTCAAAAGTTTGATTCAAGTAAGACGTACCACAATTAGGGAGTTTTATGGTAGTTACACGATCACAGAATAGGTACGATAACAAATAATCTCAAAGTGTTACTAACTTTTTGGAAAGAAATCACCAAATTCAACTTTAGTTATACTAGGTGACTTAAAACCAAAGAATTTTCCCTTTTCAATGATTATCTTTTCATTTTTTTTTCCCTAAAGTGTGGATGAAAGAAGAAAAAAAAAAAAGAAAAAAATGCACAAATAAGTAAGCAATTAAATAATTACAAATTTCAACTTTCAAATTTAAAATTCAAATTAAATTTTTTTTTTGTTACTTACAATAATATAATTACAAATTTCAAGGCAAATTTTTTTTATTGTTTTTTTCAAAGTTTCAAATTTCAAATTTTGAATTTGAATTTTTTTTCTAGTGACACATGCAAGTTTCAAGTTTTAGAATTATCTAGATGGATAGCAAGATAAAGATAACAATCTTATCACAAATTCAAATTTCAAAATTTTTTAAATTTCAAATTTTTGAATTTAGCCAACTTGATTATGCATGCATCATTTTTTTTTTTCAATTAATTTCAGCAAACAAAGAAAATAAACTTATCCACAAAAATAAGGACAATAAAATTATAAAAGAAAGAAAAAAATTTCAAATAACACGAAAATAGAATGTGGTACAAAAAAAAAAAAGTAAGATCAAATAGACAAAATAAAAATATAAATAAATAAATAAAAATTATGAACAAGAAAAATAATGAACAAAATTAAGAACAAGAATTAAAAATGAATAATATGAACAAAATTAATACAAAAGAATTTATCGGATTCAAGGGAAGAAAATCCGGCTATAGAACCGATTTCTTAAACCTTTTTCGATTTTAGATTGTTGATTATAACAACTTGGAGAAGGAGAAGGATCCTTCATTCCACAAGGTGTTATAACAACACTTACCCTTGATAGCACTTTTAGCTTTGATACCAAAATGATATGATCATTCCACACAATTAGAATTCCGGCAGAGGTCCAACTGTGACGAGGCTTTTTAGTGGCTTGAATTTTGGAATAATGACAGGAAACTATGGCTGAATTCTTGTTGAGGGGTTGAGGAAGATCATTAGGTCCCTAATCTAGTGCTTTAAAGGAGGTGGAACTTTGTGGTGGTAGAGGGTCGAGGCTTTCAAAAGGAAGAACCTAAGGAAGCAACCACACTAGCTTTTCTACCCGAGCTAATGATAAATGCAAAATGATGATTCAAAGCTTTGAGAGAAAACTTGTTCTTAGCTATTCAAATCATGAATTAAAATGGCTGAATTCCTTCTCTGTTTATAAGAGAAGGAAAGACCTTACAATTACAAAAATACCCTAAAACCCTAGTCTAGTTACACTTGGATTCTAGACTTTTTCAACTCTCAAAATTAAATATTTTTTTTTGAGGTATTAATTAACCTACTTCTAGCTGAAATTAAATATTCTTTGCCTAACTCATCCCAATTTTTCGGCTGCCCAGATTGTGGCTAAATCTTTGACTTGTTCTTTCAGCCTAATTATTCCAGAAATTCTCCTCCAATTTTGTTGCTTTGTTTCACCAAATTGCTCCAATTCTGGGCTTAATTAATTTGACACGCATCCTCCATTTGTGAAGTGCATTTCCATGTCTGAATTGCTATTTGTATAACAAAATTACTATTTGTATAACAAAAAATGTCCAAAATACCCCTGGGATGAAGGAAATGATCAATTCATGAATAAATATGGGGTAAAAACGCTACGAATTGCTGAAAATAAGGGCAAAAAACGCTAAAATGGAACGGGGAAAGTAAATAAAAACGCTAAAACGGGAATGCGAAATCAATGTAAAACGCTATGTCGCAGCGTTTTGAGGACCAAAAACGCTAATATACAGCGTTTCCGATAATACAAACGCTGAAATGATGCGTTTTAGAAATTCCGAAACGCTAAAAAGCAGCGTTTTCTCAACGCTCGCTCGCTAATGTGTAGCGTTTTGGAGCCGGCCGAATTTTAAAAAGAAAAGGAGACGAATATCGCTGCCAAACCCTCATTTTGTGCGTACCAAACGCCACTCCCTACCAAAACTTGCGAAAACAGTAGAGATTTTTCCCAAAAAACAACCAAAATCAGCGAAATGGACGGCGGTGGAGAAGAATCTTCGAGAGGCCATGGCGCGGGCAAAGGTCTCTTTATTCGGGTAAGAAATAATTGAAAGTTTTAATCGTTTTTGCATTATTTTCGCAATTTCGGCGGCGTTTTATGTGTTGAATACGCTTCCGATTAGCGTTTGTTAGGCTAGAAACGCTAATCGGAAGCGTGTTGGTGACTTTTAATCGGCTGATTATTGCGTTTTGCGGAGAAAAACCGCAGAACGGTTACGTTTTGTGTCGCCGATTCGCTGTGCGGCGGCGTTCTGGGCGTCGAAAACGCAGATCCATTGCGGTTTCGTCGCTCCAAAACGCTGCACTGTGGCGTTTGGCATATAGTCAAACGCTGATACCCAACGTTTGTCTTCGCGTCAAACGCTGAGACCGAGCGTTTGACTATAAGTCAAACGCTGGGTCGCAGCGTTTGACTCCAAGACAAACGCTGGGTATCAGCGTTTGTCTCTAAGTCAAACTCTGGGTCTCAGCGTTTGACTATATGCCAAACGCTGCAACCTAACGTTTGACTCATATAAATGTCAAATCATTGTAATTCAATTTGTATATGCATTTTAAATATTTATGTCATATAAATGTCTGTGTATTAATATATATTTGAATTACAATTTTCAGGGTGGCGGTAAGGTTAAACCGCGCGTTCCTCCTTCCACCGTTGAGGAGAGACAGAGGCCCACAGTTTCTGCCAGAAGGCAGAAGATGGCAGCCGCGAGACCTCGAACTCGAGGTGGCCGATCCAGGGGTGGCGGTCGAGGGATCGTCATCGGGGAGTCGGCGTTCCATCTGAGGGACGAGGACGATGCCTCGCCGAGCGACGAGGACGATCGGTCAGAGGAGGAGGAGGCTCACGAGGAGCCTCCGAGATCGAGCCAGCAGCAGCAGTCTGGTATGCAGCAGCAGCAGCGGGCGGAGCCCTCTGCAGGTACGCGATATTGATTTATTAATTACGTTTATTTAATTGATCTATTTGTCTAATTTGTGAATTATGTAAATTATGTATTATTTGTTAATACTATTATTACTTAAGTAAATATTTAAATGATTATTTAATTGTTAATTTATTTGGTAATATGATTACTTAGTTAAATCATGTTATATTGTTTTATAAAATGAAATATTTATTGAGTTAGTTACTTTATGATGAATTTGTTTATTTATTTGCTAGTTTGGCTATTTAGTGAAAATATGTTATATTTGTTTATATATGTTATTAATTTGTCTTTTTTGTTTATTCATTGGGTAAATTGTTAAAATATTTATGAATGTTTCATTTATTGTATAACATGAGTAATTATTAAATTATGTTTTATTTGTTTATTTTGTTAATTAGTTAAATTAATTATATATATTATATTTGATAAATATAGCGATTCCTAAAAAACGGAAGAAGGATGACAAGAGCTGGTTAGTCACTGGACCAGTCGAGGGTGGTCCGATCGATGCGACGGTGATTCCTAGTTTTTTAGGACACGTCGTATGTAGGTTTAGTGAGACGGGGGGTAGAGCCCCTATTAGGTGTCACAATAGGGGGTTGATGTACGATTCCTTAGTTTCTTGGGTGCGCGGCATGTCACCCCTAGGGGCTCAGATACTTAGCCAGACAGGGCTGGGACATATTCCCAGCATTTTGTTTAGGCATATAGACGCGCCACTGATATGCGCGTTTTTGGAGAGGTGGCAGCCGGACACCAATACCTTCCATCTACCCTTCGGTGAGATGACGATACTTCTCCACGACGTGTGGGAGATTATGCGTCTACCGATAGAGGGGCGGTTGATTACCCAGTCCGCTGATACCGCCACCCTAGTAGCGTTGGCTAGAGATTTGCTCGAGATACCTCCGGACCAGCACATCGACAAGGAGTTGTTCGAGAATGGGGCATTCTCGACCGAGCGGGTGATAGAGACATGTAGGCGTAGACCCCGGCCCGACTCGGACGTTGCAGTTTTTCTATGGGCTACTATTGGGACCTGTCTGTTTACAGACAAGAGTTCCAATAAGTTCCAGCCAGGCCCTGTTCTGGAGCTGCGGGGCGGGATGGCTCAGGTGGGCCAGTACGCGTGGGGCACGGCGACGCTAGCATTTCTGTATAGACACTTAGGTGCTGCTAGTCGTCATGGCACGTCGAGCGTCGCGGGTTGCTTGACGTTGCTACAGGCCTGGATATACGAGCATTTTCCATCTTTTAGGAGTAATGCCAGGCCTCTGTCAGTGCACCCCGATCGGCCGCGGGCCAGCAGATGGACGGTCGACGCACCACGCAACAAGGACGACAGACTGGCGATTTTCCGGGAGGCACTGGATGCCTTGTCGCCGGACGATGTAAGTAAATCAAAATTAATTTACTTAAATATATATATAAAAAACATAGGAAATGTAATTGGAAAATTTTTTTATAGGTTGTGTGGATGCCATACGGTCGCGCTGCCGTCACGCGCACTCCGAGGACCCAGTACCGCGGACTCATTGCATACCGGGAGGATATAGAGCCGTACATGCCAGACCGGTGTGCGCGTCAGCTGGGGTACGTGCAGTGGATCCCCAGACCGTTCATTCCGGCCACAGATGAGACGTACAGGGGATACGGGGGTAGTGGGTACGTAGTTCACCACCCACGGACATATGCGGAGTCCGAGTGGGACGCGTATCCGGCTACCGGGCCTATATATTTTGTGCACCGTGCACAGACAGGGCACGGCGTCCGATATAGTGCCTGCGTGGACGGATATCTGGAGTGGTTCGTACCCCGCTCCCATCCGTACGTCATAGGGCCCCCACCGGAGCAGCCACAGCCGCGCCGATCGTCATCGGAATATGTGAGTAATTTTTGTTTATCAAATGTGTAATATATTTTATTATATTGTTCAACATGAATAATTGATGTAATTGTGTGTATTTTTTGTAGTGGGTTAGCGATGTGCTGGGCGTGCAGCACCGGTTGTTGGATCAGCTGCGAGATCGAGCACCGGACCTGCATGACGAGTATTCTGGCCTGATTGCGGATTTTGAGCAGCGATTTGACCTGGCCGATTGAGCCCCTTTGTATTTTTATATGTTTGACATTCTGTATACATTTGTATATTTTTTTATGACATCAGCACCATTTCTATATCAGTACTTTGTGCATTACATTTATTGTTTGTGGTTGTTTAGTTATATGTCATGAATGTGAATACCAACAATATAATACCAAAAAATGATATAATACCAAAGCAAACAATCATACAATACCAAAAAAACAAATTCACAGTACACTGAAGCCGCTAAGCATCACGACGATTTACCCATAGCCTAAAACGCATTCTGAAAGTATTAGGCCAACGTCCAACGGTCGCTTGGTTGCAGTGATCGCGCCAAACAACGTGCAGTGGCGGAAGGGGACAATCATCAAGAACATCAACACGAACGTAATGATTACCACCCACGTGAGCAATTGCTATCTGTCTCTCCGGGCGGGTTTCGTCCTCTCCAGCATCCAAGGGTAATATGGTATAATTCGCCATCGGCTCCGAACGGCTGAGGTGCAGTACCACGGCATTAGCATGCGTTGCAAGTGGGAACAAGTCCGTGGGTGTGGCCATCCAGTAGGCTTCAGAACAACTTCTACCTTGATAACGTAAACGCCGGATAACGGCACCCAAATGATCACCGTCAGCAGGTCTCTCTTCCACAACTGCAAACAAACCTGCATACCTTTGTGGATCACGAACGATCTCCCCAACAAGCGCTCTACGTGACAATTTCCAATTGTGCTGTCCGCCTGAAAGGTAACTAGCAATCACTCTGAACCCACAATTTCCATCTCCAATGACATCCGACCATCCAGTACAGTAATGCCGAAAAAACACTGGTACGCATGGTACATCTTGTCCAAATCCTAAAGTGTTAAATAAAATAGAATGAACATAATTTAATTAAATTTGTAAATAAATAAATTCGTGCAACATCACTAACAATATTTACCTTCACGTAACGGAGACTCACTAGAGGAGTCCGTCGTATTGTTTGATGTGCGCCCAGTTGATCTTCCACTCGAATTTGACCGACCCCTACCACGTGATCCACGTGTCGCTCTCTCGCGCCCACTCCACTCACGCATAACTGAATGGTGCAGTCTACTCGGCGGCCTTCCCCTATGAGTACCCTCAACCGATGGCTCAGCTGCACTAGACATATCAGCGTGCATCTCTTCCACATAAGCCATATTAAGTAGACGAGCCAAGAATGACGGACTTGTGTTAACTGCAGGAATGACTTCCTCATTGAAAAACCTTGATGAAACATTATTTTCAATCAGCATCCAAATGTAAAATTACAAAAAATAAAACAAATTTAATATAGCTAACAAACATAAGTAAAGTGTACCTGATGTCCTCATTCAGATTATTCGAATCCCTTTGGGAGGGTACAATTGTCAATCTCTGCCAGAACTCGTGGACTAATGGGAGCAATTGATATGCGGTCGATTCCTGTGCCTTGTATATATCACATGCACAAGGAATCCCAAGCGTCACCTTGCACACGCATCCACACCTATCTATAACTTCGCCTGCCAACCTATCCTTTTTTTCAACTTGTTTGCTTACCAAATTCAGGCAGTGATGCGAAACGTATTTGTTCAAGTAACAGTATGGAAACCCCATCCTATTGGTTTGTGTCGTGGCAGTAGAAGACTCGAGCGACCCACTGTTATTGTTTTAACATACAATAAAATTATAATAAAATTATGACATTAAATAAATAATCGAATGCGGTTATTGCACTTACGCGATGTGAGGAAACAGATGCGTGAGATGAGAGTCGATCTTCATGAGCAACGTGTCGAGAGAATTGGTGGAAGAATGAAGCCAATCTTTCAATGCAGCATGGGAAGCCTCAACCCTGTTAGTTGCCGTATTCCCAAAGTGTTGAAATGTGTCCGTCCAGGCCCGGCAGAATTTCTCCTTATGAATGAACCACGTCCCCTCCAAATAATCAACAACTGTAGGCTCAACCATAGAGTATGTAACCTTGAATTGGACCAACACTTGGTTAAACCTTTCAACTGTGGGAGCCATGATAATTTTCTTCCACCAATTACTATATATATCAGTGGCCGTGTCCACATTCCTCCTACCAACATTTTTTTCCAACCAAATGGCAACATCACGGTCAATATGCCACCGACATAACAAGTGATTGCAAGATGGAAAGTGATCCTTAATAGGCTGCAACAAACCCAACTCCCTATCTGAGACAACAACACTTGGTTCCACATTACTAGGCAACAATTCCCTCAAGTTTTTCATTACCCAATCATATGTTTCTTTTGTCTCATCCTTAACAATGGCAAAAGCAATATTGAAGTTCTTATTGGTGGGAGTCATACCGATCATCTCAACGACGGGCATTTTGTACTTGTTGGTCTTGTAGGTTGAATCAACCACTACAACCCAATACCACCTGTTGAACATCTGAATTGATGTAGGATGAGCGATGAATGCATGTGTGATCGCATTAGTGGCCTCGTCAGTGATAATCCGAACAAAATATTTCTTCTCGCGAGCCAAATGCAAAAATTGCTGCCCAATATTCCTACCATCCAATCCATCTTTCTTCATATCTTCCTTCAAATTGTAGACCTGCCTTATCTGTACATTGTCTTCGGGAAACTGCTGATGGATAGCTTCCCAAACGCTTTTTGGTCTCACATTGAAAGAAAGCATGCGTTTAGCCTCAGCCTTTGCCTCTTTCGAGAAACCGCTCAACTGCCTGTGCCCATATGGATGCCTTATACCTACAAAAATTAGTAATAAGAATATAAGAAAATGCTAATTATAGGAAAAATAATATAACATACTCAATAGCGAAACATATTCATACCAGGATGATTATGTGTGGACGATACCCCTGGCGTAACAAGCACACTGTAACGCTCATTAACAACCTTCTTGACAGTCAACTTGAACGGACATTTACATCCGCATCTTTTCGTGTTCAACCGTATGGTGGGGAGAGGTTCCTTCAATGGATCTTTCCATCGACTGCACCTAAAATAATACGTCGAGCCACTTCCGCCTTGCTTCGAAAGCACAAACTGCAGGCTATTGGCTATAGGATAGCAAAACGTAAATGCATCCTCCACACTTGCAAAATCCACATCTATCCTAAAATATTCACTTAGATCTGCACCAATGTCCTGTTCCTCACCCCCCTCGTCATCCTCATTACCCTGTTCCTGCTCGTAATCATCATGTGAACTCATATTCGAATCATCGTCCTGTATAGTCAGAAATTCGAATCCATATTGTTACAAACGCTATAAATTACACAATAGGACTATAAAAAACGCTTCACTTTACATATGCAATCTTAAAAAAACGCAACGTATTTCACGTAACTATACAAACAAACGCTCCATTTCACAAAAAATTTAACTAAAAACGCTACGGATTTCACATAAATACCCTAATTTCTCAACAAATCTCGTAAATTAAGGGCATAAAACGCCACAATTTGGCGTTTTTTTGACACAAAACGCCACATATTAGCGTTGATGGTGCTTAAAACGCTAATAAATGGCGTTTTACTTGACACAAAACGCCACATATTTGCGTTGATGGTTACTAAAACGCAAATATGTGGCGTTTTACTTGACACAAAACGCCACATATTTGCGTTGATGGTTACTAAAACGCTAATAAGTGGCGTTTTACTTGACACAAAACGCCACATATTTGCGTTGATGGTTACTAAAACGCTAATAAGTGGCGTTTTAGGACAAAATAAACGCTGCAAAAATACAAATATACATAACGGGTAGCAAACTTACCATTTCGTGAAGAATGTCGATCGAAAGTTGTACAATACGAATGGCAGATGGATATGATTCGACGAAACCTTCTTTCGATTGTCGATTTGAATTTGTTGTCAATATTTGTAAGGGAACCTTTTTTACAGAGAATGTACAAAGGTTATGATATGAATGTAATTTGTTGTGAATATTTGGTCTGTTCATATTAGTTCGGTCCGTTTTTTAACAAAAACCGTCACAAACGCTACTATTTAACGAGCGAGATATGTTTTTCGGCTACACTTTAGCGTTTTTTATTACATAAAACGCTATGTTTTAGCGTTTTTGGTCCATACAACGCTGCATATTGGCGTTTGGTTTGGAAGACACGCTACGTTTTGGCGTTTTCAGTACACTTTTTCGCTACGTTTTGGCGTTTTAATCTAATTTCAACATGACATTTCGGCGTTTTTTTTGTTCATTTTCATACCAAATTTACGTTTTTTCCCCTTTACTTCAGCAATGTGCAGCGTTTTTTATCTAAAAAAGATTTATCATTTCATATCGGGGGTAATTTGGACATTTTTTGTTATACAAATAGTAATTTTGTTATACAAATAGTAAATCCCTTTCCATGTAATCCTTTTGAAATCCAATTAGTCCATTATCTTGTCTTTTTCTGTGGGCCAAACTAATGATTTCCCTGACCCGTAATAAAGCCTTGTATTTCCCTTGCAATTTTGACCAAACATTGGCTACCCATGATTTCGGTGAAATCCAATCTTGCTTGCTCCAATAAATAATCAGCCCGAATAATTAATAAGGCTGCTCGAATAAATTATTGCTTCCACAATTTCTTTGGGCTGCCCACAAATATCATGCACCAAAATAAATACAAGCTGGCCCAAATATTAGACAAAACAAATAAAAGCTAATAAACTAATAAAATAAAAAAAATAATATTAATATTAATAAACTAGGCTGGACCGAAAAATTAATACTAGACAACAATTAGGTGAAATACTTAGATTAGCACTATTATTGAACCAATTAAAATACTAATCAACTAAAATAATTCTAATCAAATAAAATAGATTAAAATGAGCCAAGATTATCAACATGGAGAAATAAATTACTAAATTAATTTCTTGACCGAAAACAATCAAACAAAAAGAATTAGACCCTTAAAAAAATTATTTAAAAATAAGATTCAAGAGAATAGGTTGAAAAATAAAGAGAAAGGCAAAGAGTGCGGGTTTGGTCCGTAGGATCGTAACAAGCACCTAACTAATCATACTACCAGTATTGTCATTAGCAGTGAGATCGTATGGAGTAATCGTCTTACATTTTGATGTTTCTTCAGCAATCGCCTTCACCTTGTTTTGCCATGATCAGCAGAGGATCGGTGGCTCTGATACCATGAAAGAATTCAAGAACACAGCACGTATGAAAAAATGTATTCTTGTTAATTCTATACAATGCCAATTAGTCTGATATATAGTACAAGATTGATTACAAATATGGCAAGAATATTAGCTATCACAATTAGCCTTAATTTTCTTGTCTAACGAAGGTAGCAAAATACAATAAATATGTACAACTAATCAATCATCAATTTACTCTAAATAACTCAATCAATCAACTCTAACAGACTAGGTTCCTAAATGGCTAGAATCCTTCAATAGTTTTAGTAGTTGAATGCAACACTATATAGATCATAAAGAGCTGGTGCACAATGCAGAACTTGTAAAACGTCTTCTGAAGCTTTACACATGTCAGAAGCAGTCCCTCTTCAAAGTTAGCCTGCAGATCAAACAAGCAGAGCCAAGGATTAGGCATGAAGTCGAGTTCCAATCTTCCACTTTAAACTATTTATAAAAGATAGAGAATGCATCATTTTAAAAAATAACGTGAAAGATAGGAAGATTGTAACTCAGTGGTTGGTACCTGTCGCTTAAAATCAATAGATTTTGAGTTTTAGATAAATTGTATTTTATAGTAAAAATATAATGTTTTTGGAGAAAAAACGTAAATAAGGAAAAGAACAAAGTATGAGTCAACAAATTGGTGAATAATCATTCGATAGCATTTCACGTCAACAGCGATTTTGAACAGTAGCTTTCTTCTACCTCTTCTCGACTTTGGGTTACCGGTCAGATGGTGCCACCGGATCTTTCCGGTGGTCCAACCAAACCTCTGCAACAAAACAACCCCACCGTCAGGACATTCGCTAGCCTTCTCACCGAAAATCCCTCGAAACCAAATCTCCCACAAGCCAAAACAATAGAATTCATAAATGGAAAACCTCATCTCTTCTATGAACAAGAGGAGCTAGATCGGCTGGCGGAACCCCACAAACTCTGTTTAGTCGGAAAATTCTCCTATGGCAGACCCAAAATACATGAAATCAGAGCAGATTTTGACAAACTAGGGCTTCTGGGTCAGGCGGAAATCAGTTTACTCGACCCTCGACATGTACTTTTCCAGATGAGGATGCTTCGTTGGACGCCGAATTTCGAGTTTGATGAAGAACCTCCGATTGCTCCAATCTGGGTTTCGCTCCATAGATTGCCCTTGGAATACCAGAACCACAAAACTTTATACTCCATCGCAACTTCAATTGGAACCCCTCTCCAGGTGGACGCCCCGACAAGGAACCAATCAAGACCCTCGGTTGCTAGATTTTGCGTGGAGATAAACTTGCTAGAGGATCTTCCCGACAGCATTGAGATCGGAGTGAGAGGTAACACAGTGGAACAGAAATTCACCTATGAACATGTACCTTCTTACTGCAGTTTCTGTAGGAAAATCGGGCATAAAAGAGCAGAATGCAAGAAGGAAATACAGCCTAGCTCAAAGGCTACTTGTTCAGAACACTTTATGGGTAACTGTCAGGCTGAGCAGGCAGAAAATAAAGAGACACAAAAACAGAGTACGGCGAGGATCAATCCATTGCCAGAGATAGAAGAAGGGGAGATTGGAGCAACAGCAGGTGAAAAAGAAAAACAGCAGGGGGAAATGATTTCAATGGGAAATCCGTCAATTTATATTGACCTGGTTGGACAGAGGGATGAGAAAGAAGTGGCAGTAAAGAAAGTAATGCAAAGACTCAAGAACAGTTTATCTGAAACAGATAGGTTGGAAGTGGAAGATCGGTCAGATAGCTCAAGTCCCAGGAAAGCTTCGCATTCTGTTTTGGATACCAATACAGCTATAATGGATATGGCACTCACGGAGCAAAATCAAGATTCGGCAGATTATTACTCCTCAGACCGAAATTTTACAGTATCGGAAATGGAAACAAAATCTTATGAAGAGGAGTTTATTCCTGTCAGGAGAAAAAGAGGCAGACGCCGCAAAGGAGAAATCATCAACCATGGGTCCAATAGACGTTCCTTGAGAATTCAGGTTCGTCAAAATGCATCTTTTTAATGATTAATATTATGGCTTGGAATATTAGGGGAATAGCGAATGCCCCCTCGCTTAGACGTTTACGTTTTCTGGTGAATTTTAGAAAACTATCTATTCTAGCGATACTAGAACCTATGGTGGCTGTAAATAAAATTCAGGAGTATAGTATGAAGTTAGGCTTTAATCGGTTTTGGGCATCAAGTACTGGAAAAATTTGGGTTTTTGCAAGATCTGAGGTAGAGCTAGAGTTGTTGAAAGACCACGAACAGGTGGTACATTTCAGGGCAATAAATGAAGCTATGGATTATAGCTGCCTCTTGTCGTTCGTTTATGCGAGTTCTGGTCAAGCAGGAAGAAGAAGTCTCTGGGTGGAACTTGAAGATTTCAGGAGAAAGCACCAAAACATTCCTTGGGCACTGGGCGGTGACTTCAATGTGATCAGAGAACAAAATGAGTATAAAGGACTGGCGGTTCCAAATAGAAAAGCAATGCAAGAATTCAATGAATGCATAAACAACCTCAGCCTACATGAAGCGGCCACAGTCTCAAGGACATTCACATGGGGTGGTAATAGAGCAAATGGCTGGGTGAGCAAAAGACTAGACAGATTCTTGTTCTCTCAAGAATTTTCAACAATCTTTCCAGTCTCTGTAGTACACGTGCTTTGTAGAAACTCATCAGACCACTCCCCACTTCTTCTCCAGCTGAGTAGAAATCAAGAATCGAGGCCGAAAAGATTCGTTTTTCAAAAAATGTGGCTAAATAGGAAGGATTTTTTGGAAGTAGTAAAGTCCAATTGGTCCCAACCTACGGGAATGTATGGTATGCTGGCTCTATCTATCAAGCTGAGAAGGTTGAAAATGGCTCTCAAAGTCTGGAACAAAGAAACTTTTGGAGACGTTCATAAAAACTGGAAGGAAGCAGAGGAGGAAGCAACCAAGGCTGAATTAGTGCACGAGAATAATCCAACTTCGGTATCAAGGGCAGTAGCATCTTTGGCTCAAGCAAAACTGACCAGAAAATTGAAAGAAATGGAGGATTTCTTAGAGCAAAAAGCGAGGTTCCGTTGGATTGCTAAGGGGGACAGAAACTCAGATCTTTTTCACGCTTCTCTTAAGGAGCAGAGGAACACTCTACAGATAGCAAAAATCAGAACAGAAAGAGGAAATTGGGTAACAAAACTAGAGGAGATAGAAAAGGAGGCAGTCCAATATTTTTCTACACTTTTGGCAGAAGAGCAGAGGTCAAGAGAGGAACATGAGATGAACAAGATGCTTCAACACATTCCTGAACTCATAACGGAAGAGCAAAAGGCACAGCTAATGAAAGAAATCACAATGGAAGAGGTCAAAAAGGCAATTTTCACACTAAATCCAGAAAGTGCAGCAGGACCGGATGGTTTCCTTGGATTTTTCTTTCATAAGGCCTGGGATATTGTCAAGGAAGACGTCTTCTCAGCATGTCAGGAGTTTTTTGCAGGTGTACCGATTCCAAGAGCAATTGCCAGTGTTCTCATTGTTCTTATTCCAAAGAAAAAAGTCACAGCCTCTTTTGCAGACTTCAGACCAATCAGCCTCTGCAACTTCATTGGAAAAGTATTTTCTGAAATTCTGAAGATTCGTATGATGCCGATCATGAATACGTTAATCTCACAGGAGCAAACTGGTTTCCTCCCGGGTCGACAGATTACTGACAACATCATCCTAGCAAAAGATCTCCTTCCCTATCTGGATAGCAAAGCTCCAGGTCATAACCTGGTACTCAAAGTGGATATGTTAAAGGCTTTTGACAGAGTGTCTTGGTATTTCCTGGAAGCTATCATGGCCAAATTTGGATTCCCTCTGCATTTTATAAGGCTGATATTAAATATACTAGGCAGCAGCATGTTTTCTATCTTGATTAATGGAGGTTCGGCAGGCTTTTTTCCGGCAACGAGGGGACTGAAGCAAGGAGATCCACTTTCCCCTTTCTTATTCAACATAGTTGTTGAGCCATTGGAGCTGCTACAATGAAGCTTTCTTAGCCTTTATTAAAGTCCAATGTTGTGTTGTAATTGTTGCAACCACATTGTGACAAATCTGTGAATTACTAAGGCAATAATGGACTGAGTGAGTTCATGAGGATTGTCTGGACAAAATCTCAGCAAGAAGCCGATGAATAAACTGAAGTGCCAAAATGAGAAGGAAGTGTACTGTTGGCACATCAGATCAAAGGCTACACAGATCAGATCAAGTTACGCGCACATCAGATCAAGTTACGCGCACATCAGATCAAGTTACGCGCACATCAGATCAAAGGCTGCACAGATCAGATCAAGTTACGCGCACAGCAGATCAAAGGCTGCACAGACAAGTTACGCGCACATCAGATCAAAGGCCACACAGATCAGATCAAGGGAAGTGAAGATCAGATCAAATGCAGTGCGCATCAGATCAAAGGATACACATATCAGATCACATGCAGCACAAATCAGATCAACGGAAGTAAAGATCAGATCAAATTCTCAAGGGATTGCTCAGCAGCTTAGTTTCACAGAAGCAAGGCAAGTCAGCAACAAGGCATATTTGCAGCAGAAGAGAACAACTCAAGGCTGGAGAGCTAGAGCAGACACCTAAGAAGCTGAAGTCAAGGACGGCTAGTGAATCTCACCTCAAACGCGCGACTCTAAAAGTCTCCCAAAGATTCAGAAGACGCAGGAGCATCATGTTGAAGTATCTAGCAATCCGGTGAGCGAGCAGAAATACAAAAGAATCAAGAAGTGCCGATCAGAAGAACTGCAGGAGCTACATGGATGGTTCTAAGTTGCTGGACAGAACGTTGTGACATGAAGCTAACATCAGATCAACCGGAGGCTAACATCAGATCAACTGCAAGCTAACATCAGATCAACCGGAGGCTAACATCAGATCAACTGCAAGCTAACATCAGATCAACCAAAGGCTAACATCAGATCAACTGCATGCTAACATCAGATCAACCGAAGCGTGACATCAGATCAAATGCCGGGCACATCAGATCAGCTATAAGCTAAGATCAGATCACTTCTGCTGTTTCAACATATCTAAGACAAGCTACTCGAGAAAGTCTGAAGGAGTACAGTCAACAATATGACATGGCAAGCAAGTTGCAACTTAAAAAGGTTGAAAATGGATTATATGAATCTTGAGCCGCCTTCCGTGTAAGATATGCTGACACACCGCACGTAGGGCACAGTTTTTCTTCTGGGAAAAGAAACGGGCAGATGAGTAGGTGTGGTAGGCACAACAACTGCAGAATGCAGGATAAACCACATTGGGAGGAAAAACCCAAAGAGAGAGAAGGCACGAAGAGAAAGAAGAAGAGAGAGAGAGGAGCAGCAGCTAAGGTGAGTGCTGAACAGAACGAAACCGAAAAAAAGGGAGGAGAAAAAGAGTGAGAGCAGAAAAAGATGATATGAGAAACACAAGAGAGAAAGAAACAGTCTGCTGCACAAGGAGAAGCTGAAGCGCTGGAGAGGCAGAAGTCAAGGAGAAGAAGAAGCTGAGGAGGAGCAGAATCGGGAGAACTGACCCTGAGATTGCAGCTTCAGGTAAACCCTCCTTGAGTGATTGAATTGATCTGATGTCTTCCTTGGTTGATCTGATGTCTTCCTTGGTTGATCTGATCTGCCAACAGTCCATCTAAGCCAAAACGTGAGTTCAACAATAAGCTCTAACTGAGCTAACATTTGAGAGGGAATCCTTTAGTTGAAAGAAAAATTGATAGAGTGTTGATTCACCCCCCCCCTCTCAACACTTGACACGATCCAACAATTGGTATCAGAGCTAGGTTTGCTTTTGTCAAGTGATTGTTGAAACTTAAAACCAGCAGTAGAAATGGAGAATCAAGCAACAACTGTTAAGGGAGTTCCTTATTTCAGTGGCCAAAATTTCCAGTTATGGAAAAAGAGAATGAGTGCTTATCTCTTAGCACAAGGTCTACAAGTACAAAGAGTAGTCTTGCATGGATTTACACCAACCGTAGATGAGGAGAATCCTACAGCTGCAGAAATTAGAAACTTAGAAGCTGATGGAAAGGCAAGGAATGCTCTATATGCAGCTCTGTCAGAAAAAGAGAATTTTAAAGTTATAGACTGTGTTACTGCTCATGAAATATGGATTAAACTGATTAATATTCATGAGGGAGACATCAAGGTTAAGGAGGCAAAATTGCAGGTTCTTAGAAGTAAGTTTGAAGGTCTTAAGATGGGAGAAGGTGAAAACATTGAGGACTTTCTAAACAGAGTTGTTGAATTAGTTAGCTCAATGAGGGGTCTGGGTGAGAGTGTTGGAGATTCCAGTATAGTTAAAAAGGTTCTTAGATCCCTACCAGCAAGATATGATTCTAAGGTCTCGGCTATAGAGGAGAGGGACCTAGATAAAGTGACATTAGATGAGCTACAAAGCACCCTTGTAGCATATGAAATGAGGATTTCAAATTCAAAGGAGGAGACTTCAAAGACAGTCAAGGAGATAGCATTTAAAACAAAACACTCAAGGAAGCTAAAGGAGGAAAGCAGTGAAGATGAAGCAGCAGACAGTGATCTTGAAAGAATGATGGTGCTGATTTCAAGGAGTTTCAGAGGCCAGACTGGAAAGTACAAGGGAAAGTTGCCCTTAAAATGCTTCAATTGTGGCAAAATAGGCCACTTTGCAAGCAAGTGCTTCATGAAGAACAAGAGAACAGAAGATGATGAAGCTGACAAGCCATCAGACAGGTGGCCTGAGCAGAAAGGAAAGAAGAAGATGAGCTTCAAATCAAGAAAAGGGAAAGCTTACAGAAAACGGAGCTACCTGAGCAAGAAGAAAAATGATAGCTCTGAGGAGGATGAAGAGACTGATGTCTCAGACAGTGAAGATGAGTCTGAAGCTGAAGAGGAGACTCTCATGGTGATGAAATCTTCAACTGTTTCATTGAAGGAGGATGCTGAACTAGAGAACCAATCAGCTGATGATGAAGAAGTGGATCTAGAGGAAGAACTGAAGTTTGCATACAACAAGATAGAGGAGCAGAAGAGATTGCACAAGAAGACAATGAAGACAATGAAGGAGATGGAAAAGGTCATCTTGAGCAGTCAAGAAGAAAACTCAATACTGGAGAATAGAGTAACTGAATTGGAGCAGGAACTGATTCTCATGCAAAATGAAGCTGAGGTTCACAAAAATTGTACAAGAGAAAAGATGGAACTTCAAAAGACATGTGAAACCTTGGTAGAAAAGCTAGATGCCACCACTGCCGAACTAGAGGATGCAACAAGAAAGATAGAAGATCTGCTGTCTCAACAAACTGTGTTCAAAGCTGAAGAAATGACTGATGGAACTACTGTAGAATCAAAATTGAAAGGAAAGCTGGAGTTTCAGTCAAGCAAAACTGAGCCTGGTGAATTCTCAAGAAGCAAAGAAGTGGCTGCAAAAACTGAAGAAGCCACAAGGAAGTTAGATGAGTGCCTCAGCAAGCAGAGATCTTATTCAGAAGGGAAGAAAGGTCTTGGTTATGAAGGAAATCAAAAATTAGAAGGACAACCAGCTGCAACAACCAAGAAGACTGTTACCTTTGTCAAAGAAGGTTCAATTTGTGTTGCTGGTGTAAAGGCAGGAACTAGTTTTGTTGATGCTAAGAAGATGGAAATTTCTAATGGATCAAGAAAGCCTACTGAGCAAAATGAAAGATTGCACGAGCTGAGGGGGAGACAATCTATGTATCAAAGAAGCCTACTCAAAAGTAGAAGGCTGATTGCTGGAGTATGTTTCACCTGTGGAGAATCAGGTCACTATGCAGCAAATTGCTGGAGGAAGGCATTCTGGAGATTTGGAGGAAGAACAATGCAGTCAAGAGGATGGAATAGAAAAGAGTATTATCATCAAAGAAGCCTAAGTACTTCAAGAAGGATCCCTGAAGCTGAAATCAGAAAAGGCCATATCATACAACCTGGAGAAGTGTATCAGAAATTGAATGTCTGGTGCAGATGCAGATTGCCAAATAAGAGAAGCAAGTGGTTTGAAGGAGTGAATAGCAGGAGAGCCCAGCCACTGCAACAAGCTACAAATAGAAGAAACTTTGCAGCAGAAACAAGAAGAAACCAAGCAGATTACACAAGAAGAAATCAGTCTCTAATGCAGCCACTTAATCTGAGAAACAGATTTCAAATTTTTGAAGGGTTAGAAGAGAATGATCACTGGAGCTGCAGCAGGAGCAATCAAAGATTGAATGAACAGCAAGGCATACCAGCAGCAAGAAAAATTTGGAGGAAGAAGCACAGATTTGAAGAAGCTTGCATTGCTGAAGTTGCACTTAAAACAAAAGCTAAGGAAGCCCAATGGATCATTGACAGTGGGTGCACAAGCCATATGACTGGAGACAAAACTCTACTGAGAAACACAAAAGAAGTTGAAAGAGGGTTTGTCAAGTTTGCAGATAAGAGTGGGTTAAAGATCAAGGCTGTTGGAGAAGCCACCATTGGATCAGAAAAGTTCAAATCTAAGGAGGTGCTGTTTGTAGAAGGGCTGAAGTACAACTTGCTGAGTGTAAGACAACTGTGTGACAATGGTTTCAAAGTAGATTTCTCAAAAAATGGCTGTTTCATCAAAGACTGCAAGACTGGAGAAATCATGGCCAAAGGAATAAGAGACAACAAGGATTTATACCTCATAGATGTGAAGGAAAAGTTGTGCATGCTAAGCAAAATGGATGAAAATACGCTTTGGCATTGCAGGCTTGGACACTTAAATCAAAAGAGCATGAGAAGCCTGGTGAAGTGCAATGCAGTGTTAAACCTCCCTGTACTAAAGAGGGACAACAGTACTTGTGACTCATGCCAAAAAGGGAAATTTGCAAAGCTTTCTCACAAGTCCAAGGAGCATAGAACCTCTAAGCCATTGGAGCTAGTTCACACTGATGTATGTGGACCAATGAAAAGAAAAGGTACAGGTAAAGAGATGTATTTCATTCTTTTTGTGGATGACTTCACTAGGATGATGTGCATCATGCACATGAAGCAAAAGAGTGAAGCCTTCAACTGTTTCAAAAGATTTCAAAAACTGGCAGAAAACCAGCATGGAAGGAAGATCAAAGTTTTGAGATCAGATAATGGAGGAGAGTTTACCTCGCAGGAATTTGAAGAATACTTGGAGGAAATGGGAATCAAACATCAAGTCTCAAGTCCTCACACTCCCCAGCAAAATGGAGTTGTAGAGAGGAAAAATAGAAGTGTGATTGAGATGGCAAGAACCATGCTGTTGGAGCACAATACTCCAAAGCACTTCTGGAAGGAAGCCACAATGGCAGCTGTGCATGTACAAAATAGAACCATGTTGAGGCCAAACACTGAAAAGACACCATATGAACTTTGGTATGGTCACAAGCCAAATGTGAAGTACTTTAGAGTTTTTGGCAGCAAATGCTTCATCAAGAACAAGGAGCAAAGCCTTGGAAAATTTGAAGAGAGGGCTGATGAGGGCATTTTCCTTGGTTACTCAAATAAGAGCAAGGCTTACAAGGTTTATAACAAGAGGCTGGATAAGATTATGGAAAGCTATGATGTGAAAGTGGTTGAGGAAGTCAAGATGAAAGTCACTGATCCTGAAAATTTTCTGGATCACTTAGATGACTTAGAGAGCCAAGATGAGGCAGACCTGGAGCTGAAATCAGCTACTGAGGAGACTGATGCAGAAGGATCAGAGACAGAAGTTACAGAAGGCCTGGAAATAGCAAAAAGAAAGTACAACAAGAGAATTGACAAGATGCCTATCATTGGAGACCCCAAAGCTCCAGTAAGAACAAGAAGGCAACTGAAAAGTATGGTTGCAACTGCCCTACTGTCTCAAGTTGAGCCAAGGTCAATAGAGGAAGCCCTGGAGGACCAGTCATGGCTGCAAGCCATGAATGAAGAGCTGGACCAAATTGAGAAAAACCAAACTTGGGAGCTCGTGGATAGGCCAGCAAACAAGAATGTGATAGGCACAAAATGGGTGTTCAGGAACAAGTTGAATGAGGAAGGAAAGGTTGTAAAGAATAAAGCAAGGCTTGTGTGCAAAGGATACTCTCAAATTGAAGGAGTAGATGTGGATGAAACCTTTGCCCCAGTAGCAAGGCTTGAAGCCATAAGAATGTTTTTGGCAGTGGCTTCAGCAAGGAGTTACAAGGTCTTCCAAATGGATGTTAAATCTGCCTTCTTGAATGGAAATCTGGAGGAAGAAGTGTACATTGAGCAACCAGATGGTTTTCTAGTTTGTGAAGATGAAAACAAGGTGTGCAGGCTCAAAAAGGCACTGTATGGATTAAAACAAGCCCCAAGAGCATGGTACTCAAGGCTGGACAGCTACCTGAAGAATCTGAATTTCAGAAAAAGTTGCATAAATAGCAATTTATATGTTCTTGATGGAAAGGGTGGACAGTTAATAGCCATAGTCTATGTTGATGACATAATATTTGGAGGAGATAAGGAGCAGCTGTGCCATGAATTTGCTAGAAAGATGCAAGAAGAGTTTGAAATGTCCATGATAGGAGAGCTCTCATTTTTCCTTGGACTGCAGATTCATCAAAAAGCAACTGGAATTTTTATCTCTCAAACCAAGTATACCAAAGAAGTGCTGAAGAAATTTGGTATGACTGATGCTAAGCCAATGTCTACACCCATGGCAACTAACTGCAAGCTGAGCAAGGATGAAAAAGGAGCTGAAGCTGATCAAAGTCTATACAGAAGCATGATAGGAAGCTTATTGTACTTAACAGCAACAAGGCCTGATATTACCTTTGCTGTCTGTCAAGCTGCTAGATACCAGGCAAATCCAAAGAGTTCTCATATGATTGCACTAAAGAGGGTGCTAAGATATTTGCAAGGGACAGTAGATTATGGTCTGTGGTATGCAAGGAAAGGAAGCTTGGGATTAAGAAGCTTCACTGATGCTGATTGGGCAGGAAATGTTGATGACAGGAGATCCACTTCAGGAGGAGTATTCTTTCTTGGAAATAGATGTGTGAGCTGGTTAAGCAAGAAGCAAGAAAGTATAGCCTTAAGCACTGCTGAAGCTGAGTACATAGCAGCAACCAAGGCATGCACTCAAGCTATATGGATGAGATCTGAACTGCAAAATCTTAAAGAAGAAGTTCTCTTGCCACTGATAATTCTTTGTGACAACAAAAGTGCCATTGATTTGTCAAAGAATTCAGTCCAGCACTCGAGAGCCAAACATATAGAAATCAAGTATCACTTCATAAAGGACAAGGTTGAGAAAGGAGAAATTATGCTAGAGTATGTTCCCACAGCTAAACAAATAGCTGATGTAATGACAAAGCCTCTTCCAGCCGAGGTGTTTGAAACTTTGAGGATGCAAATGGGAGTGCAGTCCTCCTTCTCATGCTGAATCAGTTGAGCATCCCCAAATCCCTTTGAAATTGGTTGTCAAAGGGGGAGAGATAGCCGCAGCAGGCCGGCCAGACGCAGCAGTATTGTCCTTGGGAGAGAAGGACGTTGAAAAGCTCTATGCAGGGGGAGCTTACTATGTAGAAGAATAAGGTTCAGGGGGAGCTTAGCACTGAGTTGACTGATTGGCTGCAAATGTGGTTGCCAACAATTCCAAAGGGGGAGATTGTTGAGCCATTGGAGCTGCTACAATGAAGCTTTCTTAGCCTTTATTAAAGTCCAATGTTGTGTTGTAATTGTTGCAACCACATTGTGACAAATCTGTGAATTACTAAGGCAATAATGGACTGAGTGAGTTCATGAGGATTGTCTGGACAAAATCTCAGCAAGAAGCCGATGAATAAACTGAAGTGCCAAAATGAGAAGGAAGTGTACTGTTGGCACATCAGATCAAAGGCTACACAGATCAGATCAAGTTACGCGCACATCAGATCAAGTTACGCGCACATCAGATCAAGTTACGCGCACATCAGATCAAAGGCTGCACAGATCAGATCAAGTTACGCGCACAGCAGATCAAAGGCTGCACAGACAAGTTACGCGCACATCAGATCAAAGGCCACACAGATCAGATCAAGGGAAGTGAAGATCAGATCAAATGCAGTGCGCATCAGATCAAAGGATACACATATCAGATCACATGCAGCACAAATCAGATCAACGGAAGTAAAGATCAGATCAAATTCTCAAGGGATTGCTCAGCAGCTTAGTTTCACAGAAGCAAGGCAAGTCAGCAACAAGGCATATTTGCAGCAGAAGAGAACAACTCAAGGCTGGAGAGCTAGAGCAGACACCTAAGAAGCTGAAGTCAAGGACGGCTAGTGAATCTCACCTCAAACGCGCGACTCTAAAAGTCTCCCAAAGATTCAGAAGACGCAGGAGCATCATGTTGAAGTATCTAGCAATCCGGTGAGCGAGCAGAAATACAAAAGAATCAAGAAGTGCCGATCAGAAGAACTGCAGGAGCTACATGGATGGTTCTAAGTTGCTGGACAGAACGTTGTGACATGAAGCTAACATCAGATCAACCGGAGGCTAACATCAGATCAACTGCAAGCTAACATCAGATCAACCGGAGGCTAACATCAGATCAACTGCAAGCTAACATCAGATCAACCAAAGGCTAACATCAGATCAACTGCATGCTAACATCAGATCAACCGAAGCGTGACATCAGATCAAATGCCGGGCACATCAGATCAGCTATAAGCTAAGATCAGATCACTTCTGCTGTTTCAACATATCTAAGACAAGCTACTCGAGAAAGTCTGAAGGAGTACAGTCAACAATATGACATGGCAAGCAAGTTGCAACTTAAAAAGGTTGAAAATGGATTATATGAATCTTGAGCCGCCTTCCGTGTAAGATATGCTGACACACCGCACGTAGGGCACAGTTTTTCTTCTGGGAAAAGAAACGGGCAGATGAGTAGGTGTGGTAGGCACAACAACTGCAGAATGCAGGATAAACCACATTGGGAGGAAAAACCCAAAGAGAGAGAAGGCACGAAGAGAAAGAAGAAGAGAGAGAGAGGAGCAGCAGCTAAGGTGAGTGCTGAACAGAACGAAACCGAAAAAAAGGGAGGAGAAAAAGAGTGAGAGCAGAAAAAGATGATATGAGAAACACAAGAGAGAAAGAAACAGTCTGCTGCACAAGGAGAAGCTGAAGCGCTGGAGAGGCAGAAGTCAAGGAGAAGAAGAAGCTGAGGAGGAGCAGAATCGGGAGAACTGACCCTGAGATTGCAGCTTCAGGTAAACCCTCCTTGAGTGATTGAATTGATCTGATGTCTTCCTTGGTTGATCTGATGTCTTCCTTGGTTGATCTGATCTGCCAACAGTCCATCTAAGCCAAAACGTGAGTTCAACAATAAGCTCTAACTGAGCTAACATTTGAGAGGGAATCCTTTAGTTGAAAGAAAAATTGATAGAGTGTTGATTCACCCCCCCCCCCCCTCTCAACACTTGACACGATCCAACAATAGTCTCAGAATCAATGTCAAGAGCACTTATCTCTCTTTCTACTAGTGGAAGTATCTCCTCTTTCCACACTGCAGCAGGTGCCCTGATCATCACTCACTTGGCATACGCGGATGATCTAATGATCTTCACTAGAGGGAACTCCAAATCTCTCAGAAATCTAGCTCAGTTTTTTGAAAGATACGAAAGAGTATCAGGGCAGAAAGTGAACAGAAACAAAAGCTTCTTTCTAACTTCAGACAAAGCCTCTCACAATGCACGGCAAAGGATGAAAAGAATTCTGAATATCCCAGAAGGTAACTGGCCACTGGAGTATCTAGGCTGCAAACTATACAAAGGAAGAAGTAAAATCAATCACTTCAATAGCATTATGGAGAAACTAGAGAAGAAAATAGGAGCTTGGCAGAATAGATTCCTTAGTTGGGCTGGCAGACTAAATCTGATCAAATCAGTCTTGCTAGCAATTCCAATTCATACCTGGGCAGCACTGGACCCTCCTATAGCCTTACTGAAGGAGATGGAAAAAAAATGTCAACACTTTTTATGGGGAACAAGTATACAGGGTACAAGAAAGCATTGGAGAGCATGGTCAAAAATGGCATATCCGATTGAAGAAAATGGAGTGGGTTTAAGAGATTTAAGGGTAATGGTGCAATGTCTCGAAGCAAAACTGTGGTGGTCTTGGAGGAAACAACAAGGCTTATGGGCTCGTTTTGTCCAATCCTTGTCAATTACAGCTCGGCTCAGAAGTTCATGGAAACGAGCTCAAAGGATTGCCCCTAAGATTGTAAGTTTGACAAAAATAAGGATTGGAGATGGTTCGTGCATGTTCTGGTATGATAACTGGTCTGAGTTTGGTTGCCTCTGGGAAAGTAAAGAAAAGCCTCCTGCCCAAAATCTCACAGTAAGAGATTTTGTCACTAACAGAGAAGATACAATGGAAAAAATTTCCACAAAACTGCCTGATAACTTGGTCCATCAGCTTGCTGGATTGGAAATTAATCTGCAACCTTACCCGGATGCACTGATCTGGCAACCAGAAAACAATGGGGATTTCACTTTCAAGTCTGCCTACAATGCATTGAGGAAAGTACAAGCTGCAGAAATGTATAGGAAAACAATGTGGGACTCATGGTGTCCTCCAAAAGTTTCGGTTTTCCTTTGGAGATTATGGAACTCTCTGCTGCCTTTTCCAGAAAATCTATGCAAAATAGGGATAAGTGCATTCCCTTCAAGGTGTCCATTCTGTAAGGAAGCACCTGAATCAGCAAAGCATGTCTTCTTTACATGTCCAAAAATCGTTCCTGCTTGGAAATATTGGACTCCCAACTCCATCTCATCCACACGGCTGCTGCTGGGGAAGGTTTTGGTGCAAAAATGGTGGCAGAGATATAAGAGCAAAAAGGCAGTTCCCAGACTAAAGAGATTAATTCCCTCCCTACTGCTCTGGAAAATATGGAAGGCAAAAAACAAAATTGTATATGACAATGAGAGGCTGGACAACAAATGGTTCTTTGAAGAAATGCATTCGGCAATGAGAGACATTGTTTTAGCTTTCTACCCAGCAGTTAACAAGACAGAGCAGCAACACATTTTCAAAACTTTTGGATGCTGGATGCCAAGGAAAAGCCCTCCAGTCCCTCAGATTCTAACATGGAAGAAGTTGACCCTCAGAGCAGACCACATACTACACACGGACGGAGCCTGGAGACAAAGTGGAGAGAGCGGAGGCAGCATCATTCTACGATCCAAGGAAGGTGACATAAGGCATGCAGAAATGTTCAAAGTTCATGCAGACACACCATTACAAGCTGAAATCAGAGCTCTTCTTAAGGGAGTGAGGTACTGTCAGTCTATTAACATTGTTGGGTGTGTAATGTACTGTGACTGTCTGAATCTGGTAAACATGCTTCATCAAGGGGAGGAAAATTATTGTTGGAGAAACTTCATTGAGCTCAAGGAAATCACGGAAGAGATAAAAAAGAGGAAGCACAAGATACATCATATTCCAAGAGAACTTAATGCACCAGCAGATTATATGGCAAAGATGGTTTGTACAGAACAACCAAGGGCTTTTGACAGACTGGAATCCATGGATGCAACTCTCAAAAATTTATTCCGGATTGATAAGGATTCGTTACCTATCCTCCGCACCAGACTAGTTTAGGTTGCGGGCAAAGGCGGTGTTATATAGTACATATGCAGCATCAATATGATTAGGAACCTTTTGAGTAATGTAAATCTTTGGTGTTTAGGAAGTTTTTTTGGTATAGCTGGGGTAAGGAAGGATGCGGTGGCTTTTATCGGGAAAGCCTCCAACCTCTTTTGTATGATTGCTACTTCGTTTAGTAATACAGGGATACCCCCGCCGGTCTACAAGCCAAAATAGGCTGGTTAGACTGTTAAATTAAAAAAAAAAAAAAAAAAAAGCATTTCACGATCATCAACGCAATTGTGTCCCTTATGTAAATTTAAATTTTGGAGTTTTTCTTTTCTTGGCTTCTTCTATGCGGTTATGAATTTCAATATAACGGTGGTGCTTTTTTTTTAAGTTAATTTATTTGTCTCTCCTTGCCACAAAAGGTTAAAGAATTCTTACAAAGAGAAGGATTTGATTGTTACCATTTTATTTTCGAGGGTGTATTTGTTTTGTAAGAATGAGAATGAGACAGTTAGAAAATGATCTTAATTAATATTTTGATAAATATTTAATTTATTAAATATCAATAATTTAATTCTTATTCACGTAAAATAAATACATTTTTAGAAATTAATGTATTGATTTTTATACCAGGGACCAAATAAATTAGGGATAAATTTTAAGAAATGTTTAAAATAATTTGTCTACATCTATGTTACAAATGCTCATATTTTAAAACATTTATTTCTTCAAAAAAAGGTCACGTCAAAATTATATTTATTTCCTTTTCGGAGTATAAGAAAAAACATATATATATATATATATATTCATAGAATTGACCACTTTGAATCATTCCAAAACTTGGAGTCTGGGGTGCTTTTGTTGTTGTATAAGTTTTAGGTGAATACTCAAAATAAATTTATAAATAAACAAAACAACAAAACTAAAACTATAGTACTTAAGGTTTCGTTCATATAAGATAGTTGTCTTGCTTGATAAGATTGTTGGGTTAGAGTCCTTGCTACAATTTCTAGTAGTTTCTAGCCTAAGAACTAACAAAAAAAAAAAAAAAGGGTAGGATAGTAATTTCAAGTAAGTCATGCAAGTACTAAAATAAACAACAGGAAGGATAATATGGATGAAGGCGGGAAAATCGCACCACTTCAAGATCCAAGGAGCTATTGTTGAACAAAAATCATGCAACGACTCTTCAAAATGATAATGATTTTCTTTAACTTCTTATAAGGACAAAAATAGCCATGAATATGGTCATCAATCCTACTCCACTATCAATCCTCTACACCATTATAGATGCTAATTGAAAATACCAACTTACAATAACAAATGTATGCCAAGATAACAAAGTTTGCAACACAAGAAATCTCAATTGTACTACTACACCAAATTGTCAAGCAAGTTAAACATCCAAAATTAAACAAAGTAATGGGGTAGATTCAATAAATATTCCACTAACAAGGCAAAATCTACAAGAAAAGATGACAATTACTTCGATTGCAAGAAACCCACTTAACAATATGCATGAGAGAGAAGATCAAACCCAACAAGGAAATGTCAATTGCATAATGAGAATATTCAATTCATAAAAAAGGGTACGATTATTCTCAACATATGAAAGAAAAAACCACAAGACTCTTGAATTCCACCCAAACAAAAACAATTCTTCTTCATTGAATCCTTGGATTTGGTCTACATCTCATGCAAATCCACTACCCCCTATCACTTAGAAGGGTACATTTCCCTAGAATCTACTTAGAACATGGTTGTTTTAAGAGAATTCATAGTGTGTGTGAAAAAGGTGAGAAAGTGTGTGTTTCTTCCTCACTAAGCTACTCTCTCTAAACTATGAAAAACCTACTAAGGTGTAATAGTATGTGTCTTTACAAGAGGTCTTGGCCATTGAGAAAAGATCTTCAGGCTAAAATTGGGAAAACATAAGTTAAAACACGCTAAAGTCAAATTTAGATTTTCAGCAGCGATTGTCGGGCGACGACCAGGAGGTAGCGCCGAGGTTGGCGGCAATCAGGAGCCAACGCCCAGTGGACGCCGGTCTTGGTCTTCATCTCTCTTTTTGCTCTTTTCCAAATTCTTCTCTTTCAGCTTCATTTATGCGTGTTTTTTTTTCTAGCAAAAGTCTTCAAGTTTCTTCCAAAATCTCTAATACGCCTTTTTACTACAAAATCATGCAAATCCAACTATAAGTGCATTGAAAGCTCATAAAAGGGATCATAATCATTGAAAATCAACTAAAAGTAAGCTAAATGTGCATGATTTTAGGTCATAAAAAAGTATATTTTAGAGTCACATCACACCCCCACACTTAAGACTTTGCTTGTCCTCAAGCAAACTAACAAAAAAAAAAAAAAAAACAAATAGAAAGTGAGAAAATAAAATAAATTAGCTCTAAGATGGTTTTTTTCTCCCCCTTCAAGCTAAACATGAAAAAAATGCACTCACTTTGCATTCATGATATCAATACAACTTCACAAATCAAGCAAAACAAGCATGATATGGATTCTCTATCAACATCAATTGACCTCATCACCTCACACTATCAAGGATACACTCAATAACGTTCAAAGTGTATAGGATTTGAAAGTTTCAATAACACTCAAGTCAATTGCATGAAATATCTTCAACCATAAGCTTGACTCAATATCACCTCGCCATCCGCCTATTGTGAATGTAACACATTGATGAAAAGAACTTTTATTAGGGTTAAATGGGGCTAAGAAAATTGGCTAAGGATAAGAAATTGTCAAGGCTCGAAATTGGAGTTATTGTAAAGAGAATTGCATTGGTTGAATGCTTCATCAACTACTTCTACTTGGATTCTTTAACTACCATTGGAAGTTTAAGGCTTAGATGTCCTTTACTTCCCAGTCTTATTCTTCAAACTTTAACTTACTCAATTTAAAAAAAAAAAAAAAACTGAAAACTAACAACTTAGAATCCATCAATTATTTTTCATTTCCACATTCAACCACAGACAAACTCTTTAAGGGTCAAAAAACAAGGCTTAACAAAGAAAAAGGCTCAAGTTGGCTTATTGGGACAAAAAAGAAATCAAAGAAAAGATGGGGCTCAATTTGGTTATGCCTAAGGGGATAATGATGATTACATGTTAATGTAAAGCAAAGAAAAGGTAAATACAAAAGCTAAATAATTGTCTTCATCACTTTAATGTATCACAAACACGTAAAAGGTCTTGATATACATGCTTCTAGATGCAACCATTGATGCAAAACAAATCACACAACCAAAGAAATATGAGCAAGCAAATAAGATATGCTCAATAAAGGCTCAAATAAAGCTCACATAAATCAAGGGTTACATTGTGATTACATATCAAGATGTTAACTAAGAACTCACATCATACCTATCAATACTCAACCATTTCCATCATATCTCCACCAATCATGCAATGCAAATACACAAAACAAGCTTGAAGGGGTCCTTTTGTTTTGGAAAGTTTTTTTGCAAACTCCAAATTAGAGCAAAATTTTTTGAAAATTTTCCACAAAATGGACTCATTCACTACTAGTTTCTCAATTAGAAAGCATGAAGATTTAGAATAACAACTTATATTCATCCCCCCCCCCCCCCCCACACTTAAGATATACATTGTCCTCAATGTATCAAAACAAAACAAAAGTGGGAAAATAGGGTGCCAATTTTTCTTTGAATTCATTATCACAATTAAGCTCATGCCCATATAATGTTAGCCATAAAACCAAATGTAAAACACTTACACTTTAATTTAAAACTTGAAAATAAACACACCAAAGTAAATAAAAATAACTAAATTGCAAAAGTGTCAACAAAATGTAGTAAGAAAGTAATAGTGGTAAGGATTCTCAAATTCTTGTCGTAAATGAACTAAATGTGGAGGAAAACCAATAGAGTATCACTCTATAAGCTTCCTGTCTCTTAAATACAAGCTCATCCTTCTTCTTTCTTACTTCATGGATCAAACATGTCATGAAAATTGTAATGAATTAATGAATTTTTAAAAAGAAAAGAAACTGGCTTCAGCATACATCAGTGGCGTCCAACAGGTGTTGGCGTGGCGCTCTCATGTCGCCTGGCTTCAGGGGCAGCCATTTTAAGCCAATTCAATTCACTAAAACAGTAATAATAATCATTAAAGTACCACAAAACATGTTAATTAAACATATGATTGATCTAAACATAAGAATACATGATTTTTCATTCATTAAAGCATAAGTCATATATGTTCTATAACATTAAAGCTCTAAAATATAAAGATAAGAACATATAAGACACATAAGTTTGAAAAATACATGCATTCAAACCATTATAAGCACATTCAATCATATTAAGCATCCATAGTATAGTACTATGCAAAGTTTTAGAGATCCATTTTTCAAAATTTAAGCACAAAGCAGCTCTATACTCTTACCATTGATCCTTGATTATGTATGATACTTGAGAATCTATAATGAACAAATGAACAATAATGTTATAGGTGAAATCACTAAAAATGAAGAGATTCAAAACCATACTTCATGAATTGGATGCCCCAAAGGTGTAACTATCATTCTTTCAAGCTCTAGGAAGATTTGGAAGTCTTAGGTAAGTAAAATGGAGGTTTTAAACTCCATAGTACCTCATATGAATCGTAAACACAAAACAGGGGATATAGGCGCTGCAGCAACATCAACTCGGCGCTGCTGATACCACCTTCAGATATATGTGGCGATTTGGTGCTGGAGCCTGGCGGATGCCTGCAGCTGGTGGCACACTAGTTCTGCCATCCTATTTTTCCTCAATCTCCGCAAAATTACTTCCTCTCGACTTTTACACCATCCAATTACATCAAATCATGTACCTAAAACACAGGAATGTGTTCAAAAACATCATACTAAAAAATAACCTCGAAATCCATGACTTATTAGCAATTTAGAAATTTGAAAATCTAAAAACTAGAAAATGAAATAAAAAGTGATGAAAATGCTTGGGTAGCCTCCCAATAAGCACTTTGGACTTTAGAGGTATGAACTCAAGATCCTTCTAAACTCGTTGTATCTTGTGCAATAGATGCACTCCCCTTGCTACCTTCAACCAAACTCTTCAAATCCTTGTACTTTTGTTTTTGTTTCTCTCTCCTCTTCTTTCTCTTTATCCTAAATTTCTCCCTTATTGCTTCTGCACTATTGTTGTCAATAGCTAATTCTTTATCCCTCATTTTCTCTCTCCCTCATTTTCTTGATTGTATAGCATTTCCACATTCCTCCATGCTTGAGCTTCTCTAAATTCCATCCCCTCAACCTTCCTTTCTACTTCATAAAGTCTCCTTGAGAAATCACAAAAGCAATTTCTCTCTTGTAGCATCATGGCTAGTATCTCCTCTTGGAGGTTGAGAGATTCTTTTACTAACTCCTTAATCTCTTCATTGGAGTGTTTCAATGCCTTCATGTCCCACTCTTTCTTGAACTTTGTGACATTTTTTCTCGTTTCCTTATCCTTGTTTGTCATATTCTTCAACATTCAATTAGCCACTTTATGGAATGGTATGAGGTCTTAGGTTTCTTCCACAATTTGATTTTCCTTTATTGGTCATCTTCTCAAATTCCTCTAGAAGATTCTTAGGCTCCTCTTTTCCTTTTGAGCTCCTTCTATCCTTCTTTTTGCTTGGAGTTTCCTCATTTTCCTTTACCTTGATAGTTTTATAACTAGGCATAGGAAATTCCTCAAATGGGTGCATATTGGACTCCTTGAATGAACACTCTCCTATATCCACACATTTCAAGTACTTGGTCGAAGGTCTTTCCCGTTGATTTTCGTGACAACATTGTACAAATTCATCCTCATGTCCAATGTAGTTAGATCCCATTAGACATGCCTTCTTGACCTTAAAATCCTTTTGTTCCTTTGGTGTCTCTTCCATTGGCAACTCAAATTTTCATCCATTTCTATTGGAAACTCACTCTCAAGTCCTTCATGAGATTCCATGCCCGCTATTTCTTTTTCTTGCACTAAGGCTTCTTCATCTAATAATTCCCCATTAGTTTTTTCACTTCCATCTTCCAACATGAGCAAGGCATCTACCTCTTCCATGATAGACTTTTGAGTAATTTCCCCCCACAATTGTGTGCTAGATAATGAAATCGGTGTATCCATTATCTCCTCATCATCCTCATCTATCTCCACATCTTTATATTGCTTCTTGCTCCATTTGAGTAATGCATTTGCATACTCCTCTTCATCAAACTTTTCTTCTTTAAGCTCTTCATCATCAAACTCTCTCATATATCCATCAATCCACTCTAAGTAAGTTTGATTCTTGAATTTCTCCGTTGCCACATAGAATCCTTCAAGAAAGTAGCCACTATATCTTGAACCTCCTTGTACTTGATTACAATTTCCGTCACCCCAACTAGATAAACCGGCTCCAAGTGGACATCTCACTTGAGGTGGCTTAGGTTCTCTTCCATATATATCATCTATGCTCCTCATGTTAGCTCTTAGAAAAAATGTTGGATAGTTGCAAACACTCCAAAGTTTCTCTTCTTTATAGTAACTCATCTTCTTTACCAACTCGACAACTATGCAAAAAATACAACAAAAACTACGTAAGAATAAGCTAAAACACGAAAAACAAGAGAAATAAACAAAACTACTACAATTATAATGTTACTTGTGTTAGAGTTGAATACATAAGCTATGCGTGTATTATACATTTTCCCAGTTAATATATCGATTTAATGTTTTAGTTAAATTTATTGTTCATTATTTGTCCATTTATATTATGTAGTTAGATGATGAGGTGCCTTGTGTGACACAGTAGATCTCATCATTGGTTAAAAGACATAATATATATAAATGAGGTTCGTAACCGAGACAGTTTTGGACAAACTGTCGGTTTAGGTTATTATGTGATTCAGATAATTGGTTTGTCTAAACTAATTGAATTATATAGATATGCCCGGGGTATATTGAACTTGACCATTTAGAATGATTTGTCTTGTATTGATTTAATAGACAAATCGTTCTTAGTATTCTATCTCTTAATCCCTAGACTTGAGTGGGCATGAGGATTAGACATAGTGTACTTTGATCTGCCAATGGGTGAGGTCAATTGTGGCCAATAGTCTCGGTAGGTTGGGTGCTCGTGTTTAGTTACTTGGTGTGCTGCTACTTGTTGAAAGGAAACCATGTACCGGTGCGTCTAGGGTGATGGTGCTCTCGATATGAGCTCATTATGTTTATTATACTAAACCCGGCCGGTAGACTTATGTCCGATATAGTAAAAAGGTCGAGTGGTACTAGTCTCAGAATTAAAGAAGTTAATTAATTAATTTATCAGTAAATTAATAAATTAATGAGCACTATATCTTTGATGTGTGGAGATTAAGAATAAATTAATTTAGTTGTTCCGAAAGCAATTCTGGTGTAGGATGGTAGTGCCAAAATTAATCCGTTAGTGGTATGATTAATTTTGTAGTGGGTTAATTGAATAAGTAAAATTAATTAATTAATTAATCCTATGGGTTAATTAAGTAATTAACAAAGTGGAATTATTTAATTAATTAATTAAGTCTTAAGTTTCAATTAGAATTAGGAAATCTAATTGGATTTGGTTTATCCTATTAGATTAGTTACCTAATTGGATTTGGAAACTAATTAATTACTTAAATCCATTAGGAAGACCAATCCTAAACCAACTTGGGGTCTCTCTTGTAACTCTATATATAGACAAGGGATTAGCAATTACATAACACACAATTCATTAGTTTTCAAGACAAGCAAACTTAGAGAGAGAAAATTCTTCTCCCTCAAGGTTCGAATTTTTAGAGGCTTTTGCGACTGGAATTTTCCAATTGTTTTCGGCGGTGTTTGGCTTTCTCTCTCCCTCCTAGGTGGTGCCTGTTTTCACACGCTTAAGGCGGCGGTGGTTGCTAAATTTTTTGGCGACCCAGTTGTGTTGATTACTGATCAATTGGTTGCTAGATCGTTGCCCACACAACGTGAAATCAAAGTCTTGAGTCATACAAGCGATCACCTGAGTTAACACGCTTCAAGAGGTACTTTTCTATGATTTCGCTTTTAATTAGAAAATTATTGTTCTATGATAAATCGAATGAGTACAAACCAAGATCCTATGCAATGTTATTTCAAGCAAGGATTGGAATAGCGATTGTGCTAGAGTCTATGCCTGGTCAAAGATTCTGATTCTTGAATGCGTAGCGCGAAAGTGAGTTTTTGACCGGGCCTGGGCATATAATCTTTCAACTTGTAAACACACAAAAGCTCATAAAAACTACTAAAAATGGAAAAACAAGTAAAAACCACAAAACTACAAACTACAATAATCAATCAAAATAAACCATCTTCGTCGACGACACCAATTTCGACGTGCTCTTGTCGTTGTATAAGTTCTAGGCGAACACTCAAAATAAATTTATAAATAAACAAAACAAAAATACTAAAATTATAATACTTAAGGTTTCGTTCCCACAAGATAGTTGTCTTGCTTGATAAGATTATTGGGTTCGAGTCCTTACTTACTACAATTTTTAGTAGTTTATAGCCGAAGAACTAACAAAACAAAGGGTAAGATAGTAATTTTAAGTAAGTCAAGCAAGTAGTAAAATAAGCAAAAGGAAAGATAATATGGATGAAGGCGGGAAATCACACCACTTCAAGATCCAATAAGTTATTGTTAAGCAAAAATCATGCAACGACTCTTCAAAATGATAATGTCTTTCTTTAACTTCCTATAGGGACTAAAATAGCCAATAGTATGAATAGGGTCGTCAATCCTCTACACCATTACATATGCCAATTGAAAATACCAACTTACAATAACAAATGGATGTTAAGACAACCAAGTTTGCAACACAAAAAATCTCAATTGTACTACTACACCAAATGGTCAAACCTGTTAAACATCCAAAATCAAACAAAATAATAGGGTAGATTCAATAAATATTCCACTAACAAGGCAAAATCTACATGAAAAGATGAAAATTACTTCAATTGCAAGAAACTCACTTAACAATATGCATTAATAACCATAGATATGATCAAACCCAACAAGGAAATGTCAATTGCATAATGAGAAGATTTAATCCATAAAAGAAGGTAAGATCTTTCTCAACATATGAAAGAAAAATCCACAAGACTCTTTAATTCCACCCAAAAAAAAGCAATTCATCTTCATTGAATCCTTGGATTTGGTCTACATCTCATGCAAATCCACTACCCCCTATCACTTAGAAAGGTTGATTTTCATAGAATCTACTTAGAACATGGTTGTTCTACGAGAATTCATAGTGTGTGTGTGAAAAAGGTGAGAAAGTACGTGCTTCTTCCTCACTAAGCTACTCTCTCTAAACAATAAAAAACCTACTAAGATGTAATAGTATGTGACTTTACAAGAGGCCTTGGCCATTAAGAACAGATCTTCAGGGCTAAAATTGGGAAAACATAAGTTGAAACACATCAAGGGCAAATTTAGATTTTCAGCAGCGATTGTCGGGCGACGACTAGGCGATGGCGCCGAGGTCGGTGGCAATCAGGCGCCAGCGCCCAGTGGATGCCAGTCTCGGTCTTCATCTCTCTTTTCGCTCTTTTCCAAATTCTTCTCTTTCAGCTGCATTTCTACGTGTTTTCTTCATTTTTTAGCAAAAGTCTTCAAGTTTTTTCCAAAATCTCCAATACGCCTTTTTACTACAAGAACATGCAAATCCAACTATAAGTGGATTGAAAGTTCATAAAAGGTATCATAATCCTTGAAAATCAATTAAAGGAAAGCTAAATGTGCATGATTTTAGGTCATAAAAGGTTATATTTTGGAGTCATGTCAAAACCTCATTCTATCTCATTCCTAAAATTAAAAAGGTTTTTAATTGAGTTTTTTTTTTTTTTTTGTTCTTTTTTAACTCCAATTAATAAAAGAAAAACAAATGCACGAATCATGTCCTAGTATGATATATTAATAAATATAATTCTAAACATTTGGTTATCGATATATTTAGCCTAACAACTTGTTTTAGCACACACTTAACAACTTACTTAGTACCAATCTAGTTAATGTTACGTGTTACAATTATTACAAATTTTAAAAAATTATTTTTATAAACCGATAAATTTAGTTATAAAAATTTATAGACGTATCAATTTAATCCAATTAACGAAATTATATCCGTATTAAACATAGTCTCTCCCAACCCACTAGTTAGTAATTAATTTAATATTATTTATCAAATAATAATTTTTTAAAGTACCGTGAATATGTTTTAACTCAAATCAGTCTATTTTTATTCGACTCAAATCGTTTAACTTGTTTTTGTCTTTATTTTTGTCTTTTATTTATATTAATATTAAATCCTCCCTTCTTCCACCCCGTCCAGAAGAGTAACTAGGATCAATTTAATCACATTTTCGTGTTTCAATTGTCATTTTTGATTATTCTCAAATGTTTATAATTTGGTTGATTTATACCAATTAATCGATTTTGATTTTGACTGATTCATTTCATTTTTTAAAAGTTATGAAAAATTAGTTTTATTATGTTGATGATTTAGCCAGTTTGCATGCCATCAGCCCATTGCCCCGTGTTAGCACAGGTCAAATCGGTTGACCCTAATCAACTCATTGTAACTTCATTTTACCCGTTTTGATTTGGGTGTACGGATTTTGAAATATTAATAAATTAATTAAATAAAAATTTTTAATAACAAAAAATATACGATTAAATAAATCTAATATCTACATTTTTATACATTAATGAAACTTTTTTTTTTTTTTTACATAGATCTAACACTATTTATATTAACAGTGATGATTTATTTAAAAAAAATCACGCATGCACACACAATGCACAAAACAAACTAGTTTTATTAATCAATTTTATCAATTTTTTTATAAAAATAGTTTTATTTTTAATACTAATAATAAGAAAGGATTACGATTTTGAAGTAGAGTAGATTAAATTTGGATTTAAACTTGACTTCTCTGAATAAAAAAATGAAAAATTTAAATCTTCTTGCTATTTTTTTTTTTTTTTTTTGTAAATTTCAGTAATTGGCTAAGATGATTTTCTTCCTTCGATATCCAAGAACTTGTGTTTCTTAGTTCTGACTTTTTTATTTAAATATATTATTTTCTTATTAAATGACATTAATTCTTGAAATAATGGTGGATAAATAAAGGTTTTTTTTTTGTTTTTAAAAAATTTCGCCGTGAATCATTTATATGATTGAAAATAAAATAAAAATACATAAAACGAAATAAAATAAGGTATTTTTTATTTATCGTCTTATTTTTTTAAAATTTTCATCCCTATTTTTGCTAAAATATTGTTATTATTTTTTAATTAGAAAATAAGAAAAACATTTTAATACAAATTATAAGACAAAATAATACTCCCTCCCTTTTTTTATTAGTCGTTCTAGACATTTTATATTCTACATAATTACATGTCGTTTTAAAATTATAAGACCACTATTACTCTTCTTTTCTTATTTTACCCTTATAATGCTCTATCCTAATATAACTTTTACTCCCAATAAAAAGTTAATGGAGAGTAATTAATCGAAGTTCTTAAGTAACATACTTTTAACCTTCAAAATGTAAAAAAAGTTTTTGCATCTTTATTGATCCATCTCTACTCATATCCATAATCAAATCTTTGCTTGAACATGGATGAAAGGGAAGAAGTGATTGAAGATTCATTCGAAGAATTAGAATAAAATATTTCTTTGGAAGAGGAGTTAAACAATGACATGGTTCAAGATTCATTTGAAGGATTAGAAATGATGAGGTCTTCAGTTGCTATATATTGGCGACGGGGCGGCCAATGCCACTGTTTAGAGGCTTTCAATGTCCTCCTCCGACGATGACTGGGGTGCTCGGTTCATCATCTCCTGGGAGGCTTTTTCAATGCAGTCATCATCATCCTTCTCAAAGAATAACTCCCAATCCAAGACAAGCCTCCTTGGCAGGCCCAATTTGTTGTTGGGTGTTCTTGTTGATGGGATGCTGCCGATAGGTGTGTTCTATTATGTTTGGATTATTTGGATCCATCTAGCTTACATTTGTAGGTGAAATTTGTTGGGAAAATGGTCTCAGAGATTCCCAACAAACACCACCCTACGAACTATGAAAAGAAATAACAACACAAGAATTTACGTGGAAAACTCCAAAACCGGAGAAACACCACGGGCATCCAGAGAGAAAACTCCACTATATGATAGTTTTACAATTACATAGACTAAACTCTCAAGCCAACCCCAAATACACCCACACTCTCCAAAGTTTTTACTTACAACTTTCTACTATCTATTACAAGAATAGAAACAAGAAAGGAAAATCAAATACTTAAAGTATATATTTGATTGGTGCACTTTGAAACCAAAGCATTGGACTACTTTTATAGGCATGAAATCCTCCACCCTTCTTATACTCTAGCAATGTGGGATAGCCAAACTTCTCCTTCCTTTAATTTTAGCCAAAAATTTCCAACAATCTCCACCTTTGGCTACAATAAAAGAGTATCACCACTTAGAATATCCCAATCCTAAGAATTTCAAACCGGCACATGTCGAAATCTTGCTGAAAGCTTTATGGTGCAATTTCCCTGTTTGACGTTCTCGAAAGTTCATCAGCCATCGACATCCATTTCCACCACACATCCTGCATACTTGCCAAACCAATGCCCATGTGTAAAAATGTGGATCCGCTAACACATCCTCTTCCATGGCACGGACATACCATGAGGATATCTTGTCTCAAAAGATCTCAAAAGAATTCATCTTCATTAGAGATGACAGAGACAACGTTAGCTGAGTTGGAGCATTTTGCCGCATCTACTCCACTTGGACAATTGCTCTTTACATGCCCAGACTGTCCATCCTTCCATCAAATTTCTCAACACCGAACGTCATAGGGCTGAACCTCGACATTTTGTATACTAGAAAAGTGTAACTAACCAATGAATAGTACACCCAACAAAGGATCCCAGGAAAGAGAGGTGGGTCATAATGGACACGCTTAAGTACCAAGTCTTTCCTTAGCCAGACCTTCCCTGGATATACACTCACTTCAGGTCTCAAACACAATTCTGACGTACACAAAATAACCAATAGAAAATTTGTTTTCTGATGTGGAAGATCAGACAAAGCTGCAACCACAGAGCATACGACGAACCTCTAAAACCGAGACCCCCTCCGAACCAGGGCTTTGATACCACTTGTTGGGAAAATGGTCTCAGGGATTCCCAACAAACACTACCCTACGAACTATGAAGAGAAATAACAACACAATAATTTACGTAGAAAACTCCAAAATCGGAGAAAAACAACGGGCCTCTAGAGAGAAAACTCCACTATATGATAGTTTTACAATCACACAAACTAAACTCTCAAGCCAACCCCCAAATACACCCACACTCTCCAAAGTTTTTACTTACCACTTTCTACTATCTATTACAAGAATAGAAACATGAAAAGGAAATCAAATACTTAAAGTGTATATTTGATTGGTGCACTTTGAAACCAAAGCCTTGAACTTCTTTTATAGGCATGAAATCCTCCACCCTTCTTATACTCTAGCAATTTGGGATAGCCAAACTTATACTTCCTTACAGTGATAGGAGGAAGAATATGGGTGATGAACAAATTGCACGCACGGCGCTCGCTCAAAAATAGTGGTACGCTTTCTTTATTAATTTATTTGTCTCTTTCTACTACAAAAAGTTAAAAAAATTCTTATTATGGATTGGACGAATTTTTCTTTTTTACTTTGACTGTTGATATTAACCTTTTTAAAAAATGTTTAAGATAATTTGCATATAGATAGAGATTCAGAAAATGTATTCTATCTTAACAAAATGATTATATTTTAAAACTTTTATTTATTCAAAAAAAAAATTGTCAAACTTCTAGTTCTTTCCTTTTTCGGAGTATAACAAAAAATATATATGGTATTGATCACTTGGAAACGAATAGTGTCTACAGTGTGATATAGCAGTAAATATAATTTTGAACGTCTCGATACATTAATATTTTAGCACATATTTAATGACTGACTCAGTATCCATCAAGTTTATATTACGTGTCATAATTATTAAGAAATAAAAAAAATTTAAATTTCAAAATTTTTGAAATTTATTAAATACAAATCTAAAATCAACACAGTGACTCAAGAGCTAAGGTACAAATTTTAGAAGAGGATTAACTTAATAACACCAATTGAAAACCCAAAATATGAAAATTTCTAAGGTAAAAAAAGGTTTGAAGGCATAAATTCAACAGATAACAACGCTACATTGTCGAACGGCCTCCTCCGGCAACCCGAACAAAAGCTTGCATCTCACCATCATCTTCCATGTGAAGCTCATTTGGAGAGCCTACACAATCCTGGCCTGAAATTCGAAGTGTAATCTTCTTGTTTGATGACTCTTCCAATTTCTTTGGCCTCTTTGTCTTCCTTTTACTTTGTAATGGCAGAAGAAATCATTTCTTTCGATTTAGCCATTACAAAATTCTCTTTTGCTCCCTCAAGAAATTTGGTTGAAAGTATCATATTTAGTCTAATTAACGGAATTATATATGCACTTAATCATATATTGTTTTAAATTGTTAGTTAGCAATTATTTTAATGCCGTTTACCAAATAATAATTTTTAAAGCAATGGTCAATATGTTTTAACACAAATCAATCTATTTTGATCCAACTTGGATCCGTTTCATTTGTTTTTTATCTTTTGTTCTTATTAGTATTAAATCGTTTTTATAAATTGGTCGACTTGATTCCCGTTGACAAATTTTAACTTGTTGACCTATTTAAATTTTTAAAAATCAATATAAAATTATTTATTTTGGTGATGATTTAGCAAGTTTGCCCAAAACCAGTCCGTTGCCCTGTGTCTGCACAGGTCAAATTTGTTAACTCCAACACTCTCATTTTGATGACTTGGTTTAACCATTTTGAAAGATTAATGTGAAAAATTTTAATAATAAAAAATATACCATTGAATAAATTTAATACTATTTGAAATTTTTAAACCTTCTAAATTTTGATATATTAATGAACTTTTTTTTTACAGATTTAGAACAACTTATTTATATTGGGGGTGATGATTTATTAATTCGTAAAAAAGAAAAAATTATGCATGCTCGCACAGTGCACGATTACAAGATAGAGTGGCATATACAAAAACATAAAAATTAAATTATTCTATCAATTTTTTATAAAAATAATTTTACTTATGATATTAATAATAACAGGAGAGAATCGCCATTTTGAAGCAGAGTAGATTAAATCTAGATTAAAACTTGAACTCTCTAATTGATGAATTTAAAAAAAATCAAATTTTCTTGCTACATTATTTTTTGTTAATTTCAAGTATAAGTAGTTGTAATTGACTATATATGATATCGAATAACTTGTGTTTCTTCGTCCTTATTTCTTCATTTAAATATTTTATTTTCATATTAAATGGCATCAATTCTTGTAACAATGGTGGATAAATAAAGGGTTTTTAAGTGGTGCTTCTCACCGTAAACGTAAAAGACTTTTTTTTTTTTTGAGACAAATGTAAAAAAGGAAAAGGACAAAGTAGAAGTCAAAAAATTAGAGAAGAATCTTTTGATAGCATTTAATGATCATCGTCGTCATTGTGTCCCTTATGTAAGTTTAAATTTGCAGTTTTTGTTCTCTTCTTGACTTCTTATGCGGTAATGAATTTAAATAGGATAGTAATAAATTTATTTGACGTGACTCCAAAATATACTTTTTTTATGACAAAAAATATGCACATTTAGTTTACTTTTAGTTGATTTTTAATGATTATGATACCTTTTATGAGCTTTCAATGTACTTATAGTTGAATTTGCATGATCTTGTAGTAAGAAGTCATGTTGGAGATTTTGGAAAAAAAAAAAAACGAAAAATTGGAGCTTAAAAAAAAGAATTTAGAAAAAGTACGAAAAGATGAAGAGTCCGAGATCGACATCCGCTGGGCGCTGGTGCCTGTGCACCCCCGACCTCGGCGTCCGCTCAGCGCTATTGCCTGGCCGCCCGAAAATCGCTGCTGAAAGTCCATTTTTACCCTTGACGTGTTTTAAATTGTATTTTACCAATTTTAGCCTTCAACAACCTTTCTTAATGGTCAAGACCCCTTGTAAAGACACATATTATTACACTTTAGTAGATTTTTCTAGTTTTAGAGAGAGTAACTTAGTGAGGAAGAAACACACACTTCTTCACATTTTTCACACACACACACACACACACACTATGAATTCTCTTAGAACAACCATGTTCTAACGAGATTCTAGGGAAATCTACCTTTCTGAGGTTGAGTCGTCTTCTATGAATCTTCCATCTCTATAGACACATAGAGGAGGATGCGCTATCAGGTCTAGATAGGGGGTAGTTGATTTCCATAATATGTAGAACAAATTCATCGATTCAATGGTGGAGATTCGCTCTTTTATGATGGAGTTCAAGAGTAGGAAGTGATCTATCCTTAAATGTTGAAAAGGCCATACCTTCTCTTATGAATAGAGTATTTTATTGCTGAGCTTTACATTTCCATGTTTATTTTGCTCTTCTCTTTGGTTATTCATGCATATTGTTAAGTGGGTTTCAAGCAATTGAAGTAATTCTTGTCTTTGCCTGTTTGAATTTACCTTGTTATTGGAACATTTGTTGAATCTACTCCATTACTTAGTGATTTGTTGGTTACTTAACTTTTGTGAGCATTTCAAGTAGGCTAATTATGTTTTCTTGTGTTGCAAGCTTCTTTGTTTCTAAATCCATTTGCTATGTAAGTTGGTAATTTGCATTATCTAGATGTGGTTAAGTAGAGGATCGATGGTAGAGTGGGATTGTCGAAGCTATTTCTATTATTGGCTATTTTAGTCCTTATGTGAGATTACATTAAAGGCATTATTGTGGTGCTTTGACATTTGCATGATTATTTGCTTACCAATAGCCCTTTGGATCTTGAAATGGTGTGATTTTCTCGCTTTTACCCATACTATCTTTTCTTTTGTTTATTTTAGTATTTGCATCACTTACTTGAAATTACTATCTTACAATGTGTTTTGTTAGCTTTTAGATAGAAACTACTAGAAATTGCAGTAAGGACTCGAACCCAACTACACTATCAAGCATGACAACTATCTCATAGGAATAAAATCTTAAGTAGTATAGTTTTAGTATTTTTGTTATATTTATGTATAAATTTATTTTGACGTGTTCACCTAAAACTTATACAATGACAAGAGCACGTCAAAATTGGCGCCGTCGATGGGGATGGTTTATTTTGATTGATTATTGTTCTTGGTAGTTTTGTGGTTTTTACTTGGTTTTGCATTTTTAGTAGTTGTTTAGTCTTTTAAAGTAATTTTCGTAGTGCAGTACTTTTTGTTAATTTTCTTGTTTTTCATTGTTTTGAGTTGTTTTCTAATAGTTTTTGTTGCTTTTAGGTATTCTGTTTTTTTTTGGTGTATAGTTGATGGTTTATGGTTGTTACTAGATCACAAGCTAGAGAGAATTTGCTTGAGCTTGGTGATAGTAGTGAGAGGGTTTTGAGAAGAAGAAATCGAGTTGAAGATCATAGAAATATGGCGGCCGAAGGAGAGGGGAATTTTGGGTTGTATTTAGAGCCACATTTTCAAAAACCTGCGGAATTACAAGGAATTGATGAGGAGACTTATCAAATTCAGCCTCACTTCATCAATTTGATTCAAAACGGTTCACAATTTCAAGGACTTGAGGGTGAAGATTCTAATGCTTACTTGAGAAACTTTCTTATGTTGTGCAATATGGAGAGAATGCAAGGACTTACTAGGGATAGAATGAAGAGGATTTTATTCCCTTTCTCTTCGAAGGGTAATGCAAACATGGTTTAATTCCTTGGATGAGAGCACCATTCAAACTTTTGAGTAGTTGAGGAAAAAGTTCTTGTTCAAGTATTATCCTCCTCACAAGATTGAAAGGTTAAGGAATGATATCCTACAATTCAAGCAACATCTAGGAGAGTCATTTGTGGAAGCTTGGGAGAGATTTCAAAAGTTATTTAGAAAGTGTCCAAATCAAACTTTTGAATGAGGTAATGAGTTGCAAATCTTCTATAATGGGTTGACAAGAGATTTGGCAAACATGGTGAATGCAAGTGCCGGTGGTTGCATCATTTTCAAAACTAAGGATCAAGTTAGGGAGTTGTTTGATAACATGGCACTCACATTTGGAAGGTGGCCAAGTGAAAGGCATGAAGCCCCTCAAGCATATTCTATACCAAATGGTGAAACTATTGTGACTAATAGAATTTCAATCTTAGAGGAACAAGTAGCTTTGCTTCAAGATCAATTGAAAGCAAAAGAAAAAGTGGTGTTAGCTTTCAACACTTATCAAGAGGCTCACCAAGAAAGTCAAGGCATTGAGGAATTAGAAGATGTTGGATTCGTTGGCAATAATCAAGGTTGGAGAAATAATGGATATGGGAATAATTTTCAAAATCAAGGAAGACAAAATTTCAACAACTTTGGTAATGCAAATCAAGGACAAGCTTATGGTCGAAGGAATTTGAATCCAAGAATGCAAGGAAATGGGGAGACTAATCAAGCAAATCGAAATGAGGATATGTCCATGGGTGAACTTGTGAAGAGTTTGGGGAGGATAGTTGGTATGCATTCTAGTGCATTGGAGGAACTTCAAAAGATTATCAAAGCAATAGAAAATGCATTTGGTTAGTATGTGCAAAATCAAGGAAATCAAGGTCAAGGGAGTTCTTCTAAGGGTGCAAATCCTAATCCTAGGGATACCAAAAAGTGCTTTGTAGTCAACTTGAGAAGTGGAAAAAGGCTTGTAAAAAACAAGAATGACAAAGACAAAGTTGAGCAAGAAGTCAAAGAAGATGAGATCCCATAGGAAATAAAAAAAGAATATATCAATCAAGAATTGCCACAAGAAGAGGCAAATTCAGCACTTGAAGATGAGGCAAAAGAGAGAGAGGCAATTTGGGAGTCTCATGAGAGAGAAAGAAAGGAAAGTGAGAAGTGGCTCAAGAAGAGATTGAAAGAAGAAAAGGCAAATGAGACTAGAAATGTGGACCAACCATTTCCTTAGAGAAAAGAAATGAAGGAAGTTGATAGGAAAGTGTATCAAAGGTTTTATGAGCTATTCAAGGAAATTGATATGAGAGTGTCTTTGGCCGATTCGATCATGAATGTGTCAAAATATCAAAGATTCTTGAAGGAGTTGTTAGCCAAGAAAGAGATGTTTCATTTGAAATCATTGGCTCCAATAAAAAAAAATGTGAAGGGGATTTATTGGCAAGACTTACCTAAAAAGGAGAAAGATCCCAGAATGTGCACTATAGCTTGGAATATTGGATTGAAGTTTTTTCCTAAGGTTTTGTGTGATCCCGGAGCTGGAGTGAATTTAATGCCAGTTTCTACGGCCGAATCATGTGGTTTTCTTGGAGATTTAAAAGCGGTTAACGTCACCTTAAAAATGGCAGATCATTATAATGTTATACCTAATGGTATTATTGAGAATATATTGGTGAAGGTGAATCAAATTATTTTACCGGCGGATTTTATCATTGTGGACATGGATAAAGATAAGGATGTACCCATTATTGTAGGAAGTCCGTTTTTGACAAGCGGAGATGTGGTTTTGCATATAAAGAGTAAGGAAATTGCATTCAAGGTTTTAGGAAAAGAGTATGTCCATGGAATAGAGGTAATACAAATGAGACCTTATAATGCCGTTATGGGAGCAATCATTTGTGATAGTGAAGATGAGAAGAGCAAGCCCTTAATCAAGAAAGATGAAGAGCCAAAAGAGGGTAATCTTCACACAAATGGTGAGAATGGAATGAAAGTCAAGGAAGAAGTGGTACTACAAAGTGAGAACAAGCTTGCTAATGAGCCTATGGAGAAACCTAAGATTTCTAAGAATGTAAGAGAAATTGAAAGTCTCATTCCAAATTACAAAGAAGCAAGGTTTACAACTAATTCACCTGGTTACAAGAAGAATATAGAGTTGGAAAGTAGAATTGACAAAATGCAAGTAACTTCGGTGAAATTGCTATTGGAGATGACAAATAACAATGTGAAGCAAGTGAAGTCTTTTGATGAGCGATTCTAGTGACATTTCCAATGATTTGGAAGGATTGGATTCAAGAAGAAATAAGGATCGGTTAAGAAGAAATAAGAGGAGAGATAGATATAAGAAAAAGTACAAGGAGATGATGAAGAGTTGGGTAGAAGGTAGCAAGGGAAGTGCATCTTTTGAACAAGATTTAAAGAGTTTAGAGGGATCTTGAGTCACTACCTCAAGACAAGTCTATCCGGAGACCATAAAGTCCAAAGCGCTTCTTGGGAGGCAACCCAAGTATTTTCAGCATTTTATTTTCATTTTCTAGTTTTTAGACTTTTAAATTTCTAAAATCCTAATCATGGATTTCATGGTGATTTTTAAGTATGATATTTTGGAACACATTCTTGTGTTGTAGGTACATGATTTGATGCAATCAAACGGTATAAAAGTCAAGAGGAAGTAATTTTGCGAAGATCGAGGAAAATTAGACGGCAGCACCTGCGTGCCGTTGACAGGACACCAGCTGCAGGTGAATGTCAGGCGTCAAGCCTGCAGCTATAGCGCCTAGCCAGCGCCTAGCTAGGCTGTATCAGTAGCACCTAGCCAGCGTGGCTGTAGCGCCTATAACCCCTGTTTGTGCTTAAATGATCTAAATGAGGTACCATGGAGTTTAAAACCTCCATTTTACTTACCTAAGACTTCCAAAACTTCCAAGGGCTTAAATGAAAGTTATTTACACCTTTAATGCATTCAATTCATGAATTATGGTAGTGAAATTCTTTATTTTAGTGTTCTTAACTATAATATGTTGTTCTTATGTTCTTTATAGATTTCTAAGCATTATACACATTAAAGGATCAATGATAAGAGTATAGAGCTGCCTTGTGCTTAATTTGAAAAATGGAATTCTTAAACTTTGCATAGTACTATGCTTTGTATGCTTAATATGATTGAATGAGCTCATAATGATTTGAATGTATGCATTTTCAATCTTATATATTTTGCATGTTCTAATCTTTATATTTGGAGATTGAATGTTATAGAACATGTATGACTTGTACTCTAATGAATGAAAAATCATGTATTCTCATATTTAGATCAATCATATGTTAAATTAACATGTTTGTGGTGCTTTAATTATTATTATTGCTACTTTAGTGAATTAATTTGGCTTATATTGACTGCCCTGATGCAAGGCGACAAGAGGGCGCCGCACCACCATGCCGCCGACATTGGCGTCCTACAGGCGCCAGAGCCCAGTGAGTGCCACTGAGGTATGCCGAAGCCACTTTGTTTTTCTCTTAGAAATTCACTAAATCGTTACAATTTTCAGGACATGGTTAATTCATGAAGTAATAAAGAAGAATGATGAACTTGTATTGAAGATAGAGGAAGCTCATAGAGTGATTCACTATTGGTCTTCCTCCACAATTAGTTCCTTTACAACAAGAGTTTGAGAATCCTTACTACTATTACTTTCTTACTAGGATGAATATAAGTTGTTATTCTAAGTCCTCATGCTTGCTAATTAAGGAACTAGTAGTGAATGAGTCTATTTTGTGGATTATTTTTAAAAAATTCGCTCTATTTTAGACTTTGTAAAAATTTTTCCAAATAAAAGGATCCCTTCAAGTTAGTTTTTTGTATTTGCATTGCATGATTGGTGAAGATATGATGAAAATGGTTAAGTATTGATAGGTATGATGTGAGGTCTTAGTTGACATCTTAAGATGTAATCACATTTCAACCATTGTTTTCATGTGAGCTTGTATTTGAGCCTTTATTGAGCATATCTTATTTGCTTGCTCATATTTATTTGGTTGTGTGATTTGTCTTGCATGAATGATTGAATCTAAAACTTGACTTTAGCATACATATCAAGACATTTCACGTGTTTGTGATACATTGAAGTGATGAAGGCAAATAGTTAGCTTTTGTTTTTACTTTTTCTTTGCTTTACAATTCCTGTAATCATCTTTATCCCCTTAGGTATAACCAAGTTGAACCCTATCTTTTCTTTGTTTTCTTTTTGTACCAATAAGACAACTTTAATTTTTTTTTTTTTTTTTTTAAGCCTTGTTTTTGGACACTTAAAGAGTTTGTATGTGGTTGGATGTAGAAATGAAAAATAAGTTAATGGATTCTAAGTATGTTAGTTTTCAGTTTTTAGAAGTTTCTAAAAGAATAAGAGTTTAAAAAAAAAAAAAAGTTTAAGTTAAGTTTGAAAGAATAAGAATGGGGAAGTAAAGGACATCTAAGCCTTGAACCTCCATTAGTAGTAGAAGAATCCAAGTAGAAGTAGTTGATGAAGCATTCCAACCAATGCAAGTCTCTTTACAATAACTCCAATTTTTAAGCCTTGACATTTTCTTGTCCTTAGCCAATTTTCTTTGCCCCGTTTAACCCTAATAAAAGTCCTTTTGATCGATGTGTTACATTTCTAATATGCGGGTAGCGAGGTGATCTTGAGTCAAGCTTATGGTTGAAGATCTTTCATGTAATTGACTTGAGTGTTATTGAATATTTCAAAGCCTTTGAGCATTATTGAGTGAATCCTTGATAGCGTGAAGTGATGAAATCAATTAATGATTGATTGAGAATCCTATCATGCTTGTCTTGCTTGATCATTGAAGTTATTTTGATGCCATAAATGTAAAGTGAGTGCATGCTTTTCATGTTTAGCTTGAAGGGGAAGAAAAACCATCTTAGAGCTAATTTATTTTATTTTGGACTCACTTTCTATTAGTTCCCTTGTTTAGTTTGCTTGAGGACAAGCAAAGTCTTAAGTGTGGGGGTGTGACGTGACTCTAAAATATACCTTTTTATGACCCAAATTCATGCACATTTAGCTTACTTTTAGTTGATTTTCAATGATTATGATACCTTTTATGAGCTTTCAATGTACTTATAGTTGGATTTGCATTATCTTCTAGTAAGAATGTATGCTGGAGATTTTGGAAGAAATTTAAAGACTTTTGCTGGAAAAAAGGAAGAAAACACGAAAGATTTGAGTTTAAAGAGAAGAATTTGGAAAAAAAAAAAATTAAGATTCGAGATCGGCCAAGGTTATTTTAAAAGGGTCGGAATAGCATTGTGATAGTGTCTAGGCCTGGCTAGAGATTTCGATTTTGGAATGCATAGCACGAAAGTGAGTTTCTGGCTAGGCCCGAGCAGATAATCTTTCCACCGGCCGGGTTTAGTATAATAAACTTTACGAGCTCATCTTGGAAGCACCATCACCCTGACGCATCGGTACATGGTTTCCTTTCGACAAGCAGCAGCACACCAAGTAACTAAACACGCGCACCCAACCTACCGAGACTATTGGCCACAATTGACCTCACCCTTTGGCAGATCAAAGTACACTATGTCTAATCCTCATGCCCACTCGAGTCTAGGCATTAAGAGAGAGAATACCAAGAACGATTTGTCTATTAAATCAGTACAAGGCAAATTATTCTTAAAGGTCAAGTTCAATGCGCCCCGGGCATATCTATATGATTCAATTAGTTTAGACAAACCAATTATCCGAATCACATAATAACCTAAACCGACAGTTTGTCCAAAGCTGTCTCGATTACGAACTTCATTTATATATTATGTCTTTCAACCAATGATGAGATCTACTGTGTCACACAAGACACCTCATCATCTACTTACATAATACAAATGGACATATTATGCACAACAAGATATAACCAAAACATAAATCGATATATTACTGGGAAAAAATACAATACAAGCATAGCGTATGTATTCAACTCTAACACACATCCCGTTACGTCCGAAAAAACAACTATCGCAACGTCGAACATCAAACACACAATACTTGTTAGTTGTTTTATTTGGACAGTTTAGCAGTAATTTTCAAAATTAAAGTTACTGATATCAAAACAAATTTCATTGAAAGTTGAAAAAAATTTCATTGAAAGAAAATTATATATATTGAAAATAAAAGTTGAATGTTTATACAAATATAAGAAATATACAAATATACAAAGAAACCTATCTAGTTTTTGTTTGGTGGTTGTTTTCCCCTAGGCTTCTGTTTTGGTTGTTGCTTTGGCAGTTGATTTTGTTGTGGTTGTGGTGTAGGTTTCGGTTTACTGGCTCTGGATCTGAATCAGGCAAATCAAATTCTTCTTTTGAGTTTGCTTTTTTTGGATTTGGCATTGGCATTGACTCTTGTCCTATGGTTGATAAAACATGATAATTTTTCTGGTAGTAGTCCAATGCTTTTTGCTTGATCTCATCTTTGATCATGTTTGATGGAGACATGAGGATGTTGTATGAATACTTGGCTCGCAAGGTGATGAATACACTTTTTTCCTTATTCTTCTTAGCTTGCATGAGAAGAGTTTCATAATTGAAATCTAAACTCCATTCATACATCTCCATAACCAGTGTAAGTGATTGTACACAATAGCATTTTTACCATAAGAAACAATAGCAAAGACACCGCAACGTCCAGTTACATACCATCACGTCCTTTTACGTCCCAAAAAAAACTATCGTAACGTCTGACAACAAACAGAAACAACAATTATAACTAACCCACCAAGTCTATCTAAGTCCCCAAAAACAAGTAATAAGAAAAATAATATTACCTGATGGTGTATATTCCGCAATCGCATTTGCTATCTATGTCTTTCCAAGGCAGATCATGATATTCTAATACATGTCTTTGCATTGCTTAGAATTCTGGCCATTTTCCTTTTTTCTCCTCATCCATTATGCTTGCAAACATTGTTAGGATGTCCTTATGCATTGGATTTCATGTGGTCCTAAGTTGTCGAGAACTTTGGCATATGCATCCGGGATATTAATGATCAGGGTGGTGAAGTGTTCACCGTCAATGATGGGGAAAAAAACCTTGTAGTGATTAAAAAAATTTATAAAATAGTTTTATGTTAATGAATGCTTTTGTAAAAATACTTACAAACTCAAAATTGAAATGTTTGAAGCTATCGTGGAATCGACCAAGTTCTTAAAGTATCCAGTCACGAAAAAATTTTCGTTGTTCATGTTTACCATCTTTTTGTAAGCTGATTTTGTAACTGGTGAAAGTTAACTGCATAAAAATTAACACACAACGTCAGTTAAAGGTTGTCTAACAGGAAAAAAGGCAATGCTACTTTTATCACAAACATAAACAGTAAACACATCGCAACGTCCATTATAATACCCACCACGTCCCACTATGTCCCAAAAATAACTACCGCAACATCCACTATAATACCCACCACGTCCCACTACGCCCCAAAAATAACTACCGCAATGTTCGACAAGCAAATACAAATAGTTATTATTTTATGCAAAATAAAAATGTTCTTACCGAAAATCTGGTTGTGAAGAATAACTTTTTTAGGCCAAATTCGTCTCTTAGCTTTCCAGGAAAGCTTCTTATGTAGTTCTCGTGGCAGCACCATGCATTTATCATTTCCATACTAAGCTATTTATTGGGTGACATGGTGTGAAAGTCTAGTATAGTCTAGTCAAGACCGTTCTTCCAAAGCTGTAAAGTGTTTCACTGCATTTGTATTTAAAGTTAGTAAGGTGAATAAATTTATTGTAAGGATAAATAATTAATTTTATTGGATGATTAGGTTTTGGATGTACTTACAGTTTGTGGTGAGTCTTATCCCTTTTCTTATCCTTTACGAGGAATGCAAAATTGATCATCAGTTCATCTTTCTTTGAAAGCTTTACATCCAACATTTGCTTCTTTGGAGGCTTGATGTAACAGTAAAATGGACTCCTTAGTGCCAATGGAAACTTGATCTGACGATGTTTTGGGTTTGGCTTTGGACTTTCATCATGTCTTTCCACAGGATTGTCTTCCTCATCCATGATGATTTTATAGAGAAATAATGAAATGTATCAAGTTTATTATGATTCTATCAGTAATAATATTATGATACAAATGAATGAATTATAGTATTACTTACTGTCTAATTTCTTCCAGTTTTTCAGCATGTGGATCAGCTTGTTTCTGCTGAGAAGCATCATACTCCTTTTGTAGATTCCATGGCCTTAGCTACTACTGCTAAGATAATTCTATGCCCAGGTCGAACCTTGGTGGTATGATTTCTTTAATTTCTTGAAGCTTCTTGTTTGTCTCTTGTTGTTCTTTTTCTATCTTTTCAATCTGATTGAGAAATGGAACAATGTTTTCTTTTTCAATTTGAGTTTGTGGTATGACAAATGCTGCAAATTTTGTGTCGATCTCTTGTTGAACAACCTTATCCACTTGACTCAAAATATCAGCAGGATACTGAGTTGTTTGTGTAGCATCAAACTTCTTGTTGAGTTCTTCTTGTTGTTTTTTGAACATCCTTTCAACTTGACTCAAAACTGGTTCAAAGTCAGTCAGAGCTTGAATTGGTACAATAGTAGCATCTTGATCTTGTACCTTCTTTGGTGACATTGTTGAAGAGATTTTCCATATTCTTCAACATCACTTCAAGCATCCTTAATGCTGGATTATCTTGTATTCCCTTTGTATCTTCCAAAATTTTGATGAACTTGGTGTATTCCTTGGATAATCTAGTTATTTCCTTGATTCAGTCTTCTAATTTTGGCTTCATCAGAATCATCAACAGGTTGTACACAATAAAAAATGAACAACACAGTAGTTAGTGTAAGTGAATCATACACGCAATGTCCTATTACATACCGTAACATCCTCTATACAAAGCCACCACGTCCCGTTACGTCCAGTTAATGTATAAGAGAAATAGTATTTTGGATTCCGAATTTTACCTGATCTTGCTTCTCTGACATTTCTTGATCTCTGATCTTGGCATCATCATCATCATCAACATCATCAGGCTTTAAAAAATCAAAATCAGAAACACAGGTGTAAGTGAATACCCACAATGTCCCACTACGTCTATAACAAGTAATGGTTTGTTTTGTGAATGTGAATATTACATGATATTGATCTTCTGGAATTCGATCATCTTCCTGCTGGTTTTTCATATCATCTCTTGTCAATATTCTTCCCCTTCCAAATCCTCTCATTCTTGTCTCTCTTGCCTCTCTTCTTGTATACTTTCATAGTTCCAATGTGAGAGTAGAGGCACGTTTGTTAGACATACGGGTTCACCACCAATTCTGACTCTGTCCAGATAGAGTAGCTTGAAAAAATGAAAGAATAAAAGTCAGTTACATCTGATGAAAATGAAGTGCACAACGTTTATATGATAGAAGTACTTACCACAATGAAAGGGAGCGATCCTTTAAAGATTATTCTTCGATTTGTGTCATTCCAATGGTTTACTAAATGTATCAATTCTCTGATGGTGAACTCACACCAGTTCATGTTTCTGATGTTAGCGACATTTTTGACACTCTTCAGTAGTGATTGTCGACAACTTAAGTCCGTGTAAACCTAAATGAGAGTTGTTGGCATGTAGATTATGAAGTCTGTCTTGAAGTTTGCATCTGCATAGTCTCCGTGTTGCTTGATATAATTTGCAATCTGTGTTGTGATTGGTTTTCTTTGTTCCTCATTATTATTAATAGATCCTGGATGTCTGGAATGGAACTTTTCCCTTTATTTCTTGTAATCGTCAGTGTATTGATTAGAAGGGTCGTACTCTTCAACCTTAATACCACCATGTGGTATTCCAAACACATGACTAACATCTTTTTCTCTAATATCAATTGTGCCACTATCCAACTTGATTGTGCATCGGTTGTTTGAGATTTTGAAAGACCTTAACAAATGCTCTCCTAATCCACATGGGAGTTGGTTTAATTTGATTCCCTACAACGATCCCAATCGAATATCTCTGACTGCCTGTTTTTGCTGCTCAATCAAATTTCTTACTAGCTTGTACGATGCAGTAACGCTTGTCCTTGTTTGGAATTTGGTCTTCTTGGGAGATGTCTATTCTTGTTTTTCTTGACTGACTGTGATGAAAATCAATAAAAACCATTAGTCACAAAATAACTACTGCAACGTCCATTATAATACCCACCACGTCCCACAAATAACTACCGCAACGTGTTGATATGATAACAGAAAATATGAAAGTAAAAAGATCACAACATCCGCATACCTGATTGAAGTCTTGGTCTTTTTTGTTGTTGTTTTCTTATTGGATTTTCGGCTACAGGCTACTTTTTTGTTGGGTTTTTTTGGGGTTTAGTAGGCTGTTTATGTTTTTGTTGTGGTTCATCTTCTTCTGATTCTGTTTCGTCTCTTGGTCTTTTTGGTTGCTATTTTCATGGTTGTTTTTGGGCAGTAGGCTATTTTGTTGGTAGTTTTTTGGTTTTGGACTGCTGTTCTTGAGCTTTTGTTGGTTTCTATTTTGGCTGTGGATTTTTTTAAGGGTTAAGGATTTGTTTTGTTAATGCATCAACAAGGGTATCTAGTTTTCTTTCAGAAATTTGAGGGTTGACAGTTCTTTTTTTGAGCATGTATTGGTTTAATGGAATTTGGGAGTCATCTTCACTTGGTGTGGTAGAATGATCTTGACTTGGTATTGGTGATGGTGTGGATTCTGTGACGAAATCATCGTTATCTTCTATCACAGCTTTTCTATTTGGTTTTGATTTTTTTGCGACTTGTTTGTAGTTAACCTGTTGGTGAATGTGCCATAATGAGGGCTATTTATGTAAATATACTTTGAGAGTATTTAAGTAAATAAGACATTTGTCGCTTGATTGATTGTTTATCAAATGAGTTAATTTCATGATAGTAATATCCTTGTGCATATTTAAATTCATGAAATCGATCCGCCAAAAGAAACACTCCATGGACTAATTAGATCATGAGTGATTCTTTTGAGTAGTACTGGTACTAGGATCCTTAGACTAGAAATCACTACATGGTCTTAGGTGAATTGTAGTGTGCTTTGACATACGCCTAACGGGGCCGTAACAGGTTGCCAAGTACGGGTATGATTGGGTACACTATGAGACACACTAAGGTATGTAGGTGAAGTGATAGGACTACAAATCTCTCTTAAGTGAGAGATGATATCTTGGCCACTTGATAGTGAACTGAAAAGTGCAAGGCTATACCTAAGGAATGATAAGGATATCATTTGCTTGATGGATTCAGTGTCACTAAGAGATCAAGTAAACGTTTAGCTACATAAGGATGATGGTTCCATGCCTTATGCTAAACTGGATATCGATGTAGAGGATCGTACGCAGTTTGCTCGGAAAGGTTGTGTTGAATCTCCATTCGACCTCCATTCTAAATTGGGTAGTCATTATGTCTTGCTAGAGACCACTAATAACTTATGGATTAATCAATGAGATTGAGTTATCCGTTGCCAATTTAGAATGGGCCTACAGGGTCGCACATAAGAAAGTTCGATGATGCAGAATAAGGATTCTTGCCTACAATAAGTATAATTGTTATACTTAAATAAATAAGATTTAATTAAATGGTTTAATTAAATATTATTAGAAAGTTCTGTGGTATTAATTAATAGTTAATTAATTACCTGAGAACAATTGGGATGGGCTGATAAATCAAGAGACTTAATTGCAATTGAAGTTCTTGACCCATCAGCCTGATCCATGGGTCATGGGTTGATCCATGGGCTTGGTGTATAACCCAAATCATTAAGGTATTATTTAAGGCTGATTTGAAATTAGTAAATATTATTTAAATACTGATTTGGAATCAGTTAAATAATATTTGATAATAATATTGATTTGGAATATGACTAAAATCAGTTAAGTTATAATTGGATAATTACAATACTGATTTTTGGAAATTAATTCTCTACAAATATCCTAGGGATATAATTGTAGAATAATGATGATTTTGGAATTATTCTCATCAGACAAAAATATACAGGATTTCCCAAATTCTCCGGATAGGCAAGATTGGCTAGCACCAACCTGCGAAGGCTTTCGTGCGTAAGAGTAGAGAATCCTTCGATGAAGGATTTTGGAGACAGAAAAATGCCGTCTTCTCAGAGGAGCCAGGCGACGTGCGCAACCGATTACGCTTCGAGGGTAAGACCCGATCCTTATAGTTTAGGATTTCACCGTTTAATTAGATTAAACGCCTAAACAATTTCCAACATAACCATCCTGCATTGAACGAGGGAAATAACCATAAGAAATAAAAACAAACAACAAACACACAAAATTGTTAACATTAAGCATACAACGTCTCGTTACGTTAGAAAAAAAAACTACCGCAACGTCCAACAATAAATACAAAAAATTTATTATTTTTTCATAAATACAAACACAAAACACATCGTTTGTCACCGAATTTCTATAACATTTGTTGCAACGTCAAACATCACAAACACAATGTTACTTTTATTGATAAAACAAACAGCAAACACACCGCAACGTCCAGTTACATACACACCACGTCCCTCTAAGTCCCAAAACTAATTACCGCAATGTCAAATAGGAAACACAAAAAAAAAATTATTATTTCATCTAATTCAAAAACAAAACAGACTGTGTGTCTTCTAATTCCACTTACATACACCACAACGTCAAATTTGAAACACAAATAATTCTACTTTTAGCACAAAAACAAGCAGCAAAGACACCGCAATGTCATGTTTGCATACCCACTACGTCCCAAAAATAACTAACGCAACGTCTGACATGCAAACAAAGAATTCTAATTTCAGTACAAACAAAAACAACAAACACACTGCAACGTCTAGTTTACACGAGTGTAGCATATTTAATAGTAATAGAGCATTGTTTGAAGTGAAATACAATAGTATAGCATTATAATATAGAACCAAGATGAAATGCAGTAAATATGCAAAAAAAGGGTTTCAGAAATCCATCAATTGTAGTCAAAAGTAGTTCATAGTTTACAATGTAGTAGATTTTATAATGTATTACCTGTAGTTTTGTTATAATGTTGATTTTGAGGAGTTGAAGAAAGAAGTTTTGATGAATGTAAATGAACGTTACGGGATGTAGTTCGTCTGAATTGAAGTTGTTCGGTGGGTTTTTGGTCTCCTTCGTCGAAAATTTCGTCTGATGCGTAGTTCATCTGGATTTTTGAAGATTGGAAGTAGAAATTTGTGTTTTTAGGGTTTGATCAATGGCAGTTATGGAAGATTTTGAGCGGAATGAGTTGGTATTTTGAAAAAGGAAACTGCAGCAAGTGGTTTTGAAGGGTGTTACTGCTCTCTAGTAGTGAGAGTGAGATATGTACACTAGGTACATGTACATAGTGTACAGGGTATACTGGCTGGACAAAATATGATTTTCCTCTTTTATATCGAAAAACTTGTGTTTCTTAGTCCTGATTTTTTCATTGAAATATTTTATTTTCTTATTAAATGGCATCAATTCTTGAAACAATGGTGGATAAATAAAGGGTTTTTTTTTTAAATAAATTAAGTCGTGAATCATTTATGTGATTGAAAACATGAAAAATGCAAGAAAACATAATAAAATGGAGGTATTCTTATTTAAAATATTTTTTTTTATTTACCATCCTCTATTTTTGTTAAAATATTAATTTTTAATAAAAACATTTTAATAAAAAATAAAAATAAAATAAAAATTCAAAAATAACATATTAAAAAATAGTGATACATAAAATGAACCTTGAATGATTAAGATATATTGGCGGCGGGGCGACCAATGCCCACTGCTTGGAGTCTTTCAATGTCCTCCTCATCATCATCAATGACGATGACTGGGTGCTCGTTCATTATCCTCCTGGGAGGCTTTCAATGTCCTTCTGGGTGGCATTCAATATAGTCCTCATCATCCTTCCCAACCCAAGACAAGCCTCCTTGGTGGTTGATAGTCTTAGCCCATGGAGCGAACGGTGGCAGCTTTGGGCTATCTTATCTGCGGAGGTTGTTGTTCGAATCATGGATTCGCTGGAAATTTAGACATATATCTATGGAGCTGATTGGGACATGCCCTGTTTGTTGTGGGGTGTTCTTGTTGGCGAGGACACTGTCGGTGGTGGGAGGAAGAAGATTATGATGAACAGATCGTGTGCGCTTGCCCGTCAAACACGAACACTGTATGCACAAATTATATAGTATTGATAGGTGTATTGCAAGTATGGTACTAATAGTTGATTTTCTATACAAACCTCATTAAATGAGGTGTGACCCACTTTTGCTTCTATATTATGCCTCATGAGCCTAACTATGTTTGCAATACCCTCAAATTTTTTGAAAATAGATCCTTAATTAATGCTCAGTCTTCTCTCTTTAAATCAGCATTCTCCTGCCTTCCTCATTTTCTCTCTCCTCTCTCCTTCCTTCCTCTCTCCCTAAACCCCCAATCCTTGTCACCGATTCCAGCCATTCCCGGTGGAGTCTTGAAGATTTCTCACTGTCAAAATACTCCCCACCTCTCAAGCTTCAAAACTCATCCCTTGATCCACCATTTTCGCCATTTTTAGGGTTTGGAAGAATCACAAATCAGCAATAAAAATGAGAGATTAAGTAAGGAGTTTTATAGATCTGAGTTAGGGAACTCATTGGGTTGTGTTTGCAGCGTACAAAGACGCTGGTTTCTGCTTTTGTGTAAGTAAATCGTTTTAAGAAAAATTGTTCATTAGTTTTAAGAAAATTGATGTGAAATTATTTTTTGACTTTGGTTGATTTTGATGTTAAATCGGTTTTAAACTTTTGTTGATATTGATGTTAATTAGGTTTTTTACTTTGGTTGATTTTGATGTTAAATCGGTTTTAGACTTTTGTTGATATTGATGTTAATTAGGTGTTTGACTTTGGTTGATTTTGATGTTAAATCGGTTTTTGACTTTGGCTGATATTGATGTTAAATAGGTTTTTGCACTTTGGTTGATTTTGATGTTAAATCATATTTTAGAAGATAAATTTGACTTTCGTAAAAGTAATAATATAAAAGAAGAAATTAAAACTTTAAAAGCTGAAATTAAAGAAATTAATAAAGAATTAATGGAATTGAAAGTAAAAGATTTAGAGTAAGAATCTAAAATAATATTAAATAATCAAGCATTTAGTTCTGTAAATAATCAAGCATCTAGTTCTGGAATAATTAAAGAAAATATAAAAATTTCTGAAGAAATTCCTAGTGATAAAATTTTTTTAAATATTATTAATAAAGTTAAAATCGAAAAATGGTTTGTATTGATCACCATTGGAATAGAGGATTGGACGACTACTTGTGTTGCTATTCTTGACAGCGGTGCAGATCAATCCTGTATCAATCGAGGTATTATTCCTAAACAATATTTAAGTCGCACTAAAGAAAAATTATATGCTGCTAATGGATTAGAAATATATGTTTATGCTGAATTGAATAATGGTTATATTTGTAATAATGACTATTGTTTTAAACACTCTTTTTTAATATTGGATCATTTTACTACTGATGTTGTTTTAGGAAATCCTTTTTTATATCAAATCACTCCTTTTAAAAAGGAAACGGGTCATATTTCAGTAAAAATTTTAGGGAAAAAGATTTTATTTCCTTTTATTAATCCGATTCAGCGAAAAGAATTAGATTTACTTCAGACTAATTCTATATATAAGCAAATTTGCATAATGAATAAAAAGAAGAAGAGTATAATGTTTTTAGAAAAAGAATTAGAATTTTCAAAAATAGAAGAAAAATTATTAGATGCACTAGTTAAAAGAAAATTGATGTTGAATCGATTAGTATTAATGTATAATAAGTTAGATATGATGTTTAATCGTTTGATTTTTAGGTGATGTTAAATGTGACTGTTCATCTGAAATGATACGTTAAAATTTGATGTAAAATGCTGTAAACTTAAGAAAATTAATGTATCATATGTTTTGGTTGATATTTATGTTAAATATATGTTTTGATGTATAATCGTGATACTGATGAGGTTCTTCAATGTGTTTCTGATAGTGATGTTAAATTTGTTTTTGATGTTAAATCGATTTTTGACTTTGGTTGATATTGGGTTAAATCTGTTTTGGAATTTGGTTGATTTTGATGTTAAATTGATTTTTGACTTTGGTTGAAATTTGATGTAAACTGATATTTTTTATGTAAAATCATGTATTATAAACTCGTATTTTGATGTAAACTGATTTTTTGATGCAAAATCATGTATTATAAACTTGTATTTTGATGTAAAATCATGTATTATCTTGAAATTTGATGTAAAATCACCGTTGTCGCTATCGAAATCGAGAAGATGAGAGGAAGGAAAAAAGCGGGGTGAAAATGAAATTTTTTTTTTAATTGGAAATGGAGAAGATGAAAGGGAGGGAAAGATGGTCAAAAAATTTTGAAATGTTCTATTGGAAATTGTTGTCTTGGAAGAAGAGTTTCAAAGATAGTGAGTTGTACTCTTTCAATCCCTAATTTACTTTCTTTTTTTTTTATTTGGTGTACACTCTCAATGGTCCTAGTAGTACTATATAAGAACCGCACTGCACGTTGCTAAAAATGGTGTTTGATATAGTACTAGAGGAATTTTTGATATTTTTCAAATTTGGCCCAATTGCTTTTTTGATCCCTTTTAATAGGGGTAGTTGCACATTTGGTCCCAAATAATAGTACGACTATATTATTGGTCCCTTAATATTTTTTTATTAGCATTTTTAGTAGTTTTTTGCGAAAAAATTTAGAAGATATCGGATTAACTCATTTCATCGCTAGTCAAACCTAATTTTTTTCTTCAAAATGATTTATACCATGATGTTTTCAACCAATTTTATGATCTGGATCCTCTTGAATGTTCAACCCATTTAGGGTTTCGGACGTTATTTTGGATTGTGAATCGATCTAAATGGGTTGAATATTTATGAGGAACCGAGTCATAAAATGGATTGAAAACATCATGATACAAATCATTTTGAAGAAAAAATTAGGTTTGACTAGCGATCAAATGAGTTAATCTGCTATCTGCTAAAATTTTTATTAAAAAAAGACTAAAAATGCTAATAAAAAAATATTAAGGGACCAATAGTGCAGCCGTACTATTATTTGGGATCAAAAGCGCAACTACTCTTATTAAGAGAACCAAAACAGTAATTTGACTTCAAATTTTAAATAGGTGTTTGATATATCATTAAATTTCAAAAATTAAAATAATTTGATTTATAGATAGAGATCGAAAAAATGTATTACCACTTTGAATCATTCCAAAATTGGAACCTAGTTTTTTTTGTGCGTTTTTAGCTCCAATTAATAAAATGAAAAAAATGCACAAATGGTGTCTATACTGATATAATGAAAAATATAATTTTAAACGTCTCATATAGTAATATTTTAGCACACACTTAACTTAACGACTGACTTAATGTTATAATTATTAAAAAAATAAAAAATTTTAAATTACAACAAATTTAATTTTTAAAATTTTTGGAAAATATCTTATTTAGTCCAATTAATGAGTCCGTTTACGGTGGTACTATAGGAGTAGGATGAATTTTATTCCTACTTACTGTAGCGCGCGCTACAGTGACGCGCTATAGTTTCGCGCTACAGTAACGCGCAACATTTTTTTTTTTTTTTGACGCACAAACTTTTTAAAAAAAATACCTTTTTAAAAAAAAATTCTTTTTTTTAAAAAAAATACTTTTTATAACAAGGGAAATCAGATCAGGATTATATAGACATCAGATGAGAGAATACAAGAGATCAGATCAACAGACTATAGATATCAGATCAAGAATATAAAAGAAATCATACAGTAGAACTAAAATATAATTAACAAGAGAGATCAGATCAGGATTATATAGACATCAGATCAGCGAATACTTGACATCAGATCAACAGACTATAGATATCAGATCAAAAATATAAAAGAAATCATACATTAGAACTAAAACATACTTAAAAAGGGAGATCAGATCAACAGACTATAGACATCAGATCATCGTATACTTGACATCAGATCAACAGACTATAGACATCAGATCAAGATTTTAAAAGAAATCACACAGCAGAACTAAAACATACTTAACAAAGGAGATCAGATCAGGATTATATAGACATCAGATCAACTCATACTTGACATCAGATCAACAGACTATAGACATCAGATCAAGATTTTAAAAGAAATCACACAGCAGAACTAAAACATACTTAACAAATGAGATCAGATCAGGATTATATAGACATCAGATCAACTCATACCTGACATCAGATCAACAGACTATAGACATCAGATCAAGATTTTAAAAGAAATCATACAGTAGAACTAAAACATACTTAAAAAGGGAGATCAGATCAACAGACTATAGACATCAGATCAGCATATACTTGACATCAGATCAACAGACTATAGACATCAGATCAAGATTTTAAAAGAAATCACACAGCAGAACTAAAACATACTTAACAAAGGAGATCAGATCAGGATTATATAGACATCAGATCAACTCATACTTGACATCAGATCAACAGACCATAGACATCAGATCAAGATTTTAAAAGAAATCACACAGCAGAACTAAAACATACTTAACAAATGAGATCAGATCAGGATTATATAGACATCAGATCAACTCATACCTGACATCAGATCAACAGACTATAGACATCAGATCAAGATTTTAAAAGAAATCATATAGTAGAACTAAAACATACTTAAAAAGGGAGATCAGATCAACAGACTATAGACATCAGATCAGCGTATACTTGACATCAGATCAACAGACTATAGACATCAGATCAAGATTTTAAAAGAAATCACACAGCAGAACTAAAACATACTTAACACAGCAGAACTAAAACATACTTAACAAAGGAGATCAGATCAGGATTATATAGACATCAGATTAACTCATACTTAACATCAGATCAACAGACTATAGATATCAGATCAAAAATATAAAAGAAATCATACAGTAGAACTAAAATATACTTAACAAGGTAGATCAAATCATGATTATATAGACATCAGATCAACTCATACTTAACATCAGATCAACAGACTATAGATATCAGATCAAAAATATAAAAGAAATCATACAGTAGAACTAAAATATACTTAACAAGGTAGATCAAATCATGATTATATAGACATCAGATCACAAAATAGCAGACATCAGATCAACAGAATTTAGATATCAGATCAAAAATATAAAAGAAATCATATCATACAACAAAAACGTCCATAATATGTATCATAATAGCCAAAAATAACAAAAGAAATGAAGGTACTGTAGCGCGCGGAACTGTAGCGCGTTACTGTAGCGCGCGCGCGGAACTGTAGCGCTACTGTAGCGCGCTACTGTAGCGGGGTAGGAGTAAAATTCATGGTGGTCCTATAGGACCACCATATAAATTACCCAATTAATAGAATTATGCACTTAATGATAGACTCCATCAAATTATAATTAGGAATTATTTTAATATTATTTATCAAATAATAGTTTTTAAAGCACTGATCAATATGTTTTAACCCATATCGATCTATTTTGTTCCAATTTAAATGTGTTTCATTTGTTTCTATCTTTTATTTTCTGTTCTTATTAATATTAATTTTTTTTATAAATTGGTCAACTTGATTCTAGTTGACCAATTTGAACTTGTTGACCTATTTCACTTTTTAAAAATTAATGCAAAATTATTTTTAATTTTATTAAATTATTTTTATTTTGTTAATGATTTACCAAGTTCGCCGAAGACCAGTCCGTTGCCCCATGTCTACACAGGTCAAATTTGTTAACTCTAACACTCTCATTTTGACTTGGTTTAACTATTTTGAAAGATTAATGAGAAATTGATCAAGTGAAAATTTTTAATAATAAAAAATATGCGATTCAATAAATGTAATAATATGTGAAAATTTTAACCGTTCTACATTCCGATACATTAATGAATGTTTTTTTTTTTTTCACAGAGCTGCACTATTTATTTATATTGACGGTGATGATTTATTAACTCGCACGGTTAAAAAAAATACACGCACGAACAGTGCACGATTACAAGATAGAGTATTATATATATACTTTTTCTTTTGTTATATTGAAAAAGTACGTGTTGCCTTTGCCAATCATCCTTTCAAAGAATTCCAAAAATAATAATAATAAATATTTTTATAAAATTTCGATAACATAAAAGAGTCTTTATATCTTAAAATAGAACTAAGCAGAAAAATTTGAATGTCTTATCGCCTGATTAATAAGTCTTGTCGCTCACACTCATTGGAACGTGCAGAAACATCTCGCTTGTGTTCTTCTTCGTGGAGGTCGACATCGCACATGGTATGGAATCATCGTTGCAGCAAGGGATGAGCGGTGGTTTGGTCACGAATGTGGAATACACAGTTCCTCTATTGCCAAAAACTAACGTGGAACCCAATACTATTAATTGTGTATTGTTTTCATGGATGTCCCAAGTCTGTCCACTTTGTTGAACCTTTAATTTTATTTATAATTAAAAGGTCCAAAACTTTCCTCGAGTGAAAAAGATTATACAAGACCCTTTTATTTTGAATTTGAAAACAAATACACATTTGTCACCCCCAACCCTCCAAAACAGAAAAGAACAAAAGAGTTTTTTTTTTTTTTTTTGGTGATATTTATTAGATTTATTGCATAACTGTTGTAGGGTTTGGAAGAGTGGTACATCAAGGAGTTGGAAACGACGTGCTAATATCGAACTCATTGTCTTAGTGGCCAAATCTCAATGGAGCTGATTGGGACATGCCCTATTTGTTGTGGGGTGTTCTTGTCGACGGGGATGCCGCTGTGGTGAGAGGAAGAAGATGGATGGTGAACATATCGTGGGCGCTCGCCACTGAAACATGCACACAGCACGTTGCTCAAAAACAATGGCGTGCTTTCTTTATTAATTTATTTGTCTCTTCCTTCCCACAAAAGGTTAAAAAAATTCTTACCATTGATTGGATGAATTTTTTTTTTATACTTTTTATCATTGAAAAAATATATGATTTCGGTGTGTGTGTGTGTGTGTATTTTTTTTTTTTTTGTTTAGTCTCACTCTAATTCAGAACTCTTTTGACACTTTTTAGTATATTTCAAGACATAAATAGCAGTGGTAAATACATGTATTAAATACGAGAGGTTCCTTACACCTAAATTTTGGAGAAGAAAAAAGAAATTAAAAAAATTCTCATGCTTCACAAGCTAAGTAGAAAAGAGGAGGATTTGATTGTTAAATTTTTATCTTTAGGAATTAAAGTATCGTTTTTAATACCAATGACGAAATAAAATTAGGGATAAATTTTAAGAAAGGTTAATATCAAAAATTTTCTTAAAATTTAGCAATATATCAAACACTAAAAGATTTTTTACATTTTTTTAATTTTAAATAGTAGTTTAATATATTACTAAATTTCATAGGGTGTCATCTCAAAAACAAAAGAAATTTCAAGAGGATAATTTGTCTTACAGATATATATTGAAAAATATCTATTCTATCTTAAAAAAATGCGTATATTTTAAAACATTTATTTGTTAAAAAAAGTAATGTAAAATTATTTTTATTTTGCTAATGATTTAGCAAATTTGTGCATGACAAGCCCGTTGCCCTATGTCTGCACATGTCAAATCGGTCGACTCCAACACAATCATTTTGATTTAATTTAACCCGTTTTGAAAAATTAATGAGAGATTAATCAAGTAAAAAGATTTAATAACATGTTAAATTTTTAATCCTTCTACATTTTGATACATTAACGATTTTTTTTTTTTTTTTGCACAGATCTAGCACTATTTATTAACTCACAAAAAAAAAAAAAAACCACCCACGCACGTAGGCACATTGCACGATTGCAAGATGGAATGACATCTACAAACACATAAAATTTGGATTATTTTATCATTTTTTTATAAAAAAAAGATTATTTATAATACTAATAACAAGAGGGAATCACCATTTTGAAGCATAGTAGATTATATCTGGATTAAAACTTGAATTCTCCAATAGATTAACTAAATAAAAAATTGAATTTTCTTGCTGCATTTTTGTTGATTTCAGTAATCAATAGTTGTAATTGGCAGCGTTCCTTATGGGGAAGACAAGACCTTGCGCTGGTAGTAGTGAAGCGGCTGGAAAGGAAACAACTAGTACTGATGTTGATAACAGCTCTTTTCAATGTACAATAAGTCTGGAACAAGCCAATGATCCAATTCTGACTCGTAAAGGATATGTGACAATGAATGATATTATCTCAATCAATCGCAGTTGTGACGATGTAGCCCAGCGGTAGGCACTCTCCGCTTACAATCGGTTATGAATTCGAGTTATCTTTGTATTAAAAAAAAAATTGGCGTTGTGTGGATATTCAAAACCTTCAAACAAGTTTGAATATCCCACTCAATTATGTTGAATAGTTAGTTGGGAAATTGAGAAATCAAGAAATAGCTTCCCAAGTTGATGAATTTTGCAAAATTGCTACTGCTGAGGTGGATTCAAATGATCCGACGCATGATTCTATTGCTGGAGCACTAGATTCAGCTGCTCCCGGGTCTTACCATCTACTAGAACAAGATTTTGTAACTCAACTGTTGATGGGAATGAGTATTCACCTTCTTTTTTTTTTTTTTTTTTTTACTTGAATCCTTTGCACTTAGTTTCTATCTCTATTTTTTTCTTTTGTTCTTATGCTAATTTTTTTTTTATAAATTGATGGACTTGAAATCATCCATTTTGATTTGGATTTACCTATTTGACTTTTTAAAAGTTAATGTACAATTATTTTTATTTTATTGATGACATAGCAAGCATAACAGGCCAAATCGGGCGAGTCCAACACACTAATTTTGACTTAATATAACTAGTTTGAAAAATAAATTAGAGATTAATCAAGTAAAAATATTTAATAACATGTCAAACTTTTAACCCTTCTACATTTTTATACATTAACGATTTTTTTTTTTTACACAGAACTAGCACTATTTATTAACTCATAAAAAAAAACACCACCCACGCACACAGGCACATTGGACGATTGCAAGATGGAGTGGCATATATAAACACATAAAAATTGGATTATTTTATCAATTTTTTTATAAAAAAAAATTATTTATATTTCTAATAACAAGAGGGAATCACCATTTTTAAGCAGAGTAGATTAAATCTGTATTAAAACTTGAATTCTCCAATAAATTAACTAAATAAAAAATTGAATTTTCTTGCTGCATTTTTGTTGATTTTAGTAATTAATAGTTGTAATTGACTATATATGATTTCTCTCTATTCAATTACTATTTCCCCAGAAGAACAATGAGCTTTGAATAAATTTCAAAGTTTTATAATTTTGGATTTTAATTTCTTTGGTAGAGTTGGCAGCGTTCCTTATGGAGAGGACGAGACCTTGCGCTAGTAGTAGTGAAGTGGATGGAAAGGAAAAAACTAGTACTGATGCTCGTAACACCTCTTTCCAATTTACAATATGTCTGGAACAAGACAAGGATCCAGTTCTAACTCGTAAAGGATATGTGACAATGAATTATATTATCTCAATCAATCGTCGTTGTGAGAATGTATCCCAGTGTTAGGCACTCCTTGCTTACAATTGGTCTTGAATTCGAGTCATCTTTGTATATAAAAAAAAAAAATCGGCATTGTGAGGATTTTCAAAACCCTCAAACAAGTTTGAATATCCCACTCAGTTCTGTTGAACAATTAGTTGGGGAATTGAGAAACAAGAAATAGCTTCCCAAGTCGATGAATTTAGGAACATTGCTATTGCTGAAGTGGATTTAAATGATCGAACACATGATTCTGTTGCTGCAGCATTCGATTCAGCTGCTGCCGAGTCTTCCCATCTACCAGAACAAGATTTCATAACTTAACTATTGATGGGAATGAGTATTCACCTTCCTTCTTTTTTTTTTTTTTTTTTTTTTACTTGAATCTCTTAAACTTAGTTTGTATCATTATTTTTTTCTTTTGTTCTAATATTAAAAATTTTTTATAAATTGATGGACTCAAAATCATCCATTCTGATTTGGATTGACCTATTTGACTTTTCAAAAGTTAGTTTACAGTTATTTTTATTTTGTTGATGACTTAGCAAGCTGCACAGGCCAAATCGGGTGACTCCAAGACACTCCCTTTGACTTAATTTAACCTGTTTTACAAAATTAATGAGAGATTAATCAAGTAAAAAGATTTAACAACATGTCAAATATTTAACCCTTCTACATTTTGATACATTAATGATTTTTTTTTGGCACAGATCTAGCACTATTTATTAACTCACAAAAAAAAAAAAAAAAAAAAACCACCCACGCACACGGGCACATTAGACGATTGCAAGATGGAGTGGCATATACAAACACATAAAAATTGGATTATTTTATCAATTTTTTTATGAAAAAAATTTATTTATATTACTGATAACAAGGGGGAATCACCATTTTGAATCAGAGTAGATTAAATCTGGAATAAAACATGAATTCTCCAATAGATTAACTAAATAAAAAATCAAATTTTCTTGCTGCATTTTTGTTGATTTCAGTAATCAATAGTTGTAATTGACTATATATGATTTCTCTCTATTCAATTACCATTTCCCCAGAAGAACAATAAACTTTGAATAAATTTCAAAGTTTTAAAATTTGGGATTTTCATTTCTTGGGCAGAGTTGGCAGCATTCCTTATGGAGAGGACAAGACCTTACACTGGTAGTAGTGAAACGGCTGGAAAGGAAACAACTAGTACTGATGCTGATAACCACTTTTTCTAATGTACAATATGTCCGGAACAAGGCAAGGATCCAGTTCTGACCCGTAAAGGATACGTGACAATGAATGATATTATCTCAATCAATCGCAGTTGTGAGGATGTAGCCAAGTGGTAGGCACTCCCCGCTTATAATCGATCTTGAATTCGAGTTAACTTTGTATTAAAAAAAAAAAATCGGCATTGTGAGGATATTCAAAACCCTTAAACAAGTTTGAATATCCCACTCAGTTCTGCTGAAACGTTAGTTGGGGAATCGAGAAATCAAGAAATAGCTACCCAAGTTGATGAATTTTGGAACATTGCTATTGTTGAGGTGGATTCGAATTATCCGACGCATGATTCTATTGATAGATTCAGTTGTTGTCGGGTCTTCCCATCTACCAGAACACGATTTCATAACTCAAGTATTGATGGGAATGAGTATTCACCTTCTTTTTTTTTTTCACTTGAATCCCTTGCACTTAGTTTCTATCTTTATTTTTTTCTTTTTATCTTACATTAATTTTTTTTTGTAAATTGATGGACTTGAAATCATCCATTTTGATTTAGATTGACCTATTTGAGTTTTTAAAACTTAATGTACAATTATTTTTATTTTGTTGATGATTTAGCAAGTTGCATAGGGTCTCAACTTTAGAAGTTGGGATGTGGATATAGAGCTTGTAAGGGGGTTATAAGCTTGAACCACTTTAAAAATCTTGTCTCTTTCATTGCATTGCATTTTGCATTCATACTCTCTCTTCTACATTTCTTGCATCATAAAACATCACCATTAGACTTACTCAATTCAAGTATTACATCTTTAATCTTAAGATTTTATTTAAAACTTGTCCTTATTTCAAGTGTAGCTTTCTTTAATTAAGTATTTACTTTATCTTAGACTTGTCTTTAATCAAGTCTAGACTTGTCCTTATCAAGTCAAGAACTTGGCCTTAATCAAGTCAATACTTGAGATTTATTTTAAATTATTCAATTCCAAGACTTGTCCTTAATCAAGTCAATACTTGAACTTTATTTTAAATTATTCAATTTCATGACTTGTTCATTTCAAGTCACATACTTGACCTTTATTTTAATTTGATTATTATATATTGTGAACTAACAATTTCTTATTTCCTTGTATACTTTTATATTGTTGACTAATCTTATTATTCTTGTTTTCATCTTATTTTAATTTAGACTTATTTGTTATTTGTTTCATACACATAGATAGTCATTGTTTATTTTAAAAAGAAATTATTTTAAGATTTGCTCATTTTTAAGTAAATTTTTTAAACAACCTAATTCATCCCCCCCCCCCCTTAGGTTGTGTTGTTAGTTTTCATTTGGTATCAGAGTAGGACTCTTAAACTATTTTCGATTCACCTCCTAGAGTTAAAAGATCCATCTAATGGAAAATCTTAGAAGCCCTGTTTGTGAAGAAAATTCAACCACTAGGCCTCCTCTATCTAAAGGTGTTAATTTTTGTGAATGGAAGAAAAGAATGGAACCTTTTTTTAAAATGGATTATGATTTATGGTTAATTGTAGATGAATGTCCATTTATTCCTATGACTAGTGATAATTTAGGTGCATCTAAGGCTAAAACAAGAAATGAGTTAGATGAAATTGATAAGAAAAAATTAAGTTTAAATGCAATGGCTCTTTATATCATGTATAATGCATTAGATTTGCAAGAATCATCTAGAGTTAAGGGTGCTAAAGATGCGCATGAGATATGGGTAAAATTACAAGAATTTCATGAAGGGTCTATAAGCATAAAGGAAGAAAGGAAATCAATTTTAGTGTCACAATATGAGTCATTTAAAATGACTTGTAATGAGTCTCTTGATGACATGTATCTTAGGTTCAATATTGTAATTAAAGACTTGGAAGATTTAGGGAAAGTGTATCCCCAAAGTGAAATTAATAGAAAAATATTAAGTGGACTAAAGAAAGATTATTAAACTAAAGCAATAGCCATAGAAACATCTAGAGATCTTAACACTCTCTCTTTGGATTTATTAATGTCTATGTTAAAAGTTCATGATATGAAAAATAAGGGAGATGAGAATATTAAAAATATTAAATCAATTGCACTTAAGGCGAGTAAAAATGAAAGTGACTTAGATGATGATAGTGATGATGAAATAGGAGAAGAAGAATTGAATTTGCTCACTAGACATTTTAGAAAATTTCTCAAGAAAGGAAATTTTAGGAGAAAGTCTAAGGGTGAATCACCTAAATGCTATGGTTGTCAACAACTGGGTCATTTTCTTGTAGATTGTCCAAAAAAGAAGAAGGAACTCTTGAACAAAAAGAAAGGTAAAATACTTGTTGTCGAAAATTGGGATCAAGCCAACTCTGATGATGAAGATTCTAATGAAGAAGAAGAAGTTCAAATGGCTTTTATGACTCATCTTGAGGTAACAAATTCTACTCTTTTAAGTGATGATGAAAATGAAATTGAAGCATGTTATCTACTTGATCTTGATGATAAAATGTTTATAAAATATGTGGAAAGTCTTGCATCTCACTTAGAAAAGGCTAAGAAGAGGAATGTATGTTTGAAATCAAAATTAGATACTCTAGAAAAGGAAAATAATTTGCATGTTGAAAATTTGAAAATCAAAGATAATGAAATTATTGAACTTAAGAATGAGAACAAAAATTTGATTGAAGAAAAATTATCTTTCAATGAAAGGATGAAATTAGAACATAAAGAACTTAAGTGTAGAATTGAAGATTTAAATAATAGTCTTGCAAAATTTACCCAAGGGAGAGATAATTTAGAAAAATTATTGGGTAAAGAAAAAGTTTGTGATGATAAAAGTGGATTAGGATATTCACATTCAAATACACAAGCATCCACTAGCAAAGTACCAAATTTTCATGCTTGGAGATATAATGAAAAATATTTTTCAAATGTTTCTACTCCATCTTATGAATTTTATACCCCGCCTCATTTTTCATTTATGCAAGAAAATAATGCTCATTCATTTATAATGCATGGAAGAATAAAAAATAATTATTATATGAAATATTCTAATTCAAAATCCCTAGTTCTTCTAACTTTCATTTAACTTGCAACTATTGTGGAGTTTTTAGGCATGTCTCTCCTAGCTGTTTTTCTAGAATTGATGTAGAAAATGGTCTAAAAGAATGGAGAATTAAAAATTCTCCTAACCTACAAGGACCCAATTAAAGTTGGGGACCTATGAATTTATTTATCTTTTGTAGGAAAGAAAAAGTTTGAAAGAAACGAAATAGTACATGGATAGTGGATGCTCAAGGCACATGACCGGAGATAAACATCTACTAAAGGGAATCAAAACTTGTGTGAAGGGAAATGTGACTTTTGGTGATGATGCAAAAGACAAAATTATTGGTATAGGTAACATTTCTTCTAAGCATAGTGATATAGTTGAAAATGGGCTCTTGATTGATTTGAAATTCAATTTGATTAGCATAAACTAAATTTGTGATAAAAATTTAGGGGTAAATTTTACAAAAATACATGTTATATTGTTGATCCTACTAATGATAATATTATTTATTCCAGTAGTAAAAATAAAAATATTTATGTATTAAATATTGAAAGTTTGATGGATCAAAGTGATCATTGTTTGAATGTATTAGTTGATAATATATGGTTGTGACATAGAAGACTTGGTATGGATTATTTGAATGAACTTTCATTAAAAAATTGGTAAAAGGGTTGCCTAAAACCAAATATGCGAAAGATAGAATTTGTAGTGTATGACCTTATTTGATTACTTGTGCTTGCAAACATGTGTATGGGAAGTGATGAATTCTAAAGTCAAATTCTTGACTTATGATTGTATTACACATGTAAAAACTTTGATTTCCCTTTTCTTTCTTTTTTTTTTTTTTTTTGCTCTCATGTCTAACTTTTTGTTGATGACAAAAAAGGGGGACAAAAAAGGGGGAGAAGGAAAACTAGTTTTAAAATTTTATTGTCAAAGTAAGGAGGAGTTCACTTGGTACTTTTAGTTTAATTTTAAAATATCATATTTGTTTTGTCATCATCAAAAAGGGGGAGATTGTTAAACTTAAGTGTTTCAATCTTGGTTTTAATAATAACAAAACAAATATGTGAAACTGATAATTTCTTAAATTGTCTAAAATTATTTTTTGTAGAAAGTGCAAAATTTTCAGATTGATACATTCATCTTCAAATGAACATAACTTTCGTTTCACTCAGCCAAAAATTAAGATTTTAGATATTTTGAAAACCTCTTTCAATTATATAAAAAATGGTGTCTAATAGTCAATGTGAAATTCAAATGGAATTTTGGTGAAAATAGACAAAAATGAAACTATGTCACTACAATACCACAGTTCAGTAAACTAGATGTAACTTGAGCTAAAAAATTCCAAATCAACTGATTTTGATGTCCTTGGAAATATAAGAGAAAGGTCTACAACATTAATTTCTGACACAAAAGTCAAAAGTAGCTGAAAGAAGTTGAAAAAGTTAAAGGAAGTTCAGACTATGTCAAATCATCTTTGGAGCCAAAATTCAAGTGTTTGAATTAGAACCTAAATTTGCCTATAAATAGAGACCATGGGTGAGGACATTCAATAAACACAAGCCATCAACCCATTCTTATTATTGTCAAAATTCTCTCAAGTTTTCAAGTGCTCATTTTCAAATTTTACTTTCAAGTTCTAGTTATTTTTCAAAATGTTCTAGTTATTTTTCAAAGTGTCAATCTTAGACTAGAACCTTGTCACTTGTAAGCCATAAACACTTCACACAAAAAAAGGTTTTATTGTTCTTGAAAGCAAGAGGTTGCAAGTCAAGAACAATTTAGAGGGTGAGTAGTGAAGAACCTCTTTGTAGAGTTACTAAGTTGTTCTTGTGATATTTGTAAAGGTTTGAATTTCACCTTAAGGAATTTTTGTTTCTTCGAGAAAGAAATAGAAAATGTCTCAACTTTAGAAGTTGGGGAGTGGATGTAGAGCTTGTAAGGGGGTTATAAGCTTGAACCACTTTAAAAATCTTGTCTCTTTCATTGCATTGCATTTTGCATCCATACTCTCTCTTATACATTTCTTGCATCATAAAACATCACCATTAGACTTACTCAATTCAAGTATTACATCTTTAATCTTAAGATTTTATTTAAAACTTGTCCTTATTTCAAGTGTAGCTTTCTTTAATTAAGTATTTACTTTATCTTAGACTTATCCTTAATCAAGTCTAGACTTGTCCTTATCAAGTCAAGGACTTGGCCTTAATCAAGTCAATACTTGAGCTTTATTTTAAATTATTCAATTTCAAGACTTGTTCATTTCAAGTCAAAGACATGTCCTTAATCGAGTCAATACTTGAACTTTATTTTAAATTATTCAATTTTAAGACTTATTCATTTCAAGTCAAATACTTTACCTTTATTTTAATTTGATTATTATATATTGTGAATTAACAATTCTTATTTCCTTGTATACTTTTATATTGTTGACTAATCTTATTATTCTTGTTTTCATCTTATTTTAATTTAGACTTATTAGTTATTTGTTTCATACACATAGATAGTCATTTTTTATTTTAAAAAGAAATTATTTTAAGATTTGCTCATTTTTAAGTAAATTTTTTAAACAACCTAATTCACCTCATTCTTAGGTTGTGTTGTTAGTTTTCAGCCCGTCTGTTAAATAGGACGTATGTAGAGGAGATGCACCCTGACATGGCCAGTGTTGGAGAGCCAGATATTTCGGGACCCAAAAGGGGGAGGCCACCCAGTAGATTACACCATTCTGTGATGCACGAGTGGAGCGTACGAGAGAGAACGACACGTGGACAACATGGCAGGGGTCGTTCAAATTCATCTGGCCGCTCAACTGGTCACTCAAACCACAATCAGACAGGCTCAGATGGTTATTCTCCGTTACGTACAGGTAAATATGGATTTTTTTATGTTTAATTACAATTTTGTAGTTGCATTTTATTATTTTTTGGTCGTATATATACATTATGCAGTTATGTTTATTCCCTGCCATAAAATTAATTGACAGGTTTTGGAGGAGATGTTCATTATTTGCCAGAATTTTGTCAGCCTTACTGTACAGGCTGGTGAGATGTCAGTGGGGATGGCAATTGTGGTTTTCGAGTCATTTCTACTTATCTTTTTGGCCACGAGAAATATTGGAAATTGGTTCGCAGAGCATTGAGTGTAGAGATTACGAGCCATCCGGACAGGTATCGAGGTGTGTTCCAATCTTTAGAGTTGAGGCCCCCTGATGGTGATCACATATCTATGGTACTCAAGCGAGTAAGGTTTGAAGGCACAGATTGTGGTAAGCAGCATTGGATGGCTACACCTACCGATTTGTTCCCGCTCGCCACTTATGCAAATGCACTGGTAATACATCTGAGCAGAACTCGTCCTGATGCAAATTATTATGTATTACCTTTGTATGCAAATTATTTAGATGTGGTGACGCACAACCTGAAAAGGTGATAGCGCTTGCCCATGTAAATGGGAACAATTACGTACGTGTAGATGTGGTGGATGATTGCCCTATCCCACCGTTGAGCTTTGTCTGGCAACATCAGCGTCATGCTGAAAGTGTGGGAGAATGGCCAAGAAATTTGGAAGCTAGGTTTACTGCTTGGACTGCACTGCGTGATGGCTAGTATCTAGATTGTTATGTCACATATGGTGTATTATTCATATTAGTGTACTAACTTTCATTTTAGTTCATGTTGTTAAAATATTTGCCAATTTCTTCAACGAATTTACTAATTTTAATTTAAATTTGTTTGATGTTGTTAACTTATTTGGCAATTTCTTCAACTAAAAGTACTAACTTTAAAATTGTTTGATGTTGTTAACTTATTTGGCAATTTCTTCAACTAATGTACTAAATGTAGGATTGTGTTATTTGATATAAAAGTAAATAGGAATGAATACAAAATAACATAACAAAATAGGATACAATCAACATATATAATATAAACAAACAAACAATCAAAATAATAATACATATGAAGTATACTCTCAAAATCTGATATACAATCAATACTCTACAAATCAAATTGACCGCTCAAACACATTCTCGATGTCAACAGTGTCAGGTACAAACTCGGTGTACAAGTCCGGCGCTCACTCCCTCGCTGCATCTAAAAGTGCATGATGATACTGTCAAAGACGACCCATCCACTACAAATATTTAAACAATAAAATCAAAATCCAATAAATTGAATTTAAAAAATGTAATTTAAATAGTAACAAATACTTATAAACTCTGACGCGGCCCGATGAGGTCGAGGTGGCTCTATATCTGCAAGAGGATCAACTGGAAGGATCTCTGAACCACTGTAAGAACCCGTCCACGCACGCACTGCGAAGAACTGCCCCACCTGTAGGCTGCCTCCCTATAAGAGATATCCCGGTGGATGTCGTCCCAAACTCCTCCTAGGCTGACTCGGCGTACTCCACGGCGTGTCTGACCACATATGGCCTCCCAGTGTAACCACGGTAAGTATCCCTACCAGGGTGGATGAAATGAGCTGGCATCCACAGAACATATCCGAGATGGCGCACACATCGATCCGACATATAAGGCTCAATATAATCCCGGTACGTAATCAGCCCTCTGTACAGGGTCCTAGGAGTCCTCGCTATAGCATAGCGACCGTATGACATCCAGGTAACCTTTTAAACATAATTTGAAATTACTTAAATAATAAACTCTATAAAACATATATTAAACCAAAATATAATATTTATATTTTATAAATATTTACTAACCATATCAACGGTCATCTCGTCCAGCGCACGTCTAATGGAGCTCAGGCGCTGCTTTGTACCAAGGTGGCTGTCGACTGCCCACCTCAATGCACAAGCCTGTGTAGCATGCAATGAGAGGGGCATCGGGTGGGGTCTAAAGTCTGGGAAGTGCTCGTATATCCATGACTGTAACAGAGTTATGCACTCCGCAATGCTCTGTGTCTCGTGTCGACTCGCGCAACTTAGATGATGGTATAGGAATGCTAGTGTCGTTGTGCCCCATGCCTCCTGTCCAACATGATCCATCCTCTTCCTCATCTGCACTACAGGTGATGGCATAAACTTATTGGAACTCTTATATGTAAACAGACAAGTCCCAATAAGACTCCAAACCATAGCGGCCACATCTGAGTCATCCCTGGCACGTTGCATGCACCTCTCTATCACTCAATGCGTTGAAAATCCACCATTGGTGTACAAATCCTTCGACAGTCTCTCCTCTAGAGGAATCTCAAACAACCCCCTAGACCAGGATATTACGGTGGACGACGGTGTAACCTCTGTGATCAAGCGACCATCGTGTAGGAGGATGATCATCTCTCCAAAAGGCATGTGGAATGAATTCGTATTCGGCTGGCACCTCTCCAAAAACGCATTGATGAGAGGCTCATCAATGCTCCTATGCATAACGCGGGGAAGCTGTCCAAGTCCGGTCCCACTCAAAATCTGTGCACCCTCTACAGTCACGGATGCAATCCAAGTCTCAAAAAGGTCATACATGCTACCCCTATTGTGGCATCTAAGGTGGTATCTGGTAGGCACCCCCGCCTGCCAATACCTAGATACCACATGCCTTAAAAAACTAGGGATCAAACTATCATCTAAAGGGCCCCCCTCAACGGGCCCTGTAACCAACCAACGTCGATCCTACTTGACGCGTTTCCTAGGGTGAACTAAATTTACAGAATATAAAACTCATATACATAAATATATAAAATAACTAAACAAATTATAATAAATAACTAAATAACAAATTAATTCAATTAATAATTAAATCAATTAAAATAAAAAAACTAAATAATAACAAATTAATGCAATTAACAATTAAATCAATTAAAATAAAAAAATAAATAACAAATTAATGTAATTAACAATTAAATCAATTAAAATAAATAACTACATAAAAAATTAATGCAATTAACAATTAAATCATTAAAATAAATAACTACATAACAAATAAATACAATAAACAATAACATAAGCAATTAAAACAAATAATCAACTAAATAATTAACAAACAAATTAAATCAACTATTAAATTCAAATAAACAATTAATAATATTAATTAAGCAATAAACAAATTTTATCAATAATTAAATTAAAACAAATAATTATTCAAAATAAATAAGTAAATAAATTCAAACATGTAACTGCAGCAGGATCGACCTCCTCAAACTGTTCGTCGCCTGGATTCCTGTACCGGACGGTCCTCTCAGCGTGTGGGTGGGAAGGGTCACCTCCATACGTATCCCCCTCATCCTGCTCATCGTGTGGACGTTTACTCTCACTCGCCTCCTCACGCTGCTGCTGCTGCTCCTCCTCCTGTAGCTCAATAGACTCGTCCTCACTATCATCAGTGTCATCGGAATCAGTAGTAGCATAATACTCATCCCTCAATAGAAATGAGGAGTCATCGCCACCAACACCTCCTCCACCTCCACCTCCACCACTTTCACCTCCACCGCCACCTCCACCTCCTCGTCTGCCACCTACACCTCCACCTCCTTGCCCTCCATCTGAAATAATGATACCGCCTCCACCACGACCTCCACCCATCCCTCTACCTCTTCCTCTCCTAACTGGTACCTTCTGCCTTCTAGCAGAAGCTGTGGGACGTTGTCTATCCACGGGCGGCTTTAACTTAGCGCCACCCTAAATAAAGATAAATAATTATATTGTAAACTTAAAATGTGAAATTAAAAATAATAAAATTAGTGAAAATCACATAAAACGCACCAATTTAGCATTTTTTACCAAGTCAAATGCACTATATTAACGTTTGACCTATCTAGAAACGCGTGGAATTTATGTTTCTGTAAAGGTCAAACGTTACTATTGTGTGTTTGACTTGGTCAAAAATACTAAATTGGTGCGTTTTGTGCTAACAAAAACGTGATCGGTCAACGTTTGTGATTGTACAAATGCTACTGATTTGCGTTTCCTTTATTCTTAACGTACCAATTCAGCATTTTAAATAGGCCAAAACTCACAAATAAACGTTCATATTATACACAAACGCAACAAAACTATGTTTCTAACACAAGAAAATGCATCATAAATGCGACTTCTAACCTAATTAACGCACAAAAGTAGCGTTTCTAACAATTCAAATCGCAAAAACGTGACGATTATGGGCAACAAATCAAATAACAACAAAAATTGACGAACGAAAGTATTTTTACCTTGTTTATCATTGGACATTTGCCCGTGCCATGTCTTTGCGATGATTCGCCATCTCCTCCATCCATTTGTGCATTTTTTACCGTAAAAATCGTTTGAATTTCGCGTTTGGGAAATAATTTCGCCAAAGAAGTTTGAAAAAATGTTGTGTTTTAATCGTTTTATCAATTTTTAGATGGAAACAGTAAAAAACGCGATATTTTAACGAGCGAGTCATGATGGAAACGCACCATTTTAATGAGCGAACCAAGGTTGAAATGCTCTAGTTTGACCTTTTTTTCTTAAAATGAAACGTTAAGTGATACGTTTTTTGTTGTCATTATCGGAGATTTTTAACATCTTCGTTATATTAAAATGTCATTGGCATTAAATTTTACAGGTCAGAAATGTTATTCTCTACGTTTGTGTAAATGGAGAAAGCGCAGTTTAGTTGCGTTTTGGACATTTACTTAGCAATTTTCTATCTTTTTCCTTCATAAGGCCCTTTTGGTCATTTCATAATTATTTAAATTTTTTTTGTGATACAAATAGCAATAAAAAAAAACCACCCACGCACGCAGCCACATTGCACTATTGCAAGATACTGGAGCATATACAAACACATAAAAATTGGATTATTTTATCAATTTTTTTATAAAAACAAATTTATTTATAATAATAATAACAAGAGGGAATCACCATTTTGAAGCATAGTAGATTAAATCTGGATGAAAACATGAATTCTCCAATTAACTAAATAAAAAATTGAATTTTCTTGCTGTTGATTTCCGTAATCAATAGTTGTAATTGACTATATATGATTTCTCTCTATTCAATTACCATTTCCCCAAAAGAACAATGAGCTTTGAATAAATTTCAAACTTTTATAATCAAAGTTTTATAATTTTGGATTTTAATTTCTTGGGCAGAGTTGGCAGCATTCCTTATGGAGAGGAAGAGACCTTGCGATGGTAGTAGCGATGCGGTTGGAAAGGAAACAACAAGTACTGATGCTGATAACAGCTCTTTCCAATGTACTATATGTTTGAAACAAGTCAAAGATGCAATTCTGACTCGTAAAGGATACGTGACAATGAATGATATTATCTCAATCAATCGTCGTTGTGAAGATGTAGTCCAGTGGTAGGCACTCCCCGCTTACAATCGGTCTTGAATTCAAATCATCTTTGTATAAACCAAAAAAAAATCAGCGTTGTGAGGATATTCAAAACCATCAAACCTATTTGAATATCCCACTCAATTCTGTTGAACAGTTAGTTGGGGAATCGAGAAATCAAGAAATAACTTCCCAAGTTGATGAATTCTGGAACATTGCTATTGCTGAGGTGGATTTAAATGATCTGATGCATGATTCTGTTGCTAAAACACTAGATTTAGCTGCTGCCAGGCCTTCCCATCTACCAGAACAACATTTCAGAACTCAACTATTGATGGAAATGAGTATTCTCCTTCCTTTATTTTTTTTTTTTTTACTTGAATCCCTTGCACTTAGTTTCTATCTTTATTTTTTTCTTTTGTTCTTATATTAAAATTTCTTTATAAATTAATGGACTTGAAAACATCCATTTTTATTTGGATTGACCTATTTGAATTTTTAAAAGTTACAATTATTTTTATTTTGTTGATGATTTAGCAAGCTGCACAGGCCAAATCGGGTGACTCCAACACACTCATTTTGACTTCATTTAATCCATTTTGAAAATTAATGAGAGATTGATTAATCAAGTAAAAAGATTTAATAACATGTCAAATTTTTAACCCTTCTACATTTTGATACATTAATGAATTTATTTTTTTGGCACAGATCTAGCACTATTTATTAACTCACAAAAAAAAAATCACCACCCACACACGCAGACACATTACACGATTGCAAGATACAGAGGTATATACAAACACATAAAAATTGGATTATTTTATCAATTTTTTTACAAAAACAAATTTATTTATAATACTAATAACAAGAGGGAATCACCATGTTGAAGCAGAGTAGATTAAATCTGGATTAAAACTTGAATTCTCCAATAGACTAACTAAATAAAAAATAAAAAATCAAATTTTCTTACTGCATTTTTGTTGATTTCTGTAATCAATAGTTGTAATTGACTGTATATGATTTCTCTCTATTCAATTACCATTTCCCCAGAAGAACAATGAGCGTTGAATAAATTTCAAAGTTTTATAATTTTGGATTTTAATTTCTTGGGCAGAGTTGGCAGCGTTCCTTTTGGAGAGGACGAGACCTTACGTTGGTAGTAGTGAAGCGTATGGAAAGGAAACAACTAGTACCGATGCTGATAACTGCTCTTTCCCATGTACAATATGTCTTGAACAAGTCAGGGATCCAGTTCTGACTCGTAATGGATACGTGACAATGAATGATATTATCTCAATCAATTGCCGTTGTGAAGATGTAGCCCAGTGTGAGGCACTCCCCGCTTACAATCGGTCTTGAATTTGAGTCATCTTTATATATAAAAAAAATGGCGTTGTGAAGATATTCAAAATCCTCAAACCTGTTTGAATATCCCACTCAGTTCTGTTGACCAGTTAGTTGGGAAATCGAGAAATCAAGAAATAGCTTCGCGATGAATTTTGGAACATTGCTACTGCTGAGGTGGATTCAAATGATCCAACGCATGATTCTGGTTCTGAAGCACTAGATTCAGCTACTGCCCGGGTCTTCCCATCTACTAGAACATGATTTAATAACTTAACTTTTGATGGGAATGAGTATTCACCTTCATTTTTTTATTTTTTTTACTTGAATTCTTTGCACTTAGTTTCTATCTTTATTTTTTTTCTTTTGTTCTTATATTAAAATTTTTTTTATGAATTGATGGACTTGAAATCATCCATTTTTAATTGTATTGACCTATTTGACTTTTTAAAAGTTAATGTACAATTATTTTTATTTTGTTGATGATTTAGCAAGCTGCACATGCCAAATCGGGCGACTCCAACACACTCATTTTGACTTAAATTAAACCCGTTTTGAAAGTAAAAATATTTAATAACATGTCAAATTTTTAACCCTTCTATATTTTGATACATTCATGAATTCTTTTTTTGTTTTTTGGCACAGATCTAGCTCTATTTATTAACTCACAAAAAAAAAAAAAATCCACCCACTCACGTAGACTCATTGCAAGATAGAGTGGCATATACAAACACATAAAAATTAAATTATTTTATCAATTTTTTTTATAAAAAAAATTATTCATAATACGAATAACAAGAGGGAATCACCATTTTGAAGCATAGTAGATTAAATTTGGATTAAAACTTGAATTCTCCAATAGATTAACTAAATAAAAAATAAAAAATCAAATTTTCTTGCTGCATTTTTGTTGATTTCAATAATCAATAGTTGTAATTAACTCTATAAGATTTATCTCTATTCAATTACCATTTCCTCAGAAGAACAATGAGTTTTGAATAAATGTCAACATTTTATAATTTTGAATTTTCATTTCTTGGGCAGAGTTGGCAGCGTTCCTTATGGAGAGGACGAGACCTTGCGCCGGTAGTAGGGAAGCGGCTGGAAAGGAAACAACTAGTATTGATGCTGATAACAACTCTTTCCAATGTACAATATGTCTGGAACAAGCCAAGGGTCCAGATCTGACTCGTAAAGGATACGTGACAATGAATGATATTATCTCAATCAACCGCCGTTGTGAGGATGTAGCCAGTGGTAAGCACTCCCCGCTTACAATCGATTTTGAATTCTAGTTATCTTTCTATATATAAAAAAAAAAAAAAAAAAAGAGTTTTGAGGATATTCAAAACCCTCAAACAAGTTTGAACTTTCCACTCAGTTCTGTTGAACAGTTAGTTAGGGAATTGAGAAATCAAGAAATAGCTTCCCAAGTTGATGAATTTTGGAACATTGCTACTGCTGAGGTGGATTCAAATGATCCAACGCAAGATTCTAGTTCTGAAGCACTAGATTTAGCTATTGTCGGGTCTTCCCATCTACCAGAACAAGATTTAATAACTTAACTTTTGATGGGAATGAGTATTCACCTTCATTTTTTTTTTTTTTTTTTTTACTTGAATTCCTTAGTTTCTATCTTTATTTTTTTCTTTTGTTCTTTATTAAAATTTTTTTTATAAATTGATGGACTTGAAATCATCCATTTTGATTTGGATTGACCTATTTGACTTTTTAAAAGTAAATGTACAATTATTTTTATTTTGTTTATCATTTAGCAAGCTGCAACGGCCAAATCGGGTGACTCCAACACACTCATTTTGACTTAATTTAACCCGTTTTGAAAAATTAACGAGAGATTAATCAAGTAAAAGTATTTAATAACATGTCAAATTTTTAACCATTCTACATTTTGTTACATTAACGATTTTTTTTTTTTTTTTTTTTTGCACAGATCTAGCACTATTTATTAACTCACAAAAAAGAAAAAAAAAAAAAAAAAAAAAAGCACCCAGGCACGCAAGCACATTGAACGATTGCAAGATAGAGTGGCATATACAAACACATAAAAATTGGATTATTTTATCAATTTTTTTATAAAAACAAATTGATTTATAATATGAATAACAAGAGGGAATAACCATTTTGAAGCATAGTAGATTAAATCTGGATTAAAACTTGAATTCTCTAATAGATTAACTAAATAAAAAATAAAAAATCAAATTTTCTTGCTGCATTTTTTTTGATTTCAGTAATCAATAGTTGTAATTGACTATATATGATTTATCTCTATTCAATTACCATTTCCCCGGAAGAACAATGAGCTTTGGATAAATTTCAAAGTTTTATAATTTTGGATTTTAATTTCATGGGCAGAGTTGGCAGCGTTCCTTATGGAGAGGATGAGACTTTGCGCTGGTAGTAGTGAAGCGGCTGGAAAGGAAACAACTAGTACTGATGCTGACAACTCTTTCCAATGTACAATATGTCTGGAACAAGCCAAGGATCCATTTCTCACTCATAGAGTATACATGACAATGAATGATATTATCTCAATCAATCGCATATGTGAGGATGTAGCCAGTGGTAAGCACTCTCCGCTTACAATCGATGTTGAATTCGAATCATCTTTGTATACATAAAAAAATCGGAGTTTTGAGCATATTCAAAACCGTAAAAAATGTTTGAATATCGCTCCCATTTCTGTTGAACAGTTAATTGGGGAATCAAGAAATCAAGAAATAGCTTCCCAAGTTGATAAATTTTTGAACATTGCAACTGCTGAGGTGGATTCAAATGATCCGACGCATGATTCTGTTGCTGAAGCACTAGATTCAGCTGCTGCCGGGTCTTCCCATCCACCCCAGAACAGGATTTAATAACTTAACTTTTGATGGAAATGAGTATTCACCTTCATTTTTTTTTTTACTTGAATCCCTTGCACTTAGTTTCTATCTTTATTTTTTTCTTTTGTTGTTATATTAAAATTTTTTTACAAATTGATGGACTTGAAATCATCCATTTTGATTTGGATTGACCTATTTGACTTTCTAAAATTTAATGTACAATTATTTTTATTTTGTTGATGATTTAGCAAGCTGCACCGGCCAAATCGGGCGACTCCAACACACTCATTTTGACTTAATTTAACCCGTTTTGAAAAATTAATGAGAGATTAATCAAGTAAAAGTATTTAATAACATGTCAAATTTTTAACCCTTCTACATTTTGTTACATTAACAATTTTTTTTTTTTTTTTTTTGCACAGATCTAGCACTATTTATTAACTCACAAAAAAGAAAAAAAAAAAACACCCAGGCGCGCAAGCACATTGAACGATTGCAAGATAGAATGGCATATTCAAACACATAAAAATTGGATTAATTTATCAATTTTTTTATAAAAAATTATTTATAATACTAATAACAAGAGGGAATCGCCATTTTGAAGTAGAGTAGATTAAATCTGGATTAAAACTTGAATTCTCCAATGGATTAACTAAATAAAAACTAAAAAATCAAATTTTCTTGCTGCATTTTTGTTGATTTCAGTAATCAATAGTTGTAATTGACTATATATGATTTCTCTATATTCAATTACCATTTCCCCATAAGAACAATGAGTTTTGAATAAATTTCAAAGTTTTCTAATTTGGGATTTTAAATTCTTGGGCAAAGTTGGCAGCTTTCCTTATGGAGAGCACGAGACCTTGCGCTGGTAATAGTGAAGCGGCTCGAAAGGAAACAACTAGTACTGATGGTGATAAAAACACTTTCCAATGTACAATATGTCTGGAACAAGACAAGGATCCAGTTCTAACTCGTAAAGAATATGTGACAATAAATGATATTATCTCAATCAAACACCGTTGTGAGGATGTAGCTCAGTGGTAGGCACTCTTCGCTTACAATGGCTCTTGAATTCGAGTAATCTTTGTATTCAAAAAAAAAAATCGGCGTTCTGAGGATATTCAAAACCCTCAAACAAGTTTGAATATCCCACTCAGTTCTGTTGAACAATTAGTTGGGGAATCGAGAAATCAAGAAATAGCTTCCCAAGTTGATGAATTTTTTGGACATGGCTACTGCTGAGGTGGATTCAAATAATCCGACGCATGATTCTGTTGCTGAAGCACTAGATTCAGCTGCTGCCGGGTCTTCCCATCTACCAGAACAAGATTCAATAACTTAACTTTTGATGGGAATGAGTATTCACCTTCCTTTTTTTTTTTTTTACTTGAATTCCTTGCATTTAGTTTCTATCTTTATTTTTTCTTTTGTTCTTATATTAAAATTTTTTATAAATTGATGGACTTGAAATCATTCGTTTTGATTTGGATTGACCTATTTAACTTTTTAAAAGTTAATGTACAATTATTTTTATTTTGTTGATGCTTTAGCAAGCTGCACAGGCCAAATCGGGTGACTCCAACACAATCATTTTGACTTAATTTAACCCGTTTTGAAAAATTAATGAGGAATTAATCAAGTGAAAAGATTTAATGACATGTCAAATTTTTAGCCCTTCTACATTTGATATATTAACTTTTTTTTTTTTTTTTTTTTTTTTTGCACAGATCTAGCATATTTAACCATTCTACAAATGATACATTAACTTTTTTTTCACTGATCTAGCACTAGTTATAATGGCGGTGATGATTTATTAACTCGCAAAAAAAAAAAAAATACCACCCATGCACGCAGGTAAATTACACGATTTCAATATAGAGTATCATGTACAAACACATAAAAATTGGATTAATTTATCAATTTTTTATGAAAACAATTTTATTTATAGTACTAATAACAAGAGAGAATCACCATTTTGAAGCAGAATATATTAAACATGAATTAAAACTTGAATTATCCAATAGATTAATTTTTAAAAATTGAAAAATCAAATTTTCTTATTGCATTTTTGTTGATTTCAGTAATCAGTAATAGTAATTAACTAGATATAATTTCTCTTTCGATATCGAAAACTTGTGTTTCTTAGTCTTATTTTTTTCAATTTAAATATTTTATTTTCTTCTTAAATGGCATCTATTTTTGAAGAGTCCGTTTACGGTGGTACTATAGGAGTAGGATGAATTTTACTCCTACTTACTGTAGCGCGCTACAGTAGCGCGCGCTACAGTGACGCGCTACAGTAACGCGCAACAGTTTTTTTTTTTTTTTGACGCACAAACTTTTTAAAAAAAAATACCTTTTTTAAAAAAAATTCTTTTTTTTTAAAAAAATACTTTTTATAACAAGGGAAATCAGATCAGGATTATATAGACATCAGATGAGAGAATACAAGAGATCAGATCAACAGACTATAGATATCAGATCAAGAATATAAAAGAAATCATACAGTAGAACTAAAATATAATTAACAAGAGAGATCAGATCAGGATTATATAGACATCAGATCAGCGAATACTTGACATCAGATCAACAGACTATAGATATCAGATCAAAAATAAAAAAGAAATCATACAGTAGAACTAAAACATACTTAAAAAGGGAGATCAGATCAACAGACTATAGACATCAGATCAGCGTATACTTGACATCAGATCAACAGACTATAGACATCAGATCAAGATTTTAAAAGAAATCACACAGCAGAACTAAAACATACTTAACAAAGGAGATCAGATCAGGATTATATAGACATCAGATCAACTCATACTTGACATCAGATCAACAGACTATAGACATCAGATCAAGATTTTAAAAGAAATCACACAGCAGAACTAAAACATACTTAACAAATGAGATCAGATCAGGATTATATAGACATCAGATCAACTCATAACTGACATCAGATCAACAGACTATAGACATCAGATCAAGATTTTAAAAGAAATCATACAGTAGAACTAAAACATACTTAAAAAGGGAGATCAGATCAACAGACTATAGACATCAGATCAGCGTATACTTGACATCAGATCAACAGACTATAGACATCAGATCAAGATTTTAAAAGAAATCACACAGCAGAACTAAAACATACTTAACAAAGGAGATCAGATCAGGATTATATAGACATCAGATCAACTCATACTTAACATCAGATCAACAGACTATAGATATCAGATCAAAAATATAAAAGAAATCATACAGTAGAACTAAAATATACTTAACAAGGTAGATCAAATCATGATTATATAGACATCAGATCAACTCATACTTAACATCAGATCAACAGACTATAGATATCAGATCAAAAATATAAAAGAAATCATACAGTAGAACTAAAATATACTTAACAAAGTAGATCAAATCATGATTATATAGACATCAGATCACAAAATAGCAGACATCAGATCAACAGAATTTAGATATCAGATCAAAAATATAAAAGAAATCATATCATACAACAAAAACGTCCATAATATGTATCATAATAGCCAAAAATAACAAAAGAAACGAAGGTACTGTAGCGCGTTTACTGTAGCGCGCGGAACTGTAGCGCGTTACTGTAGCGCGCGCGCGGAACTGTAGCGCGCTACTGTAGCGGGGTAGGAGTAAAATTCATGGTGGTCCTATAGGACCACCATATAAATTACCATTTTTGAAACAATGATGGTTAAATAAAGGGGGTTTTTCTTTATTTTTTGGGCTTTTAAAACAAATTGAGTCATGAATGATCTATGCCATTGAAAACAGAATAAAAATGAATAACCACCTTGAATGATGAAGATAATTATGAGCTCATTTGCTATATATTGGCGGCGGCGCGACCAATGTCCTCCTCCTCATCAGCATAAATAACGATGACTGGGTTGTCGTTGGCGCTAAAAGAATAGCCCAAGGACACAGCTTCAGGCTATCTTTGTCTGCGAAAGTTGTTGGGATCATGAATTCGCTAGAAGTTTAGGCAAATCTCTATGGGGTTGATTAGGGCAGGTCTAGTTTGTCGTGAGGTGTTCTTGTTGGGGGCGATGCCGCCGGTGGTGAAAGGAGGAGAAGAACAGATTCCTTTTCAAACACTCACAGAGCATTTTGTTGCGAGATATAATGGTTTACTAGGGGAGTTGCCGTATATTAGGTTTGGTTTGCTTCTTACCCGAATTTACATAAAATTAAGCATAAAAATTTATATGTAGGTTCAAGAGGGAGATGAAAAAATCAATAGCATAACCCCAAATTTAGCACATGAATAAACACATCAACGAAAAATTAACTTCATGAAAACTGAATTTAAAGAGGCACAAACCCAACAACTTATTCAAATTAATATTCCAAACCTAACTCAATTCAAATTATAAAATTTCCCATCAAATCTTCCAGGCCTAACAGGATACACAATTTCCCCGACCAACTTCATTTCACCCTGCACATTCAAAGAAACTATAAGCTCACCACTTCAACTGGTCCTATTCCGACAGAGCACTCTACATGCTCATTACCATCGTCATCTATAAGTTTGACAGCCGCAGTAGAAAGACCAAGAGTTCCACATGTAACCTGTGCCTCCAACAATAAGAAAAACAGCAGAAAATAGATAACTAACCAATCCTAGGCGTGTAAGGCATATATACCTGCACATCCCCAAGTTTCCAATAAACTTCACGCTGAAAAATCTCATCTGACAATAGAGCTATGAGGTCATCATCGGTGATAATCTGCATTAACAAAAACAAGATTTGGAAATTTTTAAGTGGATGCAGATTACATTGTCTAGACCTGTTTGACCTATAAATTATAGCAAAAAGAATGAAATAACAGCAATACCATATACCTCTAGAACAATTGTTTTTGTAATTTGAAACCATTGTGACACAAAACCACTTCAATTTTTTCAACCGAACATTTTTAGGAGCCACATCTACAAAGCAGCTCTAAAATGCTAGGAAACAAAAAACAAGTACAGCAAAACGGCATCCATTTACCTTTTCCTAGTAGCACATAGAATAATAAAATTTTTCATTTACCTTTTTCTTGTCAGCCACATATTTAAATCGCCAAAAGAGATCTTCAAGTTCTTTACCATCAATATCATAACCAAGCTGAAAATTCGAGGACAAAAAAAAAAAAGGAACCTCAGAATAACTGATGGGTATAAAAAACTATGAAGAGCTCTAAACATATGAAAGGAAAAACTGAATTTTACCTCCAAAAGTTTGGCTTTCAGAGCATGACGTCCACTGCCACAAAATATGCAAAGTAAATAACATGTCATCATATAGGTGTTCCAGAAATATAAAAAACGGCATATTCACTTTAATTTTTCTATTCAAGGAAATCATTTCATGTGTCTGACAGTTCAAGAGAGATGGTAAGGATCTGATACCTCAACAAAGTATCCCCTTCATCTCCTCATGTTAGAAATATTAGACATAACTATAGAATAATTTATTGTGCCAATTTATTTAGAATTTAAAAACTACAATTTTGTAAACATCATAACTTTCTGTATCCCAATATTTTTGTCAGGACAAAAAGTTCGTACGCAGGATATCTTAAATGTGCAAAAAGGTAGGGGACCATATTTACCTTTAAGTTAAATAAATTTGAGTATATATATAAAAAAGAGCATAAAGGTTTCAGTCACCTCAGTTTACCAAGGACAATTCCAGATTCATTAGTACGACCAATATCTTCAGGAGCTATGATCTCATATCTTTCTTTGTGTTTAAGCATTCCATCCTATAAATAATTTAAAAGAAAGATAAACAATTGAAAGCATAATGTAAGAACTTAGACATCCTAATTCTAGAAAACACAGAATCTCCGTCATTGTGCCACAAACATTAAGGGCACAGAGACATATTGAGGTGCATACAGGATATAATTAAAAGAGCAATGATATATACAATGAAAAGTAGAGGAATGTTGTGTCATTCACTCATTGGTAAAGCTTTAAATGAACAACCAATGAATAAATGATACAACAATGACTCCACCAAATTCACTTCGCCCTTTCACTCTTTATATCATTTTCCTAATTAGAAGTGAAACCACAGTTTCCATTTTGGTTGGTGTGGAGGGTTTGTAGATATGAATAAACAAAGCAACTGCCTTCTAGAATTACATATCCATGACATACTGCACATTTAATTTCAGAGCAAGTTACAAAAGAAGAAAACAGAAAGAAAATAACAGGCAACTTGAGAAATTCCTACCATGGTATTCTCACTGTTGTACTCTTCAGTGGTTGCAGAATCAGGCCTCCAATATCTGTAGATTAGCCTTGCATACAGTCGTCACAGTTTACTTCAAAAAATTGTGGAGATAGTGTCCCCATCATATTTCTCACAGTTAAGCGCATTCATCAACCAACTAAAACAGAAAACAAAATCAATGATCTCCAAATGAGCAGTACCTATCACACCAACACTTAAAATAGAAAATAAAATCAATGATATCCTTATGAGCAGTACCTATCAGACCAACACTTAAAACACAATAAAAACTACAAAGAACAAACAACTAACTCAAGCTACTCCAAATCCCTTCATCAATTATTTAATACTCAACAATGCCAAATAAAACATCAAGCCAACAATAAAAGTAACAAATATACCCGCTGGGGTGCCCTCTTGACAAAAACTTCCATAAATTCTGGCTGCACAGTTTGGACATATTCCAATAGTATCAACAAATTCTCTTGGCTCCCTAGTCTTCCCTTCTCTACAAAAGCACTGAGCAGTGAATTCAAGGCTACAACGTACTTATCCATGACCTCAAATGTCATAATTGCCTCCTGAACACAATTTGCAATGACATAACTACCAAATGCAGAAGCAAAAGTAACTACTGAGAGTAAACCTTACTTTCTCATTGATTTAATCGCATCCCACATTGCATCAAACAAACTATTCTTTCCTAACAAATCCACAACCAAATTCCAGGCATAAGGGCTATGCTTATCCTTAAGTTGGTAACCAGCCCACCGGAAAAACTTGACTGTCGAAGCCGGGAATCCATAGGACTACTTAAGGACTTCTTCAACATCTTCCTGAGAAACACGATGCTAGTATCATCAAGAATTTTTTCAACAATGACAGACGGAGTACCAGCTATGATTTCATAGAGTAATTTAACTTTTAGTCGAAATACAACGACCGGTGACGGCCCGAATATTGACCTAAATTCAAACGAAAGATTGGGATGATTTAAGAATGCATTGGGAGTTTCCTTAGGTTTTCCTAAACTTCAATAATGGAGCTAAAGGGAGTTTTGGGTTTGGAAGATGAGAGACTCGACCGTAGGGAAGCAACACAGAGATAATAATAAAAAAGATGGAGGAAGGATAGTGGACGGAGAAGAGGGTGGTGACGGGGTCACGCTGCAAAGGAGAAGAAAGAATGAGGGGGAGGGGGAGGGGGAGGGGGAGGGGTTGACGGGCGATCGTCTAAGGAAAACATTTGGAAACAAATAATTAAAAAATAGCACACGTGAGAATGACGAAAAATTCAAGCGTGGGAAGGGTGAAGGAGCCACTTAGTTTCTTTTTATATATATGTAGATAATTACACAAATACATATTGAATTTATTTTATTGATCTTCCTTTTAAAAAATAATTTTATTAGGAAAAAATCAAGATTTAAAAAAAATTAATTGATTGAATCTGAATTAAAATTTGAATTCTCTAATTGATGGATAAAACAAATTAATTATATATGGAATCCTTATAAGCGGCTGATTTATTTTTCTGGACTACTATTTGTAGCCCATTTTTTACTATTTATAGCTCTATTTTCAAAGTTTACTATCTAAAATGTCCCTCTAACAAAAAAAAAAAAATAACTCAACATTTTTTCTTATTTATTCTTCTCATTTTTCAAACTCCACCACAAACACACTAAATTGAGAAAAATTTCTACACAAAAAGTTTAATTAAAAAATATTTGAATTCTGAAACAATTATTTTTACTTAGTGCATAACATATTCCCATAATAAGATAATAACATAATAGAATTTATTCATAATTACATATATATTTATTTATTTTGTCCATTTTTTAGAATTATTTTTCTTCCAGCGGATACCACTTAACGATGGCCATAGCCACTATGAGACAATTCACGCCATCATCTTCTTCTTCCTTGTCTTCTCTACAACAACAGTAGCAGGAAGAATCGCTCCAAGAAATGTTGCATTTTTCACAAAAATAAACCCTTTGATGAAGATGACAACGATGATCACGATGATGAAAATCAAACTCATTGTTGTGATCATGCTCATTGAAACGAATGTGATGGTGATGATATTGGTTCTAGTAATTAATCCGAGTTCATTCAATTAACAAAAGTAGTTTTTCAGGAATTTTTTACCAAAAATTTTTTTTGATTATTTTCCTCCCTCATTTCCTCCCTTTTTTTAATTTTTTTACTTTTCTAAAAAATACTGTATGTATGAGAATTGTTCTTATAATTGGTTATTATATGATTAAATATGTTTAAAATGATTAAGATAGTATTCATTTTGTTGGGATAAAAAAATATATATTCATTTTGTTAAATTTTGATAAATTATTTAAAAATTAGTAAAAGGACAATTTGGAAAGATTATTTTTAAAATAAGGCTATAAATAGCAAAAATTGGGCTATAAATATTACTACCAATTCTCCCTTAACTTAAGCCCAATTTGTCCAACCCTTTATTTTATTTTATTTTTAATAAAAATGGCCAAATACTAGTAGAATTAGAATGATAATTTATTGCCCCACCGTTATTGAAAAAGCAAAAAAACGTTTCAGAATTAGGTTAGACTTCCTTTACTTCTCAAAATAGAATGCCTAATTATATTCAAATCCTGTTAAATCCTGTTAGAAGAAAAATTACTTTTCTATTGTATTTTTCTTGTTTTGGTCTACCCATAACCTTATTTAAGGTGTGGATTTGATGAAAAAAAAAAAGCAAGATTATTTATGAATAAAATTTGGCTCTGTCATCTAATTTAACCTCTATAAATTAAGAGTTTATTTTTAGTAGGACTATTACTAAACTGGTATTCTTCTACCGAGTAACCTCATAAATCCACATACAAAAGCAAAATAATTCAAGAGAATAAGATTATCCAAGTCAAATTTTTTTACCCCATAAAGAATTTGCATCATTAATAATAAAAAGTGAATTATATTTTACTCCATAAGATTTGGTAAAAATAAAACTCCTCTAAAAAGACAAAATCACCCCCCCGAATTCCAGTCACCTATGCCTTAAAAGAAATGGCAAAATTAAGACTTATGAAAAGACTGCTTTACCCTTAAACCCTTCTCTCACCCTTTTTCCTTTCTCCCCCGTAGCAACTTCTCCTCTTCGTTTCCCTCTTTTTCCCCTTCTTCATCGCGGCCCATTTTTTCTCTCCCTTTTTCTCGCCGCCCTTCTCCCCCCCCCCCTTTTCTACCAATACAATACTCTCTCACGACCTTTCTGCCGCACAATTCTCCCTCTTCCACCCAAAGTGCAGTCATCACCCTATTTCCGGCCGTCGATCTCAGTAGATCTACTATCGTTGTCATCCCACCATTTCATCACGATTCGATTGAAAACCCAGCAGTAAGAGTTCACATAGCCCTTTTCTTTTTTTTTTTTTTTGCGGTGGAGTTTTTGTGCCCAATTTTTTTTTTTTTTTTGCCTCTCCTTGGAAAAATTTTTATTTCTCGATTTTGTGGGGCGATTTATGCTTAAGTATTGTTTTTTGTTATTTTAGTCAGTTAGTTCAAATTTGGATGGTCGTGATGCAATAGGCAATTGACAGTGATGTACGCTGCTTCCAATAGGTTATCAATGGGAAACGATCTAGGTGGCAATTAGGGTTCTATCGGAGTTGGATTGCCATTACTGCGATGTCCTCCGAGTTAGGAGATGATTTTCTTGTTGATTTGAGATTTCTTGATGTTGGTGTAGGATAAGTGGAACAAAAAATACTAATTTAACAAAATTTTAAATCGCCCAAATTTGCACTGTTTTAAAAAATCTATTTCAATAAAATGAAATATTTCTCCCACGATTAAACAAGTTTGCTCTTAAATTTTAGAGGAAGCAGAACAGTAAAAAAATAATTTAATAATCTAACATTTAAAATTATAATAAAAATAAATAAATAAAAGTAAAACTAGAAGAAATATGACAAAAGGCTTTTTTACTTAAACCAAAGAAGAGGAAAAAAATGAGTTGAAGAACCCTGTAAAAAAACTTTTCAAAAAACTCTTTTTTCTTTCGGTTTCGTGAGAATAGAGAGGATTGGTAGAAGAGCTGCAGAAGAATTCTATTCGTCTTCTTGTGTTATTCTCAAAGGAGAATACCTCTTTTATATATAGGTAAACACTGCTCTTTAAGGATCAATTTTCTTTATTTAAAAAATCACAAGAGTCTGATTTTTTGGAGCAGGAACTTTCAACCCTTTCAATTCTTATCAGAAAGTAGAAACTTTCAACACGTTTAACTCCATGATACTTAGTCCAAGATTCTCAAATGTAAGTTATTAATACTTTTAATTTTTTGAAATACCAACAGTTGGTGGATTAAAAATGGCAGAAGAGCATAATTTGTGTCACTAGGTCAATGTTTTGGACCAAAGTGCGATTTGTCTGAGTGTAAAAATAAGGAACGAATGCTGTCTCTCGTCTCCGGAACTGTCTCAATACGATTGGTACCTTCTTATTTTGCTCAAATGAATAAGGCTTAAGGGAGATGAGATTTCTGAAAGAGTGGTTGCCCCTCTTTGTTTTTGGTGGTGATGTCAATGAAGCTAGGGGTGGGCATGGTTTGGCCAAATCTAGTAAAATTGGCCAAATCGATCAAATTTTGTCGGTTTGAGTGGTTTAAAAATATTTTTTGAAATCGGTGGTTTGAAAAATTTTTAAACTGTATATTGGTTTGGCCGACAGTTTCATTGATGAAATCGGCCATTTTGGCCGGACCGGCCGGTATAATTAAATATAATTTATTATTATTATTATTATTATTATTATATGTTTAAAAAAAGAACCACTTAATATTTTGTTTCCCAGTGATAATTGTTAAATGTTCCGTCCTTAGCGGGCTGAATTTTCAAAATACTAAATGTTCTGTTGGGCCATTTTTTTTAAAAAAAAAAGTAAGTTCACTTATGTCTCTCCTCTGACTTCAAGGCTTCAACAATCTTGATTTAAGATGTTGAATTTTAAAATGAAAAGTATGGAGAAGGAGAGGTACTGAGCAGTGAGTAGTCTTTTTGTTTTGATAATTTTAAAAAAAAATCACTTAATATAATATTAGTTGCTGCCCACTTAATATTAATATTTATAATTTAAAAAATAAAGTAAAAATAAAAAATGTCTCAATCCTAATTATTGACCTAAGTCGTTACTCACTCTCCCAAAAATTTCCCAAGACGGTTTCTAACTCTCTCTCTCTCTCTCTCCCCTATCTCTCAACCCAAGCCACCACCATCACCATCTCTCATCCTAAGCCACCATCTCTCTACCACCTAAAGGAAGTGGACAAAGTTCTAGCAAAGGAAAGAAATACCATTTCTCTATTATCATTATTCTCATGAGCTATTAGTAAGTATTAATTTTTCTTTTGAACTTTGTTTGTGACATGTTGAGACAATTTTTTTTATATTTTTTAATTTGTGAATTTTTAAAATTGTGATATTTAATTTCCTTTTTTATTATTTTAATGTTTTCGAATTTGTATTAAGTACGATTTTATATTTTTAGTGTATGTTACATGTTTTTAGTTTTAAATTTTAATTTTGGAAATGCATTATGTACAAACCGGTCAAACCGGCCAAACTAAATCGTTAAAATGTGGTTTGGCCGGTTTGAATTGACACGTTTAATTGATCGGTTTGGTTTGAAAATTTTCCAAACCGTAGGTATTGATTTGGTTTGCCTTTCGGGAACCGACCGATGCTCACCCCTAAATGAAGCAAAGAAAAAAAAAATGAAATGGTGAAGATTATGAACAGGGGGGGTGTGGTGGTGGACAATATTTATCCTACAACTAGGAGTAGCAAATGAATTATACTCCTAGTGAAATTCATATACAAATCAGCATTAAATGTCTTGTTCCCCACTCAAAAAATAAGCCCCATCTTCACGTGCCTATTCATGCTTGCAAAACCCTCCACTCATTTGTTATTATTACTCCATTAATTGCAGCTGTTTTTTTTTTTTTTCGAAAACCTGCAATCAAGCAATCAATTTTCAACCGTTTTTCCTTTTTGAAAATTGGCACATAATAATTATGATTGATGCTGCTTTCAAGATTATTCCAATCAAGTATCAAAATCCTCATATCACATTTGTGTTTAAATTCGTATTTTTGGTTTCATTCTGCATTTCCCGTTCGTTAACTTTTTATGATGGAAAATCATAAAAGCTGATGTAAAATCGCGTTAACTTTTTATGATGGAAAATCATAAAAGTTGATGTAAAATCGCGATATTTGACATATTTTGCTCTCAGTCACTACTTTCTATTTATATTTTGATATAGATAATCATTAATACTGCTTGTTCCGAGTGATGTTAATTGCTAATTCTCCGATTGATGAAATTTTTTCTCCGTGCCTTCTTGCCAAGTTCCATTTGTCAACTTCATATCACATTTTGTTCATATTCGTGTTTTTGGTTTCATTCTGCATTTCCCGTTCGTTAACTTTTTGTGATGAAAAATCATAAAAGTTGATGTAAAATCACGATATTTGACATATTTTGCTCTCAGTCACTACTTTTTATTTATATTTTGATATGGATATCATCAATACTGCTTTTTTCGAGTGATGTTAATTGCTAATTCTCCGGTTGATGGAATTTTTTCTCCATGCCTTCTTGCCAACTTCCGTTTGTCAACTTCATATCATATTTGTGTTCAGATTCGTGTTTTTGGTTTCATTCTGCATTTTTCGTTCGTTAACTTTTTGTGATGAAAAATCATAAAAGTTGATGTAAAATCACGATATTTGACATATTTTGCTCTCAGTCACTACTTTTTATTTATATTTTTATATGAATATCATCAATACTGCTTGTTTCGAGTGATGTTAATTGCTAATTCTCCGGTTGATGGAATTTTTCTCCGTGCCTTCTTGCCAACTTCCGTTTGTCAACTTCATATCACATTTGTGTTCAGATTCGTGTTTTTGGTTTCATTCTGCATTTCACGTTCGTTAACTTTTTGTGATGAAAAATCATAAAAGTTGATATAAAATCACGATATTTGACATATTTTACTCTCAGTCACTGCTTTTTATTTATATTTTGCTCTCAGTAAGTACATTTACCATCAACATCGTAATACAAAACATATATCATCATCTGTCATTCATATAATGATTCTCCATCAACTATATCAGTAAGTGCATTTACTATCAATATCGTAATATATAACATATACTATCATCTCTCATTCATATAATGATTCTCCATCAACTCTATTAATAAGTACATTTACCATCAACATCCTAATACAAAACATATACCATCATCTGTCATTCATATAATGATTCTCCATCAACTATATATCAGTAGGTACATTTACCATCAACATCATAATAAACAAAATTTACCATCATCAACATAAGAATACAATTTTCATCCTCAGGGTTACCTCTACGACACAATATCATAATAAAATCAGAACAAAAGCATCCAAGAACATCATATTAAAGATTTCCATCAACAACAAACATAATAAAATACATTTATCTTCACGCGCCTATTCATGCTTGCAAAACCCTCCACCCATTTGTTATTACTACTCCATTAATTGCAGCTGCTTTCTTTCTTTTTTTTTTTTTGGAAACCTGCAATCAAACAATCAACTTTGTGATGGAAAATCATAAAATTTGATGTAAAATCACGATATTTGACATATTTTGCTCTCAATCACTACTTTTTATTTATATTTTGCTCTCAGTAAGTACATTTATCATCAACATCATAATACAAAACATATACTATCATCTGTCATTCATATATTGATTCTCCATCAATTCTATCAGTAAGTATATTTGCCATCAACATTCTAATACAAAACATTTACCAATATTTTGTCATTCATATAATGATTATCCATCAACTCTATCAGTAAGTACATTTACCATCAACATCATAATACAAAACATATACCATCATCTGTCATTCATATAATGATTCTCCATCAACTATATCAGTAGGTACATTTACCATTAATATCATAATAAACAACATTTACCATCATCAACATAAGAATACAATTTTCATCCTCACGGTTACTTCTACGACACAATATCAGCACAAAATTAGAACAAAAGCATCCAAGAACATCATATTAAAGATTTCCATCAACAACAAACATAATACAATACATTTATCATCAGCCATTTTTTTCTTAAAAATACAATTACCATCATCAGGGTTTCATTCACTGCAGAATATCAGAACAAAAACATAACAAAAGCATCCAAGAACATCACAATAAAGATTTCCATCAACAAGAAACATAATACAAGTACAGTTACCATCATCAACATAAGAGTAGAATTTCCGTCATCAGAGTCCATTTTACGGCACAATTTCGGAAAAAAAGCATCCAATAACATACCTTCTCTCTGTCGCGTTTCTTCTCATCCCTTTGATGCATTTTTGGTTCTCATTTTTTCTCCCTTTCTCTTTCTTATTGTCCGTTCCTTCAATTTTGTTGCTTTTTTGATTCTTCAAATAAGATGAAAAATCTTGTTGCTCTATTGTTCGGATTTGGGTTTATATTGTTGATGAGTTTCTCTTTTGATGACGGTTGAAAGCGGATGCTTCATGCTGTAGGATTCCCGGAGCAAAAATTTCTTCTTTTGATTATTCAAATCACTTGGAAACTACTGGTCTTCTTTTCCGATTGCGCAGCTGAATGATTTCGGGCAGAAGCAACGACTGGAAAGTAGCGAAAAGAAGCCGACGTGGGTTTTTTCCGGCAACTGGAAAGCAGCGATTTTGGTTTTGAAACAAAAAAAAAAAAATGGGATTGAATACCGCTTGGTTTTTCCGTTTTGTGAGGTATGATGGGAATTTTGAATTTGTTCAATTTCCCATAAAAAAAACAAACACATTAATATTGTCTTGGAAAGTGGATTGATGGTAAATGGTAGCTACATTATTTAAATTGTGTTTCCTTATTTCCAATGAGCGTGTTTACACTCTCTTAAAACCTTAATTTTCAGATTTTCTTTTTGATTTAATTTTTGTTATGTGTACCAATTTATATAGTACACCTAGTTGTACTACATAAGTATTGGTGGTGGTGCTGGTATTTTGGTAACAGTAGAAGCGTGGGATCATGAAAATATTAAAATTGAAAAATATTTTTTGGAGAAGAAAAATAAAAGAATAAAAGATGTAAAAATGCAATCAAAATTATTTTAAAATTTTAAAAATGAGAAATGAAAGAATGAAAAAAGAAAAAAATTATTTTGAAAGGATAAAATGAAATAAATTAAAAAAGATTAATCATATTTTTGGTCTCTTACATGTGATCAGATAACGTTTTTGGTTTCTTACATTTTGAAATGACTTTTTTGGTGCCTTACATATAAAATATGCATTATTTGGTCTCTTACATTTTAAAAAGGTATTATTTAGTCCCCATAATATCTGTTTTATCTAAACTGTCCCAAATTTATTTATGAGTAGTATACAAAAAGTTTTTAATAAAAGATATAATAGTTTAAACATCAATATATATATTAAAATATTTAAAATTTAAGTTAGATTATGAAAATATGAAATAATTCATCTCTATTTAGTGAATTTCGGGTTAGTTATTTATAAATTTTAATGGTTAGATTTAAAATTTTGAAATTTTTTAACAGTTAGATTAATATTTAGACTGTTATATTATTCATTTAGGAAGGTTTTGTAGACTGTACATAAATAGAGTTGATAAAACTTGGACCGAATCAATAATAGGGATTAAATAATATATATTTTAAAAATAAGGGACAAAAAAATATTTTAAAATGCAAAAAAAAAAATTATTTGGTCAAATGTAAGGGACCAAAAATATAGTTTAATCTAAAAAAATTAATATTTAAGATATGTTAAAAATTAAAAATAATTGAAAAATGAGTTTATATTTGGTAGGATGGATATTTTAGTCAAAAACTTTATATCAGGGGTATTACCCTTAATTTAATCATTAAATTGGATGACATCACAAGTGGGTTGGGTGTGAAAGGTTAGGGTGGGGGCAGGAGAAATTTTGTAATTTTTAAAATTTTTAAGGGAGTTTTTATATTTTGATTAAATCTTAGGGATAAAATGTAATTTACCCTATAATAATTTATTGTGAATTATATATTTAAAAAGATAAAGTTAAATTAAAACTCATTTTATTGGAGGGAGGGGGAGTAGTATTATTTAATTACAATGGGAAGAGTGGTGCAGGAGCCCTGAATTTCACCCTTTTTTTTTAATAATTGTGGAGACCAAAAATAGCATAGATAATGGATTTAATAATATATCCAACAGAAGAGGTCGAGAATTTGTTGAGTAGGTAAGGCCCAAAGAAAAAAAAAAAAAAAAAAAAACTCTGAAAGGCGGCCAAGTGTTTCACTTAAACCTTAAGAGCTTAATGGGCTGTGGGCCAAGGAGAGGTCCACATTAGATTATTAAATTGAGCACTTTAATGGCGACGTTTCCGTTAAAAAACAGCCGTGGATCTTTGACCGGCCTAACACAGATCAATCCAACGGCTCACGTCTATTCTTGAAGGCACATTTGGCAGGACGGCTTTTTAGTTATTCTAGTTTAAGATAGGGATTTTGGGCAAGTCTTCTTTCGTTCCCTTCAGCCTCGGATCGTATGCAAATTCATTTCTCAACACGTCTCTTTTGTTTTTCTCACGTTGTTCAGGACCCGCTTGAAAAGGTTTCTTTTTCTGTCTCAACTGTATTATGAATCAGTGATCATCATGTTATCCCGCTAAGTGAATATAAAATATAAAAGGTAGGGAATGGAAATTATTCTTATCCTTTGTTTGATGACGATGATGAGCCAAAAAGATTGATTTTTGTTGACGGGATTCATGATTTTTGACATGGGTCTGATGGGTTTGTGTTGTTTTTTCTTCTTGTCCGTTCCTTGAGGATTCTTTCTTTGACTTTCTATTTGCTGTTGTCCATTGGAGATGTTATTTTTCTTGTTGGTTTTTGAGTGCAATTAGGAAAATAGGCTCAACAATGTTTGATATAATCTCTTTATATCCCTGAAGGATCAATTGATTGGATTGTCTTCTGCCTGGGCTTTGCCTGGTAAGGTTTTATCGAATGCTTTCGTGGTGTTTGTCTGAAACTTATCACGCCGTTTATGTATATTTGGTCATCATCTATATTTTGTTGCCCTTATCTTTGTTATGGTTTGTCTGAAACTTATCACGCCCTTGACAATCCCTGCGATTTCCCCCTTTTATTTATATTTGGTTGCTCTTTATCTTTTTATAGTTTGTCTGAAACTTTTAACGCCCTTGGCGATCCCAGCGATTTTCCTCTTTTGTCTATGTTTACTATTGTCGTCTTTTATCTATATTTGGTTGCTCTTAGTTTGACTATTTTGGTTGGTACATTAGGAGGTTTTCCTTCCCCATGAAAAAGTTTAAATTTGTGGGAACCTCTTGTTCTTCCTGGGCCGAGTGGGGATTTTTACCCTATCAATAATCAAGAGAGTACAAAGCTTTCAAGCCCATCTCTAACAGCCGGATTTTTCTTCTGGTATACGAGGAAATTGTGTGTTTTTCAGTAGCCTTGTTATGATTCTTTAGTTATTATTATTTGTAGATTACCTTAGAAATTTGATATATTGAATCATTTCAAAATCTTGTTTCTATTGTTTCTATCTTATTTTAGCTAATATGTACATGGCTGTTGTTTTTAATCTGAATACTTGAGTATTAAATTCACGTAAACCAAAGGAAATACTCGGAATTGGAAGTATTGAATCATTGGGATACGTTTTCATGGCGGATATAAAATTCTTTGTCACCCTGTTATTTGTTGTTAAATAGACAGGAATACCGCCAGAGCTAAATGGTACCTCAACCCAAACTGAGATTTACTGAAGGAGTCAGAATTCCTGTGACATAGCCTTTTAGCTAACGTTGTTTATATATGTTCAGCTTTATTTTTATTGATAGGGGTGGATGGGATATGGTTTATTGAGTAATTAGGCATAACTTCATTGGATATGTTAACATCGAGTCATCTCCTCCTTCTTGTTTCAACTTAATAGTATAATTTCTACTCCTCGGAAAGAGTTCAACACATTAACGGGGCTGCCTATTCTTGAACTCTGACATACTACCAAGAACTATGGTATTGAACTGATAAGAAAAATAAGAGTGTTTGTGGACTTTTATCAACATTGGTCTAGCTCTTTGCTAGGTCTAGAAACCTCATATGAAGAGAAAGAAATTATGTGAAGCACAGCAAGAACTTTCAGTCTTTTCTTTTATAAATATATACATTCCGTTGTACTTCTAAAATGTCAGACTCATCAATGAATATTGTAGTTCAACTAATTTAAGAAGGTTTATTGTGAATTGTTTATTTACTATACTTGTTAAGGGTGGATTGCATGGGTTTCCGGTTGAGGGTGCTGTATACTGTATCCATCGCTTAATTGCTGCATAACTTTCACTCATATTACTGATTTAACTTCTATAGGTTTTTGGCATCTATATCTGCCTTTGGATTTGAAATTCTTTGCTTTTGAATGGATTGATGCTTGCAATTCTTTGCCTTTGTGACTTTTAGTTTCTGATGTTAATATGTCAACATGATCTTCCTTCCAAAAAAAAATGTCAACATGATCTATTTCAGTTTCTGAAGAACTACTTCTTTGGTTAAATATCATGATCTATTTCAATTTTTCTCATGGACTGAAGTTCTGATTGTAATTAATGTTGTTATATGCTGCTAGCAGTTTTAATTTATTTTTCCTGAACTCACATTAAGTGAAATAGTTGTTAGTTGATATTCTTGCTGTTGAATGCATGTCTAAGTTCTGCTCAAACCTAATGATCTTAGGAGATGTAATCCTTTGGTACTACAAGCGCTAATTTTCTGTCATCTAGATGATATAGAAAATAACTTCCAGACAAAGGTTTTGAGAGCTTGTCATTACTTTAACAGGAATAACGTGCAGATACTAGGTAGATGGATGGATGTTCTGGTAAACGTAATAGAAGTGGAATTGTTGTCCCGAAAAAAGGATGTAGTCTTGCTGTGAGAGATAGTGCAGATACCAAGGACCAAAATGCTCAATTCTGCAACAGAATTGGATGCAGTGGAAGACTTAAATACAGCAAGAGTAGTCCTCTTCATTGTACTGAGAAACCCAGATATTCAAGGCTTTCCATTCGTTCTTCTAATGGAAAGGAGATAGCCGGGACTTCCTCGAGGACTTGTTACCCGATCACTAATGGAAAAAATTCTCCACAAGATTCTCCCCGGAAATTTTCATCATGCTTGGATCCTCCTCCATCAAAATCTCGTGGTGTTGTTCAGGGTGATTCACACATGGCGAAGATCCACACAACAGGTAAAAATCATCAAACTCAACTGCAGCATAAAATGAGAACATCAAGCACCGGTAAAGCCTCACTAACAGAAGTGGGGACTTCGGGTGCTGGATCAACAGATACATCTAAGAAAGTTTATCGTCACAAGTCCCATTCAGGTTTCCAAAATGTTCTTATTAGTTCCACGATTAGCTCTACAGATAGTATTATAAGATCAACAACTAGGAACTGTGGTAGTGGAAGTCACAATAGTTTGAGAAATCTAAAATGTAATTCCATATCTGATGTAATCCCACGAGGAGGGGGTTCATCTTCAGGATCAAAGAATAGGAGGGATTTGTTGAAAAAAAATACCCCAGAAGGAGAAAGTAGTTCATCTTTCAGAGGAAAGAGAGGGAATGTAACTCCTAGTGATGAGCATGTCTTCCCTTCTAATAGTGGTGTCTCCAACTCTAGTTCAAGACATAACAGAAACTGGGCTTCTAATAATAATAGTAATGCTTCGTCGGTTATGAGAAGGAGATCAGTGAATGCTAACACTAAGATCACACGTTCAAATCACAACAGTATAACTGCTTTACAAGTCACGGGACTCCAAAGCATGATTCCACAGTCAGCTAGATCTGAAATGCACAACAACGCTAATCATGCTTCGCCATATTTGTCCTCCTCCGGAGCTTCTTCAAGTGCTTCAAGTTCTTGTACGCCAGAGCAATTTGGTGATGATGTACCTAGAATAGCCACCTTGACGTCCACAGAACGTGGTATTACTCAGGGGTTTAGGCGGCATAATCTCAATGGAGCTGCTGAGGTACTGTCATTTCTCTTCAATTAAGCTTGTTTAATACTGAAACTCAATACATCTAGTTTCAGATGGTTGTCTTTAGTTTTGAAGTATCTCATGCTATCGTCTGTTTGAGCAGGTACTTTTAGCGCTTGAGAGAATTGAACAAGATGAAGAGCTGACTTATGAGGTAGATCTTGTTTCTTTTTTTAATTTCACTCTTACTGATTGGCATTCCTATACTAACTTTGATTTTTTTGTTGCTTAGCAATTACTTGTTTTGGAGAATAACTTGTTCTTGGGCAACCTTTACTTCTATGACCAACACAGAGACATGAGATTAGACATTGATAACATGTCTTATGAGGTATGTTACTCAAAGTTACAATTTTTATTTTGATACGGTGGTGCATTTATATGTTTTATCGTGAATGTATAGTAATATAAAAACTTGATGAATGATTTTGCAGGAATTGCTTGCTCTTGAAGATCGAATGGGCACTGTGAGCACAGCTCTTTCAGAGGAGGCATTTGCAAAATGTGTGAAGAGGACAATACATCAAGCTGCTTGTTTAGAAGTAAGAGTTGGTGGATGCTGTGAGGATGAAGCCGATGCCAAATGCAGTATTTGTCAGGTCATTTAACGTAGAAATAACCAGAGACTATTCCTTTTTCGTTATTTTGTGTTTGCAAATTTGGCATAAAAAATTGTGCAGTGTGTCTCCATTGAAGTTATGTCATGGTGGTTGTGAGCCTTTCACTTGAGATGCATTTTTGTTGCATACATTCTGAAGTTGTGAAGGAGTATTCACTGAGAAGAATCCTTCAAACATTTTTTGCAGGAGGAATATGCAATCGGGGACGAAATTGGGAGGCTGGAATGTGAGCATGGTTATCATATGACATGTTTACAACAATGGTTACGGTTGAAAAATTGGTGTCCCATCTGCAAGACTTCAGCAGCACCATAAGAGGATATTCTTTATGGCTCCACTCCCAACTTGGCAGAATAGAAATATGTACAAATTAAATTATACCCGCGTCTGAGTTCCATGTGTTTCTTTTGTTTTCTTCTTTTGTGATGTGAATGTTGTAATGAATTCTTGATGGTCATCTGTTCACCCTTGTGGCATTGTGGTGATTTTTCTAGCTTACACCTAAGGCATGTTAATAATTTTAGTGTGTATTCTAGTCAAAATTATACCCCTCCTTGAACTCTTCTCCACGAGGTCGAGAGAGTGTAGTAATGATTCATCTACTGTTAAGGATAAATAATAATTATTAATTTACTTTTGATAGGTTATGTTGTTTATTTTTAGTTAAAGTACCTTATTTTTAATAAAAATTTACTTTGGAGATCATTGAAAATTATTATTTGCAATGGATGGAGTAAATAAGTTGCAATTGAAATTTACACATTAATTCAAACTATCTAGTTCTTATATAGTGATCTTATGGATCACTCATCTCGTCAGAATATTTAGTTTCTATACATTGATTGTATAGGACCACCCCTATCGTCGCCTAATTCTTTTTCTTTTTTTTTTGCTGGAGCCTCCCTCTCGCTGCTTAATTCTTCTTCTTCTTCTTGGAGCCTCGCCACGTCACTGAGAATTGGCTTCGCCGTCGACTCCCTTGGCCGCCTGAAAAACTACAGCTGCCCAATTAGCAACAATTATTTTGAGGAAATAGCAATTATGAAGTGAAGTATAATTAGGGGTGGGAATGGAGCAGGGTCTTTGGATTGATCTCTTGATCCGGTGTGATCCAATCCATTTTAATCCAAACCATTTTGATCCATTTCACTTTGTATTGGATCAGATAAAAATCACTTGGATCGGTGTGTATTGGTTTGGATCGACGAATATATTCATTTAATCCATTTACAACCTTTTCTTTTTTACCTTTTAATTATGCCTAAAAATATCCCCGAAAAAAGGAGTCTTGAGTAAAAAGATTTTGAACTCCGAAAATCATGGAAGATCCTTCCGACAACCCTAGCCCTATGCTAGTCGCCAAGGATCATGTCGGATCAGCGGAGGAACCAGCGGACAATGCTCCGGGGCTCTTCACCCCCCCGGTGAATCGGGATTCGTTCGTAAGAGGGGTCGATGGTCATTACTCAAAGCATCGTCGAGCAGAGGATGTGGCAGTCCTAAAGACAAAACCAGCAGCAGCACCGAAACAACAACGGGCCGAGAAAGTGGCAGAAGTGAAAACCAGAAAGAGTTTCCGGGATGCTTTGGGCCGGAACAAACCTCATGTGATTTTGGACTAGTGATCAAATGAGTTAATCCGTTATCTTTTAACATTTTTTGTAAAAAATGACTAAAACTGTTAAAAAAAGATTAGGACTAATATTGCCACTCAAAACATAAGAAGGACCAAAAGTGGAATTATCCCCTATTATGGGGGCCAAAACTGCATTTAAGCCTAAAAATTATATAAATTTATATTTTGTTTGATATAAATACATGATTTATATGATATAAACTCGTGTTTTCAAATATATAATCAAATCTTTACTTTATATACATATAAAACTTCATGAAATCATTGTACGCATGATATAACCCTTTATTATATTGATATAAACACATGCTATACATGATATAAACTCGTGTTTTCAATGATATAATAAAATCTTTACTTTGTATATATACATATACATATAAAACCATTAATTGTGGAAATCCTAGTTGTACTAGAATTTCTTTCTTTAAGTCACAAGTTTTTCTCTTTACAAAGTTGGAAAAGTGAGAGAATGAGACTTGTTTCCTTAATTACACTAGTCAATCATGACCTTATTTAGCTAGCAATCCTTCTATGACTTAATCTTACTATATCCTATAAGATTTAGTCCGTATTTGACCAAAACAAGCTTAAAATCAAAATCACAACCCAACATTGAATATTTACCAAATATACCCCTGCGCAATTTCGGCCTTGAGCCCCATTCCTCATTCCTTCTACTTGTCTTATTGTCCAAGTAAGCTTGTAGATCTTTTAGAATTTGGGTTGGACGAGATTCTCCTTCCATCTTGAGTTGGATTGGACCTTGTTGGACTTAATTAAAGGTAAAACTCATTCATGAAAGATTTACAAAACCCCTTAAATTAGCCCAAAAACTCAAACATAAAGTAAAGTGCAAAAATTGCCCCACACTTTATCCTATGGCCGAAAATATAATGTCTTGCACTAAAAAATGAAGGCTAATTTTTACAAATGCTTAGAACCATGATTTCTCTTGATGGGTACTTGTCTTTGAAGACAAGCTCTTCATTGTAGATCTCTTGAATCATAGTACTAAGGGCTTGATGAGCCTTCTTCATTCCTGCTATTGTGATTGGACCATCAATGGCAACTAGAGGGCCTCCTTGATAGGTCCTTGTGTCTTGATCATCACCTTGACTTGTGGTTGGAACTGTTGCACCATGAGGTTGTCCTTGGATAACATTATTATCTTTTCCTGTAGGTTTTTGTGTTTTTATTATATAAGAACTCTTGAAGGTTTTAAAAGTCTATCTTATCCTAAATAAGGTATACTGAGTTTTCCCTTCTATATTAGGATTTTAAGTGTCTTGTACAGCTCATTATGCCGAAATTATAAGGCTTAATTTGAGTTAGAATAGGATTTTATTTTTAAATCTCTCTTTAATTAGGATTTGAGATTTTTAGAAAAGGAAGAGAACGTCATTGTAAGCCTATAAATAAGCCTATTGACGAAATTTTAATGAGCATGTTTGGATGAATTTTGAAAATTGAAATCTCTTTTAGAGTGATTTTGCGAGATCGTGAGTTGTTCTTGTGAGGAAACCACAAAACCCCATTTTCTTTGGTTGATAGTGTAGGTAGACTATCATACCACGTTCTCGAGGAGAGACAAACTAATCACAATCCATTCATCCATCTTCTTACTGTATTCACGTGTGGAAGCTAAAATAAACACGTGCCCTGAGATCATTGTTTTCGCCAATTAGTCCCTCATATTCATAGATAATGCATAGAATAGTTGGCAAGATCGGGCAACCCTTAGGCAATTCCTTTAAGAGTAGATTAATCCGACAGCTATGCTACCATCGGTAACATGTTCCTTGAAGGATACGCATCAATTTGGTGGATGATTGTGTATATTATAAGTTCTGCGGGAGTATGCATATCTTTTTTGGTTTTATATGTTGATGACATATTGCTTTCCTACAATGGTATAGGCTTATTGCACGAAACCAAGATATTTCTTTCAGATCATTTTTGAGATGAAAGATCTTTGTGAAACCTCTTTTGTATTAGATATACAGATACTCCGAGAAGGCTCTCGGGGTATACTACAGTTGTAACAAAAGAGTTACATCAAAAGGTACTTAAAAGATTTGGGATGCAGGATTGCAAGCCATTTGCTATTCCAGTTTCTAAGGGATATTAGTTCAGTCTCGATCAATGCCCCAATAATTCTTCCGAAAGAAAGGAAATGCAAAAGATTCCCTATACTTCTGTTGTGGGAAGTTTGATGTATGCTTAGGTATTTACACATTCGGATTTTGCGTTCATAGTTGGAATTTTTAGGCATATACTTAAGTAAAATTCTAGTATGGTAGATTTGGTAGCAGCCAAAAGGGTCATGCAGTATCTTCTTGGAACTATGGATTAAATGCTTACTTATCAGAGGTCAGATCAGTTAGAGATCATTTGGTACTCCGACTCTGATTAAAGTGGATGCTTTAAAGCATCCAATCATGCTATATTGCTGCTAGTTTTGGTCATGGGTTTGCAAATTGTCAATGATTTTGAAAGACTACCTAAGTTATTTTGGGACAATAAAGGAACCGTGAAATTCTCTAACATGTTAGGAGTTCCTCTAAATCTAAACACTTAGAAATCAAGTACGTAGTTGTTAGAGAGATAATTCAAAATAGTCAATTTTTTCATTGACCACATAAGGACAAACTCCAATATTGCGGATCCTTTTACTAAGGGTTTGCCACCCAAAGTCTTTCTTGAGCGTGTTGCTCAAATGAGTGCTTAATTGTCTGATGATGTATCACTTTAGTGGGTGTTTGTAATTTTTCAGTTTGTTCGTGGTTTGGAACACTTTAGTTTAAGTTTTGGATTGTTGCAGCATAAACCATAAAGTTGAAGTTTTAAGTTTCATTTTTTCAGTTGTGTTCATATTCTGATTTTCATATTAAGTTGATCTCATTGAAGTTCAGTTGGACTAGTTAGAAATAGACACGTTAAAGATCACATCATGTGAAATTTTCATGTTCTACATCCATACTTGATCCATGTCATTTGGCTATGTTGACATATGTGACCATTGATGGGTCCAGTTGCATTAGTCACAACAAAAGCCTCTTTGATCCTATGTTGATATGATTAATGGAGTGGATTGTGAAAGATATGTTTTGACAATAAATTAAGAGTATTCATTCTCTTAGTGTACAATTATAAGGTATATTACGTTAGTCGAAGTGAGAGATTGTATAGTTTTTGGAAATGACCTTAATATATAAAAATGTTTATTGTATATTAAAGTGTTGTCCATATGGTTATGCCCAATTAAAGTGATCAAATAAGTTTAATAAAACATAAGTATCTTTTAAGTATAGGATAATATTGTGCAGTATATTCCTACATTACCTTTTTCGTTATGGGTGAAACTATAGGTGAAACTGTAACTTTGCAAACTCTATTATATTATAAATCAATGTTATGGTCCTCGGGTGAATCAGCTTCTATTTCTTATTCCTATCAATAAGTAAAATACTAGAGAATAATATCATATGAAAAATAAGATTGATCATCACTTGGAAGAAACCATTGTCAGGATTCAATGCAACCACGGGAATTAATTCAACAATCAACCAATTATTTGATCAATCAATCAATCGCTATGGATCAAAGTACCCTTCCGCTTCCGTCTGTATCCCAATAATTAATTGAAGTTTACGGTTGATAGGAATTAATTTCCTTACAAATTTATCTTAAGCTAAAAAGCAAAAATCAACATTATTCAATGGCTGGATGATTTGGTTCGGCATAAACTCTTTAAATAGTGTTTTGCTGGCCAAAATTACAAAAACCAAACTAGAAAAGGACTTTTCTATATTGGTGGGTTTTGATCTTGTCGAAGTGTTTTGTCTTACTAACCCAATTTTGGGTATTGTATTTCGTGCTTGTACAGGTTGTAGTTAATAAAGATGTAGTAGATGATGGCATCTATCCAGCGAGCCCAGGTGTGATGATAAAGCTTAGACAGTCAATAGGTTATTGGTTCAGCCATCATGACTGTGGTTAGGGGTGTTCGCGGATTGAGTGGTCTAATTTTTCATCTAAATAGGAACTAAACAATTAGTTAGAGATTTTTAAATGTCGAAACCTAAATTAAATTATTCGAAAATAAAAATTGAACCAAATGGTGGCGATTTCACGATTTTAGTCACTAAATATGAACTTTTCTATTATATTATGTTCTAAATTAAAAACCATCTTTGGTTTAAAGAAAGAAATGAAAAAAAAAAAATAAAACAGAGTAAACAAGAATTGGAACCTGAAAGTTTGAGAAGTGATAAATAACTATTACCAAAACTCCGATAAATTATTAGATAGTCCATGGACTATCTAGTATCATAGTCCAAACATCAAACCTACGTAATTTTGATGATGTGTGCTGACATGATCTTAAAGTTTTTGAATTTTTACTGTTTTTGACTCCTTCATTGCTCAGGCGCCCATGGTGTGTGTTGTATCCACAAATGATTTTATCATCCATAATTTTAGGGGGAGTTACCATATTTTTATTATTTGTTTTTAATTTTGAATTTAATTTGATGATAACTTTCTTTACTTTTAATTTTATCTTCCCTAAATTTTAGAGAAGGTTACCTTGATTTTATCATCTTATCTTTTATTTTAAATTATTTTGATACTAATTGTTAATTTTCTTTTATTTTAATAGTCAAAAATTTTTTATTCTAGTTTTTTTCTTTTTATCTCGTTTTTTTTTTTTTTTTTTTTGGTTTGTCAGTATACACATATATATTTTATGAGATATAATTTGTTTTATTTTGAAGTGTGAGATTATTAGGTTTGGGGGTGGTATTTTTTTCAATTTTATATTAATTTATGTTTGATTTGAAGTGTGGGATTATTATGTGTGGGTTTATTACTCTTAAAGGGTAGAATTAATATGTTACTCATAAAAGCTGGTCTTTATTAGCCCAAAACAAGTATTCAAATATGAGAAATCTTCGCATACACACTGGGATTAATGTGTTCTTGGGGTGAAATACTCTCGAAAACATACAACGAGCTGGAATTGTTAATATTGTAATGGTGGGATTAATGAGTTTTTAGGTTGGAATCCTATCAGAAACATGTAATGGTCAGTGCAATTATAATACCTTGTAACAATGGAAAAAATTGTTTATTTAAGGTGGAATGAAAGATTTTATTTATAAAAGTGGATTCTTTATTTAAAAAAAAAAAAAGTGGTATTGCCATAAGTTTATAAGTTATCCCAAACATAATAATGGTTTATCCCACAAGACCCATAAGTTTATCTCAATATATCCAAATATAATAATGGTTTATACCACAAGACATATAAGTTTATCCCAATATTTTCAACACTTAAATCTCACTGTGCGCACTGAATTGTTCCTCAAGCCGATGTCGGCCCATTTTGAAAGTTTTCACTATAATTCAATCCCTTTGCATCCTCATTCCATACAAACTGGTTTCTTGAACAAATGAACAATTTAGCAGCAGTAATATTAGCAGCAGTCTTGGACTTTCTGGTAAAATCCTCTTTTCAAATACAAAATTTGAAAGTCTTCTTATAGAACCTGAAGACTTTTTTTTTTTTTTTTGGGGAAACAGACCTGATAGAGGGCCGTCGGGATTGAGATCCCTTTCCATTGAATATATCAAATGCTTACAAGATCGTGGTTGAGTGTAGGCAAAACTCCAAGACTTTACAAAAAGGACCTAAACACTAGTATTAGACAACAGCCACCAACTAATGAAAAAAAAAAAAGTTAGCACCTAGCCTGATTTTCTACAAAATACCAATATTCCACCTGATTCTTTGCAGTCCACCTATTGTAGAGTATTGGGATCGAGTTCCTGTCCGTCAAGAGTAATCTTCTTAAATTTCTAAGCATGAACTCTGAGTTCTCAAACAAGTCTCCACTTCCTGAAATTTCTTCTTATAGAACCATTCTGGGGAATAATAAAAAAACTAAAATTGGAGCAGGTTCCTAAGATAAATCTGCTCCAAATCCCAACAACAACTACAGGAATTCCTAAAATAAATTTGCTCCAATTTTGAAACGGTTTCAAAAATAATCCAAATTGGATCAAACCCAAAAATAACCGAAAAAAATGTATATCATATCCACTACTTTTACACCCATTAAAAGTAGAAATGTACCTCTTTCCGTCGGGTAATTGGGTTTTTTACCAAAAAAGGTAGCAACTTTTCTTCACGGGGTTTGGTTACTTCTTTGCTTCGGTCCTCGGTTGTCTCGGGTGAATGATAGAAAAATAATTATGTATATAAAAATTAATATACATAATAATTGAACGGTCCGGTCTGGTTTTACTACGGTTTTCAAACACGAAACCGCAAACCAGACCAATACAGTTTTACATTTTTGAAACCATTAGTTGGATGGATTGACCGATTTGAATCCGACCGTGAACACCCCTATTGTGGAGTAGTGGCCCCTTTAGTATGTATTCATTGATTAGTTGATGCTGGTTTTCTTAGGATTCGTATATGGTGGGCCTATAGAAGTAGGATGAATTTTACTCCTACTGTAGCCCGTGCGTATTCCCAGTCGCATTATACACGCGTGTAAACACGCGACATAATTAAACCCAAATACTTTTCTTTCTCCCGCTCTGAAACTGAAAACCCAAAACCCTTCATTCACGCTCTCAAATCGATTTCATCCCCACGATCTTCATCTTTCCATTAACATCAGATCACCACAATCTAAATTTCTAACCTCAAATACGTTCAGAGACCACTGCATTTCGAATTTCTACTCTTCTTCCGGTTCAGAAAACACCATAACCATCATCTACGTGAAGAAAAGCTTGTTGTTTAACTCAAACACTACAAAAAGTCTCCAAATCGGAAGAAAAACTTGCTATTTTTCTCAAACCAACGTTTTTCTGGCTTCGACATTTATCTACAGGTACGAAAACCCTAATTTTTTAACCATTATACATACATATCATAGGATTTCAATTTTATAACCGTTATTTTCTTTGAATAATTAGGGTTCTGATGTCTGTATTCTTGTAATCTAATATATGTTTTCACTTGATCTAATGTCTGTTATATGCTGTTAATTTTGTTTTTGTTATTCGAAATGATTTTTTATCAAAATTAATGATCTGATGTCTATATTATGGTGATCTGATGTCTGTTATATGTTGATCTGATCTCTGTATTATCGTGATCTGATGTCTGTTTTAGTTCATTGAAAAACGTCTAACACCACGTCCAAAAACAACTAGCAGCACGTCCAGAAATGTCTACATCCATGCATGTGAATTTAAGCTATTTTTTTCACAAAGACAACCCACCACGTCTCAGAAAAAACTAGCACCACGTTAAAAATAACTAGCACCACGTCCAAAAACGTCTACATCCATGCGTGTGAAATTAAACTGATTTTTTTCACAAAGACAACCCACCACATCTCTGAACAACTAGCACCACATCCAGAAACGTCTACATCCATGCATGTGAATTTAAACTATTTTTTTTTCTCAAAAACAACCCACCACATCTCAGAACAACTAGCACCATGTCAGAAACAACTAGCACCACGTCCAAAAATGTCTACATCCATGCGTGTGAATTTAAACTGATTTTTTCACAAAGACAGCACACCATGTCAAAAAACAACTAGCACCACGTCCAGAAACATCTACATCCATGCATGTGAATTTTATGATCTGATGTGTGTTTTCAGTTCATCTGATGCCTTCATTTTTTTGATCTCATATAAGTTATATCCTGATTTGATTTATGTGTTAAATTTGTTTCCTTTCTGTGAAATTATTTTCTTATGAAAATAATCATCTGATGTTATTTTTAGTTGATCTGATGTGTGTATTAAATTGATTTGATGTGTGTTTTTTCTTGATCTGATATGTGAATTAAATTTATCTGATGTGTGTTTTTCCTTGATCTGATGTGTGCATTTAGTCGATCTGATATCTGTCATATGCTGATCTGAGGTGTTCATGTTGTGGTCTGATGTATTATATCTGCTGATCTGATATCTGCTTTCTTCTAATTTGATATCAACTTATTTTAGCTAACATACTTTTACTGACATATTACAGGAAACAACAATGTATACATAATGGCTGATAAAACCAAGCAAGTTCTTCTAGGACAAGATGTCAGTTCAAATTTTCAACAAACACCTAGCAAGGTTGTTACAACATACGTACAAACGTAAATCGGACAAGAAAAGAAAAGAACAGGAAGTTGTTAAACCATCCCAAAAGGAGCAAACAAGTAAAAGGATGAAAGTACCTGCAAAGAAGAAGACAAATGAAGAAATTCTTCAACAATTGTGGAAGAAGAATGTGCGCAGCAGCAACAACAAAAGAAGACTAATGTGATAGTCAACAAGGAAAAGAAACAGAGCGATGTGGATGTCCAGATCAAAAAAAAAAAAAAAAAAAAAAGAGAAAAAATCAAAGAGAAAGGACAATGATGATGATGATAATGAGATGAGCAAAAGATTCAGTTACAGTATATCTCCAAACAGTATAAGTTTTATGGTTTCTAGACTCTCAGAACCACAAAGAAATGCTGTGAGGGATATAGGCTTTAGAAACTTCCTCAGTTTCAACTACACCAAGATGCCAAACAAATTGGGACAATACCTGCTCAAAAAATTCAACTCTCTCAAGTTGAGACTGGAGCTGGAACAAGATACAGTTATTCCCATTACTGAAGAAGATGTGGAATTGGTTCTTGGCTTCCCAAGAGGTCCAATTGAAGTTGAAGAATATACAGCTGCTAAGTCAAAGGGTGAAGATTATGAACAGAATATCGAACGCTACTGTCAAAGATTTGGCATGCCACCCACTAAAAGACCAACCATCAAGCAACTTGAGCAGTATATTGTCAACCATCAGGACTACAGTGATATCAACTTCGTCCAGGATTTCCTTATCTACATAGCCACCACATTTTTGTACCTTCATGAGAACATCAACAACATCAGATATCGGCTCCTAAAATCTCTCAACAGCATTGGCCAAATAAGGCAACTGAACTGGTGCAGCTACACATTCGGAGTATTGGTGGAATGCCAAGAAAAGTATTTCCACAAAGATGGCACAACATCAACAGCCTACAATGGACCACTCTCTTTTCTGATTATAAGTCTCTCATCTGGCTTTTCTGTATTCATTTGATTACTGATCTGATGTCTTTATTGTTGTGATCTAATGTATTTTATATATTGCTCTGATGTGTATATTTTCTGATCTGATGTCTGTTTGAGTTCAGTTAAATATATGCTTTCAATAACTTGTGATCTAATGTTTGTATTCATTTGATTTGATATCTATTTCCTGTTGATCCGATGTCTGTTATATACTGATAATTTTGTTTTAGTTGTTTCAAATAATTTTCTATCAAAATTACTGATCTGATGTGGGTATTGTTGTGATCTGATTTCTGTTATATGTTGATCTGAGTGTATATTTTGTGATATGATGTCTGTTTTAGTCTGTCAAATCATTTGCTTTCAAAAATTTTATTTTTTAACTCACACCTAACATATATTTTTCAGTTATTCTATGTTGATAGGGTTGTGTATGGAATTCACAAAGATATTCCAAGAAACCTACCAACATTCACCAATTGGAGTCAGAGTCAACTCTTTAAGAGAGCAAGACTCGAAGAGAAAAAGGGAGGACATGGTTAACGCTAGATAAGAGAAAGGGCTACAACCGAGGTGCATGTGGAAAAATCGCAACATGCACATGCTTCTGAAAAGACCGACACATCGAAACAACCTCCAACCACATCAAAAATCAAGGTATAATTCTGATATGATATGTTCTATATTCTGATCTGATGTTTTTTTTCTTGATCTGATGTCCCTTTGTTAAAAACTTTTTATTTCGATAGTATGCTTTCTTATATACTTGTAATCTAATATGTGTTCTATTGTGATCTGATGTCTATTTTTTCTTGATCTGATGTCTATATAATGGTGCTTTATTCTCCATTTGTTAAGTATGTTTTAGTTTTACACTATGCTTTCTTTTATATTTCTGTTCTGATGCGTCATATATGTTGATCTGATCTCTATATAATGATGCTTTGATATCCCTTTGTTAAATATGTTTTAGTTCTATAGTATGTTTTCTTTTATACTTCTGATCTGATATGTCTTATATTTTGATTTGATGTCTATTTTTTCGTGATCTGATATGTCTGTTATATGATAATATGAAACAAACTAACTATAAAAATTATTTTCTGCAAACAAGATTTTGAAAATACTGATGAAATGACACAATCAGTGGTTGATTTGACAAAGTCCACAATGGCTTTCATCAAAGCATGGCACAATGTTGGGGCAACAAACAATCCAGAAGGTGTTGCAGCATTTGCCACAATAATAAGCACAGTGGAGGGGATCATCCGTAACTTGAGGGAGAAAAATAAAACTCCTGAGCAACATGGTCAATTCTCAAAATCCCCAATAGATGAAAATGAACCAACGCTATCACAAGATGTAAGGTTCTGTGCAGCATGTGCAGAAATTGCGGATAAACTATAAGAGGATTATAACAAAATGCAGAAAAAATCCACAACTGTACGCTTGGAAGATGATATGCCAAATTTCAAACTCTGTACACCTTCAGAAGATGAAGAATCTGCACCTGAAGATAGCTTTGATGAAGCAGCAGAAAAAGCAGAACAAGAAAATATGCTGGAGGAAAAAGAAAATGAACCTCAGTTTGCACACATCTCTCCAATAACCCTGGAACAAAAAGAAGTTGAACCAGAAGAAATGTAAATGGAAGAGATAGAAATGGATGAGAGCAGAACAAAGCATAAGGAAGATCCAATTGCTGTACAACATGTTAGTAAAGGAGAAAGAAAATCTAGATGCAGAGAGTGGAAAAAACAAGAATGAAAAAGAAAAAGCCGAATTGGTATTTTGGTCCCTTATAAATGGTGGTGTTGCTCTTTTGGTCCAAAATAAAACTACGATTGCTGTTTTGGTCCCTTATCAATTTTTTATTAGCGTTTTTAGTCTCATTTTAAGAAAAAGTTTAGAAGATTACGAATTAACTCATTTGATCGCTAGTCAAACCTATTTTTTTTTCAAAATGGTTTGTACCATGATGTTTTCAATCCATTTTATGACTCGGTTCCTCATTGATGTTTAACCCATTTAGGGTTTCGGCCGTTATTTCGGATTGTAAGTCGATCTAAATGGGTTGAACATTCATGAAGAACAGAGTCATAAAATGGATTGAAAACATCATGGTATAAATCATTTTGAAGAAAAATTAGGTTTGACAGCAATCAAATGAGTTAATCCGTAATCATCTAAACTTTTTCGTAAAAAGGGACTAAAAATGCTAATAAAAAATTGATAAGGGACCAAAACAGCAATCGTAGTTTTATTTGAGACCAAAAGAGCAATACCCCCATTTATAAGGGACTAAAATACCAATTCAGCTAAAAGAAAAAGATAGGGAGGAAGAGAAACCTGAAGAAACAGAAGCTAACAAGGAGAAAGAGAAGGAGAAAGGGAAAGCTTCTCTAAATTTGACAGAATCACAAGATGAAGATACTGAAAGAATGGTGGAGGATGCAGTACTGCTTGCTACAAACATCAATGCAATCATTTCAAAAGCAGACCAGACTCTACAAGAAGTTATGGCTTCAAAAGCTAATAAAGACATAGCAGAGCTCATAACGTAAGTAAAAACACACTACAATCTGATATGATATCTTTAATTAAATAATTTGATATGTTATATCTACTGATATGAACTTTATTTCCAGCATGATCAATTAAGAGCCAGACAATGCTGAGGAAGATGTCATCTTGACACCAAACTCAAGACATCGAGATAGACAACTCCCTGTACGTTTGAGATCAGATTTTTGGCTCAAGACGCCTAGACCTTTTTTGATGATCTCAAGGAGAGAGACTGTTCACCGATTATGCTTACCTAACAGGGACAAAAGAAAATAAAATTAGTGAACAGTAAGTTCTAATCTTGTCTTTTTGATCTGATATCTAATATCCAATGATCTGATGCCTACTATCTTTTGATATGATATGTGTAAAATGCATGATTTGATCCTTTCTAAAAAATGTATGATTTCTTTTAGAGTGAATTTTTTAAAAAATCATCATACTTTGATAAAGTTTAGGTTTTGGTCACTAACTTTTAAAAATTAAAAAAAGGTCACTAAGTTTTGCATTTAAATTTTGATTTTGGTCATTTCCTTCCATATTATCCGTTAAGCCCACTAACGGACCAAAATTTTGAGGGTATTTCTGTCCAATCATACCCATCCTTTTGAATTTTAAAAAAGGTCATCATACTTTGATAAATTTTAGGTTTTGGTCACTAACTTTTAAAAATTTAAAAAAGGTCACTAACTTATGCATTTGAATTTTGGTTTTGGTCATTCCGTCCATATTATCCGTGAAGCCCACTAACGGACCAAAATTTTGAGGGTATTTCTGTCCAATTATACCCCAAAAAACCCACTTGCTTCATTTTTTTTACTATTTATCTTTCTTCCCCTCACCCTCCCCTCTTTTTTTTTTTTTTTTTTTTCCGTATTCATCTTTCTTCTCCAGCCACCCTGCCACCCTTCTTACCAGTAACAACAAAACTCATCACCATTCTTCCAGAAATGTCCAGAAATGTTTACATCCATACATGTGAATTTAAACCGATTTTTTTCACATCCGTCTTTGTGAAAAAAATCGGCTTAAATTCACATGCATGGATGTAGACGTTTCTGTGAGAATGGTGATGAGTTTTGTTGTTTCCGGCAAGAAGGGTGACAGGGTGGCTGGAGAAGAAAGATGAATATAAAAAAAAAAAAAAAAGAGGGGAAGAAAGATAAATAGTAAAAAAAAAGGAAGCACATGGGTTTTTTGGGTATGATTGGACAGAAATACCCTCAAAATTTTGGTCCGTTAGTGGGCTTCACGAATAATATGGACGGAATGACCAAAATCAAAATTCAAATGCAAAAGTTAGTGACCTTTTTTGAATTTTTAAAAGTTAGTGACCAAAACCTAAACTTTATCAAAGTGTGATGACATTTTTTAAAATTCAAAAGGAAGCACATGGGTTTTTTGGGTATGATTGAACAGAAATACCCTCAAAATTTTGGTCCGTTAGTGGGCTTAACGGATAATATGGACGGAATGACCAAAATCAAAATTCAAATGCAAAAGTTAGTGACCTTTTTTGAATTTTTAAAAGTTAGTGACCAAAACCTAAACTTTATCAAAGTGTGATGACCTTTTTTAAAATTCACTCTTTCTTTTATATTATTGATCTGATATATATAGTCTTTTGATCTGATGTATATAGTCCTCTGATCTGATATATGTAGTCTTCTGATTTGATGTCTATACTCCTCTGATCTGATATCTACTGTTTTGACATATGATATTTGTTATATAAATTGATCTGGTATCTGTTATATGCTTATCTAATTTTACATTTTGTGATCTGATTTCTATTATATGCTAATCTGATTTATGAATTTTGGGATTTCAACATACTTTTGTTAACATTATTTTGATTTACGCATACAGAGAACAACTCTACTCCGATGCATCATATATAATAATGGACCGATCGTACTTCCTAACCATGCATCCAGGAGAATGGATAACAATATCAATACTAAATGCATGGATCACACATATGAACTTCAAAGATCCAACAAGGCTGTTCATATCTCAACAATTTTGTGTAAGATCCGAATCCCTTATAATTTTAATATGAAATTCATTTTCAAAAATATATACATATTATTCCATCTGATATGAATTAAATTCATTATGTTTTCAGCTTTCACTAATGGAAGATACACTACATCAACGTCTGGAGTTCATATCAGCAATGGATGATTACAACAATTCAAAGAAAAGACATGATGCTGCCAAGAAGTTAGGCGTCTCTCGTACCCCCACAATACCAAAACCAACATTTCCTCACTATGAGGTTAAACTTGAGATTCTGCATATCATGAAAAGTCAATTCATAGATGATGTCTTAAGAGCCAACAAAAACATGGACACATTAAATGTAAAAATGGTAAGTGCAACTTTAATTCCTCTATTTAGTGAATTCAATATATAAAAAATATCAACTTCTAATTAGTATTATACTTTGTGCATATCTTCATCCCAAAATATCAGTATGCGCATTACTATACTTTGTGTATAAATGCAACGGCGAGAAAAGTAGTCGTACTTAATAACAAAATCCCAGAAAACACTTGGTACACTGCATTCCCGAACTTATGGTAATTACCTGTCTCATATCTGATAAAAACACTTGGTACACTGTAATTCCCGAACTTATGGTAAGTACCTGTCTCATATCTGATATCTTCTTTCCCTTGATCTGATATATTCTTTACCTTGATCTTATGTCTTCTTTCCCTTGATCTTATGTCATCTTTACACTGATCTGATATGGTTTTACACTAATCTGATATATTCTTTCCCTTGATCTGATATTTTCTTTCCCTTGATCTGATGTCTTCTTTTAACTGATCTGATATCTTCTTTTCACTAATCTAATATCTTTTTTCATCATTAATGCAGCTGCAATCTTTTGTTGAGATAATAAAAGGGACATCAGCAAAAAATTTATTTGGAGATCCCAAAGAGTATAAAGTGGAGTATCCAAAATTGGTCTGGCAAGATAACAAGAACCACACTGATTGTGGCATTCTTACAATGAGACACGTGAAGCTCTACAGAGGACAAACAACTCAGACTTGGGATCCAGAGCTAACAAGAGAAGCATGCAAGAGCAAAGCTGCTCTCAACAGGGCTCTACAGATTCTTAGGGTCAAGTATTCTTATACTATAATGGCTTCTCAAACAAATTCAATGAAAGATGAGCTCAAGGCCAAAATTGAGAAGTTTTATAATACAAAATTGTAATAGATATTTAACTTGACTATAGTCTAGACTTTAGACTTTAGAGTGATTGTACATGACAATGTTGACATTTTCCAATTGTCTATAAAATTTCACAATTGTCTATTTTTGTGTTTTCATACTTTAAGTACAAATCACATGAAAGTTATTATCTACATCACCATTTATGATTCATATTTCTGTTGTGATGTGATATCTTCAAGCAAACAGATTAAAATATTAACTGGAAACGTAATATCAGATCAAATTATAGCTAATATCAAATCAACTAATAATTAATATCATATTGCATCATTGATCTGATGTTTATAATCCTATGATATGATCTCTATAGAGCTCTGATCTGATGTCTATAGTCCTCTGATCTGATGTCTACAGGCCTCTGATCTGATATCTTAATACTCTAATCTGATATGTGTAATACTCTGATCTGATGTCTATAACCCTATGATTTGATATCTTCTACATCCATGCGTGTAAAGTTAAACTGATTTTTTTTCACAAAGACAGTCCACCACGTCCCAGAACAACTAGCACCAAGCCAAAAACAACTAGCATCACGTCCAGAAACGTCTACATCCATTCATATGAATTTAAACTATTTTTTTTTTACAAAAATAGCCCACCACGTCTCAGAAAAACTAGCACCACATCCAAAAACAACTAGCACCACGTCCAGAAACGTCTATATCCATGCATGTGAAAAAAATACTCTGATGTCTATTGTCCTCTGATCTGATGTCTACAGTCCTCTGATCTGATTTCTATAGACCTCTGATCTGATGTCTGTAATACTCTGATCTGATGTCTATAATCCTATGATCTGATATCTTCTAGTCATTATTATGAAACAACTAAGTACAATAAAAAGAAATCACATAAAATAACTATCAACTCACAAAAAAATTCATATAACATACAATCTCTCCCAACAACAGGAAGTCATTTAATGTTTTGTATTAACTAACTAAAAGAATTCATATAAACTACAACTACAACTACAACTTCTCCACAGCAGGATTGAAAAAATTACCATCAACAACTCCACAACTTTTAATCCCCATTGATGCGACTCATTCTCTAGTACACAATGCAAATGCTGCTACTTTCTTCTTCTTTCCTCTTGCCCTATTGCACATTTTCTCCACAATGCTTTTTGGACGAATGTTTCTAACACATTTTTCTCTTATTCTCTTCGGATCTCTAATTTCAGCAATGTTTGAACCTTCTTCTTTTTCACCAACATAGGATGGATCAACCTCTGATTTAATAGAAACTCTAGCCAAATTGAAGTGTTTGTCAAGAATAGAATGTGCAACAGAACTAGACTGTGTATGTCTAATTAAATCCAAATATTTTCTGCTTGCTTTAACTCTCCAAACAAAATTTGAATCTTTCTCAAAGCTACTTGATATCAACAAACAATTTTCTTTCGAATAATAATCACAGCTACTTGCACTCTTAGTCCACCTTTTGAATACATACTTCTTAGGGATTCTCTACAGTATAAAGAAATTATAAAGTTAATCATATCAGATCAAATAATAACTAACATCATATCAAATGTAATATCAGATAAACTGGAACATAAATATCAGATCAAACTAAACCTAATATCAAATCACACTAAACCTAATATCAGATAAACTTCAACAGAATATCTCCAAAGTTGCAATAAATACATACCGAGTAATTATTCAGATTTAGCACACGAAGAGCATGCGAGCATAACAACCCAGCCTCAGAAAAAAAGATTACAAGTGCAGCTCACTGTATAGTCATTCTCATCAAAACGAACTACGTGTCAAAACAAATCAAGTTTGGTGCGCCAAACCTGATATTCATCAACACCATTATTGCTAATGGTCTGCAAGTGATTATATGATAACATATTGATATACAACTCCTAAAATCTTACAAACACCTCTATCGTATAAACCTCAACAGCATGTTGAAGCATTAATGAATCTCCAACAACAGGATCAACTCTTCCTCTACATCTAAAATCTTCTGCAATGCCATTGTTTCTCCACTCAGTCACAACATTAAGAAACTGCTAATAGAATTCACACAAAGTAGAAGTTTTCGACAAATTCATTGAAACCGAACAATTGGTTGTCTCACATCTTTGGGAAGAAATGCCCCCTCCAGAAAAATATTGTTTACTAAATGCAGGGCACCACTTTTCTTTTATCTCATCTAATTTTTTCAACCAAGTGTTGCCTTTGCAATTGTAATCCTTCAACAAACTGATAAGATAAAATAGTAACAGATTAATATATCTGATCAATTCATAACTAATAGCAGATCAATTCATAACTAATATTAGATCAGCTTACAACTACAAAACAATAAACTAGTAGCATAATAATATATCAGATCAACTCAAACTTTATATCAAATCAATACATAACTAATATGATCACCTTACAACTAATATCATATCGCATTACATATATATAAAATACAGAAAAAACACACACCTATTCCAGAAGTGATTAAATTCAGCTTCTGTGCAGACTTGATTAAGCAAGAATTGAAAGGCATATGAAAAACCTTATTGACTCATCAAATAAGGTATATTACTACGAGCATTCTTTGCAATGTGCCAAACGCAAAGATGATGATGAACATTTGGAAAAACCACACGCACAACAGCTGCCATCAAAAAATCTTGGTCTGTCATAAATGTCACTGGTTGTTTATTCTCCATCGATCTAAAAAATGTACTAAAAAACCAAATAAACCACTCCACATTCTCATTTTTAATGAAACCTATACCAAACATAACATTACAACAATGGTTGTCCATACCAACAAAAGGTCCGCAGATCATGTCGTATTTGTTTGTCCGATAAGTTGTATCATGAACCAGCAAATCCCCAAATCTACTATAATCCTCCTACATCTTCTGATCTCTCCAAAATACACTACATAATGAAGACTTCTCATCAAAATCAAAATCATAATAAAAATCCTTCTCATCCGTAAATCTCTGTTTTAACATATTGATCAAAGCATTACTGTCACAACCATAAATCTTCCTTTTCTTCTCTTGTTCCAAATGATTATATACATCTCGCATGATATAACCAACATTTGATGACCCTCCAGACTAAAAATAGAAAAATACACATATCAGATCAACAGAAAAATAATATCATATCAATAGAAACATAATATCAGATCAACTCAAACGTAATATCAGATCATAACAAATATCTCATTTATGTAGATTCATAAAAAATAAACTGAAAATATAACTAACATCTTTGGACAATATATGATAACCATCGTTTAGACGAACACCTGAACTTTTCAATTCCTCAAAATACTGTAATACAGAATCATCAAACTTCCTCTGAGAACGTAAAAACTGCCTCTCAGCTACAGGACACAATTCATGATTGTGCTTCCTGAAATGCTTTTGGGCAATCCAACTCCCATATTCTCTTTTCTTAAATTCAATAAAAGCTTTACATCCATATCGCATATCAACTTTCGTATAAATCTTCTTCAAATTCTCCTTGCATTGTTTAGCTCATTCTCTATTACAAAGATATCTTCTCAAATACCTGATTCCAGTAGTTTTGTTTTTACTATCTTTACCTTTCCTCATACTAAATCCTAACCAAAAAGCATAATCATTATATAAGTTGTATGCTGCTTCTTCATTTTCAACCACTGATTTACACAAAGATTCCATAGATTCATCATCTGAACCTGTATAAAAAATAATAATATTATATTAGTTTAAACATAGTTGATTTGATATATATAGTCAGTTGATCTGATAACTATAGTCAGTTGATCTAATATCTATAGTCAGTTGATCTGATACCTATAATCAGTTGATCTGATATCTATAGTCAGTTGATCTGATATCTATTGTCAATTGACCTAATATCTATAGTCAGTTGATCTGATGTCTATAATTATAATCCTCATTGTTCAGTATGTTTGGTTCTAATGTATGATTTGTTTAATATTATTGATATGATATCTATAGTACGTTGATATGATGTCTATTACTTTCTGATATGATATCTATACTCCGCTGATCTGATGTCAACTATCATCTAATAGATTCAGAACACTATATTAAAAACGTATCACATCAAAATAGAACTAATATCAAATCAATACAAAAGTAATATCATATCAATGCATAACTAATATCATATCATGACTTACTTTCCAACATAGATACCACGAATTCTTGCTGTTTATCAAAATCAAACAATTCAGGAGCATCTTCTTCGCGAAAGAAATCAACTATATCACCAACCGTATCTTTCATTGCAATTTCTTCAATCCAGAATGATCTATCAACACAAAAAAAAATTGACGTTAAGCAACAATTTTCGATCAAAAATAAAATGCGATGAAGAACAGAACGTAGAAACAACAAATTCAAACACATAAATCAATCGAAAGGATCAAAACACAGGAATAAATACCTTAATTATCAAATTCAAAGCAAAAAATCAATCGAAAGATAAAATAGAGCTCAAACGGCAACAAAATAAGCGAAAAACGAAGACGAAAAACAGAAAAATAACAAATTCTTCAACATAAATCAATCTCCATCATCAAATACATACTGTAATCAAATTTGGATCAAAATTGGAAGCAAAAGAATCCAAGCGAAAGACGAAGACGAAAAACGGCAGCAAAAGACAAAACAATATAGAAAAATTAAGGGTAGCAAAAGACGAAGCAAAACACGCGAAAAAAAAAAAAAGAAGTTTATATAGCTTCGGGTGGGTAAGTAGCGCGTGTCTGACTTTTTAAAAAAAAAGAAATTACTAATACAATTGGGGGGCTAATATAGAAACTACTAATATATTAAGGGTAGGAGTAAAATTACATGGTGGTCCTATAGCACCACCATATAAATTACCGTTTTCTTAAAATTAGGATTAAGATTGGTTATATTGCATAATTGAGTTGAATTATGAGGACATCTCTATCAGTAATGCTTAATTTTAAGCTATATTTATTGAGTAAATGAATCAAACCAAGCAATAACTGGCCAGAAACATCTTTCCCCATTGTGGAAATTTTCTTTTTTTTGTTGTTTTCAATCCTCTTTACCCCATTGCCAGAGCATCTTTTCCCAATAATTGTAACTGCACTTGGATCCATGAGTACATTTTGTATAGCGTGGATCCTGAATCTCAAGTTTCCAATGACCATCTCCGTAGTTATATTTCTCTGCTTGTCTTCTGTCATATTCCAACTGTGCTCTCTGTCTAAGTTTTAACATGCAGAATTGTTGCAATCTTTGGGGCATTGCATCATAAGCTTTCCACCAGATTCTGTGAGCATTATCACTAGCAAACTCTTGCAGTTTTTCGACATTCCAGTTGCAGTCATAATCTCTGGAGCACATCCAGGGCTTGTAGTATCCTAAATAGTGAACAACATAAAGTACTGGTGGTTCTTGAGCAATTAATTGGTTTTTCATCCTGTTTACTTCTTCCCCTTGATAGCTCAAAAAGTTTTTCAGAAAATTCATCTGTATCGGCATTCGATGCCACCACGGAAATACCTCATTTAAGTATCCTTGATCTCCTCCATTGTAGGATTCTAGCTCGTGTATATGATCAACCAACATCTTGAATGTACAATTCGATGGCTCTATCACCATAAGCCCAGTATTGAAAAGTGATCCATTGTTTCCTCTAGCAGTGATCTCTGGCATTGTGAATAGGAAATCCACGTTTCTAAGTATAAGCAAATCGGAGTCAATGTAAATGATCTTATCGTAGTCGGTTAATTGCCATAATCTGAGCTTGCTGTAATTCCATTCGTTATAAGCTTCTCTTTTGGCATTAGGGTTCTTGATTCCCTTTATTGTTCGAACTTTCCATCCTGCCATCTCAAGCCCAGTCTTTTGATAATCCCTCATCTTTTCATCAACAAGAACCACAAGGTCCTTGGTGGAGCCTGCCATTCGGATACTTTGTGCTGCAACTATAGCTCCACAAATGAAGAGTTGAGCCCCGACCAGAAATGTAGCATATGCTTCTCGCTGTTTTCTGACTGGTAAGTCTTCGTTAGTGTTTCCTAAGAGATCATGTATGTTCAATAATCACACAGGCTGCTTAGTAAAACGCAAATTATACCACGTACTTATTAGTATATATAGTAATATTTACTATGCCAACTGTGCAGTTTCTAATTTTGATAATTTTGATTCAATATATATTACTGTAGGTATATGGTATAAGAAGTGTACTACAGCGATATTCATATGAAAATGAAATGACTACAAACTTACCTCTCTCTCCAAGAGGAAGCGCAAGTTCACAAGATCCTTTGGGGAGCTGAGACTTTTCAGTTATGAGCTTGAGGTTTGGTTTGTACAACCAGGCAATACCTTGACGTGCAATAAGTTCCTTGCAGATGAATAAATTTTGTAGAGGAAAACATTTGGTGAGCAACAGTATGTGCATGGGGAATCGGCCTTTTGCCGAAGTGGCTAAATTAGCAGCGGCTAGTTGCAAGTGTAGTCTGGCGATATCTCGCATCCAATTCTTGTTTTCTAAGCAGGGAAGCTTAACAACAAGAAGATCCAAACGGTTTCTGGGGACTTGAAGTTTTGATAGTTCAGGGCAGCTGGGGACTTGATCATTTTGTTCTTCATCGATTGATTCAGGATATATGGAATCCCATGTAAGATTTTGATGAGCATGTTCCAAGTGCAAGGTTGTGTGATTGGCATGGGGAATAAGGTTCCTCCAGTGAGTTATTTCAGTGATATTAAAGTTGAGAAGGCCAACTCCATGAATTTCATCCCTTTGAAGTAGTTGTTTTAGTACTTGTGAAATGTCATCCCAGTTGATTTCTAAGTGTGAAATGTACCTCAAGTCTGCTCTTCTACTCCATAATTGCCAGTTCACAAAATGAGGCCTACATTATTCACAGTTACTAGTTAGTCAATTATTTTTTTCAACAACTCACCTTGAGCTCCCCATCTCCTGTCCCTCCCTTAGTCCCTTTCGGTAAAAATAAAAAAAGAAATAGATATGTGTCCCTTTCTTATTAGAGAGGATCAGGGAAGAGACCAGAGTTCCAGAGTGCGTCTGGTCTCCTCCCTAATTCTCTTTTTAGTCCCCTTCGATAAAAGTAAAAAAGAAATAGATATTTGTCATTTTCTTATTACAGATGACTATGAAGGGAATCAGGGAAGAGACCAGGAGATCCTCCTTCTTAATTCCCTCCTTACTTCGCCTCATTAAAAGTAAGAAAGATATAATATATGTCATTTTCTTATTGGAGAGGACTATGGAGGGGATCAGGGAGGAGATCGATCAAAAGAAGAGAAGTAGAGAGATTTGAAACTTACTGTGCAATAGCTGAGAGATTATTTCTAAGATAAAGGGTAGGAGAGGTCAGAATTCCTAATGCTGTTCCAAATATAAGTAGAAGCAGGATGGATACCAACACTTGATTCCGGCATCTTATACTTTGCTGTAAATGGATCTCCAACGACTTCTCCCCCTCATTTTCTCTATTCTTCACTAACTTCCTTTTATATACATTTTCTCTGCAGTATTTGTTGCATACAATTCACACACAAATTAAAATGAGGGTTTACTACTTACATCCTCAAGTTTTTGGGTCTTTAATCTATAAATTTTGATAAAATTGTCCTTTTACTAAGAACGGAGAGAAAGAAGATTATAGGATATTTTAATTCAAATTAAGACGGTACAAAGTAAGAAGTGAGAGGATAACTAGTAAAACTTTTAAAATTACCCTTTATATTCAAATTACAATTTTGTTTGCGTTATTAGTGATCAATCCATTTGCAACATTTTCCTTATTTGCTAACAAAATAATAGTTTTATTTATTTAATAAAAATAAATTTTAAAAATATGACTATTATTTATTTTTGTTGAATCTGATATTGCTTTTTTTTTTTAATTCAAACATACAAATAAAAATTTTTTTTAAAAATGTCCAAGAAAATTGTTTTAAAAAACTTAAAAAATAGTTTAAAATAAAAGTTTGAATCAATTCGAAAAACGATGCAAACCAATCCAAAACGAAATTGCTTCAGAAGAGATTTGTTCCAAACTCATCCAAATAATAATAATAATAATAATAATAATCATTTTTGGGACGAAGTAGTGAAATAATAACTGAAAAGGGTAACGCCTTTAGTTATTGTTCTTGTTCTTAGAAGAAAAAGCACAAAGAATTACTCACAGTGAACACTGTCTTACATCCATTGACGACCTCCTGGAGATGTTCTATCTGTGAAGACGATGCCAAAATAATTTTCTATGTTTTAAAGGGCCATAAAATCAAGAAAATATTTGAAGGCGCATATATAGAACGAATTCGATCAAGGAAATAAAAAAAAAAATTAAAAAATAAAAGGAAATACAACAATTTCGTTATACAAATATCTTGAATCTCAATTACTTTTGCTTATTTCAGCACTTCTTTAACAGCAAATCTAATTTTTAATGTTCCACTCAGTTGCCCCCTTAAGTTTTACTATGTTTCAAAATACTCTCTAAAATATTAACTTTAGTAATCTACAACCTCTAAGTTTTTAGTTTAGGAAGTTAACTCCAATTTTTCACTAGTAACCAAAATTAATATTTCAACAAACTTTTATACTCTAAAGCTACTTTCTTTTCTTTTCTTTTTTTTTAAAAGTCATTAACATTTCTTAAATATGACATTTTAAATTATATCTTTTTGCAAGAAAAAACCAATTCATCCAAACAGATTCAACACGGGTTGAAATATTTTTGGCAATCTCAATTAAAAACTGTAAAAATGAATATGGCTTTGTGGAAGACAAATTGAGATGATAGTTGACAAAACATAGATATCTTGTTGAATATCGTAGAAAGGATTTAAGGAAAAGTACGAACTTACAGTCACCAAGGAGAAATTTCTAAACTTTCAAAATTCAAAATGATTATTGTTAAATTAGACAGATAGAAATTCGAAAATGTTTCACTCAATTCACCGGTCAAAGGGATACCGAAGAAGGACGTCTTCGATTTTGAAACCTTTAAAAAGTGTTTTCCGAAGAAATATTTGTCTATTTTAAATTTAATCTGTATATAATATGTCAAAATTTTCTTTACAAGATTAATTTAAAAAATTAGAAAGTTAAAGGTGATATATCACTAAAATTGATCTTTTAGAGGCTATTTTGCAAAATAGTGAAAATTAAGGACATATTTTGCAATTGATCATTTTTTTATTATTAACAAAATTGGAGATGCCTATAAATTTTTTAAAAGAATATAAATGCAATAATTTTATTATAAAAGTAATAAAATCAAATAAAATGGAAACAAATCCCTGTTGTCAGAATGTTTATCATGTGTTTTTTTTTACTATTTGCTGGTCTTGACCTACTTTCTTATAGGTTTTTATAAAGAAAAATTTCACTTTTGCTCCAAAACTATAGTCTCACACCGCAAATGATATGAGATCACATAGGACCACCATTGGCTTGTATACTTACTTGTTTTTGCATGGTCCCATTAAAAGTTCTACACTTTCTCCTCCATATATTCACATTACTTCTTCACGCGCATTCACATTGATCCTCATCCCCACCATCTAAAACATTCATAATAATTCTCATTAGAATTTTTTTTTTCAAGTTCCACGCCATCGTCATCCTCAGATGAAAACTTCGCCACCATCATCATCCTCAATGAAGACCTCTCTGCCATCATCATCCTCTAATGGAGACTTATTCTCTTTAGTCTCCATCGCCTCTTCATATTTTTCATGTTGCCATCGTTATTTTTTAGGTTTTTTCTTTTCTTCTATTTTTTTCTCTTCTCTCTCATCCGTTTTTTATGTGATCCTAGGGTCACCTCAAGCATCTTCTACATATTTGTCAACACTTCCTCAACATTCTCTAAGTCCACAACAAGGTCAAGGCAATAGGACATATCAAAAGGACCATTTGGTGAACATTCAAGATCTTATGACAAGAGCAAGAACAATGGAGGTCGTGAATGCGCTTATTGCGTTGGTTCAAAAAATCTTCAACAAGAAAATTGTCCTCAAAGACAATTTTGGATCCAAGAAATCATCATACAAAGTGTTTGTAATAGTTAGAGCCTTCTATTTTATTTTGTTTTATCTTTATGTTTCGGCCATAAGCATAGAATGGCCACTTTTTGCTCTTTTTGTTATTATGTGTTGTTGGGCTAGTTAAGGGGTTTTGTAGTCCATCATGGATGATTTTATCCTTAATGAAGTCCAAAATAAGTCAAGTCCAGTCCACTTAAGGAGGAGAATTGGCAAACAGCATGCGTGATGCTTCCAAGAAGATCTCACAAGCTTACTTGGACAAGATGGCATCTAGAAGGAAGAGAGAGTATGTGTGGAGGCCGCCCTTTCCCCAAGGGTACGATTGGAAAGTGGAAAATTTGTTAAGATTCTTTTATTTTCAGTTGATTAGGTTAAATAAGGACTAATTCTTGTAGGAAATATCAAGATTAGTCAAAAGATAGATAGATTAGTTAAACCTAGCAAGATTAGTCAATTAGTTTTAAATTTGAAAACTAATCTTCCTCAGTCTTTCCAAATCTTGTAAAGGAAGATTAGTACCTTGTTTAGACCTTAAATTGGCTGGCCACCTATAGAATAAATAAGGGTTTTAAGTCTTCAATAAAATTATGCAATGTTGATATAATTCCCCTACAAATTGTGTGCCTTGTTGAGAGCCACTTATTGGCTTTATCAATAGTACTTGGTTGTCACTATTGTGGTGTCATTCTACCAGGATATCCCATTTCGATTCCAAGCCATACAACCATAATTCTGCCAAATTCATCATTCTACATCATCCATTTCGTGGGAAGCAACACTAGACGGGGATAAATTGCTTTCTTTTATCTTTGGTGGAAGAAATCGCATCATTTGGTATCAAAGCTACAGGTTTGCTGCAAGAAAAACAAGTCACGATCACTCTTTCCTCGTATGATCATCAACATCTAAGAGTTGTTTGGTAAGTCTAGTCATGGGAGACTCATTTACCAACCATTCTCAAGGAGTTCCTACCATCTAGCAAGGTATAAACACTCAACTCTAATTGTCTAAACTAGAAAAGAAGATACTATCCTCACTATTTGTGCTCAAAGTGTGTTGTGTGGTTGTAATTTGTTTTTGTTGTGATCTAGATTTTTTTTGAGTTGTCAGCAACTCCAGAATTAATTTGAATATAATTTAATTTTTTTTATCATTCTTTTGGAATTTTTAGAGTCTTGCATTATAGTGTTTGAAAGTAAAGAAAATTCTGCATCACGAAAAGAAAAGTGTCTCTTTAAATTTTGCATGTTTTTGTTTTTGGTGTTGTATGTACTTGTTTGCATCCCCACCTAAATTTAAACACTTAAAACAAATTAAGGAAGTATTTTTCTTGAGTTTTACCCTAAAGTGCATTATCTTGAAGTAAATTGGTTATTTCTAATTAAAATTGGCATCTTTGTGATTGAAATAAGAGAAGTAAGTTTACTCTTTAAAACTCTACACTTTGTGGATACCTTACTTGAGTTCATTCATTTGTTTTCTAAATTCTTTGTTTTTGAGTTTTCTAACTTGGTTTTTGTTGAAGTTGGCTTATGTCACCTTGTGGGAAAAAGAAAAAGTGATGAAATTTTGGTACAAAAAGTTGTGTTGAAAGAAAGTTTCTTGTGCAAGAAAAATCAAGAGAAAGTGCATGAAAGTTGTCAAAAGAAAGAACATGAAGTGTTCAAAAGAAAAAGACAATCCTTTCTCAAAGAAAAAAAGTCAAGGCTATCAAAGTTCAAGAAAAGTGTCTATGGTGAAAGTATAAGTCTACAAAACTTAGACATGAACCGAGGGAGGGATTCTAATACTAAAGTAAAGAGGTAATTGAGTGTCATGACATTAGGATCCAAACTTGAAAGGGAATAAAAGTGAGGGGTAATCTTCACTTGATTTCTTGGTTCTTACTCTTGCATTCTCCCAATTTGAAAATTGATAACCAAGGACTGGAAAGAGAAGTGCACCAACAAGGTAGTACTTGAGGTCGAAACTTGCTTGAGCCTTGAGTCTAAAATTGGCTCACTTTTCACACACTTCACTTGCATATTCCTTTTAGTTTTATTCCTTTCATAGTTTGTTTGAATTTTTGTGTTTGTGTCTTATTTGTGTGATTTTTCAATTTTTGTTAGTTTCTCTTATTCTCTTGTTACTAATCTCTCAAGGAGAAATCTTTACTTCTACCTAAGTTGTAGCATCTTGTCATAGGTACAATGGATTCAAAGAGAAGAAGGATCTCAAAATCATCCTGATACGGTGTATTAGACGCATTAACCATACAAAATTAAAATTTATAATCTACTCAAAAGCTACACAAAATAACGTAGTAATTAAGTGTCGATCCACAGGGAACGGGGGAATTTTATTGTTATTTTCCTTAATTTGGCAGTATTAAAAAGCAGTAAACAATCAGCAGTTTATGTTGATTCCAGTAAACAGAGCACAAACAAAAACACAAGAGATAATAAAAAGTATAGATTAAAGGCAGGAAAATCACATCTTCAATGTCTACAGGCTTCGATTGTGAATCTCCATGTCATCTATCAATTACACACTAAGCTTGTGGACTATATCTATGGGATTAACTTGTTAACATCGACCAAACACCATATCACGTTACCCCATGGAGTTCTATAACCTCTCCATGGTGTAATTGTTTGATCTGAATCTTGATTTGGCCTAGCAATACTCAACTTAGAAGTTCATTACCCTAAAATCATAGCCACACCATAAATCAAGACTGATTCAGCAGTTTATTAACAAGTAAATACAAATATAGCTAAAGATAAACATAAACCCTTCATAAGTCTCTGTTTCACTCTATTCAATCGATATTATGAACAAACCATGAAGAATAGTGTTAACAAATAACTACTCATACTCAGATCCACAATATTAAGCAATAATTAATTGAAGATAAACACAACCCATCACAATACACAATGAAAATTTCATGCACAAGACAAATAAATCACAATGCACCTTGAATTCCATAAACCCACATGATAGAATGAAAATGGAAATTTCTTCTTGAAAATGAACAAGAAAAGCATAACCCATCAACAAAAGTGGAAGAGAAATGGATTTTAACCATGGAATTAGATTATATCCATCTATGTACATGAGATTTCCACCTCTTCTATTCCATTAGAGAGGTGAAAATACCTTCAAATGCTTAGAACCTCATGGGTTCTTAGCTAAAACAAAAGAGTAAAGTAAAAACTATGCTAAAACTACTTTTTCTCTCTTTATAACTAAATTCGGACTATGCAAGACTAAAAATCGGAATGATTCTAAGGGTCAGTCCTACTCATATTTATATACATTTGAATAAAGAATAAAAGAATATGATGTCTATGTTTAGCAATACACAAATATTTTTTTGGTCCGAAGTTATCCAAAAAGTAGTTTTATCAAAGGCAGTAGACCTGTTAACGTCCTCTTGTGCCGAGGTGAGCTATTTACATCCTTACGGTTGTGACTCTTTCCAGTGCCGGTGTCATTCTGCTCACGGTCATAAGATGTTGGCGTCATATGAGCTTCACCTTCTGTTGGTGTTTGTGCCCTTATAAGGGCATATATAGACATTGGTCGTTTGATGGATGATTTATCAGATGAGTTAATTTTATCAATTTAATATTCTTGTGCATATTTAAATTATGAAATCAATCCACCAAAAGAAACACGCTATGGAATACTTAGATCATGGGTGATTCTTTTGAGTAGTACGCGTACTAGTATCCTTAAACCAGAAATCACTGCATGGTCTTAGGTGAAGAGTAGTGTACTTTGACATACGCCTAATGGGGTCGTAACAAGTTGTCAAGTATGAGTATGATTGGGTATGCTAAGAATCACGCTAAGATATGTGAGTGAAGTGATGGGACTACAAATCTCTCTTAAATGAGGGATGATATCTAGGTCATTTGATAGTGAACTGAGAAATGCATGGTCATGCCCAATGAATGATAAGCGTTATCATTTGCTTGATGAATTTCAATGTCACTAAGAGATCAAGTAAACGTTTAACTAATAAGGATGATAGTTCCTAGCCTTATGCTAAACGGGATATCATTGTGGAGGATTGTACGAAGTATGCTCTAAAGGTTGTGTTGAATCACCATTTGACCCTTTGTTCTGGATTGAGTAGTCATTATGTCTTGCTAGAGACCACTAGTGATTTATGGATTAATCAACGAGATTGAGTTATCCATTACTGATATTAGAATGGGACTACAAGATCGCACAAAAGAAAGTTTATGATACAAAATATGTAATCATGCCTGCACTAATTATAATTGTTATGCGTAGGTAAATAATGCTTAATTAAAGGATTTAATTAAATATTATTGAAAGTTCTACGGTATTAATTAAGAGTTAATTAAGTACCTTGGAGTTATTGGAATAGGCTGATAAATCAAGGGACCAAATAACAATTGTGGTGTTTCTTGACCCATCAACTTGATCACTGTGTCACTGAGTTGATCCATGGGTCCAAATTAGTAAAAGTAATATTGGAATATTACTTACTTATTTGTTGAAACTTCTGATAATTATATATCCTAGGGATATACGTTCAGAAAAAATAAGAAGTTCAAAAAAAAAAAAATCATCCCAAAAATATTCTCTCTGCAAGCCTGAGAGGCTAGCACTCCGTCTGTGAAGAATTCTCGTGCATGAAGTAGAGAATTCTTTCGGGAAGAATTTCTGAAGATGATCAACAATACCAAAAGGATCCAGACGTCAACCATCGATTATGCTTCAAGGGTAAGAGTTACAACTTTTGAAACGTAACACTAAAATTGAATTAGGCATGAAAAAATCAAAAAGCTTCCCCTGCGATTTTGATAATTTATGCAATCGATCCTAAAAGTGGTATCAAAGCAAGATTTAATTTTAGTGTTAATATTAAAAATAATTTTTGATTAACAAGGAGTTTGTTTTTCTTTTTTCTATTAATGGTTTTAATTTTTTTCTAGAAAAATATGCTGGAATTAAAGAATTTATTTTTCTAGAAAATCTTTGAATGTTTGCCAGCGGTAGGTGGCGCTGACCTGCTGAAATAGTTTTGACCGGCTGGAATCTCGCCGGAAAACCACGAGTCGCTGGGACTTCTATTTTGGCTTGAAATCGTTTTGGGTTTTGTTCTCCCATCTTTCGAAAAACTTTTCATTTTGGTTTGGGTTTCAAAAACGAGTCTGGATTGTATTGATTTTGTTTATGAGATTTTGAAAATTTTGTCGCCGAAAAGTATCTGGTTTTTTATTAGGAAATTGGGGGGAAGCAAAATCGGTTGGGGCTTTGTTTTTACAATCGGAAAAAGGATCCAGAAGAACTCCGAGGATTTTCAATTTGGTTTAAAAAACATTTTGGTCGGTTTTCGTGGTGGATGTTTGTTTATCTGGGCTGCCATTTGTAGCTCAGTTTTGCTATTTGTAGCTCAAAAAAATTGATGAAATACCTAAAATGCCCTTAAACGCAAAAAATGGGAAAATGCAATGCAAAATCGCATGTAAGTTGCGAAATAATAACAAAAAATCGGATCCAATTTGCGAAAAACTGGGGAAAAATCACCAATAATGCGCGAAAAAACAGGAAAAAATCGCCACACTAATCTGAATTTCGGGGCAAAAATCACACAACCTATCCGATTTTTGCCCAAAAAATCAGATAAGTGTGGTGATTTTTGCACAAAAATTCGCCTAACACATCCGATTTTTTGGGCAAAAATCGGAAAGTGTAGGTGATTTTTGGGGCAAGTTATGTTTATATAATTGTCTTGCAAACCTTACAAAATCATACGTTATTTCAGATTTTCTAAGCAAAACTCTCTCAGACTTTCCAAAAACATTTTGAAAAAATCGCAAAATGGAAGCAGGCGGATCTCAACCACCACAGTGTCCCGGGAGGGGGAAAGGATTGTTCAACAAGGTAAAATTCGTAATATTTCGTTTAAATTTTTTGCATTTCGTTTAAAGGATGGTTCGCTCGTTAAAATGGTGCGTAGCGGGACGTATCCAGACGTAGCTGGACGTAGCGGGACGTATCTAGACGTGGCAAAAGTTGTTTTGGACGTAGCGAGACGTGATAGACTATGTTCTGTGAAAAATTCAGCTAAAAGTCACACGCATGGATGTAGACATTTCTGGACGTGTTCCTGGTTGTTTTGGACGTGGTGCTAGTTGTTCGGAGACGTGGTGGACTGTCCTTGTGAAAAAAATCAGCTTAAACTCACATGAATGGATGTAGACATTTCTGGACGTGGTGCAAGTTGTGTTTGACGTAGTGCTAGTTGTTTTGAGACATAGTGGAATGTCTTTGTGAAAAAATCAGCTAAAAGTCACACGCATGGATGTAGACGTTTCTGGACGTGGTGCTAGTTATTTTTGACGTGGTGCTAGTGTTCTGAGACGTGGTGGACTGTCTTTGTGGAAAAAATCAGCTTAAATTCACATGAATAGATGTAGACATTTCTGGACGTGGTGCTAGTTATTTTTGACGTGGTGCTAGTGTTCTGAGACGTGGTGGACTGTCTTTGTGGAAAAAATCAGCTTAAATTCACATGCATAGATGTAGACGTTTCTGGACGTGGTGCTAGTTATTTTTGACGTGGTGCTAGTGTTCTGAGACGTGGTGGACTGTCTTTGTGAAAAAAATCAGCTTAAATTCACATGAATAGATGTAGACGTTTCTGGACGTTGTGCTAGTTATTTTTGACGTGGTGCTAGTTATTTTAATATAAAAAATCGCACCTAATGTGTGATTTTTTACAAATAAATCGCACACAATGTGCAAGATTTATATAAAAAATCACCTACAATGTTGGAAATATTTCGGAAAAATTGCCTGCAATGGGCGATTTTTCCCAATAATTTCGCCTACAATTGGCGAAATTTCAACAAAAAATCTCCAAAGCTGGGCGATTTTTTGCCACTTCTTCACCAATTACAGGCGATTTTACCTACTAAAATTGCAAAACTTATGCGATTTTTAAAGCAGTATACAAAAAACAATACAAAAGTATTAAATTAGTACCATATTTACGTATATTTTGAAGTAGACGCTATCCCAAATTAACCCAAATCTGTCTTCCAATTTGCTTCTGCGATTTTGAATGTTTTTTTTAACGATTTCGAATGGTTTTGTTTGATTTTTGAAGGAGTTTTGTCTGTTTTGATATGTATTTTGAATTTCATGAAGTATATAACTTATTTATCTGTTAAGGGTATTTTTGTCATTTCACTTTTTTTTGAGCTACAAATAGTAAGATCCTTGTTTATTCATCGAAAAACAGGGGCCACCAAAATTCTTTTTCTCATATTGGGTTTCGATTTTGTTTTTGGATTTCACTTGAGATTATGGCCTAGGAACCGTTGGGTTTCCCTCGCAAAGGCCACTAGTGGAACCGCTGCATCTCCTGATATCGGAACAGAAGAATGGCTGGTCATCGATTAATCTAGGACGCCATTCGAAAAATCGAGAAAAGCCACCAGGAAAGATGAAGGCTGCGGCGGGAGAACTGAAGCCTAACGGGCCAAAATTGCCAAAATGCCCCTATCGCAGCTCCAAACCCTAAAGTTGCCAATTTTAAAAATTTTTAAAAATTACGCAATAACCCTTGCTGTTTTGTGCTTCTCTAAACCCTAGCCCAGAAGTTCGGTTAGTTAAGAAATTGACCCATTTTTTAGAATTTTTTTCTTTTTTTTTATAAGATTTTGAATTTTTTATTTTGGATAAAAATTAAATCTTTTCAATTTATTTTAAAATTTTAAGATTTTAAAATATTTAAAATTTAAAATTTTAATTAATTACCTTAATGAAATTAGAGAATAAATAAAATAATTAATTAATGAGATTAATTAATTTATTTATGCTTTCAAATATTTATGTGATTTATTTAAATAGTTTAAATATTAATTGCATACATATATGATAAGCATGTTCATGCATCATTTGACAACAAATGATTGATTAAAATTGATAATGACACTATCAATTTTAGTAGTGTAAAATTACATAATCCTTTAAAATTGATTAGCTAAAATTAAAAATGGGCTTGTATGAAGCACTTACATTTATGTGTTTTTCATTCATGAATTGAGCTTTAATTATTTCTTTCAAAATTTGTTGTAATTTCGGGGGCCTATTAAATTCTTTGTAATAGAATAGAATTAGATAGACTCAAAATATGTAATTCCAAGAAGTCCAAGATGGAGCCAAGGAACAGATCCCAACAAAGAAGGCCTAAATGAAGACCAATAAGTTTTTAAAAGTTGTAATAGACTAGAGCTCAATTCATTGCATTTATTCGTTTTATATATTTTTTTCATATATTTTGTGAATGAAGAAAAACGAAATGCATGTTAAGCCATTCAAACAAAATCCCTAAAAACCTAAGTCTTAAAATTGCTTCCACACTTGGGAGCTCTTTGTTAGTTTTGAATACTAGAAAGCTATTTGCTTGTATAAAAAACTAATACCCAGTTGACATATCATTTTGTTTCAGTATTGAATTTGTTCTATTATATCATATAACTAGATAACGAGGTGTAGAAAGGCACAGTAGATCTCGTTATTGGTTAAAGTATTGATATATAAAAAGAATGCTCGTAACTGAGATAGTCTAAACATACTATCGGTATAGGTTATCGTATGATTTGGAAATTAGTTTGTCTAGACTAATTAAATCATATGAATGTGCCCGGGACATATTAAGCACGACCAGTTTGGATTGAATTAACTTGTACTGATCGACATAGTTAATTTGATCAAAGTATTCTAATCCCTTAATCCCGAGATTGGGACGGGCATGAGAGTTAGATATCGTATGCTTTGATTTGCCAAAGGGTGCGGTCAATTGAGGCCTAAATCTTGGTAAGTTGGGTATGCGGTGTTTAGCTTCTTTGTGTGTCGTTGCTAGTTGGAAGAATCCAAGTACCGGTTCGCCGGATTGATGGTGCTCCCGAGATGAGCTCGTAAGGTTTATTATACTAAATTCGGCCGGTGGACTTTATGCCCGGTATAATAAGAAAGTCGAGTGGTACTAATCTCGGATACCAAGAAGTCAGTTAATTAATTTGTCAATAAATTGATGTACCGGTGAGCACTAGATCTTTGATGTGTGGAGATAGAAGAATAATAAAGTGAGCGCGATGTAAAGTCATTTTTTGGCGGTAGTTCCATAATTTGTCCGTTAGTGGTACGATTAATTATGCGTTTGACTAATCGACAAAGTGAATTAATTAATCCTAAAGGTTTAATTAATATTTAATTGACTAAGTGTATTAAGAAATTAATTCATATTGAATTAATTAATCCTAAGGGTTTGATTAAATTAAATTAACGAAGTGGGTTAAGAAATTAATTCGAAAGGCTCGATTGGTGTTGACTAGTCTAGGGAAGACTAAGGGGTCAACGAAAGTCAAACACTAAGGCCCAACTCAAAAGCCCACTAGGTCTCATAAGAAGCTCCCTATAAATAGCTAATGTTAGGCACATTTGAAGACATTAGAAACCTTGTAAGCAAATGCCTTAGAGTGAGAAAGACAAGCCTAGAGAGAGAATTCCATCTTCTTCGTTGAGATTTCTCTTTCGAAGTCTGTTTGCAATCTTTCTTGTTCGAGAAACTCAGCCCACGATTCTAGAAGCCCAAGATCACCGCCCGTCCTTTCTCTCTTCGTCGTGACCGCCGTACGCCGCCGCCGTTTGCGCAGCCGCCGATTTTTGCGGGAAGAATCCGGTGATCGGATTTTGGTCCTTATTGTTGTGGGTTTTGTGTTTTTGTCACGTTGATCCTTTGGCTCATTCCTTTTGGTTCGCCAAAGTCTAGATCTACGAGCAAAAAGCTTATCCACTAAGTTTTATTGAGGCGGTGTGGGTTTTCAGATTAGAATCAAATTCCCAGGCTAGATATGTTTTTCAGATCTGTGAGTTTCTTGAAGTGGGTTTTTTTTGGATTTCTTCGCTAGTGCCTGTAGCCACCTCGTAGTCACTTGCCCACCCAAGTTCGCGGTCATTTAGAGTTATTTTTGGGATTCGGAGTGAATTTCGCTTTCCCAGAGATTTGGTTTACTTTATTGCTAGGGACACGCTACAAATGTATAATCTTTAATCCTCTCGCTTTAGTTAAAGATTTAATCTTTGCGTGTCGTTTTAATAAATTGAACTAGTATAAGCCTAGATCTATTCAGGGGAAATGAATTTGAGCCTGAGCCGAGTCGAAAGTCCCCAGTTTTGGAATGCATAGCATGAAAGTGAGATTATTTATTTAGCCCGGTCTATAACATTAAAAATGAAGCTAAATCAATTAAATTTGATATGATATGAGTCCAACATGGCACGGCCGTTTAGGCCAGACAAATGAGAAGCGAGTTTGAAGACTTCATAAGGATAGACTGCTTAGGTAATTTGATTTCAAATCATATGACATGTGTGAACCCTGTTTGAAAGGCAAAATGACAAAGAGTCCATTCAACAAGAAAGAGGAAAGGACTAGTGATCTATTGGTTTTAATATATAAGGATGTATGTGGACCAATGAGCACACAAGCCAGAGGTGGATTCGAATACTTCATAAAATTTATCGATGACTATAGTAGATATGACTATGTCTATTTGATGAGGTATAAAAGTGAGACTTTTGAAAAATTCAAAGAGCTCCAGAACAAAATAGAGAATTAGTTGTATAGAAGGATAAAGTCTATTCCCTCCGATCGGGGAGGTGAATATCTAAGTAATGAGTTCGATGTAATCTAAAACAGTGTGGAATTGTTTCACACCTGACTTCACCGGGAACACCTCAATGGAATGGTGTATTTGAAAGGAGGAATCAGACTCTATTATACATGGTTCGATCAATATAGGCCAAGCGTGATATGATCATTCCTCACAATTAGAATTCCGATAGAGGTTCAACTGTGACGAGGCTTTTTAGTGGCTTGGATTTTGGAATGATGACAGGAAGATATGGCTGAATTCTTGTTAAGGGGTTAAGGAAGATCAATGGGTCCCTATTCTAGTGCTTTCAATGGGGTGGAACTTTGGGGGTGGTAGAGGGATGAAACCTTCAAAATGAATAACCTAAGGAAACAACCACACTAGCTTTTCTACCCTAGCTAATGAAAAATGCAAAATGACAATTCAAAAATTTGAGAGAAAACTTGTTCTTGGCTATTCAAATCATGAATGAAAAAGGCTGAATTCCTTCTCTATTTATAGGAGAATGAATTGAAAGATTATCTACCCGGGCCTAGCCAGAAACTCACTTTCGTGCTATGCATTCCAGAATCAGAATCTCTGGCCAGTCCTAGATGCTAACACAATCGCTATTCCAACCCTTGCTTGAAATAACATTGCGCAGGATCTTGGTTTGTACTTATTTGATTTATCACGCAACAAATAAATTCTTAATTAAAAGCGGAAGAATAATAATTACCTATTGAAGCGCATACTTAGGTGATTCTCTTGTATGCCTCAAGACTTTGATTGCACGTTGTGTGGGCAATGATCTAGCAACCAATTGATCAGCTAATGACCATAATCCACCTGCCAGAAAAAATTCTACAGCTCGTCGCCGCCTGAATTTCAACCGCTGCCACCGCCGGATTTCTCCTGCCACCGCCGCCTGCCGGAATTAACCACCGACCGCCACCTGGGACAATAACCGGCCGCCTGAGATTATGCTAGAGGGAGTAAAATGTTTTCTCTCTCTAAGTTTTCTTGTCTTGAAAACTTATGAATTGTGTATCTTGAATAGCTAATCCCTTGTCTATATATAGAGTTACAAGAGAGACCCCAAGTTGGTTTAGGATTGGCCTTCCTACTGGGTTTCTGTTTCCTTCAATCTTGTTCCTGGACTAATACACATCCAACTGATACAGGGATTCACTTATCCCAATCCAGTTCTTGGTATGATTCACAACCAACTGATACAGGGATTCACTTATCCCCAATCCAGTTCCTGGTATGATTCATAACCAACTAACACAAGGATTAGTTAATTACTTAATTATTTAAATCTACCTTTGTCAATAACCCAATACATAATTAATCGTACCACTAACGGATTAATTATGGCACTACCATTCAACACCAGAATTGCTTCCGGAACAACTTAATTAATTTATTCTTAATCTACCCACATCAAAGATATAGTGCTCGTTAACTTATTAATTTACTGATAAATTAATTAATTAACTTCTTCAATTCTGATATTAGTACCACTCGACCTTTTTACTATACCGGACATAAGTCCACCAGTTTGGTTTAGTATAATAAACATAACGAGCTCATCTCGGGAGCACCATCACCCCGGACGCACCGATACATGGTTTCCTTTCGACAAGCAGTAGCACACCAAGCAACTAAACACGTGCACCCAACCTACCGAGACTATTGGCCAAAATTGACCTCACCCATTGGCAGATCAAATTACACTATGTCTAATCCTCATACCCGCTCGAGTCTAGGGATTAAGAATAGAATACTAAGAACGATTTGTCTATTAAATCAGTACAAGATAAATCATTCTAAATGGTCAAGTTCAATACGCCCCGGGCATATCTATATGATTCAATTAGTTTAGACAAACCAATTATCCAAATTACATAATAACCTAAACCGACAGTTTGTCCAAAGCTGTCTCGGTTATGAACCTCTTTTATATATTATGTCTTTTAACCAATGATAAGATCTACTGTGTCACACAAGACACCTCATAATCTAACTACATAATATAAATGGACAAATAATGCACAACAAAGTATAACCAAAATATAAGTCGATATGTTAACTGGAAGAATGTACAATACAAGCATAGCTTATGTATACAACTCCAACATGAATGACCTTGAATTTACAATAATTAATTAATTAAAAAAATCCTAATTAATTAAATAAATGTTCTTGGAATTGACTAATTCTTGGCTGATTTTATAAGCCTAACTTATCCAAGAATTTTGGGTGCAATTTCCTTGTTGGATTGATTTGATATTCTCAGCATTTGTGCGTGGAAATTGTCAACACATATATCCAATCCTTTGGCTACCGAACTTTGCCCCACAAAATGATTCTTCAGTAATTCTTCAATATTGGCTTCTTTATTTGGTCAAACTAAAATTCCTCAGCTGGGCCAAAACCATTCCTTGCAATTTTCTTTGGCGGGCCCGACATTAAATTTGTAGTTCAATTCCTTGGTGGCCCAAAATTCTGCCCAAAAATAATATCGCCTCAATTTGTAGATCATGTTAATGGCTGGCCTGATTTAATACTTCTTGGCTCCGAAAAGGGATTTACTATTTGTATAACAAAATTACTATTTGTATAACAAAAAATGTCCAAATTACCCCCGATATGAAATAATAGATCTTTTTTGGATAAAAAACGCTGCGCATTGCTGAACTAAAGGGCAAAAAACGTAAATTTGGTATGTGAATGAACAAAAAAAACGCTTAAATGTCTTGTGAAAATTAGATCAAAACGCTAAAACGTAGCGAAAATGTGTACTCAAAACGCCGAAATGTAGCGTTTTTTTGTATCAAAACGCTAAGGTGCAGCGTTTTATGTACTGAAAACGCTAAAATATAGCGTTTTATGCAACAAAAAATGCTAAAGTATAGCCGAAAAACATATCTCGCTCGTTAAATAGTAGCGTGTGTGACGGTTTTTGTTAAAAAACAGACCGAACTAATATGAACAGACCAAATATTGACAATAAATTACATCATATCATAACCTTTGTACATTCTCTGTACAAAAGGTTCCCTTACAAATATTGACAACAAATTCAAATCGACAATCGAAAGAAGGTTTCGTCGAATCATATCCACCTGCCATTCGTATTGTACAACTTTCGATTGACATTCTTCACGAAATGGTAAGTTTGCTACCCGCTATGCATTTTTGTATTTTTGTAGCGTTTATTTTGCCCTAAAACGTCACTTATTAGCGTTTTTAATCACTATCAACGCAAATATGAGGCGTTTGGTGTCATTTAAAACGCTAATAAGTGGCGTTTTTGTCAAGAAAAAACGCCAAACTGTGGCGTTTTATGCCTTTCATTTAAGAAAATTGTTGCGAAATTAGGGTATTTATGTGAAATCCATAGCGTTTTTAGTTAAATTTTTTGTGAAGTGTAGCGTTTGTTTGTATAGTTATGTGAAATACGTTGCATTTTTTTAAGATTACATATGTAAAGTGAAGCGTTTTTTATAGTCCTATTGTGTAATTTATAGCGTTTGTAACAATATGGATTTGGATTCTGACTATACAGGACGATGATTCGAATATGAGTACACATGATGATTACGAGCAAGAACAGGATAATGAGGATGACGAGGGGGGTGAGGAACAGGACATTGGGGCAGATCTAAGTGAATATTTTAGGATAGATAGGGATTTTGCAAGTGTGGAGGATGCATTTACGTTTTGCTATCCTATAGCTAATAGCCTGAAGTTTGTGCTTTCGAAGCAAGGCGGAAGTGGCTCGACGTATTATTTTAGGTGCAGTCGATGGAAAGATCCATTGAATGAGCCTCTCCCCACCATACGGTTGAACACGAAAAGATGCGGATGTAAATGTCCGTTCAAATTGACTGTCAAGAAGGTTGTTAATGAGCGTTACAGTGTGCTTGTTACGCCAGGGGTATCGTCCACACATAATCATCCTGGTATGAATATGTTTCGCTATTGAATATGTTATATTATTTTTCCTATAATTAGCATTTTCTTATATTCTTATTACTAATTTTTGTAGGTATAAGGCATCCATATGGGCACAGGCAGTTGAGCGGTTTCTCGAAAGAGGCAAAGGCTGAGGCTAAACGCATGCTTTCTTTCAATGTGAGACCAAAAAGCGTTTGGGAAGCTATTCATCAGCAGTTTCCCGAAGACAATGTACAGATAAGGCAGGTCTACAATTTGAAGGAAGATATGAAGAAACATGGATTGGATGGTAGGAATATTGGGCAGCAATTTTTGCATTTGGCTCGCGAGAAGAAATATTTTGTTCAGATTATCACTGACGAGGCCACTAATGCGATCACACATGCATTCATCGCTCATCCTACATCAATTCAGATGTTCAACAGGTGGTATTGAGTTGTAGTGGTTGATTCAACCTACAAGACCAACAAGTACAAAATGCCCGTCGTTGAGATGATCGGTATGACTCCCACCAATAAGAACTTCAATATTACTTTTGCCATTGTTAAGGATGAGACAAAAGAAACATATGATTGGGTAATGAAAAACTTGAGGGAATTGTTGCCTAGTAATGTGGAACCAAGTGTTGTTGTCTCAGATAGGGAGTTGGGTTTGTTGCAGCCTATTAAGGATCACTTTCCATCTTGCAATCACTTGTTATGTCGGTGGCATATTGACCGTGATGTTGCCAGTTGGTTGGAAAAAAATGTTGCTAGGAGGAATGTGGACACGGCCACTGATATATATAGTAATTGGTGGAAGAAAATTATCATGGCTCCCACAGTTGAAAGGTTTAACCTCTTATTAGTCCAATTCAAGGTTACATACTCTATGGTTGAGCCTGCAGTTGTTGATTATTTGGAGGGGACGTGGTTCATTCATAAGGAGAAATTCTGCCGGGCCTGGACGGACACATTTCAACACTTTGGGAATACGGCAACTAACAGGGTTGAGGCTTCCCATGCTGCATTGAAAGATTGGCTTCATTCTTCCACCAATTCTCTCGACACGTTGTTCATGAAGATCGACTCTCATCTCACGCATCTGTTTCCTCACATCGTGTAAGTGCAATAACCGCATTCGATTATTTATTTAATGTCATAATTTTATTATAATTTTATTGTATGTTAAAACAATAACAGTGGGTCGCTCGAGTCTTCTACTGCCACGACACAAACCAGTAGGATGGGGTTTCCATACTGTTACTTGAACAAATACGTTTCGCATCACTGCCTGAATTTGGTAAGCAAACAAGTTGAAAAAAAGGATAGGTTGGCAGGCGAAGTTATCGATAGGTGTGGATGCGTGTGCAAGGTGACGCTTGGGATTCCTTGTGCATGTGATATATACAAGGCACAGGAATCGACCGCATATCAATTGCTCCCATTAGTCCACGAGTTCTGGCAGAGATTGACAATTGTACCCTCCCAAAGGGATTCGAATACTCTGAATGAGGACATCAGGTACATTTTACTTATGTTTGTTAGTTATATTAAATTTGTTTTATTTTTTGTAATTTTACATTTGGATGCTGATTGAAAATAATGTTTCATCAAGGTTTTTCAAAGAGGAAGTCATTCCTGCAGTTAACACAAGTCCGTCATTCTTGGCTCGTCTACTTAATATGGCCTATGTGGAAGAGATGCACGCTGATATGTCTAGTGCAGCTGAGCCATCGGTTGAGGGTACTCATAGGTGAAGGCTGCCGAGTAGACTGCACCATTCAGTTATGCGTGAGTGGAGTGGACGCGAGAAAGCGACACGTGGATCACGTGGTAGGGGTCGGTCAAATTCAAGTGGAAGATCAACTGGGCGCACATCCAACAATACGACGGACTCCTCTAGTGAGTCTCCATTACGTGAAGGTAAATATTGTTAGTGATGTTGCACGAATATATTTATTTACAAAATTAATTCAATTATGTTTATTCTATTTTATTTAACACTTTAGGATTTGGACAAGATGTACCATGCGTACCAGTGTTTTTCCGGCATTACTGTACTGGATGGTCGGATGTCATTGGAGATGGAAATTGTGGGTTCAGAGTGATTGCTAGTTACCTTTCAGGCGGACAGCACAATTGGAAATTGTCGCGTAGAGCGCTTGTTGGGGAGATCGTTCGTGATCCACAAAGGTATACAGGTTTGTTTGCAGTTGTGGAGGAGAGACCTGCTGATGGTGATCATTTGGGTGCCGTGCTCCGGCGTTTACGTTATCAAGGTAGAAGTTGTTCTGAAGCCTACTGGATGGCCACACCCACGGACTTGTTCCCACTTGCAACGCATGCTAATGCCGTGGTACTGCACCTCAGCCGTTCGGAGCCGATGGCGAATTATACCATATTACCCTTGGATGCTGGAGAGGACGAAACCCGCCCTGAGAGACAGATAGCAATTGCTCACGTGGGTGGTAATCATTACGTTCGTGTTGATGTTCTTGATGATTGTCCCCTTCCTCCACTGCACGTTGTTTGGCGCGATCACTGCAACCAAGCGACCGTTGGACGTTGGCCTAATAGTTTCAGAATGCGTTTTAGGCTATGGGTAAATCGTCGTGATGCTTAGCGGCTTTAGTTTACTGTGACTTTTTGTTTAAATAATATTTGTAGTTATGAACTAAGTTTGTTATTAAATGCTTGTTTGTATTGTATTAACTTAAATTCAAATTCATGACATATAACTAAACAAACACTTTGGAAAAAATGTAATGCATAAAGTACTACTATATAAATGGTTCTGATGTCATACAAAAAAAATATAGAAATGTAAACAAAATGTCATACATATAAAAATACATATGGGCTCAATCGGCCAGGTCAAATCGCTGCTCAAAATCCGCAATCAGACCAGAATACTCGTCGTGCAGGTCCGGTGCTCGATCTCGCAGCTGATCCATCAAACGGTGCTGCACGCCCAGCACATCGCTAACCCACTACAAAAAATACACACAATTATATCAAATATTGATGTTGAACAATATAATAAAATATATTACAAATTTGGTAAAAATAATACTTACGTATTCCGATGACGATCGGCGTGGCTTTGGCTGCTCCGTTGGGGGCCCTATGACGTACGGATGGGACCGGGGTACGAACCACTCCATATATCCGTTCACGCAGGCACTATATCTGACGCCGTGCCCTGTCTGTGCACGGTGCACAAAATATATAGGCCCGGTAGCCGGATATGCGTCTCACTCGGACTCCGCATATGTCCGCGGGTGGTGCACGACGTACCCACTACCCCCGTACCCCCTATATGTCCCATCCGTGGCCGGAATCAACGGTCTGGGTATCCACTGGACGTAGCCCAACTGACGAGCACACCGGTCAGGCATATACGGCTCTATGTCCTCCCGGTACGCAATGAGCCCGCGGTACTGGGTCCTCGGAGTGCGTGTGACGGCAGCGCGACCGTATGGCATCCATACAACCTATAAGGAAATTTTTCAATTACATTTCCTAGTTTTATGAAAACTATATATATTTAATTAATGTAAAATTTTGATTTACGTACATCGTCCGGCGACAAGGCATCCAGGGCCTCGCGGAAAATGGCCAGTCTGTCGTCCTTGTTGCGCGGTGCGTCGATCGTCCACCTGCTTGCCCGCGGCCGATCGTGGTGAGCTGGCAAAGGCCTGGCATTACTCCTAAAAGACGGAAAATGCTCGTAGATCCAGGCCTGTAACAACGTCAAGCAACCCGCAACGCTCGACGTGCCATGACGACTAGCAGCACCTAAGTGTCTATATAGGTACGCTAGCGTCGCCGTGCCCCAAGCATACTCGCCCACCTGAGCCATCCCGCCCCTCAGCTCCAGAACAGGACCTGGCCCGAACTTATTGGAACTCTTGTCTGTAAACAGACAGGTCCCAATAGTAGCCCACAAAAATACGGTAACGTCCGAGTCGGGCCGCGGTCTACGCCTACATAGCTCTATCACCCGCTCGGTCGAGAATGCCCCATTCTCGAATAACTCCTTATCGATGTGCTGATCCGGAGGTATCTCGAGCAAATCTCTAGAATACGCCAATAGGGTGGCGGTATCAGCGGACTGGGTAATCAACCGACCCTCTATCGGTAGACGCATAATCTCCCACACGTCGTGGAGAAGTATCGTCATCTCACCGAAGGGTAGATGGAAGGTATTGGTGTCCGGCTGCCACCTCTCCAAAAAAGCGCAAATCAATGGCGCGTCTATATGCCTAAACAGGATGCTGGGAATATGTCCCAGCCCTGTATGACTAAGCATCTGAGCCCCTAGGGGTGACATACCTCGCACCCAAGTAACTAAGGAGTCGTACATCAAACCCCTATTGTGACACCTAATAGGGGCTCTACCCCCCGTCTCACTAAACCTCGATACGACGTGGCCTAAAAAACTAGGAATAACCGTCGCATCGATCGGCCCACCCTCGACTGGTGCAGTGACTAACCAGCTCTTGTCATCCTTCTTCCGCTTTTTAGGAATCGCTATATTTATGAAATATAATATATATATAATTATTTAACTAATTAACAAAATAAACAAATAAAACATAATTTTTCAATTACTCATGTTATAAAATAAATGAACCATTCGTAAATATTTAAACAATTTACACAATGAATAAACAAAAAAGACAAATTAATAACATATATATACAAATATAACATATTTTCAATAACTAGACAAACTAGCAAATAAATAAACAAATACATCATAAAGTAAATAACTCAATAAATATTACAATTTATAAAACAATATCACATAATTTAACTAAGTAATGATATTGCCAAATAAATTAACAATTAAATAATAATTTAAATATTTACTTAATTAATAATAGTATTAACAAATATCACATAATTTAACTAAGTAATCATATTACCAAATAAATTAACAATTAAATAATAATTTAAATATTTACTTAATTAATAATAGTATTAACAAATAATACATAATTTACATAATTCACAAATTAGACAAATAGATCAATTAAATAAACGTAATTAATAAATCAATATCGCGTACCTGCAGAGGGCTCCGCCCGCTGCTGCTGCTGCATACCAGACTGCCGCTGATAATGCTGATGGCTCGATCTCGGAGGCTCCTCGTGAGCCTCCTCCTCCTCCGACGGTACATCGTCGTCGCTCGGCGAGGCATCGTCCTCGTCCCTCAGATGGAACGCCGACTCCCCGCCAATCCCTCGACCGCCACCCCTGGATCGGCCACCTCGAGTTCTCACGGCTGGCATCTTCTGCCTCCTGGCAGAAGCTGTGGGCCGCTGTCTCTCCTCGACAGTGGAAGGAGGAACGCGCGGTTTAACCTTACCGCCACCCTGAAAAATGTAATTCAAATATATTAATACACAAACAATCATATTAATTCACATACATTTCATATTACGTAAATATTTTTAAAACGTAAACCCTAGACAATCATAATAAATTGTAGCGTTTGACCGGAAGTCAAACGCTACGATTAAGCGTTTGACTGTCAGTCAAACGCTTGTGTATAGCGTTTGACATTGAGTCAAACGCTATTTTCAAGCGTTTGACTGACAGTCAAACGCTATACAAAAGCGTTTGACCGTGACCAAACGCATCCATCCGGCGTTTTCTTCCGACCAAAACGCACCCCCTCGGCGTTTCTGCTCAAACTAACGCCACCGATGGGCGATTTCTACATCCCAAACGCTGCCGATAGACGTTTGGGATGTTGAAATCGCCACCGATCGGCGTTGATTGCAGTATAATTCGCCGCCGATCGGTGGAATTTCCGCACAACTTCGCCGCCGATCGGCGGCATATCTCAAAAATTCGCCGTCGATCGGCGTTTTTACGCAGACAAACGCCGCGAATTTAGCCCTAACATGCGTTCTAATAATGGACAAAATGAATTTCAAAACATTATTGAAATGGTTGAGAAATTTTACCCGATTATAGAGTAACCCTTTGCCCCCGCCATGACCTCTCGAAGATCCGGAACCACCTTCTTCCATTTCGAAAATAATTAGGGTTCTTGGGTTTTTTCCTTTGCTTATTGCGTGAGCACCGTTCGAATGTGGGATTGTATGGCGTTTCTGCGCAAATTTTTTTTTTAACACATTACGGGTCTGAAACGCTGCATTTCAGCGAGCGAATTCATTATTAACGCTACTGTTTAGCGTTTTTTATGCAATGAAACGCTACGATTTAGCGTTTTTAGTGCTGATCAACGCATGGTTTTGGCGTTTGTATCACTTTAGAACGCTACGCTTTGGCGTTTTTGTTCTGTGTAAACGTATTGTGTTAGCGTTTGTTTGATTTATTTTCACTCCATTTTTACGTTTTTTGACCTTTATTTTGTCAATGCATAGCGTTTTTTATCCCATATTTGCCATCAAATTGACATTTCTTTCATACTATGGGTATTTTGGACATTTTTTATTATACAAATAGTAATTTTGTTATACAAATAGCAATTCAGCTCCGAAAATAAAGAAGTCCAAATCCTTGGCGTGACCCGAAATCCTTTGTTGAAAATCCTTGGTGTGGCCCAAAATCCTTTGTTGTCCAACCCTATTAAAAAAAAAATAGTCCTCCAAGGCTGGACAATTAATTATAAGGTGTAAGTCGGCCGGTTTGAGGGCAAAAGTATAACTCAAACCAATAGTTACGGTTTGAAAAATTTTCAAACCATGTCGGCCAAATAAATGTGTCAAACCAAGTCGGCCAAACCACATTTAAATGGTTTGGTTCGGCCGGTTTAAAAGAATTTTACATTTTTTTAAAAAAATAACAAGTTTAAGTGCTTAAAAAAGAGTAACGGAGCAATTTTTTGAGGGCATTTAGGTCAAAGACAACCCACCACGTCTCAGAACAACTAGCACCACCTCAAAAACAACTTGCACCACATCAAAAACAACTTGCACCGCGTTCAGAAATGTTTACATCCATGCGTGTGAACTTAAACTGATTTTTTTTACAAAGACAGTCCACCACGTCTCAAACAACTAGCACCACGTCTCAAAAAACTAGCACCACGTCCAAAACGTGTACATCAATGCGTGTGAATTTAAACTATTTTTTTCACAAAGACAGTCTACCACGTCTCAGAATAACTAGCACCACGTCAAAAACAACTATCACCTCGTCCAAAAATGTCTACATCCATGCGTGTGAACTTAAACTGATTTTTTTCACAAATACAGTTCACCACGTCTCAAACAACTAGCTCCACATCTCAAACAACTAGAACCACGTCCAGAAGCATCTACATTCATGCGTGTGAATTTAAACTGATATTTTTCACAAAGACAGTCCACCACGTCTCAAACAACTAGCACCACGTCCAGAAATGTCTACATCCATGCGTATGAATTTAAACTAATTTTTTTACATATACAGTCCACCACATCTCAAACAACTAGCACCACGTCAAAAATAACTAGCACCACGTCCAGAAACATCTACATCCATGCATGTGAATTTAATAGCACCACGCATGGATTTAGACGTTTCTAGATGTGGTGCTAGTTGTTTTTGACGTGCTGTTAGTTGTTTTTGATGTGGTGCTAGTTGTTCTGAGACGTGGTTGGTTGTCTTTGTGAAACAAATAGATTAAATTCACATGCATGGATGTAGACGTTTCTGGACGTGATGCTAGTTGTTCTGAGACGTGGTGGACTGTCTTTGTGAAAAAAATCAGTTTAAATTCACACACATAGATGTAGACATTTCTGGATGTGGTGCTAGTTGTTTGAGACGTGGTTCTAGTTGTTTGAGACTTAGTGGACTGTCTTTGTGAACAAAATTAGTTTAAATTCACACGCATGGATGTAGACGTTTCTGGACGCGGTGCTAGTTGTTTGAGACGTGGTGGACTGTCTTTGTGAAAAAAATCAGTTTAAGTCACACGTATGGATGTAGATATTTTTGGACGTGGTGCTAGTTGTTTGAGACGTGGTTCTAGTTGTTTGAGACATTGTGGACTGTCTTTGTAAAAAAAAATCAGTTTAAATTCATACGCATGGATGTAGATGTTTCTGGACGTGGTTCTAGTTGTTTGAGGCGTGGTGGACTGTCTTTGTGAAAAAAATTAGTTTAAGTTCACACGCATGGATGCAGACATTTCTGGACGTGGTGCTAGTTGTTTTTGACGTCTTTGGAATTTACTCTTTAAAAAATAAAAAGTTTAAGAGTACAAAGACGTTGTGCTAGTTGAAGATGTATGGTTGAGTTGGGCGAACGTGAGAAAATTAGGGTTAAGTGAAAATAATAAAATATTTATTAATTATATAATATATAATAAATAATAAATATATATACGGTTCGGTCCGGCCGAAACAGCTGATTTCGCTGCTCAAACCGTCGGCCGAACCGGACCTTCCGGTTTGAAATTTTTCAAACCAGTAGTAATTTTAATTATTTTGAAACCAGCCAAACTGATCAAATTTGGCCGGTTTGGCTGGTTTAACCTGTTTCGGCCGAACCGCTCACACCCCTAATTATAAGTATTAAAATAATAATCAACTAAATAAATTTTGCCGTTAAAAATCCAAACCCACTAGACTAATTTAATTATTTTTCCAAAGACATTAAAGGCAATAAAATAAATTATTAGCTATGAAAATAAATTAATTTAAAGAAAATAAAATAGGAAAAACCAATAAACATTTAGGCCCAAAATTATTTGAAATTAAATAAAAATTTGGGCTGAAAAATTAAAAGATTTAAAGAGATAGCGGAAAAATAAAGACAAAGGCAAAGAGTGCGGGTTTGACCCTTAGGATCTAACATCCTCCCCTTCTTCAAAAAGATTCATACTCAAATCTTGAGAACCTATAAAGCCAGAAAAAGGAAAACGAGTTAGTGAGATCCGATCCAAAACACCATACTTTTTTACTTAGACCCGAGGTGGACTAATTTCCACTTTAAATGTCGAGGGCATTTTTGTCCATGTCAAGTCTTTACTCTTCAAATTCTGTACAAGAAAAGAAAAAGAGGTTAATAATCCAAATGTTAACGTAAAAGTATGCTTTACAAATTTAGGAAGGAAAGTTAAAGTTAGTGGTAAATTGAGCAAACTCTTTGAAGGAACCCGAGTAGGTCTAGTAAGGCTAGCGGTTGCCTTTGTGAGGTTTTCCTTGGTTTACTTGGGTACACTTGCGTCTTGTTCTTACAGTCTCTTCCTCCGTTCTCGGGCCTCGTGCATCTCCTTTCGAGCTTGAGCCACTTGATCCCTGGAAAGAGGGTTAAACATAATGTTAGTATCTTGAAAATGAAAGTAATACTTGTTGGTGAATTTTTCATGTCTCGTGTTGCGATCAAACGCCCACGGTCGCCCTAGAATCATGTAGGGAGCGTCCATTGGAACTACGTCACAAGTGACGTAGTCCTTGTACCTGCCAATGGTGAATTCAACCTTGCATTGTCGGTTCACTTGGACTTCACCACCACTGCGGAGCCATTGGAGCTTATAAGGCTTTGGGTGCCGTTGGGTGGCTAAGTTTAGATTTTTCACTGTGTACTCAAAAACAAGGTTAGCCTAACTACCACTATCAATTATAATCAAACAGACTGGCTTACAGACACTTCCCTTAGTGTGGAAAACGGTGCTCCTTTGCTAGGGCTCATCTTCATACCTGGCTTGTGCATCAAGCGTGATATCCTTAGCTAAGCGGGTTGTACCTTGAGGGATGGGCTCGGGAACTTGTAAAGGTACGAAACATGCTCCGTCAACATCGTCTTGCGGGTCACACTCTTTCTCGATTAAGGCCGACGTGCCCTCGAATTCTTCCTTGCTGAATTCAGCCCCTTCTCTTTCTTCCTTATTGGCCACTATTGTGTCGTCGTCTAGTGCCACCATCGTCCTTTGGTTAGGGCATTGAGACTGCACATACCCCGTTTCTAGACATTTGAAACATGTAACTTGCCTCGAAAAAGGCTTGTGAGTAACACTATTACTTGCAGAGTGAGAAATTGATGGTTTGGAGAAAGAAACATTAGAACTTGAAAAGAAATGGTTAGATATTACCTTAAAGGTACCATTGGACCCAAATGGCTCACAACTACTTTGGGTGGAAGTATTACCTTCATACAACGGGTTGCTCCACCATGAGACCTTGGTGTCTAGCTTACTGTTGAACTGGGAAAATGGCACCTTGGACTTGTACGAGGATAACCTTAAGGTGGACTTGTGAGAACCTCGTGATTCTTGTTAGAGGTGGGCATCGATCGATTTGGCCGATTTGACCCCCAGAAGACAAACCAAACCACTACTTACGGTTTGAAAATTTTTCAAACCAAACCGACCAGATAAACCTAACAATCCAAACTGGCCAAACAACATTTTAACAGTTTGGTTTGGCCGGTTTGACCGATTTATACATAATGTATTCCCAAATTTAAAATTTAAAATTTAAAACTAAAAACATATCATGCCAACAATTTTTATTTAATTTAATTAAAAGAAATTCGACAAAATTAAATTTAAATCAACATGAAATTAACGTAGAGTCAAATACGGTCCGACTCTTGGTATTCCTTGGCGGCTCTTTGCCCATAAACTTCCCATGGTCTTCATCAAACTTTTCTATCTAAAAACACACTCCAAAAGTTATATAAACTGATGATCAACCTACTAATTGATCAAGGAATCCAAACCCAGAAAACTCTTCCATAGCTTAAAGGTGCAAAACCCAGAAAACTCATCCAACTTGGCAATATACTTTCTTATTGGCATTCTCATTACGGATTTGGAAATTATTAAGAAATGGCTATAACTAAAAAAAAAAAAAAAAACACACAATGGTACATATGCACAAAATCACAAGAAAACTTCTTGCAGACAAGGCACAAAATCCACGCAAATTATATCATGTACCATGGGTACATGTACCTAGTAATAATATTAGTAACATCATCACTCTCACTATAAGAGAGTGAGATCCACATTTTTCTTCTTCTTCTTATTCTTATTCGTATTTTTCTTCTTCTTCAAAAACTCACTTCCTTCTTCTTCAAAAATTGTTTATTTCTTCTTCAAAAATCACTTCTTCTTCTTCGCCGCAATCTATTTGAAACCGCATTCAATCAAATCTTTATCCAAACACAGATTTAACAGAGATCGGCGATTGTATTTTACGACAAACAACACCAAATACAACGAAAAAATCACTTATTCTTCTTAAAAAATCACTTATTCCTCTTCAAAAATCTCTTCTTCTTCTTAAAAAATAACTTATTCTTCATAAAAAAAAATACTACACCATAAAGTATGAACTGTATTTGATGGATTTACGAAACTTTATTTTCGCGATTTGATGTTGGGTAAGGTATTAATGATGTTATATTCGTGTTTTCTTATTCAAATAATGCTCTATTACTCCGAAATATAATATATAAATATTTTCCGTGAGGTATTGACACTTTCATGTGAAATGAGTTGCTTCTGATTCCTCCCGCTGCTGGACGTGGTAGAAGGTATTATGGGACGTAACGGAATGTAGCAAAACGTAACGGGATGTTGCTGTTTTGTATTTTAGACGTAGCGAGACATGGTGGACTATGTTATGTGAAAAATTCAGCTAAAATTCACATGTTTGGATGTAGACGTGGTGTAGTAGTTATTTTTGGATGTGGTGGTAGTAGTTATATTCCAATTAATTTATTCTCACAAAAAAAAAAAGTGGTAGACGTTTTTAGATGTTGCGGCAGTATTAGGAGACGTGATGGATATAGACTTTTTGGACGTGGTGGCTGTCTTTGTAAAGGGGAATTGCTACCATCTATGAAGTTGTATTTTAGGGATAGTTCGGGAGGGCATAATTCGGCACTCAATTGGCCGTTTGGACGTGCAAGTAGTCCATTTGATGTGTCTCGATGAGATCTACGCAACGGACATGGCAGACGGGTGTTTGGAGATGGGTTCGACATTGGAAAACATGTGGTTTTGGATAAAAACTTTAAAGGGTCATAACTTTGCGCTCGGGGGTCCGTTTAAGACGATTTTTTTTTTATTTCATATAACTTTTCAAGATCTATGATATGATCATTCCTCACAATTAGAATTTTGGCAGAGGTTCAACTGTGATGAGGCTTTTAAGTGTCTTGGATTTTGGAATGATGACAGGAAGATATAGTTGAATTCTTGTTGAGGGGTTGAGAAAGATCAATGGATTCTTAATCTAGTGCTTTTAAGGGGGTGGAATTTTGGGGTGGTTAAGGGATGGGGCCTTCAAAATGAAGAACCTAAGGAAACAACCACACTAGCTTTTCTACCCTAGCTACTGATAAATGCAAAATGATGATTCAAAACTTTTGGAGAAAACTTGTTATTGGCTATTTAAATCATGAATGAAAAAGGCTGAATTCCTTCTCTATGTATAGAAGAAGGAATGATCTTGAATTTACAATAATTAATTAATTAAAAAATCCTAATTAATTAAATAAATGTTCTTGGAATTGACTAATTCTTTGCTGATTTTATAAGCCTAACTTATCCCAAAATTTTGGGTGCAATTTCCTTGTTGGATTGATTTGATCTTCTCTGCCTTTGTGCGTGGAAATTGTCAACACATATATCCAATCCTTTGGCTACCAAACTTTGCCTACAAAATGATTGTTTAGTAATTCTTCAATATTGGCTTTTTTATTTGGTCAAACAAAAAGTCCTCGGCTGGGCCAAAATCATTCCTTGCAATTTTCTTTGGCTGGCCCGACATTAAATTTGTACTTCAATTCCTTGGTGGCCCGACATTCTGCCCAAAAATAATATCACCTCAATTTGTAGATCATGTTTAATGGCTGGCCCAATTTATTACTTCTTGGCTCCAAAAATAAAGAAGTCCAAGTCTTTGGCGTGACCCAAAATCCTTTGTTGAAAATCCTTGGCGTGGCCCGAAATCCTTTGTTGTCTAATCTTGCTAAAAAAAATAAAATAGTCCTCCTAGGTTGGACAATTAATTATAAGTATTAAAATAATAATCAACTAAATAAATTTTGCCAATAAAAATTCAAACCCACTGGACTAATTTAATTATTTTCCCAAAGACATTAAAGGCAATAAAATAAATTATTATCTATAAAAATAAATTAATTTAAAGAAAATAAAATAGAAAAAACCAATAAACATTTAGGCCCGAAATTATTTGAAATTAAATAAAAATTTGGGCTGAAAAATTAAGAGATTTAAAGAGATGGCTGAAAAATAAAGAGAAAGGCAAAGAGTGCGGGTTTGACCCTTAGGATCGTAGCAAAGCGACTCTCCCTATGTCCTTTTGGGGTTATGCGCTCCTTTCTGCTACCTACTTGCTAAATTGTATTCTATCTAAGACAGTAGATAAGACTCCATATGAGATATGGATGGGCCAAAAGCTCTATATGTCCTATCTACGAGTTTGTGGTTGTCAAGTTCATGTAAAGCGTTTACAAAGTAATAAGTTTGAATCTAAAACTGATAAATGCCTATCTTTGGGGTATCCTAAGGAAACTAAAGGATATCAATTATACTACCCAACGGAGAACAAAGTGTTTGTTGCTCGAGGAGCTACTTTCTTAGAAAAAGAGTTTCTCTACAAGAAAGATAGTGAGAGTACAATAGATCTTGAAGAGGTTTGAGACCCACAAGAGAGTGTAGAATCGTCTACAAAAACTCATATGGAAGTTGGTATGGAAACTCATGAGCATGAGCAACCGAAGCCAATAACACAAGAACCTAGAAGGTCTAGTAGATTTCGTCAACAACTCAAGAGATACAGATTTCTCATGACTGGCGATTAAGATTTGATCTTGGTAGACCATGATGAGCTTACGACCTACAGACAGGTTTTAAAAAGTCCAAATTCATATAAATAGCTACAAGCCATGCAATCCATGAGAGACAATAAAGTGTGGAGTTTGATTGACCCTCATGTTCAGGCAAAGGTTGTCGATTGCAAGTGGATTTTCAAGTTAAAACCTGTCAAGATCTTCAAGGCATGACTAGTGACTAAAGGTTTCAGACAGACTCATGGTATTGACTATGATGAAACCTACTCCCCTATTGTGATTCTCAAGTCCATTAGAACAATGGTTGCCATAGTTGTATATTATGGACTATGAGATATGGCAGATGGATGTAAAGACAGATTTCCTAAATGGAAACCTCCTCAAAGATGTTTATAAGAAACAGCCTGAGGAATACATCGATCAAAAGTATCCCAATCGAGTGTGCAAGCTTCATATGTCCACTTAGTTCTTGGCACGGCTCTTCCACACCTCTTCTAGATCAGTGGCAGCCACCTCTCCCTTCCCTTTCTTCCCTCTCTGATTGACCATCCATCCATACCGCCTCTTTTTTTCCCTCTTCGATTGACCATCTATTCTTACCCGGTGAAACACGACCTAAACGAGGTTAGGGAAGGCGGCGTCGGTGATCAAACCGTAATGAAGAGGCAAAACCAATAAGAAGAGAGAAAAACTAGAAAAACAAGTGAGATGGAGGCTGGGTTTTGGTCTTAGTGGTGAAGGGATCCGTTTGTAGTGGTGAGGGAGGGAAAAACGGGGCCAGAGAGGGGCGAATTCGGTGGTGGGAGAGGCTAGCCGGGGAGAAAAAAGGGAAAGAGGAAGGGGAAGGGGGAGCTGTCTAGATATTTTACCCTAAAACTCCTATTAAGGACAAAATAGAAACCTTTATATAAAAGAAAAAATAGATATTTTACACGATTCTAAACCTATTCGCTTAAAAAACCAAACATTTAAAATGGTATTAATACCCAAACCCACCTTACAAGCCAAACAACCTTATTGGATTCACAAAACACATACACATTCCCACCTCAATTATACCCATTCAATTCCGATTTGGAGTGCACGAGATTCATCACTTTTATTATGGCCTTTCACGTAGCTAATCAACAATTTGAGTAAGGAATCTCTGTTATTCCTATGATTTCTCATGTTTATGTTGGTTATTTCTGGATTGTAGGGCGGGAATTAAAAGTGATGAATCCATGCACACTTTTGGTTGGAAAGTAGCTAAAAATCTTACTGCATAAGCTTGCTGAACTGAAGAGTCATATGGTGGGAAGGGGCCAGCTATCAACCAATGTCTAAAACCAGCTTTTATTGAAGTTGACGTTTTAACCCCATATTTGTAATTAATTACAACCCTAATTTGTAACGGGTATAAATACCCAAGAGACAAGTCGTTAACGGCATCTTTTGTTCACTTCTCATTTCGGCTGCTTGTAAATCTTCTTGAGTATTCTTCGAGCTAGGGTTTCTTGGTTGCTGGGTTGTAAGCTCAGATCGATGGAGTGTTAAACTCCATCCTGGAGAGGAAGCCCCGGATAAGCTTGTGTTGGTAGAATCGGACTTTGTTGCAGCACTTTTCCTCTTAACCGCAGTCCAACCAGGAAGACCGCCGCTCACGAGGTTGTGTAGCTGATTCGTCGCCACTCTCCATCGCTTGAGGGTTAATGGTAGTTTTCTTATCGGTTACCAGTACTGGGTGTTGTAATACTGTCTGGTTCCTTTGGTTATATATATTGCGGATAGTTGTTGCTTACTTATCGTTGACTTTTAGTACAATAGCTATTTCTTCCTTATGACACGGCCGTGTGCCAATAGTTCCACCCGTCCTGGCCCGTTTCCGTTCTTTTTGCACGGGAAAATCCTTTAACCCGTTAAGGTTGTTTCATTGCACGTTTGGACTTAGAGGGACATAATAGATCAAACCATCATCTAGAAGGATCTCTTCCCTTGCAAGTTGCACAAGTTGGCCACGGGTGACATCATGCATGAGGTCAGCCCTAGAAATTTCCTTGTATATAAAATTTAGGGACTAGAGTCTTCCATGATTAAAATATTGAAAGCTTCTCATGGAAGCCATGAACAGTAGCCGACCTTGAGTACTATAAATAGGGGTAAGGGTCATTTGTAAAGTTCACCAAGCAAGAGTGTGTAAGTACTTGTCCATAGCAATATACTTCTGTTTCACTTTCTGGTCACTTTTGTGCCTACATTTCTCTTGTGTTCTCTTGGTCATTTCGCTGCCCACAAGTTCATTTGTGTGCTAGAGTTAAGGATGAGCTAGTTCTAGTCGTTAGTTGTTAGAACTAGTGCCGCACGATTTGCTAGTTAAAAAGTGAGCCCTTGACAAATGGTATCAAAGCCAGGTTTCGTTCTTAAGCCAAGCATTCGCTCAATCATTCATCTGGGGTCTTGGCCGCACCAAGCAATACTACTAAGGTGGTAGAAGTGGAAGGTGAGCACGCCTCACGCGAGACGGAACGCACCGGCAAAAAGGGGAGCCGAAAGGATAAGTCCGTTACACGTGAGTCGTCAGCCAATTTCGAGTCACGGCTGGCCAAGGTGGAACTAGCCGTGGGGGACTTCCTAGATCATGATGAGGACGAGCTCGAGGAGATAATGCTGAGCGTTCTCAACCAGATCGTGGAACGATACGACCAGACGATTGAAGAGCAAAAGCTGAGTATTGCCAATCTCCATGAGGGGATGCTCAAGCTTCAAGAGGAAGTTAAAGTCTTGAGGGCAAATGTGGCTCGGGGAGGAGTTCAAGGTGGAGCTCTTCCCATCACCCAGATTGATATTCCTAAGCCCGAGGTTTATGGGGGAGCCCGGAAGGCGAAGGATATCAAGAACTTTCTATACGGCCTAGAACGGTACTTCAAGGCCATTGGTGCAGCTACAGATGCTGCCCGGCTTGACTACGCCCCACTCTACCTCAAGAACGCAGCCCTGGTATGGTGGAGAAGGAGAACGGGGACCGTAGACATGGGCGTGGACGTAATCAGCACTTGGGACGAGTTCAAGAAGGAATTGAAGAAGTAGTTACTTCCCAAGGACGCTTAAGACGAAGCTAGGGTGAAGCTTCGGCATTTACAAAACCGGAACGGCCAAATTAAGGAATATGTCAAGGAGTTTTCAGAACTAATGCTGGAAATCCCTGACTTATCCCCTAAAGAGGCCTTGTTTTCTTTTATAGACGGCCTCAGGCAATGGGCCTAGCTTGAGTTGCAACGGAGGGATGTGCAGAACGTAACTCAAGCCATGAATATAGCGGAGTCCTTGATCGAGTTCCAAAAGAATGATGGGGGCAAGCCGAAGGATAAGCCCAAAAAGTTTCCTGGCAAAAATAGGGGAGACAAGAGGAAGTCTTACTCCAAGCCAGAGATGGCTAAGCCATCTAGGAGTAAGGACGGGTCAAAGGGAGACCGGCCCAGGAAGTTTGAAGGATGTTTCTTGTGCCAAGGTCCTCACCTGGCGCGGGACTGCCCATCTCGTTCCAAACTTGCGGATTTAGTTCAAGAGTCCAACCAAGATGACGAGAGGAGGGTCGCTTGTATCCAACGGTTGGACGCCGTTCAAGCTAAATTGGACAGGAAGCAAAAAGGCCCCATGTTTGTTGAGGTAAGTTTTCGCAATCAGTCTTGTTGGACACTTGTAGATACAGGGGCCGATTGCAACTATGTCATTGATGCACTAGCCCGTGAGCTAGGCATCTCTTGGAAGCCCAGTAATGAAAGGTTTAAGGGAGTAAATGGGGCTTGGACTGAAAGATTTTGGTAGGATCTGGGTTTGCACTTGCTCGATTTACCACGCAACAAAAATTTCTATTAAAGCGGAATCTTAGAAAAGTACCTTTGAAGCGTGCACTTGGTGATTCTCTTGTATGCCTCAAGACTATGACTTCACGTTGTGTGGGCAACGAACTAGAAGTCAATTGATCAGCTACTTACCACAATCCACCTGCTAGAAAACTCTAGCCCCGCAGCACCTGGCACGTACTATAAACGCACCGCCCGCAGAGAGAGAAAGCTACGCGCAGCTGGTATAGACCAAGACCAAAATTTCAGCCACTAGAAACCCAAAAACCAGCTGCACACTTTCTTGAAAATTCGACTTGGAGAGAGAAACGTTTTCTCTCTCTAGAATTTTCTCTCTCTAGAAATCCTGTGGATTAATTGTGCTGTTGTGTTATTCTGAATGACTGATCCCTTGTCTATTTATAGAGTTACAAGAGAGACTCCAAGTTAGTTTAGGATTGGTCTTCCTACTGGGTTTCTGTTTTCCTTCAATCCTGTTTCTGGACTGATACAGATTCTGTTTCCTTCAATCCTGTTCCTGGACTGATACACTCCCAACTGTCACAGGGATTTACTTATCCCAATCCAGTTCCTGGGATGAATCACTCCCAACTGACACAGGGATTCACTTATCCCAAACCAGTTCCTGGGATGATTCACAACCAACTGACACAAGGATTAATTAATTTCTCAATTAATTAAATCTACCTTTGTCAATAACCCAGTACATAATTAATCGTACCACTAACGGATTAATTATGGCACTACCAACCTACACCAGAATTGCTTCCGGAACAACTTAATTAAATTATATTCATAATCTCCCCACATCAAAGATATAGTGCTCGTTAATTCATTAATTTACTGATAAATTAATTCATCAACTTCTTAATATTCCGAGACTAGTACCACTCGACCTTTTTACTATACTGGACATAAGTCCACCGGCCGGGTTTAGTATAATAAACATTTCGAGCTCATCTCGGGAGCACCATCACCCCGGACGCACCGGTACATGGTTTCCTTTCGACAAGCAGCAGCACACCAAGTAACTAAACACGCGCACCCAACCTACCGAGATTATTGGCCACAATTGACCTCACCCTTTGGCAGATCAAAGTACACTATGTCTAATCCTCATGCCCGCTCGAGTCTAGGGATTTAGAGATAGAATACGAGGATCGATTTGTCTATTAAATCAGTACAAGACAAATCATTCCTAAGAGTCAATTTCAATATGCCCCGGGCATATCTATATGATTCAATTAGTTTAGACAAACTAATTATCTGAATCACATAATAACCTAAACCGACAGTTTGTCCAAAGCTGTCTCGGTTACGAACCTCATTTATATATTATGTCTTTCAACCAATGATAAGATCTACTGTGTCGCACCAGACACCTCATCATCTACTTACATAATATAAATGGACGATTAATGCACAACAAGATATGACTGAAACACAAAACGATATATTAAACTGGGAAACTGTACAATACAAGCATAGCTTATGTATTCTACTCCAACATAGACATCGGTTGTAGGCGAGGCAAAGGATGTACCGGTCCAGATCGGGTCATGGAATGGTCGTGCCTCATTTTCCGTTGCACCTTTGGCGAATACGGTGTGGTTTTGGGCATGACTTTTATCGACAGACTTTGGCCTTTCATGGTGACCAAGGACGATACCATGGTCGTGCTGCATGGCTGAGACACGTGCGTCATCCAGATGCACCGGGAGATGGAGCTGAGTGCCAAACAGCTCAACCGAGGCCTGAAACAAGGAGAGCAAATGTTTGTAGCCCTGGTGTTCGAAGAGGAGCAGCTGACCGAACCAGTATCAGTAACGGAGCCCGTTCCCTCAGCCCTACGCACCGTGATTGAAGAGTTTCGGGATATAATGCCCGAAGATCTGCCGAAGAAGTTGCCCCCTAGACAGGAGATCAACCATGCCATTGAGCTGGTTGAAGGGCCAAAACTCATAGCAAAGGCACCGTACCGGATGTCCCCTAGTGAGTTGCAGGAGTTAAAAACTCAACTAAGGGAGCTGCTCGAGGCTGGGTTCATACAGCCCTCAAAAAGCCCATACTGGGCACCGACTTTATTTCAGCACAAGAAGGATGGGACATTGAGGATGTGTATCGACTATCGGGCACTGAACAAGTTAACGGTAAAGAAAAAATATCTCATTCCTCTTATAGCTAATTTGTTCGACCGTTTGGTGAATGCTAGGGTCTTTTCCAAGCTGGACTTGAGGAAGGGGTACTATCAGGTTCGGATAGCCCCAAGGAATGAGCCAAAAACAACCTGCATCACTCGGTACGGGTCCTATAAGTTTCTGGTTATGCCGTTTGGCCTCACCAACGCACCGGCCACTTTCTGCACACTCATGCAAAGCGTGCTGGTCGATTTTATCGACCGTTTTGTGGTTGTCTACTTAGATGACATTGTGATCTATAGTGAGACCCTAGAGGAACACGTGAATCATCTTCGTGCTATTTTCCAAGCCTTAAGGGAGAATAAGTTGTACGCCAAAAAGGATAAGCGAGCGTTCGGGCTAAAGGAAGTCTCCTTTTTAGGCCACATCATTGGGGGGGGACAAATTCACATGGATCCGGCCAAGGTTCGAGCCATTGTCGAATGGGAGGCACCAACCAAGACAACCGAGCTACGGTCTTTTCTGGAACTTGTCAACTATTACCGGCGATTCATTGAGGGGCACTCAGCCATTACTGCCCCTCTAACGGACCTGCTCAAGAAAGGGACAGAATGGTGCTGGACCCGGAAGCAACAGACGGCCTTCGAAGCTTTGAAGGATGCTGTGAGGAAGGAACCGGTGCTGGCCCTTCCAGAATTTTCCAAGCCATTTGAGATATGTACCGTTGCATCCGATTTTTCCATCAGTGGTGTACTTATACAGGACGGACATCCCATCGCCTATGAAAGCCGAATGTTAGGCGATGTGGAACGACGGTGGCCAACGCATGAGAAGGAAATGCTGGTCGTAGTGCATTTCCTAAGGGTTTAGGATCACTACCTAAAGGCAGCAAACTCGTTCAAGGTGAAAACGGACAATTGGGTGATAAGCTTCATTCAGAACCAGCCGAAGCTATCAAGCAAGCAGGCGCGATGGCTAGATTTTCTAGCCGAGTTCAAGTTCGAATTGGAGTACAGCCCAGGGAAAACCAACCAAGTTGCGAATACTCTAAGCCGCAAGAGTTGGAACAGTGTTGGAACAGTTGCCTACAAGTTAGAGTTGCCAGAAGCCTATGAAAAGTTGCATCCGGTCTTTCACGTGAGCCTTCTCAAGCCGTTGCACAAGAACCTGGAGGACTCAGAGAGAAACGTTCCAATAAGAGCCCCAACGAGGATAAGAGAGCCGTTGGAGAAAGAGCCAGAGCAAATCCTTTCTAAACGTATCATTCGGGGGCAAAACAAAGCACCGGCTAAGGAGTATTTGGTTAAGTGGAAGGGACAACCCACGAGCGAGATCAGTTGGGAACCGGCCGAGAAGTTAAGTAGAGTAACCAGACTTGTGGTTGAGTTTGAGGAGCTAAAGCCATCAGGTGCGATGTCTCGTTTAAGTGGGGGAGAATGACACGGCCGTGTGCCAATCGTTCCACCCATCCCGGCCCGTTTCCGTTCTTTTTGCATGGGAAAATCCTTCAGCCGGTTAAGGTTGTTTTCTTGCACGTTTGGACTTGGAGGAACATAATAGATTAAACCATCATCTAGAAGGATCTCTTCTCTTGCAAGTTGCACAAGTTGGCCACGGGTGACATCATGTATGAGGTCGGCCCTATAAATTTCCTTGTATATAAAATTTAGGGACTAGAGTCTTCCATGATTAAAATATTGAAAGCTTCTCATGGAAGCCATGAACAGTAGCCGACCTTGAGTACTATAAATAGGGGTAAGGGTCATTTGTAAAGTTCACCAAGCAAGAGTGTGTAAGTACTTGTCCATAGCAATATACTTCCGTTTTACTTTCCGGTCACTTTCGTGCCTACATTTCTCTTGTGTTCTCTTGGTCATTTCACTGCCCACAAGTTCATTTGTGTGCTAGAGTTAAGGCTGAGCTAGTTCTAGTAGTTAGTTGTTAGAACTAGTGCCGCACGGTTCGCTAGTTAAAAAGTGAGCCCGTGACACTTGCATGTTCAAAGTTGGACCAAATTTGTGTTTTTCCCTTCCCCTATGTGAGTTACAATTTGAAGGGATTTTGTTTCTTTTCGATGAAACATCGAGACTTGTGAACTGCAAACATAGGACTAAACGGTCAAACAGGAACGAACCCGATATAATCGCACCTAACCAAAGTAGTATAACACAACCCGAACTCAAATGGTGGCCGAATCTCCTTCTCAAATTCCCAATCTTGCTATTTTTGTGTTTTGTGAATTGTTCACTTGCTTGTGTATATTTTCCCTTCCCATTAATCAAAAGAAAATTGAATCTTGTAATGACTTAGTTGCTCTCTGTGGGATCGACACCTAACGTATTTCACGATGGGGTCTTGGAATCCCTTAGTGTGGAAATTAGGTTTTTATTTTGGTGTGTTTTCTGCACTCCACGATTCCAGCCAATTCTACCAAATGGTCCCTTAGTAATTCAAAGTTTTTTTTTTTTTTTTTGTGAATTACATCTACCTCCCCTGTGGTTTGGTCAAACTATCGATACCCCTCTCAGGTTCTAAAAATTATGTCTACCCCCTAGACTATCCGAATTCATAACAACCAGCCCCTGATCGACAAAAAAACTAAGCAAAAATTCCAATGTAAGCATTGTTATTATGTTGAAAGACAAAACTAACATCATTTTGTAATCTTGTTTTTGCCTAAAATCATCTTTTTTTTTCATTTTTTGATGTTTGACTTTTATCAAGGGGGTAAATATAATTGTCAAGAATTTCGAGGGGCGATTAGTAATTTAACCAAACCACATGAGAGATAAGTGCAATTTAGGTGGTAAGCCAAAAAAATAATAAATAAATAAAGGAAAACCTCTCCCTGATTCCTCTTCTTCTTAATCTTTAGTCGCCACCTCAGCCTCTACTCTATTCCACCATCACTAACCTCCCCCTTCCTATTTTTGTCACCTATAGCCATCTTCCCTCCGTTTCTCCACATCTGGAACTCCAAATGTTGTGATCCTTCCTTAAAATTGAAAATCTGGTAGAGGTTTGTTTATGCTAGATGGTGGAAAGGCTCGAATGTTGATATGTAGAGTAAGGGTGATGGCTGAATCTTAATGAGGGCCTTATGAAGGATCAAAAGTCCCTAGTCTAGTGCTATTCTCAGAGTATGAAAATATGGTGGTAGTGGGATGAGACATTCAAAAGGAAGAGTCTAATGAGGCAACCACAAAAGCAAACTACCATACCTTTTGATAAATGCTAATAATGATTCAAAAGTATAGAGGAATTCTCAAATTCTTGCTATTTAAATCATAGTTACAAAGGCTGAAATCCTCCTCTATTTATAGGAGTATGGTGGCCTTGGAAGTTACAAAACTATCCTAAAACCCTAGCCTAGTCTTAGTCAATTCTACCCTACTTTAGGGTTTCTAGAATACTTATCGGCTCCTTTAATATTGGCCAAAAATTGTATTGAGGATTCTTACTTGATTGGATTTTTCAATCTTTCCTTGTTTACTTAGCCTCCCTTTAATACTCCTTCAATTTTCTAGATATTTCCTTGTTTTTTTTTTTTGAATAATTAGGGTTGATTTGTTCATTTATTTTTTTGGCCAAAATTTGTGTGCCTTTTTGTCTTTCATTCTAGAAGTTTCTTTGACCAAATCATGTAGTTTTCAATTGTCTTCATGGGTCAGGCTCTGTCTCCTTTATTTAGCCTACGATTCATTAATCAAGGCCTAAACATTGGACCAAAATTATTACAAATAATACAAGGTCAATTATTATTCTTTTTGGCCGAACTTAATACTAAATTAAGACAAAGGCCTAAACAATTGGGCCTAATTTATTCAAGGCCAAAACACACACTAATGCCAAAAATTTAAAGCAAGACAAAGATATCTGGGCCAAATTTATTAAAAATAAAAATTAAAGAAATGGGCTGAAAAATAAAGAGAGAAAAAAAAGGTTGGGGGTTTGAGTGATGACCCCAGGATCATATCATCCTCCCCTTCTTTGAAGAGATTTGTTCTCAAATCTTGAGAACCTACAAAATAGGTAGAAGGAACAGGAGTTAGGGTAAAATGTCCCAAAACGCGACACTCTTTTACTTAGACATTATGTGAACTGATTTCCACTTTAAATGCCGAGGGCATATTTGTTCTCTCAAGCTTTGGTCTTTTATCTACTATACAAGAAAAGAAAAACAAGTTAATGAGTTATATGGTAAACTAATAGCATGTTTTACAAATTTAGGAAGAGCAGTTAAAATTAGTGGTAGGTTTAGCAAACTCTTGGTAGGGGACCGAGTGGGTTTGATGAGAGTTGAGGTCTCCATTGTGGGGGTTCCCTTGACTTGCTCAGGTTTACTTGTGTTTTCTTCTTGTAGCCTCTTCCATCGTTCCCGAGCTTGTTGTATCTCTGTTCGGGCTTGAAGCACTTAGTCCCTAGAAAGAGGGTTAATTACAAAATTTATATCTTGAAAATAGAAGTAATACATGTTAGTGAATCCTTCATGTCTTGTATTGTGGTCAAACGCCCATGGCCTCCCTAGAATCATGCGGGCAGCATCCACTAACACTACTTCACAAGTGGCGTAGTCTTTGTACATATCAATGGCGAATTCCACTTTGCATTGACGGTCCACTTGGACTTCACCTTCGTTGCTGAGCCATTAGAGCTTGTAAGGACCTGGGTGCAGTTGTGTGGCTATGTTAAGACTACTTACAAGATACTCAGACGCAAGGTTAGCACAACTACCGTTATCTATGATAATTAAGAAGACTTCCTTATTAACGCTTCCCTTAGTGTGAAAAACGGTGCTCCTTTGTTCGGGCTCATCTTCATGCTTGGCTCAGGCATTGAGCCGTGATCTCCTTGGCCAAGCGGGTTGTACCTTGAGAGCTGGGTTCGAGAACTTGCAAGGATACAAAGTAGACTCATTCAACATCATCTTGTGGTACATACTCTTCCTCGGGGTGGCATGCACTCGAACTCATCCTTGTCGTATTCAGCCCCTTCCTCTTCTTCCTCCTTGTCTGCTATGGTGCCGTCGTTTAGTGCACCATCATCCTTTGGTTAGGGCATTGCAACTGTACGTACCCCTTCCCTAGACATTTGAAACAAGTAACTTGCCTTGAAAAAGACTTGTTAGTAGCACTATTACTTGCAGCTTGAAGATTTGACGGCTTCGAGGAATAAGCTTGAGAACTTAAGAACTTGAAAACTTTTAGATGTTACCTTTGGGGTACCCTTGGACCCAATTGGTGTACTATGACTATTGGCGGAAGTAGTTTCTTGATACAGTGGGTTGTTTTTCCAAATTGAAATAGGGGATTGGCTAGTACTTGTCTCTCTCTCCTCGACCAAAATCGCCTTGTGTACTAGCTCATCAACGTTGATGTAGTGGTGCAGTTTTACCAATTTAGCAATGCTTGGTTTAAGTCCGTTAAGGAACAGGGACATCATCATCCCAGGCTCCTCCTCTATACCACTTCTAATTGCCAAATGTTAGAACTCTTTGTAGTAGTCTTCCACACCTTTAGTACCCTAAACAAAAGAATCGAGATTTCTTAGCATAGCTATAGTGTAATTTTGTGGGATGTACCTCTTTCTCAAAACTCATTTCATTTCTGCCCATGTCTCCATAGGTGCCTTGTTATACTGCCGTCTAAGGTACGCTCGGTGATCCCACCATGTTAAGGCGTAGTCCGTGAGCTCGGCTGAGGCAATGATTACCCAATCCTCCTTGGGATATTTGCTTACTAGGATGAGGTAATCCATTCTCTTCTCCCACATGATGTAGACCTCGGGGTCTAACTTGAAAGATTATCTACCCGGGCCCGGTCAAAAATTCACTTTTGTGCTATGCATTCCAGAATCGGAACTCTTGACCAGGCCTAGACTCTAGCACAATCGCTATTCTAATCCTTGCTTGAAATAACATTGCGCAGGATCTTGGTTTGCACTTATTCGATTTATCACGCAACAAATAATTTCTAATTAAAGCGAAAGGTTACAAATACCTCTTGAAGCATAAACTCAAGTGATCGCTTGTATGATTCAAGACAGGTTCGAACGTTGTGTGGGAAACGAACCAACGAACCAACGATCAGCAACTCAACACAATATTGATAGAATAAACCAGCATCGCCGCCCGGGCTGTCCAAACGCCGCCACCGGAATATAATTCCGAGCACCGTCGCCGGCCAATGAGAAAAAAATCCAACTTTGAGAGCTTGAATTTTAATTCTCTCTCTAGGATTTTATCCCTCTAGTTTTCTTGTCTTGAAAACTTATGAATTATGTGTTATGGAATTGCTAATCCCTTGTCTATTTATAAAGCGACAAGAGAGACCCCAAGTTGGTTTAGGATTGACCTCCTAATGGGTTTAGGTAATTAATTAGTTTCCAAATCCAATTAGGTAACTAATCTAATAGGATAATCCAAATCCATTTAGATTTCCTAATCTCTATGATTTCCTAATTCTAATTGAAACTTAAGACTTAATTAAATAATTCCACTTTGTTAATTACTTAATTAATCCTTAGGATTAATTAATTAATTAATTAATTCTACTTATTCAATTAACCCGCTACAAAATTAATCATACCACTAACAGATTAATTTTGGCACTACCATCCTACACCAGAATTGCTTCCGGAACAAGTAACTTAATTATTCTTTAATCTCCCAACATCAAAGATATAGTCCTCGTTAATTTATTAATTTACTGATAAATTAATTAATTAACTTCTTATGATCCGAGATTAGTACCACTCGACTTTTTTACTATACTGGACATAAGTCCACCGGACGGGTTTAGTGTAATAAATTAACGAGCTCATCTCGGGAGTACCATCACCCCGGATGCACTGGTACATGGTTTCCTTTCGACAAGCGACAGCACACCAAGCAACCAAACACCGCACCCAACCTACCGAGACTATTAGCCACAAATGACCTCACCATTTGGCAGATCAAAGTACACTATGTCTAATCCTCATGCCCACTCAAATCTAGGGATTAAGAGATAGAATACAAGGAACGAATTGTCTATTTAATCAGTACAAGACAATTCATCCTAAATAGTCAAGTTCAATACGCCCCGGGCATATCTATACGATTCAATTAGTTTAGACAAACCAATTTTCCAAATCACATAATAACCTAAATCGAAAGTGTGTCCAAAACTATCTCGGTTACGAACCTCATCTATATATTATGCTTTTTAACCAATGATGAGATCTACTGTGTCACACTATACATCTCTTCATCTAAATAGATAATATAAATGGACGATATATGCACAACATATAAACCAAAACATTTAATTGATATACTAATTGGAAAATAGTATAATACAAGCATAGTTTCAGTATTCAAACCTAACAATCTCCCACTAATACTTAAGTTATGCTTTAAGTATAAAACTACATTAATCTTTACAACTACAATACACCAAAAACTATCATGGCTCTACTAAGTATTTGATCCCCATGCCCTCCACGTGAGCCTCAAAGACTTTTGCAGTCAATGTTTTCGTGAAATGATCTACAAGGTTATCTTCTGATGCTATTTTCGCCACGAATACGTCTTCCCTCTTGACGATGTCTCGTATTAAGTGGTACTTGCGTTGTATATGCTAACTCGCCTTGTGGGCTCGTGGTTCCTTCGAGTTTGCTACTGCACCGTTGTTATCACAGTACACGATGATTGACTTCTGCAAACCAGGAATCACATCTAAGTCCACTAGAAAGTTCTTGAGCCACACTGTTTCTTTCACAGCCTCTGATGCGGTAACGTATTCAGCCTCCATGGTAGAGTCCGCCACGCATTTCTACTTGACACTCCGTCATACTATGGCTCCACCGCCCAAAGTAAACACATACCCTGAGGTAGACTTGCTATTGTCTCTGTCACCTTAGAAATCTAAATCTGTGTAACCTCGGGGTACCAGCTCAGGTGCCTGATAGACCAAGACTTGGTCTCTTGTTCTACATAAATACTTAAGAATGCATTTTATTGCCTCCCAATGAGCTTTCCCGGGTTTACTCTGATATCTGCTTACAATGCTAACTGCATAACAGATATCATATCTCGTACATAACATCACATATATGAGATTTCCTACTGCCGAAGCATAAGAAACTGCCTTCATGGCTTCTATCTCCTCAACCGTCTTTGGAGACTGTTCTTTAGACAGATGCACTCCGTGTCTAAAAGGTAGAAAACCTTTCTTGGAGTTCTGCATGTTAAAACGAGCCAGAATTGTGTCTATGTATGAAGCTTGAGAGAACGTTAGCGAACGTTTTCTACGATCTCGAATTATCTTGATCTCAAGGACATGTCCCACTTTTCCTAAGTCTTTCATATCAAACTGTTTGGACAACCATACCTTTACGTCTGATAACACTTTCTTATTATTGCCAATCAGTAAAATGTCATCTACGTAAAGCACAAAAAACATCACCGCGTTTCCATCACGTTTGCGGTACACACATTGTTCATTCGGGCATTGAGTAAATTCGTAGGATTGGATTACCTCATCCAACCGGATGTTCCAAGATCTGGATGCCTGCTTAAGTCCATAAATAGACCTCTTAAGCTTGCAAACCTTATGCTCTTGACATTTTTCAATTAATCCCTCTGGTTGCTGCATGAAGATGGTTTCCTCAAGACTTCCGATAAGGAAAGCTGTCTTGACATCCATCTACCATATCTCATAATCTAAATGAGCAGTTATGGCCAAGAGAATACAGATCGACTTAAGTATAGCCACCGGGGAGAAGGTTTCCTCATAATCGATTCCCTCTTTCTGAGTATACCCCTTCGCCACAAACCTAGCTTTAAAGGTTTCAACCTTCCCGTCAGGTCCTCTCTTATGCTTGTGGACCCATTTACATCCAATGGTTTTGAAACCATCAGGCAGATCCACAAGCTCCCAGACTTGATTGTGGTCCATCGACCCATCTCGGATATCATTGCTTTTTGCCAATATTCTGCATCTTTATCTCAGAGAGCCTCATTGTAGTTCACTGGATCCAGTTCAGGCACACCTGGGATGAAGTCAGAGGCTTCTCCCACGCCAATGAACCTATCGGGCTGTCTTACAACCCTCCAACTATGATGAGGCACCACCTGTGTAGGGGCATCATCTATGATATCTTGTGCAGTGTGTGGTGTATCTACTTGTGCTGGTGCATCAGGGTTATCAGATTGCTTCCTAAGTTCTTTTAGTACTATCTTACTCTTGGGCTTGTGATATAAAATATAGTTTTCCTCTAAAAATCTGGCGTTAGTACTAACTATCACATACTGATCTTTAGGACTATAAAACAGATCACCTTTCATTCCTCTAGGATATGCTACAAACAGCATTACTTCCATTCTCGCATCTATCTTAGCGGCATCTACCTTAAGCACATGTGCTGGACAACCCCAGATTCTGAGATGTCTTAGACTGGGCTTGCGCCCGTTCCACAACACTGTAGGGGTTGAAGGCACGATTTTAGATGGTACAAGATTTAGAATGTACATTGTCGTTTCTAAGGCATACCCCTAGAACGAACTTGGAAAATCACTATAGCTCATCATTGACCTAACCATTTCCATAAGATTTCGGTTTCTTATTTTTGCTACACCGTTCCGCTGTGGTGTGCCAGGTGCAGACAACTAAGACTGAATTCCGACCTCACTGAGGTATTCTCAAAATTCGTGGGACAGGTACTCACCACCATGATCCGATGGCAGTGTCTTGATACTCTTACCATGTTGCTCCTCTAAATCTGCCCGATACTCTTTGAATTTATTAAAGCATTCGGACTTGTGATGCATTAGGTAAATGTATCTGTACCTTGAGTAATCATCTATGATTGTCACAAAATACTCAAACCCACCTCGTGCTTGGACTGAAATTGGTCCACACAAGTCAGAGTGAACCAACTCTAATACTTCTTTAGCTCTATAACCTTTTGTCTTAAAAGGTCTCTTGGTCATCTTAGCTTCCAAGCAAGATTCGCAGGCTGAATAACTGTCAATCTCTAATGAACTTAAAGGTCCATCATTGACCAACCACTAAATCCTACTAAGGTTTATATGACCTAGCATGAGATGCTAAAAATAGGTTTGATTCGTTTTAGAAGGTTTTTTTTCTCTTGTTAGCATTAGATGATGCACCATTTAGTTTCTTATTTTGCACAACAGGGGAGATGGATTTAATTAATAACAAATTGTCAACTAATGAACCAGAACAAATTAGTTTGCCATCTTTTCTAATAACAACAGAATCATTAGAAAAAATAAACTTATAACCATTCTTTAAGAGTTTATAAACTGAAACAAAGTTCTTTCTAAAACTCGGTACATAAAGACATTTAACTAATTCTATTATAGATTTTTCAAAAATCAATATGGCTACTCCCACTGCTTCTACTGACACTATTGTAGTCTCACCCAAGTAGATCTCCAGCTCGCTTTCTCTAAGCTTCCGGGTTAGAATTACAAACATGGTCAGTGGCGCCTGAATCCACACACCAAGTATCTATGGGAATTGCCGCTAAACACGTCTCAGTAATTAAGGTAGAAACTATCGTACCTTTTAGCTTTGGACAATCCGATTTCCAATGTCCCATTTTACCGCACTTGAAGCATTTGCCTTTAAGCTTATTGTTCTTTGCGACGTCTGGCTTGGCACCATGTTTCTTAGTCTTCTTCTTCTTCTTGTTCTTGCTTTTAGGAGCAGAAGAATGACTAGAAGACTGCACTGTGACCAAAGCTTGCTTCTTCTCTTAGAAGATGCCTTCAGCCAACACCAATGCTGTTAAGAGCTCAAAAAAAGTATAGACTCTTTGGTTCATGTTGTAGTTTACCCAAAACTGCTCAAAACTAGAGGGCAAGCTCTGGAGGATGATATCGATCTGACTCTTCGGATCAATTTCACCTCCCAATACCTCTATCTCATTGATGTTGTTGATCATGTGAAGTACATGATCTCTTACCGATGAGCCCTCATCCATTCTGGTATTCATGATCTTCCTCATGGATGCTTGCCTAGCTGTCCTACTTTGATGAGCAAACAGCTCTCTCAGGTGTGCCATCATGTTAAAAGCAGAGATCGTGGGATGAAGCTGATGTTGTAGAATATTCGACACAGAAGCCAGAATGTAACACCGCGCCATCTCATCCGCTTTTCTCCACCTTGCATATGCATCCCTATCTTCTTTAGGAGATTCATCGTTAGACACATCTGGACAGACTTCGGTGAGCACAAACTTATACTGCTCAGCCGTTAGGACAATGTCCAAATTCCGACTCCAGTCAACGTAATTCGGACCAGTAAGTTTGTTGTCTTTCAATATTGTAGCTAAAGGATTCAATGTTATATCGAAGATTGTAAATTAAATAAACACACAATGTTTCAATATTTAAGCATAGAATTTCAAAAAACACGAATTATATAATTATTGACTTTTCTCAAACAATAATTAAATCCACCGACATCTCATTCACCGGGATTCTCGCAAGCCACGATAGTGTAGACGATTATGCTAACCCACATTCGTTTGAGAAGAACCAAGTTCATTAACTACACTATCTGACCAAACGACCTATTGCTCAATGTAGCTAATAGTCGGTGCCTTTTAGCCGTACAAATAAGCAGCGTAACCTTGATGGGAGGAATACTAAAAATCATACACTAAGTGTGTGCCATTACGTGACTTCTGAGCTTGTTACCTCAGGATAGTGTGCCTCAGATGGAGAGGGTATCGCATTACTCCTAGTTCAACTTGTTAGAGTTGAATATATAAGCTATGCTTGTATTGTACATTTTCCCAGTAAATATATCAATTTATGTTTTGGTTATATCTTGTTGTGCATTATTTGTCCATTTATATTATGTAGTTAGATGATGAGGTGTCTTGTGTGACACAGTAGATCTCATCATTGGTTAAAAGACATAATATATAAATGAGGTTCGTAACCGAGATAGCTTTGGACAAACTGTCGGTTTAGGTTATTATGTTATTCGAATAATTGGTTTGTCAAAACTAATTGAATCATATAGATATGCCCGAGGCGTATTGAACTTGACCATTTAGAATGATTTGTCTTGTACTGATTTAATAGACAAATTGTTCTTAGTATTCTATCGCTTAATCCCTAGACTCGAGCGGGTATGATGATTAGACATAGTGTACTTTGATCTGCCAATGGGTGAGGTCAATTGTGGCCAATAGTTTCGGTAGGTTGGGTGCGCGTGTTTAGTTACTTGGTGTGCTGCTGCTTGTCGAAAGGAAATCATGTACCGATGCGTCCGAGGTGATGGTGCTCCCAAGATGAGCTCGTAATGTTTATTATACTAAACCCGGCCGGTGGACTTATGTCCGGTATAGTAAAAAGGTCTAGTGGTACTAGTCTCATAATTAAAGAAGTTAATTAATTAATTTATCAGTAAATTAATATATTAAATAGCACTATATCTTTGATGTGGGGAGATTATGAATAAATTAATTAAGTTGTTACGGAAGCAATTCTAATGTAGGATGGTAGTGCCATAATTGATCCGTTAGTGGTATTAATTATGTATTGGGTTATTGACAAAGGTTGATTTAATTAATTAAGTAATTAATTTATCCTTGTGTCAGTTGGTTGTGAATCATACCAGGAACTGGATTGGGGATAAGTGAATCTCTGTATCAGTTGGTTGTGAATCATACCAGGAACTAGTTTGGGATAATTGAATCTCTGTATCAGTTGGATGTGTATCAGTCCAGGAACAGGATTGAAGGAAACAGAAACCCAGTAGGAAGGCCAATCCTAAACTAACTTGGGGTCTCTCTTGTAACTCTATATATAGACAAGGGATTAGCTATTCAAGATATACAATTCATAAGTTTTCAAGATAAGAAAACTTAGAGAGACAAAATTCTCACTATAAATTTTGGATTTCTTAAGCTTTGGGGCAGCCGAAATCTCTTCAAGTTTTGGCAGCAACGTGTAGCTTTCTCTCTCTCCGGGGCGGTTCGTGATTTGTACGCGCCAGGTGCAGCGGTGTTGGAATTTTTCTGGCAGGTGGATTGTGGTGATTAGCTGATCAGTTGGTTGCTAGATCATTGCCCACACAACGTGCAATCAAAGTCTTGAGGCATACAAGAGAATCACCTGAGTATACGCTTCAATAGGTAATTCTTATATTTCCGCTTTAATTAAGAATTTTTGTTGCATGGTAAATCGAATAAGTACAAACCAAGATCCTGCGCAATGTTATTTCAAAAGGGTTAGAATAGCGATTGTGCTAGCGTCTAGGCCTGGCCAGAGATTTTGATTCTGGAATGCGTAAAACAAAAGTGAGTTTCTGGATAGGCCCGGGCAGATAATCTTTCAATTGGTATCAGAGCCTGGTTTTAGGTTTTGTGCTTGTTTGATTTATTACATGGTTTTATTTGCAGGTGGTTAAGAAATCCCGACTATTATGGTTACATTTGTATGGGTTTTAATTAAACTCCGGGACATGTCCAGATTTGATTTTATTATGAATGTTTGTAATAGTATAACCATGTGCTGGAAGCCGTGTAAGATTAGATCAAATCTGTAGCAGGATTTTTTCTATGTAATTTTGATTCTTTAATTTTCTTAGAAAGCCTTGTAGTAGGAGAATTAAATTTTTTTGTAATCGAAGGCGTTATGGTGGGCAACTTAAATTCGTGGGTTTTGGGTTATCGTGAATTCGTAGAAACCCAAGAAAACCCAGAACGAATTGCAAGAAGACCAAATAGTGTGGGAAAAAGTGAATGAGGGATTGGTGGCAGGGGGCGGCACCGGCGACGACTCGCCAACGGGAGCCGCCACCGGCTGCCACGCAGCGCAGCAGTTTGCTGCATGCTGCGTACGGCCCGTTCGGGTCGCGTTTTTGGCCCCTTTTTTCTCCATTTTTCATTTTTCAAGATCAGGACTCAATCCATCAAGTTACGTGGCGGGACACGAGATCAAGGCAGAAGATGGAAGCGATTAAAACCATAATAGTCGAGAAATTTAATTTTTGCATTTATTTCCCGTATTTATTGTTTTAATTTTTGTGCTTTAATTTTTATGCTGTATTTTAGATGCATGATTTTAAAGCATTATGGTTTTATGGTTGCATATAACTTAGGATTAGTTAATTGCATGTTAAAACCAGAAAAACCCTCAATTTGGAAATCTAAGTGGGAGCAGATTGGTTTAATATCCCCACGGCCACCATTACGAGTTCATATGCGATGTGCGTGGGCTTGCGCGTTGGCATTAGGGCCTTCCTCCATTCGGATGAGTCCAACCCCGAGATCGCTAGATTATGAATTTCTGAGTAAGATGACTAGAGTAAGTTTAACTAGTAGAAATGCGACACCCTCTCTATCTGAGGCGCACTATCCTGAGGTAACAAACTCAGAAGTCACGTAATGACACACACTTAGTGTATGATCTGCAGTATTCCTCCCATCGAGGTTACACTGCTTATTTATACGGCTGAAAGCACCGACTATTAGCTACATTGATCAATAGATCGTTTGGTCAAATAGTGTAGTTAATGAACTTGGTTATTCTCAAATGAATGTGGGTTAGCGTAAACGTCCACACTATCGTGGTTTGCGAGAATCCCGGTGAATGAGACATTGGTGGATTATAATTATTGTTTTGAGGGAAGTCAATAATTGTTAGAATTTCATTTTTTTTTGAAATTCTACATTTAATAACTGAAACATTGTCTATTTATTTATTTTACAGTTTTTTCGATATGACATTCAACCCCTTAGCTGCTATATTGAAAGACAATAAGTTAACTGGAACTAATTATGTCAACTGGAGTCGTAACTTGGATATTGTCTTGACGATAGAGCAGTATAAGTTTGTGCTCACCGAAGTATGTCCAGATGTGCCTAACGAGAACTCTCCTCAAGAGGATAGGGATGCTTATGCCAGGCGGAGAAAAGCACATGAGATGGCGCGGTGCTATATTTTGGCCTTTGTGTCAAATGTGTTGCAATATTAGCTTCATCCCATGGTCTCTGCCTTCAAAATGATGGCTATCCTGAGGGAGATGTTCGCTCATCAAAGCATGACTGCTAGGCAATCAGCCATGAGAAAGTTGATGAACACTAAAATGGCTGAGGGCGGATCGATGAGATCATGTGCTTCACATGATCAGTAACATCAATGAGATAGAGGTGTTGGGAGGTGAAATCGACCCAGAAAGTCAGATAGATATCATCCTCCAGAGCTTACTCTCTAGTTTTGAGCAGTTTTGACTATGACATGAATCAAAGAGTTTACACTCTACCCGAGCTATTAACTGATTTGGTGTCGGCCGAAGTCATTATTCACGAGAAGAAGCAATCTTTGGTCACAGCAAAGGTTCAAGTTCTTCTTCTGCGCCTAAAGGCAAGAAGAAACGTGTTGCTAAGCCTGAAATCGTAAAGAAGAGCAAACCTAAAGGCAAGTGCTTCAGGTGCGGAAAAAGGGGACTGGAAAGTGGATTGTCCAAAGCCTAAAGATCTGATAGTTTCTGCCCTAATTACTGAGACATGTTTAGCGGTGATTCCCACATATACTTGGTGTGTGGATTCAGGCGCCACTGATCATGTTTATAATTCTTTGCAGGGGTTCCAAGTAACCCGGAAGCTTAGAGAGGGTGAGCTGGACATCTACATGGGCGACATTACAAGAGTGTCAGTAGAAGCAGTGAGAGTAGTCAGCCTAAATTTCGATAATTCTAGGCTAGATTTAGTTAATTGTCCTTATGTACCGAGTTTTAAAAAGAACCTTATTTTAGTTTCTAAACTCTTAAAGAACAGTTATAAGTTTATTTTTTTGATGAGTCTGTATTTATTAGAAGAAATGAAAAACTTATTTGTTCTGGTTCATTGGCTGACAATTTGTTTGTGGTTAATTCTAACTCCCCTGTTGTGCAAAACATAGAAACATAAAGCTCTTTATCTAACATTAATAAGAGAAAGAAACCTTCTGAAATGAATCAAACCTATCTTTGACATCTCAGGCTAGGTCATATAAACCTTAGTAGGATTCAGAGGTTGGTCAATGATGGACCTTTAGGTTCATTAGAGATTGACAGTTATTCAACCTGCGAATCTTGCTTAGAGGGTAAGATGATCAAGAGACCTTTAGAAGCAAAAGGTTATAGAGTCAATGAAGTACTAGAGTTGATTCATTCTGACTTGTGTGGACCAATGTCGGTCCAAGCACGAGGTGGGTTCGAGTATTTCATGACGTTCACGGATGACTACTCAAGGTACGGGTACATTTACCTAATGTGTCACAAGTCCGAGTGCTTTGGCAAGTTCAAAGAGTTTCGGGTAGATGTGAAGAAGCATCATGGTAAGAGTATCAAGACACTACGATCATATCGTGGTAGGGAGTACATGTCCCACGAATTTCGAGAATACCTCAGTGAGGTAGGAATTCAGTCTCAGTTGTCTACACCTGGCATGCCACAGCAGAACGGTGTAGCAGAAAGAAGGAATCGAACTCTCATGGAAATGGTTAGGTCAATAATGAGCTATAGTGATTTGCCGAGTTCATTCTGGGGATATGCCTTAGAAATAGTGGTGTATATTCTTAATATTGTACCATTTAAAACTGTGCCTTCAACCCCGGTAGAGTTATGGAATGGGCAAAAGTGTAGTCTATGACATCTCAAAATTTGGGGTTGCCCAGCACATGTGTTTAAGGCAGATGCGGCTAAGTTAGATGCGAGAACTGAATTAATGTTGTTTGTAGGATATGCTAGGGGAACGAAGGGCGGTCTATTTTATAGTCCTAAAGATCAGAAGGTGGTGGTTAGTACCAACGCTAGATTTTTAGAGGAAGACTATATCCTATATCACAAGCCCAAGAGTAAGACAGTACTAGAAGAGCTTAGGAGACAAACTAATAATCTTGATGCACCAGCACAAGTAGATACACCACACACTGCACAAGAGATCACAGATGATGCACCTACACAGGTGGTGCCTCGTCGTAGTGGGAGGGTTGTGAGACAGCCCAACAGGTTCATTGGCATGGGAGAGGCCTCAGACCTAGTCCTAGGAGCGCCTGAGCCTGACCCAGATAACTACAATGAGGCACTCCGAGATAAAGATACAGAATCTTGGCGTAAGGCAATGATATCTGAGATGGGGTCAATGGACCACAATCAAGTCTGGGAGTTTGTGGACCTACCTGATGGGTTTAAGCCCATTGGATGCAAGTGGGTCTACAAACGTAAAAGAGGACCTGACAGAAATTTGGAAACCTTTAAAGCTAGGCTAGTGGCGAAGGGATATACTCAGAAAGAGGGAACGATTATGATAAAACCTTCTCCCCGGTAGCCATGCTTAAGTCGATCCGGATTCTCTTAGCCATAGCTGCTCATTTAGATTATGAGATATGGCAGATGGATGTCAAGACAGCTTTCCTGAACGAAAATCTTGAGAAAACCATCTTCATGCAGCAACCAGAGGGATTCGTTGAAATAGGCCAAGAGTATAAGGTTTGCAGGCTTAAGAGGTCCATTTATGGACTTAAGCAGGCATCCAGATCTTGGAACATCCGGTTTGATGAGGTAATCAAGTCCTATGGATTTACTCAGTGTCCGGATGAGCAATGTGTGTACCGCAGAAGTGATGGAAACTCAGTGGTGTTTCTTGTGCTTTACGTAGATGATATTCTATTGATTGGCAACAACAAGAAAGTGTTATTAGATGTAAAGGTATGGCTGTCCAAGCAGTTTGATATGAATGACTTAGGGGAAGCGGGATATATCCTTGGGATCAAGATAATTTGAGATCATAGGAAACGTTCGTCAACGCTCTCCCAAGCTTCGTACATAGATACGATTCTGGCCCGCTTTAACATGCAGGACTCCAAGAAAGGTTTTCTATCTTTCAGACACGGAGTGCATCTGTCTAAAGAACAGTCTCCCAAGACTATTGAGGAGATAGAGGCCATGAAGATAGTTCCTTATGCTTCGACAGTAGGAAGTCTCATGTATGCCATGTTGTGTATGATGCCTGATATCTATTATGTCGTTGGCATTGTAAGCAGATATAAGAGTAACCCTGGGAAAGCTCATTGGGAGGCAGTAAAATGCATTATCAAGTATTGGCACATAACAAGAGACCAAGTGTTGGTTTATCAGGCGCCTGAGCTGGTACCCAGAGGTTACACAGATTCAGATTTCCAAGGCGACAGGGACAAGAGCAAGTCTACCTCAGGGTATGTGTTTACTCTGGGAGGTGTGGCCATAGTTTGGCGGAGTGTCAAGCAGAAATGCATGGCGGACTCTACCATGGAGGCTGAATACGCTGCCGTATCAGAGGCAGCGAAAAAAATAGTATGGCTCAAGAACTTCCTAGTGGACTTAGATGTGATTCTGGTTTGCAGAAGTTTATCATGGTATATTGTGATAACAATGGTGCAGTAGCAAACTCGAAGGAACCACGAGCCCACAAGGCGAGTAAATGTATACAGCGCAATTACCACCTGATACGAGATATCGTAAAAAGAGAAGATGTGGTCGTGGCTAAGATAGCATCAGAGGATAACCTTGCAGATCCGTTCATGAAGACATTGACTTCAAAAGTCTTTGAGGCTCACGTGGATGGCATGAGAATCAGATACTTAGGAGAGCCATGACAGTTTTTCTAGATATATAGTAGCAGAGTATGTAGGGGTTGTATGTAGATGTATACTTAAAGCATAGCTTAAGTATTAATGAGAGATTGTTGGAGTTGAATACATAAGCTATGCTTGTATTGTACATTTTCCCAGTAAATATATTGATTTATGTTTTTGTTATATCTTGTTGTGCATTATTTGTCCATTTATATTATGTAGTTAGATGATGAGGTGTCTTGTGTGACACAGTAGATCTCATCATTGGTTAAAAGACATAATATATAAATGAGGTTCGTAATCGAGACAGCTTTGGACAAACTGTCAGTTTAGGTTATTATGTGATTCGGATAATTGGTTTGTCTAAACTAATTGAATCATATAGATATACCCGGGACATATTGAACTTGACCATTTAAAATGATTTGTCTTGTACTGATTTAATAGACAAATCGTTCTTAGTATTCTATCTCTTAATCCCTAGACTCAACCGGCATGAGGATTAGACATAGTATACTTTGATATGCCAATGGGTGAGGTCAATTGTGGCCAATAGTCTCGGTAGGTTGGGTGCGCGTGTTTAGTTACTTTGTGTGCAGCTGCTTGTCGAAAGGGAACCATGTACCAGTGCGTCTGGGGTGATGGTGCTCCTGAGATGAGTTCTTAATGTCTATTATACTAAACCCGGCCACTGGACTTATGTCCGGTATAGTAAAAAGGTCGAGTGGTACTAATCTCAGAATTAAAGAAGTTAATTAATTAATTTATCAGTAAATTAACATATTAACGAGCACTATATCTTTGATGTGGGGAGGTTATGAATAAATTAATTAAGTTGTTATGGAAGCAATTTTGGTGTAGGATGGTAGTGTCATAATTAATTCGTTAGTGGTACGATTAATTATATATTGGGTTATTGACAAAGGTAGATTTACTTAATTAAGTAATTAATTAATCCTTGTGTTAGTTGGTTGTGAATCATACCAGGAACTGAATTGGGGATAAATGAATCACTGTATCAGTTGGTTGTGAATCATACCAGGAATGCTTTAGGATAAATGAATCCCTGTATAAGTTGGATGTGTATCAGTCCAGAAACAGTATTGAAGGAAACAGAAACCCAGTAGGAAAGCCAATCCTAAACCAACTTGGGGTCTCTCTTGTAATTCTATATATAGACAAGGGATTAGCTATTCAAGATATACAATTCATAAGTTTTCAAGACAAGAAAACTTAGAGAGAGAAAATTCTCACTATAAATTTCGGATTTCTTAAGCTTTGGGGCAGCCAAAATCTCTTCAAGTTTTGGCAGCAACGTGTAGCTTTCTCTCTCTGGGGCGGTGCGTGATTTGTACGCGCTAGGTGCAGCGGTGCTGGAATTTGTCCGGCAGGTGGATTATGGTTATTAGCTTATCAATTGGTTGCTAGATCGTTGCCCACACAACGTGCAATCAAAGTCTTGAGGCATACAAGAGAATCACCTAAGTATACGCTTCAATAGGTAATTCTTATGTTTTCGCTTTAATTAAGAATTTTTTTCACGTGGTAAATCAAATGTGTACAAACCAAGATCTTGCACAATATTATTTCAAAATGGTTGGAATAGCGATTTTGCTAGTGTCTAGGCCTGGCCAGAGATTCCGATTCTGGAATGCATAGCACGGAAGTGAATTTCTCGCTAGGCCCGGGCAGATAATCTTTCACAACTTACTCTAGTCATCTTACTTAGAAATTCATAAGCTAGTGATCTTATGGTTGGACTCATCCGAAATGGAGGAATGCCCTAATGCCAATGCGCAAGTCCAACCACATCACATATGAATTCGTAATGGAGAATATGAGGATATTGAACCAACCCGCTCCCACTTAGATTTCTAAAATGAGGGTTTTCTCAGTTTTAACATGCAATTAACTAATCCTAAGTTATGTGCAAACATAAAACCACCATGCATTAAAAATATGCATATAATATACAGCATAAAAATTAAAGCACAAAAATTTAAACTATAAACACGAGAAATAAATACGAAAAATAAATTTCCCGACTATTATGGTTTTAATTGCTTCCATCTTCTACCTTGATCTCGTGTCCCATCACGCCACTTGATGGATTGAGTCTTGAAAGTTGGATCTCGAAAAATCTAAAAAAAATGAAACAAAAAATGGCACGTGCGCAGGCTGCGCGCGCGAAACTAGGTCGTGCGCGTTGGGCCAGTGCAAGGCAACTGCGCGCGGCACCAGCACTACCTGTGCCGCAAATTTGCAGCACAGTGCTGGTGCTACCGTGCGCTGTCGTGCGCCCTGTTCTGCCGGTGACTTCTACCGGCGATTTCTTCGCCGGCGTCGCCTTCCGGGTTTTCTGTCCTGCTCCCACTACGCTATTTGGTCTTCTTGCAATTCATTTTGGGTTTTCTTGATTTTCTACAAATTAACGATAAACCAAAAACCCACCAATTCAAGTCGCCCACCATAACGCCTTCTATTACAAAAATAAATTTTCTTACTACAAGGCAGCTAGGAAAATAAAATCAAAATTACATAGAAAAAATCCTACTACAGATTTGATCTAATCCTACACGGCTTCCAGCACGTGGTTTTACTATTACAAGCATTCATAAAAACCGAACCCGGACATGTCCCGGGGTTTAATTAAAACATACAAACACAACCATAATAGTCAGGATTTCTTAACCACCTGCAAATAAAACCATGTAACAAATCGAACAAGCACAAAACCAAAACCAGACTATGATACCAATTGAAAGATTATCTGCCCGGACCTGGTCAAAAATTCACTTTCGTGATATGCATTCCAGAATCGAAACTCTTGACCATGCGTAGACTCTAGCACAATCGCTATTCCAATCCTTGCTTGAAATAACATTGTGCTGGATCTTGGTTTTAACTTATTCGATTTATCATGCAACAAATAATTTCTAATTAAAGCGAAAGTTTAGAAATACCTCTTGAAGCATAAACTTAGGTGATCGCTTGTATGACTGAAGAGAGGTTCGAACGTTGTGTGGGCAACGAACCAACTATCAACAACTCAACACAATATCGCAGGAATAAACCAGCACCGCCGCCACACTCGCCGCCTAATGCCACGCACCGCCGCCCATGTTGTCCAAACGCCACTGTCTAAATATAATTCCGAGCACTGCCACCACCTAGGAAATCGAGCCGCCGGCCAAAGAGAAAAAAATTTGACTTTGAGAGCTTGAATTTTAATTCTCTCTCTAGAATTTTATCTCTCTAGTTTTCTTATCTTGAAAACTTATGAATTGTGTGTTATGGAATTGCTAATCCCTTGTCTATTTATAGAACTACAAGAGAGACCCCAAGTTGGTTTAGGATTGGCCTTACTAATGGGTTTAGGTAATTAATTAGTTTTCAAATCCAATTAGATAACTAATCTAATAGGATAATCTAAATCCAATTAGATTTCCTAATCTCTAGGATTTTCTAATTCTAATTGAAACTTAAGACTTAATTAATTAATTAATTAATTTCACTTTGTTAATTACTTAATTAACCCTTATGAATAATTAATTAATTCTACTTATTCAATTAACCCACTACAAAATTAATCATACCACTAACAGATTAATTTTGGCACTACCATCCTACACCATAATTGCTTCCGGAACAACTAAATTATTTATTCTTTAATCTCCCCACATCAAAGATATAGTGCTCATTAATTTATTAATTTACTGATAAATTAATTAATTAACTTCTTATAATCCGAGATTAGTACCACTCGACCTTTTTACTATACCGGACATAAGTCCACCAGCCATATTTAGTATAATAAACATAACGAGCTCATCTCGGGAGTACCGTCACCCTGGACGCATCGGTACATGATTTCTTTTTGACAAGCAGCAGCACACCAAGTTACCAAACACGCACACCCAACCTACCAAGACTATTGGCCAAAAATGACATCACCCTTTGGTAGATCAAAGTACATTATGTCTAATCCTCATACCCGCTCAAATCTAGGGATTAAGAGATAGAATACAAGGAATGAATTGTCTATTTAATCAGTACAAGACAATTCATCCTAAATGGTCAAGTTCAATACGCCCCGGGCATATCTATATAATTCAATTAGTTTAGACAAACTAATTTTTTGAATCACATAATAACCTAAACTGACAGTCTGTCTCGGTTACGATCCTCATCTATATATTATGTCTTTTAACCAATGATGAGATCTACTGTGTCACACTAGACACCTCATCATCTAAATACATAATATAAATGGACGATATATGCACAACATATAAACCAAAACATTCAACCGATATATTAACTGGGAAATAGTATAATACAAACATAGCTTCAGTATTCAAACCTAACATAACTTACCATTGAATTGTGGGAAGGTCACTTTTGGCTTGAATGATGACCTTGAGTTGGATGTGGAGGTTGTGTCTCTTGATTCTTGCCCCCTTCTAGGAGTAGTTTCAGCATCTTGCTCCCTTTGTAGCCTTAGAAGCTCTACCTCCGCTTGTAGCTTGGAAATCTTCCTATCATACTCCCTTACTTTTTCGTTAAGAATGCTCCTTGTCATCCTCTCATGCTCAGTTGCGGGCGGAATGTTCATCTCAAGAGTATCTTTACTCATTTCTATCTAGGAATAAGAATTTAGAAAAGAACTTCTCCCTTAAGGTTAGATCACACAAATTTTAAAAAGAAAGAAAGAGGAATTAACAAAATAAATGATCAATTAGAGAGATAATTACACAAGAAGTTAGAGTTAGAGATAGAGGTAGAGGTAGAGATAAAGATAACACAATGATGCCCGTGCTTGTGTGGGGAAGTGTGACAATTTATGCGCCTAAGTGTTTTTGGAGGAAATTTTGAATTTAAGTCCCTTTGGTACTCCTCTGATTGCTTCTCGGTTATCAATCCACAATTAGGAGAAAGCAAGTTATATAACCAAGGCCACTTGGCTATTCCCACTATTATCTCTTTTCTAGAATGTCTCATAATTTTGAAAACCTTGTAAACCAAATCTTCAGTGCCTCTAAAAACTCCTCTTTTGGTAAATGTATAAGTTCTGTAGACTTATCCTTTCACCTAAGGGTTTTCTTTTTACAATTGCACACAAAAACTCTTTTTTTTTTTTTTTTTTTTTTGGTACACTTGCACGAAATTGTATGTGCAAAAATTGTTTTTGTACTTTGTGTTTCACACTTGGAATCTTTTTCTTGCCTTTGGCACTTTCATTTGCAACTACTTTTTCTTTATGCAATTCTACCCTATCATAGGCGGCATAAGCCAACCTAGACAAAAACCAAAAGACAAGTTAGTATATAAAATACTAAAGAAATTATTCACAAAAGTATTCAAGTAAGGAAACACCATATCTAGGGAGTTTTTATGAGTTTAGCACAATCAACGAAGGGGTAATATAACAAGAATCTTCTTTAGCAATTTAGCACTAACTTGGAAAGAAATCACCAATTCGCAACTTGCAGATATACTTGGAGTGACTTAATTCCAAAGATTCCTTTTCAAAGATGAATTCTTTAATTAAACTAGGTGTGGATGGCAAGATAATCACACAAAAAAGAAAAATGGATAATCACGAAAAAGAAAGATAATTTCATATTTATACATAAAATTAGATTTGCACAATTATGTTGCTAATTTTATTCTTCTCTTAGCAAACGGAATTTACATGCTAATTTCCGTTTTCATGCTTATCAAAGTGTGTAGATTGTATAAAAAATTAGTCAAAGTTGTTTGAAAATGACAGGTAAAATCTAGAGACAACTTTGAGACAAAACGTCAAAACTTTCAGCTTTCTGGTAATAAACCTGCAAAATTAATTTCACCCTCTTGAAAATGAACTAGCATGAAAACTTTATATCAAAACGTTCAGAAAAAATCATAGAATAAGAGAAAAATCAGTAGCAAAATTTTCGAAACAAGAATCAACAAGATATACACAAAAAGATTGAATTTTTATGGGCTGAAAGTGAGAGAAATGGATATGTAGATCGATCTCTTCAAACTTTTGCCAATTGTTATTGATTACAACAATTTGGAGAGGGAGAAGAATCCTTCCCTCCACAAGTGGTTTTAACAACCTTACCCTTGAGCAGCACTTTGGCTCTGATACCAAATGTTGTGATCCTTCCTTGAAATGAAAAATCCGATAGAGTTTTGTTTATGTAAGAGGGTGGAAAGGTTCGAATGGTGAGGTGTAGAGTAAGGGTGATGACTGAATCTTGGTGAGGGGCTTATGAAGGATCAAAGGTCCATAGTCTAGTGCTATTATCAAAGTATGGGAATATGGTAGTAGTGGGATGAGACATTTGAAAGGAAGAGCCTAAGGAGACAACCACAAAAGCTAACTACCCTAACTTTTGATAAATGCTAATGATGATTCAAAAGTAGAGAGGAATTCTCAAATTCTTACTATTCAAATCATGGTTACAAAAGCTAAAATCCTCCTCTATGTATAGGAGTAGGATGACCTTAGAAGTCACAAAACTATCCTCAAACCCTAGCATAGTCTTAGTCAATTATACCCTTCTTTAGGGTTTCAAGAATACTCATTGGCTCTTTCTCTATTGGCCAAAAATTGTATTGAGGATTCTTACTTGATTGGATTCTTCAATCTTTCCTTGTTTACTTAGCCTTCCTTTAATCCGCGTTCAATCTTCTAAATCTTTCCTTGTTTTCTTTTTGAATAATTAAGGCTGATCTATTCCTTCATTTTTTTTAGCCAAAATTTGTGTGCCTTTGTCTTTCCTTTTATAAGGTTCTTTGACCAAATCTTGTAGTTTCAATTGTCTTCATGGGGTGGGCTCAATCTCCTTTGTTTATTTTATAACTAATTAATCGAGGCTTAAACATTGGGCCAAAATTATTACAAATAATATAACTATTTGTGTAACAAATTTACTACTTGTATAACCAAAAAAATGGGGCAAAATTACATTTATATCCTTTGAACCAAAATATTTCAAAAACTCTTGAAACAAAATTCTTCAAAAATATTGCAAACAAATTCAAATCTCTAATCGAAAGATATCTTTCACTACACAAACGTTGGGGCAGTTGTCTTCTTTAATATTAGCTCGATATTCATCAAGAAATGGTAAGTTTTCTACCCGTTTTGTCTATTTTTTTTACTGTCCGACGTTAAAATGATATGGATTAACGGTAGGTATAGCCAGAAACGTCAGAATGTGACTTCTTAACCATGGCTCGCTCGTTTATTTGTAACGTTTTTTATATACTGAATGTGTAAAATGTAGCATTTTTTATATACTGAATGTGTAAATTGTAGCTTTTTTATATATTGAATGTGTAAGTTGTAGCATTTTTTATATACTGAATGTATAAGTTGCAGCATTTTTTATATACTGGATGTGTAAGTTGTAGCATTTTTTATATACTGGATGTGAAATTTGTAGCGTTTTTTATATACTGAATGTTAAATTTGTAGCTTTTAGGGTTCAGGGTTTAGCATATTGGTATATAAAATTTCTAGCGTTTTAGCATATTGAAATATAAATTTTGTATCGTTTTAGCATATTGGAATATAAGATTAATTGCGTTTTTGACAAGTTGTGAAATAATAATTTAATTACATTTATATCATTGTGAATATAATATTGTGAGCATTTTAATTAATGTTTTTAATTATACAGGAAGAAGATCAGGAGATGACTATGCAGGAGGATCACCAGGAGGATCAGAAGGAGGATCAGAAGGAGGATGAGTATGAAGAGGATGAGCAGGAGGGTGAGGAACAAGATATTGGAGAATATTTGAGTTGATATTTTCAGATTGATAGAAATTTTGAAAGTGTCAATGGGACATTTAAATTTTGCAAGCCAATAGCCAATGGACTCAAGTTCATGCTTAACATATTCCTTTATGTATATAATAGAATTGGAAAATACTACACAAATTATTTATATAAACTCTTTTTATTTTTATTTTTTTCCTTTATGCAAAAATTTTCTAACTTGATAATCATTAGATCAATAATAGAGTACGGTAGAAAATGTAATGAATTGGCATCAACAACCAGACAAACACAAATGGGCAAATGAACATGATCAAGAACTACTAAAAATTAGAAAAGTAATTTCCAGGTTGGCCATGGAAATAACAACATAGAGTACAACTCTACACATACACTTTATATATGATATACATACATATATCATGTTCTTGCTAATGCACTGGTAATCCATCTCAGCAGTACTCAACCTCAAGCAAATTATTTTGTCTTAACTTTGGATGCGACATGAGGCGACACAAGACCTAAAATGCAAATAGCGATTGCTCACGTTGATGAGAATCATTATGTACGTGTAGATGTGAATGGGCAAATGAACATGATCAAGAACTACTAAAAATTAGAAAAGTAATTTCCAGGTTGGCCATGGAAATAACAACATAGAGTACAACTCTACACATACACTTTATATATGATATACATACATATATCATGTTCTTGCTAATGCACTGGTAATCCATCTCAGCAGTACTCAACCTCAAGCAAATTATTTTGTCTTAACTTTGGATGCGACATGAGGCGACACAAGACCTAAAATGCAAATAGTGATTGCTCACGTTGATGAGAATCATTATGTACGTGTAGATGTGGTTGATGAATGCCTATCCCACCGTTGCACCCTGTTTGGCAATATCAACGTAATCCAGATTGACCATAGAAATAACAACGTAGAGTACAACTCCACACATACACTTTATATATGATATACATACATATATCATGTTCTTACTAATGCACTGGTAATCCATCTCAGCAGTACTCAACCTCAAGCAAATTATTTTGTCTTAACTTTGGATGCGACATGATTCTCATCAACGTGAGCAATCGCTATTTGCATTTTAGGTCTTGTGTCGCCTCATGTCGCATCCAAAGTTAAGACAAAATAATTTGCTTGAGGTTGAGTACTGCTGAGATGGATTACCAGTGCATTAGCAAGAACATGATATATGTATGTATATCATATATAAAGTGTATGTGTGGAGTTGTACTCTACGTTGTTATTTCTATGGCCAATCTGGATTACGTTGATATTGCCAAACAGGGTGCAACGGTGGGATAGGGCATTCATCAACCACATCTACAGGGTGCAACAGTGGGATAGGGCATTCATCAACCACATCTACACGTACATAATGATTCTCATCAACGTGAGCAATCGCTATTTGCATTTTAGGTCTTATGTCGCCTCATGTCGCATCCAAAGTTAAGACAAAATAATTTGCTTGAGGTTGAGTACTGCTGAGATGGATTACTAGTGCATTAGCAAGGACATGATATATGTATGTATATCATATATAAAGTGTATGTGTGGAGTTGTACTCTACGTTGTTATTTCTATGGCCAATCTGGAAATGGCTTTTCTAACTTTTAGTAGTTCTTGATCATGTTCATTTACCTATTTATGCTTGTCTGGTTGTTGATGTCAATTCATTGCATTTTCTACCGTACTCTATTATTGATCAAATGATTATCAAGTTAGAAAATTTTTGCATGGAGGAAAGAAGTAAAAATAAAGAGAGTTTATATGAATAATTTGTGTAGTATTTTCCAATTCCATTACATACAGACAGGAATACATTGAGCTATTTTCCCCTATTTTCGTAAGCACTAACTTGTGTCTATTAGCTATTGGCTTGCAAAATTTAAATGCCCCATTGACACTTTCAAAATCTCTATCAATCTGAAAATATCAACTCAAATCTGCTCCAATATCTTGTTCCTCACCCTCCTGCTCATCCTTTTCGTCATTATCCTCCTCCTGATCCTCCTGGTGATCCTCCTGCATAGTCATCTCCTGATCTTCTTCCTGTATGATTAAAAACATAAATTAAAACGCTCACAATATTATATTCACAATGATAGAAACATAATTAAATTATTATTTCATAACTTGTCAAAAATGTAACAAATTTTATATTTCAATATGCTAAAAAGATACAAAATTTATATTTCAATATGCTAAAACGCTACAAATTTTATATACCAATATGCTAAACCCTAAACCCTAAACGCTACAAATTTCACATTCAATATATAAAAAACGCTACAAATTTCACATTCAGTATATAAAAAACACTACAACTTACACATTTAGTATATAAAAAAATTATAACTTACACATTCAGTATATAAAAAATGCTACAACTTGCACATTCACTATATAAAAAATGCTACAACTTACACATTCAGTATATAAAAGCGCTACAATTTACATATTCAGTATATAAAAAATGTTACAAATAAACGAGCGAGCCATGGTTAAAAAGTCACATTCTGGCGTTACCTACCACTAATCCATAGTGTTTTAACGTCGGACAGTAAAAAAAAAGGAAAAATGGGTAGAAAATTTATCATTTTTTATGAATATCGAGCTAATATTGAAGAAGACGATTGCCCCAACGTTTGTGTAGTGAAAGATGTCTTTGGATTGGAGATTTGAATTTGTTTGTAATATTTTTGAAGAATTTTGGTTCAAGAGTTTTTGAAGTATTTTAATTCAAGAGATATAAATATAATTTTGCCCTATTTTTTTTGTTATATAAGTAATAATTTTATTATACGAATAGCAATTGATCCTTTTGGCTGAACTTAATACTATTAAATGATGACAAAGGCCTAACCAATTGGGCCTAATTTATTTAAGGCCCAAACACACACTAAGGCTAAAAATTTAAAGCAAGATAAAAATATTTGGGCCAAATTTATTAAAAATAAAAATAAAGAAATGGGTTAAAAAATAAAGAGAAAAGAAAAGATGCGGGTTTGAGTGATGATGACCTAGGATCATTTCACCATTTCCTCGTCGCCGGCTGCAAACAACCCTCAAACTCAAGCTCGAAACCCCGCTCGGCTTGACCTTTTGCCGGATTTGATTCCACTCCAAGTTCCTAAACTTTGTTCCAACCTCTTCCACTATACCTAAAATGGAACTGCATTATAGGTGAGGTAACCTGAATTGAAGGTGGGAAGGGATTAGAAAGAATTTAGGGCTTTTGCTAATTTTGGAAAAATTCAATTAGAGTAGCTTCCGGCCAGGATGGTGTTTAGGCTTGATTGCTCAGCTTTAACTGAGGTAAAATTACAACTCAAATTTGAGTGATGAAAGTAAATTTGTGTATTTAAAAAAAAAGCATGGGAAGCCTTGGATTTTTCAGGAATAGAGACGATTCGGGTTTTTCTTGATAATTGCATCGACTCCATTACTTCCTCAGGTTAATAATTAGGGTAAACTATCACCTTTGTCAATTTAAAAGTTGTAGAGATCAGTTTGTGATCTTTGGTTAATTTCAGATTTCTTTAGGAAATGGAATCTTGGAGTTTTCGGAATTCTTCCTGTATTTTAAATGAGTAGTTCAGCTATTAGGAAAAGCTCAGATTGATTACAATCACATGTTCTTGATATAAGATGTTTTTCCATTTTAGATTAGTTTTGGACTACGAAAGAGCTGCAATGGAATTAGGAGTTATAGAGTGACTCTTAATATTGTTAGATGGTAATCCAACATCCAAAGTCCTGTTTAATTCATTGGAATTCAAATTGGTAATGTTTTGTAGCCTTTGACCAATTTTGGGTCATTATTTTGTAGTGTTGAACCCTGTACCTTGCATTGAGTTGCATGAGCCATATTTTCTCGGGTTTTGAAGGCCGAAGAAGGATCCGACTGGAGCACAATCGGGCTTGAAGCTGAAAGGAGAACCTGGCTGGAGAATTGAACCAACCTTGAGTTCAAAAGCCTTGTTTAGTTCCACAAAAGGTAATTGACTATTCTTTTGATTGAATTCATGATTTTAGTGTGTATATGAATTGAATTGGGGCGAGTGTGAAATTGGAGAGTCCGGAGCTTGGGTTGTTGAATTGTTTCCTGGTTGCTTTGTTATGGTTTTGAACCTGTTATACTTATTTTGTGATATTGTTCTTGGTTTGGAAAGATTGGAGTTTAGTTTGGTAAAATTGAATTGGAAATTGATGAGCCAAAGTCATTACAGCCAGTTTGACATTTGTTGTGAATCAATTGTAACTTGGTTGGGTTTTGGATCCGAAAAATGTTAAAACTTGTTTCTAGCAGCATTAACCTGCTATGAGGAGTGTTTTTGAGATTTAATTTACTGAATTTAGATGCATAGAATTGAATGGAAAAAAATTCAAAATGCTGAAGCCGGTTTTGAGACCCAACTTTAATGACTAATACCTATTAAACTTTATGGCCTGAACTAATGAGCTCTTAAGACTCTAATTAGTCAATGAATCAGTAGACTAACAGATTGGTTGGATTTTAGTATTTGAAACTTTCTATAATTACCTTGGGTATGGAAACTTGAATTTATCAACTCAAATTTGTGTGAAAGCTGAATGATGATTAGCTAAGTGACTGTTTTTAAAAACCTAAAATGCACACTTCTTGTTCTTTTTTGTGCCACCTCTTTTCACCTTTAAACCCTGCATATCAAGGTTCAAAATGGTTTAGACGACTTGTGAAATGGATTTGTAGATCTCTCTAAAAGTGGTAGGGAAAGGGCAAGTTAATGCAGCATTTTTCAAAAAAATAAGAATTGGGTGGCTAACTCCCTTGTCTCACATCCGTTTTTAGTAACCTAAAGCTTGTGTTAAACATCTTTGTGATGAGGATCGTCCAACACCTTTCATTTTGTTATTTAGACTTCTAAATCTCCTGGAATACATATTTGAATTTGGACTGCCATTGCTGTTTTTCAGAAAATCCTGATCGGACTATTCCTCTTGAAAACATCATACACCCTCGTTCTAACTCCATTTTTAATAAACCATAATCTGGATTTAAACCTCCTTGTTCAGGATTTTCTCAAAATTTTACATATTTCAATTTGGCTTTCTGAATTTTCTGAAAAGAAGCTCAGAACAAGGCCATTTACTGCAGTAATTTTCCAGAAAAATCAGCAACTGAAGTTACTGTTTATCAACCCCTTTTTCTTATCTCTGGAACCTATTTTTTGGGATTTCTTCACATTAAACTCTTCTTCATTTAATGTAGATTGTTTTGGTTTTTGCAGCTCGTCAAACAAAGTTGCAAATTGTTGGGAAACTTGTTTTAAATGTAACTTGTCAAACAGATCCATTAATAATGAATTCTATTGTTTTAGATATTTGCTTGTGGCGTTGTAATTAATAACGCCAAATGTGTTGCAAATAAATATGCGACATAATATATGTTGATGCAATATTTTGTATGCAATATTTTGCTGCAAAAAATCATGCATGATTTTTAAATGTCAAGAAATGTGCTGCTATTAATCATGCAACATTACATGTACTGACACAAATATATGCCGCAAATCTCTATGCGTCATTGATACAATTGACATACAATATGTCTCAAATTTCATGTGGCATATCACGTAGTGATGCTAAAAGTGTCGTGTCTGTTTGCAGAACGAGGGAAAACGGTGCCGCAAATAGCCTGCACAACATTTTCTATCAGTCAACATTATGCTGCATAATGTGTTGCAAAACTGTTTCTGTGACACTTTTAACGACGCTATTTATGTGTTGCAAAAGGCCATATTACTAATATTTAAATGTGGAATTTAATATTCAAGAAGTAGATCACGATTAGGAATAGGGTAGTAGGATGGCATTAGCTATATATACTAGTTTCATTGAGGGTTATTTCAGTACTTAATAAGATTTTTGATTAGGGCCCCCAAACAATCTAGCCTTCAATATTTTTGTCCAGTGTATTCCTCAAGATGATTTTGCTTAGTTTTCTTATCCATGTGCAAATCTACCTGAAAAAATGCGCTTATTAGTAATCTTTTTTTTTATCTCCAGCTGTTCAACTTCCTTGATTTGTGGCGTTTTCAAACTTTAGAATGTAACAAGGATTTCTGTCTTTTGTGTAAACAGACTTCTAGGTTGTGGATTTGAAAGCATATGTTCTTGGGACATATTTTCTTGGAAAATCAATGAGGGAGGAGTGTGTTGAATTGGTCCCTCAAGTACCCAAGCTCTGTTTTGCAGGAAAAGAATCTCAAGAAAATAGAAGTACAAGCCCTTTAAATACTGGACATACCGGTACTGGTGTTGTTGGCCAAGAACAATCTCCAGTGGATGACTCAAGCCTTTGTTCTACATCACCATTGTGTCCAGCACCACTTTGCCGGCAGTTTTGGAGAGCTGGAAATTATGATGCTGGGCATTCTGTTAAATCAATCCCTCAAAGTATTCTGCTTCAGCATCTCTCTCTCTGGAGTTTCTTTTTATAAGTTAAAGTAGAACATGATAGGACGGAAGGGATGTGGTTGAGTGGAACTCATTTTCCCTAAACCAAATGTCAGGTGTTTGAATCCTGTCTCGGGCATAGCGGAGCCTTAAATCCTTGGGCCAGTTGTCTCACCCAATGAGGTGCCTACAATTCGGCGAGGGGATTAGTAATTCCTGTGATATGATTCATAGAGCTGACTTAACATAGTAGGATTGAGGCTTAGTTGTCTTAGAATCTGATAGCACCATTCTCTGTTACTTTTGACATTGTGGTTTCTGGTTAATATTTTTGATTAGAGTTGACAAACTTTCAACTTTGATGATCTATCCTACTGGTTTTTCTTGTCCTCACACCATACTAATGAACATATTATTCAATCCTCAAAGATGTGCCTTAAAACAAGCGTAAACTGCTATTTACATTATCTGTTTTATTTTGACAGAAGGCACAAGTTATCTGCACGTTCATCCAAAGTTTCTCCACTCAAATGCTACTTCACATAAATGGGCATTTGGTGGTATGTGCAGTCATATTGATTACTGATCTGGCGTCTTGTTATTTGAGTATAAGTTAACTATCTTACGTCGAGTACGTTTGAAGACTTGTCTGACATTCAGTGTGTTGGTTTCTGGTCACAGCAATTGCAGAGCTGCTTGACAATGCTATTGATGAGGTAAATATATTTGATTGATTTTGAATATTTTTTGTTTCTTCCTGTTTCATCTCTCAATCTGATATTATGGAGTGCTCCGTTTAAGTTCTTTTTTATGCTAATTCATGTATACATGCATCTTGCTTGCTTGAATTGTGTGACCATTATGTGATGTGTTTTTGTGTTGACACTTTCATTTTTCATTTATGATTAGAATTACTAAGATTCATCTTTTATGTTAGATTTAAAAGCATGTTTTACAATTTTAGTTTTGCTTTCTTGGTCAAACAACTCTTATTAATGATCTATGCTTTATCAGTCAAAAGTCTAATCATTGTTGTGTTTAGAAACTCCACAGCAATTGATTTAATGGAGAATGCATTATGTAGAGAGGAAATTAGTATATCACAATAGATTGAAGTAACGTGTCCCAGCCATTATAAGTGTGGCCTACCTAATGAGTTAGCACTAATTATGATGTGTTCCTTCTTAAAAAGAAGGGCCTACCAAGTGTGACACATCGCCTTTCTGGTCTCAATCTCTAACAACTCACTTGGTGTGCCATTCTTTTTAACAAGTGGCACACCATGGTTAGTGCTAACTCACTTGGTGGACTACACTTTTATTGAAGTAAATAAATGAAATTACTTCACTTTAGGAGTTTATGTATGACATCATGGAGAGAAATAGTATGAAAAGGCATAAGATTTTAGTACCCACATAAGATTTGGGTTGAAAGGGTCATGCCAATGTTCCCGCTACTTAATCGAGACCAAAATGTCACTCTCATTGAGATGTAATTTTATTTATTTTTTGCACATATGACATCTGTTGGTTAGATACGAAATGGGGCTACCTTCACAATTGTCGATCGAATAATCAATTCAAAGGATGGAAGTTCAGCTTTGCTCATTCAAGGTATTCCACCGTTTGTTTCACTACCCCCAGTTGGTCTACAATCATTGTTTTTGAAGTTAATATAGAATTCTTTTGGTGTTCAGACGATGGAGGTGGAATGGATCCTGAAGCAATTCGTTGCTGTCTTAGTTTTGGCTTCTCAGATAGGAAATCAAACGCTGCTATTGGCCAATGTATGTTTGTCAATTGATGACCTACCATTTCTCTTGCATCTGTTTGTGTTCTAAATCTTTTCCCTTTCAGATGGAAATGGCTTTAAAACCAGTTCTATGAGGCTTGGGTCAGATGTTATTGTTTTCAGCCGTTGTAAGAAAAACAGGTTAGATTAACGCATGCCTTATTAAGCTTCATTCCTTGTTTAAGTGCTTCACTACTATCTGTTGTCTTCAACCTGGTGGGTAAAAGGTCGTATTTGTTTATGTGATATCACTTAGATTTGTTCTTGGCTCTGAAAGATTGATCACATGAACTGAGTTGATTCTTGATAAGATTAGGATAGGTTATGAAGATTCATCAGCTAGCAAGGTGAATCTCAGCCACTTGAATTGTTTCTAATCTAGGAAATGTAGTATACTGGTGCACCAAAGAAGTATTGTCATTTTAAAAGTTTGTCTTCTATAATGTTTATTTATTTTCTGTCTCTTTAGAATCGTGCATGGAAGGGGGATTTGGAATGGAAGTATGGAAAGATGGGAAATGTTTGAGTTAGGTGCATATAATCAAATTTCATGTCTATTTGTAATATGTACCTTTGCAAAAACAGACCAGAAGAATTTTAATGGATTTTTCAGTATACAGCAGAGGTGGTTTTTTCTGTATCTTACTTCTCTGCAGTTAGGTTTGATACTATTGATTTTTCTTTTACTTGGCAAAATTAAAGACCAAGTTACAACATTTAACAACCTATAAACTGGACACTAGAAAGGATCTCTCAAAAGACCACATTTTTTTAAATAATATGTTTGCAATGGTCCTTACCATAACCTGCCACGTGGTCATTACTTTAGATCAGATTGTGTAAATGAACTACATTTCTGATGCTGCTGGGTGTAATGCTTTCATCTTTTAAAATTGTTCAGGATTTTAACGCAAAGTGTTGGACTTCTGTCTTATACATTTTTGGTACAAACCGGCCACAACCAGATAGTAGTACCAATGGTGAGCTTTCAGCCTCTCTAATCCATTCCATGTCTACTCTTTTATTGCACCCATATCTGTCAGTTATGGCGGAGAGCAAACTATTTAAAGAGTTACATTGTTATATTTATAATATGAAGAATATTAGTCATTGCAATTATAAAGTTTCTTTACATAATTGAATGTCATGGCCTGATAGTACTACCAATGTGTTGAGCTCTCAGCTTCTCTTGCTGCGTAGCTATTTTCTTTTATTGCACCTATTATCTGCCAATTATGCCTGAGCACAAAGTATTTAAAAATTTCTGCATTATTATTTAGAAAAGAATATTAGTTATGGCATTACAAAGATGACTTGCATAAATTGCATGTCATTAGATTTACACTTGCAACCTCTTACTCAAAGATGATGCTCAAGTGGGGAGCTGATGTATATCATTTTTATATATATTTCATGATTAACTGTTGTCTGCTACTTGTATAATGAATGTGTTGTGTCATAAATAAGATGGGTGGTGTTGGTAATTAAATGAAAGAACCGAGAAGCTTTACTATTTTATCACACGTTTTTGTAGAAGCAGAGGCTTCTACCAGTGGGACCGTCAGATTTCTGAGAGTATGATCATATGTAAAGATAAAATGTTACAATTATTTTACTTTTAGAAATATTTTGGCAGCTACGGAGTTTTAGTGTTTCTTCTGAGTGAGATGTTGGGTTATTGTTGATGTCTTTCGTTGCTAGAAGTTACTCTTACTCCTAACTAAAGAAAGGAAAGTGAAGAAGAAAAAGGAAAAAAGTGTAGATAAGGTGTGTGACAGATGAAGAAATCAAACTTAGACTGATGGCTTTCCCTCTCTACCTTTTACTTGGTTGATAATTACTCTTATATTATTACCAATGACTGTTATGACATTTCCTTTATGACTATCTATTGTCTTTAACCATGAGTCTGTTGCTTGTACTGATATTATTCTTTACTGCAGGTTCATTATGAATACAATGCCCAAAGCGACAAGTGGAAAACATTACATGATACCCAGCAATACATGACTAATCTATCGTTGTTGCTGCATTGGTCTCCATACTCAACAGAAGCGGAGCTTCTGAAACAAGTGAGTGGAACCTTAGGGTGGTCAAGCTTTTCAATCTTTATTGTTTGTCTCACTTTTCTTTAAATTTGGCCCCTCCAGGAATTACCAAACCTTGAAATCTTTTATGAGATTGAATTCTGAATCTTATTTCATTTGATGCCGCTAATTGTTCTGAAGTTTTCTCTTTTTCCTCCAATTGCCTGGGCAGTTTGATGATGTTGGTCAACATGGCACGAAGATTGTGATTTATAACTTATGGCATGCTGATGACGGCATGGAGCTTGATTTTGAATCCGATCCTCAGGCGTGTCTTTAATTTTCACTTTTTTAAGATATGTGATTAGTGAATTCTGAGTTTTATTTGTTCTATTGTGAATGAATTTCACAGGATATTCGCATTTCTGGAGAGGCAAATAAAAATGTGAAAAATACCTCTAGGATGTCAATCAGCAATGAGCATCTTGCTAACCGTCTTCGTTTTTCACTCCGTGTAAGCTCAAGCTGAAACACTGGTGGATGGTTGTCTTATAAAAAAAAAAAAAAAGAGAGAGAAACTGCTCCTAGATTCTTTAGTTAACTTACCTCAGCAACGAACACTTTCTTAATCTACTATAGTACTTGTCACACCCCGAAACCCCCGGTAACAGTACTAATGCTTGTGTTATATCAAACTTCAACAGGCATATTTGTCCATCTTGTATTTACGTATTCCAGAGAACTTCTGCATACTGTTACGAGGACAAGTTGTTGAGTATCATAATGTTGCAGATGATCTCAAGTTTCCTGAGTTCATCCTCTACAAACCTTATACTGGTGTAAGTATAGAGGTTAAGCGTAGTTTCTGCTGCTTTATTTCCTCTTCAGATTGTGATATTTGGGTTTTCCTTTTAGAACTTTTTTGGACTTTCTGCTACTTGACCAGACTCATGATATTTATTGGATAATTAAACTTATAATTTTAATAAAGTTTGCAAGCAATTTGCACGAGATCATGGGGGGAGAAATGGAGCAATTAATCTTCTCACTGATGATGGTACTTAGATATTATGGTTGTATTACAGGTTTTATTATTGGCACAATGTTTGATCACATTCCCTAGCTCATCCCCCTTTAAATCCTTTCGTTATATTTCACAACCAGATCTAGTTGCTGACGCCTTTGACTTAAAGTGTGGGTGGTCTATGAAAATACGATACTGTGTATCTATTGTTAAAAGTGTATATATCTGTTGACAATGTATTGACATCTGATTACAGGTTAGTGTATTTTGATTTCATTGACAAGTTTTTAATGTTAATATTACTGCTATTTTTAACGGGTTTTAGGGATCAGTAGTTACGACCATCGGGTTCTTGAAGGAGGCTCCGCTTGTAAATATACATGGTTTCAATGTTTACCATAGGAACCGCTTAATATTGGTGAGTTCTGCCTAATTTTCTCATTTGACATTTGTTCTATTGTTTGATGTGTGCAGTAGGGACACTTGTTTCCGGAATACTAGGTCTCCATTAGAGATCTGCTTTGAGCCTATACCTTTTTGTCTTTGTAATTTATGGGATTATTAAGCTTCTACAGAATGCCATAAAAAGCAGGTCTTGCATTTAATTCTTAGATTATATGGTTTAATTGATGAGGCGAGAGGAGTAAATGGCAACTTAGAAGGTTCAAGGAAGATCGTTGACTCAAAATAATTTTATCTTATGTATTTTATTTGTGAAGTTAAAGAATTTGTTTCTTACCTTTGTGAACCACAGAGTCTAGGGAGTTACTTTAATAGGGACTAAAGACAAGTCAGAACTTGAATTTAGATTATGCTAAGTGGAAGTAATTTTATTGTTAGTGTTTAGGCTTCTTAAGAATTTAGATTCTGTAAAATGGAGGTAATTTTCACTTTCTTTACTGTTTTTGGCGCGATTGTAATGCTAGGAGGGGAAACAATTACAATTGTTGTTAAGGAACTCAACTAGACTTGATATCCATTTTCTTGGAATTAGTCAAATTTATAAAAACACAATTGATTTGTTATTTTTGAGTATTAAAAGTATAGATGGATGATTTACTTTGTACCTTTCATAGTTACCGTGGGCCTCCCTATATTTGGATTCTTAATAGGTTATTATACCTGGCTTTAAAACAGTACCTGGACCCCTGCTTAGGCCTCTGTTGCTTACACATCTCGGAGAAATTAGTATGGTTGTTTAATATATGTAATGCGAAACAATATCCTGATAGATCTGTATGACATATAAATCCTGGTTGCTGATAAGTTGCTGTTTTTTAATCTGCACCTCCATTTATGTTTTCATTCAATCAATAACTGGATTGTGTCTGTCTTGGTATGGTTTTACACTCCTTTTAGTTTCTATTGTCTTGGTTCCTCCTGCTATAGACCACGATTTAGGAAGTGCAATATTTCTCTGTCATCAGTATTGGTTCTTTTTGTCCCTTCCTGGGATTGGGATGACTCCCTGGAGTCTGTTGGTATTTAATTGGAGATTTGATCCATTACAAAATTTATGTATCCAAGCCATCTTATTCGTGGTACTATAGTAGGTCAATTTGCTTTTGTCTCTCCCACTTCTGAGGATTCAGCCTGTTGTGATTTCTTAATCAAGTATATATCACTGATTTCAGTTCTTTTGTGTTCTTCTGCAGCCATTTTGGCATGTGGTTAGCTATTCTGACAGTAGAGGCAGAGGTGTTGTTGGTTAGTGTCCTATACTTGTGTGGACATATTTGATCAGTTTTCATTTTTCACTTTGTATCAAGTATGTGTCATACGACTTACTTTCTTAGGTCTTTTAGAGGCAAATTTTATTTCGCCAACACACAATAAACAGGACTTTGAGAAAACTCCGGTCTTTCAAAAGCTTCAAAACCGTTTGAAAGAGATGACATGGGAGTACTGGTAAGCTATTCTTTGAATTTGAAGGCTTTTAAATTTATTTGTTGGTGGAAAGCAGTTGTCCTCTCAGCATTTTTGTTAACTTAAATTACAATAAATTGGTGTGGTACTTTTTGAGGGCCTTCTTTCATTTCCCCCCTTGTGGAATAAATGAGTTTTTCTAATGAAGGTGTTTTAATTAAATCTAGCAACAGTACGGGATGAGTTAATGACTGAGTTGTTAATGCATTCCTGAATGAGGAAATTGTTGACCTACCAAGAAGTTTTGATTTTGTAGGGACTATCATTGCCATCTTATTGGTTATCAGGCTAAAAGGAAAATGCAGACTGGCACCTCTAAGTCTACATCTAATGGAGAAGAACGTCATGGTTCATATGCTCCCGTTCTATTAAGTAACAATGGCGCTGCTGTTCATGGTACCTCACAAAAAGCTGAAACGCTCAATTATTTGACTTTTGTTTAACTTTTTACCAATTATATAAGTATCGTATCTATTTTTAGAGCCTAAGTATCATATCACATATATGATTTGGTTGAACATTATAGATATAATTCATATAGGCTCAGTTGCAGACAAGTATTTATATCTCATGTTTGAATTCCACAGGGAAGCCCTTCAAAAGGAAAGAGAGCAGTTATCTTGTAGAACCTGAAACAGTGAGAAGAAAAGTTGGACCTGGGGCTAAAGCATTGGTGAGTAATAAAGAAATTATTGTATGTGATTTCTCTTTTTTCTTCTCCCCTCCCCCTCTCTGTTGTATATCTAGCGATTCCCAAATTAAACACATTATCATTGTCTGCTGGAAAAAGTGAATTTAGTTATCTGCTTTATTCTAGTGCTAAATGGAAAATACTTGAATAATACTTTGTTCTAGTTGCATGTTCAAAGAAATTGAGATGACGATACCTTGCATAATGATCCTGTACAAGGAGGCTATTTGAACTTTATTTATTGGTTCAATTTGTTCCGTTTTGTTGCTCCACGTTTGTAGGCATGGAAAAGAGAGATGTAATACTACCAGCATAGGATTTAATTTTTCTAATTTGCAACCTAGTAGCTTAAAATAATCTGTTAACATAATGTTGTAATCTTCTTGGATAAGACCGGAGTTGATTTAGTGCTGGAAATCACTAGGGTATGTTGCTTTGCCTAGGTAATAATGCATTTCTTAAGTACCAAATTATATCAAGCTCAGAAATTCTGAATACAACTGCGACATCCCTAAAGGATGTGAGAACGAACAGGATTTTGGGCTCAAATTGTTTATAGTTTCTCCAGAACAAGGATAAGTAGAAGCCCCATTAATCTGTAGAAAGATTCTATTTAGAGCAAACAGTGTTTTCTTCATGCTTATAGATATGCTACTGCCTAAAAATTAGGAGATAAACTTATAGCTATATACAATATATATCTGACTCCTTATTCCTCGAAAACAAATAGTTATCTACCCCTAATATCAGTTTAACTAGTTAACAGTTTAAATCAGTGATCTACACTCCCCCTCAAGCTGGTTGGAATGTCATTCATCGCCAGCTTGTTACCAATCTATCAAACTGTGCCTTTACGCTATGCTTGTATAGTTTGTTTTTTTTTTTAAGGAAAAGTTACATTTTTCCCTACAAAACACAACATATCCAAATAGTCACTAAAATACATCACATCAATTCCAATTCCCTCCAATATATTTTTTCTTGTCTTCCCATAGAATCTCTCCACAATACAAAATACCTCCATAAAAAATGCGAACAAATAGAGGCTATGTCAACCACCTGTTCAAATGTGGGAATGGAAGGCATAGTGATGAGTCCATTTCCAGTTTCTCCTTGATGAAGTGTTTATTGATTCCAACATGTTCAGTTTTGTCATGAAATACTGGATTATGCAAGAAAGATAGCAGAAGCAGCTTTTTATTATCATAGGAAACTTCCATGGGCAAGGGACTGGCAGTCTTGAGTTCATTAAGTAGCTGTTTAATCCATAGAGGCTGACATATATTATATTCCACTGCTCTAAACTCTGCTTCAGCACTACTTCTAGCTACAACATTCTGCTTTTTGCTACGCCAAGTGACTAGATTCCCACCTAAAAAGGTACAATAACGTGAAGTTGACCTTCTATCTCTTACTCTTTCAGCCCAATAAGAATCAGTAAATACATCTTGGAGATGCTCTCTATTTTGGTAGAGAATTCCTTTTCCTGGAGTACCTTTTAGATACCTTAGGAATCTTTGAACAGCATCATAGAGTATACTGTGGATCGGCCTCAACCCCGGAGAAGAACAGACATCTACTGACCGAAGAACAGTGAAGATCGAAATAGAACGAAGAACGAAGAATGAAATAGAAATTAGAAGACAAAAAATGAAGTAGAAAAAATACTAGAACCGACAATGATCGACATAAAACTTACAAAAAACGATTATAAGGAGATAACATGATGATTCAGCTATCCAACGCCCAAAAACTACATGCTTCCCAAACTCCAACTTGCGCGTGTTGATGTAAAAAATGGTAAATCCCTCGACAAATACTCGCCTACCATAAAGTAGTGTCGTTTTATATCCACGGATCACAATTGTTTATGGTCCTATGACTTCAGTATAAATTGCCATGACATAAATTAGTGATCATCTACAAAAGATGATTCCCGTATTGACGACAATTTCATCCTCAATATGACTCACGCATAAGATCCAATGAGAAAGAACTAAACTGCAGCATAAATTGTTGAACTTATGGGTGTTAGTAGTGGTTTCTTAGTTAAATTGAGTGGGTTGTTTCTTAATGCTGAATTCTTGCCAGTTTGCTTGAGCAGTGGTTTTCGTGCCTTTAGTGATCCATTGCCATCTTGTTAGGCATGTTGGGTTGGGGTCATGGTTGTATTGAACAACATACTGGTATTCTGGATTATGCTGAATTGAAGATTTTGTGACACAGCTTGAGAGAGTTTTCTCAGTTTAGCTTGGATGACCAAGAGCAGTTATTCCCACTAGATTCCCCAGTTGTAATTTACTAATCATGCTGACATTACTCGCCATTACTGGCACTTCTGGTTGAGTAATTTTATGCTAATTATTGTTCTTGCTTTCCTGTAGCCTGCAGCAGTCGCAGCGAATGAGTTGAAAAATGGGGAAGCTGATATGTTGGTTCAAAACAACAAGAAGCTTCGTATACAGTAAGTCCGATAGAGAAGTATTCGCAATATCTTTTGCTCTTATTAGATTCCTTTCTCTGATTTTCTCCTTGAACCAGTTGGCCATTTTCTTCTTCCTGTTACCACTTTGGGTTTTAAGTTGTAACTGTGGACTGGGGTGTCATCTAGTTCTGTTTGAAGCTCTTCTTTACCTTACAAAGTCAATATGAAGTATGGTCTCCTTTCCCTTGTAAAAGGGTGAGAGCACTGAGAGGACATTTCCGTGTCTTAGTGATTTCGTTTTTTATATTTTTAAAGTTTCTGGTACTTATTTTATATAAGTTTTGAGGTCATCCTAATATTTACAAGATATATCTTGGCTTTGTAGATGCATGGAATATGAGAAAAGAGCAAAAGAACTAAATCTTAAGGTACTTGACAGCTTTTGTTTCTGTTTTACTTGTGTTTGCTACAGTCATGTTACACATTTTGACATTTATCTTTTAGGAAAACATGGCCTTGATAAAAGCCAGAGAATTCCTGGTCTTTTGATATCTTGTCACTTGAATTGATTACCAGTGCGGGTTGGGTGGGAGAGAAGGGTTAGGTGATTAAGTGGGTGGCGTGCGCAACCAAGAGGTCCTTGTTCGACTCCCTTCTAGCTAAACTGACTTTTTAAACTTTTCATTGCTGCGAGGCATAGTGAGGTGGTATGTATCCTCATGATGATGGTATACACATCGAGAACAATCAAATGTGGAGTTGTTTAGTCCAAAGAATTACTTGAACAACAATGCCTCTTCATCAGCCTTTTGTTAATAGTCTTGAAAATTACGAAAAATAAGCTGATTTCTAGATAGGGATATTCCAAGAGAGTAGGCACATAAATATCAAGAAAGGGGCAAACATAATAAGTTGTGTTTAACTTTGCTACTTTAAACTTCAAATTTTATATGGAGATGATGACTTTTAGGTGGAGAAAGAAGAAGACATGCAAAATTGATTGCTGTTTAAGATATGTGCATGTATGTTTTATATGGAAGATGTAAAACTAATAAGGGTAGATTTTTGGTTAGAAACACAAACATTTGGTACTGCCTTAGTATTTAGTAACATGAGACTCTAAGAGAAGGGGTTTGGAACTTATTTTGATGAAGTGTTGATTTCTGAGTTCTCACAATTTGATCAAAATGCATAAATTTGCTTTTGCAGGTGGCTGGCCTGCAGATACAACTGGTGGAGGCACAACGTGAATATTCTGGCTTGCTAGCTAAATCAAAATTGTTAGAGAATGTCAAGGAAGAAAATGGTACGAGCATCCGTTAGTGCGTGGCTGCTTGCTTGCTTCATATACATGCTAATTGCTTCTTCTAAGCTTTAAGGTCTAAGTTTGCGGGACACTTTGCCTAAAATTTGCTCAATTTTGTTCTAACAATCGCAAGGTCTCGAAAACTTGATAATTTATTGTTGTCGATGGCACTGAAATTTTAGATGAGGCTAGTTAGTGGGGCGGGTGAAATTTAAATCAGGGAAGTAGTTTGTTTTGTTTGTTTATTTTTGTACATTTGGTTTAAATTTGGCCAAATTTGTTCAGCTCATGCTGGGTGATGTTTCATTTGCCCTAGGGCATTTAGAACGGGTTGTGCTGTAGCTGGTTTTGAAAGAATAATTTTTGGGCGTTACTAAACAAAATAGTTCTGTAATCCTATAGGCCCACTATCTTTTGGTGACCAGTCTCACCCTTAACAAAAAAGGTCGTGTGTTTTTAACTTACCATTTCTCCCTCCAAAAACCAAGCCTAAAACCCACACTACGTTTCATCTCTTTTTGTATCCAGAACTTAAAGCAAGAATTCATGTTTGCATCATCAATCACGTTCATCCACGTTGAACATTCCCCACGGTTGTTTTCCTATGGAAAACATTAGCAGCGAAATAGACCTTGTATATCCTAGGTAAACCCTAGGTTGGCCGCTACACTTTTGGTCAATTCATTTGCTTTTATTTGGAGAATAGTTTTAACATGTTTATTCATGTGTAGAGATAAATATTCTTAGAGACTAAAGTAATAGGTGTTATTATATTTTTATGTTCAAGACTTTACGGTTAAATGACTAATCTCAAGTGGTGTCATTCTACATGATTTGGATAATTATACCCATGAATAATTGTTTTTCATCCTCAAATAATAAAGGTCCACAAAATTTCAAAATTTCAAAGATTTTAGGAAGGTAATTTTTTTTCTCCAGAGGAACACCCCATTTTTTAACCGAATTCCCATCATTGTTGATAATGCGTATAATATTATTTAGATGAATCTGCATTATACATTAATTTGTTACCAATTGTTATTATATTTCAATTATATTAAACTATTATTTAATACTAATAATTATTACAGAGTCACGACGGAACCCCTAATAAATATTGAACCAAATAACTCCCACCTATAAAACGACGGTGTGATTTGAGATGACAGCTATAAGAAATATGATTGGCAATTATGCTCCTTTGAAAACTTCCGGGCATTTTGAAGTTAATAATAAATGGTTACAACAATCGACTTCCACCAACCGCAAAAGGAGACACAGAAAGATGGCCAAATTTTAAAATTTAAATTTCAAATTTCTTTTACATTGCCTTACCTTTCTATTAGGGGTGTAAATTGGCCGGTTTGGCCGGTTTGAAGGCTAAAGTACCGGCCAAACCAATAACTACGGTTTGACAAATTTTCAAACCAAGTCGGCCAAATAAATATACCAAACCAAGTCGGCCAAACCATATTTAGACGATTTGGTTCGGCCGGTTTGGACGGTTTCAAACAAATTTACGTTTTATTTCAAAAAAACAAGTACACACAAATACAATAATTGGAGCTTCTATATTTTGTAAAACATCAATGGAAACTATCATTTGAAAGTGGTAACTACCCAGCCAGTCAATGAAAATATATCCGAATATAGACTATCAAAAAGGGATTTATGGATCGTATCATAAAAATAAAAAATTATGTCTAATTTGAATCGATCTCAGGCGATCCCCCATTACTGCTACTTTGAGCAGTAATGACTAGGGATGACAGGATTCGAACCCGTGACATTTTACACTTTGTACCCAAAATAAGACTTCACAAAAATAATTGATTTCTTTTATATTCTTGATCTGATATCAATAGTCTGTTGATCTGATGTCAAGTATTTACTGATCTGATGTCTATATAATCCTGATCTGATCTCCCTTGTTAAGTATGTTTTAGTTATAGTGTATGATTTCTTTTATATTCTTGATCTGATATCTATAGTCTGTTGATCTGATGTTAAGTATTTGCTGATCTGATGTCTATATAATCCTGATCTGATCTCCCTTGTTAAGTATGTTTTAGTTCTAGTGTATGATTTCTTTTATATTCTTGATCTGATATCTATAGTCTGTTGATCTGATGTCAAGTATTTGCTGATCTGATGTCTATATAATCCTGATCTCCCTTGTTAAGTATGTTTTAGTTCTAGTGTATGATTTTTTTATATTCTTGATCTGATATCTATAGTCTGTTGATCTGATGTCAAGTATTCGTTGATCTGATGTCTATATAATCCTGATCTGATCTCCCTTGTTAAGTATGTTTTAGTTCTAGTGTATGATTTCTTTTATATTCTTGATCTGATATCTATAGTCTGTTGATCTGATGTCTAGTATTTCCTGATCTGATGTCTATATAATCCTGATCTGATCTCCCTTGTTAAGTATGTTTAGTTCTAGTGTATGATTTCTTTTATATTCTTGATCTGATATCTATAGTCTGTTGATCTGATGTCAAGTATTTGCTGATCTGATGTCTATATAATCCTGATCTGATCTCCCTTGTTAAGTATGTTTTAGTTCTAGTGTATGATTTTTTTTTATATTCTTGATCTGATATCTATAGTCTGTTGATCTGATGTCAAGTATTCGTTGATCTGATGTCTATATAATCCTGATCTGATCTCCCTTGTTAAGTATGTTTTAGTTCTAGTGTATGATTTCTTTTATATTCTTGATCTGATATCTATAGTCTGTTGATCTGATGTCAAGTATTCGTTGATCTGATGTCTATATAATCCTGATCTGATCTCCCTTGTTAAGTATGTTTTAGTTCTAGTGTATGATTTCTTTTATATTCTTGATCTGATATCTATAGTCTGTTGATCTGATATCTATAATCTGTTGAACTGATGTCTAGTATTCCCAGATCTGATGTCTATATAATCCTGATCTGATCTCCCTTGTTAAGTATGTTTTAGTTATAGTGTATGATTTCTTTTATATTCTTGATCTGATATCTATAGTCTGTTGATCTGATGTCAAGTATTCGTTGATCTGATGTCTATATAATCCTGATCTGATCTCCCTTGTTAAGTATGTTTTAGTTCTAGTGTATGATTTCTTTTATATTCTTGATCTGATATCTATAGTCTGTTGATCTGATGTCAAGTATTCGCGGATCTGATATCTATATAATCCTGATGTGATCTCCCTTGTTAAGTATGTTTTAGTTCTACTGTATGATTTCTTTTATATTCTTGATTTGATATCTATAGTCTGTTGATCTGATGTCAAGTATTCGCTGATCTGATGTCTATATAATCCTGATGTGATCTCCCTTGTCAAGTATTCGCTGATTAATTAAATATATTTATTATATATATTAAATTAAAAATGGCCGGTTTTATTACTGAAACCGTCGGCCGAACCGTATTTATCGGTTTGAAAATTTTTAAACCGACAGTAATTATATATATTTTGAGACCGGCCAAACCGGCCAAACTTGACCGGTTTGGCCGGTTTGGCCGGTTTCGGCCGAACCAATTTCACCCCTACTTTCTATTACAATTAAAATTGCAGTTTCTCAATCTAAATTACTATTTATATAACTAAATTGTTATTTGTATAAAAAAAAAAATTTATAAAATGCCCAAAATGACCTTTTGAACAAAAAGTTTGAAATTCGCAAAAAAGACCATAAAAACGCTACGAAATAGCGTTTTCTGTTGAACAAAAACGCGAAGAAAGATGTGTATAACATACTAAAACTAGCCGATGACGTTTCAATATACTTAAAACGCTAAAAATATCACATTACTTGAGAACAAAACGCAACACTTTAACGATTCCCGATATAGCAAAACATTAAAATGGTGCGTTTTCGCCATTGCTCACTCGTTAAAATGGCACATTTTTGCCATGGCTCACTCATTAAAATGGTGCGTTTATGACTGTTTTCATCTAAAAAGCGCAAAAATGAACAAAACGCATCACTTTTCATATTGTCAAATTTTTTTTTCGAAAGTCTTTAGCGTCCGAACCCAAAAAATGCGATTTTGAAATGACTTTCCGGCAAAAAACGCACAAAATGGACATGGAAGGAGGTCAATCATCGCAAAGACATGGCGCGACCAATTGTCCAATGATAAGCCAGGTAAAAATTCTTTAGTTCATAAAATTTTTTTTCCAAGTTTTCTGGTTATGAAGACGCACCGAATTAGCGATTTTGTATTGCCTGAAACGCTATAGATCTGTTATGGATAGGTTAGAAGTAGCTATTTCGATGCGTTTTTGTTGTATAGAAACGTAATATCTCGTGCTTTGGTATCCAATAAACGTTATTGTTTGTGTTTTGACAAAACCAAAACGCGAAAGTGATACTTTTTAGTTTTATGAAAACGCATTTTCGTAGCGTTCGTTTGAAAAACGTCACACGATGACGTTTTTGTAAAACCAAAACGTACCACTTTCGCGATTTTGGTTGGGTCAAACGTTTGTGTTTTATGTTTGACCGAATGACAAACGTGTTTGTGCTGCGTTTTTGCTTCGATCAAACGTTCCAATCGTTTGACTTAAAGTCAAACATTGTTATGCTGCGTTTTCTTAGTTTTTGTGAATTCGAACTTATTTTTGAATTTTTACTTTCACATAATATGTTTATATTATAAATGCTTATGTTCAAACGTTCCAATCGTTCCAATCATTTGACTTAAAGTCAAACATTGTTATGCTGCGTTTTCTTATTTTTTGTGAATTCGAACTTATTTTTGAATTTTTACTTTCACATAATATGTTTATATTATAAATGCTTATGTATAAATGTTATTTAGGGTGGCGCTAAGTTAAAACCGCCCGTGGATAGATAATGTCCCACAGCTTCTTCTAGAAAGAAGAAGGTTCCAGTGAGGAGAGGAGGTAGAGAGATAGGCGGTGGTCACCATGGAGGCCGAGGGACAGGCGAGAGTATCATTATTGTAGATGGAGGTTGAGGAGGTGGAGGTAGAGGAGGTGGCGGTGTAGATGGAGTGATAGTTGACTCATCATTTCAGTTGAGGGATGAGCAGCACTATGGTACTTCTGATTCCGATGATACTGATGAGGAGTTTGATGAGCACGAGGAGGAGCAGCCGTAGTAGGAGGAGGCGAGGTAGACTGCTCACCCACACGAGGATCAGGATGAGGGAGATATTTATGGAGGTGACCCTTCTCACCCACACGCTGAGAAGAATGTTCGTTATCAGAACCCAGGCTACGGACAGTTTGAGCAGGTCGATCCTGCTACAGGTACATGCTCGATTATGATAAATGAGATTATTTAATTAAAATATTGATTTATTTAGTTATTTAATTTAAATAATTATTTGATTATTTGATTTAATTTGTTAATTTATTATTTAATTAATTATTTAATTAATTACTGATTTTGTTTATTCACTTAATCTTAGAGTTGTTATTTAATTGATTATTTGATTTAATTTTTTAATTGATTATTTAATTGTTTATTTAATTAATTACTGATTTTGTTTATTTACTTAATCTTAAAGTTGTTATTTAATTGATTATTTGATTTAGTTTGTGACATGATTATGTAATTGTTTATAGGGTTATTTACATATTTGTTAAATTAGTAAATTTAACCAATTATTTGATTATTTATTTTTTAAATTAGTTATTTTGTATATATATTTATATGAGTTTTATATTTGGCAAATTTAGTTCATTTTAGGAAGCGCATTAAGAATGACACGAGTTGGTTGGTTACTGAGCCTGTTCGTGATGGCTCTATAGATGATAGTTTGATCCCTATCTTTTTAAGGCAAGTGGTATCGAGGTTTTGGCAGGAGGGCGAGCATACTAGATACCATCTTAGGTGCCATAATAAGGGGAGTATGTATGATTTGTTTGAGTAGTGGATTATATCCATGACAGCCGAGGGTGCAAAGATTTTGAGCCAGACGGGGCTGGGATGAAAGATTATCTGCCCGGGCCAGATCAAAAATTCACTTTCGTGCTAGCATTCCAGAATCGAAATCTTTGACCAGGCCTAAACTCTAGTACAATCGCTATTCCAATCCTTGCTTGAAATAACATTGCGTAGGATCTTGTATGTACTCATTCGATTTATCACGCAACAAAATATTTCTAATTAGAAGCGGAAACATAGAAAGTATCTCTTGAAGCGTGTTACTCAGGTGATCGCTTGTATGACTCAAGACTAAGCTCGAACGTTGTGTGGGCAATGAACCAACGATCAACAATCTTCCACAATTAAACTCGCCGAAAAAATTTTTCTGACTCACCGCCCCTGCGCGTGAAGAACACGTGCCGACTGCTGCCCGAGAGAAGCTTCACGCGCCGCCAAGATTTTCCCCACGCACCGCTGATTTAAAGGAAGAAATCCGGCTGCAAAAACTTGGAGAAAATCCAGCTGCACTATGCTTGCAAAATCCAAAATTTTGGAGAGAAATTATTTCTCTGTCTAGGATTTTCTCTCTCTAGTTTTCTTGTATTGAAAAATTATGAATTGTGTGTTATAGAATTGCTAATCCGTTGTCTATATATAGAGCTACAAGAGAGACCCCAAGTTGGTTTAGGATTGGTCTTTCTAATGTGTTTAGGTAATTAATTAGTTTCCAAATCTAATTAGGTAACTAATCTAATAGGATAATCCAAATCCAATTAGATTTCCTTATCTCTAGGATTTCCTAATTCTAATTGAAACTTAAGACTTAATTAATTAATTATACTTTGTTAATTATTCTGAGAGATTTCCTAATCTCTAGGAATAATTAATTAAATAATTAATTCTATTTATTCAATTTACTCATTACAAAATTAATCGTACCACTAACGGATTAATTTTGACACTACCATCCTATACCAGAATTGCTTCCGGAACAACTAAATTAATTTATTCTTATTCTCCCTACATCAAACTCGTTAATTTATTAATTTACTAATAAATTAATTAATTAACTTCTTTAATTTATTAATTTACTAATAAATTAATTAATTAACTTCTTTAATTCCAAGATTAGTACCACTCGACCTTTTTACTATACCGGACATAAGTCCACTAGCTGGGTTTAGTATAATAAACATAACGAGCTCATCTCGGAAGCACCATCACCCCAGAAGCACCGGTACATGGTTTTCTTTTGACAAGCAGCAACACACCAAGTAACTAAACACGCGCACCCAACCCACCGAGACTATTGGCCAAAAATGACCTCAACCATTGGCAAATCAAAGTACACTATGTATAATCCTCATGCCCGCTCAAATCTAGGGATTAAGAGATAGAATGCTAAGAATGAATTGTCTATTAAATCAGTACAAGACAAATCATTCTATATGGTCAAGTTTAATATGCCCCAGGCATATCTATATGATTCAATTAACTTAGAGAAACCAATTATCCGAATCAAATAATAACCTAAACCGATAGCTTATCCAAAGCTGTCTCGATTACGAACCTCATTTATATATTATGTCTTGTAACCAATTATGAGATCTACTGTGTCACACCAGACACCTCATTATCTAATTGTATAATATAAATGGACTAAACATGCACAACATATAAACCAAAACATTAAACGTTATATTAACTGGGAAAAAGTACAATACAAGCATAGCTTATGTATTCAAACCTAACAATCTCCCATTAATACTTAAGCTGTGCTTTAAGTATATAACTACATTCAATCTTTTACAATCTACAATACATCTAGAAAAGCTATTATGGCTCTTCTAAGTATCTGATCCCCATGCCCTCCATATGAGCCTCAAAGACTTTTGAAGTCAACGTCTTTGTGAAAATATCTGCAAGGTTATCCTCTGATGCTATCTTTTCAACGACGACGTCTTCCCTCTTGACAATATCTCGTATCAGGTGGTACTTGAGCTGTATGTGTTTACTCGCCTTGTGGGCTCGTGGTTCATTCGAGTTTGTTACTGCATCATTGTTATCACAGTACACTGTGATTGACTTCTGCAAACCAGGAATCACGTCTAAGTCCACTAGGAAGTTCTTGAGCCACATTGCTTCTTTTGTTTCAGCCTCCATGGTAGAGTCCGCCACGCATTTTTGCTTGACCTCCGCCAAACTATGGCTCCACCTCCTAAAGTAAACACATACCCTGAGGTAGACCTGCTCTTGTCCCTGTCGCCTTGAAAATCTGAATCTGTGTAACCTCGGGGTACCAGCTCAGACGCCTGATAGACCAACTTTTGGTCTCTCGTTCTGCGCAGATACTTGAGAATGCATTTTACTGCCTCCCAATGAGCTTTCCCGGGGTTACTCTGATATCTTCTTACATTGCCAAGGATATAACAGATATCATGCCTCGTACACAATATGGCATACATGAGCTTCCTACTGCCGAAGCATAAGGAACTGTCTTCATGGCCTCTATCTCCTCAAAAATCTTGGGAGACTGTTATTTAGATAGATGCACTCCGTGTCTAAAAGGTAGAAAACCTTTCTTGGAGTTCTGCATGTCAAAACTGGCCAGAATCATATCTATGTATGAAGCTTGAGAAAGCGTTAATGAACTTTTCCTACGATCTCGAATTATCATGATCCCAAGGATATGTCCCAGCTTCTCCTAAGTCCTTCATATCAAATTGCTTGAACAACCATGCCTTTACATCTGATAACACTTTCTTATTGTTGTCAATTAGTAAAATGTCATCTACGTAAAGCACAAGAAACACCACCATATTTCCATCACGTCTGCGGTACACACATTGCTTATCTGGGCACTGAGTAAATCTGTAGGATTGGATTACCTCATCGAACTGGATGTTCCAAAATCTAGATGCCTGCTTAAGTCCATAATTGGACCTCTTAAGCCTGCAAACCTTATGCTCTTAGCCTTTTTCAATGAATCCCTCTGGTTACTGCATGAAAATGGTTTTATTAAGACTTCCGTTAAGGAAAGCTGTCTTTGAAAGATTTTGGTAGGATCTGGGTTTGCACTTGCTCGATTTACCATGCAACAAAAATTTCTATTAAAGCGGAATCTTAGAAAAGTACCTTTGAAGCGTGCACCTGGTGATTCTCTTGTATGCCTCAAGACTATGACTTCACGTTGTGTGGGCAACGAACTAGAAGTCAATTGATCAGCTACTCACCACAATCCACCTGCTAGAAAACTCTAGCCCCGCAGCACCTGGCACGTACTATAAACGCACCGCCCGCAGAGAGAGAAAGCTACGCGCAACTGGTATAATCCAAGGCCAAAATTTCAGCCACTAGAAACCCAAAAACCAGCTGCACACTTTCTTGAAAATTCGACTTGGAGAGAGAAATGTTTTCTCTCTCTAGAAATCCTGTGGATTAATTGTGTTATTGTTTTTATTCTGAATGACTGATCCCTTGTCTATTTATAGAGTTACAAGAGAGACTCCAAGTTGGTTTAGGATTGGTCTTCCTACTGGGTTTCTGTTTTCCTTCAATCCTGTTTCTGGACTGATACAGATTCTGTTTCCTTCAATCCTGTTCCTGGACTGATACACTCCCAACTGTCACAGGGATTCACTTATCCCAATCCAGTTCCTGGGATGAATCACTCCCAACTGACACAGGGATTCACTTATCCCAAACCAGTTCCTGGGATGATTCACAACCAACTGACACAAGGATTAATTAATTTCTCAATTAATTAAATCTACCTTTGTCAAGAACCCAGTACATAATTAATCGTACCACTAACGGATTAATTATGGCACTACCAACCTACACCAGAATTGCTTCTGGAACAACTTAATTAAATTATATTCATAATCTCCCCACATCAAAGATATAGTGCTCGTTAATTCATTAATTTACTGATAAATTAATTCATCAACTTCTTAATATTCCGAGACTAGTACCACTCGACCTTTTTACTATACCAGACATAAGTCCACCGGCCGGGTTTAGTATAATAAACATTTCGAGCTCATCTTGGGAGCACCATCACCCCGGACGCACCGGTACATGGTTTCCTTTCGACAAGCAGCAGCACACCAAGTAACTAAACATGCGCACCCAACCTACCGAGATTATTGGCCACAATTGACCTCACCCTTTGGCAGATCAAAGTACACTATGTCTAATCCTCATGCCCGCTCGAGTCTAGGGATTTAGAGATAGAATACAAGGATCGATTTGTCTATTAAATCAGTACAAGACAAATCATTCCTAAGAGTCAAGTTCAATATGTCCCGGGCATATCTATATGATTCAATTAGTTTAGACAAACTAATTATCTGAATCACATAATAACCTAGACCGACAGTTTGTCCAAAGCTGTCTCGGTTACGAACCTCATTTATATATTATGTCTTTCAACCAATGATGAGATCTACTGTGTCGCACCAGACACCTCATCATCTACTTACATAATATAAATGGACGATTAATGCACAACAAGATATGACTGAAACACAAATCGATATATTAAACTGGGAAACTGTACAATACAAGCATAGCTTATGTATTCTACTCCAACAATCTCCCACTAATACTTAAGCTGTGCTTTAAGTATACAACTACATACAATCCTACCTAATCTGCTGCTATCTATCTAGAAAAAACTGTCAAGGCCCTCCTAAGCATCTGATCCCCATGCCCTTCACGTGAGCATCAAAAACTTTTAAAGTCAATGTTTTCGTGAATGGATCTGCAAGGTTATCCTCTGATGCTATCTTAGCCACGACCACATCTACCCTCTTTACGATATCTCGTATCAGGTGGTACTTGCGCTGTATATGTTTACTCGCCTTGTGGGCTTGTGGTTCCTTCGAGTTTGCTACTGCACCGTTGTTATCACAATAAACCATGATAGACTTCTGCAAACCAGGAATCACATCTAAGTCCACTAGGAAGTTCTTGAGCCATACTGCTTCTTTCGCTGCCTCTGATATGGCAACATACTCAGCCTCTATGGTAGAGTCCGCCACGCATTTCTGCTTGACACTCTGCCAAACTATGGCTCCACCTCCTAGAGTAAACACATACCCTGAGGTAGACTTGCTCTTGTCCCTGTCGCCTTGGAAATCTGAATCTGTGTAACCTCGGGGTACCAGCTCAAGCGCCTGATAGACCAGAACTTGGTCCCTCGTTCTGTGCAAATACTTGAGAATGCATTTTACTGCCTCCCAATGAGCTTTCCCGGGGTTACTCTGATATCTGCTCACCATGCCAACGGCATAACAGATATTAGGCCTCGTACACAACATGGCATACATGAGACTTCCTACTGCCGAAGCATACGGAACTGTCTTCATGGCCTCTATCTCCTCAACAGTCTTAGGAGACTGTTCCTTAGATAGAAACACTCCATGCCTGAAAGGTAGAAAACCTTTCTTGGAGTTCTGCATGTTAAAACGGGCCAGAATCGTGTCTATGTACGAAGCTTGGGAGAGCGTTAATGAACATTTCCTACGATCTCGAATAATCTTGATCCCAAGGATATGTCCCGCTTTCCCTAAGTCCTTCATATCAAATTTCTTGGACAGCCATGCCTTTACGTCTGATAACACTTTCTTGTTGTTGCCAATCAATAGAATGTCATCTACGTAAAGCACAAGAAACACCACTGAGTTTCCATCACGTCTGCGATATACACATTGCTCATCCGGACACTGAGTAAATCCAAAGGACTGGATTACTTCATCAAACCGGATGTTCCAAGATCTGGATGCCTGCTTAAGTCCATAGATAGACCTCTTAAGCCTGCAAACCTTATGCTCTTGGCCTTTTTCAATGAATCCCTCTGGTTGCTGCATAAAGATGGTTTCTTCAAGACTTCCGTTTAGGAAAGCTGTCTTGACATCCATCTGCCAAATCTCATAATCCATATGAGCAGCTATGGCCAAGAGAATCCGGATCGACTTAAGCATGGCTACCGGGGAGAAGGTTTCCTCATAGTCGATTCCCTCTTTCTGAGTATACCCCTTCGCCACCAGCCTAGCTTTAAAGGTTTCCACCTTCCCGTCAGGTGCTCTCTTACGTTTGTAGACCCACTTGCATCCAATGGGCTTATACCCATCAGGCAGGTCCACAAGCTCCCAGACTTGATTGTGGTCCATTGACCCCATCTCGGATATCATTGCCTTACGCCAAGATTCTGCATCTTAATCTCGAAGTGCCTCATTATAGTTAACTGGGTAAGGTTCAGGCACACCTGGGACCAGGTCTGAAGCCTCACCCATGCCAACGAACATGTCTGGCTATCTCACAACCCTCCCACTACGACAAGGCACCGCCTGTGTAGGCGCATTATCTGTGATCTCATGTGCAGTATGTGGTGTATCTACTTGTGCTGGTGCATCAGGATTAGTAGTTTGTCGTCTAAGCTCTTCTAGTACTATCTTACTCTTGGGCTTGTGGTCTAAGACATAGTCCTCTTCTAAAAATCTAGCGTTGGTACTTACCACCACCTTCTGATCTTTAGGACTATAGAATAGACCACCTTTCGTTCCCCTAGGATATCTTACAAACAACATTAATTCTGTTCTTGGTGTATAAAGACAGATAGCATCAAGTTCTTTCTAAAAACTCGGTGCATAAAGATAATTAACTATCTCTAAGCCAGAATTTTCGAAATTCAACTTAACTACTCCCACTGCTTCTACTGGCACTCTTGTAGTGTCACCCAAGTAGATATCCAATTCGCCTTCTCTAAGCTTCCGGGTTACTTGGAACCCTTGTAAAGAATTACAAACATGGTCAGTGGCACCTGAATCCACACACCAAGTATCTGTGGGAATCGTCGCTAAACATGTCTCAGTAATTAAGGTAGATTTTATCGTACTTATAAGCTTTGGACAATCCGCTTTCCAATGTCCCGTCTTATTGCACTTGTAGCACTTGTCTTTCGACTTTTTCTTTGCAATATCTGGCTTAGGCGCAATGTGCGCCACTTGAGCTATTCCCTCGAGCTTCCTCTTTTTCTTTCTAGTCTCAGGCTCATAAGAAGATTCTGAAGCTTTGACTGCGACTAAAACTCGCTTATTCTCTTGAAGAAAACTTTTAGCCGCCACCAACTCTGCCAAGAGCTCGGATGAACTCTACAACATCTTACTTACATTGTAGTTCAACCGAATCTTCTCATAGCTTTGAAGTAAGCTCCAGAGGACAATATCGTCTTTGGTTTCACCAACGATTTTGCCTCCCACTACCTCAACCTCATTGGTGTTACTAATAATGTAAGTGGCATGATCTCTCACAAGAGTGCTCTCAGCCCTAAGGACAATGTCCAAGTTACAACTTCCATCGACATTATTAGTTCCAATTAATTTGTTGTTTTTCAAAATAGTAGCTAAAGGATTGAATGCCACATCGATTAAACTGGAAAATAAACAAAAAAATGTTTCAGTTATATATGCTTAGAATTTCAAAAACACGAAATTCTATTAATTATTGACTTCCCTCAAAACAATAATTATAATCCACCAACATCTCATCCACCGGGATTCTCGCAAGCCACGCAGTGTGGACGTTTACGCTAACCCACATTCGTTTGAGAAGACCAAGTTCATTAACTACACTATCTGACCAACAATCTTTTGATCAATGTAGCTAATAGTCGGTGTTTTTAGCCGTACAAGTAAGCAGCGTAACCTCGCGGGAGGAATACTACAGATCGTACACTAAGTGTGTGCCATTACGTGTTGGTGAATGTGCCCTAATGAGGGCTATTTATGTAAATAAGACATTTGTCGCTTGATTGATTGTTTATCAAATGAGTTAATTTCATGATAGTAATATCCTTGTGCATATTTAAATTCATGAAATCGATCCGCCAAAAGAAACACTCCATGGACTAATTAGATCATAAGTGATTCTTTTGAGTAGTACTGGTACTAGGATCCTTAGACCAGAAATCACTACATGGTCTTAGGTGAATTGTAGTGTGCTTTGACATACGCCTAACGGGGCCATAACAGGTTGCCAAGCACGGGTATGATTGGGTACACTATGAGACATGCTAAGGAATGTAGGTGAAGTGATGGGACTACAAATCTCTCTTAAGTGAGAGATGATATCTTGGCCACTTGATAGTGAACTGAAAAGTGCATGGCCATGCCCAAGGAATGATAAGGATATCATTTGCTTGATGGATTCAGTGTCACTAAGAGATCAAGTAAATGTTTAGCCATATAAGGATGATGGTTCCATGCCTTATGCTAAACAAGATATCAATGTAGAGGATCGTACGCAGTTTGCTCAGAAAGGTTGTGTTGAATCTCCATTCGACCCTCCATTCTAAATTGGGTAGTCATTATGTCTTGCTAGAGACCACTAATGACTTATGGATTAATCAATGAGATTGAGTTATCCGTTGCCAATTTAGAATGGGCCTACAGGATCGCACATAAGAAAGTTCGATGATGCAGAATAAGGATTATTGCCTACAATAAGTATAATTGTTATACTTAAATAAATAATATTTAATTAAATGGTTTAATTAAATAGTATTGGAAAGTTCTGTGGTATTAATTAATAGTTAATTAATTACCTGGGAACAATTTGGATGGGCTGATAAATCGAGGGACATAATTACAATTGAAGTTCTTGAACCATCAGCCTGATCCATTGGTCATGGGTTGATCCATGGGCATGGTGTATAACCCAAATCATTAAGATATTATTTAAGGCTGATTTAGAATTAGTAAATATTATTTAAATACTGATTTGGAATCAGTTAAATAATATTTGGTAATAATACTGATTTGGAATATTACTAAAATCAGTTAAGTTATAATTGGATAATTACAATACTGATTTTGGAAATTAATTCTCTACAAATATCCTAGCGATATAATTGTAGGATGATGATTTTGAATTATTTTCATCAGAAAAAAATACACAGGATTTTCCAAATTCTCCGGGGTAGGCAAGATTGGCTAGCACCAACCTGCGAAGGCTTTCGTGCGTAAGAGTAGAGAATCCTTTGAGGAAGGATTTTGGAGACAACAAAACGCCATCTTCTCAGAGGAGCCAGGCGACGTGCGCAACTGATTACGCTTCAAGGGTAAGACCCGATCCTTAGTCTTTAGGATTCCGCTGTTTAATTGGATTAAACACCTAAACAATTCCCAACATTACATGACTTCTGAGTTTGTTACCTCAGGATAGTGCGCCTCAGATGGAGAGGGTGTCGTATTTCTCCAAGTTAAACTCGCTCTAGTCATCTTACTCAGAAGTTCATAGTCTAGCGATCTCGGGGCTGGACTCATCCGAATGGAGAAAGACCCTAATGCCAACGCGCAAGCCCACCCACATCACATATGAACCCATAATGGTGGCCATAGGGATATTAAACCAACCCGCTCCCACTTAGATTTCCAAATTGAGGGTTTTTTCCGGTTTTAACTTGTAATTAACTAACCTAAGTTATATGCAACCATAAAACCAGTCATGCTTTAATTCATGCATCTAAAATACAACAAAAAAATAAAGCATAAAAATTAAAACAATAAATACGGGAAATAAATATGAAAAATAAATTTCCCGACTATTATGATTTTAATTGCTTCCATCCTTTGCCTTGATCTCATGTCCCATCATGTCACTCGATGGAGAGAGTCTTGAACTTCAAAAAATGAAAACTGGAGGAAAAACGGGCCAAAAACAGCCCGAACGGGCCGCCCGTACCGCAGCACAGCCCGAGGGCCGCACGGGCCGTGCATGTGGCCCTGCACGCCCAGCATCAGCGCGCAGCAGCTGCTACCTGCTGCTGCCTTTTTCACCGGCCGGCCGGCGCGAGTGCTGTCGACGGTCGTTGCCGGCGTCGCCTCCTGCCGCCAACTCCTCATTCTTTTTTTCCCACGCTATTTGGTCTTCTTGCAATTCGTTCTGGGTTTTCCTGGGTTTCTTCAAATTCATGATAACCCAAAACCCACGAATCCAAGTCGCCCACCATAACGCCTTCGATTACATAAAAAATTTTTTTTTTCCTACTACAAGGCATTCTAGAAAAATTAAATAATCAAAATTACATAGAAAAAATCATACTAAAGATTTGATCTAATCCTACACGGCTTCTAGCACGTGGTTATACTATTACAAACTTCATAATAAAATTAAATCAGGACAAGTCCCGGAGTTTAATTAAAACCCATACAAACGTAACCATAATAGTCGGGATTCTTAACCACCAGCAAATAAAACCATGTAATAAATCGAACAAGTACCAAAACCCCCTAAACCAGGCTCTGATACCAGTTGAAAGAGTTTTGCCACATAGAATCTGGGTTTGCACTTGCTCGATTTACCACGCAACAAAAATTTCTAATTAAAGCGGAACCTTAGAAAAATACCTTTGAAGCGTGAACCTGGTGATTCTCTTGTATGCCTCAAGACTATGACTTCTTGTTGTGTGGGCAATAATCTAGAAGTCAATTGATCAGCAACTCACCACAATCCACCTGCTGAAAAAATTCAGCACCTCCGCACCTAGCACGTACTGCAAACGCACTGCCCGGAGAGAGAGAAAGCAACACAAGGGGCTAGTATTTTGGACCAATATTCTCGGCCACTTGATGAAGAAAACCAGCCGCCTATTTGCTCAAAAATTCGTTCTTGAGAGAGAAAGAAATTTCTCTCTCTAGAATTTTATCTCTCTAGATTCTTGAATAATGAATCTATTGAATTGTATATCTTGAATGGCTAATCCCTTGTCAATTTATAGAGTTACAAGAGAGACCCTAAGTTGGTTTAGGATTGGTCTTCCTAATGGGTTTAGGTAATGAATTAGTTTCTAAATCCAATTAGGCAACCAATCTGATAGGATAAACCAAATCCTACTAGATTCCTAATCTCTAGGATTTCCTAATTCCAATTGAAACTTAAGACTTAATTAATTAATTAAATAATTTCACTTTGTTAATTACTTAATTAACCCTTAGGAATTAATTAAATAATTCTACTTTGTTAATTACTGAATTAACCCTTAGGAATAATTAACCAATTAATTAATTAAATCTACCTATTCAATTAACCCATTACACAATTAATCGTACCACTAACGGATTAATTTTGGCACTACCATCCTACACCAGAATTGCTTCCGGAACAACTTAATTAAATTATATTCATTTATCTCCCCACATCAAAGATATAGTGCTCGTTAATTAAAATTAATTTACTGATAAATTAATTAATTAACTTCTTTAATTCCGAGACTAGTACCACATGACCCTTTTACTATACCGGACAAAAGTCCACCGGCTGGGTTTAGTATAATAAACATTTCGAGCTCATCCCGGGAGCACCATCACCCCGGACGCATCGGTACATGGTTTCCTTTCGACAAGCAGCAGCACACCAAGTAACTAAACACGCGCACCTAACCTACCGAGACTATTGGCCACAATTGATCTCACCCATTGGCAGATCAAAGTACACTATGTCTAATCCTCATACCCACTCGAGTCTAGGGATTAAGAGACAGAATACAAGGATCGATTTGTCTATTAAATCAGTACAAGACAAATCATTCCTAAAGGTCAAGTTCAATATGCCCCGGGTATATCTATATGATTCAATTAGTTTAGAAAAACCAATTATCCAAATCACATAATAACCTAAACCGACAGTTTATCCAAAACTGTCTCGATTATGAATCTCATTTATATATTATGTCTTTCAACCAATGATGAGATCTACTGTGTCACACCTGACACCTCATCATCTACTTACATAATATAAATGGACAATTATGCAAAACAAGATATGACTGAAACACGAATCGATATATTAATATGGGAAACTGTACAATACAAGCATAGCTTATGTATTTCATTCCAACAGGATGTACATTGCAGTTTCTAAGGCATATTGCCAGAACGAACTTAGCAAATCACTATAGCTCATAATTGACCTAACCATTTCCATTAGAGTTCGGTTCCTTCTTTCTGATACACCGTTCTGTTCTTGTGTGCCAGGTGCAGACAACTGATACTGAATTCTGACCTCGCTGAGGTATTCTCGAAATTCATGGGATAGGTACTCACCACCACGATCTGATCGTAAGGTCTTGATACTTTTACCATGATGTTTCTACACATATGCCCGATACTCTTTGAATTTACTAAAGCATTCAAACTTGTGGCGCATTAGGTAAATGTATCTGTACCATGAGTAATCATCCGTGAACGTCACGAAATACTCAAACCCACCTCATGCTTGGACTGACATTGGTCCACACAAGTCAGAGTGAATCAACTCTAATATTTCTTTGGATCTATAACCTTTTGCCTTAAAAGGTCTCTTGGTCATCTTACCTTCCAAGCAAGATTCACAGGTTGAATAACTGTCAATCTCTAATAAACTTAAAGGTCCATCATTGACCAACCTTTGAATCCTACTAAGGTTTATATAACCTAGCCTGAGATGCCAAAGTTAGGTTTGATTCATTTTAGAAGGTTATTTCCTCTTATTAGTGTTAGATGATGCGCCATTTATCTCTATATTTTGCACAACAGGGGAGTTTGATTTAATTATAAACAAGTTTTCAGCTAACGAACCAGAACAAATAAGTTTCCCATCTTTTTCTAATAACAATAGAATCAGAAAAAATAAACTTATAACCATTATTTAAGAGTTTAGAAACTGAAACAAGGTTCTTTCTAAAACTTGGTACATAAAGACAATTAACTAAATCTAGCCTAGAATTTTCAAAATTAAGGCTGGCTACTCCCACTGCTTCTACTGACACTTTTGTAGTGTCGCCCAAGTAGATATTCAGCTCGCCTTTTCTAATCTTCCGGGTTACTTGGAACCCCTACAAAGAATTACAAACATGGTCAGTGGCGCCTGAATCCACACACCAAGTATCTGTGGGAATCGCCGTTAAACATATCTCAGTAATTAAGGCAGAAACTATCGTACCTTTAAGTTTTGGACAATTCGATTTCCAATGTCCTATTTTCCCACACTTGAAGCATTTGCCTTTAGGCTTATTCTTCTTTGCGATTTCTGGCTTGGCAGCATGTTTCTTGGCATTCTTCTTCTTTTTGTTCTTGCCTTTAGGCGCAGAAGAGGAGCTTGAAGCCTTTACTGTGACCAAAGCTTGCTTATTCTCTTGGAAGATGCTTTCGGCAGACACCAATGCTGTTAGGAGTTCGGGTAGAGTATACACTCTTTTGTTCATGTTATAGTTGACCCGAAACTGCTCGAAACTAGAGGGTAAGCTCCAGAGGATGATATCAATCTGACTCTCCCGATCAATCTCACCTCCCAACACCTCTATCACATTGATGTTACTGATCATGTGAAGCACATAATCTCTTATCGACGAGCCCTCAACCATTTTGGTATTCATGATATTCCTCATGGCTATTTGTCTAGCTGTCTAGCCTTGATGACCAAAAATCTCTCTCAGGTGAGCCATCATGTTAAAGGCAGAGACCATGGGATGAAGCTGATGTTGCAGAACATTCGACACAGAGGCTAGAATATAACACCACACCATCTTATCTGCTTTTCTCCACCTCGCATAGGCATCCCTATCCTTTTGAGGAGAATCATCGTTAGGCACATCTGGACAGACTTCGGTGAGCACAAACTAATACTGCTCAGCCATCAGGACAATTTCCAAATTACGACTCCAGTCGACATAATTGGGACTTGTAAGTTTGTTGTCTTTCAAAATTGTAGCTAAAGGACTGAATGCCATATCGAATACTGTAAATTAAATAAACAGACAATGTTTTAGTGTTTAATCCTAGAATTTTGAAAATAATAAGAAATTCTAATAATTATTGACTTCCAACAAAACAATAATTTAAACCACTGACATCTCATTCACCTGGATTCTTGCAAGCCACGATAGTGTGGACGTTTATGCTAACCCAGATTCGTTTGAGAAAAACTGAGTTCATTAACTACACTATCTGACCAAACGATCTATTGATCAATGTAGCTATTAGTCAATGGTTTTAGCCGTACAAATAAGCAGCGTAACCTCGATGGGAGGAATACTACAAATCGTACACTAAGTGTGTGCCATTACGTGACTTCTGAGTTTGTTACCTCAGGATAGTGCACCTCAGATGGAGAGGGTATCGCATTTCTCCTAGTTAAACTTCCGTTAGTCATCTTACTTAGAAATTCATAATCTAGCGATCTTATGGTTGGACTCATCCGAATGGAGGAAGGCCCTAATGCCAATGCGCAAGTCCACCCACATCACATATTAACTCGTAATGGTGGCTGTGGGGATATTAAACAAACCCGTTCCCAATTAGATTTCTAATTTGAGGGTTTTTTTTTTGAATTTTAACATGTAATTAACTAATCCTATGTTATGTGCAAACATAACACCAGCATGCTTTAAAATTATGCATCTAAAATACAACGCAAAAATTAAAGCACAACAAATTAAAACTATAAATACGGAAAACAAATACGAAAAAGTAAATTTCCTGACTATCATGGTTTTAATTGCTTCCATCTTCTGCCTTGATCTCGTGTCCCATCATGCCACTCGATGGATTGAGTATTGAAAAATTGAATTTCCAAAAAGAAATGAACTCCAGAGAAAAAACGGGCCAAAACGAGCGAACCAAACGAGCCACACGCCTACGCAGCAGTTACTGCACTTGCGCGGCGGCGGCATCGCTGGTGCCGGCTGGCGGCTCATGTCGGCGATTCATCGCCGGTGCCGCTTGCAGCCTCTGATCCCTCATTCGTTTTTCCTACACTACTGGGTCTTCTTGCAATTCGTTCTGGTTTTCTTGGGTTTCTACAAATTAACGATAACCCAAAACCCACGAATTCAAGTTGCCCACCATAACGCCTTCGATTACGAAAAATTCTCCTACTACAAGGCTTCTAGGAAAATTAAAATCGAAATTACATAGAAAAAATCCTGCTACAGATTTGATCTAATCCTACACGGATTCCAGCACGTGGTTATACTATTACAAACATTCATAATAAAACCAAACCCGGACATGTCCTGGGGTCTAATTAAAAACCATACCAATGTAACCATAATAGTCGGGATTTCTAAATCACCAGTAAATAAAACCTTGTAATAAATCGAACAAGCACAAAACCCAAAACCAGGCTTTGATACCAATTGAAAGATTATCTGCCCAGGCCCGATTAAAATTCACTTTCGTGCTACGCATTCTAGAATCAGAATCTTTAACAAGGCCTAGACTCTAGCACAATTGCTATTCCAATCCTTGCATGAAATAACATTGCGTAGGATCTTGGTATGTACTCATTCAATTTATCACGAAACAAAATATTTCTAATTAAAAGCGAAAACATAGAAAGTACCTCTTGAAGCGTGTTACTCAGGTGATCTCTTGTATGACTCAAGACTAGGCTCGAATGTTGTGTGGGCAACGAACCAACGATCAACAATCCTTCACAATTGAACTCGATGAAAAAGTTTACCGACTCGCCGCCCCTGGGCTTGAAGAACACGCACCAACTGCTGCCCGAGAGAACCCTTAGGAATAATTAATTAAATAATTATTTCTACTTATTCAATTAACCCATTACAAAATTAATCGTACCACTAACAGATTAATTTTGGCACTACCATCCTACACCAGAATTGCTTCCGGAACAACTAAATTAATTTATTCTTATTCTTCCCAAATCAAAGATTTAGTGCTCGTTAATTTATTAATTTACTGATAAATTAATTAATTAACTTCTTTAATTCCGATATTAGTACCACTCGACCTTTTTAGTATACCGGACATAAGTCCACCAGCTGGATTTAGTATAATAAACATAACGAGCTCATCTCGGGAGCACCATCACCCCGGACGCAACGATACATGGTTTCTTTTCGACAAGCAGCAGCACACCAAGTAACTAAACACACACACCCAACCCACCGAGACTATTGGCCACAAATGACCTCACCCATTGGCAGATCAAAGTACACTATGTTTAATCTTCATACCCGCTCAAGTCTAGGTATTAAGAGATAGAATACTAAGAACGAATTGTCTATTAAATCAGTACAAGACAATCCATTCTATATGGTCAGGTTCAATATGCCCCGGGCAAATCTATATGATTCAATTAGCTTAGACAAACCAATTATCTGAATCACATAATAACCTAAACCGATAGCGTGTCCAAAACTATCTTGGTTACGAACCTCATTTATATGTTATATCTTTTAACCAATGATGAGATCTATTGTGTCACACCAGACACCTCATCATCTAACAACTTCATATAAATGGACTAAACATGCAAAACATATAAACCAAAACATTAAATTGATATATTAACTGTGAAAAAGTACAATACAAGCATAGCTTATGTATTCAAACCTAACATGGGACACCTTCCCCTCATTATGCATAGGAGCATTGATGAGCCTCTTATCAATGCTTTCATAAAGAGGTGGCAATCGGACACCAATTCATTCCACATGCCATTCGGAGAGATGACCATCTTACTGCACGATGTGTGTGAGATTCTGCGTATCCCCGTAGATGGTCGCTTGATCACTGAGGTGACACCGTCATCTACCGTACTTTCTTGATCTAGGGGTTTGTTTGAGATACCTTTAGAGGAGCACCTAGAGAAAGAGTTGTACACAAATGGTGGTTTTTTGACACAGAGAGTGATCGAGAGGTGTATGGAGCGTGGCTGGGACGATTCTGATGTGGCTATTCTTGTGTGGAGTGTTATTGGGATTTTTCTGTTTACAAACAATAGTTCCAATAAGGTTATGCCAGCCCCTGTAGTGCAGGTGAGAAAGGGATGAATCAGGTGAGCCAGGAGGTATAGGGCACCGCGACACTTGCATATCTATACCATCATTTAGGTTATGCCAGTAGACATGAGACACAAAGCATGACAAGGTGCATGACTTTGCTACAATCATGGATATTCCAAGATTTCAGACCCTCACCCGATACCCCTCACATTGCATGGTTCACATGCACATTCATTGAGGTGGGCAGTCGACACCCACCGCAGTACAGAGAAGCGGTTGAGCTTTATTCGGCATGCGCTTGTCCATATGACCGCTGATATGGTAAGTAACTATTTTTAAAAAATAAATATTATCATTGTGTTTGATATATATTTTATATGTTTTTATTTTAAGTAATTGAAATTTATGTTTATAGGTGACTCCGAGGACCCAGTACCGAGGTCTGATTGCGTATAGGGATTATATTGAGCCATATATGCCGGATAGGTGTGCGCGCTAGCTCGGATATGTTCAATGGCAGCCTGCTCGTTTCTTGCATCCTGGTAGGGGTACTTACCGAGGTTACGCTGGGAGGCTATATGTGGTCAAGCACGCAGTGGAGTACGCAGAGTCAGGGTGGAAAGAGTTTGGTACGACTTCGACTAGGGCATCGCTTAGTGGTAGGCAGCCTACAGGTGGAGCCGTTCCCCATAGTGCGTGGGTGGATAGCTACCTACAGTGGTTCAAAGAGTGATCACATCCGCGCATCCTCCCAGTACTTCCCGATGATGATACAGAGCCAGCTAGACTTCGTCGAGCCGCTTCAGAGTTTGTAAGTATTTTTTTACTATTTATTTTAAATTTGTTAAATTCAGTTAATTAGACTTTAATTTTATTTTTTAACTATTTGTAGTGGATGAGTCGATATGGACAGCATCACCACAGGTTGCTTGATGCGGTGAGGGAGTGAGCACCGGACCTCTACACTGAATTTGCTCCTGGCACTGCTGATATCGAGGAGGATTTTGACCGGTCTATTTGATTCGTTGTTTTGTATTTTCAGTTTGAGTGAGATATTATACTGGATATGTATTTTATGTTGTTTCGAATTTTATTTTGGATTTATATTTGTGGATTATATTTTAATTATTGTTGTATTTCATGTTAGGTTGTATGCATTCATATTTACTATTATATCACAACCAATAATACTACATTACAACATCATCAACATAGTTCACAACATCAAATGAAATTACAATTAGTACACTAGTTCAAGTAAATGGCAAATTAGTTCACAACATCAAATAAGCCATTGATATTAGTACAATAATATGAATAATAACCAATATGTCACATAACAATGTAATTCCTAGCCTTGATTATACCTCACATTCAAATTGTTTGGCCAATCTCCTACAGTTTTAGCATGACGATGATGTTGCCAAACAAATCTCAATGATGTGATATGGCAATTATCCACCACATCTACACGTACATAATGATTCCCATTTACGTGGGCGATCGCTATCACCCTTTCAGGTTGTGCGTCGCCACCTGACGCATACAAAGGTAATATAGAATAATTTGCATAAGCTCGAGTACTGCTGAGATGGATTACCAATGCATTTGCATAAGTGGCGAGAGGAAACAAATCAGTAGGTGTAGTCATCCAATACTCCTCACCGCAATCTATACCTTAAAAACTTACTCGATTGAGTACAGCAACTATATGATCAACATCAACAGGCATTGTCTCTAAAGATTCAAATACACCTCGATACCTGTGCGGATGGCTCATAATCTCTCCAATCAACACTTTGCGAGCCAATTTCCAATATTTCTCGTGTCCAAAAAGATAGGTAGAAATGACTCAGAAACCACAATGGCCATCCCCAATGACGTCCGACCAGCCAGTACAGTAAGGTTGAAAAAATTCAGGCACACAAGGAACAATTGTTCCAAAGCCTGACAAATAATGTAATAGTGATAAACATAAATGATAAATATATATATATACAAAAAAGTAATATGCAACAGCAATAATGTAATTTAACAAACAAAATGCATATTTACCTGTACGTAACGGAGAATGACCATATGAGCCTGTCTCGTTGTTGGATGAGCGACCAGTTGAGCATCTGGCTGAATTTAAACGACCCCTACCACGTCGGCCACGTGTCGCTCGCTCTCGTGCACTCCACTCGCGCATCACTGAATGGTGTAATCTATTCGGTGGCCGCCCCCTCTGGGGCCCTGAAACACCTGGCTCGCCAACACTAGACCTATCAGTGTGCATCTTTTCTACATATGCCCAATTCAGTAGACTGGCCAAATAGGAGGGACTGGTAGAGACTATAGGAACGACAGTCTCGTGGAAATACTTAAAAAGTAAATATAATAAATGGAAAAAAAATATAAAAAATAATATAGATGAAATCAAATTTCCATTATTGACGTACATATATAAAAAGTACCTGATGTCATCATCCATGTAATCGAATCCCCCTGAAATGGTACAATGGTCAATCGCTTCCAGAACTCATGTACACATCGGAGTAGGAGATAGTCCGTCGATGACTGTGCTTTGAATATATCACAAGCACACGAAATTCCACGTGTCACCTTAACCACGCATCCACATTGCTCGAGGATGGCGTTGGCCAACTTATTCTTCCTTCGATCTTCTTTTCTCACCAACTTCAAACAATGGTGTGACACATACTTGTTCAGGTAATAGTATGGAAATCCATGCATACTAGTTTGTGCCGTGGAAATGAAAGACTCAAGCGATCCACTTTTATTGTGTGAAATTAAAGTCAAATAAATAATTAAAATTTAATATTAATAGAGTAAAATCAATTAAATAATCAATTATAATATTATAATTAAATTTTAATAGAATGAACTCAAATAAATAAATAATTAAATAATTAAACTTATCCGATGTGAGGGCATATGTGGCTGAGATGAGAATCGATCTTAGTGAACAACGTGCCAAGAGAATTGGTGGAAGAATTCAGCCAATCTTTCCTTGCAGCATGAGAAGTCTTATCCCTGTTAGTGGCAATATTCGCAAAGTGGAGAAATTGATTTGTCCAAACCCGACAAATTTTCTCCTTGTGAATGAGCCATGTGGTATCAAAATAATCAACAGCCAAAGGCTCTATTAGAGAGTATTTAACCTTGAACTAATGCAATAGGAGGTTATACTCTTCTACAGTTGGGGCCTTAATAATTTTCTTTCACCAGTTTTCCTGGATATCACATGCTAAGTTTTTATTTCTTCTCCCAACATTTTTTTCCAACCAAGCATTGACGTCATGCACAATATGCCACTGACATAACAAGTGGTGTGAAGCTGAAAAATGATCCTTAATAGGCTGGAACAAACCCAGCTCCTTATCGGTCACAATCACACTTGGTACCAAACTAGCAGGCCGCAAAAACCTCAAGTTCCTCATCACCCAATCGTAGGTATCTTTTGTCTCATTTCTAACAATGGCAAATGCAATATTGAAATTCTCATTGGTAGGAGTCATACCTACCATCTCGACGATGGGCATTTGGTAATTGTTTGTCTTGTACGTTGAATCAACCCCGACCACCCAATACCATCTGTGAAATATCTGAATTGATGTTGGATGTGCAAAGAAGACATGTATGATCTCATGAGTGTTTGCATCCTTGATAATCTTGACATAATACTGCTTCTCCTCAGCCAAATGAAAAACTACTGCCCAATATTGTTACCTTCCAAACCAATTGTCTTTATATCTCATTTCAAATTGTATATTGACTTGATTGGTAACTGGGTTTTGGAAAACTGTTTATTAATATCTTCCCAAACACATTTTGGCTTCGCATTCATCCCAAACATAAATTAAGCAACAACCTTTGAATTTTTAGTAAAATGGCTCAACTGTCTGTGCCTGTACAGATGCACTATACCTGAAAAGTGTATATTATTAATAAACATAAATGCTAAATATCAATAAAATTACTATGACACACGAATAATGTAATACCAATATGATTGTGCGTTGACGGTGCTCCTGGATTTGTATGCACCTTGTGACGTCCCAAGCCAAGTCTCTTACAAGTTAACCTGAAAGGGCAATTACATCCGCTCTTTTTGGTATTCTTCCGTTTGGTGGGGAGAGGGGCTTTCAATAGATCTCTCCATTGCTTGCACGAAAAGTAGTATGCAGCAAAGTCTTGATTGCCACCTCTCTTTGTAATGAGGAACTTGAGGCGTTTTTCTATTTTCTGGCAATGTTTCAATACAGCACTGATAGTGCAAAACTCTCGATCAATCTGAAAATACCCACTCAAATCTGCTCCAACCTCAAGTTCTACAGCCTTCTCCTGAGCCACCTCCACTTCATCATCCTCTTCTTCCTCATCCTGATCCTCCTGCTCCTCATAATTCTCCTCATCCTCCTGCTCATACTCATCATCGTCATCCTGTATATAAATACACACATAAATTAAAACGCAACACTTTAACGATTCTCATAAACAAAAATGCACTCAAATTTAAATTTGTAATAGTACAAACGCAAGACTTTAACGATACTCATAGACAAAAATGCATAAAAATTTAAATTTACCATAGTACAAACACAAACTTTAACGATTTATAATGCAATAAACGCAAGAAATATTACATTCAGTATATATAAAACGCAACCATATTTAGATTCATGTATGCAGGAACGCTACAAATTTAACATTCATAATATTTAAAATGCACAAAACTTTATATTACACTTGTAGATAACGCGGATATATTTATATTCTATCATTAAGAAACTCTACAAATATTAAATTCAACACATATGAAACACAACCAGATTTAGTTTCCTATGTTCATAAATGCAAAAACTTTACAATTTCAGTATACGGAAACGCTAGGGATTTTACATTCACGGTATATAAAACGAAACACATTTTATATTACTCATGTCAAAAACGCTGCGATTTTTAAATAACTTTACTATGAAACGCAACGTATAAACGAGCGAGCCATAGACAAAATGCAAAACTAAAGCGTTTCTACCTATTACTAACGTCCATCTAATGCGTTTTACTGTACGACTTTCAAAAAAATTACATTATGCATAAAAAAATTTATCATTTCGTGATGATTCTCGTGCTAATACTTGTATGGACTTCAAGAAAATGATTGCCCAACTTTTTTTTGGAGTGAAGGATTTGTTTGGATTGTATTTATGGAGTGTTGTTTTGAATTTTTTAAAGGTTTTGATTCAAGGGTTATAGTTGTAATCTTGCCACTTTTCTTTGTAATACAAATAGAAATTCTATTTTACAAATAGCAAGTCCCTCACTATATATTAAAAATTATATTTTTTTGACAAAAATATTTTTTTTCAACTTTTAGAGAATTTTTAAAATTTTAGAGTAAATGCTGAATTTCTAATTAATCTTTCTTTTCTAGTTTAAAATAAATGTAACTCATTTTTCAAATTTCATCCGAATCTAACTGTCCAACACCATTGTCATCCTTATCGCTGGTCAGGGCCGTCAAAACACTGGTTTTTGCTTTGGTAGCCCGTTTTAATATATTTTATATAATTTTTAAAAATATGTTTTGCTATATTTGTGGGATTGATTTTGTCAAAATTTACACAATTTAAGTTTGGTCAACTCATTTAGAGACAAGTTGATTCATCGTTATATATTTTAAATTTTTTCTTCGCTCCTCTTAATGCCCGATTATTTTTATTAATATTTAGTTGATGGATCTTACTATTTGTAGCTAAAAAAAAAAAGTGAAATGACAAAAATACCCTTAACATATGAATAATTTATATACTTCATGAAATTCAAAATACATATCAAAACAGACAAAACTCCTTCAAAAATCAAACAAAATCATTCGAAATCGTTCAAAAAACCGTTCAAAATCGCAGAAGCAAATTGGAAGACAAATTTGGGTTAATTTGGGATAGCGTCTACTTCAAAATATACGCAAATATGGTACGAATTTAATACTTTTGTATTGTTTTTTGTATACTGCTTTAAAAATCGCACATGTTTTGCAATTTTAGTTGGTAAAATCGTCTGTAATTGGTGAAGAAGTAGCAAAAAATCGCCCAGCTTTGGCGATTTTTTGTTGAAATTTCGCCAACTGTAGGCAAAATTATTGGGAAAAATCGCCTGGAATGTGCGATTTTTCCTACAAAAATCGCACATTCCAGGCGATTTTTGCAAGAAAAATAGGACATTGTAGGCGATTTTTCCGAAATATTTCCAACATTGTAGGTGATTTTTTATATAAATCTTGCACATTGTGCGCGATTTATATGTAAAAAATCACACATTAGGTGCGATTTTTATATTAAAATAACTTTTTTGATCTAATTTTTTAAACTTACATGTTTTAATTGTTTATGTAATTACTTATTTTTAGTTTTAATTTGATTAATGACGCAGGATCCAAATGGATTGCCAGACCTTCAGAGGGATATGAGTCACGAGTTTCAGTGTCCTGGTTTTTTTCCAACTGAAGAACAAGCATATACTTATTATTCGGATTTGGCTCTTACATTTCGCTTCGAGATGATTAAAGTGGGGAAGGGTAATAATGAAAAATCGGTCACATATCGTTGCAACAGATTCAGAGATCCGGTTGAACAAGGGCCAGTCCCACAACAGAGGAAGAACACCAGATGGCGAGGATGTAAGTGTATGTTCAAGTTATTATGCAAGGAGGTGAAGGATAATGGTTGGTGGGTCAGAGTTACACCAGGTGCGAATTCAATTCACAATCACACTGCTATAGTGTATCCAGAGGGTCACAGGCAGCTCAGCTGCTTGAGTGATGGAGCAAGGCAGGTTGCTAGAACTTTGAACAATGCAAATATGAAGCCAAAATTGATTAGGAATCATCTTGCTGAGACGCATCCTGAAGATAATGTGACAGTGAGGCAGCTAAACAATCTTAAAGCTGATGACAGGAAAGCAAAGTTTGAGGGTAGAAATATTGCGCAGCAATTTGTTCATTACGCCGAGGAGAAGCATTATTATGTAAAAGTTTTGACAGAAGAGGGCACAGATGTTATCACACATGCATTCATAGCATATCCAATGTCAATTCAGTTGTTGAACAGATATTATTGGGTGATTGTGGTTGATGCAACATATAAGACCAACAAGTACAAGATGCCACTCTTGCAGATTATAGGTATGACCCCTTCCAATAAGAATTTTAATATTGCATGTGCCCTTTTGAGAGATGAGAAAAAAATTAGTTATGATTGGGTGTTTGAACAATTGAGAGAGTTGTTGGATGCTGAAAATGTTCCTAGCGCTATTGTTTCTGATCGAGAGATGAGTCTGATGGATCCTATAAGGGATCATTTTCCGAGATCACACCACCTACTGTGTTTGTGGCATATTGATCGTGATGTTGATAATCAGTTGAAGAAGCTTGTTGGTGAGGGTGAAAGAAAAAAAGCAATAAAAAAGCTTTGGAAGGGAATTGTTAATGCGGCAACAGTTGAAGAGTATGAAGTGTTACTGCATCATTTGAAGGCTAGTTATTCTTCAGTTGCGATGTCTGTTGTTGTCTACTTGGAGAGGACGTGGCTGGCCTATAAAGAGATGTTTTGTAGGGCTTGGACAAACAAAATTCTGCACTTTGGCAATACAAGTAGTAACAGAGTGGAGAGTACGCATGCTGCACTGAAGGATTGGATGAATGCTGACACACATTCACTTGACATGCTATTTGGTGTGATTGACGACCATGTCAATTACCAGTTATCACAGATAAGGTACTTTTATTACTTAGCTTAATTCACTTTTTTACTTTATTGATTTAATTTATGTACCTTTAATTTGCCCATTTTACATGATTTTTATAATTACTTTATAAATTTAATTTATGCAATTTTTACTTCATTGATGTATTTTTAGGGAAACGCTTGAGGCATGCATTTCTAAGAAAGCAACCGCTATGTTGTGTTTCCCGTATGAATTATTGAATGGTCATGTGTCGCACTATTGTTTGGAGTTAATCAGCGAACAAGTTGAAAGGATTACCAAGTTGGGTAATGACTTGTTCGAGAGTTGTGGCTGTGTCTGCAAGGCCACGCATGGGATTCCTTGTGCTTGTGACATCTGGAAGTTGAAGGAATCTCACGACACGATCACTGTTGAAATGGTGCACGAGTTTTGGAAGCGGTTGACGATTGAGATATCTGAAGTGGGTTCGAACACAATTTCTGAAGAACTTAAGTAAGATTTACATTATGTATTTTACTTTACGCTGTTATGATTTATTTACATACATTTTTATAAATAATTTTAAATTGTTGTAATTAATTTTGTTTAACAGATACTTCCGCGAGGAAATCGTTCCTAAATTCGAGAACAGTCCACCCGTGGTCATGCGAGATCTGATTGTTAAGATGAATGCGTCACTGAATCCTGACAATGCAAGTGTGTTCGAACCAGCCATTTTTTCAACATCAAAGGGTAGACCAAGATTACATCAATCCGTGAGGCGCGAGCTGAGCGCTCGCGAGAAAGGTTCAAGACGCAGTAATGCATCTAGAAGATCTTCTCAGAGATCGTTGCAATTTGAGGAAGGTAAGCTATGTTTTTTTTTTTTTCAATTTAGATTGATTTGGTAACTTTTAATTTTTCTAAAAGACTAAAATTACGATGACGTGTTTATATTCCAATTTGCAGTTAGAGCAGACAGTGAGAGTATTCCCATGATTCCACATTATGTCCATCCTTTCTGCACTGGCATTACGGACGTAGAGGCAGATGGCAATTGCGGATTTCGCACTGTTGCATATGGTCTGTATGGCAATGAGAATGAATGGGAGACGGTCCGAAATGCGTCTATTGGAGAGATTCTTATGCATCAAGATACTTACAGGCCGCTCTTCAGTGTATGTCTACCACAGTCTCTCATTGAAGCCGATGCAGATCCTATTGCTTGGGCAATTGGTCGATTGAATCATTTTTCATCACCATGCCCCTTTGCTGGCTGGATGATCACCCCAACGGACTTGTTTGCTTTCGCCACTTATGCAAACGCCTTGGTAATCCACCTCAGTATCGCTCGCGGTTGTTGTTTCTCCATTTTACCTCTGAGGCAGTTACGTGGTAGTGGAAGACCATCTCGTCAGATAGCCATTGCCCACGTACGTGGTAATCATTTCGTTCATGTCAGTTTGACTGATGATTGTCCTATACCTTCGTTGGCATTGTTGTGGAGGCATTACTGCGATGATGCTATGGCTAGATTTGCAGCATCAGATGAATTCAAAAATAGGCTTGACAATTGGAACATGATTTGTTGACCATGACTGTTTGTAGCCTTTCACTTTCATTTGAAAATTACATTGTTCTTTTTATAATTGTCATTTATTTAATTTTCCAATTTTGATTTCATAAGTGCATTAAACATTAAACATGGCTAAATGAAATACCAAACAACTAAAAAAAAGATTAAACAAATAAATATAACATAACAAAATCGTCATAGCATCAAAATCTAAAAAATGAAAAAAAAAAAATATAGTAATATGCTACAGTCACCCAGCTAAATGCCACCTATCTATCTCCGCCCTCAACCTAGCCTCCATTTCTGCCGTCTGTGCTAACCCAGCATCTCTGATGATCTGTACACAGTCCTCAGTCAAATGCGTAAATCGGCTCACCCACTACAAAGACAACACATTGCAATGATTAAGTGAACTTACTCTATAATAATATAACACTATTATTAAATCAAATTATGTAACAAAAAATACTTACATATTCTGTGTTGGTTCGCGGCGGAACTCCACCATCATCAGCGGGGGGGCCATCGATGAACAGATACGGGTGGGAGTGCTGGCGATACCATGTGTGGTAATCTTGTGTAACTGCCCCAGGAATATCAGCATGCTGCAAGTCCTCGAGACATAAACTAGAAAGACGTGCTGCCAGCCATAAACTCTTGGCGAACTCCAAGTCGAAGTCCACACTATAACCACCAGTGTACGGCCGAAACGCCATCTTCGGACGGAAGATGTCGAATGGGATATCCTGCACGTATCCCAACTAACGCACGCACCTATCTGGCATGTACGGCTCGACCTCACCACCACATGCGATCAATCCCCTGTACGTGGTGATCGGGGTGCGTACGTGCGGAAACTGATCGTATGGGGTCCATGTCACCTGTAATATATAAAATTATTGTCAGATATTTATTACATATTTACAATTTAGCATAAACATTTATTTCTAAAATCTACAAATATATTTTAACATACCTCCTCCGGTCGCAAGTGGTTAAGGGCATGCCTGTACCTCTGCAGACGGGAACTGCTGCTCTGTCGGGGTCCAACTGTCCACATAGCAGCGCGCGGGGTATGTGGATCATCAGGCATCGGCACAGAATGCGGTCTAAACGCTGGAAAATACTTATATATCCATGCCTGCAGTAGCGTCATACAACCCGCCATCCCGCTGCAAGTACCTCTACTAGCCTTACCTAAATGTCTATACAAGTAGGCTAATATAGAGGTACCCCAAACATGCTACTGCACAGTATGCAACTGGCCCCTAATATATACAAGATGTTGTGGTTTAATCTTATTGGAACTCTTGTCAACAAAAAGAGTAGAACCAATAGCTAACCACAACCAACCCTCCAAATCACGAGGCAGGTTCGTACTGCCCGTCACTAAAGCTGACCGCTGCTTAAACATGAAATCAACGAGTACACCACCATCGCTGTGGCTCGCCATCCAATCCCCGTCCCTCTCAGACACTTGTAGCAAATCTCTGCACAGGCTCCAAAGCACTGACTTGTCAGTGCAGTCAGCGAGCATACTACCATCCACTAGGATACGAAGTATCTCCCACACGTCGTGCAGGAGTATACTCATCTCACCGACAGGGAGATGAAACGTGTTCGTATCCGGCTGCCATCACTCAATAAATGCACAAATGAGTGGGGCATCAATGGATGTGTGCATGATGTATGGCAAGTGAGACAAACCGGTTGCGCGCAGTAATAGCTGGCAGTCATCTGGCATCGCCGCAAACCAAGATACTAAACGCTCACATACCCCTGCCCTATTTTGGATTCTCAGGGGCGCCCTAGGTTCTACGGCCTCCTCACCCTCATCGCCGTCCTGTCTATACCTATAGGTCACATGGCCCTTCCAACTAGGTATGACTGACGCATCAATAGGGCCACCCGTACACGCCTCAGTAACAAGCCAAGACGTATCGCTCCGTCCACGCTTATTCGTAACTAATTTCAAAAAATATTTACTATAAATAAACTTATTTAAAAAAACATAACACCAAAAAATTCAATAATTTAATTGAAATATCAACACAGAATCATATAATCAAATTACATAAATAATAAAAATTGAATACTGTAATTTAAATAACAACATATGATCATATAATCATATTACATAAGTAATAAAAATCACTAATAGCATTCAAATGACAACACATAAACATATAGTCCAAGTACATAAATAATGAAATTGAATACTGTAATTTAAATAACAAGACATAATCATATAATCAAATTACACAAATAATTATAATCACGAATATACTTCAGATATTAAATAATAGAACTCAATAAATATACTTGATATTAGTGTTAAATTTAAAACTTACCTCGTGGGGGCTCCTCATCGTGTCCTGAGGATGACGGAAACTCCTCTTCGCCAACGAAAGGCTGCTCCTCCCGATCGGAGTCCTCATCTACCAGCCCATGTATAGGGATACCTCTCCCTGCTTTCTTCTTCCTATAAGAAGCAGTGGGCCGCTGTCGCGGGAGAGACTTCCCCGCAACCTACAAGAAATTTCATGAATACAACATTAAAAGTGTGAATAATTAGAAACATGCAAAATATAAATAATATTTAAAATTAATACAAAACAAACATAAAATATTAGGTGCGAATTTTCCCAAAAAATTTGCACATCAGGTGCGAATTGTTTGGGAAAATTTGCACCTGCTGTGCGAATTTTCTCCAAAAATTCGCACCTGATGTGCGAATTTCTTGGGAAAAATCGCACATCATGTGCGAATTTTCCCACACAATTCGCACCTGATGTGTGAATGTTTTGGGAAAATTCGCACATCAGGTGCGAATTTTTCCAAAAAATTCGCAGATCTGCGCGAATTCGTACGCGAAATGCAAAAATTTAAACGAAATATTACGACTTTTACCTTGCTGAACAATCCTTTCCCCTCCCGAGATGCTGTGGTGGTGGAGATCTGCCTGCTTCCATTTCGCGATTTTTTCAAATTTTTTTTGGAAAGTCTGAGAGAGTTTTGCTTAGAAAATCTGAAATAACGTATGATTTTATAAGGTTTGCAAGACAATTATATAAACATAACTACAGGCAAAAATCGCCTACACTTTCTGATTTTTGCCCAAAAAATCGGATGTGTTAGGAGAATTTTGGGGCAAAAATCGCCACACTAGGTTGTGCGATTTTTGCCCCGAAATTCGGATTAGTGTGGCGATTTTTGCCTGTTATTTCGCGCATTGTTGGTGATTTTTCCTCATTTTTTGCAAATTGGGTCCGATTTTTTGTTATTAGTTCGCAACTTACATGCGATTTTGCATTGTATTTTCCCATTTTTTGATTTTAAGGGCATTTTAGTCATTTCATCAATTTTTTTGAGCTACAAATAGCAAATCTAAGCTACAAATAGCAGCCCAGTTAGTTGATTTGAACAAGGTTGACATATTTGACCCTTATAATATATTTTTTTTAGACAAACAGTATCTTAAACACCAATGGGATGGAAGACTAGTACTCGGGATTTACTATTTGTATAACAAAATTACTATTGGTATAACAAAAAATGTCCAAAATAACCCTGGTATGAAAAAAACCAATTTTCGGATTAAATTTGGGATAAAAACGCTGCGTATTCCACAATTTAAGGGCCAAAAACGTAAAATTGGTATGGGAATATACACAAAAAACGCTAAAACATGACGTTAATACGGGACGGAAACGTTGAAATGCAGCGTTTGAAGTAAACTCCAACGCTAAACCATTGCGAAAAAAGGGTACAAAATTGCTAAAGTGTAGCGATGGAACTTAAACTGAAACGCTAAAGGGTAGCGTTAAAGGAAAGCTCGCTCGTTAAAACGCAGCGTTAGCGACGCTTCAAATTTAAAAGACGAAACGAACCAATAACGCTGCACAATCCATAATTCGGGCATATCAAACGCAAGAGTTCATCCAAACTACGAAAACAGTAAATCAGATCAAGAACATAAAAGAAATCCTACAATAGAATTAAAGCATACTTAACAAGGGAGATCAGATCAGGATTATATAGACATCAGATCAGAGAATACTAGACATCAGATCAACAGACTATAGATATCACATCAAGAATATAAAAGAAATCATACAATAGAATTACATGAATGGATGTAGGCATTTCTGGACGTGGTGCTAGTTATTTTTGACGTGGTGCTAGTCTTATGAGACGTGGTGGACTGTTTTTGTGAAAAAAAAAATAGTTTAAATTCACATGAATGGATGTAGATGTTTATAGACGTGGTTCTAGTTGTTTTTGACGTGGTGGGTTGTCTTTGTGAAAAAAATAGCTTAAATTCACATGAATGGATGTAGACGTTTCTAGACGTGGTGCTAGTTATTTTTGACGTGGTGCTAGTGTTATAAGACGTGGTAGACTATATTTGTGAAACAAAATTAGTTTAAATTCAAATGAATGGATGTAGACGTTTTTGGGCGTTGTTATAATGTTTTGAGACGTGGTTTTAGTTGTTCTGAGACGTGGTAGACTATAATTATTCAGAGAATACTTACTCTTTATTTTATATTTCAACTATTTATTATATTTTTGTTTACATTTGTTTTGTTGTGTTTTGTATAAATCCATTTTAAGTAGTTCACAATTTCAAACAACATTCGAATGATAGAACTAGATTATAACTTCTAACAATAATCTAATAACAACATTAGTTCATAACTTCTAACAATAATCTAATAACAACATTAGTTCATAACTTCTAACAATAATCTAATAACAACATTAGTTCATAACTTCTAACAATAATCTAATAATGTTGTTATTAGATTATTGTTAGAAGTTATAATCTAGTTCTATCATTCGAATGTTGTTTGAAATTGTGAACTACTTAAAATGGATTTATACAAAACACAACAAAACAAATGTAAACAAAAATATAATAAATAGTTGAAATATAAAATAAATAGTAAATTCCAAAATTGGTCATCATACTATGGTCAGTTTCCAGTTTTGGTCATCATACTTTCAAAACTATTTTTAAGGTCATCATACTTTCATTTCATTTTCAAAAAAGGTCACTCCACCACGTCTCATAACACTAGCACCACGTCGAAAGTAACCAGCACCACGTCCAGAAACATCTACATCCATTCATGTGAATTTAAGCTATTTTTTTCACAAAGACAACCCACCACGTCAAAGACAACTAGAACCACGTCCATAAACGTGTACATCCATTCATGTGAATTTAAACTGATTTTTTTGCACAAAGACAGTCCACCACGTCTCATAGCACTAGCACCACGTCGAAAGTAACTAGCACCACGTCCAGAAACATCTACATCCATTCATGTGAATTTAAGCTATTTTTTTCACAAAGACAACCCACCACGTCAAAGACAACTAGAACCACGTCCATAAACGTGTACATCCATTCATGTGAATTTAAACTGATTTTTTTGCACAAGGACAGTCCAGCACGTCTCATAACACTTGCACCACGTCAAAAATAACTGGAACCACGTCTAGAAACGTCTACATCCATTCATGTGAATTTAAGCTATTTTTTTCACAAAGGCAACCCACCACGTCAAAGACAACTAAAACCACGTCCACAAACGCGTACATCCATTCATGTAAATTTGAACTGATTTTTTCTTTTTTTTTTTGACAAAGACAGTCCACCACGTCTCATAATACTAGCTCAACGTCAAAAATAACTAGCACCACGTGCAGAAACGTCTGCATCCATTCATGTGAATTTAAGCTATTTTTTTCACAAAGACAACCCACCACGTCAAAGACAACTAGAACCACGTCTATAAATATCTACATCCATTCATGTGAATTTAAACTGATTTTTTTTTCACAAAGACAGTCCACCACGTCTCATAAGATTAGCACCACGTCAAAAATAACTAGCACCACGTCCAGAAACGCCTACATCCATTCATGTAATTCTATTGTATGATTTCTTTTATATTCTTGATCTGATATCTATAGTCTGTTGATCTGATGTCTAGTATTCTCTGATCTGATGTCTATATAATCCTGATCTGATCTCCCTTGTTAAGTATGTTTTAATTCTATTGTAGGATTTCTTTTATGTTCTTGATCTGATTTACTATTTTCGTAGTTTGGATGAACTCTTGCGTTTGATATGCCCGAATTATGGATTGTGCAGCGTTATTGGTTCGTTTCGTCTTTTAAATTTGAAGCATCGCTAACGCTGCGTTTTAACAAGAGAGCTCTCCTTTAACGCTACCCTTTAGCGTTTCAGTTTAAGTTCCATCGCTACGCTTTAGCGATTTTGTACCCTGTTTTCGCAACGATTTAGCGTTGGAGTTTACTTCAAACGCTGCATTTCAACGTTTTCGTCCCGTATTAACGTTATGTTTTAGCATTTTTTTACTTCAAACGCTGCATTTCAACATTTTCGTCCCCTATTAACGTTATGTTTTAGCGTTTTTTGGGTATATTCCCATATCAATTTTACATTTTTGGCCCTTAAATTGTGGAATACGCAGCGTTTTTATCCCAAATTTAATCAGAAAATTGGTTTTTTTTTCATACCAGGGTTATTTTGGACATTTTTTGTTATACAAATAGTAATTTTGTTATACAAATAGCAATTCAGCTAGTACTCCTATAGGGAGCCCATAAGAAAGTAGACTACACACGATTCCTATCCCTTCCACTAGTTCGCAATGAAGGCATTGCGAAAGTAGACTACATAAGAAAGTAGTCTTTATATACAACGGTTCCTATCCCGTCCACGGTTCCTGTCATCTTTATATACAACGCTAATACTCATATAGGGAGCCCATAAGAAAGTAGACTACACACGGTTCCTATCCCTTCCACTAGTTCGCAATGAAGGCATTGCGAAAGTAGACTACATAAGAAAGTAGTCTTTATATACCACGGTTCCTATCCCTTCCACGGTTCCTATCATCTTTATATACAATGCTAATACTCATATAGGGAGCCCATAAGAAAGTAGACTACACACGGTTCCTATCCCTTCCACTAGTTCGCAATGAAGGCATTGCAATTGAATCCAAGTGAATGAGACCTAGCAGTCGTTGAGGTAGACCCGAAGTAGAACAGTAAGCAACTGAAAGCCCTCCTGACCATTGTTTGGCCAGGAAATCTGTTGGATGGTGTCCCTCTCTAAGGACATGAACAATGGAACAATTGTAATGAGCTAGCGTCCGTTGAATCTCATACAATGCTGAAGACTCCCTCCATAAGGAACCCCTTCCATTACCCAATGTGTAAACCACCGCTTGATTATCCGATTGAAATTGAGTGCCATAAAGATCATGAGCTGAGATGTATTGCGCAGCTGAAAGCAAACCCTGAATCTTAGCCCTCAAGATGATAAAGCTTCAAGAAAAACTGATTCACCATAGACCAATCCACAATTTCCTGCACAAAGCAATAATGACAACACAGATCAATCTGTGTTGATAAGAAAGGGGCTTGCCCACCACACCAGGAAACAGGCTGAAAGGAAATTGACGTAAGGGGATACTCATCTGGAGCAAATCATGCACCCATCTCAAATCTGAAAGACTCACTTTCAGAGAGTGATTAATTAAGATAGCCTTCAATTTCAGCAACTCAGTTGCCGGGAGACCCCACTCAGATTAGTTGGAGAACACTAAAAGACAACCCTATTATAAGTTTTCAAAACTCTCACAACTCGCAAGGGACTAAACGACTGATGCGTAAAACCAAATTTTAACCACCTGATCGCCTCTATCAACCCTCAATCACAGACCAAGAAAGGGGGAGGAAAAAAAAAAAAACCAAACAGCCCTTATCAATATCTCAAAATGGGTTGCACCTGTGAACAAGCAAAGAAAACATGCCAGAGACTTTCCATATGCATCTTACAAAAAAGGCAAAAAGTTGAGTTAACCGACCACCCAAGGCGAGAAACAACATCTTGGAAAGGAAGAAAATGATTTTGAAACCTTCAAAGGAAACAAGAGATTCTGGTAAGGAGCCAAGACTCCCAAACATGACTTAAAAATCTAACACACAAGCTGCGTCACCGTGAAAGCCTGGTATGCTGATGATATAGTGAAAACACAAGATGGAGTTGGCTACAAAAAACCACATCTGGCCTATCATAAAAGACACAATATAAGGTTAGAAGCGACTAAACATGGGAAGGAAAGGCACGAGAGAACGCCTGAAGATAAACAACTTATCAATAAAGGAACACCCGAATGGACAACTTAGCAAAAGACGGTCATGTAAAAGAGGTTCACAAAACACGGCCTAACTCTGACAAATTATGATACTAAAAGGATGAACAACCATTTAAAACATGCACATTGGAGATGGTGGCTGCTTTAGGAGCAACAAGAGCAACCCTTGGCCAATTTGTTCTTAGGCACACAGAGTGGGACAACGAGATAACACTTAACCCATAAAGCCTCATATAGTTTTCATCTCCACCCATAGTTTGTGATAGGGGTTACTAGTTATCGCCTCACTTTTTGAGGCGATAATTTATAGGTTTTGACAAAAATATCATTTTATATAAAATGGGGGAAGAGAGAGGGTATTGCAGGGGGCATTTTCGTCCAAATTGAGGCGATAAAGAGAAAGTACTGGGACGATAACTAGTAATTCCTTTTGTGATGTGAATCAATTTCACATTTTTAAAGAGGATAAATCATGCAATTTTAGCTTGTTTTTATTAGATTTTTCAATCTAAATGTGATTTAAAGTGTTATTTATAGTTCATTTTGTGTGATGTGTAGTAAATTGCATAGATGTGAAGTTGATGAAGACACTTAAAGACTGGTGTTGAAAAGTGAAGAAATCTTGAAAAAATGAAGGAAACTTGGAGAACAAGTTAGGAAAAGAACAAAAGTTTGAAGTGCGAGAAGGCGTCCAGTAAGCTGTAGCATGGTGGTTGCCAGCACAAGTGGCGTTCGTCAGGAGCCAACGCCTGATGGACGCCTATGTCAGAAGAAGCAACGACGCATCCATCAGGCCCAACGCCACCCCAACACCATAGGACCAGACAACCACCAGGAGCCGACGCCACCTCACTGCCAGCCTCAAATTTCCTAAACTACCTTTCTGAACTTTTATGTGCCAAATGTCCATTTTAGGCTTACAATACATTTTATTCATTTATTCTTTATTTGTAAATGACAATAGGCATAGAAAACATATACTAGACACCATACAATAAAAGGATAGAGAATCTAGAATTGACGAATCTAGTGATCTATTTGAAAGATTGCCATAGGATCTGAGTTCACACTTATTCGATTTACCACGCAACAAAAATTTCTAATTAAAAGCGGAATCTTAGAAAAGTACCTTTGAAGCGTGCACTCAGGTGATTCTCTTGTATGCCTCAAGACTTTGACTTCATGTTGTGTGGACAACGAACTAGAAATCAATTGATCAGCTAATCATCACAATCCACCTGCTAGAAAATTCTAGCACCACTGCACCTGGCACGTACTGTAAACGCACCGCCCGGAGACAGAGAAAGCTGCGTGTAGCTGGTATAAAAATGGCCAAAAAATTCGGCCAAAAGAAACCAAAAAACCAGCCGCAATTATTGCTTTAAAAATCTGACTTGGAGAGAGAAAGTTTTCTCTCTCTAGATTCTTGAATTATGAATCTATGGAATTGTGTGTCTTGAATAGCTAATCCCTTGTCTATATATAGAATTACAAGAGAGACCCCAAATTGGTTTAGGATTGGTCTTCCTACTGGGTTTCTGTTTTTCTTCAATTCTGTTCCTGGACTGATACACATCCAACTGTCACAGGGATTCACTTATCCTAATCTAGTTCCTGGGATGATTCACAACCAACTGATACATGGATTCACTTATCCCAAACCAGTTCCTGGTATGATTCACAACCAACTGACATAAGGATTAATTAATTACTTAATTAATTAAATCTACCTTTGTCAACAACCCAATACAGAATTAATCGTACCACTAACGGATTAATCATGGCACTACCATCCTACACCAGAATTGCTTCCGGAACAACATATTAAATTATATTCATAATCTCCCCACATCAAAGATATAGTGCTCGTTAATATATTAATTTACTGATAAATTAATTAATTAACCTCTTTAATTCTGAGACTAGTACCACTCAACCTTTTTACTATACCGGACATAAGTCCACCGGCCGAGTTTAATATAATCAGGAGCACCATCACCCCAGATGCACCGGTACATGGTTTCCTTTCGACAAGCAGCAACACACCAAGTAACTAAACACGCGCACCCAACCTACCGAGACTATTGGCCACAATTGACCTCACCCTTTGGCAGATCAAAGTACACTATGTCTAATCCTCATGCTCGCTCGAGTCTAGAGATTAAGAGATAGAATACCAAGAATGATTTTTCTATTAAATCAGTATAAGACAAATTATTCTTAATGGTCAAGTTCAATATGCCCCGGGAATATCTATATGATTCAATTAGTTTAGACAAACCAATTATCTGAATCACATAATAACCTAAACCGACAGTTTGTCCAAAGTTGTCTCGGTTACGAACCCCATTTATATATTTTGTCTTTAAACCAATGATGAGATCTACTGTGTCACACAAGACACCTCATCATCTAACTACATAATATAAATGGACAACTAATGCACAACAAGATATAACCAAACCATAAATTGATATATTACTGGGAGAAAGTACAATACAAACATAGGTTATGTATTCAACTCCAACACTATTGGTAGGATTCTTGGCTTGGAAATCTTTGATGCAGGCTTGTTTAAAGTTTGGTAATCTTTGATATGAGCTTGTAGGAACGCTTGCTAATCTTAGATGTGGACTTAAATTATGCTTGGTAATCTCAGATATGAGCTTAAATCAACTACCCATATTCATTCTAACCCAAGACAATGATTGTTTAATTGGACTTTTGACTAGTCAATTCATGAAATCGGTAACATAATTCGGCCTCTTGATCTAGGAAAAAGTGAAAATCCTGCCTTCCAATCTCTTGATTTATCTTTTATTTTCTTTCATTTTTCTGATTGCAATTGCTAAAACAAACAAACTTTTCTTTGTCTTTTGATAGACTTGAAAACCAAAAAAAAAAAAAAAAACCATTAATAACTCCACCGTCCCTTGGGTACGATACCTACTACTTAGGGTCTGTTTGATAAACTAATTCAGTACTTATTCTAAATAGATTAAGTACTTAATTGATTAAGGGTGTTTGATAATTCAACTTGTTTCTGACTTGATTAATTAAGAACTTTTTTAATTAAGTACTTAATAATTAAGTGCGTTTGATAACTATAATTCAAAGTCTTAAGAGATTAAGTGGGTCTGAATTGCAAGTACAATTGTTAACCTAAAAATAAGTGATTGGTGAATCACTTATTGCTGAACTGAATTGCTTGCAAATTTTTTCTTACTTTCAATATTTATTATTCTTTTTAGTTTTTTCTTTAAAAAATTTTTATTTTATTAAATATTTAAAAAATATATATTTTATCATTTAAATAAATAAAAAATATATTTATGACATGGATTTTTATTTTTTTATAATTTTAATTAATATGTGATATTTATTTAATTAATATTTTAGTTTAAAAATAATAATAACATTCTAATTTATTATTAAAAGTTTTAAAAATATTTTTATTAGTAGAATTTCACATTATTATGTGAAAAATTACACATCTTGAAAATTATGTTATATATTAAAAAAATATGTTTCTAACATTTTTTTAAAAAATAAGGTGATTTAATTTAAAATTTAAATATATTTAATTTTATAAACTTATTTTATAATTCAGACTTCATAATTCATACTTCATAATTCAGTCTTCAGATTCAGACTTCAGATTTCAGACTTCAGATTCAGACATATTTTCTAATTTTATCAAACAGAGCTAACTTAATGGATTCAGACTTCAGAATTCAGACTTCAGACTTCAGACTTCAGATCTCATATTAAGTTTTATCAAACGGAGCCTTAGTTGTTTTATTTTAGGTTAATTATAAATATTTTTTTGTTGAGTAGTGACGACCTTAGACTCACCAGTTTGGCTGAAATGTTATCAACAATTCCAGGCACCTAATGGAACCCCAAACCGTTCCCCAGCCACTGGAAAGTAGAGTCTGAACCAAGAGCGTTAGTGCCTTCTTTAGTGCCCAGAGAAGGACTCCCAAAGGAACCTCTCACATCTATGAGAATGACCATTTGGTTTTGAATACTAAAGCTTTGTTTGTATAAATACTATTTCTCAATTTATATATGTCGATTGAATGTTTCAGTTAATTGTTTTATGTTTTCATATGTAGTCCTCTTATATCAAGTGACTAGATGATGAGGTGTCTGGTGTGACACAGTATATCTCATCATTGGTTAAAGTCATGATATATAAATTAGGCTTATGACTGAGATAGTTTTGGACATACTGTCAGTTTAAGTCAATTTGTGATTCAAAAATTAGTTTGTATAAACTAATTGAATCATATAGATATGCCATGGGCATATTGAGCATGACCATTTGGGTTGAATTGTCTTGTATTGATTAAGTAGACTATTCGAACCTAGTATTCTATCTCTTAATCCCTAGACTTGAACGAGCATGAGAATTAGACAATAGTGTACTTTAATCTGTCAATGAGTACGGTCACTTGACACTTATATTCTTGATAGGTTGGGTGCGCGCATTTGATTAATTAATGTACTGTTGCCTGTCGAAAGGAAACATGTACTGGTGCGTCTGGGATGATGGTGCTCTCGAGATGAGCTCAAAAGGTTTATTATAATAAACTCGGCCGGTGGACTAATGTCTGGTATAGTAATAAGGTCGAGTGGTACTAATCTCAGATTATAAGAAGTCGATAAATTAATTTATCAGTAAATTAATAATTGATGAGTACTATATCTTTGACGTTGGGAGAATAAAAAATAATTAATTTAGTGATTCAGGAAGCAATTCTGATTTGAGCAGTGATGCCATAATTAATCCGTTAGTGGTACGATTAATTATGTTGTTTGGTTAGTTGATAAAGTGAATTAATTATATAATTAATTAATCCTAAGGGTCAATTAGTAAAATGACAAAGTGGACTTAATTATTAATTAATTCTTGGTTCAATTAAGAATTAGGAAATCCAAAAATTAGGTAATCTAATTGAGATTTGGAAACTGCTAAAACCCAAGCCCAACAAGAAGGCCTAACTCAAACCCACTTAAGTTATCTCTTGTAACTCTATAAATAGACCAAGGATTAACAATACAAGACACACAATTCAAAAGTTTCATAATTCTTGAAACTAGAGAGAGAAAGCCTAGAGAGAAATCAAAGAATTCTCCCTCAAAGTTGGTTTTCTTCCATAAGCGGCGGCAGTAGCTCACTCCCAGCGGCAGCCGACGAATTAATTCCGGCAGTGGGCGACGATTTTCCGGCGAGACGGCGGCGACTCTAGTTTCTGGCGAGAAACCTTCCGGCGAGTTTTTTGTATTGCTGATCAATTGGTTCTGTAGTTTGTTGCCCACACAACATTAGAATCTTTCTTAGAGTCATACAAGCGATTACTTAAGGGACACACTTGAAAGGTATAATCTTTATCTTCCGCTTTAATTATAGATTTATTATTGCGTGACAAATCAAATAAGGTAAAACTAAGATCCAGTGCTTGTGCGGTATTTCAAAATGGGTTTGAATTGGATTGTACGAGTGCTCGAGTTTGATTGAAAGTTCCCAATTCTTGAATACTTAGCACAAAAGTGGAATTTTTGATCGGACCCGGGCAGACAATTCCTTCAATTGGTATCAGAGCTTAAGTTTTGGATTTTCTTTGTTTGATTTGTTGCATGGTTTCTCTTATGAAGGTGGTTTGTTATCCCGGCTATTGTGGTTTATGTGTTTATATTTTATTAAATCCCGGGACATGTCCTGGTTGGTTTTTTTATATGAATGCGTGTAATCATAAAACCACGTGCTGGAAGCCGTGTAGGATTAGATTAAATATGTAGTAGGATTTTTTCTATGTAATTGTCATTTTTATTTTCCTAGAAAGATTTAGCATTGTATATAGGAAAATATGTAATACCGAAGACGTTATTGTTGGACAACTTAAATTCGTGGGTTTTGGTTTATCGCAATTTGGGTGATTCCAAGGATTGCGTAGAAAACTGAGAAAACTTAGGCGAATTATGAGGATACCAAATAATGAGTAGGAGCGGAATAAGACACGGAAGGCGATGTTGGCAGTAGGGCGCAGCGATGCCACGCGCAGGCACAGCAGGGCACCAGTCACACGCGGTCTGGCCCAGCATGCGCAGCCTAGCGGTTACGTGCGAAGCCCAGTATGTGCGACCCGTTGGGTTGTGCGTGTGGCCCATTTTTTCGAGGTATTTCTGAGATCTAAATTTCATACTTAATCCATCAGAGTGACGTGACGGGACATGAGACAAGGCAACATATGGAAGCAATAATTATAAAGACCACAATAGTTGGGAAATTTAATTATGCATTTATTTCCTATTTTTATGTTTTTAATTATTGGTTACATGTTTTAATTTGTGCTTTATTTTGATGCATAATTAAAACATGTGGTTTTATGGATGCGTATAACTTAGGATTAGTTAATTGCATGTTAAAACCAGAAAAACCCTCAATCTAAGAATCTAAGTGGGAGCAGGTTGGTTAATATCCTTATGGTCTCCATTACGAATTTATAAATGATGTGGGTGGACTTGCGCGTTGGCATTAGAGCCTTCCTTCATATTGGATGAGTCTAATCCATAAGATCACTAGGTTGAATTTATAAGAAATATGACTATAGTAAGTTAAATTGGAGAATGCAACAGCCTCTCTATCTGAGGCGCACTATCCTAGATAACAAACTTAGGAGTCATGTAATGGCATACACTTAGTGTACGATTAGTAGTATTCCTCCTATCGAAGTTATACTGCTTTTGTGTACGGCCAAAAGCACTGACTATTAGTTTCGTTGATCAATGTATCGTTTGATCAGATAGTGAAATTAATGCACTAGGTTATTCTCGAACAAATGTGGACTAGTCTAAACGTCCACACTATCGTGGCTTGCGTGAATCCCGGTGAATGAGATGTCAATGGATTTAAATTATATTATATTGTTTTGAGGGAATATAATATTTTTCAAATTTTAGGCTTACTTTTTTGAAACTTTTTCTGTTTATGTATTTTTCAGTTATCGATATGGCTTTCAATCCTTTAGCTACGATATTAAAAAAACAAATTAACTGGTCCTAATTTTGTTGATTGGAATCACAACTTGGACATTGTCCTAATGGCTGAGCAGTACAAGTTCGTGCTCACTGAAGTGTGCCATAAAACGCCCACTGATGAAATGCCTTAAGTAGATAGAAAAGCCTATCAGAGGTGGAGAAAGGCTGATGAGATTGCAAGGTGTTACATTCTGGCTTCCATGTTGAATGTTTTACAGCATTAGCATCAGTCAATGATCTCTGCTTTTGACATGATGGCTAATCTGAGGCAGATTTTTGGTCATCAAGGTAAGGCGGCGAGACAAGTAGCCATGAGGAAGATAATGAACACCAAAATGGCCGAAGACACCCCAGTGAGAGATTACATCCTTGACATGATAAGTAACATTAATGAAGTGGAGGTATTAGAAGGTGAGATTGATGCTGAAATGCAAGTTGACATGATCCTCCCGAGCTTGCCTCAAAGCTTTGAGCAGTTTTGACTGAATTACAATATGAATCAGAGAGTCTACAGTTTATCCGAGCTCTTAGCTGAATTGGTGTCGGCTGAAGGCCTCTTTCAAAAAAGAAGCAAGCTTTAGTCACAGTCAAGGCTCAAGGTTGCTCTTCCAAGCCCAAAGCTGAAAATAAGAAGAAGAAGAAGAAAGCCCAGAAGGCTGTCAATCATACACCTAAGCCAGATATTGCCAAAAAGAAAAAGTTAAAAGGCAAATGTTTCAAGTGCGAAAAAATGGGACATTGGAAATTAGATTGCCCAAAGATTAAAGGTACGACAGTTTCTGCCTTAATTACTGAGACACGTTTTGCGGTGATTCCCACAGTTACTTAGTGTGTGGATTGAGGCACCACTGACCATTTTGTAATTCTTTGCAGGGGTTCTAAGCAATCCAGAAGCTTAGATAAGGCGAGATGGAAGTCTACTTGGGCGACACCATGAAAGTGTCAGTCGTTGCATTGGGAGAAGTTAAGCTGAATTTCGGAAATTCTAGTCTAGTTTTAAATAATTGTCTTTCTGTTCCTGGTTTTTGAAAGAACATTGTTTCAGTTTCTAAACTTTTGAATGATGGTTATGAGTTTGTTTTTTCCAATAAGTCTTTATTTGTTAGAAGAAATAAGAAACTCATTTGTTCTGGTTCATTAGTAGATAATTTGTTTATTTTAAAACCAACTTCACTTACTATACACTCAACATCAATTCAAACATCATTAAACCATAATAAGAGGAAAGAACCTTGTGAGATGAACCAAACATATCTTTGTTACTTCAGACTAGCTCACATTAACCTTAGTAGGATTCAAAGGTTAGGCACTGCTGGACCTTTAGGTTCACTAGAAGTTGACAACTACTCAACTTGCGAATCCTGGTTTGAAGGTAAAATGATCAAATGTCCTTTTAAGGACAATGGGTATAGGGCAAAAAAAGTGTTAAAGTTGGTTCATTCTGACTTTTGGGGACCAATGTCAATACAAGCAAGAGGAGGTTTTGAGTATTTTGTGATATTAACAGATGATTAATCGAGGTACGGATACATTTATTTGATGCGCCACAAGTCTGAATGCTTTGACAAGTTCAAAAAGTATCGGGAAATGTGGAGAAACATCTACGATAAGATCGTAATGGAGAATACTTGTTGGGAAAATTTTGAGACTATTTGTCAGAAGCAGGAATTCAGTCTCAGTTATCTACACCTGGCACACCCCAACAAAATGGTGTAGCAGAACGGAGAAATAGAACTTTTATGGAAATGGTGAGATCTATGATGAGTTATAGTGCATTGGCAAATTCCTTTTAGGGATATGCCTTAGAAACAACTACATATATTCTTAATCTTGTACCATCAACCCTTACAGAGTTATGGACGGCGTAAGTCCAGTCTGAAACATCTCAGAATTTGGGGTTGTCTAGCACATGTACTTAAGGCAGATGCGGGTAACACTACAAGACACTGCACATAATGGCACAGATGATGCACCTACATAGGCGGTGCCTCGTCAAGTGGAAGGGTTGTAAGACAACTCAAGAGGTACGTGGGCTTGGGAGAATTCTCAGATCTGGTTTCAAGCGCGCATGAACCTGATCTGGTTAACTACAATGAGACACTCCAAGATAAAGATGCAGATTCTTGACAAAAGGCAATGATATCTGAGATGGGGTCAATGGATTCTAATCAAGTATGGGAGCTGGTAGACTTGTTTGATGGTTTTAAACCCATTGGACGCAAGTGGGACTACAAAAGAAAAAGAAGATCTGACAGAAATGTTGAAACCTTTAAAGCTAGGCTTGTGGCGAGGGGTATACTCAAAAAGGAGGTATCGATTATGAGAAAACCTTCTCCCCGGTAGCTATGCTTAAGTTGATCCGGATTCTCTTGGCCACAACTGCTCAATTAGATTACGAGATTTGGAAGATGGATGTCAAGACAGCTTTTTTCAACGGAAGTCTTAAGGAAACCATTTTTATGCAGTAACCAGAGGGATTCATTGCAGAAGGCCAAGAGCATAACATTTGCAAGCTTAAGAGGTGCATCTATGGACTTAAGCAAGCATCCAGATCTTGGAATATTTGGTTTGATGAAGTAATCCAGTCTTACGGATTTACTTAGTGTCTGGATGAGCATTGTGTGTACCGCATATGTGACAGGAATGTAATAGTATTCTTGTACTTTACGTATATGACATTTAACTTATTGGCAAAAATAAGAAAGTGTTATCAGACATAACGCCATGACTGTCTAAGCAGTTTGATATGAAGGATTAGGAAGAAGCTGGACATATCCTTGGGATTAAGATTATTTGAAATCGTAGGAAACGTTCACTGACGCTTTCCCAGGCTTCATATATAGATACAATTCTAGCTCGTTTCAACATGAAGAACTCCAAGAAAGGAATCTACCTTTCAAACATGGAGTGCATCTGTTTAAAGAGTAGATTCCAAAGACTGTTAAGGAGATAGAAGCCATGAAGACAGTTCCTTATTCTTTTGTAGTAGGAAGTCTCATTTATGCAATGTTGTGTACGAGGATTGCTATGTCATTGACATGGTTAGCATATATCAGAGTAACCCAGGTAAAGCTCATTGGGAGGCTATTAAGTTCATCCTTAAGTATTTATGCAGAACGAGGGACCAAATTTTGGTCTATCATACGTATGAGCTTTTTCCGAAAGGTTACATAGATTCTGATTTCCAAGGCGATAGGGACAAGAGTAAGTCTACCTCAGGGTATGTGTTTACATTGGGAGGTGTAGCCATAGTTTAAAGGAGTGTCAAGAAAAAATGTGTGGCGAACTCTTTTATGGAAACTGAATATGTTGCAGCATCAAAGGCAGCGAAAGAAGCGGTGTGGCTCAAAAACCTGCTAGTGGACTTAGATGTGATTCCTGAGTTATCGAGGTCAATCACGGTATACTGTGATAACAGTGGCGCAGTAGCCAACTCGAGAGAACCACGAGCCCACAAGGTGAGTAAACACATAGAGTGTAGTACCACCTGATACGAGATATTATAAAGAAGGAAGACGTGGTCGCGAAAAAGATAGCATCAGCAGAGAACCTTGCAGATCCTTTCACGAAGATATTGACTGCATAAGTCTTTGAGGCTCACGTGGAGGGCATGGGAATAAGATACTGAACTGAGCCTTGATTGTTCTCTAGATTTTAGACTAGTAGTAGGTTAATTGTATTTCGCCAGTTTTATGCTTTAAGCGCAACTTAAGTATTAGCGGGAGATTGTTGGTTTTGAATACTAAAGCTTTGCTTGTATAAAAACTATTTCCCAATTTATATATATTGATTGAATGTTTTAGTTAATATTGTATGTTTTCATATGTACTCCTCTTATATCAAGTGACTAGATGATAAGGTCTCTGGTGTGACACAATATATCTCATCATTGGTTAAAGTCATGATATATAAATTAGGCTCATGAGTGAGACATTTTTGGACATACTGTCGGGTTAAGTCATTTTGTGATTCGGAAATTAGTTTGTCTAAACTAATTGAATCATATAGATATTCCTGGGGCCTATTGAGCATGGCCATTTGGGTTGAATTGTCTTGTACTGATTTAATAGACTATTCGATCCTAGTATTCTATCTCTTAATCCCTAGACATGAACGAGCATGAGGATTAGACATAGTGTACTTTAATTTGCCAATGAGTGCGGTTACTTGAGACTTGTATTCTAGGTAGGTTGGATGCGCGTGGTTGATTGCGTAATGTGTTGTTGTTTGTCGAAAGGAAACCATATACCGGTGCGTCCGGGATAATAGTGCTCTTGAGATGAGCTCGAAATGTTTATTATTATACTAAACCCGGTCGGTGGACTTATGTCTGGTATAGTAATAAGGTCGATTGGTACTAATCTCGAATTATAAGTAGTCCATAAATTAATTTATCAGTAAATTATAAAATTGACGCACACGATATCTTTGATGTGAGGAGAATAAAGAATAATTGATTTAGTGGTTCTGAAAGCAATTCTGGTTTGAGCGGTGATGCCATAATTAATCCGTTAGTAGTACGATCAATTATGTGTTGGGTTAATTGATAAAGTGAATTAATTATTTAATTAATTAATCCTAAGGGTCAATTAGTAAATTGAGAAAGTGGATTTAATTATTAATTAATTATTTGTTCAATTAAGAATTAGGAAATCCAAGAATTAGGTAATCTAATTGAGATTGGAAACTACTAAATCCCAAGCCCAACAAAAAGGCCTAACTCAAGCCCACTTAAAGTCTTTCTTGTAACTCTAAAAATAGACAAGGGATTAGTAATACAAGACACACAATTTACAAGTTTCACAATTCTTGAAACTAGAGAGAGAAAGCATAGAGAGCGAAATCAAACAATTCTCTTTCGAAGTTGGTTTTCTTCCACAAGCAGCGGCGGCAGTAGCTCACTCCCAGTGGTGGCCGGCGAATTAATTCCAACGGTGACCAGTGAATTAATTCCGGTGGCGGCTGGCGGGCGGTATTTTTTGACGAAGCGGCGTCGACTCTAGTTTCCGGTGAGAAACCATCCGATGAGTTTTTTGTATTACTGATCAATTGGTTCTGTAGTTCGTAGCTTACACAACATTAGAATCTGTTTCAGAGTCATATAAGCGATTACTTAGGTGACACGCATCAAAGGTATAATCATTATCTTCCGCTTTAATTAAAGATTTGTTGTTGTGTGACAAATTGAATAAGGTAAAACTAAGATCCAGTGCTCATGTGGTATTTCAAACAGTGTTTGAATCAGATTGCACGAGCGCTCGTGTTTGATTGAAAGTTCCCGATTCTGGAATGCGTAGTACGAAAGTGGAATTTTTTATCAGACCTGGGCAGATAATTCCTTCAGCACTAACTTCCCTGCTTGACTTAACAATTGATTTTTCCAAATGGCAAACCATAGCATCTAAGGATTCCAAAATATGTTGAAAATAGGATGCCTGACGCATACCTTATACAAATGGCAACCCAAGTGGGACATTACCAAACAACCCTCGAGGATACCAAGAATATGAAGAACTCATGCCTTTCTTGATGAAGTACATGGGCTAGAAGCTAAAAGAAAAAACTCTTGTTCCTATTAATCTTCTAGCCAGACGCCTCTTCCTATTCTCTCAATTTCAAAATATAAGTTGTTTTCACCATTTGGGGGACTAGTCAAAATATAAGTCACTTTTCGGGAAGCAACTCATTTTTTTTACTCTATTACCTTTATTTAATTTACAATTTCATTGGGACTTGTCTTTGTCATGCACTATTCGATGTCATAGCAATACTATCAAGAAATATATTAAATAGGGATATAACAGGATTTACAGTTAAAATTTATGGGAATGTCCAACAAATAATTGCTGCCTTAGTATGTGTGCTTGGTCAACAATGACTTATATTTTGACATGGAGAGAGTACTTCTCAAAAACCCGTGTGAATGACCTAAGAGAAGCACTCATGCCTCTTGAAAAGATGAAGAGAGCATAAACAAAACACAAATAGGAGATAGAGAGTGAACTTAAAGGCGTGAAATAATGGTTTATCAACCCACCTGACACCAAACACTTAAGCTTCCTGCTGCGCAGCGCGGCAGCGCCGCTACTGCTGCCAGCGGTTACTACGAAATAACGATAACCCAAAACCCACGAATTCAAGTTGCCCACCATAACGCATTCGATTACAAAAATTAATTCTCCTACTACAAGGCTTTCTAGGAAATTAAATAATCAAAATTACATAGAAAAAATCCTACTACAGATTTAATCCAATCATACACGACTTCCAGCACGTGGTTATACTATTACAAACATTCATAATAAAATTAAATTCGGACATGTCCCTGAGTTTAATTAAAACCCATACAAATGTAACCATAATAGTCGGGATTTCTTAACCACCTGCAAATAAAACCATGTAATAAATTGAACAAGCACAAACCCAAAACCAGGCTCTGATACCAATTGAAAGATTATCTGCCCGGGCCTAGCTTGAAACTCACTTTCGTGCTACGCATTCCAGAACTAGAATATCTGACCAGGCCTAGACGCTAGCACAATTGCTATTCCAACCCTTTTGAAATAACAATGCGCAAGATTTGGGTTTGCACTTATTCGATTTACTACGCAACAAAAATTCTTAATAAAAGTTAGAAACATAAGAATTACCTATTGAAGCGTATACTTAGGTGATTCTCTTGTATGCTTCAAGACTTTGCATGTATGTTGTGTGGGCAGTAATCTAACTAGCAATTTGATAAGCTAATCACCACAATCCACTTGCCAGAAAAATCCAGCACCGTTGCACCTGGCACGTACAATTAACGCACCACCTGGAGAGAGAGAAAGCTACACTTTGCTGCCAAAAATCAAGTAGAATTTTGGCTGCTCTTAGCTATAGAAAATCCAAATTTTAGAGAGAAGTTTTCTCTCTCTTGAATTTTCTCTCTCTAAGTTTTCTTGTCTTGAAAACTTACGAACTGTATATTGAATTGTGTGCCTTGAATATCTAATCCCTTGTCTATATATAGAGTTACAAGAGAGACCCCAAGTTGGTTTAGGATTGGCCTTCCTACTGGGTTTCTGTTTTCTTCAATCCTGTTCCTGGACTGATACACATCCAACTGATACAGGGATCACTTATCCCTATCCAGTTCCTGGTATGATTCATAACCAACTGATACAGGGATTCACTTATCCCAAACCAGTTCCTGGTATGATTCACAACCAACTGACTCAATGATTAATTAATTACTTAATTAATTAAATCTACCTTTGTCAATAACCCAATACATAATTAATCGTACCATTAACGGATTAATTATGACACTACTATCCTACACCAGAAATGCTTCTAGAACAACTTAATTAATTTATTCATAATCTCCCTACATCAAAGATATAGTGCTCGTTAATATATTAATTCACTGATAAATTAATTAATTAACCTCTTTAATTCTGAGACTAGTACCACTCGACCTTTTTACTATACCGGACATAAGTCCACCAGCCTAGTTTAGTATAATAAACTTTATGAGCTCATCTCGGGAGCACCCTCAACCCGAACGCATCGGTACATGATTTCCTTTCGACAAACAGTAGCACACCAAACAACTAAACACGCGCACCCAACCTACCGAGATTATTGGCCACAATTGATCTCACCCATTGGCAGATCAAAGTACACTATGTCTAATCCTCATGCCCACTCGAGTCTAGGGATTAAGAGAAAGAATACCAAGAACGATTTGTCTATTAAATTAGTACAAGACAAATCATCCCTAACGGGTCAAGTTTAATACGCCCTGGACATATCTATATGATTCAATTAGTTTAGACAAACCAATTATCCAAATCACATAATAACCTAAACGACAGTTTGTCTAAAGCTATCTCGATTACGAACCTCATTTATATATTATGTCTTTTAACCAATGATGTGATCTACTGTGTCACACAAGACACCTCATCATCTACTTACATAACATAAATGGACATATCATGCACAACAAAATATAACCAAAATATAAATCGATATATTAACTGAGAAAATGTATAATACAACATAGCTTATGTATTCAACTCCAACAACACTAAAATTGGAATTGGCATGAATCTACTGCGTAAAATTTTGAAAATCATGTCGCCGATCCTAACAGTGATATCCGAGCTAGGCTTAATTTTAGTGTTAAAATTAAAATTGATTTTGATTAAAAGAAATTGAATTTTAATTAAAATTGATTTTAATAAATTTTTTGGAAAAAAATCGGGCTTGTATAAAGTAAAAGAAAAAAATTTTTGGGAAAAATAATTAAAATATTATTTTCTAGAAATTGTTGAGGGTCTGCCGGACTGGGTGCCGTCGACCTACCGAAATCTGGCGATAAAATCGCGAGCGTCGAACTGGCCGATTTTTATGGTTTTGGTTCAAATTTTTTGTGGGTTTTGTTCTCCCTTTCCTTGAAACTATTTTCATTTTGGTTTGAGGTTAAAAACATGTCTGGATTGAATGGTTCGAAATTTGGAGTTTTTCAAAATTTTTGCCGGAAAAACGATTGAACGGGAAAATAAATTAAGGGTTCTGTTTTTTGTCAGAAAATTAAGTTTTAAAGGCTGGGTTTTGTAACCTAGATGATTCCGGTGCTTTTCCAATTGGTTTAAAAGGATTTGGGTTCTTTTTTGGCCGGAGAATTGGGTTTTTCGATTCTCGTCAAAAAATCAGGTTTGCCGGAAATATTGTTGGACGAGATTTCTGTTTGTTCTTCGAAGATCAATGATGGTTCTTCGATCATCGGAAAATCTAGATCACCGACAGAGATCGGACGAGATGAACTGCGTTCATCAATGACGCCATGAAATTTTTCTTTCTCACCGGGAAATACAGAGCCATCGAGGAAGACGGTGGGTGACTGAAACCCTAGTGGGTGAAATTACATAAATGCCCCAGCCGCATCCATAAAAACCCTAATTTGCCAAATTTTAATGTATTAACATTTATAAACTGGCCCCAGCAGTTTTTTGTTTTCCTTCAAACCCTAGGCCCAGAACTTTTGTTATTTACAACATCGACTCAAAATTTTCAGGAATTTTTGTTCCTGATTTTAATTTTGGAATTAAGATAAAATCTTATTAGAATTTTAGTTTTAAATGTTAAAATTGGATTTTATGATTTTAAAATATCTTAAATCAATTTTCTTAATAAGATTAGGATAATTAGCTAATAAATAGAATGATTAATTTGATTCCTTTATTTATGCTTTCAAATATGCTATGATTTATTTAAATAGTTTAAATATTTGCACACATATTTGGTATGTTCATGCATCATTTTCATAAATGATTGAACAAGAAAAAGGAAAGAGTGATTAAAATTGATTATGACACAATCAATTTTAATTGTATAGAATATTTTGGAAATATTCAATTACACAATCTTTTAAATTGATTGGCTTAATTAAAATGAGCTTGTATGAAGCATTTGCATTTTATGTGTTTTTCATGCATGAATTGGGATTTATTTATTTTGATTTAATTTGGGGCCTGCGAGCCATTTAAATTGGGCTTGCGAGCCTATTAAAATTTATTATAATAGAATATATTAGAAATTAGGCCCAAGAAATTCTAACAAGCCAAGATGGATTCATGGAGTTGGAGCCCAATAATGGAGGCCCAAATGAAGACAAAGTTTTAAAAACATTGTAATAGACTAGAGCCCAATTCATTGCATTTTTCGCTTCATATTTCATATTTTGTGAAGGATGAAAAACGAAATGCATGTTGGGGGCTCGCTGTCGAACGCCTGTGGACTTAGAGAGCCCAAGGGCCTCAAGTTTTCTTCGTGCGGCAAGTATCACATAATAGGTGTCCAACTTTACTCACTACCACTATGTGGAAAAACTGTTTGGGTATTTGTTGATGTGATGCTTCGAGGGATGGTTTGGCTTAGGGAAATCGGTCCTAACTTGACTCGATAAGTTGACTAGGATTGGTTTTGCAATGACAGGATGGTGTCAAACATTTGGAATGTTCATCTCATCACCAAAAAGTAGCATGGGATGCAATTAGAAAGCGTTAAGTTGTATGAGATGTGTTTTGAACGTTGCCTGCCAAAAGGGCCCGATCTCTACGACACTTGCCAAAACAAGACTGGAGTTTGGTTCTTTGTAGATTTTCGGCCCACAATCTAGCACCGGCACAAAATTGTTTGGGATTTCAATTTTGGCTATTGTGGAAAATGATTTTAAAAACTCATCCAAATATTTTGCATTTAATCTTTTGTAGAAATGGCATCATCTAACACTAATATTGTTTCAAACTTTATTCTAAAAAGTATTTTGGATAAAGACAAATTGGTTGGACCAAACTTCTAAGACTGGGAAAGAAACTTGAGAATTGTTCTCAAGCAAGAAATGAAGCTACATGTATTAGAGACTGCTTTACCTAAACCACCACAGAATGCCTCGGCTACTGTTCAGCGTACATGGGATAAACTGAAAAGTGAATCTGACGATGTGACATGCTTAATGCTTGCATCTATGACGGGCGAGCTTCAGAAGCAATTTATGAATTCAGAAGCATTCTGGATTTATGAGTGACTGACATAAATGTTTCATGAACAAGCCCGTAACGAAAGGTTCGTTACAATTAAGGCATTGATCTCGTGCAAGATGGCGAAGGGTTCATCAGTAAGCACGCATTTAATCAAGATGAAAGGGTATATTGACACCCTAGAGCGATTAAATGCGCCTCTTGCTATAGAGTTAGCCATTGACATCATATTGGCCTCATTGCGTGATGAATACAATGATTTTGTGGTGAACCACAACATGCATAACATAGAGAGGAGCATTCCTGAGCTTCATAGGATGCTGAAAAATATTGAGCAAACCCTTCGGAAGGCCATGCCAGTAATGGTTGTAGAGAAAGAAAAGAAGAGCAAGTTTAAAAGAAAGGCCAAAGCTGGGCAAAACAAGAAAGCTCGCAGTAAGACTGCTGCCAAAGCCCAGCCTTAAGCTCCTCTATCTGCTAAGACAAAGCCTCAAAAGGATGATACATGTCTGTTCCGCAAACAGAAAGGTCACTGGAAGAAAGACTGTAAACTGTTTCTTGAAAGCAAACAGAATCATTCAGCTTCAGGTATCTTTGTTATTGAAATAAATCTTTATATGTCCACCTCATGGGTATTAGATACCGGATGTGGGGCTCATATTTATACTAATGTCTAGGAACTCAGAAATAGAAGGATGACAAAGAAAGGTGAAGTAGATCTCCGAGTGGGCAACGGGGCAAGAGTTGTTGCTGTTGAAGTTGGAGATTACACTTTATCTTTACCTTCTGATTTAAACATTGAACTTGAGAATTGTTATTATGTACCTGCTTTGAGTTGGAATATTATTTCAATTTCTTGTTTGCATATTAAAGGTTGTCGTTTTATTATTGGAAATAATTCGTTATCTTTATATCGGAATGATGTTTTATACGGGGTTGCAAATGTGTGCAACGGCCTATATGTCTTGGATTTGAACCAAAAAAGACCGGTATATAACATTGAAAATAAAGCTTAATCAATTAAGTTTGATATGAGTCCAAATTATCTTTGGCATTGTCGTTTAGGCTATACAAACAAGAAACGAGTTCAAAGACTTCATAAGGATGGAGTGCTAGCATAATTTGATTTTGAATCATATGACACATGTGAACCCTGTTTGCAAAGAAAAATGACAAAGAGTCCTTTCAATAAGATAGACAAAAGAACTAGTGAGCTATTAGCCCTAATACACATGGATATATGTGGACCAATAAGCACACAAGCCAGAGGTGAATTCGTATACTTCGTTACTTTTATCGATGACTATAGTAGATATGGCTATGTCTACTTAATGAGGCATAAAAATGAAACTTTTGAAAAGTTCAATGAGTTTAAGAACGAAGTAGAGAATCAGTTGGATAGAAGGATTAAGGCTATTCGCTCCGATCGGAGAGGTGAATACCTTAGTGATGAGTTCGATGGCTATCTAAAACAGTGTGAAATTATTTCACAGCTGACTCCACCGGGAACACCTCAATGGAATGGTGTATCCGAAAGGAGAAATCATACCTTATTAGATATGGTTCGATCAATGATGGGCTAAGCGACTCTTCCTATATCTTTTTGGGGTTATGCTCTCATTTCTGCTGCTTACTTATTGAACCGTATTACATCTAAGGCAGTAGACAAGACTCCATATGAGATATGGATGGGTCAAAAGCCCTATATGTCTTATCTGCAAGTTTGGGGTTGTCAAGCTCATGTAAAGAGTTTACAAAGTCATAAGCTTGAACCCAAAACTGACAAATGCCTGTTTGTGGGGTATTCTAAGGAAACCAAAAGATATCAATTTTACCTCCTAACTGAGAACAAAGTGTTCGTTGCTCGAGGAGCTACTTTCTCAGAGAAAGAATTTCTATACAAGAAAGACAGTGGGAGTAAAATAGAACTCGAAGAGGTTCAAAACCCACAAGAGAGTGTAGAACCATTTACACAAACCCAGATGGAATTTAGCATGGAAACTCATGAAGATGAGCAACCTAAGCCAACAAAACAAGAACCTAGAAGATCTAGAAGATCTCGTCAACAACTCGAGATATACGAATTTCTCGTAACTGACAATCAAGATTTGATCTTGGTGGACTCTGATGAGCCCACGACCTACAGACAGGTTATAGAAAATCCAGATTCAGATAAATGGCAACAAGCCATGGAATTTGAAATGCAATCCATGAGGGACAATAAAGTATGAACTTTGATTGACGCTCCCGTTCAGGCAAAGGTTGTCGATTGCAAGTGGATTTTCAAGTTAAAACCTGGCAGGATCTTCAAGGCATGACTAGTGGCTAAAGGTTTCAGACAGCTCATGGTATTGACTATGATGAAACCTTCTCCCCTGTCGTGATGCTCAAGTCCATCTGGACTTTGCTCGCCATAGATGCATATTATGACTATGAGATATGGCAGATGGATGTTAAGATGGCTTTCCTGAATGGAAACCTACTCGAGGATGTTTACATAAAACAACCCGAGAGATACATCGATCAAGATCATCCAAATTGAGTATGCAAGCTTCAGAGGTCCATCTACGGACTAAAACAAGCATCTCAAAGTTGGAATCTTTGTTTTGACGAGGCAGTAAAAGGTTATGGCTTCATAAAGAATGAAGATGAGCATTGTGTTTACAAGAAGGTTAGTGGGAGCAAGAATATTTTTCTCGTCCTATATGTGGATGACATCCTACTTATAGGAAATGACATTCCCATGATGAAAGACATCAAACAATGGTTGGGGAGTGTATTTTCTACGAAAGACTTAGGAAAAGCCGAAATGATACTAGGTATCAATATCTATAGAGATAGGTTTAAAAGGCTTCTAGGACTAAGTCAATAAGGGTATATAGACAAGATATTGAAGAGGTTCAATATGTCTAATTCTAAGAATGGTATGGTACCATTCAGGCATGACCTCCTCTTAAAGTAGAACCAATGTCCTTCTACTAAAGAGGAGAGTGATGCGATGAGTAGAGTCTCATATGCTTCAACAATAGGATCTATCATGTATGCCATGCTATGTACCCGCCCCGATGTCGCACATGCACTAAGCATGACTAGCAGATACCAACAAGATCCAGGAATAGATCATTGGACTACAGTCAAGGTAATCCTGAAGTACTTGAAGGACTAAAGGATTAATGCTAGTGTACGGAGGACAAGAACAGCTCGTCGTACAAGGTTACGCCGATGTTGTTTTCAAGACTGATCAAGACGACATGAAGTCACAATCAGGCTACATTTTTAGTCTGAATGGTGGTGTGGTGAGTTGGAAAAGCTCGAAGAAAGATACCACAGCCGACTCTATAATAGAATCTAAGTATATTGTTGCATCAGATGCTGCAAAGGAAGCTGTTTGGTTGAGGAAATTTGTGTCAGACATCGGAGTGATACCAAGTATCTAAGATCTTATAGACCTGTTCTGTGATAATAACGGGGCCATCGCATAAGCAAAAGAGCCTCGGTCACACCAGAAGACCAAACACATAATCAGACTTTATCGCCTCATTCGAGAGATCGTCGATCAAGGAGATGTTAAAGTATGCAAAATAGGGTCCGATGACAATATAGCAGATCCTCTCACAAAAGCTCTACCACAGTCAAAGTTTGAGAGACATGTAATAGAGCTTGGTCTTAAAATGTTTAGGACATAGCCCTTCAACGGGAAAGTGGGAGATTGTTGGTGTATGTGCCCTTTTAAGGGCTATATAGATATTTGTCGTTTGGATTGATATTATAATCAGATGAGTTAATTTCATGATAGTAATATTCTTGTGCATATTTAATTTCATGAAATCGATCCACCAAAAGAAACACTCCATGGACTGATTAGATCATGTGTGATTCTTTTGAGTACTACTCGGACGAGGATCCTTAGACCAGAAATCACAACATGGTCTTAGGTGAATTGTAGTGTGCTTTGACTTACACCTAACGGGGTCGTAACAGGTTGCCAAGTACGGGTATGATTGGGTACACTATGAGACACGCTAAGGTATGTAGGTGAAGTGATGAGACTACAAGTCTCTCTTAAGTGAGAGATGATATCTTGGCCACTTGATAGTGAACTGAGAAGTGCATGGCTGTGCCCAAGAAATGATAAGTGTTATCATTTGCTTGATGAATTCAGTGTTACTAAGAGATCAAGTAAACGTTTAGCTATATAAGGATGATGGTTCCATGTCTTATGCTAAACGGGATATCAATGTAGATGATCGTACGCAGTTTGCTCGGAAAGGTTGTGTTGAATCACCATTCGACCCTCCACTCTAAATTGGGTAGTCATTATGTCTTACTAGAGACCACTAATGACTTATGGATTAATCAATGAGATTGAGTTATGCATTACCAATTTAGAATGGACCTACAGGATCGCACATAAGAAAGTTCGATGATGCATAATAAGTAGTCTTGCCTACAATAAGTATAATTGTTATACTTAAATAAATAAGATTTAATTAAATAGTTTAATTAAATATTATTGAAAAGTTATGTGGTATTAATTAAGAATTAATTAATTACCTAGAAACTATTGGGATGGACTGATAAATCAAGGGACTTAATTGCAATTGAGATTCTTGATCAGCCTGGTCCATGGGTCATGGGTTGATCCATGGGCTTGGTGTATAGCCCAAATTATTAAAATATTATTTAATACTGATTTAAAATTAGTAAATATTATTTAATACTAATTTACAATCAGTAAAATAATATTTGGTAATAATACTGATTTGGAATCTGATTAAATCAGTAATGTAATAATTGATTGATTATAATACTAATTTTGGAAATTTTAACTCTACAAATATCCTAGGGATATTATTGTAGAAGGGAGACGATTTCAATCAGAAAATCAGACCAAGTAAATTATACACAGAATCCCAAATTCTCTCTGTAGGCAGAAAATGGCTAGCACCGAATCTACAAAGAGTTTCAGTGCTTGAAAGTAGAGAATCCTTCAAGAAAGGATTTTGGTGGTGACAAACGTAACTTGAGAAGAAGACTTGGACCAACATCAAACAAGGATCCAGACGCGGCAAACTTTAGGAGCTTTAAACGTAGGATTAATTAAAACACTAAAATTGGGATCGGCATGAATCCGCTGCGTAAAATTTTGAAAAATCATGTCGCCAATCCAAGATTAGCCTTAGATAATTAATTCAACTATTTCTTTAACCACTAATAGGATCAGTAATTGCAGGCAAACATAAATCCTTGTGTGTTCTATGTGGATCGATACCTGAGTACTCTACAACGGGATTCTTGAGTCCCTTAGTGTGGATTTAGGTTTTATAAATATTATCTTTGATAGGTACATTTACTGCATATAACATATTGCTGAAAAAATGCATGGAATAAGACTAAAAAAGAGAATAAATCCCCTGTAGATGATGAGATTAATGTTTTCTATAATGAATGTTCATCAAACTACTATGTTGTGCAAAAATTCGGTCGGTGCTCTTGGCTATTTATTGAGAGGAAACCTTTTATTTTGTGCTCAATTGAATGTTTTGATGAAATTATGATATGGGCTGATGATTTTTGTTATTAATTTGTAGATCTAATCCATGGGTTGCATGATTATACTTTTATAAGGATTGTTCATGGTATCTAAATTTCGGAAGTGCATATTGCGATCTTTAATTAGTTGGATGGAGGACTAAATCACTTAGAATTTGGGCCTAGAGACTCTGAACTATTATGGGTAGCTTACATCTTGTACAAATTTTGAAAGATAAACAAAAGAGTAGGAGATCTAAATCGGACAAAAACTAGATTGACTATTGGTTAGGATAACCAATGTGCTTGTTGCATTAGCCAGATGTGGCAAACCAATAACTCAATTAGTTAATCAGTTCTAGTGACGTGACTATCCAATTTAGAGAGAAAAATATGATTAACCCCTAATCTAGTAATTTACTTGCTTAACTTAATATTCAAAAGAAAAGGAAAACAAAGCAACAACTTCTTGTTCTCGTGAGATCGATACCTCATTACTACCCAGTAAATTTATAGTTGAACCTAAAGTGTGGAATCGAGGAAAATTTTATTACTTTGTGTTCAGTTACAATTCACACCAAACACAATACTCTATACCCCTGGTACTACAATATAATTTGCCTCATATCAATTTGGTTCATAATTTGAATCATAATTATAGTAAAAATCTTGCATATATAGTCTATAATCTATTTATAATTATTAGTCTTTACTAAAATAAAACTCTGAGAGAGAAAACTGAGACAATTCCTTATATCACACATAAGCAAAAGTTCTACATCTTTTTTTTTTTAATTTGTATTATAATTATTTAACTAATTAAAATATACTAGTTATCGTATCTTATCATAATTTTTTTAATTTCTTTTAAAATTTTTAAATATTATTTAATTATAATTTAAAAAACACTCTCAAACTATAAATACAATTGACATTCGCAATTTATATCTTGTACCACTGTGTACATGTACCACTTACTATAATTAGTAAATTTTTTTGAGCCAATTGTCTTTTTTTCCATTTTTAGTAATATTTAGTGACACGCCCAGTTTTTTTTTTCTTTTTTTCCCGCCGTGGTATATATACATTCAAAACGTGCTGGTTGCATTTTTTTTTTTTTTCAAAAACTAAATGAGAGCGATAAAAAACTTAACAAGAGCGATCAAAAACTTAACGAGAGCGATCGGAACCAGAGTTTTTTGAATTGCGCTGCTTCTGAAATCATTCTACAAGCATTGAAATTGTTAATAAAGGTATCGGATCGAAGAACAATGATGATCATCGGTTTTTCTTCTTTTCGCGATTGATGTTTTTGTTGTTTTTATAATATGTTTTTGCGAATTATGATTTTCGATCATTTGAAAATTGTTATTCCATTCGTATGATTCGTTTTTGTGATGCTGTTATTTTGATCGTTGTGTTCGAGGACGTTATTGGTATGTATTTTTGAATGTTGCGGCATAAATCTGCACGTTGAGGGATAGGATGTTATTTTTTTTTCATTTTATATGATGTAGCTGGACGTTGCGTAAGGTATAACTGGGACATTTTTGGACGTTGCTTAATGTGATGTTGTTTGTTTTTGTTTTATTGTGATGTTTCTGGGCGTTGCGTAAGTAATAAGTGGGACGTAGTGTAACATTGCGGGATATGAGTTTTTCCATAGTTTTTATGTGATGTTTTTCTGGACGTTGCGTAAGTAATAAGTGAGACGTGTTGGGACGTTGCGTAAATAATAAGTGGGACGTTGCTTAAGTTGTTATTATTATTTTTTCCCTTTTTTTTCAGATATGGAATCAATGGATGATGAGTCGATGATGTCTTTGATTGGTCAGAGAGTTGGTAGCATAGATGAGGCATACGATTTGTATAACAAATATGCTTTCGAATTGGGTTTTAGTATTAGGAAGCATAGGTCTCGTAGTAAGGAAGATGGGTTATATATGAGACAGTTTGTGTGTTGGAAGCAAGGTGAGAAGGATTATAAAAATAAGACTGAGAATGAGAGAATTTATTCTAAATTGATGATGGTATTTAGGAGAATTGATGATGGTATTTGGGAGGTGCAAAAGCATTTCCGGAAACACAATCATGAGATGTGCTTTGAACATCAAAGACACTTATTGCGTTCTAGTAGAAATATGAATTCTTTATCAGTTGATTATTTGAAGACTTTGAAGGATTCTGGTGTTCGTGTTTGAGATGGTTACATAGTGTTGTTCAAAGAGGTAATTGATTTTAAATAGTTTTCCTGTAGACGTAAGTGGACGTTGTGAGAGTATTATTACTGATGTTTCTGGACGTTGTAGTTATAATTTTTTTTTCTTTGCAACAGGCTGGTGGACCATCTCAAGTAGGTTTTACTTCACGAGATGTTTATAATCGTATAAAAATTGAGAAGAAAAAGACCATTGATGGTTGTGATGCAAATACACTTTTTGAGATATTGAAGAAAAGGTCTTGTGATGAACAGGATTTCTATTTTGATTTTGAGCTGGACAGCGAATCATCATTGTGTAATTTATTTTGGTGTGATGGACAAATGTAGGCGGATTACAAGATAGTTGGAGATTTGGTTGTTCATGACATGACTTATAGGACAAACAAGTATCGTTTTATATGTGGACCATTTGTTGGGATGGACAATCACTGCCGTAATGTTATGTTTGGAATTGGTTTCATAAAGAATGAGAAGATTGAATCATTTAATTGGTTGTTTAAGACGTTTTTGAGGTCCAATGGATGGTCAAGTACCAATTACTTTGATGACAGATCAAACATTTTCGATGGCAGCAGTTATAAAAGATATATTTCCATCAACTCGTCATCGGTTGTGTCTTTGGCATATAAATGAGAACTTCCGGAAGAACTTACCTTCATTACGTGATGACACAGATTTTTCTAAATTGTTTCAACGCCTTCTTTACAGTGTGGTTACAAATGAAGAGTTTCAGCATGTTTGGGACAGGTAAGGACGTTGCGGTAGTGTTTTTTTGGACGTTGCAATAGTGTTTTTACGTACGTTGTGGTATTTGTTTTTGACATTGCGGAAACATTTTTTAATTTTTTTTTTGTTTGTTTACAGCATGGTGGCTGAATATGAATGTGGAAATATTCAGTGGTTGAATGATCTCTATGAGATTCGCGAGAAATGGTGTCCTGCATTTAACAAAGATTACTTTTCTGGAGGGGTTCTCTCATCTAAAAGGAGTGAGTCAACAAATCGTGCGATTTCAAGGCGGCTAAGCAAAACATCATCACTTTGCAATTTTTACCATCAGTTTGTAGATGTGGTGAATGACTGGAGGAATAACGAAAATGAAGAAGACTACAGGTGTCATCAAGGGAAGCTGGATTTGTTTGTTCCGAAACATTCGTTGTTAATTCAAGCTTCTGAAGTTTACACAATTAATGCATATCTTATGTTTGAGACTCAGTTTAAAGACATGACTTTATACAATTATGAAATGGTTTGTGAAGATGACAGGTTAATTCAATATCATGTCTGGTGGGATGGAGAAGATATTTTTCAACATGTTGTGTTGTTTGATAAGTTGACGTATTGGATAGAATGCAGCTGCAAATATTTCAATGAAGTTGGGATATTATGCGGTCATTCACTTCGTGTTTTTAACCTGAATTGTGTTAAGGTATGAATTTTTATTGGTTCAATTTTTGCTTTTGTTTTTTTTTTTTTTGTGACGTTGTTAATATGTTAATCTGACGTTGCGATAGAGTTTTTATGGACGTTGATTATAAAATACCAGACGTTGTTGGTGTGAAACTTGTTTTGTTGATTAATTAATTAATTACTTTTTTTTATAGATACTACCCGATAGGTGTATATTACAAAGGTGGAGTAAGGGTGTGACATATGGCCGTCATATTCAATTTCATAATTCACGTCCGAGAAATGAAGGATATTATGTTTACTATTCGTTTGGAGGCATGCTGCCAGCAAGAAGTATTTGAGATTGATTCAATTATGTCAGTCGAGTTCTATTGCTCGTGGAATTATAAATGATAAATTCAAAGATCTTAGAGATTGCATTGCTGAGTTAGCTGGTATTAGATTGGAAGGAGGAGGTGAAGATGTGGATGATGATGATGATGATGGTACAGAATGAGAAATTAGAGATTCGAAAGGGAAGAGACCAAAAGGTGTTCGAAATGTACGGCCAAAGAGTACAATGGAGAAAAAAAGGAATATTTTGAGAAGTGGAAAATACAAAAGGAACAGTTTAGATGGTGTAGTTGAGTGAGATGATTACAGGAATTGAGATGAATTTATAGTTGTAATTAACATTTGATTTGGAAAATGAATGTTTATTGCTTTTAATTTGAGATTTTGTAGACGTAATTGGACGTAGTAGGATGTTGTGGCATAATGAGTTGTGTTTTGATATTAGTTGATACATTTCAGCACGTTTGGTTACGTCCAAAAAAAAAAAAATATTCGCAACGTCCAAAAGGAATCACAAAATTTTATTGGTTGTTTTATTTGGTTTTCTTATTAGACGTTCCGGGACGTTGCAGTTCTATTTTCGAACGTTGTACGTCATACGAAATTTTAAGATACTGATATGAAAAGAAAATAATGGAATTTTATTAAAATTATTATTACAAATGCATGGATGTAGACGTTTCTGGACGTGGTGCTAGTTGTTTTTGACATTGTGCTAGTTTTAGTGATTCTGGTAGTGATTTCTGGCCATTTTTTGAAGAAGTTTTGCTATTTTTGAATTGGTTTTTGAAAGTGAATGTCTCACCACGTCCAACAACGTCCCACAACGTCCCGTAAACAACTATCATAACGTCTAATATGAAAAGAAAAAGTTTAAGATACTGATATGAAAAGAAAATAATGAAATTTTATTAAAATTATTACTACACTTGAGGCATCATCCTCATCAAGCAGAATGGAAGAGTAGTCTCCAAGATATTCAGGGTGTGGAACCATTTCATCATGATGGGATTGTAGGATTCCAGATATTTCGCACATGTCAATGACGAGGCTGGGGTAAAGGATACTCCGAGTCCACCCATTTTGAGAAGCCAACATCTTCCATGTAGTATTTGATGATGTTGCCCTAATTGATACTTTTCCTTGCATTTGTTGCAATTAAAATGGCCAAACCGAATGGCTTGGAGACTTGTCCTGCAGCGACATTGTAACAAAGGAACGTGTACAGTGTTTTTGCAAAACTGTTCAGATCTTCTAATCTGATCGTCCAATAATTGTTTGGGACGTTAATGTTTTACTTTAATAATGCTCGGACTTCCTCCATGGTTGGTTGGAAATAGGCAATATCATCATGTTGTAAAGACTGAGGACCCAAGTTCCTGATGCCCAAGTGGTCGTTGATTACTTTAGTAGTTGTTCTGATTGAATGTCCTTTAACGTAAACTGTATTTAGTCTATTTCTATGATACAGACCATCATAGAACTCTAGGACTAGCGATCTGTTTACGTGTTGGTCGTTCATCGGCATCAATCCACTCCAATGATTTCTGTCAAGAAACATTCAGAGTTATGAATGATGTCCTACGCTAAACATATGTTTCATTGGCATTCGTTCAAGCGGGAGTAATGGAGGCATTGGTGGTTGCGGGTCTTGGTTTTCTTCGAATATGTTCATGCTTAGAAGAATATAACGACTGGCCATTGGAACGTGAAGAAGTGTTTCGGATTGTTGTGTTTGAAAGGGAAGAAGGAAAGCGAAGGAATTTTTAAGTTTTACCAAAGTGAATGTTAAACATTGTTTTACCAGTTGTTTTATAGGAGTGGATAGTTTTCTTGTTTGTAATGAAGGTATGCTTGGAAAGTCAGGATGGTTTTTTGTTCTGATGCAGTTAATGGAGTTTTAAAGACGTGTCTGTTTGCATACTTGACGTTTCAGGACGCGTTGGGACGCAAATGATGAATATTTTAGTTTTACAAGATGGACGTTTCAGTTGTTTAGTTTTACAACATGGATGTGTTGTGACGTATATGGACGTTGCGATATTGTTAACAGACATTGTTCTACTAAATTGAAGAAAATGATATGTAGATTAAAAGAAATTACAATATAAAGGAGAATTTAGTGATTCTGGTAGTTATTTCTGGCCATTTTTTGAAGAAGTTTTGTTGTTTTTGAAAGTGAATGTCTCACCACGTCCAACAACATCCAACAATGTCCAGTAAACAACTATCGCAAAGTCTGATATGAAAAGAGAAACATTTCTTATTTTATTGAAACACAAATGTAGTACTACGTTTTTTGGACGTTGTATAATTGAACTATAAATAAAGATAGTGATATTAAAAGAAAATTGGAGATTATATTAAAAATTATAATTTATTATACAATAATTTTCTAATTACTACCTACGCTTGAGGATGGTTCAAGCGTAGGATTTCGTCTTGCATTGTTAATGTCAAGAATAATGCAAGAGATGTCATCAAGATATGTAGAAAGTGTCACCAGTTCATCATCATTGTGTTTTAGGATTCCAGCCATTCCACACATGTCCATGACTAGGCTGGGTTAAAGGATACTCCGAGTCCATGTTGTGCCAACTTCTTCCATGTAGTATTTGATGATGTTGCCCCAATTGATTTTTTTTCTTGCCATCGTGGCAATTAATAGTTGCAACCCGAATGCCTTAGAGACTTCTCCTACAGCGACATTGAAACGTAGGAACGTGTATAATGTCTTTGCAAAAGTGCTTAGATCTTCTAATCTGATCGTCCAGTAATCATCTGGGACGTCAACATTTTACTTTAATATTGCTCTGACTTCTTCCTTAGTCGAACTTCTTCTTCGGATAGCCTCATGTGTTAGTGCATCAGGATTTTGGTTCCTCAGGGACAAGTGCGTGTTAATTGCTTTTGTTGATATGCTAAATCTAAAACCCCTCACATTCACTATATTTATTGCATCTTTGTTGTGTAGTGCATCATAGAAATCTAGTACCAGCGTTCTATTTACGAATTGGCGGTCCATTGGCAACAATCCCATCAAACCATTTCTGGTGAGAAATGGCATGAGTTTTGAATTATCTACTACATTGAACATATGTTTCATCGACATATGGTCAAGCAGAAGTGGCAGTGGTGGCGGTATTTGTTGTGGTGATTCTTAGTTTTTCAAAGATATTCATGTTACGAATAATGTAACGAAGGGCCATTGAGGAAATTGGTGAGAAATAGTTCAAGTTTGTGGGTTGGTTTTTTTGGAAGGGAAGAAGAAAAGCAGAGGAAATGTTGTATGGATGTTTCCAGATGTGGGTCTTGTTCATAGTATAACTTTTGAAAGAGTTTGTATTGAACGTACGTGGTTGGTTTAGCAATTAATACGAATGTAATTAAAACTATTAATAAGTAAGTGGTTGATGAAATTGAATGAAGTGATGGAGTGTTGATTGGACTTGGCGGAAGTTTTTTTTCATAAGTGGCAGGGTGTTGTACGGTTACTGTTAACAAATATTATATACTTTAAGTTTTGATTTTTCTTGATCTGTCCGCCACGTCCAGTAACGTCTTAAAAAATAACTATCACAACGTCTGAATGAAGTGATTTGGTTTGGACGTTGTTGGGACATTGCCAGACATGGGTCTTGTTTATATTTGAATTTTTGAAAGAGTTCATATTGAACTTACGTGGTTGGTTTGGCAATTAATATGAATGTAGTTGAAACTATTAATAAGTAAGTGGTTGAGGAAATTGAATGAAGTGATGGAGTGTTGATTGGTTTTGGCGAGAGTTGTTTTTCATTGAAAGGTTAAAGAAATGAAAGTTGAAAGACATTTCATTGAAATAAACTTATATATATTGATAAATTATATATAGTGGAAAGTATATGCAAATATAAGAAATATACAAATATACAAATAAACCAATTTATTTTTTATTTTGGAGATTCTGCTTTTGTTGTTTCTTTGGCGGTTGTTGTTTCGGATTTGGATTTGCAATCTCTGGATCTAAATCAGGCAAATCATATTCTTCACTTTCGCTTTCTTTTTTGCCAGTGGGCATTGGCAATGACTCATGTGCCATGGTTGATAAAAAATGATAATTCTTCTGGTAGTATTCCAATGCTTTTTGTTTGATCTCATCTTTTATCATGTTTGATGGAGACATCAAGATGTTGTATGAATACTTGGCTCGTAACCTGATGAATACGCTTTTGTCATTGGTCTTCTTATTTTGGATGAGAAGATTGTCATAATTAAAATCCAAATCACCTTCATACATCTCCATGTGCCGGATAGTAAACACAAACTAGTGGAAGTTATTTTGCAAAATAGAAGTTTAACAATAATAAGCAATAGCACTGACCCACAAAGTCCCGTTAAATACTCACCACGTCCACCTACGTCGAGAAAATCAACTATCACAACATCCGATAGTAAAAAGAAACAGCAATTATTAACTAACTCACCAAGTCTATCTACGTCACAAAAACAAGTAATACAACAAGTAGCAAGAGAAATAATATTACCTTATGGTGTATATTCCACAATCGCATATGTTATTTTGATCTTTCCAAGGTAGATCCACATATTCTAATAAATTAGTCTGCATTTGTTTGAATTCTGGATATTGGTCTTTTTTCTCCTCATCCATTATGCTTGCAAACATTGTTAGGACCTCATGATGCAATCGATTTTGATTTGGTCCTAAGTTGTTGAGAACTTTGGCATATGCATCCTGGATATTAATGGCCAGGGTGGTGAAGTGTCCACCGTCAATGAGGGGAAATAAACCTTGTAGTGATTGAAAACAATTATAAAATAGAATTTGATATGTATATTTAATGAATGATTTTGTAAATGTACTTATAAACTCGAAATTGAAATGTTCCAAGCTATGGTGGAATCGAGCAAGTTCTTCCTGCATCCAATCACGAAAACATTTTTTTTGTGCATTTTCACCATCTTGTTGTAAGCTTTTTTTGTAACTTGTGAAAATCAACTGCATCAAAATTAATACACAACGTCAGTTAAAGGTTTTCCAACAACAAAAAGGACAATGCTACTTTTATCTCAAACAGAAACAGTTAACAAGTCGCAACGTCCAGTTACGTATCCACCACGTTCCCCAACGTCCAAAAAATCAACTATCACAATGTCCACTATAATACCTACCACGTCCCACTACGTTTAAAAATTAACTACCGCAACGTTCGACAAGCAAATACAAAAAGTTGTTATTTATTGCAAATATAAATGTTTTTACCGAAAATCTGGTTGTGAAGAAAAACGTTTTTAGTCCAGATTTGTCTCTTAGCTTGCCAGGAAAACTTCTTATGTAGTTTTCGTGGGCGCACCATGCATTTAGGATTTCCATACTAAGCCATTTATTTGGTGACATGGTGTGGAAGTCTAGCCTAGTCAAGACCGTTCTTCCAAAGCTGTAGAGTGTTTCACTGCATTTGTTGGATCATAAGTTAGTAAGGATAAATAATTAATTTTGTTAGATGATAATGTTTTGGATGTACTTACAGTTTGTGGTGAGTCTTATCCCTTTTCCTATCCTTAATGAGGAATGCGAAATTGATCATCAGTTCCTCTTTCTTGGAATGCTTTACATCCAGCATTTGCTTCTTTAGAGGCTTGATGTAACAGTAAAATGGACTCCTCAGTGCCAATGGAAGCTTGATCTGGCAATGCTTTGGGCAGCGGATTGTCTTCCTCATCCATGATGATTCTGTAGAGAAATAATGAAAATGTATATGTCAGTAATAATATTATGATACAAAATGAATGAATTATAGTATTACTTACTGTCTGATTTCTTCCAGTTCTTGAGCATGTGGATCAGCTTGTATCTCCTGAGAAGTATCATACTCCTTTTGTAGATTCCTTGGCCTTGGCTCATGCTGTTGTGATAAGTCTATGCCGAGGTCGAAGCTTGGTGGTATGATTTCTTTAATTTCTTTAAGCTTCTTGTTTGTCTCTTGTTGTTCTTTTTCAATCTTATCAATCTGACTGAGAAGTGCAACAATGTTATCTTTATCAATATGACTTTGTGGTGTGACAAATGCAGCAAACTTCTTGTCGATCTCTTCTTGAACAATCTTATCCACTTGACTCAAAATATCAGCAGGATACTGAGTTGTTTGTGTAGCATCAATCTTCTTGCTGAGTTCTTCTTGTTGTTTTTGGAACATCTTTTCAACTTGACTCAACATTGGTTCAAAATCAGTTGGAGGTTGACTTAGTACAACAGCAGCAGCATCATCAACTTGTGCTGTTTCTTTGGTGACATTGTTGAAGAGATTTTCCATTTTTTTCAATGTCACTTCAAGCATCCTCAATGCTGGATGATCTTGTATTGCCTTTGTATCTTCTACAAGTTTGATGAGGTTGGTGTATTCCTTGAGTAATCGAGTTATTCCTTGATTAAGTCTTGTGATTTTGGCTTCATCATAATTATCAACAGGCTGTACACAATAAAAAAAGAACAACAGAGGAGTTATTTATGAGTGAATAATACACGCAACGTCCTGTTACACACACGCAACATCCTGTTACACTAACGCAACGTCCAATAACAAAGCCACGACGTTCAGTTACGTCCAGTTAATGTATAAGAGAAATAGTAATTTTGGATTCCGAATTTTACCTGATCTTGCTTCTCTGGTATTTCTTCATGTCTTATCTCAGCATTATCATCATCATCATTATCGTAATCAACATCATGAGGCCCATGCTTTTAAAAATAAAAATAGAAACAGAGACAGGTGTAAGTTAATATCCACAACGTCTTTCCACGTCTAAAACAAATAATGCTTTTGTGTTTGAAAATGTGAATATTACCTGATGTTGATCTTCTGGGATTTGATCGTCTTGTGGGATTTCATCATCTTCTAGCTGGTTTTTCATCTCATCCCTTGTCAATATTCTTCCCCTTCCTAATCCTCCCATTGTTGTCTCTTTTGTCTCTCTTCTTGTATACTTTTCATAGTCCCAATGTGAGAGTAGAGGCACATTTCTTGGATGTATGGGTTCATCACGAATTTTGACTCTGTCTAGATACAGTAGCTTGAAAAAAATGAAAGAATAAATGTTAGTTACGTATGATGAAAATTAAGTGCACAATGTTTATAAAGTAGATTGGAAGTACTTACCACAATGAAAGGGAGCGATCCTTTAAAGATTACTCTTTGATTTGTGTCATTCCAATGTTTGACAGATTGTATCAAGCCTCTGATGGTGAACTCGCACCAGTTCATGTTTCTGATGTTATCTACATTTTTGACACTCTTCAGTAGTGATTGTCGGCAACTTAAATCCGTATAAGCCCAAAGGAGAGTTGTTGCCATGTAGATTGTGAAGTCTATTTTGAAATTTTTATCTGCATAGTCTTTGTGTTGCTTGATATAATCTGCCATTTGTGTTGTTGTTGGTTTTCTTTGACTCCCTTCGTTGCTAATGGATCCTGGATGTCTGGAATGGAAGTTTTCTATTTCTTTCTTGTAGTCATCAGAGTATATATCAGAAGAGGTGTATTCTTCAATCTTAATACCACCACGTGGTGTTCCAAACACATGCCTAACATCTTCTTCTTCAATATCAATGTTGTCACTGTTCAACTGAATTTTGCACCTATTGTTTGAGATTGTGAAAGACCGCAACAGATGTTCTCCTAATCCACATGGCAGTTGATTTAAGTTGATATCAAGCAACGATCCGAATCAAATATCTCTCACTGCTTGTTTTTGCTGCTCAGTCAAATATCTTACAAGCTTGTACAATGCAGCAATGCTGGTCCTTGTTTGGAATTTGGTCTTCTTAGGAGATGTTTTTTGTTCATTTTTTTGACTGACTGTGATGGAAATAAATGAAAAAAATCAGTCAGATAAAAAAAAATATTTCGCAACGTCTATTATAATACATACCACATCCAAAAAATAACTACCGCAACGTCCTCAAACAACATGTTGATATGATAATAGAAAATATGAAAGTAAAAAGATCACAAAGTCTTCATACCTGATTGAAGTTTTGGTCTCTTTGGTCTCTTTGGTTGCTTTTTTGTTTGAGTTTTTTTGGGTTTAGCAGGCTGTTTCTGTTTTTGTTGTGGTTCATCTTCTTCTGATTCTGTTTCGTCTCTAAGTCTTTTTGGTTTCTGTTTTGTTGGTGGTTTTTGGGCAACAGGATATTTTGTTGTTGATGGTTTTTTGGTGTTGAACTGTTGATCTTGGGTTTTTGTTCGTTTCTGCTTTGGCTGTGGATTTTTTTTGAGGATTGAGGATGTGTTTTGTTGCTGCATTAACAAGGGAATTTAGTTTTTTTGCAGAAATTTGAGGGCTGACATTTCTTTTTTTGAGTATGTATTGGTTTAATGGAATTTGGGAGTCATCTTCACTTGGTGCGACAACATTATATTTACTTGGTGTTGGTGATGGTGTCGAATCTGTGACGAAATCATCATCTGTATTTGGTATTGATCTTTTTACGGGTTGTTTGTATTTAACCATCCTACAATGAACTAGGGAAATAATTATCAGAAACAAAAACATAAAATTGTTAACATTATGATTACAACGTCCAGTTACGTCTGAAAAAAAACTACAGCAATGTCCAATAACAAAGACCAAAAATTTATTATTTTTTCATAAATACAAAACACAAAACACATTTTTGGTCACCGAATTTCTATAACATACCTAGAACAAATACAATGTTACTTTTATTAAATTAAACAAACAACAAAGGCACCGCAACGTCCAGTTAAACACCCACAACGTCCATCTACGTCCCAAAAATTACTACCGCAACGTCAAATAGGAAACACAAAAAAACATTGTTATGTTCTCTCATTCAAAAACCAAACAGATTGTGAATCCTCTAATTCGTATAACATATATCATAACGTCAAATTTGAAACAAAAACAATTCTAAACAAGCAGCAACTTCCAGTTACATACCCACCACGCCCATCAACGTCCCAAAAATTACTACCACAACGTCTATTAGGAAACACACAAAAAAAAATTGTTATTTAATCCAATTCAATAACGAAACAGATTTTGAATCCTATAATTCGGATGACATATATCACAACGTCAAATTTGAAACAAAAACAATTCTATTTCTAGCAGAAAAACAACCAGCAACATCAAGTTACATACCCACCACGTCCATCAATGCCCCAAAAATTACTACCGCAACATCCATTACGAAACACACAAAAAAAAATTGTTATTTCCTCCAATTCAAAAATAAAACAGATTTTGAATCCTCTAATTCGTATAACATATATCACAACATCAAATTTGAAACAAAAACAATTCTATTTTTAGCCGAAAAACAAGCAGCAATGTCCAGTTACATACTCACCACGTCCATCAATTACTACCGCAACGTCCATTAGGAAACACAGAATTTTAATTTCAGTACAAACAGAAATAACAAAGACGATGCAACGTCTAGTAAAGTTCTATTCAGAGTAATAGAGCATTATTTAGAGTAGTAGAGCATTATTTACAATAGTTTGAAGAGTAATAGAGCAACGTCTAGTATAGCATTATAATCAAATGCAACAAATACGGGAAAATAGGGTTTCGAAAATTCATCAATTCCAGTGAAAACCAGTTTATAGTAAACGATGTAGTAGATGTTGCAATGTATTACCTGTAGTTTTGCGATGTTTCGATGTAGTGTATTAACGTTGCGGGACGTAAGTTGTCTGGATTGAAGTTGTTCTGGTGGGTTTTTGCTCTGCTCTGTCGGAAACTTTGTCAAAAATTTCGTCCGATTCGTGTTTCGTCTGGATTTTTGAAGATAGGAAGCAGAAATCAATTTTTTTAGGGTTTGATTGCTGGAAGTTATGGAATATTTTGATTGGAAGGAGTTGGGGTTTTGAAAAAGGAAACTGCTAGCAAGTGGGTTTTGGGCGGGGTTCGCGCGCGTGAAGCTATTATATAGTATTGAGAGTGGGATATAAACACTAGGCACATGTACACATTGTACAGGGTATACGCGCTGATTAACATTAGTTCATTTTATATTTTTAATAAAGCTAACCATTATTGCTCTCTTTCATAATTTCTATATTGAAATATTTATTAATAATCTAGTTATATACTAAAGTTAAACTTAGAAAGAGAAATTCAATTTAAAAAATGCTTACATATTTTTCTTTGGTTTCTCATTTTCTCTCCAATTTCCTTTTTTTTACCATTTCTAAAATTATTATTTTTATGTATATTTTTATCTTTATGATCTTATTTAATCTCTTATATTTTTTAATTGTATTACAATTCTATCGTCTCCTCTTCACAAAAATTATTGTCTTTCTTTTTAATTTTTTTCTAGTTAAATAAGTATAAATTATTGAAATTCATATTTTTGTTTAGATTAATGCATATTATCTTTTATAAGTAGAATTTTTTTAATAATAATTATTGCACATCACCACCATCATGGATTGTGTCACACTCCCAAACGCTAGTCAAAGATTTAGCGGAACTCACTAAGGCAACAACTAGAATTGAACCCGAAAATACCCAAACGGAAACAATTTCTAGGACGCAAGTGATTTTAACGGGCAAGAGCCCTAAAACTCAGTGCAACTTTATTGAAAATCTCTCAATTAGTTACAAATAATTTCCGTTCTAGGTTTCAGCCCACACTTATCCCAAAACGTGATCCAACTAGCCTAACTCCCTCCCAAAGCTAAACTAGTCCCACCCGAATTCTGGAATTCCTTTACCAAAACTCAAGCTCTCCAACTTCACAAATGAGTGAGGTTCGGCTTATTTATAGGCTCACAAATGTGCTTGACAGCCCCAAGCACTAGGCCCTACTAAAACTCTAGGAACCGGATACAAACGATTACAATCCCACGTTTGAAGAAACTGCCCGCACTTTTCGGTCGACCATCCCACGTTCTTGGCCAACTCTGCACGTTTCCAGCAAATTCAGCCCACGTTCTCAACTGCCTAACTGTCTTTCAAGCCTTAGCTCCACTTCGACTCGCTCGCATCTCAACGATTCCTCATTTTTCGCAACTGAAGACCAGCCCGTTTTAAGTTGTGCGCAACTTCTCACAATCGAAGACCAGCCCGCTCAGCCTGCTGTACATTCCTCGCAACCCGTCCAGCCTTGTGCGCATTTTGCCGCACATCTCGAACATCTTTCGATCCTGACAAATTCTCGACATCCAATGTCCTTGTGCGCATTTCCTTGGCCATGAACATAGGTTCTCGCTCAAGTCCCTCCGTTCATTTTCCCTCGGCTAACATGAATTAATTCTCGGCCAACCCACCAAAGCCAAGCTGACTATGCATTCCACATGAACACACAAGTTAGTAATAACAAGAGATAAATTTAGCCGACAAGTTAACCGCTAACAAATGGGGTGATGGGGTTATAATATAGTAATATTTATAAAATAAAATATATTATGAACGTTATTGAAAATATAAGATTGGAAGGAAGGATCAACATTTATTGGGCCATTGCTTTTATTACGAATTGACAAATGCTTTTAGCTAGTGCGCATTCATTTAATAGGGTTCCAAAAAGGAGTAAGAATAATAAACTACTGTACCACCATTTTGGACAGGAAAAAAGGTCGTGGAATTTTCCTCTTTCTTAAAAGTCTTTTGATCTGACAATGGGGGCCATGGTGGCCATTCTGATAGTGATTGATGGTTTCCATACATATAAATAGAGCAACTCCATGAGCGTCGGTGCAAACTGTAATACCCATTCATCCTCATGTTCAGAGATCATTTCTCTTTCAGTCTTTAATGCTCCTCTCCTCTCTGTAGCTTGCATGCCCGTTTTTGCTGGGAAAGAAAGAAGAATGAGTAACAGGAGGAGGACAACGAAATCCCATTGGTTTTATGGTGTTTTTTGTTCATTGTGTTTTCTGCTGAAAGTAGAAGCCTTCAATGTTGGCATAACTTATGTGGAGACAGCGGTGGGAAATGGAGCAGGTGATGAAAGATGTTTGAGTGAAGTTGAGTTTGCTGATGAATTTTGGATATTTTAAGTTTTAACCCATGTTTAATAGTTGATTGCTTTTAATTTTGGTTCAGTTTGCTTGGATGGAAGTCCACCAGCTTATCATCTTGATAGGGGATTTGGAGCAGGAATCAATAATTGGCTTGTTCATATAGAGGTTAAAGTTAAGCCCTTTGCAGCAAGTATAAAAATATTTAGCCCCTCTGTGGCTCTGTCCACTAAAAAGATTGGTAGTTTGATATTTCAGGGAGGAGGATGGTGCAACAATGTAACAACTTGCCTGCAACGAAAAAATACTCATTTCGGATCCTCCAAGCAGATGGTACAGCAAATCGTCTTTTCCGGGATGCTGAGCAACAAGCAACAGTTCAATCCAGGTTGATTTTCATAATATTCATGTACATGAGAGTTGTGTCAGTGACAAAATATGAAGCGATTTTGTACAAAACGCCTGTTTCATTTATGTATGATACAAGAGTATCTATAGATACAGGGTTTCTTTCCCTGGATTTCGATGCCATTGCTGTCCAGCCAATTTTAAATTTAACCTCGTCACTGTTGGATTTGGATGTGCAGACTTCTATAACTGGAACAGGGTGAAAGTTAGGTACTGCGATGGAGCATCATTCACTGGTAATGTTGAAGAAGTGAATCCGGTAAATCTTGTAAAACTTTTACTTCATTTACTGCATACAATTTAGGCACCAAGAATTTAACACAAGAAATTCTGTCTCAGGCCACTAATCTTCACTTCAGAGGAGCCAGGGTTTTTGTCGCTGTTATAGAGGATCTACTGGCAAAAGGAATGAAAAATGCTGGAAACGTATGTATGAGTATTACAAGGAAAAGAAGTTTCGTTCGTATATATATATATATATATATATATAGCTTTATTTCCTTGCTTTTCTTGATGCTTACTGAACTTGTTATATTAGGCTGTTCTGTCTGGATGCTCTGCTGGTGGATTAACTGCCATTCTCCATTGTGATAGCTTCCGATCTCTGATGCCGTCGGCTACTATAGTCAAATGCTTTGCAGATGCCGGTTATTTCATCAATGCGTATGCCCTCTCTCGTGTGTCCATTCTTATCCAAATTCAGTTTATGTTATTTTCCAAGGTTTACAAACACAACTCAATTTATGTTACAACAGGAAAGATGTTTCTGGTGTCCAACATATTGAAGCTTTCTACAGCGATGTGGTTAATACACATGTACGTACGAATCATCTACATTGTGTTATTTATTTTTGATAACCAATTTCATTTCATCTCCCTAAACTTCATGTTCATGGTTGCAGGGATCAGCAAAGAATTTACCTGTGTCATGTACCTCAAAAATGAAACCGAGTTTGGTAGGTGCAGTTATTATCAGCGTAAAAATCCCATTTTTTCCTTCTTCTACTTAATAATATCGTTGAACATGTCTGTATGTCCAATTGCAGTGTTTCTTTCCGCAGTACATGGCACCTCAAATTCAGACTCCAATTTTTTTTGTAAATGCAGCCTATGATTCATGGCAGGTCAGATTCTCAAAACTCAAAGCGTCCAAGTTTTGGTCCTTTACTTTTAATTCTTTTTAAGTTAATAAAGCTCTGATACCATACTAGTTAGGTACTATTGTCCTGTGATTACAGTATTCAAGAGTATATGTCCCTTATTTTGTTCTTCTTCTTTAGTAGCTAACCTCATATTATCAAGAATAAAAAGAAAACCTTTTACTGCCCCTGATCAGTTGCGGACCTAGAAATTTTGAAATGAAAGTGCTAATTCGAGAGAAAAATAAGGAATGAATATTAGAAATGAAATAATAATTTGGAGAGAAAAATGTGAAAGAGGAGAATTCTAACAGGTGATGACGGAACAACCCAGCATGATTGCTCCATGGAAATAACAGAATCTTTAGGTCCATTACTCCCTCTCTGAAAATGCCTCTTCTACAAATCAAAGTCTGAACATCACCATGACATGGAACCATGATACTCTGTTTCCCAATGCGTGTCACAACTCATTTTTAACTACATTTTGATAGATCAAGAACATTTTGGCTCCTGGTGTTGCGGATCCCCATGGATTTTGGCACAGTTGCAAGCTTGATATTACAAAATGCTCTCCCACTCAACTCCAAACTATGCAAGGTGATCCTTCCTTATAGTCCTTGATTAATTAAAAAAAAAAGAAAAAACAACGGGTTAATCAGATGGATATATATATATATATATATTTTTTGTGGGGTTTAAATTTCAGGTTTTAGATTGGAGTTTTTGAATGCACTGAATGGACTAGTGAACTCTCCATCAAAAGGGTTTTTCATCAATAGCTGCTATGCCCACTGCCAAACTGAAATGCAGGAGACATGGTTGAGAAGTGACTCACCAATGTTGGATGGCAAGGTAAGACAAGTAATACATTTTTCAGTCTTGTAATAATGATTCTGTAATACCTTTTCTCGATTTGTGTGTGTCATCCTTGCACAGGGCATGCTAATCTTCTTTGTATCGCACCAAATTTATCGGATGTCCCGGAAGGAACTAATGATTGTGTAATACATTCATTCATTCATTCGTATACTATTTGTTGACGCAGCCAATTGCTAAAGCAGTTGGAGACTGGTATTACAACAGAAGCCCGTTTCAGAAGATCGACTGCCCTTATCCCTGTGACAAAACTTGTCATAATCGAGTTTTTGATACTCCATCCGTATAGGATAACAAACGCACCATTCTTTGTAAACCACCATTGTATTTGATTTTTTCAAGAAGCATAACAAGAAAGGATAAAAACAACTGCAGTTTGAGGATGGTAAATTACTGTTTATTTTGATACAATAAGCATGTACTCACAACACACAAAAAACAGTGTGTTTGGTGTACTTACATTTGTGATGTAAACAACAACAGAAACAGAAACTCTGCGTTTTCTTCATTTGTATCAATATATGGTCAAGTTTTATGGCTACCAGAATTTCTATGCTCAAGAGTGAAGAGTTTTGTTTCCTATCACTGTTTTGAAGCAATACGGTCCATTTTGGCAGCCTAAAAAATCCTCGAATGACCTCAAACAATGGCAAACGGATCAATTCCAGATGCACAAATTCCTCGGTACAGGAATACCATGCAATTAAAAGCTGGAATACAGGGCAAGCTCCACCAAATTGAACCCTTGAGATTTATGCATGCAACCTTCACCAATCACACACTGCGTACCTCATAACAAGATTGAAGAGGAGCTTTCGTTCGGTATCACCACAGAGACAACAATGTGGTTGTTTTGCCTTGGGAAACCCATATTTTCTCCGCTGCAAACTCAAAACTCTATATTTTTGCACCTAAATCAAGTAAAATTTTACGATTATAATACTGAAAAAACCCCACAAGGCTCGTACCTATTACTAAAAAACCCATGGAAGAAAATTGAAAGAAAATTACTGAAACAACAAACAATATCAATCCACCTATGTTATGTTGGTGATACATAGGGAAGAAACTGTGATTATCCTGCAAAATCAAGGTGGAGATCCTGCTGTAAGAACAAATTCCAAATAGAAACGAAGCCTCATATGGGGGGTTGAAGTCTCAAATAAATTATATACATTGAAAGCTCACCAGTACAATGTAGCTTGACAGCCTAACGAGAAACAACCATTTGCTTATACTGCTTCTTACATCATTCAAATGTACATCTTAGAGGCAAATATAAAAAGTATTAGAGCGACTAACAATGATTCATTCTAAGAATCTTCTGCTCGTATATGCATTCATAAATTTCAGTCTTCAAGTTCAATGAATACTGCGCTTACTCGCAAAGGCGTAGTTGACAACAAGGAGATATAGCGCAGGCTAAGCCCTCAAGGATTTCAACTATCTGAGCAGTTTTCCAGCTGAGCCAATTCCTTGTCATGTTGTTTCTTCAAATGACCCTGAGCCATACCATTTATGATCTTGACCAAGAAGTTCAGAAGAATGAGGAGTACAACAATATTCCAGAACGAAGCTAAGGTGATATTCCACTTCTTTGCCTGAGTAAGAGAAGGTACTCAAGATTCTGCAGAAATAATGTTTGGTTCTTGTAGCAGGAATAAGATATTTTATGATGTGAAACTGGGGTCGTCATGGACCGTGGTTGATATTTATCTTCCAACTTATGAAACCCAAGATAGTCACAGGTTAAAATTCAGCCTAAATTAACTCAAATTGAATATTTTATCATGTTAAAAGGACACTTGTGTCAATATATGGGTCAAGCCCTTCAAACAAACCTTGAACAGATGTCACATGACATCAATATGCATGTTCAAAATTCAGAACATGCTTAATTACGAATTTCCCCATTGGAGTCCATGGAAAGTCCTATTTTGAATCCTAATATCTACAAGCAGGATCCATTAGTAGCTATCGTTGTTCCAAAGACAAGATTCAGAATGACAAAAGTTGCAGAAGCTTCAAAGTTACCGATCGAGTCCGAGGCCCAACAGGCCCAAGCCCATTTACAACACTCGAGGCCCAAACCCATTAGCATCTCAATGGTGAGAGAAGATTGACTTGTAGAGTTAATGTAAGTTGAATATTGGTTTAAAGAGTTAAAGGCATACAAGTGAAGGCCATGTCACACAGTAAACCCATTTGAGACCCCTAAATCTCTTCCTACTAGGATTGTTCTTTTACTTTTATAGTTGTAGAAGATTTTGTACGTTCATCCTATTTACAATAGGATAGATGGATTTTTCTCTTCTAGATTAGGATTTTATTTGATTTGTAATTTCTCATTATGACCAAATTCTATAAGGCATAGTTGAGTTAGAATAGGATTTTACTTTTTCAATCTCTCTTTCATTATGATTGAGTGATTCCTTTTTAGAACATGAAGAGAACTACTGTAAGCCTATAAATAGGCCTTCATAGCCACGAAATTTAATAGAAGATTAGTTGTGATTGTTAATCAAAATCTCCTTGTGAGTGCGCTAAGTGCTCGTGTGTTGTCCATGCGTGGAAACGCCAACCAGGAATCTCTAGTTTAGAGTGATCTTTCAAGATCGTGAGTGTCCTTGGGAGGAGCCACATAAACGCATTATTTTGGTTTCAATAGTTTAGGTTGAACTATTAGACTGTGTCCTGTGTGACTAAATCAATCACAAACCATCACCTATCCTCTTAACTATTTTGCACGGAAAGGGTTAAACAAACGTGTGTTTTGAGTTAAGTGTTTCCGCCATTTAATTCGTCCCGTAAGATAGTGTGAGAGAATAGTTAGAAAGATCAGTCAACAACTGGATTAGGTTTATCCTTCGAGAAGCAGATCATCTTGACAGTTACGCTATCATCGGTGACTTGTTCCTGAAGAAAGAGTTAGCTTTTTCCGTCAGAGTGGTATCAGAGCAAAAGGTTGTATCTTTCCATTCTATTATCTTTGTGTTGTTTTTTTTTTTTTTTTTTTGTCATTAATTAGAAAATTTGTCCAATTTTTAATCCAAATATCTTAGAGTCTTTTTCAAAATCTTTGTCCAGGATTTTGCAGGTTTTTTGTGTCTATTGGTCGAAAATCAGTCAAATTTTCATTCCAAATATATGAGTCAGAAGTAGTGTCTGAGTCCCCGTTAGGGCCTGAGGCGTATGTTCATTTTTTTAGTCATTTCGCTTGATTTTTATGTTGTGTCAGTCTAGAAGTCTTCCTTTAGGGAAAACTTGTGTCAGTGTTAAATTCTAGTGGTAAGAAATGTGTTTTTAACAATAGAAAAATTTATTCGAAACTTGCCCAAATTTACCAAAATACCTATGTGTGAGTTTTTTGGTTGAATTTTTGAAAGTTTTGAGTTTTGTTGCTAGAGTCAAGGTTGTTTTTGTTTATTTGATCTATACGAGTTTGAAACTTGTAAGAGTGAAAACGTATTTTCACAAATCAGTGCACGAGGATCATGGAGTTTGAAAATTCTAAGGTTAGTGGGTATTCTTTAAGGTTGAGTTGTGGTTTTCTTGAGAATACGTAAAACTCGATAACCAAAAACTCTTGTTAAGTACTTAAGGTTGAATTCCCCATCGTAATAAGTAAGCAGTTCTAAACTCCCGGGAAAAGTCTAAAAGTAGTGAGAAAAGGCAAGAGCCAAAGAGCCATCCTTAAGGTTTTGACAAAACCTGTAAAAAGAATAACTTTTCTGCAAATGTCTGGCTGAGTAAAGAAAAACACAAGCCAAGGGTAACAAAAGTTAACGTGCGCTAAAGTTTTGTAGGGAAGCAAACGGAGTTCGGAGATAGGAGTGATCACACCTTTTGTGAGCACAAAAGGAGTAAAGGGTTAAAAGTATCCCCAAGGTGAAATTACCCCAGTGTGTGCATAAACTCTTTCCTCTCCCCGGTAGTTGAGCTTGTATTCTTGAGGGATCACAGTTTGGCTGCAGAGCTTACCAGCTTTCTTTGGTTTTGTTTTACTTTTGTGTGACTTGATAAGCATCTATCTATATAGTTACTTGTTTTTGTCACCTTTGTTTGTTTTGAATTTTTACGATCTGTTAGACTAGTCCTTTGATTGTTAGTTGTTTCAGAGTATTATGTGTATGTTTAGAGTTTTATAGTGTCATTTTTATTTTTTTTGAGTCTTGTGAGAAAAGAATCCATCGAGGTACCACCTTCCTAAGGGAAACAGGTTGTCGATGGAAGCAAGCTGAAAGGTTGAAAGCTGTTGAGTTTAGGTTGTTGATCCCTAAACCCTAGTAAGCCAAAGCCAATAGTGACCATCCGAGTATTGTCACTAAAGGCTGCCACCCCAAGCTTGACCGGCTGCCGTTGAGGATTTAGCGACGCACCAAACCGTCACTAAAGGTCAGACAACTCACGCCTTGCGTGTTGGTTTGTTTTCTTTTCTTTTGATTTCTTTGTCTTGTTTTTTGTTTTGTTTTCTTTTGTTGGGTCTTGTGTCTTGTTACGTTTGGTCTTTTGTTCTACTTTCTTTTGCAAAATGAAAGACAACTCAAGAGTAGTTGTTGAGGCAAAGTACAAAGAAGAACCATTGATTAGAAATTCAGCTCTAGTCATGGTCCAATCTCTCAATGCTCAGCCTATGCCAGAATCAAATCCAGGGCAAAATAACAACATATTCCATATGTGGTGTAAGATTGAGGATCAGAGGAAGTGACTGCTCATCATAGATAGTGGCAGTTGCACAAACGTTGTAAGTGAGCCTTTGATGCGAATCCGGTTATAGATTCAATGAATTTAGATCGTTTTCTTGTTGAACTTTCTCATAAGCTCTGATACCTCTTGTTTAGAGAATATTGGCAATGAGAACACCTCCAATAAATCTTAAAACAAGCAATCTTCAAAAAATGAAATACTTATTCCGAGAACAATACCTTTCTAATGTTGAATTCGACAATCGATGATAAAGAAACCAAAAACCCTTGAATCACAAAAGATATTTAGTGATGATCCCAACCCCCAACTAATCTAGTAAACCCAACAATGATAGATGTATTAAATCTTACACATTTGAATTACAATGGAGTATAAACAAGAGTTAAAAGCACCACATTCAAATAGAAGAATATTTGAATGATAAGCTGTTAAGTAAGGAAAACTTACAAAACCCTATCTAGTTCAAGACTAGTACTTAAGGAAACTCCTTAGTCAAGTTTATAAATAATCTACCTTTTATTGAAAAATACTTAGCTCCTTTTAAGGGGAAAAGAGAACCTTACATGCTAATAGTAATTATAAACTAAAGCCTTAGACTTATAATATTTTGCTAAACTAGTCCCTAACTTGACTTATTGACTAAGACTCTTAAAATGCTCATTCCTAATTTGAATATACACGATAGCCACGAAATTATTATGAATAAATCATAAAGAAAAGTCTTTCAAAAGTTTGTTGAAAACTAGTGACTAGATTCAGCTATCCAAGTGACTTTCCAACTTCAATTCTTGATTTGTGAAGCAATGCTTCTCTTCAAATGAAAGGTCATGTCTTCTTGAAGTTAAAATGCTGATAAGAAATGCCTCATTGAGTTTTGTGCATGAAATTAAAGAGGTTGGACTCTTACCTTGAAGATTGACGCACCTAGAGAACTTAAAAAGCCTTTTGACTAGTCATCAAATTTCCTTGACTTGGCAGCCACCTATACACGAATTCTTGCTGAATTTTTTACCTCCATTTAAGTCCTTTGACTTTGTAAATTCTTCTAGAATGTTCCCCCAAGATTTTGGCTTCAATTGGGCTTGAAACAAAACAAAAATTCTTCCAAACAAGGCTGAAATTATGCTCTTGAGTGAGGCCCAATTTAGTGAAGAGAGAATAACCTTTTATTGTACTCCTTTGGGCTGTAAAAATGTGTGGAGTGCAGCCCATACACCATTAGTTAGAAGCTTTATCCATGACTCCAACAAGATTGTAGAGTTTGGGCTTGAATGAGGTGTTGTTGGACGGGGCTTCTTCTAGTAATTTTGTAGCTAACTTGGGCAAGGCACCCTCCGTGTTTTTCTTCCTTAGCCTTGTGGGAAGCCCAACTATATCTTGAATTGGGCTTGGTGGAATGGATTTTTCTTGTCGGGATTTAGCTTCCTGAGCTTCACTTGAGTTGACGCCTTTTTCTTTAACAGCTTCGACACACGAGCTAGCTTGATTTCCATCATTCCCTCCCCCTTGAAAAGGATTCATCCTCGAATCCAATGTACCTGTATCGAATTCGAATGGAGATAAGTCAGAAACATTGAATGAAGAACTAATACCATACTCTTCGGGGAGGTCAAGCTTGTAGGCATTGTCATTGATTCTAGAGACCAATTGAAATGGTCCATCTCCCCGTGGGTGTAGCTTTGAACGCCTAGCAGCTGGAAACCATTCCTTGTGCATTTGAATCCCAACCAATCCCCGAGTTCAAAAATGACTTTTTTGCGCCCTTTATTAGTTTTCTTGGCCTATTGATTAGTCTTTTTCTCAATATTAGCACGAGCTTGCTCATGAAACTTGTTCACTTTCTTTGCCCTTTGAGCTCCATCTAAGTTAACCTGTTCTTTAATTTGTAATATAGACAAATCCAAGGGAGTTAAAGGGTTAAAGCCATAAACCAACTCAAATGGTGAGAAACCAGTAGTAGAATGCGAAGTACAATCATAAGCAAACTCAAAGGTTGGAAGACAATCCTCCCAACTCTTCAAATTCCTTATGATTAATGCTCTCAACAACATTCCCAAGGTCCTATTAGTGACCTCAGTTTGACCATCAGTTGAGGATGACTTGAAGTTGAAAACAAAAGCTTAGTCCCCAATTTACCCCACAAAGTTTTCCAAAAGTAACTTAGAAATTTTACATCTCTATCTGAAACTATGGTTCTTGGAACACCACGAAGATGAAGAATCTCTTTGAAAAATATATCAGCGACATCACTAGCATTATCTGTCTTTTTACATGCAATGAAATGAGACATCTTAGAAAACCTATCAACTACCACAAAGATGGAATCCATCCCCCTTTGAGACCTTGGTAAACCAAACACAAAATCCATAGATACATCAATCCAATGTTCATTGGGAATAGGAGTGGTGTATACAATTCATGGGGAAGTGAAGTGGATTTATCCTTTTTACATTCAAGACACCTTTCACATGCCTTTTGCACATCCTTTTTCATACTAGGCCAGAAATAGTGTTCATTCAAAATGTCACAAGTTTTTAGAACCCCAAAATGCCCCATTAATCCTCCACAATGAGCTTCTCCAACAAGTAATTCCCTAAGTGAGCAAATAGGAACACACAACTGATTTTCTTTAAACAAGTACCCCTCATATCAGTAAAACTTTTCCAATGCTCATTTTTCACAAAAAAATGGTTAAAAAATCAACATCAGATTCATACAAATCTTTAATGAATTATAATCCCATGATAGTAGCAGGCATTGTAGTGATAAGAGTGTACCTCCGTGATAGTGCATCAGCCACTACATTTTCCTTACCTTTTTTGTACTTGACCACATAAGGGAAAGTCTCAATGAAAGAGATCCATTTGGCATGTCTCTTGTGCAAATTTTTCTACCCTTTGAGATACTTGATGGATTTATGGTTCATATGTATCACAAATTCACATGGCATGAGGAGTGTTGCCATGTCAGCATAGAGCTCCTTATAATAAGTAGGGTAATTCATGGCTGACCCATTGAGTTTCTCACTAAAGTAGGCAACCTTGAAGAAGAACAACCCCTATTTCAACCCCTGAAGCATCACACTCAACCTCAAAAGCCTTAGAAAAATCAGGTAAAGCTAAAATAGGAGAGTTAGTCAAATCATGTTTAAGAAGACCAAAAGTGTTTTGTTGGTTTTCACCCCTTTCAAACTTCACATTTTTCTTTACTAGTTCATTCAAGGGGGCTGCTTTAGTAGAGAAATCAAGCACAAACCTCCCATAAAAACTAGCAAGGCCATGAAAAGATCTCACCTTGGATGCATTGGTTGGAGTAGGCCATTCCTTGATAGCCTTGATCTTTTTCTCATCAACACTTACACCATCAGAACTTACCACAAAACCAGAAAAAGTTACTTGTTCCACACAAAAGGCACACTTTTTAAGATTAGCATACAATTTCTCCTTTCGAAGTGTAATCAACACAAGTCCCAAATGCTCAACATGCTAAACAAAAGTCTTGTTATATATCAAAATGTCATCAAAATGAGCAACAACAAATTTTCCAATAAAACTCCTAAAAAATGATTCATAAGTCTCAAGAAAGTACTTGGGGCGTTAGTCAAGCCAAAAGGCATAACCAGCCATTCATATAAGCCAAACTTAGTCTTAAAAGCTGGTAACCAGATTTTAAGTCAATTTTAGTGAAGGACTTAGCACCAAATAACTCATCAAGCATATTATCTAATCTAGGAGTAGGATAACAATACTTAATAGTAATTTTGTTAAAAGCCCAGCAATCCACACACATGCACCATGTTCCATCTTTCTTATGCATCAAAATTATCAGAACAGCACGGACTAAGAGACTCACGAATACTACCTTTAGCAAGGAGTTCATCACCTTGCTTTCGCAGCTCTCTTGTTTCCTCTGAATTCATCCTATAGGCAGGACGGTTTGGTATTTGTGAATCGGGCACAAAATCAACCTGGTGTTCAATCCCCCTTATTGGTGGCAATCCACTTGGTATGTCCTCCGGAAGTACATCTACAAAATCACTCAAAACACCCAAAATCTCTAGTGGCAAATCACTAGATAAGTCATTAGAAACAATATCATATTCATTGAATAAGAGAACAAAGCAATGATCTTTTGCTTTGAGGGCTCTATCTACATCTCTCATGCTAGCAAAGAAGGCTCTTTTTTTCTCACTTTCCTTCGAATCTTTCTTACTATCACTCCCTTTGCTTTTGTCCTCACAATTTCTTATTTTTTTCTTTTTCACTCCCTTTACGTTTCTTCTCACAATCTCTTGTTTTTTTCACACTCTTTGGGCTTTTTTCCCTCACTTTTCTCTTGATGCCTTTTGTCTCTCATTTTTACTTGCTCTTTATGAACCTATTGAGGTGTTAAAGGTACAAGAGTGTATGACTTCTTTTTGTGAACAATTTGGTACTGATTTGTCTTACCCAAATGCTTGGCATCATGATCGTACTCCCAAGGTCTTCCCAACAAGATGTGTCCAGTTCCATTGGAACCACATCACAAAGAATTTCATCTTCATATTTGCCAATTGAATAGTTGACTTTCACTTGGTGATTGACCCTTACTTCTCCACGATCATTCAGCCATTGCAACCTATAAGGACTAAGATGATTGATAACAGATAGTCCCAACTTTTATACAAGAAGAGAACTTGCAACATTAGTATAACTACCGCTATCAATGATTAACAAACAAACCTTATCGTGAACTCTGCAATGAGTGTGGAAGATAGTGTTGCGTTGATCATCAAGTTCACCAATTTGTGTATTCAAAGTCTTGATTGTGACCAACACCTCTTCACTACTATCTTCGACCATTTGTTCTCCAACTTCTTCAATGTCTTTTTCATCTTCTTTGCCCTCACTTTGGCTATGAATTGTGACATCTTCAAGTAACATCATGGTTTTCTGATTTGGACATTGAGAAGCAATATGTCCTTTTCCCAAACAATGAAAACATGTTAGTTTAGAAGTAGAAGTAGAAGGTTTGCTAGTGTCACCTTTGGAGAAAGATTTCTTTGGATCAACCTTCTTTGAATCTTTCTTGTCATTATCCTTCTTGTTCCAAGAAGTGTTCTTGAAAGGAAACTTGTTCGAACCATATCTCCTCTTTTGTTGAAATTCTACCTTTTCGGCTACATGAACCATTTCCTCCAAATCCATGTAATTTTGGGACTCAACCACATCAGCAATTTCTCTCATAAGACCACCTAAAAATCGAGCCATGGTTGCCTCTTCATCTTTTTCAATGTTGGCTCTTGTCATTGTAATTTCCATCTCTTGATAATATTCAGCCACAGGTTTTGAGCCTTGAGAGATCCTTGCAATTTGTTATACAAATCCCTATAGAAATGTGAAGGAAGAAAGTGTTTCCTCATGATAAACTTCGTATCATCCCAAGTCTCAATTGGCCTCTCCCGATTACTTCTCCTCGTAGATAACAACTTGTCCCACCATGTTAGAGCATAAGATTGAAACTCAAGAGAAGCAATTTTTACCTTCTTTTCTTCAGAGCATAAGATTGAAACTCAAGAGAAGCAATTTTTACCTTCTTTTCTTCAGAGTAGTCATGAATAGAAAAGATCTTCTCCATTTTTGTTTCCCACTCCAAGTACGCATCGGGATCACTTTTTCTTTTTCCATGAAATTCAGGGATTTTGATTTTAAGTCTCATGAGATTGTTGTCTTGCCCCCTTCTATTGTTTCCCTTTCGTGCCCTCATTGGTGAAACATTGGATTCCACATCATTTCTTTCTCTTTGTATTAAAGAATCCTCATATCTCCTATCATCCTCCTTATCATCTTGTTGACTTCCTAGTTGCCTCTCTTCTCTTTGTTAAAAAGCAAGTTCTAGTTGGTATATCCGGGCGATGGCCCTTTCAAGGATTTGATCAAGTCTCCTTGTGGTGTGTTCCCTCCATGCCTTTTGTTCGGGTGTTTCACTGGTTGGATCTGCCATTTAAAAACAAACAACAAATAATAGTTAAAAGTACCTCACACACCTTTTCCCCTTTTCCCTATTATGTCTCAACTTAAATGAAAAGAATTTTCACTTGTGTTTAAGGCTGATTTAGTAAGGTAAAGTTGCACTCTTGTTTTACTACTCTTTCCTTAGTGCAAGAATCAAACCCCAATTGAACTTTGGAAGTTTCTCAACACAAGTTCACAACCACAAAAAAATAGAAGAAAAAGGCACTTTTAAAGTAAGAAAAGAAAAAAAGCTTAGAAAAAAAAAACAAAATAGAATAGAATAAGACTTGTTTGTGAACAAAGAACCAAACCTTTTATTTTATTTTTTTTCAAACAAATCCTTTTTTTTTTTTTTTTTTGAGAAACAAAGATAAGAACAACAAGAAAGCTGAGCTCTGATACCACCTGATGTGAATCCGATTATGGATTCAATGAATTTAGATTATTTTCTTGTTGAACTTTCTCACAAGCTCCAAGACCTCTTGTTTAAAGAATATCGGCAATGAGAAGAACACCTCCAATAAATCTTCAAACAATTAATCCTCAAAGAATGAAAGAATTCTTCCGAGAACAATACCTTTCTAATGTTGAATTCAACAATTAATGGTATAGAAACAAAAAACCTTAATCACAACAAAATATTTAGTGATGATCCCAACCCCGAATCTAATATATGAACCCAACAATGATAGATGTATTAAATCTAACACCTTTGAATTACAATGGAATACAAACAAGAGTTAAAAGCACCACATTCAAATGGAACAAGATTTGAATGATAAGTTGTTAGTTATGTAAGGAAAACTTACAAAACCCAATCTAGTTCAAGACTAGTACTTAAGGAAACTCCTTAATCAAGTTTATAAATCAAAATAATATACCTTTTACTCCTTTTACATGCTAATAGTAAATTACAAACTAAAGCCTTGGACATATAATATTTTGCTAAACAAGTCCCTAACTTGACTTATTTCCTGAGGCTCTTTTTCATTCCTAATCTAAATATACATGATAGCCACGAAATTATTATGAATAAATAATAAAGAAAAGTCTTTGAAAAGTTTGTTGAAAACTAGTGACTAGATTCAGCCATCCAAGTGACTTTCCAACTTCAATTCTTGACTTGTGAAGCATTTCTTCTCTTCAAATGAAAGGTCATGTCTTCTTGAAGTTAAAATGCTGATAAGAAGTTTCTCTTTGAGCTTTGTGCACGAAATTAAAAAGGTTGAACTCTTATCTTGAAGATTGATGCACCTAGAGAACTTGAAAAGCCTTTTGACTAGTCATTAAGTTTCCTTGACTTGGCAGCAACCTTTACACGAATTCTTGCTGAATTTTCGACCTCCATTTATGTCATTTGAGTATGTAAAGTCTTCTAGAAAGTTCCCCTAAGAGTTGGGCTTCAATTGGGCTTGAAACAACACAAAAACTCTTCCAAACAAGACTGAAATTATGCTCTTGAGTGAGGCCCAATTTAGTGAAGAGAGAATAACCTTTTATTGTACTCCTTTGGGATGTAAAAATGTGTTGAGTGAAGCCCATAAACCATTAGTTAGAAGCTTGATCCATGAATCCAACAATATTGTAGAGTTTGGGCATGAATGAGGTTTAGTTTGACTGGGCTTCTTCTAGTGATTTTGTAGCTAACTTGGACAAGGCCTCCTCCATCTTTTTTTTCCATAGCCTTGTGACAGACCCAAATATATCTTGAATTGGGCTTGGTGGAATGGTTTTGTCTTGCTGGGCATTAGCTTCCTTAACTTCACTTGAGTTGACGCATTTTTCTTTAACAGCTTCCACACACGAGCTAACTTGAAATCTTTAGCCTCCAAGCAAATTGGAAATTCCCATTTTAGCCATCCAATATTTTCCTTCACTAGATTTTATTCTATAAATAGCAGTACCCAACTCCAAACTCATTAACAATAAACAGTAGGTAGTAAGGAGTAGTAGTAGCAGTTTGGAGTTTTTTCCCTTGTAATTCTTTCTTGGGTTGTTTTATCCGAAACTCATTTTATTTCTCTTTATTCATGTTCTACTTAGCATTTGAGTGTTGATTTGGAACCGATGAGGTTCTAAATCTTTGTAGGGATTTTTAATCTTCTCATGAGTTAGAGGCATGGTGAAAGCCTCATTTACAAGATGTGCACTAAAGCAAGTTTGATAGTAACGAACTGCATGCCTACGCCTCTCTGCCGGTTGATAAGTGGACTAGACTGCTATCGAACCTACTGAGCACTCCCTTGTATTTGATCTTTCACTGAATCTATTTATGGTGAGTGTTGTAGTTTAGGTTCTCTAGTTGAACTAATGGTGTGAGTAAAGAGTGGAGTGAAGATGTCACAGAAGTCTGAATTATAATAGTATCATACAATTTAAGGGGCTATGGTAGCACAGGATTAGAATACTTGTCAGGAAATCTTAATTGATAATACTGAAGTAACCAATGATCTTGTGTTACCTAGAGTCTAGCAGAAAAGGAATGATCTTGTGTTACCTAGTATCACTCGACCTTTTTACTATACCGGACATAAGTCCACCGGCCGGGTTTAGTATAATAAACTTTACGAGCTCATCTCGGGAGCACCATCACCCCGGATACACTGGTACATGGTTTCCTTTCGACAAGCAGTAGCACACCAAGTAACTAAACATGCGCACCCAACTTACCGAGACTATTGGTCAAAATTGACCTCACCCTTTGGCAGATCAAAGTACACTATGTCCAATCCTCATGCCCGCTCAAGTCTAAGGGTTAAGAGATAGAATACCAAGAACACTTTTTCTATTAAATCAGTACAAGACAAATCATTCTTAAAGGTCAAGTTTAATACACCCCGGGCATATTTATATGATTCAATTAGTTTAGACAAACCAATTATTCAAATCACATAATAACCTAAACCGACAGTTTGTCCAACACTGTCTCTTCATTTTTCCCTCACCTCTCTTTCATTCCTCATGTTCAGACAACCTTCACGAATGCCAACTACCAGACGCTGGTATCCTCTATGCTGTAAAAAATTTTTTGGGAGGGGTGAATATGTTGAGCCATTGGAGCCGCTACAATGGAGCTGAATCAGTAAGGATGTCATAAGCTGCTACAATGAAGCCTTCTTAGCCTTTGTTAAAGTCCAATGTTGTGTTGTAATTGTTGCAACCACATTGTGACAAATCTGTGAATTACTAAGGCAATAATGGACTGAGTTCATGAGGTTTGAAAGCATTTTATCTGGACAAAATCTCAGCAAGAAGCCGATGAATAAACTGAAGTGCCAAAATGAGAAGGAAGTGTACTGTTGGCATATCAGATCAAAGGCCACACAGATCAGATCAAAGGCAGTGCGTATCAGATCAAAGGAAGTGAAGATCAGATCAAAGACAGTGCGTATCAGATCAAAGGAAGTGAAGATCAGATCAAAGGCAGTGCGTGTCAGATCACAGGAAGTGAAGATCAGATCAAAGGCAGTGCGCATCAGATCAAAGGATGCACACATCAGATCACATGCAGCATAGATCAGATCAACGGAAGTAAAGATCAGATCAAATTCTCAAGGGATTGCTCAGCAGCTTGGTTTCACAGAAGCAAGGCAAGTCAGCAACAAAACATATTTGCAGCAGAAGAGAACAACTCAAGGCTGGAGAGCTAGAGCAGACACCTAAGAAGCTGAAGTCAAGGACGGCTAGTGAATCACACCTCAAACGCGCGACTCTAAAAGTCTCTCAAAGATTCAGAAGACCAGGAGCATCATGTTGAAGTATCTAGCAATCCGGTGAGCGAGCAGAAATACAAAAGAATCAAGAAGTGCCGATCAGAAGAACTGCAGGAGCTACATGGATGGTTCTGAGTTGCTGGACAGAACGTTGTGACATGAAGCTAACATCAGATCAACCGGAGGCTAACATCAGATCAACTGCAAGCTAACATCAGATCAACTGCAAGCTAACATCAGATCAACCGAAGGCTAACATCAGATCAACTGCATGCTAACATCAGATCAACCGAAGCGTGACATCAGATCAAATGCCGGGCACATCAGATCAGCTATAAGCTAAGATCAGATCACTTCTGCTGTTTCAACATATCTAAGACAAGCTACTCGAGAAAGTCTGAAGGAGTACAGTCAACAATATGACATGGCAAGCAAGTTGCAACTTAAAAAGGTTGAAAATGGATTATATGAATCTTGAGCCGCCTTCCGTGTAAGATATGCTGACACACCGCACGTAGGGCACAGTTTTTCTTCTGGGAAAAGAAACGGGCAGATGAGTAGGTGTGGTAGGCACAACAACTGCAGTAGGCAGGAAAAACCACATTGGGAGGAAAAACCCAAAACAGAGAGAAGGCACGAAGAAAAAGAAAAAGAGAGAGAGAGGAGCAGCAGCTAAGGTGAGTGCTGAACAGAACGAAACCGAGAAAAGGGAGGAGAAAAAGAGTGAGAGCAGAAAAAGATGATATGAGAAACACAAGAGAGAAAGAAACAGTCTGCTGCACAAGGAGAAGCTGAAGCGCTGGAGAGGCAGAAGTCAAGGAGAAGAAGAAGCTGAGGAGGAGCAGAATCGGGAGAACTGACCCTGAGATTGCAGCTTCAGGTGGTAAGCCTAGAACACTATCAAACGTCTTTCATTAAGTGATTTTGAAAGATATTTGTGTAGAAAAGGCAGCACAACAGAGATTTACATGTTATTGTTTTAGTTGATGAACTTGCAGAGGTAGTGAACCTCAATGTGTTGAGCAGTGAGCTCTTGTTTATGTTGCTTATGGTCAGTGAGGCCAGAGCTGAATGATTCTGTGATAGTGAAGATTGACAGGAGTGAATCTGTCCGTGGATGTAGATCATTTGATCGAACCACGTAAAAATCCCCCTTGCACATTTACTGCTTTGAGTGTGTCTTGACTGGTGTGGTATTATCAAACTGTAAGCTTGAACAGGAGTGTCATGGTTGTGTAAGTAAACCCTCCTTGAGTGATTGAATTGATCTGATGTCTTCCTTGGTTGATCTGATGTCTTCCTTGGTTGATCTGATCTGCCAACAGTCCATCTAAACCAAAACGTGAGTTCAACAATAAGCTCTAACTGAGCTAACATTTGAGAGGGAATCCTTTAGTTGAAAGAAAAATTGATAGAGTGTTGATTCACCCCCCCCCTCTCAACACATGACACGATCCAACAATTGGTATCAGAGCTAGGTTTGCTTTTGTCAAGTGATTGTTGAAACTTAAAACCAGCAGTAGAAATGGAGAATCAAGCAACAACTGTTAAGGGAGTTCCTTATTTCAGTGGCCAAAATTTCCAGTTATGGAAAAAGAGAATGAGTGCTTATCTCTTAGCACAAGGTCTACAAGTACAAAGAGTAGTCTTGCATGGATTTACACCAACCGTAGATGAGGAGAATCCTACAGCTGCAGAAATTAGAAACTTAGAAGCTGATGGAAAGGCAAGGAATGCTCTATATGCAGCTCTGTCAGAAAAAGAGAACTTTAAAGTTATAGACTGTGTTACTGCTCATGAAATATGGATTAAACTGATTAATATTCATGAGGGAGACATCAAGGTTAAGGAGGCAAAATTGCAGGTTCTTAGAAGTAAGTTTGAAGGTCTTAAGATGGGAGAAGGTGAAAACATTGAGGACTTTCTAAACAGAGTTGTTGAATTAGTTAGCTCAATGAGGGGTCTGGGTGAGAGTGTTGGAGATTCCAATATAGTTAAAAAGGTTCTTAGATCCCTACCAGCAAGATATGATTCTAAGGTCTCGGCTATAGAGGAGAGGGACCTAGATAAAGTGACATTAGATGAGCTACAAAGCACCCTTGTAGCATATGAAATGAGGATTTCAAATTCAAAGGAGGAGACTTCAAAGGCAGTCAAGGAGATAGCATTTAAAACAAAACACTCAAGGAAGCTAAAGGAGGAAAGCAGTGAAGATGAAGCAGCAGACAGTGATCTTGAAAGAATGATGGTGCTGATTTCAAGGAGCTTCAGAGGCCAGACTGGAAAGTACAAGGGAAAGTTGCCCTTAAAATGCTTCAATTGTGGCAAAATAGGTCACTTTGCAAGCAAGTGCTTCATGAAGAACAAGAGAACAGAAGATGAGGAAGCTGACAAGCCATCAGACAGGTGGCCTGAGCAGAAAGGAAAGAAGAAGATGAGCTTCAAATCAAGAAAAGGGAAAGCTTACAGAAAACGGAGCTACCTGAGCAAGAAGAAAAATGATAGCTCTGAGGAGGATGAAGAGACTGATGTCTCAGACAGTGAAGATGAGTCTGAAGCTGAAGAGGAGACTCTCATGGTGATGAAATCTTCAACTGTTTCATTGAAGGAGGATGCTGAACTAGAGAACCAATCAGCTGATGATGAAGAAGTGGATCTAGAGGAAGAACTGAAGTTTGCATACAACAAGATAGAGGAGCAGAAGAGATTGCACAAGAAGACAATGAAGACAATGAAGGAGATGGAAAAGGTCATCTTGAGCAGTCAAGAAGAAAACTCAATACTGGAGAATAGAGTAACTGAATTGGAGCAGGAACTGATTCTCATGCAAAATGAAGCTGAGGTTCACAAAAATTGTACAAGAGAAAAGATGGAACTTCAAAAGACATGTGAAACCTTGGTAGAAAAGCTAGATGCCACCACTGCCGAACTAGAGGATGCAACAAGAAAGATAGAAGATCTGCTGTCTCAACAAACTGTGTTCAAAGCTGAAGAAATGACTGATGGAACTACTGAAGAATCAAAATTGAAAGGAAAGCTGGAGTTTCAGTCAAGCAAAACTGAGCCTGGTGAATTCTCAAGGAGCAAAGAAGTGGCTGCAAAAACTGAAGAAGCCACAAGGAAGTTAGATGAGTGCCTCAGCAAGCAGAGATCTTATTCAGAAGGGAAGAAAGGTCTTGGTTATGAAGGAAATCAAAAATTAGAAGGACAACCAGCTGCAACAACCAAGAAGACTGTTACCTTTGTCAAAGAAGGGTCAATTTGTGTTGCTGGTGTAAAGGCAGGAACTAGTTTTGTTGATGATAAGAAGATGGAAATTTCTAATGGATCAAGAAAGCCTACTGAGCAAAATGAAAGATTGCACGAGCTGAGGGGGAGACAATCTATGTATCAAAGAAGCCTGCTCAAAAGTAGAAGGCTGATTGCTGGAGTATGTTTCACCTGTGGAGAATCAGGTCACTATGCAGCAAATTGCTGGAGGAAGGCATTCTGGAGATTTGGAGGAAGAACAATGCAGTCAAGAGGATGGAATAGAAAAGAGTATTATCATCAAAGAAGCCTAAGTACTTCAAGAAGGATCCCTGAAGCTGAAATCAGAAAAGGCCATATCATACAACCTGGAGAAGTGTATCAGAAATTGAATGTCTGGTGCAGATGCAGATTGCCAAATAAGAGAAGCAAGTGGTTTGAAGGAGTGGATAGCAGGAGAGCCCAGCCACTGCAACAAGCTACAAATAGAAGAAACTTTGCAGCAGAAACAAGAAGAAACCAAGCAGATTACACAAGAAGAAATCAGTCTCTAATGCAGCCACTTAATCTGAGAAACAGATTTCAAATTTTTGAAGGGTTAGAAGAGAATGATCACTGGAGCTGCAGCAGGAGCAATCAAAGATTGAATGAACAGCAAGGCATACCAGCAGCAAGAAAAATTTGGAGGAAGAAGCACAGATTTGAAGAAGCTTGCATTGCTGAAGTTGCACTTAAAACAAAAGCTAAGGAAGCCCAATGGATCATTGACAGTGGGTGCACAAGCCATATGACTGGAGACAAAACTCTACTGAGAAACACAAAAGAAGTTGAAAGAGGGTTTGTCAAGTTTGCAGATAAGAGTGGGTTAAAGATCAAGGCTGTTGGAGAAGCCACCATTGGATCAGAAAAGTTCAAATCTAAGGAGGTGCTGTTTGTAGAAGGGCTGAAGTACAACTTGCTGAGTGTAAGACAACTGTGTGACAATGGTTTCAAAGTAGATTTCTCAAAAAATGGCTGTTTCATCAAAGACTGCAAGACTGGAGAAATCATGGCCAAAGGAATAAGAGACAACAAGGATTTATACCTCATAGATGTGAAGGAAAAGTTGTGCATGCTAAGCAAAATGGATGAAAATACTCTTTGGCATTGCAGGCTTGGACATTTAAATCAAAAGAGCATGAGAAGCCTGGTGAAGTGCAATGCAGTGTTAAACCTCCCTGTACTAAAGAGGGACAACAGCACTTGTGACTCATGCCAAAAAGGGAAATTTGCAAAGCTTTCTCACAAGTCCAAGGAGCATAGAACCTCTAAGCCATTGGAGCTAGTTCACACTGATGTATGTGGACCAATGAAAAGAAAAGGTACAGGTAAAGAGATGTATTTCATTCTTTTTGTGGATGACTTCACTAGGATGATGTGCATCATGCACATGAAGCAAAAGAGTGAAGCCTTCAACTGCTTCAAAAGATTTCAGAAACTGGCAGAAAACCAGCATGGAAGGAAGATCAAAGTTTTGAGATCAGATAATGGAGGAGAGTTTACCTCACAGGAATTTGAAGAATACGTGGAGGAAATGGGAATCAAACATCAAGTCTCAAGTCCTCACACTCCCCAGCAAAATGGAGTTGTAGAGAGGAAAAATAGAAGTGTGATTGAGATGGCAAGAACTATGCTGTTGGAGCACAATACTCCAAAGCACTTCTGGAAGGAAGCCACAATGGCAGCTGTGCATGTACAAAATAGAACCATGTTGAGGCCAAACACTGAAAAGACACCATATGAACTTTGGTATGGTCACAAGCCAAATGTGAAGTATTTTAGAGTTTTTGGCAGCAAATGCTTCATCAAGAACAAGGAGCAAAGCCTTGGAAAATTTGAAGAGAGGGCTGATGAGGGCATTTTCCTTGGTTACTCAAATAAGAGCAAGGCTTACAAGGTTTATAACAAGAGGCTGGATAAGATTATGGAAAGCTATGATGTGAAAGTGGTTGAGGAAGTCAAGATGAAAGCCACTGATCCTGAAAATTTTCTGGATCACTTAGATGACTTAGAGAGCCAAGATGAGGCAGACCTGGAGCTGAAATCAGCTACTGAGGAGACTGATGCAGAAGGATCAGAGACAGAAGTTACAGAAGGCCAGGAAAAAGCAAAAAGAAAGTACAACAAGAGAATTGACAAGATGCCTATCATTGGAGACCCCAAAGCTCCGGTAAGAACAAGAAGGCAACTGAAAAGTATGATTGCAACTGCCCTACTGTCTCAAGTTGAGCCAAGGTCAATAGAGGAAGCCCTGGAGGACCAGTCATGGCTGCAAGCCATGAATGAAGAGCTGGACCAAATTGAGAAAAACCAAACTTGGGAGCTCGTGGATAGGCCAGCAAACAAGAATGTGATAGGCACAAAATGGGTGTTCAGGAACAAGTTGAATGAGGAAGGAAAGGTTGTAAAGAATAAGGCAAGGCTTGTGTGCAAAGGATACTCTCAAATTGAAGGAGTAGATGTGGATGAAACCTTTGCCCCAGTAGCAAGGCTTGAAGCCATAAGAATGTTTTTGGCAGTGGCTTCAGCAAGGAGTTACAAAGTCTTCCAAATGGATGTTAAATCTGCCTTCTTGAATGGAAATCTGGAGGAAGAAGTGTACATTGAGCAACCAGATGGTTTTCTAGTTTGTGAAGATGAAAACAAGGTGTGCAGGCTCAAAAAGGCACTGTATGGATTAAAACAAGCCCCAAGAGCATGGTACTCAAGGCTGGACAGCTACCTGAAGAATCTGAATTTCAGAAAAAGTTGCATAAATAGCAATTTATATGTTCTTGATGGAAAGGGTGGACAGTTAATAGCCATAGTCTATGTTGATGACATAATATTTGGAGGAGATAAGGAGCAGCTGTGCCATGAATTTGCTAGAAAGATGCAAGAAGAGTTTGAAATGTCCATGATAGGAGAGCTCTCATTTTTCCTTGGACTGCAGATTCATCAAAAAGCAACTGGAATTTTTATCTCTCAAACCAAGTATACCAAAGAAGTGCTGAAGAAATTTGGTATGACTGATGCTAAGCCAATGTCTACACCCATGGCAACTAACTGCAAGCTGAGCAAGGATGAAAAAGGAGCTGAAGCTGATCAAAGTCTATACAGAAGCATGATAGGAAGCTTATTGTACTTAACAGCAACAAGGCCTGATATTACCTTTGCTGTCTGCCAAGCTGCTAGATACCAGGCAAATCCAAAGAGTTCTCATATGATTGCACTAAAGAGGGTGCTAAGATACTTGCAAGGGACAGTAGATTATGGTCTGTGGTATGCAAGGAAAGGAAGCTTGGGATTAAGAAGCTTCACTGATGCTGATTGGGCAGGAAATGTTGATGACAGGAGATCCACTTCAGGAGGAGTATTCTTTCTTGGTAATAGATGTGTGAGCTGGTTAAGCAAGAAGCAAGAAAGTATAGCCTTAAGCACTGCTGAAGCCGAGTACATAGCAGCAACCAAGGCATGCACTCAAGCTATATGGATGAGATCTGAACTGCAAAATCTTAAAGAAGAAGTTCCCCTGCCACTGATAATTCTTTGTGACAACAAAAGTGCCATTGATTTGTCAAAGAATTCAGTGCAGCACTCGAGAGCCAAACATATAGAAATCAAGTATCACTTCATAAAGGACAAGGTTGAGAAAGGAGAAATTATGCTAGAGTATGTTCCCACAGCTAAACAAATAGCTGATGTAATGACAAAGCCTCTTCCAGCCGAGATGTTTGAAACTTTGAGGATGCAAATGGGAGTGCAGTCCTCCTTCTCATGCTGAATCAGTTGAGCATCCCCAAATCCCTTTGAAATTGGTTGTCAAAGGGGGAGAGATAGCCGCAGCAGCCGGCCAGACGCAGCAGTATTATCCTTGGGAGAGAAGGACGTTGGAAAAAGCTCTATGCAGGGGGAGCTTAGCACTGAGTTGACTGATTGGCTGCAAATGTGGTTGCCAACAATTCCAAAGGGGGAGATTGTTGAGCCATTGGAGCCGCTACAATGGAGCTGAATCAGTAAGGATGTCATAAGCTGCTACAATGAAGCCTTCTTAGCCTTTGTTAAAGTCCAATGTTGTGTTGTAATTGTTGCAACCACATTGTGACAAATCTGTGAATTACTAAGGCAATAATGGACTGAGTTCATGAGGTTTGAAAGCATTTTATCTGGACAAAATCTCAGCAAGAAGCCGATGAATAAACTGAAGTGCCAAAATGAGAAGGAAGTGTACTGTTGGCATATCAGATCAAAGGCCACACAGATCAGATCAAAGGCAGTGCGTATCAGATCAAAGGAAGTGAAGATCAGATCAAAGACAGTGCGTATCAGATCAAAGGAAGTGAAGATCAGATCAAAGGCAGTGCGTGTCAGATCACAGGAAGTGAAGATCAGATCAAAGGCAGTGCGCATCAGATCAAAGGATGCACACATCAGATCACATGCAGCATAGATCAGATCAACGGAAGTAAAGATCAGATCAAATTCTCAAGGGATTGCTCAGCAGCTTGGTTTCACAGAAGCAAGGCAAGTCAGCAACAAAACATATTTGCAGCAGAAGAGAACAACTCAAGGCTGGAGAGCTAGAGCAGACACCTAAGAAGCTGAAGTCAAGGACGGCTAGTGAATCACACCTCAAACGCGCGACTCTAAAAGTCTCTCAAAGATTCAGAAGACCAGGAGCATCATGTTGAAGTATCTAGCAATCCGGTGAGCGAGCAGAAATACAAAAGAATCAAGAAGTGCCGATCAGAAGAACTGCAGGAGCTACATGGATGGTTCTGAGTTGCTGGACAGAACGTTGTGACATGAAGCTAACATCAGATCAACCGGAGGCTAACATCAGATCAACTGCAAGCTAACATCAGATCAACTGCAAGCTAACATCAGATCAACCGAAGGCTAACATCAGATCAACTGCATGCTAACATCAGATCAACCGAAGCGTGACATCAGATCAAATGCCGGGCACATCAGATCAGCTATAAGCTAAGATCAGATCACTTCTGCTGTTTCAACATATCTAAGACAAGCTACTCGAGAAAGTCTGAAGGAGTACAGTCAACAATATGACATGGCAAGCAAGTTGCAACTTAAAAAGGTTGAAAATGGATTATATGAATCTTGAGCCGCCTTCCGTGTAAGATATGCTGACACACCGCACGTAGGGCACAGTTTTTCTTCTGGGAAAAGAAACGGGCAGATGAGTAGGTGTGGTAGGCACAACAACTGCAGTAGGCAGGAAAAACCACATTGGGAGGAAAAACCCAAAACAGAGAGAAGGCACGAAGAAAAAGAAAAAGAGAGAGAGAGGAGCAGCAGCTAAGGTGAGTGCTGAACAGAACGAAACCGAGAAAAGGGAGGAGAAAAAGAGTGAGAGCAGAAAAAGATGATATGAGAAACACAAGAGAGAAAGAAACAGTCTGCTGCACAAGGAGAAGCTGAAGCGCTGGAGAGGCAGAAGTCAAGGAGAAGAAGAAGCTGAGGAGGAGCAGAATCGGGAGAACTGACCCTGAGATTGCAGCTTCAGGTGGTAAGCCTAGAACACTATCAAACGTCTTTCATTAAGTGATTTTGAAAGATATTTGTGTAGAAAAGGCAGCACAACAGAGATTTACATGTTATTGTTTTAGTTGATGAACTTGCAGAGGTAGTGAACCTCAATGTGTTGAGCAGTGAGCTCTTGTTTATGTTGCTTATGGTCAGTGAGGCCAGAGCTGAATGATTCTGTGATAGTGAAGATTGATAGGAGTGAATCTGTCCGTGGATGTAGATCATTTGATCGAACCACGTAAAAATCCCCCTTGCACATTTACTGCTTTGAGTGTGTCTTGACTGGTGTGGTATTATCAAACTGTAAGCTTGAACAGGAGTGTCATGGTTGTGTAAGTAAACCCTCCTTGAGTGATTGAATTGATCTGATGTCTTCCTTGGTTGATCTGATGTCTTCCTTGGTTGATCTGATCTGCCAACAGTCCATCTAAACCAAAACGTGAGTTCAACAATAAGCTCTAACTGAGCTAACATTTGAGAGGGAATCCTTTAGTTGAAAGAAAAATTGATAGAGTGTTGATTCACCCCCCCCCCTCTCAACACATGACACGATCCAACAGAATAAACAGAGGAACAAAGCAAAAACGTCTTACTAAAGCATGAATCAAAAATATAAATAAAAATGTACGTGCTTGAGTAAGGCATATTTTCTTTTGTTCCTTTCTTTCTTCACCCTTCCCAAAAATTTTGTTATAGAAATTTTTTACAGTATAGAGGATACCACCGTCTGGTACTCCTTTCAGCAATCGTGGAGGTTGTCTAGACATGAGGGATGAATAAGAGGTTAGGGAAGAGGGTGAGGGAGGAAGAGATTGGTGGGGTTGTATATATAGAGGATGATATGAGTAAGTGAAATTATAGGTTGATATGGACATCAGGATAGACCAACCTCCGCCAGAAGAAGAGCCAACCAGCTCTTCCTCCTCTCAACAGAACCCAACACACACTTTCCCTAAGGAGAGAGAAAAGTTGGCGCAAGGTTCAGCTGGGAAGATCCAAGTGGACTCCAACATCTGCAAATATGATCCACTAGTTGATATTTTTTGGCTTATGAAAAGAGTTAGGACAAAGAAGGTTTAAGAAGCATTGCAGCTCGTGATTGAAGAAGCCCAACAACAGGCCCAAGCGCATTTACAGATTTGGAAGCCTAAGCCCATTAATATTTCAAGATTATTCGATAATGGACTTGCAGATGCAATGTAGATGAGAAATAAAGCCCAAGAATAAAAACTAAGGTTTGGATTAGGGAAGCATGAAGCTAAGCTCGAAAATCAAGGCTTCCCTAAGCCCAACTGAAGCTGGGAAAATCAAGTCTGTTCTTACTAGGATTATATTTCTTTTTATTTTCTCAGTTTTGGAAGGTTTTGTAAGTGTATTCTAATTCAACTAGGATAGATGGAGTGTTTTCTTCTATTTAGGATTTTATTTTGTCTTGAACATTATTTCTCCTTGGCCGAATTACTATAAGCCAATCAGATTCGTATTAGGATTTGTTTTTCTTAATCTCCAAGTCATTCGGATTTGAGATTACCTTTTTCGAACAGGAAGAGAAGACTTGTAATCTCCTAAAAATAGGCCCCCTCATTGTCGAATTTAATAGACTTGTTTTATTTTTGATAATGAATTTTTGAATTCTTGAGTTGTTAACTCACCCCTAAAATCTCTTTGAGTGATCTTGCGAGATCATAAGTTGTCCTTGCAAGGAAACCCACAAACCTTTTGTTGGTTTTAATAGTTTAGGTTGAACTATTAATCCTTGTCATGTATTGACTAAAACCCATCACAAACCATCACCCATCCTCTGAATTATTCTCGCACAAAGAGGGCTAAACAATTGTGTGTGTTCTTGAGTTGAGCGATAACGCCGCTTCAATTCATGCTTGTGGAGATAATAGGAAGAATAGACGAGAATGATTCGTCAACACAAGGGTCTTATTCGTGTAGTATCCAACTTATCAGCATCGCTTTCAGGTTGATTTGAATTATGAAGAAGATTACCCGTCAGATTGGTATCAGAGCCCAAGGTCTTTTTTGTCCTATTCTTCTATTATTTTTTTCAAGATTTTATTTTTTTTTTTTGTGTCTTTTTTATTTCGAACCTATCCTCATGGTTTTGAAAATATCTTAAGTCAATTGGTTGAAAATCAGTCCAATTTTCAGTCCCAATATCTGTGTCAGAAATTGTGTCTGAGGCCCCTTTAGAGAACCAAGCCTTTCTTCGGTTTTGAGTCTTCTTGTGTGATTTTTATTTTGTTTGAGCCTAGAAGTACCCCTCTAGGATTAGTTTGTGTCACTGTCGAGTTTTGGTGGTAGAAAAGTCAATTTTACCCCTAGTCAAAACCCTTCGAAACTTGCCAAAATTTACCAAAATAGCCTTTTCATGAGTTAGGTGTTTTTTTAAAGTTTTTTTGTGTCTATTCTAGTGTCAAGGTTTTTTTTTTTCTATATGATCTAGTTTTGGATCTTTTCTGACAAGAAGTACGAGTTTGGGACTTGCAGAGATGAAACGTATTTTCACAAATCGGTGCACGAGGAACACGGAGTTTGACAACTCTGAGGTTAGTGGGTGTTCTTTAAGTTTGAGTTGTGATTTTCTTGAGAATACTTAAAACTCGATAACCTTACCATCTTGTTGTATACTTGAGGTAGAGATTCCCCATCGCAATTAGATTGCAGTTCTAAACTCCCGAAAAAAGGCTAAACATAGTGAGAAGAGGCAAGAGCCAAAGAGCCAATCTTAAGAATCTGACAAATTCTGTAAAAAAAAAAAATTAGCTCTTCTACAAAAGTCTGGCTGAGTAAAGAAAAAAACAAGTCGAGGTTACAAAAGTAATGAGTTCTAAAGTAAAGTATGGAAACAAACGGAATTCGGAGATAGGAGTGATCACACCTTGAAGAAGGGAGGTAAAAGTTAAATTGCCCAGTGTGTGTATAAACTCTTTCCTCTCCCCAGTAGTTGAACTTGTGTTCTTAAGGGATCACAGTTTTACTCGAGAGAGTACATGCTGATTTTTGGGTTTGTTGTGCTTTTGTGTTACTTAATACGCATCTATATATATAGTGCTTGTTTTTGTCACCTTTGTTTTATTTCAGATGTTTACTGTTTGTTAGACTTGTCATTTGATTACTAGTTGAGTTTGTCTTGTGTCTTTTGAGTTTTTAGTTTTGTTTTGAATTTTGAGAAAAGAAAACCCGTTTAGTGAGAGAAAGAAGTCGTTGAGAGTAAGGTAAAAAACCCAACAGCAGAATTGCGCCGGATCACAACCGTGAGCCCCACCTCAGCGTCGCAACTCAATCACAGCCGCCCCATTATGACTCAGTGCCTTGCGCTTAATTTTTGTTGGTTTTCTTTTCCTTCTTTATTTTCTTTTTTTGTATTGTTTCTTTTGTTTAGTTATGATTTGTTTTGTTTTCTTTTGTGTCTTGTTACGCTTGGACTTTTGTTTTATATTTTTTTGTAGTGTGAAAGAGAAATCAATGGTAACTTTTGAGGTAAAGCACAAGGAATATATATTGACTAGAAAGTCAGCATTAGTCATGATCCAAAATCTTAGTGCTCAGCCCATGCCAGAATACAGCCTAGGGCAACGTACCAACATATTTCATATATGGTGTAAAACTGAGGATCAGAGGAAAATACTGCTCATTATTAATCGTGGCAGCTGCACAAACGTAGTAAGTGAATCTTTGGTTAAAGATTTAAAACTAACTTGTTTGCTTCATCCAAAACCTTACATGTTGCAATGGCTGGATAATGCTGGAGATGTGAAGGTACTAAAGCAGGCAATGGTTGTTTTCTACCTTGGTCCCATCAAGGAAGAGATCCTCTGTGATGTAGTACCTATTAACGCTTGTCACATACTGCTAGGAAGTCCTTAGGAGTACGACAGAAAAGTCACCAAGGATGGCTTCACAAACAGGTATTCTTTCTTATACAAGGGTAAGAAGGCTAATTTGTTACCTCTTTCTTCTATGTAGGTTGCCCTAACTCAGGAAACACTACGTAAAGAACATGCTAGTATCAGTACTAACCCTTCTAGTGTAGGGAAAGACAAGCAACAGTTAGGCAAAAAAGAGGTTCCCCTCCCCAAGAGGACTGCAAAAGTCCCAAAAGGCAATGGTCAAATTACGAAACCTATTTCTTCCCCTAAGGCAGTTTTAAACAGTCCTAAGAGGAAAGAAGTAGTTTCAAAACCTCTTAGTTTGAAGGCTAAACAATACAATTTCTTTGTAGATTCTCGAGATATTTATCGATCCCGCAAACGAACTTTAGTTTTGGTCAGATTTAGGGAACATTCATTATTGACAAATTCTGATATTCCTAATAATTTGCCTTCTGTAGTTAAATCTGTTTTGCAGGACTTTGCATATGTCTTCCCTGAGGAATTGCCTACGGGATTGCCACCCATCAGAGGAATCAAACATCAAATCGATTTCCTTCCTGGAGCGAGTATAACAAATCATGCCACTTACCAAGCCAACCCCAAGAAGACCAAAGAGTTGCAAAGGCAAGTCGAGGAACTCATTGCCAAAGGTTCGATTCGTGAGTCTTTGAGTCTATGTGTTGTACCTGTTATCCTAGTTCCTAAGAAAGATGGTACTTGGCGAATGTGCTGCCGTATTCTCTAAGATAGATCTTATGCAAGGTTATCATCAAATTCGTATGAAACGTGAAGATGAATAGAAAACTACATTTAAGACTAAATTTGGTTTGTATAAATGGTTAGTTATGCCTTTTGGTATCACAAATGCACCATCCACTTTTATGCGCCTAATGAATCACGTTCTTAGATCCTTCATAGGAAAATTTTTTGTGGTTTATTTTGATGACATCTTGATTTATAGTAGGAATAATGAGGAGCACGATGAACACTTAGTGTTAATCCTTGAAAACACACGAAAATAACGCCTTTTTGCTAAAATCTCTAAGTGTAAATTTTGTATTCCAGAAGTTATATTTTTAGGTTTTATTGTCTCTACTGTTCAGTTTAAATACTGAAACTATGCTTGTATTATACTATTTTCCAGTTAATATATCGATTTAATGTTTTAATTTATATGTTGTGCATTTGTCATCCATTTATATTATGTAATTAGATGATGAGGTGTCTGGTGTGACACAGTAGATCTTATCATTGGTTAAAAGACATAATATACAAATGAGGTTTGTAACCGAGACAGTTTTGGACACGCTGTCAGTTTAGGTTATTATGTGATTCAGAAAATTGGTTTGTCTAAACTAATTGAATCATATAGATATGCTCGAGGCATATTAAACTTGACCATTTAGGATGAATTGTCTTATACTGATTTAATAGACTATTCATTCCTAGTATTCTATCTCTTAATCCCTAGACTTGAGCGGACATAAGGATTAGACATAATATACTTTGATCTGCCAAAGAGTGAGGTCATTTATGGCCAATAGTTTTGGTAGGTTGGGTGCGCTTGTTTAGTTGCTTGTCGAAAGGAAACCATGTACCGTTGCGTTCGGGGTGATGGTGCTCCCAAGATGACCTCGTTATGTTTATTATACTAAACCGCCGATGGACTTACGTCCAGTACAGTAAAAAGGTCGAGTGGTACTAATCTCGGATTATAAGAAGTTAATTAACTAATTTATCAGTAAATTAATAAATTAATAAGCACTATATCTTTGATGTTGGGAGATTAAAGAATAATTAATTTAGTTGTTCCGGAAGCAATTCTGGTGTAGGATGGTAGTGTCATAATTAATCGGTTAGTGATACGATTAATTATGTAGTGGGTTAATTGATAAAGTAGAATTAATTAATTAATTAATTAATTAATCCTAAGGGTTAATTAAGTAATTAACAAAGTAGAACTATTTAATTAAGTAATTAAGTCTTATGTTTCAATTAGAATTAGGAAATCCTAGAGACTAGGAAATCTAAATGGATTTGGTTATCCTATTAGATTAGTTACCTAATTGGATTTAGAAACTAATTAATTACTCAAACCCATTAGGAATGTCAATCCTAAACCAACTTGGGGTCTCTCTTGTAACTCCATAAATATACGAGAGATTAGCAATTCTACACACACAATTCATAAGTTTTCAAGACAAGAAAACTAGAGAGAATTAAATAATTCTTCTCTCCAAATCGGATTTTTGAAGCTCCCTGCGGCAGCACAATTTTCTAGGTTGGCCAGTGGTTGGTTTGGAACAAAACCGGCAGCGCGTGCCTTCCTTGTGTGGCAGCGCATATGGAGTCTTCTTGGCGACAACAGCGGCGCGTGTGATACACGCTCTAGGCGGGCGGCTTCGTTGGTTTTTCCGGTGAGTGGAGTTGTGGTGATTTATGGATCAATTGCTCGTTACATCGTTACCCACACAACGTACGATCAGAGTCTTGAGTCATACAAGAGAATCACCTAAGTACACGCTTCAAGATGTATTTCTAAACTTTTGCTTTAATTAAAAATTATTTGTTGCGTGACAAATCGGACAAGTATAAGATAAGATCCTGTGCAATGTTATTTCAAGCAAAGAATGGAATAGCGATTGTGCTAGAGTCTAGGCCTGGTCAAGAATTCTAATTCTGGAATACATAGCACGAAAGTGAATTGTTGACCAGACCCAAGAAAATAATCTTTTATCTAAAAACGGCATAAAGGTTGATCAGTGTAAAGTGGAAGCCATCGTATCTTAGCCAACACCTAAGACTGTCACTGAGGTGAGATCCTTTCACGGTCTTGCTAGTTTCTACCGCAGGTTCGTCAAGGATTTCTCAACCATTGTTGAACCACTTAATCAGCTGGTTAAGAAAGACATTCATTTTCAATGGGGAAAGGCGCATGAAGATGCTTTAAACACCTTGAAGCAGCAATTGACAAAAGCCCCGATTTTGCAATTACCCAACTTTGGCGCCACTTTTAAGGTAGAGTGTGACGCTTCAGGTATTGGAATTGGTTCAGTGTTAACACAAGACGGTAAGCGAGTAGCATATTTCTCTGAAATTTATCTAATGCTGTTTTGAATTATCCTACATATGATAAAGAGTTGTATGCTATCATAAGAGCCTTAGAACATTGGCAACATTACTTGATGCCTAAAGAATTTGTTATTCATACAGATCACGAGTCTCTCAAATATATGCATGGCCAATATAAACTTATTAAAAGACATACTAAGTGGAGTTCATTCTTAGAAACTGTTCCCTATGTCATTAAGTATAAAAAAAGGTTCTGAGAATGCAGTAGCAGATGCATTATCTAGGCATCATTCAATTCGTTCCATCTTATATGCAAAAGTGTTAGGATTTAGTTGGATTAAACCTTATTATTCTACAGATCCTTAATTTATTAGCATTTATGCCACGTGTGAACAAGGAAACCAGGATAAGTTCTATAAACAAGATGGATTCTTGTTTAAGGAGAATAAACTCTGTATTTCTTCCTGTTCTATTTGTGAGTTGTTAATCCAAGAAGCTCACAGTGGTGGACTAATGAGACACTTCGGTGTAGCCAAAACTTTTCTTGTGTTGCAGAAACATTTTTTTTGGCCATCTATGCACAAGCATGTCCCCAAGTTCATAGGGAAGTGTGTGACTTGCAGGGCAGCCAAATCCACTGTCAAGCCTCGTAGCTTATACACTCCACTACCAGTACATCCATCCCCATTGACCGATCTCTCCATGGATTTTATCCTCGTTTTACCTAGATCTCAGCTAGGGAACGATAGTGTATTTGTAGTAGTTAATCATTTTTCTAAAATGGCTCACTTTATTCCTTCCATGAAAACGTCAGATGTAGTTCATGTTTCTAACTTATTCTTTGCAAAAATAGTTAGGGTGCATGGATTATCACAGACAATAGGTACTTATAGAGATGTGAAATTCCTTAGTCATTTTTGGAGAACACTCTGGGGAAAGCTAGGGACGAAATTGTTGTTTTCTACAGCAGTTCATCCTCAGATAGACAGTCAAACATAAGTCATAAACAAAACCTTAGGAACTCTAATACACACAATAATCAAGAAGAATTTGAAAAGTTAGGAAGAGTGCCTTCTCACAGCTGAGTTCGCATATAACCGGGATGTGCACAGCACTACCAATTATTCTCCATTCGAGATTGTTTATGGTCTTAACCCCATAACACCTCTTGATTTATCTCCTTTACCTATTTCTAAGTATCTTAATAAGGACGAAGATAAGAAAACTGAAGCAGTGTATAAGTTACATGCAAAGGTTCATGAGAACATTGAGAAACAATCGAAGCAGTACGCACGCCAAGCTAACCGAGGTCGGAAGGAAGTAGTCTTTGAACCCGGTGATTGGGTCTGGGTTCACATGCGAAAGAAAAGATTTTCTTCAGCTAGAAGGACTAAGTTTCACCCAATAGGAGATGGTCCATTCAGAGTCATCCAGCACATCGATAATAATGCTTACAAACTAGAATTGCCCGGTGAGTGTAACTTTTCTACTACCTTTAATGTCATTGATTTATCTTTGTTTGATTATGCAGAGTCAGCAGATTTGAGGATGAATCATTTCCGGCAGGGAGCGGATGATGTGGACATCAGGATAGACCAACCTCCACCAAAAGAACAACCAGTCAACTCTTTCTTCCCTCAATAGAACTAAGCCCACACTTTTCTTGAGGGGAGAGAAAAGTTGGTGCAAAGTTCAGTTGGGAAGATCCAAGTGGACTCCAACATCTTCAAACGTGATCCACTAGTTGATATTCTTGGGCCTATGAAATGAGCTAGGACAAAGAAGGTGCAAGAAGCCTTACAGCTCGTGATTGAAGAAACCCAACAACAGGCCCAAGTGCATCTACAGAATTGGAAGCCCAAGCCCATTAATATTTCAAGATTATTCGATAATGGACTTGCGGATGCAACGTAGATGAGGAATGAGCCCAAAAAAAATGCTAAGGTTTCGATTAATGAAGAATGAAGCTAAGCTCGAAAATCAAGGCTTCCCTAAGCCCAACTGAAGCTGGGAAAATCAAGTCTCTTCCTACTAGGATTATGTTTCTTTTTACTTTCTTAGTTTCAGAAGGTTTTGTAAGTCTATTCTAATTCAACTAGAATATATGGATTTTTTCCTTCTTATTAGGATTTTATTTTGTCTTGAACATTATTTCTCCTTGGCCGAATTACTATAAGCCATTCAGAGTCGTATTAGGATTTGTTTTTCTTAATCTCCAAGTCATTAGAATTTGAGATTACCTTTTTAGAATAGAAAGAGAAGACTTTTAATTGCCTATATATAGGCCTCAACATTTTCGAATTTAATAGACTTGTTTTTATAATTGATATTGAATTCTTGAATTCTTGAGTTGTTAACTCACCCCTAAAATCTCTTTGAGTGATCTTGCAAGATCGTGAGTTGTCCTTGCGAGGAAACCCATAAACCTTTTGATGGTTTCAATAGTTTACGTTAAACTATTAAGCCTTGTCATGTATTGACTAAAACCCATCCCAAACCATCACCCATCCTGTGAATTATTTTCACACAAAGAGGGCTAAAAAATTGTTCGTGTTCTTGAGTTGAGCGGTTCTGCCGCTTGATTTCATGCTTGTGGAGATAATAGGAAGGAATAGACGAGAAAGTTCTGTCAACACAAGGGTTTTGTTCGTGTAGCATCCAACTTGTTAGCATCGCTTTTAGGTTGATTTGAATTCTGAAGAAGATTACCCGTCACGGGCAGAAGCCAATGCCATAATGGGAGAGATTCCCTAAGTAATTTTACTTAGTTAATTTTATCCATTTACTACTATGTGTAAGAATGTGGCCTTGATGTTATGACACATGTCTATAATAAGCCCAATTAAAGAGATTTTGGTTATTCTAATATTTTCACATGTATGTATCTGGTTACTACATGATGCTACCCAATCATTACTGAGTTCAAGTTTATATAAACTATTTCTGTTTGATATTTGAATTTGATTTTAGTCTTTTATCTGGATTCCAATGAAAAGTAGAAAAATGCCAGTTAGTCAATGTATCTGAGCAAGTAAGACTGTAGAGATACTTCTTTGTCCAATTGACAAAGCTACAACCATTTTGAAATATTATCTGCCCGGACCCGGTCAAATACTCACTTTCGTGCTACGCATTCTAGAATCAGAATCTTTAACCAGGCCTAGACTCTAGCATAATTGCTATTCCAATCCTTGCTTGAAATAACATTGCGTGGGATCTTGATATGTACTCATTCGATTTATCACGCAACAAAATAATTTCTAATTTAAAGCAAAAACATAGAAAGTACCTCTTGAAGCGTGTTACTCAGGTGATCGCTTGTATGACTCAAGACTAGGCTCGAACGTTGTCTGGGCAATGAACCAACGATCAATAATCCAACACAAGCCAGTCGCTGGAAAAATCCAGCAACCTCTACCACCTTAGCCGCCAAAAAAATTGCCGCCTGCAGCCTAAAAATATTTGCCAACCGCCGGTAATTCTTGCCGTCGCCGCTGCCTGGGAGAATTAACCTCGAGAGAGAAACTTGTTTTCTCTCTCTAAATTCTCTCTCTAATTTTCTTGTCTTGAAAACTTATGAATTGTGTGTTATAGAATTCCTAATCCCTTGTCTATATATAGAGCTACAAGAGAGACCCCAGATTGGTTTATGATTGGTCTTCCTAATGGGTTTAGGTAATTAATTAGTTTCCAAATCCAATTAGGTAACTAATCTAATAGGATAATCCAAATCCAATTAGATTTTCTAATCTCTAGGATTTCCTAATTCTAATTGAAAGTTAAGACTTAATTAATTAATTAAATAATTCCACTTTGTTAATTACTTAATTAATCCTTAAGAATAATTAATTAATTAATTATACTTATTCAATTAACCCACTACAAAATTAATTGTACCACTAACGGATTAATTTTGGCACTAGCATCCTACACCAGAATTGTTTCCGAGACAACTAAATTTATTTATTCCTAATCTCTCCACATCAAAGATTTAGTGCTCGTTAATTTATTAATTTACTGATAAATTAATTAATTAACTTCTTTATTTCCGAGACTAGTACCACTCGACCTTTTTACTATACCAGACATAAGTCCACCAATTGAGTTTAGTATAATAAATGTAACGAGCTCATCTCGAGATCACCATCACCCCGGACGCACAGGTACATGGTTTCCTTTCGACAAGCAGCAGCACACCAAGTAACTAAACACGCGCACCCAACCCAATGAGACTATTGGTCACAATTGACCTCACCCATTGGCATATCAAAGTACACTATGTCTAATCCTCATGTCCGCTCAAGTCTAGGGATTAAGAGATAGAATACTAAGAACAAATTGTCTATTAAATTATTACAAGACAAATCATTCTATATGGTCAAGTTCAATATGCCCCGGGCATATCTATATGATTCCATTAGCTTAGACAAACCAAATATCCGACTCACATAATAACCTAAATCGATAGCTTATCCAAAACTGTCTCGGTTACGAACCTCATTTATATATTATGTCTTTTAACCAATTATGAGACCAACTGTATCACACCAGACACCTCATCATCTAGCTACATAATATAAATAGGCTAAACATGCACAACATATAAACCAAAACATTAAATCAATATATTAACTGGGAAAAAGTACAATACAAGCATAGCTTATGTATTCAAGCCTAACAATCTCCCACTAATCCTTAAGTTGTGTTTTAAGTATATAACTACATTCATCTTTTACACACTACAAATATATCTAGAAAAACAATCATGGCACTCCTAAGTATTTGATCCCCATTCCCTCCACGTGAGCCTCAAAGACATTTGAAGTCAATGTCTTAGTGAACGGATCTGTAAGGTTATCCCCCGATGCTATCTTAGCCACGACCACATCTTCCCTCTTGACGATATCTAGTATTAGGTGGTAGTTGCGCTGTATATGTTTACTCGCCTTGTGGGCTCGTGGTTCCTTCGAATTTGCTACTGCACCGTTGTTATCAAGTACACTATGATTGACTTCTGCAAACCAGGAATCACATCCAAGTCCACTATGAAGTTCTTGAGCCACACTACTTCCTTCGTTGCATCTGATGCGGTAACGTATTCAGTCTCCATGGTAGAGTCTGCCACACATTTCTACTTGACACTCCGCCAAACTATGGCTCCACCTCCTAGAGTAAACACATACCCTGAGGTAGACTTGCTCTTGTCCCTGTCGCCTTGGAAATCTGAATCTGTGTAACCTCGGGGTACCAGCTCAGGCACCTGATAGACCAACAATTGTTCTCTCATTCTGTGTAAATACTTGAGAATGCATTTTATTGCCTCCCAATGAGCTTTCTCAGGGTTACTATGATATCTGCTTACAATGCCAATGGCATAACAGATATCAGGCCTCGTACACAACATGGCATACCTGAGACTTCCTACTGCCGAAGCATAAGGAACTGTCTTCATAGCCTGTATGTCTTCAACGGTATTGGGATACTGTTCTTTAGATAGATGCACTCCATGTATGAAAAATAGAAAACCTTTCTCAGAGTTTCGCATATTAAAACAGACCAGAATCGTATCTATGTATGAAGCTTGAGAGAGCATTGACGAACGTTTCCTACGATCTCGAATTATCTTAATCCCAAGGATATGTCCCACTTCTCCTAAGTCTTTCATATCAAATTGCTTGGACAGCCATGCCTTTACATCTTAATAACACTTTCTTATTGTTGCCAATTAGTAAAATGTCATCTACATAAAACACAAGAAACACCACCGCATTTTCATCACATCTATGGTACACACATTGTTCATCCGGGCACTGAGTAAATTCGTAGGATTGGATTACCTCATCGAACCAGATGTTCCAAGATCTGGATGTCTACTTAAGTCCGTAAATGGACCTCTTAAACCTGTAAACCTTATGTTCTTGGCCTTTTTCAGTGAATCCTTCTGGTTGCTGCATAAACATGGTTTTCTCAAGACATCCGTTAAGGAAAGCTGTCTTGACATCCATCTGCCATATCTCATAATCTAAATGTGCAGCTATGGCCAAGAGAATCTGGATTGACTTAAGCATAGCTACCAGGGAGAAGGTTTAGTCATAATCGATTCCCTCTTTCTGAGTATACCGCTTCGCCACAAGCATAGCTTTAAAGCTTTCAACCTTTCCGTCAGGTCCTCTCTTGTGTTTGTAGACCCACTTACTTCCAATGGGTTTGAAACCATCAGGTAAGTCCACAAGCTCCCAGACTTGATTGTGGTCCATCGACCCCATCTCGGATATCATTGCCTTTTGCCAAAATTCTGCATCTTTATCTCGGAGAGCCTCGTTGTAGTTAACTGAGTCAGGCTCTGGCATGCCTGGGACTAGGTATGAAGCCTCTCCCATGCCAATGAACCTGTCGGGCTGTCTTACAACCCTCCCACTACGACGAGGCACCACCTGTGTAGGCGCATCATCTGTGATATCTTGTGCATTGTATGGTGTACTTTTACTGGTGATCAGGATTATCAGATTATTTCCTAAGCTCTTCTAGTACTATCTTACTGTTGGGCTTGTGATATAGAATATAGTCTTTCTCTAAAAATCTGGCGTTAGTGCTAACTATCGCCTTCTGATCTTTAGGACTATAAAACATACCACCTTTCGTTCCCCTAGGATATCCTACAAACAGCATTACTTCCGTTCTTGCATCTAACTTAGCCACATATGCCTTAAGCACATGTGCTGGGTAACCCCAAATTCTGAGACGTCTTAGAGACTGGGCTTACCCCCGTTCCACAGCTCTACTGGGGTTGAAGACACGGTTTTAGATGGTACACGGTTTAGGATGCACATTGCTGTTTCCAACGCATATTCCCAGAAAAAACTCAGAAAATCACTATAGCTCATCATTGACCTAACCATTTCCATTAGAGTTTGATTCTTTCTTTCTGCTACACCGTTCTGCTGTGGTGTGCCAGGTGCAGATAACTGAGACTGAATTCCAACCTCGCTAAGTTATTCTTGAAATTCGTGGGACAGATACTCACCACCACGATCTAATTGCAGTGTCTTGATACTTTTACCATGATGCTTCTCCATATCTACCCGATACTCTTTGAATTTACTAAAACATTCAGACTTGTGGCGCATTAGGTAAATGCATCCATATCTTGAGTAATCATCCATGAACATCACGAAATACTCAAACCCACCTCATGTTTGGACCGACATTGGTCAACACAAGTCAGAATGAATCAACTCTAGTACTTCTTTAGATTTATAACCTTTTGTCTTAAAAGGTCTCTTGGTCATCTTACCTTCCAAGTAAGATTCGCAGGTTGAGTAACTGTTAATCTCTAATGAACTTAAAGATCCATCATTGACTAACTTTTGAATCCTACTAAGGTTATATGACCTAGCCTGAGATGCCAAAGATAGGTTTGATTCATTTCAGAAGGTTCTTTCCTCTTATTAGTGTTTAACCACAAACAAATTATCTACTAATGAACCAGAACAAACAAGTTTGTCATCTTTTCTAACAACAACAGTATTATCAGAAAAAATAAACTTGAATCCATTCTTTAAAAGTTTTGAAACCAAAATAAGGTTCTTTTTAAAACTCGATATAAAGAAAATTTGATAAATCTAGTCTATAATTTTTGAAATCTAAACTAACTACTCCTACTGCTTCTACTGACACTCTTGTAGTGTCGCCCAAGTAGATATCCAGCTCGCATTTTCTAAGCTTCCGAGTTACTTGGAATCCCTGCAAAGAATTACAAACATGGTTAGTGGCGCCTGAATCCATACACCAAGTATCTGTGGGAATCGCCGCTAAACATGTCTCAGTAATTAAGACAGAAACTATCGTACTTTTAAGCTTTGGACAATCCGATTTCCAATGTCCCGTTTTAGCAGACTTGAAGCATTTGCCTTTAGGCTTATTCTTCTTTGCGATATCTAGCTTGGACGCATGTTTCTTGGCATTTTTCTTCTTCTTGTTCTTGCCTTAAGGCGCAAAAGAAGAGCTTAAAGCCTTTACTATGGCCAAAGCTTGCTTCTTCTCATGGAAGATGCTTTCGGCCGACACCAATCCTGTTAAGAGCTCAGGTAGAGTATACACTCTTTGGTTCATTTTATAGTTGACCAAAACTTCTCGAAACTAGAGGGTAAACTCTGGAGGATGATATCGATCTGACTTTCTGGATCAATCTCACCTCTCAATACCACTATCTCATTGATGTTACTGATCATATGAAGTATATGATTTCTCACCTATGAGCCCTCAGCATTTTGGTATTCATAATCTTCCTCGTGGCTGCTTGTCTAGCTGTCCTGCCTTGATGAGTAAACATCTCTCTCAGGTGAGTCATCATGTTAAAGGCAGGAACCATGGGATGAAGCTGATGTTGCAGAACATTCAACACAGAGGCCAGAATGTAACACTGCGCCATCTCATCCGCTTTTCTCCACCTTGCATATGTTGGATCGTGTTTAGGCATATTAATTCTAAATTAACATGGCAGATTATCCTAAACTATAAGAACCGGGGCCTTACCCTCGACGCGTAATTGGTTGCGCTCACACCTGTTGGTGAATGTGCCCTAATGAGGGCTATTTATGTAAATATACTTTGAGGGTATTTATATAAATAAGATATTTGTCGTTTGATTGATTGTTTATCAAATGAGTTAATTTCATGATAGTAATATCCTTGTGCATATTTAAATTCATGAAATCGATCCGCCAAAAGAAACACTCCATGGACTAATTAGATCATGAGTGATTCTTTTGAGTAGTACTGGTACTAGGATCCTTAGACCAGAAATCACTACATGGTCTTAGGTGAATTGTAGTGTGCTTTGACATACGCCTAACGGGGCCGTAACGGGTTGCCAAGTACGGGTATGATTGGGTACACTATGAGACACGCTAAGGTATGTAGGTGAAGTGATGGGACTACAAATCTCTCTTAAGTGAGAGATGATATCTTGGCCACTTGATAGTGAACTGAAAAGTGCATGGCCATGCCCAAGGAATGATAGGATATCATTTGCTTGAAGGATTCAGTGTCACTAAGAGATCAAGTAAACGTTTAGCTACATAAGGATGATGGTTCCATGCCTTATGCTAAACTGGATATCGATGTAGAGGATCGTACGCAGTTTGCTCGGAAAGGTTGTGTTGAATCTCCATTCGACCCTCCATTCCAAATTGGGTAGTCATTATGTCTTGCTAGAGACCACTAATGACTTATGGATTAATCAATGGGTTTGAGTTATCCATTGCCAATTTGGAATGGGCCTACAGGATCGCACATAAGAAAGTTCGATGATGCAGAATAAGAATTCTTGCCTACAATAAGTATAATTGTTATACTTAAATAAATAAGATTTAATTAAATGGTTTAATTAAATATTATTGGAAAGTTCTATGGTATTAATTAATAGTTAATTAATTACCTGGGAATAATTGGGATGGACTGATAAATCAAGGGACTTAATTGCAATTGAAGTTCTTGACCCATCAGCCTGATCCATGGGTCATGGGTTGATCCATGGGCTTGGTGTATAACCCAAATCATTAAAGTGTTATTTAATGCTGATTTGGAATCAGTAAATATTATTTAAATACTGATTTGGAATCAGTAAAATAATATTTGGTAATAATACTGATTTGGAATATGACCAAAATCAGTTAAGTTATAATTGGATAATTACAATACTGATTTTGGAAATTAATTCTCTACAAATATCCTAGGGATATAATTGTAGGGAGAGATTTTTGGAATTATTCTCATTAGACAAAAAATACACAGAACTCCCAAATTATCTTGGTAGGCAAGATTGGCTAGCACCAACCTGCGAAGGCTTTCGTGCTTGAGAGTAGAGAATCCTTCAAGGAAGGATTTTGGAGACAACAAAACGTCATCTTCTCAGAGGAGCCAGGCGACGTGCGCAACCGATTACGCTTCAAGGGTAAGACCCGATCCTCATAGTTTAGGATTCCGCTGTTTAATTGGATTAAACACCTAAACTAATTCCCAACAGTGGTATCAGAGTGAGGTTAATTTTAATTTAATTAGAATTAAATTAAAATAAAATTAAGTTGAAAAAAAAAAAAAAAAATTTCCGTCAAAGACTTTTACCAAAACGATACAGTGGTTGGTTTTGTTTTGGAAACAGTAATCAAAATCGGGAAAGGGTTTTTTGGTAGGGTAGCCATAAATCTTCACCAAAAACAGTTCGTCGGACGAATTTTGTTTTTTTTTGGTTTTGAATGGGGGTTAACAACATGCCATGAAGTCTGGGTTTTGCTTTTCTAATTTTTTCCTCAGTTTTTCCTTTTTGGTCTGAAAAATTTGTTGAAAAGTTTTGGTATTTTCTTGGCTGAAAAATCTTGCTGCTTTTCTGGGTTGTAAAATTCACTGAAAAACTGGGTTTTTCCTTGGGCTGTTATAATTGATTGGCCGGGCTTTGAAAACCGTTTTTCAAAGAGACCGGAGAAACGGTTTTCTCCCTCTCGTTCTTCGGTTTTGGAAACAAGGCTTCAGGAAGAGCCAGAAAAGAAAAAAAAAAAAAGAAAACCTCCATCAGAATTGTTCTATCATCGTTTTGGTCGCTAGGGTCACCGGAATCTGGGGTTTCGGGAAAGCCTCGCCAAGAAAAATAATTTTCTCCTTTGGCTTTCGAAATCTGGACAGTTATGTTGAAAAATCCGCCGATTTCTAGGTTCAAGTTTTGGAAAAACGATTTGTAACAATCTGGTTTTGGTTTTGGTTTCAAAATGGTTTCTGGGCTGATGAGAGTTCACGGAATGGTTCCGGGATGAATTTTTTTTGGCTGCTTTGTTTTAAATTTCTTGCTGGGCTGAATCGATTGTGTTAACCTTGTCGGAATTGTTCCGTTGTTAACTTAGCATTTGGGTTTCTGGGTTTTGCTAATTTAATATCTGGGCTGCTGTTGTATCCTTTTGCGGGTTGTTTTCGCCGGGAAAACACGAACGCCGGAAAGGTTCCGGGCGTTTCGTTTTTCTCAAGCCGGTGGATCGGGCGTTGGGAGCTCGGGGTTGGCTTCGCGACGGAATTTCGTTCGATTCTGAGGCCGAAAAGACGAAGTTCATTCATCGAATCTTGGTCGGAACCGGAAGCTTCTCGCCGGGGAAGACGACCGGAGGCTGGCGGCGGGTGGTTGAAGCCCTAGGGGCTGAAATGACCAAAATGCCCCGCCGCAGCCTCTAAGCCCTAATCTGCCAAAAAGAAAAATTTTTGAAAATTACAAACCAGCCCCAACAGTTTTGTTTCCATAAAACCCTAGCCCAGAATTTTATTTAAATTAGATTATTGCCCAAAAGGTTTCAGAAAATTAAAAATTAAAATTTTCTGAATTTTATTTAATAAGATTTTAATTAAATAGTCTTATTAGATAAAGATAGGATTAATTTAGAATTTGATCCTATAAGTTTAAATTTATCTTAATTAGATAATTAGATAAATTTTAAAATAATTATTTTAATTAGATTAAAATAATTAGAAAAAGATAAATAAATAAATAATTAATTAGATTAATTAGATTAATTAATTAGTTTAAATTTTGAATTGTTATTTATTTATTTTATTTTAATTTTGATGCTTATTTAAATTGTTTAAATTTTATTTGAAGCATCATAATTATGCAAGCATGTTCATGCATCATTTTGGATAAATGTAAAATGAACAGAAGGATTGATTAAAATTGATCATGACACGATCAATTTTAATTCTGTAATAGTTACACAATCCTTAAAATTAATCGGCTTAAATTAAAACCGGCTTGTATGAGCATATGCATTTTATGTGTTTCAAAGCTTGAATTGGGCTTTTAATTTTAACGTTTTAAAAGTTGGGGCCTGCGAGCCAATTTTGAATTGGGCCTGCGTGCCTATAAAATCATCATGTAATAGTTAGGCCAAAAAGGAGGTTCCAAGAGGAGTCCATGGTGGAGCCCAGGAGCGGAGGCCCAAACATGAAGATTTTAAAAGGCCCTGTAATAGACTAGAGCCCAGTTCATCGCTTTATTTCATTCTTTTATTTATGCGAATGAATGAGAAACGAAAATGCATGTTAAGCCGATCAGACTTAAATCCCAAAAACCCAAGATTTTGCTTCCATACTTAAGGGCCCGCTTGAGTGTCGAACGTCTGATGGACTTGGAGAGCCCAAGGGCCTCAGGTTTTCTTCATGCGGCGGGTTGTTACATAATAGTGCCCAACTTTATCACTACCATTAATGAGTGGAAAAACTATTTGGGTATTAGATGCTCAACTTTATCACTACCACTTGTTATGGAAAAACTGTGTGGGTATCTATTGATGTGATGCCTTGAGGGATGGTTTAACTTGGGAAAATTAATCCTAGCTTGACCCGATAAGTTGACTAGGGATTAATTTTGCAAAGATAGGATGGTGTCAAACATTTGGAATGTTCATCCTATCACCGAAAAGTTGCATGGTATGCAATTGGAAAGCGTTAAATTACATGCAATGTGATTTGAACGTTGCCTACCAGAAGAGCCCGATCCCTACGATACTTGCCAAAGCAAGACTGGGGTTGACTCTTTGTGGATTTTCGGCCCACAATCTAGCACCAACACAAAATTGTTTGGGATTTCAATTTTGGCTATTGTGGAAAACATTTTTCAAAACTCATTCTAATATTTTGCATTTACTCTTTGTAGAAATGGCATCATCTAGCACAAATGTTATCTTAAATTCTACTCTAAGAAGTATATTGGATAAAGGTAAATTGGTTGGACCAAACTTCTTAGATTGGGAAAGAAACTTGAGAATAGTTCTCAAACAAGAAAGGAAGCTACATGTCTTAGAGACCGCTTTACCTGAACCACCACAAAATGCTTCGGCAAATGTTCAACGAGCCTGGGATAAGCTGAAAAGCGACTCCGATGATGTGACGTGCTTGATGCTCGCGTCTATGACAGGCGAGCTTCAAAAGCAGTTCATGAATTTGGAAGCGTTCCGAATTTATGAGTCACTGACGGAAATGTTTCGTGAACAAGCTTCAGGTATCTTTGTTATAGAAATAAATCTTTCTATGTCCACCTCATGGGTATTAGATACTGGTTGTGGGGCTCATATTTGTACTAATGTGCAAGGACTCAGAAATAGAAGGATAACAAAGAAAGGTGAAGTAGATCTCCGAGTGGGCAACGGGGCAAGAGTTGCTGCTGTTGAAGTTGGAGATTACACTCTGTCTTTACCTTCTGGTTTAAATATCGAACTTGAAAATTGTTATTATGTACCTGCTTTGAGCAGAAATATTATTTCAGTTTCGAGTTTAGATAATAAAGGTTTTCGATTTATTATAGAGAATAATTCGTTATCTTTATATCGAAATGATATTTTATACGGAGTTGCAAATATGTGTAACGGTCTGTATGTCTTGGATTTGACCCAAGAAAAACCAGTCTATAACATAGAAAAGAAAGCTAAATCATCTAAAAATGATTTAAGTCCAACATACCTTTGGCATTGTCGATTAGGCCATGCAAATGAAAAGCGAGTTCAAAAGCTTCACAAGAATGGAGTGCTTGGTTTATTTGATTTTGAATCATATGATACCTGCGAACCCTGCTTGTAAGGCAAAATGACAAAGAGTCCTTTCAATAAGAAAGGTGAAAGAACAAGTGAGCTATTGGCCCTAATACATACGGATGTATGTGGACCAATGAGCACACAAGCCAGAGGTGGATTTGAATACTTCGTAACTTTTACTGATGACTTTAGTAGATATGGGTATGTCTACTTAATGAGGTATAAAAATGAAACTTTTGAAAAGTTCAAAGAGTTTAAAAACGAAGTAGAGAATCAGTTGGATAGAAGGATTAAGGCTATTCGCTCCGATCGAGGAGGTAAATACCTTAGTGATGAGTTTGATGGCTATCTAAAACAGTGTGGAATTGTTTCACAGCTGACTCCACCAGGAACACCTCAATGGAATGGTGTATCCGAGAGGAGAAATCGGACCTTATTAGATATGGTTCGATCAATGATGGGCCTAGCAACTCTCCCTACATCCTTTTGGGGTTATGCTCTCCTTTCTGCTGCCTACTTATTGAATCGTATTCCATCTAAGGCAGTAGATAAGACTCCATATGAGATATGGATGGGCCGGAAGCCCTATATGTCCTATCTACGAGTTTGGGGTTGTCAAGCTCATGTAAAGCGTTTACAAAGTAATAAGCTTGAACCCAAAACTGACAAATGCCTATTTGTGGGATATCCTAAGGAAACCAAAGGATATCAATTCTACAACCCAACTGAGAACAAAGTGTTCGTTGCTCGAGGAGCTACTTTCTTAGAGAAAGAATATCTGTACAAGAAAGACAGTGGGAGTAGAATAGAACTCGGAGAAGTTCAAGAACCACAAGAGAATGTAGAACGATCTACAGAAACTCAGATGGAAGTTGACATAGAAACTCATGAAGATGAGCAACCTGAGTCAACAACACAAGAACCTAGAAGATCTGGTAGATCTCGTCACCAACCCGAGAGATACGGATTTCTCGTGACTGACGATCAAGATTTGATCTTGGTGGACTCTAATGAGCCCGCGAACTACAAACAGGTTTTAGAAAGTCCGGATTCAGATAAATGGTTGGAAGCCATGGAATCTGAAATGCAATCCATGAGGGACAATAAAGTGTGGACTTTGATTGACCCTCCTGTTCAGGCAAAGGTTGTCGATTGCAAGTGGATTTTCAAGGTAAAACCTGGCGGGATCTTCAAGGCACGACTAGTGGCTAAAGGTTTCAGACAGACTCATGGTATAGACTATGATGAAACCTTCTCCCCTGTCGTGATGCTCAAGTCCATTAGGACAATGCTTGCCATAGCAGCATATTTTGACTATGAGGTATGGCAGATGGATGTTAAGACGGCTTTCCTGAATGGAAACCTACTCGAGGATGTTTATATGAAACAACCCGAGGGATACATCGATCAAAAGCATCCTAATCGAGTATGTAAGCTTCAGAGGTCTATCTATGGACTAAAGCAAGCATCTCGAAGTTGGAATCTTCGTTTTGATGAGGAAGTAAAAGGTTACGGATTCATCAAGAACGAAGATGAGCCTTGTGTTTACAAGAAAGTTAGTGGGAGCAAGATTGTTTTCCTTGTCCTATATGTGGACGACATCCTACTCATAGGAAATGACATTCCCTTGATGAAGGACATCAAACAATGGTTGGGGAGTGTATTTTCTATGAAAGACTTAGGAGAAGCTGAGACGATACTAGGTATCAAGATCTATAGGGATAGATCTAAAAGGCTTCTAGGACTAAGTCAAGAAGGGTACATAGACAAGATATTGAAAAGATTCAATATGTCTAACTCCAAAAATGGTAAGGTACCATTTAGACATGGCCTTCTCTGGAAGAAGAACCAAGGTCCTTCAACAAGAGAGGAGAGGGATACAATGAGTAGAGTCCCATATGCCTCGGCAATAGGATCTATCATGTATGCCATGTTGTGTACCCGTCCGGATGTTGCACATGCACTTAGCATGACTAGTAGACACCAACAAGATCCAGGGATGGATCATTGGACTACAGTCAAAGCAATCCTGAAGTACTTACGAAGAACTAAATGATTAATGCTAGTGTATGGAGGACAAGAACAGCTCATTGTACAAGGTTACGCTGATGCTGCTTTCCAAACAGATCAAGATGACATGAAGTCACAATCAGGCTACGTGTTTAGTCTGAATGGCGGTGCAATAAGTTGGAAAAGCTCAAAGCAAGATACAACAGCCGATTCTACAACAGAGTCTGAGTACATTGCTGCATCAGATGCTGCAAAGGAAGCTGTTTGGCTGAGAAAGTTCGTGTCAGACATCGAAGTGATACCGAGTATCCAATATCCGATAGAACTTTTCTGTGACAATAACGGGGCCATCGCACAAGCTAAGGAGCCTCGGTCACACCAGAAAACCAAACACATACTCAGAAGGTTTCACCTCATCCGAGAGATCATTGATCGAGGAGATGTGAAAGTGTGCAAAATAGGGTCAGACGACAATATAGCAGATCCTCTCACAAAAGCTCTACCACAGTCAAAACTTGATAGACATGTAATAGAGCTTGGTCTTAAACAGTTTAGGACATAGCCCTTCATCGGGCAAGTGGGAGATTGTTGGTGAATGTGCCCTAATGAGGGCTATTTATGTAAATATACTTTGAGGGTATTTATGTAAATAAGATATTTGTCGTTTGATTGATTGTTTATCAAATGAGTTAATTTCATGATAGTAATATCCTTGTGCATATTTAAATTCATGAAATCGATCCGCCAAAAGAAACACTCCATGGACTAATTAGATCATGAGTGATTCTTTTGAGTAGTACTGGTACTAGGATCCTTAGACCAGAAATCACTACATGGTCTTAGGTGAATTGTAGTGTGCTTTGACATACGCCTAACGGGGCCGTAACGGGTTGCCAAGTACGGGTATGATTGGGTACACTATGAGACACGCTAAGGTATGTAGGTGAAGTGATGGGACTACAAATCTCTCTTAAGTGAGAGATGATATCTTGGCCACTTGATAGTGAACTGAAAAGTGCATGGCCATGCCCAAGGAATGATAGGATATCATTTGCTTGAAGGATTCAGTGTCACTAAGAGATCAAGTAAACGTTTAGCTACATAAGGATGATGGTTCCATGCCTTATGCTAAACTGGATATCGATGTAGAGGATCGTACGCAGTTTGCTCGGAAAGGTTGTGTTGAATCTCCATTCGACCCTCCATTCCAAATTGGGTAGTCATTATGTCTTGCTAGAGACCACTAATGACTTATGGATTAATCAATGGGTTTGAGTTATCCATTGCCAATTTGGAATGGGCCTACAGGATCGCACATAAGAAAGTTCGATAATGCAGAATAAGAATTCTTGCCTACAATAAGTATAATTGTTATACTTAAATAAATAAGATTTAATTAAATGGTTTAATTAAATATTATTGGAAAGTTCTATGGTATTAATTAATAGTTAATTAATTACCTGGGAATAATTGGGATGGACTGATAAATCAAGGGACTTAATTGCAATTGAAGTTCTTGACCCATCAGCCTGATCCATGGGTCATGGGTTGATCCATGGGCTTGGTGTATAACCCAAATCATTAAAGTGTTATTTAATGCTGATTTGGAATCAGTAAATATTATTTAAATACTGATTTGGAATCAGTAAAATAATATTTGGTAATAATACTGATTTGGAATATGACCAAAATCAGTTAAGTTATAATTGGATAATTACAATACTGATTTTGGAAATTAATTCTCTACAAATATCCTAGGGATATAATTGTAGGGAGAGATTTTTGGAATTATTCTCATTAGACAAAAAATACACAGAACTCCCAAATTATCTTGGTAGGCAAGATTGGCTAGCACCAACCTGCGAAGGCTTTCGTGCTTGAGAGTAGAGAATCCTTCAAGGAAGGATTTTGGAGACAACAAAACGTCATCTTCTCAGAGGAGCCAGGCGACGTGCGCAACCGATTACGCTTCAAGGGTAAGACCCGATCCTCATAGTTTAGGATTCCGCTGTTTAATTGGATTAAACACCTAAACTAATTCCCAACAACACCTGGATCTGTTTGGAAAGCAGCATTAGCGTAACCTTGTACAATGAGTTGTTCTTGTCCTCCATACACTAGCATTAATCCTTTAGTTCTTCGTAAGTACTTTATAATTGCTTTGACTGTAGTCCAATGATCCATTCCTGGATCTTGTTGGTATCTGCTAGTCATGCTAAGTGCATGTGCAACATCCAGACGGGTACATAACATGGCATACATGATAGATCCTATTGCCGAAGCATATGGGACTCTACTCATTGTATCCCTCTCTTCTCTTATTGAAGAACCCTAATTCTTCTTCAAGAGAAGGCCATGTCTAAATGGTACCTTACCATTTTTCGAGTTAGACATATTGAATATTTTTAATATCTTATCTATGTACCCTTCTTGACTTAGTCCCAGAAGCCTTTTAGACCTATCTCTATAGATCTTGATACCATTCTCCTAAGTCTTTCATAGAAAATGCACTCCCCAACCATTGTTTGATATCTTTCATCATGGGAATGTCATTTCCTATGAGTAGGATGTCGTCCACATATAGGACAAGGAAAACTCTCTTGCTCCCACTAACCTTCTTGTAAACACAAGGCTCATCTTCGTTCTTGATGAATACGTAACCTTTTACTTCCTCATCAAAACGAAGATTCCAACTTCGAGTTACTTGCTTTAGTCCATAGATGGACCTCTGAAGCTTACATACTCGATTAGGATGCTTTTGATCGATATATCCCTTGGGTTGTTTCATATAAACATCCTCGAGTAGGTTTCCATTCAGGAAAGTCATCTTAACATCCATCTGCCATACATCATAGTCAGAATATGCTGCTATGGCAAGCATAGTCCGAACGGACTTGAGCATCATGACAGGGGAGTAGGTTTCATCATAGTCTATACCATGAGTCTGTCTAAAACCTTTAGCCACTAGTCGTGCCTTGAAGATCCCGCCAGGTTTTAACTTGAAAATCCACTTGCAATCGACAACCTTTGCCTGAACAGGAGGGTCAATCAAAGTCCACACTTTATTGTCCCTCATGGATTACATTTCAGATTCCATGGCTTGTAGCCATTTATCTGAATCTAGACTTTCTAAAACCTGTCTGTAGGTCGTGGGCTCATCAGAGTCCACCAAGATCAAATCTTGATCATCAGTCACGAGAAATCCGTATCTCTCGGGTTCATGACGAGATCTACTAGACCTTCTAGGTTCTTCTGTTGTTGACTCAGGTTGATCATCTTCATGAGTTTCCATGTCAACTTCCATCTGAGTTTCTGTAGATCGTTCTACATTCTCTTGTGGTTCTAGAACTTCTCCGAGTTCTATTCTACTCCCACTATCTTTCTTGTACAAAAATTCTTTCTCTAAGAAAGTAGCTCTTCGAGCAATGAACACTTTGTTCTCAGTTGGGTTGTAGAATTGATATCCTTTGGTTTTCTTAGGATATCCCACAAATAGGCATTTGTCAGTTTTAGGTTCAAGCTTCTTACTTTGTAAACATTTTACATGAGCTTGACAACCCCAAACTCGTAGATATGACATATAGGGCTTCCGACCCATCCATATCTCATATGGAGTCTTATCTACTACCTTAGATGGAATACGGTTTAATAAGTAGGCAGCAGAAAGGAGAACATAACCCCAAAAGGATGTAGGGAGAGTTGCTTGGCCCATCATTGATCAAACCATATCTAATAGGGTACGATTCCTCCTTTCAGATACACCATACCATTGAGGTGTTCCCGGTGGAGTCAATTGTGAAACAATTCCACACTGTTTTGGATAGCCATCGAACTCATCACTTAGGTATTCACCTCCTAGATCAGAGTGAATAACCTTAATCCTTCTATCCAACTGATTTTCTACTTCGTTTTTAAACTCTTTGAACCTTTCAAAAGTTTCACTTTTATACCTCATTAAGTAGACATAACCATATCTACTATAGTCATCAGTAAAAGTCATGAAGTATTCAAATCCACCTCTGGTTTGTGTGCTCATTGGTTTACATACATCCGTATGTATTAGAGCCAATAGCTCACTTGTCCTTTCCCCTTTCTTGTTGAAAGGACTCTTTGTCATTTTGCCTTGCAAGCAGGGTTCATAGGTATTATATGATTCAAAATCAAACGACCCAAGCACTCCATCCTTGTGAAGTTTTTGAACTCGCTGCATGGCCTAATCGACAATGCCAAAGGTATGTTGGACTTAAATTATTTTTAGTTGATTTAGCTTTCTTTTCTATGTTATAGACTGGTTTTTCTTGGGTCAAATCCAAGACATACAGACCGTTACACATATTTGCAACTCCGTATAAAATATCATTTTGATATAAAGATAACGAATTATTCTCAATAATAAATCGAAATCCTTTATTATCTAAACCAGAAACTGAAATAATATTTCTTCTCAAAGCAGGTACATAATAATAATTTTCAAGTTCAATATTTAAACCAGAAGATAAAGACAAGGTATAATCTTCAACTTCAACAGCAGCAACTCTTGCCCTGTTGCCCACTCGGAGATCTACTTCACCTTTCTTTGTCACCCTTCTATTTCTGAGTCCCTGCACATTAGTACAAATGTGAGCCCCACAACCAGTATCTAATACCCATGAGGTGAACATAGAAAGATTAATTTCTATAACAAAGATACCTGAAGCTGAAGGATTGCTTTCGAGAAACTTTTTGCAGTCTCTCTTCCAATGACCCTTCTGTTTGCAGAAAAGACATGTATCATCCTTTTTGGATCTTGTCTTAGCTGGAGGAGTTTGTGGTTGGGAAGCAGTCTTACTGCGAGCTTTCTTGTTCTGCCCAACTTTGGCCTTGCCTTTAAACTTCCTCTTCCCTTTACCTTTCTCTACTACCAACACTGGTGTTGCCTTCCGAAGGGTCTGCTCAGTGTTCTTCAACATGCCTTGGAGCTCAGGAATGCTCCTATCCATGTTGTGCATATTGTAGTTCACCACAAAATTATTGTATTCATCAGACAATGATGCCAAGATGATATCAATGGCCAATTCCTTAGGAAGAGGTGCATTCAATCGCTCTAGGGTATCAATGTACCCTTTCATCTTGATCAAATGCGTGCTGACTGACGAACCCTTCACCATTTTGCACGAAATCAAAGCTTTTATCGTAACGAACTTTTCGTTACGGGCTTGTTCACGGAACATCTCCGTCAGTGACTCGTAAATCCAGAAGGCTTCCAAATTCATAAACTACTTTTGAAGCTCGCCCGTCATCGACGCGAGCATCAAGCAAGTAACATCATCGGAGTCACTTTTCAGCTTATCCCAGGCTCGTTGAACAGTCGCTGAAGCATTTTGTGGTGGTTCAGGTAAAGCGGTCTCTAAGACATGTAGCTTCCTTTCTTGCTTGAGAACTATTCTCAAGTTTCTTTCCCAATCTAAGAAGTTTGGTCCAACCAATTTATCTTTATCCAATATACTTCTTAGAGTAAAGTTTGAGATAACATTGTGCTAGATGATGCCATTTCTACAAGGAATAAATGCAAAATATTAGAATGAGTTTTTAAAATATTTTCCACAATAGCCAAAATTGAAATCCCTAAAAATTTTGTGATGGTGCTAGATTGTGGGCCAAAAATCCACAAAGAGTTAATCCAAGTCTTGCTTTGGCAAGTTTCGTAGGGATCGGACTCTTTTGGTAGGCAACGTTCAAATAACATTCCATGTAATTTAACGCTTTCCAATTGCATACCATGCAACTTTTCAGTGATAGAATGAACATTCCAAATGTTTGACACCATCCTATCTTTGCAAAATTAATCCCTAGTCAACTTATCGGGTCAATCTAGGATTAATTTTCCCAAGTCAAACCATCCCTCAAGGCATCACATCAATCGATACCCACACAGTTTTTCCATAACAAGTGGTAGTGATAAAGTTGAGCATCTAATACCCAAATAGTTTTTCCACTCATTAATGGTAGTGATAAAGTTGGGTACCTATTATGTGACAACTCACCGCACGAAAAAAACCTGAGGCCCTTGGCTCTCCAAGTCCACAAACGTACGATGCTCTGGTGGGCCCTCAAGTATGGAAGCAAATTCAACTCGGGTTTTTGGGATTTTAGTTTGATCGGCTTAACATGCATTTTCATTTTAATATTCATTTGCATATCAAATAAATAAAAATGAATAAAAGCAATGAATTGGGCTCTAGTCTATTACAGGGCCTTTTAAAATACTAAAACTTCATGTTCGGGCCTTCCGTGTTGGGCTCCCGTTCCTGGGTTCCACTATGGACTCCTCTTGGGCCTAACTATTATATAATCATTTTAATAGGCACTGTTAGTTTTGAATACAGAAAAACTATGACTTGTATCAAAAACTAATATCCACAGTTGACATATCATTTTGTTTCGGTATAAATTTGTTCCTTTATATCATAGAACTAGATAACAGGGTGTGGACATACATAGTAGATACCGTTATTGGTTAAAGTATTGATATATAAAAAGTATACTCGTAACCGAGATAGTCTGAACATACTATCGGTATAGGTTATTGGGTGGTTTGGAAATTAGTTTATCTAAACTAGTTTAAATCACACGGATATGCCCGGGGCATATTGAGCATGACCAGTTTGGATAGAATTGACTTTATACTGATCGGCGTAGTCAATTCAGTCCTAGTATTCCGTCTCTCAATCCCGAGATTGGGACGGGCGTGAAGGTTGGATATCGTATGCTTTGATTTGCCAAAGAGTGCGGTCGATTGAGGCCTATACCTCGGTAGGTTGGGTATGCGGTGTTTAGCTTCTTACGTGCCGTTGCTAGTCGGAGGAATCCACGTACCGGTTCATCGGGTTGATGGTGCTCCCGAGATGAGCTCGTAAAGTATATTATACTAAACCCGGCCGGTGAACTTTATGTTCGGTATAATAAAAGGACGAGTGGTACTAATCTCGAAAACCAAGAAGTCGGTGAATTAATTTGTCAGTAAATTGATAAACCGACGAGCGCTAGATCTTTAATGTGGGGAGATAGAATAAAATATAATGGCACGATGTAAAGTCATTTTCGAGCGGTAGTTCCATAATTGGTCCGTTAGTGGTACGACCAATTATGCATTTGACTAATCGACAAGGTAAATTAATTAATCCAAAAGGTTTAATTAATATTTACTCGACAAAGTGAATTTAGAAATTAATTCTAAGTGTTCGATTAAATTAAATTAACAAAGTGGGTTAAATAAATTAATTTAAATGGGTCAATTGGAGTTGATTAGTCGGGAAGACTTAGTGGTCAACGAAAGTCAAATTTAAAGGCCTAACTCGAGAGCCCATTAGGTCTCATTAGAAGCTCCTTATAAATACAACTTATTGGGCAAGAAATCAATTAAGAAACTTGGCAGCCAAGAAAAGGCTAGAAAGAGAAAATTTAGCTTAGAGTGAGAACTTTGTCTTCCTCATCGAAGCTTCTTCTCGAAGTCAGCTAAGATAATTTTCTTCTTCGGAAAACTCAGTCAACATATTGCTCGGATTATTTTATTGAGGTTGGTGGTCGGACAGATTTTTAGAAGCAGCGCTGTCCAGTGCAGATCGGATTTTCTGGTCGGAAAATCGCGGCACTGCTTCAGCAGGAAAAACCCAGCGTTTGATCAGTCCGGTGCCCTGAGCCGGCCAGTCTGCACGTTGATCTTCTAGGTTGAGTGATCCGTGTAGATTGGCTGTACAGATCGGGACTGGGCTGGTCTTCTCCGGTGGTCGGTTTTTCCAGTAGTTCCGGCGGGTTTGAGCAGCAATCCAAAATACTTGCGCAGCAAGTTTTCTTTTTTAAAAAAAATTCTGGGCAGTTTTTATTTTTTATTTTTTCTAGTTTTTGAGTTTTCTTCCGGAGCAAGTTTCTTGGATTTCTTAATTTCGCCTTGGGTAACTCCGTAGATAATAGCCCACACTATTTTGGAGTTTGTATCGGAGTAATTCTTCGGATTTCTTGTGGAAATTGTCAAAAGATTGGATTTTTCTTTAGGCAAGGGACTTCGCTACAAAAGGTAGAATCTTTAAATTCCGCTTTTATTAAAGATTTAAATTTTTGTGTCCCAGTTAATAAATTAAATAAGTATAAGCCTAGATCCGTTCGTGGGTAAACTAATTTGAGCCTGAGCTTGGTCGAAAGCTTCCGATTCTGGAATGCATTGCACGAAAGTGAGGTTTTCGATTTAGCCCGGGCTTGTTCAGTTTTCCTTCAAATTGGTATCAGAGCGTTGGTTTCGGTCTTATACTTGTTTGATTTATTACACGGCTTTATTTTGGCATTATTATTTTGTCGAAATGCTTAAACAGGTGGTTATTGATTTCCCGGCTATTATGGTAGAAATTTAATTTTCATTCATAAACCCCGGGACATGTCCGGGCTTGTTTTATTTTTGAATGGAAATTTCTGTAATAGTAATAACCACGAGCTGGAAACCGTGTAGGATTAGAAAAATCTTGTAGTAGGATTTGATCTAATCATGTCGTCTTTAAATTCCTAGAAAAACGCCTTTGTATATAGGAATTTAAGTACTATGACGAAGACGTTATTTTGGGTAACTTATATTTGCGGGTTTTGGTTTATCGTAATCTTGGGTGATTCCTAATTACGTAGTAGATCGAGAAAACCCGGGCGAATCGAGAGGAATCCAAATAACGAGTGGGAGCGACATGACGGGACGTGTCATCGAGGCATCAAGGAATCAACGATAGAGAAGGCCATAATAGTCGGAAAATTTTATTTATTTTAATTTCCCATATTTATGTCTTTTCGTTGATTGTGTGATTTTCATTTTATTTTGCATGAACGAAAACCAAACTAAAATGTTTTTAAAAAGTAATGTGCAATTAACTAAGGTAGATTATTCGCATATTAAAACTCCAACGGTTTTATGGGTGCGAATATCCATAGTTAAGATATTGCATGTTAAAACGTAAAAATCCTCAAGTTTAAAAATCTAAGTGGGAGCGGGTTGGTTAATATCCCCATGGCCTCCATTACGGGTTCATTGGTGATGTGGTTAAACTTGCGTGCTGGCTTAGACCTTCCTCCCTATCGGATGAGTTTTCAACCACGGATATCACCGGAATGAATTTCTAAAGGGATGACTATAGTGAGTTTAATTGGAGAAAGTTGCGACACCCTCGCCATCCGAGGCGCATTAGTATCCTAAGTAACAAACTTAGAAGTCACGTAATGGCATACACTTAGTGTACCGTTTTTAGTATCCCTCCCATCGAGGTTAAGCTATTTTTAGGTACGGCTAAAATTATCGACTATTATTTTCATTGATCATAAGATCGTTGGTCAGATAATGAAATTAATGAACTTCGGTTCTTCTCGAACGAATGTGGGTTAGCGTAGACGTTCACCTATCGTGACATGCGTTAATCCCGGTGTGAGAGATGTCGGTAGAAGATTATATTGTTTTTTTTGAGGATTTTCAATATTTTTGAAAAAGTATACTGAAACTTGAATTGTTTATTTTCAGTCCGCTAGCTATCATTTTGAACCAAAACAAACTCACCGGTCCAAACTATATTGATTGGAAACGTAACCTGGACATTGTCCTTACCGCTGAGGGTTACAAGTACGTGCTTACTGAGGAGTGTCCCCCTAAGCCCAGCGATGATGCCACCCCTGAGCAGCGAGAGCCATATACGAGGTGGCAAAAGGCTGATGAGATGACCAGGTGCTACATTTTGGCTTCTATGTCGAGTGTATTGCAGCACCAGCATCAGCAAATGACCTCAGCCTACGATATGATGCTCAACCTCAGGGAGATGTTTGGACATCAGGGCAGGGCAGCCAAGCAGTCAGCTATGAGAAAACTCATGAATGCTAAGATGGCTGAGGGCACTTCAGTGAGAGATCACGTACTGGACATGATTGGTTGCATCAATGAGATTGAGGTATTGGGAGGTGAGATTGATGGGGAAACCCAGGTTGATATCATCCTTCAGAGCTTGCCTCCCAGTTTTGAGCAGTTTCGATTGAACTATAATATAGGGAATCTCTCATATTCACTTTCTGAGCTCATGACTGCATTGGTGTCTGCTGAGAGCCTATTCGCTGAGAAGAAGCAAGCCTTGGCTACTGTTGGTCCCTCAGGTTCCTCTGCTGGGCCCAAAGCCAAGAAGCAAAAGAGGAAGAGAGGCCAGAAAGCAGGAGCTAATCATGGACCCAAGGCGGGCATTGCCAAGAAGCAGAAGCCAAAAGGAAAATGCTTTAGATGTGGCAAAGCGGGACATTGGAAGAAGGACTGCCCAAAGCCTCGAGGTACGTGTAAATTTTCTCTAGTCATTGATACGTGTTTAGCGGCGATTCCCACAGATACTTGGTGTGTGGATTCAGGAGCCACTGATCATGTTTGTAATTCTTTGCAGGGGTTCCAAGTGACCCAAATGCTTAGAGAGGGAGAGTTGCAGGTCTACCTTGGGGATACTACCAGGGTTTCTGTTGCTGCAGTGGGAGTTTTATGTCTTTATTTTTCAGACTCTACTTTATTGTTGAGAGATTGTCTTTATGTACCCAGTTTTCGCAAGAACTTACTTTCAGTTTCTAAACTTGTTTTGGATGGTTATAAGTGTGTTTTTTCTGATAGATCTATATTTATTAGAAAATGCCAGAAACTTATATGTTCTGGTACATTGGTTGACAATTTATTTTTAATTAAGACATACTCCCCAGTAATGCAAAACACAGAAACTAGTAACTCATCACCGAATCATAATAAGAGAAAAGAGTCTTCCCCTTTGAATCAGACTTTTCTTTGGCACTTGAGACTAGGTCATATCAACCTTAGTAGGATTCAAAGGTTGGTCAAGAGTGGGTCTTTGGACTTACTAGACATTGACAGCTATTCGACCTGTGAGTCCTGCTTGGAGGGTAAAATGACCAAGAGGCCTTTTAAGGCAAAGGGGTATAGGGCCAAGGAGGTTTTAGAGCTGATTCATTCTGACGTGTGTGGGCCTATGTCAGTTCAGGCTAGAGGTGGTTATGAGTATTTCATGACTTTCACGGATGATTACTCTAGATATGGACACATATACCTGATGCGCCACAAGTCTGAATGCTTTGGCAAGTTCAGAGAATTCAAGGCAGATGTGGAGAACCATTTTGGTAAGAGTATCAAGGCCCTGCGATCTGATCACGGTGGCGAATACCTCTCTAGTGAATTTAGATCCTATTTGTCAGAGGAGGGTATTCAGACCCAGTTGTCTGCACCTGGCACACCCCAGCAGAATGGTGTAACAGAGAGGAGGAACAGGACTCTTATGGAGATGGTTAGATCGATGATGAGTTACAGTGAGTTGCCTATCTCATTTTGGGGTTATGCCTTGGAGACAACATGTTTTATCCTCAACCTTGTGCCATCTAAGTCTGTGCCTTCGACCCCATCAGAGTTGTGGAATTGGCTAAAGCCTAGTCTGAGACATCTCAGAATATGGGGTTGTCCAGCACATGTGCTCGAGGCAGATGCAGGCAAGTTAGAGGCGAGATCCAAGGCTATGCTGTTTATAGGCTACCCCAAAGGAACGAGAGGTGGTTTATTTTATAGTCCTCAGGATCAGAAGGTGGTGATCAGCTCCAATGCCAGATTTCTTGAGGAGGACTATATTTTAGATCACAAGTCAAGCAGCAAGGTAGTATTGGAAGAGCTTAGAAGTCAGTCCATTATTCCAGATACACACGTACAGGAAGACACACCACAAGAGACTGCACACACTATCACAGATGATGCTCTTGCACAGGCTGCGCCTCATCGTAGTGGGAGGGTTGTGAGACAGCCCGAGAGGTACATGGGTTTGGGTGAGTCTTCGGACTTTATCCCTGGCGCTCATGAACCAGACCCAGTTAACTACAATGAGGCTCTCCAGGATAAAGATGTAGATTCTTGGCAGAGAGCGATGATTGCTGAGATGGGTTCTATGGACTCAAATCAAGTCTGGGAGCTGGTAGACCTTCCTGATGGGTTTAGGCCTATTGGGTGCAAATGGGTCTACAAGCGAAATAGAGGATGTGACGGGAGGGTTGAGACCTTCAAGGTTAGGCTTGTGGCGAAGGGGTATACTCAGAAAGAATGGATCGATTATGAGGAGACATTTTCCCCAGTAGCTATGCTTAAGTCAATCCTGATTCTCTTGGCCATAGCTGCTCATATGGATTATGAGATTTGGCAGATGGACGTCAAGACAGCTTTCCTTAATGGAAGTCTTGAGGAGACCATCTTTATGCAGCAACCAGAGGGCTTCATTGTTAAGGGCCAAGAGCACAAGGTATGCAGGCTTAGGAGGTCCATTTATGGACTTAAGCAAGCATCCAGATCTTGGAACATCCATTTTGATGAGGTTATCCAGTCCTATGGATTCACTCAGTCTCCGGATGAGCAGTGTGTTTATCGCAAGCGTGATGGTGATATGGTGGTGTTCCTCGTACTTTACGTAGATGACATTCTTCTTATTGGAAACAGTAAGAAGGTGTTGTCTGACGTAAAGGCATGGCTGTCCAGGCAATTCGATATGAAGGATTTGGGAGAGGCTGGACATATCCTTGGGATTAAGATTATTCGAGATCATAGGAGACGTTCTCTGACTCTCTCTCAGGCATCCTACATAGACACGATTCTGGCCCGTTTTAACATGCAGAACTCCAATAAGGGTTCACTACCTTTCAGGCATGGAGTGCATTTGTCTAAGGGGCAGTGTCCTAAGACTGCTGAGGAGATAGATGCCATGAAGGCGGTACCCTATGCTTCTGCAGTGGGTAGCCTCATGTATGCTATGTTGTGCACGAGGCCTGATATTTGCTTTGCCGTTGGCATGGTTAGCAGATATCAGAGTAACCCTGGGAAGGCTCACTGGGAGGCAGTAAAATGCATTCTCAAGTACTTGCGCAGGACGAGAGATTATGTCCTAGTTTATAGAGCGCAGGAGCTTGTACCATTGGGTTACACAGATTCGGACTTTCAAGGTGATTTGGATAAGAGTAAGTCTACCTCTGGGTTTGTGTTTACTCTGGGAGGTGGAGCCATAGTATGGAAGAGTGTCAAGCAGAAATGCGTGGCGGACTCTACCATGGAGGCCGAGTACGTTGCCGCTTCAGAGGCAGCGAAAGAGGCTGTATAGCTCAGGAGCTTCCTGATGGATTTAGATGTGGTTCCTGAGTTGCCTAGGTCTATCACAGTTTTTTGTGATAACAATGGTGCAGTTGCTAACTCGAGAGAACCACGAGCCCATAAGGCGAGTAAACACATAGAGCGCAAGTACCACCTGATACGAGAGATCGTAAAAAGGGGAGACGTGATCGTGGCCAAGATAGCTTCTGATGACAACCTTGCAGATCCTTTCACCAAGCCATTGACCCCAAAGGTCTTTGAGAGACATGTGAAGGGCATGGGAGTCAGATTCTTGAGAGAGCCATGTGAGTGAGCTTAAAGGTGTTCTAGAGATTTCATTATGACAGCAGTGTAATAGCGGGTTGGATAGTTTTTGTACTTATTAGCATAGCTTTGAGTATTAGTGGGAGATTGTTAGTTTTGAATACAGAAAAGCTATGGCTTGTATCAAAAACTAATATCCACAGTTGACATATCATTTTGTTTCGGTATAAATTTGTTCCTTTATATCATAGAACTAGATAACGGGGTGTGGACAGACACAGTAGATACCGTTATTGGTTAAAGTATTGATATATAAAAAGTATGCTCGTAACCGAGATAGTCTGAACATACTATCGGTATAGGTTATTGTGTGGTTTGGAAATTAGTTTACCTAAACTAGTTTAAATCACACGGATATGCCCGGGGCATATTGAGCATGACCAGTTTGGATAGAATTGACTTATACTGATCGGCGTAGTCAATTCAGTCCTAGTATTCCGTCTCTCAATCCCAAGATTGGGACGGGCGTGAAGGTTGGATATCGTATGCTTTGATTTGCCAAAGAGTGCGGTCGATTGAGGCTTATACCTCGGTAGGTTGGGTATGTGGTGTTTAGCTTCTTACGTGTCGTTGCTAGTCGGAGGAATCCACGTACCGGTCCATCGGGTTGATGGTGCTCCCGAGATGAGCTCGTAAAGTATATTATACTAAACCCGGCCGGTGAACTTTATGTTCGGTATAATAAAAGGACGAGTGGTACTAATCTCGGAAACCAAGAAGTCGGTGAATTAATTTGTCAGTAAATTGATAAACCGACGAGCGCTAGATCTTTAATGTGGGGAGATAGAATAAAATATAATGGCGCGATGTAAAGTCGTTTTCGAGCGGTAGTTCCATAATTGGTCCATTAGTGGTACGACCAATTAAGCATTTGACTAATCGACAAGGTAAATTAATTAATCCAAAAGGCTTAATTAATATTTAACCGACAAAGTGAATTTAGAAATTAATTCTATTTGAATTAATTAATTCTAAGGGTTCGATTAAATTAAATTAACAAAGTGGGTTAAATAAATTAATTTAAATGGGTCGATTGGAGTTGATTAGTCGGGAAGACTTAGCGGTCAACGAAAGTCAAATTTAAAGGCCTAACTCGAGAGCCCATTAGGTCACCTTAGAAGCTCCTTATAAATACAACTTATTGGGCAAGAAATCAATTAAGAAACTTGGCAGCCAAGAAAAGGCTAGAAAGAGAAAATTTAGCTTAGAGTGAGAACTTCGTCTTCCTCATCGAAGCTTCTTCTCGAAGTCAGCTAAGATAATTTTCTTCTTCCAAAAACTCAGTCAATATACTGCCCGGATTATTTTATTGAGGTTGCTGGTCGGACAGATTTTTAGAAGCAGCGCTGTCCAGTGCAGATCGGATTTTCTGGTCGGAAAATCGCGGCACTGCTTCAGCATGAAAAACCAGGCGTTTGATCAGTCCGGTGCCCTGAGCCGGCCAGTCTGCACGTTGATCTTCTAGGTTGAGTGATCCGTGTAGATTGGTTGTACAGATCGGGACTGGGCTGGTCTTCTCCGATGGTCGATTTTTCCAGTAGTTCCGGCGGGTTTGAGCAGCAATCCAAAATACTTGCGCAGCAAGTTTTCTTTTTTAAAAAAAAAAATTCTGGGCAGTTTTTTTTTTTTTTTTCCAGTTTTTGAGTTTTCTTCCGGAGCAAGTTTCTTGGATTTCTTAATTTCGCCATGGGTAACTCCGTAGATAATAGCCCACACTATTTCGGAGTTTGTATCGGAGTAATTCTTCGGATTTCTTGTGGAAATTGCGCAAAAGATTGGATTTTTCTTTAGGCAAGGGACTTCGCTACAAAAGGTAGAATCTTTAAATTCCGCTTTTATTAAATATTTAATTTTTTGTGTCTCGATTAACAAATTAAATAAGTATAAGCCTAGATCCGTTCATGGGTAAACTAATTTGAGCCTGAGTTTGGTCGAAAGCTTCCGATTCTGGAATGCATTGCACGAAAGTGAGGTTTTCGATTTAGCCCGGGCTTGTTCAGTTTTCCTTCAGGCACGCAAGCCCAAATTCAAATGGCTTGCAGGCCTCAACTTTTAAAACATTAATAAGCCCAATTAATGCTTTAAAACACATAAATGCATATGCTCATACAAGCCCGTTTTAATTTAAACCGATTAAATATAAGGATTGTGTAACAATTACAAAATTAAAATTGATCGTGTCATGATCAATTTTAATCAATCCCTTTTGTTTATTTTTCATTTAGCCAAAATGATGCATAAACATGTTTGTCATAATTATGATGTTTCACATATAAAATTTAAACAATTTAAATATATATAAAAACAAAAAATAAATAAATAAATAATTCAAAACTAAACAAATTAATTAATCTAATTAATTATTTATTTATTTATCTTTTATAATTTTCTTAATCTTATTAAAATAATTATTTTAAATTTATCTAATTATCTAATTAAGATAATCTTCCAAATTTAAAATTTAAATAATATTAATTATCCTATTCTAATTAAGATAATTATTCAATTTTAAATTTAAATAATTTTAATTATCCTAATCTAATTAAGATAATTATTCAAATTTAAATTCTAAACATATAGGATAAAATTCTAAATTAAATCTAATCCTATCTTTATCTAATAAGATTATTTAAATAATATCTTATTAAATAAAATAATAATAAAATTCAAAAAACTTAGAAAATTAATTTTCTGAAACTTTTGGGGCAGTTCTCTAATTTATCAAAAATTCCCGGGCTTAGGGTTTTAGGGAAATAAAACTTCTGGGCTATTTTGCAATTAAAACAATTTTAAAAGCTGATGGCATTTATAGGGTTTGAGGCTGCGGTGGGGGCATTTTGGTAATTTCAGCCCCTAGGGCTTCAACCGCCCGCCGCTAGCCTCCGGTCGTCTTCCCCGGTGAAAAACTCTCGCTTCCGACCTAAGATTCGATGATCAAAGTTCATCTTTTCGCCCTTAGCATCGATCGGAATTCCATTGCGAAGCAAACCTGAGCGCCCAACGCCTGATTCACCGGCGAAGAACTCACAAAACCGGAATTTACAAAATTTCTCCGGCGATTATCGTTTTTCCGAAATCCGTTCTAAATTTGGCCAAACCCGCTTTAAAACCAATGGAAAAACATCGGAATCAATCCGGCTTCTAAACCCAATCCACAAAATCATTTTGCAAATCGTTTTCCAAAAAAAAAAACTTAGAACCCGAAAAATATTTTTCGGCGATGGGTTTCGAAAACCCAGTGGAAAAATTTTGAATTTAACAAACCCTTTTAGTTTTATAATACCCAAATCATACAAAATGATTCCCAGGAGAACGGAGAATAAAACCTTCAAAAAATTTAGAACCAAAAACACGAAATTTGGCATATCGGGCGCTCGCGATTTTCTGGCGAGAATCCGGCCAGTCGGAAAATTTTCCGGCCGGTCGATATCAACCCATTCCGGCTGTTCTTCATCAATTTCCAGAAAAATAAAATTTTTTAATTATCGTTCCAAAAAAAAAATTTCTTCTTGTTTTCTAAAAACACACGAATTCCCAGAATTCATTAAAATCAATTTAATTAAATTCTTTTAACCAAATTCAATTTTAATTTTAACACTAAAACCTGACTCTGATATCACTATTGGATCATGTTTAGGCATATTAATTCTAAATTAACATGGCAGATTATCCTAAACTATAAGAACCGGGGTCCTACCCTCGACGCGTAATCGGTTGCGCTCGCACCTGGATCCTTTTGGGAAGATTGCGTTTCGTCTTTCTCTGGCACTTCCCAGAAGTGTTCTCCACAATCAGGCACTGGAGCTCTTCGGTGCTAGTGTAAAATTCGTGTAAAGAAATTTTGTTTTGGAAGAGAGAGAAAAAGAGCAAAAAAAATTTCAGAAAACTATTTTCTTGTTTAAAATCTGTCTACCAATTTTCTCTCACAGATTCTCTTTTATAAAAGAAATCTGATTACTTGACCCATGGATCAGACTGATGGGTCTAGAACCTCAATTGCAACTAGGTCCCTTGATTTGTCAGTCTATCTCAATTCTTACTGAGTAATTAATTAACTATTAATTAATACCCCAAAACTTCTTAATAATATTTAATTAAACTATTTAATTTAATATTATTCTTCTAAGTATAACAATTATACCTAGTACCGTCAAGAATCTTCGAACTCACTTACGTGCAATCCTGTAGGTCCATTCCAAATTGACAATGGATAAATTAATCTCATAGATTAATCCATAAATCATCAGTGGCCTCTAGCAAGACATGATGACTACTCAATTTAGAATGGATTGTCGAATAATGATTCAACGCAACCTTTCTAAGCATACTATGTGCGGTCCTCTACATCGATATCCCGTTTAGCATAAGGCATGGAACCATCATCCTTATTAAGCTAAACGTTTACTTGATCTCTCAGTGACACTGATTCTATTCGAGCAAATGATAACAATTATCAATTCTCGGGCATGGCCATGCACTTCTCAGTTCACTATCAAGTGGCCCGGATATCATCTCTCACTTAAGAGAGATTTGTAGTCCCATCACTTCACCTACATATCTTAACGTGACTCATAGTGTACCCAACCATACCCGTACTTGGCAACCTGTTACAGTCCCGTTAGGCGTATGTCAAAGAACACCACAATTTACCTAAGACCATGCAGTGATTTCTGGTCTAAGGATCCTCGTACAAATCTACTCGAAAAGAATCACTCATGATCTATCAGTCCATGGAGTGTTTATTTTGGCGGATTGTTTTCATGAAATTAAATATGCACAAGAATATTACATTCATGAAATTAACTCATCAGATAAATAATCAATCAAATGATATATGTCTTATTTACATAAATAACCCTCAAAGTTTATTTACATAAATAGCCCTCATTAGGGCACATACACCAACAGCATAGGCATCCCTATCCTCTTGAGGAGAATCATCGTTAGGCACATCTGGACAGACTTCAGTGAACACAAACTTATACTGCTCAGCCGTCAGGACAATATCCAAATTATGACACCAATCAACATAGTTTGGACCAATTAACTTGTTGTCTTTCAAAACTGTAGCTAAATGATTGAATGGCATATCGAATACGGTAAATTAAATAAACAGACAATGTTTTAGTGTATATCCAAGAATTTAGAAAACAACGAAGAAATTCTAACAATTATTGACTTCTCTCAAAACAATAATTTAAACCACCGACATCTCATTCACCGGGATTCTCGTAAGCCATGATAGTGTGAACATTTACGCTAATTCACATTCGTTTGAGAAGAACCAAGTTCATTAACTACACTAGCTGATCAAATGATCTATTGATCAATTTAGCTAATAGTCAGTGCTTTCATCCGAACAAATAAGCAGCGTAACCTCGATGGGAGGAATACTACAAATCGTACACTAAGTGTGTGCATTACGTGACTTCAAAGCTTGTTACCTCAGGATAGTGCTCCTCAGAAGGAGAGGGTATCGCATTTCTCCTAGTTAAAATTACTCTATTCATCTTACTTAGAAATTCAAAATCTAGTGATCTTGTGGCTGGACTCATCCGAATGGAGGAAGACCCTAATGCCAATGCGCAAGTCCACCCACATCACATATGAACTCGTAATGGAGGCTGTGGGGATGTTAAACCAACCTGCTCCCACTTAAATTTCTAAATTGAGACGTTTTCCGGTTTTAACTTGCAATTAACTAATCCTAAGTTATGTGCAAACATAAAACCAGCATGCTTTAAAATTATGCATCTAAATACTGCACAAAAATTAAAGCGTAAAAAATTAAAACTATAAATACGAGAAATAAATATGAAAAATAAATTTCCGACTATCATGGTTTTAATTGCTTCCATCTCCTGCCTTGATCTCGTGTCCCGTCACGTCACTCGATGGATTGAGTCTTGAAAAATTGAATTTCCAAAAAAAAACAAACTCTGGAGGAAAAACGGGCCAAAATACGAGAGTCAAAACAGGCAGCGTGCGCACTGGCCACATGGGTCACGCGCAGCAGCTTGCGCAGCAGTTCGCGCGCTTGCGCGGAGGTGGTGCTGCCAGTGCCGGCGGCTGCTTCCGCCGGCGAGCTGTCGCTGGCGTTGCTGCCCACCTTCGATCCCTGCTTCGCTTCTTCTACACTATTTGGTCTTCTTGCAATTCGTTCTGGGTTTCTACGAATTAACAATAACCCTGAAAGATTATCTGCCCGGGCCTAGCCAGAAACTCACTTTCGTGCTATGCATTCCAGAATCGGAATCTCTGGCCATGCCTAGACGCTAGCACACTCGCTATTCCAACCCTTTTGAAATAGCATTGCACAAGATCTGGGTTTGCACTTATCCAATTTTCCACGCAACAAAAATTCTAATTAAAAACGGAACTTTAGAAAATACCTTTAAAGTGTGCACTCAGGTGATTATCTTGTATGCCTCGAGACTTTGATTTCACGTTGTGTGGGCATCGATCTAGCAACCAATTTGATCAGCTAATCACCACAATCCACCTGCTAGAAAATTCCAGCACCGCAGCACCTGGCGCGTTCTATAAACGCACCGCCCGGAGAGATAGAAAGCTACACACACAGCTGGCTTGAACAGGCCAAGAATTTCAGCCAAGGGAAGGAGAAAACCAGCCTCACACTTGCTCTATAAATCCGACTTTGAGAGTGAAACTTATTTCTCTCTCTAGGATTTTATCTCTCTAATTTTCTTGTCTTGAAAACTTATGAATTGTATATTGTGGAATAGCTAATCCCTTGTCTATATATAGAGTTACAAGAGAGACCCCAAGTTGGTTTAGGATTGGCCTTCCTACTGGGATTCTGTTTCCTTCAATCCTGTTCCTGGACTGACACACATCCAACTGATACAGGGATTCGCTTATCCCAAACCAGTTCCTAGTATGATTCACAACCAACTGATACAGGGATTCACTTATCCCAAACCAGTTCCTGGTATGATTCACAACCAACTGACATAAGGATTAATTAATTACTTAATTAATTAAATATACCTTTGTTAACAACCCAATACATAATTAATCGTACCACTAACGGATTAATTATGGCACTACCATCCTACACCAGAATTGTTTCCGGAACAACTTAATTAATTTATATTCATAATCTCCCCACATCAAAGATATAGTGCGTTAATTTATTAACTTACTGATAAATTAATTAATCAACTTCTTTAATTCTGAGACTAGTACCACTCGACTTTTTTACTATACCGGACATAAGTCTACCAGCTGGGTTTAGTATAATAAACATAACGAGCTCATCTCGGTAGCACTATCACCCCAGACGCACCGGTACATGGTTTTCTTTCAACAAACAGCAGCACACCAAGTAACTAAACATGCGCACCCAACCTACCGAGACTATTGGCCACAATTGACCTCACCCTTTGGCAGATCAAAGTACACTATGTCTAATCCTCATGCCCGCTCGAGTCTAGGGATTAAGAGATAGAATACCAAGAACAATTTGTCTATTAAATCAATACAAGACAAATCATTCCTAATGGTCAAGTTCAATACGCCCCGGGCATATCTACATGATTCAATTAGTTTAGACAAACCAATTATCCGAATCACATAATAACCTAAACCGATAGTTTGTCCAAAGTTGTCTCAGTTACGACCCTCATTTATATATTATGTCTTTCAACCAATGATGAGATCTTCTGTGTCACACAAGACACCTCATCATCTACCTACATAATATAAATGGACATATTATGCACAACAAAATATAACCAAAACATAAATCGATATATTATTGGGAAAATGTACAATAGAAGCATAGCTTATGTATTCAACTCCAACAAACCCAAACCCCACGAATTCAAGTTGCCCACCATAACGTCTTCGATTACAAAAAATTCTCCTACTACAAGGCTTCTAGGAAAATTAAAATCGAAATTACATAGAAAAAATCCTACTACAGATTTGATCTAATCCTACACGACTTCCAGCACGTGGTTATACTATTACAAGCATTCATAATAAAACCAAACCCGGATATGTCCCGGGGTTTAATTAAAAGCCATACAAACGCAACCATAATAGTCAGGATTTCTGAACCACGTGCAAATAAAACCATGTAATAAATCTAACAAGCACAAAATCCAAAACCAGGCTCTAATACCAATTGAAAGATTATCTGCCGGGCCCGGTCAAAAACTCACTTTCGTGCTATGCATTCCAGAATCAGAATCTTTGACCAGGCCTAAACTTTAGTACAATCGTTATTCCAATCCTTGCTTGAAATAACATTGGTATGTACTCATTTGATTTATCACACAACAAAATAATTTCTAATTTAAAGCAGAAACATAGAAAGTACCTCTTAAAGCGTAATGTTGTGTGGCCAACGAACCAACAATCAACAATCCAACACAAACCAATCGCCGAAAAAATCCAGCAACCTCTGCCGCCTTAGTCGCAGGAAAAATTGCCGCCTGCTGTTGGAAAATATTTGCCGGCCGCCGGTGATTCTTGCCGTCGCCGCCGCCTGGGAGAATTAACCTCGAGAGAGAAACTTGTTTTCTCTCTCTAAATTCTCTTTCTAGTTTTCTTGTCTTGAAAACTTATGAATTGTGTGTTGTAGAATTGCTAATCTCTTGTCTATATATAGAGCTACAAGAGAGACCCCAAGTTGGTTTAGGATTGGTCTTCCTAATAGGTTTAGATAATTAATTAGTTTCCAAATCCAATTAAGTAACTAATCTAATAAGATAATCCAAATCCAATTAGATTTCCTAATCTCTTGGATTTCCTAATTCTAATTGAAACTTAAGACTTAATTAATTAATTAAATAATTCTACTTTGTTAATTACTTAATTAACCCTTAGGAATAATTAATTAATTAATTCTACTTATTCAATTAACCCACTATAAAATTAATCGTACCACTAACGGATTAATTTTGGCATTAACATCCTACACCAGAATTGCTTCCGAAACAACTAAATTAATTTATTATTAATCTCCCGAAATCAAAGATTTAGTGCTCGTTTATTAATTTACTGATAAATTAATTAATTAACTTCTTTAATTCTGGATTAGTACCACTCGACCTTTTTACTATACCGAACATAAGTCCACCAGCTGGGTTTAGGATAATAAACATAACAAGTTCATTTCGGGAGCACCATCACTCCGGATGCACCGGTACATGGTTTCCTTTCGACAAGCAGCAGCACACCATGTAACTAAACACGCGCATCCAACCCGCTGAGACTATTGGTCACAATTGACCTCACCCATTGGCATATCAAAGTACATTATGTCTAATCCTCATGCCAGCTCAAGTCTAGGGATTAAGAGATAGAATACTAAGAACAAATTATCTATTAAATCAGTACAAGACAAATCATTCCAAATTATCAAGTTCAATATGCCCCGGGCATATCTATATGATTCAATTAGTTTCGACAAACCAATTATCCGAATCATATAATAACCTAAACCGACAGTTTGTCCAAAATTGTTTCAGTTACGAACTTCATTTATATATTATGTCTTTTAATCAATGATGAGATCTACTGTGTCACACCAGACACCTCATCATCTAATTACATAATATAAATGGACAACATATGCACAACATATAAATCAAAACATTAAATCAATATATTAACTGGGAAAAAGTACAATATGAGCATAGCTTATGTATTCAAACCTAACACGTTTGAGTATCGGAAGTGTCTAAACTCTTCAACCAGAAATGACATGGTGGAAAATCAAGTATCTAAACTTTGAATACACAATCGATCACATATTTCTGTCCAACAACCAAAGGAACTATCAGAAGAAAAAAAAAGGGGGGGGGGGGGGGGGGGGGAGAAGAACCCAACTCAAAACAAACCTAGGCAGCTCAAATAAACAAAAACACAACACACTACAATCAAACAAAAATTCATCAAATGATCAGCCACTACTCGTACTTGGATTTGTTTCCTCAATAAATACATCAATGGTAACACTAGACTTACACACATCCTCTTTCCCTTTTACTTCATCTTATTGGGAAGGTCAAAAGTGTGTTGAAGGAATCTCCCTTATTAAGGTAATGGCTCTACACGTAATAATAGTTGATAGTTGATATTCGATATTCGATATTCGAGATGCAAATATCACTTGTTTATTATCAAATATCGAATATCAAATATCGAATATCAACTATTATTAAGGGTAGAAACCATTGCCTTAATAGGAGAGATTCCTTCCGCACTCTTCTGACCTTCCCAAGAAGAAGAAGTAAAAAGGAAAGAGGGTGCGTGTAAGTCTACTGTTACCATTGATGTATTTATTGAGGAAACAGATCGAAGTACGAGTAGTTGGCCGAACTTTTGATGAATTTTTGTTTGATTGTAGTGTGCTGTGTTTTTGTTTATTTGAGTTGTCATTGTTTGTTTTGAGTTGGGTTCTTGCCCTTTTTTCTTTTCTTTTTTTTTTTTTTTTTTCTTCTGATAGCTTCTTTGATTGTTGGACTGAAATATGTGATCAATTGTGTATTCAATGGTTAGACACTTGATTTTCTACCACATCATTTATGGTTGGAGAGTTTAGACACTTCCATTACTCAAATGCTTGTAGCTTTGTTAATTAACCAAACAAGTATCTTTACAGTCTTAGTTAGTCGAATACAATTGACTAAGAGGCATTTTTCTACTTTTCTCTGGAATCTAGATAGAAGACTAAAATCAAATTCAAATATCAAATAGAAATGTTTTATATAAACTTGAACTCAGCAATGATTGGGCAGGCATCATGTAGTAGCCAGATACATAAATGTGAAAATATTAGAAGAGAGTGAATGCTAAAATTAATCATCTTACTATCTCCAAATTCGTGTTTTAATCACTATCTTTTAAAAATCCTATTTAAAATCACAAACTTTTCAATTTTATTCTACTCTAGGTCACTCTGAATCCTTTAATAGAACCTTCTTTTTTTAGGGTATTTTTGTAATTCCATTCATTAACTCTCTCTCCTTTTCTTCTTCTTCTTCCCCCTATGCCGTTCAAAGAATACTTCTGGTTCTCAATATCTTCAGCAATTGGAAAACGATAGTCATCAATTGAGATTGCAAACACATTTACCCACATCGCAACCACCACCATCTCCTCTTCCTTTACCATCACCACCAACTTTTCCAATAGCGGGGTCAAGAATTTTGTAGATTTAAGCAACTATTACCTTAGCAGTGCTAGTGCCGGTAGAAACCTTGCATATCACACCGGCTTACGTGCAATATTTTTAGCTGATCTTAATCCCTTGAAAATTCAAAGAGATGATATTGCATCATCCTTATTTTAGTGGGGCTCGAACGGGTTCGGAGCAGAGGTTGTCAAAATACCCACTTTTGCTACTTTACGCCATCGATCAGATGTTTGGTTTCAGTTTATCTGAAGGAGCCGACCAGTACTCCAATCCATTGGTCAATGGAAAGTCGACTAGTGAATTGAAGAGAAATTGTTGAATGAGATGGTTTGGATTGTGCTATTTCTTTGTTGTTCATGTTGTCCCTGTTTTGAATGATGAAATTTTTGAAATGGGTTTTCGCGAATGATTGTTTGGAGATGAGTTGGATAAAATTCATGTTTTTTGGGCAAATTTTCTCACTAAAACACTAAAGATTTTCTGGAAAAAAAAAAAAAATCCCTATTTCGGTCAATTTCTTATGAGAAATTATGATGATGTTCTCAACCCTTCCCAAACTACGTTTCATCTTCATTTTTTCAGTTTTTTCCCTGAAGTTATCGTCAATCCCCATGTCGAAATCGTCTTCATCAGGTGAACCTATGTAAAAAGAATGAGGTTTACCGGGTGCCACTATTCTTTCCCAAACAGCCTCAAATTGCTAGACATTTGAAGTTGCTGCTGTTGGGTTTATGGGTTTCGAAGGTGCATGCAAAGAATCCCCATCTGCACAAGAACTATCCTTTTGATCAAGTGTATTCTCTGGCCAATCATCATCAATAAGAAGTTTGCATTTTTTTTTTGTGCTTCAATCAAGTGAAATTGAAGAAGTTTGAACAAGAGAACTCATGCTAGAGAGAAAACAGAGTGGTACTCTGCTATTTGTAGTGTTGCTGAAGTTCGGGGAATGGTTTTGGACAAATCTTTTCAGTTAAAACCATCAATTCGACTACTCTTATTACCTCTCCTCTAAACATGATCACAATTTGGGTAAATGAGTGGAGTAAAGAATTCCACCTTTGTTGGTTCTTGAAACTTTATTTTTCAACTAAATCTTATTTCAGATTTGGTTTCTTTTGTTTTTTGTGGGTTTGTATTAATATCATTAGCGGTGGAGCAATTGCTTATGCTTTTGCCTTGTTAACATATTTGGCTACAAAAGCTTTTGTAAATTTACCTCTTTTTTTTTTGGCTTTTCTAATAGAACTTGCTACACAATCGAAATTGAATTAAGAGAGATATTATTATTAGTTTTCTTGATAACTTGAAGGAGATGGAGGAGATGAAATAGTGGAGATCCTTTGCAGCAGTTGCCACCTACTCACCGCCAACTTTTAGAATTTCGCCTCTCTCTTCCACCTCCAATGGCTCAGAAGGTGATATTGAAGATGTTGACTATGACAGATGAGAAAACGAAGCAAAAAGCCATTGAAACCGCCACTGATATTTATGGAGTTGATTCCATTGCTATTGATCTAAAGGAGCAGAAGCTCGTTCTAAACAAAAAAAAAAAAAAAAGGAACAGAAGCTCACTGTGATTGGCGAGATGGACGCGGTTGTGGTGATGAAGAAGTTGAAGAAGGTAGGACAGGTAGACATCGTGTCGGTTTCGCCTACCAAGGAAGAGAAAAATGAGGAGAAGCCAGAAGAGAAGGAAGAAAATAAGGAAGAAGAACGGTCGCCGCCTAAAGAGGAAAAGAAATAAGAAAAAAAAGAGGAAGTTAAAGTTTAAAAAAAAGAAGATAGGAGATGAGGAGATGAAGTGGAGGAAATAGAAAAAGTTGAAAAAAAAAAAAAAAAAGAAGAGATGGATGAATGGAGCAAAATAACCTTACAAAATTTGTCTGTTTGGTGGATTAACGGTTCACTTTGACAGAGTGACAAAAAGTAGAACAAAATCAAAAAGAATGATTTTAAATAGAATTTTTAAAAAATAGTGATCAAAATATGAAGTTGAAGATAATAAGATGAGCAATTTTGAAATTCACTTATTAGAATATATAATCTTCTGGACTGGTAAAGACATGAGAACAAAATAAACATTAGATTCTCAACTAAAACTATCAAATATTAAATAACAAATATCAAATACTAACTATCAAATATCAATAATCAACTATCAATTATCAAATATCTAATATCAATTATCAACAATCAATTATCAAATATTAAATATCTAATATCGAATATCAAATATCAACTTTTATTACGGTTAGAAATCATTGCCTTAATATGGGAGATTCCTTCAGTGCTATGTGTGCGAATCGCTGCCGATTGGATGGGGAGGAGATCGATTGGTCGGGGAGGTGGTGGAGGATGGTGGTGGTCGGGAGGTGAATCGGCTGTGTGCGAGGGGTTTTGCCAAGAGAGAGAGAGAGAGATAGTGGTGTGTGTGTGTGTGTATATGTGTGTGCGTGGGTGAGGCTGCGAAAAACAAGAGAAAACCCTAATCGGGTTTAAAAAAATTTTAATTCGGGGTCATCCGATCAACCCAACGACCCAACGGGTTGACTTGATTTTGACCTAATACTATTTGACCCAACCCGAACTCAAAATTTTTCGAGTCTAAAATTTCAACCCGAACTCGACTTATTTCGTGTCAATTCTGTGTTTAAATTGAGTCAGAAATTACCAATCCTAATATTAATCACAATGGAAAATGCAACAGCTAATATAATACAAAAAAAAGGATTGGCATACATATCCTCTGACGTTGACTTGAAAACCAGTCTAATCATTTCATATACAATGGGACTTTGAATGGTGGGTTACAGGACTTTTAAGGAAAGAATCAATTGAAACTAACTGCATCTAGAATGCACAAGGAAACTAGGCCCTGCTTCTTTTCTGATGACCAATCTGAACAAGTTATGAAATACGGATTATTCAGAGCCCCTTCTTCTGTTCTTTGCATCATTGCAGCATTTAGCTGTACAAGGTAACAGAGTGTGGTTTTCAGCAACATGCCTCCCTGCATCCATCCATCTCAGACCTTTTCAATCTGATCCTGAATCATAAAAGTCACTTGGACATGGGGTCATAACCTCCGATTCAAGTACTTGAACTACTCTATGCATTGTAGGCCGATCCTCGGGGGCTGAACACACACACTGAATCGCAACTGCCAGCAACGAGTCGAGAGTTTCTGCCTGTACTCCCTCACAATGTGGATCCACTATTTCCCGCTGTCTATTCTCAGTTATAAGAAAATTGAGCTGCAACAAGAGAACATACAATAATACCGTCAGAATTCATAACATGCAAACATGAAATTTAGCATTCCCGTTGGTCAAGATTTCATGAGAAACCAATTCAAGCAGTTAAAGCACCACAGGCCAATACAATAGAAAACCAATATCCACACCATTTACTCAGTGAGTAGAAAGATGATCTCCTTCATGGATACTTCTTGAAGTTTCCTAAGCCCTTTGAAAATTCTCAAATTGGTTTAACACAAGAAGAAGCATCCATATGCAAGAGTTCAAAACAAAGGAAAGTCTAAAGAGTTCTTTTTTCAAGATTCAGCTGGAATGGGTAAAGGGTCTTATACAGACACGGGTTTTTTTTTTTTTTTTTTTTTTTCCATATCCAAATGCTTGGATGTCATATAAAATATATTTTGTAAAAAATTACACCTAGTATGTTTACTTATTAAATCCAACTTCCTCTCCCATTCTCTCACTTCGTCATTTTCTCTCCATCACTCTCATTCCACTTCCTCCCCCCCCTCCCCATATCTCATCCAATTTTCGACCTCTTTATTCTCACTTTCTCTGTCATCCAACTTGCTCTCTCTACATATTTCATCTCACTTTCGCTCTCCAACTCCTCTCCCATTTCATGCCCATTCCATCTCGAATTTCTGTTGATGAAACAAACCCCAAGATTTTCCACCAACTCAAGCCCTCCTAGTTTTCAACTCAAAAACAGATACCTAGAGATATAGTTAAAAGACCCAGAATCAGTAAGCATTGGACACTGATCTAACAAAGAAATTACATAATAATTGATACATCACCGATACCACTTGCAATAAATTTCATAAGCCAAGCCACCATTTTAGCATTTAATTACTGTCCAATTAGATGCCAGGATTTCAAGAGGTCTACAACCTTTATCTCGATTGAAAAGCATTTAATTAAAATGCTTTCAGCAAATGAAGTATTTCTTGACATATCCAATTGGGGGTTTCAGTTCCATCTAACTCATAACTGTTCAAATCCCCCAGTCTAGTTTGGTTCCATCTAGCTCAAAACTGATCAGCTCCTACATTCTGGCAAAGGTCAGATCATTAAGCCAATGTATGCAGCCTTACCATATAGAAATATAAGACTGTTTCTGCAAGACGAGCCTGTGACCTCAAAGCTCTTAATGCTATGTTCCTATTTTTGCCAAAAAGTAAAAAATTAATATTGGGTATCTGCCCACCAAATGCCATTTATACTTCTATGACGCATCATAATCAGCCCACCTTTTCTTAAATGAATTCCATCTGTTATATACTGTCCAATTAGATGCCAGGATTTCCAAAAGCTCAGCATGTGGCTGACTAATACAAATCACTTTATATTCCATGTATATGCTGAAGAACTATAGAAAAAAAATGCAAAAAAGAAGTTGGAAGACTAGAAAAGGACAAGCAGTCTTGCAAGTGTCCCTCAATCTCTTGGAAGGTTATGAATGAAATTCTCTTAATCATCAAACGACAAATTTGGACTGCTCATACATGCAACACAATATATCTATGTAAGAAACATGTGGAACAAACTCTCACGTATTCAAAATGAAAGGACTGACATACAAGATAAAGCATACATTATAAAAGAGCCTGAAAAAGAATACTAAGATTTGATTTAGGTAATATAGATTCAGAAGCAAAACATAACGATCATTATACTGATTCCTTGATAGGTAAGTTTGAAATGAAATGTCAGGTCAAAAATTTAAGTTGTTCATTTTGTCATTCAGATGATAGACTAAAGTAATGAAAAGGGGCAACAAACATACCCAGCCAACAATGTTCAAACCCTTCTCGATGAAGGATGCATCAGTAGGTCGCTTCCCACTCACAACTTCAAGCACCAAAACCCCAAAGCTGTAGACGTCAGTCTTTTCTGTAACTCTGCCACTCTGCATGTACTCTGACCAACGTGAATTTTAGAATTAGTTAAGAACTCATTTTCGATAAAGATAAAAAGGGAACAAGTAACTGACTCAGAAACCATTGCATACAACACATGGAAATAAATCTTGTAAAGTTCACAACAAAACAACAGTCTAACTTTAAGGCCTAATGGAATAGAACTAGAGATAACTAACTCCTAGAAGACACATTTACTCGAAAATACAATACATCCCAAACAAAAGCAGGGAAGACAAGCCTTTGAATCAGTATCCCTCTCTTCCTCATCATTTACAATAGAAAAACCCAAAAGTATATGTAAGAAACAAGCTCAGACAAAAAGAATGGAGAGAAATAACTGATTTCTTTCCAATACATGAGGAAATTTTGATGGATCATTGGAAAAATCAAACAAAGGTTTGTATCGTATAAAACCCCCTACTAAGCACATCACAGAGTAGTTTTTTGTTACCCAGTTCATCTAGGTAAAAGGGGTTGGAGGTAGAACCAAGTGCTACTGTGCTTTTGGACTTCTTCAAACCCAAGATTCAGTTTCTTCCAACTCTGAGATAAATCTACATCAAAGTACATCATTTCCAGTTTATTAACCTTTAGGTGAGGGAACTGAAGGAGCACCCAAATACTAAATAAATTAAATTTGGTTCAAAATCGAGTAACTGGAAAGCCAATTTGCAGTCTCTTTGATATTAAGATCAGAAATCAGAAGCGATCCTACTAAGACCCTTGCTTAAGCAATTCACATATTTCAAAACTGATGATGACTCTATACAAGGAGGGAAAGTACTAGTCCATCAATGGATCTCTAGGCTTTTCATACAAATGCCATCAAGCAACCAAATCAAGTAAAAAAAACAGAACATGCAGTTCACTTCCCTTACCTGGAGCCAAATACCCAAATGTACCAGCTACAATAGTTGTAATGTGGGATTCTTCATCCTCCAACAATTTGGCAAGTCCAAAGTCAGCAACACGTGCCTCAAAATTGCTATCCAGTAAAATGTTGCTAGATTTTATGTCACGGTGTATTATTCGAGGAGAGCAATCATGATGCAGATAAGATAGGCCCTTTGCTGCACCCATGATTATGTTGAGCCTTGCATCCCAATCCAGTTGCTCAGACTTTTCTGCAAGAATAGAAGATAAAATTTGGTTTGATTCGGACAAATAGATTATTGTAATAACTTTTATCGCAATTTGCATCTATTGCAAACATTTAACCAACATAAGAAACAGAAAAGTGGAAAAGAACTGGTATAAGGGAGTACCACCAAACTTTAGCTTCTTAGAACCAGCAGAATGGTAAAACTTTCCTGCTGTTCTTTATTTAATAAATAAATAAAAACCTGCTGTTATGACTTTTGGATCATTTACTAATGTTCAATGTAAAATTCAATTTCTTCTGCCTTCACTGATGAAACAGAGAGGGAAAAAACCAAAACACAAAAATCGAACCCCACTGAGTTCAAATATACAATTGGTTTCAGTAGATTTCACATCTACCTCAAATAAATTCAAAATACTAGCATACCACAGTTGCATGTGATAGTAGCAACAGTCTTAGCTAACCAAGGAAAGTTGCACCAATAATTCATAATGCAATCAGTTTTAGAAAATTACTTGAACGAAGAGGGCGTGCATCTTTCGGAGAAAATTATCATAGCTAAATACATAGATATGGTTTGAACATTACTACCATCATCTTACCATGCAGAACTTCATCTAAGCTGCCTCCCGGGAGAAAATCATATATTAACAGCTTCGACGTTGGAGAATTGCAGTACCCGCGAAGATTGACAAGGTACCTATGTTTGATGCTTCCAAGAATTTCAAGTTCTCTTTCAAAGAAACGATCAAATCCCTCATTCATCTTCACTATTCTTTTCAGTGCAAATACATTGCCATCATCCATTGGCAGCTTGTACACAGTTCCAAAGCCCCCAGAGCCAATAATATGCTCTTCATTTAAAGTTTCAAGCTTTTTAATGATATCCTTGGAAGAATAGGGCAAGTCTCCGTGAAACATCACAATCGATGCTCCTAAGCAATAAAAGCATTCAGTGTTTCATTATTGGAACTCAAAAATAGGTACATCATTCACATTTGAGCAAATTAGAAAATAGGCTCAATAAGCACCTCCATTGACGACCATAGCAAGGCTTTTACCACCACCTTTGCCAAGCCTTTTATATAGGAAACACCCCCAGAAACACATCAGTGCCACCAGCAACAATGCACCAACAGTAGCAGAAGCACTGATAAGTAGCCGACCAGAGTATTTCTTCTTAGCTTGGTTATCAGCTAAAACATCAAGAAACAAGTTTCACAAGAGGATACAAGTTAAGGTAAAGAATATAGAGGTAAAAGAAATCAGAGTAAGAATCAAAGCACCAAAGGCGATGGTTCCTGAAAACACAGAAATCAGATACTGAGAAAAACAATCATCCTAAATGGATATACATCACATTAGTTGCACATTGAGATTGAAACAATATTAACCAACCCAGAAAAAAACAAATTTTTTGGAGATCACGGTTATAAGTTAAAATACCGAATTGCAAAAGGGGGATTTTGGATTCAACAAATAATAACAAACCCTGTCAATGACAATCAACAAATCTATTCTCAGGCTTTCTGTTGCATGAAATCAATGTCACAGTAGTTATCCAGGGCAAAAGAAGTGGGTTTTGTACCAAGTCACATGGAGGAATCATTGAACAAATTTCTAAAAGGTAACATGACATTGCAGTCGTATGAATAAAATAACACTTGTGGCTATCCAAGGACTACATGATAATGCAGAGGCACTGAAGGTGTATTCTGGAAGGAAAATGAATCTACCCAACTGAGCATCCTTTTGATATGAAAAAGTTGATTATGATTTACCGAGATTGGAAGGGTGATTTTGGTTACACCTCCAGGTAACTTAATAAGAAATTCGCTACCTTCTCCCAAAATGTTAAGTATTTAAAACAACAAATTACTAACTTATGTGGTTAATGAATCATGGATTGGTAGAAAAATTTTACTAAAATTCATAAAACTCACTCCACCTTTTCATGGAATAAATAAACTATCACATGTAAACAGCTGTATTGCTCCTTTATTTACATTTATGCCTGTACAGAAACAATATCAAATGACTGAAAGGTTTCTTATACTATTGCCAAAGGGAGTTGAAGTATGGACAATATGTACAAAGGAATTAAAGAAAAGGTGTACAAAGGCATATCAAAAAAACAAACAATAAGCTGATGTTTATGATGGATATCTTACCTGGAAAGGGAGAATTGTAAGATGGTGTAGGACCAGCACCTTTGCATACATTGTTTACCTGTTGACCACACAAATCCCGATTCCCAATGAACCTGCAAGCAAATTAATGAGTTATTAGATGAAATGAGCTTGTTTGGAATGTTCACATTTGAATTCCTAGGATTATTTAGGGTATCTTCTCTGACAAAATGAGAGCATTAATAACTATAACACATTAGAGAATTCAGAAAGGAAAAACGGAGAAGTGTATCCGCCATACTTTGTGATTGTAAAGTATCACTAAAATTAAAGAAAATTTTACAAAAACAGTCAGAGAGCAATTCTCTATGCATCTGAGTTTTGTAAATCTATGACCATGAAATAGGCAAGGCAACAAAAGTGAGTTTGGGAGGGATGTATAGACACAACAAGTAATAAATGCATAATCTGAATAGATAAGAAGTAATAGAAACACATTGAGGATAGTTTGGACATATGCATAGAACTCCTTTAAATGCAACAGTATGTACCAATAACAATTATATAAAAAATCATGGAATGGAACAATTTGAAAGATGTGACATCTAAACTTAAAAATGAATTTAGTGTATTTTATAGAACATGGTACCGACAGATGGTCCAGATAGTCAATCCTTCCATAGTGGGATAAAGGCTTAATTGTTCAGGAGTAAAATCCCAATCCGGTAAATAGACACATGCTTTTCTGTGAGCAACAAATTCAAGAAAGGTGTCCAACAATGACACAATGTAATCATCTACAACTAGCTCTCACATAAGAACAAAACCGTTTGGATGCTACAGAAAATGGGATGTCAAATACCTCCAACTCCAGTTAAAAAAGGGCATGCGTAGTGAAAACATGCTTTACATTAACTCTTACTCGTAGAAGGCAAGCTTTTTGACAAAAGCATTCCATCACTTCTCAAATATTGTTTTAGGAACTAGAAATCAACCTAAAATATTGCAAAATCAGTCTACTTGCTAAGTAACAAAAAGGATGTTCCAAACAGAGTGAATACCAGTTAGTATAAGCAATCCAGTAACACAGATATTCCAGAAAAAACGAAGAGAAGGCTCAGGAAAATCACAATTCGAAAGGATCAAACTCAACGATTAACTAAAGTTTAGAGAGCTCACGAATCATTTCCAAAGGCAGCAAGGCGACCATCTGAAGGGATTGGTCCAACCAGGAAATTAGCTGACACATTGCTACAATATTGCAAAAGGATACATGAGAATACTACACAAGGAAGCAACTATTGCCAATGGCTTTAGCTAAATGAAATGTACGCACAAAACTGCAAGCTTGTTTAGCTTTCCAAGAGATGATGGAACGCTTCCACTGAGAGAGTTGCTCGAGAGATCTCTGCAAAACCATTAAAATCACACACAGTTAGTATCCCCTTTTAGTTTAATTTTAGATCTCAACGCTTCAGATGCAGTCAATACTAATTTCATAATGCTTTTCTTCAACTATCTTCACCAGCCATATCAAATGTGATTCTGGAGAATGCAAGCCATCATTTGGCCAATTCTTCATTAAATAAATTTTATATATCAAAAATGCAACAAGAAGAAGCACTCAATAGATTATAAATAAAGAAAAATAACTCATTTCCTTTTTCTTTATGAGAACATTCAAGTGGAATATTCAAGTGCTCAGGTCACTCAAATCAGGCTTTTGCAAACAAACAGAATTGATTTTCAAAGCCTAATTCCTAAAGCTGCTGGTGGTATTGAATTAACTGAACATTTTTACATTTCTGTGTTCTTAATCTTCTGCATCCAGGTTTGGGTAGAATAATATAGCAAATACAAGTCTTGCAGCATAATAAAACAGCCTTCTCAATCATCAATATCTTGAGGAAATTGTGGGCCGAATCGAAAAGAATCTTAGACACCCTTGGAGCTTTAATTGAAACATTTATTAAGGAAGGCAGTGCAAAGGAGGTTTGCCTCTAGACCAAGAATGATTTCTTCTCATCCTTCAGATTGTTTTTGTTTCCTATGCATTTGTTTGTTTCTAGAACTACAGTTGAACTCTTTCATGCAATTTAAATCTTTGACATACCTTTTGGCCGACAATAATTGATTACATATCCTATCATGCTCTTATGACTTACTAGTCAAAAAGTACACTAGACTTTTCAGATGCAAAATACATACTATGAAATGTAAAATTGCAGCAGCGTACCCCTGCAGTGGTAATATATTTTTGGCTTTAGGAAACCTACTAATCCATATAAATTAGAGGCTGAAATAACATAAATTCCTTTCTTCCAAAAATAACCTAGATGTCCTCTTTTTTTTTTTTTTTTTGGTGGGGAGTCTTGAACCCAAGCACTTGCATCCGTCCCCCACCCAATCCCACTCCTAAGTAAACAAGACATGCCTAACAAAAAGATATCTTTAAATTTTTTCTTTTTATTTTTCGTTTTTTGAATATTTTTTTTGAAGTTGTAGTCATTTAAACAAATAAAACTTTGCAACATTTATTAATTTACCATTGTACGGATGTCTAATAAGTCTTTAAGTTATTATGCTTGCTAACCAGGAAATTCGTCTCTAAAATCAAAGTCATGCAAAGAGGACTCTCATTTAAAATAGTATCGAATTGTTGATAAACAATAAGCATACTGACACAAGCCTTGTCCAACAGTACCAAAATCATTAACTTCATATAACTTGATTAATTCTGAAATATGATAATCATAGAGCTTGAATTCTAGACGTATAAAAGTTCTTTCCATTGTCAAGTCTAATGAATATCTTAAAATGATACTGTTACCTTCGGATAATTTATTACAGGATTTATATCTTCATCGTCTATATTACCAAATTATTGCTCTGATTCATGAAAATTGGCTCTTCAAGGGCTGAACCTCAAATCTTAAGGGTTAAACAACTCAAATGACCTCCCATAAAGTTGAGAATTTGAGTATCCTCACACTAGCTCAGTTTTATACTCACTAGCTCAGTTTTACTGGCATATATCCAAAACTAAAATGTTCTTACCACTTGCATAGAAAACTGAAGCTGCATAATATGAGCAGCGTGAAGCCTCTCAAAAACCAGGAGTTGTAATGATACAGAATAGTTCCAAATTTAACATTCCTACTTGTTCACTGTAATGAATTAAGCAGTTTATTTCATGCATTTGCCCATCCTATCACCAAATAGCTGCTAACCTAAAATGTGTCCTTAGTTAAGTCACACTTTCTGTTTGACGTAAAATTATCTGGCAATAACAAAGCTACTAGAGAATAACTTGCAAAAATTTCATCACCAATCTCTTCGAATCTTTAGAACTATTATAGAAGTTAACACTGAAGACTTCACTTAACACCAAAATCTTTATATACTTCGTTACCACCTTTTATCACTATTTTACTTCTCACCAATACAATTTCGAGAATCCCTGCTGACCCTTCTATTGATGTTTTCTTGTAGAACACATAATACGCCTTAGCATTCTTTCACTATTTCTCCATCTCAGGTTTCCAACACTCCAAACCACACATGACCTAGCCCTGTTTACAGTTATTCTGTCAACTGATCGTAAACAGTTTCAAATGAAGGTTATTAGATTTCTAAACATCATTACATAACACTTTTGTACTGTACAAGTAACTATAAAGTATTCTAAACTCACTTTCTCCAAAGTGGCTGCATCTTATAGAAATCAAACATAAGTGATTGCCTCAAGGAAACATGAAATCACAACTTAAAAAGAAAATGTAAAGCAGGAATGTGCTCATTATAGTACTCTTAGACAAAGAATAAATCCACATAAACGCAGGTGGCAAAAGGTGCTTCACTATTCTCCAATTTACTTCAAAAGATGATACATTTGCCAACAAGGAAATAAACTTTCAACTAAAAATGATGCACTTGCCAACAAGGAAATAAACTTTCAACTTGAGTGTTAAAGATGAGATTGCAGCAAAAGAACTGCACACAGGAAGAAGAAATGAACTAGAGAGTATATTAACTACAACATGAAACGGAGAATTAAGCAGGTTAGACAACTTACAGAGTTTGTAGCTCAGAAAGATTTCCTAATTCACTGGGAATCAATCCACTTAGATAATTTCCCTGCAAAAATCTGTACGGAAGAGTAAAAATTACTTCAATTAAACTCCACCAAAGGCAAGCAACCCAATGACGTACTTTCTCACTGATGTTCTCCATGGTGCACAATTGGCCAGTTATAATTTTTGGGTAGGCAGGCAAGCAAGTTGATGACAATGTGTAGCAAAGCTAAACAAACCATCCATGTCAACCCAATCTTATCCAACAAACACTGGGGCAAAACCAAGCCAAAATTCATACAAAAATCTGTACAAACACAAAGCAGCTCCTATTGTGCTACTGACTTTCTTGTGCAATGGAATACAAATAATTTACTGTGGCGTACATCGCAATTCAAATTACCCTATGGCCTTATTTGCAGAACCATATTGCTGGGAAATCAACACACATACATAAGACTCAAAGTAACTTTTAGAGATCAATATAAGTCTTATTTGAAGTTCATCCTTTAGTTTGTCTGAAAAAGAATTCCTTCCCATCTTTCGTCTTATACATCAGCAATGTTCCTTGAGCTGGAAATTTAGGATCGATTTTGCTTACATTGATTACCCAATTTCTTTCCATCTCCAGGGTTAGACACCCTCATCAGCAATTTGAGAGTACACTTCATGTTTCGAAATATCATTATTGAAATACAGAATGAGTCAGACATATCACAATACACAGCCACAACTAGCATCTTCAAAATTCTTTCCACAGCAAACATTGAAGTTGCAAGCTTAGACAGAATAACAAATGACAGTTCCTCACAAAGAAAGGCTCTTCCTGATTTTTATTTTCTCATTTTACTGTCAGAGAGTTTAAACTCTTCTGTTGGTTAGCACATCTCCACTTTATTAGCTTCCCCAACAGTTTCACGTTCAAAATTCTCTCAACCTCACCAGCATCATCTTGGATAAGTATTCTCATTTTTTAGTTCTGAACATCCCCCCAATATCTTCAAAACATTCAGTTCATAACCTCATTAATTTCTGCTGAAGATTGCAAACAATATTACAATAGATGTAATGAAGAAAGTTCATCAAGCATCTAGAAACGCTCATTTGTGGCCAGAAAACTATGGAGAACACATTGAAACAACCACTCAGATACACTTACAATGATCCCAAATTTGTACAATTTCCCAAGTCTGGAGGAATAGTTCCATATAAGTTGTTGTCATGAAGAGCCCTACAAACAGATAATAGTCTTAGCATTTCAACGGCGAAAAAATGAAATGTGAAGCAGAAAGGAAACTTACAGAAATTGCAATTGATCCAGCTTCCCAATATCAGGCGGTATAGATCCACTTAACTTGTGACCGGGGAGACTCCTGGATGACAAAGCAATTTCCATGAAACAATGATCATGCACACAAGCAATAACTTGAAAGTTGAAATAGATGATAAATAACAATGAAGAATTGAACTGTCATATTTATCTATTCTGCAAAAAGATAACACAAACATAACCATATATAAAGACACCAATCATGATTATTCAAGAAAGCTCAACAGATATGGGTAAACATTTTGCCTAAATCCTACACCAAGCCATAAATATCATCATAAACTTTAGTACTTAGTCATTAGCATAATAGATCCATAATTATGTTTACGTATAAATTAATGTTCTTACAGAATATAAATAATTATATAGTAACACCAGCAATAATAGCATTAAGTTTAGACCAGCCAAGGGACTGCCGGTAACAAAGCACTCATATTGCATGAAACTAGCAAATATCTTAAATATCTCATTGTCATACCTTAGAACCAATACAAAGATCTAAAAGCAAATGACTAACAGAATAAGAATCTGGAAAAAGTGTCCAAGTCAAAAGGCATATTAAACAAATTCATAAGTGGAACAATAAAGCAGTATCTGATCTTCAAAGAATAGTTATCAATTAAGGAACAAGACACCTCCACCACTAAATAAGCATATCTTGGCAGTTAGTTAGAAAGAATTGACAACTCTTCTACAGAAAAATCAAAATACCAAAAAACAAATGTCAAGTGAAGATAAACTTACAAGGATATAACTTTTTTAGATTTTGGATCACATTTGACTCCTCTCCACAAACATGGATCAGGATCCTCTGGTCTCCATTGCTGGAGAACACCATCAGAACTAAGAATTGCTGTCCTAAAGTTAACAAGTGCTTCACCTAGACATAAAATAAAATGAAAAAAAAAAAAAACAGATTTCCAACATCAAAGTCCATAAACATTGAATGAGTGATATTATAGCCATATGCAACTAATTGAATCAACAGATTTTAGATTGAAATGTCATGTCATTAGATGCAAGGTAGAATCCATAATGTTCATAAAGTTAAGAATAACAGCTATAAAGGTGAATATGTGCCGGCATAAAAATCCCAAAGCACAAGTCCTGAGCATCATCCACATAAATCCATCTCTTTCCCTTCAAACACTGGACTTCCATATTCATTTAGGTTACATCACGGATATAAGGAAAAAAAAAAACTACACCTTCGCAGAAAATACATAAACACTAGAAAGATACTTTCATGATACCAACCATCAGGACTGAGCATCTGAATTTCCTTTGCAAAACACCAAAGCAACAGAATGCATACAAGCCATGCCCGCGGGGAACTGTAACTGTAATTGCTCATTCTTGCACTTTTCGAGCATAATAATGGAACGATTAATCATTGGAAGTGCCAGAGACTACAATGTTTCTCAGACATACATATATCAGTCTGGCCACCAAAGAGAAAATCCTTCCTGTTAGAAAAAGGCAAGGTTCAGAATAACAACAATGAGCACATGCCATCGAGATCTATGCATAGACAAATCTAAACACAGAGAATACTACTAATGAATCTGCCAATAATCACATTTTGCTTATCACCCATAACTTCAGTATGAAATTTCCAGAAGTAGAACTCAACAGAAGGTAAGACATTTAATTTAAAAGATAAAACATAATTGAAGAAATAAATCCCGAAACTATAGAAACATGAATGAAGCTCATTACATTAAAATATTTTTTTAAAACAATTCTAAAAGGGATTTCCTCATCCCTGAAACTAATATTCCACATTTGATCTAAATCCGAAACGTACCGAATTCAACAAACCTAAGCCATATGAATCCAAAATAATTCTTCTAGCCTTCTCAATAGTACATCAAAGAAGGAATATAAAAGTTGGCAAGTACAATCATGCACACCCAAACTCCTCTGTGAGTGGCCCTTCCATACACAAACAGTACACTATATTTTTATGTGTTCTACATAACAGTACCAGACCTTTTAACAAATGTTGAATTACCAACTGAAAGAAGCTCAAGTTCAATGATTAAGTTCACTATTTAGTTATTGCAACTAGATACATCAGCATCATTTCTTTACCACATTGCTTAACAAATCTAAGTTCTTGAGATAGGTCATTGAATTCCAAACAAATGGGAACAATCTGCCTGCACTCTAAAATAAAACATTACTTTCTCCTCCATACATAAATGACACAGAAAATAACTTACATCACCCTTTTTTCTGATTCCTTTCGAATACTAAAGGTGGATCGGATGTCAAACACTTTTTATGCATAGTACTATTACAAATGTAACCTACAACATTTCGCACAGAGCGTTCAATGGAAAAACGTGTACTTTTCATAACTGAAACATTGCAATGGTTAGCACCAGGCTAGGGGGAAAGCTAAGGTTCAGGACAGTCTTTGGACATCCAATCCAGCTCAAGTGCATTCTGTTAAACTAATCCAACATCCATCTATTAGGATGCCTTAAGGCCGCCTAAGATGGATAGAAAAATAGCAAATTACCAGTCACCAGGTTTCACATGGTCACATTGACAGATAAGTCTCTGACCTGATGAGACAACACCACATCATCTCTAATTAGTGAAACTCCATGTCAAATCAACATCATCAACAACCTACAACCTCTTCCCTTCCAGTTTTCAAACCAAAGAATGCAAGAATTGACAGATAGTTTCAAAAGTTTGAACCTTTTGTTATTTTACTTCCATTTATCAATTACAATTTCCCAGCTGCAGGGTCACTATGTTTAAAATTTCAACTTGATCATCCACCACAGGTTGGGTTTGAGAGCCGTGTGATGGGTGACTATCCTGCACGGTTGGGAGAGCACTTCCAACAATTTTTTTTTTTTTTTTTTTGAAAAAACTAAAGCTTTAAAGTTAAAATTAAAAGAGAAGAATCAAATTTCAAAATCTCAGCGTCTTCAAAATGCACACCATTCAAAGGGACAAAGTAGAAGCAGCTAGAGCTTCTCAATCCATTCCCCAACGTCTCCCATTACCCAGAGAATTAAGTTAACTCACACAAAAAACTCTTTAAAAATTCAAAGGAAAAAAAAAAAAAAAAAAAACCTAGTATCATCAGACAAGATTAACACCAGAAAATGGGGCAAAAAGCCCCAAAAAGAAAATTGACAGAAAATTAGTAGATTTGATCCGAATATAATAACAAAGGTAAAAAAATTCAGAAAAACAAATGTGAAAATCAAATTCAAGTGGAGAGAGTTGAGCTGTAAAGCCCACAAGTGACAAAAAAAGCAAAAGAGAAATTGAACAAAACACAGTAAAAGACCTAGGTTACACAGTTCAGAGTGACTCGCCGATAATGGTGGTATGTGAGCCAAGGTGTTGTGCGTGTAGAGTTGGAGTTGCAGTGGAGACTGAGGTGATCGGTGGTAGATTCAGTGGAGATGGCCCCCTGCTTCCACTGCTGCACTTCTGTGTTTGTGAAATTAAAAGTTGGGAACTTCAATTTAGTTTAGCCAGCCAATGGAAACGGTGGGTTCACACGAGTTGAAAATGACAGCCGGCACGTTCTACCGACGCTTGTGTTTTCCTTCGTTATCTGTAGCCTTGAAAGGTTATTTTTGTAACCCGGAAGTTCGGCGTCCACGGGATTAGCCGGTTTTTTACTGCGCTTCCATTATGACAGTAAATCTATATATCAAAGTTACTATGACTGCTTTTTTAAAAAATAAAAATGAAAGAAAATAGGAGTTATATTAAAATGACGATCACTACAAACTCTTTTCAGAAGAAGGGGTGTAAGTCAGTCGATTTGACTAATTTAAAGATAACAATGCAATCTAAATCAATAACTACGATTTTAAAATTTTTCAAATCAAGTCGGCCAAATAAGTATTGAACCAAATTGGTCATTTAAGCGGTTTGGTTTAGCCGGTTTAGAGTTATTTTATGTTTTTTATTTCAAAAATAACAAATTCACAACGCAAAATATCTGTCAACTTCTCATCACACAACTTTACAACTACTATCAACCCATAACATATATACGCATCGTGAATGATGTCTAAAAATTAAAATTAAAATTTTTTTTATGATTGACCATAATGGGTTGCGATTCCTATGTAGTCAAAAATTGAGAAGGATGAAGGAAGGAGACGAATGGCATAAATTGAAAAAGAAAGAAAGCATACGACAATGTAAGAGAAAAGAGAGAGTAAAGTAAATTTCAGGTGAACAAAAATAAATTATATATTTATTATATTATTATATTATATAATAAAATGAAACATACAGCCAAACCAATTCCTCCAATTTGAAAATTTTCAAACTAATAAAAATTTTAGAAATTTTGAAACGGTCAAACTGACCAAATGGTTTGGCCGGTTTAGACAGTTTCGACCAAACTACTTACACCCCTAATTCAGCGTATGAACAATTAGTATATAGTAGTCTAGGATTATTGTGCTAGATAGTCCAGCAATAAAAAATTTAAAATTAGAAAATAGTAAAAAGTGTTACATTAGGTGCGTATCGCATCCCAACTTCCCAAATCCACACCAATCAATCAGCCCACGATTCTCCGCAATTTTAAAGATGATATCAACATTAATCCCAAAAAATCAAATCAGATTCCCAAAACACCGGTCCACCACAAACCCAAAAAAACAACTTTTGCCAGAAGACACCAGAATCTGCCGGAGAAGAAAACCACTGCTCTTCTCAATGAAGCAAAAGATGATCCTTCATCTACTCTTTTTTACGAATTTGACGCCCTCCATGCCGGATCTCCCCATCTGCACTTTTCTTCATCAGATCTCCGTGATTTGGACCTCTTTTCGTCGATTTTTTGCCTAGTCTGTCCGAAAGCTAGTGGCCGATGATCATGCAACGCCTTTCCTTTTCTTCGGCGGACGTCATGAAAAAATGGTTCCAGGAACAGGCACTTTTTGACCACGGAACGAACCTGTGTAAATGCCAACCGGAGAGGAGTAGATGTGAGTGCGGCCATTATACTAATGTCGTTTGGAAAACCACCCAAAGGGTTGGCTGCTCCCCAGTCTAATGTGCTAAAGGGAAAAGGTTTGATCATTGTTTGTAGCTATGATCCCCCCGGAAGTTTATTGGCTGCCAACCCCTTAGATCTTTAATGTCGATGCATGCCACATAAGCCAATCAAGTGGGTTGACCAAATATCTGGCCCGGAAGGCGGTATGTTCTTGTTTTTTGTTTCCTAGTATGTTTTTGTTTTTGTTTCCCAAACCTGACTATCCCACTTACAGAAATCGAAAATCCCAAAAACTCTTCTTTTTTTTTTTCTATTTCCTACCGTGATTTACTATTATCCCACTTGCAGAAATCAAAAAAAAAAAAAAACTATAAACAGAAATAGTTGTTCTTTTTTTAATTTGCTATGATTTACTGCTGATTCTGATTATCCCACTTGCAAAAATCGAAAATCCCAAAAAAACTCTAAACATATATTTTTTTTAATTTCCTACTGTGATTTACTATTTCATCGGATTTATTTTAGAATTTGTGCAGATTCTGCGACTTGGAAAAAAACAATATGGATGGTGAAACAAATGTTTGTGAATAGTAGGACTTTATAATCTGAATATATCATCGACAGACTTTGAAAAATCACTATAGATAGTGGAATAAATTTTTGTGAACAGTGGGACTTTGTAATTTTCCTTGATGCTTTCTGCATTGTTGACTGCTGGACTGATTTCGGATGTATTTTGCTATTTTGGTTTCCTTTTTGTAGTTTCTTTTTTTTTTTTTTTAATTTTGCAATTGATGTTACTGAATATTGGGACAAAATGTTAGTTTTGAATACTAGAAAGCTATTGCTTGTATGAAAAACTAATACCTAGTTAACATATCAATTTTTTTTTAGTATTTGTTGTTCTTTTATATCATATGCATAGATGATAAGGTGTCGGGTGTAGCACAATAAATCTTACCAGTGGTTAAATTTATGATATATAAACAGACGCTCGTAACTGAGATAGTTTGAACATAATATCGATTTAAGTTATCGTATAATTTGGATAATTAGTTTGTCTAGACTAATTAAATCATACGGATGTGCCCGGGATTGAACCTAATATTCTAATCTCTTAATCGTTAGACTAGAGCGGGCATAAGAGTTAGACATATGTGCTTTGATTTGCCAAAGGGTGCGGTCAATTGAGGCCTAGATCTCGGTAAGTTGGATATACGTGTTTGGCTTCTTAATGTGCCGTTGCTTGTTCGAAAGGAATCCATGTACCAGTTCGCCGGGTTGATGGTGCTCCCGAGATGAGCTCGTAAGATTTATTATACTAAACTCGGCCGGTGGACTTATGTCCGGTACAATAAGAAAGTCGAGTGGTACTAATCTCAGATACCAAGAAGTCGATGAATTAATTTGTCAGTAAATTTATGAATCGATGAGCACTATATCTTTGACATGGGAAGATAGAAAAATAATAAAGTGAGCGAAATAATTTCGTTTTTGAGCGGTAGTTTCATAATTAGTCCGTTAGTGGTACAACTAATTATGCGTTGGACTAATTGACAAAGTGAATTAAATAAATTACCCTTAAGGTTAATTTTATATTTAATTGAGAAAGTAGGTTATTTGAAATAATCCTAAGGTTTGATTAATATTTAATTAACGAAGTGGGTTAAGGAATTAATTCTAAAGGTTGATTGTGGTTGACTATGAAAAATTATCTGCCCGTGCCTAGCCAGAAACTCACTTTCGTGCTATGCATTCCAGAATCGGAATATCTAGCCTGGCCTAAACTCTGCCACAATCATTATTCCAACCCTTGATTGAAATAACATTGCGCAGGATCTGGGTTTGCACTTATTCGATTTACCACGCAACAAAAATTCTTAATAAAAGTGAAAACATAAGAATTACCTATTGAAGCGTTCACTCAAGTGATTCTCTTGTATGCCTCAAGACTTTGCTTGTATGTTGTGTGGGCAGCAATCTAACTAGCAATTTGATCAGCTAATCACCACAATCCACCTGCCAGAAAAATCCAGCACCGCTGCATCTGGCACGTACAATTAACGCACCGCCCAGAGAGAAAGAAAGCTACACTTTGCTACCAAAAATCAAGAAGAAATTCGGCTGCTCTTAGCTATGGAAAATCCAAAATTTAGAGAGAAGTTTTCTTGTCTTGAAAACTTATGAACTGTATTTATGAATTGTGTATCTTGAATAGCTAATCCCTTGTCTATATATAGAGTTACAAGAGAGACCCCAAGTTGGTTTAGGATTGGCCTTCCTGCTGGGTTTCTATTTCCTTCAATCCTGTTCCTGGACTGATACACATTCAACTGATACAGGGATTCACTTATCCCAATTCAGTTCCTGATATGATTCACAACCAACTGATACAGGGATTCATTTATCCCAAACCAGTTCCTGGTATGATTCACAACCAACTGATACAGGGATTCACTTATCTCAAACCAGTTTCTGGTATGATTCACAACCAACTGACACAAGGATTAATTAATTAAATCTACCTTTGTCAATAACCCAATACATAATTAATCGTACCACTAACGGATTAATTATGGCACTACCATCCTACACCAGAAATGCTTCTGGAACAACTTAATTAATTTATTCAAAATCTCACCACATCAAAGATATAGTGCTCGTTAATTTATTAATTTACTGATAAATTAATTAATTAACTTCTTTAATTCCGACACTAGTACCGCTCGACCTTTTTACTATACCGGACATAAGTCCACCGGCCGGGTTTAGTATAATAAACATTATGAGCTCATCTCAGGAGTACCATCACCCCAGACGCACCGGTACATGGTTTCCTTTTGACAAGCAGCAGCACACCAAACAACTAAACACGCGCACCCAACCTACTGAAACTATTGGTCACAATTGACCTCACCCATTGATAGATCAAAGTACACTATGTCTAATCCTCATGCCCGCTCGAGTCTAGGGATTAAGAGATAGAATACCAAAAATGATTTGTCTATTAAATCAGTACAAGACAAATCATTCCTAATGGTCAAGTTCAATACGCCCCGGGCATATCTATATGATTCAATTAATTTAGACAAACGAATTATCTGAATCACATAATAACCTAAACCGACAATTTGTCAAAAGCTGTCTCGGTTACGAACCTTATTTATATATTATGTCTTTTAACCAATGATGAGATCTACTGTGTCACACAAGACACCTCATCATTTAACTACATAATATAAATGGACTAATAATGCATAACTAAATATAACCAAAACATAAATCGATATATTAACTGGGAAAAAGTACAACACAAGCATAGCTTATGTATTCAACTCCAACAATCTCTCACTAATACTTAAGCTGTGCTTTAAGTATACAACTACATTCAACTCATGTACAATCTGCTACTATATATCGAGAAAAACTGTCATGTCTCTCCTAAGTATCTGATCCCCATGCCCTCCACGTGAGTCTTAAAGACTTTTGAAGTCAATGTCTTCTTGAACGGATCTGTAAGGTTATCTTCTGATGCTATCTTAGCCACGACCACGTCTTCTCTCTTTACGATATCTCGTATCAGGTGGTACTTGTGCTGTATATGTTTACTCGCATTGTGGGCTCGTGGTTCGTTCGAGTTTGCTACTGCACTGTTGTTATCACAATACACCGTGATAGACTTCTACAAACCAGGAATCACATCTAAGTCCACTAGGAAGTTCTTAAGTCACACTGTTTCCTTCGCTGCCTCTGATGCGACAATGTATTCAGTCTCCATGGTAGAGTCCGCCACGCATTTCTGCTTGACACTCCGCCAAACTATGGCTACCTTCTAGAGTAAATACATACCCTGAGGTAGACTTGCTCTTATCCCTGTCGCCTTAGAAATCTGAATCTGTGTAACCTCGGGGTACCAGCTCAGGCGCCTGATAGACCAACACTTGGTCTCTCGTTCTGCACAAATACTTGAGAATGACTTTTACTGCCTCCCAATGAGCTTTCCCGGGGTTACTTTGATATCTTCTTACCATGCCAACGACATAACAAATATCAGGCCTCGTACACAACATGACATCCATGAGACTTCCTATTGCCGAAGCATAAGGAACTGCCTTCATGGCCTCTATCTCCTCAACAGTCTTGGGAGACTGTTCTTTAGACAGATGCACTTCGGGTATGAAAGGTAGAAAACCTTTCTTGGAGTTCTGCATGTTAAAATGGGCCAGAATCGTATTTATGTATGAAGATTGAGAGAGCGTTAATGAACGTTTCCTATGATCTCGAATTATCTTGATCCCAAGGATATGTACCACTTCCCCTAAGTCCTTCATATTAAACTACTTGGACAGCCATGCATTTACGTCTGATAACACTTTTTTGTTGTTGCCAATCAATAGAATGTCATCTACGTAAAGCACAAGAAACACCACTGAGTTTCCATCACGTCTGAGATACACACATTGCTCATCCGGACACCGAGTAAATCTGTATGACTGGATTACCTCATCAAACCAGATGTTCCAAAATCTGGATGCCTGCTTAAGTCCGTAAATGGACCTCTTAAGCCTGCAAACCTTATGCTATTGGCCTTTTTCAACGAATCCCTCTGGTTGCTGCATGAAGATGGTTTCCTCAAGACTTCCGTTTAGGAAAGCTGTCTTGACATCCATCTGCTGAATCTTATAATCTAAATGAGTGGCTATGGCCAAGAGAATCCGGATCGACTTAAGAATGGCTACCGGGGAGAAGGTTTCCTCATAATCGATTCCCTCTTTCTGAGTATACCCCTTCGCCACCAGCCTAGCTTTAAAGGTTTCCACCTTTCCGTCAGGTCATCTCTTACGTTTGTAGACCCACTTGCATCCAATGGGCTTAAACCTATCAGGCAGGTCCACAAGCTCCCATACCTGATTGTGGTCCATTGACCCCATCTCAGATATCATTGCCTTATGCCAAGATTCTGTATCTTTATCTCGGAGAGCCTCATTGTAGTTAACTGGGTCAGGTTCAGGCGCACCTGGGACTAGGCCTGAAGCCTCTCCCACGCAATGAACCTGTCGGGCTGTCTTACAACTCTCACACTACGATGAGGCATCACCTGTGTAGGTGGATCGTCTGTGATCTCATGTGCAGTGTGCGGTGTATCTACTTGTGCAGGTGCATTAGGATTAGTTTGTCGTCCAAGCTCTTCTAGTACTATCTTACTCTTGGGCTTGTGGTCTAAGATATAGTCCTCTTCTAAAAATCTAGCATTGGTATTTACCACCACCTTCTGATCTTTAGGACTATAGAATAGATTACCTTTCGTTCCCCTAGAATATCTTACAAACAGCATTAATTCTGTTCTCTCATCTAACTTAGCCATATCTGCCTTAAGCACATGTGCTGGGCAGCCCCAAATTCTGAGATGTCTTAGACTAGGCTTGCGCCCATTCCACAACTCTACTGGGGTTGAAGGCACGATTTTAGATAGTACAAGATTAAGAATATACATTGCCGTTTCTAAGGCATATCCCCATAACGAACTTGGCAAATCACTATAGCTCATCATGGACCTAACCATTTCCATAAGAGTTCGATTCCTCATTTCTGCTACACCATTATACTGTGGCGTGCCAGGTGCAGACAACTGAGACTGAATTCATACCTCACTGAGGTAATCTCGAAATTCATGGGACAGGTACTCCCCACCACGATCTAAACCTAGTGTCTTGATACTCTTACCATGATCTTCTCCACATCTGCCCAAAACTCTTTGAACTTGCCAAAATATTTGGACTTGTGGCGCATTAGGTAAATGTACCCGTACCTAGAGTAGTCATCCGTGAACGTCATGAAATACTCAAATCCCCTTCGTGCCTGGACCGTCATAGGTCCACACATGTCAGAAATAATCAACTCTAATACTTCTTTAGCTCTATAACCTTTTGTCGTAAAAGGTCTCTTGGTCATCTTACCTTCCAAGCAAGATTCGCAGGTTGCATAACTGTCAATATCTAATGAACCTAAAGGTCCATCATTGACCAACCTCTGAATTCTACTAAGGTTTATATGACCTAGCCTGAGATGCCAAAGATAGGTTTGATTCATTTTAGAAGGTTTCTTCCTCTTATTAATGTTAGATACTGAGCTATCTATTTCTATGTTTTGCGCAACAGGGGAGTTAGAATTAACCACAAATAAATTTTCAACCAATGAACCAGAACAAATAAGTTTTCCATTTCTTTTAATAAGTAAATAGTTATCAGAAAAAATAAACTTATAACCGTTCTTTAAGAGTTTAGAAACCGAAATCAGGTTCTTTCTAAAACTCGGTACATAAAGACAATTTACTAATTCTAAACTACAATTTTCGAAAACTAAATTGACAACTCCCACTGCTTCTACTGACACTCTTGTAGTGTCACCCATGTAGATGTCCAATTCGCCTTCTCTAAGCTTCCGGGTTACTTGGAACCCCCCAAAGAATTACAAACATGGTCAGTGGCGTTGAATCCACACACCAAGTATCTGTGGGAACCACCGCTAAACATGTCTCAGTAATTAGGGCAGAAACAATCGTACCTTTGAGCTTTGGACAATCCACTTTCCAGTGTCCTGCTTTATAGCATTTAAAGCACTTGCCCTTGGGCTTGCTTTTCTTTGCGATGTTTGGCTTTGCAGCAAGTTTTCTGGCATTCTTTTTCTTCTTATTCTTTTTCTTCAAAATAGCAGCTAAGGGGTTGAATGCCATATCGATTAAACTGGAAAATAAACAAACAATGTTTCAGTTACTTAGCCTAGAATTTCGAAAACTTAAAATTCTAATTAATTATTGACTTCCCTCAAAGCAATAATATTAATCCACCAACATCTCATCCACCAGGATTCTCGCAAGCCACGCAGTGTGGACGTTTACGCTAACCTACATTCGTTTGAGAAGAACCAAGTTCATTAACTACACTATCTGACCAACGATCTTTTGATCAATGTAGCTAATAGTCGGTGCTTTCAGCCGTACAAATAAGCAGCGTAACCTCGCGGGAGGAATACTGCAGATCGTACACTAAGTGTATGCCATTACGTGACTTTTGAGTTTGTTACCTCAGGATAGTGCGCCTCAAATGGAGATGGTATCGCATTTTTCCTAGTTAAACTTGCTCTAGTCATCTTACTCAGAAGTTCATAGTCTAGCGATCTCGGGGCTAGACTCATCCGAATGGAAGAAGGCCCTAATGCCAACGCGCAAGTCCACCCACATCGCATATGAACCCGTAATGGTGGCCGTGGGAATATTAAACCAACCCGCTCCCACTTAGATTTCCAAATTGAGGGTTTTTCCGGTTTTAATATGCAATTAACTAACCTAAGTTATGTGCAACCATAAAACCAGTCATGCTTTAAAATCATGCATCTAAAATACAACATAAAAATTAAAACGATAAATACGGGAAATAAATATGAAAAATAAATTCCCCGACTATTATGGTTTTAATTGCTTCCATCTTCTGCCTTGATCTCCTGTCCCGTCACGTCACTCGATGGAGAGAGTCTTGAACTTCAAAAAACGAAAACTGGAGAAAAAATGAGCCCAAAAACGCAGCCCGAACGGGCCGTACTCGCACAGCACGCCCAACGGGGCACGCTGTGCGTGCGCACAGGCCGCACGGCCCGTGCGCGTGGCCCAGCATGCGCGTTGCTGCCGCACGCCCTGCTGTCGCGCCCCACGGTAGCTGTGTTGCCTGCCGTGGTTGCCGGCAGTGGCTGCTGTCGGCGGTCGTCGTCGGCATCGCCTCCTGCTGCCACCTCCTCCTTCGTTTTTCCCACGCTATTTGGTCTTCTTGCAATTCGTTCCGGGTTTTCCTGGATTTCTATGAATTCACGATAACCCAAAACCCACGAGTTCAAGTCGTCCACCATAATGCCTTCGATTACAAAAACCAAATTTCCTACTACAAGGCATTCTAAAAAAATTAAAGAATCGAAATTACATTGAAAAAATCCTACTACATATTTAATTTAATCCTACACGGTTTCCAGCACGTGGTTATACTATTACAACCATTCATAATAAAATTAAATTCGGACATGTCCCGGAGTTTAATTAAAACCCATACAAACGTAACCATAATAGTCAGGATTCGTAACCACCTGCAAATAAAACCATGTAATAAATTGAACAAGTACCAAAACCCAAAACCAGGCTCTGATACCAATTGAAAGGATTGTCACATAGGATCTGGGTTTGCACTTGTTCGATTTACCATGCAACAAAAATTTCTAATTAAAGCGGAACCTTAGAAAAGTACCTTTGAAACGTGCACTTGGTGATTCTCTTGTATGCCTCAAGACTATGACTTCTTGTTGTGTGGGCAACAATCCAGAAGCCAATTGATCAACTATCACCACAACTCTACTTGCTAGAAAAATTCAGCACTTCCGCACCTAGCACGTACTACAAACGCACTGTCCGAAGAAAGAAAGCTACACACGCAGCTGACAATTGAAGGCAAGAAATTCGGCCAACAAAAACCCAAAAGCCAACTGCAATTTAGCTTCAAAATTTGACTTTGAGAGAGAAAGAAATTTCTCTCTCTATAAAACTTGTGAATGAATTGTGTGTCTTGAATAACTAATCCTTTGTCTATTTATAGAGTTACAAGAGAGACCCCAAGTTGGTTTAGGATTGATCTTCCTAATGGGTTTAGATAATGAATTAGTTTCCAAATCCAATTAGGCAACCAATCTGATAGGATAAACCAAATCCTACTAGATTTCCTAATCTCTAGGATTTCCTAATTCCAACTGAAACTTAAGACTTAATTAATTAATTAATTAATTTCACTTTGTTAATTACTTAATTAACCCTTAGGAATTAATTAAATAATTCCACTTTGTTAATTACTGAATTAACCCTTAAGAATAATTAACCAATTAATTAATTAAATCTACCTATTCAATTAACCCATTACAAAATTAATCGTACCACTAACGGATTAATTTTGGCACTACCATCCTACACCAGAATTGCTTCCGGAACAACTTAATTAAATTATATTCATTTATCTCCCCACATCAAAGATATAGTGCTCGTTAATATAAATTAATTTACTGATAAATTAATTAATTAACTTCTTTAATTCCGAGACTAGTACCACTTGACTTTTTTTACTATACCGGACATAAGTCCACCGGCCGAGTTTAGTATAATAAACATTTCGAGCTCATCTCGGGAGCACCATCACCCCCGACGCACCGGTACATGGTTTCCTTTCGACAAGCAGCAGCACACCAAGTAACTAAACACGTGCACCCAACCTACCAAGACTATTGGCCACAATTGACCTCACCCATTGGCAGATCAAAATACACTATGTCTAATTTTCATGCCCGCTCGAGTTTAGGGATTAAGAGATAGAATACAAGGTTCGATTTGTCTATTAAATCAGTACAAGATAAATCATTCCTAAAGTTCAAGTTCAATATGCCCCGGGCATATCTATATGATTCAATTAGTTTAGACAAACCAATTATCTGAATCACATAATAACCTAAACCGACAGTTTGTCCAAAGCTGTCTCGGTTACGAACCTCATTTATATATTATGTCTTTTAACCAATGATGAGATATACTGTGTCACACAAGACACCTCATCATCTACTTACATAATACAAATGGACAATTAATGCACAACAAGATATAACCAAAACATAAATCAATATATTACAAGGAAAAAGTACAATACAAGCACAATTTATGTTTTCAATTCCAACAAAACTTACTCTAGTCATCTTACTTAGAAATTCATAATCTAGCGATCTCGGGGCTGGATTCATCCGAATGGAGGAAGGCCCTGATGCCAACGCGCTGCTGCCGCGCCTGCTGTCGCATGCTGGCGCAGCTTCCTGCTACGCTGCGCGGCAGCGCCGCTGCTGCTGCCGGCGGTGGCTCCCGCTGGCGAGTCATCACCGACGCCGCCCCCTATCGCCAATCCCTCATTCGCTTCTTCCCACGCTATTTGGTCTTCTTGTAATTCGTTATAGGTTTTTCTGGGTTTCTAAGAATTAACGATAACCCGAATTCAAGTTGCCCACCATAACGCCTTCGATTACAAAAAATTAATTCTCCTACTACAAGGCTTTCTAGGAAAATTAAATAATCGAAATTACATTGAAAAAATCCTACTACAGATTTGATCTAATCCTACACGGCTTCTAGAACATGGTTATACTATTACAAACATTCATAATAAAATTAAATCCGGACATGTCCCGTAGTTTAATTAAAACCTATACAAACGTAACCATAATAGTCGGGATTTCTTAACCACCTGCAAAGAAAACCATGTAATAAATCGAACAAGCACAAAACCCAAACCCAGGCACTGATACCAATTGAAAGATTATCTGCCCGGGTCTAGCCAGAAACTCACTTTCGTGCTATGCATTCCAGAATCAGAATCTCTGGCCTGACCTAGACTCTAGCATAATTGCTATTCTAACCCTTGCTTGAAATAACATTGCGCAGGATCTGGGTTTGCAATTATTCAATTTACCACACAACAAAAATTCTTAATAAAAGCGGAAACATAAGAATTACCTATTGAAGCGTTCACTCAGGTGATTCTCTTGTATGCCTCATGACTTTGCTTGTATGCTGTGTGGGCTGCAATCTAACTAGCAATTTAATCAACTAATCACCACAATCCACCTGCCAGAAAAATCCAGCACCGCTGCACTTGGCACGTACAATTAATGCACCGCCTGGAGAGAGAGAAAGCTACACTTTGCAGCAAAAAATCAAGAAGAAATTCGACTGCTCTTAGCTATGGAAAATCCAAAATTTAGAGAGAAGTTTTCTCTCTATAGGATTTTCTCTCTCTAAGTTTTCTTGTGTTGAAAACTTATGAACTGTATTTATGAATTGTGTATCTTGAATAGCTAATCCCTTGTCTATATATAGAGTTACAAGAGAGGACCCAAGTTGGTTTAGGATTGGCCTTCCTACTGGATTTTTGTTTCCTTCAATCCTGTTCCTGGACTGATACACATCCAACTGATACAGGGATTCACTTATCCCAATCCAGTTCCTGATATGATTCACAACCAACTGATACAGGGATTCACTATTCCCAAACCAGTTCCTGGTATGATTCGCAACCAACTGATACAGGGATTCACTTATCCCAAACCAGTTCCTGGTATGATTCACAACCAACTGACACAAAGAGTTATTAATTACTTAATTAATTAAATCTACCTTTGTTAATAACCCAATAAATAATTAATCGTACCACTAACGGATTAATTATGGCACTACCATCTTACACCAAAAATGCTTATGGAACAACTTAATTAATTTATTCAAAATCTCCCCACATCAAAGATATAGTGCTCGTTAATTTATTAATTTACTGATAAATTAATTAATTAACTTCTTTAATTCTGAGACTAGTACCACTCGACCTTTTTACTATACCGGACATAAGTCCACCGGCCGGGTTTAGTATAATAAATATTACGAGCTCATCTCGGGAGCACCATCACCCCGGACGCACTGGTACATGGTTTCCTTTCGACAAGCAGCAGCACACCAAACAACTATACACGCACACCCAACCTACCGAGACTATTGGCCACAATTGACATCACCCATCGGCAGATCAAAGTACACTATGTCTAATCCTCATGCCCACTCGAGTCTAGGGATTAAGAAATAGAATACCAAAAATGATTTGTCTATTAAATCAGTACAAGACAAATCATTCCTAATGGTGAAGTTCAATACGCCCCGGGCATATCTATATGATTTAATTAGTTTAGACAAATGAAATATCCGAATCACATAATAACCTAAACCGACAGTTTGTCCAAAGCTGTCTCGGTTACGAACAAATCATTCCTAATGGTCAAGTTCAATACGCCCCGGACATATCTATATGATTCAATTAGTTTAGACAAATGAAATATCCGAATCACATAATAACCTAAACTGACAGTTTGTCCAAAGCTGTCTCGGTTACGAACCTCATTTATATATTATATTTTTTACTAATGATGAGATTTACTGTGTCACACAAGACACCTCATAATCTAACTACATAATATAAATAGGCTAATAATGCACAACTAAATATAACCAAAACATAAATCGATATATTAACTGGGAAAAAGTACAACACAAGCATAGCTTATGTATTCAACTCCAACAGACTAGTTTGGGGAAAAGTAAGAAAGTCAACGAAAGTCCAATACTAAGGCCTAACTCAAAATCCCACTAGGTCTCCTCGTGAAGCTCCTTATAAATAGTTAATGTTAGGCACTTTGATGACATTAAGAAACTTGGAGGCAAAATTGTCTAGAGAGAGAAGGAGTAGCCTGGAGAGAGGACTTCTTCTTCTTCTTTGAGTTTTTTCTCGAAGTCAGCTTAGGATCATTTTTCTTCATGAAAACTCAGCCTGGAGTGCACCTAGATTTATTTTCTTGGCCGCCTTGCTATTTTCCCATCGACGCCTAGCTCTCAGCCGTGTCGCGCATTTTTCGATCAAGTCGTGGACGTCTATTTGATTTCTGACGCGCATAGATCCAGTCACCATCGTGTAGATCTTGATCTCTATCAGTGATCCATAGTTGGTGATTTTCTAGATCGCGGATGGAATTTAATTGGGCGTTTATATTCCGGCGAAGGGGTAGCAGGCGGTAAACAGCAATAGGATCTTCGGGCAACGATCTGTCACGGATCTGACGAGTTTTTCAAAGTGGGTTTCTTTTGGATTTCTTCCTTAGTGTCTTAGCCACCCCATGGATTGTTGCCCACTCAATTTTGGAGTTGTCGGAGTCATTCGAGGGATTAGATAGTGGATTTCACGACGGGAGGTAAATAGGTGCAGGATCTTTGGGCAACGATCTGTCACGGATCTGATGAGTTTTTCGAAGCGGGTTTCTTTTGAATTTCTTCCTTAGTGCCTTAGATTCCTCTATAGATAGTCACCCATACAACTTCGGGTGTTGTCGGATTCTCTCGTGGTTGGTCCCAGCCGGTAAATAGGCGTAGGATTTTAAGCTTTGGTTTTGTTATTGCTTTGAGGACATGCTTCAAAGGTATAATATTTAAGTCTTCTACTTTAAATTAAAGATTCAATTTTTAACATGTTGTTTTAATGAATCGAATTTGTATAAGCCTAGATCCGTTCAAGGGAAATGATTTAGAGTCTGGGCCAGATCGAAAGTATCCAATTCTGGAATGCATAGCACGAAAGTAAGATCTTCGGTTTAGCCCAGAACAGATCTGTTTCCTTCAATTGGTATTAGAGCAAGTGTTTTGGCTTTATACTTGTTCGATTTATTACACAACTTTGTTATTTTATTGATAGGTGGTTATTATTCTCTGCTATTATAGTATTTACATTCATTTATAAACCCCAGGACTTGTCCGGGCTCATTTTTATTTTGAATAAAAATATCTGTAATAGTAATAACCATGAGCTGCAAGCCATGTAGGATTAGATGAATCTTGTAGTAGGATTTAATCTAATGATGTCGTCTTTAAATTCCTAGAAAGCCTTTGTATATAGAAATTTATGTATTATGACGAAGATGATATTGTGGGTAACTCATATTCGTCATAATTAGGAATTTATGTATTATGACGAATTTATGTATATAGGTTTATTGTAATTTTGGATGATTCCTAATTATGTAGAAAACTGAGAAAACCCAGACAAATTAAGAGGAATAAAAATAACGAGTGGGAGCGAGGTGACAGGATATGTCAATAAGGCGTCAAAAGAAGAGACGATTGAGAAGGCCATAATAGTTGGGAAATGTTTAATTACGTATTTCCCGTTTTATGCCCTTATCATTGCTTATGTGTTTTCATTTTATGTTTTTATGTATGATTGAAAAAACATTATTTAATGCGTGCAATTAACTAAGGTAGATTATTCGCATGTTAAAACTCCAACGGTTTTATGGGTGTGAATATCCAAAGTTAAGATATTGCATGTTAAAACGTAAAAATCCTCAATTCTAAAAATCTAAGTGGGAGCGGGTTGGTTAATGTCCCCATGGGCTCCATTACGAATTCATATGTGATGTGGATAGACTTGCGCATTAGCCTAGGGCCTTCCTCTCTGCGGATGAGTTTTCAATTCATAAGATCACTAGTTGAATTTCTAAAAGGATGACTATAGTGAGTTTAATTGGAGAACCTTGCGACACCCTCACTGTTGAGACGCATTAGTATCATAAGTAATAAACTTAAAAGTCACGTAATGACATACACTTAGTGTACCGTTTGAAGTATTCCTCCTGCGAGGTCACGTACTTATGTGTGCTGCTAAAATCACCGACTATTAATTTCTTTGATTAAAAGATCATTGGTCAGATAGTGAAATTAATGAACTTAGGTTCTTCTCTAACGAATGTAGCCTAGCGTAGACGTTCACCTGCGTGACTTGCGTGAATCCCGGTATGAGATATGTTGGTGGAAGATTATATTGTTTTGAGGATATCAATATTTTTGAAAAAGATAAAATACTGAAATTTGGTTGTTTATTTTTTCAGCTTTCGATATGGTGTTTAATACAATATTTGTCACACTAAAGGAGAACAAATTAACTGGTCCAAATTATATCAACTGGAAATGTGATCTGTGAAAAATTATCTGCCTGGGCTTAGCCAGAAACTCACTTTTGTGCTATGCATTCCAGAATCGGAATCTCTAGCCAGGCCTAGACGCTAGCACAATTGCTATTCCAACCCTTGCTTGAAATAACATTGCACAGGATCTTGGTATGTACTTATTCGATTTATCACACAACAAATAAATTCTTAATTAAAAGCAGAAACATAAGAATTACCTATTGACACGTTCACTCAGGTGATTCTCTTGTATGCCTCAAGACTTTGATTGTATGTTGTGTAGGCAACAATTTAACGAGCAATTGATCAGCTAATCACCACAATCTACTCGCCAGAAAAATTCCAGCACCACCGCACCTGGCATGTGTATTTCACGCGTCGCCAGGGAGTAGAAAGAAAGCCACGCGCCACCGATATTTTGGAGAAAATTCGGCCAGCCAATAAGGCTTATGAAATTTGAAATTCTTGAGGAGAATTGTTTCTCTCTATAGGATTTTCTCTCTCTAGATTTCTTGTCTTGAAAACTAATGAATTGTATATTGTGTAATAGCTAATCCCTTGTCTATATATAGAATTACAAGAGAGACCCCAAGTTGGTTTAGGATTGGTCTTCCTAATGGGTTTAGGTAATTAATTAGCTTCCAAATCCAATTTAGGTAACCAATCTAATAGGATAAACCAAATCCAATTAGATTTCCTAATTCTAATTGAAACTTAAGACTTAATTAATTAATTAATTTCACATTGTTAATTACTTAATTAACCCTTAGAAATAAATAAATAATTAATTGATTCTACCTATTCAATTAACCCATTACAAAATTATTCGTACCACTAACATATTAATTTTGGCACTACCATCCTACACCAGAATTGCTTCCGGAACAACTTAATTAATTTATTCTTAATCTCCCCACATCAAAGGTATAGTGCTCGTTAATTTATTAATTTACTGATAAATTAATTAATTAACTTCTTTAATTCCGAGACTAGTACTACTCGACCTTTTTACTATACCAGACATAAGTCCACCAGCTGGGTTTAGTATAATAAACATAACGAGCTCATCTCGGGAGCACCATCACCCCGGATGCTTTACGGTAATAGCCTTACCGTAAAAGCCTTGCAGAAGTTCATTCCCTAAATAAAAGATTTAATAGTAAGTACCTTCGGCTTTCGATGAACTTAGTCTTCCACCTTTGGCTTCTGCCTTGCCCTAAGTAGGTGCCTTAGTTGACAATCCGACCCGGCCAGTATGCTGCCACTTATCAGTGTGCGCTACTGCCCTGTCGCCTTCAAACCCCTCATGTGCTTCGGCCACTTACAGTGAGCTCTCAGCCAATAGGTGCTTTACGGTCGCTCTACTCTCACTCGGTCATGTGCTTTCAGCCATTTCCTCGCGCCCCCAGACTGCGGGCTAATTCCACTTTACTACTTGACAGTATGTAAAGCTCCATAACGAGCTCATCTCGGGAGCACCATCACCCCGGATGCACCGGTACATGGTTTTCTTTTGACAAGCAGCAGCACACCAAGTAACTAAATACGCTCACCCAACCCACCGAGACTATTGGCCACAATTGACCTCACTCATTGGCAGATTAAAGTACACTATGTCTAATCCTCATGCCCGCTCAAGTCTAGGGATTAAGAGATAGATTACTAAGAACGATTTGTCTATTAAATCAGTACAAGACAAATCATTCTAAATGGTTAAGCTCAATACACCCCGGGCATATCTATATAATTCAATCAGTTTAGACAAACCAATTATCTGAATCACATAATAACCTAAACCGACAGTTTGTCAAAACTATCTCGGTTACGAACCTCATTTATATATTATGTATTTCAACCAATGATGAGATCTACTGTGTCACACAAGACACCTCATCATCTAACTACATAATATAAATGGACAAATAATGCACAACAAAATATAACCAAAATATAAATCGATATATTAACTGGGAAAAAGTACAATACAAGCATAGCTTATGTATTTAACTCTAACAATTTGGATATTGTCCTCACGGCTGAGCAATGCAAGTTCGTGCTCACTGGGGTTTACCCAGAAATGCCTAATGTTAAATATGACTAAGGCCCCACTTGTGAAAGACCACGTACTTGAGATGATTAGTAACATCAATGAGATTGGGGTTTTGAGAGGTGATACTCCAGGGCTTGCCTCATAACTTTGAAGATTGCTAATCAGGTGTTTAAGTAAGACGTTTCCACGAAGAAGAAGCCGAAAGACAAGTGCTTCAGATATGGAAAGGCAGGACATTGGAAGCCAGATTGTCCAAACCTCAAAAGAATGACTATTTTACCTTAGTTACTAAGACAGGTTTAGTGGTGATTCCCACAGATACTTGGTGTGTGGATTCAGGAACCACTAACCATGTTTGTGATTCTTTGCAAGGGTACCAAGTGACCCAGATGCTTAGAGAAGGTGAGATAAAAGTTTACTTGGGTGACACAATCAAAGTGTCAGTGAAAGTAGTGGGAGTGGCTAGACTTATTTTCAAAAGAATGTTGTTATAGTTTTCTTGAAGAACTGTCTTTGTGATATGAGTTTTAGAAAGAATTTACTTGATGTTTCTAAACCCTTATTGGACATTTATAAGTTCATTTTATCTAATAATTTTGTTATTAGAAAGAACGAGAAACTTATATGTTCCGGATCATTGGTGGACAATCTCTTCTCGATAAAAACTAACTCCCCTGTAGTGCAAAAATACTGAGATAAATAACACATCATTGAATTATAATAAGAGGAAAGAACCGTGTAAAATGAAACAAACTCATTTTTGGCACCTAAAACTAGGTCATATAAACCTTAGTAGAATTCAAAGGTTGGTCAATGATGGGCCCTTGGGCTCATTAGATATTGACAACTACCCAACTTATGAATTCTGCTTGGAGGGTAAAATGACCAAGAAGTTTTTCAGGGTCAAAGAGGTTTTAGAGTTGGTTTATTCTGACTTATGTGGACCTATGATAATTTAGGCCAGAGGTTGTTTGGAGTATTTTGTGATCTTCACAGATTACTACTCATGGTACGGGTATATTTACTTGATGTGCCACAAATCCAAATGTTTTGGCAAGTTCAAAGAGTTTCGGACAGATGTAGAGAACCGTCATTGTAAAAGTATCAAGTCATTATGATCCGATCGTGATGGCAGATACCTATCTGGTGAATTTATGAGCTACTTATCAGAGAGGATTCAATCTTAGTTGTCTGCACCTGGCACATTCCAGCAGAATGGTAAAACAGAACTCTTATGGAAATGGTTAGATCTGTGATAAGTTATAGTGAGTTGCTCTATTCGTTTTGGGGATATGCCTTAGAAACACCGGCTTACAATCTAAATCTTGTACCATCTAAGTTTGTGCCTCAACCCCTGTAGAGTTATGGTCAGGGTAAAAGCCCAGTATTAGACATCTCAAAATCTGAGGTTGTCCAGCATATGTGCTTAAGGTAGATACGGACAAGTTAGATGCAAGATTGGAGGTAATGTTGCTTGTAGGATATCCCAGAGGAACGAAGGTTAGTTTATTCTATAGTGCTAAAGATCAGAAGGTGATGGTTAGTATCAACAGTAGATTTTAGAAGAGAACTATATTCTAAACCACAAACCAAGTAGCAAGATTGTGATAGAAGAGTTTGAGGGACAGTCTAGTATTCCTAATGCACCAGTACAAGTAGATACACCACAGAATACTGCACGAGTTGTCACAGATGATACGATTATACAGGCGGTTCCTCGTCGTAGTGAAAGGGTTATCAGACAACCCGAGAGGTACTTGGGCTTGAGAAAATCTTCAGATTTGGTCCCTTGTACTTACGAACTAGACCCAGTTAACTATAATAAGGCACTCTAAGATAAAGATGCAGATTCTTGGCAAAGGGCAATGATTACATTACAAAGGTCTAAGAGCACAAGGTTTGCAAGCTTAAGAAGTCTATTTATGGACTTAAGCAAGCATCCAGATCTTAGAGCATCCGATTTGATGAGATAATCCAGTCCTATGGGTTTACTCAGTGTTCGGATGAGCGTAGTGTGTATTGCATGTGTGATGAAAACTAAGTGGTGTTCTTGTACTTTACATAGATGATATTCTTCTTATTGGTGACAGTTAGAAGCTATTGTTAGATGTAAAGGCATGATCGTTCAAGCAAGTTTGACATGAAGGATTTGGGAAAGGCTGGACATATCATTGGGATCAAGATTATTCGAGATCATAGGAGATGTTCACAGACACTTTCTCAGGTTTCCTACAAAGACATGATTCTGGTTTATTTTAACATGCAGAACTCCAAGAAGAGTTTTCTACTTTTCAGATACGAAGTGCAGCTATCTAATGAGCAGTCTTCTAAGTAGATAGAAGCCATAAAGACAGTTCCTTGTGCATCTGCAGTAGGAAGTCTCATGTATGCTATGTTGTGTATGAGGCTGATATTTGCTTTGTCGTCGGCATAATTAGCAGATATCGGAGTAATCCAGGAAAAATCTCAAGTATTTGCGTAGAATGAGGGACCAAGTTTTGGTCTATTAGGTGCAAGAGCTAGTTTCAAGGGGTTACACAGATCAGGATTTCCAAAGTGATATGGACAAAAGAATGTCAACATCTAGGTTTGTGTTTACTCTGGGGAGTGGAGCCATAGTATGGCAGAGTGCCAAGCAGAAATGCATGACAGACTCCACCATTGAGGCTGAATACGTTACCACGTCAGAGGCAGCGAAGGAAGCAGTGTGGTTCAGGAACTTTGTAGTGGATTTAGATGTGATTCTTGAGTTGCCCAGGTTTATTATAGTTTAATACGATAACAATAGTGCAGTGGGAAACCGGAAGGAACCACAAATCCATAAGACGAGTAAACACATAGAGCGCAAGTACCACCCAATACGACAAATCGTAAAGAGAAGAGACGTGGGTGAAGATAGTATCAGTAGACAACCTTGCAGATCTATTCACGAAAGCATTGACTGCAAAATTTTTTGAGACCCACTTGAAAGGCATGAGAATTAGATACTTGGTTGAACCAAGATAGTTTTCTATGTTTTGGTGTGACATCAGAATAAGTGTATTAAACCAGTTTTTATACTTCAGAGTATAGCTTTGAGTATTAGTGGGAGATTGTTAGTTTTGAATACTATAAAGCTATTGCTTGTATGAAAAACTAATACCAAGTTAACATATCGATTATATTTCAGTATTTGTTGTTCTTTTATATCATATGCATAGATGATAAGATGCCGGATATAGCACAGTAGATCTTATCATTGGTTAAATTTATGATATATAAACAGACGCTCGTAACTAAGATAGTTTGAACATACTATCGATTTTGGTTATCGTATGATTTGGATAATTAGTTTTTCTAGACTAATTAAATAATACAGATGTGCCCGGGACATATTGAGTGAGACCTAAGAAGGATTGAATTAATTTATACTGATCGATGTAGTTAATTCGAACATAATATTATAATCTCTTAATCCCTAGACTAGAGCGGGCATAAGAGTTAGACATATGTATTTTGATTTGCCAAAATGTGCGGTCAATTGAGACCTAGATCTCGGTAAGTTGGGTATACATGTTTGGCTTCTTAGTGTGCCGTTGCTTGTTCAAAAAGAATCCATGTATCGGTTTATCGAGTTGATGGTGCTCCCGAGATGAGCTCATAAGGTGTATTATACTAAACTCGGCCGGTGGACTAATGTCCGGTATAATAAGAAAGTTGAGTGGTACTAATCTTGGATACCAAGAAGTTGATGAATTAATTTGTTAGTAAATTTATGAATCGACGAGCACTATATCTTTGACATGGGGAGATAGAAAAATAATAAAGTGAGCGCGAAATAATTTCATTTTTGAGCGGTAGTTCCATAATTAGCCCGTTAGTGGTACGACTAATTATGCGTTGGACTAATTAAAAAAGTGAATTAAATAAATTACCCTTAAGGTTAATTTTATATTTCATTGAGAAAGTGGGTTATATGATATAATCCTAAGGTTCGATTAATATTTAATTAACGAAGTGGGTTAAAGAATTAATTCTAAAGGTTGATTGGAGTTGACTAGTCTAGGGAAACATAAGAAAGTCAACGAAAGTCTAACACTAAGGCCCAACTCAAAAGCCCACTAGGTCTCCCCTTGAAGCTCCTTATAAATAGCTAATGTTAGGCACTTTGAAGACATTAAGAAACTTGGAGGCAAAATTGTCTAGAGAGAGAACTTCTTATTCTTTGAGTTCTTTCTCGAAGTCGGCTTAGGATCTTTCTTCTTCGTGAAAACTCAGCCCAGAGTTCACCTAGTTTTATTTTCTTGGCCCCCTAGCTATTTTCCGATCGCCGCCCAGCTCTCCGTCGTGTCGCGTGTTTTCTGATCAAGTCGCTGTTAGGTTTGAATTTGGTGTTCAAAAAATCTAACTAATACTATTAATTAATACTTCGGTGTTCCAGGTGTAGTTTTCTGATCAAGCCATACACTAAGAACATACTAATATTAACTCTCATTTTGGTATAGTCATTTTATATAAACATTTTATAAAATGTTTACAAAAGAAATTTTATCTATTGTTCTTCTTCTAGCTTATTTATGTGATGTATAAGTTCATTATCTGAATTACTACTAGAATATTCTTCATAATCTAATTCTTTAGAATCTAATTCTTTATCTAATCCTTTATTAATGATATTTATTTTTGAAAGACCAGGAGCAAGATTGGAATTTAATTTTTCTAACGTCTGAGATATTTTTTCCATTAAAGGTGTCTGAAATCCATTAGAAGGTAATTTGATTTTATCTCTTTCAGTAATTAATACATTAGGTTGAAAATGAGGAAAAGAATGACTATCAGGGAATTTTTGACTGTGTCAAGGTAAAGATTTAACCTCAACTAATAAAGAATCCAATTGTTTAGTTATATGATGTAATACTACATTTGAATAATTATGCTGCATATGTAATTTTCATATATTTTCCATCTTGATAGATTCATCATTATCTTTACCAATCTGAAAGTGATTTTAGAAATGAGAGTTGAGAGCTGAAGAAGTTCTAAGCTCCGGCACGAGTCAAGTCTCCCAACCGCCGTCGACTCTATCCTTAAAACAGAAACTTCAATAGGAGAATGAACTTTTGGAATACCAAGAATTTTTGGAATTCAAGAAGTTCAAGGATAAATCTAATAGTTTTAAGGGTGCTTCTACTACAGGATCATCTTCTGATCCTATGAATTCCAATTTAGTCCTGGAACATCTGGAATTTTAAAAGTTAAAAAAAAAAAATTTACTTACTCTTTTCATTTTTGCAGGTGCAGGAATCTTGTCCAGATAAGATGGAGGAACACCTTAAAGCACGTGGATTTATTATGCCTGATAAAAAAATGAATAGAGAAATTGGTACCAAGATACTCGACAAATGATTACAGAATCAACTATCATTCGATCGACTATGGCGGGATGAAGATGAACTTTTTAATAGAACCCGAATCAAATCTTTACAGATTAATGAGGATGGCCAGCTATCTAAAGTTCAGCTCTATTTTTATCCCATGCATTTGGATCAGACTTTTACCTTGGATGAATTTTTGTCAGGACCATTATTCAAGAAGCTCTCTATTTTCAACTCTGTAATAGTGGAGGATGCACCAGGATATTTTATGTCATGATCAATATTAAAGAAGACCTCCATTTTCAACTCTGCAATAGTGGAGGATGTACTAACTCGGATACTTTATGTCACTATCAGTATTAAAGAAGGCTGCACTAGGATATTTTATGTCACTATCAGTATTAAAGAAGGCCTCCATTTTCAACCTTGTAATAGTGGAAGACGCACTAAGGATACTATCAGCATTAGTGGAAGACGCACTCAGGATATTTTATGTCATGTTCAGTATTATTTTCAACTCTGTAATAGTATTAGTTGGATCTATAAATTGGGAGTTCGATTAGAAGGAGAGACAGAACTTCTTCAGCTCTCAACTCTCATTTCTAAAATCACTCTCAAACTTCTTTTGTAAACTTAGTATTCTCTTGTATTCCACAAATAATTTGAATAATATCAGAATCTTAAGGATTATACTTTGGTGTTCATATTATAGCTTTTGGAAATTCTTATTACGGTGGATTCTATCTTCCAGATTTGTAAGTCTTCTATATCCTTTTAGTTTGATTTTCTTCTTGTTTATTTAACCTGGGTTGATTTTGGTATCAGAGCCATACTCTACTGCATTAGTGCCATTACCATTGTACCTGTAGTGACTAGAAACGTGTTGGTAAGCTCATAAGTCCATTGGTAAGCCTTGAAGTACTGTGAGTACTCGGTGTTCTAGGTGTAGTTTCCCACTATTCACACTATAATACAATTTGGCAATGATTCAATTCTAGTAGATCAATATGGCTAACATACTAAGAAAAATCCTGCACAATAATTATAATACTACTAAAAGGATTGTTCAAAGTAAAGAAGAAATTATTCAAGGAAATTTTGATGATTGGTCTATTCCAGAAGAAAATATAGAAATAATTTATAAGGTAGGATCTTTGGATTTTAAAACTGCTTTTAGTATTAAAACACATGAAGAAACATTGAATATTCAAGAAAAGTTTCATTCTTCATCATTACTATCTAATATATATATATAAAGTATTATTTAGATAAAGGATACAGATTTGTTCATTTTGGATTAATTCAGATAGCAATTAAACCTTTGGTTCATATTGGTGTTGATACTCCTATTTATGTCACATTAAGGGATAAAAGATTAAAAAAAATATAAGACTTCTTTGTTGTTTTAATTCAAACTAATATATGTAATGGACCCATATTTTTTAATTGCGCCCTTAATTTTTCAGTATCATTAACTGATCCATTGGTCATGAATTCTCCTACTTTAGATATTCATATTCAAGGAGATGAATTTGAAAAATTGACTGAACAATTTGTGGTAATGTATAGAATTTATTATAAATTAATGAGTAGTCAATTAAATCCTAAGTTTCGAATGTATCCATCAATTAAGGAAGAAACTGTTTTATTACGGATAGAGGATGTACATTAAAAAACATATACTCCTAAAAGATTAAAATGGAATGAAATCACTATACCTGAAGATGTTCAAGTAGAGAATCAACAATCTAATAGAAATATTGAACGAAGACATGTTTCCCAAATCATAGAAGAAGATAATGGTACAGTCTTAGTACGATTTAATTCTTTTAGACATAATAATTCTAATTTAGAAGATATTAATAATTCTAATTTAGAAGATATTCCTTTTCAATCCCATCGGAGATCTATATCTACTATTAATGAATTCCCAAATAATTTTACAAAGACTCTAGTTTATCATAAAAATCCAATCCCAGAAATAAATTCTTATAATTTTCCACCTTTATCTCCTACAGCTTCTCAGATGCAAGGGGATATTAATGTTATCACTAAAGTATCTACTGTTAATTTTGATAAATTAATAGCGGATTTAGAAGATGATGAATATATAGAACAAAGAAATTGGTATCATATATTAGACTCTCCATTTCAGGATAGATTACAACAAGAATTGATCATAGATGTCAAACGGCATAATACTCCGTTTAATTTCTTCTCATGGTTAGATTACTATTGTACTACACTAGATCTAAACAATGTATACACTTTATCTCATATTAATGTTCAGACTAATTTGGCAAAAAATGGAAATTAGGGGACGGAACAATGATAGCACAAACTTATCCTCCTTTAAATACATTAAAGATAGATACAACCCATGGTGAATTACTTGCATCTCCATTTAAGATTGGTAAAGATAATGATGAATATGTCAAGATGGAAGATATACGAAAATTACATATGTAGCATAATTATTCAAATGTAGTATTACATCATATAACTAAACAATTGGATTCTTTATTAGTTGAGGTTAAATCTTTACCTCGACACAGTCAAAAATTCCCTGATATTCATTCTTTTCCTCATTTTCAACCTAATGTATTAATTACTGAAAGAGATAAAATCAAATTACCTTCTAATGGATTTCAGACACCTTTAATGGAAAAAATATCTCAGACGTTAGAAAAATTAAATTCCAATCTTGCTCCTGGTCCTTCAAAAATAAATGTCATTAATAAAGGATTAGATAACGAATTAGATTCTAAAGAATTAGATTCTGAAGAATATTCTAGTAGTAATTCAGATAATGAACTTATACATCACATAAATAACCTAGAAGAAGAATTACTAGACGAAAAGCCATATAATATTAATAGGATAAGGAGACAGTCTAGATATATGAATAAGGCTAATTGGAAAAAAGCTGAAACAAGATCTTATTATCCTAGACCCACACCACCAGATATTCAGTATGAAAAAAGGGCAAAATTTAGATCTAGTAGTTATGATGGTAATTCCTTGACTAATTGGAATGTAGATGGTAAAAGTGAGTATGAAATTTTAAATACTTTACAAGAAATAGGCATGGAAAAAACAACATATCGATTGAAAAATATGTCAGAAAAGGATGCATGTCTTTTAATTATTACAGGATTTACTGGACAGTTAAAATATTGGTGGGATAATTCTTTAAGCTTCCAAGATAAAATATCTATAATTGATCATATGAGATCAGATGAGGATGCAGAAGGAAATCTTACCAATACAAATGATTCTTGTGATTTCTTGATTTATACAATAGCTATGCATTTTGTAGGCAACCCTAATGAAGCATTAACTTCTTCAAAGATTTTTTTAACTAATTTAAGATGTCCAAGTTTATCTGATTTCAAATGGTATAAGGATATGTTTTTAACTCATGTCTTAAAAAGGCCTGATAGTAATTCTCCCATATGGAAAGAAAAGTTTGTTACAGGATTACCTAATTTATTTTCTCAGAAGATTATGACAAATTTACAAAAAGAAATGGGTACAGAATCAATAAATTTTAATGATATGACTTATGGGCAATTGTTTGCTTTTGTAAAGAAAGAAGCATTAACAGCATGCCAAGATTTAAAATTTCAGGCTAAATATGGAAGTGAAAGAAGAGAATTAGCCTCATTTTGTGAAGCATTTGGTATTACAGGGATAAAAGCTCCCTCTCGAGTTTCTAAACAAAAAAGGTTGCCTTATAGAATAAAGAAACCACATAGATATGACTCACACAAATATGAGAATCCTAGGAAATACTATAGGAACAAAAATAAAAAGAAGTACAATAAGGATAATATTATTTGTTATAAGTGCGGACAAAAAGGTCATAAGGCTAATACTTGTAATAGTAAGAAACAGATTAATGAAGTATTAGATAAATTTTCTGAATTAGATTTAAATCTAAAAGAAAAATTAGCCAATGAAATATCCCTGGTCCAAGATAGTTCAGATGATTATAATGATGATTTTTATAGTATTTCAGGATCAAGTTCAGCAGAACCAGAATGTAGTTGTAATTCTATTAATATGATTCAGATTAATCCCCAAACCACCAATAAGGAACAAAAACACCTTTTATTTGATTTAATTCAAGAATTGCCTTTAAAATTACAAACTACTTATTTTCTTAAGCTAAAGGATTTGATATTAAAAAATGATCAGGATCCAATTAAGATTGTAGAACCCTTTAGTATTTCTAAATTATTACATACTTATTCCTCTGATCATTCATTTAGGAAGAATACTACTACAGATTTACAAAGTGAGATTACTCAGTTAAAAAATCAAATGAAGCAATTAAAAGAAGATGTTTTACGAATTGAAACAAAGAATTTAGAATTAGAAACTAAAATTTCCATTCTTAAATCTAGTACATGAAAAGGGAAAAATATAGTAGAGGATGACACACTACCAGAATTTAGTCATTCAGAATTTCAATTAGCAGAAGTATCATTATCAGATAAACCACCTCAAGATTCTCAATTCATTTCTGTTATTGAGCAAATAAATTTTCAAAAATGGATCGTATATATTACAATATCAATAGGATCTTACCATACGACTATAACAGCTATGATTGATAGTGGTGCAGATCAAAGTTGTATTAGAGATGGATTAATTCCAACTAAATATTATGTACTAACAAAAGAATCTTTAATCACGGCAAATGGTATGCCATTAAAAGTAAAAGGTAAGCTAGTAAAAACTTCTATATGTAATGATAAATTTTGCTTTAAACATCATTTTATTGTAGTCGAGGATTTAAATATTCAGGCTATTTTAGGAACTCCTTTTCTAACACAAATTTATCCTTTTTGGGTTGATGAACAAGGAGTTGGAACTAAAATAATGGGATCAACAGTTTTTTTTAAGTTTTTATCTCCAGTAAAAAGAAAAGAATTATTATTGTTACAAAGTAATTCTATCTACAAACAAATTTATACTATAAATTCAATATCAAAAAAGATGAATTTTCTTAAAGAAGAAAAAGGTTATGTAAGAATTGAAGAATAATTACAAGAATTAGGATTACAAAAGAAAAGCAAGGATTTCGAAGTATTAATAAGAAAAGAAGTATGTTCAGACATTCCTAATGCCTTTTGGAATAGGAAAAAACATTTAGTATCTTTGCCATATGAGAAAGACTTTAATGAACGTAGTATACCAACAAAAGCTAGACCTATACAAATAAATTTAGAATTATTATAAATTTGTAAAAAAGAAATTGAAGGATTAATAAGTAAGGGATTAATAACTCCATCTAAATCACCTTGGAGTTGTGCAGCATTTTATGTTCAAAAGCAAGCTGAAAAAGAAAGGGGAGTTCCCCGATTGGTTATAAATTATAAACCCCTTAATAAAGTTTTACAATGGATTAGATATCCCATTCCTAATAAAAGGGATTTATTAAAATGAATTTATAATGCAAAAATATATTCAAAATTTGATATGAAATCAGGATTTTGGCAGATTCAGATTGACCCAAAAGATCGATATAAAACAGCTTTTACAGTCCTATTTGGTCATTATGAATGGAATGTTATGCCTTTTGGATTAAAAAATGCCCCTTCAGAATTTCAAAAAATAATGAATGATATATTAAATCCTTATACACATTTTTCTATAGTATACATTGATGATGTTTTAATTTTTTCTGATTCAATAGAACAACATTTTAAACATTTAAATATCTTCTTAAGTATAATTAAGAAAAATGGATTAGTAGTTTCTGCTTTAAAAATTAAATTATTCCAAACAAATATTAGGTTTTTGGGCCACAATATATACAAAGGGACACTCATTCCTATACAAAGATCTTTAGAATTTACAAATAAATTTCCCAATGAATTAAAGGATAAGACTCAATTACAAAGATTCTTAGGATGTTTAAACTATATTTCTGATTTTTTCCCAAAATTAAGAGAGATATGTGCTCCTTTATATAAACGTTTACAAAAGAATCCACCTGCATGGACAGAAGAACATACTAATATTATAAAATGACAGTTACAAGCCATACACTAATTGATCTTTTGAACAATAGATAAAATTTCTTTTTTTACTGTGGAATAATTCTTCTGCGGTCCAAGCCATAACCCTGGTTCCAACCCAGTAGAGTATGGCTTTGATACCAAAATCAACCCAGGTTAAATAGACAAGAAGAAAATCAAACTAAAAGGACATAGAAGACTTACAAATCTGGAAGATAGAATCCACCGTAATAAGAATTTCCAAAAGCTATAATATGAACACCAAAGTATAATCCTTAAGATTTTGATATTATTCAAATTATTTGTGGAATACAAGAGAATACTAAGTTTACAAAAGAAGTTTGAGTGTGATTCTAGAAATGAGAGTTGAGAGCTAAAGAAGTTCTGTCTCTCATTCTAATCGAACTCCCAATTTATAGATCCAACTAATACTATTACAGAGTTGAAAATAATACTGAACATGACATAAAATATCCTGAGTGCGTCTTCCACTAATGCTGATAGTATCCTTAGTGCGTCTTCCACTATTACAAGGTTGAAAATGGAGGCCTTGTTTAATACTGATAGTGACATGAAGTATCCTAGTGCAGCCTTCTTTAATACTAATTGTGACATAAAGTATCTGAGTTAGTACATCCTCCACTATTGCAGAGTTAAAAATAGAGGTCTTCTTTAATATTGATCATGACATAAAATATCCTGGTGCGTCCTCCACTATTACAGAGTTGAAAATAGAGAGCTTCTTGAATAATGGTCCTGACATAAAGTATGCATGTCGTCATTAGGCACATGAATCTGTAGACATGTTTTGCAAAGATTCCATCCAGCTGACGAAAATTTATCCAAGGTAAAAGTCTGATCCAAATGCATGGGATAAAAACAGAGCTGAACTTTAGATAGCTGGCCATCCTCATTAATCTGTAAAGATTTGATTTGGGTTCTATTAAAAAGTTCATCTTCATCCCGCCATAGTCGATCGAATGATAGTTGATTCTGTAATCCTTTGTCGAGTATCTTGGTACAAATTTCTCTATTCAAAATCTGAGTAGTACAATTCATCTTTTTATCAGCCATAATAAATCCGCGTGCTTTAAGGTTTTCCTCTATCTTATCCGGATAAGATTCCTGCAGCTGTAAAAATGAAAAGAGTAAGTAAATTTTTTTTTTTTAACTTTTAAAACTCCAGATGTTCCAGGACTAAATTGGAATCCATAGGATCAGAAGATGATCATGTAGTAGAAGCACCCTTAAAACTATTAGATTTCTCCTTGAACTTCTTGAATTCCAAAAATTCTTGGTATTCCAAAAGTTCATTCTCCTGTTGAAGTTTCTGTTTTAAGGATAGAGTCGACGGCGGTTGGGAGACTTGACTCGTGCTGGAGCTTAGAACTTCCTTCTTTGCAGGAATGGAGAAACTAGAAGGGGCGAAAGAATGGACTGAGAAGTTTCCTGACTGTTTTAGAGCAATTTTTGTTCTTCAAAGTAAATCTGAACAGTATCCTGAGTTACCTTAAGTGAGATCCACCATTTGATTTTAAATTCATGAACAAGAGAGAGTGGCATTGGCGTTGGAAAATACTGAGTGAATCTAAAATTCCAACAGAGAATCCATGGAAGCTTCAATTTGAAATAAAACTGAATAATCTTGCCAAAGTCGGGAACAGCAGAATCTAGTTTTCCACTGAATAACTGACAAGCCTTCTTAGCATCAGGAGGATAAATATCTTCATTGGCTCCATAATACATCCACCATTCTTAAAACCATAGAGGAATACTAGCAAAATCAGTTCTTAATGTCTTGTGTATTGTGTAAAACCACGAATGATTTAAGGGTCTGAAAAGAAATCCTCTAAACCATAGTGCTTTATAATCCTCATAGGAGTATCCTGGAGGATTATAAGAATATCCAAAATGGGCTTTGCCAGTTACTGATCCTGTCAAATCAATCCAGTCGCGCCGGTTTAAGATTTTCCTGATAATAGCCTTAGAGTACATTATGACTGAATTTGTTGGTGTATCCATAGTATGTGTATATCCACTTATCCTGAGTGTATCAAGATATACTGATAATAACGCAAATCCTTGTTTGGCTCAGAGGAGATCCAATACTGTTTATCTTAAAACATATTAAAAACGTATCCCAAAAGATCTTGATATCCCTGAAAATCTAGAAGACCTTAATAGGTGGACAATTCTCAGAATTGATGTTAAAACTGTATATCAGTTAGGAACCTTTGAAAGATTAGGTTTCAAACAGATTATAAAAACAACCGAAGAATCAGTTTCTTTAGATAATGAAGAAATTGAAATAAAATTAATACAGTCAGATGATATTAATAGATATACTGATTTATATAGATTTATACATATTGGTTTAGTGCAGATTGCCTTTAAACCATTAACCTTAGAAGATTTACCTGAAAGTTTCATAGCATGTTTAAGGGATGCTAGAAATTTAAATTAGAAACAATCTTTAATGGGTATCATACAATCGAGTTTAGCTCATGGCCATGTTTATTTTAATGTTTATCCGAACTTATCTTTATCATTAAGTGATGATAATATATTAAATGCTTTAACATTAAATGTTAAAACTCATGGATATAATTATATGCCTGGTTCTGAATTAATATGTGTATGTTATAGAATTTATTATAAACCTTTAAAAACGTTGAATCCTAATTGTAGGTTAATAGATAAAAAGATAGATGAAACAATACTAATAGAAACTAATTTTAATAAATCAAAAATTATAAAACGGAGAACTATTAAATGGAATGAAATACCTATTCCAGAACATTGGACGATAGAAAAGGTTAGTCATAAACAGCCTCAAATTAATAGTGATATCGATTATATTGAACAGACTCCTGAAGGGAAAATTAATATAAGAATGTTAAATAATCCATTTTTATTAGATAATAAATCTAAATTGTCAAGATCATACTCTTCTCATTTTATATCGCCTTTAGATGATAATGTTTCAGTTATACCTAGACATTCAGTTTCTCAACCTTATAGAGTTTCTACCTCTCAGGTTAGTGATGATACTGATAGTAATTATGTTGATAGATTAATAAAAAATAACATAATATTGTTAAAGGTATTTATAATACAGAAAAAGACGAAGAAATAACTGAGTCTGAAATGGCTTTTCCCATATGAAGAAAATAGATTTCAGTCCTGGATCTTTAGCCAGAAATCAGGTTAAAGAAGAATTTAATAAGGACAGATGAAAACCATTTAGAACATGGTTTTTTAATAATTTCTCTTTAAATGAACAGAAAAATATTTCTGATCAGTTTTATGCATTTCTATCGCAGCATAATATTTTATTTCCTTTTGTACCATGGTTTATTTCTAATTATATTGAACCATGTATTTGTGTTTTAGAACGAGATTATAAACTCTTGAATGGTAATACTTTGAAGGAGATATTTCCTCCTCAACAACCTTTTAAATTGGAAAAGGAAAATCATGTATTAAATTTCTCTGCTTTTGCCAAATTATTTGATAATGATGCATTAGTCATAACTGTTAAACAAATGAATAAAATTATAGAACAGAATAATTATACAAACATTTATTTGAATGTTTTAGGTGAACATATTATATCTTTACATCATAGATTAGATCATATAATCAATAGATTACAGAAGTCTTATTCTGAATAATCATCTTCTAAGGAGCAAGTTATAGCTACTCCAACACTTGAACCACCCCCTGAAATAAAAGATTTCAAGTTAAAATCTTTATCAGAATTAGAAAGATTACTTGATGAAAAATTTAAAGGATTGAAAATTAATACATTAGAAGAAGAATTAGAAAAACAGTTTAAAGACATATCTCATAATAATGATGAAATAAATAAAGTAGGAAAATTTGCTGACAGACCTGCTCAAAGATTATTTTACTATAATAGACCCTCTTCTATATGGATATTTTACATGAGGAGCATGAATACATAGTTAATAACAATTATAATGGAAAATGCATTTATGAATGGAATATTGACGGATATTCTGAAAAATAGATTTATAACGTAGCTCATAGAATGCTTATGTATAGTAGCATATGTAAAACCAATGGTAATACTAATACAGGAATAGCAAAAATGATAGTTTCAGGTTTTACAGGACAACTTAAAGGTTGGTGGGATAGTTATTTAACTCCACAGAATAAAGATGAAATTTTTAAAAGAGTTAAAATGGAATAATCAACTTCACAACCGACTGAAAATGCGGTTTATACACTAATAGTAACAATTCTAGAATATTTTACTGGAAGAATTTCAGATAATGCTGAAAATATACGTACCTTATTACAAAATCTGAGATGTAAAACACTTTCAGATTTTAGGTGGTACAAAGATGCATTCCTTAATAGAGTAATGGAATTAAATGATAGTAATAGTAATCACTGAAAGTCTAAATTTATAGATGGACTACCACATTTATTTGCAGAAAGAATTAAAAAGGTATTAAGAAAGGACAGGATAAATATACCCTATGAAATTTATACTTATGGCAAATTAATAGGAATTTGCATATAGGAAGGTTTAGCCTTATGTAATGAGATTAAATTAAATCACCAAATTAAAAGTCAAAGATTAAATGAAAAGCGTCAATTAGGACAGTTTTGTAGCCAATTTGGGATGAATATACCATCCAAAGAAAAGATAATAAAACCAGAAAAGAATTATAAAATATATCCTAAATATAAATATAAAAGGAGAAAATATTCTCAAGATAAGAAACATAAAAAAGAATCTAGAAAACTAGACAGAAGTAATACTCGAAGTAATAAGAAAGACATGAATAATATTACATGTTATAAATGTAAACAGAAACGACATTTTGCTAATAAATGCAAAATGAAAAAGAAAATTAATAGTTTAGAAATCGATAAACAACTTAAAGAAGAATTACTTCATATAGTAAATTCAGATTCTGAGTATGAGTCAGAAATATCTGAAAATGCAGAAACTAATAGTTCAGAAAGTGAACAGGAATGTAATTGCAATAATATAGAACAAAAAGACACTAATAGTGAAGATGAAGAATATTATAAAATTCTTTCACATTCCAAGATTTAGACTTGGACGTTAATGTGTTAAATAATAATAATATTTTAGAATTTCTAAAATCTATAAAAGATCAAGAATTAAGATCAAGAATAATAGAACAAATGGATAATATTCCAGGATCGAGTCACAATAATAATAGGATAGAAAATATTGAAGAAAATCAGAATCCTTATACGATGACAAAAGTATACGAGGTATTAAACAGTAAAAATAGTCACATAGACAAATTTCCAACAACTATAAATGATTTAGGAAAAGAGATTAATAATCTTAAAAATGAAATAAAAATCTTAAAAAATATTAATGAGAATTTAGATGAAAGAGTTTCTTATTTAGAAAAGAAAGATCATATAAAGGCAAATTATGATATGCTCATAGAAGATACTGAAAATGAAAATTTCTTAGGATAATTAGATCTTATATCTTCTTTTAAATTTCATGTTAGTATAAAATTACTAATAGATCACTCTTTTAAAATAGAGTTATTTGCTCTTATTGATAGTGGTGCAGATGTTAGTGTTATACAAGAGGGAATAATCCCTACTAGATACTTTGAGAAAACAACTCATATTGTTAGACATGAGGAGGTAAAGCCTTAGATATTAATTATAAATTATCTAAAGGTTATATTTGTAATAATAAAATCTACATTCCAGAAAGCTTTCTAATAGCAAAGAATATTACTAGCCAGATAATACTTGGTACTTCTTTTATAAAGAAGATATTTTCAATAACCCATATTGACACTGATAAGCTTATAGGTACATATGATAAGAAAATGGCCAGTTTTTAGTTTATAACTGAACCTAATACTAGATTTATAAATGAATTAAAATATTTGATTAATAGAAAAAAATCAAATAAATTTCTTAAAATTTGAAACTAACTCTTTTTCTATCGAAGACAATTTGAAAAATAATCTTAAATTACAAGAAAAAATAAAAAGTGTTTATAATACCTTCTAATGAACATCCTAATGCTTTTTGAGATAGAAAGAAGCATATTATAAGTCTTCCTTATGAGGACAATTTTGATGAAAAAATTATGATTAAGACAAAGGCAAGACCATGTCAAATGAACTCTGAATATTTAGAGTTATGTAAACAAGAAATAAGTATGTTACTAGAAAAAGGACTAATAAAAAGTTCTGAATTACCCTGGTCATGCACAGGATTCTATGTTAATAAACACAGTGAAATAGAAAGAGGAAAACCTAGATTGGTTATTACTGCATTAGGCGTATATAGTAATTATAAGTAGTAATTAAAATCATATTGTAATGGCCCCCTGAATTACCTACTAACTCCCCTATAACCAATCTCCTTTCTTCACTTGTATACAGGACACACTGCTATATAGTCCTAGGACTATAATATAAGCATTGCATAAAACATACTAAGAAAAATTACAGGCGACTATTAGCATGTGGCTTGTGGGATTTCTTTAAATTAAATTTTGTTTCTTCATTTCCTATATCAGTAAGTTTTCTACTCCCTTTAGTTTATTTTTATTTCATTTATATTGTAGGTGTATTTTGGTATCAGAGCCATTTAAAAGTGCATTATAGTAATATTATAGTTTTTGTGGTAGTGATTGATAAATTATTGATAATCTTGTAAACTCGATGGTAAGCCAGTTTGAGATTAGTGTTCCTGGTTAAGTCTTTCTATTGTTCCCAATATTAAAACACAGATTGTGATGATACTTTAGTGCACAATTATGGCTAACATACAAAGAAAAAATCCTAAATAATAGTACTAATTCTAATTTTAAAAGAATAGTCACAGTAAAAAAGAAATAATACATCAAAATTTTAATAATTGGTCGATTCCAAAAGAAAATATAGAAACTATTTATAAGTTAGGATTTTTAGACTTTAAAACTACCTTTAGTATTAAGACATATGAAGAAACAATGAACGTTCAAAAAAAATTTCATTTTTCGTCATTATTATCAAATATTTCCATCCAAAATTATTTAGATAAAGGATATAGATTTATTCATTATGGATTAATTCAGATTGCGATAAAACTACTAGTTCATATAGGTGTAGATTCCCTAATATATGTAGCATTAAGAGATAATGGGCTTGTTGGGTTTAAGTTGCCTCATGTAGGCCTAAACTTTCAACCTAATTAGTTATTCCTATGCATTGGACTTGTGAAAGGTAAAACTAATAGATAAGGATCTAAAAATCCTTTCTAAGTCTAAAAGACTAAAAAAAATGGGTGCCCAAAATTATTTGTAGGGCCGAAACACCATAATACAACATATAAAAGCCTAACTTTCTAGTACGCTCAACACAGTAAGCGTGTCTTGATTGACTTGCTCCTTATGTTGTATCTTTAGAATTAGAGTGTTGAGGGCTTCAACGGCTTTCTTTGCGCTTACACTAATCAAAGGACCGTTAATATTAACAAAGGGTTCTATTTAATATATCCTCTATTGGAGTGATTCTATGTCAGGCACATGATAACTTGTCTCATTGTTTGAAGGAGTACTATGATCTCTATCATTAAGACAATTCTTGAATGGCCTGCACATAAGACCATAACCGAGGTAAGGTCGTTTCATAGTTTACCTAACCTTTATCGCAGATTCATGAAAGACTTTTCCAAAAAGGCAGTTCCCCTCAACCAACTCATCAAAAACGACATTCATTTTCAATAAGGTAAGGAGCAAAAACATGTTTTCAACATCTTCAAGCGTCACGTTAACGAACACCCAAGTTCTAAAGCTTGCAAATTTCAACAAGATGTTTGAAATCGAGTGTGATGCATTTGAAATTAGCATAGGCGCTGTGGTGACACAAGGTGGTAAGCCCATGGCATACTTCTCCGAAAGGTTAACTAACGCTTTGTTAAACTATGCTACTTCTGATAAGGTGTTCTATGCAATTATACATGCCTTAGAAAACTTGCTACATTACTTGATGCCGAAAGAATTTGTTATTCACATAGATCATGAGTCACTCAAATATCTGTAAATAAAGATTCATTTGTGCAATCCGATTTAAAATTTTCTTTGAAACCATTGGATTATCTCGTTCGATTTGACACGCAAACAAATGCAATATCTAAATCAAAGCGGAAGTTTAAAATTGACCTTTAAAGCGTGTACCCAAGATTTCTCTTATATTCCAAAAGACTTGTCCGGATGTTGTGTACAGCGATCTACCAGACAATTCCTGAATCAACTTTGACAAAACCACTACACCAAATAAACCGAAAAAACTGTGTTGTTCTCGGATCCCACGTCGTTGCCGGAATCACTGATCGCCAGAATTGTCGCACCCCAGAGATCATTGCGGTTGAGTTCACACCATCGCTACGATCACACCGACACTAGGACCACACTGCCGTAGGAGTTCTGCAGCCGCCGGGCTCAAGTTGCCGCACCGAGGATTATTTTATCGGGATTCATGCTACGCCTCGACTTTATCTTTCTAGGTTTTTGTATAAAGTGTGTTTTGTTTACAATGAAAACTTATGTTTTCTGGGGCTGATTTCTCATGTCTTATATAGATGGTTACAAGAGAGACCTCAAGTGGGTTTGAGTTAGGCCTTCCTGTTGGATTTGGGTTTTATTAATTCCAATCCTAAACCAGAACTGATTAAATCTATTTTGATTAAATCCACTGATTAATACTATTAACCCAAGGATAATTAAATCCACTTTGTCAATTAACTCAACACATAATTAATCATACCACAAACAGATTAATTATGGAACTACCGCTCAAGTCCAAAATTACACTTTCAGTTCCACTTAATTACGTATTCCATTATTCTCCCGTGTCAAAGATACAATGTTCATCGATTTATTAATTTACTGATAAATTAATTTAATCAACTTCTTCTTATCCAAGATTAGTACTCTCGACCTTATTAATATACCGGACTTTTCGTCTACCGGCCGGGTTTAGTATAATAAACTTTTCGAGCTCATTAACGTGACTCCAAAATATACCTTTTTATTACTTAAAATCATGCATGTTTAGCTTAATTTTAGTTGGTTTTCAATGAATATGACATCTTTTATGAGCTTTCAATGCACTTATAGTTGGATTTGCATGGTTTTGTAGTAAGGAGGCACTTTGGAGATTTTGGATAAAACTTAAAGGCTTTTGCTCGAAAAAGGAAGAAATCACACAAAATTGAAACTTAAAGAGAAGAAATTGGAAATAGTGCAAATTGATGAAGATTCAGAGTTCGACGTTCACTGGTTGCTGGCGCTTGGTCACCGCCAACACCGGCGTCCACACAGCACCAATGCCTGATCGCCGCCGACCCCGGCGTCACCATGGCACCACTGCCTGGTCGTCGCTCAGAAAGCACTGTTGAAATCTAAATTTACCCTTGACATGACTTTTCTTATGTAATACTAATTTTAGCCATCTGGAACCTTTCTTAATCGCCAAAACTCCTTGTAAAGATATAGTTTATCACATATCATCACATCTAAGAGAGTTTTTTTCATAGTTTAGAGAGAGTAGCTTAGTGAGGAAGAAACACACACTTTCTCACATTTTCACACACACACACACACTCACACTATGAATTTTCTTAGAACATCTCTGTTCTAAGTAGATTCTAGGGAAATCTACTCTTCTAAGTGATAGGGGGTAGTGGATTTCCTAAAGATGTGGACAAGACATTAAATTTAGTGAAGAATTGTGTTTCTATATGGTGGAGGTTCTAAGAATTGTTGAGTTATCTTGCATTATGGATGCTAAGGCCTCACATTTCTTGCTAATCGAACTATTCTGAGATATTCTCATTACTTCCATGTGGTTTTTGTTCCCTTCTTTGGTTAGTCATGCATATTGTTAAGTGGGTTTCATGCAAGAATTGTTTAATTCATGTTTATGGATATGGTTGTTGCCTTGTCATCAATCTACATGTTGAATCTACTTTATTGTTGAGATATGTTGTTGATTATCTAATTTGATGAACAAGTAGAGTGAGACAATAGTGATGTCTTGGGTTACAAGTTTCATGATTTTACGAACAAATGGTATTAAAGTGGATGATTTACTAGATCTTGATGTCGGTAAAGTAGAGGATCGATAATAGATAGGATTGACGACCCTATTTCTATTATTGGCTAGTTTTAGTCCTTATAGATTCGGTGACGACGGAATTAGAATCTCTGTGAACAATTGCATGATAATTTGCTTAACAATAGCCCCTTGGATCTTGGTTGTGGTGTGATTTCCACCTTTTACCCATACTATCTTATTTTCTTTATTTTGTTATTTGCATGACTTTGACCAAATCACTATCTTACACTTTACTTTCTTAGATTCTTAGCTACTAAAACTACTAGAAATTGTAGTAATTGAACCCAATAACCACTTTACTCAAGACCACAAATTTCATGGGAACGAAACCTTAAATACTATAGTTTTAGTATTTTTATTTTGTTAATTATAAATTTTATTTTTGAGTGTTCGCGTAAAGCTTTTACAATGACAAGGACAAGTCAAAAAATTGGCGCCGTTGCCGAGAATTTGTCTATTTTGAGTGATTATTGTTGTTGAAAGTTTGTGGTGTTTACTTGTTTTTACATTTTTAGTAGTTTTTAGTTATTTTTGTGTTTTTGTAAGTAATCTTTTGAGTCTAATAGTTTATCTATTGTACATATCCTTTTTGTTGTTTTTAGCTTGATTTTAATAGTTTTATTTTGTTTTTAGGTACTTGGTTACTTATAACAATGACACATCAAATTCGGGCTAATCTAAGGTTTTATGAGCCTAGGAGGAGTGAGTTTTTGGGGCATGATGATGTAATTGACTCAAGGAGAAATGAAATAATGGGATTTTTTAAAAAACAATTGCAAGATGTGATCTATAGAGCTAGTAGAAATACAATTTCTATTAGTGGTATGGAGGCACAATTAGAAGAGATAGAAGCAAAAATGGAAGCTATATTTAGGGATTATGAGATCCAAAACCAAAGGAAAGTGGGAAGTGAAAGATGTAATGCTACTAAACTTCCTTTGAACATTCAAAGCATGCCCAACAATGATTATGTGGATGTAGATTCTTTAAGGAAATATGACCACTTTTTAGGTATGAAAAGTGAAGTTGATGATTTAGTGAGTGGTATAATAAAGGTTGGGGTGTGTGATTGGTATTGGAGTGAACCAGATGAAGTTGGACCAGTTATTGAGGAAATTAGTGAAACAAGTGAAGATAATGAGTGTGGAGAAGATGAGAATATTCTCTTGTGCCTTAGTGGTTTGAGGAAAATAGAACTTAAGGTGAATAAGGTACAAGACATTGTTGATATTCTCATGATTAATATGTTAGAGATCAAGGATGCTTTATGGAAAGATCCAAAGAGAGAGAAGTTGTATAAGGACAAGTTGAAGGAGTTAGAAGCTAGCACTAAGATGGAGAAAAGTGAGCTTACTCATGAGTAAATAGTGAGAAATAGGAAGAATAGGAGAAAGCTAAACAGGAAGTTGAAGAAAAAGTTAGCCAAAGAGAATTGTAGGAAAATGGTTGAGAATTTCTCTAAGCTTAAGAAAGTCATTAGAAAGATCAATGAAGCCATTAGAAGTGCTAATTGTAGGCACGCAGGCCCAAATTCAAAATTGGCTCGCAGGCCCCAACTTTTAAAATGTTAAAATTAAAAGCCCAATTTATGCTTTTAAACACATAAAATGCTATGCTCATACAAGCCCGTTTTTAATTTGAGCCGATTAATTTTAAGGATTGTGTAACTATTACAGAATTAAAATTGATCGTGTCATGATCAATTTTAATCAATCCTTCTGTTCATTTTACATTTATCCAAAATGATGCATGAACATGCTTGCATAATTATGATGTTTCAAATAAAATTTAAACAATTTAAATAAGCATCAAAATTAAAACTAAAATAAATAAATAAATAAAATTCAAAATTTAAACAAATTAATTAATCTAATTATTAATGATTTATTTATTTATTTATCTTTTCTAATTATTTTAATCTAATTAAAATAATTATTTTAAAATTTATCTAATTATCTAATTAAGATAAATTTTCAAATTTAAACTTATAGGATAAAATTCTAAATTAATCCTATCTTTATCTAATAAGATTATTTAATTAAAATCTTATTAAATAAAATTCAGAAAATTTTAAAATTTTAATTTTCTGAAACTTTTTTTTTGGGGCAGTTATCTAATTTACTAAAATTTCCGGGCTCAGGGTTTTAAAGGAACAAAACTTCTGGGGTCTCTATGCAAATTTAAAAGAATTTTAAAATTGATGGCATTTTAGGGTTTTTGAGGCTGCGGCGGGGGCATTTTTGTAATTTCAGCCCCTAGGGCTTCAACCGCCCGCCGCCAGCCTCCGGTCGTCTTCCTCGGTCATTCTCCCGATTCTGACCACCATTTCTGGTCATGGAAACGCCGCGAGATCCACCGGAATTTCTTCGTTAGGTAAATCGAGGCGTCCAACGCTTAATTCTTTGACGAAATTCTGGAAACGAAAACAAATTTCTTTCTCCGGTGAAACCCGGTTTTCTGACCGTCGAAAACGAAACCTCAGTTCTCCGTCAAAATTTACCAAAACCAATTTTTTTTATCCGTTCAAAAACCTCGAAACCATTCCGTAATCAAACCCCGACCAAAGAACACAAACTCGAAAACATTTTGATAGACCGATTTTTTTTTAGATCAAAATTTTTTTCAAAACTTCAAAAGTTTTTCCGGCGAAAAACAAACCAAACCCAGAAAATTAAAACACGTTTTGAACCCAGATTTGTAAACCCAGTATGCCCGAAATGGTTTCCGATAGCAAAGAAAGAAAACCCCACAATTTTTAAGGCCAAAATCCTGAATTCCGGCGACCCTCGCTTTTCTGGCAAAATTCCGCCAGCCGACGACACCCAGTCCGGCGAGGCTCTTCAGCATTATTTTAATATTTTCCCAGAAAATAAATAAATAAAATTATTATTATTTTTTCTTTTCTTTTGCTTTCTAAAAGCCCGATTCTTCCAAAATCAATTTTAATTAAAATCCAATTAATTTTAATTAAAATCAATTTTAATTTTAACACTAAAATTATAAGCCTAGCTTTGATACCACTGTTGGGAATAGTCTAGGTGTTTAATCCAATTAAACAGCGGAATCCTAAACTATGAGGATCGGGTCTTACCTTTGAAGCGTAATCGGTTGCGCACGTCGTCTGGCTCCTCTGAGAAGATGGCGTTTTGTTGTCTCCAAAATCCTTCCTCGAAGGATTCTCTACGCTTACGCACGAAAGCCTTCGCAGGTTGGTGCTAGCCAATCTTGCCTACCGGGAGAATTTTGGGAATTCTGTGTATTTTGTCTGATGAGAATAACTCAAAATCATCATCCTACAATTATATCCCTAGGATATTTGTAGAGAATTAATTTCCAAAATCAGTATTGTAATTTATCCAATTATAACTTAACTGATTTTAGTAATTTTCCAAATCAGTATTATTACCAAATATTATTTAACTGATTCCAAGTCAGTATTTAAATAATATTTACTAATTCCAAATCAGCCTTAAATAATATTTTAATGATTTGGGTTATACACCAAGCCCATGAATCAACCCATGACCCATGGATCAGGCTGATGGGTCAAGAACTTCAATTGCAATTAAGTCCCTTGATTTATCAGCCCATCCCAATTGTTCTCAGGTAATTAATTAACTATTAATTAATACCATAGACCTTTCCAATAATATTTAATTAAACCATTTAATTAAATCTTATTTATTTAAGTATAACAATTATACTTATTGTAGGCAAGAATCCTTATTCTGCATCATTGAACTTTCTTATGTACGATCCTGTAGGCCCATTCCAAATTGGCAACGGATAACTCAATCTTATTGATTAATCCATAAGTCATTAGTGGTCTCTAGCAAGACATAATGACTACCCAATTCAGAATGGAGGGTCGAATAGAGATTCAACACAACCTTTCCGAGCAAACTGCGTACGATCCTCTACATCGATATCCAGTTTAGCATAAGACATGGAACCATCATCCTTATGTAGCTAAACGTTTACTTGATCTCTTAGTGACACTGAATCCATCAAGCAAATGATATCCTTATCATTCCTTGGGCATGGCCATGCACTTTTCAGTTCACTATCAAGTGGCCAAGATATCATCTCTCACTTAAGAGAGATTTGTAGTCCCATCACTTCACCTACATACCTTAGCGTGTCTCATAGTGTACCCAATCATACCCGTACTTGGCAACCTGTTACGGCCCCGTTAGGCGTATGTCAAAGCACACTACAATTCACCTAAGACCATGTAGTGATTTCTGGTCTAAGGATCCTAGTACCAGTACTACTCAAAAGAATCACTCATGATCTAATTAGTCCATGGAGTGTTTCTTTTGGCGGATCGATTTCATGAATTTAAATATGCACAAGGATATTACTATCATGAAATTAACTCATTTGATAAACAATCAATCAAGCGACAAATATCTTATTTACATAAATACCCTCAAAGTATATTTACATAAATAGCCCTCATTAGGGCACATTCACCAACAATCTCCCACTTGCCCGATGAAGGGCTATGTCCTAAACTGTTTAAGACCAAGCTCTATTACATGTCTATCAAACTTTGACTGTGGTAGAGCTTTTGTGAGAGGATCTGCTATATTGTCGTCTGACCCTATTTTGCACACTTTCACATCTCCTCGATCAATGATCTCTCGGATGAGGTGAAACCTTCTGAGTATGTGTTTGGTTTTCTGGTGTGACCGAGGCTCCTTAGCTTGTGCGATGGCCCCGTTATTGTCACAGAAAAGTTCTATCAGATCTTGGATACTCGGTATCACTCCGATGTCTGACACGAACTTTCTCAGCCAAACAGCTTCCTTTGCAGCATGTGATGCAGCAATGTACTCAGACTCTGTTGTAGAATCGGCTGTTGTATCTTGCTTTGAGCTTTTCCAACTTATTGCACCGCCATTCAGACTAAACACGTAGCCTGATTATGACTTCATGTCATCTTGATCTGTTTGGAAAGCAGCATCAACGTAACCTTGTACAATGAGCTGTTCTTGTCCTCCATACACTAGCATTAATCCTTTAGTTCTTCGTAAGTACTTCAGGATTGCTTTGACTGCAGTCCAATGATCCATCCCTGGATCTTGTTGGTATTTGCTAGTCATGCTAAGTGCATGTGCAACATCCGGACAGGTACACAACATGGCATACATGATAGATCCTATTGCCGAAGCATATGGGACTCTACTCATTGTATCCCTCTCCTCTCTTGTTGAAGGACCTTGGTTCTTCTTCAAGAGAAGACCATGTCTAAATGGTACGTTACCATTTTTGGAGTTAGACATATTGAATCTTTTCAATATCTTGTCTATGTACCCTTCTTGACTTAGCCCCAGAAGCCTTTTAGACCTATCTCTATAGATCTTGATACCTAGTATCGTCTCAGCTTCTCCTAAGTCTTTCATAGAAAATACACTCCCCAACCATTGTTTGATGTCTTTCATCAAAGGAATGTCATTTCCTATGAGCAGGATGTCGTCCACATATAGGACAAGGAAAACAATCTTGCTCCCACTAACTTTCTTGTAAACACAAGGCTCATCTTCGTTCTTGATGAATCCGTAACCTTTTACTTCCTCATCAAAACGAAGATTCCAACTTCGAGATGCTTGCTTTAGTCCATAGATAGACCTCTGAAGCTTACATACTCGATTGGGATTTTAAAATTCCATACTTTGTAGGGAGAGTTGTCTAGGTGTTTAATCCAATTAAACAGCGGAATCCTAAACACTAAGGATCGGGTCTTACCCTTGAAGCGTAATCGGTTGGGAATTGTCTAGGTGTTTAATCCAATTAAACAGCGGAATCCTAAACACTAAGGATCGGGTCTTACCCTTGAAGCGTAATCGGTTGTGCACGTCGCCTGGCTCCTCTGAGAAGATGGCGTTTTGTTGTCTCCAAAATCCTTCCTTGAATGATCCTCTACTCTCAAGCACGAAAGCTTTCGCAGGTTGGTGCTAGCCAATCTTGCCTACCCCAGAGAATTGGGAAATTCTGGGTATTTTGGTTTGATTGGAATAATTCAAAATCCCCTCTCCCTATAATTATATCCCTAGGATATTTGTAGAGAATTAATTTCTAAAATCAGTATTGTAATTATCCAATTATAACTTAACTGATTTTAGTAATTTTCCAAATCAGTATTATTACCAAATATTATTTAACTGATTCCAAGTCAGTATTTAAATAATATTTACTAATTCCAAATCAGCCTTAAATAATACTTTAATGATTTGGGTTATACACCAAGCCCATGGATCAACCCATGACCCATGGATCAGGCTGATGGGTCAAGAACTTCAATTGCAATTAAGTCCCTTGATTTATCAGCCCATCCCAATTGTTCTTAAGTAATTAATTAACTATTAATTAATGCCATAGACCTTTCCAATAATATTTAATTAAATCTTATTTATTTAAGTATAACAATTATACTTATTGTAGGCAAGAATCTTTATTCTGCATCATTGAACTTTCTTATGTACGATCCTGTAGGCCCATTCTAAATTGGCAACGGATAACTCAATCTCATTGATTAATCCATAAGTCATTAGTGGTCTCTAGCAAGACATAATGACTACCCAATTCAGAATGGAGGGTCGAATGGAGATTCAACACAACCTTTCCGAGCAAACTGCGTACGATCCTCTACATCGATATCCAGTTTAGCATAAGGCATGGAACCATCATCCTATGTTAGTTTTGAATACAGAAAAGCTATGGCTTGTATCAAAAACTAATATCCACAGATGACATATCATTTTGTTTCAGTATAAATTTGTTCCTTTATATCATAGAACTAGATAATGGGGTGTGGACAGACACAGTAGATACCGTTATTGGTTAAAGTATTGATATATAAAAAGTATGCTCGTAACCGAGATAGTCTGAACATACTATCGGTATAGGTTATTGTGTGGTTCCGAAATTGGTTTATCTAAACTAGTTTAAATCACACGGATGTGCCCGGGACATATTGAGCACGACCAGTTTGGATAGAATTGACTTATACTGATCGGCGTAGTCAATTCGGTCCTAGTATTCCGTCTCTCAATCCCGAGATTGGGACGAGCGTGAGGGTTGGATATCGTGTGCTTTGATTTGCCAAAGAGTGAGGTCAATTGAGGCCAATACCTCGGTAAGTTGGGTATGCTGTGTTTAGTTTCTTACGTGCCGTTGCTAGTCGGAGGAATCCACGTACCGGTTCGCCGGGTTGATGGTGCTCCCGAGATGAGCTCGTAAGGTTATTATACTAAACCCTGCCGGTGAACTTTATGTTCGGTATAATAAAAGAACGAGTGGTACTAATCTCGGAAACCAAGAAGTCGGTGAATTAATTTGTCAGTAAATTGATGAACCGACGAGCGCTAGATCTTTAATGTGGGGAGATAGAATAAAATATAATGGCGCGATGTAAAGTCGTTTTCGAGCGGTAGTTCCATAATTGGTCCGTTAGTGGTACGACCGATTATGCATTTGACTAATCGACAAGGTAAATTAATTAATCCAAAAGGTTTAATTAATATTTAATCGACAAAGTGAATTTAGAAATTAATTCAATTTTGAATTAATTAATTCTAAAGGTTCGATTAAATTAAATTAACAAAGTGGATTAAATAAATTAATTTAAATGGGTCGATTGGAGTTGATTAGTCGGGAAGACTTAGCGGTCAACGAAAGTCAAACTTTAAGGCCTAACTCGAGAGCCCATTAGGTCTCCTTAGAAGCTCCATATAAATACAACTTATTGGGCAAGTAAGACATAAGGAAACTTGAAGGCCAAGAAAAGCCTTGAGAGAGAAAGTCTAAGTCTAGAGAGAGAACTTTGTCTTCCTCGTCAAGTTTTCTCTCGAAGTCGACTAGGATAGCTTTCTCTTCTTCGGAAAACTCAAGCCCATAGATTAATTAGAGCAGCCCATCATTTATTGTTGGATTATTATCGGATTTCACCATCTTTTTAGTCATGCTGCTGCCGTGAATTCACTGCAGTGAATCGGACCTGCTGCCGGCGGTTTGCTGCTGCTGTTCGGACATTCCAGCGCTGGGTTTTGGGTTGTCTGCTATGCCGATCCGACGGTTCGGCTGCCCAGCTTTGAGCCCGCGTACAGATCGCGATCAGATGATCTAAACTTCGGTGTCTTGGTTTAGTTCGGAAGATCATCAGCTGCAGTTTTTTTTGAAAAAGTTGTGCAGGAAGTTATTGGGCAGCTTTAAATTATTGGGCAAATTTGAATTTTCTGAAGTGGGTTTCCTTTGGATTTCATCGTATTGCCGTGGGTAACTCCGTAGACAATAGCCCACACTATTTCGGAGTTCGTATAGGAGTCATTCTTCGGATTTCTTGTGGAAATTGCGCTAAAGATTGGATTTTTCTTTTAGGCAAGGGACTTCGCTACAAAAGGTATAATCTTTAAATTCCACTTTAATTAAATATCGAATCTTTTGTGTCCCGATTAATAAATTAAATAAGTATAAGCCTAGATCCGTTCATGGGTAAACTAATTTGAGCCTGAGCTTGGTCGAAAGCTTCCGATTCTGGAATGCATTGCACGAAAGTGAGGTTTTCGATTTAGCCCGGGCTTGTTCAGTTTTCCTTCAAATTGGTATCAGAGCGTTGGTTTCGGTCTTATACTTGTTTGATTTATTACACGGCTTTATTTTGGCATTATTATTTTTGTCGAAATGCATAAACAGGTGGTTATTGGTTTCCCGGCTATTATGGTAGAAATTTAATTTTCATTCATAAACCCCGGGACATGTCCGGGCTTGTTTTATTTTTGAATGGAAATTTCTGTAATAGTAATAACCACGAGCTGGAAGCCGTGTAGGATTAGAAAAATCTTGTAGTAGGATTTGATCTAATCATGTCGTCTTTAAATTCCTAGAAAAAATGCCTTTGTATATAGGAATTTATGTACTATGACGAAGACGTTATTTTGGGTAACTTATATTCGCGGGTTTTGGTTTAGAAGTCATGTAATGGCATACACTTAGTGTACTGTTTATAGTATCCCTCCCATCGAGGTTACGCCTATCTACGTGTACGGCTAAAATTATCGACTATTAATTTCATTGATCATAAGATCGTTGGTTAGATAATGAAATTAATGAACTTCGGTTCTTCTCGAACGAATGTGGGTTGGGGTAGACGTTCACCCATCGTGACCTGCGTTAATCCCGGTGTGGGACCTGCGTTAATCCCGGTGTGGGACCTGCGTTAATCCCGGTGTGAGAGATGTCGGTAGAAGATTATATTTGTTTTCTGAGGATTTTTCAATATTTTCGAAAAAGTATACTGAAACTTGTTTGTTTATTTTCAGTTGATATGTCGTTCAACCCGCTAGCTGTCATTCTGAACCAAAACAAACTCACCGGTCCAAATTACATTGATTGGAAAAGTAACCTGGACATTGTCCTAACCGCTGAGGGTTATAAGTATGTGCTTACTGAGGAGTGTCCCCCTAAGCCCATCCCTGAGCAGCTAGAGCCATATACGAGGTGGCAGAAGGCTGATGAGATGACCCGGTGCTACATCTTGGCTTCTATGTCGAGTGTACTACAGCACCAACATCAGTTGTTTACCTCAACCTACGATATGATGCTCAACCTCAGGGAGATGTTTGGACATCAGGGCAGGGCAGCCAAGCAGTCAGCTATGAGAAAACTCATGAATGCTAAGATGGCTGAGGGCACTTCAGTGAGAGATCACGTACTGGACATGATTGGTTGCATCAATGAGATCGAGGTATTGGGAGGTGACATTGATGGGGATACCCAGGTCGATATCATTCTCCAGAGCTTGCCTTCCAGTTTTGAGCAGTTTCAATTGAACTATAATATGGGGAATCTCTCATATTCACTTTCTGAGCTCATGACTTCATTGGTGTCAGCTGAGGGCCTATTCGCTGAGAAGAAGCAAGCCTTTGCTACTGTTGGTCCCTCAGGTTCCTCTGCTGGGCCCAAAGCCAGGAAGCAAAAGAGGAAGAGAGGCCAGAAAGCAGGAGCTGATCATGGACCCAAGGCAGGCATTGCCAAGAAGCACAAGCCGAAAGGAAAATGCTTCAGATGTGGCAAAGCAGGACATTGGAAGAAGGACTACCCAAAGCCTTGAGGTATTTGTAAATTCTCCGTAGTCACTGAGACGTGTTTAGCGGCGATTCCCACGGATACTTGGTGTGTGGATTCAGGAGCCACTGATCACGTTTGTAATTCTTTGCAGGGGTTCCAAGTGACCCGGCTGCTTAGAGAGTGAGAGTTGCAGGCTACCTTGGGGATACTACCAGAGTTTCTGTGGCTGCAGTGGGAGTTATTAGTCTTTATTTTTCAGACTCTATTTTACACTTAAAGGATTGTCTTTATGTACCTAGTTTTTGAAAGAACTTGCTTTCGGTTTCGAGACTTGTTTTGGATGGTTATAAGTGTGCATTTTCTGATGGTTCAGTTTTTATTAGAAAATGCCAGAAACTTATATGTTCCGGTACATTGGTTGACAATTTGTTTTTAATTAAGACTTACTCCCCAGCTATGCAAAACACAGAAACTAGTAGCTCATCACCGAATCATAATAAGAGAAAAGAATCTTCCCTTTGAATCAGACTTATCTTTGGCACCTGAGACTCGGTCACATTAACCTTAGTAGGATTCAAAGGTTGGTTAAGAGTGGGTCTTTGGACTTACTAGAAATTGACAGCTATTCGACCTGTGAGTCCTGCTTAGAGGGTAAAATGACCAAGAGGCCTTTCAAGGCAAAGGGGTATAGGGCCAAGGAGGTTTTAGAGCTGATTCATTCTGACGTGTGTGGGCCTATGTCAGTTCAGGCTAGATGTGGTTATGAGTATTTCGTGACTTTCACGGATGATTACTCTAGATATGGATACATATACCTGACGCGCCACAAGTCTGAATGCTTTGGCAAGTTCAGAGAATTCAAGGCAGAGGTGGAGAACCATCTGGGTAAGAGTATCAAGTCACTGCGGTCTGATCGTGGTGGTGAATACCTCTCTAGTGAATTTAGGACCTATTTGTCAGAGGAGGGTATTCAGACCCAGTTGTCTGCACCTGGCACACCCCAGCAGAATGGTGTAGCAGAGAGGAGGAACAGGACTCTTATGGAGATGGTTAGATCGATGATGAGTTATAGTGAGTTGCCTATCTCGTTTTGGGGTTATGCCTTGGATACAGCATGTTTTATCCTCAACCTTGTGCCATCTAAGTCTGTGCCTACGACCCCAGTAGAGTTGTGGAGTGGGCGAAAGCCTAGTCTGAGACATCTCAGGATTTGGGGTTAACCAACACATGTGCTCGAGGCAGATGCAGGCAAGTTAGAGGCGAGATCCAAGGTTATGCTGTTTATAGGCTACCCCAAAGGAACGAGAGGTGGTTTATTTTATAGTCCTCAGGATCAGAAGGTGGTGGTCAGCACCAATGCCAGATTTCTTGAGGAGGACTATATTTTAGATCACAAGTCAAGCAGCAAGGTAGTATTGGAAGAGCTTAGAAGTCAGTTCACTATTCCAGATGCACAGGTACAGGAAGACACACCACAAGAGACTGCACACACTATCACAGATAATGCTCTTGCACAGGCTGCGCCTCGTCGTAGTGGGAGGGTTGTGAGACAGCCCGAGAGGTACATGGGTTTGGGTGAGTCTTCAGACTTTATCCCTGGTGCTCATGAACCGGACCCAGTTAACTACAATGAGGCTCTCCAGGATAAAGATGCAGATTCTTGGCAGAGAGCGATGATTGCAGAGATGGGTTCTATGGACTCAAATCAAGTCTGGGAGCTGGTAGACCTTCCTGATGGGTTTAGGCCCATTGGGTGTAAATGGGTTTACAAGCGAAAGAGAGGATCTGACGGGAGGGTTGAGACCTTCAAGGCTAGGCTTGTGGCGAAGGGGTATACTCAGAAAGAAGGGATCGATTATGAGGAGACCTTTTCCCCGGTAGCTATGCTTAAGTCGATCCGGATTCTCTTGGCCATAGCTGCTCATATGGACTATGAGATTTGGCAGATGGATGTCAAGACAGCTTTCCTTAATGGAAGTCTTGAGGAGACCATCTTTATGCAGCAACCAGAGGGCTTCATTGCTAAGGGCCAAGAGCACAAGGTATGCAGGCTTAGGAAGTCCATTTATGGACTTAAGCAAGCATCCAGATCTTGGAACATCCGTTTTGATGAGGTTATTCAGTCCTATGGATTCACTCAGTCTCCGGATGAGCATTGTGTTTATCGCAGGTGTGATGGTGATATGGTGGTGTTCCTCGTACTTTACGTAGATGACATTCTTCTTATTGGCAACAGTAAAAAAGTGTTGTCAGACGTAAAGTCATGGTTGTCCAGACAATTCGATACGAAGGATTTGGGAGAGGCTGGACATATCCTTGGGATTAAGATTATTCGAGATCGTAGGAGACGTTCTCTGACTCTCTCTCAGGCATCTTACATAGACACGATTCTGGCCCGTTTTAACATGCAGAACACCAAGAAGGGTTCACTACCTTTCAGGCATGGAGTGCATTTGTCTAAGGAGCAGTGTCCTAAGACTGCTGAGGAGATAGATGCCATGAAGGCGGTACCCTATGCTTCTGTAGTGGGTAGCCTCATGTATGCTATGTTGTGCACGAGGCCTGATATTTGCTTTGCCGTTGGCATGGTTAACAGATATCAGAGTAACCCTGGGAAGGCTCACTGGGAGGCAGTAAAATGCATTCTCAAGTACTTGCGCAGGACGAGAGATTATGTCCTAGTTTATAGAGCGCAGGAGCTTGTACCATTGGGTTACACAGATTCGGACTTTCAAGGAGATTTGGACAAGAGTAAGTCTACCTCTGGGTTTGTGTTTACTCTAGGAGGTGGAGCCATAGTATGGAAGAGTGTCAAGCAGAAATGCGTGGCGGACTCTACCATGGAGGCCGAGTACGTTGCCGCTTCAGAGGCAACGAAAGAGGCTGTATGGCTCAGGAACTTCCTGATGGACTTGGATGTGGTTCCTGAGTTGCATAGGTCTATCACAGTTTATTGTGATAACAATGGTGCAGTTGCTAACTCGAGGGAACCACGAGCCCATAAGGCGAGTAAACACATAGAGCGCAAATACCACCTGACACGAGAGATCGTAAAGAGGGGAGACGTGATCGTGGCCAAGATAGCTTCAGATGACAACCTTGCAGATCCTTTCACCAAGCCATTGAACCCAAAGGTCTTTGAGAGACATGTGGAGGGCATGGGAGTCAGATTCTTGAGAGAGCCATGTGTGTGAGCTTAAAGGTGTTTTGGAGATTTCATTATGACAGCAGTGTAATAGCGGGTTGGACAGTTTTTGTACTTCTTAGCATAGCTTTGAGTATTAGTGGGAGATTGTTAGTTTTGAATACAGAAAAGCTATGGCTTGTATCAAAAACTAATATCCACAGATGACATATCATTTTGTTTCAGTATAAATTTGTTCCTTTATATCATAGAACTAGATAACGGGGTGTGGACAGACACAGTAGATACCGTTATTGGTTAAAGTATTGATATATAAAAAGTATGCTCGTAACCGAGATAGTCTGAACATACTATCGGTATAGGTTATTGTGTGGTTCCGAAATTGGTTTATCTAAACTAGTTTAAATCACACGGATGTGCCCGGGGCATATTGAGCACGACCAGTTTGGATAGAATTGACTTATACTGATCGGCGTAGTCAATTCGGTCCTAGTATTCCGTCTCTCAATCCCGAGATTGGGACGGGCGTGAGGGTTGGATATCGTGTGCTTTGATTTGCCAAAGAGTGAGGTCAATTGAGGCCAATACCTCGGTAAGTTGGGTATGCGGTGTTTAGTTTCTTACGTGTCGTTGCTAGTCGGAGGAATCCACGTACCGGTTCGCCGGGTTGATGGTGCTCCCGAGATGAGCTCGTAAGGTTATTATACTAAACCCTGCCGGTGAACTTTATGTTCGGTATAATAAAAGAACGAGTGGTACTAATCTCGGAAACTAAGAAGTCGGTGAATTAATTTGTCAGTAAATTGATGAACCGACGAGCGCTAGATCTTTAATGTGGGGAGATAGAATAAAATATAATGGCGCGATGTAAAGTCGTTTTCGAGCGGTAGTTCCATAATTGGTCCGTTAGTGGTACGACCGATTATGCATTTGACTAATCGACAAGGTAAATTAATTAATCCAAAAGGTTTAATTAATATTTAATCGACAAAGTGAATTTAGAAATTAATTCGATTTTGAATTAATTAATTCTAAGGGTTCGATTAAATTAAATTAACAAAGTGGATTAAATAAATTAATTTAAATGGGTCGATTGGAGTTGATTAGTCGGGAAGACTTAGCGGTCAACGAAAGTCAAATTTTAAGGCCTAACTCGAGAGCCCATTAGGTCTCCTTAGAAGCTCCATATAAACAACTTATTGGGCAAGTAAGACATAAGGAAACTTGAAGGCCAAGAAAAGCCTTGAGAGAGAAAGTCTAAGTCTAGAGAGAGAACTTTGTCTTCCTCGTCAAGTTTTCTCTCGAAGTCGACTAGGATAGCTTTCTCTTCTTCGGAAAACTCAAGCCCATAGATTAATTAGAGCAACCCATCATTTATTGTTGGATTATTATCGGATTTCACCATCTTTTTAGTCCTGCTGCTGCCGCGAATTCACTGCAGTGAATCGAACCTGCTGCCGGCGGTTTGCTGCTGCTGTTCGGACATTCCAGTGCCGGGTTTTGGGTTGTCTGCTACGCCGATCCGTCGGCTCGGCTGCCCAGCTTTGAGCCCGCGTACAGCTCGCGATCAGATGATCTAAACTTCGGTGTCTTGGTTTAGTTCGGAAGATCAGCAGCTACAGTTTTTTTTGAAAAACTTGTGCAGGAAGTTATTGGGCAGCTTTAAATTATTGGGCAGATTTGAATTTTCTGAAGTGGGTTTCCTTTGGATTTCATCGTATTGCCGTGGGTAACTCCGTAGACAATAGCCCACACTATTTCGGAGTTCGTATAGGAGTCATTCTTCGGATTTATTGTGGAAATTGCGCTAAAGATTGGATTTTTCTTTTAGGCAAGGGACTTCGCTACAAAAGGTATAATCTTTAAATTCTGCTTTAATTAAATATCGAATCTTTTGTGTCTCGATTAATAAATTAAATAATTATAAGCCTAGATCCGTTCATGGGTAAACTAATTTGAGCCTGAGCTTGGTCGAAAGCTTCCGATTCTAGAATGCATTGCACGAAAGTGAGGTTTTCGATTTAGCCCGGGCTTGTTCAGTTTTCCTTCAGCAATGACATAAACCAATAGTATATCCAAACTGTCTCAATCACGATTATATTTATATATCATAACTTTAACCAATGATGAGATCCTCTGTGTCACACCAAACACCTCATCATCTAGTCATATGATATAAAGGGACTTGGTGTTAAAACACGAACAATTAACTAAAACACTTTCAATTGATATAAACTGGGAAATAGTGTTCATACAAGTGAAACTTTTCAGTATTCACACTAACAATCTCCGACTAATACTCGAAACTACGCTTAAAAGTAAAATACTGTTAAACTATTATCTAGAGAAAAGGCAAGCCTCAGCCAAATATCTAACTCTCGTGCCCTCCACGTTAGTCTCAAAGACTTTCGTAGTCAATGTTTTTGTGAAAGGATCTACAAGATTTTCTGTTGATGCTATCTTGGCCACGACCACGTCTTCCCTCTTAACAATTTCTCGTATTAGGTGGTACTTGCACTCTATGTGTTTGCTCACCTTGTAGGCTCGTGGTTCCTTTGAGTTGCCTACTGCACCATTATTATCACAGTACACTGTGATAAATCTTGGCAAGTCAAAAATCACATTTAAGTCCACTAAGAAGTTCTTGAGCCATACCGCTTCCTTTGCCGCCTCTGAGACTGCAACATACTCAGCTTTCATGGTAGAGTCCGCCACGCATTTATGCTTGATACTCCGCCACACTATGGATCCACCTCCCAAAGTAAATTCAAAACCAAAGGTAGACTAACTCTTGTCCTTATCTCCTTAGAAATCTGTAACCCCTCGGTACCATCTCACACGCCCGATAGACCAAAACATGATCTTTAATCCGACGTAGGTACTTGAGAATATGCTTAATAGCTTCCCAATGAGTTTTATCAAGATTACTCTGATATCTGCTAGCAATGCCAACAGCAAAGCAAATATGAGGTCTCGTGCATAACATCACATACATGAGACTTCCTACTACCGAAGTATAAAGAACTGTATTCATGGCTTCTATATCCTCGAGCGTCTTAAGAGACTACTCTTTAGATAGATATACTCCATGTATGAAAAGTAAGAAACCTTTTTTTAGAGTTCTGCTTTTCAAAACGAGCCAGAATCGTATCTATGTATGAAGCTTGGGAAAGGGTCAGTGAACGTTTTCTACGATCTAGAATAATCTTGATCCCAATGATATGTGCAGCCTCTCCTAAGTCCTTCATATCAAACTGCTTGGACAACCATGACTTTATATCTGACAATACTTTCTTATTGTTGCTAATAAGTAGAATGTCATCTACGTAAAGTACAAAAAACACCACCACGTTTCTATCACATTTGCGATACACACATTGCTCATCCAGACACTGAGTAAATCTAAAGGACTGGATTACCTCATCAAACCAAATATTCTGATATCTGGATGCTTGCTTAAGTCCGTAAATAGACCTCTTAAGCTTGCACACTAAATGCTCTTGGCCTTTAGCAATGAATCCCTCTGGTTGCTGCATGAAAATGGTTGCCTCAACACTTCCGTTAAGGAAAACTATCTTGACACCATCTGTCAAATCTCATAATCCATATGAGCAGCTATGACCAAGAGAATCTGGATTGACTTAAGTATAACTATTGGGAAAAAGGTTTTCTCATAATCAATATCCTCTTTCTGAGTATACCCCTTCGCCATAAGCCTTGCTTTAAAGGTTTCCACCTTTCTGTCAGGTCCTCTCTTGCGTTTGTAGACCCACTTGCACCCAATTTGTCGAAAACCATCAGGTAAGTCTACAAGCTCCCAGACATGATTAGAGTCAATTGACCCCATCTCAGACAACATTACTTTTTGCCAAGAATCTGCATTTTTATCTCAGAGTGCCTCATCGTATGTCACTAGGTCTAGTTCGTGTTCTCCTGGGACAGAAATTTGAAGATTCTGCCAAGATTATAAACCTCTCGGGCTGCCTCACAACCCTCCCACTACGACAAGGTACTACTTGCAAAGGCGCATCACTTGTAACATGTTGTGCAGTATCATGTGGTGTATCTACTTGTACTGGTGGTATAGAAGTCGTGGGTTGTCCTCTAAGTTCCTGTAGAACTTCCTGGTGAGTATAACATATATCTGCAATATTAACGTTTCTTATTTATCTTTTATATGACTTTGCAGATGCATTTGATTCAAGGACAAATCCTATTTAGCGGGGAGGGATTGATGAGGAAAGGGACCAAAAGCACAGACCATTCGCACCCTTCCACATAGAAATGCGAATCGGACCCTCTCCCCCTATGGGAGCCCGTCTAAGGATCCAAACACTTATAAAAGGGATCCTTTAGTCAATTTATTTTGGTTTATGACTATAAATAGAACTAAAAGGATGCTAGACGCCTTGTAGCTCATCATTGAGGAACCTTAACAACAGGCACCAACCCAACTCTCTCTCGAAGCCCAAACACGTAAACTAGTCTTGTCTTATTGAAGATGAACTTGACGATGAGAGAAAGTGAAGACATTGAGCCAAAAATATAGGATTTAAATTGGCCCAATAATGAAAGAGAGAATTCGACAATCTCCCATCAGTACAAGGCCAATCGAAATCCTATTACCTATAAGATAAGCAGATTTTTTTTCTTCTTTAGGTAGGATTTAAATTATTGTGTTCACACCCATATATTGTCAAAATCAATGTTACTATCATAGTTGTAATAGGAATTTATTTTTAAATTATCCTTTCAATATGATTGGGTGATTCATTTTTTGGATAGGAAGAGAGGATCATGAGGATAGGAATAGAGGATCATGAGGTCCATATAAAGCCTCATTCATAATAATTGTAATTAATAGATTTAATACATTGAAGATTTTAGGATTTTGAAATCATTATAATTTTCTCTCTCTAGGTTAAAGATTGGTTGCCTTTAATCTTGTTCAAGTTGAACGAATCCTACATAACCACATCACCCATCCCCCTTGTCGATTTTTATTCTTTCATTTTTCTTTTCTGTTGTATTGATTGTTTCCGACAATCAATCCAAATATCCCCCTAGAATAGTTAGAAAGATTCTTATTTTATGGGGTTTTTTAAGAGAGTTTGATCAACGCGACAGTAATGCTACCATCGGTCACATTCCTTTCATGAATACGTCATCACCAGTTCATAATTTACCAAAATAATAAAATACACTGTATAATGCTCAAGCAACATTAAAAAAAAAAAAAAGCCAAAAGCCATTGAATGTCAAGTTACACCCTTATTTTGGTTCCTAATGGCGTAAGTACTCACAATTCATCCTCAATGTGGAAAAATTCAATATCTTACAAGAATCAAAGACATATTCTATGGATTTGGATCCAGTTGGAGATTTCTCAAGTGCTCTTCATCTTGCAAATTTTCCATTTACCTTCAACATTTAACACTACAAAAGTAACTTTTTTAGACCAACAACTTCGACCCAGTTCTGCAAAATACCAAAACAAGAATCCCACTAGTTCAATTAGGCTCCTCCCAAGGGGAAGTCATTGTTCAGTCACGAAGAAATGGAAATATGGATGATGTTGGAGGCATTTGGGATTGTGGTGCTCCCAAATTAGTTGTTACCAAAGAAAAAAACATAAAAAGTAAACTCACTCAAATTGCGAAGAACATTCTAATTCGATGATTCTAACAAACAAACTAAAAGCCAAATTGTACAAATCCAAGCTAAATGTAGAATAAACCTAAAAAATATATGATACCAAACTACGTCCAGGATTTCCAAAATGATGATGATCAGCAATTTCACAACACCGACAGCCCCAATCCTTCAGAAAATGCTTTCCTTGCTGTTATTACTACTGCTACTGCTTCAAAGAAGAAAAGAAATCTTCTAGGCAATCCAGATCCTGATGCAAAAACAAATTATTCAACACAAAATTTTTCAATGCGTACCAATTCTTATTTAATACAACTAGTGGAGTTGGCCATGCGATGCGTGGCTCACAGTAAATAAGTATTTGAAAAGTAAAAAAAAAAAAAATTGATTGATAATGTGAATATGATTGATTATTTTTTTTTGACTTTTTGGTCTCTCATAATTGAGATAATTTCACTTTTGGTCCCTTTTATATTTTGAGTGACAATATTAGTCCCCATCTTTTTTTAAAGCATTAGTCTTTTTTTACGAAAAACTTTAGAAGATAGCGGATTAACTTATTTGATCGCTAGTCAAACCTAATTTTTTTTCTTCAAAATGATTTGTACCATGATGTTTTCAATCTATGGTGCTAGTTGTTTTTGACGTGGTGCTAGTTGTTTTGACACGTGGTAGACTGTCTTTGTGAAAAAAATCAGTTTAAATTCACACGCACGGATATAGCTGTTTCTGGACGTGGTCTTAGTTATTTTTAACGTGGTGCTAGTTGTTCTGAAACTTGGTTGACTATTATTTTTTTTTTTTAAGAATTTGGATTTCTAAAATTCCAAATTTTGTATTATTTTGGTCCGGACCCCCACATTTGAACTCCTTTATATATATATATATATATAAATTCAACTAAAACTATTCAACAAAATTTTACAAAATATTTTACCAAGGAGAGGGGTTCGGCCAACGAGGGGTGTGAACTTCGGTGGCACACAAAGTGGGAAATTGGGCTGGACTTCCGAGCTTGTGAACTCTGACTACTTTGCGAATGAGCCCTCAAATCAACCTTCAGGGTGGGGTTTTAATAGATTGGTATTGGGGGAAGGGCTGGCAAAACGGGTCAACCCGCTGTAAACGGGTTGGGTCAACCCAACTCGTTTAATAAACAGATTGGGTTGACCCAACTCGTTTATTAAATGGGTTAAGAATATGAACTCAACCCAATCTTTTTAATAAACAGGTCAACCCAACCCAACCTGTTTATTAAACGGGTTAAAAATCTCAACCCAACCTGCTTTTTTTCCGTGTTGGGTCGTGACGGGTTCACGGGTTGGGTCAAAAATTGCCACCCCTAATTGGGGGGTTTTAAGGAATTCAACAGCTCGACCGAGGCTTACAAATCGGTGACCTTGAGACGGACTAAGACCTACAAATCGGCAGTCAAATCTGGTGACCTTGCGACTCCGACAACAAGCCCATCTTGAGGCTTAATAGATCGGGAGAGGTTGGCGTTTATCAGATTGGGATCCTCGTAGATTTTTGTTGACGAGGTTGAAAGGCCTAGAAATCGGGGGCGGCGGTGTGGGGGGTAGAGGGCAGGAAAACATGAATGATATTAGGGCTGAAGGGTATTATAAAATTTTTAAAATTTTATAAAAATTCAAATATTAAATGAAGGGGTAGAGTAGGTAAATTACATGTCAATTTTGGTAAATTTTTCAATCAAAATAATTAATTTTAAAGAATTATAAGGACATTTTCGTAATTTAGATGCGATAAATAAGAAGATAAATAAGAAAAATATATGGTAGTTAAGAATGCACTAACTAATTTATACAAATTAGAACTATTATTATTATTTTTGACACTAAAATTATTATTATCTAACTAAGCTAATCGTAATAGTAATTATGCTTAAAAAAGGGGATAATAGTAATTAAAATACTTTTTATGACAATTTAAATTGTTTAGAAAGTTTATAAAAACATAATAAATAAAAAGAATTTATTCTAATAACTTAAAAATGTGATGAAAATGTACTATTCTAATGATGGACACTTCTCACTTAGTATTAAGGGAGTTCTGAGTCGAGTAACCAACGTGGAATAAAAAATAAAAAAAAAACTAAAAATATTGTATATGACATGTGATACTAATGGAACATGTGATAAACATTGTAATCAAGTGCACGTAAATAATGGATGCATTCCCTTTTCGTAAGATTATTGTAATTTCAAAGGAAAGTATTTTTCTCCTCACTTCACGAATCATATATTCAAAGTCTTAAAAAACCTTCCAACTTTGGTACCAAATTGATAGATATTAAGAAGAGAGGAAAACAATTTATAATCTCAGCAACATATAACAAACTTGTGAAATGGAAACCAACTCCTCCCCAACGTACATGCTGCCCAACTAACATTGCCAAGTTGTATCTTTTGTTAGGGGATCGATCAGCTAACTTCCATAATTTTTTGTAATTGGACGATTTTTAATAACTTTAATATAACATCGCCCCGAGGGGTCAATGGATATCAGAAATAGATCATTGTAAGTAGTTTCTTCCCATGTTGGACTGTTTTTATCACCTTCTTATATGTTCAATCCACATATATGATGTTTTTAGAATCGTTTTCATATATATCATAACTATCTTAGAAAAATATGGTTAAAAAAATATATATATTCTTCTTATCATCTTGCAACGACTTTGAACAATCAGGGTTAAAGGCATTGAGAAGTCTATCCAGGTCCCTTTGCAGCAGAAAAATTTTAGACGCCAAAATCATCGCCTGAAATTCATATTTCTTCTGCTAATACTTGGGACTACTCTTGGAATTCTCTCATCCCCCACAGTTTATGTACAGCAAAAACTTTCAACTGCTGTTTCTCAGTAAGTTACCTTTCACCTTAACTCTGGGATACCATCATTTTAAATACTGGGTAGTTGTTCTATTTATTAGGTTTTTATAAATTTAGTTTTGATGTGGGTAGAATGACGACTCTGACACTCACCAGCCGACGACAACCAGACACCCCCATTGTCTCCGTTCTGTTGATCAAAACTCAAGCCCCCTCCCTTTGAAGAAGTTCCTCGGGAAAAACAAAGTATACTTCCCACGTGTGATGAACGAACACTCCACACGTGGAAAGAAAGAATGAGAGCGCATTTGCTCTCTTTATATATATATATATATATATATATAGATTAGATAATTATTCAACTAAAACTATTCAATAAAATTTTGGGTGAATTAAATTTACCTCCCATGTGCTCTCATTCTATGACCAGGTTATGGGGAAGAACATCAAATTTGAGGTACGTTTCAGACATGGACATCAACTGGAATGAAATTTTACAAGTTCTGGAGCAATTACTTGAAAAGAATCAAGTACATAGAGTAGGACTTATAAATTTTAGTAGCAATGAAGTGAATCATTGGAAACAACTAATGCCGGATGCCAATCACACAGTCCTCGAGCTGGAACCCGCCGATGAATATGTGACTTGGGATTCCATCTATCCAGAGTGGATTGATGAAGAACAAGAGGACCAAGTCCCTAGCTGCCCTTCACTGCCAAAAATCCAAGTGCCCGAAAATCGTCTAGATCTCATTGCTGTTAAGCTTCCTTGCTTAGACAACAAGAACTGGATGAGAGATGTCCCTCGCTTACACTTGCAGCTAGCCGCTGCAGGCTTAGTAACATCATCAAAAGGCCGATTCCCTATTCATTTGTTGTTCGTCACCAAGTGTTTTCCTATCCCAAATTTATTTACTTGCAACGAACTTGTTGCACATCGTGGTTGTGCATGGTTGTACAAACCAAACAAGCAATTAATAAGGGAAAAATCAAACCTTCCAATAGGATCTTGTCAACTTGCACTTCCACTTGGAGCTAGAGGTAAGCAATTGGATATATTAATGTTGTTCTTAATCAGTTGTTATATTAGGAGGATTTATGATATCTGTTTGGAAATTTAGTTTGTATAGTAAAAATCAGATAAGTAACTTTTGAGATATAATATGAATCACATCTCTTTACTTAAGGGTGTGACTTGGCTTCATGCTTTTCTAAAGAGTTACGAGTTGTGACTTTTGATTCTCAATGGTTACCAATAGTTTGTAAATTTTTGCCTATAAGTAGAAAGTGTAGTGTAGAATTTGTATACATAGAAACCATTCATAAACTCCTTGAGAACATTCAATTAGTTGCAAATTGTATGTTCTTGTGTTATCTTAATATCCTAGAGGCAAATTGCCAATTAAACCTGCAATCTAGTGGGAGCAAATATTATCTTAAGAAAAGTGGTTACACTTTTAGAACACTTTTTATCTTCGTATCCATTTGTGTTGATTCTTTACTACTAATATATTCTCACTGTTTGGTAAAAATAGAGGAAGAACTACCAGTCAAAAAGCAGCGGGAAGCATACGCTACGATGCTAATTGGAGCCCAGCTGTTTGTGTGTGGAGCTATTGCACTAGCACAAAGCATCCGCATGGCTGGATCCACGAAGGACCTTGTGATTCTTGTAGATGAAAAAATCAATGAATATCAGAAGAATGGACTAGAAATGGCTGGATGGCAAGTTCGAATCATAAAGGGAATTCGAAACCCGAAAGCTGAAAGAGAAGCTTACAACGAATGGAATTACAGCAAGTTCAGGTTATGGCAACTAACCGACTATGATAAAATCATTTACGTTGATTCTGATTTGTTAGTACGGAGAAACATCGATGCGCTGTTCAGAATGCCAGAGATAACCGCGAGAGGGAACCACGGCACGCTTTACAATGCTGGACTAATGGTGATTGAGCCATCGAATTGTACATTCAAGTTGTTGATGGACAACATATACGAGTTTGATTCCTACAGTGGTGGAGATCAAGGATACGTGAATGAAATATTTACATGGTGGCACCGAATGCCCATACATTTGAATTTTTTAAAGAACTTTTTGAGCTACCAAAGTGAAGAAATTAACAGAAAGAAAGCTCTGCTTATTGCAGCGGAGCCACCAGTTCTTTATGTCATTCACTACTTGGGATATTACAAACCGTGGATGTGTCCCAGAGACTATGACTGCAATTGGAACGTTGGGAAAATGCACCAATTTGCTAGTGATGATGCTCATAGAATATGGTGGAAAGTTCACGATGCAATGCCGAATGAATTACAACAGTTTTGCATGATAGAACCAAAACAAAGATCACAACTGGAATATGATCAAAGACAAGCAAAGAAACGGAACTACACGGATGGCCATTGGAAGATTGTGATTCAGGATCAACGCTACACAAAATGCAATGACGGGCAGTGTATTTTCGATTGGGAAAGTATATTTTGGCCTTGGGGAGAGGAAGATGAACTACAAATTCACATTTCCAAACTTACACCACTTGCCTAATTACCATGTTGTCTGCAAATAATAATAGTCGCTTTATACTTTTTACTAAGGGAGACATAATTATTAATTTAATTAAGTTTTTTTCAGCCAAACTTGAAAAGAAAATTACTAGCAAAGTAGATAGTTGGGTGCTTGAGTTTAATACACACACAAACTTATCCTGGTAATGGTAAAACGTTAATTAATAAAAGATAATTTCCAACTCCTAAAATTTCTAATATTTGCAGACGGGGAAGTATTTAGTTTTGAATGACATGATACAACCAATTATTTGATCCTATTTTAGCACCATGATTTATGTATGCATATATTTCATGTGTTATGAATAAATGTTAAAATAAATGCTATAAATTATATGTTTTTTATATCATTACAAGACCAAAAATTCTAAAGCTCTAAGAGGTGTCTTTAAAAATAGTTTTACAGCCACTTAAAATTTTTTACACATTGACCATAGTTGTCTATGGGAAAATAGGATGATCCGTCCCAATTCGTCCCAACCAAAAATCAAATCAATGCCTTCATGAAAGAGACTTTTACATGAAAACAAATAAAAAATTCATAATTTACAAAACATAGTTTTATATCAGATAGAAAATCATGTCATATCATGTATAACAGACTTTCATATCACTACAACAAATATATTCTTATATGAAAACAAACAAAGGGTTCATATCATACAAAACATAGTCTCATATCAAAAAAACATGATTTCATATAATGCATAGTAAGTTTTCATATCAATTCAACATACATGTTCTTATAAAGAAAGCTACACAATTAATACCATAGGACTAGTAGTATAGTTGGAGTTATACACCTACCGATTTTTTATTAAAAAATCGGGTTAATAGGGAAAAAACTGAGGTAAAAACTGGGTTTTGCATGAGTTTGCCCTTTCAGGCACATTAAATGCGAATTTAATTCGCTTGAAAGGAAAAGAAGGGTTCAAGAGTGTGATTTCCCGATTGCACAACACCACGGCATCTTCACCTACATTCGATAAGAACGAGCTGTGTTTTTGAGCCTCAAAACCATGCTTTTTTGCTGCATTTTTTTGTCCATCGGATAAATAATGATGACGAGGGCTGATAATCAAGGTTCAAATTTGGGATATATCATGTTCATCTTCATCGTGTTTCAAAATTTGAATACGAGCATTGTGGTATTCATTGCATCTAGTGTTACAACCCTAATAGTTTATGTAAAGTCGCGAGTTTAGACCAACCAAACTTTATTGTTAACTGAGTTTGATGTACTTTCTATGAGGGAAATAGTTCATTTCATTGAAGGAAATGGTTTAGGTGATTGCAAAAGTGTCAGAAATCGTTCTACCGTGCAAGTAATATGTTGTGGTAGGTTACTGTTTCTAATATACTTTTTGTTTTTTAATGATATGCATTTAAATTAGAATTCCGTCTTTCATTATTTGTTTTAGATTCAGAACCCAGCGATGATGAAACAATGCTTTCTCTTGTTGATAGAACAGCCGAGAGTGATGAGTAAGCATATGAAGTTCATATGCTTGGGATCTAGGTTTTGGTGTTCGTTTAGAGAAAGATAAAAAGAGAAGTGACTGAATAAGGTATTGGAGGATTATTATTTGCTGTAAAAATGGTAAGAAGAATGAGAATTGTTAGATCGACCAAATCTTCACCAATATTGATAGTCGTTGTGATTGTTTGGCTTGTATTGAAATTAAAAAAGAGGCCTAAAGATGGTTTATGAGTCGTCACAAAGCATTTCCGAAAGCATAATCACATTATATGTCCGGAGAATAAAAGACATTTGTTACATTCTCACAGGAAACTGTCCAAAGCATCTATTGATTTTTTTATTCAATGAAATCTGCTGAGATATCTGTATATAATAGTTACAAGCTTATGTATAAAGAGGTGAGTTTGTGTAAAACATTTTTTGTTGGTGTAAAATGTTTTTTGTCGGTGTAAAATGATATTTGTTGGTATTAAATGATTGTACTGTTATGTTGGTGTAAACTGGAACTTTACATCAAATTTGATGTAAAGTGCGAGTTTACACCATTGTTGATGTAAAGTTCCAGTTTACACCATTGTTGATGTAAACTGATAGTTTACACCAACAAACAGTACTTCACACCAACAAATAGTACTTTACAAAGATATCAGTACCGATCTCTTTCGTGTATAGTATTGTTTGTTGGTGTAAATTACTTCTTGTTGGTGTAAACTGTCAGTTTATATCAACAATGGTGTTAACTCGCACTTTACATCAGATTTGATGTGAAGTTCCAGTTTACACCAACATAACAGTACGATCATTTAACACCAACAAACATCACTTTACACCAATAAACATCTTTCGTGTATAGTACTTCTTGTTGGTGTAAACTGTCAGTTTACATCAACAACGGTGTAAACTGGCATTTTTAACACCAAAAAGAAGTCTGATGTTAAATATATATTTTTGTTTTATGTCACGTAATGAACCAGAATGAATGTTATGTAGGCTGGAGGTCGATCAAACGTTGATTTTACAGCAAGGGATGTATACAATGAGTTGGAAAAAAAATATATTCATTAATGACAGTGATTCAAATGCTTTGATAGAGATATTCAAATACAGGGCTTCTCACGAGGATGGTTTTTTCTTTGATTTCGAATTGGATAATGAATCTTCTTTGAAAAATATTTTTTAGAGAGATAGTCAAATGAAGACTGATTACAACCTGTTTGGTGATATTTTAATCCATGATACCATGTATAGTACTAATAAATATGATTTGATATGTGGTCCATTTATCGGATTAGACAACCATAAGAAGAATGTCATGTTTGAAATTGGTTTTTTGAGGGACGAGAAATTTGAATCATTTGTTTGTTTGTTTTTTGCATTCTTGAGGTAATAGAAAATAATCATCCGATGACTGTAATGACTGATCAACAGCATCCATGGGAAAGGCGATTCAAGAGATATTTTCTGGTTCATGGCATCGTCTTTGCATTTGGCATATCATTAAAAACCCCGAGAGCAAAATTGGTTTTCTCAGACAGCAGCCAGGTTTTTCTGAGTTGTTTTATAGATTGCTCGCCAAAGTGGACACCATGGATGAATTTAATTACCACTGGAAGAGGTAAGTTTATCTGCTTGTTAAATTTTACATCAACGTTTTACATCAACGACTGATGTAAAAAATGACATTTTACATCATTTGATTGTCAGAACTGTAGTGAACATGTATTATGTGTTTTCAGGATGGAACAAAAATATGGTTGCGAAGGCAATGGGTGGTTGAAGAAAACTTACGATTCAAGAGAGAAGTGGTGCCCTGCTTTCAACAAGGATTATTTTTCTGGGGGGACATTATCTTCTCAGTGGAGTGAAAGTACAAATAACTCTATTTCTCGAAGATTGTCTAAGATTTCAACATTATGTGATTTTTACCATCAATTTATCGATGTTGCTCTTGATTGGAGATACCAAGCTGCTTACGAAGACCATAGGTGCTTCTATGGTAATGTTGATGTGCCTGTTAAACAATGTCTAATATTGAGGCATGCCCGTGAAGTGTACACACTAGAGATGTACACATATTTTGAGAAGCAATATCTTAATATGCTGGAATTGAAGATGGAAAAGATGTCCCAATCAAATGGTGTATATGTGTTTGAATTTTGGATTCCAAAAGAAGATGAGAATGATCTCATATTCCGTCATGTTGTTATTTATGATGACAATGATTATTCTGTGAAGTGTACTTGCAAAATATTTTTTGAAATTGGGATTATGTTCTCATTGCCTCCATGTCCTTTTTTCAGAACAATTTTACTGTATTTTTTCTCTTCTGATGTCAATGATGTAAATTAGCAAAAACTAATGTAAAATATTATAATCTTCTTTTTTTTTTTTTACTTATTTGCAAAAAATTCCACAAATGTATATCTTCGATAGGTGGACAAAAGTTGCTTCAGTTTGCCATAATGGAAAGTTTAATACTTTAGAAGAGTCGATGTGTTCACCATCAAGTTTTTCACCATCTTTGTGGAGGGCAGATGCTAGTAGAAGGTATTGGATTTAATTAGATTATCTCATACCAGTGAGATTGGTCACGGTATTTTGGATGAGTACTATGTGAAAGCAAAAGATACACTTGCTGCCCAAGTTGATATTGTGGATGAGAATTTTGAATTGCCTTCATCGAAGAAGATTAGATATCCCACTTCGAGAAGGGCAAAAGGTGTCCGACATGTTCATTTCAAGAGTACAGTTGAGAAACGGGTGCATAAAGCAAAATTGAAACATCAAAGGAAAAAGAAAGATTCTCGTTAACGATATTTTGAGAGAAAAGTTTGGAATTTAGATGTAAAATGTTTTTTGTAACGTACTATTCGTTTGTGTAAAATTCTGATCGTTAGTATAAAGTATTGATCTTTTTGATTTGTTGGTGTAAAGTACTCTTCTTTTGTGTAAATTGCTGATCGTTGGTGTAAAGTACTGTTCGTTTGTGCAAACTATTGTTGGTTGGTGTAAAGTACTGATATTTCAGATTTGTTAGTGTAAAGTACTGTTCATTTGTGTAGACTGATGATCGTTGGTGTAAAGTACTATTCGTTGATGTAAAATTCTGATCGTTGGTGTAAAGTGTATGACTGATCTTTCTGATTTGTTAGTGAAAGCTAAAGATGCACTTTCTACACAAGCTGATATTCTTCGACGAAGAAGATTATAGATCCCACTTCGAGGAGGGCAAGAGGTGTCCGAAATGTTCGTTTCAAGAGTACAGTTGAGAAGCGGGTGCATAAAGCCAAATTAAAACATCAATGGAAAAAAGAAGGATTCTCGTTAACGATATTTTGAGAGAAAAGTTTGGAATTTAGATGTAAAATGTTTTTTGTAAAGTACTGTTCGTTTGTACAAAATTTTGATCACTGGTGTAAAGTACTGGTCTTACTGATTTGTTGGTGTAAAGTATTGTTCGTTTGAGTAAACTGCTGATCACTGGTGTAAAGTACTGTTCGTATGTGTAAAATGATGATTGTTGGTGTAAAGTAGTGTTTGTTGGGTTAAAATAATGTTGCATGCTATAAAATCATCGTTCTGATTTATTGGTGTAAAGTTCTACTTGTTTATGTAAAGTGATGATGGTGTAAAGTACTGTTCGTCTGTGTAAAATTCTGATCGTTGGTGTAAAGTACTGATATTTTTGATTTGTTGGTGTAAAGTACTTTTCGTTTGTGTAAACTGCTGATCGTTGGTGTAAAGTACTGTTCGTTTGTGCAAACTGCTATTGGTTAGTGTAAAGTACTGATTTTTCCGATTTGTTGATGTAAAGTACTGTTCGTTTGTTTAGACTGATGATCATTGGTGTAAAGTACTATTTGTTGATATAAAATTTTGATCGTTGGTGTAAAGTGTATGACTGGTCTTTCTGATTTGTTAGTGAAAGCTAAAGATGCACTTGCTGCCCAAGCTGATATTTTTCGTTGAAGAAGATTAGAGATCCCACTTCGAGGAGGGCAAGAGGTGTCTGGAATGTTCTTTTCAAGAGTACAGTTGAGAAACGGGTGCATAAAGCCAAATCGAAACATCAAAGGAAAAAGAAGGATTCTCGTTAACGATATTTTGAGAGAAAAGTTTAGAATTTAGATGTAAAATTTTTTTGTAAAGTACTGTTCGTTTGTGCAAAATTCTGATCGCTGGTGTAAAGTACTGGTCTTTCTGATTTGTTGGTGTTAAGTACTGTTCGTTTGTGTAGACTGATGATCATTGGTGTAAAGTACTATTCATTGATGTAAAATTTTGATCGTTGGTGTAAAGTACTAATCTTTCTGATTTGTTGGTGTAAAATATTCGTTCTGTTCTATTGGTGTAAAGTGCTGACAGTTTGTGTAAAGTACTGATCTTTCTGATTTTTTGGTGTAAAGTGCCACTTGATGTATAAAAAATAAAACATAAATTAACATAGAAGATGATTTTTACATAATGAAGAAATGTAGAAAACCTCAACAACAAATAGAACTCTGTCCTACATCAATATAATTCTTTAACAGCTGAATCTTAGTTTTTATACTAAAAATCTGATATATTTCTCTTCAGTGGAACCAGAAGGTTATTGTGTGGCGACATTAGCAAGTTAAACAGTTACTTCACCCTTAACGTTTTCAAAATCTCAGCATTGTATTTCGCAGCAATCATGTCATGGTCTTAGTAAAAAACTTATTGCCCATCATAAAGCTCCATATGCCTCATGACGTAGAGGCCGCAATTGAATCCGTCAGGGTTTTCCATTTGAGGTCAGCGTAGATCAATTTCCAAAAGTAGCACTTCTCATAGCGTTTAGACCAAGGTGTATCTGTAGTCCAGTCTTGAAAGTAGTATACCTATAATAGTATTAAATGATATTAAACACATCCTTATTTATGTAGAACAACATTTTACACAATTTTATGGTAAATTGTACTTACTAATTTCTTGGGATGACCACCGTAGGTGTTGGAGTAGAATACATAAGCTATGCTTGTATTGTACAGTTTCCCAGTTTAATATATCAATTTGTGTTTCAGTCATATCTTGTTGTGCATTAATCGTCCATTTATATTATGTAAGTAGATGATGAGGTGTCTGGTGCGACACAGTAGATCTCATCATTGGTTGAAAGACATAATATATAAATGAAGTTCGTAACCGAGACAGCTTTGGACAAACTGTCGGTTTAGGTTATTATGTGATTCGGATTATTGGTTTGTCTAAATTAATTGAATCATATAGATATGCCCGGGGCATATTGAACTTGACCTTTAGGAATGATTTGTCTTGTACTGATTTAATAAACAAATCGATCCTTGTATTCTATCTCTTAATCCCTAGACTCGAGCGGGCATGAGGATTAGACATAGTGTACTTTGATCTGCCAATGGATGAGGTCAAATGTGGCCAATAGTCTTGGTGGGTTGGGTGCGCGTGTTTAGTTACTTGGTGTGCTACTGCTTGTCGAAAGGAAACCACGTACCGGTGCGTCCGGGGTGATGGTGCTCCCGAGATGAGCTCGAAATGTTTATTATACTAAATCCGGCCAGTGGACTTATGTCCGGTATAGTAAAAAGGTCGAGTGGTACTAGTCTCGGAATTAAAGAAGTTAATTAATTAATTTATCAGTAAATTAATTTTAATTAACGAGCACTATATCTTTGATGTTGGGAGATTAATGAATATAATTTAATTAAGTTGTTCCGGAAGCAATTCTGGTGTAGGATGGTAGTGCCAAAATTAATCCGTTAGTGGTACGATTAATTTTGTAATGGGTTAATTGAATAGGTAGATTTAATTAATTAATTGGTTAATTATTCTTAAGGGTTAATTTAGTAATTAACAAAGTGAAATTATTTAATTAATTCCTAAGGGTTAATTAAGTAATTAACAAAGTAGAATTATTTAATTAATTAATTAAGTCTTAAGTTTCAATTGGAATTAGGAAATCCTAGAGATTAGGAATCTAGTAGGATTTGGTTTATCCTATCTGATTGGTTACCTAATTGGATTTGAAAACTAATTCATTACTTAAACCCATTAGGAAGACCAATCCTAAATCAACTTGGAGTCTCTCTTGTAACTCTATAAATAGACAAGGGATCAGTTATTCAAGAAACACAATTAATCCACATGATTTTTAGAGAGATAAAATTTTAGAGAGAGAAAATAATATTCTCTCTCCTAAACGAATTTTAAGGCAAAGGGGCGGCTGGTTTATTGTTGCTTTGGCCGAAATTTCTAGCCAAGTTTTGGCAGCCCCGTGTGTTGCTTTCTCTCTCTCCGGGCAGTGCGTTTGTAGTACGTGCTAGGTGCGGAGGTGCTGAATTTTTTCAGCAGGTGGATTGTGGTGAGTTGCTGATCAATTGACTTCTAGATTGTTGCCCACACAACAAGAGGTCATAGTCTTGAGGCATACAAGAGAATCACCAGGTGCACGCTTCAAAGGTATTTTTCTAAGGTTCCGCTTTAATTTGAAATTTTTATTGCGTGGTAAATCGAGCAAGTGCAAACCCAAATCCTATGTGGCATATTCTTTTAGTAGGATCCTGAGTCTCCGCCTGCGTTCTCACACAGTACTACCTATTTTTTGTTGCTGTTGATGCACACCAACACATAGTGGTTCCCTAGGTGAATTGGGAAGAATACCTACATTATGTATACAGAGGTATGAGTTTGTTTTCTTAAATGTGATGTAAAGTATGGAAAATGGGTACTCGTTACCATGGGCGGCTGAAAAGAACCTTCGTTTTTCTTGAAAAACGATAACTCCGATGTTATTTGTGAAGAGAATCTGTGTACACATATTTTGTTCTTTCCTCTGGGCATTCCCACGTCGTTCACAATGAGTTGCAATATTTTGTAGATGTAAAGTAGAGAGGTTATGATCAAACCGTATCACGCAGAAAGTTGAAAGTTCCTCACTTTGTGTCAAAGTGATGTAAAGTAGTAGGTAACTATTAACTTACAAAAAACTGGAGTGTGAAGAAAAACTTTGAAGGTTTCTCACTTTGTGTCAAATTTTTTGTTCTACTTAAGTAGTATGACCAACAATCAATGATGGTCGTTTCCAACCATTGTCTCCAAATCATGCTTGATATCTGTTCCATGTCGATGGTAAGATTTCCATCCCCACCAAATAGTTGCTCGCTGCCAAGTGTTATAAAGCACAATGTTGATGTAAACTAGATTAGTGTAAACTGACTTATGTAAAATAGATTGATGTAAGACAAAAATACTGACTTGATTGATTTGTCTTTGCTTGCATCTACAGGTAACAGTGCATAGTCATTGACAATTATCTCCTTTTTCGAGAGACTCGCAAGTGTATCTTTCCTCCAGCTGGTGATGTAAGGAGACAACAATTTTCTTGGTTTTTTTAATGCTCTATGTGCCCTGTTCGGACGGAATGCAGCTACCTCTTCAGTGTTGTCAGGATCTCCCATCGTTACGCTGAAAGGTTGAATTCAAATAGTTCATTCGATATTCAATGTTAAATTACATCAAACGGGAGATAATAAAATTACTTACTCAAAGTCAGCCTCGTCTGCAAGCAATGGATGAGCTGTGAATTCAAGTTTCCTTACCAAGTGGGATTGAACATCTTGAATGGACGCATGAACCAAGGCTATTGCTCTATCCACATCCGGCATTTTCTCTATTTCAGTTTCCTGAAATTTATTAACCAAACAAACTGGCGTTAGTTGTGAAAGCCTAGATCACAAGATGGAGTTGTTGGCATTCTTTTGTTCATAGGAATGCCCGTCTGCCTAAAGCTTTTTCCAACAACATCAGCCAACAAGCACATTTTTTTAAAAAACTGTCTGTTGTGTCTGTTGGCTGCAAATTGTTATTATATAATCATTCAACATCATTCCACGAACATAGGAATTTTAAATGAAAAATGTACATTATTTTACATAAATACCTCTCCATCTGGTATTTTGTTGTTTTGAGGTGTTTCTGTTGTCTCTGCAGGTTTGCTCCCCTCGGTATTTGCTTCATGGTTTTCTTCCAAACATAAGCAAAATATTAATACAATTATTTTACATAACTATTTCACATCAGTAATAGCATTTTACACCAACAAAGTGCACTTTACACCAACAAATCAATAAGAACAGCACTTTACACTAACAAATCAGAACGAACAGTATTTTACACCAACAAGTCTGAACGAACAGTACTTTACACAAACAAGTAGCACTTTGCAATAAACAAATCAGAATGAACAGTACTTTACACCAACAAGTCAGAACGAACAGTACTTTACACCAACAAATCAAAACGAACAATACTTTACACCAACGACCAGTAGTTTACACAAACATGTAGCACGTTACACTAACAAATAAGAACGAACAGTACTTTACAACAAAAAATCAGAATGAACAGTACTTTATACCATCGATCAACAGTTTACACAAACAAGTAGCCTTTACACCAATAAATCAGAAAGATCATTTTACACCAAACAACATCATTTGAAACAAACAAACAGTATATTACACCAAGGATCAGCATTCTAAACCAACAAGTTGAACTTTACACTAACTAATTAGTACTATGCTTACCTCTTTCTCTTCAGTTTCCTCCTCCTGATTGTCTACTACTTTCTGAAGGTCAGCTATATTTTTGTACATCATCCAGGATCGATTGTAATGTCCCCATATATGGAATCTTTGAAGCCCTTACTTTTGCCAAGTACTCCATGAACGATCTACTAAATTTCCCCAGTTCAATGTACATCTCTATAAGCCTCCCCAAGAGTTCCATAGGATCCTGTAAACATATTATACGTTTTACATCAATTTTTTATGTCAAAAGACTATTAATATCATTATGATATTTACCTCTTCCATAGGATCCTGTTTTTTAGACGCATAAGGGTTCTCCTCTTCCATAATGGATATTATCATATTCGAAGCAGTTGGATCCTTATTTGCATCACCCTCATCCACTTTTACAGCCTCTAAGAACTGTGACAATGGCAAAAACATCAAACGAATGAGAAACAAAAGCAGTAGATTGATGTAAACATGGTCTCATTGTTTGAACATTACCTCATCCCCAACTCCAGAATCAGGTTTTGGCATTTGATCGCCTGTAGCTTCAACCATCACTGCCGCAGACAATGTTTCTCTTTGCACAGGAGTTTCTACCTCATGTAGACTTGCCTCATCTTGCATGTCAACTTCCTTATCTTGCATGTCAACTATTTCTGCTAGTTCCTCCAAAAATTGTGATAAGAAAGTAGTAGATTAATGTCAAATAACACTTTACATCAAACCTTGATGTGAAATGCCACTTTACATCAAGTATGATGTAAAGTGATATTTTACATCAGATATTGATGTAAACTAGCATTGTTTTATATCAAATGATTGTTTCCCTTGAGCTTCATCCCACTCATGTCTACTTGTCTGCCCAGCTTCCTGTGCGGATTCCTCCGCAGCTTCCTGTGCAGATTCCTCCGCAGCTTCCTCTACGGATTTCTCCCCAGATCTATCCATTGATTTTTCCCTCTCCTCATTATCTAGTTCCTGCCCTGCATCATCATCCCCCTGATTCCCATTTGATTCATCACTAACTGTTTCATCTCTTTCAGTTTCATTCGATCCATCGGGGGATGATTCACCTTCATCACTTTTAAAAGTAATGTATTTTGACATCAAGTTAAATAAAAACTTCATATAACTCATCATTCTCTTGAGGGCGTTCTCTTATTCTGACCGTTCCCCAGAGTTTTTTTCTTTGTGCAAGCTCCATCAGCTTACTTTGGGGCCAATTTTGGATTGTTGGGATACGAAGATCATTGGTATTGATATTCGAATACCCAAGCCTATCAGCGTACAACAACTGTGATAGTGCCAAAAACATCAAATTCGAGTTAGGAACAAAATAAAAATTATGATGTAAAGTGCAACTTTACATCAATAAGTGATGTAAAGTGGCAGTTTACACAAGACTCTGATTTACATGATGTAAAATATACCACAACAAATGTAAGAGTCCCTCGTGAATTGGCCTATTGGATGTGCTCTCCATTCCTTTATGCTCTCCATCAAGCGATCGAGGATGCATTTCCTCCAATTCAGCTTCATGATATTCGCGACTGACCTGAATGATTTCAGATATCGGTATTAAACGGTATTGGTCCCATTGCATTGGATGAGAGTTGATACCATGAATATCAAGAAGTCTTGAAGGAATTCCAAGCCCGCGTCCTTCCTGCTCTTGATTTAGTCTGCTAAGTTTGTTGCTGATGTCATAGCCTTATTTGGTGGAACTGGGTACCTTATATCCCACTTCTTCTTGTCTTCCATGTAGATATTAGATTTTTATCGTTCTTGGTTATTCCTCAACAGCTACTTCCCAACCAGGGAATCTCATTACTAATTTGACATCAACTTCATTAATTAGAATTGGGCCTACATCCAACTCCAATGTGTTTCTTTGGGTGTTAATGTTCGATATCAAGTACTGGCTGAACGAATTTGGAAACCTCCTGTAGTTAATGTGAAACAGGCAGCCCAGTCCCACACTTGTCAGTTGCTCCCTTTGGGGTTCACTGAGTTCTGTGAGCAGTGATGATATTCCAGCAGCAGAAGTTCTTGACTGGAATCTTGCCTTTGTTTCTTCCCCCCCCCCCCCCCCCAATGGTCTTCTTCTGATTCTCCCTGGTCTGTTACTTCAACTAGGTCATGCACTCTCTTGCTCCTTTGCTCTAAGATTTCAAGAGCGAGCTTCGCTTCTTTCTTTTCCTCATCATTTTTGTTTTCTTCCCCTTTTTTATTAGCTTTCTGATCCTTTTTATCAACTTTATGATCCTTTTTATCAGCTTTCTCCCTTTTCTCATTCATTTGTTGCTTAAATTTTTCTAAAGTCATCATTTCTTGGAAATCATCGTCAGAATCTTCTTGAACGACCTTCTTTCTTTTGCCTGCAAGCACATCAACAAGTGAACAGAATTTTACACCAAATAACAGTACTTTACATCAACAAACAGTACTTTACACCAACAGATCAGTACGAGCATTATACACAAATGAGCTTCATTTTACACCAATAAACCGTACTTTATACCAACTAACACTGCTTTACACCAACGAACAGTACTTTACACCAACTGTCAGCTCTTTACATAAAGAAGTAAAACTTTACACCAACAAATCAGAACGAACATTTTACATCATCCAACATCATTTTAACCCAGCAAACACTAATTTACACCAACAATCATCATTTTACACAAACGAACAATACTTTACACTAGCGATCAGCAATTTACACAAATGAACAGTACTTTACACAAACGATCATCACTTTACTTAAGTAAGTAGCACTTTACACCAACAAATCAAAACGAACATTTTAAACCAACCAATATCATTTTAAACTAGCAAACACTACTTTGCACCAACAAACAGTACTTTACACCGTCGGCACTTTACATAAACAAGTAGAACTTTACACCAACAAATCAGAATGAATATTTTAAACCAACCAACATCATTTTAACCCAGCAAACACTACTTTACACTAACAATCATCATTTTACACAAACGAACAATACTTTACACGAGCAATCAGCAGTTTACACAAACGAATAGTACTTTACACCAACGATCATCACTTTACATAAGCAAGTAGCACTTTACACCAACAAATCAAAACGAACATTTTAAACCAACCAACATCATTTTAAACCAGCAAACACTACTTTACAGCAACAAACAGTACTTTAAACCAACTGTCGGCACTTTACATAAACAAGTTGAACTTTACACCAACAAATCAGAACAAACATTTTAAACCAACCAACATCATTTTAAACCAGCAAACACTACTTTACACCAACAATCATCATTTTACACAAACAAACAGTACTTTACACCAACTATCAGCATTTTACACCAACTAACAATACTTTACACCAACATACAGGTCGAGATTTTTACACAAATAAACATTATTTTAGACCAAGAGATCAGTAATTTACACCAAAATTCATCAGTTTACATCAACATACAGTACTTTACACCAACAGAACATTGTTTTACAAGAAAATATAAGTATTTTGTCCTTGGTCTCTTTAAAACTGCAAAATCTTACTTTCTGTTACTGCTTTATTTGTTTCTTTTGTCCTCGATCTCTTTACACAAACAATTTTTTTCGGGCTCCTAACCGTTTTGCAATTTTTACACCAAAATAGAAAGTAGGACCATTATGAACAACGTCAAGTAACCCTAAACTGCAAATATGAGTTCAAAATTTGTTATAAACATACCTTCCATGCCGCTTTCAATTCTTTTTGCTTCTGTTTCACTTGTAAAGTGCTTAACCCTAGCTATCTTTGTACGGTTTGCTCGAAGTTTTTTCTTCCCCCACTGAAAAAATGATGTGTTTTTTCTTCTTTTAGTTCTTCAAAAACAATGTCGATTCGTCTGATGTTGGATCTTCGTTTTATAGTAGTCTTCTGCCGTTGAAGTGGGTCGGTTCCGCTATCGAACGTGCTCTTCTTGCTTCATTTTTCTGCGAAGATCGTGGGTTGAGTGGAGAGGTTTAAGAGCGCTGCAGCTTCTTCGAATGGAGAATAAAATCTCAAACTGCCCCTTTCCATTGCTTTTGATCTATATTGGTGTAAAGTCCGTACAACTTGGGCTCCCAAAAAAATTTGGAATTTGATTTTGATTTGATCCGCCAGATTGTATTTGATGTAAAGTAGTGGATAGGGCGGCTGATTAGGCGGGCTGTTAGGCACGTTCGAACACGGATCCGTGGCCAATTTTTTCCCATTTTATTTCTTTTTTTTTTTTAACTAGGTGTATGGAAAATTTATTTATCCTAGTCATATAATATAAGAACTGAAAAAGCTAACACTTGTTTTGCTTGATATGAAACATTGTTTTGAAAGTAACCAAAAGATTCATATCATAAATAACATAGTTTCATATTAGATATAACATGATTTCGTATCATGGATAATAAACTTTCATATCAATATAACAAAGAGATTCTTATATGAAAGTAAACAAATGGTTCACATTATATAAACATAAATTCATATAAACATAACAAGGTTTCATATCATTCATAGTCGGGTTTCATATCAATACAACATACAGCTTCTTATATGAAGCAAACAAATGGTCCATATCATACAAAACATAGTTTCATATTATACAAAACATGATTTTATATCATGCACAATAGGGTTTCATAACAATACAACACACATGTTCTTATAAAGAAAGTTAATCCCAGTTTTGTTTGATATGAAACCTTGTTTTGCTTAATATGAATTCAATATGAGGGTGACTATATACCGCCCTCCTTTTTAATATTCTCCGACCCCATTTATAAAAAAGTCCCTAGATTTAATATTTGTCGCCCCCTAATTTTTATTCACTGTCCCCTCTCACATTTACAATATAACCCTTAATTTTAATATTTTTCGCCCTCGAATTTCTATTCACCGCCCCTTACAATTTACCCATATAACTTTATAATATTATAATAATTTATTAAAAATAATAAAAAAATTTAATTATTAATTTGCCATTATGATATTAACTACTAATATTTTTATTATAATTCATACTCAAATGTGCAATTAAATTTAAACAGCATATAGTTAGCAAAAATATACTTTCCAAAAAAAGAAATTGGCCAAAATCATAATTTGTCAAAAAATAATTTTCAAAAAAAATTTATTTTGGTACATTTTGTCATAGACACGTCTTGTCACCTCATAAAATATTCTCAGCAAATTGTAAATTTTTTCCGAAAGGTATAATTGTTCTGAAAAGTAATTCAATTTGGAATCTTGAGCAACATTTAATTGAAAGTTGAAATGTTTGTTGGTTTGTGTGAGTGTGGGTTTTTGTGAGGGCTTCTGTTCTGATGTGATGTGAGGGAGGCTAGGTGACAAGAGAGAGAGAGTGAGAGGTGGTGGTGAGGGCTGCACGTGCTTTTGGTGGGGGCTGGGGTTTAAACGGGAAGGAGAGGGAGTGGCGGTTGTGAGGGCTGCAGGTGAGGGGCAGTGGTGTGGTGAGGTCCGAAGGGGCCAGATCCTGTTAGAGAGGAGGTGAGGACCCAGGTGGGAGGAGATCTGGTGGCCTGCTTTGTTTTTCGTTGCCGGTTGCTGCAGGAAGGAGGAGGTCTCTGGATCCGGTGATCGGTGGGTTGAGACGAAGGAGATTGCTGGCATGGGACTTTGGTGGTCGTCGTGAGCGATAGCGGGATGAAGATCCGATGGTGGTCGTCGGACGAAGGAGGTTGGTCGCTGCCATCGGACGAAGATCCGATGCAGATCCGGTCAGCGCTGACCGTGGACGCAGATCGATGGAAGGTTATCGGCGGCTAGATCTGCTGCTGCAAGCAGCTCCGTCAGGCAGCAGCTAAAAACAAAGTTTTTTAATTAATTTTAATTTATATATATAATAAGGATCTTACTATTTGTAGCTCAAATTTACTATGTGTAGCTCAAAAAAATTGATGAAATGCCTAAAATACCCTTAAAAGCAAAAAATAAGAAAATGCAATGCAAAATTGCATGTAAGTTGCGAAATAAGAATAAAAAATCGGACCCAATTTGAGAAAAATTGGGGGAAAATCACCAACAATGTGCAAAAAAAGGCAAAAATCGTCACATTAATCCGATTTTCGGGACAAAAATCGCACAACCTATCCGATTTTTGCCCCAAAAATCGGATAAGTGTGGCGATTTTTGCCCAAAAATTTGCCACACACATCCGATTTTTTGGGCAAAAATCGGATAGTGTAGGCGATTTTTGCCTGTAGTTATGTTTATATAATTGTCTTGCAAACCTTACAAAATCATACGTTATTTCAGATTTTCTAAGCAAAACTCTCTCAGACTTTCCAAAAAATTTTGAAAAAATCGCAAAATGGAAGATTTTTGTAAATTCCAACGTCTACATCCAGACCTGTCCACCACGTCTCAGAACACTAGCACCACGTCAAAAATAACTAGCATCACGTCCAGAAACGTCTACATCTATTCATGTGAATTTAAACTGATTTTTTTCACAAAAACAGCCCATCACCTCAAAGAACAATTAGCACCACGTCCAGAAACGTCTACATCTATGCATGTGAATTTAAGCTGATTTTTTCCACAAAGACAGTCCACCACGTCAAAAATAACTAGCACCATTCCAGAAACGTCTACATCCATGCGTGTGAATTTAAGCTGATTTTTTCCACAAAGACAGTCCACAACGTCTCAGAACACTAGCACCACGTCAAAAATAACTAGCACCACGTCCAGAAACGTCTACATCTATTCATGTGAATTTAAGCTGATTTTTTCCACAAAGACAGTCAACCAAATCTCAGAACACTAGCACCACGTCCAGAAACGTCTACATCTATGCATGTGAATTTAAGTTGATTTTTTCCAAAAAGACAGTCCACCACGTCTCAGAACACTAACACCACGTCAAAAATAACTAGCACCACGTCCAGAAATGTCTACATCCATGTATGTGAATTTAAGCTGATTTTTTCCACAAAGACAGTCCACCACGTCTCAGAACACTAGCACCACGTCAAAAATAACTAGCATCACGTCCAAAAACGTCTACATCTATTCATGTGAATTTAAGCTGATTTTTTCCACAAAGACAGTCAACCACGTCGCAGAACACTAGCACCACGTCAAAAATAACTAGCACTACGTCCAGAAACGTCTACATCTATTCTTGTGAATTTAAACTGATTTTTTCCACAAAGACAGTCCACCACGTCTCAGAACACTAGCACCACGTCAAAAATAACTAGCATCACGTCCAGAAATGTCTACATCTATTCATGTGAATTTAAGCTGATTTTTTTCACAAAGACAGTTCACCACGTCTCAGAACACTAGCACCACGTCAAAAATAACTATCACCACGTTCAGAAACGTCTACATCCATGCGTGTGAATTTAAGCTGATTTTTTCCACAAAGACAGTCCACCACGTCTCAGAACACTAGCACCACGTCAAAAATAACTAGCACCACGTCCAGAAACGTCTACATCCATGCGTGTGACTTTTAGCTGAATTTTTTACAAAGACATTCCACTATGTCTCAAAACAACTAGAACTACGTCAAAAACAACTTGCACCACGTCCAGAAATGTCTACATCCATTCATGTGAGTTGAAGCTGATTTTTTTCTCAAGGACAGTCCACCACGTCTCCGAACAACTAGCACCACGTCCAAAACAACCAGGAACACATCCAGAAACGTCTACATCAGGAACACGTCCATTTTGCAATTTTTTCAAAATTTTTTTGGAAAGTCTGAGAGAGTTTTGCTTAGAAAATCTGAAATAACGTATGATTTTGTAAGGTTTGCAAGACAATTATATAAACATAACTTGCCCCAAAAATCGCCTACACTTTCCGATTTTTGCCCAAAAAATCGGATCTGTTAGGCGAATTTTTGTGTAAAAATTGCCACACTTATCTGATTTTTTGGGCAAAAATCGGATAGGTTGTGCGATTTTTGCCCCGAAATTTGGATTAGTGTGGCGATTTTTTCCTGTGTTTTCGCGCATTATTGGTGATTTTTCCCCAGTTTTTCACAAATTGGGTCCGATTTTTTATTATTATTTCGCAACTTACATGCAATTTTACATTGCATTTTCCCATTTTTTGCTTTTAAGGGTATTTTAGGCATTTCATCAATTTTTTGAACTACAAATAGCAAAACTGAGCTACAAATAGCAGCCCAGATATAATAATTGAAATAAAAAATTTCTTTTTTCTCTTTTTATTTTTTAAGAAGGAAAAAAAATATATGTATAACTATTGGAAATTTTAAAAAAAATAATTTTATTTTAATTTACATATATAATTTATGAAATATAAAAAATAAATTAAATTTATTTTTGTAACTTTGAAGTTATTTTTAATATTTTTTTGTTCAGAAAGGGGACAAAATATGTACTAACTGTTGGAATAATTTTAAAAAATATAATTATGAATTTAATATATTTTATTTTTGTAAATTTCAATTTATTTTTAAAATTATTTTTATTCTTTTATTTGTAACTTGAGAAATTTTCGAATAATATTTTATGCTATGTTGCAGGAATTGTGTATTAATTTGTTGATTTCGAGATATTTTAAGAAGGTAAGATATGAGTATTTATGTATATACTGATTTAGGAGATGTATATTTTATTGTGAAATTTATAATTGTAAAGTTGATGAGTTTGATTGGATTATGTATGAATGAATTTGTTAATGGTTACGTGGGGAAAGATTCAGGTTTACAAGAGTTATATCTATCGTAGTATTCGTTTGGTAAAAATTAATTTGGTTTAAGTGCATTGACAACTAATGTTGGAAAATGTGAAAAAAAAAATGGTAAATAGGAAATTTGGCCAAAAATCACTAAGCCAAACTAGATATATGTCATTTCTATTCAAAATAAAATGTAAAATTGATTCACATCAATTGTGGCTCGAGTATGCTGCGAAGAATAACTCTTGAGTGGAATTATATCGAGAGTTAGAGTTTAGTTTTTCTTCAGAATAAATTCTAAAATTGGTCATTATACTATAGTCACTTTCTGGTTTTAGTCATCATACTTTGAAAACTATTTTTAAGGTCATCATACTTTACTTTTCTTTTCAAAAATGGTCACTCCGTCAAGTTTGACTGTTAACCCACTAGCGGTCAACTTTTTTTAGGATTATTTTTATCTTTTTATTAACTCATTAAATTAAAAAAGAGTAAACTCTGAATTTGGTCATCATACTTTTCTAAAATTCCATTTTTGGTCATCTTACTTTAAAAATTATATTTGAGGTCATCATACTTTTATTTTTTATTTAATTTTGGTAATTCCGTCTAAATGTTCTCAAACAGCCATAATTTTTTAGGGTAAATACAAAAAAAAAAAACCCATCGTGTACGTGAAAATTTTTTTATTTATTAATTATTTTTTCGCATTTCCGCCGCCAACATCCACACCCTCACCCCCATCATGCATGTGACTTTAAAAAGTCTTATTCTTCTTAAGGGTGTGGGTTAGGGCTGTTGAGCCATTGGAGCTGCTACAATGAAGCTTTCTTAGCCTTTATTAAAGTCCAATGTTGTGTTGTAATTGTTGCAACCACATTGTGACAAATCTGTGAATTACTAAGGCAATAATGGACTGAGTTCATGAGGATTGTCTGGACAAAATCTCAGCAAGAAGCCGATGAATAAACTGAAGTGCCAAAATGAGAAGGAAGTGTACTGTTGGTACATCAGATCAAAGGCTACACAGATCAGATCAAGTTACGCGCACATCAGATCAAAGGCTGCACAGATCAGATCAAGTTACGCGCACATCAGATCAAAGGACAGTGCGCATCAGATCAAAGGACAGTGCGTATCAGATCAAACGAAGTAAAGATCAGATCAAATTCTCAAGGGATTGCTCAGCAGCTTGGTTTCACAGAAGCAAGGCAAGTCAGCAACAAAACATATTTGCAGCAGAAGAGAACAACTCAAGGCTGGAGAGCTGGAGCAGACACCTAAGAAGCTGAAGTCAAGGACGGCTAGTGAATCACACCTCAAACGCGCGACTCTAAAAGTCTCTCAAAGATTCAGAAGACGCAGGAGCATCATGTTGAAGTATCTAGCAATCCTGTGAGCGAGCAGAAATACAAAAGAATCAAGAAGTGCCCGATCAGAAGAACTGCAGGAGCTACATGGATGGTTCTGAGTTGCTGGACAGAACGTTGTGACATGAAGGCTAACATCAGATCAACTGCAAGCTAACATCAGATCAGCTGCAGGCTAACATCAGATCAACTGCAAGCCAACATCAGATCAACCGGAGGTTAACATCAGATCAACTGCAAGCTGACATCAGATCAAATGCCGCGTACATCAGATCAGCTATAAGCTAAGATCAGATCACTTCTGCTGTTCCAAAATATCTTGGTCAAGCTACTTGAGAAATATGGAGTACAGTCAACAATATGACATGGCAAGCAAGTTGCAATTTAAAAAGGTTGAAAATGGATTATATGAATCTTGAGCCGCCTTCCATGCAAGATATGCTGACACACCGCACGTAGGGCACAGTTTTTCTTCTGGGAAAATGAAAAACCGGGCATATGAGTAGGTGGAGTAGGTACAACAACAGCAGTATGCAGGATACACCATATTGAGAAAAAAAAAAAAAAAAAAAAAAAAGAGGGAGTGAGATGAGCAGAAGCCAAGGTGTGTGCTGAACAGAACGAAACCGAGAAGAGGGAGTGAGATGAGCAGAAGCCAAGGTGTGTGCTGAACAGAACGAAACCGAGAAGAGGGAGTGAGATGAGCAGAAGCCAAGGTGTGTGCTGAACAGAACGAAATCGAGAAGAGGGAGTGAGATGAGCAGAAGCCAAGGTGTGTGCTGAACAGAACGAAACCGAGAAAAGGAAGGAGAAAAAGAGTGAGAGCAGAAAAAGATGATATGAAAAATACAAGAGAAAAAGAAACAGTCTGCTGCACAAGGAGAAGCTGAAGCATTGGAGAGGCAGAAGTCAAGAAGAAGAAGAAGCTGAGGAGGAGCAGAATCGGGAGAACTGACTCTGAGATTGCAGCTTCAGGTGGTAAGCCTAGAACACTATCAAACGTCTTTCATTAAGTGATTTTGAAAGATATTTGTGTAGAAAAGGCAGTACAATAGAGATTTAAATGTTGTTGTTTTAGTTGATGAACCTGTAGAGGTAGTGAACCTCAATGTGTTGAGCAGTGAGCTCTTGTTTATGTTGCTTATGGTCAGTGAGGCCAGAGCTGAAGGATTCTGTGATAGTGAAGATTGACAGGAGTGAATCTGTCCGTGGATGTAGATCATTTGATCGAACCACGTAAAAATTCTCTGTGCACATTTACTGCTTTGAGTGTGTGTCTTGACTGGTAGTGAACCTCCTCGAGTGATTGAATTGATCTGATCTCTTCATTGAATTGATCTGATCTCTTCATTGAATTGATCTGATCTCTTCCTTGGATGATCTGATGTCTTCCTTGGTTGATCTGATCTGCCAACAGTCCATCTAAGCCAAAACGTGAGTTCAACAATAAGCTCTAACTGAGCTAACATTTGAGAGGGAATCCTTTAGTTGAAAGAAAAATTGATAAAGTGTTGATTCACCCCCCCCCTCTCAACACTTGACACGATCCAACAATTGGTATCAAAGCAAGGTTTACTTTTGTCAAGTGATTGTTGAAACTTAGAACCAGCAGTAGAAATGGAGAATCAAGCAACAACTGTTAAGGGAGTTCCTTATTTCAGTGGCCAAAATTTCCAGTTATGGAAAAAGAGAATGAGTGCTTATCTCTTAGCACAAGGCCTACAAGTACAAAGAGTAGTCTTGCATGGATTTACACCAACTGTAGATGAGGAGAATCCTACAGGTGCAGAAATTAGAAACTTAGAAGCTGATGGAAAGGCAAGGAATGCTCTATATGCAGCTCTGTCAGAAAAAGAGAACTTTAAAGTTATAGACTGTGTTACTGCTCATGAAATATGGATTAAACTGATTAACATTCATGAGGGAGACATCAAGGTTAAGGAGGCAAAATTGCAGGTTCTTAGAAGTAAGTTTGAAGGTCTTAAGATGGGAGAAGGTGAAAACATTGAGGACTTTCTAAACAGAGTTGTTGAATTAGTTAGCTCAATGAGGGGTCTGGGTGAGAGTGTTGGAGATTCCAATATAGTTAAAAAGGTTCTTAGATCTCTACCAGCAAGATATGATTCTAAGGTCTCTGCTATAGAGGAGAGGGACCTAGATAAAGTGACATTAGATGAGCTACAAAGCACTCTTGTAGCATATGAAATGAGGATTTCAAATTCAAAGGAGGAGACGTCAAAGGCAGTCAAGGAGATAGCATTTAAAGCAAAACACTCAAGGAAGCTAAAGGAGGAAAGCAGTGAAGATGAAGCAGCAGACAGTGATCTTGAAAGAATGATGGTGCTGATTTCAAGGAGTTTCAGAGGTCAGACTGGAAAGTACAAGGGAAAGTTGCCCTTAAAATGCTTCAATTGTGGCAAAATAGGCCACTTTGCAAGCAAGTGCTTCATGAAGAACAAGAGAACAGAAGATGAGGAAGCTGACAAGCCATCAGACAGATGGCCTGAGCAGAAAGGAAAGAAGAAGATGGGCTTCAAATCAAGAAAAGGGAAACCTTACAGAAAACGGAGCTACCTGAGCAAGAAGAAGAATGATAGCTCTGAGGAGGATGAAGAGACTGATATCTCAGACAGTGAAGATGAGTCTGAAGCTGAAGAGGAGACCCTCATGGTGATGAAATCTTCAACTGTTTCATTGAAGGAGGATGCTGAACTAGAGAACCAATCAGCTGATGATGAAGAAGTGGATCTAGAGGAAGAACTGGAGTTTGCATACAACAAGATAGAGGAGCAGAAGAGATTGCACAAGAAGACAATGAAGACAATGAAGGAGATGGAAAAGGTCATCTTGAGCAGTCAAGAAGAAAACTCAATACTGGAGAATAGAGTAACTGAATTGGAGCAGGAACTGATTCTCATGCAAAATGAAGCTGAGGTTCACAAGAATTGTACAAGAGAAAAGATGGAACTTCAAAAGACATGTGAAACCTTGGTAGAAAAGCTAGATGCCACCACTGCCGAACTAGAGGATGCAACAAGAAAGATAGAAGATCTGCTGTATCAACAAACTGTGTTCAAAGCTGAAGAAATGACTGATGGAACTACTGTAGGATCAAAATTGAAAGGAAAGCTGGAGTTTCAGTCAAGCAAAACTGAGCCTGGTGAATTCTCAAGGAGCAAAGAAGTGGCTGCAAAAACTGAAGAAGCTACAAGGAAGTTAGATGAGTGCCTCAGCAAGCAGAGATCTTATTCAGAAGGGAAGAAAGGTCTTGGCTATGAAGGAGATCAAAAATTAGAAGGACAACCAGCTGCAACAACCAAGAAGACTGTTACCTTTGTCAAAGAAGGTTCAATTTGTGTTGCTGATGTAAAGGCAGGAACTAGCTTTGTTGATGCTAAGAAGATGGAAATTTCTAATGGATCAAGAAAGTCTACTGAGCAAAATGAAAGACTGCACGAGCTGAGGGGGAGACAATCTATGTATCAAAGAAGCTTGCTCAAAAGTAGAAAACTGATTGCTGGAGTATGTTTCACCTGTGGAGAATCAGGTCACTATGCAGCAAATTGCTGGAGGAAGGCACTCTGGAGATTTGAAGGAAGAACAATGCAGTCAAGAGGATGGAATAGAAAAGAGTATTATCATCAAAGAAGCCCAAGTACTTCAAGAAGGATCCCTGAAGCTGAAACCAGAAAAGGTCATATCATGCAACCTGGAGAAGTGTATCAGAAACTGAATGTCTGGTGCAGATGCAGATTGCCAAACAAGAGAAGCAAGTGGTCTGAAGGAGTGAACAGCAGGAGAGTCCAGCCACTGCAACAAGCTACAAATAGAAGAAACTTTGCAGCAGGAACAAGAAGAAACCAAGCAGATTACACAAGAAGAAATCAGTCTCTAATGCAGCCACTTAATCTGAGAAACAGATTTCAAATTTTTGAAGAGTTAGAAGAGAATGATCACTGGAGCTGCAGCAGGAGCAATCAGAGATTGAATGAACAGCAAGGCATACCAACAGCAAGAAAAATTTGGAGAAAGAAGCACAGATTTGAAGAAGCTTGTATTGCTGAAGTTGCACTGAAAACAAAAGCTAAGGAAGCCCAATGGATCATTGACAGTGGGTGCACAAGCCATATGACTGGAGACAAAACTCTACTGAGAAACACAAAAGAAGTTGAAAGAGGGTTTGTCAAGTTTGCAGATAAGAGTGGGTTAAAGATCAAGGCTGTTGGAGAAGCCACCATTGGATCAGAAAAGTTCAAATCTAAGGAGGTGCTGTTTGTAGAAGGACTGAAGTACAACTTGCTGAGTGTGAGACAACTGTGTGACAATGGTTTCAAAGTAGACTTCTCAAAAAGTGGCTGTTTCATTAAAGACTGCCAGACTGGAGAAATCATGGCCAAAGGAATAAGAGACAACAAGGATTTATACCTCATAGATGTGAAGGAAAAGTTGTGCATGCTAAGCAAGACGGATGAAAATACTCTTTGGCATTGCAGGCTTGGACATTTAAATCAAAAGAGCATGAGAAGCCTGGTGAAGTGCAATGCAGTGTTAAACCTCCCGGTACTAAAGAGGGACAAAAGCACTTGTGACTCATGCCAAAAAGGGAAATTTGCAAAGCTTTCTCACAAGTCCAAGGAGCATAGAACCTCTAAGCCATTGGAGCTAGTTCACACTGATGTATGTGGACCAATGAAAAGAAAAGGTACAGGTAAAGAGATGTATTTCATTCTGTTTGTGGATGACTACACTAGGATGATGTGCATCATGCACATGAAGCAAAAGAGTGAAGCCTTCAACTGCTTCAAAAGATTTCAAAAACTGGCAGAAAACCAGCATGGAAGGAAGATCAAAGTTTTGAGATCAGATAATGGAGGAGAGTTTACCTCGCAGGAATTTGAAGAATACTTGGAGGAAATGGGAATCAAACATCAAGTCTCAAGTCCTCACACTCCTCAGCAAAATGGAGTTGTAGAGAGGAAAAATAGGAGTGTGATTGAGATGGCAAGAACCATGCTGTTGGAGCACAATACTCCAAAGCACTTCTGGAAGGAAGCCACAATGGCAGCTGTGCATGTACAAAATAGAACCATGTTGAGGCCAAACACTGAAAAGACACCATATGAACTTTGGTATGGTCACAAGCCAAATGTGAAGTACTTTAGAGTTTTTGGCAGCAAATGCTTCATCAAGAACAAGGAGCAAAGCATTGGAAAATTTGAAGAGAGGGCTGATGAGGGCATTTTTCTTGGTTACTCAAATAAGAGCAAGGCTTACAAGGTTTATAACAAGAGGCTGGATAAGATTATGGAAAGTTATGATGTGAAAGTGGTTGAGGAAGTCAAGATGAAAGCCACTGATCCTGAAAATTTTCTGGATCACTTAGATGACTTGGAGAGCCAAGATGAGGCAGACCTGGAGCTGAAATCAACTACTGAGAAGACTGATGCAGAAGAATCAGAGACAGAAGTTAAAGAAGGCCAGGAAAGAGCAAAAAGAAAGTACAACAAGAGAATTGAGAAGATGCCTATCATTGGAGACCCCAAAGCTCCAGTAAGAACAAGAAGGCAACTGAAAAGTATGGTTGCAACTGCCCTATTGTCTCAAGTTGAGCCAAGGTCAATAGAGGAAGCCCTGGAAGACCAGTCATGGATGCAAGCCATGAATGAAGAGCTGGATCAAATTGAGAAAAACCAAACTTGGGAGCTCGTGGATAGGCCAGCAAACAAAAATGTGATAGGCACAAAATGGGTGTTCAGGAACAAGTTGAATGAGGAAGGAAAGGTTGTAAAGAATAAGGCAAGGCTTGTGTGCAAAGGATACTCTCAAATTGAAGGAGTAGATGTGGATGAAACCTTTGCCCCAGTAGCAAGGCTTGAAGCCATAAGAATGTTTTTGGCAGTGGCTTCAGCAAGGAGTTACAAGGTCTTCCAAATGGATGTTAAATCTGCCTTCTTGAATGGAAATCTGGAAGAAGAAGTGTACATTGAGCAACCGGATGGTTTTCTAGTTTGTGAAGATGAAAACAAGGTGTGCAGGCTCAAAAAGGCACTGTATGGATTAAAACAAGCCCCAAGAGCATGGTACTCAAGGCTGGACAGCTACCTGAAGAATCTGAATTTCAGAAAAAGTTGCATAAATAGCAATTTATATGTTCTTGATGGAAAGGGTGGACAGTTAATAGCCATAGTCTATGTTGATGACATAATATTTGGAGGAGATAAGGAGCAGCTGTGCCATGAATTTGCTAGAAAGATGCAAGAAGAGTTTGAAATGTCCATGATAGGAGAGCTATCATTTTTCCTTGGATTACAGATTCATCAAAAAGCAACTGGAATTTTTATCTCTCAAACCAAGTATACCAAAGAAGTGCTGAAGAAATTTGGTATGACTGATGCTAAGCCAATGTCTACACCCATGGCAACTAACTGCAAGCTGAGCAAGGATGAAAAAGGAGCTGAAGCTGATCAAAGTCTATACAGGAGCATGATAGGAAGCTTATTGTACTTAACAGCAACAAGGCCTGATATTACCTTTGCTGTCTGCCAAGCTGCTAGATACCAGGCAAATCCAAAGAGTTCTCATATGATTGCACTAAAGAGGGTGCTAAGATACTTGCAAGGGACAGTAGATTATGGTCTGTGGTATGCAAGGAAAGGAAGCTTGGGATTAAGAAGCTTCACTGATGCTGATTGGGCAGGAAATGTTGATGATAGGAGATCCACTTCAGGAGGAGTATTCTTTCTTGGTAATAGATGTGTGAGCTGGTTAAGCAAGAAGCAAGAAAGTATAGCCTTAAGCACTGCTGAAGCTGAGTACATAGCAGCAACCAAGGCATGCACTCAAGCTATATGGATGAGATCTGAACTGCAAAATCTTAAAGAAGAAGTTCCCCTGCCACTGATAATTCTTTGTGACAACAAAAGTGCCATTGATTTGTCAAAGAATTCAGTCCAGCACTCGAGAGCCAAACATATAGAAATCAAGTATCACTTCATAAAGGACAAGGTTGAGAAATGAGAAATTATGCTAGAGTATGTTCCCACAGCTAAACAAATAGCTGATGTAATGACAAAGCCTCTTCCAGCCGAGATGTTTGAAATTTTGAGGATGCAAATGGGAGTGCAGTCCTCCTTCTCATGCTGAATCAGTTGAGCATCCCCAAATCCCTTTGAAATTGGTTGTCAAAGGGGGAGAGATAGTCGCAGCATGCAGGGGGAGCTTACTATGTAGAAGAATAAGGTTCAGGGGGAGCTTAGCACTGAGTTGACTGATTGGCTGCAAATGTGGTTGCCAACAATTCCAAAGGGGGAGATTGTTGAGCCATTGGAGCTGCTACAATGAAGCTTTCTTAGCCTTTATTAAAGTCCAATGTTGTGTTGTAATTGTTGCAACCACATTGTGACAAATCTGTGAATTACTAAGGCAATAATGGACTGAGTTCATGAGGATTGTCTGGACAAAATCTCAGCAAGAAGCCGATGAATAAACTGAAGTGCCAAAATGAGAAGGAAGTGTACTGTTGGTACATCAGATCAAAGGCTACACAGATCAGATCAAGTTACGCGCACATCAGATCAAAGGCTGCACAGATCAGATCAAGTTACGCGCACATCAGATCAAAGGACAGTGCGCATCAGATCAAAGGACAGTGCGTATCAGATCAAACGAAGTAAAGATCAGATCAAATTCTCAAGGGATTGCTCAGCAGCTTGGTTTCACAGAAGCAAGGCAAGTCAGCAACAAAACATATTTGCAGCAGAAGAGAACAACTCAAGGCTGGAGAGCTGGAGCAGACACCTAAGAAGCTGAAGTCAAGGACGGCTAGTGAATCACACCTCAAACGCGCGACTCTAAAAGTCTCTCAAAGATTCAGAAGACGCAGGAGCATCATGTTGAAGTATCTAGCAATCCTGTGAGCGAGCAGAAATACAAAAGAATCAAGAAGTGCCCGATCAGAAGAACTGCAGGAGCTACATGGATGGTTCTGAGTTGCTGGACAGAACGTTGTGACATGAAGGCTAACATCAGATCAACTGCAAGCTAACATCAGATCAGCTGCAGGCTAACATCAGATCAACTGCAAGCCAACATCAGATCAACCGGAGGTTAACATCAGATCAACTGCAAGCTGACATCAGATCAAATGCCGCGTACATCAGATCAGCTATAAGCTAAGATCAGATCACTTCTGCTGTTCCAAAATATCTTGGTCAAGCTACTTGAGAAATATGGAGTACAGTCAACAATATGACATGGCAAGCAAGTTGCAATTTAAAAAGGTTGAAAATGGATTATATGAATCTTGAGCCGCCTTCCATGCAAGATATGCTGACACACCGCACGTAGGGCACAGTTTTTCTTCTGGGAAAATGAAAAACCGGGCATATGAGTAGGTGGAGTAGGTACAACAACAGCAGTATGCAGGATACACCATATTGAGAAAAAAAAAAAAAAAAAAAAAAAGAGGGAGTGAGATGAGCAGAAGCCAAGGTGTGTGCTGAACAGAACGAAACCGAGAAGAGGGAGTGAGATGAGCAGAAGCCAAGGTGTGTGCTGAACAGAACGAAACCGAGAAGAGGGAGTGAGATGAGCAGAAGCCAAGGTGTGTGCTGAACAGAACGAAATCGAGAAGAGGGAGTGAGATGAGCAGAAGCCAAGGTGTGTGCTGAACAGAACGAAACCGAGAAAAGGAAGGAGAAAAAGAGTGAGAGCAGAAAAAGATGATATGAAAAATACAAGAGAAAAAGAAACAGTCTGCTGCACAAGGAGAAGCTGAAGCATTGGAGAGGCAGAAGTCAAGAAGAAGAAGAAGCTGAGGAGGAGCAGAATCGGGAGAACTGACTCTGAGATTGCAGCTTCAGGTGGTAAGCCTAGAACACTATCAAACGTCTTTCATTAAGTGATTTTGAAAGATATTTGTGTAGAAAAGGCAGTACAATAGAGATTTAAATGTTGTTGTTTTAGTTGATGAACCTGTAGAGGTAGTGAACCTCAATGTGTTGAGCAGTGAGCTCTTGTTTATGTTGCTTATGGTCAGTGAGGCCAGAGCTGAAGGATTCTGTGATAGTGAAGATTGACAGGAGTGAATCTGTCCGTGGATGTAGATCATTTGATCGAACCACGTAAAAATTCTCTGTGCACATTTACTGCTTTGAGTGTGTGTCTTGACTGGTAGTGAACCTCCTCGAGTGATTGAATTGATCTGATCTCTTCATTGAATTGATCTGATCTCTTCATTGAATTGATCTGATCTCTTCCTTGGATGATCTGATGTCTTCCTTGGTTGATCTGATCTGCCAACAGTCCATCTAAGCCAAAACGTGAGTTCAACAATAAGCTCTAACTGAGCTAACATTTGAGAGGGAATCCTTTAGTTGAAAGAAAAATTGATAGAGTGTTGATTCACCCCCCCCCTCTCAACACTTGACACGATCCAACAAGGGCTGTTAATTCATGTCAGTGTTGGTTTCATGTCGGTTGAAAAAGAAAATTATATTTTTGCCCCCGGCCTTAACCCGAACCCGAACGGGTTGGAAAACCCCAACCCGAACCTGACCTGATTTTTACCAGGTCAACTCGAAACTGACATAGTTAATCCGTTGATTGACCTACCAACCAGAGCAAAACGGGTTGACCGGGTCGGGTTAGTGTCGACCAACCCTAACTTGACCCGCAAACCCGATTTTTTTCACATAATAATTTTTAAAAAATATTTTGGGTCATCATGTCAACCCGTTGACCTGGTGTGTTGACCTAATTTTGACCTGAAAATCTTGGACCGACACGAACCCGGCCTGAAAATTTTTCGGGTCCAAAATTCCAACCCGAACCCTACACGTTTCATGCCGATTTCGTGTTCAATTTTCATGTCGTGTCAGAAATTACCAGCCCTACTGTGGGTGTTCATGGCGAAGATGCGACAAAATAATTAATAAAAAAAAGAAATTCCATGTGTATGATGGGGTGTGCTTTTCTGTATTTACCCTAAAAAATTATGGCCGTTAGAGACTTAACGGAATATTTAGACGGAATGACCAAAATTGAATAAAAGATGAAAGTATGATGACTTCAAATATAATTTTTAAAATAAGATGACCAAAAATGAAATTTTAGAAAAGTATGATGACCAAATTTAGAGTTTACTCTTTTTTAATTTAATGAGTTAATGAAAAGACAAAAATAATCCTAAAAAAAAGTTGACCGTTAGTGGGTTAACGGTCAAACTTGACGGAGTGACTATTTTTGGAAAGAAAAGTAAAGTATGATGACTTTAAAAATAATTTTCAAAGTATGATGACTAAAATCAGAAAGTGACTATACTATAGTGACCAATTTTGGAATTTACTCTTTCCTTAATTAGTTAGTTATTGATTTAATTAACCCTGAATTTGAAATTGAGTATTGTATTTGAGTTAAATTTCAAGTTAAGTCTGTTTAATAAGTTTTATATTTCTGCATAATTTTTAGTTAAGTGAGTGTTGTTGAGTATTAGTGTGAGTTAGGCAAACATCATGTGCAAGGTATCTGGTGTAAAATTAAGGTGTTTTGGATGTGATGTTACAACAAGTTATTGTGGACAGTTTTGTTTGGCTAGGGTTCCTAAATATATATATAACCAAACTCAACTTGTTTAATAAACGAGTAAAAAATCTCAAATTTAAACAGCTTTTTTCGTGTTAGGTTATTGTGTGAGTAAACAATTGGCAACTCTAATTAAAATCATATTATTAATTTTTTTTAGTATTATAAAGACAACACTAGGGGTGGGCAGAGTTTGGTCAAAATCGTTTAAATGGTTAAATCGACGGAGTTTGATTAGTTTGACCAATTTAAGAATATCCCTCGTGGTTGGTTGGTTTGAATAATTTTCAAACTGTAAGGCTGGTTTGGTCGACGATTTTTTATATATAATAAATATAATATATAATTTATTATAAATATTAAATGTATATAATTTGTTTCCTCAAAATTTTCACGCCTAATTTTGCTTTTCTTCTCACATTTGGTTTCCCCTATCATTTTTACATTTAGGGGGCATTTAGTAAAACAGTCGGGAATTGAAATCGGAATGAGTATGATAGAAATAAGAATGGGTATGGGTTAGCTGTCTAGAATCATTACTATTTCTGATGTTTGATTTGTGAAATCAGAATGGAATAATATATAATTATAATATATAAATATAATATTAGAAATATAAATATTATTTATTATAAATATAATATTATAAAAATAATAATTTTATTATAATTAGTCACACATTTGGTCACAGGGAATCAAACTCAAGAAGGGGGTTGAGTTTCATGATACCCATAGGAATGAGTTTGAAACCCATTCCCTTTCCTCAAACAAATAGGTGGAATGAGTTTCAAACCCATTCTAAACCCATGGTAGGGTTAAAACAAACAGCCCTTAGTAAAATTATTGAGTTTTTCTTTTTTACGTATGTCTAAGTTATTTTTATTATTATTTTTTTAATGTGGTGGAATTTGTGGATATATACATTGTATGAATGTTTTGAATGTGGTGTGAATGGGGTCGTTGATTAAAATTGAAGAGAGACTAATGTTTGTGAAAAAAAAATGAATTTGGCGTTTAGAATTTTGTCCATAGAAGTCCATAGTCCCAGAGCTTTCTATAATTTTTATTTAGAGAAATATGCTGTCTTGCGTGAGACCATATCGATTGCAGTCATGATCACGAAACGCTCTGGAATGGTCGTACACGATCAAAAGTATGTTTTATATGTTTGGATTTGAAGGTAGTACAATGTTTTTGGTATTGTTTATATATTTTTAGATTTTGAACTGTGAATGTATTGATATACAAATCAGTCGAACTAAACTGTTAAAATGTGGTTTGACTGATTTGATTTAACAAATTTATTTGACGATTTAAACTGAAAAATTCTCGAATTATAAGTAATGAGTTGATTTGTTTTGCAAGTGCTAAACCGACCTACACAACACTAACTTTAAGACGAAGGAAGTATAAAAATTACTCTTTGTATTATGAGAGCATTACATTTCCTCTTCCATGATCTCAATCTTACATATAAACTCCCTTGGTCATTAAGAAGACCAACGACTATACAATTATATTCTTCACTGCCACATTCCTAATACAACAATGTGTATAATCTGTTCTTCTCAAATCGATCATAAGCCGGTCGAGTTCTTAAGAACAACAGCAAGCTTGATACTAGGCCTAAAACAGAGATCCCTCCCCACCAGACAAAGGTGTAAAAGTAGCATTTTCTACCCATACACACTACTGTCTCAGTCACGGAGCCTAGGCTAGAACCCGAATTGGCATCGTAGACAATGGCTGCAAGGAAACCATAGAGAAGTGATCCTACGGGAATATTTGTGATGAGAATGTTGTGATTAACCCCTACATTGTTGGGTCCAAAAAGCTCAGATGTTATTGAAACTGCAGCAGCAAAAATAAAGCCGGAGCTCAATCCGATCAACGCAGTGCCTGCTTCAAGTGCCATTTGATGCCCTGTTGCAGCCAACAAGAAGAAAGCTATTGGTGTAGGCAACAATGCAATGGCTAACCATCCTGTCCTTGCAAAATAGAATCTCCTGCACGCATAAAATTTTGTTCAATAAATGGAAAGGAACATATAGAGTTAGGCATTATAATAGCACCAGAATGAGCAACTACTAGTTCAGTCCCAGAAAAATAAGAATCCTTATTGAAGTATTTACAAATAGGACTCTAATTTTGCTACTTACGTCCTGATGAAATCTGGTAGAGCTGAAAGCAGGCGGCCGAAGAAGGAAAAGGAGGAATATATTGTTAGAAGGGTTGAAATCCTTGAACTTTGGCCTAGAGATTGTGCAATCTGGCCCAAGTTGTTGCTGTAGACTAATCCAATGGTACCCCCACAAAAGTAGGTAATGTAGTATAACCAGAAATCCAGTCTGTGGAGAAGCATCCGGGCACTGTGCTCTTCTCCAAGCATCACCAATTGATCTCTCTCCATCACCTTCTCACAACACCGCCGGCCAGCTCTCGATTCACCACTGTCTTGTCTTACTACTAGTCCTTTATTATTATTATCTTGATCTCCATCGCCATTGCCATCGTCCGAATACAGCGATCCATTTCTTAAGCTATCGTCCTGACTGAGAAGAGACTTATGCAGCTGAAGGTCATCGTGATCGATAAGTATGAAGCTTGAGCTCTCAAGGCGAAAGCTGGAGTAGATATTTTGATGGAACCAGCCTCTGGCATAAACAATTCCAGGGATGCCTAAGGGAAGTAAAAGCAAGAAGATGGCGCCAGCAAACAGAATGCGGACCATTTCGGGATCCGAAGAAGTGAGGAAAAGAAGGTAGAGGCCAGTGATGACAGCCACAAAGTTCAAAATGATGAATATGAGTTGATCACGTTTGACAGCATCAGAAGAAAGAGTATCGACCGGAGGCTGGCGAAGAATCGGGATGAGTGCTACAAGCGAGGTGAATAATGGGATGAATGCATTGAGAAGGAGGTAGAATGAAGTTGATGGAGAGTTTATTGACTTTGCTGCCAGGTTATATAATGCAGCACTCACACCATTGAAGCTGACTGTGAGAGCAAGGGCAAGAGGTCTATTGGATGGGAAATTCTTTATACAGAGTACAAAGCACACTGTATTGAACCAGCAAATGCTACATCCAGCCAACAAGCACAGTAAGAATATCTGCAAAATGGAAGTATAACAAATCTCATGCTTCAACACATTCTGTTTTATGTTCTTTCAATCATACACAAAAAAAAAAAAAAAAAACCAGCAACATTTTATTTGCCAATAAAATATCAGAATTAAAATAGTGGCATCGACATTGATTAATATATATGGAAAATGAAAGAATAATCCTTAATGCCTAATGACAAATTTAGTCTTAAACATCTGATAGTATCGAGAAATTTAACTCTAAACTTTACTATTCATAATATATTTAGTCTTACTAACATGTTTTTTTAGATAGAAAATGTATTTTGGATCCACAATAACGTGTTAGTCTATGTATCATAAAATTCATCACACAAATTAAATTAATTCATACTACATTTGCTTGGTTAAAGTTTGACGGAATTACAATTAAACTCTTAAATATTAAAAAAATATATAGTTACTAAGACTAAATGTATTATAAATAAAAAAATTTAGACTAAATTTGTGACTATCACTAAATTTGTTATTAAATCATATTTAGAGACCATTCCTACATTTTTTTCTACATAAGCCTATATTCTCCTTTTTAATAACTTGAATTTAGGACCTATATTGGTTCCGTACGAAATGCTAATTTTGCAAAAATACTACATTTGTATAAAAGAGAAAAAGTACAAATTTACAACTGTAAATAAAAACAAATGAAGTAGTCATTACGTGCACCACAATAACACTAATGAATTAAAACACTTGATCAATTAATTACAATTATAAAAAATATTAGTATATTTTAACCCATTCAGATCAGAATGCTCAGAATCGAGAATATTGGTTTGGTTGCTTGCATTTTTTAAAAGTATTTATTTCTGTCTCCATTCGGAATGCCAACAAGGGTGTGAGTGGGAAGTGTAGCGTGAAGGATTAATATTCTTCTTTCGTTTTCTGACATAAAATTTAATCCTCAAATTTATGTGAACATCATTCAAGCAATGATTACGGCCTCATACTGGGCCGAGGTTAAAGCCCATAGATTCTCCATCAACTAATGACTTCATATTTTCATTTTTATTTTCATACCCCCAATTTAAATTTGGGTAGTACTATTTGTAGTCATTTTTTACTATTTGTAATTATATTTTCGAAATAATCTTTTTAAATTATCATTTTATTAATTTTTAAATAATTTATCAAAATTTAACAAAATGAATATATATTTTTATATTAACAAAATGAATACTATATTAATTATTTTAAATATATTTAATCATAAATAATTAATTATAAGAACAATTATAACACATACAGTATTTTTGAAAAAAAATAAAAAGATAAAAAAAGGAAAAAATAAGGGAGAAAAATAATCAAAATTTTTTTGGGGTAAAAAATTCCTGAAAAACTACTCATGTGAAGGTAGTGTGTTGGTGGTGGAGTTTGAAGGAGGAGAAGAAGAAATAACAAAAAATGTTGATTTTTTTTAAAGGAATATTTTGGATAGTAAACTTTAAAAATAAGGTTATAAATAATAAAATATAGACTACAAATAAGTAGTCCAGTTTTCTTACCAAACTAATATTCACCCACTTGTCCAAGGGATGTAACCCAATAATAAATAATATTCGCTTAATAAGTAAGACTATTTAATTGATGAGAGACGAGACTCTTATTAAGAAGTAAGACTAGTAATTAACAAAATAGGGTAAAATTAAAATATATATATATATATATTTATAACTCAATTTATCTTACAACATCAATCAATTATTTTAACTAAAGTAAAAAAAAACTCAAAAAATTTATTATTTAAAAACGGAATGAGCACCATATACTGTTATCATTTCTTCTAAATTGGCATCGGTTTCATTAATAAGTAACATATAACACCCTATTAAACCAAAGGTGATAAGGTGGAGATGTCAATCAAAATATTAAAAAATTATCTAACTCTATCATTTTAAATTTTAAAAATTTAGTTTGAAGCTTGTTATTTTTAATGTTCATATTGATATTCACCGGTTGCTAAGAACTAAAATATATTTATTTTTTATTTAAAAAAATATATATTTCTTTTTTGCATAGTAAGAGAGCAAAAAGTTGTTTAGAAATTTAGAAGGCAAAAATATGTATATTCGGTGAAACCTAAAGAACTAAAAATGGAGGGTTTTTATTATTGTTATTGAATAACTCGAATAGAATAATGGTAGATATAACAATTTTTTTTGAAAAAAATTTGGTAATTTTTATATGGCAAGATTTTGTTTTTCTAAAAAATAAGACTAAAAACAACTTGGTATCAATCCATGAAATAATTTTCTTGGTAAGTTTCTTAGGTTCGGTTAAATTTATTGATTCAATATGCATTTGGGATTGGGTCAACTTTAAACCATAACCTCGTCCCAAAACTAAAATCCTGCCAAAAATGATGTGTAACTAAAATAACCTTTTGTGGGCATAAGATTAATATTTTTTTAACCAACAATTATGTTTTTAATGTATTTTTTTGGGTACAAATATGTTTTTAATTATATTAAAAATATATATTTATTTTAATAAATGTTTAAATAGTAGTAATATATTTTCTCCTAGTAACATAAATTACCGTTAAAGTAGGAGATAATATGTGACTTGACTCGGGTTTAAGTGTAACTGTTAAACACAGGTTGGTTGGTCAGGTGGTTGGTAACCACCCTTCTTCACTTTGATATAAACGTAGAAATCGGCTAAGAGTTTTAAGGAAAGAAATAACTGACCACAACATATGGCAATCTGATAACATTCTCGATGACCAGCCATTGGAGGCCATAGCCCACCAGTCCCATCAAGGCCGCCATGAACATCACCACCCAAAGCGGCAAATAAATCAAAGCCAATCCCGACGACCACCCCAACGCCTTTCCCAGGTCGGAAGCAGTGGCCAGATAGTTCAACTGCACTTGTGTAACCCCCAGCACCGCCTTCATCACCGACGAGTAGGCGGAGAAATCGAAGTTGGTCCCCGTGAAGGCCTGAATCCATATGGTGGCAACAAGGATCATCCACTTTCTCGATTGACCAGCCATCCGATTTCGATCGAGAGTACAACTTAGAAAAAGAGGTGGGGGAGAAAGGAGGGGCTTGCCGGAAATTTTAAAGGAGTCCGGTTTTCCGGCACATGATTGTGACAGTCGTTGCTGGGCTAGTGAGGAGGATGTTGGTTTTGGGGATGAAGAGCGTTTTCACCGATGAATTGAGTTTCTATACGTGGCCTTATTTATATACGTTCACGCAAATATAAACTATTTAAGGTCGGGGAACAAGACAGTGACCCACATACTCATTAAAAAAATTCCTTCCCCTTTAAGTTTTTTATTTTTTCACCAAATTTTTACATTTTATAATGAGTTTTTTAATGAGTTAAATGCAATTTTGGTACATTATATATGGATACACATTTACCTATTAATATATTTAGAAATAAAATATGGACAATTTAATCTAAGATCAATTCAAATTTAAAAATTTTTATGAATTATCATCACTTTATTTTTATATATAGTAATACGTACATGTACATAGTGATACATGATATAATTTGCGATATATAGGCAACATACATTTTTATTCCATTACAAAAAATTCGTGTATTTTGCTCTATTACATTATATATTTAGATAATTTTGGTCAAAAACTCCTTTTTTATTGTTTCTATCAGGGGCAATTTTGTCTTAATATTATATAATGTTTATTTTAACTTTCAAAATTATAAAATAATCCCACTCTTTTACTGACTCCTCTTAAATGTCTCTAAATTTTAGTTAAATCTCTTTACACTCCCCTCCCCTTCCCCCTCCCCTTCTCTCCCCTCTGTCACCTAGTTTAAAGATTATTAAATAATTTTCAATTTTCACCTTATCAAAATTTATTATTAAATAAATATATATTAAAATTCAAATATAATAAATTACACAGCAACTAATTTGCTTGTTACTAACTATATGCTCCTCAACTTTTTAACACAAATTAAACAATGTACGCACTAGTTACATGTATCTATTACTATATATAATAAGTTTCGCATGACAGCTGTATACTTACTAATTACTAAATATAGTAAGTTTTGCTGACGTGTGCGTCTTTTTTTTTTCCTCGCTGACACGTTGTTGCTTTATATTTTAGACGTAGCGGGACGTAGTTGCTTTGTATGTTGGACATATCATATGATTTTGAGCTGAATTTTTCACAGAGACATACTCCCATGTCCTGCTACGTCCCATAACAATTACTGCTACGTCCAACAGTGGGAATGAATTAGAAACAACCTATTTTACAGGAAAGTATTAATACCTTACGGAGAACATTTATATATCATATTTCAGAGTAATAGAGTATTATTTGAAGAAGAAAATGCAAATATAACATCACTAATACATTATTTAGCATCAAATTGAGAAAATAAAGTTTCCTAAATGCATCAAATGCAGATCATACTTTATGAAGTAGTGATTTTTTAAGAAGAATAAGTTATTTTTAAATAATAATAAGTGATTTTCCGTTGTATTTGGTGTTGTACGTCGGCCACGTCCTGCTACGTCTCATAACAACTTCGGCTACGTTCCATAACAACTACTGCTACATCCAACAACGGGAAGGAATCAGAAGCAATCCATTTTACAGGAAAGTATCAATACCTCATGGAGAAAATTTATATATCATATTTCATAGTAATAGAGCATTATTTGAAGAAGAAAACATGAATATAACATCATTAATACATTACCCAACATCAAATCGCAAAAATAAAGTTTCGTAAATGCATAAAATGCAGTTCATACTTTATGAAGAATTCATTTTTGAAGAAGAATAAGTGATTTTTCCGTTGTAGTTGGTGTTGTTCGTTGAAAAATACAATCGCTGATCTCTGTTGAATATGTGTTTGGATGAAGATTTGATTGTGTGCGGTTTTGAATGGAGTGCGGTGAAAGAAAAGAAGTGATTTTTAAAGAATAATAATAAGAAGAGACGTGTGGAGATTACTCTCTTATAGTGAGAGTGGTGATGCTATTATATTTATTAGGTACATGTACCCATAAGTACATGATATAATGACTGATTTTTTTAAGGCATGCGTGCACATGTACCTAGAACTAAACCCCACTATTATGAAATTGAGTTTTTATGAAACTATTTTTAAGACATTTTAATAAAGTATTAAAAATCTTACTAAGATACAATTAATTGTAATGACATTCTTTTAAAGACATTTAGAGTGCGTTTGTTTCGTGGAAATATGGATGGAATCAATCGAAATTTGATAATGTTAGTGTGAATATTGAAAGCTTTGCTTGTATGAACATTATTTCCCAGTTATATCTATTGAAATTCTTTTAGTTAATTGTTTGTATTTTAAATATGAAGTCCCTTTATATCATTTAATTAGATGATAAGGTGTTTGGTATGACACAGTTGATCTCATTATTGGTTAAAGTTATGATATCTAAATAAGGCTCGTGATTGAGACAATTTTGGACACACTGTTGATTTAAGTCATTGTGTGTTTTTGAAATCGGTTTGTCTAAACTGATTGAATCATACAAAAATGCAAGGTGCATATTGAGCAAGAGCGATTAGGATTGAATTAACTTGTACTGGTCTATCGTAGTTAATTCGAACCTAGTATTCAGTCTCTTAATCCCTAGACGAGGACGGGCACGAGTATTGAGCATAGTGTACTTTAATTTTTCAAAGAGTGCGGTCACTTGAGACCCATATACTCGGTAGTTTGGGTGCACTTGTTTAGTTGCTTGGTGTGGTATTGCGAGTCGAAAGGAAACCGTGTACCTGTTAGTTTGAATACTGAAAACTTAGCTTGTATGAAAACTAATTTCCAGTTATATATATCGACTTGAAAGTTTCAGTTAATTGTTTTATGTTTTTCATATGTAGTCCTCTTATATCATGTGACTAGATGATGAGGTGTCGGGTGAAGTACAGTAGATCTCATCTTTGGTTAAAGTCATAATATATAAATTAGGCTCATGACTAAGACAGTTTTGGACATACTGTCAGTTTAAGTCATTATGTGGTTCGGAGATTAGTTTGTCTAGACTAATTGAATCATGTAGATATGCTCAGGGCATATTGAGCATGACCGTTGAGAATTGAATTAACATATACTGTTTGTTAGTAGTTAGTTCAAGCATTGTATTCTGTCTCTTAATCCCTAGACTAGAGCAGACATGAGGATTAGATATTGTGTACTTTAATCTGCCAAAGAGTGCGGTCACTTAAGACCTATAGTTTCTGTAGGTTGGGTATACATGTTTAGTTGCTTAGTGTGTTGTTGCTTGTCGAAAGAAAACCATGTACCAGTGCGTCTGGGGTGATGGTGCTCTTGAGATTAGCTTGAAAGGTTCATTATACTAAACCGGGCCGGTGGACTTATGTCCGGTATAGTAATAAAGTCAAGTGGCACCAATCTCGGATGAGAAGAAGTCGATTAATTAATTTAGCAGTAAATTAATAAATTGACGAGCACTATATCTTTGATGTTGGGAGATTAAAGAATTAATTAATTAGTGGTTCCAGAAGAAATTTTAGGTTGAGTGGTTAATCCATAATTAATCCATTAGTGATACGATTAATTATGTGTTGGGTTAATTGATAAAGTAGAATTAATTATTTAATTAATTAATCCTAAGGGCAATTGGTAAATTGACAAGGTGGAATTAAATAAATAATTAATTAACTCTTAAAGTTCAATTAGAATTAGAAAATCCAATAATTAGAAATCCTAATTGGATTTGGAAACTAATAAACCAAAACCCAACAGGAAAGGCTTAACTTAAGTCCACTTAAGGTCTCTCTTGTAACTCTATAAATAGACACAAGGGATTAGCAATCAAGACACACAATTCACAAGATTAATCGTAATTCTTAGATCACTAAATAAGTTAGTGAGAGAAAGATTAGAAAGATAGAGAGCTGCGTAGGGGCGGTAAACAAGCCCATTACTGGGCGGTAAATAAGCCCAGAACCGGCAAATTTTGTGTTGATTCGTTGTTTCTGATGCGTTCGTTTTTGTAGATAACTTCCCACACAGTTTCCAAACGCGTCTCAGAGTCATACAAGTGAATCCTTGAGTACACGCTTCAAATGTCAATTCTTTTCCTTCCACTTTAGTTAAGAATTAGGCTTAAATCCATTTTGGGTCCCTCATAACATGGGTTATTCCAGTTTTGGTCCCCCATATATTTTAGTCACCAATTTTAGTCCCACTTAAATTTTTTTACCAATTATGGTCCCTTCTAACGGAAAAGTTTAGAAGATAACGGATTATCTCATTTGATTGCTAGTCAAAACCTAATTTTTTTCAAAATGATTTGTACCATGATGTTTTCAATCCATTTTACGACTCGGTTCCTTATGGATGATCAACCCATTTAGATCGACTTACAATCCAAAATGACGGCCAAAACCCTAAATGAGTTGAACATTCATGAGGATCCGGATTATAAAATTGGTTCAAAACATCACGGTACAAATCATTTTGAAGAAAAAATTAGGTTTGACTAGCGATCAAATGAATTAATCCGTTATCTTCTAAACTTATCCGTTAAAAATGACTAGAATTGTCAAAAAAAAAAAAAATTTAAGTGGGACTAAAATTGGTGACTAAAACATATGGGGGACCAAAACTGGAATAACTCATGTTATGATGGACTATAAATGGATTTAAGCCTAAGAATTATTTTGTATGTGTGACAAACCAAATAAACCAAAGCAAGATCCGGTGCTCGTGTGATATTTCTAAAGGGTATGAATTGTATTACGCGAGCGTTCGGGTTTGGTTGAGAATCTCAGATTCTGGAATGCATAGCACGAAAATGAGATTTTTGATCAGACCCGGGAAGATAATTCCTTTAGTACCGATACGTCAGGGTGATGGTGCTCTCGAAATGAGCTCGTAAAGTTTATTATAATAAACCCAGCCGGTGGACATAAAGTCTGGTATAGTAAAAAGGTCGAGTGGTACTAATATCGGATGAGAAGAAGTTGATTAATTAATTTATCGGTAAATTAATATATCAACGAGCATTAAATCTTTGACACAGGGAGATAAAAGGATATTTAATTAAGTGAAATCAGAAGCATTACTTGGTTTGAGTGGTAGTTCCATAATTAATCCGTTAGTGATATGATTAATTATGTGTTGCGTTAATTGACAAAGTGGATTAATTAATCCTTGGGTCAATTGGTTATTAATCAGTTCAGGAATTGGATTAGAGTTAATAAAACCCAAGCCCAATAGGAAGGCCTAACTCAAACCCATTTGAGGTCTCTATTATAGCTCTATATAAGACACACGAATCAGCCTCAGAAAGACAAAAGTTTTCATTGTAGATAGATGTAGAAAACTAGAGAGAGAAACACAGAGAGAGATTAAGTAACTCGGCGTGTTTCCCGAGAACTAGTAGTGGCGGCAGTGCGTGGCTTTGACTGGCGGTGGCACGTGGGGTTGACCGGCGATGACGAGAGGGAATTCCGGCAATTCCAAGGCTCAATTTTTTGAGGCAATTTTCGTGCGAGTTTTCTGTCAGTACTGATTCAGAAACGTTCAGTAGATCATTGCCAACACAACGTCCGGACGGGTCTTTGAGAATACAAGCGAATTCTCAGGTTCACACTTCAAAGGTCAATTCTAAATCTTCCACATTTAATTTTAGATATTATTATTGTTGTGTGTCAAATCGAATAAAGGTAATCCAAGATCCTATACTGTTGGGTCTGAGAGAAAGTTTTCTAATCGGATTGCACGAATGAAAATTTTTGATCGGACCAAAATAGCACGAAATCCTTCAATTGGTATCAGAGCTTAGGTTCTCGATTACTTTTTTCGATTTGATTACATGGTTTTGAAAGTTTTTGGAAGGATCTGGGTTTGCACTTGCTTGATTTATCACGCAACAAAAATTTCTATTAAAGCGGAATCTTAGAAAAGTACCTTTGAAGCGTGACTTGGTGATTCTCTTGTATGCCTCAAGACTATGACTTCTTGTTGTGTGGGCAACAATCTAGAAATCAATTGATCAGCAACTCACCACAATCCACCTGCTGAAAAATTCAGCACCTCCGCACCTAGCACGTACTGCAAACGCACTGCCCGGAGAGAGAGAAAGCAACACACGGGGCTAGCAAAATAAAGGCCAGAATTTTCGGCCAATAGCTTGGAAAATCAGCCGCCCCTAATGCTCAAAAAATTCGACTTTGAGAAGAGGAATTAATTTCTCTCTCTAGGATTTTATCTCTCTAGTTTTCTTGTCTTGAAAACTTATGAATTGTGTTTGTTGAATAACTGATCCCTTGTCTATTTATAGAGTTACAAGAGAGACTCCAAGTTGGTTTAGGATTGGTCTTCCTAATGGGTTTAGGTAATGAATTAGTTTCCAAATCCAATTAGGCAACCAATCTGATAGGATAAACCAAATCCTACTAGGTTCCTAATCTCTAGGATTTCCTAATTCTAATTGAAACTTAAGACTTAATTAATTAATTAAATAATTTCACTTTGTTAATTACTTAATTAACCCTTAGAAATTAATTAAATAATTCCACTTTGTTAATTACTGAATTAACCCTTAAGAATAATTAACCAATTAATTAATTAAATCTACCTATTCAATTAACCCATTACAAAATTAATCGTACCACTAACGGATTAATTTTGGCACTACCATCCTACACCAGAATTGCTTCCGGAATAACTTAATTAAATTATATTCATTAATCTCCCCACATCAAAGATATAGTGCTCGTTAATTAAAATTATTTTTCTGATAAATTAATTAATTAACTTATTTAATTCCGAGACTAGTACCACTCGACCTTTTTACTATACCGGACATAAGTCCACTGGCCGGATTTAGTATAATAAACATTTCGAGCTCATCTCGGGAGCACCATCACCCCGGGCGTACCGGTACATGGTTTCCTTTTGACAAGCAGTAGCACACCAAGTAACTAAACACGCGCACCCAACCCACCGAGACTATTGGCCACATTTGACCTCACCCATTGGCAGATCAAAGTACACTATGTCTAATCCTCATGCCCACTCGAGTCTAGGAATTTAGAGATAGAATACAAGGATCGATTTGTCTATTAAATCAGTACAAGACAAATCATTCCTAAGAGTCAAGTTCAATATGCCCGGGCATATCTATATGATTCAATTAGTTTAGACAAACCAATTATCCAAATCACATAATAACCTAAACTGACAGTTTATCCAAAGCTGTCTCGGTTACGAACCTCATTTATATATTATGTCTTTCAACCAATGATGAGATCTACTGTGTCACACCAAACACCTCATCATCTACTTACATAATATAAATGGACATAAACATACACAACAAGATATGACTGAAATACAAATCGATATATTAAACTGGGAAACTGTACAATACAAGCATAGCTTATGTATTCTACTCCAACAATCTCCCACTAATACTTAAGTTGTGCTTTAAGTATACATCTGCATACAACTCTTATACAATCTGCTGCTATCTATCTAGAAAAACTGTCAAGGCTATCCTAAGCATCTGATCCCCATGCCCTTCACGTGAGCCTCAAAGACTTTAGAAGTCAATGTTTTTGTGAACGGATCTGCAAGCTTATCCTCTGATGCTATCTTAGCCACGACCACGTCTTTCCTCTTTACGATGTCTCGTATCAGGTGGTACTTGCGCTGTATATGTTTACTCGCCTTGTGGGCTCATGGTTCCTTCGAGTTTGCTACTGCACCGTTGTTATCACAATATACCGTGATAGACCATTGCAAACCAGGAATCACATCTAATTCCACTAGGAAGTTCTTGAGCCATACTGCTTCTTTCGCTGCCTCTGATGTGGCAACGTACTCAGCCTCCATGGTAGAGTCTGCCACGCATTTCTGCTTGACACTCCGCCAAACTATGGCTCCACCTCCTAGAGTAAACACATACCCTGAGGTAGACTTGCTCTTGTCCCTGTCGCCTTGGAAATCTGAATCTGTGTAACCTCGGGGTACCAGCTCAAGTGCCTGATAGACCAGAACTTGGTCCCTCGTTATGCGCAAATACTTGAGAATGTATTTTACTGCCTCCTAATGAGCTTTCCCGGGGTTACTCTGATATCTGCTGATCATGCCAACGGCATAACATATATCAGGCCTCGTACACAACATGACATACATGAGACTTCCTACTTCCGAAGCATATGGAACTGTCTTCATGGCCTCTATCTCCTCAACAGTCTTAGGGACTGTTCCTTAGATAGATGCACTCCATGTCTGAAAGGTAGAAAACCTTTCTTGGAGTTCTGCATGTTAAAACGGGCCAGAATCATATCTATGTATGAAGCTTGGGAGAGCGTTACTGAACGTTTCCTACGATCTTGAATGATCTTGATCCCAAGGATATGTCCCACTTCCCCTAAGTCCTTCATATCAAATTGCTTGGACAGTCATGCCTTTACGTCTGATAACACTTTCTTGTTGTTGCCAATCAATAGAATGTCATCTACGTAAAGCACAAGAAAACACCACTGAGTTTCCATCACGTCTGCGATATACACATTGCTCATCCGGACACTGAGAAAATCCAAAGGACTGGATTACCTCAGCAAATCGGATGTTCCAAGATCTGGATGCCTGCTTAAGTCCATAAATAGACCTCTTAAGCCTGCAAACCTTATGCTCTTGGCGTTTTTTAATGAATCCCTCTGGTTGCTGCATAAAGATGGTTTCTTCAAGACTTCCGTTTAGGAAAGCTATCTTGACATCCATCTGCCAAATCTCATAATCCATATGAGCAGCTATGGCCAAGAGAATCCGGATCGACTTAAGCATGGCTACTGGGGAGAAGGTTTCCTCATAGTCGATTCCCTCTTTCTGAGTATACCCCTTCGCCACCAGCCTAGCTTTAAAGGTTTCCACCTTCCCGTCAGGTCCTCTCTTACGTTTGTAGACCCACTTGCATCCAATGGGCTTAAACCCATCAGGCAGGTCCACAAGCTCCCAGACTTGATTGTGGTCCATTGACCCCATCTCGGATATCATTGCCTTACGCCAAGATTCTGCATCTTTATCTTGAAGTGCCTCATTATAGTTAACTGGGTCAGGTTCAGGCACACCTGGGACCAGGTCTGAAGCCTCTCCCATGCCAATGAACCTGTCTGGCTGTCTCACAACCCTCCCACTACGACGAGGCACCGCCTGTGTAGGCGCATCATCTGTGATCTCATGTGCAGTGTGTGGTGTATCTACTTGCGCTGGTGCATCAGGATTAGTAGTTTGTCGTCTAAGCTCTTCTAGTACTATCTTACTCTTGGGCTTGTGGTCTAAGACATAGTCCTCTTCTAAAAATCTAGCGTTGGTACTTACCACCACCTTCTGATCTTTAGGACTATAGAATAGACCACCTTTTGTTCCCCTAGGATGTCCTACAAACAGCAGTAATTCTGTTCTTACATCTAACTTAGCCGTATCTGCCTTAAGCACATGTGCTGGGCAGTCCCAAATTCTGAGATGTCTTAGACTGGGCTTCCGCCCGTTCCACAACTCTACTGGGGTTGAAGGCACGATTTTAGATGGTACAAGATTAAGAATATACATTGCCGTTTCCAAGGCATATCCCCAGAACGAACTTGGCAAATCACTATAGCTCATCATGGACCTAACCATTTCCATAAGAGTTCGGTTCCTCCTTTCTGTTACACCATTCTGCTGTGGCGTGCCAGGTGCAGACAACTGAGACTGAATTCCTACCTCAGTGAGGTAATCTCAAAATTCATGGGACAAGTACTTCCCACCACGATCTGAATGTAGTGTCTTAATACTCTTACCATGATGCTTCTCCACATCTGCCCGAAACTCTTTGAACTTGCCAAAACATTCAGACTTGTGGCGCATTAGGTAAATGTATCCGTACCTAGAGTAATCATCCGTGAATGTCACGAAATACTCATATCCCCCTCGTGCCTGGACCGTCATAGGTCCACACAAGTCAGAATGAATCAACTCTAATACTTCTTTAGCTCTATAGCCTTTTGCTTTAAAAGGTCTCTTGGTCATCTTACCTTCCAAGCAAGATTCGCAGGTTGCATAACTGTCAATATCTAATGAACCCAAAGGTCCATCATTGACCAACCTCTGAATCCTACTAAGGTTTATATGACCTAGCCTTAGATGCCAAAGATAGGTTTGATTCATTTCAGAAGGTTTCTTCCTCTTATTAATGTTAGATTCTGAGCTATCTATCTCTATGTTATGCACAACAGGGGAGTTAGAGTTAACCACAAACAAATTGTCCGCCAATGAACCAGAACAAATAAGTTTTCCATTTCTTCTAATAACAACACAGTCATCAGAAAAAATAAACTTATACCCGTTCTTCAAGAGTTTAGAAACCGAAATCAAGTTCTTTCTAAAACTCGGTACATAAAGACAATTAACTAACTCCAAGCTAGAATTTTCGAAATTCAACTTAACTACTCCCACTGCTTCTACTGACACTCTTGTAGTGTCGCCCAAGTAGATATCCAATTCGCCTTCTCTAAGCTTCTGGGTTACTTGGAACCCTTGCAAAGAATTACAAACATGGTCAATGGCACCTGAATCCACACACCAAGTATCTGTGGGAATCGCCGCTAAACATGTCTCAGTAATTAAGGCATAATTTATCGTACTTCTAAGCTTTGGACAATCCGCTTTCCTATGTCCCGTCTTATTGCACTTGAAGCACTTGTCTTTCAACTTCTTCTTTGCAATATCTGGCTTAGGCACAATTTGTGCCTTTTTAGCTACTCCCTCGAGCTTTCTCTTCTTCTTTCCAGCCTCAGGCTTAGAAGAAGATTCTAAAGCTTCGACTGCGACTAAAGCTCGCTTCTTCTCTTGAAGAAGACTTTTAGCCGCCATCAACTCTGCCAAGAGCTCGGATGAACTCCACAACATCTTACTTATGTTGTAGTTCAACCGAATCCGCTCATAGCTTTGAGGCGCCATCAACTCTGCCAAGAGCTCGGATGAACTCCACAACATCTTACTTATGTTGTAGTTTAACCGAATCCGCTCATAGCTTTGAGGCAAGCTCTGGAGGATAATATCGGCTTTGGTTTCACCAACGATTTCGCCTCCCACTACCTCAACCTTGTTGATGTTACTAATCATGTCAATGACACGATCTCTCACAGGAGCGCTCTCAGCCCTTAGACAATGTCCAAGTTACGACTTCCATCGACATTATTTGTTCCAGTTAAATTGTTGTTTTTCAAAATAGCAGCTAAAGGATTGAATGCCATATCGATTTAAACTGGAAAGTTAAACAAACAGTGTTTCAGTTATATATGCTAGAATTTTCGAAAACATGAAAATTCAGTTAATTATTGATTTCCCTCAAAACAATAATATTAATCCACCAACATCTCATCCACCGGGATTCTCGCAAGCCACGCAGTGTGGACGTTTACGCTAACCCACATTCGTTTGAGAAGAACCAAGTTCATTAACTACACTATCTGACCAACGATCTTTTGATCAATGTAGCTAATAGTCGGTGCTTTTAGCCGTACAAGTAAGCAGCGTAACCTCGCGGGAGGAATACTGCAGATCATACACTAAGTGTGTGCCATTACGTGACTTCTGAGTTTGTTACCTCAGGATAGTGCGCCTCAGATGGAGAGGGTGTCGCATTTCTCCTAGTTAAACTCGCTCTAGTCATCTTACTCAGAAGCTCATAGTCTAGCGATCTCGGGGTTGGACTCATCCGAATGGAGGAAGGCCCTAATGCCAACGCGCAAGCCCACCCACATCGCATATGAACCCGTAATGGTGGCCATGGGGATATAACACAACCCGCTCCCACTTAGATTTCCAAATTGAGGGTTTTTCCGATTTTAACATGCAATTAACTAACCTAAGTTATGTGCAACCATAAAACCAGACATGCTTTAATTCATGCATCTAAAATACAGCATAAAAAATAAAGCATAAAATTAAAACAATAAATACGGGAAATAAATTCGAAAAAATAAATTTCCCGACTATTATGGTTTTAATTGCTTCCATCATCTGTCTTGATCTCGTGTCCCGTCACGTCACTCGATGGAGAGAGTCTTGAATTTCAAAAAATGAAAACTGGAGGAAAAACGGGCCAAATCCATTTTGGGTCCCTCATAACATGGGTTATTCCAGTTTTGGTCCCCCATATATTTTAGTCACCAATTTTAGTCTCACTTAAATTTTTTTACCAATTATGGTCCCTTCTAACGGAAAAGTTTAGAAGATAACGGATTATCTCATTTGATTGCTAGTCAAAACCTAATTTTTTTCAAAATGATTTGTACCATGATGTTTTCAATCCATTTTACGACTCGGTTCCTTATGGATGATCAACCCATTTAGATCGACTTACAATCCAAAATGACGGCCAAAATCCTAAATGAGTTGAACATTCATGAGGATCCGGATTATAAAATTGGTTCAAAACATCACGGTACAAATCATTTTGAAGAAAAAATTAGGTTTGACTAGCGATCAAATGAATTAATCCGTTATCTTCTAAACTTATCCGTTAAAAATGACTAGAATTGTCAAAAAAAAAAAAATTTAAGTGGGACTAAAATTGGTGACTAAAACATATGGGGGACCAAAACTGGAATAACTCATGTTATGATGGACTATAAATGGATTTAAGCCTAAGAATTATTTTGTATGTGTGACAAACCAAATAAACCAAAGCAAGATCCGGTGCTCGTGTGATATTTCTAAAGGGTATGAATTGTATTACGCGAGCGTTCGGGTTTGGTTGAGAATCTCAGATTCTGGAATGCATAGCACGAAAATGAGATTTTTGATCAGACCCGGGAAGATAATTCCTTTAGTACCGATACGTCAGGGTGATGGTGCTCTCGAAATGAGCTCGTAAAGTTTATTATAATAAACCCAGCCGGTGGACATAAAGTCTGGTATAGTAAAAAGGTCGAGTGGTACTAATATCGGATGAGAAGAAGTTGATTAATTAATTTATCGGTAAATTAATATATCAACGAGCATTAAATCTTTGACACAGGGAGATAAAAGGATATTTAATTAAGTGAAATCAGAAGCATTACTTGGTTTGAGTGGTAGTTCCATAATTAATCCGTTAGTGATATGATTAATTATGTGTTGCGTTAATTGACAAAGTGGATTAATTAATCCTTGGGTCAATTGGTTATTAATCAGTTCAGGAATTGGATTAGAGTTAATAAAACCCAAGCCCAATAGGAAGGCCTAACTCAAACCCATTTGAGGTCTCTATTATAGCTCTATATAAGACACACGAATCAGCCTCAGAAAGACAAAAGTTTTCATTGTAGATAGATGTAGAAAACTAGAGAGAGAAACACAGAGAGAGATTAAGTAACTCGGCGTGTTTCCCGAGAACTAGTAGTGGCGGCAGTGCGTGGCTTTGACTGGCGGTGGCACGTGGGGTTGACCGGCGATGACGAGAGGGAATTCCGGCAATTCCAAGGCTCAATTTTTTGAGGCAATTTTCGTGCGAGTTTTCTGTCAGTACTGATTCAGAAACGTTCAGTAGATCATTGCCAACACAACGTCCGGACGGGTCTTTGAGAATACAAGCGAATTCTCAGGTTCACACTTCAAAGGTCAATTCTAAATCTTCCACATTTAATTTTAGATATTATTATTTTTGTGTGTCAAATCGAATAAAGGTAATCCAAGATCCTATACTGTTGGGTCTGAGAGAAAGTTTTCTAATCGGATTGCACGAATGAAAATTTTTGATCGGACCAAAATAGCACGAAATCCTTCAATTGGTATCAGAGCTTAGGTTCTCGATTACTTTTTTCGATTTGATTACATGGTTTTGAAAGTTTTTGGAAGGATCTGGGTTTGCACTTGCTTGATTTATCACGCAACAAAAATTTCTATTAAAGCGGAATCTTAGAAAAGTACCTTTGAAGCGTGACTTGGTGATTCTCTTGTATGCCTCAAGACTATGACTTCTTGTTGTGTGGGCAACAATCTAGAAATCAATTGATCAGCAACTCACCACAATCCACCTGCTGAAAAATTCAGCACCTCCGCACCTAGCACGTACTGCAAACGCACTGCCCGGAGAGAGAGAAAGCAACACACGGGGCTAGCAAAATAAAGGCCAGAATTTTCGGCCAATAGCTTGGAAAATCAGCCGCCCCTAATGCTCAAAAAATTCGACTTTGAGAAGAGGAATTACTTTCTCTCTCTAGGATTTTATCTCTCTAGTTTTCTTGTCTTGAAAACTTATGAATTGTGTTTGTCGAATAACTGATCCCTTGTCTATTTATAGAGTTACAAGAGAGACTCCAAGTTGGTTTAGGATTGGTCTTCCTAATGGGTTTAGGTAATGAATTAGTTTCCAAATCCAATTAGGCAACCAATCTGATAGGATAAACCAAATCCTACTAGGTTCCTAATCTCTAGGATTTCCTAATTCTAATTGAAACTTAAGACTTAATTAATTAATTAAATAATTTCACTTTGTTAATTACTTAATTAACCCTTAGGAATTAATTAAATAATTCCACTTTGTTAATTACTGAATTAACCCTTAAGAATAATTAACCAATTAATTAATTAAATCTACCTATTCAATTAACCCATTACAAAATTAATCGTACCACTAACGGATTAATTTTGGCACTACCATCCTACACCAGAATTGCTTCCGGAATAACTTAATTAAATTATATTCATTAATCTCCCCACATCAAAGATATAGTGCTCGTTAATTAAAATTATTTTTCTGATAAATTAATTAATTAACTTATTTAATTCCGAGACTAGTACCACTCGACCTTTTTACTATACCGGACATAAGTCCACTGGCCGGATTTAGTATAATAAACATTTCGAGCTCATCTCGGGAGCACCATCACCCCGGGCGTACCGGTACATGGTTTCCTTTTGACAAGCAGTAGCACACCAAGTAACTAAACACGCGCACCCAACCCACCGAGACTATTGGCCACATTTGACCTCACCCATTGGCAGATCAAAGTACACTATGTCTAATCCTCATGCCCACTCGAGTCTAGGAATTTAGAGATAGAATACAAGGATCGATTTGTCTATTAAATCAGTACAAGACAAATCATTCCTAAGAGTCAAGTTCAATATGCCCGGGCATATCTATATGATTCAATTAGTTTAGACAAACCAATTATCCAAATCACATAATAACCTAAACTGACAGTTTGTCCAAAGCTGTCTCGGTTACGAACCTCATTTATATATTATGTCTTTCAACCAATGATGAGATCTACTGTGTCACACCAAACACCTCATCATCTACTTACATAATATAAATGGACATAAACATGCACAACAAGATATGACTGAAATACAAATCGATATATTAAACTGGGAAACTGTACAATACAAGCATAGCTTATGTATTCTACTCCAACAATCTCCCACTAATACTTAAGTTGTGCTTTAAGTATACATCTGCATACAACTCTTATACAATCTGCTGCTATCTATCTAGAAAAACTGTCAAGGCTATCCTAAGCATCTGATCCCCATGCCCTTCACGTGAGCCTCAAAGACTTTAGAAGTCAATGTTTTCGTGAACGGATCTGCAAGGTTATCCTCTGATGCTATCTTAGCCACGACCACGTCTTCCCTCTTTACGATGTCTCGTATCAGGTGGTACTTGCGCTGTATATGTTTACTCGCCTTGTGGGCTCATGGTTCCTTCGAGTTTGCTACTGCACCGTTGTTATCACAATATACCGTGATAGACCATTGCAAACCAGGAATCACATCTAATTCCACTAGGAAGTTCTTGAGCCATACTGCTTCTTTCGCTGCCTCTGATGCGGTAACGTACTCAGCCTCCATGGTAGAGTCCGCCACGCATTTCTGCTTAACACTCTGCCAAACTATGGCTCCACCTCCTAGAGTAAACACATACCCTGAGGTAGACTTGCTCTTGTCCCTGTCGCTTTGGAAATCTGAATCTGTGTAACTTCGGGGTACCAGCTCAGACGCCTGATAGACCAGAACTTAGTCCCTCGTTCTGCGCAAATACTTGAGAATGCATTTTACTGCTTCCCAAAGAGCTTTCCCGGGGTTACTCTGATATCTGCTCACCAAGCCAACGACATAATAGATATCAGGCCTCGTACACAACATGGCATACATGAGACTTCCTACTGCCGAAGTATATGGAACTGTCTTCATGGTCTCTATCTCCTCAACAGTCTTAGGAGACTGCTCCTTAGATAGAAACACTCCATGCTTGAAAGGTAGAAAACCTTTTTTGGAGTTCTGCATGTTAAAACGGGCCAGAATCGTGTCTATGTATGAAGCTTGGGAGAGCGCTAACGAACGTTTCCTACGATCTCGAATAATCTTGATCCCAAGGATATGTCCCGCTTCCTCTAAGTCCTTCATATCAAATTACTTGGACAGACATGCCTTTACGTCTGATAACACTTTCTTGTTGTTACCAATCAATAGAATGCCATCTACGTAAAGCACAAGAAACACCACTGAGTTTTCATCACGTCTGCGATATACACAATGCTCATCCGAACACTGAGTAAATCCAAAAGACTGGATTACCTCATCAAACCGGATGTTCCAAGATCTGGATGCCTGCTTAAGTTCATAAATAAACCTCTTAAGCCTGCAAATCTTATGCTCTTGGTCTTTTTCAATGAATCCCTCTGGTTGCTGCATAAAGATGGTTTCCTCAAGACTTCTGTTTAGGAAAGCTGTCTTGACATCCTCTGGTTGCTATCGGGGAGAAGGTTTCCTCATAATCGATTCCCTCTTTCTGAGTATACCCCTTCGCCACCAGTCTAGCTTTAAAGGTTTCCACCTTCCCATCAGTTCCTCTCTTACGTTCGTAGATCCACTTGCATCCAATGGGCTTAAACCCATCAGGCAGGTCCACAAGCTCCCAGACTTGATTGTGGTCCATTGACCCCATCTTGGATATCATTACCTTATGCCAAGATTCTGCATCTTTATCTCAAAACGCCTCATTGTAGTTAACCGGGTCAGGTTCAGGCGCACCTGGGACTAGGTCTGAGGCCTCTCCCACGCCAACGAACCTGTCGGGCTGTCTCACAACCCTCCCACTACGACGAGGCATCACCTGTGTAGGCGCATCATCTGTGATCTCATGTGCAGTGTGTGGTGTATCTACTTGTGCTGGTGCATCAGGATTAGTAGTTTGTCGTCTAAGCTCTTCTAGTACTATCTTACTCTTGGGCTTGTGGTCTAAGACATAGTCCTCTTCTAAAAATCTAGCATTGGTACTAACCACCACCTTCTGATCTTTAGGACTATAGAATAGACCACCTTTCGTTCCCCTAGGATATCCTACAAGCAGCATTAATTCTGTTCTCACATCTAACTTAGCTGTATCTGCCTTAAGCACATGTGCTGGCCAGCCCCAAATTCTGAGATGTCTTAGACTGGGCTTCCGCCTGTTCCACAAATCTACTGGGGTTGAAGGCACGGTTTTAGATGGCACAAGATTAAGAATATACATTGTCGTTTCTAAGGCATATCCCCAGAACGAACTTGGCAAATCACTATAGCTCATCATGGACCTAACCATTTCCATAAGAGTTCTATTCCTCCTTTCTGCTACACCATTCTGCTGTGGCGTGCCAGGTACAGACAACTGAGATTGAATTCCTACCTCAGTGAGGTAATCTCGAAATTCATGGGACAGGTACTCCCCATCACTATCTCAACGCAGTGTCTTGATACTCTTACGATGATGCTTCTCCACATCTGCCCGAAACTCTTTGAACTTGCCAAAACATTCGGACTTGTGGCTCATTAGGTAAATGTATCCGTACCTAGAGTAGTCATTCGTGAACGTCACGAAATACTCATATCCCCCTCGTGCCTGGACCGTCATAGGTCCACACAAGTCAGAATGAATAAACTCTAATACTTCTTTAGCTCTATAGCCTTTTGCTTTAAAAGGTCTCTTGGTCATCTTACCTTCCAAGCAAGATTCGCAGGTTGCATAACTGTCAATATCTAATGAACCCAAAGGTCCATCATTGACCAACCTCTGAATCCTACTAAGGTTTATATGACCTAGCCTTAGATGCCAAAGATAGGTTTGATTCATTTCAGAAGGTCTCTTCCTCTTATTAATGTTAGATACTGAGCTATCTATTTCTATGTTTTGCGCAACAAGGGAGCTAGAATTAACCACAAATAAATTGTCCACCAATGAACCAGAACAAACAAGTTTGCCATTTCTTCTAATAAAAACAGACTCATAAGAAAAAATAAACTTGTAACTATTCTTCAAGAGTTTAGAAACCGAAATTAGGTTCTTTCTAAAACTCGGTACATAAAGACAGTTTACTAACTCTAAGCTAGAATTTTCGAAATTCAACTTATCTACTCCCACTGCTTCTACTGACACTCTTGTAGTGTCGCCCAAGTAGATATCCAATTCTCCTTCTCTAAGCTTCCGGGTTACTTGGAACCCTTTCAAAGAATTACAAACATGGTCAGTGGCACCTGAATCCACACACCAAGTATCTGTGGGAATCGCCGCTAAACATGTCTCAGTAATTAAGGCAGAATTTATCGTACTTATAAGCTTTGGACAATCCGCTTTCCAATGTCCCGTCTTATTGCACTTGAAGCACTTGTCTTTCGACTTCTTCTTTGCAATACATGGCTTAGGCACAATTTGTGCCACTTGAGCTATTTCCTCGAGCTTCATCTTCTTCTTTCTAGCCTCAGGCCCAGAAGAAGATTCTAAAGCTTCGACTGCGACTAAAGCTCGCTTATTCTCTTGAAGAAGACTTTTAGCCGCCATCAACTCTGCCAAGAGCTCGGATGAACTCCACAACATCTTACTTATATTGTAGTTCAACCGAATCCGCTCATAGCTTTGAGGCAAGCTCCGGAGGAGAATATCGGCTTTGGTTTCACCAACGATTTCACCTCCCACTACCTAAACCTTGTTGATGTTACTAATCATGTCAATGACACGATCTCTCACCGGAGCGCTCTTAGCCCTAAGGACAATGTCCATGTTACGACTTCCATCGACATTATTAGTTCCAGTTAAATTGTTGTTTTTCAAAATAGCAGCTAAAGGATTGAATGCCATATTGATTAAAACTGGAAAGTAAACAAACAATGTTTCAGTTATATATGCTTAGAATTTCAAGAACATGAAATTCTATTAACTATTGATTTCCCTCAAAACAATAATATTAATCCACCAACATCTCATCCACCGGGATTCTCGCAAGCCACGCAGTGTGGACGTTTACGCTAACCCATATTCGTTTGAGAAGAACCAAGTTCATTAACTACACTATCTGACCAATGATCTTTTGATCAATGTAGCTAATAGTCGGTGCTTTCAGCCGTACAAGTAAGCAGCGTAACCTCACGGGAGGAATACTACAGATCGTACACTAAGTGTGTGCCATTACGTGACTTCTGAGTTTGTTACCTCAGGATAGTGTGCCTCAGATGGAGAGGGTGTCGCATTTCTCCTAGTTAAACTTGCTCTAGTCATCTTACTCAGAAGCTCATAGTCTAGCGATGTCGGGGCTGGACTCATCCGAATGGAGGAAGGCCCTAATGCCAACGCGCAAGCCCACCCACATCGCATATGAACCCGTAATGGTGTCCATGGGGATATAACACAACCCGCTCCCACTTAGATTTCTAAATTGAGCATTTTTCCGGTTTTAACATGCAATTAACTAACCTAAGTTATATGCAACCATAAAACCAGACATGCTTTAATTCATGCATCTAAAATACAACATAAAAAATAAAGCATAAAAATTAAAACAATAAATACGGGAAATAAATACGTAAAATAAATTTCCCGACTATTATAGTTTTAATTGCTTCCATCCTTTGCCTTGATCTCGTGTCCGTCACGTCACTCGATGGAGAGAGTCTTGAACTTCAAAAAATGAAAACTGGAGGAAAAACGGGCCAAAAATAGCTCGAACAGCCCGAACGGGCCGTCCGTGCCACAGCACGGCCCGAAGGGTGCGCTGCCCATGCGCGCGCATTGCCTACACGGGCCGTGCGCGCGCGGTCCCTGCGCGCGCAGCTGGCGCAACTTGCTGCCGGGTTAATAGCATGTTAAAGCCCCCCCGTTTTAAGAATCTAAGTGGGAGCGGGTTGGTAATTAATCCCATGGCCTCCATCACGGATTCATTAGTGATGTGGGTTGACTTGCACTTTGGCATTAGGGCCTTCCTCCGTATCGGATGAGTCAAATCTGTGGATCACTAGAATGAATTTTCAAAGTAATGGCTATAGTGAATTAAACTGGAGTAGTGCGATATCCTCTCCGTCTGAGGCGCATTATCCCAGGTAATGAATTTAGAAGTCATGTGATGGCATAAACTTAGTGTACAATTTGTAGTATTCCTCCCATCGAGGTTATGCTACTTTTGTGTACAGCTAAAACAACGACTATTAGTCTCATTGGTCAATAGTTTGTTTGGTCAGATAATTTGATTAATGAATTAGGTTATTCTTGAACGAATGTGGACTAGCATAAACATCCACACTATCGTGGCTTGCACGAATCCCGATTAACAAGATGTTGGTGGATTCAATTTTATATTATTTTGAGGGAGTCAATATTTTCGAATTGAATTAATTAGTTTACTAAAGTATTTTTTTGTTTATTTAATTTCAGTTATCAATATGTCGTTCAATCCACTAGCTGTCATTCTAATAGAGAACAAACTAACTGGTCCAAATTACATTGATTGAAAACTTAACCTGGATATTGTCCTAACGGCTGACCAATACAAATTCGTGCTCACTGATGTATGCCCAGATACGCCTAATGACGAGTCAACTGAAGAGGACAAGTTAGCCTATCAGAGATGGAGAAAAATAGATGAGATGATGCGGTGTTACATTCTGGTTTCTATGTCAAATGTTCTGCTAAATAAGCATCAGGCTATGATCTCTACTTTTGACATGATATCTAACTTGAGGAAAATGTTCGGTCATTAAGGTCGTGCGGCCAGACAAACTACCATGTGCAAATTAATGACTAGCAAGATAGCTGAGGACACTCCGGTGAGGGATCACATGCTTGAAATGATAAGTAACATCAACGAGATTGAGATTTTGGGAGGTGAGATCGATGGTGAGACCAAGGTCGCCATCGTCCTCCAGAGTTTGCCTCAAAGCTTTGAGCATTTTTGGTTGAACTACGACATGAATAAGAGTTTGTACACATTATCCAAACTCTTGGCAGAGTTGTGTCTCCAGAAGGTCTTTTTTAAGAGAAGAAGCAAGCTTTAGTAACAGTCAAAGACTCAGTTTCAGCGCCTAAGCTTGGGATTTCAAAGAAGAAGTCGAAAGGCAAGTGCTTCAAGTGTGGTCAGATAGGCTATTAGAAGATGGATTGTCCAAAGAACAAAGGTACGACTATTTCTGCCTTAATTACTGAGACATGTTTAGCGGTGATTCTCACAGATACCTAGTGTGTGGATTCAGGAACCACTGATCATGTTTGTAATTCTTTGCAGGGGTTTCAGATAACCCAAAAGTTTAGAGAGAGTGAGATGAAAGTTTACTTGGGCGACCCTACAAAACTGTTAGTTGTTGCAGTAGGAGAGGCTGTCTTGAATTTCGAAAAATCTAGAGTAGTTTTAAAGAATTGTCTTTATGTTCCTAGTTTTAGAAAGAATTTAATTTCAATTTCTAAAATTTCAAAGGATGGTTATAAGTTTATTTTTTCTGATAAATTTCTGTTTGTTAGAAAGAATGAGAAACTTATTTGTTCTGGTTCATTAGTTGACAATTTGTTTCTGTTAAAACCAAATTCTCCTGTTATGCATGCAACAACAATTCATACATCATTAAACCATAATAAGGGAAAAAAACCCTCAGAGATGAATCAAACATATATTTGACACCTTAGGTTAGGTCACATTAACCTTAATAGGATTCAGAGGTTGGTAGCCGATGGACCTTTAGGTTCGTTGGAAGTTGATAACTACTAGACTTGCGAATCCTACGTGGAAGGTAAAATAACCAAAAGGTCTTTTAAGGCGAAGGGGTATAGGGCCAAAGAAGTGTTAGAACTGGTTCATTCTGACTTGTGTAGTCCTATGTCAATTTAAACAAGAGGTGGTTTCAATTATTTTGTGACTTTCACAGATGACTACTCGAGATACGAGTACATTTACTTGATGCGCCACAAGTTTGAGTATTTTGACAAGTTCAAAGAGTATTGGGCAGATGTGAAGAATAATCATGGTAAAAATATCACGATACTACGATCAGATCGTGGTGGTGAGTATCTTGCAGGTGAATTTAGGACGTACTTATTAGATGCGGGAATTCAATCTTAGTTGTCTGCACTTGGCACACCCCGACAGAATGGTGTAGCATAAAGAATGAATAGAACTCTGATGGAAATGATTAGATCAATGATGAGTTATAGTGAGTTTCTAAATTCATTTTGGGGGTTTTTCTTTGGAAACAACGAATTACATGCTTAATCTTGTACTATCTAAATTCGTGCCTTCAACCCCTACGGAGCTATGGACAGGTCGCAAACCCAGTCTAAGATATCTCAGAATTTGGGGTTGTCCAGCACATGTGCTTAAGGCAATGCGGGTAAGTTAGATTCAAGAACAGAAGTAATGTTGTTTGTAGGTTATCCCAGATGAACAAAAAGTGGTTTATTCCATAGTCCTAAAGATCAGAAGGTGATAGTTAGCACTAACGCCAGACTTTTAGAAGAGGATTATATTATAGATCATAAACCCAGTAGTAAGATCATACTAGAGGAACTTAGAGGACAACCCATGACTTCTATACCACCAGTACTAGTAGATACACCAAATAATACTGCACAATGTGTCACAGATGATGTGCATTTATAGGTAGTAACTCATCGCAGTGTGGGTTGTGAGACAACCCGAGAGGTTCATGTTCTTGGGAGAGTCTTTAGATTTCGTCCCTGGAGAGAATGTGGCCGACCCAGTGACCTTTGATGAGGCAGTCCGAGATAAATATGTAGATTCTTGGCAGAAAGCAATGTTGTATGAGATAGGGTCAATGTACTCTAATTAGGTCTAAGAGCTTATTGACTTACCTGATGGTTTTCAACCAATTGGGTGCAAGTGGGTCTACAAATGCAAGAGAGGACCCGACGGAAAGGTGGAAACCTTTGAAGCAAGGCTTGTGGCGAAGGGGTATACTCAGAAAAAGGGTATCGAACCTTTTCCCCGGTAGCTATGCTTAAGTCGATCCGAATTCTCTTAGCCATAGCTACTCATATGGATTATGAGATTTGGCAGATGGATGCCAAGACAGCTTTCCTTAACGGAAGTCTTGAGAAAACCATTTTCATGCAGCAACTAGAGGGTTCATTGCTGAAGGCCAAGAGCATAAGGTTTACAAGCTTAAGAGGTCTATTTACAGACTTAAGCAAGCATCCAGATCTTGGAACATTTTGTTTGATGAGGTAATCCACTCTTTTGGATATATTCAGTGTCCGGATGAACAATTCGTGTATCACAGATGTGATGGAAACGTGGTGGTGTTTTTTGTGCTTTACGTAGATGACATTTTTCATATTAGCAATAATAAGAAAGTGTTGTCAGACGTAAAGATTTGGTTATCCAAGCAATTTGATATGAAGGATTTGGGAGAAGCTGGACATATCCTTAGGATTAAGATTATTCAAGATCATAGAAAACGTTCACTGACACTTTCTCAAGCTTCATACATAGATAAGATTCTAGCTCATTTTATCATGCATAACTCCAATAAAGTTTTCTTACGTTTCAGACTTGGAGTGCATCTATCTAAGGAGCAGTGTCAAAGACACTCGAGCATATAGAAGCCATGAAGAAAGTTCCTTATGATTCGACAATAGGAAGTCTCATGTATGTGATTTTATGCATGAGACCTGATATTTGATTTGCAGTAGGAATGGTTAGCAGATATCAAAGTAATCCTGGTAAAGCTCGTTGGGAGGATGTTAAACATATCCTCAAGTATTTTCGCCGGATAAGAGACCATGTCTTGGTTTATCAGGCGAGTGAGCTGGTACCGAGGGGTTACACAAATTCAGATTTCCAAGGCAATGTGCTAGTTGTTTTGAGACGTGGTGGTCTGTCTTTGTGAAAAAATCAGTTTATATTCACACGGATGGATGTAGACGTTTCTGAATGTGGTGCTAGTTATTCTGAGACGTGGTGGGTTGTCTTTGTGAAAAAATATCTTCAATTCACATGAATGGATGTAGACGTTTCTGGACGTGGTGCTAGTTATTCTGAGACGTGGTGGGTTGTCATTGTGAAAAAATATCTTCAGTTCACATGAATGGATGTAGACGTTTCTGGACGTGGTGCTAGTTGTTTTTGACGTGGTGGGTTGTCTTTGTGAATGAAATAGCTTAAATTCACATGAATGGATGTAGACGTTTCTGGACGTGGTGCTAGTTATTTTTGACTTGGTGCTAGTTGTTTTGAGACGCGGTGCTAGTTGTTTTGAGACGTGGTGGACTGTCTTTATAAAAAAAATCAATTTAAATTCACATGAATGGATGTAGACGTTTCTGGACGTGGAGCTAGTTGTTTTTGACGTGGTGGGTTGTCTTTGTGAAAAAATAGCTTAAATTCACATGAATGGATGTACACGTTTCTGAACTTGGTGCTAGTTGTTTTTCACGTGGTGGACTCTCTTTGTGAAAAAAAATCATTTAAATTCACCTGAAAGGATGCAGACATTTCTGGACGTGGTGCTAGTTGTTCTTGACGTGGTGGATTGTCTTTGTGAACAAAATAGCTTAAATTCACATGAATGGATGTAGACATTTCTGGATGTGGTGCTAGTTGTTTTTAATGTGGTGCTAGTTATTCTGAGACGTTGTGGACTGTCTTTGTGAAAAAAAATCAGTTTAAATTCACCTGCATGGATCTAGACATTTCCGGACGTGGTGCTAGTTGTTCTGAGACTTGGTGGGTTGTCTTTGTGAAAAAAATATCTTCAATTCACATGAATGGATGTAGACGTTTCTGGACGTGGTGCTAGTTATTCTGAGACGTGGTGGGTTGTCTTTGTGAAAAAATATCTTCAATTCACATGAATGGATGTAGACGTTTCTGGATGTGGTGGTAGTTGTTTTTGACGTGGTGGGTTGTCTTTGTGAATAAAATAGCTTAAATTCACATGAATGGATGTAGACGTTTCTGGACGTGGTGCTAGTTATTTTTGACTTGGTGCTAGTTGTTTTGAGACGTGGTTCTAGTTGTTTTGAGACGTGGTGGACTGTCTTTGTAAAAAAAATCAATTTAAATTCACATGAATGGATGTAGACATTTCTGGACGTGGAGCTAGTTGTTTTTGACGTGGTGGGTTGTCTTTGTGAAAAAAAGAGCTTAAATTCACATGAATGGATGTACACGTTTCTGGACGTGGTGCTAGTTGTTTTTCACGTGGTGGACTCTCTTTGTGAAAAAAAATCATTTTAAATTCACCTGAAAGGATGTAGACGTTTCTGGGCGTGGTGCTAGTTTTTCTTGACGTGGTGGATTGTCTTTGTGAAAAAAATAGCTTAAATTCACTTGAATGGATGTAGACATTTCTGGACGTGGTGCTAGTTGTTTTTAATGTGGTGCTAGTTATTCTGAGACGTTGTGGACTGTCTTTGTGAAAAAATCAGTTTAAATTCACCTGCATGGATCTAGACATTTCCGGATGTGGTGCTAGTTGTTCTGAGACTTGGTGGGTTGTCTTTGTTAAAAAATATCTTCAATTCACATAAATGGATGTAGACATTTCTGGACGTGGTGCTAGTTATTCTGAGACGTGGTGCGTTGTGTTTGTGAAAAAATATCTTCAATTCACATGAATCGATGTAGACGTTTCTGGACGTGGTGGTAGTTGTTTTTGACGTGGTGGGTTGTCTTTGTGAATAAAATAGCTTAAATTCACATGAATGGATGTAGACGTTTCTGGACGTGGTGCTAGTTATTTTTGACTTGGTGCTAGTTGTTTTGAGACGTGGTGGACAGTCTTTGTAAAAAAAATCAATTTAAATTCACATGAATGGATGTAGACGTTTCTGGACGTGGAGCTAGTTGTTTTTGACGTGGTGGGTTGTCTTTGTGAAAAATTAGCTTAAATTCACATGAATGGATGTACACGTTTCTGGACGTGGTGCTAGTTGTTTTTTACGTGGTGGACTCTCTTTGTGAAAAAAAATCATTTTAAATTCACCTGAAAGGATGTAGACGTTTCTGGACGTGCTGCTAGTTGTTCTTGACGAGGTGGATTGTCTTTGTGAAAAAAATAGCTTAAATTCACATGAATGGATGTAGACATTTTTGGACGTGGTGCTAGTTATTCTGAGACGTTGTGGACTGTCTTTGTCAAAAAAATCAGTTTAAATTCACTTGCATGGATCTAGACATTTCCGGATGTGGTGCTAGTTGTTCTGAGAGGTTGTCTTTGTGAAAAAATATCTTCAATTCACATGAATGGATGTAGACGTTTCTGGACGTAGTGCTAGTTATTCTGAGACGTGGTGGGTTGTCTTTGTGAAATAATATCTTCAATTCACATGAATGGATGTAGACATTTCTGGACGTGGTGGTAGTTATTTTTGACGTGGTGGGTTATCTTTGTGAATAAAATAGCTTAAATTCACATGAATGGAAGTAGACGTTTCTGGACGTGGTGCTAGTTATTTTTGACGTGGTGCTAGTTGCTTTGAGACGTGGTGCTAGTTGTTTTGAGACGTGGTGGACTGTCTTTGTAAAAAAAATCAATTTAAATTCACATGAATGGATGTAGACGTTTCTGGACGTGGAGCTAGTTGTTTTTGACGTGGTTGGTTGTCTTTGTGAAAAAAATAGCTTTAATTCACATGAATAGATGTACACATTTCTGGACGTGGTGCTAGTTGTTTTTCACATTGTGGACTCTCTTTGTGAAAAAAAAATCATTTTAAATTCACATGAAAGGATGTAGACGTTTCTGGACGTGGTGCTAGTTGTTCTTGACGTGGTGGATTGTCTTTGTGAAAAAAAAGCTTAAATCCACATGAATGGATGTAGACGTTTCTGGACGTGGTGCTAGTTGTTTTTAATGTGGTGCTAGTTATTCTAAGACGTTGTGGACAGTCTGTGTGAAAAAAAAACAGCTTAAATTAACCTGCATGGATCTAGACATTTTCAGACGTGGTGCTAGTTGTTCTGAGACTTGGTGGGTTGTCTTTGTGAAAAAAATAGCTTAAATTCACATGAATGGATGTAGACGTTTCTGGACGTGGTGCAAATTATTTTTGACGTGGTCTACTGTCTTTGTGAAAAATAATCAGTTTAAATTCACATAAATGGATATAGACATTTCTGGACGTGACTCTAGTTGTTTTTGACGTGGTGGGTTGTCTTTGTGAAAAAAAAAAATAGCTTAAATTAACATGAATGGATGTAGACGATTCTGGACGTGGTGCTAGTCGTTTTAGACGTGGTGCTTGTTGGATCGTGTCAAGTGTTGAGAGGGGGGGGGGTGAATCAACACTCTATCAATTTTTCTCTCAACTAAAGGATTCCCTCTCAAATGTTAGCTCAGTTAGAGCTTATTGTTGAACTCACGTGTTGGCTTAGATGGACTGTTGGCAGATCAGATCAACCAAGGAAGACATCAGATCAACCAAGGAAGAGATCAGATCAATTCAATCACTCAAGGAGGGTTTACTTACACAACCATGACACTCCTGTTCAAGCTTACAGTTTGATAACACCACACCAGTCAAGACACACTCAAAGCAGTAAATGTGCACGGGGGATTTTTACGTGGTTCGATCAAATGATCTACATCCACGGACAGATTCACTCCTGTCAATCTTCACTATCACAGAATCCTTCAGCTCTGGCCTCACTGACCATAAGCAACATAAACAAGAGCTCACTGCTCAACACATTGAGGTTCACTACCTCTACAGGTTCATCAACTAAAACAACAACATATAAATCTCTATTGTACTGCCTTTTCTACACAAATATCTTTCAAAATCACTTAATGAAAGACGTTTGATAGTGTTCTAGGCTTACCACCTGAAGCTGCAATCTCAGGGTCAGTTCTCCCGATTCTGCTCCTCCTCAGCTTCTTCTTCTCCTTGACTTCTGCCTCTCCAATGCTTCAGCTTCTCTTTGTGCAGCAGACTGTTTCTTTCTCTCTTGTATTTTTCATATCATCTTTTTCTGCTCTCACTCTTTTTCTCCTCCCTTTTCTCGGTTTCGTTCTGTTCAGCACACACCTTGGCTTCTGCTCATCTCACTCCCTCTCTTTCTTCTTGTGCCTCGTGCCTTTTAGGGTTTTTCCTCCCTTTTGTTTATCCTGCATTCTACAGTTGTTGTGCCTACCACACCTACTCATCTGCCCGTTTCTTTTCCCAGAAGAAAAACTGTGCCCTACGTGCGGTGTGTCAGCATATCTTACACGGAAGGCGGCTCAAGATTCATATAATCCATTTTCAACCTTTTTAAGTTGCAACTTGCTTGCCATGTCATATTGTTGACTGTACTCCTTCAGACTTCTCGAGTAGCTTGTCTTAGATATTTTGAAACAGCAGAAGTGATCTGATCTTAGCTTATAGCTGATCTGATGTACGCGGCATTTGATCTGATATCAGCTTGCAGTTGATCTGATGTTAGCCTCCGGTTGATCTGATGTTAGCTTGCAGTTGATCTGATGTTAGCCTCCGGTTGATCTGATGTTAGCTTGCAGTTGATCTGATGTTGGCCTCCGGTTGATCTGATGTTAGCTTGCAGCTGATCTGATGTTAGCTTGCAGTTGATCTGATGTTAGCCTCCGGTTGATCTGATGTTAGCTTGCAGTTGATCTGATGTTAGCCTTCATGTCACAACGTTCTGTCCAGCAACTCAGAACCATCCATGTAGCTCCTGCAGTTCTTCTGATCGGGCACTGCTTGATTCTTTTGTATTTCTGCTCGCTCACAGGATTGCTAGATACTTCAACATGATGCTCCTGCGTCTTCTGAATCTTTGAGAGACTTTTAGAGTCGCGCGTTTGAGGTGTGATTCACTAGCCGTCCTTGACTTCAGCTTCTTAGGTGTCTGCTCCAGCTCTCCAGCCTTGAGTTGTTCTCTTCTGCTGCAAATATGTTTTGTTGCTGACTTGCCTTGCTTCTGTGAAACCAAGCTGCTGAGCAATCCCTTGAGAATTTGATCTGATCTTTACTTCCGTTGATCTGATACGCACTGTCCTTTGATCTGATGCGCACTGCATTTGATCTGATCTTCACTTCCTTTGATCTGATACGCACTGCATTTGATCTGATCTTCACTTCCCTTGATCTGATCTGTGTGGCCTTTGATCTGATGTGCGCGTAACTTGTCTGTGCAGCCTTTGATCTGATGTGCGCGTAACTTGATCTGATCTGAGCAGCCTTTGATCTGATGTGCGCGTAACTTGTCTGTGCAGCCTTTGATCTGCTGTGCGCGTAACTTGATCTGATCTGTGCAGCCTTTGATCTGATGTGCGCGTAACTTGTCTGTGCAGCCTTTGATCTGCTGTGCGCGTAACTTGATCTGATCTGTGCAGCCTTTGATCTGATGTGCGCGTAACTTGATCTGATCTGTGCAGCCTTTGATCTGATATGCCAACAGTACACTTCTCATTTTGGCACTTCAGTTTATTCATCGGCTTCTTGCTGAGATTTTGTCCAGATAAAATGCTTTCAATCCTCATGAACTCAGTCCATTATTGCCTTAGTAATTCACAGATTTGTCACAATGTGGTTGCAACAATTACAACACAACATTGGACTTTAGTAAAGGCTAAGAAAGCTTCATTGTAGCAGCTCCAATGGCTCAACAATCTCCCCCTTTGGAATTGTTCATTGTAGCAGCTCCAATGGCTCAACAATCTCCCCCTTTGGAATTGTTGGCAACCACATTTGCAGCCAATCAGTCAACTCAGTGCTAAGCTCCCCCTGAACCTTATTCCCCCTGAACCTTATTCTTCTACATAGTAAGCTCCCCCTGCATGCTGCGACTATCTCTCCCCCTTTGACAACCAATTTCAAAGGGATTTGGGGATGCTCAACTGATTCAGCATGAGAAGGAGGACTGCACTCCCATTTGCATCCTCAAAATTTCAAACATCTCGGCTGGAAGAGGCTTTGTCATTACATCAGCTATTTGTTTAGCTGTGGGAACATACTCTAGCATAATTTCTCCTTTCTCAACCTTGTCCTTTATGAAGTGATACTTGATTTCTATATGTTTGGCTCTCGAGTGCTGGACTGAATTCTTTGACAAATCAATGGCACTTTTGTTGTCACAAAGAATTATCAGTGGCAGGGGAACTTCTTCTTTAAGATTTTGCAGTTCAGATCTCATCCATATAGCTTGAGTGCATGCCTTGGTTGCTGCTATGTACTCAGCTTCAGCAGTGCTTAAGGCTATACTTTCTTGCTTTTTGCTTAACCAGCTCACACATCTATTTCCAAGAAAGAATACTCCTCCCGAAGTGGATCTCCTGTCATCAACATTCCCTGCCCAATCAGCATCAGTGAAGCTTCTTAATCCCAAGCTTCCTTTCCTTGCATACCACAGACCATAATCTACTGTCCCTTGCAAGTATCTTAGCACCCTCTTTAGTGCAATCATATGAGAACTCTTTGGATTTGCCTGGTATCTAGCAGCTTGGCAGACAGCAAAGGTAATATCAGGCCTTGTTGCTGTTAAGTACAATAAGCTTCCTATCATGCTTCTGTATAGACTTTGATCAGCTTCAGCTCCTTTTTCATCCTTGCTCAGCTTGCAGTTAGTTGCCATGGGTGTAGACATTGGCTTAGCATCAGTCATACCAAATTTCTTCAGCACTTCTTTGGTATACTTGGTTTGAGAGATAAAAATTCCAGTTGCTTTTTGATGAATCTGTAGTCCAAGGAAAAATGATAGCTCTCCTATCATGGACATTTCAAACTCTTCTTGCATCTTTCTAGCAAATTCATGGCACAGCTGCTCCTTATCTCCTCCAAATATTATGTCATCAACATAGACTATGGCTATTAACTGTCCACCCTTTCCATCAAGGACATATAGATTGCTATTTATGCAACTTTTTCTGAAATTCAGATTCTTCAGGTAACTGTCCAGCCTTGAGTACCATGCTCTTGGGGCTTGTTTTAATCCATACAGTGCCTTTTTGAGCCTGCACACCTTGTTTTCATCTTCACAAACTAGAAAACCATCCGGTTGCTCAATGTACACTTCTTCTTCCAGATTTCCATTCAAGAAGGCAGATTTAACATCCATTTGGAAGACCTTATAACTCCTTGCTGAAGCCATTGCCAAAAACATTCTTATGGCTTCAAGCCTTGCTACTGGGGCAAAGGTTTCATCCACATCTACTCCTTCAATTTGAGAGTATCCTTTGCACACAAGCCTTGCCTTATTCTTTACAACCTTTCCTTCCTCATTCAACTTGTTCCTAAACACCCATTTTGTGCCTATCACATTTTTGTTTGCTGGCCTATCCACGAGCTCCCAAGTTTGGTTTTTCTCAATTTGATCCAGCTCTTCATTCATGGCTTGCAGCCATGACTGGTCCTCCAGGGCTTCCTCTATTGACCTTGGCTCAACTTGAGACAGTAGGGCAGTTGCAACCATACTTTTCAGTTGCCTTCTTGTTCTTACTGGAGCTTTGGGGTCTCCAATGATAGGCATCTTGTCAATTCTCTTGTTGTACTTTCTTTTTGCTCTTTCCTGGCCTTCTGTAACTTCTGTCTCTGATCCTTCTGCATCAGTCTCCTCAGTAGCTGATTTCAGCTCCAGGTCTGCCTCATCTTGGCTCTCTAAGTCATCTAAGTGATCCAGAAAATTTTCAGGATCAGTGGCTTTCATCTTGACTTCCTCAACCACTTTCACATCATAGCTTTCCATAATCTTATCCAGCCTCTTGTTATAAACCTTGTAAGCCTTGCTCTTATTTGAGTAACCAAGGAAAATGCCCTCATCAGCCCTCTCTTCAAATTTTCCAAGGCTTTGCTCCTTGTTCTTGATGAAGCATTTGCTGCCAAAAACTCTAAAGTACTTCACATTTGGCTTGTGACCATACCAAAGTTCATATGGTGTCTTTTCAGTGTTCGGCCTCAACATGGTTCTATTTTGTACATGCACAGCTGCCATTGTGGCTTCCTTCCAGAAGTGCTTTGGAGTATTGTGCTCCAACAGCATGGTTCTTGCCATCTCAATCACACTTCTATTTTTCCTCTCTACAACTCCATTTTGCTGGGGAGTGTGAGGACTTGAGACTTGATGTTTGATTCCCATTTCCTCCAAGTATTCTTCAAATTCCTGCGAGGTAAACTCTCCTCCATTATCTGATCTCAAAACTTTGATCTTCCTTCCATGCTGGTTTTCTGCCAGTTTTTGAAATCTTTTGAAGCAGTTGAAGGCTTCACTCTTTTGCTTCATGTGCATGATGCACATCATCCTAGTGAAGTCATCCACAAAAAAAATGAAATACATCTCTTTACCTGTACCTTTTCTTTTCATTGGTCCACATACATCAGTGTGAACTAGCTCCAATGGCTTAGAGGTTCTATGCTCATTGGACTTGTGAGAAAGTTTTGCAAATTTCCCTTTTTGGCATGAGTCACAAGTGCTGTTGTCCCTCTTTAGTACAGGTAGGTTTAACACTGCATTGCACTTCACCAGGCTTCTCATGCTCTTTTGATTTAAATGTCCAAGCCTGCAATGCCAAAGCGTATTTTCATCCATTTTGCTTAGCATGCACAACTTTTCCTTCACATCTATGAGGTACAAATCCTTGTTGTCTCTTATTCCTTTGGCCATGATTTCTCCAGTCTTGCAGTCTTTGATGAAACAGCCATTTTTTGAGAAATCTACTTTGAAACCATTGTCACACAGTTGTCTTACACTCAGCAAGTTGTACTTCAGCCCTTCTACAAACAGCACCTCCTTAGATTTGAACTTTTCTGATCCAATGGTGGCTTCTCCAACAGCCTTGATCTTTAACCCACTCTTATCTGCAAACTTGACAAACCCTCTTTCAACTTCTTTTGTGTTTCTCAGTAGAGTTTTGTCTCCAGTCATATGGCTTGTGCACCCACTGTCAATGATCCATTGGGCTTCCTTAGCTTTTGTTTTAAGTGCAACTTCAGCAATGCAAGCTTCTTCAAATCTGTGCTTCTTCCTCCAAATTTTTCTTGCTGCTGGTATGCCTTGCTGTTCATTCAATCTCTGATTGCTCCTGCTGCAGCTCCAGTGATCATTCTCTTCTAACCCTTCAAAAATTTGAAATCTGTTTCTCAGATTAAGTGGCTGCATTAGAGACTGATTTCTTCTTGTGTAATCTGCTGCAAAGTTTCTTCTATTTGTAGCTTGTTGCAGTGGCTGAGCTCTCCTGCTATTCACTCCTTCAGACCACTTGCTTCTCTCATTTGGCAATCTGCATCTGCACCAGACATTCAATTTCTGATACACTTCTCCAGGTTGTATGATATGGCCTTTTCTGATTTCAGCTTCAGGGATCCTTCTTGAAGCACTTAGGCTTCTTTGATGATAATACTCTTTCCTATTCCATCCTCTTGACTGCATTGTTCTTCCTCCAAATCTCCAGAATGCCTTCCTCCAGCAATTTGCTGCATAGTGACCTGATTCTCCACAGGTGAAACATACTCCAGCAATCAGCCTTCTACTTTTGAGCAGGCTTCTTTGATACATAGATTGTCTCCCCCTCAGCTCGTGCAGTCTTTCATTTTGCTCAGTAGACTTTCTTGATCCATTAGAAATTTCCATCTTCTTAGCATCAACAAAACTAGTTCCTGCCTTTACACCAGCAACACAAATTGAACCTTCTTTGACAAAGGTAACAGTCTTCTTGGTTGTTGCAGCTGGTTGTCCTTCTAATTTTTGATCTCCTTCATAACCAAGACCTTTCTTCCCTTCTGAATAAGATCTCTGCTTGCTGAGGCACTCATCTAACTTCCTTGTGGCTTCTTCAGTTTTTGCAGCCACTTCTTTGCTCCTTGAGAATTCACCAGGCTCAGTTTTGCTTGACTTAAACTCCAGCTTTCCTTTCAATTTTGATTCTACAGTAGTTCCATCAGTCATTTCTTCAGCTTTGAACACAGTTTGTTGAGACAGCAGATCTTCTATCTTTCTTGTTGCATCCTCTAGTTCGGCAGTGGTGGCATCTAGCTTTTCTACCAAGGTTTCACATGTCTTTTGAAGTTCCATCTTTTCTCTTGTACAATTTTTGTGAACCTCAGCTTCATTTTGCATGAGAATCAGTTCCTGCTCCAATTCAGTTACTCTATTCTCCAGTATTGAGTTTTCTTCTTGACTGCTCAAGATGACCTTTTCCATCTCCTTCATTGTCTTCATTGTCTTCTTGTGCAATCTCTTCTGCTCCTCTATCTTGTTGTATGCAAACTCCAGTTCTTCCTCTAGATCCACTTCTTCATCATCAGCTGATTGGTTCTCTAGTTCAGCATCCTCCTTTAATGAAACAGTTGAAGATTTCATCACCATGAGAGTCTCCTCTTCAGCTTCAGACTCATCTTCACTGTCTGAGACATCAGTCTCTTCATCCTCCTCAGAGCTATCATTTTTCTTCTTGCTCAGGTAGCTCCGTTTTCTGTAAGCTTTCCCTTTTCTTGATTTGAAGCTCATCTTCTTCTTTCCTTTCTGCTCCGGCCACCTGTCTGATGGCTTGTCAGCTTCCTCATCTTCAGTTCTCTTGTTCTTCATGAAGCACTTGCTTGCAAAGTGGCCTATTTTGCCACAATTGAAGCATTTTAAGGGCAACTTTCCCTTGTACTTTCCAGTCTGGCCTCTGAAACTCCTTGAAATCAGCACCATCATTCTTTCAAGATCACTGTCTGCTGCTTCATCTTCACTGCTTTCCTCCTTTAGCTTCCTTGAGTGTTTTGCTTTAAATGCTATCTCCTTGACTGCCTTTGACGTCTCCTCCTTTGAATTTGAAATCCTCATTTCATATGCTACAAGGGTGCTTTGTAGCTCATCTAATGTCACTTTATCTAGGTCCCTCTCCTCTATAGCAGAGACCTTAGAATCATATCTTGCTGGTAGGGATCTAAGAACCTTTTTAACTATATTGGAATCTCCAACACTCTCACCCAGACCCCTCATTGAGCTAACTAATTCAACAACTCTGTTTAGAAAGTCCTCAATGTTTTCACCTTCTCCCATCTTAAGACCTTCAAACTTACTTCTAAGAACCTGCAATTTTGCCTCCTTAACCTTGAGGTCTCCCTCATGAATATTAATCAGTTTAATCCATATTTCATGAGCAGTAACACAGTCTATAACTTTAAAGTTCTCTTTTTCTGACAGAGCTGCATATAGAGCATTCCTTGCCTTTCCATCAGCTTCTAAGTTTCTAATTTCTGCAGCTGTAGGATTCTCCTCATCTACGGTTGGTGTAAATCCATGCAAGACTACTCTTTGTACTTGTAAGCCTTGTGCTAAGAGATAAGCACTCATTCTCTTCTTCCATAACTGGAAATTTTGGCCACTGAAATAAGGAACTCCCTTAACAGTTGTTGCTTGATTCTCCATTACTACTGCTGGTTCTAAGTTTCAACAATCACTTGACAAAAGCAAACCTGGCTCTGATACCAATTGTTGGATCGTGTCAAGTGTTGAGAGGGGGGGGGTGAATCAACACTCTATCAATTTTTCTCTCAACTAAAGGATTCCCTCTCAAATGTTAGCTCAGTTAGAGCTTATTGTTGAACTCACGTGTTGGCTTAGATGGACTGTTGGCAGATCAGATCAACCAAGGAAGACATCAGATCAACCAAGGAAGAGATCAGATCAATTCAATCACTCAAGGAGGGTTTACTTACACAACCATGACACTCCTGTTCAAGCTTACAGTTTGATAACACCACACCAGTCAAGACACACTCAAAGCAGTAAATGTGCACGGGGGATTTTTACGTGGTTCGATCAAATGATCTACATCCACGGACAGATTCACTCCTGTCAATCTTCACTATCACAGAATCCTTCAGCTCTGGCCTCACTGACCATAAGCAACATAAACAAGAGCTCACTGCTCAACACATTGAGGTTCACTACCTCTACAGGTTCATCAACTAAAACAACAACATATAAATCTCTATTGTACTGCCTTTTCTACACAAATATCTTTCAAAATCACTTAATGAAAGACGTTTGATAGTGTTCTAGGCTTACCACCTGAAGCTGCAATCTCAGGGTCAGTTCTCCCGATTCTGCTCCTCCTCAGCTTCTTCTTCTCCTTGACTTCTGCCTCTCCAATGCTTCAGCTTCTCTTTGTGCAGCAGACTGTTTCTTTCTCTCTTGTATTTTTCATATCATCTTTTTCTGCTCTCACTCTTTTTCTCCTCCCTTTTCTCGGTTTCGTTCTGTTCAGCACACACCATGGCTTCTGCTCATCTCACTCCCTCTCTTTCTTCTTGTGCCTCGTGCCTTTTAGGGTTTTTCCTCCCTTTTGTTTATCCTGCATTCTACAGTTGTTGTGCCTACCACACCTACTCATCTGCCCGTTTCTTTTCCCAGAAGAAAAACTGTGCCCTACGTGCGGTGTGTCAGCATATCTTACACGGAAGGCGGCTCAAGATTCATATAATCCATTTTCAACCTTTTTAAGTTGCAACTTGCTTGCCATGTCATATTGTTGACTGTACTCCTTCAGACTTCTCGAGTAGCTTGTCTTAGATATTTTGAAACAGCAGAAGTGATCTGATCTTAGCTTATAGCTGATCTGATGTACGCGGCATTTGATCTGATATCAGCTTGCAGTTGATCTGATGTTAGCCTCCGGTTGATCTGATGTTAGCTTGCAGTTGATCTGATGTTAGCCTCCGGTTGATCTGATGTTAGCTTGCAGTTGATCTGATGTTGGCCTCCGGTTGATCTGATGTTAGCTTGCAGCTGATCTGATGTTAGCTTGCAGTTGATCTGATGTTAGCCTCCGGTTGATCTGATGTTAGCTTGCAGTTGATCTGATGTTAGCCTTCATGTCACAACGTTCTGTCCAGCAACTCAGAACCATCCATGTAGCTCCTGCAGTTCTTCTGATCGGGCACTGCTTGATTCTTTTGTATTTCTGCTCGCTCACAGGATTGCTAGATACTTCAACATGATGCTCCTGCGTCTTCTGAATCTTTGAGAGACTTTTAGAGTCGCGCGTTTGAGGTGTGATTCACTAGCCGTCCTTGACTTCAGCTTCTTAGGTGTCTGCTCCAGCTCTCCAGCCTTGAGTTGTTCTCTTCTGCTGCAAATATGTTTTGTTGCTGACTTGCCTTGCTTCTGTGAAACCAAGCTGCTGAGCAATCCCTTGAGAATTTGATCTGATCTTTACTTCCGTTGATCTGATACGCACTGTCCTTTGATCTGATGCGCACTGCATTTGATCTGATCTTCACTTCCTTTGATCTGATACGCACTGCATTTGATCTGATCTTCACTTCCCTTGATCTGATCTGTGTGGCCTTTGATCTGATGTGCGCGTAACTTGTCTGTGCAGCCTTTGATCTGATGTGCGCGTAACTTGATCTGATCTGAGCAGCCTTTGATCTGATGTGCGCGTAACTTGTCTGTGCAGCCTTTGATCTGCTGTGCGCGTAACTTGATCTGATCTGTGCAGCCTTTGATCTGATGTGCGCGTAACTTGTCTGTGCAGCCTTTGATCTGCTGTGCGCGTAACTTGATCTGATCTGTGCAGCCTTTGATCTGATGTGCGCGTAACTTGATCTGATCTGTGCAGCCTTTGATCTGATATGCCAACAGTACACTTCTCATTTTGGCACTTCAGTTTATTCATCGGCTTCTTGCTGAGATTTTGTCCAGATAAAATGCTTTCAATCCTCATGAACTCAGTCCATTATTGCCTTAGTAATTCACAGATTTGTCACAATGTGGTTGCAACAATTACAACACAACATTGGACTTTAGTAAAGGCTAAGAAAGCTTCATTGTAGCAGCTCCAATGGCTCAACAATCTCCCCCTTTGGAATTGTTCATTGTAGCAGCTCCAATGGCTCAACAGTGCTAGATTTTCTTAGACGTGGTGGTCTGTCTTTGTGAAAAAAAATCAGTTTATATTCACACAGATGGATGTAGACATTTCTGGACGTGGTGCTAGTTGTTCTGAGACGTGGTGGGTTGTCTTTGTGAAAAAATATCTTCAATTCACATAAATGGATGTAGACGTTTCTGGACGTGGTGCTAGTTGTTTTTGACGTGGTGCTAGTTATTCTGAGACATGGTGGACTGTTTTTACGAAAACAAAATTAGTTTAAATTCACATGAATGGATGTAGACATTTCTGGACGTGGTGCTAGATGTTTTTGACGTGGTGGGTTGTCTTTGCGAATAAAATAGCTTAAATTTACATGAATGGATGCAGACGTTTCTGGACGTGGTGCTAGTTTTTTTGATGTGGTGCTAGTTGTTCTAAGACGTGGTGGTCTGTCTTTGAAAAAAAATCAGTTTTAATTCACATGAATGGATGTAGACGTTTCTGGACGTGGCTCTAGTTGCTTTTGACGTGGTGGGTTGTCTTTGTGAAAAACAATAGCTTAAATTCACATGAATGGATGTACACGATTCTGTACGTGGTGCTAGTTATTTTAGACTTGGTACTAGTTGTTTTGAGACGTGGTGGTCTGTCTTTGTAAAAAAAAATTAGTTTATATTCACACGGATGGATGTAGATGTTTCTGGACGTGGTGGTATTTGTTCTGAGACGTGGTGCGTTGTCTTTGTGAAAAAATTTCTTCAATTCACATGAATGATGTAGACATTTCTGGATGTGGTGCTAGTTCTTCTGAGACATGGTGGACTGTCTTCGTGAAAAAAAAATTAGTTTAAATTAACATTAATGGATGCAGACGTTTCTGGACGTGGTGCTAGTTGTATTTGACGTGGTGGGTTGTCTTTGTGAATGAAATAGCTTAAATACACATGAATGGATGTAGATGTTTCTGCACGTAGTGCTAGTTGTTTTTGACGTGGTGCTAGTTGTTCTGAGACATGGTGGACTGTTTTTGTGAAAGAAAATCAGTTTAAATTCACACGGATGGATGTAGACGTTTCTGGACGTGGTGCAAATTGTTCTGAGACGTGGTTGACTGTCTTTGTGAAAAAAAAATTCAGTTTAAAATCACACGGATGGATGTAGACGTTTCTGGACGTGGTGCTAGTCGTTTTAGACGTGGTGCTAGTTTTTCTGAGACGTGGTGGTTTGTCTTTGTGAAAAAAATCAGTTTATATTCACACAGATGGATGTAGACATTTCTGGACGCGGTGCTAGTTGTTTTGAGACGTGGTGGGTTGTCTTTGTGAATAAAATAGCTTAAATTCACATGAATGGATGTAGACGTTTCTTGACGTGGTGCTAGTTGTTCAGAGATGCGGTGGACAGTCTTTGTGAAAAAAAAAATCAGTTTAAATTCACTTGAATGGATATAGAAGTTTCTGGACGTGGTGCTAGTTGTTTTTGACATGGTGGGTTGTCTTTGTGAAAAAAATAGCTTAAATTCATATGAATGGATGTAGACATTTCTGGACGTGGTGCTAGTTATTTTTCACGGGGTGCTAGTTGTTCTGAGATGTTGTGGACTGTCTTTGTTAAAAAAATAAGTTTAAATTCACACGCATGGATGTAGACATTTCTGGACGTGGTGCTAGTTGTTCTGAGACTTGGTGAGTTGTCTTTGTGAAAAAAATAGCTTAAATTCACATGAATGGATGTAGACATTTCTGTACGTGGTGCTAGTTGTTTTTGACGTGGTGCTAGTAATTCTGAGATGTGGTGGATTATCTTTGTGAAGAAAATGAGTTTAAATTCACATGAATGGATGTAGACGTTTGTGGACGTTGTTCTAGTTGTTTTTGACGTGGTGAGTTGTCTTTGTGAAAAAAATAGCTTAAATTCTCATGAATGGATGTAGACGTTTCTGGACGTGGTGCTAGTTATTTTTGACGTGGTGGGCTTTCTTTGTGAAAAAAAAAGAGCTTAAATTCACATGAATGGATGTAGACATTTCTGGACGTGGTGCTAGATATTTTTAACGTGGTGCTAGTTGTTCTGAGACATTATGGACTGTCTTTCAGAAAAAAAATCAGTTTAAATTCATACGGATGGATGTAGATGTTTCTGGACGTGGTGCAAGTTGTTCTGAAACGTGGTGGGTTGTCTTTGTGAAAAAAATATCTTAAAATCACATGAATGGATGTAGAAGTTTCTGGACGTGGTGCTAGTTGTTCAGAGACATGGTGGACTGTGTTTGTGAAAAAAAAAATCAGTTTGAATTCACATGAATGGATGTAGACATTTCTGGATGTGCTGCTAGTTGTTTTTGACGAGGTAGGTTGTCTTTGTGAATGAAATAGCTTAAATTCACATGAATGCATGTAGACATTTCTGGAGGTGGTGCTAGTTGTTTTTGACGTGATGATAGTTATTTTGAGATATGGTTGACTATCTTTGTGATAAAAATCAGTTTAAATTCACATGAAAGGGTGAAGAGGTTTGTGGACGTTGTTCTAGTTGTTTTTGATGTGGTGGGCTGTCTTTGTGAAAAAAAATAGCTTAAAGTCTCATGAATGGATGTAGACGTTTCTGGACGTGGTGCTAGTTGTTTTTGACGTGGTGTGTTGTCTTTGGGAAAAAAATAGCTTAAATTCACATGAATGGATGTAGACGTTTCTGGACGTGGTGCTGGATATTTTTAACGTGCTGCTAGTTGTTCTGAGACATTGTGGACTGTCTTTGTGAAAAAAAAATCAGTTTAAATTCACACAGATGGATGTAGAAGTTTCTGGACGTGGTGCAAATTGTTCTGAAACGTGGTGGGATGTCTTTGTGAAAAAAATATCTTAAATTCACATGAATGGATGTAGAAGTTTCTGGACGTGGTGCTAGTTGTTCAGAGACATGGTGGACTGTGTTTGTGAAAAAAAAATCAGTTTGAATTCACATGAATGGATGTAGACGTTTCTGGATGTGGTGCTAGTTATTTTTGACGTGGAAGGTTGTCTTTGTGAATAAAATAGCTTAAATTCACATGAATGGATGTAGACATTTCTGTACGTGGTGCTAGTTGTTTTTGACGTGGTGCTAGTTGTTCTGAGACGTGGTGGATTGTCTTTGTGATATAAAATCAATTTGAATTCACATGAATGGATGTAGAAGTTTCTGGACGTGTTACTAGTTATTTTTGACGTGGTGGGTTGTCTTTGTGAAAAAAAAGAGCTTAAATTCACATGAATGGATGTAGACGTTTCTGGACGTGGTGCTGGATATTTTTAACGTGCTGCTAGTTGTTCTGAGACATTGTGGACTGTCTTTGTGAAAAAAAAATCAGTTTAAATTCACACAGATGGATGTAGAAGTTTCTGGACGTGGTGCAAATTGTTCTGAAACGTGGTGGGATGTCTTTGTGAAAAAAATATCTTAAATTCACATGAATGGATGTAGAAGTTTCTGGACGTGGTGCTAGTTGTTCAAAGACATGGTGGACTGTGTTTGTGAAAAAAAAAATCAGTTTGAATTCACATGAATGGATGTAGACATTTCTGGATGTGCTGCTAGTTGTTTTTGACGAGGTAGGTTGTCTTTGTGAATGAAATAGCTTAAATTCACATGAATGCATGTAGACATTTCTGGAGGTGGTGCTAGTTGTTTTTGACGTGATGATAGTTATTTTGAGATATGGTTGACTATCTTTGTGATAAAAATCAGTTTAAATTCACATGAAAGGGTGAAGAGGTTTGTGGACGTTGTTCTAGTTGTTTTTGATGTGGTGGGTTGTCTTTGTGAAAAAAAATAGCTTAAAGTATCATGAATGGATGTAGACGTTTCTAGACGTGGTGCTAGTTGTTTTTGACGTGGTGTGTTGTCTTTGGGAAAAAAATAGCTTAAATTCACATGAATGGATGTAGACGTTTCTGGACGTGGTGCTGGATATTTTTAACGTGCTGCTAGTTGTTTTTAAAGTGGTGCTAGTTGGTTCAGTATAAATTCACACGGATGGATGTAGACGTGACGCGGTTCTAGTTGTTTTTGACGTAGTGGGTTGTCTTTGTGAAAAAAATATCTTAAATTCTCATGAATGGTTGTACACGATTCTAGACGTCGTGCTACTTTTTTTAGACATGGTGCTAGTTGTTCTGAGACGTGGTGGACTGTCATTGTAAAAAAAATTAGTTTAAATTCATACAGATGGATGTAGACGTTTCTGGACGTGGTGCTAGTTGTTCTGAGACGTGGTGGGTTGTCTTTGTGAAAAAAATATCTTAAATTCACATGAATGGTTGTACATGTTTCTGGACGTGGTGCTAGTTGTTTTTGACGTGGTGGGTTGTCTTTGTGAATAAAATAGCTTAAATTCACATGAATAGATGTAGACGTTTCTGGACGTGATACTAGTTATTTTTGATGTGGTGCTAGTTGTTCTGAGACGTAGTGGACTGTCTTTGTGAAAAAAATCAATTTAAATTCACATGAATGAATGTAGAAGATTCTGGACGTGGTGCTAGTTGTTTTTGACGTGGTAGGTTGTCTTTGTGAAAAATATAGCTTAAATTCACAAGAATGGATGTAGACGTTTCTGGACGTGGTGCTAGTTGTTTTTTATGTGGTGCTAGTTGTTCTGAGATGTTGTTGACTGTCTTTGTGAAAAAAATTAGTTTAAATTCACATGGATGGATGTAGACGTTTCTGGAAGTGGTGCTAGTTGTTCTGAGACGTGGTGGGTTGTCTTTGTGAAAAAAATATCTTAAATTCACATGAATGAATGTAGACATTTCTGGACGTGGGGCTAGTTGTTCTGAGACATGGTTATAACATCTCCTCGATCGACGATCTCTCGAATGAGGTAATAACGTCTAAGTATGTGTTTGGTCTTCTGGTGTGACCGGGGCTTCTTTGCTTGTGTGATGGCCCCGTTATTATCACAGAAGAGGTCTATCGGATCTTGGATACTCGATATCACTCCGATATCTGACACAAACTTTCTCAACCAAACAGTTTCCTTTGCAGCATCTGATGCAGCAATATACTCAGATTCTGTTGTAGAGTCGACTGTGGTATCTTGCTTTGAGCTTTTCCAACTCACCGCACAGCCATTCAGGCTAAAAACGTAGCCTGATTATGACTTCATGTCGTATTGATCAGTCTGGAAAGCAGCATCAGCGTAACCTTGTACGACGAGCTGTTCTTGTCCTCTGTACACTAGCATTAATCCTTTAGTCCTTCGCAAGTACTTCAGGATTGCCTTGACTGCAGTCCAATGATCCATACCTGGATCTTGTTGGTATCTGCTTGTCATGCTTAGTGCATGTGCGACATCCCGACGGGTACATAACATGACATACATGATAGATCCTATTGCCGAAGCATATGGGACTCTACTGATCGCATCCCTCTCCTCTTTAGTAGAAGGACAATGGTTCTTCTTTAAAAGAAGACCATGTCGGAATGGTACCATACCATTCTTAGAATTAGACATATTGAACCTCTTCAATATCTTGTCTATATACCCTTCTTGACTTAGTCCTAGAAGCCTTTTAGACCTATCTCAATAGATCTTGATACCTAGTATCATTTCGGCTTCTCCTAAGTCTTTCATAGAAAATACACTCCCCATCCATTGTTTGATGTCTTTTATTATGGGAATATCATTTCCTATGAGTAGGATGTCGTCAACATATAGGACGAGAAAAACATTCTTGCTCCCACTAACCTTCTTGTAAACACAAGGCTTATTCATTGTTTATGAAGTCGTAACCTTTTACTGCCTCGTCAAAACGAAGATTCCAACTTCGAGATGCTTTCTTTAGTCCGTAGATGAACCTCTGAAGCTTGCATACACGATTTGGATGCTCTTGATCAATGTATCCCTCGGGTTGTTTCATGTAAACATCCTCGAGTAGGTTTCCATTCAAGAAAGCCGTCTTAACATTCATCTGCCATATCTCATAGTCATAATATGCAGCTACGGCGAGCATAGTCCGAATGAACTTGAGCATCACGACAGGGGAGAAGGTTTCATCATAGTCTATACCATGAGTGTGTCTGAAACCTTTAGCCACTAGTCGTGCCTTGAAGATCCCACCATGGAACTCATCACTAAGGTATTCACCTCCCCGATCGGAGCGAATAGCTTTAATCCTTCTATCTAACTGATTCTTTACTTCGTTCTTAAACTCTTTAAACCTTTCAAAAGTTTCACTTTTATGCCTCATTAAGTAGATATAGCCATATCTACTATAGTCATCGATAAAAGTAACGAAGTATATGAATCCACCTCTGGCTTGTGAGCTCATTGGTCCACATACATCCGTGTGTATTAGAGCCAATAGCTCACTAGTTCTTTCGCCTTTCTTGTTGAAAGGACTCTTTGTCATTTTTCCTTGCAAACAGGGTTCACACGTGTCATATGATTCGAAATCAAATGACCCTAGCACTCCATCCTTGTGAAGTCTTTGAACTCGTTTCTCGTTTGCATGGCCTAAACGACAGTGCCAAAGATAAGTTGGACTCATATCAAATTTAATTGATTTAGCCTTCTTTTCAATGTTATAGACCGGTCTTTCTTGGCTCAAATCCAAGACATATAGGCCGTTGCACAAATTTGCAACTCTGTATAAAACATCATTCCGATATAAAGATAACGAATTATTACCAATAATAAAACGAAATCCTTTAATATCCAAACAAGAAATTGAAATAATATTCCTGCTCAAAGCAGGTACATAATAACAATTCTCAAGTTCAATGTTTAAATCGGAAGGTAAAGATAAAGTTCAATCTCCCACTTTAATAGCAGCAACCCTTGCCCTGTTGCCCACTCGGAGATCAACTTCACCTTTCCTTGTCATCCTTCTATTTTTGAGTCCTTGCACATTAGTACAAATATGAGCCCCACATTCGATATCTAATACCCATGAGGTGGACATAGAAAGATTTATTTCAATAACAAAGATACGGGCTTGTTCACGAATCATTTCTGTTAGTGACTCATAAATCCGGAATGCGTCCAAATTCATGAACTGCTTTTGAAGCTCGCCTGTCATAGACGCGAGCATCAAGCACGTCACATCATCAGAATTGCTTTTCACCTTATCCCATGCTCGCTGAACAGAGGCCGTGGCATTCTGTGGTGGTTCAGGTAAAATAGTCTCTAAGACATGTAGCCTCCTTTCTTGCTTGAGAACTATTCTAAAGTTTCTTTCCCAATCTAAGAAGTTTAGTCCAACCAATATATCCTTATCCAATATACTTCTTAGAGTAAAGTTTGAGATGACATTAATGATAGATGATGCCATTTCTACAAATAATAAATGCAAAATATTAGAATGAGTTTTAAAAATCATTTTTCACAATAGCCAAAATTGAAATCCCGAACAATTTTGTGTTGGTGCTAGATTGTGGGCCGAAAATCCACAAAGAGTTAACCCCAGTCTTGCTTTGGCAAGTATCGTAGAGATTGGGCTCTTTTGGTAGGCAACGTTCAAATTACATTCCATGTAGTCTAACGCTTTCCAATTGCATACCATGCAACTTTTCGGTGATAGGATAAACATTCCAAATGTTTGACACCATCCTATCTTTGCAAAATTAATCCCTAGTCAACTTATCGGGTCAAGCTAGGATTAATTTTTCCAAGTCAAACCATCACTCGAGGCATCACATCAATAAATACCCAAACAGTTTTTCCACATAGTGCTAGTGAGTAAAGTTGGGCACCTATTATGTGACAACCGCCGCACGAAGAAAACCTGAGGCCCTTGGGCTCTCCAAGTCCACAGACGTTCGACGCTCTGGCGAGCCCCCAAGTATGGAAGCAAAATCAACTCGGGTTTTTGGGATTTTAGTTTGATCGGCTTAACATGCATTTTTCTTTTTAACATTTATTTGGTATATCAAATAAATAAAATAAATAAAAGCAATGAATTGGGCTCTAGTCTATTACAGAGCCTTTTAAAAGTCTTCATATTTGGGCCTTCATTGTTGGGTTTTCGTTCCTAGGCTCCACCATGGACTCCTCTTGGAAACTCCTCTTGGGCCTAACTATTACATAAAATTTGAAGAGGCACGCAGGCCCAAATTCAAATGGCTCGCAGGCCCCAACTTTTAAACCATTAATAAGCCCAATTCATGCTTTAAAACACATAAATGCATATGCTCATACAAGCCCATTTTAATTAAGTCAATCAATTTAAAAGATTGTGTAATTGAATATTTCCAAAATATTCTATACAATTAAAATTGATTGTGTCATAATCAATTTTAACCAATCTTTCCTTTTTCTTGTTCAATCATTTATGATAAATGATGCATGAACATACCAAATATGTATGCAAATATTTAAACTATTTAAATAAATCATACCATATTTGAAAGCATAAATAAAGGAATGAAATTAATAAAATTAATTATTCTATTTATTATCTAATTATCCTAATAATATTAAGATAATTGATTTAAGATAATTTTAAAATCTTAAAATCCAATTTTAATATTTTAAAACTAAAATCTGATAAGATTTGATTTTATTTTAAAATCTTACCAAAATCAGAAAACAATTTTCCTTAATTTATGGGGCACTTTGGTAATTTAAATAAAATTCTGTGCACTATTTTAAGGAGGACTCAAACTCCAGGGGCCATTCTGCAATTTAAAACCATTTTTAAAATCCAGCTGTCCATTCTGGTAATTAGAGACTGCGTCAGGGGCAATTTGGTAAACTCACCCTTTTTGGGTTTTTGCCCCTAACCGCCTCTCTTTTCCATGAATTAGGGTTTCTTGGGACGGTAGCGGTATTATGGTAAATTCAACCCCTAGGGCTTCACCCCCAGCCGCCGCCACCAACGTCCTTCCTCAAAACTCACCGCCGGCTTCTTCGACTCCCGACGTCCAACGCCGGATCAGATTGTCTCTTCTGGCGTGTTTTTTTTTCTTCGCATTTTGCAGCACCGGTCTCCCTCTTCGATGGCCAGACCAAATCCGGTCCCCGATCGAGGCAAAATCCGACTGTGTCTCCGATCTTTAATCAAGACTCCGGTAGCCCTTTCGAAGATCAATACATCGACATGAAACGCCAAATCTGACGGGCTTCGATCGCACGGGAAGCAACAACGTGAACGTCTAGAAGAACGTCACGTCGTGACTTTCATCGACTGGAGACGCCGTTGTCCTTTTCCGATCACTACCTGGATCCAGTTCAACACAGTGGTAACCGGAACCGAGTAAGGACCGAAATCCAGCCGGCACGTCTCATCTTTACGTCGACTACCGATAGGATAAAAGAAACGAAAAATATCCAAAACTTTTCCGGTGTATTCGTTTTATCCCAGCGAAGCAACCTGCACAAGAAACACAAAACCATAGTAGCCCAACAAAATAGTTTTTAACCAAAATACACCAAAAAGGACCAAATTAATGGCAGAGCCATTCGTTCAACTTGTTTTTCCGGTAAGGAATTTAACAACCCAAAATTTCAAGATCAATTTTGAAACGAGAACCCAAAATTTGGCTTCAGAAAAATGACCAAAAATCATTTCGAAAGCAAGGAAAAACTCCATGGAACCATTCCGGGATTTTAATTTCTTTCTTTTGAAAAACAAGACCCCAAAATCCAAGTAGTTTCCCGGTGAACAATTTTCAAGCCCATAAAAGGGAAACTAAATAAGGAAAGCTAGGAAAAATTTTTCCCCTTTTGGTGAGCGTTTTGAAAACCCAAAGACTAGGACAAAAAATTTGTCCATTTTCATTTTCCGTTCTTTTGATTTGCAACCCTTTTCAAAACCCGATCGAAGTCATTCAATGAGGCGAAGAAAAATTAATTTTTGAAAACAAACCTTTTGTTTTATAAAATTAATTTTAATTTTAAACACTAAAATCCGAGCCTAGCTCTGATACCACTGTTGGGATTGAAGGCATGTTTTCCAAAAGTTTTACCCAGCGGATTCATGCCAATTTCAATTTTAGTGTTTTAATCCTATGTTCAAAACAAGTAAATCATACCCTTGAAGCGTAATCAGTTGCCGCTTCTGGATCCTAGATTGATGTTGATCCAAACCTTCTGCTCCAGTTACGTTTGTCACCACCAAAATCCTTCCTTGAAGGACTCTCTACTTTCAAGCACGAAAGCCTTTGCAGATTCGGTGCTAGCCATTTTTGCCTACGGAAAGAGTTTGGGATTTTGTGTATATTTTGTTTGTTCTGATTTTCTGATTGAAAATCATCATCCTACTACAATAATATACCTAGGATATTTGTAGAGTTAAAATTTTCAAAATCAGTGTTGTAATCAATCAATTATTACTTAACTGATTTAATCATATTCCAAATCAGTATTATTAACAAATATTATTTTACTGATTCCAAATCAGTATTAAATAATATTTACTGATTCCAAATCAGTATTAAATAATACCTTTGGGTTATACACCAAGCCCATGGATCAACCCATGACCCATGGATTAGGCTGATGGGTCAAGAACTTCAATTGTAATTAAGTTCCTTGATTTATAAGCCCATCCCAATTGTTCCCAGGTAATTAATTAACTCTTAATTAATACCACAGAACTTTTCAATAATATTTATTTAAATAATTTAATTAAATATTCTTTATTTAAGTATAACAATTATACTTATTGTAGGCAAGAATACTTATTCTGCATCATCGAACTTTCTTATGTGCGATCCTGTAGGGCCATTCTAAATTGGCAATGGATAACTCAATCTCATTGATTAATCCATAAGTCATTAGTGGCTTCTAGCAAGACATAATGACTACCCAATTCATAATGGAGGGTCGAATGGTGATTCAACACAACCTTTCCGAGCAAACTGCGTATGATTCTTTACATTGATATCCCGTTTAGCATAAGGCATGGAACCATCATCCTTATATAGCTAAATGTTTACTTGATCTCTTAATGACACTGAATTCATCAAGCAAATGATAAAGCTTATCATTCTTTGGGTATGGCCATGCACTTTTCAGTTCACTATCAAGTGGCCAAGATATCATCTCTCACTTAAGAGAGATTTGTAGTCCCATCACTTCACCTACATATCTTAGCGTGACTCATAGTGTACCCAATCATACTCGTACTTGGAAACCTGTTAGGGTCCCGTTAGACGTATGTCAAAGCACACTACAATTCACCTAAGACCATATAGTGATTTCTGGTCTAAGGATCCTCGTACGAGTACAACTCAAACGAATCACTCATGATCTAAATGTCCATGGAGTGTTTTTTTTGGCGGATCTATTTCATGAAATTAAATATGCACAAGAATATAATTATCAGGAAATTAACTCATCTGATTATAACATCAATCAAAACGAAAAATATCTATATAGCCCTTAAAAAGGGCACATACACCAACAGTTTTTGAGGTGGTGCTAGTCGTTCTGAGAAGTGGTGGACAGTCTTTGTGAAAAAAAATCAGTTTAAATTCACATGCATGGATGTAGACATTTCTGGACGTGGTGCTGGTTGTTCTGAGATTTGGTGGGTTGTCTTTGTGAAAAAAATAGCTTAAATTCACATGAATGGATGTAGACTTTTATGGACGTGGTGCCAGTTTTTTTTAACGTGGTGCCAGTTGTTCTGAGACGTGGTGGATGGTCTTTGTGAAAAAAAATCAGTTTAAATTCACATGAATGGATGTAGATATTTCTGGATGTGGTTCTAGTTGTTTTTGAAGTGGTGGGTTGTCTTTGTGAAAAAAATAGCTTAAATTCACATGAATGGATGTAGACATTTCTGGACATGGTGCTAGTTGTTTTTTATGTGGTGGGTTGTCTTTGTGAATAAAATAGCTTAAATTCACATGAATGGATGTAGACGTTTCAGGTCGTGGTTCTAGTTGTTTTTAACGTGGTGCTAGTTCTTCTGAGACGTTGTGGACTGTCTTTGTGAAAAAAATCAGTTTAAATTCACATTAATGGATGTAGACGTTTCTAGATGTGGTGCAAGTTGTTTTTGACGTGGTGGGTTGTCTAAAATAGATTAAATTCACATGAATGGATGTAGACGTTTCTAGACGTGGTGCTAGTTGTTCTGAGACGTGGTGGACTGTCTTTGTGAAAAAAAGTAAGTTTAAATTCACATGATTGGATGTAGACGTTTCTGGATGTCGTTCTAGTTGTTTTTGACGTGGTGGTTGTCTTTGTGAAAAAAATAGCATAAATTCACATGAATGGATGTAGACGATTCTGGACGTGGTGCTAGTTGTTTTAGACGTGATTCTAGTTGTTCTGAGACGTGGTGGATTGTCTTTGTGAAAAAAAATCAATTTAAATTCACACGCGTGGATGTAGACGTTTCTGGACCGGGTGCTAGTTGTTTTTGACGTGGTGGGTTGGCTTTGTGAAAAAAATAGCTTAAATTCACATGAATGGATGTAGACGTTTTAGGACGTGGTGCTAGTTGTTTTTAACGTGGCGCTAGTTGTTCTGAGACGTTGTGGACTGTCTTGGTGAAAAAAAATCAGTTTAAATTCACATTAATGGATGTAGACGTTTCTAGACGTGGTGCTAGTTGTTTTTGACGTGGTGGGTTGTCTAAAATAGACTAAATTCACATGAATGGATGTAGACGTTTCTAGACGTGGTGCTAGTTGTTCTGAGACGTGGTGGACTGTCTTTCTGAAAAAAAATAAATTCAAATTCACATGAATGGATGTAGACATTTCTGGACGTGGTGCTAGTTGTTTTTGACGTGGTGGGTTGTCTTTGTGGAAAAAATAGCTTAAATTCAAATGAATGGATGCAGACGTTTCTAGACGTGGTACTAGTTGTTCTGAGATGTGGTGGACTGTCTTTGTGAAAAAAAAAATCAGTTTAAATTCACATGAATGGATGTAGCCATATCTGGAAGTGGTGCTAGTTGTTCTGAGACGTGGTGGGTTGTTAGCTTAAATTCACATGAATGGATGTAGACGTTTCTGGACGTCGTTCTAGTTGTTTTTGACGTGGTGGGTTGTCTTTGTGAAAAAAATAGCTTAAATTCACATGAATGGATGCAGACGATTCTGAACGTGGTGCTAGTTGTTTTAGACGTGATGCTAGTTGTTCGGAGACGTGTGGATTGTCTTTGTGAAAAAAAATCTGTTTAAATTCACACGCATGGATGTAGACGTTTCTGGACCGGGTGCTAGTTGTTTTTGACGTGGTGGGTTGTCTTTGTGAACAAAATAGCTTAAATTCACGTGATGGACTGTCTTTGTGAACACAAATCAGTTAAAATTCACACACGTGGATGAAGACGTTTCTAGACGTTTTATTCTGAGACGTGGTGTGTTGTCTTTGTGAAAAAAATAGCTTAAATTCACATGAATGGATGTAGACGATTTTGGACGTGCTGCTAGTTGTTTTAGTCGTGATGCTGGTTGTTTTGAGACGTGGTGGATTGTTTTTGTGAAAAAAATCAGTTTAAATTCATATGCATGGATGTAGCGTTTCTGGACCGGGTGCTAGTTGTTTTTGAGGTGGTGGATTGTCTTTGTTAAAAAAATAGCTTAAATTCTCATGAATGGATATAGACGTTTCTGGACGTGGTGCTAGTTGTTTTTGACGAAGTGCTAGATGTTCTGAGACGTGGTGGATTGTCGTTGAGAAAACAAATCAGTTGATATTCACCGGAGTGGATGTAGACGTCTCTGGACGTGGTACCAGTTGTTTTTGACGTGGTGGGTTGTCTTTGTGAAAAAAATAGCTTAAATTCACATGAATGGATGTAGACGATTCTGGACGTGGTGCTAGTTGTTTTAGACGTGATGCTAGTTGTTCTAAGACGTGGTTGATTGTCTTTGTGAAAAAAATCAGTTTAAATTCACACGCATGAATGTAGACGTTTCTGGACCGGGTGCTAGTTGTTTTTGACGTGGTGGGTTGTATTTGTGAAAGAAATAGCTTAAATTCACATGAATGGATGTAGACGTTTCTTGACGTGGTGCTAGTTATTTTGGACGTGGTGCTAGTTGTTCTGAGATGTGGTGGACTGTCTTTGTGAACACAAATCAGTTTAAATTCACACGCGTGGATGAAGACGTTTCTAGACATTTTATTCTGAGACGTGGTGTGTTGTCTTTGTTAAAAAATAGCTTAAATTCACAGGAATGGATGTAGACGATTCTGGACGTGGTGCTAGTTGTTTTAGTCGTGATGCTGGTTGTTCTGAGACGTGGTGGATTGTCTTTGTGAACAAAAAAAATCAGTTTAAATTCACACGCATAGATGTAGCATTTCTGGACCGGGTGCTAGTTGTTTTGGACGTGGTGGGTTGTCCTTGTGAAAAAAATAGCTTAAATTCACATGAATGGATGTAGACGTTTCTTGACGTGGTGCTAGTTGTTTTTGACGTGGTGGGTTGTCTTTGTGAAAAAAATAGCTTAAATTCATATGAATGGATGTGGACGATTCTGGACGTGGTGCTAATTGCTTTAGTCGTGATGCTGGTTGTTCTGAGACGTGGTGGATTGTATTTGTGAAAAAAAAATTATTTTAAATTCACACGCGTGGATGTAGCGTTTCTGGACCGGGTGCTGGTTGTTTTGGACGTGGTGGGTTGTTTTTGTGAAAAAAAAGTTTAAATTTACATGAATTGATGCGGACGTTTCTGGATATCGTTCTAGTTGTTTTTGACGTGGTGGCCTGTCTTTGTGAAAAAAATAGCTTAAATTCACATGAATGGATGTAGACGATTCTGGACATGGTGCTAGTTGTTTTAGACGTGATGCTAGTTATTCTGAGACGTGGTGGATTGTCTTTGTGAAAAAAAATCAGTTTAAATTCACACGCATGAATGTAGACGTTTCTGGATCGAGTGCTAGTTGTTTTTGACGTGGTGGGTTGTCTTTGCGAAAAAAATAGCTTAAATTCACATGAATGGATGTAGACGTTTCTTGACGTGGTGCTAGTTATTTTTGACGTGATGCTAGTTGTTCTGAGACTAGGTGGATTGTCTTTGTGAAAAAAAATCAGTTTAAATTCACACGCATGAATGTAGACGTTTCTTGACTGGGTACTAATTGTTTTTTACGTGGTGGGTTGTCTTTGCGAAAAAAATAGCTTAAATTCACACGCGAGGATGAAGGCGTTTCTAGACGTTTTATTCTGAGACGTGGTGGGTTGTTTTTGTGAAAAAAAAGTTTAAATTTACATGAATTGATGCGGACGTTTCTGGATATCGTTCTAGTTGTTTTTGACGTGGTGGATTGTCTTTGTGAAAAAAATAGCTTAAATTCTCATGAATGGATATAGACGTTTCTGGACGTGGTGCTAGTTGTTTTTGACGTAGTGCTAGTTGTTCTGAGACGTGGTGGATTGTCGTTGAGAAAAAAAATAAGTTGAAATTCACCGGAGTGGATGTAGACGTCTCTGGACGTGGTACCAGTTATTTTTGACGTGGTGGGTTGTCTTTGTGAAAAAAATAGCTTAAATTCACATGAATGGATGTAGACGATTCTGGACGTGGTGCTAGTTGTTTTAGACGTGATGCTAGTTGTTCTAAGACGTGGTGGATTGTCTTTGTGAAAAAAAATCAGTTTAAATTCACACGCATGAATGTAGACGTTTCTGGACCGGGTGCTAGTTGTTTTTGACGTGGTGGGTTGTCTTTGCGAAAAAAATAGCTTAAATTCACATGAATGGATGTAGACGTTTCTTGACGTGGTGCTAGTTATTTTTGACGTGGTGCTAGTTGTTCTGGGACGTGGTGGACTGTCTTTGTGAACACAAATCAGTTTAAATTCACACGCGAGGATGAAGGCGTTTCTAGACGTTTTATTCTGAGACGTGGTGTGTTGTCTTTGTGAAATAATAGCTTAAATTCACATGAATGGATGTAGACGATTCTGGACGTGGTGCTAGTTGTTTTAGACGTGATGCTAGTTGTTCTGAGACGTGGTGGATTGTCTTTGTGAAAAAAAATCAGTTCAAATTCACACGCATGGATGTAGACGTTTCTGGAATGGGTGCTAGTTGTTTTTGACGTGGTGGGTTGTCTTTGCGAACAAAATAGCTTAAATTCACGTGAATGAATGTAGACATTTCTTGACGTGGTGCTAGTTGTTCTGAGACGTGGTGGACTGTCTTTGTGAACACAAATCAGCTTAAATTCACACGCGTGGATGAAGACATTTCTAGACGTTTTATTCTGAGACGTGGTGTGTCGTCTTTGTGAAAAAAATAGCTTAAATTCACATGAATGGATGTAGACGATTTTGGACGTGGTGCTAGTTGTTTTAGTCGTGATGCTGGTTGTTTTGAGACGTGGTGGATTGTCTTTGTGAAAAAAATCAGTTTAAATTCATACGCATGGATGTAGCGTTTCTGGACCGGGTGCTAGTTGTTTTTGACGTGGTGGATTGTCTTTGTGAAAAAAATAGCTTAAATTCTCATGAATGGATATAGACGTTTCTGGACGTGGTGCTAGTTGTTTTTGACGTAGTGCTAGTTGTTCTGAGACGTGGTGGATTGTCGTTGAGAAAAAAAATAAGTTGAAATTCACCGGAGTGGATGTAGACGTCTCTGGACGTGGTACCAGTTATTTTTGACGTGGTGGGTTGTCTTTGTGAAAAAAATAGCTTAAATTCACATGAATGGATGTAGACGATTCTGGACGTGGTGCTAGTTGTTTTAGACGTGATGCTAGTTGTTCTAAGACGTGGTGGATTGTCTTTGTGAAAAAAAATCAGTTTAAATTCACACGCATGAATGTAGACGTTTCTGGACCGGGTGCTAGTTGTTTTTGACGTGGTGGGTTGTCTTTGTGAAAAAAATAGCATAAATTCACATGAATGGATGTAGACGTTTCTTGACGTGGTGCTAGTTATTTTGGACGTGGTGCTAGTTGTTCTGAGACGTGGTGGACTTTCTTTGTGAACACAAATCAGTTTAAATTCACACGCGTGGATGAAGACATTTCTAGACATTTTATTCTGAGACGTGGTGTGTTGTCTTTGTGAAAAAATACCTTAAATTCACATGAATGGATGTAGACGATTCTGGACGTGGTGCTAGTTGTTTTAGTCGTGATGCTGGTTGTTCTGAGACGTGGTGGATTGTCTTTGTGAAAAAAAATTAGTTTAAATTCACACGCGTGGATGTAGCGTTTCTGGACCGGGTGCTGGTTGTTTTGGACGTGGTGGGTTGTTTTTGTGAAAAAAAAGTTTAAATTTACATGAATGGATGCGGACGTTTCTGGATATCGTTCTAGTTATTTTTGACGTGGTAGGTTGTCTTTGTGAAAAAAATAGCTTAAATTCACATGAATGGATGTAGACGATTCTGGACGTGGTGCTAGTTGTTTTAGACGTGATGCTAGTTGTTCTGAGACGTGGTGGATTGTCTTTGTGAAAAAAAATCAGTTTAAATTCACACGCATGAATGTAGACGTTTCTGGATCGGGTGCAAGTTGTTTTTGACGTGGTGGGTTGTCTTTGCGAAAAAAATAGCTTAAATTCACATGAATGGATGTAGACGTTTCTTGACATGGTGCTAGTTATTTTTGACGTGATGCTAGTTGTTCTAAGACGTGGTGGATTGTCTTTGTGAAAAAAAATCAGTTTAAATTCACACGCATGAATGTAGACGTTTCTGGACCGGGTGGTAGTTGTTTTTGACGTGGTGGGTTGTCTTTGTGAAAAAAATAGTTTAAATTCACATGAATGGATGTAGACGTTTCTTGACGTGGTGCTAGTTATTTTTGACGTGGTGCTAGTTGTTCTGGGACGTGGTGGACTGTCTTTCTGAACACAAATCAGTTTAAATTCACACGCGAGGATGAAGGCGTTTCTAGACGTTTTATTCTGAGACGTTGTGTGTTGTCTTTGTGAAAAAATAGCTTAAATTCACATGAATGGATGTAGACGATTCTGGACGTGGTGCTAGTTGTTTTAGACGTGATGCTAGTTGTTCTGAGACGTGGTGGATTGTCTTTGTGAAAAAAAAATCAGTTCAAATTCACACGCATGGATATAGACGTTTCTGGACCGGGTGCTAGTTGTTTTTGACGTGGTGGGTTGTCTTTGCGAACAAAATAGCTCAAATTAACGTGGTGTAGACGTTTCTTGACGTGGTGCTAGTTGTTCTGAGACGTGGTGGACTGTCTTTGTGAACACAAATCAGCTTAAATTCACACGCGTGGATGAAGACGTTTCTAGACGTTTTATTCTGAGACGTGGTGTGTTGTCTTTGTGAAAAAAATAGCTTAAATTCACATGAATGGATGTAGACGATTTCGGACGTGGTGCTAGTTGTTTTAGTCGTGATGCTGGTTGTTCTGAGACGTGGTGAATTGTCTTTGTGAAAAAAAAATCAGTTTAAATTCACACGCATAGATGTAGCGTTTCTGGACCGGGTGCTAGTTGTTTTGGACGTGGTGGGTTGTCCTTGTGAAAAAAATAGCTTAAATTCACATGAATGGATGTAGACGTTTCTTGACGTGGTGCTAGTTGTTTTTGACGTGGTGGGTTGTCTTTGTGAAAAAAATAGCGTAAATTCACATGAATGGATGTAGACGTTTCTTGACGTGGTGCTAGTTATTTTGGACGTGGTGCTAGTTGTTGGTGGACTGTCTTTGTGAACACAAATCAGTTTAAATTAACATGCGTGGATGAAAACGTTTCTAGACATTTTATTATGAGACGTGGTGTGTTGTCTTTGTGAAAAAATAGCTTAAATTCACATGAATGGATGTAGACGATTCTGGACGTGGTGCTAGTTGTTTTAGTCGTGATGCTGGTTGTTCTGAGACGTGGTGGATTGTCTTTGTGAACAAAAAAAATCAGTTTAAATTCACAAGCATAGATGTAGCGTTTCTGGACCGGGTGCTAGTTGCTTTGGACGTGGTGGGTTGTCTTTGTGAAAAAAATAGCTTAAATTCACATGAATGGATGTAGACGTTTCTTGACGTGGTGCTAGTTGTTTTTGACGTGGTGGGTTGTCTTTGTGAAAAAAATAGCTTAAATTCATATGAATGGAAGTAGACGATTCTGGACGTGGTGCTAATTGCTTTAGTCGTGATGCTGGTTGTTCTGAGACGTGGTGGATTGCCTTTGTGAAAAAAAAATTAGTTTAAATTCACACGCGTGGATGTAGCGTTTCTGGACCGGGTGCTGGTTGTTTTGGACGTGGTGGGTTGTTTTTGTGAAAAAAAAGTTTAAATTTACATGAATGGATGCGGACGTTTCTGGATATCGTTCCAGTTGTTTTTGACGTGGTAGGTTGTCTTTGTGAAAAAAATAGCTTAAATTCACATGAATGGATGTAGACGATTCTGGACGTGGTGCTAGTTGTTTTAGACGTGATGCTAGTTGTTCTGAGACGTGGTGGATTGTCTTTGTGAAAAAAAATCAGTTTAAATTCACACGCATGAATGTAGACGTTTCTGGATCGGGTGCTAGTTGTTTTGGACGTGGTGGGTTGTCTTTGCGAAAAAAATAGCTTAAATTCACATGAATGGATGTAGACGTTTCTTGACATGGTGCTAGTTATTTTTGACGTGATGCTAGTTGTTCTGAGACGTTGTGGATTGTCTTTGTGAAAAAAAATCAGTTTAAATTCACACGCATGAATGTAGACGTTTCTGGACCGGGTGCTAGTTGTTTTTGACGTGGTGGGTTGTCTTTGCGAAAAAAATAGTTTAAATTCACATGAATGGATGTAGACGTTTCTTGACGTGGTGCTAGTTATTTTTGACGTGGTGCTAGTTGTTCTGGGACGTGGTGGACTGTCTTTCTGAACACAAATCAGTTTAAATTCACACGCGAGGATGAAGGCGTTTCTAGACGTTTTATTCTGAGACGTTGTGTGTTGTCTTTGTGAAAAAATAGCTTAAATTCACATGAATGGATGTAGACGATTCTGGACGTGGTGCTAGTTGTTTTAGACGTGATGCTAGTTATTCTGAGACGTGGTGGATTGTCTTTGTGAAAAAAAATCAGTTCAAATTCACACGCATGGATGTAGACGTTTCTGGACCGGGTGCTAGTTGTTTTTGACGTGGTGGGTTGTCTTTGCGAACAAAATAGCTCAAATTAACGTGGTGTAGACGTTTCTTGACGTGGTGCTAGTTGTTCTGAGACGTGGTGGACTGTCTTTGTGAACACAAATCAGCTTAAATTCACACGCGTGGATGAAGACGTTTCTAGACGTTTTATTCTGAGACGTGGTGTGTTGTCTTTGTGAAAAAAATAGCTTAAATTCACATGAATGGATGTAGACGATTTTGGACGTGGTGCTAGTTGTTTTAGTCGTGATGCTGGTTGTTTTGAGACGTGGTGGATTGTCTTTGTGAAAAAAATCAGTTTAAATTCATACGCATGGATGTAGCGTTTCTGGACCGGGAGCTAGTTGTTTTTGACGTGGTGGATTGTCTTTGTGAAAAAAATAGCTTAAATTCTCATGAATGGATATAGACGTTTCTGGACGTGGTGCTAGTTGTTTTTGACGTAGTGCTAGTTGTTCTGAGACGTGGTGGATTGTCGTTGAGAAAAAAATAAGTTGAAATTCACCGGAGTGGATGTAGACGTCTCTGGAAGTGGTACCAGTTATTTTTGACGTGGTGGGTTGTCTTTGTGAAAAAAATAGCTTAAATTCACATGAATGGATGTAGACGATTCTGGACGTGGTGCTAGTTGTTTTAGACGTGATGCTAGTTGTTCTGAGACGTGGTGGATTGTCTTTGTGAAAAAAAATCAGTTCAAATTCACACACAAGGATGTAGACGTTTCTGGACCGGGTGCTAGTTGTTTTTGACGTGGTGGGTTGTCTTTGCGAACAAAATAGCTTAAATTCAGGTGAATGGATGTAGATGTTTCTTGACGTGGTGCTAGTTGTTCTGAGACGTGGTGGACTGTCTTTGTGAACACAAATCAGCTTAAATTCACACGCGTGGATGAAGATGTTTCTAGACGTTTTATTCTGAGATGTGGTGTGTTGTCTTTGTGAAAAAAATAGCTTAAATTCACATGAATGGATGTAGACGATTTTGGACGTGGTGCTAGTTGTTTTAGTCGTGATGCTGGTTGTTTTGAGACGTGGTGGATTGTCTTTTTGAAAAAAATCAGTTTAAATTCATACGTATGGATGAAGCGTTTCTGGACCGGGAGCTAGTTGTTTTTGACGTGGTGGATTATCTTTGTGAAAAAAATAGCTTAAATTCTCATGAATGGATATAGACATTTCTGGACGTGGTGCTAGTTGTTTTTGACGTAGTGCTAGTTGTTCTGAGACGTGGTGGATTGTCGTTGAGAAAAAAAATAAGTTGAAATTCACCGGAGTGGATGTAGACGTCTCTGGACGTGGTGCTAGTTGTTTTGGACGTAGTGGGTTGTCCTTGTGAAAAAAATAGCTTAAATTCACATGAATGGATGTAGACGTTTCTTGACGTTGTGCTAGTTGTTTTTGACGTGGTGGGTTGTCTTTGTGAAAAAAATAGCTTAAATTCATATGAATGGATGTAGACGATTCTGGACGTGGTGCTAATTGCTTTAGTCGTGATGCTGGTTGTTCTGAGACGTGGTGGATTGTCTTTGTGAAAAAAAATTAGTTTAAATTCACACGCGTGGATGTAGCGTTTCTGGACCGGGTGCTGGTTGTTTTGGACGTGGTGGGTTGTTTTTGTGAAAAAAAAGTTTAAATTTACATGAATGGATGCGGACGTTTCTGGATATCGTTCTAGTTGTTTTTGACGTGGTGGGTTGTCTTTGTGAAAAAAATAGCTTAAATTCACATGAATGGATGTAGATGATTCTGGACGTGGTGCTAGTTGTTTTAGACGTGATGCTAGTTGTTCTGAGACGTGGTGGATTGTCTTTGTAAAAAAAAATCAGTTTAAATTCACACGCATGAATGTAGACGTTTCTGGATCGGGTGCTAGTTGTTTTGGACGTGGTGGGTTGTCTTTGCGAAAAAAATAGCTTAAATTTACATGAATGGATGTAGACGTTTCTTGACATGGTGCTAGTTATTTTTGACGTGATGCTAGTTGTTCTGAGACGTTGTGGATTGTCTTTGTGAAAAAAAATCAGTTTAAATTCACACGCATGAATGTAGACGTTTCTGGACCGGGTGCTAGTTGTTTTTGACGTGGTGGGTTGTCTTTGCGAAAAAAATAGTTTAAATTCACATGAATGGATGTAGACGTTTCTTGACGTGGTGCTAGTTATTTTTGACGTGGTGCTAGTTGTTCTGGGACGTGGTGGACTGTCTTTTTGAACACAAATCAGTTTAAATTCACACGCGAGGATGAAGGCGTTTCTAGACGTTTTATTCTGAGACGTTGTGTGTTGTCTTTGTGAAAAAATAGCTTAAATTCACATGAATGGATGTAGACGATTCTGGACGTGGTGCTAGTTGTTTTAGACGTGATGCTAGTTGTTCTGAGACGTGGTGGATTGTCTTTGTGAACAAAAAAAATCAGTTTAAATTCACAAGCATAGATGTAGCGTTTCTGGACCGGGTGCTAGTTGCTTTGGACGTGGTGGGTTGTCTTTGTGAAAAAAATAGCTTAAATTCACATGAATGGATGTAGACGTTTCTTGACGTGGTGCTAGTTGTTTTTGACGTGGTGGGTTGTCTTTGTGAAAAAAATAGCTTAAATTCATATGAATGGAAGTAGACGATTCTGGACGTGGTGCTAATTGCTTTAGTCGTGATGCTGGTTGTTCTGAGACGTGGTGGATTGCCTTTGTGAAAAAAAAATTAGTTTAAATTCACACGCGTGGATGTAGCGTTTCTGGACCGGGTGCTGGTTGTTTTGGACGTGGTGGGTTGTTTTTGTGAAAAAAAAGTTTAAATTTACATGAATGGATGCGGACGTTTCTGGATATCGTTCCAGTTGTTTTTGACGTGGTAGGTTGTCTTTGTGAAAAAAATAGCTTAAATTCACATGAATGGATGTAGACGATTCTGGACGTGGTGCTAGTTGTTTTAGACGTGATGCTAGTTGTTCTGAGACGTGGTGGATTGTCTTTGTGAAAAAAAATCAGTTTAAATTCACACGCATGAATGTAGACGTTTCTGGATCGGGTGCTAGTTGTTTTGGACGTGGTGGGTTGTCTTTGCGAAAAAAATAGCTTAAATTCACATGAATGGATGTAGACGTTTCTTGACATGGTGCTAGTTATTTTTGACGTGATGCTAGTTGTTCTGAGACGTTGTGGATTGTCTTTGTGAAAAAAAATCAGTTTAAATTCACACGCATGAATGTAGACGTTTCTGGACCGGGTGCTAGTTGTTTTTGACGTGGTGGGTTGTCTTTGCGAAAAAAATAGTTTAAATTCACATGAATGGATGTAGACGTTTCTTGACGTGGTGCTAGTTATTTTTGACGTGGTGCTAGTTGTTCTGGGACGTGGTGGACTGTCTTTCTGAACACAAATCAGTTTAAATTCACACGCGAGGATGAAGGCGTTTCTAGACGTTTTATTCTGAGACGTTGTGTGTTGTCTTTGTGAAAAAATAGCTTAAATTCACATGAATGGATGTAGACGATTCTGGACGTGGTGCTAGTTGTTTTAGACGTGATGCTAGTTATTCTGAGACGTGGTGGATTGTCTTTGTGAAAAAAAATCAGTTAAAATTCACACGCATGGATGTAGACGTTTCTGGACCGGGTGCTAGTTGTTTTTGACGTGGTGGGTTGTCTTTGCGAACAAAATAGCTCAAATTAACGTGGTGTAGACGTTTCTTGACGTGGTGCTAGTTGTTCTGAGACGTGGTGGACTGTCTTTGTGAACACAAATCAGCTTAAATTCACACGCGTGGATGAAGACGTTTCTAGACGTTTTATTCTGAGACGTGGTGTGTTGTCTTTGTGAAAAAAATAGCTTAAATTCACATGAATGGATGTAGACGATTTTGGACGTGGTGCTAGTTGTTTTAGTCGTGATGCTGGTTGTTTTGAGACGTGGTGGATTGTCTTTGTGAAAAAAATCAGTTTAAATTCATACGCATGGATGTAGCGTTTCTGGACCGGGAGCTAGTTGTTTTTGACGTGGTGGATTGTCTTTGTGAAAAAAATAGCTTAAATTCTCATGAATGGATATAGACGTTTCTGGACGTGGTGCTAGTTGTTTTTGACGTAGTGCTAGTTGTTCTGAGACGTGGTGGATTGTCGTTGAGAAAAAAATAAGTTGAAATTCACCGGAGTGGATGTAGACGTCTCTGGAAGTGGTACCAGTTATTTTTGACGTGGTGGGTTGTCTTTGTGAAAAAAATAGCTTAAATTCACATGAATGGATGTAGACGATTCTGGACGTGGTGCTAGTTGTTTTAGACGTGATGCTAGTTGTTCTGAGACGTGGTGGATTGTCTTTGTGAAAAAAAATCAGTTCAAATTCACACACAAGGATGTAGACGTTTCTGGACCGGGTGCTAGTTGTTTTTGACGTGGTGGGTTGTCTTTGCGAACAAAATAGCTTAAATTCAGGTGAATGGATGTAGATGTTTCTTGACGTGGTGCTAGTTGTTCTGAGACGTGGTGGACTGTCTTTGTGAACACAAATCAGCTTAAATTCACACGCGTGGATGAAGATGTTTCTAGACGTTTTATTCTGAGACGTGGTGTGTTGTCTTTGTGAAAAAAATAGCTTAAATTCACATGAATGGATGTAGACGATTTTGGACGTGGTGCTAGTTGTTTTAGTCGTGATGCTGGTTGTTTTGAGACGTGGTGGATTGTCTTTTTGAAAAAAATCAGTTTAAATTCATACGTATGGATGAAGCGTTTCTGGACCGGGAGCTAGTTGTTTTTGACGTGGTGGATTGTCTTTGTGAAAAAAATAGCTTAAATTCTCATGAATGGGTATAGACATTTCTGGACGTGGTGCTAGTTGTTTTTGACGTAGTGCTAGTTGTTCTGAGACGTGGTGGATTGTCGTTGAGAAAAAAAATAAGTTGAAATTCACCGGAGTGGATGTAGACGTCTCTGGACGTGGTGCTAGTTGTTTTGGACGTAGTGGGTTGTCCTTGTGAAAAAAATAGCTTAAATTCACATGAATGGATGTAGACGTTTCTTGACGTTGTGCTAGTTGTTTTTGACGTGGTGGGTTGTCTTTGTGAAAAAAATAGCTTAAATTCATATGAATGGATGTAGACGATTCTGGACGTGGTGCTAATTGCTTTAGTCGTGATGCTGGTTGTTCTGAGACGTGGTGGATTGTCTTTGTGAAAAAAAATTAGTTTAAATTCACACGCGTGGATGTAGCGTTTCTGGACCGGGTGCTGGTTGTTTTGGACGTGGTGGGTTGTTTTTGTGAAAAAAAAGTTTAAATTTACATGAATGGATGCGGACGTTTCTGGATATCGTTCTAGTTGTTTTTGACGTGGTGGGTTGTCTTTGTGAAAAAAATAGCTTAAATTCACATGAATGGATGTAGACGATTCTGGACGTGGTGCTAGTTGTTTTAGACGTGATGCTAGTTGTTCTGAGACGTGGTGGATTGTCTTTGTGAAAAAAAATCAGTTTAAATTCACACGCATGAATGTAGACGTTTCTGGATCGGGTGCTAGTTGTTTTGGACGTGGTGGGTTGTCTTTGCGAAAAAAATAGCTTAAATTCACATGAATGGATGTAGACGTTTCTTGACATGGTGCTAGATATTTTTGACGTGATGCTAGTTGTTCTGAGACGTTGTGGATTGTCTTTGTGAAAAAAAATCAGTTTAAATTCACACGCATGAATGTAGACGTTTCTGGACCGGGTGCTAGTTGTTTTTGACGTGGTGGGTTGTCTTTGCGAAAAAAATAGTTTAAATTCACATGAATGGATGTAGACGTTTCTTGACGTGGTGCTAGTTATTTTTGACGTGGTGCTAGTTGTTCTGGGACGTGGTGGACTGTCTTTCTGAACACAAATCAGTTTAAATTCACACGCGAGGATGAAGGCGTTTCTAGACGTTTTATTCTGAGACGTTGTGTGTTGTCTTTGTGAAAAAATAGCTTAAATTCACATGAATGGATGTAGACGATTCTGGACGTGGTGCTAGTTGTTTTAGACGTGATGCTAGTTATTCTGAGACGTGGTGGATTGTTTTTGTGAAAAAAAATCAGTTCAAATTCACACGCATGGATGTAGACGTTTCTGGACCGGGTGCTAGTTGTTTTTGACGTGGTGGGTTGTCTTTGCGAACAAAATAGCTCAAATTAACGTGGTGTAGACGTTTCTTGACGTGGTGCTAGTTGTTCTGAGACGTGGTGGACTGTCTTTGTGAACACAAATCAGCTTAAATTCACACGCGTGGATGAAGACGTTTCTAGACGTTTTATTCTGAGACGTGGTGTGTTGTCTTTGTGAAAAAAATAGCTTAAATTCACATGAATGGATGTAGACGATTTTGGACGTGGTGCTAGTTGTTTTAGTCGTGATGCTGGTTGTTTTGAGACGTGGTGGATTGTCTTTTTGAAAAAAATCAGTTTAAATTCATACGTATGGATGAAGCGTTTCTAGACCGGGAGCTAGTTGTTTTTGACGTGGTGGATTGTCTTTGTGAAAAAAATAGCTTAAATTCTCATGAATGGATATAGACGTTTCTGGACGTGGTGCTAGTTGTTTTTGACGTAGTGCTAGTTGTTCTGAGACGTGGTGGATTGTCGTTGAGAAAAAAAATAAGTTGAAATTCACCGGAGTGGATGTAGACGTCTCTGGACGTGGTGCTAGTTGTTTTGGACGTAGTGGGTTGTCCTTGTGAAAAAAATAGCTTAAATTCACATGAATGGATGTAGACGTTTCTTGACGTTGTGCTAGTTGTTTTTGATGTGGTGGGTTGTCTTTGTGAAAAAAATATCTTAAATTCATATGAATGGATGTAGACGATTCTGGACGTGGTGCTAATTGCTTTAGTCGTGATGCTGGTTGTTCTGAGACGTGGTGGATTGTCTTTGTGAAAAAAAATTAGTTTAAATTCACACGCGTGGATGTAGCGTTTCTGGACCGGGTGCTGGTTGTTTTGGACGTGGTGGGTTGTTTTTGTGAAAAAAAAGTTTAAATTTACATGAATGGATGCGGACGTTTCTGGATATCGTTCTAGTTGTTTTTGACGTGGTGGGTTGTCTTTGTGAAAAAAATAGCTTAAATTCACATGAATGGATGTAGACGATTCTGGACGTGGTGCTAGTTGTTTTAGACGTGATGCTAGTTGTTCTGAGACGTGGTGGATTGTCTTTGTGAAAAAAAATCAGTTTAAATTCACACGCATGAATGTAGACGTTTCTGGATCGGGTGCTAGTTGTTTTGGACGTGGTGGGTTGTCTTTGCGAAAAAAATAGCTTAAATTCATATGAATGGATGTAGACGTTTCTTGACATGGTGCTAGTTATTTTTGACGTGATGCTAGTTGTTCTGAGACGTTGTGGATTGTCTTTGTGAAAAAAAATCAGTTTAAATTCACACGCATGAATGTAGACGTTTCTGGACCGGGTGCTAGTTGTTTTTGACGTGGTGGGTTGTCTTTGCGAAAAAAATAGTTTAAATTCACATGAATGGATGTAGACGTTTCTTGACGTGGTGCTAGTTATTTTTGACGTGGTGCTAGTTGTTCTGGGACGTGGTGGACTGTCTTTCTGAACACAAATCAGTTTAAATTCACACGCGAGGATGAAGGCGTTTCTAGACGTTTTATTCTGAGACGTTGTGTGTTGTCTTTGTGAAAAAATAGCTTAAATTCACATGAATGGATGTAGACGATTCTGGACGTGGTGCTAGTTGTTTTAGACGTGATGCTAGTTATTCTGAGACGTGGTGGATTGTCTTTGTGAAAAAAAATCAGTTCAAATTCACACGCATGGATGTAGACGTTTCTGGACCGGGTGCTAGTTGTTTTTGACGTGGTGGGTTGTCTTTGCGAACAAAATAGCTCAAATTAACGTGGTGTAGACGTTTCTTGACGTGGTGCTAGTTGTTCTGAGACGTGGTGGACTGTCTTTTTGAACACAAATCAGCTTAAATTCACACGCGTGGATGAAGACGTTTCTAGACGTTTTATTCTGAGACGTGGTGTGTTGTCTTTGTGAAAAAAATAGCTTAAATTCACATGAATGGATGTAGACGATTTTGGACGTGGTGCTAGTTGTTTTAGTCGTGATGCTGGTTGTTTTGAGACGTGGTGGATTGTCTTTTTGAAAAAAATCAGTTTAAATTCATACGTATGGATGAAGCGTTTCTAGACCGGGAGCTAGTTGTTTTTGACGTGGTGGATTGTCTTTGTGAAAAAAATAGCTTAAATTCTCATGAATGGATATAGACGTTTCTGGACGTGGTGCTAGTTGTTTTTGACGTAGTGCTAGTTGTTCTGAGACGTGGTGGATTGTCGTTGAGAAAAAAAATAAGTTGAAATTCACCGGAGTGGATGTAGACGTCTCTGGACGTGGTGCTAGTTGTTTTGGACGTAGTGGGTTGTCCTTGTGAAAAAAATAGCTTAAATTCACATGAATGGATGTAGACGTTTCTTGACGTTGTGCTAGTTGTTTTTGACGTGGTGGGTTGTCTTTGTGAAAAAAATAGCTTAAATTCATATGAATGGATGTAGACGATTCTGGACGTGGTGCTAATTGCTTTAGTCGTGATGGTGGTTGTTCTGAGACGTGGTGGATTGTCTTTGTGAAAAAAAAATAGTTTAAATTCACACGCGTGGATGTAGCGTTTCTGGACCGGGTGCCGGTTGTTTTGGACGTGGTGGGTTGTTTTTGTGAAAAAAAAGTTTAAATTTACATGAATGGATGCGGACGTTTCTGGATATCGTTCTAGTTGTTTTTGACGTGGTGGGTTGTCTTTGTGAAAAAAATAGCTTAAATTCACATGAATGGATGTAGACGATTCTGGACGTGGTGCTAGTTGTTTTAGACGTGATGCTAGTTGTTCTGAGACGTGGTGGATTGTCTTTGTGAAAAAAAATCAGTTTAAATTCACACGCATGAATGTAGACGTTTCTGGATCGGGTGCTAGTTGTTTTGGACGTGGTGGGTTGTCTTTGCGAAAAAAATAGCTTAAATTCACATGAATGGATGTAGATGTTTCTTGACATGGTGCTAGTTATTTTTGACGTGATGCTAGTTGTTCTGAGACGTTGTGGATTGTCTTTGTGAAACAAAATCAGTTTAAATTCACACGCATGAATGTAGACATTTCTGGACCGGGTGCTAGTTGTTTTTGACGTGGTGGGTTGTCTTTGCGAAAAAAATAGTTTAAATTCACATGAATGGATGTAGACGTTTCTTGACGTGGTGCTAGTTATTTTTGACGTGGTGCTAGTTGTTCTGGGACGTGGTGGACTGTCTTTCTGAACACAAATCAGTTTAAATTCACACGCGAGGATGAAGGCGTTTCTAGACGTTTTATTCTGAGACGTTGTGTGTTGTCTTTGTGAAAAAATAGCTTAAATTCACATGAATGGATGTAGACGATTCTGGACGTGGTGCTAGTTGTTTTAGACGTAATGCTAGTTATTCTGAGACATGGTGGATTGTATTTGTGAAAAAAAATCAGTTCAAATTCACACGCATGGATGTAGACGTTTCTGGACCGGGTGCTAGTTGTTTTTGACGTGGTGGGTTGTCTTTGCGAACAAAATAGCTCAAATTAACGTGGTGTAGACGTTTCTTGACGTGGTGCTAGTTGTTCTGAGACGTGGTGGACTGTCTTTGTGAACACAAATCAGCTTAAATTCACACGCGTGGATGAAGACGTTTCTAGACGTTTTATTCTGAGACGTGGTGTGTTGTCTTTGTGAAAAAAATAGCTTAAATTCACATGAATGGATGTAGACGATTCTGGACGTGGTGCTAGTTGTTTTAGACGTGATGCTAGTTGTTCTGAGACGTGGTGGATTGTCTTTGTGAAAAAAAACCAGTTTAAATTCACACGCATGAATGTAGACGTTTCTGGATCGGGTGCTAGTTGTTTTTGACGTGGTGGGTTGTCTTTGCGAAAAAAATAGCTTAAATTCACATGAATAGATGTAGACGATTCTGGACGTGGTGCTAGTTGTTTTAGACGTGATGCTAGTTGTTCTGAGACGTGGTGGATTGTCTTTGTGAAAAAAATCAGTTTAAATTCACACGCATGAATGTAGACGTTTCTGGATCGGGTGCTAGTTGTTTTTGACGTGGTGGGTTGTCTTTGCGAAAAAAATAGCTTAAATTCACATGAATGGATGTAGACGTTTCTTGACGTGGTGCTAGTTATTTTTGACGTGATGCTAGTTGTTCTGAGACGTGGTGGATTGTCTTTGTGAAAAAAAATCAGTTTAAATTCACACGCATGAATGTAGACGTTTCTGGACCGGGTGCTAGTTGTTTTTGACGTGGTGGGTTGTCTTTGTGAAAAAAATAGCTTAAATTCACATGAATGGATGTAGACGTTTCTTGACGTGGTGCTAGTTATTTTTGACGTGGTGCTTGTTGTTCTGGGACGTGGTGGACTGTCTTTGTGAACACAAATCAGTTTAAATTCACACGAGAGGATGAAGGCGTTTCTAGACGTTTTATTCTGAGACGTGGTGTGTTGTCTTTGTGAAAAAATAGCTTAAATTCACATGAATGGATGTAGACGATTCTGGACGTGGTGCTAGTTGTTTTAGACGTGATGCTAGTTGTTCTGAGACGTGGTGGATTGTCTTTGTGAAAAAAAATCATTACAAATTCACACGCATGGATGTAGACGTTTCTGGACCAGGTGCTAGTTGTTTTTGACGTGGTGGGTTGTCTTTGCGAACAAAATAGCTTAAATTCACGTGAATGGATGTAGACGTTTCTTGACGTGGTGCTAGTTGTTCTGAGACGTGGTGGACTGTCTTTGTGAACACAAATCAGCTTAAATTCACACGCGTGGATGAAGACGTTTCTAGACATTTTATTCTGAGACGTGGTGTGTTGTCTTTGTGAAAAAATAGCTTAAATTCACATGAATGGATGTAGACGATTCTGGACGTGGTGCTAGTTGTTTTAGTCGTGATGCTGGTTGTTCTGAGACGTGGTGGATTGTCTTTGTGAAAAAAAAAATCAGTTTAAATTCAAACGCATAGATGTAGCGTTTCTGGACCGGGTGCTAGTTGTTTTGGACTTGGTGGGTTGTTCTTGTTAAAAAAATAGCTTAAATTCACATGAATGGATGTAGACATTTCTTGACGTAGTGCTAGTTGTTTTTGACGTGGTGGGTTGTCTTTGTGAAAAAAATAGCTTAAATTCACATGAATGGATGTAGACGATTCTGGACGTGGTGCTAATTGCTTTTGTCGTGATGCTGGTTGTTCTGCGACGTGGTGGATTGTCTTTGTGAAAAAAAAATTAGTTTAAATTCACACGCGTGGATGTAGCGTTTCTGGACCGGGTGCTGGTTGTTTTGGACGTGGTGGGTTGTTTTTGTGAAAAAAAAGTTTAAATTTGCATGAATGAATGCGGACGTTTCTGGATGTCGTTCTAGTTGTTTTTGACGTGGTAGGTTGTCTTTGTGAAAAAAATAGCTTAAATTCACATGAATGGATGTAGACGATTCTGGACGTGGTGCTAGTTGTTTTAGACGTGATGCTAGTTGTTCTGAGACGTGGTGGATTGTCTTTGTGAAAAAAAATCAGTTTAAATTCACACGCATGAATGTAGACGTTTATGGACCGGGTGCTAGTTGTTTTTGACGTGGTGGGTTGTCTTTGCGAAAAAAATAGCTTAAATTCACTTGAATGGATGTAGACGTTTCTTGATGTGGTGCTAGTTATTTTTGACGTGGTGCTAGTTGTTCTGAGACGTGGTGGACTGTCTTTGTGAACACAAATCAGTTTAAATTCACACGCGAGGATGAAGGTGTTTCTAGACGTTTCATTCTGAGACGTGGTGTGTTGTCTTTGTGAAAAAATAGCTTAAATTCACATGAATGGATGTAGACGATTCTGGACGTGGTGCTAGTTGTTTTAGTCGTGATGCTGGTTGTTCCGAGACGTGGTGGATTGTCTTTGTGAAAAAAAAAAAAATCAGTTTAAATTCACACGCATGGATGTAGCGTTTCTGGACCGGGTGCTAGTTGTTTTGGACGTGGTGGGTTGTCTTTGAGAAAAAAATAGCTTAAATTCACATGAATGGATGTAGACGTTTCTTGACGTGGTGCTAGTTGTTTTTGACGTGGTGCTAGTTGTTCTGAGACATGGTGGACTGTCTTTGTGAAAAAAAAAAATCAGTTTAAATTCACATGAATAGATGTAGACGTTTCTGGACGTGGTGCTAGTTATTTTTGACGTGGTGGGTTGTCTTTGTCAATAAAATAGCTTAAATTCACATTAATCAATGTAGACGTTTCTGGACGTGGTGGTAGTTGTTTTTAATGTTGTGCTAGTTGTTCTGAGACGTGGTGGACTTTCTTTGTGAAAAAAAAATCAGTTTAAATTCTCCCGCATGGATGTAGACTTTTCTGGACGTGGTGCTAGTTGTTTTTGACGTGCTGCTAGTTGTTCTGATACGTGGTGGACTGTCTTTGTAAAAAAAATCAATTTAAATTCACTTGAATGGATATAGACGTATATGGACGTGGTGCTAGTTGTTCTGAGACGTGGTGGGTTGTCTTTCTGAAAAAAAAAATAGCTTAAATTCACAAGAATGGATGTAGACTTTTCTGGACGTGGTGCTAGTTGTTCTGAGACATGGTGGACTGTCTTTGAGGAAAAAAATCAGTTTAAATTCACCTGAGCGGATGTGGACATCTCTGGACGTGGTGCCAGTTGTTTTTGACGTGGTGGGTGTTTTTGTGAAAAAAATAGCTTAAATTCACATGAATGGATGTAGACTTTTCTGGACGTGGTAGACTGTCTTTGTGAAAAAATGTAAGTTTAAATTCGCATGAATGGATGTAGACGTTTCTGGACGATGTTATAGTTGTTTTTGACGTGGTGGGTTGTCTTTGTGAAAAAATAGCTTAAATTCACATGAATGGATGTAGACGTTTCTGGACGTGGTGCTAGTTTTTTTGACGTGGTGCTAGTTGTTCTGAGACGTGGTGGACTGTCTTTGTGAAAAAAATTCAGTTTAAATTCACATGAATGGATATAGATGTTTGTGGACGTGGTGCTAGTTTTTTTTAACGTGGTGCTAGTTGTTCTGAGACGTGGTAGACTGTCTATGTGAAAAAAAGTAAGTTTAAATTCACATGAATGGATGTAGACATTTCTGGACGTTGTTCTAGTTGTATTTGACGTGGTGGGTTGTCTTTGTGAAAAAAATAGCTTAAATTCACATGAATGGATGTAGACGATTATGGACGTGGTACTAGTTGTTTTAGACGTGATGCTAGTTGTTCTGAGACAGGGTGGACTGTCTTTGTGAAAAAAAAATCAGTTTAAATTCACATGAATAGATGTAGACGTTTCTGGACGTGGTGCTAGTTATTTTTGACGTGGTGGGTTGTCTTTGTGAAAAAAAAGCTTAAATTCACATTAATGGATGTTGACGTTTCTGGACGTGGTGGTAGTTATTTTTAACGTTGTGCTAGTTGTTCTGAGACGTGGTGGGCTGTGTTTATGAAAAAAAAATAATTTTAAATTCTCCCGCATGGATGTAGACTTTTCTGGACGTGCTGCTAGTTGTTTTTGACGTGGTGGGTTTTCTTTGTGAAAAAAAATAGCTTAAATTCACATGAATGGATGTAGACGTTTCTGGACCTGGTGCTACATGTTCTGAGACGTGGTGGATTGTCTTTGTGAAAAAAAATCAGTTTCAATTCACACACATGGATGTAGACGTTTCTGGACCAGTTGCTAGTTGTTTTTGACGTGTTGGGTTGTCTTTGTGAAAAAATTAACTTAAATTGACGTGAATGGATGTAGACGTTTCTTGACGTGGAGGTAGTTATTTTTAACGTTGTGCTAGTTGTTATGTGACGTGGTGGACTGTCTTTGTGAAAAAAAATCAGTTTAAATTCTCCCGCATGGATGTAGACTTTTCTGGACGTGGTGCTATTTGTTTTTGACGTGGTGGGTTGTCTTTGTGAAAAAAAATAGCTTAAATTCACATGAATGGATGTAGACGATTATGGACGTGGTACTAGTTGTTTTAGACGTGATGCTTGTTGTTCTGAGACAGGGTGGACTGTCTTTGTGAAAAAAAAATCAGTTTAAATTCACATGAATAGATGTAGACGTTTCTGGACGTGGTGCTAGTTATTTTTGACGTGGTGGGTTGTCTTTGCGAAAAAAATAGCTTAAATTCACATTAATGGATGTAGACATTTCTGGACGTGGTGGTAGTTATTTTTAACGTTGTGCTAGTTGTTCTGAGACGTGGTGGGCTGTCTTTATGAAAAAAAATCATTTTAAATTCTCCCGCATGGATGTAGACTTTTCTTGACGTGCTGCTAGTTGTTTTTGGCGTGGTGGGTTGTCTTTGTGAAAAAAAATAGCTTAAATTTACATGAATGGATGTAGACGTTTCTGGACGTGGTGCTAGTTGTTTTAGACGTGATGCTACATGTTCTGAGACGTGGTGGATTGTCTTTGTGAAAAAAATCAGTTTCAATTCACACACATGGATGTAGACGTTTCTGGACCAGTTGCTAGTTGTTTTTGACGTGTTGGGTTGTCTTTGTGAAAAAATTAACTTAAATTGACGTGAATGGATGTAGACGTTTCTTGACGTGGAGGTAGTTATTTTTAACGTTGTGCTAGTTGTTATGTGACGTGGTGGACTGTCTTTGTGAAAAAAAATCAGTTTAAATTCTCCCGCATGGATGTAGACTTTTCTGGACGTGGTGCTATTTGTTTTTGACGTGGTGGGTTGTCTTTGTGAAAAAAATAGCTTAAATTCACATGAATGCATGTAGACGTTTTTGGACGTGGTGCTAGTTTTTCTTAGACGTGGTGGACTGTGTTTGTGAAAAAAAATCTGTTTAAATTCACATGAATGGATGTAGACATTTCTGGACGTGGTGCTTGTTGTTCTGAGACGTGGTATGTTGTCTTTGTGAAAAAAATGGCTTAAATTCACATGAATGGTTGTAAACGTTTCAGGACGTGGTGCTAGTTGTTTTTGACGCGATGCTAGTTGTTCTGAGACGTGGTGGATTGTCTTTGTGAAAAAAATCAGTTTCAATTCACACACATGGATGTAGACGTTTCTGGACCGGTTGCTAGTTGTTTTTGACGTGTTGGGTTGTCTTTGTGAAAAAATTAACTTAAATTGACGTGAATGGATGTAGACGTTTCTTGACGTGGAGGTAGTTATTTTTAACGTTGTGCTAGTTGTTATGTGACGTGGTGGACTGTCTTTGTGAAAAAAAATCAGTTTAAATTCTCCCGCATGGATGTAGACTTTTCTGGACGTGGTGCTATTTGTTTTTGACGTGGTGGGTTGTCTTTGTGAAAAAAAAAAAGCTTAAACTCACATGAATGGATGTCGATATTTCTGGACGTGGTGCTAGTTGTTTTTGACGTGGTGCTAGTTTTTCTTAGACGTGGTGGACTGTCTTTGTGAAAACAATCTATTTAAATTCACATGAATGGATGTAGATTTCTGGACGTGGTGCTAGTTGTTCTGAGACGTGGTATGTTGTCTTTGTGAAAAAAATGGCTTAAATTCACATGAATGGTTGTAAACGTTTCAGGACGTGGTGCTAGTTGTTTTTGACGCGATGCTAGTTGTTCTGAGACGTGGCGGACTGTCTGTGTAAAAAAAAAAAATTTAAATTCACATGAATGGATGTAGACGTATCTGGACGTGGTGCTAGTTGTTCTGAGACGTGGTGGGTTGTCTTTCTGGAAAAAAAAAAAAAAAGCTTAAATTCACATGAATGGATGTAGACGTTTCTGGACGTGGTGCAAGTTGTTCTGAGACGTGGCGGATTGTCTTTGAGAAAAAAATAATCAATTTAAATTCACCTGAGTGGATGTGGACGTCTCTGGACGTGGTGCCAGTTGTTTTTAACATGGTGGGTGTTTTTGTGAAAAAAATAGCTTAAATTCATATGAATGGATGTTGACGTTTCTGGACGTGGTGCTAGTTGTTTTTGACGTGGTGCTAGTTTTTCTTAGACGTGGTGGACTGTCTTTGTGAAAAAAAATATGTTTAAATTCACATGAATGGATGTAGACATTTCTGGACGTGGTGCTAGTTGTTCTGAGACGTGGTATGTTGTCTTTGTGAAAAAAATGGCTTAAATTGACATGAATGGTTGTAGATGTTTCAGGACGTGGTGCTAGTTGTTTTTGACGTGGTGCTAGTTGTTGTGAGACGTGGTTGACTGTCTTTGTAAAAAAAAAAAATAGCTTAAATTAACATGAATGGATGTAGACGATTCTGGACGTGGTGGTAGTTGTTCTGAGACGTGGTGGATTGTCGTTGTGAAAAAAAATCAGTTTAAATTCACACGCATGGATGTAGACGTTTCTGGACCGGGTGCTAGTTGTTTTTGACGTGGTGGGTTGTCTTTGTGAATAAAATAGCTTAAATTCACATGAATGGATGTAGACGTTTCTTGACGTGTTGCTAGTTATTTTTGACGTGGTGCTAGTTGTTCTGAGACGTGGTGGACTATCTTTGTGAACACAAATCAGTTTAAATTCACACGCGTGGATGAAGACGTTTCTAGACATTTTATTATGAGACGTGGTGTGTTGTCTTTGTGAAAAAATAGCTTAAATTCACATGAATGGATGTAGACGATTCTGGATGTGGTGCTAGTTGTTTTAGTCGTGATGCTGGTTGTTCTGAGACGTGGTGGATTGCCTTTGTGAAAAAAAAAAAAATAGTTTAAATTCACACGCATAGATGTAGCATTTCTGGACCGGGTGCTAGTTGTTTTGGACGTGGTGGGTTGTCCTTGTGAAAAAAATAGCTTAAATTCACATGAATGGATGTAGACGTTTCTTGACGTGGTGCTAGTTGTTTTTGACGTGGTGTGTTGTCTTTGTGAAAAAAATAGCTTAAATTCACATGAATGGATGTAGACGATTCTGGACGTGGTGCTAATTGCTTTAGTCGTGATGCTGGTTGTTCTGAGACGTGGTGGATTGTCTTTGTGAAAAAAAAAATTAGTTTAAATTCACACGCGTGGATGTAGCGTTTCTGGACCGGGTGCTGGTTGTTTTGGACGTGGTGGGTTGTTTTTGTGAAAAAAAAGTTTAAATTTACATGAATGGATGCGGACGTTTCTGGATGTCGTTCTAGTTGTTTTTGACGTGGTGGGTTATCTTTGTAAAAAAATAGCTTAAATTCACATGAATGGATGTAGACGATTCTGGACGTGGTGCTAGTTGTTTTTGACGTGGTGGGTTGTCTTTGTGAAAAAAATAGCTTAAATTCACATGAATGGATGTAGACGATTCTGGACGTGGTGCTAATTGCTTTAGTCGTGATGCTGGTTGTTCTGAGACGTGGTGGATTGTCTTTGTGAAAAAAATCAGTTTAAATTCACACGCATGAATGTAGACGTTTCTGGACCGGGTGCTAGTTGTTTTTGACGTGGTGGGTTGTCTTTGCGAAAAAGATAGCTTAAATTCACATGAATGGATGTAGATGTTTCTTGACGTGGTGCTAGTTATTTTTGACGTGGTGCTAGTTGTTATGAGACGTGGTGGACTGTCTTTGTGAACACAAATCAGTTTAAATTCACACGCGAGGATGAAGACGTTTCTAGACGTTTTATTCTGAGACGTGGTGTGTTGTCTTTGTGAAAAAATATCTTAAATTCACATGAATGGATGTAGACGATTCTGGACGTGGTGCTAGTTGTTTTAGTCGTGATGCTGATTGTTCCGAGACGAGGTGGATTGTCTTTGTGAAAAAAAGAATCAGTTTAAATTCACACGCATGGATGTAGCGTTTCTGGACCGGGTGCTAGTTGTTTTGGACGTGGTGGGTTGTCTTCGAGAAAAAAATAGCTTAAATTCACATGAATGGATGTAGACGTTTCTTGACGTGGTGCTAGTTGTTCTGAGACATGGTGGACTGTCTTTGTCAAAAAAAAAATCAGTTTAAATTCACATGAATAGATGTAGACGTTTCTGGATGTGGTGCTAGTTATTTTTGTCGTGGTGGGTTGTCTTTGTCAATAAAATAGCTTAAATTCACACTAATCGATGTAGACATTTCTGGACGTGGTGGTAGTTGTTTTTATTGTTGTTCTAGTTGTTCTGAGACGTGGTGGACTGTCTTTGTGAAAGAAAAAAAATCAGTTTAAATTCTCCCGCATGGATGTAGACTTTTCTGGACGTGGTGCTAGTTGTTTTTGACGTGGTGGGTTGTCTTTGTAAAAAAAAAATAGCTTAACTTCACATGAATGGATGTAGACATTTTTGGACGTGGTGCTAGTTGTTTTTGACGTGGTGCTAGTTTTTTTTAGACGTGGTGGACTGTGTTTGTGAAAAAAAATATGTTTAAATTCACATGAATGGATGTAGACATTTCTGGACGTGGTGCTAGTTGTTCTGAGACGTGGTATGTTGTCTTTGTGAAAAAAATGGCTTAAATTGACATGAATGGTTGTAGACGTTTCAGGACGTGGTGCTAGTTGTTTTTGACGGGTGCTAGTTGTTCTGAGACGTGGTTGACTGTCTTTGTAAAAAAAAAAAAATAGCTTAAATTAACATGAATGGATGTAGACGATTCTGGACGTGGTGGTAGTTGTTCTGAGACGTGGTGGATTGTCTTTGTGAAAAAAAATCAGTTTAAATTCACACGCATGGATGTAGACGTTTCTGGACCGGGTGCTAGTTGTTTTTGACGTGGTGGGTTGTCTTTGTGAATAAAATAGCTTAAATTCACATGAATGGATGTAGACGTTTCTTGACGTGTTGCTAGTTATTTTTGACGTGGTGCTAGTTGTTCTGAGACGTGGTGGACTATCTTTGTGAACACAAATCAGTTTAAATTCACACGCGTGGATGAAGACGTTTCTAGACATTTTATTATGAGATGTAGTGTGTTGTCTTAAATTCACATGAATGGATGTAGACGATTCTGGACGTGGTGCTAGTTGTTTTAGTCGTGATGCTGGTTGTTCTGAGACGTGGTGGATTGTCTTTGTGAAAAAAAAAAATTAGTTTAAATTCACACGCATAGATGTAGCATTTCTGGACCGGGTGCTAGTTGTTTTGGACGTGGTGGGTTGTCCTTGTGAAAAAAATAGCTTAAATTCACATGAATGGATGTTGACGTTTCTGGACGTGGTGCTAGTTGTTTTTGACGTGGTGCTAGTTTTTCTTAGACGTGGTGGACTGTCTTTGTGAAAAAAAATATGTTTAAATTCACATGAATGGATGTAGACATTTCTGGACGTGGTGCTAGTTGTTCTGAGACGTGGTATGTTGTCTTTGTGAAAAAAATGGCTTAAATTGACATGAATGGTTGTAGATGTTTCAGGACGTGGTGCTAGTTGTTTTTGACGTGGTGCTAGTTGTTGTGAGACGTGGTTGACTGTCTTTGTAAAAAAAAAAAATAGCTTAAATTAACATGAATGGATGTAGACGATTCTGGACGTGGTGGTAGTTGTTCTGAGACGTGGTGGATTGTCGTTGTGAAAAAAAATCAGTTTAAATTCACACGCATGGATGTAGACGTTTCTGGACCGGGTGCTAGTTGTTTTTGACGTGGTGGGTTGTCTTTGTGAATAAAATAGCTTAAATTCACATGAATGGATGTAGACGTTTCTTGACGTGTTGCTAGTTATTTTTGACGTGGTGCTAGTTGTTCTGAGACGTGGTGGACTATCTTTGTGAACACAAATCAGTTTAAATTCACACGCGTGGATGAAGACGTTTCTAGACATTTTATTATGAGACGTGGTGTGTTGTCTTTGTGAAAAAATAGCTTAAATTCACATGAATGGATGTAGACGATTCTGGATGTGGTGCTAGTTGTTTTAGTCGTGATGCTGGTTGTTCTGAGACGTGGTGGATTGCCTTTGTGAAAAAAAAAAAAATAGTTTAAATTCACACGCATAGATGTAGCATTTCTGGACCGGGTGCTAGTTGTTTTGGACGTGGTGGGTTGTCCTTGTGAAAAAAATAGCTTAAATTCACATGAATGGATGTAGACGTTTCTTGACGTGGTGCTAGTTGTTTTTGACGTGGTGTGTTGTCTTTGTGAAAAAAATAGCTTAAATTCACATGAATGGATGTAGACGATTCTGGACGTGGTGCTAATTGCTTTAGTCGTGATGCTGGTTGTTCTGAGACGTGGTGGATTGTCTTTGTGAAAAAAAAAATTAGTTTAAATTCACACGCGTGGATGTAGCGTTTCTGGACCGGGTGCTGGTTGTTTTGGACGTGGTGGGTTGTTTTTGTGAAAAAAAAGTTTAAATTTACATGAATGGATGCGGACGTTTCTGGATGTCGTTCTAGTTGTTTTTGACGTGGTGGGTTATCTTTGTAAAAAAATAGCTTAAATTCACATGAATGGATGTAGACGATTCTGGACGTGGTGCTAGTTGTTTTTGACGTGGTGGGTTGTCTTTGTGAAAAAAATAGCTTAAATTCACATGAATGGATGTAGACGATTCTGGACGTGGTGCTAATTGCTTTAGTCGTGATGCTGGTTGTTCTGAGACGTGGTGGATTGTCTTTGTGAAAAAAATCAGTTTAAATTCACACGCATGAATGTAGACGTTTCTGGACCGGGTGCTAGTTGTTTTTGACGTGGTGGGTTGTCTTTGCGAAAAAGATAGCTTAAATTCACATGAATGGATGTAGATGTTTCTTGACGTGGTGCTAGTTATTTTTGACGTGGTGCTAGTTGTTATGAGACGTGGTGGACTGTCTTTGTGAACACAAATCAGTTTAAATTCACACGCGAGGATGAAGACGTTTCTAGACGTTTTATTCTGAGACGTGGTGTGTTGTCTTTGTGAAAAAATATCTTAAATTCACATGAATGGATGTAGACGATTCTGGACGTGGTGCTAGTTGTTTTAGTCGTGATGCTGATTGTTCCGAGACGAGGTGGATTGTCTTTGTGAAAAAAAGAATCAGTTTAAATTCACACGCATGGATGTAGCGTTTCTGGACCGGGTGCTAGTTGTTTTGGACGTGGTGGGTTGTCTTCGAGAAAAAAATAGCTTAAATTCACATGAATGGATGTAGACGTTTCTTGACGTGGTGCTAGTTGTTCTGAGACATGGTGGACTGTCTTTGTCAAAAAAAAAATCAGTTTAAATTCACATGAATAGATGTAGACGTTTCTGGATGTGGTGCTAGTTATTTTTGTCGTGGTGGGTTGTCTTTGTCAATAAAATAGCTTAAATTCACACTAATCGATGTAGACATTTCTGGACGTGGTGGTAGTTGTTTTTATTGTTGTTCTAGTTGTTCTGAGACGTGGTGGACTGTCTTTGTGAAAGAAAAAAAATCAGTTTAAATTCTCCCGCATGGATGTAGACTTTTCTGGACGTGGTGCTAGTTGTTTTTGACGTGGTGGGTTGTCTTTGTAAAAAAAAAATAGCTTAACTTCACATGAATGGATGTAGACATTTTTGGACGTGGTGCTAGTTGTTTTTGACGTGGTGCTAGTTTTTTTTAGACGTGGTGGACTGTGTTTGTGAAAAAAAATATGTTTAAATTCACATGAATGGATGTAGACATTTCTGGACGTGGTGCTAGTTGTTCTGAGACGTGGTATGTTGTCTTTGTGAAAAAAATGGCTTAAATTGACATGAATGGTTGTAGACGTTTCAGGACGTGGTGCTAGTTGTTTTTGACGGGTGCTAGTTGTTCTGAGACGTGGTTGACTGTCTTTGTAAAAAAAAAAAAATAGCTTAAATTAACATGAATGGATGTAGACGATTCTGGACGTGGTGGTAGTTGTTCTGAGACGTGGTGGATTGTCTTTGTGAAAAAAAATCAGTTTAAATTCACACGCATGGATGTAGACGTTTCTGGACCGGGTGCTAGTTGTTTTTGACGTGGTGGGTTGTCTTTGTGAATAAAATAGCTTAAATTCACATGAATGGATGTAGACGTTTCTTGACGTGTTGCTAGTTATTTTTGACGTGGTGCTAGTTGTTCTGAGACGTGGTGGACTATCTTTGTGAACACAAATCAGTTTAAATTCACACGCGTGGATGAAGACGTTTCTAGACATTTTATTATGAGATGTAGTGTGTTGTCTTAAATTCACATGAATGGATGTAGACGATTCTGGACGTGGTGCTAGTTGTTTTAGTCGTGATGCTGGTTGTTCTGAGACGTGGTGGATTGTCTTTGTGAAAAAAAAAAATTAGTTTAAATTCACACGCATAGATGTAGCATTTCTGGACCGGGTGCTAGTTGTTTTGGACGTGGTGGGTTGTCCTTGTGAAAAAAATAGCTTAAATTCACATGAATGGATGTAGACGTTTCTTGACGTGGTGCTAGTTGTTTTTGACGTGGTGGGTTGTCTTTGTGAAAAAAATAGCTTAAATTCACATGAATGGATGTAGACGATTCTGGACGTGGTGCTAATTGCTTTAGTCGTGATGCTGGTTGTTCTGGGACGTGGTGGATTGTCTTTGTGAAAAAAAAAATTAGTTTAAATTCACACGCGTGGATGTAGCGTTTCTGGACCGGCTGCTGGTTGTTTTGGACGTGGTGGGTTGTTTTTGTGAAAAAAAAGTTTAAATTTACATGAATGGATGCGGACGTTTCTGGATGTCGTTCTAGTTGTTTTTGACGTGGTGGGTTATCTTTGTAAAAAAATAGCTTAAATTCACATGAATGGATGTAGACGATTCTGGACGTGGTGCTAGTTGTTTTAGACGTGATGCTAGTTGTTCTGAGACGTGGTGGATTGTCTTTGTGAAAAAAATCAGTTTAAATTCACACGCATGAATGTAGACGTTTTTGGACCGGGTGCTAGTTGTTTTTGACGTGGTGGGTTGTCTTTGCGAAAAAGATAGCTTAAATTCACATGAATGGATGTAGATGTTTCTTGACGTGGTGCTAGTTATTTTTGACGTGGTGCTAGTTGTTATGAGACGTGGTGGACTGTCTTTGTGAACACAAATCAGTTTAAATTCACACGCGAGGATGAAGACGTTTCTAGACGTTTTATTCTGAGACGTGGTGTGTTGTCTTTGTGAAAAAATATCTTAAATTCACATGAATGGATGTAGACGATTCTGGATGTGGTGCTAGTTGTTTTAGTCGTGATGCTGGTTGTTCTGAGACGTGGTGGATTGCCTTTGTGAAAAAAAAAAAAATAGTTTAAATTCACACGCATAGATGTAGCATTTCTGGACCGGGTGCTAGTTGTTTTGGACGTGGTGGGTTGTCCTTGTGAAAAAAATAGCTTAAATTCACATGAATGGATGTAGACGTTTCTGGACGTGGTGCTAGTTGTTTTAGACGTGATGCTAGTTGTTCTGAGACGTGGTGGATTGTCTTTGTGAAAAAAATCAGTTTAAATTCACACGCATGAATGTAGACGTTTTTGGACCGGGTGCTAGTTGTTTTTGACGTGGTGGGTTGTCTTTGCGAAAAAGATAGCTTAAATTCACATGAATGGATGTAGATGTTTCTTGACGTGGTGCTAGTTATTTTTGACGTGGTGCTAGTTGTTATGAGACGTGGTGGACTATCTTTGTGAACACAAATCAGTTTAAATTCACACGCGTGGATGAAGACGTTTCTAGACATTTTATTATGAGACGTGGTGTGTTGTCTTTGTGAAAAAATAGCTTAAATTCACATGAATGGATGTAGACGATTCTGGATGTGGTGCTAGTTGTTTTAGTCGTGATGCTGGTTGTTCTGAGACGTGGTGGATTGCCTTTGTGAAAAAAAAAAAAATAGTTTAAATTCACACGCATAGATGTAGCATTTCTGGACCGGGTGCTAGTTGTTTTGGACGTGGTGGGTTGTCCTTGTGAAAAAAATAGCTTAAATTCACATGAATGGATGTAGACGTTTCTTGACGTGGTGCTAGTTGTTTTTGACGTGGTGTGTTGTCTTTGTGAAAAAAATAGCTTAAATTCACATGAATGGATGTAGACGATTCTGGACGTGGTGCTAATTGCTTTAGTCGTGATGCTGGTTGTTCTGAGACGTGGTGGATTGTCTTTGTGAAAAAAAAAATTAGTTTAAATTCACACGCGTGGATGTAGCGTTTCTGGACCGGGTGCTGGTTGTTTTGGACGTGGTGGGTTGTTTTTGTGAAAAAAAAGTTTAAATTTACATGAATGGATGCGGACGTTTCTGGATGTCGTTCTAGTTGTTTTTGACGTGGTGGGTTATCTTTGTAAAAAAATAGCTTAAATTCACATGAATGGATGTAGACGATTCTGGACGTGGTGCTAGTTGTTTTTGACGTGGTGGGTTGTCTTTGTGAAAAAAATAGCTTAAATTCACATGAATGGATGTAGACGATTCTGGACGTGGTGCTAATTGCTTTAGTCGTGATGCTGGTTGTTCTGAGACGTGGTGGATTGTCTTTGTGAAAAAAATCAGTTTAAATTCACACGCATGAATGTAGACGTTTCTGGACCGGGTGCTAGTTGTTTTTGACGTGGTGGGTTGTCTTTGCGAAAAAGATAGCTTAAATTCACATGAATGGATGTAGATGTTTCTTGACGTGGTGCTAGTTATTTTTGACGTGGTGCTAGTTGTTATGAGACGTGGTGGACTGTCTTTGTGAACACAAATCAGTTTAAATTCACACGCGAGGATGAAGACGTTTCTAGACGTTTTATTCTGAGACGTGGTGTGTTGTCTTTGTGAAAAAATATCTTAAATTCACATGAATGGATGTAGACGATTCTGGACGTGGTGCTAGTTGTTTTAGTCGTGATGCTGATTGTTCCGAGACGAGGTGGATTGTCTTTGTGAAAAAAAGAATCAGTTTAAATTCACACGCATGGATGTAGCGTTTCTGGACCGGGTGCTAGTTGTTTTGGACGTGGTGGGTTGTCTTCGAGAAAAAAATAGCTTAAATTCACATGAATGGATGTAGACGTTTCTTGACGTGGTGCTAGTTGTTCTGAGACATGGTGGACTGTCTTTGTCAAAAAAAAAATCAGTTTAAATTCACATGAATAGATGTAGACGTTTCTGGATGTGGTGCTAGTTATTTTTGTCGTGGTGGGTTGTCTTTGTCAATAAAATAGCTTAAATTCACACTAATCGATGTAGACATTTCTGGACGTGGTGGTAGTTGTTTTTATTGTTGTTCTAGTTGTTCTGAGACGTGGTGGACTGTCTTTGTGAAAGAAAAAAAATCAGTTTAAATTCTCCCGCATGGATGTAGACTTTTCTGGACGTGGTGCTAGTTGTTTTTGACGTGGTGGGTTGTCTTTGTAAAAAAAAAATAGCTTAACTTCACATGAATGGATGTAGACATTTTTGGACGTGGTGCTAGTTGTTTTTGACGTGGTGCTAGTTTTTTTTAGACGTGGTGGACTGTGTTTGTGAAAAAAAATATGTTTAAATTCACATGAATGGATGTAGACATTTCTGGACGTGGTGCTAGTTGTTCTGAGACGTGGTATGTTGTCTTTGTGAAAAAAATGGCTTAAATTGACATGAATGGTTGTAGACGTTTCAGGACGTGGTGCTAGTTGTTTTTGACGGGTGCTAGTTGTTCTGAGACGTGGTTGACTGTCTTTGTAAAAAAAAAAAAATAGCTTAAATTAACATGAATGGATGTAGACGATTCTGGACGTGGTGGTAGTTGTTCTGAGACGTGGTGGATTGTCTTTGTGAAAAAAAATCAGTTTAAATTCACACGCATGGATGTAGACGTTTCTGGACCGGGTGCTAGTTGTTTTTGACGTGGTGGGTTGTCTTTGTGAATAAAATAGCTTAAATTCACATGAATGGATGTAGACGTTTCTTGACGTGTTGCTAGTTATTTTTGACGTGGTGCTAGTTGTTCTGAGACGTGGTGGACTATCTTTGTGAACACAAATCAGTTTAAATTCACACGCGTGGATGAAGACGTTTCTAGACATTTTATTATGAGATGTAGTGTGTTGTCTTAAATTCACATGAATGGATGTAGACGATTCTGGACGTGGTGCTAGTTGTTTTAGTCGTGATGCTGGTTGTTCTGAGACGTGGTGGATTGTCTTTGTGAAAAAAAAAAATTAGTTTAAATTCACACGCATAGATGTAGCATTTCTGGACCGGGTGCTAGTTGTTTTGGACGTGGTGGGTTGTCCTTGTGAAAAAAATAGCTTAAATTCACATGAATGGATGTAGACGTTTCTTGACGTGGTGCTAGTTGTTTTTGACGTGGTGGGTTGTCTTTGTGAAAAAAATAGCTTAAATTCACATGAATGGATGTAGACGATTCTGGACGTGGTGCTAATTGCTTTAGTCGTGATGCTGGTTGTTCTGGGACGTGGTGGATTGTCTTTGTGAAAAAAAAAATTAGTTTAAATTCACACGCGTGGATGTAGCGTTTCTGGACCGGCTGCTGGTTGTTTTGGACGTGGTGGGTTGTTTTTGTGAAAAAAAAGTTTAAATTTACATGAATGGATGCGGACGTTTCTGGATGTCGTTCTAGTTGTTTTTGACGTGGTGGGTTATCTTTGTAAAAAAATAGCTTAAATTCACATGAATGGATGTAGACGATTCTGGACGTGGTGCTAGTTGTTTTAGACGTGATGCTAGTTGTTCTGAGACGTGGTGGATTGTCTTTGTGAAAAAAATCAGTTTAAATTCACACGCATGAATGTAGACGTTTTTGGACCGGGTGCTAGTTGTTTTTGACGTGGTGGGTTGTCTTTGCGAAAAAGATAGCTTAAATTCACATGAATGGATGTAGATGTTTCTTGACGTGGTGCTAGTTATTTTTGACGTGGTGCTAGTTGTTATGAGACGTGGTGGACTGTCTTTGTGAACACAAATCAGTTTAAATTCACACGCGAGGATGAAGACGTTTCTAGACGTTTTATTCTGAGACGTGGTGTGTTGTCTTTGTGAAAAAATATCTTAAATTCACATGAATGGATGTAGACGATTCTGGATGTGGTGCTAGTTGTTTTAGTCGTGATGCTGGTTGTTCTGAGACGTGGTGGATTGCCTTTGTGAAAAAAAAAAAAATAGTTTAAATTCACACGCATAGATGTAGCATTTCTGGACCGGGTGCTAGTTGTTTTGGACGTGGTGGGTTGTCCTTGTGAAAAAAATAGCTTAAATTCACATGAATGGATGTAGACGTTTCTGGACGTGGTGCTAGTTGTTTTAGACGTGATGCTAGTTGTTCTGAGACGTGGTGGATTGTCTTTGTGAAAAAAATCAGTTTAAATTCACACGCATGAATGTAGACGTTTTTGGACCGGGTGCTAGTTGTTTTTGACGTGGTGGGTTGTCTTTGCGAAAAAGATAGCTTAAATTCACATGAATGGATGTAGATGTTTCTTGACGTGGTGCTAGTTATTTTTGACGTGGTGCTAGTTGTTATGAGACGTGGTGGACTATCTTTGTGAACACAAATCAGTTTAAATTCACACGCGTGGATGAAGACGTTTCTAGACATTTTATTATGAGACGTGGTGTGTTGTCTTTGTGAAAAAATAGCTTAAATTCACATGAATGGATGTAGACGATTCTGGATGTGGTGCTAGTTGTTTTAGTCGTGATGCTGGTTGTTCTGAGACGTGGTGGATTGCCTTTGTGAAAAAAAAAAAAATAGTTTAAATTCACACGCATAGATGTAGCATTTCTGGACCGGGTGCTAGTTGTTTTGGACGTGGTGGGTTGTCCTTGTGAAAAAAATAGCTTAAATTCACATGAATGGATGTAGACGTTTCTTGACGTGGTGCTAGTTGTTTTTGACGTGGTGTGTTGTCTTTGTGAAAAAAATAGCTTAAATTCACATGAATGGATGTAGACGATTCTGGACGTGGTGCTAATTGCTTTAGTCGTGATGCTGGTTGTTCTGAGACGTGGTGGATTGTCTTTGTGAAAAAAAAAATTAGTTTAAATTCACACGCGTGGATGTAGCGTTTCTGGACCGGGTGCTGGTTGTTTTGGACGTGGTGGGTTGTTTTTGTGAAAAAAAAGTTTAAATTTACATGAATGGATGCGGACGTTTCTGGATGTCGTTCTAGTTGTTTTTGACGTGGTGGGTTATCTTTGTAAAAAAATAGCTTAAATTCACATGAATGGATGTAGACGATTCTGGACGTGGTGCTAGTTGTTTTTGACGTGGTGGGTTGTCTTTGTGAAAAAAATAGCTTAAATTCACATGAATGGATGTAGACGATTCTGGACGTGGTGCTAATTGCTTTAGTCGTGATGCTGGTTGTTCTGAGACGTGGTGGATTGTCTTTGTGAAAAAAATCAGTTTAAATTCACACGCATGAATGTAGACGTTTCTGGACCGGGTGCTAGTTGTTTTTGACGTGGTGGGTTGTCTTTGCGAAAAAGATAGCTTAAATTCACATGAATGGATGTAGATGTTTCTTGACGTGGTGCTAGTTATTTTTGACGTGGTGCTAGTTGTTATGAGACGTGGTGGACTGTCTTTGTGAACACAAATCAGTTTAAATTCACACGCGAGGATGAAGACGTTTCTAGACGTTTTATTCTGAGACGTGGTGTGTTGTCTTTGTGAAAAAATATCTTAAATTCACATGAATGGATGTAGACGATTCTGGACGTGGTGCTAGTTGTTTTAGTCGTGATGCTGATTGTTCCGAGACGAGGTGGATTGTCTTTGTGAAAAAAAGAATCAGTTTAAATTCACACGCATGGATGTAGCGTTTCTGGACCGGGTGCTAGTTGTTTTGGACGTGGTGGGTTGTCTTCGAGAAAAAAATAGCTTAAATTCACATGAATGGATGTAGACGTTTCTTGACGTGGTGCTAGTTGTTCTGAGACATGGTGGACTGTCTTTGTCAAAAAAAAAATCAGTTTAAATTCACATGAATAGATGTAGACGTTTCTGGATGTGGTGCTAGTTATTTTTGTCGTGGTGGGTTGTCTTTGTCAATAAAATAGCTTAAATTCACACTAATCGATGTAGACATTTCTGGACGTGGTGGTAGTTGTTTTTATTGTTGTTCTAGTTGTTCTGAGACGTGGTGGACTGTCTTTGTGAAAGAAAAAAAATCAGTTTAAATTCTCCCGCATGGATGTAGACTTTTCTGGACGTGGTGCTAGTTGTTTTTGACGTGGTGGGTTGTCTTTGTAAAAAAAAAATAGCTTAACTTCACATGAATGGATGTAGACATTTTTGGACGTGGTGCTAGTTGTTTTTGACGTGGTGCTAGTTTTTTTTAGACGTGGTGGACTGTGTTTGTGAAAAAAAATATGTTTAAATTCACATGAATGGATGTAGACATTTCTGGACGTGGTGCTAGTTGTTCTGAGACGTGGTATGTTGTCTTTGTGAAAAAAATGGCTTAAATTGACATGAATGGTTGTAGACGTTTCAGGACGTGGTGCTAGTTGTTTTTGACGGGTGCTAGTTGTTCTGAGACGTGGTTGACTGTCTTTGTAAAAAAAAAAAAATAGCTTAAATTAACATGAATGGATGTAGACGATTCTGGACGTGGTGGTAGTTGTTCTGAGACGTGGTGGATTGTCTTTGTGAAAAAAAATCAGTTTAAATTCACACGCATGGATGTAGACGTTTCTGGACCGGGTGCTAGTTGTTTTTGACGTGGTGGGTTGTCTTTGTGAATAAAATAGCTTAAATTCACATGAATGGATGTAGACGTTTCTTGACGTGTTGCTAGTTATTTTTGACGTGGTGCTAGTTGTTCTGAGACGTGGTGGACTATCTTTGTGAACACAAATCAGTTTAAATTCACACGCGTGGATGAAGACGTTTCTAGACATTTTATTATGAGATGTAGTGTGTTGTCTTAAATTCACATGAATGGATGTAGACGATTCTGGACGTGGTGCTAGTTGTTTTAGTCGTGATGCTGGTTGTTCTGAGACGTGGTGGATTGTCTTTGTGAAAAAAAAAAATTAGTTTAAATTCACACGCATAGATGTAGCATTTCTGGACCGGGTGCTAGTTGTTTTGGACGTGGTGGGTTGTCCTTGTGAAAAAAATAGCTTAAATTCACATGAATGGATGTAGACGTTTCTTGACGTGGTGCTAGTTGTTTTTGACGTGGTGGGTTGTCTTTGTGAAAAAAATAGCTTAAATTCACATGAATGGATGTAGACGATTCTGGACGTGGTGCTAATTGCTTTAGTCGTGATGCTGGTTGTTCTGGGACGTGGTGGATTGTCTTTGTGAAAAAAAAAATTAGTTTAAATTCACACGCGTGGATGTAGCGTTTCTGGACCGGCTGCTGGTTGTTTTGGACGTGGTGGGTTGTTTTTGTGAAAAAAAAGTTTAAATTTACATGAATGGATGCGGACGTTTCTGGATGTCGTTCTAGTTGTTTTTGACGTGGTGGGTTATCTTTGTAAAAAAATAGCTTAAATTCACATGAATGGATGTAGACGATTCTGGACGTGGTGCTAGTTGTTTTAGACGTGATGCTAGTTGTTCTGAGACGTGGTGGATTGTCTTTGTGAAAAAAATCAGTTTAAATTCACACGCATGAATGTAGACGTTTTTGGACCGGGTGCTAGTTGTTTTTGACGTGGTGGGTTGTCTTTGCGAAAAAGATAGCTTAAATTCACATGAATGGATGTAGATGTTTCTTGACGTGGTGCTAGTTATTTTTGACGTGGTGCTAGTTGTTATGAGACGTGGTGGACTGTCTTTGTGAACACAAATCAGTTTAAATTCACACGCGAGGATGAAGACGTTTCTAGACGTTTTATTCTGAGACGTGGTGTGTTGTCTTTGTGAAAAAATATCTTAAATTCACATGAATGGATGTAGACGATTCTGGACGTGGTGCTAGTTGTTTTAGTCGTGATGCTGATTGTTCCGAGACGAGGTGGATTGTCTTTGTGAAAAAAAGAATCAGTTTAAATTCACACGCATGGATGTAGCGTTTCTGGACCGGGTGCTAGTTGTTTTGGACGTGGTGGGTTGTCTTCGAGAAAAAAATAGCTTAAATTCACATGAATGGATGTAGACGTTTCTTGACGTGGTGCTAGTTGTTCTGAGACATGGTGGACTGTCTTTGTGAAAAAAAAAATCAGTTTAAATTCACATGAATAGATGTAGACGTTTCTGGATGTGGTGCTAGTTATTTTTGTCGTGGTGGGTTGTCTTTGTCAATAAAATAGCTTAAATTCACACTAATCGATGTAGACATTTCTGGACGTGGTGGTAGTTGTTTTTATTGTTGTTCTAGTTGTTCTGAGACGTGGTGGACTGTCTTTGTGAAAGAAAAAAAATCAGTTTAAATTCTCCCGCATGGATGTAGACTTTTCTGGACGTGGTGCTAGTTGTTTTTGACGTGGTGGGTTGTCTTTGTAAAAAAAAATAGCTTAACTTCACATGAATGGATGTAGACATTTTTGGACGTGGTGCTAGTTGTTTTTGACGTGGTGCTAGTTTTTTTTAGACGTGGTGGACTGTGTTTGTGAAAAAAAATCTGTTTAAATTCACATGAATGGATGTAGACATTTCTGGACGTGGTGCTTGTTGTTCTGAGACGTGGTATGTTGTCTTTGTGAAAAAAATGGCTTAAATTCACATGAATGGTTGTAAACGTTTCAGGACGTGGTGCTAGTTGTTTTTGACACGATGCTAGTTGTTCTGAGACGTGGTGGATTGTCTTTGTGAAAAAAATCAGTTTCAATTCACACACATGGATGTAGACGTTTCTGGACCGGTTGCTAGTTGTTTTTGACGTGTTGGGTTGTCTTTGTGAAAAAATTAACTTAAATTGACGTGAATGGATGTAGACGTTTCTTGACGTGGAGGTAGTTATTTTTAACGTTGTGCTAGTTGTTATGTGACGTGGTGGACTGTCTTTGTGAAAAAAAATCAGTTTAAATTCTCCCGCATGGATGTAGACTTTTCTGGACGTGGTGCTATTTGTTTTTGACGTGGTGGGTTGTCTTTGTGAAAAAAAAAGAAGCTTAAACTCACATGAATGGATGTCGATATTTCTGGACGTGGTGCTAGTTGTTTTTGACGTGGTGCTAGTTTTTCTTAGACGTGGTGGACTGTCTTTGTGAAAACAATCTATTTAAATTCACATGAATGGATGTAGATTTCTGGACGTGGTGCTAGTTGTTCTGAGACGTGGTATGTTGTCTTTGTGAAAAAAATGGCTTAAATTCACATGAATGGTTGTAAACGTTTCAGGACGTGGTGCTAGTTGTTTTTGACGCGATGCTAGTTGTTCTGAGACGTGGCGGACTGTCTGTGTAAAAAAAAATAATTTAAATTCACATGAATGGATGTAGACGTATCTGGACGTGGTGCTAGTTGTTCTGAGACGTGGTGGGTTGTCTTTCTGAAAAAAAAAAAAGCTTAAATTCACATGAATGGATGTAGACGTTTCTGGACGTGGTGCAAGTTGTTCTGAGACGTGGCGGATTGTCTTTGAGAAAAAAATAATCAATTTAAATTCACCTGAGTGGATGTGGACGTCTCTGGACGTGGTGCCAGTTGTTTTTAACATGGTGGGTGTTTTTGTGAAAAAAATAGCTTAAATTCATATGAATGGATGTTGACGTTTCTGGACGTGGTGCTAGTTGTTTTTGACGTGGTGCTAGTTTTTCTTAGACGTGGTGGACTGTCTTTGTGAAAAAAAATATGTTTAAATTCACATGAATGGATGTAGACATTTCTGGACGTGGTGCTAGTTGTTCTGAGACGTGGTATGTCGTCTTTGTGAAAAAAATGGCTTAAATTGACATGAATGGTTGTAGATGTTTCAGGACGTGGTGCTAGTTGTTTTTGACGTGGTGCTAGTTGTTGTGAGACGTGGTTGACTGTCTTTGTAAAAAAAAAAAATAGCTTAAATTAACATGAATGGATGTAGACGATTCTGGACGTGGTGGTAGTTGTTCTGAGACGTGGTGGATTGTCTTTGTGAAAAAAAATCAGTTTAAATTCACACGCATGGATGTAGACGTTTCTGGACCGGGTGCTAGTTGTTTTTGACGTGGTGAGTTGTCTTTGTGAATAAAATAGCTTAAATTCACATGAATGGATGTAGACGTTTCTTGACGTGTTGCTAGTTATTTTTGACGTGGTGCTAGTTGTTCTGAGACGTGGTGGACTATCTTTGTGAACACAAATCAGTTTAAATTCACACGCGTGGATGAAGACGTTTCTAGACATTTTATTATGAGACGTGGTGTGTTGTCTTTGTGAAAAAATAGCTTAAATTCACATGAATGGATGTAGACGATTCTGGATGTGGTGCTAGTTGTTTTAGTCGTGATGTTGGTTGTTCTGAGACGTGGTGGATTACCTTTGTGAAAAAAAAAATAGTTTAAATTCACACGCATAGATGTAGCATTTCTGGACCGGGTGCTAGTTGTTTTGGACGTGGTGGGTTGTCCTTGTGAAAAAAATAGCTTAAATTCACATGAATGGATGTAGACGTTTCTTGACGTGGTGCTAGTTGTTTTTGACGTGGTGGGTTGTCTTTGTGAAAAAAATAGCTTAAATTCACATGAATGGATGTAGACGATTCTGGACGTGGTGCTAATTGCTTTAGTCGTGATGCTGGTTGTTCTGAGACGTGGTGGATTGTCTTTGTGAAAAAAAAAATTAGTTTAAATTCACACGCGTGGATGTAGCGTTTCTGGACCGGGTGCTGGTTGTTTTGGACGTGGTGGGTTGTTTTTGTGAAAAAAAAGTTTAAATTTACATGAATGGATGCGGACGTTTCTGGATGTCGTTCTAGTTGTTTTTGACGTGGTGGGTTATCTTTGTAAAAAAATAGCTTAAATTCACATGAATGGATGTAGACGATTCTGGACGTGGTGCTAGTTGTTTTTCACGTGGTGGGTTGTCTTTGTGAAAAAAATAGCTTAAATTCACATGAATGGATGTAGACGATTCTGGACGTGGTGCTAATTGCTTTAGTCGTGATGCTGGTTGTTCTGAGACGTGGTGGATTGTCTTTGTGAAAAAAATCAGTTTAAATTCACACGCATGAATGTAGACGTTTCTGGACCGGGTGCTAGTTGTTTTTGACGTGGTGGGTTGTCTTTGCGAAAAAGATAGCTTAAATTCACATGAATGGATGTAGATGTTTCTTGACGTGGTGCTAGTTATTTTTGACGTGGTGCTAGTTGTTATGAGACGTGGTGGACTGTCTTTGTGAACACAAATCAGTTTAAATTCACACGCGAGGATGAAGACGTTTCTAGACGTTTTATTCTGAGACGTGGTGTGTTGTCTTTGTGAAAAAATATCTTAAATTCACATGAATGGATGTAGACGATTCTGGACGTGGTGCTAGTTGTTTTAATCGTGATGCTGATTGTTCCGAGACGAGGTGGATTGTCTTTGTGAAAAAAAGAATCAGTTTAAATTCACACGCATGGATGTAGCGTTTCTGGACCGGGTGCTAGTTGTTTTGGACGTGGTGGGTTGTCTTCGAGAAAAAAATAGCTTAAATTCACATGAATGGATGTAGACGTTTCTTGACGTGGTGCTAGTTGTTCTGAGACATGGTGGACTGTCTTTGTGAAAAAAAAAATCAGTTTAAATTCACATGAATAGATGTAGACGTTTCTGGATGTGGTGCTAGTTATTTTTGTCGTGGTGGGTTGTCTTTGTCAATAAAATAGCTTAAATTCACACTAATCGATGTAGACATTTCTGGACGTGGTGGTAGTTGTTTTTATTGTTGTTCTAGTTGTTCTGAGACGTGGTGGACTGTCTTTGTGAAAGAAAAAAAATCAGTTTAAATTCTCCCGCATGGATGTAGACTTTTCTGGACGTGGTGCTAGTTGTTTTTGACGTGGTGGGTTGTCTTTGTAAAAAAAAATAGCTTAACTTCACATGAATGGATGTAGACATTTTTGGACGTGGTGCTAGTTGTTTTTGACGTGGTGCTAGTTTTTTTTAGACGTGGTGGACTGTGTTTGTGAAAAAAAATCTGTTTAAATTCACATGAATGGATGTAGACATTTCTGGACGTGGTGCTTGTTGTTCTGAGACGTGGTATGTTGTCTTTGTGAAAAAAATGGCTTAAATTCACATGAATGGTTGTAAACGTTTCAGGACGTGGTGCTAGTTGTTTTTGACGCGATGCTAGTTGTTCTGAGACGTGGTGGATTGTCTTTGTGAAAAAAATCAGTTTCAATTCACACACATGGATGTAGACGTTTCTGGACCGGTTGCTAGTTGTTTTTGACGTGTTGGGTTGTCTTTGTGAAAAAATTAACTTAAATTGACGTGAATGGATGTAGACGTTTCTTGACGTGGAGGTAGTTATTTTTAACGTTGTGCTAGTTGTTATGTGACGTGGTGGACTGTCTTTGTGAAAAAAAATCAGTTTAAATTCTCCCGCATGGATGTAGACTTTTCAGGACGTGGTGCTATTTGTTTTTGACGTGGTGGGTTGTCTTTGTGAAAAAAAAAAAGCTTAAACTCACATGAATGGATGTCGATATTTCTGGACGTGGTGCTAGTTGTTTTTGACGTGGTGCTAGTTTTTCTTAGACGTGGTGGACTGTCTTTGTGAAAACAATCTATTTAAATTCACATGAATGGATGTAGATTTCTGGACGTGGTGCTAGTTGTTCTGAGACGTGGTATGTTGTCTTTGTGAAAAAAATGGCTTAAATTCACATGAATGGTTGTAAACGTTTCAGGACGTGGTGCTAGATGTTTTTGACGCGATGCTAGTTGTTCTGAGACGTGGCGGACTGTCTGTGTAAAAAAAAATAATTTAAATTCACATGAATGGATGTAGACGTATCTGGACGTGGTGCTAGTTGTTCTGAGACGTGGTGGGTTGTCTTTCTGGAAAAAAAAAAAAAGCTTAAATTCACATGAATGGATGTAGACGTTTCTGGACGTGGTGCAAGTTGTTCTGAGACGTGGCGGATTGTCTTTGAGAAAAAAATAATCAATTTAAATTCACCTGAGTGGATGTGGACGTCTCTGGACGTGGTGCCAGTTGTTTTTAACATGGTGGGTGTTTTTGTGAAAAAAATAGCTTAAATTCATATGAATGGATGTTGACGTTTCTGGACGTGGTGCTAGTTGTTTTTGACGTGGTGCTAGTTTTTCTTAGACGTGGTGGACTGTCTTTGTGAAAAAAAATATGTTTAAATTCACATGAATGGATGTAGACATTTCTGGACGTGGTGCTAGTTGTTCTGAGACGTGGTATGTCGTCTTTTTGAAAAAAATGGCTTAAATTGACATGAATGGTTGTAGATGTTTCAGGACGTGGTGCTAGTTGGTTTTGACGTGGTGCTAGTTGTTGTGAGACGTGGTTGACTGTCTTTGTAAAAAAAAAAAATAGCTTAAATTAACATGAATGGATGTAGACGATTCTGGACGTGGTGGTAGTTGTTCTGAGACGTGGTGGATTGTCTTTGTGAAAAAAAATCAGTTTAAATTCACACGCATGGATGTAGACGTTTCTGGACCGGGTGCTAGTTGTTTTTGACGTGGTGGGTTGTCTTTGTGAATAAAATAGCTTAAATTCACATGAATGGATGTAGACGTTTCTTGACGTGTTGCTAGTTATTTTTGACGTGGTGCTAGTTGTTCTGAGACGTGGTGGACTATCTTTGTGAACACAAATCAGTTTAAATTCACACGCGTGGATGAAGACGTTTCTAGACATTTTATTATGAGACGTGGTGTGTTGTCTTTGTGAAAAAATAGCTTAAATTCACATGAATGGATGTAGACGATTCTGGATGTGGTGCTAGTTGTTTTAGTCGTGATGCTGGTTGTTCTGAGACGTGGTGGATTGCCTTTGTGAAAAAAAAAAAAATAGTTTAAATTCACACGCATAGATGTAGCATTTCTGGACCGGGTGCTAGTTGTTTTGGACGTGGTGGGTTGTCCTTGTGAAAAAAATAGCTTAAATTCACATGAATGGATGTAGACGTTTCTTGACGTGGTGCTAGTTGTTTTTGACGTGGTGGGTTGTCTTTGTGAAAAAAATAGCTTAAATTCACATGAATGGATGTAGACGATTCTGGACGTGGTGCTAATTGCTTTAGTCGTGATGCTGGTTGTTCTGAGACGTGGTGGATTGTCTTTGTGAAAAAAAAAATTAGTTTAAATTCACACGCGTGGATGTAGCGTTTCTGGACCGGGTGCTGGTTGTTTTGGACGTGGTGGGTTGTTTTTGTGAAAAAAAAGTTTAAATTTACATGAATGGATGCGGACGTTTCTGGATGTCGTTCTAGTTGTTTTTGACGTGGTGGGTTATCTTTGTAAAAAAATAGCTTAAATTCACATGAATGGATGTAGACGATTCTGGACGTGGTGCTAGTTGTTTTTCACGTGGTGGGTTGTCTTTGTGAAAAAAATAGCTTAAATTCACATGAATGGATGTAGACGATTCTGGACGTGGTGCTAATTGCTTTAGTCGTGATGCTGGTTGTTCTGAGACGTGGTGGATTGTCTTTGTGAAAAAAATCAGTTTAAATTCACACGCATGAATGTAGACGTTTCTGGACCGGGTGCTAGTTGTTTTTGACGTGGTGGGTTGTCTTTGCGAAAAAGATAGCTTAAATTCACATGAATGGATGTAGATGTTTCTTGACGTGGTGCTAGTTATTTTTGACGTGGTGCTAGTTGTTATGAGACGTGGTGGACTGTCTTTGTGAACACAAATCAGTTTAAATTCACACGCGAGGATGAAGACGTTTCTAGACGTTTTATTCTGAGACGTGGTGTGTTGTCTTTGTGAAAAAATATCTTAAATTCACATGAATGGATGTAGACGATTCTGGACGTGGTGCTAGTTGTTTTAATCGTGATGCTGATTGTTCCGAGACGAGGTGGATTGTCTTTGTGAAAAAAAGAATCAGTTTAAATTCACACGCATGGATGTAGCGTTTCTGGACCGGGTGCTAGTTGTTTTGGACGTGGTGGGTTGTCTTCGAGAAAAAAATAGCTTAAATTCACATGAATGGATGTAGACGTTTCTTGACGTGGTGCTAGTTGTTCTGAGACATGGTGGACTGTCTTTGTGGAAAAAAAAATCAGTTTAAATTCACATGAATAGATGTAGACGTTTCTGGATGTGGTGCTAGTTATTTTTGTCGTGGTGGGTTGTCTTTGTCAATAAAATAGCTTAAATTCACACTAATCGATGTAGACATTTCTGGACGTGGTGGTAGTTGTTTTTATTGTTGTTCTAGTTGTTCTGAGACGTGGTGGACTGTCTTTGTGAAAGAAAAAAAATCAGTTTAAATTCTCCCGCATGGATGTAGACTTTTCTGGACGTGGTGCTAGTTGTTTTTGACGTGGTGGGTTGTCTTTGTAAAAAAAAATAGCTTAACTTCACATGAATGGATGTAGACATTTTTGGACGTGGTGCTAGTTGTTTTTGACGTGGTGCTAGTTTTTTTTAGACGTGGTGGACTGTGTTTGTGAAAAAAAATCTGTTTAAATTCACATGAATGGATGTAGACATTTCTGGACGTGGTGCTTGTTGTTCTGAGACGTGGTATGTTGTCTTTGTGAAAAAAATGGCTTAAATTCACATGAATGGTTGTAAACGTTTCAGGACGTGGTGCTAGTTGTTTTTGACGCGATGCTAGTTGTTCTGAGACGTGGTGGATTGTCTTTGTGAAAAAAATCAGTTTCAATTCACACACATGGATGTAGACGTTTCTGGACCGGTTGCTAGTTGTTTTTGATGTGTTGGGTTGTCTTTGTGAAAAAATTAACTTAAATTGACGTGAATGGATGTAGACGTTTCTTGACGTGGAGGTAGTTATTTTTAACGTTGTGCTAGTTGTTATGTGACGTGGTGGACTGTCTTTGTGAAAAAAAATCAGTTTAAATTCTCCCGCATGGATGTAGACTTTTCTGGACGTGGTGCTATTTGTTTTTGACGTGGTGGGTTGTCTTTGTGAAAAAAAAAAAGCTTAAACTCACATGAATGGATGTCGATATTTCTGGACGTGGTGCTAGTTGTTTTTGACGTGGTGCTAGTTTTTCTTAGACGTGGTGGACTGTCTTTGTGAAAACAATCTATTTAAATTCACATGAATGGATGTAGATTTCTGGACGTGGTGCTAGTTGTTCTGAGACGTGGTATGTTGTCTTTGTGAAAAAAATGGCTTAAATTCACATGAATGGTTGTAAACGTTTCAGGACGTGGTGCTAGATGTTTTTGACGCGATGCTAGTTGTTCTGAGACGTGGCGGACTGTCTGTGTAAAAAAAAATAATTTAAATTCACATGAATGGATGTAGACGTATCTGGACGTGGTGCTAGTTGTTCTGAGACGTGGTGGGTTGTCTTTCTGGAAAAAAAAAAAAAAGCTTAAATTCACATGAATGGATGTAGACGTTTCTGGACGTGGTGCAAGTTGTTCTGAGACGTGGCGGATTGTCTTTGAGAAAAAAATAATCAATTTAAATTCACCTGAGTGGATGTGGACGTCTCTGGACGTGGTGCCAGTTGTTTTTAACATGGTGGGTGTTTTTGTGAAAAAAATAGCTTAAATTCATATGAATGGATGTTGACGTTTCTGGACGTGGTGCTAGTTGTTTTTGACGTGGTGCTAGTTTTTCTTAGACGTGGTGGACTGTCTTTGTGAAAAAAAATATGTTTAAATTCACATGAATGGATGTAGACATTTCTGGACGTGGTGCTAGTTGTTCTGAGACGTGGTATGTCGTCTTTTTGAAAAAAATGGCTTAAATTGACATGAATGGTTGTAGATGTTTCAGGACGTGGTGCTAGTTGGTTTTGACGTGGTGCTAGTTGTTGTGAGACGTGGTTGACTGTCTTTGTAAAAAAAAAAAAATAGCTTAAATTAACATGAATGGATGTAGACGATTCTGGACGTGGTGGTAGTTGTTCTGAGACGTGGTGGATTGTCTTTGTGAAAAAAAATCAGTTTAAATTCACACGCATGGATGTAGACGTTTCTGGACCGGGTGCTAGTTGTTTTTGACGTGGTGGGTTGTCTTTGTGAATAAAATAGCTTAAATTCACATGAATGGATGTAGACGTTTCTTGACGTGTTGCTAGTTATTTTTGACGTGGTGCTAGTTGTTCTGAGACGTGGTGGACTATCTTTGTGAACACAAATCAGTTTAAATTCACACGCGTGGATGAAGACGTTTCTAGACATTTTATTATGAGACGTGGTGTGTTGTCTTTGTGAAAAAATAGCTTAAATTCACATGAATGGATGTAGACGATTCTGGATGTGGTGCTAGTTGTTTTAGTCGTGATGCTGGTTGTTCTGAGACGTGGTGGATTGCCTTTGTGAAAAAAAAAAAAATAGTTTAAATTCACACGCATAGATGTAGCATTTCTGGACCGGGTGCTAGTTGTTTTGGACGTGGTGGGTTGTCCTTGTGAAAAAAATAGCTTAAATTCACATGAATGGATGTAGACGTTTCTTGACGTGGTGCTAGTTGTTTTTGACGTGGTGGGTTGTCTTTGTGAAAAAAATAGCTTAAATTCACATGAATGGATGTAGACGATTCTGGACGTGGTGCTAATTGCTTTAGTCATGATGCTGGTTGCTCTGAGACGTGGTGGATTGTCTTTGTGAAAAAAAAAATTAGTTTAAATTCACACGCGTGGATGTAGCGTTTCTGGACCGGGTGCTGGTTGTTTTGGACGTGGTGGGTTGTTTTTGTGAAAAAAAAGTTTAAATTTACATGAATGGATGCGGACGTTTCTGGATGTCGTTCTAGTTGTTTTTGACGTGGTGGGTTATCTTTGTAAAAAAATAGCTTAAATTCACATGAATGGATGTAGACGATTCTGGACGTGGTGCTAGTTGTTTTTAACGTGGTGGGTTGTCTTTGTGAAAAAAATAGCTTAAATTCACATGAATGGATGTAGACGATTCTGGACGTGGTGCTAGTTGTTTTTAACGTGGTGGGTTGTCTTTGTGAAAAAAATAGCTTAAATTCACATGAATGGATGTAGACGATTCTGGACGTGGTGCTAATTGCTTTAGTCTTGGTGGATTGTCTTTGTGAAAAAAATCAGTTTAAATTCACACGCATGAATGTAGACGTTTCTGGACCGGGTGCTAGTTGTTTTTGACGTGGTGGGTTGTCTTTGCGAAAAAGATAGCTTAAATTCACATGAATGGATGTAGATGTTTCTTGACGTGGTGCTAGTTATTTTTGACGTGGTGCTAGTTGTTATGAGACGTGGTGGACTGTCTTTGTGAACACAAATCAGTTTAAATTCACACGCGAGGATGAAGACGTTTCTAGACGTTTTATTCTGAGACGTGGTGTGTTGTCTTTGTGAAAAAATATCTTAAATTCACATGAATGGATGTAGACGATTCTGGACGTGGTGCTAGTTGTTTTAGTCGTGATGCTGATTGTTCCGAGACGAGGTGGATTGTCTTTGTGAAAAAAAGAATCAGTTTAAATTCACATGCATGGATGTAGCGTTTCTGGACCGGGTGCTAGTTGTTTTGGACGTGGTGGGTTGTCTTCGAGAAAAAAATAGCTTAAATTCACATGAATGGATGTAGACGTTTCTTGACGTGGTGCTAGTTGTTCTGAGACATGGTGGACTGTCTTTGTGAAAAAAAAAATCAGTTTAAATTCACATGAATAGATGTAGACGTTTCTGGATGTGGTGCTAGTTATTTTTGTCGTGGTGGGTTGTCTTTGTCAATAAAATAGCTTAAATTCACACTAATCGATGTAGACATTTCTGGACGTGGTGGTAGTTGTTTTTATTGTTGTTCTAGTTGTTCTGAGACGTGGTGCACTGTCTTTGTGAAAGAAAAAAAATCAGTTTAAATTCTCCCGCATGGATGTAGACTTTTCTGGACGTGGTGCTAGTTGTTTTTGACGTGGTGGGTTGTCTTTGTAAAAAAAAATAGCTTAACTTCACATGAATGGATGTAGACATTTTTGGATGTGGTGCTAGTTGTTTTTGACGTGGTGCTAGTTTTTTTTAGACGTGGTGGACTGTGTTTGTGAAAAAAAATATGTTTAAATTCACATGAATGGATGTAGACATTTCTGGACGTGGTGCTAGTTGTTCTGAGACGTGGTATGTTGTCTTTGTGAAAAAAATGGCTTAAATTGACATGAATGGTTGTAGACGTTTCAGGACGTGGTGCTAGTTGTTTTTGACGTGGTGCTAGTTGTTCTGAGACGTGGTTGACTGTCTTTGTAAAAAAAAAAAATAGCTTAAATTAACATGAATGGATGTAGACGATTCTGGACGTGGTGGTAGTTGTTCTGAGACGTGGTGGATTGTCTTTGTGAAAAAAAATCAGTTTAAATTCACACGCATGGATGTAGACGTTTCTGGACCGGGTGCTAGTTGTTTTTGACGTGGTGGGTTGTCTTTGTGAATAAAATAGCTTAAATTCACATGAATGGATGTAGACGTTTCTTGACTTGTTGCTAGTTATTTTTGACGTGGTGCTAGTTGTTCTGAGACGTGGTGGACTATCTTTGTGAACACAAATCAGTTTAAATTCACACGCGTGGATGAAGACGTTTCTAGACATTTTATTATGAGATGTAGTGTGTTGTCTTAAATTCACATGAATGGATGTAGACGATTCTGGACGTGGTGCTAGTTGTTTTAGTCGTGATGCTGGTTGTTCTGAGACGTGGTGGATTGTCTTTGTGAAAAAAATCAGTTTAAATTCACACGCATGAATGTAGACGTTTCTGGACCGGGTGCTAGTTGTTTTTGACGTGGTGGGTTGTCTTTGCGAAAAAGATAGCTTAAATTCACATGAATGGATGTAGATGTTTCTTGACGTGGTGCTAGTTATTTTTGACGTGGTGCTAGTTGTTATGAGACGTGGTGGACTGTCTTTGTGAACACAAATCAGTTTAAATTCACACGCGAGGATGAAGACGTTTCTAGACGTTTTATTCTGAGACGTGGTGTGTTGTCTTTGTGAAAAAATATCTTAAATTCACATGAATGGATGTAGACGATTCTGGACGTGGTGCTAGTTGTTTTAGTCGTGATGCTGATTGTTCCGAGACGAGGTGGATTGTCTTTGTGAAAAAAAGAATCAGTTTAAATTCACATGCATGGATGTAGCGTTTCTGGACCGGGTGCTAGTTGTTTTGGACGTGGTGGGTTGTCTTCGAGAAAAAAATAGCTTAAATTCACATGAATGGATGTAGACGTTTCTTGACGTGGTGCTAGTTGTTCTGAGACATGGTGGACTGTCTTTGTGAAAAAAAAAATCAGTTTAAATTCACATGAATAGATGTAGACGTTTCTGGATGTGGTGCTAGTTATTTTTGTCGTGGTGGGTTGTCTTTGTCAATAAAATAGCTTAAATTCACACTAATCGATGTAGACATTTCTGGACGTGGTGGTAGTTGTTTTTATTGTTGTTCTAGTTGTTCTGAGACGTGGTGCACTGTCTTTGTGAAAGAAAAAAAATCAGTTTAAATTCTCCCGCATGGATGTAGACTTTTCTGGACGTGGTGCTAGTTGTTTTTGACGTGGTGGGTTGTCTTTGTAAAAAAAAATAGCTTAACTTCACATGAATGGATGTAGACATTTTTGGATGTGGTGCTAGTTGTTTTTGACGTGGTGCTAGTTTTTTTTAGACGTGGTGGACTGTGTTTGTGAAAAAAAATATGTTTAAATTCACATGAATGGATGTAGACATTTCTGGACGTGGTGCTAGTTGTTCTGAGACGTGGTATGTTGTCTTTGTGAAAAAAATGGCTTAAATTGACATGAATGGTTGTAGACGTTTCAGGACGTGGTGCTAGTTGTTTTTGACGTGGTGCTAGTTGTTCTGAGACGTGGTTGACTGTCTTTGTAAAAAAAAAAAATAGCTTAAATTAACATGAATGGATGTAGACGATTCTGGACGTGGTGGTAGTTGTTCTGAGACGTGGTGGATTGTCTTTGTGAAAAAAAATCAGTTTAAATTCACACGCATGGATGTAGACGTTTCTGGACCGGGTGCTAGTTGTTTTTGACGTGGTGGGTTGTCTTTGTGAATAAAATAGCTTAAATTCACATGAATGGATGTAGACGTTTCTTGACTTGTTGCTAGTTATTTTTGACGTGGTGCTAGTTGTTCTGAGACGTGGTGGACTATCTTTGTGAACACAAATCAGTTTAAATTCACACGCGTGGATGAAGACGTTTCTAGACATTTTATTATGAGATGTAGTGTGTTGTCTTAAATTCACATGAATGGATGTAGACGATTCTGGACGTGGTGCTAGTTGTTTTAGTCGTGATGCTGGTTGTTCTGAGACGTGGTGGATTGTCTTTGTGAAAAAAATCAGTTTAAATTCACACGCATGAATGTAGACGTTTCTGGACCGGGTGCTAGTTGTTTTTGACGTGGTGGGTTGTCTTTGCGAAAAAGATAGCTTAAATTCACATGAATGGATGTAGATGTTTCTTGACGTGGTGCTAGTTATTTTTGACGTGGTGCTAGTTGTTATGAGACGTGGTGGACTGTCTTTGTGAACACAAATCAGTTTAAATTCACACGCGAGGATGAAGACGTTTCTAGACGTTTTATTCTGAGACGTGGTGTGTTGTCTTTGTGAAAAAATATCTTAAATTCACATGAATGGATGTAGACGATTCTGGACGTGGTGCTAGTTGTTTTAGTCGTGATGCTGATTGTTCCGAGACGAGGTGGATTGTCTTTGTGAAAAAAAGAATCAGTTTAAATTCACATGCATGGATGTAGCGTTTCTGGACCGGGTGCTAGTTGTTTTGGACGTGGTGGGTTGTCTTCGAGAAAAAAATAGCTTAAATTCACATGAATGGATGTAGACGTTTCTTGACGTGGTGCTAGTTGTTCTGAGACATGGTGGACTGTCTTTGTGAAAAAAAAAATCAGTTTAAATTCACATGAATAGATGTAGACGTTTCTGGATGTGGTGCTAGTTATTTTTGTCGTGGTGGGTTGTCTTTGTCAATAAAATAGCTTAAATTCACACTAATCGATGTAGACATTTCTGGACGTGGTGGTAGTTGTTTTTATTGTTGTTCTAGTTGTTCTGAGACGTGGTGCACTGTCTTTGTGAAAGAAAAAAAATCAGTTTAAATTCTCCCGCATGGATGTAGACTTTTCTGGACGTGGTGCTAGTTGTTTTTGACGTGGTGGGTTGTCTTTGTAAAAAAAAATAGCTTAACTTCACATGAATGGATGTAGACATTTTTGGATGTGGTGCTAGTTGTTTTTGACGTGGTGCTAGTTTTTTTTAGACGTGGTGGACTGTGTTTGTGAAAAAAAATATGTTTAAATTCACATGAATGGATGTAGACATTTCTGGACGTGGTGCTAGTTGTTCTGAGACGTGGTATGTTGTCTTTGTGAAAAAAATGGCTTAAATTGACATGAATGGTTGTAGACGTTTCAGGACGTGGTGCTAGTTGTTTTTGACGTGGTGCTAGTTGTTCTGAGACGTGGTTGACTGTCTTTGTAAAAAAAAAAAAAGCTTAAATTAACATGAATGGATGTAGATGATTCTGGACGTTGTGGTAGTTGTTCTGAGACGTGGTGGATTGTCTTTGTGAAAAAAAATCAGTTTAAATTCACACGCATGGATGTAGACGTTTCTGGACCGGGTGCTAGTTGTTTTTGACGTGGTGGGTTGTCTTTGTGAATAAAATAGCTTAAATTCACATGAATGGATGTAGACGTTTCTTGACTTGTTGCTAGTTATTTTTGACGTGGTGCTAGTTGTTCTGAGACGTGGTGGACTATCTTTGTGAACACAAATCAGTTTAAATTCACACGCGTGGATGAAGACGTTTCTAGACATTTTATTATGAGATGTAGTGTGTTGTCTTAAATTCACATGAATGGATGTAGACGATTCTGGACGTGGTGCTAGTTGTTTTAGTCGTGATGCTGGTTGTTCTGAGACGTGGTGGATTGTCTTTGTGAAAAAAAAAATTAGTTTAAATTCACACGCATAGATGTAGCATTTCTGGACCGGGTGCTAGTTGTTTTGGACGTGGTGGGTTGTCCTTGTGAAAAAAATAGCTTAAATTTACATGAATGGATGTAGACGTTTCTTGACGTGGTGCTAGTTGTTTTTGACGTGGTGGGTTGTCTTTGTGAAAAAAATAGCTTAAATTCACATGAATGGATGTAGACGATTCTGGACGTGGTGCTAATTGCTTTAGTCGTGATGCTGGTTGTTCTGAGACGTGGTGGATTGTCTTTGTGAAAAAAAAAATTAGTTTAAATTCACACGCGTGGATGTAGCGTTTCTGGACCGGGTGCTGGTTGTTTTGGACGTGGTGGGTTGTTTTTGTGAAAAAAAAGTTTAAATTTACATGAATGGATGCGGACGTTTCTGGATGTCGTTCTAGTTGTTTTTGACGTGGTGGGTTATCTTTGTAAAAAAATAGCTTAAATTCACATGAATGGATGTAGACGATTCTGGACGTGGTGCTAGTTGTTTTAGACGTGATGCTAGTTGTTCTGAGACGTGGTGGATTGTCTTTGTGAAAAAAATCAGTTTAAATTCACACGCATGAATGTAGACGTTTCTGGACCGGGTGCTAGTTGTTTTTGACGTGGTGGGTTGTCTTTGCGAAAAAGATAGCTTAAATTCACATGAATGGATGTAGATGTTTCTTGACGTGGTGCTAGTTATTTTTGACGTGGTGCTAGTTGTTATGAGACGTGGTGGACTGTCTTTGTGAACACAAATCAGTTTAAATTCACACGCGAGGATGAAGACGTTTCTATACGTTTTATTCTGAGACGTGGTGTGTTGTCTTTGTGAAAAAATAGCTTAAATTCACATGAATGGATGTAGACGATTCTGGACGTGGTGCTAGTTGTTTTAGTCGTGATGCTGATTGTTCCGAGACGAGGTGGATTGTCTTTGTGAAAAAAAAATTAGTTTAAATTCACACGCATGGATGTAGCGTTTCTGGACCGGGTGCTAGTTGTTTTGGACGTGGTGGGTTGTCTTTGAGAAAAAAATAGCTTAAATTCACATGAATGGATGTAGACGTTTCTTGACGTGGTGCTAGTTGTTCTGAGACATGGTGGACTGTCTTTGTGAAAAAAAAAATCAGTTTAAATTCACATGAATAGATGTAGACGTTTCTGGAGGTGGTGCTAGTTATTTTTGTCGTGGTGGGTTGTCTTTGTCAATAAAATAGCTTAAATTCACACTAATCGATGTAGACATTTCTGGACGTGGTGGTAGTTGTTTTTATTGTTGTTCTAGTTGTTCTGAGACGTGGTGGACTGTCTTTGTGAAAGAAAAAAAATCAGTTTAAATTCTCCCGCATGGATGTAGACTTTTCTGGACGTGGTGCTAGTTGTTTTTGACGTGGTGGGTTGTCTTTGTAAAAAAAAATAGCTTAACTTCACATGAATGGATGTAGACATTTTTGGACGTGGTGCTAGTTGTTTTTGACGTGGTGCTAGTTTTTTTTAGACGTGGTGGACTGTGTTTGTGAAAAAAAATCTGTTTAAATTCACATGAATGGATGTAGACATTTCTGGACGTGGTGCTAGTTGTTCTAAGACGTGGTATGTTGTCTTTGTGAAAAAAATGGCTTAAATTCACATGAATGGTTGTAGACGTTTCAGGACGTGGTGCTAGTTGTTTTTGACGTGGTGCTAGTTGTTCTGAGACGTGGTTGACTGTCTTTGTAAAAAAAAAAAAAAGCTTAAATTCACATGAATGGATGTAGACGATTCTGGACGTGGTGCTAGTTGTTTTTTACGTGCTGCTAGTTGTTCTGATACGTGGTGGACTGTCTTTGTAAAAAAAATCAATTTAAATTCACTTGAATGGATATAGACGTATATGGACGTGGTGCTAGTTGTTCTGAGACGTGGTGGGTTGTCTTTCTGAAAAAAAATAGCTTAAATTCACAAGAATGGATGTAGACTTTTCTGGACGTGGTGCTAGTTTTTCTGGACGTCTCTGGACGTGGTGCCAGTTGTTTTTGACGTGGTGGGTGTTTTTGTGAAAAAAATAGCTTAAATTCACATGAATGGATGTAGACTTTTCTGGACGTGGTAGACTGTCTTTGTGAAAAAATGTAAGTTTAAATTCGCATGAATGGATGTAGACGTTTATGGACGTTGTTCTAGGAGTTTTTGACGTGGTGGGTTGTCTTTGTGAAAAAATAGCTTAAATTCACATGAATGGATGTAGACGTTTCTGGACGTGGTGCTAGTTTTTTTGACGTGGTGCTAGTTGTTCTGAGACGTGGTGGACTGTCTTTGTGAAAAAAATTCAGTTTAAATTCACATGAATGGATATAGATGTTTGTGGACGTGGTGCTAGTTTTTTTTAACGTGGTGCTAGTTGTTCTGAGACGTGGTAGACTGTCTATGTGAAAAAAAGTAAGTTTAAATTCACATGAATGGATGTGGACATTTCTGGACGTCGTTCTAGTTGTTTTTGACGTGGTGGGTTGTCTTTGTGAAAAAAATAGCTTAAATTCACATGAATGGATGTAGACGATTATGGACGTGGTACTAGTTGTTTTAGACGTGATGCTAGTTGTTCTGAGACAGGGTGGACTGTCTTTGTGAAAAAAAAATCAGTTTAAATTCACATGAATAGATGTAGACGTTTCTGGACGTGGTGCTAGTTATTTTTGACGTGGTGGGTTGTCTTTGTGAAAAAAATAGCTTAAATTCACATTAATGGATGTAGATGTTTCTGGACGTGGTGGTAGTTATTTTTAACGTTGTGCTAGTTGTTCTGAGACGTGGTGGGCTGTCTTTATGAAAAAAAATCATTTTAAATTCTCTCGCATGGATGTAAACTTTTCTGGACGTGCTGCTAGTTGTTTTTGACGTGGTGGGTTGTCTTTGTGAAAAAAAATAGCTTAAATTCACATGAATGGATGTAGACGTTTCTGGACGTGGTGCTAGTTGTTTTAGACGTGATGCTACATGTTCTGAGACGTGGTGGATTGTCTTTGTGAAAAAAATCAGTTTCAATTCACACACATGGATGTAGACGTTTCTGGACCGGTTGCTAGTTCTTTTTGACGTGTTGGGTTGTCTTTGTGAAAAAATTAACTTAAATTGACGTGAATGGATGTAGACGTTTCTTGACGTGGAGGTAGTTATTTTTAACGTTGTGCTAGTAGTTATGTGACGTGGTGGACTGTCTTTGTGAAAAAAAATCAGTTTAAATTCTCCCGCATGGATGTAGACTTTTCTGGACGTGGTGCTATTTGTTTTTGACGTGGTGGGTTGTCTTTGTGAAAAAAAAAAGCTTAAACTCACATGAATGGATGTCGATATTTCTGGACGTGGTGCTAGTTGTTTTTGACGTGGTGCAAGTTTTTCTTAGACGTGGTGGACTGTCTTTGTGAAAAGAATCTATTTAAATTCACATGAATGGATGTAGATTTCTGGACGTGGTGCTAGTTGTTCTGAGACGTGGTATGTTGTCTTTGTGAAAAAAATGGCTTAAATTCACATGAATGGTTGTAGACGTTTCAGGACGTGGTTCTAGTTGTTTTTGACGCGATGCTAGTTGTTCTGAGACGTGGCGGACTGTCTGTGTAAAAAAAATAATTTAAATTCACATGAATGGATGTAGACGTATCTGGACGTGGTGCTAGTTGTTCTGAGACGTGGTGGGTTGTCTTTCTGGAAAAAAAATAGCTTAAATTCACATGAATGGATGTAGACGTTTCTGGACGTGGTGCAAGTTGTTCTGAGACGTGGCGGACTGTCTTTGAGAAAAAAATAATCAATTTAAATTCACCTGAGTGGATGCGGACGTCTCTGGACGTGGTGCCAGTTGTTTTTGACATGGTGGGTGTTTTTGTGAAAAAAATAGCTTAAATTCATATGAATGGATGTTGACGTTTCTGGACGTGGTGCTAGTTGTTTTTGACGTGGTGCTAGTTTTTCTTAGACGTGGTGGACTGTCTTTGTGAAAAAAAATGTGTTTAAATTCACATGAATGGATGTAGACATTTCTGGACGTGGTGCTAGTTGTTCTGAGACGTGGTATGTTGTCTTTGTGAAAAAAATGGCTTAAATTGACATGAATGGTTGTAGACGTTTCAGGACGTGGTGCTAGTTGTTTTTGACGTGGTGCTAGTTGTTCTGAGACGTGGTTGACTGTCTTTGTAAAAAAAAAAATAGCTTAAATTAATATGAATGAATGTAGACGATTCTGGACGTGGTGGTAGTTCTTCTGAGACGTGGTGGATTGTCTTTGTGAAAAAAAATCAGTTTAAATTCACACGCATGAATGTAGACGTTTCTGGACCGGGTGCTAGTTGTTTTTGACGTGGTGGGTTGTCTTTGTGAATAAAATAGCTTAAATTCACATGAATGGATGTAGACGTTTCTTGACGTGTTGCTAGTTATTTTTGACGTGGTGCTAGTTGTTCTGAGACGTGGTGGACTATCTTTGTGAACACAAATCAGTTTAAATTCACACGCGTGGATGAAGACGTTTCTAGACATTTTATTATGAGACGTGGTGTGTTGTCTTTGTGAAAAAATAGCTTAAATTCACATGAATGGATGTAGACGATTCTGGACGTGGTGCTAGTTGTTTTAGTCGTAATGCTGGTTGTTCTGAGACGTGGTGGATTGTCTTTGTGAAAAAAAAATTAGTTTAAATTCACACGCGTGGATGTAGCGTTTCTGGACCGGGTGCTGGTTGTTTTGGACGTGGTGGGTTGTTTTTGTGAAAAAAAAGTTTAAATTTACATGAATGGATGCGGACGTTTCTGGATGCCGTTCTAGTTGTTTTTGACGTGGTGGGTTATCTTTGTGAAAAAAATAGCTTAAATTCACATGAATGGATGTAGACGATTCTGGACGTGGTGCTAATTGCTTTAGTCGTGATGCTGGTTGTTCTGAGACGTGGTGGATTGTCTTTGTGAAAAAAAAAATTAGTTTAAATTCACATGCGTGGATGTAGCGTTTCTGGACCGGGTGCTGGTTGTTTTGGACGTGGTGGGTTGTTTTTGTGAAAAAAAAGTTTAAATTTACATGAATGGATGCGGACGTTTCTGGATGCCGTTCTAGTTGTTTTTGACGTGGTGGGTTATCTTTGTGAAAAAAATAGCTTAAATTCACATAAATGGATGTAGACGATTCTGGACGTGGTGCTAGTTGTTTTAGACATGATGCTAGTTGTTCTGAGACGTGGTGGATTGTCTTTGTGAAAAAAAAATCAGTTTAAATTCACACGCATGAATGTAGACGTTTCTGGACCGGGTGCTAGTTGTTTTTGACGTGGTGAGTTGTCTTTGCGAAAAAGATAGCTTAAATTCACATGAATGGATGTAGATGTTTCTTGACGTGGTGCTAGTTATTTTTGACGTGGTGCTAGTTGTTATGAGACGTGGTGGACTGTCTTTGTGAACACAAATCAGTTTAAATTCACACGCGAGGATGAAGACGTTTCTAGACATTTTATTATGAGACGTGGTGTGTTGTCTTTGTGAAAAAATAGCTTAAATTCACATGAATGGATGTAGACGATTCTGGACGTGGTGCTAGTTGTTTTAGTCGTGATGCTGGATGTTCTGAGACGTGGTGGATTGTCTTTGTGGAAAAAAAAATCAGTTTAAATTCACACGCATAGATGTAGCGTTTCTGGACCGGGTGCTAGTTGTATTGGACGTGGTGGGTTGTCCTTGTGAAAAAAATAGCTTAAATTCACATGAATGGATGTAGACGTTTCTTGACGTGGTGCTAGTTGTTTTTGACGTGGTGGGTTGTCTTTGTGAAAAAAATAGCTTAAATTCACATATATGGATGTAGACGATTCTGGACGTGGTGCTAATTGCTTTAGTCGTGATGCTGGTTGTTCTGAGACGTGGTGGATTGTCTTTGTGAAAAAAAATTAGTTTAAATTCACACGCGTGGATGTAGCGTTTCTGGACCGGGTGCTGGTTGTTTTGGACGTGGTGGGTTGTTTTTGTGAAAAAAAAGTTTAAATTTACATGAATGGATGCGGACGTTTCTGGATGCCGTTCTAGTTGTTTTTGACGTGGTGGGTTATCTTTGTGAAAAAAATAGCTTAAATTCGCATGAATGGATGTAGACGATTCTGGACGTGGTGCTAGTTGTTTTAGACATGATGCTAGTTGTTCTGAGACGTGGTGGATTGTCTTTGTGAAAAAAAATCAGTTTAAATTCACACGCATGAATGTAGACGTTTCTGGACCGGGTGCTAGTTGTTTTTGACGTGGTGAGTTGTCTTTGCGAAAAAGATAGCTTAAATTCACATGAATGGATGTAGATGTTTCTTGACGTGGTGCTAGTTATTTTTGACGTGGTGCTAGTTGTTATGAGACGTGGTGGACTGTCTTTGTGAACACAAATCAGTTTAAATTCACACGCGAGGATGAAGACGTTTCTAGACGTTTTATTCTGAGACGTGGTGTGTTGTCTTTGTGAAAAAATAGCTTAAATTCACATGAATGGATGTAGACGATTCTGGACGTGGTGCTAGTTGTTTTAGTCGTGATGCTGATTGTTCCGAGACGAGGTGGACTGTCTATGTAAAAAAAAAATCAGTTTAAATTCTCCCGCATGGATGTAGACTTTTCTGGACGTGGTGCTATTTGTTTTTGACGAGGTGGGTTGTCTTTGTGAAAAAAAAAAAGCTTAAACTCACATGAATGGATGTCGATATTTCTGGACGTGGTGATAGTTGTTTTTGACGTGGTGCTAGTTTTTCTTAGGCGTGGTGGACTGTCTTTGTGAAAACAATCTATTTAAATTCACATGAATGGATGTAGATTTATGGACGTGGTGCTAGTTGTTCTGAGACGTGGTATGTTGTCTTTGTGAAAAAAATGGCTTAAATTCACATGAATGGTTGTAGACGTTTCAGGACGTGGTGCTAGTTGTTTTTGAGGCGATGCTAGTTGTTTTGAGACGTGGCGGACTGTCTGTGTAAAAAAAATAATTTAAATTCACATGAATGGATGTAGACGTATCTGGACGTGGTGCTAGTTGTTCTGAGACGTGGTGGGTTGTCTTTCTGGAAAAAAAAAATAGCTTAAATTCACATGAATGGATGTAGACATTTCTGGACATGGTGCAAGTTGTTTTGAGACGTGGCGGACTGTCTTTGAGAAAAAAATAATCAATTTAAATTCACCTGAGTGGATGTGGACGTCTCTGGACGTGGTGCCAGTTGTTTTTGACATGGTGGGTGTTTTTGTGAAAAAAATAGCTTAAATTCATATGAATGGATGTTGACGTTTTTGGACGTGGTGCTAGTTGTTTTTGACGTGGTGCTAGTTTTTCTTATACTTGGTGGACTGTCTTTGTAAAAAAAAATGTGTTTAAATTCACATGAATGGATGTAGACATTTCTGGACGTGGTGCTAGTTGTTCTGAGACGTGGTATGTTGTCTTTGTGAAAAAAATGGCTTAAATTGACATGAATGGTTGTAGACGTTTCAGGACGTGGTGCTAGTTGTTTTTGACGTGGTGCTAGTTGTTCTGAGACGTGGTTGACTGTCTTTGTACAAAAAAAAAAATAGCTTAAATTAACATGAATGGATGTAGACGATTCTGGACGTGGTGGTAGTTGTTCTGAGACGTGGTGGATTGTCTTTGTGAAAAAAAATCAGTTTAAATTCACACGCATGGATGTAGACGTTTCTGGACCGGGTGCTAGTTGTTTTTGACGTGGTGGGTTATCTTTGTGAATAAAATAGCTTAAATTCACATGAATGGATGTAGACGTTTCTTGACGTGCTGCTAGTTATTTTTGACGTGGTGCTAGTTGTTCTGAGACGTGGTGGACTATCTTTGTGAACACAAATCAGTTTAAATTCACACGTGTGGATGAAGACATTTCTAGACATTTTATTATGAGACGTGGTGTGTTGTCTTTGTGAAAAAATAGCTTAAATTCACATGAATGGATGTAGACGATTCTGGACGTGGTGCTAGTTGTTTTAGTCGTGATGCTGGTTGTTCTGAGACGTGGTGGATTGTCTTTGTGAAAAAAAAAATCAGTTTAAATTCACACGCATAGATGTAGCGTTTCTGGACCGGGTGCTAGTTGTTTTGGACATGGTGGGTTGTCCTTGTGAAAAAAATAGCTTAAATTCACATGAATGGATGTAGACGTTTCTTGACGTGGTGCTAGTTGTTTTTGACGTGGTGGGTTGTCTTTGTGAAAAAAATAGCTTAAATTCACATGAATGGATGTAGACGATTCTGGACGTGGTGCTAATTGCTTTAGTCGTGATGCTGGTTGTTCTGAGACGTGGTGGATTGTCTTTGTGAAAAAAAATTAGTTTAAATTCACACGCGTGGATGTAGCGTTTCTGGACCGGGTGCTGGTTGTTTTGGACGTGGTGGGTTGTTTTTGTGAAAAAAAAGTTTAAATTTACATGAATGGATGCGGACGTTTCTGGATGTCGTTCTAGTTGTTTTTGATGTGGTGGGTTATCTTTGTGAAAAAAATAGCTTAAATTCACATGAATGGATGTAGACGATTCTGGACGTGGTGCTAGTTGTTTTAGACGTGATGCTAGTTGTTCTGAGACGTGGTGGATTGTCTTTGTGAAAAAAAATCAGTTTAAATTCACACGCATGAATGTAGACGTTTCTGGACCGGGTGCTAGTTGTTTTTGACGTGGTGAGTTGTCTTTGCGAAAAAGATAGCTTAAATTCACATGAATGGATGTAGATGTTTCTTGACGTGGTGCTAGTTATTTTTGACGTGGTGCTAGTTGTTATGAGACGTGGTGGACTGTCTTTGTGAACACAAATCAGTTTAAATTCACACGCGAGGATGAAGACGTTTCTAGACGTTTTATTCTGAGACGTGGTGTGTTGTCTTTGTGAAAAAATAGCTTAAATTCACATGAATGGATGTAGACGATTCTGGACGTGGTGCTAGTTGTTTTTGTCGTGATGCTGATTGTTCCGAGACGAGGTGGATTGTATTTGTGAAAAAAAAATCAGTTTAAATTCACACGCATGGATGTAGCGTTTCTGGACCGGGTGCTAGTTGTTTTGGACGTGGTGGGTTGTCTTTGAGAAAAAAATAGCTTAAATTCACATGAATGGATGTAGACGTTTCTTGACGTGGTGCTAGTTGTTCTGAGACATGGTGGACTGTCTTTGTGAAAAAAAAAATCAGTTTAAATTCACATGAATAGATGTAGACGTTTCTGGACGTGGTGCTAGTTATTTTTGACGTGGTGGGTTGTCTTTGTCAATAAAATAGCTTAAATTCACACTAATCGATGTAGACATTTCTGGACGTGGTGGTAGTTGTTTTTATTGTTGTGCTAGTTGTTCTGAGACGTGGTGGACTGTCTTTGTGAAAGAAAAAAAATCAGTTTAAATTCTCCCGCATGGATGTAGACTTTTCTGGACGTGGTGCTAGTTGTTTTTGACGTGGTGGGTTGTCTTTGTAAAAAAAAATAGCTTAACTTCACATGAATGGATGTAGACGTTTTTGGACGTGGTGCTAGTTGTTTTTCACGTGGTGCTAGTTTTTCTTAGACGTGGTGGACTGTGTTTGTGAAAAAAAAATATGTTTAAATTCACATGAATGGATGTAGACATTTCTGGACGTGGTGCTAGTTGTTCTGAGACGTGGTATGTTGTCTTTGTGAAAAAAATGGCTTAAATTGACATGAATGGTTGTAGACGTTTCAGGACGTGGTGCTAGTTGTTTTGACGTGGTGCTAGTTGTTCTGAGACGTGGTTGACTGTCTTTGTAAAAAAAAAATAGCTTAAATTCACATGAATGGATGTAGACGATTCTGGACGTGGTGCTAGTTGTTTTTGACGTGCTGCTAGTTGTTCTGATACGTGGTGGACTGTCTTTGTAAAAAAAATCAATTTAAATTCACTTGAATGGATATAGACGTATATGGACGTGGTGCTAGTTGTTCTGAGACGTGGTGGGTTGTCTTTCTGGAAAAAAATAGCTTAAATTCACAAGAATGGATGTAGACTTTTCTGGACGTGGTGCTAGTTGTTCTGAGACGTGGTGGACTGTCTTTGAGGAAAAAAATCAGTTTAAATTCACCTGAGCGGATGTGGACGTCTCTGGACGTGGTGCCAGTTGTTTTTGACGTGGTGGGTGTTTTTGTGAAAAAAATAGCTTAAATTCACATGAATGGATGTAGACTTTTCTGGACGTGGTAGACTGTCTTTGTGAAAAAATGTAAGTTTAAATTCGCATGAATGGATGTAGACGTTTCTGGACGTTGTTCTAGTTGTTTTTGACGTGGTGGGTTGTCTTTGTGAAAAAATAGCTTAAATTCACATGAATGGATGTAGACGTTTCCGGACGTGGTGCTAGTTTTTTTGACGTGGTGCTAGTTGTTCTGAGACGTGGTGGACTGTCTTTGTGAAAAAAATTCAGTTTAAATTCACATGAATGGATATAGATGTTTGTGGACGTGGTGCTAGTTTTTTTTAACGTGGTGCTAGTTGTTCTGAGACGTGGTAGACTGTCTATGTGAAAAAAAGTAAGTTTAAATTCATATGAATGGATGTAGACATTTCTGGACGTCGTTCTAGTTGTTTTTGACGTGGTGGGTTGTCTTTGTGAAAAAAATAGCTTAAATTCACATGAATGGATGTAGACGATTATGGACGTGGTACTAGTTGTTTTAGACGTGATGCTAGTTGTTCTGAGACAGGGTGGACTGTCTTTGTGAAAAAAAAATCAGTTTCAATTCACATGAATGGATGTAGACGTTTCTGGACGTGGTGCTAGTTGTTTTAGACGTGATGCTACATGTTCTGAGACGTGGTGGATTGTCTTTGTGAAAAAAATCAGTTTCAATTCACACACATGGATGTAGACGTTTCTGGACCGGTTGCTAGTTGTTTTTGACGTGTTGGGTTGTCTTTGTGAAAAAATTAACTTAAATTGACGTGAATGGATGTAGACATTTTTTGACGTGGAGGTAGTTATTTTTAACGTTGTGCTAGTTGTTATATGACGTGGTGGACTGTCTTTGTGAAAAAAAAATCAGTTTAAATTCTCCCGCATGGATTTAGACTTTTCTGGACGTGGTGCTATTTGTTTTTGACGTGGTGGGTTGTCTTTGTGAAAAAAAAAAGCTTAAACTCACATGAATGGATGTCGATATTTCTGGATGTGGTGCTAGTTGTTTTTGACGTGGTGCTAGTTTTTCTTAGACGTGGTGGACTGTCTTTGTGAAAACAATCTATTTAAATTCACATGAATGGATGTAGATTTCTGGACGTGGTGCTAGTTGTTCTGAGACGTGGTATGTTGTCTTTGTGAAAAAAATGGCTTAAATTCACATGAATGGTTGTAGACGTTTCAGGACGTGGTGCTAGTTGTTTTTGACGTGGTGCTAGTTGTTCTGAGACGTGGTTGACTGTCTTTGTAAAAAAAAAAATAGCTTAAATTCACATGAATGGATGTAGACGATTCTGGACGTGGTGCTAGTTGTTTTTGACGTGCTGCTAGTTGGTCTGATACGTGGTGGACTGTCTTTGTAAAAAAAATCAATTTAAATTCACTTGAATGGATATAGACGTATATGGACGTGGTGCTAGTTGTTCTGAGACGTGGTGGGTTGTCTTTCTGAAAAAAATAGCTTAAATTCACAAGAATGGATGTAGACTTTTCTGGACGTGGTGCTAGTTGTTCTGAGACGTGGTGGACTGTCTTTGAGGAAAAAAATCAGTTTAAATTCACCTGAGCGGATGTGGACGTCTCTGGACGTGGTGCTAGTTGTTTTTGACGTGGTGGGTGTTTTTGTGAAAAAAATAGCTTAAATTCACATGAATGGATGTAGACTTTTCTGGATGTGGTAGACTGTCTTTGTGAAAAAATGTAAGTTTAAATTCGCATGAATGGATGTAGACGTTTTTGGACGTTGTTCTAGTTGTTTTTGACGTGGTGGGTTGTCTTTGTGAAAAAATAGCTTAAATTCACATGAATGGATGTAGACGTTTCTGGACGTGGTGCTAGTTTTTTTGACGTGGTGCTAGTTGTTCTGAGACGTGGTGGACTGTCTTTGTGAAAAAAATTCAGTTTAAATTCACATGAATGGATATAGATGTTTGTGGACGTGGTGCTAGTTTTTTTTAACGTGGTGCTAGTTGTTCTGAGACGTGGTAGACTGTCTATGTGAAAAAAAGTAAGTTTAAATTCACATCAATGGATGTAGACATTTCTGGACGTCGTTCTAGTTGTTTTTGACGTGGTGGGTTGTCTTTGTGAAAAAAATAGCTTAAATTCACATGAATGGATGTAGACGATTATGGACGTGGTACTAGTTGTTTTAGACGTGATGCTAGTTGTTCTGAGACAGGGTGGACTGTCTTTGTAAAAAAAATAATTTAAATTCACATGAATGGATGTATACGTATCTGGACGTGGTGCTAGTTGTTCTGAGACGTGGTGGGTTGTCTTTCTGGAAAAAAAAATAGCTTAAATTCACATGAATGGATGTAGACGTTTCTGGACGTGGTTCAAGTTGTTCTGAGATGTGGGGGACTGTCTTTGAGAAAAAAATAATCAATTTAAATTCACCTGAGTGGATGTGGACGTCTCTGGACGTGGTGCCAGTTGTTTTTGACATGGTGGGTGTTTTTGTGAAAAAAATAGCTTAAATTCATATGAATGGATGTTAACGTTTCTGGACGTGGTGCTAGTTGTTTTTGACGTGGTGCTAGTTGTTTTTGACGTGGTGGGTTTTCTTTGTGAATAAAATAGCTTAAATTCACATGAATGGATGTAGACGTTTCTTGACGTGTTGCTAGTTATTTTTGACGTGGTGCTAGTTGTTCTGAGACGTGGTGGACTATCTTTGTGAACACAAATCAGTTTAAATTCACACGCGTGGATGAAGACGTTTCTAGACATTTTATTATGAGACGTGGTGTGTTGTCTTTGTGAAAAAATAGCTTAAATTCACATGAATGGATGTAGACGATTCTGGACGTGGTGCCAGTTGTTTTAGTTGTGATGCTGGTTGTTCTGAGACGTGGTGGATTGTCTTTGAGAAAAAAAAAAATCAGTTTAAATTCACACGCATAGATGTAGCGTTTCTGGACCGGGTGCTAGTTGTTTTGGACATGGTGGGTTGTCCTTGTGAAAAAAATAGCTTAAATTCACATGAATGGATGTAGACGTTTCTTGACGTGGTGCTAGTTGTTTTTGACGTGGTGGGTTGTCTTTGTGAAAAAAATAGCTTAAATTCACATTAATGGATGTAGACGATTCTGGACGTGGTGCTAATTGCTTTAGTCGTGATGCTGGTTGTTCTGAGACGTGGTGGATTGTCTTTGTGAAAAAAAAAATTATTTTAAATTCACACGCGTGGATGTAGCGTTTCTGGACCGGGTGCTGGTTGTTTTGGACGTGGTGGGTTGTTTTTGTGAAAAAAAAGTTTAAATTTACATGAATGGATGCGGACGTTTCTGGATGTCGTTCTAGTTGTTTTTGACGTGGTGGGTTATCTTTGTGAAAAAAATAGCTTAAATTCACATGAATGGATGTAGACGATTCTGGACGTGGTGCTAGTTGTTTTAGACGTGATGCTAGTTGTTCTGAGACGTGGTGGATTGTCTTTGTGAAAAAAAATCAGTTTAAATTCACACGCATGAATGTAGACGTTTCTGGACCGGGTGCTAGTTGTTTTTGACGTGGTGAGTTGTCTTTGCGAAAAAGATAGCTTAAATTCACATGAATGGATGTAGATGTTTCTTGACGTGGTGCTAGTTATTTTTGACGTGGTGCTAGTCGTTATGAGACGTGGTGGACTGTCTTTGTGAACACAAATCAGTTTAAATTCACACGCCAGGATGAAGACGTTTCTAGACGTTTTATTCTGAGACGTGGTGTGTTGTCTTTGTGAAAAAATAGCTTAAATTCACATGAATGGATGTAGACGATTCTGGACGTGGTGCTAGTTGTTTTAGTCGTGATGCTGATTGTTCCGAGACGAGGTGGATTGTATTTGTGAAAAAAAAAATCAGTTTAAATTCACACGCATGGATGTAGCGTTTCTGGACCGGGTGCTAGTTGTTTTGGACGTGGTGGGTTGTCTTTGAGAAAAAAATAGCTTAAATTCACATGAATGGATGTAGACGTTTCTTGACGTGGTGCTAGTTGTTCTGAGACATGGTGGACTGTCTTTGTGAAAAAAAAAATCAGTTTAAATTCACATGAATAGATGTAGACGTTTCTGGACGTGGTGCTAGTTATTTTTGTCGTGGTGGGTTGTCTTTGTCAATAAAATAGCTTAAATTCACACTAATCGATGTAGACATTTCTGGACGTGGTGGTAGTTGTTTTTATTGTTGTTCTAGTTGTTCTGAGACGTGGTGGACTGTCTTTGTGAAAGAAAAAAAATCAGTTTAAATTCTCCCGCATGGATGTAGACTTTTCTGGACGTGGTGCTAGTTGGTTTTTGACGTGGTGGGTTGTCTTTGTAAAAAAAAATAGCTTAACTTCACATGAATGGATGTAGACGTTTTTGGACGTGGTGCTAGTTGTTTTTGACGTGGTGCTAGTTTTTTTTAGACGTGGTGGACTGTGTTTGTGAAAAAAAATCTGTTTAAATTCACATGAATGGATGTAGACATTTTTGGACGTGGTGCTAGTTGGTCTGAGACGTGGTATGTTGTCTTTGTGAAAAAAATGGCTTAAATTCACATGAATGGTTGTAGACGTTTCAGGACGTGGTGCTAGTTGTTTTTGACGTGGTGCTAGTTGTTCTGAGACGTGGTTGACTGTCTTTGTAAAAAAAAAAAATAGCTTAAATTCACATGAATGGATGTAGACGATTCTGGACGTGGTGCTAGTTGTTTTTGACGTGCTGCTAGTTGTTCTGATACGTGGTGGACTGTCTTTGTAAAAAAAATCAATTTAAATTCACTTGAATGGATATAGACGTATATGGACGTGGTGCTAGTTGTTCTGAGACGTGGTGGGTTGTCTTTCTGGAAAAAAATAGCTTAAATTCACAAGAATGGATGTAGACTTTTCTGGACGTGGTGCTAGTTGTTCTGAGACGTGGTGGACTGTCTTTGAGGAAAAAAATCGGTTTAAATTCACCTGAGCGGATGTGGACGTCTCTGGACGTGGTGCCAGTTGTTTTTGACGTGGTGGGTGTTTTTGTGAAAAAAATATCTTAAATTCACATGAATGGATGTAGACTTTTCTGGACGTGGTAGACTGTCTTTGTGAAAAAATGTAAGTTTAAATTAGCATGAATGGATGTAGACGTTTCTGGACGTTGTTCTAGTTGTTTTTGACGTGGTGGGTTGTCTTTGTGAAAAAATAGCTTAAATTCACATGAATGGATGTAGACGTTTCTGGACGTGGTGCTAGTTTTTTTGACGTGGTGCTAGTTGTTCTGAGACGTGGTGGACTGTCTTTGTGAAAAAAATTCAGTTTAAATTCACATGAATGGATATAGATGTTTGTGGACGTGGTGCTAGTTTTTTTTAACGTGGTGCTAGTTGTTCTGAGACGTGGTAGACTGTCTATGTGAAAAAAAGTAAGTTTAAATTCACATGAATGGATGTAGCCATTTCTGGACGTCGTTCTAGTTGTTTTTGACGTGGTGGGTTGTCTTTGTGAAAAAAATAGCTTAAATTCACATGAATGGATGTAGACGATTATGGACGTGGTACTAGTTGTTTTAGACGTGATGCTAGTTGTTCTGAGACAGGGTGGACTGTCTTTGTGAAAAAAAAATCAGTTTCAATTCACATGAATGGATGTAGACGTTTCTGGACGTGGTGCTAGTTGTTTTAGACGTGATGCTACATGTTCTGAGACGTGGTGGATTGTCTTTGTGAAAAAAATCAGTTTCAATTCACACACATGGATGTAGACGTTTCTGGACCGGTTGCTAGTTGTTTTTGACGTGTTGGGTTGTCTTTGTGAAAAAATTAACTTAAATTGACGTGAATGGATGTAGACGTTTCTTGACGTGGAGGTAGTTATTTTTAACGTTGTGCTAGTTGTTATGTGACGTGGTGGACTGTCTTTGTGAAAAAAAAATCAGTTTAAATTCTCCCGCATGGATGTAGACTTTTCTGGACGTGGTGCTATTTGTTTTTGACGTGGTGGGTTGTCTTTGTGAAAAAAAAAAAGCTTAAACTCACATGAATGGATTTCGATATTTCTGGACGTGGTGCTAGTTGTTTTTGTCGTGGTGCTAGTTTTTCTTAGACGTGGTGGACTGTCTTTGTGAAAACAATCTATTTAAATTCACATGAATGGATGTAGATTTCTGGACGTGGTGCTAGTTGTTCTGAGACGTGGTATGTTGTCTTTGTGAAAAAAATGGCTTAAATTCACATGAATGGTCGTAGACGTTTCAGGACGTGGTGCTAGTTGTTTTTGACGTGGTGCTAGTTGTTCTGAGACGTGGTTGACTGTCTTTGTAAAAAAAAAAAAAAGCTTAAATTCACATGAATGGATGTAGACGATTCTGGACGTGGTGCTAGTTGTTTTTGACGTGCTGCTAGTTGTTCTGATACGTGGTGGACTGTCTTTGTAAAAAAAATCAATTTAAATTCACTTGAATGGATATAGACGTATATGGACGTGGTGCTAGTTGTTCTGAGACGTGGTGGGTTGTCTTTCTGAAAAAAAATAGCTTAAATACACAAGAATGGATGTAGACTTTTCTGGACGTGGTGCTAGTTGTTCTGAGACGTGGTGGACTGTCTTTGAGGAAAAAAATCAGTTTAAATTCACCTGAGCGGATGTGGACGTCTCTGGACGTGGTGACAGTTGTTTTTGACGTGGTGGGTGTTTTTGTGAAAAAAATAGCTTAAATTCACATGAATGTATGTAGACTTTTCTGGACGTGGTAGACTGTCTTTGTGAAAAAATGTAAGTTTAAATTCGCATGAATGGATGTAGACGTTTCTGGACGTTGTTCTAGTTGTTTTTGACGTGGTGGGTTGTCTTTGTGAAAAAATAACTTAAATTCACATGAATGGATGTAGACGTTTCTGGACGTGGTGCTAGTTTTTTTGACGTGGTGCTAGTTGTTCTGAGACGTGGTGGACTGTCTTTGTGAAAAAAATTCAGTTTAAATTCACATGAATGAATATAGATGTTTGTGGACGTGGTGCTAGTTTTTTTTAACGTGGTGCTAGTTGTTCTGAGACGTGGTAGACTGTCTATGTGAAAAAAATAAGTTTAAATTCACATGAATGGATGTAGACATTTCTGGACGTCGTTCTAGTTGTTTTTGACGTGGTGGGTTGTCTTTGTGAAAAAAATAGCTTAAATTCACATGAATGGATGTAGACGATTATGGACGTGGTACTAGTTGTTTTAGACGTGATGCTAGTTGTTCTGAGACAGGGTGGACTGTCTTTGTGAAAAAAAAATCAGTTTAAATTCACATGAATGGATGTAGACGTTTCTGGACGTGGTGCTAGTTGTTTTAGACGTGATGCTACATGTTCTGAGACGTGGTGGATTGTCTTTGTGAAAAAAATCAGTTTCAATTCACACACATGGATGTAGACGTTTCTGGACCGGTTGCTTGTTGTTTTTGACGTGTTGGGTTGTCTTTGTGAAAAAATTAACTTAAATTGACGTGAATGGATGTAGACGTTTCTTGACGTGGAGGTAGTTATTTTTAACGTTGTGCTAGTTGTTATGTGACGTGGTGGACTGTCTTTGTGAAAAAAAAATCAGTTTAAATTCTCCCGCATGGATGTAGACTTTTCTGGACGTGGTGCTATTTGTTTTTGACGTGGTGGGTTGTCTTTGTGAAAAAAAAAAGCTTAAACTCACATGAATGGATGTCGATATTTCTGGACGTGGTGCTAGTTGTTTTTGACGTGGTGCTAGTTTTTCTTAGACGTGGTGGACTGTCTTTGTGAAAACAATCTATTTAAATTCACATGAATGGATGTAGATTTCTGGACGTGGTGCTAGTTGTTTTGAGACGTGGTATGTTGTCTTTGTGAAAAAAATGGCTTAAATTCACATGAATGGTTGTAGACGTTTCAGGACGTGGTGCTAGTTGTTTTTGACGTGGTGCTAGTTATTCTGAAACGTGGTTGACTGTCTTTGTAAAAAAAAAATAGCTTAAATTCACATGAATGGATGTAGACGATTCTGGACGTGGTGCTAGTTGTTTTTGACGTGCTGCTAGTTGTTCTGATACGTGGTGGACTGTCTTTGTAAAAAAAATCAATTTAAATTCACTTGAATGGATATAGACGTATATGGACGTGGTGCTAGTTGTTCTGAGACGTGGTGGGTTGTCTTTCTGAAAAAAAATAGCTTAAATTCACAAGAATGGATGTAGACTTTTCTGGACGTGGTGCTAGTTGTTCTGAGACGTGGTGGACTGTCTTTGAGGAAAAAAATCAGTTTAAATTCACCTGAGCGGATGTGGACGTCTCTGGACGTGGTGCCAGTTGTTTTTGACGTGGTGGGTGTTTTTGTGAAAAAAATAGCTTAAATTCACATGAATGGATGTAGACTTTTCTGGACGTGGTAGACTGTCTTTGTGAAAAAATGTAAGTTTAAATTCGCATGAATGGATGTAGACGTTTCTGGACGTTGTTCTAGTTGTTTTTGACGTGGTGGGTGGTCTTTGTGAAAAAATAGCTTAAATTCACATGAATGGATGTAGACGTTTCTGGACGTGGTGCTAGTTTTTTTGACGTGGTGCTAGTTGTTCTGAGACGTGGTGGACTGTCTTTGTGAAAAAAATTCAGTTTAAATTCACATGAATGGATATAGATGTTTGTGGACGTGGTGCTAGTTTTTTTTAACGTGGTGCTAGTTGTTCTGAGACGTGGTAGACTGTCTATGTGAAAAAAAGTAAGTTTAAATTCACATGAATGGATGTAGACATATCTGGACGTCGTTCTAGTTGTTTTTGACGTGGTGGGTTGTCTTTGTGAAAAAAATAGCTTAAATTCACATGAATGGATGTAGACCATTATGGACGTGGTACTAGTTGTTTTAGACGTGATGCTAGTTGTTCTGAGACAGGGTGGACTGTCTTTGTAAAAAAAAATCAGTTTAAATTCACATGAATGGATGTAGACGTTTCTGGACGTGGTGCTAGTTGTTTTAGACGTGATGCTACATGTTCTGAGACGTGGTGGATTGTCTTTGTGAAAAAAATCAGTTTCAATTCACACACATGGATGTAGACGTTTCTGGACCGGTTGCTAGTTGTTTTTGACGTGTTGGGTTGTCTTTGTGAAAAAATTAACTTAAATTGACGTGAATGGATGTAGACGTTTCTTGACGTGGAGGTAGTTATTTTTAACGTTGTGCAAGTTGTTATGTGACGTGGTGGACTGTCTTTGTGAAAAAAAAATCAGTTTAAATTCTCCCGCTTGGATGTAGACTTTTCTGGACGTGGTGCTATTTGTTTTTGACGTGGTGGGTTGTCTTTGTGAAAAAAAAAATGCTTAAACTCACATGAATGGATGTGGATATTTCTGGACGTGGTGCTAGTTGTTTTTGACGTGGTGCTAGTTTTTCTTAGACGTGGTGGACTGTCTTTGTGAAAACAATCTATTTAAATTCACATGAATGGATGTAGATTTCTGGACGTGGTGCTAGTTGTTCTGAGACGTGGTATGTTGTCTTTGTGAAAAAAATGGCTTAAATTCACATGAATGGTTGTAGACGTTTCAGGACGTGGTGCTAGTTGTTTTTGACACGATGCTAGTTGTTCTGAGATGTGGCGGACTGTCTGTGTAAAAAAAATAATTTAAATTCACATGAATGGATGTAGACGTATCTGGACGTGGTGCTAATTGTTCTGAGACGTGGTGGGTTGTCTTTCTGGAAAAAAAAATAGCTTAAATTCACATGAATGGATGTAGACGTTTCTGGACGTGGTTCAAGTTGTTCTGAGACGTGGCGGATTGTCTTTGAGAAAAAAATAATCAATTTAAATTCACCTGAGTGGATGTGGACGTCTCTGGACGTGGTGCCAGTTGTTTTTGACATGGTGGGTGTTTTTGTGAAAAAAATAGCTTAAATTCATATGAATGGATGTTGACGTTTCTGGACGTGGTGCTAGTTGTTTTTGACGTGGTGCTAGTTTTTCTTAGACGTGGTGGACTGTCTTTGTGAAAAAAAATATGTTTAAATTCACATGAATGGATGTAGACATTTCTGGACGTGGTGCTAGTTGTTCTGAGACGTGGTATGTTGTCTTTGTGAAAAAAATGGCTTAAATTGACATGAATGGTTGTAGACGTTTCAGGACGTGGTGCTAGTTGTTTTTGACGTGGTGCTAGTTGTTCTGAGACGTGGTTGACTGTCTTTGTAAAAAAAAAAATAGCTTAAATTAACATGAATGGATGTAGACGATTCAGGACGTGGTGGTAGTTGTTCTGAGACGTGGTGGATTGTCTTTGTGAAAAAAAATCAGTTTAAATTCACACGCATGGATGTAGACGTTTCTGGACCGGGTGCTAGTTGTTTTTGACGTGATGGGTTGTCTTTGTGAATAAAATAGCTTAAATTCACATGAATGGATGTAGACGTTTCTTGACGTGTTGCTAGTTATTTTTGACGTGGTGCTAGTTGTTCTGAGACGTGGTGGACTATCTTTGTGAACACAAATCAGTTTAAATTCACACGCGTGGATGAAGACGTTTCTAGACATTTTATTATGAGACGTGGTATGTTGTCTTTGTGAAAAAATAGCTTAAATTCACATGAATGGATGTAGACGATTCTGGACGTGGTGCTAGTTGTTTTAGTCGTGATGCTGGTTGTTCTGAGACGTGGTGGATTGTCTTTGTGAAAAAAAAATCAGTTTAAATTCACACGCATAGATGTAGCGTTTCTGGACCGGGTGCTAGTTGTTTTGGACGTGGTGGGTTGTCCTTGTGAAAAAAATAGCTTAAATTCACATGAATGGATGTAGACATTTCTTGACGTGGTGCTAGTTGTTTTTGACGTGGTGGGTTGTCTTTGTGAAAAAATAGCTTAAATTCACATGAATGGATGTAGACGAATCTGGACGTGGTGCTAATTGCTTTAGTCGTGATGCTGGTTGTTCTGAGACGTGGTGGATTGTCTTTGTGAAAAAAAAATTAGATTAAATTCACACGCGTGGATGTAGCATTTCTGGACCGGGTGCTGGTTGTTTTGGACGTGGTGGGTTGTTTTTGTTAAAAAAAATTTTAAATTTACATGAATGGATGCGGACGTTTCTGGATGTCGTTCTAGTTGTTTTTGACGTGGTGGGTTATCTTTGTGAAAAAAATAGCTTAAATTCACATGAATGGATGTAGACGATTCTGGACGTGGTGCTAGTTGTTTTAGACGTGATGCTAGTTGTTCTGAGACGTGGTGGATTGTCTTTGTGAAAAAAAATCAGTTTAAATTCACACGCATGAATGTAGACGTTTCTGGACCGGGTGCTAGTTGTTTTTGACGTGGTGAGTTGTCTTTGCGAAAAAGATAGCTTAAATTCTCATGAATGGATGTAGATGTTTCTTGACGTGGTGCTAGTTATTTTTGACGTGGTGCTAGTTGTTATGAGACGTGGTGGACTGTCTTTGTGAACACAAATCAGTTTAAATTCACACGCCTGGATGAAGACGTTTCTAGACGTTTTATTCTGAGACGTGGTGTGTTGTCTTTGTGAAAAAATAGCTTAAATTCACATGAATGGATGTAGACGATTCTGGACGTGGTGCTAGTTGTTTTAGTCGTGATGCTGATTGTTCCGAGACGAGGTGGATTGTATTTGTGAAAAAAAAAATCAGTTTAAATTCACACGCATGGATGTAGCGTTTCTGGACCGGGTGCTAGTTGTTTTGGACGTGGTGGGTTGTCTTTGAGAGAAAAATAGCTTAAATTCACATGAATGGATGTAGACGTTTCTTGACGTGGTGCTAGTTGTTCTGAGACATGGTGGACTGTCTTTGTGAAAAAAAAAATCAGTTTAAATTCACATGAATAGATGTAGTCGTTTCTGGACGTGGTGCTAGTTATTTTTGACGTGGTGGGTTGTCTTTGTCAATACAATAGCTTAAATTCACACTAATCGATGTAGACGTTTCTGGACGTGATGGTAGTTGTTTTTATTGTTGTGCTAGTTGTTCTGAGACGTGGTGGACTGTCTTTGTGAAAGAAAAAAAATCAGTTTAAATTCTCCCGCATGGATGTAGACTTTTCTGGACGTGGTGCTAGTTGTTTTTGACGTGGTGGATTGTCTTTGTAAAAAAAAAATAGCTTAAGTTCACATGAATGGATGTAGACGTTTTTGGACGTGGTGCTAGTAGTTTTTGACGTGGTGCTAGTTTTTCTTAGACATGGTGGACTGTGTTTGTGAAAAAATATCTGTTTAAATTCACATGAATGGATGTAGACATTTCTGGACGTGGTGCTAGTTGTTCTGAGACGTGGTATGTTGTCTTTGTGAAAAAAAATGGCTTAAATTCACATGAATGGTCGTAGACGTTTCAGGACGTGGTGCTAGTTGTTTTTGACGTGGTGCTAGTTGTTCTGAGACGTGGTTGACTGTCTTTGTAAAAAAAAAAAAAATAGCTTAAATTCACATGAATGGATGTAGACGATTCTGGACGTGGTGCTAGTTGTTTTTGACGTGCTGCTAGTTGTTCTGATACGTGGTGGACTGTCTTTGTAAAAAAAATCAATTTAAATTCACTTGAATGGATATAGACGTATATGGACGTGGTGCTAGTTGTTCTGAGACGTGGTGGGTTGTCTTTCTGAAAAAAAATAGCTTAAATTCACAAGAATGGATGTAGACTTTTCTGGACGTGGTGCTAGTTGTTCTGAGACGTGGTGGACTGTCTTTGAGGAAAAAAATCAGTTTAAATTCACCTGAGCGGATGTGGACGTCTCTGGACGTGGTGCCAGTTGTTTTTGACGTGGTGGGTGTTTTTGTGAAAAAAATAGCTTAAATTCACATGAATGGATGTAGACTTTTCTGGACGTGGTAGACTGTCTTTGTGAAAAAATGTAAGTTTAAATTCGCATGAATGGATGTAGACGTTTCTGGACGTTGTTCTAGTTGTTTTTGACGTGGTGGGTTGTCTTTGTGAAAAAATAGCTTAAATTCACATGAATGGATGTAGACGTTTCTGGACGTGGTGCTAGTTTTTTTGACGTGGTGCTAGTTGTTCTGAGACGTGGTGGACTGTCTTTGTGAAAAAAATTCAGTTTAAATTCACATGAATGGATATAGATGTTTGTGGACGTGGTGCTAGTTTTTTTTAACGTGGTGCTAGTTGATCTGAGACGTGGTAGACTGTCTATGTGAAAAAAAGTAAGTTTAAATTCACATGAATGGATGTAAACATTTCTAGACGTCGTTCTAGTTGTTTTTGACGTGGTGGGTTGTCTTTGTGAAAAAAATAGCTTAAATTCACATGAATGGATGTAGACGATTATGGACGTGGTACTAGTTGTTTTAGACGTGATGCTAGTTGTTCTGAGACAGGGTGGACTGTCTTTGTGAAAAAAAAATCAGTTCAAATTCACATGAATAGATGTAGACGTTTCTGGACGTGGTGCTAGTTATTTTTGACGTGGTGGGTTGTCTTTGTGAAAAAAATAGCTTAAATTCACATTAATGGATGTAGACGTTTCTGGACGTGGTGGTAGTTATTTTTAACGTTGTGCTAGTTGTTCTGAGACGTGGTGGGCTGTCTTTATGAAAAAAAATCATTTTAAATTCTCCCGCATGGATGTAGACTTTTTTGGACGTGCTGCTAGTTGTTTTTGACGTGGTGGGTTGTCTTTGTGAAAAAAAAATAGCTTAAATTCACATGAATGGATGTAGACGTTTCTGGACGTGGTGCTAGTTGCTTTAGACATGATGCTACATGTTCTGAAACGTGGTGGATTGTCTTTGTGAAAAAAATCAGTTTCAATTCACACACATGGATGTAGACGTTTCTGGACCGGTTGCTAGTTGTTTTTGACGTGTTGGGTTGTCTTTGTGAAAAAATTAACTTAAATTGACGTGAATGGATGTAGACGTTTCTTGACGTAGAGGTAGTTATTTTTAACGTTGTGCTAGTTGTTATGTGACGTGGTGGACTGTATTTGTGAAAAAAAATCAGTTTAAATTCTCCCGCATGGATGTAGACTTTTCTGGACGTGGTGCTATTGTTTTTTGACGTGGTGGGTTGTCTTTGTGAAAAAAAAAAGCTTAAACTCACATGAATGGATGTCGATATTTCTGGACGTGGTGCTAGTTGTTTTTGACGTGGTGCTTGTTTTTCTTAGACGTGGTGGACTGTCTTTGTGAAAACAATCTATTTAAATTCACATGAATGGATGTAGATTTCTGGACGTGGTGCTAGTTGTTCTGAGACGTGGTATGTTGTCTTTGTGAAAAAAATGGCTTAAATTCACATGAATGGTTGTAGATGTTTCAGGACGTGGTGCTAGTTGTTTTTGACGCGATGCTAGTTGTTCTGAGACGTGGCGGACTGTCTGTGTTTAAAAAAAATCAATTTTAATTCACATGAATGGATGTAGACGTATCTGGACGTGGTGCTAGTTGTTCTGAGACGTGGTGGGTTGTCTTTCTGAAAAAAAAAATAGCTTAAATTCACATGAATGGATGTAGACGTTTCTGGACGTGGTGCAAGTTGTTTAGAGACGTGGCGGACTGTCTTTGAGAAAAAATAATCAATTTAAATTCACCTGAGTGGATGTGGACGTCCCTGGACGTGGTGCCAGTTGTTTTTGACGTGGTTGTGTTTTTGTGAAAAAAATAGCTTAAATTCATATGAATGGATGTAGACGTTTCTGGACGTGGTGCTAGTTGTTTTTGACGTGGTGCTAGTTTTTCTTAGACGTGGTGGACTGTCTTTGTGAAAAAAAATCTGTTTAAATTCACATGAATGGATGTAGACATTTCTGGACGTGGTGCTAGTTGTTCTGAGACGTGGTATGTTGTCTTTGTGAAAAAAATGGCTTAAATTGACATGAATGGTTGTAGACGTTTCAGGACGTGATGCTAGTTGTTTTTGACGTGGTGCTAGTTGTTCTGAGACGTGGTTGACTGTCTTTATAAAAAAAAAAAAATAGCTTAAATTAACATGAATGGATGTAGACGATTCTGGACGTGGTGCTAGTTGTTTTCGACGTGATGCTAGTTGTTCTGAGACGTGGTGGATTGTTTTTGTGAAAAAAAATCAGTTTAAATTCACACGCATGGATATAGACGTTTCTGGACCGGGTGCTAGTTAATGATGTTAAATATAATTTTTAAAGTAACATGACCAAAAACTGAATTTCAAAATAGTAAGATAATCAATTTTACAATTTACTCTTATAATAATCATTTAATAGTTTTATATCTTTGATTACCAATCAAAGGACACACATAATTTATTTATATATATATCTTAAATATACTAAAACAGAAGAAATTCTTGAGCATCCAACCCCTCAATCTGATGACGTGCATTTATAACAATTTTGTATCAATATTCTTTTTTTTTCTTTTCCTTATATATTAAGAATTTCTTCATGACTGAAATACTTTTTTTGAGATGGAGTAGTATAATTATAGCATGAATCTATCACTTCCAATCACACATGTTTACAAACTCTAAATTGTCCATAAATACGTTTCATTCATCTACCTCACTATTCTCACATACCAAAGGTATTTATATTAATTAATTAATTTACATAAATTATTTTATTTTCTATGTTCCTTATGTTGAATATGATAATAATTCCTTCATTTGACCATTTTCAAATACCAAAGGTATATTAATCTGTTATAATATTAATCACTCTGTATTTATTTTGCCTAATGTCACTCATTATGATATGTATTGTTCTTGAAATCTGAAGTTATTCATTGTTTTGTCGTTGAAGGATATCAAAATTTAGGACACGAATTCCAAATCGTCAATATGTATATATTTTCTTTAATTTTTTTATTTATATCTTGATTATATTCATCGTGATGATAAAGACTCATTACCATGTTCTTATGTTTTTTTATATTTTTTTTCAAAAATCTTCATGGCTTCCACAAAAAATCAACAATTCTCTCACATCTTTCATCTCCCTAACTCTTCTCCCGAATTCCAACTGTGCTATTTCTCCAACTATTCTTCGATTATCCCTTCAAATTTTTATTATAATTCAAACCATAACAGCCTTCTTATACACCCTGAATAACTTATGTAAATAACGACATATATAACGATAAGCTTTTATATTTCTTATGACAATACAAACAGAACTCATCTTATTCAGTTCAACTTAGCATACATAATCATTTTATCATCTAGCTAAACTACTGCAGGGAATTCAAGAGAGTTTAACTACAGTACAGCACACTAAGCTATATTAATTCAACAGTACATGCTACAGCACCTACCACCACTGCCGGAACTTCTTTATACACAACCTCCTGGTTCGGGTTCAACTCTTCTTCCAGCACTTCGTTTCCTCTAGGCCTGATTCATTTCTACCTTCTTATCCTAAAACCCAGTAGAACTAAAGGTGAGTACACACAGGGTACTCAGTGAGCAGCCCCAGAAACATACATAACAACCATCATATTTAATCAGCTAAACATATATCATACTCACGGTATATAGTTTAACCACCACAAACAAAAGTCTGCCTATCAGAGTTCAGGGCAGAACTGAAACCCACAAGTATATATTAAACACATTTAAGGATACAAGCCACCCTGTCACCAACGAACCAACAGGGCCATGATTACCAGCTTCCAAATCTCAAATACCTTGACCAATCTACGTCCACCCTGCGAACCCCTGGACGTGCCTTTTCTCAGCAAAATAACTGCATGGCCTACGTTCCCAATTCCGGTCCTTGCCAACGGCAAAAGGGAGCGAGCGCAGAAAAGGGATCCCCCAAAATAGAAGCACAATAAGAAGGAGAAAATAATATACAACAGCCATCATGTTGTTTTAAAAAATGGTTACTCCGTCAGTTAAACTGTTAACCCACTAACGGTCAACTTTTTGCATGGTTATTTTGTTTTTTCATTGACTAATTAAATTAAAAAAAGAGTAAACTCTGAATTTGGTCATCATACTTTTCTAAAATCTCGCTTTTGGTATCTTACTTTAAAAATTATATTTGAAATTAACACACTTTCATTTTTTTTTATTCAATTTTGGTCATTCCGTCTAAATGTTCTGTTAAGTCTCTAACAGTCATAATTTTTTAGGGTAAATACAAAAAAATACACCCCATCACGCATGTGGAATTTATTTTTTTATTAATTATTTTTCGTATCTTCGCCTCCAACACCACACTAGGGCTGGTAATTTCTGACACGACTCAAAAATCAAACACGAAAACGACACGAAACGAGTCAAGTTTGTGTTGGAAATTTATACCCGACAAATTTTTGGGTCGGGTTCATGTCAAGTCCAAGATTTTCAGGTCGAAATCAGGTCAACCCGCTGGGTAAACAGGTTGACTTGATAACCCGAAATATTTTTAAAAAATTATTGTGCGAAAAAAAATATACATAGTCAACTAGCGGGTTGACTATGTTTGACCTTTGATTGGGGACCTATTTGTGTTAAAAAATATTCAAGGGCCTTTGTATAATTTCTTTCCCCTAAACTATAGCAGCTCTCCCCTTAATCCTCCCATTTCTAGTCGCCACCCCACCTACCCTAAACCCTAGCACCTCCCACCACCCCGCCACCAGCCTTCCCCGTTTCTCCTCATCTTCCTCTTTCTTCTTCTTCTTCTTCCATCGCCATTTCTCTCCCTGATTTTCCTTGCCTTGAACCCCGAAACCTCTCCTCTTCTTCTTTTTCTTCTTTTTCCCACTGGCGGCCTCCCCTCCCTCTTCTTCTTATTCTTCTTCTTTTCTTTCTCCTTCCCGCTACTGCTTGTCACGTTACTTATCCTCTTCAGATCCCAGCCATCGAGATTGGGAGATCCGAATGTCGATCAAGATCTCGAGAGGAGAAGAGAGTTACTAGCTGTAGTGGGAAGAAGAAAGAAAATAAGATGAAGAATAAGAGGGAGCGGTGGCCGCCGGCGGGAAAAAGAAGAAAAAGAAAAATACGAGATGAGGGATATAAGAGGTTTCAGGGTTCAAGGTAAGGAAAACTGGGGAGAGAGATGGCGATGGAAGAAGAATGAGGAGGAGACGCGGGAAGGCTGGTGGCTGGGCGGCGGGGCGGCGGGCGGTGCTAAGGTTTAGGGTAGGTGGGGTGGCGGCTGGGAATGGGAGGAGAAATGGGAGAGCTGCTAGGGTTTAGGGAAAAAAAATTATACAAAGGCTCTTGAATTTTTTTCATACAAATAGGTCCCGAATCAACGGTCAAATATAGTCAAATCGTTAGTTGACCAAAATTTTCGTTAAGAGGGACCAAAAGACCTAATAAATTAATGTTTGGGGACTAAAAAGGTCCCCATAAAATTATAAAGGACCAAAGTAAGACAATGCCAATTATAAAGGACCAAAAAAACATTTTGGCCATTTTTTTAGTATTTTTTTGTTGTATGATTTGATTTATTATATGTTCTGATATTATTCTTAGGTCCGCTGATATGATCTATTTTGTCTTGTGATATGATATCTAAAAATTACTTATTTTGCTCCCCTGTTATAACCATTTTAGTTGTATAATATGATTTCTCATATGTTGTAATATGATATCTTATGTCTACTGATATCATCTCTTCTGTCTTATGATATGATATCTAAAGAATACATGAATTGCCACTCTGTGATTTCCGTTTTAGTTGTATGATATGATTTCTTATATGTTGTGATATGATATCTTATGTCCGACAATATGATCCCTTCTATCTTGTGATATGATATCTAAAGAATACTTATTTTGCTCCCTTGTTAAGAAAATGGAGTAGATATCAGACGAAAAAAGATATCATATCAGCATATAACATATATCATATCAGTATACATCATAACAGATATCATATCAAAAGACCAAAGATATCATATCATCATATAACAAATATCATATCACTAGACAAAAGAAACAGAAATCATATCATAATATATACTATTGAATAAGTTTAATAGCCTCTGAAATTTTTAACTCTATTTTAAAAGACAAAGAATGTACTTTGAGAACGGAAAAAGTAATAGTCAAATAAAATATATAACTAACGAGATTTAAAGTAATTAATGCTTTAGTTAATTACGAGTACTTAAATTCCATAGGCATCAATTTCGGTGTGATTACTATTTCATAAAATGATGTTTAAAGTTTTTTAAAAAAAATTAAAATAAACCCTGCTATAGATTTTTAAAAAATATTTTTCTATTATATTAATTAAAAAAGTATTGTGAGAATAATAAATTTTAATATGATTATTAGAATTATTGTATTGTAAATAGGTAATATGATGATTGAGTAATTATGGAGATATGATTAGTTATAAATATGATTGAATCATAATTTGATTGCAGAGTGTTGATTGATTGTAATCATAATCATAAGAGAGATGGTAGTCTTCTCCTTTTATTTATTTATTTATTTATTATTATTATTATTATTATTATTATTATTATTATTATTATTATTATTATTTTAGATGGTAGTCTTCTCCTTATAACAGACCTGTATACTTACATGTTATAAAGCAAAGTTTGTACATCACAAAAAAATTATGAAAATTATATAATGTTTTTTTCATATCATTTATCTTTTTCTATAATGGTAGAGTATTATTTCTGATTAAAATAAATCAAATAATTTTAAAAGTCCATTGAAGTCTTCATTAGTTTACGTAAAAATATTTGTTCATGTACATCGAATTATTGCCTCCGGAGGCTACGAGACTTCGGCATCCAATGCATAGTTGATATTAAGTAATTATCTAGCTGTCTTGTCTATGCGGCATAACGTGCAAGTTTGATTCGCACATAACATGGTCGAAACTATTGGCTAACTTATGAGTTAAGATTTAACCAAAACTCATAGGTTGGATTGATATTAAATTAATTCACTATTTATTAAATTTGATGTAATATATAGTTTGGTCTAAAAGTTATAAGAAAGTCTTAATTATTTTTTCATTCTTTTATGAATATAAAACTATAAATATATAACTGATTTTTATGTTTTGTATTTATACGTAGATTAATTTTAACATTATATCATAGATCATTCCAAAACTAATCTAAAACCGTTGGCCAGTTTTATAGGATTGTAAAATCCTCACATGCCAAAACAATTGTATACTATCTTCTCCATATTGAAATAAAAAAATCAGACTTTCTTTGTTCATTGTTGGTGGACGATTTTCAATAATTATTAATTTTTTTTGGTTTTAAAATGATATTGTTACCTAATCTAAAACTAATCAATTAATTAAGAGGATGAACAGCCCACTGATTGAATATATATATATATATAGTAGAAATTGGTAAGACCTTTGCTTTCTCCTTCAGGAGTCAGCCAGAACATTTTATCAAAGATATGGAGTTTAATATGTCGCCCCACTTTAACATGTCAATAATTAGTTACATTATTGGTGAAACGATTGGCAAATCACTTATTACTTCTGAAAACGGTACAAGCTGGCCAGCGCTTCAAGCTAGCTCATGCTCGAGTTGTGTGTTGCTGGCTTTTGGTCAATGCTCTTTTCCTCAAATATATTTTCATCAAGTTGGTTTTTGGGGTTCCGCGGCCCTTGTTCGAGTCTATTTTGACGATGCGATTGTTGTGATTGTAGGTATGAATTATCGAATTTGCAACAAAAGTTTTTACTTAGAGATTCTTAATGTATAATTTTTAATTTTTAGTGTTAGACAAAATAAAACCCTTTTACCTTGGAAACGATTCAATGTCTGGATTCTTACTTGACCACTTTAGAGTTTGCTCTCGAAAAACTCTTCTACGTTCAAGCACTAAGAACTGTGGTAGAGTGGCTGTTAGACATTTTTTTTACAAGTGTAAAAAGTTGGGTTAATTTTTTCTTTATTTTTCTATCGCGTCGGAGATACAAAGAAAAATTATCTATGTGACTTTAGTGAGTTTTATAATATTTTATTTATGAAATATTTATGACACACACTTTGAGCCCTAGCAACCCATAGATCCGGCTGATGGGTCAGATGGTTCTAAAATTATAATTTTGGTCCCTTGACTTTTCAACATATCCCAATTGCTCGTAGGTGTTTAATTAACCTTTAATTAATACCATAGAGTCTCATTAGTACTTAATTAAACTTTTTAATTAAGCATTAATCACCTAAGTATAACAATTATACTTAGTAAAAGTATGATACTTGATTCTGCTTCTTCAAGCTCTTTTATATGCGATCTTGTAGGATTATTCTAATATTGGCAATAGACAATTCAATCTCATTGAATAATTCATAAGTCATTAGTGTCCTTTAGCAAGACATAATGACTACCCAATTTAGAATTTAGGGTCGAATTGTGATTCAAAACAACATTCAAACGTGCCACATACGATAGACTACATAGATATCTCGTTTAGCATAAGGTAACTATCATCCTTAATAGCTGATGTGAGTCCTTCAAGGGATGCAAGTTACCGATGGTAGCGTTTTGTTGGGTTGATATGCACTTGAAGGATAAACTGAAGGGTTGCCCGATCTTGCTATCTATTCTCTATGGAGGAAATACTCAAATCAATAGGTTAACCCTCTTCACGTGAATAGGTTAAGAGGGATAGGTGAATTGGCTTGTGATTATTTTAACTCTCGCAAGAGGTCGGCTTAGTAGTTCAATCTACAAATATAAACCAAGAGATACAAACTTAGGAAGGCTTTTATAACACAAAAATCTATCAATATAATTCAAAATTTGAGCAATTATTCGTGTGGGTGCCTCTATATTTAGGCAACAATTATCTCTATTTCTTCTCTAAAAAGGTAAATCTCTAACCCTGTTAAAATAAATATTGAAAAACAAATCCTAATCTAACTCCAATAGATCTTATAGTTTAGGCCTTTTGAAGTGTAATACAATTCAAATATAAAAGAGTAAATTCCAAAATTGGTCACCATACTATAGTTAATTTCTGGTTTTGCTCATCATACTTTGAAAACTATTTTTAAGGTCACATACTTTACTTTTCTTTTCAAAAATGGTCAATCCGTCAAGTTGGACCGTTAACCCACTAACGGTCAACTTTTTGTAGGTTATTTTTGTCTTTTTATTAGCTGCTTAAATTAAAAGAAAGAGTAAACTCTGAATTTGGTCATCATACTTTTCTAAAATCCCCCTTTTTGTCATCTTACTTTAAAAATTATATTTGAGGTGCATGATGGGGTGTGTTTTTTCGTATTTACCCTCAAAAAATTATGGCCGTTAGATACTTAACGGAATATTTAGACAGAATGACCAAAATTGAATAAAAAATAAAAGTATGATGACCTCAAATTTAATTTTTAAAGTAAGATGTCCAAAAGCGAGATTTTAGAAAAATATGATGACCAAATTCAAAGTTTACTCTTTTTTTAATTTAATGAATCAATGAAAAGACGAAAATAAAAAAAGTTGACCGTTAGTGGGTTAACGGCCAAACTTGATGGAGTAACCATTTTTTAAAAGAAAAGTAAAATATGATGACATTAAAAATAGTTTTCAAAGTATGATTACAAAACCAAAAACTAACTATAGTATGATGACCAATTTCAAAATTTACTCAATAAGAAATTCTAATCTAGAAGGGAAAACTCAGGTTATCCTATTTAAAATATGGTACTCTTACAAGATCTTCTAGAACTACGAAACATAAAACAAAATCCTTGAGGAAGAGTACTACTATAGTGGGAGGTGGCGTCACTGGGCTTAGGGAGAGGAGGAGTTGCGCGAACTCCTTATCTGCTTTGACCCAATTTTCCTCCTTTATTTGGCTTCAGTCCATCAACTATTCTTCCCTTTAAGTTCATCTTGAGTCAGACTTGTCAAACTAATGGGCTTGGGGCTCAAGTAGAGTATTTGGGCTTGGGCATTGGACATCTTGCTCGATCAGTAACTTTAAGGCTTCTTCAATCTTCTTAGTTCTATTTCTCGTCATTGATCCAACTATATCAACTAATGCATCTCTCTTGTAAACATTAGGATCCACAGCTGGGTTCCTATTATAGACTTTTGCATTTCCCTTTAAGTCATAGGGGTTCTACGCATTTCTTGTGGGAGATAAAGAAGAGGTGTTGGCATTTTCTTCTGGTGGTGGAAGCTGACTCTTCTAATGTCCTCATCATTCCCTCCTTGCTGGAAATGATTCATCCTCGAATCTAATGAATATGCAGAATCAGACACATTATGCTTACCGGATATCTAAGGCTTAGGATTGTTGAGGAATAAGGAATTGATCCCTCAAGATGGCTTAAGTCTCCTCTTATGGCCTTCAAACATTTGAACTAAATTCAGTAAAGGGTAATAAGGTAATTTAAGTGACTTAAGAATACAGTTGTTGCCTGCCACAGAAGGGAGAGAAGGTATCGCATTTCTCCTTAGGAGAGAAGCAAAAACTTCTTTGTACTGTCCAAATTTCAGCGCTTCTTAGTAGATGTAAAGATCGCTTTAGCGTCTTTCTTTTCCTCTTTCTCTCCTTACATCTTCTCTTGTGCAAGGACAATCTGTGCTGGGAAAAGTGGCAAAAGATTAACTTTCTTGCCTACAATTTTGGATCTTACGATGTAAGTCATGATAAAAGAACGAAGGAATAAACTTACTGCTCATGAGATCCTTAAGTTCTTCCCCCGATTCAACAAGTTTTCTATCCATGCATCACCTATCTCTGACTAGTGTAGTCCACCAAATAGCTACATGATGCTTGAATTTAGTAGTAGTTAACTTGATTTTTCCCAACTCCAGGAAATCATTCGCGTTAAAGATCTGTTCCATCTATAATTAACATTCAAGGTAAACATCACAATCAAAATTTCCTAAAAATTCAAGAATCTCGAACTTAATATTATATTGAAATCTTAAAATTAGAATAAACATGAGGCTAATGAGTTTCCGAATTTGGCATATGAGATTCATTTGAGTCAGAATTTAGGTTGGAATAAACTTGAGGATGCTGCTCTACCCTCTGGCCAAATTTTAGCTTTCTTGGCATTTTGGGATTCGCCACTTGGTTGACTGAGTCATCTCTGTTGCTCTCCACTTCTATCATTCTGAGCCTTTGATTCATCTCAGTCATCTGAGTTTAAATTCTTGCAATTGTTGTTGCGATTTTTTCCAAGGATATCTGATTCTGACCCGTGTTCTCAAAACGTTCAGCTTCTGCATCTGTTCTAGAGGGCCTGTCTTGTTTGTTTCTTGCCATTCTGTAAAATAAGGTAGAAATAAGGACTAAGCGTAAAACAGATACACGATACTAAACAAACAAAAGAAAGAAAAAATAAACCAAAAGAATGAAAATAAAAACAAAGAAACAATACTCAAACCTATGGCACAATGCATGTGAAGGCTCCTAGTGGCTAACAACTTTTAATGACACAAGTCGTGTGTCGCTGGGGTCTTTTATGGAAAACGATAGCTAGCAGCTGGTTTTAGCGACCAACTATTTGCGACACTAAATAGCTAATGTGAATCAATTTCACATCTTATTTGGTGTTAAAAACATGCAATTTGAACATATTTTTAGTATATTTTTATCTAAATGTGCTTTGAAGTGTAGTTTATGGTTGAATTTATGTGTTTTGTAGAGAATTGTAAAGATGTGGAGTTGATAGAGGCACCTAAAGACTTTGGAGCTTAAAAGAGAATAAATATTGAAGAATTTAAAGAAAATTTGGAGAAGAAGTTAGAAAAGAGCTTAAAATTCAATGTACAGAGGTGACACGAATGATGCAATATGGTGGACGCTAACAAGACGTGGCGAGAGGCAAGTTACAATGCCTACTAGACGCTAGCGCCACAAGAAGCTTTCGGCATCCAGCAGTAGCCAGCGCCAGAACAACCAGGCGCCAACGCCACCTCAATGCTAGGAGTCTAATTTCCTAAAATACCCTTAGAAAATTTATTTATTAATTGTCCAAATTGGGCTTGTAATTCACTTTATTCTTTCATTCTTTTATTTGTAAATGGGTAAGCCTCATAACACATAGTAGAGACACAATAGTTACACATAGTTTAAAGTTTTCTTAAGAGAGAAGCTATAGAGTTAAGAGAGAGAAACATTAGAATCATGGCTTTTAATCTTAAATCAACCATGTTCTAAGCTTGTTCTAGGGATTTTAACCCCTCTAAGTGATAGAGAAAGTGAAAATCCGATGTAGTTAGGATGAAATTGTTTATTTACCAAGTGAAATTTCATATTTTCTTGAATTTGAATTGCGGTTTGAGTTTATTCTATTTTATTATGAGAAAAACTAAACCCTTCAATGTGGATTTGAGTTCTTGTGATGTAATTTCTATGGGCTTGATTCAATTCTCCTTCTCATATGGTTTTGCATGAATTTTGGTGATTTATGATTATTGTGTATTGAATCTTTGTGGGTAATGGAAATTGTGCTTTTTTTAGTTGTAGCTTTGCCCAATTGTCTTGTTGGTTGATGAATTATGCCAAATTGAATTGGGTTACATGGTTAGATCACATAGATCATGCTTGAGTATCTATTTTATGTTGCTAATGGTATCTTGAAACTGGATTGACCAACTAGTAAAGGGGTAGTTAATCTTGATGAGTGACACATCAAGTTAGCTATTGGTTAGTAGTGACACTTGGCTTTATCATTCATGACATAGGCTCTCCAAGAGCCGGTTCTCTGGAGTGCACGGGATTCATCACAATTATTACAGCTTTTTATGATTTAATCCACTTGTTTGAGTACAGGTTCTCCTGCATTCTTGAGTTTTAACGGCTTATAGCGGTTAGTTGTGAATTGCAGGTGATGAATGAAAAAGTTATGAATCCATACACAATTCCAGTCTAGGAAGCATTGTTAAACCATGCTATGCAAGCTGAAGATTTTGGAGAAGTCAAATGGGGAAAAGCTAGCCTACCACTTTGAAGACCAACACTTGCATAGAAGTTACCATTTTAACCTTACATTTGTAGTTAATTACAACCCTAATTTTTAGTGGGTATAAATACCCAAGAAGAAGTCCCTTAAGGCATTTTTTTGTTCCTTTCTCATCTCGGCCGCTTAGAAATCTTTTTGAGTACACTTCGAGCTTGCATTTCACCGCATCTGTGTTGTGAGCTCAGATCGATGGAGTGCTAAGCTCCATCTTGGAGAGGAAGCCCCGAATGAGCTAGTGTTGGTGGAATCGTACGTTACTACAGTGCTTTCCCTCTTGACCGTAGTCCAGCTAAGGAGTCCACCACTCATGAGGTTGTGCCACTGATTTGTTTGAAAGGAATTGCCACATAGGATCTGGGTTTGCACTTGCTCGATTTACCACGCAACAAAAATTTCTAATTAAAGCGGAACCTTAGGAAGTTACCTTTGAAGCGTGCACCTGGTGATTCTCTTGTATGCCTCAAAGACTATGACCTCTTGTTGTGTGGGCAACAATCTAGAAGTCAATTGATCAGCAATTCACCACAATCCACCTGCTGAAAAAATTCAGCACCTCCGCACCTAGCACGTACTGCAAACGCACTGCCCGGAGAGAGAGAAAACTTAACTCGCAGCTTAAGAAAAGTGGCTAAAATTTTCGGCCAACTCTCCCAAAATATAGCCGCAAATTTGTCTTTAAAATTCGTTTATGATAGAGAAATTTTTCTCTCTCTAGAATTTTATCTCTCTAGATTCTTGAATAATGAATCTATTGAATTGTTATGTCTTGAATGGCTAATCCCTTGTCTATTTGTAGAGTTACAAGAGAGACTCCAAGTTGGTTTAGGATTGGTCTTCCTAATGGGTTTAGGTAATGAATTAGTTTTTAAATCCAATTAGGCAACCAATCTGATAGGATAAACCAAATCCTACTAGATTCCTAATCTCTAGGATTTCCTAATTGCAATTGAAACTTAAGACTTAATTAATTAATTAAATAATTCCACTTTGTTAATTACTTAAGTAACCCTTAGGAATTAATTAAATAATTCTACTTTGTTAATTACTGAATTAACCCTTAAGAATAATTAACCAATTAATTAATTAAATCTACCTATTCAATTAACACATTACAAAATTAATCGTACCACTAACGGATTAATTTTGGCACTACCATCCTACACCAGAATTGCTTCTGGAACAACTTAATTAAATTATATTCATTAATCTCCCCACATCAAAGATATAGATCTCATTAATTAAAATTAATTTACTGATAAATTAATTAATTAACTTCTTTAGTTCCGAGTCTAGTACCACTCGACCTTTTTAGTATACCGAACATAAGTCCACCGGCCGGGTTTAGTATAATAAACATTTCGAACTCATCTCGGGAGCACCATCACCCCGGACGCACCGATACATGGTTTCCTTTCGACAAGCAGTAGCACACCAAGTAACTAAACACGCGCACCCAACCCACCGAGACTATTGGCCACATTTGACCTCACCCATTGGCAGATCAAAGTACACTATGTCTAATCCTCATGCCCACTCGAGTCTAGGAATTTAGAGATAGAATACAAGGATCGATTTGTCTATTAAATCAGTACAAGACAAATCATTCCTAAAAGTCAAGTTCAATATGCCCCGGGCATATCTATATGATTCAATTAGTTTAGACAAACTAATTATCTGAATCACATAATAACCTAGACCGACAGTTTGTCCAAAGCTGTATCGGTTACGAACCTCATTTATATATTATGTCTTTCAACCAATGATGAGATCTACTGTGTCGCACCAGACACCTCATCATCTACTCACGTAATATAAATGGACAATAAATGCACAACTAGATATGACTGAAACACAAATCGATATATTAATCTGGGAAACTGTACAATACAAGCATAGCTTATGTATTCTACTCCAATATTGTTGCCACTCTTCCACCGCTGAGGAATACGGTAATCTTCTTATCGGTCATCAGTACTGGACATTGTATGTATTGTCTGATTCCTTTGGTTATATATATATATATATATTGGACGGTTGATTGCTTTCTTGTCGTTGGCTTATAGTACCATAGTTGTTTCTCCTTGCATATTCAAAACTGGACCGAGATTGGGTATTTCCCTTCCCCTAGGTGAGTTACAATCCAAAATGGGATTCTATTTCTCTTCGGAGAGATATTGAGACCCACAAACTATAAACATAGGTTAAATGGCTAGACGGGAATGAACCCGATATAATCGCATCTATCTAATGTATTGTAACACAACCCGAACTTAAATGGTGGCTGAATCTCCTCCTCAAACTCAACCATATTCCTAATCTTGCTATTTTTATGCTTTGTGAATTGCTAGCTTGCGTATGTATGTTTTCCTGCCCATTAAATCAAAAGAAAATTAAATCTTGCAAGGCTTAGTTGCTCTCTATGGGATCGACATCTATTATACTGCACGACGGGGTTTTGGAATCTTTTAGTATGGAAAATTAGGTTTTTATTTTGGTGTGTTTTTTGCACTCTTTTTTAGCATCGTTGCCGGGGAGCATGGTAGCCCTTGTGTGATTTAATTTTCTTTCCAGTTTGTGTGCAGGTGTTCTTGAGCAGTGTATTGTTCAGACCAGATCTGCTGGTGTGGGAGGTCTGTTAGAAGGAGATTCAGAGTTGGAAAACTCCCTGAGAAGGACTAGGAGAAATAAGGAAAGAGTAAGAAGAGAAATGCAGAACAATAGCAGGAACAACAACAACAACAGCCACTGCCACAAGGCGAACTTTTTCGTAGTTCTTTGCTCCTAACTTCGGCAGCACTGATGAGGTGGTAGTTAGCGGGACAACTCAATATCAGATTCAACCAAACCTGATTACCTTCATTCAGAGTGGGTCACACTTCTATAGAGCAGAGGATGATGACGCCAATGACTACCTAAGAAAGTTTTTGGCTATCTGCAACACCACTAAACTACAGAACCTCAATGATGTTCATTTAAGGAGGATTACGTTCCCTTTCTCTTTGAGGGAAAACACTAATAGTTAGATGAATGCCTTGCCAGATGATTCAATCTGGACGTTTGCCGAATTGAAAGAGAAGTTTTTGAGAAAGTACTACCCTCCTTCTAAGATTGAGAAATTGATGAATGAGATACACAGATTCAAACAAGATGAAGGGGAATCTTTCGCTGCTGCGTGGGAGAGATTTCAAAATTTGATGAGAAGATGCCCCAATCACGGAACCAGGAAGAGAGTTGCATATATTCTATAGGGGTTTATATCAACACACTTTCAGCATGGTGAATGCAAGTGCTGGAGGGAGTTTGATTGACAAGACAGTGGAGGAAGTTAGAGAGCTATATGAAGATATGGCGTTTTTCACTGATGAATGGGCTTATGATCGTCCGCAGGGCGTAAGAAAAAAGAGAACCCACTGGAGAATGCACAGTTGATTACTGATGAAAAAAATCGCTTAGCTACCCTATAAGCACAAATGAAGGAGATGCGAATGCAATCGAAAGGAAGGCAATTGGAAACAGTGGCCTATGAACAGGGTATGCCAAGCAAGAAATGCATGGAAGTATATTAATCCACTGGAGAATTGACTATGATGGCATGCTAGAACTGCCAGGGACCGCACCAAAGTTTTGAATGCCCCAACAGACTCAACTCTAACAACGGATAGAATGGACAGGGTTCTCCAAACTGGGGGAATCAGAATAGAGGGAGTCAATCAACCGGGAGTTTTCAAAACAATGGGCCCCAACAAGATACAATTGAGGGAGTAATCAAGCAGGGTGGAACCAGCAACAGTCAAACCAGAATTGGGGACACCAAGTGGTATGGGTCCTTCTAGGTGGGATTCCAGGATGAATGATATGTCAAACAATCTGGAAAGTACAAGGAAAGAGCTAGATCAAAAAAGTGATGAAGGATGTACAGACGCAGCTAGGGACCCTCTTGAGTAACAATGCCAATCGTCAGAGAGGAAATCTTCCAAGTAATATTGAACAGAATCCCGCTAACATAGAACATTATATAGTAGTAACTTTGAGGAGCGGGAAAGTGATAGCAAGGTCAAACCGAAGAACATGGAGAAACTCAAAAGGAATGATGAAGCTCAAGACAGGAGTAAGAAAGAGGTCCAGGCAAGTGAGGAGCAGTTGATCGAGCAGGAATATTCCGGTAGTGACAAAGCTGGTAAGTAAAATGCCACTAAGCTTCTTTTTTCTTACCGAAAGCCAGTAAAAATTGAAGATGCACGGACAAAACAGAGATTCCTGGAGCTAATTAGCGAAGCCTATATGAATGTTTCCTTGGCTGACTTACTCTTGCACGCCCCTAAGTACCTGAGATTACTGAAGGAATTGCTTGCTAAAAAGAGCCAGTTTAGTTATGAGCTGGTTACACCGACCGCAGCAATGGAAAGTGTTGCAGCTGCTGAAATTTCTATGAAAGCTAAGAATCTTTGAATGTGGACAATCCCTTGTAAAATTGGATCGAGAGAATTCCCAAGAGTTATCTGTGACCCTGACGCTGGTGTAAATATGATGCCTTACTCAACTGCTGAATCATGTAGGCTGATTAAGGAAATGGTTTATTCAAATATCAATTTGAAAATGGCCGACCGATCTAAGGTAGTGACAAAGGAATGATTGAGAATGTGATGGTACAGATGAGTCAAGTCATCCTACTTGTTGATTTCATCATAGTGGATATGAAGGAAGACAATAAGGTACCAATCATCATGGGAAGACCATTTTTGGCCACTAGAGATGCAACACTGAAGATTAAATACCAGATGATAACCTTTTATGTATTTGGAACCAAATATGCTTTCAAGATTGATGAGCAAGAACATAGACCATATGATAAGATGATTGGGGTGGTATTGATGGCCAGCACGAATAGCGCCAAAGGGAAGAAGAATCAGAGGTAGGATGCAGTTGTCAACCAGTCTGGAGAATTCAAAGACAGCCAAGAAGGTATGGAATGCACGATCAAAGGAAAATTGGAAAAATTGAAGCGGAAAATGAATATCTTCATATAGCCAAAGATACAGTAATGAAGGCTGGAAAGGAAATAACCTCAGAGAGTGAAGGATTAAGCTTAGAAGAAGATGGCAGTGATGATAGTGAAGCTGATGACAATGATCTGGAAGTTGAATCCCCCTCTGAAACTGGTAGTCTAGGAGGGCCAGATCAGAACTTGTCAATGGTGACAAAGTGTGCTGAACAGTATTTACAAACTCAGCTCATGAGGGATAGCAGACCACCAAAAGCCAAAGCAACAAAGTCAAAAAAAAAAAAAAAAAAAGTGCTCCAGGGCAGAAAGTGAGCAAAAAAAACAAAATGGTGGAAGAAGGGCAGCCAAATGGTGCAGATCGCCCTACGTGAGAAAGCATTATCCGAATGTCTGAGAACTGTGCACTCGTCTGTGTGGGAGATAAAAGGATCCTGGAGGGATCCTGAGAAATACAAAAATCAGGAGTCGAGCTGAAGACTGAAAATACAGCACTTTTAGGAGGCACCCCAACAATAAGCAATTATTTCTTTTCCTTGTTTTTAACTATCTTAGTATTTCTTTTTGCAAATTTCAGTAGTTTCGTAGTTTCATACATGTAAATGGTAAGTGATTATTTTTCAGGAACTTAGTGGAAGGGAAAGAGTGCATGGAGTACAATGCGAGCATGGCGATCAGGAGCACTCTAAACTTAAACTTGTTCCTTTTTTATTGAGCATACAGTGTAAGGAAAACTATATGCAAACCCTATTTGCAGCGGAACATTTATAAAATTTTCCTGCCAAGAATCCAAGATAGTTTGTGTGAGTTACCTTTTCCGGATGCTTGTGCCAACCTTCTTCTCCGGATCACCAACGGAATTTTCTAGAAAACACTTTTCGTATCGCCTCTCTGAATCACCAACTGGACTAACGTCAATCGAACTGATCAGTATGACCAGCCTCCAAGGTATCCACACGAACAATTTCTGGAACTACAACGTACTGAACACCCAGAGACAAATAGGCCAGTATCCTTCTTCTTCCGTTAGCACAACACAAATCTAATATCAAATATTGTCTGAATTTTTCTGACGATTGTGAGATGCTTTAGAGTTCTCTGTGTGTATGCCTATTTAAAGAACAAAAGACGTTGGGTGTGAAAAGCATCTTCAAGAGATTAATGCTCTGAAGAGATGCTCCCACGATCTGATCGTGTCCAACGTCTCTATACATTACAAAGTTTACCTTTTCAAACTTAAGTTAAAAGTAACTCTGTAACTCAATAACTTTTATTGCAATTAACTTTCTAACTCTTAGATAATTACACATAGGCACTAGGAATTAAATAATCTCATAATTTAATCCCTAATCAGTTTAACCAGAACCTTTAGGTTCCTAAACTATTTGGCAAATAAATATAAAACTAAATCTTAGCTCAATTTGTTTTAGTATAAAACCAACAAACTCCCACTTAGACTAAAACCAATTTTAGCCGTGAGAATTCTAAGATTAAAACAAATTAAACAACTTTAATTTATCGCTAATTCTCTAATTAACTCTTTTATATTTATAGATCAAGAGCGGCCTCTAGCCTAGGCATCATGACCACCCAAATGTTAGGAAAAGTCAAATGATCGACTTCACCTGTCCATGAAACAGATTTCTTGTATTCATTCCTTTCACCATCACTTATTCCCATTAGTAAAGAGTAAGGTATAAGTGCCAACTCTTTTATATACAAATTTTCTTGTTACCAAATTCAACTCTCTTTAAATTTAGAACTCTTCTAAATTTGGTCGTTTGCAAACTTTAGAGTTGACATTCTAACAAGTGGCCAAACTGGGAATAGACTCTCCTACTGTAAGGAGCGGTGAATTCTTTATTGATCATAAACTATTACACTTGCGCTTCTTATTGTATCTGACATCTACCACTTGCATAACCTTTTACAGCTATGTGAAAATAGAGTAAAACACAATAATAAGCTCAAGCAATACACTTATGATCTCAAGTCTAAGGATCTATTATACTCTGCCATGAAGAGATTATACCAATGGCACTTAGAAGTACAACCCTTTGGAAATCTCTTAACGGATCAGTCCAGTGAACTTGTTCACAACAATTCACTCATGCATCATTATACAAGCCAATCTATCCGTATTAACAATGCCCTTGTTTTGTTAATACTATGATTAGGGACATTTAAGAATAATAATATTATTCTAAGGACTTTTATCATTTGATCAAATATAAAACATGAATGATAAAGATGCCATATTATTCATTGCATAAATTTAACCAAAATACAAATACTCTGGAATTTATAAAATATAATTCCTACAATGTCTAATACCAATCACTCATGCTCTTGAGACCAAATGAAACAACATGACTTTCATGTTTCTTTTGGGACAAGGCCTTAGTCAATGGATCGGCTATGTTATCGTCTGTAGGAATCTTTTCTATTCTAATTTCATTTCTACCAATGATTTCTCTAATCAAGTGATAGCGCCTAAGGACATGTTTGGATCGTTGATGAGACCTTGGTTCCTTCGCTTGAGCAATGGCTCCGGTGTTGTCACAATACAGTTTTATTGGATCAACACTTGAAGGAACAACTTGTAGTTCAGTTATGAACTTTTTAATCCAAACAGCCTCTTTCGCAGCTTCAGAAGCAGCAATGTATTCGGCTTCCGTTGTAGAATCTGCAGTAGTTTCTTGTTTGGAACTCTTCCAACTTACTGCACCACCGTTCAGAGTAAATATGTACCCTGATTGTGATTTGAAATCATCTTGATCAAACTAAAAACTCGCATCAGCGAATCCACAGATCTCAAGCTCAGCTCCTCCATAGACCAAGAATAAGTCTTTAGTTCTTCTCAAGTACTTAAGAATATTCTTGACTGCGGTCCAGTGACTATTACCTGGATTAGCTTGGTATCTGCTCGTAACACTTAGAGCATGGGAGACATCAGGTCTTGTACACAACATTGCATACATGATAGATCCTATAGCAGAAGCATAAGGAATATCTTGCATGCGATGTTTGTCAACATCTGTCACTGGGCACATTTTCTTATTAAGGTGAATCCCATGTGACATTGGAAGAAACCCTTTCTTCGATTGATCCATGCTAAATCTCTTTAGCATTTTATCAATATATGTTGACTGTGAAAGACCAAGCAACCTCTTAGACCTATCACGATAGATCTTTATCCCTAAGATATAAGTTGTTTCTCCTAGATCCTTCATTGAGAAGTTCTCTGACAACCATTTCTTGACTGATTCAAGTGCAGGTTTGTCATTTCCCATAAGCAATATGTCATCTACATATAGTATGAGGAAAACCACAGTGCTCCCACTAATCTTTTTGTATACACAAGGTTCTTCTTCGTTTTTTATAAAACCAAACTGTTTGATTATCTCATCAAAACGAATATTCCAACTTCTTGAAGCTTGCTTGAGTCCATAAATGGACTTATGTAGCTTACATACCTTTTTAGGATCTTTTGATATGAAACCTTCAGGTTGTATCATATACACCTCTTCTTGTAAATTTCCGTTAAGAAATGCAGTCTTAACATCCATTTGCCAGATTTCATAATCAAAGTATGCAGCTATTGCAAGTAAAATCCTAATGGATTTCAGCATAGCAACTGGTGAAAATGTTTCATCATAGTCAATACCATGTCGTTGTGTGAAACCTTTTGCAACCAATCGTGCTTTGTAGGTAGACACTCTACCATCCATGTCTGTCTTTTTCTTAAAGACCCATTTGCACCCTATAGGTTTAATTCCTTCAGGTGGATCAACCAAAGTCCAAACTTGGTTCTCGAACATGGAATCCATTTCAGATTTCATGGCTTGGAGCCACTTCTCAGAGTCCTTATCACATAAGACCTCATCGTAAGTAGCAGGTTCATTCTCAATGATAAACACATCATCATACCTTTCGGGTGGACGATGTGTCCTACTAGACTTACGTGTACTTTGTGTATCTTGTTCCACTTGTTCTGAGATGTTATTTTGTGGTACTTGAATTTCTTCAAGTTCCACTGAGCTCCCACTTGCCTCTTCTAGAATAAACTCTTTTTCTAGAAATGTGGCATGTTTTGAGACAAACACTTTTTGCTCATTTGGATTGTAGAAATAATATCCAAAAGTTTCTTTCGGATATCCTACAAAATAACATCTTTCAGACTTAGCGTCAAGCTTATCTAATTCTACCTTTTTAACAAAGGCAGGACACCCCCAAACCTTCAAATATTTAAGGTTTGGTTTCCTTCCTTTCCATATCTCATATGGGGTAGAGTTCACAGCTTTAGATGGAACATAATTTAAAAGATGGGCAGCAGCACTTAGAGCATAGCCCCAAAATGATTTGGGAAGTTCTGCACGACTCATCATGGAACGAACCATATCCAATAAGGTTCGATTTCTCCTCTCAGATACACCATTCATCTGTGGGGTGTATGGAGGTGTCCATTGAGATAGAATACCATTCTGTTTTAGAAAATCTTGAAATTCTTGGCTTAGGTATTCTCCACCTCGATTTGATCGAAGTGCTTTAATACTTTTACCAAGTTGTTTTTCAACTTCACTTTTATACTCTTTGAACTTTTCAAAAACTTCATATTTATACTTCAATAAGTATACATGACCATATCTAGAATGATCATCAGTGAAGGTAAGGAAGTATGAAAAACCTCCTCTAGCTTGAGTTGACATAGGTCCACATACATCAGTATGTATGAGACTAAGTAATTCTGTAGTTCTTTCACTCTTACCAGAAAAGGGTGTTTTGGTCATTTTACCCAATAAACAAGACTCGCATTTGTCATATGATTCATAATCAAATGAACCCAAATAGCCATTTTTATGCAATTTGGTTATGCGTTTCTCGCTTACATGACCAAGTCTACAGTGCCAGAGATATGAATTCCTAAAACTATCAACTTTTAATTTCTTGTTGTTTATGTTGAATACATGATTCTTAAGATCAAGAATGTAAAGACCATTACATAAATAACCAATGCCATAAAAAATATTATCACGATAAATAGAACAACTCTTATTCTGTGAGATAATCGTAAAACCATCTATATCATCCAAATATGAAATAGAAATAATATTTTTCGTAAGCAAGGGAACAAAATAACAATTATTGAGTTCAAGAATCATGCCAGTTGGCAAAAGAAGACTATAAGTCCCTACAGCTAAAGCAGTAACTTTTGCTCCATTGCCAATTCGTAGGTCCATCTCTGCTTTGGCCAGCAATCTACTTCTCTTTAGACCCTGCATATTTGTACAAATATGAGATCCAGATCCGGTATCTAATACCCATGAGTCAGATAAAGTAGAAAGATTGGTTTCAATCATAAACATACCTGAAGCAGAGGTAGAGGCTTCATCAAGCTTCTTTTGCTTCAAAGTATCCAGGTACTCTTTGCAGTTCCTTTTCCAGTGGCCATCCTTATGGCAGTGGAAGCATGTGCCCTTGGGCTTCTTTTCTTCTTTCTTATGGCTTGGCTTGATGGTGGTTTTTCTTTTCTTGTTCTTCTTAAGAACAGTTTTTGCCTTCCTTTTCTTGGAAGACTCCACCATCAACACACTTCCCTTATCTTTCTTTATTGATTGCTCAGCAGTCTTAAGCAAATTCAATAACTCGGCCAAAGTATCGGTCTCTACTTTGTTCATGTTATAGTTCATGACAAAGTTCGAGAAACTAGGAGGCAGGGATTGCAGTATCAAGTCAACACTTAACTGATGTTGCATCGTGAATCCCAACTTCTCCATTTTCTCAATGAGGCCAATCATCTTTAGCCCATGAGCTGCCACAGAGGAACCCTCAGCCATCCTGCATCGGAAAAGCTCTTGAGAGATATCATACCTCTCAGTCCTAGCCCTATTCTGATACAATGACTTCAGGTGAGTCATCATCGAAAAAGCAGTCATATCCTCATGCTGCTTTTGCAACTCAGAACTCATCGATGCAAGCATAATACAACAAACACTCTCCGAATCATCCAAGTGTTTGTTGAACTTGTCTTTTTCCTCCTTTGTTGCTGTATCAGCTAGCTCATTAGGGATAGGGTTGTCAAGTACATAAGATAACTTCTCATTCCTGAGAACAATTTTCAGGTTCTGGAGCAATTCCATAAAGTTTGGCCCCGCGAGCTTGTTATCGAGCAAAATGTTTCTTAAATTCACAGCAGTAGACATGTTCTACAATCAATGAAAATAAAATAAAATAAATATTTATGCAATCAACAAAACCAAAAACACATGTTTATATGGACTTATTTAGATTTTGGTTTTGCTTCCACTATTTTATTCAAATCAACAACCCTCATTATTGATTCGAGAATTTTCATAAAATTCTTAGTGGCTAGGATCTCATTTTAATTAACTTTGACCTTGAGTTAGCCCAACAAATCAAAATAAATAAAACAAGTAGGATCAATTCCAATTGTAACAATTACAACTCCTAGATAGTTAGGAAGTCAACACTTGACAACATATCTCATATGTCACCTAACTCTTTGCCTCAAAAGACATGTAACCTTGGGTTAGCCCAACAAATCACACTCCTTTGTTAAATCCGACCCATTATTCAGAGATATAATCTCAAGGCTAAAATAATTCTTGACAAAACAACCTTGGGTTAGCCCAACAAGTTATTCGGCCCATAATTATTCAAGCCCTTCCAGAGATTTATTCTCATAGTTTAAAAAACTTGGTATTGATAAAACAACCTTGGGTTAGCCAACAAGCTGTTTAACAAAACCCATTTTAAACTATAATAATGGAAGGCAACTTATGGATTTAATATTATTTTGAGGGATCAAATTATTAATGTTGGGTGTGTCTTACAGCTTTTTCAAAGTAAACATTTTACTTTGATAGTGAGTGAAGAAGACACGTGGGTTTGATTAATGCATTCATTTAAATTTATTACCAATTGACATACAATATGCAATTTTTCAAATAAATTCAAAACATGCAATTGACATATAATCATGCATATTCAAAACATGCAATTTCAATTGACATATGATCATGCATATTCAAAACATGCAATTAATCAAACCATATAGCACATAAAGTTTAAGTAACTCATTTAAATATACATGCATAATATTCTAATCATATTAGAATTAAATAAAATTGAAGGCTTAATCAAGTTTTGGGCCAATTTTAGAGGTTTTTATAATTTATGCAACAATTACAAAAATTAATTAAAACCAGGGACTAATTTTGTAAGAAAAACATCTTTTTCTAAATTAGGTTTGTTTTGAAAATTTTCTAGGCAAAAATTAAACAAGGAACAAAATTCTGGGCCTTTTATGTAATAAAAACAATTTTTATTACTTAAGTTTTATTTAAAAAACTTTACGGGTAAAAGTTGAAGAAGACATAAAATACAGGGACCTTCTAGTAATAAAACAAAATTTTAAAACTTTGGTCTTTTAGGGTTAGCAGCCGCCGCCCCTATTCTTCTTCTTCAACCTCGCCGGCGGCACCTCTGCGTTTTCCGGCGACATTCGCCCGCAGTGCCGATTCCGCCTTCTCGGTCAGACACGACCGACGAAGACAACGAAGACGACAAGACCGATCGACAACACCAGCGCCGACCGAGTCGTCTTCCCGACGCGAAAACCGACCCGATGAAGAACCTTTCTGGCGGTCACGTTTTCCCGGCGATAACACCTCAGTGCCGTTCGGAAACGATTTCCGAATCCGGCCCTGACCCCGGCGGCTTCCTGCGACAGAAAAACAAAACCCAGAAACGAAATCGTCCAAGATTTTAAAACCAAAATAAGCCAAAGTATTCCGGTGACCCCTTTTTCCGGCAACACATTTAACAGCCCAGAAATGATTTCCAAAAACAAAACAAGATTTTCTAAAACCTTTTTCCGGGCAGTCCCGTTCATCCTCGGCAAAATCGCAATTTACCGACGGGGCTTCAGAACCCATCATCAAACCAAATATTAAGTCCCATTTCGTTTAGAAATATACTGGCAATAGGATTTGCACAAAAAACCCAAAAATCGGTGGAAAAATTTTACAACCCAGAAGATGCAAACCAAAAGGAAAACAAACAGAACCCTTCTGTTCATCCATTTTCATGTTTATACGTAGTCAGAACAATTTTAACTTATTAGCCTTCAATTATGCACATATATTCACAAACTATCAGCAAATACAAGGCTTTGATACCACTGTAAGGAAAACTATATGCAAATCCTATTTGCAGCGGAACATTTATAAAATTTTCCTGCCAAGAATCCAAGATAGTTTGTGTGAGTTACCTTTTCCGGATGCTTGCGCCAACCTTCTTCTCCGGATCACCAACGGAATTTTCTAGAAAACACTTTTCGTATCGCCTCTCTGAATCACCAACTGGACTAACGTCAATCGAACTGATCAGTATGACCAGCCTCCAAGGTATCCACACGAACAATTTCTGGAACTACAACGTACTGAACACCCAGAGACAAATAGGCCAGTATCCTTCTTCTTCCGTTAGCACAACACAAATCTAATATCAAATATTGTCTGAATTTTTCTGACGATTGTGAGATGGTTTAGAGTTCTCTGTGTGTATGCCTATTTAAAGAACAAAAGACGTTGGGTGTGAAAAGCATCTTCAAGAGATTAATGCTCTGAAGAGATGCTCCCACGATCTGATCGTGTCCAACGTCTCTATACGTTACAGAGTTTACCTTTTCAAACTTAAGTCAAAAGTAACTCTGTAACTCAATAACTTTTATTGCAATTAACTTTCTAACTCTTAGATAATTACACATAGGCACTAGGAATTAAATAATCTCATAATTTAATCCCTAATCAGTTTAACCAGAAATTGTTCAATAGTGTGTGACCCTTTAGGTTCCTAAACTATTTGGCAAATAAATATAAAACTAAATCTTGGCTCAATTGGTTTTAGTATAAAACCAACATACAGATCTGATTTTAATTCTCACACACACTTAGGATCGGGGATGAGTGTTTTTTGGAGCATATTTGCCAAGTAGGGACGCAGTTCACCTCGTCCCTTTTGCATGACGACATTTAGATTTATGAGGGATATTAAAAACTTTAAGTGCAAAGAAAAGTGGTAACCTATAGGTAAAATTTTGCATGAATGGAGCCCAGGTAAGTCATCAAACTCTTTGTCTCTTCCAGAAATTTGTGCAGCTAAATACATGATTTTTTGCTCCAGAGGGCGTTCTGTCAAAACTCTTTCAAACAACTACTACTGCTCTTTTGATGAGGCTAAACTTGTTGAGTGTGTTGGCTTGCTTTAGATGGGATAATGTTGAATGTGAAATGAGGCTATAGATTATATTCTGTTTCATTCATGAAATGCCTAAATCTGTGTGAGTGAGCACTGTTGAGCCTTCGTGAGTAAATTTTCGACTGCTCACTTTTTGATTTTGTGAATGAGTTATTCCCGCTAAGGAGAGTATCTAGAATTTGCAAAAAGTATGCATATCGCTGCCTGATTTTAAAATGAAATGTTAAGATAACGAAAAGAAATTAGAACCCTGTGTATACATCCTCTTGTTTCGGCCACCCGTGTGCAGTAACCCTTAGGATTAAACCCTTGAGCCCCATCCTTTCTTTGAAATAACCCAAATGTATTAGACTCTTTGTCCTTTTCTTCTTGACTTCATCTTTCTATACCCACCAAAGAAGCTTGCTTGCTTTTTGAGTACTAAAATGGCTGATAATGTCTAGATAGATCCTCAGTTGTTGCACAAGTTAAACGTGTGTCTGTTTTGTTAGGAAAACAAGGAAATTGAGAAGTAAGGGATCTCAAAGCCCTAAACCTCTAAAAAAAAAAACAACAACAACAGTAGTTTAAAAGGGGAAGTGAGGGATATTCAAGCCCTATACCCTCATGCAAGTTTGATAAAAGGATTCTTAATAAAGCCTCGCTCGAAGTGTTTAAACAGTTGTGGGTCATTTGGATTGTTAAGCCTCTATATTCTAGCTTGTAACCTTTTTTTTCCTTACTTTAAGCCCTAATTATAAATCCTTTTTGTACTTTTTTTTATTAATATTTCATGCTGAGAATTAGTGCAGGGGTGTGATCTTTTTGCAAACATATGGTTGATGCTTCTTAGTAGGAATCTAGAGAGCCCAACATACAGTTATAATTCCCTAAACTGAGTGCAGCTCTTCTGAGTTTACTTTGAGAGGATAAATGAAACTCTTTCATGTTTAGCTGCATCCATATGTCTTGTTTAAGCTAATGCCCTTCACAAGGTTGTCTTATCTTGTTTTTAAAATTCTGCACCTGGAAATGTTTAAAACCTCTGGAGCATACTTTATGGTCAGCCGTTTGAATTTACCTAGAGTTTGATAGATTTTTCTTGATGATAAGCAAGATTTTAAGTGTATGGTGGTGGAGTGCATGGGATTCATCACAATTATTATATCTTTTTACGATTTAATCCACTTGTTTGAGTACAGGTTCTCCTGCATTCTTGAGATTTTAATGGCTTATAGTGGTTAGTTGTGAATTGCAGGTGATGAATGAAAAAGTAATAAATCCATGCACAATTCCAGTATGGGAAGCATTGTTGAAGCATTCCATGAAAGCTGAAGATTTTGGTGAAGTCAAATAGGGAAAAGCTAGTTGGCTACCACTTTGAAGACCAACCCTTTCACAGAAGCTACCATTTTGACCTTACATTTGTAGCTAATTGCAACCCTAATTTGTAGTGGGTATAAATACCCACGAAGAAGTCCCTTAAGGCATCTTTTGTGCACTTCTCATCTCGATTGCGTAGAAATCTTCTTAAGTGCTCTTCGAGCTAGGGTTTCACCGCAGATGGGTTGTGAGCTCGGATCGATGGAGTGCTAAGCTCCATCTTGGAGAGGAAACCCCTGATGAGCTAATGTTGGTGGAATCAGACCTTACTTTCCCTCTTAACTGTAGTCCAACCAGGGAGTCCACCACTCATGAGGTTGTGCCGCTGATTCGTCGCCACTCCCCACCGCTGAGGAATACGGTAGTCTTCTTATTGATCATCAGTAATGAGCGTTGTATGTGTTTTCTGATTCCTTTGGTTATATACATATATATTGGACAGTTGATTGATTTCTTATCGTTGGGTTTTAGTACCATGGTTGTTTCTCCTTGCATGTTCATAGCTGGATCGAGATTGTGTGTTTTCCTTCCCCTATGTGAGTTACAATCTAGAATGGGATTCTATTTCTCTTAGAGAGATATTGAGACCCACGAATTACAAACATAGGTTAAACGGCCGGAAAACACACCAAAATGAAAACCTAATTTTTCACACCAAAGGATTCCAAGACCACATCGTGCAGTGGAATAGGTATCGATCTCACAGAGAGCAACTAAACCTTGTAAAATTTAATTTTCTTTTGATTTAATGGGCGGGGAAGCATACACATACAAGCAAGCAATTAACAAGCACGCGAAATGGCAATATTGGGAAATACGGTTAAGTTTGAGGAAGAGATTTGGCTACTATTTGAGTTCGGGTTGTGTCATATAATAGTGGATAGGTGCGATTATAATGGGTTTATTCCTAGCGCGTTGTCTTAACCTATACTAGCAGTTCAGGGGTCTCTATTTCTCTTCGAGAAGAGAAAGAATCCCTTCTGATTGCACTCGCCTAAGGAATGGGAATAGGCAATCTCACTCTAGCTATGAACATGTATGGAAAACAACCACGGTACTAAAAACCAATGATAAGGAAGCAATAACCATCCAATATATATAACACCAAAAGATTCAGACAAGTCTACAACACCCAGTACTGACAACAGATAAGAAAACTAACGTGTGATTCAGCAATGAGGAGTGGCGACGAATCAGCGGCACAACCCCAGTGAACGGTGGTTTCCTTGGCTGGACTACAGTCAAGAGGGAAAGTGCTACAAAAATGCCTGAATCCATCAACACTAGCTCATCTGGGGCTTCCTCTCCAAGATAGAGCTTAGCACTCCATCGAGCTGAGCTCACATCCCAGCTGCCGTGAAACCCTAGCTCGACGAGTACTCAAGAAGAATTACAAAGAGGCCGAGATAAAAAAGTGAAGAAAAGATGCCTTAAAGGCCTTGTCACTAGGGTATTTATACCCACTATAATTAGGGTTGTAATTAGATACAAATACAAGGCTACAATTGTAATTTCTATGCAAATTTTGGTCTTCAAGTGGCAGCCAACTGGTTTTTCTTTCCTTTAGACTTCTCGAAAAGCTTCAGCTTTCTTAGTGATGTAACTCTAAGTTACGTCAATTTTCATAGCATTTTCTGCATGATTCATGATAATTGTATAGAGTTTCTATTACTCTTTTGTGGTCTAGTGTCTTATTATGGGTCATGTGGGGATTGCAGGTCTTAGTTTAAGCTTGTCAATTTTTCACCTAAAATATGGCCGAAAAATGCAGAAAAATGTGAAGCTGTACATGCTGGTCAAAGATGGATCTTGGTAGTCAACATGGAGAGTCCAAAGCTGCTAAAATGTCATTTACCCACACTGATTCTGTCTAATTACAACTCTAATTTCTGTAATAGTATAAATAGTTTGTGGACAAGTCCTAAGGGTACCTTTTGTATCGTTCTATCATTGGTCGAGCCAACAACGATCCCTCTTGTAAGTGTAGCTAGGGTTTTTCATCTAGGATGGTCGATTCAACTTGGAACCATGAGGTTCTAAGCAGTTCATGGGGAATCAGCCCCAGATCTCTTTAACTAAGGTGGAATTACGTGACATTACACTCGATCAGAGACGGTCTTTAGTTCTACAGTTCAGTTCGGTTCGTTGTCTTTGCCCCTTGTAGGTTTTACAGACCTCGTGCGAGGGAGTCCACGAGTTGTTTTGTGCATTTGCATTCTCTGAGTGTATTTGTACCTGAATTCCTTTGATTCTATATATATTGGTGTATTACTTTCCTTGTGTGTTGCTTTTGAGCTTTGTTAATCTGCTATACGACTTCCTTTTATGTGATTGAGGAAGATACTCTATTTACCTGTCGACGAGCTACCTGAGCTGCGTTTGTAGGTAGTACTCCTGGCGGTTTGGATCCAGGGATAAAAAAGTGAGTTGAGGCTGGAACTAATTAATTGATCAGCTAAAAGTCCAAAGAAAGAAACCAATATAGAAAGAGTACTAGCTAAGAGTGATGGTGTTGAAATTACCCTTCTCCAAATCATATCCATTTATCTTTTCTGCAATTTGTTGTTTGTCTTTTATGAAATCAAAACTTGTTTTGTTATTCTGCTACTTGCATATTCAATTGACTAGATACACAAGTGTTTAGTGTTCTTTGTGGTTCAACACCCTTACTACTACGCGGCAAGATTTGTGATCCTAAAGTGTGCAAAAAAAGGTTATTATTTGTGTTGTAATTTTAGCACATCACTTAGCGCTCTTCACCAGTGTTTTCCAACCCAGAATCGTGCATGGATTCACCACGTTTTCATTTGTTACATGCAATTTACAATTAATCACTATAAGTCATTGAAACCTTAAAAAATACAGGAATACCTGTACTCACTCAAGTGAATTAACAAGCGAAAAGCCACAATAATTGTGATGAATCACGTGCACTCCACCACCATACACTTAAAATCTTATTCATTCTCGAGAAAAGTCACTCAAACTCTAAGTAAATTCAGGCAGCTCACCGTTAGACGCACTCCAAAGGTTTTAGGTACTTCCAGGTGCGAATTTTTCAAAACAAGACAAGACATTCCTTTAGAGAGCATTAACTTAAACATAACATATGAATGCAGCTAAACATGAAAGAATTCCATTATAAGTATTTTCTAATCCAGTCATCCTCTCGCAGTAAGCTCAAAAGAGTTGCACTCAATTTCAGAGGGTCACACTATATGCTGGACACTCAAGATCCCTGCCAAGAAGCATCAACCATATGTTTGAGAGAAGGTCACACCTCTACACATAATCCTTAGTATGAAACATTAATTAGAAAAGTACAAAGGGGTTAAAAGTTGGTGTTTAAAGTGAGGACGAAAGAGGTATAGGTCAGAAAATGGAGGTTTACAATCCGAAGCACTTAATCATAGTTTAATCACTTCCTTGGAGATTTTATTTCATATTCTTTTATTACACATATATGAGGGTGCAGGGCTTTGATATCCCTCACTTCCTCATTCCCTTTTTTTTTTTTTAGAGATCCAGGATTTTGAGATCCCTCACTTCTGTAAGTTTCTAGTAAGGGGATAAGCACAATATATAATCACATTAAGAATTCACAGAACACACATTAACTATTTCTTCATGTTTAAACTAGAACTAAGCAACTTCGGAGGTCTTACAAATGTATAGGCCATAAAAGAAAGGTCTTGGGGTTTGAATTTTAGGGGCATAATTCAAAGAATGGTCAGAGGCTCAAAAGGACTATTCCTAAAGGAGAATGATGTTTGTGTTAGGAGAGAGGGTTGAATATATAGGTTTCTAATTACTTTTCATCATCTCAACATTTCACATTAGAATCAGGTAGCGACATGCATACGTTTTGCAAATTCTAGATACTCTCATGAGGAAAAATCGTTCATTCACTCAATTAAAATGTAAACAACCAAAGAATTACTTACAAAGCTCAAGCGTGCTCACTCAAATGATTTCAGGTATATAATGAATGAAACAGAAAATAATACGCATATCTCATTTCACATTCAGCATTATCCCATCTAAAGCAAGCTAACACACTCAGAAAGTTTAGTCCTATCAAAAGAGCACTAGAAGTTGTTCGAAAGATTTTGAGTAAAATACACTCTGGAGCAGAAACCATGTAATCAGCTGCACAAATTTCTAAAGGATACGGAAATTTTGATGACTTACCTGGGTCACTATTCATGTAAGCTTTTATCTGTAAATTACCATCTTCTTTTGCACTTAAAGCTGTCATTATCCTTACTAAATTTAAATGTTGCCATGCAAAAGGGAAGAGGTGAGATGCGCCCCTACCTGGCAAGTATGCGCCAAAACACTCATCCCTGATCCTAAGTGTGTACTAAAAATGATATTAGATATGTATGCTTAATCAAAAAGGAACAAATTAAAGTTTAGAGTGCTCCTGATTGCCGTGTTTGAATTGTATTCATTGCACTCTCTTCCTTTAACTAAGTTCCTGCAAAATAATCACTCGGATCACTACCATTTACAGGTATAGAACTACGAAGCTATTGAAACTTGCAAAAAGAAACGCTAAGATAATTAAAACAAAGGAAAAAAATAAATGGTTATTATTTGGGGTGCCTCCCAAAGCGCTGTATTTGCAGTCTTTAGCTCAGCTCCTGATTTTGGCATTTCTCAGGATCCTTCCAAAATCCTTTTTTCTCTCACGCAGACAAGTGCACAATTTTCAGAAATTCAGACTATGCTTTCCCATGCAGGGTGGTCTGCACTCTTCGACTGTCCTTTGTCTGCCTTTGTATTCTTTTTAGCTCACTTTCTGGCTGGTGGTACTTTCTCTTTTTTTTGACTGTGCTGCCTTAGCTCTTGGTGATTGATTATTTCTCTCAATCTAAGGTTGTAGACGCTATTTAATGCACTTTGTCACAGCTAACAAGTTCTGATCTGGCACTCCTTGGCTCCCAGTTTCATAGGTTAAATCACTCTCCAAATCACTATCATCAGCTCCAGTGTCAACACTATCATCCCCTTCCGAGCTCAAGTGTTCATTTTCCGTAGTTACTCCCTTTTCAATCTCCATTATTGGTCCATAAGCTGTCTCAAGAGACTCATTTTCTACCTCTGATCCTCCAGTTTTCCCTTATTTAGTGCATTGAGTGCCCTCTTGACTATCCTGGGGTTCTCTAATCTGGTCAACAACTGCATCATTCCTCTAATTTTTCTTCCCTTCAGTGTTGTTTGTGCTTACCATTAGCACCACCCCAATCATATCATCATACAACCTCTGCTCTTATTCATCAATTTTGAAGGCATATTTGGTTTCAAATACATCAAAGGTTATCATCTGGTTTTTATTCTTCAGTGTCTCATTTCCAGTAGTGAGAAATGGTATTCCCATGATAATTGGTACCTCGCCATTGTCCACTATGATGAAATCAGTAAGGGTAGGATAACTTGATTCATCTTCACCATCGCATTCCGAATCATTCCCTTTGGCACAACCTTAGACTGGTCATCCGTTTGCAATTTGAAGGAACCATATCTTTGATAAGCCCGCATGATTTAGCAGTTGAATACGGCATCATATTTGCCCCTGCATCAGGGTCACCAAAGACCCTCGGAAACGTTTTGGATCCAATCTTGTAGGGGATTGTGCATATCCCAGGATCCTTAGCTTTAGTTAGGATTTCTGCTGTTGCAACACGTTCCACAGTCACAACAGGAGTAACTAGTTCATAACTAAACTGGCTCTTCTTTGCAAGCAGTTCCTTTAACAATTTCTCAGGTATTTGGGGGCATGCTTAAGTAGGTCAGCTAAGGACACCTTCATATGAGCTTCATTCATCAACACCAAGAATTTCTGTTTTGTCTGTACATATTCAATTTTTACTGGCTTTCTGTAGGGAAAGAGAGGCTTAGGAGCATCTCCCTTGTCAACTTTTTCACTATCAGAATCTTCCTGCTCAACCAACGGCTCCTCTCTGACCTGACCTCTTCCTTCTTTTCCCTCGTTGAATCCTCATTCTTTTTTGTTTCTTCAGTTTTCTTTGGTCTGGCCCTGCTGTTTTCCAGCATCTTCCCACTTCTTAGAGTCACTGCCATGCAGTGTTCTATGTTAGCAGGATTTTGTTCAGTGTTACTTAGAAGGTTTACTCTCTAGCAATTGGTATTGTTGCTCAAAAAGGTCCCCAGGTGTATCCGCACATCCTTCATTACCCTTTTGATTTCATCCAGCTTTTTCCTTTTACTTTCCAAGTTGTTCGACACGTCATTCATCCTGGTGTCCCACCGGGAAGATCCTATTCCACCATTCTACCCTCAATTCTGATTTTGCTCTGGTTAATTCCAACCTGATTGATTACTCCTCTGACTATATCCTTGCTGAGGCCCATTGTTTTGAAAATTTTCAGCTGGCAGATTTCCTCTATTTTGATTCCCCTAGTTTGAGGAACCTTGACCATTCTATCCAGCATTAGGGTTAGGTCTGCTAGGGCACTCAAAAGCTCTGTGCGGTCCTTGACAGTTCCAGCATGCCATCACAGTCGATTCTCCAGCAACTTAGTATACCTCCATACACTCTTCATTTGGCATGTCTTGTTCATAAGCTACAGCTGCCATCTGCCTTCTCTTGGACAACATTCGCATCTCTTTAATTTGTGCTTCTAGGGTACCCAAACGATTTTTCTCTTGATTCATCACCTGTGCAGTTTCCACCACTTTTTCCTTTTTCCTTGCACCATGCGGACGCTAATAAGCCCATTCATTAGTGGAGAGTGCCATGTTTTCGTATAATTCTCTAACTTCCTCCACAGTTTTTTACGTTAGGCTCCCTCCAGCACTTACATTCACCATATCTGAAGTGTTTGGATCCAAACCCCGGTAGAATATGTGTAATTCTCTCCCTTTTTTTTCCATTGTTAGGGCATCTCCTCATCAAGTTTTGAAATCTTTCCCATGCCGCAACGAAAGATTTCCCTTCTTCCTGCTTAAACCTGTGTATTTCATTCATCAATCTCTCTATCTTGGAAGGAGGTTAGAACTTTCTCAAAAACTCCTCCTTCGGCTCAGCAAATGTCCGAATCGAAGCATCTGGCAGAGTATTCGTCCAGCTGCTGGCACCCCTCAAAGAGAATGGGAATAAGATCCCCCTCAACTGGTTATCACTGAGGTTCTGCACTTTAGTGGTGTTGCAGATAGCCAAAAACTTTCTCAGGTGGTAATTGGCGTCACCATCTTCTGCCCCATAGAGATGTGACCCCGTTCTGAATTAGAGTTATCAAACTCGGTTGAATTTGATATTGAGCAGCTCCTCCAACCACCACTTCATTAGCACTACCAAAGTTGGGGGCAAAGAATTGCCCAAAAGTTCGCCTTGGTGGTGGCCGGGATGGTTGCTGCTGTTGCTGCTGCTACTGTTGCTCTTGTCGAGGCTGCTGCTCGGCCATATCTTCTTCCACTCTCTACTTGTTTCTCCTGGTTCTCCTCAAGGAGTTTTCCAACTCCAAATCTCTTTCTAACAAGCCTCCCACACCTGCAGATCTGGTCTGAACCATACACTACTCAAAGATTCCTGCAGACAAACTGAAAGAAAATTAAACCAACACAAGGGCTACCGTGCTCCCCGGCAACAACGTCAAAAATGAAGTGTGGAAAACACACCAAAATAAAAACTTAATTTTCCACACTAAGGGATTCCAAGACCCCACCGTGTAGTAAAATAGGTGTCGATTCCATAGAGAGCAACTAAGCCTTGTAAGATTTCATTTTCTTTTGATTTAATGGGCAGGGAAGTATACACATACAAGTAGGGCTAGCAATTGCTGACATGACACGATAACCCGACACGGACACGACACGAAAAAAATGGGTTAGGGTTGAGATTTTTGACACATATAATAAATGGGTCGGGTTTGGGTCGACACGTTTAAATAGCGGGTCGGATTTGGGTCGACACGACGGGTTGGTGGGTTGACACGTGAACCCGTTAAGAAAATATTTTTAAAAAAAATTAAATTTTATAACCTTAATAATTGACGAAACTTTCAAATTCCCAAATAAAAAATTCAACAGGACTTCCTATGGTGGTATTTTGTTATTTAAATTTTCTAACTGTAATTACCTTTGGATTTTATTTATTTTGGTTGGATTGAATTGGATTTTGGTTGTATTAGGAAAAATTTAAATTGATGAAATTTATGTTGATGACATGTATAAGAATGTTATGGTTAAATTTAAATTGATGGATTTGAATTTGATAGATACAAATTTTAGATGCTGTTATTATAAATAAACATGTCTGTTTTAGTCTCCTTGACAAATTCAGTCCCCTTTTTCTGTGGTGAAAATTTGGACCGAAAAATAACCTATCAACAACTAAACGGGTTAGTGGCTCAGGTTCGGGTCGACACGATTATAAATAGGTCGGGTTAGGGTTGGAGTTTTTGACACGATTAATTAAATAGGTTGGGTTTGGGTTGAGGGTTTCTTGACACGCCAACACGCCAACCCGAACACGATAACACGAACACGACATGAATTGCCAGCCCTACATACAAGCAAGCAATTAACAAAGCACACGAAATGGCAAGATTGGGAAATAGGGTTGAGTTTGAGGAGGAGATTCGGCCACCATTTGAGTTCGGGTTGTGTCATATAACAGTGGATAGGTGCGATTATACAGGTTTGTTCCCAGTGGGTTGTCTTAACCTATACTAGCATTTCGCGGGTCTTGATTTCTCTCTGAGAAGAGACATAATCCATTTTAATTGCACTCGCCTAAGGGAAGGGGAATAAACAATCTCGGTCCAGCTATGAACATGCTAGGAAAACAACCACGGTACTAAAAGTTAACGATAAGGAAGCAACAACCATCCAATATATATATATATAACCAAAAGATTCAGACAAGTTTACAACACCCAGCACTGACGACCGATAAGAAAACTATCGTGTGATTCAGCGATGAGGAGTGGCGATGAATCAGCAGCACAACCCGAGCAAGCGGTGGTCTCCTTGACTAGACTACGGTCAAGAGGAAAGTGCTGCAAAAATGCCTGAATCCACCAACACTTGCTCATCTGGGGCTTCCTCTCCAAGATAGAGCTTAGCACTCCATCGATCCGAGCTCACAACCTAGTTTCCGTGAAATCCTAACTCGAAAAGTACTCAAGAAGAATTACAAAGTGGCCGAGATGAAAAGTGAACAAAATATGCCTTAAAGGCCTTGTCTCTAGGTTATTTATACCTACTATAATTAGGGTTGTAATTAGCTACAAATGTAAGGTTACAATGGTAATTTCCCCTTAGTTCGAACCGTTCCCCCAAATCTGGAGTGACTACAATAGGAGCTGATATCAGTTTCTTCTACAGTTCCTCAAAAGACATCATGCAGTTCTGATCAAAATGGATTTGAGCGTCCTTCTCCAATAGGGTACATAACGGTTGAGCTATCTTAGAAAAATCCTTAATGAACTGTCGATAAAAACTTGCTTGTCCCAAGAAACTCCTCACACTTTTTACATTGGGGTGGTGGTAGTTTTGCAATCACACCCACTTTGGCTTGATCCACTTCTATCCCTTTTTGTGAAATATGATGTTTGAGCACTACACCTTCCGTGACCATGAAATGGCATTTTTTCCAATTCAACACCAGTTGTGTCTGAACAAACCTTTTCAGAACCTTTTCCAAATTATTCAAACAAAAATCAAAGGAGTCCCCGAACACTGAGAAATCGTCATAAATACCTCCATAATTTTCTCATTCATGTCATAAAAAATAGCCATCATACACCTCTGAAAAGTCACAGGAGCATTACATAGCCCAAATGGTATTCTTCTGAAAGCAAAAGTCCCCAAGGCAAATGAAAGTTGTCTTCTCTTGGTCCGGTGGGTAAATTAATATCTAATTATACCCCGAGTATCCATCCAGAAAACAATAATATTCATGCCCGGCTATTCCGTCCAAGACTTGATCCATAATGTTTAATGGAAAATAGTCCTTTGTTATGGTGTTCAGTTTCTTGTAGCATACTCTCCAATTAAATAATTTTTAAAACTTTTTAGTTATAAAATAAATAAAATGATAATTAAAAATATTTTTGATAACTTTTTTAAAAAATTAAAAACATTAAAGAAATGAACACTGAATTGTTTAGAAAGAAAAACGGATAGAAGTAATTAAAAAAAAAAACCGCTCACAGAGCCAAAAAAAAAACACCTCGCAAAAGCAAAAAAATTTAAAATTAAAAAAAACGCACCTTCCTAGAAAAAAAAAAACAAATCATGCACCTATTCAAAAAAAAAATTAAAATTATACAATACAATAAAAGAAGAGTACACCGAAGAAAAAAATAGTGATCCTTCATATAATTTTTCGTGATAAATTAGATTTAGAAAAAAGATCATAGATAAGAATTTGGGGCGAGAAATAAGAAATCATATTATATAAATCTGTATTTTTTTTTTTTTTTCATGTATGACAAACTCCATGCAAGCAGACCATCTAGATCGTTGTCCTTATTGTCGCCCCCCAATGTTCTAGGGTAATATTTAGACTTTCTAAAGGGACTTACTCTTTGTATAACAAAAGAGTGTGCAAGATTACAATTATATCCTTGATACCAAAAACTTTCAAAATCCACTTGAACTAAAATCCTTCACAAACATTGAAAACAAATTCAAATCTTCAATCAAAAGAAATCTTCGGCGAACTATATTTTGGGCAATCGTATTCTTCAATATTAGATCGACATTCATCAAGAAATGGTAAATTTTGTACCCGTTATGTCTTTTTTTTTTACTGGCCGAATGAAAAATGCTACTGATTAGCGTGATAAGTGGGCTCAAATGTAGATCAGTAGCATTTTATCCTAGCTAAATCGTAAAAGCATAGCGTTTTATGTATATTACATATGAAAACAGTAGCGATAATGATGGTCTGTATGTGAAATGTGTAGCGTTTTTTATATGTTGCATATGAAATGTGTAGCGTTTTTCATGTATTGCATGTGAAAAGTGTGTCGTCTTTTATTTTCTGAATGTGAAATGTGTAGCTTTTTTATTCATTACATATTAAAAAGGTAGCGTTTTCAATATGTTGGATAAGAAATGTGTAACATTTTTTATATGTTACATGTGATATGTGTAGTGTTTTTGATTTGCTGCATGTGAAATGTGTAGCATTTTTTTATACATGTAATATGAAATGCATAGCGTTCTTTATATACTATATTTGCAAATTGATGCATTTTGGATAGTCTGAATGTGTAATTTATAGTGTTTTTAACATACTGAATTTGCAATTAGAATATACAGGACGAAGATCCGGATATGACTACGCATGATGATTATGAAGAGGCTGAGGATGATGAGGATGACGAGGGGTGAGGAATAAGACATTGGAGCATATTTGAGTGGATATTTTAGGATTGATAGGGATTTTGCAAGTGTAAACGAGGCATTTCAGTTTTGCATTCCCATAGCTAATAGCCTCAAGTTCGTTCTTTCGAAGCAAGGTGGAAATGGCTCAATGTATTACTTCATGTGCGGTCAATGGAAAGATCCATTCCAGAAGCCTCTCCCCACCATACGAATGAATACGAAAAGGTGCGGATGTAAATGCCCCTTCAAGTTGACTGTTAAGAAAGTTTTTGCTGAGCGTTACAATATGCTTGTGACGCCAGGGGAAATGTCCATGAACAATCATCCTCGTATGAATACCTTACGTTATTGAATTTGTAATATTAATTTTATTGATATTTAGCATTTATTTTTATTAATATTATTAAATTTTTTAGGTATAAGGCATCCATATGGGCACAGACAGTCGAGTCATTTTTCTAAAGAGTCAAAGGCTGAGGCTAAACGCATGCTTTCTTTCAATGTGAGGCCAAAAAGCGTTTGGGAAGCTATTCATCAACAATTCCTTCGAAGATAATGTAGACATAAGGATGGTTTACAATCTGAAAAAAGAAATGAAGAAATATGGGATGCATGGTAAGAATATAGGGCAGCATGCATTTGGCTCGTGAGAAGAAATATTATGTTCAGATTATCACAGATGAGACCACTAATGCGATCACACATGCATTCATTGCTCTTCCTACATCAATTCAGCTGTTCAACATATGGTATTGGGTAGTTGTGGTTGATTCAACATACAAGACCAACAAGTACAAAATGCCCGTCGTTGAGATGATTGGTATAACTCCTAAAAATAAGAACTTCAATATTGCTTTTGCTATTGTTAAGAATGAGACAAAAGAAACTTATGATTGGGTGATGAATAACCTGATGGAATTGTTGCCTAGTAATGTGACACCAAGTGTTGTTGTCTCAGACAGGGAGTTGGGTTTGTTGCAGCCTATTAAGGATCACTTTTCATCTTGCCAACACTTGTTATGTCGGTGGCATATTGAGCGTGATGTTGCTATTTGGTTGGAAAGAAATGTTGGTAGGAGGAATTTGGACACGGTCACTGATATATACACTAATTGGTGGAAGAAAATTATTATGGCTCGAACAGTTGAAGGTTTTAACCTCCTACTGCAGCAATTAAAGGTTAAATACTCTATGATTGATCCTGCAGTTGTTGATTATTTGGAGGACACATGGTTCTTTCATAAGGAGAAATTTTGTCGGGCCTGGACTGAAAAATTTCAACACTTTGGGAATACTGCAACTAACAGGGTTGAGGTTTCCCATGCTGCATTGAACAATTGGCTGCATTCTTTCACCAATTCTCTTGACACGTTGTTCATGAAGATCGAGTCCCATCTCACGTTGTGTGAGTTTTATGCGACATTTTTATGAATTATTTTACTTTTACCCCAATAGTTATTTGACTATTGTTTGAAGTTATGAACTGGTTGTGTTATTTGACTATTGTTTGAAGTTGTGAACTATAGTCAGTTTCTGGTTTTGGACGTGGTGCTAGTTGTTCTGAGACGTGGTGGGTTGTCTTTGTGAAAAATAATCTGTTTAAATTTACATGCATATGGACGTGGTGCTAGTTGTTCTAAGACGTGGTGGGATGTCTTTGTGAAAAATAATCTGTTTAAATTCACATGCATGGATGTAGACGTTTCTAGACGTGCTGATAGTTGTTTTGGACGTGGTTCTAGTTCTTCTAAGACGTGGTGGGTTGTCTTTGTAAAAAATAATCTATTTAAATTCACATGCAAGAATATAGACGTTTCTAGACGTGGTGCTAGTTGTTTTGGACGTGGTGCTAGTTGTTCTGAGACGTGGTGGGCTGTCTTTGTGAAAAATAATCTGTTTAAATTCACATGCATGGATGTAGGCATTTCTGGATGTGGTGCTAGTTGTTTTCGACGTGGTACTAGTTGTTCTGAGACGTGGTGGGCTGTCATTGTGAAAAATAATCTGTTTAAATTCACATGCATGGATGTAGACGTTTCTGGACGTGGTGCTAGTTTTTCTGAGACGTGGTGGCTGTTTTTGTGAAAAATAATCTGTTTAAATTCACATACATAGATATAGACGTTTCTAGAAGTGGTGCTAGTTGTTTTAGACGTGGTGCTAGTTGTTATTAGACGTGGTGGGTTGTCTTTGTGAAAAATAATCTGTTTAAATTTACATGCATGGATGTAGACGTTTCTGGACGTAGTACTAGTTGTTCTGAGATGTAGTGGGCTGTCTTTGTGAAAAATAATCTGTTTAAATTCACATGCAGGGATGTAGACGTTTCTGGACGTGGTGCTAGTTGTTTTGGACGTGGTGCTAGTTGTTCTAAGACGTGGTGGGCTGTCTTTGTAAAAAATAATAGCTTAAATTCACATGAATGGAATACATAAAATACATAAAGTAAATGCCATCAAGTATGAAACATACAAAATACACTCAATCTGCGCAGTCAAACGTCTGCTCGAACTCTGCAATCCTATCAGAGTACTTAGCATAAAGGTCGAGTGCTCGCTCCCTCAACTGATCCAGCAATTGTCCCTGCATCCCGAGCATATCACCAACCCACTACAAAAATACACACAATGAAATGAAAACTTGATTTTCAAAATTATAATAAACAATATTTAAAATCTGTAATAAATACTTACATATTCTGAGGCTGACCGTCGTGGTATAACAGGCGCTGTCTGCTCTGGAGGGGGGCCTAATACGTTCGAATGCGAGTGGGCCATAAACCAATCTAGATAGTCGTCCACGCACACACTATATCTGACGCCATGACCGGTCTGTGGCCGATGCATAAAAAATAATACACCAGTCGACGTGTACGCGTCCCAATCGATCTCCGCATATACTCGTGAGTGATGCACCACATACCCCGTCCCAACGTACCCCCTAAAGGTACCCTTCGTGGCCGGAATGAATGCTCTGGGGATCCACTGAATGTAGCCAAGCTGGCACGCGCACTTGTCTGGCATATATGGCTCGATGTTATCCCAGTAAGCGATAAGACCACGGTACTGGGTCATCGGAGTTCGTGTGACTGCATCGCGACCGTAAGACATCCATATCACCTATAAAACATAAATTAGCAATTACATTTAAAATTACATTTCATAAGTTAAGGAAAATGATATATAGATATATATATTTAATAAAAAAATAACATTTACTTACATCATCTGGCGTCAAGGCATCCAATGCCTCTTGAAACGTGGCCAGCCAATCCTTTTTATTGCGGGGGGGGCATCGATGGTCCACCTGCTCGCTCGCGGCCGATCAGGGTGCGCTAGCAGAGGTCTGGCATTACTCCTTAATGAATGAAAATGCTCGTATATCCAGGTCTGTAGCAAACTCAAGCATCCCGCAACGCTCGACGTGTCATACCTACTAGCAGCAACTAAATGTCAATATAGGTACGCAAGCGTCGCCGTGCCCCATGCATGTTGCCCCACCTGTGCCATCCCTCCTCTAATCTCCAAAACGGGACCTGGCATGAACTTATTGGAACTCTTGTCTGTAAACAGACAAGTCCCAATAGTAGCCCACAAAAAGGCTGTCACATCCGAGTCGGGCCGCTGTCACTGCCTACAAATCTCTATCAGCCTCTCTGTCGAGAATGCGCCATTCTCGCATAACTCCTTCTCGATGTGCTGATCCGGAAGTATCTCAAGCAAATCTCTACAGTAGGAAAGAACGGTAGCAGTATCCGGGGGCTGAGTGATCAACCGACCATCTACTGGTATGCGCAATATCTCCAACACGTCGCAGAGCAGGATGGTCATCTTGTCGAACAGTAAGTGGAAGGAATTGGTGTCCGGCTGCCACCTCTCTAGAAATGCGCAAATCAAAGGCCCGTCTATATGTCTAAACAAAATGCTAGGAATATGTCCCAGACCTGTCTGACTAAGAATATTCGTCCCAAGGGGTGACATATCTGGCACCCAACTAACCAGTGAATCGTACATACTACCCCCTATTATGGCACCTAATAGGGGGTCTAGTACCCTTCTCCCTGTACCTCGATATGACGTGCCCTAAGAAACTAAGAATAACGGTCGCATCTATAGGGCCACCCTCAACAGGGCCGGTGACCAACCAACTCTTGTCCCCCTTCTTGCGCTTTTTAGGATTTGCTATATTTAACAAATATAATATCTTTTTTTTTTGAGGGAACAAATAAATACAAATATAATATCTAAATAAATTAACTAATTAAATAAATAAACAAATAAAACATACTTTAACTAATTAAATAAGTTAGCAAATAAATAAACAAATAATACATATTTTAACTAATTAACTAAATAAACAAATAAAACAAAATTTAACTAACTAAACAAATTAACAAATAAATAAACAAAAAATTCATAAATTAAATAACTAAATAAATAATAAAATATATAAACAAATAAAACATAATTTAACTAACTAAACAAATTAACAAATAAATAAACACATAATTCATAATTTAAATAATTAACAAATAATGCTCATCACTCGGATGCTCATCCTGCTCCTCCTCCTCCTCTACCAAAGTATCCTCCTCACTAATATCATCATCGTCGTCGTCCCTCAAATGGAACGATGACTCGCCTCCACCCCGACGTCCACCTACACCTCTCCCTCTATCTCCACCTCTACCTCCACCCCCTACCCCTCCCTCCACCTCTACCTCCAACTCCACCCTCATCTACACTTGTACCTCCACCTCCAACTCCACCTCTACCTCCACCTCGGGGTCTCCTCGATGGCACTTTCTGCCTCCTGGCAGAAGCTGTCGAACGTTGTCTATCCTCAATATGGGGAGGGGGAACACGTGGTTTTACCTTACCGCCACCCTGAAAAACATTTATATCACATATATCATTACATAAATAATTTATATTAAATAAAAACTTAAAATACATATAAAACGTCACATATAATAAACTAACATTTGACAGAGCGTTTGACTACCAGTCAAACGCAGATAGGTAGCGTTCGACTCTCTGTCAAACGACGAACCATTGCGTTTTAGTACAAGGAAAACGCTGCCGATCGGCATTATCATCATACCAAAACGCTAAGCTCTAGCTTTTCTTTACCGCTCGAATGCAGACGAATAACGTTTGACCAAAGCCGAAACGTTGTAGCTTAGCGTTTCACATGTACCGAAACGTCACAAACAAGCGTTTTCTAACCTACCGAAAGCTGAACAACAACATTTTTGTACCCAAATACAACAGATCCATGCGTTATAAATGTGCAAAATTAATTTGACAAGAAATTAAAATGTTGAAGGAATTTTTACCCGAATATACATTGGACCTTTGCCCGCGCCATGACCTCGCGAAGATTCACCACCTCCCGCTTCCATTTCGCTAATTTTGTCCGAATTTTTTAAAAGATTTCGCATTTTTAAAATTTTTTTAGGGTTCTTGCTTTTGATTTGGGCAAAATGTGGATTGTGCGGCGTTTTGGGTTCTTTTTGTTTTTTTAACCTGTAATGTCAATAACGCTACACTCCTCGCTCGCTACACTTTAGCGTTTTGGACTCCTTTATCGCTACGTTTTAGCGTTTTAGTTTCAGTCGATCGCCACCTTTTAGTGTTTAGTTTCCATGATAACATCACGGTTTGGCGTTTTTGCCATGATAATTTTTTATACTTTAGCATTTTTTTGGGTCATTTTCATTACGGTCTAGCGTTTCTTGTCCTTTACATTCGCAATTCACAGTGTTTAAGACCCACTTTTACCAACAAATTAGTATTTTTTATTTTCCAATGTTATTTTGGACATTTTTTGTTATACAAATACTCCCTCCGTCCCGATTTATCTGTCACTTTAAGATTTAATTTTTGGTCCAATTTATCTGACGCTTTTAAACAAACGAAGTAAAATTGAATTACTATTCCTATTTTAACGCTCATCATACTCTGAATCTTTTATTGATATTAACAAATTCAAACCAATAGTATTAATTACATGCACAAAAGTATTAATTACGGTCATTGGTAAGAGTACAATCTCTCATTGGTAGTAAACTTATTTAATTAGGGATAAAAAAGATATTTTATGAAATAAACTCATTTATTAAATGTGATTCTTAAAAATTGTGAAAATTATAAAATAACAGATAAATTGAAACAGAGAGAGTAGTAATTTTATTATACAAATTGCAATTCAGCTTTCTAAATCTAAACTCTATTTTGAGAAATATCCATCTCAAAGCAAAAGGCGCAAAGAACGGTCAAAATAAATTAGTGCTAATCTCAACTAGGACAAAAGTTTCTTCATAATACCTTCCTCCTGTAAATATCCCCATGCACTTGCACCCAAATTTAACATCCCTAGCATTTCCTGGATATTTCCTAAAGTTTATCTTATTCCTTCACTAAGTGCAACAGGAATATCAAAAATCACAACAAAATTTTTTCAAATAGTAGGGAATAGAATTGGAAGAAGAATCTAAAACACATCAAAGATTTTCAGGTTCATTGTCTCCCCAATTTAGGCACTTGGTGTGTTAGTTTTCCAAAATTACATTAACTTGCTCATGCAGACTCATTTCTTTCACCAACTCATATCTACTACTTTCTCATCTGGGTAAAGAGATCAGATGGAGGTCTTCCAGCTACAGAACTGCTAGAATATGCAGAATAACTTCCACCACCTTGGTTACTGAAAGCTCCAAATCCTCCACCTGCCATATTTTGTTAAACAACTCATCAATTCCTGCTAAAAAAGATGAAAACCCATAATGCACAATACACCAGTAATAATCATGACAACTTACTGAAAACACCACCAGCAACTGTGGCGCCAGCAGCAGCAGCAAATCCACCTCCACCAGTGGCTGCACCAGCAAACCCACCTCCACCAGTGAAACCAACCACGGGCTTGGCCGCAGCGGCAAACCCACCTCCAGGCATGGCAGCAGCGGCAAACCCAAAACCACCACTCGGTGACCCACTTAAGCCACTACCAAACCCGCTAGGAGGGGCAATAGTATTTCCATGTTGGCTAGTGCCAAGCTGCCTCGACTGTCCAAAGGCACCAAGAACCGATCCAAGAGCTTGCTGACCAGATCCAAATTGCGCAGGCTGACCAAAACCACTTGATGATGGACCTAAAGTGGAGCTTCCAGTACTAAAACCACTTGAGAAGAGACCACCACTTGCTGCAATTGATGGTTGGGAAGGTAAAGGAGACTGAAAGCTAAAGGATGCAGGTCGGAAAAGCTCACCAGGGGGAGTAGGCATTTGTAACTGGGAGCTTACTGTTGCTGTAGTTTTATTAAGCATTTCCACACCGAAGGGATTTGGTTTCATAACAGGTGAAGTTGAAGGTGAGCCAAACCCAAATCCCCCAAGATCTCCCAGTGAAAGTTCAGTTGTTAGACTGCCCTCTGGAGCTTCCTCTTCCATCTCGTCCACGTTGTTCACAGAAGAACTCAGATCTTTTCCACCCAGTGATGACCCAGAGAATATTCCAGGCGAATTATTTCTGGAAAGCCATGGTTGTCCAAGCAAGCTATTGGGTGCCATTTCCGAGGCAGGAGATGACAAGCTTCCAATGTTGTGCTGATTTTCATCAGAACTTAGAATGGCTGGCAATTTAGTTCCTGATGTCGATGGAGGTTGAGGTCCAATTCTTAAAGCAGAATTACCAGTGGAAAGCCCAGGCTGCAAAACTGAAGCTTCTGCTTTACAAATTTCTTCTCTTGCCAAAGAAGAATTGGAAATCATTGTCTGTGCTGCCAAACTTTCATCTTTGTTTGAAACAGATACATCCAGAAGGCGCTGAGATCCTGATTCTTGAGACTCAGAGTTTTCATTTATCAAACTGGCAGCAGTGGATGAAAGGCTATCCATTTCTGGGGAGGATAATGAGGACATTGAAGAGGACGAAAATAACAAATGAGATGGCAATAACTTCTGGTCTTTGTCTAGTTTGGCAGCAGAACTTGACTTATGTCCCGATGATGTAGCATGTGATTTCATTTCTACACTAGGTTCTGAAAAAGAAGCGGCTGATGAGCCAAACTGGTCAGTTGCACTTGACATTTTCTTACCAGGATGAGTTTCCCCAGTGGGAATTTCAGAGTCTAAGACCTTCCCCGAGGAATGTGGAGATGAACTGATGGGGCCTGAGGATACTGAAAATTTATGATTAAGGTTGAACTCGGGCAAAGAGCTCCCACTTCTGGTAGGGGTTGGCTGCCCAAGTTCTTCATTGCTAAAACTGCGACTCTCAAAAAAGTTCTTAAATGGTCCCGAAGAAACAGCAGGAGTTCTCTCAGCAATTGATTGGCCGACAGAAGACAATTTTTGAGACTGCTGAACATATCTAGAATCAGTTCCTGACGTTTTACCGGATGCTGCATACTTGGCAGGCAAAAAAGTGTGATTTTCTCTAGCACTGTTTAGCCTAGCAGAAGCTGGTGACATGGAATGTTCTAAGAATGCAGGAGAATTTCTTGTTGAGACCACTTCAATTCCGGGATCTGCAAGTTCATGAGCCCAGTGAGACAAGGGTATTGAGGAATGGTCCCTGGATTTCTTTACTACCATTTTAGCATTGGCTGCAAAATTTTATAAAAGAAAAGGCATTTATGACTAAGTAATAAACATTAAGCTGAAATCAAATTGTATGGGAAACTCTATTCACTGGTCCAAAGGTAAATACTTTTGTATTGGAAAACTGATTTCGCAGGTGTTGATTCCTCTAGCAGCTCAAGTCCGAGATGTTGCTCCTTCACTTCAGTCGGTAATCTACTTTCAAAGCCTCCATGCTCTTCTTGCAAGAGTTTTCTGCGCACAGTTGTTTTTATAGGAACAGCACTAGATCTCATCTGTATGAGAAGCAAAAAGGTTAATGCACGCCTGCTGGTGGGAATTGGAAATCTTAACTAGACAGCTCGGCAAGCAGACAACTGTGGAAATCATTGCTGTTGCAGTATAACCAACAACCTCTAGTCTTTAAAGTAACCAGTAAGTCAAAGAATTTGCTCCTCCCAACATTTCTAGTCACCCCATAAACAATCTACATTATTATGAACTTGATTAGTTTATTTGTCAGTTTCCAGATGTTAATGGGTATAAGTCACCTGAAGTTTTTAACTAGATTTTCTCAGCATTTAAAGCACTTTCATATTTTGTGGAGGAAGGCGTCTAGCGAATGAGGAAAGCGGAAAAAAAAAAGAACAAGAACCTCTTCGGCTTCTAGAATATGCTTGGATTTGAAAATGAAATGAACAAATTAAAGGCATCATAGAGAATATCATTGTCTCAGAAACCAATCTAAAGTTCACATTGTGGACTTTCCAATAGTAATTTGATGTATAGATTCTAGTTAGATATTTGTCTCAAAAGCCAATATCAAGCAGCCAATCAATGGGTACAACGCATGCTTCTTTTCTACTAAATCTAAAACCTAACCTAACCCAACCAAATTTATATCCCATACCCTAACCCAAAATCACCAACCACCCTCCACCACCACTGCTGTCACAGGCCAGCCAGAATTTGAGGCTAAGCCTGAACATATAAATTCTTCGTTCCAGTGGAGTATAAATGGTTCTACCAAAAATTGGGTTAGGAATGTTTGCTTAGAACAATTATTTTTCTGGAAAAGTGATTACAAGTAGGAAAAGAAAAAATATTTGATTAAAATTGTTTTGCTGGGGATGTCAAAAATTCGGTATAAAAAGATAAAACTGCAGGTCTCCTACATGAAACATATCAATCAGAACGATAGTTACCATCCAAGAAAACAAAGAAAAAGTTAACACTAAAATGGGTACCGTCTTGGGCAATGATCATGAGAGAAATCCAACAAAATAAAGCGACCAATACAAAATGGACTTAGTTAAGTATCAAACTCAACCTTCAAAAAAGGTCATATTAGCATATATGGTTAACGGATTGCAGATAGTAATCTAGTGCAAAACGTTCAAACCAGGCTTGAGGTCAACCATTTAGGGATGCTCACACAATATTACAGATTTCAATCCAAGAATTGATGGAAAAGTATGAGCAGACGAGTATATGCACACATGGTTGATATTGCGAACTAAAATTAATTAAAAAAATTTGGTTCATACGTTAAAATAGTAGCTCCCTAAACTTAAAAAGTTCATATCCCAATAGCTATAAACTATTGATATCCATTAAGGAGCACGAAGGAGAGCAAATTTTTCAACCAAAAAAATAAAGTATAGAGCACAACAAACTCCGCCAATTTAGCTATTAAGTTACCGACTCCCAAGCCTTTCATATCTCTTAGACCCCATCGCCCACTGGAAAAATCAGTTTATCCACCAGAAACTTACTTTTTTTAGCAAAAAACAAGTTTCAACTTCTAATCCCCTTCTGACCTCAGTCTTTTTTTCAATCTACTCATATACACATCAGAAACAATTCAATCAGGCTATATTTTAATAGGTTGACTTAGTTAAGATAAAAAGCAAATACACTGCGGCAGTGGATTGAAAATTTTCAGGAATTAGAAAGCAGAAGTGTTTGTTTTTTATCGCCTTTACGAATAGATAACAAAGAAATCATTGATCATGATCCCTTGAGATGCACAAATCTTATTAGATTCTCCCATAAATCTTGGAAAAGATGAAAAGCATATCCCTAGGGTACAAGGAACTATCAGCTACTTCATTCAAGGTATACTATAAAGACAAGAATATCACCTGGTCCAAAGAGTCTCGACGACGTCTTACAGTTTGTGGTTCACAGTTTTTCACAGGTGTAGATAGAGTTTTCCTGCACTGTTCTTTAGCAGTGAGAGAAGAAGAGTTTATCTGTAAATTCTTCCTTGGGCTGTCCAGGGCCTTTTCTTTAACTGAAGAATTGTAAGATGCACCATCATAGGTTAGCCCAAGTGTTTCAAATACTTCCCTTTTCACATTCTGCTTTGAATCTCGTGGATTGCTCAAAGCCGCCATCTGTTTCCCAAGACATTCAGATAATTTCTCTGCTGCAGATAATTGTGCTGACATTGTATTTTGTAAGGTCCTCAGAGACTGTTGTCTGCAATACAAACACATATGCATTCCATCCGTATTTTCATGAAATAAAAGGCCAATGAATAGAGGGTAGCTTCAAAAGACCATCTTTCATGTGCAATAGAAGAAAGTTTACACACGTGAACAGAAACAAAACAAAGCCAATCAATAGTTGTCCATTTAAATTACCTTGGTTTTCCATGCCCACTTCGAATAAGCTTCTGATTTTTTTGAACTGCCCCACTTTCACCAAACTTATTTAACTCAATTGTGTTAAAATGTCTTTCCAATTGAACAAGCTGAGATGCTAATTCCTGAAATAAAACACAACAAAATCCAGTTAACCTGCATTTACCGCATCCTCGCGTGGTCCGTAGGTGCAAGGCGGGCAAGCGGGCCGCGGGACGGTTTTATAAGAGGAATAAATCCAATTCATACTCACCTGATCAACTTCTACAATATGGCGTCTCTTCAACTCCAGTTCCAAACTCAGGTTTTGACTATTCCAAAGATCTGAATACCAGTCATCAGTCACTTGCCTCAAAATGCCTTCTATATATGCTTTCCTCGCCAACACTATGAAGTTATTGTGATATGCATGCCAAAAAAATCTTTATCAGCTAGGGTTGTGAGAAAAAATAGACTATTTATAAGGATAATCCAATAAGCCCTGATTGCAGGCAGAACAATGCTGCCAACCTCTTCAGGCCTAATGACTGCAACAACAGAGACTCTTTTACTTTGGCCCTCCTAAATTAATTTTTTTTTTTTCTCATTTAATTCCAGCGCACATGTGAAGTAGAAATCGTGAACCTGAAATGCCATTATGTTTCAAAAGAAAATTCTAACAGATATATTTAGTATATCATTGGAGGTTGATATCAGGCGCCCCCACCCCCCGGGTGCCCCAAAACGGATAGACGTGAATATCAAGGCCCTTTTCTCTCCAAACAATTGCACTTATGGAGGAGTTGGAAAGTTAGCTAAAATCACTATAAGTTGAAGAGGCTAGAAAGACACCTACTCCTATCCTAAGTCATTCAACCTTTGTTCAGCATGTTGTGCAGGCAGACTTATAGGATTATTACACAAAAAAATTTAAGCTTCCTGCATATCCTAAGGTTGTATTTCTACTGAAACATATTCTTCAGATTATTGAAGCTTTCTCAGTCTGCATGATGTTATCGTTGCTGCATGCCTAACAGCATATATAAGTGATTGCAAAATTTTTCCTACCCACGCACTTTCAGTCCCAGTTACATACATAAACTCCAAAAGCAAGCAGAAAAATTACCAATGCATAAATGTACCATTAGAATTCAGATTCAACGATAATACTTTCTCTTCATGATTTCTCAAGTATAAAACAAGGAATAGTTATATAACCAAGTTTGTATGAGTGACAAGTTCATCACCACCAGCAGTAAGCTTGATGATCTGAAAGGCCCATCAAGCATACAGGTTGATATTTTGATCATTTCAGTCAATGGAAAAAAAGTTCAAAAAAATTAAACATTCTCGATAATATTCAATAAAGATAGGAACCAGTCTTATGGATTTACACTAAATTCCCCGAGCAAAAATCAATAACTCAAATTGTACCTTGCAGAGTTTTACCAAGGAGAAGTTGGATATCCTTCAATCGCTCTTCCAATGTTCCCTACAAACAGAAAATAAGACTAATTTTGTACTCAAGCATCTTTATTGAATGTTTAACATATGGAGAGGTACAGAACGGGATGGAAGACAGGCAGCAAGTAAGACAGGAAACAAGAAAACAATTATGAACTATTCTACACAACCAAAACAACTTTTGCCTTAAGGAAAAGATGTACTGGACAAGTAATCTGAAAGGAGCAAGAGAAACATGAAAAGCATACAATCTGAAACACAATGGTAGTTGTTTTTAGTAGAACCAATAATTGTTCACTTTAGAAAATTGACTAGTGTTCACTTTCAACAAATTAGTCTAACGTAATGTGATTAAGGAAGAGGGTGAAAGTAGGCACATTAACAATTCGAGCTTCCTGATCCATTGAATATTCTAGAACCAGACTGCCTTCAGTTTTCGACTACCCACGATATTTTCAATCAGCTTCACTCTCATCCTCTCACTTTGGGGACAGAAAATTCATTTCTTTTCCTACTTGGCCATGAAGCTCCTAAAGCCTACCCACTGTATGCTCAATATTCATATTATATAGATGGAGTAATCAATAACGTGCACCACATACTATACCTTAGGGAAGATGTTCCTTCACCTCTAGATCTCAACCAGAGAACTGATTTATTAGTAAGCTGGGCCTCTATTTGCTCAACGGTGCAAGTAACTTAATTGCATTAAAAGGAACCAAAAGAAAGACACAGAAAAAATGTAGCCAAACAAAACTTAAATCATCACTAATATATTTGCAAAACAGTAAGAGATATGCTATCTCCTCAAACGATACCCTCCACGTTCTGTATCTTTCTGACATCATCCATAAGCCCGCCTCCAATGTTGCAACTGACCCTTCCTGGGAAGTAATAGAAGCATCCTTGAAGCCACCAACTCCTCCTATCGCTTTAAGAAGTTGATCCATTTTCTTGACCAGCACTTCAACCTGTACACAAGACATCTTGTAAACATAAATTAGAAGGAATAAAAAGAAAGTAGAAAAATTCTTGCTCCCTTTTAAAACCTGGAAAGTATTGTACAGTTTCTCTGAGTAGCAACATAAATTATGAAGTCAAAAAGATTAACGCACTTCAATACCTAGAAACTTCATCTTTCCATGCATTTAAGTCTAAATTGTATCCAAAGTTTCTCAAACAAATGAGAAGTAAAAAAATCACAGTATATGAGCACCCATTCGGTCTATCTCACCACCCATAACCAAGGTTTTTATGTGTTCTCCTGAAATATAAATATGGACAATTTTGGTACCATTCAAGATAACAATATCAGCCTGTGCCATTTACCACTTATCAATAACCCAGGTGTGCATCACTTTGACAAACAAGTGTAAATAGAAAAATCAGAAAGTAGGTGCATGCAAGAGAGGAAACCTAAGTAAAAAATTGATAGGACAATTGAAAAAGTTACATTGGAGAACTGAATTGATAGCTTTTGTTCATGATTGGACCATTGTGGGTGTGAGGTAGTTGTGAAATTTTCTTCATTGAGTTCAGGAATAGAAGATTTTCGTGACATCAAATTTTCCTGCAACGAAACTTGTGAGTCACCACCTGCAAGTGGTGTGCTTTTATTCTCAACCACTGTGGCACCTTTTTGACCCAAGAGACTTAACCGAACAGCGGAGCTTGAAGTATCCTTCAAACGGGAAGGAGATTGACATACAGATGCTTGAATGCTTTTGCTCACTGATTGACTAAAGAAATCATTTGAAACCTTTTCTGATGAGGAAACTGTGTGAGGCATTACTTCCAAAATTGCAGGTCTGTCAGTTTCACACGGATCCCTAGCTTCCATTTCAGAACCCGTCAAGTGAGAAGTCATGAAAGGTGAATATTCTGATTTCAAACTTGGTCTTTCATCTAATTTAGATTCCTGGGTACCTCTACTTTCCTTCGACTTTGTAAAAGAAAATGTCTGATCATCACTACTTTTTAGTGTCTGAAAACTAACAGCAGACGTTTGGTCTTGTGTACCAATCCTACTTTGCTCCTTGGGTTTATTCTTTTTGATATATGGAAATGTTGAGTTGTCCTCACCCTGAACATTGTTACCCTGTATATTATCAGGTTCAATCCTGCTTGATTTATCTAATTCCAAGCGGAGAGAGACATTCATCACATTCTGCTTTGTAACTTCTGAAGAATTCCCAGACAGTCTCTGTTCTGAAGGCACCTGGAGACGTTCATCATCTAGACTATCACCATCAGCAGGAGCCTGTCTTGAATCTACAGCACCTCCAGCACTGCAAAATAGAGTTTTCAAATTCAACACAAATACATTGGAAATCGGAAAAAAGAGGGCCCAAAAGAAAAAGACCAGTAAAGACGACAAAGCCCACTTTGAAAGCAAAATGAACAAAGTAGCAAATACCTGGCAAAGTGGAAGACAGAAAGCTTCCCATCAATGGTAATACACAGAAGAATGCAACAAGGTGAAACTTCTTTCTCTTCCTCTCCAAGAATAAATTTCATTCCTACATTCTGAGAAACCTTGTCAACAGAGAGCGCCAATATCAAATTATCATCACCATTCCCTGATGCAAGAAGCAAATCAGACAACAAAATATTGTAACAAACACATATATACATATTCATATTGTACCTTATACAAACTCAATTTTAAAACAATTTAAATCAGCAGGCATAGAATTCAAACACATAAACATTTGGTAGATATAGTAAGATCTTATGTTACATGCACAAACGACATAAATGACTAGTTGGTTTTAAAAAACCTTTAGAATCACAATGTAGGCAAAGAAATTTAAACCATTACTGGAGTAAATACCAATGCCTTTCCCATTATAATGAAACTTTAGCAACTAGGAAATATTTCTTAGATTGATACTAGAATTAATGATCAACTGGAAAGCATTCAACAATACTCTGGCAGGGCAGAAAATGCTAATCCAAAGGATTGCCCATCTTTTTTCTTCTTCCTTTTAGGTAGGAACTGTATCCTCCAATCTTCTTTCAAGAAATTACAACCTTGTCACACTAAGAAGTTAATCCCACTAATTACCATCTATACCATCCCACTTAATAGGAAGTTAACACAAACGTAGTCCTCACTGTCAATTATAACAACCTTTTTAGCCACAATACCAATCAGGTTCTCTTCAACAATACTTCTATTAAATTTATACATCTGATCCCTTGTAGTACTTCACTACTTCCCTAGATCCCATTCTCTGGATCATTAATAAGCAACTACTGTAGAGCATAAACACAAGCGGATTGATTCCGCCTAAGCAATTTATGAAAGTTCACCCAAAATAGTACAAATCCACAGTTAAAAACATTTCAAACCTTGGTTCAACAGCTTCACCATGCATTGAGTCGAATATCATGGTAAGGAACAAGTTTGATGTACCAATTCAATACTGCCACTGCTATTAATACTGATGACTGTTCAATTTTTCAATATATACCTACCACTCTTACAACATTGTATCAAACTGTTGGAACTTTGACAAGTCAGAAAGCGGATCTCCTGGGTCCAAAAATTTGGCCAGCACTATTTGAACACAATATTCAGAAAACTTTGACAGGAAAAGCAACAAAGATGAAAGATAAGAGAAAGATATACAACTTCATGGACAAAAAAAGGAGTCTAATTCTGCCCAAATCGAGGCAAAGAATGAGCTCCAAAATAACGTTGGTCACATGCCTGGGTAGGAAGCTGATCATTACACTACATGAGCACAACAGAGAAGTACAAAGGCCGAGCAGTCATAAAGATTCACGAATTCTGCTATTTAAAAGCCCAAATTTAATGTCCTAAATGGACATGGTAGCTAGAGAGCTCCAAGAAGGCTGAATAACGCGAATAAAGGCGAATTTGAAGCAATTTGTCAAAGATCAAATGGAATCTTCTTTTGTTTTTAATTTTGATCATGGCATTGAGGTGTTTTCCCATTTAGCTATGAAAGAACTTTCTTTTGGTGCTGAGATTTTATGAATCCCTCAAGAGATTGAGAGATTAATATTTTGAATTCGTTTGTTGGGATCTACTTTTTTGTTTTTATGTGTTTGGATTAGTAAGCTGACGTATTGATACAACTATTTGATTTCATATCTTGATGATTGGTTTATTCATTGTATAAATTAGATCTTGTATAGATAGAAAGAGTTGCACGCAATCTTAGATAGGAAGATATAAATCCTTTAGAGTAGTGTCCAACCTAATACAATTGTCCACAAATTCCTAATGCAATCCTAGGGGTTTCAATTCTAAAGATATTCAAATTAATCAACTTGGTTAGTTGTTTTCATAGATCTTCTAAGATAATTCAGGGATGCCTACGGTCCAATAGAACACAACAAATGTATTGAATCTAAATTTCATAATCTCATACAAATTTCATGAGCAATTCTTGTTTAGGTACTCATTTTGATAATGCATTGAGTTCATCTTTCCTATTGTTATTTAATTTTCTTAGTTTAATTATTACATTATTTTGTTGATTAGATGATAGGAAACAAGCTATTACAAGTACTTGGCAGTCTGTGGAATTGATTGATGCCACATTCTATAATGTAAAAATACGCACTCATGGAGAAGAACACTTGAGCACAAAACCTCATTAAATAGACTCAAGTAAAATGAGAAATTTGAGTACCTTGGGATTCAATATGCACACACCAAGCATCATTGGGAATCTCAATCATTGCTGCTCCACTATTCTTCTCTTCTGACATCCAACCAAGCAATACAACATGCTGAGATAGATTCCTCCTATTAGCAATAATCGCAAGTTCACTGTGAACAGTACAAACCCAAACTTTATCAGCGAAAAACCATTTGATTCCCCCAAAGTATGTAGATTTATTCATTCAGAAGTCACGTTTCTCTGATTCACTTTTATATTAGTACAGTGCTACAATTGCAAAAACAGTGATGTATAAAAGCATAGCACTAATAGGAGGAAATATGTGAATAAAATACCGGTAGGTCCTTCTAGACCACATAAATGTGAAGTGTAACATCATACAACAACAACAATGAAGCTTTTATCCATTATATGGAATCTATCAATCAATATATTCTCATTTGTTTTGAGTAAGAAAAATATTTGCCAGGCTCAGCCCCAAAAAAAATCAAATATCAAGCTCCCAATCATTGGGTGCCATTTCTTTTTTTCATTATTACAGGCCTATAATATACCTACCTAAAATCTAGCCACCCTTTTTGTTTCCTTCACTTTCTCTCCGGCCATCAACTCCCACCTGCTACCATTGTTGTCACCGCAATGCCAGCCAGTGGTAACTGGGAGCTCTAGTGTTCAATAAAATTTAAATACTTATGTAACACCCATCTATCGTAGGCCTGATATTAGATTTGTAAGACTCATCCTGACAAACCTTTTTCTTATATATACAAGACATGGAGGATAAAATAAGAGATTAAAACAAAATAAGTGCATAAAGGAAGACGATGAAAATGTTTTAGCTAATGAAGAAGTAAGGAACGACTGATGACTGGGATGCTTTTAGAACTGGTTTTAGTAAAGTCAATGGCAAAGTCATATTTGGTAAGCTGGACTAATCTAAGCAAAATTCAGCGTATGGAGGTGGAAAAACACTACAAAAACTAAGAAAAGGGTAAAATATGTGATTCAATGATATTCCAATAGTGGAATGGAAATGCTTGGAAAAGAAGGGTTACATAGTTCATAAATCTGTTTAATATAATTATGAAGACTAATAAAATACCTTTAAAAGGAGAAAAAGCTCCTAATACATCTATATAAGAATGAAGGACGTATATAAAATTTTGCAAATTGTAGGTATATTAAAGTAGTGAGTCATACCTGAAATTGTAGGCAAGAGTAACAGAAATAAGATTGACGAAACAAATTAATATCTTAGATAATCAATTTGGTTTTATGCCAGAAAGGTCGGCAGTGTGGTATACATTTCTGGGAGAATTGTGTGAAAATTATAATGTGAGAAAACAGGATATACATATTTTTAATTTTGAAAAGGCTAGTTTTAATCAAGATCTCTTTCACTTCTTCCTTAGTGTAACATTTTCTAGAATTCTTCAAAAACTGACTTTTTTCACATCCTTGTTTGCTCCATATCTTAGTCAATAATTTCATTCCATTGACTACACATTGACGCTCCCAGAACCCTTTCAACACCTATTTTCATTTGTTTAGATATAATTAGGCATGTACTCTTCACTCCTCTGGTCTTCAAATTAATAATTCCTAATAAAGCTTTTGTAAAGATATCCCTTTTGTTTTTATTTAAGTTTCACACCTAATCCGAGGTATGTTGGCTAATTTTTCTGAAATTATTTGCTTTAAAGCTGATGCAAAAAACTATTGACCTATGACGAGTCATCACTCATGAGACTTTCTCCCAATATTACCTATGATTTTCACATGGTATCCAAAAGCTGTTTCTCATTAAGAATTAAGTATTTGGTAAAGGAATTAATTGCCCGAAGATCACTTGAATATGAAGCCCGGACATAGAGACACATCTTATCCAAAAATGTATCAAGGGAAAAGTTATTGATAATATAGAAGAGATACATACTGATTTTCTAGATAACCAAGAAACATATTAGGTCCAGCAGCACCAGGCACAATGTCATGTCGATAGTCTAGAAAAATATCAGGAAAGGACACCACGGCTGGCTCTGAAGAGGTCTGAAGCAACATAAAAGGAGATTGCAACATTAAGATCAATCGATAAACAATACAAACAACCATACCGAAATCAATATCATCATCATCCTATCTGGCACTTCATAGATTGTAAATGTAAAAAAACCTATCTTGCCAAGACAAAAGTTTTACGTTTCATAGCCTTCCCAAAGATGTCACTCTCACCAAAAGTTTTAGCTTCCACCAAACTTCCTCCAACTTGGCCATAGATCCTGATTCATGGTTTATGAACTCATGCTGCCAAAAGTTTACGATAGTGTCGAGTGCACATATTGCACCACATGGAGGCTACCTTATTCAGTTCTAAAAAAACATACACAAAACATATTTTGCTCGACTATACAGATTAGAAAGTCAACTACTACATGGTAATGGCAACAAAAATTGCCCAGAAAATTGGTCTAATTGAGTATTAGCAGACTGCCATTCTAGAAAAAGCTTCTGAGATTAGAGAATTAAAACATCAAGAAGTTCAGTAGTCAGTTTTGAGCATACAATGCAACATGCATATTCTTACGCTTGTTTTAAAAGGGCATACACTTGTCTTTAGTGAACTTTGGTGTTTTGGAGAATTTTGCATCAACAATTTTGTCTTGAACTACGTAAAAAATTTCTACTAACTAGAGGATAACTTTCAACTCGATAGAGAACTAGTGCCTTTCTACTCCTACAAGTCATGAAAAGTTTCACAAGCCAATTACTTCCAAGAAACTTCTGATTAACACCTCAGCATCCGACACTCAATATGCGCCCACAGGTTGAAAGTAGCAGGCCGGTTGGATTATGCCTCTAAAAACTAAACCATGTGGCATCATTTGAATTCTGCTACTACGCTGGTCAAGTGGGTAATGAATAGCAGTTAAAAGTTAAAAATTAAAGATGCACCTACCATAAATTAAACCCCGAAAAGACTTGACAGCAAGCCCTAAGCATGACTGTTTAACAAAGACTCAAACATAGTATTACTCTCTAATAGGTGCACTCAATGCAAGCTTCTGAGGCTTTGATATGTATACGAGGGTACTGGCACAATTAAATTCATTTAATACACTACACAAAAAGTCTACGAATATAGTGTCGTAAAAATGCATATCACAAATTGACTGAAAGGGGTTTGATAAATTCATGAAAGAAGCATAAAGCAGTTGAAACCTCGAAAGCCATTGTCTACTCACATCTGTAATATCGTTGCCATGGGCTGTGACCACTTGGACTAGGTAATTTGCCACCTCAGAATCATCACCTAACTCAAAACAGCCAAGAACTATTCTATCTGCACGAACCCATCTGATAGAATCCACTGGAAAAATAATATGACAATATAACAAAAGCAAACAATAAAGAGAAAATCTACTTGCAGTTTCTCTAAATTGTCATGTACACACCTTGACAATTTATCAACAGTGCAAAATATAGATAATAAATCATATCATTAACATTTTTTCTCCTCCCAAAATCAATATTGTCTTCATTTACATCAATATAAGAAACTAAATCCCTGTTGAATGAGTGTTTATAAGGTATTTGACTTCAAAAGAACCCCCACAAAACTCAAACCAATGAATGAAAAGTAAGCAAGTTAAATGCTGAGCACTTAACCAGGATTTGAAGCTAATTTATCTTATAACAAGAAAAAATTAATAATGTTAACACATTTCCTTTAGTCAGCAAAGATGTTTTTAATACCTACTAGTGATGCAGATTGCAGTGAAAACCTGAGCTTTTCTTTGAATTTTGGCGTCATAATACAAAGGACATTCTTTCTTGCAACAGCAATAAAATCACCACTTGGACTCCATTCAACTATGACAAGGAAGAAAAAAGGAAAAACTCATATTAGTGGAGTCAAATCATATTAGTGGAGTCAAATCTTGAAGACTCGAAGAGGCTACTAGGATTTCAAAATGAAGAGAAGAATAGCAGAGAGCACATCATTCAGTCACTAAACACGAAGAGAATTAATCAGGTTCAGAGAACACTAAAGAAAAACAAATAGACCAGTTCTTACAACAGTGATGTCATATAGACCACAAGCAAACAGGAGAAGAAAAGTAAACCACGAGATAGAAAAAACCAACCACCATTACTGATTATATCAGTACAATATCACCTCTGTCAGAATTATTGTTCTAGACTGTACAACTAATAACTAATAACTAGCAGAACACCACTTATTTCCTTATCATAACCACTTAAAGCAACTATGTATTATTTGTCAGACTTTACTGCAGAGTATGTGTAATGGCAAATATTGTTTTCTCCCTACTAACTGTGTCTCAGAGAGGCTACCTACCCTCATATGCTGTCCTGCCTATTCTACTATCTACTGTTGGTTCTTACTTTACAACCAACTTTAGCACTTTTGCTGCTAGTTATTTGAACCTCAAGTCCGCTACAAACTTTACTTAGCGACGGAGTTTACATCACTGTTGTCTAGTAACACTAGTTACTTATTACTTGTAGTAGACTACAGATATTGTAAAGTGGAAAATGGAAATTATTAGTATAACTCAATCTATCCAGAAATTTTCTTCTAGACATTAGCAAAATCAGGCAAATTTCAGGAGATTGAGCAAGTGAAATCAAATATAAGACAGGAAATGACTTTTAAGAACAGAAACATACAGGCATCAACATCAACCAATACATTCTCAAGGGAATCTAGACCGAGTCCCTGGTATAGCTTTCCAGTACTTGAGAGGACTACATAATCCTTTTCTACTTTTCTAGCCCATTTCACATCCTTGATGCAGCTCGAGTCATCAAGATCAACAGAGAATGATGGTTCTATTTCCTGTTTCATGTTGGGTAGGAGAAAGTGTTAGAACACATCAAAACTTAACCAGTAAATCCTAGAGAGGCAGAAATTTGAACACAGAACATACTTACTTGCAAACAACATAAACAAGTCGAGTTGAAGAAATATAGAGTTCAATGTACAAAAATAAGAACATCAAATAATTCTTGATTGTGGCCATTTGCTGGTGGGGTGATCCACATAATTAACAGAAAGAATCCAGAAATTTGATATCTTTCTCTAGGAAGAATATCCCAATTATAGCTGAATTCCATTAGATATATAGCAATTACCCTTATGTCCACATCCCCCACCACGCAAACCCCATTGAAGTTCAAGGGACGTTACTCTTTAATAGTACTACTTTCGAGATTCAGAAGCCCAGTCCAAATAATAATTTCCTTTAAGAAGTGTGCTATTATTGTCAGAGCTCAAATTAGCACGCAGAACAACTTTATTCTGAAAAGACATATTTGTCCAATTTAAACAAGTCATCACACTAATATCAAAAATGAAAAACCATCATCTCCTACCTCTAGTTAAACAATCTCCCTCCGCAAAACCAATGCAGGCCATCCCTGCTCCCCCAATTTCAAGGAGAAAAAAAGGGACTTCCCTGTTCCCTCCATTTCAAAAGACAAAGAAAAGACCAAATACTTAGCCTTATAGCCTTAATCCAGGCTTCTGTTAAACCAACCGTTTTGACCTTGAATCAATTCAAATAACTTCATGCAATCTTTGAGTAAAAAATTATCATTAAGAACAACTTGGTATAGCAACATGGAAACTCAAGAATGAGCAAACAAGAGGTATACCACGTCACTCCAATTACGAGTTCCATTAACTCAAAGTTGATAACCTCATTCACACAAATAACTTCATGGATTATCTAAAATGTGTATCGTAATCTTACAGAGCAGTGCTTGCTAAAACAAGTTCGGCAAAAGCAACCCTAATTTTTCTGCTAGGGGAAGAGGGACCCAACTTAGAACTTTTGGAGTGAGATTCACTGAGTCACTCTAATGCTCATACCTTACAAATCACAACTCCCAAGCAATCCATATTTGAAGAATTTTAGAGCCCAGTAAAAATTCTCAATTAGCTGGTTGTGTACTACATCAAATTTGGAGGAAATACTCGGTTGTCTACCTAATCTTTCTGTAACGGAAGATGGATTGCACTTGGACCTTTAGAGCAGGATTTTGAGAATCACGCTAAGTCACTCTAATGACTTGTTCTGAAAGAATCTGGATTCAGGACCCAAGCACTCTTAACAATGATTGCTATTTCTCCCAGTTTCTATGTTTATGATCTACTCCCCAGGAAAAAATCTCAACTTAGTTCAGGACAGAGGACATACTAGGTCGTATACTGGGCACTCATGTATATCAAATCCAAAAATATAGTAAGAAAACTTTTTTAAATAAAATTCCTAAGTACGTAAATAACATAGTATATAATAAACTCCAGATGCCATACCTTATGCAGAAGGGCGCTCATGGAGAAGAAATGGATTCGATTATCTACAGAAGCAGCAAGCCATGAATCGAGGGAAGACAATACCAATATTGAAACTCTTCCAATAGAGAGATTGATGATGCGCAGCTCCTGAATGGAAGGACCACTGCCTTTTTCCTTAAATTCCTCGGCCGCTGCCAAGACTTCTTTGGTCCTCGCAACATAAAATCCTAAACAAAAAAATACCAGATGATCCACAAATTAGCAAAGTGATGAAAAAAAAAAAATACACACACGTATATATTACAGTGAAACTTGAGTGGGCGAGTGAGTAACCAGTGGAATGGGCGACGAAGAGCAGACGAAACCGTTCAGAAACAGCCATGGGAAGGGAAGGAGGGTTTTGGGAATCGTAGAGAGAATCCTCAGCATCATCATCTGGAGCTTCGATTGGCACAGCTTGCCCGATTTGAAGGAAGCGGTAGTTTTTGGAACAGATTTGGTCCCCTTCGATAACCTGGTTCATGGTACATTACAATTTTCAGAAAAGGTTGAGCTTCCGTCGAAATAGTAGCATTTTTGGTTTCAAAAGTAAACCATCGGCGTCTACATTACAAGACTTTTGGAAAGAACTACCTACAGGTGCCCACAAACGAACGAAAGGAAAGAGAAAGAGAGAGAGAGAGAGAGAGAGAAAAAACCCCACCTTAAACCATGTACAGGTTATACCTAATAAGGGTGATAACAAATCAAAGCTATTGAGTAATACTAATAATCTGTTTTAAATATTCATGCATCTCCTCAATTCCAACCATCCCGAGTTCCTGAACTTATCTAAAGCTAAATTGAAAAACTCTAAACATAATTGAATTAGAAACAATATGAAGCACCAGCAAAATTTGGTAGCACACAAAGAACTCAAAGAAACAGAGTCATTTACAACAACATTAAGGCACAAAGCAAACATAAAAATTCCATTGCTCCAAATACACGTCTCACAGAAGCAATTATTAAATCTTCATGTTTAAGAATTTTAAAACATAAGAGATCATTAAGTGATATAAACATTATTATAGAGCTTGTTTAATATAAGAAAGGAACAACCTTGGACATCATTAACTAAATGCACACATAATAGAACATCAAAGGATGGACTAAAATTCCATTGGGCAGAATGAGGACCAGGAAAGATGAGCAGTCTTTGCCAATAGAAACTACTTCTGTGGGGAGGCCATTTGGTCAGAGTAACAAGACTACATCCTGTGCAAGGCCTATACCTTTTATTGAAAAGGATCAAAGGCATAAGCGATATTCAAATAAGTATAGGAATTCAGAAACCAAAGTAGAGGTTTGGGAGAAATTTGAGATGGAGAAGATTAAGAAAAGGTATAAAATAATGGAGTCAGTTACTCTTGCTTGGGAGAATGAGAAAAAGATGAGAGCAAAACTTCAAATGGAAACAAAAAGAAAGATTTGGAACTGAGTAGGTCAAGAAACTTGCAGCATTACAAAACTAAGCTAGCCAATATTGATCACATTGCTGGATGAGCCAGAGCATAGATGGAAGAGAAGATGAAGTATGAGGAAGCCATTCCAAAACAATAAGGAAGAAAAATCAGATCCAGTGGAAAAGTTCCAGTCACATGTTTCTGCTTCTAATCAAATTAGAACTGTGTTGGACCTAAACTTATGAAGTCTTTTGAGTGCATCTTCTGCAAAAAATTGTACCCATAACGAACTTATAATCAATAGTCAAAACTTAACTTATTACAAGACCTCACAGAAAGTAACCAAAGTCTTTCTGCACTATTCATCTCTAACTCAGCTTTACATGAAGAAACCAAGGTTTCACATACTCCTTTCATTTCATAATAAATAAAAGCCTTAGGAACCAAGCAATAAGAAATCCAAAATTGGGAAAAATAAGTACTCAAACAGTACATAAAATCAACGCAGCAGCCCTTTTAAGTTCTCTTATAAAAATTAAGATAATAAAACAAACTTACAAAAAAAATATATAAAGCAAATACTCAATAGGTGATTCATACCTCTTTGTTCACTTGTACAACTTCCATTGATTTGGTTGACAGAAGATGTGTTTCTCTCCACCGAGCCCGTCTGCTGCAAATTGTGGCCTTGATTGTTTTGAACAATGCTTATTGGTTCACCTCGAAAGGGTGAGATCAGTTCAACTATGGGAAAACAACAGACATATTATTAAGTAACCATACTAAGAGGAGAGTTCAAAATTAATGTATTTATGGACCAACAATAATAAGCAATAAGTAAAATATTGCAAACTCTTAGATTCAAACTTTATAGTATATCGTTTAAAAGAAATCTTATTAAAAGAGGCAAGTTTCTAAAGAATAGCATATCTATGAGCAATACAGTCATAAAAACCTGAATACAAGAGGCAACCGAGAATGGTAATTTACATTGGATACACATCTTAAATGCACTGCCAAGAATTAGAACATTAGCAGACTTTCAGCAACAAATGGGTAATAGGCACATATGGACTTCTTAAGATTATAAATGTAAATATAAAGCTGCATCTTGTTATCTCTTATAAAAAAGCAAAATGAAGATCAGGACATAACTGAAGTTTAGTTTCTATTGTAAATGAAGATCCTAAGAATATCTAATGAAAAATAGTAGAATAAATCCCAACCAATTCAGTAAGCAAACAAATTGATCAAAATTCTGTTGTAAGCACCAGCGTTACAAACCAAAATCATTACCATTTGGAAAATAAAACAAGTAGTTTTGAATGTATAAACTCGGCAAATCGATGATAAGGTTCTTTTACATCTAAAAATTCATCCTAATCGACAAATTAAAAGGTTCAGTAAGATTGACCATAATCATAACAATAATGGTATACAATTCAAAAAATATCAATCTGTGTTATTAATGCTGACGAAAGAGAACCCAGATTGCAGAACTTAGATATTGTGTGCCACGAATCTTGAAATAGTTCAACTTTATCAAGCCTCTAAATACTAGTGTTGTATCATTATATTGACTTTCAAGTCTGTGAATTCAGAGAGGACCAAAGCTCAAAAAATAAATTGTAGGAAGTCAACAGTAGAATATTCAAAATGAACTAAGTCAAACATCATAGTTTATGAACATCTTACTCTTGAACATGCTTCTGCCTCTTCAAATATGCTAAAAGTATTCGCATGTAATCATGCGTGAAAAATCAACGTCATTCAGATGAACGAGGACAACTAAAGAAAGGAAACCAGTAAGATCACAAATGTGACTAGCAAGACTAATAGAACACGTTCCTGTAACTTACATGAAAATAGAAGCCGGAAAGATTATTATAGCCTGCTGCCATTCTACATACTAGGCACAACTTAATTTGGCACCAAAAAGCACATTTCAGATGTTTAATACAATGACTAAATGTAGATGTTTAGACATAACCCGGTTAACAATGACTAAATTTAGCACTATTGTCAACAACTAACCTTTTGCTCAGCCCGATCAATCAGCAAATTCAGAAACTAATTCGTTAACTAATAAGGCACCAATATTGAACAACTAAAAATAAAAACAATGAAGGCAACCAGCATCGCTTCGGCAACCAGGGGCAGAGACAAAAGGGATTCCTGGGATTCTCTTACGCCAAAGAAGAGAATCAATTCAGGAAAAAAAGAAAAAACTGGGACTGTTCACTAGGCTGCTAGGCACATCACGGTGCCATTGGTTTGAGTCGGAGTTCTGATCGGCCTTTACCTCTTCTATGGCTGAAATCTCTAGAAATTCACAAAATTTACCCTAATCTTAAAAGCCACTAGTTAAGCAAATAAGGGACTGAATATTACCTGGATTTTTTGGCTATCACGGAGTTGGGAAATTGCCCAATAAGGTCCGGGTAGCCTTCCTCGTTCCTTAAACCGATCGATAACCCAGTTTCTGCAGTTATTGGTTGCTTTGAATTGCGACAACTGGTTACCAATTCACATTTCTAGGGCTTCTCGGATGATTTGGGATATTATTTGGAGTTGATTTGGAGAATTTAGATGTTGGGCTGAGAATGGGAAGGGATTGGCTGATGGACAAAGCGACTTCGGATTGCTCAAGAACGTATAAATTTTCGCATAACGGTTATACACTGACTAAATATACTAAATATATAGTAAGTTTCGCCAAGGTGCACTCTTTTTTTTTTTTTTCCTTATTAAGTGAACAATATTTTCGCTGAGTCAACAATGTCTCAAATTAACTGTCGCAACGTCTACATCCAGGCATGTCTACAACGTCTCTTAACACTGTCGCACCGTCTCCTACCACTGTCGTAACGTCTACATCCAGGCATGTCCACCACGTCTCAGAACAACTAGCACCACGTCAAAAACGTCCAGAAACGTCTACATCAATGCGTGTGAATTTAAACTGATTTTTTTCACAAATACAACTAGAATCACGTCTCAGAACACAAGCACCACGTCAAAAAAAAACTATCACCACTTCCAGAAACGTCTTCATCCATACATGTGAATTTAAACTGATTTTTTTCACAAAAATAGCCCACCACGTCTCAGAACAACTAGCACCACGTCAAAAATAACTAGAATCACGTCCAGAAAGTCTAAATCCATGCATGTGAATTTAAGCTATTTTTTTCACAACTACAACTAGCACCACGTCTCAGAACACTAGATTCACGTCAAAAACAACTATCACCACGTCCAGAAACGTTTACATGCATGCATGTGAATTTAAACTGATTTTCTTCACAAATTGGAGGTAATACTTGGAGATATTGTTGTACAAATTGCGTTGTGTAAAATTGTTATTCTAAAATTTTGTTGTCAAATTTGGCAGCCGGAATCACAACTGGCCACTAGCAAATTCGGCAGCCGGAATCACAACTGGCCACTACCACACCACGTATACATCCAAACATGTGAATTTTAGCTGAATTTTTCACAAAACATAGTCTACCACATTTCGCTACGTCCAAAAAAACTAGCACCACGTCCAGATAAGTCCCGCAATGTCCAGCTACATCCCACCACAACATCTCATCCAGAAACGTCTCAAAACAACTAGAAACACGTCAAAAACAACTAGCACCACGTCCAGAAACGTCTACATCCATGCGTGTGAATTTAAACTGATTTTTTCACAAAATTAGAGGTAATACTTGGAGATATTGTTGTACAAATTGCGCTGTGTATAATTGTTATTCTTAAATTTTCTTGTCAAATTTGGCAGCCGGAATCACAACTGGCCACTACCACACCACGTATACATCCAAACATGTGAATTTTAGCTGAATTTTTCACGAAATATAGTCTATCACGTCTCGCTACATCTAAAAAACCTAACACCACGTCCCGCAACGTCCTGTTACGTCCAAAATACAAAGCAACAACATCCCGTTATGTCGCAACATCCCCCAACGTCCCGTTACATCTATTAAGTCCCATAACACTTTCTACCAAGCCCAGCAGCGGGGAAGAATAAGAAGCACCCCATTTCACATGAAAGTGTCAATACCTCACGGAAAATATTTATATATCATATTTCGGAGTAACAGAGCATTATTTGAATAAGAAAACACAAATATAACATCATTAATACATTACCCAACATCAAATCGCGAAAATAAGGTTCCTTAAATCCATCAAATACAATTCAAATTTTATGATGTAGCGATTTTTTAAGAAGAATAAGTTATTTTTTAAGAAGAATAAGTTATTTTTTAAGAAGAAGAAGAGATTTTTGAAGAGAAAGAAGTAATTTTTCCGTTGTATTTGGTGTTGTTCATCGGAAAATACAATCGTCGATCTCCGTTAAATCTGTGATTAGATAAAAAATTTGATTAAATGCGGTTTCGAATGGAGTAAGGTGAATAAGAATAACTAATTTTTGAAGAAGAATAAGTGATTTTTGAAGAAGAAGAAGGATCTTTGAAAAAGAAGGAAGTGGGTTTTTGAAGAAGAAAAAGAAGAGAAGAAAGTGTATCTCACTCTCTTATAATGAGAGTTTACTAGGTACATGTACCTAGTGATACAACATATAATTTGCCGGATTGCTCTCTCTTCCAAAGTAAAACGTTACCGTTTCTATCTTTTCTAACTCCCCATTATTTATAGGGATTGCTACTTCTCCCCCTTTTTTTTCTTGTAAAAAAAAAAAAGTCAAAAAATTTATAAAATGACGAAAAGGGCCTTATAAACAAAAAAGTTTGAAATTCGCTTAGTACATGATAAAAACGCAACGAAAATGTGTTTCCGCCATGTACACAAACGCAAGAAAAAACGTTTGTAACACACAAAAATTACTACCGATGACGTTTTAACAAAAAGAAAATGTTAAAAAATCAGATGCAATGAATAAAAAATGCAACACTTTTACGATTCATTTTACGACAAAACGTTAAAAGGGGACGTTTCAGCCTTGGCTCGCTCGTTAAAATGGTGTGTTTTCATCATGGCTCGCTCGTTAAAATAGTGTATTTTTACTGTTTCAGTGTAAAAACTGAGAAAACGAACAAAATGCATGACTTTTTATATTCTCCAAATATTATTTCGAATCTTCTCTCGCGACCGACGCTTTTAAACGCGAATTTGAAAGGATTTTCTGGCAAAAAAGCACAAAATTAACAGTGGAGATGGCGAATCGTCGCAAATACATGGCGCGGCAAATGTCCAATGATAAACAAGGTAAAAATTCTTTAGTTCGTCAAATTTTTTGTTCAATTATTTGCTGTCGATAAACGTATCGAACTTGCGATTTATAATGATTGAAATGCTGCTTTTGAGCGATTAATAGGTTAGAAGTAGCTATTTTATTGCGTTTTGTTGTTTTACAAACGTTTTATGTCGCGTTTTGGTATATATTAAACGTTATTGTGTGCGTTTGGGCATAATGAAAATGCGAAATTGGTACATTAATGGTTAAACGAAACACAATTTGGTAGTGTTCGGACGAAACACAAACGTTGCTCAATGACGTTTCGTTAAAACCAAACGTAACACTTTTGCATTTTTGAGTAAGTCAAACGCACTGTTTTAACGTTTGACCGATCCATAAATGTAACTACGTTGCTTTTCTGGTTTCGTCAAATGTTAAAATAGTGCATTTGACTTACTGTCTAACGTTTAAATGGTGCATTTTATGATTTTATGTGATTTCTAATTATTTTTGTATTTTTAATTTCACATATTATGTTTAAATGTTATTTAGGGTGACGCTAAGTTAAAGCCGCCCGTGGATTGACAGCGTCCCACAGCTTTTGCTAGAAGGCAGAAGGTACCAGTTAGGAGAGGGGGAGGTAGAGGGACAGGCGGAGGTCGTCGTAGAGGCGGAAGGACAGACAGCGATATCATTATTGGAGGTGCAGGGCGAGGACGTGGAGGTCGAGGTTGAGGAGGTGGCGGTGGAGGTCGAGGAGGTGACAGTGGAGATGGCTCCTCATTTCAGTTGAGGGATGAACAGTATTATGATACTACTGATTCCGATGATACTGATGATAGTGATGGCGAGTCTCATGAGCTATAGGAGGAGGCGAGTAGGAGTGGTCACCCACACGATGATCAGGGTGAGGGGGATACGTATGGAGGTGACCCTTCTCACCCACATGCTGAGAGGACCATCCGTTATTGAAATCCAAGCAATGGATAGTTTCAGCAGGTCGATCCTGCTACAGGTACTTGCTCGATTACGATAAATGAATTTTAATATTGATTTATTTAGTTATTTAATTTGAATAATTATTTGTTTGAATTTAATTGTTGATTTAATTTGTTAATTGCTTAATTAATTGTTTTTTGAATTAATTAGTGACTTTGTTTATTTACTTAATATTAAAGTTCTTATTTAATTATTTATATTTGAATTTAATAGTTGATTTAATTTGTTATTTAATTGTTTATTTGATTAATTGATTTAATTGTTATTTAATTGTCTATTGAATTAATTAGTGACTTTGTTTATTTACTTAATATTAAAGTTCTTATTTAATTGAATATTTGATTAATTTATTTAATTTGTTATTAATTTTTTTTATTAATTGATTTAATTTGTTATTTAGTTGTTTATTTTAATTGATTTAATTTGTTATTTAGTTATTTATTTCGATTGATTTAATTTCTTAATTTGTTAGAATAATAGAACAGATGGATGATATTCCAGAAACTAGTCAGATTACTAATAAATTAGAAGAAAATCAGAATCCTTATACTATGTCTGAAGTCTATAAAATATTAAAAAATAAACATAGTACTATAGAAAGATTTCCTACAACAATAGAAGATTTAGGAAAAGAGATTAATAATCTTAAAGGAGAGATAAAAATCTTAAAAAAGGTAAATGAGACGTTAGACGAAAGAGTATTTTATTTAGAAAAGAAAGATCATATTAAATTAGATTATGATATGTTAATAGAAGATACAGGAAATGAAAATTTCTTAGGATCCTTAAATTTGATCACTTCTTTTAAATTTCATGTTAAGATAAAATTATTAATAGATAACTCTTTTACTATTGAATTAGTTGCTATTTTTGATAGTGGCGCAGATGTAAGTGTTATACAAGAAGGAATAGTTCCTACTAGATATTTTGACAAATCTACTCATATAGTGAGACATGCAGGTGGTAAAGCCTTAGATATAAATTATAAATTATCTAAAGGTTATATTTGTAATAATAACATATGTATTCCAAAAAGTTTTTTAATAGCTAAAAATATTACTAGTCAATTGATATTAGGCACTTCTTTTATAAAAAGATATTTCCTATCACGTATATTAATACTGATAAGATCATAGGTACTTATAATAAGAAAAATGTAAGTTTTCAGTTTATAACTAAACCTAATACTAGATTTATAAATGAATTAAAAGATTTAATTAATAGAAAAAATAATCAAATTAATTTTTTAAAATTTGAAATTAACTCTTTTTCTATTGAAGACACTTTGCAGAATAATCTTAAATTACAAGAAAAAATAAAAAGTGTTTATAATACTTTCTCTAATGAAATTTGTAATGAACATCCTAATGCTTTTTGGGATAGAAAGAAGCATATTATAAGTCTACCTTATGAGGATGATTTTAATGAGAAAACAATGATAAAGACAAAGGCAAGGCCGTGTCAAATGAACTCTGAATATTTAGAGTTATGTAAAATAGAAATAAGTATGTTATTAGAAAAAAGCTTAATAAAACAGTCTGAATCACCCTGGTCATGTACGGGATTTTATGTTAATAAGCATAGTGAAATTGAAAGAGAAAGACCTAGGTTAGTTATCAATAATAAACCTCTTAATAAAGTCTTAAAATGGATAAGACATCATATTCCTAATAAAAAGGATTTATTAGATAGGTTATATGATGCATTAATATTTTCTAAGTTTGATTTAAAATCAGGATACTGGCAGATTCAAATAAAAGAATCAGATCAATATGAAACAGCTTTTAATGTTCCAATAGGACATTATGAATGGAAAGTTATGCCTTTTGGATTAAAAAATGCACCGTCTGAATTTCAGCAAATTATGAATGATGTTTTTATTCCTTATAGCAATTTTATTATTGTTTATATTGATGATATTTTAGTATTTTCTAAGGATATTCAACCACATTTAAATCATTTAGATATATTTAAGAAGATTATAAAAACTAATGGATTTGTTATCACAATCTAAAATGGTCTTATTTCAGACTAATATTAGATTATTAGGACATAATATTGAAAAAGGAAAAATAATTCCTATAGATAGAAGTATAGATTTTGCTTCTAAATTTCCTGATGAAATAAAGGATAAAACCCAATTACAAAGATTTTTAGGAAGTTTGAATTATATTCTACCTTATTATAAGAACTTAGCATATGATACTGTCATTTTATATGATAGATTAAAAGATAAACCTAAAACTTGGACAAATGAACATACTAATACAGTCCAGAAAATTAAAGAAAAAGTTAAATCTTTACCATGTCTCATATTAGCTAATCCCAATTGGGTTAAAATTGTTGAAACAGATGCCTCTGACATAGGATACGGAGGAATATTAAAACAAATATGTCCTGATGATAAGACAGAAAAATTAGTTCGATATCATTCAGGAAAATGGACTAATAGTCAGAAAATTATGCCACAGTAGCTAAGAAAATATTAGCTATATTGAAATGTGTTTTAAAATTTCAAGATGATTTATACAATCAGAGATTTATAATTAAAACTGATTGTCAAGCATCAAAATATATGTTTAATAAAGATTTTAAACATGATGTCTCTAAGCAAATGTATGCTAGATGGCAAGCTAATTTAGCTCCCTTTGATTTTGATATTGTTTATAAAAAGGGAACAGATAATAGTCTTCCTGATTTTCTCTCTCGTGCTACTGGACTGCATGACAGAGGTCGAGGAAGGCATATCCTTTCTCAAATGGGTAATATTATCCTTTCTCAGATAATATTGCAGACCTTTCTCATAATCCGGTCTTATTTAATAAATTCCAAAAATTTCTTGAACAAGAAAAGGAGGAATCCTCCTCTTCTACAGAAAACACGTCCGCATCATATGTGGAAATTGCTGTTGCCGAGGATCATATTACAAATTACAAAGTTCATAATAAAAAGGAACTTTTATTTCTTATAGAAGATAAGGATCTTCAATGGGGAAAAGATCCATGGGAATTGATTAAAAGATATCTGAATACAGGATCTCCTAATAATGGAATTTATATTCATGCTAATGGAGCTTATAAGCCACACATGTACTATGAAACTATTTTGAAAGTTTCTGGTACTTGTGACATTAAACATTTTTACCCTTATCAGGGTAGTAAAATTTACAATTTTAGTAAGATCATTATAAAAAAGATTATAACAGCAGAAGAATGGGGGTTATCAACTTTGAATGATAGGGAATTCATAATTCCTGAAACCCAAGTGAAATATAAATATAATTACTGGCATTATATTGAAGCCCATACTCAGATTTTCTTATATGAAAATAATAATAAGAAACATTCTTGGTTTATTAAAATCTGTGGAAACATTTATAATGATCTCATCCCAAATTGGTTCATAAAGTGGTGGTACCAACATGGACCAGTTAAAAATATTCTTCCTAAAGATTTTCTCTCCTCATATGGAGATTGGGTAAAAGTTTCATCCAAAATATCCGAATCAGTAGCATCTAATAGATGCAATGAAACCATTGCTAATATGTGATTTTTTATAGAATTCTCCATTTCCTGGATTTGGAGATGGATCCCTGAACTCAGTTATACTGAGGAAAATTTACCATGCATCATGAAGACAATTTATACGAGATTCTGGGATAAAATGCAAAAGCTTGATCCTTATACTAATAAGCCTTATGGGCAAGAGACTCTTATGGCTATCCAAGAAAGAGTCCAGCATTATAGTCAGCATAAAGAAACTTCAAGTTCTCAGGAGATTGATCCTTTCACTCATATTTCGATGAAGATGAAATTGCAAAAAGATAATATTTCTCAGCAAGATCTTATTAATGCCTATATGGATGAGCTCAAAAAACATTTGCAGAAAAATGAAGATAATAAATCAGATGTTTCCATGGCATCCTCTTCTGGAGCTCATAGTTTGGTGGGTGAATATCAAGACCCTAAAGATATGGAAGAATTTGTGCAGGATCCTAATGATATTGATCCCTTTGATGAAGATTTTATGAATGCACAATTAAAGGACTTGATAGATGGCTTAAATGCTGAAAATGCCAAAAATAAAGGTAAAGCTAAAGTTATATGATGACAAGGACATAAAGGAAGAAGACAAAGAAGACAAAGAAATGAAGACTTAAAGGAAGATGCTGCAGACTTAAAGATGCTAAAGATGGGTGGTAGTGCGTGCTTATTTAAGCAATGATGTAATAGATAGTGCTATAATATGTAAGCAATGACCTCATTAGAGGCTTATAATTGTATGGACTTGAAAAATAAGATTTGAAGTCCGTAATAGTTAGCATAGAACTAGTATAAATAGCCTACTAAGTTTTCAGTTTTAGGCAGAACTCTTCTGCCCCTTCTCTTCTCTCTCTTCTATACAACTCTCTTTGTATATTTCTCTCTTTGTATATTTCTTTCCCTTAATATATTACTCCAGCGGAGGTTTTTTTATTTATAAGCAGCGTTGAGATTTCTTTATATTTATTCTGGTGTCATCAAACCAGTAAGTTTTCTAATTTTATTTTCTTGAATTATATTCAGCAGTATGAGAGGCTAAAAGCCTCATGGTTAGAATAAAAGTTAAGAAATTATGTAAATTCATACTTTAGATCCTTATTATTGAGAAATTTTCAGTATGATAATATTGAATTAAAGAATAGGTTAGAATTGTTTTAAGACCAAAACTTGCAGTTTACATTATGAGATCAGAACCCTCAGTTTACACAACGAGATCAGAAAATATCAGTTTACATAAGGATCATCAGAACCGTCTGTTTACATGAGGAGACCAGAACTTGCAGTTTACATTATGAGATCAGAACCCTCAGTTTACATAATGAGATCAGCAATATCAGTTTACATAAGGATCATAAAAACCGTCTGTTTACATGAGGAGACCAGAACTTGCAGTTTACATTATGAGATCAGAACCCTCAGTTTACATAACGAGATCATAAATATCAGTTTACATAAAGATGTCAGAAAAGTCAGTTTACATAAGGATACCATAACTTCAAGTTTACATTACGAGACCATAACTTCAGGTTTACATAACGTGATCAGAAATTCAAGTTTACATAACGAGATCAGAACATTAAATTTACATAACGAGATCAGAACATTAAGTTAGTTTACATAACGAGATCAGAACCGTGCTATACAAGAAACATTTTACATCTAAGTTACTTTTAATCCTTCTTTTTCCTTTGATGTTTCAATTTGGCTTTGTGCACCCTCGTCTCAACTGTACTTTCAAAATGAACATTCAGCACACCTCTTGCCCTCCTAGAAGTGGGGTCTCTAATCTTCTTCAACAAAGGCAATTCAAAATTCTCATCAAAAATATCAGCTTGGGTAGCAAGTGCATCTTTGGCTTTCACATAGTACTCATCCAAAATACTACCAATCTCACTGGTATGCGATAATCTAATTAGATCAAAATACCTTCTACTAGCATCTGCCCTCCACAGAGATGGTGAAAAAATTGATGGCGAACACATCGACACTTCTAAACATTAGACTTTCCACAACGGGAAACTGAAGCAGCTTTTGTCCACCTATCGAGGATATACATTTGTGGAATTTTCTGCAAAAAGGGAAAAAAAAACCAGATTAGTTATGTTGTTTTATATCAGTTATAACTATTTTACATAATTGACATCAGCATATAGAGAATACCGTAAAATTATTCTGAAAAAGGACACGGAGGCAATGAGAACATAGAATCCCCACTTCAAAAAACTTCTTGCATGAACACTTTACAGAATAATCATTGTCATCGTAAATGACAACGTGCCGGAATATAGGATCATCCTCATCTTCTTTTGGAATCCAAACTTCAAACATATATACACCATTTGATTGGGACTTCTGCTCCATTGTCAATTCCAGCATATTAAGATATTGCTTCTCAAAATATGTGTACATCTCAAGTGTGTACACTTCACGGGCATGCCTCAACATTATACATTGTTTAACAGGCACGTCAACCTTGCCATAGAAGCACCTATGATCCTCGCAAGCAGCTTGATATCGCCAATCCAGAACAACGTCCACAAATTGATGGTAAAAATCACATAATGTTGAAGTCTTAGACAATCTTCGAGAAATAGCGTTATTTGTACTCTCACTCCTCTGGGAAGATGATGTTCCTCCAGAAAAATAATCCTTGCTGAACGCAGGACACCACTTCTCCCTTGATTCGTAAGTTTTTCTCAACCACTCATTGTCTTCGCATCCATATTTTTGTTCCATCCTGAAAACACATCAAAACGTTGTAAGATTATGTAAACTTATGTAAACTGATATTTTATGTAAACTCGCAATTTATGTAAACTCACAGTTGACATAAATTAACAAATCCAATCACTTACCTCTTCTAGTGGTAATTAAATTCGTCAACGGTGTCCACTTTGGCGAGCAATTTATAAAACAACTCACGGAAACCTGCCTGCTGTCTGAGAAAACCAATTTTGCTCTCGGAGTTTTTTATGATATGCCAAATGCAAAGACGATGTCGTGAATCAGGAAATATCTCTTGAATCGCCCTTCCCATGGATGCTGATTGATCACTCATTACAGTTATCGGATGCTTATTGTCCATCGACCTCAAGAATGTAGAAAATAACCAAACAAATGATTCAACTCTCTCGTCCCTCTAAAACCAATTCCAAACATCACATTCTTCCTGTGGTTGTCCAATCCGATAAATGGACCACATATCAAATCATATTTATTTGTACAATACGTGGTGTCATGGATTAAAAAATCACCAAATAGCTTGTAATCACTCTTCATTTGACCATCTCTCTAAACAATATTTTTTAGATAAGACTCATTGTCCAATTCAAAATCAAAGAAAAAACCTTCTTCGAGAGCAGCCCTGTATTTCAATATCTCAATCAAAACATTGGAATCACTTCCATCAATGTATTTTCTTTTTCTCGTTTCTAGCTCATTGTACACATTCCTTTGTGTAAAACCAACGTTTGATCGACCTCCAGCCTACATAACATCATAAATGTACTTTACATTTATGTAAACTGGTATTGTAGTTTACGTTTATGTAAACTTGTAGTTTACATAAAGTGGTATTATGTTTATGTAAACTTGTAGTTTACATAAACAAACTACCACTTTACACAAACATAACAGTACGATCGTTGTATGCAAATAACACGGATTTTACACGAACAAAACTAACCTCTTCATAAAGGAGCTTGTAACTGTCACGAACAGATATCCCAGCAGATTTCATTGTATGAAAAAAATCAATCGATGATCTGGACAGCTTCTTATGCGAACGTAACAAATGTCTTTAATTTTCCGGACACATAACGTGATTATGCTTTCGAAAATGCTTTGTGACGACCCATAAACCATCTTTCGATCTCATTTTTATTTCAATACAAGCCAAACAATCAGAACGACTATCAAGCTTGGTGAATATTTGGTCTATCTTACAATTCTCCTTCTTCTTACCATATTTACAGCAAACAATTCTCCTCCAATATCTGGTTCAGTCACTTCTCTTTCTATCTTTATCTAAACGAACACCAAAACTAAGATCCCAAGCATATGCATTATAAAGTTCATAAGCTTTCTCCTCACCCTCGGATGTTCTATCGACAAGAGAAGGCATTGTTTCATCATCCACTGGTTCCAAATCTGAAATGAATAAAGAAAGGTGGAGGTTTGCATCAAATCCATATTAATTACAGACGAAAAAATATACGATAAACAATAACCTACCACAACATATTACTTGCAAGGTAGAACGATATCCGACACTTTTACAAACACCTAAACCACCTTCAATGAAATTATCTATTTCCCCCATAGAAACTATAAGCACAAAGTTGATTTTACACAAACACAATACGAGTTTACATAAGCACACAATCGAGTTTACATAAAACTATCGTGCCCTTAAACACACATTCGAGTTAACATAAGTACACAGACGACTTTACAAAAGCTCAAAAGGTGAGTTTACATAAGCTATCGTGCCCTTAAGACTGCATGATATGGATACCACAATGATCCGAATTTCAAAATTTGCAACACTATCAAGATGAACATGATGATATATACAAAATTTCAATCTCGAAAATCACCCCCCCCCCCCCCGTTATCGTTATTTGTCCGCTGGGCAACAAAATAGACCAAAAAATAAAACTTTGAAGGTTGCTCCAGTCTTGTCGAACGAAGGTGAAAGCGTCTCCCACCATTCTCTCACTTCAGGAGCATTAAATGCGCATTTAATGCACATTTACACATACACAATGCGAGATTACATGAGCACACAGTCGATTTTACATGAGCACGCAGTCGAGTTTACATAAGCACGGAGTAGCGAGCAGTCGAGTTTACATGAGCACGCAGTAGCACGCAGTCGAGTTTACATAAGTACGCAGTCGAACTTACATAAACACGGAGTAGCGCGCAGTCGAGTTTACATGAGCACGCAGTCGAGTTTACATAAGCACACAGTCGAGTTTACATAACTATCGTGTCCAGTTTACAAACACACATACGACTTTACATAAGTACACAGTCGAATTTACATAACACTATCGTGTCCTTAAACACACATTCGAGATTACATATACCAAATTTGAAATTCAAAATCACCGCCCCGTCATCATTATTTGTCTGCTGGGCAACAAAATGGACAAAAAAATCAACCTTTGAAGGATTCTACCGTCTTGTCGAACGCCGGTGACGACGTTCCCAGCTTGTTGAACACTAGTGAACCTTCCTTTCCCTTCAGCGGCATTAAATGCGCATTAAATGCGCCTTGAAGGAATGAACGAACTATTGAACCCGGCTGAATTTCGGTTTTTCCGTCATTAACCGGGTGTGTGTAAAACCCTCCTTTTACTCCTAGGAGTATAGTATAATTTGCGTAGTAGTACTATAGTAGTATTATATAAATTGCCTTAAATAACAAATTAAATCAATTGAAATAAACAATTAAATAAGCAATTAAATCAATTAATCAAATGATCAATTAAATAAAAAATTAAGAAATTAAATCAATCGAAATAAATAACTAAATAACAAATTAAATCAATTAAAATAAACAACTAAATAACAAATTAAATCAATTAATAACAAATTAATAAAATATTCAATTAAATAAGAACTTTAATATTAAGTAAATAAACAAAGTCACTAATTAATTCAATAGACAATTAAATAACAATTAAATCAATTAATCAAATAAATAATTAAATAACAAATTAAATCAACTATTAAATTCAAATATAAATAATTAAATAAGAACTTTAATATTAAGTAAATAAACAAAGTCACTAATTAATTCAATAAACTATTAAATCAATTAATCAAATAAATAATTAAATAACAAATTAAACAATTAATTAAGCAATTAAATCAATTAATCAAATAAACGATCCTTATGTAAACTTAATGTATTCATCTCGTTATGTAATCTAAGAGTTATGATCTTCTTATGTAAACTGGCAGTTATGATATCGTTATGTAAACTGAGGGTTCTGATACCGATATGTACACTTACAGTTATAATCTCCTTATGTAAACTGTAAGTTTACAGTTTACATAAGCTGACAGTCAATGTAGAAAACAGCAACAACAAATATAAATCCGTTCTACATGAACATAGTTACTTATCATTCGGACATTTGTTTTTATAGTAAAATTCAGATATCTACCTCTTTAGCGGAACCAGGAGGGTATTGTGTGGTGACATTAGCAAGTTAAACAGGTACTTCACCCTCAACATTTTCAAGATCTCAGGATTGTCCTTCGCAGCAATCAAGTCATGGTCATAGTTGAAAACTTGTTGTCCATGATAAAGCTCCATATGCCGCATGACGTAGAGTCCACAATTGAATCCGTCAGGGTTTTTCCATGCAATGTTAGCGTAGGTCCACTTCCAATGGTAGCATTTCTCATAGCGTTTAGCCCAAGGTGTATCTGATGTCCAGTCTTGGAAGTAGTACACCTGCATCATTTTACACAAGATTTTGTGTACAATGAAGTCTACAATGTTGTAAATTGGACATCATTATGTTATATTGTACTTACTAGTTTCTTTGGAAGACCATCGTAGGATACTGCTTCTCCGCGTGCGTTGTCAATGAGTACCACATGTTTTTCATTGCTGTTGATGCACACCAACACATAATGGCCATCTAGGTGGATGGGGAAGAACACCTGCATTATATGTATGCATAAAAATTATTATTTTTTAAATAAAATGTAATGTAAACTATGGGAATGGTGGTACTCATTACCATGGACGCCAGAAAAGTATTTTTGGTTATTTTCAGGAACCATAATTTTGTTGTCATCTGTTCTGAAAATCGTTGCATACATGTCTTGTTCTTTCCTGGTGCCATTCCAACGTCTTTCACTATGAGCTGCATAATTTGAAATGTTAAATAGAGAGGTTATCAACAAACTATTTTAGGGCAAGTTATGTAAAGTAGTGTGTAAGTATTAACTCACAGAAAACTGGACTGAGCAGAAAAACCTCGAAGGTTTCTCAGTTTGTTTCAAATTTTTGGCCCTGTTCAAGTGATACGACCAACAATCAATGATGGTCGTATCCAACCATTCACCCCAAACCATGCTGGACATCTGCTTCCGGTCTATGGTAAGATTGCCTTCCCCACCAAACAGTTGCTCGCTAACAAGTGTTATGTAAAATAGACTTATGTAAGCTGACCGTGTGTAAAGTATGTTATGTAAAGTGAGTTATGTGACTGCGTTTATGTAAAGTACATTTATGTAAACTTGTTTTGCTATACCTTTATGTAAAATGACTTAAGAAAAATAGATTGATGTAAAATAGATGTAGTTCAAGAACACTTACTAGTTCGACCTGCCCTCACTTGCATCTGCAGGCAAAAATGCGTAGTCATTGACTATCCTTTCCTTCTCAGAGATTCTTGCACGTGTATCCTTCCTCTAGCTGGTGATGTAAGGAGACAGCAATTTCCTTGGTTTTTTAACTGCACGATGTGCCCTGTTGGGACGGAATGCAGCTATCTCATCTGTGTTATCTGGATCCCCCATGATCACGCTGAAATGTTGGATTCAAATTGTTTAATTGATATTCAATGTTTAATTACACCAAATGGGAGATAATAAGAATACTTACTCGAAGTCAGGCTCGTCCGCAAGCATTGGTTAATCCGGGAAGTCAAGTCTCCTAAATAAGTGGGACTGAACATCTTGGATGGATGCATGTACCAAGGCATTTGCTCCATTCTTATCGGCCATTTTATCTTTCTCAGTTTCCTGAAATTTATGAATCAAACGCACTGGTGTTAGTTGTGAAAAGCCTAGATCAAAAGTTGGAGTCATTGGCTTCCTTTTCTTAATTGGAATTGGCACCTGTCCAAAGCTTTTCTCTACAAGATCAGCCAGCAGGCACATTTATTTTAACATTTGAGTGTCTGGTGTGTCTGTTGGCTGCAAGTTGCTATTATTTAATTATTGAAAGTTATTCCACAAAGTTGTGCAATCTAAAATAACAAATTTACATGATTTTACATGAAATACCTCTCCAGCTGGTATTTTGTTTGCTGTCGGTGTTTTTTCATTTTCTGCATGTTCCACCACCAACGGATTTGCACCCTGGTTTTCCTCCAAACATAAGCAATAGTTTACATAAGCAGATCAGAAGATTATTAATCACGAATTATGAGCATTCTAGTCTTAGGAACACCAATCTACAACAAAAAAAGGGACTTTACATGAGAAAACAGTACTTCACACAAGCAAATCAGCACTTTACATAAACAATCAATAGTTTACATAAGCTGATCAGATGATGATTTTACCCGAATTATGAGCATTCTAGTCTTTGGAATAACAATTTAGAACTAAAAAAAGTGACTTCACATGAGAAAACAGTACTTTACATAAACATGTCAGTACTTTACATAAATAAATCAGAATGGATAGTACTTATCATAAACCTATCCAGTATTATTCTTACCTTTTTCTCTTTAGCTTTCTTCTCCTCATTGTCCACTGCTGGTATTTTGTTTGCTGGTGGTGTTTTTTCAGATTCTGCAGTTTCCACCCCCACTGGATTTGCACCCTGGTTTTGCTCCAAACATAAGCAAAACATTATTAGAATTATTTTGCAAATCATTAAGAACACCAGCATATCAGCAATAACAGTAGTTTACATTAACAACCAGTAGTTTACATAAGCATATGATAAGATTATTAAACACGAATTATGAGCATTGTAGTCTTAGGGAACACCAATTTACAACCCAAAAATGTATTTTCAAATGACAAAAAAGTACTTTACACAAGCATGACAGCATTTTACATAAATAACCACTAGTTTACATAAACATAACAGACTATGATAGTACTTAACAAAAACTTATCCAGTATTATGCTTACCGCTTTCTGTTCAGCTTGCTCCTCCTCATTGGCCACTGCTTTCTGGAGCTCATTTATTACACCTTGAACATCTTCCAGGATTGATTGTAATGTACCCAAATCCGGGGTCTTTGAAGCCCTAATTCTTTCCAAGTACTCTATGAACGATCTACTATATTTACCCAATTGCATATATATTTCTACAAAATTTGACAGGATCTCATCGTCATCCTGTACACACATTGCATTTCTCACATGAAGTGTTTTATTCCAAAAAATCCTGTAAACTACATTCAGTATGATATTTACCTGTTCATCTTGCTTTGCTGACGCAGAAGGGTTGCCCTCTTCCATAAGTGATATGATCATATCTGAAACAATTGGAGCAATATTTGCAGCTCCCCCATCCCTTTTTACTGGCTCAGATCTATTAGCTTCCTCATCCTCATCCTCAAACAAATGTTGGAATAGCGATTGTATTAGTATCTGGGTCTGGCAAGAGATTCTGATTCTGGAATGCATAGAACGAAAGTGAGTTTCTAGCTAGGCCCGGGCAGATAATCTTTCAGAAATTCCCCCGCGTAAGTAGATAGCAGTTCTAAACTCCTAGAAAAAGTCTAAATATAGTGAGAAGAGGTAAGAGCCAAAGGGCCAATCTTAAGAATCTGACAAATTCTGTAAAAGAAAAGCTCTTCTACAAAAGTTTGGCTAAGTAAAAAAAATATAAGCCAAGGTTACGAAACTAACAAGTTCTTAAGTTAGTAGGGAAGCAAATGGAATTCAGAGATAGGAGTGATCACACCTTGAAGAAGGGAGGTAAAAGTTATATTGGCCGGTGTGTGTATAAACTGTTGGTGTATATGCCTTAATGAGGGCTATTTATGTAAATAAACTTTGAGGGTTATTTATGTAAATAAGACATTTATCGTTTGATTGATTATTTATCTGATGAGTTAATTTCATGAAATTATATTCTTGTGCATATTGAATTTCATGAAAATGATCCGCCAAAAGAAACACTCCATGGACTGTTAGATCATGAGTGATTCTTTTGAGTAGTACTCGTACGAGGATCCTTAGACCAGAAATCACTGCATAGTCTTAGGTGAATTAGAGTGTGCTTTGACATATGCCTAACGGGACCGTAACAGGTTGCCAAGTACGGGTATGATTGGGTACACTATGAGTCACGCTAAGGTATGTAGGTGAAGTGATGGGACTACAAGTCTCTCTTAAATGAGAGATGATATCTTGGCCGCTTGATAGTGAACTGAGAAGTGCATGGCCGTGCCCAAGAAATGATAAGGGTTATCATTTGCTTGATTAAGTTCAGTGTCACTAAGAGATCAAGTAAAACGTTTAGCTATATAAGGATGATTGGTTCCATGCCTTATGCTAAACTGGATATCAGTGTAGAGGACATTACGTAGTATACTCGGAAGGTTGTGTTGAATCACCATTCGACCCTCCGTTCTGAATTGTGTAGTCATTATGTCTTGCTAGAGACCACTAATGATTTATGGATTAATTAATGAGATTAATTTATTCATTGTCAATTTGGAATGGACCTACAGGATCGCACATAAGTGAGTTCGATGATTCAGAATTAATTAAATTGCCTGTTCTAAGTATAAGAGTTATACTTAAATAGATAATATTTAATTAAATGGTTTAATTAAATATTATTGAAGAGTTTTATGGTATTAATTAAAAGTTAATTAATTACCTGGGAAGAATTGAGTTGAGCTGATAAATCAAGGGACCTAATTGTGAATTAAGGTTGTTGACCCATCAGCCTGATCCTTGGATCAATGGGTTGATCCATGGTGTTGGTTAAACCCAACTCAGTAAATAATTAATTAATTATTATTAATTATTATTTATAATTAATTAAAACAGATACTTCTCAAATCAGAGAAGTATCTGGAGTCTGTTAAAAATGTTTTAACAGACTCAGTTTTTAAATATATACGTTTGAAAAAAAAAATTTTTCAACAGACAATCAGACTTCAGAAAAAAAAAAAAGGAACGTTCTTCCAAAACTATTCTTCCCAGAGAGAAAAACGTTTTCTCTTAAAACAGGTAAATTTTGGGGCTAGCACCGGTTCTGAGAGAACTCCAGTGCAAGAACGTAGAGGCAATTCGCTTGAATTGTTCTTTGGTGGTGAACGTAATCTTCCCAAAGGATCCAGGCGACTGCACAACCGATTACGCGTCGAGGGTAAGACCCGAATCCTTTAGTGTTTAGGAATTCCGCCATTTAATTTAGAATTAAATGCCTAAACACAATCCAACAGTGGTATCAAAGCCTGGTTAATTGTTTTAATTAAAAATGTTTTAATTAAAATTGGGTATAAGTTTGTTTTCCCTTGAAAAACAGTTTTAAAGAAAAAAAAATGTTGCTGGGAAAGGTCGCCGGAGCGATTTTCCGGCCGGCCGGAAGTTCGCCGGAAAAACGAAAAGTGCTCAAAAATTAGTTTTGGCCTGAATTTTTCTGTGCTTTTTGTTCTTTTATTAATGGGGAACGATTTTATGTTGATTGGGTGTCAAAAACGTTTTGATTTGCAATTGATTGGGCTGTTGTTTTGAAAACTGTTTGCCGGAAATATCCGCCGATTTCTGGTTTTGGTTTTGTTTCGAAACTAGTCGGGAAGCTTTCTTTCGATTAAACTATTTGCTGGTTGTTGTTGCTGGTTATTTTTTTTATCTCCGCAGGGTGTTGGGTCGTCCGCTTCGCCGGAATCCATGTCGGCGAGCTGCTTCGTTTTCATCGAAGCGGTCGCTGGGTTCGCGGCTGGTCAATCGCCATCGGGGCCGGAAATGTTCTGGTCGCCGAACGATTGAAGCGACGGAGAGACGACGATCGGTTGGAACCAAGCCGGATGAGATGAACGGCGAGTGTCGCCGGGATTCGAGGAAGCCGCTGAAACCCGATCGCAGGTCACCGGGGAAGAAGAAGGAGGCGGCGGGGGGCTGGTGCCCTAATTGGGTGAAATGACCAAATTGCCCCCGCCGCACTCCATAATCTCGGAAATGCCCCGCCGCAAGCCCAAAACCCTAGCTGCCAAAATTTAAATGTTTTAAAATTACAAACCAGCCCCAGCAGTTTTGTTTCCCTTAAACCCTAAGCCCAGAATTTTGGTTATTTACGAAATGACCCCAAGAGTTTCAGAAAATTAAAATTTAAAAAAAAATTTCTGAATTTATTTAATAAGATTTTAATTAAATAATCTTATTAGATAAAGATAGGATTAATTTAGAATTTATCCTATAAGTTTAAATTTTGAAATAAATTATCTTAATTAGATTAGGATAATTTGAAAAGATAAATAAATAAATAATTAATTAGATTAATTAATTGTTATTTATTTTATTTTACTTATGATGCTTAAATTTAAATTGTTTAAATTTTAAGTGAAGCATCATAATTATGCTAGCATGTTCATGCATCATTCGATTAAAATGAATGAACATGGGATTGATTAAAATTGATCATGACACGATCAATTTTAATAGTGTAAGAGTTACACAATCCCTAATTAAATGATTCGGCTTAATAAAATTGGCTTGTATGAAGCATATGCATTTGTGTGTTTTTCTATGCATGAATTGGGCTTAAAATTTATTATTTAAATTTTTTGGGCCTACGAGCCATTTTAAAATTGGGCCTGCGTGCCTATTAAATAATTATGTAATAGTTAGGCCCAAAAGGAGGTTCCAAAGGAGTCCATGGTGGAGCCCAGGAACGGAAGCCCAAAATGGAGGCCCAAAAAGAAGTTTTTTTTTTAAAAGGCCCTGTAATAGATTAGAGCCCAATTCATCGTATTTCCGCAATTTTATGTTTTATGAATGAATGAAAACGACAATGCATGTTAAGCCGATCAAACTTAAATCCCAAAAACCCAAGATTTTGCTTCCATACTTGAGGGCCCGCTTGAGCGTTGAACGTCTGGTGGACTTGGAGAGCCCAAGGGCCTCAGGTTTTCTTCGTGCGGCAGGTTGTTGCATAATAGTGCCCAACTTTATCACTACCATTAATGAGTGGAAAAACTGTTTGGGTATTAGATGCTCGACTTTATCACTACCACTTGTTATGGAAAAACTGTGTGGGTATCTATTGATGTAATGCCTTGAGGGATGGTTTAACTTGGGAAAATTAATCCTAGCTTGACCCGATAAGTTGACTAGGGATTAATTTTGCAAAGATAGGATGGTGTCAAACATTTGGAATGTTCATCCTATCACCGAAAAGTTGCATAGTGATGCAATTGGAAATCGTTAATTTACATAGGGATGTGATTTGAACGTTGCCTACCAAAAGAGCCCAATCCCTACGATACTTGCCAAAGCAAGACTGGGGTTGATTCTTTGTGGATTTTCGGCCCACAATCTAGCACCAACACAAAATTGTTTGGGATTTCAATTTTGGCTATTGTGGAAAATATTTTAAAACTCATTCTAATATTTTGCATTTTCTTTTGTAGAAATGGCATCTACTAGCACTAATACATCTAATCTCACTCTAAGAAGCATTTTGGACAAAGAAAAGCTTGTTGGTCCAAACTTCTTAGATTGGGAAAGAAACTTGAGAATCGTTCTCAAACAAGAAAGGAAGCTAAATATCTTAGATGCTACTTTACCTGAACCACCAGTAAATGCTACGGCTGCGGTTCAACGAGCATGGGAAAAGTTGAAAAGCGATTCTGATGACGTGACATGTCTGATGCTCGCGACTATGTCAGGCGAGCTTCAGAAACAATTTATGAATTCGGAAGCGTTCCAAATTTATGTGTCACTAACGGAAATGTTACGTGAACAAGCCCGTAACGAAAGGTTCGTTACGATAAAAGCATTGATCTCATGCAAGATGGTGAAGGGTTCGTCAGTAAGCACGTATTTGATCAAGATGAAGGGGTATATTGATACCCTAGAGAGATTAAATGCACCTCTTTCTAGAGAGTTAGCCATTGACATCATCTTGGCTTCACTGCCTGATGATTACAATGACTTTGTGGTGAACTACAACATGCATAACATGGAGAGGACAATTCTTGAGCTCCATGGAATGCTTAAAAATATTGAGCAAACCCTTCGGAAGGCAACGCCAGTACTTGTTGTGGAAAAGGGTAAGGGCAACAAGAGAAAGTTTGAAGGCAAGGCAAAAGTTGCTGAAAACAAGAAGCCTCGCAGTAAGACTACTCCTAAGGCTCAGCCTCAAACTTCTCTTACTAAGAAAAATGCTCAGAAGGACGCAGTATGTTTCCATTGCAATCAGAAGGGGCATTGGAGAAGAAACTGCAAGCTGTTTCTTGAAGAGAAGAAACAGAATCCTTCGGCTTCAGGTATCTTTGTTATTGAAATTAATCTTTCTATGTCCACCTCATGGGTATTAGATACCGGATGTGGGGCTCACATTTGTACTGATGTGCAGGGACTGAGCAATAGAAGGATGACAAAGAAAGGCGAAGTAGATCTCCGAGTAGGCAACGGGGCAAGAGTTGCAGCCGTTGAAGTTGGAGATTACATTTTGTCTTTGCCTTCCAGTTTAAACATTGTTTTAGAGAATTGTTATTATGTACCTACTATGAGTAGGAATATTATTTCAATTTCTTGCTTGGATATCAAAGGATTTCGTTTTATTATTGGTAATAAATCGTTGTCTTTATATCAAAAAGATGTTTTATATGGAGTTGCAAATTTGTGCAATGGCCTATATATCTTGGATTTGACCCAAGAGAAACCGGTATATAACATTGAAAAGAAAGCCAAATTAATTCAATCTGATTTAAGTCCAACATATCTATGGCACTGTCGTCTAGACCATGCAAATGAGAAGCGAGTTCAAAGACTTCATGAGGATGGAGTGCTTGGTTCATTTGATTTCGAATCATATGACACATGTGAACCCTGTTTGCAAGGCAAAATGACGAAGAGTCCTTTCAGCAAGAAAGGCGAGAGGACTAGTGAGCTATTGGCACTAATACATACAGATGTATGTGGACCGATGAGCACACAAGCCAGAGGTGGATTTGAATACTTCGTGACTTTTACCGATGACTATAGTAGATATGGATATGTCTACGTAATGAGGTATAAAAGTGAAACTTTTGAAAAGTTCAAAGAGTTTAAAAATGAAGTAGAAAATCAGTTAAATAGAAGGATTAAGGCTATTCGCTCTGATCGGGGAGGTGAATACCTTAATGATGAGTTCGATGGCTATCTAAAACAGTGTGGAATTGTTTCACAGCTGACTCCACCAGGAACACCTCAATGGAATGGTGTATCCGAGAGGAGGAATCGGACCTTATTAGATATGGTTCGATCTATGATGGGCCAAGCGACTCTCCCTATGTCCTTTTGGGGTTATGCCCTTCTTTCAGCTGCCTACTTACTAAATCGTATTCCATCTAAGGCAGTAGATAAGACTCCATATGAGATGTGGACGGGTCAAAAACCCTATATGTCATATCTACGAGTTTGGGGTTGTCAAGCTCATGTAAAGCATTTACAAAGTAGTAAGCTTGAACCTAAAACTGACAAATGCCTGTTTGTGGGATATCCTAAGGAAACTAAAGGATATCAATTCTACAATCCAACTGAGAACAAAGTGTTTGTTGCTCGGGGAGCCACTTTCTTAGAGAAAGATTTTCTCTACAAGAAAGATAGTGGGAGTAGAATAGAACTCGGAGAAGTTCCAGAACCACAAGAGAATGTAGAATGATCTACAGAAACTGAGATGGAAGTTGACATGGGAACTCATGAAGATGAGCAGCCTGAGTCAACAACACAAGAACCTAGAAGGTCTAGTAGATCTCGTCATGAACCTGAGAGATACGGATTTCTCGTAACTGACGATCAAGATTTGATCTTGGTGGACTCTAATGAGCCCGTGAACTACAAACAGGTTTTAGAAAGTCCAGATTCAGATAAATGGCTACAAGCAATGGAATCTGAAATGCAATCCATAAGGGACAATAAAGTTTGGACTTTGATTGATCCTCCTGTTCAGGCAAAGGTTGTCGATTGCAAGTGGATTTTCAAGTTAAAACCTGGCGGGATCTTCAAGGCACGACTAGTGGCTAAAGGTTTCAGACAGACTCATGGTATAGACTATGATGAAACCTTCTCCCCTGTCGTGATGCTCAAGTCCATTCGGACTATGCTCGCCATAGCTGCATATTATGACTATGAGATATGACAGATGGATGTTAAGACGGCTTTCCTGAATGGAAACCTACTCGAGGATGTTTATATGAAACAACCCGAGGGATACATCGATCAAGAGCATCCAAATCGTGTATGCAAGCTTCAGAGGTCCATCTACGGACTAAAGCAAGCATCTCGGAGTTGGAATCTTCGTTTTGACGAGGCAGTAAAAGGTTACGGCTTCATAAAGAACGAAGATGAGCCTTGTGTTTACAAGAAGGTTAGTGGGAGCAAGATAGTTTTCCTTGTCCTATATGTGGACGACATCCTACTCATAGGAAATGACATTCCCATGATGAAAGACATCAAACAATGGTTGGGGACTGTATTTTATATGAAAGACTTAGGAGAAGCCGAAATGATACTAGGTATCAAGATCTATAGAGATAGGTCAAAAAGGCTTCTAGGACTAAGTCAAGAAGGGTACATAGACAAAATATTGAAGAGGTTCAATATGTCTAACTCCAAAAATGGTAAGGTACCATTTAGACATGGCCTTCTCTTGAAGAAGAACCAAGGTCCTTCAACAAGAGAGGAGAGGGATACAATGAGTAGAGTACCATATGCTTCGGCAATAGGATCTATCATGTATGCCATGTTATGTACCCGCCCGGATGTCGCACATGCACTGAGCATGACTAGCAGATACCAACAAGATCCAGGAACAGATCATTGGACTGCAGTCAAAGCAATCCTAAAGTACTTGCGAAGGACTAAAGGATTGATGCTAGTGTATGGAGGACAAGAACAGCTCATCGTACAAGGTTACGCTGATGCTGCTTTCCAAACAGATCAAGATGACATGAAGTCACAATCAGGCTACGTGTTTAGTCTGAATGGTGGTGCAATAAGTTGGAAAAGCTCCAAGCAAGATACAACAGCCGATTCTACAACAGAGTCTGAGTACATTGCTGCATCCGATGCTGCAAAGGAAGCTGTTTGGTTAAGAAAGTTCGTGTCAGACATCGGAGTGATACCGAGTATCCAAGATCCGATAGAACTTTTCTGTGACAATAACGGGGCCATCGCACAAGCTAAGGAGCCTCGGTCACACCAGAAAACCAAACATATACTCAGAAGGTTTCACCTCATCCGAGAGATCATTGATCGAGGAGATGTGAAAGTGTGCAAAATAGGGTCAGACGACAATTTAACAGATCCTCTCACAAAAGCTCTACCACAGTCAAAGTTTGATAGACATGTAATAGAGCTTGGACTTAAACAGTTTAGGACATAGCCCTTCAACGGGCAAGTGGGAGATTGTTGGTGTATATGCCCTAATGAGGGCTATTTATGTAAATAAACTTTGAGGGTTATTTATGTAAATAAGACATTTGTCGTTTGATTGATTATTTTTCTGATGAGTTAATTTCATGAAATTATATTCTTGTGCATATTGAATTTCATGAAAATGATCCGCCAAAAGAAACACTCCATGGACTGTTAGATCATGAGTGATTCTTTTGAGTAGTACTCGTACGAGGATCCTTAGACCAGAAATCACTGCATAGTCTTAGGTGAATTAGAGTGTGCTTTGACATATGCCTAACGGGACCGTAACAGGTTGCCAAGTACGGGTATGGTTGGGTACACTATGAGTCACGCTAAGGTATGTAGGTGAAGTGATGGGACTACAAGTCTCTCTTAAATGAGAGATGATATCTTGGCCGCTTGATAGTGAACTGAGAAGTGTATGGCCGTGCCCAAGAAATGATAAGGGTTATCATTTGCTTGATTAAGTTCAGTGTCACTAAGAGATCAAGTAAAACGTTTAGCTATATAAGGATGATTGGTTCCATGCCTCATGCTAAACTGGATATCAGTGTAGAGGACATTACGTAGTATACTCGGAAGGTTGTGTTGAATCACCATTCGACCCTCCGTTCTGAATTGAGTAGTCACTTGCTAGAGACCACTAATGATTTATGGATTAATTAATGAGATTAATTTATTCATTGTCAATTTGGAATGGACCTACAGGATCGCACATAAGTGAGTTCGATGATTCAGAATTAATTAAATTGCCTGTTCTAAGTATAAGAGTTATACTTAAATAGATAATATTTAATTAAATGGTTTAATTAAATATTATTGAAGAGTTTTATGGTATTAATTAAAAGTTAATTAATTACCTGGGAAGAATTGAGTTGAGCTGATAAATCAAGGGACCTAATTATGAATTAAGGTTCTTGACCCATCAGCCTGATCCATGGATCAATGGGTTGATCCATGGTGTTGGTTAAACCCAACTCAGTAAATAATTAATTAATTATTATTAATTATTATTTATAATTAATTAAAACAGATACTTCTCAAATCAGAGAAGTATCTGGAGTCTGTTAAAAACATTTTAACATACTCAGTTTTTAAATATATACGTTTGAAAATTTTTTTTTTTTAACAGACAATCAGACTTCAGAAAAAAAAAAAAAAGGAACGTTCTTCCAAAACTATTCTTCCTAGAGAGAAAAACGTTTTCTCTTAAAACAGGCAAATTCTGGGGCTAGCACCGGTTCTGAGAGAACTCCAGTGCAAGAACGTAGAGGCAATTCGCTTGAATTGTTCTTTGGTGGTGAACGTAATCTTCCCAAAGGATCCAGGCGACTGCACAACCGATTACGCGTCGAGGGTAAGACCCGAATCCTTTAGTGTTTAGGAATTCCGCCATTTAATTTAGAATTAAATGCCTAAACACAATCCAACATAAACTCTTTCATCTCTCCGGTAGTTGAGCTCGTGTTCTTGAGGGATCACAGTTTGACTCAAGAGAGTACCTGCTAATTTTTTGGTTTTTTGTGTTTCTGTGTTACTTAATAAGCATCTATATTATATAGTATTTTTTTTTTCACCTTTGTTTTGTTTCAAATTTTTACTATTTGTTAGACTTGTCCTTTGATTGCTAGTTTGATTTTGAGTCGTTGTTTTGTTTCGTGTCTTTTGAGTTTTAAGTTTTTGTTATTGAGTCTTGAGAAAAGGAAACCCATCTAGAAAGAGTAAGTAAGTTGTTGGAAGTAAGGTTAAAGAATTCAGTAGAATTCCCGCCGAACCCCGACCGTAAGCCCGCTGTGACGCCTATGACTCCTCGCGGCCCCTCCGACATCGACCCGTACCTTGCTCCAATTTTTGGGGTTTTAAGTTCTTTTCCTTTTCTTTTCTTTACTTTGTGTTTTGTTTTTGTTTTTGTTTGTTTTGTTTTCTTATTTTAGTTTTTCTTCGTTGTTATATTACTTGGTAGTCTTTTTGGTTATTTACATTCTTTTGCAAGATGGTTCGTGCTACAAAAAATACCGCCCGAGAAGATCAAGTTGATCAAGAAGTCGAGGAACCTAGGCAGTCAATCTCAATGGAACAGATTGCAGCTTCTCTTGCAGATTTACAAATGCAGTTGACAGAGATGAACCAATATATTGGCAATCTAGAAGCCAATAGTAGAGAAGGATCAGTTAACCAATTTGTAGGATCGTTACACTAGAAAAGGCCTAATCAGGGTCCCAGACTTGAAAGAAATCCTTAAGTTTCTTCCAACTTGAATTATGATTCTGATGATTCAGTGGCCCGTGTTGCACGCCACATAGCTCATATTTTTAGATATCAAGATAACATTAAATTTGAAATTCCTGAATTTGTAGGAAAATATGATTCTGAAGCTTATCTTGGTTGGCAGTTTCGGATTGAGCAGATCTTCAATGCCAACAATTTCATAAAGGAGCGAAAAGTTAGATTAGCAACAACAAAATTCAAGCATCATGCATCAATTTGGTGGGCAACAATAACTCGAGAACGGTGAAGTATGGAACATCCTTCGGTCGCGAGTTGGGAAGAACTCAAGGAACTCATGCACAGTAAGTTCATTCCTTCTTCTTTTATTCATGATTTACATAAAAAATTGTACAGTTGCAGCCAAGGATCGCTAACTGTTCAGAGTATTACAGTGAACTCGAGTCCCTCTATTATAGAGCATAAATCTCTGTGGATGATGATACAACAATTGCAATGTTTCTTGGTGGCCTTAGAAAAACCATCAGTCAGATGATAAAGCTCACATGTTACACTGATTTAGAGGATTGTTTTCAGAAATCTATGTTGATCGAGAAGCACCTTAAAGACGGGGGCGAATCGAGTAGCAAGAAGCAGTCTTCTATTAGCAGTTGGTCACAGGGAAAGAGTAGCAGCATTCAGAGGAAGCCTGCGCCACCCTCCCTTAAGCCCAACGCACACGTCTCGACACCTATCCCTTCTAAATCTTCTGATTTTCAAAATTCTGTAGCTCAGAATAGTAAGAAACCAGTTACTTGTTTTAAATGTAATGGCTTTGGACACCTACAAGCCAATTGCCCCAATAAGAGTACTTACACTATGAGAGACAACCAATTATATGTAATAGATGAGGAAAAGGGTAGTGATAGTGATTTTGAGGAGATGCCACCTCACATAGAATAATGTGAAGAGGACGATGAGCTCTTCATTGGCGACAATGAAGCAGTTAAGGAGGAAAATCGAAAAACCCTCTTTTTCTTACATCGTGATTGTCCAGATTGAAGGAATTAAGATCCGGTCCAGGCCAAATTAAAAATCTCACTTTCGTGCTATGCCTTCCAGAATCGGAGACTTTCGATCAAGCCCAAACTCTAAAATCAATTCCCATGAGCGGATCTAGGCTTATACTTGTTAGATCTATTAAATGACATGCTAAAAATTAAATCTTTATAAAAGGCGGAGTTAAAGATTATACCTTTGAAGCGTGTCCTCAATGCAAATAAGAAAAAGGTCTAAGCTTTGATATAAAAATCGAATCTTTAATACAAACTCTACAAGAATCCTTTGCCTACAAGAAAACCTAGAAATTGTATGGGCGATCATCTACCGGGTACTACTCACAAAACCCAAGAAGAACACCTAAGAAAATCTCTTGAACGAATTCAAAAGCTTCCCCAAAACCCAGCTGGCCAGAACACAGCCGAGCTACCGCGCGAGAGCCACCTAGCTACCACGATCTGGACACGGATAACCGTGGATCGGTGCATCACAAAGCTACTGCCCTCACCAGAAAATCAAGCTACACTGCCAAAAAATCAAGAACCAAAATCGGGTTTCCTTTTGCTAAATTCTTTCAAGAAGAATGAGATCTCAAGATCGACTTGAAAAGAAAACTTCAAGGAGGATAAAGTTCTCTCTCTAGATCTTTCTCACTCTAAGAGGCAAGACTTGTCTTGCAAGATTTTCTTATCTTTTCTTTAGGTGTAAGTTATCTATTTATAGGGAGTTCCAAAGGATACCTAGTGGGCTTTTGAGTTGGGCCTTACTAGTTAGACTTAATTGACTTTCTTAGTTTTCACTAGACTAGTCAATACTAATTAGCCCCAAGGATTATTTATTTGAACCACTTTGTCAATTAAATATTAATCAACCCAAGGATTATTTCGTAACCCACTTTGTCAATTAAATATTAATTAACCCAAGGGTAAATATTTATTTAATCCACTTTGCCAATAAATCTAACTCATAATTAATCGTACCACTAACGGATTAATTATGGAACTACCACTCAAAAATGAAATTACTTCGTGCACACTTTAATTATTCTTCTATCTCCCAACGTCAAAGATATAGTGCTCATCAATTTATTAATTTACTGACAAATAAATTAATCGACTTCTTGTTATCTGAGACTAGTACCACTCGACCTTATTATTATACCGGACATAAGTCCACCGGCCAGGTTTAGTATAATAATCCTCACGAGCTTATCTCGAGAGCACTATCACCCTTGACGTATCAGTACATGATTTCTTTTCGAAAAGTAACAGCACAATAAGAAGTCAAACACACATACCCAACTTACCGAGATCTAGACCTCAATTAACCGCACCTTTTGCAAATCAAAGTACACTATATCTACCTCTCATGCCCACTCTAGTCTACAGATTAAGAGATTAGAATATTAGGTTCGAATTAACTACGAAAATCAATACAAGTTAATTCGATCCTAAATAGGTCCTACTCAATATGCCCCAGGCACATTAGTATAATTCAATTAGTCTAGACAAACTAATTCTCCGAATCATACAATAACCTATACTGACAGTATGTCCAAACTATCTCAGTTACGAGCGTTATTTATGTATCATAAATTTGGCCAATGATAAGATCTACTGTACTGCACCCGGCACCTTATCATCTATACATATGATATAAAGGGACAATTTACTATTGGTGTATGTGCCCTTTTAAGGGCTATATATAGATATTTGTCATTTTGATTGATGTTATAATCAGATGAGTTAATTTCATGATAGTAATATTCTTGTGCATATTTTGAGTTGTACTCGTACGAGGATCCTTAGACTAGAAATCACTACATGGTCTTAGGTGAATTGTAGTGTGCTTTGACATATGCCTAACGGGGCCATAACAGGTTGCCAAGTACGGGTATGATTGGGTACACTATGAGTCACACTAAGGTATGTAGGTGAAGTGATGGGACTACAAGTCTCTCTTAAGTGAGAGATGATATCTTGGCCACTTGATAGTGAACTGAGAAGTGCATGGCTGTGACCAAAAAATGATAAGTATTATCATTTGCTCAAATAGAATCAGTCACTAAGAGATCAAGTAAATGTTTAGCTATATAAGGATTATGGTTCCATGCCTTATGCTAAACGGGATATCGATGTAGAGGATCGTATGCAGTTTACTCAGAAAGGTTGTGTTGAATCACCATTCGACCCTCCATTCCGAATTGGGTAGTCATTATGTCCTGCTAGAGACCACTAATGACTTATAGATTAATCAATGAGATTGAGTTGTCCATTACCAATTTAGAATGGGCCTACAGGATCGCACATAAGAAAGTTCGATAATGCAGAATAAGTATTCTTGCCTACTAGAAGTATAATTGTTATAGTTAAGTAAAAAAGATTTAATTAAATGGTTTAATTAAATATTATTAAAAAGTTTTGTGGTATTAATTAAGAGTTAATTAATTACCTGTGAATAATTAGGATGGGCTGATAAATCAAGGGACTTAATTGCAATTAAAGTTCTTAACCCATCAGCCTGGTCCATGGGTCATCTGTTGATCTATGGGTTTGGTGTATAACCCAAATCATTAAAGTATTATTTAATACTGATTTGGAATTAGTAAATATTATTTAATACTGATTTGGAATCTGATTAAATCAGTAATGTAATAATTGATTGATTACAATACTGATTTTGGAAATTTTAACTCTACAAATATCCTAGGGATATTATTATGGAAGATAGATGATTTCAATCAGAAAAATAAGAACAAGCAATAATATACACAAAATTCCAAATTCTCTCTGTACGCAAAAATGGCTAGCACTGAATCTACAAAGAGGTTCAGTGCTTGAAAGTATAGAATCCTTCAAGGAAGGATTTTGGTGGTGACAAACGTAACCGGAGCAGAAGGCTTGGACTAACATCAAACAAGAATCCAGGCGCGGTAACCGATTACGCTATGAGGGTAAGCTTTAAAAGCTTTAAACATAGGATTATTAAAACACTAAAATTGGAATTGGCATGAATTCGCTGCGTAAAATTTTGAAAATCATGCCTCCGATCCCAACATTTATAATATGGAAATACAATCGATATGTAACTAGAAAATAGTTTTTTATACAAGCAAAGCTTTTCAGTATTCAAAACCAACATAGATGAGCACCCCGATGGACCGTTGGTAAGAAATTCTACACTTGTAATTGTCCATTCTTTGAATGCTCACTACTCTCCATATTTGAACCCAACGCAGCGCAACAACAAATTTCATATGTGGTGTAAGACAACAGATCAAAAGAAGTGTCTATTGATCGTAGATGGTGGAAGTTGCACAAACATTGTAAGTGAGTCTTTGGTTAAGGATTTATCTTTAACATGTTTTCCCCATCCTAGGCCTTACAGGTTACAGTGGCTCAACAAATGTGGAGAGAAGAAAGTCCAATACCAAGCAGTAGTCTCCTTCTACCTTGGTCCAATCAATGAAGAAATACAGTGTGATATGGTGCCAATGGACACCTGTCATACACTTTTAGGAAGACCTTGGGAGTACGACAGAAGGGTCACCTTTGATGGTTTGACCAACATGTATTCTTTCATGTTTAATGGTAAGAAAGCTAACTTGTTACCTTTGTCTCCTGCACAGGTTTCTATTTTGCAAGAAATTATGCGAGAAGAAAAGAACAATGCTAAGCAATCTAAGCCAAAGAAGTCGAAAGTAGTACAGGCTAAATCAGGAAATTCAAAATTGGCCTTGGCGTCCCAAAAGAGTCCCTGCACTATTTCAACCCTGCCAAAGGCATAGTTGTCTTCTTAAAAATTTGTATGTACCTTATTATCCTTTTTTGATCCTGTGACATAGGCAAAGAAGATCCACTAAAAGGTTTAAGTATATTAGGAAGTCTCCATGCAAACGGTCCAAGAAATTCAAGAGTCCTAAAGCCGGTAAGTTAGAAAGTTTTTCTAGTGTGTTTTCTAATCCTTTGTTTGATTATGCATACACATTAGATTCGAGGACAAATCTCTTTCGGTAGGAAGGGGATGATATGAACATCAAAGCAGTAGACTCTCCTTAAGAAGAAGAACCAGCAATCAGTGCCAGTTATTCCTTCACTCTAGAGCAGCTGGCGCAAAAGGAAGCTTCAAAGGAATCCTACAGCGCAAGTTTTAGCTCAGTGAGCCCGATTAAGGGTCAAAAACTCTGTGTTAGAGATCCACAAGCCTTATGTGTTAGACCAGTTACTAGATCGAGAGCCCAGAAGATAATTGGATCGAGTTCAGCTTCAAAGTTCAATATCAAGTCCAAGGCCCAACAGGCCCAAGCCCATCTACAAATTTGGAAGCCCAAGCCCATTAATGTCACAAGATTATTCGATAATTGGACTTGCAGATACAAAGTATATGAGGAATGAAGCCTGAGAATAAAAGCTGATGTTTGGATTAAGGAATCTAGAAGCCCAGTTCGAAATCCAAGACGTCCCTGAGTCCAACTGAAACGGGGAAAATCAAGTCTCTTCCTATTAGGATTATGTTTCTTTTTACTTTCATAGTTTGAGAAAGTCTTAGAAGTGTATCTTATTTATAATAGAATATGCTGAGTTTTCCCTTCTTAATTAGGATTATAATTTTGTCTTTAGTTTTCTCTCTCTTGGACGAATTTCCTAAATCATTAGAGTTATTATAGGATTTTGTTTCATAATCTCTAAATCACTAGGATTTGAGATTACCTTTTTAGAACAAGAAGAAAGACTGTAATTGCCTATAAATAGGCACCCCTTATACACGAATTTAATAGACTCTTTTTGCCAATTGATTTTTGAAATCCTTGAGTTGTTAACTTAGTTAAAATCTCTTTAAGTGGTCTTGCAAGTGTTGGTGAATGTGCCCTAATGAGGGCTATTTATGTAAATATACTTTGAGGGTATTTATGTAAATAAGATATTTATCACTTGATTGATTGTTTATCAAATGAGTTAATTTCATGATAGTAATATCCTTGTGCATATTTAAATTCATGAAATCGATCCGCCAAAAGAAACACTCCATGGACTAATTAGATCATGAGTGATTCTTTTGAGTAGTACTGGTACTAGGATCCTTAGACCAGAAATCACTACATGGTCTTAGGTGAGTTGTAGTGTGCTTTGACATACGCCTAACGGGGCCGTAACAGGTTGCCAAGTACGGGTATGATTGGGTACACTATGAGACACGCTAAGGTATGTAGGTGAAGTGATGTGACTACAAATCTCTCTTAAATGAGAGATGATATCGTGACCACTTGATAGTGAACTGAAAAATGCATGGCCATGCCCAAGGAATGATAAGGATATCATTTGCTTGATGGATTCAGTGTCACTAAGAGATCAAGTAAACATTTAGCCATATAAGGATGATGGTTCCATGCCTTATGCTAAACGACATATCAATGTAGAGGATCGTACGCAGTTTGCTCGGAAAGGTTGTGTTGAATCTCTATTCGACCCTCCATTCCGAATTGGGTAGTCATTATGTCTTGCTAGAGACCACTAATGACTTATGGATTAATCAATGAGATTGAGTTATCCATTGCCAATTTGGAATGGGCCTACATGATCGCACATAAGAAAGTTCGATGATGCAGAATAAGTATTCTTGCCTACAATAAGTATAATTGTTATACTTAAATAAAGAAGATTTAATTGAATGGTTTAATTAAACATTATTGAGAAGTTTTGCGGTATTAATTAATAGTTAATTAATTACCTGAGAATAATTGGGGTAGGCTGATAAATTAAGGGACTTAATTGCAATTGAAGTTCTTGACCCATCAGCCTGATCCATGGGTCATGGGTTGATCCATGGGCTTGGTGTATAACCCAAATCATTAAGGTATTATTTAAGGCTGATTTGGAATTAGTAAATACTATTTAAATACTGATTTCGAATCAGTTAAATATTTGGTAATAATACTGATTTGGAATATGACTAAAATCAGTTAAGTTATAATTGGATAATTACAATACTGATTTTGGAAATTAATTCTCTACAAATATCCTAGGGATATAATTGTAGAAGGATGATGATTTTGAATTAGTAAATCATATCAAAAATACACTTTTTCCCAAATTCTCTGGGTAGGCAAGATCGGCTAGCACCAACCTGCGAAGACTTTCATGCTTGAGAGTAGAGAATCCTTCGAGGAAGGATTTTGGAGAAAAAAAAGCCATCTTCTCAGAGGAGCCAGGCGACGTGCGCAACCGATTACGCTTTAAGGGTAAGACCCGATCCTCATAGTTTAGGATTCTGCCTTTTAATTAGATTAAACGCCTAAACAAGTTTCCAACAATTTGTTATTTCGCACCCCTTTTATACCCAAATTGTCCCTGACAAATTAAGAAATATCAATCATAAGATTTAAATATAAAATATAATAATATATTAAATTACCTAACTACCCTTAATCAATTTAGTAAAAATACCAAAAAAATTCATTTACAGTTCCGTTTATCTATGCTACTGTAGTCATAATTTTCATAAATTTTTGGTAGATTAAGAAGGGACGCATAAAATTTTTGGTAAATTAATTATGTGCAGTTAGATAATAATATGAGGGGTGAAAGATAAACATTATGGGGGCTAGAAATACGAATTAACTGGGCGAAACTTAACAAAATGAAGGATTTTTTTTGGAAAAATTGGGGGGGGGGGGAACGTTCAATAACAAAAAAGGGGTGTGATATAACACTGCCCATTTTCATATGAGGACTATTATCCAATAATAGAAATATGGTCGTCAATCCTATTCTACTATCAATTCTCTACACGTCTATCTTAAGATAAAGTTAATTACCAACTTACAAGGCAAATAGATATAAAAACAATCAAGCTTGTAACACAAGAAATCTCAATTAACCTAACCCAAGTGCCTAAATAAGTGATATCCCACAATTCAACAAGTAGATAGGTAGATTCAACATATATCTCAATAACTTGGCAAAATCACTACTTTATGACAAGAATTAACCCATTTGCATGAATCCTACTTAACAATATGCATGAATAACCATTGAAGAGAACAAAAACAACATGGAAATGAGTAATTTATCATGATAAAACTCCATCCATAAGAAAAAGGTGCATCTTTTCATCAACCAAACATGACAAAAGCTTGTAGAATCTTGAACAAAGCTCTCATGACCAAATTCACTTCATTGAATCCATAGAATTGTTCTACATCTTTGGAAATCCTCAACCCTCTATCACTTAGAAAGGTAGATTTCCCACGAATCTACTTAGAACATCATTGTTCTAAGAGAATTCATAGTGTGTGTGTGTGTGTGTGTGTGTGAAAAGGTGAAGAAGTGTGTTTCTTTCTCACTAAGCAACTCTCTCTAAAATACGAAAAATCTACTAAGGTGTAATAGTATGTATCTTTACAAGAGGCCTTGGCCATTAAGAAAGGATTTCGAGGGCTAATTTTGGCAAAACATAAGTTAAAACACGAAAAGGGCAAATTTGGATATTCAGTAGCAATCTCCGATCAATGGCGAGGCGCGGTGCCTAACGGACTCCGAGGTCAGTGGCGTGCAGGCGCCAACGCCTGTGTGTCGCCGATCTCAGTATCTTCATCTCTTTGTACTTTTTCTAAATTCTTCTATTTAACCTCCAATTCTTCGTGTTTTATTTCTTTTTCCAACAAAAGTCTTTAACATCCTTCCAAAATCTTCAATATAGCTTTTTACTACAAGATCATGCAAATCCAACTATAAGTGCATTGAAAGCTCATAAAAGATATCATAATCATTGAAAACCAACTAAAAATAAGCTAAATATGCATGATTTTGAGTCATAAAAAGTTATATTTTGGAGTCACTTCAGGATGGAGCATGTTAATTAAAGTCTTATTCTTGGTCGGATTATGAATATTCCGATTCAGAATCATATCGCTCTAGTTTGACTCCCTTGGAGCATGTTAATTAAAGTCTTATTCTTGGTCGGATTATGAATATTCCGATTCAGAATCATATCGCTCTAGTTTGACTCCCTTTGGTAACTGACGTGACTCCAAAATATAACTTTTTATGACCCAAAATCATTCATATTTAGCTTAATTTTAGTTGGTTTTCAATGATTATGACATCTTTTATGAGCTTTCAATGCACTTATAGTTGAATTTGCATGATCTTGTAGTAAAAAGCTATGTTGGAGATTTTGGAAGATACTTGAAGACTTTTGCTGAAAAAGAGAAGAAAACAAGAAGAAATTGAGTTGAAATAGAAGAATTTGGAAAAGAGTGAAAATTGAGCTGAATAGACCAAGACCGGCGTCCTACAGGCATTGGCGCTTGTATGCTGCGGACCTCAATGTCTACTCGGTGCCACGCCTAGTTGTCGCCCGGAAACCAATGCTGAATATTTCAAATTGCCCTTAGCGTGTTTAAAATTATATTTTTCCATTTTTAACCCTCAGACCTCTTTCTTAATGGCCAATGCCCTTTGTAAAACACATACAATCACAGTTTTAGTAGGTTTTTTTAAGAGATTAGCTTAGTGGAGAAGACACACACTTCTACACCTTTTTTCACACACACTATATGAATTCTCTTAGAACCATTTTGTTCTAAGTAGATTTCTAGGAATTTCACCCTTCTAAGTGATAGGGGGTAGTGGAAATCCAAGGATGTAGGGTAGATTATAAGATATTTCGTGCTTAGTCACCTACTTATCTGAATTCAAGTATTGTCTTAACTTTTTATCATGTGGGTTAATGAAAGGTGTGACTTTTGCTAAGGGATAAGGATCTATGTGGTTGATTTATTCATAATATCTTGTATCTATTCTCCCCAAAGGTTTTCCATGAGTATTATCAAGTAGGTTTCTTATAATTGAGTTTATATTGCTATTTGATGTCTTGTTTTAGCTTGCATGAAAGGTATAGTGATGAATTTATTCATGGATTGGTGATTCATTGTTCCTTGGTGCTAGATTGATGACCTATAATTGGCTTTATTTTAGATTCATGTGTCATTTTCTGGTAACTTGGATATAATCTTCATTGAGAATTCATGGTCAATGAGTGTAGATGGATAAAATTGATGACCCTATTTGACTAATGATTTAATGAAGTTGATTGTTTAGTTTTCTAGTAATGATGTATTCATTTGATTGACTCAAAGATGATACAACTACACATTTCAGATAATAAGTAATGAAGATGTTCCAGTTGTCTAATTTAAGGTGAGTTATATATATTACTATATACATTAGCTAACATATTTATTCCTATCTTGAATTGATTTACATTTATCTTGATTTGGAAATATGGATTATGTTTTCAGGTTGATTAAACTCTGCAATCCAGCATCATCTTATTGGTCTCATTAAACAATACAATTTTTTCTCAGCATTTTCTTTAAATATTTTTTACATGAATTATGCAACTATGATTTCTAATAATTCACAACCTCATTTATACCTGCAAATCAAAAAAAATTTATTTATATACACAAGTTTATTTGTATAAAACAACTAGATAAATATCAAAATTGTCCTCTGAAGCATCCTTTCAAATTACTCTTGAACGAATACATATGTCCATATTTTTTATAAACGGTTTCTTTTATCTTCTTTCTCTATGGAGAATTATACCTTTCTTACGAAATCTAAACAATAATTTGTTTACAACTATTTAATGGTATGGATGATGGATGATCCATGTTATATTCCTTAATTATTTTTTATTACTACATTCTTGGATGCTAAAACTTAAATTCAGCATTGTTTGATCATATTTTACCTGCACAATAACCTAAAATTTTGAGATATTTTATTTATCAAACATGGTTATTGTTTATTTCTTTACTTTACATTCTTTTTATTTTCTCTTCACGTATTGAATTTAAGTCAGTTTACATTAATCACACTTTGTAGTTCATACAAAAAAATTTATGTCTCCACAAGCAATCATCATGTATCATTTCTCCTTCTGGATGTGTCCACGGATGTGTCCACACTCTTATTTACATCATTTTATCATACTATATTAGAAGTTAGAAGTATTCTTTATCATGCAATTAATTAAAGTAATAAATTAATATTATATTAATACAACTATAATGCTACCGTCGGATTTTTTCCTTATTTCACTTCTACACCTGCACAATCTCCAAACGTTCTTTTTCACCAAGTATTATTCCATTACCTCTCACTTTGTATTTATTGCCATCAATCATCAATATTTGCATTTGTTCTCTCCAATTCTTCAGATTTAAAATAAGCATAGGTATCATTGAAGGAATTATCTGTCCAGGTCTGGTCAAAAATCTCACTTTCGTGCTATACATTCCAGAATTGGAGATTCTCAACCAAACTCGAATGCTCGTGTAATACGATTCAAACCCTTTTGAATACAACACTAGCACCGGATCTTACTTTCACTTTATTTGAATTTATCATGCGACAATATTACGATAACCAATAAAAGCGGAAAGATAGAAATCGACCTCTTGAAACGTATCCTTTAAGTAATCGCTTGTATGACTCTTAGACAGATCCTGACATTGTGTTGGCAACGAACTACAGAACCAGTTGATCAGCAACACAATCTGACCCTCTCGATCGCCTATAGAAGATGTCCTGTCGTTGATTGCCAAAACTCGACAATCACCGCCGCCCGCCAATGAAAACGAGGCGCCGACCGTCGACAGTGGAGAAGAGAAAAAAAATAAATTTTCCATAGCTAAGAGAATTCGAAATTCTACTTGATTTTTGGCAGCAAAGTGTAGCTTTCTCTCTCTCCGGGCGATGCGTTAATTGTACGCGCCAAGTGCAGCGGTGCTGGATTTTTCTGGCAGGTGGATTGTGGTGATTAGCTGATCAAATTGCTAGTTAGATTGCTGCCCACACAACATACAAGCAAATTCTAGAGGCATCCAAGAGAATCACCTAAGTATACGCTTCAATAGGTAATTCTTATGTTTCCGCTTTTGTTAAGAATTTTTGTTGCGTGGTAAATTGAATAATTGCAAACCTAGATCCTGCGCAATGTTATTTCAAAAGGGTTGGAATAGCAATTGTGCTAGCGTCTAGGCCTGGCCAGAGATTCCGATTCTGGAATGCATAGCACGAAAGTGAGTTTCTGGCTAGGGCCAGGCAGATAATCTTTCAATTGGTTTCAAAGCCTGGTTTTGGGTTTCGTGCTTGTTCGATTTATTACATGATTTTATTTGCAGGTGGTTAAGAAATCCAAACTATTATGGTTACATTTGTATGGGTTTTAATTAAACTCTGGGACATGTCTGGATTTGATTTTATTATGAATGTTTGTAATAATATAACCACGTGCTGGAAGCCGTGTAGGATTAGATCAAATCTGTAGTAGGATTTTTTCTATGTAATTTTGATTATTTAATTTTCCTAAAAAGCATTGTAGTATGAGAATTAATTTTTGTAATCGAAGGCGTTATGGTGGGTAACTTGAGTTCGTGAATTTTGGGTTATCGTTAATTCGTAGAAACCCAGGAAAACCCAGAACGAATTGCAAGAAAACCAAATAGCATGGGAAGAAGCGAAGGAGGAACAGGTGCCAGGGGGCGGCGCCGGTGACTACTCACCGGCAGGAGCCGCCGTCGTTAACCGTCGGTGGCAGCAGCACCGCTGCCGCACTACGCAGCAGGCCTGCTGTGCCATGGTGCGGCAGCAGGCACGGCAGCAGCGTGCAGAAACTGCCGCGCGCGGCCCGTTCGGGTAGCATTTTTGGCCAATTTTTTCCAGTTTTCGTTTTCCAAGGTCAGGACTCAATCCATCGAGTTGCGTGGTGGGATACGAGATCAAGGCAGAAGATGGAAGCAATTAAAACCATGATAGTCGGGAAATTTAATTTGCGTATTTATTTCCCGTATTTATTGTTTTAATTTTATGCTTTAATTTTTGTGTTGCATTTTAGATGCATGATTTTAAAGCATGACTGGTTTTATGGTTGCACATAACTTAGGGTTAGTTAATTGCATGTTAAAACTGAAAAAACCCTTAATTTAGAAATCTAAATGGGAGCGGGTTAGTTTAATATCCCCACAGCCACCATTACGAGTTCACATACAATGTGGGTGGGCTTGCGCGTTGGCATTAGGGCCTTCCTCCATTCGGGTGAGTCTAGTCCCGAGATCGCTAGATTATGAATTTCTGAGTAAGATGACTAGAGTAAGTTTAACTAGGAGAAATGCGACACCCTCTCCATCTGAGGCGCCCAATCCTGAGGTAACAAACTCAGAAGTCACGTAACGACACACACTTAGTGTACGATCTACAGTATTTCTCCCTCGAGGTTATGCTGCTTATTTGTATGGCTGAAAGCACCGACTATAAACTACATTGATCAATAGATCGTTTGGTCAGATAGTGTAGTTAATGAATATGGTTCTTCTCAAACGAATGTGGGTTAACGTAAACGTCCACACTGCATGGCTTGCGAGAATCCCGGTGAATGAGATGTTGGTGAATTAAGATTATTGTTTTGAGGGAAGTCAATAATTGTTAGAATTTCCTTCTTTTTGAAATTCTAGATTAGATAACTAAAATGTTGTCTATTTAAATACAGTTTTCGATATGGCATTCAACACCTTAACTACTATATTGAAAAACAACAAGTTAACTGAACCTAAGTATGTCGATTGGAGTCGTAACTTGGACATTGTCCTTATGGCTTAGAGCACTCCTATCAGAGATCATGTCATTGACGTGATTAGTAACATCAACAAGGTTGAGGTAGTAGGAGGTGAAATCGTTGGTGAAACCAAAGTCGATATTGTCCTCCGAAACTTGCCTCAAAGCTATGAGCAGATTCAGTTGAACTACGACATAAGTAAGATGTTGTGTATTTTATCGGAGCACTTGGCAGAGTTGGTGGTGGCTAAAAGTCTTCTTCAAGAGAAGAAGTGAGCTTTAGTCGCAGGCAAAGCTTCAGAATCTTCTTCTGAGCCTGAGGCTAGAAAGAATAAGAGAAAGCTCGAGAGAATAGCTCAAAAGGCACAGATTGCGCCTAAGCCAAATATTGCAAAGAGGAAATCAAAAGTCAAGTGCTTCGAGTGCAATAAGACGGGATATTAGAAATCGGATTGTCCAAAGCTTATAGGTACGATAATTTCTGCCTTAATTACTGAGACATGTTTAGCGCCGATTCCCACAGATACTTGGTGTGTGGATTCAGGTGCCACTGACATGTTTTTAATTCATTGCAAGGGTTCCAAGTAACTTGAAAGCTTAGAGAAGGCGAATTGGATATCTACTTGGGCGACACTACAAGAGTGTCAGTAGAAGCAATGGGAGTAGTTACTCTGAATTTCGAGAATTCTAGTTTAGAGTTAGTTAATTGTCTCTATGTACCGAGTTTTATAAAGAACCTTATTTTGGTTTCAAAACTCTTAAAGAACGGTTATAATTTATTTTTTCTGATGACTGTGTTGTTATTAGAAGAAATGAAAAACTTATTTGTTCTTGTTCATTGGCTAACAATTTGTTTGTGGTTAATTCTAACTCCCCTGTTGTGCAAAACATAGAAATAGATAGCTCTTTATCTAACATTAATAAGAGGAAGAAACCTTCTGAAAGGAATCAAACCTATCTTTGGTATCTCAGGCTAGGTCATATAAACCTTAGTAGGATTCCGAGGTTGGTCAATGATTGACCTTTAGGTTCATTAGAGATTGACAGTTATTCAACCTGCGAATCTTACTTGGAGGGTAAGATGACCAACAGACCTTTTAAAGCAAAAGGTTATAGAGCCAAGGAAGTACTAGAGTTGATTCATTCTGACTTATGTGGACCAATATCGGTCCAAGCACGAGGTGGGTTTGAGTATTTCGAGACGTTCACGGATGACTACTCAAGGTACGGGTACATTTACCTAATGCATCACAAGTCCGAATGTTTTGGCAAGTTCAAAGAGTTTCAGGCAGATATGAAGAAGCATCATGGTAAAAGTATCAAGATACTGCTATCAGATTGTGGTAGGGAGTACCTGTCCCTCAAATTTCAAGAATACCTCAGTGAGGTCGGAATTCAGTCTCAGTTGTCTGCATCTGGCACACCACAGCAGAAAGGTGTAGCAGAAAGAACGAATTCTTACTCTGATGGAAATGGTTAGGTCGATGATGAGCTATAGTGATTTGCCAAGTTCGTTCTGGGGATATGCCTTAGAAACAGCGGTGTATATTCTTAATCTTGTACCATCTAAAACCGTGCCTTCAACCCCAGTAGAGTTGTGAAACGGGCTCAAGCCCAGTCTAAAACATCTCAGAGTTTGGGGTTACCCAGCACATGTGCTCAAGGCAGATGCGGCAAAGTTAGATGCGAAACTGAATTAATGCTGTTTGTAGGATATCCTAGAGGAACGAAAGGTGGTCTGTTTTATAGTCCTAAATTTCAGAAGGTGGTGGTTAGTACCAACGCCAGCTTTTTAGAAGAGGACTATATCTTAAATCACAGACCCAAGAGTAAGATAGTACTGGAAGAGCTTATGAGACAAACTACTAATCCTGATGCACCAGCACAAGTAGATACACCACACATTGCACATGAGATCATAGATGATGCGCCTACACAGGTGGTGCCTTGTCGTAGTGGGAGGGTTGTGAGACAGCCTGACAAGTTCATTGGCATGGGAGAGGCCTCAGACCTAGTCCCAGGTGCGCCTGAGCCTGACTCGGTTAACTACAATGAGACTCTCCGAGATAAAGATGCAGAATCTTGGCATAAGGCAATGATATCCAAGATGAGGTCAATTGAACACAATCAAGTCTGGGAGTTTGTGGACCTGCCTGATGGGTTTAAGCCCATTGGATGCAAGTGGGTCTACAAACGTAAGAGAGGACCTGACGGAAAGGTGGAAACCTTTAAAGCTAGGCTGGTGGTGAAGGGGTATACTCAGAAAGAGGGAATCGATTATGAGGAAACATTCTCCCCGGTAGCCATGCTTAATTCGATTTGGATTCTCTTGGCCATAGCTTCTCATTTAGATTATGAGATTTGTCAGATGGATGTCAAGACAGCTTTCCTAAATGGAAGTCTTCAGGAAACTATCTTCATGCAGCAACCAGAGGGATTCGTTGAAAATGGCCAAGAGCATAAGGTTTACAGGCTTAAGAGGTCAATTTACGGACTTAAGTAGGCATCCAGATCTTAGAACATCCGGTTTGATAAGGTAATCCAGTCCTACGGATTTACTCGGTGTTCGGATGAGCAATGTGTGTACCGCAGACGTGATGAAAACTCAGTGGTGTTTCTTGTGCTTTACGTAGATGACATTCTATTGATTGGCAACAACAAGAAAGTGTTATCATACGTAAAGGCATGACTGTCCAAGTAGTTTGATATGAAGGACTTAGGGGAAGCGGCCCATATCCTTGGGATCAAGATAATTCGAGATCGTAGGAAACGTTCGTTAACGCTCTTCCAAGCTTCGTACATAGATACGATTCTAGCCGGTTTTAACATACAGAGCTCCAAGAAAGGTTTTCTACCTTTCAGACACGGTGTGCATCTATATAAGGAATAGTCCCCTAAGACTGTTGAGGAGATAGAGGCCATGAAGGCAGTTCCTTATGCTTCGTCAGTAGGAAGTCTCATTTATGCCATGTTGTGTACAAGGCCTAATATCTGTTATGCCGTTGGCATGGTAAGCAGATATCAGAGTAACCCCGAGAAAGTTCATTGGGAGGCAGTAAAATGCATTCTCAAGTATTTGCATATAACGAGGGACCAAGATCTGGTCTATCAGGAGTCTGAGCTGGTACCCCGAGGTTACACAGATTCAGATTTCCAAGGCGACAGGGACAAGAGCAAGTCTACCTCAGGGTATGTGTTTACTCTAGGAGATGGAGCCATAGTTTGGCAGAGTGTCAAGTAGAAATGCGTGGCGGACTCTACCTTGGAGGCTGAATACGTTGCCGTATCAGAGGTAGCGAAGGAAGCAGTGTGGCTCAAGAACTTCTTAGTGGACTTAGATGTGATTCCTGATTTGCTAAAGTCTATCACCGTGTATTGTGATAACATCGGTGCAGTAGCAAACTCGAAGGGAACACGAGCCCACAAGGCGAGTAAACTTATACAGCGTATGTACCACCTGATACGAGACATCGTAAAGAGAGAAGACATGGTCATGGCTAAGATAGCATCAAAGGATAACCTTGCAGATCCGTTCACGAAGACATTGACTTCAAAAGTCTTTGTGGTTCAAGTGGAGGGCATGGGGATCAGATACTTAGAAGAGCCATGATAGTTTTTTTGGATATATAGCAGCAGAGTGTATAGGAGTTGTATGTAGATGTATACTTAAAGCACATCTTAAGTATTAGTGGGAGATTTTTTGAGTTGAATACATAAGCTATACTTGTATTGTACATTTTTCCAGTAATATATCGATTTTATGTTTCGGTTATATTTTTTTTTGCATGATATGTCCATTTATATTATGTAAGTAGATGATGAGGTGTCTTGTGTGACACAGTAGATCTCATCATTGGTTGAAAGACATAATATATAAATGAGGTTCGTAACCGAGACAGCATTGGACAAACTATCGGTTTAGGTTATTAAGTGATTCGGATAATTAGTTTGTCTAAACTAATTGAATCATGTAGATGTGCCCGGGGCGTATTGAACTTGACCATTAGGAATGATTTGTCTTGTACTGATTTAATAGACAAATTTTTCTTGGTATTCTATCTCTTATTCCCTAGACTCGAGCGGGCATGAGGATTAGACATAGTGTACTTTGATCTGCCAATGAGTGAGGTCAATTGTGGCCAATAATCTCGGTAGGTTAGGTGCGCGTGTTTAGTTGCTTGGTGTGTTTCTGTTTGTAGAAAGAAAACCATGCACCGGTACGTCCAGGGTGATGGTGCTCCCGAGATGAGCTCGTAATGTTTATTATACTAAACTCGGTCGGTAGACTTATGTCCGGTATAGTAAAAAGGTCGAGTGGTACTATTCTCAGAATTAAAGAGGTTAATTAATTAATTTTAAATAAATGATTATATTAACGAGCACTATATCTTTGATGTGGGGAGATTATGAATAAATTAATTAAGTTGTTCCAGAAGCATTTGTGGTATAGGATGGTAGTGCCATAATTAATCCGTTAGTAGTACGATTAATTATGTATTGGGTTATTGACAAAGGTAGATTTAATTAATTAAGTAATTAATTAATCCTTGTGTCAGTTGGTTGTGAATCATACTAGGAACTGGTTTGGGATAAGTGAATCCCTGTATCAGTTGGTTGTGAATCATATCAGGAACTGGATTGGGATAAGTGAATCCATGTATCAGTTGGATGTGTATCAGTCCAGGAACAGGATTGAAGGAAACAGAAACCCAGTAGGAAGGCCAATCCTAAACCACCTTGGGGTCTCTCTTGTAACTTTATATATAGACAAGTGATTAGCTATTCAAGACACACAATTCAATATACAATTCATAAGTTTTCAAGACAAGAAAACTTAGAGAGAGAAAACTTCTCTCTAAAATTCAAATTTTCCATAGCTAAGAGCAGCCAATATTCTACTTGATTTTTGGCAGTAAAGTGTAGCTTTCTCTCTCTCCGGGTGATTCGTTAATTGTAAGCGCCAGGTGCAGCGGTGCTGGATTTTTCTAGCAGGTGGATTGTGGTGATTAGCTGATCAAATTGCTAGTTAGATTGCTGCCCACACAGCATACAAGCAAAGTCTTGAGGCATAAAAGAGAATCAACTAAGTATACGCTTCAATAGGTAATTCTTATGCTTCCGCTTTTATTAAGAATTTTTGTTGCGTGGTAAATCGAATAAGAGCAAACCCAGATCCTGCGCAATGTTATTTCAAAAGGGATGGAATTGCAATTGTGCTAGCGTCCAGGCCTGGCCAGAGATTCCGATTCTGGAAAGCATAGCACGAAAGTGAGTTTCTGGCTAGGCCCGGGCAGATAATCTTTCAATTGGTATCAAAGCCTGGTTTTGTGTTTTGTGCTTGTTCGATTTATTACATGATTTTATTTGCAGGTGGTTAAAAAATCTCGACTATTATGGTTACGTTTGTATGGGTTTTAATTAAACTCCGGGACTTGTCCGGATTTGATTTTATTATGAATGTTTGTAATAGTATAACCACGTGCTGGAAGCCGTGTATGATTAGATCAAATCTGTAGTAGGATTTTTTTTATGTAATTTTTATTATTTAATTTTCCTAGAAAGCCTTATAGTAGGAGAATTAATTTTTGTAATCGAAGGCGTTATGGTGGGTAACTTGAATTCGTGGGTTTTGGGTTATCGTTGATTCGTAGAAACCCAGGAAAACCCAGAACGAATTGTAAGAAGACCAAATAGCTTGGGAAGAAGCGAAGGAGAAATAGGTGGCAGAGGGCGGCGCCGGCGATGACTTACCGGCAGGAGCCGCTGCAAGTAACCGCCGGTGGTAGCAGCACCGCTACCGCACGGCGCAACAGGCCTGGTGCGCTATGGTGCGGTAGCAGGCACGGCAGCATCGCACATCAGTTGTTGCGCGCAGCAACTGCCGCGCGCTGCTGGGCCGCGCACGCGGCGTCATTAGCTGTGTTGCGCGTGTGCGGCCCGTTCGGGTAGCGTTTTTGGCCCATTTTTCTCCTGTTTTTGTTTTGAAAGGTCAAGACTCAATCCATTGAGTTGTTTGGTGGGACACATGATCAAGGCAGAAGATGGAAGCGATTAAAACCATGATAGTCAGGAAATTTAATTTTCGCATTTATTTCCCGTATTTGTTGTTTTGTTTTTATTCTTTAATTTTTGTGCTATATTTTAGATGCATGATTTTAAAGTATGACTGGTTTTATGGTTGCACATAACTTAGGGTTAGTTAATTGCATGTTAAAACTGGAAAAACCCTCAATTTGGAAATTTAAGTGGGAGCAAGTTAGTTTAATATCCCCATAGCCACCAATACGAGTTCATATGCGATGTGGGTGGGCTTGCGCGTTGGCATTAGGGCCTTCCTCCATCCGGATGAGTCTAGCCCCGAGATCGCTAGATTATGAATTTCTGAGTAAGATGACTAGAGTAAGTTTAACTAGGAGAAATGCGACACCCTCTCCATCTGAGGCACCCTATCCTGAGGTAACAAACTTAGAAGTCACGTAACAGCACACACTTAATGTACGATCTGCAGTATTCCTTTCTCGAGGTTACGCTACTCATTTGTATGGCTGAAAGCACCGACTATTAACTACATTTAACAATAGATCGTTTGGTCAGATAGTGTAGTTAATGAACATGGTTCTTCTCAAACGAATGTGGGTTAGCGTAAACGTCCACACTGCAAGGCTGGCGAGAATCCCGGTGAATGAGATGTTGGTGGATTAAGATTATTGTTTTGAGGGAAGTCAATAATTGTTAGAATTTCGTTGTTTTCAAAATTCTAGATTAGATAACTAAAACGTTGTCTGTTTAATTACAGTTTTCGATATGGCATTCAACCCCTTAGCTACTATATTGAAAAATAAGAAGTTAACTGGACCTAATTATGTCGATTGGAGTCGTAACTTGGGCATTGTCCTTATGGCTGAGAGCACTCCTGTCAGAGATCATGTCATTGATGTGATTAGTAACATCAACAAGGTTGAGGTAGAGGGAGGTGAAATCATTGGTGAAACTAAAGTCGATATTGTCCTCCGGAACTTGCCTCAAAGCTATGAGCAGATTCGGTTGAACTACAATATAAGTAAGATGTTGTGTATTTCATCAGAGCTCTTGGCAGAGTTGGTGGCGGCTAAAAGACTTCTTCAAGAGAATAAGCGAGCTTTAGTCGCAGGCAAAGCTTCAGAATCTTCTTCTGAGCCTGAGGCTAGAAAGAAGAAGAGAAAGCCCGAGGGAATAGCTCAAAAGGCACAGATTGTGCCTAAGCCAGATATTGCAAAGAGGAAATTGAAAGACAAGTGCTTCGAGTGCAATAAGACGGGATATTGGAAATCGGATTGTCCAAAGCTTATAGGTACGATAATTTCTGCCTTAATTACTGAGATATGTTAGCGGCGATTCCCACAGATACTTGGTATGTGGATTCAGGTGCCACTGACATGTTTGTAATTCTTTGCAAGGGTTCCAAGTAACCCGAAAGCTTAGAGAAGGCGAATTGGATATCTACTTGGGCGACACTACAAGAGTGTCAGTAGAAGCAGTGGAAGTAGTTACTCTGAATTTCGAGAATTCTAGTTTAGAGTTAGTTAATTGCCTCTATGTACCGAGTTTTATAAAGAACCTTATTTTGGTTTCAAAACTCTTAAAGAACGGTTATAATTTATTTTTTCTGATGACTGTGTTATTATTAGAAGAAATGGAAAACTTATTTGTTCTGGTTCATTGGCTAACAATTTGTTTGTGGTTAATTCTAACTCCCCTGTTGTGCAAAACATAGAAACAGATAACTCTTTATCTAACATTAATAAGAGGAAGAAACCTTCTGAAAGGAATCAAACCTATCTTTGGCATCTGAGGCTAGGTCATATAAACCGTAGTAGGATTCAGAGGTTGGTCAATGACGAACCTTTAGGTTCATTAGAGATTGACAGTTATTCAACCTGCGAATCTTACTTGGAGGGTAAGATCTTACTTTGAGGGTAAGATGACCAAGAGACCTTTTAAAGCAAAAGGTTATAGAGCCAAGGAAATACTAGAGTTGATTCATTCTGACTTATGTGGACCAATGTCGGTCCAAGCACGAGGTGGGTTTGAGTATTTCGAGATGTTCACGGATGACTACTCAAGGTACGGGTACATTTACCTAATGCATCACAAGTCTGAATGTTTTGGCAAGTTCAAAGAGTTTCGGGCAGATATGGAGAAGCATCATGGTAAGAGTATCAAGATACTGCTATCAGATTGTGGTAGGGATACCTGTCCCACGAATTTCAAGAATACCGCAGTGAGGTCGGAATTCAGTCTCAGTTGTCTGCATCTGGCATGCCACAGCAGAAAGGTGTAGTAGAAAGAAGGAATCGAACTCTGATAAGAATGGTTAGGTCGATGATGAGCTATAGTGATTTCCCAAGTTCGTTCTGGGGATATGCCTTATAAATAGCGGTGTATATTCTTAATCTTGTACCATCTAAAACCATGCCTTCAACCCCAGTAGAGTTGTGGAACGGGCTCAAGCCCAGTCTAAGACATCTCAGAGTTTGGGTTACCCAGCACATGTGCTCAAGGCAGATGCGACTAAGTTAGATGCGAGAACTGAATTAATGCTGTTTGTAGGATATCCTAGAGGAACGAAAGATGGTCTGTTTTATAGTCCTAAATTTCAGACGGTGGTGGTTAGTACCAACGCTAGATTTTTGGAAAATGACTATAGATTAGATCACAGGCCCAAGAGTAAGATAGTACTATGAAAGCTTATGAGACAAACTACTAATCCTAATGCACCAGCACAAGTAAATACACCACACACTGCACATGAGATCACAGATGATGCGCCTACATAAGTGGTACCTCGTCGTAGTGGGAGGATTGTGAGACAGCCTAATAGGTTCATTGGCGTGGGAGAGGCCTCAAACCTAGTCCCAGGCGCGCCTGAGCCTGACCCGGTTAACTACAATGAGGCTTTCCGATATAAAGATACAGAATCTTGGCATAAGGCAATGATATCCAAGATGGGGTCAATGGACCACAATCAAGTCTGGGAGCTTGTGAATTTTCCCGATGGGTTTAAGCCCATTGGATGCAAGTGGGTCTACAAACGTAAGAGAGGACCTGACTGAAAGGTGGAAACCTTTAAAGCTAGGCTGGTGGCGAAGAGGTATACTCAGAAAAAGGGAATCGATTATGAGGAAATCTTCTCCCTGGTAGCCATGCTTAAGTCAATCCGGATTCTCTTGGCCATGGCTGCTCATTTAGATTGTGAGATTTGTCAGATGGATGTCAAGACAGCTTTCCTAAACGGAAGTCTTGAGGAAACCATCTTCATGCAACAACCAGAGGGATTCGTTGAAAAAGGCCAAGAGCATCAGGTTTGCAGGCTTAAGTGGTCCATTTACGAACTTAAGCAGACATATAGATCTTGAAACATCCGGTTTGATGAGGTAATCCAGTCCTACGGATTTACTCGGTGTCCGGATGAGCAATGTGTGTACCACAGACATGATGGAAACTCAGTGGTGTTTGTTGTTCTTTACGTAGATGACATTCTATTGATTGGCAACAACAAGAAAGTGTTATCAGACGTAAAGGCATGGTTATCCAAGTAGTTTGATATGAAGGGCTTAGGGGAAGCAGCCCATATCCTCGGGATCAAGATAATTCGAGATCGTAGGAAACGTTCGTTAACGCTCTTCCAAGCATCATACATAGATACGATTCTGGCCCGTTTTAACATGCAGGGCTCCAAGAAAGGTTTTCTACCTTTCAGACACGAAGTGCATCTGTATAAGGAATAGTACCCTAAGACTGTTGAGAAGATAGAGGCCATAAAGGCAGTTCTTATGCTTCGGCAGTAGGAAGTCTCATTTATGCCATATTGTGTACGAGGCCTGATATCTGTTATACCGTTGGCATGGTAAGCAAATATCAGAGTAACCCCGAGAAAGCTCATTGGGAGGCAGTAAAATGCATTCTCAAGTATTTGCATATAACGAGGGACCAAGATCTGGTCTATCAGGCGCCTGAGCTGGTACCTCGAGGGTACACAGATTCAGATTTCCAATGCGACAGGGACAAGAGCAAGTCTACCTCAGGGTATGTGTTTACTCTAGGAGATGGAGCCATAGTTTAGCAGAGTGTTAAGCAAAAATGCTTGGCGGACTCTACCATGGAGGCTGAATACGTTGCCGCATCAGAGGTAGCGAAAGAAGCAGTGTGGCTCAAGAACTTCTTAGTGGACTTAGATGTGATTCCTGGTTTGCTAAAGTCTATCATGGTGTATTGTGATAACAACGGTGCAGTAGCAAACTCGAAGGAAACACGAGCCCACAAGGCGAGTAAACATATACAACGCAAGTACCACCTGATACGAGACATCGTAAAGAGGGAAAACGTATAGGGGTTGCATGTAGATGTATTCTTAGAAGAGCCATGACAGTTTTTCTAGATATATAGCAGCAGAGTGTATAGGGGTTGCATGTAGATGTATACTTAAAGCACAGTTTAAGTATTAGTGGGAGATTGTTGGAGTTGAATACATAAGCTATGCTTGTATTATACATTTTCCTAGTAATATATCGATTTATGTTTTGGTTATATTTTTTTGTGCATGATATGTCCATTTATATTATGTAAGTAGATGATGAGGTGTCTTGTGTGACACAGTAGATCTTATCATTGGTTGAAATACATAATATATAAATGAGGTTTGTAACCGAGACAGCTTTGGACAAACTGTCGATTTAGGTTATTATGTGATTCGGATAATTGGTTTATCTAAACTAATTGAATCATGTAGATATGCCCGGGGCGTATTGAACTTGACCATTAGGAATGATTTGTCTTGTACTGATTTAATAGACAAATTGTTCTTGGTATTCTATCTCTTAATCCCTAGACTCGAGCGGGCATGAGGATTAGACATAGTGTACTTTGATCTGTCAATGGGTGAGGTCAATTGTGGCCAATAATCTCGGTAGGTTGGGTTCGCGTGTTTAGTTTCTTGGTGTGCAGCTACTTGTCGAAAGGAAACCATGTACTGGTGCGTCCGGGGTGATGGTTCTCCCGAGATGAGCTCGTAATATTTATTATACTAAACCCGACCGATGGACTTATGTCCGGTATAGTAAAAAGGTCGAATGGTACTAGTCTCAGAATTAAAGAGGTTAATTAATTAATTTTTAGTAAATTATTATATTAACGAGCACTATATCTTTGATGTGGGGAGATTATGAATAAATTAATTAAGTTCTTCCGGAAGCATTTCTAGTGTAGGATTGTGGTGCCATAATTAATCCATTAGTGTTACGATTAATTATGTATTGAGTTATTGACAAAGGTAGATTTAATTAATTAAGTAATTAATTAATCCTTGTGTCAGTTGGTTGTGAATCATACTAGGAACTGGTTTGGGATAAGTGAATCCCTGTATCAGTTGGTTGTGAATTATACCAGGAACTGGTTTGGGATAAGTGAATCCCTGTATTAGTTGGTTGTGAATCATATCAGGAACTGGATTGGGATAAGTGAATCCCTGTATCAGTTGGATGTGTATCAGTCCAGGAACAGGATTGAAGGAAACAGAAACCCAGTAGGAAGGCCAATCCTAAACCAACTTGGGGTCTCTCTTGTAACTCTATATATAGACAAGGGATTAGCTATTCAAGACACAAAATTCAATATACAGTTCATAAGTTTTCAAGACAAGAAAACTTAGAGAGATAAAATCCTAGAGAGAGAAAACTTCTCTCTAAAATTTGGATTTTCCATAGCTAAGAGCAGCCGAAATTCTACTTGATTTTTGGCAGCAAAGTGTAGCTTTCTCTCTCTCCGAGCGATGCGTTAATTGTACACGCCAGATGCAGCGGTGCTAGATTTTTCTGGCAGATGGATTGTGGTGATTAGCTGATCAAATTGCTAGTTAGATTGCTGCCCACACAGCATACAAGCAAAGTCTAGAGGCATACAAGAGAATCACCTAAGTATAAGCTTCAATAGGTAATTATTATGTTTCCGCTTTTATTAAGAATTTTTGTTGCATGGTAAATCGAATAAGTGCAAACCCAGATCCTGCGCAATGTTATTTCAAAAGGGTTGGAATAGTAATTGTGCTAGCGTCTAGGCCTGGCCAGAGATTTCGATTCTGGAATGCATAGCACGAAAGTGTGTTTCTGGCTAGGCCCGTCTGCCACTACTTCTCCCACTGCCACAACTGATACTTTTGTAGTGTCTCCCAAGTAGACTTCCATTTCTCTATCTCTGAGCTTACGGGTTACCTGAAACCTTTACGGAGAATTACAAACACGATCAATGGTACCTGAATCCACACACTAGGTATCTATGGGAATCACCGCCAAACATGCCTCAGTAATTAAGAAAGAAGTAGTCATACTTATGTTCTTTGGACAATCCTCTTTCCAATGTCCCGTCTGATTGTAATTGCCTTTTGGCTTCTTCTTTACAAACTCTGGCTTAGGCGTAATCCGTGCTTTTTGAGCCGTTCCCTCGAGCTTTCTCTTCTTCTTTCCAGCCTCGGGCTTAGAAGAAGATACTGAAGCTTTGACTGAGACTAAAGCTCGCTTCTTCTCCTGAAAAAGACTTTCGCCCACCACCAACTCTGTAAGAGCTTGGATAAAGTACACAACATTTGATTCATGTTGTAGTTCAACCGAAACTGCTCAAAGATTTGAGCAAGTTTTGGAGGACAATATCAACTTTGGTTTCACCATCGATTTTGCCTCCCACTACCTCAACCTTGTTGATGTTACAAATTATGTCAATGACATGATCTTTCATAGGAGTGCTCTCAGCCTAAAAGACAATGTCTAAGTTGCATTTCCAATCGATGTAATAAGACCAGTTAACTTATTCTCTTTTAATATAACAGCTAATGAATTAAACGCCATATCAAAAATTGAAAAATAAATAAACAGAGCATGTTTTAGTACATATGAAATTCGAAAATATTGACTCCCTTAAAAACAATATAATCTATCCACCAACGTCTCAATCACCGTGTTCACATTAGTGTGAGTGTTTACGCTAGTCCACATTCGTTCGAGAAGAACTAAGTTAATTAATTTCACTATCTAACCAAACGATCTATTAATTAATAAAATTAATAGTCAGTGCTTTTGACCGTACATGAGAACAGCGTAACCTCGATAGGAGGAATACTACAAACAGTATACTAAGTGTGTTGACATTACGTGACTTCTAAGCTTGTTACCTAGGATAGTGCACCTTAGATGGAGAGGGTGTCGCATTCTCAAATTTAACTTATTATAGTCATTCTACTTAGAAATTCATTCTAGTGATCTTATAGATTAGATACATCCGATATGGAGGAAGGCTCTAATGCAAATGTGCAAGTCTACCAAAATCTCATATGAACTCGTAATGGAGGCCATGGGGATATTAACCAACACGCTCCTACTTAGATTCTGAAAATAATGGTTTTTTCGGTTTTAACATGCAATTAACTAATCCTAAGTTATATGCAACAATAAACCAACATGCTTTAATCATGTGTAAAATAAAGCATAAAATTAAAACATGTAAATGATAATTAAAACAATAAAATGGGAAATAAATACGTAAAAAAAATTCTCAACTATTATGGTTTTAATTACTTCCATCTGCTGCCTTATCTTTGTGTCTCATCACGTCACTCTGATTGATTTAATCTTGACCTTGAAAGATCTCGAAACTAACTCGAAGTCCGGACAATGCACAAAAAATGAAACGGCCTATGCACACTAGTCGTGCGCGGAAATTGCACGCATGGGCCACGCGGGCCTATGTGCACAGCAAAGGCCGCGCGCCAGGCCCTTGCAGTGTTGCGCGCTACGGCGGTGCTTCTGTCGGCGATTCATCACCGGTAACGCTGCCGTCTGCCGTCCCTTCGAGTCTTCTTCTTCTCTCTCACACTTTATTTGGTCTAATTGTAATTTACCTGGGTTTCCTGGTTTTCTATGTAATTCTTAGAATCACCCAAATTACGATAAACAAAAAAAAAAAAAAATCACGAATCTAAGTTGCCCACAATAACGTCTTCGATATTACATAATTTTCGTATATACAAGGCTTGATATCTCTAGGAAAATAAAATTGACAAATTACATATAAAAAATCTTACTACAGATTTGATCTAATCCTACACGGCTTCCAACACGTGGTTTTACTATTACAAGCATTCATATAAAAAACCATTCAGACATGTCACAGAGTTTAATTAAACATACAAACGCAAACCATAATAGTCGAGATAAACAAACCACCTGCATATAAAAATCATACAATAAATCAAATGAAGCAAAGCCAAAACCTTAGCTCTGATACCAATTGAAGGAATTATCTGTCTGTGCCGGTAAAAAATCTCATTTTCATGCTATGCATTCCAGAATCGGAGATTCTTAACAAAACCCGAACGCTCATGTAATATGATTGAAAACCTTTTTAAATACCACACGAGCACCAACTTAGTTTCACTTTATTCGAATTTATCATGAAACAATATTATGATAACCAATAAAAATGAAAAGATAGAAATCGACCTCTTGAAGCGTATCCTTTAAGTAGTCGCTTGTATGACTCTTAGACAGATGCTGACATTGTGTGGGCAACAAACTACAGAACCAGTTGATCTGCAATACAATCTGACTAGCTCGATCACCGCAGGAAGATGTCCTGCCGTCGATCGTCGAAACACGACAATCGCCGCCGTCCGCAGGTGAAAACGAGGCGCCGACCGTCGACCGTGGAGAAGAGAAAAAAATTTATTGCCGGTTTTGAGCTTATTTATCGCCCCCTGCGCTGGGCTTATTTACTGCCACGTGTTGGACTTATTTAGGACATTGCGCGGCTTATTTTTTGCCCCGTGCTGGACTTATATACCGCCCGTGTCGGGCTTATTTACAGCCCCCTGTATAGCTCTCTATCTCTATAATCTTTCTCTCTCTAGTTTTTTGAATTATGAAACTTGTGTATTGTATTATTGCTAATCCCTTGTCTATTTATAGAGTTACAAGGAAGACCTTAAGTGGGCTTGAGTTAAGCCTTCTTGTTGGGCTTTGGATTAACAAATTTCCAAATCCCAATTAGTTTCCAAATCCAATTAATTTCCCAATCCAATTAGATTTCCTAATTTTTGGATTTCCTAATTCTAATTGAACTTAAAGATTTAATTAATTAATTAATTCCAACTTGTCAATTTATTAATTGACGTTTGGGGTGAATTTAATTAAATGATTAATTCTACTTTATCAATTAACCCAACACGTAATTAATCGTACCACTAACGTATTAATTATGAAATCACTACTCAAACTGAAATTGCTTCCGAAACTACAAAATTAATTATTCTTTATTCTCCCCACATCAATGATATAGTGCTCATCAATTTATTAATTTATTGATAAATTAATTTATCGACTTCTTAGAATCCGAGATTAGTACCACTCGACCTTATTATTATATCAAGCATAAGTCCACTGGTCGGGTTTATTATAACAAACATTTCAAGCTCATCTCGAGAACACCATTAACCCGGACGCACCGGTACACGGTTTTCTTCGATTCGCAACGACACACCAAGCAACAAAACACCCGCAGCCAACTCACCGAGATTATAGGCCTTAAGCGACCACACTCTTTGGCAGATCAAACTACGCAATGCTCAATCGTTGTGCTCATTCTCATCTAGGGATTAAGAGATAGAATACTAGGATCGAATAGTCTATCAAACCAGTACAAGACAATTCATCCCAAATAGGTCATGCTCAATTGAAAGAATTGAGGTAGGATCTGGGTTTGCACTTGCTCGATTTACCATAGAACAAAAAATTTCTATTAAAGCGGAATCTTAGAAAAGTACCTTTGAAGCGTGCACCTGGTGATTCTCTTGTATGCCTCAAGACTATAACTTCACGTTGTGTGGGCAACGAACTAGAAGTTAATTGATCAGCTATCACCACAACTCCACCTGCCAAAAAAATCCAGCACCTCCGCACCTAGCACGTACTGCAAACGCACTGCCCGAAGAGAGAGAAAGTTGCTTGCAGCTGGTATACACCAAGGGCTTAAAAATTCGGCCACTAGGAAGAAAAACCAGCCGCCAAAAATTCTTGAAAATTCGACCTGGAGAGAGAAACGTTTTCTCTCTCTAGAATTTTCACTCTCTAGAAATCCTGTGGATTAATTGTATGAATTTGTGATTTCTGAATGACTGATCCCTTGTCTATTTATAGAGTTACAAGAGAGACTCCAAATTAGTTTAGGATTGGTCTTCCTAATGGGTTTAGGTAAAGAATTAGTTTCCAAATCCAATTAGGTAACCAATCTGATAAGATAAACAAAATCCTACTAGATTTCCTAATCTCTAGGATTTCTTAATTCCAATTGAAACTTAAGACTTAATTAATTAATTAAATAATTCTACTTTGTTAATTACTTAATTAACCCTTAGGAATTAATTAAATAATTCCACTTTGTTAATTACTGAATTAACCCTTAGGAATAATTAACCAATTAATTAATTAAATCTACCTATTCAAAACCCATTATAAAATTAATCGTACCACTAACGGATTAATTTTGGCACTACCATCCTACACCAGAATTGCTTCCGGAACAACTTAATTAAATTATATTCATTAATCTCCCCACATCAAAGATATAGTGCTCGTTAATTAAAATTAATTTACTGATAAATTAATTAATTAACTTCTTTAATTCCGAGACTAGTACCACTCGACCTTTTTACTATACCGGACATAAGTCCACCAGCCGGGTTTAGTATAATAAGCATTTCGAGCTCATCTCGAGAGCACCATCACCCCGGACGCACCGGTACATGGTTTCCTTTCGACAAGCAGTAGCACACCAAGTAACTAAACACGCGCACCCAACCCACCGAGACTATTGGCCACATTTGACCTCACCCATAGGCAGATCAAAGTACACTATGTCTAATCCTCATGCCCACTCGAGTCTAGGGATTTAGAGATAGAATACAAGGATCGATTTGTCTATTAAATCAGTACAAGACAAATCATTCCTAAGAGTTAAGTTCAATATACCCCGGGCATATCTATATGATTCAATTAGTTTAGACAAACTAATTATCTGAATCACATAATAACCTAGATCGACAGTTTGTCCAAAACTGTCTCGGTTACGAACCTCATTTATATATTATGTCTTTCAACCAATGACGAGATCTACTGTGTCGCACCAGACACCTCATCATCTACTTACATAATATAAATGGACATAAATATGCACAACAAAATATGACTGAAACACAAATCGATATATTAAACTGGGAAACTGTACAATACAAGCATAGCTTATGTATTCTACTCCAACATCAATATGTCCCGGACATATCTATAAGATTCAATTAGTTTAGACAAACCAATCTCAAAATCACATAATGACTTAAACCAACAGTATGTCCAAACTGTCTCAGTCACGAGCCTAGTTTACATATCAAAACTTTAACCAATGATGAGATCTACTGTTTTACACCCGACACCTCATCATCTAGTTTCCAGATATAAGTGGACAACACATGTAAAATATAAGGCATGTAACTGAAACGTTTAACTTGATATATGAAATCATAAAATAGTTTTTCATACAAGCAAAGCTTTCAGTATTCAAAACTAACAATCATCTTCTTCAGTTGCATATTCTCTCTATATCGGGATCTTTCATATTTTTTACCCATCTATTCAGTTTGCTGCTTCAAAAAATGAAGTACGAGGATGATGAAGTCGTTTATCTATTTCCTAAAAATTCTTGGTGGAAGGAATATGTGATTGGATGCGAATATGTAATTTTCATTCCAAAATCTGTTTACATATTCATTTTTATGAATACTTCCTGCAATGAAGTGACTTTGAAGAGGGAAAAGAGGGAATAGAAAGTTCAATTCGAGAATCGGCATTTCACTGAAGGTTGGAAGAAGTTCGTTCGCAATAACAATGTGGAGTATTATGATTTAGCGTTCTTTCAGAATGAAGGCAACTTTGCTTTCAACTTCTCTCTGTTTGGTAAGTATAAAAATATGGTTGAATCCATACTATTGAAGAATGAATCCGAATCAGAAAAAAAAAATGAAGATACTGTTAGATTTGAATACAGAAGCTATGCTTGTATTATACTATTTCTCAGTTAATATATCAATTAAATATTTTGGTTTATATGTTGTGCATATGTCATCCATTTATATTATGTAATTAGATGATGAGGTGTCTGGTATGACACAGTAGATCTCATAATTGGTTAAAAGACGTAATATATTCGTAACCGAGACAGTTCTGGACACACTGTCGATTTAGGTTATTGTGTGATTCAAAAAATTGGATTGCCTAAACTCATTGAATTATATAGATATGCCTAGACTTGAGCAGGCATAAGTATTAGATATAGTGTACTTTGATCTGCCAATGAGTGGGGTCATTTGTGGCCAACAGTCTCGGTAGTTTGGGTGCGCGTGTTTAGTTGCTTGGTGTGTTGTTGCCTGTAGAAAGCAAACCATGTACCGGTGCGTCCGGGGTGATGGTGCTCCTGAGAAGAGCTCATTATGTTTATTATACAAAACCCGATCGGTGGACTTATGTCCGGTATAGTAAAAAGGTCGAGTAGTACTAATCTCGAATTATAAGAAGTTAATTAATTAATTTATTAGTAAATTAATAAATTAACGAGCACTAAACCATTGATGTGGGGAGGTTAAAGAATCATTAATTTAGTTGTTCTGGAAGCAATTCTGGTGTAGGATGATAGTGTCATAGTTAATCCGTTAGTGGTATGATTAATTATATGTATTGGGTTATTAACAAATGTAGATTTAATTAATTAAGTAATTAATTAATCCTTGTGTCAATTGGTTGTGAATCAGACCAGGAACTGGATTAAGGATAAGTGAATCCTTGTGTTGGTTGTGAATCAGACCATGAACTAGATTGGGGATAAGTGAATCCCTGTATCAATTGGATGTGAATCAGTCTAGGAACTGGATTGAAGGAAAATAGAAACCCAGTAGGAAGACCAATCCTAAAACAACTTGGGGTCTCTCTTGTAACTCTATATATGGACAAGGGATTAGCAATTCAAGACACACAATTCATAAGTTTTCAAGACAAGAAAACTAGAGAGAGAAACTAGAGAGAGAATTCAAATCTTCATCACTCAAAAATGTTTTTTCTTCCCGATGAGCAGCAGGCGGCCGATTTTCTCCTCCTAAGATCGGCAGTTGGTTTCTTTCGTTGAAACCTACGGTGCGTGGGTAGAATTCAGATGGCGCGTGAGCTATACACGGTAGGCGGCAGTGCTGGTTTTTCTGGCAAGTGGATTATAGTGATTGCTGATCGATTAAATATTAGATCATTTCCCACACAACGTACGATTAAAGTCTTGAGGCATACAAGAGAATCACCTGAGTATACGCTTCAAAAGGTATTTCTAAAACTTCCATTTTTAATTAGAAATTTTGTTGCGTGATAAATCGAATAAGTGCAAACTAAGATCCTACGGAATGTTATTTCAAGCAAGGGTTGGAATAGCAATTATGCTAGAGTCCAGGCCTGGTCAAGAATTTTGATTCTGGAATGCATAGCACGAAAGTGAATTTTTGACCGGGCCCGGGCATATAATCTTTCAATTGGTATCAGAGCCTGGTTTTTGGTTTTGTGCTTGTTCGATTTGTTACATGGTTTTATTTGCATGTGGTTTAGAAAGCCCGACTATTATGGTTGCGTTTATATGTTTTAATTAAACCCCAGGGCATGTCCGGGTTTGGTTTTTATTACTGCTTGTAATAGTAAAACCACGTGTTCGAACTCGTATAGGATTAGATCAAATCTGTAGTAGGATTTTTTCTAAGTAATTTCGATTTTATTTTCCTAGATGCCTTGTAGTAGGAAAATTTAGTTTGTAATCGAATGCGTTATGGTGGGTGACTTGAATTTGTGGGTTTTGGTTTATCGTTAATTCATAGAAAAACAAGAAAACCCAGAACGAATTGCAAGAAGACCAAATAACATAGCGGGAGCAGGACGGAGAACCCGGAAGGCAACACCGGCAAAAAAAATGCCGGCAGAATAGGTCACGAGCAAGCGCGCGGCAGCACCAACACTGTGCCGCAAATTTGTGGCTCAGGAAGAACCGGTGTCGCGCGCAGCCTAAGCACGCAATTGTCTTTTTTTGTTTCTATTTTTTTTTTTTTTTTGGATTTTTCAAGATCTAACTTTCAAGACTCAATCCATCAAGTGGCGTGACGGGACACGAGATCAAGGCAGCTGATGGAAGAAATTAAAACCATAATAGTCAAAAAATTTATTTTATGCATTTATTTCCCGTATTTACAGTTTTAATTTTTATGCTTTAATTTTTGTGTTGTATTTTATGTGCATAATTTAAAGCATGCTGGTTTTATGTGATGTGGGTGAACTTACGCGTTGGCATTAGTGCCTTCCTCCATATCGGATGAGTTCAACCACAAGATCACTAGATTATGAATTCCTATGTAAGATTACTAGAGTAAGTTGAACTAGGAGAAATGTGATACCCTCTCCATCTGAGGCACACTATCCTGAGGTAACAAACTTAGAAGTTTCGTAATGGCACACACTGTCAGAGGTAAATATCTTTTTATTTTTGAGTCTTTGAGTCTTTTTATTATTTTCAAAGGTTATAAGAATTTATGTTTTTGAAATTTTTGAAAGTAAATATCCTTTTTCTTTTAGAGTCTTGTACATGTTACACTTGGTCTTTTGTTCTACAATTCTTTAGTAGGATGATGTTGAGCAATCAAGACAACACAAGAGTATTTTCCGAGTCATGATCCAATCAATGGTGTCTACACTAAATGGTATTCATTTTTTTATAAAGCGAAGAAAGCCAATATGTATGTTACCTCTTTCTTCTTTGCAGGTTGCTCTAGCGCAAGAGAAATGTGGGAAGAACGAGAATTTAGAAGGAAAACTAACCCCATTGATGCATGAAAGGACAGGCAGGATCTAGGAAAATGAGAGACGGAGAAACCCTCCTCTGCCCCTAAGGAAATTGTGATTTCCTCTCTGGGAGAGGGAAACATTGTGAAACCATTCTGCTCCCAAGGGAAAGTTGCGGGACCTCCTAAGGGAAAAGAACAAGTTTTGAAGTCTTTATCTCCTTTACCTAATATTTTAGAACTTTCTGATGATACAGTTGCAGAAACTGATGAAGTTGAACCATCTGAAGAGACAGCTAAAGAAAAATATGATATTAACCCAGTTGATATTCCTAACTGTGTTGTTTATGATGTTTTGCAGGAAGTGCCATATGAGTTTCACACTCTAGATGGTCCCATTGAACAAGGAGATCTAAATAAAACACAATCTGAAATTGTGTTCTATAATAACGATCTCAATGATCCACAGCTGAAATCACTTGAGTTTCAAATGATTCATGATAGTGTCAATCATGAACCAGCAAGGAAGCAATATCAATCGGTGCCAGATAGAAATTGTATATCCATGTGTTTCTCATTCCGTCCTTTAAGGATATACTGCACAAGATTTGAGGATGAATCATTTCCGGCAATGAGGGATTGATGCAAACCTGGGGTCGTCTTGGACCATGGTTGATATTTTTATTCCAATTTATGAAACCCAAGATATTCAAAGGTGAAAATCCAGCTCAAATTGAAGATTTTATCATGTTAAAAGATACTTGGGCCAATATATGGGTTAAGCCCTTCAAACAGGCTTGAACAGATGTCACATGACGTCAATATGCATGTCCAAAATATAAAGTATGCCTAGTTACGAATTTTAACATGGGAGTTTATGGAAACTCCTACTTTGGATCCTAATTTCTACAAGCAAGATCCATTAGTAGCTATCATTGGTCCAATGACAAGATCCAGAACAAATAAGCCTTTTTTAACAAGTCCAGTTTCAAAGTCGCTTATCGAGTCTGAGGCCTAACAAGCCCAAGCCCATTTGCAACGCTCGAGGCCCAAGCCCATTAGCATCTCGAGAATGAGAAAAGATAGACTTGTAAAGTTAACATAGATGAGGAATGAAGCCCACAATAAAGGGTGAAGATTGGGTTGAAGAGTTAAAAGCCTACAAGTGAAGCCCCATGTCACTCCCTAAGCCCATTTGAGACCCTAAGTCTCTTCCTACTAGGATTGTTGTTTTGATTTCATAGTTTTAAAACATTTGTAAGTTTATCCTAATACTAGTAGGATAGATAGATTTTTCCCTTCTATAGTAGGATTTTATTTATTGTTGCACTTGTTAGTGTAAATACTGAAAGCTTTGCTTGTATGAACATTATTTCCCAGTTATATCGGTTGAGAATTTTTTAGTTAAATTGTTCGTGTTTATATTTATTCATTAAGTCCCTTTATAACATATAACTAGATGATGAGGTGTTTTGTATAACACAGTAGATCTCATCATTGGTTAAAGTTATGATATATAAATAAGACTCGTGACTGAGACAGTTTTGGACACAATGTCGGTTTAAGTCATTGTGTGTTTCTGAAGTCGGTTTGTCTAAATTGATTGAAGTATACAGACACGCACGGTTCATGTTGAGCAGGTTTGATTAGGATTGAATTAACTTGTACTGATTTTAGTAGTTAATTCGAACCTACTATTCAGTCTCTTAATCTCTAGACGAGGACGGACACGAGGATTAAGCATAGTTTACTTTACTCTGCGAAAGAGTGGTGTCGCTTAACGCCTATAGTCTCGGTAGGTTGGGTACGCTTGTTTAGTTCTTTGTGTGCTGTTGTGAAATGAAAGGAAATCGTGTACCGATGTGTCCAGGGTGTAGTGCTCTCGAGATAAGCTTAGAAAGTTTATTATACTAAACCCGATCGGTTGACTTATGTCTGGTATAGTAAAAAGGTCGAGTGGTACTAATCTCGGATGAGAAGAAGTTGATTAATTAATTTATCAGTAATTAATAAATCGACGAGTATTAAATCTTTAACAAGGGGAGATAATTGAATATTTAATTTAGTGGATCCGGAAGTGTAGTTTCAAACTTTTATGATAGTTTCATAATTAATCCGTTAGTGATACGATTAATTATGTGTTGGGTTAATTGATAAAGTGGATTTAATTAATTAATTAATCCTTGGGTCAATTGGTTATTAATCAGTTCAGGAAGTGAATTAGAGTTAATAAAACACAAACCCAACAAGAATGCCAAACCCAAGCCCACTTGAGATCTCTCTTGTAGCTCTATATAAAACACAAAAATCAGCCCTAGAAGACATACAACAGAAGTCATTGTAGATAGAACATGAAAATAGTTTAGAGAGAGAAAGTGAAATCTCGAGTTTCTGCATGAAACCTGAGGTAGTTTAACGGCAAGCGGTTAGGGGCAAATTGAGGCAGTGGTGAACGGTGACTTGCGGCGGCAACAAGCGGTGATCGGTGTTTCAGCGGTAATGATTTTAGTGATCAGAAATTTCGGTGGCCCTGAGTTTAGGGAAAAAATCATGTTTTTTCTGGTGGTTTTCGTAGGTGTTTCTATCGGGACTAATTTATAAACATTCAGTAGATCAGTGCCCACACAACGTCCAGACAGGTCTTTGAGGATACAAGCGAATTCTCAAGTTCACGCTTCAAAGGTCAATTCTTAACTTCCGTAATTTATATTTAAGATATTGTATTTTTATGCATGTCAAATTGAATTAAAGTAATCCAAGATTATGTATTATAGATTTCTGAGAGATTTCAAATCGAATTGCACGAACCAAAATCTCTCTAGATAAAATTAGAATAGTACAAACGCGTTGTTGGGTTTGATTGAAAGTTATCTAATCGAATTGCACGAATGAAAATTTTAATCGGACCAGAAGAAGAGTTAGAACTTTCAATCGGTATCAGAGCTTAGTTTTTCGATTACATTTTGTTCGATTTGATTACATTGTTTTGCAGGTAGTTAATTTTGTCTCGACTATTATGGTTTATGTGTTTGTGTTTTAATTAAACCCTAGGACATGTCCAGGTTTGGTTTTTGATATGAATGCTTGTAAAAGTAATAACCACGAGTTGGAAGGAGTGTAAGATTAGATTAAATCTATAGTAGGATTTTATCTATGTAATTTTTTATTTTATTTTCCTAGAAAAATTTTAGCCTTACATTTAGGAAAATTTGTAATTTGAAGATGTTGTTGTGGGCAACTTAGATTTGTGGATTTTGGTTTAATTTAATTTGGGTGATTCCAAGGATTGTGTAGAAAATAGAGAAAATCCAGATGAATTACAAGAAAACCAAAGAACGAGTGGGAGCGGAGCAGGAAATTCGGAGGCAGTGGAGGACAGCAGCAGCGCAGGCGATTGGTGATTCATCACCGGTGGAGGCACCGCTGGTGCCAGTTGCGGCAGAACTGTCGCGGTGCTGTTGCGCGGCATCGTGCGACAGCGCCCGGGCTGCGGCGTGGGCTAGGCCTATGTCAGGCTCGCGGTGCTGTCACGGCCTGCGTCGGGCTCGCGGTGCTGTCACGGCCTGCGCGTTCGACATGCGTACAATGCCCTTGTGGCATCGTGTGCATGTGCGTTCTTTCCAGGTTGCACAAAGATCTCGAGTTCAAGATTCAATCCATCGGAGTGACATGAAGGGATGTGGGTTGACTTGCGTGTTGGCATTAGTGTCTTCCTCCATAACGGATGCGTCAAATCTATGGAATCACTAGAATGAATTTCTAACATGATGACTAAAGTAAATTAAAATGGAAAAGTGCGACACCCTCTCTAACTGAGGCGCATTATCGGAGGTAATGAACTTAGAAGTCACGTGATGGCACACACTTAGTGTACAATTTGTAGTATTCCTCCCATCGAAGTTACGCTGCTTTTGTGTACGGGTAAAAGCACCTACTATTGGTTTTATTGGTCAATAGTTCGTTTGTTCAGATAATGAAATTAATGAACAAGGTTTTTCTCGAACGAATGTGGACTAGCGTAAACGTTCACACTATCGTGGCTTGTGTGAATCTTGGTGAATGAGATGTTGGTGGATTCAATTAAATATTGTTTAAGGGAGTCAATATGTTAATTTCGAATCATATTTATTTTACTGAAACATTTTTTTGTTTTATTTATTTTAGTTATTGATATGTCGTTCAATCCACTAGTTGTCATTCTAAAATAGAAGAAACTAACAGGTCCAAATTACATTGATTGGAAACATAACCTGGATATTGTCCTAATGACTAAGGGAACTTCTGTGAGAGATCACGACCTTGAGATGATTAGTAACATCAACAAAATTGAGGCATTGGGAGGCAAAATCCACGTTGAAAGCCATATCGATATCATCCTCCAGACCTTGCCCCCAAAGCTTTGAGCATTTTTGGTTAAACTATAACATGAATCAAAGAATGTATAGTTTTTTTTGAGCTATTAGCGGAGTTGGTGTCGGCTAACGGTCTTTTTCAAGAGAAGAAGCAAGCTTTAGTCTAAATCAACACTTCAGGATCTTTTTCTGGGCCCAAGGCTGGAAAGAATAAAAGTCCAAAGGAAAGGCCCAGAAAGCGCAATTGGCGCCTAAGTTAAGCAATGCAAAGAAGAAGCCGAAAGGCAAGTGCTTTAAGTGCGGTCAGACGGGACATTGGAAGGTGGACTGTCCAAAGAGTAAAGGTATGACTATTTCTACCTTAATTACTGAGACATGTTTAGTGGTGATTCCCACAGATTCCTGGTGTGGGGATTTTGAACCTCGAAACATGTTTGTAATTCTTTGCAAGGGTTTAAGGTAACCCGAAAGCTTAGAGAAGACGAATTATAAGTCTACTTGGGCGAAACTACGAGAGTGTCAGTTGAAGCAGTGGGAGTAGTTTTAATTAATTTTTGAAACTCTATATTGGTTTTAATAGATTGTCATTATGTTTTGAGTTTTAGAAAGAATTTAATTTCAGTTTCTAGACTCATAAAGAATGGTTATAAGTTTGTTTTTTTCTGATGAATCTGTTTTTGTTGGAAAGAATGAGAAACTTATTTGTTCTGGTTCATTGGTAGATAATTTGTTTTTGTTAAAACCAATCTCCCATATTGCGTATGAAATAGAAATAAATAATGCATCATTGAATCATAATAAGAGGAAACAATCTTCTGAGCTGAACCAAACATATCTTTGGCACCTTAGAAGGTAAGATGACCAAGAGGCCTTTTAAGGCGAAGGGGTATAGGGCCAAAGAAGTGTTAGAATTGATTCACTCCGACTTGTGTGGTCCGATGTCAATTCAAGAAAGAGGCGGGTTCGACTATTTTTTGGCTTTCACAGATGACTACTCGAGGTACGGATATATTTACCTGATGCGTCACAAGTCTGAATACTTTGATAAGTTCAAGGAGTATCGGGCTGATGTGGAGAAGCATCATGGTAAAAGTATCAAGATACTGCGATTCAATCGTGGTGGCGAGTATCTTGCAGGCGAATTTAGGACATTCTTGTTAGTGAAGAAAACAGATCTGGTCCGAGCTAAACCGAAAATCTCACTTTCGTGCTATGCATTCCATAATCGAAGACTTTCAATCTAGCCCAAACTCTAAAATTATTTTCCCTGAATGGATCTAGACTTATACATGTTTGATTTATTAAAACGACACGCTAAAAATTAAATCTTTAATTTAAAGCGGAAGGCAAAAGATTATACCTTTGAAGCGTGTCCCTAGCAAATAAGAAAATCAGATCCTAAAATGCGAAAACCATTATCGACTCCCTCGAATGACTCCAACAACTCCCGAAGTCATGTGGGCGACTATCTACGGGTGGCTAAGGCACTAAATAAGAAATCCACTTCAAAAAAATCAAATCTGCCCAAAACAGATTTGCCTGGGAACTGCTTGCGCAAGCCGCCAGAAATGCCGAGCCACCGACCTTTCGCTGGAATTAGCACCGTCTGACAGTGATCTTTACACAGGCTCAAAGCAAAGGCTGAACCCGTGGATCTGTGCGATGGAAGATCCAAATCACGACACCGGATGTCAAGATTGATCGCCGAAAAAACGGTCTTGGCGGAGGCGATCAGAAACTCATGGCGGCAGCACAAAAAAATGACAGAAATGAAGATAAAAACAAGGGCAAACCAATTGGACTGAGTTTCAATCGAAGAAGAAAGATCCTAACCGACTTCGAGAAAGAACTCAACGAAGAAGATGAAGTTCTCTCTCTAGGCTTTCCTTCTCTCTCTAGGTAACTTAGCCTACAAGTTTCTTAATGTGTTGAAAGTGTCTAACATTTAGTATTTATAAGAAGCTTCAAAGGAGACCTAGTGGGCTTTTGAGTTAGTGTTGGACTTTCATTGACTTTCTTAGTCCTCACTAGACTAGTCAACTTCAATTAGCACGAAGGATTAATTCCTTAACCCACTTCATCAATTAAATATTAATCGACCTTTAGGATTATTTCGTATAACCCACTTCGCCAATTAAATATAAAATTAACCCAAGGGTAATTTATTTAATCCACTTTGCTAATTAGTCTAATGTATAATTAGTCGTGCCACTAACAGACCAATTATGGAACTTCCGCTCAAAAACGAAATTACTTCGCGCTCACTTTATTAATTCTTCTATCTCCCCACGTCAAAGTTATAGTGCTCGTCGATTCACAAATTTACTGACAAATTAATTCATCGACTTCTTGTTATCCGAGACTAGTACCACTCGACTTTTTTATTATACCAGACATTGGTCCATCGGTCGGGTTTAGTATAATAATCCTTACAAGCTCATCTCGGGAGTACCGTCAACCCGGCGAACCGGTACATGGATACCTTTTGACAAGCAACGGCACACTAAGAACTCAAACACACATCGCTAACTTACCGAGATATAGGCCTCAATTGATCGCACCCTTTGGCAAATCAAAGTACACGGCATCTAACTCTCATGCCTGCTCTAGTCTAGGGATTAAGATATTAAAATATGAGGTTCAAATTAATTACGAAGATCAGTATAAATTAATTCAAACCTTATTTGGTCCTGCTCAATATGCCCTGGGCACATCCATATGATTTAATTAGTCTAGACAAACTAATTTCTAAATCATACGATAACCTAAATCGATTGTATGTTCAAACTACCTCGGTTATGAGCTTTAATTTATATATCATAGATTTAACTAATGATAAGATCTACTGTGCTACACCCGACACTTTATCATCTATGCATATGATATAAAGGAATAATTAATACTGAAACACAATCAATATGTAAACTGGTTATTAGTTTTTCATACAAGCAATAGATTTTCAGTATTCAAAACTAACAGTTAGATACGGGAATTCAGTCCTAGTTATCTGCACCAGGCACACCCCAGCTGTATGGTGTAGCAGAAAGTAGGAATATGACTCTTATGGAAATGGTAAGATTAATGATGAGTTATAGTGAATTGTCAAATTCGTTTTGGGGTTTTGCATTAGAAACAAGAGCTTAAATTCTTAAACTTGTACTATCTAAATCTTTGTCTTCAACCCATGTGGAGTTGTGGACGGGGCCTAGTCTGAGACACCTCATAATTTGGGATTGTCCAGCACATATGCTTAAGGCAGATGCAGGTAAATTAGATTCAAGAACAGAAGTAAGGCTGTTTGTAGGTTATCCCAGAGGAACAAAAGGTGGTCTTTTCTATAGTCCTAAAGATGAGAAGGTGATAGTTAGCACTAACGCCAGATTTTTAGAGGAGGATTATATTTCAAATCATAACCCCAGTAGTAAGATCATGCTAGAGGAACTTAGAGGACAGCCGACGACTTCTATAACACCAGTACAAGTAATACACCAAATGATACTGCACAACGTGTCATAGATGGTGTGCCTTTGTAGGTAGTACCTCGTCACAGTGGGAGGGTTGTGAGACAGCCCGAGAGGTTCATGTTCTTGTGAGAATTATTAGATTTCATCCCTAGAGAGAATGTGGCCGACCCTGTGACCTTCGTTGAGGCACTCCGAGATAAAGATATAGATTCTTGGCAGAAAGCAATGTTGTCTGAGATGGGGTCAATGGACTTTAATCAGGTCTAGGTGCTTGTAGACTTGCCTAATGGTTTTCAACCAATTGTGTGTAAGTGGGTCTACAAACACAAAAGAGGACCCGGCGGGGAGGTGGAAACCTTTAAGGCTAGGCTTGTGGTGAAGAGGTATACTCAGAAAAAGGGTATCGATTATGAGGAAACCTTTTCCCCGGTAGCTATGCTTAAGTTGATCCGGATTCTCTTAGCCATAAGTGCTCATATGGATTATGAGATTTGGCAGATGGATGTCAAGACAATTTACCTTAACGGAAGTCTTGAGGAAACCATCTTCATGCAGCAACCAGAGGGATTCATTGCTGAAGGCCAAGAGCATAAGGTATGCAAACTGAAGAGGTTTATTTATGAATTTAAACAAGCATCCAGATCTTGAAACATCCAATTTGATTAGGTAATCCAGTCCTATGGATTGCTCAGTGTCCGGATAAGAAATGTATGTATTGCAGGTGTGACGGAAATGTAGTGGTATTTCTTGTGCTTTAAGTAGACGACATTCTACTTATTGGCAACAATAAGAAAGTGTCGTCAGACATAAAGATGTGGTTATCCAAACAATTTCATATGAAGGACTTAGAAGAGCCTAGACATATCATTGGGATCAAAATTATTTGAGATCATAGGAAATGTTCACTGACACTTTCTCAGGCTTCATACATAGATACGATTCTGGCTCGTTTTAACATGCAAAACTCCAATAAAGGTTTTTTACCATTTAGACATGCAGTGCATCTATCTAAAGAGCAGTCTCCTAAGACTGTTGAGAAGATAGAAGCCATGAATACAGTTCCTTATACTTCAGCAGTAGGAAGTCTCATGTATGTGATGTTATGCACGAGGCCTGATATTTGCTATGCTATTGGCATGGTTAGTAGATATCAGAGTCCCAGGAAAGCCCATTGGGAGGCTATGAAACACATCCTCAAGTATTTGCGCCGACCAAGAGACCATGTCTTGGTCTATCAGGCGCAAGAGCTGGTTCCAGGGGGTTACACCGATTCAGATTTCCAAGGTTATAAAGACAAGAGTAAGTCTACCTCGGGTTTTGTGTTTACTTTGGAAGGTGGAGCCATAGTGTGGCGGAGTGTCAAACATATATACGTGGCAGACTCTACATAGAAGCTGAGTGCGTTACAACCTCAGAGGCGGCAATGAAAGCTGTGTGGCTCAAGAATTTCTTAGTGGACTTAGATGTGATTCCCGATTTCCCTAATTTAATCACAATTTACTGTGATAATAATGGTGTAATAGCAAATTTAAAGGAACCACGAGCCTACAAGGTGAGCAAACACATAGAGCGCAAGTACCACCTAATACTAGATATCGTTAAGAGTGAAGACATGGTCGTGGCCAAGATAGCATCAGCAGAAAACCTCGCAGATCCATTCACAAAAACATTGACTGCAAAAATCTTTGAGTCTCACGTGGAGGGCATGGCAGTTAGATTGTTGGCTGAGCCATGATAGTTCTTTATTAAAGATTATCTGCCCGGGTCTGGTCAAAAATTTATTTTTGTGCTATGCATTCTAGAATTGAAACTCTTGACAAGACCTAAGCTCTAGCGTAATTACTATTCTAACCCTTGCTTGAAATACCATTGCGCAGGATCTTAGCTTCTACTTATTCGATTTGTCAGGCAAAAAAAAATTTTAATTAAAGCAAAAGTTTAAGAATTACATCTTGAAACGTGTACTTAGGTGATCGATTGTACGAATTAAAATCAGCTCGTATATTGTGTAGGCAACGAACCAACAAACTAACGATCAGTAAAACACCACAAAACTGCTCACCGAAAAATACTCCAAGCACTGCTGCCCAGATCATCTGCGCATGAGGCACACGCGCCGCCGATAAGGAGAGAAAAAAAACTCGCGTGAAGCCACCATCGGACAAAATTTGTGCAGTTGCTGCCCGGTTTTCCACCCAACTGCCACTCAAAGAGGAAGAATAAATCTTTCTCTCTCTAGCTTTTCTCTCAAGACTTTCTCTATCTAAGTTTCTGGAATAATGAAACTAAGAATTGTGTATTGTGAATTACTAATCTCTTGTCTATTTATAGAGTTACAAGAGAGACCCCAAGTTGGTTTAGGATTGGTCTTCCTATTGGGTTTGTGTTTTCCTTCAATCCCGTTCCTGGACTGATTCACATCCAACTGACACAAGGATTCACTTATCCTCAATCCAGTTCCTGGTTTGATTCACAACCAATTGACACAAGGATTAATTAATTACTTAATTAATTAAATATACCTTTGTCAATTACCCAATGCATAATAAATTGTACCACTAACGGATTAATTATGGCACTACCATCCTACACCAAAATTGCTTTCGGAATAACTAGATTAATTATTCTTTAATATCCCCACATCAAAGATATAGTACTCATTAATTTATTAATTTACTGATAAATTAACTAATTAACTTCTTATAATTTGAGACTAGTACCACTCGACCTTTTTACTATACCAGACATAAGTCCATAGGTCGGGTTTAGTATAATAAGCATAGCGAGCTCATCTCGGAAGCACCAGCACCCCAGAAACACGGGTACATGGTTTCCTTTCGACAAGTAACAACACACCAAGCAACTAAACACGCACACCCAACCTACCGAGACTATTGGCCTCATGTGACCTCACTCTTTGGCAAATTAAAGTACACTAAGTCTAATCCTCATGCCTACTCAAGTTTAGGGATTTAGAGATAGAATACTAGGAACGAATAGTTTATTAAATCAGTATAATACAATTCATCATAAATGGTCATGTTCAATTTATCCCGGGCATATTTATATGATTCAATTAGTTTAGACAAACCAATTTTCTAAATCACATAATAATATAAACTAACAATGTGTCTAAAATTGTCTCAGTTATGAACCTCATTTATATGTTATGTCTTTTAACCAATGGTGAGATCTACTATGTCACACCAAACCACTCATCATCTAATTACATAATATAAATGGACGGCATATGTAAAACATACAAACAATTTAACTAAAACATTTAATTGATGTATAAAACTGGGAAATAGTTTAATACAAGCAAAGCTTTAGTACTCAAATCCAACAATCTCCCACTAATACTTAAGTTGTGCTTCAAGTATAAACTACATTAATCTTATAACTACAATGACAAATAGAAAAACAATCATGGCTCTACTATGTATCTGATCCTCATGCCTTCCACGTGAGCTTCAAATACTTTTGAAGTCAGTGTCTTCGTGAATGGATCCGCAAGGTTATGCTCTGATGCTATCTTCACCACGAACATGTCTTCCCTCTTTACGATATCTCGTATTAGGTGGTACTTGCGCTGTATATGCTTACTCGCATTGTGGGCTTGTGGTTCCTTTGAGTTTGCTACTACACCGTTGTTATCACAGTAGACTGTGATCGACTTTTGCAAATCAAGAATCACATCTAAGTCCACTAGGAAGTTCTTGAACCACACTGCTTCTTTCGTTGCCTCTGATGCTGCAACGTACTCAGCCTCCATAGTAGAGTCTGCCACGCATTTCTTCTTGACACTCCGCCACACTATGGCTCCACCTCCCAAAGTAAACACATACCCTGAGGTAGATTTACTCTTGTCCCTGTCACCTTGGAAATCTGAATCTGTGTAACCAAGGGGCACAAGCTCAGGCGCCTGATAGACGAAGACTTGGTCTCTCGTTCTGCTCAAATACTTGGCAATGCATTTCACTGCCTTCCAATGAGCTTTCTAGGGTTACTCTGATATCTGCTTATGAAGCCAGCAGCATAGCAAATATCAATTCTCGTACACAACATCGCATACATGAGACTTCCTCCTGCAGAAGCATAAAAAACTGTCTCCATGGCTTCCATCTCCTCAACAGTCTTTGGAGACTACTATTTAGATAGATGCACTTTGTTCCTTAAAGGTAGTAAACCTTTTTTGGGGGTTCTGCATGTTAAAATGACCCAGAATCGTATCTATGTATGAAGCTTGAGAGAACGTTAGTGAACATTTCCTACGATCTCGAATAATCTTGATCCTAAGGATATGTCCCGCTTCTCCTAAATCTTTCATATCAAACTATTTGGACAGCCATGCCTTTACGTCTGATAACACTTTCTTATTGTTGCAAATTAGTAAAATATCATCTACGTAAAGCACAAGAAACACCACCGCGTTTCCTTCACGTTTGCAGAACACACATTATTCATCCAATCACTGAGTAAATTCGTATGATTGGATTACCTCATCAAACCGGATGTTCCAAGATCAGTATACCTGCTTAAGTCCATAAATGGACCTTTTAAGCTTGCAAACCTTATGCTCTTGGCTTTTTTCAACGAATCCCTATGGTTGTCGAATGAAGACGGTTTCTTCAAGACTTCCGTTAAGGAAAGCTGTCTTGACATCCATCTGTCAAATCTAATAATCTAAATGAGTAGCTATGGCCAAGATAATCCGAATTGACTTAAGCATGGCTACCGAGGAGAAGGTTTCCTCATAATCGATTCCCTCTTTCTGAGTATACCCCATCGCCACAAGCCTAGCTTTAAAGGTTTCAACCTTTCCATTAGGTCCTCTCTTGAGTTTATAGACCCACTTACATCCAATGGGTTTGATACATCAGGTAGGTCAATAAGCTCCCAGACTTGATTGTGTCCATCGACCCCATCTCAGATATCATTTCCTTTTGCCATTATTATGCATCTTTACCTAGGAGAGCCTCATTGTAGTTCACAGGATCCGGTTTAGACGCGCCTGGGATGAAGTCAAGCGCCTCTCCCACGCCAATGAACCTCTCGACTTGTCTTACAACCTGTGTAGGTGCATCATCTATGATATCTTGTGCAGTGTTCTGTGGTTTATCTACTTATGCTGGTGCATCAGGATTATCAGATTGCTTTCTAAGTTCTTCTAGTACTATCTTACGCTTGGGCTTGTGATATAGAATATAGTCTTCCTCTAAAAATCTGTTGTTAGTACAAACTATCACCTTCTAATCTTTAGGACTATAGAACAGACCACCTTTCGTTATTCTAGGATTTCCTGCAAACAGCATTACTTTGGTTCTTGCATCTAACTTAGTCGCATATGCCTTAAGCACATGTGTTGGACAACCCCAAATTCTGAGATGTCTTAGACTGGGCTTTCGCCCATTCCACAACTCTGTAGGGGTTGAAGATACGATTTTAGATGGTACAAGATTTAGAATGTACATTGCAGTTTCTAAAGCATATCCCCAGAACGAACTAGGCAAATCACTATAGCTCATCATTGACCTAACCATTTCCATGAGAGTTCTATTTCTTTTTTCTGCTACACCATTCTGCTGTGGTGTGCCAGATGCAGACAACTAGGACTGATTTTGACCTCACTGAGGTATTCTCAAAACTCGTGGGTAGATACTCTCCACCACGATCTAATCGTAGTGTCTTGATACTTTTACAGTGATGTTTCTCCACATCTGGCCGATTGAATTTACTAAAGCATTCAAACTTGTGGCGCATTAAGTAAATATATCCGAATCTTGAGTAATCATCTGTGAAAGTCACAAAATACTCAAACTCACCTTGTGCTTGGACCAAAATTGGTCCACACAAGTCAGAGTGAATCAACTCTAATACTTCTTTGGCTCTATAACCTTCTGCTTTAAAAGGTCTCTTGGTTATTTTACTTTCAAAGCAAAATTCGCAGGATGAATAACTGTCAATTTCTAATGAACTTAATGGTTCATCATTAACTAACCTTTAAATCCTACTAAGGTTTATATGACCTAACCTGAGATGCCAAAGATAGGTTTGATTTGTTTCAGAAGGTTCTTTCCTCTTATTTTGGTTAGATAATGCGTCATTTAACTCTTTGTTTGGCGCAACAGGGAAGTTTGATTTTATCAAAAACAAATTGTCTACTAATGTACCAGAAGAAATAAGGTTACTATTTTTTCTAACAACAACATATTTATCAGAAAAAATAAACTTATAACTATTCAGTAAGAGTTTAGAAACTGAAATCAAGTTCTTTCTAAAACTCGGTACATAAAGACAATTATCTAAATCTAATCTACTATTTTCGAAAATAATAGATACTACTCTCATTGCTTCTACTGACACTCTAGTAGTGTCGCCCAAGTAGACTTCAAGCTCGCTATTTCTCAGCTTTCGGGTTACTTGGAACCCCTGCAAAGAATTACAAACATGGTCAATGGTGCTTGAATCCACACACCAAGTATCTATGGGAATCGCCGCTAAACATGTTTCAGTAATTAAGGCAGAGATTGTCATACTTTTGTTCTTTGAACAATCCTCTTTTTTTTACTGTCCTGTCTGATTGCACTTGAAGTACTTGCCTTTCAGCTTCTTCTTTGTAATCTTCGGCTTTGGTGCAATTTGTGCATTTATTTTCTCTAGCTTTCTCTTCAACATCAGGCTCAGAAGAAGATTTTGAAGCTTTGACTGCAACTAAATCTCGCTTTTTCTTTTGAAAAAGACTTTCAGTCACCACCAACTCCACCAAGAGCTCGGATGAAGTACACAATATATGACTTATGTTGTAGTTCAACCGAAACTGCTCATAGCTTTGAGGTAAGTTCTGGAAGACAATATCGACTTTGGTTTCACTATCGATTTCGCCTCCCACTACCTCAACCTCATTAATGTAACTAATCATGTTGATGACATGATCTCTCACATGAGTGCTCACAGCCATTGGGACAATCTCCAAGTTTTGACTCTAATCGACATAATTCAGACCAGTTAGTTTGTTGTCTTTGAATATTGTAGCTAACGGATTAAATGCCATATTAAAAACTGTAAACAAATAAACAGATAATGTTTAAGTAAATAAATACTAGAATTTCAAAAAATTCAAAGATTATTGACATCCCTCAAAATAATAATTAAATCCACCGACATCCCATTCACCGGGATTCACGCAAGCCACGATAGTGTGGACGTTTACGCTAGCCCACATTCATTATAGAATAACTATGTTCATTAACTACACTATCTGACCAAATGATATATTGATAAATGTAGCTAATAGTCAGTGCTTTTAGCCGTACAAATAAGCAGCGTAACCTCGATGGGAGGAATACTGAAAATTGTACACTAAGTGTGTGTCATTATGTGAATTCTAAGTTTGTTACCTTAGGATAGTGCACCTCAAATGGAGAGGGTTTTGCATTTCTCCAATTTTAACTTACTCTAGTCATCTTACTTAGAAATTCAAACTAATGATCTTATGGTTAAACTCATCCGATATGGAGGAAAGATCTAATGCCAACGCACAAGTCTAACCACATCACTTAAGAACTCGTAATGGAGCCAATGAGAATATTAACCAATCCACTCCCACTTAGATTTCTAGAATGAGAGTTTTTTAGGTTTTAACATGCAATTAACTAATCCTAAGTTATGTGCAAACATAAAACCAACATGCTTTAAATCGTGCATATAAAGTATAGCACAAAGATTTAAAGCACATAATTAAAACTGTAAATACAGGAAATAATTAAATAAAATAAATTTTTCGACTGTTATGGTTTTAATTGCTTCCATCTACTACCTTGTTATCGTGTATCATCCATCACTCGATACAAGGAGTCTTGAATTCTAGATCTCAAAATAACCTCAAAAAATAGAAAACGGGTCGGGCTGAACGCACGTGCGCACTGGATGCGCGCGTAGTACTAAGCCGCGCACGCTGGGCCTATGCATAGCGCCTACGCTGTGCATGCCAGTGTCACCTACGCCACATTTTGTAGGCAACTCCTGCCGGTGATTTCTTCACCGGCGTCACCTTCCGGGACTTCTATCTTGTTTCCACTACGTTGTTTGGTCTTTTTGCAATTCGTTTTGAGTTTTCTTGGTTTTCTTTGTATTAACGACAAACCAAAACCTATGAAATTAAGTCGCCCATCACAACGTCTTCGATTACAAAAGATTTTCCTACTACAAGGTTTCTAGGAAAATAAAATCGACAATTACATAGAAAAAATCCTACTACATATTTAATCTGATCCTATGCGGCTTCCAGCACGTGGTTTTACTATTACAAGCATTCAATAAAAAAAACAACTTGGACATGTTCCGGGGTTTAACTAAAACATACAAACGCAACCATAATAGCTGGGATTTCTAAACCACCTGCAAGCAAAACCATGTAACAAATCGAACAAGCACAAAGCCAAAACCATAGCTCTGATACCAATTGAAATATTATATGCCCGGGTCTGGTCAAAAATTTACTTTCGTGCTACGCATTCTAGAATCGAAACTCTTGACCAGGCCTAAGCTCTAGTGCAATTATATTCCAACCCTTGCTTGAAATACTATTGCGCATGATCTTCGCTTCTACTCATTCATTTTGTCATGCAACAAAAAATTCTTAATTAAACAGACATTTAAAAATTACCTCTTGAAGCGTGTGCTTAGGTGATCGCTTGTATAACTCGAGACCAGCTCGTATGTTGTGTGGGTAACAAACCAATGAACCAACGATCAGTAAAACACCACAAAACTACTCGCTGGAAAATACTCCAAGCACTGCTACTTGGATCGTCTATGCGGGAGGCACATGCTCTGCCGATGAGGAGAGAGAAAAAACTCGCATGAAAGACACTCACCACCACTGGAGAAAACTTGTCCGGTTGCTGCCCAGTTTTCCACCTAGTCGCCGCTCAAAGAGGAAGAATAAATCTTTCTCTCTCTAGCTTTTCTCTCAAGACTTTCTCTCTCTATGTTTCTTGAATAATGAAACTAAGAATTGTGTATTGTGAATTCCTAATCTCCTGTCTATTTATAAAGTTACAAGAGATATTCCAATTTGGTTTAGGATTGGTCTTCCTATTGGGTTTTTGTTTTAATTAAATCCCGTTCTTGGACTGATTCACATCCAACTGACACAATGATTCATTTATCCTTAATCCAGTTCCTGGTCTGATTCACAACCATTTGACACAAGGATTCACTTATCCTCAATCCAGTTCCTGGTCTGAATCACTACCAATTGACACAAGGATTAATTAATTACTTAATTAATTAAATCTACCTTTGTCAATTACCCAATACATAATTAATTGTACCACTAACGGATTAATTATGGCACTACCATCCTACACCAGAATTGCTTCTGAAATAACTAAATTAATTATTCTTTAATCTCCCTACATCAAAGATATAGTGCTTGTTAATTTATTAATTTATTGATAAATTAATTAATTAACTTCTTATAATCCGAGACTAATATCACTCAACCTTTTTACTATACCAGACAAAAGTCCACCAGCCAGGTTTAGTATAATAAACGTAACGAGCTCATCTCGGAAGCATCATCACCCCAGATGCACTGGTACATGGTTTCATTTTGACAAGCAATAGCACACCAAGTAACTAAACATGCGCACCCAACTTACTGAGACTATTGGCCTCAACTGACCTCACTCTTTGGCAGATTAAAGTACACTAAGTCTGATCCTTATGTCTGCTAAAGTCTAGGGATTTAGATATAGAATATTAGGAACGAATAGTCTATTAAATCAGTATAAGACAATTCGTCATAAATGGTCATGTTCAATATGCCTCGGCCATATCTATATGCTTCAATTATTTAGACAAACCAATTTTCTGAATCACATAATAACCTAAATTGACAGTGTGTCCAAAACTATCTCAGTTACGAACCTCATTTATATATTATATCTTTTAACCAATGATGAGATCTACTGTGTCACACCAGACACCTCATCATCTAATTACATAATATAAATGGACGGCATATGTAAAACATACAAAAAATTTAACTAAAACATTTAATCGATATATAAAACTGGGAAATAGTTTAATATAAGCAAAGCTTTAGTATTCAAATCCAACACTTTAGGCGTTAATTTGATAGTAGATTAGTAGATTGAACCAGTATTTTACTTTCAGCATAAGCTTTAAGTATTAATGGGAGAATGTTAGTGTAAATACTAAAAGTTTTGCTTGTATGAACATTATTTCCTAGTTATATCAGTTGAGAATGTTTTAGTTAATTTTTTCGTGTTTATATTTATTCATGAAGTCCCTTTATGTTGACTAGATGATGAGGTGTTTGGTATGACACAGTAAATCTCATCATTGGTTAAAGTTATTATATATAAATAAGGCTCGTGACTGAGACAGTTTTGGACACACTGTCGGTTTAAGTCATTGTGTATTTCTGAAGTTGGTTTGTCTAAACTGATTAAAGTATACAGACGCGCATGGTGCATGTTAAGCAGGACCGATTAGGATTGAATTAACTTGTACTGATTTTAGTAGTTAATTTGAATCTAGTATTCAGTCTCTTAATCCCTAGACGAGGATGGACACGAGGATTGAGCATACTGTACTTTAATTTTCCCAAGAATGCGGTCGCTTAAGGCCAATAGTCTCGGTAGGTTGGGTGCGCGTGTTTTTTTGCTTGGTGTGCTGTTGCAAGTCAAAAGGAAACCTTGTACAGGTGCGTCTGGGGTGATGGTGCTCTCAAGATGAGCTCGGAAAGTTTATTATACTAAACCTGGCTGGTAGACTTATGTCTGGTATACTAAAAAGGTCGAGTGGTACTAATCTCGGATGAGAAGAAGTTGATTAATTAATTTATCAGTAAATTAATAAATCGACGAGCATTAAATCTTTGACACAGGGAAATAATTGAATATGTAATTTAGTGGATTCGGAAATGTAGTTTCGGACTTGGATGGTAGTTCCATAATTAATTCGTTAGTGGTACAATTAATTATGTGTTAGGTTAATTGACAAAGTAAATTTAATTAATTAATTAATCCTTGGGTCAATTGGTTATTAATCAGTTCAGGAAGTGGATTAGAGTTAATAAAACACAAACACAATAGGAAGGCCAAACCCAAACCCACTTGAGGTATCTCTTGTAGCTCTATATAAGACACAAGAATCAGCCCCAGTAGACATACAACAGAAGTCATTGTAGACAGAATCCGAAAACAATTTAGAGAGAAAGTGAAATCTCGAGTTTTTGCACGAAACCTGAGGTAGTCCAGCGGTAAGCGGTTAGCGGTAACTTGAGGTGGCAACGAGCGGTGACTTACGGCGGTAGCAAGCGGCGACTGGCGGCAGGAGTAAAGGGCGAAAGGCGTTATGGCGAGAGTGAATTCCGGCGATCAGAAATTCCATTGGCGTTGAGTTTCGGGAGGCAAGCATGATTTTCTCAGGTGGTTTTCGTAGGTGTTTTTGTCAGGGCTAATTCATAAATGTTCGGTAGATTATTGCCCACACAATGTCCAGACGGGTCTTTGAGAATAGAAGCGAATTCTCAGGTTCACACTTTAAAGGTCAATTCTTAACTTCCGCAATTTATATTTAAGATATTGTTTTTGTGTGCGTGTCGAATCGAATTAAAGTAATCCAAGATTCTGTATTATAGATTTTTGAGAGATTTCAAATCGGATTGCACGAACTGAAATCTCTATAGATGAAAACAGAATAGTACGAACGTTCTATTGGGTTTGACTGAAAGTTTTCTAATCGGATTGCATGAATGAAAATATTTAATCAGACCAGAATAAGCGCGAGAACTTTTAGTATTAAAGAGGTGAAACTCTATAAGCCTTTCAAAGTCCTATTGGGATTTTTGTTTCAGTCTCTAAATCAATAAGATTTGAGATTACTTTTTAGAAAAGAAAGAGAATTCTTGTAAAGCCTATAAAAAGGACCCCCCGCCCATTCACAAAATTCTATAGACTTGGATGATTGATTTTCATGTGAAAACTTGTTGAGTTGCGTACTCACCCAAAATCTCTAGTTTAGAGTGATCTTGTAACATCGTGTGTCTGTCCTTGCGAGGAAGCCACAACCCCTTTTGTTTGGTTTCAATAGTTAGGTTGAATTTGAAACATTGTCCTGAGTGACTAAATCAATCACAAAGAGGGTTTAAGAATAGTGCATGTTCTTTGAGTTAAGTGTTTTCGCCACTTAGTTCATCCTTAAGAGAGTGTGAGAGAATATTTAGAAATATTGGACAACAATTGGATACTCTTTTGTAAGAAACAGAATAACCTGATAGCTTCTCTATCATCGGTAATCTGTTCCTGAAGGAGGAATTTTTCGCCAATAGCAAGTGGGCTTGTGAACAGAGCACTACCAACACCTTCAACATAGTTTCACAAACATACAAATCAACTAGAACCAATGTAGATTAACAACCCAACTGTTAGTTTTGAATACTGAATGATGAGCTTGTATGAAAAACTATTTCCCTTTTATGTCAAGTTATATGTTTCAGTTAATTACTTTGTGTTTTACATATGTTGTCAAATTATATCGTGTGACTAGATGATGAGGTGTCGGGTGTAGCACAGTAGATCTCGTCATTGTTTGAAGTCTTGATATATAAATTAGGCTCGTGGCTGAGACAGTTTTGGGCATACTGTTGGTTTAAGCCATTATGTGGTTATGAGATTAGTTGTTCTAGACTAATTGAATCATATAGATATGCCCAGGGCACATTGAGCTTGACCAACTAGGATTGAATTAACTTGTATTGTTCATTTGTAGTTAATTCAAACCTTGGATTCTATCTCTTAATCCCTATATGAGAATGAGCACGAGGTTTGAGTATTGCATAGTTTGATTTGCCAAAGAGTGCAGTCGCTTGAGGCCTATAGTCTCGGTAAGTTGGTTGTGCGTGTTTAGTTGTTTGGTGTGTCATTACGAGTCGAAAGAAACCGCGTACCGGTGCGTCCTGGGTGATGTGCTCTCGAGATGAGCTTGAAAGATTTATTGTACGAAATCTGATCAGTGCACTTTATGTCCGATATAGTAATAAAGCAAGTGGTACTAATCTCGGATAATAAGAAGTCAATGAATTAATTTATCAGTAAATTAATGAATTAACGAGCACTATATCTTTGACATGGAGAGAATAAAGAATTAATTAATTTAGTTTTACTAGAAGCAATTCTGGTTTGGATGGTAGTGCCGTAATGAATCCATTAGTGGTACGATTAATTATGTATCGGTTAATTGGCAAAGGTAGATTTAATCAATTAAGATATTAATTAATCCTTGTGTCAGTTGGTTGTGAATCGGTCCAGGAACTGGATTAAGGATAAATGAATCCTTATATCAGTTGGATGTGAATCAGTCCATGAACGTGATTGAAGTAAAACACAAACCCAATAGGAAGACCAATCATTTTCTAACTTAAGGTCTCTCTTGTAACTCTTTAAATAGACATATAGGGTCAACAACACAAAACAACAATTCACAAGTTTCATAATTCAATAAACTAAAGCGAGAAAGATCCGAGCAGGGCGGTAAATAAGTCTAATATGGGCGGTAAATAAGCCCAGAACCAGCAACATTTTTTTTCCTCTTCTCCACGGTCGACGATAGACGCCTCGTTTTCACCGGTGGGCGGTGGCGATTTTCAAGTTGCGGCGATCGACGGTAGGACATCTTCTAGCGACGGCAATCGAGCGGGTGAGATTGTGTTGTTGATCAACTGTTCTATAGTTCGTTGCCCACACAACTTCAGGATCTGTCTAAGAGTCATTCAAGCGACTACTTAAGGGACACGCTTCAAGAGGTCGATTTCTACCTTTCCGTTTTTATTAGTTATCATAAATTTGTATGCATGATAAATCGAATAAATCGAATAAAGTGAAACTAAGATCCGATGCTCGTGTGGTATTTCAAAAGAGTTTGAATCGTATTACACAAGCATTCGGGTTTGGTTGAGAATCTCCGATTCTAGAATGTATAGCACGAAAGTGAGATTTTTTATCGGGCCCGGGCAGATAATTCTTTCACCATCAATATCAAGAAATCAAACATTCATAGAAACCAAATGGGTGTAATCTAATGCTATAGACTTCATCAAGATCATAAAAGCACAATGCACACAAAATGAAACCCATGAACATTCTCATATAAACAACTATAAATCTGCCACAATGGGATGTTAAAATGTGATACTACAAGAAAACAAGAAAATAAACTAACTATAAAGCAAAAGAAAGCATAACACAAGAAAAGAAAGAAAAATCTAACTAGGGAGAAACTCTAGGATCAATGATGGATACTCCAACAAAAGATGCCCTAAAATATGTACAAAAGATGTATTTATAGTGAGCTTGGCCGATTGTGGTGTTTTGGGAAGTTTGGGATGAGTTTAGGGTTAAACATGGAAATTCACCTCTTCTGCAGCAGCTGTTCGGAGTAGGCTGCAATGAGGCCGCTACGAGACTGTTAGATCTCGGTCAGACCGCTATCAATCAGCCTCGCTCTCAATCTGTCATTTTCAGCACAATTTCAACTGCGGTTCTGGTCCTTTTCCATCTTTCTTTTGTTTTTTTTTTAACTCTTTTTCCATCTCGAATCTTCCATTACTTTCCTATCTTCCAAATGAGTTCAAAGTGAACCAACAATCACCATTTTCCTACAAAATCAAGCATGAGACACATAAGCTTGTATTTTTCATAAATTAAGCACAATTAAGTATTTTCATCACTCTTTCCTCTAAAATGTATACAAACTCTTGGTAAAATCATGCTTTCAAGAGCTATAAAACATGGTGTAACTGGTTCACATCCCTAAACCCATTTGAGACATCTAAGTCTCTTCCTACTTGGATTTTATATTTTATGTCTTAGACTTCAAGAAGTTTTATAGGCTTATAGTAGTTCTCTTCATGTTCTACTGTAAGCCTATAAATAGGCCTTCATATTCACGAAATCAAGACAGCTTACAAATTTTCAAAATTGTTCATTTTTTAAATCCAAGAAATCTCTTTGTGAGCAATCAGAGTGATCGTGTATTGTTCCTACAAGGAACTACCCCTCCCTCCCCCCCCCCCCCCTCCGTTCTTTTGATTTCAATAGTTGAGGTTGAACTATTAAGCCGTGTCTTGCGAGACTAAATTCACAAACCCCTATCCATCCTTCCTATATTCTCCATGTGAGGAAGTGACACATACACGTGTCATTCTATTTAATTTTAGAATCTGTTGCATCAATTCAATAGAACTTAGATAGTTGAGAGAGTAGTTAGAAAGATCTGGCAACATATACATCATCTAATAAGCTCAGATTAATCCGATAGTTGAATTACCATCGGTAACCTACATTCCTTGAAGGACCCGTAAGAGATTTTGGCTATCTTAGGTGGAGTTCGGTTCTGCTCCCGTCGTCATTTGGTTAGAGTTCAAATCCGATCGGATAATATGTACGTGGTAACTATGCTTCAAGAGGAGAGATGGTTTAGTGTTGCATTATTAGAGATCAAGCATATTATGCGATCTATATAGATTATTCTCTTTTGTATACTTATAGGGAATGTAATTGGCCGGCAAAAGATGAATAAAAAAAAATGTATGTACAGGAGAAAAGTCATTTGTATAGTTGATTTACTGATGCACCACCTACTAGGTTTTGGCAAAAATTACTTGTAAATTCATAATATATCAGAGAAAAAATCGAATCCTAAACGACATACAATCTTAGTACAAATAGCCGGTTAGTATATCCTACTCCTAAGAGTAAAAGTACACTACTACTCCTACCAAAAAAAAAAAAAGGCAAAAAATGAGGCAGTCTCTTTTCTAATTTATTCACTCTCTCTCATCGTTTACAGTTTACATAAGCCCATGTCAACTAGCATCACGTCTGAACTTATGTAGTTCAGAACTTATGTAGTTCAGTTTACATAAGTAGTTCAGAACCCTCAGTTTACATAAGTAGTTCAGAACCCTCAGTTTACATAAGTAGTTCAGAACCCTCAGTTTACATAAGTAGTTCAGAACCCTCAGTTTACTTAAGTAGTTCAGAACCCTCAGTTTACATAAGTAGTTCAGAACCCTCAGTTTACATAAGTAGTTCAGCACGCTCAGTTTATATAACTAGTTCAGAACCCTCAGTTTACATAAGTAGTTCAGAACCCTCAGTTTACATAAGTAGTTCAGAACCCTCAGTTTACATAAGTAGTTCAGAACCCTCAGTTTACATAAGTAGTTCAGAACCCTCAGTTTACTTAAGTAGTTCAGAACCCTCAGTTTACATAAGTAGTTCAGGACCCTCAGTTTACATAAGTAGTTCAGAACCCTCAGTTTACATAAGTAGTTCAGCACCCTCAGTTTACATAAGTAGTTCAGAACCCTCAGTTTACATAAGTAGTTCAGAACCCTCAGTTTACATAAGTAGTTCAGAACCCTCGGTTTACATAACGAGATCAGAACCCTCAGTTTACATAAGTAGTTCAGAACCCTCAGTTTACATAAATACACAGACGAGTTTACATAATCACAAAAAAACACCGCTTATGTAAACTACTCGTTGTTCATCATCATCATCTTCATCATCTTCATTGTTTGCTGTGTCTTTCTTGCCCCAAGATTTGCTGTGTCTTTCTTGCCCTAGAGCTTTGTTGGCTTCATCTGTGGTAGTGTCATTATTTACGGGCCTTATTCTTATTCACCACTTCCTCTTTCCAAAACTACCCCTAACCTATTGCTAAGTTCCTTCTTCACCCCATTCACTCCAGCCCCTTCATTGCCACCGTGGCCTCTGCAGTCCCACCACCCCAACGAAATCTTCTTCTTCTTTTTCTCTCGCCAATTGCCAATCCCCTCCCTCCACCGCCGCTTCTTCTTCTTCTATCGCTAATCTTCTCCCTCTCTCCCTCTCCATCGTTGGTCTCCCTCCATCCCTCGCTTCTCCTCCTCGATCAATGGAAAGCCATCATCGGTCTCTCTCTATCCCTTACCTCTCCTCCCAGATCGATGATGGTTTCTATCACGATCGACGAGGGTTTCCCTCCAGCCACAGATCTCGCCCCCGATCTCCCTCCGACACCAGTCGATCGAGCCCAATAAGGAGAAGAAGAATAAGAACCCTCCCTCCCTCCCTCCTGATTTGTATCCCTTCGACCATCGATCTCCCTCATTAATCAAAAAGAACAAGAAACCTAGTGTCGTTGATCACTAATGGAAGAAGAAGAATAACCCTAGCACCAATCGGGGAGGACTTCGACACCGATCGGGGAGAGGAGAACAAGGTGGAAGGTCGGGGGAGGTTGGGGAAGGAGGTTCGGGCCGAAGGTGGAGGCAGGAGACCACCGGCGGCAGGGGAGGAGAAAAGGGGCAGAGGGGGAGAGAATGGGGCGGAAAGGCAGAGCAGGAGAAGGACATTTTCCAAAAAGTTACGAGCAATTAAGTCCAAAGGGAGGCGTTGAATAAGGAAAGGGCCGGGCAAGGGCGATACAAAAAGGGCTCATTAACTCGGTTTTTTAGAGATAAACCGGGTAGGAGTAAACTGCCCGATTAACTCCTAGGAGTATGGTATAATTTGCCACAAATAGCAATTCCTCCTAAAACCTCTAGACTATTCTTAAAAGAATAATATTGTAGTTAAGAAAGAATTGAAGTATTCCCAATTGAATTTGCTTAATCCGAAGATAAAATAAATGGTAAACTCATTATTTTTGACTTCCTCAACCCATACAAAACGAATTCTAAGAGAAAATGTCTAGCTGTAGTTACAAAAAGTTTCATTCTTAATACAAAGAAATAGTCTCTCATATGCTAATGCCATTTTCTTTGCAGTAAACATTGAAGATGCATATTCTCTACAAGCTCTTCCTCTTTGTGCTAATTTTTTTGAACCTTCCGCCACAACCATCTCCAATGCCTCCAAGAGCGATTCTGCATTCGGTGAAAACATGAATCCAAATTCATCTTTCACAACAATTGTGCCCTTAATGCTAGGGAATCTTGAAGCCATCACAGGCTTTCCACTCATCATGGCTTCCATAAGTGTAAGATCAAGCCCCTGAGGCCTGAGTGTAGGGTTGACGAAAATGTCGATCGCGTTGTAAAATGCTCGTAATTCAGAAGGATCCATTGATCCTAATGCGATCACTTGAGGCCCTAAGTCTCTGTATCTTTGTAGCCAAGGTCCAGAACCTACTACCACCAAGTAAACATTGCTGTTCTCGTTCTTTTCCTTGAGCTTAGAAAAGGCTTCATAAAGTAATGGATGACCTTTATCCTTAACTAGCCTTCCTGCAACACCAAGAACTAAACTTGCATTTTTGGGCACACCAATTTTAGATCTAAATCCCCTCCCTAATTGGGAATCTTCGAGGAAGTCGTCCTCATCGACGCCATTGACGATCACATGTACCCTCCTACTGGGGATTTGGTACACATCCCTTAACATTTCACCGCAGCTATCGCTTATGGCGACATGGTGGGAGTAATCCTGAAAAAACCTGATTTCATTCAGCACTTTTGGGATCATCCCTTGCAAGCTACTATTGAACATAGGGGAAATTGGCTCATTTGGCTGTCTTGCCAAATCTTGATAAATACTAGACTGCACACTTTCAAGGGCTATACCATGCCATGAAACTACAAGGTTGGAGACACGACGAGCTACATAAAAAGGAAGTGCTACACTTTCTGAGTGGATTACATCAAATGGTTTGTATTTATTCTCTTCTTCATATTGCTCCCAAGCTTTATTGTATCGCCATTTCCCCGGTTCGCCCTCGTGCCAATGAATCAAGGGTCGTCGTGCGTTTTCGTTTAACCCGATCATTCTCTTGTCATCGTCATTTGGTGGAGAAGTAAATACATGAATTTCATGTCCACGATGAGCTAGTGATGTGTGCAAAGTGTATGCATGGCGCTCCATGCCACCAGGGACAGTACTAGTTGGCCATTTTCTAGTGAAAACAGCAATTTTCAATGGTGTTGATGGGGAATTTTTGTCATCATGGTCGAATTTCAAACGATTCCAAGCAAATTCTGCTAACCGCAGATCACCTGACCATGAATTTTGGGTTGATGAATCCGTGCAAATGAATCTGGTCGGTGTATGGAGCAGAAGGAGAGCTGGGATTGTGAAAACAATAACGAAACAAAGTGTGGTCGCAAGGCTAGATTGAAGAGAGATTATTGGTCTTTTAGGTTTGTTCAAGGCCATCCTTTGAGGAGGTTTGGGAGTTTGGGAGGATGATTTAGGCATCATTTTTTTGGTTGTTTGTAGAAAGACAGAAGACAGACTTCTTTATTTCAGTAATAATCAAACATTTGACAGTTGAAATGCTGAAAAGGTAAGCAAAGTGGAAAAGAGTTAGGCACGAATACAAGCAAGTGCGTTAATTTGGACGTTTTCCACTTTATACGTTTCCAGGCGCACCTTTTCATAAACGTAGAATGGCTATGTGAAAAATATTGTGATGAATTGATTTTTTTTAGTGAGTAAAGTATGAATGGAGGGAGGCCTGAATTTCACCCTTATCAAGTCACAAGTTTTTGACTCTCATCCTTTGTTTTGGTATTTGGGAGAAGATGAATATTGTGAGTTTTTTTTTTTTTTTTTTTTTTGGACAATTTGTGTACCCACTTTTACATCTACAAAAAAAAAAGGTTCATTCCATACCCTTAACGAAGTTAGTGATAGACCAAAAAGTGGGTATAAACAGGATTCCTATCAATTTTGGTATTTTGGTTTGAAAAATTAAAGAAATTCTTTCGAAATCCAACATAAATCACACGCACAGTATGAGCCCCAGTTCTTGGATCCGTATATCGTTTACTTATCTTATCCTAAATATAATAAATTTTGGGGGATAGGTTATTTACGACAATGAGAGCGCGCGTGCAATGCATACCAGTTTCCTCATTTTTCTTGTTTTTTTTCCCTTGCTGGACGAGCTCAACAATTATTTGCAATTGCTGCTTTCCTTTTGTTGTCTCATTATTATATTATTATATTTTTTTTTTTTTTTTTGCTTGGCCTTGTAACTTTTTTCGTCGGTTTTTTTTAAACATTTCAATATTTTTTTTTAATGTTTTTGAATTTTTTAAAAAATAATGATAAAAATATTTTTTAATTATTATTTTATTTATTTTATAATTAAAACAAATAAGACAGTAGAAATCATATCAGCGGACAATAAATATCATATCACAACATAAAAAAAATCATATAATAGAATTAAATCATATTTAATAGGGGTATAAAATCATACATTCTATAGACATCATATCTTAAGAAAGTAGACATTAGATCAGCGGACAATATATCACAACTATAAAAGAAATCATTTCATAGAACTAAATTAACTTAACAGGGGGATCAAATCATGCATTCTATACACATCATATCACAAGACAGTAGACATCAAATTAACGGACAAAAGAAATCATATCAAAATATATAAAATTATTTAATTATAAAATAAACAAAATAATAATTATAAATGATTTTTCAAAAAAATTAAAAATATTAAAAAATATTGAATTGTTTAGAAAAAATAGTCGAAAAAACAGTTTCAGAAAAAAAGAAAAAAAATAGCCTAGGAAATAATATAATAATAAAAAAAGAAAAGAAGGAATTTGCTTCAGTTATGCTACAGCGCGCATGGAGTCGAAAAAAATTTAAAAAACCCCCGCCCAGCCCATGCATCCCATGTTTTATTCACTTATCCCCAAAAATTACTATTTTTTTAGAATTAAAATTGTATAGTGTTCATATAGGATCACCATATAAATTACCTCAGTTCTTATACTGTAGGGCCAGGTGCATGTGCATCGAGGACCAAACAGATAAATAGAGACAGGATTAAAAGTGCAATTTATTAATAAATAATCCTAATCCGAATAAGTTTCTAAACTATCTAATTAATTTGTAAATATTTATCAACATGATTGGAAACCTTTACAATTACAATGCTTATACAATTAGGAAATATACTTCTACCATAATTACAACTGATTTCCTAATCTTAACACGTCTCTATCAATCGTTCTTCATCAAATCAATCGAGTTCAACCACTGTTTAACACCAGATCAACATCAATCGCAGCATCCAATCAATCGTTCTTCATCAACATAGAGTTGAAGATATGAACACTTCCATTATCACGAAATCGACAACTTCAATATGCAAAATCATGAAACCTTGAACTTCAATCCATCATCTGCAACAAAATTCACTTTTCTCACAATATACATGTAAATTATGTGCAACAAATGTGAAAATATATATGTAAATATTATATAATATAATATAATGTAAGTATGATTAAATGTACCTGAAAATCTACCTAATATACGTGCTATAGTTTTGGAATATATATGTAAATATTATATAATATACATTTGAAGTTTTGTGGAATATATGTATATATATGTTATCTCTTCCTAATATACATATAAGTTTAGTGAAATATACATGAAAATATATATATTAAAGTTTGAAAATATACCTAATGTACATGCTATATTTTCGTAATATACATGTAAGTATTACATAATATATATATATATATATATATATATATATATATGCAAGTTTGTCAAAATATACATGTAAATATTACATAATATAGATATACAAATTTAGTGAAATCTAACAACAACAACAATGAACATTGGTGTTGAATTCAATAGTTGAAAAAAGTATGAGAAAATCATAGGAATAAATAAATTAGAAAAACATGAAAAAGAATACTAAATTTATGGTAGAAGAAAGAAAGAAAAAATTGTAAATTCTGCTTCCCGAAAAAATCTGGCAAGAACTCTGATGTTGAATTCAACGGTTAAAAAAAAAACATATTCGACAGAGGATGGGAAAAGAGACGACAATAGATGGGAGGAAGATGACAGATTTGACGAAAGATAGGAAGAGATACGGCAGAAGATAGGAGGAAGAGGAGAAAGATGATTAAGAATGTGAATGAGTGGAGAAGAAAGAGTGTAAAAAGACAAATAATCTTATTATCTTAAAACAATTAAAATAAAAAATAATTTCAAGATAAGATTAAATAAAAATTGCATTACTAATCTTTTTTAATTGCATATTTGGACCTGGGTGCACATATACCCGGTCCTATAGTAAAATTTTTCGTGTGAGCCCCCAGTTCCAAATTATCCCTATAATTTCTTATTTACCATTTCCCAAATTCTTATCTACCACTCCATTTGGATAAATTTACCTTTTAAAATTCTTATTTATCGCTCCCTAATTACCTAAAGGTTTAAATGTAGTTTTGGTCCCCCATAATAAGAGTAATTCTATTTTTGGTCCCTCATATATTTTGAGTGACAATATTAGTTCTTATCCTTTTTTTTAGCAGTTTTAATCATATTTTTACGAAAAATTTTAGAAGATAACGGATTAACTCATTTGATCGCTATTCAAACCTAATCAATCAATTTTATAATCTGGATCCTCATAAATGTTCAACTTATTTAGAATTTCGGACGTCATTTTGGATTGTGAGTCGATATAAATGGATTTAACATTCATGAAGAACCGAGTCCTAAAATGAATTAAAAACATCAGAGTACAAATTATGGTGAAGAAAAATTAGGCTTGACTAGCAATCAAATGAGTTAATCCGTTATCTTCTAAACATTTTCATAAAAAAGGACTAAATCTGTTAAAAAAAAAAAAAAGGGATGAGAACCACATTGCCACTTAAAATATAAGAGGGACCAAAAGTGAAATTATCCCTATTATGGGGGACCAAAATTGTATTTAAGCCTTACCTAAATAATCGGATAATATTTTAATAATTTAATCAAAATGAAATCTTAAAATCTTAATTTACCGCCCCTTTAATTCTTAAATAACCCTCCTATTTACGATTTTCTTGTAAAATTTTTCTGATCTCTAATAAGTCAGCCAAATGTGGTCATACAAGAGAAATATCCCCCCAACAACATGTGAACTACCATCAGATTATGTGACATGATTCGCAAGCCACGCAAATTCAAGTTCTTACAGTATCGAACACCCCTCAGAATAGCTGTAATTTCTGCCAGAAGGACCTAGCCCTCCTCCATAAATCCAGCCTCAACGTGTATAAATCGACCACTTCCCATGTGAAAAATAAAACCCCAACCAGTCGAAGCTCTTCCGTCGAAAGCTCCGTCCGAATTCAAAACCCAGGAGGCCGACACCTTTTCCTGCCACGAGACCCTTTTCAACATCCTCGAAAAAGACTTTTCAATCAATTCACTCTCCCTACCATGCACGGCTGCCGGATGGAAAGATATTAAAGCCTCCGCCCCAAAATTGTGAGATACAGCCAATGACCAAACCCAGAGAAGGAACCGCAATTCCGTCAAACATCACCCGGTTCCTTACTTTCCATACTTCCCATAACATCAGGTAGGGAACAAGGCTTTGAATCTGATCAAAAATTGAGCCCCCCTTGCATTTCACCACTATAAAAAGATAGCTAGAAAAGTATAAGGCCATAGGAGACGAAGACCAAAGAACCGCTGCCAAAAACTCCATATAGATTCCATAAAAAGAAGACATTCCATAAATACATGCCTCAAGGATTCAATATTACAAATGCATAGATGGCAGCGAGAAACATTTGAGGATATACCAATTCGATTAAAAGATTCAGGGAACGGAAGAATAGAATTGAAAAATATCCATAGGAAGACTGAAATTCTCGTAGGCAGCCATCGATTCCATATAAATCAAGAAAACAAACTTGGAGCTTGTGTTAATCGCAAGGAGTTATAAAAAAGGGCAATGGAGAAATTTCCAAAAGGCGAAGCTTGCCGCACCACATGATCATTTGCTTCTGAGAAGGCCTTGTTAATTTTAACATGATAAAACATGACATTAAACAATCATGCATGATAAAACATGACATTAAACAATCATGCCCAAAGATGTTGAATATAATAATAACCACTAATAAACATATAAACATACATTGAGCGGAATTAGTCATTATGTAGTAAATCACCAGATCAGCGGAAAATCCCAGCAGTCTCTATAAACCAGTTTTTTCCCCTTGACCCTCTTGATAGTAGACAGCCAGATGGAGAGCCCACTTAATTCTACTGACACAATATTTGTTGTTGTTGTCTTGTAGGGCAGGGGAATGACTGGTTTATATACTCATAACCCTTTAATCTAGTACACCATCGAATACTAGTTTAATGGACCAGATCTAATCTTATTATTAAACTAATCAGGAAACCCAAACCAATTGTAAATGGGTTTTATTAAATAATGTGAGCCATAACATCCAGACCACATTTTTACAGGCCTGCGATATCGAATTCAATTTTTGCCATACAACACGGCTAAGGCTGTGACGAAAGGCATCAAAATATTAGGAAAAATTTCCAAGACAGTTAATTCAGGAAACGGAGGTCTCAATCTTGCATTCCAAAGGACCCCCAAAGAGGACCAATTATCATACCAAAAGGAAAAGTTCCCCCTAAAAATTAACACCTTTGACAATGATGTTGCTTGGTATGAAACACGTTGGACTCGCCTCCATGAGGTTCTCATCCTAGTAGTGAAAGATAGAGAGTTCATAAATTTTGACCAAATACCAATACCATATCTCCAACGCTACCATAATTTAAGTGAGAAAGCCTCAACCACACCCTCTTATTTGTGAACCCCAGACTGTTTTATGTCTCTGGGAAGGTTACGTGAGACCACTTACGCCAATGTCTCCTTTTTTTGTCCCCCCTCCTTCCCAAAGAAAAGTTTGACGTTTATGTTCAATTTCCTTAATGATCGACTTAGGAGCATCCATTGCTGCTATCATATGGTTTAGGAACACAAGAAAGACTGAACCAATCAAAGCTATCCAGCCTCTCATGCTCAAGAGTTTATTCCCCCATGAGCCCAGCCATAAATCAATAGCATTGAAAATTCCTCGAAATAAATTTGCCGATCTATGAACCTTCGATAGCTTGCAACCAAGGTAAGTGATCGGAAAGGAGACTTGAGGCATCCGTATTATATCCGCAATTATTGCCATTCGAGAAACTGAACATCTTGAAGAAATCAAGAAAGAACTCTTGGACAAATTTTCCTTTCGGCCTGAGGCTGTCTCGTATACCTTGACAATTGCATCAAAGCCCTAAGAGAGGAGGATAAGCCTTTCGTAAAAATCATAAGATCATGGGCAAACACAAATGTGTTATAGGCATAGAGCCATCCGGAGAACCATAGTGATGCACAAAACCATCATGCACCAATCTTTTAAGGTCCTTGTAAAAGTTTCAATGACCAGCAACAACAGGAAAGGAGACAGTGGAACCCCTTGCTTAATGCCCCTTGAAACAAAAAATAAATCAGAAGGAACACCATTAACTAAAACAGAAAACCAGGCACCCCGAAAATTGTTCATAACCAGTCGAGTGAACTCATAAGGAAAGCCAAATTTAGCCATTAATTGAACATCATAACAATAACATTTAAATGTCATTCAAAACTTAATTGGCATAGTATTACCGCCCTTTTTTACAAATTTCCTTTATGATTTCTTATTTGTCGTCTTTTAAATGTAATCTACCTCCTTTTTTTATTAATTTGCCCTTATGATTTCTTATTTACTTCTCCCAAATCTAATTTACTGCCCCTTAATTACCTAATTAACCCTATAATATTTTAATACTTTAATAATCTTATAATCTTGAAATCTAATTTACCGCCCCCTTTAATTCTTAAATACCACCCCATTATCTACAATTTTACTATTACTCATAGAATAAAAAGATTAAATAATAAAAATTTTAATTAATTAAAATAATAATTTTAACATAGTAAATTTTTTTTGAAGAAGAATAAATTTTTAATCAGATAAACTTTTATTCATATTTTTTAATTTTATTATTTAATAATATTTTTTGAAAATAAGATTTAATTGTAGTTTTGATCCCTCATAATGTGGGTAATAGCATTTTTGGTCCCTCATATGTTTTATGTAGTAATTTTAGTCCCCATCATTTTTTTAAGCAATTTTAGTTTTGGATGGAAAATCAGGGTTAATTCAAGGACTTTTTTGTAATTTTTCTTTTCTTTCCAATTTTTTTCCCCTAGAAACCCTAATCTCTTATCTTCTTCTTTTTGGCCACCGCCCGCCGCCCTCCTCCTCATTTTTCTTCTTCAATTACCGCCCATTTTTCTAGGACGCAAGCTCTTCGATCTCAACCACAGACGCAAAAGACGCAACCCTCCAATCGTTTCTCCAACCACCATTCATCCAGATCTGGCACCTCCGTTTCGACCTCGTCTCGATCCCGATACAGAGCCTCCCCTGGCGAACTACCAAAAGAGAGGGGTGGTGAGGGTTGACGCAAGTTCCATTTTTCGAGGTTGTTCGCAAACCGTTTGCGAGATTGAGACGCCAATTTGTTGATCTCGTTGGAGGGTTCGGGATTTAGGAGATCGAGATGCCGTTTTCTGAGGCCATTCGCAAACCCTCAGTCGAAGCTCTCGTCGTTTGCAACTTTGTCGAATCCCTAACCGTTTCTCTCTCCTCGAAGCCTCCGGCGTCTCGATCTCCCTCTCGCTGGTCCATCTCCTTCTCTCGCCCTGTTTCTTTTTCTTCTCTCTCCCCGAACCTGCCGGTCCCTCTCCCTCTCTCGCTGGTTTCTTCTTCTCCTCCCTGAACCCTAGACACTGCTTAATCTCCATCCTCTCGTCCCTCCTCCCTGGTTGAAGAAGAAGAAGAATAAGAATAAGAAGAAGAAGAAGAAGAAGGCGGGCGACGGGCGTACGACGGTGGATGGCGACGATCAGAGGAGACAAGGAGTGGGTACGATCTGGCGAAGATTGGAGAAGAAAAATATTTTATTTGCACCAATATCCTTTATTTTATTTTGTGTTCAATTGAATCCAAAATTTTTTAAAAATTTCACTTTGACTACGGTCAAACTTAGTCAAATGTTAGTTTACTAACTTTCTGTCCAAAAGGACTAAAATTAATTTTTTTAAAAAAAGATGGGACTAAAATTTTCACATAAAACATAAGAGGGATAAAAATACTATTATCCATATTATGAGGGACCAAAACTGCAATTAAGTCTAAAAATAATAACTACATGAAATTTATTTTAAGAAATAAATAATAACTAAAAGATATTTTCTTTAAAAATAAAAGAAAATAAGATAATTTAAAAAATTTAATTATTGAAAAATAAAAATTTAGATTACGTGTTTGAATATTAATGCACTAATATAATTTAATTAATACTACCAAAATAATTGTTTGAATACGTAGGGAACTAGGGTTGACATTTAGGTAAAATTAGATTTGGCCCAAACCCTAATTTGACGAACCTCTTGATTGCCAAAATCCCCTTTTGGTAATTAAAGGGTTGGTCATAACCTTATTTAAGTCTATCCCTTCATTGCCAAAATCCCTTTTTGAGAGGGTTGGCCAAAACTTTAATTTTGTGAAGCCTATTTTGCACCCTATTTTATTATTTCACGCCTCTTTTATACTTAAATTATCTCTGACAAATTAAGAAATATCAATCATAATATTTAAATATAAAAATATATTAAATTATCTAAATACTCTTAATCAATTTACTAAAAATACAAAAAAAATTATTTATAATTCCGCTCATCTATATTACTTTAATCATAATTTTTATAAATTTTTAGTAGATTAAAAAGAGACTTATAAAATTTTTCATAAATTAATTAAGGGCAATTAGGTAATAATAGGAGGGACAAAAAATAAATATTAAGGGGACAAAAAATAAGAATGAATAGGGCGATACTTAATAAACTAAAGGATTTTTTTTTTAAAAAAAAGGACATCTAATAACAAAAATGAGACGCGATATAACACTACCCTTTGGTAATCCATTCATTGGCCAATGCCCCCTTTTTCATTTGAAGGTGTTAACCAAATCAGGGTTTTGACCAACCCTGTTTAGGACAAAACCTCCTTATGGTCACCCAAATTTTGCTTAGTCTCTTCGTTTTTAGTATTCGGTCTCTCATAATAATGCAAAGGTTTGGTTATTTACTAGCCACGAAATAAAGCTTATTGTGTTTCTTGATAATGGTCAAGTGGTCCATTGTCGGATGTCCCACCCACAAACTGATGGAGACATTCTAGACTCCTTTATTTATGCCAGTTCCTCCTATGTAGTGCATCATGACTTGTGGCAGTCTTTGTTAAGTTTTGGTTCTAAACACCCATCTCTTCCTTCGTTTGCTGGAGGGGATTACAATTTTATTCGGGGTTTGTCTAGGTGTTAGGGCTCTTCAATATCCAATTTAGCGCCAATTCGTGATTTTAATGGGACCCGGTTCAAATTAATACAAAATTTGAAGGTGTGGACTGAAAAATTTAGAATAAGAACTGTGTGGACCATTTTTAGGCCTCTCGAATTTCAGAAATCTGAGTCTCATAATCAATTTTAGATTCAGATTTCACAAATCCGATTTTTAATCCAAAAATAATTCGGATTTTGAAAATCCGATTTCGAAAAAAAAAAGTAGTACCACATCCATAACAACAAGCACCACGTCAAAAATAACTAGAACCACGTCCAAAAACATCTACATTCATGCATGTGAATTTAAGCTATTTTTTTCACAAAGACAACCCATCACGTCTCAGAACAAGTAGCACCACGTCAAAAACAACTAGCACCACGTCCATAAACGTCTATATCCATGTATGTGAATTTAAACTGATTTTTTTCACAAAGACATCTCACCACGTCTCATAACACTAGCACCACGTCAAAAACAACTAGCTCCTCGTCTATATACGTCTACATCCATGTATGTGAATTTAAACTGTTTTTTTACAAAGACAGTCCACCACATCTCAGAACACTAGCACCACGTCAAAAACAACTAGCACCACGTCCAGAAATGTCTACATCCATGCATGTGAATTTAAGCTGATTTTTTTCACAAAGACAGTCCATCACGTCTCATAACACTAGCCACGTCAAAACAACTATCACCACGTCCATAAACGTCTACATCCATGTGTGTGAATTCAAACTGATTTTTTTCACAAAGACAGTCCACCACGTCTCAGAACACTAGCACCACGTCAAAAAAAAACTAGCACCACGTCCAGAAACGTCTACATCCATGCATGTGAATTTAAACTGATTTTTGGTATATGGAATAGGTAGAATTAAGATTTTGAAATTCATATATGTGTTTTGATGAGTTATTGATATTTTGGTATATGGAATATATAGAATTGTGATTTTGAAGTTCATATTTGTGTTTTGATGAGTTATTGATGTTTTGGTATATGGAATAGATAGAATTGTGTTTTGAAGTTCATATTTGTGTTTTGATGAGTTATTGATGTTTTGGTACATGGAATAGATATAATTGTGTTTTGAAGTTCATATTTGTGTTTTGATGAGTTATTGATGTTTTGGTATATGGAATAGGTAGAATTGTGATTTTGAATGTCATATTTGTGTTTTGATGAGTTATTGATTGATGTTTTGGTGGAATAGGTAGAATTGTGATTTTTTTATTCGTATAATGAAAAATCCGAATTAAATCGGATTTAAAAAATTCGAATTCAATTTAATTCGGACAATAAAATTTTGAATTTAATTAATTCAGATATCCATCCAATCTGGTCTCGGATTTTAAAAATCCGAAACCGGATTTTTTTTCTTCCAAATCCCGCCAAAATTTGGATTTTTAAAATCCGAATTCCTTTAATTCAGATTTTGCAAATCCGAATTATAAAACCCCACCCCCCCTTTTTCTGCTTATTTCTTCTTTCTTCTACCTCCCGGAATTATTCCCTTGTCGGATTTTTATTTTTTCATTGTATGTTTTGAAATTCATATTTTACAATATTTATACTATTTCAAAATCAGTTTAAATTCAATTGAATGGATGTAGACATTTTTGGACGTGGTCCTAATTTAATTTGACGTGGTTCATGTTGTTTTTGACGTGATGGACTGTCTTTGTGAAAGAAATCAGTTTAAATTCACACACATGGATGTAGACGTTTATGGACGTGGTGCTAGTGTTCTGAGATGTGGTGGACTGTCTTTGTGAAAAAAAATAGCTTAAATTCACATGCATGGATGTAGGCGTTTCTGGACGTGGTCGTAGTTATTTTTCACGTGGTGCATGTTATTATGAGACGTGATGGACTTTCTTTGTTGAAAAAATCAGTTTAAATTCTAATAAATGGATGTAGACATTTCTGGACGTGATCCTAGTTATTTTTTACATGGTTCAAGTGTTAATAGACGTGGTGGACTGTCTTTATGAAAAAAAAATCAGTTTAAATTCACACACGTTGATGTAGATGTTTATGGACGTAGTGCTAGTGTTCTGAGACTTGGTTCTAGTGTTCTGAGACGTGATGGACTGTCTTTGTGGAAAAAAAATAGCTTAAATTCACATGCATGGATGTAGACGTTTCTGGACGTGGTTCTAGTGTTCTGAGACGTGGTGGACTGTTTTTGTGAAAAAAATAGCTTAAATTCACATGCATGGATGTAGACGTTTCTGGACGTGGTGCTAGTTGTTTTTGACGTGGTGCATGTTATTCTGAGACGTGATGAACTTTCTTTGTTGAAAAAAACCCGTTCAACAATGTTTTGATTTAGATTTTGGAAATCCGAATTCAATTGATTTTTGATTTTTGAAATCTAAATTTAATTAATCTAATTAATCTCTCTTATTAATTTTTAATTTAATTAGGTTATTGATATTTATAAATTTGGATTTCTAAAGTCCGATTTTGTCTTATTTCGAATTTTTAAAATTCGAAAGGCTTCTTTTAGGCCACATCTTCCTTTTTTTTATTTTTTTATCCATAAATTTATTTAGGGGATTAATTTGATCAAAAATTCGATTTTAATGGCTTTTATTGCCTCTGTTAGTTTTTTGGATTGCTTTTACTTGGGAAGAAGGCAGAAGTTCAGGTTGGGTTCAGAAGCGTTTGGATAGAGTGATGCTTTCTAAGGAGTGGGTATAAAAATTCCCAACTTTGGTTATCCATCATCTTCATCAAATGGTCCTGATGGCTTTCCTGGGGAGTTCTATCGCAAGGCCTGGGACTTTATTCATGATTATTTGTTGGCTGCATGTCGTGAGTTTATGACTGGGGTGTCATTGCCTAGGGCGGTTGGTAGCACTTTGATCACCTTGGTCCCTAAAAAGGAGGTTGTTTCCACATTTGCTGACATCAGGCTGATTACCCTCTGTAACTTTCTAAAAAAGGTGTTTACTGCTTTGTTAAATGAATGGTTAAAGCCTCTGCTTTCTAGGTTGATCTCCCAAGAGCAGTCTGTCTTTCTTTCTGCTAGGGGTGTGGTTGACAGTATCCTCCTAGCTCAAGACCTATGTCAATTCATTGATGACAAAGTTAGGGGATAAAAATTTGTTGATCAAGATTGATATGATGAAGGCATTTTATCAGGTTTCTTGGTGCTTTCTGAAATTGCTCTTTGCTAGGTTTGGGTACCCTGACAGGTTCACACAGCTTATTATGTCCAACCCCAAAGGGAGCTGGTTCTCTATCCTTTTGAATGGTTCTCCGGTGGGGTTCTTCCCTACCTCATGTGGTATTAAGTAGGGTTACCCACTGTCCCCTTATCATTTTATCCTACTCTTTGAGGCTCCCTCTCGCTGTCTTAAGTACTTGTCTGAAATTAGGGTAGTGGACCAGTATTTTTTCCCTCCTGGCTCTATGGTGGTTTCCCATATTAGTTTTGCTGATTTTTCGCTCGGGGAGAGTCAGTAAAACCCTTGGCTACCAAACAAGCTTTGTAGCGCTTAACTGAGCCATCAAACCGAGTAAAGATCTTGTATACCCATTTAACCCCAACTACTGACTTTCCGGGAGGTAGGTAAACCAGATCAAAATATATATGTTGTATAAAATAGACTAAAGCAGAACTTAATCACCAAAGTAGAGTTGGGTAGAGCCCTAATAATGTAACTGAACGAAGTGGAAACCCACAATACGAGAGCAAAAACCCTCTATGTGTAAGAAGAAGAGCAAGACCGAGCGCGGCTATCAACCAACCTCACTTCTCGCCAAGCAGCATAGAAGCATAACTCGTATTTTCACCCTGTAACAACACAAAACAAAGTGTGGACGAACTGCCTTGAATCGATCCCACCCAGCCCCTTGTTGTTTGAAGAAACCCTCCACTTCAATTGGTATTTTTTCACGAAAAGCAGACATGAGATAAGAAATCCAGTGTTTCAATAAGATTTCGAATAGCGGTCCCGAATTCAAGTTGATTGTATTTCGCCTCTTCCTCAGAGAAAGAAGATCAAACAATTCCCAATCGCGGTCCTTGAATGATAGAAATTCAATCATTTTTTTGTTTGTTATTCTCTCCAGAATTCTATAACTTAATCTTATTAAGTTATAGAATTTTTTTTTCTAGAATTGTTTTAAAAATTCCTTTCCATTTGTAGCCGTTCAAAATTGGAATTTTTTAATTCCAATTTCAATTATTTAAGTACAAAATTCTTTTTTCTCCATTCATACGTATTTCATACCACGACCGCTGAATAGAAACATTAAACTAAAAGCCCATACAAAATGAGCACCTAGGAAAAAAAGGCCATACGCAGATAATGACGAACCATAAGACTAAATTACTTGAGATGCCTGAGCCCATAAGAAATCTATGAAGTCTTTGTTGGAGTTCCTTTCGGATTATAAATCTAACACTGGTCAAAACAATACAACAAAAAATGACTTCTAAAACACTTAAAAATGTTATAATAGATAAAATTTTATCACATTTTATCTATGGTGACACGAACATTTTTGCGTGGTCTAAGTAGGTGTGATCAAATGGGTATTGGAAAACACGATATTTTTTGATGTAAATATACATATGAAAATGTGGAGTTATAATATATATGAAAATACAAGTATATGCTATGATAAATCATCTATTATGACACGGTTGTTAGCTATATAGTGTTATATGTTAATATATTAATATATACTAAAGTATTTGGATAGAAAACTAATTATGACAATTTTAATATTCATAAAAATACCATAATATCATAAAATTATTGTCATTATATTATATAATTAAAAATATAAAAATATTTTTAAATAGATAGTATATGATGTCATTTGTAAGTAAATATACAAATAGTATTAGGCTGTTGAAATTCTAACCTATAGGCATCCAAACTCAATTCTTCTCTTTTAATATTACAGTTAACACCCAATTATTCTTTTCATTTTCGATGTGAGACAGCACCAGACGACTTTAAAACCCACTTAATAATGTAATTATATATGTACAATTACACTATACATAGTAATCTATCAATACCTTAAGTTAATATATTAACAAATAAAATAACACTTGATTGTGTTTCTATATATATATAATTTTAATTACACTTGTTAGTATTTTGATTGAAATTTTATTATAACACTTATTTCTAGTGTCATGATAGAATTTTATTGGGTGACAGATTAAAATAGTTATAATAACACTACTATTGTAGTGTTTTAGTAGATATAAATAAGTTAATATTTGATGTGATTATAAATATTAATAGATACATTTATGGTTTAGTGTTATGAAATATGTGTGGTGAAAGTTGAAAATTCTAGTGGTGAAAGTGAATTATCAAAAAGAGCTATTTTCTGTTATCGATCAAATGTCTGGTGCAGGTGGGAATACAGGAGGGAGGCCTCATTTGCGCTATTTGGGCTGCCCTTTGTTCAAAAGCAGACTAAGGGAGTTATATTTTAGACGTTTAGTGTAGCAAGTGGACAGAAAGCTGGGCACGTGGAAGAATCGTTTTTTAAATCAGGCTAGCCATCTTGCTTTGGTGAAGTATGTGTTGTATGCATTCCTATTCATACACTTGATCCATTACTTCTTCCTAAACCTACTTTGCATGCTATTGAAGCGAGATTTTAGGGTTTTCTGTGAGGTTCTTCTGCTAAGCATAGTAAGCGACATTGGAGGGCACTGTGTCGTCTTACCTTTCCTTTGGATGAGAATGGTTTAGGGATCAGGCATTTGGGGTCAGTTGTTGATAGCTTTTTGGCTAAGCTGTGGTAGAAGTGGCGATGCAAGCTGAGTTTGTGGCCTCAGTTTATTCACTCTTTGTTCTACTCAACTAGTGCAAATTATATCATACTCCTAGGCTAGTTGGTTTATGCCTAGACATCTACTACCCCCTTCCCCACCCCCCGCTTATTTCTTCTATTCATTTTCCTTTCTTCTTTTTCTCTCTCCCCGCTACACCACCTCCTCGCCGGTTCTTCACGGCCGCCCCCGTTTCGGCCAACCAGCGACCGTTCTCGGCCGTCCTAACCCATGAAAATGTTCCCCACACTCCATAGAACAAAACCATGTCTTCGTTTCTCTATTTCGTGTCCGTTTTCTCTCTCCGCGAATCTCATTTTCCCGCCGACCATTCGTCACCGATTCATCCCTTTCCGGCCAAGATTTGGGTCGGTTCTCACCACTAAAAGATCCCCCATGGTCCCTAGAACAAAACCCTCCATTATATTTGCATTTTCGAAGAGTTGGAGTGAGGTTGGTTTTTGGAAACCCTAGACCGCCACTTCCCCGCCTCGAACCGTCATTCTCCGGCGTCTTCTTGGGCTACCGACACCTTGCATTGACTCTTCTCCTTCAAAGCTTCAAAAGCCACCTAGAATCTTTGCATTTTGGTGACCGGAAAAACCGTGCCACCACCGGACCACTGCTCGACGGTTTCCCCCTTCCTCCAGTTGTTGGTTGGAGCCTCCTTCCTTCGACTCCAGCCTTATTCTGAACTACTTATGTAAACTAGGGGTTCTGAACTACTTATGTAAATTGAGGGTTCTGAACTACTTATGTAAACTGAGGGTTCTGAACTACTTATGTAAACTGAGGGTGCTGAACTACTTATGTAAACTGAGGGTTCTGAACTACAAATGTAAACTGAGGGTTCTGAACTACTTATGTAAACTGAGGGTTCTGAACCACAAATGTAAACTGAGGGTTCTGAACTACTTATGTAAACTGAAGGTTCTCATCTTGTTATGTAAACTGAGGGTTCTGAACTACTTACGTAAACTGAGGGTTCTAAACTACTTACGTAAACTACTTATGAGAGAGAGTGTATAGAAAAGAGGCTGCTCATTTTTTGCCCTTTTTTTTTTTTTTTTTTTTACTAGGAGTAGTAATAGTACTTTTACTCCTAGGAGTAGGATATACGGACTGTTCAACTAGGGCTCGCACATCGTTGAGGAGGGTGGCTGCTATTAGGAGTGGGCAAAGTAAGATATGATCCAAAAAAATCCAAATGATTTAGATTGGTTTGGATCATAGATAATTTGGATCAATTTTATTTGGATTGGATATCTTTTTGGATCGATCCAAACTTATCCGAATTGATGCAAACTATTTTTAAAATTTTGTTCGGATTTTTTAAAAATCAATTTTTTTAGGCATTTAAAAATTTTTATATTATATATATATGTTCAAATTAAAAAAAAATAAAAATTTGGCTCCAGCCCCCGTAATTTTTTTTTTTTTTTTTTTTTTTGGCTGCAGCAACCCATTCATTTCTCCCAGAAAATTTTGAAGTGCCTATATATATATATATATATATATATATATTTTTTAAATGCTCCAGCCTGCAGCAGAACTCATTTGAATTCAAATTTTTTATTTTTTTTAAAAAAAAATTTCTGCACTTTTTGTTGGGATTGATGGCACGAAAATAATTTGCGTAGCGAAAGTTTTTTAAAAAATTTCATGCCTATTCTTTATTTTAGTGTTTAATCTACATTTAAAGCATTTAATTTAATCTTTGAAGCGTAATCGGTGGCCTCGTCTGGATCCTAGTTTGATGTTAGACCACATAGCCTTCCTCGAAGATTGTTGATCACCACCAAAATTCTTGCTTGAAGAATTTCTCTACTCTTAAGCATTGGAGCCTCACAAAATGGTTGCTAGCCCTTCTCCTGTCTACAGAGAAATTTTTTTTTTTTTTAAATATTTTGGTTTCTCACAAACGTCTGTTATATGACTCACGTATATCCCTAGGATATATAATTGTCACATAACTTAAAATCAGTAAAAGAAAAATATTTTTAATTTTAAAATATTTTCTTTTTACTGATTTGAATTTTACCAAAACCATGGATGAACCCAATGACCCATGGATCAGACTGATGGGTCAAGAAGCACCATAATTACAATTTGGTCCCTTAATTCATCAGCTTATCCAAATTGCTCTTAGGTACTTAATTAACTCTTAATTAATACCACAGAACTTTCAATAATATTTAATTAAATCATTTAATTAAATATTATTTATCTAAGCATAACAATTATACTTAGTGTAAACAAGATTACTTATTCTGTATCATCGAACTCTCTTATGTACGATCCTATAGGCCCATTCTAAATTGATAATGGATAATTCAATCTAATTTATTAATGCATAAGTCATTAGTGGTCTCTAGCAAGACATAATAACTACCCAATTTAGAACGGAGGGTCGAATAGTGATTCAACACAACCTTTAGAGCATACTTCGTACTTCACTCTACATTGATATCCCGTTTAGCATAAGTCATGAAATCATCATCCTTATCTCACTAAACATTTACTTGATCTCTTAGTGACACTGAATTTCATCAAGCAAATGATAAAACTTATCATTTCTTGGGCACGGCCATCCACTTTTTAGTTCACTATCAAGTGGCCTAGATATCGTCTCTCACTTAAGAGAGACTTGTAGTCTCATCTCTTCACCCACATACCTCAGCGTGATTCATAGCATACCCAATCATACTCGTACTTGGCAACCTGTTACGGCCATGTTAGGCATATGTCAAAGTACACTACTCTTCACCTAAGACCATGTAGTGATTTCTAGTCTAAGGATTCTAGTACGAGTACTACTCAAAAGAATCACTCATGATCTAATTGGTCAATGGAGTGTTTCTTTTGGCAGATTGATCCAATTATATGTTTCCAAAAATATTCATTTATGTCTTTAGTTGATGTCACTACATCATGGCTAGTGAAACTTAAAGCAGATACTAGTCTTATCATATTGAGGTTCCCACGTCAATAACCGAATAGGGATAGTTTTGTACTTAGAACATTTTCTGGCTTAAGGGGTTTCACAACCAAGACACTCTCAAGGTTCATTTATAAGTCAATGTTCTAGTACATGGATCATTTCATCATTTATATATGCACAAGAATATTAAACTGATAAAATGAACGCATTTGATATTTTATCAATCAGACGACAAATGTCAATACATAACCCTCATAAGGGCACATAAACCAACAATTTTTTTATTTTTATAAAAATTCTTGCTTTTCTATGTTTATTTTGTATTATTATATAAATTATTTTAGAATTTAAAATTTTTAAAAGTGAGAAAAATTAAATAAATAAGATTTTTTTTAAAAAAAAATACAAGTGGATCAAACGGCCGAATCAATTGGCACCAACCCAAATGGATTTTGATCCAAACCAAAGCAGATTAAAAGGTTTGGATCAAAACGGATTGCAGCGGATTGAATCGATCCAAAGAAGCTACTCTATTCCCACCCATAACTACTATTGTGTTTAGAACGACATCGCTCTCAAAAGTTATAATCTTGGATGGTTGTTGAGGTATGTTTTTGAAAGGATTGCCACATAGGATCTGTGTTTGTACTTGCTCGATTTACCACGCAACAAAAATTTCTAATTAAAGCGAAATCTTAGAAAAGTACCTTTGAATCGCGCACTTGGTGATTCTCTTGTATGCCTCAAGACTTTGACTTCACGTTGTGTGGGCAACGAACTAGAAGCCAATCGATCATCTAATCACCACAATCCACCTGCTAGAAAATTCTAGCACCGCAGCACCTGGCACGTACTGTAAACGCACCGCCCGGAGAGAGAGAAAACTACGCGCAGCTGGTAAAAACTGGGCCAAGAATTTTGGCCAAATAGAACAAAAACCAGCCGCACCTTCTCTTTAAAAAATCCGACTTCAAGAGTGAAAATTAATTTTTCTCTCTAGTTTTCTTGTCTTGAAAACTTATGGAATTGTGTGTCTTGAATAGCTAATCCCTTGTCTATATATAGAGTTACAAGAGAGACCCCAAGTTGGTTTAGGATTGGTCTTCCTAATGGGTTTAGGTAATGAATTAGTTTTCAAATCCAATTAGGTAACCAATCTGATAGGATAAACCAAATCCTACTAGATTTTCTAATCTCTATGATTTCCTAATTCCAATTGAAACTTAAGACTTAATTAATTAATTAATTAATTTCACTTTGTTAATTACTCAATTAACCCTTATGAATAATTAATCAATTAATTAATTCTACCTATTCAATTAACCCATTACAAAATTAATCGTACCACTAACGGATTAATTTTGGCACTACCATCCTACACCAGAATTGCTTCCTGAACAACTTAATTAAATTATATTCATAATCTCCCCACATCAAAGATATAGTGCTCGTTAATATATTAATTTACTGATAAATTAATTAATTAACCTCTTTAATTTCGAGACTAGTACCACTCGACCTTTTACTATACCGGACATAAGTCCACCGGCCGGGTTTAGTATAATAAACTTTACGAGCTCATCTCGAGAGCACCATCACCTCGGACGCACCGGTACATGGTTTCCTTTCGACAAGCAGCAGCACACCACGTAACTAAACACGCGCACCCAACCTACCGAGACTATTGACCACAATTGACCTCACCCTTTGGCAGATCAAAGTACACTATGTCTAATCCTCATGCCCGCTCGAGTCTAGGGATTAAGAGATAGAATACCAAGAACGATTTGTCTATTAAATCAGTACAAGACAAATCATTCTTAAAGGTCAAGTTCAATACGCCCCGGGCATATATATATGATTCAATTAGTTTAGACAAACCAATTATCCGAATCACATAATAACCTAAACCAACAGTTTGTCCAAAACTGTCTCGGTTACGAACCTCATTTATATATTATGTCTTTCAACCAATGATGAGATCTACTGTGTCACACAAAACACCTCATCATCTAACTACATAATATAAATGGACAATTAATGCACAACAAGATATAACCAAAACATAAATCGATATATTACTGGAAAAAAGTACAACACAAGCATAACTTATGTATTCAACTCCAACAGTTTTCTGTTCAGTGGCTTACAAGGCTTTTAGCCTTTCTCTTCCAGTTCGGTTAACAAGGCTGGTTATCTCCCAAACTCTCTTGTTTCCTGTGGCATCTGCATAATGGTCTACTTCCTTTTCCTGAGGTTCTAGCTATGTTGGGTATTGTATATTTGCCTTCTATGTTGGGTATGGCAGTAGATGTTTGGTTTTTGCGTCCAGCTGCCATTGCATTGGTCCTCCTAGTTGATTTGGTGGAAGAAATCTGTTGGGGCGGATGCATATCTAGTATTCGTTGTGTGGTACCACGTCTATTGGTTTGGGGGATTTGGCGCCTTAGGAATTGTATAAAATAATTGTAGTTCAGGAACTCATGCATTGACCGCTAATACGTGTTATTTACATTATTTGCTTGCAAATCTAGCTAAAGAATCTACCTTGGAATTTCCTTCCATGTATACGAGACATAATATATAAATTATGATCACTTAAAACTGAAGTTACCCCACCCAATCTCCTCAGAAGAGCAGCATGGGCATGTGAATCCTCACTCATATTCACTAAAACTTTCCCTGTCACACGCCACAAGCTATCATACTAAATTCAGCTCCAAAAAATTTTCAAGACTAAACTTAAGTGCATTGATTTTTAGCTCCACAACTCGTCTGCTGTAAAAAATTGGGGTAGCTCCTGGTGAAATCCAAGGGGCGGAGAAGACCAGCAATATAAGCCTTACCTTTGTTCGCTGAAATCAAGCAAGAAGCTTCACCTACAAAGAACAAAATCTGGTTTTTTTTTCTTTGGCTTCCAATTTTCGAACACAAGAGATAGATTGTAACAGCATTTGAATTGATCTCAAGAACGATGGAAGAGAGACTGGCGTGTTGTCATACAGAAGAACATATCTAGACTTTCAAAATCACCACAGAAGCAGAAATGGTAGAACAGGAATGATGATCCTAAAAATATAAGATTCACAAGTAACTACTGCCAACTTCAATTGGAAAAACTCTAAACCTCCAATGCAACCTCACTGCTACTTTATACACCTTTTTTTTTCCATTTTTTTTTTTAGGACGATTGATTGTGTGCACTTTTGCTTTGCCACTGGCGCCAATGCAAACCTCAGTCTATAAAGCATAAAAACTGAGGCTATTATTGAGGCTGAAGATGAGATGATAGTAGATTAACGACGAAATATATGAAAATAAGGTGGAGATGCTTAAAGCAGGCAAAAACAATGTGCAGAAAATAGACAGAATCAAGAGTCAAAACTTGTTCATTGAAGAAATAATTGGATTATTGACTTGGAATATTCTAACCACATGAGTACAGATAAAACAGAATCAACAACTGGGTAAGAGTACAGAGGTGGAATGATTGTGACAACAAAAATTTCTATACCACCAATTCATCAGTGATATAATTCACAACAAGTTGACTTCAAGAATGTTTCGGCAAAGAAACCATGATAGCTTCTGCAAAATCAAGTTACAACTTCTAGACTTGATTCTTAAGGCTAAACATATTAACTCTACCTATAATGCATGATAATAAAGATCTGATCGTGAATGCTTTTTCTATGTGATGCAAAGTAATGCAAATCCATTATCCATGAAGCTCAAACTACTGAAACAAAGATCTTAAACATATAACTTCACTTGAAAACTGATTTATCGCACAAACTGCTACGAGTCAACAAGGGAATGTTAAGACTAGTACAAGTTCATGTCACATAACAATATTGCAAGGAATATGAAATGTCATAGGACCACAACATAAGGAGACCATAAAGCTAACTTTTATAGATGAAGGATACCCAAAATGTTTGATGCACACAGAAACATGCATCCAGACTGCATTTCTCAGACCATATACTTTTTTAGGCTTCAGAATACCTTCCATAGATATACCATATTTCATCAGATCTCTAGGAAACAATGCAATTGTTCTCTACATACTCTCTCCAGTACTGTTTAAAATTGTTCACACAAATTAAGGATCAATCATTGTTTGATTTAAAGACAATGTTATCTTTACTTTCTTTTATTACAACTCTTCTCCCCAAAAATATATCTTTTCTACCTATTACAATCCTACCATTTAGGGATAATCTAGAACTAAAAGGCCAAAAGTTGCATTGAAAGTAACACATCTTATAAAAAAAAAATTGCAATTTTTTAAATATCGGACATAAAAAACTGGAGGGAGTACTTAAAATTTACTACCTCCATCTCAAAATTAAAGTCCTCTTGCAATACTGTTTTAGTATTACCATATTACAAATATTAAAACAGTTCAAGTCGCATAAAGAAAAAGAATGAAAAGAAAAACTCTGGACCTGAAAATGCGTTTTTTATATACATTGCTCCTACATGAGGCAGACTTCAACTTCTTACCACTATTAAAATTGAATACCTGGATCTGTGTTTAGTAGTCTTGAAGATAGCTATTTGGGACTACATAACAAGTCTTTCCTAGTGATAAAACAATCCATAAAAAGTCTAGTCTAATGATGTATTATGAGTACCTTCCACAACCTATGAGTGACCGCTCACCAAACACTACCCCCCTACATCAACTTGAACAATTTCCGTAGAAGCTTCTCATCTGATTCATGATCAGAATTCAGAGGACAATCTATGTAGGGAGACACATTACCCAGAGAGTATGATTCTTAAAGCTTTTAGATAGCCTGTGTGATCCTACTCCACAAGTTACTTTCCAGCCTTTCATCATAGAATAACAACTACCAAGCCAGACTTCAAAGTCGATTCCATCATTCTAACTTTTCTCCAAAGTCGATTTCCCAAACTAAAAAAGGGTAAAAGTAGTAAAGAACTACACAAAACAATTTCTTTCAGGAGTGGTTGAATTCCTCATATCGTTTTTAATTCATTAACCAATAACAATCTAACAGGAATAAGTTACCTACTCCTTTAAGCTAAGTCGTGCATTTTGAACTTTAACTGAAAGTTTTAACTTTTGGTCTTCCATGTCCTTCAACACTGCAAGAAGATTTGCACGATAAACCTCACATCGCTGATTAGTCCGCTGCAACTCGGTTATTAGTTGGCTAATTTTCTTCTCCTTCTGGTCCTGAAAAAAAAAATCATTTGCAATTATAGACAAATAAGATTGAACTTGTGATGCTCTCTGAATAAATAAAGGAATTATTTCTAGAATTGGAAGGAAAATTGTGCCTAGAGGGAGTAGGTTTCAGGTATCAAAATCATGCAAGCCTTAGGCCTAAAGACTTGTGAAACTAACTACTTTTTGTTTGAATAACCCCGACAATAAGATGTATTTACAGAAGCAGAAGCAACATCATTCGACAAAAATACAAATCTCAAGCCAGTTCACAACATTACCCTCTCAGTAATGTTGAACCCAGGATCCTCTAAAGGAAACAAAATTATGTCTTGGGACCTGCTTTCATGTAATTGCAATTCAACTTTTAAGACCACCCACCATGATTCATTATTCATTATGATCCACTCATTTTAATGAACCAAGCATTTTTGTCCATTCAACTCACTTAAAATGATTTTAACCACAAGTAATACATCAACAAGAATAATTTCATTCTTCTACTTTTAAGGCTAACAACATCTAGGATTTCCAGCCAATGATAATACCTCATTCACTAACCTGTGCATCCACAGGACTCCGATATAGCCCTCCAAATTATACACTTTATCTTTCCTGTTGTTGCATCCATCATCATGCTCCTGCCCCCTTAAATTGGGGAGCTCATTTCTTACTATCTCTTTCGAATTTATCAAGTTCGAGAAAGACATTCTCATGTCTATGAGCCTCCATAATGCAATTGTTTTTTTCCCATCTTAAGGATTATTTCATTTTCATTATAAAACAAATCCAGAAACTCTGGAACCACTGTAACCTGATCTTAATCCCAAATTATGTGCAGTCATATTATAATACAAAATATTCTATCTTTCTTAGCACAAAATCAAGTTGCCTGTGACGAGATCTATACCACTCCTTAAGCTAGTCTTCCCTACAGAATTATTGACTTTGTTGCACAAATAACCATATTTCTGAAGCATCAAAAACATATCATGTGAATAAATTTAGCACCATTCTTAATATCTGATAGAGGAAAGAAACATTTAGAAGAACTTGAGATTAAATGCATTTCACAAACTGCAATGTGCAAAATCTCACCAAGGAAACATGTGCATGCACTGCTGGCACATTATCTTTGCCTACATCAATCTCTGGATTGCATCCATTAGTTTGATTGCTCCTCTGTGGGGCCTCAGAGGTTCTCTTCTTTGCTGCAGCAACTTTTCTAGCAGCCTCTCTTAGAGCGTTCCTCGCAACATTATAAACATGTATGGATTTTGCCCCTTCTTCAACAAACTTGATAGCCTCTTCACGAAGATTATTATAACGGACAGCTCTGGACTCACTAGAATTGGTTGGGAAATCAGGAGAGCGCTCCTCCCCATAACTTCCAACACTGAGCTTGGCATCTCTAGTCCATCTTCTAAAAATGTATCGGGAAGGAAGCATGAGGACATTTTTTGCTCTAAAAACTGATAATATATGCCTACAAATAATGCCTGAAAATTCAAACATCTGGCAACTACAGTTAGCCCTCATCTCCAACATATTGAAGCTAACAACATACACATTCTGCTCTTCGCCAAATTTGGCCACACGATATACCGCGATTGCACCCGAGTCATTGATTTTACTAGCATGATAAGCAAGGGTCTCAACCAGTTCCCCTTGAAATTTCATGAATATTTCCCTTGTATAGAGATTAGCTGCTTGTTTTTCCATCGGTGATGGTGTCTTTAAAACAGGGACCGTATTGCTAGTGGATACATCTGCCTTTAATTCTCTTTCATGCCAGCTAGCTATAGCTTTCTCACATTGCTTAACCAATGCTTGAATGGTAGTGGAAGCATTCACATATCCATCAAAAAAAGTGTTCGTAAAATGACTTCCCTCGGTGGTAGAGAATTCCCCAAAGAAAGTGTCACGCATGTAAACAGGAACCCATTGATAACGTGCATTATACAATGATTGAAGCCATTGATTATCCATGAGATGATATCTCTCCAACAGCGAATGCCAACTTGCATCAAACTCCTCAACTGTCTCAGCTTCATTCATACACTTCTTAAACTCACTTTCAAATGTAGGGTGATTTTGATACACACAAGCCAATTCCTCCTCAGTTTCTTTCAATACACTCCAACTGAAAAAACGATGACGTGCCTTTGGAAGAACATGTGATATGGCAACCTTAATGAGACTATCAAAATCAGTAGTGATGGAGACAGGAGGCCGTCCAGACATAGCGTAAAGCCAAGTTTGAAATAGCCACATAAAAGAGGTATCCGACTCACCAAAGAGCAGTGCACAACCAAATAGGACAGGCTGAGCATGATGATTAAGGCCAGTGAAAGCAGCAAATGGTACATTATAGTGGTTGGACCGGTAAAAAGTGTCAAACCTAACAGTATCCCCAAAGTAGCTGTAATTTTCCCGAGAAGTTGCATATGCCCAAAATATATTTGCATTGGAATCCTCATCATCACCTTGAATTGTATAAAAGAAACCTGGATTCTCAACTTGCATTTGCATCAAGTTGTCCCGTAGACACTGAGTCCCACTATCAAGGTCCTTCAGCCTCTCTATTTCACTGCCAGCCATTCTATATGTGTCTAAACTGCATCAATTCATTAGAGCCTTTTCAATTATTACTATCTTTTTATCTATAAATCGGGCCTGCGGGGGCTTGGGATGTACAAACAAAAAAATCTAGCCCAGACATTTCTTTTGAAATGATATTTGTTGCGCCATATTGATTACTCCAAACTCAAGAATTGCTAAGCTCACAGAAACTACTATCCTTATCCATCCAGCTGAACAACAATAACTCAAGGAGACACAATTTGTGAGATCCTGGATAAGCCTAAACAAATATGCTAAAAGTCTAAAATATCACCAATTATAACTTCATAACAGGGTTTCAGTTACACTAGCTGAAGACTGAAAAGAACGTGTTCTTCCCATTGGCAATCTCAGATGCTCTTAAAAGTTCAAGTTCAGATTAAGACAAGCAAATAAAACATCAAAAGAAAGATAGTTATCCATCAAAACAGGCAAATTTTAAACAGAGCCAAATAAATGGCCATAGTTCATTCGAACACGATAGAAAGACAGAAAGAATCCATAGCCAAAAAGGGCATTGTTACTGATGCAAAAACAACACAAGCCAATACAAAATATGTAAGAATCTAGTGAATGCCATTATCTGATTTTGGGGCACACCACATTAAAAAATTTTGCAAAAAGTTTCATCAAACTAAACACCCATGAATCAACCATGAAAACTCGGTTCCACTATAAAAGGAAATAAGATGATTCCCCATAGTTCATTTGAACGCGACAGAAAGACAGAAAGAATACATAGCCAAGAAGGGCATTGTTAGTGATGCAAAAACAACACGAGCCAATACAAAATATGTAAGAATCTAGTGAAGTCATTATCTGATTTTGGGGCACCACATTGAAAAATTTTGCAAAAAGTTTCTGCAAACTAAATACCTGTGAATCAACCTTGAAAACTTGTTTCCACCGTAAAATGAAAGAAGATGATCCCCCAAGTTCAAGAGTAGGTATCAACTTCTGAAATACCTACACTAAAACACCCAGAATAGTCATGTTCAAATGCAAAAGTGATAACATGTCGATACATAATGCGAGCATGAAACCTAAAAAACACCTTTAAATCAACTAGAGTATCAAATAGAGCTTCTAGGAACACTATATAAAGGAAAAAGAAATTCAAATTTTGAAGAAAATATTAATTCGGATTCTCTTTCAGCATTTAGAAACCAAAATGGCCAAGTTAATGTTCAGAAAATGCAACTGGCAACCTAATCACTTTGAACATCTATACATTAAAACTTAATCAGACAACCATAGCCAGGTCCAGTCCTTTTATTTTGCGAACTTTTATTGGGAATTTCTCCAACTAGGGCTCACCAATCACCAATTAATCCAATAACTCTTTTAAACTTACAAATGGAAAGGCTAACCTTGTAAAAGAGACATGTTAAAACTGGATAGTAAATTTCATATATTATTTCTAACTAACTTTTTATTCTCCATTTTCTCATATAATTAACTAAACAGTAACAAAACAGGTGTACATGCAATGCATGACTAATAATCTGGTGTGATTGACATTGTCTACAGTTTGCAGTGCAATAAAGCTTGAAGCGTTCAATTCACAACACCAAGCAATCCAGGGAGAAATCCAAATCGCAGCCGAAACATGGTGCACGAAAGTACAACTGTCCACAACAAAAAATGTACAGAAGCCCAGAAGATAGATCAGCAGTTGATGAGACAAAAGTGCTCCCATATAAAGTCGATCAGATAAAAATTCCATCACGTAAAGCAAAGAAAAACAAAGAATCCACTCATAGCAAGGTTACTCATTTCCACCGCAACCCAGAATTAAAAAAGAATGCAGGAGGGTAATTACAAGAAAACCGAACCATTACTCAGCCTGAGCCCTTGTTGGTGGAGCAGCCATCGTCTCCGATTATATATCGCCCTTGGGATTCATAATAAACTCTTTTCGAAAACCCGTTTGTGCAAAAATAATCGCAAAATATAAGTCAGCATACAAAACTTCAACTGTGACTCAATACCAAACGTTTGTTACAGTTGAAAAACAACAGAAATGGAAGTAGGTCTAAAACATCGCATGAAGAAGTAGCACTAAAGCGAGCTGGGGATATTTACCTTAGTGTGGAAAGCTAACAAAGACCGGCATGCCAATCGAGAGATGAAGTGGTGAAGAAGGTTGAATTTCTCCGATCAGGCACGTAATTTACACTCGGACGGAATTTGGCTATACGAAGTTGGGATTAAAATCCAAATTGAATATTCACGGGGATGGATTGGATTGTACACGTTATATTATATGTCTATCTAGTTTGGTATACATTTTGTACAATCAATTAAATTCAGATTGGGGTCTAATGCTCCTTCAAGTGCCTCACCACTCTTTCACAATCAACACATTGTTGCTTCCGCTTCTTCAGTTCATCGAACCTTCGATCCAAATTTTTTTTTTTTTTTCAATGCATTAAATGTGTAATTAATTTGCCATTATGTATTCTTGTTCTAACTAAATTACCCACAATTGCTATTCTGAATATTTGAAGTTTAAAATTCGAATATAAATGGAGTTATGTTTTCAGTTGGTTTGATAAAAGTTAATACGAGATCCAAAATATGAAGTTTGAATTCTAAATTGAATAAATAGATGGAAATAAATTGAACTATATTTTAAATCTGAATAGGATTTTTTTACCATTTTGTCTATTCATACAAATATAAACATGTTTTTTTTAACAATTGTATTAATTTAATTATATTAAATTTTATCAACAAAAGTACATAAAATTTCAACTAGTATTTTATCACACTAAATTCATGGGGAGAGAGGGTTAATTAGAATAGGATTTAATAATTAGTAGGTTAATTGTATCTGAAAACTAACGACACAACTTAAGAGGGGGGTGAATTAGGTTGTTTAAAAAATTTACTTAAAAATGAACAAATCATAAAATAATTTCTTTTTAAAATAAACAATGACTATCTATGTGTATGAAACAAATAACAAATAAGTCTAAATTAAAATAAAATGAAAACAAGAATAATAAGATTAGTCAACAATATAAAAGTATACAAGGAAATAAGAAATTGTTAGTTCACAATATATAATAATCAATAAAATAAAGGTCAAGTATGTGACTTGAAATTGACAAGTCTTGAAATTGAATAATTTAAAATAAAGTTCAAGTATTGACTTGATTAAGGACAAGTCTTTGACTTTAAGCATTGACTTGATAAGGATAAGTCTAGATTTGATTAAGGACAAGTCTAAGATAAAGTAAATACTTAATTAAAGAAAACTAGACTTGAAATAAGGACAAGTCTTAAATAAAATCTTAAGATTAAAGATGTAATACTTGAATTGAGCAAGTCTAATTGTGATGTTTTATGATGCAAGAAATGTAGAAGAGAGAGTATGAATGCAAAATGCAATGCAATGAAAAAGACAAGATTTTTAAAGTGGTTTAAAGTTGTAACCCCCTTGCAAGCTCTACATCCACTCCCCAACTTCTAAAGTTGAGGCCTTTCCTATTTCTTTTTCAAAAAAACAAAAATTCCTTAAAGTGGAATTCAAACATTTACAAATCTCCCAAGAATAACTTATTAACTCTACTAATAGGTTCTTCACTACTCACCCTCTAAATTGTTCTTGACTTGTAACATCTTGCTTTCAAGAACAATAAAATATTTTTGTGTGTAAACTGTTTATGGCTTACAAGTGACAAGGTTCTAATCTAAGATTGACACTGTGAAAAATAACTAGAACACTTTGAAAAATAACTAGAATTTGAAAGTAAAATTTGAAAATGGGCACTTGAAAACTTGAGAGAATTTTGACAATAATAAGAATGGCTTGATAGCTTGTGTGTCTTAAATGTCTTCACCCATTGTCTCTATTTATAGGCAAATTTGGGCTCCAATTCAAACACTTGAATTTTGGCTCCAAAGATGATTTTACATAGTTTGACTTCCTTCAACTTTTTTGACTTCTTGCAACTGTTTTTGACTTTTGTGTCAGAAATCAATGTTGTATATCTTTCTCTTATCTTTCCAAGGACGTCAAAATCAATTGATTTTCACTTTTGTAGCTCAAGTTACATCTAATTTACTGAATTATGGTATTGTAATGACATAGTTTATTTTTTTTTTTCTATTTTCACCAAAATTCCATTGGAATTTCACATTGACTATTAGACACCATTTTTTAGATAATTGAAAGAGGTTTTCAAAACATCCAAAATCTTAATTTTTGACTAAGTAAAACAAAAGTTATGATCATTTGAAGATGAATGTATCAATATGAAAATTTTGTACTTTTTATAAAAAATAATTTTAGACAATTTAAGAAATTATTAGTTTCACATATTTATTTTGTTATTATTAAAACAAGATTGAAACACTTAAGTTTAATAGTATCCTATTTAGTTTAGGACAAATAATATCCCAATGAAATTTAGATAGCAAATTCTAGTTGTGTTAAGACAGTTTGAAATCTATATATATAACCCTAATAGTTTAGATTTATTTACGTGTGACAAGAGTTTAAGTTAGAGGTTAGGCTATAAATAAGAGAAAAAAAATATCATGGAAAGTTGAGGTAGTAGAAACTAGATAAAAGACCGATATGGTTGCTATGATGGGCTGACAACCACTGTGATCGACAAGTAGATATCATCAGGTATCAATAAAATAGTTGTTATTGATATATTAGAAATATTTTTGATGTGTTGTTTATATTTTTATATTTTACAATTGTATCAAAGCGAGAACCATCAATAAGAATATCAAAATAAAAAATTTTAAACCTCGTGCGTTATGAAAAAAAGGGAAAAAAATATAGATGAAAGAAGCAGCCACAATATCGCTGAAGGTTAGCGCCAGGAGAAAGAACTGCTGCAAGAAGGAAAAGATGAAGCGGCTGTGGGCCTTTCACCAAGAGAAACAAAAGACAATTTATGTGGTGGCCCTTATAATTTTACTCTCATCCCAAAAATAGTTAATTTTTGGGGTTGGGGTTAATAAACACGCGTGGAGGCGTTGGGGCTGGGCGGGTGTTTTTTTATTTGTTTTTCTTTCGTAAACCCAAGGAAGCCGCTTCTTTCTTTTAATTCTTAAACCGAGGAAGCCGATTCTTTCTTTTAATTTTTGATATTATTTTATTCTTTTAATGGATTTTTTTCCTTTTTTTTTGTTCCTTCTTCCCTGAGACTTTTTTTTTCATCCATTTTTTAAACAATTCAATTTTTTTATGTTTTTGAAATTTTAAAAAAATTATAAAAAAATATTTTTTAATTATTATTTTAATTATTTTATAATTAAATAATTTTATATATTGTAATATGATTTCTTTTGTCTTGTGATATGATCTCTACTGTCTTGTGATATAATATATAAATAATACATGATTTGATACCCTGCTATGTATGTTTTAGTTGTATGATATGATTTTTCATGTGTTGTGATATGATATATTATATATGCTGATATGATCTCTACTGTCTTGTGATATGATATCTAAAAAATACATGATTTGATCCTCTGCTATGTATGTTTTAGTTGTATGATATGATTTCCCATATGTTGTGATATGATTTCTTTAGTCATCTGATATGATTTCTTTTGTTTTGTGATATGATATTTGTTATATGCTAATATGATATCTTTTGTCTTGTGATATTATATATGCTATATACTGATATGATATCTTCCGTGCTCTGATATCTACTCCATCTTTTGTCTTGTAATATGGTTTTTGTTGTCCGCTGATATGATTTCTTTTATCTTGTGATATGATATGTGAAGTCCGTTGATATGAATACAATTTTTGCTCATCTATTATGTCGGTTGTTTTATATGATATGATTTCTTAATTAAATGACTAAGCTACGTAATTAGATAAACAACTAATTACATCACTAATTACTAATAAGATTTACTAATTACTAATTACTAATTACTTTAACAGAAAAAAACAAAAATAAAAACAAAAACAAATAATAAAAAAAATAGGGGTCGCGAGTTAGGCCCCCAAAAAAATTAAAAAAAATAATTATTAGTTACTAATTACTAATTATAATTACTATTTACTAATTATAAAAGGGAGGTGCGCCTTCTCCTCTAGGAGCACATACTCCTGTATGAGCAAAATATACGAACCCGAAACAGAGTGAGATTGAGAAAAAGAAAAAAAAAAAAAAAACTAAGATTACTCTACAAAAGTAAAAAAGTTTTTGAATGCGTGGTCGATGCAAATTGGGTAGCAGAGTTGCTACCATGCTAGCCATGTGGCAAAGACACAAAGATGTGCACATCATGGGAAGAAATTTTGTTTTTTTAGGTGTTCATTAAACACAAAAGAAAAGTTGTTGGGAAGAGGCAACAAAAAAAAAAAAAAAAAAAAATGTTGAAGATAGAATATTTCAATTTGAGAGGGACTTGGATCTAAGTGTTTTTTCCAAGTTTGTTTTAAGGAAGGATTTTTGACAATATTAAATCATCAAACATCAATCTAAAGAATATCAAATAAGAAAGAGTGCAATAATAATAAGGCTTAAATCCATTTTTGGTCCCTCATCACATGAGTTATTCCAGTTTTGATCTCCCATATATTTTAGTCACCAATTTTAGTCCCACTTAAATTTTTTTAACCAATTATGGTCATTTTTAACAGAAAAATCAGTCAACTAACAGTTGACCAAGTTTGAGGGTTAATTAAAGGATCATTTTTGCAATTTTTTTAACTTTCATTTTTTTTTTTTTCTAAAAATCCTAACTCCCTCTTCTGGCCGCCACCAACCCCCTTCTCTCCCCGGCTCATTTTCCCAACTGTCTTCCCCGGTGAGACTTCCTCAACTCCGATCGGAGTCCCTAATGCCTGTTCATCTCTTCCGGCCGAGGACAAGCCACGAATTCCATTGGCAACCTTCAAACAGTTTTTACTCCAGCGAGCTTCGTTTTCCTGGCAAATAAACATATTTTCGAAAACACCAGAAATCTTTTGAGATTTATAAAATTTTCGAAAACCCAGTCACTGAGACAAATGCATAATTTATTATACCAATAAAATGTAAGCTTAAATCCATTTTTGGTCCCTCATAACATGTGTTATTCCAGTTTTGGTCTCCCATATGTTTTAGTCACCAATTTTAGTCCCACTTGAAATTTTTTTTACCAATTACGGTCCCTTTTAACGGAAAAATTTAGAAAATAACGAATTAATTAATTTGATCGCTAGTCAAACCTAATTTTTTTTTTCAAAATGATTTGTACCATGATGTTTTCAATCCATTTGGGTTGAACATTCATGAGGATCCGGATTATAAAATTGGTTAAAAACATCACGGTACAAATCATTTTAAAAAAAAATTAAGTTTGACTAGCGATCAAATGAATTAATCCGTTATCTTCTAAACTTTTCCATTAAAATGGACCGTAATTGGTAAAAAAAATTTCAAGTGGGACTAAAATATATAGGAGACCAAAATTATTATAACACATGTTATGAAAGACTAAAAATGTAACCCATTACACGACTAGGAATGAAGGTTTTTAAAACACCTAGAAAAAGTCTTAAATCACATCAGAGACTGATCGTGTTGAGGGAATCACAAGAGCTTCCACAAACAACGCAGATTTAAAAAAAAAAAAAAAAAAATTCAACTTTGGCTGTCTAATTCGATTGCTGGTAGCAGAATCCACCGCACCGGTGAACATATGTTGCTGTAGAATGTGTAAACACAGAAGCGGATAATGACTCTTTTTTTTTCTTCTAATTTCCTTCTTTCACCTAATTCACCATTGGAAACAACACGTATTCAACTAGATTCAAGGAAATTACTACTCTCCATCTTTAATGGCCAAAACAGCAGAGGAGAAATTTTGACAAACCCCTCGAAAGTTTTTCGACGAGCAAAAGTTTTTCCGTTAATCTGTTTTCCCAATCAACATCAAAACAAACCTCAAAAGTTTTTGGGCGAAAAGTTTTCAAAACCAAACCCAGAAAAAAATCTCAAAAGACCACAGAAAAACCCAGATATGAAATCAATACAATCCAGACTCGTTTTTTAAACCCAAACCAAAATGAAAAGTTATCCGGAAGATGGGAGGACAAAATCCAAAATGATTTCAATCCAAAACATGAAGTCTCGCGACTCGCAGTTTTTTGGCAGGAATGAACAAAGGTGGGTTTTAATGTTCTGTAGTGAGGGAGTCCATGCGAGGTGATGGTGGCTCGATTCGACCGGCGATACGCAGCAGCGAGAGAGGGGAAGCTTCGGCCGGGGAGAGAGAAGAGAGGAGGAGGCCAAACAAAGGCTATGTTTTGGTCTTAAAGATGAGAGGAAGCGATCGGTGGTGACAGCGAGCCAACTCATGGCCGGAGAGGCTGAATTGTGGAGGGGAACAGTAGCGGCATGGCTTGATGGGGAGAGAGAAAACGGATGGGAATGAGGGTTTTGAGGGTTGGATTTTGTTCTAGGGAATGAGAGGGAACTTTCCCGCTGATTGCACGACCGGCTGGAGAAGGCAGAACGACGGGGAAGGAGGGGAGAGGAAAAAGAAAAGGGAAAGGGGAAGGAGGACTAGCGGAGAGGATTTAGGTTTTTAGGAAAAAAAATTTAGAAGTTAAAAAAATTGCAAAATGTTCATTTAATTAACCTCAAATTTGGTCAATCGTTAGTTGACTGATTTTTTCGTTAAAAATGACCATAATTAGTTAAAAAATTTAAGTGAGACTGAAATATATGGGGGACCAAAACTGAAATAACCATTGTTATGATGGACCAAAAATGAATTTAAGCCTAATAATAATAATAATAATAATAATAATAATAATAATAATAAGATCTGGTCGATTGAAGTATATCCACCTTGATTTAGCAATCTGAATTGCTATTTGTATAACTAAATTGCTATTTGCATCACAAAAAAAAATTAAAATAATTATGAAATGACGAAAAGGACCTTATGAAGGAAAAAAGTAGAAAATTGCTAAGTAAATGTTGAAAATGCAACTAAAATGCGTTTCCATTTACACGAATGCAAGGGATAACGTTTCTGACATGTAAAATTTAATACCGATGATATTTTAATACAACGAAAACGTTAAAAATCTCCGATAATTACAACAAAAAAGTATCACTTTAACGTTTCATGTTTACAAAAACGTCAAACTAGAGCGTTTCAACCCTGGTTCGCTCGTTAAAATGGTGCGTTTTCACCATGGATCGTTCGTTAAAATGTCATGTTTTTTACTGTCTCCATCTAAAAATCGATAAAACGATTAAAACGCAGCATTCTTGCAAACTTCTTTGGCGAACAAAGTGTGCTTTGAATATGTCACAAGCACAGGGAAGCCCACGTGTCACCTTGGGCAGGCATCCACATTGCTCGATGAATGCGCCGACCAACTTATTCTTCATTCGAACTTCTTTCCTCACCAACTTCAAACAATGGTGTGACACATACTTGTTCAAATAACAGTATGGAAATCCCTGCATACTTGTTGAGTCGTGGAAATAGAAGCCTCAAGCGACCCACTGTTATAGTGTGATAAAATAAAATAAAATAAAAAATTCATATTAAATATTATTATAATAAAATTGAATGATATGAACTAATAATCAATTGGAATTAAATATTACTATAGTGAAATAAAAAACTTAAACAATTAAATAATTAAACTAACCCGATGTGAGGGTACAGGTGGCTGAGATGGGAGTCGATCTTAGTGAACAAAATGTCAAGAGAATTGGTGGAAGAATTCAACCAATCTTTCATTGCAGCATGCGAAGCCTTTACTCTGTTAGTGGTGTTGGAGTTGAATACATAAGTTATGCTTTTATTATACATTTTCTCAGTTAATATATCGATTAATGTTTTGGTTATATTTTTTTGTGCATTATTTGTCCATTTATATTATGTAATTAGATGATGAGGTGTCTTGTGTGACACATTAGATCTCATCATTGGTTAAAAGAAATAATAAATAAATGAGGTTCGTAACCAAGACAGCTTTGGACAAACTGTCAGTTTAGGTTATTATGTGATTCAGATAATTGGTTTGTCTAAACTAATTGAATCATATAGATATGCCCGGGGGCGTATTGAACTTGACCATTTGGAATGATTTGTCTTGTACTGATTTAATAGACAAATTGTTCTTAGTATTCTATCTCTTAATCCCTAGACTCGAGCGGGCATGAGGATTAGACATAGTGTACTTTGATCTGCCAAAGGGTGAGGTCAATTGTGACCAATAGTTTTGGTAGGTTGGGTGCGCGTGTTTAGTTGCTTGGTGTGTTGCTGCTTGTCGAAAGGAAACCATGTACCGGTGCGTCCGGGGTGATGGTGCTCCCGAGATGAGGTCGTAATGTTTATTATACTAAACCCGGCCGGTGGACTTATGTCCGGTATAGTAAAAAGGTCGAGTGGAACTAGTCTCGGAATTAAAGAAGGTAATTAATGAATTTATCAGTAAATTAATATATTAATGAGCATTAAATCTTTGATGTGGGGAGATTATGAATAAATTAATTAAGTTGTTTCGGAAGCAATTCTGGTGTAGGATGGTAGTGCCATAATTAATCCGTTAGTGGTACGATTAATTATGTATTGGGTTATTGACAAAGGTAGATTTAATTAATTAAGTAATTAATTAATCTTTGTGTCAGTTAGTTGTGAATCATACCAGGAACTGGATTGGGGATAAGTGAATCCATGTATCAGTTGGTTGTGAATCATACCAGGAACTGGATTGGGATAAGTGAATTCCTGTATCAGTTGGATGTGAATCAATCCAGGATTGAAGGAAATAGAAACCCAGTAGGAAGGCCAATCTTAAACCAACTTGGGGTCTCTCTTTTAACTCTATATATAGACAAGGGATTAGCTATTACACAACTACAATTCATAAGTTTTCAAGATAAGAAAACTTAGAGAGAAAATGTCTAGAGAGAGAAAATGTTTTTCTCCCTCTAGCATAATATCAGGCGGCCGGATATTGTCCCAGGCGGTGGTCGATGGTTAATTCCGGCAGGCGACGGTGGCAGGAGAAATTCGGCGACGGCGGCGGTTAAAATTCAGGCGGCGACGATCTGCAGAATTTTTTTTGGCAAGTGGATTGTGGTGATTAGCTGATCAATTGTTCGTTAGATTGTTGCCCACACAACATACGAACAAAGTCTTGAGGCATACAAGAGAATCACCTGAGTAAACGCTTCAATAGGTAATTCTTATGTTTTCGCTTTTAATTAAGAATTTATTTGTTGCGTGAAAAATCGAATAAGTACAAACCAAGATCCTGCGTAATGTTATTTTAAGCAAGGGTTGGAATAGCGATTGAGCTAGCGTCTAGGCCTGGCTAGAGATTCCGATTTTGGAATGCGTAGTTCGAAAGTGAGTTTCTGGCTAGGCCCGGACAGATAATCTTTCAAGTGGAAGTATTACCAAAGTGGAGAAATTGATTTGTCCAAGCCCGAACAAATTTCTTATTGTGAATGAGCCATGTAGTCTCAAAATAATCAACAGCCAACGGCTCAATTAGAGAGTACTTAACCTTGAACTGCTGTAGTAAAAGGTTAAACTCTTCTACAGTTGGGGCCTTAATAATTTTATCCACCAGTTTTCATGGATATCACATGCTAATTTTTTGTTTATTCTCCTAACATTTTTTTCCAACCAAGCATTGACATCACGCCCAATATGCCACAAACATAACAAGTGATGTGAAGCGGGAAAATGATCCTTAATTGGCTGCAACAAACCCAACTCTCTATATGTCACAATCACACTAGGTACCAAACTAGCAGGCATAAAAAATCTAAAGTTCCTCATCACCCAATCGTATGTATCCTTTGTCTCATTTCTAACAATAGCAAATGCAATATTGAAATTCTTATTGGTAGGAGTCATACCTACCATCTCGACGACGGGCATTTGGTACTTGTTGGTCTTGTAGGTAGAATCAATCCCCACCACCCAATACCATCTATGGAACATCTGAATTGAGGTTGGATTCGCAAAGAATACATGTGTGATCTCATCAGTGTTCGCATCTTTGAGAATCTTGACATAATACTGCTTCTCCTCAGCCAAGTGCAGATTGCTGCCCAATATTTCTACCTTCCAACCTAGCTGTCTTCATCTCTCTTTTCAAATTGTAAATGGATTTGATTGGTACCTGGGTATCGGGAAACTATTTATTAACATCTTCCCAAACACACTTTGGCTTCATATTCGCCCCAAGCATAAATTTAGCAACAGCCTTTGACTCTTTAGGAAAATGGCTCAGCTGTCTGTGCCCATATGGATGCAATATATATGTAAATCCCATTTAATTATATTAATAATTCATAAATACTAAACATCAATAAACTTAATTACTATTATGCGCAAATAAAGTAATACCAGTGTGATTGTGCGTCGACGCTGCTCCTGGATTTGTATAAACCTTGTGATGTCCTAGGTCAATTCTCTTACAAGTCAACATGAAGGGCAATTACATCGGCTCATTCTTGTATTCTTCCGTTTGGTGAGGAGAGGGGCTTTCAGTGGATCTCTCCATCGCTTGCACGAAAAGTAATACATGGAAAAACCTTAATTGCCCCCTCTCTTTGTAATGAGGAACTTAAGCCGTTTAGCTATTTTCTGGTTATGTTTCAAAGTAGCACTAATAGTGCTAAACTCTCTGTCAATCTGAAAATAACCACTCAAATATGCGTCAGGTTCAAGTTTCACCGCCTCTCCTTGAGCATGATCCGCCTCATTTTCATCGTCTTCCTCCTCTTCATCCTTCTCTTGCTCATAAACCTCCTCATCATCCTCCTCGTATTCATCATCGTCATCCTTTATGTAAATACACACATAAATTAAAACTAAACACTTTAAATATTCAATTATACAAAAATACAGTCAAAATTACATATGTAACAGTATAAACGCAACACTTTAACCATTCTCATACAAAAAAACGCAATGTATTTTAAAGTACAATTATTTATACCAAAAATGCAGCACAATAATGATTCTTACAAAAAAACGCAACATATTTTACATGATTCATAAAGAAAACGCATTCCTTTAACGATTCACTATACAATAAACATAGCAAGATTTAGTTTTTTCTATACAAAAACGCTAAACACTCATGATTTCATTACCTGAAAACGTATCACTGTTTATATAATACATATAAAAAACACAGCACTTTTTACATAATACATATTAAAAACGCAACACTTTTTATATGATACATATAAAAAATGCAACACTTTTTATATAATAGCGGCATAAAAGGCAGCAAATAAACGATTGAGCCATGGCGACATAGATAAAGTGCAGCATTTAAATGTATTCAAAACGTCATTTTGAAGCGTTTCAAACTACGTTTTTTTAAAAAAAAAATTTACATTACGAATTGAAAACTTATCATTTCGTGATGATTCTCGTGCTAAATCTTCTTTGGACGTCAACAAAATGATTGCCCGAATGTTTTTTTAGTGAAGGAGTTGTTTGGATTTTATTTTTGGAGAGTTGTTTTGAATATTTGGAAAGTTTGGACTTAAGGGCTATATTTGTAATCTTCACTCTTTTTTTATGATACAAATAGTAAATTTGTTATACAAATAGTAAGTCCATTGATGCAAAGATAAATTCATGACTGCTGGGCCAAGTTCTCCTAGTTTTGGTGGCCCAACCAAATAAAAAGAAAAGGAGCCCATCATCTATTTTTGGTCTTGATTTGAACAAAAACATAAGAAAAGAAAAGGGGTGCTCTCTTCGGGTGAGTCGTAGAAAAAAAAAAAAAAAAAGTGAGGCAGCCATCAAAAGAGAATAAACAAGGGTTTTAGTTTTGAGAAGAAATTCACTCTTTGGGGTTTCAATTGAGTGATCAAACAAAGTCCGATTTTGCTGAAATTTTGGATTCAGGTTCCTCTCAACTAGCTCTACACATTTACTTGTTTAGATTTTTCGATTAGCTCCCTTTTTGGTGAGATTCTTCCAAACCCACTTGTGTTATATGTGTTGTTTTGAAAGAGTATTATTGTTTGTTGTTGATCTTTGATGATGATGAATTATTGTTGTATATCCACCGTTTGGTGATGATTTGGTAACCCCATTGATATAGTGGAGATTTGACTAGACAAAGTCCCGTGATTTTTCTTAATTTGGGTTTTCCACATAAAAATTATGTTGTCTCTTTTACTTTATTTTTCAGTTGCTGAGTTGGCTGCATGGCTTGGTTGAATTCTATTTATTGGTAGTTGTTGTTGGAAATGAGAAAATATGTGTTGGGTAGTTGTTTGCTTCTAGTTTGTTGGTTTCCATCTAACAAACCAATCTTTCATTACCTTGTCGATAACTCAGAGATGCTCATAAATTATTTCTCTAATCAAATCACAACTCTAGAGATGCTCTTAGGAATTAATGACTTGACAACATTATAATCTAGAAAGACCTAATTCTAATTAACGATCACATTACAGGATCATTTAAACCGAATTATCTATTTCCACAATTTAGATCTCCCTCTTACTCTTACTAAGGCGGAAAGTTAGATTGATTGCCACTTTATCAAAATACACAAACAACTACGGATCATGTGATTTTAATTAGCTATAGATTATTTAGACAAATTAAATATTGGCCACTATTCAATTAAATTTAAATAAATCATAATCACTAAATTCGGGAAATAAATAAATATCCGAAGATTCATGAATACAAATAAAAGCAATTAGATCTCACAATACATAAATTGAGGTTTAAATATAATCTTTCAACTAGAAAAAAATTATCTACTAAACATAATTAAAAGAAAACTATAATTCATGTTTAAAAATTATTAACTAAACTAATCAAAAGAAAACAAAATAAATGCAACAGCTTGGCTAGAAGAGTCCTCTGTTCGGGTTCTCTTGGCTTTCACCCTCGGCTGATGTCTCTTGTCTTGTGAAGGAGGAGACCTCTCCCTTTTTGGATGCAATGTAACGACCCGAAAAATAAAAGGAATTTTCAGGTAAAACTCTATCATCCTACTGTTGTGGATGGACTCTAAGACTTATTGAATCAACCTAACATCACTTAGGTATCTACATAAACCCATCTCAAGCCAATAAGTCGCTACCAAACTATTTCACAGAAACCTACACCTACTGTTTCCCACAATGCAGTCTTTCAGTCGCTAATGACCCCTTAAACGTTGATAGTCGCAGCTTTAGATCCGCTATTGATAGTCGACGCTCAATTTACTGTACTTTCTATAAGTAAACATGATCTCGCACCACTGTGTTTGTTTCCCATAGTTAAGCCCTAAAAGGTAAAAGTTAGAATTGGGAATAATCCAGAGTTAAATTTCTTTTGCTTTTTTTTTTTTTTTTTTTTTGTAGAAACTGAGGCTGGAGATCGCGAATTTTAGACTATCCAATTGTTAGCCAGTGCTACTTGGAAAGTCGAGTCAAGGTGAATGATTCAAATGAATTTTTTTTAAAAAAAATCATTGGGTCTAGCCAACTCGTATTTTAGTTTATCAATATAACTATTGTATGATTGGCTGGATGAATGTTAAGTTGTGATAGTTAATTATCTATCTGCATTGGATCTTTAGTTACAAATGGTGAATCATAAATCTTAGATTTTTGTTGAATTTGGGAGTTTTATGTGACCCCCCCCCCCCCGGTTTTATGACTCCACTCGCATTTATGAGTTTCTGGGTCTTTATTATTACGGTGTTGTCTATTTTGATTAATTCTACTGAGACAATTGTACTAACACAGTGATTGCTTATATCCTGGTGGTTCTACTGGTGCAACTTAAATTTTGAGACTATGTTTTTGAGAAGAGGGGGAAAGACTAAAGCAACTTAAAATTTAGAGACTATGTTCTCGGGAAAAGGGGAAAGGGTTAAAATAAAATAAAGGATGGGAAAGATTTGACGTTGGGGTGGGGACCCGATTTGGGGCAAAGAAAACATTTGAAAAATAAGCTTCAGGAGTTGCTGGCATCGGGTTGCGTACTAAAATGGGTTGGATGTTCCAATATAAAGATGGAATGATTTCCAATCCATCTTCAAAATCATCTTTAAAATATAAATGTATTACAGTATATCTCTATTTTAGAAATATATTGTACCATCTGTATATTTTTTTTCAATTTTTTAATTCGTATGACTTACTAAAATATTTATATTTTTTATTTTCTTTTTCATATATATTTCTCATTCTATATATTTATTTTCCTTTCCTCACATGTTATTTATTTTTATTTTGTTATTTTAATTATTTTAATGTTTATTAAAGTATTTAAAATGATTTCTCATTTAAAAATATTAAAATATAATTTACTAATTAATATTACATTGTGAAGTGTTTTAAACAGAAAAAATAAATATGCAATACAATTATGAATAAAAATATAATTATTTCAATTAAAATTAATAAACTACTACAACAACAAATAAAAGTTCACACAAAAAAATTACAATAATAAAATTAGACATTAATAATTTAGAATAATCTTACAAAACCCTCCAAAATTTTAATAATCAGGCTAATAACTCCCTCCACCATTGAGATTATTGAAAAACTCAAAACTCTCTAGATTAGACTGAGATTATTACTAATTAATTTTTAAATTATTTTATATTTAATTTATTAATCTCATTTATTAGATATATATTTGTAAAAAATATATTAAGATTTAAGATAATTAAATATACTTATACAATAATAAAAGTAATATAAAATGATTGGTGAAAGAAAATGTTTAAAATATTATTAAAACTGTAAAATATAGAGATTTGAGTTTGAGAAGAGTTAACTGTAAAAATGTAAAATATAGATATTTTGATACTGTAGCATCTGTAAAATTGTCAAATATAGATTTGGGTTGAAGATGACCTAACACACACACACACACATATATATATATATATACAAGTATATGTACTTTAGCTTTTCATTATGAAAAAAATATATCATTCGTCCTATATAATAGCTTTGTTACACAATTGTTCCTACATATTTGTAGCTCGACAAATTTGGTCCTAAATATTTATAAAATTTACAAATTTGGTGTAATGTAATATTTTAAAATAGGATTTAATGACTGACTCATCAGTTGTTAAAATTTATGCAACGTGGCAGCCACGTGGCGCCAATGTGACTGCCATATGACATGTGTAACAGAGTATAAAATCCATTAAATTGGTATAAAATTCGTTAATTGAAACGTTTAGGACGAAATTTGTCAACTTCCAAACGTGTAGGATCAATTATGTAACAGATTCATTATATAAGACCAATTATATAACAAAGTCATTATATAGGACCAATTGTTTTTTTTTTTTCTTTCATTATTTTATGTTTTTCCACTAAACTCCAACATATGGATTTTAAATTCCTAATTGCTTTTTTTAAAGTCTATTGAACTCAAGGAACATTTTCTTTATTATTATTTAATAGCGAAACTCAATTTTACCAGACTTTGAATTAGTAGTTTTACCGTCCAGTTTTATTTTGGGTCTCAGCAGATCTTTTTGAATTTATAGTATAACACAATCTGATTTGGGTTTAAAATTTTGACCTCGTTTTACTATTTACTCAACCAAAATTAACGGTTGCACTATCTAAGTTAATTGTGACTCATTAAAACTTTGTTTTATTTTAACCAACGATTTTTATCAATTTGACTTTTTACTATATGTGCGTTCAAATAATCCTGACATTTGACTACATGCGCGTTCCAATAATCTTAACTATATGTGCATTCAAATAACCTTGACTTTTACTACATTTGTATTTAAATAATCTTGCTACTTGTTGTGTGATTGATTGTCAATACTCTATCAGCTGCCGACCTTCGAGCGGGGACCCTTATCAGTCGCCGACCTTTGGGCAGTGGACCCTATTACCGTTTTGTCTCTTGCATAGAATTTTGTGTGTCCTTAAAGTTATTTAAAGAGATTTTATGCTTGGAAAACTATGATGACATGACTTCTTTGGCTTTCGCTGTGTATTTGTTTGATCCACTTTCAATGAAACTATCTCTTGTACAAAAATAAGTAATTTTGTTTTGGGGTTATTCTTGAAACTTTGATGCTTGCCTGCGAACCCTTTTGACTTCCTCACTGGGCAGTGGCTCATCCCTTTAATATTATTATGTACAGTTAGTCCGTACTTAAGGCGTTGTTCTAGAGATCGTGGAACATGCTGTGAAATAAGACTCGAAAACCTAGAATGTTATGGCAATTGGCCATTTGACATTTTATTAATTATATTAAGTTGTAACTTATTTTGGTTATATGTTTTGAATATTACATTACGCTTAGTAATTCCCTACATGTTAGGAGAAACATTTCGTTCTATAGTCTTCAGGTCGAAATGTTATAGTGGTATGACAACATAGAATCCTAGATTAATAACTTTGGATGCTAATTATCGTTGCTTTTCATATGGATAGACAATCATTATGGCCGAAGTTTTAAACCAATAAAATCATGAGGTAGAACCAGTACCAGAAGTCATCAATCCTCAGGGAGAAATGATTTACCATCTACCACTTCTACCTCATCGCATAGCTTGTCACGCTAGATATCAACTTTATACCCCGCGAAAGTGAAGATGTCACTGCGATGAGGAATTCTCGTACGATAATACAGCCATTATACATATGATAAATGAGAATGCATGGTTGAAGGAAGATCTAATGGAAGCACGAGATGTGATATAGGGATTACATGGGCATGTTGAGGAAGGTGTCCTGGCTCAACAGGACCTCACGCAGGAACAACAATAGTTGGCCTTGGAGTTTCATAAGTTGAAGGATAAGGTTGAGATGGAAAGGGAGACCTCCAAGTTACGTAAGGAAAACTTTGATTTAAAAGTATCTTTGAGACGAACCAAGGAGAGCTATGCAAAGCACGAGATAGGTTGCTCTACAGCTAAGGGAAGAATAAGAAGAAGAAGAAGAAGAAGAAGAAGAAGAAGAAGAAGAAGAAGAAGAAGAAGAGAAAAAGAAAGAGGGGGTTTAAATAGATATGGCTAGTAGTTGAAAATAAGACGAAGACTGATAGAATACGTGATTTGTCCTATACCTAAGGATTAAGAATATTTGGTGTTTTACCTAAATCTATAGTAGGTCTTTACTTGCTTCTGTGCTAAACATGAGGATTATTTATAATAAATGTTTTCTTAGGTATTGATCATTGAGTATCCTTAATTTCTTATAAGCCTTTGTGCAATTGATAATAAGAGTACCATATATATATATATAAGCGTGCAAAGGAAAGAGAGCCACTCAACCTGAGTCCTCTGCTACCCGGTCCGAAGCATCTCATCACGGGGAGTTGAGAGCCACGCCGCAAACTGCCACTGCAATGGAGACGATAGGGCAGACATTGCAATTACTAGCTGCCCCAAAACCCTATGATTAACCCACAAGTGGGTAAAATTATGCAGTGACAAGAGGATACCAAGGATAAGACGTTAGACAGGTTCCTTAATTTCTGACCCCAACGGTTTGGTGGAGGGCAGGACATAACCAAAAACGATATGTGGTTGGAGGCACTGGAGGATATTTATGGAGTCCTGAACTACCCTGAGGCAAAGAATGTAAGGTTCGCAGCATTTCAGCTGGAAGGGGCAGCCAGAGATTAGTGTAACTAGTCGCCAGTGGATCGCCGATGGAACCCCTTAGACTTGGTTAACTTCACTCGGGCATTCGAGGAGAAGTTTATACCACCAGTATTGCGAGAAGCAAGGGAGGCAGAGTTCATTGGCCAAAAATAAGAAAGTCGCACTGTTGCTGAGTACGAGGTCTTGTTATTCAAATTAACTAAGTATGCACAGAGATGGTGAACACAGACGATAAACGCAATAAGAGATTCATAAAAAGGGTTGAAAATAGAGATAAAGAGTGCCCTGTCAGTGGTCAAAGAGCTAAAACTTTTTTGGCAGAGGTGTGTTCCAAACTAGGAAGCCAACTGGCCCTAAGACATGGTTACAACCAAAGTGGATATCGAAAAAACGAGTGGAGAAAAAAAGGATAGGGATGACGACTCGGTCGCAGAATGAATGGGTTAATACTATCTGCACTTACTGTAACGTGAAGGGATATAGTGAGACGAGCTACTGGCGTCGCCTCAAAAAGTGCTTATGATACGGGAGTGGCAAGCATCAGATGCGATAATGCCTTCTCATACCAAATAAACCCAGAGCTACAATCAAGACAATCTCAAATGGTGGGGACAAACCCAAGGTTACCACTCGAGTGTTTGCACTAGAACACCAAGAGATTGACGCCTACACACAGGTCGTGAAGGTACGCTACTCATACTCAATCAACTTATTATTGTATCCTGGTTCTACATTTTCATTTACAACACCCTCATTCCTTAGTGATAGTAAGGAAAACCTAGGATCTGGCCTTTTCGATTGGAGGTTACTACTCCCACTTCACCTATAACCTTACGCACGAATAAAGCAATTATGATTGTATCGTAGAGATTCAATGACAGAATTTGCACGAATGGATTGGTTGTCTAAACATCATACCCAACTAGATTGTAGGAAAAACTTAGTACGTTTGTGCCCACCTAAAGGGAGGGAGATTGAGGTAAGTTTTTAGGGTAAGCATAAAACCGTGGGGATGATCTCGGGAGTAAAGGCAAGACAATGCTTGTACAAAGAAGCAAAAAGGATTCCTAGCCTATGTGATAAATAAAGTAGTGGATACAGTTAGGATGGAAGATGTGGAAGTCGTAAAAAAACTACACTGAAGTGTTTCCCACGGAATTGAATACACTGCCCCCTGAGCACGAGGTATAATTTACGATTGAGCTGGTCCTTGAGGTAAGACCTATATTGCGAACTCCGTACCGAATGGCGCCAAAAGAGTTACAGGAGTTGAAACGACAGCTCCGGAGCTGCTATCCCAAGGCTATATCCGACCCAGCAACTCACCCTGGGGAGCCCTGGTATTATTTTTGAAGAAAAAATACAGGTCACTAAGGCCGTGCATTGACTACCGGGGGTTGAATGGGGTAACAGTCAAGAAAACATATCCGCTACCCTTGATAGATGAACTCTTTGATTAGTTGCAAGGGGCGGTGGTGTTCTCGAAGTTAGATATGCGTTAAGGATATTATCAATTGAAGATAAAAGAGGAGGATATCCCAAATACATAATTTAATACTCGGTATGGGCACTTTGAGTTCGTAGTAATGCTATTTGGGTTGACTAATGCGCTGGCAACGTTCATGGATTTGATGTATTGGGTGTTTCTGAAAGGATTTGCCATATAGGATCTGGGTTTACATTCGCTCGATTTACCACGCAACAATATTTTCTAATTAAAAGCGGAACCTTAGAAAGTTACCTTTGAAGCGTGCACCTGGTGATTCTCTTGTATGCCTCAAGACTATGACTTCTTGTTGTGTGGGCAACAATCCAGAAGTCAATTGATCAGCAACTCACCACAATCCACTTGCCAGAAAAAATCCAGCACCTCCGCACCTAGCACGTACTGCAAACGCACTGCTCGGAGAGAGAGAAAGCAACACACGGGGCTGCCTAGAGAGAGGCAAAATTTTGGCCACCTCTATGGAAAAAACCAGCCGCCCCAAGCTTATTAAAATTCATTTAGGAGAGAGAAAGTTTTCTCTCTCTAGAATTTTATCTCTCTAGATTCTTGAATTATGAATCTATTGAATTGTGTATCTTGAATAGCTAATCCCTTGTCTATTTATAGAGTTACAAGAGAGACCCAAGTTGGTTTAGGATTGGTCTTCCTAATGGGTTTAGGTAATGAATTAGTTTCCAAATCCAATTAGGTAACCAATCTGATAGGATAAACCAAATCCTACTAGATTCCTAATCTCTAGGATTTCATAATTCCAATTGAAACTTAATACTTAATTAATTAATTAAATAATTCCACTTTGTTAATTACTTAATTAACCCTTAGGAATTAATTAAATAATTTCACTTTGTTAATTATTGAATTAACCCTTAGGAATAATTAATCAATTAATTAATTAAATTTACATATTCAATTAACCCATTACAAAATTAATCGTACCACTAACGGATTAATTTTGGCACTATCATCCTACACCAGAATTGATTCCGGAACAACTTAATTAAATTATATTCATTAATCTCCCCACATCAAAGATATAGTGCTCGTTAATTAAAATTTATTTACTGATAAATTAATTAATTAACTTCTTTAATTCCGAGACTAGTACCACTCGACCTTCTTACTATACCGGACATAAGTCAACCGGCCGGGTTTAGTATTATAAACATTTCGAGCTCATCTCGGGAGCACCATCACCCCGGATTCACTGGTACATGGTTTCCTTTCGACAAGCAGCATCACACCAAGTAACTAAACACGCGTACCCAATCCACCGAGACTATTGGCCACATTTGACCTCACCCATTGGCAGATCAAAGTACACTATGTCTAATCCTCATGCCCGCTCGAGTCTAGGGATTTAGAGATAGAATACAAGGATCGATTTGTCTATTAAATCACTACAAGACAAATCATTCCTAAAGGTCACGGGCATATATATATGATTCAATTAGTTTAGACAAACCAATTATCCGAATCACATAATAACCTAAACTGACAGTTTGTCCAAAACTGTCTCGGTTACGAACCTCATTTATATATTATGTCTTTCAACCAATGATGAGATCTACTGTGTCGCACCAGACACCTCATCATCTACTTACATAATATAAATAGGCAATTAATGCACAACAAGATGTGACTGAAACACGAATCGATATATTAATCTGGGAAACTGTACAATACAAGCATAGCTTATGTATTCTACTCCAACAATTTCAGCCATACCTGGATCGATTTGTGGTAATATTTATTGATGACATGATGGTGTACTCCAAGAGCTTGGAGGAGCTTGCCAAACATTTGGAGCAAGTGCTTGACACTAAGAGATTGTAAGTTGTATGCCAAATTTAGTAAGTGTGAATTTTGGTTGGAATATATGACCTTTTTGGGGCATGTTATCTCATGAGACGGGATTGTTATGGATCCTACCAAAATTGAGACAATCACTGAGTGGAGGTAACCTCAGAATGTAACTGAAATACAAAGTTTTTTGGGGTTAGCAGGGTACTATCGACATTTCATCAAGGATTTCTCTAGGATTGCTGCTCCCATGACTAAGCTCACACAAAGAAATGTAATGTTTGTGTGGAACAAGGAGGCAGAGAGAAGTTTCCAAGAACTGAAGAGGAGATTAACAACAACATCGGTGTTAACTTTGCCTACTAGTGGGAAGGTTTTGTAGTCTATACCGACGTATCTAAGGAAGGGGTAGGGTGTGTACTTATGCATAATGGTAAGGTTGTTGCCTATGCATTGAGAAAGATGAAAGCGTATGAGCAGAATTATCCCACTCATGATCTAGAATTAGCAGCAGCTGTCTTTGCACTTAAGAAGTGGAGGCACTATCTCTACGGGGTGTCCTTCAAGTTGCTAACAGACCACAAGAATTTACTATATTTGTTTTCCCAAAAAGAGTTAAATTTGCGTCAAAGGCGTTGGGTGAATGTTTTGCAGGATTATGATTGCAAGATCAATTACCATCCGGGTAAAAGCTAATATGGTAGCGGACACATTAAGCAAGAGAGCCCAGCTAGCTAGAATGTTTGTACGAAGAAAGTGGTTGGGGAGCAATTGAAAGAGTGGCAATCGTTAGAGAAAGAATGCACGGTTATGTTAGCAAACATCAGCATAAGCCCAGAGTTGCCAGCCAGGATTAGAGAAGCCTAGGGAATGGAGGAACCATTGAGACATCGTTGGGAGCTAGCTCGTAGTAAGGTACACTCGGATTACATCATTGACGTTGACAACATTTTAAGGCATAGAGGAAGAATGTATGTACCAAATGACAGAAATTGAGACAAGAGATATTGAGGGAAGCACATCAAGCTCAATTGGCGGTTCATCTTGGAAATACTAAAATGTATAGGGATTTGAGGGAGGTGGATTGCTAGGATAACATGAAGAAGGATATTGCAAAATTCATTGCATCATGTCTCACTTGCCAATAAGTTAAAGTGGAACAACAATGATTTGCAGAGCTGCAACAGCCATTGTCGATTCCAGAATGGAAGTGGGATCTGTAAGGTTTTTGGACTTAACATTAATATATAAATATGGTTATTGTATATTAAAATTTTGTCTATACGGTTATGTCTAATTAAAGTGATCAAATAAAGTTAATAAGATATAAATATCTTTTAAGTATGGAATATTATTGTGCAGAAACCGGTATATTCTTATAGTTACATTTTTGCGATTGGTGAAACTATAACTTAGGAAACTCAATTGTTATAAATAAATGTTATGGTCCCAGATGAATCAGTCTGCTTCTTTTTTTTTTCTTATTCCCCATCAATAAGTAAAATACTAGAGAAATTCTCTTCTAGAAATAAATCTGATAAATCACCTGGAAGACCATTACTGGGAGTTGATTCAAATTCATTCAACCATCAACCAGTTGCTTGATCAATCAATCGCTATGGATCAATGTACGTTTCCGCTTCAGTTCTATCCCAATAATTGATTAAGTTTACGGTTCTTAGGAATTAAATTCCCTACAAGTGGTATCAGAGCCAACTTTATATCAATTATTTGGGAATTAATTAAATTGTATCAATCTTAATTCCATATTTGGTTTATTTGGGATGGGATTGATAAATATTTGGTTAATTTAAAAATTATGACTCATGTGTTTTGTTGATTTTTTGGTTTACGTTTACAATGAAAAGTTGCATATTTTTCATTGGTTCTTTGTTTTGTCTTGTTCCGGTCTCTCGGTTTGCTTTCGCTAGCAATTGGATATGGTAATTTTTGGTTTTTATTGCTTTTCATTGTCGATCAAGTTCTTCTTCATTTTTGGTTCTCGCCGGGAATTTTTTGGGGAACTCAAGTTACCCTCTTTGGTTGTTTGTTGTTTTGATTTATTGGCTACGTTTTGTTTTGCTTATTGAATCAAGACAATTTCTGATAGTTATTTTCTGGATAAATTAAAATTTTTTTCTTCCTCGTTTTGGTTTGGTTCTTACGAAAAAAAAAAACACAGTTGTTTTGGTTTCTAACTATCGCCGCCTACCTTCGACATAAAGTTTTGGTTTTCGTTTGGATTTTGGGCTCGGCATCGATAGGCTTTTGGTTCCGATTTTGGAAGTCGCCGTTCACCGCCGATTTCTGTTCGTTTTGGTACAGGCTTCGAATGCCGCTCTCCGTCGCTGGTTGTTTTTTGGTTTCCCTTATTCGCTGACGTCGCCTACGTCGGAGAAGCGGAACAGTCGCGAAGGTTTTGCGACCGCCGGAGATCGCTTCTCCGTCCAGTAGCCGGTGGATTTCCCGAATATCCACCTTATGAGTTTTTTTTTTGGATCCTCGGTTTAGCTACCTTCGTCTTCGTTGTACGCCGCTTTTTGTTTTGCGGTGGACGAGTCGAGGTGGGGGAGGTGAAACGTCAGTGGAGGAGGGCTGACGCGATCGGAGTTGCAGCGACAGTGTTAGGGAAGAAGGCGGCGGCGGTTTTGTTGAACGAAGAAGAAGAAGAAGAAGAAAACATATTAGGTTCTTTTGTTTAAGTTTTTTTGGAAAATTGCAATTTCACCCCTCAAATTAATATGTTCTATAAAGTATTCTTACAAGTTCTATTTTAATTCAATTAAGTCCATAAATTTTTAAGATGTCTTGAATGACCCTGAATTATTAAAGAACTTGTAGATCTAGTTAAAAATTTTTAGAAAATTGCAATTTTGATCCTAAAGTTTAAATAAATTATATTTTGGACTATTATGTTTTGAAAAAATTATATTTGGTTACAAAATTTTTTTAAAACTTTAATTAGTTCAGATCTTGGGAATACAGATTAATATGATTGATTTATTTTGACATAAAATATAAAGTTTTGTAACGCCTAGTATATTTGAGTTGATTAGATGACATAAAATGTTGCCAAAGTAACTTATTTTGTGTTTGATAATCAATTTCAAGTACCAAGGTGATTGTGTGTGTTTTAATTTCATGCGGGTGACGATTGGCCCAAAGAAAGGTCCTCACTTGGCCGAAATCAAACATACTTGCGGTAATAAATATGTGACAGTTATTAGGATTTTCCATGTGAATAATAAGTCGACCCAAAAGAAGGCTTATTATTTGATAGGAGTGTATTGTCAATATTTGATTACTGTAACAAGAGTATCACTTGCAAATTGATGTTTCTGTCCAAAGACTAAACCCAATGTTGCATTAGGTATCTTGTGATGAGGATGTCAATTTAAATATTTTCATATTAAAATTTTCTATTGTGTGAGCTTATATTGGGTTTAATTTGGTTATTCTAGTTGATTCTGATGCAATTATATCTGCTAATGTTAGTTATATTCCTACACTTAATGATGCAAATTTCAAGAACTGGAAGGACAATGCTTTAACAGTTCTTGGTTGCATGGATCTAGACATTGTGCTTCGGTCTGATTGCCCTCTGCTATTAAGGATACTAGGTCCTATGAGGAAAAGGGAACACTAAATAGTGGGAGTAATCAAATCTCATGAGTATAATGATCATAAAGCTGTCAATTCCAGAAACCTTTAGGGGCACTGTTAAAGAGGAAAATAATGTCAAATTGTACCTGCAAGAACTCGAAAAGTCTTATATTAAAGTAATAAAGGGGAAACAAGTACTCTCTTGAGAAACTTGTTTCTATGAGGTATAAGAGTTCTGGGGATATAAGGGAGTACATTCTGAAGATGTCTAATATTGTTTCAAAATAAAGGCACTAAAGTCTGACGACTTGTTGGTGCATTTGGTATTTATTTATTTTCCTGCACAGTTTTGAGCAGTTTAAGGTTATTTACAACTGGCAAAAGGAAAAATGGGATCTTAATGAACTCATTTCTTATTGCGTGTAAGAATAAGAAATGTTGAAGCAAGAAAAGACTAAGAGTACTCATTTGGCAACAACCTCTAAACAGAATAACAAAAACAAAAGAAAAGAAGGATAAGAAAGTTGTGGTTACAACACCACAAAAGAAACAAACTAAGGAATTCTCTTGTTTCTTTTGTTGTAATACCCTTTCATTAAAGGAATCAATGTACCAAATATCATACTTGGGGTACCAAGAAAGGTATGGTCATTGTTAGTATTTGTTCTGAAGTTAATTTGGTTTTAGTACTAAGACATACTTGGTGGGTGGATTTTGTTTACTACTCACATAAATGTGTCTTTGCAAGGTTACATTCATTATCGCATGCCAATTGATATTGAAAGAATTATCTATGTGGGCAATAGCGAGGTAACTAAAGTTGACGAAACAAACGCTCTTAGGTTATTGCTAAAGACTGATTTTTATTTAGGTTTGAGAGACACTTATGAGGTTCAGTCATTTAGACAGAATCTAATTTATGTTTCCTTAGTGGACAAATTAGGCTATTTTGTCTCTTTGGAAACAATAAAATTAGTCTTTCATTTAATTCAAAGAAGGTTGAAATCAATAAGTAATAATAACCTTTATTGTTTGATGTTGTTGCTTCATACAGTCAAACATTGTATGTGGATACAAGCGGTACTAAATGAAAATTAATTAATAGGAATTCCACTGCACCTTTGTATAAGCCCTTAGGTTATATCTCTAGACAGGATAATTGAAAGGCTTGTGTCAGATGGAATTCTTGATCTATTGGACTCTATAGATTCTCAAATCTGTGTTGAGTGCATTAAGGGAAAACAGACAGACAAAAGGGAATTTAAAGGTTGAAAGATCTAAGGAAGTCATAGAACTGATATATACAAATGTTTGTGGGTCATTCCCTACGGTGTCTTGGAATGGTCAAACATATTTTTATCAAGTTCATAAACGATCTTTCACGGTATGGTTACCTACATAAACTGCAACAATACATATTTAACAGTGTTCCAACTAAAGCAACTGTTAAAACCCTTTATGAACTATGGACGGGTAGAAAATCCTGTATTAGGTACTTTCATGTTTGGGGTTGTCCAGCTGAAGTTAGACTATATAGGCCTAACGAAAGAAAATTGGATTCAAGAACCATAAGTTGCTAATTTTTGGATACACTGAAAGGTTTAAGGGATTCAAATTCTTTGATCCCAAAAGCAAATCCTTCTTTAAGATGGGAAATGCCCAATTCTTAAGGATATTGAGTTTGGAGGGGAGATAAGGTTAATGACTTTATCCTTGAAGCGGAATTAATTTATCTTCTTACGGTTGTAATTTCTAAAGTTATTCAAGAATTATAAGACAATGTTGATGATTTCTCTTATCAAGAACAAGATCATATTCATGAAAAAACAAACTCAACAGTCTCAAGAATAAATGTCATTAAGGAGATCTACTAGAGAGATGAGAAATGCTATTCCTGATGATTATATAATATTTCTCATTGAACATAAAAAAACAATGAAATGGTGGGAGATGATTCAATCAACTTCCATGAGGCCAATGAAAGTTCCAACTCTCAAATATGGGTCAATGCCATGAATGATGAAATCAAGTCCATAAAAGACAATGACATTTGGGATCTTATTTCACCCATTGGTTGCAACTGGATATTTAAAACCAAATGGGATTCAAAAGGTAATGTGGAAAGATATAAGGCACGTCTTGTTGCAAAGGGATTTACTCAAAAGGAAGGCATCGATTATATAGAGACTTTCTCTCAGTATCATTGAAAGGCTCTTTTAGGACAATTATGACATTAGTGGCTCGTTTTGATTTAGAGTTTCATCATATCGATGTTAAGGTAGTGTTTCTTAATGGAGATATTGATAGAACAATATATAGTGTAACTTGAAAACTTTGTTTCTAAAGATGAGTTGCAAACTAAAGAATTCCATCTATGGATTCAAACAAGTTTCTCATCAATGGTATCACAAATTCTATCAAGTGATCATCTCTTTTGGGTTTGAGGTGAATTTTGTGGATGATTGTGTATATCATAAGTTCTGCGGGAGTAGACATATTTTTTCTGGTTTTGTATGTTGATGACATACTGCTTGCTTGCAATGATATTGAAAGAATTGTCACATAGGATCTGGGTTTGCACTTGCTCGATTTACCACGCAAAAAAAATTTATAATTAAAGCGGAACCTTAGAAAAATACCTTTGAAGCGTGCACCTGGTGATTCTCTTGTATGCCTCAAGACTATGACTTCACGTTGTGTGGGCAATGAACTAGAAGCCAATTGATCAGCTACTCACCACAATCCACCTGCTAGAAAAATCCAGCACCTCTGCACCTAGCACGTACTGCAAACGCACTGCCCAAAGAGAGAGAAAACTATACGCGCAGCTGGTAAAAGAGGACCAAAATTTCGGCCAACACTCACCAAAAACCAGCCGCACAAGTCCCATAAAATTCGAATATGAGAGAAAGAAATTTCTCTCTAGAATTTTATCTCTTTAAGAAACTTGTGAATGAATTGTGTGTCTTGAATAGCTAATCCCTTGTCTATTTATAGAGTTACAAGAGAGACCCCAAGTTGGTTTAGGATTGCTCTTCCTAATGGGTTTAGGTAATGAATTAGTTTCCAAATCCAATTAGGCAACCAATCTGATAGGATAAACCAAATCCTACTAGATTTCCTAATCTCTAGGATTTTCTAATTCCAATTGAAACTTAAGACTTAATTAATTAATTAAATAATTCCACTTTGTTAATTATTGAATTAACCCTTAGGAATAATTAACCAATTAATTAATTAAATCTACCTATTCAATTAACCCATTACAAAATTAATCGTACCACTAACGGATTAATTTTGGCACTACCATCCTACACCAGAATTGCTTCCGGAACACCTTAATTAAATTATATTCATTAATCTCCCCACATCAAAGATATAGTGCTCGTTAATATAAATTAATTTACTGATAAATTAATTAATTAACTTCTTTAATTCCGAGACTAGTACCTCTCGACCTTTTTACTATACCGGACATAAGTGCACCGGCCGAGTTTGGTATAATAAACATTTCGAGCTCATCTTGGGAACACCATCACCCCAGACGCACCGGTACATGGTTTCCTTTCGACAAGCAGCAGCACACCAAGTAACTAAACACGCGCACCCAACCTACCAAGACTATTGGCCACAATTGACCTCACCCTTTGGCAGATCAAAGTACACTATGTCTAATCCTCATGTCCGCTCGAGTCTAGGGATTAAGAGATAGAATACAAGGATCGATTTATCTATTAAATCAGTACAAGATAAATCATTCCTAAAGGTCAAGTTCAATATGCCCCAAACATATCTATGTGATTCAATTAGTTTAGACAAGCCAATTATCCGAATCACATAATAACCTAAACCGACAGTTTGTCCAAAGCTGTCTCGGTTACGAACCTCATTTATATATTATGTCTTTCAACCAATGATGAGATCTACTTTGTCACACAAGACACCTCATCATCTACTTGCATAATACAAATGGACAAATAATGCACAACAAGATATAACCAAAACATAAATCGATATATTAATCTGGGAAATTGTACAATACAAGTATAGCTTATGTATTCAATTCCAACAAAAATCTTGAGGTAGAAATGACTAAAATAAAGAGCAAATGACTATAATAACTCACGTTGGATTTTTTCTAGACATCATGGATGCCATTTCATCCAAAAAGTCTCTCATACCCTGCATTTTAGTCAATTGGCACAAAGAAATCATTACAAAAAAGAAACCGAATAGTTTCAGCAACCCAAACTAACCAAATTTCAGCACGACGATTATAAGAAAACAGGAATCAAGAACCAATTCGCATACAAAAGTTCAAATTTTGCACTATAAATGCAGAACTTCAAATTGTAGGCAGTATAAAGAACAGATTTTTACGTTTTTGAACAACTTTACCTTTCTAAGTCAGCTTTTTATATCCCCAACTACCAATTTAATGGATCTTTATGTTTGAAATATTACATTTCACATGCTAAATTGCTAAAATGGTAGTAGTAAAATCTTAACATCAAATTTTCAAGCTGTAAACTGTAAAAATTTAAAATGTCATGGAAAAGGAACAACAAGGAGAGAGGTTGTAGTATGTACATTTTCGTTGTCATCGTCGCCACTGTCGTAGATTCCTACGTCGTACAGAAATTGTTTTTTTTTCGTCGAAAAGAACTGCCAAATCAAGCCCAGAAAAAAAAAACATAAAAACCATTGCAATATCATTAATGTTTGGGAGAGGTGGGCGGAGATGAGATGGGTAGGATGATGAGAGTGAGAGAGTATTGGGGTAGAGGGTTCGAGAAGGAAAACAAATTTTGGTAGAGTGAATGAACGATGAAGGAGTTATCAAGAGAATTCCCACGTGTAAAAGGATGAAGAATCACACGTGAGAATGAGAAAGGAGGCAAGAGGAGGTTTCGTTTTACATATATCGTTAGACAAGTACATGTACTTTGGCTTTTCATTATTTTATGTTTTTCCAGTACTGGCGCTGAACTTCAGCATATGGATTTTAAATCCCTAATTTTTTTTAAAGTCTATTGAACTCAAGGAACATTTTCTTTATTATTATTTAACAGCGGGACTCAATTTTACCAGATTTGAAATTAGTAGTTTTAGTGTCCAGTTTTATTTTGGGTCTGAGCAGATATATTTGAATTTATAGTATAACGCAATCTGATTTGGATGTAAAATTTGGCTTAAATCCATTTTTGGTTCCTCATAACATGAGTCATTGCAGTTTTGGTCCCCCATATGTTTTAGTCACCAATTTTAGTTCCACTTAAATTTTTTTTACCAGTTATGGTCCATTTTAACGGAAAAATTTAGAAGATAACGGATTAACTCATTTGATCGCTACTCAAACCTTTTTTTTTTCAAAATGATTTATACCGTGATGTTTTTAATCCATTTTATGACTCAGTTCCTCATGGATGTTCAACCCATTTAGATCGACTTACAATCTAAAATGACGGCCGAAACCCTAAATGGGTTGAATATTCATGAGGATCCAAATTATAAAATTGGTTGAAAACATCACGGTACAAATCATTTTAAAGAAAAAAATTAGGTTTGACTAGCAATCAAATGAGGTAATCCGTTATTTTCCAAACTTTTCCGTTAAAAAAATTTAAATGAGACTAAAATCAGTGACTAAAATATATGGGAGACCAAAACTGGAATAACTCATGTTATGAGGGACTAAAAATGAATTTAAACCATTAAAATTTTGACCTCGTTTACTATTTACTCAACCAAAATTAACGGTTCCACCTATCTAAGTTAATTGTGACTCATTAGAAATTTATTTTATTTTAACCAACAATTCTTACCCATTTGACTTTTTAAATAATCTTGACTTTTTACTATACGTGCATCCAAATAATCTTGACTATATGTGCATTCAAATAACCTTAAGTTTTTACTATATGTGCATTCAAATAATTTTGACTACTATAGTGCATTTAAATAATCTTGCTACTTGTTCTGTGATTGATTGTCAATACTTTATCAGTCGTCGACCTTCAGGCAGTGGACCCTATCAGTCGTCGGCCTTCGATTAGTGAACGCTATCAGTCGTCGACCTCCGGGCGGTGGACCTCTATCAGTCGCCAGCCTCCGGGCGGTGGACCTCTATCAGTCGCCGGCCTTCAGGCGGTGGACCCTATTACCGCTTTATCTCTTGCATGGAATTATGTGTGTCCTTAAAGTTATTTAAAGATATTTTATGCTTGGAAAACTATGATGACATGACTTCATTGACTTCTGGTGCGTATTTGTTTGATCCACTTTTAATGGAACTATCTCTTGTACAAAAATAAATAATTTTGTTTTGGGGTTATTTTTGAAACTTTGATGCTTGCCTGTGAATCCTTTTGACTTCCTCACTGGGCAATGACTCATGACTTTAATATTATCAGGTAAGTTAGTCCGTACTAGGAGGAATAAGGCACTGTCCCAGAGATTGTGGAATGTGCCATGAAATAAGACCCGCAGACCTAAAATGTTAGGGCAACTGACAATTTGACATTTTATTAATTATATTAAGTTGTAACTTCTTTTGGTTATGAGTTTTGAATATTACATTACGCTTAGTAATTCCTTATGTGAGTTGGGAGAAGCATTTTGTTTCGTAGTCTTCAGGTCGAAATGTTACATGCAACCCAACAAGTGTTTTGGAAATCCAATGCTCCCTTCAATTTTTCTTTTCTTCGGGAGGAAGAAATTCAAGAATTTATAAGTAGTTTGGCAACAGTATTTTTGGAAGCTTCCTTTTCTTTTACTCTATTTTCAATCAATCCAATAAGAAATTTCGTGTGAAATAAGAAGAAATCGCACCAGATAGTGAAATTGGAGTGCTGGGTTCGTCATTTTCTTCAGTCAACGCTTAGAGTTTTGGAGCCTTTCCTTTTGTCTCCTTGTTTTTTTTTTTTTTTTTCCTTTGGCGACAATGCCTATATTTTTCCTTCAGCCGGCTGGCTTTTTTTTAAGAAGGAAAAGGAAATTGGAGCAATTTTGGGAATTACAGGAATGAATTTCTCTTTTCTCCTTTGCTTTGGCAACAACCGTTTCTTCAGATTTACAGCTGGAGGTGGCAACCGACGGAAACAACTCTTTGGCATTGATGTGATTTGAGGCTATATGCGAAATATTATGCAAGTCAAGTCATAAAATAACCTTTTACACCTACTCTAGAATCAAGTATAATCACGTCATTGTGTAGTGCAAAAGGTAGAAAGGAAGTGATAATTAGTAAATTAAAGAACTAAAACTACAAAACTAATTAATTAAGACAAAGGGTAAAATCTTTTTGAATTAAGGCCTTGGGCTTGCTAATTCAACCCCCCCCCCCCCCCCCCTTGTGTATGTCCTTTGAAGGTCATCATTCAATGGTTAGAGATCTTTGGACAATTGGGTTAACTTGCCTATATCAACATCACTAGCTAGGTATTCAACTCTCCTAAGGGATTTAACTATCTAGAGCCATTGATTTGCAATATTCACCCCAACTCATGAATTCTAAACTAACTATCACTGTATTTGAGTTACTAAGTCTCCAAATTTCTGTAAAAGCTTCACCAATCATGTATAGCAAATGGGTTAGCCCTTTAAGGGGTTAATTTTATGGAATTGCATCTAATGGATTCAATAATCCAATTGCACATAGCACAACTAGAAATTGCAACCAACTAAAACACAATTTAACACAAATCAACCATACAATAAATGCCCCATGCATCAAATAAAAATTCAAATTAATATTAAACACAATATCAATTCCCCATGGGATTCACAATCACAAACCCAAAAAATTAAACTAACAAAATATGATAAAAGTGAAAAGAAATAGCAAACCAAACTCCAAGTATGTGAATATGGTATCTTACTTCAGTTTCCTCTTCACAATCCCTAAGAATTTGGGGCTAAATCCCCTTGTGACTACAAGAATCTAAAAACCCTAGCTAGGGAACTCTAGAGAGAAAAATATTGTAAGAGAGTGTTTTCTAATATCTAAGCTATCACTGAAAAATGTTCTTAAAAGTGGGTTTAAAGGGTCTGAATTCGTGGGGACCTAAGATGCAAATTGTGGAAGAGTTTGGGTCAAAATTGAAGAAGTGCAGAAAATTCCCATAGTTTGCAACAGGTTGCGCGCGTCCAGGTGGCTCCACAACCTGCTCTTTTTTTGGTGCGCGCATCCAGGTGGCTCTGGAGCTTAGTGGATGCTCTATATTTCCCGAAACACCTCGCGTCTAGGGGTGGCAATTTTTGACCCAACCCGTGAACCCGTCACGACCCAACACGAGAAAAAAACAGATTGGGTTGAGATTTTCAACCCATTTATTAAACGGATTGGGTTCGACCCAACCCGTTTAATAAACAGGTTGGGTCAAGTCAACCCGAAAGGTTCACGGGTTAACCCGTTTAACCCGTAAAAAAATATATTTAAATACTTTCATTTTGCATTGCTTGGATTTGGTTTGGTTTGGTTTGTGGTTAGATTTGGATTGATTTGGAAGTTGTAATGGATTTAAAGTGTTTTGTTTTATGTATGGTGGTGACATTTATTTTATTTAATGTATCAGAAGTAGCAGGATGTTGGTTTTCTTTCTCTGTTTACCTTTCTTCTGCTATATTATATATATTTATGTGTGTGTGTGTGTGTTTAGTAATTATTTAGGTCCTTCTTTGGTTGGTAATATTAGCAGGATGTTGTTTCTGTTTGTTTTGCTTATGAAATTGACTTAAAATCCTCAGAGCAAGACTGCTGCTAGCACCCTGGCTTTGGCTGATTCAGTAAAAGCTCAGTATAAGTTTCATTTTACTATCAAGCACGTATATATATATATAATATATGTATATATGATGTGAGTGAATTCATGAGCAAGCATATATATAATAATATAGACAAGTTTATTATACTGATCAGTTATTTATATGTGTTTTGTTTCTGTTATTAGCAACGAACGAATGACATGAAAAAATGATTTATATTTTCAAATAAATAATTAAAATATATTAGGCGGGTCGGAGGGTTGGCAGGTTATGGGTGACCTGTTTAAGTAAATAGGTTAGACGGGTTGGGTTGGGTTGACTTGTTTATTAATAAGGTTTGGTTGGGTTCATATTCTTAATCCATTTAATAAACGAGTTGAGTCAACCCAACTCGATTTTTTCACTAGTTAAATTAACCCAATCCATTTACAGCGGGTCGACCTGTTTTGCCACGTCCAGCTCGCATCCAGGTGACTCCAGAGTTTGGTCATTTTTGGTAGCACGTGGCTCCAGGCCACCTGCTTGCTGCTTTGCTTTTATTCTTCGTTTCTTCATGCCATTTTTTCCGTTGCTCTTCTAACTTCCCAAATATTATTCAAATACACTAAAATCACCATTTCCTACACAATTAAACATGAAATCATATAAATTCATAATTTTACTCAAATTAAATTAAGCACGAATAACCAATTTTTACAATTTTCCTCGCAAAGTCATATAAACTTATGATAAAATTATGCCTAAAACATCCACTAAATATGGTAAAGATGGTTCACATTCAGGCTTGAAGCAAATTTCCTTTTCTTCTTCTTGAATCTACAGCCCTAAAAAAAAGGAAATAAGGATCTCTATTGAATTTTGGGGAAATAAGAAAGAGATGTAGAATTTGGAAGGAGTTCTTTCCTTATTTTTCTTGATTGATCCAGTAGCCCAAATCTGGAAAGAAGACATCGGCTTCTTGATTCAAGAAGGAGCAGGAAAATATTTCCCTTTTATTTTTCTTCAGTCAGCCGAAACAATGTTGGGGAAGAAGGAACAGAAGCTTTTGCTTTTGCTTGCGTTTTTTGCTTCTAAACACAGCAATTATTGCACAATTCATCCCTCAATTTATGATTTTGTCAATTCCAACCAAAGCTTTCTTCAATCTTGCAAATTGGTCCCTAATCGTGCTAAATTGTCAAAAATTGTTACAATCTCCAATTTTCAGCCATAACACCAAAATATAAATAAAAACAATTAATTTAACTCATAAAACCCATAATATATCAAGATTATAATAATTAAAAATGCAAATTATAGTCTTTATCATAACACTTATCCTACGAGAGAATTGCCTATTATTATCTAAAAATATCACAAATAAGACAGACTCTAGGGGCTTGAGTTGGCCGAACCAGCCTTCTCTCACAAGGAGTCCAAAAAATAACATTTTGAACTTGGAAGGCAAAACTAATCCAATTAATTTTTAGTGAAATTTTATTTCGCCCCCTTTTTATACCTAAATTATCTCTGACAAATTAAGAAATACAAATCATAATATTTAAATATAAAATATATTAAATTATTTAATTACCATTAAACAATTTATTAAAAAAACCCATTAAAAAATTTATTTATAGTTCCGCTCATCTATGTTATTTTAATCATAATTTTTATGAATTTTTGCTAGATTAAAAAGGGACTTATAAAATTTTTTGATAAATTGATTAAGAGCAGTTATGTAATAATATGAGGGGCCGAAGATAAGCATTAAGAGGGGAGAAATAAGAATTAAAAGGACGCTATTTAACAAAATGATGGATTTTTTTGGAAAAAAAAGGACGTTCAATAACAGAAAGGGGAAGTGATATAACACTACCCTTAATTTTAATTGGATCTAAAAATATTTTCAAACCCAAATGACTAAAAAATAAAAGACATAAGGACATAGTTTAACTGTTCTTGATCGAAAATAACAAGAGAATTAAATTATTTTAGTATCTTAAAAGTCCAACTTTCTTTAGGGTGGCTTGAGCTCTTTGAGAAACTTATTCATCTTAGATGCCTTGGACTTTCTTTTGGACCTTATATTGTTTGGATGAAACCTTCTTTCGTAGCACAATCCCTTGCTTAATACACCAAATAATGGCTTGCTATCATTACCTCTAGACTTGATAAGTAAGGTAAAAGTTAAGAAGACAAGGTTATTGATTTCATATTGAGACTTCCCTCCCACAATGGGATTTTGTTTCAAAATGGCTACCTCTTAAGCTTAACAAGGTGGGTTTGATCAAATGGGAGATGCCTTTGGTTGGATCTTTGAAGCTTAATATTGATGGCTATTTCAAAAATGAAATGTTTGGTGCTAGCATTGTCATTAGAGATTCATTAGGTGGTCTATTTTATGCAGCAACACTTCCTAGGGTTGATTTAGTTAACTTTGAATATGAATTTAATATCTTCTTTTCGGACCAGAAAAGGCATAACATTTGAGACTCATATCTCTCTTATTAAATCAGATAATAAGGTCATTGTGAATTTTGTTATGAATTTAACGCTAATACTTTAGCGTAATATTTTTGCAAATTCAACATATCATCCTTACTTTGAATTTTGGATTTCTCATATCTTTCATCAAGTCAATACTATTAGTGATGACCGAACAAACATGACTTCACAAATTTCTTTCATTTCAAGAACTCCCTTCTCGATGTTAAAATTAATCTTCACACCATTTTTGTTATTTCTAAATTAATTTCAAACTCCAAATTTTGGTATTTCATAGTTATTTGGTTTTTGCTAAATTGTAGGGTTAGATATAATTTTTTGCAAACAAATTTCCAATTGAGGTAAGTTTTAAACTTGCCTACTATATATATATATATATATATATATTTCAAAATAATTAAAAAAAAAAAGTTAATCACACAGTTGATACAACATTAAATACTTGAGCATTTTGAATATTTTAGTTTTAAGCGGCCCTGTTGTAAATTAAATTTAATTATTGAAATATAATAATTAATTTTTTCCCTAATTTTTATTTGAGATAGGAGGGAGTAATTTGCTTCAAAAAAGCGTAGGAGGGAGTAATTTGCAAACACTATCGTCCTCTGGCCACGAAGAGGGCGGCCAGCAAGCAACATACCTGCCCATAACCACACACGCAACACAGCCCACCCACGAAAGGGAGGAGATGACGAGAGGAAAGCAAAAGATTGAAGCACAAAAAAGGAATGCAGAGAAGAATCAGAAGCCAAAAGGGTCCCAGATCGAGGCCCGTGCTGTTGGTCTCAAAGTCATCTGCCCAATTTGTAAAGTAACTATTTTATATCGTTTTCCTTTCTAAATACTTTGCTTAATTGCGATAGTGTTTGCTTGACTGTTGATTAATTGAATAATCGATAGGTTTAATTGATCTGAATATCATGAGTGTTTGTTAGCTAATTTTTGTGTTGTAGGGATTTTCCTTGGACATTTTCTTTTTTTCGTTTTCTTGGATAATTAGGCATGAAAATCTGAGCAGTTAATTAAATTATATTTCGTTCAGAAATGCTTTTCTGTTGATTTTTCAGTCCTGGTAAGAACTGTGATTAAAGTAGTATCTTTTTGGGGATAATAGAAGAGATTGATTGGTAGTCTAGCTGAATTGAACGCCTAAAATCTTGTATAAGTGCATTATAATGTCTAGCTTTTCTCTGGTGGAAATGTGAGATTAACGTATTCCCGTAAGCATTTGACTGATTGTCTTGTCAACTAGTCCCCTACAAAAGTTAGAATGGCTGATGACTTTCCTTTGGCTAGGAAAAACAGATGGCATTTCCAAAATCTACTGATGTAGTTTACGGTTTGTTGTAATAGGCTGTATGAAATTAGAAGTTACATATCAATGGTTTGAATAGGCAGAAAACACCTGCATCATATCCATTCATCAATTAGAAATACATTTTGGAATGAGTCATTAAATAAACTTTGCAAGAAAAGCTAAACTACTTTTGCATGATGCAATTTTTGCATCCTTTAATCAAGTTACTCCTTCATAAATAAGCACTATGGTCATATCATAAGTGTTAGTTGTAGTAAGCTGAGCTATCTCATTTGAGACTGCCCACGTTTTAGCTAAGTGGATAACTGCTTGATGTGTAGAGAATTTTGGTTTATATATTTTTCTTTTGCTTAAATAGAAATGTGAATTGCATGCCCCCATCCCCACCACCTATTCTCATCATCCTAAGACATTTTCACACACATTTTCCTGCCCTTTAAGGATTAATTTAAGAATTTACAGTCTTACTTTTAGGAAGGGAGGTTTTCCTTCTGTTGAGCTTCTATTTTTGTTTTGGTTTTTCTTTTCCTTGTTTCATGATGTTGTATGTGTCCTCTTATTCCATTGAGCAAGGTATCTGATATCTGAGTATCGATCGAGTAATATGATTGTGGAGGACTCTTGCTAAATGGTATGTTGGTTGTGAAATTTTAGGATAATTTGTGCAATATTAAACATTACCATGAGCAATATGCAGGATTTTAGGTTAGCGCTTGCTTCTTTTTCAGCTCCTGGTATCTATTTTATTTGTTTATTGGCAGTCCATCAAAACTAATGTAGATGATACTTGTGACCAATATTATGTCTCTGAATTTTTGTGTCTCTACCTCAATATTTGAATCCAATTGGCTTTCAAAGGTATTAACATTTGATGCCGTGGTTCCCTTGAACATCCATGTTCTTGTTTCAAATGTGTAGGGATCTGTCTTTGGTTTTGTCTCTAAATTAGGGACCTCAGTTTTTTAAGCCAATGAGCTTCTTAAAGGATTTTACTTAGATTTGGGCCTCGAGTGTTATAACATCTCATGTTCTTGTACAAAAATGTTTCTTGTTTCTGTACATGAAGCCGTGGTAGCATTATTCTTCTCAATATTAGTTGACCTCTTGGTAATTTTAGATGTCCACTTCTAAGGAGTTCAAGTTTCTGAAGAACTTCCTCGGCACAATCTAAGCATTCTTAAAATCTGTTTGTTCCATTTTATAGGATGTAGGCTGGGACATGTTTTTGTTCCTATATATAAGCCATTTTACGTATCCTATGAAGCATTTAATGACTGCTTTCCAATTTTGTCCTCTCCAACTACAATCATTAATGACTAATACTACTACTAACTATACTTACCATATTTATTACTATGGGTAAATTAGTAAACTAACAACATATAACTAATCTTAACTAATCTTATTAATATGCCTGAAAAGTCCAACTGACGTCTTATATGTAGGAAGAGAGTATCCTTGACTGAAGAACATAGTTGGTTAATAGTTATTTACTGTATGATTTCAGCTTCCTTCTTGTTATATGATTTACTTCCTCCGTCCCATTTGTGTAGGCCATTAACTAACACAGATTAAGAAAAGTTAGGTGCTTGGTTGGAGGGCGGGGAATGGAATGAAATATTGCTGCTCGGTTGGAAGTAGGGATTGTAAATAGTGTATCCATTCCTTCATGGGAATTAGCCAAACCGAATTTATTGGTGGTGCGGGTGTTGACGGTTATGATTTTATTCGTTTTTGTAGTTAATTCGAAATGGACCCTCAAGTATTGATATTAGGACTTGGAGTGATTGTAAGAGAGACTATTAATGATTATATATTTAAATAATTAATAGTGAAGGTTAAATTAGGAAGTTTATAGATAACAATTAGTTCAGGAGTAGTAACAGGCTTATGATTTGGGATATCCAAAAAAGGAAATGTAGTCTATAAATGGGGACGGATTGTGATAGGCTTTAGGATGTTCAATATTTTAAGCCCGAAAGAGTTCCATTCTACAATTATGAAAAGTGGAAATAAAAAGGGTTGGTTTCGAATGGAATGAAATATTGCTGCTCGGTTTGAGGAAGGGATTGTAAATAGTGTATCCATTCCTTCAAACTTGGGAATTAGCCAAACCGAAATTATTGGTGGTTTGGGTGTTCATGGGTATGATTGTATTAGTTTTTGTAGTTAATTCAAAATGGACCCTGAAGTATTGATATTAGGACTTGTAGTGATTGTAAGAGAGACTATTAATGATTATAGATTTAAATAATTAATAGTGAAGGTTAAATTAGGAAGTTTGAAGGTAAAATTTATTTCAAGAGTAGTAACAGGCCTATGATTTGGGATTCCCAAAAAAGGAAATGTAGTCTATAAATGGGGATGGAGGGAGTGGTAGTTTTATGATAGGCTTTAGGATGTTTAATACTTTAAGCCTGAAAGAGGTCCGTTAAACAAACATGAAAAGTGGAAATAAAAAGGGCTGGGTTCTAAAGGAATGAGAGAATACCAGAAAGGTGAGGTAACAGTCTGTAAAAATTGATAGCCATTTATCCGTTGTAGAAGTCACTGTCACTTAGGATGACTTGGTCGCTTTTCGTTATTAATTACTCCATGAAGGTAGAAGGTCGGAATGGTGGTCTTACTATTTTCAATGAATGAAATATGCCATTCTATTTGGCGTAAAGTGGTGTCATTATGGTTGGCCACAAGTTGAAACCAATGAAATTAGAAGTTGTTGAGAGTGCCAGCCCCGGTTCACAAGTTAGGCATCAGGAAGTTGGTTGTCGGGACTGTATTCAGTTGCTTAAAAGATTAAAGTTGTTCGAAGACAAGCATTTACTGTCTCACAAAGTTGGGTTGCAAATTTGCTTGGTGGTTGTTGGTGCCTTGATGTTTTTCTTCTTCGAATATATTCTTCTGTGATCTGTGTACCACTTCCGCTTCTCTTTATTTGTCACTTGTGTGTATGTTCCATGTTATTTGCAGTTGCAGAAGTGTCTCCTATTGTGGACCAAAATCCTTCCTTTTTTTATTACGTTTCCTACTCACTCCATTTCGTTTCTACTCAGCACTTCTTGTTTCAGAATACCACAGAACAAATGTTTCTGCTTCAAATGCCTTAGATTTTATGTTTTTGAAATATCCTACTGGCCATCTGGATATGATATGGTTAGAATTTGCATCATCTTGATCCAAATAATAAACATGAATTTCCTAGGACACGAATGTTCATTTTTGATATGATATTTCTCTTAATAAACATCATGCTGATCCAACCTGTAAATTGAAAATGGAACCCTATAAAATTTTGAGCTAAGATAAGGAAACCAAAAAAGAAACTCAAGAACTGTCACGTTAATGTTTGGATTGTTGCTGCACTATGAGAATTTATCCATGTTTTAAGAATTTGACAATTATATGCAATTTCATTGGTATGTACAGGCTCAACTAGCAAACGAAAAACAGCTCGTTGATCACTACGGCTCAAAGCATCCTAAAGAAAAGCCTCCAAGCAACTCAGGATAGCATTTTCCTGCAGAAGAAAAAGGTGCTGTATTTTCAGAGTCTTAACAATGTCACTCCAATTGTTAAATAGTCAACCATGTTAATAAAGCTAAAAACGTGTTGGTGTTTTGTAAGATTGGAAGTCTTTGCTGCAATATTACATAGTAAAAGTAGACAAAACCTCGGTCCCAGCTCCTTTTTTTTTTTTTTTTTTTTAAAAAAATTTTTTTGCTGGTTTTTTTCTTCTCTTACCCAGTTGACAAAGTAAATGAAGAAGTCATCATGACAAGAAAAAAAATTGGAAGTGGTCTAGCAAGCGCATTTGATTTGCTTGCAATGATCTATATATTATTCCCTCTATTTCCATTTCAAAATATAAGTCATTTTTTCAATTAAGGAAAAGTTACTCTAACTATAACACTATTATGTGCCATTCATAATTGCTGCAAACCATTTTTTTTTTTTAAATAAATGTGTATAAAATTCATGAATATGTTCACAATTTGTTTCGGAAACCAGTTGTGTCTATTAAAATATTCAGCACCTAAAGTGGTATTTAATTTCTCGGACAGATGAGGTAGTTACCAAAATAAAAAAAACACTTCCCAACTCTCCCGCCTGAAAAATAGGCATGATTGATTATCCCAAACCAAAATCTGAAAAATAGGCATGATTGATTATCTCAAACCAAAATCAAGAAAACATTAAATCAAAAAAAAAAAAAAAAAAACCAATCGATTGAGACAGAAAAGACGCTAGAAGAAAAAGCACATTGGCCGGAGACGAAGGGTTATCGGATAAAAAGAAAAGTGATATCTTTTATGGCAAAAATTCACCATCTGACGAAAGATGTAAATTTTTAAATATTTACAGTTAGTTAAACATTTTAAGTAGATGAATACCTTCACCAAAAAATTGTGCTTGCCGAAATGGTTATGGGCAAAGCCTTGATTTTGAAGAATCGATGGGTTTCGAAAATTATTTTTTACGGGTTTTTGGTTTTTTGATCACGGAAACGGATTTTGGGTATGATTTGTTTTCAAATACTTGTTAAACGGGCTTCCAGATTTTCAAAACGGAAAAACGTATTTGGAGTTTTTGGTTTCGAAATTGATTTGAAATCTGGGCTATTCTTTTTCTTCGCTGGACAGATTCTGAAAATGGGTTTTAAAATTTTCAGTCGAAAAAATGGAAAAAACGTTTTTGGGATTTATATTTACAATGGCTGGCTCTGTGCTTGTATAGTGGTGGAATTTTTGAATATTATTGGTGGCACTATGTCCATAAGTTCCTTGTATATCAAAATTATAAGTTTGGAGTTTTGATTCATAGACTAAGTTTTTATTCCCCATTTTTTAGCTATTGAAAATGGTTTTGATAATGAGTTTTTTTAATTAATCTCTGTTTTGTGCAGTGCTTGGATGACAATAAAAATTTGATCTTGACCATACTGGAAAATCAAATTCTTGGGGAAGTCACCGAATCTGCTCAGTAAGTTATCTGCTTTGGAGAAGTTGCATTGTATATTGGTATTTCGAAATATATGTACAGTCCCACCGATATATTAATATATGTACAGTCCCAAAAACTCACTACCACCATAATGTATGCGCAAATTATATCCTGTACCTAGTGGTACATGTACCTAGTAACACATCACCACTCTCACTATAAGAGAGTGAGATACACGCTCTTCTCTTCTTCTTCTTCTTCTGAAAAAACCCAGTTCCTTCTTTTTCAAAAAATCACTTCTTCTTCTTAAAAAATCAGTTATTATTCTTCGCCGTACTCCATTCGAAACCGCATTTAATCAAAATTTTCATTCAAACACAGATTTAACGGAGATCGACGATTATTTTTTCCGACGAACAACAACAAATACAACGGAAAAATTACTTCTTAAAAAATCACTTCTTCCTGTTCAAAAATCTTTTCTTCTTCTTCAAAAATCTCTCATTCTTCTTCAAAAATAACTTATTCTTCTTAAAAAATCACCACATCATAAAGTATGAACTGTATTTAATGGATTTACGGAACCTTATTTTCACTATTTGATGTTGGGTAATGTATTAATGATGTTATATTCGTGTTTTCTTATTCAAATAATGCTATGTTACTTCGAAATATGATATATAAATGGTTTCCGTGAGGTATTGGCACTTTCATGTGAAATGAGTTGCTTCTGATTCTTCCCCGCTTATGGGACGTAACTAGACGTTGGGGGACGTTGCAGGACATACGGGATGTTGCTGCTTTGTATTTTGGACGTAGCGGGACGTAACTAGACGTTGTGGGACGTTGCTGCTTTGTATTTTCGGACGTTGCGGGACGTAACTAGACGTTGTGGGACGTTGCTGCTTTGTATTTTAGAACGTTGCGGGACGTTGCTGCTTTGTATTGTATGATTTCTTTTATATTCTTTATATGATATCTATAGTCTGTTGATCTGATGTCTAGTATTCGCTGATCTGATGTCTATATAATTATGATGTGATCTCCCTTGTTAAGTATGCTTTAGTTCTATTGTATGATTTCTTTTATATTCTTGATCTGATATCTATAGTCTGTTGATCTGATGTCTAGTATTCACTGATCTGATGTCTATATAATGCTGATCTGATCTCCCTTGTTAAGTATGTTTTAGTGCTATTGTATGATTTCTTTTATATTCTTGATCTGATATCTATAGTCTGTTGATCTGATGTCTATATAATTCTGATGTGATCTCCTTTGTTAAGTATGTTTTAGTTCTATTGTATGATTTCTTTTATATTCTTGATCTGATATCTATAGTCTGTTGATCTGATGTCAAGTATTCGCTGATCTGATGTCTATATAATCCTGATGTGATCTCCCTTGTTAAGTATGTTTTAGTTCTACTGTATGATTTCTTTTATATTATTGATCTGATATCTATAGTCTGTTGATCTGATGGCTAATATTCCCTGATCTGATGTCTATATAATTCTGATGTGATCTCCCTTGTTAAGTATGTTTTAGTTCTACTGTATGATTTCTTTTATATTCTTGATCTGATATCTATAGTCTTTTGATCTGATGTCAAGTATTCGCTGATTTGATGTCTATATAATCCTGATCTGATCTTCCTTGTTAAGTATGTTTTAGTTCTACTGTATGATTTCTTTTATATTCTTGATATGATATCTATAGTCTGTTGATCTGATGTCAAGTATTCGCTGATCTGATGTCTATATAATCCTGATCTAATATCCCTTGTTAAGTATGTTTTAGTTCTACTGTATGATTTCTTTTATATTCTTGATCTGATATCTATAGTCTGTTGATCTGATGTTAACTATTCGCTGATCTGATGTCTATATAATCCTGATCTGATCTCCCTTGTTAAATATGTTTTAGTTCTACTGTATGATTTTTTTTATATTCTTGATCTGATATCTATAGTCTGTTGATCTGATGTCTAGTATTCTCTGATCTGATGTCTATATAATCCTGATCTGATCTCCCTTGTTAAGTATTTTTTTGGACGTTGCGGCAGTTGTTTTTTGGACGTTGCGACAGTTGTTCTGAGACGTTGTTCACTCAGCGCGGAAAAAAAAAGGCGCGCGCGTAGGCGAAACTTACTATATTTAGTAAGTGTACAGCTGTCATGCGAAAAATTACTATATATTGTAATAGGTACATGTACACTGTGTACAGGGTATACGCGCTGTAATGTATGTACAATCTAACCGATAATAAATAAAAAAAACTCAGTACCACTATAATATATGTACAGTCCCACCGATATCGTAATATATGTACAGTCTCAAAAACCCAGTACCACCATAATATATGTATAGTCCCACCAATATCAACAGACAATAAATAAAGAAAAACTCAGTACCACCATAATATATGTACAGTCCCACCGGTATCAACAGAAAATAAATAAAAAAAACTCAGTACCACCATAATATATATACAGTCCCATGATATCAAACTAAAAGAAAAAACAAAAAATGGGCGATACTATAGATTCCCACAGCAAAATAAAAATATGGTCTACCGCAAAATTACTAAAACCAAACCAGCAGTTTTCATTAAATTAAATTAAAATTAAAGATAAGATAATAAAACATGGTAATCACTCCTAAAATCATGGAAAATCAAATCATTGATGGTTGTTAATGGATACAAAGGTGCGTGGACTAGAAAATAATTGACTTCAGTAAAAATTTAAGATGATGTCAGTACACCTCATCAAAACTACGTAGTTTTGATGTTTGGACTATGATCCTAAGTAGTCCATGGACTATCTAATAATTTGCCCATTAGAACAGTTTTGTTTTGAATTGGATTTTTTAAATCGATTCAGACCGATTTGGATTATCCCTTTTTAAATTTTTTTTGAGTTTCTAAAACTATTTTTTGAACATTTTTTAAAAAAATTTATAATATTTATATATTCAAACTAAAAAAAATATCACTTCTATCATAAAAATAATAAAATTATTTTATTAGGAAGAAAAAAAGGTTGTAAATAGATAAGTCACATCTATCCGTTAGTCTTATCCATTTTTGCATTGACTCGAATTAAGTTAAAGTATTAAAACGGTTCAGATCAAAATGGTTCGGATAAGATCAACACATTGATACGAATCCTCATAATTCCAACACTAAGAAAGTTATACTAGAAAACGCTAACATAGAGTATGAAAAGTCATGTGGTAAGTATTTAATAAATAAATTTACATATGAACAATGAGATGTCATCGACTAAGGATAAAATGGGTATTACTGGGGAATGTTTCCTTGTAACTAGGGTACCACATATTTGCTTTATCCACCGGTGCTTCCACAAACCTCTTGAATTGCCTCAGTCGCTTTGAATGGAAGAATTTGTTATTTAAATTGCTTTAGCTTTAGCTATGTTTATGCACTTCTTCAAATTCACTCCATTTTTACATAATAGCCTTTTTCGACCACTTCCATTGCATCACCTTGCATCCTTCAAAATACAGTAAATTCCTTGTCTTCTATATTTTCCATGACAAATATGCACTCATTTTGATACGATCCAAGAGTCGTCTCAACATACTACACCACCTTCATACACACTAACTCCACAAGTCCAAGATGTTAGAGTTGAATACATAAGCTATGCTTGTATTATACATTTTCCCAGTTACTATATCGATTTAATGTTTTTGGTTAAATTAGTTGTGCATTATTTGTCCATTTATATTATGTAGTTAGATGATGAGGTGTCTTGTGTGACACAGTAGATCTCATCATTGGTTAAAATACATAATATATAAATGAGGTTCGTAACCGAGACAGCTTTGGACACGCTGTCGGTTTAGGTTATTATATGATTCGGATAATTGGTTTGTCTAAACTAATTGAATCATATAGATATGCCCAGGGTGTATTGAACTTCACCATTTAGAATGATTTGTCTTGTACTGATTTAATAGACAAATCGTTCTTAGTATTCTATCTCTTAATCCCTAGACTTGAGTGGGTATGAGGATTAGACATAGTGTACTTAGATCTGCCAAAGGGTGAGGTCAATTGTGGCCAATAGTCTCGGTGGGTTGGGTGCGCGTGTTTAGTTACTTGATGTGCTGCTGCATGTCGAAAAGAACCATATACCGGTGCGTCCGGGGTGATGGTGCTCCCGCGATGAGCTCATTATGTTTATTATACTAAACCCGGTCGGTGAACTTATGTCCGGTATAGTAAAAAGGTCGAGTGGTACTAGTATCGGAATTAAAAAAAGTTAATTAATTAATTTATCAGTAAATTAATAAATTAACGAACATTATACCTTTGATGTGGAGAGATTAAGAATAAATTAATTTAGTTATTCCGAAAGCAATTCTGGTGTTGGATAGTAGTGCCAAAATTAATCCGTTAGTGGTACGATTAATTTTGTAATGGGTTAATTGAATAAGTAGAATTAATTAATTAATTAATTATTCCTAAGGGTTAATTAAATAATTAACAAAGTGAAATTATTTATTTAATTAAATCTTAAGTTTTAATTAGGAAATCCTAGAGATTAGGAAATCTAATTGGATTTGGTTATTACTATTAGATTAGTTACCTAATTGGATTTGGAAACTAATTAATTACCAAAACCGATTAGGATGACCAATCCTAAACCAACTTGGGGTCTCTCTGGTAACTCTATATATAGACAAGAGATTGGCAATTACACAACACACAATTCATAGGTTTTCAAGACAAGAAAATTAGAGAGAAAAAATAATTTCCTCCCTCTAGAATAAACTTTGGGCGGCCGGTTCTTGTCCCTAGGCGGCGGTCTGCGTTCAACTCCGGCAGGCAGCGGCGACAAGTGGTTTCCGGCGGCGACAAGCTGCTGAATTTTTCCTAACAACCCAGTTGTGATTGGTGATCAATTGGTTGCTAGATCGTTGTCCACACAACGTGCATCATAGTCTTGAGTCATACAAGCGATCACCTGAGTTCACGCTTCAAGAGGTACTTTCTATGATTCCACTTTTAATTAGAAATTATTGTTGCGTGATAAATCGAATGAGTACAAACCAAGATCCTGCGCAATGTTATTTCAAACAAGGATTGGAATAGCGATTGTGTTAGAGTCTAGGCCTGGTCAAAGATTCCGATTTTGGAATGTGTAGCACGAAAGTGAGTTTTTGACTGGGCCCGGGCAGATAATCTTTCACAAGTAATGGTCAAGGCACTAGAACCCACCAAATAACCCGTTAATAAACATAGATGGTCATGTGATAAGAGTTAGAGCAAGGGAAGTTAATCAAGCCCTTAGTACTTTGGTCCAAGAGAGCTATAAGGAGGAGCTTCAAAGACAAGTAGTCATGCAAGGAGTTCATTGTTCTAAGTATTTTTAATGGCTGGACTTCCACTTTATTTGTTTTTGTTGTTATTCTCATAGGACATAGTTAGCCGGTTTGTCTTTTAAATTTTATTTGAGTCTTGGGCCACTCAAAGGGGTTTTGTAAATCCACTATGGATGAGTTTTACCCTTGGTTCAGCCCATTAGTGTGTTGTCAAGCTCATGGATGTTGGTGTATGTGCCCTTATGAGAGTTTTGTGTTGACATTTTTTATTTGATTGATGTAATATCAAATGAGTTAATTTCATCAGTTTAATATTCTTGCGCATATATAAATGATGAAATGATCCATGTACTAGAACATTGGCTTATAAATGAACATTCAGAGTGTCTTAGTTGTGAAACCCTTTAAGCCAGAAATGTTCTAAGTATAAAACTATCCCTAGTCGGTTATTGAAGTAGGAACGTCAATATGACAATACAAGTATATGCTTTAGAGAATAACTAGAATTCTAATTGATAAATTTGATTACAACCCACAGGGTTATATACAACAAAGAAGAATAATCTATACAATTGCCTATTCTACAATTATGGACAAAATCAGCTATACACAATTCTGGTATCAACTACATAATCCAAATATGGGAAAGCAATATTCTTTCACATCATGTTAGGATGTGATTGATTTCTTATCATGCCCCCCCCCCCCCCAACAAGCGTAAGGGTCTAGGAAGGACACAAAGCTTGGAACGATGAAGCTGAAAAACGTGGCGAGAAAGAGGCTTGGTGAGAGAATCAACAAGATGAACAGCAGTATGAACATGAACAACATGGAGACGCCTATGTTGTACTTGTTCCTGGACAAAATGAAAATCCAAGAGTTATATGCTTTATCCGAGAGTGGAATACCAGATTAGCAGCCACATACGTGGCTCCAACATTATTACAATAGACGCGGGAGCCGAAAAGTGAGACCATGTTTAGATAACAAGTTAGTAAGCCAGTTAACTTCGACAGTAGTTGTAGTAACAGCATGATAACTGTTCGTTGCTTCTTGGTGCTCCAACTGACAGGATTAGAACCAAAGAACACAACATACGCGGAAGTGGAGTGAAACGCTACAGAGTCACCCGCCCAGTAAGCATCAGAGAAGGTATGAAGTCGCATGGGTGAGGTGGCAGAGAGAAACAAGCCATAGTGCGATATCCCTTTGAGATAACGCAATATACCTTTAACACAGAGCCAATGAACCGAGGACTGAGTGCATAAACTGTGCCAATTTGTTGACCGCAAATCCAACATCCGGACGAATAAGAGAGAGATATTGGAGAGATCCCAAGACTTGTTGATACTCAGCGGGATCATGAGGCGGAATCCCATTATTGAGCCGGAGTTTGGCATCAGCCGACAGAGGAGTGCTCACTGGCTTGGCATCATGCATATTGGTCTTGTGAAGCATATCAAGAATGTACTTCCGTTGAGACAGAATTAGACCCTTTGAGGAACGCATAGCCTCAATGCCAAGGAAAAATGGAGTTGATCAAGCTCTTTGAGAGAAAACCGTTTGGACAACTGAGATGTGAATTCCTGTAGAATAGAACTGTGACTACCAGTCAAGATAATATCTTCAACGTACACTAAAAGATACATAATGTGAGGCCCTAAGATATATATATATATAAAGAGGGAAGCATCACATTGAGACTACCGAAAGCCATAGGATTGCAGATAATTGCTCAACTCCGTATACAATGCACGAGGTGCTTGACGAAGCCCATAAATAACTTTAGTCAATTTGCACACATAATCTGGGTAGTTAGAATCAATAAATCCCGGTGGCTGATGCATATAAACATTGCCCAAGAAAGATCCCTACAGAAAAGCATTATTAACATGAAACTTTTGTAAGTTCCAGCCAAGAGTGATTCCAATAGTCAGAAGAATACAGATGGTGGTTGGCTTAACACCGGGACTAAAGGTATCAGTGAAGTCTAAATCAGGGCGTTGATGAAACCCCTTAACCACTAACCGAGCCTTATAGCGAGAGATGGTACCATCCAGATTGGTCTTATTGCGATAGACCCATTTGCATCCAATGACATTTTGTGTAGGAGAGGGAGGCACAAGACACTAGGTGGAGGGCGGAAAATTCCTCCTATATAGAAGAACACCATTCGAGATATTTTTTGGCTTGGGTAGAGGTCTGGGGTTTGTGGTAAGAGGAGAGGAATGGTTATGAACTGAAATTATTATTATTTTGGTTTGAAGATTTGATTTTGGGCGTGAGTAATAACTCGACTTGGGGCAGGGAGGGGGGAAAGGTTGATCAGCAGTAGTAACAGGGGATGGAACCAACGAATTGACAGAAGGTTGGAGTGAGGCTGGCAGTAGAGGGTGTAGCATGGCGTGGTGACGACATCTGCAGTGGACCATCTATAGAGATAAATTCAAGAGAAGAAGGGAAGACAGCCGTCGATGAAGATAGAGAGAGACTGCTGAGATCAGAACTAGATAAGGACAGGCCGAAGTTGGCACAATAAGGGAATTGATTTTCAAAAAATCGAACATGGTGAGAGTGATATATTTTCTAGGTAGCATGATCAAAAAAATTATGAGAACTAGGAGTAGGAGATACCCCAAGATACACACATGGTTTGGATTTCGGAGAGAGCTTATGTGGAGCATAAGGATGGAGCCACGAGTAACAGAGAGAACCAAACACTCGAAGCGAATGATATGTTGGACGACTGTGAAATAGACAATGATAAGGAGTACATGTTGAAGAACTGCAGTAGTCAAACGATTGATAAGATAAGTGGCATGTTGAAATGTTTGAGGCCAAAAACGAGAGGGAAGAATGACGGCATGGAGAAGAGATAGACCAGTTTCCACAATGAGACGGTGTTTACGTTTAGAAAACCCGACATGCTCAGGTGTGTAGGGCGGAGAAGTTAAGTGTTGAATACATTTGTTACGAAGAAATGAGCAAGAGATTTATACTCTGTTCCTCCTTTAGTATATAGAATTTTGATCTTGGTTTTAAAGTAAATTTCAATAATATTATTGTTGGTTTCAAAAACATAACATCATATTTATGTTTTAATGGGTAGAACCATGTAAATTTAGAAAAATAGTCAACAAAAATCACATAAAACTAGTAATTTCCAAACAAAGTGGTAGGAGCAGTGCCCCAAACATCAGAGTAAACATACTGAAATGCAGAAGTACAATGAAGTGAAGACTTATGAAAAGAAACCTTGTGGCTTTTATGAGAAAGGCAGGAGTCACAGCTGCTTGGAGGAGTAGTTCTGGAAGTGTATGAGGAAGGTATGATGCGATTTTGAACGGGAATACATTGAGGGAGGAGCCCAAGAATGGCAGTACTTGGCACTGTGGCCTATTTTCTCACAAAGTTGACACACAATAGAAGAGTAAGAGTAAGATCCAATACCGAATGAGGGAGATGAAGTACCCTGCGTTGGCCGTGGAGGAGGTTGACTGAGAATTGAAGATTGAGTAGAACTAGGTGGCACTGCATATGTGCGTCCTCCCCGATGGCCACGACCTCCGCAATTATGGCCTCATCGACTACCATGACCACGTTGGGCGAAATTGACCACAACCAGATTGTCTTCATCAGCCTTTGGAGGGAGACCACGACACTGAACAATTTCTTCATCTTGAAGTTTATCATAGAAGTCCACAAAGGTTATGAGAGAGTTGCGAACTTGAATGGCAGCTGCCAATTCCTTGAATTCATCCCCGAGGCCGCCGAGGGCATAAGAGATCAATTGGGCATCAAAGAGAGGATGACCAATGCTTGCAAGATCCTCAGACAGAGATTTAAGTCAGTTCAAGTAAGATGTAACCGACACGCTCTCTTTTTTTGTGTTCATGAGAGATAATAGAATAGATCATGCAGGTGTGCGAACGATTAGAAAAAATTGAGTGAAGCTTAATCCATGCCTCAACAGACACAATTGTTGATCCTTAGTCCAATAGTGTTGTGAACAGTGGCTTGAATACTAAGAAGAATAAGCTGATCCTGATGAGTTCATAGGATATGTGATAGGTTAGTGGAAGAGAGGCAGCTATTGGGGCCATCAACAAATCCAAGCAAACCATATCCAAACAGGAGATTGGCCATCTGGCTCTTCCATGAGGAGTAGTTGGAGCCGTCCTTAGCAAAGTTGAACGAAATCTGGGAGGGCGCATTAAGCGAGACCAAATTTTCGGCGACCGTGGGATTAATTGTGAAGGAGGACATTTCAGCCATGGAGAAACAGAGAAGAACAGATGATGTAGGAAAAGAAAGGTATGAAGGATAAACTCTTTTTGGCAAGAGTATGCTCTGATACCATAAAGAATAACTGGTATTCTTATTGATAAATTTGATTGCAACCAACAGGGTTATATACCATAAAGAAAAATAATCTAAACAATTGCCTATCCTATAACTATGGACAAAAGCAGCTATACATAATTCTGCTATCAACTACATAATCCAAATATGGGAAGGCAATATTCTTTCACATAATGCTAGAATGTGATTGATTTCTTATCAGTGTTGGTAGAGTGTCACTAGCCATGATGTAGTGACATCAACTAAAGACATAAATGAATATGTTAGGGAACATATCATTTGATCGATCAGCCAAAAGAAACACTTCATGGACTACTTAGATCATGAATTATTCTTTTGAGTAGTACTTGTACTAGAATCCTTAGACCAGAAATCACTACATGGGCTTAGGTGAAGAGTAGTGTACTTTGACATACGCTTAACGGGTCCGTAAAAGGTTTCCAAGTACGTGTATAATTGGGTATGCTATGAATCACGCTAAGATAAAAAAGAAAGAAAAGACACTATACACACGAGCGTGTTTACTAAAAGCCATCCCCAAAATAGTAAAAAAATTTACTATTTTTGGGGTGGGTAGAAAATATATGGTGGTCCTATAGTAATCGAAAACAAGACTGGAGAGAAAGGATCAGCTGATGGTGTGAAGCTAGAAAAGTAGTTACATTTTTCACATGCATGTTAATAGGAGTGTTTTTTATTTGTACAAATAGTACAAATTACTACTTGTTGATTCAATGCAATACAGAAGCTCGTAAACTACCAATTTTACGATGGAGGAGGATCCCCATTATCCTGCAATCTCCCATCCTCTTCCACTCATTGAGCTCTCAATTAATAACCCTAACCCTAACTTTGTGCGGAGTTGTTGTTAGCCTTTCGGTAATAATGCAACAATAAAGAGAGAGACTCCCACTCCAGATGGACAAGTGAAAGAGCTTCCTGACAATGCAATAGATGAACTTGTCGTGGAAGAGGAAGATGTTTAGATTGAAAATTCAACAGAGAGAAAGAGAGGCTGAGGTGGAAGAGTTGCAGTTTAACTTTGACAGTTATAATAAAATGGAGAGAGAAGATACCACTCTCAGACAAGGACAAGGACAAAGACAAAGTCTTGGACTCAATCTATCCTTGGCATTGCAATCTGCAATAGAAGGATAGGTTGAGGAATTGGAAGAGTTTCCTGACAATGCAACAGATGAAGAAGAGGTTTCGATTGATGACAATTCAACAGAAGAGTTGCAGTTTAACTTTGACAGGTATAATGAAACACAAAGAGAGACTACAGACACTCCAGTTGGACAAGGACAAAGTCTTGGACCCAATCTAACCTTGGCCTTGCAAGGTGCAAGAGGAGACCCTCAGCAACCGGAAGCAGAACACAGAGCCAATAGAGTAAACTACTCCAGTGAAATACCCTATGAGAAATTCATCCAACAGTTGGGAAAGAAAAATAAAGATACCTCAGCCGTCCTACTGTTGGATGAATTTCTCATAGGGTATTTCGCTGGAGTAGTTTACTCTATTGGCTCTGTGTTCTGCTCCCGATTGTTGAGGGTCTCCTCTTGCATGTTGCAAGGCCAAGGTTAAATCGGGCCTAAGACTTTGTCCTTGTCCATGTGTAGTGTCTGTAATCTCTCTCTATGTTTCATTATAACCCTCAAAGTTAAACTGCAACTCTGCTGTTGAATTGTCAATCTTAATCAGAACCTCTTATTCATCTTTTGCATTGTCAGGAAACTCTTTCACTTCCTCTACTTGTCTTTCTATTGCAAATTGCAATGCTAATGATAGATTGAGTCCAAGACTTTGTTTTTGTCCTTGTCAGATCTCTCTCTGTTTTATTATAATTGTCAAAGTTAAACTGCAACTCTTCCACCTCAGTCTCTCTCTCCGTTGAATTTTCAATCTGAACATCTTCCTCTTCCACGGCAGGTTCATCTGTTACATTGTCAGGAAACTATTTCACTTGTCAATCTGGAGTGGGACTCTCTCTCTTTGTTGTTGCATTATTACCGAAAGGCTCACAACAACTCTGCGCAAAATAGGGTTAGGGTTATCAATTGAGTGCTCAATGAGTGAAAGAGGAGGGGAGATTGCAGGACAATGGCGATCTTCCTCCATCGCAAAATTGGCAGTTTACGAGCTTCTTTATTGCATTGAATCAACAAGTAGTAAGTTGTACTATTTATACAAATAAAAAAACACTTATTAACTTATTTTACATGCATGTGAAAAATGTAACTGCTTTTCCCAGCTACACACCATCAGCTAATCCTTTCTCTCCAATCTTGTTTTCGCTGATTATTTTCCAAAGGGTTAAAAACTTGTTTGGCCGTTAAACTTATTCAAGAGTATACTTTTGGCCACTAAACTTTTTAACTCGACTAATTACTCTTTAAACTTTTAAATCGTAATATTTATCATACTTTCATCAAATAACTAATGGACAAGAATCGTTAATTTTTTAGGGGCAAAAAGGGAACCCAGTACCTACCATTCTAGCCGGACAATGGACAAACATAGTACCTCTTCTTTCACCTCTATAATTCTTCGCTAAAGCTTCTGATCGCCTTCTCTTTTTGTTGGCAACCAAATCCAACAGCAGGAGATGCAACAAAGCAAATCCAGGGGGGTCGATCTGGCTGAAAAAGAGTCAGGCTGTTTCGTACTTGAAAGCTCCGGCGTGGAATGATTCTCATATAGCAACCCCAAACTTTCTGTTTTTTCATATACCCTCAATAAATGAGAAATAGGATCTATGCATTGCCCAGATCCCCTGGAATCTTCTGAAGTTTGGGTACCCATAAATTTTTTCATATACCCTCAATAAATGAGAAATAGGATCTATGCATTGCCCAGATCCCCTGGAATCTTCTGAAGTTTGGGTACCCATAAATTCATGACCGATGGCACCACTAATTCATATTAGTGGTTTTTTCATAAATAGCAGCCCCGACTGTAATAATTTGACACCTCCAAAATACTCTATATTTTGCCAATAAGACCTGATTTGTAGCATATTACATGCAGATACCTTATGTGGATCTAAACTTTGCTGTGTATGAATCTCTGAAATATTTGTTAAACACACAAGACAAAGAGTTACCGGGCATTGTTCCGTTGAATCAATCTGGAATCAAACGGGCATCAAATTCAATAAACTGAGCAAAGAAAAAATTGCAACCCTTAATTTTCCTTGTTTCTTGGTTTGTATAGCTAGAAAAGAGAAGAAGATGAAGCTACATTGGCTATTTCAAGATTCAGTAGCCGAAACCCAGTGATACAAATCTCATCTTTTGCGTAGTTGTGTCAACACCAAGAATTCCAGATAAAGTTCTTGAGAAATCACTTAAGACATAGAGTCCTGATATGGCCAAGAAAATTAGAAGAAACCTAAGTGGAATGATCACACATATGGCTTTCAATTTGTGTTGTTAGAGATTGTTTATTCTTCAAGTGATTACATAATAAGCATGAAAAATTAAAGGGAGAAGAACAATTGGATTAATTTAATTGGGTAAAAGTAGATTTGAGAAAGGTAAAAAGGGGGTGAGTAGTATGTTCTTTCTATTTTGTCCCTTCATAAAATTAACCGTTTATGAACCTATTAAATTTTCGTTGGGTTGGAGTGGATACCCAACAGAAGTATCACAAGTGATACAATTTAAAAGTTTAGTGATTAATTAATTAAGCCAAAAAAATTAAGTTGAATAAGTTTAATGAGTTTTTAACCCTTCCCAAAAAAAAAAAAAAAAAATATATGTTGATAAGGAATGGAAAACATTTGCTCCTTTAAAAGCATTAGAAATTTCAAATGGTCTTCCAGGACAGATGTGTTCGTACGGTCGTCTCCCAATTAGCTGAACATATTTGGCAAAGGCCTTACCGCCATAAATGCATCTACCATCTGCATACATTAATAAGAATGTGAGGATACACATTTTTTTTTTTTTTTTTTAAACACACAACATTTTAGTATAAAAGACACTAAAAATGTTTGTTGCAAATGAATAAAGCAATCACATTTAATAATTGAATAATCATTAAAGTGATGTGATTGCCAAATTAACAGTATTTCCGTTAAAGAAATACGATTGCATTCTGACTTGTTTTTCTTTGCCGAGATGAGATAAACTCGAGAACTATAAGCTTCTTTGAAACCAGAAAATTTCTCTCATGGGTAACACCAAATTATTTTGATAAATGCAGCAAAAAGTTTAAAGAATACATGAAACGTCCATTTAACTCAACAGCATTACCAAAATAATTTCTGACTCATTAATCTGTGATTTCAAATGAAGAGCAATTTGTCAGTTACCTCATCAGTGACTGCAGCACGAGCTCTAAGATGTCTTTCTACAACCTCAATAAGTACTTCAATCAGTCGCTTTTTAACTTCTCCAGTAAGCATTTGCCCAGCCTTATATTTCTGTTTAAAAAAACCAACATTAGAGGGAAGTTAATCAGAGAGTAATTTCTGGAATTGGTAGCAGAAACACAAATGGTAGTTAACATAATTAGCATACCTTCCTAATACACTCAAGTTCATCATCATCATCAAGAAAAAATCCAAGATATTTAATGGGAATATCCACCTGAAGAACAGAAACAGAGAGAAAGGTACAATATCTGCTTAACCACATCTCCTCAAATAAAACCTTTAATGTACAACAAAACATGTAATCAGTAAGAAAGGCCACAATGTCTCAAAAAAAAGCAGAGTTATTAATAGCCCGCAACACAATTATATGATGAACGAATTGGATATCAAATGTTCAAAGTGCTCTCCTAGTTTTTGTTTCAGGAATGATATTAGCAAGGAACAATTTAGAAGGTGGCGATAGCACCGGAGTTAGAGATTCCAGAGAAAAGGCATCATACCAGCAATGTTACACCTGGAGGAATAAAGCTTATCCAAAACAAGTAGACGCATTTAATCAAACATCAAATCAGGTGAAATATTAACTTCACTTTGAGCTAGGGGAAATAATACAAAGTACAACATTAAAAAATCTCCATAGTGGAATTAACAGCAGAAAAGATAAGTCTCCTGGGGCCTAATGACACTAATTAGCAATTTCATTTTGATAACTGAAGCTAGGAAAGGAGGATGTCATCATTAGAAATGCAAAAGATTAGCACACATTTCAGTTATCTCATTCTTGTAATGAGATTACAAGGCAGAGCTAGAGAAATCAAGGAGTTTAAAGTTATTCCTTCAAATCACAATGTGTATATAATCCTTCCTGAGCACAACATTTTGGAACTGTGATTGACCGGGCATGGCAACCCTTATCACATGTGGTGTGTCTGATTTATTTGACCTACTTATTGTAAATCATGATTTATCTGATTAGAAATTAAAGAGGTCAAATGGTGATTTATGCAGGTTAGCCACTTGAGTCTGTAGTTGTTTAGGTTTTCATCAAGGAATGAAAGTGCTCAACATTACGAGGTGGAGGATTTTTTTCTTAACCAATTAAAGAAAAAAGAGCAACTTCCCCTGGAAGTAATCATAGAAGTCCCCTGGTGAGATGCCTAGTCGTCCTTGGAGTATTCCTAGAGAAGTTTCAGCTTTCATGCAATTTTGCCCACAGTTTTCTACATTCCTATGCGTAAAAGAGTTCTAAGATCTCTGCAGAACACATGCTTATGCTGGATCACGGAAATTGACTTTTGTATCGGAAATATTCAAGAAATAACCTAGGATCAACCAAAGGTGAAGATGGTTCAATGGGAAGGTAGCTAAGTATATCATCTGACCCAGCACAATTGGATTTGAATTATCATTGGAATAGCCAAAAGTGCAATTGTTTTCTATGAATTTCATTCAAGGAATGGCTAACTCGTACCCATACTATACTCACCAAGTAATGCTTGATTCCTTATATTATTCATTGCCCTCAAAATTAACCAAACAAGTTCATTATTTCTCTCAAAATTATAATTTCCAAAAAGGTACTCCCTCCCTCCAGATTTATTATCGTTTTAACTAAAACATGATAATTAAGGAATATAGAGTAACTACTATAATTTTGACTCCACATTCCTGCTATATACTTAATAATTAGCCCCCTTGATAGTTAAATAATTCGTTTTTCCTAACCAACCACCTTCACCCTTCATCAATCACCTTTTAAATGGAAGATAAATGGTTAATAAAGTGGTAGTGATTGGAGTAGTTAAAAGCAATGTTGGAAACATAAATAAAGCATAAAAAATTGCATCGAAATCCGTACCTGACAACTAAAAAAAGACTTTTAAAACATAAAACGACAACTAAATCTGGACGGAGATAGCATATAATACATTAAATTCTCAACTAAACTATAGAATATTAATCAGACTAGTTTTTATTTTTAATAAAGTGCAAATAATTTATTTTCTATTCCTGCTCTGGATACATCCATCTCTACGAGATAATACATGAAAAGAATAGTACAGAAATATGCGTTTTCCTTGATGAGACACTACTTACCCTCATAAAAGTAACAGTACAAATAACTCAAAAAAGAATGATGACAGTTAATAAAGTGATGGCATGCTGAAGAATGTTATGAATAAGCTTACAGACAAAATTTCAGTACCTCAAGATCTGCTCCAAACTTCCTTTGATTCTCGATAGTGTCTTTTCCACCGGAGAATGCATACTTGTTTATCTATGCAAGACCAGAAACAAACAGAAAGAAAACAAAGTGATGAACAAATTCAAGTGCAGAATTAATTTATCATCCTTTCAGACCACAAAAACTAACTCAAACGTGAATGCAGATGCAAAATCAATCTCCTTTCATTCTTCAGACAGACACAAAAACAAACTCAAAAGCAAAATAAATTTCCTTTCATCCTTCACACAAACACAAAGCTCTGAGTGAGAAAAAGGTGTGTGAGGGGAGGGGAGGGGTGATTGTTCCTATATCAAGAATTTAAGAAATGAAACAGACAACAGGAACATTTAATTACTAACGAATACCTAGAGAAATGTCTATGCAATTACTTGAACAATGAATATTTAACATATACAAAGATCACTACTACTGTAAATATGGCATCAAAGAGGACAGTACTAAAAGAAAAATACCAAAAGCAATAAATTCCTTTCCACAAATAAGGAACTCATTTGTAGGATCAACCATCAGCTGGCCTAATATTCAGCAAACTTGTCGTTATTCATCACACAAGCTCAATTACATAGCCCAAAACCCCAAAAGAGAGATCGGGTTCAAGAAATCAACGTACATAATAACCAAAGGTTTAACATAACAAATCACGTCACAATCTCAAATAAAATATCTGAGAAGAAATCATGATTAGTTTACCTACCACTAGTTAAAGCACAAAGGGAATAAGTCACAAGTGTTACAAGTAGCTGTGCTTTAGTGAATATTGAAACTCAGCATCTTGCACAACTAAGTGTTACCAAATGCCAAAAGGGAATAACAATTAACAGGTGCAGACAAAAAGGACGTCACTTCTCATAAAGGAATCACCCAAAATTTGAGGCCACGGGACTGTTACTTGTTTCCAATTTGATTGTTTTATCAGAATTTTAGAAAAACAATCACTAACTGAATAACTTCGCAGTTATTGCAAACCTTTAGTAGTTAGTATTTGATTAGGAGACATTCACACTTCCCAATCGTTGCGAAAAAGCTTGATTTGCAAAGGAGGAGCTAAGATTCCAGTATCAGATTCCTAGCCCAACCTGGATTCCTATCGTCTTCCACTTTTACATTGCATATGCGAAAACAAGGTAGGAAAGCTAGTAATGCTTAACATGAACCATTCCGAACCTCAATCCAAAAGTACAAAATGGATTTCTGCCTATACTTCAACAAGCAAGCCCCAACTATACGAACTGATCCAATACCTTCTTCTTAAAAAAGTGTTTACGATGCTCTAGTTTTGCGGATTGTTTGGTTGCATAAGTTTGTTGGTTGCTTCTCTTTTCTATTGTTTCACAATAGAGTTTGGTATGGCATCCTTCTGGAACTGGGAGTAAATTGGAGCAGATGCACACAAGATCCTGTCCCCCCATCAATTTTACATTTCTATTGAACACCAGAATCTGACTCCACCTCAATTTTCAAACCCATTTTCTAATTATCCTATTGGATTGATGGAAGCATAAAAAATCAATCATCTATGAATGAAATTGCACGTGAATTACTAAGAAACTATTTTACAAAGGCCCAGAATCTGGGTATAACATACACCTGAGGTGCTGCTTTGAATTTTGTTCCTGTGATGCATAACCCATTCTCTGGAAGACGAGCTTGAAGAGCAGAAATCTTCCACATAGGGGTGTATACTGGGGCCAGGAATGCCTATGTGAAACCTCAAGAAGTGGGAAGCTATGAACTTATTTTGCCAGTTGCAAACTGGTACATTTATTAAATTTCATTTTGAACTGAGACTATAAACGAGATTTTGAAGCTATCTCCAAAAGTATGGTGACCTGAAATGGATCTTTCCATGAACCTTATGACATCTATCCCTACTTGCATCCAACTCCCAACTTGAAGCTTCACCACTGTTCTCCAGCTACTCTGAGAAAGTTTGCATGGTAGGTAGGGCAACAATTTTATACTGACAAAATTACAGCTGACCAAACTAGGCTATCATGTAAGGAAGCTGATGGCTCCAGTAGTTTAGCTATACTTAGTTTAATGAACTGGAGCCTATGCAACAAGAGGTGGTCTATGAAAAGCCCCACATATATGTACCTCACACAAGACCTTTGGACGTACTTCATACAATTCTTGACCAGAAGATGCCAAACACGGAGTGTGGGTTCCAAACGTGCGGGTTAATAATACTAAAAGGCAAAGCAGGAGGAGCGCATTTGATCATGAGGGAGGAGGCACTTATCCACAAAGAAAGCCTTAAATAAAGAAGTTGGTACAAGACTTCATACGGACAAACGAGGAATAATTTACTTGCAGAGTTGCTGATGGAGGAGTAAATAGTAAAGATCCTGATTGGGAAGAATGAAAACACTTGACAAGCATTGTGGTTATTCATAATGAATCACGGTTAAGGTAATGAAAAAAAATAGGAAGAGGTATATTGATTGGAGGTATGATCTCTTCTTCAATGGCAATTTATACACCTGACATGCTGGGATACAAGGGAATTGCAAGACCATTAAGCAGCTCTAAGTTAAGAAAGCCATGGAGAAATTTAATCTGATAGTAGGTATTATAATCTTTCCTAATTCAAATTTAATATTATTAAGGTTTTTGGTGGAATGCCTTTCCTAGTTAGAATTTGTCACAGGGCAATTGGCAGAATATGAATGTGTTAGGATCCATAATTTACTAAAACTTCTGCAGTAAAACTGCACGAACAATTGCTGAGAGAGTGGATAATTGAGGACAGAATGAGAAGTTATCATTACTTTGAATGTGCTTAACTGTTTGGAACACAACAGGGCATCATGGCAACAATTAGTATCTTTTAAACAAATCAGCGGAGAGAAAATCTGGGCATCTTGGAACACTGCTGGATTTTGAGAAGTGCTTGCAAGTAGCTGAGTAGGATGATTTTCCGCACAAACCATATCATTCAACTTAGTATTCAACTTAGCAAAAGGGTATTAATTCCAAATCCCAGATCTTCTGTAAATTGGTTAGGGTACAAGCACTGCAGCATGAATATTTCCCTTCACCAAGATTGAATTTTTTATCTCTATTAACAGATCATTCCCTGAGTATTATTTAAGACGGAGAGGATAGGGATTTAGTCCCGATCTTAAGCCCTTCAAATTTGGTAATTTCTGGATGTATCACTTTCCACAATCAAATGGGTTTTAATCAAATGGGTTTTAATTAAAATATTCAAAGAAAAATTGAATATGTTTGGAGCAGTGGGAGCTTCTAGGCAATCCTATGCGGCTAATATTTATTAATTCAAAAAGGCTGCAATAAGATCTCAGGAGTTTCTCGAGGAAATTCTATCCCTCGTTAACCTCGGGTAATCAAACTCTCCTGAAATCTCCATGCTCTTTTCAAGGTAAGTCGCAATTTTCTCCTTTTGACATTTCTACCTATAAATTGAAGACAAAATGCTTTTGCTAAATAGAGGAATACCACTTTTATTACATTGATAATGCAGGAGTTAGGAAGAGACAGGACAAAGGGGAGACGAAAACCTTGATGTGCCATTTAGGTTGGTTCATTGAAATCTTAAAATACTATAAGATCAGATGTATCTCTGAGGGAATATCCGTAGTAACAGATGTTACTCCATCACTAAGAATGGTAGACATTTTCAGGGAAAAAGAAGACTTTGAAGGTTATTCTTTCAGGGATAAAGCATCATAAACAGAAATCTGACTATTGACAACGTTTCGGGCATCCATTGAGGGATTTCCATATCAAATCTACCAGAGCAATCAAGCAGCAGGTAGAAGAGCTCCATCAGGGCATCTAATTTGGTATCATCACTAGTTCCTAGTTTGCTTTCTACCTAAATAGGGTGATAGGAGATGTTAACTGCTCTTTCTGTCATCAGAGGCTAAAATATTGCAGCATATATATATTTTAAATGTGCCTACACATCCAATTTGATCCATTTGAAACCCTCATAAAGCTCCTCTGTAAATCCAGGGGTGACCAAACAACAAGCCATCAGAAGTTGGCACATAACTGTGAGTAAAATATCTTCTCAATGACACCACATATGAGGGTAATTAACTTCTTCCAAGGGATTTGGTTTCCTAGAGAGATAACACTTCAAAAGCAATTTCCCAAAATGGACTTGGTTGAAGTGCAGAATATTTCAAATTCCAGTTCTGCCATGGTTATCTACGGAGCAAGTTTTCCTCCATTCTACCAAGTAACAACTCGTTCCTAAAATGTTCCAAGCCATAGGAGAAACCCTTGGAATTTCTTTATTAAAGTAGCACTTTCCAGAATTTCAGAAAGTAAGAGAAAGTAGGTAGGGAATTACAAAATGGAAGCTTTTGCATGTCAAACTACCTTTCCAAGTAGTTGCTAGGATGGGTACTGTTGCATGCCCCAACCATGGGAAGGTTACTGCTGTTTGGACAATTATCTTTTGCATATTTTACACTTTACCTTCCTTAATATTGATATTAACCTGTTGAAGGTGATGGTTTAAGAGTAAATTAGGCAAGGGTTTGGGCCATAATTATTTTGGAGAAGGTCCAGTGTTCAAAGAAAAATTGAATATGTTTGGAGCAGTGGGAGCTTCTACTTAACAATAACAGGATAGACAAATCAAAGAAGGTAGTTCTCAAACTTTCATCCTGAAATTTATGAAATTTCTATGGCAATTTAATAGCCTATTATTAAAAAGAAGAGAATACAAAGAGAGGCAATTATAAACTTCTGCTCATCCTACTAAATTCAAACCATTCTAGAGAAAGCTTTGAGTAGAAAAAGCATATTCATAAAGCTACATGAAATAAAATCAATTAAGAAGTAACCGCAAGATGATTGACAGCTAATCGAGACAAATCAAGGGGAACAAGAATAAAGTTTGGTTTCATATGCCATAGGAAGACCAAGGACAACGCAGTAGAGTGCTGCAAATAAGCTCAATTTAGTAAGGCAATAATAACATCAACGTTTCTACAAACAAATAACCCTCCAGAAATGGAAAACTGTGGTACAAATGATGCTAGAACTAAAAATTCATGTCTCAAGTGTTGAAGAAAATAATGAACTATTGTACTTTCAGCTCCCCTTTCAATATTGATAAACAATTGGAGAAAGGGTTTACAGTAAATGAGCAAAATGGAAGCAAATATTAGAAAAATGTGGAGAATCACAAGCAGAAAGATTTTAGGGAAAAAACCTTATTTGCTATTTCCTTAGCAGTATCTGTGACAAATATAGCTGAATTCGGGTCACTGGCACCCATTTTCCCATCCTCTCCCTGGAAACAAATTAGCAAGAGGTCATGAGTCAAGCATATATGAACAACTATTCAGTTCATAGAAAAAAAATAACTAAACAGCTTCAAAATTGGAATCTCTAGTTGACAAGAAAACACCAAGAACGTAGAAGAGAGGAGATTCATTTCTGAAATTACTTGACAGGGGTTCAAGCAGTTACATCACTAAAGGAACCTGTTAACTCAAGTGCTTATTAACCAAAGCAGATCATTTGGTCTATAAAACAGGGATCGAGTCGAAAACATTTGTTCTCCAAGAAAAAGCCAAGATCATGGCTCCAACAAAAGTTCACTATTCCCCATGAAACCAATCTTGGTTCCAACATCACATACAAAAATCTGGAATGGCAATGAACTCAATGTAGAAGAGATCAAGGCATGTTAAACTTCAATATTTCACCGGAAGCACATCGATGACTACTTGCACAAAATAAGGGATAAAATCACACCACCAGAAACTGATGTAACCATCTTAACTGAGACAAACCACAAAGTATAACAATCAAGTTATTTGGGATTGATAACGTACCAACTGATTTTTCAGGAATGGGATATGTTGAGAAGCTTTATTAAGCTGTATATGAGGAAGATCAATGTTCCCTCCTTTAAATAGGACATTCCTACCATTTTCACTAGGAGGGTATAAGATATTCATTGAGAAATGCACTTGAATACAGTTGTTAAAATGCCAAACTTATTCTGTGGTACCGCGCGCCTAGTTGACATATTCACTGGAGCATAGTTTTCTCGCACAACTGCTTACAGTTAGCCAGTATTCCAATCATCAGTATCTTAACGTCAAGATAATTAGCCACTTTTATATATAACCTAATATATTTATATTTATTTCCATTTTCCCATATACAGCCCAAGTCCATTCTCTCCAAAAAATCTGGTGATTAAAGATTTCTAAGCAAAGAATCATACCTTCATTTCTTCTCTCTTTGTACCTCTCCACTACCTTTACATTTCTATCTTCACATATGTACAATAGAATTTCATCCTGATGGTAAATGTGGAACATGTGAAAGCCAAACTAAGGCTAAAGGCTACACTCAAAGTTTGTATCATTCACTATTTTCATACTTGTTCACCAGTAGTGAAGCTTACTTCTGCTTGTTTACCTGTTAACTTAGCAGCTAATTTCAACTAGTCTTTGAATAAATTTGACATTCAAAATGCCTCCATCTTGTAGGGTAATTTGCAAGTAAAAGTTTAAATGGAGCAACATCCTAGATTTTCTAGCTCAAGGGAAGTTCAGGATTGCATGGTTAGAAAGATTTAACGGTGTTACATCATCAGTATTGATCTTGCCCTTTCTCTATGATCATTTTGTCTACTACAACCAAAGCAACAACTATACATTTATCCCACTATGTGAAGTTGGCTATATGTATCATATGTCTCCGTCATGCTCTATCCATACACATCATTCTGTCTTACTAATGGAAGAGAATAGTTTTAATAATCCATGTATCAAAGAAGATGATGAAACAGGTATTAAGGAGTAGAAGTGTTGCAAAAGAAATTTTGAAACAAATGACTTCTGAAAGAATTTCATAACACCGAAGCTGCCCACCATAAAAGTGGTGTAGTCCTGTATCAGCTAGACTATGTTAGTGATTTAATAAGTGAGACTGGAGCCTTAGGACCCAAACTTATTGATACCACAATGAATCTTAAAGTTCAATTTCTTCATGATCATGGGGAATAATCAATGGCTGCTGAGAGTATAGGTAGGTAGTGGGAAAGCTGAATATGTTGTGGGAGGTTTATAGAAAGTGTCACACGACAGCTACACAAGAAAGCAATCCCATAAAGGAGAGACATGGCACAAAAATTGGAAAGGCTGAAACTATAGACCTTCAAAAGTTCAGAGAAACACCTTACTCTAGAAGGAGAAACTGAATTCTCTCTAAAACCAAGTAACTAGGGCATGATTAGAGCCCACTCCCTAGATCCACTATACAAAACATTCCCCTAGCCCAAAGCATCTGTGTTTACAAGCGAAATTCATCATATAGTGCACCAAAAGCGAATAATAATAATTATTATACAAATAAAAGATTCCATATAGCGCAAATTTCAACTTATATCATGAATTGGGAGTAGAAAGGCAAGCTGTTTAGATTTTCAGATTATGTATACAGTGAAGGATAGCTTCTTTAATAGATTTAGATATTAGAAGCAGTGTCAAAACATGGAACAATTATGTGCAAAGCGACTCATTACATCTTGTGATTAATTGGAACATCGATCCACCGTATCGAATGTCTTGTTGAATGTTACAGCACAAACTAAAATCAACACTTGAGGTCACAGCCTTAAAAAGGAAACAAAATCACTATGCTTTTGATGTAGAAACCTGACATTTAGCTCAATCAATAAGTAAACTAGGTGAACTATATCCTTCTCGGAAGAGGGGGGAAGGGGAGGAAGTGTTACGTAAACAAGCTCACCGGTCAGAAATTATGAGTTCTGTCAAGAGAAAAGAGTTTCAAGGAAAGAAAAGAAAACCTGAAGGGCAGGAAAGAATATTGATTCTATCAAAGAAGGTTTATTATATCCTAATCGAGGAGCAACATCCCGTGTCATCCGGAAATAAGGATCCTGGAGAAAGGGATAAATTAACATTAATACAACACAGATAAAATTATGTAACGCATTGTGTAAACATGAAATATTTTCTTTGCATAATATTTGGGATCCCTTGAATCAAATAAGGCTGAGTACAAAATCAGATAGTAGAAGAAATCAAACACTTTGCTTCCCAATATGCCTCAACACTAGACAAAACGAACTGTCCCAGAAAACATGAAATTGAAGACTGTTTCACATTAAAAGGTTGAGATGAGGCAGTTATAGGTACAATATATTAAGCCTACATATGGGCCCAATGACAACAATGTTTAAGGACCAGCCTATGTAATTTCAAATTTTCAGAAGCAATACAAATGAGTATCAGACTTGGAAGAGTTGTAAAGGTGGAGAAGAGAATAGCAATACAAATGAGGCAAACAAACTAAGTGGCCTCCAGAGGTATCAGGAAAAAGTCACAACATACTCCACATTGCAGAGATTTGAATAATTCATAGGTGGGCAGAATAGCAGGGCAAGGCAAGCAAGCATAGCGCAATAGTTCTCATTTCCACTGATATTCCATGGGAATTATGAAATCTGCAGAAATATTCTATCCAGAGAGTAAAGATAGCAAATCATTAAGTGCTTCTTAGAGGAGAATCATTAGTTAAACACAGTTGGCAAGTTCATACATCCCATACACCTGAATTTTTTGGCATTTAAGTATACACGACAACCTCCTGAGACAAGAACGGCAAGAGATGTTCCTGCTTTCTACAAATGGGCACTTGCCTGATTTACGTATGGTCCTTAGTTCCCTAATAGTTTCAGTCAAGGTCATTTAGTGTAAACATTAGGTCAGAGGCATGGCAGCAAAATACAATGCCTGGTGACATTTGAAGTTACTGCACATAACAGCATGTATTGGTCTTCTAGTGTTCAAAACTAACAGAAACTCTATTGTTTCATATAATAAAACACAATGGAACAACATTCATAACTGCCCAGTATTATGTATATGTGAACCCTTGTAAACACATTTCTCCAGCATCCCAACTCTTTTCCCACTAGTTAAATGTAAAAAGTTGGATTTGAAGCTTGCAATTGAAAGACTTTCACCAGAAATCTCTTTTGGCACCTGCTTTCCTAATTCGTCTGTGCCTCTGTACTTTGGTCTTTAGACAACTTATATTTTGGGAACGTTCCATGGGGAACTGGAAGAGGTAGCAAGCCACATTCACTTTAAATTTTTTAAAATTATTTTTTGATTCTGAATTTTATGATTGTTCATATTTTTCTCTTAATTCCACCCCTTCAAATGTTAAAAGGTTTTCTTGGACTTCATGTTGAGCCTTATTTTTATGAAAACGGATTTATGCTCGCAGTTTATGCATTCCAGATTTGAAATTATAATTATCCCCTGAAGTTAATATTTAAATTGGTTCCTATGTTTGTATTCCAAAACTTGCAAATTTCTTTCTCATTGTTTACATAGATTCAAAATTCCTAATTTTTCTACGATTTTCTTTTTGATTATGTATTTAAGAGCATTTTTCAAAGAACGAATCGATCAAAGAATAAAGTGATAGATAAAGATAAATTGACAATGCCAGATATAACTTTAACAGGAAAAAAAAGCCATTTCTTAATAATTTTAAAATATAAATATTCATAAGCATTTTTTAATTATAGCAGTTAATATTACTTTATTGAAAAAATATCATCAAATGTTTGCCTTGCTCCACCCAAATGATCGGAAGAATATTATTTTATTGAAAAAATATCATCAAATGTTTGCCTTGTTCCACCCAAATGATCGGAAGTATTAGCACCTCACAGATTCTTTTCACCTATTCCAAAATTTGGTCCACTTACACAAACATATAGCAATATAAATGTATAGAAGGGAAAACACACAGAACAAACGCAGACTTTTGCAATGTACTCTTATGAACCGTCTTACCTGGGGTTAGGTATAATTCTAGCAATATTTCAAGTTTGTTTATATAACAGAAAATCATTTGAGAGATGACTTTCTATGGATAATGAGCTGAGCTACAAAGGAACATATACCAGTGAACTCTAGATGAAATTTTTGTTACTTTTCAATATGTAGTGCCTGAAACTAGCAAGGAAAACACTTTCATAGAACCGATCTACTCGGGGTTTACATATAAAATACCTCCCTCAGAAAAGTTAGAAAGAAATTCTAAGGGTAACCCCATTTAACATTGTAACAAAAAACCAAGGCTTCAAACAAGTGTTGAAATTTTAAATCAACAGACATAATTGGAACGAGAATAAACCTGGTCGATTGCACAGGGAATCAAACAGCGAAGGTTTTCTTTGCCAGAAAAAAGATGCGGAAATGAACTTGGGAAGGATGGAGCAGCCTGCCAAAACAAACACCGTGTTTTGTAAGGCATAATTTGTCACTAAATTCTTCAATGATAAATTCACATTATCACTTAAAGCTACCATTTTAAGGTTGTGATGTTACTATTTTCCTTGGTTTATTAGAAATTTAGAAAAACTTTAGAGAATATCCCCCCAAGTTGATTAATATATTCAGTCGAATCTGAAAATCAAATACACCCATGAATGTACATACAATTCTGTCTGCCGAAGATCATTATCTTCATCTCCAAACATGAAAATTTTCCTTGCAGAAACAAAAATATCAAATTGAAACATTGAACAAGTAAACATCCAAGTAAGAGATGCTGGACCAAAATCACCATAAACTTTTATACGAGAAAGGTTATTCGAACTCGAACTGTTTCTTACAGAATAACATTGTCCAACTCCCATTGAAAAGCAATGAATCAAATTTGTTGTTGAACCAAACAAAACCAGAGACCGACCCAATGCTATGTTTCTAAAATGTGTCCAACATCAGAGGAAACAAGTACAATTTAGTGAAACTAGTACCTGCACCGGCGGAAAAGCAACTTTTCCAATGTGATCTTCACCAGTAAAACCAAAAATGCCAACCACCTATTAGCCAAAATCGAAAGGTTAAAAGCACAATTCACTACGAATCCAGACAGCAGCTCGCAACATGATAAAAATACTAATGTATTACTGCCTACCTTATTGTAAGTGACGCACTTTGCAATCCTCACCATGTTCTTGTAGAAGGCACTACACGAACAAGAGCTCTGCATTAAAAAATGTGTGCATCTCAATTTACAGAATAGCCCTATTGCGAGCTCAGCATTAAAAAATGTGTGCATCTCAATTTACAGAATAGCCCTATTGCGAGCTCAGCATTAAACAAATCATGCATCTCAATTTAGAGAATAGCCCTATTGCGCAGATATCTATTCAAAGAATGTTCAGGAAAAAGACAGAACAGAGATTTTTTTACATTTACATCCCGGCCCAAGGTGCTTCTCTCTCTTCCTTATTGTTGGGCAGTAGCATGAAATGCCTTTTCAATGTACCATAGTCACAATGATGTGGTGAAAGTAACTTTCTACACCACCTACTACAGGTCTAAGTCTTTGTAATTGATCAGGGTGCTACCATACATTTACTTTTTAGTTTAAAATCCGAAGGTCAGTTTTTTGCTGAAGGAGCAAGAAAATATAGTAGTTAGCTTAGGGGCTCCTAAAGTTACTTCATTTCCTATTCGATTTGAAAGATTGTGTTTCTTATCATTTAGATTTATCAAAGTAAACCCAAGCTTAGTTAATTAATATATTGCCTACATACAAGGACAAAACGGTACAATTTAAGTTCAACATTCAGATCAAAATGTTTGTCAAACAAAATCTATTGGTTGCAAATATTCAGACATTCAAAACTAAATTTTAAACATTCAGATTTCACCAATTTAATTAATTTAATAATGATTATTCAGAATTAAGCATTGAATTTTACTAACAGACCCTTAACCCCAAGAACTTTAAGATGCTAACGAACAATTTCCTTTGTTGTCCCCAAGAGGTCATGATCTCAAGAACGAAAAAAGTTGTTGCATGAGGAGATTCAAGATTGTGCCCATGCTTATTCATATTTTATAGGAAGGTTATCAAGCAGAGAATTCTGAAACCCGACACAAGAAGAATGTAACTTTGATTCATGATCAAATCTGTCCAAAAGAACTCTTCTTTCAAAATTCTTTATCATTCAAAGCTCAAATCTACATTGTTTTCAGCTCAAATCCGAATCTAGAAGAGACTCTATAACATTAGTTTCAATTTCTAATGCAATTCAACAGTGAAACAATCCCACGACCTAAAATTCTAATAGTATAGAGTCTCTTCTACAATAGACCTAAACTACTAGAAGGGATTCCGTGTTATTCCTTTGAACTGTATGGGATCTGTCTTGCATCACTTCTGCCAAGCTTAATTTCAGTTTGTCTTGATCAAACCAAAATCAAATCAAATATTTTTATGGTTTCTGTCTTCGTGTCTTCCAATAGCAAATATGAACAACGGGCTGTTTCAGACAATTTTGGGCTTAGAAATCTCTTTCACTTTGAAAGAACATTCAGGACCTAAACTGCAACCAAATTCCTTTCATAAGTCACTAGAGTTTTCAATCCGCCAACAGTTCATTCCTTCACTTGTTGGCAACGCTTTTCGAATAAAATTTTAAATCTACAAAACATTACCGAAATTAATTTCTTTAGCCACACATGTTTTTTCCTCTCACAATCAATTCCAGTGATGCAACAATTTCCTGAAGATAACATAAAAATCCCACGGCTACAAGAACTAAAATTAACTTGACATATTCACAGAGTTTCTTTCTTCTCTGGATCCTAGCAAATTAAGGAAATTCTTATTGATTTATTTCCTTGTTCCATCAGTTAAATTCAGATCAGGTTCTCCATTTTGTTTGAACTGTAAGACTGGGTTTAACTTTTTCCTTCTCTATTTTTAGTCCATCAGTTCTGATCCCATCACATAAACCTTTTTATCTACGTCATATCAAACCACAAATGACCAATAACATGGTTTGAACCAAAAAAATTTACAAATGCCCATTTTATTGGATCTGTTAAAGTACTCATCCAAGTATAGCTCAAAACTTCTTTAGGCCTATTACATAATTACATTCATCCTTTCAAGGGTTCAAAACCTCCAGAGTTATTAGGAAACCCACCAACTTACACAGATATTACACATGGATGGCAAAGGTGATTGTGGCTGAAAAGTGCAGCAAACAGGCATGCCAAAAAGGAAATAGAGCTATGGATGGGATGAGGGAAGAACTGACATCTCCTCCTGATTCTTCATTTCTTCAATTGAGTTTTAAGAAGAGTTGAACATGAGCTACCAGAACATTTTCCATTTTCGGGAAACTTAAGTCATAGTAAAGGCATGGCTGTCCATGTCATGTTGGAAGCCATTTGGAATGTTCACAGAATTTTATGTAGTCCCCACATAATAATGTAGCATTGCCAAGAATCAAGATTGACACAAAAATTAGGAACACAATAAAGCTTCTATACCAAATCATCTGTCTAAAATCTTTAACTAAAAGAAAGGTACCTAACCTAATATCATACACTTAAGTTCCCCTTACTTCGGAAATAATGTGTTCACTAAATTGGAGAACGCACAGCTGACGCAAAGGTAAAACCTACCTTACGTCAAAGGAAATCATTGAATTTCAGAAAATCTCTCCATGTCCATTGGGAATAGTCTACCTTATCCATGAAAAGCTATTTAACCCCTTATGTGGGAACTAAAATTGATAAAAACCTCTAGCTACAATGTGTAAAGTTGAACAATTATGTGCAAGGATAACTAGAGTAGGAATCTACTATCTTTTATGCGAAAAAATCGTCATTAAATGCTTGCAATAATAGCTCCATTCATTCCAATGGAAGTTACTGGTCCTAACTAAAAGGCACAAATTGAGCAAGACTTGGAGTTATCTAATATTCTGATAAGCCATTGAAATCATTATACACAAACACCTTAAACAACACATCAACGATCCAATTATCAACATCAACAACATTGCTTATCTATTATTTTGTTGGGAGCCACTGTAACTAAAACCTCAAGTTCAAATCACAAATGATTTTTACGTACCCTCCAACATAGTCAAAATCAGAGAATATAAAAGTCCTTGATATGTCAAATCCACAAGCAATTATATCCTTTGCGTTCTCTCGTGCAAGTCTCTGACTTTCCTCTACTGACAAATTCTTCCACATGCACTTCTCATCATCAGTCAACTGTATCACAAGTGGAACTTTAAAAGCATCTTGCAAGTACCTGCAGTTAAAACCCACATATTAAATCGAAAAATTTGGCTGTCGACAAGCAAAGCCGGAACGTCGACCCAAACCAAGGATGGCCAGGTCCCCCGATTCCAGGGGTTAGGGTAAATAGGATGATGGCGTCGGGGCATACTATGCGTAACGGTTCCACCATTCATAAAATAAAAAGAAAAGCCATTCCATTTCAACAAAAAACTGACACCCAAGTTCCATAACTTTTGGTCCGATATACAATATCACGTAGATTCAAATTGGCTGGTACAACCACTATATTGTCCATTTCCATCGGAAAGTGGAAAGATTCCATGGACACATATTATTCTCAAAACCCCTGCACAACAAAATGGAAAGGAAAATATACTCCCAAAAATACCAACCTTCATTCAGATATAATATCATATTTAACAATTCAACATTTATCAAGTTTATCTAACTTAACAAATTAAAATTAACTCGTGTAATAAGAAATAAAATTGTGCAATATTTAACTGCAAATAAATAATTTTGGCTCAAAGAGCATAGTCAATCAATTACTGCCCCGGTTTTTTATGTAAGATGTTTTAAAAAGTGGGCTAAACTTTTTTTATTAGATGTTTTAAACTTTCAATAAAACTTTTGGCTTTCTAGTCCTATTTAATAATAGAGTTTAAATATATACAAGAGTTTTTTTTTTTTTTTGGAAGAAGTGATATAATAAAAGAAAAATAAGATCTATTATGATTTATGTGAACAGTGTTATAATTTTCATATAAAAAAAAAATTCTTAAAAAAAAAACTGCATAAAAAACCGTATAAAAACATGAAAGATCAAGAGAAGCAAAAACGAAAATGTTTATGCCATAAATTAACACCAGTTCAATTTTAAAGCTGTCTCAAAATTCAATAGTTAAATCAAGCTTTCGAATAAAATAATCCAAAAAAGATAGTTCTTTGTTTTGCATACTTAAAAGTTTTATGTTTCCCCATTTTTCAACACACATTTTCAATTTCTAGGCTTACAATTCAATAAATAGCCCCATAATAGAAACTTTATAATCCTAGAACTAAAAACCAATTCGTCAGTTCATATTATCAAAATCTAAAGCTAAAAAATAAGTCAAGATGTGATAAATCAGCCTACCGTTCTAGAACTGCATATTTTTGCGACAAAACACAACTTTTTTAATCTCCCATTCAACTTCTTCTTTTTCCCATACAAAAAAGCAACTCAAAACACAAACCATTTATCTCTTTTTGTCAAAATTAACCGTAAATCCGAGTACATAGACACAAGCAATTACACAAATTTTAACCCACATAAATTTGTAAAATAAATATTAAGAAACAAATCTCCGGTAAACTTACTTGGTGAACATAAAGGGAACAAGATGCCCAAGATGCAATGCTTCAGAAGAAGGACCACGGCCAGTGTACAAGTAAAACTTCTCTCCTCTTTCATAAGCATCTAGAAGATGACCAAAGTCGCGGTGAGCAAAGAACACACCACGGCGGAGGAAAACGTGAGGGGGCATGTTAGTGAGGCGCCTAATACGGTCGATGAACGAAAGTTCCAATTTTTGACAGCCGAACTTGTCAATTAATTTGTCGTAGTCGATTTTTCCGCCAGGTTTGGCTGATACTGTCCAAGGATTCACAATTTGGTCTGCCAATTCCCCGTCTTCGGCTGAGGGTTTCGCTGGGTCCGCCATATGGAAATTGAAACTTTTGATAGTATTGTGTTTCTGGTATTATTTTTCCAGGTTGCTCCGATATGGTGGTGAGTCTAGTTTTCACGGTCTTTCTCTTTTGGGTTTTTGGATGAAGAAGTGATGCCTCCCATTTAGTATATAATGAGTCCGTTTACGGTTGTCCTATATAGGAGTAGGAAGCGCGCTATAGTAACGCGTTACAGTTTTTTTTTTTTTTTTTTTACTCACAGCCTTTTTAAAAAAAATTCTTTTTTAAAAAAAAATACTTTTTAAAAAAAAACTTAACAATGGAGATCAAATCAGGATTATATAGACATCAGATCAGTGAATAATTGACATCAGATCAACAGACTATACATATCAGATCAAGAATATAAAAGAAATCATATACTATAACTAAAACATACTTAACAACGTAGATCAGATCAGGATTATATAGACATCAGATCAGAGAATACTAGACATCAGATCAACAGACTATAGATATCAGATCAAGAATATAAAAGAAATCATATAGTAGAACTAAAACATACTTAACAAGTGAGATCAGATCAGGGAATACTAGACATCAGATCAACAGACTATAGATATCAGATCAAGAATATAAAAGAAATCATATACTAGAACTAAAACATACTTAACAAGGGAGATCAGATCAGGATTATATAGACATCAGATCAGAGAATACTTGACATCAGATCAACAGACTATAGATATCAGATCAAGAATAAAAAAGAAATCATACAGTTGAACTAAAACATACTTAACAAGTGAGATTAGATCAGGATTATATAAACATCAGATCAGCGAATACTAGACATCAGATCAATAGACTATAGATATCAGATCAAGAATATAAAAGAAATCATACAGTATAACTAAAACATACTTAACAAGTGAGATCAGATCAGGATTATATAGACATCAGATCAGAGAATACTTGACATCATATCAACAGACTATAGATATCAGATCAAGAATATAAAAGAAATCATACACTAGAACTAAAACATACTTAACAATGGAGATCAGATCAGGATTATATAGACATCAGATCAGAGAATACTAGACATCAGATCAACAGATATAGATATCAAATCAAGAATATAAAAAAATCATACAGTAGAACTAAAACATGCTTAACAAGGTAGATTAAATCATTATTATATAGACATCAGATCACAAAATAGTAGACATCAAATCAACAGACTATAGTTATCAGATCAAGAATATAAAAAGAAATCATATCATACAACAAAAATGTCCATAATATGTATCATAATATCTAAAATTATTTAATTATAAAACAAATAAAATGATAATTTAAAAATATTTTTTTATAAAATTCAAAAACATTAAAAAAAATACTGAATTGTTTAGAAAAAAATGGACGAAAAAAAGTCTCAAAGAGGAAGGCAAAAAAAAAAAAGGCCAAAAATAACAAAAGAAAAGAATACTACTGTAGCACGCTACTGTAGCGCGCACTGTAGCGCGCTACTGTAGCAGTAGGAGTAAATTTGCATGGTGGTCCTATAGGACCACCATATAAATTACCGTATATAATTTGCTGGATTTCTAGTAAGTAGGGGTGTAAATCGGCCGATTTGGCCGGTTTGAAGGCTAAAGTACCGGCCAAACCAATAAATATGGTTTGACAAATTTTCAAACCAAGTCGACCAAATAAATATGTCAAAACAAGTCGGCCAAACCATATTTAGACGTTTGGTTCGTCCAGTTTGGACGGTTTCAAATAAATTTACGTTTTATTTTAAAAAAACAAGTATACACAAATAGAATTTTATATTTTGTAAAACATCAATGGAAACTATCATTTGAAAGTTGTAACTATCCAGCCAGTCAATGAAAATATAGACTTCACAAAAACAATTGCTATCTCAGATAATAAACTACTAATGCAAACTCAACTTTAGCAGCACTTTTTACCACTTTTTCCCAGTAATAATAGGTACACACTACACAGTACACAGCAACAAAGCCTCCAAAGTACACATACACAGGTTTGAGTGCTTCAAAAAATAACAAGTTTAAAAGTACAATACCATTGGCTGCAGAAGAGCCAAAGAATAGCCAAAGATTGCGAATAGCCAAAGAATATTGCACGCCACATGTGTTGAGATGTTGTCACTCGATATTATCCGTGCAAATATTTAGAAAGTTGGCAAAATCTATCAAGAAAAACAAGTATTACTTTGTTAGCAATAATAATAAAATAAGTCAACATAACATACATTTATGTATTATATAAAGAAGGAACATTGAATTGTACCTTTTTCAACATTTTCAAGCTCTTCAATCTCTTGCAAAGAATCCCGTAAATGAATAATTTCTTGAACCATTTCACTCCTCAACCAATTTTGCGTACATATAAGAGCTTGCACTATTCTAAGAGTAAGACTACTCCTAAAAGGGTCTAAAATTCGACCTCCTTGCTAAATGTAGACTCTGATGCAACTGTAGAAACAGGAATAGCCAACACATCTCTAGCAACTTTAGATAAAATCTTATACTTTTTCGAATTGGTCTTCCACCAATCCAACAAGTCAAATGATCCATGTATATTCTCTTTGGCATCAGTCAAATATTTCTCCAATTCACTTTTCTCTCATTTGTCTCCTGATTCCATGAAAGACAAAAAAATTTTTAAACGGCTCTGATGTATATCAACACTGTCATCTTCAAAATGGTCACCCACCACATTACTGCTTGAAGATGCACTTTTCTTCTTGCCATGTTCAGGATCTAATGTTTCATAATGCTCATAAAGCTTCCTCAAAGTGTCTTTTACTTTTCTGCTCATCCTAATTGCAATATCAGAATCCCCATACATATCCATAAAACTCCAATTAATGTACTCTTGTTTGTAACGGGGATCAAGAACCACAACAACAAATAATAAAGGATTAATCTTCTCCACATCTCCCCAATACTTATCATACTTCACTTTCATTTGGGAAGCCATGACACTCAATTTTATATCACTAGATTTCTCACAATTAGTTATATGAGTGTACATTGCATACATATCATGAAAGTAAGTATTTGAAGTAACATATAATGATCCAGAAAATCTTTTTGTCATATCATAAAACAACTCAAGAAATTTCATGAAACAACTAGCAGCATCCCAATCTCTATCACAAGGTGGTCCAACAAAACTCGAACCCTCACTAAAGTATCGCATATATTGTCCATCATCTCTCATACAATCAAAAGCTCTCCTAAACTTTAAAGCTGAATTTAACATTAAGAATGCAGAATTCCATCTAGTAGGAACATCCAAACAAACACTTCCTCCAATCTCCAATTTTTCTGATTTCACGCATTCATTAAATTTTGCCAACCTAGAAGGAGATGATCTAACATATCTAACACCATTTCTGATAACTTGAATAGAAGAATCATAATCTTTTAAACCATGCGTCACAATCAAATTTATTATATGAGCACAACAACGCATATGCAAAAATTCACAATTCAATACTGAATTTCCCCAATTTCTAATCTTTGTTTGCATATAAAAAATGGCACCATCATTAGAACTTGCATTATCCACAGTAATTGTGAAAACTCTCTCAATACCCCATGCAATCAAACATGCCTTAATCATTTTCCCAATTGTTTCTCCTTTATGATTAGGAATAACCTCAAAATTCAAAAAAAAATTCTGTAACTTCCAATCATCATTAATATAATGCACCGTTAAAACCATATAATTAATGTACTGCACTGAAGTCCACGTATCCGTTGTAAAGCAAAATTGATTTGAGGATTTAGAAAACATGGCTTTCAATTTTTCTTTCTCTTCAACATACAAGCTTATGACATCCTTAGCCAATGTAACACGAGTAGGCATCACTAACTTGGGCTGAATTACAGAACAAAAGTACTTAAATCCCAATTTTTCAACAAAAGAAAATGGGAGTTCATCCATAATTATCATCTTAGCCAAAGCCTTCCTACCCATTTCTTGAGTAAAAGTCACAGCTGTCAAATTTCCAACATTTGGTTCAAAACCTAAAGTCTTTTGTTTCTTATCCTCCTGTTTTCCATAACGATATTTTCTACACTGATAATTCAAATGATTACATAAACTACTAGTACCAGTCTTGCTTGGATTATAAGCATAACTCTTCTTGCAATATTTGCACTTACACCTAGGATCAATCTTTGGAACTGGATTTGGAATAACGAAGTGGTCCCATACCTGTGAGAGTTTCTTCTTTCGCGTGGATACTTTTTCCAAAGAAGGTTTTGTTGTGTCTCATAATTCTTTTGTAAGCTCAGGCTCAACCTCATTGGTTTCCCTTGTTTCACGGTTCTCCTCCATTTGTACATCAACAATTGCATGAGTCTCGTCTGTTGAAAGTAAAAAGTGTGAATGAGAGAGTTTTGTGGGAAAATAATCAAGCTAAGGGATTTAATGAATCCCACATTGGAAAGGTGAGAAAAAGAGAAGCACTTTATAAGCATTGTCTTGTAAAGTGAGCTTTGAATTCCTACACTACTTCATACATCGTAGCTCTCGCTCGCGTGCGCACGCGCAAGGGGGTGCGATCGAGGGACCGAATTAGCTTAGACTTGTGTGCGAGTGCATGCTCGCACCTGCGGACACGAATGCCGGACGAATTGTAGACTTAAACGGCAGGCCTGATCAACCTCCGTTTTGCTACTAATCAGTTTCAATTTTTCCCAGTTAATATGCAGATTAAATGAGAATTTAATCTGATTTAAATCTGCTGACTCTCTTAATGATGAATGGATTATTCTTCAAAATGAAACGGATGATTAATTGCTAATTAATCCTGACGTTTCTACATTTGTTTGTAATACTGGTCAGTTTTAAGCAATAGAAGCAGACGTTTCGACATTGTTCTGGAAAACTGATGACCGTTTATGAGAAATAGGTGCAGAATCAAATAATTCTGTCACACTAATTGCTGGTTTGATTCTAAAACAGACATAATTAATTTGAAGAATAATGACAGCCTATTAAACATGATTCAATTCTTGTTTAAATGAAAGGCTCCACCTTTCACTATAAATGTGAGCACTCTAACCATTCCAAACACACAAAAACAGAATTCTTCTTGTTTCCTCAAGAAATTCTGCTCCTCCTTCTTTCTAGAAAACCTTTTTCTCCCTAGAATTTTTCCTTAAGCCTTCCCAGAAATCTTCTGAAGTGTTCAACAACTGTTTTAGTTCGTTGGTGAGCCAGTTTTTGTGCTAAACTGAGTTTACGGTTCCATTGCATCCTGGGAGGTAATTGCCCACGTAATCTCTAAGCACTAAATAGAGAGGGCAAATTTATCTTAAGGAAGTTGTGCTTGCACAAGCCTTGGAATTTCCTACTAGCCATCCTCATTTTTTGCCAACAATCTTAAGATAATTTTTTTTTATTATCCATGGCTAGTTCAAGTGAAATTGCTGCCGAGGTGAACCCGCCTGTCACCTCAAGTAAGGGCTTTGTGCCTTCAATGCCTACTATGCCAGGGAGCCACCATGAGAAACCCGAGAAGTTTCAAGTGGTTGCCATGTACTTCAAGAGATGGCAACAAAAGATGCTGTTCTACTTGACCATGTTGGGTCTTGGAAGGTTCGTGAAAGAAGATCGCCCCAAGGTCCCCGAAGGTGATAAGTCATTGGAAGACACCGTGGAGGCTTGGGAGTATTCGAACTTCCTTTGTCGCAATTACATCCTGAATGGATTGCATGATTCCCTATACACGATATATGGGACGTACAAAACGACAAAGCAAATGTGGGAGGCTTTGGACCTTAAGTACAAAATCGAGGATGCAAGCTCAAAGAAATTTGTGGTCAGCCGCTTCCTCGATTTCAAAATGATTGACTCGAAATCTTTGATGAGTCAAGTGGATGAGTTGCAGCTCATCTTGCACGAGATGAGTGCGGAAGGGATGGTTTTGAGCGAGCCGTTCCAAGTGACGGCCATGATCGAGAAATTGCCACCAAGTTGAAAGGACTTCAAGAACTATCTCAAGCACAAACGCAAGGAGATGACGATGGAGGATCTCATTGTCAAACTTCGGATTGAAGAAGACAACAAGAAAGCTGAGATCAAGTCGGTCAACCCTGCAGAAGCCAAGGTCAATGTGCTGGAACATGGCAAGGGAGGCTTCAAGAGTAAGGCAAAGTTCACCGATAAAGGCAAAGCCAAGCTTGGGGTAACGGGAGGTGTCTCGAAGCAGAAAACCAAGTTCAAATGCAAGTGCTTCAACTGTGGAAAGCAGGGCCACAAGTCATCGGAGTGTCGTATTCCCATGAAGAACTCCGAGGCAAACACGGTCCAGGAAAACCCAGAGGAGGATATCAGTTTGGTTGCTGTGATCTCCGAGGTGAATATGGTGGAGTCAAACCAGAAAGAATGGTGGTACGACTCGGGCTCAACCAAACATATGTGTGTCAATAGAGGACACTTCTCAACTCTTGTTTCGACCCATGGCGAGGAGCTGTATATGGGGAACTCGGCTGTCGCCAAAGTCAAGGGAAAAGGAACGGTTTTGCTCAAGTTGACTTTGGGCAAAATGTTGACTTTGAAGGACGTGCTTTATGCTCCAGAAGTCCGAAAGAATCTTATTTCTGGGTTCATGCTGAATAAGCATGGATTCCGAGTTGCAATAGAATCGGATAAGATTATTCTTTCAAAGTCGGGATTGTACTTGGGGAAGAATATGCATCCGAGGGGATGTTTAAAATGAATGTAATGACTATTGTCGATGATAATGGAAATACCTCTTTTGCTTACTTGATTGAGTCTTCTAGCTTATGGCATGGTTGACTAGGTCATGTTAATTTTAATTCGATACGTCGATTAATTAACTTGAACCATATCCCAAGTTTCCAAATTGACCTAAGTCATAAATGTGAAATATGCGTTGAGGCAAAATTGACTAGGTCATCGTTCCAAACGGTTGAAAGAAATAACGAACCCCTTGACTTAATACATAGCGATGTATGTGATTTGAAATCGGTTCAAACACGAGGTGGTAATAAATATTTTATTACCTTTATTGACGATAGCACAAAATATTGCTATGTTTATTTGCTTAAAAGCAAAGATGAGGTGTTAGATAAATTTATTCTCTATAAAACCGAGGTTGAAAATCAACTTGGAAAATGAATCAAGAAATTGAGAAGTGATAGAGGTGGAGAATACGAAGCACCTATCGGTGACTATTGTGCTAAAATGAAATAATCCATGAAATAACTGCATCGTACTCACCTCAATCCAATGGGGTTGCTGAACGTAAAAATCGCACATTAAAAGAAATGATGAATGTAATGTTGTTAAGTTCAGGCTTACCTTCTAATATGTAGGGGGGACGCTATTCTATCGAGTAATTACGTACTTAATAGAATACCTCGAAAGAAAGAAGGGAAAACCCCATATAAATTATGGAAAGGAAAAACACCTTCATACAAACACTTGCGAGTGTGGGGTTACCTAGCGAAGGTAGCAGTACCGACACCAAAGAAAATAAAGATAGGTCCCAAAACGGTGGATTGTGTCTTTATTGGCTACGCTCATAATAGTACTGCATATCAATTTCTTGTGTATGATTCGAAAATACCGGATATACACAAGAATACTACGATGGAATCAAGAAATGCATGTTTCTTTGAAAATGTATTCCCTTGGAAATCAGTTGAGGAAACTGGCTCTAAAAGGCCTAGTGAAACCATCAATGAAGAACCACCGAGTCAAGAAGTGGTAGAGTTAAGACGTAGCAAAAGAGCAAGGATAGAGAAATCATTTGGGGATGATTTTGAAACCTTTCTCGTTGAGAAAGAACCACAGACTTATGCTGAAACTGTGAATTCTTCGGAAACACCTTTATGGAAAGAAGCCATAAAGAGCGAGATTGATTCTATTTTACAGAATCATACTTGGGAGTTAGCGGATATCCCTCCTGGCTGTAGTCCGTTAGAGTCAAAATGGATTTTCAAACGGAAAATGAAAGCGGATGGCTCTATCGACAAATACAAAGCTAGGTTGGTAATCAAAGGGTATAAGCAACGAGAAGGCTTAGACTACTTTGATACGTATTATCCGGTAACGAGAATAAATTCCATAAGGATGATATTGGCTATCGCAGCCTTACGGAATTTGGAAATACATCAAATGGATGTAAAAACAGCTTTCTTAAATGGAGATTTAGATGAAGAAATCTACATGGAACAACCCGAAGGGTTTAAAACTCCAGGTTCCAATAAGAAAGTATGTAAACTGGTTAAGTCATTGTACGGTCTGAAACAAGCTCCTAAGAAATGACATGAGAAGTTTGACCATGCAATGATAACCAGTGGATATAAAATTAATGAGTGTGACATGTTGGGAATTAGTCTAGGTGTTTAATCCAATTAAACAGCGGAATCCTAAACTATGAGGATCGGGTCTTACCCTTGAAGCGTAATCGGTTGCGCACGTCGCCTGGCTCCTCTGAGAAGATGGCGTTTTGTTGTCTCCAAAATCCTTCCTCGAAGGATCCTCTACTCTCAAGCACGAAAGCCTTCGCAGGTTGGTGCTAGCCAATCTTGCCTACCCGGAGAATTTGGGAAATCTGTGTATCTTTCTGATGAGAATCATTCAAAAATCCTGCTCCTACAATTATATCCCTAGGATATTTGTAGAGAATTAATTTCCAAAATCAGTATTGTAATTTATCCAATTATAACTTAACTGATTTTAGTAATTTCCAAATCAGTATTATTACCAAATATTATTTAACTGATTCCAAGTCAGTATTTAAATAATATTTACTAATTCCAAATCAGCCTTAAATAACACTTTAATGATTTGGGTTATACACCAAGCCCATGGATCAACCCATGACCCATGGATCAGGCTGATGGGTCAAGAACTTCAATTGCAATTAAGTCCCTTGATTTATCAGCCCATCCCAATTGTTCCCAGGTAATTAATTAACTATTAATTAATACCACCGAACTTTCCAATAATATTCAATTAAACCATTTAATTAAATCTTATTTATTTAAGTATAACAATTATACTTATTGTAGGCAAGAATACTTATTATGCATCATTGGACTTTCTTATGTGCGATCCTGTAGGCCCATTCCAAATTGGCAACGGATAACTCAATCTCATTGATTAATCCATAAGTCATTAGTGGTCTCTAGCAAGACATAATGACTACCCAATTCAGAATGGAGGGTCGAATGGAGATTCAACACAACCTTTTCGAGCAAACTGCGTACGATCCTCTACATCGATATCCAGCTTAGCATAAGGCATGGAACCATCATCCTTATGTAGCTAAGCGTTTACTTGATCTCTTAGTGACACTGAATCCATCAAGCAAATGATATCCTTATCATTCCTTGGGCATGGCCATGCACTTTTCAGTTCACTATCAAGTGCCAAGATATCATCTCTCACTTAAGAGAGATTTGTAGTCCCATCACTTCACCTACATACCTTAGCGTGTCTCATAGTGTACCCAATCATACCCGTACTTGGCAACCTGTTACGGCCCCGTTAGGCGTATGTCAAAGCACACTACAATTCACCTAAGACCATGTAGTGATTTCTGGTCTAAGGATCCTAGTACCAGTACTACTCAAAAGAATCACTCATGATCTGGTTAGTCCATGGAGTGTTTCTTTTGGCGGATCGATTTCATGAATTTAAATATGCACAAGGATATTACTATCATGAAATTAACTCATTTGATAAACAATCAATCAAACGACAAATATCTTATTTACATAAATACCCTCAAAGTATATTTACATAAATAGCCCTCATTAGGGCACATTCACCAACAATCTCCCACTTGCCCGATGAAGGGCTATGTCCTAAACTGTTTAAGACCAAGCTCTATTACATGTCTATCAAACTTTGACTGTGGTAGAGCTTTTGTGAGAGGATCTGCTATATTGTCGTCTGACCCTATTTTGCACACTTTCACATCTCCTCGATCAATGATCTCTCGGATGAGGTGAAATCTTCTAAGTATGTGTTTGGTTTTCTGGTGTGACCGAGGCTCCTTAGCTTGTGCGATGGCCCCGTTATTGTCACAGAAAAGTTCTATCGGATCTTGGATACTCGGTATCACTCCGATGTCTGACACGAACTTTCTCAGCCAAACAGCTTCCTTTGCAGCATCTGATGCAGCAATGTACTCAGACTCTGTTGTAGAATCGGCTGTTGTATCTTGCTTTGAGCTTTTCCAACTTATTGCACCGCCATTCAGACTAAACACGTAGCCTGATTGTGACTTCATGTCATCTTGATCTGTTTGGAAAGCAGCATCAGCGTAACCTTGTACAATGAGCTGTTCTTGTCCTCCATACACTAGCATTAATCCTTTAGTTCTTCGTAAGTACTTCAGGATTGCTTTGACTGCAGTCCAATGATCCATCCCTGGATCTTGTTGGTATCTGCTAGTCATGCTAAGTGCATGTGCAACATCCGGACGGGTACACAACATGGCATACATGATAGATCCTATTGCCGAAGCATATGGGACTCTACTCATTGTATCCCTCTCCTCTCTTGTTGAAGGACCTTGGTTCTTCTTCAAGAGAAGGCCATGTCTAAATGGTACCTTACCATTTTTGGAGTTAGACATATTGAATCTTTTCAATATCTTGTCTATGTACCCTTCTTGACTTAGTCCCAGAAGCCTTTTAGATCTATCCCTATAGATCTTGATACCTAGTATCGTCTCAGCTTCTCCTAAGTCTTTCATAGAAAATACACTCCCCAACCATTGTTTGATGTCCTTCATCAAGGGAATGTCATTTCCTATGAGTAGGATGTCGTCCACATATAGGACAAGGAAAACAATCTTGCTCCCACTAACTTTCTTGTAAACACAAGGCTCATCTTCGTTCTTGATGAATCCGTAACCTTTTACTTCCTCATCAAAACGAAGATTCCAACTTCGAGATGCTTGCTTTAGTCCATATATAGACCTCTGAAGCTTACATACTCGATTAGGATGCTTTTGATCGATGTATCCCTCGGGTTGTTTCATATAAACATCCTCGAGTAGGTTTCCATTCAGGAAAGCCGTCTTAACATCCATCTGCCATACCTCATAGTCAAAATATGCTGCTATGGCAAGCATTGTCCTAATGGACTTGAGCATCACGACAGGGGAGAAGGTTTCATCATAGTCTATACCATGAGTCTGTCTGAAACCTTTAGCCACTAGTCGTGCCTTGAAGATCCCGCCAGGTTTTACCTTGAAAATCCACTTGCAATCGACAACCTTTGCCTGAACAGGAGGGTCAATCAAAGTCCACACTTTATTGTCCCTCATGGATTGCATTTCAGATTCCATGGCTTCCAACCATTTATCTGAATCCGGACTTTCTAAAACCTGTTTGTAGTTCGCGGGCTCATTAGAGTCCACCAAGATCAAATCTTGATCGTCAGTCACGAGAAATCCGTATCTCTCGGGTTGGTGACGAGATCTACCAGATCTTCTAGGTTCTTGTGTTGTTGACTCAGGTTGCTCATCTTCATGAGTTTCTATGTCAACTTCCATCTGAGTTTCTGTAGATCGTTCTACATTCTCTTGTGGTTCTTGAACTTCTCCGAGTTCTATTCTACTCCCACTGTCTTTCTTGTACAGATATTCTTTCTCTAAGAAAGTAGCTCCTCGAGCAACGAACACTTTGTTCTCAGTTGGGTTGTAGAAATGATATCCTTTGGTTTCTTTAGGATATCCCACAAATAGGCATTTGTCAGTTTTGGGTTCAAGCTTATTACTTTGTAAACGCTTTACATGAGCTTGACAACCCCAAACTCGTAGATAGGACATATAGGGCTTCCGACCCATCCATATCTCATATGGAGTCTTATCTACTGCCTTAGATGGAATACGATTCAATAAGTAGGCAGCAGAAAGGAGAGCATAACCCCAAAAGGATGTAGGGAGAGTCGCTAGGCCCATCATTGATCGAACCATATCTAATAAGGTCCGATTTCTCCTCTCGGATACACCATTCCATTGAGGTGTTCCTGGTGGAGTCAGCCGTGAAACAATTCCACACTGTTTTAGATAGTCATCGAACTCATCACTAAGGTATTCACCTCCCCGATCGGAGCGAATAGCCTTAATCCTTCTATCCAACTGATTCTCTACTTCGTTTTTAAACTCTTTGAACTTTTCAAAAGTTTCACTTTTATACCTCATTAAGTAGACATACCCATATCTACTAAAGTCATCAGTAAAAGTCACGAAGTATTCAAATCCACCTCTGGCTTGTGTGCTCATTGGTCCACATACATCCGTATGTATTAGGGCCAATAGCTCATTTGTTCTTTCACCTTTCTTATTGAAAGGACTCTTTGTCATTTTGCCTTGCAAGCAGGGTTCGCAGGTATCATATGATTCAAAATCAAATGAACCAAGCACTCCATCCTTGTGAAGCTTTTGAACTCGCTTTTCATTTGCATGGCCTAATCGACAATGCCAAAGGTATGTTGGACTTAAATCATTTTTAGATGATTTAGCTTTCTTTTCTATGTTATAGACTGGTTTTTCTTGGGTCAAATCCAAGACATACAGACCGTTACACATATTTGCAACTCCGTATAAAATATCATTTCGATATAAAGATAACGAATTATTCTCTATAATAAATCGAAAACCTTTATTATCTAAACTCGAAACTGAAATAATATTTCTGCTCAAAGCAGGTACATAATAACAATTTTCAAGTTCGATATTTAAACCAGAAGGTAAAGACAGAGTGTAATCTCCAACTTCAACAGCAGCAACTCTTGCCCCGTTGCCCACTCGGAGATCTACTTCACCTTTCTTTGTTATCCTTCTATTTCTGAGTCCTTGCACATTAGTACAAATGTGAGCCCCACAGCCAGTATCTAATACCCATGAGGTGGACATAGAAAGATTTATTTCTATAACAAAGATACCTGAAGCTTGTTCACGAAACATTTCCGTCAGTGACTCATAAATTCGGAACGCTTCCAAATTCATGAACTGCTTTTGAAGCTCGTCTGTCATAGACGCTAGCATCAAGTACGTCACATCATCGGAGTCGCTTTTCAGCTTATCCCAGGCTCGTTGAACAGTTACCGAAGCATTTTGTGGTTGTTCAGGTAAAGCGGTCTCTAAGACATGTAGCTTCCTTTCTTGTTTGAGAACTATTCTCAAGTTTCTTTCCCAATCTAAGAAGTTTGGTCCAACCAATTTACCTTTATCCAATATACTTCTTAGAGTAGAATTTAAGATAACATTTGTGCTAGATGATGCCATTTCTACAAAGAGTAAATGCAAAATATTAGAATGAGTTTTGAAAAATGTTTTCCACAATAGCCAAAATTGAAATCCCAAACAATTTTGTGTTGGTGCTAGATTGTGGGCCGAAAATCCACAAAGAGTCAACCCCAGTCTTGCTTTGGCAAGTATCGTAGGGATCGGGCTCTTCTGGTAGGCAACGTTCAAATCACATTCCATGTAATTTAACGCTTTCCAATTGCATACCATGCAACTTTTCGGTGATAGGATGAACATTCCAAATGTTTGACACCATCCTACCTTTGCAAAATTAATCCCTAGTCAACTTATCGGGTCAAGCTAGGATTAATTTTCCCAAGTTAAACCATCCCTCAAGGCATCACATCAATAGACACCCACACAGTTTTTCCATAACAAGTGGTAGTGATAAAGTTGAGCATCTAATACCCAAACAGTTTTTCCACTCATTAATGGTAGTGATAAAGTTGGGCACTATTATGTGACAACCCGCCGCATGAAGAAAACCTGAGGCCCTTGGGCTCTCCAAGTCCATCAGACGTTCGACACTCAAGCGGGCCCTTAAGTATGGAAGCAAAATCTTGGGTTTTTGGGATTTTAGTTTGATCGGCTTAACATGCATTTTCGTTTATCATATTCATTTGCATATCAAATAAAATGAATAAAAGCAATGAATTGGGCTCTAGTCTATTACAAAGCCTTTTAAAGTTCTTCATATTTGGGCCTTCATTGTTGGGCTTCCGTTCCTGGGCTCCACCATGGACTCCTCTTGGAACCTCCTTTTGGGCCTAACTATTACATGATGATTTTATAGGCACGCAGGCCCAAATTCAAAATTGGCTCGCAGGCCCCCACTTTTAAAACGTTAAAATTAAAAGCCCAATTCATGCTTTGAACACATAAAATGCATATGCTCATACAAGCCGTTTTTAATTTAAGCCGATTAATTTTAAGGATTGTGTAACTATTACAGAATTAAAATTGATCGTGTCATGATCAATTTTAATCAATCCTTCTGTTCATTTTACATTTATCCAAAATGATGCATGAACATGCTTGCATAATTATGATGCTTCAAATAAAATTTAAACAATTTAAATAAGCATCAAAATTAAAGTAAAATAAATAAATAAACATCAATTCAAAATTTAAACTAATTAATTAATCTAATTAATTAATTATTTATTTATTTATTTATCTTTTCCTAATTATTTTAATCTAATTAAAATAATTATTTTAAAATATATCTAATTATCTAATTAAGATAAGTTTAAACTTATAGGATAAAATTCTAAATTAATCCTATCTTTATCTAATAAGACTATTTAATTAAAATCTTATTAAATAAAATTCAGAAAATTTTAAAATTTTAATTTTCTGAAACTTTTGGGGCGATTTGGTAATTAAAATAAAATTCTGGGCTAGGGTTTTGAGGAGGGCTCAAAGTCCAGGGGCCATTCTGCAATTTTAAAACTATTTTAAAATCTGGCTAGACGTGGGCAGTTCAGTAATTTACCGAAATTCCCGGGCTTAGGGTTTTAAAGGAACAAAACTTCTGGGGTCCCTATGCAATTTTAAAACAATTTTAAAACTGATGGCATTTTAGGGTTTTGAGGCTGCGGCAGGGGCATTTTGGTAATTTCAGCCCCTAGGGCTTCAACCGCCCGCCGCCAGCCTCCGGTCGTCTTCCTCGGCCAGTTTGCGATTCTCGGCGAGAAACGAAAAATTTCACGGCGTCATCGATGAACACCATTCATCTCGTCCGATCTCTCCCGGTGATCTGGAATTCCCGATGATCGAAGAACCATCATCGATCTTCGAAGATCCAAACGGAAATCTCGTCCAACAAAATTTCCGGCGACCCCGATTTTTCGACGAAATTCGAAGAACGAACTTCTCCGTCCGACAAGCAACAAAACCCTTTTAAAACAATTGGAAAATCATCGGAATCATCCCGGTCACAAAACACAGCCTTTAATACTCAATTTTCAGAGCAAAAACATCCCCAAAAACCTTTGTTTTAAACTCGTTTCTCCGGCGGTCGGTTTCGAAAACCCAAGGGAAAAAATTTTGATTCTCAGAAATCATTTTAGTTTTGAAACCCAAATCACCCGAAAACGATTTCCGGGAGAACGAAGAACAAAACCCTCAAAGAATTTTGAACCAAAATCATGAATTCTGGCCATATCGGGCGCTCGCGATTTCCGACGAGAATCCGGCCGGTCAGAAAATTTTCCGGCTGGTCGGTTTCGACCCAGTCCGGCGGAGCTTCAAAATAATTTCCAGAAAAAATTTTTAATTATTTTTTCCAGTTTTTTTTTTTTTCTTTTCTTTTGCTTTCTAAAAGCCCGATTTTTCCAAAATTTTATTAAAATCAATTTTAATTAAAATCCAATTACTTTTAATCAAAATCAATTTTAATTTTAACACTAAAAAATTATAAGCCTAGCTCTGATACCACTGTTGGGAATTAGTCTAGGTGTTTAATCCAATTAAACAGCGAAATCCTAAACTATGAGGATCGGGTCTTACCCTTGAAGCGTAATCGGTTGCGCACGTCGCCTGGCTCCTCTGAGAAGATGGCGTTTTGTTGTCTCCAAAATCCTTCCTCGAAGGATCCTCTACTCTCAAGCACGAAAGCCTTCGCAGGTTGGTGCTAGCCAATCTTGCCTACCCGGAGAATTTGGGAAATCTGTGTATCTTTCTGATGAGAATCATTCAAAAATCCTGCTCCTACAATTATATCCCTAGGATATTTGTAGAGAATTAATTTCCAAAATCAGTATTGTAATTTATCCAATTATAACTTAACTGATTTTAGTAATTTCCAAATCAGTATTATTACCAAATATTATTTAACTGATTCCAAGTCAATATTTAAATAATATTTACTAATTCCAAATCAGCCTTAAATAACACTTTAATGATTTGGGTTATACACCAAGCCCATGGATCAACCCATGACCCATGGATCAGGCTGATGGGGCAAGAACTTCAATTGCAATTAAGTCCCTTGATTTATCAGCCCATCCCAATTGTTCCCAGGTAATTAATTAACTATTAATTAATACCACCGAACTTTCCAATAATATTCAATTAAACCATTTAATTAAATCTTATTTATTTAAGTATAACAATTATACTTATTGTAGGCAAGAATACTTATTATGCATCATTGGACTTTCTTATGTGCGATCCTGTAGGCCCATTCCAAATTGGCAACGGATAACTCAATCTCATTGATTAATCCATAAGTCATTAGTGGTCTCTAGCAAGACATAATGACTACCCAATTCAGAATGGAGGGTCGAATGGAGATTCAACACAACCTTTCCGAGCAAACTGCGTACGATCCTCTACATCGATATCCAGCTTAGCATAAGGCATGGAACCATCATCCTTATGTAGCTAAGCGTTTACTTGATCTCTTAGTGACACTGAATCCATCAAGCAAATGATATCCTTATCATTCCTTGGGCATGGCCATGCACTTTTCAGTTCACTATCAAGTGGCCAAGATATCATCTCTCACTTAAGAGAGATTTGTAGTCCCATCACTTCACCTACATACCTTAGCGTGTCTCATAGTGTACCCAATCATACCCGTACTTGGCAACCTGTTACGGCCCCGTTAGGCGTATGTCAAAGCACACTACAATTCACCTAAGACCATGTAGTGATTTCTGGTCTAAGGATCCTAGTACCAGTACTACTCAAAAGAATCACTCATGATCTGGTTAGTCCATGGAGTGTTTCTTTTGGCGGATCGATTTCATGAATTTAAATATGCACAAGGATATTACTATCATGAAATTAACTCATTTGATAAACAATCAATCAAACGACAAATATCTTATTTACATAAATACCCTCAAAGTATATTTACATAAATAGCCCTCATTAGGGCACATTCACCAACATGACAAATGTGTCTATGTAAAGGAGGCCGGAGATGATTATGTCATCTTCTGTTTGTACATAGACGACATACTCATAGTTGGTAGTAGTGACAAACTGGTCAAATCTACCAAATCCATGTTAAATTCAAAATTTGACATGAAATATATGGGACTGGCGGATGTGATTCTTGGAATCCGAATCATCAGGTCCCCGGAAGGTCTAATTTTGAGTCAAGCTCATTATGTAGACAAGATTCTAAGGAAATGCAATGACTCTGGAATTGCTAGAACGCCATTAGATAACAATCTCCATTTAGCTAAAAATCGTGGAGAGAGTATTTCTCAGGTTGAATACTCCATGATAATTGGGAATTTAATGTATCTAATGAGCTGTACTAGACCAGATATTGCTTACGTGGTAAGCCAATTGAGTTCATACACGAGTAATCCAGGAAAAGATCACTGGACGGCAATAATCAGAGTACTAAGGTACCTAAGATATACTCGTGATTATGGATTACATTATACCAGGTATCCATCTGTGATATAAGGCTATACAGATGCTAACTGGATATCTGATATAAATGATTCGACATGCACGAGTGGCTATGTGTTTACACTTGAAGGGGCTGCCGTGTCATGAAAATCCTCTAAACAAACGGTGATAGCTAGATCCACAATGGAATCAGAGTTTATTGCTCTAGATAAATGTGGAGAGGAGGCTGAATGGCTACGCCACTTTCTAGAGGATGTCCCAAAGTGGGAGAAACCTGTGCCACCAATTTGCATTCATTGTGATAGTAAATCTGCAATTGGTAGAGCACAGAGTACAATGTACAATGGTAAGTCGAGACATATTCGTCGTTGACATAATACCATTAGACAACTACTCTCAACAGGAGTTATCTCTATTGACTTTGTAAGGTCAAAAGATAACATCGCGGATCCGCTAACCAAAGGATTAAATAGAGAGACAGTTGAAAGATTGACGAAAGGAATGGGGATAAAAGCCTGTGAATGATAAAAGGTTTTTTGAAGGAAAACCCAACCTAGTTGACTGGAGATCCCAAGATCTAGGTTCAAAGGGACAACCTAATCATAAGACCTGATACGGTTACTGTAGGGGCAACCTCAACTTATTCCTGTCAAGAAACATTGACATATGGATAAGGCTAGCGAGATGACGCTTTAATGACTCTTAAGAAAGTAACTGTGGTTATGTTTCAAATTTAAGAAGTCACCTATGTGAGAGAGAAGTGGGGCCGCTTCAAAGGAGAATTGAACAGGCTTAATTCTTTAGAAACTCTTGCAGAACCAGGACGTGTTTCATGGCCATAATGAACAAAACCATGAGAACTGAACAGTTGAGATTGGTTCCTGTGTAGGGTACGTGGACCTTTACACTAAAAAGCAGGACAGTTCAAGGACATCGCGTCTATTGGACAGCTAGTAAAGAAATCATGGTCTACAAAGGGGAAGTTCAAAGGTTAAAACCTACTTTCTCTTTTCAGGGACTGGTCACTGAACACTGACAAACCGAGATATATCTCATTCATGTGGGGGATTGTTGGAAGTAAAGAGTGTGAATGAGAAAGTTTTGTGGGAAAATAATCAAGCTAAGGGATTTAATGAATCCCACATTGGAAAGGTGAGGAAAAGAGAAGCACTTTATAAGCATTGTCTTGTAAAGTGAGCTTTGAATTCCTACACTACTTTATACATCGTAGCTCCCGCTCGCGTGCGCACGAGCAGGGGGGTGCGATCGAGGGACCGAATTAGCTTGGACTTGTGTGCGAGTGCATGCTCGCACATGCGGACATGAATGCCAGACGAATTGTAGACTTAAACGGCAGGCCTGATCAACCTCCGTTTTGCTACTAATCGGTTTCAATTTTTCCCAGTTAATATGCAGATTAAATGAGAATTTAATCCGATTTAAATCTGCTGACTCTCTTAATGATGAATGGATTATTCTTCAAAATGAAATGGATGATTAATTGCTAATTAATCCAGACGTTTCTACATTTGTTTGTAATACTGGTCAGTTTTGAGCAATAGAAACAGACGTTTCGGCATTGTTCTGGAAAACTGATGACCGTTTATGAGCAATAGGTGCAGAATCAAATAATTCTGCCACACTAATTGCTGGTTTGATTCTAAAACGGACAGAATTAATTTGAAGAATAATGACAGCCTATTAAACATGATTCAATTCTTGTTTAAATGAAAGGCTCCACCATTCACTATAAATAGTGAGCACTCTAACCATTCCAAACAGACAAAAACAGAATTCTTCTTGCTTCCTCAATAAATTCTGCTCCACATTCTCTCTAGAAAACCTTTTTCTCCCTACGAATTTTTCCTTAAGCCTTCCCAGAAATCTTCTTAAGTGTTCAACAACTGTTTTAGTTCGTTGGTAAGCCAGTTTTTGTGCTAAACTGAGTTTACGGTTCCATTGTATCCTGGGAGGTAATTGCCCACGTAATCTCTAAGCACTAAATAGAGGGCAAATTTATCTTAAGGAAATTGTGCTTGCACAAGCCTTGAAATTTCCTACTAGCCATCCTCGTTTTTTGCCAACATCATCATCCATGATAGTTGAGATATCTATGGTTGGAAAAAAAAGATAATTATTAATCCATGAAAATACTATACTTTAAAGACATTTTATGAACATAACTAACAAAGAAAGGAAAATTTTCATTGTTTTTGTACGGTGACATAGGTACTCCACCAAAAGCATTTATGCCAAGTTTTTTGACATAATTGAGTTACCAGAAAATCAAATGATAATGTACAGCCTTAGATAGCTAAAGTTTATGCCATTATAGATACTGAACCACAATTACAAAATTTAAGTCTAAATATCAGATGACTTAGACTACCAGAATCCCGAGAACTACTGTAATTAAAATACCCAAGTCACGACAATTATTGAGATTAATGTCCTGAAAAACAGATCGAAATAAAATCATGCGTGGAAAATATACCAATTAATATGGCAAGGGGAACAAAAAGAATTATGTATAATGAGTAACGACAATCTTGCAATCGGAAAAAGAATCTATATCCATTGTTTGGTAAATTCACCACTCTCTTCACTGGCAAATAACAAATTGCGTAGATCTAAAGCAGGTGACAGGGAACACAAAAGGATATACAGAAATTTTGAGAAAAACCAGTCAGTAATTTCATGTCCCAAGGATAATCTCCCAAAAAAGAGAGAATCTGGATATCAAATATAATGGCCACATCATCCAAAGTGATTCTTATTCCAAAATTTAGAATACAAAATTTCCTACAATCTTCTTACCATCCATGAAACATCTGACATGTAAAAATTATCAGCAACATCCTCTTCTTCCATTTAGGTTATAGCCTCAAATATTCTGAATTTTTGAACATTGAAAGCAGTATTGATGTTATTCCCCTTTCACTTTACCCTTTGTTTAACTTAATTTTAATATTAATTTAACTTCTCTGTGTGTTTCTCTCTGTGTGTGTGTTGGGGAACTTGGGGTGGGGGGCTTAAAATGAGATTGTAGATTTACCAAATTCACAAGAAACACATTTATTTCTAGGAGCCTTTTTTCAAAATCCCATTGTTCCAACTCAACGCTACCTGTTTCTTAGCATGCTATTGGCTAAATGGAGACTTTGCTAATGATCTTTATGTAGAAACATTTTGTTGTATATTAAGTGTAGAGATAGCCCCTAACTGAAATTCAGATCTATAAATTGCTCAGAAAACTTGTTTGAAACCAGACTGCCGTGCTGTTCCCTGCAGAAATTCTGCAGTCATTGCTACATTTGAAAAATCATCTCTCTTTCATTCCCTGACCAATTTGATCAAGCCATAGCTTGATTTAAACCTCATACAACAAGGATTTCTCAGAATTTTCTAGATCACAATTTGGATATGCGAATGGTCCAGAAAACCATTCTTAAAATCAGACCAGCTGGCTGTTCTCTGAAGCAACTCTGCAGATTTTACCAATTTTTGAAAAATCATATCTTCGCCATTCTTAATCCCTTTTAGCCAAAATTTGTCTTGTTTTAATCCTTTCCAATCAAGGTTTACTCAGAATTTCATAACTTGCAAAGTGACTTTACAGGTTTTACGGAATCTGGCTTTGAACACAACACGTTATTTCATATTTATAAAAATTTCCGTTTTAACTTGATAAATGGAAGACACTTTACCTCTTTAACTTAAGTCCATTCTTTTTGCAAGGCATAGCTTGACTTAAACCTGCTACTTCTAGGATCAATTATAAGCTTGTAGTTTTCCGAAGTGATTGTTTAGAATATCCAAAATACTAGGTTGAATACCACAGCTACTGCTGTAGTCGCAACAAACCTCAGCAAGCAACCTTTGGAGTTTTAAAATGTTCTTTAATATTTTGAACTAGATTTTGAGATTTGACCACATAAAATTTGTTTACTCCTTACAAAACTGTTATGCCACAAAATGGTAGGAAATCACAAAGATAACAATCACCTGGAATAGATATATTGCTGTGGATTGAGGCCGAGGGGATGAGGCATCAGTGAGGAGGCGACGGGGGAGGAAGGTGACAGAAAGTGTTACGAGGGAGCAGTGGGGCTGATACAGGTGTCTTCTCGCTCATATGGCTCAAAACTCTGCTGACGATGTTCCAATATCAAGGTTGGGCAGCCAACTGGTTCCAGGAATTGGAAGTGATTACTCAGGAGAAGCCTCTTTCCCTGAAAAATTATCGGTGACTATTGCTGATGATGGGGAGACAACTATTGGGAAGGAGGCGGGCATGAGGATAAAAAATTAGGGCAGAGAAAGAAACGGAGATGGGAAAGAGAGAAGGGAAAGATAATACTACATCAGGCAGTATTGAAAAAGAAATTTCAAGGGTTTAATAAATTCCATTTTTTAAAAAAAATAAATGTAAGCAAAGTTTAATATAATTTTGATTTAAAATTTGTACATATTCCTGAATATTTTATTTTTATTTTGTAGATATTGATGGTGAATGATGAGAGTAACTCTCGAGGACATTAATGTAGTAACAAATCATGTGAGGGTTGATGGCAAATGTGGCAGAAGAAAGAGCAGAGCCCATAACTTTCAAGAATGGTTTCACTTTATCCTCATCATTTTACGGTAAAATTCTTTCTCTGTCTGCCCTTTCAACTCTCGTCATTAAGTTAGGCAGAAATGAAGGAAAGATATTTAATATAAACATTAATTAAATATATTTATTATATATATTAAATTAAAAACGGTCGGTCCGGCCGAAGTGGCTGGTTTTATTACTAAAACCATCGGCTGAACCGTATTTAACCGTTTAAAAATTTTTAAACCGACAAATAATTATATATATTTTGAGACTGGCCAAACCGGTAAAACTTGACCGGTTTGGCCAATTTGGTCAGTTTTGGCTGAACCACTTTCACCCCTACGAGTAATAAGCACACAATGCGCCTGCAAGCCTTTTTTTTTTTTTTTAAAAAAACCCATTTTTTACCGGTTTTCCTCCTAAAAGCCCGGTTTTTTAGAAATAAACGGGCTAGCCTTTTTTAAAAAAAACCCGGTTGTAAAAGCCAGATTTTTTAGAAATAAACGGGCTAGATGTAACCACAGCTCCTACTCTATAATTTGCGCCCGTCGCCCCTCTACCTCTCTCTCTCAACTCATCCTTCTCCTCCGACTTCCCCTGTTTTTCGTCTTCTCCGGCCAGCTCCACCTCTCCATCTCCGCTGCGTCACCTACACGTGAGCATAAAGAAAACAACAGCAGTCGAAGCCCTAAGCTCACCTCTCTCGACATCTCTATCCCCACCAACTCTTATTCCACCACATCCGAATAACTATATAAGATTGCCTACGAAGAATCTAGGGCTTTCGGTCAAATTGACGAGGTTCGAATGCGTGTCTAGGGTCTGATTAAGGTAAAAATATCACCATTGAAATTTTAAAAGTTTGTAATCAATTTTTTGATCTCTACTCCCTTCCGGATATTTGTAGGGGAATGAAATTTTGGAGTTTAGAAATGCTGGTTATAATATAATTGAGGTAAAGTAGCCATTAGAATCATGACCGATTATAGGACCTCTGTTCAATACATCTCTGACGTCTGAGGTAAAACTTAATTTTATGGATGTCTACTTATCTTTTGTGAGTTGTAATTATTGACAAAGATAAAATGATCATAGGCATGCATGTGTTATCTTGAAGTTGTATATTGAGAATTACTAGTGAGAATTTATGAAGGTTTTGGTTTGAATGTATGAGGAGGTGGCTATTCCCTCATTATTTGTGTATGATCATATTAAGAGCATAATTTCACTATGCATATTATTATCAACCAATACCAAGTTTAAAAGGCAATCTTATATTTTCACTATGCATATTATTATCAACCAATACCAAGTTTAAAAGGCAATCTTAATATGATCATACACAAATAATGAGGGAACAGCCAACTCCTCATACATTCAAACTTGGTATTGGTTGATAATAATATGCATAGTGAAATTATGCTCAAAGTATGATTTATTAGATATTTGGGTGGATTTGAAAAGGGTTATAATTCTGAAAATGGAGTGTAAATTCTGAAAATGGTTTTAAGTTCATTACTGATTAAGTTTATAAGGGTTATAATTAAGAAACTACAACCAAAAGTTTAAAAGACAGTTTGAGTTTAAAATGCACAAGGGCTGTCGGGTTTAAATAAAGGCAGGGCATTCCTATTTTTCTGAATATTTTTGCCACCACCAACAGATTTCTTAGTATCTATTCATGCTTCCTATAATTTTGAAACCCTTAGAAACTGATTTGGTTCTTAAGTTGTTTTTGGCTTTAAAAGAGAATTTGGTTCTTGAATTATTGATAATATTCTGGAATCTTAAGATGATCCTTGTGATGTGTTTGTTGGACTGGGATGATTGGAGACGTTTTATGAAAGATATATGGTCAGTATTGAGAGCTTTAGTAAATCGGAATATTTTTTGAAACTTAGATGAAGGGCACTTCTAAGAGATCTAAAACTTACACTTATTGTCACTCTTTAACCTAACTCTTTTTACCCTTCTATACCCTGCATATCAAGATTCAAAATGGTTTAAACAGCTTTTGAGATGGATTTGTGAATCTCTCTAAAAATGGTTTGGGAAAGTGAAAATACTGCAGCATTTACTTTCCCGAAAATCAGGTTTGAGTGACTAACTTTAAGGCTTTATATCTCCCTCGTCCCATGTCTGTTTTCAGCAAACTAAAGTTTGTTTTTATCCTCTTTATGACAATTACTATGCAGAATTTTACGGTTTGTTAATTGTGGGCTTGAATCTCCCCGGAAACATCCCTGAAACAGGGGCACTATAGCAGAATTTCTGAAAAATCCTGATTCAACCACCTAAATTTGAAACTTCCTATCCCCCTGGGCCCATGCTTGTTTTGCCTAACTTTTGCTTATTTTAAATCTCTTATTCCAAGGTTTGTTCCAGTTTCCACGGTTTGCAAACTTTATGGATCTTCCAGAATCTTGTTTCGAACAAGAGTGTCACTGCTGAAGCTTTTGACAAAATTCAGAATTGACCCTTTTGTTTAGCAGTTTGTTTTCCTACAATTTTAACGAATTTTAGGAATTCCTTACATAAACCCCTTCCTTGTTTAATGTAGTTTGCTTCAAACGTCTTGGAGCTCTAATACATTTTGTCCTAAAACTTGATCTAAAGAAACGGTCAGTCACACGATAAAGATTTCAGAGAAATAAGTTGTTTTGAGAAATCTCTTGCCCTCAACTCTTGAAAAGTTAATTTCTATAGTGTATTTGAACTATACTAAACTTAGGATAGTCGTTTTTACAAAAACAATGACTTTCAAGTTGAAATTTGAGCAACTCAAACCTTTATAAGAATTATACTAAACTTTCAATACTAAAGTGTTATAACTAGTAGAAATGCCTATGAATAATGGATTTGGATGCTCATGGTGCTACTTTGAAGTTAACTCCATCACAACCGTTTTGAAAAGTAACGTTTAATCACTTTATTCAAGAAGGAAATCTAAACTATGTTAGCAACCAAAATATAAGATTTTTTTCAAAATCTTTGACATAAGTATGCAATATTAAAGACCTAGTTAAAGTTAATTAGGAACATAAAAAACATATTAATCTTTTCCACGACCTCTCCTCTTCTGTTCATGCGCTTTCAATTTCTGTTCTGGATGATTATTTTGAAGAACCCATTATGGTTTTTATGATTTGGAAGCAAACCAGTTGAGTAGAACAGGATTTCTTGGTCAGGAATTGAGTTTTTCTTTTGATCTCTTAAGGTGAGTTCAGTCATCTGTCTTCTCCTTGTTCAATATTTGCATATTGAGACGCAGTCTAAGCTATTGTAGTTTAAAGATTTTTTCTTTGCATTTAAGCTTCAGTCTGCTACTTAGTACATGTTCATCAAGATATACTGATTGTAGATCTATCCATATTCAGTTTTTGAAAGTGTTTTCTGCTTCATGATTGAGACTGCCATTTTGAATTAGAGAAATACCTGTTCCCAATTACACTTTTGCGGAAAAGAGAATTTTTATGAATATATGTATTCCCATTTCATTTTCTTCGTGTTTATTTGATTCATGTTATGGTCACTGGGAAGTAATTCTTTTTATCCAGTTGAAGCCACAATGTGGAATTATTTGCTCATTTGTCATAGTTTTGTTACTGGGTATTGAATTCATAGCTTGTACTACATGGTGGAATTTGTGGTTTCTTGCTTCTTTTGAATTCAGCCTTGAGTTGGAGAGCTCGATACTGCAAAACTTTGGATTGGCAAGCTTTTAGTGTGCTGTTTGGTTAGGAAAAATCTCAACGGAAGTTGCGGATGGTAGATATCCTGATTCCAATAGAGGGCATCCCATAATATAACGAAGTCCTGCATTCAATTCCCAGAGACAAAACTCACGTCTTATCCACATAATAATTTTCAATAACAAGAGTGAGAAAAAGATGGGAGATGGGACAAGAATTGATGTGGAGAAGCTACTCACTACTGGTGATGACCTGATCAAGTTATTAGAGAATGATGGGGACATTGTTACTCTGAGGCAGTGCTTGGAGCAATCCCAGGCTCTCCAGTCCCAATGTGATGCTGATTTTAAAGAAATAGAACCTTCCATACAAGGTCGTCCTCTATCTATTCTCCTGAAATGGTCACAAGTTGTATATTGCGGATTCACAATTTATGTTAACTTACTGGGTTTTGTGATACTTGCACTTTGTTCATTACATGTTTTTGCTGAATGAATTTATGATTTTCATTAGTCCTAGCTAATCTATATTGCTCCTATGTTTTTTAGTTGTCCAAATATATATCCTTTTGACTAGTTACTTTTGTAAGATGCTCTGGTTTCAAATCTTTTATGCATATTTGCTGATTTCCAGTTTTGGACGGGAATGTATTTTGAACATTTGTTTGTTAAGAAGGAATTGCTATGGATCTCCATATTTTTAATGCTTATGATGATACATAAGTTGCTCAAAAGTATGCATTGCGAACACTTTAACTTGATGAACTACATTCTTGATTCTCATCATGGTTAACAATGCTTCGGCATTTTCCATTTATGATTTCTGCAAACCACTACTTCGTTTTTTCTTTCCCCTCTTCCATTCGTCTTTGTTGGCCTGTCTTGATCTCATACATGTGCGTTCATGGGATTTGCATTTGTAGTTTTTAATATTTTGGAGCATTGCAGTTCTGACTAACTACATGAAACAGAATATCAGAACAAGTTGGAACTTTCCAGAAGGAGAACTGCAGAAGCAAAACTGGAAGTTGCTATACATGAAGATGCAGAATCCGAGGCACAGGAGCTGGAAGAAGTATCTCAGAGAGAACACCTGCTGAAGGAGGAGCTGAGATAAGTGTTTTTTTCCTTTTTTTTTTCCTCAATAAAAATTGATTTTTTTCCTACTTCATTTATTTCTTGGTGGTATTAAATGGTGCTATGTTGAACTTTCCCAGCACAAGGATTGCTGCTGAAATCGATAATCTTGAGCAGCAAGGTATCTCTATTGAAGAACGGAGACGTGCTTTGAGGAAACTTGAACAAGAAGACTTGAAAAAGGAGTATGTTGTGCCACGTTTACAAAGCTTGTTGTTCTTTGTTCTCCTTGCTTAAGAAAAATTGATTTCGCAAAATTGGTTTCCTAATTTATTTATTTATTTTTTCTGAAATTTGGTATTTAATTTTTGTTGGTGATTGGAAATTTACATGTTAAAGAGTGTTTTTGCTTTATCAAGGATTTTATACCTGTTCCTCGATTCTAGTGTTATACCGGAGCTACAGAAATGGTTATAATTGTTTTATCAAATTTATGGTCATACTCTTCAACAGTATGGTGCATCACATTCTCTTGTGAGTGGATATATATGGTCAGGGGGTTAGAACAACCAACTTGACCACTTACAATAGTTCCTCTTGTGTAGGTAAATGATGATGTGTCAAACGAGTGAAATATTTTCTTCTGCTTTAGGAGAATTGTGTTGACTTGTTTGTCTAGGGGTTGTGGTGGATATATCTTTTGAACTTTTGCTGACAAATGAAAGTGAAATATTACTCATTGTAACCTGTAGGAAGAGACTATCAATGTATGCTTCTGTCACAAGCATTATTCCTAACCTTGATGATGAATCGAGAATATCAGGTCGTATCCTTTGAAATCTCTTGTTTTAGAATGTTTTCAATTTATCTCTATTTTGCAAGTCTATCTACGAAGATGCTTTGTTGATCACCCTCCTGCACTAGTTTCTCCTTTATTTTATTTATATAGATATTGTGGAGGGAGAGAAAAAAGCAGTGAAGAAATTTGAATTTGACCCTGCAATGCAAACGTCGTTTGATACTTGCAACGGCATCTGGAAGATGATAGCCTTGTGATGTATATTTGTCTTTTGGGTTGTAAATCTTTTACATCCACTAGATGTGCATGGTAAATCTTTCTACTCTTTATTAGCCATGTTTTGGCGGAGGGATCTCAAATATTTTCATGCTATGTTTATTTGATTCTATCCATAGGATGAGTTTTGTGTGGTGAGATTGATGAGTGGAAGCACCTGTTTAACATCATGCATGGAAATCTGTATGAATAATTAATGCGTGGATTTACATTCTTCAGTTGAAGTTCAATTCCATTTGTGACATGCAACGGTGTGATTCCTGCATTATATTCATCATTATAGCTGAAGTTGTTTTGTGCAGTCTATTAATTGTGAAGGTATTATGAATCGACTCATGCCCATGCCACATTACACTTGTAGTTCTGTAAACAAAGTATTGCTACTTATACCACATGCGATTCTGAATTGATCTTGTATTGGATTTCTTTTAATTTTCTTGTATTGGATTGCTACTTATACATGCATTCAAATAGGAATGTACATGAAATCAAATTACATAAAATCTTACTTTGATCATTATGATCTAATCATTATGTAATATTATTAGGATAGACAATCTAATTTTTATTAATTCTTACTTTTTAGTAGCATCACCATTCTCATCACTAGGAAACTACCACTAGGAAACTACTAACACGCATTCAGCTCAAAGCATATGCTCAAAATCCACGTTCTTATTGTTTCACTTTTCAAAATTTACTTTCCTCCTCCTTCGTAGCACTCTATCGAAACCGCATCCAATCAAACATTCAAAAACATATATTGTGATTTTACATTTCATCATTTTACATCAAAACGAACACAACAGAGACTAGAGACTAGTGATTGTGTTTTTCGACAAACAAAAGCAAATATATCGGATAAAACTTTAACTCATAAGAAATATTTCTTTCTCTATCTGTTTCTTTTTTTTTCTATTAAACGTTCGATGGATTTTATTCACTTATACTGCTGGTTTGTCTATGAATTACATGACGTAATTCATATTTTTATCCGCATATAGTATACAAAAGATATTAACAATATGAACGGATAAAATAAGATAAATACAACTATAACTAGAATTTAAAATATTGAATAAATTACAATAATCGTATCAACATGAACTGGATCCCAAATAAAAATCGCCATTGTTGTGCCATGAAGAATTTAGAGCATTTGAAAAACACAACACTAGACAGCCCAACTAACAAGACAAGCAGACCAATGCAAGAAAGCTCTGGCACTTCCTTTCCTTTCATTTCCTTTCCCTCGGCACTAATTTGATGAAATTAGTAGGCTACTTCCGGGGACATTGCGATTCTCAAGCAAGCTCTGAAACACAGGCTAACCGAGAAGAAACATCCAAAATAGATGAGCTTCAAGTTTTAAAATTCAATGCAAATAAAATATACTACACCATTCAATTCAACCAATAGACTTGAGTTCTTCCATATTATCCAACAGCAGTCAACCAAACAAGGCTGTAAGTTGTGTCACCAAAGACAACATAAATGCAGATTAAAGCAAATGGTTATTTACCAGCAACTTACAAACAAAAATTATGTCAAGGTTGCATTATATATAGTTCATCAATGAGGGCACCTTGGAGTAAGAAAAGAATGCAAACGAATACATAAAGATAGTATTACAATTCCATAATTGCTACTTATTTATCCACCGTAAAGGAAAAACATAGAATGTTAAAGAGCAAGAATATCCAAGAGCTTGATCAGAGAAAATGGCAAGGAAGGATTGCATGATTCAAAAAGAATTAGCACAAAACTGCTACAACGGTCACAGCATTCACTTCAATAAACTCCCAAGGACGGTTAAAGTTGTACCTTCTCTTCATTTAAATTTGAAAGTGAAAATGGTTCTTCTTCTCGAATCCCTTTATTGGCTACAAAAATTCTTGCTATATCCTGGTAAAAAGAAAAAAACCGAATGTGAGAGCAAAGCAAGCCTATAAGATGTTAATCATGAGAAAAGCTAAAAGACCGTTGAATCAACGTGATATCTACTTCACTTAGACTTTGACCTATATGTCAGGATCGATAACTTGTTTAGAATTGCTTTATATTTTCAATCACAATTCTTACTCAACCTTGCCCACGTGTCTAACCAAGTCTGGAACAGTTTGATTCAAGCAGATTTTCGGAAATCATTTGGTTGACTTTAAATACGCTATCAGACGATAACATATGCTTGGCAGAGTAAACTTTCAGTAATTTTATCAAGTCCAAAACAATAATATTTCTCCCTGGACAGATAAATCGTACAACAGCAATTATGGAAAGTAAAGATCTCCCACATTTCCTGGTGGGATTAGTTTCCTGACTTTCTAACAAGAATTACTACGACAAAGGGACGAAAGCAATAGTGATTTCTATTCTAGTGAGCTTCAATGAAGAAAGCACAACTCATATCAAGGATCCAAACACAAGGTATGAGTTAAAATGTTTCTTAAAAGTTGTTCAACAATCCTCGCTGGTCAAAGAAGAAGGGCAGTTTTCCCAAAAAAGGCCTAAGCAGAGCCAACAAGAACTACAAGTCCTACAGAAAATTCATCATTGTCAGTCCTCTTTCTGCCTCTAACAATTCACAAGCAATGTCTTCAGCAATATATACCACTAAAAGAGCATTCTACTTTGCTGACTTACCACCAAGCATTATACTTGAGATTTACAGCTTCAGTTGAGTCTGGCAAGACCACTAAAATAAATTTAACTCACATAACCAAAAAATAGAAAACCATGCAATCTTGAAATAAACTGCTTAGTTGGAAGGTCAGTTTTAATTCTATTTCCAATATCTTCTACTTCAGAGAATGCCCTGAAAAAGGACCTACCAGATAAAATAGGCCAGCAAACTGATCTGGGTAGGATAAGGAAGACATGTACAGGGTGGGTTACGCCTCTAGCGATGAAAATTCTGATTACTCTATCATGAGGACTTTACCATTCGTGCATATTGCATAACAATTTATTCATGTTGCTTACTTCCAACAACACAAGTTGTAGATCTTTACCTTTCCTGTCAAGATCTCAAATTCAAGTAATTCCTCAACAATTTTCTCCAGCACAACTTGATTTTGTTGCAGCATTGTCTTTGCTTTATCAAAAGCTAAGTAATAGATCTGCAAAACGATTTGATACCTTCATCAAATATAATCATACAGGACAACAACCTGAAACTTTAAAACACAATTAGTTACAGGGTGAATAATGAACGCTTCATCTATTACAATTGCTACAAAGCTTTCTAGCAGCATTCTATCAAATGCTAAATAACAGATAGGAAAAATGTTTAGGTACCTTTTAAAATGTAAAATTTTTTTTAAAAAAAAAATTAATATGGAGCAGGCAACTATAAAAAACACAACTTAGATTTTCAGTGAGTGAGAACGGTACACAAAAATGCTACAACATCTATATGAGCTATTTTTTTAGCATTATTTGTGACATATCCTATTAGTAAAATAACTTAGTAGCTTTAACTCAAGAGAGGAAATATGAACTCTACTTTTTTTTACTTGTTCGACAAAGGAAATATGCACTCTTTGTTCTAGCTTCATAAGCTATCTAGCATCTTAAGTGAAGCACGCTTCATCATAATTCATTGGCCCGGACAGGAGTTCCAGAGTGTATCTCAAATGTACATTCAATTACACAGTTATCAGACTTGGCGTTCCAACTGATACTCGGAAGGCCGTCCCTAAAATTAATTCCATGCATTATCTTCTTGGTTTGTTCCTCCAGATACAAAGTATGGAAAGGTGCCTATAACTTCTCCCCCAGGACCTACCTCAATGATATACAAAACAGAAGAATTTAACAAAGAATCCATCAACAGTCAATGTGACCAGTGGCATTATCTTTTTACCATCTGACCAGTTGTTAAAGCCAATAAATGCTTCAGACTAAACGCAAAGACAATTATCAGTTGCCATACCTTCTCAACTTTAGCAGCCATTTCATACTCAAAGTTGTTACCCATACTCAATGCCATCCCCTATCATATAACACAGAATAGTTAATATCTGCTGCAGTGAACATTATATCAATATACAGATGCTCTCTGTGAAAGACATTTATGCAGAAAAGTCGAGGGCAGAAAACCAGAAATTTTGTTTTGCCATTAAAAATCAGTCATTGATCCAGATAGTGGCCATATGAAACCAAATAAAGCCTTCTTTCTCTTAGAAAAAGAAGATAGTGCTACCTATGCACTTTGATTTTCACGTATGTAGCAGAGCTCATTTCATATTTTAGGTTTTTGTCATTTCAGTGTGATAATTTTCAGGTTGTCCCTTTGGATAGGGATCAAGAAAATAAGTAAATCAATGGTACCAATATCTAGAAAACTGGCAATCAGTTTCCATGTAGATGCAGTGTCACAATTTGTTTTATAACTAGGGTAAGAAAAGAACAAAAAAGAGCAACTATACATTCGCCGCATCTGAAGGTTTGAAGATGTGTACGCAAGAGAAGAAAAAAGGGGACTACATACATGGATTATTTATCTGCTCTCTCCCAAGAAGCTTTGGCATTTGGTTTTCTATTTTATATGTTTTCTGTTTTCCTCCCAAGATGCTTTTACATTTGATTTTCTTTTTTATTCTTGGATTTAAAGTGGGATGGATTTGGAGGAAGCAGGTGAAGACGAGCAAATTTTGAGAACTTTTAAAGCAGAAAGACATGTAAATATAGACATTTTAACATTTAAGGTAGGATGTGCACAAAAATGAGTTTTACTCTCCGACTATAAGCTTCTCTCAAAATTCCAACTTTTCCACTTTTCACATAGGAGGCCAGATATTAATTGGAAACAGAACCACACTGCTGAGATAAAAAATAAAAACGATGTGGGAAGAGGTGCCATCTAACTCATAACTTTCCCATTAAGAACAGTCATGTGCACTGCTGGCTTCTCAACTAGTGTTATTGTTGGGAAGAAAATATGTGATGCACTACAGTGACAATGACACTTTGCTACGCGACAAAAGGAATACACAGTAACACATTTTTAAAGAAAAATTGGCAGAGTAAACAACAGGGTCAAGAAAAGAACATAGAAAGATTGTGAACTAAATTGCTTACAATCGAAGTTTCGAAAGTTAAAAAATCATGAGGAACTAATATCCCCTTGTAGTTGAGACATCTTCCAATTTTCTCCATACCATTTGAAAAGCATACCTTTTACCCTTATACAGCCAGGACCAAAGGTGGAAGCTAAAAGATTTACAAAACATGACCTTTCACTCCAGTGCTTAGTGAAAACTTTACTTTTGCTGTGATTTTAACATTATAAACCTTAGGGGGATGGAAGCCCCCCTTCCCATTAGGCTTGTAACTCTTAGAACCAAAATTTATGGCAATTTAGTTCATAACCTTGTAGACAAATGACCTCCTTCATTCTTCATAAAGAGGAAAGTGATTGAAATAGTTAAAAGCTAACTTTACAGATTTCAATTCTCTCCCAACAAGATGTCTTGCAACTCCAAACATATGGCATGAAACTACATCAATTGTTTGAGATACAAATGGCAAACATATCAAATAAAAAATAGAGAAAAAAAACAACAGAGTAACTAAGCCTTCAGCAATCAATCAGTAAAGAGTTGCTAAAATTTCCGACTTCAATAGGATAGTGGGGCTTTTCTATCTAGTAAGAGACATACCACAATAAAAGTACATCACGCAAAACAAAATGTAAGAAAAAAAAATGCAAACTGTCTTTAATTCTCTCAATAATTTCGGTTGCCAGGAATGCAATCTAATTTTGTTCCTTTTAATGTTTTATAGAGTAAAGAATACTGATTTAATCAGGAATGTCATTTCTTCATTACTTTCTTTGATGTTTGCATCAGAGTGAACTATGAAAAACACGGCAATTTTATACATTTACCATTTCAGGTAATGAAAAATTTCAGATTGTACATTATATTTGAAACGATCAAGTGAAAGACGTATCATGTCTTTAACCAACAAGGGGTGAAAGGGTGGAAAAGAAGGTGTTTACCGCTTTATTATAATGGTAAATAGTTGGACTATCATCAGGCCCCCATCCATACTGGATCACCATTCTTGTAGCAATCTGTAGCACTTGACCAACTAAATTTATACATCCAAGTATCTCAACATTTAATGAATAATTGACAAATAGAAGGAAATGAAACGAACCTCTTGTGCCTTTTGTAACTCGGATGACGAAAGTAGATTTTCTTCTCCAAATGGTAACAGCAGCTGAGATGCTATATAAGAGCCAAAGCAAAATACCAGTTTCTTTTCAACATATGCTCTTGATTCAACATTTCCATTAAGGGAACCTTCACTTTTAGCTTTCGTGATCTTTGTGCAACCAATTCCCTTCATGAATAATACAAGTGCTCTAATTCAGGGCAGAAACTCTTCAGAACATATACCTTTAATTTTAGCTTCTCTAACTGATGAATTTTAAGAAGATGATTTTAATCCAGAGAATAATGAAAGAGAATGGGTGCTGAAGCTTTCTTCAAGATAATTCAACAAGCATAACATTCACGAAAGTATTTCCACAGCAGTCAAGCCAAAAGTATCAGGAAATTGTCAAAATGTACATAAGCAGTATCTTTATTGCTCATTTCATCTGAAGGCAAGGATTCTGAGGGTATTCTCTCTTCTGGGACAAATTGCAAGAAAATTGGAAAGCCCATTGCATTTGAATCTCTAGAAGATCGAAGAGTTAGGCACTAGAACTGTTGGAATGGTTAAGCTAGATTAAAACCTGATGAAAAGGAAATTAAAACTAAAGCAACAGATGTTTATATTATACTTCGAGTTCATACTTGACAATAGAAATATAAAGAGAGGAGTTAGACCATAAAGCTGCTTGTGATAAAGGATGAGAATATTTAGTCTAAGCCCAAAGCGACCAAATGGGTATGACTACATTGCCCTTCTTTCATCTTATAGGAACTTAAAATTGATTATGTAGCCAAACCACAAACGGAAGGCAATGACAGCAAGTAGACCAAGTAGGATATTTCAAAATCAAGTAAAGTACCAGTTTGGCCAATCAAACAATAACTCTAATCATGACAGAACATCTTCATGTGGTTATTCCCAAGCTTTCTGAGATTCTTAAAATTTAATGTAGGACGAAATGAGATGAACACTATCCTAAACAGTTTATAAACCTACAATTATTACATGAAAAGAAGCCCTGACAAAGCTTTTCTTGCAAAACTAGCCGGAGAATCTACTTTAAAAAACAAGCAGCAGACATCTAACCATAGGGAAGCTGCATGTATGTATAACACTGTGTGAACCCAGGAGCCAGGATTGTTCTTCACTGGGGGCAAAAATTGAAAATATTTACTCAAGAGTAACACCCACTAACTTATATGTTGAAAATTTGAGTATTATGTTTTACAAAATAATATTAAAATGAACTAAAACAAAATTTGCAGAAATAAGTAATATATAAAATAAAATTACCAACCTCCCAAGCCAAAGGTTCAAGCCATAAATTATCAACAACATCAAAATTTGGCAAAAGAAAAGCAACGAGACCACGACCAGCAGCCCAAACAGCATGTGGTAGCTTTGTCTCCTTTGTCCACTAAAATTTAAAAAAAAAAGAAAAAAAAAAAGAAAGTTAATGACAAACCCTCAGATAAATGGATGTACCCATAACATGTCAAGGAGAATAATCCATAGACCATACTCTAGTAAGACCCTCCACAAAAGTATCAGAAACAAGGGAATCAGTTTACAATGACAGAATATCATAAATAATGCAAGAAATTAAAATTGAGTTGTGCAGAAGCACATTATCCTCATTTAGGAATGACTTCACAAAATTGATTACCAAGAATAACATAGAGAAAAGTTGGAAAAGCTTCAGATGTTCATAGTACTAATCTTCAAGCGTATATTGCAGGAGCAAGAGAGCAGGATCTTTAGCCAGGTAGAGAAAAAGTCCAAGGCACAGTTAACAGCTGATTTCATTTCCTATAACATAACCTATATTTCAGCCCTATGTATGTATATTTATAAGATTAACAACAAATTGCGTTCAGCAACTAAATGTAATATCAAATATGGGTATCACAACAGATATTGGAAAATAACATAACCTGTTACTACTAATATTATAACAATTCCCCATTTTCAGTTTAACAGTATTCTGAACTTCAGAGAGTATGCCAGTCAGCAATTTAGTATAGACAGAAAGATGGCACCTGCATTTTGCTCTCCCAGTTGTAAGGGCCAGTTCATGATGTTATCATGTTAAGGGCAGTATAGAAGCAACGAATCCCCATCAAAGGCTTTTCAGAGAAATGTAATCTTCAGAATAAGAGATTTCAAAGGAAGTCCTTTGGTTAAGGATACCTCAAAACTACTCCATATTAGTTTTCTAGAAATCCATGTATGATGGACGGCATTCAATGCCTTTCTTATATAAAACCCCAAAGACAGAAAGACAAGAAAATAAAATGACGCAAAGAAATTGCTTACAAATCCTATGGCATAGCCATCAGAACATTTATTGGATTCTACAGATTCAACAATTCTGAATTCCAAATTAACAGGCACTGGCCAGATCATTTGCCATATCCCATTTTTTTGTTGTATTTTAAATAGGCATACCAAAGAAAGGCTAGATATGAAACTAAATATGAATCGGAGTGTTGGGCAACATAATATGAAACCGAACAAAAAATGAGGGAAGCGGAGATGAAAATGTTAAGATGATGTGTGGACATACAAGGCTAGATAGGATTAGAAATGAACATATTAGAAAGAAGGCAGAGGTTGCACGATAGATGAAAAAATGAGAGTCTCGTTTAAGATGGTTTCGGCATGTACGTAGGAGACCGGAAAATGCCCCGGTTAGGAGAATAGAAAGGATGGAATCAAACACTAAAATTAAGAGAGGTAAGGGTAGACCTATAAAAACTTGGAACGAAACTATTAAGAATGACTTAAATAGTGAATTGTGTTTTGATCGAGCACGATGGCGACATTTTATCCATATAGCTGACCCCATATAATGGGAAAAAGGCTTGATGTTGTTGTTGTATACCAAAGAAAGGCAATCTTACAACACGTTGAACAGGATCACATTTCCAGAACATTCTGTCAAATTCCTGTTCTTCTGCCATAGTTGCTCCTTCTGACATTAAAAATAAAAAAGAAACAGGTCTTCTGGCCATTATAATGCTCCTATTGTAAAAAATTTGATTAAACCCTTGGAATATCTTATTTCAATGCATGTTCACATGCCATCAAAAGTAGCCAGGTGAATCTTTACATGCCATCTGAACACACTGTCTGTAGGTATCCTATCATCAACCATGCTAGTGTGGCTAACCTTATTATTACAACAACCAATTGATGTCTGTTACTTTTCTGCTACAATAGCAAAGTTTGCTGATTCTGATTTGATTTGTGGCTGCTAGTACTACTACAATACCATCTTTTCTTGTGCTGCTATTGGCACTGGTAATACCATTCAGCTGTTCTATCATCTTCTACTAGTTTGCAATGTTGCCACCTTCCAATAATGGTTGCAGGCCAACAAACAAGTGCCTGATATATGATCCAGTGCCTCCACTGTATCAACTACCTGATCGGCCCTGACAAAAAAATTTATCTTTTGTCCAACCCTAAGCAGTACCACATTGACATTGCTGGGGAGTGTGAGAACTGAGAAGTATTATTCCAAACTCCTAATTACTTGTAATTTTAGTCGACTGTGTATCTTTTTGGTAATTACCTATATGCAATCACCCGCCTGTAAGGCGTATTATTTACAAAGTTCATTGCAGAAAGAGAAAATACAGTTGTCCACGAACGTAGAGTCCAAGATACCTCGCCATGGTCCATAAACAATGTAAATTAACACGGTTGCACATATATTATTTCATTTTGTGTTTGACTATAAATAAGCGTGTGAATTTGGAGTGGAAAAACTAGTTTTATTAGCATTACATCCAATCCAACCTTCCATGAGGGAGTAAATGAAGTTGAAGTTAATTGCATTTTGTTCAAAATGAATTGCTTTACGGTTGGGATGTTTTATGGGAAGTAGGCAGATCAATAAGCTAAGAAGTTACCCAAGAATTACAAGTTACAAGCTTATAACATATGCATTAAAAGGGGGAGTCAAGAGGATCAGCGCAATGTGGTAAATTACACAATTTTGTGCTGCACGAGTAAGTACAACTACACCAACCTATATTGTGAGGTTTTTCTCCCAAAATAGTAAAAAGGGATTTGCCTCTGAAGCTAGCTAGTATATACCAGTTCATAATCTAGAACCTCCTTACCCAGCAAATATAGAACCATTCTCTTATCACTGGAGAAAGAAATATTAAAATCTAACAAGAGCAAGAAAAGAAATCCATGATGGAAACAAGGACAAATTATGTTAAGGCACACAGAGTTTCTGTCAAAAAAAGCAGAGAAAACATGACCACTTACTTCAAGAGGGGGATTTAGTAGTTCCATGCCATTGCTTATTTGGCCATATGGTTCCATTAGGTTCACCACATTTTCTAAATCCTCCTTTGTTAATGTCAATCCAAGATGATTAACCAGCATCTTGCTTATTTTCTTCACCACTTTGGTTTTCCTCACCCACTTAGGGATTAGTTGACTGAATGTCTGCAATAGCATACAAGAAATCGAGTTTAAAATTTCAGAAAGCTGGAAATAGGGAGAAAAGAATTAGAACTAGGAAAAAATTGAAATCAGCAGCAGTGATGAATGTCTTTCTTTAAAATAGATTGCTGCATTTTCATCCTCCGGTCATGACAATGGATATTGAGTTTACTAGGATTCTCGTATATATCCAATTCTTTTTTGGGTAAGTTTAAGCACTGCCAAATTTTTACTCTTTATTTCAATAATAATAAAATTGGGGGGTATGCCCACCAGGTACCATCCTTGTTCTGCCAAGAAAAAAAAAAAATAGGAAATAGGGAACACACATGTTCAATCAAATACGTTTCAGGCTTTTTTAGGGTTTGAATACAAATTCCAGACAAAGATAGCCAAAAAACATCACTAAGCAGAAGACTTTTACATAATGCTGGCATAATTTAACCCAAAGGGCTTGTTATAATTTCATCCTGATCTTCAAGTATCAGGGAAACAGTTATATTTCTCCAGCAAATAAATTTTAACCGGCAGCGCAAAGGAAAAAGATACCCGTGAGAAAAACTATAAAATTGATTCTGACTCTGAGCTGCAAAAGAAAATTAGATCATGGCATCGCTTGACAACATCAAGGATGTGGACTGAAAAGAGTCAATAGTCAGAATAATTTCTCCACAAAACACTGTAGTTCATACTAACCATTACCCACTACTATTTGATATCTTTAGGGAACAAGACCAACCATCCAGAACTGAAATGTCTTTTCCTACTAAAGTAAACCATACAAAGGACAATAACTATCAAAAACATTCATAAGAAATACGTAGCAGCCATGATCAATTCAATCCAAACTCTCGGTGCGTGAAGCTTACAAAGAGGACCATACTTACAGCAAACCAGCTGCAGTAACTCATAAGTTCATCAGTATCAAGCATCTTTCTTCTAAAAGCACCACCTTCCAGGGCCAAAGGAACAAGTTTTAGCTCAATTGGACGCAAAAGAGCTGTTTTTTCAGCAACCTGCATGGTGTTCCAAATTTTAACATCAAATAGCCACGAGGAAAAATCAGTAAATTTCAGTATCTTTCTGGCTAATTGGGTAAGTTTTTCTGTAGCTCCATGAGGTTTCATTTTAGTGAAAAATCAGTAATTTATGATAGTAGCATTGTGGCTAGTACAACTGTCCAATTTCCAGAACAGAAAGCTAACAATATTTTTAAGAACTCTACAGTTAAAACAGATCACACAAGATTTGCAACACCATGAACTGAAAGGATGACTATTTTCTTTTATTTTTGTTCGCTTCATACTATTATAGATACAAGAATCAAAAGAAATGACTAACAATGAAAATATAGTGCTTCTCTCTTTACTTTTCTCTTTTCCCTACTAGTGTTTAATCTGTTTCTTTTAATAGAATCAAAAACCAGAAAATGCAAGAAATCTAAAAAACGAGCAATGGCTAAACTATAAAAAAAATAATGCTTCACTTTTCACTCTTTTTATTTTATTTTTTATTTTTAGTATTTCTCCTAAAAGATTCAAGAGAATAATATACCAAAACAAGTTGATTCCAAAAAGATAAAAGAAGAAATTAAATTTTATGCTTCTTTTAGGTGATTCCACATACCAATTCCTCCTCCACAATTTTTTAACAGACTACAACCCATCTGGAATTTGCATACTCATTTTGAGGGAATTTATCCCACCAGTGAAGCAGAGATAAATGCTTGAATTATTTGTATTCATTCATTTCTTTATCATAATTTTTTCCTCATCGTAAGCCTTGACTATATCTTGCTAAAACAGGCAATCTTGTCCTCTAGTAATTAAAGAGTGAAAAATCAAGTATCTAATCATCCAGCAGCATTATATGTGAATATTTTAATCCAACTAGGAAAAAGAATAAATGAAAACTCCATTGAAGCCAACTTTACCACAGATATTGAACATATCGAAGGAGAAAAATACATAAAGTTAAAACCCAACTGTTTGGGATGCTTAGTGAAGAGTTTCAGATATTGTTAGTATTGACTTCAATTATAAAGGCAACCACTATATCAAGTTTACTGATGAAATCAACCAGCAGTACATATCATTATGGTTCAAATTTGGTTTCTGCCTTCAGGCCAGAAAAACCAACACCTTGGACTCAATAGGTTCTAAACGACCCAAGCAATTAGAACCACCAAGTTTACACTAAAAATAGGATGGGTAGGCTCATTTTACATTAAAATCTACTAGATCCCTAAAAATATCATCTTTTAAAAGAACAATTAAATAAACAGCACTTTACAGTTAAAATCAAGTACCACTCTTATGACAATACTAAATTATTGAAACAATGGGGGAAAAAGCTTATCTACCCGTCAACCAATGTCATTTCATGAAGATGGACACGGGCGACGGGCGCCTATCTAACTTATGATCGGTACTGCCAGTATAGAAGATTCTTACTATGACAAAGAGTTCCACCCTATTCTCAGCTCTACAACGATTAGTGCCTCTAAGTTTTTTAACACTCTCGGATGATCAAGTATTACTGGATACTCTGAAGTTTTAGACAGAAAGAAAGAATTTAAAGATATAAATCTTGACTACTAATTTAATCCATTACTCGTTGAAATACAGTATCAACCCTGAGTACGAAAGTAGGCTGGCATTAGAGCTAGCAAGGGCAAAGGAACATGAGGATGTCTCCTCAATAAAGAAATAATATTTTCCACATTCAGATGCACATATACAAATTCATTAACAAACATATAACTCTGGATTAGGATTTGCTTTAGTCTTTCTTTATCAGAAAATAGACACTGATATGCAGATCAAGAAGTCAAAAACCATACGTGCAGAACGAAGAAACAAGCCCTTCTAAGCAGCTATACATGAGTAACTCAACCAATTAAAAGCATTCAAAACAACAGAACCACCTTTATCAAATACAGAACCAGACAGTGATCATGCCACAGTCCACAGATAGGAGATATCGGAAAGCATAAATAGAAATTTCAAAGAGAAAAGCACAGAGAACAAAGACCTCAACGTATACACTATCCAAGACCATTTTAGGACATTGCAAGAAAAATCAAAACATCACAGGAAAAACTACTAAATATGAGACCAAATTACCTTTCTCCAATCTACAAACTCAATAAGTTCCTCATCCATAGTTTCTTTTGCTGCTATATGAAGTATCCTCTCCCTTTCTGTTTGTGTTGGCCGTTGAAGATGAAATATTCTATCCATTCGGCCAGGACGCTGTAAGGCCTTATCAATTTGTTTCAGGTTTCGGGTTGTAGCCATCAAAACAACCCCTTCTTGTTTTTCAAATCTGCAAATACAATTCTAATTAAATGTCAACAAAAAGCTGCTATGGCCTTTTTTTTCTTTTTCGGTTATTTACAAAAGGTGAACGTGCATTTACTGAATTATTACATAATTCTCAAAGAGATATACTCTAACAACTAAAAAACAGTGATGGGTATTCACTCGGGCAACCACTTGTCCAGAAAAAAGAAATAGTGATAATTTGAACATCTTTTTCATTCTTTACTCTCACATATCAATACATGAAAACTTGTACACACCTATCAATATATAAAGCTTATACATGTTTTATCCTTTCTACATTCAAGTTGGCATGCAATGACTACCTTCTAAACTCTAAAAAGTGTCTGACTTTCAAACATGAGTCTGTGTCATTCTGGACCTGTAATTTCCACCAACAAAGGCTCATTGGTAATTATTTGCGTCTACTTGAAAGTGAACTTTTAGGGAATAGCTGATTTCTTGGACGATGAGTTTCAGGTCAAAACACAATTATTTGGAATTGCAGCATTGGAGTCATGTTGAGGAATTCGCTAGACTGTGTCACTAAATATGTCAGGTGAAAAGTGTCTGCATTAAATACAAAATAACAGTACAAGATATCATAGCCTCAAACCCTAAGAGATAGGGACCTATATCTGAAGATTCATCATGCCAAAAGCTGTCCATGAATAGCAAATTTTAGAACAGCTTCCAGTGCTGGAGACCGAGAACACTACATATCCAAGTAAAACTTGGAACCAGAAAAAACTAGAAAAGAAATATCAGCAAGCTCAAAGGCGTTTATATAAATTAAGGCGCAAACAAATCAAAGCTAAAGGCAGCACTATAATAATGCCTACAGACAAGGTCATCAAATTACCACTAGCATAAAAAGGAAAAAAGAGTAAACGTTTCTTTAAATATTAATCAAATTAATCCTTCAAGCGATAACAATTGCCAGAAAATAAAGATCTCCCCTTCTCCTAGATTTCTGAAACCTTCTCAGTTTCAATTTGATTACTACAGAGTTTTCAACCTCAAGGAGCTGAAAAGAAAGAACCCACACACGCACACACACACAAGTTCCTCATCTCTGCGCAAATGCCTAAGTTACAGTAGAATAATGGTGGCACTTAACCCCTTAAACAGAATGCAAATTAGCATTTCTTTTGTGAACAACATCCACAACATCATGAAAGCAGCTGCCATCAAAATCCTCATGTTTATTTTAACTCCACAATAAACAAGAGTACCGAAAAAATCTAGTTTATGTTTTTTCTCCAACCATTTGTTTACATAATTAGCGCATTTGATGAAAATGGGTGCAACAAAATATTGATTTCTAAAACTACAAAATGATAATCAATCATACAACATAGGTGATTTCACCAAGTTCATTACTAGAGAATGTCAAAACACATCACTTATTCTTATTCAACAATATATGATTGTTCTTATGATTCAGCTCATTGAATGATGGAATGAGCTTACACTAATGCGGAACAGACTATTATCGGTTTGAGAATGCCTATTGTTTAAATGAAAGTACAATAAGTCACAGCAGGTGGAAGACCAAACGCCTTGGCAATGCGTAACGAGAGGTACTCGGGCAAATGAGATTTAGAGGCTGAACAGCTAGAGGTACCAAGAAAGAGAACAAGAAAATGCTCAGATTAGCTTTTAACATAAATTGGTGCCCAACCAATTGAATTGTTAGAGATCCCCAGTAAACTTAGACCTAATGGCCAAATTAATTCCATAAAAGTACAGGTCTGCCAATTGATGAATTTAACACATAGAAATACTTACCCATCCAGCTCTACGAGGAGTTGGTTGATAAACGCCTCATGATCTTGCTTCTTGGTGTGAATGAACTTTCCTCGTACACCAGCAAAGAGGTCAAAATCTTCTACAAATATGATTACAGGAGCCTAGGTATAAGAGAAAATCAAGAGAATCAACTGCCATTTGCATTTAAAAGCGAATAAGTGGACAGCGCAAATATAGAGATACCAAAATTAGTAGTAATTAGTTAATAAAAATAATTGAAACACTTTAAACCAATAACCTCAGAAGAAGCTTTGCCTATGTAGTTCACAATAGACCATAAAGGTCTTGAACTGTTTTGTTAGCCTGTCTCAAATAATCAAAGCTTTAAAAATAAAATTTTAAACTATCAAAGCTTGAGTTCAATATATTAAAAAAGTTTTTCCCACTCAAGATTGATATTTCAAGTCTTCTTTGAGCTCTACTCAAGATAATGAGCCAATCATAACGACAATAAGAAGCGGCAATGAAGTAACACCATAATTTGCATAAAATTCGTCAAGAAACACAACTTTGCCAACTTTACTTTAAACCCTTATGTCCGTAGTGTTTCTTTCTACAGTAAACGTAAACATTTTAGAAGTTGGTTCTTAATTTGGGTACTATTATCTTTGTGATACCTGAAATTCCAAGGCACCGCAACTACCCCAGAGCGTTCTTTCTTCACCCCACACAATGTAAAGTTTGTTTTATCTTTCACTTCCAAAATATAGGCACAAACAATAAGAAGATAGAAGAGTCACCAGATCCCGAGCTGTTTGAAACAATTCTCTGACATTTGCCGCACTTTGGCCAACCCATAAACCTGCCTCCAACTGTTGGGCTTTAACTTCAACAACTGGCACCTTTGCTTCAGCTGCTATAGCCAATGCTAAAGATGTCTTTCCAGTTCCTCTCTCACCAACAATTAGCACACCCTGTAATGTCACAGGCCACACAATTCAGATGAAATTCATAGAAATTTAAAAGTGTTACTCCCTCCCGTTTTTTATGTGATGTTTAAGGTTGTTCACTCAAATTACGTATCAATCATTGTTTAATTTGAAAAACAGTGTTACCCTTATGTTTCTTTTATTACAATTCTTCTCTCAAAAAATATCTTGCTTCTATCAATTAAAACTCTACCATTAAATAAGGGCAATTAAGAACTAAAGAGTCAAAAGTTGCATTGGAAGTCTAAAATATCTTATAAAAAAATTATTCAGCATTTTAAAATATCTTATATTAAAAACCAGAGAGAGTATATAGTTTAAAAAGAATATTGAGACTTACATTAGCATGAACTTTGAGGACAAAATAGTAAATGAATATAGAATATTTAACAAAGCTGACCTGTGTTTCTTCCAAACTGTCTTAGTTAGAATACGAAATTCCAGCATCAAAGTCATGCAAATCCGCAGCTACTTTTATATAATTGTGTAAGATAATAAGGCCCGAGGGAAAGAATAAATGAATGAGGTCCGGTTATTAGGCAGAGTTAGTAACTTCCAATCAAAAGATCATCCTAGAAGGCCATTGGTGACTGATGCTTCTATAGACCATTTACAGTTGGAAACGGAAACTATGTATGAGCACGGAGGAAAGATATATAATGTTTCACATGCTGAAATTAATTCATGGCTCATGTGTTCCTGGAATACAGAACATGCCTTCAATATAATTGATCCATAAACAAAAGATCATTTTCAAGAAAGACACCTTTGATCACATTGAGATTTGATGTCCTTTTCCTTAACCAAGAAAGCAGATGACAGCCCAAAGTTTCTCATATCTACAGGTCTCCCTTTCAAATTAAATTTTAGCAAATGCACTGGCATATTAAATCTGAACCATCAGTCTCAAACTCACTCGATAATTCACTAGCTCATGAATTAGAACCACCCTTAAGATAATTATACATAAATCAATGGTTACTCTCAATTAAAAATTCTAGAAGACCTCAAAACAACATAAAAATACATCACTTTATTTACTTTGCAATTGACGTTTCCCTTTCTCTTCTAGTTTTCTCATGTTTCCATTTGCATAGGAATGAACCAGCTAGAAAATTCATAGATCATGACGCGACACGCAAACTAAACATAACAACAAAGTTGAATTTGCCTGACTGCATTCTACAAGAATATTACTTTTCTCACAGACAATGTGTATTCAGCAAAGAAATTTCTTTAATTCGAAGAAGTCTCTATATGAAGGTAAAGTAACTCTCTTTGACATTCTTATAAGAACTTCCCAATCAATATTTATTGGTTGCTTTCATCTTCTCATGAAACTACATATAACCTTTTCTTTAGAGAAAATTACAGTAACAGAACAATTGGCCTTCACCAGACACATAAAAAAGATACCATGAAAAAGGCAGAATTATAGGATCATAAACTTGGAAATCTTGTAGACAGGTAAGTTATAATTTTCAATTTACTAAGATCAGCCCACGAAAGTGATACCATGAAACTAATCAATAAACTAATAATATAGATCAGATACTATAAGTGATGAACTTTATACATGTATTTTATGATATAACAATCCTAGTATAACTTCTTTTGTGATATGAAAAGCACCTAGTATGCACAAATATTCCTTCCTTATTTAATTAAATAAAAAATTTACCATATAAAACATAATACTAGTTTACTCATTATGATTGCCTTATGACAATGATAATATACATTGGTATACTACCATGATTAGGTAAGAATCTTGTAGTACCTTTTCAGTGTTTGGTATTGTTAGTTTATTTTTCTTAAGAAGGAATTTCTAAATTTTGAATTTATATGGCATAAAGGAATACAAGATTACAAGAAATTTCTTTACATAACCACAATTAGGGGGAATATCATAAGTTAGAGAAATGGATAATAATTTCTTCATAAAGTCCAATAAGTCAAATCCAGTGATCCTCTAGTCTGTTTGTTGTCCACGTAATGTAGTAGTGGAAACATTACCTTGGTGATTTAAGAAAACTTTTATCACCTTTTTCAGTCTTTGGTATTGTCAGTTAATTTTCCGTACTAAATTTTGACTGTATATGACATACAGGAATATAAGATTGCATCAAGTTAATTTACATTACCACAATTAGGGGAATATCATAACTTAAATATAATGGATAATCATTCTTTCAGTAAGTTGACCAAGTCAAATCAAGTGATCTCCAAAAAGAATCATAGGAATGATAATAAGATGGAAAAACCACTCTAAAATGCTTCGACAACAAACAGACTAGAGAATTAGGAGAAGTGAGGCTACATGGAATTTCATGTGCAAATTATTTGGTCACGTGATGTGATCTTAGGAAGAGTAACTTGACATTGAGTGTTAGCTGTCAAAGCTGTCAATAGTTAAGAATTCCTGAAATCAAGTCTAGCTGTCTTATTAAATGTCTCCTATAATGTAGCCTTTCCATATGAAATGTAACTGTCTACAGATTCTCTCAATCACATGGATTGAGGCTGTGATTGAGAGAACTGTTTTTGTCCTAAATCCCCATAAGAAGGGATCTTCTGTAAAGTATTGAGTAGAAGGAAGAATATAGAATTCCTTTGTTTCCCATAGTCATTTTATGATTAGAGTATCAGATTCTATATGGTATCAGAGCCCGGGTAAAAAAAGAAAACTTCAAAGTTTGAATGTGAAATCTGTGAAGTGGCTAAACAAACCCGGGCTACTTTCTCTGCTCAAGGTTATAAACCTTCCAAACCATTTCACTTCATTCACAGCGATGTATGGGGTCCCTGTAGGATTCCTACTGTCACTGGAAAAAGATGGTTTGTAATTTTTATTGACAATCACACCAGGGTAACCTGGACCTTTATAATCAAAGAAAAATATGAAGTACCTGAAAATTTTCAAAGGTTTTACAATCTCGTTAAAACTCAATTTCAATAAAAAATTCAGACTTTTAAAAATGATAACGGGAGGGAATTTGTCAACAAAGAACTGGAAATCTTTTTCAAACAAAAGGGAATTATTCATCAAACCTCCTGTACTTATACTCCTCAGCAGGAAGGAAAAACAGACATTTGTTGGAAGTAACCAGGTCTTTTATGTTTACTACAAAAGTTCCTCAAACATTCTGGGGTGATGCTGTTTTACATGTCACGGTTTTAATAAACAGACTTCCATCTAGGGTGTTAGGTTTTAAAACTCCTTTACAGAGTCTTGAATCACAATTTCCTGGTTTAAAATTGTTTGGAACATTACCTTTAAGGGTATTTGGTTGTGTAGTATTTGTGCATGATCATAATTCTTCTAAATCCAAACTTGATTCTAAGGCTATCAAAGGTTTTTTTACTGGTTACTCAGAGACTCAAAAAGGTTTTAAATGTTTTCTTCCTACTTTAAATAAAACAATAGTGTCCATGGATATTACCTTTCATGTAGGAAAATCCTACTTTGGCACTCATGTTCATGGGGAGAAGTTTACTACAGAACATGAGTTAGTGGGTTTGAGTTAGGCTCTGTTCCAGCTCAGGAAGAACCTTCAGGTTCTACCATGATCCCTGAGGAGGAATCCTCAGTCCTGCCAGGTCCAGTTACTTCCCCTCCACTGGGCATCATGGATCAAAATAGATTTGAGCTAGTATACTCCGGAAGACACAAGATTGCTCACTGAACAGCCTTAGGATTCAACTCAGGGGGAGAGTTCAGAAATGTATAGTTCAAGTTCAACAGGTAATCCTACACTTGATAATTCCAACCATTTTCCTGATAACCTCGGTGAGGAGTATTCTTTGCCTATAGCCCTTAGAAAAGGAACCAGGTCATATACTTAGCACCCTATAGCCAATTTTGTATCCTATAAAGACATCTCACCAAAATATAAGGCCTTCATTTCAAAAAGTTCTGATGTCTTTATTCCCAAAACTATAGAGGAAGCTCTGAATGTTCTAGAAGAGATGAGAGCCATAGAGAAAAATACAACCTGGGAAAAGGTGTCTCTCCCTCCTGTTAAGAAACTGGTGGGTTGCAAATGGGTATTTAATGTGAAGTATAACTCAGACGGGTCCTTGGAAAGGAGAAAAGCTAGATTGGTAGCCAAGGCGTTTTCATCATGCACTGTCCAGGACAGAAGCACATGGAGGCAGTCTTCAGAATTCTCAGGTATCTCAAGGGAACACCTAGACAAGGACTCTACTTTAGAAAGACTGAAGACAGGGGAATTACTGCCTATATTGATGCAGACTGGGCTGGTTTTCTTGTTGACAAAAGGTCAACCTCAGAGTACTGTACTTATGTTTGGGGCAACTTGGTTACATGGAGAAGTAAAAAATAGAGTGTTGCAGCTAGGAGCACAACTGAAGCTGAGTTCAGAGTAATGGCACAAGGGCTGTATTACTCTGGTTAAAGAAAGTACTTCAGGATCTAAGGTTAGTGGTAAAAAACCCTATGAGACTTTATTGTGACAACAAAGCAGCTATAAGGATCTCCCAAAATCCAGTTCAACATGACAGGACTAAACATGTGGAGATTGACAGGCATTTTATTAAAGAAAAGATTGAAGAAGGGGCAGTCAGCACTCCTTTCATTTCTTCCAAATTACAGGTGGCTAACTTACTCACTAAAGGCCTACCAAAGGTTGTGTTTGACCAGCATACAGTCAAGTTGGGCATGATCAATATCTTTGCACCAACTTGAGGGGGAGTGTTAGCTGTCAAAGCTGTCAAGAGTTAAGAATCCCTAAAATCAAGTCCTAGCTGTCTTATTAAATGTCTCCTATAATGTAGTCTTTCCATATGAAATGTAACTGTCTACAGATTCTCTCAATCACATGGATTGAGGCTGTGATTAAGAGAACTGTTTCTGTCCTAAATCCCTATAAGAAGGGATCTTCTGTACAGTATTGAGTAGACGGAAGAATATAGAATTCCTTTGTTTCCCATAGTCATTTTATGGTTAAGAGTATCAGATTCTATATTGAGTTCTTGATTCAAGTCAATACAAGTAACTTGAAGATCAAGTAACATGACCACTGAAAATCCATTTAAAGAGTTCTGAAAAAAGACAGGAGCTCCAAAGATGAAACCCAAGTTGAAGTCCAGAACAAAGATCTTTACAAGTATTACTGTTAAGTCTCAGATCCAGCTTTCAATTTAGCAACTTTTATTAATTAACGAAAAAAAAAAATGGCTCTCAATTTGGAAATTTTTGGTACTTCACTAACCGAAAATACATGATAACTGCTGTTTAATCTAAAAAGCCAACATATATAATGTAAGCAGCTGTTATTTCAAGTACTCAACAGAGGGACAGAGTTATGCATTTCAGACATACCCGAGGGGCTCGAGCTCCCATTTCTTGAAATGCACGAGGATTTTGTAGGAATGAAACAACTTCATTTATTTCTTCTCTCATTGACTCAACACTAGCAAAGTCTTTCAACCGTATAGGTGGATTCTTGACCCTCTGAAATATTCATAAAATGGATAACTTTATAAGCGGATTTAGATTTAAAAATGCAAATCAAATGCTAGAAATTGTCCTCATCATATATAGAAGGTTAAAAAGTATTATAAAACCTTCATTCCATCAAAAGCAATACTTATTGGATCAAGACCAGCCCTTTTCTTTCGTTTTATGCTCCTCTGCTTAGCCTTAATGTATTTTTTCTGCAGCTCAAAACAACTGAGAAATTTAGCACATGTTATCATTATGCAATGCGCAAACTATTAGTTAGTGTAAATAAAGAAACATGAAAAAAAAAAAAAATGTAAGTGGCTGACTTGTCTATGAAATAGATTACAATGAGAGATCTAAAATTTATTCAACATGAGTAAACTTCCAATTCCTATGACAAAAACTGGTTGCAAAGAAAGGTTGCACCTTATTTTTCCTATTCAACCTGTTCTGTTATTACCTAATTCAACTTATAGTGATCAGACGGAATATTTCCCTAGTAGATAATGAGTTTATCTCAACCAAAAGTAAGGCCAATCCTTAATTTGCTGCATTAAGAAAATGCCAGTAATCCAGCAAAAGCTTCATATATTACATTAAAATGCCAGTGGATTGTGCTAAATACCCCTTCATAAGAACGCAAGTCCCTGAAAATCCAATTAAGAAATTACTTGAGCAGACAGCAATACAAGAGAAAGGCACCTAAAGCAGCTTACAAATTAAAAAGGTAAGCAAAACCCTATATAGTTAAAGGCATGGAAAGATTATAAGTTCAATTTTTGAATGTGCAAAGGAACACTTTAAAGGGATCATTTGCCTAAGGATAAGCAGATACAAAACAAATTTCATTGCCGTAGATTTATGCCCTTAAGAATATTGACAAAATAATTGCACCTAGAAAAAGCTATTTTTACACCGCAAGCACTCTTTCATTGTTGTAGATTTATACCCTTAAGGAGTATTGACAGAATACTTGCACCTAGAAAAAGCTATCTTTTGAGCCGTACAGACATAAAAACTAATTTGTACTAAAATAAATATATATGAGGTATGTGTGTGTGTGAGTGTATATATATAAATAGGAATGCACATACACAAACTAAAACTAAGTCGAACTAAGTCTTTAACCCACTATGTGGGGCGGTCCTATGAATCATATCTTGCCTCTACCTGGGATTTCCTGTCAAAACTCATCCTCTCTTTTTATTCCCACTGTAAAAACACATTCTCATTTAGGTTTAAATATATCAATCCTTTCTTTCTAATCCTTTTTTGAGTCTTCCCGTTCCGCCCTTCCACAGACCCTACTGGAGGAGCATCTAGAGGTCTTGTACGCAAATGTCCAAACCACCACTCTCATTTTGTCATCCATTGGAAACTTCCACTTCTTTGTAATGTAATCATTACTTAGTGATACGAATCCAAGGAGCATGCCTACCTCACTTCAACCTTGCTTGCAAAGCATAAGTGATGGCATAGCTCAACACACTTCTGAGAGAAGATCCAAGTCTTCCGTGGTGGAGTTTGAACTACAACAAGTTGGTTTGGCCAGACATAAACATTTTAGCACGTTACAAAGCTCAAAGAATTATCTTTCTGGATTACGGGCCAAGGAAATGGTTTCCAATTTATGGCAAGATCTGCACAAGTCAAAGTCCAACTTTGCAAAAAAGTTGCTTAAACCACCTTGAGGAAGGTTATACACAGCACTTTTTGGCTTTGAAATCTTGTATTTTGAGTCATTAGTAGGCCATGGGGCAAAGAAAAGTCATCGTTCAAGTAGAATTTCATTAAGAATTTGTATCAAAGTGCAAGTGTGTGTGGTGTGTGGAAGAGTTACACGTTTGTAACACACATAAAACACTTTTTTTACTTGTTTTCTAGTTGGAATAGGAGAGGCCAATCTTTTGAAGGATTTTTGGCCGAGACACATGTAATAGGCATGTTTTTTATTTATTTCCTCTTTCTTTTGCTTTTGGAAGTAGCACGGCTAGTTGTGGTTGAATCTTCCTAGAGGAAGAAAAGAGTTCTTTTCCGTCTTATTTTCAGCCTAAGATAGCCGAAATTTTCCCTACAAAATAGAGGGAGAATCCGTGCCTTCAAGATGTGTTTTTGAGAAGTAATAAATTTTGTGAAATGTTTCTTGGAAATAATTTGTTCTCAAAGCCCCGATTTATCAATAGTGGTTATACAACTATGGTAGTTCCATTCTGTCAAATTTCCTGCTAAAAACTCACACCCGTAGCATAATTATTCTACCAATTAACTTGTGTATAGTAAGGAAATCAATCTGGGCATACAATTTCTTCATCCTTGTGGAAAATTTGTATTGGTCTGGTATCAAAGCAACTTCCAGATATTCTATACTTTATTTCAAATTTTGTCAAAAATGTTGCAGAAATTTTTCGTGGATTTGCATGTTAAATGGCTAGTTGGTTTGCTAGAAAAAGTTTGTTAAAGTTGCTGCAATTTTCTATTATTGCTCTCCAAGGAACAACTTGAAATTTTCTTGTTTTGTTTCTTGCTTTTGCATTCTAGTTCTATCGACTTTTCTTGCTGGATTAATTAATAACTTTAGCATGCTTTACTCTATAAATTTTGCATCATAAAATTGCTCAAGTCCCTAGGCAAAATCGACAACCGTAGCCTAATTTTTGCCCTCCCTCTATCCTTGTAAGTTGTAATTATTGTTGTTTTCTTAACGGATCTTGCATCTAAAAAATTGTCTGAATTAAAACCTCATCAAGATTTCATAGTTCCCCTTAATAAAATCAAGAAATCCAAGGCTTGGCTTAACTTAAAAGTGGTCGAAATCAAAATTGAAATTTCACTGGTTCTCTTTTGCTTCAAGAGTTTGTGCTCAAGGCAGTTTCTTAATCCTTTGCTTATTTTCAAATTCCACTAGTTGAACCATTGGTTTATCTACCAAGTTCACAAAGAAAGTAAATTCCATACTTTGAAAACAGTACAATTCTCTAGGTTTCAAATCTTTGAACTCATTGGAGCTGAGATTGAAGTGGCCGCACACCGAATAAGGAATTCTAAAAACTAAAAACCATTGTAAGTCAGAAAAAGGCAAAGAACTAACCTTTTAAGAAGTTGCAATACAACTTCTGAATGAATTAAGTTGCAATTCCACTGTAATCAAAATAAAATTCCTTGGTGAAAGTTGTGAAGGCCTGATAATTCGGATTTAAAATCCTACAAGAGTTTGGATTTGAACTAAAAAGAGACAACTAAGACTGAGACATCTGGAACTATTCTTGGGAATAGTGGTTGCTAGAAAGACTAAGTTCACATCTCTAATTTGGAAATAATATTTGGACTTCCCTTGAAAGCACAAATCAAGATTTAGGCAAGAATCTGAGATTTTTCAAAAATAAAGTGCCCTTTAACCCGAGTAAATCTCACTCAATTTTGCCGATTTAGGGTTCATTAGATTCCTCGTGAATTTGCTTTCTTTCGAGCAGACCACGACATTGATTTGTGTTGTTTTAACAAGTTTACCCTACTTCAGGAACTTCACTGTTTAGTCTTATGTTGTGCATTTTTTGAAATTTCTTTTTTTGGTCTTAGTTTAGTTTACTAGGTTGTTACTAACCACAGGCCAAGAGAAGCTCTTTAAGGAAGTATGTACCATCAAAAGATTTCTAGAAAACCATCTTGAAAACTAAGGGGCCGTTTGGTTGGGAGGTTTATGGCCTTGGGTATGGGTTTCAATACCATAATCCTCCCATTCCTGCTGTTTGGAAAGGGGGGTTTGTATTTGAAACCCATCTGGCATGGTTTCATGACCCCCCCCCCCCGGGGGGTTTCAATTTGATTCCCGTCCACATGCCTTTTTTTTTTTTTTTTTTTTTTCATTTTGTGCCCTCAATGGTCTTCTAGCATAATATATTAAGGATAAAATGGACATTAATCTAATATATTAAGAATAAAATGGACATTTTACAATATTATAAACTCAAACCCACCTTACAAACCAAACAACCTTATTTGATTCTCAAAACCCATACTCATCCCCACTACTATTATTCTCATTCTAATTCCGATTCCCAACTGTTTTACCAAACGGCCCCTAAATGTTCTTCAAGCCAAGTTGATGAACCAAGATGAAGAGTCATCTTATAGAGACTCAAAATATAGATAGGGAGAATGTTCATCATGCGAATTTCAAAGCCATGGCCGACCACCCCCTCACAAGATCACTTTTCCATAGTTCAATCGAAAATCTGATCCGGAAACTAACATCTCATGGAAAAAACGCATAGAAAACATGCTCCGAGCCACCAAGTACCCCGAAAATGAATGGGTGAATCCAGCTCCAATGGAGTTCAAAGATATGCTATCACTTGGTGGGATCGTTAATCATATTTTTGCAGGGAAAAAAAAGATAGAGAATCAATCACTACATGGACACAAATAAAACACCTCTTGCGGCGCAGGTGTGTTCCTTCTCTTTATAGTGATGCTACAGTTGTTACTTCTATTGTGCAAGGAATTGAAGCGATGAGCACCACAAAGAGATGGAAGTGGCAGTCATTTGAAGTGGCTTAGATGAAGACAAGGAACTTGTGATGGCAAGGTTTCTCAACAGCCTCAATCCTAGAATAGCCCAAGTCATCAAGTTTCAACACTATGTGGATTTAGAATAATTAGTTCATAGGGTAGAGATGGTTGAAAAAAGGCTCAAGTTGGATTTGTACCCTACAAGTTCGACACAACCAACTCATGGTGTAAACCCTTAGAGTAAACCCAACGAGGGGAAGGAGTTCTCATTCTCAACTCCTTCCAAGGTAAGTTCTCAAACAAAATCTTCAAGTTCAACTTTAACTAACAAGCCTCCTACTAGGCAAGTTACTTGTTTTAAATATGTCTAGGAAAAGACGCGCAATCACAATGCACTAATCGAAGTACATTCGTCACCTTAGAAGATGGCACATTGACCAAGTAAACCAAGAAGGATTATAAACTGGCCACTCTCTTGAGTAAATAAGAAAATTTGAGGGAGGAACTGATGATTATTGATTTGTTGCAAATTGAGTTTTGAGCACTGCACCAACAAATGAATAGAAAGAAGATCCTCAACGCACCACTACCTTCCACATCAAGCAACAATGACATGGTGATACTCATCATAATTGAAAGTGGTAGTTGGAATAACCTTGTAAGCAATTAATTGGTTGATGGTTTGAATCTTCCAACCGAGCCATACACCTTGAATTGGTTAAGTGGAACAAATCCCGTCAAAGTAATGAGACAAGCTCGAATTCAGTTTTCAATCAGAAGCAACAAAGATGAATTACTTTCTGACGTCATTCCAATGGACACACATCTGCTCCTTAGGCGGCCATGAGAGTATGACAAGAAGACTGTTCGAGATGGTTTCTCAAACAAGTACCGGTTCCAACATAATCAAACAAACTTTGCTCTTATGCCTATGATGCCAACGCAGATTCATTCATGTTTTAAGCAAATGAGGCATGCAAGAGAGGAGAGATTAAGAGCCCAAGAAGCACCTAAAGAGCATACAACTAATCAAGAGGATCAAGGCTTAGTAGTTCGACCTCAAAAGAGTTCTTTTAGGCATAAATAGAGCATTAGTTTTGACACAACCACAAGACTTTGAAACAACACATGCACATTCAATGTTTTCTTATAAGTAACGTTTTTATTTTCTTGTATAAGGAATTAAAACTTTGAGTTTAAATAGAGACAGAATGCCAATGGCATTCAAAGTGAAGATTTGTACACAAAGTATCCAAATTGGTGAGTGTGGTACCTTAAATTTTTATTATCTTAACTTATCCTTCCTATTCTGGTTTAATAGGTTCTCAAGATTCAAGGAAAAATCTTTTCAACAAAGGAGGGGATGATATGAATCCAATGACATAACACTTACCTCAGCTCAACATTGCTTGCAAAGCATAAATGATGCTTAACTCAACAAAATCAGCTGCCGAGTTACACACTTCCAAGAGAAGATTCAAGTTGTTCGTGGTGTTTTAACCACATGTTGGTTGGGCCAGAAATCAACATTTTAGCTCGTGACAAAGTTCAAAAATTATTTATTTGGATTATGGACCAAACAAGGAAATGCTTTTCAATTTATAGCATTATCCGCACAACACAAGGTCCAGCAAGAAGTCCAAGTTTGATAAAGAGTTGTTTAAACCACCTTGAGGAAGGCTATACACTCCACTTTTTGGCTATGAAATCTTGTAATTTCAAGTCTTTAAGTAGGTCATTGGGCCATGAAAGGGTTTTTAAACCCACTGGATCATTTTTACCTTTCATAGTTCAACTAGGATTTCATTAAGTAGGAAGTTGTGTCAAAATGCAAATGTGGGTCACGTGTGGAAGAGTTACATGTTGAAAGAAAGAGCTCATTTCATTTTTGTTTTCTGCCTAAGATTCGGTAAAATTTCCCCCATAAAAAGAGGGCGAATCCGTGCCTTCAATACATTTTTTGAGAATCAATAAATTTTGTGAAATGTTTGAGATTTATCAATAGTGATTGCTACAACTATTTTGGTCCCATTCTATTGAATTTCCCACTAAAATTCACACCTAGCATAATTATTCCACCAATTAACTTGTGCATAGTAGGGAAATCAATCTATGTATTTAAATTCTTTATCCCTGTGCAAAATTTGTATCACTTAGCCTATCTAGCTTGTGCATCTGCTCATCCATCTCAACATTCTCATGTTTAGTCATGTTCTTATTCAGTTGCCCAACAGCCTGACTTTTGAAACATCTCTCGACTGCTGGCTGAAAGTTTTTGGTTCAATTTTATCAGTACTTCGGAATTGTAAAGCATAGAAGACTGTCCAACCTACCTGAATAATGTTTAAGATGTTTATCAACACCAATTTTTGGAAGGACAGATCACAAATGTTTAGAAGTTTTAGATAGATTAAGCTCATGCTTGCCAATTTTTCACACTTATCCTATTGTCGCTTCTAACCATGCTTCAACAACTCTATCATTTCCGAGCCATACCTCACACCCAGATCTGACTGTTTTCGCATCACCATCATTAACCAGTGTGACGCTTATTAAAGTTCAGACTGAAAAACTACCAATTCTACGAATTTCATAGCATTTCTAATTTTACAAGTCATATACCACTACAGAAATTCAACAGGCCACTATACCACTATATTGTGGTGCAGAGTGAGCAATATTACATTGATCATCCGGGACATTTGACATGAGAATGCACTAAAGTCTAGGCTACTTTTTCAAAATTTCACATGCATGGAAACTAACTCCCTAGCAAATAACGTTAATTATGTTAGTCTGAGGTTTTGAACAATAAGTATGTAATTCCATAGAGCAAAGACACCAACCAAAAAGATTCTAGGGCTACCAGGATTGACAAAAGCCACAAACAAAGGTTTGCGATACTTTTGGGTTGACAAATGAAAATAAGCATAAGAGTTAAAACAAATAGAAAGGGAAAGAACTTACCACTCTCTTCAACTTTTTTAAGGTTGGATGTCTCCCTGGAGGCTCATAACCAAGAACTCGACCAAGAACACCAAGAACTCGGCCAAGAACTCTCCTCGCAAAACGAAAAATATGATAGCACACAAATCCATACAACACAGATCTAATTAAAAACCAGAGGTACCAAAAAATCCCTCCATCCGTTTCCCTTGATCTAACCCTCCTTTTAGTCTCATACTGCCACTTTAAATACCAAGTTGAACCCAATTGGTCGAAATATTCTGGCCATGCCATTCCCAACCTGATCCTAATCTACAAAGGAAGAAGAAGAATATGACCAAGTTCTGAATAAGTTACCAAAATTAACTGATTTTGCTAAGATATAGCATCAAGAATAGAAATTCAAATGCAAAGGTGACTCAATAAAATAATTACCGAGTAGGGAATAATGAACTCCACAACTGGAAAACCAATCATCACCAAGAGGTCTTCATTTATAAGTCGAATTTGCTTCACTGCCCAGTCCTTCCGCTGTGAGACAGCTTTAGCATTCCATAATCCATACAAACACTGACTACAAACTCTCATGAATACAAACAATTGCTGATGGAAATCCAATTCGGAAAAAGGAATCCGCATAAACTGAACAACAGTTGGAATATCAGAACCAAGCATTCTCAAATATAGCCCGTCAAACCCTCCAAACTCTTCAAAAAGCAAGTCATATTCCTGCCATTTAAAAAAAAACAGATTTCTAAAAACCAACATAGAAATTATTCTTTAAGAGGCTGAATCAATCATTCTAAAACTTGAAAGGAGAAAGGCATTTTATCTACCCAAATTACCTTAATGTCAACATGATATTCTCTTTCATCACCCTTCAGCAATACATAAATAGCACCCCAATCATGCCTTATCCGAGCACTCTGAACAAGTTTCTTGGATACAGCATAAGGAAGAGCAATAGGGTCCATCTCCCACCTCTTCTTTTGTTCATTGCGCCAAGTTCTTGAAGCTACTCTGTCCCGATCCAATAGAATACGTTCCTAAATCGAGAAACATAATGATTGTTAAACGAGAACATCTTATCTATTTCTGGAAATAAAGCATATCCAAGGGATAATTTGTTATCCAACTCATTTGAATATGAAGCAAGACTGGATTAAAGTTAGATGCTCCCATATGGGGAAGACACCCTAAAGAATCCTAAACAATTGTGAGATAATTATACTATTTCCATTATCCCCTTCCGGCTGAGAATAACTGCTTCTCATAAGAATGAAAGGTAATGCCAGATATCTTACTTTGGCCCGAACCAAAGGTTGTCCAGTTAATTGTGGACATTTGTACACACAACTTGATTAACATTTTCCGGCCATTTTTAGTTTACTATAGTGTCTTACTACACAAAGGATGACAGTTTCAACATAAACCAGATTTTGAAAGTTCAATTAGAATTTTCAGCAACTTTTTCATTGCTTGTGACTCCGTGAATATTATTGCCAAAACAAGATATGTTCTCAGTTATGAGAAGATAGCTATGAAATTCATTAAGATTAAATGTTTCCTCCAAAAGATACTATTTCTTTGAAATTTCTCAGTCTTAGATGGAGAAACTTAATGATGACAGTACACGCTTATCTAGAGGTGGGTTCTCTTCCTCTGGCCCCTTATGGCCCAGCTGAGATCTCTCTATAGTCTGCGTAAATTACACTACACAGTTGTTATAGTTCGCAACATAAACAATAGGAAGAATTAATGATGACAGCACACCCAGCTTATCTAGAGGTGGATTTCTCTTCCTCTGGCCCCTAATGGCTCAGCTGAGATCTCTCTATAGTCTGTGTAAAATAGGATTAACTGTTGTTCGGGATAGCAACATAAACAATAGGAAGAATTAAGATTATGTAGATGACATGGAAAGGTACAGAAACAACTTAAGTGGAAGAGATATGCTAGATTTTAGTAGACCAGTCACAATTCAGATCACATGACAACTAACCCAAATGTATATAAAATTAAAAAGCATTAAAAGATAAACAAAGAAAAAGCTACTGGAATTTCATTTGGTAAAAGTTATGTAAACAAATCCTGACAAGCGGGTTCGTCGAAGTGCATCACGTTATTGGCACCATTCAAGTAAATGTCAGGAGAACTTTACCTGTCTTTCAGCCACATATTTTTTGCCTAGTTCAGCATTTTCCAACAAGTCCCGTTTGAGGTTGGCCTTTGATTCCTCACGCCATTTCTTCCAACCATGAAGTAAATGGACTCTCACAGCTTTTGGAACTACAATCTCTCTGTTTCCAAACATCCACTTCAACTCAATTTCTGGAAAACCTTTAACAACCTCGTTCACTGGAGTTGTTACCACAAAGCGTTTTTCATCCCCATACTTTTTCATCCTTTTTCTTGTGTGATTCTCTAGATTCTGCTGCATATGTTTAGAATTTATAAGTGCATGCCTTAAGCGTTCGGCAAACTCAGATGACTTCACGCCAATCCCATATTCAAGATCTTCATTTTCCCAAAAATTTGATAAAATAATCTGCTCCCTTAACTGTCTTTCAGCACTTTGCAGTTCTCCCCTAATCTCAGACCTGGAGAGGTTGGTGGAAGGGATTTTCTGTACTCTGCAAGAGCATAATAATAAACAACACCACACAATCTTCATCAGGAAGGCGGTTCCCATAAAGACATGCCAGTATATTAATCCAATTTGAATCACACTAGCACTTTATGCACAGAACAAACAAAATTGGCAGTTCGCCTGGAATTCAAGAATCATTCTTAACCAGGGAATGATTCATAAGATCCAGCATATCATATACAGGCATTTTTCTTTTATTAAGCATGACACTACTCAGAGTTTAGGCATAAACAAATTGGAGTAATATATAGAAAGTCAAATTCTCTACAACCTGAATTCTTGCATGTCATGCAAGGTTGATAAATTCACATCATCATAGCAAAAATATTCAATAACTTCTAGAAATCACCCGTTTTCTTTTTCCTAGTTTCAGACCTTCTAATCCAAAGAGCAGTGGTGGTTTCACAGGTAAAAACACGACATTCTAAAATTCCAAGAAGTTCTAATTCTCGCTCATCTGCACATTCACATTTAAAAATTTTTAAAAAATACTAAATTGATTCAATAATACAGAATCCAGGGAACTATCTCCTGAACAAATAATAATGATGATGATAATAATAAATAAAAGGCATTCATCACCTTTGAACATTGCTCAACCTCATCTCCCTTAGAAACCCTTCAACCAACTGCTCACACTCCCTTTCAATAAAGGAAAGCTCCCTCACACCAATGCTGAATACTAATGTTTCCTTTCTCAGAATCTGATCATCAATCCCTCCAATCCACTCCCACAGCTCATTATATTCCCTCTCAAAATTGGTTAAGTTATCTTCCAATTTAACAATCTTATCTTTTAGTCCCTCTTCACGAGCCCCACCAGCAGTCACCATCCTCCTCAATCTCTCTAGCTCCTCCTGTTCCTTGGAGACTGCATCAAGTATCTTCTCAGAACGCTCCATCAAAACCCTTTTGTCTACACTCAACGCTCTCAACTCCGCATCTAATCCCTCCATTATCTCATGTTGCAACTCAGTTTTCTTCTTCTTAACCTGTTTCAATGCTGATTCTACCACAGCTACAACGTTTTTGCCGTTTCTTACCTCCTCTATCCTCCTAAGCAATCCCTTACGAACTTCTAACAATCTCCTAGTACAATGTGAATACTCATGATCATTATTATTTAACCAATTCTCTTTCCTACTCCTCGTTTCAACCTCATTCACAACCACAGCGGCAGCTAATGCAGGAGGTGGCAATATTAATCCTCGAACAGGAAAAGAAAATGCCAAAAACACGGAAAAAGACGTATAAACAACCAGCTTTGAAATGTGATTGAGAAAAGCATCGCCGCCATTTTTATCACGAAAAATTACTCTCTTCAACAGGTTCTCCTCCTCTTCCCCAGGAGATGGAAGCTTCATATGCTTCCTCTGAAAATAATCGGGGAATTCATCCCCAGCTACAGCAAAACAAGACCTAAAGGGTCTTAATGGGACTCTGCGCTTTGAAGCTTTAAGTGAGTATTTCCATTTTCGAACTCTATCCCAATTTTTGTCAGTTTTCGATGAATCCGGAAAAGGGCTTTGAGGGATGAAATTGGTGAAGTTTGTTGTGCTCGAAATGGCAAACATTTTTCTTTCTGTTTCAATTCCTAGTGGGAAATGGAGTAGGGACGAATGTTAAGGTCTTCGAGAGAGAGTGATTCTTTGAGGACATGGTAATTAGAGAAGGGGGAGGAAAGTCGTCGAAGGAAGTGAGGATGGGAAGGGAGGGAAGGCTGGGGGTGAAGAAGAAATACGAGATAAGGCCTAGCTCTTGCAGCTATTCTGGCGATGGAATCGTCCAAATATAAAGGCCAAAATCCAATTTTAAAGCTAGTTTTTTCTTCAAAATAATTTCTACAATGATGTTTTCAACAAATGTTATGATCTGAATTCTCATAAACATTTATAATTTGTACCATTTTAGATTGTGAGTCGATCTAAATGGGTTGAAAATTCACGAGAAATCGAGTCATAAAATAGATTAAAAATATCATGGTATAAATCTTTTGAATAAAAAATTAAGTTTAACTAGCGATCGAATTAGTTAATCCGTTATCTTATAAACTTTTTCATAAAAAATGATCAAAACTCCTAATAGAAAAAAATTAAGAGATTAAAAGTGTCCCCTTAAAATTAAAATGACCAAAAGTGGAACTACTCCAAGTATGAGCGACCAAAACTGTATTTAAGCCAAATAGAAATTGCTATTTATATATTTATATATATATATATATATCGCCCCCTAATTTAATATAGTCCGCCCCTCCCTCCTAAAATTACAAAAAAAATCTCCAATTTTAATATACTCCACCCTTTTAATATATTCCGCCCCCTTATTTTAATATTACCGTACTAAAATTTTATATACCGCCCTTCACAATTTATTAATAATATAATTTTATAATATAATAATAATTTATTAAAAATAATTTAAAAATTTTAATTACTAATTTGCCATTATGCTATTAAATACTACTAACATTTTTATTATAACTCATATTTAAATGTGTAATAAATTTAATTTGGCAAAAATATACTTTGTCAAAAAATATTTTCAGCAAAAACCTAATTTAGTGAACTACATTGAAAACTAATGTTAGAAATGCGAAATAAAAATTTTGACAAATAGGGACTTTGGCACCACGACGATTTGGCAAAAATATACGGCAGTTTATATAGTGGTCCCATGCAATTTTACTCCTACTTTTAATAGGTAATTTATATGGTGGTCCTATAGGACCACCATGCAATTTTACTCCTACCCCTAATATAGTAGTAGTTTCTATTTTAGCCTCCCAACTTTATTAGTAATTTCTTTTTTAAAAAAAATTAGACACGCGCCTTACTCCCACCCTAAGCTATATAAGGTTCTTTTTTTTCTTTTTTTCAGGAGTTTGTTGCCGATATTCTTCTTCGTCTTTTGTTGCCGTTTTTCGTCTCCGTCTTTCGCTTGAATTCTTTTGCTTCCAATTTTGATTACGGTATGATTGTGATTGATTTATGCTTACAAATGTGTTGTTTATCTGTTTTTCGTCTTCGTTTTTCGCTTAGTTTGTTTCCGTTTGTGCTCTGTTTATCTTTCTGTGGAGTTTTTGCTTCGAATTTGATAATTAAGATATTTATTCCTGTGTTTTGATCCTTTCGATTGATTTATGTGTTTGAATTTGTTGTTTCTACGGTTCTGTTATTCTTACCGTTTTGTTTTTGATCGAAAATTGTTGCTTAAAGTCTATTTTTTTTGTTGATAGATCATTGTGGATTGGAGAAATTTCAATGGAAGATACGGTGGGTGGTATAGTTGATTTCATTCGCGAAGAAGATGCTCCTGAATTGTTTGATTTTGATAAACAGCAAGAATCAACGGTATCTCTGTTGGAATGTAAGTCATGATGAGATATTAGTTATGAATTGATCTGATATTAGTTATTCATTGATCTGATATTAGTTCTATGTTGATCTGATATTAGTTTTACAGTACGATATTTTTATATTCTTGATCTGATATCTATAGTCTATTGATCTGATGTCAAGTATTCTATGATCTGATGTCTATATAATCCTGATCTGATCTCCCTTGTTAAGTATGTGTCAGTGCTATTGTATGATTTCTTTTATATTCTTGATCTGATATCTATAGTCTGTTGATCTGATGTTAAGTATTCGTTGATCTGATGTCTATATAATCCTGATCTGATCTCCCTTGTTAAGTATGTTTCAGTGCTGTTGTATGATTTCTTTTATATTCTTGATCTGATATCTATAGTCTTTTGATCTGATGTTAAGTATTCGTTGATCTGATGTCTATATAATCCTGATCTGATCTCCCTTGTTAAGTATGTTTCAGTGCTGTTGTATGATTTCTTTATATTCTTGATCTGATATCTATAGTCTGTTGATCTGATGTCAAGTATCAGCTGATCTGATGTCTATATAATCCTGATCTGATCTCCCTTGTAAAGTATGTTTTATTTCTATTGTATGATTTCTTTTATATTCTTGATCTGATATCTATAGTCTGTTGATCTGATGTCAAGTATTCGCTGATCTGATGTCTATATAATCCTTATCTGATCAACTATGTTTAAACTAATATGATATTATCATTTTTTATACAGGTTCAGATGATGAATCTATGGAATCTCTGTGTAAATCAGTGGTTGAAAATGAAGATGCAGCATACAATTTATATAATGATTATGCTTTTAGGTTAGGATTTAGTGTGAGGAAAGGTAAAGATCGTAAAAACAAAACTACTGGAATCAGGTATTTGAGAAGATATCTTTGTAATAGAGAAGGAGCTAAACAATGCAAGGAGAATTTGAAGAAGATTTATACGAAAGTTGATATGCGATCTAGATGTAAAGCTTTTATTGAATTTAAGAAAAGAGAAGATGGGAGTTGGATTGTCCAAAAGCATTTCAGGAAGCATAATCATGAATTGTGTCCTGTAGCTGAGAGGCAGTTTTTACGTTCTCAGAGGAAGTTTGATGATTCTGCATTGCAGTATTTTGAGGAATTGAAAAGTTCAGGTGTTCGTGTAACGGATGGTTATCATATATTGTCCAAAGAGGTAGTTATACTTTCAGATTATTTTTTATGAATCTACATAAATGTGATACTTGTTATGATCTGATATTACGTTTGAGTTGATCTGATATTACGTTTGAGTTGATCTGATATTTCCTTTCTGTTGATCTGATATTATGTTCCTGTTGATCTGATATTATTTTTCTGTTTGATCTGATATTATTTTTCAGTCTGGAGGTTCATCAAATGTTGGTTATACCATGCGAGATGTATATAATCATTTGGAACAAGAGAAGAGGAGGAAGATTGAAGGGTGTGATAGTAATGCACTGATAAATATGTTAAAACAGAGATTTACGGATGAGAAGGACTTTTATTATGATTTTGATTTGGATGAGGAGTCTTCATTATGTAGTGTATTTTGGAGAGATCAGAAGATGAAGGAGGATTATAGTAGATTTGGGGATTTGTTGGTTCATGATACGACTTATCGGACAAATAAATACGACATGATCTGTGGACCTTTTGTTGGTATGGACAACCATTGTCGTAATGTTATGTTTGGTATAGGTTTCATAAAAAATGAGAAGGTGGAGTCGTTTATTTGGTTGTTTAGTACATTTTTGAGATCGATGGGGAACAAGCAACCAATGACACTTATGACAGACCAGGATTTTTCGATGGCAGCTGCTGTGCGTGTGGTTTTTCCAAATGTTCGTCATCGTCTTTGTGTTTGGCACATTGCAAAGAATGCTCGTAGTAATATACCTCATTTGATGAGTAAAGAAGGATTTTCAGATGCTTTTCAATTCTTGCTTAATCAAGTTTGCACAGAAGCTGAATTTAACCACTTCTGGAACAGGTGTGTGTTTTCTTTCTGTATTAGTTGTTAGGTGATCTGATATTAGTTATGTATTGATCTGATATGAAGTTCGTGTTGATCTGATATATTATTATTATACTACTTTTTTTTTTTTTGCTGTAAGCTGATCTGATATTAGTTATGAATTGATCTGATATTTTATTATGAATTGATCTGATATATTAATCAGTTACATTTTTATTCCATTAGTTTGTTGGAGGATTACAATTGCAAAGGAAACACTTGGTTGAAGAAATTAGATGAGATAAAAGAGAAGTGGTGCCCTGCATTCAGTAAACAATATTTTTCTGGAGGGGCAGTTTCTTCCCAAAGATGTGAGACAACCAATCGTTCGGTTTCAATGAAGTTGTCGAAAACGTCTACTTTGTGTGAATTCTATCAGCAGTTTCTTGATGTTGTGACGGAGTGGAGAAACAATGGCATTACAGAAGATTTTAGATGTAGAGGAAGGGTTGATCCTATTGTTGGAGATTCATTAATGCTTCAACATGCTGCTGAGGTTTATACGATAGAGGTGTTTGTAAGATTTCAGGAGCTGTATATCAAGATGTTATCTTATAATCACTTGCAGACGAGTAGCGATAATGGTGTTTATGAATATCAGGTTTGGCGTACCAAACTTGATTTGTTTCGACACGTAGTTCGTTTTGATGAGAATGAGTATACAATGAGCTGCACTTGTAATCTTTTTTCTGAGGCTGGGTTGTTATGCTCGCATGCTCTTCGTGTGCTAAATCTGAATAATTACTCGGTACGTATTTATTGCAACTTCAGAGTTTTTTTTTTTTTATGTAATATGGTTGATCTGATATTAGTTGCTAGTTGATATGATATTAGTTGCTAGTTGATCTGATATGTTTAACTTTATATTCTTGATCTGATATCTATTTTCTGGTGATCTGATGTCAAGTATTCGCTGATCTGATGTCTATAGAATCCTGATCTGATCTCCCTTTTTAAGTATGTTTTAGTTCTACTGTGTGATTTCTTTTATATTCTTGATCTGATGTCTATTGTCTGTTGATCTGATATCTATTGCCTTTTTAAGTATTTTTTTTTTATGTAATGTGGTTGATCTGATATTAGTTGCTAGTTGATATGATATTAGTTGCTAGTTGATCTGATATGTTTAACTTTATATATGTTATATACTGTAGAGAATCCCTGAGAAGTATGTATTGAAAAGGTGGACTAAGAGTGCAAGTTGCTGTGATTATTATTCGAAAGAATATTGTTTGTTGCCATCAAGTAGCATTGAGAAACATTCAGATTCTGTTTGGAGAGTTGAAGCAAGCAGAAAATATTTGGATTTAATTAGACATGCACAGTCTAGTTCTGTTGCACGTTCTATTCTTGACAGACACTTCAATTTGGCTAGAGATTCTATTAAATCAGAGGTTGGTCCATCCTATGTTGGTGAAAAAGCAGAAGGTTCAAACATTGCTGAAATTAGAGATCCGAAGAGAAGAAGAGAAAAGGGTGTTAGAAACATTCGTCCAAAAAGCGTTGTGGAGAAAATGTGCAATAGGGCAAGAGGGAAGAAGAAGAAAGCAGAAGCATTTGCATTGCGTACTAGAGAACGGGTCGCATCAATGGGGATTGAAAATCCTGTTGTTGATGGTAATTTTGTAAATCCTGTTGTGGAGAAGTTGTAGTTGTAGTTGTAGTTTATATGAATTCTTTTTTTTAGTTGATACAAAACATTAAAAGACTTGCTGTACTTAGTTGTTTCATTACAAAGTCTAGAAGATATCAGATCACAGAAATATAGACATCAGATCAGAGTGTTACAGACATCAGATCACATGTGTATAGAGATCAGATTAGAGGAATGTAGTCATCGGATAAGAGGAATATATACATCAGATCAGAATTATAACAGACATCAGAACAACAGGAAACAGATATCAGATCAAATGAATACAAACATCAGATCACAAGCTATTGAAAGGAATTATTTATCTGAAATAAACAGACATCAGATCAGAAAATAAAAATATCAGATCAACATATAAAAGATATCAGATCAGAATTATATGGAGATCAGATCAGAGTAATATAGATATCAGATCAATAATGCGATACTATATTAGGTGTTAGTTGTTAGTTGATACATTATTGTGTTCAGAGTAAGCGTACAACTTCCTGCCACTTCTGAAAAACAACTCCCGCCAAGGTACAACACTTCATCACTTCATTCAATTTCCTCAACCACTTATTAATAGTTTCAACTACATTCATATTAATTGCCCAACCAACCTTGTACTTTCAACATAAACTCTTTCAAAAATTCTACTATAAACAAGACCCATGTCTGGCAACGTCCATACAACATTTCCTCTGCTTTTCTTCTTCCCTTGCAAAAAAACCAAGCCCAAAATTTCCTCCACTACTGTAGTCATCGGATAAGAGTTCAGATTACAGTTTTGCTGTAGTTTTTGCTCTCTTGTATGATATGTATTTTTCCACCACTACTGAAGGTATTTCTCGACAATACACTCGGGAGTTTGAGAAGGAAAAGTACATGTCATACAAGTAGCAAAAACTACATGAAAAGCGGTTTCCAGAAGAAAAATGAGCAAAAGATTTTGTGAAAGCTTTTCTCTGAATTTTATTATCAAAACTACTTACAACTGTTTCTGTACAAGTATATATATACCAAGACTAATAACCGCTTCAAACTGTTTCTGTACAGATCTCAGGAAACGCGACATCAGATCAGATGCCGCGCACATCAGATCAACCACAAGCTGAGATCAGATCATTTCTGGTGCAGATCTCAGGAAGCGCGACATCAGATCAGATGCCGTGCACATCAGACCAGCCGCAAGCTGAGATCAGATCATTTCTGCAGTTTCAGAATATCTAAGAAAAAACTGTACATTTTCATTTAGAATCAATATTGTCCTATAAGACTAGACTCTAGTACTTTTTACAATTTTGTACTATAAAACTCCTCAATTTTGGATTTGACCTCATCCTTCATTGTATTTGTTTGAGAAGCCAGTATATTATAAGAATACTTGACCCTAAGAATCTGTAGAGCCTTGTTGAGAGCAGCTTTGCTCTTGCGTGCTTCTCTTGTGAGCTCTGTATCCCAAGTATGAGTTGTTTGTCCTTTGTAGAGCTCCATGTGTCTCATTGTAAGAATGCCACAATCATTGGAGTTCTTGTTATCTTGCCAGTCCAGTTTTGGATACTCCACTTTATATTCTTTGGGATTTCCAAAAATTTTTTCTGCTGATGTCCCTTGTATTATCTCAACAATATACCGCAGCTGCATTAATGAAGAAAACATATATATCAGACTATTGAAAAGATGATATCAGATTAGTGTAAAACATTATCAGATCAATGTAAAAAATACATCAGATCAAGGGAAAGAATACATCAGATCATGGGAAAGAAGATATCAGATTAGTGTAAAACCATATCAGATCAGTGTAAAAAAGACATCAGATCATCAGAAAGAAGACATCAGATCAAGGTAAAGAATATATCAGATCAAGGTAAAGAAGATATCAGATCAAGGGAAAGAATACATCAGATCATGGGAAAGAAGATATCAGATTAGTGTAAAATCATATCAGATCAGTGTAAAAAAGACATCAGATCATCGGAAAGAAGACATCAGATCAAGGTAAAGAATATATCAGATCAAGGTAAAGAAGATATCAGATCAAGGGACATGTACTTACCATAAGTTCGGGAATTGCAGTGTACCAAGTGTTTTCTGGGATTTTGTTATTAAGTACGACTACTTTTCTCGCCGTTGCATTTATACACAAAGTATAGTAATGATCATGCTGTAATATTGGGATAAAGATCTGCACAAAGTATAATACTAATTAGAAGTTGATATTTTTATATATTGAATTCACTGAATAGAGGAATTAAAATTGCACTTACCATTTTTACATTTAATGTGTCCATGTTTCTTTTGGCTTTTGTGACATCTTCTATGAATTGATCTTTCATGTTGTCCAGAATCTCTGGTTTAACCTCATAGTGAGGAAATGCTGGTTTTGGTATTGTGATGCCTAACTTCTTGGAAGCATCATGTTTTTTCTTTAAATTGTTGTAATCATCCATTGAATCAACGAACTTCAGACGTTGTTCTTTTGTATCTTCCATTATTGCAAACTGAAAACATAATGAATTTAATTCATATCAGATGGAATAACATGTATATATTTTTGAAAATGAATTTCATATTAAAATTATAAGGGATTCATATCTTACACAAAATTGTTCAGATATGAACAGCCTTGTTGGATCTTTGAAGTTCATATGTGTGATCCATGCATTTAGTACCGAATTTGTTATCCATACTCCTGGAAGCATGGATAGGAAGTCCGATCGATCCATTAATGTAAATTTTCCATCGGAGTTGAGTACTTCTCTGTATGCGTAAATCAAAATAATGTTAACAAAAGTATGTTGAAATCCCAAAATTTACAGCATATAATAGAAATCAGATCACAAAATGTAAACAGCAGGTCAGCATATAACAGATATCAGATCAATTTATCCAACAGATATCAGATGACAAGACAGTAGATATCAGATCAGAAGACTATAGACATCAGATCAGAAGAATATTTATATCAGATCAGAGGACTATAGACATCAGATCATAAGACTATTTATATCAGATCAATAATATAAAAAAAATCATACATTTTTTAGAACGAATCAAATCATGCATTTTACACATATCATATCAAAAGACAGTAGGCATCACATCATTGGATATTAGATATCAGATCAAAAAGGCAAGATTAGAACTTACTGCTGATTGATTTTATTTTCTTTTGTCCCTGTTAGGTAAGCATAATCAGTGAACAGTTTCTCTCTCCTTGAGATCATCAAAAATGTTTTAGGCTTCTTGAGCCAAAATTCTGATCTCAAACGTACAGGGAGTTGTCTATCTCGATGTCTTGAGTTTGGTGACAAGATGACATCTTCCTCAGCATTGTCTGGCTCTTCATTGATCATGCTGGAAATAAAGTTCATATCAGTAGATATAACATATCAAATTATTCAATTAAAGATATCATATCAGATTGTAGTGTGTTTTTACTTACGTTTTGAGCTCTGCTATGTCTTGATTATCTTTTGAAGTCATGGCTTGTTTTGGAGGTTGATCTGCTTCTGAAATCATTGCATTGAGGTTTGTAGCAAGCAGTACTGCATCCTCCATCATTCTTTCAATATTTATATCTTGTAGAGAAGCTTTCCCTTTCTCATTCTCTTTCTCTTTGGTAGCTTCTGTTTCTTCAGGCTTCTCTTCCTCCCTATCTTTTTCTTTTTCATTCTTCTTGTTTCCACTCTCTGCATCTACATCCAGTTTTTCATTCTCCTTTCGTAACATTCTATACACCAATTGCTTTGCAATTGGATCTTCCTTAAGCTTTGTTCTGCTCTCTTCCATTTCCATTTCTTTTGGTTCAACTTCTTTTTGTTCCAGGGTTATTGGAGAGATATGTGGTGTCTGAGGTTCTTTTTCCTTTTGCTCCACCACATTTTCTTGTGTTTGTTCTCCTTCTGCTTCATGAATGCTGTCTCCTGAAGGTGTTATGAGGTTGAAATTTGGCATATCCATATCATCTTCGAAGCGTACAGTGGCGGATTTCTTCTGCATTTTGTTGTAATCCTCTTGTAGTTTATCCGCAATTTCGGCACATGCCGCATAGAACCTTGCATCCTGTGATGGTGTTGGTTCATTTTCTTCGGTTGCGGATTTTGAGGATTGACCTTGTTGCTCAGGAGTTGTATTTTTCTCCTTCAAGTCACGGATAATCCCCTCCACTGTGCTTGTTATTGTGGCAAATGCTGCAGCACCTTCTGGATTGTTTGCTGCCCCAACATTGTGCCATGCTTTGATGAAAGCCATCATGGACTTTGCCAAATCAACCACTGTTTGAGTCATTTCATCAGCATTTTCAAAATCCTGTTGCGGAAGATAATTGTTATAGTTAGATTGTTTCATATTAGTATAAAAAAGATAAATCAGATTACGGTAAAATAGACATCAGATCAGCATATAATACATATCAGATCAGAACTATGAAAGAAAGTATACTACAGAACGAAAACATAATTAAAAAATGGGTGATTAAAGAATCATTATAGAGACATCAGATCATGAAAACACAGATATCAGATCATAATATAACACATATCAGATCACAACTATAAAAGAAAGCATACTATAGAAATGAAATGTACTTAACAATCGGACATCAGATCAAAAAAAAAAAAAAAAAAATACATCAGATCATCAAATGAAAGATATCAGATCAGAGAGTTTACCTTGCTTTTTGATGTGGTTGGAGCTTGTTTTGATTTGCTAGGCTTTTCAGATGCATGTGTATGTTGTTGTTTTTCCACATGCACCTCGGCTGTAGCCCTTTCTCTTATCCAGCCTTGACCATGTCCTCCCTTTTTCTCTTCGAGTTTTGCTCTTTCAAAGAGTTGAGTCTGACTCCAGTTTGTGAATGTTGGTAGGTTTCTTGGAATATCTTTGTGAATTCCATACACAACCCTATCAACATAGAATAGCTGAAGAAAATATGTTAGTTGTGAGTTAAGAAAATAAAATTTTTAGCAAAGCATTTCACAAACTAAAAAAAACATCAGATCAAGATAATACCCACATCAGATCAGCATATAACATACATCAGATCTCAATAATACCCACATCAGATCAGTAATTTTGATAGAAAATTATTTGAAACAAATAAAACAAAATTAACAGTATATAACAGACATCAGATCAACAGGAAACAAATATCAGATTATATGAATACAAACATCAGATCACAAGTTATTGAAAGGAAATATTTAACTGAACTAAAACAGACATCAGATCAGAAAATATACACATCAGATCAACATATAAAAGACATCAGATCACAACAATACAGACATCAGATCAGTAATCAAATGAATACAGAAAAGAAAGATGAGAGACTTACAATCAGAAAAGAGAGTGGTCCATTGTAGGCTGTTGATGTTGTGCCATCTTTGTGGAAATACTTCTCTTGGCATTCCACTAAGGCCCTGAATGTGTAGCTACACCAGTTCAGCTGCCTTATTTGATCAATGCTGTTCAGGGATTTGAGGAGCCGATATCTGATGTTGTTGATGCTCCCATGATGGTAAAGAAACGTGGTGGCCAGGTAGATAAGGAAATCCTGGACGAAGTTGATGTCACTGTAATCCTGATGGTTGACAATGTACTGCTCAAGCTGCTTGATGGTCGGTCTTTTTGTGGGTGGCATGCCAAATCTTTGACAGTATTGTTCGACATGCTGCTCATAATCTTCACCCTTTGACTCAGCAGCTGTGTATTCTTCAACTTCAATTGGACCTCTTGGGAAGCCAAGAACCAATTCCACATCTTCTTCAGCAATGGGAATAACTGTATCTTGCTCCAGCTCCAGCCTCAACTTGATACAGTTGAATTTTTTGAGCAGGTATTGTCCCAGTTTGTTTGGCATCCTGGTGTAGTTGATACTGAGGAAGCTGCCAAAGCCTATATCCCTCACAGCATTTCTTTGTGGTTCTGAGAGTCTAGAAACCACGAAACTTATACCGTTTGGAGATGTACTGCAACTGAATCTTTTGTTCATCTCATCATCACCATCATCATCATCATCTTTTTTCTGTTTTTTTGTGATGTGGACATCCACATCGCCTTGTCTCTTTTCCTTATTGACCATAACATTGGTCTTTTTCTGTTGTTGCTTCTGCTGCAGATCCTTCTTCTGCAATTGTTGAAGAATTTCTTCATTTGTCTTCTTCTTCTTTAGAGGTAGTTTCATCCTTTTACTTGTTTGCTCCTTTTGGGATGGTTGAACTACTTCCTGTTCTTTTCTTTTCTTTTCTGATTTACGTTTGTAGGTATGTTGTAACGACTTGCTAGGGGTTTCTTGAAAATCTGAACTCTCATCTTGTGCTTGAATAACTTGTTTATCTTGGTTGGTTTTATCAGCCATTATGTTTAAATTGTTGTTTCCTGTAATATGTCAGTAAGAGTATGTAAGCAAAAATAAGTTGATATCATATTAGAAGAAAGCAGATATCAGATCAGCAGATATAAGACATCAGATCGCAACATGAACACATCAGATCAGCATATGGCAGACACCAGATCACGAAAACACAGAGATCAGATCAACTGAATACAAACATCAGATCAAGCAAAAACACACATCAGATCAACTTAATTCTCACATCAGATCAACAAAAAATGGACATCAGATCACTATTTTATAAGAAAAACATTTCACAGAAAGAAAACAAATTGAACAAATAAATCAAATCAGGATATAACTTATATCAGATCAAAGAAAATGAAGACATCAGATCAACTAAATACATACATCAGATCAAAACAAAACAGATATCAGATCAAAATAATACAGTCAACAGATTAGTAATTTTGATAGAAACTTTTTTCAAAGAACTAAAACAAAATTAAAAGCATATAAGAGACATCAGGTCAATTGAAAATATATATCAGACAAAAAGAATACAGACATCAGGTCACAAAATATTGAAGGCAAATATTTCAATGAACTAAAATAGACATCATATTACGATAATACAGAGATCAGAGCAACATATAATATACATCAGATCAACGAACCCTAATTATATCAGATAGAAAAATTAAAAGCATAAACAGACATCAGATCAATCGAAAACATATATCAGATTAAAACAATACAGACATCAGAACCCTAATTATTCAAAGAAAATAACGGTTATAAAATTAGGTTTTTGTACCTGTAGATAAATGTCGAAGCAGGAAAAACGTTGGTTTGAGAAAAACAGCAAGTTTTTCGTCCGATTTGGAGACTTTTTTTAGCGTTTGAGTTGAACAGCAAGCTTTTTCTTCGCGCAGATGATGGCTATGGTGTTTTCTGAACCGGAAGAAGAGCAGAAAATCGAAATGCAGTGATCTCTGAACGTATTTGAGGTTAGAAATTTAGATCTGATGTTGTTAATGGAACGATGAAGATCGTGGGGATGAAATCGGTTTGAGAGCCACGAAGGAAAGAAGGGTTTTGGGTTTTCAGTTTCAGAGCGGGAGAAAGGAAGGAAGGGTTTTGGGATTTAATTAAGTCGCGCTTCAAAAGCGCGCTACAGTGCTTTCCTTTTTTTTGTTATTTTTTGCTATTTTTTTATTTTATTGTATGATTTCTTTTTATATTCTTGATCTGATATCTATTGTCTGTTGATCTGATGTCTATTATTCTCTGATCTGATGTCTATACAATCATGATCTGATCTCCCTTGTTAACTATGTTTTAGTTCTACTATATGATTTCTTCTATTTTCTTGATCTGATATCTATTGTCTGTTGATCTGATGTCTATTATTCTCTGATCTGATGTCTATACAATCATGATCTGATCTCACTTGTTAACTATGTTTTAATTCTACTATATGATTTCTTCTATTTTCTTGATCTGATATCTATTGTCTGTTGATCTGATGTCTATTATTCTCTGATCTGATGTCTATACAATCATGATCTGATCTCCCTTGTTAACTATGTTTTAGTTCTACTATATGATTTCTTCTATTTTCTTGATCTGATATCTATTGTCTGTTGATTTGATGTCTATTATTCTCTGATCTGATGTCTATACAATCATGATCTGATCTCACTTGTTAACTATGTTTTAATTCTACTATATGATTTCTTCTATTTTCTTGATCTGATGTCTATTATTCTATGGTCTGATGTCTATACAATCATGATCTGATCTCCCTTGTTAACTATGTTTTAGTTCTACTATATGATTTCTTCTATTTTCTTGATCTGATATCTATTGTCTGTTGATCTGATGTATATTATTCGCTGATCTGATGTCTATATAATCCTGATGTGATCTCCCTTGTTAAGTATTTTTTTTTAAAAAGGCAGTGCGTCAAAAAAAAAAAAAAAAAAACTGTAGCGCGCAACTGTAGCGCGTTACTGTAGCGCGCAACTATAGCGCGTTACTGTAGCGCGCTACAGTAGGTAGGAGTAAAATTCATCCTACTCCTATAGCCCCACCGTAAACGGACTCCTTTTAATATAGTAGTAGTTTCTATCTTTAGCCCCTAATTGAATTAGTAGCTTTTTAAAAAAAAAATTTCGGACACGTGCCTTTTCCTTTCAATAAGTATATAAGCTCCTTTTTTTCTTTTTCTCCACGTGTTTGTTGCTGTTTTTCGTCTTCGTATTTTGCTGCCATTCTTTGTATTCGTTTTTCGCTTGGATTTTTTTGCTTCCAATTTGATGATTAAGGTATTTGTTTCTATATTTGATGTCGGTGATTGATTTATGTTTATGAATTTGTTGTTTCTCTGTTTATAGCTTAGTTTGTTGCCGTTTCTGCTCTGTTTCGTCTTTCGATTGGAGTTTTTGCTTCGAATTTGATGATGAAGGTATTTATTTTTGTGTTTTGATGCTGGTGATTGATTTCTGTGTTTGAATTTGTTGTTTCTATATTTCAGTTTTTCATTTTTCTTTTTCTTCACGTTTGCACTATGTTCTTCTTCTTCACGTTTTGGTGTTTACTTTTCGTCTTCTTCTCCGTTTAGTATACTTGTTGTGATCTTTCCAAACTATCAAAATCCGGCAGAGGTTTGTTTGCATGAAGGCTTATATGGAGGCTTGGATTTGGATGATGGCGGAGTATTGTATGAAGGATCAAGGTCCCTAATCTAGTGCTATTCTCAAAGTGTGAAAATATGGTGGTAGTGGGATGAGGCCTTCGAAAGGAAGAGCCTAAGGAGGCAACCACAAAAGCTAACTACCCTAACTTTTGATAAATGCTAAGAGGGATGATTCAAAATTAGAGAATTCAATTTCTTCTATTCAAATCATGCTTACAAAGGTTGAACTTCTCCTCTATTTATAGGAGTAGAAGTGAGCCTTTAGGTTACAAAACCCTAGCCTACATTTATGGTAGAATCTTCAATCATCCTTAATCTTCCTTCAATCTGTCTAATTATTCTTCAATCTGCCTTGTTTTCTTTTTGAAGAATTAAGGCTGATTATTCCTTCCCTCAATCATCCTTCAATTTGCCTAATCATCCTTCAATCTGCCTTGTTTTCTTTTTGAAGAATTAAGGCTGATTATTCATTTCTTGAATCTTCTTGAAGTTTCTTGTAGCCTTCCAATATCTTCGTGGGCTGGGCTTCACCTTATTTATTTGGCCTACTCCTAATACAACTAATATTCTTATTAAGGCCTAACTAAGATAAGACCTAACACTTGGGCCTAATTTATTCAGGCCAATAAAACAAGTAATGGCCAAATTACAAATAAAATGAGTGGGATGAAATTATTCTTGGCAAGAAAATAAAGTAAAGGCCTTTGAAAATGATCCAAGGGACTTTGAACAAGTCCTTTGTGAACTTGTTGAGTTTTATTATTTTTGTCTTGCCCAAACAAGATTCCTTAATGGGCTCTTCAAACTTGTGTGACCCAATTGCTTTTGAACTTGATCTCATGCCTTCAAATTGGGCTTGATGCTTATGATTTGTCCCAAGTATGTAAGCTTCATTGTTGGGCTCTTCTTGACACGCATATTTAAGTTTGAGTGAGGACCCCTGGATCGTATCAATACTGTTTTGTTTTTATCAAATATTGTTGTTTATTTACGTCTGTTTCTGTGTTGATAGATCGATCTAGATTGAAGGAATTGTTTTTCTTCGTCTTCTGGAGTTTTGTTTAGTTGTTGAGGAGCTGATCGATTTGAATCCAAATTCGTTTAATTTAAATTGCAATGGATGATACGGTTGCTGATATAGTCAATTGCTTCTTTGAAGATGCTCCTGAATCGTTTGATTTCGATATACAGGATGGATTCGTGGTATCTATAGGGGAAGTTTAGTTAAGATATGATATTTGTTTACTTATGATATGATATCATTGTCTGACTGATATGATATTACGTTTGTGTTGCTATGATATTATGTTTGAGTTGATATTGAAGGAATTATCTGCCCATGCCCTGTCAAAAATTCCACTTTCGTGCATTGTATTCCAGAATCAGGAATCTTTAACCGAACCGAACGCTCGCATAATATGATTCAAACCCTTTTGAAATATCACGTAAGCACCGGATTTTAGTTCTACTCTATTCAGTTTATTACGTATTCAAATAATTCTAATTAAAGTGGAAGGAAAAGGATTGACCTTTATAGTGTGTCCCTTAAGTAATCGCTAGTATGCCCCTTAGACGAGATTCGTACGTTGTGTGGGCAACTATCCAACGAACTAGTTGATCAGCAATCAGACATGAATTAACATACAAAACGCTTCTCAAAAAAACCCACTTGGTTCTTGGTTTATGCCACCAAATCTCGGACCTTCACGCGCCGCCGTCACGCGTCACGCAGCTCATGCGCCACCGCCAGCTGTCAGAATTTCCGTCGGAGAGAAGCCGAACTCGAGTGCCGCCGCTTGGAGTTTCAATGTGTGCCCGAGGAAGAAAATCCCTTAATTTCTCTCTCAAGCTTTCTCTCTTTAGAATTGAATTATGAATTCTTATGTCTTGTTATTGCTAATCTCTCATCTATTTATATAGTTACAAGGGAGACCTTAAGTGGGTTTGAGTTAAAGCCTTTCTTGATGGTTTTGGATTTACTAATTTCCTAATCCTAATTAGTTTCCAAATCCAACTAATTTCCAAATCCAATTAGTAACCAAATCTAATTAGATTTCCTAATCCAATTTGGTTTTCCTAATTCTTGGATTTCCTAATTCCAATTGAACTTTAAGACTTACTTAATTAATTAATTAATTCCACTTTATTAATTTAGTAATTAACCCTTAGGAATAATTAATGAATAATTAATTCTACTTTATCAATTAACCCACCACATAATTAATCGTACCACTAACGGATTAATTATGAAATCACTATTCAAACTGAAATTGCTTCCAGAATCACTAATTAATTAATTCTTTATTCTCTCCACGTCAAAGATATAGTGCTCGTCAATTTATTAATTTACTGATAAATTAATTCATCGACTTCTTATCATCCGAGACTAGTACCACTTGACTTTATTACTATACTGGACATAAAGTCCATAGAGCAAATTTAGTATAATAAACCTTTCAAGTTCATCTCGAGAGCACCATTACCCTGGACGCACCGGTAAGCAATTTCCTTCGACTCGTAACGACACACCAAGCAACTAAACACGAGCAGTCAACCTACCGAGACTATAGGTTTCAAGTGACCGCACTCTTTGGCAAATCAAACTACGCAATGCTCAATCATCATGCTCATTCTCATCTAGGGATTAAGAGATAGAATTCAAGGTTTGAATTAACTACAAATGAACAGTATTAGTTAATTCAATCCTAGACGGTCATGCTCAATATGTCTCGGGCATATATATATATGATTCAATTAGTCTAGACCAACTAATCTCATAATCACATAATGACTTAAACCAACAGTATGTCCAAAACTGTCTCAGCCACAAGCCTAATTTATATATCAATACTTCAAACAATGACAATATTTACTGTGCTACACCGGACACCTCATCATCTAGTCACACGATATAATTGGACTATATATGTAAAACACAAAATAATTAACTGAAACATATAACTCGATATAAATGGGAAATAGTTTTTCATACAAGCTCAGCTTTTAGTATTCAAAACTAACAGATATGATATGTGTCAGTTTATTGATATGAATCTATATGTAAATGTGATATGATATCATTGTCTGATTGATATGATATTACGTTTGATTTGATATGATCAGGGCCAGCTAGGAGGGGAAGTATAGTAAGCCATTGATTGGGGCCACCATTTTTGTGAGGCCCACAATTAGATAGTTTTAGTTAAAAAAAATAACATTAGTAATTTTCTTTTTTTTTTTCCATCTTCCCTTTCCATCACTCTTTTTTTCCATTTTCCCCTTTTCATCTCTATCTTCTCCTTTTTATCTCCCCTTCCATTTTCTCTTTTTTTTTTGGGTTATTTTGATTGATTGTAGTTATATCATTTTATTATTAAACTTATTAATAAATTTTTATTTAACAACAAAAATATTAACATCATATTTGTTTATTTATAGGGGTCACATTTTCTGTTTTCTTTCGGGCCTCTAAAATGTACAAGACCGCCCTGGATATGATATGTGTCAATTTATTAATATGAATCTATATGTAAATGTGATATGATATCATTGTCTGGCTTATATGATATTACGTTTGAGGTGATATGATATTACGTTTGAGTTGATATGATATGTGTTCAGTATTGATATGATACTGATGTGTATTTTTGTTTAAACTAATATGATAATAGTATATTTTTACAGGTTCAGATGATGAATCTATGGAATCTTTGTATAATTTAGTGGTTGATAATGAAGAAGCATCATACAAGTTATAGAATGATTATGCTTTTCGGTTAGGATTTAGTGTGAGGAAATGTAAAGATCATAAAGTATTGGAATCAGGTTTTATATAATATATGTTTGTAGTCAAGAAGGAGCTAAACAATGCAAGGAGAATTTGAAGAAGTTATATTCGAAAGTTGATATACGAACTATATGTAAAGCTTTTGTTGAATTTAGGAAAAGAGAATATGAGAGTTGGGTTGTCCAAAGACACTTCAGAAAACATAACCATGAATTGTGCCATGTAGCTGAGAGACAGTTTTTACATTCTTAGAGGAAGTTTAACGATTATGCATTAGAGTATTTTGATGAATTGAAAAGTTCAAGTGTTTGTTTAACTGATGGTTGTCATATATTGTCTAAAGAGGTTAGTGTGTAATGTTTAATTATATTTTTGCATGATGATTTTGTATTGAATTATATAATTTATATGTGTTATGATATTTTAGTATGTATGATATGATATGATATACGAGTATATGTGATATGATATTACTTGTTAGTTGATGTGATATTACGTTTAAGTTGATATGATATTACTTTTGAATTGATATGATATGTGCCAGTTTATTGATATGAATCTATATGTAAATGTGATATGATATCATTGTCTGGCTGATATGATATTACGTTTGAGTTGATATGATATGTATTTAATATTGATATATGTGTATTTTTCAGTCTGGAGGGTCATCAAATATTGGTTTTACCATGCGAGATGTATATAATCATTTGGAATAAGAGAAGAGAAGGAATCTTGATGGTTGTGACAGTAAAGCTTTGATCAATATGTTAAAACGAATATCTATTGATGAGAAGGATTTTTATTATGATTTTGATTTGGATGAGGAGTTTTCATTATGTAGTGTATTTTGGAGAGATCAAAAGATGAATGAGGATTATAGTAGATTTGGATTTGTTGGTTAATAATACGACTTACCGAACAAACAAATACGACATGATATGTGGACCTTTTGTTGGTATGGATAACCATTGTCGTAATGTTATGTTTGGTATATGTTTCATTAAAAATGAGAATGTGGAGTCATTCATTTGGTTGTTTAGTATATTTTTGAGATTAATGGACAACAAGCAACCAGTGACATTTATGACAGACCAGGCTTTTTTGATGACAACTGCTATACGTGCAGTTTTTCCAAATGTTCGTTATCATCTTTGCTTTTGGCACATTGGTGAGAATTCTCGGAGTAATATACCTCATTTGCGAAATCAAGAAGGTTTTGTAGTTGCGTTTCAATTCTACTTAAATAGGTTTCCATAGAAGCTGAATTTAATCATTTCTGGACCAGGTGTGTGTTTTTTATATTTAATCATTTCTGAATTTAATATATATGTAATGTGATATGATATCATTGTATGATTGATATGATATTACGCTTGAGTTGATATGATATTATGTTTAAGTTGATATGATATGTGTAAGTTTATTGATATGAATCTATATGTAATGTGATATGATATGTTTTCAGTTTATGATATGAATGTATATGTTATGTGATATGTATCATTGTCTGGATGATATGATATTACGTTTGAGTTGATATGATATATTAATTAGTTACTACTTGATTCTATCAGTTTGGTGAAGGATTACAATTGCAAAGAAAACACTTGGTTGAAGAAATTATACGAGACAAGAGATAAGTGGTGCCCTGCATTTAGTTAACAATATTTTTCTGGAGGGGCAGTTTTTTCTCAAAGATGCGAGACAACCAATCATTCTGTTTCAAAGAATTTGTCGAAAACTTATACTTTGTGTGAATTTTATCAACAATTTCTTGATGTTGTGATTGAGTGCAGAAATAATGTGATAGTAGAAGATTATAAATGTAGAGGAAAAGTTGGTCATGTTGTTGGAGATTCATTAATGTTTCAACATGCTCTTGAGGTTTATAAGATTTCAGACACAGTATGTGAATATGATATCTTATAATCATTTGTAGACCGGTAACAATAATGGTGTTTATGAATATCAGTTGTGGCGTCCCAAACTTGATTTGTTTCGATATGTAGTTTATTTTTATGAGAATGAATATACTGTCACCTGCACTTGCAATCTGTTTCTGAGGCTAGGTTGTTATGTTCGAAATGCTCTTTGTGTGCTAAATCTAAATAGGTATGTATTTATTGCAACTTAGCGATTTTTATGTTGTTCTTAGTTATATTTGATATGATATTATGTTATGTTTGATATGAAATTAGGTTAGTGTTGATATGATATATGCATTATATTAGTTTAACAGGAGTCATTTTTCACTGATATGTGGATGATTGACTTTATATTTTTTATATCTTGTAGAGAATCCCTGAGAAATATATATTGAAAATTTGGACTAAGAGTGCAAGTAGTGGTTATTATTCTAAAAAAAATTGTTTGTTGACATTAAGTAGCTGCGAGAAAAATTCATATTCTGTTTGGAGAGTTGAAGCAAGCAGAACATTTTTGGATTTAATTAGACATGCACAGTTTAGTTTTGTAGCACGTTGTATTCTCGATAAGCACTTTAATTTGGCTAGAGTTTCTATTAAATCAGAGGTTGGTTCATCCTACGTTGGTGACAAAGAAGAAGGTTCGAACAATGTTGAAATTAGAGATCTCAAGAGAAGAAGAGAAAAATGTGTTAGAAAACTTTCGACCAAAAAGTGTTGTGGAAAAACATTGCAATAGAATGAGAGGAAAGAATAAGAATACAGTAGCATATGCATCGCGTTATAGAGAACGGGTCGCATCAATGAGGATTGAAAATTGTGGAGTTGTTGATGATAATTTTGTCAATCCTGTGGTGGAGAAGTTGTAGTTGATATGATTTCTTTAGTTAGTTGATATGATTTCTTTTAATTAGTTGATATGAAATATTAAATGACTTGACATGAATAATTTTTTGACTTGAAAAAACACTATTTTGTATCATATTAGTGACTACAAGATATCATATCACAATACATAATATATCATATCAGCATGCATAACATATCATATCAGGTTACATTTCATCTAAATTAGCAGAAGTTGTCACTATTTTTGTATCAATAAGTACTTATATTCATATCAATCAGAAATGATATAGATAATAACTTTCATATCAAATGGAATTAAAGTATGAAAATTAAAAAATAGACAATTGGAAAATTTGTAACAAAAGACTAATATAAATTTCATTGAATTCAAATATTGTCAAGTGCAATCTGAAGATTCTAGAATCTTTCACACATTCGTACTATAGAACCTCTCAATTATGTTCTTGACCTCACTTTTCAATGAATTTGATTGAGATGTCAATATAGTATAAACATACTTGACCCTAAAAACTTCTATAGTTTTGTTGAGTTGTGCTTTTGTCTTGCTTCTTTTGCTCAAAGCTGTTACTTTTATGAGCTTAGGATCCCAATACTTAGTTGCCTATCCTTTGTAGAGCTCCATGTGTCTCATTGTAAGAATGCCACAGTCAGTTTTATTGTCGTTATCTTGCCAGCAAAATTTTGGATACTCGATTTTATATTGGCTGACATCTCCAAAAGTTTGTTCTGCTGATGTCCCCTTTATTGTCTCAGCAAAATATAGCCGCTGTAGTAATGTCGAAATAGATATCATATAAGTGGAAAAAAAATCATATCAGGGGAAAGAAAATATCATATCAGACTAGAACCGTTTTTATAACAAATTAAATATATGTATCATATCAGTCGAAAGGAGATATCATATCAACCGATAGAAGATATCATATCAGGCTAGAAACGTTTTCATATCAAACGAAATGTATGTAACATATAAATTGAAAAAAAATCATATCAGTCGAAAGAAGATATAATATCAGACCATAAAATGATTCATATCAAATATGAAACAGGTACTTACTATGATTTCGGGAACCTTAGTGTACCAAATGTCATATTTGTAATTTTGTTGTTCAGTACTACTACACTTTTACTGGTTGCATTCATACAAGCAATATAGAAATGTTCGTGTTGAAGTATTAGGATGAAGACCTGCTCAAACAATAGTAGTTAGAAGTTGATATTGGTATATTAAATTCAATGAATAAAGGTATTAAAATTACTTACCAGTTTTGTGTGTAATGTTTCTTTGTTTTTGTTGGCATGACGGATGTCATTAAAGAATTCCATTTTCATGTTGTTCAGAACATCAACTTTAATTTTGGGTTGGGCGCTACTAGTTTTGGTAGTATGGGAAGAGGTTGAGTGTTGCCTGACTTCTTGACAGCAACATTAGTTTTCACCGAAAATGTGTAGTTGTCCATTTTGTGTATAAACTGCAGACGCTCAGGTTTCGTATCTTCCAACAGTGGGAGCTAAAAACATAATTAATTGAATTCATATCAGACAGAATAATATTTTCATATATTCATAAATGAATTTCATATAACAAGAATTAGGAATTCATATCTTACAGTATATTGTGGACATATGAATAGCCTTGTTGGATCCTTGTTGTTCATATGCACGACCGATGCATTTAGTACCGAAATTGTTATCCATAGTCCTGGATATATGGTCTTGAAGTCCGGTCGATCCACTGAATATTGTGATGCACCGGAATAGAGTTGTTTTCTGTATGTGAATATTATATATCATATAAGAGGATATATATAAGTCAATACAAGATTTCAGATTGTTGAACAGAACATATGTAAACATACAACAGAACTTACTCATCACTAATTCTGTTTTTCATATCCTGTTCCAGGAATGCATAATCCGTGAAGAGTTTCTCTCTCATTGAGACTGTCAAGTATAGTTTAGGCTGCTTGATATAAAAATCAGATCTCAAACGCACAGGGAGCTCTCTTTTTCTATGTCTTGAGTTTGGTGTCAAGATGAAATCATCCTTAGCATTGTCAGGCTCATTGTTGATCATCATGGAAATAGAGTTCATATCAGCGAAAACTAAGAAATCATATCACAAGACAAAAGAAATCATATAAGTAGACATAAGATATCATATCACAATATATAAGAAATCATATCACAAGACAAAAGAAATCATATCAGAGGACATAATAAATCATATCGCAATATACAAGAAATCATATCACAAGATAAAAAAATCATATAAGCGGACATAAGATATCATATCAGTCCAAAAAAGATATCATATCAGATAGAAACGTGTGTTTACTTACTCTATGAGCTCTTTTATGTCTACATCTGCTTCTGAGGTGGATTTCTTGATATTTGTAGCAAGCAGTGTTGCATCCTCCATCATTTTATCAGTTTTTGCGGGATCTTCATTGTCCGATTCTATAACATTTACAGAATTTTTCCCTTTCTCTTTTTTTTTTTCCCTTGCTTACTTCTTTCTCTGTATCTTTTCTTTCATCCTTCTTTTTTCCATTTTTGTTTTTTTTTTCTATAGATCTTTCCCTTCCTGCTTCTTTTTTATTTTCAGTTGATCTCTTCTTCTTTCTTTGGATCTTTCCCTTCCTTATTCTATTTTTTTACCTTTTTCTTTCTCATTCGTTAACATGTTGTACACCAATTCCTTAGCAATTGTATCTTTCTTTATTTTTTGTTCTGTTCTCTTCCCATTCTCTCTGTTCTTGTTCCTATTCTTTTTGTTCCTCCTCATTTCCTTTTTTCTCCACATTTTCCTGTTCTTCTTCTGCATAATGAAATCTATCTTTAGGTGCTGATTCTTCATCCTCTGAGGATTAAAGAAGTTTATATGATGGTTTATCAAAATATATGTCTATTGGGACAGATGAGTTCTTCATTTGGTTATATATCTCCTGTTGTTCATCCACAACTACTGAAAGTACTGCAAAAAACCTCGCATCTTATGATGGAGTTTGTTCATTCTCTTCTGTTGGGGCTTTTGAGGATGGACTCTCTTTCTATTGCACCTCAGTTGCATTCGTTTTTCTTAAGTCACGGATAATTTTCTCCACTTTTCTTGTTATTGTTTCAAATGCTGCTATTTTTTGTTCCCCCAATATTATGTCATGCCTTGATGAAAGCAATCATGGCATTTGCCAAATCAACCACAATTTTGTTCATTTCATCAACATTTTCAAAGTCCTGTTATAGAAGAAAGGTGTTATATTTAGTTTGTGTCATGTCATATCATAAGTAACAACATTTCATATCAATTAAAATGACAGTTCATATCAAACATATTAGGCATACTTTATTTTGTGATGTTGTTTGACGTTCATGTGCTTTTGATTTCTCAAATCGATGGACTTTTCAGACTTCTGATTGTTTTCGTGTGCATGTTCTGATCTTTCCATATACACCTCCGAAGCCTTTTCTCTAATCCAACATTTTCCATAGCCTTCCAACCGCTCTTCTTCTCTTGCTCTTTCCATTAGTTGCTTCTCATTCTAATTTGTGAAAATTGATAGGTTTTTTTCAATATTTTCTCCAATTCCATAGACAACCCTATCAATATAGAATAATTGAAAAATATATGTTAGATGTGAGTTTACAAAATGGAGTAGAACAATGTATGATATCAGAGGACATAAGATATCATATCAACACATAAAACATATCATATTAACACGCATAACATATCAACTCATAACATATCATATCAAGAGACGAAGGAGGAATACGCATAACATATCATATCAACACACAAAACATATCGTATTAACACACATAACATATCATATCAACACAGATTACATATCATATCAAGATACGAAAGAGGAATATGACTTACAATCAGAAAAGTTAGTGGTCTATAGTAGACTAATGTCGTTGTGTCATCTGGGTGAAAATATTTTACTTGGCAATCCACCAATGCTTTGAAGGTGCAGCTACACCAGTTTAGCTGCCTGATCTGCTCAATGTTGTTGAGGGATTTTAGGAGATGATATCTGATGTTATCTTTCCCATAACTGTACAAAAATATGTTGATGAGGTAGATAAGGAAATATTAGATGAAGTTGATATCGTGGTAGTCTCCGTTGTTGAGGATGTAATGCTCAAGCTCCTTGATGTTTAGTTTGGCATTTTGGGGTTTTCAAAATCTTTCATTGTATTGTTAAAGAGTCGGATCATAATGTTCACTATATTGCTTTGCACCGGTATACTCTTCAACCTGAAATGGACCTCTTGGTAAGCCGAGAACCAATTGGACATCTTATTCATCAATTGGTATTGATTCTCCCTTTTGTAGCTCTAGCCTCAACTTCAAATGGTTGAAGTTGGTAAGAAGGTATAATCCCAATTTGTTAGGGAGATTGCTGTAATTGATAACCAGGATACTGCCAAATCCTATATCCCTCACAACATCTGTTTGTCTTTGTGTCAATATAGAAACAAGATTGCTTAAGCCTTTTGGAGATGTACGACTCAAGAATCTTGTTGTCTTCCTATCTTTTTTTTGTTTCCATATCATCATCATCATCCAAATTTTATTTTCTCACAAGCTTCTTCTTTTCTTTTTTCTTGATCTTTTGTTTGTGGACAATCACTTTCTCCTTTTTATTTTCGTGCTTCTTTTTCTCATTGCCATCTTCTGGTTTCTTATGCACATCCTTATGTAGTTGTTGAAGAATTTGTTTATTTGTCTTATTTGCAGGTAATTTGATCATTTTCTTAGGCTCGATTTGGGATGGTTGATCTTCTTGATCTTTTATTTTTTTCCCAATTGATCTTTTTATCTACGTATCAGTTCATTGCTTTGTGCGTCAAAGTCTGAACTGTCATCCTTTCTTATAATCTTCTTGTTTTTTATCAGCCATTATGTTTATATTGTTTCCTTTCATATATCAGTAAATGAATGTTAATGACAATAAGAAATCATATCACAAAAACAAAGAAATTACATCAGCGGGCATAAGAAATCATATTACAGCATATTAGAAATCATAACATACAATAAAAACGGCTTTAGCAGAGGAGCAAAACATGTATTCATATCTGCAGACTTTAGATATCATATCACAAGACAAAAGAAATTATATCAGCAGACATAATATCATAATATATAAAAATCATATCATATAACAAAAATGGACATAACAGAGGAGTAAATAGTGTTTTCTTTAGATATAATATCACAAGATAAAAGAAATCATATCAACGGACATAAGAAATCATGTCACAACATATAAGAAATCATATAATACAACAAAAAATGGCCATAACAGGAGCAAAACATGTATTATTTACATATCATATTACAAGACAGAATAGATCATATCAGCAGACATAAGAAATCATATCAAAATATATAAGAAATCATATCATACAACAAAAAATAACATTAACAAATGAGCAAATCATGTATTCATATATGCATACTTTATAAATCATATCACAAATAAAAGAAATCATATCAGCGGACATTAGAAATCATATAAAAAAAGAAGTCATATCATACAACAAAAACGGCTATAATTGGGGAGCAAATCATGTATTCATATCTACAGATTTTAGAAATCATATCACAAACAGAAAAAATCATATCAACGGTCGTAAGAAATCATATCAAAATATATAAGAAATCATATCGTATAACAAAAACGGTTATAACAAGGGAGAAAATCGTGTATTCTTTAGATATAATATCATAAGACAGAAGAAATCATATAATTAGACAGAAGAAATTATATCACAATATATAAGAAATTTTATCATACAAGAAAAAATGACATTAACAGAGGAGCAAATCATGTATTCATATCCACATACTTTAGAAGTTATATCAAAAACAGAAGAAATCATATCAGCAGACATAAGAAATCATATCACAATATATAAGAAATCATATCATACAATAAAAACAACATTAACAGAGAACCAAATTGTGTATTTATATCGGACAACGAAGGATTCATATCAGAGTACGTAAGAAATCATATCATAAACAACAATGTATCATTTCAATCGAAGAAGAAACATAACATATAACATAATCATTGTTATAATAGCACAAGAAATATAGGAAAACATTGTAAAATTGAATTTAGGGTTTTATACAACAAAAAAAAAAAAATACAAAAATATGGTTGCGAATCAGTGAAAAATGAAAATCTGATCACTAATTTCATATGAAGTAACACAGAATTTCATATAAACAAAATACAAATGTTGATTTACGAAGGTATTGAAATTTCTTACAAATTTTGAAGCAGCAAAATGTTGAAGCAGCAAGATGTTGATGTTTTGAAAGCGAAAGAGTGTTCTCTGAGTTGAACAATAAGGTTTTCTCCCGATTTTGAGTGCTTTTATAACATCTTCAAGTTGATTTGTTCGGATGATTATGGTGGTGGTTTCTGAACTGATTTGAGTGGAAGAATAGTGATGATTCCCAAATGTTGTTGTTTGTTGAACGATCGATGTTAAAGATGGAGATCATGGTGATATAATTGTGCAATTTTTCTGGATGAACGTGAGGAGAGATGATGAATGTCGGAAATGGAAATGTGGGGGAAAATGCCAGTTTCAGAGCGAGAAGATGAATGAAGGGTTTTGGGTTTAGAGCGGGAGAGAAGTGAGGGTTTTGTTTACTTTTGACGCGTGAAATCACGCGTGGAGGTGCGACTGGTGGTCGCTCGCGGCTACAATAGAAGCACTAGTAATTTTACTCTATAGGAGTCCAGTATACCAATCCCAAATATACTTTGCCAAAAAAAATATTCAGCAAAATCATAATTTGCCAAAAAATAATATTCAGAAAAAATTTATTTAGGTACAATTTTTCATAAGAAACATCTTGTCATGCAGAGAATATTCTCTGTAGATGTAAATTTTTTCTTAAAATTTATTATTGTTCTGAAAATATTCTCAGGAGATGTAAATTTTTTCTTACTAAACCGTAAAACGTAATACACACATCTTGTTATGCATAGAAGATTCCCTTGAGATGTAAAATTTTTCTTAAAATTTATCATTGTTCTAAACCATTTACTAAGAGAATGCTTTATCATATATGTATTCATATTTGAATCATATTATTATCTATTATTCTTAACTCTCTACTCTTATTACTTGCTATTTACAATTATGTCTTTAATTTTTAGAATTTATGACCGACCAGATGGAAACCAAAAATATTGGAAAGAAAAGTTTATTGATGGCCTTCCTAAGTCTTTAAGGAGATTAGTCCGAGATGAGCTTAGAGAAAAGTTCAAATGAGTTGTTCCCTATGAAAAACTCACATATGGACAACTCAATACTTTCATCCAAAATGTAGTAATGAAAACATGCAGACAAGATAAAATGATGAGAGATCTTGCAAAGAATAGGAAAATGCTAGGATCTTTTTGCGAACAATTTGGTTTACCGAGATGTTCTAAAAAGAAAAAGTATAAACCAGATTTTCAAAGATATAAGCCATATCCTCAACCCAAACCTTTTTATAGAAAGAAAATGTATTCTAAGTTTTAGAGAAAAACACCCATAGAACAATCCAATAAATCCAGAGATTTATCTCAAATTATTTGCAATAAGTGTCAAAATTTTGGCCACATAGCCAGGTATTGCAGGTTAAACAAAAAAATTCAGGCCTTGAATCTCCAAGAAGATGTTACTAACCAACTTAATCAGCTTCTTGTAAGTTCAGATCAAGACACTGATACAAAATCCAGTGATGATAATTATATCCAGCACTTTCAGCATGATGATATTAATTCATCATCATCAAAAGATGAAATCAAGGAGGGTCATTCTATTATTGTCCTTACCAAAGAACAAGATCTCCTTTTAGAAATTATTGATGGAATAGAAGACCCTAATCAGCAAAAAACCTACTTAAACCAGTTTAGACAAACTTTGAAAGAAAAATCATCTACTTCCTTCATACCTAATCCTTTAGAAAATCACCCAAAGTTACTCAATACTTACAATCTTACGGAAATCCTCAATAGATTCCCTAAGAAAATCCCAATCTGGTCTCTATTAATGACCTACAAAAAGAATTAGCTTTAGTTAAAGAAGAAATTAGAGACATAAAACCTAAATAGGATTACAAGGTTTACTAATCCAAAACTTAATTGATAGTCAAATCCCCAAACCTGTTTTAGAAAAAGAATAGGATCCTTTTATTGGAGATGATATCCCTCAACTTAATTTTATAACAACATTTCAAGGACATGATGTTAGAATAAAGTTGGTTGTTCAAAATTGTTTTGTCCTAGAAACAGATGCATTATGGGACACAGGTGCTGATTTCAGTTGCATTCAAGAATGACTTATTCCCACTAAATTCTTTGAAAAAAGTAGGAAAAGGTTAACTGCAGCTAACAAAACAAAGCTTGGAATCAAATTCAAGTTATCAGATGTTAATGTTCATTTTTCAACAACTAAGGTAACAGTTTCATTCCTATTAGTAAAAGAATTATCTCGTCCTATTATTTTGGGCACTGACTTCATTATCCAGATAGTTCTATATCTAACCATAATGGAAGAAATTCAACCACAAGAATTAGGAGAAAATATTATTCTCCCAATCTCAAATGAACCAATTACTAGGGAGATAAATCCTTTGACAACAAAGATTCAACAAATTAATTTCCTTAAAGAGGAAATAGAGTTCAAAAAGATTGAATCACAAATACAACAATCACAAATCCAAGGAAGGATTAAACAGATGCAACAAAAAATTGAAGAACAGGTATGTTCTGACCTCTCAAATACTTTTTGGAAGAGAAAACAACATATAGTTTTCCTTCCTTATGAAAAAGATTTTAAGAAACAAAATATTCCTACAAAAGCAAAACATATTCAGATGAGTCAAGAATTAATAGAAAATTGTAAAAAGGAAATTAATGACCTTTTACAAAAGGGAATTATTAGCACAAATAAATCCCCATGGAGTTGTCCGACATTCTATGTAAATAAAAGTTCAGAAATAGAACGAGGAGTGCCCAGATTAGTCATTAATTATAAAGCCTTAAATTAGGTTTTACAGTGGATTAGATATCCTATTCCAATCAAGAAAGACTTGTTACAAAGATTATTTGCAGCAAAAATCTTTTCTAAATTTGATATGAAATCTAAATTTTGGCAGATTCAAATTCACCCTTCTGATAGGTACAAAACAGCATTCACAGTTCCCTTTGGACACTATGAATGGAATGTGATGCCGTTTGGATTGAAGAATGCTCCTTCAAAATTCCATAGGATCTTGAATGATATCTTCAATCCTTATTCAAGTTTTATTATTATTTATATTGATGATGTTTTAGTTTATTCTAACAATCTTGACCAACATTTTCAAACATCTTAATATATTCTTACAGGTAACTAAAACTAATAGATTAGTAGTTTCCCAAAAGAAGATAAGTCTTTTCTGAACCAAAATTAGATTCCTTGGACATTATATTCACCAATGAACAATTACCCCAATTGAGAGATCAATTGGTTTTGCTGATAAATTTCCCGATCAGATTTTAGAAAAACAGCAACTACAAAGATTTTTAGGATGTTTGAACTATGTTGCCAATTTTATTCCTAATTTAGCAAATATAGCTAAACCTTTGCATGATAGATTAAGAAAAACACCACCTTCTTGGACTGACTCACATACACAATCAGTAAGGAAAATAAAGACTTTAGTTAAATCTTTATCTTGTATTCACATAGCTAATCCAAACTTGAGGAAAATAGTAAAAACAGATGCCTCTGATTTAGGGTATGACGGCATTCTGAAACAAGTTCAGGGAGAAAAAGAGAAAATTATTTCTTTTACTTCTAAACACTGGAATAATACACAACAAAATTATTCCAAAATAAAAAAGGAAATACTTGATATTGTCCTTTGTGTTTCTAAATTCCAATATGATTTATTTAATCAAAAAATTTTTATACGTGTTAATTGTAAATCAACAAAAGATGTTTTACTAAAAGATGTAAAAAATCTAGCATCTAAACAGATTTTTGCTAAATGGCAAGCTAAATTATCTGTATTTGATTTTGATATTGAATACAGTAAAGGAGAATCTAATTCTCTTCCAGACTTTCTGACGCGTGAATTTTTACAGGGAAAATAATCATGCCGCTTAAGAAAAAAAAAGGAAGATAGGCCTCCAGATCAACTGATGATAGCAATAGAAGCTCTCAAGGCAGCAAATGAAGGATCCACTTCCTCCAAACAATCTTCTGAAGCATCAACTTCAAAACAGATGGTGCAGAAATCACCGAAAGATTATGCCTTGACTCCAGGGTAGTTTAAAGCAATGGATAACCTCGCAGCTATCTAGCCAATCTCGCTAGTCTCCCAAAAAACTTGGGCAGATATGGTGGAAGAAGAACAAATCAGACAGGCCCAAATGTAGTCTATCCAACAGTGGACAACAAAATCAGGATTTTCTTTGGTAAAATTCCCTCAACCACAAGTGGTGACTAATAGTCCCACTACTCAAACTAAAGTGGTGATTAACAGTCTCATTTCAAAATCTCAAGTAATGAGTATTAGTCCCACTCCTCAAAAAAAAGTTGTGATTACAAATCCTGCTAGTAAACAAGTTCTGAAGCCATCAGGGCAAAAATCAATCCCCACTGGATCAAAAGGTTCAATTCCAACTGAATACTTCAAATGTCAGTATTCACAACTGATAGTTCAGACAGAACCAGATTTCTTTATAAGTAATCCTATTCAGATAGCCCAAAGAGTCTTACCACCTCAAAAAAATTTCATTCCATACTCCCTTAACAAAACACAAAAATATTATGAATTCATATTGGTTGATTCAGGGTCTGTCTATTTCAAAGCTTACTTTGATAAAGAAGAGAATACACATTCCACAGCCCAAATTCTCTATGTCTTAACCCCATCAGACTGGAAAGCCAATATGAACCAACCCAGAAACTTCTCATAGCCCTTTTCTACCCCGGGATATACTTACTGGGATTACAGACAAGCCTGGTTTAATGCCTTTACAGTACAAAATCAGGCGTATAGACATTCTTGGCTCTTTTATTTTAAAAAAGGAAATCAATATAACTTTCCAATATGGTTTGTAAAATGGTGGAATACTCATGGCCCAAACCCACAAATTCTACCAGAATTAGTGAGATCTGGTTACCAATTGTTCTATGAAAAATTTACGGCACCAAGATCTGTGCCAAAATTACTACAATTTTATTCTATCTTTTTCTTGTCATGGATATATGCTTGGAAATTTGAATTTTCTAAGCAAAGAGATATGCTACCATCTTTGGTAGGACAAGAGTATTCCAAATGGTGGAAAGAGTTCAAAACAAATGTTGTTCAACCAGAAAGGATTGAAGCCTAGTTTTGGCAAAATCCAAGATATCTGCATCCAGCAGATCAACAAATTTCAATATTTCTACAGTAGGAGGCATTAGATACTTCTAAGCTAGCAGCAGTATCAACCCAGGAGGACTATATCAAACACCTGGAAAATATACTAAGTTAATTAAAGAGTGACACAAGTTCCCAGGGAAGCAGAGAAGCTTCGGTCAAAGAAGAAAATGAAGAAGAAGATCTACTTATAGATCTTCTAAATGAAGATGACTGTTTTGGAATTTTTCCCCCAATTTCTTAAAACAAGGGAAATGGGAATTAAAAAAAAAAAAACTATAGCAACATGGGGGAAAAAAACGCGAAAAATGATTGAGGTTTTCCTATAAATAGCCTATAAATGAAGCAGAATGACACACCTTACTTCCCTTTGAGTTTGAAGCTTTGAAAACTTTCTCCCCAAAGTTTCTAAGAATTTTTCTCCCCACTCTCCTTGTAATTCTTAGTATTCTCCCTCTTTTCTTTGTATTCTCTTAAAGTCTCTTCCCCCTTTTCTTGTAATTTCTGAAGTATTTTCTCTCTTTCTTCTTTGTAAATTCTTTATTTTCTCTTTGTATCCCCACAACATTTCTCTCTTCTCTCCTTCTCCCTCTTACATATAATCTTTCTTTTCTCTACCTAAGCTTTGGAAATTGAATAACTAGTTGTTGTACCCAAAGAAGATAACCTTTTTGGAGTTTTAATTGTAAGACTATTGAAGATTGTTATTAGGAATTAATTGATAATATGTTTTCTATTTATATTCATGACTACTAACTTCTAACATTTTATTTTATGCTGTAATTTCTGTATATAACATTCACATTTCTGCACTACTAACATCTAACATTTATATTTCAAACATTTAACATTTATATTTCTGCAACTAACATTATAGTGGCAGTCCGTCTGAATCGTTTGGTTATATATATGCGAATGGTTATTACTTCTTTATCATTGGCTTTTAGTACCGTGGTGGTTATTTTTCTTGTATATTCATAACTGGATCGAGGTTGTTATTCCCCTTTCTCTAAGCGAGGGCAATCTGGAGGGATTCTTTCTCTTCTTGGAGAAAAATCAAAACCCGCAAACTATAAGCACAAGTTAAAGTGACCAGCTGGGAACGAACCCGTTATAATCACACCTATCCAATGATATGTAACACAACCTGAACTTAAATGGTGGCCGAATCTCCTCCTCAAACTCAACCCTATTTTCCAATCTTGTTATTTGTGCGCTTTGTGAATTGTTAGCTTGTGTATGTATGTTTCCCTGCCCATTAATCAAAAGAAAATTAAATATTGTAATGGTTTAGTTGCTCTTGTTGGATCGACACCTATTACGCTTCACGACGGGGTCTTGTAATCCTTTAGTGTGGATTTTAGGTTTATTTTATTTTGGTGTGTTTTTTGCATTCTATTGCCGTTATCGGGAAACACGGTAGCCTTTGTGTGGGTTTAATTATCTTTAGTGATTATGCAGTGTTATTAGGTATTTAGCAGCAGCGTGTATTTGGGGAAAATAGAACTTCAGGATGAAACATGTGCAAATTTCGGGATTAACCCTGCGGGTTAATGCTATCTATAGTTATGAGCCCCAGAGAATGCAACAAAATTATGGCTGGGCAGGAATTCAACAATTCTATCCTAACTATACTAACCCAATGGGAAGGGGTGAGCTCGCATTGGAAAATCTCCAAGTGGGAGTGGAGTCATATTGTGAAGAATTACAGGAGACATTGGTGGAACTAAAAGTCTGCGCTAAGTTGACGACTATGATAAATTCCTAGTGGACAACGTCGGTTATAGAGAATGAATTTGGACTTAGGAATGCTTTGGTCGGAAGTTACAACCCGATACCCGTTCTATCAGCAAGTGCAAAGACCATTCAGACAAAGAAGAAAACTTGCGAGTGCGAAAGCAAAGTTGCTGTGTTGACAGCAATAATTAAAGAGATGCAAGAAACTCAAGATTCAATGATTTCCTAAATTATTGAGCTCAAAAAGTTTCCGCACATTTTGCCTATAGCTGTAGAGTCCATCCGAACAAAAGACAAAATAGCATGAATAAGCTGTGAGGAACAAAAAAACGCTGAAATTAATGACGGTTCAGAGCAATATTTGATAGCACCAGTGACATCTGCTGAATTAGACATTGTTTAACGGGTATGCCTCAACATCAGACATTGTTTAACAGGCATGTCAACGTTACCATAGAAGCACCTATGGTCTTCATAAGCAACTTGGTATCGCCAATCCAGAACAACATCGACAAATTGATAGTAAAAATCGCGTAATGTTGAAGTCTTAGACAATCTTCGAGAAATAGAGTTACTTGTACTTTCACTCCTGTGGGAAGATAATGTTCCTCCATAAAAAGAATCCTTGATGAAAGCAGGGCACCACTTCTCCTTTGAATCATAAGGTTTTTTCAACCACTCATTGTTTTCGCAACCATATTTTTGTTCCATCCTGAAAACACATAATACATGTTCACAAAGATTCTGACAAATCAAATGTTGTAAATTATCAGTTTACATCAGAAGTTGATGTAAACTGACAGTTTATGTAAACTGATAGTTTACATCAGTTGTTGATGTAAATTGTCATTTATATCAGTCATTAATATAAAAATCAACAAGTACATACACTTACCTCTTCAAGTGGAATTAAATTCATCAACGATGTCCACTTTGGCGAGCAATCTATAAAACAACTCACAGAAACCTGGCTGCTATCTGAGAAAACCAATTTTGCTATCGAAGTTTTTTATGATATGCCAAATGCAAAGACGATGGCGTGAATCGACAAATGTCTCTTGAATCGCCTTTCCTATGGATGCTGATTGATCAGTCATTACAGTTATCGGATGCTTATTGTCCATTTACCTCAAGAATGCAGAAAACAACCAAAAAATGATTCAACTTTCTCGTCCCTCAAAAAACCAATTCCAAATGTGACATTCTTCATGTGGTTGTCCAATCCGATAAATGGACCAGATATCAAATCATATTTATTAGTCCATATGTGGTGTCATGGATTAAAAAATCACCAAACATATTGTAATCAGTCTTCATTTGACCATTTCTCCAAAAAATATTTTTCAGAGAAGACTCATTATCCAATTCGAAATCAAAGAAAAAACTTTCCTCGTGTGCAGCCTTATATTTCAATATCTTTATCAAAGCATTGGAATCACTGCCATCAATGAATTTTTTTTTTGTATCCAGCTCGTTGTATACATCCCTTTGTGTAAAACCAACGTTTGATCAACCTTCAGCCTACATAACATCAGATTTCTTTTTCGTGTTAAAATGGCAGTTTACACCAACAAAAAGGTACTTTACACAAATAAACAATACTTTTTTGTTTCCACCTTTTGTTGGTGTAAACTGTCAGTTTACATCTAATTTGATGTAAAGTTTTGATGTAAACTGACAGTTCACACAAACAAACAGTACTTTACATAAAGAGATCAGTACTGATCTCACTTGTGTAAAGTACTGTTTTGTTGGTGTGGAATTCTCTTAGTTTGTGTAAAGTACTGTCTATTGGTGTAAAATGATGTTTGCATGTGGAAAATTATCCTAGTGGTCTCTTTCTGTATAGTTCTGATCTCTTGGTGTAAGGTATCTTTTGTTGGTGTAAACTGGTAGTTTACATCAAAGTTGATGTAAACTCACAATTTACACAAATGTTGATGTAAACTACCAGCTTACACCAACAAAAGATACCTTACACCAAGATATCAGACCTATACAGAAAGAGACCACTAGGATAATTTTGCACATGCAAACATCATTTTACACCAATAGATAGTACTTTACACAAACTAAGAGAATTCCACACTAACAAAATAGTACTTTACACAAGTGAGACCAATATTGATCTATTTGTGTAAAATACTGTTTATTTGTGTAAACTATCAGTTTACATTAACAATGATGTAAACTGAAACTTTACATCAAATTAGATGTAAACTGACAGTTTACACCAACATAACAGTAGGATCATTTTATGCCAACAACAAGCATTTCACACGAACAAAACTAACCTCTTTATAAAGGAGCTTGTAACTATCACAAACAGAGATCCCCGCTGATTTCATTGCATGAAAAAAATCAATAGATGATTTGGACAGCTTCCTGTGAGAACGTAACAAATGTCTTTCATACTCCGGACACATAACGTGATTTTGCTTTCAAAAATGCTTTGTGACGACCTATAAACCATCTTCCAGCCTCATTTTAATTTCAATACAAGCCAAACAATCAGAACAACTATCAATCTTTGTGAATATTTGGTCTATCTTACAATTCTCCTTCTTCTTACCATTTTTACAGCAAGCAATTCTTCTCCAAACGAACACCAAAACCAAGATCCCAAGCATATGAATTATAAAGTTCATATGCTTGCTCATCACTCTCGGATGTTCTATCAACAAGAGAAGGCATTGTTTCATTATCCCCTGGTTCCGAATCTGAAACGTATAAAGAAAGAAGGAAGTTTACATCAAATCCATATTCATTAAAGATGAAAAACTATATGAGAAACAATAACATACCACAACATATTACTTTCACGCTAGTACGATATCCGGCACTTTTGCAAACACCTAAACCATTTCCTTCAATGAAATGAACTATTTCCCCCATAGAAAGTATATGAAACTGAGTTAACAATAAAATTCCGTTTGTGTAAACTCGCGACTTTACACAAACCCAATGTGACATTACATAAACTCTCATGGATCTAACACTGCCTGAAATGGATACCACAATGCTCGGATTCAAATTTTGAAACACGCTGAAAATGAACATGGTGATATATACCAAATTTGAACCTCGATTATCAACGCCCCGTCATCATTATTTGTCCTCTGTATAAAAAAATGCAGCAAAAAATCATGCTTTCAAGGATGCAAAACACGGCTTCTGTCTTGTCGAACGTGGGTGAAGACGCTGTGGTGGATTGTAACCCTCAATAAATGCGCGTGAAGCATTCTTCAGGAGCATTAAATGTGCATTTAATGCGTCTGAAAGAAGAACCAAGTATTGAACCCGGTTTTATGCCGGTTTTCCGTCCATTAATCCGATTTTTTAAAAAAAACTAGGTGGGTGTATAAGTCGGCCTTTACACCTATTTCTATGATATAATTTTCCATTTTTCAGAGCATATATATTTTATGGATTTTCACCTAAAAAATTAGAACTTCAACTATAAAGTAGGATTCCAATAATTATTTTATTTTTTTATTTTACATTCAGATTTTTTTTTCCACACAATTTGTCCTGAACATGATTGTCATTGATTATTACTTAGAAAATTAGAATACATTAATTATAATATTATAATATGTCAAATATAACATTAGAATATGTTATTTTCCAAATTAAGATTTCAATACATATTTTATTTCTTTCACTTTTGCATTTATTATCTTTTTAATGTAATTTTTTCTCAAAATATTTTTTGAAAGATTATTGTCTATGTTATTTTCCAAATTAAGATTTCAATACATATTTTATTTCTTTCACTTTTGCATTTATTATCTTTTTAATGTAATTTTTTCTCAAAATATTTTTTGAAAGATTATTGTCTAAAAACTTAGAATCGTCAACTATAACATGAAAGTATCTCTTTCCAAAGGCGGATTCCATTACTTATTTTATTTTTGTACTTTTGCATTGAGTTTTTTTTTTTATTTTTATTTTGGCACACAATTTGTCCTGGACATATTTTTAAAGATTCTCACCTAAAAAATTAAAATACATCAACTATAACATGAAAGCACGTCGCTTTATTCCATTACATTTTTATTTTTTATTTAGTTTTTTTTTCACACAATTTTTCCAGGACATTATTTTAAAGGTTATCACCTAAAAAATTAAAATACATTAACTATAACATGAGAATATGTCACATTTCTACACGTATTAATAATTGTTGGGTGGAGGGCATAATTTCTAAAGGGACTTGCATTTTTAATAAATAAAAGAAAGGATTCCTATACATTCTCAAATTCAAACCGATTCAAAAGAAAAAAAAATGAAGGTTGCATTTTTAATAAATAAAAGAAAGCCATGATAATTAGCAGCAGAATTTTCATAAAACATTGAATGATGATGATGATCATCCTGATGATCTTGATAGCCATGATTAGCAGCAACATTTTCATAAGACATCGAATGATGATAATCAATGACTTGTGACAAGTGAAGGGTATCTTGAACCAAGACACTATAGCATTGTCTTATCTCCTCCAAGGATTTCCCCGGCATTCTTTGAGCTAAATATAAGAATAGAGTTGGAGAATTCTGATCAACTTGTGCCATAGCATTTTCAAAGGTTGTGAAGTCCTCGTAAGTCCTAGGTTCATCAAACCATCCATCCATGGCTGCAGTGAAGAAATTAAGAGCAAATTTGAGTTGAACCGACTGAAGGAAGGGAAGATCTAGAAAGGTAAGATCAATGAAGAAGTTTGAGAGAAAGAGAGACAACCATAAGGAGAGGAAGAGAAGGAGAGTTGAATTGAGTTGAGTGAATAAGAAAGAGTGGTTTGTGTTGATATATAATAGAGTAAATAGAGATAGTGGATCATACCATGATGCCGACTATTATGGGTTACTAAAATATATAAAGTTAGGATAATAACATAACTCTCGAGAACGAATCTCGAGACAGATAATTTAAGTTTTCACTTAATAAATTTAATAAAATTATTATTTATCACCTATTTTATTATTTACCGCCCTTTCTTTACCAAATTGCCCTAAGTTCTTTCCAAATTCCTTTAAAAGAAGTGGGAACGTAAAAGAATTTGGGTAGAAGTTACGTACATTTTGGTAAAAAGGGAGACGGTGAACAATAAAATGGAGGCGGTAAATAATGACCCCCTAAATTTAACTACTAAATTTATTTCCTAAAATTCTTAATTTTAATAATTTCAATTTAAAACTTATTCAGAAAAATTTAATAATTCATAAATCAAGTCGATTAAATAAAACATAAGAAACTGTTATTTATTCATTAATAAACTATTATATAATTACACGTAATTAAGCCGATTCAAGGAGTTTCACACCATTACTTATTTTATTATTTACTCTTACATTGAGATTTTCTTTTCCACACAATTTGTCCTGAACATTATTTTCATTGATTATTACCTCAAAAATTAGTATACGGCAACTATAACATGTGAATATATCACTTTCCAAAGTACGATTGCACTACTTATTTTATTTCTTTCACTTTTGCATTCTTTTTTTAACGGAATTTTTTATCGACGTATTTTTTGATAGATTATTGCATAAAAAATTAGAATACGTCAATTATAATATGAAAGCATGTCGCTTTCCAAAAGAGGATTGCATTACTTATTATTTTTTTTAATTTGCATTTAGTTTTTTTTTTTGCACACAATTTGTCTAGGTCATATTTTTAAAGATTATCATCTAAAAAATTAAAATATATAACGTGAGAATATGTTATTTTCCTACACGTATTAATACTTGTTGGTGGCAATTTTTATTATACAACTAGGTGTAGGAAAAGGATGGTACCCATAGCAGATTTTATACATAAAACATCTCATTAAATGATGTTTCCTAATTTTCCTCATTTTACTCCCTCCACGCGCCTATTCAGCCGGTAAGCACAACTCTCTTTTCCTTTTCTTCTCTTTCTTCTTTCTCCATCCGTCAGTCACTCCTGGGAAATTGCACAAATTAATTTCTGCCATCAATGGAGAAATCGGCGGTGGAGGAATCGGCAGGTTCCAACGCAAAACCCTTTTGCGGACGGTTGAGGTGGGGTGCTGCGTCCTGTATGAACCCAGACTGCATTGCAGACGGTGCTGTGTTTCGATTTCGATATGGATACCATCATTCTGAATGGAGATAATGGTTCAAGTGGTTGCAACAATGTTCAAAATCGTCAGAATGTGCAAGTCATATGTGATGGTAAGTTACTTTTGTCATTTTTTGATTCCTATGTGGACGATAGGCATTCAGTAAACAGTTTCATGCATTTTTTCAGTTTCTGAACAAGGTGATGATGTTTCAATGGAGTCTCTTTTACATAAAACTGTTGAGAGTGAGGAAAAAGCTTACGAAATGTATAATTCGTATGCTTGGAATCATGGTTTTGGTATTCGTCTAGAAAGAGATCGAAAGAGAGCTCGTGACGGAAAACGTTACTACAGGAAACTTGTTTGTTGTAAACAGGGGGAGAAGAGGGCGACTGATAAGTTAAACCAAATGTACACGAAGCTTGATTATCGCTGTGGTTGTTTGGCTTACATTGTATTTAAATTGAGGGATGATGGTTTATGGGAAGTCACCGAACATTTTCGTAGGCATAATCACGTTATGTGTCCGGAGAATGAGCGACACCTGTTACGTTCTCATCGGAATGTATCTAAAAGTTCAGTTGAATTTTTTAAGACAATGAAAGGTGCTGGAATATCTGTCGGTGATAGTTACAAGGTTTTGTCTAGGGAGGTAAGTGATTTTTCTCCATTTATACTTGAATATCACATGTTCATGACTGATATAATTGATGGAATATGTCAAAAAATTGATGGAATATGTTCGAAAGTTGATGGAATATGTCTACATTTGATGGAATATGTTCGAAAGTTGATGGAATATATCTGATATTGTTGATGGAATATGCCCAAATTTGATGGAATATGTATACAGTTGATGGAATATGTCTACAGTTGATGGAATATGATATAACATGTTATATTTTGAATAATATGATTGTGTATGATATCTGATTTTGTTGATGGAATATGTCTACAGTTGATGGAATATGTCTAAAGTTGATGGAATATGTCTAAAGTTGATGGAATATGTCTACAGTTTGATGGAATATGATATAAATTGTTATATTTTATGTTATGAGTGTTATGTAATATGTATTTTTTATTGTTGTTCATGTAGTGCGGCGGTCCTTCAAAGGTTGGCTTTACATCGAGGGATGCACATAACCAACTGGTATCTGAAAAACGCATATATCTTGATGGCAGTGATTCAAATTCCTTGATAGAAACTTTGAGATACAGGGCTTCTCATGAGAAAGATTTTTTCTTTGATTTCGAATTGGATGCTGAGTCTTCGTTGAGGAATATTTTTTGGAGAGACGGTCAAATGAAGTTAGATTACAGTATTTTTGGGGATTTAGTAGTCCATGATACAACATATCGTACAAATAAATACGATATGATATGTGGCCCATTTGTCGGTGTGGACAATCACAATCGCAATGTCATGTTTGGAATCGGTTTTCTAAGGGACGAAAAATATGAATCCTTCGTTTGGTTGTTTTCTGCATTCTTGAGGTCTATGGACAATAAGCCTCCTATAACTATCATGACTGATCAATCAGCCTCTATGGCAAAGGCTATTCTTGTTGTGTTTCCTAATTCCCGGCATCGTCTTTGCGTTTGGCATATCATTAAAAACTCTGAGAAGAATGTTGGATTTCTCAGGCAACGTGAAGGTTTTTCGGAAATGTTATATAAATTGCTGACCCAAGTGGAAACCGTTGCTGAATTTGAATGGCTCTGGAACAAGTAAGATTTTGTTATTGATGGAATATGTCCAAATTTGATGGAATATCTCCAAAGTGGATGGAATATCTCCAACTTTGGACATATTCCATCAAATTTGGACATATTCCATCAAAATGATATGCTTAGGAATAGTTTTTTTTTATTCTATGATTGAATATCGGTTGTTGTTGATGGAATATCTGTTGTTGTTGATATCCTTTTCTTATCAGCATGATGCAAACATATGGTTGTCGTGACGTTGATTGGTTGAAAGGCTTATATGAGTTACGCGAAAAGTGGTGTCCTGCCTTCAGCAAGGATTACTTTTCTGGTGGAATAGTGTCTTCTCAGAGGAGTGAAACTACTAATCGTTCCATTTCTCTTAAATTGTCTAAGACTTCCACATTGTGCGAGTTTTATGGCCATTATGTGGATGTTGTGAACGATTGGCGATACAATGCTGCTCAAGAAGACCATAGGTGCTTCTATGGTAAAGTTGTTCTTGCTGTGAAAGATTCACTAATTTTGAAACATGCTTGTGAAGTATACACAATCGAAATGTATACAGAATTTGAGAAGCAATATATGCAAATGCTTGCTTTGTATCTGGTACAGGTTACTCAATCAAATGGCTTATATGAGTTTCAGGTTTGGGTACCTGAAAAAGATAGTTTTCGTCATGTTGTTCGCTTTGATGAGAACGATTATTCTGTAAAGTGCACATGCAAAATGTTTTCTGAAGTTGGTATTCTGTGTTGCCATTGTCTTCGTGTTCTTATGCAGAACAATTACCAGGTATTTTTTCTTTTTTTGGTATTTTTTATGGTCTTGATGGAATATCTACAAAAGTTGATGGAATATGTCCACAAGCTGATGGAATATGTCCAAATTTGATGGAATATGTCCAGAGTTGGATATATTCCATAAATTTTGGAGATATTCCATCAACTTATGGACATATTCCATCAACTTTTGTAGATATTCCATCAAAATATGGACATATTCCATCAACTTATGTAATATCATATTTGTGCAGAGAATTCCTGCTGTTTACATATTGAATAGGTGGACAAAAGCTGCTTCAATTTCACGTAATGAGCAGTTAAGTATTTCTCAAGAGTCCAAATGTCCTGGGGATCCTTCCCCATCTTTGTGGAGGGCAGATGCTAGTAGAAAGTATCTCGATTTGATTAAATTATCTCATACTAGTTCTATTGCTCGTCGTATTTTGGATGAGTTCTTTGTCAAAGCTAGAGATGCAATTGCTGCTGAAGCTCAGATTGTGGATGAGAATTTGGATGTTCCATCGTCTAATAAAATCAGAGATCCCAGTTTCAGGCGCGCAAAAGGTGTTAGGAATGTTCGTATAAAGAGTACTGTGGAGAAGCGAATCAATAAATCCAAATTCAAACATCAAGGGCGTTCAAGGAAGTCTGAAGCAGCTGCATTGCGATCTAATAAGGTGGTCACCGATATTCTGAAGAGGACTTATGATAATTTAGATGGTGTTTTTGTAAACCCTGTTGATGATTAAGTTTAGGACTATTTGTGAAATTTGTTTCTGGATTGAAAATCTTATATTTATGTACTGTTTTTTTGATGGAATATGTACTGTTTTTCTGTTTTTTGATGGAATATGTATTGTTCTTTTGATCGATCATATTTTCCATCATAGTTCAGGATTTATACATGAAAAAAGTAAATTGTACATTTATTAGTTTGACTCCAAAAGTTGATGGAATATGTCACAAAGTTGATGGAATATGTCAATAGTTGATGGAATATCTACAAAGTTGGAGATATTCCATCAAATTTGGAGATATTCCATCAACTTTTACCATATAAAACTGTCAAACGCAAGATACAAAAATTTAAAGCAAACGCAATTCTAAGTTGTACATTAAATAAGATAATATATTCCATCTGAAAAACAGATAATATTCCATAAAAAACATCAACTTGTCGTAGTCGAATGTCTTTTGTCCCTTGTATGTTTCCATGTGCCTCATTACGTATATGCCACAATTTATGCCATCGGCATTTTTCCATTTGGTTCTGGGGTAGATCTTCTTCCATTTGTCGCAATCAAGATACAATTGACTGCCCTTGGATGATTTCACCCAGTTTGCGAAGTATTTCACCTAGATTAATATACCATCAAATATGGATGATTTCAAACTAACTTTAACGAACCATAAAGTTCCTAATTAATACTTACAATTTCATTTTGGTGTCCCCTAAGTGAAGCAGGTCCTCCGCACATGTTGTCCAGCACTATCACTTGCTTCGACACGCTGTTGATGCATAACACCACAAAATGTTTCGGAAGGTATATTGGGAAGAACACCTGCATTAACATAAACATACAGAACAAATGCACATCTCCACATTTGACGATATTGATGGCAAATATGTACGATGCAATACAGAATTGATGTAGTAATTACCATGGATGGATCAAATCTGTCCGGTGTTAAGTTTATCAACCTTAATTCCGCTTCCAATTGTTTACCGAACCGTTGGCATATCTCACCCACTAACGTTTTACGATCATTTTCAGGTGATTGAACCATAGACTGCAATGTATAATCCATCGAGAAACAGTTTCACATACCAAAACATAACACGTAACTTGCATACAATAAATAAACATGCTGTAATGTTCTACTTACAGTAAAACTCATGGAGAAATAGATTCTTGTAGGATCTTCAAGCTTTGGGACGTTTCTCGTTTGGTTCAAGTGGTATGCCCAACAGTTGATTACCGTGATGTCTAACCAATTAGGCACCCTCATACATTCCATATCTTCCCTGGTCATGCCAAAAAATGATGATCCTCTAAAAAGCGTCTCACTGCATTATACATGAATAAAGTAAATTGTACATGTATTAGTTGGATTCCAAAAGTTGATGGAATATGTCAAAAAGTTGATGGAATATCTACAAAAGTTGATGGAATATGTACAAAAGTTGATGGAATATGTCCAAAAGTTGATGGAATATGTCCAAAAGTTGATGGAATATGTCCAAAGTTGGACATATCCCATCCAATTTGGATATATTCCATCAAATTTGTAGATATTCCATCAACTTTTGGACATATTCCATCAATTTTTGATTAATCATAAAAGATACCAATAATTTTGGATGGAAAGTATACAAACCTCCCCAAAATGCCTTTGTCTTTATCTTCCTCCAGCATGGCGTAATCATTTACCATTAGCTCCTTCTCCGATAGCTTGAGTCTCTCCCTTGGCCAGCTAGTCATGTATGGAGACATCAATTTGGCCGGTTTTTTGCCTTCTCTTCGTTCATTTTGTTGACCAAAAATCACTCTCTCTAAACTTCGTTGGTCGTCTTCATCAACCGTCCTGAAAACAAAAGATAGCACACAACTTTACATATATTCCATCAAATTTTAGAGATATTCCATCAACTATGGATATATTACATCAACTTACTCATTTCGTTTTGATCCTTCTTCTCCTGCACCTCTATCTTTGGTGGATTCAACAACTAACGCTACAAGTTCGTCCAATTCTGGTGTGCTTGGTGTTGTTTCTTTTGTTTCTGTAGCATCCTGAAATTTTTCATTCAAACGCACCGGTGTTAATGATATTCCAAGATCAAATGATGGAAACTCATTTCGTTTCTTGGCATGTTTATCCCCCATCAGTTGTTCTTTTTCCACTAGGTCCAGTACCCTGCACATCTCATTTATGCACTCCGTGTCCGGGGTATCGGTTACCTCTACAAAAGCTTTTTTAATGTTGTCGGGGGTTTGCATCCCAATTGTTGTTTCTTCTTCATTTTCATCCTGCAAAAAAAAAAAAAAAAGAAGTTAAACTTGACATTTACCATCAACATATTCACATTTACCATCAACTTTGACATATTCCATCAACTTTGACATATTCCATCAACACCGGAGATATTCCATAAACTTTGACATATTCCATCAATTTTTGGAAATATTCCATCAACTTTGACATTTTCGTGCTTACCTCTACCTTTGCCTCTTTATCGCTTGCAGGATGTTTTTCCTGTGATTTCTCCTTCTCCTCCTGCTCAGCAACATCAGGTCCATCATCCTTACGGTCGATGTCTCTGAATTCTTTTATCGTTCTCGCAAAGATCAGATCAACTTGATCAACGATTTCACGTAGTTGCATGTCATTCTTTCCATCTGAATCTTTTGCTCTGTTGTAGAATTGTAATAATTTTGTCGTTGCATTTTCAATTGCAACAATGCAACCTTTCATCTGTTCCAAGTCACTTGGTTGTTCCTGTGAACACATCGTAAACAATGCCATTAGATATAGCATATATAATGTCCATGATGTTTTCATTTCCTGTTTCATTAACTACCTCTTCCTCATCAATGTCCATGTCGTTTTCTTCATGCATTCCTTCAGCTTCTTCCTCTTCTTCCTCTTCATCCTCTTCTTCTTCTTCATCTGTCTCCTCATCTTCGGAATCTTCGGATTCTTTCACCTGCTGCCAATACAAGATGAACATCTTTTGACATATTCCATCAACATTCGACATATTCCATCAAATATTGACATTTTATTGAACATCTATTGACATATTCCATCAAAAAATGACATATTCCATCAAAATTTGACATATTCCATCAAATATTGACATTTTATTGAACATCTATTAACATATTCCATCAAAAAATGACATATTCCATCAACTATTAAAAATGACATATTCCATCAAAAAATGACATACTCCATCAAAAAATGACATATTCCAACAACTATTGGACATATTCCATCGACAATTGACATATTCCATCAACTATTGACATTTTACATCAACTATTGACATATTCCATAAACCATAACAGATAATCCTGAAAACAAAAAATGAACATCTTACATCATCACCAGATTTGTCCTCATCATCATCATTGTTTTTTGGGCGTCCCCTTATTCTGCCCACCCCAAAATCTCCTTTGTACTCTGCAAGTACATTCAGTTGCGCCTCTGTCCAATTTTGAATTGTTGGTACGCGTCGGTCTTGGTTGGTTGATTTGCCATACCCAACTCTATCTGCGTAGAACAACTGTTACGAAAAACCAGAAACAAGATCAATATTCCATCACTCATATCAGATCATAATAAATATTCCATCCAAATTATAAAACATAATCAATAGATTGGTATGAGATTTACCACTAGAAATGTAAGCGGGCCTCTAAAATGGTCTTTACCATTCCGCCTATTCCAGTCATTTGTTGCTTCCAACAATTTGTCAAATATATACTTTCTCCAATTGATCTTTGATATGTTTTCCACACTGTCCAAAGATTTCAGCAATCTGTATCTGATGGTGGTGTTTCCATAGCTAAACACCATTGTTGATACCATTAAAATCAGGAAATCTTGAAGGAAATCCAAGTTGTGATATTCCTTGTTCCGCACGATGTGAAGTGCTAATTCACCTGTTGATGGTATCTTCCCTCCATGCCTTCTTTCCAAGTTTTGTTTGTCCAATTTATATTTTTCGGACCTCTCTTCCTTCCTTGTATATTCTTCTATTTCCAGTTCCCCCCCGGGAAAACCCATAACAAGTTCCACATCAATCTCATCAAGTGAAATATTACCTGATGGCAACTCTAGATTCCTCGTGGATGTGTTCATCTTTGTCAGCAAATATTCTCCCAATAGATTTGGAAGACTGTCTATATTCAAGTGGAAGAGGCAGGAAAGTCCGACCTGCCTCAATGCTTCCTTTTGAGCTTCTGAAAGATACTCAAGCATTGCTGATATTGCAGACGGAGAAGTTCTGCTCAAGAACCTCGTTGAATCATTTCCTTTCTCCATTTTTTTCGAACGTTTATTTGCTTTACTCTGCTCCACATTTTTTTTCACTGGTTTATCTGTGAAATCATCATCCGTCTCTTCGTCATCTATCTTCCTTTTGCCTGTACGTAAAGAGATTGAATTAAATAAAATACATTTACCATCAACAACATCCCATAGAATAATATAATACAATACATTTTCCATCAAATGTTGGACATATTCCATCAACCAGATCAGATTACTTTTGGACATATTCCTTCAATTATCGACATATTCCATCAACTATTGACATATTCCATCAACCAGATCAGAGTTCTTTTGGACATATTCCATCAACTGTCGACATATTCCATCAACTATATCAGATATCATACACCATTTTATTCCAACGAGAAACAGTTTCTAATCAGTCATATGTTTCAAAACATAACATCTTCACAAAATATCGAAAACACAAAATACATAACCAAAGCAACTTCACATTTACCATCAATATATTCACATTCACCATCAACTCTTGACATATTCCATCAACTATTGACATATTCCATCAAATGTGGATATATTGATGGAATATGGACATATTCCATCAACCAGATCAGAATAATTTTGGTCATATTCCATGAACTATCGACATATTCCATCTACTATCGACATATTCCATCAACCATTGACATATTCCATCAAATATTGACATATTCCATCAACTATTGACATATTCCATCAATTTTTGGAAATATATTGATGGAATATGGACATATTCCATCAACCAGATCAGAATAATTTTGGTCATATTCCATCAACTATCGACATATTCCATCAACTATCGACATATTCCATCAACCATTGACATATTCCATCAAATATTGACATATTCCATCAACTATTGACATTTCCAACAACCAGATCAGATTACTTTTGGACATATTCCATCAAATATCGACATATTCCATCAACTATATCAGATATCATACGCCATTTTATTCCAACGAAAACACAAAATACAGAACCAAAGCATCTTGACATTTACCATCACCATTTTCACATTTACCATCACAAACATCATCATATCGAAAACACAAAATACAGAAGCAAAGAATCGAGACATTTACCTTCACTATGGGGCTGTTGATGCATTTTCGCCTTGTCCCCACCCGTTGAGGCATTTTTTGTACTCATTTTTCCTCCCTTTGGATTGAGTTTTGTCGTCGCGTTTATGTTTTTTGCTGCTGCTTGTTCTTCAAAGGATGTTTTTTGCTGCTGCTGCTGCTTGTTTTTCGGATTTTGTTTTGTAGGGTTGATGGGTTTCCCTTTTGCGGACGGTTGAAGTGGGGTGCTTCCTCCTGTATGAACGTCGGCGGTTGCGGAATGCTCGATCGTGGTTTGCGGAATGTAATATCGTGGTTTGGTTCTCGCCGGCAGTTTGTATCGGAACGACATCAGCAATTTGGCATCATCAACCGACGATGACGATGGTTTTGATGGATGAAGGGTTTTTTTCTCCATTGATTCAATGAATGATTTTGTGCAATTTCCCAGGAGTGAATAATTGTTTTGTGTTGGAAACTGATGAAGGAGTAAAGTTTAGGCGGCTGTGTTTTGATGGTTTTCAAGGAGCGTGAATACACTCTCCTATTCACTTAATTTACACATTTTATTTTTGTTTTAATTTTTGTTATGTGTACCAACTTATATAGTACACCTAGTTGTACTATATAAGTATTGAAATTCAAACCGATTTTAAAGAAAAAAAAAAGACTTAGGGTATGTTTGATAAACTAATTCAGTACTTATTCTAAATAGATTAAGTACTTAATTGATTAATAGCGTTTGATAACTCAACTTGTTTCTGACTTAATGAATTAAGAAATTTTTTAATTAAGTACTTAATAATTAAGCGCGTTTGATAACTATAATTCAAAGTCTTAAGAGATTAAGTGGGTCTGAATTGCAAGTACAATTGTTAGCCTAAAAATAAGTGATTGGTGAATCACTTATTGCGGAACTGAATTGATTGCAAATTTTTTCTTACTTTCAATATTTATTATTCTATTTATTTTTTCTTGAAATAATTTGTATTTATTAAATATTTTTTTTAAAAAAATATTTTATCATTTAAATAAATAAAAAATATATTTATGACATAGATTTTTATTTTTTTATAATTTTAATTAATATATGATATTTATTTCATTAATATTTTAGTTTTAAAATAATAATAACATTCTAATTTATTATTAAAATTTTTTAAAATATTTTTATTAGTAGAATTTCACAGTATTATGTAAAAAATTACACATCTTAAAAATTATGTTATATATTAAAAAAATATGTTTCTAATATTTTTTTTAAAAAATAAGGTGATTTAATTTAAAATTTAAAATTTTATATACTTATTTTGTAATTCAGACTTCATAATTCAGACTTCAGATTCAGACTTCAGATTTCAGATTTCAGATTCAGATATATTTTCTAATTTTATCAAACAAAGCTAACTTAATGGATTCAGACTTCAGACTTCAGACTTCAGACCTCGAATTAAGTTTTATCAAACGGAGCCATGATTAGCAGCGGCATTTTCATAAAACATTGAATGATGATGATGATCCTCCATATGTTCTTGATAGCCATGATTAGCAGCATTATTTTCATAAGACATTGAATGATGATAATCAATGACTTGGGAGAAGTGACGGGTATCTTGAACCAAGACAGTATAGCATTATCTTATCTCCTCCCCGAATTTCGCTTTCTTTGAGCTAAGTCGAGCTGGAGAATTCCGACCAACTTGCACAATAGCATTTTCAAGCGCTGTGAAGCATTGAAGGAGCCTCATATTGCCCAGCAAATATATGGTGGTTTTATATGACCACAAGTTTTTTGGTATATTCACCCCCAAAATAGAAATCTTTTTTTTTTTTTTTTGACTTAAATCCATTTTTGGTCCCTCATAACATGGATCATTCCAGTTTTGGTCCCCCATATATTTTAGTCACAAATTTTAGTCTCACTTAAATTTTTTTTTACCAATTATGGTCCCTTTTAACGGAAAAATTTAGAAGATAACGGATTAACTTATTTGATCGCTAGTCAAACATATTTCTTTTTTTCAAAATGATTTGTACCATGATGTTTTCAATCCATTTTATGACTCGGTTCCTCATGGATGTTCAACCTATTTAGATCGACTCACAATCCAAAATGACGTTTGAAACCCTAAATGGGTTGAATATTCATGAGGATCCGAATTATAAAATTGGTTGAAAACATCATGGTACAAATCATTTTGAAGAAAAAAATTATGTTTGACTAGCAATCAAATGAGATAATCCGTTATCTTCTAAACTTTTCCGTTAAAAAGAACCATAATTGGTAAAAAAAATTTAAGTATGACTAAAATTGGTGACTAAAATATATGAGGGACCAAAATTGGAATACTCATGTTATGAGGGACCAAAAATAGATTTAAGCCTTTTTTTTTTAAAGAGTAAGGGCGCATTTGGTGTGCAGTTTTTCTTCTTTTTTTTTCTACTGATTTCTTTTTTTGCTGACGCTTTTTTGCTGACACTTTATTTTCTGCTGGCTTTTTTTTCCCGCCTCATCATAGACTTTTTTTTTTTTTTTAAATAACAGTCCCACAAGCCCCAGCGGGCAAGGCGGACCGGCGGGATTGATTATCCTATTATTAATCGTTCAAAATAAAAGCATAGGTACAGTAGGCAGTGTCATGACTTACCTAAACCCGCTTACTAAGCTAGCATTGCCCCCCACCAAGCTAGACTATACAATCACCAATACTCCGCAGAGCCCCTAACTAGTTAAACCCCTTACTATTACAAATTTAAGAAAGTCGCAATCTAGGCACACCCTTCTCATCATGTAACACCAGCCCCTTCAAGCGAGTAGGCATCTCAGACAAAAGTTCAAAAGTAGCACTTATACCTTTCATCCCCAAACTTGCCATATAGTCCGCCACAGAGTTCCTTTGTCTCAATATATGCGTCACAACAACATCCAATTCTTTCAAAATTTGAGAAATCTCATAAAGAACTAAAATATGTCTCCAGTCCATAATGAGTGTCCCCATTAACATTCGAACCACCATAAGATTATCTGACATGACCTGCAGGTGTCTAATATTCAAGAATTTACAAAATCGAATACCCTGCAAAATAGCCATAATTTCAGCCCCCAGAACCGAACTTCGATCCATAAAACCAGAAGCAGCATGTACCAATCGACCACTGCCAAAACGAAGAACAAATCCCCAACCCGCATTGCCCTTCCCATCAAAAGCACCATCAGTGTTAAGAACAAACGGAGCAGACACCAAAGAGTGCCATGCTACAGTTTGAACTCTCTGGGGAGGTGAAAGGGATAAAGAGATTCCAAATAAGCTATCCAATTCTCTCTTCTCATAAACTGTAGATGCAGCTGGTTTGAAAGCTAACAGCATCTCAGCTAACGCCCAGTATACTCTGTTGATCATGACTGTTGAAGGCGAGCTCATAGCTTGCTCATATATCAGGCGGTTTCTCTCCTTCCAAATCTCCCAGATTATAATACTGGGTGTCAATCGCTGAAATTTTGAAATAACAGAAGAGCCTTGTGCCCGCCTCGACCACACAACTAGAGACTGACGATTAAGAGGCAGCCGCAAACCCAAGCCATAAAAGGATTTCCAGTAACTCCACACTGGTTGAACCAAAGGACATTCAAAAATCACATGTTGCAGGGTCTCACTCTCATTCCTGCACAAGAAGCAAACTGAAGGAAAGGAGCAGAAACCTATTTTGCATAATGACTCAGGAAACGGAAGCAAGAAATTCCAAAACCTCCATAACAAAATTGAAATACGTGGAGATAACCAAGGATGCCAAATATTGTCTGCAAAAACCACCGACGCCCCCTTATCTCTGACAACCTCATAGGCAGACTTTAGAGTAAATAACCCAGAAGCATTTGGTTGCCAAACCAGCCTATCCTCTCCCGCCGACAATGTGATATTGCAATTGATCAACACTCGCCTTTGTTCTTTCGTTAGGATGTGAGCAAAATATTCCAAATACATAACTCTATCCAGATTAAACTCAGCTACTGATAAAGTAGAGAAAGGTGGTTGACCGCGTTGACGCCATAAAATACCCAATTCTGACCAGTTATCCCACCAGAAAAGAGCATCTCCTCTTTGCAGCAAAACCTTCGAGAAGGAAGAAGCCACCCCCGACACCCTTCGGACTCTGCGCCAAGAGGTTCTCAATCGACTGGAATAGGAAAGAGATGTAACAAATTTCGTCCAAAGTCCAATCCTTGATCGCCATCTCCACCATAATTTGAAAGAATATGCCCGTATAATTGCATGTAATTGACGAATGGCCAACCCATTTTCTTTTTCAAGGAAAGTAAGCCTTTTCCATTTTCGCCAATGTCTCCGTTTATCCCCATCTACTCCCTCCCACAAAAAATTTTGAAAGCACTTCTCCATTTTCTGTATAACGGACCTAGATGGATCAAGAGATGCAAATAGATGTGTAGATATAGCCATAAGGACTGACCTAATTAAAGCTACTCTCCCTCCCAACGATAGATGGCGATGCCGCCATGACGCCAACTGGGAATGCAAAAGCTGAAGCATATCACTAAAAAGACCTTGAGCTCTATGTGATTTAGACAGTGTACAACCCAAATAAGGCCAAGCCAAAGAAACATAAGGCATTTTCAAAAGCATCTCCAGCTGATGACGGCGAGCATCAGAACACCTATTAGATACCACAAAAGAACACTTTGACAAATTAGCTTTCTGGCCAGAAGCTACTTCATAAGCCCGCAGTAACCCCATTAAAGCCTGCATCGAAGATATGACACCTCTAGTGAAGATAATTAAATCATCTACAAAGCAGAGATGTGACATCTTTAAGGAACCTGATGGAGAACCATAACAGTGAATTATCCCCTTATCCACTAACGTCTTAAGGCGGCGAGAGAACGAGTCTATCACTAGCAAAAACAAAAAAGGAGATAAAAGGTCCCCTTGCTTGATGCCTCGGGAAACTGAGAAAAAACCCGATGGCACACCATTCACCAAAACTGAAAATCTTGCCCCTTGTAAGTTATTCAGAACCAACCAAATAAAATGCTGAGGGAAACCAAATTTGGCTAACAAAAGCTTAAGGTAATGCCAAGAAACTCTGTCAAAAGCTTTCATCATATCCATCTTGATCAACATATTATGGCCAAAACTCGATCATCCAAGAACTGGCACAAGTCTCTAGCTAGCAGAACATTATCCATAATGTCTCTTCCTTTAACAAAAGCAGATTGCTCCTCCGAGATAAGTTTGGACATAAGAAGTACCAACCTGTCCTTCAACATCACTGTGAATATCTTATTCAGAAAGTTACACAGACTTATCGGACGGAAGTCTGTAAAGGAACTGAAATTTGTCTTCTTGGGAATTAGAGAAATCAAAGTACTCCCAATGGAACAAGGTAAAGGGACACCTTGAAAAAATTCCTTACATGCAGCCAATAAATCAGTACAGATAATTTCCCAACCAGCCCGAAAGAAATGACCCGATTAACCATCCGGTCCCGGTGCACTGTCAGCACTAAGGCCAAAAACAGCTGCCTTAACCTCATCTAAATCAGGATCCTGCAGTAGTGCCAACTTGTCCGATTCAGTTATTAACTCTGGTACACTTGCCAATAATTCTTCTGTGCCCGAGACTGATTCAGCCATCTGTTCCTCTGAGAGAAGTAAAGAGAAATAATCTACCGCTTCTTGCGCCACAACATCCTGGCCAATCTTCCAAGAACCATCAGCCCCTTTAATTTTGAAAATAGCCAGCCGTTGATGTTTTTCCCTCATAATAGAATGAAAATACTTAGTGTTTCTGTCACCCTCTGTCAACCACCTCATTCTAGACTTTTGAACTACAAAATCATTATATTCCTTCAGCATTCTAAGTTCCTTTTCCTGTGCCTCAGACAATTTGGCTCGTAAGTCCAAAGTTGGAGAAGACAAAAAATCTGCCTGGCAGTCTGCAACTACCTTTACAGCCATCTCTACATTCTTAAACACATTACCAAAAATTTGGTTATTCCAATCCCGCAACACTGGCTTCAATCGTCTCAATTTCAGGGAAAATCGGACCATTCCAAAAGCTGGACAAGGAATTTCCCAGTTTTCCCGGACCAAAGGAATAAATGATGATCGACGTAGCCACATAGACTGAAAGATGAATCGCGTAGGGGAGGAAGCTGCAGGACTAGGAAAGAACTGCAATAATAGGGGAGAGTGATCCGAAGTAGTCATTGGTAAATTTTGCACCGACGTATTCGGAAATCTTAATAACCAAGTTTCTGAGAAAAGAAATCGATCCAGTTTCTTTACCACAAAACCCACTGATCGATTTCCACACCATGTATATTCCAAACCCGTAGTATTTATTTCATCTAGGCCTGCATCAGAAATAAACCCATTAAAATCATTCATAGGGCCAACCAAAGGAAACGATGGACCCTTGTATTCCTGTACAACACGAATAACATTAAAATCGCCTCCCACTATCCGTGGGCAGGTTGAATGCAGAGTACAGACGCTCAACAAATCAGACCATAAAGACCGACGTTCTAGATAGCTTGAGCTTGCATAAACCATACTTAATAAGAAATCCCCATAAACCAATGGATGTCTTGCTAGAAAAGATCCAGACTGACCATTATCTGATATTTCCATTAAAGATAAACCATGCCTAGCAAAAACCCAAAGTTTCCCATACTTAGAAGACCAACTAAAATTGAACCCCAATTTATTACAAACCTCACTAAGCTTTTTAGGCAAAACCGTAGGCTCAAACAAACCAATGAAAGAGAGGTTATAAAAAGAGCATAAATATGACAGTCTGCGCAAGGAGGCAGAATTTGCTACCCCCCGTACATTCCAACATATACCATTTATCATTTTATAAACCGGGCAGGAGGGACCACTGACCGCGTCGAACGACGAGGTGTTATTAAGCGAACAAGTTTTTCCTTTTTGCCTCTGTTGCCCCCTTTTCTTTACTTCCTGAAAGCCTTCATTTGAAACTGTCTCTGGCTCTGGTTCAGAAAAGAAATCTGTTTGACAGAATTCTGTCATGTCACCCCTCCCACCGTGATCACCTTCTGAGCATGTCTCCCTAGCATCCATTTGCAGACCCTGTATTAGTGACTCCTGTACTGTAGATGGCTCTTGAATACAGGCTGATACACCTAATACTGGCTGCTGATTGGGTGTCCTATTTGGCATCACCGTATCTAGAAGGCTTGACGCAATGGGAGAGCGAGCAGTCTAGACTGAAGTGATTGGCAGAATTGGAGTAGTTATCTGCAATTCATTCTTTGACGGGGGCTCCTCTTCATATACAACCTCCACCGAATCTGATTCCATATCTGAGTTTTTTTCCGTACCTTCTTGATTAACTAGGCTGCTTATCAACTCCGCAAGAGTCCGATGTGAGAGGGAAGTAGCTGCTGCCGTCTCAGTCAACCGCTGGGAAGGTACTGGACAGAGTTGAAATTCTGGAATGCTTGGCTATGGCTCCTTCTCTACTAGCGCTCCAGATTTTGGCATCTCTTGGAAATCAGTTGGAACCAAAGACTTTTCTTGAATCGTTAACCCTGATGTTCCTTCAATCCCCATATTTGATTTTGTCTTGGGTTTATATTCCTGCACCGTGGGCTTAGCTGATAGAGGCCTCGGATTACCTGTCAGCCCCTTCTTACAAGATGGTGTATTATGTCCAATTTTTTGGCATTCCCTGCAATACTCTGGGACATATTCATACTCAAAAGGCTGAACCACTACGTCTCTTTCAACCGTGATGCGTATAGATGATGGGCATTCTTTTAAGAGATCAAGTTTCACACAAAATCGTGCTACTGATGGGCGAGTGCCATGCATAGTAGGAGCATCAACCTGCAGTGGCTTTCCTATGGATTGTGCAATAGAATTTAAGGCCGATGAATTTCTATATTCGAGGGGGAGACCATACATAGAAATCCAAATAGGGGCGACTGGCGGATCCTCCTCAAACTTGAAATGAGGAGTCCATTTTAATATGCGCATCTGAAAACCCGATATTTGCCAAGTTGGTTTAATCCAACAACGCTGGTAATCCGCTTCACTAAAGAATCGAAGTAGAACATGTCTAGAGTTCATGAGACCCACTTCCACACCTCCTTGAAAGCCAACCTTCGAAATTTCTTTTCTAATCTCCTCTAACTTCGGACGTCCAAAAGAGAATTTTCCCACCAAGGAGAATTTGTATGGTTCGCTCATCATATCCCTTTCCTCATTTGTGAAAGAAATCTCAGGTAAACCATTATTGTACTTAACCGGTTTGGGAGGGGGAAATTTTATTTTTGGTGTCGTTCCGGACATAGCAAACAAAGAAGAAAAAGTTCTGTCAGATGGCCTAGCCTGCAAGGGATTCACTCCAGCTAACTGCGGATAATCTACAGATGACAACGGTGGAGGGGGCGGTTGCGGAGGCGGCTCCAGCGGATTCATGACCTATTGGTTGATCCAAGTGACGGCAAGGGCCGCTGCTGCAGTGGTGATGGTGGAAGGGATAGGTTTTTCTATTTCTCATCATAGACTTTTTTTTATCTTTCATCTTTTTCTTTCCTTTTCGTGAGATGTGTTTTTTTTTTTTTTTTTTTCTTTCGTGAGACTTTTTCTGTCCATTTTTCTTCTAAATAATTTAGTATTTTTTTAATATTTTGAATTTTTAATAAAAATTATCAAAAAAAATTTTAGTTATTATTTTATTCATTTTATAATTAAATCATTTTGAAATCATTTAATTTACGTAAAACCTGAAATTATATTAAAAAATAATATACAAGATTTCATATCATGCAAAATTTGAATTCATTTCAAGCAAAAGAAGGTTTCATATAATGTAATGTTTGAATTCATATCAAGCCAAACAATGTTTCATATCAAGTAAAAATAAGGTTAACTTTCTTTCATAAGAACATGTTTGTTGTATTGATATGAAACCTTATAATGCTTGATATGAAATCATATTCTATCTGATATGAAATTATATTTTGTATGATATGAACCATTTGTTTGATATGAAATGATGTTCTGTCTGATATGAAACTATGTTTTATATGATATGATTGGTTTTTTTTTTTTTTTTTTTTTTTTTGCATTCATATAGGAATCTCTATGTTGTATTTGATATGAAATCCTACTATACATGATATGAAAACATGTTATATTTGATATAAAATTATATTTTGTATGATATGAATCGTTTGTTTATTTTTTCATATAAGAATTTCTTTTATTGTAATGATATGAAAGTTTGTTATACATGATATGAAATGATGTTCTGTCTTAATATGAAACTATATTTTGTATTATATGATTTTTTTTTTTTTTTGCTTTAATATAGGATTCTCTATGTTTTTGATATAAAATCTTACTATACATGATATGAAATTATGTTTTGTATGATATGAACTCTTTATTATTTTTCATATAAAAATCTCTTTTATTGTAGTGATATAAAAATCCTTTATACGTGACATAAAAATGATGTTATGTGTATGTTCTGTATGAAGTTTCTCTGTCATCGATTCAAGTGAGCTCAACACTACATTACATGCATCTCATAGATGTGGTACGATAAAATTTCTCACAATAATTTTAGTTGTGAATTTATGACATTATTCTCAATCAATTGTGAATTAATGATATTATTCTCAATCAATATACATTATATATATATATATATATATCAATCTTGTGATAAAAGTGTTTGAACAACGACACTTTTGAACTGTAAATTAACTTGGATAAAGAAAGCGTAATAAAATCTCATATTGTTCAAAATTATTTTTATTTGCTATTTGGCAAAAAAAATTCCTGATCTGGTTAGTCGGCTCACTCGATACGCATAGATTTAGACAGTTTATTGTGAATTTAAAACCATGTCCTACATTTTAAGAATATTTCTTTTTTCTGAGATGAAGATTATTTCATTTTAGTTCTCAAATAAACCTCAAAACAATTTAGGACCATTTATGATTACCATGCTAATTTTGTAGGAGTGAACAAAGAAAGTGGCCTGTTTGCAAGAAGGAGCTACGATTCCTTCCCCTCAATCGCCACCTCACCTTCCAAATATTTTTTTCTTTATATGTTCCGACGACCATTCCGGCCAAAAGTTTTCTAGACATCTCGTGGCCGGAAAAATTCTTACTGATCAAAACTTTCTGCTCGTGGTGGGTTGGGCTATGCAACGAGCTGATGACCAAAACTTTCTGGTGCTGTTAAGTTTGCCACAGAGCTCTTCCGCCAGCTCAATCCACCGGCAACACACTTTTTTGTTTCATTTTTTTGGTTATGGTGCCACAGCTCACCCGGTGAACAACCAACCAGAAGAAGAAAAAGACCATAATCCCAGCAAAACGATTTTCACTATATCATGATTTTAGTTCAAGCCTTGTTCCAGAAACAAAATTTTCAAGCAAATCTAAATTTTTGTCAATCAACATTGTTAAGGTTGACCCAATCCCACATTATTGTCTCACAACACTTATGTCTAATATAAATAGTCCAAGAAGCTCTGTACCTATTGACAATTGATTTTTTATTAAATGCTCGTATTAGATTAATAAATTTAACAAACATTTCATGTCTTCTCCGCCATTTACTTGTTGCTGAGCAGGAACGGAGGCATTCGGAAGAGCCCACAAGCCTCCATGACTTGCAAAGAAAAAGGGGTTGAAATCTTTGCAACAATTGAACAAATGAGTAGTGAATCACATATGATAAGTAAAGGAAAATGAGGTATTCAAAGTTTTTGCGCTGTTTTCTAAATTTCATGAAGGGGCTTATTTGACACAATTACTCCTTATCTTAAATTTCCTGATCGCAGTTTCTTTGGAGGGATCTAAAAGAATCGATTTTGAATGTTAGAAAAATTTGATTACACTTTCTTCAAATTAAAGACTTAAATGAAAAGAGGGCTCCTAGTTAAGGGACAAAAGGTGTTATTGAGCCATAAATTTATGTATTAAACTACTATTACTCCTTCTGAAATTAAAACTAAAGCTGAGTGAAAACTTAGAGCTCATTTACTATGTTCAGTATCTAATTAATTGGGTTGTAGTATGAAGGGTTCTTGTTACGATACTTTTAGCTACTTTTATTTTCGTATTAAAATAGTAATTCTATCCAATTTAATAAGTATGAATATTATTTTAGAACATATATAATATTTATTTTTTAAGATGCCGATTCGATTGGCAATATATAAGAAGTTTCTTCCTGTTAGTATTGTTTTATAAAAAATGAAAGACAAATATTCATTAAATGATCAGCTGTTTGAAGAAATATGATTAATAATGCGAAGGAAGATTGCAAGAATATGGCAGGATCAAAATGCCACTGTAACTAAAAATATTCCTAGCAAAAGATGAAAAACCTTTAGTATTCATTGGAAATTCTTTAAATCAAAGAGCAGAATATATCTTAGGTATTTATTTTTGGCCTTAGTATCATTTTGAATTTTAATAATTTATTATTAAATAGCTAACCAATTCCGCATTTTAATTTTTAAAAAATATATCTTTGGTATTATTGTAACATCATATATGAATTTGTAGCAGAGCCCTTCAGCCATGCTCAATCAAATTGTAACAACACAGAAAGAATTAGCATATCAATTCCCGGTGCATGGATAACACACACAAGTCGAGAAATACCAAGTTGATGGATCTATCTCGCTTGTTTAATGCATGCTATAACTTATAAGAGTAAGATGTGCTGCATTAATTCTTCCATTTTTTATATTTTTTGGCACTTTTCAATGTAATTTGATTTGCACCTTGCCATAAAACGTGAACCCATATGAGGAGTTTGATTCAACTATAATAAATGCGATTCTTTGAGAATACATAAATCTGTTCCATCTTGCAAGGCCTTTTTCTCTTACCATGCTTGTATACATTGTTGAAGGAAACTACACAAAGCTTAAATTAGTTTGGCATTCATGTCAAACAGTATACACAATCAATCAACTTAAATATCTTGTATATCATTAATGGTAAAACACTTTAAAATTTTGATACTTTTATAGTCAATAATTCATGAAGATTCGGATAATTACCATTTATTGTGGTTTTACTATTAAATAAAAATACATGTTATAAATAGTATCATATTAAAAATAATATAGAACATTTTATTGAGACCACAGATTCAAAATCCAACAGCAATCAAGGAAACAAATAAAAGAAGGCAAGAGCAGACTAAGCAGGGTTTGAGAGCAGAGAAAAATCTTTCTCTTCTCTGAAATTTCTTCAATTAGCTGAATTGATTCACCAAACCTGTTTATATACACCAGTGCTAAATAACCGTATGAGGGAGATCTATCTAGAGCTGAACTCTAAGCTGTTGTGGAATCGCTAGCTGGCTCCTTACTACTTAACAGCTCCCCTCAAGATGAACCTCCCAAATGTTCATCGTGGACAAATGCGAATGGAAAACAGCTGCAGACAAAGACTTGGTGAAGATATCAGCTAATTGTCCTGTGGTAGGAACGTGCAAAGGATCCAGAGAACTTTCTTTCAAAGAATCTCGTACAATTTCAATATGCTTTGTGGGCTCGTGGATAACCGGATTTTCTGTAATAGACAGCAGCTTCATTGTCACAATGAAGAGGAATAGACAACTGAACCTCAACTACCAAATCCCTCAACACCTACATCATCCACTTCAGTTCTTGGACAGTAGAGCGATCGACCTATGTTTAGCTTTTCCTGTAGAAGTAGCCACTGTAGACTGTTTTTTTGTCTTTCGGGAAAACCAAAAAATGTCCTAAAAACACACAATAACTGGTTAGTGACCTCCTAGTAGTTTTACAAGCACCCCAGTCGGAGTCACTAAAAGCCACAAGAGCCAGAGAAGAGCCTGCAGGATAAAAGAGGCCTTTAATTAGAAGGAGCTCCGGCAAAATATTTCAGCAAATGAAGGGGCTGCAATCTAGTGAGAAGCATGGGGGCTATGGACAAACTGGCTAAACTGCTGAACCGAATGTGTGATGTCAGACCTGGTGTATCCCAAATACAGAAGTCGGCCTACCAAACGCCTTTACTGCTCAGGATCGGACAAGAGTTTAGAGGTGTCTTTGTCTTCAGAAAGGAATTTCAACCCTGCAAGTATTGAAGTGGGAACCGAGGAACAATTCTGCAATTTGTTACATGTATAATTTTAATCCACATATCATTTATGTGGTTTAGAGATTGAGAGAATTGCAATTCAAGTGTCAAATGTCTAAAAAAAAATTATTTTCAGGACTAAATATGTTGTGAATTTCAAAGTTTAAGACTGAATTTGTCTATACAAAATATTTAGGACTAAATTTGTTATTAAGTCATATTATAGGGACTATTTTTATAGTTTTTCTTACATTTACCTCGATGTTAAACATTAAAAAATGTTTAAAAACGACGATTTTCAACAAAATAAAGTTATAAAATAATGTTAATTTTATCTTTCAACCTAATAATAATACTTACATCAATATTTTTTATTCCAAAAGCCAACACAGAATAATAATTTTGTTTTTATTGTCTGTTATAATAATAATTTTATTTAAATATACTATATTTTTTGGAATGCTTGTATGGAAACGAATACCATAGAGAATGTTAGGGTTAGTTGTGAATTTGAATAGTCAAGAATGATAAAAGTAATTTTCAAAAGTTGAGAAAATGTAATTTAATCAAATCACAATGAAAATATTTGAAAAGTCATGACAGAATAATAATTTTGTTTCTATTATCTCTTATAATAATAATTTTATTTAAATATATTATAAATTAATTTTTAAAAATAATACTAGTAGTATTTTCTACCATTTATTGACAGATATCATTATATTAACTAAAGCATGATATCCTAAATTTACTCCTGAGATACTTCTTTTAACAAAAGCCCTCATACCTGAATACGTGGCATAAATTTGCTGATATGTCAAGTATTCTTATAAAAAATTCTTTTTCATTCACGTTTCCTTCTCATCTATCAATAAACTAAATTTAACTTATCAATTATTATTAGGGTAATGTTATATCGCGCCCCCCTTTTTGTTATTGGACGCCCCCCTTTTTCCAAAAAAATACTTTAGTTTATTAAATATCGCCCCCTTAATTCTTATTTCTCGCCCCCTTAATGTTTATCTTCCGCCTCTCCTATTATTACCTAATTGCCCTTAATTAATTACGAAAAATTTTATAAGTCTCTTTTTAATCTACCAAAAATTTATAAAAATTATGATTAAAGTAGCATAGATGAGCGAAATTATAAATAAATTTTTTTTTTGGTATTTTTAGTAAATTGATTAAGGGTATTTAGGTAATTTAATATATTTTTATATTTAAATATTATGGTTGGTATTTCTTAATTTGTCAGGGATAATTTAGGTATAAAAGGGGCGCGAAATAACAAAATAAGGGGCGCGACATAGGCCTTCACTTATTATTACTATTAGTAACTAATAATCAATTATCATCAATTCAAATTATAAAATATAATCGTATCTTTTTCTTAAACTCTTATTATAAAATCACCCATCCATTCTCACAACACCAAACCACACCACACAAAGTCAAAATTTTCAACCAAAATATTCATGACTTCATCTCCCTCCATCTTCCTCAAATGTAGTATTATTTATTGTTTTGTCTTCGAAAGATAAACAATTTAGCACAATTATCCAAATCTTCAATGTGTATTTATTTTCTTTAATTCTTTTACTTATATCTTCATTATATATGATTATATATTATCATGATAAATAATTATTAATATATTTTTATGTTTTTTTTCCAGAAATTTTAATGACTTACACAAGAAGTCTATAATTTTCTTTCATCCTTCATCTCTCTAAATCTCTCACATAATTTCAATTGTGATATTTCTACAACTCTTTTTTCATTATCTCTTAATTCTTATTAATTGTAATAATAATTTTTTTTTGTCGCTCAATATTTTTTCACTACATTATTTTTATCATAGTTTAATTATTTTATTTTATATCTTCATTATGTTGTTCAATCAGTATAGAGACTAATTACTATGTTTTTGTGTGTTTTTTTTATTTTTAGAAATGTTCATCACTTGCACAAGAAATCAACAAATCTCTCACTCTTTATCTCTATAAATTTTCTCATCAAATGCAATTGTAATATTTATCCATCTATTTTTCATTATCTTTTAAAATTTTTAATAATAATAATAATAATTTATTATTTTTTCGGTGACTTGATATAGCTACACTTTTTTTTCATAATTCAATTATTATTGGTTTAATTATTTTATTTTATATCTTCATTATATTTTTAGTTATGATAAAAACTCATTACCATGTTTCTTTTTTCGTGCGTATTTGTTTCTTTTCCGAGAATATTCATGATCTACACAAGAAATCAACAAATCTCTCTCATTCTTCATCTCCCTAACTCTTCTCACCAATTCCAATTTTCATTTTTATCCAACAATTTTTCCGTTATCTCTAAAATTTTTTATTATTTGTAATAATAATAAAAATTTTTCTTCATTTTTTCGGTGGCTCAATAAATTTTTATTACTTTTTTTTATCATAATTCAATTATTATTTGTTTAATCATGATACAGACTCATTACCATGTTATTTTGTGTTTTTCTTTTCAAAAAACTTCATGGGTGCCACAAATAATCAACAAATTGTCATTCTTCATCTCCGTAATTCTTCTCATCAATTTCAATTTTGATATTTTTTCAACTCTTTTCCATTATCTCTTAAAATTTGTATTAATTGTAATAATAATATATTTTTTTTTTTCGTTGGAGCAAATTAGTTTTTTCATTATTTTTAAATTAATTTTTCAATAATGAAGTTATGCTAATATTTTTTTAATTATCCATGTTAATAATTAATTCTCACTAATTACGCATATACGATTTTCCTTAATTAAATTAAGCATTGTTACCTATCATTGTCTTATGTAGAAGAAATGAGTACAAATATTATTTAATTTTTTATACCCAAATAATTATATAATTCTACATTTTAAGTATTTTAATGCATTTGGAGTTTGTAACAATATTATTATTAATGAGAGAAAAAATATATATTTTTTGGTATGTTTAATTTTTACTTTCACATTAATAATTTGAATTAATCATATATTCTTTTTTCCATATTCAAATTGAAAATACTTATATATTCACTTTTTCAACCTCCCAATGAGATATCAATATATTCTTCATCTATACTCCAATAACTACAAATTTATAACTCTTTAAATGTTAATAATATATTCATATATTGTTATTTTTATTTATTTTAAACATAATTTAATTTTAAAATTAACATTGTATGATAAGAAACTAATAATCTAAAATTCATTAATTTCTTGATGACAACATCATTAATATGCTTTTTAAATAATTATGATTATTAACAAATAAGCATAATATGTATTCAATTAAAATATCACATTTATTATAAAATAAAACAAAAATAATCATTATCATCTAATGTCTTATCCCAAAGTATCATTAGTTCGATATAATGTGATTCACATTATAAACATAATATATATCTAATTCAAATTTCACATTTCTAAAAAAAGAAAAATCAAATTTCACATTTTTTCAAAAAAATAAAAATAATTCAAAATTCAAAATTAGTATAATTTTAAACAAATCTAATGTAATGTATTTATCTATAAGATAAAAAATCACACTTTTAGTCAATCAACCAATTTAAATTTCACTTATCAATTACTAAAATTATCATTAATCTTATTTCAAAATTTAAAATATTATTTGTTGATTATGTTTATCGTAATTTAAAAATTATATTTTTCTCTTTTTATACATATCTTCCTATATTTCACATGGAAATATATAATATTTAATTATTTAATTTAATTAAGTTTGATTTTATTTATTTTCTATTCATCATATTATTTTATTCAAACAATCAATTAAAAAAATATATTAGTGTAAATCACTCAATTAACAATTTAACGCTATAATGATAATATATTAATAATTATTATATCATTTTATTTTCTAACTATTATTTATACTAATTTTTAATTAATATAATTACAGTGCACGGCTTATAATCATGCACGAATTTCAATTTTAACTTTTAAATTTAATAACTTACTTACATGTATATTTATCAATTTTGATATATATAATTTAATAAATAATAATATTAGAACAAAAATTATACATAAAATAAAATAAGTGAAAATTTTGAACATATATTTATAATAATTATTAAGAATTAATTTTTACATTACCTAGTTGAATTAAAAAATCATTAACATTATCTCCATTATATAACAAATTCTATAATAATAATATTGACAAATAAATTGTTAATATAACCATTTACTAAAAAATTATATACAAATCATTTGTAAAATAATGACACTTATTTAACATTTATATAAAATGTTATATATTCAAATAAATAAAAATAATATTTAAATTATTATTAGTGTTATAAATAATTTAATCGTTATTATGAGTTTTCGTACGATGCACGAGCCCACGATCTAGTAGCTAACTATTTTAGAGTTAAAAAACTAATATATTGTTTTGGAATGCTGGCTGCTTGGTCTATAAATAAATTGAGAATCACAACAAATTTAATACTAGTAGATTGTGGGAATCACAATGAATTTAATACTAACAGAGAATGAAACGTTTATCATAATTATTTAATACTTCTCATTTTCACCACCCTTCTATATCCTCCTCCACCTCCCACCGCCTGCAGCTCCAGATACCCATGCTTCTCTTCCATCCCCTCCTCATCCTACCCTTGGCACAACCACAGAACCAAAAACGAAACCCCTTCTTCCACTGTTTTCTCTTTTCCCGACCGCCCCTCAAACCCATCGTTTTCCTCTTCTCTTTCACACTCTGTCAACACATTTATTTAAGGGGGTTACTAGTTACCGCCCCAAAAACTGGGGCGGTAGCCTTATAATTTGACGAAATTATCCTTGATTTTACTAAGGGACTTGCTATTTGTATCATGGAATTGCTATTTGTATCACAAAAAAAAAAAAAAATAATAAAAGGACCAAAATGCCCTTATGAACAAAAATAGTGATAAATTGTCAGATTTTATGTAAAAAAAGGGGCAAAATTGCGTTTTTTCCACGTGAAAAACGCCATGAACATACGTTTTATACATACAAAATATAACCCAAATTGCGTTTTGGGAGGTTGAAAACGCAATTCCATAGCGTTTTTGTCTTCAAAAACGCTAAACAGTGACGTTTCCACCATGGTTCGCTCGTTAAAATGCTGCGTTTTTAGTGTTTCAAATCGTTAAAATGGTGCGTTTTAACCATGGTTCGCTCGTTAAAATGGTGTGTTTTTTACATGTACAGAAGTTCAAAAACATTTACATACATTCATGTGAATTGGAGGAAAAATCTATACACAACCACTATCAAAAAAACAAATACGAACAAATTCTTACGTTGAAAAACATTCGTTACACCATTCAGTTGACGTTGAAAGAATATTTAGCACGCGAATCATCACGATATGGTAAGTTTTCGAACCGTAAAGTTATGTATTTTTTTTTGAAAATTAATGGATGGGAAACACGCTAAAATGATGTTTCGCCATGGTAGAAACTTCAATTTGTAGCGTTTTTGACAGTTAATATATAAAAAGTGCTGTGTTTTGTACGTCTGTTATGTAAAAAGTGCTGCGTTTTTGTCATGCATTATATAAAAAGTGTTACGTTTTAGGTTGGTGGAAACTAAATCTTAGTGCGTTTTTGACTGCAAGAAACGCAGAATCGTAGCGTTTTGGGATGCATGAAACGCAAAATTGTTGCGTTTTTGATTGCATCAAACGCAAAATTGTTGCGTTTTTTATTGCAAGAATAATAACTGTGTTGTGTGTTTTTTTTCTTTTTGGTTTTTGTACGATAATTTTTACCATACTGCATATATACTATTTCGTATGTACTTTTAATTGTGTTTTTGTATAATATAATAGTAAATGTGTTTTATTTTAATTAATGTGTGTATTCACATACAGGATGACGATAGTGAATACGAGGATGAGGAGGTGTATGAGGATGATGAGGAGGCGGGGAATGAAGAGGAAGAGGACGATGAAGAGGAGGATGAAGATGACAATGAGGCGGATAATGCTCAAGGAGAGGCGGTGGAACTTGAACCTGGCGCAGATTTGAGTGGATATTTCAAGATTGATAGAGAGTTTCACACTATTGGAAAGGCCTTGAAATATTGCCAGAAAATAGCTAAGAGGTTGAGGTTCCTAATTACAAAGAGGGGAGGTAATCAAGGATTTGCGACGTACTACTTTTCTTGCAAGCGATGGAGAGATCCTGCCAAAGCCCCTCTCCCAACCAGACGAAAGAATACAAGAAGGAGCGGCACTAATTGCCCCTTTAGGTTGACTTGTAAGAGAATTGATCTGGGACGTCACAAGGTTTATACAAATCCAGGAGCTGCGTCAACTCACAATCACACTGGTATTACATTATTTGCGCATTATAGTAGTTAAGTTGATTGATGTGTTGTATGCATGAATTGTTATTATAACTAAATGATATTTACAGGTATAAGGCATCCATATGGTCACAGACAGTTGAGCCATTTTACAAAGGAGTCAAAGGCTGTTGCTGAATTTATGCTTCGGTCGAATGTGAAGCCAAAGTGTGTTTGGGAAGCTGTTAATAAACAGTTTCCCGATTCCCAGGTACCAATCAAATCAGTGTACAATTTGAAAGGAGAGATGAAGACCGTCGGATTGGAAGGTCGGAATATTGGGCAGCAATTTATGCATTTGGCTGAGGAGAAGCAGTATTATGTCAAGATTCTCAAGGATGCGAACACTGATGAGATCACACATGTCTTCTTTGCACATCCAACCTCAATTCAGATGTTCCACAGATGGTATTGGGTGGTGGGGATTGATTCTACCTACAAGACCAACAAGTACCAAATGCCTGTCGTCGAGATGGTAGGTATGACTCCTACTAATAAGAATTTCAATATTGCATTTGCTATTGTTAGAAATGAGACAAATGATACATATGATTGGGTGATGAGGAACTTGAGATTTTTGCTGCCGGCTAGTTTGTCACCTAGTGTGATTGTGACAGATAGGGAGTTGGGTTTGTTACAGCCAATTAAGAATCATTTTCCCGCTTCACATCACTTGTTATGTCTGTGACATATTGGGCGTGATGTGAATGCGTGGTTGGAAAAAAAATGTTGGGAGAAGAAACAAGAACTTAGCATGCGATATTCATGACAACTGGTGGAAGAAAATTATTAAGGCTCCGACATTCGAGGAGTTTAACCATTTATTGGAGAATTTCAAGGTTAAGTACACTCTCATTGAGCCGTTGGCTGTTGAATATCTTGAGACTACATGGCTCATTCACAAGGAGAAATTTGTTCGCGCTTGGACAAATCAATTTCTCCACTTTGGTAATACTTCCACTAACAGAGTAGAGGCTTCGCATGCTGCTATGAAAGATTGGCTTAATTCTGCCACCAATTCCCTTGACACTTTGTTCACAAAGATCGACTCTCATCTCAGCCACTTGTACCCTCACAACGGGTTAGTTTAATTATTTAATTGTTTAAGTATTTTTTCAATATTAGTTCATATCATTCATTTTTTGTGTACTACTATTTATTTCAGATGTTTTAATTAATTTTATTTTTAATTTACATTATTATAGAGGCTCTCTTGAGGCTTCCATCTCCACGACTCAAACAAGTATGCAGGGATTTCCATACTGTTATTTGAACAAGTACGTGTCACACCATTGTCTGAAATTGGTTAGGAAAGAAGTTCGACGAAAGAATAAGTTGGCAGGCGCAGTACTCGAGCAATGTGGATGTGTGCCCAAGGTGACACGTGGGATTCCATGTGCTTGTGACATATTCAAGGCACAGTCATTGCCTGAATATCCCCTACTTCCACACGTGCATGAGTTTTGGAAGAGGTTGACCATTGTGCCATCACAGGGGGATGCGAATTACATTGATGAGGACATCAGGTGCATTTTTAATTTATGAACTTTATTATTATTCAATTGATTACACATTAATATTTTTCAAAACTAGTTTACATTTAATATATTTGTTTCTTAAGGTATTTCAACGAAGAAGTAGTCCCTACAGTATCTACGAGTCCGTCCTTTTTGGCCCGTCTGTTGAATAGGGCTTACGTAGAGCAGATGTACCCTGACATGGCCAGTGTCGGAGAGCCAGGTACCTCGGGACCCCAAAGGGGGCGACCACCAAGTAGATTACATCATTCTATAATGCGCGAGTGGAGTTCACGAGAAAGAGCGACACGTGGCCGACGTGCCAGGTGTCGTTCAGGTTCATCCGGCCGCTCGACAGGTCGATCACACCGCTTTCATACAGGTTTTGATGGTGGTTCTCCATTAAGGACAGGTAAATAAGCCCCCCTACATTTTTGAATAAAATAAATGTTTAAAATGCATATTTTTTTAGTAAATTTTTTACGTTTATATACAGTATGCAGTTATGTTTATTAAATGAAACATCATTACTTGACAGGTTCTGGTGGAGACATTCAGTGTGTGCCCCCATTTTTCCAGCCTTACTGTACAGGATGGTCAGATGTAAATGAGGATGGCCACTGTGGTTTCCGAGTGATTTCTACTTACCTTTTTGGCCACGAGAAATATTGGAGATTAGCTCGCAGGTCATTGAGTGGGGAGATTATGAGCCACCCGGACAGGTATAGGGGTGTATTCCAATCGTTGGAGTTGCGTCCCCCTGATGGTGATCACGTGGCTATGGTACTTAGGCGAATAAATTTTGAAGGCACAGATTGTGGTGAGCAGCATTGGATGGCTACACCTACGGATTTGTTCCCTCTGGCCACTTATGCAAATGCACTGGTAATACAGTTGGACCGTACTCGTTCAGATGTAAATTATTCTGTATTACCTTTGTATTGCTCCACTGGCGACACACAACCTGAAAGGGTTATAGCGCTTGCCCTTGTAAATGGGAACCATTATGTACGTGTCGATGTGGTCGAAGATTGCCCTATCCCGCCGTTGAGCTTTGTTTGGCAACATCAGCGTCATGCTGAAAGTGTAGGTGATTGGCCACAAAATTTGGCAGATAGATTTAATGCTTGGACTGCACTACGTGATGGCTAGGATGTATATTGTTATGTGAGATATGTTGTATTACTATAACCCTTTCAGGTTGTTATGTGAAATTTGGCACCGCGCACTGTAGGTGATTCATACGAATTTGTTTCTCCTTTATCGATCACGCAGTTGTATTTTGTGCTTTTCTTGCGCATACGAATATTTACTTTGGGGTTTGTATTCCTCTTTAAGTACGTGGAATGTTTGATGAAATATACGTATAAAAACAACATATGTATGGAAAAGACAATAAAAAATAATCATCAAATAAATAATATAATATATGGATCATGATACAATAATAATAAACAGTACAATAAAAAATCAGATCGACCGGTCGAACTCATCCTCTAGATCTGCAGTGCGCGGTGCGAACTGATCGTACAGATCTGGAACACTCTCCCGCACTACATCTAATAATGCATGATGTAGCTGACCATACCGACCCATCCACTGCAAATAGATAAACAATATATTAGAGGCACATGAAAATATTTTAACAAATAAAATAATTTACATTAATTATCATGAATACTTACGAACTCTGTGGCGGCGCGACGTGGTCGAGGGGGCTCTATAGCAGCCTGGGGATCGAAGGGAAGTACGCGCGGACGTGATCGGGGACGAAACCACTCCAAATAGCCGTCGACCGCAGCACTCTGAGCAACAGCTCCACCGGTCCGCTGTCGGCCAGTGAGGGAAATACCCATGGACGACGTGCCAAACTCCTCCCAAGCAGACTCCGCATACTCAACGTATGGTCTCCTTGTGTAGCCGCGGTAAGTGTCCCAGCCCGGACGGATGAAGCGAGCTGGAATCCACTGGACATAGCCAAGCTGGCGGACGCATCAGTCTGGCATGTAAGGCTCGATGTAATCCCTGTACGCAATAAGTCCTCGGTACAGGGTCCTCGGCGTCCGCGAAACGGCGTCTCGTCCGTATGGCATCCAAGTGACCTTTGTAAAGTATTTAAAAATCATGAGTAATAAAACCTATGAAAATATATTAAATCAAAATATAATTACTAAAATTTATAACTATTTACTAACCATGTCGGCTGTCATCTCGTCCAGCGCAAGTCGTATGGCGGCTAAGCGCTGCTCTGTGCCCCGGTGTACGCCGATGGCCCACCTCGCTGCACGCGGCTGGGCGGCATGTAATGGAAGGGGCAGAGTATGAGGTCTGAAATCAGGGAAGGGCTCGTAGATCCATGACTGTAATAGAGTCATGCATCTAGCGACTGCCTGCGTCCCGTGACGACTCGCGCACCCTAGATGATGATACATGTACGCAAGTGTAGCGGTACCCCATGCCTCCTGGCCAATCTGGTCCAGCCCCTTTTTAACCTGTACCACTGGGGCTGACATAAACTTATTGGAACTTTTGTCTGTAAACAGACAAGTCCCAATAAGGCTCCATACTAATACAGCAACATCCGAATCATCCCTGGCCCGCTGCATACACCGCTCGATCACCCGCTGAGTAGAAAATCCGCCATTCCTATACAACTTCCCCTATATACGCTCCTCGGGCGGAATCTCTAGCAAACCTCGCGACCATGACAGTACAGTGGATGACGGTGTCACCTCCGTGATAAGTCGACCATCGACTGGAACCCTCAAAATCTCCCACACATCGTGTAGGAGGATGATCATCTCTCCGAAGGGGAGGTGGAATGAGTTCGTATCCGGCTGCCACCTCTCCAAAAAAGCATTGATGAGATCCACTTCTCGAACATGTCGTACATGCTACCTCTATTGTGGCATCTAAGGTGGTATCTAGTAGGCACCCCCTCCTGCCAATATCTAGATACCACATGCCCTAAAAATCTAGGTATGAGGCTATCATCTATAGGGCCCCCCTCAATGGGCCCTGTAACTAACCAACTCCGATCCTCCCTCACGCGCTTCCTAGGGTGAACTATATGGACAACATATATATAGAAATGTATAAGTAAATTAAATGTATAACATAAACAAACAACGTAATTAAATAAAGGTAATTAAAAAATAAGTACAAATAATTAAAATAAATAAATAAAAACATAAATAAGGCAGGCAAATACTTATACGAATTAAAATAATTACTGAACTACATAAAAAACACACAATTAAGTCAAGCAATAACAAACTCTAATTTGCTGAACAATTAAATTAAATCAATTACTTATTATAAATACTAATACATATAAATTAAAACGCGTACCTGAAGCAGGATCCACCTCCTCGAACTGACCGTGGTCCGGATTCCTATACCGGACGGTCCTCTCAGCATGTGGGTGAGAAGGGTCACCTCCGTATGTATCCTTCTCACCCTGATCCTCCAGTGGCCGTCCACTCCCACTAGCCCCCTCCTGCCGTGACTGCTCATGAGGATGCTCATCCTCCTCCTGATGCCCAAAATGCTCATCCTCACTCTCATCAGTGTCATCGGAATTAGTAGTATCGTAATACTCATCCCTCAACTGAAATGAGGAGTCATCGACACCTCCCTGTCTACCACCACCTCCCCGTACTCCCTCAGATATAACAATCCCACCGCCACGACGACCCCTACCCATCCCTCTACCTCCTCCCCTGATCACAGGTACCTTCTGCCTTCTAGCAGAAGCTGTGGGACGCTGCCTATCAACCTGTGGCTTTAACTTAGCGCCACCCTAAATAAATAAATGAATAATTACATGAATAAATAAATAAATAAATAAATCGAAGCAATTATATTGTAACATTCAAGAAATCAATTTAAATCAAATTATGGGTGGGGGTCGTGTGCGATATTCAAAACGCCGTCGGCTGGCGTTTTCAGACCCGAAAAACGCCAGCCGAAGGCGTTTTGGGATACCCAAAACGCCATCGGCCGGCGTTTTGAACTCAAAACGCCAGCCGATGGCGTTTTGGGATACTAAAAACGCCATCGTCCGGCGTTTTGAGTATCGCAAAACGCCGGCTGATGGCGTTTTGGGTATCCCAAAACACCTTCGGCTGGCGTTTTTCGGGTCTGAAAACGCCGGTAGATGGCGTTTTCAGACCCAAAAACTACTGCAAAACGCCATCGGCCGGCGTTTTCCGTCGCGAAAAATGCCGGCCGATGCCAATTTCAGCCCTAAAAATCCATCAAATTGATACCAAATTGCGTTTCTACATAACTAAACGCAAATGAACAAAGATATCTAACAAAAATAACGCAATATAAACGCAAAAAAATGCAGAAAAACTCAAATTCATAACGATGTTTACCCTGTTTATCAGTGGACCTTTGCCCGCTCCGTGCCTTCGTGATTGTTCGCCATCTCCTCCGTCCATGATTTGCCTTTTTTGGCCGGCAAAATCTAACCCCTTTTGCGTTTTGGAACTGAATTTTTGAGGAAAATTTGACTTAATGGGTCTGCTGCCAATTTGGGGGTTTTAAGTTTTTCGCATGTCAAAAACGCCCCAAATCGGCGAGCGAGCCGTGGCATGGGGCAAACGCAGCATTCTCGCATTTTTTGTGCTGAAAAAACGTAATTTTAATGCGTTTTCTATGGTTAAAATCGTTCAGTTTTGACGTTTTTAAGCATCAAAAATGTCATTTTACTTAATTTTTACATGTAAAAAACGTTTTTTCACGCGTTTACGTGTATGGTGAAAATGCATTTTTGGTGCGTTTTTGTCCAGTACTTAGTATTTTCTACACATTTTCCATCATAAGGGCGTTTTGGTCTTTTTATTATTATTATTTTTTTTTTGTGATACAAATAGCAATTTCATGATACAAATAGCAATTCAGTTTTACTAATCATCGTCCTAGTTTACCGTCCAATTTTTATTTACCGCCCCAATATAATTTATTAATATAACCTTATAATAATAAAAATAATAAATTTAAAAATATTAATACACCCTCTCCCCGTCCCGGCGACCCACCCTCTCCCCGTCCCGGTGACCCACCCTCTCCCCGTCCCGGCGACCCACCCTCTCCCCGTCACCCCCCCTTTCCCCCATCGCGCACCTCCCGCCTTCCCCCAAGTTTGCCCTACCATCCCCCGGCGACCCCTCACTCGAAACCCTCCATCGCGCCCCTCCCGCCTTCCCCCAAATCGCCCCGGCGACCCCTCCCTCGAAAACCCTAACGCCCCAAATCGGTTTGCCCTATAGATACTGAACCCTAACATCAGATCAACAGACTATAGACATCAAATCAAGAATATAAAAGAAATCATACAACAGAATAAAAACACACTTAACAGGGGAGATCAGATCAGGATTATATAGACATCAGATCAGAGAATACTTGACATCAGATCACCAGACAATAGATATCAGATCAAGAATAGAAAAGAAATCATACAATAGAATTAAAACACACTTAAGAAGGGAGATCAGATCAGGATTATATAGACATCAGATCAGCGAATACTTGACATCAGATCAACAGACTATAGACATCAGATCAAGAATATAAAAGAAATCATACAATAGAACTAAAGCATACTTAACAAGGGAGATCAGATCATGATTATATAGACTTCCTAATTCATCTTTGCCGGGTGTTATGAGGATGTGGCGTGAATTATGTGATGAATACACTCGGCAATGGGAGAGCCTATATGAACATAATATAGGTGCTTGGAATGCAAAGTTCCCTCGAGAGCAGAAGGATGCATTTTTCATATCACTAGATCTTATGGAATAGGTGTAATAAATTAATTTGCCTTGAATGTGTAACATATGTGGAATGGTACCCTATGATAAACAGGATCCTAAAAATGTAATAATATATGCTTAGCCTATGCACTGATTGTAATTTGCAGAAATGTAATATTCAACCCAAAAAAAGAGCAGCATTTCACTTGGTTTTTAATATTCCACAGCCACATGAAATCAAATCATATCCATCCTAACCCAGCAAAAAATGAAAATCCTTATTATCCATCCACGGGATGTTGCTGCTTTGTATTTTGGACGTAGCGGGACGTTGCTGGACGTAGCTGCTTTGTATTTTCAGACGTTGCGGGACGTTGCTAGACGTAGCTGCTTTGTATTTTCAGACGTTGCGGGACGTTGCTGGACGTATCTGGACGTGGTGCTATTTTTTTCGGACGTATCGAGACGTGGTAGACTATGTTTTGTGAAAAAATCAGCTTAAATTCACATGCATGGATGTAGACGTTTCAGGACGTGGTTCTAGTGTTATGAGACGTTGTTGAATGTGTAATCTGAAAAATTCAGCTTAAATTCACATGCTTGGATGTAGACGTTGCGACATGTATTTTTTGGACGTGCATAGATGATGCGGCAGTATTAGGAGACGTTGTAGAAGACATCGTAGACATGCCTGGATGTAGACGTTGCGACAGTTGTTTTTTGGACGTTGCGGCAGTTGTTCTAAGACGTTGTTGACTCAGCGAAGACGTTGTGGACATGCCTGGATGTAGACGTTTTATGGATGTGGTGCTAGTTGTTTTTGACGTGGTTCTAGTTGTTCTGAGACGTGGTGGACTGACTTTGTAAAAAAAAAAGTTTACATTCACACGCATGGATGAGGACGTTTCTGGACGTAGTTCTATTTGTTTTTGACGTGGTTCTAGTTGTATTTGTGAAAAAATCAGTTTAATTTTACATGTATGGATGTAGACATTTTTGGACGTGGTGCTAGTTGTTTCGGACATGGTGCTAGTGTTAGGAGACGTTGTAGACATGCCTGGATGTAGATGTTGCGACAGTTTTTTTTGGACGTTACGGCAGTTGTTCTAAGACGTTGTTGACTCAGCGAAGACGTTGTGGACATGCCTGGATGTAGACTTTTATGGACGTGGTGCTAGTTGTTTTTGACGTGGTTCTAGTTGTTCTGAGACGTGGTGGACTGACTTTTTTTTAAAAAAAAATTTACATTCACACGCATGGATGAGGACGTTTCTAGACGCAGTGCTATTTGTTTTTGACGTGGTTCTAGTTGTATTTGTGAAAAAATCAGTTTAATTTTACATGTATGGATATAGACGTTTTTGGACGTGGTGCTAGTTGTTTCGGACGTGGTGCTAGTGTTAGGAGACGTTGTAGACATGCCTGAGACGAGTTGAGATGCTTTGTGAAAAAAACATTTTAAATTCACATGTCTTGATTGAGACATTTTTGGACGTGGTTCTAGTGTTTTGAGACGTGGTGCTAGTTGTTCTGAGACGTGGTAGACTTTCTTCGTGAAAAAAATCAGTTTAAATTCACATGAATGGATAAAAGACATTTTTTGACGTGGTTCTAGTTGTTCAGAGACGAGTTGAGATGTTATATGAAGTTCTTACAACTTACTACTCAGTCCAGTTATTGACCACTTTTTACAATAAAATTATAACCAAAACAGCAATTTACCAATTTACCAAAACAGCAGCCTCAAACTTACATCATAAAATATCCTCATAGCATTCAGCAGTAAATAATAAATAGAACAATTATACTGCCATTAATCAATATAAGAAACATCAAATTTCAGACTACGCAAAACATGGAAAAAAAAGGATACATTTTTGGCCTCTTGACAAGCAAAACAAACAGCTCAATCATGTACTCAAAAGAGGTTTCAAACATGATTGAGCAGGGATAAGAACTTACAGAGTAATGACAGGGATTAACTAGGTCCGGACCGATCAAATTTGCGACGCCCGGACTCCACTACCACGCCGCGACTTCGCTACCACCGGCAACCGCTCGAAGACCGACCACAATCCTTGGTCACGATCTGGACGAACTCAACCTTGGATCACCAAAAGAGTTCAAACAAGGTGAGCCCGGATCAAGCACACCAAGGACGGCGATCAGATCTAATAATAGTCGGCCCCGGTGGAAACCTTCGTAACCCTGAAGACTTCGCTAAGTCGCGACCGGCGCTAATAACACCAAACTGCTGCGTCACCTTCGGCTGCCCACGCCTTCACGAATCGACTTCCTGACCGACCCTAATAACACCAAATCGCAGAGCCAACCTTCGTAGCCCAAGGCTATCGACTCCACTTCGCGACCGCCGCTGAGAACTCCAAACAGCGGCGGTAACCTTCGCAACCCAACCGAACGGCAACCTTCGCAACCCAAGGCTTCACGAAAGTTCGCGCCGCGGTTTGGTGATATTAGGGCAGGTCGGGAAAGGGCCGCGATTTGGGGAAGGGGGGGTGACGAGGGGAGGGGGGTTGCCGGGTTGGGTAGTAAATTTTTTCCCCAAAATTTTTAGGAGGGTATTTTAGGTTTTTTAGTATTAGTTAATTTAAATATTGATGAAGGTATTTATTGTATTGTTAAGGGCATTATTGTCCAAACTGGTGCGGTAACTGGGACGATAACTAGTAATTATTTTTATTTAAATATATTTCAATGGAGTCAACAAATGTAGAGAATCCGCCTCAGAACGGGCAAACGTGTTCTGATCATTGTGGCGTTTCTAAAGAAGGTAGCGAAGATGTGATTGCTGTTGATCGGATAAGCAATTTACCCGAATCGATCATTTCCCACTTCTTTCCTTCCTACCCACAAAATCTGTTGTAGCAACAAGGTTTTTATCCAAAAGTTGGAGATATTGGTGGACTGAAGCAACCAGCTTTGATTTTAATGATTCGGAGTGGGTCTACGATAAGAATTCTCATTGGATCATTGGTAAGAATCGTGCGATACCTTTTATGGAATTTGTTAACAGGGTTTTGTGCAAGCAGGAGAGTGCAGAATCCTCCATCGAGAAGTTTCGTCTATACCAACAATCGCGATCCACTTGCTTTAGCAAATGGGTTAGCACTGCAATTGCTCGTAATGTTTGATTCCTTGAGTTGGATATACATTGCCCTCCTGACCTAAAGTGCTCAGAAAAATTTGAGTTCCACTTACCAGGTGAACTCTACACTTGCGACACACTAGATGTTCTGAAATTATCAGGTTGGGGTCTGATTGTTGATCCTGATGTGATTTTTCTTCCAAAACTTGTTGTTTTGGAATTAATTTATGTTAAACATGAATCCTATGACTCCTTTTCTAAGCTGTTATCTAGTTGTCCAGTGCTCCAATCTCTCAGAATTGTATGAAATTATTACAGCCACTGGGAGGTTGTGACAATTTCTTCACCTACACTTAAATGTGTGCAAATCAATTTTCAGCTTGGTTATCCATTGGGATGTTTGAAGCTGAAAATTAATACTCCTGAACTTGAATACCTCGTTTTATACGAGGAGGCATGCAAGTATAATAGATCCGCGGTAGCAAAGCTTCCGTGGGAGAGTCGTGGTACTTCGATTGATGAGTTTGTTAATCATGAGTTAGTTCAAACTTTTTATGGCTTGAAGTTTCTGAAATTATCAGTACTAACCACCATAGCTATGAGGGACGCCACCAGGAAATTGTCATCAAGTTTTGAGAGTTTAACCAAATTGGTTATTGAAATTGAGTGCTAGTGTTATTTGATGGATATGATTAATTTCTGTGTCAAATTACAAGTTCTCGACATTATCAAATTTAGAGATTTATATGACCGTTATAGAACATGTTCTTGTTGGGAGGATCCTATTAGTAGTGTTCCAACATGCTTGTCATCCAGGCTTACACGGCTTTCATACAGGGGATTCGAAGGCCTTAAGAATGAGATGAAGATGTTATAGTATATTCTAAAGCATGCTTCAATGATGGAAATAGTTGATTTACGCTCCACACAAAACACTTCTGACTCTGATGATAAACCAAATGGTTTCAGGAAAAGGTATGATGAGCTTGATTATAAGCCAATTGATTCCATGAAAAAGTCTCTTGATATTCGAGAAGATATCAAATTTCTCCAGAGCATCTCGAGATTGTAAAATGTTGTTTTCTTGAGATATTGTTGCTTCCATGGCCGTTCAAGAAGATGTCAACATTCTCTGTAAGTTCTTACTGGCAGTATGTTTGATTTCTGTATCTTTTTTCTTTCTTCATTTATGGATGATTTCTAGTGCTCCATTGGATCTTCCTCCCCTACAGTAACAGCTCGTGTTAATCAATTCGACTTGGCCTAATTATCTGCTTGTTACTTGCATTTGTTGGTTCTTCTGCCTGCCAAGGGCCTATATCATTACCGCCAACTATGCAACCTTCAAGTGCCGTCTCAGCACCACCTGTGGCTACAATTGTTCCCTTGCCGGAGTCTTTGGCTCTCGGTATTCCTCCAGTTCTTTCAGCAGCTTCAACATCCTCTCCTTTGTCTTCTGTCAGTTCAGGTCTGTGAGCTCCCCACCAGTACCAGCTGCAGAACTCCTTCGTATTCGGATTCAGGCGCATTTTTATAGGGAAGTAGCATTGCTCTAGTTGCATTGCTTGGAGGGGTTGCAGTTCTTGTCTAAGATCTAGAGTTTCCTAATATTCATCTTCATTTACTTGGTTCAGGAGTTTAGAGCTATTAAGGGCTTTTGTGTTTTTTATTTTTGGTTGTTTTTGTCTCTTCTATGCCGTCAATTTGGCTTTATTTTTCTCTTTGTTCTATTTATGGATGATTTCTAATGCTCCATTCCATCTTCCTCCATTACATTTACAACTCTTCTGACAATTTGATTTATAGCCTAATAAGAGCTGTGCTTCTCATGCACAATAAGCAAAACATTGGCAGAGCTGCAATTTTGTAACAAAAACACTCATTTACATGTATTGGGCTCTCTAAAGTAAGATGAAAATGGGAAGGTACTCCATGGGACATTCTCCCAATCTGTGCCGAAATTAAAAGGAAAATGGGTTTCTCTTGGTGAAAGTATAAGCATTTGAAGTGGGGTTAAAACGTGAAATGATGTTTTGGTCAACCTAACCCAACTGTTGATGCTTTGGTCAATCTAACCCAGCCCAACTCACTTAAAGGGAGATATGTCTTTTTTTTTTTTTTTTTTTTTAAGAAAAAAAATCACTATATTGGATGACTCGAATTCAGAATCTATTTATTTTAAGTGTTATTAATTATTAAGTTACAATCCTCTTGTCCTAAAAAGAAGAGATCTTGCGGAATAATGAAAATGTGAAAATGTTGTGTACGCATATAAGTAATGATCCTCAAAGCATTGCAATGAGGTATCGTTTGGAGAGGATGAGTAGTATGACAAACGAATTGCAGACTTTAGGAGTCGTCTACTTAACTTGCTGGATTAACAGAAGAGTTTAGGAGACCATTCAACTTACTTGATTATATATTTTTAACCAATAAACTTTTTAAATTATATACTTTTGATCACTCCTTAGGTATGTTATCTAATTTTTCATTTAAATTAACAGTGTAAAGGACAAAAGTTAACAGAATGGCCAATAGTCTATCGATCTAAAAGTATAATGGTTAATTTTTTGAGGAAAAAATATTTAGTGATCAAAGTTATACAATTCAACTATTTGTGGCTAACTAGGTTTTTAATATTGTATTAAAATTTAAGTTACTTACCTGGTTCAGTTACTTTGACAACCTTGTTAACTATTGTATAATATTAGTCTTCGCTAGGAGCATATTGTATTTCTTGTTAGAAGCACCAAGGGATTCAAAGTTTTTGCTATGTTTTCTGAATTTCATGAAGGCGCTTATTTGAAACAATTATTTCTTTTCTTAAATCTCTGAGTTTTCCTCTTGAGATCCATGTGCATCGAGTGGGTTAGCCTACACCCCGATCGCGGTTTCTTTGGAGGGATTTAAAAGAATCGATTTTGAATGTTAGAAAGATTTGATTGCACTTTCTTCAAATTAAAGAGTTATTAAATGAAAAGGTGTTATTGAGTTATAAATTTATGTATTAAACTACTATTACTCCTTCTGAAATTAAAACTAAAGCTGAGTGAAAACTTAGAGCTCATTTACTATGTTCATGTCATTGCAACAGTATCTAATTAAGTGGGTTGCAGTATAAAGGGTTTTTGTGACGATACTATTAGCTACTTCTCCTTTCGTATTAAAATAGTAATTCTCGCTAGTTTAATAAGTATGAATATTATTTTGGGACAGGTATAATATTTATTCTCAAAGATACCGATTCGATTGGTAATATATCAGAAGTTTCTTCCAGCTAGCATTGTTTTACAAAAAAATAAAAGACAAGTATTCATTAAATGATCAATTGTTTAAAAAAATATCATTAACAATGTGAAGGAAGATTGCAAGAAGAGGGCAGTATCGAACTATGACACTATAACTAAAAATATTCCTTGCAAAATATTAAAAACCTATAGTATTCATTGGAAGTTCTTTAAATCAAGAGCGGAATATATCTTTAGTATTCATTTTTGGCCTTGTATCCTTTTGGACTTATGAATTTCAAGCAGTCCCCCTTCAGGCATATCAATCAAATTGTAACAACACAGAAAGAATAAGCATATCAATCCCCAGTGCATGGATGACACACACAAGTCGAGAGATACCAAGTTGATGGATCTATCTGCTCACTTGTTTAATGTATGCTATAACTTATAAGAGTAAGATGTGCTGCATTAATTCTTCAATTTTTTTTCGTTTTTGAATTTTTCAATGTGATTTTGCCTATGGAACATCAACCCATATGTGGAGTTTGATTCAACTATAATAGATGCGATTCTTTGAGAATACATAAATTTGTTTCACCTTGCAAGGCCTTTTTCTCTGACAATGCTTGTTATGAGGAACGGTAGAACATGAACATAGGGAAGGAAATACCCTGGCAGACAACTTGGCAGAAATGAGATTGAAAGGTAACATATGTTTTGATAATCTAGAGGAGTTCCCTACTAGATTAAAGGGTCTAATTATTTTAGAAACTCAAGGAACTCCAGGTCTGAGAGTTAGCTAACTTTTTGGAGAGCAATTTATTTTGGTGTAGCATAGTTCTTTATAATTGGTAGTCTTGTTGTAAATGGTAGTTTTTTGTAGCTTGTATAGCCTAAGCCAAGGTGAGACCTGCTTTTTGTTCAAGGCATCAACTCCTCTTTTGTGTAATATTAATCTTTGAAAATCAATTAAGGGATCTTACTCCCGCCGGTCATCAAGTCTCCGAGACTTCTTGGACTGTTTCACCAAAAAAAAAAAAGAAAAAAGAAAAACAAACATTGTTGAAGGAAAGTACACCAAGCTTAAATTAGTTTGGCATTCATGTCAAACAGTATACACAATCAATCAATTTAACGAGCTTGTATATCATTAATGGTAAAACACTATTTAAATTTTTTATACTTTTATAATCAGTTATTCATGAAGGTTCAGTTAATTACGATTTATTGTGGTTTTAACATTAAATAAAAATACGTGTTATAAATAATGTTATTCGAGTATTATACTAAAAAGTAACACAAAAGATTTAAAACAAAATGCATCTTCTTTCGCTGAGCATGATTTTTCATTTAAAGCGAATTACTAATTAACATTTTTTGTGCCTTCTTGGCGGAGATGTTCAAAGGATATATAGATTACTTGTTGATGAGGGGCTTCTGTTATCTTTCACATCGCTGGGGAGGAAAGTAGTGATGATTATGGTGCAAACTCCCCATGCACCTACCTATAATTAATGCTGATGTATCTTGTTTGGTGACTCAGAATCACCCAAACTATGTAGCGGTGGGAGAGCCTAGCGTGACTAGGGCTGGCAATTCGTGTCGTGTCCGTGTTGGCGTGTTGAAAACCCCCAACTCTAACCTAACTCATTTAATTAAACATGTCGATAACTCCAACCCTAACCCGATCTGTTTATAAACGTGTCAACCCAAACCCAACACGCGTAACCCATTTAATTAAACATGTCAACCACTCACCCACCAACCCGTCAACCCAATTAAATCTAAAAATATCTTTTGTTCAATTATAAGCAAAATAACCTTCATTATAACTAAAACATACATTTTTACTTATAATAACACCATCTAAAATTTGAATCTATCAAATTCAAATCCATCAATTTAAATTTAACCATAACATCCTTACACCATGACACTAACCCTAATTTCATCAATTCAAATTCTTCATAATACAACCAAAATCCAATTCAATCCAACCAAAATAAATGAAATCCAAAGGTAATTGAAATTAGAAAGTTTACATAACAAAATACTGCCATAGGAAGTCATGTTGAACTTTTGATTTGGGAATTTGGAAGTTTTCTCAATTATTAAAGTTATAAAATTTAATTTAAAAAAAAATTTCTTAGCGGGTTCACTTGTCAACCCGCCTAACCTGTAGTGTCGACACTAACCTGACCCGCGATTAAATGTGTAGAAACTAACCCGACCCGTTTATTATACGTGTCAAAAATCTTAACCATAACCCGCTTCGTGTCATGTCCATGTCGGGTTATCGTGTCATGTCAGCAATTGTCAGCCCTAAGTGTGACATATACATGCACTTATTTATTAACCGACTGCCATTTGCATTTATTTGCCATTTTAAGAGTTTTTGTCTGTCTATTTGACGTTTTAGACAAAGAGGTAAAATGAATTTACTATTCCTCTTTTATCCCTAGTCAAACTCTGCGAAGGTGGTGTGAAGGTGTTATTGATACTAACAAATACAGTCAAACGAGTATTAATTACACTTTTTGTATTTTCTAGTTAAAAAATTGCTATCATCCTTCTTCTTTACTAGTACTACTAATGCTAAAATGACAGATAAATGCATACAGAGGAAGGGAGTATTACTTTTGCTGGATTAGTTTTTAACTTGACAGTGAGGGCCCTCCAAAGGTGGTGAAAATCGTAACATTAATTATTCTTATTTTAGATGTTAGGATATTCATCTCGAAGAATAATTTCAGAAAACATGAGCTAGTTTTCATCATATGCATGTCATGAAAAGAAACTAAACCAAAACAAAGACAATAAGATCTACAAATTATGAACACATGACTAGTGCTAAGCCAATGGAGCTTCAAAATGACATATGGGACAGCGGTTCACTATAAGAAAAAAGGGCTTCTAAAACACTTGAAAATGTTATAATAAACAAAATTTTATCACATTTTATCTATGGCGGCACGAACCTTTTTGCGTGAACTAAGTAGGTGTGGTCAAAGGTGTATTGGATAACACGACACTTTTTAATGTGAATATACATATGAAAAATGTGGAGTTATAATATATATGAAAACACAAGTATATGTCATGATAAATCATCTATTATGGCACAGTTGTTGCCTATATAGTGTTATATATATTAATATGTTAATACATAATAAAGTGTTTGAATAGAAAACCTATTATGACAATTTTAATGTTCATACAAATACCATAATATTTTTAAATTATTGTTATTATATTATATAATTGAAAATATAAAAATATTTTTAAATAGATAGTATATGACGTTATTTGTAAGTAAATATACAAATAGTCTTAGGCTGTTGAAATTTTAGCCTATGGGCATCCAAACTCAATCCTTCTCTTTTAATACTACAGTTAACACCCAATCATTCTCTACATTTCTGATGTGGGACAGCACCAGACGACTTTAAACAACACTTAATAATGTAATTATATATGTATTATAATTACACTATACATAGTAATCTATTAATACCTTATGTTAATATATTAACAAGTAAAATAACACTTAATTGTATTTCTATACACATGTAGTAAGGGTGTGGCGATAGGTCAATTTTGCTAGTGGATATATTAACAAATAAAAGAACACTTGATTGTGTCTTTATACCTATAAAATTTTAATTACACTTCTTAGTGTTTTGATTTAAATTCTATTATAACACTTATTTTTAGTGTCATGATAGAATTTTATTTGATGACACGTTAAAATAGTTATAACAACATTGCTATTGCAGTGTTTTATTAGACATAAATAAAGTTATATTTGATGTGATGGTAGATAGTAATAGATATATCTATAGTTTAGTGTTACGAAAGGGGTGTGGTGAAAGTCCAATTTTCTTGTAGTGGTTGCTCTTCATAAACCATTGCAGGATACACTCGGCATGGAAAATATGTGTGCATGGCACCTCAACAACTGGTGTACCATCAACAAAGCGTTCAAGACATATGGTGCAAGCTGCCTTGTCTTCCCCATCTACGCCTTCAGCTTTTCCCTGGAACGCGACAGTCTTACTCATCAATTCATCAATAAAAGATTCGGCTACAAGTCTATTAACCATTGCTGTTGGAGTAGAATACATAAGCTATGCTTGTATTGTACAGTTTCCCAGTTTAGTATATCGATTTGTGTTTCAGTCATATCTTGTTGTGCATTAATCGTCTATTTATATTATGTAAGTAGATGATGAGGTGTCTGGTGCGACACAGTAGATCTCATCATTGGTTGAAAGACATAATATATAAATGAGGTTCGTAACCGAGACAGCTTTGGACAAACTGTCGGTCTAGATTATTATGTGATTCAGATAATTAGTTTGTCTAAACTAATTGAATCATATAGATATGCCCGGGGCATATTGAACTTGACTCTTAGGAATGATTTGTCTTGTACTGATTTAATAGACAAATCGATCCTTGTATTCTATCTCTAAATCCCTAGACTCGAGCGGGCATGAGGATTAGACATAGTGTACTTTGATCTGCCAAAGGGTGAGGTCAATTGTGGCCAATAATCTCGGTAGGTTGGGTGCACGTGTTTAGTTACTTGGTGTGCTACTGCTTGTCGAAAGAAAACCATGTACCGGTGAGTCCGGGGTGATGGTTCTCCCGAGATGAGCTCGAAATATTTATTATACTAAACCCGGCCGGTGGACTTATGTCCGGTATAGTAAAAAGGTCGAGTGGTACTAGTCTCGGAATTAAAGAAGTTGATGAATTAATTTATCAGTAAATTAATGAATTAACGAGCACTATATCTTTGATGTGGGGAGATTATGAATATAATTTAATTAAGTTGTTCCGGAAGCAATTCTGGTGTAGGTTGGTAGTGCCATAATTAATCCGTTAGTGGTACGATTAATTATGTACTGGGTTGTTGACAAAGGTAGATTTAATTAATTTAGAAATTAATTAATCCTTGTGTCAGTTGGTTGTGAATCATCCCAGGAACTGGATTGGGATAAGTGAATCCCTGTGTCAGTTGGGAGTGATTCATCCTAGGAACTGGATTGGGATAAGTGAATCCCTGTGACAGTTGGGAGTGTATCAGTCCAGGAACAGGATTGAAGGAACCAGAATCTGTATCAGTCCAGAAACAGGATTGAAGGAAAAAAGAAACCCAGTAGGAAGACCAATCCTAAACCAACTTGGAGTCTCTCTTCTAACTCTATAAATAGACAAGGGATCAGTCATTCAGAATACAACAAATAACACAATTAATCCACAGGATTTCTAGAGAGAGAAAATGTTTCTCTCTCCAAGTCGAATTTTCAAGAAAGTGTGCAGCTGGTTTTTGGGTTTCTAGTGGCTGAAATTTTGGCCTTGGATTATACCAGCTGCGCGTAGCTTTCTCTCTCTGCGGGCGGTGCGTTTATAGTACGTGCCAGGTGCTGCGGGGCTAGAGTTTTCTAGCAGGTGGATTGTGGTGAGTAGCTGATCAATTGACTTCTAGTTCGTTGCCCACACAACGTGAAGTCATAGTCTTGAGGCATACAAGAGAATCACCAAGTGCACGCTTCAAAGGTACTTTTCTAAGATTCCGCTTTAATAGAAATTTTGGTTGCGTGGTAAATCGAGCAAGTGCAAACCCAGATCCTACCAAAATCTTTCAATTGCTTCATCAGAGTCCAGAGAGTTCTGCAAAACATCCTGCACAATCTCATCTTCATGAATTTCTTGATTTGCTTCAACCGCCCCTTGTATTATATGTTCAGTTATGTTCACGCATGTTCACTTGCTTATCTTGACCAAAACCAACAATAGTTTTGGAGATTCATTTGCAGGTTGGCTGGCGAAATAGACCGTAAACTCCTTGATCTTTTCCACCGCCATTCTGTGGATGTCTGATGGGACATTGAGGTGTTGCAACATTAGTATTACATCTTCGGAAGCCGAACCAAGAAAAGAGTCACGGGGGTGGGTACTTGGACCGCCAGTTGTATTATACAGTATCCATTGGTTATTTCGAGCAGCAAAATAGTAGAAGTTCTTATACTGATCTCTCACAATGAATTGCAAAATGAATCCATCTCTTGGAGAGTTATTTGGAAGAAAAAGATCAACAGCTTCTGAGGCAGTACAGGTATACCTAGGTTCATACCATCCATCCATGTCTACAGTGAAGAAATTAATAGCAAAATTGATGTGAACTGACTTAAGGAAGGGAAGAGATTTAGAGAGAGAAGATCAATGAAAAGTTTGAGTGAAAGAGAAACAACCAGAAGGAGAGGAGATAAGGAGAGTTGAATTGTGTTGAGTGAAGAAGAAAGAGTGGTTTGTGTTGATATATAATAATAGAGTAAGTGCGGTGTAATAAATACAATATTAATTATTCAGATTACCTGCATCTCGTATCGTTGATAGTCATTCATTCTCAAAATTTTATATTGACTTCTTATTTATCGCCTCATATTTTCTTATTCATCGTCTCTTTCGGACCAAATTACCACTAAAAATATATTAAATACCTTCATAATATTTAAACATAATATTCAAATAAAAAATAAGATAATTATATGAATTACACAATTCTCCTTTTGTTTTTTTTTTAAAAACGAATAACGATCCATAGGGAGAATTTTTTTTAAAAAAAAAATTAAAGAAAGAGCATCAACCAAACATCTTCAACAATTGACTTGCAAAAAAAAAAAAAAATTCAGCTCCAGTTCATTCTTCAGGCCCTATTCTTTTTTTCTTTCTGGTTGCATCAGAGGTCTAATGACTCCAGTTGTGTCAAGTTTCCATATAACAAATTTGATTCTATAGTGGAGAGGCATGCAAGTTGTTTGTAATTTACAATAGTAATTTTTTATTTTTTAAATTTTTATTAAATTATTAAAATATTATAAGGTTATATTGAAAAATAAAGGGAGCGGTATATAGGATTTGGGAGGAGAAAATTAAGAAAAATAAATGTTACATTGTAATAATGGGGTGGGCGCAAGATAGAAATTAAGGTGGTGATAGTTAAAAATATTACGAACTTTTTTGGAAAGAAGGGGGAAATGATTAAAGAAAATAGGGGTAGTATATAATGGCTTAAATGCAGTTTTGGTCCTCCATAATAGGGGTAATTCAACTTTTAGTCCCTCCTATGTATTGAGTGGCAATATTAGTCCTTATTCTTTTTTTTAGCAGTTTTAATTTTTTTTACGAAAAAGAAATTAATTCTCCTATTCCGCTCAACCCTATCAAGTAAACATTTTTCCCTTGTCTGTCCTAGTGTGCCTGCCGTTGATTAGAAGAACAAAAGAAAAAAAAAAGTTTAAAAAAAAAATTCAAATTTGATATTTCATTTTTACCCTTAAAAAAACTAATACATTTTGTATAAATTAAATTTTTTATTGGGTCATGGATACCCGCAATAAGTATGTCAAGTGTGCTATTTTAATAGTTTAATGGCCTATAAGCAACTTGAAAAATTTATTGGCCAAAAGTATACTATTGAATAAATTTAGTTGCCTCCCAAGTTTTTAATCCAAAACAAAATAAAATTTTTAGCTAATCACAATTGGAAAAAATGCAATTTTGGTCCAGCATATTTGGCAAATTTACTTTTTTTGTCCAACATGTCTAGACCCCCTCCTAAAAATACCCATTACGTTTGAAATTTTACACATTTAGGTATTTTTGGGGCCCAAATATATTGGACCAAAAGAATAAATTCACTAAAAATATTGGACCATAACTAAAAGTGTGTAAAATTTAAAACGTAATAGGTATTTTTGGGGTCTAAACATGTTGGACCAAAAAAATAAATTCACTAAAAATATTGGACCATAATTACATTTTTTTCCTATCACCAAATATAATATTGATTCTAATATGGGTTATCAAGACCATAATTTTGTCATCGAATTACAAACTTTATTTACTTTCCTTGAACCTCTTTATACAAAATTTCAATATATTTATTTCAATTTATTATGAAAAATTTACTAAAATGTTTTGGATAATGTGACGATACTTAATATTCCCACATAATGGTTGGATACACACTATTCAATAAGCTTGTAATTTGAAGTAGTTTATGTCGGTTATTACTTCAATATTAACCAGAATAGTAATTAAAGATCTGATACAAAGAATTTTTCAGACTGAAAATAGAGCAAAAAAGAATGAACGATGAAGAAATTTAGACCAAAATCCCATGAAGAAAAGCGTTGTTGAACTAAAAGAAGGAAAAACCGGATAAAAACAGTTTTAACATACAAAATCCAAAAAATAAAAACTACTCAAAATAACAAAAAGAAAACATAGAATTGCCACCTCCTCTGGTTTATGCTTAGGGTTCTGCGTGCAACTCAAAAATATTTAGTGTATGTGTGGGATTAGAGCAAATGGAGGTGGTCATACCTAGCTGCATTACCATAATCATATAAAATTGGATAGTAGTATATACCGCTTAAATGCAATTTTGGTCCCCAGGGTAATTTTACTTTTGGTCCCTTTTATATTTTCAATGGCAATATTAGTCTCCATCTTTTTTTATAACGAAAAAAGTTTAAAAAATAACGGATTAACTCATTTGATCGCTAGTCAAGCCTAATTTTTTCTTCACCATGATTTCTACCATGATGTTTTCAACCAATTTTATGATCTGGATCCTCATGAATGTTCAACTCATTTATGGTTTTAACTAAATTGTGAGTCAATCTAAATAGGTTCAACTGTTAGTTTTGAATACTGAAAAGCTATTGCTTGTATAAAAAACTAATACCCGGTTGATATATCATTTTGTTTCATTATTAAATTTATTCCATTATATCATAGAACTAGATAACGAAGTGTAGAAAAGCACAGTAGATCTTGTTATTGGTTAAAGTAATGATAGATAAACAGATGCTCGTTACTGAGATAGTTTGAACATACTATTGGTTTAGGTTATCGTGTGATCTGAAAATTAGTTTGTCTAGACTAATTAAATCATACGGATGTACCAGGGGCATATTGAGCACGACCTGTTCGGGATTGAATTAACTTGTACTGATCGGCGTAGTTAATTCGATCCTAGTATTCTAATCTCTTAATCTCTAGGTTGGAGCGGGCATGAGAGTTAGACATCGTATGCTTTGATTTGACAAAGGGTACTATCAATTGAGGCCTAGATCTCGATAAGTTGGGTATGTGGTGTTTGACTTCTTTGTGTGCCATTGCTAGTCGAAGGAATCTATGTACCGGTCCGCCGGGTTGATGGTGCTCTCGAGATGAGCTCAAAAGGTTTATTATACTAAATCTGGCCAATGGAATTTATGTTCGGTATAATAAGAAAGTCAAGTGGTACTAATCTCGGATACCAAAAAGTCGATGAATTAATTTGTCAGTAAATTTATGAATTGACGAGCACTAGATCTTTGATGTGGGGAGATAGAAGAATAATAAATGAGCGCGAAGTAAATTCTTTTTTGAGCAGTAGTTCCAAAATTGGTCTGTTAGTGGTATGACTAATTATGCGTTTGACTAATTGACAAAGTGAATTAATTAATTCTAAAGGTTTAATTAATATTTAATTGACTAAGTGAGTTATATGAAATAATGCTAAGGGCTCGATTAAATTTAATTAACGAAGTGGATTAAGAAATTAATTCGAAAGGTTCGATTGGAGTTGATTAGTTTAGGGAAGTCTTAGGGTCAACGAAAGTCAAACATTAAGGCCCAACTCAAAAGCCCACTAGGTCTCCCTTGAAACTCCTATAAATAGTTTAAATTAGGCATTTAGAAGACGCAAGAAACCTTGTAGGCAAAATTGCCTAGAGTGAGAAAGTCAAGCCTAGATAGAGAACTTCATCTCCTTCATTGAAGGTTCTTTTTCGAAGTCGGCTTGGGAACTTTCTTCTTCGAGAGCTTAGTCCATTAGTAGCTTAGAAAACCCCGTTGGATTGCTGCCCTTTTTTGTCCGATTTCCTGCCGCTCGAGGTAGCTGCAGCGCCGCTTGGGTTTCCGATCGGCGGCCACAAATTCCGGCGTTTGGGTGACCGGGTTTTAATGGTCTTGATCTTCTTCCATCGCGCTGATCCTTTGGCTTGTTCCTTGGGTTCGCCAAAGTCTAGATCTCCGGTCAGTAGAAGATTCTTTTAGCGACATACGTGGGTTTTCAGATTAGGTGTAGGCCTCCGGGCTGTTTCAGATTTAGGCATTGTGAGTTTTCTTGAAGTGGGTTTCTTTGAATTTCTTCATTTTGTGCCTTAGCCATCCCGTGGAAATTTGCCCACTCAAATTCGGGATTGTTTGGAGTAATTCTAGGGACTCTTTAGTGGATTCACCTGTTTTCTTATTTGCGAGGGATACGCTTCAAATGTATAATCTTTTAACTTTCGCTTTTAATTAAAGATTTAATTTTTAGCGTGTCGTTTTAATAAATTGAACTAGTATAAGCCTAGATCCGTTAAAGAAAAATGATTTTAAGCCTGAGCCGAATCGAAAGTCTCCGATTCTGGAATGCATAGCACGAAAGTGAGAGTTTCGGTTTAACCCGGGCTAGATATGTTTCCTTCATGAACAATAATGAGGAACCGAGTCATAAAATGAATTGAAAACATCATGGTACAAATCATGGTGAATAAAAAATTTGGTTTGACTAGCGATCAAATGAGTTAATATGTTATCTTCTAAACTTTTTCATAAAAAATGACTAAAACTGCTATAAAAAAAAAAAGATAGAGATTAATATTGCTATTCAAAATATAAAAGGGACCAAAAGTAAAATTACCTGGGGACCAAAATTACATTTAAGCCATATATAATACTACCCAATTTTATATGATTATGGTAATTAGGGGTGTGAGCGGTTCGGCCAAAACTGGTTAAATCGACCAAACTGGCCAAGTTTGATCGGTTTGGTTGGTTTCAAAATAATTAAAATTACCACTGGTTTGAAATATTTCAAACCGGACGGTCCGGTTTGGCCGACGGTTTGAGCAGCGAAACTGGCTGTTTCGGCCGGACCAGACCGTATATATATTTATTATTTATTATATATTATATAATTAATAAATATTTTATTATTTTCACTTAACCCTAATTTTCTCACGTTCGCCCAACTCAACCATACATCTTGAACTAGCACCACGTCTTTGTACTCTTAAACTTTTTATTTTTTTAAAGAGTAAATTCCAAAGACGTCAAAAACAACTAGCACCACGTTCAGAAACGTCTACATCCATGCGTGTGAACTTAAACTGATTTTTTTTTCACAAAGACAGTCCACCACGCCTCAAACAACTAGAACCACGTCTCAAACAACTAGAACCACGTCCAGAAATGTCTACATCCATGCGTGTGAATTTAATCTATTTTTTTCACAAAGACAACCCACCACGTCTCAGAACAACTAGCACCACGTCAAAAACAACTAACACTACGTCAAAAACAACTAGCATCACGTCCAGAAACATCTACATCCATGCGTGATGCTATTAAATTCACATGCATGGATGTAGACGTTTCTGGACGTGGTGCTAGTTGTTTTTGACGTGGTGCTAGTTGTTTGAGACGTGGTGGACTGTATATGTGAAAAAAATCAGTTTAAATTCACACGCATGGATGTAGAGATTTTTGGACGTGGTGCTAATTGTTTGAGACGTGGTGCTAGTTGTTTGAGACGTGGTGGACTGTCTTATGAAAAATATCAGTTTAAATTCACACGCATGGATGTAGATGCTTATGGACGTGGTTCTAGTTGTTTGAGACGTGATGCAAGTTGTTTGAGACGTGGTGGATGTCTTTGTAAAAAAAATTAGTTTAAGTTCACACCCATGGATGTAGACATTTCTGGACGAGGTGATAGTTGTTTTTGACGTGGTGGACTGTCTTTGTGAAAAAAATTAGTTTAAATTCACACGCATGGATGTAGACGTTTCTGGACGTGGTGCAAGTTGGTTTTGACGTGGTGCTAGTTGTTCTGAGACGTGGTGGGATATCTTTGACCTAAATGCCCTCAAAAAATTGCTCCGTTACTCTTTTTTAAGCACTTAAACTTGTTATTTTTTAAAAAAATATAAAATTCTTTTAAACCGGCCGAATCGACAGAACCAAACTATTTAAATGTGGTTTGGCCGACTTGGTTTGGCATATTTATTTGGCCAACATGGTTTGAAAAATTTTCAAACCGTAACTATTGATTTGGGTTGTACTTTTGCCTTTAAACCGGCCAAACCGACCGACTTGCACCCGTAATTGTAATGCAGCTAGCTATGACCAACTCCATTTGCTCTAATCGCACACATACACTAAATATTTTTGAGTTGCATGCAGAACCTTAAGCATAAAGCAGAGGAGTTGGCAATTCTATGATTTCAAGTAGTTTTTATTTTTTGGATTTTGAAGGTTAAAACTGTTTTCATCCGGCTTTTCCTTCTCTTAGTTCAACAACACTTTTCTTCCTGGGATTTTGGTCTCAATTTCTTCATCATTCATTCTTTTTTTGGTTGTATTTTCAGTCTGAAAATTTCTTTATATCAGATCTTTAATTACTATTCCGATTAATATTGAAGTAATAACCGACATAAACTACTTCAAATTACAAGCTTATTGAATAGTGTCTATCCAACCATTTATGTGGGAATATTAAGTATCGCCACATTATTCGAAACATTTTAGTAAATTTTACATAATAAATTGAAACAAATATATTGAAATTTATATAAAGAGGTTCAAGGAAAGTAAATAAAGTTTGTAATAAATACAATGTTTATCTTATCGATGACAAAATTATGGTCTTGATAACCATATCAGAATCAATATTATATTTGGTGGTAGGAAAAAAAAGTAATTATGGTCCAATATTTTTAGTGAATTTATTTTTTTGGTTCAACATGTTTAGACTTCGAAAATACCTATTAGGTTTGAAATTTTATATACTTTTGGTCCATAAATAGATCAAAAGTGTATAAAATTTGAAATGTAATGGGTATTTTTAGGGAAAATTTATACATGTTGGACCAAAAGAATAAATTTGACAAACATGTTGGACTAATATTGTATTTTTTTACATTTGTGATTAGTTAAAAGGTTTATTTTGTTTTGAGTTAAAAACTTGGGAGGCAACTAAATTTAATGAATAATATTCTTTTGGCCACTAAACCTTTTAGAGTTGACTTATAAGGTATTAAACTATTAAAACCTAACACTTGTCATACTTGTCAACTTTGAATTTTTTTTAAACTTATTTTTTTCTGTGTTCACACTGGGACAGGCAAGGGAAAAATTTTTACTTGATAGGGTTGAGCACTTGGGAATACGAGAATTCATTTCTTTTCACCCAGTGGTGAATCACAGACGAAACGTTAACAATTCTTCCTTCACCCTGATTTCTGCTTCTGTCTCCACCATTTTCTCCAGCAGCGTTTCTGTCAGTAAAAAATGCCCTGCCCACAAGGATAATCATGGGAACACAATTAATCTTCCTCTCAGTATTCACTGGGATCTTGCACTGTGCAATCAGTTTATTAATTACCCAAGTAATTTGTGGCAAAAGTCATCTCAATCTTGGCCTCAAAATTTCCCAGCATTATTTCTGCAAAAATAAATTCCCACCAGCTGCAGGAGAGGTGAAGAAAGAGGAAGTGGCGCTGCGGGTAAAGAGGAGAACAAAAAGACAACCTAATTTTTTTTTTAAAAAAAAAACAAAGTTGAGTATTATGTTTTTAACCTTTAAAAAATTAATTGATTTTGCATAAATTAATTTTTTATTGAAAAATATGACAAATGTTACGTTTTTAAAATTCTAATGACCTATTAGTCAAGCCAAAAAGTTTAGTAACCAAAAGTATACTATTAAACAAGTTTATAACAATCCATATCACGAAACAAACATGAAATTTCAATAACCTCAGCCTATAATTTCCAATGAAAAGACGACTCCCCCAAAATCATCCGAACTAAGAGCAGGTTGTCACACATAAGTTAAATTCCACGCAAATTCAAAGCTTTACAAGAACGAAGCCCATGCAGAACCGCAAAAACCTCTGCCTTCATAACAGAACCATGAGAAATAGGACCTGTCGGCGCTTGTACAAACCGACCACTACCCATTCGCAAAATATAGCCTCATCCAGCCTCTCCATTCTGCTGAAAGGATCCATAAGTATTTAGCACAAAAGAAGAAGCAACCAACTCTTTCCACTTTACCAGCCGAACAGATGCGGTCTTAGGAAAAGGAAGATGAAGATGAAATACACAGCGAATGAAAAGAGACACCAAATCTGTTGCTACTATCGGGCGATGAGAACGGAATAAATCAGCCATCGTCCGAAATATACACCGCAAAAGGTTTTGATGATCCTACAGCTGTACCCCATCATATAAACTATTGTTTCTGGCCTTCCATATTTCCCATGCAAGAAAAACCGGAACCACCAGTTGAAGGCGAGCAAGGATCTGCCTACCATGCACCTCCCGCCACCAAAGGTTAAAAGAAGCAAGTCCCAAAAATCCAGGATTCCTGATGCCTAAAAATCCCATCCAGAAGCGCCAAGCTGGGACTGAAATACGGCAAGCAAAGAAACAACGATCAAAAGAATCCACCTCATCATGACACAAAGGGCATCATGTAGAAAAAACCACAATACCCATTGAACTTAACTTTTCTGGAAAGGGCAACAAGCGATTGAAAATTTTCAATGCAAAACATGATAGTTTTGGAGGAAGCCAAGTAGAACAAATTAACTTGTCACGACATTGAAGAGTGTATTAAAAAGTAATGTATTAAGACGTACATAGTATCTTAAAATTTACTAATCAAGACACTCTAAAATGTTTTAACATTAGTTTGTTAAGTCACTTAAACAATGTCTTAATAAATAATATATTAAGACATAAAAAAAATGTCGTAAAATATTGTCTACCCAGACACTTCAAAATGTCAAAAAATTAAGGGGGTTACTAGTTACCGCCTCAGAAACTGGGGCGGTAACCTTGTAATTTTACTAATATAACCTTATAATAATATATTAATATAATAAAAATAATAAATTTAAAAATATTAATTTTTTATTAACCCACCATCTCCCCGACCCACCCTCTCCCCGTCACCCCCCTTTCCCCCCGGCAACGCCTCACTCACCGCGCCCCTCCCGCCTTCCCCCAAATCGCCCCGGCAACACCTCCCTCGAAAATCCTAACGATTCCACCCCCCGGCGACGCCTCACTCGAAACCCTCCACCGCGCACCTCCCGCCTTCCCCCAAATTGCCCCGGCGACCCCTCCCTCGAAAACCCTAACGATTCCACCCCCCGGCGACGCCTCACTCGAAACCCTCCACCGCGCCCCTCCCGTCCTCCCCCAAATCGCCCCGGTGACCCCTCCCTCGAAAACCCTAACGGTTGCGGGAATTCCTTCACTGCGGAACAGTGACCGGCACGTGATTCAAGATTTGGTCAAGTTTTGGAAACAGAAAACTTTGGTAAATCAGATCATGATTATATAGACATCAGATCAGATAATACTAGACATCAGATCAACAGACTATAGATATCAGATCAAGAATATAAAAGAAATCATACAGTAGAACTTAAACATACTTAAAAAGGGAGATCAGATCATGATTATATAGACATCAGATCAGAGAATACTTGACATCAGATCAACAGACTATAGATATCAGATCAACATTATAAAAAAAATCATACAGTAGGACTTAAACATACTTAAAAAGGGAGATCAGATCATGATTATATAGACATCAGATCAGATAATACTAGACATCAGATCAACAGACTATAGATATCAGATTAAGAATCATTCAAGAAATCATACAATAAAATTAAAATACACTTAACAAGGGAGATCAGATCAGGATTATATAGACATCAGATCAGCGAATACTTGACATCAGATCAACAGACTATAGATATCAGATCAAGAATCATTCAAGAAATCATACAATAGAATTAAAACACACTTAACAAGGGAGATCAGATCAGGATTATATAGATATCAGATCATAAAATAGTAGACATCAGATCATTGGAAAACAGATATCATATCACATTATATAAAATTAAATAATTATAAATAAATAAAAAAATATTTTTTAATCATTTTTTTAAAAAAATTCAAAAACATATAAATCTTTTTCTATGTTATTGAATTGTTTTTAAAAATATTTTTTAAAATTATTGAATTGTTTTTCCGTCCATTTTTAAAAACAATTCAATAACATAGAAAAAGATTTATATGTTTTTGAATTTTTTTAAAAAAATGATTAAAAATATTTTTTTTATTAATTTATAATTATTTAATTTTATATACTGTGATATGATATCTGTTTTCCAATGATCTGATGTCTACTATTTTATGATCTGATATCTATATAATCCTGATCTGATCTCCCTTGTTAAGTGTGTTTTAATTCTATTGTATGATTTCTTGAATGATTCTTGATCTGATATCTATAGTCTGTTGATCTGATGTGTAGTATTATCTGATCTGATGTCTATATAATCATGATCTGATCTCCCTTTTTAAGTATGTTTAAGTTCTACTGTATGATTTCTTTTATAATCTTGATCTGATATCTATAGTCTGTTGATCTGATGTCAAGTATTCGCTGATCTGATGTCTATATAATCATGATCTGATCTCCCTTTTTAAGTATGTTTAAGTTCTATTGTATGATTTCTTTTATAATCTTGATCTGATATCTATAGTCTGTTGATCTGATGTCAAGTATTCTCTGATCTGATGTCTATATAATCATGATCTGATTTACCAAAGTTTTCTGTTTCCAAAACTTGACCAAATCTTGAATCACGTGCCGGTCACTGTTCCGCAGTGAAGGAATTTCGGCCACCGTTAGGGTTTTCGAGGGAGGGGTCACTGGGGCGATTTGGGGGAAGGCGGGAGGGGCGCGGTGGAGGGTTTCGAGTGAGGCGTCGCCGGGGGGTGGAATCGTTAGGGTTTTCGAGGGAGGTGTTGCCGGGGCGATTTGGGGGAAGGCGGGAGGGGCGCGGTGAGTGAGACGTCGCCGGGGGAAAAGGGGGGGTGACGGGGAGATGGTGGGTTAATAAAAAATTAATATTTTTAAATTTATTATTTTTATTATATTAATATATTATTATAAGGTTATATTAGTAAAATTACAAGGTTACTGGGGCGGTAACTAGTAATTATTAAAAATTAATTTATTAAGACATTTAAAATTATTTTAAAAATTAATTTTTCATGACATTTTACCTATAACTACACTATGTTTGGATGATATTTAATGTAAATATCTAAAAAATCATAAATGTCACTAAATATAAGTTTGAAGACACTTTTAAGTGTCATAACATTCAAAGTGACATAATTGGTAGTAGTGTTAGCACAATAAGAATGAGACATTTAATGCAGTGATCTCCTAAATTTGTCTAATTTTCATTTTTTAACTAATGTTCTCCTGTCATTTATATAAAAAAACTTTGCATTGTACAACTATATAACAATTGCCTCTCATGTGCCTCTGCAACTGTTTATCTATGTTGTAGGTTGAAGTTAAATTCTAAATATGAATATTAAATTTTAAAAAAAATAAACATACAATATTATCTTTATTATATATAAATAAATGAATTTTAAACTGATAATAAAATTGTAAAATATATTAAATTTTACTTTAAATTTTAACATGAACTCCTTATATATAAAAATCTCGGTTGGCCACTGTCATAGGCTGCTACAATATGCAACTTTGCGGTCTATACATTGAATTTGAATAAATATTTTAAGGCTCTTAACATCGGTTTGATTTTTAGTCCAGTCCACAAAATAAAAAATTATTACTAGTTACCGCTCCAGTTTGGACAATAATGTCCTTAACAATACATTAAATACATTCATGAATATTTAAATTATATTATACTAAAATACCTAAAATACCCTCCTAGAAATTTTGGTAAAAAAAATTTCTACCCCAGATCGGCGACCCCCTCCCCCCGTCACCCCCCTTCCCCCCATCGCGCCCCTCCCGCCTTCCCCCAAATTGGTTTGCCCTACCTTCCCCCGGTGACCCCTTACTCAAAACCCCCCATCGCGCCCCTCCCGCCTTCTCCCAAATCGCCCCGGTGACCCCTCCCTCGAAAACCCTAACGCCCCAAATCGGTTTGCCCTACCTTCCCCCGATGACCCCTCACTCGAAACCCCCCATCGCGCCCCTCCCGCCTTCCCCCAAATTGCCCCGGCGACCCCTCCCTCGAAAACCCTAACGATTCCACCCCTCCCCCTACCAAAACCCTAGCCGATCGCGAAGGTTGCCAAGGTTGCCGCCGACCCGGTCGCGAAGGTCACGAAGGTACGAATCCACCCCTCCCTCAAAAACCCTAACGATTCCACCACCCCTCCCCCTACCAAAACACTAGCCGGTCGCGAAGGTCGCGAAAGTTGGCAAGGTTGTCGCCGAGCGAAGGTCGCGAAGGTTGCGAAGGTTGCCAGTCGCGAAGGTCGCGAAGGTCGCGAAGGTAGCGAAGGTCGCGAAGGTCGCGAAGGTCGCGAAGGTGCCGCCACTGTTTGGAGTTCTCAGCGCCAGTCGCGAAGTCCAGTGGTGAGCCTTGGGTTGCGAAGGTTGCCGCCTCGGTTTCGTGTTATTAGGGCCGGTCGGGAAGTTGATTTGCGAAGGCTTGGGTTGCGAAGGTGACGCCGCGGGTTGGTGTAAGCGCCGGTCGCGACTTCACGAAGCTGTTGGGTTGCGAAGGTTGCCACCGGGGGCCAACCGTTATTAGATCCGATCGCCATCCTTGGTGTGCTTGATCCGGGCTCACCTTGTTTGATCTTTTTTGGTGATCCAAGGTTGAGTTCATCCATATCGTGACCAAGGATTGTGGTCGGTCTTGGAGCGGTTGCCGGTGGTCGCGACCGTCGTGGTAGTGGTAGTGGAGTCCGGGCGTCGCGAATTTGATCGGTCCGGACCTAGTTAATCCCTGTCATTACTCTGTAAGTTCTTCCATATATTGTTACTGTTTTACCTGTGTCCATGACCAAGATATATTTAGCTTCATTCTAAATTTGTTTTTGTTAGTATATATTTTTGGGGTCCAATTATCTCCTGTCCAACACTGAAGTAAATACTTGAACTTATGTACTAATATTGAGATTGAATTAAGTGGTTGGTGTAGATAATTCTTTGTGTATTGATTATTCTGGTTAGTTTGATGTGATTATGTTTGGAATGATAATTCATTTTAAAATTGGAACAGGATTAGCTTCCTGTTTTGGGTTTTAATCTTTGTAAATAGAGATTGTTGTTTGGCCAACTCTAAACATGTAGAATAGGAAGAAAATAGACGAAAAAAATGTGTTAGCCATGAGATAATTGTCTAAGTGAATGCTTGATTGTTTTGAGACTGATATTACAAATTGCTTTATGTGCTTCCAGTGTGCAGAAATTTTTTTTGTCTGTGTAAAGTCATTCACAACTGTAATAATGATGAACTTTAGTGGTTTGAAAATTTTTTTGCAGCTTTCATGTTTTTATTTCACAGATTTTTTTTGATTTGGAAGCTTGTTTTTTTTATTGACTTGTTGGGCTTTTGCATTTTCAAATAATAATCACAGCAAATGATAGGTTGTCAGAAACTTTGCTTTTGTCTTGTCAAGTAAATTAATCAATAATCTAGAAAGGTTATTAATAAACAACTTAAAATCAGACACTGTTGTTAAAAATGTTGCTGGTGTGCAGGAAAATTGAGAAGCTACTAACTTTTTTAGCTAATATATGCCTCTAAATGCTTCAAAGGTGTTTTGTTCAAAACATGGTATTTACTAGTCCAAAGGGTGAAACAAAATGATATAAACATATCTTAGTTTTAATCATACGGTCTAGATGCATGAATATGTAATCCTAGACTGCCCATTATGTAAGATTTTAAATTATCATTCAACTATGAGATTTTTTGAAAAACAATATTTTGACATTTGGCTTGTCCAATTTGAATTTTTATCTTGAGGTTTTAATGTAGATTAGTCAAAGGTAAATAACCTGAAAATGTAAAACAGTGTTACAGTGTTCGCTTAATTTTGCCAGTACTCTTTTATGATATTGTCAAGTGGTCAGGCTTTGAGGTAATATACTGAAACTTATCATTTGTGCCAAATGTACAGCCTAAATAGGCTAATTTCTGTATCATATTCTCTAACACCAAGAAGCTGATATATTATGGTTTATCCTCTGTAAATGAAATATATTTACTTTTGCCAGTAAGTTTGAAAATTGTTTTATCTTTTTTTTTAGAAAAGTTTTATTTCATTATGTTTTCTGGTTATTACCATTTTGAAAAAGTGATGATATTGGCCATTGGCAGTCTCTTTTGTCCTCTACAGCCCAAATAAAATGATAATGACAACAATAAAGACAATTAGCATTGTGAATTTGTACCTCTAGTTATAAATGAGGATTAGAACAACAAATAATGGAGTGTCAATATCATCATGCTTGCTAATACTATTATTATCGAATTTTCTTGTAATATTGACTGCAATTGTATGAAGTTAATGACATGTTTTCAATTGTTAAGACTAAGAAACACTCCAGAAATCTGGTAGTGTTGTTAGTGTGGTGTGAAGATGATGTTTCTTAGAATGATTAATGGCGGTATAATTGTTCTATTTATTATTTACTGCTGAATACTATGAGGATATTTGATGATGTAAGTTTGAGGCTGATGTTTTGGTAAATTGGCTACAAATGGGTAAAAACCTTAGCAGCTTTATATTGTTCACTTTTCCCTGCTCAATCATGTTTGAAACCTCTTCTGAGTACATGATTGCGCTGTAAATGTTTATGACGACAATTTGCTGTTTCTTTTGATTGTCAATCTGCAAAAAATGTTTCTTCTTGCCATGTTTTGCGTAGTCTGAAATTTGATGTTTCTTAGAATAATTAATGGCGGTATAATTGGTATATATATTATTTAATGTTGAATACTATGAGGATATTTTATTATGTAAGTTTGAGGCTGATGTAGTGGTAAATTGGCAATAACTGGGGAAAAACCTTAGCAGCTTTAAATTGCCTCTTTTGAGTACATTATTGCGCTCTACAAGTTTATGACTACAATTTGCTGTTTCTTTTGCTTTTCAAGGGGCCAAAAATGTTTCTTTTTGACATGTTTTGAGTAGTTAGCAACTTGCCCAAATAAACAACATATAATAACATTAATGTTTTATTAAGAACAAAACGTAAAATGTACTCAGCATGCATCTTTTGGCCACTAAAGGACATAGATTTAATTTATGTTCATTCTTATTCTTTTAGACAATAGGTAACATAACTTGGAGTTCAATTATTTCTTTTTTCTTTTAACAAATACTTAAAGTATGGTCTTTCTTGTGCTGGATCTGGTGCTGTTTCCAAACAATAAAAGGGATTTGCTGTTTTGTGTTGGTGCTGTTTGTTGGTGTTTGTGGATTTTCAGTTTGTGATATAAATTAGTAGTTTGAGATAAAATTTTTTGCTGTTTGTTGTGTTTTTGTTCAGCGGTTTGCTGTTGTAGGTATTTTGAGAAAATATTGTCAAATGGCGGATCGTGGGGCTTCTAGAAAGGTATGTTCTCATATGTTTTCTATATATAACTTAAATTGTGAAATAAGTCTTTGTGTTGACATTTATGGCATTCACTATTATTATTAAACAAATCACTAATTATTTGATACTATTTGCAGAGCAGTAGAGCATCATCACGTGGTGGTCTAAACGCCACCAACATCATCATGGGATATGGTACCCGGGGAGCTGTCCGACGGAAACTAAATGCCTTTGGAAGAGCAGCTCACCAAGGTAGACCCTCTACAAGGGCGAGTACGCGTGGGGAGTCATCTCGAATGAGAACTGATTTTACATTGAGGGACGAAGACGTTACATCCACTCATTCTCGCACAGAGTCAGATTCTGACGATTCAGTGTCTATGTGGGAGGAGCCTGTACCTTTGCAGATGGCCGACCCAACTGAAAGAGGGGATGTTAGAGGTGACAGTGATGGAGTAGAGCATGATGGTGGAGATGCTGATGGTGGAGAGGATGATGGCGGTGAGTCTGACAGAGGTGAGGATGATGCAGGAGAGAACGATGGAGGACAGTATGATGGAGGTGAGGATGATGGAGAAGATGGTGGTGCAACAGATGATGGTAGTTTAGATGGGGGACTTCCTTCATCAAGTAAGTCTTTCACAACCCTTTAATTTGGCTATTTATATATATAATATCTATATACCTATTTAGATACGTGTGTTTGTGATATTTAAATTTAATAATATGTTATATGCTATTTTAGGTCGTGCATCTGCACCAAAGGTTAAAGGGGACAAGTGGTTGGTATCTGGACCGGTTGAGGGTGGACCGTGCGATGGTAGCGTTATTCCTAGCTTTTTGGGCCACATGACCTACAACATATGGAATAACATTGATAGAGGGGTCCTTCGTATGGTATACAAGAGGAAGGATTTGATACCTCAATTGATCCACAGGTGGGAGCGTATGGCAGATCCTGTTCGGTAGATGAATGAGGCCACTGGTTTGAGGCACTTTGTGGATATCTCATTCCGTAGTTCTGATGATGTCCTCATTAGTGCGTTTGTTGAGAGATGGAAGCCGGGCATAAATAGCTTTCACTTGCCTTTTGGTGAGATGACGATAATGCTACACGATGTGCGCCGCATCTTAGGGATTCCTATTGAAGGTAGAATGGTCTCTGGGGTTGCCAACAAGCAGAGACTTATGGAACTTTGCGCAAGGATTCTTGGGGTATCAGTTGATACGGTGCGTGCTGGATGGACACGTGGGAGGGTTAAGATTGATACTGTGACGGGGAAAGCTTTTCATCGTCGTAGTGATGCTGCTGAGGCGCAAGCATGGGTTTGGCTTGCTTTAGGGTCCACACTTTTCATGGACAAGAATGGTAGCCGCATAAATATAAATTTGTTGGATGAGATTGTGGATAACTGGGATAGCATAAGGTTTTATTCTTGGGGATCTGCTGCACTAGCTTGTCATTATAGGGAGTTAGGGATAGTTAGTCGAGGTGGATGTACCGATCTTGCTGGCTGTCATACACTGTTGTAGGCGTGGATTTATGAATATTTTCCGTGTTTTAGGCCTTCGCAAGAGAGGATTGCGGAGATTCCACCGGAATCTCCTAGGGCACAGATGTGGGTGGTGCCGCACGAGGAGCGTAGTCGTGATGTCTCTCGACTAATAAGGATTCACAGCATTTGGATTGTTTGACAGCTCAGGAGGTATGTATTTGAACTCATTTGTTTATATAAATACATCGAATATTATCCGTTCTTTATAACAACTATTGTCGTGTGACTTGTATTGTGTGTAGGTTACATTGTTGCCGTATGGGGAGCATCCACATCGTGATGACCCCAGGACTCTGTTTTTTGGATGGGTTAGATTTAAAAAGAAAATTGAGCCATATTCGCCTCTTCGATGCATGAGATAGTTGGGTTATGTCCAGATGAGACCTCCTACCATTACGCGTTCTGATTCAGTGGATAGATCCGTGAACCCCAACAAATACAAGGTATCCCACCCTGATGCAGCCAGTGTATCTATGTGGACGGGCTTCTCATCTTTGTATGGTTTCAATTTTTTGGGAGAAAGAACTGGCGATGACAAGGGGGAGTGTAGTGCGGACTACTTGGAGTGGTTTAGGAAACACTCTCATCCTCGTCTTCTAGCTGAGCAACCATCCACATCGCGAACCTTCCCTCCACGTAGCAATCAGGAATATGTAAGTGTCTTTTAATTTTGACTTATATTTTCTTTTAGAATGCATATTTTTGAAATAAATTCTTATTATTCATTAATTTTTGATCACTTAGTGGCTCGGGCGCTATGCTTCATATGCTCATGTAGCCACCAATAGATGGTCAAGTTTGCATCCCGAAGAAGCTGCAGAGTATATGGCTCAATTGACCTTGTTGGATTCTCAATATGGGCAGCCTTAGTGTTGGATCTGATTTATTATCCAGATTATGATGGGTTTTATTGGCTGTTTTATATTTGTTTGCTGGGTTATGATGGATTTTATTTGATTTATTGTGGATTTGTGATATTTAGAACCAACTAAAATTCATGCACTCTTTCTAGTGATTAAGATTGTGCTGCAAATTAGGATTCTCAATATGGCAAAACTGCGTGTTGGATATGATTTATTATATTTGGTATTGTGGATGATATTGAGGTTTTTCATTTGTGCTGGGTTATGATGGATTTGATTTGATTTCATGTGGCTGTGGAATATTAAAAACCAAGTGAAATTCTGCTCATTTTTTGGGTTGAATATTACATTTTCGCAAATTAGAATCAGTGCATAGGCTAAGCATATATAATTGGATATTTGAGCTCCTGTTTCTCACTGCATACCCTTCCACCTAGTTACACATTCAAGGTAAATTAATTTATTACATCTATTCTGTAACATCTAGTGATATAAAAAATGCATCCTTCTGCTCTCGAGGGAACTTTGCATTCCAAGCACTTATATTATATTCATATAGGCTCTCCCATTGCCGAGTGTATTCATCACATAATTCACGCCACATCCTCATAACACCCGGCAAAGGTGAATTAGAAAGTAGATCTAACCTTATAAAATGGGCAAGAGGGCAATTGCAAATTTTGTAGATGGACCATTTCTATTCCTTCGCGCTCGTAGTGGCAAAATGGTGAAGCATATCCTATGACTATTGTACTTGCCACCTTGATCTGAGGCATAGTAAAAAAATAGCCGCATCATAATGTGTCGCAATTGGATACAAGTCTGCGGGAGCATGCATCCAATAATCTCGAGTACATCGTCCGCCTACCCACCTTATGCGGTTAACTACTTCTGTTAGATCTTCACCCAAGTATATCCTCTGGTATAAGTCTTTATGTGTTTCAATTTCATCAGCTACATCCATTCTTACTTGTAAAAAACACAATATATTGTTTACAATCACACAAAATATAGAGGCTTAATCGTACTTATAATCAGGCAACATCGGTTGTCATATCACAAAATAAAATAATACCTGCAAATACATATCTTCGTTCCCAAACACGTGAGATGCAACAACACGAAATCCACAATTACCGTCATCATTAACGTCCAGATAGCTGATGACATAGGGGGCTATAAATGTATTGATCAGATCGTAGTTTGCATAGGTCTCTACGCGTCCAACTCGTCGAACTTACAACCCAATACAAATTAAAAAAAATACTATATGCGTCAAGGTTTTAGTCAAACTTATTCTATGCCGATAATCAAAACTGCCGAAATACAAATTATTCGAGCCAAAATTATGCAAATTTACTTTATTTTCAACAAAATAATTAGACCAACCATTGTTCTGGTCAAATAATATTTCGTCAATAACAAAAATTGTAAATGTTGAAAAGGTTCATGATTTATACGTGGTTTCCAACAATATCGTCACAAACAACATTTGTACATAAAAGTATTTGCCAAAAACCTTTTATGACAAAAGTCTAGATTGTCACTTTTCAGTCTAGGCGGGATAAAAGTTTGCCATATACTTATTTGATCATACCCAAATTGTTAGTAAATACTATTAGATGTATTGCCGATAATATAAATTTAAAGACATACCTATTACCGAATCATTTAACTGCACGTCGCTGTTCAAAATCGGTTGGACGTGGTCGATCAACTAAGGATTAAACAAATGTAAATTATATACATTCAAATTAATTATAGGTTGAAATTTACAAATTTAATAACATACCACTTTCTGCATCACCGACTGGAGCGTCTGCATGGATGCACGTCGCTGTTCAAAATCAGTTGGACGTGGTCGTTGAACTGAACATACAACAAATTCATGACATTAATTTGTACCAAAAAAAAATAAAGTGGAAATATTCGTCCGACATGGATCTAGTACCTCGTCTGGGGTCATTAATTGCATCAGCAACGGAAGCGCAAAGGATAGGTGTGCCACTCCCTAATGTGGATTTCAACCATCCAATTGGTCCAACTTTCTTGGTGGTCGAGTCATTGCCATCTTTAGGGTTTTTCTTCCCAAATCTAGATAACCATTTCTCAAATTTCGACTTCTCCCTCTTTGTAGAAGATGATTGTGGCCGTCGCCCTTTAGTTTTCAGATTAACTGAAGGCTCTACGTATCTTTGTTGATGAGGATGAATTTTGGAATCAAGTACGTAGTTTACCTCTCTCACAAAAGCTGGATCCATGTCCATAATCTCTTCGATCAAAGAGTATAAATAAAGGTGATCTGCTGAAACTTCTCCATCCCCTTTTGGTCCAGCGTCTTCAAAATCTAGTATCCTCCAAAAAACGTGAACATGGCCAAAGCTCAAATATTGCTGAGCTTTTACCATCTTATCAATTGCACACAAACATGGAATACCATGAGTTTTATTAAGAACGCAGCAACAATCCCATGCCACGTGGTCTTTCAATTTTGAGATTCTTTCAAGTTCCCTCAATAGCAACTCCAAACAATAAATACTCACTTTATTCCTTAAATATTGAAAGGGAAATACATTGTATCTCATATCAATCTTCCCCCGGGATGTCTCCAATTTTTTCCTAAAAATACAAGTCGAATATGAGTGGAATAAATGCATATGAAATTATAAACACATACGAAAATTTCTACACAAAATAAATACCTGATTTCCTGTGTTTGACAAGTGATTGCATTATGGATCTTGACCCAAACTGTATCCAAGGAGCCAGGAGCCGTTCCAAGCCAACCTTTTATCATGCTATGTGCGCTCTCCACTCTACAAGATGTTGTGTTCCTGAAGTGTAATACTCTGTCCGTCCAAACCTTCACAAACTTGCCCTTATGAATCAACCATGTCTTATCGAGGTAGGCATAAATTCGTTGGGTCTCGACACGTTCATCATTTTTAAAATCAGAAACAGCTTTTTATACTCCGGGCAAGATCTAGCATCAGCAATGAGCATCCACTTGTTCATGTAATGGGCAACCAATCCTTGCTTCTTTGGTAGAAAAAGCGTTAACCTTTTTCGCACATCAACATTTATGTGCCAAGTGCACAGAAGATGCGAAGTGTCTGGGAAAATATCCTTAAGGGGTTTTAATATCCCCAACTCTCGATCAGTCACGATGACAGCTGGATTTTTTGTATTTCCTAGCAGAATCCTCAAATACAGTAGCAATCAACGATAGGTAGCCTCCTTCTCATCATGCATAAATGCATATACTATCAGGAAAGTACTATTCGTCAAAGTTGAACCAACAATTTCATACAGTGGCATCTTGTTCCTATTGGTTTTGTAGGTAGAATCTATACCCACGTACCAATAAAAGGTCCTGAACAGCTTGATAGATTCTGGGTGCGCAAAAAACAAGGTTTTCAACCTTCTTGTTGTCACATCCACGTCCACGTACACGACATATTCGTTCTTGATCGCCAAATATAGTACTTGTGTTGCCACATCCCTCCCTCCAACCGCGCAAACTGCAGGTTTGATGTTGTATTGTAGACTTGTCTCTTATTTGCATGATCTTTCAGATTTTTTTTAACAATAAAATTGAAAATATTATCCGGCTTCGCGTTTGCCTCAGACATTTCCCGTATCATCTTTCTAGATGCATCACTCAAGCCACTCGTTTGATGATATCCTTCCTTGTACACAGCTAAAGGATGATTGTGGGTACCCTTAAGTCCGCTGTTAGCAACTATCACCCACTCTCCCGACCTCCTGTAGCTTTGTGCAAAAAGTTCAAACGGGCAATCGTATAGCATCGATGTTGATGGTCGGGGAATTTTATTTGGATCAAGTTTTCTTGGTCTTCTACGCTCCCCACGAGTGCACCTCAAAAGCTCTCTGTTGGCTCACTTGTGTTCAGAAATATTGAGTGTAAACCCAAGACTTATAGATACACCCTTTGCCCAATGAATAACAGCGGCAGCAGATTCAAATACCAATCCTTTCTAGAAATGACTGCTATAGTCAATACCGTCACCAATGTTCGGCACATCATCAAAACTGACATTAAATTCTGTTGATTGACGGTATTAAAATGATTCTGGAAGACCCTACAATAATTAAGGACAACGTTTGACTAATTAATATATATATATATATATATGAATGTGGGCAATTTTAAAACAAATTTGACACATACCTCATTTGATTGATGTTCATCTTCTACACTGGTGTAGTGTCATGACGTATTTCGTCGTTGTTACCATCATCTGGTACCTCCTTATTATATTTAAATTAAACATGAATCAATAATGTTAAGTAATACATAAAAATTACAAAACAATCTAAACATTAAATACGTACCAGATTGTTTAAATTAACTCCACCTTCAGTTTGCTGGTCCTGCTCGTATTCAGGGCATTCATCCTTAGTATGCCCATAGTATGGACAATAATCACATTTGAGTGTCACTCGCGGACAATCGTTTGATTTATGATTATTACTACGACAATGTTGACATTCTCCATATTTTTTTTTTCACAAAAATCGATGTCAACAATACCAAAATTTATATTTAATCAATTCAATAAAATTAATATAATAATAACGTAATTACATTAACATATTTAAAATAATGATTTTAATTTTCATACCTAATCATCGAATATGTTCCAACCACTGTCGTCCCAACCACTGTCCGTCATGTACCAAATTTCCAATTTTAACAATAAAATACTATGCACAACAAAGGAATTGTTTGGACTAAAACGTAACTGATAATATGCTGAGAATTAATATTGACACGTCCTTGTTTTGGATAAATAACTTACTGTCAAAATATTGCTTTGGCATAACTTAAATACTGGAAAAAATGGTAATGGTTATTATACTCAATACCAAAATTGATTTTTGGTGGTACATACGGTTGTCAAAATACTTCTAGGGACAAAATTAAAACATCCATTATCCTATTTTGGTGAGTTACCTTATTGTCAAAAGGCTACTTTGGCTATGATGAAAATCGGAGTATGACATAGCTTACTGACAAACCTTTCATTAACACCAAATTACCAGCAAATTTCATTACCACATTAGCAAAACTATTTCATTAACTCACAAAAAAACTCACCAACATTTCAAATATAAACTTTCGGCATCAAATATACATTGGTATAATTCACAAACACCTTACCTTCTTAAAATATCGGCAAATCTCAAATTAATACACAATTTTCTGCAAACATGTAATAAATATATTATAGATTCCTGCAAATACAGATTAAAATAACAAATTATAGATTTCTATATATGAGTAAAAATTAAATTGAACTCAATATTTCTGTCCACCACCACCGTTCGTTGATTTTCAGATGCCACGGCCGCTGCCCAGACCCATCTCTCACCATATCTTCAAACTTTGCAACCCAACATCCGCGATCCCCTGCCCTGCTCCGTCAATCCCCTACGACACCAACCCAGGACACCCCATCCGCGATGCAAGACCCGACTCACCGGCGAAACAACCCAGCAACACAACAATTTTGTGGCACTCCAATAAGTATGCACAACTAAATAATTTTGCAGCACACCACAAACCAACTCACAAAACCGGTAAAAGATTCCAATTAAATTCTTTACATGGATTGAAGATTAAAAAGAACCCACGAACCGAAGGAATATTGTATAACACATTGGTTACACAACAGATTGAAAAAAAAATTCTGAAAGATTCCAGATTCACTACTTTACGCCTAATTTATCAATCAATCTTTCATAGCAGAGGAATCTTTTCTACACCAAATGTCTCCATAATGCCGGAGAACAGGGGTGATAGAGAAAAAGGAAAAGAGAGGAGTGCACCCGTGAAATTCGAATCTTTACTGTAGCATCCTCCCAACCTATGAACAACCTTTTTCTGCAGCACCCTACAAACCTCTGTATAATTAGGGGCGTGTTTGCCGAAGAATGAGCTCCGAACGCTGCAGGTCCTTCGATCTTGGCAGCAATCGAAATCTTGGCAGCGGTGATCTTGGAGCGTTCAGGCTGGCAACCGAAATCTCTACAGTGTCATCCGAACCTTGCAGGTCCTCCGATCTTGGCAGCAACCGAAATCTTGGCAGCGTACGATCTTGGAGCTCCGAACGCTGCAACCGAAGTGTTGGCAGCGGCGAAGCCTAGTCTTGCCAGAGGCGAAGTGTTGGCAACGGCGCAACCGAATTCTTGGGCGCAACGAAGTCTTGGCAGCGGCGATTCCGATTCTTGGCAGCGGCGATGCCGAATCTATGGCAGCTGCGAATCCCATTCTTGGCAGCGACGAAGCCGATTCTTGGCAGCGGCGAAGTGTTTTTGGCCGAAATGTTGGCAGCGACGAACTCTATTGTTGGCAGATGCATGGAGCGTGGAAAAAAAGGATTGAAGCAACATTTCGGCTCATAAATGGGATTGCAGCAATTAAGGGCTCTTAAATGGGATTGCAGCAAATTAGGGGATAAATCTTATTAATTCTGATTGAGTGGGATAATTTTGATTAAATGGGATAAACTTGATAAATCTGATTGAGTGTTTATTAATTAAATTTTCATTTTCTTAAATAATAAAAATAATTATAATTAATATTATTATTATTTCATATTATAATTTTAATTAAAAATTTCTAAACTATGTATAATTCCTAATATTAGTTATATTTATTTTTATTATTTAATATTTTAATAAAAATTACTATTTAAATATTTATCAGGATATTACAGAATAAATTAAACAGAACTACAAATTTATCAAAGCAATCTGGGCTATACGCCTAACGCCTTCTCAACAGTCATGGCTAGCGGCAACACCCTTCTTTTCTAAATATATAGTCTGTCTAATAATTCTAACCCATTCTTTAATTCAATATCATTATACTGAGAATTTCTCAATAACAAGAATCAAAAGTATGAATTTACATAATTACTCAACTTTTATTCTAACCATAAGGCTTTTAGCCTTGCATTCTATATAAAATAAAATAAATAGAAACTTACTTGGTTGATGACACCAAAATAATATATAAGAAATCCCAACGCTGCTTATAATAAGAAATCCCAACGCTACTTATAATAAGAAAATCTCCGCTGGAGTAATATATTAACTGAAAGAAATATACAAAAAGAGAAATATACAGAGAGAGTTGTGTACAAAAGAAAGAAGAGAAGAGAAAGGTGGAAGAGTTCTGCCGAAAACTGAAAACTAGTAGGCTATTTATACTAGTTCTATGCTAACTATTACGGACTTCAAATCTATTTTTTCAAGTCCATACACTTATTAACCTCTTATGAGGTCATTGCTTACATATTACAACTTATCTATTACATCATGGCTAACATAAGCACGCACTACCCATCATTATTAGCATCTTTAAGTCTGCATCTTCCTTTAAGTCTGCATCTGGTCTGCCTTTAGGTCATTATCAGATCACTTTAGCTTTACCTTTAGCTTTGGCTTTGTCCGTATTGAGGCCATCTATCAGCTCCTTTAATTGTGCGTTCATAAACTCCTCATCAAATGGATCAATATCATTGGGATCCTGTGCAAATTCATCCAAATCCTTCGGGTCTTGATAATCTCCCGTCAAACTATGAGCTCCAGAAGAGGATGCCATGGAAACATCTGATTTATTATCCTCATTTTTCTGCAAATATTTTTAAGCTCATCCATATAAGCTTTAATAAGATCTTGCTGAGAAATATTATCCTTTTGCAATTTCATCTTCATCGAAATATGAGTGAAAGGATCAATTTCCTGAGAACTTGAAGTTTCTCTATGCTGACTATAATGCTGGACTCTTTCTTGAATAGCCATAAGAGTCTCCTGCCCATAAGGCTTATTAGTATCTGGATCAAGCTTTTGCATTTTATCCCAGAATCTCGTATAAATGGTCTTCATGATGCATGGTAAACTTTCCTCAGTATAACTGAGTTCAGGGATCCATCTCCAAATCCAGGGAATGGAGAATTCTATAAAAAACCACATATTAGCAATGGTTTCATTGCATCTATTAGATGCTACTAATTCGGATATTTTGGGTGAAACTTTTACCCAATCGCCATATGAGGAAAGAAAATCTTTAGGAAGAATACCTTTAACTGGTCCATGTTGGTACCACCATTTTATGAACCAATTGGGTATGAGATCATTATAAATATTCCCACATATTTTAATAAACCAAGAATGTTTTTTATTATTATTTTCATATAAGAAAATCTGAGTATGGGCTTCCACATAGTCCCAGTAATTATATTTATATTTCACCTGGGTTTTAGGAATTATAAATTCCCTATCATTTAAAGTTGATAACCCCCATTCCTCTGCTGTGAGAATCTTTTTTATAATGATCTTACTAAAATTATAAATTTTACTCCCCTGATGAGGGTAAAAGTGTTTGATGTCACAAGTGCCCGACACTTTCAAGATAGACTCATAATACATGCGTGGCTTATAAGCTCCATTAGCATGTATGTAAATTCCATTATTAGGAGATCCAGTATTTAGATATCTTTTTATCAAATCCCATGGATCTTTTCCCAATTGAAGATCCTTATCCTCTATCAGAAATAAAAGTTCCTTTTTATTGTGAACTTTATAATCTGCAATATGATCCTCTGCAATAGTAATTTCCACATATGATGCGGATGTATTTTCTGCAGAAGAGGAGGCTTCTGCCTTTTCTTGTTCCAGAAATTTTTGGAATTTATTAAATAAGACCGGATTATGAGAAAGGTCTGCAATATTATCTGAGTATAGGGTCTTATTACCCATTTGAGAAAGGATATGCCTTCCTCGACCTCTGCCATGCATTCCAGTAGCACGAAAGGGATATCCCCTGCCTCGTCCTCTATTAGTATCACGTGGTTGAAGGAAAACTGAACAAGCCCGGGCTAAATCGAAAACCTCACTTTCGTGCTATGCATTCCAGAATCGGAAGCTTTCGACCAAGCTCAGGCTCAAATTAGTTTACCCATGAACGGATCTAGGCTTATACTTATTTAATTTATTAATCGGGACACAAAAATTAAATCTTTAATTAAAGCGGAACTTAAAGATTATACCTTTTGTAGCGAAGTCCCTCGTTTAAAGAAAACCAAATAAAATCTGCTGCGATTTCCACAAGAAATCCGAAGAATTCTCCAATACAAGCTCCGAGATAGTGTGGGCTATCGTCTACGGAGCTACCCACGGCAATTCGACTGAAAACCCAAGAAACTTGCTTCTCAAGAAACTCAAATTGAGGCTGCCCAGAATTTTTTTTTCAAAAATAAACTGCCCAGAATTTTTTTAACAAAATTGAAGCTGCCCAGAATTTTCTTTCTCAAATTGAAGCTGCCCGGAAAACCCTCTAACCCTTTGCTGTCCTTGATCACCGACCAGCCAGGCGGACAGCACGGAAGTCAACCGCCCAGTCCCGATCTGGACAGCGCTGCCGGCGGATCACCAACCTGAAGAGGAAGAGATCAACGTCGGCAGGCTGGTTCTGGGCACCGAGCTGCTGGCTGCCTTGCGCGAACTACCGCCTGGACGAAAGGAAAAAACTGCAGCGAAAAAATCCTGCTGCTTGGAATTAAAAATTAAAACCCACGATGATCACACAGCAAAATCTGGGCAGCGGGTTTTCCAAAATAAAACTGGGCTGAGTGAAGAAGGGACCTGGCTGCTCTGTTTAGTAATTTCTGGTCAATAAAAACTGTTGCTGTGTGCAGCGAAGAAGACAACCAGCAGCGGCGGATAAAAGCAAAAAAAAAACAGCGGCCTTCCCAAAAATTATAACCAAGCTGCTCTATTAATTCATGGGCTGAGTTCCTTGACAAAGAAGAAAGCTTTCTTGATCGACTTCGAGAGAAAATTTGACGATGAAGACACCGTTTTCTCTCTAGACCAAACTTTCTCTTTCTAGCCTAACTTGGCTGCCAAGTTTCTTCTTAGGGTTTTCTTGCTGCCCAAAATGTTGTATTTATAGGAGCTTCTAAGGAGACCTAATGGGCTCTCGAGTTAGGCCTTAAAATTTGACTTTCGTTGACCGCTAAGTCTTCCCGACTAATCAACTCCAATCGACCCTTTTAAATTAATTTATTTAATCCACTTTGTTAATTTAATTTAATCGAACACTTAGAATTAATTAATTCAAAATCGAATTAATTTCTAAATTCACTTCGTCGATCAAATATTAATTAAACCCTTTGGATTAATTAATTTACCTTGTCGATTAGTCAAACGCATAATCGGTCGTACCACTAACGGACCAATTATGGAACTACCGCTCGAAAACGACTTTATATCGCGCCATTATTATTTCTTCTATCTCCCCACATTAAAGATCTAGTGCTCGTCGATTTATCAATTTACTGACAAATTAATTCACCGACTTCTTGTTTTCCGAGATTAGTACCACTCGACCTTTTATTATACCGAACATAAAGTTCACTGGCCAGGTTTAGTATAATAACCTTACGAGCTCATCTCGGGAGCACCATCAACCCGGCGAACCGGTACGTGGATTCCTCCGACTAGCAACGGCACGCAAGAAGCTAAACACCGCATACCCAACTTACCGAGGTATTGGCCTCAATTGACCTCACTCTTTGGCAAATCAAAGCACACGACACCCAACCCTCACGCCCGTCCCAATCTCGGGATTGAGAGACGGAATACTAGGACCGAATTGACTACGCCGATCAGTACAAGTCAATTCTATCCAAACTGGTCGTGCTCAATATGCCCCGGGCATATCTGTGTGATTTAAACTAGTCTAGATAAACCAATTTCCAAACCACACAATAACCTATACCGATAGTATGTTCAGACTATCTCGGTTACGAGCATACTTTTTATATATCAATACTTTAACCAATAACGGTATCTACTGTGTTTGTCGACACCCCGTTATCTAGTTCTATGATATAAAGGATTAGATTTATACTGAAACAAAATGATATGTCATCTGTGGATATTAGTTTTTGATACAAGCCATAGCTTTTCTGTATTCAAAACTAACAGTGGTATCATCCTGTATAAATTCACGAGAGAGAAAATCAGGAAGACTACTATCTGTCCCCTTTTTATAAACAATATCAAAATCAAAGGGAGCTAAATTAGCTTGTCATCTAGCATACATTTGCTTAGATACATCATGTTTAAAATCTTTATTAAACATATATTTTGCTGCTTGGCAATCAGTTCGGATTATAAATCTCTGATTGTATAAATCATCTTGGAATTTTAAAACACATTTTAATATAGCTAATATTTTCTTAGCTACTGTGGCATAATTTTTCTGACTATTAGTCCATTTTCCTGAATGATATCGAACTAATTTTTCTGTCTTATCATCAGGACATATTTGTTTTAATATTCCTCCGTATCCTATGTCAGAGGCATCTGTTTCAACAATTTTAACCCAATTGGGATTAGCTAATATGAGACATGGTAAAGATTTAACTTTTTCTTTAATTTTCTGGACGGTATTAGTATGTTCATCTGTCCAGGGTTTAGGTTTATCTTTTAGTCTATCATATAAAATAGCAGTATCATATGCTAAGTTTTTATAATAAGGTAGAATATAATTCAAACTTCCTAAAAACCTTTGTAATTGGGTTTTATCTTTTATTTCATCAGGAAATTTAGCAGCAAAATCAATACTTCTTTCTATAGGAATTATTTTTCCTTTTTCAATATTATGACCTAAAAATCTAATATTAGTCTGAAATAAAACCATTTTAGATTGAGTTATAACAAATCCATTAGTCTTTATAATCTTCTTAAATATATCTAAATGATTAAAATGTGATTGAATATCTTTAGAAAATACTAAAATATCATCAATGTAAACAATAATAAAATTGCTATAAGGAATAAAAACATCATTCATAATTTGCTGAAATTCAGACGGTGCATTTTTTAATCCAAAAGGCATAACTTTCCATTCATAATGTCCTATTGGAACATTAAAAGCAGTTTTATATTGATCTGATTCTTTTACTTGAATCTGCCAGTATCCTGATTTTAAATCAAACTTAGAAAATATTAATGCATCATATAATCTATCTAATAAATCCTTTTTATTAGGAATAGGATGTCTTATCCATTTTAAGACTTTATTAAGAGATTTATAGTTGATAACTAACCTAGGTCTTCCTCTTTCAATTTCACTATGCTTATTAACATAAAATCCCGTACATGACCAGGGTGATTCAGACTGTTTTATTAAGCCTTTTTCTAATAACATACTTATTTCTTTTTTACATAACTCTAAATATTCAGAGTTCATTTGACACGGTCTTGCCTTTGTATTTATCATGGTTCTTTCATTAAAATCTTCCTCATAAGGTAAACTTATAATATGCTTCTTTCTATCCCAAAAAGCATTAGGATGTTCATTACAAATTTCATTAGAGAAAGTAATATAAACACTTTTTATTTTTTCTTGTAATTTAAGATTATTCTGCAAAGTGTCTTCAATAGAAAAAGAGTTAATTTCAAATTTTAAAAAATTAATTTGATTATTTTTTCTATTAATTAAATCTTTTAATTCATTTATAAATCTAGTATTAGGTTCAGTTATAAACTGAAAACTTACATTTTTCTTATTATAAGTACCTATGATCTTATCAGTATTAATATACGTGATTGGAAATATCTTTTTTATAAAAGAAGTTCCTAATATCAATTGACTAGTAATATTCTTAGCTATTAAAAAACTTTCTGGAATGCATATTTTATTATTACAAATATACCCTTTAGATAATTTATAATTTATATCTAAGGCTTTACCACCTGCATGTTTCACTATATGAGTAGATTTGTCAAAATATCTAGTAGGAACTATTCCTTCTTGTATAACACTTACATCTGCTCCACTATCAAAAAGAGCAACTAATTCTATGGTAAAAGAGGTTTCTCTTAATAATTTTATCTTAACATGAAATTTAAAAGAAGTGATCAAATTTAATGATCCTAAGAAATTTTCATTTCCTGTATCTTCTATTAGCATATCATAATCGAGTTTGATATGATCTTTCTTTTCTAAATAAGATACTCTTTCATCTAACGTCTCATTTAGCTTTTTTAAGATTTTTATCTCTCCTTTAAGATTATTAATCTCTTTTCCTAAATCTTCTATTGTTGTAGGAAATCTTTCTATAGTACTGTGTTTATTTTTTAATATTTTATAAACTTCAGACATAGTATAAGGATTCTGATTTTCTTCTAATTTGTTGTTAATCTGACTAGTTTCTGGAATATCATCCATCTGTTCTATTATTCTAGATCTTAATTCCTGATCTTTTATGGATTTAAGGAATTCTAAAATATTATGATTTGTTATCACATTAACATCTAAATCTAAGTCTTGAAATTGTGATAAAATTCTATAACATTCTTCATGTTCACTATTAGTGTCCTTTTGCTCTATATTATTGCAATTACATTTCTGTTCACCTTCTGAACTATTCATTTCTTCATTGTCAGATATTTCTGACTCATACTCAGAATCAGTAGTTACTATCTGAAGTAATTCTTCTTTAATTTTCTTATCTATCTCAAGACTATTAATTTTCTTTTTCATTTTACATTTATTAGCAAAATGTCCTTTTTGTTTACACTTATAACATGTAATATTATCCATGTTTTTCTTATTACGTCTTTCTAGTTTTCTAGATTCCTTTTTATACTTTTTATCTTGAGAATATTTTCTTTTTTTATATTTATATCTAGGATATTTTTGATGATCCTTGTCCAATTTTTTTATCTTTTCTCTGGATGGTATATTCATGCCAAATTGACTACAAAACTGTCCTAATTGACGTTTTTCATCTAATCTTTGACTTTTAATTTGTTGATTTAATTTAATTTCATTGAATAAGGCTAAACCTTCATGTATGCAAATTCCTATTAATTTGCCATAAGTATAAATTTCATATGGTATATTCATCCTGTCTTTTCTTAAAACTTTTTTAATCCTTTCTGCAAATAAGTGTGGTAATCCATCTATAAATTTAGACTTCCAATGATTACTATTACTATCATTTAATTCCATAACTCTATTTAGAAAAGCATCTTTATACCACCTAAAATCGGATAGTGTTTTACACCTCAGATTTTGTAGTAAGGTGCGAATGTTTTCACTATTATCAGAAATTCGACCCGTAAAATGTTCTAGGATAGTTACTATTAGAGTATAAACCGCATTTTCAGTAGGTTGGGAAGTGGATTCTTCCATTTTTACTATTGTAAAAATTTCATTTTTATTTTGTGGGGTTAGATAATTATCCCACCAACCTTTAAGTTGTCCTGTAAAACCTGACACTATCATTTTAGCTATACCTACGTCAGTATTACCATTGGTTTTACAAATGCTACTATACATAAGCATTCTATGGGCTTGATTATATATCTGTTTTTCAGTATAACCATCTATATTCCATTCATATATGCATTTTCCATTATAACTATTATTAAGTACATATTCTTGTTCTTCATGTAAAATGTCCATAGGAGAAGGTCTATTATAATAATAGAGTCTCTGCGCCGGTCTATCAGCAAATTTTCCTATCTTATTTATTTCATCTTTACTATTAGATGTGGTTTTTAGTTGTTGTTAAATGCTTCTAATTCTTCCTCTAACGTATTAATTTTCAATCCTTTAAATTTTTCATCAAGTAATTTTTTTAATTCTGATATAGATTTTAATTTAAAATCTTTTATTTTAGGTGGTGGTTGAAGTGTTGGAGTGGCTATGACTTGCTCCTTAGAAGATGATTCTTCAGTATTAGACTTCTGTAATCTATGTATTATTTGATCTAATCTATGATGTAAAGATATAATTTGTTCTCCTAAAACATTCAAATAAATATTGGTATAATTATTCTGTTCTATAATTTTATTCATCTGTTTAACAGTAATTACCAATGTATCATTATCAAATAATTTAACAAAAGCAGAGAAATTTAATACATGATTTTCCTTTTCTAATTTAAAAGGTTGTTGAGGAGGAAATATTTCCTTCAAAGTATGACCATTTAGAAGTTTATAATCTCTTTCTAAAACACAAATACATGGTTCAATATAATTTGAAATAAACCATGGAACGAAAGGAAATAAAATATTATGCTGTGATAAAAAAGCATAAAACTGATCAGCAATATTATTCTGTTCATTTAAAGAGAAATTAGAAAAAAACCATGTTCTAAATGATTTCCATCTGTCTTTATTAAATTCTTTTTTAACCTGATTTCTGGCTAAAGATCCAGGACTGAAATCTATTTTATTCATATGGGAAAAGCCATTTCAGACTCAGTTATTTCTTCGTCTTTATCTGTATTATAAATACCTTTAACGATATTATGTCTGTTTTTTTACTAATCTATCAACATAATTATCAGTATCATCACTAACCTGAGAAGTAGAAACTCTATAAGGCTGTGAAACAGAATGTCTAGGTGCCACAGATATATCATCTTTGCTATCTATAGGTGATATAAAATGAGAAGAATATGATCTGGATAATTTAGATCTATTTTCTAATAAAAATGGATTATTCTGCATTTTTATTTTAATTTTTCCCTCAGGAGTCTGTTCGATATAGTCTATGTCACTATTAATTTGAGGCTGTCTATGACTCACCTTTTCTATGGTCCATTGTTCTGGAATAGGTATTTCATTCCATTTAATAGTCCTTCTTTTTATAATTTTAGATTTATTAAAATTAGTTTCTATGAGTATTGTTTCATCTATCTTTTTATCCATTAATCTACAATTAGGATTCAATGTTTTTAAAGGTTTATAATAAATTCTATAACATACACAAATCAATTCAGAACCAGGCATATAATTATATCCATGAGTTTTAACATTTAATGTTAAAGCATTTAATATATTATCATCACTTAATGATAAAGATAAGTTTGGATAAACATTAAAATAAACAGGGCCATGAGCTAAACTCGATTGTATAATACCCATTAAAGATTGTTTCCAATTTAAATTTCTAGCATCTCTTAAACATGCTATAAAACTTTCAGGTAAACCTTCTAAGGTTAATGGTTTAAAGGCAATCTGCACTAAACCAATATGTATGAATCTATATAAATCAGTATATCTATTAATATCATCTGACTGTATTAATTTTATTTCAATTTCTTCATTATCTAAAGAAACTGATTCCTCGGTTATTTTTATTATCTGTTTGAAACCTAATTTTTCAAAGGTTCCTAACTGATATACAGTTCTAACATCAATTCTGGGAATTGTCCATCTATTAAGGTCTTCTAGATTTTATGGGATATCAAATTCCTGTTTCAGACTATTTTTAATAATCTGTTTTCCTTTTCCTATATTCATGAGGAAATTAAAATAACTGGTTAGAATAAATTACTATTAGTTATATTAGTTATATTTATTTTTATTATTTAATATTTTAATAAAAATTACTATTTAAATATTTATATTTTAATATTTTAATTATTTTAATATAATATTTGAAGGTTATATTAGTAAATTAGCTTGGGGCGGTAAATAAGAATTAAAGCGGTAAACTAGGGCGACAATTAGTAAAATTAAGGATAATTTCGTCAAATTACAAGACTACCGCCCCATTTTTTGGGGCGGTAACTAGTAATCCCCTTTTTATAAAATAACCAACAAACATTACTTTATAAACAATAAGTGTAAAAAACATGCCATAACCTAATTTTTTTTATGGACATATATATATTATGAATTTTCACCTAAAAAATTAAATACGTCAACTATAACATAAAAATATGCGCTTTTCAAAATACAATTCCATTACATTTTTAATTTTTTACTTCTGCTTTCAGTTTTTTTTTGGCACATAATTTGTCCTAAACATATTTTTCATGGATTATTACCTAAAAAAATTGGAATTCATCAATTATAAAATGAAAATACGTCAATTATAACATGAGAATATGTCACATTCCAAAGTAGGATTGCATTACTTCTTTTTTTTCTTTTACCTTAGCATTCAATGTTTTTTTTTAAAGCAATATTTTCTTGACATATATATATTATAAATTTTATCACCTAAAGAAATTAAAATACCTAATCATAATATGAAAATACGTTCGTTTTCCAAAGTAAAACTTATTTTACTCTATTTTTTTTACTTTTGCATTTAGTTTAGTTTTTCTTACACACAATTTGTCCTTGACATATTTTCAAGGATTATCACCTAAAAAATAAAACACATCAACTAATTTTATTTTTTTTCTCCAGTTTTCATCACTTTCAAAACATGAAAAAGAAACTAAACAAATACAAAGATTGCAACAAGATCTACGAATCATGAACACTTGTGGTTAGTCGAAGGAACCTCAAAATGACACATGAGCAAAGGTTGTTGCTCATAAACCAGTCCAGGATATATTTGTAAAAAATGCCCCGCACAATCTCATCTTTATTAATTTCCTGATCTGCTTCAACCACCTCTTGCTTTATTTTGGTCAATTAGTTCACGTATGTCCACTTGCTTATCTCGACCAAAACCTACAACAATTTTGGAGATTCATTTGTAGGTTGATTGGCAAAATAGACTACAAACTCCTTGATTTTTTCCACCGCCATTCTATGGATGTCCAATGGGACATTGAGGTGTTGCAACATTAGTATTAAATCTTTGGAAGCGGGACCAAGAAGAGAGTCACGGGGGACATAACATCTAGCCTGGGTATTTGGACCGCTAGTTGTATTATTCAGTATCCCTTGGTTATTTTGAGTAGCAGAACAATAGAAATTCATATACTGATCTCTCACAATAAATTGCAAAATGAATCCATCTCTGGGAGAGTAATTTGGAAGAGAAAGATCATCAGTTTCTGAGGTAGTACATGTATACCTATCCATTCATGGCTGCAGTGACGAAATTAACAGCAAAATTGATGTGAACTGACTTAAGGAAAGGAAGAGATCTAGAGATAGAAGATCAATGAAGAAGTTTAAGAGAAAGAGAGACAACCAGAAGGAGAGGATGGAAGGAGAGTTTAATTGCGTTGAGTGACGAAGAAAAAATGTGAAAAGCCAAGAAATGTAGCTAGGAGTTGTCACCTTTTAGAGGTGCTTGCCAAACGTCAGTTGCTTTAAAATTTCATCATACTTATGACAAGAAACACGTAATCAATATAAGAGTTTGTTTTAATAGTATTAAATTTTATGTCAATGATCTTTTCAAATATAATATATAAAGAAAATTCAAGTTATTATATTATACGTAATATATGGCTATAGCAAGTTTGGGAAGAAAAGGAAATCCTAATAATGATCCCAGTTATAGAATCATTTAAAACAAACATAATTTCATAATTTTAAAAATTTTATATAAATTAAATAAATTTGATTTAAGTTTGTAAAAAATATAAATATCTAAAACATGAAAACACGTTACCTAAAATGTGTGAATACGTCATTTCTTAAAGTACTATTTTTTTTTTTACTTTTGCATTCAGTTTTTTTAACACAATTTGTTCTGGACTTATTATTTTTTTATAGGTTATCACCTAAAAAATTAAAATACATCAACTATAATAGAGTTATACGTCGCTTTCCAAAGTAGGATTCTATTACTTATTTTAGTTTTTAACTTTTGCACTCAGTTTTTTTTTTTTTTTTTTTGCACACAATTTGTCTTGAACATATTTTTCATTGATTATCATCTAAAAAATTAGAATACATCTACTATAATAGGGGAATTCATCAACTATAACGTAAGAATATGTCATTTTTCAAAGTAGAATTCCATTGCTTATTTAATTTTTTTTCTTTTGAAGTTTTTTTTTTTGCACACAAGTTTTCCTCGATATATTTTTCAATGATTATCACATAAAAAATTAATTCCACTCATAAAGTCCATAAAATAATAAAATCATAAAAATGAAAATACGATTAATGAGACTTTATCTAGCATGAAAAATATGTGTGCAAGACATGTGCACAAATTGTGCAATAGCAACAAAATGTTCAAGGCAGATGGTGCAATTATCTCCAGCTGGCTCGTCTTCCCCTTCTTCACTTTCAACTTTTCCTTGGACAATGACAATGTTCCTCATCAATTCATCAATACAAGATTTGGCTGCAGGTTTATCAACCACCACTTTATGGAAATCGAGAGAGATCTATGTAATGTCTTGCACAATCACATCTTCATTAATTTCCCGATCAGCTTCAACAGCCCCTTGCATAATATGGTTGGTTATGTCCACTTGCTTACCTCGACCAAAACCAACAACATTTTTGGTGATTCATTTGTAGGTTGGCTGGCAAAATAGACGTTAAAATCCTTCATTTTGTCAACCGCCGTTCTGTGGGTGTCCATGGAATGTTGAGAAGCTGCAACATTAGTGTTACATCTTTAGAAATGGCATTTTCACTGAGAAAAAGGTCACAAGGGACATAAAATACAGCATGGGTAGGCCTTGGAATGGTGGTTATATTTTATAGTATCTAGCAGTTATTTTGAGCAGTAGAACAATAGAAATTCATACACCGATACCTCACCATGAATTGCAAGATGAATTCATCTCTAGAGGGAGTTATTTGGAAGTAAAATATGAACAGCTTTTAAGGCAACACACCTTAAGTTAACCAACAGTAAGAACAGAATAGATCTAGAGAACAAAGATCGATAAAGAAGTTTGAGTGAGAGAGGGAGAGGGAGAGGGAGAGAAAGTCGAAGTTGTTGAGTGAAAGAAGAAAAAGTGGAGAAATTTGTGTTGATATAAAATAAGCAAAAAACTATCTTCATATGTTTGCGTTATAGAAGAAGATAATATTAACTCGCCACTTTCATCATGAGATGACTTAATGGGTGGGTAGAGAAAAGAAAGAGTCGTCATCTTCAAAATTCTTCTTTCCTGACGAACAGGACGTAACCCCCCAGCTGAAAACCAACCTCCGACCAACCCAAAATGGAGCCACCGGACTCTTCCGAAGGCCCCTCCCACCTGCAATCCCAAAATAATTGAACTTTCTCACCAGCCTTTTCCAACAAAATACAGGCCAATCCGACATCCCAAACCCAAAAGCAATTGAGTTCATCAATGGAAATTCCCACATTTTCTACAAGAAGGAAAAACTTCAAAAATTAAGGGAACCTCACAAACTATGTCTTGTTGGCAAGTTTTCATACGAAAGGCCGAAAATGCAAGAGGTTAGAGAATAATTTGGAAAACTAGGTCTTCATAGACATCTCGAAATAAGTCTGCTTAACCAGAGGCACGTCTTCTTCCACTTTGCAATGGAATCCGATATCTAGCGGTGCTGGCTCAAAGCAAGATGGACAATTAAAGGTGTTAGTTTTGAATACTGAAAAGCTTTGCTTGTATGAAAAACTAATATCCAGGTTACATATCGATTATGTTTCCGTATTAGTTGTTCCTTTATATCATATGCATAGATGATAAGGTGCAGGATGTAGCACAGTAAATCTTATCATTGGTTAAATTTATGATATATAAATTAACGCTCGTAACTGAGATAGTTTGAACATACTATCAGTTTAGGTTATTGTATGATTTAGAAATTAGTTTGTCTAGACTAATTAAATCATACGGATGTGCTTGGGACATATTGAGCAGGACCTAAGAAGGTTTGAATTAATTTATACTGGTCTTCATAATTAATTTGAACCTCATATTCTAATCTCTTAATCCCTAGACTAGAGCGGGAATGAGAGTTAGACATCGTATGCTTTGATTTGCCAAAAGGGTGCGGTCAATTGAGGCCTAGATCTCAGTACGTTGGGTATGCGTGTTTGACTTTTTAGTGTGCCGTTGCTTGTCGAAAGGAATCCATATACTGATTCACCGGGTTGGTGGTGCTCCCGAGATGAGCTCGTAAAGTTTATTATACTAAACCCGGCTGGTGGACTTATGTCCAGTATAATAATAAGGACGAGTGATACTAGTCTCAGAAGAAGTCGACGAATTGATTTGTCAGTAAATTGATGTGTTGACGAATACTAGATCTTTGATGTGAGGAGATAGAAGAATTTATAAATTGAGTGCAAAGTAATTTCGTTTTTGAGCAGTAGTTCCATAATTGGTCCGTTAGTGGTACGACTAATTATGCGTTGGATTAATCGACAAAGTGAATTAAATAAATTACCCTTGGGTTAGTTTTATATTTAATTGACAAAATGAATTATACCAAATAATTCTAAGGGTCGATTAATATTTAATTAACAAAGTGGGTTAAGGAATTAATTCGAAATGTTCGATTGGAGTTAACTAGTCTAGTGAGGAATAAGGAAGTCAATGAAAGTCCAACACTAAGATCCAACTCAAAAGCTCACTAGGTCTCCCTTGAAACTCCTTAATGTTCAACACTTGAAGACATTAAGAAACTTGGAGACAAAGTTGCCTAGAGAGAGAACTTCATCTTCTTCTTCGTTGAGTTCTTTCTCGAAGTCAGATTAGGATCCTTTTTCTTCGATATAAACTTTGCCTGGATTATTTTTCCAGCCGCCGCCTAAAGTTCCGTCGCCGATGCAATTTCAGGTGTCTTTTCTTTTGAGTCCCGCAATCAGTTTTTGTAATCCGTCACGTAGATCCACTTGTGGTGTGTTTGATCGCGACTTCTAGCTTGTGATCCACACCATTTGGTGTCTAGATCACGTTCGGATTAATCTGATTGACTGTTCATATTCTAGAATTAGCGGCAGGCGATAAATAAGCACAAGAATCTTCGGGCAACGATCTGTCAAGGATCTGTCGATTTTTTCGAAGCGGGTTTCTTTTCGAGGTGGTTTTTGCTTTTCAGGCTTTGGTTTTCTTATTGCTTGAGGACATGCTTCAAATGTATAATCTTTATGTCTTTCGCTTTTAATTAAAGATTTAATTTTTAGTATGTCGTTTTAATAAATTGAATATGTATAAGCCTAGATCCATTCAGGGGAAATGATTTTAGAGTTTAGACTCGATCGAAAGTCTCTGATTCTGGAATGCATAGCATGAAAATGAGATTTTCAGTTTGGCCTGAACCGGATCTTTTTCATTCAAATTGGTATCCGAGCGAGTGTTTCGACTTTATACTTGTTCAATTTATTACACGGCTTTGTTATTTTCATTAACAGGTGGTTATTATTCCCGGCTATTATGGTATTTACATTCATTCATAAACCCCGAGGCATGTCCGGGCTCATTTTTATTGAATGTGAATGTGTGTAATAGTAATAACCACGAGCTGGAAGCGTGTAGGATTAGAATATATCTTGTAGTAGGATTTATTCTAAAGATGTCGTCTTTAAATTCCTAGAAAGCCTTGTATATAAGAATTTATGTAAAATGACGAAGACGTTAGTGTGGGTAACTCACACACATGGGTTTTGATTTATCGTAATTTTGGGTGATTCCTAATTACATAGAAAATCCGGACAAATTAGGAGGAATCCAAATAACGAGTGGGAGCGACGCGACGGGACGTGTCAACAAGGCGTCAAAGGAAGCTATGATTGAGAAGGCTATAATATTCCGGAAATGTTTAATTACGTATTTCCCATTTTATGTCCTAATCATTGCTTGTGTGTTTTCGTTTTATGTTTTATGCATGATAAAAAACAAAATGGGTTTTATGGGTGCAATTAACTAAGGTAGAAAATTCGCATGTTAAAACTCTAACGGTTTTATAGGTGCGAATAACCAAAGTTAAGATATTGCATGTTAAAACTATAAAAATCCTCAAATTTAAAAATCTAAGTGGGAGCGGGTTGTGTTATATCCCCATGGCCTCCAATACGAATTCATATATGATGTGGATAGACTTGCGCGTTGGCATTAGGGTTTTCCTCCATATCGGATGAGTCTTTATTCATAAGATCACCATATTGAATTTCTAAAGGGATGACTATAGTGAGTTTAATTGGAGAACCTTGCAACACCTTCTCCATCTGAGGCGCATTAGTATCCTAAGTAACAAACTTAGAAGTCATGTAATGGCATACATTTAGTGTACCATTTGTAGTATCCCTCCCAACGAGATTACACTGTTTATGTGTTCAGGCTAAAATCACCGACTATTAATTTCATTGATCAAAAAATCGTTCGTCAGATAGTGAAATTAATGAACTTAGGTTCTTCTCGAGCGAATGTGGCCTAGCGTAGACATTCACACGATCGTGACCTGCATAAATCCCGGTGTGAGAGATGCTGGTGGATGATTATATTGTTTTGAGGATATCAATATTTTCTAAAAAGATAAAATACTGAAACTTGGCTGTTTATTTATTTTTCAGTTGTTGATATGTCGTTCAATCCACTTGCTGTCATTCTGAATCAAAACAAACTCACTGGTCCTAATTACATTGATTGGAAACGTAACCTGGACATTGTCCTTACTGCTGAGGGTTACAAGTATGTGCTCATTGAGGTGTGCCCTGAGACACCCAAAGATGATGCCACTCCTGAGGAGACGGAACCATATACAAGGTGGAAGAAAGCTGATGAGATGACCAGGTGCTACATTTTGGCTTCTATGTCAAATCTGTTGCAGCACCAGCATCAGTTGATGACCGCAACCTACGATATGATGACTAACCTCAAGGAGATGTTTGGGCATTAGGACAGGGTAGCCAGACAGTCAGCTATGAGGAAACTCATGAGTGCCAAGATGGCTAAAGGCACCCCAGTGAGAGATCACGTACTGGACATGGTTAGTAACATCAACGAGATCGAGGTACTGGGAGGTGACATTGACTGTGAGACGCAATGTGATATCATTCTCCAGAGCTTGCCTCCGAGTTTTGAGCAGTTTCGGTTAAACTATAACATGAACAGGTTTCAGTATACTTTGCCCGAGCTCATGATTGCGTTGGTGTTTGTTGACGGCTTATTCTCTGAGAGGAAGCACGTTTTAGTGACTGCTGGGCTTTCAGGATCTTCTTTTAGGCTCAAAGTCAAAAAGAAAAAGAAGAAGTCCCAGAAAACAGCTGCTAATAATGGACCCAAGGGTGGTGTTGCCAAGAGGCCCAAGCCAAAAGGCAAGTGTTTTAGATGTGGCAAACCAGGACATTGGAAGCCAGACTGCCCAAAGCTCAAAGGTATAAGCAATTTCACATTTGTTATTGAGACATGTTTAGCGGTGATTCCCACAGATACTTGGTGTGTGGATTCAGGAACCACTGATCATGTTTGTAATTCTTTGCAGGGGTTTCAAGTGACCCGGATGCTTAGAGATGGTGAGTTGCAGGTCTATTTGGGCAATACTACCAGAGTATCAGTTGCTGCAGTTGGAGTTGTTCGTTTTTGTTTTCCATGAAAGATTATCTGCCCGGGCCTAGCCAGAAACTCACTTTTGTACTATGTATTCCAAATTTGAAATTCTATATCTCCCTCATTTCTCGTCCGTTTTGACCAAACTTTGGCTTTTTTTAAACCTCTCCTTACAATGATTATATAGAATTTTACGGATCTTTATTTGGATTTGTAAATCTCCCATAAATCAGCTCTGAAATAGAGCTGCAAGTGCTGTTCTTTTCGTAGAAAAATCTGAAATAATAGCTGTACTTCAGAAATTCATATCTTCTTCATTTTTTGTCCGATTTAAGAAAACTATAGCTCGATTTAAACCTCTTTGCATAAAGTTTACTCAGAAATTTATAGAAGCAACTTTGGTTTTCTAGATTTTCCAAAAAACAACAAAGAATAGAGCTGCGTTCTGCAGCAGTTTTCTGAAAATGGAAACCTGCACCTACTTTAGACTAGAAGAAGTAAAATGTCTAGGCTAGTTGAATAGACATGTAAGAACGAAGAGAACCTAAGTTTTAAAGTTGTTAAACTTGACTTGCCCTTGTTGTAGGAACTCAGCTGGACCAAGGTGAGCTTCCAAAGCCTTGACGATCGGTGAGTGTTCTCGCTATTTTCTTGTTGTGTAAATGATTTGCTATCACCTAGATGTGTTCTGCATATATGTATAATATATATAGTTATATTCGTGCATATTCCCTTATCTCATGCCTTTGCATGAATGATTTATACATGTTACTGATTGGATTGAATGACTATTGCTTGACATTGCTGTTACGATAGTGTAAATGGTTACTCGGGTATACCTTGACTGAAACTGCAACTATTGGCCGTTACGGGGATCCCCAACCCTCTACGATTAAGCTGAACTCTCCAGGCCAGCGACAGGCTTAAGGCCGTCGGGATGTACTGTTATAGCTAGCTACACTGACTGTTAAGGGCGACGGTTGACGATAGTGCGGGGCGCCGCACAAAATGGTACAGTGAGTGGTTAGTTTCACCTCTTTGGGATCAGGTAGCCCAGGGTGAATTCTAGCCACGCTACATGAACTTGATTGATTGATTGACAAACTCTACTGATGAGTTAAATGTACATTGTTTGATTGATTGAATGTAATGACGTGTTGTATTGACTGAATAAATGTTTGTTGAATGTAAAACAAAATGTTTGGAATGAGATATATTTGTGATTGATATTTCTGGACTGAGACTCGTTGTTTTAAAAATAAAAGAGAACCTCACGGGCGTTAGCTCACCGTTATTTTCAAAATTATTATTTTCTTATAGGTTTGAAGGCAGGTGCAGGCGCTAGATCAGAGTGTCACAGCGACCCAGACTAATAGTTAGAGTTTTGAGGATTTTAACCCGGTAGTTGTATTAGCAAACTATAAACCTATTGTATATTTCCTTTAAAGCAGGTTAAACTGTATTTCTAAAAGAGTTAAATATATCCCATATGTTTAAACTTCTAATTTATTTATAAAAATATACTTTATTGAATGAGACCTGACGTGAATCAGCCAGATGTTCGGTCAACCTCCCATATTGGATAGGGGGTTTGTCTGGGGCATTACATAAACCCTCATCTAAAGGCCGAAACCTAGATGACTCGAACTCAATACCTATTGGTTTTAAACAGGGGTGCCAACCACTGGGCTACAATTCTCTTGTCAGAAAATTCTTCTTTTTAATTTCTTTATATGTGTTTTTGCAGAAACCAATTGAATTGCTATTTGTATCACAAAAAAATAAAAATAAAAATAAAAATAAAAATACCAACAATTGCCCCTTAAAAAAAACAAGTTTGCGGCCCAAAAATGCACGAAAAAACACTTGATTCATGGCGCCAAGGCTCCACAAAGAGTTTGTTCCAATGGTCAAATTCCTAATCCAAAGGGTTGACCACACGACGAAATGCCTAAGAAAGGTGTTTGACATGTGGAACACGCGCTTAATGAAGGCTTTTCTTCCGTGGAATACTCGCTTTATGAAGGCATTTGACCCGTGGAACGTGCGCTTAGTGAAGGCGTTTCTTTCGTGAAAAGCTCGCTTTATAAAGGCGTTTAATCGTAGAACGCGTGCTTAATGAAGGCGTTTCTTTCATGGAACGCTCGCTTGATAAAATGCACATTTCTTTCGTGGAATGCTCACTTTATGAAGGCGTTTTACAGAAAGCGTTTGTTCCAATGGTCAAACACCTAATTCAAAGGGTTGACCGCGAAACGCCTAAGAAAGATGTTTGACCTTTGGAATACGTGCTAAATGATGGCGTTCCTTTCGTGGAACGCTCACTTCATGAAGGTGTTTCACGGGAAAAGGGTTTTCTTATAAAAGTACTATTTCTAAATTTGTGATACAAATATTAGAGTGGAATGCGAGGGGTTGTGGGGGACCATTTTGTAATTGGAGAGGAGGTAAATACTAAATGGTTGCTCTCCTGACTCCAAAAAAGAAAAAGGGAAAAAAAAAGGAAAAAAAAAAAAAAAAACCGCAAAACCTACTCGCTGTTGGAGATTTACCCGAAACGATGGAAATTGGATGGCGCACACACAAACCGCTGATGATGTCGTCAATAATATCATCACTCCCTTCTTCTCCAAGCTCAATTCACTTATCCTTTAGCCCTAATCCCGCTCTTGTTACCATCACTACTGGAAACCCACCTCACGCGATCTCCACCAAAAGCCTCAGAATCTTCAACGTCAAACTCTGCGCCGCGTCCGGTGACCAGAGTCGGACTTCGTTATCGCCATTGATCGGTGATATTCTTAGGAATCTCGCTGTCTCATCTGTTATCTTGCTCGGTTTAGGTTGTGGTCATCGTGGTTTCTCTGCCTCTGCCGCTGTGGGCATTGATACTCCTGTTGCCCCTTCTGTGGACAGCCAAATTCAAGGTCTGAATTGTTGTTTTACTTAGTTTGGAAATTAATTTCGTTGTTTCCATGAAAGTAGTGGTTGGGATTTGCCTTTCTGTAGCTTGACCATGTGGCACTTCATCGTTATTATATCATTTTGCTCATAATGATGTGGACAATGATTCCTGCTTGTACCTTGGGCTGTTTTGAATTGTAGAGTTGCAGACAAAACTAGGGATTTGTTTTTATATCGGTCTAATAAGTGGAGAGAAAGATATCTTGCGATGGTGCTACGATTTCTTTTACAAAATGTTGGGTTTTTGTTTAACTTGAATATTACCGGGATGAAAGTTTTGTGGTGGTCCCATTATTTGCTCCTAGTAACATGCATAAAAGGAAGAGTGTGTGATAGAAGCTATTGCTTTACTCAACTACTAGATACTTTTAATGTTCTTGAATTTAGCTTCTGGAATTTAGTTTTACCAGGATGATAGGGATGGAGCTCAGGTAATCTTTGCTTCCCAATCTTGAGGAGCTAGTACAATCTGAAGTTTAGTCAGCTGAACACCATTATGTAGAGTAAATTCGAATGTGTCTGTAGCTGGAGGTCCTCTTCAATTGTTTTGAGCTTTCTATCTACAACTTCCTAAAACTTCTGAATATAGAGTATTTGTGGTGAATTTTTGATTATTTGATTTGAGGATTGTTTAAAAAGTTAGGGAATGAAGTGGACAACATGTGAAGGGAGGTAAAGAAGATGAAAAATTACTTGAGATGAAGAAAATAATTAAAGGTCCAGCTAATGAAGTATAATATATAATTATATGAATGATTTGGGAATCATTCAACTGATCTAAGAATGTTGAAATGCCTTCACCAAAATTTTTTTAAACCATAGGCTGTAAAGGTCTTTTTTAGTGAATTTGTTAGCCATACACAGTCATTCTAATATTCATTGAGTGAGAACATTATAGTGTTCTGTGTTCCATGGAATAGGCCAATGTTAGCGAAATACACGTGTCCATGGTTTAAGGCACGCGGAAAGGGATTACAACTATATTGGACATGGTCAAAGAGATTGGATCTTTTGGCTTTTGTGTTAACTTAGGACCCTATCTGTTACATGCCTGCTATAAATATTCATGTATTATAACCCTGATAAGATGTTGAAGAAGGGGAGTATGTAGCAATAAAAGCTGTTGCCATCTGACTTGGTGGGTTATGGGTTTGAGTTTGGGAAACATCTTCTTAAGAAATATAAACTAAGAGTGTGGTACATTAAGCCTTAGTGGTTCAGTCCAAGAAGGAGCTTCTATGCACATACCTATATACGGCTGTAAATGAGCGGTTTGGTCAAAGTTGGATTGAGTCGGAGTTGACCGAGCTCAAGCTCTGGTTCAAAATTAAAACAACCTGAGCTCAAGTCGCTAATGTGCAGGCTATTATATATTATACTGGGCATATTATATACATTTTTATATATTAAAAGATATTAAAAATCCTTTCTCGTCCTCTTTCTGCTGTCAAAGTTTCCTCCGTCTTCTTCACTGCTTCTTGTCACCACCTCCCTCTCAACCATCGTCGCCCCCTCTCCCGGTTGCCATCTCCCTATTCACTATCTTTTCCTACTCTCTTACTACCGCAGATTTCCTCGCTGTCATCGCACCTCTTCCCGCCTTCTACCCTCCATCACTTTCTCTCCCACCTTTCCTCCCCCATCATCTTCTCCACCTCTTCTCTTCGCAGACCTGAGTTAGAAAAGTTGACCCCCTTTCTCCTTCGCGAATCACATTTGAATCATAGAAGGGGATGTCTAGATCTAATCTAGAGGTAAGGGAGGGGACAATGGAAAATATGAGAAAGGAAGGGGAGGCTCCATCTGTTTCCATCTATGGTTTCTCTAAATCTCATGCTATGGTGATAGAATATTTTGCTGATGGCTCCAATTTTTTTTTGTTATTGTGCTGTTGAACATTGTTTTTGGGCTGCCATGAAATTCTTTTGTTCCCAGATTTTTTTGTATTTTCTTCTCTATTTTTTTTTTTTTCTATTGTCCTGCAAATGGCTGCTATGTTTTTTTTTTTTTAAATTTTTTTGCTGTTGATGTACCAATGTTTGTGGAAGAAAATTTTTGCTGTTGATATACCATTGTTTGTTGATGTACCTGCATTATGATTGGGCCTTGAGAGGAAGATGTGAGGAATGAGAGCAAACTGAGAAGGAGGTAAGGAGACGAGGAAACTACATCCTTCTAAGTTCACAGAATCAGAGGTGCGAATGTAATTTTATTTCATGAATTAGATAAAAATTGTAAGACATAAATTAGTGGGATGAAAACCTTGAGGTATATGCAATGAATTGTGATATTAATTTTGATTGTAGTTCAAATCTTGACATTTGCCTATGGAGACTTAACAAATTAAGTGAGTTTTCAGTTTAGGCATTATTTAAAATATCACTAGAGAAGGTCGAGAGGAGAGAACATGGAATCATTTCGGCTTGACTCACTATAATTTTCAAGGAAAACTTGATCTCAACTTGAGGACTAGTTTCCTCCAGCATGGGGAATTCATGCAGGAAGTAAAGCTCTAAAGGGCAAAAGTATAATTAGGAAACTTTCAGTTACGAAAGCTTAGACGTTGATTAGAGTTATGTTCAGTTTTTTTATAAATAATAAATTTTAATTAGATAGGATCCTAGAAGTTGATGGATTGTTTTATTATGGGTGTTGATGTAAGATTCTAGTTGATATTGTTTTAATGATTTATACACAGATGATTGCCCAGTTTGTTTTTTAAACATTGTGGAAGTTTTTCTGTTTTGTTGGTTTTCCATTTTTGTTCCATAAGCAAGGAGAATTTCTGGATGGTGACTAAGAAATTTTGAACCCACTGGAAGGATGTAACAAGTATGAATTTTGAAAATATCATGATGCTTGAGAATTTTAAAATTCTTGAAGATCTTATGGGTTGGAGAATTTGGAAGCTCACAAATAAGGTTCAGGCTTGCAGTTTGAACTCTTTTTAAATGTCCCAAATGATTTTTGAGAAGGAATTGTTTTGGTATGTAAAAGATTATTTTTTAGAGGAATGACAGACTTGAACAACCCTTAAGTTTTAATTTTATTTTAAAAAAATGAAGATGTTGATGTCAGTAAAAGTTCCATTTCAATCTCTCTAAAGTTCTGTTACATGGATTTCCCAATTTGAGGGGTAATACTGCCAACACGACACGACACGACTGGACTTCGGTACCGACACGGATATGTGTCAGACTCCATCAAATAAAAGTGGGCTCTTTGACTAAGTCAGTCTGTGAACAAACAAGGGGAAAAGAAGCACGAGAATTGGAAGAAACCATGACATTGTATTAGGAGAGAAGGAGAGAAGGAGATGGGCAGAAGAGGAAGACTAAGATGGAGAGACAGAACGATAGAGAGAAGAGGATGAGTGGTTGCCGGCTGCTAGGATAGAAAAAGAGAGGATAGGTTTTACTTATATTAGTAAAATAACTGTATAATACCCAATAATTTGGGCTCCTAACAAATTGACCCTAATTTTATTTATCTTGCTGTTAAGGCCCAAAATTTCTATAGTAACATATACTAATTTCTTTCTATTATTTATAAACAACTGTGACTATAATATACTAAACTGCTATAATTTAAATTACATCCCAGTACCCACACTCGTGTCTATCATGGGGTCCCGGTAATCCTAAATTTTAAGAAAATACAACACTGGACACTATCCCTGCACCTGACACTTGTACCTGAGTCCATGTGACATAGCTCCAAAGTGAAAAGAAGTATTGATAATTTGTTCAACAAAAACAAGAAAAATGAAGATATTTAATTAGGTATACCATGTTCAGTGAGTTAATAAATTTCAAATTCAAAAGAGCACTATATGTGCACAATTCTTTCCAAAATTATTATGATCTTCAAATTTATTTAAACGTCTGGTGCGAATCAAACAGAAATGTGAAATGGGACTGAGGCATATTTCACTAGAGTTGGAAAGCTCAAAGACAAGCATAATAATTGCCAAATATTTGTTAATTTTATACTGACATGTAAACATGAATCTCCGAATTCGAAGCTCTACTAATGTCCATTTGTATTTGTTTAGCATGTATAGAAAGCCATTTGGATGCATGCATGTGAGGATATAAGTTGATGAATATATTCTCGTTTTTAAGACAGTGAAACTCATGAATTTTGCGAAAGCAACCTCTTTTATGGTTCAATGTGACGGTCATTCGTGGATGTTCAGATATTGGTGATGTGGGAAAGCTAGCTATTTTGGAGGACGATGATACAAGGGAGGCATTTGAGAAATGGAAATCCAAAACATATGCTCTTAATGTCTCTTTGCGAATTGTTGCTTTACGCAACTCATTCCCTCCTATTTGGTTCAAGGTGTGCTTCAACTCTTTGGTTGTTTGTCTTAATGACCTCTCATTTCTTCAACCTTCTGGATGCATAAATTTTTTAAGGTTGTGTGAATTGACCATCAATTTGACTGCAAGCAGCAATGCCAATGTAACCTGTTGACGAATTATACCGCATCTTGTTTTGAAGGATTTCATTCGATCCCAAGGAAAGAGGGTGAAGTTACAGCTTGAATTTCGTCAAAGCCTGCAAGACATCTTATCTGGGCTTCGTGCTCCGCTTAAAAAGAGAGTTGTTAGTCCTATGGTGGCAGCTGATCTTGTTACAGTTGGTGACTCATGGCTTAGTTTTGCTATAAAGGAAGGATTGATTGATCCTATTGAAGGGGTGGAAGAACAAGATTGGTTTCAAGATTTGACTGAAGAGTGGAAGGTAAACATGCTTTCTGTGACAATCGAAGAGGTTAAAAGTGGTCCTAGTAATTTTTACGACAATCAACTGTGGGTAACTTGAAGGTGTGTTTATCACAATTCGGTATCTCTTTTCTACTGGAGAAGGAAAATGTATTTGAATAAAACTAGTTGATTGATATGTTCTCTGAAAATTGTCAGATTATGTATATGCTAAAAAAATGTTTGAAGAGCTAACAATTCTGCTTCGGCTGTTTCCACTCATATTATCATTATTCTATAAATATTATTTTCTACTTCCACATCAAAGAGAAAGATGAGCCTTTCCATAGACCCCCAAATTTGATTCTAGATAAGCCTTTCTATTACCACATCAATTTGATTCTAGATACACCTTCATATTTCCAGATCAAAGGGAAGAATAAATGAAAGTAGTTAAATGGAAGTTATTTGTAAATGCAGAATTTATACAGTTCTTTTAATTAGCGAGGAAATAGTGTTCACTTTTTCTTTTCTGTTTCTCCTCATCCCCATTAATTATGTACTTCATCTACTTAGTCATCTTTTTCAGAACTCTTTCACTTAATCTCAGGTATATTTACGCAGGAGTACTGATGGAAAATTGGATCCACGAGGTCAAGTATGGGCAGCTCCATACAGATGGGGAAGCATGGTTATAGCTTATAAGAAAAGCATATTTAAAAAGCATAACTTGGATCCTATAGAGGTAATTCATCTCTATGGCTGTTGAATTTGGTTCGACACCCGAGGATTAAAATGGATGTCTGATATCTGAACTTTTGACTTTTTTCCTAGTTATAAATGGTCAGGCAAGGTTAAGTCATCGGCAAATTCTACAAGTTAGTCAGAATTTTAAAGCAGATTTGTGTTGCAAAATTTTTTTATGTGCTGTGGTCTGGAAGGTCACTTTATTCCGTGCCTAAGTTGGGAAGGTTCTTGCTTCTGTTGTTTCATTAGTTTATGAATATTTTGAACTTATAAATCACTCAGGACAGCATATGTTATTTTCCTTGAATTATTTTGTCTTCTAAACAAAAGAGGAGCCTTGAATTATTTTGTCATGAAACATCCTCTTGTGTACTATTATTGAATTCCCTAACATTTTATCTGTTCTAGTGCTTTAAGTACATGATGTAAGAACCTCAGAAAGAGGCAATTTACATGGTTGTGGAGACTTGGGAAATTGTGTCTGAAAAGGTGGTTGCAAGTTGCAACTTATTAGGCAAATCCTTTTTCCTTTTCAAATGTTTTCCTGTGTTGCTTTTTGAGGTTTCATAAATTTGATGATTTATTGGAGAGCTATAGTTTTTGTTTTTGTTCTTTTTTTTTAAAAGAAAGATGGAGAGCTATGGGGATCAACCAGTGTCAGACGCCAAAAGATTTTTTTTTTTTTTTTTCTCTTCTGTTTTGATTAAAATAAAAAAAGGCACATAGAAGATTTAAGTTTAAAGATTATCGACCTTCATGTCTGAGGAATTCTGTGCCAAATTTTACTCTCTTTTACTATCAGATATATTTCTCAGTTTAATTTCGTTTTTCATACTGTATTTGGAAAATCTCAAATACTTGAAATACATCTGCAGGACTGGGCTGATTTATGGCGTCCTGAACTTGCTGGGAAGATTTCAATGGTTGATTCACCACGAGAAATCATCGGTGCAGTTCTGAAGTACATGGGGTCTTCTTACAACACACATGACATCGCTTCTGGGGTTGCTGGCGGGAAAACTGCTTTGCTTGAGAAACTTTTGTTGCTCACTAAACAGGTAAAATGAAATTCAGTAGTGTTTTATTTATACTGGAGCAACCAACTTCATACACTATTAGGTAAAGCAAAACTATAGGTTTTATTATCTCTGAACTTTTGTATGGCTTGTTTATCCTTCAAACCAGTGTGTAGCTTTCAGGTGCTGAAATGATAATTGTTGTTCATGGCACTTGAATCCCATTGTGTTTGATTTAAACTACTGCAAGTATATTGTTTTATTGAAATTGAAATTCTTATGCTATAAAAAATTGATAAACCTGCATTGGTGATTCTGCAATGATATATGAAATTGAACACAGCTTTCGAGCAAGAATTGAAACTTTTAACGATCTACTAGGTTTCAACTTTAGTCATGTCACTTTGGCACCTATCACTGATGCTGTTGTACTGAAGCGATAAATAATTTTTGTTGTAACATTGAATTCTATATTTAAATTATATTGTTTTATTGAAGTTCTAATGGTTTGACTTTTTGCCAAGCAGCATTGTTCTGCATACTTCCTTTAAAAGGATACCTTTCTTTTTCTTATTTTTTGTTGATTGTATTTGTTGTCTTCTGTTGCAATAAGAAATGAAATAGTGAAAACTATTGAAACAGTTCTTAAGAAATCTAAAGGGCGATTCTTTTAATGGTTTTTTATAGGTTCGATTATTTGACAGTCAGTACTATCTTAAAGCCTTTGGAGTTGGGGATGTATGGGTGGCTGTTGGGTGGAGTAGTGATATTCTTCCTGCTGCAAGAAGGATGTCAAATGTTGCAGTGATTGTTCCAAAGTCTGGATCTAGTTTATGGGCAGATCTGTGGGTATGTATGAAAATCTTCTGCTGCCAACTTGAAGCCTTTTTTCTTCACTGCTCTGTTGAAACTCTAGCTCATTGAAAGTTCCAGCACTCTCCTTGACTGTTTATTAACTTTTATATGAGTTGTAGGCAAAATTACACTTCTTGCTTTTTAATCTTTTAAAGTATGCAGAATCTTGTATTTGATTAAGCAAATAGGTGTCCTTTCCACATACTTACATTTATGTTGAGGATTGGAAATTTTTGACAAGGCAAAAAATATTGGGATGAAGGTTCAAATTTAGGAGAAAATTTGAGAAAAAAAATTCAATTAATTTTTGAAAATTACAGCAGCATATAATAGATAATGAGAACATTATTTTTGTTTTGACTATTTTTTTTTTAAAAAAATTGGAACTTTTTATTCAGTAATCTGATTGATTTCTCTTTTTAAGGCTCTGATATTGACTTTGCTAGCTGGTGGGTCAATGGGGTCTTGGTGATTTTAACAACTATGAGATTTTTTTTATTTTCACCGAACCATAGAGGGATGTGGATTTTCTTATCCATTTATTTCTTGGTGAAAGCTCTTACCCGTTAGTTATTAGAGCTTGACTATAACTAACTTCCAAGGATAGTTCAATGTTTCCCAAAGTTTTGCTCGAGAGTTGAAGGATTCTTATGCAAAATATTTTGAGTCTATTTTTATTTATGTCTGAATTTGAGCTAGACAGGTTTACATTTATCATAAAAAATGCCTATTATCCTGGCGGTTGATTCCAAGGATAACTAGTGAGATACATGATTCATGACATTTAGAATTTCCTTTTACAGCTTTATATGAATGATATTTTTTTATGTTAAGTAGATAATTTTTAATCTTTTGACTGGAGTCCATTGGTTTATCCTCTGATAAATTCTACTCTTTCTCCCAAATAAGAGTCTTGCTTCTGAACTTTTCATTGCTCCGCAAGAAAATTCTGCTTCATTTTTTACCTTTAAAATCTATACCTTTACCTTCAATGCCCTTACTGATATGATTCTATGGTTCACAAATAGGATGTAAGGGTATGAGTGAAATAAAATTTAATAAATAGTGTATTCTATGTTTTGTTTCTACATCATCAAAATAGGTCTATTTTTCTCATAATTATTATTCAACCCATTCGTGTTTTAGAACATCTTTTATTTTCTATTCACTTACTTTCTGTGAAGAATCGCTGTTGTGTTTAACATAAACTATCACAAAACTGAAACTTTGAGATAGGATAAATTTTGTTACCCTAGTAATAGTTGTCGTATATTTCTACATTTGCGTGAAATTTAGATAGTGAAAATAATTGTAGAATGGCTGTAAAGAAGGTAGTTAAAAGACCCAAGTCTTATTACTTTTCTTATTTGGTCATAAGCTGAGGTTGCATGCTGTGAAAACAAAATTTGTGTCAATGCATGTGATGGAATAGGTATCATCATTGTATGATATTTATCTAAATTATCCTAATTTGCAAGATTTTGATTTATAATATTACTGCAGGCAGTGCCTGCCGCTTCTAAAATCAAAATGGCTGGATTTGGAGGAAGAGTTAGAGGACCATCTCCTCTAGTGATTCAATGGATTGAATTCTGTCTGCAATATGCAAGGGCACTATCATTTAAAGATGAGGTTATTCCAGGTGCGATACCTAGCGCCTTCAAAGACTTCTTTCAAGAGTCAGATAGGCTTGGTAAAGGTCGGCCTAAGCTTGAAAGTAACCTCGTTGCTGGCGTTCCTCCGCCTGAGATTTTGGCTAAGTGCGAGTTCTTGGAGACATTAGCAGAAGACACATTGGCTGATTATCAACAGCTAATGGACGGTTTGAACAGACCTGAGCCTCCTTTTATGAGAGCACAGAATAAATTGTGTTCGGTACTTAAACTTTTCCTGGCAAAATTGCAACAAAAAACTGTATGAATTAGCTGATGGTGGTTACTGACTTTTTTTTTTTTGGGTTGGCAGGTAGATTTGTTATTGCATAACCTTGTAAGAATCTGTTTTCCGGTTAAAAGTTAAGGCTACGCTTGTTTTTTTGTCAAAATTTTTGTAGGGTGAATTACATTTACTTTCTCGTGGTCAAACTACCAGTTGCCCCTCGAAGTTTTTTATAACTACTAATACTCTCTTAACTAAAGTCAAATATAAAAAAAAATCAAAAGAACAAAAAATTTTAACACTATTTTGTTAAAATGAGATTATAAAATGAAAGAGAGTTGCAAGTTTGTACAGCAAAGCTGAGTCTGCAGGACTTTATCTATAGAGCCACAATTTTTAGTTTAACTGGTAGCTTAGATTCATTAGAGTAATTTAGCCACGGTGTTCACTTAAACATAGTTGTGGCTGCATGATGAGATTGTCTAAACTGCACAAGCTCAAGATATACCTCTCAATATTTAGGAGGTTTCACATGTTCTTCTGAAATTTAATGTATGTATATGTCTGGAACAGTTAAATTTTTGCAAACTGATTTGTGGAAATAGCATTATGAACACGAGTATCATTTGGGAACGAGCAAGTACTTATATTTGTGTTTGTAGAAAAATATGAAATTGCCAAGGGATATATAAACAAAAAGGGGGATTTTGGAATTTCCTTTGGAGACTACTCTTGTTCTGTACTAATTGGTGATGATGACAATCTGAATTTCTTTTCCCTCCATTCTTCTCCTCTTGTCTGTCTCCTTTATATGCCAAATCAATCTTCAGGATCCCAAGTCCTGACATTCTGTGATTTAGATGGAGGTGGACTGTGAGAAGGCTTTCCAACTAATTCAAGGACAGCAAGTGGTTGCAGGACAAACTGGGAACCTAGTCATGACCATTCGAAGGTCGTTGCGAAGGGAGTGGAGGGTGGAGATAAGGCATGTACTTGGGGAAGCAAATTTTACGGTGGACTGTATGGCAGAACTCGCATCAAAGAGTCGGAAGAGTGTAACAAGGTTAAAAGAGCCACCGACAGAGGTCTTCGAAAGGATTGAGTATGACCGAAGGGGAAGGGTGCTGTTTCGTTACATGACCGATGAATAGTTAGGCAGTAGTCTCTTTTTTTGTACCAGAAAAAAAATATATGTACATTCAAAATTCAAAATGAAATATATTGTAAGAGTTTCATTGATTAGAGGTTGCTTAAAAGAAAACTGATCATCTAAGTAATCATTAATGAAATTCTTTACTTGACTTCAAATAACGTAGAAAATTATATATCTGTCCAAAGGAATGGCAATATTCAATATCATGAACAAAAGAATCTCAATTTTTTTTTATATATTTTTTAGTCTTTATAATTTAATCTTTTATTACCATCATTTTGTTTGAAAAGTTACTATTTCTAATTTTACTTATACTTACATTTTATTTATTTATATTTTTATTATATTTTAATTATCTAATCACTTTTTTCTAATTATAATATTTCATTTAAGTACAAAGTAGAAGTAGAATAAAATATTTAAACCAACTAAAAGAAAGTGGCGGGAAAATGGCGGGAAAGTGGCCGAACCCTGTTTCTCCCTTTTGAGCCATTGGAGAAGTCCGTCTATAAATGCATACCAGGCAGTAGCGCATTACTCCCTCCCTTTCTTCAGAATTTTCATCAGAATTGCATTCTTTCCAATCAAGTTTTCTCCTCCCTTTCTTCAGAATTTTCATCAGAATTGGGTTCCGATCGAAGAAAGACATAATTCTCCATTCATACTAAAGATCCCATCTCTCTGTTTTTCTTCAATCGGATTCATACCATCATCCCGCCTCCTTCAACCGCTGCAATCACTGACACTCACTGACTGTAACCTAATTTTTTCCACACAGAAACAGCACCCAATGCCCTTATCTCTTCGCTTTGTCAACTGTTGGATTCTTGAAGCAATTCCCATCAGTTGGTGAGTCGGGCTAACGTGTGTTTAGAAATCTAATTTAGACAGTCATCATGTTTTTATATTAATTTCCTATAGAATTCTTCTGCTGAAATTTTGTTATTGTTGGGTGAACTGATAATTGATTCTCTGTTTTTCTTCAATCAGATTCATACTAAAGAACCGATTTTTCTTCTCTTTATTTGTGTGCCACTACTTCAGTTCTACAATGTCTTCCTTGCTTGTATGCACATGTCTTCTGGGTTTCCTTGAATGAATTTAAGAAGCGGTTCTAGATCTGAAGTGGGGTTTTTATTGATTAGGTTTAACTATTTCGCTTTTATTAGACTGGGTATTGTTCTTTGTAATGTAAACAATTGCACCTTTGGTGCAATATTTTGTCTTTCTTCTCATAAATTGGTTATCTATCTGCATAATCTGGTGCAACCCACATCTGTAATTTTCATAGCCTAGTGCAGTTATTAAACTGGCTTACCTTCAATGACATTCCTTATTGTCATTGTGGCCCAATCTCGTCGATTTGGAGTTGATTTTCACATTTTTCTGATGCAAGTGCAAACAAACTACGAGAATTCTAGCATCACATTTTTCTGATTTTTATAAACGGAGATGGAAACTTGCTTAAGTTAGTTCCATCTGTTGTTTCACTGTGTATTTTTTGTGTTTAGCACACTTGCTCTTGAGTTGATATAATTTAAAATGGATATGGGAGCTCGCTTAAGTTAGTTCCATCTGTTGTTTCATTGTGTATTTTTTGTGTTTAGGATTGTTAGCAAAGATGGTATTTGTTTTTCGTGTGCACATTTGTTATTGTTGGGTGAACTGATAATTGATTCTCTGTTTTTCTTCAATCGGATTCATACTAAAGAGCCCATCAAGTTTTCTTCCTTGTTTTTCTTCAATAAGAGTTTTGTTCATCAAATGGAGATTCCAACTGTGAAAGCCAAAAACCTCAAAGAAGAGTTCAGGGTCATCTGAGAAACCCTACGCAAGACATCCTACGTTTCTTTGGATACTGAGTTTCCAGGCGTTGTATTTGAATCCTGGAAAAAGTACTATGAACTTACCTACGAAGAAAAGTATGCCATACTGAGGGATAATGTCAACCAACTGAAATTGATCCAGTTAGGCATCACTATCTCTGATGTGCAAGGAAAATCGCCAACTGTTTGGGAGTTCAATTTCAGCGATTTTGACATAGACAGTGACTATGCCAATATTGATTCGATCAATCTCTTGAAGAATCAAGGGATTGATTTTTTGTCAAACCGGAAGGAAGGAATCTGCTCCGTAGACTTTGCAAATGAATTTCTGTCATCAGCGTTGGGCTTCTCACTTACGTTATGTAACGGACTCCGGCCTAATACTACAGATCCCAGAGTGTCATGGATTTTTTTTGACTGCTACTATGATATTGGATATCTCATTAAAGTTTTGACTCAAAAGCCACTGCCTCAAAAATCTATGGATTTTCTGATGCTTGTCCGAGCATATCTTGGAACCACCGTTTATGATGTCAAAGAAATTGTAAAGACAAAATCTTTTGGATGTCATGGTGGACTCAACAAACTAGCGGATTATTTCAACATCAAGAGAAAGGCGGGAAAGTCTCACCAAGCAGGATCCGACAGCTTATTGACTTTGGAATGTTTTTTGGCGGCATTAGCAGTGGTGATTGGTTATTTAGGCAAACAAGGAGCAGTGGTTAAATTTTGAGAATTCAACTATGTATTGAACGGATTTGCGGTGGATCAATCAAAGATGGTTCAGCAAGAGAATTTGATGTTGAAGAAACACATTTATCAGTACCATGCATATGGTGTTTTCCCAGTCAGAATGAACCATTGTTTACTAGTTCCAGCTGCTGCAATCCCTGTTTCTCGATTTCAGTGAAGGTAATAGTAGACTAGAATGAAGTTGATTTATGGTAAAGCTGGGATTTTTGTAAGGGATTTGTTATGGGCTGTGATCCATGTGAACTGGTTGGCAGTTGTATAATCTTTCTGTGTCATGGGGGCTACCCCTATTGTTCCTTTAGAGCTTCTATATTGCTTTTGGCTAGTAATCCATTATTCAAGGTGTCTCACTGAAGAGTTGTTTTATGTATGCAGGAATCTACTGATTGTTGCACTACTCTCACGGACAGATACTGCAGAAAAGAAAGGAGCTTGGTGTTGTTCTCTCAAAGCGAAAACCACATAAAGCTAAGTAAATATCCTCACAATAAGAACTATGATATATTAGAACTCTGTATTATATAATACTATATCTTATTCTTCTGTTTCAAATCTGATCTTTTCATGCTAACTGCTAATTAGTAGCCCGGACCTTTGTGTTTGGATGTGTTAATGCTGATCTGAATGATGTGGTAGAATCAGGGAAATTTAGTTTTATGACTTAACAATGTTTTCAAGAATTCTTTTGTGGAATGTTGTTTATTGTTCTTGCCTGAAAAACATTTATTTTGTAACCATTATACTATCGTGAGTCTTGTCATTGAAAGTCATACCAGTATCTTCATGATTTGTATTGTGTTTTTTATTGCGGTTGGATTTGATTTATGTTATGTTTTAGATGGTTAATTATGACCCAACCTTAGCCTCATATGTTAGGCCTTGCTGGCTCAATTCTTCCTAACACTCTGCACCAGGCTGGCCTTTTTTTGGGATGGTTAAGAATTTTGATCCTTGGATATTCTTTCCTACTCCATGTTTGAAGCATCCCCACAATTTATGCTTTTTAGCAGTTTCTCATTTAACTTCTCGAGACTGGTTTCGACTGAATTTAGTTTGATGAGTTGCTGTTACTTCTTTAGGATGATTTGCAGATAATTCCTTGTTAGGGGGGAAACTCTGACCATTTTCTTTTCCAAAAGTTTCAGATAGTGCAGGCCCTGGAAACCGCTCATTGTCCCCCCAAGGTATAGATCTTGTGAATGTTTTGAATAAATTGGGATATCCCTGTTGTTCGTTTACCTGTTATGTTGAATTGCTTTTAAAACATTGATTCTGGTAGCCTTGCAAATTATGTTAGAACTCTAACTGTTTCATAAGTTTTAGTTATTATGTATGGCTTGCTAATCTTGACTTGTCTATATATTACGGCCTTGAAAATTTCCTCGTCCTGGGTTCTAGTTGCAGAATGTGATTGGGACATTGAAAGCCTTTTCAAAAGTTTTGTTTTGAAATCACCTGATGTGGCTGAACCAGTTCAGTGACTTCACAAGAAATAGCCATTATATAAGCTGAAGGGACTTTTTGAACTGCCTTAACTGATACAGCCATAATGATACCTTTTGGTTTTATCTGAGAAACTTTTTTGTATATGGGGAAGCTAACTGTTCTAGGAGTTAATCTCTGAGGCTTTACTAATATTCAGGACACATCTGCCTTCACGTTACTTCTCTTCCTTCACAGTGCAAAAGTTTGAGAACTGAGAATTGTCTCCTTATCAGGTCCCTAGAAGAAAGTGATGAGGACCGACCGAAGGTGGAGATGTTAGCAATAAAGGAAAAAGGATTGGGATCAGAAGCTAGAGCGGAGCTCATAGCTAAAGCAGATCAAGATTTTCAGCGGTTGAGCAATGCTGAGAGAGAACGATAGTTACAGAAGCAAAAAAGCGCCGCTGGGGACAGGAAGATGAGGTATGGCATCAAATTGGTATTCCTATTCTTTTTTTCCATTCTTCTGTGAGAGCCGTTATAGTTTGTTCTGTATCTGAAATGTATTAGAGTTTTGGCATACAAATAAAAGCCATAATTTTCCTAAGGAGTATGATGGTTTGTGGAGTCACTAGCCATGCTTGTGTGTTGTTTAGAAAGCATTCTTTATACAAATTTGAGTAAGAAGAGCCATAATATGTCATTCACTTTATGGTTAAATACACTTAGATATTGATTAGAGCAGTTCCAGCACTTCCTCAATAAATTTGTGCTCGAATTCATTTTTCCTACAGTTGTTGATCCACTAATTTGTATAAGGTCCTGCAGACATAGGTTTATTGAGACCTGAAGTTTGTGATTTATTTATGTTGTATCATGTCTTTTTTTTTTTCTTTTCAAGTAATTTGAATCTTGTTAAATCAAAATATCAAAAGCATCGAAAAATAAATATGGAATTTGGGTTATCCTTGATGAGGAAAAATGAAAAAAGTTAAATTATTTACTGCATCATGGCTAGCTTCTTTAGATGGTCAGCACTAGTTTGTTTCTGTGAAATGATGGTTCCCTTTTTTAATTATAGTTTCTCAAGAAACTGGATAACTTCAAGGCAGCATTTTCCTCCAAATCCAATGGTTTAAAAGATGAAAATGTTGGATCTAATGATGTGCTGGCAGATTGGATGAAGAATTCGTTGACGTTTGCTCCTGAACCTGGCAAGGTAATATTCAGTTACTTACTTTATTGTTACTGTCCTGTCCATATGGCTATATGATGCACTAATGTTACAAGATTATTTTTCCTTTATATGATGTTCTTTGGTTCTTTTAGTCCATGCACACATAATTTACTTTACAATAGGTGTATTCTACAGCAACCTGTGTTTAGAGTAGGTAGATAAGGCAAGCTTGTTATCCGTTCAAGTTTGAAGTGGTGGTTTATGCAATTTCCCAAGTGGAAAAATGTGTTTTTAATTCCGCTCGATGAAATTTGGTTAATTTCTTGGGAGCGCTTGCTGGTGTGTAGCTACTAATGATATTTTGTTTGCATTATTTCTCAGGATAACATGTCTCGGAGTAATGACCCGAACGACTATGTGGTGCATGACCCTCTCTCTACTGGAGAAGCGAAAAGAGAAGTTCAACAAAATGCAAGCCAAGCACAAGCTGCACGAAAGAGAATAGGCTGGCGAGTTACTTACCTAAAGGTTACATCTATACTTTATCAGAACCTGTAAAGTTCAAAGGGTGGAAGAGAGTTGCAAGTTTGCACTGCAAAGCTGAGTTTGCGGACTTCATCTATAGAGCCACAATTTTTAGTTTAACTGGTAGCTGTAACTGTAGATTCAAAGAGTAACTTAGCCATGGTGTTCACTTAAACATAGTTGTGGCTGCCTGATGAGATTGTCTAAACTGCACAAGCTCAAGATGTACCTCTCAATATTTAGGAGGTTTTACATGTTCTTCTGAAAATTCAATGTATATATGTTTGGAACAGTTAAATTTTGCAAACTGATTCTTGGAAATAGTATTACGAACACGAGTAAACTGATTCTTTACTATAGGTTGTTCTATTGAAAGTAAACTAGAGAAATTCAATGCATCCTAACAGAAGTTTGAATGATTGGATTCGAAAGAATTTTGTAGCATTTGACTTGCCGGCTGAACAAACAACATTCTTTTGGTGATCATTGAAATGTTCTAGTACGACCATTGAACACTCTTCTTTTTTTTTTTTTTTTTTTTTAAGAAAGGCTGTTCCATCTTAAAGTTTAAAGAATTAAGCAACTGAATTTGGAAAATGGGATGCCTACAAATAGCTTCTGGTAACAGCCCTAAATCTCATTCAACCTACTAGAACAGAAGCATATCTCTTGAGGAAAACTTGAATGTTAGTGTTAACCCCAAATTGCCTGCCAAGCCTCTAAGGCTTCACTTCCATGATTGCGTTGTCAGGGTAATTGTAGTAGAATCAGGCCTCAAGATTATAGCTCTAATTTTTTGTCTTTGAATTCAGCTTATTTGTTGGGAAATTTTTCCAGGGCTGTGATGGATCAGTTCTCCTAGATTCAACTTCAAATTACACCAATCCGGCTAAAAAAGAAGCCATACCAAACCTGAGTCTATCAGGGTTCGAGTTCATTGATTTCATGAAATCGGTTCTTGAAAATGCCTCCCTGAAATCGTCTCATGATTTAGTTTTGTTCGATCACTTAGATTGTTGTTGTAATCAAAATTATGACTTGAAAAGTGACAAAATTTGAAGGAATTTCGGTCTTTTATGACATTGTAATTAAAATTACGCCTCCAAAACAACCCATATTAATGAAACCAAACAAGGAGGTCGAATAATGGTCAAATCTTTTTGAAAGATCCATTGTGGATCCACGGAGATAGTTGAAGCTCAATCATGTTGAAGGAACTCTTGTTCATCTGAAATTTCATCAGGGTTGCTAGCTGCCTTAATTTGCATAGATGGGCAAATTCAGGGCTAGAAACTAGCTCCAGCCAAGCAAAGGTTCACCATTGGTTCCATTTGTTGTTTGAATACATAAGCTATGCTTGTATTATACTTTTTCCTAGTTAATATATCGATATATTTTGGTTTATATGTTGTGCATGTTTAGTCCATTTATATTATGTAGTTAGATGATGAGGTGTCTGGTGTGACACAGTAGATCTCATCATTGGTCAAAAGACATAATATATAAATGAGATTCGTAACAGTGATAGTTTTGGACACGCTATCGGTTTATGTTATTATGTGATTCGGATAATTGGTTTGTCTAAACTAATTGAATCATATAGATATACTCGGGGCATATTGAACTTGACCATTTAGAATGATTTATCTTGTACCAATTTAATAGACAATTCGTTCTTAGTATTCTATCTCTTAATCCCTAAACTTGAGCGTGCATGAGGATTGTACATAGTGTATTTTGATCTGCCAATGGGTGAGGTCATTTGTGGCCAATAGTCTCGGTGGGTTGGGTGCGCATGTTTAGTTACTTGGTATGATGCTGCTTGTCGAAAGGAAGCCATGTACCGGTCTGGGGTGATGGTGTTCCCGAGATGAGCTCGTTATGTTTATTATTGTAACGCCCCAACCAGACCCCATATCCAATACTGGAGCTTGACCGGACGTCTGCCTGATTCACATCAGGTCTCATTCAATAAAGTATACTTTTATAAATAAATTAGAAGTTTAAAACGTATGGGATATATTTAACTCTTTTAGAACTACAGTTTAACCTACTTTAAGGGAAAGATACAATAGGTTTATAGTTTACTAATACAACTCCCGGGTTAAAATCCTCAAAACTCTAACCATTAGTCTGGGTCGCTGCGACACTCTGATCTAGCGCCTGCACCTGCCTTTCAAACCTAGAGGAAAATAATAATTTTGAAAATAACGGTGAGCTAACGCCCGTGAGGTTCTCTTTTATTTTTAAAACAACGAGTCTCAGTCCAGAAATATCAATCACAAATATATCCCATTCCAAACATTTCGTTTTACATTCAACAAACATTTATTCAGTCAATACAACACGTCATTACATTCAATCAATCAAACAATGTACATTTAACTCATTAGTAGAGTTTGTCAATCAATCAATCAAGTTCATGTAGCGTGGCTTGAATTCACCCTGGGCTACCTGATCCCAAAGAGGTGAAACTAACCACTCACTGTACCAGTTTGTGCGGCGCCCCGCACTATCGTCAACCGTCGCCCTTAACAGTCAGTGTAGCTAGCTATAACAGTACCTCCCGACTGCCTTACTCGACCAGCCGAGCCCGTCGCTGGCCTGGAGAGTTCAGCCTAATTGTAGAGGTTGGGGATCCCCGTAAAGGCCAACAGTTGCAGTTTTAGTCAAGGTATACCCGGGTAACCATTTACACTACCGTAACAACAATGTCAAGCAATAGTTGTTCAATCCAATCAGTAACATGTATAAATCATTCATGCAAAGGCATGAGATAAGGGAATATGCATGAACATAACTATATATATTATACATATATGCAGAACACATATAGGTGAAAACAAATCATTTACACAACAAGAAAATAGCGAGAACACTCACCAATCCTCAAGGCTTTGGAAGCTCACCTTGGTCCAGCTGAGTTCCTACAACAAGGGCAAGTCAAGGTTAACAACTTTAAAACTTAGGTTTTCTTCGTTCTTACATGTCTATTCAACTAGCCTAGACATTTTACTTCTTCTAGTCTAAAGTAGGGGCAGGTTTCGATTTTCAGAAAACTGCTAAAGAACGCAGCTCTGTTCTTTGCTATTTTTTGGAAAATCTAGAAAGACAAAGTTGCTTCTATAAATTTCTGAGTAAACCTTATGCAAAGAGGTTTAAATAGAGCTATAGGTTTCTTAAATCGGACAAAGAATGAAGAAGATATGAATTTCTGAAGTACAGCTATTACTTTAGATTTTTCTGTGAAAAGAACAGCACTCGCAGCTCTGTTTTAGAGCTGATTTATGGGAGATTTACAAATCCAAATGAAGACCCGTAAAATTATGTATAATCCTTGTAAGGAGAGGTTTAAAAAAAGCCAAATTTTGGTCAAAACGGACCAGAAACGAGGGAGATATGGAATTTCAAAGTTGGATGATAGCTGCAGAATTTTTGTATACATGAACTATGTCTAGCCATGTCTGGACAGGTCTTGGCCACGTCTGGCCACATCTGGACACGTCTGGCAATGTCTGGTCACGTCTAGCAGCGTCCAAACTATATTTCATGACTCATTTAGGCATAATCATAGGATAGTAATGCCCTCGAGGTCTTAATTCATGCATACTATCTTTCAAACGTTTTAAACTTAAAAGAAACTGTATTTCTAAGAATCTTGAACCCATCACAAAATACCAATCTCACTCCAAGCATATTAAGAATTTACACCTTTAAACCAGTTTAAGTCTTCACATGCCATCCACACATGTTCAATCCAGCACCACAGTTAACAAAACAAGGCTAAACCCACAAACCTTCACATACTGCTTAGGAAACCACAAAATCATTCTAGAATCGAAAATTCAATCATGCAAGGGCATCCAACAACGTATGGAGTTTTGCTAGAGTTAGAGAAGATTGTTGTTACCTTACATAGATTAAGGGGAGTGAAAACAAGATATCCCCTTCTTCTCTAGCTAATTTTCCTCCAAATTAATTGAACCCTGGATTCTCCTTCAAACAAAATTCTTCCTCTGCCTTCCCCCTGCCAACTGGTTATGGTGGAGAGGAGTTGAACTACAAGCTTGGTGGAGAAAGAAACGAAGAAGAGAAGAAGAAAGGAGAAGATGTAAGTCGGTTGAGAAAGATTAGAACAAAGGACACAGACAAAGCTTCTGGGTTCTTCTGTTTTCTTCCTTTTTGTCTAATATAACCAGCAGCTCTTATCACTTAACTCTATTTGCTTTCTCTGCCTTAAGTTTTCCCAAATTCTAAATCTCACCCACTCAACATAACTCTTCTTTCAAATAAATCCCCACAACTCCTAATTATGTTTTATCTAGCTAGCAAAATTTATTGCATAAAGTCTTATTTTAAATATTAGAAAGTTATTTTGTGTATTACATCATTAGTTTGGAGCGGGATCTCACAATTATACTAAACTCAGCTGGTGGACTTTTGTCCGATATAATAAAAAGGTCGAGTGGTACTAGTTTCAAAATTAAATAAGTGAATTAATTAATTTATCAATAAATTAATAAATTAACGAGCACTAAATCTTTGATGTGGGGAGATTAAGAATAAATTAATTTAGTTATTCCGGAAGCAATTCTGGTGTAGGATGGTAGTGCCAAAATTAATCCGTTAGTGGTACGATTAATTTTGTAATGGGTTAATTGAATAAGTAAAATTAATTATTTAATTAATTATTCCTAAGGGTTAATTAAGTAATTAACAAAGTGAAATTATTGAATTAATTAATTAAGTCTTAAGTTTTAATTAGAATTAGGAAATCCTAGAGATTAGGAAATCTAATTGGATTTGGATTATCCTTTGGATTTGAAAATTAATTAATTACCTAAACCCATTAGGAAGACCAATCCTATACCAACTTGGGGTCTCTCTTGTAACTCTATATGTAGATAAGGGATTAGCAATTCTACAATACACAATTCTTAAGTTTTCAAGACAAGAAAACTAGAGAGAGAAAGTTTAAAGAGAGAAAACATTTTTTCTCCCTCTTGAATAATTTTCGGGCTACCGGACTTCCTAAAGGCGGCGGTCGGCAGTTGGAATTCAGGCGGCGTCAAGCTGCAAAATTTTTCCGGTGAGTTTTTTTTGTGTAGATTGCTGATCAATTGCTCGCTAGATCGTTGCCCACACAACGTGTGATCAAAGTCTTGAGTCATACAAGCGATCACCTGAGTAACACGCTTCAAGAGTTACTTTCTATGTTTTCACTTTAATTAGAAATATTTTGTTGCATGATAAATCGAATGAGTACATACCAAGATCCTGCGCAATGTTATTTCAAGCAAGGATTGGAATAGCGATTGTGCTAGAGTCTAGGCCTGGTCAAAGATCCCGATTCTGGAATGCGTAGCACGAAAGTGAATTTTTGACTGGGCCCGGACGGATAATCTTTCAATTGGTATCAGAGCCTGGTTTTAGGTTTTGTGCTTGTTCGATTTATTACATGATTTTATTTGCAGGTGGCGTAGAAATCTCGACTATTATGGTTGCGTTTGTATGATTTTTTAATTAAACTCCGGGACATGTCCGGGTTTGATTTTATTATGAATGCTTGTAATAGTATAACCACGTGCTGAAATCGGGTAGGATTAGATCAAATCTGTAGTAGGATTTTTTCTATGTAATTTCGATTTTCATTTTCCTAGAAGCCTTGTAGTAGGAGAATTTTTTGTAATCGAAGGCGTTAGGGTGGGCAACTTGAATTCATGGGTTTCGGATTATCGTTAATTCGTATAAACCCAGGAAAACCCAGAACGAATTGCAAGAAGACCAAATAGCGTAGAAAAAATGAAGGTAGGCAGCGGCGCCGGCGCCGGCAGCACCGCCGCCGCGCGGCGTAGCAAACTGCTTCTCAGGTGCGCGACGGCGGTCGCGGCAGCAGTGCGCAGTAGCAACTGCGCTGCTGGGCCACGCGTTGTGAGCTTTATGCGTGCTACGCGTGAGCCGTTTGGCTCGAGCATTTTGGCCCGTTTTTCCTCCAGAGTTCTTTTCTTTTTTAGAAATTCAATTTTTCAAGACACAATCCATCGAGTGGCGTGACGGGACACGAGATCAAGGCAGAAGATGGATGCAATTAAAACCATGATAATCAGGAAATTTATTCTTCGTATTTATTTCCTGTATTTATAGTTTTAATTTTGTGCTTTAATTATCGTGTTGTATTTTAGATGCATAATTTTAAAGCATGCTAGTTTTATGTTTGCACATAACTTAGGATTAGTTAATTGCATGTTAAAATCGGAAAAACCTAAATTTAGAAATCTAAGTGGGAGCGGGTTGGTTTAATATCCCCACAACCACCATTACGAGTTTATACATGATGTGGGTGGACTTGCGCGTTGGCATTAGGGCATTCCTCCATTCGGATGAGTCCAACCACAAGATCGCTAGATTATGAATTTCTAAGTAAGATTACTAGAGTAAGTTTAACTAGGAGAAATGTGATACCCTCTCCATCTGAGGTGCACTATCCTGAGGTAACAAACTTAGAAGTCACGTAATGACACACTTTTAGTGTACGATTTGTAGTATTCCTCCCATCGAGGTTACGCTACTTATTTGTATGGCTGAAAGCACTAAATATTAGCTACATTGATCAATAGATCATTTGGTCAGATAGTGTAGTTAATGAACTTGCTTCTTCTCAAACAAATGTGGGTTAGCGTAAACGTTCACACTATCGTGGCTTACAAGAATCCCGGTGAATGAGATGTCAATGGTTTAAATTATTGTCTGAGGGATGTCAATAATTACTTGAATTTCGAAAATTTTGAGCTTTACACTGAAACATTGTCTTTTTATTTAATTTATAGTATTCGATATAACATTCAATCCTTTAGCTACAATTTTGAAAGACAACAAGTTAACTGGTCCAAACTATGTTTATAGGAGTCGTAATTTGGACATTGTCCTGACGGCTGAGTAGTATAAGTTTGTGCTCACCGAAGTCTGTCTATTTGTGCCTAACGATGATTCTCCTCAAGAGGATAGGGATGCCTATACAAGGTGGAGAAAAACGGATAAGATGACGCGGTGTTACATTCTGGACTCTTTGTCAAATGTTCTATAACATCAGCTTCATCTCATGCTCTCTGCCTTTGACATGATGGCTCACCTGAGAGAGATGTTTGCTCATCAAGGCAGGACAGCTAGACAAGCAGCCATGAGGAAGATCATGAATACCAAAATGGCTGAGGGCTTGTCAGTGAGAGATCATGTGCTTCACATGATCAGTAACATCAATGAGATAGATGTATTGGGAGGTGAGATTGATCTTGAAAGTCAGATCGATATCATCCTCTAGAGCTTACCCTCTAGTTTCGAGCAGTTTTGGGTCAACTATAACATGAACCAAAGAGTGTATACTGTACCCGAGCTTTTAACAGCATTGATGTCGGCCGAAAACATCTTTCACGAGAAGAAGCAAGCTTTGGTCACAGTGAAGGCTTCAAGCTCTTCTTCTGCGCCTAAAGGCAAGAATAAAAAGAAGAAGAAGAAGAAGAATGCCAAGAAACATGCTGCCATGCCTGACATCACAAAGAAGAGTAAGCCTAAAGGCAAATGCTTCAAGTGTGGGAAAATGGGAAATTGGAAATCAGATTGTCCAAAGCTTAAAAGTACGATAGTTTCTGCCTTAATTACTAGCGGCGATTCCCACATATACTTGGTGTGTGGATTCAGGAGCCACTGACCATGTTTGTAAGTTTTTGCAGGGGTTCTAAGTAACCCGGAAGCTTAGAGAGGGCGAGCTGGATATCTACTTGGGCGATACTACAAGAGTGTCAGTGGAAACAGTGGGAGTAGTTAGTTTAAATTTCAAAAATTATAGACTAGTTTTACCAAATTATCTTTATGTACCGAGTTTTAGAAAGAACCTTATTTCGGTTTCTAAACTCTTAAAGAATGGATTTAAGTTTATTTTTTCTGATAATACTGTTGTTGTTAGAAAAAATGACAAAATTGTTTGTTCTGGTTCATTAGTAGATAATTTGTTTGTGGTTAAATCTAACTCCCTTGTTGTGCAAAACATAAAATTAAATAGCACATCATCTAACTAGAGAAAAGAACCTTCTGAAATGAATCAAACATATCTTTGGCATCTCAGGCTAGGTCATATAAACCTTAGTAGAATTCAAAGGTTGGTCAATGATGGACCTTTAAATTCATTAGAGATTGACAGTTATTCAACCTGCGAATCTTGCTTGGAAGGTAAGATGACCAAGATACCTTTTAAGGCAAATGGTTATAGATCTAAAGAAGTACTAGAGTTGATTCATTCTGACTTGTGTGGACCAATGTTGGTCCAAGCATGAGGTGGGTTTGAGTATTTCGTGACGTTCATGGATGATTACTCAAGATACGGATACATTTACCTAATGCGCCACAAGTCTGAGTACTTTAGTAAATTCAAAGAGTATCGGGCAGATGTGGAAATTCATCATGGTAAGAGTATCAAGACATTGCGATCAGATCGTGGTGGTGAGTATCTGTCTCATGAATTTTGAGAATACCTCAGTGAGGTTGGAATTCAGTCTCAGTTGTCTACACCTGGCACATCACAGCAGAACGGTGAGTAGAAAGAAATAATCGGACTCTCATGGAAATGGTTAGGTCAATGATGAGCTATAGTGATTTGTCGAGTTCGTTCTGGAGGTATGCCTTAGAAACAACAATGTACATCCTTAATCTTGTACTATCTAAAACCTTGTCTTCAACCCCAGTAGAGTTGTGGAACGGGAGTAAGCCCAGTCTAATACATCTTAGAATTTGGGGTTGCCCAACACATGTGCTTAAGGCAGATGCGGCTAAGTTAGATGCAAGAATGGAAGTAACGCTATTTGTAGGATATCCTAGGGGAACGAAAGGTGGTCTATTTTATAGTCCTAAAGATCAAAAGGTGGTAGTTAGCATTAACGCTAGATTTTTAAAGGAAGACTATATTCTAGATCACAAGCCCAAGAGCAAGATAGTACTAGAAGAGCTTATGAAACAATATGATAATCCTAATACACCAGCACAAATAGATACACCACACACTGCACAAGATATCACAGATGCTGCGCCTACACAGGTGGTGCCTCGTCGTAGTGGAAGGGTTGTAAAACAGCCCCAACAGGTTCATTGGCATGGGTGAGGCCTCAGACCTAATCCCAAGCGTGCCTGAACCTGACCAAGTGAACTACAATAAGGCTCTCCGAGATAAAGATGCAGAATCTTGGCGAAAGGCAATGATATACGAGATATGGTAGATGGACCACAATCAAGTCTGAGAGCTTGTGGACCTGTCTGATAGGTTCAAACCCATTGGATGTAAGTGGGTGTATAAACGCAAGAGAGGACCTGACGAAACGGTTGAAACTTTTAAAGTTAGGCTTGTGGCGAAGGGGTATACTCAGAAAGAGGGAATTGATTATGAGAAAACCTTCTCCCCGATAGCCATACTTAAGTCAATCAGGATTCTCTTAGCCATAGCTGCTCATTTAGATTATGAGTTATGACTGATGAATGTCAAGACAGCTTTCCTTAACAGAAGTCTTGAGGAAACCATCTTTATGCAGCAACCAAAGGGATTCGTTGAAAAAGACCAAGAGCATAAGGTTTGTAGGCTTAAAAGGTCCATTTACGGACTTAAGCAGGCATCCAGATCTTGGAAATCAATGAGGTAATCTAATCTTACGAATTTACTTAGTGTCTGGATGAGCAATGTGTGTATCGCGGACGTGATGAAAACGCGGTGGTGTTTCTTGTGCTTTACTTAGATAACATTTTACTAATTGGTAACAATAAGAAAGTGTTATCAGACGTAAAGGCATGGCTGTCCAAATAATTTGATATGAAGGACTTAGGAGAAGCGGGACATATCCTTGGGATCAAGATAATTTGAGATCGAAGGAAACGTTCATTAATGCTCTCTCAAGCTTCATACATAGATATGATTCTGGCCCGTTTTATCATGCAGAACTCCAAGAAAGGTTTTCTACCTTTCAGACACGGAGTGCATCTATGTAAAGAACAGTCTCCCAAGACTGTTGAGGAGATAGAGGCCATGAAGACAGTTCTTTATGCTTCGGCAGTAGGAAGTCTCATGTATGCCTTTTTGTGTACGATGTCTTATATCTGTTATGCCGTTGGCATTGTAAGCAGATATCAAAATAACCCCGGGAAAGCTCATTGGGAGGTAATAAAATGCATTCTCAAGTGAACGAGAGACCAAGTCTTGGTCTATCAAGCGCCTGAGCTGGTACCCCGAGGTTAAACAGATTCAGATTTCCAAGGCAACAAGGACAAGAGCAAGTCTACCTCAGGGTATGTGTTTACTTTGGGAGGTGGAGCCATAGTTTGGTGGAGTGTCAAACAGAAATTCATGGTGGACTCTACCATGGAGGCTGAATACATTGCCGCATCAGAGGCAGCGAAAGAAGCAGTGTGGCTCAAGAACTTCCTAGTGGACTTAGATGTGATTCCTGCTTTGCAGAAGTCAATCACAGTGTACTGTGATAACAACGGTGCAGTAGCAAACTCAAAGGAACCACGAGCCCACAAGGCGAGTAAACACATATAGCGCAAGTACCACCTGATACGAGATATCGTAAACAGGGAAGACGTGGTCTGGGCAAAGATAGCATCAGAGGATAACCTTGCAGATCCTTTCACGAAGACATTGACTTCAAAAGTATTTAAGGCTCACATGGTGGGCATGGGGATCAGATACTTAGGACAACCATGATTGTTTTTCTAGATATATTGTAGAGTGTAAAAGATGAATGTAGTTATATACTTAAAGCACAGCTTAATTATTAGTGGGAGATTGTTAGGTTTGAATACATAAGCTATGCTTGTATTATACTTTTTCCCAGTTAATATATCTATTTAATATTTTCGTTTATATGTTATGTATGTTTAGTTCATTTATATTATGTAGTTAGACGATGAGGTGTCTGGTATGACACGGTAGATCTTATCATTGGTTAAAAGACATAATATATAAATGAGGTTCGTAACCGAGACAGTTTTGGACACGCTGTCGGTTTAGGTTATTATGTGATTCGGATAATTGGTTTGTCTAAACTAATTGAATCATATAGATATGCCCGGGGCATATTGAAATTGACCATTTAGAATCATTTTTCTTGTACTGATTTATTAGAGAATTTGTTCTTAGTATTATATCTCTTAATCCTTAGACTTGAGCGAGCATGAGGATTAGACATATTATACTTTGATCTGCCAATGGGTGAGGTCATTTGAGACCAATAGTCTCGATCGATTGGGTGCACGTGTTTAGTTACTTGGTGTGCTGCTGCTTGTCAAAAGGAAACCATGCACCGGTGCGTCCGGGGTGATGGTGCCCCCTAGATGAGCTCACTATGTTTATATACTAAACCCAACTGGTAGACTTATGTCCGGTATAATAAAAAAGTCGAGTGATACTAGTCTCGGAATTAAAGAAGTTAATTAATTAATTTATCAGTAAATTAATAAATTAACAAGCACTAAATCTTTGATGTGAGGAGATTAAGAATAAATTAATTTAGTTGTTCCGGAAGCAATTCTGGTGTAGGATGGTAGTGCCAAAATTAATCCGTTAGTGGTACGATTAATTTTGTAATGGGTTAATTGAATAAGTAAAATTAATTATTTAATTAATTACTCCTAAGGGTTAATTAAGTAATTAACAAAGTAAAATTATTTAATTAATTAATTAAGTCTTAAGCTTCAATTAGATTAGAAAATCTACTTGGATTTGGATTATCCTATTAGATTAGTTACCTAATTGGATTTGGAAACTAATTAATTACCTAAACCCATTAGGAAGACCAATCAAAACCAACTTGGGGTCTCTCTTGTAGCTCTATATATAGACAAGAGATTAGCTTTTCTATAATACACAATTCTTAAGTTTTCAAGACAAGAAAACTAGAGAGAGAAAACATTTTTTCTCCCTCTTGAATAATTTTCGGGCGGTCGGACTTCCTGGAGGCGATGGCCTGTTAACATTTCTTTCGGCGGTGGCAGTTGGAATTCAGGCGGCGTCAAGCTGCATAATTTTTCCGGTGAGTTTTTTTGTGTAGATTGCTGATCAATTTCTCGCTAGATCGTTGCCCACATAATGTGCGATTAAAGTCTTGAGTCATACAAATGATTAACTGAGTAACACGCTTCAAGAGGTACTTTGCATGTTTCTGCTTTAATTAGAAATATTTTGTTGCGTGATAAATCGAATGAGTACAAATTAAGATCCTGCGCAATGTTATTTCAAGCAAGGATTGGAATAGCGATTGTGCTAAAGTCTAGGTCTGGTCAAAGATTTCGATTCTGAAATGCGTAGCACGAAAGTGAATTTTTGATCGGGCTCGGGCAGATAATCTTTCACCATTTTCTATTCTTGATTTTGACCGTGCAAACAAGAAACTAGTCTCTTTTATTTACATATCAGAAAACAAACAAAAATAGTCGTTCATATTTGATTGTGGTACTATAATCTAAAAGCCAAAGCAAACCTTCAAATTTCTCACAAAAGCACATTTAAGGAAATTGATTCTAGTTGAAAGGTGTCTACCACCATCTCCATCGTGAAACTCTTGAGCGAAACAAATGAGTTGATCCGTTATCTTCTAATTTTTTCATAAAAAAGGACTATAATTGCCAAAAAAAACTAATATGGTGACCAAAATAAAAGAGGGACCAAAATCGGAATAACCCCTATTAAAGGGGACCAAAAATGGATTTAAACCTTTCTTATATAAACTGTGCTTGTTTCTGAACTAAAATGGAAAGGAAGACCCTGAGGCTTGTCTTTTGTGGGAGAAGCATATGGAAACCCTCTTAGTGGTTAGCAAGTACCCCGAAGAAGATTGGGTAAGCATTGCCTCCGAGATGACAATTATGCTCTTAATTGGTGGGATTACTACACATCCCAAATGAGGAAGAATGAAGAGGAACCGTTCTATGATTGGGAGGAGATGAAGAAGATCTTAAGAAAAATATATGTTCCTCCTAGCTACTCAAGAACCATGCTTCACTCATTCAACAAAATGGTTCAAGGTTCGAGGAGTGTGCATGACTATTGCTGGGAATTTGAGAACATGAAGATAAGAAGTGGAGTTCAGGAAAAAGAAGAAGTCACAATGGCAAGGTTCATTAACGGTCTCAACCTGAAGATTGCACACGTCGTGGAGCTTCACCACTACTTGGATCCAGATGAACTAGTGCACAAAGCCACTTTAGTGGAGGCAAGGCAAAAAGGTGAGAGCCGGTTTTCTACCACCTCCAATTCTTGGAAAAGTAACAAAAGGACTCAAAGTTCCTTTCCATCAAAGGATAAGACTTTTAGTGATGCTACAACCCAAGGTAAAGTTTCGGCCACACCTAGTACTTTTGCCCTTTCAAAATCTACTTCTAGTGCAAATACTACTGAAAAGCCTCATACAATGCAAGTTACTTGTTTTAAGTGTTTAGGGACAGGTCACATGCAATCTCAATGTCCTAATTAAAGAATCATGATAGCATAGAAGATGGAACAATCATGGAGAAGGAAGAGGAAGAAAACAAGGCCGAAAAGGTGGAAGGAGAGGAGACCGAAGAGGAGTCAAGCCAAGGAGAAGAAAATGAGGCTATTGAAGGTACTTGTTTACATGTACCCCCATCAAGTGAGTTATCTTCACAATCTTCTAGCATTGTAAGATCTTTTAAATCTCAAGTAAAGCTAGAATAGCATAGTGAGCAAAGGAATAATGTCTTTCATATCAAGGGTAAAGTGGGTAAAACTACGTGTTTGTTTATAATTTACAGTGTAGTGAGAATAATCATGTTTCTAACTATCTTGTGTCTTTTTTAAACTTCTCTACTACTTATTATCCTAACCCTTATAAGTTGTAGTGGCTTAACCATAGTAGTGAACTTGAAGTGAATAAGCAGTGTAAGATACCCTTCACCATTAGCAATTACCAAAACTATGCCTTATGTGATGTAGTTCCCATGGATGCAGCCCACATGCTTCTTGGAAGAACTTGGCAATTTGACCGCAAGACAAGATATGAAAGCTTCACCATTAGGTACTTCAACTTCGGCTGCAAGAAATATGTTCTAACTCCATTATCTTATTCACAGGTTATGCAAGCGAAAATAGAGATGAGGGAAGCTAGAGCAATAGGCAAATAAAAGGAAGTGCTCCTAAAACAAGAAGGTTATAAGAGGAAAAGAGGAGCAAGAATGAGAGTTGGTGGATGAATAGGATGGCAAGGCCCTACCTCATCAAGTTCGGCTGAGAGCTCCTACCAATTATCCAACACCACACCCGACTCCTTCAAAGTTACTTGGATGGACTCATCCTCCAAAGGAGCTCCCACCAAAACTAGCTCCGCGAATTCAGTTGGACGGATTCATTCTCCGAAGAAAAATCCATTTCGGCCAAAGCATCCCCCAAAGGGTCCAACACCAAGTCTAGCTCGGGCAAATTCAATTTGATGGATTCATGCGAGTATTCTTCCCAATGGTCCAATAATGTGTGTGCTTTAGCCTTCAAGAACTTCTCCACCGAGGAGGCACCATTAAAGGAGTTGGAAGAGAAGAAAGAGAAACTTCAAGAATAGCAAAAGCAAACCAAAGATGAGGATCTGCCAAAGAGGGAGCTATCTTCTACCCTAACTTTTGCATTGCTTAATAGAATGTTTGATTTTTAATTTAATGCATCAAGGGCGGGGATAAGGGATAAAAATTCTATTGATTGCTTTAGTTAGAAGTTAAATAGAGCTTTAATGAGTTAGCCCATTTGTGCTTTTGATTTGTATGCTTTGAATGTCTTTTCTAACATAGTTCAATTTCTTACTTGTAGGAAAAAATTGTGGAGTGAGCTAAAAATTAAGAAGGTGGCGCATACAATTTTGGTGCATGTTAGCCGAACTAAGGAGATATGTGAGCCCAAAGAGTGGGATTGGTTGCACTTGAGGAAGGAGAAGTGTTTACATACGAGCGAGGTCAAGTGGCTACCAAGAGAAGATGGATCAAGGTGTTAGGATTGAATACATAAGCTATGCTTGTATTATACATATTCCCAGTTAATATATCGATTTAATATTTTTGGTTAATTTGTTGTGCATATATTTGTCTATTTATTTTATGTAGTTAGATGACGAGGTGGCTTGTGTGACACAGTAGATCTCATCATTGGTTAAAAGAAATAATATATAAATGAGGTTCGTAACCGAGACAGCTTTGGACACACTGTCGGTTTAGGTTATTATATGATTCGGATAATTGGTTTGTCTAAACTAATTGAATTATATAGATATACCCGGGGTGTATTGAACTTGACCATTTAAAATGATTTGTCTTGTACTGATTTAATAGACAAATCGTTCTTAGTATTCTATCTCTTAATCCCTAGACTTGAGCTGGCATGAGGATTAGACATAGTGTACTTTGATCTGCCAATGGGTGAGGTCAATTGTGTCCAGTAGTCTCAGTGGGTTGGGTGCGCGTGTATAGTTACTTGGTGTGCTGCTGCTTGTCAAAAGGAAACCATGTACCGGTGCGTCCGGGGTGATGGTGCTCCCGAGATGAGCTCGTTATGTTTATTATACTAAACCCGGCCGATGGACTTATATCCGGTATAGTAAAAAGGTCGAGTGGTACTAGTCTCAGAATTAAAGAGGTTAATTAATTAATTTATCAGTAAATTAATATATTAATGAGCACTATATCTTTGATGTGGGGAGATTAAGAATAAATTAATTTAGTTGTTCCAGAAGCAATTCTGGTGTAGGATGGTAGTGCCAAAACTAATTCGTTAATGGTACGATTAATTTTGTAATGAGTTAATTGAATAAGTAGAATTAATTATGTAATTAATTATTTCTAAGGGTTAATTAAGTAATTAACAAAGTGAAATTATTTAATTAATTAATTAAGTCTTAAGTTTCAATTAGAATTAGAAAATCTTAGAGATTAGAAAATCTAATTGGATTTGGTTTATCCTATTAGATTAGTTACCTAATTGGATTTGGAAACTAATTAATTACCTAAACTCATTAGGAAGACCAATTCTAAACCAACTTGGGGTCTCTCTTGTAACTCTATATATAGACAAGGGATTAGCAATTACATAACACACAATTCATTAGTTTTCAAGACAAGAAAACTTAGAGAGAAAAAATCCTAGAGAGAGAAATAATTTATCTCTCTAGAATCAGATTTTTAAGCTCAAGGCTGCCGAATTTTTCCCTCCAATTTTGGTCGGCCGATTTTGGTCTTGAACTCATCGGCATGTGGGAAAATTAAGGCGGCGCATGAGTCTTCTCTCGGGTCCTAGGCGGCGCGTGTAATACACGCATTAGGGGCGGTGGTGGCTGAAGTTTTTTCCGGTGACCCAATTGTGTTGATTGCTGATCAATTGCTCGCTAGATTGTTGCTGATCATAGTCTTGAGTCATACAAGCGATCACCTGAGTTAACACGCTTCAAGAGGTACTTTCTATGATTTCGCTTTTATTATAATTTATTTTGTTGCGTGATAAATCGAACGAGTACATACCTAGATCCTTCGCATTGTTATTTCAAGTAAGGATTGAAATAGCGATTGTGCTAGAGTCTAGGCCTGGTCAAAGATTTCGATTCTGGAATGCATAGCACAAAAGTGAGTTTTTGACCGGGCCCGGGAAGATAATCTTTCACAAGGATCACAAGTTGGATCTAAGAGGTGAGAATAAAGTATATGCTTATTTTCCATTCACTAATCTACCTCCTTTTGCTTTTAATGAGGTCTTGAATTGAGGCCAATTCTTTTTCAAGAGGGAGGGGATGATGTGATCCCGAGACCACTTCATGGCTCAAGATTTCCATCAACAAGTCAAGAAGATGCTCAAGGCATCAAGATCTAACAAAGTCTCATATTGAGGATAGTTTTGGTCCTCACTCAAGAACAATATTCAAGAAGGCACATGAAGCCCTTAGTACTATGGATATAATTTTCAAGGACAAGTCACCGTCAAGAGAGCTCATAGTACTAAGCAATATGAATTTCTAGGCTTTTATTTTTTTATTATTTTTAAATTCAAGACAATTTATTTTGGTCATAGGATTAGAGTTTGGGCCATGTTTTATTATTTTGAATTTTTGAGTTATTGTATTTGTTTAAGGGCTTTTGTAAATTTTTTATGGATTAGTTTTTCCCTTAAACAAGTCCAATAAAGTCCGGAAAGGCCCAATGATGAAGGGATTTTTGGCCACACCAATTCTAGAAGGTCCTCAAGAACTTACATGGACAAGAAGACCTTCCACGTGGCCGAAATTGTGCAGAGGCCTAGCTGCCCGATTTATGATTTTTTAAATTTTTGTTGATTTATGTTAAATAAGTTCTTATTCTTGTAGGATATTGTAAGAATAAAACATGACATGAATTTAGGAGATTTAGATATTCTAGGAAATGGTTATTAAGGTAACAAGTCTATATTCCCCCACTTTTTCAAATTGTAAAGGGAATAGTAATCAATATGAAAATGATAGTATCATGAAATGACAATGAATTATTAATTTTGAAATGGGAATAATTGTTTTAGCTTGGTTCGTTTTGTGGAATGCATTTTCTTCGGTTCCCCACCTTCCCAGCCACAACCATCTCTTTCCCCTTCCCCAGCCATCATCTCCTCCTTTCCCTGCTCCCAGCCACAACCATCTCCTTCCCCAGTCACCATCTCCTCCTTTCCCCTGCTTTTCCATCTATTCCAGCCACGATAAATCCCCCTTCTTCCCTCAGCGACCACAAATCAAACCCATAAGAATAAGTAAATAGACACACAATTTTTCTCCAATCAAACCCATCAGAATAATTAAACAATAAAAGAGACAATTAATCACACCAAAAAAAACTTAACAGAGTAAGAAACAGATCTTCGTTACTTTTTTTTTTTTTTTCAATTAGTCACAAATTTGCCCCAATTTGACTACAGAAGCAAAAAGCACCAAAGATAATTGAATACTAGCTTTAGGAATCAGCAAAGGCTTACTGTCCTTGTTTCTTCTTCGGGTCACTGAAATTGGAAAGGAGGAGCTTCAATAAGCGGTGGCTGCACTTCAATTAGGAATGAATGACAAGCTCTCTAGAAGTAGGAAGCTTCCATTTTCTTTGCTTCTCTTCTTAGGCCATCAGTATAGTTTCTCCCTCTGTAAAATTCTCTACACTCCTGCAGCCCTATTTTGCAAGGATATGATTTGGACAAGTGGGCGGGCATAAAAGTTTTCCCGCATCATTTTTTTTTTTTTGCAGAGATAGATTAGTAAAAGTGATTTTCCTAGGATCTTGCTTCAGGATGAAAGTTGCAAAGTTGAGAGAAAGAGAGAAAGTTGGGAAAGGATGATGCTATTTTTCATATTAATTGGAATCCACAAATTTTACTCCAGCGGAACGATGAGAAAGGGAGAGAAGAGAGAGAGAGATACGTGGATTGAAAGAGATGAAGAAGACAATGGGAATGAATCCCTCCATTTTTAACTAGAATGACCCATTACCATGTACTTGACTTTGGGTTACTGTTTTGAAACCTAAATAATGAACCAAACAATAACAATGACTATCAAACCCATAGTTTCAATCTCATTCCCTTGAACCAAACTCTCCCTAGTACTAATAGGATTTCCCCTCTCTGAATTTTGGCCACCCCTAAACTATATAAGGGTGTGTGAGCCTTTAATAATATTGATGCATTGATGATATAAACTTTTGAGTTCTTAGAATAGCCCGATTTTTGATACACTGTGCATCCTCCGACTTTATCAATAGTGCGAAGTTATCATTATTGTGGTGTCATTCTACCCGGAGTTTCCTATTAAAGTCCATACCATATAACCATACTTCCGCAATATATATATATATATATAGAGAGAGAGAGAGAGAGAGAGAGAATCGTGAGAATCATAACACTAGATTGGAGCAAAACGCGAAGAAGAAACCTTCATCAACTCTCTTTATTATTAAGTATTCAAATCCCTCATCCACTCTATAGTAAAAAGATGTTTTAGAAACTTTACGTATATAAATTTGACAATGCCATTCATTAAAAAATATAATTAAATACAATAATATAAAATATAGTTAAAATATTTATTAAAAATTTAAATTATTTTAAAGGTGAGTATTAAATGTTGCTCCCCTTTTTCTTATATATAGTCAACACTTCTCTTCAATCAACGCAAAGGTAGAAACGGTAAATTATATAGTAGGGATAGGAGTAAGAGGCTGAATTTACGCCTAACAGTTTTTATTTTGAAAACACAGTTAATATGGAGAAAATCGGTGCAAAATTGGATTTTCTTAAAAAATGTCCTGTCAGTCGCATTTAATGCGCCTGGTCCCGAGCGGTAGAAAAAAAAGGCCTCACGCGTGTTAGTTCGGGCTTGCACAATACCATGGCGTCTCCACCTACCCTCGACAAGACATCAACCAAAATTTCGAGCCTTGAAACCATGCTTCAGTGGTACATTTTTTTGCTCATCGGATAATTATTGATGACGGGGGACTGCTAATCGAGGTTAAAAATTTGAATATATCATCAGCTCCATCTTCAATGAGTTTCAAAATTCGAATCCCAACATTGTTCTCTCTCATTTGCTCCAGTGTTGGCTTCACGATTGTTGATGTAAAATCACATTATATTGATGTAAAATCACGATTTTACATCAACATTTCTTTATTGTCCACTTATTTTGATATACTTTCTATGGGGAAAGTAATTCCTTTGATTGAAGGAAATGGTTTTAGGTCATTGCAAAACTGGCGGAAATCGTTCTAACGTGCAAGTGTAATATGTTATGGTAAGTTAGTGTTTGTCATATATTTTTAGTTCTTTAATGTATATGCATTTGATGTAAAATCCTTTCTTCTTTATTTGTTTCAGATTCAGAACAAGATGATGATGAAACAATGACTTCTCTTGTTGATAGAACTGCCGAGAATAAGGAGAAAGCATATGAACTTTATAATTCTTATGCTTAGGATCTTGGTTTTGGTGTTCGTTTAGAGAAAGATAGAAAGAGAAGTTATGGAACAAGGTATTGGAGGAGAATTGTTTGCTGTAAAAATGGTAAGAAGAGGGAGAATTGTAAGATCGACCAAATGTACACAAAGATTGATAGTCGTTGTGATTGTTTGACTTCGGTTAAAATTAAAATGAGGCCTGAAGATGGTTTATGGGTCGTGACAAAGTATTTCCGAAAGCATAATCACATTATGTGTCCGGAGAACGAAATGCATTTGTTACATTCTCACAGGAAGCTGTCAAAAGCATCTCTTGATTTTTTTCATACAATAAAATATGTTGGAATATCAGTTTTTTTTTATAGTTATAAGCTTCTGTCTAAAGAGGTCAATTTTTTTCTTATCCATGCATCGATCCAAGAATTTTGGTGTCAAATGACATTTTACATCATGTAAAATGTCATTTTATGTCAGATTTGATGTAAAATGTCATTCGACATCAGATTTGATGCAAATTGTCATTTTTACATCAGTTTTGATGTTTGATGTCAAATGACATTTTGAAGAATTTTGATGTTAAATATATTTTTTTTATGTCAAACCAATGAATGTTATGTAGTCTGGTGGTCGATCAAAAGTTGGTTTTACATCAAGGGATGTATACAACGAGTTGGAAACTGAAAAAAGAAGATTTATTGATGGCATTGATTTGAATGCTTTGATAGAGATATTGAAATACAGGGCTTCTCACGAGGAAGGTTTTTCTTTGATTTCGAATTGGATAATGAGTCTTATCTGAAAAATATTTTTTAGAGAGATAGTCAAATGAAGACTGATTACAATTTGTTTGGTGATTTATTAATCCATGATTTCACGTATCGTACTAATAAATATGATTTGATATGTGGTCCATTTATCGGATTGGACAATCACAGGAAGAATGTCATGTTTGAAATTGGTTTTTTGAGCGACGAGAAATTTGAATCATTTGTTTGGTTGTTTTTTGCATTATTGAGGTCAATGGACAGTAAGCAACCTATAACTGTAATGACTAATCAATCAGCCTCCATGGGAAAGGCGATTCAAGAGATATTTGTTCCTTCGTGCCATCTTCTTTGCATTTGGCATATCATTAAAAACTCCAAGAGCAAAATTGGTTTTCTCAGACAGTAGCCAGGTTTCTCTAAGTTGTTTTATAGATTGGTCGCCAAAGTGGACACCGTGGATGAATATAATTTCCACTGGAAAAGGTAAGTTTACATTACTGTGGTTTTTTTTTTTTTAATGTAAAATCACATGTTTTTATTGTAAAATGATGTATATTGAATATATGTTTCATTTTTTATGTAAAATGTCATTTTACATAAAAAAAAATTGATGTAAAATTTCATTTTACATCAACGTTTGATGTAAAATGACATTTTACATCATTTGTTTGTCAGAAACGTATTGAACATGTATTTTGTCTTTTCAGGATGGAACAAAAATATGGTTCCCAAGACAATGAATGTTTGAAAAAAAAATACAATTTAAGGGAGAAGTGTGCCCTGCTTTCAACAAGGTTTTCTGGGGGAACATTATCTTCTCAAAGGAGTGAAAGTACAAATTAATCTATTTCTCAAAGATTGTCTAAGACTTCAACATTATGTGAGTTTTACTATCAATTTGTCGATGTTATTCTTGATTGGCGATACAAAGCTGCTTGTGAAGACCATAGGTGTTTCTTTGGTAATGTTGATGTGACTGTTAAACATTCTCTAATGTTGAAGCATGCCCGTGAAGTGTACACACTTGAGATGTACACATTTTTTGAGAAGCAATATCTTAATATGTTGGAATTGAATATGGAACAGAAGTCTCAATCAAATGCTGTATATGTGTTTGAACTTTGGATTCCAGAAGAATATGAGAATGATTACAAAATCCGTCATGTTGTTATTTATGATGACAATGATTATTTTGTCAAGTGTACTTGCAAAAGCTTTCTCAAGTTGGTATTTTATGTTCTCATTGTCTTCGTGTCCTTTATCAGAACAATTTTACGATATGTTTTCTTTTCTGCTGTCAATGATATAAATTAGTTAAAACTAGTGTTAAATAGTTAAAATTGATGTAAAATACTTAAAACTGGTGGAAATAATTAAAATTGATGTAAAATATTATAATTTTCTTGTTTTTTTGACCTCTTTGCAGAAAATTTCACAAATTTATATCTTGGGTAGGTGGACAAAAGCTGTTTCAGTTTCCCATAATGGAAAGTTAAATGCATCCAAAAAGTCGATATGTTCTTTAGGTTATTCACCATCTTTGTGGAGGGTGGATGCTAGTAGAGGGTATATGGATTTGATTAGATTATCTCATACCGGTGAGATTGGTCGTGGTATTTTTGATGAGTACTATGTGAAAGCTAAAGATGCACTTGCTGCCGAAGCTGATATTGTGGATGAGAATTTGGATATGCCTTCGTCCAAGAAGATTAGAGATCCCACTTCGATGAGGGCAAGAGGTGTCTAGAATATTCATTTCAAGATTACTGTCAGGCCCCCGAAAGCACCTGATTTCCTAAACTCGCAACAAAGCATGATGAAGCTAATTTAAACTAATTACAACCTACAAAATTCCAATTAACGATCTATTACATTTAAGTATTTTCGAAGCTTATGACATCCCAACCACTCCCAAGCTTCTCCTAGGCTTGTATCCGGTAATCTCCTACCTGGATCACATTCAAAGAGAAAAATGGACATAAGTATGCGAAATCGCATACCTAGTGAGGGTCACCTCCTGGACCCAACAGTATAATTGAAAAACAACAAACAGAAGAACAACCTACAACAACAGTCATGTATTCATAACGTGCCCAAATAGCATGCCAATGTTATAACAAATAACCACATAATGCGCATACAAAAATAACCAACAAACCTGGATCTGTACCAACCAACGGAAACGGGCATCCCACCCGTTATCAACCGAGCCACCAATATCCGCCGAGCCACCAAAGGTACCCCGGGCCATACCTGTCCTATGTACTAGGCCTCAATCCTGCCCCTACCTAGTAGGCCGGCATGGAAAGGGCGGGGCCCCCAAAAGATGCAAATATAACCATGACTCTTAAATAAATCATACAACAATTAGTACAAATAATTATACGGTCGTGCCATAGACTCTACAGAGATTTCGGCAGCATAACGACTGAGAATACAATAACCCAAATACCCAACCAGCATAAATCATTCAAATAGCCACATAGTCAATCAACAGCACCACGTAATATACATAACTGAAACCTATGTGCCGGCAAGGCCATAATTTCTATACAAAATATAAACCAAACACAAGCATAAAAGAACTTTGAATGTAATCCAGGTTCTTCCTAGGTTACGCCTGTATGTCCATAGAACATACCGGTGTACTCCTAGTCAGAACAAAAAGCACATCTAAGGGGGAGACACTCACCTTATCGCATTTTACCTATCGAACCTCAATTGACACGAAAATACCAACCGTCACCTTATTACGAGCTTCTCCTATTAAAAATAACATAAACGAAACACTACTCAATTTCTCATATAAAGATGATATTTAAATGCATATGTCCTAAGATTCTCTAAATGAAAACGAACCTAATCCTATTCCCATTTGTGTCTCAAAACCAATTCCACAATTAAAGGGAATAAGATTCCACAAGGCTCGTGAACCCCAAGCGGATTCTCACATCCTTTTAATCTCAGATTAATTAAAGTCACATGCATTTCTATTCCTTTATTAGATGAGTTTCATTGACTCTCTTATATGATATCTAGCATTACTTTTAAATCACTCTTTTTTAAGTGATTATAAACCTACTAAAGGGTTTCAACCTAGCCGTTAGCTTGTAATACAAATTTCCTAGTTAAACTATACATGATGTATTAAGACTTATTACTTGATTCTAAATAACCCAATTTCTAAACTAACCACCCATTACCCCCTTTAGTTATAACTAATCCCAAACATTTAAATTAACCACCCATATTTAGCAACCTTAAAAACTAGAATCATAGTCCTAAGGATAAATAATCATAAAGCATAGTTATACTTAATATAATGCATGATTTAATAAATTCAAAGATGTACCATCAATCGTACCGGAAACGAAGCTGAAACCTAAGGGAGAGTGGTATGGACAGTGACTGGAGGGGAAACGGGCGATTGCGGCGGCGGCAGCGGCAGCCCGGCGGCGATAGCGGCGGTCCGGTGGCGGCAGTGGCGGTCTCGTGGCGGTGTGGTCTTTCAGGCGATCAAATTGCAAGGAATCTTGGTGGGTTTTGAAGCTCTTGAGTAAGGGAGTTCATGCAAGGTACTGCCGGACGGCGGCGGTTCGTGGCGGGACAGCGGCGGAGGAAGGTTGACAGGGGAGAGAGAAAACCAAGGAGAGAAGGGGTTTTGAGAGCTGGGTTTTGTTCTCTAGACTGTGGGGATTGATTTAGTGTATTAGGCCGACTGAGATGAGGGCTGATTGGCCTGAAATGTGGCCGGCCAAACTGAACCCGGCGGAGGAGGGAGTACTGGTGGGGAGAAAGAGAAAAGAAAAGAAAAGGGAAAGAAGAAGAAAAGAAAAGAAAGAAGGGGTGGGCTGCTGAGGAAAAAGAAAAAGGAAAATGGAAGTTAGGGTTTAGTTTAGGAAAATTACACTTCAATCCCTAGAATTATTAAGCTATTTTAATTTCATCATAAAAGTCTTAAGTTTATTCAACTAGACCCATATATTAGTTAATCCCCCATTTAACCAATTATTTACATATATCTATTTGAGATCTAGATTATTTCTTTTAATTTAAGGCTTAACCCAATAATTTTATTTATAATTTAGTTTACTTCCTTCATTTAAAAATTTAAATCGCCTAATTTCCACGGACAAATTTACCTGCTTGGCAGGGATGTTACAATTACAGTTGAGAAGTGAATGAATAAACCCAAATTGAAACACCAAAGGAAAAAGAAGTGTGTTGGATCTAGGAATGCTATTAACGATATTTTGACAGAAAAGCTTGGGAATTTAGATGGTGTTTTGTAAGATGGTTTGGGAATGGTGTTTTGGGATTTTGTATGTATTGTGATGTAAGATTGTTTTTTGTGATTTTGCTTATAAACTATTTTGTTCAATCATTGTATTTCGACTGGAATATCAGTTTGTGATAGTTATAAGCTTCTGTGTAAAGAGTTAAGTTTTTTTCTATTGTATGCTTCACTTATAAAATGTTGATGTCAAATTAAATTTATACCAAAAATGATGTAAAATGTCATTTGACATCAATGTGTTGATGTCAAATGTTATTTTTAAATCAAATTTGTCAAATGACATTTTACATCATTTTTTATGTAAAATGAAAAGTGTCATTATGACGAATTCTGATGTTAAAGTTTCCAGTTATTTTACATCATACATAAGTTTCGAGAAATATCAGAAGAAAAACAAACATAACTTAACTTATAAGTATTATTGATTTTATATTAAAAAATGATGAGGTCTTGTAAAAAAATCAATAACAATCATAACTCTGTCTTACATCAAATAAGATGATTTTACATCGGAATCCTAGTTTTTATAGTAAAAATTTGATATCTTTTTCTTGAGTTCATCCAGGAGTTTATTGTGAGGCAACATTAGCAAGTTATAGACATATTTCACCCTCAATGTTTTTAAAATCTCATCATTGTTCTTCGCAGCAATCATGTCATCGTCATAGTCAAAAACTTGTTTCCTATTGTAAAGCTCCATGTGCCTCATTACGTAAAGGCCACAATTGAATCTGTCAGGGTTTTTCCATTTAAGGTCGGCGTATATCCAATTCCAATGGTAGCACTTCTCATAGCGTTTAGACCAAGGCATAGTGTTTCCCTAGGTGAATTGGGAAGAATACCTGCATTATTTATACAGAGGTATCAGTTGTTTTCTTAAAAAATGATGTAAACTATGAAAAATGGGTATTCATTACCATGGACGGTTGAAAAGCATTTTTTGTTTTCTGGATGAACCATAACTCCGATGTCATTTGTTGAGAGAATCTTTGTATACACACTTTGTTCTTTCCGCTGCCGGTTCCTATGTCTCTCACAATGAGCTGCAATATTTTTTAGTTCACATTAGTGAGGTTATGAACAAACTGTATCATGTAGAAAGTGAAATTGATGTAAACTAGTGGGTAACTGTTAACGTACCAAAAATTGGAGGTTGGAAAAAAAACCTTGAAGGTATTTCACTTTGTGTCACATTTTTTTATCTACTCAAGTGGTATGCCCAACAATCAATGACAGCGGTATCCAACCACTGTCCCCACATCATGCATGAAATCTGATCCCTGTCGATGGCAAGATTTTGTTCCCCACCAAAAAGTTGCTCGCTGCCAAGATTTTAAAGCACAATGTTTATGCATCAGTTGATGTAAACTATATTTATGTAAAGTAAATTTATGTAAAATACTGACTTGTTTGATCTGCCTCTGCTTGGATTTGCAAATAGTATTGTGTAGTCATTGACTACAATCTCCTTTTCCAAGACCCTGGTAAGTGTTTCTTTCGGCCAGTTGGTGATGTAAGGAGACAGCAATTTTCTTGATTTTATGACCATTTTATGTGCCCTGTTTGAACGAAATGCAGCTACTCCTTCAGTGTTGTTCGAATCTTCGATAATTACGCTAAAAAATTGAATTCAAATAAGTCATTTGATATTCAATATTAAATTACATCAACTGGGAGATAATAAAATTACTTATTCAAAGTCTTTCTCGTCTGCATACAATGCTGGAGTACTGTAGTCGAACCTCCTTGCCAAGCCGGTTTCACCTTTTTTTATGGACACTTGAATCAAGACTAATGCTCCAGCCATGTCCGGCGTTTTCAATGTTTCAGCTTCCTGAAATTTATTAATCAAACGCACTGGCGTTAGTTGTGAAATGCCTAGATCAAAAGATGGAGTGGTTGGTGTTATATTCTTCATAGTAATGTCCGTCAACCTAAAGCTTTTTCAACCACATCAGCCACCAGACACATTACTTTCAAAAACTGTGTGCCTGTTGGCTGCAAATTGTTATTAGATAAGTATTCAACATCAATTTCATGAATATGGGGATTTTACATCAAAATATACTTTATTTTACATCAATACCTCTCCCTCTGGTATTTTGCTTGTTTGGGGTGTTTCTGCTGTCTCTGTAGGTTTGTTCCCCTCGGTATTTGCCTCTTGATTTTTCTCCAAACATAAGCAAAACATTATACCACAGTCGGACACTTTACATCAAAATTGTAAGCAGTTTACATCAAGTAGATATGGACTATCCTTACCTCTTTCTCTTCAGTTTCCTCCTCATTGTTTACTGCTTTCGTGAGGTCATTCATCATGTTTTTTACATCATCGAGGATAAAATCTATTGTCCCCAGATCTGGATTCATTGAACCCCTTACTGATGCCAAGCGCTCTATGAATATGCTTGTTGATGTCCTCATTGCAACGTAGCTATCTGTAAGCTTCCCCAGGGTTTCCATGTCATCCTATCAACATATTGTACATTTTACATCATTTTTTGATGTCAAAAGGCTATTAATGTTAGTACCACATTTACATCTGCTCTTCTTTAGTCGCAGAAGGGTTCCTCTCTTCCATAGCAGATATTATCATCTCGGAAACAATTGGTGCCCTGTTTGCATCACCCTCATCAGGTGTGTCTGCAGCCTCAAGCATTTTTTCTGCAGCTTCTAACTGTTGGAGTTGAATACATAAGCTATGCTTGTATTGTACTTTATCCCAGTAATATATCGATTTATGTTTTGGTTATATCTTGTTGTGCATGATATGTCCATTTGTATTATGTAAGTAGATGATGAGGTGTCTTGTGTGACACAGTAGATCTCATCATTGGTTGAAAGACATAATATATAAATGAGGTTCATAACCGAGATAGCTTTGAATAAACTGTCGGTTTAGGTTATTATGTGATTCGGATAATTGGTTTGTCTAAACTAATTGAATCATATAGATATGCCCGGGGCGTATTGAACTTGACCATTAAGAATGGTTTATCTTGTACTGATTTAATAGACAAATTGTTCTTGGTATTCTATCTCTTAATCCCTAGACTGGAGCGGGCATGAGGATTAGACATAGTGTACTTTGATCTGCCAAAGGGTGGGGTCAATTGAGGTGAATTGTGGCCAATAGTCTCGGTAGGTTGGGTGCGCGTGTTTAGTTACTTTGTGTGCTGCTGCTTGTCAAAAGGAAACCATGTACCGGTGCTTTTGGGGTGATGGTGTTCCTGAGATGAGCTCGTAAAGTTTATTATACTAAACCCGGCCGGTGGACTTATGTCCGGTATAGTAAAAAGGTCGAGTGGTACTAGTCTCGGAATTAAAGAGGTTAATTAATTAATTTATCAGTAAATTAATATATTAACGAGCACTATATCTTTGATGTGAGAAGATTATGAATATAATTTAATTAAGTTGTTCCGGAAGCAATTCTGGTGTAGGATAGTAGTGTCATAATTAATCCGTTAGTGGTACGATTAATTATGTATTGGGTTGTTGACAAAGGTAGATTTAATTAATTAAGTAATTAATTAATCCTTGTGTCAGTTGGTTGTGAATCATACCAGGAACTGGTTTGGGATAAGTGAATCCCTGTATCAGTTGGTTGTGAATCATACCAGGAACTGGATTGGGATAAGTGAATCCCTGTGACAGTTGGATGTGTATCACTCCAGGAACTGGACTGAAGGAAAACAGAAACCCAGTAGGAAGACCAATCATAAACCAACTTTGGGTCTCTCTTGTAACTCTATATATAGACAAGGGATTAACTATTCAGGACACACAATTCCATAGATTCATAATTCAATAATCTAGAGAGAGAAAATCCTAGAGAAAGAAAATTTTCTCTCTCAAAGTCGGATTTTCAAGAAAGATTTGCGGTTGGTTTTTGTTTTTATTAGCCGAAATTCTTGGCCTGTTTTTGCCAGTTGCGTGTAGTTTTCTCTCTCTCCGGGCAGTGCGTTTATAGTACGTGCCAGGTGCATCGGTGCTAGAATTTTCTAGTAGGTGGATTGTGGTGATTAACTTATCAATTGATTTCTAGTTCGTTGCCCACACAACGTGAAGTCAAAGTCTTGAGGCATATAAGAGAATCACCCGAGTGCACGCTTCAAAGGTACTTTTCTAAGATTCCGCTTTTAATTAGAAATTTTTGTTGCGTGGTAAATCGAATAAGTGCGAACCCAGATCCTATGACAATCTTTCACTAACAACTGTGATAATGCCAAAAACATCGATATCAATTAGATACAAAAGTAGTACCTTGATGTAAAATGACATTTTATCTCTCCTCCCACTTGAGATTCAGGTTCATCCATTTAATCTTCTGCAGCCTCAACCATCACCGTTGTAGCCTCCCGTGATTCATTTTGCACATGAGCTTCTCTCTCATGTACACTTGCCTCATCTTCCATGTCCACTTGAGCTTCTCTCTCGGGAGTGTCTGCAGCCTCCGTCATTTTTGCTGCAGCCTCCAACAACTGTGATGATACCAAAAACACCAAAATCAAGTTAGATACAAAAGTAGTAGTTTGATGTAAAATATCATTTTACATCAGAGTTTGATGTAAAATGCTATTTTACATCACTTCTCATGTTTGAACATTACCTTTCCTCCCACTCAAGATTCAGGTTCCTCCATTCGATCTTGTGCAGCATCAACCATCACTGCTGCAGCGTCCCGTGATTCATTTTCCACAAGAGCTTCTCTCTCATGTACACTTGTCTCCTCTTGCATGTCCACTTGAGCTTCTCCCTCGGGAGTGTCTGCAGCCTCTGTCATTTTTGTTGCAGCCTCCAACAACTGTGATGATGCCAAAAAAACACCAAAATCAAGTTAGATACAAAAGTAGTAGTTTGGTGTAAAATATCATTTTACATCAGCTATTTTACCTCATCTTTTTCAGCTTCCTCTGCAGATTCCTCCCTAGTCTCCTCACTCGATTCTTCCCATGCCTCATTTACTGATTCCTGCCCTACATCATCCCTCACTGATTCATCCCCCCCCCCAATGATTTATCGCCATCGGAGTCCTCCCAGCCTGTTTCATCCCCGCCATCGGAGGATGATTCATCTTTATTATCCTACCAACATAATGTTAAACATTACGGGTTGCTCTAAAAGTAATGTATTTTGACATCAAATTAAATGCGAACCTCATATTCCTCATCTTCCTCTTGTGGGTTTTCTCTTATTTTGCTCACTCCCCACAATGTTTCTATTTGTAAATTCCATCAGCTTTTTTGCAGCCAGTTTCGGACTATTGGTATAAGGCGAGAGTGAATATTCACCTTCGAATACCCAATCCTATCAGTGTACAGTAACTGCTATAATGGCAAAAACATCATAATCGAGTTAGAACAAAATAAAAACACTTTTGTAAAATGAAATTTTACATCAACAAATGCTGTAAAATGTCACTTTACATCAGATTCTGATGTAAAATGTCAGTTTACATCAGGCTCTGATGTATATGATGTAAAATGTGAAATCTATGACAAAACGAAATTTTACCACAACAAATGTAAGAGGCCCTGTGAATTGGCATTTTTTATGTGTTTTCCACTCCTCTGTGCTTTTCATCAAGTGATCGAGCACGTATTTTCTCCAATTCAGCTTCATGATATTTTTCACTGAACTGAATGATTTCAGATATCGGTATTGAACTGTGTTAGTTCCATTGCTGTGCATCAGAGTTGATACCATCAATATCAAGAAGTCTTGAAGGAATTCCAGGCCAAAGTCCTTGCTGCTCTCAATGTGTTCTGCTAATGTTGTTGCTGATATCATAGCCTTATTTTTTGGAACTTGGTGCCTTAACTCAAACTTCTTCTTGTCTTTCTTGTAGCTATCTGAATTTCGCTCCTTTCGAGAGTATTCCTCAACAGGTACTTCCCCATCAGGGAATCCCATTACCAATTCAACATCAAATTCTTCAATTGGAATCGAACCTGCATCCAACTCCAATGTGCTTGTTTGAGTGTTGATGTTCAATATCAAGTACTGCCCAAAGGAATTTGGAAACCTCCCGTAGTTTTTGTGGAACAGACAGCCCAATCCTACATTTGTCAGTTATTCCTTTTGGGAGTCACTGAGTTTGTTGAGCAATAATGATATTCCAGCACCGGAAGTTCTAGACTGGAATCTCCCTTGGTATTCTTCAACCTTATCTGCCTCTTCAACCTGATCGTGCTTTCTCTTTCTCCTGTCCTCTAAAATATCCAGAGCGAGATTTGTTTGTTTCCTTTTCTGCTCCTTTTCTTTTCCGTCAGCAGCTTTCTGCTTCATTTGTTGCTTAATTATTTGTAAAGTCGCGATATCCTCGAAATCATTGTCTGGATCTTGTTCAACGGCCTTCTTTATTTTGCCTGCAAGCACATCATACTAGTCTTTAGTTTGCAGCATTTTACATCAGTACATACAACATTTAACATCAATACCACAATTTTACATATAAAAAAAGTATTTTGCACAATTCCGAGCATTTTACATCAGTACAAGCATTTTACACCAACAAATAGCATTTGACATCAGTACGAGCATTTTACATCAACAAACAGCATTTGACATCAGTACGAGAATTTCACACCAACAAACAGCATTTGAAATCAATACGGAAATTTTACACCAACAAAAATCATTTGACATCAGTTCGAGTATTTTACACCAACAAACAGCATTTGAAATCAGTATCAGCATTTTACACCGACAAATAGCAATTCACATCAGTACAATAATTTTACACCAACAGACAGCATTTGAAATTATTACGGGAATTTTACACCAACACAAAGTATTTGACATCAGTTCGAGCATTTTACACCAACAAACAACATTTTACATCAGTACGAGAATTTCATACCAACAGACAGCATTTGAAATCAGTACAGGAATTTTACACCAACAAAAAGCATTTGACATCAGTTCGGGCATTTTTCACCAACACACAACATTTGACACCAGTAAGAGCATTTTACACTAACAAACAGCATTTTACACCAGTAAGATCAGTTTACACCAACATACAGCATTTGAAATCAGTACGAGCATTTTACACCAACAAACAGTATTTGAAATTAGTACCAGCATTTTACACCACCAAACAGCAATTCACATCAGTGCGATAATTTTACACCAACAGACAACATTTGAAATCATTACGGGAATTTTACACCAACACAAAGCATTTGACATCAGTTCGAGCATTTTACACCAACAAATAGCATTTTATACCACTAATAGAATTTCACACCAACAGACAACATTTGAAATCAGTACAGGAATTTTACACCAACAAAAATCATTTGACATCAGTTCGAACATTTTACACCAACACACGGTATTTGACACCAGTAAGAGCATTTTACACCAACAAACAACATTTGAAATTAGTACGAGCATTTTGCACCAACAAACAGTATTTATCATTTAACATCATCATCGACCAAAACATGCCAAACATACCTTCTGTTCGTTGTTTATCTACTTCCTTGCTGACGCTTTTTGTCATCGGCCTCTGTTTTCTATGTCATTGATCAATATTTTTCCCCATCTTAACTGTTTTATGTTTTTTACGTCAAAATAGGCCAAATTGGTATTTTGGTCCCTTATAAATTGGGGTATTGCTATTTTGGTCCCAAATAAAACTACGACTGCTGTTTTGGTCCCTTATCAATTTTATATTAGCATTTTTAGTCCTTTTTACAAAAAATTTAGAAGAGAACGGATTAATTCATTTGATCGCTAGTCAAACCTAATTTTTTTCTTCAAAATGATTTGTACCATGATGTTTTCAACCAATTTTATAATCCGGATCCTCATGAATGTTCAACCCATTTAGGGTTTCGGTCGTTATTTTGGATTATGAGTCGATCTAAGTGGGTTGAACATTCATGAGGAACCGAATCATAAAATGGATTGAAAACATCATGGTACAAATCATTTTGAAGAAAAAATTAGGTTTGACTAACGATCAAATGAGTTAATCCGTTATCTTCTAAACTTTTTCATAAAAAATGATGTAAAACACTAATAAAAAATTGATAAATGACCAAAACAGCAGTCGTAGTTTTATTTGGTACCAAAACAGCAATACCCTCATTTATAAGGGACCAAAATACCAATTCGGCCCATCAAAATATAAAGTAGGAAAACATCATAACAACATCAAGTAAACCTAAAACCCAAAAATGGGTTCAAAATTTGTTATAAACATACCTCCCATTGCTTTTTCAATTGTTTTTGCTTCTCCTTCACTTGTAACGTGCTTAACCCTAACCATCTTTGCCCGCTTTGCTCGAAGTTTTTTCTTGTGCTACTAAAAAATGATGGGTTTTTCTTGGTTTGTTTCTTCAAAAATGATGTGGAGTCTTCTGCTTTTAGATATGGGTTTTATAGTTGATGGTTGCTGCTGTGGAATCGTGGGTTGTTTGATACCGAATCGTTTGGAACTAAAGTGAAGTGGGTCGATTCCGCCGTAGAATGTGCTATTGTTGCGGTTTTCTCTTCCTTTTTCTATGGAGGTCGTGGGTCGAATGGAGAGGTTAACGAGCGCTTCGGCTTCTTCGAATGGAAAATGAATTCCGAAACCCGCCCTTTCCATTGGTTTTGTTCAAAATTGATGTCAAATCCGTACTATCCGATTTCTCAAAAATTTTAAATTTTATTGATGTGTCGGATTTGGTCTGATGTAAAATAGGGGTTAGGGCGGCTCATTTTCTCCGATTTCCGAGGAGTATGTAGACACAGCTTGGCATCCATATTTTTGGGATTGTATTTTTCTTTTTTTTCGTCTAAGTGTACCGAATTTTGCTTTACTCCTATCCCTACTATATAACTTCTACATAAAAACACAACAAAAGCCGGAAAAGATGCATCACATGGTTTAACAGATTTTGCAATTATCAATGAATTTCAAGCCCCGATATTAATTTTCCATACAAATCCATGCACAATAATACGTCATAATTTTTTCATATAAATAGTTACAGAATTAAGTTTTGGAAAGTTGTAATGAATGAACATTCAAGCAATCAAAAATTTTATAAATAATAATAATAATAATAATAATAATAATAAATGGGACTTGGAACTTAGTGTGACGACCCAAAAATTTAAACATAAAAATTTCTCAATTTATACATGTCTAATTTTTTATTTTATTTAAATTAATTTGAATTATTAAAGAATAAATGTAGTGTGAAATCAATTTAAATATACCATTATTTCTAACCATCAATCAAGTCTTTATTAGCATTTATGTAAATTATGCAAGGATCAATCAAGTTTAGGGTTTTTCCACAATTTCATACTTAAGTAAGTAATTATCAATTAATTCTATAATAAATTAGGCTTCTCACAGAACTAGGTCCAACCCCCTTTATTTCACCTCAAACTCCACTCCCCTTCTTTGCCAAACTATGCTGTAAACTTTTTTTTTCCTTTCGCCACCCACTCCTTTACCATCCAAATCCATCACCATATGGGCACCTAGATCTGTCTACCTCAGGCCCAGGACATCCGGAACCGAGCATCCATTCTACCCGACTGAAAAATGAGAGAGGGAATAAGGAGGAGTTGTTTTGCCCATAGGGAAGGGAGAGAAAAGAAAGAAGGAAGAAGAGAAATGGAGTGATGTGACGGGATGGTAGAAATGAAAGAGAGAGATAAAGGGAAACATTTTAGGAGTGAAATTTCAAGTCCCCATCAATTTTAAGTGAAATCAAGGTGAGGAATTTTTTTCACGAATTTTTCATAAATTGTCGGGTATAAACAACCCATATTTTTTTAAGTATTATATTATTATATTACGTGCTCGTAATTGATTTGGCTATTTGATTACTCCATGAGATAAGTTTCTTACTTTTCGTTTGACCTTTGATTTTCGTACCAAATATATAATTGATTTTTTCGAATCTTGTATTGATTTTGACTCTTGTATCGAAAAGTTTTTTGACGTTTGATTGTCATTAGGAAATCTATTTTACTTACCTTCGTAACAAACTATGTTGACTTCTGATTGTTATATCGAACTTACTATAATTATTTTCGTAATAAAAAATATTAAGTGTTGACTCTCCTATCAAAAATTTATTTGATTGTTGACCGTTAAATTGAAACTTGTTTTATTTAATTTTGTAAAGAAAATTATTGACGTTTAATGCTTACACCAGAATCTGTTGACTCTTTGGACTCTTTTGACTGTGGTTGACTCTGTTGACTCTTTGGACTTTTTTGTACTATTGTTGACTCTGTCGACTCTTGTCCCAAATAATCAAACTACAAAGTTTTATGGTAATTTTTCTTTCTAAAAGAGAGGAATTGATTTTTTTTTCAAGTCATGTTGATATGGAAAATAAATGTTTTGATCTCACTAAATTGATTATATATCGAAGTATGAATTATGAAACTAAATGACTTGTTACATGACTAATTGGTTTTAGGTACTGTTATTAGCCTTCGGGTATTGTTACTAGCCCTCTAGGTACTATTACTAGCGTTCGGGTATTGGCTTTCGGGCACTATTATTATCCTTTGGGTACTGGCCTTAGGGTACTGTTACTAGCCTTTGGGTACTATTATTTGCCTTCGGGTACTAGCCTTCGGGTACTAACCTTCGGACACTATTGTTATTGCTATTCTTGATATATTTAACTGGTCTTATGTGCTATTAGAAACTATTTTGAACTATCTAACCTATTTTAAATGGTTAGTCATAAAACAAGTCATTCATGTTGTGTAAAACATACCTCGATTTATAATCAATTCAATGGTATCAATACAAAAACTTTATCCATATCAACATGGCTTGTTGAAAAATCATTTTCTCCTTTTATTGGAAATATTATAATCGAGTAGTGCATAATCAAAACTTCGGTACAAGGATCAATATGCCAACATATCTCATTACGATAGTAAGTCAAACTACTTTCGATATATCATTCAAAAAGTCAAACAAATTATTAGTACGAAAGTTTGTTACGAAAAACATGAGAAATAAGTTTCGATAAAGCAGTCTTAAAGTCAAATATATTTTTGATATAAAAATCAAGAGTCAAACAAAAGCCAAAACTTAACTCGTAGATTAATCAAATTCGAACATGTAATATAATAATATAATAATAAAAAAATATGAGTTCGGTCTGAAAGAAGTTTTCGTCACCTGTATAGTTAAATTGTAACTAAGGTCAATTCCTAATATGAGTTTTATATTTGGGTTAAAAGGAAGAAAGGTAAAAGTATAGTTCTTATTCCTATTCTTACCTTCACATAGTCACTATTGTTCTCTTTTCCCATTTTCCTTCATTCTATCATCGGTCAAATCAATCCTCTCTTTTCTTGGGGCTCAGACCAAAATAATACAAAATTTAGGGGTGTGAACGAAAATAATAAAAATTTGAAAGGTGTGGACCAAATTTAGGCCTCTCAGATTTGTGAAATATGAGTCTCTTAATTAATTAGAGATTCAGATTTCACAAATCTGATTTCTTAATCCAAGAAGAATTCGGATTTTAGATATCTGAATTCTTAAAGAAAAAATTGTAATTTAATTTGTTAATTTTAACGGAATAAAGAGTAAAAAAATTGAGGGGCATTTCGGATTTTCAAAATATGAATTTATTAGAAAAAATAATTAGATAATTTTTTAAAATTATATAAATTCGGATTTCAAAAATCCGAATTTGTATAAGTAAAAAAATTTAATAACAATTTAATTTTTCTCGGAAAAACTGAATTCGAAAGTTGAAAATCCGAAATTAGATAACTTCGAATTTTAGAAATCCGAATTTAGCTAAATTCAGATTTTAGAAATCCGAATTTATCTAATTTCGGATTTTGAATCCGAATTCAGTTTGACTATATAAACACACAAACCCTAGCATTTTCTGCAACATTCTTCTCCTCTTCTTCCTTCAAACATTCTCTCTCTAGCGGCAAAACACTATTCACCTACAAAATTTGGATTCCGGCTAATTTATTCCGAAGATCTACGTCACGTTGTGATATCGTAATAAGGTAAGTCAAGATTTTAGTATTTTATGGTTGATATTTCATAAAACGTAAGATTTTCATGTAATTAGATTATTTTAATGAGATTAGATGATATTTTGAGTAGTGGTGTATGTAGTTGATAAAATGCAGTTAGAAATACACATATTAGTAGTATAGGACTAAGATTTGTGTAAATTTTGTGGACTTTTTAATTATTAGTCATGCATTAGTAGTGTAATTACTCTAATTACGATTTTAATGTGATTAGATGACATTTTGAGTAGTGGTGTACGTATTGGATGAAATGTGGTTAGAAAATACATTTATTAGTAGTATATGACTGATATTTGGGTAAGTTTTGTTGAATTTTTAAGTTGTATGCATGCATTAGTAGGGTAATTATTCTAATTACTATTTTAAATATGATTAGTCGTAAGTGGTAATGAAATTATAATTAAAATCATAATGTTATTTATAATGTTGTGGGTTGTTTAATGAATTGTGGTTTATAAAGTTGATTAAAAAAATTTTGATGACGAAAAGTAACAATTAATTGATATAATGACATTTTTATGATAGAAATGTATAATGACATTTAATGGTCCGTATATTTTTAATTTCTATTGGACTTCTATGTTTGATTTTGCTGGGCTGCTATTTGTAGCACAAAAAAATTGATAAAATACCTAAAATGCCCTTAAAAACCCAAAATTAGAAATTACAATGAAAAATCGCTTGTACTTTGCGAAAATAGAGGCAAAAATCGCAAGCAATTTGCGAAAAAAAGGGTAAAAATTGCCACAATTGCGTGATATAATGTATAAAAATCGCCAAACTAATCCGATAAAAATGGAAAAAATCGCAAATTGGGGCCGATTTTATACAAAAAATCACACCTAACACCTGCGATTTTGTGGGTAAAAATCACACAGTAGGTGCGATTTTTGGGGGAAAAATTGCACCTAATGTGCGGTTTTTGGGGGAAAAATCTCACCTAATGTGCGATTTTTCTGGGAAAAATCTCACCTAATATGCAATTTTTGGGGGAAAATCTCACCTAATGTGAGATTTTTCCAGCCAGTTTGGTTATATAATTGCTTGGGAAACCATACAAACTCACCCTTCATTTCACATTTTCTCACCAAAAATCTCTCAAACCATCCAAAAAACTTAGAAAAAATCGCAAAATGGATGCGGGCGGCTCTCAACCACCATAATTAAAGTTTTAGTTATGTTGTAAATATTTAATAAATATCTGACCATAATTGTATATATTACAGGTGACATGGACCCCATACAGTCAGTATCCGCACTTACGAACCCCGATCACCACGTACCGGGGATTGATTGCATGTGGTGACGAGGTTGAGCCTTACATTCCAGATCGGTGCGTGTGACAGTTGGGGTACGTGCAGGATATCCCATTCGCCATCTTTCGTCCGAAGAAGGCGTATCGGCCGTATAGTGGGGGTTACAGTGTGGATTTCGACTTGGAGTTCGCCAAGAGTTTATGGCAGTCAGTACGTCTTTCTAGTTTACGTACTGAGGACTTGCAGCCTTGTGATTCTCCCGCCGCATCCACAGATGAGTACATCACATGGTATCGCCAGCACTCCCACCCGTATATGTTCATTGATGGCCCCCCCGCTAATGTTGGTGGAGTTCCGCCTCGAATCAACACAGAATATGTACATAATTTTTTATTTAATTTTAGTTAATAATTGTTTTATATTATTATATAAAATATGAAATTAATAATTTAAATGTGTTGAATTTGTAGTGGGTGAGCCGATTTACACATATATCTGAGGAGTTTCTGCAGATCATCAGAGATGGTGGATTAACCCAGTCGGATGACTGCGAGGCTATGTTAAGGGCGGAGATGGATAGATGGCATTTAGTTGGGTGAAGTGACACATCTATCCATCTCCGCCCTCAACATAGCATCGCAGTCATCCGGCTAGGTTAATCCACCATCTCTGATGATCTGCAGAAACTCCTCAGATATATGTGTAAATCGGCTCACCCACTACAAATTCAACACATTTAAATTATTAATTTCATATTTTATATAATAATATAAAATAATTACTAACTAAAATTAAATAAAAAATTACGTACATATTCTGTGTTGGTGCGAGGCGAAACTCCACCAACATCAACCGGGGGGGGCCATCAATGAACAGATACGGGTGGAAGTGCTGACGATACCATGTGATGTACTCATCTGTGGATGCGCCGAGAGAATCACAAGGCTGCAAGTCCTCAGTACGTAAACTAGAAAGACGTACTGACTGCCATAAACTCTTGGCGAACTCCAAGTCGAAGTCCACACTGTAACCCCCACTATACGGCCAATACGTCTTCTTCGGACGAAAGATGGCGAATGGGATATCCTGCCGTACCCCAACTGTCGCACGCACCGATCTGGCATGTAAGGCTCAACCTCGTCACCACATGCGATCAATCCCCGGTACGTGGTGATCGGGGTTCGTAAGTTCGGATAGTGACCGTATGGGGTCCATGTCACCTGTAATATATACAATTATGGTCAGATATTTATTAAATATTTACAATATAACTAAAACTTTAATTATGGTGGTTGAGAGCCGCCCGCATCCATTTTGCGATTTTTTTTAAGTTTTTTGGATGGTTTGAGAGATTTTTGGTGAGAAAATGTGAAATGAAGGGTGAGTTTGTATGGTTTCTCAAGCAATTATATAACCAAACTGGCTGGAAAAATTGCACATTAGGTGAGATTTTTCCCCTAAAAATCGCACATTAGGTGAGATTTTTCCCCCAAAAATCGCACATTAGGTGCAATTTTTCCCCCAAAAATCGCACCTACTGTGTGATTTTTACCCCAAAAATCGCAGGTGTTAGGCGATTTTTCCGTGAAAAATTGCCCCACTTATCCAATTTTTTTGGTATAAAATTGGCCCCAATTTGCGATTTTTTCCATTTTTATCGGATTAGTGTGGCGATTTTTATGCATTATATCACGCAATTGTGGCGATTTTTACCTTTTTTTTCACAAATTGCTTGCGATTTTTGCCTCTATTTTCGCAAAGTACATTGCAATTTCCAATTTTGGGTTTTTATGGGTATTTTAGGTATTTTATCAATTTTTTTGTGCTACAAATAGCAAATTTGTGCTACAAATAGTAAGATCCTTGATTTTGATAACTCTTCGAATCCGGATCATTCAATATGCGTTAATCTTAGAATGTCAAGGGATGATTTGGTAGATTCCATTTGCAATGTAATTGGGGTGTCTATGAATTCGTGCAAAATCACACTTACAGCTTTTTTTGAAGTGGATGGGAGTAAGACAAAAGTAGTAATTACGTCTGATGCTATGCTGGAATTTTTTTATACTTTTCAACCAAGGAGTTTTATTAATGTTAACGTCGGTATTGAGGAAATTCAGTCTTTAGATAGAGTTGATAGACGAAATATTGCTTCGAGTTTTTTACATGGCGGAGAATGGCAACTTGATCATGGATTCCGTTATGATTTTGAAGAGGAGGCAGGGGACTTAGATTATAACATTGAGGACGATGCCAACTGTGACCATGAATCCGATAGTTAATTTTGTTCTAATTCTATGCATTTCAATTCTGAGGAAAGTTCGGATGATATTGGGATGTATGAATGGGTACATTTCGTTTACTCTGATGTGGGCACAAAGATCCGTAAGCCATTGATCTGGATGAACATGCTTTTCCACGATATAAAGGCAATCCTGAGACTATAGGCCTTGGAACTATTTTCAAAAACAAGGAGGAAGCACAACGGGCCATATCCACATGGAACGTGGCAAGGCTCAGGCAATATGTTAACGTCGAGAGAAATAAAACAACGTGGTCCGTAGAATGCAAGAGTATACGATTTGAGACACCCAAAGGTTATTCCCCATGTGCATGGAAAATTCGGGTGTCGAAAAGAATCGTACTCATGGCAAATGGGAAGTGGTTCTTTGGTGCCCGAGTCATAATTGCCTTAGAATGGCGGTGGGAAATGACCACCACAATGTGACATCGTCGACAATAACGCCATTGATAATGAAACAAATTGAATAAGATCCCGAGTATCCAGTGGCAGCTATTCAAATTGATGTAAAAAATCAGTTAAAAGTTGACGTGAAGAAGAAGAAAGCATGGAACGCTAGAAGGAATGCCATTGAATTGGTATATGTTAATTGGGTTACAAATTTTGTTGAGTTACCGAGGTAAGTTATAAATGTTGATGTTATTTTTTTTATCAGTTTATTGCTTTGAATTACTGTTGACATGATAATTGGTGATGATTGTGTTAATGGTTTGTTTATGTAGGTTTGTTGAAGCCTTACAATTTTCGAATCCATGGACGATTGTAGAATGAGAATTCCAGGGAGAGGAGAGTGAAATGGGCAATTCTGAGAGGAATTTCAAATATCTGTTTTGGGCTTTCGCTCCAGCCCGACGTACGTTTGGGAGATTTCGTCCACCTGTGGTTAGTATAGACGGTACACATTTGCGGGGTGGATATAAGGGGAAGTTGCTTGTTGCCATTACATTTACCGGAGCACGTCGACTTATTCCACTGGCATATGCATCATTAGCAACCTCATTCATCATGTCTTTGGTTAGCGTGCGATGTGTGTGCTATCAGATCAAAATGCAGGGTTGCTCGCCGCATTTAGAGACTTGGAGGAATGGGAAGAAGGTGTTACAGGTCACCATAGATTTTGCCTACGACACGTTCAAAGCAATCTACTGACACATTGTCCCGGCAATAGATTGAATATTTTGTGTTGGGAAATGGGCTCATACTATCAACCTCAGAAGTTTGATAGAGTAGGTAAGGAGTTGTATGAATATAGTCAGGACGCCTTTAGGTATTTGCAGGATATCGGTGCTGATAAATGGAGTCTTGCACACGATAGATTCCATCGCTCAATTTTCTCCGCTTTTATGGAAATATTCAAGGATTACAAGATACGAGCTACAGGCCATCAGGTTGAACCTTATGACTGAACCAATAAAATCTTCAGGGTTAGTACATTTGTGCGTTATGATGGCAAGAGAGGAAACATACACGCTGTTGATTATCAGTCGCGCACATGTACTTGTCAGAAGTGGCAAACCTATAGGTTTTCGTGCTCACATGCCTTGGTGGTGTGTCGTTCTCTTGGTGATAATCCATCCAATCTAGTGGACGACTTTCTTACGACTTGAAACTGAAAAGGGTAATTCGGGCATGGAAATTTTGTCTCACTCCCTCCGAGGGAATATTGGCGAAGATACATTGACTGGAAGTTGAATATCGACTATGAAAGGCTCATCGTTCACAATGCACCGCCTGGAAAGAGACAAAAGCGGAGATTCACAATGCAAATGGATCGTCGTGGAAGACGACTTCGAGGTGAATGCACGAGGTGTGGAAGTAGATCACATGGAGCCAGAAGGTGTCCCGTCTCGCATCCCATAGCAGATCGAACAAGGCTTGGTAGACTAAATGACGCTGATGACATTATTTGATGTATCTTTTGATGTTTTGTTGAGTTATTATTTTTTTGTTTTATGTAATAGGTACAACTGTAAATTATAAGTTCATATTGGTGTTTGGTTGAGTTATTATTTTTTTGTTTTATGGAATAGGTAGAATTGTGATTTTGAAGTTCATATTGGTGTTTGGGTGAGTTATTGATGATTTGGTATATGAAATAGGTAGAATTGTGATTTTGAAGTTCATATTGGTGTTTGGATGAGTTATTGATATTTTGGTATATGGAATAGGTAGTGATTTTGAAGTTCATATTGGTGTTTGGATGAGTTATTGATGGTTTGGTATATGGAATAGGTAGAATTGTAATTTTCAAGTTCGTATTGGTGTTTGGATGAGTTATTGATGTTTTGGTATATGGAATAGGTAGAATTGTGATTTTGAAGTTCATATTGGTGTTTGGATGAGTTATTGATATTTTGGTATATGGAATATGTAGAATTGTGATTTTGAAGTTCATATTGGTGTTTGGATGAGTTATTGATGGTTTGGTATATGGAATAGGTAGAATTGTGATTTTTAAGTTTATATTGGTGTTTGGATGAATTATTGATGTTTTGGTATATGGAATAGGTAGAATTGTGATTTTGAAGTTCATATTGGTGTTTGGATGAGTTATTGATGTTTTGGTATATGGAATAGGTAGAATTGTGATTTTGAAGTTCATATTGGTGTTTGGATGAATTATTGATGTGTTGGTATATGGAATAGGTAGAATTGTGATTTTGAAGTTCATATTGGTGAAAAGTCTCGTAATGTATCGTTTTGTTTAATTTTTTTTAATTCAGATAATGAAAATCCGAATTAAAATTGAATTCGGATTTAGAAAATCCAAATTCAATTTAATTCGAACAATTAAATTCTAAATTTAATTAATTCGGATTTCACAAATCCGAATTAATTAATTAATTCGGATTTGTGAAATCTAAATTAATAGTATATTTTTCAAGAAAAAAAAGAAAATCGGGTTTCAAATTTATTGAACTACTGGCTAAAATCCTGTTTCGGAAATCCGAAACTGGATTTTAGCTACTGCCCAAAAGCAGTAGTTCAATCCGGTTTCGAATTTTCAAAATCCGAAACCGGCAGATTTTTTTTGCCGGCGTGACAAATACCGCCAACGTTCTGATTTGCAAAATCCGAATTGGGTAGAATTCGGATACCCGAATTATAAAACCCCCAACCTTTTTTTTTTCTTCTTCTTTCTTCTTTTTTCTCCTTTCTTCTCCTTCCCAATTCCCATTGCCGATCAATTTTTTTACTCCCTCACCGGATTTTTCAATTCTGACCAACCGGACCTCCATTTAAAAATCTAAACCGATCAAAATATTCATTTCATCTCAAGGAACAAAACCATACATTCCAATCTATTTTTTCTTTTGGGTGTTTTACATTTCCCAAAAATCAAAATCCATTGAATTTTTGTAGATTTACAAAATTCCGGCCGGTGTTTTTGTGATACAATAGCACCAACATATTCCTCTTGTTGAACTCTATAAAACGCACCGATGGGTTTTCGTTTTTGACACCGTACCGCCGCCCGCCGCCGCCACCAACCCCAACCAAAAGTTTCAAAAAAAATTGTACGTTTCACCTAATTATTATTCTAAATTTGTTAGAGTTATTAATATAGTAGTTTTATATTTTTTTTATTCAATATTTATATATTTTGGATCATTTGATTTAGTTTATGTTCAATTTATAAAATTATGGTCTTGCCAGCACATAGGTTGTTTTATATTTATTATTGTGTGTTGCTCTAAATTGTGTTGTGCTATGTTTATGTTTTATGCACTAATTGGGAATTCGAAAACGTTACATTTACTGACGTTATGCTGCCAAAATTTTTAATTTTTTAAATAAATTCTTAATTTAGGTCCAATGGCGTCATCCAGTGGATCACAAGGTCATCGCCAGTACCTTCATCCTGGATCCATAGATCCAGAGTTATTATATATGTAGCAGCGATACCGTTCGCAGAGTGTATACTTAGGTCCTGAAGGGTTTCACTCTCAGACTCTCAAGTGTCGTAGGGCGGATGGTGGGATGTAGAAACCATTGTCTGAGGAACCGCCAGAAGTTTGGGCTGAGATTGACAAATTCGGATTTTAGGGTCTATGCCGTGTGGGCAATATCAGACTCAACCATTCCCTTATCACGGCGTTGTGTGAGATATGGCGTCCAGAGACACACACATTTCACTTCAACTTCGGTGAGGCCACTGTGATGTTGCAAGACGTCCAAGTACTTTTTGGCCTTGCTACAAACGGGGAGGCAGTTACTGGTGTATGTTTTGATATGACAGCCCAAGAGTGGTGCGGTGAGTGTGAGTGGCTTTTGGGCTTCCTTATGCGGGTGGATCAGTTGCGGAGCGCCAATTTACATATTGATGCGCTTAGGGATGCACTCAGTCCACCACTGATACGTCATGAGGTTGACCCATTGGTTTATACGCAGAGGTCTCGATGCTACATCTTGTACGTCTGCTTTGGTTTGCTCTTTGCGGACACCGTCGGCAACATCGTTCCTCTATATCTTCTACAAAATATAGAGGATTCTGAGAAATGCTCTCGACTGAGTTGGGGGTCTGCAGCACTTTGCAGTTTATACCGCGGCCTTTACAAGGCTTGGCGGAGGGAATCAAACGATATTACGGGTTTTTTGCTCCTACTACAGGTAAATTAATGTTGTAGTTTTGTTTTAATTACCATGTTATATTTATTTTATATTTAATGTTTTGCACTTTATTTATCGTAATGTATAATTTTATTTTAATATCAATTTAAATTATTTTCCAGATATGGGATTGGGAGCGTATTCGTGCTGTCAGGCCAGAGAGAGTGGCTCTTAGTGCCCTACCTTCAGAAGATTGCCCTTTGGCAGAACGGTGGCACACGCCCAAGAAATTTCACAGCACGACTACTCATTGTCTGCCCACTTTCAGAGATCAGCTAGATGGTCTCCGATAGGAGGAGGTTAGTTTAAATTTTATTGTCAGATTTTGATGATTATTTAAATATTATTTATAATTATTGGTTGTTTGATCGGTTTTCATTTTATTTTTTCAGTTTCTATGGCAGCCTTATCTGGTGGATAATTTGCTTGATGGATATCTCTCACAATATTGTCGAGAAGAGAGGGATCCAACACTTGGATGATCTACTACGATGCACACGAGCCACATGAGGCTTTGAGGATCCTTCGCCAATTTGGCTGCCATCAGCCTATCCCTGGGCCGCTAATGATTTATCCTTTGAGTGCGGACGTATATGAAAGGTCGCATAGCAAGGGTATGCAAGGCAAGCAGTACGCTGACTGGGGGCATGAACGTGCTCGTTACACCTTGGATTGGAGAGCTAGGATGTCAGCTGACCATTTATCTGATGCTATGCTAGATGATCCTCCAGTTGCTGACGTGGAGTACCAGAATTGGTATACGTAAGTTTTTCATTTGGTATTTGTTTAAATTATTTTAAATTTATGCCATCAATCTCTATTTATTTCGGTATTTGTTTAAATTATTTTAAATTTATGCCATCATTATATTTTTTTTGGTATTTGTCTAAATTATTTTAAATTTATGCCATCATTATCTTTTTTTTTTCCTAACTATTACACTTCTTTTATTTATTTGTAGTCGGATCAGATGAGTGAATGGTACAACAGGGGCATTCAATTTCAAACTGATTACTATCGCAGAGATGACGCTCACCCTGAAGTACTTCAATTCATCGAGGAGATGTCTACCTCGTTCTAGAGTGCCCTCACGCTTGGGTCTTCACATCTTCAAGAATTGTAGGATGGTGGTTCCCAATTTCTCGTGGATAATCCACCTCCTTTCACTCAAGCCCCTATTCCAGCTCGCCAACAAAGACACGCTCCTCCAATAGGAGGAGGCAGAAAAAGGAGGGTCATTCATGAAGAGCAAAGAGTTCCACTACATGTGGAACAACTTGGGGCGGAAGATGAAGATGATGAGGATAATGACGATGACTCCGACGATGATGATGATGATGGTCCGCTGCCGTTACGGGGTCCAGGTAGAGGTGGATGTGGGGGTCCAAGTGGAGCTGGAGGTGGAGGTGGACCTAGAGGTAGAGTTTCTCGAGGTGGAGGTTCGCTGGGTTTAGTTTCTAGTACTGGACCTATTTCCAAGAGAATAGGTAGAAGAAATGCGCCGCCATCTTCGAGATATGGATTTAGTAGTTATATTTTTTTATTTTTTCATTATATGTTTTGATATTGAATTTTATAATATTTCAACATTTTACATTTTTTCGTATTTATATATTTTTGGATTTAATTCATTATGAATGTTCTTTTGTATTGATTAATTTATATTTAAATTTTCTTACATTACAAGTTAAGTTTCTTTCTTCCTAACTAATTAAATTAAATGATATCAAATTATTTTTCCAAATCCGAATTATAATGATATCAGATTTTTAAAATCCGAATTCTAATGATTTCAGATTTTGAAATCTGAATTTAATTAATCTAATTACTCTCGCTTATTAATTTTTAATTAATTTTAAATTTAATTATGGTTATTGATATTTCGAATTTTAAAAATTCAAATATGGATGAATTCGGGTTTGTAAAATCTGAGTTCATTTATATTCGAATTTTCAAAATCTGAGAGGTCTCTTTCTGATCATAAATTTCAAATTTTTTATTTTTTATTCACAAATTGATTTTGAGGATTTATTTGGTCAAAAATTCCTCTTTTCTTTTCTTCTGTTTTTATTTTCTCACTCCTTTTACCCTTTCTCACCCGGTCAAACTTTCACACTACTAACCCTCTACCCTTTCTTTCTTCCTTCCTTTTTCTCTTTCCTTTCCCTATCCTTCTTTGACCGAATTTCTTCGATGTCTGAAGCCCGTTCCCAACTCTTTCTCTTTTCCATTCCTTTTCTTCTACTTCTCTTCGGTCAACGCAAACGCATCTCCTTCTTCTCTTTTTTTTTTTTTGGTTTCTTCTTTACTCATCCATCTTTTCTTTTCTTCATTTCTCTATCGACAGGTTAGAATTTGTTAGTGGTGATGGAGATGAGGTCGCCGGAGAACGCATTTGCTAGGCTGCGTTGTTGGTGGTTGGAAGGCTGCGTTCCAATCTATGATGGAGAGGTGGTTCCGTCGTGACTAGCCCGGAAAGGAATCGGTCTCAATGAAAGCGGGAGGCTGTGGTAGTGTCGGTGCTACAGGGTTTTACTGAGGCTTCTTCGTCAATGGTCGTCAATGGTGGTGGGTTGCTTGGCAGAGTAAGATTCATGGTTTGGTTTTGGCGAAAGGGCTGTGGTGGCAGTGGCGCTGTCGGGTGCAGAAAGGTATAGGATAGGTTGCAGCATGGTTTGAAGAGAAAGGGGAGTGAAGTAAAGAGGGTTGAGTCAAATTTTATGAGAAATCCCTAATTAATTAATTATGGAACTAATTGATCTATATACAAATTTCCTTAAGGTGGATTGATCTTACCATATTTACGAAGGATGCTATTGAGGACCCGATGGATTCTTTATAGTTAATGTTCCATTTAAATTGATTTGATTCATCATTGGATATAGGGTGTGTTTGTTTGAGGTAAAGATAATGATGCAATTGTAATACGTTTCTGATTAAGGGTAATTAAGTTCTCTTATGAATATTATAAAATAAATTAAAGATAATTAGATTTATTTAATCTTTGTTATTAAATAAGTTAAAAATAACTAAATTCTTTTAATGATTATTGATTTATTAAATTTGGATTGTGCTTATTTCGGTAATTTGCATGGTGGTTTACTCATACTCTAATATAGTAGTAGTTTCTATATTAGTCTTCCAATTGTATTAGTAGTTTTTTTTTTTTTCAAAAACTCGGACACACGCCTTTATATATCCGAATGCTATATAAGCTTCTTTTTTTTTATTTTTTTCGTGTGTTTGTTGTCGATTTTTTGCTTCGTCTTTAGCTGTTGTTTTTCGTCTTTGTCTTTCGCTAGGATTCTTTTGCTTCCAATTTTGATTCAATTTTGATTACGGTATGTATTTGATGATGGTGATTGATTTTTGTTTAAGAATTTGTTGTTTCTCTGTTTTCGTTTTCGTGTTTCGCTTAGTTTGTTGCCTTTGTGCTCTGTTTTATCTTTCGATGGAGTTTTTGCTTCGAATTTGACAATTAAGGTATTATTCCTGTGTTTTGATCTTTTCGATTGATTTATGTGTTTGAAATTATTGTTTCTACGGTTCTGTTCTTGTTTGCGTTTTGTTTTTTATCGAATATTGTTGCTTAACGTCTGTTTTTTTATTGATAGATCATTCTGTATTGAAGAAATTGCAATGGATAATACTGTTGATTTCTTTGCGAAGAAGATGCTCCTGAATTGTTTGATTTTGATAAACAAGAAGAATTTGTGGTATCTATGTTGGAAAGTAAGCCATGATGTGATACTAGTTATGCATTGATTTGATATTATGTTTGGATTGATCTGATATTAGTTATATGTTGACATAATATGTTTCTAGTTTATTGTTTTGGATCTATATGTATTATGGTATGATATTAGTTTTAGTTGATGTGATATTAGTTATGCATTGATATGATATTGCGTTTGTACTGATCTGATATTAGTTCTATGTTGATGTGATACGTTTTCAATATATTGTTATGGATCTATTACATGATAGTAGATATCACATCAGCGGACTATAGATATCAGATCAGAAAGTAATAGACATCAGATCAACGTACTATAGATATCAAATCAATAAAATTAAACAAATCATACAATAGAACCAAAACATACTGAACAAGGAGGATTATAATTATAGACATCGGATCAACAGACTATAGATATCAGATCAACTTACTATAGATATCAAATCAACTGACTATAGATATCAAATCAAGCATATATAAGAAAATAATACAATAGAACTCAAAGATAATTAACAGTGTATAAAGTCATTGTCTGGATGATATGATATTACTTTTTTGTTGATCTGGTATTAATTTGGAGTTGATCTGATATGTGTTTTTATTATTGTTATGATATTGTTATGTATTTTATGTTTAAACTAATATGATATTATTATTTTTTATACGGATTCAGATGATGAATCTATGCAATCTTTATCTAAATCAGTGGTTGAAAATGAGGAAGCAACATATAACTTATATAATGATTATGTTTTTAGGTTAGGATTTAGTGTGAGGAAAGGTAAAGATCGTAAAAACACAACTACTGGAATCAGGTATTTGAGAAGATATCTTTGTAATAGAGAATGAACTAAACAATGCAAGGAGAATTTGAAAAAGATTTATACGAAATTTGATATGCGATCTGGATGTAAAGCTTTTATTGAATTTAAGAAAAGAGAAGATGAGAGTTGGATTGTCCAAAAACATTTCAAGAAACATAACCATTAACTGTGTCCTGTAGCTGAGAGGCGGTTTTTACGTTCTCAGAGGAAGTTTGATGATTCTGCATTACAGTATTTTGATGAATTGAAAAGTTCAGGTGTTCGTCTTGTTGGATCGTGTCAGGTGTTGAGAGGGGGGGGGGGTGAATCAACACTCTATCAATTTTTCTTTCAACTAAAGGATTCCCTCTCAAATGTTAGCTCAGTTAGAGCTTATTGTTGAACTCACGTTTTGGCTTAGATGGACTGTTGGCAGATCAGATCAACCAAGGAAGACATCAGATCAACCAAGGAAGACATCAGATCAATTCAATCACTCAAGGAGGGTTTACTTACACAACCATGACACTCCTGTTCAAGCTTACAGTTTGATAATACCACACCAGTCAAGACACACTCAAAGCAGTAAATGTGCAAGGGGGATTTTTACGTGGTTCGATCAAATGATCTACATCCACGGACAGATTCACTCCTGTCAATCTTCACTATCACAGAATCATTCAGCTCTGGCCTCACTGACCATAAGCAACATAAACAAGAGCTCACTGCTCAACACATTGAGGTTCACTACCTCTACAAGTTCATCAACTAAAACAATAACATGTAAATCTCTGTTGTGCTGCCTTTTCTACACAAATATCTTTCAAAATCACTTAATGAAAGACGTTTGATAGTGTTCTAGGCTTACCATCTGAAGCTGCAATCTCAGGGTCAGTTCTCCAGATTCTGCTCCTCCTCAGCTTCTTCTTCTCCTTGACTTCTGCCTCTCCAGCGCTTCAGCTTCTCCTTGTGCAGCAGACTGTTTCTTTCTCTCTTGTGTTTCTCATATCATCTTTTTCTGCTCTCACTCTTTTTCTCCTCCCTTTTCTCGGTTTCGTTCTGTTCAGCACTCACCTTGGCTGCTGCTCCTCTCTCTCTCTTTTTCTTTCTTTTCGTGCCTTTTTTTTTTTTTTTTTTTTCTTTTGGGTTTTTCTTCCCAATGTGGTTTATCCTGCATTCTGCAGTTGTTGTGCCTACCACACCTACTCATCTGCCCGTTTCTTTTCCCAGAAGAAAAACTGTGCCCTACGTGCGGTGTGTCAGCATATCTTACACGGAAGGCGGCTCAAGATTCATATAATCCATTTTCAACCTTTTTAAGTTGCAACTTGCTTGCCATGTCATATTGTTGACTGTACTCCTTCAGACTTTCTCGAGTAGCTTGTTTTAGATATGTTGAAACAGCAGAAGTGATCTGATCTTAGCTTATAGCTGATCTGATGTGCCCGGCATTTGATCTGATGTCACGCTTCGGTTGATCTGATGTTAGCATGCAGTTGATCTGATGTTAGCCTTCGGTTGATCTGATGTTAGCTTGCAGTTGATCTGATGTTAGCTTGCAGTTGATCTGATGTTAGCCTCCGGTTGATCTGATGTTAGCTTCATGTCACAACGTTCTGTCCAGCAACTCAGAACCATCCATGTAGCTCCTGCAGTTCTTCTGATCGGCACTTCTTGATTCTTTTGTATTTCTGCTTGCTCACCGGATTGCTAGATACTTCAACATGATGCTCCTGGTCTTCTGAATCTTTGAGAGACTTTTAGAGTCGCGCGTTTGAGGTGTGATTCACTAGCCGTCCTTGACTTCAGCTTCTTAGGTGTCTGCTCTAGCTCTCCAGCCTTGAGTTGTTCTCTTCTGCTGCAAATATGTTTTGTTGCTGACTTGCCTTGCTTCTGTGAAACCAAGCTGCTGAGCAATTTCTTGAGAATTTGATCTGATCTTTACTTCCGTTGATCTGATCTGTGTGGCCTTTGATCTGATGTGCGCGTAACTTGTCTGTGCAGCCTTTGATCTGCTGTGCGCGTAACTTGATCTGATCTGTGCAGCCTTTGATCTGATGTGCGCGTAACTTGATCTGATCTGTGCAGCCTTTGATCTGATGTGCGCGTAACTTGATCTGATCTGTGTAGCCTTTGATCTGATGTGCCAACAGTACACTTCCTTCTCATTTTGGCACTTCAGTTTATTCATCGGCTTCTTGCTGAGATTTTGTCCAGACAATCCTCATGAACTCAGTCCATTATTGCCTTAGTAATTCACAGATTTGTCACAATGTGGTTGCAACAATTACAACACAACATTGGACTTTAATAAAGGCTAAGAAAGTTTCATTGTAGCAGCTCCAATGGCTCAACAATCTCCCCCTTTGGAATTGTTGGCAACCACATTTGCAGCCAATCAGTCAACTCAGTGCTAAGCTCCCCCTGAACCTTATTCCCCCTGAACCAGCTCCCCCTGAACCTTATTCTTCTACATAGTAAGCTCCCCCTGCATAGAGCTTTTCCAACGTCCTTCTCTCCCAAGGACAATACTGCTGCGTCTGGCCGGCCTGCTGCGGCTATCTCTCCCCCTTTGACAACCAATTTCAAAGGGATTTGGGGATACTCAACTGATTCAGCATGAGAAGGAGGACTGCACTCCCATTTGCATCCTCAAAGTTTCAAACACCTCGGCTGGAAGAGGCTTTGTCATTACATCAGCTATTTGTTTAGCTGTGGGAACATACTCTAGCATAATTTCTCCTTTCTCAACCTTGTCCTTTATGAAGTGATACTTGATTTCTATATGTTTGGCTCTCGAGTGCTGGACTGAATTCTTTGACAAATCAATGGCACTTTTGTTGTCACAAAGAATTATCAGTGGCAAGAGAACTTCTTCTTTAAGATTTTGCAGTTCAGATCTCATCCATATAGCTTGAGTGCATGCCTTGGTTGCTGCTATGTACTCAGCTTCAGCAGTGCTTAAGGCTATACTTTCTTGCTTCTTGCTTAACCAGCTCACACATCTATTTCCAAGAAAGAATACTCCTCCTGAAGTGGATCTCCTGTCATCAACATTTCCTGCCCAATCAGCATCAGTGAAGCTTCTTAATCCCAAGCTTCCTTTCCTTGCATACCACAGACCATAATCTACTGTCCCTTGCAAATATCTTAGCACCCTCTTTAGTGCAATCATATGAGAACTCTTTGGATTTGCCTGGTATCTAGCAGCTTGGCAGACAGCAAAGGTAATATCAGGCCTTGTTGCTGTTAAGTACAATAAGCTTCCTATCATGCTTCTGTATAGACTTTGATCAGCTTCAGCTCCTTTTTCATCCTTGCTCAGCTTGCAGTTAGTTGCCATGGGTGTAGACATTGGCTTAGCATCAGTCATACCAAATTTCTTCAGCACTTCTTTGGTATACTTGGTTTGAGAGATAAAAATTCCAGTTGCTTTTTGATGAATCTGCAGTCCAAGGAAAAATGAGAGCTCTCCTATCATGGACATTTCAAACTCTTCTTGCATCTTTCTAGCAAATTCATGGCACAGCTGCTCCTTATCTCCTCCAAATATTATGTCATCAACATAGACTATGGCTATTAACTGTCCACCCTTTCCATCAAGAACATATAAATTGCTATTTATGCAACTTTTTCTGAAATTCAGATTCTTCAGGTAGCTGTCCAGCCTTGAGTACCATGCTCTTGGGGCTTGTTTTAATCCATACAGTGCCTTTTTGAGCCTGCACACCTTGTTTTCATCTTCACAAACTAGAAAACCATCTGGTTGCTCAATGTACACTTCTTCCTCCAGATTTCCATTCAAGAAGGCAGATTTAACATCCATTTGGAAGACTTTGTAACTCCTTGCTGAAGCCACTGCCAAAAACATTCTTATGGCTTCAAGCCTTGCTACTGGGGCAAAGGTTTCATCCACATCTACTCCTTCAATTTGAGAGTATCCTTTGCACACAAGCCTTGCCTTATTCTTTACAACCTTTCCTTCCTCATTCAACTTGTTCCTGAACACCCATTTTGTGCCTATCACATTCTTGTTTGCTGGCCTATCCACGAGCTCCCAAGTTTGGTTTTTCTCAATTTGGTCCAGCTCTTCATTCATGGCTTGCAGCCATGACTGGTCCTCCAGGGCTTCCTCTATTGACCTTGGCTCAACTTGAGACAGTAGGGCAGTTGCAATCATACTTTTCAGTTGCCTTCTTGTTCTTACTGGAGCTTTGGGGTCTCCAATGATAGGCATCTTGTCAATTCTCTTGTTGTACTTTCTTTTTGCTTTTTCCTGGCCTTCTGTAACTTCTGTCTCTGATCCTTCTGCATCAGTCTCCTCAGTAGCTGATTTCAGCTCCAGGTCTGCCTCATCTTGGCTCTCTAAGTCATCTAAGTGATCCAGAAAATTTTCAGGATCAGTGGCTTTCATCTTGACTTCCTCAACCACTTTCACATCATAGCTTTCCATAATCTTATCCAGCCTCTTGTTATAAACCTTGTAAGCCTTGCTCTTATTTGAGTAACCAAGGAAAATGCCCTCATCAGCCCTCTCTTCAAATTTTCCAAGGCTTTGCTCCTTGTTCTTGATGAAGCATTTGCTGCCAAAAACTCTAAAATACTTCACATTTGGCTTGTGACCATACCAAAGTTCATATGGTGTCTTTTCAGTGTTTGGCCTCAACATGGTTCTATTTTGTACATGCACAGCTGCCATTGTGGCTTCCTTCCAGAAGTGCTTTGGAGTATTGTGCTCCAACAGCATAGTTCTTGCCATCTCAATCACACTTCTATTTTTCCTCTCTGCAACTCCATTTTGCTGGGGAGTGTGAGGACTTGAGACTTGATGTTTGATTCCCATTTCCTCCAAGTATTCTTCAAATTCCTGTGAGGTAAACTCTCCTCCATTATCTGATCTCAAAACTTTGATCTTCCTTCCATGCTGGTTTTCTGCCAGTTTCTGAAATCTTTTGAAGCAGTTGAAGGCTTCACTCTTTTGCTTCATGTGCATGATGCACATCATCCTAGTGAAGTCATCCACAAAAAGAATGAAATACATCTCTTTACCTGTACCTTTTCTTTTCATTGGTCCACATACATCAGTGTGAACTAGCTCCAATGGCTTAGAGGTTCTATGCTCCTTGGACTTGTGAGAAAGCTTTGCAAATTTCCCTTTTTGGCATGAGTCACAAGTGCTGTTGTCCCTCTTTAGTACAGGGAGGTTTAACACTGCATTGCACTTCACCAGGCTTCTCATGCTCTTTTGATTTAAATGTCCAAGCCTGCAATGCCAAAGCGTATTTTCATCCATTTTGCTTAGCATGCACAACTTTTCTTTCACATCTATGAGGTATAAATCCTTGTTATCTCTTATTCCCTTGGCCATGATTTCTCCAGTCTTGCAGTCTTTGATGAAACAGCCAATTTTTGAGAAGTCTACTTTGAAACCATTGTCACACAGTTGTCTTACACTCAGCAAATTGTACTTCAGCCCTTCTACAAACAGCACCTCCTTAGATTTGAACTTTTCTGATCCAATGGTGGCTTCTCCAACAGCCTTGATCTTTAACCCACTCTTATCTGCAAACTTGACAAACCCTCTTTCAACTTCTTTTGTGTTTCTCAGTAGAGTTTTGTCTCCAGTCATATGGCTTGTGCACCCACTGTCAATGATCCATTGGGCTTCCTTAGCTTTTGTTTTCAGTGCAACTTCAGCAATGCAAGCTTCTTCAAATCTGTGTTTCTTTCTCCAAATTTTTCTTGCTGCTGGTATGCCTTGCTGTTCATTCAATCTCTGATTGCTCCTGCTGCAGCTCCAGTGATCATTCTCTTCTAACCCTTCAAAAATTTGAAATCTGTTTCTCAGGTTAAGTGGCTGCATTAGAGACTGATTTCTTCTTGTGTAATCTGCTTGGTTTCTTCTTGTTTCTGCTGCAAAGTTTCTTCTATTTGTAGCTTGTTGCAGTGGCTGGGCTCTCCTGCTATTCACTCCTTCAAACCACTTGCTTCTCTTATTTGGCAATCTGCATCTGCACCAGACATTCAATTTCTGATACACTTCTCCAGGTTGTATGATATGGCCTTTTCTGATTTCAGCTTCAGGGATCCTTCTTGAAGTACTTAGGCTTCTTTGATGATAATACTCTTTTCTATTCCATCCTCTTGACTGCATTGTTCTTCCTCCAAATCTCCAGAATGCCTTCCTCCAGCAATTTGCTGCATAGTGACCTGATTCTCCACAGGTGAAACATACTCCAGCAATCAGCCTTCTACTTTTGAGCAGGCTTCTTTGATACATAGATTGTCTCCCCCTCAGCTCGTGCAATCTTTCATTTTGCTCAGTAGACTTTCTTGATCCATTAGAAATTTCCATCTTCTTAGCATCAACAAAACTAGTTCCTGCCTTTACACCAGCAACACAAATTGAACCTTCTTTGACAAAGGTAACAGTCTTCTTGGTTGTTGCAGCTGGTTGTCCTTCTAATTTTTGATTTCCTTCATAACCAAGACCTTTCTTCCCTTCTGAATGAGATCTCTGCTTGCTGAGGCACTCATCTAGCTTCCTTGTGGCTTCTTCAGTTTTTGCAGCCACTTCTTTGCTCCTTGAGAATTCACCAGGCTCAGTTTTGCTTGACTGAAACTCCAGCTTTCCTTTCAATTTTGATTCTACAGTAGTTCCATCAGTCATTTCTTCAGCTTTGAACACAGTTTGTTGAGACAGCAGATCTTCTATCTTTCTTGTTGCATCCTCTAGTTCGGCAGTGGTGGCATCTAGCTTTTCTACCAAGGTTTCACATGTCTTTTGAAGTTCCATCTTTTCTCTTGTACAATTTTTGTGAACCTCAGCTTCATTTTGCATGAGAATCAGTTCCTGCTCCAATTCAGTTACTCTATTCTCCAGTATTGAGTTTTCTTCTTGACTGCTCAAGATGACCTTTTCCATCTCCTTCATTGTCTTCATTGTCTTCTTGTGCAATCTCTTCTGCTCCTCTATCTTGTTGTATGCAAACTTCAGTTCTTCCTCTAGATCCACTTCTTCATCATCAGCTGATTGGTTCTCTAGTTCAGCATCCTCCTTCAATGAAACAGTTGAAGATTTCATCACCATGAGAGTCTCCTCTTCAGCTTCAGACTCATCTTCACTGTCTGAGACATCAGTCTCTTCATCCTCCTCAGAGCTATCATTTTTCTTCTTGCTCAGGTAGCTCCGTTTTCTGTAAGCTTTCCCTTTTCTTGATTTGAAGCTCATCTTCTTCTTTCCTTTCTGCTCAGGCCACCTGTCTGATGGCTCGTCAGCTTCCTCATCTTCTGTTCTCTTGTTCTTCATGAAGCACTTGCTTGCAAAGTGACCTATTTTGCCACAATTGAAGCATTTTAAGGGCAACTTTCCCTTGTACTTTCCAGTCTGGCCTCTGAAGCTCCTTGAAATCAGCACCATCATTCTTTCAAGATCACTGTCTGCTGCTTCATCTTCACTGCTTTCCTCCTTTAGCTTCCTTGAGTGTTTTGTTTTAAATGCTATCTCCTTGACTGCCTTTGAAGTCTCCTCCTTTGAATTTGAAATCCTCATTTCATATGCTACAAGGGTGCTTTGTAGCTCATCTAATGTCACTTTATCTAGGTCCCTCTCCTCTATAGCCGAGACCTTAGAATCATATCTTGCTGGTAGGGATCTAAGAACCTTTTTAACTATATTGGAATCTCCAACACTCTCACCCAGACCCCTCATTGAGCTAACTAATTCAACAACTCTGTTTAGAAAGTCCTCAATGTTTTCACCTTCTCCCATCTTAAGACCTTCAAACTTACTTCTAAGAACCTGCAATTTTGCCTCCTTAACCTTGATGTCTCCCTCATGAATATTAATCAGTTTAATCCATATTTCATGAGCAGTAACACAGTCTATAACTTTAAAGTTCTCTTTTTCTGACAGAGCTGCATATAGAGCATTCCTTGCCTTTCCATCAGCTTCTAAGTTTCTAATTTCTGCAGCTGTAGGATTCTCCTCATCTACGGTTGGTGTAAATCCATGCAAGACTACTCTTTGTACTTGTAGACCTTGTGCTAAGAGATAAGCACTCATTCTCTTTTTCCATAACTGGAAATTTTGGCCACTGAAATAAGGAACTCCCTTAACAGTTGTTGCTTGATTCTCCATTTCTACTGCTGGTTTTAAGTTTCAACAATCACTTGACAAAAGCAAACCTCGCTCTGATACCAATTGTTGGATCGTGTCAGGTGTTGAGAGGGGGGGGGTGAATCAACACTCTATCAATTTTTCTTTCAACTAAAGGATTCCCTCTCAAATGTTAGCTCAGTTAGAGCTTATTGTTGAACTCACGTTTTGGCTTAGATGGACTGTTGGCAGATCAGATCAACCAAGGAAGACATCAGATCAACCAAGGAAGACATCAGATCAATTCAATCACTCAAGGAGGGTTTACTTACACAACCATGACACTCCTGTTCAAGCTTACAGTTTGATAATACCACACCAGTCAAGACACACTCAAAGCAGTAAATGTGCAAGGGGGATTTTTACGTGGTTCGATCAAATGATCTACATCCACGGACAGATTCACTCCTGTCAATCTTCACTATCACAGAATCATTCAGCTCTGGCCTCACTGACCATAAGCAACATAAACAAGAGCTCACTGCTCAACACATTGAGGTTCACTACCTCTACAAGTTCATCAACTAAAACAATAACATGTAAATCTCTGTTGTGCTGCCTTTTCTACACAAATATCTTTCAAAATCACTTAATGAAAGACGTTTGATAGTGTTCTAGGCTTACCATCTGAAGCTGCAATCTCAGGGTCAGTTCTCCAGATTCTGCTCCTCCTCAGCTTCTTCTTCTCCTTGACTTCTGCCTCTCCAGCGCTTCAGCTTCTCCTTGTGCAGCAGACTGTTTCTTTCTCTCTTGTGTTTCTCATATCATCTTTTTCTGCTCTCACTCTTTTTCTCCTCCCTTTTCTCGGTTTCGTTCTGTTCAGCACTCACCTTGGCTGCTGCTCCTCTCTCTCTCTTTTTCTTTCTTTTCGTGCCTTTTTTTTTTTTTTTTTTTTCTTTTGGGTTTTTCTTCCCAATGTGGTTTATCCTGCATTCTGCAGTTGTTGTGCCTACCACACCTACTCATCTGCCCGTTTCTTTTCCCAGAAGAAAAACTGTGCCCTACGTGCGGTGTGTCAGCATATCTTACACGGAAGGCGGCTCAAGATTCATATAATCCATTTTCAACCTTTTTAAGTTGCAACTTGCTTGCCATGTCATATTGTTGACTGTACTCCTTCAGACTTTCTCGAGTAGCTTGTTTTAGATATGTTGAAACAGCAGAAGTGATCTGATCTTAGCTTATAGCTGATCTGATGTGCCCGGCATTTGATCTGATGTCACGCTTCGGTTGATCTGATGTTAGCATGCAGTTGATCTGATGTTAGCCTTCGGTTGATCTGATGTTAGCTTGCAGTTGATCTGATGTTAGCTTGCAGTTGATCTGATGTTAGCCTCCGGTTGATCTGATGTTAGCTTCATGTCACAACGTTCTGTCCAGCAACTCAGAACCATCCATGTAGCTCCTGCAGTTCTTCTGATCGGCACTTCTTGATTCTTTTGTATTTCTGCTTGCTCACCGGATTGCTAGATACTTCAACATGATGCTCCTGGTCTTCTGAATCTTTGAGAGACTTTTAGAGTCGCGCGTTTGAGGTGTGATTCACTAGCCGTCCTTGACTTCAGCTTCTTAGGTGTCTGCTCTAGCTCTCCAGCCTTGAGTTGTTCTCTTCTGCTGCAAATATGTTTTGTTGCTGACTTGCCTTGCTTCTGTGAAACCAAGCTGCTGAGCAATTTCTTGAGAATTTGATCTGATCTTTACTTCCGTTGATCTGATCTGTGTGGCCTTTGATCTGATGTGCGCGTAACTTGTCTGTGCAGCCTTTGATCTGCTGTGCGCGTAACTTGATCTGATCTGTGCAGCCTTTGATCTGATGTGCGCGTAACTTGATCTGATCTGTGCAGCCTTTGATCTGATGTGCGCGTAACTTGATCTGATCTGTGTAGCCTTTGATCTGATGTGCCAACAGTACACTTCCTTCTCATTTTGGCACTTCAGTTTATTCATCGGCTTCTTGCTGAGATTTTGTCCAGACAATCCTCATGAACTCAGTCCATTATTGCCTTAGTAATTCACAGATTTGTCACAATGTGGTTGCAACAATTACAACACAACATTGGACTTTAATAAAGGCTAAGAAAGTTTCATTGTAGCAGCTCCAATGGCTCAACACGTCTAACTGATGGTTATCATATATTGTCCAAAGAGGTTAGTTATATTTTTTCAGTTTATTTTTTATGAATCTACATAAATGTGGTATTTGTTATGATCTGAAATTACGTTTGAGTTGATCTGATATTATGTTTGTGTTGATCTGATATTATGTTTCTGTTGATCTGATATTATGTTTCTGTTGATCTGATATGTGTATTTTTCAGTCTGGAGGGTCATCAAATGTTGGTTATACTATGCGACATGTATATAATCATTTGGAACAAGAGAATAGGAGGAAGATTGATGGTTGTGATAGTAATGATTTGATCAATATGTTAAAACAGAGATTTACGGATGAGAAGGATTTTTATTATGATTTTGATTTGGATGAGAAGTCTTCATTATGTAGTGTATTTTGGAGAGATCAAAAGATGAAGGAGGATTATAGTAGATTTGGGAATTTGTTGGTTCGTGATACAACTTATCGGACAAACAAATATGACATGATCTGCGGACCTTTTGTTGGTATGGACAACCATTTTCGAAATGTTATATTTGGTATAGGTTTCATAAAAAATGAGAAGGTGGAGTCCTTCATTTGGTTGTTTAGTACATTTTTGAGATCGATAGAGAACAAGCAACCAGTGACATTTATGACAGACCAGGATTTTTCGATGGCAGCTGTTATGCGTATAGTTCTTCCAAATGTTCGTCCTCGTCTTTGCGTTTGGCACATTGCAAAGAATGCTCGTAGTAATATACCTCATTTGATGAATCAAGAAGGTTTTTCAGATGCCGTTCAATTCTTACTTAATCAAGTTTGCACAGAAGCTGAATTTAATCACTTCGGGAACAGGTGTGTGTTTTTTCTGTATTTTATATATATGTAATACGATATGATATTAGTTGTTAGGTGATCTGATATTAGTTGTGAATTGATCTGATATTATATTTGAGTTGATCTGATATATTTTTCTGTTACTACTTTATTCTTTTTTAGTTGTAAACTGATCTGATATTAGTTATGAACTGATCTGATATATTAATCTGTTACTTTTTTAGTCTATCAGTTTGCTGAAGGATTACAATTGCAAAGGGAACACTTGATTGAAGAAATTAGATGAGATAAAAGAGAAGTAGTGCCCTGCATTTAGTAAACAATATTTTTCTGGAGGGGCAGTTTCTTCCAAAAGATGTGAGATAACCAATCGTTCGGTTTCAATGAACTTGTCGAAAACTTCTACTTTGTGTGAATTCTATCAGCAGTTTATTGATGTTGTGACTAGGTGGAGAAGCAATGGCATTACAGAAGATTTTAGATGTAGAGGAAGGGTTGATCCTGTTGTTGGAGATTCATTAATGCTTCAACATGCTGCTGAGGTTTATACGATAGAGGTGTTTGTAAGATTTCAAGAGCTGTGTATCAAGATGTTATCATATAATCACTTGCAGACCAGTAGCAATAATAGTGTTTATGAATATCAGTTTTGGTGTACCAAACTTGATTTGTTTCGACACGTAGTTCGTTTTGATGAGAATGACTATACAGTGAGCTGCACTTGCAATCTTTTTTCTGAGACTGGATTATTATGCTCGCATGCTCTTCGTGTGCTAAATCTGAATAATTACTTGGTATGTATTTATTGCAACTTCAGAGATTTTTTTTTTTTTTGAGTTGATATGATATTAGGTTTAGCTTGATCTGATATTATGTTTTAGTTGATCTGATATTATATTTGAGTGATGTGATTTTTTTAGTTTGCTGATATGATTTTCTATGTAATGTGAGTGATCTGATATTAGTTGCTAGTTGATATGATGTTAGTTATTATTTGATCTGATATGATTAACTTTATAATTTTTATATACTGTAGAGAATCCCTGAGAAGTATGTATTGAAAAGGTGGACTAAGAGTGCAAGCAGCTATTATTATTATTCGAAAGAAGGTTGTTTGTTGACATTAAATAGATGCGAGAAAGATTCAGATTCTATTTAGAGAGTTGAAGCAAATAGAAAATATTTGGATTTAATTAGACATGCACAGTCTAGTTCTGTTGCACGTTCTATTCTTGACAAGCATTTCAATTTGGCTAGAGTTTCTATTAAATTAGAGGTTGGTCCATCGTATGTTGGCGAGAAAGAAGAAGGTTCAAACATTGTTGAAATTAGAGATCCGAAGAGAATAAGAGAAAAAGGTGTTAGAAACATTCGTTCAAAAAGCGTTGTGGAGAAAATGTGCAATAGAGCAAGAGGAAATAAGAAGAAGGCAGCAGCATCTGCATTGCGTACTAGAGAACGGGTCGCATCAATGGGGATTGAAAATTGTGGAGTTGTTGATGGTAATTTTGTCAATCCTGTGGTGGAGAAGTTGTAGTTGTAGTTGATATGAATTCTTTTAGTTAGTTGATACAAAACATTAAATGACTTCTTGTTGTTGGGAGAAATTGTATGTTATATGATTTTTTTAATTGAGTTGATAGTTATTTTATATGATTTATTTTCATTGTACTTGGTTGTTTCATAACAATGACTAGAATATATCATATCAGAGTACTACAGATATCAGATCAGAGGACTATTGATATCCGATCAAATGACTATAGACATCAGATCAGAGGACTATAGATATCATATCAGAGGACAATAGATCTCATATCAGAGGACTACAGACATCAGATCAGATGAATAAAGATATCATATCAGAGTACTATAGATATCAGATCAGAGTATTATAGATATCATATTAGGTGTTAGTTGATATAATATTAGTTATGAATTGATCTGATATTACGTTTGAGTTGATTTGATATATTAATCTGTTACTACTTGATTCTATATTAGTTGTTAGTTGATATGATATTAGATATGGTTTCATCAGCGGATAATAAATATCATATAACAACAGAAAATAGACCATTTTGATAGAATTTGGAACAATTGTGAAATTTGGAATAAAATACTAATATATATTTCATATAATTGAAAACTGAACATTGTCATTTACAATCAATCTTGTCCTATAAAACTAGACTAATATAAATTTCTAATTTCTAAATACTAGACTCAAGTACTTTTTACAATTTTGTACTATAACACTTCTCTATTTTGGCCTTGAGCTCATATTTCATTGTATTTGTTTGAGAAGCCATTATAGTATAACCATACTTGACTCTAAGAATTTATATAGCTCTGTTGAGAGCAGCTCTGCTTTTGCGTACTTCTCTTGTGAGCTCTGGATCCCAAGTTTAAGTTGTTTGTCCTTGGTAGAGCTCCATGTGTCACATTGTAAGAATGCCACAATCAGCTTCATTCTTTTTATATTGCCAGACAAATTTTGGATACTCCACTTTATACTCTTTGGGATCTCCAAAAATTCTTTCTACTGTTGTCCCTCTTACTATCTCAACAAAATATCGCAGCTGGCATTAATGAAGAAAACAGATATCAGATCAATGTAAAGAATATATCAGATCAATGTAAAGAAGATATCAGATCAGTGTAAAGAAGATATCTGATATGAAACAAGTACTTACCATGATATCTGGAATTGTAGCATACCAACTTTCATCATCTGGGATTTTGTTGTTCAGTACAACTACTCTTCTTGTCATTGCATTTATACAGCAAGTATAGTACTGTTCATGTTGAAATATTGCGAAGAACACCTGCTCAAATAATACTAATGAGAAGTTGATATTGATATATTGAATTGAATGAATATAGGTATTAAAATTGTACTTACCATTTTTACATTTAATTTGTCCATGTTTTTGCTGGCTCGTGTGACATCATCTATGAATTGAGTTCTCATGATGTCCAGAATCTCAGATTTAAGCTCTTGGTGGGAAAATACTGGTTTTGGTAATAAGGCAGGAGGAGGGATGCACATCTTCTTGGCAGCTGCATTTGCTTTCTTTGCGTTGTTGTAGTTATTCATGGCCGATACGAACTCCAGATTTTAAATTAGTGTATCTTCCATCAGTGGAAGCTAAAAACATAAGAGTAAATTCCAAAATTGGTCATCATACTATGGTCAGTTTTCAGTTTTGGTCATCATACTTTCAAAACTAATTTTAAGGTCATCATACTTTCATTTTATTTTCAAAAAAGGTCACTCCGTCCATATTGGCCGTTAACCCTCTTATTTTGCTTAAAAATAGTTTTGAAAGTATGATTACCAAAAATGGAAACTGACCATAGTATGATGACCAATTTTGAAATTTACTCAAAACATAATTAATTGAATTCATATCGGATGGAATAATATTTGTCATATATTTGTAAATGAATTGCATAGTAAAGGAATTAGGGATTCATATCTTACACAACATTCTTGAGATATAAACAGCCTTGTTGGATCTTTGTAGTTCATATGTATGATCCATGCATTCAGTACTGAAATTGTAATCTATTGTCCTGGATGCATGGTCTTGAAGTCCGTTCGGTCCACTGAAATATGTGAAGCACCAGAGTAGAGTTGTTCTCTATATGTGAATATCAAAATAATGTAAACGAAAGTATGTTGAAATCCCAAAATATACACATCAGATAAGCAGATATAAGACATCATATCAAAATATGAACATATCAGATCAACAAATAATAGACATCAGATCACAAAATGAAAACATCAGATCAGCATATAACAGATATTATATCACAAAATGTACACATCAAATCAGCATATAACAGATATCAGATCACAAAATGTATAAGATATCAGATCATATTACAACAGAAAGGGTTCATATCATACAACTCAAATATACTTAAAACGGGGGATGGAATCATGCATTTTATACAAATTATATCATAAGACAGTAGATATCAGATCAGAAGACAATAGATATCAGATCAGAGGACTATATAAATCAGATCAAATAATATAAAAGAAATCATAAATCTTAGAAAGGATCAAATCATGCATTATGTAGACATCAGATTAAAAGAAAATAGACATCAGATCATTGTATATAAGATATCAGATTAAAAAGACAAGATTACATATCAGTTGAAAGAATATATGTAAATATACAATAGAACTTACTCCTCATTGATTTCATTTTTCTTAGTCTTTGTTAGGTAAGCATAATCTATGGACAGTTTCTCTCTCTTTGAGATCTTCAAGAATGGTTTAGGCATCTTTAACCAAAAATCATATCTCCAAAAATCATATCTCAAACTGACAGGGAGTTTTCTATCTCTAAGTTTTGAGTTTAGTGTCAAGATGACATCTTCCTCAGCATTGTCTGGCTCTTCGTTGATCATGCTAGAAATAGAGTTCATATGAGCGGATATAATCTATTAAATCATACAAACAAAGATATCATATCAGATAGTAATGTGCTTTTACTTACCTTATGAGCTCTGTTATTTCTTTATCTTCTTTTGAAGTCTCGTCTGCTTTTGAAGTCTGAACTGGTTTTGGAGTCTGATCTGCTTTTGAAATGATTGTGTTTATGTTTGAAGCAAGCAGTACTGCATCCTCCACCATTCTTTCAATATCTTCATCATCTTGTGTTCTGTCAAATTTACAGCAGGTTTGCCTTTCTCAAACTCTTGCTCCTTGTTAGCTTCTGTTTCTTCAGGCTTTTCTTTTCTATTTTTATTTTTTTCTTCCTCATCATCTTTTTCTTTCTCATTCTGGTTTTCTTCTTTCTCTGTAGCTAGTTTTTCTTTCTCCTTGACTAACATTTACACAAATTGCTTTGCAATTGGATCTTCTTTTTGTTTTGTTCTACTCTTTTCCCTTTCTATCTCTTCTAGTTCAACTTCTGTCTGTTTCAGGGATAGTGGAGAGATGTGTTCAGATTCTTCTTCCTCCACCATATTTTCTTGTTCTTTTTCTTCTGCTTCATGAAAGTTGTCTTCAGGTGCAGATTCTTCATCTTCTAAAGGTGTATAGAGGTTGAATTTTGGCATATCATCTTCCAAGCGTACAGTGGCGGATTTCTTCTGCATTCTGTTGTAATCCTCTTGTAGTTTATCCGCAATTTCTGCACATGCTGCATAGAACCTTGCATCTTGTGATGGCGTTGGTTCATTTTCATCTATTGGGGATTTTGAGGATTGACCCTGTTGCTTAGGAGTTGTATTTTTATCCCTCAAGTCACAGATGATCCCCTCCACTGTGCTTGTTATTGTGGCAAATGCTGCAGCACCTTCTAGATTATTTGTTGCCCCAACATTGTGCAATGCTTTGATGAAAGCCATCATGGACTTTGCCAAATCAACCACTGATTGTGTCATTTCATCAGCATTTTCAAAATCCTGTTGCAGAAGATAATTGTTATAGTTAGTTTGTTTCATATTATCATATAAAATAGATATCAGATTATAGAAAAACATATATCAGATCAGCATATAAGACATATCAGATCAGAAATATAAAAGAAAGCATACTATATAACTAAAATATAATAAAAAAAGGGAGATCAAATCATCATTATACAGACATCAGATCATGAAAAAATAGATATCAGATCAGCATATAACACATATCAGATCACAACTATGAAAGAAAGTAACCTATATCGGGATATGAAAATATTATATAGACATCAGATCATCAAATAGTCCACATCAGATCATTATATAACACATATCAGATCACAACTATAAAAGAAAACATACTATCGAAATAAAATGTACTTAACAAAGGGACATCAGATCAAGAAAAAACAACATCAGATCATCACATAAAACATATCAGATCAGAAGTATACCTTGCTCTTTGATGTGGTTAGACATTTTTTAGATGTGCTGGTCTTTTTAGAAGCATGTGCATATTGTGGAATTTCAACATGCACCTCGGCTGTAGCCCTTTCTCTTATCCAGCCTTGACCATGTCCTCCCTTTTTCTCTTCGAGCTTTGCTCTCTCAAAGAGTTGACTCTGAGTCCAATTTGTGAATGTTGGTAGGTTTCTTGGAATATCTTTGTGAATTCCATACACAATCCTATCAACATAGAATAACTGAAATAAAATTTTTGAGATGTGAGATAAAAAATAAAATTTTTGAAAGCAAATCATTTTACAGACTAAAATAGACATCAAATCACAAAATATACAGATCAGATCAACATATAAAAGAAATTAGATCATAACAATACAGACATCAGATCAGTAATTTTGATAGAAAATTATTTTAAAGAACTAAAACAAAATTAATAGTATATAACAGACATCAAATCAATAGGAAACAGATATCAAATCAAATGAATATAGACATCAAATTAGAGACTTACAATCAGAAACGCGAGTGGTCCATGGTAGGCTGTTTATGTTGTGTCATCTTTGTGGAAATAGTTTTCTTGGCATTCTACCAAAGCTCTGAATTTGTAGCTACACCAGTTCAGCTGCCTTATTTGGTCAATGCTGTTGAGAGATTTTAGGAGCCGATATCTAATGTTGCTGATGCTCTCAAGATAGTACAAAAATGTGGTGGCCAGGTAGATAAGGAAATCCTGGACGAAGTTGATGTCACTGTAGTCCTGATTGTTGACAATGTACTGCTCAAGTTGCTTGATTGTTGGTCTTTTAGTGAGTGGCATGCCAAATCTTTGACGGTAGCGTTCAACATTCTGTTCATAATCTTCACCCTTTGACTCAGAAGTTGTATATTCTTCAACTTCAATTGGACCTCTTGGGAAGCCAATAACCAATTCCACATCTTCTTCAGCAATGGGAATAATTGTATCTTGTTCCAGCTCCAGTCTCAACTTGAGAGAGTTGAATTTGGTCAGAAGGTACTGTCCCAATTTGTTAGGCATCTTACTGTAGTTGATACTGAGGAAATTTCCAAAGCCAATATCCCTCACAGCATTTCTTTGTGGTTTTGAGAGTTTAGAAACCACGTAACTGATACCATTTGGAGATGTATTGCAACTGAATCTTTTGCTCATCTCATTATCATCATCATCATTATCATTTCTCCTTTTTTTCTCTTTTTTTTTATCTGGACATCCACATCACCCTATTTCTTTTCCTTTTTGACTATCACATTGGTTTTTTTTCTATTGCTGCTTCTGTTGCATATCCTTCTTCTACAATTATTGAAGAATTTCTTCATTTGTCTTTTTATTTGCAGGTAGTTTCATCCTTTTAGTTGTTGGCTCCTTTTGGGATGATTGAACAACTTCCTGTTTTTTTTTTCTTGTCCGATTTACGTTTGTACGTATATTGTAACAAGGGCAAATTGGGATTGCTAGGTGGTTGTTGAAAATCTGAACTATCATCTTGTCCTAGAACAACTTGCTTGGTTTTATCAGCCATTATGTATATATTGTTGTTTCCTATATTATGACAGTAAAATAATGTTAGCAAAAATAAGTTGATATCAGATTAGAAGAAAGTAGATATCAGATCAGCAGATATAAGACATCAGATCACAACATGAACACATCAGATCACGAAAACACAGAGATCATATCAACTGAATACATACATCAGATCAACTTAATTCACACATCAGATCAATTTAATACACACATCATATCAACAAAAAATTGACATCAGATCACTATTTTCATAAGAAAATCATTTCACAGAAAGAAAACAAATTTAACACATAAATCAAATCAGGATATAACTTATATCAGATCAAGAAAATGAGACATCAGATGAACTGAAAACACACATTAGATCATTAATTTTGATAAAAAATCATTTCACAGAACTAAAATAAACATGACACTAAATATCAAATCAAAATACAAAAGACATCAGATCACCAAAAATAGGAAACAGATAATGAAAAAACATACATCAGATCACTACTTTTGAAAGAAATCATTTCACATAACTAACACAAAATTAACAGTCAAGATCAACTAAGAAAAAAAAGACATTAGATCAACTGAGTACATACATCAGATCAAAACAAAACAGAGATCAGATCAAAAGAATACAGTCATCAGACCAGTAATTTTGATAGAAACTTATTTCAAAGAACTAAAACAAAATTAAAAGCATATAACAGACATCAGATCAATTGAAAACATATATTAGATCACAAGAATACAGACATCAGATCACTAATGTTTATAGAAAATTATTTCAAAGAACTAAAGCAAAATTAACAGCATATAAAAGACATCAGATCAACTGAAAACATATATCAGACTAAAAGAATACAGACATCAGCTCACAAATTATTGAAGGCAAATATTTCACTGAACTAAAACAGACATCAGATCACGAAAATACAAAGATCAGATCAACATATAACAAAAATCATATCGCCGAAATATAGACATCAGATCACTAATTTTGATAGAAATTCATTTCAAAGAACAAAAACAAAATTAATAGCATATAACAGACATCAGATCAATTGAAAACATATATCAGATTACAAGAATACATACATCAGAACACTAACTATTCAAAGAAAATAACGATTATAAAATTGAAATCCTATGATACGTATGTATAATGGTTAAAAAATTAGGGTTTCGTACCTGTAGATAAATGTCGAAGCAGCAAAAACGTTGGTTTGAGAAAAACAGTAAGTTTTTTTTTCTGATTTGGAGACTTTTTGTAGCGTTTGAGTTGAACAACAAGTTTTTCTTCAAATGATGGTTATGGTGTTTTCTGAACCGAAAGAACAGCAGAAATTTGAAATGCAGTGGTCTCTGAACGTATTTAAGGTTAGGAATTTAGATGGTGGTGATCTAATGTTGTTAATGGAAAGATGAAGATCGTGGGGATGAAATCGGTTTGAGAGCGCGAAGGAAGGGTTTTAGGTTTTCAGTTTCAGAGCGGGAGAAAGGAAATTACTTCGAGTTTAATTAAGTCGCATATTTACACGGGTGAATAATGCGATTGGGCTTGCGCGCATGCTACAATAGGACCAAAATTCATGCTGCTCCTATAGGTCAACGGTATACGAACTATCCCATTTCGATTGCCTTCAAACCATAATGCTATTATGTATAATTTAATTTTACTATATTTATTTCTTTAATAATTCAAATTAATTTAAAAAATAATAATATATTGATATAAATTGAAAAACTTTTACATTCGAAATTTCGAATCCTTACCTTTCAAATCGTCTAAAATTATAATATATTTCTTTATTTTTATAATAATAGTCTTATGTAAAAATTAATTTTTATTTTATAAAAATAATCTAAATTTGGTAATAAAACTCCTTCTACTTATTTTTATAAAAAGTCTAAATTTAGAGTTATTTTTAAAATATTTTTGATAAAATTAAATATAGTTAAATTAATATAATTTTTTAAAAATAAACATATTTTTTTATTAATAAAAAAATAATAAAATAAATCATATAAAACATTTAAACATATTAAATATTGAGACATGTATACTTTTTATCATCAATCATTCAGATTTGGTTTTTATTTACATGTATACTTTTTATCATCAATCATTCAAATTTAGGTATTTATTAAAATAAAATAAATTTATATTTCACACTTTCATCTTTAATCTAACATTAAGTTTGACATCAAACGAAATCTAAAAATATATTTTTTCCTATTACTAAAGGATATTATCGTGTTTGATTGATACAGTAAATTAAAAGTAATTGTATTTTTTTATAATTATGTTAAAAAATTAGAAGAATTATTTTGGGATTTAATCTATTTTAAGAAGTTTGTTATTTTTTCTCAAAAAAAAAAGTTATTTATTTCACAATTCTAATCTTGCAAACATAATCACAAAGTAAAATCGAAAATGGATAATAAAACATTCATTACTATGATCCGATCTATATAAGTACAACTAGGAGTACTATATTAGCTAGTACTCTTAGCAAAAAAAAAAAAAACTAAATTAGTATTTCAGGGAGTGTAACACACGCTCCTTGAAACTCACCAGAAGCCTTCTCATCAAAAGTTATCCCTAATTCAACAATTTCCTAGGCACCCAATAATTAATTCAATTTTTTGAGAAATTGATCATCAATTGATATTCCATATCAATCAGATATGAAGAGAAAAGACAAATCACAAAAGTTTCAAACGAGGTCAAAAAAAGTAAACCACAAAAGCTTTAATCACCGAAAACTCCATCAAAGAATCACTGTCAACAAAGAAGAAAAGTTTCAACAAAGAAGAGAACTCCATCACCGGAAGCCACAAAAGTTTCAAACCGTCAGAAACCACAAAAGCTTCAATCAGAAGGAGCCGCCGGTACTTCCGAACATTTTAAAATTTTTCTATTTCATTCTATTCCTTCTCCAGAATTATCTAATCTCTAATTTTTGCTTATTCCTTCTCTTCCTTCTCTAGAATTAAAGTGAACCCATCTGGGGTGAAGAATCCAACAGAGCAAAATATCAGTGGAGCAATTTATCATTAAAGATCCACAAGAGCATGGAAAAAGGAAGAACAATCAAATTGCTTATTACTTGGTATGGATTTGGGTTACTATTTTTCTAGTTTCTTGATCAATCTTATGTCTTATTTGGATCTGGGACTACTTTGGTTTAAATTCCTTATTTGGATAATCCTGATTTTAGTTCCCCGAATTGATCGAGGCTTTATTTGTGCAGAAAGGTTTTATTTAGTTGCCCGAATTTATTAAGAAAGGTTTTTAGTTTCCCAAACAATCAAATAAATGATTTTTGTTTGTGGCAACTTTTGAGGGGAAAAAAATGGTGGCTGAGAAAGGTTTTTTTTTTTTTTTTGGTGGAAATTAGATGAAACATTGTTCCTCATGAATCTGTTGGAAACTACTACATTCTGATGTAAATAGAATTATTGGTATTTTGTTTTATGAAATTTGATTAAAACTACTGCATTCTGATAGAAAATGCGATTCGATATTGTTTTATACTTTTCAATAATGTTCTTGAATCTGAAACTTGATGGAAAAGTGATGGATTTTTTTATGAAAATAGAGACATCTAATCTTTGATGGAAAACTGAATATTATAGTGCTATTGTTGTGAAACAAAATTTTTGGTTTTTGTTGAAAATTAGATGAAACATTGTTCCTCTCATATCTATTGGAAACTACTGCATTCTTATGCAAATACAATTATTGGTATTTTTTTATGAAAAGTTGGTGGAAACTACTGTATTCTGATAGAAAATGCGATTCGATATTGTTTTATATTTTTCAAGAATGATTTTGAATATGAAGCTTGATGGAAAAGTGATGGATGTTTTATGGAAAATAGAGGCATCTTGATATTTGATAGAAAACTGAATATTGTTATGAAATAAAATTTTTGATTTTTGGTGGAAATTATATGAGACAGTGTTCCTCCTGATGGAAAATATTGGATTCTAATGAAAAATGTGATTCTATATTATTTTATGCTTTATGAAAATTTGATGAAAAATACTGGATTCTGATGAAAAAATGTGATTATATATTATTTTATGCTTAATGAAAATTTTATGGAAAATACTGGATTCTGATGAAAATTGTGATTAGATATTGTTTTGTGCTTTCTGTTAATTTGATGGAAGATACTGGATACTGATGAAAAATGTGATTGGATATTATTTTATGCTTTTGAAAATTGATGGAAAATACTGAATTCTGATGGAAAATGTGATGGAATATCATATTTGTTTTCTGAATTTGATGGAATATCATATTATGATATGTGATTCTGATGGAATTTTCAATTTTTTCATCTGAAAAAAATATGTTTCTGAAGTTGATGTAATATCACATATGCCTTCTGATGGAAAATGTGCATTTTTTTTTTTTATGGAATATCATTTGCATTCTAATTTTGATTGAATATCATATGCATTCTGATGGAAAATGTGCATTCTATATCGTTTTATGCTTACTGAAAATTTGATGGAAAATACTTGATTCTGATGGAATATGTGATTGGATATTGTTTTATGCTTTCTGATAATCTGATGGAAAATACTAGATTCTGATGAAAAATTTGAAATATGTATTGTAATATTAGTGAAAACTGATATATTTTTATGAAAATTCATGTAATTGCAGGCAAAAGAAAGAAAACACATGGCGAATATTTGGGTGATGATTTCGTTACTTTAGCAGAATATAACTCAAGAATTTAAGAAGTGTAGGAACACTTTCAGGCACAGAAAATGATGAAAAAGAGGTATAAAGAGTAGGAAAAATGTTTTGATGGAATATGCCATATTCTTTATGATCATGATGTACGTTCTTATTATGATGTAAAAACGGTGTTTCTTATTTTACTGATTTCGAATGAATATAACTTATGTATCTTCTTATGCATATGATAGAAATTATATCTATTTTAATGGAAACAAACACTAATTGTATAAAAATCAGGAATATTCTTGTTGATGGAATATGTGTATCATTTTGATGGAAAAAACATATTGCCTTATTGGTCAGCTAGAATCTGTTCTGATGTAAAAAATGAGGATTCTCTAATTGATGGAATATCATATATGGATACTGATAAGAATTATATAGATCACAAGTTTCTTTCTCACTTTCAACATTTCTACCAACAAGGGACTCCATAGAATCATCATCACCTTTATCAAGACCTGAAAAAACATATATAATATTCGAATGATTAATTTTCAGAATTTTACAGTATTCTTCGACCTTTGAAAAACATGAAAAAAAAATCATATTTTCCATCAAAATTTTGCAGTTTCTATCAACCTTTAAAAAAGTATAAAAAAATCACATTTTCCATAAAAAATTTTCAGTTTCCATCAACCTTCGAAAAAAAAGAAAAAAAATCAAATAACATTTTCATCAATTTTCAAAAAAGTTGAAAATAAAAATCGAATCACATTTCCATCAGAATCTTCTAGTTTCCATCAACCTTCAAAAAAAAGCAGAAAATAAAAACTGAATCACATTTTCCATCAAGTTTCCACCAAAAAAATATGTTTACAGCATATTCATCAAATTTTCCATCAGAATCTTTTAGTTTCCATCAAGTTTTGAAAAGCATACAACAATAGCATAAAAAAAAATTAGTTTTCTATCGAGAACACAATGCATCTATGAGAATCATACAGAGAATCACATTTTACATCAATAATACGTTTTCATCAATATTCAATAATCACATTTTACATCAGAAATAATATATCCTCTCATAATTTTTTTTACATTAGGGGAGACGGGTAATTCATCAATACATATTATGTGATGTTCTCCCAATTACTAAAAACATAATCTCTCCAATTTAATGACTCGATACAAACATCAATCATTCACAATCAAATATGTTGTTGTTCCATAAATGGTGCTGTTTTAGGATGTTTTACAACCACGGTTGGACACTTAACATGCTTGCAGCAGTACTCACTTACGCTTCCCAGTTGAACCCTGATGAAGAACAACAAAATCAAACCAAAGCAGAAATCAGAAACACTCTTGGAGTTGGATATATCCTTTAATTCTAACTGGGACTTGGAATGGAGTTCAATCCATTCCTTTTGAATAACCATAATCATGGCTTCCCATCACCAGCATGTCTGCCCAAGTTTCTCTACTGCCAGGCATATTACAGAGATGAGGAGCAGCCAAAACGGAGCAACCAAAACGAATAAATATAAGTAATACAGTTCTACACTTTTCCACAACAACTCATCTCATAAAAATCCCAACTTTACTTCATAAAAATCAATAATAGAGGGAAAAAATATAACCTTGGCAATTGATGTGGGTTCTTCTTCACTAACTCAGAAAGTTTTTCAAAAGCCTCTGTTATAGCACCAATTCCACACATATGTGTAATAAAAACAATAAAGCAACGAAAATTTAAATATACCACATTCAAGCAAACACACACCAATCAAGAAAAAAAAAAAAAGCTCAAAAAAAGGGAGATGATGAGCAGCCAAAATGGAGCAACCAAAATGGATGAGTATGAATAATACAGTTTTACACTTTTCCACAACAAACCATCTCATAAAAATCCCAACTTTACTTCATAAAAAATCAATAATAAAGTGAAAACATATAACCATGGTGATTGATTTAGGTTCTTTTTCACTAACCCAAAAAGTTTCTCAAAAGCCTCTGCTATAGCACTCAATTCTACACATATATGTAATAAAAATAACGAAATAACTAAATTTTAAATATATCACCTTTAAACAAACACATATCAATAAGAAAGAAAGCTAAAAAAAAAAAAATGAAGATGAGGAGGAAGAAGGTTCTTCTTCATTCAAAATCTTGAGTGGATTCTTCTTCATTGGTGCCGGTCGTGAGAGCATGGGATTTGAAAAAATTAAAACTACACATTGAGATGAGCACTAGACAACATCATTAATGAGACAATTCTCCAAGCAAAAAAAACGGCCGATTAATGTCTAGAAAATGTTGAAGGAATGATGGAGAGAAGCTGAATGTTTTGCATACAAAAGAAAGGCGCGTGAGAGTAGGGGTTTTGGGAAAAAGTTGGACACTTCATTAATTGGAAATTTGTATAGAGAATTTACTGTGCATCATGTATGTGAAATCCGTCAAAATACATATAGGCTCATGAATGTATACCTATTTTCCATCCAGATACATAATCAACTTTCCCAACTTGACTTGACTTTATTTTTTTAATCCTTTTTTCCTTTTCCTCTCCCCATCCCACCCGTATAAATTTCGATTCGTTCGTCTTCTGATGGACCCTCCTTCGAAATCCACAGAGAACAGAGGGAAGGTGAGAGATCCAGCGAATAAAATCCTCAATCTGTTCTCTTGGGTTTCAATTACGAAATTTTCCCAATCAATTTTGATTTTGCTAGCGTCAGAACCCATCTATCTATTGAATACTTGGAAAGCTTTTTCCAGAGGGCGAAAGCAATTCATAAAAGATGGTGTTTTGGGTATTTGGATACGGATCCTTGGTGTGGAATCCCGGTTTCGATTATGATGAGAAAATGATAGGTTTTATCAAGAATTACCGTAGAGTTTTTGATCTAGGTATGTATTTGTTGTGCAATATTGGTTCTATTTTTTTTAACTATCCCGTCTGGGGTTGAATCTTGTTTTTACATTTGTTCTGGTTTTTTTGCAGCTTGCATTGATCACAGAGGGACTCCGGAGCGACCAGCAAGAACTTGCACTTTGGAAGAGACTGAAGGAGCTATTTGCGTGAGTAGATTTCCCCAATTTAGATGTTTGAGTTGTTGATGTTTCTCTCTTCTGATTCATTGCATTTTTAAAGAATAGAAATTACTCATCCCATTTTATGGCGCCTTTGGATGAAATGGAGCACTTGTATTAACATTGTGATTAATCTGCCAGTTGCAACCCTTGTGCTGTAGCATCTTTGGGTGCTTGATGCTATTTTCCGATTTCACTTCTAAGTTTGTGGTTGTGAACCATGGGATAACATTTGTATACATATTCGCATATGGGCAGCTTTTGGTCATTTGTTAATTTATCTTTTACTTCAGTGGGGAACTGCATATTGCGTTAGAGGAGGGCCGGAAAAGGAGAAAGCGGCAATGGAGGTACTTTTTGCCATTTCGTAGTGCCACATTTCTTTTGTTGCACTTTTGTTCTCAAGTTTTAGCCGTATTGTTTTGTGTTGGTAGTATCTGCGAAGGAGGGAATGCGAATATGATTTAGAGACGTTGGTCGACTTTTATAAGGTTAGTTTTTAAACATTATTATTAAAGTGTATTAAAGTGATGGTAAGTACAAATTTGGTAGCTGACTTGATTAAATTGATCAATCAATCTTTAGGAAGGTGACAGTGTGCAGCCCACCATAACTGGAGTTATAGTGTATGTGTTTTTCTTACCTTCTTTATGGTTATTCGCCATTTCCTTTAAAATCCACAAGCACTAATCTTTTACATATCTACAGGTTTACATCTACTCCGGACCTTGTGAATAATAAGTACTATCTTGGCCCTGCTCCTTTGGAGGATATGGCAAGGTATTGGTTTGGTTCTATTTCTTGTGAAGATTTGTGTCTTGTATATTTTATCCTTTGTTGAGCATTTAACCAAAGGTTATTCATCATTTCAGACAAATAGCTACTGCTCTTGGTCCTTGTGGCAATAACAGAGACTATCTTTTTCTGCTGGAAAAAGCCATGTTTGATATTGGTAAAGCCATTGTTTTACCTGAATTTGCTTGTGTGCTTGATTTGGCCCCTTGTTAAGGATTTCTTAATTTGCTCTTATTACAGGTCATGAAGATGATTATATCATTGAACTAGCTAATGAAGTGAGGAAAGTAGTGTTAAATTTGGGATTGTCAATGACCAAAGATAAGAGATTGCTTGGATCTTACCATCTGGGACTCAATTTCCTTACATCACCAGTAAAAAACTTGAGGTTATTGTCAGAAGCTGTTGCTGCTGATTCTTGATTTGGGAAAGTAGGAGAAAGCGGGATCTTTTGTTCACACCAATTGATTATGGCAAACCCCCCCCCCCCTGAACACCATTTTTTTGGGAAGAGTTGGATGATGACACTATCTAATTGTTATATTTTATTTGTTGGGTTTTAACTATTTGAGCCTAACTTAATTTAGGAACTCTAGCATTGATATTGATATGTAACAACCACCACTCAGCTGTGGTTAGTATCACCGAGGTAACCCAATACTGTCTTCTTCTTACATTGTAAGATGAACAATTATAATGAAATAGGTGGTGTCTTTCTATCTCGGTTATTCTTCATCCATAAACACTCACATCTACACTTACTAAGTTGGGTTTTTTTGACCCTATTCACCTTAGATGTACAACTTCTTACAAACGTCTAAACTTGTACAAAACAACGTACCACCTTCTCCTCAACAGTACTTACAAGTTTACAATGAATATCAAAGAAACTCTACAATGATTGATCTGATTATTATTTTTATGACGGATGTGTTATTATTTTAGTGTGAATTTAAAAATAGTATAAATTTTTTTTAAAAAAAATTCAATTCCAACCGGGATCATTCAATATAACGGTATGAACACTATATACACTATACTAACGCAAAAACCCAACCCCCATCTCCTCCCCCAATCACCAATCCCACACCCCCTTCTTCTTCCCTGTTTTCTTGCATGTGTTCTCCTTCCCCAATTGACCACCATCTTCTTCCTTGAATCAAACTATCTCCTCCTCTTCTCTCCTATGAAATTTGCAAAGAGAATCTAATCTCTAAGGTTGGGTATCATTACCACATATATGAACCATTAACCCCAAGGACCCTCCTTTTCCTTTGATTATACAATTATCAGTCAAGGCATGTCATGTTACATTGAACCAAAAAAAATATAAATGGATTAAAGTTGATGGACCATTCCCACTAAATGTTAAGCTGAATTATGTAGCCTCCTTAGTTTTACAAGATACTGTTGGAAAAAAGATGCATCTTTCATGTGATATATGCTAAGAACATAATCTTCTCCAAGGGAACAAAGGAAAAACCAAAAAAACCTCAAGAGATCAATTAATTCTTACAAGTGAGTGCTAAGTCATACTCAGTTTTCCCTATGTTTCAAATGACCAAAAATACCAAAAATAAACTGCTTAATTAAAAGACAACAATAGCCCTAAGTGGAATAAATACCTAAAACTTAAGGTGGACTCAGTGGTACTAAAATACAATCTTTTATACTATTTACCCCTTCCTCTTCCTCTTCCTCTTCTGTAAGTTCTGTCGGATTTCTTTGCTTCTTTTTTAAGGGTTGCACCATCCTCAGCACCAACCGTCTTATCAGTGGCCAAAGTTGAGTCTTGATGGAGCACACTTGAGACACTTTGCATCACATCAATGATGCCACCATTGGTTTCATCCGCAATTGGGACTTCCACAGAGCCCTCACTCAAAAGTTCACAAGTATCTTCAACTTGGATGCTATTAGTCTCTGTACCAACCTTAACACCACTCAAGTTACCTTCCACAGGTTGCCTATGGATATCTCCACTACCCGCCGCTTCTCCACAAAAATTCCTTCAAATGTGCAATATAGTTCTTCAGTTCAGACAACCTACTTTTAACAAGCAAAACAAAGCTAGAGACGTGCTTATTTTACCTGTCAGGACCATTCACATCTCCTGCTACTTCAGATTCTCTAATACCATCCACTTCCGAAACTTTTCTCCAACTTGACCTTGGATCTGTAGATGCCATAATGTAATTCGTGTATGAGTCGATATAAAAAAATATGTAATGACTATGTTACATAATCATCATAATCTCTTTCAACCCAAAATAACAGGTTAAAAATAAAAACATCCCCCAAACTTCTTTTAAAATGTTTCTTCTGGAAACCATGTAGTTGAATACAGATTAATGCAAGAAAGACCAAATGGGCAGCCACAAGTTACATTTTACTTTCATTCCACAGTTACCAAAAAGATTAATGCATGTTCCCCACATCAACTTAAGGTTTTATGCAGAAACAATAGTGCAAAGTTCCGCAATGATCAATAATACAATGGATACCTATTCCTTTTGCCAAGAAAAAACAAAAATAGAATGAAAAGCATGAGGATCACATGGAGGAAAGTCATTTTATGCTACTTCTAGAACAAGCCCTGATAATTTTCCACTATGGCCTACCTGACTACTGAAAAATAGTCTTCCATCTGTGCAGCAAAGGAAATGTTTCAGCAATACACTTGCAAGATAAGGTGAATATCCAAGTTTAAATTATGTGATAATTAGGATGATATGGACATACTTGTTATCAAGGTACCACTCATTTTAGGCTACCTAGAGCTCTTTACAATATCCTATCTTAAAAATGTCGCATCTTCACTCTATTTGAAGCACTCATAGTGCAAACTGAACAATTGCATTACGAGTGAAATTGACTCTACCCAAATTTGGGAAAAGGAAAAAAGCTGTTCTTTGTTCTTCTTTTATTAAAATTTGCTCCTTCACTTGATTTTACTATATTGTTGAGTAATGCATCAATCCTGTAAGTCAATCTAAAATCATGTATCACTTAAATTGCAAGTTCCACAAATATAAGGAACTTTAAATGTCAGCTACAGGTTCGGGAAAAAATGTGCTAAAGGTCTAGAAGATAACCAATAGGGTAATCTAAAACAGAGAATTTGATTAACTAAATTTTTATGCTTGAAAAACATCAATTCTATCTACAGACACAACAGAATAACATGAACGATGCGTTGAAATGTGGGAATATAAGTTGTAGCTAAACATTGGATTATTGATCTTCATGGCTAGAAAACAAATTTACAGTGATGTCAAGAAATGAGGGAGAGCCAGGAAGTCCATTTTGTGACTAGTGCAATAGAAGGTTTAATATGTTCGAAAGCATAACATAATCAAGATGGGGCGTGAAATCAGCGAAAGTCATTGTCCTTAAAAGTGGTTTCAGATTCATCCTACAAAAACTTTTGCTCTAAAATTATATACAAGTTTAACATTAACCCAAAACACACATGTAAGTGCAATTACTGCTGATTAATAAAGAATTTGAACAAGAAAGAAAGATTGATGTAAAATTTACGACCGATACTGATCTTTAATATTTGGAAGTTCAGCTCGGTCATCAAGATGACACACACTCTTCTTCCATGACTATAATCAAACATAGCAAAACTTTTTTCTTCTTCACTCTTCACTGCTGTTTCTTATATTAATACTTATACATATAAATGCCGTAAGGGAGGGAAGGGGAAAATGCCTCAAATTTCATTATTTGCATTTATTTTCATGCAGAAGTAACAACAGAGTGATCAAGGGAACTCTTTTGACAACCTTAGGAGAATCAAAAGCATAAGCAATAAGTATCCAATGCAACATTGAAGTGCACAGACTTAATCCGAAGATGCTTTCCACATTAATTCAAATTGACACATTCATGGCACTGTCGAAACATTAAGATGCCAGTTATCCGGCATATCTTTTGTGATATGTCCAATTCATACTTCTAAAGAACAGGACTTTCAAAGCATGTCACCGAAATTAAAATGATTGCATTAATGATACTCAGACAAAACCAAGATAAACTTCTCGAGCAGGCCACAATAATGTTTCATAAAGATTGAACATAGTATCTTAATGATGACATCCTAGAACTCCTTAAAATTAATTTCTGAATGTAAACAAAAAGAAGACTGCACATACCATCACAGGGTTCTATACCAATATCCAGATGGATAGATGTTTTGGACTCCAAACCGGCACGTCCACCAGTCAACTCGAATACTTCTACATCCTTTGTTTGAAGAGAAACAAAAAACAGCCAAAAAAACCAAAAAAAAGAAAAAATACGTAAGGCATTAATCACTCAATATTCAATAATTCACCTTCACAACGAAGACAGATCATCCAAATCCACTACTACTAAATAGTACAGATATATTTATCATCACATGACTAGTACTGAAATTGCCAATTGTAAAAAAGACAAGCTTAAATATAAGCCCCATTTCATAATATACCTGGAACTCGTCTGAAGAAAGAATAGCTGGAGGAGCTTTCAAAGTATCATTTTCTAAATTGTCTTGTCTAATATCGCCAGCTGCCAAAAAGTGCAACTGTTAGTTTTTGAACTTCTATGCAAAAATTATGTCGCAGAAATTAGGTTCCAAGCAGTAAACCAATCAGAGAAACATCAAACCTGAAATTCCAATAGAACTACTTAACCGTGCAGCTGTGGACCTGGATGCCTCAACTGATTGAGTATCAATCCTCAAGTTAGACGTATTCCCTTCGACTCCATGAACTACAGTCTCCTTGCCGGATGTAGGTGTAGCTTGAAGTGATGACAGATCAATCTGTGTGGAAGGAGAGCTAAGCATATCCTCTGAAGCCTTTGATCGTACTCTTCTTATTTCCTCCTCAATATTCCATGGACCAGATACAAGAGAATTCCTTTTCTGCACAAAAATTAATGAAGACAAGGTGCACAAGATATAAGGTACCTAATATTATACATTCATTAACGCACACATGTACATATAGGTTTTGCAGAGCTGTAGTGACGAAGCGGCAGTATCCGTGAAAAGAAAACTTTGTAGAAAAGCATTTCCACCACTACATCCTCATTTAAGAAAATAAAAGGGAATCGACTGCTAGTGAACACCAATATCAGCCCAAAAAAAAAAATATTGCAAACACAACAGGCATCACAGAAAACATTTAGGTACATAACAACAAGAAGGCGATAAAAGTCAGTCAAAATTTGTACGGGAGAACACTTCCTTTTACTTCGTCAAGATTCAGCTACCTATTTCTATACACATTATGGTTTTGAAAATTGGTATGGTGATTAAGATTGTCCAGACACGAACACTTCAGCATCCAAAATAGAGTTTAGATAAAATGAAAATCATTCCTATCTAGTAGTGAAAATCCAGCTTCCCACCTTAGAAGACAACAAGAAGCCATTATTAGATGAACCAGATGCCCCTTCCATGAAAAGCTCTCTCGTCAGTGCTAATGGCGTTCGAACTTCAGTATGTTCTACGAGAGGAGAGGCCCATGGAGGACGAGACTTCATATATAACTTCGCGACATCTACTGGTGAGCCTGTTTCGTTCTCAAACTGCATCAAGGAAAGAGCCAATGGCATCACACACCGTTTTTGCAACTCATGACATAACAAATTCAAATTAAAAGCAGGTTTAAAAGGGATAATACTGCAATTTATGCTTCAGAATATTTTGTGCTTAATTTCAATTTCTGGATCGGTTACTGATATGTTGATACAATTTAATTTTTAAGTGCATCCATTTCAAAAGCTAAGGTCACGCCACATCATGTAGGGTGTCCAATTAGTAAGCTCTGCCTACAACTGAGACTTGTTCACTAAACTGTTTCACGTATCTTTCAACACTGATCAAAAGAAACTACCAAATCCTTTGTTTTCTGCCCCTATTACATTGACTAGGTGCAGAAACATCAGTAAATATTGGATTGACTAAAGGCTCAAACTTTAGATTCTGGTATGTGTAAAAAATTTTGGTTATGGAGGGACATATTTTTGTCGTGGCACTAAACAGGTCAAATGAACTAGGATTGTTGGTATATACATGTATATAAAAGACATAAGGGACAAAATAAAAAAAGAGGAAGGATAAATCCAACTCAATGTCTTCAAAAGATTAAAAGTCTTATGACATAGTAGCCAAACAGTAAGGGAAAAAAACCCCAAGTAAAACTGGGCAGGACTAACAATTAAAAAGTGAAAGCACTAAAAGCTATCAGCTGAGACTTGTTGAGGGTCTAGCCCCTCTTAAACTAATCCAAGCAGACTACCAAATCCTTCATTCTCTAATTGTTACATGGACGCAGGTGCAAAAGCATTCCTAAATGTTGGATCATGGTCATATGTAAGCAGTATCAACAAAATATCATGGAACTAAATATTTGTTACCTCTTTCAACAAAGTTTGACATATTGCCTAATTGTCAATGCCACAAGCACCTGATTTCCTAAACTGGTGACAAAGCATAACTAAGCTTGTTTTAAAAGAATAACCTGTCTTATTCAGATGTTCTAAAACAGTTACAAAAATTTAATGCTATTACAACCAGATTTATTTGGATTAACAATACACAACATAAACTATTACAATTTCATCTTTCAAGGTTTAGCATTGTTCCAATTTTATTGCTTGTCCTTCAACAGATTAAAAGTACAAAACACAAGCTAAGGTAGGAGTCCAAGGTACAGCTGCTAAGGACTAACTGGTAGCCAAACCATCCCCACACCCCACTCAAAAACTGATTCTAAACAGATACGTTTCTCTATTCAGAAACGCAAAGAGATGAAAAGAACAACACATAACACTATCCCATAACATAATGATATTTAATCAACTATTATCAGCCTAAGAAACATAGAAATATGTTACACACTGAAAATATTCAAATTTACTCTCTAGCAGGTGCCAAAAGTATTAAATACAGAAAAATATTTCAATTTCCCCAAAATAACCCAAAATAATGCAGATCCACCCACCAAGCTATATAACAAAAGGAATTGGAAAGTAAATTATGATTTTAAAGGCCAATGTGCCGAATGCTTTAACCATCTTGCATGGCTTTAATTCTCGGGAAATTTGGAAGCAGATTTTGAAAATTTTTAAGATGAGGAGAATGGAGTGAGAAAAATATAATTGGAAATTACAAGAACAGATATCATGTATGCAAGCAACAAAGTCTACAGCTAGATGTATTGGCTAACCAACAAAAGAAGGATAAAATCTAGAAAAACTTTTTGCTAATTATGTCAACTCAATTGCACAAAACCAATGTAAAATAATAATCATAAGTTGCAACATTCCACTGCAAATTGATCAGAACAGAAAATAATTACTATGTCCGTGCATATCCCACATCAGTTTCCAAAATGCGCCTGCACCACATATTAAGGATCACACGTATCAGTGGCAAATGGTTTTTAATTTGAATGAAAGGGTCTCTAATATGGTATCAGAAGCCTTGATTTTTGGTCAACCTATTCTCAGCCATAATTTCAGGCTTCTGGGTTCCAGGGCTCAGCTGATCTTAGCTCAAACTAATTCCTCTTTTGCTCTAGGACTCTAAAACCAAGCTCATTCCTGGGTTCTATGGCTTTGTTCCCCATATCTCAACCATGTTCATTGGCTCATTTCAGTTCTATGACTCTTAATCAACCTGGATCACATGTGAGAATGAGTTTTTAATTAGAATGGTGTATATCAGTTTTCAAAGTACAAGTGAATTGGTTATGAAAGTTCATGAGCCATTCCATTCATTGCTATTTGATTTTCAGTCGGATATCCATTTCAGTGCATAAATAGTGCCAGAAATCCACAACTAGAAAATTTTACTAATGCATGATGAAATAGATAACTAATAACATCTTTCCAGGCAATATTAATCATACAATTTTCAAGTTAGCGCTTAGACATATCAAACACACTAACATGTTGAAGTGAAACAGAGTGCAGAGTACGAGAATCATGTGCCATGTCTGACAATGGGCTGGATCTAACTTTCTTTTCTTCCAACCATTTTCTGGCTTCTGTAACTGCCTCACTGCATAGATCAGTGGCATCTGTACAGAACAATATATATGTGTTATTAGAGACACATACTGACCAACGGATAACCTAAATCTCAGTTCTGAAAGGTGCATGAGAAAGATACCGTATCTAACATTCCCAACAGGTATGTCTGCAAGCATAACACCTGCTCCCTCTCCAACTATGGGATCCATGATGCGTGAGTCAATAATCTCTACAAGCGTATCACGCTCTTTCCTGGAAAATTTACAAACAAATGATGAATTGCACTGTTATCATAATGTTAACAAGAGGATGTGAGAAGAGATGGAAAAAGGAAACTAGTTCCCCAAAAAGCACTCCCTAAGTCGGCAAATTGTGTATCCATCATGATTATTTTTATGAATATAAAGAAATCTTGTGCCTCACACTCTATTTACTACATCCGCCAGTTATAAAGGATTGCATCTACAAGGGAGAAACACAAATCAAAAGATGTTATTTCAAGGTTCAGCATAAATTGGTTAAAACTGCCAGATGAAACAAATAATTTAATCTCAGAAAGAACAAAAGAAGATTTTCCAAAAATAATGATTAATATTGCTGACCTCTGAAATAAATGAACTAAAAGGGAGATGCAATACAGGACAAAACACATTGTACATCCTCAATGCAACTACAAGCAAGCTAAACAAGAGCCTTAAAATGCAATTTTCAATGACAGAAATTTCTCCAGTTACCTAGAAAATCTCTCTTGCATGAGCAGCCGTGCAATCGCACTCTTTGTCACGCTATTAAGCAAAATCTGTTGAGGCTCCTTCGCAAAATTCATTCCTTCCGAAGAAATCACGCACTCCTGGCATATGAAAATATTTCTTTTTCATCTAATGAACTTCTACAGCCATGAAGAAAGCAATCTAACATGCAAAAGAATAAGCCAGATATCTGTGTGTCACTGTGAAACCCTCCTAGAACATACAAAAGAAAGACACAATGCAGTACAATGGTGGAGAAAATAATTAAGCAAGGAAAGCCAGAAAGATGAGAACTGTATATAGACACACACACACAAACATACACGAGAGATACATATATGGAGTAATAATACTCATAGCACCTTAGTAATAGACAGTGAGGTGCCATGTATTCATTGATTGATAATTAGTTATGTCAAGTAATTATTAAAATTACCATCCAATGAATGCATGTCACCTCACAAGCAATTGCAAAAGTGTTATGATTTGTTGCAATGAGTATCATATATATATATATATATATATATTTTCAACGGAGAAGAAAGCTTAGGTTTCCATGGACATGAAAATGATGACATCACTTGGCAATAAATGATACATACAGGCCTATGTGCACACAACAACTAATAAGCCTTTCATCTCACTATTTAGGATTGTTAAATAGATCAGATCTCAGGAGTTCTTTCGAAACACATTCTCATTTAGATTTAAAAACTACCAATCCCTTTTTGAATAGTTTCTTTCCTAGTCTTTTAGGTCTCCCCCATCTCTTTCTAATTCAAGTTAATAAATCTCCCCATCTCACTACATGCCGTAATAGAACATCTAAATACTTCCCATGCATCTGTCCAGAATATTTAAGCATATCTCTCCTATCTTCTCATCTATTGGGACTGCTTCCCTTTCTTCCTAGTGCATTCATTACTTATTCTGCCAAACTTTCTCATTTCTGCTACCCTCATTTTTGTTCCTGGCGTATTCATTGCTATTTTTATAAAATTTTCCATTCATTTTCAACAGTACTTCATGATGCACACACCTAGGAATAAAATATTGCAGGACCAGCAAGAAAAAAAAAAAAATTGCATGTTCATGTTGTTAGTAACAGATTTCAAAGGGGAACTAACAATGTAATGATTAGGTTCACATGTGTACATATGCATCAAAGATGTTTAGATGCACCAGCATGGCTGGGATAGGATAAATAACCACTAATTCACAACAAAAGAGGAAAGGGAAGACTTAAAAGTATTATTGGTTAATAAACTAAGGAGATGTGTATAAACTTGATGAAATGTATTTTGATATACCATGATGGAGAGATGTTATCCAAGCAGCTGGACACACATATAGGATAATGTTTCATTGAATTGCTTTTATAATCCCATTTCAGTTTGACTCATTCAGAAGTCAATATGCATAAAATGCCTAACTTTTTTTAAAAAATAAAGAATTACAAGTCTACGCCTAGAAATTTATACTGTATTCAGTATGTAACAATCACACAAGCATGTCAATAATATAAATTTGGAACTGAGCAAGATACAACATGCACTCCTAACCTGTCCCTTCAAAGGTAGCACTAGTTACCTAAGTTAAATATGACTTCATTTTTCATAAAAAACAAGTATCCACCAGCCATCAAATTGCAGTGTGAACAGTAAAATTTACCTTGTTTGGGTGATTAACATCGTCTGTGTGATAATAATGAACATCATTTGTAACATCATTTTCTGAAAGAAGAAAATAATCATGTTGTCAATGGTTGAGGTCATGGGATACTAAATGCTTGAAGGAACATAAATACATAAGCAAACCCGATAAATGCAATTCACACAAACTGGTGACACGGAGGGATCACTCACGGTGTTTGTATAAGAGATGGTGATGGAGAGCAAAAGAACAAACAAACTGATACTCTGCTCTCACACATTAGACAGCTCACAAATAGAAGAAATATCATAAACTTTCAAGATGCTAAACAAACTTCCCAGGGTAAAATATAAGAGTGAATTCCAAAATTCGTCATCATTCTTTCACGAGATTCAGAAAAAGGTCATCATATTTTAAAAATCCTTTCTATGGTCACTAATTTTTACAAAAATGCACACAAAGGGTCACTCCATCAACCAGCACCGTTAACGCTCAACAGAACCAGCCTTTTTAAGGTTATTTTTGTCTATTCATGAAATTTCTTCCTTATCCCTCAGCTTCTCCTTCCTCAGCCTCTTTCCATCTTGTCTCCATCTCCTTATCTTTTCCATTCTCCTACCTGATTTCTCCCCTCCCGTTGCCTCACCCCCTCCCTCCATCTCTTTCTTCACATCAGGTGTCAAAACACACAACTTAGTTCTTCAATTCCAAACCCCAATTCAAGAGAAACATAACATAAATCAATGTATTGAATCCATCTGAGACCACTCCCTCCACCTGATCCTTCTCTCTCAGCCTCGCCCCCAATTTTAATTCCGTCGTTCAGAGCCCGCAACAAGAATTCACAATCAATTGGAAACAAAACAGCAAAGCTGATGGAAAAGCAGTAGAATCTGAAGGAACATGGAACACAGTGACAGGACTTACAAACTCCAAAACACCAAAAGAACATTTAGCTGTGGAATCGTCTTTACATTCACGCTCAAATCTAAAGCTAATGGAAAAGAAGTAGAATCTGAAGGAAAACCTAGGAGCTCCAGCTAATTGTTTCCAAAAACCCACTTACCTTATATCCAGAATTTAAAGGAATAAAATTCATGATGTCACAACAAATTGTAGCAGAGTCATTACTAAATTGGGAGCAACTATATTCAACAGACGATCATCATTTTTGTGATTAATTGGTAAGGACAATGTTCCAATGAGGACGGTTAGGCGTTTCAAGGGTTTTAGGAATTTAAAAGTAGTGTTTTGAGAGGCTTGTTTGATGGGTTTGGGAGGATGCTCATACAGTTGCCATTTGAAACCAGAGACTGGACTCTTGGGAGTAATGGATGAGATGCCGGTGAGATAACAACCACCACTGCACCGCTGATGAGTTCAGTGAGTTTGAGGATTGATACGGTGTCTTCCTCCAATGTAATAACTAGTTAGTTGAAAATTGAGTTTGGGTTTTGCTTGTAATCATTGGTTGTTGGATGGTCTTCCTCCGGTGGATCCATAGAGGTAGTTTTAATTGATGGATAGGGTGGAGGATTGAAGGAAAAGATAGGAAAAAGGCAGCGGAAAAAATCTTCCAAAATATTGCACGGTTTTAACCTCCAAAACTTAGTCCATTAACATACTTAACGGAACTATTTGACCATCGTATATTCATTTTCTAATATATGAAAATCCTAAGAGACTTCTAGCAGCCGCATCCCTCCCTCCCTCCCTCCCTTGCCGCATCCCTCCGTCTTCATCTTCCTCAGTTTTGTCCAAAAATTATATTTCTCCTCTTTGACTATCTTCCTGCAGCCTCTCTTTGAAGAAATGAAGATGGATGGAAGTCAAAGTAACCATCTCTCCTTGACTGTGTCCGGCAGAGATTTCACACCCATACCGATGTCTCGTGTCGACACGGGTACTATGCCCTAAAATGGTGATTCTGGGTAACATAGTGCAGATTTCATCTTTAGCATTTCCTAACACATTCAAAACCTCTGGTGTTGACTGTAACATAAAATTGTAAAGGGTTGTTTTCACTATGAATACTCAATGCGTGATTGGTTCTAAAGTTACTTCATCGTCACCAGCTCCATTTTGGATTGGATTTCCAATGATACTAGCCAAAATTTCTTCTAGGCATTGGACCTCCAGAAATCATCATTTTTACCCAGGTAATCCAGCAAATGATTGAACGCCTCCTCTAGAAGTTGTCTCATTTAAATTCCTTAAGGTTGCTTCATCCATCACACAAATTTCACTGTGTCGAAAACAATTTCTAGTCTCTTGTTTAAACATTTATCATCAAAGTTTAGACTACAAAATTAATGACATTTAAAAAATTAAACATTAATCTTTTTTGGAATAGATTGTCCCAATTCACAACATTTCAACAGCTGATAATAAAATCTCTCATGGCAATGCATTTTGAATAATTAACCTTTCCAAACCAATAAAATTCATAGTCCGAATATTATTAATTTATAGAGGTTATGCTGTATATAATATAGCATACAAAAGAAGCCCTATATAAAACCAAACAAAAGCGAAAAAAAAAAAAAAAAAAAAAAAGCACATTGTTCACCTTATACTAAGCAACTAGAGTGAATCTCAAAATTGGTCACTATACATTACAGAATTTTAAAAATAGGTACTCTTACTATAAAACTCATTCCTTTGGTCACTCAACTTTCAAAAAGGGTGAAATTAGTCACTCCATCTAGTTCTACTGTTACCACTAACAAACCACCAACACCTTACTTTTGAGGATAAAATCGTCCTCACAACATTATTACTTAAACAATATAATTTCCTTTCTCCTTTTCTCAACTCTCACTTCCTTCCACGGTTCAACTCACTCGCACACTCCCACAATAATGCTACTCATTCCTAAATAAAATTAAGGTACGTAACTGATCCCACATACAAATTAGAGTAGACGAATTCTGAAACATGCACATTAGTTTGCTTAAATCTAAGGGACTGGATCCCATTATCCTTGTCTCATTTTCTTGTTCTTCCATCATTTTACTACTTTTCTTTGCTTTTAATCTACCACCATCAACATCCCCATAAGGAACACATACGCCACCTATTTTTCACCATTTTCTCCCCATCTTCATCAGCAGAATCATCATCATATAAATCCCACTAAATCAAATCAGCTTCCAGCATAATGCTTCAAACATGTTAAGGTTTAATTCAAAGAGAAACATCCAAAGTCTTCCTCCTACAACAGCTGCAACCAAGATGTTTGATTGCAATCAACAACTAATGATATGCAAAATCAAAGCCACCCATCCAAAGTTGTAAGGACTTTTGTTAAAGAACTCTTCTGGGCCAAACAAAAAAATTTTAATAATCCTTGAAATTGGGCAACAAAAGGACGTGCGATCTGCATCTTTTCTTTTATCATTCACATTGCATAGTTTCAGAAGCAATACTATTATACCAATTCATCTTCCAAAACTCAATAGAATTCTCAAACCATTCAGTTTATCAAAAACTAAAAGGATGCTACCAAAATCTGACACACACACCCCATTTCCCTCGTTCTGTACATTGTCTTGTGCAATTGAACTCAATTTGGGCATTGGAACTTTTTTATCACTGGTCACTCCTCCATTGGCCATTCAATCTTATCTCAATAGATTCAGCAATTCCTCCTCAGTGTCATCGATTGGAGGACTAAAGGGGTTTTGAAGTCGGGGCTGGGGTTTCAGGTCCGACTAGGACTACCGTCGTTGCAAGGGAAGCGATTTTGTTAGGCAGGAAGGAGTTTTTCTTGGAGAAGAAAGAGTTGACTTGGAGCTGTTGATTAAATTTCCACTTGTTGGAATTTTCTTCTTCGTCTGATGCTAGTTAGAGCATATGAATTTAGGGGAGATGAGGGTCTTTAATACAATATGTGCAAAAGTGTTGATGTTAATTTCTTGCCTTACATTTTGTGATGATTTTACCCAACAAATTGGGTCTCCGTTCAATGGTAACAGAGAAATTAGACAGAGTGCCTTTTTTGGCCCATTTTTGAAAGTTGGATGACCACATGAACGATTTATAATAAGATGACTTTCTAATCTTTTGGAAGGTATCAATGACCAACTTTGGATTTCACTTGAGAAACCAACTCTGAAAAATACATTTAAAATTGATTCAAGAAACGGGAAAAAAGGAAAAGTTACAATCTAGCCCATGAATAAACAAAATAATACACCATGCAAATTGAAATACTAGTTGAAATGAAATGCCATTTTCCATTGCCAGAACTTCTCCAATTTTTTTTTTTTTTATAATGAACAGGAATCCCAGTAGATATAGGTAAAGTAATTTTTAAAAGTCATTTCATGAGCAATTTTTCAGCGAACCTTAGATGTATCTTTTGATCTTCAAAACCCTGCTTTGGGTCTCCTAAACTATCTTTTGTCATTGAACATTTATTTTGTCGTTTTATCTTAGAAGTACACTTTTTATTTTCTCCTCTCCAAGCATCAGGCAGAGACTTGCACTTTATTCAGAACAGAAAAAAGATTTTTTCCTTCCTCAAAGTCAGTTTTTCATTTTAAGAAGTACCAGAGCATAGTTATTTTGAACAGCCCAATGTAACATGACAAGTTCAAAAAAGAGTTGCTTCTTTGTACTACAACAACAAAGCCTCTGTCCCACAATGTCCCGCATTTATTTTGAACAGTCTAAGTTTCTTCTTATATATCACATGAAGAATTTATGTTTACATGCTACACTCCTTTATAATTGTGCAACTCCTACACAATAACCTCTTCAAAAATATTATAAAAGACATTTAAATGTTCAGCCACTGGCAGAACCCTTTTTGTTACAATAAATTTGAAACAGTTTTTGTGATAACTAGAATCTTATTTCTTTATGTGTTTTGAAAAGGAATTGCCTTTACTGGGAACTCAAGTTAGCCATGCAACATCTCTTAGCTGGTCCTGCTGATTCTAATATCGCCTAGGAACTTTGCCAAATTAATCCTTTCCACTAGCTGAATACAGAAACCAAATATTCATCTGCAGGATATTTCATCAACCTATCCAAGCGTTCACTAAAGTCACATTGCACGAAGGCCATTCACAAAGTATATGATGAGTCGCCAAAGATACTTGAGTCTAACAAAGAAAGAAAATGACACCAAGGCAAAACAAATCATGTAAACACAGTCTAATGGATGCAGACCGATAACTTCTAGTACATCTGGCAATTAAAAAGAAAATAGAATTCCTAATTAAAACTAATGTACTGGGCAGTACTAAAACTAAAATCAAATATTGGTCCACGTGACTAATATGTACAATCGTTCGTTAAAACCTTAACTATTCGGTCCAAAAAGGAACGATTGGACATGTATGCTTCTAATCGTCAAGACTAATCAAATAAAATGATACATAATAAAGAAATAACAGTTTGAACCATTTAGCGAGTATTACTGTAGAAACATACTTTTTTGCACCAAAAGGTTCAGGGGTGTCTGTCTATACAGGATTTCTGACCAAAGGGATGCGTCAACCAATGAAGAAAATAAATTTCTCATAACAAATATGAGAGGAGTTGTAGTGAACTTAATCATTTGGTCTTGGGAAATTCACGCACATTTTCAATACAACTTCATTAATTAAATTCAAACACCCCAGTCCCTACTTTTTTAATACCTACCAAGCTCCTCAAGCTGATAAATTAGGACTTTGGGAAGGAGGTAACAGAAATTCTAAAGAAATCAAACACAAGATGCAAGAAGATGTACCCGTGTCCTCGTCGGGGTCGCCTTGGCTCTCGGATGAAGAGGAAGAAGAAGACGACGAAGAATCAAACACCGAAGATATCATCTTAACCGTACTGGAGGCGATCATGCGAGTTGCAGGGAAAATGACGCGAGTTAGCCAATTAGGGCTTCCCTGAGACTGCTGCTGCTGCTGTTTTGGTGGAGGTGGGCGGTCGTACGGCGTGCTGGCAATTCTTCTCCGCCTATTCGTGATTATCTTTCCACCAGATCGGGCGTCCGTGGTTGGGTCGGAGCCAGAAACGGTCGCCATTAAAGAACTGTAGTAGGGAGAGAGATTTGAGAAAAAAAACAAAAATGGATGTCGCTCCTCCTGGCTGGCTGAGAGGGCTTGTGTTAAGTTCGTTTCAGTTATTACAGTTTTTATCGATGATACATCAATAAATTGTGGGGTGGAAACGTTATTTTTTTTAAAAAAAGTTTGTAAGTATGATAGTTTCTCTCTCTAGGAGAGAACATGTTCTTTTTTTATTTTTTTTTTTTTGAGCAACTTCGCACGTTATCTTAAGTTCTGGTTATGATACTATTTTGAAATTCAGTTTTGGTTATTAACATTTACAAATTCGATTTAAATTCACTAACTTTTACATTTTATACTAGTCACTCTGTCATTATTGATGTGAACCATATTTACCATATTTAGTAGTTCTTCATGATTTTATCATAAGTTTATATGCCTTTCTAGGAAAAATAGACAAAAATGCTTACTTGTACTTAAATTAAGTAAAATTATGAACTTATGTGTTTTCATGCTTAACTGTGTAGGAAATGATGATTTTGGTTCATTTGGAGCAAGTTGGAAAGTAGAAGAGCAATGAAAAAAATCGTATTGAAAAGAACGGAAAAAGAACAGAGTTGCACGACCCTGGGACTGTTGCACGCACCCGTTGAAAGTTTGTTACTATAGCACCTTGGACACACCCAACCACCGCACATTGGACGCACCCGCTATCCTGCAGTAAGCTAGAAATGCTGTAATTTTCCAAAAATAGCCTCAAACTTTCCCTAAATTGCACCAGATACCCTAGACGGCCTTAAACCCTATAAATACAACATTTTGGGCATAATTAGGGAGTTTTTGGTTGGGCTAGCCTCCAAAACCCTAGGGTTCTCCCTGGTTAGTTTTCTTGCTTCATTTATTTTGTTTTATACTTTGTAGATGTTTTGTATATAGTTTTACTAAATGTCTTAGTGTAGATTACATATTTTAACACTCATTTTGTAAGGATTGATTGATGTTATATATGAGAATATTCATGGTGTTCATGTGGTGTGGATTTTGATTTCATTGTGCCTTAATTTTCTAAAGCTGAGGACTTTGGCTTTAGATTCTTTCCACTTGGTATCTACGAGTGTTCTTGAGTTAATATCTTGACATTTTGCACTATGGAATTGAAAGATTATCTGCATGGGCCTAGCCAGAAACTCACTTTCGTACTATGCATTCCAGAATCGGAATCTCTTGCCAGGCCTAGACGCTAGCACAATGCTATTCAAACCCTTTTGAAATAACATTGCACAGGATCTGGGTTCACACTTATTCGATTTACCACGCAACAAAAATTTCTAATTAAAAGCGCAACTTTAGAAAAATACCTTTGAAGCGTGCACTTAGGTGATTCTCTTGTATACCTCAAGACTTTGATTTCACGTTGCGTGGGCAACGATCAAGAAACCAATTGATCAGCTAATCACCACAATCCACCTGCCAGAAAATTCCAGCACCGCTGCACCTATCACGTACTTTAAACGCACCGCCCAAAGAGAGAGTAAGCTACACGCACAGCTGGTATAAACAGGCCTAAATTTCGACCAAAAGAGGAGAAAAACCAGCCGCACAAAAGCTCAAAAATTTGACTTGGAGAGAGAAGAAAATATTTCTCTCTCTAGAGTTTTATCTCTCTAGTTTCCTTGTCTTGAAAACTTATGAATTGTATGTCTTGAATAGCTAATCCCTTGTCTATATATAGAGTTACAAGAGAGACCCCAAGTTGGTTTAAGATTGGCCTTCCTATTGTGAATATGTTTTCCTTCAATCATGTTCCTGGACTGAAACACATCCAACTGATACAGAGATCCACTTATCCCAAACCAGTTCCTGGTATGATTCACAACTAACTGATACAGGGATTCACTTATCCCAACCAGTTCCTGGTATGATTCACAACCAACTGTCACAATGATTAATTAATTACTTAATTAATTAAATCTACCTTTGTCAATAACCCAATACATAATTAATCGTACCACTAACGGATTAATTATGGCACTACCATCCTACACCAGAATTGCTTCCGGAACAACTTAATTAAATTATATTCATAATCTCCCCACATCAAAGATATAGTGCTCGTTAATATATTAATTTATTGATAAATTAATTTATTAACTTCTTTAATTTTGAGACTAGTACCACTCGACCTTTTTACTATACCGGACATAAGTCCACCAGCTGGGTTTAGTATAATAAACATAACGAGCTCATCTTGGGAGCACCATCACCTCGGATGCACCGGTACATGGTTTCCTTTCGACAAGCAACTAAACACCGCACCCAACCTACCGAGATTATTGGCCACAATTAACCTCACCCTTTGGCAGATCAAAGTACACTATGTCTAATCCTCATGCCCGCTCAAATCTTGGGATTAAGAGATAGAATACCAAGAACGACTTGTCTATTAAATCAGTACAAGATAAATCATTGTTAATGGTCAAGTTCAATACGCCCCGGGCATATCTATATGATTCAATTAGTTTAGACAAACAAATTATCCGAATCACATAATAACCTAAACTGACAGTTTGTCCAAAGCTGTCTCGGTTACGAACCTCATTTATATATTATGTCTTTCAACCAATGATGAGGTCTAATGTGTCACACAAGACAGCTCATCATCGACTTACATAATATAAATGGACATATTTTGCACAACAAGATATAACCAAAACATAAATCGATATATTACTGGGAAAAAGTACAATACAAGCATAGCTTATGTATTCAACTCCAACAATCTCCCACTAATACTTAAGCTGTGTTTTAAGTATACAACTACATACAACTCCTATACATTCTGCTGCTGTATATCTAGAAAAACTGTCATGGCTCTCCTAAGTATCTGATTCTCATGCCCTCCACGTGAGCCTTAAAGACTTTTGAAGTCAATGTTTTCATGAACGGATCTGCAAGGTTATCCTCTGATGCTATCTTAGGCATGACCACGTCTTCCCTCTTTACGATGTCTCGTATCAGGTGGTACTTGCGCTGCATATGTTTACTCGCCTTGTAGGCTCGTGGTTCCTTCGAGTTTGCTACTACACTGTTGTTATCACAATAAACCGTGATAGACTTCTGCAAACCAGGAATCACATCTAAGTCCACTATGAAGTTCTTGAGCCATACTACTTCTTTTGCTGCCTCTGATGCGGCAACGTACTCAGCATCCATGGTAGAGTCCGTCACGCATTTCTGTTTGACACTCCGCCAAACTATGGCTCCACCTCCCAGAGTAAACACATACCCTGAGGTAGACTTGCTCTTGTCCCTCTCGCCTTGGAAATCTGAATCTGTGTAACCTCGGGGTACCAGCTCAGGCGCCTGATGGACCAGAACTTGGTCTCTCGTTCTGCGCAAATACTCGAGAATGCATTTTACTGCCTCCCAATGAGCTTTCCCGGGGTTACTTTGATATCTGCTTACCATGCCAACGGCTTAACAGATATCAGGCCTCGTACACAACATGACATAAATGAGACTTCCTACTGCCGAAGCATAAGGAACTGTCTTCATAGCCTCTATCTCCTCAACAGTCTTAGGGGACTGTTCCTTAGATAGATACACTCCATGTCTGAAAGGTAGAAAACCTTTCTTGGATTTCTGCATGTTAAAACGGGCCAAAATCGTATCTATGTACGAAGCTTGGGAGACCGTTAACGAACGTTTCCTACGATCTCAAATTATCTTGATCCTAAGGATATGTCCCGCTTCCCCTAAGTCCTTCATATTAAACTACTTGGACAGCCATGCCTTTACGTCTGATAACACTTTCTTGTTGTTGTCAATCAATAGAATGCCATATACGTAAAGCACAAGAAACACCACTAAGTTTCCATCACGTCTGCGGTACACACATGGCTCATCCAGACACTGAGTAAATCCAAAGGACTGGATTACCTCATTAAACCGGATGTTCTAAGATCTGGATGCCTGCTTAAGTCCGTAAATGGACCTCTTAAGCCTGCAAACCTTATGCTCTTGGCCTTTTTTCAACGAATCCCTCTGGTTGCTGCATAAAGATGGTTTTCTCAAGACTTCCGTTTAGGAAAGCTGTCTTGACATCCATCTGCCAAATCTCATAATCTAAATGAGCAGCTATGGCCAAGAGAATCCGGATCGACTTAAGCATGGCTACCGAGGAGAAGGTTTTCTCATAATTGATTCCCTCTTTCTGAGTATACCCCTTTGCCACCAGCCTAGCTTTAAAGGTTTCCACCTTCCCGTCAGGTCCTCTCTTACGTTTATAGACCCACTTGCATCCAATGGGCTTAAACCCATCAGGCAGGTCCACCAGCTCCCAGACTTGATTGTGGTCCATTGACCCCATCTCGGATATCATTGCCTTACGCCAAGATTCTGCATCTTTATCTCGGAGAGCCTCATTGTAGTTAACCGGGTTAGGTTCAGGAGCGCCTGGGACTAGGTCTGAGGCCTTTCCCACTCCAATGAACCTATCAGGCTGTCTCACAACCCTCCCACTACGATGAGACACCACCTGTGTAGGCGCATCATCTGTGATCTCATGTGCAATGTGTGGTGTATCTACTTGTGCAGGTGCATCAGGATTAGTAGTTTGTCATCTAAGCTCTTCTAGTACTATATTACTCTTGGGTTTGTGGTCTAAGACATAGTCCTCTTCCAAAAATCTAGCATTGGTACTAACCACCACCTTTTGATCTTTAGGACTATAAAACAGACCACCTTTCATTCCCTTAGGATATCCTACAAACAGTATTAATTCAGTTCTCGCATCTAACTTAGCCGTATCCGCCTTAAGCACATGTGCTGGGCAAACCCCAAATTCTGAGATGTCTTAGACTGGGCTTGCGCCTATTCCATAACTCTAATGGGGTGGAAGGCACGGTTTTAGATGGTACAAGATTAAGAATATACATAACCATTTCTAAGGCATATCTCCAGAACGAGCTTGGCAAATCACTATAGCTCATCATAGACCTAACCATTTCCATGAGAGTCCAATTCCTCCTTTCTGCTACACCGTTCTGCTTTGGCGTGCCAAGTGCAGACAACTGAGACTGAATTCTGACCTCACTGAGGTACTCTCGAAATTCATGGGATAGGTAATCCCCACCACAATCTGAATACAGTGTTTTGATACTCTTACCATGATGCTTCTCCACATCTGCCCAAAACTCTTTTAACATGCCAAAACATTCGGACTTGTAACCCATTAGGTAAATGTACACGTACCTTGAGTAATCATCCGTGAACGTCATGAAATACTTGAACCCACCTCGTGCCTGGACCGTCATTGGTCCACACAAGTCAGAATGAATCAACTCTAATACTTCCTTAGCTCTATAACCTTTTACCTTAAAAGGTCTCTTGGTTATTTTACCTTCCAAGCAAGATTCGCAGATTGCATAACTGTCAATCTCTAATGAACCTAAAGGCCCATCATTGACCAACCTTTGAATCCTACTAAGGTTTATATGACCTAGCCTAAGATGCCAAAGATAGGTTTGATTCATTTCAGAAGGTTTCTTCCTCTTATTAATGTTAGATAAAGAGCTATCTGTTTCTATGTTTTACGCAACAGGGGAATTAGAGTTAACCACAAACAAATTGTTATCCAATGAACCAGAACAAATAAGTTTTCCATTTATTCTAATAAATACAGACTCATCAGAAAAAACAAACTTGTAACCGTTATTCAAGAGTTTAGAAACCGAAATGAGGTTCTTTCTAAAACTCGGTACATAAAGACAATTAACTAACTCTAATCTACAATTTTTGAAAATTTAAATTGACCACTCCCATTGCTTCTACTGACACTCTTGTAGTCTCGCCCATGTAGATGTCCAGTTCGCCCTCTCTAAGCTTCCGGGTTACTTGGAACCCCTGCAAAGAATTACAAACATGATTAGTGGCACCTGAATCCACACACCAAGTATCTGTGGGAATCGCCGCTAAAACATGTCTCAGTAATTAGGGCAGAAACTATCGTACGTTTAAGCTTTGGACAATCTGATTTCTAATGTCCTGTCTTATTGCACTTGAAGCACTTTTCTTTGGACTTCTTCTTTGTAATATCTGGCTTAGGGCAATTTGTGCCTTTTTAGCTACTCCCTCGAGCTTTCTTTTCTTCTTTCCAGCCTCAGGCTCAGAAGAAGATTCTAAAGCTTTGACTGCGACTAAAGCTCGCTTTTTCTCTTGAAGAAGACTTTTAGCCACCACCAACTATGCCAAGAGCTCGGATAAAGTACACAACATCTTACTTATGTTGTATTTCAACAGAATCAGCTCATAGCTTTGAGACAAGCTCCGGAGGACAATATCAACTTTGGTTTCACCAACGATTTTGCCTCCCACTACCTCAACCTTGTTGATGTTACTAATCACGTCAATGACATGATCTCTCACAGGAGTACTCCTAGCCATAAGGACAATGTCCAAGTTACGACTCCAATCGACATAATTAGTTCCAGTTAATTTATTGTCTTTCAAAATAGCAGCTAAGGGGTTGAATGCCATATCGATAAAACTGTATAATTAACAAACAGACAATGTTTTAGTTATTAACCTAGAATTTCAAAAACATGAAATTTTAATAATTATTGACTTCCCTCAAAACAATAATTATAATCCACCAACATCTCATTCACTGGGATTCTCGCAAGCCACGCAGTGTGGACGTTTACGCTAACCCACATTCGTTTGAGAAGAACCAAGTTCATTAACTACACTATCTGACCAAACGATCTATTGATCAATGTAGCTAATAGTCGGTGCTTTCAGCCGTACAAATAAGCAGCGTAACCTCTTGGGAGGAATACTGCAGATCGTACACTAAGTGTATGCCATTACGTGACTTCTGAGTTTGTTACCTCAGGATAGTGCGCCTTAGATGGAGAGGGTGTCGTATTTCTCCTAGTTAAACTTACTTTAGTCATCTTACTCATAAATTCATAATCTAGCGATCTCGGGGCTGGACTCATCCGAATGGAGGAAGGTCCTAATGCCAACGCACAAGCCCACCCACATTGCATATGAACTTGTAATGGTGGCCATAAGGATATTAAACCAACCCGCTCTCACTTAGATTTCCAAATAGAGGGTTTTTCCAGTTTTAACATGCAATTAACTAACCCTAAGTTATATGCATCCATAAAACCAACATGCTTTCAAATCATGCATCTAAAATACAGCATAAAAATAAAGCATAAAAAAATTAAAACAATAAATACGAGAAATAAATACGAAGAATAAATTTCCTGACTATTATGGTTTTAATCGCTTCCATCTTTTGCCTTGATCTTGTGTCCCGCCACGTTACTCGATGGAGAGAGTCTTGAACTTCAAAAAACAAAAACTGGAGAAAAACGGGCCAAAACGCAGCCCGAACTGGCCACACGTGCACAACCCATACGGGCCGCGCACGCAGCTTAGCAGCGCGCAGCAACTGCTGTGCACTGCTGCCGCGCACTAGCGCGGCCTCCTGCTGCACCGCTGCTCCAGGCGGTTGCAGGTGGCGACTGCTGCCAGTGGGTAGTCGCCGGCGCCGCCCCCTACCACCAATCCCTCATTCGCTTCTTCCCATGTTATTTGGTATTCTTGCAATTCGTTCTGGGTTTTTCTGGGTTCCTACGAATTAACAATAACCCAAAACCCACGAATTCAAGTTGCCCACCATAACACCTTCGATTACAAAAAATTAATTCTCATAATACAAGGCTTTCTAGGAAAATTAGATAATAGAAATTACATAGAAAAATCCTACTACATATTTGATCTAATCCTACACGGCTTCCAGCACGTGGTTATACTATTACAAACATTCATAATAAAATCAAATCCGGACATGTTCTGGAGTTTAATTAAAAACCATACAAACGTAACCATAATAGTTGGGATTTCTTAACCACTTGCAAATAAAACCATGTAGTAAATCGAACAAGCACAAAACCCAAAACTAGGCTCTGATACCAATTGAAAGATTATCTGCCCGGGCCTAGCCAAAAACTCACTTTCGTGCTATACATTCCAGAATCGGAATCTCTGGCCAGGCCTAGATGCTAGCACAATGCTATTCCAACCCTTTTGAAATAACATTGCACAGGATTTGGGTTCGCAGTTATTCGATTTACCATGCAATAAAAATTTTTAATTATAAGCAGAACTTTAGAAAAATACCTTTGAAGCGTGCACTTAGGTGATTCTCTTGTATGCCTCAAGACTTTGATTTCACGTTGTGTGGGCAACGATCAAGAAACCAATTGATCAGCTAATCACCACATTCCACCTAATAGAAAATTCCAACACCGCTAAATCTGGCACGTACTGTAAACGCACTGCTCGGAGAGAGAGAAAGCTACACGCACAGCTGGTATAAACAGGCCTAAATTTCGGCCAAAAGAGGAGAAAAACCAGCCGCACAAAAGCTCAAAAATTTCACTTGGAGAGAGAAGAAAATATTTCTCTCTCTAGAATTTTATCTCTCTAGTTTCCTTGTTTTGAAAACTTATGAATTGTATGTCTTGAATAGCTAATCCCTTGTCTATATATAGAGTGACAAGAGAGACCCCAAGTTGGTTTAGGATTGGCCTTCCTACTGTGAATATGTTTTCCTTCAATCCTGTTCCTGGATTGAAACACATCAACTGATACAGGGATCCACTTATCCCAAACCAGTTCCTAGTATGATTCACAACTAACTGATACAGGGATTCACTTATCCCAAACCAGTTCCTGGTATGATTCACAACCAACTGACACAATGATTAATTAATTACTTAATTAATTAAATCTACCTTTGTCAATAACCCAATACATAATTAATCGTACCACTAATGGATTAATTATGGCACTACCATCCTATACCAGAATTGCTTTCGAAACAACTTAATTAAATTATATTCATAATCTCCCCACATCAAAGATATAGTGCTCGTTAATATATTAATTTACTGATAAATTAATTAATTAACTTCTTTAATTCCTAGACTAGTACCACTCGACCTTTTTACTATACCGGACATAAGTCCACCAGCTGAGTTTAGTATAATAAACATAACGAGCTTATCTTGGGAGCACCATCACCCCGGACGCACCGGTACATGGTTTCCTTTCGACAAGCAGCAGCACACCAAGTAACTAAACACCGCACCCAACCTACCGAGATTATTGGTCGCAATTGACCTCACCCTTTAGCAGATCGAAGTACACTATGTCTAATCCTCATGCCCACTCAAGTCTAGGGATTAAGAGATAGAATACCAAGAACGACTTGTCTATTAAATCGGTACAAGACAAATCATTCTTAATGGTCATGTTTAATACGCCCCGGGCATATATATATGATTCAATTAGTTTAGACAAACCAATTATCCGAATCACATAATAACCTAAACTAACAGTTTGTCCAAAGCTATCTCGGTTACGATCCTAATTTATATATTATGTCTTTCAACCAATTATGAGATCTACTGTATCACACAAGACACCTCATCATCTACTTACATAATATAAATGGACATATTTTGCATAATAAGATATAACCAAAACATAAATCGATATATTATTGGGAAAAAGTACAATACAAGCATAGCTTATGTATTCAACTCCAACAGGAATGTTAATATACTATATTGTGTTGGTGTTAAATTGTTAAGGGTTTGAGATATTTGTGCCTATTGTGTGATTTCACTACATATGCTACCTCAGTTTTCCTTTTGTTAGGATTGAACTCTTTATCTAGACCTTTGAAAATGTGTCATAATGCTCTAGTGAGTTGGGTTAGTCAGCTAATTCACTTAGAATTTAGGCCTTCATGATTTAACTAATTGGGGTATCTACACTTATTACATTGGTGACTCGTGTTGATGAGGTTTCTTCTATGGATATAGAAGATTGCTCTGGTTGCCCGATCTAGTACTTTGAAGACCTCACGAAACTCTCTCTCTTTGATACAAATTAGATAGAATATGATTGTAATGGGGGTAGAATAAAATATAAGTCATTTTTTTTACAAAACACACATACTAAGGCAAGACAACAATTATGTGTTGCATATTCCTATAAAGTTTAATTGTAAATCCTATTATACCCTTATTTAATATATTTTTGATAATAGTGTTATACTTAGAGTAGTATATGAGAAATACAAGTTTCAATGAAATTATAAATTAAATAAGGGTAATAGAGTAAAAACAATAACTTGTTTCCTTAAAAGTAGAAAATTGACTTATATTTTGACCGATCCCTTAAATTGAAAAAATGATTATATTTTGAAATAGAGGGAGTAGTGGAGGTTGACTACTAAGCCACATACCATTGCGAGGGTAATAACTAATCACAAGTCAATTAATCCACCTCTCATACCCTATTTGGCGTGAGAAGGACGAAAACAAACATGTGCCCCATTGATTTTGAGTGTCTCAATCATTCAAATTCATAGTCTAAAGATAACTGAGATAATAGATAGTAACATCGGGTAACCCTTAGCTTTTCTCTCTTGAGTGTAGATCAACCCAACAGCATCGCTACCATCGGTAACCGGCGTTCTTTGAAGGAGTCACATCAATACACGATGAGATGTATTTTATACATATTTTTACTTGTTTTTAACCTAGTTTCGAGCTTCCTGCAGACAGAATCTTAGTAAGTTCGTATAGTGAAAATACTAGTTATGGCTCTACTTGTGTTGATTACAGGTCAAATATGCATGGAATGAGGATTGAAGAAAACTGCACTTTAGACTTAGCAGTCGGAGTAGAACCAAGGATTCTCAAGCTAGAAGAAATGACACGGCCAGCAGACGACAATTTTAATTGAGCGTGAAGGTTACCAAGTTTTGTGAAATCCAGCGTTAGATGACTGTGAACAGAAGACATCCAGTTCACAACATCGTTCATTGGATGTAATCCCGATGAAGTGGAGGAAGCACTGAAGTGAAACAGTAGAAGCTTAAAAGAGAATATCACGATCCTCAGATGGCAGCGTCCTATGAAAGTCTCTATATGACGATCACCAAATACCAAGACGTGAGAAGATGATGACAGGAAATTGCAGCTTCTTGAGAAGCCAAGTCTAACCCTTCAATATAGGATGACTGAGACAGAACACTTCCAAGTGACGATCAACTGAAGCCACCATCAACTGAGCGTTCGACGAACATTTCCGGCACAGGCAGAGGGAAAATTCCAAAAGAGCAAGTAGTACACCGGTGGCAGCTAAGGGCAGGATCATTGGAGATAAGAAGAACATATTACAGCTAATGGTTCATGCCCAAGTAGACAAGAAGTACATTGGCACAGTGATCAAGCGAAAGAAGTATGCCCGGAACAATGTAGCAGGCTGCTTTAACCGTTTCTAAATTGCACATGGATGCCTTTATGGCTGGTTGTCAATGTTTGCCCCTGGAAGATGCCAAAGAAGCCAGCTTGTGATCCTTAGCCTCCAAGCAATCCGAAAATTCCCAAATTAGCCATCCAGCATTTCCTTCACTAGATTTTCTTATATAAATAGTAGTAATTAACTCCGAACTCATTAACAGATGTAGTAGGGAGTAAGGAGTAGTATAATAGAAGTTCGGAGTTAGTTCTCCCTAGTAATTTTTTTACTTGGGTTCTTAATATGAAACTCGTCTTCTCTTTATTCATATTCTTTAGCATTTGAGAGTGGTTTGGAACCAATCGGTTCTGAACCTTGGCTGGGATTTTTCTTTCTCCAATAAAGTAGAGGCAAGTGAAAGTCTCATTTACAAGAAGTGCATTAAGGCAAGTATGATAGAATCGAACCACACGCCTAAGCCTCTCTGTCAGTTGATGTGTAGAATAGATCGCTATTTAAACTTGTTGAGCACTGATTGTACTTGAGCTTTCACTGATTTTGTTATGGTGAGTGTTGTAGTATAGATTCAGTAGTTCAAATACAATGTGAGTAGAGAGTACTTGCCACAACAGTATTATACAATTTAAGGAGCTGTGATAGCACAAGATCAAAATACTTGCCAGAAAATCTTCACTAATAATACTGTAGTAACCACTGATCTTGTGCTATCCGAAGTCCAACATGAGTAGACATACTTATAGGGAAATTTTAATTGATAATACCTTAGCAACCGTCTAGTCTACGACTGCAGAGCTTAACATAAGTCAAATTACTTATAGGAAAGTCTTGCTTGACAGTACCTTGGCAAACCTTTACTTTGTTAAGCTTTAGAGACTAGCAAAAGAGGTTAATTCTTAGGGAAATCTTCACTGACAACACTTTTGAAACACATATTTTATTAAGCTCATTAGGGTAACAAAGTGAGAATTACTGTAGGAAAGTCTTAAGTGACAATACCTCAATAACTTCTTGTTTTGTGACACTATGAATGAACCAGAGTTAGAGTGCTTGTAGGGAGATCTTCATTGATAATACCTTAGCACTTATACACTCAGTTCATTCAAGCCCTGGTATAATACATGTATAGTGAGGATGTCTAATCACCTCGTCAAGACGACTGGTTGGATTGGTGCTAGGCCATATACAAGGATAGCCGGAGACTCCAAGGATCGATAAGGTAGAGTGGCTACAGAGTTAAGTGACACGGGTGTTGTTCAAGTGGAGCTAAAACTGGGTGTTCTTTGTCATATTCTTGATCCTCACTGTTGAAAGCTGAAGGCTGTCTTATCAACCGCGAGCTGTGATCAGAGCATTTACATCACCAGTGAGTAAAAATCACAACTCTCATCATCTATTTCTCTGTTCATGTAATTTCTCTTTTCATCCTTATTTTGCATACCTCATCATTATGCTTATTCACTATTTTATACTTGTTCTATTTTGCTTTTATTTCTAACTTGACAGTATAATTCTACCCTCTGTTCCCTGTGGATCGACCCGTATACTACGTTAACTCTATGGTTATAAATTAATAATTCTGAGCGGTACACGGCACTAAATCTGTTGGCATCAATACATCATTTTTTAAAATTCAAAAATACATTAAAAAATGTTGTGGAGTAGTGGAATATGATATAATTTACAATCATAGGTATAATTAGAGTACCATTGGGTTCTTTCCTCAGATTGATTTTTTAATAAAATTCAATCTATAATTGATAGAAGAATTTGGTTCCCTTTCACTTGCATTGTAACCCGATTAGTCTACTACTAGATCGTAGGCCCGTGCATAGCACGGGAACCTATAGTAACGACCTAATGATTTGTACAACTGTAATAATAATTGATGCATTATTATTATTATTTATTTCAATATATAATATTTTATGTAAATTTTAAATAAATGCCATTGTTTTGAAAATAATTTGTATATAACTTTTTAGTAAATGATTATATTAATAATTTATTTGTCAGTATTATTATTATAGAATAGAATTTGCTATATAATGGAGATAATGTGAATGATATTTTAATTCAAATAGGTAATATAAAAATTAATTAATAATAATTATTATAAATATTTGTTCAAAATTCAGACTTATTTTCATATATGTATAAATGTTTTCATAATATTTTTGTTTATTAAATTATATATATAACAAAAATTGATATAAAAAATATAACATTAAGTTATTAACTTTAAAAGTTTAATGAAAATTTAATATCTGATAAATTTTTACATAATTAATATTTAGACACATATTATTAATTTTTACATATTATACTGTGAAATATAATTCAAATTTAAACTTTAATATTGTAATCAATTTCAATATTCAAATAATTTGATTATTTATTAATTTTAACAATGGAAACTATATAGTAAATGTATAAGTAAAAAGCAAAAAGTGGATAAACTGTGGATAAACAGTTTACACAAAAATAATTAAAAGTGGATAAATTTATTAGTACATAACAATAAGAATTGTAATTGGATAAACAATAGTAAAATGTTAGAATCTTTAGAATGACAAATTCATTATGGTGAATAAAAAGTAATGCACTATTACAAATTCTGAAGTAATTCTTTATACACTACATTTGTTGTTGTCCTTGCTAGTTGACCGTCCTTGTCACAAATGAGAACCTTCAATCCTTCTATTGATTTAACCATATATATGGCAACATAGAGTTGTCCATGTGTAACATCCCAGTCCCATAGACTGACTCAAAAACTTTTAGGTTTCGTCCTTGATAGCCCAAAATGGTTAACCCAAGTTATTAGTAGCCTATGAGACTGGAAGTTATATACAAGTCACTCAAGTTGTAAACTAACGATGTGGGACGTGATGTTACAATCTCCCCCCTTTGGATCTTTGCATCCTCACAAAGCCCAACAAGCACATATGGCCCAGTTTTCCCCGGAGTGGGACTCTAGAGGTGGCTCCCGTCACTTGTCCCAGTGGGCTTTGCGATGACATATCACATGTCCCTTTGGGCTCAGAGGTAACGTAGCACTTAGCTCCCATACTAGAGTCCACTATGATACCACTGTAACATTCCAGTCCAATAGACTGGCCCAAAAACTTTCAAACTTCGTCATTGCTAGCGTAAAATGGTTTACCCAAGTTATTAGTAGCCTATGAGACTAGAAGTTATATACAAGCCACTCAAGTTGTAAACTAACGATGTGGGATGGGATGTTACACCATGAGTAAAAACTGGTTTCTGTAAAAACAACCCAACATGAGAGAGTGATTGTCCTTGACTCTTATTTATTGTCATAGCGAAACAAACAACCACTGGAAATTGTATTCTTTGCAACTTAAAGGGATTTCTTGAATAAATGATTTTTTAAAATACTATTTTTGATTGTTCCCTTTGTTGGTTTAAGATCAGGAGTGTAGATTCTATGGTGTTGTTTTGTTACGATTTTTGATGTTGTAGATTCTATGGTGTTGTTTTGTTATGATTTTTTAAAGGGAAATTATTTTGTTACGATTTTTGTAGACTCTATGTTGTAGTGATCTTGAATAAGTGTAGATTCTATGATGTTGTCTTGCCACTTTTCACCCCTCAAACCGTCACCTATTGATCGAACCAAATTTTTCTAGCCTTCTCTTATCCTTCCTAAAGGATTTGGACTTGATTCCAGATCATTTGAGCAACCACACACATACAGAAAAATCCACAAAGTCCTGCTGCCCAGTTTTCAGCCTTCTTGAATCCGCCAACTTGAAAATTTTGGTGAGCTCTCATTTCTCAATGCATGCAGCTAATTTTTGTTTCTATTGATCTCTCACAACCTAAAGAAAGATTCTGGATTTATTGATCAGCTGGGAACATCAAATCCTAGCTCAATTGAGCTAATTTTCTCTTCAATCAAAAGTTTCAATCTTCAAGTTTGTTCGGGTTGAACTTCAATTAAGGTGAGAAATCCTTAATTACTTGTTTAGTCATTTAATTGGTTTGTTGTGGTGAGTGAATGAATTGAGTTGGTTATATTCTCAGTGCTGTTGTAGTTCTATTGATTTATTTGGAAAACTTACATTTTATGGGGGGATGCTGCCGAAATTTAGTATGAGTTCAGGTTTCAAGACTTAGTTTACATTTTACTACTTGGTTTAAGTTATTTGTCCTTTGATTCACTTGAATACATATATTTATAAATGTCTTTAAATATGGGTTCGGGACGCTAGTTAATTTTTAATCTTAGTTGATTAGCCGAAATTATAGGAAGATAGGACTAGTATCCTACGAATTTGCCACAAGTCATTAACGACGTTACTTGAGCATGACATTCTCTTCACGGAAGGCTTACGCTGCGTGAACACTTAATCGTGGGTGTTTCAAGATGGAGTCATAGGCTATGATAGCCACATGAGGATGATCTTACGCTCCATTCTAACCTGCCTTGAGATTCGTTCTCTAGAGCTAACTTTTCATCTAACACTATACCTTTAAGTAACCCTTGATAGATAGGCTACCTGCTAGTCGTCTTACTCGAGACTTCACTTTCATTTGACAGATCCACAGGGAGACTACGCAGATCCTAACTATGTCAATCACTGTGAGTTAACCCGCTAAACTTGAAAACCTTTTCTCCTAGTATGTTAGCTATATATATGTATTGTGCATGTGTGCCTAACCAGTAGATAGGTACGAGTCTGCTTGCTATGCATGTTGCTACGACTTGAATTATATGTACATATTTACCATGAGTTCATGTAACTTGCGTGTGAACTTATATGATTACTTGAACACTGGATTATGATCTTAGGCCTGGGGTGTACTTTATCACACCGGTAGCCTAAGATCCTCTTGCTTGCACATGATATATTCTCAATCGATGCCTACATTGCATCGAGGTGTTCCCCTCTTCCATCGTAGATCTCATCTGGAATGAGCCAATATCGGGCTAGGTCAGACCTTATGATCTACGTTGGGTTTGTCCTCATGTACTCATGAGTTACCAATGAGCACCATTTGCACCTGCACTTGATATTCACGCCCATCCGTGCCAGAGCCTCACCTCAGGGGATATCGCAGCATATACCCTACCGAGAGGATTTGTCTCGGAGAAGTCTAGCAATAGGCTTTCCCCAAGGGGTGGATTCAGATTATATAGAAATTGCTAGAGTCGAGCCTAGGGCCAACCTTACCAGCCATATAGGCTTGGGTTGCGCCTAGAGCTGACCACTGGACCTTGATATCCTTGACACTTGTTATTCATCATATGCTTCACTCACTTGTTATATGTCTGACTTGGTTTTACTTCTTTTATATATGTATATATTATATAGTCTCCGGGAAGGCTCGCTGGGCTTGCACGGTGCATGTTCACCCCGTTATCCCTTTCCCTTACCTTTAGGTCCCATGCTCGGTGATGCGAACAAGACACAGACGTGTAGAGTGACTTTCGAGTAGACTTAGAGGTTATGGAGAAGCCTTGTACATATTTTCCACGTGTGTTCCGCATGTATTGTATATTTGTACCTAGTTGAAATAAGACCGACGTGGCCTTGTAAACCTCTCCTACGATGTATCATTGTTATGTTTTAGACATGACTTTATGTATATATATTAGATATTTTGACTATCTTGGTGGGTCCTACTCTTAGGATTTTCTCATGCGTTGTTGTCGTTCAATTTATTTATATCACTTTTGTTTCCTTTACGTTAATATAATTTATTTCCTTTGTAAATTACACACGCACCTATGTGTTCGACACATGTCCTGATGTGAGTCAGGGGGACGCAGGCTACGTCCCTGGCAACTGACATGTCAGGGGCACGACAATAGGGGCGTTACAGTTAGTGTTATTTATACTGTTGATAAAGAATATGGATAAAAGGATAATTATTAATAAAAAATCTAAAATAAAATCATTATCTATATGTTTACTGAAATATAAAACATCGGATAAAAAATTAATTATGAACAATTATGAAATTTAGGTGCTTTTACTTGTCCAAATAGTTGTTCATCATTCAATTCCTTGATAAAATGATTGAGTTTAATCTTGAAAACTCTAGAAACAATGCTTGGTCTGTCATCAGGTTTAAGACCTAGGGAGTTTAAGAAATTTGTTATTTCTAGCCACTTTGAATTGCAAGTAAATATAATAAATAGATATGAATATTCATACCATTTGCAAAATGACATTGCATTTAGATAATTCTTGACCATATATCTATTACCACCAGCGAATGAAGAATGCAATACTATCTTTGTCTCATGACGGAAGCATCTGAATTTCTATTATGAAATTCTCATGATAACCTTTGGTAAGACTCACTTCTAAGAGTATGCTGGTTGGATTGAATAAAACAAAACCCCCCCAGGCTCAACCATTGTATATGTGTCAACCAAAAACTGTTAAAACAACTTTCTTGAAAATAAGATAATTAAAACTTCATTCAATCTATCTTGAATCCTGAAAGTAAAAAACTCTCTCATGCTCAATATTTTTCTTTTTCTAGCAAAATCATCATCCACCCATCCACTTCTCTCAGTGAAATATCAAATCTATATATGTCTTCTCTGTATGGAATAAGTAATGGATATTGAAGTGCAAGGTAAGCATAATGCAACTTATGTATCCACTGTAGATGTCCAATTTGAGTCTCAACTACAATATCTCTGTTATTAGTTGAACTATCAATATAACCAACTATGATAGCAGCAAGTTTTGATGTTCTTGAAAGGTTATATGTCATTCCATCTATTTCTCTACTTCCATGGTGTTTAAATTTGAAGTTTTGATTTTCGTTTGAATAGTAACAATTCCTTGCAATTCTGAAAGTCTTTCTTAAAGGATTATGATCATCAAAGACTTGCTTTAAATTAAAATCTCAACATCAAATAAAGTATTTGTTTATTTTTTAATTTCTGAAAATACATATTCACAAAGCAAATATGATTAGCAATAGATAATACATGTCAAATCTCAAAAGTAAATATATATTAAATAATTTTAGAAGAATAAGGTACCTAATTGCATTTATTATGTTGTAAACTACATTCTGAGTGTCATAAATATACAGTTGTGAAAATTTAGGTATTGATCCCGAAATTGATACCAAACTTCCAATTTTGTGGTAGTTTTGTCCATTTAATCTAAATGTGTATGGAGCATGTCTTTTTTCAATACAGGAATCAACCTTCCCTCCCATTGAAGTAAAATAGCATATCATATTAGATAGTGTAATGTTTTGAATAAAATGTTTACTTTTAGCATCATTGTTATGAAGGAGATTCTTCAACAATATTGGCGGATATTTCATAAGGAGAAGTTGAACTTTTCCATTTATGGAACACCTTGAGAAGGTTGGTTTAGATGACTTTGTTTGACGTCTGACACTTTCTTCAATCCACATCAATGTGCCTCAGTATTTGTATATATATGAATGATCTCCAATGTCCCAATAATCTTAAAAAATAAATACATAATTACAATACTAAAAAATTTATACATAATTGAATGAAATACTATTAAGTTTATATTAAATAATATGATAAAAAAATTATAGCATTACAATGTAAAATTTTATAATGTAAAAGATATTAGATGTATTATAAGTGATTGGAGTGACATTGACATTGTTACATGCATTATTAGAAAGGGAATTGCCATGCTCTTGTACACTGACAGTGGTGTGGAATTATGAAGAATAGGTGAAGGTGAACAATTTAGATAATAAATTTAGTGAAATATAAAATATAGAATGAAAATGTGAAATTTATATAAATTTTTCATGTAAAATTTAAGTTTTTAACGTTTATCAGACGACAATGTCTTCTGTCTCTTATTTACAATATTGAATCAGTCAAAAAAATATATCATATCAGATAGAAACGTGTTTTTACTTACGTTATGAGCTCTGTTAGGGCATTATCAGCTTTTGATGTCTGAAATGTTTTTGAAGTCATATATGCTTTTGAAATGATTGTGTTGAGATTTGTAGTAAGCAGTACTTCATCATTCACCATTTTTTCAGTATCTTCATTTTTTGATTCTAAAATTTACAAAAACTTTTCCTTTCTCATTCTCTTTCCCCTTGTTAACTTCTTTCTGTGTATCTTTTTCTTCATGCTTCTCTTTTCCATTTTTTTTCTTCCTCCTCATCTTTCCAATTTTTCTGCTTCATGCTGACTATTTCTTTTTCTTTCTCCTTCAGGTTTAAGACATGGTACATCAATTGCTTAGCAATTGGATCTTCTTTTTCTTTTGGTTTACTCTATTCCCTTTCTATCTCTTCTTGTTCGACTTTTGTTTGTTCCAGGGGTAGTGGAGAGATGCCTGCTGACCAAGCAGGATCAATTTTTGAAAATGAAATTAGGAAAGGCGGTAATCAAAAGTAAGAGCGGATAGGTAAAGGAAGCAGGACTTACTTTGGAAATATTAAACGAAAACTAAGAGTTGAAAGTGTGAAAGATGTTGAGAGAAATGGTTTTACAAAAAACTTCTTTATTGCTAAAAAAGGCTTCTGCCGATTACATGAGTAGTCTATCCCTTTTATAGACGGGAATTCTCCTAAACTAATTACAAATCCAGAAATGATGTCCGGAATTAAAGCTGAATGAAATTGAAATGAAAGTAAGTGTTATATGACCTAAGCACTTACGTCTATCCTACATTATTGACATATGAGCTAAGCCCTTACATCATATGTGATAATTATTACATTAAAAGTCAAAAGGATCCTGAGCACATGGACCCCCTAATTGGTCGAACTCATCTTCAGTATTGGGTGAGGAATCTTTAACTTTATCGGTTGGTGATGACCTGGAAGGATAAGCTGAAGCTGGATTAACCGGAGGAAATTTGCTAGTACTCGAAGCCTTTGTCTCAAAATATGTCTTTAGACATTGATTGATGAAGTCTTGGACATCTTGAGTCTGATCTTGAGTCGATGGATTAACTTGAGCAGGAGGAGGAGTAACCGCAACAGGAGTAGTCAAAGGAGATGAAGTACTGGGTATTAGTTTCTCGGGTAAAGGAACAAAGGTTTTTGCAGGAGTTACTGGATATATTTCAGTAATTGGAGTTTTAGGAATTTGATTAGCCTTAATTTTCTGTTTTTTCCCGATTTCCAAATACTTTAGAATGACCTGGGCATTACTTTGGTCTTCATTAAACTGGATCCACCATTTAACATTAATTTGTCTAATTAAAGCACAAGGAGTATCTTGCTGGAGTTGTTTGATGTGCCAACTCCACGCCAAAATGTAAGGTACTCTAAACACAGCATGAAACATAAATGAGGCTTGATAATCGGCTAAACTATATTTTCGTTTGTAGGTTTGAGATCCTTTGTCAGAAATAGGAGGCAAAATATCTGGAATAGCACCAAGTAGTTTTCACCAATCGTAAAACCACATAGGTACTTGAGTATTAAACTGAGTAGAAAAGCTGATGAACCATGAATGATTGAATGAACGAAAATAGAGGCATCGATAAAATGCCAACATATAATATGTGTAATTAAAACCAGCAGGAATATATCGTCCTGAAAATTCATTCCTATCATGAATTGAAGAAAATTCTCGAGGACTCATGACCTTTTTAATGATGAATTTAGAGTAGGCTATACGAGAGGAGTCCTTTTTGTCAGGAAAATGAGTAATCTCAACAGAATTAGTATCAACGAGAATGAACTCATAATACTTCTGATTTTCAAATTTATCATCAGTAAGCCACTGATTAGTCTGTAGGAAAAGGTGAGAAACAAAATTCTTCACATCATTATTTTCTGGAGGAGTCTGGAAATGAGTCAACATTATATATTCAAAATCTTTTTTCTGAATATAAGGAGCATAATTAGACTGAGAAGAAGTAGAAGAAGGACGAGATGGAATATTAGCTAATTTAGCAGAAGGAGTCTGGGCAGCATTAATATAGGTCAAAGGAGGAAAATCATTAGTAGGAACAGTAGGATGAAGAGGACGAGAAGGAGTAGACATGATATAGTCCTGGGAGGTCCGATGTAGTGGTTGCTTACCCGGATCTTTCGATATAGGAATGACCTGTAAGGAATTCACGGGTAAGAAAATCAGGAAGGGAATTATCAGTGCCTTTAATAAATTGAATATCAAAACGAAATTAGATAAAATTGCTTGCCATCGAGCAAAAGTTTGTTTTGAAACAAGATTTTTTACATCTTTTTGTAAAATCTCTTTGGCTGACTGGCAGTCAACCCGAAGTAAAAACTTTTTATTATACAAATCATCTTGAAATTTTGATATACATAAAATAATTGATAAAATTTCCTTTTTAACGGTAGAAAAATTTTTCTGAGGGCCGGACCAAACACCCGAATGGTACCGGACTAACTCTTCTAATGATGATGCATGGATTTTTTGCTTCAGAATACCACCATACCCTTCATTGGAGGCATCTGTCTCAATGATCATGAATGCATGTGGATGAGGAATGCCTAGACAGGGTAATGTTTTAACTTTACTTTTTATTTCTTTGACTAAATTAGTATGTTGTTCTGTCCAGGGGGGAGGAGTCTTCTGCAACCTCTCATACAAGGGTCCACATAAAGTTATTAATTTAGGGAAAAAATTAGCTATATAATTTAGACAGCCTAAAAAACGTTGCAATTGATTTTTATCTTTTATCTCATTAGGAAATTTATCAGTAAACTCAATCGTTCTTTGAATAGGTTTAATTTTACCTTTAGAAATATTATGTCCAAGAAAACGAACTTGAGTTTGAAACAATTTTATTTTCTTTGCCGATATTACTAAACCATTAGACTGAATTACATGCAAAATAATATTTAAATGTTTAAAATGTTGATCAATATTATTAGAATATATTAAAATATCATCAATATAAATCAACACAAAATTAGAATAATCATTAAAAATATCATTCATTATACGCTGGAATTCTGAAGGAGCATTTTTCAAACCGAAAGGCATAACATTCCATTCAAAATGTCCAAAAGGTACAGTAAAAGCAGTTTTATATCTGTCCATTTCATTAATCTGTATTTGTCAATAGCCAGATTTCAAATCAAACTTTGAAAAAAGCTTAGCACTATGTAATCGATTTCATAAATCCTTTTTATTAGGAATGGGATAACGGATCCACTGTAAAAATTTATTTAAAGGTTTATAATTAATTACTAATCTAGGTACCCCACGTTCTTTTTCTACTTGATTATTAACATAAAAAGCAGCACAACTCCAAGCAGAGTGGCAGTTTCTAATTAAGTTCTTTTCAAGTAAACTATGAATTTCAGATTTACATAATTTAAGTAATTCTTCATTCATTTGAATGGGTCTAGCCTTAGTAGGAATATTTCTTTCATTAAAATCATTTTCATAAGGTAATGAGACAATGTGTTTCTTACGTGACCAGAAGGCATTAGGGTGTTCAGAACAAACTAAAATATTAAATTTCTCTTCTAAATTCTTTATTTTTACTTGTATATCTGGATTTTGTAATTTTTCTTCTATGTGTGAAAATTCAAACTCCTTTTCTAATGACATTAAGGAATTCTTTTTCTTATTCATTATACAAATTTGTTTATAGATAGAATTAGTCTGAAGTAAATCTAATTCAAGTCGCTGTATAGGATTAATAAAAGGAAAATACAATTTATTTCCTAATATTTTTACAGATATATGATTAGCTTCCTTTTTAAAAGGTGTGATTTGATATAAAAAAGGATTACCGAGAACAACATCAGTTGTAAATTTTTCAAGAATTAGAAAAGAATGTTTAAAACAATATCCATTATTACATATATATCCATTATTTAATTCAGCATATATAGAAATTTCTAAGCCATTAGCAGCATACAACTTTTCTCGAGTATGAGATAAATAATGATCAGGAATTATACCTCTATTAATACAGGATTGGTCAGCTCCACTGTCAATCATGGCAACACAAGTAGTAGACTAGTCTTCTACTCCAATAGTTACCATTACGTACAATTTTTCTATTTTTACCTTATTTATTAAATTTAAAAATTTTAAATTATCAGGAATATCATTAGATATTTTAATACCATCATTTTCTTTTATTATACCTGAGCTAGATGCTATATTAGATAAATTCTGTTGAGAATTTAATATTATCTTTATTTCTTATTCTAAATCCTTTATTCGTAAATTACTTAATTCTTTATTGATTTCTTTAATCTCATATTTTAATTTATTAATTTCTTCTTTAAGATTATTAGTTTTACGGAATTCAAATTTATCCCCATTTTTATATTTGTCGATTAAATTATTAAGACTAAATGGTTCTTTAATATCAAATACATGACTATTTTCTTGTAATACTAAAGTTTTTAATTTTTCTAAATATTCTTTTTTAACATTTTCATCTTGAATTTCCTTTATGATATCAAAAAATATTTCTTTATTCTTATTAGTATTAATTTTTATTTCACTATTCATCATATTAATCGTTTTCTTACATTCACAAAATTCGTCTCTATCATGAAAACTAGAGTCAGAAGAAGTATAATAGAAATCATCTTCTTGTCATTTTCTAAATTTATTAATATAGACATTAATTTATTTTTCAATTCTGTTTCTTCTGAAAATATAGTATTAATTTTCTTTTCTAATTTACAGTTAGGAGCTATGTGACCTAATTTACCACATTTATAACATTTAACTGGTTTCTTATTTTTCCTAAATTTCTTTTTCGTATTATAGAATTCATTATTGTTATACTTCTGATATCTATTATATTTATTATACTTTTTATGTCTAGGTTTATATGTATTCATACTTCTTTTATTTCTTTCTTGAGTAGAAGGTGGAGAAATACCTGTGATACCAAAAGCTTGACAGAAGGCCCCCAATTCTTCGCGTTCTAAACCATATTTACGCTGCAATTTAAAATCTTGACAGATTGATAAAGCCTCTTTTTTAAGGAAGGCAAATAATTGACCATAAGTCACATTAGTTAAATCTAAATTATCCGTGCCCATTTCTTTAAGCAAACTGGTAATGAGTTTTTGAGAAAATAATGGAGGTAAACCAGTAATAAATTTTTCTTTCCAAAAAGATTGATTACAGTCAGGACGTCGTAGAACATTAGTCAAAAAAGTATTTTTATACCAAAAGTAATCTTTAAACAAAGGACAACGCAAATTAGTTAAAGAAATTTTTAAACTAGTTAATTCTTCACGTGGATTACCAATAAAATGCATAGAAAGAACATAAATTAAATAACTAGCGCCATCAGATTCATATTCAACAGTTCTCACAATTTCATTATTTTCAGTAGTTACTTCTCTATGTACTATAGTCTGATGAGTTAATATTTCCATTTGTTGAGCACGAGTAAACATATTATCCCACCAATTTTTTAATTGACCAGTAAATCCTGTAACTAAACACGAAGCAATTTGACGTTCAGTCATACCATTATGCTGACCTTTATAAGCTAAGGTAGCAGTACCTATTTCATGCAAGGTGTTCATTATTTCATATTCAGACTTACCATCAATATTCCATTCATAAATAGCATTACCATTATATGATTTAGAAACAAATCTACTTTTTCCTTCAAATTGAATATCTGGAGGAGTTGGTCGACTATGATAGTTCATTATATTTTTATTAGACCATCTATTATCTATATAGGACCGTCGATAAGATCTACTTTGGATTCTATTAAATTCTAGGGGAGGAGTATTAGATAATTGTTGCTCTAAATCTTCAATATTATCAGATTCATGGTCAGATACAGAATTATTATCGTTATCATTATGATCAGAATCAGTTCTAGGAGCATCTCGATTAATTACATTAAGTCGTAAACCACTAAATTGCCTTTCTATAGTGGAATTAGAACTAGAAGCTCTATTTGAGGAGTCTAAAGCTAGATTAATTCTTTGAACTAAAGAAATTTCTTTAGCCATGTCATTAGGAAGAGAAGAAATAATCAGAGGTTTAGCTACTTCATTAGGAAAATTATTAGTTGGATTATCTAACTTAACAGAAATTAAATCAACTTGCTGAGAAATAGTTTGTAAAATTTGATTAGAAAAATTATTTTGTTGATAAATTTTTCTAATATCATCAGAAGTAACCGGACCTTGAGTATCTGTACCTTTTTTAAAAGGAGAAGCAATGATTTCACCATCTTTAGTATTAATTTTAATAGTCTGTAAAGGAAGATGAACAGAAGAGAGAATAGTATCATCATTTAATTTCCATTTTTTATATAAATTAGTCTGAACATTAAGAGTGGATTCATTTTTATAAGGAATTTTTTCTTTAGCAAAATAATAATTGAGCCAAGTGAAAAAAGGAAAATTAATCTGTTTATTAGTGATATCATTTACCCATTCAGTTTTAAGGTGAGAAATTACAGATTTATCAAATTGTTCAAACCAATGACGCTGTTTATTATTGTCGCTGGAAAAATAATTCGTATTTAAAAACTCTTTATCCATGTGAAAAGATTTATTTATGACATTAATTTCAGAAAAACGCATTTGAGAATGAGTAGGTGATCCTATGGGAGAACTAGAATCGGGTATTATTTCGGGTAAAGGAGCTTTAAATTTAAGCTTAGGATTTGGAGTAGAGTAAGAATACCTGGATGGTTCTTGACTAACCCCAGCAGAAGTACTCGGTATATCTACTGAGTATCTAGGAGGAATTTCGGGGTGACTTCTGCAAGAAGAAGATCTAAAAGAAGACATATTATCAAACTTAATTAAAATTTTATTTTCTGAAATTTCTTCAATATTAGCCTGAGTTCTAATAGGATTTCTTTGAGATATTATTGGTCTATCTATCATTATTTCAGCAGGTATAGTTATTTCATTTCGAGGAAGTAATCGAGGAGTTTGAGTTTGAGTATTATCATAATCGGTTATTACTAACACAGAATCATTAACATTAGTAGGTTTTAATTTTAACGCAGTAGGAATCATAGACTTCATTAACTTAAAATAAATGCGATAAACTAAAACAAATTTATCAGATTCAGGATCTAGCTTTTTATTAAGAACATGAATATCTAACAATAAAGATTTCATTATTGTTTTATCTATAAGACTAACACTAAAATTAGGTGCACAATTGAAACGAGTAGTACCATTACATAAATTAGTCTGTACTAAAGCAAGAATAGAAGCATTATAATGAAGTAAATGATCATCACGTAAAGCCATAAAAACAGGAGTATCAACCCCACGTTTAAGTAAAGGATGTAAAACAATTTGAATTAAGCCATAATGCATAAATCAATAACCTTGATTTAGATAATATTTAATAGCATTATTATTTAACAAATTAATCATTTTTTTATCTTCTTCCATGGGATGGATCTCCTCATGGATTTTAATGGAGTAAGCCTTATTAAATTCTAGTAGACCTTGTGAGTAGACTGCAGAAGGACTCTTACTGGGTAAAATTTTATGTATTAGTTCATGAGAATTAAGAATGGATGAGTATGATGATGATAATGAGATGGATGCAGATGAAGAGGCTGTATTAGACTCTCCAAAGAGAAATCTACGAATCTTTTCAGCCATTATGTTATCTAAGATCTAAACATGCTTTAACTACACTAGAGATGTATACAAAAACCTAAAGGGAACAAGGGAGTATGCGACCTGGAACACCTATCGGCTTACTAACGGACTTATGCACTTAACCTTTTACCAAACCTTAGATGAATGTATGCAAGACTCTAACGAAGCCTCAGATTGCTCAAATCTTTTGAAAACACAGTAGATATCATATAAGAGGACTATAGACATCAGATCAGATAACTATAGATATCATATCAGAGGACTACAGATATCAGATCAGAGTACTATAGATATCAGATAAGAGGACTATAGACATCAAATCAAAGGACTATAGATATCAGTTCAATAATATAAAAAAAATCATACATTTAGAAAGGATCAAATCATGCATTTTATACACATCATATCAAAAGACAGTAGATATCAGATCAGGAGATATAAGATATTAGATAAAAAAGACTAGATTTCATATCAGTGGAAATAATATATGTAAAAATACAATAGAACTTACTCCTCACTGATTCCAAGTTTCTTGTCTCCTGTTAGGTAAGCATAATCCGTGAACAATTTCTCTCTCCTTGAGATCTTCAAGAATGGTTTAGGCGTCTTGACCCAAAAATCAGATCTCAAACGGACAAGGAGTTGTCTATCTATATGTTTTGAGTTTGGTGTCAAGATGACATCTTCCTCAGCATTGTCTGGCTCTTCGTTGATCATGCTAGAAATAGAGTTCATATCACCAAATGTAAGATATCAAATCAGTCAAAAAATATATCATATCAGATAGAAACGTGTTTTTACTTACGTTATGAGCTCTGTTAGGGCATTATCAGCTTTTAAAGTCTGAAATGTTTTTGAAGTCATATATGCTTTTGAAATGATTGTGTTGAGATTTGTAGTAAGCAGTACTTCATCATTCACCATTTTTTCAGTATCTTCATTTTTTGATTCTGTAAAATTTACAAAAACTTTTCCTTTCTCATTCTCTTTCCCCATGTTAACTTCTTTCTGTGTATCTTTTTCTTCATGCTTCTCTTTTCCTTTTTTTTTTCTTCCTCCTCATCTTTCCAATTTTTCTGCTTCATGCTGACTATTTCTTTTTCTTTCTCCTTCAGGTTTAAGACATGGTACATCAATTGCTTAGCAATTGGATCTTTCTTTTCTTTTGGTTTACTCTCTTCCCTTTCTATCTCTTTTTGTTCGACTTCTGTTTGTTCCAGGGGTAGTGGAGAGATGCCTGCTGACCGGGGTTCATTTTTTTTTTCCTCCTTCACATTTTGTTATTCTTCTTCTGCTTCATCAATACTGTCTTTAGGTACAGATTCTTCATCTTCTAAGGATGTAAAGAAATTGAATTTTGGCTTATCATCTTTCAAGTGTGCAGTAACGGATTTGTTCTGCATTCTATTATAATTTTCCTGTAGCTGATCCACAATTTTTGCACATACTGTATAGAACCTCACATCTTGTGATGACGTTGGTTAATTTTCTTCTGTTGGGGATTTTTGAGGATTGACCTTATTTCTGTTGCTCACGAGTTGCATTTTTTTTTCTCAAGTCACAGATAATTCCCTTCACTGTGATTGTTATTGTTGCAAATGCTGCATCACTTTCTGGATTGTTTGTTGCGCCAACATTATGACGTGCTTTGATGAAAACCATCATGGACTTTGCCAAATCAACCACTGATTTTGTCATTTCATCAGTATTTTCAAATTCCTGTTGCAGAAGATAATTGTTATCTTGTTTCATATTATAATATAAAAGAGATATCAGATCACGAAAAAACAAACATCAGATCAGCATAAAACACAAATCAGATCACAACTATAAAAGATACCATATTATACAACTAAAACATACTTAATAACGGGAGATCAAAGCATGATTATATTGACATCAGATCACAAAATAAAAGGCACCAGATCAACATATAACACATATCATATCACAACTATAAAAGAAAACATACTATAGAACTAAAACATACTTAACAAAGGGAGATCAAAGCATGATTATATAGACATCAGATCACAAATAGTAGATATCAGATCAACATATAACACATATCAGATCACAACTATAAAAGAAAGCATACTATCGAACTAAAACATACGTAATAAATGTAGATCAAAACATCATTATATAGGCATCATTTTCAATTGAAAGTACAGTTTATATCAAACATATTAGGCATACCTTATCTATTATGTGGTTGGACCTTCATTTGATTTTGATTTGTTTTATATGCTAGACTTTTCAGAAGCATGTGTATGTTCTGGATTTTCCACATTCACCTCGGCTGTAGCCCTTTCTCTTATCCAGCCTTGTCCATGTCCTCTATTTTCTCTTCGAGTTTTGCTCTCTCAAAGAGTTTATTCTGACTCCAATTTGTGAAAATTGGTAGGTTTCTTGGAATGTCATTGTGAATTTCGTACACACCCTATCAACACATAATAACTAAAAAATATATGTTAGATGTGAGTAAAAAAAAAAATGAAGTAGTTATCAGATGACAGTAGACATCAGATTAGAGGACTTACAATCAGAAAAGTCAGTGGTTCATGGTAGGCTGATGATGTTGTGCCATCTTTGTGAAAATATTTTTCCTGGCATTCGACCAATGCTCTGAAGGTGTAGCTACACCAGTTTAGCTGCCTTACTTGGTCAATGTTGTTGAGGGATTTTAGGAGATGGTATCTAATGTTGATGACACTCCCATGACTGTACAAAAACGAGCTAGCGAGGTGGATAATGAAATTCTGGATGAAATTGATGTCGTTGTATTCTTGATTGTTGAGGATGTATTACTCAAGTTGCTTGATGGTTGGTCTTTTAGTAGATGGCATGTCAAATATTTGACAGTAGCGTTGAACATTCTGTTCATAATGTTCGCTCTTTGTCTCTATAGATGTATACTCTTCAACCTCATTTGGACCTCTTTGGAAGCCACGAACTAATTGCACATCTTCTTCAGCAATAGGTATCATTGTATCTTACTGCAGCTCTAGTCTCAACTTTAGAGAGTTGAATTTGGTAAGAATGCTGTCAAATCCTATATCCCTCACAACATCTCTTTGTTTTTCTGACAGTTTAGAAACCAGGTAGCTTATTCTTTTTGGAGATGTACTGCAACTGAATCTTTTTGTCATCTCATCATCATCATTATCATTCTCCTCCTCCAAATGCTGTTTCCTGACTAGCTCTTTCTTCTTTTGTTTTTTTTGGTTCTTTTCCAGCTTGGGAAGCTACTTCTTCTTTCCTTTTTTCATTGTTTCTTCAATGTGGACAACCACATTACCCTTTTTCTTTTCCTGCTTCTTCTGCACATCCTTGTGCATTAGTTGAAGAATTTCTTCATTTGTCTTCTTCTTCGCAGGTACGTTCATCCTTTTAATTGGCTCACTTTGGGATGATTGAACTTCTTTTTCTTTTTTTTTTTCACCAATTTACGTTTGTAGGTATGTTGTAACAAGGGCGCATTGGCATTGCTTTGTGGTCGTTCAAAATCTGAACTGTCATCTGGTCTTACAATAACTTGCTTGCTTTTATCACCCATTATGTTTATATTGTTTCCTGTAATATATCAATAAAAGAATGTTAGCAAAAATATGTTGATATCATATCACAAGAAAGTAGATATCAGATCAACAGATATAAGATATCATATTACAAGAGAAAGGGTTCATATAATAGAACTAAAATATACTTAACAGGGAGGGGGGATCAAATCATGATTATATCATCAGACAACAGATCAGATTAGCATATAACAGACATCAGATCACAAAATGTACATATCAGATCAGCATATAACAGACATCAAATCACTAATTTTGAAAGAAAATCAATTCATAGAACTTTAACAAAGAAGATCAAATCATCATATAACAGACATCAGATCACGAAAAAACAGACATTAGATAAACTGAAACCAGACATCAGATCACTAATTTTGAAAGAAAATCATTTCACAGAACTAAAACAAACTTAACAGTGAAGATCATATCAGCATAAAACAGACATCAGATTACAAAAAAATAGACATCAGATCAACTGAAAACAGACATCAGATCACTAATTTTGAAAGAAAATAATTTCACAAAAATAAAAAAACTTAACAGTGAATATCAAATCAGCATATAACAGACATCATATTACAAAAAAAAAAAAACATCATTTCACTAATTTTGAAAGAAAATCATTTCATAGAAATAAAACAAACTTAAAAGTGAAGATCACATCAACATATAACAGACATCAGATCATGAAAATGAAGGTATCAGATCACTAATTTTGAAACAAAATCATTTTACAGAACTAAAACAAACTTAACAGTGAAGATCAAATCAACATATAACAGACATCAGATCACGAAAATGAAGACATCAGAATAACTGAAAATAACGATTATAAAATTGAAATCATATCATACATATGTATAACGGTTATAAAATTGAATTTAGGGTTTCGTACCAGCAGCAAATGTTGAAGAAGCAAAAATGTGTTATCTGAGTTGAACAACAAGTTTTTCTTTCGATTTGGAGACTTTTTATAGTGTTTGAAGTTGATTTCACCAGATGATGTTGATGGTGGTTTCTAAACTGAGTTGATTGGAAGAACAACAATGATTCCTAAAATATTGTTGTTGGTTGAACTATTGATGTTAGAAAGTTAGATGGTGGTGATATGATGTTGGTAAGGGAAAGATGAAGATCGGTTTCGAGAGCGCAAAGAAGAAGGGTTTTGGGTTTTTTGGTTTCAAAGCGGGAGAAAGTAGTTATTGTTTAATTTAGTCGCGTGTTTACAAGCGTGAAGTTGCGACTGGGCTTCGCCGCGCGCTATAGTAGGAGTAAAATTTATTATACTCCTATAGCCCTACGGTATACGGATCCCATAAACTTTTACAACTATCTTATTTTGTTTAAGTTTAATAAAATTAAATATTTTAATTTATTTAATTTATATTAAAAAATAAAATAATGTCATCATTTGTTTGAAATGTATACACAAATAGATAAACGATGAATTTTGACTACATAGTTACTATAGAATCTATTTATCTATTAAATATTAATAAAATAAAGAAAAAATTCTGAAAATAAAATATGTACGACTCCTTTTACCTTTAATTTACTTTTTTCACTTTTTTTCTATAAATAATTATTTTTTCTTATTTATCTTTATCTCAATTTTGATTTTATCTAATAAAGTAAAAAGCTTGTTGTTTTATTCTAGGAGAGTTTGTTGTTTTCTTTTTAATTTATTCATTTTTTATCTTTCATCTCTAGATAATTATTTATTTTTATCTAAATTTTAATTTATATCAAATGCCATATAACCGAGCTTGTTCTTTTCCTTTTAATTTACTATTTTTTTAAAAAAAATTCTCTACAAATAATTATTTTTTCTTATTTATCTCTATATGAATTTTAATCTTCTATAATATCGTCTTGTTGTTTTTCCCTTAATTTACTATTTTTTAACTTTTCGCTGCAAATAATTATTTTATATTTTTATCTAAATTTTAATCTTGCATTCACTGATAAAATTTTTGAAATGTTAAAAACACACTCTTCTTCTCATTGGATATCTTTGTGTATCTATATTATTTTTCACAATTTAAATGTGTTAAGATATCAACAAACTCATTTATATGGAATCATTCAACTCAAAATTAACAAACTCATTTAGATGCATTACTTTTTTTATATCATAATAATAGTATTGTTTATTAAATTAAAATAATATAATAAATAAAAATATTATTTTAGATATGAGGTAAGGTGTGATGTAATAATATATTATCTTTAAAAAATATATGAATGAATGACTGTAATAAATTACTCTTGAATTATTCCCTTTTTAAATAGAATCAAGACATACATATATATAACAAAATTTTTACTTAAACAAAAATTTCTACATTAGTGCACATTACTGTTCACAAAGACAACGGAGAAGTAAATAAAGGGATACATAAAATAAAAAAATACTAAAATTAATATTTTGATACAAAAATTCATTAAATTACTATCTATAATGATTAATCATAGATATTATTCAGGGTAATTTATATGGTGGTCCTATAGGACCATCATGCAATTTTAGTCCTACTAGCACGCTACAGTAGCGCGCTACAGTATCTTCATTTCTTTTGTTATTTTTGGCTATTTTTTTATTTTATTTTTTGCCTTCCTCCTTGAGACTTTTTTCCGTCCATTTTTTTTCTAAACAATTCAGTATTTTTTAATGTTTTTTAATTTTATAAAAAATTATTTTTAAATTATCATTTTATTTGTTTTATAATTAAATAATTTTAGATATTATGATACATATTATGGACGTTTTTGTTGTATGATATGATTTCTTTTTATATTCTGGATCTGATAACTATAGTTTGTTGATTTGATGTCTACTATTTTGTGATCTGATGTCTATATAATCATTATTTGATCTACTTTGTTAAATATATTTTAGTTCTACTGTATGATTTCTTTTATATTTTTAATCTGATATCTATAGTCTGTTGATATGATGTCTTGTATTCTCTGATCTGATGTCTATATAATCCTGATGTGATCTCCCTTGTTAAGTATGTTTTAGTTCTATTGTATGATTTCTTTTATATTCTTGATCTGATATCTATAGTCTGTTGATCTGATGTCAAGTATTCGCTGATCTGATATCTATATAATCCTGATGTGATCTCCCTTGTTAAGCATGTTTTAGTTCTATTGTATGATTTGTTTTATATTCTTGATCTGATATCTATAGTCTGTTGATCTGATGTCAAGTATTCGCTGATCTGATGTCTATATAATCCTGATGTGATCTCCCTTGTTAAGTATGTTTTAGTTCTATTGTATGATTTCTTTTATATTCTTGATCTGATATCTATAGTCTGTTGATCTGATGTCAAGTATTCGCTGATCTGATGTCTATATAATCCTTATGTGATCTCCCTTGTTAAGTATGTTTTAGTTCTACTGTATGATTTCTTTTATATTCTTGATCTGATATCTATAGTCTCTTGATCTGATGTCAAGTATTCGCTGATCTGATGTCTATATAATCCTGATGTGATCTCCCTTGTTAAGTATGTTTTAGTTCTACTGTATAATTTCTTTTATATTCTTAATCTGATATCTATAGTCTGTTGATCTGATGTCAAGTATTCGCTGATCTGATGTCTATATAATCCTGATGTGATCTCGTTTGTTAAGTATGTTTTACTTCTACTGTATGATTTCTTTTATATTCTTGATCTGATATCTATAGTCTGTTGATCTGATGTCTAGTATTCTCTGATCTGATGTCTATATAATCCTGATGTGATCTCCCTTGTTTTATATGTTTTAATTCTATTGTATGATTTCTTTTATATTTTTGATGTGATATCTATAGTCTGTTGATTTGATATCTACTGTATTATTATTTTTTTTAAAAAAGTTTTTTTTTTTAAAAAAGGCTGTACGTAAAAAAAAAAAAAAACTGTAGCGCGCAACTGTAGCGCGTTACTGTAGCGCGCTACAGTAGGAGTAAAATTCACCTTACTCCTATAGGCCCACCGTAAACGGACTCATTATTCAGGGGTTAGTATATTATAGTCCTACAGGCGCAATTTTGTTCCTATAGGACTGCGTCACTGTAGCATTTTTTTCCTGACATACAACCCATTTTTCATTTTTTTAAAAAATATATTTTTATTTTCCCAATCAACATATTTTATTATTATTTTCTTTCTCACTTTTTTTTTTCAATCAATATTTTTTAATCAATATTATAACATATTTTATCACAGGACAAAAAAAACATATCAGCATCTATCATAACAGATATCATATCAACATATATCATAACAGATATCATATCAGCATATAATAGATATCATAACACAAGACAAAAAATATCATATCAGCATATATCATATCAGCATTTTACAGATATCATATCAGCATATAACAGATATCATATCATAAGACAAAAGATATCATATCAGCATATAACAGATATTATATCACAAAGACAAAAAGATATCATATCAGCATATAACAGATATCATATCACAAAGTCAAAAAGATATCATATCAGCATATAATATATATCATATCACAAGACAAAAGATAGTATATCAGGATATAACAGATATCATATCGCATGACAAAATATATTATATCAGTATATAACAGATACCATATCACAAGACAAAAAGATATCATATCAGCATATAATAGATATCATATTACAATACAAAAGATATCATATCAGCATATAGCAGATATCATATCAACATATAACAAATATCATATCACAAGACAAAACAAATCATATCACAATATATAAAATTATTTAATTATAAAATAAATAAAATAATAATTAAAAAATATTTTTTATCATTTTTTAAAATATTCAAAAACATAGGGAAAAAAACTAAATTGTTTTAAAAAAATGGATGGAAAAAAGTCTTAAAGAAGAAGGGAAAAAAAAAAGGAAAAATATCCATGCTAATGAAAAAAAAAAAAAAACAAAACAAAAAGAGGCGGCATAAAAAAAAAATATAAATTACCTTTGAAATCATACTCTAATCAACTTTTAAAACTATCTTATTTTGTTTAAGTTTAATAAAAGTAAATATTTTAATTTATTTAATTTATATTTAAAAAATAAAATAAGGTCAACATTTGTTTGAAATGTATACACAAATAGATAAATGATGAATTTCGACTACATAATTGCTCTAGAATCTATTTATCTATTAAATATTATTGAAATAAAGAGAAAATTTTGAAAATAAAATATGTACGACTCCTTTTTCCCCCTTTTTTTTGTACAATAAGAGAGGCATAATACCTATTAAAGCCTATTAACCTCTGGTGTGACTCGAATCCAAAATCTCCATTCGCCTAAGTGTCTTCGGTATGATTCAAACTTAGGACCTCATGATCCTAGTGAGGGGCCTATCACTAGGTTAATTCCTTCTTGTCAACTCATTTTCCCTTTAATTTACTTTTTTCTCTACAAATAATTATTTTTTCTTATTTATCTTTATCTCAATTTTGATCTTATCTAATGAAGTAAAAATCTTGTTGTTTTATCCTAATAGAGTTTGTTGTTTTCTTTTTAATTTATTAATATTTTATATTTCCTCTCTAGATAACTATTTATCTTTATCTAAATTTTAGTGTTATATCTAATGCCATCTAACGAAGCTTGTTATTTTTCTTTTAATTTAATTTTTTTAAATTTTCTCTACAAATAATAATTTTTTCTTATTTATCTCTATCTGAATTTTAATCTTATATAATATCATCTTGTTGTTTTTCCCTTAATTTATTATTTTTTAACTTTTCGCTACAAATAATAATTTTATATTTTTATCTAAATTTTAATTTTAATCTTGTATTCATTGATAAAATTTTTGAAATGTTGAAAACACAACCAACATTCAATAAACACAACCAAAATGCAAAAATTTGATCATTATAAGAGTTTAAGAAATATCAAAATTGAAATTGATGAGAATGAGAGATTTACAGTATTGAAAAATTGATGAAAAAATAATATGAGAAAAATGATTGATACACAGAAATAAAAAAATTATTATTACAATTAATACAAATTTTAAGAGAGAATGGAAAAATAGATGGATAAATATCACAATTAGAATTGATGAGAATATTCAAGGAGATAAATAGTGAGAGATATTTGTTGATTTCTTGTGTAAGCCACCAAGATATGTGAAGAAAAAAATAAAAAAACATGATAATTTATATATATAATGATGATTGGAGAATTGAAGATTATAATGAAGATATAAAATCGAATAATTAAATAAATAATAATTAAATTATGATAAATTATTATTGTTACAATTAATAAGAATTTTAAGAGATAATGGAAAATGAATTGGACAAAGATGACAATTGGAATTATGTGAGAATATTTAGAAGGATGAAGGCACTGAAAACTTCCCTCATATTTTTGTGTATATTGGTATGATAATTATTCACGATTACTTCTGCATATAATGATATGAATTTATGTATATGTTTTGGTAAATAGCAATAGCATCTTCTCCGTGAAGATCACCAATTATGGTGCCAATGTATGCTCCTTGATAAAAAATAGAATTTAGCAAAAAGAATAATAAGAGAAAGTTCTAGATTTCTTGTGGAAACCATGAAAATTTCTGAAAAAAAAAATAAAAAAATGTTAATGATTATTTATCATGATAATATATATAATCACATATATATAATAATGAAATATAAAGTAAAAGAATTTAAAGAAAATAAATACACTTTGAAGATTTGGGATTAGTGAGATAGATTTAGATATCCTTCAAAGAGAAAACAATAAACAATTTAAGATTCTAAGAACAATATATATTATATTGAGAATTTAAAGAAAATATTCTCATATACCAAAGGTATTTACATTAATTAATTTACATAAATTATTTTATTTTCTATGTTCCTTATGTTCAATATGATAATAATTCCTTCATTATGACATTTTGTGTGTTTTTTATTTTTTTAAATTTTTTTTTACATAAACCTTTCAATCTTCCTCAATTTTCATTCATCTCCATCACCATTCTCAAATACAAAAAGGTGTACATTAATTATCTCTTTTATATTTAAATATTTTCCATGGTTCAAATTGTGTTCTTTCTCCAACTTTTCTTCAATTATCTCTTAAAATTTTTATTAATTTGAGAAAATATTACTTTTTTTACTGTAATATTTATACATATCTAATCATTATTATTATTATTTGGGTGTTTATCAGAATTTAAATGTAAATAATACATTCTTATATTGTTAAGTTTATTTATTTTAAACATAAATTAATTTCTAAAAAGGAAATTGTTCGCTATGAAACTAATAATCTAAAAGTTCAAAATATTTTAATCCGATTTTCAAATCGTCAAATGTGTATTAGAATAAAATTTCAAATTTTGAATACATCATTAATTTCTTTTTAAATATTGATGATTATTAACAAAGAAACATGATATATATTATTTTAAATTTCACATTTATTATAAATTTAAACAAAAATAACGATTATTATCTAATTTAATGTATTTATCTATAACTTTCATGGATAAAAAATAATCAATTTAATCAATCAATCAATTTAAATTTCACTTATCAGTTACTAACATCAATTATCATTAATTAAGTTTCAAAATTTTAAATATTATATGTTGAATACATCATAAACGTTTTTTTTAAATATTTATGATTATTAACTAATAAAGATAATATATATCCATTTAAAATTTCACATATATATATCGTACATTGAAATAAAAAGAATGACTATTATCTAATTGAGTGTATTTATAACTTTCATTAATAAAAACTACACAATTTAATACATCACTAAATTTAATTCGTGGTAATGATGAAGTTATATTTTTTTCTTTTTACACAAATTTTCATGGCTTCAATAAGCAATCAAAACCTTTCTTGTAGGATGAGAGAGTTGGAGACCACAATTGTAATTCATGAGAAGAGTGAGGGAGATGAAGGATGAGAGAGAGTTGTTGATTTATTGTAGAAGCCATGAAGATTTTTGTAAAAGAAAAAAAAACCTAATAATCAGTCTTTATTATCATGATAAAGATAATCAAGATATAAAATATTATTAAAATTAATAAAAATTTAAAGATACAATAGAAGAAGAGTTTGAGAAAGACCGCAATTGCAATTCGTGAGAAGAGTGAGGGAGATGAAGGATATGAGAGAGTTGTTGATTTCTTGTAGAAGCCATGAAGATTTATGTAAAAAAAACATAAAAAAATCTCATAATTAGTAGTTTTAATCACGATAAACATAACCAATCTATAAAATATTTTTATGATTAATAAAAATTGGGACTTGCTATTTGTATAATGGAATTACTATTTGTATCACAAAAAAAGGGGCAAGATTAGATGTATAACCCTTAAACCAAAACCTTCCAAAAATTCAAAACAACACTCCAAAAATCCAATCCAAACAAATCCTTCACTACAAAAACGTTTGGGCAGTCGTTTTCTTGAAGTCCATACAAGTATTAGCACGAGAATCATCATGAAATGGTAAGTTTTCGATTCGTAATGTATTTTTTGAAATTCGTACAGTAAAACACATAAATTTGACGTAAAACGCTGCAGTTTAGCTTTTTGTCCATGGCTTGCTCATTTTTTCCTTGCATTTTATAATGATGGGATTTAAATTTCTTGGCATTTTTTACATGTGTAATATAAAACGTGTTTCCTTTTATATCATGTGAATGTAAAATTCCTAGCATTTTCGTATACTGAAATTGTAAAGTTTTAGCGTATATGCATATACAAAACTAAATCTGGGTGCGTTTCATATGTACTGAATTTAATATTTGTAGCATTTTTTAAGGCCGAATTGGTATTTTGGTCCCTTATAAATAGGGGTGTTGCTGTTTTGATCCCAAATAAAACTACGATTGTTGTTTTGGTCCCTTATCAATTTTTTTATTAGCGTTTTTAGTCCATTTTTACGAAAAAGTTTAGAAGATTACAGATTAACTCATTTGATCACTAGTCAAACCTAATTTTTTCTTCAGAATGATTCGTACCATGATGTTTTCAATCAATTTATGACTCAGTTCCTCATGAATGTTCAACCCATTTAGGGTTTCGACCGTTATTTCGGATTGTGAGTCGATCTAAATGGGTTGAACATTCATGAAGAATAGAGTCATAAAATGGATTGAAAACATCATGGTATAAATCATTTTGAAGAAAAAATTGGGTTTTACTAGCGATCAAATGAGTTAATCCGTAATCTTCTAAACTTTTTCGTAAAAAGGGACTAAAAACACTAATAAAAAATTTATAAGGGACCAAAACAACAATCGTAGTTTTATTTGGGACCAAAACAGCAACACCCCCATTTATTAGGGACCAAAATACCAATTCAGCCTTTTTGTAATGATAGTATGTAAATATCTTTGCGATAATTACAAGTGTAATATAAAATTTGTGGCATTTTCTATGTTGTGAATGTTAATTTTTTAGCATTTCTGCATATATGAATCTAAATATGGGTACGTTTCATATATATTGAATGTAATATTTGTAGCGTTTATGACATTTGACATTTAATATTTGTGGCGTTTGTTGCATTGTACATCGTTAAAATGTTGTGTTTGTACTATTAAAAATTTAAATTTGGGTGCATTTTTGCGTATGAGAATCGTTAAAGTGTTGTGTTTTATTTTATGTGTGTATTTATATATAGGATGAGGATGATGAGTACGAGCAGGAGGATGAGGAGGTTCATGAGGAGTAGGAGGATCAGGAGGAGGATGATGATGAGGAGGATCAGGAGGAGGCTGTGGAACTTGAGGTTGGAGCAGATTTGAGTGGGTATTTTCATATTGATCAAGAGTTTCGCACTATCAGTGTTGCATTGAAACATTGCAAGAAAATAGCAAAATGCCTTAAGTTCCTCCTTACAAAGAGATGGGGCAATCAAGGTTTTGCTACATATTAATTTCCATGCAAGCAATGGAGAGATCCATTGAAAGCCCCTCTCCCCACCAAACGGAAGAATACCGAAAGGAGCGGATGTAATTGCCCCTTCAGGTTAACTTGTAAGCAACTTGACGTGGGACGTCACAAGGTGTATACAAATCCAGAACCACCGTCAATGCACAATCATACTGGTATCACATTATTCATGTGTCATAGTAATTTTATTGATATTTAACATTTATGTTTATTAATATTATACAATTTTCATGTATAGTGCATCCATATGGGCACAGACAACTGAACCATTTTACTAAAGATTCAAAGGCTGTTGTTGAATTTATGCTTGGGTTGAATGTGAAGCCAAAGTGTATTTGGGAAGCTGTTAATAAACAGTTTTCCAAAACCCAGGTACCAATTAAATCGATATACAATTTGAAAGGAGATATGAAAATCGCTGGGTTGCAAGGTAGAAATATTGGGCATCAATTTTTGCATTTGGCTCAGGAGAAGCAGTATTATGTCAAGATTCTCACAGATACGAACACTAATGAGATCACACATGTATTCTTTGCGCATCCAACATCAACTAAGATGTTTCACAGATGGTATTGGGTGGTCAGGGTTGATTCAACGTACAAGACCAACAAGTACCAAATGCCCGTTGTCGAGATGGTAGGTATGACTCCTACCAATAAGAATTTCAATATTTCATTTTCCACTGCTAGAAATGAGACAAAAGATACATATGATTGGGTGATGAGGAACTTGAGGTTTTTGCTGCTTGCTAGTTTGGTACCAAGTGTGATTGTGACCAATAGGGAACTGGGTTTGTTGCAGCCTATTAAGGATCATTTTCCAACTTCACACCACTTGTTATGTCGGTGGCATATTGATCGTGGCGTCAATGCTTTGTTGGAAAAAAATGTTGGGAAAAGAAATAACACTTCGCATGTGATATCTAGGAGAACTGGTGGAAGAAAATTATTAAGGACCCAACTGTAAAAGAGTATAACCTCATATTACAGTAGTTCAAGGTTAAATACTCTCTAATAGAGCCTTTGGCTGTTGACTATTTTGATAGCACATGGCTCATTCACAAGGAGAAATTTTGTCAGGTTTGCACAAATCAATTTCTTCACTTTGGGAATACTGCCACTAATAGGGTTGAGGCTTCTCATGCTGCAATGAAAGATTAGCTGAATTCTTCTACCAATTCTCTTGACACATTGTTCACTAAGATCGACTCCAATCTCAACCACTTTTACCCTCACATCGGGTAATTTTAATTTTTTAATTGTTTATTTATTTGATTTCACTCTATTTATATTTAATTTTAATTTTTTATTTGACTGTAATTGCACACAATAACAATGGATCGCTTGAGTATTCCATTTCCACGACTCAAACCAGTATGCAGGGATTTTCATACTATTATCTAGACAAGTATGTTTCACACTATTGTTTGAAGTTGGTGAGAAAAGAAGTTCGAAGGAAGAATAGGTTGGCCAGCAACATCCTCGAGTAATGTGGATGCGTGTTGAAGGTGACACTTTGGATTCCGTGTGCTTGTGATATATTCAAAGCACAAGAATCGATGGACTATCGCCTATTCCTATGTGTACATGATTTCTGGAAGAGATTGACCATTGTACCAACTCAGGGGCTTCGAACTACATGGATGAGGACATCAGGTACTTTTTATATATCTATGTCAATAATGGAAATTAGATTTCATCTATATTATTTTTTATAAATTGTTTTCATATATTATATTTCATTTTTTAAGGTTTTTCCACGAGACTGCCGTTCCTACATTCAATACTAGTCCGTCATTTTTGGCGTGTATGCTGAATATGGCGTATGTAGAAGAGATGCACCCTGATAGGTTTAGTGTTGGCAAGCCAGGTGCTTCGGGGCCCCAAAGGAGGCAGCCACCGAATGGATTACATCATTCAATGATGCGAGAGTTGAGTGCACAAGAGAGAGCGACACGTAGCCCATGTGGTAGGGGTCATTCAAATTCAGTCGGACGCTCAACTGGCCGCTCATCCAACAACGAGACAAGGTCAGATGGTCATTCTCCATTACGTGCAGGTAAATATGCATTTTGTTTTGTTTGTTAAATTACATTATTTTTGTTTCATATTACTTTATATATATATATATATATATATTTATCAGTTATGTTTATTACTATTATATTAATTTTCAGGCTTTGGAGCAGTTGTTCCTTGTGTGCCTGAATTTTTTCAGCCTTACTGTACTGGCTGGTCGGACGTCATTGGGGACGGCCGTTGTGGTTTCTGAGCCATTTCTACTTATCTTTTTGGACACGAGAAATATTGGAAATTAGCTCGCAAAGCGTTGACTTGAGAGATTACTAGCAATCCACACAGGTATCGAGGTGTATTTGAATCTTTGGAGGCGATGCCTGCTGATGGTGATCATATAGCTGCGGTACTCAGGCGAGTAAGTTTTGAAGGTATAGGTTGCGGTGAGGAGTATTGGATGGACACCTACTGAATTGTTTCCCCTCACCAGTTATACAAATATACTGGTAATCCATCTCAGCAGAACTCGATCTGATGCAAATTATTCTGTATTACCTTTGTATGCGTCAGGTGCGACACACAACCTAAAAAGGTGATAGTGATCGCTCACGTAAATTGGAATCATTATATACGTGTAGATGTGGTGGATGATTGCCCTATCCCACCATTGAACTTTGTTTGGCAACATCAGCATCATGCTGGAACTGTAGGAAATTGGCCAAACAATTTAAGTACGAGGTATAATCTATGGCTTAGTCATCGTGATGCTAGAAATTTCAGTGTTATGTGATATCTTGGTTATTGATATTAATGTACTAAATTTAATTTTATTTGATGTTGTGAACTAATTTGCCATTTACTTGAACTAGTGTACTAATTTTAATTTCATTTGATGTTGTGAACTAAGTGATGATGTAGTAATGTAGTACGATTGGTTATGATATAATAGTAAATAGTCCAATCCACAAATGCATACAACCTAACATAAAATACAACACTAAATAAAATACAATCCACAAATATGAATCCAAAATAAAATTCGAAACAACATAAAGTACCAATTACATAATATCTCAATCAAACAAAAATACAAAAAAATTACTCAAACAGACCAGTCAAAGTCCTCATCGATCTCGGTAGTGCCAGGAGCAAACTCATCGTAGAGGTCTGGTGCTCGCTCCCTCACCGTAGCAAGCAACCGGTGGTGATGCTGTCCATATCGACTCATCCACTACAAATAGTTAAACAATAAAATTAAAAGTCTAATAAATGAAATTTAAAAAATTTAAAATAAATATTAATAAATACTTACAAACTCTAAAGCGGCTCAACGAGGTCTAGCTGGAGCTGTCTGATCATCGGGATCAACTGGGAGGACGCGCGGACGTGATCGCTCTATGAATCACTGGAGGTAGCCATCCACGCACGCACTACGGGGAATACCTCCACCTGTAGGCTGTCTGTTGCTAAGCGATATCCCAGTAGACGTCGCACCAAACTCTTTCCACCCCAAATCTGCATACTCTACTGTGTGCTTGACCACATATGGTTTCCCAGTGTATCCCTGGTAAGTACCCCTACCGGGACGCAAGAAACAAACAGGCATTCACTGAACGTATCCTAGCTGGCGCGTACACCTGTCCGGCATATATGGCTCAATATAATCCCTGTACGCAATCAGACCTCGGTACAGGGTCCTCGGCGTCCTCACTATAGCATCGCGACCTTATGACATCCAAGTAACCTATAAACGTAATTTGTAATTACTTTAAAAAAACATATAAAACATAAATCAAACACAATGATAATATTTATTTTTTTTAAATAGTTACTTACAATATCAGCGGTCATATCGTCAAGCCCATGTCGAATAGCGCTCAACCGCTGCTCGGTACTGCTGTGGGTGACGACTGCCAACCTCAATGATCGTGCATGTGAACCGTGTAACAGTAAGGGCATTGGGTGGGGTCTGAAATATGGGAAGTGCTTGTATATCCAAGACTATAGTAAAATCATGCACCCTGTGAAAGATTATCTGCCCGGACCCAGTAAAAAATTCACTTTCATGCTATGCATTTCATAATCGAAATTCTTCACTAGGCCTAGACTCTAGCATAATCACTATTCTAATCCTTACTTGAAATAAATTGCACTTGTTCAATTTATCACGCAACAATAAATTCCTAATTAAGCGAAAGTTTAAGAATTACCTCTTGAAGTGTGTACTTAGGTGATTCTCTTATATGACTCAAGATTTTGATCGTACGTTGGGTGCGAAACAATCTAACGAGTAACTGAGCAGCAATCACCACAATTTTCTCGCCGGAAAAAATCCAGCAGCTTGCCGCAACCGAAATTTTTTGCTCCAGCGCCCCGCCGCCGGTTTAACTCACCGCCGCCGCCCGAAATTCGTACCACCGGCCACCGCCTGAACTCGCCTCTTGAAGAGAATTGACTTCGAGGGAGAAACTTGTTTTCTCTCTCTAAATTCTCTCTCTAGTTTTCTTGTCTTGAAAACTTATGAATTGTGTATTGTGAATTGCTAATCTCTTGTCTATTTATAAAGTTACAAGAGAGACCTCAAGTTGGTTTAGGATTGGTCTTCCTAATGGGTTTAGGTAACTAATTAGTTTCTAAATCCAATTAGATTTCCTAATCTCTAGGATTTCCTAATTCTAATTGAAACTTAAGACTTAATTAATTAATTAAATAATTCCACTTTGTTAATTACTTAATTAACCCTTAGGAATAATTAATTAATAATTAATTATACTTAATCAATTAACCCACTACAAAATTAATCGTACCACTAACGGATTAATTTTGGCACTACCATCCTATACCAGAATTGTTTATGGAACAACTAAATTAATTATTCTTTAATCTTCCCACATCAAAGATATAGTGCTCCTTAATTTATTAATTTACTGATAAATTAATTAATTAACTTCTTATAATATGAGATTAGTACCACTCGACCTTTTTACTATACCGGGCATAAGTCCACCGGCTGGGTTTAGTATAATAAACATAACGATCTCATCTCGGGAGCACCATCATCCTAGACACACTTGTACATGGTTTTCTTTCGACAAGCAACAACACACCAAGCAACTAAACACGCGCACCCAACCTACCGAGACTATTGGCCACAAATGACCTCACTCTTTGGTAGATCAAAGTACACTATATCTAATCTTCATGTCTGCTCAAATCTAGGGATTAAGAGAAAGAATACTAGGAACGAATAGTCTATTTAATCAGTACAAGACAATTCATCTTAAATGGTCAAGTTTAATATGCCCCGGGCATATCTATATGATTCAATTAGTTTAGACAAACCAATTTTCCGAATCACATAATAACCTAAACCGACAGTGTGTCCAAAACTGTCTTGGTTACGAACCTCATTTATATATTTTGTCTTTTAACCAATGATGAGATCTATTGTGTCACACCAGACACCTCATCATCTAATTACATAATATAAATGGACGAAATATGCCCAATATATAAACTAAAACATTCAATCGATATATTAATTGGGAAATAGTATAATACAAGCATAGCTTTAGTATTCAAACCTAATAATCTCCCACTAATACTTAAGCTGTGCTTTAAGTATAAAACTACATTTTATCTTTACAACTACAATACAACTAGAAAAAATATCATGGCTCTCCTAAGTAACTGATCCCCATGCCCTCCACGTGAGCCTCAAAGACTTTTGCAGTCAATGTTTTCGTGAAAGGATCTGCAAGGTTATCTTCTGGTGCTATCTTCGCTACGACTACCTCTTTCCTCTTGACGATGTCTCGTATTAGGTGGTACTTGCGTTATATACGCTTACTCGCCTTGTGGGCTCGTTGTTCCTTCGAATTTGCTATTGTACCGTTGTTATCACAGTAAACTATGATTGACTTCTGCAAACCAGGAATCACATATAAGTCCACTATGAAGTTCTTGAGCCACACTGCTTCTTTCGTTGCCTCTGATGCTACAATGTATTCAGCCTCTATGGTAGAGTCCCTCACGCATTTCTTCTTGACACTCTGTCATACTATGGCTCCATCTCCCAAAGTAAACACATACCCTGAGGTAGACTTGCTCTTGTCCCTGTCACCTTGGAAATCTGAATCTGTGTAACCTCGGGGTACCAGCTTAGGTGCCAGATTAACCAACACTTGGTCTCTTGTTCTGCGCAAATACTTGAGAATGCATTTTACTGCCTCCCAATGAGCTTTCCTGGGGTTACTCTGATATCTGCTTACAATGCCAATAGCATAACAGATATCAGGCCTCGTACATAACATTGCATACATGGGACTTCCTACTGTAGAAGCATAAGGAACTGTCTTCATGGCTTCTATCTCCTCAACAGTCTTAGGGGACTATTCTTTAGATAGATGCACTCCATATCTGAAAGGTAGAAAACCTTTCTTGGAGTTCTGCATGTTTAAACGAGTCAGAATCGTGTCTATGTATGAAGTTTATGAGAGCGTTAATGAACATTTCCTACGATCTTGAATTATCTTGATCCCAATGATATGTCCCGCTTCTCCTAAGTCTTTCATATCAAACTGCTTGGAAAGTCATGCCTTTATGTCTGATAACACTTTCTTATTGTTGCCAATTAGTAAAATGTCATCTACGTAAAGCACAAGAAACACCACCGCATTTCTATCATGTCTGCGGTACACACATTATTCATCCGGGCACTGCGTAGGATTGGATTACCTCATCAAACTGGATGTTCCAAGATCTAGAAGCCTGCTTAAGTCCGTAAATGGACCTCTTAAGTCTGCAAACCTTATACTCTTAGCCTTTTTCAATGAATCTCTCTGGTTGCTGCATGAAGACGGTTTCCTCAAGACTTCCATTAAGGAAAGATGTCTTGACATCCATCTGCTATATCTCATAATCTAAATGAGCAGCTATGGCCGAGAGAATCTGGATCGACTTAAGCATGGCCACTGGGAAGAAGGTTTTCTCATAATCGATTCACTCTTTCTGAGTATACCCCTTCGCCACATAAGCCAAGCTTTAAAGATTTCAACATTTCCATCAGGTCTTCTCTTGCGTTTGTAGACCCACTTACATCCAATGGGCTTGAAACCATCAGGTAGGTCTACAAGCTCCCAGACTTGATTGTGGTCTATCGACCCCATCTCGGATATCATTTCTTTTCGCCAAGATTCTGCATCTTTATCTCGGAGAGCCTCACTGTAGTTAACTGGATCTGGTTCAGGCACACCTGAGATGAAGTCAGAGGCTTCTCCTATGCCAATGAACCTATCGGGCTGTCTTATAACCCTCCCACTACGATGAGGCACCACCTGTGTAGGCGCATCATCTGTGATATCTTGTGCAATGTATGGTGTATCTACTTGTGCTGATGCATAAGGAATATCATATTACTTCCTAAGTTCTTCTAGTACTATCTTACTCTTGGGCTTGTGATCTAGAATATAGTCTTCCTCTAAAAATCTGGCGTTAGTGCTAACTACCAACTTCTGATCTTTAGGATTATAGAACAGACCACATTTCGTTAGGATCCTACAAATAGCTTTACTTCTGTTCTTGCATCTAACTTAGCCGCATCTGCCTTAAGCACATGTGTTGGACAACCCTAAATTTTGAGATGTCTTAGACTGGGCTTGCGCCCTTTCACAACTCTGTAGGGGTTGAAGGCACGGTTTTAGATGGTACAAGATTTAGAATGTACATTGCAGTTTCTAAGGCATATTCTCATAATGAACTAGGCAAATCACTATAGCTCATCATTGACCTAACCATTTTCATAAGAGTTATGTTTATTCTTTCTACTACATCGTCCTGTTGCGGTGTGCCAGGTGCAGACAACTGAGACTGAATTCTGACCTCACTGAGATATTCTCAAAATTTGTGGGACAGGTACTCACCACCACGATCCGATCGCAGTGTCTTGATACTTTTACCATGATGTTTCTCCACATCTACCCGATACTCTTTGAATTTACTAAAGCATTCGGACTTGTGAAGCATTAGGTAAATATATTCGTACCTTGAGTAATCGTCTATGAATGTCACAAAATACTCAAACCCACCTCGTGCTTGGACCGACATTGGTCCACACAATTCAGAGTGAATCAATTATAATACTTCTTTGGCTCTATAACCTTTTGCTTTAAAAGGTCTCTTGGTCATTTTACCTTCCAAGCAAGATTTGCAGGTAGAATAACTGTCAATCTCTAATGAACTTAACGGTCCATCATCGACCAACTTTTGAATCCTACTAAGGTTTATATGGCCTAGCCTGAGATGCCAAATATAGGTTTGATTCATTTCAGAAGGTTCTTTCCTCTTATTATTGTTAGAAGATGTGCCATTAATTTCCATGTTTTGCACAACAGGGGAGTTTGATTTAATCAAAAACAAATTATCTACTAATGAACCTGAACAAACAAGTTTGCCATCTTTTCTAACAACAACAGAATTATCGGAAAAAATAAACTTGTAACCATTCATTAAGAGTTTAGAAACCGAAATAAGGTTCTTTCTAAAACTCGGTACATAAAGACAATTAGGTAAATCTAAACAACAATTTTCAAAATATAAAGTTACAACTCTCACTGCTTCTACTGACACTCTTATAGTGTTACCCAAGTAGATTTCCAGCTTGCCTTCTCTAAAATTCCGGGTTACTTAGAACCCTTGCAAAGAATTACAAACTTGGTCAGTGGCGTCTGAATCCACACGCCAAGTATCCGTGGGAATCGCCGCTAAACATGTCTCAGTAATTAAGACAGAAACTGTCATACTTTTGAGCTTTGGACAATCTGATTTCCAATGTCCCGTCTGATTCCACTTGAAGCACTTGTCTTTTGGCTTTTCCTTTGCAATCTCTGGCTTAGGAGTAATTTGTGCCTTTTGAGCTATTCCCACAAGCTTTCTCTTCTTCTTTCCAGCCTTAGGCTCAGAAGAAGATTCTGAAGCTTTGACTGCGACTAAAGCTCGCCTCTTCTCTTGGACTTTTAGCAGCCACCAACTCTTCTAAGAGCTCGAATGAAGTACACAACAATTTACTTAGGGTGTAGTTCAACCGAAATTGCTCATAGCTTTAAGGCAAGTTCTGGAGGATAATATCGACTTTGATTTCACCATCGATTTCACCTCCCACTACCTCAACTTCGTTGATGATACTAATCATGTCAATGACATGATCCCTCATAGGAGTGCTTTCAGCCGTTAGGACAATGTCCAAATTTTGACTCCAATCGACATAGTTCGGACCAGTTAGTTTGTGCTCTTTCAATATTGTAGCTAACGGATTAAATGCCTTATCGAAGACTGTAAATAAATAAACATACAATGTTTCAGTAAATAAATACTAGAATTTCAAAAAATTCACACATTATTGACATCCCTCAAAACAATAATTAAATTCACCGACGTCTCATTCACCGGGATTTTTGCAAGCCATGATAGTGTGGACGTTTATGCTAACTCACATTCGTTTGAGAAGAACTATGTTCATTAACTACACACTATCTGACCAAATGATCTATTGATCAATGTAGCTAATAGTCAGTGCTTTCAGCCGTACAAATGAGCAGCGTAATCTCGATGGGAGGAATACTACAAATCGTACACTAAATGTGTGCCATTATGTGACTTCTGAGTTTGTTACCTTAGGATAGTGCGCCTCAGATGGAGAAGGTATCGCATTTCTCCTATTTCAACTTACTCTAGTCATCTTTCTTAGAAATTCATAGGCTAGTGATCTTATGGTTGAACTCATCCGATATAGAGGAAGGCCCTAATGCCAACGCGCAAGTCTGCCCACATCACATATGAATTCGTAGTGGAGGCTATGAGAATATTAACCAACCCGCTCTCACTTAGATTTCTAAAATGAGGGTTTTTCCGATTTTAACATGCAATTAACTAATCCTAAGTTATGTGTAAACATAAAACTAGTATGCTTTAAAATTATGCATCTAAAATACAGCACAAAAAATTAAAGCATAAAATTAAAACTATAAATACGGGAAATAAATACGTAAAATAAATTTCCTGACTATTATGGTTTTAATTGCTTTCATCAGCTGCCTTGATCTTGTGTCTCGTCACACTACTCGATGGATTGAGTCTTGAAAGTTGGATCTCAGAAAAAACTCAAAAAGACAGAAAACGACCCACGCGCGCGCAGCACTCACGGGGCCTGCTGCGTGAGCACAGCCCATGCTGGGACAGCGCACAACAGCCCAGTGTTGCGCGCAGCGGCCCAGCGCGCACTGGTGCTGCTAGCGCCGCACTTCTGCAGCACTGTACCAATGCATACTGCGCGCTTCGTGCGCGTAGCGGTGCTACTGCAGGCCGGCGGTTTCTGCTGGCGAGTCGTTCGCAGGTCTGCCTACCCCGTTTCGCAGGTCTGCCTACCCCGTTTCGCTTCCAGGTCTTCTATCCTGCTCCCACTACGTTATTTGGTATTCTTGCAATTCGTTCTGGGTTTTCTTGGTTTTCTACGAATTAATGATAAACCAAACCCATGAATTCAAGTCGTCCACTATAACGCCTTCGATTACATAAAATTTTCCTACTACAAGGCATCTAGGAAAATAAAATCGATAATTATACAAAAAAAAAAAAAATCCTACTACATATTTGATCTAATCCTACACGGCTTCCAGCACGTGTTTTACTATTACAAGCATTCATAAAAACTAAAACCCGGATATGTCCCAGGTTTAATTAAAACATACAAACGCAACCATAATAGTCGGAATTTCTAAGCCACTTGCAAATAAAACCATATAGCAAATCGAACAAGCACAAAACTAAAATCAGGCTCTGATACCAATTGAAAGATTATTTGCCCGAGCTCAGTCAAAAATTCACTTTCGTACTATGAATTCCATAATCGGAATTCTTGACCTGGCCTAGACTCTAGCACAATCGCTATTCCAATCCTTGCTTGAAATAACATTGTGCTGGATCTTAGCTTGCACTTGTTCGATTTATCACGTAACAATTAATTCCTTATTAAAGCGGAAGTTTAAGAATTACCTCTTGAAGCGTGTACTTATGTAATTCTCTTATATGACTCAAGACTTTGATCGTATGTTGTGTGGGAAATAATCTAACGAGCAATTGATCAGCAATCACCACAATTTTCTCGCCGAAAAAAATCCAGCAGCTTGCCACTGCCAGAATTTTTGCTCCTCCGCCGTTGCCCAGAATTCGTACCGCCGGCCACCGCCTGAATCCGCCGCCTGAAGAGAATTGACTTCGAGGGAGAAACTTGTTTTCTCTCTCTAGTTTTCTTGTCTTGAAAACTTATGGATTGTGTATTGTGAATTGCTAATCTCTTGTCTATTTATAGAGTTACAAGAGAGACCCTAAGTTGGTTTAGAATTGGTCTTCCTAATGGGTTTAGGTAATTAATTAGTTTCCAAATCCAATTAGGTAACAAATCTAATAGGATTTCCTAATCTAATTAGATTTCCTAATCTCTAGGATTTCCTAATTCTAATTAAAACTTAAGACTTAATTAATTAATTAAATAATTCCAATTTATTAATTACTTAATTAACCCTTAGGAATAATTAATTAAATAATTAATTCTACTTAATCAATTAACCCACTACAAAATTAATCGTACCACTAACGGATTAATTTTGACACTACCATCCTACACCAGAATTGCTTCCGGAATAACTAAATTAATTATTCTTTAATCTCTCCACATCAAAGATATAGTGCTCCTTAATTGATTAATTTACTGATAAATTAATTAATTAACTTCTTATAATCCGAGATTAGTACCACTCAACCTTTTTACTATACCGTACATAAGTTCACTGGTTGGGTTTAGTATAATAAACATAACGAGCTCATCTCGGGAGTACCATCACCCCGGACGCACCGATACATGGTTTCCTTTCGACAAGCAACAACACACCAAGCAACTAAACACGCGCACCCAACCTACCGAAACTATTGGCCACAAATGACCTCACTCTTTGGCAGATCAAAGTACACTATATCTAATCTTCATGTCTGCTCAAGTCTAGGGATTAAGAGATAGAATACTAGGAAGGAATAGTCTATTTAATCAGTACAAGACAATTCATCATAAATGGTCAAGTTCAATATGCTCCGGGCATATCTATATGATTCAATTAGCTTAGACAAATCAATTTTCTGAATCACATAATAACCTAAACCGAAAGTGTGTCCAAAACTGTCTCGGTTACGAACCACATTTATATATTATGTCTTTTAACCAATGGTGTGATCTATTGTGTCACACCAGACACCTCATCATCTAATTACATAATATAAGTGAATGGCATATGAACAACATATAAACTAAAACATTCAATCGATATATTAACTGGGAAATAGTATAATACAAGCATAGCTTCAGTGTTCAAACCTAACACCCTGTCATGTCGTGTCTCATGCCTACTAGTAGCACCTAAATGATAGTACAGATATGCAACTGTCGCGGTGCCCCATGCCTCCTGGCCCACCTGATCCATCGCCTTTCTGACCTGCACTACAGGTGCTGACATAAACTTATTGGAACTCTTGTCTGTAAAAAAAACAAGTCCCAATAACACTCCACATAAAAGTAGCCATATCAGAATCGTCTCGGGCACGCTCCATACACCTCTCAACCACTCTCTGTGTCGAAAACCCACCATTGGTGTATAACTCCTTATCCAGGCGCTCCTCTTGAGGTATCTCAAGCAAACCTCTGGACCAGGAAAGTACGGTGACAGTATCTGTCACCTAAGTGATCAAGCGACCATCTACGGGGATGCGCAGTATCTCCCACACATCGTGGAGTAAGATGGCCATCTCTCCGAATGACATGTGGAATGAATTGGTGTCCAGCTACCACCTCTCTATAAAAGCATTAATGAGAAGCTTATCAATGCTCCTGTGCATAATGCAAGGAAAGTGTCCCAGCCCCGTCTGACTCAAAATCTGTGCACCTTCGGCTGTCATGGATGCAATCCACTGCTCAAACAAATCATACATGCTCCCCCCCCCCTATTATGACACCTAAGATGGTTCTAGTAGGCTGGCCCTCCTGCCAATACCTCGATACAACGTGCCCTAAAAAGCTAGGGATCACACTATCATCTATAGAGTCACCAGGAACAGGCTCTCTAACCAACCAATTTGTGTCCTCCTTAATGCGCTTTCTAGGATGAACTAAATTTAACAAATATAAAACTCATATAAATATCTATACAAAATAACTAATTTAACAAATAACTAATTAAATAAATAATCAAATAATTGGTTAAATTAACTAATTTGAGAAATAAGTAAATAAACCAAATTTCTAATTAATAAATAAATAATTACATAATCAATTCACAAATTAAATCAAATAATTAATTAAATAACTACTTTAAGGATTAAGTAAATAAACAAAATCACTAATTAATTAAATAAGCAATTAACAAATTAAATCAAATATTTAATTCAATCAAATAAATAATTAAATTAAATAACTAAATAAATCATTATTTTAATTAAATAATTTCATTTATCGTAATCGAGCATGTACCTGTAGCAAGATCGACCTGCTAAAACTGTCTGTCGCCTGGGTTCCGATAATGGACGTTCTTATCAGCGTGTGGGTGAGCAGGGTCACCTCCATAAGTATCCCCCTCCACCTGATCCTCGTGCTGCCCCCTCTCCTCCTCGGGCTGCTGATGATGCTCCTCCTCCTCGTGCTCATGATACTCCTCCTCAGTATCAGAATACTACTCATCTCTCAAGTGAAACGATGAGTCAACTATCCCTCCCTCTCTACCTCTACCTCCGCCTACCCCTCGTCCTTCAGCTCTACCTCCGCATGTCCCATGTCCTCCATCTCCAATAGTAATACCTCCACCTCTCCCTCGGCCTCCACGTCCACCTCCGCCTGTCCCTCGGCCTCGACCTATCCCTCTACCTCCTCTCTGCACTGGAACTTTCTGCCTTCTAGCAAAAGCTGTAGGACGTTGTCTATCCACTGTTGGTTTCAACTTAGCGCCACCCTAAATAAAATTTAAGCATAAGCATTAATAATATAAACATATTATGTGAAATTATAACTTAAAAAATACGGTGGAATTGACAAAAATAAGAAAAAGCAACAAACAAGCGTTTCCACGTTTGATTGAACGCCAAATGCTAAGGATAAACGTGGAAACCAAACGTTTGACCAAACGCGAAATTCTTACATTTTGGTAAATCCAAAACATCATCGTGTAGCGTTTGTTTTCATCCGAATGCTTCCGATAACGTTTTTGTAACACTGAAACGTCCTACTTTTCGCGTTTTGGTTTTGGTCAAACGCACAGATTTGCGTTCGATGGATATCAAAACGTGACATATAGCATTTCTTCAATAAAAAAATGATTCGTAATAGCTCATTAAAACATATCCATAACAGATCTATAGCGTTTATGCAATAAAAGATCGCTAAATAGGTACATTTTTCGAAACTAATCAACATGCAAAAAAACTTTTCAGATTTAACGTATTTTTTACCTAGCTTATCATTTGACCTTTGCTCGCGCTGTGTCTTTGCGATGATTCACCTCCTTCTGCGTCCATTTTGTGATTTTTTGTCCAGAAAACGTTTAAAATTTGCGTTTAGGGGTTCGGACTTTAGAAAGCTTAGGAAATTTTTTTTTGACAATATGGAAAGTGATGCGTTATAGTAATTTTTTCGCCTTTTAAACTGAAAGGGTAAAAAATGCACCATTTTAGCGAGCGAGCTATGGCAAAAATGCACAATTTTAACGAGCGAGCCATGGCGAAAACGCAACACTTTATCGTTGTTATGAGTGTGGGCATCGTTAAAGTGTTACGTTTTTTTACTAACTGAATGTTACGGTTTTAGAGTTTTAGCTTTACAAAAAAGTCATCGCGCCTCATTTTAGTACCTTATAAACGTTTTTTCTTGCGTTTTTGTTTGGGAAAATGCCTTTTTTGGTGCATTTTAAACTTTTTTGTACAAAAGGCCATTTTGGGTATTTCATAATTATTTTGATTTTTTTTTTGTTATACAAATAGCAATCCAAATAAAAATTTTAAGAGATAATGGAATAATTAATTTTATCACATAGAATGTAAGTGCAAAGTAGTAATTAAGAAAAAATATTTATATCCGATTACTGCAAATTAATTATTAATGAAAATACATTATTGCACAATTAATATTTGAATTATGATAAAAAAAATTGACAAATGATTACGCCACCATGTATTAATATTGTGAAAAATGTGAAAATTTTTGTGATAATTTTTTTGTGAAAAATGTGTAAAAATATTTGAATTATAATAAAAAATTTTAAGAGATAATGGAAGAATAGTTGGAGAAAGACCACAATCGGAATTCGTGAGAAGAGTTTGGGAAATGAAGAATGTGAGAGAGTTGTTGATTTCTTGTGGAAGTCATGAAGATTTCTGTAAAAAAAACACAAACATATGGTAATGAGTGTTTGTCATCATGATGAATATAATCAAGATATAAAATAAAAAAAATTAAAGAAAATATATACACATTGACGATTTGGGATTCGTGTCCTAAATTTTGATATCCTTCAATGACAAAACAATGAACAATTTCAGATTCCAAAGACAATATATATCATAATGAGTGACATTAGACAAAATTAATGCACAGTGATTAACACTATAACAAATTAATATACCTTGAGAATTGCCAAAGGAAGGAATTATTATTATATTCAACATAGGGAACATAGAAAATAAAATAATTTATGCAAATTAATTAATTAAAGTAAATATCTTTGGTATGTGAGAATAGTGAGGAAGATGAAAGATAAGAGAGAGTTTTTGATTGTTTGTTGAAGTCATGAAAATTTATGGAATAAAAAAAAAAAAAAAGGAGATATATGAATTTTGGTTCATAATTTTGAAATTGAGTGAATGTGTAAAATGTGATTACTCAAGAATTCTTCTGTTTTAGTATACATGACTGCTTTGCGTGCTTGCTCTAGTATTTGCAATTGCCTAAACTACTCTATATTTATGAATCAAAATATCTCCTACTCTATATGTAGAATACCTCCACCACCACCACCCATGAGTCGATCATGGGATGAGTTTATTTTACGAGTTTATCACTTCAGTATTGAGTTGTGGACAGCTAGCCAGAATTTTCAAATGGACACTGTTGGATGTCATGTTGTTCGAGAATCATTTGACAATGCTAAAGTTTGAACTTCCGAATCTCCTTAAACCCACAAATCTGAGGAAATCTACTTGTAGTTCACTAGCTCAAGTAAAGCAAATAACAAGAATTAACAAGATTCTAACCAAAAAACAGTAGATTATTACAACATACCAAAAATCTTGGAGATTCATAAAGTTATCCACCATCACTTCTTCTGAGGAAAAGAATACACATTCCCAGCCTATTACAAACTTATTGGCAGTACATAATAGCAATGACTTAACTTTACAACCTGAGATGAAGGGAGCAAGACATGAAAAACTGATTGCCTAACCTTCCTTTAATGTTTGTGAGTTACTTCAACATGCAAGCACCTTAACAAATTTGCATCAAGATATCTGGTTAACAGGAACTCTGTCTTTCCTTTCTACATATGCTGAAGGAAACCATCCCGCCTCAGCCTTGCATTCTCCTTCAGACCATCCATTCGGAGCCACCTGTGTTCAAAAGGCACCAAGCTTCATATCCAGGTTTCCCAATTAAATCAGATATATTAATCTGAATTAAGAGCGTAGCCAAGGCATGAGTATCAGTGTTTCTGTAGAAAATAGAAACAATGTGTGCCAACAAACTCAGTCAAAACCTTAAATATTTGATCTGGTGTTTACCACATTTGGAGTTAAGTCAAAGTCATCAGTGAATCCACTTTTTGCCACTCAAAAGAAGCCACCAGATCTGTACTTATAGAGTTCTTTTCAACTTACTTCCAGCATAAAGGATATTATGTACTATCATAATGAAATACATCTGGTTCTCAAGTCCTCTAGCCCGTGTATTTTTTATTTTTGTGTGATCAATTATCAAGTTATTCAGAATTTGGAGGCATGGCAGAAACTGAGGTCTCAATATTTATCTCTCCATCTGTTTTATTTCTTGATACTAATTTTGCCATTCTTCTGAATCTGGTGTGATCTTGCGTTCATTTTGTAGGAACACAGAAATTTTGATGCTGCCCAACTTCCACAACGAACCACAGCATTGAGAAATCTTCCAGGTTTGGGGAAACATTCTATGATTTCTATAAGAAATAACTATATCATGCATCTTTATATATATTTTTCCATTGAATGAAACAAGCACATTTATTAGGACTCAGTACAAAAGTCACAAAAAAGGAAGTTACAACAGAAGACAATTTCAAAATGTGCCAAACCAAATGCAAAAGCAATAAGAGGTGCATAATAATTGGAACCGTATAAGGTAGCGGATGCATAAGGAGATAACATTTACCACCACAAACCTACCTGTCTGACAATGACATAGTCACCAACAGTAAGGCTTAGCTCACCATCTGCTTGCGCATCAAATGAGTGTATAACCTGCAAATAGAAATGTTAAAAAACATAAATGAGAAGAATCTAAAGCCACAAATACATTAGTTGGAGAAATTTTAAGCATATCCAGACACTATATTTTCCTAAATATCAGGAAGGCCAATGTCATACCTTCCCAATAAAATAGGCATCATTTTCATCTGCATGTTGCTGACCATGAGAGCTAATCATAATATCATCATGTGATGAAAAGTGAATATCTTTCTGAGGAGATGGCAGTTCTTGTGAAGACTCAGCTAACTGCTCCTCCAGAATCATCTAAGCAAGCAAACTGGTAAAAATGTCTCAAACTGTTCTCCAGATGTACAGGGAAAAGGTACTAATAACAAAGACAGAAACATAATGGCGCTGCTATTTGGAAGAAGCTCAAGAATGAACCTAAACTCTTCAAATAACAAAATGACGTATAAGACTTAATAGACCTCTGCGTGAAGCTTCTCCAATAGTGCAACAGTGTGTTGGTGATACAATCTCTCAGCATCCACCTGTGAGCTGAACTCGTGTAAGACCCATGATTATTGGAAAATGAAAGCAATACACTTAACTGGGGAAAAAAAGCATCAAATGAAAATTCTACCACAAAATCCAAACTCCGGCAGAAGGACATAAAGGCTCTAATCTACAGCAAGATAAGAAAAAAGAGAATGTTGACCATCAGCTCACCAATATTTCTGATGACTAGCATTTCATCTGACTATAAAGCTCAAACACTCTTTGACTAGACAATCTGGTAAGAAACCAACTTCACCAGTTCCTGGGTGTTATTAAAATAATTAGGAAGTGGTCCAAAAATACTGCAAACCATGTACAGAACCTGAACCCTCGCCAAAATTGCCAAACCACCCACAAACAAAATTATTACAAGAAGTACCAGAGAAGATTAAGAACCCTGAAGAACTATGTTAAGAACACAGGACAATGCTAAAGTTAAGCTATTAACTAATTACAGTTTACTAAAATATTGCAGAAAAACTTAGGAAAGCTTCTCTTTTCTATCCTTGGCTCACAAATATACTAGTATTGCACGTTGTCGAGGAAAACTACTATGTACTGAACAGTAGCAAATGAAAATAAATAAAACAACAGAACAAGTTTTGGACTGAAGACAAAGAAACACACACATAAAACAGCAAGAGAACACAAGCAACATGTATTTTGGTATTCTTTTATCATTCAACTAAGAAAATAAACCTCTGAAATCCTTCTAGTTCGCTATTACATTTTCCATCATTGGTATCGTTGAAAATAAAGATATCAGTCGCCCCCACCATTTATTGTAAAAATAGTTGAGAAAACATAAAAGCCAAAACAATAACGTCCTAAGAGAAACACTAAACCTCCTTTGCTACAGGACAAATGCCCTTCATGTTCTCAATCTGTGCCTGTCCAATCAGTTCTATAAAAAGAAATTCCAAGGTTTGGAAACAGTTTATTATAACCTCACCCATTTGTATGCACAAGAACATCAATTTTGCTGGGAACACCCTACAACCAGAAAATGATATGGGTTCTCTGAGATCTGAATAAATTGTCTAAAATTCACAAAAGGCATGCATAATCAATCAAGTGGCAGGAAATGAGAAAACAAAAAAACTAAGAAGATAATAATTACTTAGCAATACACGATAAACCAGTAAATTTGATACCTAGACTTGATCCAATGACCAGGTCAGAATTTTACTACTTATTTCCAATATATATGTATGGAAAGATGATAATCCTCGAGCAGGCAGAACAAGATTGTTTCCTTTTCTTTTGCTTTATTGGTGGGGATTGGGAGGAAGTAGCCCAAGAGGGGGGGGGGGGAATGAAGCAAATCCATGCACAGCAGCGATATTTACAGAACTGGAATGATCGTTAAATAACCTAGGATACTTGATCTACAAGAAATCAATGAATCAACAGTACAGAAGATGGGTATCTAATCAAATTAACATGAAGCACTTTGTTTTGTTGTAATATTTCATTTCCACGAATGATATGGGTCTAAACTAGAACTTTGAGCAACGTTACCATTGTGAGTAGCTTCTGGAAAGTAAGTTCCTGTTGCTGATCCTCAACAGATAACATAGCCGAAGTCGCTTCTCTACCAAGTGCCAACATTGAAGATTTAAGTTCAGTCAACCTTGCTTCAGCACTTTTGAGCTTAATAACACTCTCCGCAGAAGCATCTTTAGTCTTTGATCTGCGTCTTAATACATCAGCTGCCTTTTTCAGGATTGACAAGGATGGGGCAACAAGATATAACGAAAGATGATCAATACATTACAAGATTCCAGCATATGTCAGTTAAGGAAGATGGAGTACCTGGGCTTCAAACTCTTGACGGACTCTGTCATAACGGTGAGTCAAGAGGCGAGCATCTTCCAGTGGAGCACCAGCTATCGACACCCGCAAAGGATCACAAACCTGTATGTTGAAAAGCAAATTTTTAAACAGTTTTGCCCAAAAAAAATATGGGAAAGGACCCAAAATAAAGTAAAAACCATAAAAAAAAAAAAGTAACAAAATATTACGCAACCACATGTATTAATAGCTAATTATGTGGGTCAGTTAAGAGAATGAGCTGGGGCAGTCAACTTTCAAAGACACAGAAAAGGTTGAAAATCAACATTAATGTACATGATTATCTTCACCAATTGAACCATCAACTCCTCCTCTTTAAAATGACATGGATATTATTCAGATATGCAACCAAAAAATTTTCAGCTGGACTGCTGGTATACAATATGTATGTCCAAAAAATGTATATAATTTCTCAACAAACTCAACAACAAGGAATACAAATTCTTCACCATTCTCCCTGGTCATGGTTAAATTCTTTACTTCCAGGACCATATGTTGAAAGCATACTATCTGTAATTCAGGTGGCGACAATTACATTGTCAACCACAAGCAACATCTCAGAAGAGTAATTAGTTGTAAAAGTGAAGTCAACTTGAGTATACTTGAAATCAAAAAGGGGCCATAGCCAAATGGAAGCAAAAGAACAGAGTCAAGATGACATAGAAAAACAGAAGCAATCTGTCAAAGAGCTTAAAGGACAATCAATATAGCAGTGTACTGACAGCAACGACTCTTCTTTTGGTTTAACAGATCTTCAATATAATAATCTCTCTAGGGGGGGAAAAAGCACTTAACACCCTCACAGAATAAATAGGAAGACGTCTGGTTTTCATTCTTTTGCTACCAAATTGCAGCACATACTCCTACAGTTGTAGGTCAACATTATTATTTGAGATGTATCCTTCATTTTCTAGATAGTCAGTTCGAATCCAGTATGAATTCCTTTCCAGGATTGGAACTATAGCATTCTCACAAATCAATTAATGTCTCCCAAAGTAAATTTAGTAGTTAATGTGAGCAATGAAATTCAAGCATATAAGATGCAAGAGACACCATGATTTGACATGTTGCTCCAAAGGAAAATCACCTTATTCACTACGTTGGAAATGTCCCGTAATGTCATGACAAATCATACTCGGATACACTTTTAAGTTTTGGTCAATAGAGAAAAATCTTTGCCTCTAATGGATTGCTTGACTCTCGTTCCAAATACAACAATACATAACCAGACATGTGATACAATTGCTTATGCATCAACCACTTCTGGAGTTGTTACAGATCAATTACCTCCACTTAGAGTAGTTTATTTCTGTCTTATATCTATTAAATAACATTATATCTTTTCACCGACTTTATGATGATTTATTTTTTCTCAAATAATTGTTCCATAAAAACATCTGAGATGCCATATTAACTCCATTTTCTTTTCAAACTATCTCATATACATGTTACTCATGAAGGTACTTCTCTAAAGGATAAAGTGGTAGGAAAAAAAAAAAAAAAAAAAAAAACCTGATTTAAGAGAATCCCAAGCATAGTTTCCCTATGATCTTCAACTGAAACATGTGTGGTTCCAAAACAAGAAGCAACCCTTGCAATGTGTAGAGCATCACTTTGGTTCTCAATCCCATATTTGCAACAATCTTCGGCCAACTTTCTAGCTGTAACACATTCATTTTTAGATTGTAATTCTATACACAGCAATATAAAAGATTTAAGATGAAAGATACACCACGCACTTATCTGCATCTGTTTTCTGCTTGTTGATATAAATCCTTCCACGCCACGTACAATATCTCTCTGAAAATGCTGTCAGCCAAAACAAATTCCAAAAGGATAACGATGAATCCCCTTAATATATAAACTGATACTGTATAACTGATCACTAAAAGGACAGATCCTAAAACTAAATGATACAGAAACAGATAACCTCGTAATGAATTACCTTCGCAGCTCTTGTAGATTTATATAAATTTTCAAGCTGCTGGTAGGACTCCAGTTCTGTATCATCAATCATTACGGCTTCATGGCCTAGTTGTCCTAGTTGTCTCAGAATTGTCTGCCACATCAAAATCTTAAGTTAATTTTCTAATAAAAAGCATCAATGGCATTTTCTAGAATAAATCTAGCAAACATATACTTTTTGGATCCTCAAGAATCAAAATCCGACAAGAATGACAAACCCAGACTAAAGTTTAGGATAACTTAAAAAGTTGTTCAAAAGGGTGTAAAAGTTCTGCCAAATTGCATTTCTTAATTTTCTTGAAGAAATGAAACTAGCTAATTTCATCCATTCATGGTAAAATGCTTGCAGATCAACTTGGAAACAATGAACATGAGATTCCCTAGACCATATTAATTAACCTTCTCTCAAATGTAGAGATTGGAATTTCTATGAGCAGGTGACACTAAATTTAGCTGCCACATTGAATGTTAAAAGGCAGTATTGGCACAGTGGTAACCTGTTAACAGTTGTTGACAGGTCTGCTTAGGTCACACAAGGTGAAGGGATAGCAACTTATAGAAACACAAGGTAGCCTCAATGGCTCCATCTCTCCCTGGAAATTGAACATACAGGAACTCCTATGCAAAGTGCTGCATACTTAGGCCTAAATGGCCTCCTTGGCAATCACAAATGCAAGAGCTTCAATGCACAAGGCTGCCCATTTTTCCTAGAAAAAAAAGGTACACAACCTTGATGTTTGACGCCACTCTGGAGCGTCCTAGAACCCATCCTTAATACTACCTACATTTTTATTTAACATGTTTTATAAGTGACATAAATCTTTTTTTGTCAAGTGCTTTATACATTCAATGCAAGTCATGCCTTTTAGTTCGAATTGCCCCTATTTAATGATAGAGCTGCAATAGGATAGAAGAGAGATTATCTGGGAGAAAGTTATGATAAAATAAAAGTAAGGGTATTATTGCCTTTCAAATTAAACAATGATTGGAACTTAAATTGTGAATAAATCTTATGGAAAAAAACTGAGGGAATAATAGAAGACAAACTGCAATATAACTCTCATTCAAAGGGTAAACTAAAATACCTAAACAAGGCTAAATAACCATAAAACTAATGTATAGCTCTCAAGCATAACCCAATGCCAAAAAGTAAAATGGCATATCCCCGTAGACAGAGAACATATTATAGATAATCACTGATTTAATCCCAACTTGTTAACCTGATTTTAGGGGGTAGATAGATATATATTTTCCAGTGATAAGGAATCTATTATACTTCGTATATAGATTTAAGTTTATCTCGGATCTTTTAGGCCGTAGTGTGCCTATAAAGCTGATGTATTTATGTCTCCCAAAATATATATGACGAAAACATTCTTTTTCTCAACTAGCTTGGTATTGGAGCCCACATAACTGGCTCTCTTTTGTCTTCAAGCTTTTGACATTCTTCCACTACAATATCAGAAATCTAAGAATTAACTTCTGGCAATACCAAAAATAACATCCCCTCTAAACTGCCAACTGAGTAGCACCAATCTGTCCAAATAACCCCCATCTGCCTCAATGGGAAGAATTTTCTCAGGAAGTCACATTCAGTTAGGATGTAAATTAGGGGGGAGGAAGGATTGGGTATCTTACTGTTGATACAGCTGAGCCAAAGAAAAGTGACCTAACTTATGTGTTTGGGATGCTAAAAATTCCATGAAAATTGCATTGTTAGTTAATTCTATGCATGAGAACTAAGCTGAAATTACATGTGTTACCCTACTTCCAAAGCCCTTTGGGATAATCTGAATCTTGTATGTTCAGACCTTGGAAATCAGTCCCAAATCTATGAGTTCTAACTCAAGCTTGATTTCCTAAATACAACATTTATCCAACAGAATTTGGCCGAATAAGATCCTTTACACAATATGGTGATTGAAGCATTTCACATTCTGTGGTAATTGTTCAAATGTTGCCCGCAAAGATATTATATCCGCTCCTTTGGTTTTAATTAGATTCAATTACCATAATGAGCAGTCTAATCAAATAACTTCTAGATCATGGACAAGAAAGTTAATTATACACAACATTTGTCATACCTTTTCCTACAGACAGAAAGAATATGTATACACATGCATGGTAGAAAAGAACATTTATATTATTTTAATTCAACAAAAAGGACTATTATTCTAGGACCAATGGATTGCACATTTAGGGGGCATTTGGTTCAAATCCTTCAATTGGGAAAATTAAACAAAAAATAAAACTAAAACTTGATTAAAAAACCTATTAAGAAACCATAACCCTAAACATATAACTTAATAAAACAGCCTGTACTTTACAAGCTGTTTTGTCTTTCTCAAAATGCCAGCACTTAGCCTGAACTTTCCAACTCAGTCTATCTGTGTCCCTTTCCCAATCAAATGATTCCAATGATTCCATTCTACCAACGCTTACAAAGGTTATTACTGCTCAATTTCTATCAGCAGGAACAACAAAGGGGTACATAGCGAAGAAAATTAATTAGTAAAGCAATTAAACAATTTAGAAACATCCATAGCATCCTAAACTGAATTTGAATTTGAACATTAATAATAGAAATGGAATTCATCCAACAAACCCCGCAAAGAAGAATCTGGAAACGACAGTTACACCATTGAGCAGCCACCGTTCCCTCCATCCCACCGGAATAAAATTTAAAAAATAAAGGGCAGCAGAAAGGATACAGACTTAGAACCAAAAATTTGAAATTTTTGCGCAAAGTATTGTTGTCAATCACAGAAGATTTCTGCTACTCCCGACTGCAAACACAAAAAATGATTACCTGTTGCTGCTTAGCAACTTGTTCTCTTAATTTACTTGCTTGCTTTTTAATGGCCTCCATTTTGGACCTCCCCCTAAATGCTCAGAAAGAAAAGAGAATTTTTCCTGTATGTAAGATGAATTTGTGGAAAATGCCAAAGGAAAAACAAAGAAAATGGAAGACGCTGGAAAGAAGAAAAGGGGATTTAAAGTGGGAGAAAGTTAGACGGGCCCTCCAAATTGTTGAACTGTTTGATTTTGATTGACGGCGCAATTTATAGCCTACACTTAATTGCATCGTACTCGGCGTATAGACAGATTATACCATACACCTATTGGTATGTATGACAGTTTAGTTTTTAGTCACTTTTAATCCACTCTTATTGTGTAATATACTCTTCTCAACAAATATTTCTCTTCCTCATAGCATAAGTATTACTAGACATTTTTCATAGCAAATTTTTTTTTTTATTGAGTTTTGTTGATGACGATTCTTCAAGGAAGACGCGTTATGATGGTAGCAAGGTTATCGGGTTGATATATTCTCTTAAAGAAGTCTTATGGGGTGCCCAATCTTTCTTAACTATTCATTCCTTAACTAGATTGTGTTGAATTGATCAGTGGAATAATCAAATCAATAGGGGGATCTCGAGATTTGGTATTCAACGAGATTATGATGGACTTGTGGTTCGTGAGGGGGTTTTAGTTCAATCATGAACAAGGAGTAAAGTTAACCAAACTTTAGACCTTTGAGAGAGAATTATCAAGGTTTTTAAACTCAAAAAGCTTCTAATGTATTAACAATCTCAAGAATTTCGTGGATATGAGTGCCTTTATATAGGCTACAAGTTTCTTTCTTCCTAGTCTAAAAAGAAATCATCAAATCTTATTGAAAAGGTGATTGTAAAACAAATCCTATTCGAACTATGATTGTACCTTATAGTTTGGTAGATTACAATTAAACCTACTAAAGAAGGGAAAACTCAACTTATTCTATTAGTGATAGGATAGACTTACAAAACTTTCTAGAACTAGAAAACATAAAAACATGACAGTTCCTGAAGGAAGAGGGAGGTGGGCTTAATGGACTTGGATCACACGAGTTCTTGTCCAATATTAGCCCAATTTGTTCTCTTTTATTTGAGCTCAAGTCTTCAATCAATCTCTTCTTGAAGGCCATCTTCCGTAAGACAAGTCAGACTTATAACCTGGGGTCTCGAGAGAGGTAGTTGGGTTTCTTCAATTACGAGTTGCAAGGAAGCTTGCATCTTCTTTGTCCTATTTCATGTCATAGGCCCAACAATATTGACTAAAGGATCCCGTTTGTAAAGGTTTGGGTCCTCAGCCTTGCTTCCAAAATGACCTTTCAAATTTTTTCCTTTTTCCATATTAGAATTTGCATTTCTAGAGTTGGAAGGCAGAGAACCTGTGTTTGGCTGTTAGTGAATGTTGATCCCTTCTAATGTCCTCATCAATCCCTCCCTACCGAAGAGGATTCGTTCTCGAATCAAACGTATATGCAAGTTCAAACATAGACAAATCAGTAACGTTAAACATTGCAGAAACGTTATACTCACTGGGCATTTCTACCTTGTAAGCGTTATTGTTGAGGCGTTGTATAACTTAGTCCTCGTGCTGCATGAAATCTTTCCTTGTGCATATGAATCCAGACCTAATCATCGGGTTCAAAGACTACTTCGTTCCGTCCTTTGTTGGTTTGTTGTGAGTAATGTTGCGTGATGTGGTTTTTTCCACAAAGTGAAAGACACGCTAGTTGCCCACAATCTAGGTTACTTTTCACACAAAAACAATGATGAAAATTGCGAAATTATGTTTGTATGAAGTGGACTTCAAAAGGAAGTTCAAGGTAGAATGACACCACACTAATGACAAACACACACTAGTGATAAAGTCTTTTGATGCAATAGAGATTAAAACTCGGTTGAAGAGAATCTTACTCACATGAAATTATAGTCAAAATTGCATAATTTTATTGAAGACACAACCACTCTATTTATACTATAGATGGCCGGCCAAAATAAGAACAAAATAAGGTACAAATCTCTCTTTACAAATTATGGTAGAATTGAGAGAGATTTGTTTCCTAATTTGAACTAATTGACTAATTAATCAATATTTTGACTAATCAATCAATCTTTGACTAAATCTTACTAATTTCTACAAGATTTAGTCCTTATTTAATACAATCAACTCAAAATAAGAAATATCTAAACAAATAAAATAAGGCCGAATTGGTATTTTGGTCCCTAATAAATGGGTGTGTTGCTGGTTTGGTCCCAAATAAAACTACGACTGCTGTTTTTGTCCCTTATCAATTTGTTATTAGTGTTTTTAGTCCCTTTTTACGAAAAAATTTAGAAGATAATGGATTAACTCATTTGATCGCTAGTCAAACCTAATTTTTTTCTTCAAAATAATTTGTACCATGATGTTTTCAATTCATTTTGTGACTCGGTTTATCATGAATGTTCAACCCATTTAGATCGACTCACAATCCAAAATAACGGCCGAAACCCTAAATGGGTTGAACATTCATGGAGGATCCGGATCATAAAATTGGTTGAAAACATCATGGTACAAATCATTTTGAAGAAAAAAAATTAGGTTTGACTGGCGATCAAATGAGTTAATCCGTTATCTTTTAAATTTTTTCGTAAAAAAGGATATAAGACACTAATAAAAAATTGATAAGGGACCAAAACAACAGTCATTGTTTTATTTGGGACCAAAATAGCAACACCCCCATTTATAAGGGACCAAAATACCAATTCGGCCATGAAATAATTCCAAGCGTCTCCTTTGACCAACCTTCTCTCTCCTCTTTCTAGTTATCTTATTGTCCAAATAAACTTGTAAATCTTCTAGAAATTTCATGTATTGTCTTAGCCGAAACTCCACCTTCCATGGGCTGGACTTGACTTATTTTGGACTTCCTTAAGGGTAAAAATCATCCATAATGGACTACAAAACCTTTAATTAGCCTAAGACTCCAAATAAAGAGAATAAGCAAAATTAAGCATAATCGGGCTTAACAATCTTTCCTATGGCCTCAGTCATCTAGGAAAATGTAATAAAATGGAAGCTTAAACATTAAAAATACTTAATATTGAAAGATTATCTGCCCGGGCCTAGCCAGAAATTCACTTTCGTGCTACGCATTCCAGAATCGGAATCTCTGGTCAGGCCTAGACGCTAGCACAATCGCTATTCTAACCCTTGCTTAAAATAACATTACGCAGGATCTTGGTATATACTTATTCGATATATCACGCAACAAATAAATTCTCAATTAAAAGCTGAAGAATAAGAATTACCTATTGAAGCGTTTACACAGGTGATTCTCTTGTATGCCTCAAGACTTTGTCCGTATGTTGTGTGGGCAACAATCCAACGAACAATTGATCAGCTAATCACCACAATCCACCTGCCAGATAAATTCTAGCAACACCGCACCTGGCACATACAATCCACGTGCCGCCTGAAGAGAGAGAAAGCTTCACACGCTGTTGCCAATATTTGAAAAAAATCGGCCAGCTAAGAAGCTTGGGAAATCTAATTTTTAGAGAGAGAATTTTTCTCTCTATAAGGATTTTCTCTCTCTAAGTTTTCTTGTCTTGAAAACTTATGAATTGTATATATTGTGTAATAGCTAATCCCTTGTCTATATATAGAGTTACAAGAGAGACCCCAAGTTGGTTTAGAATTGACCTTCCAACTGGGTTTCTATTTCCTTTAATCCTGTTCCTGGACTGATACACATCCAACTGATACAGGAATTCACTTATCCCAATCCAGTTCCTGGTATGATTTACAACCAACTGACACAATGATTAATTAATTACTTAATTAATTAAATCTACCTTTATCAATAACCCAATATATAATTAATCGTACCACTAACGAATTAATTATGACACTACCATCCTACACCAGAATTGCTTCTGGAACAACTTAATTAATTTATTATTAATCTCCCCACATCAAAGATATAGTGCTCGTTAATTTATTAATTTACTAATTAACTTCTTTAATTCTGAGACTAGTACCACTCGACCTTTTTACTATACCGGACATAAGTCCACCAGTTGGGTTTAGTATAATAAACATAACGAGCTCATCTCGGGAGCACATCACCCCGGACGCACCGATACATGGTTTTCTTTCGACAAGCAGCAGCACACCAAGCAACTAAACACGCGCACCCAACCTAATGAGACTATTGGCTATAATTGACCTCACCCATTGGCAGATCAAAGTACACTATGTCTAATCCTCATGCCTGCTCAAGTTTAGGGATTAAGAGATAGAATACTAAGAACAATTTGTGTATTAATCAGTACAAGAAAAATCATTCTAAATGGTCAAGTTCAATACACCCCGGGCATATCTATATGATTCAATCAGTTTAGACAAACCAATTGTCTGAAACACATAATAACCTAAATCGACAGTTTGTCCAAAGATGTCTCGGTTACGAACCTCATTTATATATTATGTCTTTTAACCAATGATGAGATCTATTGTGTCACACAAAACACCTCATCATCTAACTACATAATATAAATGGACAAATAATGCACAACAAAATATAACCAAAACATTAATCGATATATTAACTAGGAAAATGTACAGTACAAGCATAGCTTATATATTCAACTCCAAGAATCTCCCACTAATACTTAAGTTGTGCTTTAAGTATACATCTACATTTAACTTCTATACACTCTGCTACTACATATCTAGAAAAACTGTCATGACTCTCCTAAGTATCTGATTCCCATTCCTTCCACATGAGCCTCAAAAACTTTTGAAGTTAATGTCTTCGTGAATGGATCTGCAAGGTTATCCTCTGATGCTATCTTAGCCACGACCACGTCTTCTCTCTTTACGATATCTCGTATCAGGTGGTACTTGTGCTGTATATGTTTACTCGCCTTGTGGGCTCGTGGTTCCTTCGAGTTTGCTACTGCACTGTTGTTATCACAATACACCGCGATAGACTTCTGCAAACCAGGAATCACATCTAAGTCAACTAGGAAGTTCTTGAGCCACACTGCTTCCTTTACTGCCTCTGATGCGGTAATGTATTCAGCCTCCATGGTGGAGTCTGCCACGCATTTCTGCTTGACACTCCGCCAAACTATGGCTCCACCTTCCACAGTAAACACATACCCTGAGGTAGACTTGCTCTTGTCCCTGTCACCTTGGAAATCTAAATCTGTGTAACATCGGGGTACCAGCTCAGGTGCCTGATAGACCAACACTTGGTCTCTCGTTCTGCACAAATACTTGAGAATGCATTTTACTGCCTCCCAATGAGCTTTCCTGGTGTTACTCTGATATCTACTTACAATGCCAACGACATAATAGATATCAGGCATCGTACACAACATGGCATACATGAGACTTCCTACTGCCGAAGCATAAGGAACTGTCTGTTGGAGTTGAATACATAAGCTATGCTTGCATTGTACTTTTTCCCAGTAATATATCGATTTATGTTTTGGTTATATCTTGTTGTGCATGATATGTCCATTTATATTATGTAAGTAGATGATGAGGTGTCTTGTGTGACACAGTAGATCTCATCATTGGTTGAAAGACATAATATATAAATAAGGTTCGTAACCGAGACAGCTTTGGACAAACTGTCGGTTTAGGTTATTATGTGATTCAGATAATTGGTTTGTCTAAACTAATTGAATCATATAGATATGCCCGGGGTGTATTAAACTTGACCCGTTAGGAATGATTTGTCTTGTACTGATTTAATAGACAAATCATTCTTGGTATTCTATCTCTTAATCCCTAGACTCGAGCGGGCATGAGGATTAGATATAGTGTACTTTGATATGCCAATGGGTGAGGTCAATTGTGGCTAATACTCTCGGTAGGTTGGGTGCGCGTGTTTAGTTGCTTGGTGTGCTGCTACTTGTCGAAAGGAAACCATGTACCGGTGCGTCCGGGGTGATGGTGCTCCCGAGATGAGCTCGTAATGTTTATTATACTAAACCAAGCCGGTGAACTTATGTCCGGTATAGTAAAAAGGTCGAGTGGTACTAGTCTCAGAATTAAAGAGGTTAATTAATTAATTTATTAGTAAATTAATATATTAATGAGCACTATATCTTTGATGTGGGGAGATTATGAATATAAATTAAGTTGTTTCGGAAGCAATTCTGGTGTAGGATGGTAGTGTCATAATTAATCCGTTAGTGGTACGATTAACTATGTATTGGGTTATTGACAAAGGTAGATTTAATTAATTAAGTAATTAATTAATCCTTGTGTCAGTTGGCTGTGAATCATACCAGAAACTGGTTTGGGATAAGTGAATCCCTGTGTCAGTTGGTTGTGAATCATACCAGGAACTGGTTTGGGATAAGTGGATCCCTGTATCATTTGGATGTGTATCAGTCAAAGAACAGGATTGAAGGAAACAGAATCCCAGTAGGAAGGTCAATCCTAAACCAACTTGGGGTCTCTCTTGTAACTCTACATATAGACAAGGGATTAGCTATTCAAGACACACAATTCATAAGTTTTCAAGACAAGAAAACTAGAGAGATAAAATCCTAGAGAGAGAAATAAAATTCCTCTCTCATAGTTGGATTTTAGAAGCCTAGGTGCGGCTGGTTTTTTATCAATTGTTGGCCAAAATTTTGGCCTCTTTAAACCGGCAGCGCGTGTAGTTTTTTCTCTCTCAGGGCGGTGCGTTTACAGTACGTGCCAGGTGCAGCGGTGCTGGAATTTTCTGGCAAGTGGATTGTGGTGATTAGCTAATCAAATTGGTTTCTAGATCGTTGCCCACGCAACGTAGAATCAAAGTCTTGAGGCATACAATAGAATCACCTGAGTGCACGCTTCAAAGGTATTTTCTAAAGTTCCGCTTTTAATTAGAAATTTTTGTTGCGTGGTAAATCGAATAAGTGCAAACCCAGATCCTGTGCAATGTTATTTCAAAAGGGTTGAAATAGCATTGTGCTAGCGTCTAGGCCTAGCCAGAGATTCCGATTCCAGAATGCATAGCACTAAAGTGAGTTTCTGGCTAGGCCCGGGCGGATAGTCTTTCAATTGGTATCAGAGCCTGGTTTTGGGTTTTGTGCTTGTTCGATTTAGTACATGGTTTTATTTGCAGGTGGTTAAGAAATCTCGACTATTATGGTTACGTTTGTATGGGTTTTAATTAAACTCCGGGACATGTCCGGATTTGATTTTATCATGAATGTTTGTAATAGTATAACCACGTGCTGGAAGCCGTGTAGGATTAGATCAAATCTGTAGTAGGATTTTTTTTCTATGTAATTTTGATCATTTAATTTTCCTAGAAAGCCTTGCAGTAGGAGAATTAATTTTTTTGTAATCGAAGGCGTTATGGTGGGCGACTTGAATTCTTGGGTTTTAGGTTATCGTTAATTCGTAGAAACCTAGGAAAACCCAGAGTGAATTGCAAGAAGACCAAATAGCGTGGGAAAAAGAGAAGGAAGGATCAGAGGTAAAGGGCGACATCGGCAAAAAATCACCGGCAGAAGTCACTGGCCGGCAGCGGCACCTCCTTTGGGCGTGCTGCGCGCATGCGGCCGTTTCAGGCTGCGTTTTGACCCATTTTCTCTCCAGTTTTCATTTTTTGAAGTTCAAGACTCTGTCCATCGAGTGACGTGCGGGACACGAGATCAAGGCAGAAGATGGAAGTGATTAAAACCATAATAGTTGAGAAATTTATTTTTCGTATTTATTTCTCGTATTTATTGTTTTAATTTTTATGCTGTATTTTAGATGCATGATTTTAAAGCATGTTGGTTTTATGGCTGCATATAACTTAGGGTATGTTAATTGCATGTTAAAACCAGAAAAACCCTCAATTTGGAAATCTAAGTGGAAGCGGGTTTGTTTAATATCCCCATGGCCACCATTACGAGTTCATATGCGATGTGGGTGGGCTTGCGCGTTGGCATTAGGGCCTTCCTCCATTCGGATGAGTTCAGCCCCGAGATCGCTAGATTATGAATTTCTGAGTAAGATGACTAGAGTAAGTTTAACTAGGAGAAATGCGACACCCTCTCCATTTGATGCGCACTATCCTAAGGTAACAAACTCAGAAGTCACGTAATGGCATACACTTAGTGTACGATCTGCAGTATTCCTCCCGCAAGGTTACGCTGCTTATTTGTACGGCTAAAAGCACCGACTATTAGCTACATTGATCAATAGATCATTTGGTCAGATAGTATAGTTAATAAACTTGGTTCTTCTTAAACGAATGTGGGTTAGCGTAAACGTCCACACTGCGTGGCTTGCGAGAATCCCAGTGAATGAGATGTTGGTGGATTATAATTATTATTTTGAGGGAAGTCAATAATTATTAGAATTTCATATTTTCAAAATTCTAGGTTAAATAACTGAAACATTTTCTGTTTGTTAATTTTACAGTTTTATCGATATGGCATTCAATCCCTTAGATGCTATTTTGAAATATAATAAATTAACTGGAACCAATTATGTCGATTGGAGTCGTAACTTGGACATTGTCCTCATAGCTGAGCAGTATATGTTTGTGCTCACCGAAGTATGTCCAGATGTGCCTGATGAGAACTCTCTTCAAGAGGATATGGATGTCTATGCCCGGTGGAGAAAAGCGGATGAGAAGGCGCGGTACTATATTTTCGCCTCTGTGTCAAATGTGCTGCAACATCAGCTTCATCCCATGGTCTCTGCCTTCAACATGATGGCTCACTTGAGAGAGATGTTCGCACATCAAGCAGGACTGCTAGGCAAGCAGCCATGAGGAAGTTAATGAACTCAAAGATGGCTGAAGGCGGATCGGTGAGAGATCATGTGATACACATGATCAGTCACATCAATGAAAAAGAGGTGTTGGGAGGAGAAATCGACCCAGAAAGTCAGATAGATATTATCCTCCAGAGTCTACCCACTTGTTTTGAGCAGTTTCGGGTTAATTACAACATGAACCAAAGAGTCTATACTCTACCCGAGCTCTTAACTGATTTGGTGGCGGCTGAAGGCATCTTCCACGAGAAGAAGCAAGCTTTGGTCGCAGTAAAGGCTTCAGGTTCTTCTTCTGCACCTAAAGGCAAGAAGAATAAGAAGAACAAGAATGCCAGGAAACTTGCTGTGAAGCCCGAGATCGCAAAGAGGAGCAAACCCAAAGGCAAGTGCTTCAAGTGCGATAAAACGGGACACTGGAAAATGGATTGTCCAAAGCTTAAAGGTACGATAGTTTCTACCCTAATTACTGAGATATGTTTAGCAGTGATTCCCACAGATACTTGGTGTGTGGATTCAGGCACCACTGATCATGTTTGTAATTATTTGTAGGGGTTCCAAGTAACCCGGAAGCTTAGAGAGGGCGAGCTGGACATCTACATGGGCGACACTATGAGAGTGTCAGTAGAAGCAGTGGGAGTGGTCAATTTAAATTTCAAAAATTTTAGATTAGAGTTAGTTAATTGTCTTTATGTACCGAGTTTTAGAAAGAACCTTATTTCGGTTTCTAAACTCTTGAAGAACGGTTATAAGTTTATTTTTTTGATGTGTCTGTATTTATTAGAATAAATGGAAAACTTATTTGTTCTTGTTCATTGGCTGACAATTTATTTGTGGTTAACTATAATTCCCCTGTTGTGCAAAACATAGAAACAGATAGCTCTTTATCTAACATTAATAAGAGGAAGAAACCTTATGAAATGAATCAAACCTATCTTTGGCATCTCAGGCTAGGTCATATAAACCTTACTAGGATTCAGAGGTTGGTAAATGATGGACCTTTAGGTTCATTAGAGATTGACAGTTATGCAACCTGCGAATCTTGCTTGGAAGGTAAAATGACCAAGAGACCTTTTAAGGAAAAAGGTTATAGAGCTAAGGAAGTATTAGAGTTGATTCATTCTGACTTGTGTGGACCAATGATTGTCCCGGCACGAGGTGGGTTCGAGTATTTCGTGACGTTCACGGATGACTACTCAAGGTACGGGTACATTTACCTAATGCGTCACAAGTCTGAATGTTTTGACAAGTTCAAAGAGTTTCGGGCAGATGTGGAAAAGCAACATGGTAGAGTATCAAGACACTGTATTTAGATCGTGGTGGGGAGTACCTGCCCCATGAATTTCAAGAATACCTCAGTGAGGTCAGAATTCAGCCTCAGTTGTCTGCACCTGGCACGCCACAGCAGAACGGTGTAGCAGAAAGGAGGAATTGGACTCTCATGGAAATGGTTAGGTCTATGATGAGCTATAGTGATTTGCCAAGTTCTTTCTGGGGATATGCCTTAGAAATGGCGATGTATATTATTAATCTTGTACCATCTAAAACCGTGTCATCAACCCCATTAGAGTTGTGGAATGGGCGCAAGCCCAGTCTAAGACATCTCAGAATTTGGGGTTGCCCAGCACATGTGCTTAAGGCAGATACGACTAAGTTAGATGCGAGAATTAAATTAATGCTATTTGTAGGATATCCTAGAGGAACGAAAGGTGGTCTATTTTATAGTGCTAAAGATCAGAAGGTGGTGGTTAGTACCAACGCTAGATTTTTGGAAGAGGACTATATCTTAGACCACAAGCCCAAGAGTAAGATAGTACTAAAAGAGCTTAGACGACAAACTACTAATCCTGATGCACCTGTACAAGTAGATACACCACACACAACACATGAGATCCAGATGATGCGGCTACACAGATGGTGCCTCGTCGTAGTGGGAGGGTTATAAGACAGCCCGATAGGTTCATTGGCGTGGGATAGGCCTCAGACCTAGTCCCAGGCGCGTCTGAACCTGACCTGGTTAACTACAATGAGGCTCTCTGAGATAAAGATGCAGAGTCTTGGCGTAAGGCAATGATATCCAAGATGGGGTCAATGGACCACAATCAAGTCTGGGAGCTTGTGGACCTGCCTGATGGATTCAAGCCCATTGGATGCAACTAGGTCTACAAACGTAAGAGAGGACCTGATGGGAAGATGGAAACCTTTAAAGCTAGGCTGGTGGCGAAGGGGTATACTCAGAAAGAGGGAATCGATTATGAGAAAACCTTCTCCCCGGTAGCGATGCTTAAGTCAATCCGGATTCTCTTGGCCATAGCTGCTCATTTAGACTATGAGATTTGGTAGATGGATGTCAAGACAGCTTTCTTAAACGGAAATCTTGAGAAAACCATCTTTATGCAGCAACCAGAGGGATTCGTTAAAAAGGCCAAGAGTATAAGGTTTGCAGGCTTAAGAGGTCAATTTACAGACTTAAACAGGCATCCAGATCTTGGAACATCCGGTTTGATGAGGTAATCCAGTTCTTTGAATTTACTCAGTGTCCGGATGAGCAATGTGTGTACCGCAAACGTGATGGAAACTCAGTGGTGTTTCTTGTGCTTTATATAGATGACATTCTATTGATTTGCAACAACAAGAAAATGTTATTAGACGTAAAGGCATGGCTGTCCAAATAGTTTGATATGAAGGACTTAGGGGAAGTGGGACATATCCTTGAGATCAAGATAATTTGAGACCGTAGAAAACGTTCGTTAACTCTCTCCCAAGCTTCGTACATAGATACGATTCTGGCCTGTTTTAATATGCAGAACTCCAAGAAGGTTTTCTACCTTTCAGACATGGAGTGTATCTGTCTAAGGAACAGTCCCCTAAGAATGTTGAGGAGATAAAGGCAATGAAGACAGTTCCTTATACTTCGGCAGACAGTTCCTTATGCTTCGGCAGTAGGAAGTATCATGTATGCCATGTTGTGTACGAGGCCTGATATCTGTTATGTCGTTGGCATGGTAAGCAGATATCAGAGCAACCCCGGAAAAGCTCATTGGGAGGCAGTAAAATGCATTCTCAAGTATTTGCGCAGAATGAGGGACCAAGTTCTGGTTTATCAGGCGCCTGAGCTGGTATCCCGAGGTTACACAGATTCAGATTTCCAAGGCGATAGGGACAAGAGCAAGTCTACCTCAGGGTATGTGTTTACTCTGGGAGGTGGAGCCATAGTTTGGCGGAGTGTTAAACAGAAATGCATGGCGGACTCTACCATGGAGGCTGAGTACGTTGCCGTATCAGAGGCATCGAAAGAAGCAGTATGGCTCAAGAACTTTCTAGTGGAATTAGATGTGATTCCTGGTTTGCAGAAGTCGATCTCGGTTTATTGTGATAATAACGGTGTGGTAGCAAACTTGAAGGAACCACGAGTACACAAGACGAGTAAACATATACAGCACAAGTACCACCTGATACAAGACATCGTAAAGAGGGAAGACGTGGTCGTGGCTAAGGTAGCATCAGAGGATAACCTTGCATATCCATTCACGAAAATATTGACTTCAAAAGTCTTTGAGGCTCACGTGGAGGGCATGAGAATCAGATACTTAGGAGAGCCATGACAGTTTTTCTAGATATATAGCAGCAGAATGTATAGGAGTTGTATGTAGTTTTATACATAAAGCACAACTTAAGTATTAGTGGGAGATTGTTGGAGTTGAATACATAAGCTATGCTTGTATTGTACTTTTTCCCAGTAATATATCGATTTATGTTTTGGTTATATCTTGTTGTGCATGATATATCCATTTATATTATGTAAGTAGATGATGAGGTGTCTTGTGTGACACAGTAGATCTCATCATTGGTTGAAAGACATAATATATAAATAAGGTTCGTAACTGAGACAGCTTTGGACAAACTGTCGGTTTAGGTTATTATGTGATTCAGATAATTGGTTTGTCTAAACTAATTGAATCATATAGATATGCCCGGGCGTATTGAACTTGACCCGTTAGGAATGATTTGTCTTGTACTGATTTAATAGACAAATCGTTCTTGGTATTCTATCTCTTAATCCCTAGACTCGAGCGGGCATGAGGATTAGACATAGTGTACTTTGATCTGCCAATGGGTGAGGTCAATTGTGGCCAATAGTCTCGGTAGGTTGGGTGTGCGTGTTTAGTTGCTTGGTGTGCTGCTGCTTGTCGAAAGGAAACCATGTACCGGTGCGTCCGGGGTGATAGTACTCCCGAGATGAGCTCGTAATGTTTATTATACTAAACCCAGCCGGTGGACTTATGTCTGAAGGAAAACTGAACAAGCCCGGGCTAAATCGAAAACCTCACTTTCGTGCAATGCATTCCAGAATCGGAAGCTTTCGACCAAGCTCAGGCTCAAATTAGTTTACCCATGAATGGATCTAGGCTTATACTTATTTAATTTATTAATCGGGACACAAAAAATTAAATCTTTAATTAAAGCAGAATACTTAAAAATTTTACCTTTTGTAGCGAAGTCCCTTGCCTAAAGAAAAATCCAATCTTTGGCGCAATTTCCACAAGAAATCCGAAGAATTACTCCAATACGAACTCCGAAATAGTGTGGGCTATTATCTACGGAGTTACCCATGGCAATACGAAGAAATCCCAAGAAACTTGCTCCGGAAGAAAACCCAAAATCTGAAATTAAAAACTGCCCAGAATTTTTTTTCAAAAAAAAACTGCTGCGCAAACAATCTTCACCTGCTAGCTCGCCGGTTTCCGCCGCAAAAACCCACCGCTTGAGCGAAGCTACCTGGTCCCGATCTGTACAGCCCAGATTCACGGATCACTCTAATTAGAAGATCAACTTGAAACCCAGGCTGGCTCAGGGCACCAAATAAAAACAACGTATCGGGGTTATAAAACAAAACAACCGAGAAGGATATTCAGCGCTGGGCGCTAATCCTTCGAGAATTCAATCCGCGAGCAACCAGCGAGCAAAACAGCGAGCAATCAAAAAATCGACCGGTGATTACTTGGGAAAGGTCTGGGCAAGCTAAAGGTTCAATCTTCCGAAAGAGAAAATTGTCTTAGCTGACTTCGAGAAAAAACTTCGATGAGGAAGACGAAGTTCTCTCTCTAAGCTAAATTTTCTCACTCTAGCCCTTTCTTGGACTTCAAGTTTTCTTGTGTCTTGTTGCCTAACAAGTTGTATTTATAGGGAGCTTCTACGGAGACCTAATGGGCTCTCGAGTTAGGCCTTAAAATTTGACTTTCGTTGACCGCTAAGTCTTCCCGACTAATCAACTCCAATCGACCCTTTTAAATTAATTTATTCAACCCACTTTGTTAATTTAATTTAATCGAACCCTTAGAATTAATTAATTCAAAATAGAATTAATTTCTAAATTCACTTTGTCGATTAAATATTAATTAAACCCTTTGGATTAATTAATTTACCTTGTCGATTAGTCAAATGCATAATCGGTCGTACCACTAACGGACCAATTATGGAATTACCGCTTGAAAATGACTTTACATCGTGCCATTATTATTTCTTCTATCTCCCCACATTAAAGATCTAGCGCTCGTCAGTTTATCAATTTACTGACAAATTAATTCACCGACTTCTTGGTATCCGAGATTAGTACCACTCGACCTTTTATTATACCGAACATAAAGTTCACCGGCCGGGTTTAGTATAATAACCTTACGAGCTCATCTCGGGAGCACCATCAACCTGGCGAACCGGTACGTGGATTCCTCCGACTAGCAACGGCACGTAAGAAGCTAAACACCGCATACCCAACTTATCGAGGTATTGGCCTCAATTGACCTCACTCTTTGGCAAATCAAAGCATACGATATCCAACCCTCACGCCCGTCCCAATCTCGGGATTAAGAGACGGAATACTACGCCGATCGGTATAGGTCAATTCTATCCAAACTGGTCGTGCTCAATATGCCCCGGGCACATCCGTGTGATTTAAACTAGTCTAGATAAACTAATTTCTAAACCACACGATAACCTATACCGATAGTATGTTCAGACTATCTCGGTTACGAGCATACTTTTTATATATCAATACTTTAACCAATAACGGTATCTACTGTGTCTGTCCACACCCCGTTATCTAGTTCTATGATATAAAGGAACAAATTTATACTGAAACAAAATGATATGTCAACTGTGGATATTAGTTTTTGATACAAGCCATAGCTTTTCTGTATTCAAAACTAACAATGTCCTGTATAGTAAAAAGGTCGAGTGGTACTAGTCTCGAAATTAAAGAGGTTAATTAATTAATTTATCAGTAAATTAATATATTAACGAGCACTATATCTTTGATGTGGAAAGATTATGAATATAAATTAATTAAGTTATTTCGGAAGTAATTCTGGTGTAGGATGGTAGTGCCATAATTAATCTGTTAGTGGTACGATTAATTATGTATTGGGTTGTTGACAAAGGTAGATTTAATTAATTAAGCAATTAATTAATCCTTATTTTAGTTGGTTGTGAATCATACCAGGAACTGGTTTGGGATAAGTGAATCCCTGTGTCAGTTGGTTGTGAATCATACCAGGAACTGGTTTGGGATAAGTGGATCCCTGTATCAGTTGGATGTGTATCAGTCCAGGAACAGGATTGAAGGAAACAGAATCCTAGTAGGAAGGCGGTCTCTCTTTTAACTCTATATATAGACAAGGGATTAGCTATTCAAGACACACAATTCATAAGTTTTGAAGATAAGAAAACTAGAGAGATAAAATCCTAGAGAGAGAAATAAAATTCCTCTCTCATAGTCGGATTTTAGAAGCCTAGGTGCGGCTGGTTTTTTATCAATTGTTTGCCGAAATTTTGGCCTCTTTAAATCGGCAGCCCGTGTAGCTTTTTCTCTCTCCGGGCGGTGCGTTTACAGTACGTGCTAGGTGCAGCGGTGCTGGAATTTTCTAGCAAGTGGATTGTGGTGATTAGCTGATCAAATTGGTTTCTAGATCGTTGCCCACACAATGTGAAATCAAAGTTTTGAGGCATACAAGAGAATCACCTGAGTGCACACTTCAAAGGTATTTTCTAAAGTTCCGCTTTTAATTAGAAATTTTTGTTGCGTGGTAAATCAAATAAGTACAAACCCAGATCCTATGCAATGTTATTTCAAAAGGGTTGGAATAGCATTGTGCTAGCGTCTAGGGCTGGCAAGAGATTCCGATTCTGTAATGCATAGCATGAAAGTGAGTTTCTGTCTAGGCCCAGGCAGATAATCTTTCACTGTCTTCATTGCCTCTATCTCCCCAACAGTCTTGGGAGACTGTTCTTTAGATAGATGCACTATGTGTCTGAAAGGTAGAAAACCTTTCTTGGAGTTCTGCATGTTAAAATGGGCTAGAATCGTATCTATGTATGAAGCTTGGGAGAGCGATAACGAACGTTTCCTGCGATCTCGAATTATCTTGATCCCAAGGATATGTCCCGCTTCCCCTAAGTCCTTCATATCAAACTGCTTAGACAGCCATGCCTTTACATCTGATAACACTTTCTTGTTGTTGTCAATCAATAGAATGTCATCTACGTAAAACATAAGAAACACCACCGAGTTTCCATCACTTCTGCGGTACACACATTGCTCATCCGGACACTGAGTAAATCCATATGACTGGATTACCTCATCAAACTGGATGTTCCAAGATCTGGATGCCTGCTTAAGTCCGTAAATGGACTTCTTAAGCCTGCAAACCTTATGCTCTTGGCCTTTTTCAATGAATCCCTCTGGTTGCTGCGTGAAGATGGTTTCCTCAAGACTTCCGTTAAGGAAAGCTGTCTTGACATCCACTTGTCATATCTCATAATCTAAATGAGTAGCTATGGCCAAGAGAATCCGGATCAACTTAAAGCATGGCTATCGGGAAGAAGGTTTCCTCATAATCGATTCCCTCTTTCTGAGTATACCCTTGCCACCAGCCTAGCTTTAAAGGTTTCCACCTTTCCTTTGTAGACCCACTTGCATCCAATGGGTTTAAACCCATTAGGCAGGTCCACAAGCTCCCAGACTTGATTGTGGTCCATTGACCTCATCTCGGATATCATTACCTTATGCCAAAATTCTGCATCTTTATCTCGGAGAGCCTCATTGTAGTTTATTGGGTCAGGCTCAGGTGTGCCTGGGACAAGGTCTGAGGTCTCTCCTACGCCAATGAACCTGTCTGGCTGTCTCACAACCCTCCTACTACGACGAGGCACCACCTGTGTAGGCGCATCATCTATGATATCTTGTGCAGTGTATGGTGTATCTACTTGTGCTGGTGCATCAGGATTATCAGTTTGTCTCATAAGCTCTTCTAGTACTATCTTACTCTTGGGCTTGTGATCTTGGATATAGTCTTCCTCCAAAAATTTAGCGTTGGTACTAACCACAACCTTCTAATCTTTAGGACTATAAAACAGACCACCTTTCGTTTCCCTACAAACAGCATTAATTTTGTTCTTGCATCTAACTTTGCCGCATCTGCCTTAAGCACATGTGCTGAGCAACCCCAAACTCTGAGATGTCTTAGACTAGGCTTTCGCCCGTTGCACAACTCTACAGGGGTTAAAGCCACAGTTTTAGATGGTACAAGATTAAGAATATACATCGTTGTTTCTAAGGCATATTCCCAGAACGAACTCGTCAAATCACTATAGCTCATCATCGACCTAACCATTTCCATAAGAGTTCGATTCCTTTTTTATGCTACACCGTTCTACTGTGATGTGCCAGGTACAGACAATTGAGACTGAATTTCGACCTCACTGAGGTATCCTCGAAATTCGTGGGACAGGTACTCCCCATCACGATCTGATCGCAGCATCTTCATACTCTTACCATGATGTTTCTCTATATCTACCCAAAACTCTTTGAACTTGCCAAAGCACTCAGACTTGTGACGCATTAGGTAAATGTACCCGTACCTTGAGTGATCATCCTTGAACGTCATGAAATACTCGAACCCACCTTATGCTTGGACCGTCATTGGTCCACACAAGTCAGAATGAATCAATTCTAATACTTCTTTGGCTCTATAACCTTTTACCTTAAAAGGTCTCTTGGTCATTTTACATTCCAAGCAATGTTCGCAAGTTGAATATCTGTCAATCTCTAATGAACCTAACAGTCCATCATTGACCAACCTCTGAATCCTACTAAGGTTTATATGACCTAGCCTGAGATGCCAAAGATAGGTTTGATTCATTTCAGAAGGTTTTTTCCTCTTATTAATGTTAGATAAAGAGCTATTTGTTTCTATGTTTTGCTCGTTAATTTATTAATTTACTGATAAATTAATTAATTAACTTCTTTAATTCCGAGACTAGTACCACTCGACCTTTTTACTATACCGGGCATAAGTCCACCAGACGGGCAACTAAACACTCACACCCAACCTACCGAGACTACTGGCCACAATTGACCTCACCTATTGGCAGATCAAAGTACACTATGTCTAATCCTCATGCCCGCTCAAGTCTAGGGATTAAGAGATAGAATACTAAGAACGATTTGTCTATTAAATAAGTACAAGACAAATCATTCTAAATGGTCAAGTTCAATACGTCCTGGGCATATCTATATGATTCAATCAGTTTAGACAAACCAATTATCCAAATCACATAATAACCTAAACCAACAGTTTGTCCAAAGCTGTCTCGGTTACGAACCTCATTTATATATTATGTCTTTTAACCAATAATAAGATCTATTGTGTCACACAAAACACCTCATCATCTAACTATATAATATAAATGGACAAATAATGCACAATAAAATATAACCAAAACTTTAATCGATATATTAACTAGGAAAATATACAATACAAGCATAGCTTATGTATTCAACTCCAACAAATATGATGATCTCCTTTGGAGTACAATTGTCCCTAAAGACAATCTCCTTGTTGTAGCTCTCTTGGATCAACACATTAAGGGCTTCTTTATGCTTCTATTGCTCTTGCTCTTGTGAGATCAATATTCACCAAATGATCCCTTTGATATGTCCTTATACTTTGAACATGTTGTGAACTTGGAGAGTGTTGTGGTGATATAGTAGAAGAGAATGGTGTAGTGTCTTGAGATGACCTTAGGATCGTATTATTCTACCCTTATTGAAAAGGATTCGACCTAGAATCAAGGCCATCATTTTGCTCAAAAGGAGTTAAGTCACTCACATTGAATGTTCCATGAACACCCATCTCTCCTCTTAGATCAATCTTGAGAGAATTCTCATTAACCCTCTCCACCACTTGGATAGGTCCATCAACCCTTGGATGCAGAAATATTTCCTTTCTTAAGTGCACCCCAACCCCATCACCGGGCTCAAACACAATGTGGCGTCTCCCTTTGTTGAACAATCTTGAATTATGCTCTTGGAGTTTCACAATTTGAAGCCTTGTTTGCTCAAGAATCTTTTGAACAAGTTTAGCTTTCTTCTCTACATCAACACTTGAAACTTCTTTGAGAGGAATTTGAGAGAGATCCATTGGAGTTTGCGATTGGAGGCCATACATAATCTAAAATGGAGAAAAACTTATAGAATAGTGTGTAGTTCTATTATAAGCAAACTCACATATTGGTAGACACTCTTCCCACCTTGATAAGTTCTTCTTGATCAACGTCATCAACAATGAACCCTATGTTTTATTGGTCACCTCGGTTTGGCCATTTGTGGGTGGCTAGAAGTAGAGAATAAGAGCTTTGTTCCTAACTTACTTGGATGGATTTTTATGATGTCTAAAATCAGGAACCACATTTCCCACCCAAATAATATTTATTTACCTCTAACTCTCCACTTAAGGACCCAAAAATCCTATCATCATGTAGTATTTGAGGTGTCGATCTCACAGGGAGCGCATTGCATTTATGATTGCGTTTAGGTTTAGGTGCTTATTCTCCTACATAAAGAAAATAAGAAATAAAAGAGAAAATCCTAATCTAACTACTACCCAACGGATAGTAGACAAGGAGAAAAGTGTATGGGAGACTTTAATCAAACCAAGAAAGTAGAGAGAGACTGTCAGAACTCACGGATAGCCAAGGAATAATCCTAGTCCCTTGCTCAAGATGTCGATGTACCGAACTACGATTCCAAACAACATCTTTTACCTCTTAATTTAACTAAACCTTCCCGGAGAAACTATGCCAAATCTCTAGGAATATGGCCATGGTATCTTGGTGAACTCCTCGAAAATGATTCCTAGAATTTTGAAGCTAAACCCCTTTTAGTTGATCAGATAATGCCTCCGCTATGTTTATGGTCATTGGCCATGACATTAATCATCCAGTTGACCCACGAGCTTCGACTTATAGGTGTTATGCCTAACACCAAGTCCCAAGCTATGGTCATCAACATGAACTACGAGACTCATCAACCCACAAACTTAGATGCATTTTGATGTGTTATGCCTAACACTATGCCTGGAGCTATGGTCATTGACAAATCAATGACTCTCGGTCTCTCCTGGTGCAAACATAGCTTCACCATACAAATCAACTAAAACTCATGTAGATTAAGAACCCATAGTGCAAAATATCAAGAAATCAACATAAGAACATTCATAGATATCAAATGGGCAACATCTAAAGCCAAAGACAATCTTTAAGCTACCAAGGCATGAAAGTATTAAATCCAAGCACCAAATGAAAACCCATGAACATTCTCATCTAAACAACTATCAATCAGTATAATATGGGATGTTAAAATGTGAAACTACAAAGAAAACAAGAAATTTACAAAAAAAGAAAAAACATAAAAACCTAACTAGGGAGAAAACCCTAGGATCCAAGGAAGTTAAGCCTCTAAAGATAAACCCTAATCTGGGCTAAAATGTGTATATAAAGGGGCTGAAGTCATGGGGGTATTTTGGGGAAAGTTGGGATTAATCTGGGGCAAAACTGGAATTTTAGCTGTAAGTTGCGTTGCTGAAAAGTTGAGGCTACTATGCAGCGGCCTCCTTTTTTAGCCAAATTTCAGCAACTTTCATCACTTTTGCTCTCGGTTTTTTCTTCCAATCTTCTCCAACACTTCATTTAAGTTCATTTCTTTGTCCCAATCCTTCATTTGCTTTTCTTTATCCAATTGAGTTTAAAGTGAATCAAAATCATTATTTTTCTACAAGAACACATATGACACACATGAGATTGCACTTATAAGAATTTAAGCACAATTAAGCAAATTTCATCATTTTATCCTCTAAAATGTATGCAATTCATGTAAGAATTATACTTAAAAGAACTATAAAATGTGATGGGTTTGATTCACTCCAAGCCCCCAAACGAAGAATCTTTCTTGTCCTCAAGCAAAGGCAACCCAAAATGTCAAAATTCATAGAGTGGTTGATCATAAAAGCTTAGTTCCAGAGATTTGCCTATCTCAAGCATTCTTAACATTTAAAAACAAGATACTGAGCATTCATGATCAAAGGATCTCACCAAGCATAAAAGAGAAAGTATGGCATGAGAATGTATCAACAAATAGCACTCAGTAGAGCCAATCACCCTCACACAAAGGATTTCTCTCATACACACAAGTTTTTAGACAATGATTAAGGATGATTGAAGATTCTACCATAAATGTAGGCTAGGGTTTTGTAACCTAAAGGCTCACTTCTATTCCTATAAATAGAGGAGAAGTTCAGCCTTTGTAAGTATGATTTGAATAGCAAGAATTAAGAATTCCTCTCTACTTTGAATCATCATTAGCATTTATCAAAAGTTAGGGCAGTTAGTTTTTGTGGTTGCCCCCTTAGACTCTTCCTTTTGAAGGCCTTATCCCACTACCACCATATCTCCACACTTTGAGAATAGCACTAGATTGGGGACCTCGATCCTTCATACAATACTCCGCCATCATCAAAATTCGAGCCTCCATATAAGCCTTTATACAAACAAACCTCTGTCGGATTTTTGATAAGTTGGAAGGATCACAACATTTGGTATCAGAGCCAAAGTGTTGCTCTCAAAGGTAAGAGTTGTTGTAACACCTTGTGGAAGGAATGATCCTTCTCCTTCTCCAAGTTGTTACAATGAACATTCTAAAATCGAAAAAGTTGAAGAAATCAGTTTTATATCTGAATTTTCTCACCTTTGAATCTGAGAAGTGCTCTTGTTTTAATTTTGTTCATATTATTCATTTTAATTATTGTTCTTAATTTTTTTTCATTATTTTCTTGTTCATAATTTTATTTTTTCTTCATTTGATCTTACTTTTTCTCCCTCTCCAAATTTTTGTAATCATCAATCCATTGGAAAAGTTTGAAGAGATCGGATTTACCATATCCATTTCTCTCATTTTGATCCAAATATCAAATTTCTTCTGTATTTCACATTTTTGTATATATCTTATTTTTCCTTGTTGCTAAAATTCTTTTTCATATTTTTCTTTTATTCTATGATCTTTTATGAACATTTGAATATAAATTTTGTATGCTAACTCCTCTCCAAGAATGAGAAATAAATCTTACAAGTTGATTGCCATAAAGCTAAAATTTTGACGTTTCGTCTCAAATCTGTCTCTGTTTTTTTTTTTCTTTTTCTCCTTAATTTCGAAAAATTATATGCTAATTTTTTTCCAATAATATACACACTATAATGTTTATGGAAATTGAATCTTACATTAAATTCCTGTAAGTAAAAGAGAAATAAAATTGGCAACCTACTTGTACAAATCTCAAAATTGTGATAAATTTGAAAAAAAAAATTTCCTTTTTGTAGGCATAATCTAATGCTTGATTTTTGTGAATAATTATCCTTTTAATTTTTTTTTTGTTGTGATTATCTATTTTTCCTTTTTTTCGTGTGATTATCTTCCATCCACACCTAGTTTAATAAATAAATAAAAAAGTTAATTATTGAAAAGGAATCTTTGACATTAAGTCACTCAAGTATAACTAAAAGTTGCTACTTGTTGATTTTCTTTCAAAAGTTGGTGCTAAATTGCTAGAAGAGAATACTTGTTATATTTCCTATTCAATGATAGTGCTAAACCTATAAAACTCCCTAGATGTGGTTTGTCTTACTTGAATAACTTGTGAATAATTTCCTTTTTTGTTGTTTCCAACTAACTTATCTTTTGGTTTTGGTCTAGGTTGGCTTATGCCGCCTATGATAGGGTAAGAAGTGAAAAAAAAAAAAAAATCAAAAGTGTTTTGCCAAAGGCAACAAAGAAAAGATTCCAAATTTGGAACAAAAGTATCAAAATCAAGAAAAAGAGCACAAAATCTCGTGCCTAGTAAAAAAAAATTCTTTTGTGCAACTGTTAAAAAGAAAACCCTTATGTGAAAGTATAACTCTACAAAACTTATACCTTTACCAAAGGAAAAGTTTTTTTTGAGACACTTAGGGAGTTGTTCATTGGGATTTCAACATTAGGCATCATTCTAGTAAAGAGGACATAATGGGAATAGCCAAGAGTCTTTGAGTCTTGTGTGATATAACTTGTTTTCTCCTAACGGCGGAATGATAACCAAGAAGCAACCAAAGAAGTACCAAAGTGACTTAAATTCAAAGTTTCCTCCAAAAACACTTAGGCATATAAATTGGAGCACTATCACACAGGCACTGAATACTTGTGTGTGAACCAAAATTTTCCTACTTGCTCTCTATTTTTGTAATTTAAGTTTGCGAATTAACCTTGTAATTTTTGGGAAAATTTTTTTTTTTTCCTCTTTTTAAAGTTTTTTTTGGGTGTTTCGATCTAACCCTAAGGGAGAAAATCTTCTTTCTACCCAAATCTTCTTGTCTCTTTGATATCAATGGATTCTAATGAGCAAGAAAAGATTCTAAGGTCAGCGCTTAGAGAAAGGTTCAAAGGGTATGATAGCAAGCTTGCTCACCTGCGAGCCCATCTAGGCCACTTGAGGAACCAAAGACAAGAAAACCCTACCCTAAGAATCCCAACATCCAATGAGCATCTTCCTTTCACTAAGCAAGAAGAGATACATTCTCCTCATGGTGCACGACTCACCTCATTGTTCACGCACCATTATTCAAGAAATGAGGTAAAAACTTCCACTTGTGATGAAATTAAAAGAGTACTTCAATCACAAGGCAAGTTGGAAAAAGATGTTGAGCAAGGAACTAATACTTTTCATACAAAAGGTAAAGTGGGGAAGGCTATTTGCTTGATTAATATTGATAGTGGTATTTGGACAAACATTGCTTCTAATTACCTTGTAGATAATTTGAATTTTGCTACTTTTCCTCACCCCAAACCTTACACTTTGACATGGCTCAACAATTTAGGTGAAGTTATTATTGAAAGACAATGTAAGTTGTCATTCTCTATAGGTAGGTACCATGGAGAAGTGACGTGTGATGTAGCTCCCATGGATGCCGCACACATTATCCTAGGCCAATCATGGATGCGTGACAACGGAGCAAAACATGATGGCTTCACCAATAGGTATTACTTATGCTCTCATGGTCAGAAATTTGCACATAATCCTCTTTCTAGGGAACAAGTGTCTCAAGCAAAGAAAGAAATGAATGAAGCAAGAGAACGAAGGAAGATGATACAAGAAGAGATAGAGAACAAAGATGTACCTAAGCTAACCAAGCTTACTCCCTCAAAAAAGGCCACGAATTCCACTCTCATGATTCAGCAACTTCGAAAGAGTTTGAATGGCTTACCTAAAATTTTAATTTCCACACAAAAGTTAGTAAAATCTAAGATTAGTTCCATATGTGATTCACTAACATGTTTTACAATTTTTGTGCAGGTTTTTAGAACTCAAAGTTTGACAAAGATTAGAATGCCCACGACATTCATAGTGGAATTAAGTCCACACTTAGTCAACATAAAAGAGTTTGGAACTTTGAATCATTTTATAATTACTAATCCGTCGTCTTGTTATGATGTAGGTTCTAAAGCCTTGAGGACAAAGCTTCGTAAAGAATGGGAGGATGATATGATCCAGAGATCCTCACTCAAACTGTCCAACCTTAAAAATGCGTATCAAGAAAAGTCGAACCATGAAGCTTACATAATTAGGACAAATCATAAGCATCAAGCCCAATTTGAAGACATGAGATCAAGTTCAAAAGCAATTGGGCCACATAAGGTTGAAGAGCATATTAAGGAAACTTGTTTGGGCAAGACAAAAATAATAAAACTTAACAAGTTCACAAAGGACTTGTTTAAAGTCCCTTGGATCATTTTCAAAGGCCTTTACTTTATTTTCTTGCCAAGAATAATTTCAGCCCACTCATTTTATTTGTAATTTGGCCATTACTTGTTTTATTAACTTGAATAAATTAGGTCCAAGTGTTAGGTCTTGTCTTAGTGAATGTTAGTTGTATTAGGAGTAAGCCAAATAAATGAGGTGAAACCCAGCCCACGAAGACATTGGAAGGCTACAAGAAGCTTCTAGAAGACTCAAGAAAGGAATAATTAATCAGCTTTAGTTCTTCAAAAAAAAAAAGGCAGATTGAAGGATGATTAGGCAAATTGAATGATGATTAGGGGAAGGAATAATCAGCCTTAATTCTTCAAAAAAAAAAAAAAGGCAGATTGAAAAATGATTGAAGATTCTACCATAAATGTAGGCTAGTGTTTTGTAACCTAAAGGCTCACTTCTGCTCCTATAAATAGAGGAGAAGTTCAGCCTTTGTAAGCATGATTTGAATAGCAAGAATTAAGAATTCCTCTCTACTTTGAATCATCATTAGCATTTATCAAAAGTTAGGGTAGTTAGCTTTTGTGGTTGTCTCCTTAGTTGAAGGCCTTATCCCACTACCACCATATCTCCACACTTTGAGAATAGCACTAGATTGGGGACCTTGATCCTTCATACAATACTCCGCCATCATCTAAATCCGAGCCTCCATATAAGCCTTCATATAACAAATCTCTGTCGGATTTTTGATAAGTTGGAAGGATCACAATAGGGGTGGCACCCAAAGGCGGACCAGGCATGAGAGGGTGATTACGATCTCTGTACCAGGCGTGGGAATCATTAAGATGGTTATAACCATGGCACTGATGGTTATTGCAGGAATCCGTTTTATGTTGTTAAAGTTTGAAGAAATCTTATGCTTGTCTACATCATTCAGTCTAGGTCGAATTGGTATTTTGGTCCCTTATAAATAGGGGTGTTGTTGTTTTGGTCCCAAATAAAACTACGATTGTTGTTTTGGTCCCTCATCAAATTTTTATTAGCATTTTTAGTCCCTTTTTACGAAAAAATTTAGAAGATTACGGATTAACTCATTTGATCGCTAGTCAAACCTAATTTTTTTTCCAAAATGATTTGTACCATGATGTTTTCAATCCATTTTATGACTCGGTTCCTCATGGATGTTTAATCCATTTAGGGTTTCCGCCGTTATTTCGAATTGTGAGTCGATCTAAATGGGTTGAACATTCATGAAGAACAGAGTCATAAAATGGATTGAAAACATCATGATACAAATCATTTTGAAGAAACAATTAAGTTTGACTAGCGATCAAATGATTTAATCCGTAATCTTCTAAACTTTTTCGTAAAAAGGGACTAAAAACGCTAATAAAAAATTGATAAGGGACCAAAACTGCAATCGTAGTTTTATTTGGGACCAAAAGATCAACAGCTCCATTTATAAAGAACTAAAATACCAATTCAGCCTTCAGCCTATGATGCACAAGTTGCAGGTATTTACTATAGAATCAGCAACTTAAACAATATAAAGACTCTCATGATCAACTTTGCAAAACTGGTAATAAACATTGAGTGCTCTACAATTAAAGTATTAAAAACACATTTTAGTTACTATGTTACTCGTTTGTTAAATAATATTTGTATTATTTTAATTTGTGACTTTCTTAATTATAATTTATAATTCTCCCACATGCTAGCAAATTATACTCCATATAACAGACAAGCAGTCTTGATTAAGATGACAAAAAAGGGTTGTGCAAGTATGAGAAGTTATTACCACTTATGGAAGATTCACCTTTGTAAACTATGATTCACGACTCATTTGCAAACTCATTTTTCTCTATTTCCAAACTCTTTTGCTTCAGCCATCTCCTTCTTCATTTTCTTCAAGCAGTCTGTGTTTTAGCCGTCTCCTTCTTCATTTCCTTACGATGCTTTAGCACGTACGACTAGGTGGCCTACGACTTCCGTCTCCGCCTATGTTTCAGCGGCCTATGACTCCGCCTCCGCCTCCTACTCTCCCGTTCCCACTCCCACCTACAACTCCCCATCCTCTGCATGGTACTCCTCGCCCCCATTTGTAACGCCCCGACCATACCCCCTATCTGATACAAGAGTCTAATCGGACGTCTTCCTGACCCGCACCAGGTCTCATTTCACAAAGTACAACTTTAATGAATGAGATTACAATATTAGAACGTATGAGCCATATTTAACACTTTGATACATACAGTTCAACTTGTTTTAAGACCAAAATACATTATGTTTACTAATACAACTACTTGGTCAAAATTCTATCCATTAGTTTGGGGTTGCTGCGCCACTTTGATCTAGAACTGCATCTGTCTTCAAAACCTAGAGGAAAATAATAGTTTTGAAAGTAACGGTGAGCTAACGCTCGTGAGGTTCTCTTTTACTTTGTTAAAACAAAAATTCTCAATTCAGAAATAACGATCACAAATATATCCATCCCATGCCAAACATTCAGTTTTACGTTCAATAAACATTTCAATCAATGCAACAAGTTATTACATTCAATCAATCATCGATCAGTCAAACAGTATACATTTAGCTTAATTCAAGGAGATAAACAATCACAATCCTTGGATTAACCATCAAACATTCAATCCATTTAGTGTGGTTGGGGTTCATCTGAGTTACCTGACCTAAAAGTATGAACGCCAACCACTAATAATACCTTTTAGTGTGGTGTTCCACACCGTCGCCAACCTCACCCAAACATTCATTTGTGCTAGCGAAAATATTACCTCACGACGACCTTACTCAACCAGCCGAGCCCTTTGCTGGCCTAGAGAGTTCAGCACAATCGAAGAGGGTTAGGGATCCTCTAACGGCTAACAATTGCAATAACAATTAAGGTATATCTGGGTAACCATTTTCACTACCGTAACAACAATGTCAAACAATAGTCGCCCATTCCAATCAATCACATATATAAATCATTCATTTAATGGCATGGGATAAATGATTAAACACGATCATATTGATACATATATGTAGGAATACAAACATACATATATGTACATTTACACATATAACATATATAAGTTATAGAAAGTTATTTGCACATCAAGAAAATAGCGAGAACACTCACTTGGTTCAATAACTAATACCGGAGCAGTTCTATGGGATCAATTCCTGGAGAAGCGTTAATTTTTCTTCACAACCTTTTAGGTTCTCCTACGTATAATTAGGAGTAACCCCTGTCCTGTTCCACCCTTTTAAACCTGCCTAATTTTTCCCTGAATCACATAAAAATCAAGAAAGGAATAGACAAGGTTCAAGTCAAGGGTCTATATTAACCTCTAAGTCTATTTTGTAATCCAAAAGTATCATTATAGTTTTAGGAAACTAGAGACTAAATGTAATTGAAAGTTCTAATGAAGAAATCCTAAAAGAGACCAAAGGATAAAATAGAGGAGTTGTTGAGTGAAAGGGATCAAATCTGGTTTCAATCGGAAATTCAGCAGCCATGTCCCCTGTTTAAAGGAAGATTCAGGAAATTATGTAAAACCATTTTGCAAGTTATAAAATTTTGAAGAAACCTTGAATATAGAGATTTAAAAAGAGCTATAGTTTGTCCAAAATGAATAAGAAACGAGGAAGATATGAATTTTCAAAGTTGCATGGTCAGCTCAGCATATTTCAGAAATCTAGCAGGACGACCTCTGATTCAAAAGCAGTTTCTAGAAGATATATAATTTCAAATGACAATCCGTAAATTTGCAACTAAAAATTTCAGAAATCTAAAAATTTGCAACTCTGCTCCAGAAGCTCAGACCTTAGTGTGGCTTTCTACATTCTTCACATTTTCAGTTATCCTCCTGTAATTAGCATAATTGAAGCTATAAGTTGAACATTTTCCACAAAGATGGACTAAAAATAAATAAAAATTAGGCCTAAAACTGTGCTAAAAATATATAAAAATAGATGTGAAGTGATTCAAATCAACTACATAGGATTTTCACTTCCTCTATCCCATATAGAGTTGTGAAAATCCCTAGATCTAACTTAGAACACTATGGTTCTAAGATCAAAAGACATAATTTAGGTGTTTCTCTGTATAAACTAACTCTAAGTTCTCTCTAAAATCTAACTACTATGTGTTACTAAAGTGTAAAACTATGGGTTTTCTATTCTAGTATATTAATTACACCAAAGAATGAATGAATTAAAGAATTACAAGTCTAAAATGGGCAATTTACACTTAAAAAATCCATAAAGGACAAAGTAGTCAAAATGTAGGCAATTCAGCTTTAGACGTCCAAGTGGCTACAGCGAGGTGGACGCCTAGCTTCTATATTCTTCAAACGTCCAGGTGGCGCCAAACCGTGATGGGCACCACCAGTCTCTAATCAAAATACGCATCCACCTCGCTCTGTAACCTGCCGGACGCGCTCTCCTCACTTCTTTCTTGTATTTTTCTTCAAGTTTCCTCCTTCTTTGCTTCTACTTTCTTCCCTTTTCAGCTACAAAGTCTTGTGTCTCCATCTCAACTCAACATCTTCAGCAATACCCTAGAAAACACACAAAACAAGCCATAAGTCACAACTTAAAACACATTTAGATTGAAAAGCTATCAAAAGTTAGCTTAATTTTGCATGCTTTCTATTCAAATAAGATGTGAAGTTGATTCACATTACTAACATATTTATTTATGTCTTTAGTCGATGTCACTACATCATGACTAGTGGAACTCTACCATCACTACAGCTCATACTAGTCTTGGCATATTGATGTTCCCACATCAATAATTGACTAGGGATAATTTTGTATTTAGAACATTTTATAGCTTAAGGGGTTTCACAACCAAGACATTTTGAAGGTTCGTTTATAAGTCAATATTCTAGTACATGTATTATTTCATCATTTATAAATATGCACAAGAATAATACAATGATGAAATTAACTCATTTAATTTACAATCACTCAAAGGACAAATGTCTATATAGCCCTTATAAGGGCACATATACCAACATTAAAGATATGTGAAGAGATGAAAATAACCTCATAAAATATTGGTCCATTAGTGAATTAACGGATCAAATTGACGGAGTGATCAAAACTAGAACAAAATGTAAAAATTAGTTATTTTATATCGAATTTTAAAAAATTCGTGACCAAAATCTGGATTTCAAAATAATATAATGAGCAAATACGCATTTCACTCTAACAAGATAATAGTGGGGTAATATAGTGGGGTAGTGTGGGTCCAAAATTATATGGATAGTGAGTGTAATGTTGTTGGAGAAAAAAGTGTAGTGGAATGTTGATGTGGTACTGATGTAGAGTTAAATTGGAGTTGAATGTGATTATGTTGATGTAGATGCCCCAGGGAATCTAAATGTGGACAATCTCCTTCCTTTTAATTGAGTATCGAAATTCTCATCGTTCTGTAATTTTTTTTTTTTTTTTTTGGTTTTCTCTTTCCCTTTCTCTTTCTTTCTTTCCTTTTTTTTTTTTTTTTTTTTAACTCCTACCCAATGATAGGCATGGTTTTGCCGAAATCGGTCAAACCGGTTAAATTTGGCCGGTATGTTTGGTTTAAAATTTTATCTCGTGGTCAGTGATTTAAAAAATTTTCAAACTGTAATATTGATTTGGTCGACATTTTCATTAATGAAACCAATCGGTATATTATTATATGTAATTTATTAAAATAGTAACTATATAATGAATATATAATTTAGTTTTAAAAATTAAATGATACAAGAGACAATTTATATACTAAATTCTTTGCAAGAGATTAAAGAGTTTGAAAAGTATGAAAAAATATAAAATTCAATGTTCTCTATATGATAGTTAAATGCAATTTCATATATTTTATTATTTATGCTAATAAAGTGTAACTCGCTTTTCTGTTTTAGATTTGGATCTTACTATTTGTAGCACAAATTTACTATTTGTAGCACAAAAAAAAATGAAATGACAAAAATGCCCTTAATGTATGAATAAGTAATATATTTCACAAAATTCAAAAAACATCTCAAAACATTCAAAACTCCCTCAAAAAATCTTACGAAAGCCTTCCAAATCATTCAAAAACGGTTAAAATCGTAGAAACAAATTGAAACGCATCGTTCGTTCAGCTTGGGATAGAGTCTACTTCAAAATTGACGCAAAAATGGTACGAATCTAATACTTTTGTATTGTTTTTATCATGCTGCCAAAAAAATCGCACATGTTTTGCAATTTTATTGGGAAAAATCGCCCATAATTGGCGAATGTGGTGTAAAAAATCGCCCAGTGTTGGCGATTTTTTACCCAAAATTCGCCAATTATAGGCGATTTTTCTTTGGAAAATTGCCTAGTTTTTGCGATTTTCCAAGGCAAAATCGCAAAAAGCAGGCGATTTTTCATGGAAAAATCGCACAATGCGTGCGATTTTTCAGAGGAAAATCGCACAATGGCTGCGATTTCTGAGAGAAAAATCGCCTGCTGCAGGCGATTTTTCTGAAAAACCGTATTTGCATGCAATTTTTTCATGGAAATGTTGCACATTGTTCGCGTGATTTATTTAAAAAATACCTACTCACATTCGTGATTTTTTCATGGAAATATTTCACATTGTTTATGTAAATACTTACTATTAGTTTGAATTTGATTAATGACGCAGGATCCAAATGGATTGCCCGACCTTCAGAGGGATTTGAGTCATGAGTTTAAGTGTCCTGGCTTTTTTCCTACTGAAGAAGCAGCATACACTTATTATTCAGATTTGGCTCTTTCATTTCGTTTCGAGCTGATTAAAGTAGGGAAAGGTAATAGTGGTAAATCTGTCACATATCGTTGTAACAGATTTAGAGATCCGGTTGAACAAGGGCCTCCCCCACAACAGAGGAAGAACACCAAACGGCGAGGGTGTAAGTGTATGTTCAAGTTATATTGCAAGGAGGTGATGGTTAATGGTTGGTGGGTCAAAGTTACACCAGGTGAAAAATCCATGCACAATCACACTGCTATAGTGTATCCAGAGGGGCACAGACAGCTCAGCCGGTTGAGTGATGATGCCAGACAGGTTGCTAGATCTTTGAACAATGCAAATATGAAGCCGAAGCTGATTCGGAATCACCTTGCTGAGACGCATCCTGGAGATAATGTTACAGTGAGGCAGGTAAACAATCTGAAATCTGCTGACAGGAAGGCAACATTTGAAGGTAGAAATATTGGGCAGCAGTTTGTGCATTATGCCGAGGAGAAGCATTATTATGTGAAAGTTTTGACAGAAGATGGCACAGACGTGATCACACATGCATTCATAGCGCATCCAATGTCAATTCAGTTGTTGAACAGATATTATTGGGTGATTGTGGTGGATGCAACATACAAGACCAACAAGTACAAGATGTCACTCTTCGAAATAATTGGTATGACTCCTTCCAACAAGAATTTTAATATTGCTTGTGCCCTTTTAAGAGATGAGAAAAAAATTACTTATGATTGGGTGTTTGAGCAGTTGAGAGCGTTGTTGGATGTTGAAAATTGTCCTAGTGCTATTGTTTCTGATCGAGAGATGGGTTTGATGGATCCTATACGGGATCATTTTCCTAGATCACACCATCTATTATGTTTGTGGCATATCGACCGTGATGTCGATAATCAGCTGAAAAAGCTTGTTGGTGAAGGTGACAGAAAAAAAGCAATAAAAAAGCTTTGGAAGGCAATTGTTAATTCGCCAACCGTGGAAGAGTATGAAATGTTACTAAAGCGGCTGAAGGATAGTTACTCTATGGTTGCGCCGTCTGTTGTTATATATTTGGAGAGGACATGGCTGGTGTACAAAGAGATGTTTTGTAGGGCTTGGACAAACAAAATTCTGCATTTTGGCAACACTAGTAGTAACAGAGTGGAGAGCACTCATGCTGCTCTTAAGGATTGGATGAATGCCGGCACCTACTCTCTTGACACGCTGTTTGGTGTGATTGACGACCATGTCAATTACCAGCTATCACAGATAAGGTAAATTTATTACATAGTTTAATTCCGTACTTACTGTATTTATTTAAATTATGCACTCATACCTTGATTACTTAACATGATTCAATACTTAATTTATTAATTTAATGCATGTACGTTTTACTTGATTTATGTATTTTTTAGGGAAACGCTTGAGGCATGCATTTCCAAGAAAGCAACCGCTATGATGTGTTTTCCTTATGAATTATTGAATGGTTATGTGTCGCACCATTGTTTGGAATTGATAAGTGAACAAGTTGAAAGGATTAGTAAGTTGGGCAATGACTTGTTTGAGCGATGTGGGTGTGTCTGCAAGACGACCCATGGGATTCCTTGTGCGTGTGAAATTTGGAAGTTGAAGGAATCGCGTGATACGATCACTATTGAAATGGTGCACGAGTTTTGGAAGAGATTGACGATTGAGCCATCCGAAGTGGGTTCGAACACTATTTCTGAGGAACTTAGGCATGATTTATATTAAGTATGTTATTTTACAATGTTTTGCTTATTTACATATATTTAACACATATTAAATTTTACTTTTTGCAATTAATTTTTTCAACAGATTCTTCCGCGAGGAACTCGTTCCTAGATTCGAGAGCAGTCCACGCGTGGTTATGCGTGATCTTATCGTCAAGTGGAGCGCGTCGCTGAATCCTGACAATTCAAGTGTGTTTGAGCCAGCTATTTTGTCAACATCAAGGGGTCGCCCAAGATTACATCCATCAGTGATGCGCGAGAGGAGTGCACGAGAGAAAGGTTCAAGACGCAGTGATGCATCTAGGAGATCTTCTCAGAGATCGTTGCACTTCGAGGAAGGTAATATATGTTTTTTTTTTTTTTTTCTCAATTAGATGGATTGGTTACTTTAATTTTTTCTATAAGACTAAAATTTACTTTTACTTGTTTATATTCCAATTTACAGTTAGAGCGGATAGTGAAAGTATTCCCATGATTCCACATTATGTCCATCCTTTCTGCAATGGCATTACGGACGTAGAGGCAGATGGCAATTGCGGATTTCGCGCTGTTGCATACGGTCTGTATGGCAATGAAAATGAATGGGAGACGGTCCGAAATGCGTCTGTTGGCGAGATTCTTATGCATCAGGATACTTACATACCGCTCCTCCGTGCATGTCTACCACAGGAACTTTTTGAAGCCGGCGCAGATCCTATTGCTTGGGCAACTGGTCGATTGAATCATTTTTCATCACCATGCCCCTTTGCTGGCTGGATGATCACCCCAACGGACTTGTTTGCTATCGCCACTTATGCAAACGCATTGGTAATCCATCTCAGTCTCGCTCGCGGTTGTTGTTTCTCCATTCTACCTTTGAGGCAGTTACGGGGCAGGGGAAGACCATCTCGTCAGATAGCCATTGCACACGTTCGTGGTAATCATTTTGTTCATGTCCGTTTGACCGATGATTGTCCTATACCTTCGTTGGCATTGTTGTGGAGACATCATTGCGATGAATCTATGGCTACGTTTGCAGCATCTGATGAATTTAAAAATAGGCTGGACCATTGGGACATGATTTGCGGACCATGATTGTTTGTAGCATTGAACTTTGATTTGAATATTACATTGTTCTTTTTCATAATGGACATTTATTTATTTTTTCAATTTCGATATCATAAGAGCATTAAATACCAAACAACTAAAAAAAGGATTAAGCATGTAAATAATAACATAACAGAATCGTCATAGCATCACAATCTAAAAAAAAACATACATATATACATATACAGTAATCTGCTACAATCACCCAGTTAAATGCCATCGATCTAGCTCCTCCCTCAACGCTTCCTCCATTTCGTTCGTCTCTGGTAATCCATGATCTCTTATGACATGTACGGCTCGCTCAGTTAAATGTGTAAATCGGCTCACCCACTACAAAATCAACAAGATGAAATTAATTAGTAATTGTCTATATTCAAACCCAATGAAAAAATATTATTAAATAAAATTAAATATAAAACAAGTTACATACATATTCTGTGTTGGTGCGGGGCGGAACTCCACCATCATCATCGGGGGGGCCATCGACGAACAGGTACGGGTGAGAGTGAAGGCGAAACCATGTGATGTACTCAGGTGTGGTAGCACCGGGATACTCTGAATGCTGCAGGAGATCAGGCCGTATACTAGCGAACAGTGCAGACTGCCATACGCTCTTGGCAAACTCCAAATCGAAATCAACACTGTACCCACCACCGTACGCTCTGTATGCCGCCTTCGGTCGGAGGATGGCGCATGGGATATCCTGAACGAACCCCAACTGGCGCACGCACCTATCTGGCATGTACGGCTCAACCTCGTCACCACATGCGATCAAGCCCCTGTACGTGGTGATCGGGGTGCGGATATGGGGATACATACCGTACGGTGTCCAAGTCACCTGTAACATATACAATTGTGGTTAGATATTTATGAAATATTTACAATTTAACTAAAACTTAAATTATACAATGTACAAATATAGTTTAACATACCTCCTCCGGTCGCAGGTGGTCAAGTGCATGCCGGTACCTCTGGAGACGGGAACTGGTGCCCTGTCGGGGGCCAACACTCCACAAAGCAGCGCGCGGCGCGTGTGGATCGTCAGACATAGGCACGGAGTGTGGCCTGAACGCCGGAAAATGCTCGTATATCCATGCCTGAAGAAGCGTCAAACAACCTGCCATCCCGCTGCATTTACCTCTACTAGCCTTACCTAAATGTCTATACAGGTAAGCTAGTGCAGAGGTGCCCCAAGCATACTGATGCACAGTGTGCAACTGGCCCCTAATCTGTACAATGTGCTGTGGCCTAATCCTATTGGAACTCTTGTCCACCAATAAAGTACAACCAATGGCCAGCCACAACCAAGCCTCCATATCAAGGGGCATGTGCATAGTGCCCGTCTCCTCAATCGACGGCCTCGTGAACACGAAATCAGTGAGTACCCCACCATCGGTGTGATTCATCTTCCAATCCCCATCACTCGCTGACACCTGCAGCAGATCTCTACACAGTCCCCACATCACACTCTTGTCAGTACGATCAGCGACCATACTGCCATCTACGGGGACACGAAGTATCTCCCACACATCGTGCAGGAGAATAGTCATCTCACCGACAGGGAGATGAAAGGTGTTCGTATCGGGCTGCCACCTCTCAACGAATGCACATATAAGCGGCGCATCAATGGCCGTGTGCATGATAGATGGAAGGTGAGCCAACCCGGTACCCCTCAACAAAGAGCGACAGTCGTCAGGCATGGCGGCCAACCACTTAACAAGTCGCTCACAAGACCCTGCCCTATTGTGGCATCGCAACTCCGTCCTAGGTGGTAATGCCTCCTCACCATCCTCCCCGTCCTGTCTATATCTGTAGGCCACATGGCCTTTCCAACTAGGAATGACAGACCCATCAATGGGTCCACCAGTACACGGCTCAGTCACAATCCAAGACGTGTCTTTCCGCCCACGCATATTTGTAACTAAATTCAATAAATTATTTACTATAAACAAATTTATTTAACAATAACAATTCAAATAGCAAAACATAATACGAGAAATAAATAAATATAAATGATATTCGTCGAAAATTCTAAACTGACCTGGTGGGGGGAGCTGCTCATCGCGTCCTGAGGGTGAAGGCAACCCATCTCCGCCAATGAAAGGCTGCTCCTCCTCCCTGTCGCTCTCATCATCTACCAGCTCACGGAGAGGGACACCTCTGCCTGCTCTCTTCTTCCTATTAGAAGCTGTGGGCCGTTGTCGCGGGAGTGCCTTCCCCGCAACCTACAGCAAATTACATGAAAATAACATTAAAAGTACGAATAATAATAAAAAACATGACAAAAGTTAATCATATTTACAATTAATTAAAGACGAACATAAAATAATATTTTTTGGTAAAATCTCACCTATTGTGCGATTTTACACTAGAAAATCGCACAATAGGTGCGATTTTACAAGGGAGGTGCGATTTTCTTAGGGAAAATCGCACATGGACAAAATCGCGATCTGGTGCGATTTTGTCCAGGAAAATCGCACATGATGTGTGATTTTTCCCTATAAAATCGCACCAGATTGCGATTTTATAGTGCGATTTTTCCCCATAAAATAGCACCTATTGTGCGATTTTGTAAGTAAAAATCGCACATCAGGTGCGATTTTTACCTTTAATTTCGCACAATAGGTGCGATTTTTCCAACAATTATGACCGAAATAATATGATTTGTAGCTGCATGAATAAGCCTTTGCCCTTCCCGTGACCCCGTGGTGGTTGAGAGCCGCCTGCGTCCATTTTGCGATTTTTTTCAAAATTTCTTGAATGGTCTGAGAGAATTTTGCTTTGAAAATGTGAAATGAAGTATGATTTTGTAAGGTTTGCAAGGCAATTATAAGCGTACATGTAGGAAAAAATCGCACTTACTTTACAATTTTCCGGGGGAAAATCGCACACAGTGTGCGATTTTTCCCTTGAAAATCTCATATTGGGTCCGATTTTTCGTTGTTAAATCGCAAATTACGTCCGATTTTTCATCAAAAGTTCCCATTTTCTGTTTTAAGGGTATTTTAGGCATTTTATCCAATTTTTTGTGCTACAAATAGCAAAAATGTGCTACATTTAGCAGCCCAGTTTAGATTTTGCCAACTATCTAAACATTTGTCCGGATAATATCGAGTGGTAGCATTTGCTAAAATATGTAATAAGTAATTGTATTTTATATTTTCCTTAAATTATATTAATCCTTTTAACTTGTATTTTTATATAATGGTATAATATATAATGGTTTACATGCTTTTGTTTTTAATTTGAAGGTAGAATTTGGTGTTGGTGGATGGATAATTTGGAAGACGAGATCTTTTATATATAATCTTCAATCATCATTATGAATTTTTCTATGGCCTGTTGGAATAATTTGTTTTTATGTTATTTGATTTGTGAACTTGCATTCATGATAAAATTAAATCCTTAAAACATAATTTAACCGGTTTAAATTAATACATCAATTTAAATTGAAAAATTTTCAACTGTCCTTTCCTACCGCCAATAGCGTCTGCCCAAGAAAACAAAACAATCATTATTATATAAATAATCTCATTGACTGTTGACACCATCAGGTTCAAGTTCGATTGAATCATTTCCTATATTAGGAATTTTATTTTTATGTTTTATCTAAATAAAATTTGAATCAATAGTCAATTACCAAAAAACAATAATCATTTAATATTCATGAATTAAAATAATCTATAATTTTAAGGCTACAATATATATTACACGAATTCCATCGCCCCTAATAATAGTAGTACGAGTGTACAATGTATGAGTTCCAAAAACAAGCTTTCAATAAAACACACTATCCAGTTTTTTCTATATTTTTTTCTTTTATTATAGACGCCAAAGAACGATTATTCATATATAAATATATATATATATAATATGCATTAATTAGCGCTTCAAAAAAAATTTAAAAAAAAAACAAGAGATGGCCCACTTAAACTTCATTCTGCTGAGAACATCAAATGACACGTCTCAGAAAACCTGTTCCTAAACCAACAATTTACAAACACACCAAAACAATAATTTACAACACCAACAATTGCCATGATGTTTGCGAAATTAAGCTCCACAGAAATATCAACAGCTCATTTCCTTGGACCTGCTGCATCAAACTATGCTCCAGAAATTCCCCATCTATGCAGCAAGTACTATGATCACAATGAGTAGAACAATCCCAAAAATAACCAGCAGTAAGCAGGTCTGCCATAAACATACACAAACTCAACAAATTACTATCTTCATTTCACCCATCTTACCACAAAACCTACACAAACAAATCTCATGCAAAGTAATTTGTTTAAAATTACCAGAGATGAGTTCGATCTTTGCGTTTTCGCAGCCTTGACAAGTTGTGCTTTGCCCTGTGCAGTTGCATCATGAGAATTCTCAATATGTGTACTAATATCATCTGCAGGTAACACAAGTATGCCCACTTGTTAATACTTTTTATTCAATAATAGTTAAACCACTGTCATAAAAACTGCAGATAGGTTACCAATCATTCCTCCTTGTTCATGAACCAACACGGCAAGATCTTTAAATATCTCATTCACTTCACCAATTTGTTGCTGAATCTCTTGGATACCCTGATCTCTTTCTTCGATTATTGCCTCATTGAAAGCAATCTCATTATCCAGAAATAGAACCTCCTGTCTACAGGACAAAAACTAAACATATAATAAGATATGACCAAAGCTTGTACATCCAACACTAGTAGAATTGTTAACAAACGCACCTTCTAGATTCCACAAGAAGAGCTCGCTGTTCAGCACTCTGGTCAGAACTTACATCTATCTCGCTAGTTGTTAGGTTGCTGACAGAAAACAATAATATCAGAAACAACAGGGGGGCATGTAGAGAAATTGACTTAATGCTGAGTACAACTATTCCTCAAACAGGTTCCACCTACAAATCAAACTATTAAACAGGTTCCATCTACATCAAACACGGAACATTTAAACAACCACAACACTATATGGGTGCCTGGTTAATGGGTTTGAAGAGGAGGGAATGGAAAATGAATGAAAAATCATGCTTGGTAAGGAGGGATGATTCCTTCGGTAGCGTCTCATTTTATGGAGTAGCCCAAACCACTCTATGTTGGGGCAAATGAAATTTCACCCATCCCTATTCCCAAATATTATCACTCATTCCCATTACCATAACTCCATTTTAACCATGCGCCGCTTAAGTTTCTGAACTTTTTTTCTTTTATAGGGAATTTTCAGGAAGAAATGTATCCAAAACCAAGCCCTCCATCTATAGTTACCTAGACATTTTGACTGCTTGGGGAATGAAAGGAGTATATGCTGTCTCCCTCTCAGCGGCAAGCCTTTGAGCTTTCTGAAACTCTTTTAAGACTGACTGGAAATCTTTAGCAAGTTTAGCATCTGTTATTTTCTTGCTTGCCTGCGCATAGATAAGTATTAAAGTCCAAGACTCAGGAAAGGGAAATGTAGAAAATGATAGCACGCCGAAGGGAAAAGCAAATTCAAGTAAGTCCACAATAAACAACTAAAAACAATTACAAACAGCTAGGCTACGCTAAAATATGAAAAGCATCTTATTGGATTGCTAATAGGAGCCGAGGAGAACCCTTAACCATATAGGAGGACGCTAAACTGAATTATCATGCACGGACCAGTCAGATAAAGAAAAAGAAGATCATTGCAACACAGCTCTGAAGATAATTAAAAACTAGCATGAAAATGAAAGGAGTGGGAGAGGTAATGAGGGGAAACAGAGAGTAAACTATGTCAACTGAGCAATGAGTTTCAAGGTATCTTACACTGACTTCACTGCGATGGTCTGTCTCACTAGCAACCTTCAGTTTTGCAGAGGTGTCCTTAACCAACTGTCCAATATGCAATCTTGTTTTGTGCCTGTAATTGGAGAAGCATCAGATAAGTGGCCTGAAAAGCCAAAAGAAGTGGGTAAATTCACTAAGCAGAAGATCTGAGAGAAAACCAAAACCCTGTTTGTTTCGTACTTATTTGGGAGTGGAATTAAGTAGCTTGGGATTATCCATCAGTGGTTCAATAATAGACAGATTACAATAAAGTTTACTCAGGCCACAAAATCAATCACTCGGGAAATTCATGAAACAGTTCCTGTGCAAACAACACTCTAGAAACAACAATTCTCTTTTTGTTTTCCTTCCTTTCCCTTAGATGGAAGGCAGGACAATAAGCTTCTTCCGGCCATCCCAACAAAGTCAGGCACCAACTATCCCATTGTGAAGTGAACAATCGGCAAAAGGTTACTAATAGTACAAGTTTCTCATATAGGCGAAAATGACAAGTTTCTCATATCGGCGAAAACCACAAGTTTCTCATATCGGCGAAAACCACAAGTTTCTCTTAAGGATACGGTTAGCAACCGCCTTGAGCTAAACAAGAAAGAAAGGCCACTTGATAATGTGAAGATATTACTCTCAGGGTGTGACTTGGTGTTCCAAATTTTCATGGAAAATGAATTTAAAATTTATCCAGATGGACAGCTACCTTGGATTGTCATTTTTTACTGCACAATCAATGAGTGGTGAGGCGAAAGTAAGGTTTGTTATCTGAAATTCGTTGGCCAAGCATTAAATTTGGTGGATGAGGAGTTAAGCAGCTTGCCGAAGGAGTCACGAATATCAGCTGGTAAGCAGTGTTGTCAGACTTGGACTGGACTAGATGGGACCAGCCTGCCAAACTGTTGTGATTGGGAACTGCAGCCATGAACGTCCTATTAAGATGAAAAAACGGGATGGTAGTCAACCGGTCAAGCCTGGTCAAAACCCAGAGTTGAACTGGGAACCAGATAAACCGGACAGCCCCAGGATTTTGTCTTCTACTTTCTTTTCAGTTTCTGTTTTTTTTTTCTTTAGTCTGAAATTTATTTGTTTACTTCCTATTTGACTTTTTCATCAAATTAGTTTTCATTTGAGCAATATTGCCAAGAAACCTGAATAAACTACAGCGACAATAAACATAATTTATCCAACTATTCAGTAAATCAAATTTTATAATAAATTAGGGGAAAATAAGGAATGCAGAAGTACTGGAAGAGTGGGAAAAAAAAGGAGAAGAACTGAAGAAGTAGTCTCAGACTGTTGAGGAATTCATTTCTTGTTTGAACAGAGGATGAGAGAAAAAGAAAAGAAAAACAAAGCAGAGGAAGTACTAAACTTAAGAAATTAAGCTAAGGAAACAAAAAGGAAAGAGATGAGACAATGAAATCTTCAGGTCAGAGAGAAAGAGAAAGGAAAAAGCAAAGCAGATGAATATTAAACTTAAGAAATTAGGCAAAGAAAAAAGGAAAAAAAACAGAGAGAGATGGGAGGATGAAAGATGATGATGAGAACATGACAAAAGCACAGCAAGGGAGGCTGCAAAACTTGAAGGAGAAATTGAGAGATGTTGTTAGGGTTTTAATTTCTTAGAGTTGTACCAAAGGAAAATATATTACGGCCCAATATTTTAAAGTTTTAGTATATTGACCTGCAAAACTAAAATTAACTCATCGTTAATATATTTATAATTTAAATTCATTTAGAACATCATTCCGATTTTTCTTCCGAACTAACCAAGTTGACTTAGTGACCCAATCTCCTGGTCTGACAACACTGCTGGGAAGAGATGAAACTCCATTGAAACGAAATTATCGGCAAAAGCAGTAAAGGTATGATCTCTATGATGACCTTGTTAGTTTTTAGCTGGAGAAATCACTGTTACAAAATACACGAAGAGGTTTAACAAGATGAGAATTTGTTGCAGAACTACTTCAGAGTCGATAACCATATTTAGTTGCCTCAAGCTAGGCTTGAAACCACAGAGCGGTAACCAGATCGTACCTCTCAAAGTCTACTCAATTATGATGCTTTTTTGCTAGCTCTACGGATTGAGAACCGAGCAATATTCTTTCAGGAGGCCAATCATAGAAAGAAGGATAACAAAGAGAAATGGTTCAATTGCAGACTCAAGGGGCTCATGGCAGGAGTCACAAAAATAACAGGAACTTGCATATCACACATAGAACTTGAAGATATGAACAGTTCTGAGACTACCTCATCAGCTTTGAAGATCTTGAGGAAGTTAAAACAGGATACTTTGCTCTTGAAGTTTGTAAAGGTGTATCCCTAGTGCACCAAAAGCTTGAAACAAGATTGGAGGAGAATCACAATTTTGCAAACTTTAGCAATTCTTATATTATAGTCCTATAGGACCATGCACCACGGTGGTCCACTAATTTTAAATTACTGATTGTCGGTGAAAGAAAAATAAATGGACCCCACCATAAAAAAAAAATCATCAAGAAAATCAGTACTTTGAAACTATTGGACCACATGGTGTATGATCCTATAGAACTACAACATAAATTGGCGAAACGTTAGATTGTTGCAAAAACTGGAACCAAGAAACTTAGTATTGATGGTGGTAGTAACATGAAAATAGTTTCTAAGGCTGTCATACAAAAGCTTAACTTGCCTATGGACCTCTATGCCGGTGACCAAGCTTTTGCTTGGTACAGTTGAAACACGGATCATATTTTGATTCGTATGGTGTGATGTCATTCCCATGAGAGTTGCACCTATTCTCCCAGAGAAGTGGTGCATAGCAGTAAATCCAACAGTGATTCATTATAATTCAACAAGTATATTATTTTGAAACCTCAAAGGGCTTAAACCATATGAAAACATCAAGAGCAAAGATAAGTCAAGTTTCAAAACCAATGAGAGAGGTGGAAATGAAGATAAAACTCCTCCAAATCCTCCACACAAGAAGCCTTTTGAGAGAAAATGCAAAATGGATCACCTCCTAGCGCGATTCAACATGCTCTAGATTTTAATCTAGTTACAAAACTTCCTAACCTACCTGCTTATTGACTGAAGCTTGCTGGACCTGCTGAACTAAAGAGCCAAGTGGATAGTAATTTGGCTAAAAGATATACTCAAGTGAGTATAATTCCACATGCAGTACCTACTACTTTACTAACATTTAAAAATTTGGGAACTAGAGGAAGGTAAACTGATAGCCGTGAGACAATGCGATGACAATTGTCGCCAGAAGGTTCCTATCAACCAATTTTTGTACCAAAATCATGCATTTATTATTATTTTCTTTAATAAAATGGATGGCATATAATCTCCAACTCTAATGAGTACGGTGTTGTAGAAAATTAAATACTTACTTTTAATAAAGAGTCATGACACAAATCAATTTTATGAAATCCAAAAGAAAAAAATATGAGCATAATTAACTATTGTATTTGTGCATCTTTTACATTTATGATAAGTGTATGAACATGCACATTCTAACAATTTTATAACAGATTTTCAATATGATGAAATAGAATTAATATGTTATCAATTTCTATATATATACGCATTTAGTCTAATTTGTTATTCTTTATTTTGTTGGATTCCTGTTGATGTGAGAAATTATGGAATTTTTATCCTTTTTTGTATTTATTTGTATGGTAGAGTAATATGGTTTCCAATTCCTATATTTCATGATATGCCGGTCATGATTATTGGTGTGACAATATTCACTAAGATTGCCTTAAGAAATGGGTGCTCACAAATAAGAATACCACCGGGTGTTGAGTAGAAAACAATTTAAAGCCAAGGATGGTTTTTATGAATGGTTGACCTTGCCATTTGGTCTTTCAAATGCCCCGAGAACTTCGGTGACAGTTATGATCAGGCATTCAGCCCTTTATTGGTTGATTCTTAGTTACTTATTTTAAAGGTGAATTATGTTATAGGAAGACAAAAGAAGAGCAGACTTACCATCTTCAATAAATGGCGAGAATTCTACGATGGGGAAAACCATATATAACTCAAGGATGAGGGTCTATGCCACATGTGGTTTTCATAGGTTTTCTTGCTTCTAGCAAAAGCATTAAAGTCGATCCTGACTGGATAAAGGCAATCATAGAGTGGCCTGTTACTTCTACAGTTTAGCAAGTGTGATATTCTAATGGACTGGCAACATTCTCAACGATATTTACATTGTACAAAGGGCAGTCCAATATATAGAATTTCGTACTTGCAAGAGGTCCGGAAAAGGGTTGGGCCATCAAGGTCTAATATACACATCCATACCTCATATTACACTAAGCATCTGTACTTATATTACTAAGAAGGCTCTCTCGGCAACAATTGCCCGTGACCATAGATCACATAGCAACACTCTTACTGCTGCTAAGGCTCCCCTTTACACAGCTCCAGAAAAGTAAAATGTACAATCACCTCAAAGTTTTTCATTTATGTTTTCTTTAATACTTAACCACCACTTTGAAGGGGAGCCTTGGCACATTTCAGAGCTATTCCTATGAGACATGAAGTCACAAGAGGAGACTCCGATACAGCCATTTTGAGAAACATGAAGTCAAAAGTTGGAGTCCCAGAAAAAGGCAATAATAGAAAATATAAGGTAAGCCTACAGACACAAAGCCTTAATCGGCCGATCCTTCCCCGGACTTTACATGTGCAGAATGTTCTATGTCCTCGGCTGCCTTTTCTTTCTCTACTTAATTACAACTCTGAACCTTTCCATCCTCACAAGTGCACCATTTTCCAACACTTTAAGCTTTAAATGCATTCTTCTTCCCTCACCCTCACCCCCCAAAAAAAATTGGAAAATGATTGAAAAAAATATTTCCTTATGCAATCAAGACTAGTACTTTGACCTTGAAACTTCCAGTATTAACAGCAACTACTAGCCACAATGGCGAAACCACAGTTTCTATTTTCTGTATTCACCTCTTGTGAGTATTTTTTCACTTTTGCATAAAATAGTGCTAAGGATAGAGGCAGCTGTTACCCCAGCCACTCTGGCACGCCACTACAAAGATACCCAAATTCAACACATCCCATTTAAGTCATCATCCAAGTTAAGACAAACCCACAAAGTTTAGGTTGCCTATTAATCATATCAACTCGAGGACAATTTTAATCATACTAAACTAAATCACCTTTAGGATGAGACAATTCTAATACCATCAAGTAGGCCTCTAAGATTAAAAGGCAAACAGTGCTAATTCTCAAAACACAGAATTACATCAATCTAGCATCATGAACCGCCTCCCAATCTACATAAAACTGCGACCCATCGAAATAAAACAACATATCAGATTAGAAAAATGAATTCTTTTTAATAAAAGAAAACAGCTACTTATGAAGGCATCCAGCAACTCAAAGAGGTAGAAATGCCATTGGACTATTACATGAAACGCATACCAAATTCAACACGCGCTGTTAACTTATAATATCATAATAACCAACAACAAACTCACAGCTTATCACGGAGCTCAGGCGTATCTTTCGGGGTTCCCAAGGTATTAACGAGTCTTTGGAAAGTGGAGACCGCGGTATTGATCTGAAAAATCCCAGAAGCCACGGCTTGCGTTGAATCTTGCTTCCCACCTAAGGGCCTCGATCCAACTACCCGACCCGCCTCTAGATCTTGAAAACTCATCCTCAATACCCTAAAAGACTCCAATCAGAGGGGAAAAACAAAAAGAACAGGCTTTTATTTGGGTAAACTTGAATGAATTCTTGATATGTTAGGCAAGTACGAGCTAATTTCAGAAACGAATGCTCAAAACAAAGTACAGTTGAATGATCTGTGAAATATCAGAAGCACGAGGGAAAAGAACAGGGGAAGGGAAATTTCGGTAGCGAGAAAGTTTTGAAATGTACGAATAGAAACTAATGCCCTTGGGTAGCATTGGCTCGAATCGGAATGGGTATGGTATAATGGAGGTGGGAATCGGTATGGTTTAGAATGGTATAAAACATATCTGGATTGCTATTTGTATAACTAAATTGTTATTTGTATCACAAAAAAATATATAAATAATAATAAAATAACCAAAAGGCCCTAATGAAAAATGTTAGAAATTGCTAAGTATTGGGCAAAAAAGCAACTAAATTGCGTTTTGACCATGTTCAGAAACGCAGACAATAACGTTTGTAACATGCAAAATATAATGCCGATGATGTTTTGGAAGATCAAAAACGTTAAAACGTTACGATAGTAATAACTCCAAACGTCTCAATTTAACGTTTCCTGGCAAAACAAAACGTCAAACCTCAGCGTTTCAACCATGGGTCGCTCGTTAAAATGGTGTGTTTTGTCTATGGTTCGCTCGTTAAAATGACACATTTGTGACTATCACAATCTAAAAATCAGTTAAACGATTAAAACGCATCATTGTTGCGACAGTTTTGGCGAAATTATTTTTTCAACACGCGATTTGAGTTAGATTTTGACAGCAAAAAACGCAGAAATTGACGGAGGAGATGGCGAATCATCACAAAGACACTGCGCGGGCAAAGGTCTAATGATAAACAAGGTAAAAATAGTTTGGTTCGGCAATTTTTTGTTGTTACTGCTTTTCTGCGTATAATCGTCCTATTTTTGCGTTTTTAGTTGCATGAATCATTGTTCTTTTGCGTTAATTATGTTAGATATCGCTGTTTTGGTGCGTTTTAGGTTTGTAGAAAATGTAGTTTTGTAGGGATTTTGGTGGCAATGACCGTGAATGTCTGATTTTTGGGCCTATGGAAAACGCAATCAGTGGCATTTTTTTTGCCACAAACGTCGACCGATGGCGTTTCGGTAGTTTGAAAACGCAATTGCTCAGCGTTTCTGATTAGGTCAAACGCTGAGTAATAGCGTTTGACGTTGACAGAAAAATTAATTTAATGCGTTTCTTAGTACTAAAAACGTTAATAAGTTGCGTTTTGTTTGCTAAAAATGCTGATTTGGTGTGGTTTATACAATTTGTACTTATTTAATTAAATTTACTTCCACATTTGAAGTTTACAATATAATAGCTTATATTTATTTATTTATTTAGGGTGGCGCTAAGTTAAAGCCGCAAGTAGATAGGCAGCGTCCCACAGCTTTTGCTAGAAGACAGAAGGTACCTGTTAGGAAAGGAGGAGGTAGAGGGACTGGTGGAGGTCGTGGTGGAGGAGGTATTATTATTTCTGATGGAGGGCGAGAAGGTGGAGGTGGAGGTGTAGATGGCGGACAAGGAGGTGGTGGACGAGGAGGTGGTAGACGAGGATGTGGAGGTGGCGTTGGAGGTGGTAGAGGAGGTGGAGGTGGCAATGACTCCTCATTTCAATTGAGCGATGAGTAGGAGGAGCAGCCGCACCATGAGGAGGAGGAGCAGCCGCGGCAGGAGGAGGCCAGTGGGAGTGGACGCCCACTCGATGAGCAGGGTGAGGGGGATACCTAAGGAGGTGACCCTTCTCACCCATACGCTGAGAGGACCGTCCGGTATAAAAATCTGGGCGACGGACAGTTCGAGGAGGTCGGTCCTGCTTCAGGTACATGTTTGAATTTATTTACATAATTATTTATAATAATTATTTGTTTTAATTTCATTGTTGATAAAATTTGTGTATTGTTTGACTTGTGTGTTTTTTATATAGTTCATTATTTATTTTAATTGCTTATGTATTTGCTTATTTTACTTATTTGTTAATTACATTAATTTGTTTTTGTAGTTATTTATTTTAATTGATTTAGATTATTAATTGCATTAACTAGCAAAACGTCCAAAAACACCTAGCACCACGTTCAAAAAAAACAACATGAACAAAGTTCAAAAACACCTAGCACCACGCACAGAATCAACAATCAACACTTCCAACAAGAACTTATCACCACATCCAGGACAACTACATTGAATTAATTGATTTAATTTTAAATTGAATTAATTTGTTATTTACTTGTTTATTTTAAGTTGTTTATTTAATTTATATATTTATTTATATGAGTTTTATATTTTGTCAATTTAGTTCACCCTAGGAAGCGCGTGAAGCAGGATCAGAGTTGGTTAGTTACAGGGCCCGTTGAGGGGGCCCCTATAGATGATAGTTTAATCCCTAGTTTTTTAGGGCATGTGGTATATAGGTATTGGTAGGCGGGGGTGCCTACCAGATACCACCTTAGATGCCACAATAGGGGTAGCATGTATGATATGTTCGAGAGGTGGATTGTATCCATGACGGTCGAGGGTGCAAAGATTTTGAGCGGGACGGGACTTGGACACCTTCCCCGCATTATGCACCGGAGTATTGATGAGCCTCTCATCAGTGCGTTTTTGGAGAGGTGACAGCCGGATACGAATTCGTTCCACCTCCTATTTGGAGAGATGACCATCATCCTACACGATGTGTGAGAGATTTTAAGGATTCCAGTAGATGGTCGACTTATCACTGAGGTTACACCGTCTTCCACCATACTATCATGGTCTATGGGTTTGCTAGATATTCCTCCAGAGGAGCGACTAGACGGTGATTTGTACAAGAATGGTGGATTTTCTACACAGCGGGTGATCGAGTGGTGTATGCAGCGGGTCAGGGACGATTCAGATGTGGCCGCTTTTGCATGGAGTCTTATTGGGACTTGTCTATTTACAGACAAGAGTTCCAATAAGTTTATGCCATCCCCTGTACTACAGGTTAGGAAGGGGATGGATCAGGTTAGACATGAGGCATGAGGTACAGCGACACTTGTATTCCTGTACCACCATCTAGGGTGCGCGAGTCACCACAGGACACAGAGCTTCACTGGATGCATGACTCTATTACACTCATAGATTTACGAGCACTTCCCAGATTTTAGACCCTATCCGATGCCCCTTCCATTGCATGACACATAGGCGCGTGCGGCGAGGTGGGCCATTGATAGCCACCGTGGTACAGAGCAGAGCCTGAGCTCCTTACGCCTTGCACTGGACGAGATGACCGCAGACATGGTTAGTAAATATAAAAATTATATTTTGGTTTAATATAAGTTTTATATAGTTTATTATTTAAGTAATTTCAAATAATTTTCAAAGGTTACCTGGATGCCATACGGTCGCGACGCCATAGCGAGGACGCCGAGGACCCTGTACCGAGAACTTATTGCGTACAGGGATCACATTGAGCCATACATGTCCTACCGATGCGTCCGCCAGCTTGGGTATGTTCAGTGGATGCCAGCTCGATTCATCCGTCCCGGCAGGGATATTTACCGCGGCTACACTGGGAGGCCATATGTGGTCAGACATGTCGTGGAGTATGCCGAGTCATCTTGGGAGGAGTTCGAGACGACATCCATGGGGATTTCCCTCATAGGGAGGCAGCAGACCGGTAGGGCTATTCCTCAGAGTGCATTCGTGGACGGGTATTTACAGTGGTTTCGAGAGCGTTCACATCCGCGAGTCATTCCTGTCGATCCTCAGGCTGTTATAGAGCCACGTCGACCCCGTCGTGCCGCCTCAGAGTTTGTAAGTATTTATTTTAATTTTTAAATTATTTGTTTTTATTAAATTCAATTCAATTTAGTTGACTCTAATATATTGTTTAAATATTTGTAGTGGATGGGTCGGTTTGGACAGCATCATGATGCATTATTAGATGCAGTGCGGGAGTGAGCACCAAATTTGTACGCGGAGTTCGCACCTGGAACTGCAGACTTAGAGGATGAGTTCGACCGATCTATGTGATAGTTGTTTATTATTTATTATACGTTTATACTTTGTTTCTATATGATAGTTGTTTATTATTGTATAATTGATCCATATATTATATTGTATATTTGATTCATATATTTTATTGTATATTTGATCCATATATTTTATTCTATATTTGATCCATATATTGTATTGTATTCTTCACACATATAATTAATTCTATATTTGAACATTCCACGTCCCAAAAGAATAATACAAATTTTTTTGAAGCATAGCAACTAACTTAAAAAAAAATTGGAAGTTACAAATTTTACAACAATGATATGAATAATATAACATATTTCACATAACAATATAGATCCTATCCATCACGTAGTGCAGTCCAAGCATTAAATCTAGCTTCCAAATTTCGTGGCCAATCTCCCACATTTTCAGCATGACGCTGATGTTGCCAAACAAAGCTCAACGGTGGGATAGGGCACTCATCGACCACATCTACACGTACGTAATGGTTCCCATTTACATGGCCAAGCGCAATAACCCTTTCAGGTTGTGTGTCGGCACTGGAGGAATACAAAGGTAATACAGAATAATTTCCATCTGGACGAGTTTCGCTCAAATGTATTACCAGTGCATTTGCATAAGTGGCGAGAGGGAACAAATCCGTAGGTGTAGCCATCCAATGTTGCTCACCACAGTCTATGCCTTCAAAACTTGCTCGCCTAAGTACCATAGCCACGTGATCACCATCAGGGCCTGAACTCCAAAGATTGGAATACACCCCGATACCTGTCCGGATGGCTCGTAATCTCTCCACTCAGTGATCTGCGAGCTAATCTCCAATATTTCTCGTGGCCAAATAGATAAGTAGAAATGACTCGAAAACCACAGTGGCCATCCCCAATGACATCTGACCAGCCTGTACAGTAAGGCTGAAAAAATACTGCCACACAATGAATGTCTCCACCAAAACCTGTCAAGTATTTTTATTTCATGGAATAAACTTAAGTGCATAATGTATATACACGACCACAAAATATTTTTAAAAAAATGCAACTACAAAATTGTAATTAAACATAACAAAAATGCTTATTTACCTGTACGTAATGGAGAATGACCATCGGAGCCTGTATGAATGCAGTGTGAGCGACCAGTCGATCGGCTGGATGAACCTGAATGACACCTTCCACGTCGGCCACGTGTCGCTCTCTCGTGAGCTCCACTCGCGCATCACAGAATGATGTAATCTACTTGGTGGGCACCCCCTTTGGGGACCAGACACATCTGGCTCTCCAACACTGGCCATGTCAGGGTACATCTTCTCTACATACGCCCTATTCAACAGACGGGGCAAAAAAGACGAACTGGTAGAGACTATAGGGACGATAGTCTCGTTGAAATACCTTAACAAATAAATATATTAAATGTAACATACTTTAAAAAATTATCAAATGTGATATCAAATGACTATTATTAAAGTTCATATATTTACTGTTAGGATCTAGGCATGCATGTTTCCAAAACCATGCTACAGAAAAACCTAAAATTCTGTGAAAATCGAGTCTTACCTTGAAGCGTAATCGGTTGCGCTCGTCACCTGGCTCCCTTGAGAAGATTGCGTTCACCAACAATTCACACGAATTGTCTCTACGATCTTGCACAGGAGCCTTTCAGAATTGGTGCTAGCCAAAAATCTTGCCTGCAAAAGAGAAAAATGATTTTTCTCTGGAAGAATGTTTTGGAAGAGAGAGAGAGAGTTTTCTCAAAACTTTTTCCCGTGTTTCAAAATAGAATCAGTAAAAAGAATCACACCCCCTCTTCACAGATACGTCTTTGATCGTTTTCATAAAAGAGTTAAGACTTATCTGTTAATTTAAATAAATGTTAATCAATTAATAATAATTAATTAATTAATAATTATTTATTGAGTTGGGTTTAACCAACACCATGGATCAACCCATTGACCCATGAATCAGGCTGATGAGTCAAGAACCTTAATTCACAATTAAACCCCTTGATTTGTCAGCCCAATTCAATTCTTCATAGGTAATTAATTAACTCTTAATTAATACCATAAAACTCTTTAATAATATTTAATTAAACTATTTAATTAAATATTATCCATTTCAATATAACTCTTATATTTATTATAGGCAATTTAATTAATTCTGAATCATCGAACTCACTTATGTGCGATCCTGTAGGCCCACTCCAAATTGACAATGAATAAATTAATCTCATTAATTTATCCATAAATCATTAGTGGTCTCTAGCAAGACATAATGACTACACAATTCAGAACGGAGGGTCGAATGGTGATTCAGCACAACCTTCCAAGTATACTACGTACTGTCCTCTACATTGATATCCAGTTTAGCATAAGGCATGGAACCAATCATCCTTATATAACTAAACGTTTTACTTGATCTCTTAGTGACACTGAACTTAATCAAGCAAATGATAACCCTTATCATTTCTTGGGCACGGCCATGCACTTCTCAGTTCACTATCAAGCGGCCAAGATATCATCTCTCATTTAAGAGTGACTTGTAGTCCAATCACTTCACCTACATACCTTACCGTGACTCATAGTGTACCCAATCATACCCGTACTTGGCAACCTGTTACGGTCCCGTTAGGCATATGTCAAAGCACACTCTAATTCACCTAAGACTATGCAGTGATTTCTAGTCTAAGGATCCTCGTACGAGTACTACTCAAAAGAATCACTCATGATCTAAAAGTCCATGGAGTGTTTCTTTTAGCGGATCGATTTCATGAAATTCAATATGCACAAGAATATAATTACATGAAATTAACTCATCAGATAAATAATCAATCAAACGACAAATGTCTTACTTACATAAATAACTCTCAAAGTTTATTTACATAAATAGCCCTCAAAAGGACACATACACCAACATTTACAATATACCTGATGTCCTCATCAATGTAATTCGAATCCCCCTGTGATGGCACAATGGTCAACCTCTTCCAAAACTCATGTACGTGTGGGAGTAGGGGATACTCAGACAATGACTGGGCCTTGAATATGTCACAAGCACAGGGAATCCCACGTGTCACATTGGGCACACAACCACATTTCTCGATTACTGCGCCGGCCAAATTATTCTTTCTTCGAACTTCTTTCCTCACCAACATCAAACAATGGAGGGACACATACTTGTTCAAATAACAGTATGAAAATCCCTACATACTTGTTTGAGTCGTGGAAATGGAAGCCTCAAGCGAGCCTCTGTTATAGTGTGAAGTAAAATGAAATGAAATAAAACATTCATAATAAATAGTATTATAATAAAATTGAATGAAATGAACTAATAATGAAATAATAACTTAAACAATTAAATAATTAAACTAACCCGATGTGAGGGTACAAGTGGCTGAAATGGGAGTCGATCTTTGTGAACAAAGTGTCAAGAGAATTGGTGGAAGAATTCAGCCAATCTTTCATAGCAGCATGCGAAGCCTCTACTCTATTAGTGGAAGTATTACCAAAGTGGAGAAATTGATTTGTCCAAGCACAAACAAATTTCTCCTTGTGAATGAGCCATGTAGTCTCAAAATAATCAACAGCCAAAGGCTCAATTAGAGAGTACTTAACCTTGAAATTCTGCAATAAACGGTTAAACTCCTCTACAGTCGGAGCCTTAATAATTTTCTTCCATCAGTTTTATAGATATCACATGCTAAGTTTTTGTTTCTTCTCCCAACATTTTTTTCCAACCACGCATTGACATCACGGCCAATATGCCACAAACATAACAAGTGATGTGAAGCGGGAAAATGATCCTTAATTGGCTGTAACAAACCAAACTCCCTATCTGTCACAATCACACTAGGTACCAAACTAGCCGGCAGCAAAAATCTCAAGTTCCTCATCACCCAATCGTATGTATCCTTTGTCTCATTTCTAACAATAGCAAATGCAATATTGAAATTCTTATTTGTAGGAGTCATACCTACCATCTCGACGACAGGCAATTGGTACTTGTTGGTCTTGTAGGTAGAATCAATCTTCACCACCCAATACCATCTGTAGAACATCTGAATTGAGGTTGGATGTGCAAAGAAGACATGTGTGATCTCATCAGTGTTCGCATCCTTCAGAATCTTAACATAATACTGCTTCTCCTCAGCCAAATGTATAAATTGCTGCCCCATATTTCTACCTGCCAACCCAGCTGTCTTCATCTCTCCTTTCAAATTGTACACTGATTTGATTGGTACTTGGGAATCAAGAAACTATTTATTAACAGCTACCCAAACACACTTTAGCTTCATATTCACCCCAAGCATAAATTCAGCAACAGCCTTTGACTTTTTTGTAAAATGGCTCAACTGTCTGTGCCCATATGGATGCATTATACCTGTAAATCCCATTTAATTATATTAATAATTCATAAATACTAAACATCAATAAACTTAATTACTATTATGCGCAAATAATGTAATACCAGTGTGATTGTGAGTTGACGTTGCTCCTGGATTTGTATAAACCTTATGACGTCCCAGGTCAATTCTCTTACAGGTTAACCTGAAGGGGCATTTCGTGCCGCTCCTTCTTGTATTCTTCCGTCTGGTTGGGAGAGGGGCTTTAGTAGGATCTCTCCATCACTTGCACGAAAAGTAGTACGTGGCAAAGCCTTGATTACCCCCCTCTTTGTAATGAGGAACTTCAGCCTCTTAGCTATTTTCTGGCAATGTTTCAAAGCCTTACTAATAGTGCGAAACTCTCTGTCAATCTTAAAATAACCACTCAAATCTGCTCCAGGTTCAAGTTCCACCGCCTCTCCTTGAGCATGATCCACCTCATTGTCATTTTCATCCGCCTCTTCATTATCCTCTTCATTCTCCTCCTCCTCTTCATCCTCATAAACGTCCTCATCCTCATACTCATGATCGTCATCCTGTATGTAAATACACACAAAAATTAAAACTAAACACTTTTAATATTCAATTATACACAAAAATAGTCAAAATTACATACGCAACAGTATAAATGAAATATTTTAACCATTATAAAAAAAAAAGAATTCTTACAATTATTTCTACCAAAAACACGGCACATTTATGATTCATACAATAAAAAACGCAATATATTTTACATAATTTATAAATAAAACGCATCATTTCCACGATTCCTTACACAATAAATACAACAAGATTTAGTTTTTGTACCAAAAAATGCTGAAGATTTATGATTTCAGTACATAAAAATGCAACACTTTTCATATAATACATATAAAAAGCGCATCACTTTTTACATAACATAAGTAAAAAATGCAACAATTTTTATATAATAAATATTTTTAACGCAGCAAAAAAGCGATTCAACCATGGTACAATAGCAAAATTGCAGCGTTTACATGCTTCCTAATCGTCATTTTGGCGTGTTTCGTACTACATTTTTTCAAGAAAAAAATTACTTTACGATTCGAAAACTTACCATATCGTGATGCTTCTCGTGCTAAATCTTCTTTCGACGTCAACAAAATGATAGCCCTAATTTTTTTTAGTTAAGAATTTTTTTTGATTTGGTTTTGGAAAGTTGTTTTGTAGTCAAGTGCTATATTTGACGTCACCTTTTTTTCTACTTTTCACTTGAATGTATGTAAATGTTTTTGGAGGTGTGTACATGTCAAAAACACACCATTTTTACGAGTGAACCATGGTTGAAATGCAACATTTTAATGATACAATACCAATACAAACGTACCATTTTAACGAGCGAACCATGGTGGAAACATCCAATTTTAACATTTTAACGACGAATTAATCGTTAAAGTATTGAGTTTTTATTAAAAGAATCGCACAGATTTAGCGTTTTGTATTATTTGAAACGTCATCATAGCTAAATTTAAAACGTCAAAAATATTTTTCTATGCGTTTTTTAGTGGGACGCAAACCCATTTTAATGACTTTTTTTACAAAAACTTTGTCAATTTTTCAAAAATTTGGTTCATAAGGGCCTTTCGGTAATTTAATAATTATTTTTATTTTTTTGTGATACAAATAGCAAATTTGTGATACAAATAGCAAGTCCCAATACATATTTTATCTTTAATATATTAAGGTAATATCTATTTTGTCCTTCATCTCTCTCCCTCCCCTCCCCTCCCTCCTTCATGTTCTTCGAGGCTTTCTGTAATTTTATGATCCACAAAACACAAACAATATTCTCTATGACTTTCTGCGATTTTATGATCAACAAAACACAAACAAAAGCAAAATTCCCCTTCCTTTCCCATATTACCCTTATTTAATCAAATCCCTTTGTTACTTTTTTTTTCTCTTTTAAAAACATAATTTAAAAGACTACATCACCTTCTTGAATCGAATCTCACAAGCTTTTCGCTTTCTCCTCATCTTCTTCTCAGTTGCCCTAGCCACCACCCAAAGACAATGAGCAACTCCAGACTTTCTATAGTTTGGATATTGAATATTTTGTTAACGAAGGGAAATAAATAGCATATAACTTTAACGAGGAAAATCTTTCTTACGACCTCTTGTTTGGATTTCTTCCCTAGATAAATTTTGATTCCAGATAAGATTTGAGCGGATTGTTACAACAAAACAAGACTAATCTATGTTTTTGAAGTCCAAACTTGGAAGAACTTGCATACTGCCTTAGTCAACAATTATTTGTTCCTTTAAATGGAAACAATTTGTTCTTCTTATACTACTATGTTTTATGATACTGTTTTGAGTAAACTATTGTGCATTACAGACGTGATAGAGACACGAAATTGGATCTTTTTGCAGCATTGTTTTGCATTATCTGCACTTAATCTCACCTGTTTCTGAACAATGTTGTTAAATGTAAATTGAATTCACCAAGAAATTCACACAGATAATTTATCTTGGGACGAAATCAAAACAAGAGTCTGTAACAAAAAAGCACCAACAATTTCAATCCATTGTTTCCTTCATTATAAATATCAAAAAATAATTCAGGAAGAGTTTCTCAATCTAGCAATAATACCATTTCTTGTTTCTCATTTTGTTTTGCAGATTTCCTAGTCGAGCCACTGGATGATCCACTTTATTATGCAATTCACAAGTCTTCCAATAAGTTTTACTCAGTCCCTCTGTTTTTGTTTGGTAAGGCATTTTCAAGACTAGGATATCCTCGTAACGTTTCCCAACATTGTTCATCTAAAAGAGTTTCTTAACCCCATAATCCACTCCCCTTTCCCCGGCGAAGGCTTTAACGACAACAAACGTGACTAGATAGGGGTACGATGGAAGATCAATCTGTAAAGCCCTACAAAGGCTCCCCTTCTATTTCTTCGAGTTGCAACAAGGTTTGCTATTTTAGAAATTTTCTTTTTCTATCTTCTAGATTTTCTCACCGTATTTGGAGTGGTAGCTAGGGCGACTGCATAGAAAAGAAGAGAGAAAGCGAAGAGCTTGTGAGATTCGATTCAGGAAGAGGGATTTAGTCTTTTAAATTATGTTTTTAAAAGAGAAACAAAAAAAAAGTAATAAAGGGGTTTGACCAAATAAGGGTAACATGGGAAAGGAAAGAGAATTTTGCTCTGGAAGCTAAAATCTTCATTGGCAATATCGCTGGCCTTAATTAATTAATTAAGTCTTTAAGTTCAATTAGAATTAGAAAATCTAATAATTAGGAAATCTAATTGGATTTGGAAATTAACTGGATTTGGAAACTAATTGAGATTTGGAAATTAGTTAATCCAAAGCCTAACAAAAAGGCTTAACTCAAGCCCATTTAAGGTCTCCCTTGTAACTATATAAATAGATGAGAGATTAGCAAGACACAATACACAATTCATAAGTTTCATAATTCTTGAAACTAGAGAGAGAAAGCCTAGAAATAGAACTCAAAAGAATTCTTCCTCGAAGCCAATTTTCACCTCAGGTGTGAGGCGGGTAGAGTCTGGATTCGACAGAGGTGATTAATTCCGACCGGTGGCAGCGGTGATCAATTCTGACCAGCAGCACATGAGGCACACGCACGGACAACAGCGGTTCATGGGATTTTTTTGGCGAGTTGTTTTGTGTTGTTTTGTTTTGCTGATCAACTGGTTCATTGGTTCATTGCCCACACAACGTATGGATCTGTCTAAGAGTCACACAAGCTATTATTTAAGGGACACGCTTCAAGAGGTCGATTTCTATCTTTCCACTTTTATTAGTTATCGTAAATTTGTATGTGTGATGAATGGAAAAAAAAGAAACTAAGATCCGGTGCTCGTGTGGTATTTCAAAAGGGTTAGAATCGTATTATATGAGCATTCGAGTTTGGTTGAGAATCTCCAATTCTGAAATGCATAACTCGACAGTGAGATTTTTGACCGGGCCCGGGTAGATAATTCCTTCAATAGGTATCAGAGCTAAGGTTTGGCTTTGCTTTATTCAATTTATTGCATGATTTTTTATATGCAGGTGATTTGTTTATCCCGGCTATTATGGTTTGCGTTTGTATGTTTAATTAAACTCTGGGACATGTCTGGATTGTTTTTTTATTTAAATGCTTGTAATAGTAAAATCACGTGCTGGAAGCTATGTAGGATTAGATTAAATATGCAGTAGGATTTTTCTATATAATTGTCATTTTTTATTTTCCTAGGTAAATTTAGCCTTGTATTTAGGAAAATATGTAATAGCGTAGACGTTGTTATAGGCAACTTGGGTTCGTGAGTTTTTGGTTTATCACGTGACTCCAAGAATTGTGTAGATAAACCGAGAAAACTCATGCGAATTACAAGAAAATCAAATAACGAGTGGGAGTGAAGAAGAAGACGCGGAGGGAGAATGGGGCACCGGACGGTGCTGGCGTAGGAACGCCAGCAAAGACTGTCGGCGCTGGGTGCAACAGCGCTTAAGGGAAGGCCGTCGTTGGTGCGGTGCTGCAGTAGTGCAGTGCCGAGGCACCAGGTGCGTGCGGAGCCCTAGCTCACGAAGCCCAGTGCGGGCTTTCACTGTATGCGCGGGCCTTTATTTGCATGCCAGGCCCCGCACAGGTGCTTTTCGCTGCTCGCGGCTTGGGCCGTGTGTAAGCAGTGAGCGCGCACTGCCCGTGCTTGCACAAGTCGTGCGCGCGTGACCCATTTTTTGAGGTGGACTTTGATATCCAAATTTTTCAAGACTCAATCCATCAAGAGTGACGTGACGAGACACAAGACAAGGCAACGAATGGAAGCGATTAAAACCATAACAGTTGAGAAATTTATTTTATGTATTTATTTCCCATTTTATCATTTTAATTGTTGGTTAGATGCTGTAATGTTGTGCTTTATTTTTAATGCATGATTAAAGCATGTTGGTTTTATGTTACTTATAACTTATGATAGTTAATTGCATGTTAAAACCGAAAAACCCTCATCCACACACCAAGTATCTGTGGGAATCGGTGCCAAACATGTTTCAGTAACAAAGGTGAAATTGCTCATACCTCTAGGCTTTGGGCAGTTTTTCTTCCAGTGTCCTGCTTTGCCACATTTGAAACACTTGTCTTTCGACTGGTGCTTCTTGGCAACTCATGCCTTCTGGCCCATCTTCCTCTTGTGCTTCCTGGCTTTGGGCTCAACAGAGGAACCTGAATGTCCAACAGTAGCTAAAGCTTGCTTCTTTTCAGAGAAGAGGCCTTCAGCAGACACCAACGCTGTCATGAGCTCGGGAAGGGAATATAAGAGCTTGCCCATATTATGGTTCAACTGAAACTGCTCAAAACTGGGAGGTAATCTCTGGAGAATTATATCAACCTGGGTCTCCCCATTGATGTCACCTCCTAAAACCTCAATCTCATTGATGCAACTGATCATTTCATACACGTGATCTCTCACTGAAGTACCCTCAGCCATCCTAACATTCATGAGTTTCCTCATAGCTGACTGCTTGGCTGCCCTGCCCTGATGTCCGAACATCTCCCTGAGGTTAAGCATTATCTCGTAGGCTGAGGTCATCAACTAATATTGGTGTTGTAGTACACTCGACATAGAAGCTAAGATGTAGCACCTGATTATCTCATCAGCTTTCTTCCACCTAGAGTGAGCCTCTCTCTCCTCAAGAGTGGAATCATCAGTGGGCACTAGGGGGCACTCTTCAAAGAGGACGTACTTATAACCCTCAGTAGTAGGGACAATGTCCAGGTTACACTTACAATCAATATAATTAGGACCGGTGAGTTTGTATTGATTCAAAATGACAGCAAGTGGATTGAACGACATATCGACAACTGAAAAAAATAAATAGTCAAGTTTCAAAATTCTTTTTCGAAAATATTGATATCCTCAAAACAATATAATCTCCCACCAATATCTCTCACACCAGGATTAACACAAGTCACATTAGGTGAACGTCTACGCCAACCCATATTCGTTCGAGAAGAACCTAATTCATTAATTTCACTACCTGACCAACGATCTTATGATCAATGAAATTAATATTCGATGATTTTAGCCCTACACATAAGTAGCGTGCCCTCTTAGGAGGAATACTACAAATGGTACACTAAGTGTATGTCATTACGTGACTTCTAAGTTTGTTACTTAGGATACTAATGCACATCGATATCGAGGGTGCCGCAAGTTTCTCCAATTAAACTCACTATAGTCATATCTTTAGACATTCAATCTAGTGATCTCGTGGATTGAAGACTTATCCGTAGGGAAGAAGGCCATTGGCCAGTGCGTAGGTCTATCCACATCACATATGAATTCGTAATGGAGCCATGGGGATATATACCAACCCGCTCCCACTTAGATTTTTAAATTTGGGGATTTTTACGTTTTAACATACAATATCTTAATTTTGGATATTCGCACCCATAAAACCATTGGAGTTTTAATATGCGAATAATTTACCTTGGTTAATTGAATGCATTAAAAACTGTTTGTTTTAGATCATGCAAAACATAAAAAAAAACACACAAGCAACGATAAGGACATAAAACGAGAAATACGTAATTAAACATTTCTGACTATTATGGCCTTCTCTATCGTCGCTTCCTTTGACGCCTTGTTGACACGTCCCGTCGCGGCGCTCCCATTCGTTATTTGGATTTCTCTCAATTTGTCCAGGTTTTCTCGATTTTTTACGTAATTGGAAACCTTTAAAGATTATACCTTCGAAGCGTGTCCCTCGCAAATAAAAAAAAGGGTCTTGATTTGCGAATCCACTAAAGAGTCCCGAGAATAACTCCAAACAATCCCGAATTTGAGTAGGAAAATGTCCACGGGATGGCTAAGGCACAATATGAAGAAATCTAAAGAAACCCACTTCAAGAAAACTCAAACTGCCCAAATCTGAAATAGCCCGGAGGCCTACACCTAATCTGAAAACCACACAGCCAAAATAAAACTTGCAAGAAAAGCATTTGCCCAGAGATCTAGACTTTGGCGAATCCGAAGGAAAGAGCCAAAGGATCAGCGTGACAAAAGATCAAAAACCACGGCAAAAACTAGCCAGAATGGCCGTTCACTCGGCGCCAGAAATGTTGGAGTTCAATACATAAGCTATGCTTGTATTGTACAATTTCTCAGATTAATATATCGATTTATGTTTTGGTTATAATTTGTTGTGCATAATATGCCCATTTATATTATGTAAGTAGATGATGAGGTGTATTGTGTGAAACAGTAGATCTCATCATTGGTTGAAAGACATAATATATAAATAAGGTTCGTAACCGAGACAGCTTTAGAAAAACTATCAGTTTAGGTTATTATGTGATTCGTATAATTGGTTTGTCTAAACTAATTGAATCATATAGATATGCCCGTGGTATATTGAACTTGACCTTTAGGAATGATTTATCTTGTACTGATTTAATAGACAAATCGTTCCTTGTATTCTATCTCTTAATCCCTAGACTCGAGCGGGCATGAGGATTAGACATAGTGTACTTTGATCTGCCAAAGGGTGAGGTCAATTGTGGCCAATAGTTTCGGTAGGTTGGGTGCTCGTGTTTAGTTACTTGGTGTGCTGCTGCTTGTTGAAAGGAAACCATGTACCGATGCGTCCGGGGTGATGGTGCTCCTGAGATGAACTCGAAATGTTTATTATACTAAACCCGGTCGGTGGTCTTATGTCCCGTATAGTAAAAAGGTCGAGTGGTACTAGTCTCGAAATTAAAGAAGTTAATTAATTAATTTATCAGTAAATTAATCTATATTAACGAGCACTATATCTTTGATGTGGGGAGATTATGAATATAATTTAATTAAGTTGTTCCAGAAGAAATTCTGGTGTAGGATGGTAGTGCCAAAATTAATCCATTAGTGGTACGATTAATTTTGTAATGGGTTAATTGAATAAGTAGATTTAATTAATTAATTGATTAATTATTCCTAAGGGTTAATTCAGTAATTAACAAAGTGGAATTACTTAATTAATTCCTAAGGGTTAATTAAGTAATTAACAAAGTGAAATTATTTAATTAATTAATTAAGTTTTAAGTTTCAATTGAAATTAAAAAATCCTAGAGATTAGGAATCCATTAGGATTTGGTTTATCCTATCAGATTGGTTACCTAATTGGATTTGAAAACTAATTAATTACCTAAACCCATTAGGAAGACCAATCTTAAACCAACTTGGGGTCTCTCTTGTAACTCTATATATAGACAAGGGATTAGCTATTCAAGACATACAATTCCATAAGTTTTCAAGACAAGAAAACTAGAGAGAGAAAACTTTATCTCTCCAAGTCAGATTTTCAAGGGAAAATTGCAGCTGATCTTTGGTCCTTTATTGGCCGAATTTTGGCCTTGGTTTTATACCAGCTGTGAGTAATTTTCTCTCTCCAGGCGGTGCGTTTATAGTATGTGCCAGGTGCTGCGGTGCTAGAATTTTCTAGCAGGTGGATTGTGGTGATTAGCTGATCGATTGGCTTCTAGTTCGTTGCCCACACAACGAGAAGTCAAAGTCTTGAGACATAGCAGAGAATCACCAAGTGTGCGCTTCAAAGGTACTTTTCTAAGATTCCGCTTTAATTAGAAATTTTTTTGTTGCGTGGTAAATCGAGCAAGTGCAAACCCAGATCCTATGTGGCAATCCTTTCAATTGGTATCAGAGCCTGGTTTTGGGTTTTGTGCTTGTTTGATCTATTACATGGTTTATTTGCAGGTGGTTAAGAAATCCTGACTATTATGGTTACGTTTGTATGGGTTTTAATTAAACTCCGGGACATGTCCAGATTTGATTTTATTATGAATGTTTGTAATAGTATAACCATGTGCTGGAAGCCGTGTAGGATTAGATTAAATTTGTAGTAGGATTTTTTCTATGTAATTTCGATTATTTAATTTTCCTAGAAGCCTTGTAGTAGGAGAATTAATTTTTGTAATGAAGACGTTATGGTGGGCAACTTGAATTCGTGGGTTTTGGGTTATCATTAATTCGTAGAAACCCAGGAAAACCAAGAACGGATTTCAAAAAGACCAAATAGCGTGGGAAAAGTGAATGAGGAGGTGGCGGCAGAAGGCGGCGCGCTGGCAACCATGGCAGGCAACAGCACGTAGCAGTTGCTGCGAGCACAGCCCGTGCGGGCTGTGCGCGCGTGCATGTTGGGCCGCGCACGTCCCGTGCGGTCTGTGCGCGTGCACAGCCCGCCCCGTTGGGCGAGTTGTGCGCGTGTAGCCAGTTCGGGCTGCGTTTTCGGCCTATTTTTCCTCTATTTTTCATTTTTTGAAGTTCAAGACTCTCTCCATCGAGTGACGTGATGGGACACGAGATCAAGGCAGAAGATGGAAGCAATTAAAAACATAATAGTCGAGGATTTTGTTTTTCGTATTTTCTCGTATTTATTGTTTTAATTTTATGCTTTATTTTTATGTTGTATTTTAGATGCATGATTTTAAAGCATGACTGGTTTTATGGTTGCACATAACTTAGGTTAGTTAATTGCATGTTAAAATCAAAAAAACCCTCAATTTGGAAATCTAAGTGGGAGCGGGTTGGTTTAATATTCCCATGGCCACCATTACGGGTTCATATGCGATGTGGGTGGACTTGCGCGTTGCATTAGGGCCTTCCTCCATTGGGATGAGTCCAGCTCTGAGATCACTAGACTATGAACTTCTGAGTAAGATGACTAGAGCAAGTTTAACTAGGAGAAATGCGACACCCTCTCTATCTGAGGCGCACTATCCAGAGGTAACAAACTCATAAGTCACGTAATGGCATACACTTAGTGTATCATCTGAAATATTCCTCCCAAGAGGTTACGCTGCTTATTTGTACGGCTGAAAGCATCGATTATTAGCTACATTGTCATTTGGTCAGATAATATAGTTAATGAACTTGGTTTTTCTCAAGCGAATATGGGTTAGCGTAAACGTCCACACAGCGTGGCTTGCGAGAATCCCGGTGGATGAGATGTTGGTAGATTATAATTATTGTTTTGAGGAAAGTCGATAATTAATAGAATTTCATGTTTTCAAAATTCTAGGTTAATAACTGAAACATTGTCTGTTTGTTAATTTTACAGTTTTATCGATATGGCATTCAACCCCTTAGCTACTATTTTGAAAACAACAAATTAACTGGAATTAATTATGTCGATTGGAGTCATAACTTGGACATTGTCCTTATGGCTGAGAGAACTTATGTGAGAGATAATGTCATTGATGTGATTAGTAACATCAACAAGGTTAGTGAAACCAAAGTCGATATTGTCCTCCGGAGCTTGCCTCAAAGCCATGAGCAGATTCGGTTGAACTACAACATAAGTAAGATGTTGAGTATTTCATCCGAGCTCTTGGCAGAGTTGGTGGTGGCTAAAAGTCTTCTTCAAGAGAAGAAGCGAGCTTTAGTCACAGTCAAAGCTTTAGAATCTTCTTCTGAGCCTGAGGCTGGAAAGAAGAAGAGAAAGCTCGAGGGAGTAGTTAAAAAGGCACAAATTGTGCCTAAGCCAGATATTGCAAAGAAGAAGTCGAAAGACAAGTACTTTAAGTGCAATAAGACGGGACATTGGAAATCCGATTGTCCAAAGTTTAAACGTACGATAGTTTCTGCCCTAATTACTGAGACATGTTTAGCGGCGATTCCCACAGATACTTGGTGTGTGGATTCAGGTGCCACTGACCATGTTTATAATTCTTTGCAAGGGTTCCAAGTAACCCGGAAGCTTAGAGAGGGCGAACTGGACATCTACATGGGTGACACTACAAGAGTGTCAGTAGAAGCAGTGGGAGTTGTCAATTTAAATTTCAAAAATTGTATATTAGAGTTAGTTAATTGTCTTTATGTACCGAGTTTTAGAAAGAACCTTATTTCGGTTTCTAAACTCTTAAAGAATGGTTATAAGTTAGTTTTTTCTGATGAGTCTGTACTTATTATAAGAAATGGAAAACTTATTTGTTCTGGTTCATTGGTTGACAATTTATTTATGGTTAATTCTAACTCCCTTGTTGCGCAAAACATAGAAATAGATAGCTCAGTATCTAACATTAATAAGAGGAAGAAACCTTCTGAAATGAATCAAACCTATGTTTGGCATCTCAGGCTAAGTTATATAAACCTTAGTAGGATTCAAAGTTGGTCAATGATGGACCTTTAGGTTCATTAGAGATTGACAGTTATGCAACCTGTGAATCTTCCTTGGAATATAAAATGACCAAGAGACCTTTTAAGGCAAAAGGTTATAGAGCTAAAGAAGCATTGGAGTTGATTCATTCTGACTTGTATGGACCTATGACGGTCCAGGCACGAGGGGGATTCGAGTATTTCGTGACGTTCACGGATGACTACTCTAGGTACGAGTACATTTACCTAATGTGCCACAAGTCCGAATATTTTGGCAAGTTCAAAGAGTTTCGGGCAGATGTGGAGAAACATCATGGTAAGAGTATCAAGACACTGCGTTCAGATTGTTGGTGAATGTGCCCTAATGAGGGCTATTTATATAAATATACTTTGAGGGTATTTACGTAAATAAGGCATTTGTCGCTTGATTGATTGTTTATCAAATGAGTTAATTTCATGATAGTAATATCCTTGTGCATATTTAAATTCATGAAATCGATCCGCCAAAAGAAACACTCCATGGACTAATTAGATCATGAGTGATTCTTTTGAGTAGTACTGGTACTAGGATCCTTAGACTAGAAATCACTACATGGTCTTAGGTGAATTGTAGTGTGCTTTGACATACGCCTAATGGGGCCGTAACAGGTTGCCAAGTACGGGTATGATTGGATACACTATGATTCATGCTAAGATATGTAGGTGAAGTGATGAGACTACAAATCTCTCTTAAGTGAGAGATGATATCTTGGCCACTTGATAGTGAACTGAAAAGTGCATGGCCATGCCCAAGGAATGATAAGGATATCATTTGCTTGATGGATTCAGTATCACTAAGAGATCAAGTAAATGTTTAGCTACATAAGGATGATGGTTCCATGCCTTTTGCTAAACTGGATATCGATGTAGAGGATCGTACGCAGTTTGCTCGGAAAGGTTGTGTTGAATCTCCATTCGACCCTCCATTTTGAATTGGGTAGTCATTATGTCTTGCTAGAGACCACTAATGACTTATGGATTAATCAATGAGATTGAGTTATCCGTTGTCAATTTAGAATGGGCCTACAGGATCGCACATAAGAAAGTTCGATGATGCAGAATAAGGATTCTTGCCAACAATAAGTATAATTGTTATACTTAAATAAATAAGATTTAATTAAATGGTTTAATTAAATATTATTAGAAAGTTCTGTGGTATTAATTAATAGTTAATTAATTACCTGGGAACAATTGGGATGGGCTGATAAATCAAGGAACTTAATTGCAATTGAAGTTCTTGACCCATCAGCCTGATCCATGGGTTATGGGATGATCCATGGGCTTGGTGTATAACCCAAATCATTAAAGTATTATTTAAGGCTGATTTGGAATTAGTACATATTATTGAAATACTAATTTGGAATCAGTTAAATAATATTTGGTAATAATACTGATTTGGAATATGACTAAAATTAGTTAAGTTATAATTGGATAATGACAATACTGATTTTGGAAATTAATTCTCTACAAATATCCTAGGGATATAATTGTAGAAGAATAATGATTTTGAATTATTCTCATCAGACAAAAATACACAGGATTCCCAAATTCTCTAGGTAGGCAAGATCGGCTAGCACCAACCTGCGAAGACTTTCGTGCTTGAGAGTAGATGATCCTTCGAGGAAGGATTTTGGAGACAACAAAACGCCATCTTCTCAGAGGAGCCAGGCGACGTTTGCAACCGATTACGCTTCAAGGGTAAGACCCTATCCTTAGTGTTTAGGATTCCGCTGTTTAATTGGATTAAACACCTAAACAATTCCCAACAATGGTATCAGACCGAGGTTTTTCAGTTTTAATTAAAAATTGGTTTTAATTAGAATCGAGAATAATCGAGGCTATCAAAAGTTTTTTTTATGTTTTGGTTTTGGAAACCATTCTCGAAAAAAATTAAGGCTTTAATAGGAAATTAATTTTATGATTAGCCGGTTTGAAAAATAATTGATTTCTGGACTGTTTTCCCGTTTTTCCATTTTCCCGTCGAAATTTGTTCTTGATCGGACCTAAAAGGGGCTGAACAAAAGGTTTTTAGAAATTGGCTTCTTTCCTTATTTCTCCCCGTTTTTCCTTTCTTAGTCAAACAAACTAGAAAGTGGTTTCTGGTCGGAGAATTTTGTTTTCGGAAAAAGGTCACCGGGGATTTTTTCAAAGAGGCTGGAGAAACGTTTTTCTCCCTTTCGTTCTTGGGTTTTTGTCAGGAAAGATAGATTGCCCGGTTTTTGTCTCCTGTTCATGGAGAATTTTCTTTTGGTCTTAGTTTCTGGGAAAGATAAATTGGATTTTGGTATTGTTTGGTTTTTGTTTTCTGGGCTGCCAAATTGTTTGGCCAGATGGTTGATTTCCTTGTCGGAATTGTTCCGCTTTTAACTTAGTGTTTTGGTTTTTGTGGATTGAAATCTGGGATGCTGGTTGTTGTTGTTTTTTTTTTTTTTTTTTGGGTTTTGATTCGAATGGCCAGAATCATTCCGCCTTTGTTTTGGTCAGAATTGGAAATTTTTTGGTCTGTTTTGGTTTATTGGTATAGTACTGGGCTGTTGTTTCTGTTTCTTTTGAAGGGTTGTAGCGTCGCCAGGAAAGCGAGATTGCCGGAAATGGTTTCCAAGTTGGTTTTGCTTTCTTTTGTCGGTCTTTGAATGAAGTCGGAAATCCCATAATCGTTCTGGTTGGACTTCAGCCGACTCAATATCCCGATTAGACTGGAAACAAACGGCGAATCGCCGCTGCACCTTCTCGAGTCGACGTCGGATAACCGTGAACGTCGGGAAAAGGGTTTCTAGACGTTTAGTTTTTCTATGCCGGAAATGTAGATGGTCACCAGAAGAGTTCCGGTTGGATTCAGTCGACCGAGATAGATGGTTTTGCCGGAAAAAACAATCGGCATGGACGCCGAGAGTCGATAAGGCCGGTGACGAAAAAAATTCGGGGTAGAAGAAAGAGGCTAGCGGCGGGTGTCGAAAGCCCTAATTGGGCAGAAAAGACCAAAATGCCCCGCCGCCACTTGAACCTTAAAACCCTAAAGGGTGATTTTACCAAAATTGCCCCTGCTGCAGCCTAAAATTACCAAAAACGGATAGCTGAATTTTAAAATAGTTTTAAAATTGTAGAATGGCCCCTGGACTTTGAGTCCTCTACAAAACCCTAGCCCAGAATTTTATTTAAATTACATAATGGCCCCAAAAGTTTCAGAAAATTAAAATTTTAAAATTTTATGAATTTTATTTAATAAGATTTTAATTAAATATTCTTATTAGATAAAGATAGGATTAATTTAGAATTTTATCTTATAAGTTTAAATTTATCTTAATTAGATAATTAGATAAATTTTAAAATAATTATTTTAATTAGATTAAAATAATTAGAAGAGATAAATAAATAAATAAATAATTAATTAGATTAATTAATTAGTTTAAATTTTGAATTGTTATTTATTTTATTTTATTTTATTTTTGATGCTTATTTAAATTGTTTAAATTTTATTTGAAGCATCATAATTATGCAAGCATGTTCATGCATCATTTTGGATAAATGTAAAATGAACAGAAGGATTGATTAAAATTGATTATGACACAATCAATTTTAATTCTGTAATAGTTACACAATCGTTAAAATTAATCGGCTTAAATTAAAATCGGCTTGTTTGAGCATATGCATTTTATGTGTTTCAAAGCATGAGTTGGGCTTTTAATTTTAACGTTTTAAAAGTTGGGGCCTGCGAGCCAATTTTGAATTTGGGCTTGCGTGCCTATAAAATCATCATGTAATAGTTAGGCCCAAAAGGAGGTTCCAAGAGGAGTCCATGGTGGAGCCCAGGAGCGGAGGCCCAAACATGAAGATTTTAAAAAGGCCCTATAATAGATTAGAGCCCAGTTCATCGCTTTAATTCATTCTTTTATTTATGCAAATGAATGATAAACGAAAATGCATGTTAAGCCGATCAAACTGAAATCCCAAAAACCCAAGATTTTGCTTCCATACTTGAGGGCCCGCTTGAGTGTCGAACGTCTAATGAACTTGGAGAGCCCAAGGGCCTCAGGTTTTCTTCATGCGGCGGGTTGTTACATAACAGTGCCAAACTTTATCACTACCATTAATGAGTGGAAAAACTGTTTGGGTATTAGATGCTCAACTTTATCACTACCACTTGTTATGGAAAAACTGTGTGGGTGTCTATTGATGTGATGCCTTGAGGAATGGTTTAACTTGGGAAAATTAATCTTAGCTTGACCCGATAAGTTGACTAGGGATTAATTTTGCAAAGATAGGATGGTGTCAAACATTTGGAATGTTCATTCTATCACCGAAAAGTTGCATGGTATGCAATTGGAAAGCGTTAAATTACATGGAATGTGATTTGAACGTTGCCTACCAGAAGAGCCCGATCCCTACGATACTTGCCAAAGCAAGACTGGGGTTGACTCTTTGTGGATTTTCGGCCCACAATCTAGCACCAACAAAAAATTGTCTGGGATTTCAATTTTGGCTATTGTGGAAAACATTTTTCAAAACTCATTCTAATATTTTGCAATTATCTTTTGTAGAAATGGCATCTTCTAGCACAAATGTTATCTTAAACTTTACTCTAAGAAGTATATTGGATAAAGATAAATTGGTTGGACCAAACTTCTTAGATTGGGAAAGAAACTTGAGAATAGTTCTCAAACAAGAAAGGAAGCTACATGTCTTAGAGACTCTTTACCTGAACCACCACAAAATGCTTCGGCAACTGTTCAACGAGCCTGGGATAAGCTGAAAAACGACTCCGATGATGTGACGTGCTTGATGCTCGCATCTATGACAGGCGAGCTTCAAAAGCAGTTCATGAATTTGGAAGCGTTCTGAATTTATGAGTCACTGACAGAAATGTTTCGTGAACAAGCTTCAGGTATCTTTGTTATAGAAATAAATCTTTCTATGTCCTCCTCATGGGTATTAGATACTGGTTGTGGGACTCAAATTTGTACTAATGTGCAGGGACTCAGAAATAGAAGGATAACAAAGAAAGGTGAAGTAGATATCCGAGTGGCCAACGGGGCAAGAGTTGCTGCTGTTGAAGTTGGAGATTACACTCTGTCTTTACCTTCTGGTTTAAATATCTAACTTGAAAATTGTTATTATGTACCTGTTTTGAGCAGAAATATTATTTCAGTTTCGAGTTTAGATAATAAAGGTTTTCGATTTATTATAGAGAATAATTCGTTATCTTTATATCGAAATGATATTTTATACGGAGTTGCAAATATGTGTAACGGTCTGTATGTCTTGGATTTGACCCAAGAAAAACCAGTCTATAACATAGAAAAGAAAGCTAAATCAACTAAAAATGATTTAAGTCCAACATACCTTTGACATTGTCGATTAGGCCATGCAAATGAAAAGCGGGTTCGAAAGCTTCACAAGGATGGAGTGCTTGGTTCATTTGATTTTGAATCATATGATACCTGCGAACCCTGTTTGTAAGGCAAAATGACAAAGAGTCTTTTCAACAAGAAAGGTGAAAGAACAAGTGAGCTATTGGCCCTAATACATACGGATGTATGTGGACCAATGAGCACACAAGCCAGAGGTGGATTTGAATACTTCGTCACTTTTACTGATGACTATAGTAGATATGGTTATGTCTACTTAATGTGGTACAAAAGTGAAACCTTTGAAAGGTTCAAAGAGTTTAAAAACGAAGTAGAGAATCAGTTGGATAAAAGGATTAAGGCTATTCGCTCCGATCGGGAAGATGAATACCTTAGTGATGAGTTCGATGGCTATCTAAAACAGTGTGGAATTGTTTCACAGCTGACTCCACCGGGAACACCTCAATGGAATGGTGTATCCGAAAGGAGAAATCAGACCTTATTAGATATGATTCGATCAATGATGGGCCTAGCGACTCTCCCTACATCCTTTTGGGGTTATGCTCTCCTTTCTGCTGCCTACTTATTGAATCGTATTCCATCTAAGGCAGTAGAGAAGACTCCATATAAGATATGGATGGGTAGGAAGCCCTATATGTACTATCTAAGAGTTTGGGGTTGTCAAGCTCATGTAAAGCGTTTACAAAGTAATAAGCTTGAACCCAAAACTGACAAATGCCTATTTGTGGGATATCCTAAGGAAACCAAAGGATATCAATTCTACAACCCAACTGAGAACAAAGTGTTCGTTGCTCGAGGAGCTACTTTCTTAGAGAAAGAATTTCTGTACAAGAAAGACAGTGGGAGTAGAATAGAACTCGAAGAAGTTCAAGAACCACAAGAGAATGTAGAACGATCTACAGAAACTCAGATGGAAGTTGACATAGAAACTCATGAATATGAGCAACCTGAGTCAACAACACAAGAACCTAGAAGGTCTAGTAGATCTCGTCATGAACCCGAGAGATACGGATTTCTCGTAAATGACGATCAAGATTTGATCTTGTTAGACTCAAATGAGCCCACGACCTACAGAGAGGTTTTAGAAAGTCCAGATTCAGATAAATGGCTGCAAGCCATGGAATCTGAAATGCAATCCATGAGGGACAATAAAGTGTGGACTTTGATTGACCCTTCTGTTCAGGCAAAGGTTGTCGATTGCAAGTGGATTTTCAAGTTAAAACCTGGCGGGATCTTCAAGACACGACTAGTGGCTAAAGGTTTCAGACAGACTCATGGTATAGACTATGATGAAACCTTCTCCCCTGTCGTGATGCTCAAGTCCATTAGGATAATGCTTGCAATAGCAGCATATTTTGACTATGAGGTATGGCAGATGGATGTTAAGATGGCTTTCCTGAATGGAAACCTACTCGAGGATGTTTATATGAAACAACCTGAGGGACACATCGATCAAAAGCATCCTGATCGATTATGTAAGCTTCAGAGGTCCATCTATGGACTAAAGCAAGCGTCTCGAAGTTGGAATCTTCGTTTTGATGAGGAAGTAAAAGGTTACGGATTCATCAAGAACGAAGATGAGCCTTGTGTTTACAAGAAAGTTAGTGGGAGCAAGATTATTTTCCTTGTCCTATATGTGGATGACATCCTGCTCATAGGAAATGACATTCCTTTGATGAAAGACATCAAACAATGGTTGGGGAGTGTATTTTCTATGAAAGACTTAGGAGAAGCTGAGACGATACTAGGTATCAAGATCTATAGAGATAGGTCTAAAAGGCTTTTGGGACTAAGTCAAGAAGGGTATATAGACAAGATATTGAAAAAATTCAATATGTCTAACTCCAAAAATGGTAAGGTACCATTTAGATATGGCCTTCTCTTGAAGAAGAACCAAGGTCCTTCAACAAGAGAGGAGAGGGATACAATGAGTTGAGTCCTATATGCTTCGACAATAGGATCTATCATGTATGCCATGTTGTGTACCCGTCTGGATGTTGCACATGCGATCCAGGGATGGATCATTAGACTGCAGTCAAAGCAATCCTGAAGTACTTACGAAGAACTAAAGGATTAATGCTAGTGTATGGAGGATAAGAACAGCTCATTGTACAAGGTTACGCTGATGCTGCTTTCCAAACAGATCAAGATGACATGAAGTCACAATCAGGCTACGTGTTTAGTCTAAATGGCGGTGCAATAAGTTGGAAAAGCTCAAAGCAAGATACAACAGCCGATTTTACAACAGAGTCTGAGTACATTGCTGCATCGGATGCTGCAAAGGAAGCTGTTTGGTTGAGGAAGTTCGTGTCAGACATCGGAGTGATACCGAGTATCCAAGATCCGATAGAACTTTTCTGTTACAACAACGGGGTCATCGCACAAGCTAAGGAGCCTCAGTCACACCAGAAAACCAAACACATACTCAGAAGGTTTCACCTCATCCGAGAGATCATTGATCGAGAAGATGTGAAAGTGTGCAAAATAGGGTCAGACGACAATATAGCAGATCCTCTCACAAAAGCTCTACCACAGTCAAAGTTTGATAGACATGTAATAGAGCTTGGTCTTAAACAATTTTGGACATAGCCCTTCATCGGGCAAGTGGGAGATTGTTGGTGAATGTGCCCTAATGAGGGCTATTTATATAAATATACTTTGAGGGTATTTATGTAAATAAGGCATTTGTCGCTTGATTGATTGTTTATCAAATGAGTTAATTTCATGATAGTAATATCCTTGTGCATATTTAAATTCATGAAATAGATCCACCAAAAGAAACACTCCATAGACTAATTAGATCATGAGTGATTCTTTTGAGTAGTACTGGTACTAGGATTCTTAGATCAGAAATCACTACATGGTCTTAGGTGAATTGTAGTGTGCTTTGACATACGCCTAACGGGGCCGTAACAGGTTGCCAAGTACGGGTATGATTGGGTACACTATGATTCATGCTAAGATATGTAGGTGAAGTGATGGGACTACAAATCTCTCTTAAGTGAGAGATGATATCTTGGCCACTTGATAGTGAATTGAAAAGTGCATGGCCATGCCCAAGGAATGATAAGGATATCATTTGCTTGATGGATTCAGTATCACTAAGAGATCAAGTAAATGTTTAGCTACATAAGGATGATGGTTCCATGCCTTATGCTAAACTGGATATCGATGTAAAGGATCGTACGCAGTTTGCTCGGAAAGGTTGTGTTGAATCTCCATTCGACCCTCCATTCTGAATTGGGTAGTCATTATGTCTTGCTAGAGACCACTAATGACTTATGGCTTAATCAATGAGATTGAGTTATCTGTTGCCAATTTAGAATGGGCCTACAAGATCGCACATAAGAAAGTTCGATGATGCAGAATAAGGATTCTTGCCTACAATAAGTATAATTGTTATACTTAAGAGTAAATTCCAAAATTGGTCATCATACTATGGTCAGTTTTCAGTTTTGGTCATCATACATTCAAAACTATTTTTAAGGTAATCATACTTTCATTTTATTTTCAAAAAAGGTCACTCCGTCCATATTGCCGTTAACCCTCTTAACGTAGCCTTTTTTTGAGGGCATTTATGTCATTCTTATTTATTTTGCTTTCCAATTTCCATCCAATTGCTGCCGGTTAATTTTACTCCTATAGTGTGCGCTACAGAAACGACATCAGATCAGCGAATACTTGACATCAGATCAACAGACTATAGACATCAGATCAAGAATGTAAAAGAAATCATACAACAGAACTAAAGCAGACTTAACAAGGGAGATCAGATCAGGATTATATAGACATCAGATCAGCGAATACTAGACATCAGATCAACATACTATAGACATCAGATCAAGAATATAAAAGAAATCATACAGTAGAATTAAAACATACTTAACAAGGGAGATCAGATCAGGATTATATAGACATCAGATCAGCGAATACTAGACATCAGATCAACATACTATAGACATCAGATCAAGAATATAAAAGAAATCATACAGTCTAATTAAAACATACTCAACAAGAGAGATTAGATCAGGATTATATAGACATCAGATCAGCGAATACTTGACATCAGATCAACAGACTATAGACATCAGATCAAGAATATAAAAGAAATTATACAACAGAACTAAAGCAGACTTAACAAGGGAGATCAAATCAGCGAATACTAGACATCAGATCAACATACTATAGACATCAGATCAAGAATATAAAAGAAATCATACAGTAGAATTAAAACATACTTAACAAGGGAGATCAGATCAGGATTATATTGACATCAGATCAGCGAATACTAGACATCAGATCAACATACTATAGACAACAGATCAAGAATATAAAAGAAATCATACAGTAGAATTAAAACATACTTAACAAGGGAGATCAGATCAGGATTATATAGACATCAGATCAACAAATACTTGACATCAGATCAACAGACTATAGACATCAGATCAAGAATATAAAAGAAATCATACAACAGAACTAAAGCAGACTTAACAAGGGAGATCAGATCAGGATTATATAGACATCAGATCAGCGAATACTAGACATCAGATCAACATACTATAGACATCAGATCAAGAATATAAAAGAAATTATACAGTAGAATTAAAACATACTTAACAAGAGAGATCATATCAGGATTATATAGACATCAGATCAGCGAATACTTGACATCAGATTGCAATTCACATGAATGTATGTAAAATGCTCTTTTATTTTGTACTGGATTGCAACCAAATTTTTTTTGTATAAATAATTAATATTTCATTTGTATAAATAATTATTATTGTAATTTAATTTTGTAGTGGATTTTCAGTAAGAAAAAAACAAACAAAAAATTTGAATTTCAAAAGTTGAATTTAAGGCTACCATAAATTCATTGCACAAAATTTCTGCTCATAAATAGTTATAATCCAAACTAATATTGCATGTCCTAAGTCCTAAATAGAAATTTTGTGCAATGAATTTATGGTAGCCTTCAATTCAACTTTTGAAATTCAAATTTTTTGTTTCGTTTTTTCTTACTGAAGATCCACTACAAAATTAAATTACAATAATAATTATTTATACAAAAAAAAATTTGGTTGCAATCCAGTACAAAATAAAAGAGCATTTTACATACATTCATGTGAATTGCAATCTGATGTCAAGTATTCGCTGATCTGATGTCTATATAATCCTGATCTGATCTCTATTGTTAAGTATGTTTTAGTTCTAGTGTATGATTTCTTTTTTATTCTTGATCTGATATCTATAGTCTGTTGATCTGATGTCAAGTATTCGCTGATCTGATGTCTATATAATCCTGATCTGATCTCCCTTGTTATGTATGTTTTAATTCTACTGTATGATTTCTTTTATATTCTTGATCTGATATCTATAGTCTGTTGATCTGATGTCAAGTATTCGCTGATCTGATATCCATATAATCCTGATCTGATCTCCCTTGTTAAGTATGTTTTAATTCTACTGTATGATTTCTTTTATATTCTTGATCTGATGTCTATAGTATGTTGATCTGATGTCTAGTATTCGCTGATCTGATGTCTATATAATCCTGATCTGATCTCCCTTGTTAAGTCTGCTTTAGTTCTGTTGTATGATTTCTTTTATATTCTTGATCTGATGTCTATAGTCTATTGATCTGATGTCAAGTATTCGCTGATCTGATGTCGTTACTGTAGCGCGCACTGTAGGAGTAAAATTAACTGGCAGCAATTGGATGGAAATTAGAAAGTAAAATAAATGAGAATGACATAAATGCCCTAAAAAAAAGGCTACGTTAAGAGGGTTAACGGCCAATATGGACGGAGTGACCTTTTTTGAAAATAAAATGAAAGTATGATGACCTTAAAAATAGTTTTGAAAGTATGATGACCAAAACTGAAAACTGACCATAGTATGATGACCAATTTTGGAATTTACTCTATACTTAAATAAATAAGATTTAATTAAATGGTTTAATTAAATATTATTGGAAAGTTCTGTGGTATTAATTAATAGTTAATTAATTACCTGGGAACAATTAGGATGGGCTGATAAATTAAGGGACTTAATTGTAATTGATATTCTTGACCCATCAGCCTGATCCATGGGTTATGGGTTGATCCATGGGCTTGGTGTATAACCCAAATCATTAAAGTATTATTTAAGGCTGATTTGGAATTAGTAAATATTATTTAAATACTGATTTAGAATCAGTTAAATAATATTTGGTAATAATACTGATTTGGAATATGACTAAAATCAGTTAAGTTATAATTGGATAATCACAATACAGATTTTGGAAATTAATTCTCTACAAATATCCTAGGGATATAATTGTAAAAGAATAATGATTTTGAATTATTCTCATCAGACAAAAATACACAGGATTTCCAAATTCTCTTGGTAGGCAAGATCGGCTAGCACCAACCTGCGAAGACTTTTGTGCTTGAGACTAGAGGATCCTTCGAGGAAGGATTTTGGAGACAACAAAACGCCATCTTCTCAGAGGAGCCAGGCGATGTGCGCAACCGATTACACTTCAAGGGTAAGACCCGATCCTTAGTGTTTAGGATTCCGCTGTTTAATTGGATTAAACACCTAAACAATTCCCAACACAGATCGTTGTGGGGAGTACCTATCCCATGAATTTTGATATTACCTCAGTGAGGTAGGAATTCAGTCTCACTTGTCTGCAACTGGCACGCCACAGTAGAATGGTGTAGCAGAAAGGAGGAATCGAACTCTTATGGAAATGGTTAGGTCCATGATGAGATATAGTGATTTGCCAAGTTCGTTATGGGGATATGCCTTAAAAATGATGATGTATATTCTTAATCTTGTACCATCTAAAACTGTGCCTTTAACCCCATTGGAGTTATGGAATGAGCACAAGCCCAGTCTAAGACATCTCAGAATTTGGAGTTGCCCAGCACATGTGCTTAAGGCAGATACGGCTAAGGTAGATGCGAGAACTGAATTAATGCTGTTTGTAGGATATCCTAGGGGAATGAAAAGTGGTCTGTTTTATAGTTCTAAGGATCAGAAGGTGGTGGTTAGTACCAACGCTAGATTTTTGGAAGAGGACTATGTCTTGGACCACAAGCCCAAGAGTAAGATAGTACTAGAAGAGCTTAGATGACAAACTAATCCTGATGCACCTGCACAAGTACATACACCACACACTGCACATGAGATCACAGATGATGCGCCTACACAGGTGGTGCCTCATCGTAGTAGGAGGGTTGTGAGATAGCCCAATAGGTTCATTGGTATGGGAGAGGCCTCAGACCTAGTCCCAGGCGTGCCTGAACCTGACCCAGTTAACTACAATGAGGCTTTCCGAGATAAAGATGCAGAGTCTTGGCGTAAGGTAATGATATCCGAGATGGGGTCAATGGACCACAATCAAGTCTGGAAGCTTGTGGACCTGCCAGATGGGTTCAAGCCCATTGCATGTAAGTGGGTCTATAAACGTAAGAGAGGACCTGACAGAAAGGTGGAAACCTTTAAAGCTAGGCTGGTGGCGAAGGGGTATACTCAGAAAGAGGGAATCTATTATGAGGAAACCTTCTCCCCGGTAGCCATACTTAAGTCGATCCGGATTCTCTTGGCCATAGCTGCTCATTTGGATTATGAGATTTGGCAGATGGATGTCAAGACAGATTTCCTAAACGGAAGTCTTGAGGAAACCATTTTTATGCAGCAACCAGAGGGATTCATTGAAAAAGGCCAAGAGCATAAGGTTTGTAGGCTTAAGAGGTCTATTTATGGACTTAAACAAACATCCAGATCTTGGAACATCCAGTTTGATGAAGTAATCCAGTCATTTGGATTTACTCAGTGTCCGGATGAGCAATGTGTGTATCGCAGACGTGATGAAAACTCAGTGGTGTTTCTTGTGCTTTACATAGATGACATTCTATTGATTGGCAACAACAAGAAAGTGTTATCAGACGTAAAGGCATGACAGTCCAAGCAGTTTGATATGAAGGACTTAGGGGAAGCGGGACATATCCTTAGGATCAAGATAATTTGATATCGTAGGAAACATTCGTTAACGCTCTCCCAAGCTTCATACATAGATACAGTTCTGGCCCGTTTTAACATGCAAAACTCCAAGAAAGGTTTTCTACCTTTCAGACATAGAGTGTTTCTATCTAAGGAACAGTCCCCTAAGACTGTTGAGGAGATAGAGGCCATGAAGACAGTTCCTTATGCTTCGGTAGTAGGAAGTCTCATGTATGCTATGTTGTGTACGAGGCCTGATATCTGTTATGCCGTTGGCATGGTAAGCAGATATCAGAGTAACCCATGAAAAACTCATTGGGAGGCAGTAAAATGTATTCACAAATATTTGCGCAAAACGAAGGACCAAGTTCTGGTCTATCAGGCGCTTGAGCTGGTACCCCGAGGTTACACAGATTTAGATTTCCAAGGCAACGGGGACAAGAGCAAGTCTACCTCAGGGTATGTGTTTACTCTGAGAGGTGGAGCCATAGTTTGGCGAAGTGTCAAGCAAAAATGCATGGCAGACTTTACCATGGAGGCTAAGTACGTTGCCGCATCAGAGGTAGTGAAAGAAGCAGTATGGCTCAAGAACTTCCTAGTGGACTTAGATGTGATTCCTGGTTTGCAGAAGTCTATCATGGTTTATTGTGATAACAACGGTGCAGTAGCAAACTCGAAGGAACCACGAGCCCATAAGGCGAGTAAACATATACAGCTCAAGTACCACCTGATATGAGACATCGTAAAGAGGGAAGACATGGTTGTGGCTAAGATAGCATCAGAGGATAACCTTGCAGATCCATTCACGAAGACATTGACTTCGAAAGTCTTTGAGGCTCATGTGGAGGGCATGGGAATCAGATACTTAGGAGAGCCATGACAAGTTTTTCTAGATATATAGCAACAGAATGTATAGGAGTTGTATGTAGATGTATACTTAAAGCACAGCTTAAGTATTAGTGGGAGATTGTTGGAGTTGAATACATAAGCTATCCTTGTATTGTACAATTTCCCAGATTAATATATCGATTTATGTTTTGGTTATAATTTGTTGTGCATAATATGTCCATTTATATTATGTAAGTAGATGATGAGGTGTCTTGTGTGACACATTAGATCTCATCATTGGCTGAAAGACATAATATATAAATAAGGTTCGTAACCGAGATAGCTTTGGACAAACTGTCGGTTTAGGTTATTATGTGATTCGAATAATTGGTTTGTCTAAACTAATTGAATCATATAGATATGTCCGGGGCATATTGAACTTGACCTTTAGGAATAATGTCTTGTACTGATTTAATAGACAAGTCGTTCCTTGTATTTTATCTCTTAATCCCTAGACTCGAGCAGGCATGAGGATTAGACATAGTGTACTTTGATCTGCCAAAGGGTGAGGTCAATTGTGGTCAATAGTCTCGGTATGTTGGGTGCGCATGTTTAGTTACTTAGTGTGCTGCTGCTTGTCGAAAGGAAATCATGTACCAGTGCGTCCGGGGTGATGGTGCTCCCGAGATGAGCTCAAAATGTTTATTATACTAAACCTGGCCGGTGGACTTATGTCGGTATAGTAAAAAGGTCGAGTGGTACTAGTCTCGGAATCAAAAAAGTTAATTAATTAATTTATCAGTAAATTAATCTATATTAACCAGCACTATATCTTTGATGTGGGAAGATTATGAATATAATTTAATTAAGTTGTTCCGGAAGCAATTTTGGTGTAGGATGGTAGTGCCAAAATTAATCCGTTAGTGGTACGATTAATTTTGTAATGGGTTAATTAAATAAGTAGATTTAATTAATTAATTGGTTAATTATTCCTAAGGGTTAATTAAGTAATTAACAAAGTTAAATTATTTAATTAATTAATTAAGTCTTAAGCTTCAATTGGAATTAGGAAATCCTAGAGATTAGGAATCTAGTAGGATTTGGTTTATCCTATCAGATTGGTTACCTAATTGAATTTGAAAACTAATTAATTACCTAAACCCATTAGGAAGACCAATCCTAAACCAACTTGGGGTCTCTCTTGTAACTCTATATATAGACAAAGGATTAGCTATTCAAGACATACAATTTCATAAGTTTTCAAGACAAGAAAACTAGAGAGAGAAAATCCTAGAGAGAGAAAACTTTCTCTCTCCAAGTTGGATTTTCAAGGGAAAATTGTGGCTGGTCTTTGGTCCTTTGTTGGCCGAATTTTGGCCATGGTTTTATACCAGCTGTGAGTAATTTTCTCTCTCTCCGGGCGTTGCGTTTATAGTACTTGCCAGGTGCTGCGGTGTTATAATTTTCTAGCAGGTGGATTGTGGTGATTAGCTGATCGATTGGCTTCTAGTTCATTGCCCACATGACGTGAAGTCAAAGTCTTGAGGCATACAAGAGAATCACCAAGTGCGCGCTTCAAAGGTACTTTTCTAAGATTCCGTTTTAATTAGAAATTTTTTTGTTGCGTGATAAATCGAGCAAGTGCAAACCCAGATCATAGGTGGCAATCCTTTCAGGAAAAACACGGTCGATCTGGCACGACGGTGAGCAAATCCAGCACGACGGTGATTGGAACGGATGGGTGGTAATCGGGGTTTTCTAGGATGAAACATGGGCTGAGTTCTTGAAGAAAAAGGATCTAGAAACCGACTTTGAGAAAGAACTAGTCGACGAAGATGAAGTTCTCTCTCTAGGCTCTTCCTTCTCTCTAAAGAGGCAACTTTGCCTACAAGGTTTCTTAGGTCTTCTAAATGCCTAACTTAAGCTATTTAAAGAAGTTTCAAGGGAGATCTAGTGGGCTTTTTGTTAGTTTTGAATACAGAAAAGCTATGGCTTGTATCAAAAACTAATATCCACAGATGACATATCATTTTGTTTCAGTATAAATCTGTTCCTTTATATCATAGAACTAGATAACGGGGTGTCGACAAACACAGTAGATACCGTTATTGGTTAAAGTATTGATATATAAAAAGTATGATCGTAACTGAGATAGTCTGAACATACTATCGGTATAGGTTATTGTGTGGTTTGGAAATTGGTTTATCTAGACTAGTTTAAATCACACAGATATGCCCGGGGCATATTGAGCACGACCAGTTTGGATAGAATTGACTTGTACTGATCGGCGTAGTCAATTCGGTCCTAGTATTCCGTCTCTCAATCCCGAGATTGGGACGGGCGTGAGGGTTGGGTGTCGTGTGCTTTGATTTGCCAAAGAGTGAGGTCAATTGAGGCCAATACCTCGGTAAGTTGGGTATGCGGTGTTTAGCTTCTTGCGTGCCGTTGCTAGTCGGAGGAATCCACGTACCGGTTCGCCGGGTTGATGGTGCTCCCGAGATGAGCTCGTAAGGTTATTATACTAAACCTGGCCAGTGAACTTTATGTTCAGTATAATAAAAGGTCGAGTGGTACTAATCTCGGAAACCAAGAAGTCGGTGAATTAATTTGTCAGTAAATTGATAAATCGATGAGCACTAGATCTTTAATGTGGGAAGATAGAAGAAATAATAATGGCGCGATGTAAAGTCGTTTTCGAGCGGTAGTTCCATAATTGGTCCGTTAGTGGTACGACCAATTATGCATTTGACTAATCGACAAGGTAAATTAATTAATCCGAAGGGTTTAATTAATATTTGATCGACGAAGTGAATTTAGAAATTAATTCTATTTTGAATTAATTAATTCTAAGGGTTCGATTAAATAAAATAAACAAAGTGGATTAAATAAATTAATTTAAAAGGGTCGGAGTTGATTAGTCAGGAAGACTTAGCGGTCAACGAAAGTCAAATTTTAAGGCCTAACTCGAGAGCCCATTAGGTCTCCTTAGAAGCTCCTATAAATACAACATAATAGGAAAGAAAACCCTAAGATGAAACTTGGCAGCCAAGTTAGGCTAGAAAGAGAAAGTTTGGTCTAGAGAGAGAACATGTCTTCCTCGTCAAGTTTTCTCTCGAAGTCGACCAAGATAGCTTTCTTCTTCGACAAGGAACTCAGCCCATGGAATATTGAGTAGCCCGGTTCTATCCTCTATCATTGCCGCGGGTTTTCTTCTTCAGGCAGCCGGTTTCCTTGCTGGGTTTTTTTTTCACCCGCTGTTTTTTTCCTCCGTGCATTTTTTCTGCACCAGTGCGCTGTCCATGGTTTTCGCAGCACTGCTGCAGTGAAGGAAAACCCGATACTGGTTTACTTAGGTGCCCTGAGCCGGCCTGATTTTCATGTTGATATTCCGATGGAGTGATCCATGATATCGGGCTGTACAGATCGGGACCATAGAGACCAGTCCGGTGGTCGGTTTTCATAGGGCAGTCCGATTGAAGAAGCAAGAAACTGGCGGCCTTTGTTTTAAGTTCCGGGCAGCTTTAATTTGTGAAGAAAAATTCTGGCCAGCTTCGATTTTGATAAAAAAAAAAATTCTGGGCAGCTATAATTTTGTGAAAAAATTCTGGGCAGCCTCAATTTGAGTTTCTTGAGAAGCAAGTTTCTTGGGTTTTCAGTCGTATTGCCGTGGGTAGCTCCGTAGACGATAGCCCACACTATCTCAGAGTTTGTATTGGAGAATTCTTCGGATTTCTTGTGGAATTTGCGCTAAAAGATTTGGTTTTCTTTAAGCGAGGGACTTCGCTAAAAAAGGTGTAATCTTTAAATTCCGCTTTAATTAAAGATTTAATTTTTGGTGTCCCGATTAATAAATTAAATAAGTATAAGCCTAGATCCGTTCATGGGTAAACTAATTTGAGCCTGAGCTTGGTCGAAAGCTTCCGATTCTAGAATGCATAGCACGAAAGTGAGGTTTTCGATTTAGCCCGGGCTTGTTCAGTTTTCCTTCAAATTGGTATCAGAGCGTTGGTTTCGGTCTTATACTTGTTTGATTTATTACACGGCTTTATTTTGGCATTATTATTTTTGTCGAAATGTATAAACAGGTGGTTATTGATTTCCCGGCTATTATGGTAGAAATTTAATTTTCATTCATAAACCCCGGGACATGTCCGGGCTCGTTTTATTTTTGAATGGAAATTTCTGTAATAGTAATAACCACGAGCTGGAAGCCGTGTAGGATTAGAAAAATCTTGTAGTAGGATTTGATCTAATCATGTCGTCTTTAAATTCCTAGAAAAACGCCTTTGTATATAGGAATTTTTGTACTATGACGAAAACGTTATTTTGGGTAACTTATATTCGCGGGTTTTGGTTTATTATAATTTTGGGTGATTCCTAATTACGGAATAAACCGAGAAAACCCGGACGAATAGAGAGGAATCCAAATAACGAGTGGGAGCGACACGACGGGAAGTGTCACCGAGGCGTCGAGGAATCAACGATAGAGAAGGCCATAATAGTCGGGAAATTTTATTTTATTTAATTTCCCGTATTTATGATTTTTTCGTTGATTGTGTGATTTTCATTTTATTTTGCATGAACGAAATTCAAACCAAAAGTTTTTTCAAAAAGGTAATGTGCAATTAACTAAGGTAGATTATTCGCATATTAAAACTCCAACAGTTTTATGGGTGCGAATATCCATAGTTAAGATATTGCATGTTAAAACGTAAAAATCCTCAAACTTAATTGCATTCACAAGTTTTGGTTTAATCGTAATTTTGGGTGATTCCTAATTATGTGGGGTTTTGGTTTATCGTAATTTTGGGTGATTCCTAATTACGTAGAAAACCGAGAAAACCTGGATTTTGGTTTATCGTAATTTTTTGGGTGATTCCTAATTACGTAGAAAACCAAAATGGAGAACCGAGAAAACTAGGGCGAATTGAAATTATTTTAAAAATCTAAGTGGGAGCGGGTTGGTTAATAGCCCCATGGCCTTCATTACCGGTTCATTGGTGATGTGGTTAAACTTCCTCCCTACGGATGAGTTTTCAATCATAGATATCGCTGGAATGAATTTCTAATGGGATGACTATAGTGCGTTTAATTGGGAAAAGTTGCGACACCCTCGCCAACCGAGGCGCATTAGTACCCTAAGTAACAAACTTAGAAGTCACGTAATGGCATACACTTAGTGTACTGTTTATAGTATCCCTCCCAATGAGGTAGCACTATTTACATGTACGGCTAAAATTATCGACTATTAATTTCATTGATCATAAGATCGTTGGTCAGATAATGAAATTAATGAACTTCGGTTCTTCTCGAACGAATGTGGGTTGGAGTAGACTTTCACCCAACGTGACCTGCGTTAATCCCGGTGGGAGAGATGTCGGTAAAAGATTATATTTCTTTTCTGAGGATTTTTCAATATTTTCGAAAAGTATACTGAGACATGTTTTTTCATTATTTTCATTTGTTATGTCGTTCAACCCGCTAGCTGTCATTCTGAACCAAAACAAACTCACCGGTCCTAATTACATTGATTGGAAATGAAACCTGGACATTGTCCTAACCGCTGAGGGTTATAAGTACGTGCTCACTGAGGAGTGCCCCCCTAAGCCCAGTGAGGATGCCACACCTGAGCAGCGAGAGCCATATACGAGGTGGCAGAAAGCTGATGAGATGACCAGGTGCAACATCTTGGCTTCCATGTCGAGTGTACTACAGCACCAGCATCAGTTGATGACCTCAGCTTACGATATGATGCTCAACCTCAGGGAGATGTTTGGACATCAGGGCAGGGCAGCCAGACAGTCAGCTATGAGGAAACTCATGAATGCCAGGATGGCTGAGGGCACTTCAGTGAGAAATCACGTGCTGGAGATGATTGGTTGCATCAATGAGATCGAGGTATTGGGAGGTGATATTGATGTGGAAACCCAGGTCGATATCATCCTTCAGAGCTTGCCTCCCAGTTTTGAGCAGTTTCGATTGAACTATAATATGGGGAATCTCTCATATTCACTTTCTGAGCTCATGACTGCATTGGTGTCTGCTGAGAGCCTCTTCACTGAGAAGAAGCAAGCCTTGGCTACAGTTGGTCCCTCAAGTTCCTCTGCTGGGCCCAAAGCCAGGAAGCAAAAGAGGGAGAGAGGCCAGAAAGCAGGAACCAGTCATCGACCCAAGGCAGGCATTGCCAAGAAGTAGAAGCCGAGTGGCAAATGCTTTAGATGTGGCAAATCGGGACATTGGAAGAAGGACTGCCCAAAGCCTCGAGGTATGTGTAAATTCTCCCTAGTCACGGAGACGTGTTTAGCGGCGATTCCCACGGATACTTGGTGTGTGGATTCAGGAGCCACTGATCACGTTTGTAATTCTTTACAGGGGTTCCAAGTGACCCGGCTGCTTAGAGAGGGAGAGTTGTAGGTCTACCTTGGGGATACTACCAGAGTTTCTGTGGCTGCAGTGGGAGTGATTAGTCTTTATTTTTCAGACTCTATTTTACTTTTAAAGGATTGTCTTTATGTACCTAGTTTTTGAAAGAACTTGCTTTCAGTTTCGAAACTTGTTTTGGATGGTTATAAGTGTGTATTTTCTGACGGTTCGGTTTTTATAAGAAAATGCCAGAAACTTATATGTTCCGGTACATTGGTTGACAATTTGTTTTTAATCAAGACTTACTCCCCAATTATGCAAAACACAGAAACTAGTAACTCATCACCGAATCATAATAAGAGAAATGAATCTTTCCCTTTGAATCAGACTTTTCTTTGGCACCTGAGACTAGGTCATATCAACCTTAGTAGGATTCAAAGGTTGGTCAAGAGTGGGTCTTTGGACTTACTAGATATTGACAGCTATTCGACCTGTGAGTCCTGCTTGGAGGGTAAAATGACCAAGAGGCCTTTTAAGGCGAAGGGGTATAGGGACAAGGAGGTTTTAGAGTTGATTCATTCTGACGTGTGTGGACCTATGTCAGTTTAGGCTAGAGGTGGTGAATACCTCTCTAGTGAATTTAGGACCTATTTGTCAGAGGAGGGTATTCAGACCCAGTTGTCTGCACCTGGCACACCCCAGCAGAATGGTGTGGCAGAGAGGAGGAACAGGTCTCTTATGGAGATGGTTAGATCGATGATGAGTTACAGTGAATTGGCTACCTCGTTTTGGGGTTATGCCTTGGATACAGCGTGTTTTATCCTCAACCTTGTGCCATCTAAGTCTGTGCCTACGACCCTAGTAGAGTTGTGGAGTGGGTGCAAGCCTAGTCTGAGACATCTCAGGATTTGGGGTTGTCCAGCACATGTGCTCGAGACAGATGCAGGCAAGTTAGAGGCGAGATCTAAGGTTATACTGTTTGTAGGCTACCCCAAAGGAATGAGAGGTGGTTTATTTTATAATCCTCAGGATCAGAAGGTGGTGGTCAGCACCAATGCCAGATTTCTTGAGGAGGACTATATTTTAGATCACAAGTCAAGCAGCAAGGTAGTATTGGAAGAGCTTAGAAGTCAGTCCACTATTCCAAATGCACACGTACAGGAAGATACACCACAAGAGACTGCACACACTATCACAGATGATGCTCTTACACAGGCTGCGCCTCGTCGTAGTGGGAGGGTTGTGAGACAGCCCGAGAGGTACATGGGTTTGGGTGAGTCTTTGGACTTTATCCCTGGTGCTCGTGAACCAGACCCAGTTAACTACAATGAGGTTCTTCAGGATAGAGATGCAAGCATCCAGATCTTGGAACATCCGTTTTGACGAGATTATCCAGTCCTATGGATTCACTCGGTGTCCGGATGAGCAGTGTGTTTATAGCAGGCGTGATGGTGATATAGTGGTGTTCCTCGTACTTTACGTAGATGACATTCTTCTTATTGGCAACAGTAAGAAGGTGTTGTCAGACGTAAAGGCATGGCTGTCTAGGCAATTCGATATGAAGGATTTGGGAGAGGCTGGACATATCCTTGGGATCAAGATTATTCGAGATTGTAGGAGACGTTCTTTGACTCTCTCTCAGGCATCCTACATAGACACGATTCTGGCCCGTTTTAACATGCAGAACTCCAAAAAGGGTTTACTACCTTTCAGGCATGGGATGCATTTGTCTAAGGAGCAGTGTCCTAAGACTGCTGAGGAGATAGATGCTATGAAGGCGGTACCCTATGCTTCTGCAGTGGGTAGCCTCATGTATGCTATGTTGTGCACGAGGCCTGATATTTGCTTTGCCGTTGGCATGGTTAGCAGATATCAGAGTAACCCTGGGAAGGCTCACTGGGAGGCAGTAAAATACATTCTCAAGTACTTGCGCAGGACGAGAGATTATGTCCTAGTTTATAGAGCGCAGGAGCTTGTACCATTGGGTTACACAGATTCGGACTTTCAAGGAAATTTGGACAAGAGTAAGTCTACCTCTGGGTTTGTGTTTACTCTAGGAGGTGGAGCCATAGTATGGAAGAGTGTCAAGCAGAAATGCGTGGCAGACTCTACCATGGAGGCCGAGTACGTTGCCGCTTCAGAGGCAGCGAAAGAGGCTGTATGGCTCAGGAGCTTCCTGATGGACTTAGATGTGGTTCCAGAGTTGCCTAGGTCTATCATAGTTTATTGTGATAACAATAGTGCAGTTGCTAACTCGAGGGAACCACGAGCCCATAAGCCGAGTAAACACATAGAGCGCAAGTACCACCTGATACGAGAGATCGTAAAGAGGGGAGACTTGACCGTGGCCAAGATAGGATCAGATGACAACCATGCAGATCCTTTCACAAAGGCATTGACCCTAAAGGTTTTTTAGAGACATGTGGAGGGCATGGGAGTCAGATTCTTGAGGGAGCCATGTTAGTGAGCTTAAAGGTGTTCTGGAGATTTCATTATGACAGCAGTGTAATAGCGGGTTGGACAGTTTTTATACTTCTTAGCATAGCTTTGAGTATTAGTGGGAGATTGTTAGTTTTGAATACAGAAAAGCTATGGCTTGTATCAAAAACTTATATCCACAGATGACATATCATTTTGTTTCAGTATAAATCTATTCCTTTATATCATAGAACTAGATAACGGGGTGTCGACAAACACAGTAGATACCGTTATTGGTTAAAGTATTGATATATAAAAAGTATGCTCGTAACTGAGATAGTCTGAACATACTATCGGTATAGGTTATTGTGTGGTTTGGAAATTGGTTTATCTAGACTAGTTTAAATCACACAGATATGCCCGGGGCATATTGAGCACGACCAGTTTAGATAGAATTGACTTGTACTGATCGGCGTAGTCAATTCGGTCCTAGTATTCCGTCTCTCAATCCCGAGATTGGGACGGGCGTGAGGGTTGGGTGTCGTGTGCTTTGATTTGCCAAAGAGTGAGGTCAATTGAGGCCAATACCTCGGTAAGTTGGGTATGCGGTGTTTAGCTTCTTGCGTGCCGTTGCTAGTCGGAGGAATCCACGTACCGGTTCGCCGGGTTGATGGTGCTCCCGAGATGAGCTCGTAAGGTTATTATACTAAACCTGGCCAGTGAACTTTATGTTCGGTATAATAAAAGGTCGAGTGATACTAATCTCGGAAACCAAGAAGTCGGTGAATTAATTTGTCAGTAAATTGATAAATCGACGAGCACTAGATCTTTAATGTGGGGAGATAGAAGAAATAATAATGGCGCGATGTAAAGTTATTTTCGAGCGGTAGTTCCATAATTGGTCCGTTAGTGGTACGACCAATTATGCATTTGACTAATCGACAATGTAAATTAATTAATCCGAAGGGTTTAATTAATATTTGATCGACGAAGTGAATTTAGAAATTAATTCTATTTTGAATTAATTAATTCTAAGGGTTCGATTAAATTAAATTAACAAAGTGGATTAAATAAATTAATTTAAAAGGGTCGATTGGAGTTGATTAGTCGGGAAGACTTAGCGGTCAACGAAAGTCAAATTTTAAGGCCTAACTCGAGAGCCCATTAGGTCTCCTTAGAAGCTCTTATAAATACAACATAATAGGCAAGAAAACCCTAAGATGAAACTTGGCAGCCAAGTTAGGCTAGAAAGAGAAAGTTTGGTCTAGAGAGAACGTGTCTTCCTCGTCAAGTTTTCTCTCGAAGTCGACCAAGATAGCTTTCTTCTTCGACAAGGAACTCAGCCCATGGAATATTGAGTAGCCCGGTTCTATCCTCTATCATTGCCGCGGGTTTTCTTCTTCAGGCAGCCGGTTTCCTTGCTGGGTTTTTTTTTGACCCGCTGTTTTTTTCCTCCGTGCATTTTTTCTGCACCAGTGCGTTGTCCAGGGTTTTCGCAGCACTGCTGCAGTGAAGGAAAACCCGGTACTGGTTTACTTAGGTGCCCTGAGCCGGCCTGATTTTCATGTTGATATTCTGATGGAGTGATCCATGATATCGGGCTGTACAGATCGGGACCATAGAGACCAGTCCGGTGGTCGGTTTTCATAGGGCAGTCCGATTGAAGAAGCAGGAAACTGGCGGCCTTTGTTTTAAGTTCCGGGCGGCTTTAATTTGTGAAGAAAAATTCTGGGCAGCTTCAATTTTGATAAAAAAAAAATTCTGGGCAGCTATAATTTTGAGAAAAATTTCTGGGCAGCCTTAATTTGAGTTTCTTGATAAGCAAGTTTCTTGGGTTTTCAGTCGTATTGCCGTGGGTAGCTCCGTAGACGATAGCCCACACTATCTCGGAGTTTGTATTGGAGAATTCTTAGGATTTCTTGTGGAATTTGCGCTAAAAGATTTGGTTTTCTTTAAGCGAGGGACTTCGCTAAAAAAGGTATAATCTTTAAATTCCGCTTTAATTAAAGATTTAATTTTTGGTGTCCCGATTAATAAATTAAATAAGTATAAGCCTAGATCCGTTCATGGGTAAACTAATTTGAGCCTGAGCTTGGTCGAAAGCTTCCGATTCTGGAATGCATAGCACGAAAGTGAGGTTTTCGATTTAGCCCGGGCTTGTTCAGTTTTCCTTCACTTTTAAGTTGGGCCTTAATGTTTGACTTTCGTTGACCCCTTTAGTCGTCCCTAGACTAATCATCTCCAATCGAACCTTTTGAATTAATTTCTTAACCCACTTCGTTAATTAAATTTAATCAAACCCTTAGAATTATTTTGTATAACCCACTTAGTCAATTAAATATTAATTAAACCTTTAAGATTAATTAATTCACTTTATCAATTAGTCAAAAGCATAATTAGTCGTACCACAAACTGACTAATTATGGAACTACCGCTCAAAACTGAGTTTACTTCGCGCTCACTTTATTATTCTTCTATCTCCCCACATCAAAGATCTATTGCTTGTCAATTCATAAATTTACTGATAAACTAATTCATCAACTTCTTGGTCTCTAAGATTAGTACCACTCGACTTTCTTATTATACTGGACATAAAGTCCACTGGCCAAATTTAGTATAATAAACCTTTCAAACTCATCTCGGGAGCACCATCAACCCGGCGAACCAGTACATGGATTCCTTCGACTAGCAATAACACACAAAGAAGCCAAACACAACATACCCAACTTTACTGAAATCTAGGCCTCAATTGACCGCACCCTTTGGCAAATCAAAGCATACGATATCTAACTCTCATGTCTGCTCCAATCTAGGGATTAAGAGATTAGAATACTATGTTTGAATTAACTATGCCGATCAGTACAAGTTAATTCAATCCCGAACAGGGCGTGCTCAATATTTCCCGGGCACATCCGTATGATTTAATTAACCTAAACCGATAGTATGTTTAAACTATCTCAGTTACGAGCATTTATTTATATATCATTACTTTAACAAATAACAAGATCTACTGTACTTTTCTACACCTTGTTATCTAGTTCTATGATATAGTATAACAAATTTAATACCGAAACAAAATGATATATCAACTGGGTATTAGTTTTTAATACAAATAATAGATTTTCAGTATTCAAAACTAACATATACTCCCTAATAAAATGTTAGAGTTGAACGTAAGCACAATGTTGCTCGTGCATTGCTTTTTCAGGCTAAGCTTACTGTAGAGTTTTGGGGTTATTCTGTTCTCACTGTAGGTTACTTAATCAATCAGACTCCGACACTGGTTTTAGGAAATAAGACTCCATTTGAGTTGGTATATGGGAGATCATCACCTCTTGGACATCTACGGGTGTTTGGTTGTCTGTATCATGTCTACAATTATGATTGTGGAGGTGATAAATTCGCAAGCCGAAGTCGGCGTTGTATTTTTGTTGGTTATCCTCCGTGGAATAAAGGATGGCGAGTTTTTGATCTTGAGAATTAGAGTTTTTTGGTGTCTAAGGATGTTGAGTTTGATGAAACCATTTTTCTGTATTAGTCACCTAAAAAGGGTTCGTTGACAGTTCAAGAAGATCCATGGTTTGTTGATGAAGATTTAGCTGCACAACCTCACGACATGGGCATATCGCGGGAAAATTTCAGTTATGTCCAAAATTCCCAAGTAAGCGACCGGAGGCCAGAGGCACTGCTGCAGACTCAGTCCACTAATTTGGTTGCGGTGGCGCACCCGATCGGACCAAAATCGGGCACCTTTGAGCTGGATTCTCCTGAGTCTTCTGTTCCTATTGAGTCTTTGGGTCGTGGTCATCAAACTAAGCTGCCATCGTCCAGGTTGCGTGATTTTGTTGCACATACTGTTCCCCCTTCCCCCCTGGTCTTCTGCTGCTCACAGTGATCCATCATCTTTCTCAGGTACACCTTACCCTATAGCTAATTATGTAACTTGTAATTCTTTTTCTGTTGCGCCTACAAATTTTCTGGCAACTATCTCTTCTCATGTTGAGCCTCAATCTTTTGCTGAGGGGGCTGTCAATTCTAAGTGGCACATGGCCATGCAGGAAGAGATCTAAGCTTTGGAAAATAATGAAACATGGGATCTTGTGTCACTTCCTCTTGGGGAGCGAGCTATAGGGTGTAAGTGAGTTTATAAGATTAAATATAATTCTGATGGTACAATGGAACGGTTTAATGTACGTCTTGTGGTTCATGGAAACAGAAAGGTGGAGGCTTTGGATTATCAAGAGACTTTTGCTCCTGCTGCAAAAATGTTTTCTATTTGTGTGTTTTTAACTGTTACAGTGGCTAAATATTGGGAGCTTCATCAAATGGATGTGTTTAATGCTTTTTTGCATGGAGATCTTGAAGAAGAAATCTACATGCAACTACCTCCAGGTTTTCACACGCAAACCCTGGCCAAGTTTTTCGTTTGCGGCGCTCTCTATATGGTGTCAAACAAGCTCCCAAGTGTTGGTTTACCAAACTCACTACTGCTCTCAAGTGATATGGTTTCACTCAATCTTATTCTGATTATTCTCTGTTTGTTTATCAGCATAGGACTATTTCTTTGCATGTGTTGGTTTATGTGGATGGTTTAATTGTTACTGGGAATAGTAACTCTGCCATTGCTGTTTTTAAGAAATATTTGAGCAATTATTTTCATATGAAGGATTTGGGACTTCTGAACTATTTCTTGGGTTTGGAAGTTGCTCCTAATGCCACAGGTATTTTTCTTTGTCAACGGAAATATGCCTTGGATATTGTGGTTGAAGTTGGTTTGTTAGGTAGTAAGCCAGCAGATTTTCCTCTTGAGCAGTATCACCATTTGTCTGCTGAAGTTGGGGATATTCTTCCATATCATGCGCTTTATTTGTGTTTAGTTGGAAAGTTGATTTATTTGTCTGCAACACGTCCGGACTTTGCTTATTCTGTGAATCTACTAGCATATTTTATGCAGCAGTCTCGGGTTCCACATTGGGAGGTAGTTCTTAGAGTTGTGCGGTATTTAAAAGGTAACTGTGCTTGATGCTTCTTGTGATTTGCAGTTGTATGCATGGTGTGATTCAGATTGGGCTTCTTGTCCAACTTCTCGTCGGTCTCTCACTGGTTGGTTTATTCATTTTGGTCAATCTCCTACCTCTTAGTGCACAAAGAAACAACATACGGTGGCCTGATCGTTTGCCGAAGCAGAGTACCATTCTATGGCATCTACGGTTTGTGATATTAAATGGTTGAAAGGTTTATTATGGTCTTTGGGTGTTGCGCACAAACAACCTGTGCGTCTGTTTTGTGATAGTCAGCCTGCTTTACATATCGCTAACAATCCAGTATTTCATGAACGTACTAAGCACATTGAGGTGGATTGTTATTTTGTCAGAGATACGATTATTCAAAGACTAATTTCGATATCTCATGTTTCTTCTCAGACTCAACTGGCTGACATTTTTATTTAAGCTTTGGGAAAACAACGGTTTTGAGTTTTTTTATTGGCAAGTTGGGCATTTGGAATCCATATGCTTCAACTTGAGGGGGTTGTTTAGGAAAACTATTGTAAATATAGTAGCAATTTATTTTCCTAATTGGATTGAATTTGCAAGTATAGTAGTTTCCAATTTTATTTGTAGAAAGTTCTTATAAATAAATAAATGTGGTCTCAGAGAACCATACACAATTTTTTCAGAAAATAATAGTCTCTGTATTTTGTCATGCATAGGTGTAAGAATGGGGATGTAGGCTAAAACAAGAAGAGATGAATTCCAATTCCAAATGTTCTTGAAAGTTTCAGTGATTGCTTCTTTATTTCTTGTTCTTGTACAACATCATGGTTTGCCTGTTATGTGTTTGATTTGTCTTACGTTGTTTATGGAGGACAAAGGATGAATCTGGATACAAGTTCTCACGATGGTCATCTGAGACACCTTAAACAAGTGTCGATTGTGATGTTAAAACTATCCACCTCTCTGATGTTCTCCTTTAAGAAAAAAAAAAAAGTAAAAAAAAAAAACAGAATGGGGATGCAAGGTCTACCACATTTTCAGTTTGGAAATATTGAATTTGGTGAAAGGGGCAAAATAATTGATGAAATTGTCGATTTTTGTCTGTGGATAGTTTAGCTTGATCAGTTTAATAAATGAACTCTATTTGCTCTTCATAGTTTTGGGAAAGGAATGGTTTTTGAGGCGTTTTCACCTTATAGTGTTCTATTGGGTAGTTTCTCCTTGATTGGCTTCCATTTTAATTGTCAATGAAGATGTTTGCTTTTTCCCTGTTTACTATCTTTAAGTAAGTCAATTGTTTTCAACTCCCGAGTCAATCCCCATATTGGCTTAGTGCATCACCTTTGATAACTTTTATTGAAAATAAAACTAAAATAAGTCTCCGTTTGATAAAACTTAATTTGAGATTTGAAGTTTGAAGTCTGAAGTCTAAATTCTAAAGTCTGAATCCATTAAGTTAGCCTTGTTTGATAAAATTATAAAATATGTCTGAATCTGAAGTCTAAAATCTGAAGTCTGAATCTGAAGTCTGAATTATGAAGTCTGAATTACAAAATAAGTTTATAAAATTTTAAATTTTAATTTAAATCACCTTATTTTAAAAAAATATATTAGAAACATATTTTTTTAATATATAACATAATTTTTAAGATGTGTAATTTTACATAATACTGTGAAATTCTACTAATAAAAATATTTTAAAAAATTTTAATAATAAATTAGAATGTTATTATTATTTTAAAACTAAAATATTAATTAAATAAATATCACATATTAATTAAAATTATAAAAAAATAAAAATCCATGTCATAAATATATTTTTTATTTATTAAATGATAAAATATTTTTTTTAAAAATATTTAATAAATACAAATTATTTAAAGAAGAAACTAAAAAGAATAATATATATTAAAAATAAGAAAAAATTTGTAACAAATTCAGTTCAGCAATAAGTGATTCGCCAATCACTTAGTTTTAGGCTAACAATTGTACTTGCAATTCAGACCCACTTAATCTCTTAAGACTTTGAATTATAGTTATCAAACGCACTTAATTATTAAGTACTTAATTAAAAAAGTTCTTAATTCATTAAGTCAGAAACAGGTTGAGTTATCAAACGCTCTTAATCAATTATGGACTTTGAGGGCTAATGACGAGTTGATTGATGTTTCATTGGGAGAGATTGCGTCTGAGTCCAAGCGTGAACGTGATATTCCTGTTCTTTCTAGTATGGTGGATGAAAACATCATTGAGATATATATCATGTGATTTATTCTAAATATGAAGGAATTATTAGAATACGAATCACAACTTTAAGTCAAAATGTTGATATACTGAATAACGCCTGAGAGAAAGAATCATTGCAGGTCTTGATTCTGATCCTTTTGTAACTAGTTTTTGGGTCACATTTCTTTTATGCTAGTAGTCGCAATCAGTTACCGTCCTGATGCTTTTGCTCTTTGGGATTCTTTTTTCTGCTTATGATTCAATGAAAAGGTTTTGAGTACTTTTTTCCCTTTTGATTTTAGTTTGGTAGATCAAGCATTATATTTGATGTAATATTTTTTGAACTCGGTAACCTCATGAAAGGGACATGTTGTATAGGATGGGGAATGAATGAGCATTTGATCATATCCATTTTGGCTCACAGGAAAGCTGGCCAATGTAAGGCAATTCGAAATACTTATGCTGAGAAATATGGGGAAGATATTCTCAAACTTTAGATAAGGAGCTTTCAAATGATTTTGAGGTGGATCCAAGATCGTGAAGGTTTTCTTGGACTCCAATGAAAGAAACAACATTGAATACAAACTAGAGACGTTCGATGCAGTTTAGAGGAAACTCTCGGGAATAGATGTTGTCTTTGATTACCTCTTGACTGAGGTTTAGATGAACGAGCATATTTTTTTATTTGTAGATTTCCTTTGACTGAGGCTTAGGTGTACGAACGAATTTTTCTACTTGTAGATTTTCATGATTGCCAATGCGCGTTTACAAATTGGTGAAACATTTTGGAAATTTTGACATTAATATGTAAAGTGAGCTTCGTGATGATTGATCATCAATTTTTTTTCTCATTTTCTTCAATACATAGCTTGTGTTGCTAAATTTTTATTGTTTATCAAAATTTCATTTTCGCGTTTAACTAATTAACTCTCAATGTAATTAGACTAAATGAATTTTTGCCAAATAAATATAACTCGTGTCAAACTAAGTGTTTGCTAAAACTCTTTTTTGCCAAACTAGAGTTTTGTTATAAACTATGTTTTATCAAACAAGGATTTTGCCGAAATTCTTTTTTTTTTGCCAAATTAGGATTTTGTAAAAAATCGTATTTAATCAAAGTAGGATTTTGCCACATAAATGGTAATTATTTTTCTTCACAGTTTTTTAATTATAAATTATAATAAAAATATTTTTGCTAAAAAATTATATTTTTATTAAAAAATATTTTTATTAAAATTTAAAATATTAATTATTATTATGATTATTTAATATTTAATGAAAAATTACTATTCTTTATTATTTTTTATTATATTGATATAATATTTTAAGGTTATATTAATAAATTAGATTGAGACGGTAAATAAGAATTAGGCGGTAGATTATGACAATAAATAGTAAAACAAAGGATAATTTTATCAAATTAAGGACTATCGCACCAAAAATTGAGACAGTAACTAGTAACTCCCATTGAATTTAGATGGCTCATTTAACTTGGCAACGAGCCAAGCGGCAGTTGGCAGTGGCTAAAGGGGTTTATGGTGACTATAGAGCAATGTTGTGTGATAAGTCTTCTCAAGGGGCTACAAATGACAAATCAGAGATTATAAACAATGAAAGTGTGGTCTCTTTGGTATCAGATGCATGAGATCGTGCTGGTATTCATGGTAATTTGGTACAAGGAATAAAGGAGTTGATAGGACAGGATTGTCAAGTACATTACGACAGATTATTTAGTTTTTTTGGCCATGAATAAAACACGAATGTCCTGGAGCTATCGGATAAAGTCAGGAACTGATTATATCTTGTTGGTGTTTCATATAAATGTAACACGTTGAGGTTGTAACCTGAATTTGTACAAAAAAAAATATATATAATTAGATTTAATCAAAAGAATTTTTCTAATATAAGTAATATGTTTCACAATAAATATCCACACAATTAACCAGCAAAATTATCCTACTTATGAAATTAAACTGTTGATGGGTTCAAACTTGTCTAAAAAATTCAATTGTTTTACTATAGGGATAGGAGTAAATGCATTTTTGGTATACCTAGCTGGAAAAAAATAGAAATAAAATTGGAAAATTGATGAACTCCCCTCGTGTAAGCAAGTGCCTAATTCTCAGCCAAAATCACCCAGCCGCCCTATCGTAACCCATACTTTACATCAAACAGAATCCGACGGATTAAATCAAATCAAATTCAAATTTTTTTGGGAACCCGTATTGTACAGACTTTAGACCAATATTGAACAAAAACAATGGAAATGGGGGGTTTTGGATTTCATTTTCCATTTGAAAAAGCTGAAGTGCTCGTCAACCTCTCCACTCGACCCACGACCTCCGCAGAAGAAGGAAGCAAGAAGAGCACGTTCTATCACGGAACTGACCCACTTCACTACGTTTCCAAATGATTCGACATCAAACAAGCACGATTCAACGGCAGAAGACTACTATAAAACCGACATCCAAAAGCAGACGAATCGACTTTGTTTTTGAAGAAGCAAAATAAGAAAAAAACATAATTTTTGAGTGGGGAAAGAAAAAATTTTGAGCAAACCGGACAAAGATGGCTAGGGTTATGCACATTACAAGTGAAGAAGAAGCAAAAAGAATTGAGACCGCAATGGAAGGTATGTTTAAAACAAATTTTGAATTCATATTTGCAGTTTAGGGTTACTTGATGTTGTTCATAATGGTCCTACTTTTTATTTTGATGAAAAAAACGCAAAACAGTTGGGAGCGGGAAAAATATTGTTGGTGTAAAGAGACCGAGGACAAAAACCGTCGACAAAGAAGCAGATATACAAGTAACAAAAAGTAAGTTTTTGTAGTTTTTTCAAATGAAATACTGATATGTTGGTGTAAAGTACTGTTAGTTGGTGTAAAGTACTGATATCTTGTTTGTGTAAACTGATGATCGTTGTTGTAAAGTACTGTTCGTTTGTGTAAAATGTGATATGTTTGTGTAAAGTACTGTTTGTTGGTGTAAAGTAATGATCTCCACGTATAAAGTACTGTTTATTGGTGTAAAGTAGGATTTCTTGGTGTGAAATGCTCTTAATTGTTGTAAAGTACTGTTCGCTGGTATAAAATGAAGTTTATTTGTTGAAAATTCTAGTACTGATCTATTGGTGTAAAGTAATGTTCCTTGTTGTAAAGTACTATTTGTTGGTGTAAAGTACTGTTTGTTGGTGTGAAATGCTCTTAGTTGTTGTAAAGTACTGTTAGTTGAATAAAATGAAGTTTATTTGTGTAAAATTCTCGTACTGATATCTTGTTGTAAAGAACTATTAGTTGGTGTAAAGTACTGTTTATTGTTGTGAAGTACTGTTTGCTGGTGTGAAATGCTCTTAGTTGTTGTAAAGTACTATTCGCTGGTATAAAATGAAGTTTATTTGTTAAAATTCTCGTTCTGATCTCTTGGTGTAAAGTAATGTTAGTTGGTGTAAAGTACTGTTTATTGGTGTAAAGTACTGTTCGCTGGTATAAAATGAAGTTTATTTTTGTAAAATTCTCGGACTGATCTCTTGTTGTAAAGTACTGTTTATTGGTGTAAAGTACTATTTGCGGGTGTGAAATGCTCTTAGTTGTTGTAAAGTACTGTTCACTGGTATAAAATGAAGTTTATTTGTTAAAAATTCTCATACTGATCTCTTGGTGTAAATTACTATTTATTGGTGTAAAGTTATGTTTGTTGGTGTGAAATGAAGTTTATTTGTGTAAAATTCTTGTACTGATATCTTGGTGTAAAGTACTGTTCGTTGTTCTAAAGTATGGTTAGTTGGTGTAAAGTACTGTTTATTGGTGTAAAGTATGGTTTGTTTGTGTGAAATGAAGTTTATTTGTGTAAAATTCTCGTACTGATCTCTTGGTGTAATGTACTGTTCGTTGTAAAGTACTGTTAGTTAGTGTAAAGTACTGTTCGCTGGTATAAAATAAAGTTCATTTATGTAAAATTCTCGTACTGATCTGTTGATGTAAAGTACTGTTTGTTGGAGTAAAATGATGAATGTTGGTGTAAAATTCTGGTATTATGTTAAGAAAGAAGGCCGTTCAAGAAGATTCTGACGATGATTTCGAAGACAGGACGACTTTAGAAACATTTAAGCAACAACTGAATGAGAAAGCTGAGAAAGCTACAGAAGAAAAAAAAAAAAAAAAGAAAAAGAAGCAAGCGAAGCTCACTGTTGAAATCTTAGAGGAAAGGAGCAAGAGAAAGCATGATCTAATTGAAGAGGCAGACAATGGAGAATCAGAAGAAGAGTAAGGGGAGCAAGAAACAAAGGGAAGATTCCAGTCAAGAATTTCCGCTGCTGGACTATCATCACTGCTCACAGAACTCAGTGAATCCCAACTGACAAGTGTGGGACTGGGCTGCCTGTTCCACATTAACTCCGGGAGGTTTCCAAATTCCTTCGGCCAGTACTTGATATCTAACATCAACACCCAAAGAAGCACATTAGAATTGAATGCAGGCTCAATTACAATTAATGAAGTTGATGTCTAATTAGTAATAGGATTCCCTGATGGGGAAGTAGCTGTTGAGAAATACACCAGGAAGGATAAAAAAATATGATATCTACAGGGAAGACAAGAAGAAGTGGGATCTGTGGCACCCAGTTCCACCAAATAAGGCTATGATATCAGCAACAAACTTAGCGGACTACATTAAGAGCAGGAAGGACCTTGGCCTAGAATTCCTTCAAGACTTTTTGATATTCATGGTATCAACTCTCATCCACAACAATGGAACCAATACGGTTCAATACCGATATCTAAAATCATTCAGGTCGGTCGACAATATCATGAAACTCAATTGGAGAAAATACATCCTCGATCACTTCATGGAGACCATAAAGGAATGGAGAGCACATCCAAGAGGTCAATTCACGGGGCTTCTTACATTTGTTGTGGTATATTTTTGTTTTGTTACATATTTGATATTTTAGATCATTTAAATCGGATTTTAATGTAAAATGCCATTTTACATCACTTGTTGATGTAAAGTTGCACTTTACGACATAATTTCTATTTTGTTCATAACTCAAAACTGATGGTTTTGGCACTATCATAGTTGTTGTACGATGATGGGCTTGGTTATTCGAAGCTCAATGCCGATTATCGCCTTATCCCAACAATCCAAAATTGGCCCCAAAGTAAGCTGATGGAGCTTGCACAAAGAAAACAACTGTGAGGAACGGGCAAAATAAGAGAACACCCTCAAGAGGAAGATGAGTTATATGGGGTTTGTATTTAAGTTGATGTAAAATACATTACTTTTATAGTACACATGTAATGCTTAACATTATGTTGGTAGGATGATAAAGGTGAATCATCCCCCGATGGGTTGGATGAAATAGACCGACATGAAACAAGTGGTGATGAATCAAGTGGGAATCAGGGGGATGATGATGCAGGGCAGGAACCAGTTAATGAGGATGGGGAAGAATCAATAGATAAATCTGGGGAGGAATCCAGAGAGGAAGCTGGGCAGGCAAGTAGATATAACTGTGATGAAGCTCAAGGGCAATCATATTGATTTGATATATAAAATGCTATTTTACATCAATATCTGATGTAAAGTATCACTTTACATCAGACTTGATGTAAAATGACATTACATCAATATACTACTTTCCCTTCTAACTTTATTTTCATATTTTTGACACTATCATAGTTGTTGGAGGAACCAGCAGAAATGGTTGGTCCTGAGCACACAACTGGGGTAGAAGCGCAAGTGACAATGCAACAACAGGAAGTGGATATGCAAGAGAATGAATCGGACATGCAAGAGGAGGCAAGTATACCTGAGGTAGAAGCTCCTGTGCAAAGAGAAACATCGTCTGCTGTAGTGATGGTTGAAGCTGTAGATGATCAAATGCCATAACCTAATTCTGGAGTTGGGGATGAGGTATTGTTCAAACATGAGACATGTTAACATCAATCTACTACTTTTGTTTCTACTTTGTTTGATATTTTTGCCATTGTCACAGTTGTTAGAGACTATAAAAGTGGATGAGGGTGATGCAAATAGGGCTCCAAATGTTTCAAATATGATAACATCTGTTATGGAAGAGGGGAACCCTTCTGCGTCTAAAAAACAGGATGAACAGGTAAATATCATAATGATGTTAATAGTCTTTTGACATGAAAAAATTGATGTAAAGGGTACAATATGTTCACAGGATGACATGGAACGCCTGGGGAGGTTTGTAGAGGTCTACATTGAACTTGAGAAATATAGTAGAGCATTCATAGATGGCTTAGCGTCAGTAAGAGGTTCAAAGAATCCAGATCTGGGGACAAAATTGATCCTTGATGATGTAAACAATATGATAGCCGAGCTCACGAAAGCAATAAACAATAAGGAGGAGGAAACTGAAGAGAAAGAGGTAAGGATAGTCCATATCTATATTAATTTCTGTTACTGTAAAATGGTCATACTGATTAGTTGGTGTAAAGTTCTACTTGTTGGTTTAAAATGTTGTTCCTTAGTGTAAAATACTATTTTTTTAGTATAAAATAATGTTGGTTGGTGTAAAATTTTCGTTTCTGATTTGTTGGTATAAAGTGCTACTTGTTTATGTAAAGTGATGAAATGTTGGTGTAAAATTTTTGTTTCTGATTTGTTGCTGTAAAGTGCTACTTGTTTGTGAAAAATGCTGGTCGTTCTGATTTGTTGGTGTAAATTCTTGTTCTTTATGATTTGTTAATGTAAATTTTGTGAAACATGCTGGCCGTTCTGATTTGTTGGTGTAAAGTCCTGTTCTTTCTAATTTGTTGATGTAAGGTGCTCTTTGTTGGTGTAAAATGCTATTACTTATGTAAAATACTTATATTAATGTTTTGCTCATGTTTGTAGGAAAACCAGAAAGTAAATACCAATGGGGGCAAACCTGCAGAGAAAGCAGAAACACCCCAAACCAGCAAAATACAATATAGAGAGGTATTGATGTAAAATAATCTACATTTTGATTTAAAATCCCTATGTTCGTGGAATTATGTTGAATGATTATATAATAACAATTTGTAGCCAACAGACACACTAGACACACAGTTTTTAAAATCAATGTGCCTGGTGGCTGATGCTGTTGAAAAAAGCGTTGGGATGACAGACATTCCTATGAAGAAAAGAATGCCAACAACTCCATCTTTTGATCTAGGCTTTTCACAACTAACGCCGTTCGTTTGTTTAATAAATTTCAGGAAACTAAAATAGAGAAAACGCTGAATGTGGATGGAGCAATAGCCTTGATTCATACGTCCACTCAAGATATTCAAACCGGCTTGGCAAGGAAACTCGACTACAGTACTGAACCATTGCTTGCAGACGAGGAAGACTTTGAGCAAGTAATTTTATTATCTCCCGTTTGATGTAATTTAACATTGAATATCGAATGAATTATTTGAATACAACCTTTTAGCGTAATTATGGGAGATCCAGACAACACTAAGGAGGTAGTTCCATTTCGTCTGAACAGGGCACAAAGAGCGGTAAAAAAACCAAGAAAATTGCTGTCTCCTTACATCACCAGCTGGAAGAAAGATACACTGGCGAGTCTCTCGAAAAAGGAGATTATTGTCAATGACTACGCAATGTTACCTGCATATGCAAGCAAAGACAGATCAATCAAGTCAGTATTCTTGGCTTAAAATGTATATTACATTGATATATTTTACATCAGTCTATTATATGTAAGTCAGTTTACACCAATCTACTTTACACCAATATTGTGCTTTAAAAACTTGGCAGCGAGCAACTTTTTGGTGGGGATGGAAATCTTACCATCGACAGGGAACATATGTCAAGTATGATTTGGGGACAATGGTTGGATACAACCATCATTGATTGTTGGTCATACCACTTAAGTAGAACAAGAAATGTGATATAGAGTGAAAAACCTTCAAAGTTTTTCTTCACACTCTAGTTTTTGGTACGTTAATAGTTACCCACTACTTTACATCACTTTGAATTACAGCATGTTACGGTTTGTTCATAACCCCACTACTTTACGTCTAAAAAATATTGCAGCTCATTGTCAACGACGTGGGAATGGCCAGAGAAAAGAACAAAATATGTCTACACAGGTTCTCTACACAAATGACATCGGAGTTATCGTTCATTAAGAAAAACGAAGCTTCTTTTCAATCGTCCATGGTAATGAATACCCATTTTTCATAGTTTACATTATATTTAAGAAACACAAACTGATACCTATGTATATATAATACAGGTATTCTTCCCAATTCACCTAGGGCAACACTATATCTTGGTGTGCATCAACAGCAACAAAAATTAGGTGATACTGTTCGACAACGCTGGCAGAGAAGCAGGATCCTACGGTGGTCTTCCCAGGAAATTAGTAAGTTCAATTACCATAATAATCTACAATCTACATAAATAATGATGTATTTAACATCATTGAATACTACTATAGTTATTCTACTTCCAAGACTAGGTGGCAGATACACCTTAGGTTACACGCTATCAGAGGTGCTACCATTGGAAATGGATCTACGCCGACCTCAAATGGAATAACCCAGATGGATTCAATTGTGGCTTCTATGTCATGAGGCATATGGAGCTATACAATGGGCAAGAAGTTTTTGACTATGACCATCACATGATTGCTGCGAAGTACAATGCTGAGATTTTGAAAACGTTGAGGGTGAAGTACGTGTTTAACTTGCTAATGTCGCTACACAATAACCTCCTGGTTCCACTGAAGAGAAAGATATCAGATTTTTACTATAGAAACTATGATTCAGATGTTAAATAATCCCTATTGTTGAAGGACGGATTCAGATTTAACATCATTGATTTTTTGTACATTTCTTCATCATGTAAAAATCATTGATTGTTTACACACCAACAAACAATAGTTTACATAACGAACAATAGTTGACACCAACAAATCAGAACAAATAGTACTTTACACCAACAACCACATTTTACAGAACTAAACAGTACTTTACACCAACGATCATCAGTTTACACAAACATGTTGCACTTTACACCAACAAATCAGAAGCAATAGTACTTTACACAAGCGAACAGTATTTTACATCAACGATAACTTTACACTAACAAATCAAAAACAAAAATTTTATACCAACAAACATCATTTTAAACCAACAAACATTATTTTATACCAAGGAACATTCATTTTACACAAACAACTTGCATTTTACATCAACAAACAGTAGTTTACATCAACGAGTAGTAGTTTACACCAATAAATCAGAACAAACATTACTTTACACCAACAATCACTCTCCACCTCTATCACTTCTCAATCTCTTGATTCGTTTTCCAAGTTGATTTTCAACCTCGGTTTTATAGAGAATAAACTTCTCTAATGCCTCATCTTTGCTTTTAAGCAAATATACATAACAATATTTTGTGCTATCATCTATAAAGGTAATAAAATATTTATTACCACCTCGTGTTTGGACTGATTTCAAATCACACACATCACTATGTATTAAGTCAGGGGGTTCATTGTTTCTTTCAATATTTTGGAAAGAAGACCTTGTCAGTTTTGCCTCAACGAAAATTTCACATTTGTGACTTTGGTCAATCTGGAAACTTGGGATATGGTTCAAGTTAATTAATCGACGTATCGAATCATAATTAACGTGACCTAGTCTACCATGCCATAAGCTAGAAGACTCAATCAAATAAGTTAAAGAGGTACTTGTATTATTATTGACAATAGTCATTACATTCATTTTGAACATCCCCTCGGATGCGTACCCCTTTCCCAATTACATTCCTGACTTTGAAAGAGTAATTTTGTCCGACTCTATTATAACGCGGAATCCATGCTTATTCAGCATGAACCCAGAAATAAGATTCTTTCGGACTTCTAGAGCATATAGTACATCTTTCAAAGTCAATGTTTTGCCTGAAGTCAACTTGAGGAAAACCGTTCCTTTCCCATCGACTTTGGCAACGGCCGAGTTTCCCATGAACAACTTCTCACCTTGAATCGGTTCGAATGTAGAGAAGTGACCTTTGTTGGTGCACACATGCCTAGTTGCACCAGAGTCATACCACCATTCTTTCTGGTTTGACTCCACCATGTTAACCTCAGAGATTACAGCTACCAAACTTATGTCTCCCACGTCCTCCGTGATTTTCTGAAAAACATTTGCTTCAGGGTTCTTCTTAGGAGCACGACACTCCGATGACTTGTGACCCTGTTTTCCACAGTTAAAACATTTACCTTTAAACTTGAATCTTTGCTTTGAGACACCTCCCGATGCCCCAAGCTTTGCCTTGCCTTTGCCTTTGTCGGTGATCACGGCTCTGATTTTGAAGCCTCCCTTGCCATATTCCACCATATTGACTTTGGCTCCCATAGGGTTGACCGACTTGATCTCAGCTTTTTTGTTGTCTTCTTCGATCCGAAGTCTGACAACGAGATCCTCCAAGGTCATCTCCTCGCGTTTGTGCTTGAGATAGTTTTGAAATCCTTCCAACTTGGTGGCAATTTCTCAATCATTGCTGCCACTTGGAAAGTCTCACTCAGGATCATCCCCTCAGCCCTTATCTCGTGCAAGATGAGCTGAAACTCATCCACTTGACTCATCACAGATTTTGAGTCAATCATTTTAAAATCAAGGAACTGCCCGACTACAAATTTCTTTGAGCCTGCATCCTCAATTTTGTACTTACGGTCCAAAGCCTCCCATACCTGCTTTGTCGTTTTGTAATTCCCATATACAGAATATAGGGAATCCTGCAACCCATTCAGAATGTAGTTGCGACAGAGGAAATTGGAGTGCTCCCATGCCTCAACGGCAATTACAATCGAAGCATCACTATTTTCTTTCGGGACTTTTGGGGGATCCTCTTTCAAGAATCTTGCAAAACCCAACATCGTTAGGTAAAATAACATCTTTTGTTGCCATCTTTTGAAAAAAGTGGCAACCACTTGAAACTTTTCGGGTTTCTCGTAGTGGCTTACTGGCACATTAGGGATAGCCACGGCAGGGGTAGAAATCATACCCATATTTGGGGTGACAATAGGATTACCCTCGGGAGTGGAGTTGGGATCGCTTGAACTAGCCATTGAGAAATAAGAAAATCTGTTTTAAGATTGTTATAAAAATAAGGCTAGTAGTAAGAAAAAATTCCAAGGCTTGTGTAACACATAATTTTCTTAAAATAGATTTGCCCCCTCTACGAATGTGCAAGAGGTTACGTGAGCAAAATCTTTTCCATGATACAATGAAAAACCATAAAGTCGGTTTGCACAAACCGCCTTACCAACGAACTAGAACAAATGTTAAACACTTGGGAAGGAAAAAAATCTCTATAAGAGGAGAATATTTCAAAGGCTAGAGAGAGGATTTTTTTTCGGAAGGAAGAAGGAAGATTGTTGGTTTTTGTGTTGTCTTCTTTTAGTCCAAAGAAAGACTATTTATAGGCTGCAAAATTAGCATAAAATTCAAACGGTTTCACATAGATTAATGCACTCATTAATCCTATTTATGGTTCTGCAGATTGAAAAGCCACATTCATCTACAACTTTCACAAATGAAGTTTTAAAGGATTAATGAACACATTAACCTCATTTAAATCTATAGAATTTCAAAAGCCATATACATGCTCGGTTTAATCCATTTAACCAAGCCAGAAGCATTCTAAAGGTTTTTGGATTATTCATGGCTTTAATCATGACGACATTAATCCAAAACCATTCTTATCAATTGGCATTTGAAACGTGAAATGTTTTTCATAATTAATCAGCCATTAATTTTGAATTGAGAAAATACAAACCCGGAAAGACACAAAACGCGGGTTGATCAGGCCCGACGCTTTTGCCTACAAAAGGTCCGGCATTCGTGTCCGCAGACTTCCCATTTCTCATTCACTCACTATCATATTTTTTTATTATTAATTTCCAACACGTTAAACTCTACATCATTCCTCCAAAGCTATCTATAAATATGGAAAGGGTCGAAGGCAAGCTGCATTGGAAGAACAAAAGAGATACAAATATTCAAATGAATGCCAGGAAAATGAAAGGTGTATTGGTATTGACTCTAGCTGTTTTCTGCATGGTGGAATCTGTACAATGTTATCCTTGAATAGGCTATCATCGGCTTACAGAGCATCTCTAGGCTCGAAGGAACCAGAGCATCTCAAATTGTGGAAGTAAAAGGAAACCTGACTGTAGACACCTCAACATTGGAATTATCATTGAAATAAGGGAACCTTGAGATGAAAAGGGAACTTTTACCGCTGCTGAAAACAAACTTCAAGATATGCGTGGAGTTTTGATGGAGGATAAGGAAAGAGGGGAACCAATTAAACAGAAGGTTTATTATACCTTTTATCATTTAGCGTTCAAAGAAAACCCTGAAGAAAGAGGAATATTTGGAGACCAATTGAAAAGAGGAAGGTAAAGTCGAAAAGAATGAGAAGTTCAGTCATTAAAGCGGTAAGAAGACATGAATTTCAAGAAACCTCTCATTCCATAGATAAGAGAGGTTTTGAAGGATCTTGAGGAATCCAAAATAATAAGTCTGGCCGGAGACTATAACAGTCCAAAACGCTTCTGGGAGGTAACCCACTTACTCTAAATTTTCCCAAGCAGTTTTACTTCAAGTTTTACTAAGAATTTCCTTGGTTCATAAAATCTTGATCCTTGAAATTGCAAGAAATGACCGAAAGAGCTCAATGGAGGAAATTAAATGGTACTCAAGAGAAGGGATAGAAGAGTATCAGCAACAGGAAGCAGTATAAACTCCTGGAAAACTTGGAGAAGAAATGGTTGAGAATAGCACGTGATAATCACATGACCACCACTTTCCCCAAATTTATAAAAGAAAATAATAGCAGTAATATATTGAGCTTCTTTTATAAGAACTATCAGCTGATACCCTTTAAGTTTGATGATTGGCAAATACGCGTGCAATTGTAGGCAAATGGCAAACTCTGGAAGTAACCAAAGTCATGGACAACAGTATCAGCTCAAAAACGTAAGAGAGAGCTGATCAGGAAGGGAAAAACACTTGGGCCACAATCCATACAAGAGGCAGAATCGTTGATGGAATTAAGGAAGATTCAAAACCAACGATGTGTTGCTACAGGGAGCAGATACATGGAATTCATTCAAAAGATAAGCTGGGAGAAACTGTTACCTCAAACTGATGTATGCAACAACTCACTTTCAAAAGCTTTTTATGCAGCTCTACACCTTAAGGATACTCATGACATGGTGGTTATCAGGGAAAAGAGGTTTAAATTCAACAGCAAGTGCTTCACGAATATTTCGGGATTGACTTGCCATATGAAGCGGTGGAGGAAAAGCCAATGACTCTGGAGGACATAGAAAATTATCACTACAAGAGAAATGGCTTTTTGCGGCCTAAATTTTGTGCGGCAATAAGTAGCAAAAGTGTCGCGAATATAACTTTGCGGCAATCAGTATTTAATACGTCTCATGAAATTTACGAAACATTTAGTCTCAATTGATATAATGTTGCAAAATATATTGCGACATTATTTGAGCCACTTTGTCTATTGCCACATAATGAATGCCACATAGTTAGTGTCACACGTATAATGTCGCATTTTATACTGCACTTTTGTAACAATCGTCTATAAAATTGGCCACTCTACTTATTGCTTCACTTCAAAATGTATGATATTCACATTTTGTGTGGCATGATTAGATGTCGAAAATGAAAATTGTCATTTATTTACCATATTTTTATATTAAAAATACATTAATTTCTAATTTTTATTTATTAAGAATAATTATGTAATTGATATAAAAACTAATCCACTTAGACCAAACACTACCAAAAAAAAAAAAAAAAAACTAACAAAATTTTCATTTACTTAAACTACCAAATAACATACTTGATTTAAGTACCAAAATTTCACTTTAAATCTAATAATACATCAACTATTTCTGCAGCCTAGTAACTTCAGGCTTTCAGCAGATCAAGAAACTTTATATGATATCCTAATACATTAAATATAATTCTATACATTAAATATAATTCACCAATCAGAGTAAGACATCTTCATGGTTGAGATCTTTCATATACAATGTCACGCTGACTTGAAACATTCCATCTTCATGCTGATCTGGATTAGAGAACCATAGCCTCAAGCCAGCCAATCAAACCATTTCAACCATTACAAAGCATTGTTTAGATTCCTCGACGTTGTTGCTTGTTTTTCTGCTAAAAATAGAATTGTTTTTGTTTCAAATTTGACATTGTGATATATGTCATACGAATAAGAGGATTCACAATCTGTTTGGTTTTTGAATTGGAGGAAATAACAGTGTTTTTTTGTGTGTTTCCTAATGGACGTTGCGGTAGTAATTTTTGGGACGTTGTTGGACGTGGTGGGTATGTAACTGGACGTTGCTGCTTGTTTTTCTGCTAAAAATAGAATTGTTTTTGTTTCAAATTTGACGTTGTGATATATGTTATATGAATAAGAGGATTTACAATCTGTTTGGTTTTTGAATTGGAGGAAATAACAGTTTTTTTTTGTGTGTTTCCTAATGGACGTTGTGGTAGTAATTTTTGGGACGTTGTTGGACGTGGTGGGTATGTAACTGGACGTTGCTGCTTGTTTTTCTGGTAAAAATAGAATTATTTTTGTTTCAAATTTGACGTTGTGATATATGTTATACGAATAAGAGAATTCACAATCTGTTTGGTTTTTGAATTGGAGGAAATAACAGTTTTTTTTGTGTGTTTCCTAATGGACGTTGCGGTAGTAATTTTTGGGACGTTGTTGGACGTGGTGGGTATGTAACTGGACGTTACTGCTTGTTTTTCTGGTAAAAATAGAATTGTTTTTGTTTCAAATTTGATGTTGTTATATATGTTATACGAATAAGAGGATTCACAATCTGTTTGGTTTTTGAATTGGAGGAAATAACAGTTTTTTTTGTGTGTTTCCTAATGGACGTTGCGGTAGTAATTTTTGGGACGTTGTTGGACGTGGTGGGTATGTAACTGGACGTTGCTGCTTGTTTTTTCTGCTAAAAATAGAATTGTTTTTGTTTCAAATTTGACGTTGTGATATATGTTATACGAATAAGAGGATTCACAATCTTTTTTGTTTTTGAATTGGAGGAAATACCAGTTTTTTTTTTGTGTATTTCCTAATGGACGTTGCGGTAGTAATTTTTGGGACATTGTTGGACGTGATGGGTATGTAACTGGACGTTACTGCTTGTTTTTCTGCTAAAAATAGAATTGTTTTTATTTTAAATTTGACGTTGTGATATATGATATACGAATAAGAGCATTCACAATCTGTTTGATTTTTAAATTGGAGGAAATAACAGTTTTTTTTTGTGTGTTTCCTAATGGACGTTGCGGTAGTAATTTTTGTTGGACGTGGTGGGTATGTAACTGGACGTTGCGGTGTCTTTGCTGTTTGTTTAATTTAATAAAAGTAACATTGTGTTTGTTGTACGTATGTTATAGAAATTCGGTGACCAGAAATGTGTTTTGTGTTTTGTGTTTATGAAAAAATAATAAATTTTTTGTCTTTGTTGTTGGACGTTGCTGTAGTTTTTTTTTTCAGACGTAACTGGACGTTGTAATCATAATGTTAACAATTTTGTGTTTTTGTTTCTGATAATTATTTCCCTAGTTCATTGCAGGATGGTTAACTACAAACAACCCTCAAAAAGATCAATACCAAATACAGATGATGATTTTGTCACAGATTCCACACCATCGCCAATACCAAGTAAATATAATGCTGCCGCACCAAGAGAAGATGACTCCCAAATTCCATTAAACCAATACATACTCAAAAAAAGAAATGTCAGCCCTCAAATTTCAGCAAAAAAACTGGATTCCCTTGTTGATGCAGCAACAAAACACATCCTCAACCCTCAAAAAAATCCACAGCCAAAGCAGAAAATAACAAAAACCCAAGCTCACCAGTCCAACACCAAAAAAACCATCAACAACAAAAAATCCTGTTGCACAAAAACCACCAACAAAACATAAACCAAAAAGACTTAGAGACAAAACAGAATCAGAAGAAGATGAACCACAACAAAAACAGAAACAGGCTGCTAAACCCAAAAAACACAAACAAAAAAGAAACCTGTAGCAGAAAAACCTACAAAGAGACTAAAACTTCAATCAGGTATGAAGACTTTGTGATCTTTTTACTTTCATATTTTCTATTATCATATCAACATATTGTTTGAGGATGTTGTGGTGGTTATTTTATGGACGTAACGGGACGTGGTATGTATTATAACTGACGTTGCGAAATGTTTTTTTCACGTGACTGATTTTTTTCATTTATTTCCATCACAGTCAGTCAAAAAATGAACAAAAAACATCTCATAAAAGGACCAAATTCCAAACAAGGACCAGCATTGCTGCATTGTACAAGCTTGTAAAACATTTGCTGGAGCAGCAAAAGCAGGCAGTGAGAGATATTCGATTCGGATCGTTGCTTGACATCAACTTAAATCAACTACCATGTGGACTAGGAGAACATCTGTTGCGGTCTTTCACAATCTCAAACAACAGGTGCAAAATCCAGTTGAATAGTGGCAGCATTGATATTGAAGAAGAAGATGTCAGGCATGTGTTTGGAATACCACGTGGTGGTATTAAGATTGAAGAATACACCACTTCTGATCTGTACTCTGACGAATACAAGATAGAAATGGAAAAATTTCATTCCAGACATCCAGGATCCATTAGCAACGAAGGGACTCAAAGAAAACCAACCACAACGCAAATGGCAGATTATATCAAGCAACACAAAGACTATGCTGATGATGACTTCAAAATTGACTTCACAATCTATATGGCAACAACTCTCCTTTGGGCTTACACGGATTTAAGATGCCGATCACTATTGAAGAGTGTCAAAAATATAGATAACATCAGAAACATGAACTGGTGCGAGTTCACCATCAGAGGCTTGATACAATCTGTCAAACATTGGAATGACACAAATCAAAGAGTAATCTTTAAAGGATCGCTCCCCTTCATTATGGTAAGTAATTCCAAGCTACTTTATAAACTTTGTGAACTTGATTTTCATCAGACGTAACTAATATTTATTCTTTCATTTTTTTCAAGCTACTGTATCTGGATAGAGTTAGAATTCGTGGTGAACCCATACGTCCAAGAAACGTGCCTCTACTTTCACATTGAGACAATGAAAAGTATACAAGAAGAGAGACAAAAGAGACAACATTGGGAGGATTTGAAAGGGGAAGAATATTGAGAAGGGATGAGATGAAAAACCAGATAGAAGATGATCAAATCCCACAAGATGATCAAATCCCAGAAGATCAACATCAGGTAATATTTACATTTTCAAACACAAAAGCATTATTTGTTCTAGACGTGGAAGGACGTTGTGGATATTATACTGAACGTTATGGATATTAACTTACACCTGTCTCTGTTTCTGTTTTTATTTTTAAAAGCTTGGGCCTCATAATGTTGATTACGGCAATGATGATAATGATAATGCTGAGATAAGACATGAAGAAATACCAGAGAAGCAAGATCAGGTAAAATTCGGAATCCAAAATTACTATTTCTCTTATACATTAACTGGACGTAACTGGACGTTGTGGCTTTGTTATTGGATGTTGCGTTAGTGTAACAGGACGTTGCGTGTATTATTCACTCACAAAATAACTACTCTGTTGTTCCTTTTTTATTGTGTACTGATGAAGCCAAAATCAGAAGACTTAATCAAGGAATGGCTCGATTAGTCAAGGAATACACCAACCTCATAAATCTTGTAGAAGATACAAAGGAAATACAAGATAATCCAGCATTGAGGATGCTTGAAGTGACATTGAAAAAAATGGAAAATCTCTTCAACAATGTCACCAAAGAAACACTACAAGATGAAGATGCTGCTGCTGTTGTACCAAGTCAACCTCCCACTGACTTTGAACCAATGTTGAGTCAAGTTGAAAGGATGTTCCAAAAACAACAAGAAGAACTCAACAAGAAGATTGATGCTACACAAACAACTCAGTATCCTGCTGATATTTTGAGTCAAGTAGATAAGATTGTCCAAGAAGAGATCAACAAGAAGTTTGCTGCATTTGTCACACCACAAAGTCAGATTGATAAATTAAACATTGCTGCACTTCTCAGTCAGATTGATAAGATAGAAAAAGGACAACAAGAGACAAACAAGAAGCTTAAAGAAATTAAAGAAATCATACCACCAAGCTTCGACCTCGGCATAGACTTGTCACAGCAGCATGAGCCAAGGCCAAGGAATCTACAAAAGGAGTATGATGCTTCTCAGCAAATAAAGGCTGATCCACATGCTCAAAAAATAGAAGAAATCAGACAGTAAGTAATACTATAATTCATTCATTTTGTATCATAATATTATTACTGACATATACATTTTCATTATTTCTCTACAGAATCATCATGGTTGAGGAAGACAATCCGCTGGAAAGACATGATGAAAATCCAAAGCCGAACCCAAAGCATCGCCAGATCAAGCTTCCATTGGCACCGAGGAGTCCATTTTACTGTTACATCAAGCCTCGAAAGAAGCAAATACTGGATGTAAAGCTTTCCAAGAAAGAGGAACTGATGATCAATTTCGCATTCCTCATTAAGGATATGAAAAGGGATAAGACTCACCACAAACTGTAAGTACATCCAAAACATTATCATCCAACAAAATTAATTATTTATCCTTACTAACTTATGACCCAACAAATGCAGTGAAACACTCTACAGCTTTGAAAGAACGGTCTTGACTAGGCTAGACTTCCACACCATGTCACCAAATAAATGGGTTAGTATGGAAATCATAAATCATGGTGCGCCCACAAAAACTACATAAGATGTTTTCCTGGCAAGCTAAGAGACAAATCTGGGCTAAAAAAGGTTTTCTTCACAACTAGATTTTTGGTAAGAACATTTATATTTGCAATAAATAGCAACTGTTTGTATTTGCTTATCGAACGTTGTGGTAGTTAATTTTTGGACGTAGTGGGATGTGGTAGGTATTATAGTGGACGTTGCGATAGTTTATTTTTTGGACGTTGTGTGACGTGGTGGGTATGTAACTGGACGTTGTGACTTGTTAACTATTTCTGTTTGAGATAAAAGTAGCATTGCCTTTTTGCTGTTGGAAAACCTTTAACTGACGTTGTGTATTACTTTTGATGCAGTTAATTTTCACCAGTTACAAAAAAAGCTTACAACAAGATGGTGAAAATGCACAAAAAAAATGTTTTCATGATTGGATGCAGGAAGAACTTGCTCGATTCCACCATAGCTTGGAACATTTCAATTTCGAGTTTGTAAGTACATTTACAAAATCATTCATTAAGTATACATATCAAATTCTATTATATATATATATATATTTTTTTTAATCACTACAAGGTTATTTCCCCATCATCGACAGTGGACACTTCACCATTCTGGCCATTAATATCCAGGATGCATATGCAAAAGTTCTCGACAACTTAGGACCAAATCAAAATCGATTGCATCATGAGGTCCTAACAATGTTTGCAAGCATAATGGGTGAGGACAAAAAATGCCAATATCCAGAATTCAAACAAATGCAGACTAATTTATTAGAATATGCGGATCTTCCTTAGAAAGATCAAAATAACAGATGCGATTGCGGAATATACACCATAAGGTAATATTATTTCTCTTACTACTTGTTGTATTACTTGTTTATGTGACGTAAATATACTTGGTGTTTTAGTTAATATGTGTTGTTTCTGTTTGCTCTCGGACGTTGCGATAGTTGATTTTTTCGACGTAGGTGGACGTGGTGGGTATGTAACTGGACGTTGCGGGTCATTGCTATTGCTTATTATTGTTAAACTGCTATTTTGCAAAATAACTTCCACTATTTTTTTTTTTTACTATCAGGCATATGGAGATGTATGAAGGTGATTTGGATTTCAATTATGACAATCTTCTCATCCAAAGTAAGAAGGCCAATGACAAAAGCGTATTCATCAGGTTGCGAGCCAAGTATTCATACAACATCCTGATGTCTCCATCGAACATGATAAAAGATGAGATCAAGCAAAAAACATTGGACTACTACCAGACGAATTATCATCTTTTATCAACCATGGCACAGGAGTTATTGTCAATGCCCACTGGGAAAAAAGAAAGCGAAAGACAAGAATATGATTTGCCCGATTCAGATCCAGAGATTGCAAATCCAAATCAGAAAAAACAACCGCCAAAGAAACAACAAAGGCAGAATCCCCGAAAATAAAAAATAAATAGGTTTCTTTGTATATTTGTATGTTTCTTATATTTGCATATACTTTCCACTATATATAATTTATCAATACTTTCTGAAAAACAACTCCCGCCAAAACCAATCAACACTACATCGCTTCATTCAATTTCCTCAACCAATTACTTATTAATAGTTTCAATTACATTCATATTAATTGCCAAACCAACCACGTACGTTCAATATAAACTCTTTCAAAAATTCTAGTATAAACAAGAACCACGCCTGTTGACGTCCATACAACATCCAAGCCAAATCACTTTATTCCGATATTGCGATAGTTGTATTTTAAGACGTTACTGGACATGGCGGACATATCAAGAAAAATCAAAACTTAAAGTATATAATATTTGTTAACAGTAATCGTACAACGTCCTGCCACTTCTGAAAACCAACCAACACTCCATCACTTCATTCAATTTCCTCAACCACTTACTTATTAATAGTTTTAAGTACATTCATATTAATTGCCAAACCAACCACGTATGTTCAATATAAACTCTTTCAAAAGTTATACTATAAACAAGACCCACGTCTGGCAACTTCCATACAACATCCAAAACCAATATTTCCTCTGTTTTTCTTCTTCCCTTCCAAAAAAAACCAAGCCACAAACCTGAACTATTTCTCACTAATTTCTTCAATGGCCCTTCGCTACATTATTCGTAACATGAATATCTTTGAAGAAAACCAAGAATCACCACAACAAATGCCACCACCACTGCCACTTCCGCTTGACCATATGCCGATGAAACACATGTTCAATGTAGGAAATAATTCACAACTTATGCTATTTCTCACCAGAAATGGTTTGACGGGATTGTTGCCAATGGACCGCCAATTCGTAAATAGATCGTTGGTCCTAGAGTTCTATGGATCAGATCGCAAGGCCTTGATACTTTTACCCAGATGGTTGTCAACCTCAGCCTTAAACTCTTTGAACTTGCCAAAGCCTTCAGACTTGTGGCGCATCAGCTATATGTATCCATATCTAGAGTAATCATCTGTGAATATCACCAAATACTCATAACCACCTCGAGCCTGAATTAACATAGGCCCACACAAGTCAGAATGAATCAACTCTAAACCTTTTTGGCCCTATACCCCTTTGCCTTGAAATGCCAGAGGTGGATTCATATACTTCGTTACTTTTATCGATGACTATAGTAGATATGGCTATGTCTACTTAATGAGGCATAAAAGTGAAACTTTTGAAAAGTTCAAAGAGTTTAAGAATGAAGTAGAGAATCAGCTGGATAGAAAGATTAAGGCTATTTGCTCCGATCAGGGAGGTGAATACCTTAGTGATGAGTTCGATGGCTATCTTAAAAAGTGTGGAATTATTTCAAAGCTGACTCCATCGGGAACACCTCAATGGAATGGTGTATCCGAAATGAGAAATCGGACCTTATTAGATATGGTTCGATCAATGATGGGCCAAGCGACTCTCCCTATGTCCTTTTGGGGTTATGCTGTTCGTTATACTGCCTACTTATTGAATCGTATTTCATCTAAGGCAGTAGATAAGACTCCATATGAGATATGGATGGGCCAAAAGCCCTATATGTCCTATCTGCGAGTTTGGGGTTGTCAAGCTTATGTAAAGCGTTTACAAAGTAATAAACTTGAACCCGAAACTGATAAATGCCTGTTTGTGGGGTATCATAAGGAAACCAAAGGATATCAATTCTACCTCCCGACTAAGAACAAAGTGTTTGTTGCTCGAGGAGCTACATTCTTAGAAAAAGAATTTCTGTACAAGAAAGACAGTCAGAGTATAATAGAAATCGAAGAGGTTCGAGACTCACAAGACAGTGTGGAACCATCTACAGAAACTCAGATGGAAGTTGGCATAGAAACTCATAAAGATGAGCAACTTGAGCCAACAACACAAGAACCTAGAATATCTAGTAGGTTTCGTCACCGACCCGAGAGATACGGATTTCTCGTGACTGATGATCAAGATTTGATCTTGGTGGATTCTGATGAGCCCACGACCTATAGATGATTATTGGACGATCAGATTTGGAGATCTGAACCATTTTGCAATGACATTGTACACGTTCCTACGTTTCAATGTCGCTGCAGGAGAAGTTTCCAAGGCGTTCGGGTTGCAACTGTTAATTGCCACGATGGCAAGAAAAAAAAATCAATTAGGGCAACATCATCAAATACTACATGGAAGAAGTACATAGACTCGGACTATCCTTTACCCCAGCCTAGTCATGGACATGTGTGGAATGGCTGGACTCCTAAAGCACAATGATGATGAAATGGTGACAGTTCCTACGTATCTTGATGACATCTCTAGCGTTCTTCTTGACATTGACAATGCTAGACAAATTCCTACGCTTGAACCATCCTCAAGTGTAGGTAGTAATTAGAAAATCATTGTACAATAAATTATAATTTTTAATATAATCTCTATTTTTTTAATATCACTATTTGTTATTTATAGTTCAATTATACAACGTCCGAAAAAAGTAGTAATACGTTTGTGTTTCAATAAAATAAGAAATATTTCTCTTTTCATATCAGACCTTGCGATAGTTATTTACGGGACGTTGATGAACGTTGTTGGACGTGGTGAGACATTCACACTTAAAAACCAATTCAAAAACAACAAAACTTCTTCAAAAAATGGCCATAAATCACTACCAGAATCACTAAATTCTCATTTCTGTTGTAATTTGTTTTAATCTACATATCATTTTTTTCAATTTAGTAGAACAACGTCTGTTATCACTATCGCAACGTCCATATACGTCACAACATGTTCATCTCGTAAAACTAAACAACTGTACAAAATATTCATCATTTACGTCACAACACATCCTGAAACGTTGAGTATACAAACAGACGCGTCTTTAAAACTTCATTAACTGCATCAGAACAAAAAACCGTCCGACTTTCCATGCATACCTTCGTTACAAACAAGAAAACTATCCACTCCTATGAAACTAATGCTAAAACAATGTTTCACATTCACTTTAGTAAAACTTAAAAATTCCTTCGTTTTCCTTCTTCCCTTTCAAACACACCAATCCCAAAAACTTCTTCACGTTCCAATGGCCAGTCATTATATTCTTACAAGCATGAACATATTCGAAGAAAACCAAGACCCGCAACCACCAATGCCTCCATTACTCCCGATTGAACAAATGCCAATGAAACATATGTTCAGCGTAGAACATTATTCAGAACTCCGAATGTTTTTTGTAAGAAATCATTGAAGTGGATTGATGCCGATGAACGACCAACACGTAAACAGATCGCTAGTCCTAGAGTTCTATGATGGTCTGCATCACGGAAATAGACTAAATACAGTTTACGTCAGAGGACATTCAATCAGAATAACTACTCAAGCAATGAACAACCACTTGGGCATCAGGAACTTGGGTCCTCACTATTTACAACATGATGATATCGCCCGTTTCCAACCAACCATGGAGGAAGTCCGAGCAGTATTAAAGCAAAACATTAACGTCCCAAACAATTATTGGACGATCTGAATGGAAGATCTGAACAGTTTTGCAAAAACATTATACACGTTCCTTCGTTACAATGTCACTGTAGGACAAGTCTCCAAGAAATTCGGTTTGGCACTTTTAATTGCAGCAAATGCAAGAAAAAGCATCAATTGGGGCAACATCATCAAATACTACATGGAAGATGTTGGCTTCTCAAATGGGTGGACTCGGAGTATCCTTTACCCCAGCCTCGTCATGGACATGTGCGAAATGTCTGGAATCCTACAATCCTATCATGATGAAGTGGTTCCACTCCCTGAATATCTTGGAGACTACTCTTCCATTCTGCTTGACGAGGATGATGCCTCAAGTGTAGATAGCAATGAGTTGTAATAATAATTTTAATAAAATTTCATTATTTTCTTTAAATATCAGTATCTTAAACTTTCTCTTTTCATATTAGACATTGCATTAGTAGTTTACGGGACGTTGTAGGACGTGGTGAGACATTCACTTTCAAAAACTAATTCAAAAACAACAAAACTTCTTCAAAAAAATGGCCATAAATCAATACAAGATTCACTAAAACTAGCACAACGTCAAAAACAACAAGAACCACATCCAGAAATGTCTACATCCACACATGTGAATTTAAGCTAATTTTTTTCACAAAGACAGTCCACCACGTCTAATAACACTAGAACCATGTCAAAAACAACTAGCACCATGCCCAAAAACGTCTACATCCATGTATTTGTATTTAAGCTGATTCTTTTGACAAAGACAGTCCACAACGTCTCATAACACTAGCACCACGTCAAAAACAACTAGCACCACGTCAAAACACGTCTACATCCATGCATGTGAATTTAAGCTGATTCTTTTCACAAAGCCATTTGTAATAAAATTCCATTATTTTGTTTTCATATCAATATCTTAAAATTTCGTATGACATGTACAACGTCCAAAAACGGAATGTAACGTCCAGGAATGTCTAATAAGAAAACCAAATATAACAACCAATAAAATTTTATGATTCCTTATGGACGTTGCGAATATTTTTTTTTGGACGTAACCAAACATGCAGAAACGTAACAACTAATATCAAAACACAACTCATTATGCCACTACATCCAATTACGTCTACAAAATCTCAAATTAAAAAAAATAAACATTCATTTTCCAAATCAAATGTTTATTACAACTACAAATTCATCTCAATCCATGTAATCATCTCACTCAACTACACCTTATGAACTGTTCCTTTTGTATTTCCTGCCTCTCGAAATATTCCTTTTTTTCTCCATTGTACTCTTTGGCCATACATTTTGAACACCTTTTGGTCTCTTTCCTTTCGGATCTCTAATTTTTCCTTCTGTACCATCATCATCATCATCATCCACATCTTCACCTCCTCCTTCCAATCTAATACCAGCTAAATCAGCAATGCAATCTCTAAGATCTTTAAATTTATCATCTATAATTTCACGAGCAATAGAACTCGACTGACATAATTGAATCAATCTCAAATACTTCTTGCTGGCAGCATGCCTCCAAACAGAACAGTAAACATAATCTCCTTCATTTCTCGGACGTGAATTGTGAAATTGAATCTGACGGCCATATATCACACCCTTAGTCCACCTTTGCAATATACACCTATCGGGTAGTATCTATAAAAAAAATTAATTAATTAATCAACAAAACAAGTTTCACAACAACAACATCTGGTATTTTATAATCAACGTCCATAAAAATATTATCGCAACGTCCAATTAACACATTAACAATGTCACCAAAAAAAAAACAAAAAAACAAAAACTGAACCAATAAAAATTCATACCTTAACACAATTCAGGTTAAAAACACGAAGTGAATGACCGCATAATATCCCAACTTCATTGAAATATTTGCAGCTGCATTCTATCCAATAAGTCAACTTATCAAACAACACAACATGTTGAAAAATATCTTCTCCATCCCACCAGACATGATATTGAATTAACCTGTCATCTTCACAAACCTTTTCATAATTGTATAAAGTCATGTCTTTAATCTGAGTCTCAAACATACGATATGCATTAATTGTGTAAACTTCAGAAGCTTGAATTAACATCGAATATTTCGGAACAAACAAATCCGGCTTCCCTTGATGACACCTGTAGTCTTCTTCATTTTCGTTATTTCTCCAGTCATTCACCACATCTACAAACTGGTGGTAAAAATCGCAAAGTGATGATGTTTTGCTTAGCCGCCTTGAAATCGCACGATTTGTTGACTCACTCCTTTGAGATGAGAGAACCCCTCCAGAAAAGTAATCTTTGTTAAATGCAGGACATCATTTCTCACGAATCTCATAGAGATCATTCAACCACTTAATATTTCCACATTCATATTCAGCCACCATGCTGTAAACAAATACAGCAATGTATGTAAAAACAATATTGCAACGTCCAATAAAACACTACCGCAACGTCCTTAACTGTCCCAAACATGCTGAAACTCTTCCTTTGTAACCACACTGTAAAGATGGCGTTGAAACAATTTAAAAAAACCTGTGTCATCACGCAATGAAGGTAAGTTCTTCCGAAAGTTCTCACTTATATGCCAAAGACACAACCGATGACGAGTTGATGAAAATACATCTTTTATAGCTGCTGCCATCGAAAATGCTTGATCTGTCATCAAAGTAATCGGTGCTTGACCATCCATGGACCTCAAAAACGTCTTAAACAACCAATTAAATGATTCAATCTTATCATTCTTTATGAAACCAATTCCAAACATAACATTACGGCAGTGATTGTCTATCCCAACAAATGGTCCACATAGCAAACTATACTTGTTTGTCTTATAAGTCGTGTCATGAATAACCAAATCTCCAAATATCTTGTAATCTGCCTTCATTTGCCCATCACGCCAAAACAAATTACACAATGATGAATTCCTGTCCAGCTCAAAATCAAAATAGAATTCCTGTTCATCACAAGACATTTTCTTCAATATCTCAAAAAGTGTATTTGCATCACAACCATCAATGGTCTTTTTCTTCTTAATTTCCATACTATTATAAATATCTCGTGAAGTAAAACCTACTTGAGATAGTCCACCAGCCTGTTGCAAATAAATAAATAAATAAATAAAAGTTATAACAACAACGTCCACAAACGTCTGTAATAATACTCTCTCAACGTCCAGAAATGTCAGTAATAATACTCTCGCAACGTCCACTTACGTCTATAGGAAAACTGTTTAAAGTCCATTACCTCTTTGCACAACACTCTGTAATCATCTGAAACACAAACACCAGAATCCTTCAAAGTCTTCAAATAATCGACTGATAAAGAATTCATATTTCTACTAGAACGCAATAAGTGTCTCTGATGTTCAAAGCACATCTCATGATTGTGTTTCCGGAAATGCTTCTGCACCTCCCAAATACCATCATCAACTCTCTTAAATTCAACAAGCGCATTACATTTCGTTCGAACATCCAATTTAGAATAAATCCTCTCATTCTCAGTCTTATTTTTATAATCATTCTCACCTTGCTTCGAACACACAAACTATCTCATATATAACCCATCTTCCTTGCTACGAGACCTATGCTTCCTAATACTAAAACCCAATTTGAAAGCATATTTGTTATACAAATTGTATGCCTCATCTACGCTACCAACTCTCTGACAAATCAAAGACAACATCAACTCATCATCCATTGATTCCATATCTGGAAAAAAAAAACAAATAAAAAGGGAAAAAATAATAATAACAACTTAAGCAACGTCCCACTTATTACTTACGCAACGTCCCAACACGTCCCACTTATTACTTACGCAACGTCCAGATGAACATCACATAAAAACTAGGGAAAAAACCCATATCCCGCAACGTCACACTACGTCCCACTTATTACTTACGCAACGTCCAGAAACATCACAACAAAACAATAACAAACAACATCGCATTAAGCAACGTCCAAAAACGTCCCAGTTATACCTTACGCAACGTCCAGCTCATCATATAAAAACTAAAAAAAATAACATCCTATCCCGCAATGTGCAGATTTATGCCGCAACATTCAAAATTACATACCAACAACGTCCTCGAACACAACGATCAAAATAACAGCATCACAAAGACGAATCATACGAATGGAACAACAATTTTCAAACGATCGAAAATCATAATTCTCAAAAACATACTATAAGAACAACAATTAAACAACAAAAACATCAATCGCGAAAATTAAAAAAAAAAACCAATGATCATCATTGTTCTTCGATCCGATAACTTAATTAACAATTTCAATGCTTGCAGAATGATTTCAGAAGCATCGCAATTCGAAAAAATCTGGTTCTGATTGCTCTCGTTAAGTTTTTGATTGCTCTCGTTCAATTTTTGAAAAAAAAAGTGCAAGCACCACGTTTTGAATGTATATATACCACGGCGGGAAAAAAAAGAAAAAAAAAGAAAAAGAAAAAACTGGACGCGTCACTAAATATTACTAAAAATAGAAAAAAGACAGTCAGCTCAAAAAAATTTACTAGTTATAGTAAGTGGTACATGTACACAGTGGTACAACATATAAATTGCGCTTTCATAATGGCAAATATTATAACCCAAACTTATTTAGATTTTACCTAATTATTTCCTAAAATACTAGTTCAATTTACTTCTTATCAAAAAATTAAAATTTCAATTCATAGATATATTATCTGACAAAAAATATACGACTCTTGAAAATAATAATTAATCAATAACTAATACACTATGTGGTATCCCTTTCAGAACAAATCACTTATAGAGTCAATAGTTAATTTTTAATCATTTTATTTATAAGGATACTTTTGTTAATTAACTAATATTTTTAATTGTACACAAAAACTAATATTTTTAATGAATTTTTAATTATTAAGTTGTATTATATGAGGATTATAACCAAACTGCATAAAAATAGATCCATTACATACCAGGCTCGTTTTTACCCTTACCGAACCGAATATTAAAGAAAGAACAATTTAAAATTATGATGTAGTTTAAAACTTCAAAATAATTATCTAAATAACTTAAAGGTTACTAGTTATCGCCTCAATTTTTGAGGTAGTCAAACAAAATTGTCTTTTTACTTAAAGAGGGGAAGTAAGAGGTACTATAAGATGATATTTTAGTCCAAATCGGAACGGTATAGAAAAAATATTGGGAAGTAATAGTTTAACTTAAATGTAATTTTAATAAAACTACAAAACATCAGTACATTTTTTTTAAAAATGTATTAATCTTATAGTATTGTCAATTTTGAGTAAATATTAAAATCAACCGGATGCTCATATTATAGTGTTGTGAATGTTTTTATCAAAACTAATTACATTTTTTTATTTATGTTATACTTTACAAAATTTTAATTAGATTATATATTTTAAAGCTATACTTTTATTGAAAATTATAAGTTTTATAGTATAATTTTAAATATTATTGATTTCACTACAATTTTTTTAAAATTTTATATTTTTAAAAAAATTGTACTAAACTTATTTACTAAATGATTTTAATTTTAATAGCATCTAATCATAAGAGAGTCAAAATTATTTATAATTATAAATAGTTATTTAAAATTATGATTTTAAGAATATTAATTTTTTCCCAAACTAGTTTTATTAATATGATACAATTATTCGTAACTGTAATGTCGCAATTTTACAACAGAAATTGTATTGTGTCACAAAATAATGACATTTGTTAAAGTGCCACAATGATTGTGCCGCAATTTAGCAACATGAAAATTAAATGACGTATATTCGATGTAAATTCGCTACATTTTCTTATAAAGTCACAATTATGATGTAAATTTGCTTCACAAATTGAAATGTGTCGCTATTTAAGGGCACTTCATTCCAATGTCGCATATAAGTGTCGTATATTTATGTCAGAATAACCCAATGTCGCATATTTGAGTCAATATTATTAAATGACGCCATAATGCAGCAAATAAACGACACAAATACAAAAGTGTCACAATTTTGCGTCATTAGCTTGCGACACTACTTTAAATTGTGTCGCAAAAAGTCATTATTGTTGTACTGTATATACCTTCAGATGAAGATGTAGAGAGAGCCCTGCAGAAAAACATGCAGAAGTAGAAAGAATGGCATTAGTTGGAGTATGGTGTGATGAACATCTATGCTTAAACACTTGATGTGAACATCATGGCACTAGACTCTCCATTAGAAGAAGAACCAGCAAGGATTGTCAGTTATTCCTCTACTCTGGAGCAGCTGACGAAAATAGTAGCTCAGGGAGAACAGATTGGCGCAGGAATTGGCTCAGGGAGGTCCTTGATGGATTGAAAACTCAGTTTGAGATATCCACAAGCTGAATATGTTGGCCCAATTAATAGATCGAGAGCCCATAAGATAGATGGATCCAATCCAACTTCAAAGTTCAAGGTCAAGTTATAGGCACAATAGGCCCAAGTCCATCTACCAACTTGGAGGCCCAAGCCCATTAGTGTGACGAGATTGTTCGATAATAGACTTGCAGATGGAACGTAGATGTGGACTGAAGCTCAAGAATATAGGCTGAAGTTTGGATTAAGGAGTTAAAGGCATCATTGCAAAGCCCAGCCACTACCTAAGCCCAACTAAAGCTAGGAAAGTCTCTTCCTATGACGTTTATGTTTTACATTTCCTTAGACTAGAAGGTTTTGTAAGTCTATTCTAATTAAATTAGGATAGATGAAGTTTTTCCTTCTAATTAGGACTTTATTTTTTTCTTATGTTTTCTCTCTCTTGACCGAAAATTATGAAGCCAATTAGAGTTTGTTTAGGATTTGCTTCTTATTCTCCATGTCACTAGGATTTGAGATTACTTTTTAGAAAATGAAGAGAACTCTTTTGTAGCCTATTTAAAGGCCTATTGGCCAAAATTTTAATAGAGTTAAGAAGTCAAGAATTATTTTTCAAGATTGTTATCTTGTGTTTTTCAAAAGTTAGCTATGTGCTATTCTTTCAACCCGAAATATCGAGTTTGAGTGGTCTTGCGAGATTGTGTGAATCCTTGCGTGGGAAACACATAAAAAGCACCCCCGGTTTAGTAGTTTTGGTTGAACTATTGATCTGTGTCAGAGTAAAAAAATCACAAACCGTCATCCATTCTCTGAGAATTCAATTCGCACAAAGAGGTTAAATAATAGTGCGTTCTTGTGAGTTGAGTGTTTCTGCCACTTAATTCATTGGTTGATAGATACTGAAGGGATATTACAAAATGACCAGACAAAACATCAGTGACTTAGTTGAACTTTGAAAAAAGTGCGGCTAGGCTTACTCCGTCAGAGTGGTATCAGAGCTAAGTTTTTCGTTATATTCTGTTTTTATGTTTTTTCAATTTTTGCTTATTGTCATTGGTTAGAAAATTTGTCCAATTTTTTATCCTAATATCTAGGTGTCTTTTGCAAAATCTTTGTCCAAGGTTTCGCAGATTTTTTGTGTCAAATTAGTTGAAAATCAATCCAATTTTCAGTCCAAATATTTGTGTCAGAACCAGTGTCTGAGGCCCCCTTTGGGTACCAGGTGTTTGTTTGTTTTGAGTCTGTCTTCATTGATTTTTGTTTTGTTTGAGTCTAGAAGTCTTCCTCTAGGTTTATTTTGTGTCAGTGTCTAGTTCTGGTGGTAAAAAAGTCATTTTTACCCCAGACAAAACCCTTGAAACTTACCAAAATTTACCAAAATACCTATGTGTGAGTTTGAAACTTGTGGGTGTTCTTACTAGTGTTAAGGATGTTTTTGTTCTATTTGATGTATCTTTGGATTTTTCTGACAGGTAGTACGAGTTTGGAACTTGCAAGGGTGAAAACGTATTTTCACAATTCGGTGCACGAGGATCATGACGTTTGACAACTCTGAGGTTAGTGGGTGTTCTTTAAGGTTGAGTTGTGGTTTTCTTGAGAATACTTGAAACTCGATAACTGTACCCTCTTGTTTTGTACTTGAGGTTGAATTCCCCCTCGCAGTTAGATAACAGTTCTAAAACTCCTAGAAAAAGTCTGAACATAGTGAGAAGAGGCAAGAGCCAAAGAGCCACCTTTAAGGTTTTGACAAAACTTGTGAAAAAGAATAGTTCTTCTGCAAAAGTCTGGCTAAGTAAGAAAAAAACAAGCCAAATATTAACAAAAGTTAACAGTGTTCTAAAGTTTTGTAGGGAAGTAAACGGAATCCGGAGATAGGAGTGATCACACCTTTTGCAAGTACAAAGGGAGTAAAGGGTCGACAATTGCCCTAGGTTATATTGCCCAATGTGTGTATAAACTCTATTCTCTCCCCGGTAGTTGAGCTCGTGTTATTAAGGGATCATAGTTTGGCTAAGAAGAGTACCTACTTTCTTTAGTTTTGTTTCGCTTTTGTGTGACTTAATAAGCATATATATATATATATAGTTATTTGTTCTGTCGCCTTTGTTTGTTTTGAATTTTTACTGTTTATTAGATTAGTCCTTTGATTACTAGTTTGGCTTTGAGACTTTTGATTTTTTAGTGTTTTCTTAGTCTATTTGGAGTCTTGAGAAAAGAAAAACCGTCTAGAAAAAGTAAGTAATCGTTGGAAGTAAGGTTGGGAAGGTTGAAAATTCAGCAGAAATTTCCGCCGAATCACGACCACGACGTCATCGTCTCCTTGCAGCCACTCCGAGGCTGTCCAGCGCCTTGCACCACAAACCAGGTTTTTATTTTCCTTTTGTTTTGTTTTGTTTGTTTTGTTTTCTTTATTTTGTTGAGTCTTGTCCTTGGATCACTTGGTCATATTTTCTTTGTTGTTTTACATTCTTTTGTAAGATGGTTCATAACGCAACCAAGAATACCGTCCAGGAAGAACCGATTCTGGAAGAAGTCGAGGAACTTAGGTAGCCAATCTCCATGGAACATGGTGCAGCTTTTCTTGCAGGTTTACAGATACAGTTAACAGAGAAGAACCAACATATTGGCAACCTGGAAGCCAATAGTCGAGAAGGTTCAATTAAACAGCAGTTTGGATCACCACGCCAGAGGAGGCATAATAAGGGTCCCAGGTTTGACAGAAATCCTCAAGTTTCTTTAAGCTTGAACTATGATTCTGATGATTCTATAGCCCATTCTAAGCGTCATAGAGCTCCAGTTTTTACTCAATTTAGATATCAATATAACATTAAATTTGAAATTCCTGAATTTGTAGGAAAGTAAGATCCTGAAATTTATCTTGATTGGCAGTTTCAGATTAAGCAATTATTCAATGCTAATGATTTCACAGAGGAGCGAAAAGTCAGATTAGCCACCACCAAATTCAAGCATCATGCAGCAATCTGGTGGGCTATATCAGTTCGAGACCGACGACGCATGGAACGTCTTCCAATTGCGAGCTGGGAAGAGATTAAGGAACTCATGCGCGGTAAGTTTATTTCTTCGTCTTATCTACATAACTTACATAGAAAGTTGTATTGTTGCAGGCAAAGAACGCGAACTGTAGCTCAGTATTACAGTGAACTCGAGTCCCTCAATTATAGAGCATAAATCTATGTGGATGATGATGCATTAATTGCAAGACTTCTCGGTGGCCTTATCAAACACATCAGCCAGAGGATAGAGCACAGGTTTCACTATTATAGATGATTGTTTTCAGAAGGCAATGCTGATCGAAAAACACCTGAATGAAGGTGGCAAATCAAGAAGTAGGAAGCCGTCTACTAGCAGCAGTTGGTCACAGGGAATGAGTAGCACGCCTCAAAAGAAGCCTGCGCCACTTATCCCTCAGTCCAACGCCAGATCCTCAACCCTTATCCCTCATAAGTCTTCATATTTTAAGGTTAGTAATTCTCAATGTAGTAAGAATGTTGTGTGTCATAAATTTAAAATTGTGGGACATTATCAATCTCAATATCCCCATAGGACAGCTATTACTATAAGAGATAACCAATTATTTGTAATAGATGAGGATAAGGAAAAAGATAGTGATACAGAGGATATGTCACCTCTTGAAGAGATTGGTGAAGAAGATGAGGAACTGTTCATTGGTGAATCCAATGAAGCAGAATAAGAGGAAAATCGACAGACCCTCTTAGCTTTACCTCAGTAATGTCGACCAACAGAGCAATCAGATGAGCCTTTGGTAAGAAATTCTACTATTTTCATTGTTCATACTTTGAATGCTCAGTTTTCTTCAGATCTAACCCCTATGCAGTACAACAACATATTTCATATATAGTGTGAGACAGAGGATAAAAAAAAAGTGTCTATTGATCATAGATGGTGGAAGTTGCACAAAAGTTGTAAGTGAGGCTTTAAAGATTTGTCACTAACATTTGCCACATCCAAAGCCTTACAAGTTGTAGTGCCTCGAAGATGGAGGAGAGAAGAGAGTCCAATACCAAGCACTAGTTACTTTCTACCTTGGTCCTATTAAGCAAGAAATACTATGTGATGTGGTACTAATTGACGCCTGTCATATACTTGTAGGGAGACCTTGAGAGTTTGACCGAAGGGTCACCTTTAATAGCTTGACTAACAAGTATTCATTTATGTTTAATGGAAAGAAAACTACCTTGTTACCTTTGTCTCCTGCACAGGTTTCTAATGTGCAAGAAACATTGCGAGAAGAAAAGAACAATGCAAAGAAGCCTAACCCTAAACAGGCAAAATCCCTACCTAAGCCTAGAGACAGTTCGGAATTGGCATTGAAATTAGTGGATGTCCTGCGCAATTTTGGCCTTGTCAAGGGCATACTTGTCAACTTAAAAAATTTAATGTACCTTATTATCATTTTCTGAATTTGTTGAAATAGGAGAAACGGTCCACTAAAATGTTTAAGCACATTCGGAAGTCTAAGTCAAAACGTTCAAAACGTCCTAAAGTCGGTAAGTTAGAAAACTTTTCAAATGTGTTTACTAATCCTTTGTTTGATTATGTAGGCACATCAAATTCGATGATGAATTGCTTTCGGTAGGGAGGGGATGATATGAACATCATGGCAGTAGACTCTTCATCAGAAAAGAACCAACAAGGATTGCTAGTTCTTTCTCTACTCCGGAGTAGCTGGAGCAAATAGTAGCTTAGGGAGGGCAGATTGGCGCATGAATTGGCTCAGGGAGGTCCTTGATGGATCGAAAATTCAGTTTGAGAGATCCAAAAGCTGAATAGATTGGCTCAGTTACTAGGTCGAAGCCCAAAAGATAGATTGATCCAATCCAGCTTAAAAATTCAAGGTCAAGTCCAAGGCACAACAGGCCCAAACCCATCTACCAACTTGGAGGTCCAAGCCCATTAGTGTGACGAGATTGTTCGATAATGGACTTGCAGATGGAAGATAGATGTAGACTGTAGCCCAAGAATAAAGTCTGAAGTATGGGTTAAGGAGTTAAAAACTTAATTGTGAAGCCCAGCCACTACCTAAGCCCAACTGAAGCTAGGAAAGTCTCTTCCTATTAGGTTTATGTTTTACATTTCCTTAGACTATAAGGTTTTGTAAGACTATTATAATTCAAATAAGATAGATGAAGTTTTTACTTCTAATTAGGACTTTATTTTTTGTCTTATGCTTTCTCTCTCTTGGCCGAAAATTATGAAGCCAATTAGAGTTTGTTTAGGATTTGTTTCTTAATCTCCAAGTCACTAGGATTTGAGATTACTATTTAGAAAATGAAGAAAACTCTTTTGGAGCCTATTTAAAGGCCTATTGGCCAAAATTTCAATAGAGTTAAGAAGTCAAGAATTATTTTTCAAGATTGTTATCTTGTGTTTTTCGAAAGTTAGCTATGTGCTATTCTTTCAACCCGGAATCTTGAGTTCGAGTGGTCTTGCGAGATCGTGTGAATCCTTGCGTGGGAAATGAAAGATTAATTTCCCAGGTCCGTTCAAAAATTTTACTTTCGTGCTATGCATTCCATAATTGAAACTCTTGACCACACTTAAGCACTAGCGCAATTACTATTCCAACCCTTGCTTGAAATACCGTTGCTCAGGATCTTAGCTTCTACTTATTCGATTTGTCACGCAACAACAAATTCTTAATTAAAGCGGAAGTTTAAGAATTACCTCTTGAACCGTATACTTAGGTGATTATCTTGTATGACTCAAGATTTGATCGTACGTTGGGTGAGGAACGAACTAACGAACAATTGATTAGCAAAACACTAGAACTCTACAAAGCTGCCGCCAGAAAAACTAATCGAACTCGCCGCCGTCGCCTACTAGTCTTCACGCTTCGCCCTCGAAGGAAGAAGGCTGCTGCTCGACCGGAATTGCGCATGTAATTCGAGGAAGAAAAATCTTGAAGAATTGATTTTTCTTATTTTTCTCTCTCTAGCTTTCTCTCTCTAAATTTGTTAAATTATGAAACTATGAATTGTGTATGTGAATTGCTAATCTCTTGTCTATTTATAGATTTACAAGAGAGACTCCAAGTTGGTTTTGGATTGGTCTTCCTATTGGGTTTGAGTTTTACTTCAATCCCATTCCTGGACTGATTCATATCTTACTGACACAAGGATTCACTTATCCTTAATCCAGTTCTTGGTCTGATTCACAACCAACTGACACAAGGATTAATTAATTACTTAAATAATTAAATCTCCCTTTGCAAATTAACCAATACATAATTAATCATACCACTAACAGATTAATTATGACACTACCATCCTAAATAAGAATTGCTTCCGGAACAACTAAATTAATTATTCTTCAATCTCCCCACATCAAATATATAATGCTCGTCAATTTATTAATTTACTGATAAATTAATTAATTAATTTCTTATAATTCGAGATTAGTACCACCCAAAATTTTTACTACACTGGATATAAGTCTACCGGCCGGGTTTAGTATAATAAACATAACGAGCTCATCTCGGGAACACCATCACCCCAGACACACCGGTACATGATTTTCTTTCGACAAATAACAGCACACCAAGCAACCAAACACGCGCACCCAACCTACCGAACTATTAGCCTCAAGTGACCTCACTCTTTGGCAGATCAAAGTACACTATGTCTAATCCTCATGTTTGCTCAAGTCTATGGATTTAGAGATAGAATAGTAGGATCGAATAGTCTATTAAATCAGTACAAGACAGTTCATCCTAATTGGTCATGTTCAATATACCCCGGGTATATCTATATGATTCAATTAGTTTAGACAAACTAATTTCTGAATCACATAATAACTTAAACTGACAGTGTGTCCAAAACTATCCCAGTTACGAACCTTATTTATAAATTATGTCTTTAACCAATGATGAGATCTGCTGTGTCACACCAGAAACCTCATTATCTAATTACATAATATAAATGGATGGTATATGTAAAATGTAACACCCCTGGAAGAACATGCTATCCCTTTCACGTGATTATTAAGAGTTAAGTAGGAATTATAAAAATAAATATGTTAATTAAGATAAGAACGAGAAAAGTTAGAGACTTAAGTGATTTAAAAGAAAACATTTAAGTGGCTAAATGGGAGAAAAGAACTTAATCAAGGGAATTAGGAATTTTGAGGTGTAATTTAAAAAGAACCTAAGAATCTAGGGACTAAATCATAGATTCCTAAAGACTAAACTTAGTTCCTATTCCTTTTAAAACAAAAATTCCAGCAGCCCTTTTTCTTTTTTTTTTTTTCCTTTTTTTCTTCCTCTATCAGCCCGTGAGCAGCTCACCTTCGCCGGTTTCCTTCGGTTGCCACCACTTCCAGCCAGCAGGTCTTCCTTTCGGCAATCCGAACCCTCGAAAAGAAACCCCACCCTCCAGTGAACAAAACCCACCACTTAAACACCTCCTCTCCTCGTTTTTTCTCTCTCCCCGTCAAGCTCCGCCACCGCTGTTTTCGTCGCGATTCAGCCTCTTCCAGCGTCTACTTGGACGGAAACCACCTCGAATGGACGCCTCTACCTAAGAGCTATAAAACCCACTGCTTGTTCTCTCATTTGGCGGTCAATTGTCTCTCACCAAAAAATAATCACCGCTGCCGGATTCGCCGTCCATCACCACTGTGGGCACTACTGACGTCTCCATTCAACACAACTGCTGGTGACCCATATTTGGTTTGACTTCCAGTCACTAGAAAAATGGTAAATCTTAAGCTTTGATCACTTTAACTAAAAGAAACTTAATTTTTGGATTAATAATGTAAATGCATGGCTTGTTATTGTTTAATTGATGTTGTGATTCTTAATCTAGTCATGCATGTGATAATATTGTAGGTTGTGCACCTAATGTTAATAGATAAGGTTCAAAAGACAAAGGTAACAAATAAGTAAGTCTAGGTCACTCGAAGATAGGTTAACTAGAAAAAAATTAGAAGGATAAATTAGTTAGAAATTGGGCAGAATAGTATTTAGGACAAATAATAGGCTAGTTAAGTTATATGACTATAGGTTGGATTACTAAGCATGACTCGGATATTATTGAATTGGAAAGATAAAGAACAGTAAGTTAATACTATACATATTTACATGAGCTTAAGAGTCTAGAAATCATATAGGAAGCTAGGTAAATAAATCTAAGTAATAAAAATGGATTCGCATGTGCCTTGGGATCAAGTTTGGGTTAAAAGGACGTGGAAATCGCCTCGTGTTTCGCAACCCCGAGAGGAATCTCACTCCCTTTGGCTTAGTACTTGGTTGTGAGACATGAATAGGAATAGATTAGTACATGTAGAGACCCTTAGGACATGCCAATCTTTATGTGCAATTTTTGATAAGTGGACTCTGTTTGTTATGTGTAATAGGAATCCTTATGACTCATAGACAAGTGGTGTCTTCTTGTCAAGCTGAGTTGTGAAAGGTTAACGCATTAAAGGTGAGTTGATTCTTTTTATGTGTTGCTTTGTTAAATTCAGGAGTACTTATATGCCCTCAAAAGCATATGGGTAGCCTGGGTTTAACCTGGAAAACATTCGTATGTACTTTTGCGTGTCTCTGCTTATTGCTCTCGATGCATCTAGACAATTATGGCCTTGCCGGCACTTAGGATTTATTCTCTGTAACCATGGTTATGTTTTGATGCTAGTTTGTGGTAATGAATTATGTGTGGTATTTATGACTTTGGATGTTTAGCATGATGGTTGATGGGTGTTATTTCCGCACATTTGTTGTGTTTGCATCTTTTGGGGGCCCCGCCCTTTTCGCGCCGACCTACTAGGTAGGGGCCGGACTGAGGCTTAGTACGTAGGACAGGTATGGCCCGGGGTACCTTTGGTGGCTCGGTGGATATTGGTGGCTCGGTTGATAGCGGGTGGGATGCCCGTTTTCCGTATATCCTAGGGAGGGCATTGGTTGCGATGACCTATACCTCTCTAGGATTCAGGTTGGCTTTATTTAAGTTGTTGCACATTATTTGGTTGGTTGACGTTTCTTGTTAGCATGTTTAAATGTTTTACCGTTTTGATGCCTAATTATGTGGTTATGTTATCGATGGTTCTTGTATATGTTTGTGGGTTTGTTGTTTGTGTGCTTATCTTTTTGACCCTCCATCCAGCGCAGGCGGCGCCAGGTAAGCTAATAGAGAATCCTCACTGAGTATGCCTAGCATGCTTATTTAGTTACGTGTGTTTTCCAGGAATAAGTCCGGAGCGAGCCTAGGGGGAAGCTGGGTTGGTATATGGGTTTGAAGGAAGGTGTTTGAAGCTGCGAACTAAGGAATTGAATTTAAAACTAGAACTTGTATGTAATATACTTAAGTACTTTATGATTTAAACTTGTTTAGGATTCTTGTAAATAAATTGTAGTAAGATAATGATGACTTTGGGTTTAGCTGTTACGAATTTGATGTTATAAAGCTTAATTTTATCTTAAAAAGTCAAATAGAGATTTGTATGCTGATTCAGGTAGAACGACCGTTTTTTGGGGTCGTTACAATTGGTATCAGAGCAGTAGTTTAATACAAGCAAAACTTTAGTATTCAAACCCAACAATCTCCCACTAATACTTAAGCTGCGCTTTAAGTACAAAACTACATTAATCTTACAACTACAATAACAACTAGAAAAACAATCGTGACTCTACTAAGTATCTGATTCCCATGCCTTCCACGTGTGCTTCAAAGACTTTTGAAATCAGTGTCTTCGTGAATGGATCTGCAAGGTTATCCTCTGATGCTATCTTCGCCACGACCACGTCTTCTCTCTCTACGATATCTCGTATTAGGTGGTACTTGCGCTCTATATATTTACTTGCCTTATGGGCTCGTGGTTCCTTCGAGTTTGCTATGAAAGGATTGCCACATAGGATCTGGGTTTGCACTTGCTCGATTTACCATGCAACAAAAATTTCTAATTAATGCGGAACCTTAAAAAAAAACCTTTGAAGCGTGAACCTGGTGATTCTCTTGTATGCCTCAAGACTATGACTTCTTGTTGTGTGGGCAACAATCCAGAAGCCAATTGATCAGCTACTCACCACAATCCACCTACCAGAAAAATCCAGCACCTAACACGTACTGCAAACGTACTGCCCAGAGAGAGAGAAAACAATTCACGCAGCCAGCAAAATTTAGCCAAAATTCGGCCAAATAAACCAAAGGGGCCAGCCGCAATTTGTTCTTAAAATTCGACTATGAGAGAGAAATTTTTCTCTCTCTAGAATTTTATCTCTCAAGATTCTTGAATTATGAATCTATTGAATTGTGTGTCTTGAATAGCTAATCCCTTGTCTATTTATAGAGTTACAAGAGAGACCCCAAGTTGGTTTAGGATTGGTCTTCCTAATGGGTTTAGGTAATGAATTAGTTTCCAAATCCAATTAGCCAACCAATCTGATACGATAAACCAAATCCTACTAGATTTTCTAATCTCTAGGATTTTCTAATTCCAATAGAAATGTAAGACTTAATTAATTAATTAAATAATTCCACTTTGTTAATTACTCAATTAACCTTTAGAAATTAATTAAATAATTCCACTTTGTTAATTACTGAATTAACCCTTAGGAATAATTAACCAATTAATTAATTAAATCTACCTATTCAATTAACCCATTACAAAATTAATCGTACCACTAACAGATTAATTTTGGCACTACCATCCTACACCATAATTGCTTCCGGGACAACTTAATTAAATTATATTAATCTCCCCACATCAAAGATATAGTGCTCGTTAATTATAAATTAATTTACTGATAAATTAATTAATTAACTTCTTTAATTTTGAGACTAGTACCACTCGACCTTTTTACTATACCGGACATAAGTCCACCGGCCGGGTTTAATATAATAAACATTTCGAGCACATCTCGGGAGCACTATCACCCCGGATTCACCGGTACATGGTTTCCTTTCGACAAGCAGCAGCACACCAAGTAACTAAACACGCGTCCAACCTACCGAGACTATTGGCCACAATTGACCTCACCCATTGGCAGATCAAAGAGCACTATGTTTAATCCTCATGCCCGCTCGAGTCTAGGGATTAAGAGATAGAATACAAGGAATGATTTGTCTATTAAATCAGTACAAGATAAATCATTCCTAATGGTCAAGTTCAATATGCCCCTGGCATATCTATATGATTCAATTAGTTTAGACAAACCAATTATCTGAATCACATAATAATCTAAACCGACAGTTTGTCCAAAATTGTCTCGGTTACGAACCTCATTTATATATTATGTCATTCAACCAATGATGAGATCTACTGTGTCACACAAGACACCTCATCATCTACTTACATAATATAAATGGATAATTAATGCACAACCGATTTTAACCAAAACATAAATCGATATATTAATCTGGGAGAAAGAACAACACAAGCATAGCTTATGTATTCAACTCCAACAATCTCCACTAATACTTAAGTTGTGCCTTAAGTATAAATCTGCATACAATTCCTATATATTCTGCTACTATCTATCTAGAAAAACTGTCATGGCTCTCCTAAGTATCTGATTCCCATACCCTCCATGTGAGCCTCAAATACTTTTTAAGTCAATGTTTTCGTGAACGGATCTGCAAGGTTATCCTCTGATGCTATCTTAGCACGACCACGTCTTCCCTCTTTACGATGTCTCGTATCAGGTGGTACTTGCGCTGTATATGTTTACTCGTCTTGTGGGCTCGTGGTTCCTTCGAGTTTGCTACTGCACCATTGTTATCACAATAAACCGTGATAGACTTCTGCAAACCAGGAATCACATCTAAGTCCACTAGGAAGTTCTTGAGCGATACTGCTTCTTTTGCTGTCTCTGATGCAGCAACGTATTCAGCCTCCATGGTAGAGTCTGCCACGCATTTCTGCTTGACACTCCGCCAAACTATGGCTCCACCTCCTAGAGTAAACACATACCCTGAGGTAGACTTGCTCTTGTCCCTGTCACCTTGGAAATCTAAATCTGTGTAACCTCAGGGTACCAGCTCAGACGCTGATAGTCCAAAACTTGGTCCCTCGTTCTGCGCAAATACTTGAGAATGCATTTTACTGCTTCCTAATGAGCTTTCCCGGGGTTACTCAGATATCTGCTTACCATGCCAACGGCATAATAGATATTAGGTCTCGTACACAACATGGCATATATAAGACTTCCTACTGTCGAAGCATACGGAACTATCTTCATGGCCTCTAACTCCTCAACAGTCATAGGGAACTGTTCCTTAGATAGAAACACTCTATGTCTGAAAGGTAGAAAACCTTTCTTGGAGTTCTGCATGTTAAAACGGGCCAGAATCGTATCTATGTATGAAGCTTGGGATAGTGTTAACTAACATTTCCTATGATCTCGAATTATCTTGATCCCAAGGATATGTCCAGCTTCTCCTAAGTCCTTCATATCAAACTGCTTGGACAGTCATGCCTTTACATCTGATAACACTTTCTTGTTGTTTCCAATCAATAGAATGTCATCTACGTGAAGCACAAGAACACCACTGAGTTTTCATCACGTCTGCGGTACACACATTGCTCATCCGGACATTGAGTAAATCCAAAGGACTGGATTACCTCATCAAACCGGATATTCCAAGATCTGGATGCCTGCTTAAGTCTATAAATAGACCTCTTAAGCCTACAAAACTTATGCTCTTGGCTTTTTTCAATGAATCCCTCTAGTTGTTGCATAAAGATGGTTTCCTCAAGACTTCCGTTTAGGAAAGCTGTCTTGACATCCATCTGCTAAATCTCATAATCCAAATGAGCAGCTATGGCCAAGAGAATCCAAATCGACTTAAGCATGGCTACCGGGGAGAAGGTTTCCTCATAATCGATTCCCTCTTTCTGAGTATACCCCTTCGCCACCAGCCTAACTTTGAAGGTTTCCACCTTTCCATCCGGTCCTCTCTTACATTTGTAGACCCACTTGTATCCAATGGGCTTAAACCCATCAGGCAAGTCCACAAGCTCCCACACTTGATTGTGGTCCATTGACCCCATCTCGGATATCATTACTTTACGCCAAGATTCTGCATATTTATCTCAGAGAGCCTCATTGTAGTTAACTGGGTTAGGTTCAGGTGCGCCTGGGACTAGGTCTGAGGCCTCTCCCACACCAATGAACCTGTCGGGCTGTCTTACAACCCTCCCACTACGATGAGGCACCACCTGTGTAGGTGCATCATCTGTGATCTCATGTGCAGTGTGTGGTGTATCTACTTGTGCAGTTGCATCAGGATTAGTTTGTCGTCTAAGCTCTTCTAGTACTATCATACTATTGGGCTTGTGGTCTAAGACATAGTCCTCTTCTAAAAATCTAGCGTTGGTACTTACCACCACCTTCTGATCTTTAGGACTATAGAATAGACCACCTTTCGTTCCCTTAGGATATCCTACAAACAGCATTAACTCTATTCTTGCATCTAACTTAGACGTATCTGCCTTAAGCACATGTGCTGGGAAACACCAAATTCTGAGATGTCTTAGACTGGGCTTCCGCCAATTCCACAACTCTACTGGGGTTAAAGGCACGGTTTTAGATGGTACAAGATTAAGAATATACATTGTCGTTTCTAAGGCATATCCTCAGAACGAATTTGGCAAATCACTATAGCTCATCATGGACCTAACCATTTCCATAAGAGTTCGATTCCTCCTTTCTGTTACACCATTCTGCTGTGGCGTGCCAGGTGTAGACAACTGAGACTGAATTCCTACCTCACTGAGGTAATCTCAAAATTCATGGGATAGGTACTCCCCATCACGATTTGAACGCGGTGTCTTGATACTCTTACCATGATGCTTCTCTACATCTGCCCGAAACTCTTTGAACTTGCCAAAACATTCGGACTTGTGGCACATTAGGTAAATGTACCCATACCTAGAGTAGTCATCCGTGAACGTCACGAAATACTCAAATCCCCCTCGTGCCTGGACCGTCATAGGTCCACACAAGTCAAAATGAATCAATTCCAATACTTTTTTAGCTCTATAACCTTTTTCCTTAAAATGTCTCTTGGTCATCTTACCTTCCAAGCAAGATTCGCAGGTTGCATAACTGTCAATATCTAATGAACCTAAAGGTCCATCATTGACCAACCTCTGAATCCTACTAAGGTTTATATGACCTAGCCTGAGATGCCAAAGATAAGTTTGATTCATTTCAGAAGGTTTTTTCCTTTTATTAATGTTAGATACTGAGCTATCTATTTCTATGTTTTGCGCAACAGAGGAGTTAGAATTAACCACAAATAAATTGTCAACCAATGAACCTGAACAAATAAGTTTTCCATTTATTCTAATAAGTACAGAGTCATCAGAAAAAATGAACTTATAACCGTTCTTCAAGAGTTTAGAAACTGAAATCAGGTTCTTTCTAAAACTCGGTACATAAAGACAATTCACTAATTCTAAGCTACAATTTTCGAAAATTAAGCTGACTACTCCCATTGCTTCTACTGACACTCTCGTAGTGTCGCCCATGTAGATGTCCAGTTCGCCCTCTCTAAGCTTCTGGGTTACTTGGAACCCTTGCAAAGAATTACAAACATGGTCAGTGGCACCTGAATCCACACACCAAGTATCTGTGGGACTAAACATGTCTCAGTAATTAGAGAAGAAACTATCGTACGTTTAAGCTTTGGACAATCCGATTTCCAATGTCTCGTCTTATTGCACTTGAAGCACTCATCTTTCGACTTCTTCTTTGCAATATCTGGATTAGGCACAATTTGTGCCTTTTTAGCTACTCCCTCGAGCTTTCTCTTCTTCTTTCTAGCCTTAGGCTCAGAAGAAGATTCTAAAGCTTTGACTGTGACTAAAGCTCGCTCCTTCTTTTGAAGAAGACTTTTAGCCGTCACTAACTCTGCCAAGAGCTCGGATGAAGTACTCAACATCTTACTTATGTTGTAGTTCAACTGAATCTGCTCATAGCTTTGAGGCAAGCTCCAGAGGACAATATCGACTTTGGTTTCACCAACGATTTCGCCTCCCACTACCTCAACCTTGTTGATGTTACTAATCATGTCATTGACATGATCTCTCACAGGAGTACTCTCAGCCATAAGGACAATGTCTAAGTTACGACTCCAATCGACATAATTTGGTCTAGTTAATTTATTGTTTTTCAAAATAGCAGCTAAGGGGTTGAATGTCATATCGATTAAACTGGAAAACAAACAATGTTTCAGTTATTTAGCCTAGAATTTCAAAAACATGAAATTCTATTAATTATTGACTTCCCTCAAAACAATAATCTTAATCCACCAACATCTCATCCACTGGGATTCTCGCAAGCCACGCAGTGTGGACGTTTACGCTAACCCACATTAGTTTGAGAACAACCAAGTTCATTAACTACACTATCTGACCAACGATGTTTTGATCAATGTAGCTAATAGTCGGTGCTTTCAGCCGTACAAATAAGCTGCGTAACCTCGCGGGAGGAATACTGCAGATCGTACACTAAGTGTATGCCATTACGTGACTTCTGAGTTTGTTACCTCAGAATAGTGCACCTCAGATGGAGAGGGTGTCGCATTTCTCCTAGTTAAACTCGCTCTAGTCATCTTACTCAGAAGTTCATAGTCTAGCGATCTCGAGGCTGGACTCATCCGAATGGAGGAAGGCCCCAATGCCAACGCGCAAGTCCACCCACATCGCATATGAACCCGTAATGGTGGCCATGGGAATATTAAACCAACCCGCTCCCACTTAGATTTCCAAATTGAGGGTTTTTCCGGTTTTAACATGCAATTAACTAACCTAAGTTATTTGCAACCATAAAACCAGCCATGCTTTAAAATCATGCATCTAAAATACAGCATAAAAATAAAGCACAAAAAATTAAAATGATAAATACGGGAAATAAATATGAAAAATAAATTCCCCGACTATTATGATTTTAATTGCTTCCATCTTCTGCCTTGCTCTCGTGTCCCGTCACGTCACTCGATGCAGAGAGTCTTGAACTTCAAAAAAATAAAAATTGGAGGAAAAATGGGCCGAAAATGTAGCAGCCCAGCAGCGCAGCAGCGCAACAACGCAGCCCAGCGCAGCCCAACAGCAGCCCAGCAGCGCAGCAACGCAGCCCAGTAGCGCAGCAACCCAGCGGCAGCAGCGCAACAGCACAGCCCAGCAGCACGCAGCAGCCGCGAGACCTGCTGCCGCGCCTTGGTTGCCGGCGGAGGCTGCTACCGGCGGTCGTCGCCGGCGCCGCCTCCTGCCGCCACCTCCTCCTTCATTTTTCCCACGCTATTTGGTCTTCTTGCAATTCGTTCTAGCTTTTCTTGGGTTTCTACGAATTAACGATAACCCAAAACCCACGAATTCAAGTTGCCCACCATAACACATTCGATTAAAAAAATCAATTTTCCTACTACAAGGCTTCTAGGAAAATTAAATAATTGAAATTACATAGAAAAAATCCTACTACAGATTTAATCTAATCCTACACGGCTTTCAGCACGTGGTTATACTATTACAAACATTCATAATAAAATTAAATCTGGACATGTCCCGGAGTTTAATTAAAACCCATATAAATGTAACCATAATAGTCGGGATTTCTTAGCCATCTGCAAAATAAAACCATGTAATAAATCGAACAAGCACAGAACCCAAAACCAGGCTCTGATACCAATTGAAACGATTGCCACATAGGATCTGGGTTTGCACTAGCTCGATTTACCACGCAACAAAATTTCTAATTAAAGCGGAACCTTAGAAAAATACCTTTGAAGCGTGCACCTGGTGATTATCTTGTATGCCTCAAGACTATGACTTCTTGTTGTGTGGGCAACAATCCAGAAGCCAATTGATCAGCTACTCACCACAATCCACCTGCCAGAAAAATCCAGCACCTCCGCACCTAGCACGTACTGCAAACGCACTCCCCGGAGAGAGAGAAAACAATTCACACAGCCAGCAAAATTTAGCCAAAATTCGGCCAAATAAACCAAAGGGGCCAGCCGCAATTTGTTCTTAAAATTCGACTATGAGAGAGAAATTTTTCTCTCTCTAGATTCTTGAATTATGAATCTATTGAATTGTGTGTCTTGAATAGCTAATCCCTTGTCTATTTATAGAGTTACAAGAGAGACCCCAAGTTGGTTTATGATTAGTCTTCCTAATGGGTTTAGGTAATGAATTAGTTTCAAAATCCAATTAGGCAACCAATCTGATACGATAAACCAAATCCTACTAGATTTCCTAATCTATAGGATTTCCTAATTCCAATTGAAACTTAAGACTTAATTAATTAAATAAATAATTTCACTTTGTTAATTACTCAATTAACCTTTAGGAATTAATTAAATAATTCCACTTTGTTAATTACTGAATTAACCCTTAGGAATAATTAACCAATTAATTAATTAAATCTACCTATTCAATTAACCCATTACAAAATTAATCGTACTACTAACGGATTAATTTTGGCACTACCATCCTACACCAGAATTGCTTCCGGAACAACTTAATTAAATTATATTAATCTCCCCACATCAAAGATATAGTGCTCGCTAATTATAAATTAATTTACTGATAAATTAATTAATTAACTTCCTTAATTCTGAGACTAGTACCACTCGACCTTTTTACTATACTGGACATAAGTCTACCGGCCGATTTTAGTATAATAAACATTTCGAGCTCATCTCAGGAGCACCATCACCCCAGATTCACCGGTACATGGTTTCCTTTCGATAAGCAGCAGCACACCAAGTAACTAAACACGCGCACCCAACCTACCGAAACTATTTGCCACAATTGACCTCACCCATTGGCAGATCAAAGTATACTATGTCTAATCCTCATGCCCGCTCGAGTCTAGGGATTAAGAGATAGAATACAAGGAACGATTTGTCTATTAAATTAGTACAAGAAAAATCATTCCTAATGGTCTAGTTCAATATGCCCCGGGCATATCTATATGATTCAATTAGTTTAGACAAACCAATTATCTGAATCACATAATAATCTAAACTGACAGTTTGTCCAAAACTGTCTCAGTTACGAACCTCATTTATATATTATGTCTTTCAACCAATGATGAGATCTACTGTGTCACACAAGACACCTCATCATCTACTTACATAATATAAATGGACAATTAATGCACAACCAATTATAACCAAAACATAAATCGATATATTAATCTGGGAGAAAGTACAACACAAACATAGCTTATGTATTCAACTCCAACATGCCACTGCACCGTTGTTGTCACAATACACTGTGATCGACTTTTGCAAACCAAGAATCACATCTAATTTCACTAGGATGTTTTTCTTTCACTGCCTCTGATGCTGCAATGTACTCATCCTCCATGGTAGATTCTGCCACGCATTTCTGCTTGACACTCTGCCAAACTATGGCTCCACCTCCCAAAGAAAACACATACCCTGAGGTAGACTTACTCTTGTCCCTATCGCATTAGAAATCTGAATCTGTGTAACCACGGGGCACAAGCTCAGGCATCTGATAGACCAAGACTTAGTCTCTCGTACAGCGCAAATACTTGAGAACGCATTTTATTTCCTCACAATGAGCTTTCCCGGGATTACTCTGATATCTGCTTACAATGCCAACTGCATAGCAAATATCAGCCTCGTACACAACATTTCACACATGAGACTTCCTATTGCAAAAGTATAAGGAACTTTCTTCATAGCTTTTATCTCCTCAACAGTCTTTGGAGACTGCTCTTTAGATTGATGCACTCCGTGTCTGAAAGCTAGAAAACCTTTCTTGGAGTTCTGCATATTAAAACGAGCCAGAATCATATCTATGTATGAAGCTTGAGAGAGCGTTAGAAAATGTTTCCTACGATCTCGAATGATCCTGATCCCAAGGATATGTCCCGCATCTCCTAAGTCTTTTATATCAAACTGTTTGGACAGTCATGCCTTTACGTCTGATAACACTTTCTTATTATTTCCAATTGGAAAAATGTCATCTACGTAAAACACAATAAACACCACCACATTTCCATCACTTTTGTGGTACACACATTGTTCATCTGGGCACTAAGTAAATCCGTAGGATTGGATTACCTCATCAAACTTGATGTTCCAAGATCTGGATGCTTGCTTAAGTTCGTAAATGGAACTCTTAAGCTTGCAAACCTTATGCTTTTGGTTTTTTTCAACGAATCCTTCTAGTTGCTGCATGAAGATAGTTTCTTCAAGACTTCAGTTAAAGAAAGCTGTCTTGCCATCCATCTGCCAAATCTCATAATCTAAATGAGTAGCTATGGCTAAGAGAATCCGGAATGATTTAAGTATAGCTACCAGGAAGAAAGTTTCCTCATAATCAATTCCCTCTTCCTTAGTATACCCCTTCGCCGCAAGCCTAGCTTTAAAGGTTTCAACCTTTTCGTTTGTACACCCACTTACATCTAATGGGTTTAAAACCATCAGGTAGGTCTACAAGCTCCCAGACTTGATTGTGGTCCATCAACCCCATCTTGGATATCATTTCCTTTTGCTAATATTCTGCATCTTTATTTCAGAGAGCCTTATTGTAGTTCACGGGATCCGATTCAGGCACGCCAAGGATGAAGTTAGACGCCTCTCCCACGCCAATGAACCTCTCAGGTTGTCTTACAACCCTCTCACTACGATGAGGCACCACCTGTGTAGACGCATCATCTGTGATATCTTGTGTAGTGTTCTGTGATGTATCTATTTGTGCTAGTGCATCAAGATTATCAGATTGCTTTCTAAGCTCTTCTAGTACTATCTTACTCTTGGGTTTGTGATCTAAAATATAGTTTTCCTTTAAAAATCTGGCATTAGTGCTAACTATCACGTTCTGATCTTTAGGACTATAGAACATACCACCTTTCGTTTCAATAGGATATCCTACAAACAGTATTACTTCGGTTCTTGCATCTAAATTAGCTGCATGCCTTAAACATATGTGCTGGACAACCCCAAATTCTAAGATATCTTAAACTGGTCTTGCGTCCATTCCACAACTCTGTAGGGGTTAAAGGCACGGTTTTAGATGATACAAGATTTAAAATGTACGTTGCAGTTTCTAAGGCATATCCCCAGAATGATTTAGACAAATCACTACAGCTCATCATTGACCTAACCATTTCCATGAGAGTTCTATTTATTCTTTCTGCTACACCATTCTGTTGTGGTGTGCCAGGTGCAGACAACAGAGACTAAATTCCAACCTCACTAAGGTATTCTCAAAATTCTTGGGATAGGTACTCTTCACCATGATCTGATCGCAGTGCCTTGATACTCTTACAGTGATGTTTCTCCACATCTGCCCGATACTCTTTGAATTTACTAGAGCATTCGGACTTGTGGTCAAAGTAGACTTCAAGCTCGCCACTGCTTCTACTGACACTCTAGTAGTGTCACCAAAGTAGACTTCAAGCTCGCCATTTTTAAGCTTCCAGGTTACTTAGAACCTTCAAAGAATTACAAACATGGTCAGTGGTGCCAGAATCCACACACCAAGTATCTGTGGAATCGCCGCTAAACATGTTTCAGTAATTAAGGTAGAGATTATAGTACTTTTGTTCTTTGAACAATCCTCTTTCCACTGTTCCGTCTAATTGCACTTGAAGTAGTTGACTTTCGGCTTGTTCTTTGCAATCTCTGGCTTTGGCTCAATTTGTGCCTTTTGAGCTATTCTCTTGAGCTTTCTCTTCTTCTCTTCATCCGATATGGAAGAAGGCCCTAATGCCAATGCGCAATTCCACTCACGTCACTCGATGGATTGAGTCTTGAAAAATTGGATCTCGAAAGATATCTCGAAAAATGGAAAAATGGGCTGCGCAGCAAAAATACGGCCTAACACAGGTGCTGTCGTGCGCATCCGCACGCGCTCCTGCTCCTCCGTTTGCCGGCAACTTCTGTCGGTGATTTCTTCACTGGCGTCACCTTCCGGGTCTTCTATCCTGCTCCCACTATGTTATTTGGTTTTCTTGGAATTTGTTATGGGTTTTCTTGATTTTCTTATGTATTCACAAAAAATCAAAACCCACAAAATTAAGTCGTCCACCACAACGTCTTCGATTACAAAAGGTTTTTCTACTACAAGTCTTCTAGGAAAATAAAATTGAAAATTACATAGAAAAAATCCTACTATAGATTTAATCTAATTCTACATGGCTTCCAGCACGTGATTTTACTATTACAAGCATTCATAAAAAAAATAATCGAGACATGTACCGGGGTTTAATTAAAACATACAAAAGTAACCATAATAGCTGGGATTTATAAACCACCGGCAAACAAAACCATGTAACAAATCAAACAAGCACAAAGCTAAAATCATTGCTCTGATACGAATTGAAAGATTATCTATCCGGGCCCAGTCAAAAATTTACTTTCATGCTATGCATTCCAGAATCGAAACTCTTGACCAGTCCCAAACTATTGAAATTACTATTCAAACCCTTACTTGAAATACCGTTGCGCAGGATCTTAGCTTCTACTTATTCGATTTGTCACGCAACAATAAATTCTTAATTAAAGCGGAAGTTTAAGAATTACCTCAAAAAGTGTGTACTTAGGTGATTCTCTTGTATGACTCAAGACTTGATTGTACGTTGTGTGGGCAACAAACTAACGAACAATTGATCAGTAAAACACCAGAACTCCACAAAGCTACCGCCGAGAAAACCAACCAGACCCACCGTCACAAGCTCGTGAACATCACGTGCCGTTGGGAGAAAAGCCGTCACCGCCTACCGGTCTTCACGCGTCGCCCTCGGAGGAAGAAGGCTGCTTCCCGATCGAAATTGTGCACGCAATTTGAGAGAGAAAAATCTTGAAGAATTGATTTTTCTTCTTTTTCTCTCTAGCTTTATCTCTCTAAATTTCTTGAATTATCAAACTATGATTTGTGTATGTGAATTGCAAATCTCTTGTCTATTTATAGAGTTACAAGAGAGACCCCAAGTTGGTTTTGCATTGGTCTTCCTATTGGGTTTGTGTTTTACTTCAATCCCGTTACTGGACTGATTCACATCCAACTGACACCAGGATTCACTTATCCTTAATCCAGTTCCTGGTCTAATTCATAACCAACTGACACAAGGATTCGCTTATTCTCAATCCAGTTTCTGGTCTGATTCGTAATCAATTGACACAAGAATTAATTAATTACTTAATTAATTAAATCTACCTTTGCCAATTAACCAATACATAATTTATCGTACCACTAACGGATTAATTATGGCACTACCATCTTACACCAGAATTACTTCCGGTACAACTAAATTAATTATTCTTTAATCTCCGCACATCAAAGATATAATGCTCTTTAATTTATTAATTTACTGATAAATTAATTAATTAACTTATTATAATCCGAGATTAGTACCACCCAACCTTTTTATTATAATGGACATAAGTCCACCGGCCGGGTTTAGTATAATGAACATAACGAGCTCATCTCAGGAGCACCATCACCCCAGATGCACTGGTACATGGTTTCCTTTCAACAAGCAACAACACACCAAGCAACCAAACACGCGCACCTAACCTACCGAGACTATTGGCCTCAAGTGATCTCACTCTTTAGCAGATCAAAATACACTATGTCTAATCCTCATGTCTACTCAAGTCTAGGGATTTAGAGATAGAATACTAGGATCAAGGATCAAATAGTCTATTAAATCAGTACAAGACAATTCATCCTAATTTTTCATGTTCAATATACCCCAGGCATATCTATATGATTCAATTAGTTTAGACAGACCAATTTCTGAATCACAAAATAACTTAAACTAACAGTGTGTCCAAAACTGTCTCAGTTACGAACCTTATTTATATATTATGTCTTTTAACCAATGATGAGATCTACTATGTAACACCAGACACCTCATCATCTAATTACATAATATAAATGGATGGCATATGTAAAACATACAAACAATTTAACTTAAACATTTAATCGATATATAAAACTGAAAAATAGATTAATACAAGCAAAGCTTCAGAATTCAAACCCAACAAGAAACACATAAAACGCACCCCTGGTTTAGTAAGTTTTGGTTGAACTATTGATCCGTGTTAGATTGAAAAAAAAAATACAAACCGTCATCCATCCTCTGAGAATTCAATTCGCACAAAGAAATTAAATAATAGTGTGTTCTTGTGAGTTGTGTGTTTCTACCACTTAATTCATTGGTTGATAGATACTGAAGGAATATTACGAAAAAAAATAGGAAAAAACATCAGTGACTTAGTTGAACCTTGAAAAGGTGCGGGTAGGCTTAATCTGTCAACACTATTTACCATAATTCGATTTAGTGCTCATCCAACCATGGTCTCAAAGCCAACCAAGAGGAGGTTGAAACTACTATTTGTAGTGATGAAAGGAAAGAAAATAGACTTGAGAGATGTTGCTTATTCAGTAATGATTGAAGCTCTGAATAAAAAATAGGACAACTAACGGTCTACCCTTCCTTAGTATCATTGAGGAACTATGTTTGGCAGCAGCAGTGCCAACTTTTGATAAGGATATCAAGGTGTCCATCTTTGAGCAAATCAATGATGAAACATGCTTGGATGACGAAGAAAAGGCTAATAAACTGACAACAGAACAATGAGTGATCAAGGAGTATGCTAGAGAGGCGTTATTGTAACTAGAACATCCACGAAAAATAGCTAGTCATACTTCAGGGGATTTGGCATCTTTTCTGGCAATTTCAGCAGATATCATCCACGTAAGGGAAGATCTGTAGAAATTCAGACAAGAATCAAAAGAAGAGGAAGTGAGTGCATATAAGAATATAATGTTGAGAGCAGAAACAATGATATTGCCAGTATTTGAGAGGCTGGATGAATTCGTAAAAAATCAGCGACTGATGCCCTCAGAGTTGAAGATTGTTTGAAAAAATTGGGAAACTTATAGGAAACATATTCCAATGCTATAAGTTCAACATGGGAAATTGTGGACATTTAGGGTTCAAGTAAAGAAGACTATTATCGAGCAGTGTGACGTGCTCTTGTCGTTGTATCGAACAGTTAAAATAATATTTATAATAAAACTAAACCCAAACCACTCAATTATAGTACTTAAGGTTTCGTTCCCATACGATAGTTGTATTGAATGATGATTGTGTATGGGCTCAATTCCTTACTTACTACAAATTTAGTAGTTCTAAACTAAAAACTAACAAAAATAATATAAACAAAAGGTTGATAGGTGAATTCAAGTGTAGTCATGCAAGTAGAAAACTAAAAACAAAAGATAATAATAATAAAGATAAAAGTGGGATCATACCACCTCAAGATCCAAAGGGATACTAAGAAGCAAATATCATGCAAATGTGGATAAGAAAATCACCTTTTTACATCACAATCATTGTACTAGGGAACCATTAATCCATCTTGTTAATAAGTTCGTCTCTAGGTGAATTACAAGATTGCTCGAATCCTAAATGTGAACCATCAACTAGACCCTCCAAGTTTATAATCAAAATAGGGTCGTCAATCCTATACAATTATCAATCCTCTACACGTGTACTTCAAGTTGATTGAGAACCGCTTTTGTTACTTGGAAAAATGAAATGAAACCACTAAGCCCAATACAAATTAAGCTCAACAAGCACATCCTTCACACATACAACAAAGGAAATTAACAATTCAACAAACCCATGAGTAAATTCATCACCAAATACTATGAAAAACGCAAAAACAATCGATCTGTTCCAAGTAATAACTCATTTGCATGAAAACCACTTGCTAATACACATGAAAGACCATTGAAGAGAACAAATTAAACAAGCTCATGATTAACTACTCATAAAAGTATTCAATTCATCAGAAATGTATGATTTTTATCAACAAAATATGATAATAGTACAACCAATTCTTGAACTCCATGCTTAAAGAGTAATTTCTCTCATTAAAATTCATAAACTTGTTCTACATCTTTGGATTTCCACTACCCTCTATCACTTAGAGGGGTATAATCCCTAAAAAACTCCTTAGAACACCATGGTTCTAGAAGAAAACATGAAGTGTGTGTCAAAAACGTGTAGAAGTGTGTGTAACTTCTTCACTAAGCAACTATAGAAAAACTAATCAAATGTGTGAAAGTGTGTATTTTACATTAGGCCTTGGACATTAAGAAAGAGATCTTAGGGCCTCCTAGCGGTCGCTGGTGGTCACCGGCGCACAGGTTCCAGCACAAGTGCGTAGCCATTCTTGACACTTTCAGCTCATTTTGCGTCTTGTCCAATTTTCTTCCAATTCAGCTCTAATTCTTCATGTTTTCTTCTCTTTTTCTTCAAAAGTATTTAAGTTTTATCCTATCTCTCATTTATAGCTCCTTACTACAAAGTCATGCAAATCCAACCATAAGTACATTATAAAGCTCATAAAAGATATCATTTATATTGAAAACCAACTAAGAATTAGGTCAACATGCATGATTTTGGGTCATAAAAATTTATATTGAGTCACATCACAGTGCAGGAGTCATTACGTGAATGTGACCAGGCAGAAACATTCATCAGAAACATTCATCGAAATCTTACAAATCAGGATAAAGACAAAGATGAGGGACAAAGCAAGCTGAAATAGAGAAGAACTTAATTGATTTTTTAGTTTGAATTGAGAATTTTAATGTTTTATTTTTCTTTCTGCAGTATTAGTTCAGTCTTTCTTTTGAATGAATAAGTAGGATGTTTCGAATTATAGTGTTTATATGGAATTTAGTTTTGAAAACAGGTTCACTTTTACTCACATAATGCACTTCAATTTTTGATATATTGAGGATAATGTATAGCTTTAAATGTGGGGGGAGAGGGGAGGGGGAATGAATCCAATGTTTGTCTTCATGCTTGTTAATTTATAAAATTTGAAGGGAGTAAGTTCATAGAGGAAAAATTTTTGAAAAACATACTGTGACTTTGAGAAAATAAAATTTTTTCAAAATTATTCAATACCCCCTTCAAGCCAATTTTTAGAGGCCTTATTAATGCATGAAAAGTATAAGCATAGTTTAGGTGATTGGGGAAGTGATACATGGAATTTAAACCATGTTTATTGTCTTAAGTCACACAACCCCTATCTTGCGTGAGAAATCCTTGAGCGTATAGTCTCATTAAAAGATTCATGTTTTTCTTTGTTGTGTGATTAGACTTATATGCATGAATGAAGCTAGAACTTGGCTAGATTATACATGGCAAGACCATGTACGTGTCCATGATATGTCAAAATGATAAAGGCACCTAGTGAGCCCTTGATTTTACCATTTTCTTTGCTTTCCACCACATGAATACATCTACCCCTAAAATTAACCCCTTGAGCCCCAACCTTTTCTTTAACTTAACATTCTTGAACCCAATTTGGAAGTTTTAATTTTTGCTCAAAGAAGAAAAAAGCCAAGATAACCCATGTGTGTCTTTATGTAAAATAGTAAGTACTAACACCAAAAAAAAAACAAAACTGACTGTATAGAAGGAAGGAAGTGAATGACTTTTAAACCTTGGACCCTTGCGAAAAATTATAAGTAGAATAGAAGTAGAGAGTAAGGAAGTGAAAGACTTTTAAGCCTTGTTCCCTTACGAAATTGTATAAAGGTAGGCATGTACAAAAACACACCTTGGAAGGCTTATATATATTTTGAGTGAAATTGCAACTTCAATATTTTTAACTCCACCTCTTTAAGCCTTGACATTTCTTTACTGGCCCTAGCCCTATTTGACCCAATAAAAGACCTTTTGATTGACATGTGCATGGAATAGATTGGTAGCGGAGTGATTTCTAGCCAAACCTATGGTTGATGTTTATGCATATAATTGACTTGAGAGCCTCATTTCTTTAAACAACCGAAACAGTTTGAATGATATTGAGTGAACCTTTAAAAGTGAGGGTGACTAGTCAACGGAAGGTAGCTATGGTCAGAAATTCATTTGTTATAACTTTGATTGTTAATGCTATGTTTGTATTATAGTGTGCTATTAATGCTTGGTTTTCATGTACAGCTTGAAGGGGAAAATCTTAGAGTATGCTACAATTTTTGTGAACTTACTCAATCCTGATTTCGTAGTTAATTTTCTTGAGGACAAGCAAAGTCTTAAGTGTGGGGGTGTTATGTGAATCACTTCACATATATTTTTATATGTTTTTAGCACGGTTTTAGGCTTATTTTTGATAGATTTTGAGTTTATCTTTGTGGAAAATAGATAACTTATGGCTTCGATTGTGCTAATTACATGAGCATAATGGAAGAGTGAAGATTGTAGTAAACCACTGATGCCAACGGATTTAGTTTCGTGTACCGCTCAGAATTATTAATTTATAACGAATACAACAAATAACCGTAGTATACGGGTCGATCCACATGGAACAGAGGGTAGAATTATGCTGTTAAATTAGAAATATAAGCAAAACAAAACAAGTATAAAACAGTAAATAAGCAGAATGATGAGGTATGCAAAATAAGGATGAAATGAGGAATTTAAATGAACATAGAAACAGAGAATGAAAGTAGTGATTTTTGCTTCCAACAGCGAGGATCAAGAATGTGACAAAGAGTACCCAGTTTCGATTCCACTCGAACAACACCCGTGTCACTTTACTCCGTAGCCACTCTACCTTATCGACCATTGGAGTCCCCGATTGTCCTTGTATACGACCTAACCAATCCAACCAGTCTTCATGACAAAGGGATTGGACTTCCTCACCACATATATATCACACCAGGACTTGAATAAAATGAGTATATAATTTCTAAGGTATCATCAATGAAGATTTCCCTACAAGCATTCTAACTCTAGTTCATTCGTAGCTTCACAAAACAAGAGGTTACTAAGGTATTGTCACTTAAACATTCCCTAAAGTAATTCTCATTCTGTTACGCTAATGAGCTTCACAAAATAAGTGTTTCTAAGGTATTGTCAGCTAAGATTTCCCCAAGAATTTACCTATTTTGCTGGTCTCTTGAACTTAACAAAGTACACAGTTGCCAATGTATTGTTAATAAAGACTTCCCTATAATAAATTCAACTTGTGCTAAGCTCTGAAGTTGCAGAGTAGATAGTTGCCAAGGTATTATCAATTAAGATTTCCCTATAAGTATTTCTACTCTTGTTGAACTCCGGATAGTATAAGATCATTGGTTATCACAATATTATCAGTAAAGATTTCCTGACAGATATTTCGATCTTGTACTATCACAACCCCTTAAATTGTATGATACTGTCATGGTTTGGACTTCTGTGACATCTTCACATCACTCTTTACTCACACTGTGTTTGAACTACTGAACTTATACTACACTACTCACCATGAACAAAATCATTGAGAGCTTCAAGTACAAATAGTGCTCAGCAAGTTTGATGACCATCTATTTTGCACATCAGCCAGTAGAGAGGCTTAGGCGTACTGTTCGATATTGTCAACCCTGCTTTAATACGTATCTTATAAATGAAGATTTCACATTGCCTCTACCTCATTAAAGAAAGAAAAATCCCAACCAAGTTCTGAATCACTCTCAAGTGCTTAAGAACATGAATAAGGAAAAAAAATGAGTTTCGGATAAATAAGCCAAGTAAAGAATTATAATGGAGAATAAACTCTGAACTCCTACTTTACTACTCCTTACTCCCTACTGTCTCTGTTAATGAGTTCAGAGCTAGCTACTACTGTTTATAGAAGGAAATCTAGTGAAGGAAATAATGGATGGCTAAAATGGGAATTTTCGGATTGCTTGGAGGCTAAAGATTGCAAGCTGGCTTCTTTGACATCTTCCAAGGGGCAAACGCTGACAACTAGTCGTAAAAGCAAACCCACGCAGTTCATAAATAGTTAAAGCAGTCTGCAACACTGTTCTGGGCCCTATTTCGACCGCATGATTCCCACGCTAGTGTACTTCTTGTCTCCTTGTGCAGGAACCATTAGCTGTAATTTTGTCCTTTTTGTCTCCTATATTCCTACCCTTAGCTGTCGCCGGTGTACTGACTACTCTTATGGAATCTTCCCGCTACCTGTGCCGGTGATGTTGGTCGGACGCTCAGTTGATAGTGGCTTCAGCAGAGCATCACTTGGAAGTGATCTGCCACCGTACACTGAAGTGTTAGACTTGGCTTCACTAAACATTGCAGTTTCCTATCGTCATCTTCTCATGTTTCTTTGATGCTGGCGTTTGGTGATCGTCGTGTTGAGATTTTCATGGGACGCTGTTGTCTGATGAACGTGATTTTCTCTTTGAGCTCCTGCTACTTCTCTTTAGTTTTCTTCATTTTGTCGGGGTCACGTCCAGCAAACACTGTCGTGAACGGACGTATTCAGCTCACAGTCGTCAGACGCTGGATTTCACTGGACTTGGTGAACTTCACGCTCAAGTGAAGCTATCGTCTGCTGGCCGTGTCATTCCTTCTAGCTTAAGAATCCTTGGTTCTGCTTCGAATGCTAAGTCCAAAGTTTGGTTTCTACAGTTTCATTCCATGCATATTTTACCTGCAATTAACACAAGTAGAGTCATAACTAGTATTTTTACCATGAGAATGGATTAATAATCTGTCCTTAGACAGCTCAAAACTAGGCTAAAAACATGTAAAAATATGTATAAAATGAATTTCATCAACCACATTAAGGACAGAGCTTCTGGAGAAGAGTTGAAGATTTTTAAAAGAAATTCAAAGTAGACAAGGATGAAGCCAAGAGCGTGTCGAGTAGTGTCAGCTAATACTGGACATGCGGTGGTCATGACTCACTCACGGTAGAGCTAACGAGGCGTGAGAACCATGATGTACAAGTACGACAATGTCTGATGAGCATGTGTTCGCCTTGGCCCGTGCACGATAACTCCAACCGAATACCATCAGGTGACGTTCAACAAATGGAAATGTTTGTTGAACGTGAGCATACCACCACCAGCACGAGCTAAGGTGTGACTATAAGGACGACAATGACACATGCCAGTTTGAACGGACTTCAGCAGTGCCACCTTCCTTGAAAGAGCTACTTTACTAAACTTGGAGACAAAGCAAAAAAATTCAGAATTTCAAAAATAGACATCCTATTGTTTTATGCCTTTAAACATTCATCTATAAATAGCAGTAGGATCAACACTTAGAGGGAGTTCAGAGTTTTTCCATGTAGACACTTTTACACAGTTTTTTATCCAAAAATCAGTTTTTATTTTTATTTCTGTTTATGTGTTTTAGCTAAGAACCCATGTGGTTCTAAGCATCGTTCAGGTATTTTCACCCCTCACTTGGAATAGAGGCAGGTGGAAATCCCAAGTGCAAAGATGACTGAATTAATTTCCATATGTGCTCTTCCATTTGCATATTCTTGATTATGGTTACATTTTGCTTGAATTATTTTGGGTAACATTTCCATATTCTATCTATCGGAGGATTAGGGGTTAACTTTATTATGAATGTTAATTTATTTATCTTGTATTTGGGTTTTCATTTCATATTGTGATAAGTGGTGAGTTTTGTGGTTCATTGCTTGTTAACCTGATGAGTAAAAGGGTGGGTGCGACCCTATTTAGCACCATTATCCCCTGACAATTCAGTCGTGCCATTAAGGGAGTAGAATAGAGGCTAAGATTGGTTCTATTTGTTTAATCTTAATTGATATGAGTTTAGAACCTGCCATCTTAGAAGAATTCTATTCTTGGTGCGTAGGTAGTCATGGTAATGAGGTCGAATCCGGAAAGGAGTAACTGCGCTAGGCCAATATAATTGGAGTGCAACTGGGACTCTATGGAAAAGTGATAGGAGTCCATAGAATAAGTGACACGGGTGTTGCACAAAGGTCTGCCTACGTCAAATAGATAGTGCCTAAAGTCGGTTCTAGTGGTAGGTGCATAAAACCGTTGTAGGTGTTAGTTTTGAATACAGAAAAGCTATGGCTTGTATCAAAAACTAATATCCACAGTTGACATATCATTTTGTTTCAGTATAAATTTGTTCCTTTATATCATAGAACTAGATAACGGGGTGTGGACAGACACAGTAGATACCGTTATTGGTTAAAGTATTGATATATAAAAAGTATGCTCGTAACCGAGATAGTCTGAACATACTATCAGTATAGGTTATTGTGTGATTTGGAAATTAGTTTATCTAAACTAGTTTAAATCACACAGATATACCCGGGACATATTGAGCACGACCAGTTTGGATAGAATTGACTTATACTGATCGGCGTAGTCAATTCGGTCCTAGTATTCCGTCTCTCAATCCAGAGATTTGGACGGGCGTGAGGGTTGGATATCGTGTGCTTTGATTTTCCAAAGAGTGAGGTCAATTGAGGCCAATACCTCGGTAAGTTGGGTATACGGTGTTTAGCTTCTTACGTGCCGTTGCTAGTCGGAGGAATCCAAGTACCGGTTCGCCGGGTTTATGGTGCTCCCGAGATGATCTCGTCAGGTTATTATACTAAACCCGGCCGGTGAACTTTATGTTCGGCATAATAAAAGGATGAGGGGTACTAATCTCGGAAACCAAGAAGTCGGTGAATTAATTTGTCAGTAAATTGATAAACCGACAAACGCTAGATCTTTAATGTGGGAAGATAGAATAAAATATAATGGCACGATGTAAAGTCGTTTTTGAGCGATAGTTCCATAATTGGTCCGTTAGTGGTACGACCGATTATGCATTTGACTAATCGACAAGGTAAATTAATTAATCCAAAAGGTTTAATTAATATTTAATTGACAAAGTGAATTTAGAGATTAATTCTATTTTGAATTAATTAATTCTAAGGGTTCGATTAAATTAAATTAACAAAGTGGGTTAAATAAATTAATTTAAATGGGTCGATTGGAGTTGATTAGTCGGGAAGACATAGTGGTCAACGAAAGTCAAATTTAAAGGCCTAACTCGAGAGCCCATTAGGTCTCCATTAGAGCTCCTTATAAATAGAAAGCTTAAGGCCTAAGAAACTTAAGAAAATCTTGCAAGACAACTTTGTCTTCCTTGAGTGAGAAAGTTCTAGAGAGAGACTCTTCTTCCTTCTTGGGTTTCTTTCAAAAACGAACTTGGAATCTCACTTCTCGATTTAGATTAAGTCTAAAGATCAAATTTTTAGATAGCCCACCGGACACTGTTCATCGGACACTGTTCACCGAATTCACTGTTCACTCCGGGGTGCTTGATCCAGCTGGGTTTGTGCTGATCTCTTCCTTGGGTTGGTGATCCACAATCCAGGTTGTCCAGATCGTGACCGGAGTTGAAGTGGGTTCGATTTTATTGGCGAGAAAAGTAGTGGGCAGCAGTTTTTTGGGTTAAAGGTTGATCTTTTGGGCAGATTTGATCTAATTGAGGGATTTTCTTGGCGGGTTTCTCGTGGGCTTTGGTAGCAGACTTCGATAGATTATTGCTCACGCAATATTCAAAGTTTTCTCGGAGTGATCTTTTGGATTTCTTGTGGAATTCGCGTAAAGATTGGATTTTTTCTTTAGGCAAGGAATTTCGCTACAAAAGGTAAAATCTTTAATATTCCGCTTTAATTAAAGATTTAATTTTTTGTGTCCCGATTAATAAATTAAATAAGTATAAGCTAAGATCCGTTCATGGGTAAACTAATTTGAGCCTGAGCTTGGTCGAAAGCTTCCGATTCTGGAATGCATTGCACGAAAGTGAGGTTTTTGATTTAGCCGGGCTTGTTCAGTTTTCCTTCAAATTGGTATCAGAGCGAGGTTTCGGTCTTATACTTGTTTGATTTATTACACGGCTTTATTTTGGCATTATTATTTTTGTCAAAATACATAAACAGGTAGTTATTGGTTTCCCCGCTATTATGGTAGAAATTTAATTTTCAATCATAAACCCCGGGACATGTCCGGCTTGTTTTATTTTTGAATGGAAATTTCTGTAATAGTAATAACCACGAGCTGGAAGCCGTGTAGGATTAGAAAAATCTTGTAGTAGGATTTGATCTAATCATATCGTCTTTAAATTCCTAGAAAACGCCTTTGTATATAGGAATTTATGTACTATGACGAAGACGTTATTTTGGGTAACTTATATTCGCGGGTTTTGGTTTATCGTAATTTTGGGTGATTCCTAATTATGTAGAAAACCGAGAAAACCCGGGCGAATCGAGAGGAATCCAAATAACGAGTGGGAGCAACATGACGGGACGTGTCACCAAGGCGACAAGAAATCAACGATAGAGAAGGCCATAATAGTCGGGAAATTTTATTTAATTTTAATTTCCCGTATTTATGACTTTTCGTTGATTGTGTGATTTTCGTTTTATTTTGCATGAACGAAAATCAAACCAAAATGTTTTTAAAAGGTAATGTGCAATTAACTAAGGTAGATTATTCGCATATTAAAACTCCAACGGTTTTATGGGTGCGAATATTCATAGTTAAGATATTGCATGTTAAAACGTAAAAAAAAAAAAAAATTCCTCAAACTTAACTAAATTCGCGGGTTTTGGTTTAATCGTAATTTTGGGTGATTCCTAATTACGTAGAAAACCGAGAAAACCCGGGCAAATCGAAATTAAAAATCTAAGTGGAAGCGGGTTGGTTAATAGCCCCATGGCCTCCATTACGGGTTCATTGGTGATGTGGTTAAACTTGCGTGCTGGCTTAGACCTTCCTCCCTATCGGATGAGTTTTCAATCACAGATATCACCGGAATGAATTTCTAAAGGGATGACTATAGTGAGTTTAATTGGAGAAAGTTGCGACACCCATGCCATCCGAGGCGCATTAGTATCCTAAATAACAAACTTAGAAGTCACGTAATGGCATACACTTAGTGTACCGTTTTTAGTATCCCTCCCATCGAGGTTACGCTATCTACGTGTATGGTTAAAATTATCGACTATTAATTTCATTGATCACAAGATCGTTAGTCAGATAATGAGATTAATGAACTTTGGTTCTTCTCGAATGAATGTGGGTTGGCGTAGACGTTCACCTATCGTGACCTGCGTTAATCCCGGTGTGAGAGATGTCGGTAGAAGATTATATTGGTTTTATGAGGATTTTCAATATTTTCGAAAAAGTATATTGAGACTTGAATTGTTAATTTTTCGGTTATGATATGTCGTTCAACCGGCTAGCTGTCATTTTGAACCAAAACAAACTCACGTGTCCAAACTATATTGACTGGAAACATAACCTGGACATTGTCCTTACCGCTGAGGGTTACAAGTACGTGCTTACTGAGGAGTGTTCCCCTGAGTAGGGCAGCCAAACAGTCAGCTATGAGGAAACTTATGAATGCTAGGATGGCTGACGGCACTTCAGTGAGGGATCATGTGCTGGACATGATTAGTTGCATTAATGAGATCGAGGTACTGGGAGATGATATTGATGGGGAAACCCAGGTCGATATCATTCTCCAGAGCTTTCCCCCCAGTTTTTGAGCAGTTTCGGTTGAACTATAATATGGGCAAGCTCTCATATTCACTCTCCGAGCTCATGACTGCATTGGTGTCAGCTGAGGGCCTATTCGCTGAGAAGAAGCAAGCCTTTGCTACTGTTGGTCCCTCAGGTTCCTCTGCTGGGCCCAAAGCCAGGAAGCAGAAAAGGAAGAGAGGCCAGAAGGCAGGAGCTGATCATGGACCCAAGGCGGGCATTGCCAAGAAGCACAAGTCGAGAGGCAAATGTTTTAGATATGGCAAAGCAGAACATTGGAAGAATGACTGCCCAAAGCCTCGAGGTAAATGTAAATTTTCCCTAGTTACTGAGACGTGATTAGCGACGATTCCCACAGATACTTGGTGTGTGGATTCAGGAGCCATTGATCACGTTTGTAATTCTTTGCAGGGGTTCCAAGTGACCCGGCTGCTTAGAGAGGGAGAGTTGCAGGTCTACCTTGAGGATACTACCAGAGTTTCTGTTGCTGCAGTGGGAGTAGTTTGTCTTTATTTTTTAGACTCTACATGACAATTTGTTTTTAATTAAGATATACTCCCCAGTAATGCAAAACACAGAAACTAGTAACTCATCACCGAATCATAATAAGAGAAAAGAGTCTTCCCCTTTGAATCAGACTTATCTTTGGCACCTGAGACTAGGTCATATCAACCTTAGTAGGATTCAAAGGTTGGTCAAGAGTGGGTCTTTAGACTTGCTAGATATTGACAGCTATTCGACCTGTGAGTCCTGCTTGGAGGGTAAAATGACCAAGAGGCCTTTCAAGGCAAAGGGGTATAGGGCTAAGGAGGTTTTAGAGCTGATTCATTCTGACGTGTGTGGGCCTATGTCAGTTCAGGCTAGAGGTGGTTATGAGTATTTCGTGACTTTCACGGATGATTACTCTAGATATGGATACATATACCTGATGTGCCACAAGTCTGAATGCTTTGGCAAGTTCAGAGAATTCAAGGCTGAGGTGGAGAACCATCTGGGTAAGAGTATTAAGTCACTGCGGTCTGATCGCGGTGGCGAATACCTCTCTAGTGAATTTAGATCCTATTTGTCAGAGGAGGGTATACAGACCCAGTTGTCTGCACCTGGCACACCCCAGCAGAATCGTGTAGCAGAGAGGAGGAATTGGACTCTTATGGAGATGGTTAGATCGATGATGAGTTACAGTGAGATGCCTATCTTGTTTTGGGGTTATACCTTAGAGACAGCATGTTTTATCCTCAACCTTGTGCCATCTAAGTCTATGCATACGACCCCAGTAGAGTTGTAGAATGGGCGAAAGCCTAGTCTGAGACATCTCAAGATTTGGGGTTGTCCAGCACATGTGCTTGAGGCAGATGCATGCAAGTTAGAGGCGAGATCCAAGGCTATGCTGTTTATAGGCTACCCCAAAGGAACGAGAGGTGGATTTATTTTATAGTCCTCAGGATCAGAAGGTGGTGGTCAGCACCAATGCCAGATTTCTTGAGGAGGACTATATTTTAGATCACAAGTCAAGCAGCAAGGTAGTATTGGAAGAGCTTAGAAGTCAGTCCACTATTCCAGATGCACACGTACAGGAAGACACACCACAAGAGACTGCACACACTATCACAGATGATGCTCTTACACAGGCTGCGCCTCGTCATAGTGGGAGGGTTGTGAGACAGCCCGAGAGGTACATGGGTTTGGGTGAGTCTTCGGACTTTATCCCTGGCGCTCATTAACCAGACCCAGTTAACTACAATGAGGCTCTCCAGGATAAAGATGCAGATTCTTGGCAGAGAGCGATGATTGCTGAGATGGGTTCTATGGACTCAAATCAAGTCTGGGAGCTGGTAGACCTTCCTGATGGGTTTAGGCCTATTGGGTGCAAATGGGTTTACAAGCGAAAGAGAGGATCTGACGGGAGGGGTTGAGACCTTCAAGGCTAGGCTTGTGGCGAAGGGGTATACTCAGAAAGAAGGGATCGATTATGAGGAGACCTTTTCCCCGGTAGCTATGCTTAAGTCGATCCAGATTCTCTTGGCCATAGCTGCTCATATGGACTATGAGATTTGGCAGATGGACGTCAAGACAGCTTTCCTTAATGGAAGTCTTGAGGAGACCATCTTTATGCAGCAACCAGAGGGCTTCATTGCTAAGGGCCAAGAGCACAAGGTATGCAGGCTTAGGAGGTCTATTTATGGACTTAAGCAAGCATCCAGATCTTGGAACATCCGTTTTGATGAGGTTATCCAGTCCTATGGATTCACTCAGTCTCCGGATGAGCAGTGTGTTTATCGCAGGCGTGATGGTGATATGGTGGTGTTCCTCGTACTTTACGTAGATGACATTCTTCTTATTGGCAACAGTAAAAAGGTGTTGTCAGACGTAAAGGCATGGCTGTCCAGGCAATTCGATATGAAGGATTTGGGAGAGGCTGGACATATCCCTGGGATTAAGATTATTCGAGATCGTAGAATACGTTCTCTGACTCTCTCTCAGGCATCCTACATAGACACGATTCTGGCCCGTTTTAACATGCAGAACTCCAAGAAGGGTTCACTACCTTTCAGGCATGGAGTGCATTTGTCTAAGGAGCAGTGTCCTAAGACTGCTGAAGTGATAGATGCCATGAAGGCGGTACCCTATGCTTCTGCAGTGGGTAGCCTCATGTATGCTATGTTGTGCACGAGGCCTGATATTTGTTTTGCCGTTGGCATGGTTAGCAGATATCAGAGTAACCCTAGGAAGGCTCACTGGGAGGCAGTAAAATGCATTCTCAAGTACTTGCGCAGGACGAGAGATTATGTCCTAGTTTATAGAGCGCAGGAGCTTGTACCATTGGGTTACACAGATTCGGACTTTCAAGGTGATTTGGACAAGAGTAAGTCTACCTCTGGGTTTGTGTTTACTCTAGGAGGTGGAGCCATAGTATGGAAGAGTGTCAAGCAGAAATGCGTGGCGGACTCTACCATGGAGGCCGAGTACGTTGCCGCTTCAGAGGCAGCGAAAGAGGCTGTATGGCTCAGGAGCTTCCTGATGGACTTAGATGTGGTTCCTGAGTTGCCTAGGTCTATCACAGTTTATTGTGATAACAATGGTGCAGTTGCTAACTCGAGGGAACCACGAGCCCATAAGGCGAGTAAACACATAGAGCGCAAGTACCACCTGATACGAGAGATCGTAAAGAGGGGAGACGTGATCGTGGCCAAGATAGCTTCAGATGACAACCTTGCAGATCCTTTCACCAAGCCATTGACCCCAAAGGTCTTTGAGAGACATGTGGAGGGCATGAGAGTCAGATTCTTGAGAGAGTCATATGAGTGAGCTTAAAGGTGTTCTGGAGATTTCATTATGACAGCAGTGTAATAGCGGGTTAGACAGTTTTTGTACTTCTTAGCATAGCTTTGAGTATTAGTGGGAGATTGTTAGTTTTGAATACAGAAAAGCTATGGCTTGTATCAAAAACTAATATCCACAGTTGACATATCATTTTGTTTCAGTATAAATTTGTTTCTTTATATCATAGAACTAGATAACGGGGTGTGGACAGACACAGTAGATACCGTTATTGGTTAAAGTATTGATATATAAAAAGTATGCTCGTAACCAAGATAATCTGAATATACTATCGGTATAGGTTATTGTGTGGTTTGGAAATTAGTTTATCTAAACTAGTTTAAATCACACAGATATGCTCGGGGCATATTGAGCATGACCAGTTTGGATAGAATTGACTTATACTGATCGGCGTAGTCAATTCGGTCCTAATATTCCGTCTCTCAATCCCGAGATTGGGATGGGCGTGAGGGTTGGATATCGTGTGCTTTGATTTGCAAAAGAGTGAGGTCAATTGAGGCCAATACCTCGGTAAGTTGGGTATACGGTGTTTAGCTTCTTATGTGCCGTTGCTAGTCGGAGGAATCCACGTACCAGTTCGCCGGGTTGATGGTGCTCCCGAGATGAGCTCGTAAGGTTATTATACTAAACCCGGCCGGTGAACTTTATGTTCGGTATAATAAAAGGACGAGTGGTACTAATCTCGGAAACCAACAAGTCGGTGAATTAATTTGTCAGTAAATTGATAAATCGACGAGCGCTAGATCTTTAATGTGGGGAGATAGAATAAAATATAATGGCGCGATGTAAAGTCATTTTCGAGCGGTAGTTCCATAATTGGTCCGTTAGTGGTACGACCGATTATGCATTTGACTAATCGACAAGGTAAATTAATTAATCCAAAAGGTTTAATTAATATTTAATCGACAAAGTGAATTTAGAGATTAATTCTATTTTGAATTAATTAATTCTAAGGGTTCGATTAAATTAAATTAACAAAGTGGGTTAAATAAATTAATTTAAATGGGTCGATTGGAGTTGATTAGTCGGGAAGACAGAGCGGTCAACGAAATTCAAATTTAAAGGCCTAACTCGAGAGCCCATTAGGTCTCCATTAGAGCTCCTTATAAATAGAAAGCTTAAGGCCTAAGAAACTTAAGAAAATCTTGCAAGACAACTTTGTCTTCCTTGAGTGAGAAAGTTCTAGAGAGAGACTCTTCTTCCTTCTTGGGTTTCTTTCAAAAACGAACTTGGAATCTCACTTCTCGATTTAGATTAAGTCCAAAGATCAAGTTTTTAGATAGCCCACCGGACACTGTTCATCGGATACTGTTAATCGGAACTGTTCATCAGATACTGTTCATCGGACACTGTTCACCGGACACTGTTCACCGAATTCACTGTTCACTCCGGGGTGCTTGATCCAGCTGGGTTTGTGTTGATCTCTTCCTTGGGTTGGTGATCCACAATCCCGGTTGTCCAGATCGTGACCGGAGTTGAAGTGAGTTCGATTTTATTGGCGAGAAAAGTAGTGGACAGCAGTTTTTTGGGTTAAAGGTTTGATCTTTTGGGCAGATTTGATCTAATTGAGGGATTTTCTTGGCGGGTTTCTCGTGGGCTTTGGTAGCAGACTTCGATAGATTATTGCTCACGCAATATTCGAAGTTTTCTCGGAGTGATCTTTTGGATTTCTTGTGGAATTCGCGTAAAGATTGGGTTTTTTCTTTAGGCAAGGGACTTCACTACAAAAGGTAAAATCTTTAATATTCCGCTTTAATTAAAGATTTAATTTTTTGTGTCCCGATTAATAAATTAAATAAGTATAAGCTAAGATCCGTTCATGGATAAACTAATTTGAGCCTGAGCTTGGTCGAAAGCTTCCGATTCTTGAATGCATTGCACGAAAGTGAGGTTTTCGATTTAGCCCGGGCTTGTTCAGTTTTCCTTCAGGAGGATACATACAAAATCAAAATCGAAGCTTTTAGCTCCATGAAGAAGTTGAAATCCCGCCTTTTATTTTCTGTTTTTGTGTTTATATACATTTCCCTGTTCTGGAAATCAAAACAAACTGTTTTCTTTACTTTCCTGTTTTTTCTGCTTTTCTAGCTAGCCTTCAATAAAGTCCTCCCTGTTTTCGGTGGGATCGACACTTTTTACTACATTTTTAGTAGTTTTAAGTAATTTATAAATTATTAATTCTGTGTGGTACATGACAATAAATCCTCATCAATAGCCTAACTCTTTCAAAAACTATGCATTATTTTAGTCATATATTGCAAGGGCTTATGATAAAATTAGCTCAATCTTCATCATAGTTAATTGATTATTTTTTTAGTTACAAGAGGAAAAAATTCGAAACACAAACTTCTATGTTTAATATTCCAGTAAAAACATGCTACTATAGATCAAATTCCTGAACAAAGTAGAGGAATCTCATAATATATACCAAATCCATCCTACCACATCAGTTTAATGGTCTTCAATGGGTTTTTGAGAACTTGCATGCACTCTAAGCAATGATCCATACACAGGCAAACTAGCCAGACCAAAAGGTTTTACTCACCCCCAAGATAATGCTTTGAATGTTTCCTTCAGTTCCAAAACACACTGAAATTGTCACCCTTCAACCAAAACCTGTAACGTAAGCACCCAATAAAAAATAAAACATTCTAGAGAGAGAGAGAGAGAGAGAGTCCTATTCTGGTGCAAGGAAAACCTCCTTGGCTACTTCCGAAAAGGGGCCAGCAAGTTGAAGTCTTCCAAGAAAATTTTGTATTCCCGCATCTGCAACCTTTGCCACAAAATTTTTATCCACAAGAACATTTGATGTTTTGAAGCCTTTGTGTATCAGGCGAGGACTAATGGAGTGGATGTGAGCCAGACCTGCATGTAATAGGTTACAATTGAGGCTTCAAATTCTAATATCTCATCTTTTGTACACACAACAGGAAAATTAATGCATTGAAAGGTTTCATGTGATCAGCAATCATGGAACTATTATTTCCCAATTCAAGATAGACCAATACCAAGATAACCAACATTGCTCCCTGGTTTTGCAAAAGATCACCTTTTGCTGTCCCCAAGAAACTTCGCTGTTGGTACGTGTCCAGCTCCTTCACCAATTGACTACCCCGAATCAATCAATTGGGAGCGGTCCAATTGGGCCAAATCCAATCTTCCGTTATTCAGGGTTTAAACTTCATAGCGGCTTTCACAAAGATGATAAGACTTTGTACCAAATCATTTTCATGGAAATGCTTGGTAGTATTCCTTGAAATTCGATGAACTAGAGCCTAAAAAGGCAAGAATTGGAGTACTCATATATGACGTTTAAGTAGGTATTGAGAAAGGTAAGAAAAAGCTTCAGCCTCTTGTGGAGTTTATATATGAAAATACATCCTACCTAAGACGGGCCTAACAACAGGACTCTTCTTTTATTATGGTTCACAAAGAAGTGGGCATCACCCATTAGCACAACACCAACATTACATTACCTAGCACTCCTTCTCTTGAAGTTACGAGGCCATTGATGGTGATTATGAAATTTCACATGACGTGATATGATGAGATAATATGCAAAAATTTCCAGGAAAAAAAATTTTAAATTGGGCCCGCAACCACAGAATCAGTTCTCCACCCCCCCCCCCCATTTGAGATCCCTAAGGAAGATGATCAAGTTGCATTTGCAAAAAGCTTGATGGACTATTTGACTTCAAAACTTTGATCAAATTGTGGCAAATCCCCTTTGTACTGAATTCCAATATAGCCAAAGTTAATTTGGGCCATAGAGTTTGTAATTATTTTCTAATAAATTGTCATTTGGCTCTGGTGATTTGGTAGCTCGTAGAACACGAGAGAGAAGATCCTAATAACTATTTAATTTTTGATAGATCATATTTTTCTTTCGCATGTAGAAAGAAGACTGTAATTAAAAGGATACTTACCATACAAATGGATTGAAACACTTCCATTGAGTATGTACTCATACAAATAATTGCATCCTCTCGTAATAACTAAATATTGTATACAGTAATATGACACGCATCATTAGAATTAAGTTCTCTTGCAAAACTAGAAGGAGCAAACAAAAAAACACATAATCCATCATCGAGGCTTCATTAGAATAGAAATGTTTACTGAAACACTTAAAATTTTAACAGGGGAGCATGTTTCCATAGGCAGAAGGTATAGTATAACAAGTTCACTGCGCAAACATAGAAGGCGTATATGGAATATTAGAATTAATATCATTTTCCCAACAAACATAATCAAAAGTGAGAGAAAGCATTTATAAAGCAAATTAACTTGAGATGGTAGTCATCTTTTCCAGAGGCGGACACAGACTATAAAATTTTGGGGGGCGAAATTACTGCGGCATGCGGCATGAAGGTCGGACATTGACCGGAGCTTAGCCGGAATAATATTACTAGGAAAAATTTCGGTCTCGGACTCCCCCGAAGCGAAAGCATAATTCCGCTCTTGATCATCTCCCTCATTTTCCTTAACCACTATTTAAACATACAGATTTAGAAGTTTTATCTAGTCAACTTGAGTTCCTAAACATATTAGGTAGACTTTACTCTATGCTGGAGATTAGCTTGATATCTACATAGTACAACTACATTATTTACTTTATTATTCCATTAATAAATAAAACTAAGAGACATCACTTCCTCTCATGAGATCCTAAATCTAAATAGATAAGCAATTTTCAAAACGGGTTCTGCAAAACAAATGTAATTCCCTTTTAAGTTACATCCCACGACTGTAAATACACACCAACCAATTCCATGGAGCTAAACTAAGAAAATATGTAGGATTGCACCAAACATGTAAATCCATTAACACAAATTTCAACACTTCATTCCACAATCCTTATGCTGTAATTAAACAGACTAGTCAGAACAAAACCGCACTCAGATACTGCAAAACACGAATGTGCGAAAAATCCCATCAAGGTGACTTAATCTTCAACTAGATGAGGGACCCTTGAAGTTATGTCAACTACACAGAATCAGGATTTAAGAGAACTTACAGAATCAATAAACCAAACTTGCGACTTTTTTTGAAATCCGACTAGAAAATTCATAAATCCTGTTAGTCATTGTTCTTCTGAATTCTGCTTATACATATCCCAAAATCATAGGACAACTGTGCAATTTTTTCCCAAATCAATATTTGTACTTCTCTTGCCGCTTCAAATCGTTAAATACAAGATGGCTGGCCCGTATAATTTGCTGGCGGTAGGGGAAGAATTTGAAGGTGAGAAGTGAGAAAAAAAGGCCGGGGAGAAAAGAGAGACATGAAAGGGAAGAAGCTAGAAAAAAATGTAGAGGAGAGGAGAGAGACATGAAAGAAAATAGTTTAACAATTGAGAGCATGTGTATATATTTTAAACCAGGCAATTAAGGAACAAAACATAAGAATATGAAAAATGTCTTTTTGATGATCAGCGTAATTTAGATGGATGGAGATTTTATTATTATTTGGACAGAAAATGTATAAGACAAAGCGAGAATTGTAATTGAATCTATAAATTCATTACAAGCTAAAGTTAGGCTTGTCTAGGAAGAAAAACTAGAAAAAAGAAAACAGGTGAATGCAGGGTGATATATATAGATATAATGCAACATTAACGTATTTACATGAGTTTGGACATCAACGGCTTTATGCATACACGTAATTTCGAAACTGTCAAAGTTTGTTTACATTATTAAACATTTGAATTACTTAGCTTTGGGGGGGGGGCTTGCATTTGCCATAATATCCGATCTAGTGAGGAAAATTCCATGTACATTTTTTTTCTCTCTTCTGATGCCGCCACCTCCAGCATTGTTAATCTTTTGATGAGATTTTGGTGATGACTGATTCGGCTCCCATTTTCCAAGAGTGACAGCCATGTCCTTGAGGTTTTGAAGGTTCTCAAGAGTTTCAATAATAGATGGCATCTTTGGCCTGTCTCTAGGGTTCATACTCACACATTGAAGTGCCAAATGAGCCATCTCCTTGGCTCCCTTCACCGAGTATTGGCCGGAAAGTCTAGGGTCAATGATGCAGCGCAGTCTCCGGCTACTACTCAAGTAAGGCTTTGCCCAATCCACAAGGCTTTGCTCGTTCTTAGACCTCGTCTTCTCCATTGCCCTCCGCCCAGTTAGTAGTTCCAGTAGCACTACTCCGAAGCTATAAATGTCACTTTTGGTTGTTAGGTGACCTAAACTACCCAAAAAAAAAAAAAAAACAAAATATTAATATTCATCCAACAACGCAAATTATACTATGTATTTATAGATACATATACCTATTACTATATATAGTAATATTTATTTTTTATGTCAACGGTACAATTTCTAATTTTAATAACTTTGATTCAATATATATATATATAATATAATATGCATAGTAGTAGGTATATGGTAGAAGAAATGCTTCACCCACAGTGTAATGAATTATTTCAAATATTACCTGTGCTAACGTACTCTGGAGCAGCATATCCATATGTGCCCATTACTCGAGTTGTAACATGGGTGTTTGATCCTTCTGGCCCCATTTTCGCAAGCCCAAAATCAGACAATTTCGCATTGAAATCCTGTAACATAATGTAAATATATTTAGTGAAAGTCTTCATTAATTGATGGCAATCTGCTTCTGTGTATAAAGTCTTCATAATATTTATGACTTCCTCCATTCCAAAATATAAGAAGCGTTATAAAAATAAAGACATGTCGAGATACAAGCGTTTTTAAAAAATTTTAGATAAATTATAAAATATTATTTTTGACATATCCTTATGTAAGATGAGGTGGTAATAAAAATATCTCTATATAGGATAAAATGGTAATAAAAATGAGCACGACATATGAACAAAATAAGGACTTGAAAGCTTACAGAATCGAGCAGGATATTAGAGGTTTTAAAGTCACGATAAATGACTGGCTTCTCAGCACCGTGTAAAAATGCAAGTCCTTTTGCAGCGCCGGTAGCAATCTTCAATCTTGTATTCCACGGCAATGAAATTGACAACCCTGTACAATTACATAAAAAAATTACTATTAATTTACATAACTTTTTTTTAAAAAAAAAGAGAATTTATATATATATTTTTAATATTTTCATGCCCGTGATTCAACTAAAAAAAAAGGAATTACTAATTACCGTTCTAATACTTTTTCTTTACCGTCTCAATTTAGACGAAAATGTCTCCCGCTACAATACTCTCTCTTCCCCCTTTTATATAAAAGAATATTTTTGTCAAAACTCATAATTATCGTCCCAAAAAATGAGACGGTAACTAATATTCCTAAAAAAGCTATTGATTATGGTAAGAAACTTAGTGATAACCATGACATAATTGACAACTTACTCTTGAATAAATGGTTTTCCAAGCTACCCCGAGGCATGAACTCGTATACCAGCAGCCTTTCTTCATCTTCACAGCAGTAACCAATTAATTTTACCAGGTTTGGGTGCCTCAGTTGACCAAGAAAAATGACTTCCGCCTTCAAAAATTAAATTACTTTAGTAAGATCTATTACAATAAAGGCAACTACATGAGTTATTATTATTATTATTATTATAACTAATCTTTTAATCTAAACACAATTAGGTTTTCAGACTCAATCCCGTATCTTGAATACTAAATGCCGTTTTTTTTTTTTTAAATATTATTATTATATTGTTAATAATTTATTTATAAATATTATTTCCTAAATGACAAAAAAAATCTATAAAACAAATTTCCAAATCGAAATTGTTTTAAAAATTATATAAATATGTAAAAAAATTTTCAAAAAAATCTATAAAAACCTTTCCAACTCACTTTTCTCTAAAAAGAATTTATATAAATATATTTCAAACTAAAATTCTTTCCTTCCTAAAAAAAAAAAAATAAAATTCTTTCCATAAATGCTTAAAAAAAAAAAATCTTTCCATAAAACTCTTTCAGTTTTCTTTTTTTTTTTTCCTAACCTCCAAAAAATCTATAAAAAACGCCCATTTTCCAAACACATTTCAACCAAAACTCATGTCCGAATGCGCGTTCTGAGCCGAAATTCGATTTCATCAATAACACCAACTTCAATTATTTTAACAACCCAACCCCTTTTCTTATGTCCTGAATTACTATTTTGTCCTTTGTCTTATATTAAATTGTTCTTATTATTTTTTTAAATTAAAAAATAATAAAGACATTTGACGATAAATAAAAATAGCTTTTAAAAATACTAAAATTACACCTGCACAAACTTTTTAATTCTTTCTCCAGCATTTGAGATATACTAGCGGTTCGGTTTGAATTTTTCTTATTTTTTTTAATACAATGTGACTCGAATTTAAGAACTATTATCCTACGTGGGAAGTACTTACCTTGTCAATTTTTCTTTGTCCTTGGTTCCTCATATGGTATGTTGTAGCCAATTCTTATATAATATTGAGTTACCTACATATTTTGTCTCGTTTTCCCTATAATCTCTAAGGTAGTACTTTTGTATTGCGAAAATTTTACCCTACAATATATTGTGTTAGGCATGTAATTATATTATAATATAATATTTGCAAAATATATATATATATATATATATATATATAAACACTTCTGTACAATATCTAAAAACATAAAAAAAATTTTCTGTTTTATGAATTTTCGTTTGTAAAACTTTTTAACAGCTTACTTTATGAGTAGTGCCTAAGAATGTAAAGCTGGCCCAAGAAAAGAGACTTCGGCCTTGGTTTAGGCTGAAGTGACATAATTCCAATAATACCAATTTATGAAATCAAATTATTCATAATCTAAATAGTAATAAAATTATTAATAACTTTGTCAAGAAACAATATTATTTACTCTTTCTATCCCTCAGGAAAGTTAAATTTTCAAAAAGATAATATAATTTTCATACAATTACTATTCACACATATAATTCTACTTTTGATATTAATATTATTATGCCTAATTTGCATAAATTTTTTTTTACTAAAATATAACAATTTTTGCAACATACATGTACTTGTCAATAATGTATACAAATTTTGAGTAATAAATAAATGATAAATTTTCTTTTTCTATTAAAATAATGGAATTACTTGTTATGAAATTCTAGTCTGTAATTAGGTGCAAATTTCATCTTTGTACTAATATATATATATATATATATATATATTGTGATTAACAAAAAGAAAAAGAAAAAAAAAAAAAAAAAAAAGAAAAATCCTTACGAGCCATTCACGATGTCCTTGCAAGCCTTCAATATCAAGAAGCTTGACAGCAACAGCCTGAGCTTTCAAGCCGGGCCTGAAGTTGTCATCAACGTAACCCTTGTGTACTTTACCGAACCCACCCTCTCCGAGCAAGAAATTGCCGGAGAAATTCTGCGTTATGGCGCGTAGTTCGCTGAGCTGGAAATCATACAAGTCAGGACCGAATGACTGGGCAAGATCTTCATTGATTCGAGCCGAAGAAGATCGACTGAGGTCCGAGAACGACAACCGGCGAAACGAGGGGAGCGGGCCAATGTTCTTGGAGAATTCCGACCGTGACGGACGACACCGGCTGAAGTTCCCGAAGATAATGTGGTCTTCATCAACCGCGCAACAGTTGGCCGTGAAAGGCCTCCATGGCTTTGAGTGGGAAGAGTCCTTACTCATTTTCTTTGCCCTTTGGATCGATGGAGAAGTTGAGGAAATTGTATTGTATTATAAGCAAGTGATTTGGTTGTGTAAAGGGATTGATTTTGAGGGAAGAAAATGGAAGTAGAAGACATTCTTTCGCTAACTGCTCCAACCACTCTACTAATTTGGGTGTTTTGTTGTGATCTTAGGTTGCGCAAATATTTTTTTGTTACTGATTTGTCATCAGTGTTTGTTTGTGGGCTCAAATTCAATATCTTTTTCAGTTAATTGTAAACAACGCCCCGCAAGTCTTTATATTTGTAAAGTCTCTCTCTTGACATTCATCAATTGTAACTTTCAACACCATCAATTATTTCAATTTTTGCAATTTACTTCCATTTTCATTGGTTTTCAAAATCTACCCACCCAGCACTTTTTCATTACTATATTATAACTCTAGTCTCATTATTTTTTTAAAAGAAACTATAGATGGTATTATAGGGGGTGATTATCTTGTTTTATTAATATTGACTAAGAAAAACGATTGATCAATAAACGATAAGTTAGCCGTAAGATTTTTCTAAATAAAAGAAGAGTGCTTCTACAATTTCTAAGCTATTATTAGCCAACCTTGTTTGAGAAGCAGCTAATCGCGACAAGAAGAACTAAAACTACTGTCCATTTCTCCTTAAATTAAGGTTTTCTAAATCAAACAATAGAAAATTATTTCACAAAGTAACAAAAAAAAGTTTTTCTGGTCTAATGTGATAAATCTTTTATATGTGGTGGTTAAATTTGAAAGAGAAAGATTAACCCCAATATCAAATATTGGCATTAGTCTTAAAGACACATAAATGCGAACACAATTTTGCCATTCAAATTAAAATTGTAACATCCCATCCAAATATCTATGGCACAAGATGTTATGAGATTTCTTCTACTCCAAAGAAAAAGAAAGTTGATGTTTGCCCAAATCTAGTGCTTTCTCACGTCTTGATGGAATGATGGTTGTGGGATTTGAAATTCAAAAGTAAGAATCAGTAAAATGAGACCACAATAGTAACAACCATACTATTGATAAACTCTTTTGATGCTAAGAGAGATATCTATAGAGTGTTTAACTAATAATTTATTATTCAATTAAGCATGAGTATGACAAACCAATTATCCGAATCACATAATAATCTAAACCGACAGTTTGTTCAAAGCTGTCTCGGTTACGAACCTCATTTATACATTATGTCTTTTAACCAATGATGAGATCTACTTTGTCACACAAGACACCTCATCATCTAACTACATAATATAAGTGGACAAATATTGCACAACTAAATTTAAACAAAACATTAATCGATATATTAACTGGGAAAAAGTACAAAACAAGCATAGCTTATGTATTCAACTCCAACATAGTGCTCGTCGATTCATAAATTTACTGACAAATTAATTCATCTACTTCTTGGTATCCGAGATTAGTACCTCTCGACTTTCTTATTATACCGGACATAAAGTCTACTGGCCAGATTTAGTATAATAAACCTTTCGAGCTCATCTCGGGAGCAATATCAACCCGGAGAACCGGTACATGGATTCCTTCGACTAGCAACAGCACACAAAGAAGCCAAACACCACATACCTAACTTACCGAGATTTAGGCCTCTATTGACCGCACCATTTGGCAAATCAAAACATACAATATCTGACTCTCATGCCCGCTCCAATCTAGGGATTAAGAGATTAGAATACTATAATCGAATTAACTACGCCGATCAGTACAAGTTAATTCAATCCCGAACAGGTCATGCTCAATATGCCCCTGGCACATCCGTATGATTTAATTAGTCTAGACAAACTAATTTCCAAATCACATGATAACCTATACCGATAGTATGTTCAAACTATCTTAGTTACGAGCATCTGTTTATATAGCATTACTATAACCAATAACGAGATCTACTGTGCTTCTTTACACCTCATTATCTAGTTCTATGATATAATGGAACAAATTTAATATTGAAACAAAACGATATGTCAACTTGGTATTAGTTTTTGATACAAGCAATAGCTTTTCAGTATTCAAAACTAACAGGCTCGCCTACCCCGTTTGGTTTCCTGGTCTTTTATCGTGCTCCCACTACGTTATTTGGTCTTCTTGCAATTCGTTCTGGGTTTTCTTGGTTTTCTACGTATTAACGATAAACCAAAACCCACAAAATCAAGTCGCCCACCATAACGTCTTTGATTACAAAAGATTTTCCTACTATAAGGCTTCTAGAAAAATAAAATCGAAAATTACATAGAAAAATCCTACTATAGATTTAATCTAATCCTACACGGCTTCTAGCACGTGGTTTTACTATTACAAGCATTCATAAAAAAACTCGGATATGTCCCGAGGTCTAATTAAAAATATACAAACGCAACCATAATAGCCAGGATTTCTAAACCACCTACAAACAAAACCATATAACAAATCGAACAAGCACAAAGTCAAAACCATAGCTCTGATACCAATTGAAAGATTATCTGCCAGGGCCCGGTCAAAAATTTACTTTTGTGCTAAGCATTCCAGAATCGAAACTCTTGACCAGGTCGAAGCTCTAGCGCAATTACTATTTCAACCCTTGCTTGAAATACCATTGCACAGAATCTTAGCTTCTACTTATTTGATTTGTCATGCAACAACAAATTCTTAATTAAAGCGAAAGTTTAAGAACAACCTATTGAAGCGCGTACTTAGGTGATCGCTTGTATGACTCAAGACCAGCTCGTATGTTGTGTGGGCAATGAACTGATAAATCAAGGGACTTAATTGCAATTGAAGTTCTTGACCCATCAGCCTGATCCATGGGTCATGGGTTGATCCATGGGCTTGGTGTATAACCCAAATCATTAAAGTGTTATTTAAGGCTGATTTGGAATTAGTAAATATTATTTAAATACTGACTTGGAATCAGTTAAATAATATTTGGTAATAATACTGATTTGGAAATTACTAAAATCAGTTAAGTTATAATTGGATAAATTACAATACTGATTTTGGAAATTAATTCTCTACAAATATCCTAGGGATATAATTGTAGGGGAAGGATTTTTTGAATGATTCTCATCAGAAAAATACACTGATTTTCCCAAAATTCTCCGGGTAGGCAAGATCGGCTAGCACCAACCTACGAAGGCTTTCGTGCTTGAGAGTAGAGGATCCTTCGAGGAAGGATTTTGGAGACAACAAAACGCCATCTTCTCAGAGGAGCCAGGCGACGTGCGCAACAGATTACGCTTCAAGGGTAAGACCCGATCCTCATAGTTTAGGATTCCACTGTTTAATTGGATTAAACACCTAGACTATTCCCAACAGTGGTATCAGAGCTAGGCTTATAATTTTAGTGTTAAAATTAAAATTGATTTTGATTAAAAGTAATTGGATTTTAATTAAAATTGATTTTAATAAAATTTTGGAAAAATCGGGCTTTTAGAAAGAAAAAGAAAAAAAAAACTGGAAAAAATAATTAAAAATTTTTCTGGAAATTATTTTGAAGCTCCGCCGGACTGGGTTGATATCGACCGGCCGGAAAATTTTCTGACCGGCCGGATTCTCGTCGGAAATCGCGAGCGCCCGATATGGCCAGATTTCATGATTTTGGTTCAAAATTCTTTGAGGGTTTTGTTCTTCGTTCTCCCGGAAATCGTTTTCGGGTGATTTGGGTTTCAAAACTAAAATGATTTCTGAGAATCGAAATTTTTTTTCCCTTGGGTTTTCGAAACCGACCGCCGGAGAAACGAGTTTAAAACAAAGGTTTTTGGGGATGTTTTTGCTCTAAAAATTGAGTATTAAAGGCTGGGTTTTGTGACCGGGATGATTCCGATGATTTTCCAATTGTTTTAAAAGGGTTTTGTTGCTTGTCGGACGGAGAAGTTCGTTCTTCGAATTTCGTCGGAAAATCGGGGTCGCCGGAAATTTTGTTGGACGAGATTTCCGTTTGGATCTTCGAAGATCGATGATGGTTCTTCGATCATCGGGAATTCCAGATCACCGGGAGAGATCGGACGAGATGAACGGTGTTCATCGATGACGCCGTGAAATTTTTTGTTTCTCGCCGGGAATCGCAAACTGGCCGAGGAAGACGACCGGAGGCTGGCGGCGGGCGGTTGAAGCCCTAGGGGCTGAAATTACCAAGATACCCCCGCCGCAGCCTCAAAACCCTAAAATGCTATCAGTTTTAAAATTGTTTTAAAATTGCATAGGGACCCCAGAAGTTTTGTTCCTTTAAAACCCTAAGCCCGGGAATTTCGGTAAATTACTGAACTGCCCCCGTCTAGCCAGATTTTAAAATAGTTTTAAAATTGCAGAATGGCCCCTGGACTTTGAGCCCTCCTCAAAACCCTAGCCCAGAATTTTATTTTAATTACCAAATCGCCCCAAAAGTTTCAGAAAATTAAAATTTTAAAATTTTCTGAATTTTATTTAATAAGATTTTAATTAAATAGTCTTATTAGATAAAGATAGGATTAATTTAGAATTTTATCCTATAAGTTTAAACTTATCTTAATTAGATAATTAGATATATTTTAAAATAATTATTTTAATTAGATTAAAATAATTAGAAAAAGAAAAATAAATAAATAAATAATTAATTAATTAGATTAATTAATTAGTTTAAATTTTGAATTGTTATTTATTTATTTTATTTTATTTTAATTTTGATGCTTATTTAAATTGTTTAAATTTTATTTGAAGCATCATAATTATGCAAGCATGTTCATGCATCATTTTGGATAAATGTAAAATGAACAGAAGGATTGATTAAAATTGATCATGACACGATCAATTTTAATTCTGTAATAGTTACACAATCCTTAAAATTAATTGGCTTAAATTAAAACCGGCTTGTATGAGCATATGCATTTTATGTGTTTCAAAGCATGAATTGGGCTTTTTATTTTAACGTTTTAAAAGTTGGGGCCTGCGAGCCAATTTTGAATTGGGCCTGCGTGCCTATAAAATCATCATGTAATAGTTAGGCCCAAAAGAAGGTTCCAAGAGGAGTCCATGATGGAGCCCAGGAGAGGAGGCCGAATATGAAGATTTTAAAAGGCCCTGTAATAGATTAGAGCCCAGTTCATGGCTTTAATTTCATTCTTTTATTTATGCAAATGAATGATAAACGAAAATGTATGTTAAGCCGATCAAACTTAAATCCCAAAAACCCAAGATTTTGCTTCCATACTTGAGGGCCCGCTTGAGTGTCGAACGTCTGATGGACTTGGAGAGCCCAAGGGCCTCAGGTTTTCTTCATGCGGCGGGTTGTTACATAATAGTGCCCAACTTTATCACTACCATTAATGAGTGGAAAAACTGTTTGGGTATTAGATGCTCAACTTTATCACTACCACTTGTTATGGAAAAACTGTGTGGGTGTCTATTGATGTGATGCCTTGAGGGATGGTTTAACTTGGGAAAATTAATCCTAGCTTGACCCGATAAGTTGACTAGGGATTAATTTTGCAAAGATAGGATGGTGTCAAACATTTGGAATGTTCATCCTATCACCGAAAAGTTGCATGGTATGCAATTGGAAAGCGTTAGATTACATGGAATGTGATTTGAACGTTGCCTACCAAAAGAGCCCGATCCCTACGATACTTGCCAAAGCAAGACTGGGGTTGACTTTTTGTGGATTTTCGGCCCACAATCTAGCACCAACACAAAATTGTTTGGGATTTCAATTTTGGCTATTGTGGAAAACATTTTTCAAAACTCATTCTAATATTTTGCATTTACTCTTTGTAGAAATGGCATCATCTAGCACAAATGTTATCTTAAACTCTACTCTAAGAAGTATATTGGATAAAGGTAAATTGGTTGGACCAAACTTCTTAGATTGGGAAAGAAACTTGAGAATAATTCTCAAACAAGAAAGGAAGCTACATGTCTTAGAGACAGCTTTACCTGAACCACCACAAAATGCTTCGGCAAATGTTCAACGAGCCTGGGATAAGCTGAAAAGCGACTCCGATGATGTGACGTGCTTGATGCTCACGTCTATGACAGGTGAGCTTCAAAAGCAGTTCATGAATTTGGAAGCGTTCCGAATTTATGAGTCACTGACGGAAATGTTTCGTGAACAAGCTTCAGGTATCTTTGTTATAGAAATAAATCTTTCTATGTCCACCTCATGGGTATTAGATACTGGTTGTGGGGCTCACATTTGTACTAATGTGCAAGGACTCAGAAATAGAAGGATAACAAAGAAAGGTGAAGTAGATCTCCGAGTGGGCAACGGGGCAAGAGTTGCTGCTGTTGAAGTTGGAGATTACACTCTGTCTTTACCTTCTGGTTTAAATATCGAACTTGAAAATTGTTATTATGTACCTGCTTTGAGCAGAAATATTATTTCAGTTTCGAGTTTAGATAATAAAGGTTTTCGATTTATTATAGAGAATAATTCGTTATCTTTATATCGAAATGATATTTTATACGGAGTTGCAAATATGTGTAATGGTCTGTATGTCTTGGATTTGACCCAAGAAAAACCAGTCTATAACATAGAAAAGAAAGCTAAATCATCTAAAAATGATTTAAGTCCAACATACCTTTGGCATTGTCGATTAGGCCATGCAAATGAAAAGCGAGTTCAAAAGCTTCACAAGGATGGAGTGCTTGGTTTATTTGATTTTGAATCATATGATACCTGCGAACCCTGCTTGCAAGGCAAAATGACAAAGAGTCCTTTCAATAAGAAAGGTGAAAGAACAAGTGAGCTATTGGCCCTAATACATACGGATGTATGTGGACCAATGAGCACACAAGCCAGAGGTGGATTTTAATACTTCGTAACTTTTACTGATGACTTTAGTAGATATGGGTATGTCTACTTAATGAGGTATAAAAGTGAAACTTTTGAAAAGTTCAAAGAGTTTAAAAACGAAGTAGAGAATCAGTTGGATAGAAGGATTAAGGTTATTCGCTCCGATCGGGGAGGTGAATACCTTACTGATGAGTTCAATGGCTATCTAAAACAGTGTGGAATTGTTTCACAGCTGACTCCACCAGGAACACCTCAATGGAATGGTGTATCCGAGAGGAGAAATCGGACCTTATTAGATATGGTTCGATCAATGATGGGCCTAGCAACTCTCCCTACATCCTTTTGGGGTTATGCTCTCCTTTCTGCTGCCTACTTATTGAATCGTATTCCATCTAAGGCAGTAGATAAGACTCCATATGAGATATGGATGGGTCGGAAGCCCTATATGTCCTATCTACGAGTCTGGGGTTGTCAAGCTCATGTAAAGCGTTTACAAAGTAATAAGCTTGAACCCAAAACTGACAAATGCCTATTTGTGGGATATCCTAAGGAAACCAAAGGATATCAATTCTACAACCCAACTGAGAACAAAGTGTTCGTTGCTCGAGGAGCTATTTTCTTAGAGAAAGAATTTCTGTACAAGAAAGACAGTGGGAGTAGAATAGAACTCGGAGAAGTTCAAGAACCACAAGAGGATGTAGAACGATCTACAGAAACTCAGATGGAAGTTGACATGGAAACTCATGAAGATGAGCAACCTGAGTCAACAGCACAAGAACCTAGAAAGTCTAGTAGATCTCGTCACCAACCCGAGAGATACGGATTTCTTGTGACTGACGATCAAGATTTGATCTTGGTGGACTCTAATGAGCCCGCGAACTACAAACAGGTTTTAGAAAGTCCGGATTCCGATAAATGGCTAGAAGCTATGGAATCTGAAATGCAATCCATGAGGGACAATAAAGTGTGGACTTTGATTGACCCTCCTGTTCAGGCAAAGGTTGTCGATTGCAAGTGGATTTTCAAGTTAAAACCTGGCGGGATCTTCAAGGCACGACTAGTGGCTAAAGGTTTCAGACAGACTCATGGTATTGACTATGATGAAACCTTCTCCCCTGTCGTAATGCTCAAGTCCATTAGGACAATGCTTGCCATAGCAGCATATTTTGACTATGAGGTATGGCAGATGGATGTTAAGACGGCTTTCCTGAATGGAAACCTACTCGAGGATGTTTATATGAAACAACCCGAGGGATACATCGATCAAAAGCATCCTAATCGAGTATGTAAGCTTCAAAGGTCCATCTATGGACTAAAGCAAGCATCTCGAAGTTGGAATCTTCGTTTTGATGAGGAGGTAAAAGGTTACGGATTCATCAAGAATGAAGATGAGCCTTGTGTTTACAAGAAAGTTAGTGGGAGCAAGATTGTTTTCCTTGTCCTATATGTGGACGACATCCTGCTCATAGGAAATGACATTCCTTTGATGAAAGACATCAAACAATGGTTGGGGAGTGTATTTTCTATGAAAGACTTAGGAGAAGCTGAGACGATACTAGGTATCAAGATCTATAGGGATAGATCTAAAAGGCTTCTGGGACTAAGTCAAGAAGGGTACATAGACAAGATATTGAAAAGATTCAATATGTCTAACTCCAAAAATGGTAAGGTACCATTTAGACATGGCCTTCTCTTGAAGAAGAACCAAGGTCCTTCAACAAGAGAGGAGAGGGATACAATGAGTAGAGTCCCATATGCTTCGGCAATAGGATCTATCATGTATGCCATGTTGTGTACCCGTCCGGATGTTGCACATGCACTTAGCATGACTAGTAGATACCAACAAGATCCAGGGATGGATCATTGGTCTGCAGTCAAAGCAATCCTGAAGTACTTACGAAGAACTAAAGGATTAATGCTAGTGTATGGAGGACAAGAACAGCTCATTGTACAAGGTTACGCTGATGCTGCTTTCCAAACAGATCAAGATGATATGAAGTCACAATCAGGCTACGTGTTTAGTCTGAATGGCGGTGCAATAAGTTGGAAAAGCTCAAAGCAAGATACAACAGCCGATTCTACAACAGAGTCTGAGTACATTGCTGCATCAGATGCTGCAAAGGAAGCTGTTTGGCTGAGAAAGTTCGTGTCAGACATCGGAGTGATACCGAGTATCCAAGATCCGATAGAACTTTTCTGTGACAATAACGGGGCCATCGCACAAGCTAAGGAGCCTCGGTCACACCAGAAAACTAAACACATACTCAGAAGGTTTCACCTCATCCGAGAGATCATTGATCGAGGAGATGTGAAAGTGTGCAAAATAGGGTCAGACGACAATATAGCAGATCCTCTCACAAAAGCTCTACCACAGTCAAAGTTTGATAGACATGTAATATAGCTTGGTCTTAAACAGTTTAGGACATAGCCCTTCATCGGGCAAGTGGGAGATTGTTGGTGAATGTGCCCTAATGAGGGCTATTTATGTAAATATACTTTGAGGGTATTTATGTAAATAAGATATTTGTCGTTTGATTGATTGTTTATCAAATGAGTTAATTTTATGATAGTAATATCCTTGTGCATATTTAAATTCATGAAATCGATCCGCCAAAAGAAACACTCCATGGACTAATTAGATCATGAGTGATTCTTTTGAGTAGTACTGGTACTAGGATCCTTAGACCAGAAATCACTACATGGTCTTAGGTGAATTGTAGTGTGCTTTGACATACGCCTAACGGGGCCGTAACAGGTTGCCAAGTACGGGTATGATTGGGTACACTATGAGACACGCTAAGGTATGTAGGTGAAGTGATGGGACTACAAATCTCTCTTAAGTGAGAGATGATATCTTGGCCACTTGATAGTGAACTGAAAAGTGCATGGCCATGCCCAAGGAATGATAGGATATCATTTGCTTGAAGGATTCAGTGTCACTAAGAGATCAAGTAAACGTTTAGCTACATAAGGATGATGGTTCCATGCCTTATGCTAAACTGGATATCGATGTAGAGGATCGTACGCAGTATGCTCGGAAAGGTTGTGTTGAATCTCCATTCGACCCTCCATTCTGAATTGGGTAGTCATTATGTCTTGCTAGAGACCACTAATGACTTATGGATTAATCAATGAGATTGAGTTATCCGTTGCCAATTTGGAATGGGCCTACAGGATCGCACATAAGAAAGTCCAATGATGCAGAATAAGAATTCTTGCCTACAATAAGTATAATTGTTATACTTAAATAAATAAGATTTAATTAAATGGTTTAATTGAATATTATTGGAAAGTTCGGTGGTATTAATTAATAGTTAATTAATTACCTGGGAACAATTGGGATGGGCTGATAAATCAAGGGACTTAATTGCAATTGAAGTTCTTGACCCATCAGCCTGATCCATGGGTCATGGGTTGATCCATGGGCTTGGTGTATAACCCAAATCATTAAAGTGTTATTTAAGGCTGATTTGGAATTAGTAAATATTATTTAAATACTGACTTGGAATCAGTTAAATAATATTTGGTAATAATACTGATTTGGAAATTACTAAAATCAGTTAAGTTATAATTGGATAAATTACAATACTGATTTTGGAAATTAATTCTCTACAAATATCCTAGGGATATAATTGTAGGGGAAGGATTTTTTGAATGATTCTCATCAGAAAAATACACTGATTTTCCCAAAATTCTCCGGGTAGGCAAGATCGGCTAGCACCAACCTGCGAAGGCTTTCGTGCTTGAGAGTAGAGGATCCTTCGAGGAAGGATTTTGGAGACAACAAAACGCCATCTTCTCAGAGGAGCCAGGCGACGTGCGCAACCGATTACGCTTCAAGGGTAAGACCCGATCCTCATAGTTTAGGATTCCGCTGTTTAATTGGATTAAACACCTAGACTATTCCCAACATGAACTAACAAACCAACGATTAGTAACTAGAAAAGAATCATAGCCGCCACACGCCGTCGGGTTCACCACCACGCACCGCCAATTTCAATCGTACCGAACCACCGTCCCCTGCTGGGAGGTGTTGCCGCCGAGCTCTAAGGAAGAAAACTGACTGGGAGGGAGAAGTCTTGAAATTCTCTCTCTAAGTTTCTTGAATTATGAAACTATGAATTGTATATTGTAAATTGTCAATCTCTTGTCTATTTATAGAGTTACAAGAGAGACCCTAAGTTGGTTTAGGATTGGCCTTCCTAATGTGTTTAAGTTTCTTAATTAGTTTCCAAATCCAATTAGTAACCAAATCTAATTAGATTCCAAACCCGAATAGATTTCCTAATGTCTTGGATTTCTTAATTCCAATTGAACTTTAAGACTTAATTAATTAATTAAATAATTCCACTTTCTAAATTACTAATTAACCCTTAGGAATAATTAATTAAATAATTAATTCTACTTTTTCAATTAACTCACTACATAATTAATTGTACCACTAACGGATTAATTATGGCACTACCATCTTTTACCAGAATTGCTTCCTGACCAACTAAATTAATTATTCTTTAATCTCCCCACATCAAAGATATAGTGCTCGTTAATTTATTAATTTACTGATAAATTAATTAATTAACTTTTTATAATCCGAGATTAGTACCACTCAATCTTTTTACTATACCGGACATAAGTCTACCGGCCTGGTTTAATATAATAAACATAATGAGCTCATCTTGGGAGAACCATCACCCCGGACACACCGGTACATAGTTTCTTTTCTACAAGTAACAACATACCAAGTAATCAAACACGCGCAACCAACCCACCGAGACTATTGGCCTCAAGTGACCTCACTGTTTGGCAGATTAAAACACACTATGTCTAATCCTCATACTTGCTCAAGTCTAGGGATTCAGAGATAGAATACTAGAATAGAATAGTCAATTAAATCAGTATAAGACAATTCATCCTAATTGGTCAAGTTCAATATGCCCCGGGCATATCTATTTAATTCAATTATTTTAGACAAACTAATTTCTGAATCATAACAACTTAAACTAACAGTGTGTTCAAAACTGTCTCAGGTACGAACCTCATTTATATATTATGTCTTCTAACCAATGATGAGATCTACTGTGTGACGTCAGGCACCACATCATCTAATTATATATTATAAATGGACAACATATGTAAAACATAAAAATAATTTAACTAAAACATTTAATCAATATATACAAACTGGGCTGTATATGCTTACTCGCCTTGTGGGCTCATGGTTCCTTCTAGTTTGCTACTGCACTGCTGGTGTTACAGTACACTGTGATCGATTTTTGCAAACCAGGAGTCATATCTAAGTCCACCAGGAAGTTCTTGAGCCACACTTATTCTTTCGCTGCCTCTGATGCTGCAACGTACTTAGCCTCCATTGTAGAGTCTGCCACGCATTTCTGCTTGTCACTTCGCCAAACTATGGCTCCACCTCCCAAAGTAAACACATACCCAGAGGTAGACTTACTCTTTTCCCTGCCACCTTGGAAATCTGAATCTGTGTAACCTCGGGGCACAAGCTTAGGCGCCTGATAGACCAAGACTTGGTCTCTCGTTCTACGCAAATACTTGAGAATGCATTTAACTGCCTCTCAATGAGCTTTTCTGGGGTTACTTTGATATCTGCTTACAATGCCTACAACATAGCAAATATTAGGCCTCGTACACAATATTGGATACATGATACTTCCTACTTCTAAAGCATAAGAAACTGTCTTCATGGTTTTTATTTTCTCAACAGTCTTTGGAGACTGCTCTTTAGATAGATGCACTCCGTGTCTGAAAGGTAGAAAACCTTTCTTGGAGTTCTGCAACGAGCCAGAATCGTATCCATGTATGAAGCCTAAGAGAGCGTTAACGAACGTTTTGTACGATCTCGAATAATCTTGATCCCAAGGATATGTCCCGCTTCTCCTAAGTCTTTCATATCAAACTATTTTGATAACCATGCCTTTACGTCTGATAACACTTTCTTATTGTTGCCCATTAGTAAAATGTCATCTACGTAAAGCATAAGAAACACCACTGCATTCCATCACAGATGGGGTACACACATTGTTCATCTGGGCACTGAGTAAATCCGTAGGATTGAATTACCTCATCAAATTGGACGTTCCAAGATCTGGATGCTTGCTTAAGTCCGTAAATGGACCTCTTATGCTTGCAAAACTTATGCTCTTGGCCATTTTCAATGAATGCCTCTAGTTGCTACATGAAGATGGTTTCTTCAAGACTTCCATTAAGAAAAGCTGTCTTGACATCTATCTGTCAAATCTCATAATCTAAATGAGCAGCTATGATCAGGAGAATCCGGATTGACTTAAGCATGGATACCGGAGAGAAGGTTTCCTCAAAATCGATTCCCTTTTTCTAAGTATACCCCTTCACCCCAAGCCTAACTTTAAAGGTTTCAACCTTTTGGTCAGGTTCTTTATTGCATTTGTAGACCACTTATATCCAATGGGTTTGAAACCACCAGGTAGATCCATAAGCTCCCAGACTTGATTGTGGTCCATCGACCTCATCTCGGATATCTTTGGTTTTCACTAAGATTCTGCATCTTTATCTCGGAGAGCCTCATTGTAGTTAATGGGGTCATGTTCTGGCACACCTGGAACTAGGGATGAGGCCTCTCCTATGCCAACAAACCTATCGGGTTTTCTGACAACCCTCCCACAACGAGGAGGCACCACCTGTGTAGGTGCATCATCTGTGATATCTTGTGGAGTGTTTGGTAGGGTATCTACTTGTGCTGGTGCATCAGGATTAGATTGTTTTCTAAGTTTTTCTAGTACGATCTTACTCATAGGCTTGTGATCTAGAATATAATCTTCCTCTAAAAATCTGGCTTTAGTGCTAACTGCCACATTCTGATCTTTAGGACTATAGAACAGACCACCTTTTGTTCCTCTAGGGTATTCTATAAACAACATTACTTCAGTTATTGCATCTAACTTAGCCACATCTACCTTTAGCATATGTGCTGGACAACCCCAAATTCTGAGATATCTTAGACTGGACTTGCGCCCGTTCCACAACATTGTTTTAGATGGTACAAGATTTAGAATGTATGATGTAGTTTCTAAGGTATATCCCCAAAATGAATCAGGCAATTCACTATAGCTCATCATTGACCTAATCATTTCCATGAGAGTTCTATTTCTTCTTTCTGCTACACCATTCTGTTGTGGTGTGCCAGCTGCACACAACTGAGACTGAATTCCGACCACAATGAGGTATTCTCAAAATTCTTGGGATAGATACTCTTCACCATGATCTGATCGTAGTTTCTTGATACTTTTACCGTGATGTTTCTCGACATCTGCCCCATACTCTTTAAATTTACTAAAGCATTCGGGCTTGTGGCGCATTAAGTAAATGTATCCGTATATTGAGTAATCATCTATGAAAGTCACAAAATACTCAAACCCACCTTAGGCTTGGACCAAAATTGGTCCACACAAGTCAAAGTGAATAAATTCTTCTCTTGGTCATTTTACCTTCCAAGCAAGATTCGCAGGTTGAGTAAATGTCAATCTATAATAAACTTAATGGTCCATCATCGACTAACCTCTGAATCCTAGTAAGGTTTATATGACCTAGCCTGAGATGCCAAAGATAGGTTTGATTCGTTTCAAAAGGTTCTTTCCTCTTATTTTTGTTAGATGATGCGTCATTTAACTATGTGCTTTACACAACAGGGGAGTTTGATTTTATCTAAAAACAAATTGTCTACTATTAAACCGGAACAAATAAGTTTACTACCTTTTCTAACAACAACAGATTTATCAGAAAAAATAAACTTATAACTATTCACTAAGAGTTTAGAAACTTAAATCAAGTTCTTTCTAAAACTATGTACATAAAGACAATTATTTAAATCTAAACTACTATTTTTGAAATTAATAGTAACTACTCTTACTGCTTCTACTGACACTCTTGTAGTATCGCCCAAGTAGAATTCAAGCTCACCTTCTCTAAGTTTTTGGGTTACCTGGAACCCCTGCAAAGAATTACAATCATGGTCAGTGGCGTCTGAATCCACACACCAAGTATCTGTGGGAATCGCCGCTAAAAATGTCTCAGTAATTAAGGTAGAAATTGCCGTACCTTTGAGCTTTGGATAATCTGATTTTCAATGTCCCATCTTCCCGCACTTGAAGCATTTTCCTTTAGAATTCTTCTTCTTTGCGATGTCAGGCTTAGCAGCATGATTCTTGGCTTTCATCTTCTTGTTGTTCTTGCCTTTAGGTGCAGAAGAGGAACTCGAAGCCTTAACTGAAGGAAAACAGAACAAGCCCGGGCTAAATCAAACACCTCACTTTCGTGCAATGCATTCCAGAATCGGAAGCTTTCAACAAAGCTCAGGCTCAAATTCATTTACCCACGAACGGATCTAGGCTTATACATATTTAATTTATTAAATCAACATCTAACGCACAAAGATTACACCTTTAATTAAAAGTGGAAAAATTAAAGGTTATACCTTTGAAGCGAAGTCAAACGCAATAAGAAAACCCAAATCTTTAATTACGAATTCCACGAGAAATCCAATAGATCACTCCGAGAAAACTTCGAATATTGCGTGGGCAATAATCTATCGAAGTGTGCTACCAAAGCCTACGAGAAATCCACAAAGAAAATCCCTTAATTAGATTAAATATGCCCAAAAGATCAAACCTTTAACCTAAAAAACTGCTGCCCACTACTTTTCTCGCCAATAAAATTGAACCCACTTCAACTCCGGTCAAGATCTGGACAACTGGGATTGTGGATCACCAACCCAAGGAAGAGATCAACACAAACCCAGCTGGATCAAGCACCCCGGAGTGATTAGAAGTGGTTGCCATCTCACCAAGAAAACGGTGAACTGTAACCCCGTGAACAGTACCCGTGAACAGTTATTTCAGCAGTGGGCAACTCCAAAAATTGATGGGCTATCTAAAAGTTTAATCTTTCAAACTTAATCTAAATTGAGAAGTGAGAATCCAAGTTCATTTTTGAAAGAAAACTCAAAAGGGAAGAGAGTTTCTCTCTAGAACTTTCTCACTCTAAGGAAGACATAAATGTCTTGCAAGATTTTCTTAATTATCTTTGGGCTTAAGTTTTCTATTTATAGGGAGCTCTAATGAAGACTTAATGGGCTTTTGAGTTGGGCCTTTTAATTTGACTTTCGTTGACCGCTTAGTCTTTCCCGACTAATCAACTCCAATCTACCCATTCGAATTAATTTCTTAACCAACTTCGTTAATTTAATTTAATCAAACCCTTAGAATTAATTAATTCAAATAGAATTAATTTCTCAATTCACTTTGTCGATTAAATAATAATTAAACCTTTAGGATTAATTAATTCACTTTATCGATTAGTCAAATACATAATTAGTCGTACCACTATCGGACTAACTATGGAACTACCGCTCAAAAATGACTTTACATCGCGCCACTATTTATCTCTCAACATTAAATATCTAGCACTCGTCGGTTTATCAATTTACTGACAAACTAATTCACCAACTTCTTGGTATCCGAGATTAGTACCACTCAACCTTTTATTATACCGGACATAAAGTCCACCGGCCGGGTTTAGTATAATAGACCTTACGAGCTCATCTCGGGAGCACCATCAACCAGACGAACCGATACGTGGATTTCTCTGACTAGTAACGGCACATAAGAAGCTAAGCATCACATACCCAACCTACCGAGGTATAGGCCTGAATTGACTGCACTTTTTGGCAAATCAAAGCATACGATATCCAACTCTCATGCCCGTCCCAATCTCGGGATTGAGAGACTGAATACTAGGACCGAATTGACTACGCCGATCAGTATAAGTCAATTCTATCCAAACTGGTCGTGCTCAATATGCCCTGGGCATATCCGCGTGATTTAAACTAGTCTAGATAAACTAATTTCCAAATCACACGATAACCTATACCGATAGTATGTTCAGACTATCTCAGTTACGAGCATACTTTTTATATACCAATACTTTAACCAATAACGGTATCTACTGTGTCTTTCACACACCCCTTTATCTAGTTCTATGATATAATGGAACAATTTAATACTGAAACAAAATGATATGTCATCTGTGGATATTAATTTTTGATACAAGCCATAGTTTTTCTGTATTCAAAACTAACATTAACTATGACCAAAGCTTGTTTCTTCTCTTAAAAGATGCCTTCAACCGACACCAATGTAGTTAGGTGCTCAGGAAGAGTATAAACTCTTATATTCATGTTGTAGTTTACCCGAAACTGCTCGAACCTAGAAGGTAAACTCTAGAGGATGATATCAATATGACTTTTAGGATAAATTTCACATCCTAACACTTCTATCTCATTGATTTTACTGATCATATGAAGCATATGATCTCTCACTGAGGTGCCTTCAGCAATTTTGGTATTTATAATTTTCCTCATGGCCACCTGCCTCATTGTCCTGTCTTAATGACCAAACATCTCTCTCAGGTGAGCCATCATGTTAAAGGCAGAGATCATAGGATGAAGCTAATACTGCAGAACATTCGACACAGAGGCCAGAATGTAACACCGCGTCATCTCATCAGCCTTCCTCCACCTTTGATAAGTATATCTATCCTCTTGAGGAGATTCATCAGTGGGCACATCTAGACAAACATCAGTGAGAACGAAGGTATACTGCTCTGCTGTTAGGACAATGTCCAAGTGTCGACTCCAATCGACATAATTCAGACCAGTTAGTTTGTTGTCTTTCAATAGTGTAGCTAACAGATTAAATGTCATATCGAAAACTGTAAGTAAATAAACAGACAATGTTTTAGTAAACTAAACAAGAATTTCAAAAAATTCAACAACTATTGACATCCCTCAAACAATAAATAAATCCACCGACATCTCATTCACCGGGATTCGTGTAACCCATGATAGTGTGGACGTTTACGCTAGCCACATTCATTTGAGAATAACTAGGTTCATTAACTACACTATCTGACCAAATGATCTATTGATTAATGTAGCTAATAGTCAGTGCTTTCAGCCGTACAAATAAGCAACGTAACCTCGATAGGAGAAACACTACAAATCATACACTAAGTGTGTGAAATTACGTGAATTCTAAGTTTGTTACCTAGGATAGTGCGCCTCAGATGGAGGGGGTTTCACATTTCTCCAATTTTAACTTACTATAGTCATCTTACTTAGAAATTCAAACTAGTGATCTTAGGGTTAAACTCATCCGATACGGAGGAAGACTCTAATGCCAATGCGCAAGTCAAACCACATCACTTATGAACTCGTAATGGAGGCTATGGGAATATTAACCAAACCGCTTCCACTTAGATTTCTAAAATGACAGTTTTTCTGATTTTAACATGTAATTAACTAATCCAAAGTTATGTGCAACATAAAACCAACTGGCTTTAATCATGCATCTAAAATACAACACAAAAATTAAAACACATAATTAAAACTGTAAATACAGAAATAAATAAATACGTAAAAATAAATTTCCTGACTATTATGGTTTTAATTGCTTCCATTAACTGCCTTGTTGTCGTGTCCCGTCACGTCACTCAATGGATTGAGTCTTAAAATCTGGATCTCAAAATAAACTCACAAATTGTGCCGCTCGCGCAACCCAAAATGGCCATCGTGCGCGCGTTGTGCACACAGCCTGCGAACGGGCCGCTTACGCTAAGCCTTGCACACAGCCGCAAGGCCGCGTGCTTGCCTGGGCACGCGGCTGGTGCTCTGGTGCTACGCAAGCACAGCACTGTACCAGCTATGTTGAGCAACGTTTGTCGGTAACTCCTGTTGGTGATTCTTTCGTTAGCGTTGCCTTCTGGGTATTCCGTTCTGCACCCACTATGTTATTTGGTCTTCTTGAAATTCGTTCTTTCTAGGTTTTCTACGTATTAACAATAAACCAAAACCCACGAAATCAAGTTGCCCACCACAACGTCTTCGATTACAAAAGATTTTCCTACTACAAGGTTTCTAGAAAAATAAAATCGACAATTACATAGGAAAAATCCAACTACAGATTTAATCTAATCCTACACGACTTCCAGCACGTGGTTTAATAAAATCATACAAACGCAACCATAATAAACGGGATTTCTAAACTACATGCAATCCAAACCATGTAACAAATTGAACAAGCACAAAGCCAAAACCATAGCTTTGATACCAATTGAAAGATTATTTGCCCGGGCCGGGTAAAAAATTTACTTTCTTGCTATGCATTCCAGAATTGAAACTCTTGACCAAGCCTAAGATCTAGCACAATTACTATTCTAACCCTTGCTTGAAATACCATTGCGCATGATCTTAGCTTCTACTAATTCAATTTGTCACGCAACAATAAATTCTCAATTAAAGCGGAAGTTTAGGAATTAGCTCTTGAAGCGTGTACTTAGGTGATCACTTGTACGACTCAAGACTAGTTCAATATTGTGTGGGTAACGAACTAACGAACCAACGATCAGCAAAAAACCACAAATTACTCACCAGAAAAATTTGACCCGAAGCCGTCAATCTGCTCGTCTGTTCCACGCGCCGCCAAGTCCAGTCAAACTCATCAACCGTCGACAGCCTAAGGAGAAATCACATCGCCGCCTTCGGGGGAGAATTCTTCTTGAGTTCTCTCTCTAGGATTTATCTCTCTAAGTTTCTTGAAAACTTGAAACTATGAATTCTGTATTGTGTATTACCGACCTCTTGTTTATTTATAGAGTTACAAGAGCGACCCCAAGTTAGTTTTGGATTGGTCTTCCTATTGGGTTTGTGTTTTACTTCAATCCCGTTCCTAAACTGATTCACATCCAACTTACACAAGGATTCACTTATCCTTTATCTAGTTCCTGGACTGATTCACAACTAACTGACACAAGGATTAATTAATATATTAATTTATTAAATGTACCTTTGCCAATTAACCAATACATAATTAATTGTACCACTAACGGATTAATTATAGCACTACCATCCTACACAAGAATTGCTTCCGGAACAACTAAATTAATTATTCTTTAATCTCCCCACATCAAAGATATAGTGCTCATTCATTTACTAATTTACTGATAAATTAATTAACTAACTTCTTATAATCTGATATTAGTACCACTCGACCTTTTTACTATACCGGACATAAGTCTACCTGCCGGGTTTAGTATAATAAACATAACGAGCTCATCTCGGGAGCACCATCACCCCAGACGCACCGGTACATGGTTTCCTTTCAACAAGTAACAGCACACCAAGCAATCAAACACGCGCACCCAACCCACCGAGACTATTGGCCACAAGTGACCTCACTCTTTGGTAGATTAAAGCACACTATGTCTATTCCTCATACCTGTTCAAGTCTAGGGATTCAGATATAGAATACTAGGATCGACTAGTAAATTAAATTAGTATGAGACAATTCATCATAATTGGTCAAGTTCAATGTGCCATGGGTATATCAATATGATTCAATTAGTTTAGACAAACCAATTTTTGAATCACATAACAACTTAAACTGACAGTGTGTCCAAAACTATCTCAGTTACGAACCTCATTTATATATTATGTCTTTTAACCAATTATGAGATCTACTGTGTCACATCAGACACCACATCATCTAATTACATAATATAAATGGACAACATATGTAAAACATAAAAACAATTTAACTAAAACAATTAATCGATATATACAAATGGGAAATAGTTTAGTACAAGCAAAACTTTAGTATTCAAACCTAACAGAAATCACATCTAAGTCCACTAGGAAGTTCTTGAGCCATACAAATTCTTCCACTGCTTCTGATACTGCAACGTACTCAACTTCCATTGTGGAGTTTGCCACCCATTTCTGCTTGACACTCTGACAAACTATGGCTCCACCTACCAGAGTAAACACAAACCCAGAGGTAGACTTGGTATTGTCTATATCACTTTAGAAATATGAATCTGTGTAACCCTTTGTAACTAGTTCTTGCGCCTAATAGATCAAAACATGGTCTCTCGTCCTGCGCAAATACTTAAGGATGCACTTGACGGCCTCCTAATGAGCTTTTCCAGGGTTACTCTGATATCTGCTAATCATGCCAACGACAAAGCAAATATCAGGCCTGGTAAACAATATGACATATATGAGATTTCCTACTACAGATGCATAGGGAAATGTCTTTATGGCTTCTATCTCCTCACCAGTCTTAGGAGACTGCTCCTTAGATAGATGCACTCCATATCTGAAAGGTAATGTACCTTTCTTGGAGTTCTGCATATTAAAATGAGCCAGAATCGTGTCTATGTATAAAGTCTGAGAGAGTGTCAGTGAACGTTTCCTACGATCTCGAATGATCTTGATCCCAAGGATATGTCCAGCCTCTCCCAAATCCTTCATATCAAACTTCTTGGAAAATTATGCTTTTACGTATGACAATACCTTTTTACTGTTGTCAATAAGAAGAATATCATCTATGTAAAGTACAAAAAACACCACAAAGTCTCCATCACATCTGCGGTACACACACTGCTCATCCGAACACTGAGTAAATCCATAGGACTAGATCACCTCGTCAAAATAGATATTCCAAGATCTGGATATTTTCTTAAGTCCGTAGATGAACTTCTTGAGCCTGCAAACCTTGTGCTCTTGGCCTTGTGCAATGAATCCCTCTGGTTGCTGCATAAAGATGGTTTTTTCAAGACTTCCATTAAAGAAAGCTGTCTTGACATCTATCTGCCAAATCTCATAATCTAAATGAGCAACTATGGCCAAGAGAATCTGGATTGACTTAAGCATAGCTATAGGGGAAAAGTTCTCCTCATAATCGATACCTTCTTTCTGAGTATATCCCTTCGCCATAAGCCTAGCCTTGAAGGTTTCAACCTTCCCATCAGATCCTATCTTTCACTTCTAGACCCATTTGCACCCAATAGGTCGAAACCCATCAGGCAGGTCTACTAGCTCCTAGACTTGATTTGAGTCCATCGAACCCATATCAGAAATCATCGTTGTTTGCCAAGAATCTGCATCTGTATCTTGGAGAGCCTCATTGTAGTTAACTGTGTCTGGCACGTGAGCACCAGGGACAAAATCTGAAGACTCTCCTAAGCCCACGTACTTCTAGAGTTGTCTCACAACCCTCCCACTATGAAGAGGCGCAACCTGTGTGGGTGCATCATCTGTGACATCTTGTGCAGTATTCAGTGGTGTATCAACTTGTACTGGTACATCAGGAATGCTGGACTGTCCCCTAAGCTCTTCTTGTATAATATACTGGGCTTGTGATCTAAAATATAGTTTTTTTCTAAAAATCTGGCGTTAGTGCTAACCACCACCTTCTGATCCTTAGGACTATAGAATAGACCACCCTTCGTTCCTCTGGAATATCCTACAAATAGCATTACCTCTGACCTTGCATCTAATTTGCCTACATCTGCCTTAAGCACATGTGCTAGACAACCCCAAATACTCAGATGTCTGATACTAGGCTTTCACTGAATCCATGATTCCACAGGGGTCGAAGGCACTGACTTAGATGGTACAAAGTTCAGAATGTAAGCTATTGTCTTTAAGGCATATCCCCAAAATGAATTGGGCAACTCACTATAACTCATCATAGATATCACCATCTCCATAAGAGTCCAGTTCCTCCTCTCTGCTACACCATTCTATTGAGCTGTGCCAGGTGCAGACAACTGGGACTGAATACCCTCATTTGACAAGTAGCATCTAAATTCTCTAGAGAGGTACTCGTCATCACGATCAGATCGCAGCGTTTTGATACTTTTACCATGATATTTCTCCACATCAGCCCAAAACTCTTTGAAATTCCCAAAGCATTCGGACTTGTGGTGCATCAGGTAAATATACCCATATCTAGAGTAGTCATTTGTGAAGGTCACAAAATACTCAAACCACCTCTAGCCTGAATTGACATAGGTCCACATAAGTCAGAGTAAACTAACTCTAAAACTTCTTTGGCTCTATATCCCTTTGCCTTAAAAGGCCTCTTGGTCATTTTTCCTTCAGAGCAAGATTCACAGGTTAGATAACCGTCAATCTCCAATGAGCCCAAGGGCCCATCTGAAGGAAACAGATCTAGCCCGGGCTAAACCAAAAATCTCACTTTTGTGCTATGCATTCCAGAATCGGAGACTTTTGATTTGGCTCAGGCTTAAAATCATTTCCCCTGAATGGATCTAGGCTTATACTAGTTCAATTTATTAAAATGACACGCAAGAATTGAATCTTTAAATTAAAAGGGAAAACTTTAAAGATTATACCTTTGAAGCGTGTCTCTCGCAAATAAAGAAAACTGGGTCTTGAGTTGCGAATCCACTAAAGAGTCCAGAGAATAACTCTAAACGATCCCAAATTTGAGTGGAAAAATGTCCACTGGATGACTAAAGCACAATATAATGAAATCCAAAGAAACCCACTACAAGAAAACTGAATCTGCCCAAATCTGCAACAGCTCGGAGACCTGATCCTAATCTGAAAACCCATACTGCCTAAATAAAACTTGTTGGGAAAAGCTTTTGCCATAGATCTAGACTTTGGTGAACCCGAAAGAATGAGCCAAAGGATCAACACGACAAAAGAAGAAGGCCCATAACAAAAAATGACCGGCCGATTGGATTCTGGCGCCGGAAACTCGCCGGCGACAGCATTGTGTGGCAACGGGATCATGGCAAGGTGGCGGAGATCTTGGGTTTTCTACGATAATTCGTGGACTGATTTCGTGAAGAATAAGGAACTAGAAACCGATTTCGAGAAAGAACTAATCGAAGAAGATGAAATTATCTCTCTAGGCTCTTCCTTCTCTCTAAGGAGGCAACTTTGCCTACAAGGTTTCTTATGTTTTCTAAATGCCTAACTTAAGCCATTTATAGGAGCTTCAAGGGAGACCTAGTGGGCTTTTGAGTTGGGCCTTAATGTTTGACTTTTGTTGACCCCTTAGTCTTCCCTAGACTAATCAACTCCAATCGAACATTTCGAATTAATTTCTTAACCCACTTCTTTAATTAAATTTAATCGAACCCTTAAGATTATTTTGTATAACCCACTTAGTCAATTAAATATTAATTAAACCTTTAGGATTAATTAATTCACTTTTTTGATTAGTCAAATGCATAATTAGTCGTACCACTAATGGACCAATTATGGAACTACCGCTCAAAAATGAATTTACTTTGTGCTCACTTTATTATTTTTCTATCTCCCCGCATCAAAGATCTAGTGCTTGTCGATTCATTAATTTACTGCACCAATTAGTAAAAATTAATTCAATCCTGAATAGGTCGTGCTCAATATACCCCGAGCATATCTGTATGATTTAATTAGTTTAGATAAACTAATTATCCAAATCACATGATAACCTAAACTAGTAATATGTTTAAACTATCTCAGTTACGAATATCTGCTTATATATCATAAATTTAACCAATGATAAGATCTACTGTGCTACACCCGACACCTTATCATCTATGCATATGATATAAAGGAACAATTAATACTGAAACAAAATCGATATGCAAACTGTGGATATTAGTTTTTCATACAAGCAATAGCTTTTCAGTATTTAAAACTAACACCATCGTTGACCATCCTCTGAATCCTACTAAGGTTGATATGACCCTGTCTAAGGTGCCAAATATAAGTTTGGTTCATTTGCGAAGGTTCTTTTCTCTTACTATGGTTAGATGATGTGTCATTAATCTCAGTATTTTGCACTACAGGGGAGTTAGTCTTAATTAAGAAGAGATTGTCAACCAATGAACTGGAACATATAAGTTTCTTATTCTTTCTAACATTAACAAAATTATTAGAAAAAACAAACTTATAACCATCATTCAAAAGTTTAGAAACTGAAAGTAAATTCTTTCTAAAGCTTAGAGCATAAAGACAATCCTTCAAAACTAAAACAACATTATTTGTGAAAATAAGTCTAACAACTCCCACTGGAACAATTGATACTCTGGTAGTATCTACCAAGTAGACCTGCAACTCACCATCTCTAAGCATTCGGGTTACTTGGAACCCCTGCAAAGAATTACAAACATGATTAGTGGTTCCTGAATCCACACGCCAAGTATCTGTGGGAATCACCTCTAAAGATGTCTCAGTAACAATGTTGAAATTAGTCATACCTTTGAGCTTTGGGAAATCCGGCTTCCAATGTCCTGTTTTGCCACACTTGAAGCACTTGCCTTTCAGCTTGTTCTTCTTGGCAATGTCTGGCTTAGCTCCATGTTTGGCAGTCTTCTGGGTCCTCTTTTTGCTCTTCCCATCTTTGGGCCTGGAAGAAGATCCTGAAGGCCCAACAGTGCTAAACCTTGTTTCTTCTCATTACAGAGGCCTTTAGCAGACACCAATGCAGTTAAGAGCTCGGGAAGAGTATAAAGTCGCCGACTCATGCTGTAGTTCAACCAAAACTTCTCAAAACTCTGAGGCAAGCTCTGAAGTATGATATCAATCTGAGACTCACAGTTAATGTCACCTCCCAATACCTTAATCTCATTGATACTTCCAATCATGTCAAGCACGTGATCTCTCACTGGTGTGCCCTCAGCCATCTTGGCATTCATCAGTTTTCTTATAGCTGTCTGCCTGGCTGCCCTGCTTTGGTGACCGAACATCTCCCGTAGGTTAGTCATCATATCAAAGGCCGAGGTTTTCAACTGATGTTAGTGCTGCAGAACATTTGACATAGAAGTCAAAATGTAGCACCTAGCCATCTCATCAGTTTTCTTCCACCTTTTATATGTTTCCCTATGCTCGGGAGTGGATTCGTCATGAGGCTCCTCTGGGAACACTTCAGTGAGCACGAACTTGTACTACTCAACCGTGAGGATAATGTTCAAATTGCGTTTCCAATTTATGTAATTTGGGCCAGTCAGTTTATCATTTTTTAGTATAACAGCTAAAGGATTAAACGCCATATCGAAAGCTAAAAATAAATAAATAGAGAAGTTTCAGTATTTTATCTTTTTAGAAAATATTGATGCTCTGAAAACAATATAATCAAATCCACCAACATCTCGTTCACCAAGATTTACGCAGGTCATGATAGTGTGAACGTCTACGTCAGTCCACATTCATTCGAGAAGAACCAAATTCAATAATTTCACTATCTGACTAAACGATCCATTGATCAATGAAATTAATAGTTGGTGATTTTAGCCATACACATAAGTAGCATAACCTCGTTGGGAGGAATAATACAAACGGTAGACTAAGTGTATGCCATTACGAGACTTCTAAGTTTGTTACTGAGGATACTTATGCGTCTCAGATAGAGAGGGTATCGCAGTTCTCCAATTAAACTCACTATAGTCATTCATTTAGAAATTCAATCTAGTGATCTTATGAATAAAGACTCATCCGATATGAAGGAAGGCCCTAATGCTAATGCGCAAGCCTATTCACATCACTCGCTCCCACTTAGATTTTTAAGTTGAGAGTTTTTCCAGTTTTAACATGCAATTTCTTAACTTAAGTTATTTCTAACTTAAGTTATTTGCACCCATAAAACCATATGTTTTCAATCATGCATAAAAACATAAATAAAAAACACACAAGCAACAACATGATAATAAAGGCCATGGGGATATAACAAAACCCGCTCCCACTTAGATTTTTAAGTTGAGGGTTTTTCCAGTTTTAACATGCAATTTCTTGACTTAAGTTATTTCTAACTTAAGTTATTTGCACCCATAAAACCATATGTTTTCAATCATGCATAAAAACATAAATAAAAAACACACAAGCAACATGATAATAAAGCGGGAAATAAATGCATAATGAAACATTTCCCGAATATTATGGCCTTCTCAATAGTTGCTTCCTTTCGTTGCATCTTTGACGCGTCCCTTCACGTCGCTCCCACTCGTTATTTGAACTCCTTATGATTCGTTCCGGGTTTTCTCAATTTTCTTCGTAATTTTGGAATCACCCAAAATACGATAAACCAAAACCCACGAATACAAATTGCCCACAATAACGTCTTTGCCATTACATATATTCCTAAATACAAGGCTTGATTTTTCTAGGAAAATAAAGATGACAAATTCATAGAATAAATCCTACTACAGATTTAATCTAATCCTACATGGTTTCCTGCTCGTGGTTATTACTACTACACACATTCACATTAAAAATAAAATGAGCCCGGACAAGTCCCGGGGTTTATAAATCAATGTAGAATCATAATAGCTGGGATAATAACCACCTACAATAAAACTGCGTTACAAATCTAACAGGTATAAAGCCAAAACCTCGGCTCTGATACCAATTGAAGGAATTAAGTCTGGTCCGGGCCAAATCAAAATTTTCACTTTCGTGCTACGTATTCCAGAATCAAACACTTTCGATCGAGCCCAAACAATATAATTATTTCCCATAAGCGGATCAAGGCTTATACTTGTTAAATGACACACTAAAAAATAAATTTTTAAGTAAAAGCGGAATTAAAGATTTGACCTTTAAAGCGTGTACCTCAATGAAATCCCAAGAATGTCTTCGAGAACTATCCGAAAGTCGTGTGGTAAATTGCCTATCAGATCTACTAACCCACGAAAAATCAATCCAAGAAAAGTTCCCAAAAAATAAGACCGCCCGCCGGAAACGAACCACCAGAAAAAGTAGCCGGTGAAATCCAAGCAGCACCATCAATCTCAGAAATCCGATTTGCACCGGTGGAATCCAAACACCAGAAATCTCCCTCGGCTTCTGGAAGAAGAATCCTGAAGCTGCGCCGAAATCGGAAAGGTCGCCGGATTGGTGGCTCTCACCGAAAATCGCCGCAAGAACCCGAAAACTTTGGACTGCCCAAAAAATCAGATCCCCCAGAATAGTGATGCTGGCTAGAAATTCCAAGCTCCTATTCCGTGAGAGAGAAATTGAAAACCGACTTCGAAAGAGTTTTCTTGAAGAAGAAGAAGAAAACTTCTAAAACTCTCTTTAGGCTCCTTCACTCTCAAGAGGCAAGATGTCTTACAAGAATGATTTTAGGAGCAACTTATTCTATTTATACGGAGTTTATAGGGAAATCTTTAAGTGGGTTTAAGTTCGGCCTTACTAGTTAGATTTGTTGACTTCTAAGTCTTCACAAGACTAGTCAACTTTAATCAACCCAAAGATAATTAATTAATTCGATTCACTTCGTTAATTGACCCGAGGATAATTCATCGAATAATTAAATCCTTTATCAACTTACATAAGGATTATTAATTAATTATTAAATTCACTTTGTCGATTTAATCCAACTCATAATTAATCGTACCACTAACGGGTTAATTATGAAATTACCGCTTAAACCGAAATTGCTTCCGAATCCACTTTTAATTATTCTTTTATCTCCCCACGTCAAAGATATAGTGCTCATCAATTTATTAATTTACTGATAAATTAATTAATCAACTTCTTCTCATCCGAGATTAGTACTAGGGGTGTACACGGTCCGGTTTGACCGGTTTGAAAGTAAAAGTATAGGCCAAACCGTAATATACGGTTTGAAATTTTTTCAAACCAAACTGGCCGATTTTATTTTTCAAACCAAACTAGCCAAACCATTTTTTAACAGTTTGGTTTGTCGGTTTGATGGTTTGGGCCATTTTTTATTTATTTTTAAAGTCTACAAAATTATTTTTAAAGTCCAGAAACGTCTACATCCATTCATGTGAATTTAAACTGATTTTTTTTCACAACGACAGTTTATCACGTCTCAGAACAACTAACAACACGTCAAAAACAACTAGCACCACATCTAGAAACGTCTACATCAATTCATGTGAATTTAAGCTATTTTTTTCACAAAGACAACGCACCACTTCAAAAACAACTAGAACCACGTCCAGAAACGTTTACATCCATTCATGTGAATTTAAACTGATTTATTTTCACAAAGACAGTTCACCACGTCTCAGAACAACTAGCACCACGTTAAAAACAGCTAGCACCACGTCCAGAAATCGTCTACATCCATTCATGTGAATTTAATCTATTTTTTTCACAAAGACAACCCACCAAGTCAAAAACAACTAGCACCACGTCCAAAAACGTCTACATCTATTCATGTGAATTTAAACTGATTTTTTTTTCACAAAGACAGTCCACCACGTCTCAGAACAACTAGCACCACGTCCAGAAAAGTCTACATCCAGAAACGTCTTAACCCATCTTTTTATGTATGTTAAATGCTAAATATATTTATAATATATACGATTCAGTTCGGCCAGAACGGCGGGTTTCACAACCTAACCCGTTAGCCGAACCGTTATTACGATTTATAAATTTTTTAAACTATCGGCCTATAAATGTATATTTAAACCGGCCAAACTGGAAAATGGTTTGGTTTGACTGGTTTAAACGGTTACGGCTGAACTGTGTATACCCGTAATTAGTACCACTCGACCTTATTACTATACCAGACATAAGTCTACCAAACGTGTTTAGTATAATAATCCTTACGAGCACATCTCGAAAGCACCATCATCCCGGAGCAGCGGTACATGGTTTCCTTTCGACAGGCAACAACACAAAAAAAAATCAAACACGCATACCTAACTTACCGAGACATATGCCTCAATTGACCGTATCCTTTGACAAATTAAAGTACACTATTTTTAATCCTCATGTCCGTCCTAGTCTATGAATTAAGAGAAAGAATACAAGGCTCGACTTAACTATGAAGATTAGTACAAGTTAATTCAATCCTACTCAAGGTTCTGCTCAATATGCCCTGGGTATATCCATATGATTCAATTAGTCTAGACAAACCAATCTCAGAATCATACAATAACCTAAACCGACAGTATGTCCAAACTGTCTCAGTTACGAGCGTTATTTATATATCATAACTTTATCCAATGATATGATCTACTGAGTCACACCAAACACCTTATCATTTAGACACATAATATAACTGAACAATTTATAAAACTGAAACACAATCAATATGTAAACCGGGAAATAGTTTTTCATACAAATAATGCTTTTCAGTATTTAAAAACTAACAATCCCAAACCCATAACCCCCTTTAAACAAACAACCCCTAAAATAATAAAATTAGTGATCAAAACATGCATTTCACCAAAATATGATGTCCAAATTTATAATTCACTCAAAAGAAAAAGTTCGAGCTAGTGAGGATGTAATACGTGGAAAGCTTGTCCCCTCATTCTCACCCACAACTTGCTTTCTCTTTTCTCAGTTTTTCCTTCTTCCTTCTCCATATTTCTTCTTCTTCTTCTTCTTCTTTTCTCTTTCTCGGCCAGCACCACCGAACCACCACATCTATCCTCCGATTTCTCCATCTTTTTCACCCAATCATCTCCATCAACCCTGAATTGTATTTTCCCTCAATGGGTTCTTGAAGCCAATTTCGACCAAACACATCACCAGCTCCACGATTTCCTTTTTCTCTTCTTTCAGGTTATAGCTAAATCGTCCATTCCGGCAGCTCCCGGCCCTGATCCCAGCTAGCAGAACCTTCTCCAGGTTGACTACAGCGTAGAGGAAGCTCCATCGTAGCTCAAAACTCTTGATTTTAGCTTCTATTTCCACACCTAACTTCGGTCAAGATTGGTCAACTTTAGTTCTTCAACTCCAGTGACCTTCCGGCGGGTTAGCTTTAGCAAACCATTACTTTAGCATCCTTCAAACTCTAGGAAGCTTCAATTGTAGCTCAAAACCTTAAATCACATATTTCTATTTTCAGAATTTCAAAATGAGTTTCGGTCGACTCCTAATTCGAACTTCCACCTTGGTTCTAAATTATTCCTTAGCCTTTATGTGAAATCCCTCGAATCGACATAGTTACTTGTCAATAAATAATATCCGATTAATAAATATATAACTATTTATGATTTTTAATTAGTTCGATTTAATAATTATTAAATTACCAATAAATTTTAAAACTCTTGAAATTATTGGAAATAGGAATATTTAGAGAATAAAACTAGTAGTTAAATTGTATGAATTTTTTAGAAAAAAAAATGTAAGTTAAGAAAATGTAGGGCGGTGGAAAATTAGGACAATGAAAAACAAAAAGAAGAAAAGAGTAGTTAGGAAGACAGGTTAGTAAAATTTTATTGTGGGGCTGGTGCATTACTATATAAATTAAAAAAGATTAATTGTGTAATATTTATTTAGTATTAAATTATATATTTAATTATTTCAATTATTTGAATTTTTTATCTTTATCTCTCTTTTTTTAATAATGTTTCTTTTTTCACTTTGACACGATCATCTCTGCTTCCTTCTTTCTGTTGACGGCTTCTTTTACATTCTTTAACAGTTGTCAGAATTTAGCCGTTTATCTTCATTTTTTCACCACTCGCTAGAGTCTTTTCTTCAACAATAATCAAAATTAGTATTTTATTCATTGAATATTTTGTTTTCTTGTAAGAATTGATATAATTTTCTTCAATAGTCTATCTTCCTTTGTTCCATCAGTATTTTGGTTCCCGATAAGATTTCATATGATTTTCTTAAATAGTCGAATTCAATAATGGATTTTCTTCATTTCTTAAATCAGTATTCTATTTCCTGGTAAGAATTGTTACAATTAAATAGTTTTTTTAATTGCGATATTAATATTTTTTTGTCTCCATTTTTTTTTTTTTGTAGATTACGTATCTTTTAGAATATTAGAGTTACAAAGAACCTATCATGATTATGATTCTTGGGGTGAAGACAGTGTTTATGAAATGGGAGGTAGGAGTTTGGATTTAGTTCGTGATTCTGAGATGGAAAGTGAAAATTTAGCTAGGGTTGATTTTCACAGGAATATGACTTTGGTTGAATCTCATATTCGTTCTGATTCTATTTGTGAGTGTCGTATTTGTTTAATATATTTTATGTTTTAATAATGATGTACATAAATGCTTAAAAATATAAACATGTGTTGCAATTAGGTTATACATGGAATAATTTTTTGTTGTACATGTGTACATATAAGTAGCAATGTATATGAAATAACTATGTACATGCCATTGCAAAGCGATATACATGAGTAGTTATTGTTATATACATGCGTTTATATGTATTCGGATTAGAGTAATGAGATAGTGGTATTGATGTGAACATTAAGAACTCTTCCTCCACTCCTTTCAAAACTGCGCAACATCTATGTTGCGTTTGAATACAAAACTTTGCTTGTATTAAACTATTGCCCAATTTTATATATCGATTAAATATTTTAGTTAAATTATTTATATGTTTTACATATGTTTTCCATTTATATTATGTAATTAGATGATAAGGTGTCTTGTGTGACATAGTAGATCTCATCACTGGTTAAAAGATATAATATATAAATGAGGTTCGTAACCGAGATAATTTTGGACACACTGTCAGTTTAGGTTATTATGTGATTCAAAAATTAGTTTGTCTAAACTAATTGAATCATTTACATATGCCCCGGGCATTTGAACTTGACTATTTAGGACAAATTGTCTTGTACTGATTTAATAGACTATTCGGTCATAGTATTCTATCTCTTAATCCCTAGACTTAAGCAGGCATGAGGATAAGACATAGTGTACTTTGATCTGCCAAAGAGTGAGGTCATTTGAGACCAATAATCTCGGTAGGTTGGGTGCACATATTTAGTTGCTTGGTGTGCTGTTGCTTGTCGAAAGGAAACCATGTACCTGTCCGTCAGGGGTTATGGTGCTCTCGAGATGAGCTCGTTATGTTTATTATACTAAACCTGGCCGGTGGACTTATGTCCGGTATAGTAAAAAGGTCAAGTGGTATTAATCTTAGATTATAAGAAGTTAATTAATTAATTTATCAGTAAATTAATAAATTAACGAGCACTATATCTTTGATGTGGGGAGATTAAAGAATAATTAATTTAGTTGTTTCGAAGCAATTCTAGTGTAGGATGGTAGTGCCATAATTAATTCGTCAGTGGTACGATTAATTATGTAGTGGGTTAATTGATAAAGTAGAATTAATTATTTAATTAATTATTCTTAAGGGTTAGTTAAGTAACTAACAAAGTGAAATTATTTAATTAAGTCTTAAAGTTCACTTGGAATTAGGAAATCCTAGAGATTAGGAAATCTATTTGGATTTGAAAATCCTATTAGATTTGGAACCTAATTGGATTTGTGTTGGAGTTTAATACATAAACTATGCTTGTATTGTACATTTTCCAAGTTAATATATCGATTTATGTTTTAGTTATATTTTGTTGTGCATTATTTGTCCATTTATATTATGTAGTTATGTGATGAGGTGTCTTGTGTGACACAGTAGATCTCATCATTGGTTAAAAGACATAATATATAAATGAGGTTCGTAACCGAGACAGCTTTAGACAAACTGTCGGTTAAGGTTATTATGTGATTCGAATAATTAGTTTGTCTAAACTAATTGAATCATATAGGTATGCCAGGGGCATATTGAACTTGACCATTTGGAATAATTTATCTTGTCTTGATTTAATAGACAAATTGTTCTTAGTATTCTATCTCTTAATCCCTAGACTTGCGCGGGCATGAGGATTAGACATAATGTACTTTGATCTGCCAATGGGTGAGGTCAATTGTGGCCAATAGTCTCGGTGGGTTGGGGCGCGTGTTTAGTTGCTTGGTGTGTTGCTGCTTGTCGAAAGGAAACCATGTACCGGTGCGTCCGGGGTGATGGTGCTCCATAGATGAGCTCGTAATGTTTATTATACTAAATCCGGTCGGTGGACTTATGTCCGGTATAGTAAAAAGGTCGAGTGGTACTAGTCTCGAAATTAAAGAATAATTAATTTATCAGTAAATTAATATACTAACGAGCAAATCTTTGATGTGGGGAGATTAATGATAAATTAATTAAGTTGTTCCGGAAACAATTCTAGTGTAGGATGGTAGTGCCATAATTAATCCGTTAGTGGTACGATTAATTATGTATTGGATTATTGACAAAGGTAGATTTAATTAATTAAGTAATTAATTAATCATTGTGTCAGTTGGTTGTGAATCATACCAGGAACTGAATTGGGGATAAGTGAATCTCTGTATCAGTTGGTTGTGAATCATACCAGGAACTAGATTGAGATAAGTGAATCCCTGTATCAGTGGGAGGAACAGGATTGAAGGAAACAGAAACCCAGTTGGAGAAATCCGGTGGCGGTTGAAATTCAGGCAGCGACGAGCTGCAGAATTTTTTCCGGCAAGTGGATTGCGGTGATTAGCTGATCAATTGTTTGTTAGATTGTTGCCCACACAACATACAAACAAAGTCTTGAGTCATACAAGAGAATCACCTGAGTAAACGCTTCAATAGGTAATTCTTATGTTTCTGCTTTTAATTAAGAATTTATTTGTTGCGTGATAAATCGAACAAGTACAAACCAAGATCCTGCGCCATGTTATTTCAATCAAGAGTTGGAATAGCGATTGTGCTAGCTCTAGGCCTGGCTAGAGATTTCAATTTTTACAATGCGTAGCACGAAAGTGAATTTCTGGCTAAGCCCGGGCAGATAATCTTTCAATTTGGAAACTAATTAATAATCTTAAACCCATTAGGAAGACCAATCCTAAACTAACTTGGGGTCTCTCTTGTAACTCTATAAATAGACAAGAGATTAGCAATTCACATACACAATTCATAAGTTTTCAAGAAAAGAAAACTAGAGAGAAAATAAATTTCTTTATCAAAGTAGGATCTTCCTTCTCCAAGATGTGCCTCAGATTTCAAGCTTTTAGGCGGCAGTCGAACTTCTTTTGAGGTGGGGCGAAGGGGATCATTGGCAGCGCGTGCAGTGGCGTTTGGTGGCGCGTGCGGCGCCATTTTGGTTGGATTTAACATATGGTCTCTTGTTGGTTTATTCCAATGTGTTTTATGGTTGAATTGTTGATAATTGGTTCGTTGGTTCATTGCCCACACAATGTATGAGCTGATCTTGAGTCATATAAGCGATCACCTAAGTACACGTTTCAAGAGGTAATTCTTAAACTTTCGTTTTAATTAGGAATTTATTGTTGCGCGGGAAATCGAACAAGTAGAAGCTACGATCCTGAGCAATGTTATTTCAAGCAAGGATTGAAAAGGCGATTGTGTTAGAGCTTAGGCCTGGTCAAGAGTTCCGATTTTGGAATGTGTAGCACGAAAGTGAATTTTTGACCGGGCCCGGGCAGATAATCTTTCAATTGGTATCCAAGCTTGGTTTTGGCTTTGTGCTTGTTCGGTTCGTTACATGGTTTTCATTGCAGGTGGTTTAGAAATCCCGACTATTATGGTTGCGTTTGTATGTTTTAATTAAACCCCGGGACATGTCCGGGTTGTTTTTTTTAATACTTGTAATAGTAAAACCACGTGCTGGAAACCGTGTAGGATTAGAGCAAATCTGTAGTAGGATATTTTCTATGTAATTTTTTATTTTAATTTTCCTAGAAGCCTTGTAGTGGGAAGATTTTTGTGTAATCGAAGATGTTATGGTGAGCGACTTGATTTTGTGGGTTTTTGGTTTATCGTTAATTCTAAAAAAACCAAGAAAGCCCATAACGAATTACAAGAAGACTAAATAATACAGTGGGAGCAGAAGACGGAAAACGGAACTGGGTGTTAGGCGTCGTAGGCAAAAATTCGTCGGCAGATGTCGTCGGTGACCCACAGCAGCGGCATTGCGGCAGTGCTGCTATTGCAGTACCGCACGCTGGACGACACGCAACCGTTTGGTTCACTTATATGGCCCTTTTTTTTTGTTTTCTTTTTTTTTAAGTCAAATTTTCAAGACTCAATCCATCGAGTAACGTGATGGGACACGAGATCAAGGCAGAAGATAGAAGCAGTTAAAACCATAATAGTCAGGAAATTTATTTTACGCATTTATTTCCCGTATTTACAATTTTAATTTTATGCTTTAATTTTTTGTGTTGTATGTTAGATGCATATTTTAAAGCATGATGGTTTTATGTTTGCACATAATTTAGAATTAGTTAATTGCATGTTAAAACCTGAAAAAACCTCATTTTAGAAATCTAAGTGAGGGCGGGTTGGTTAATATTCTCATAGCCTCCATTACGAATTCATATGTGATGTGGGTGGACTTGCGTGTTGGCATTAGGGCCTTCCTCCATATCGGATGAGTTCAACCATAAGATTACTAGCATATAAGTTTCTAACTAAGATGACTAGAGTAAGTTGAAATTGGAGAAATGTAATACCCTCTCCACTGAGGCGCACTATCGTAAGGGAACAAACTCAGAAGTCACGTAATGGCACACTTAGTGTATGATTTGTAGTATTCCTCCCATCGAGGTTACGCTACTTATTTGTACGGTTAAAAGCACTGACTATTAGCTATATTGATCAATAGATCGTTTGGTCAGATAGTGTAGTTAATGAACCTAGTTCTTCTTAAACAAATGTGGGTTAGCGCAAACATCCACACTATCGTGGCTTGCGAAAACCCCAGTGAATAAGATGTCGATGGATTTAATTATTGCTTGAGGGATGTTAATAATTACTTGAATTTATTTTTGAAATTCTTAGTTCACTGAAACATTGTCTATTTATTCATTTACAGTCTTCGATATGACATTTAATCCGTTAGCTACGATATTGAAAGACAACAAATTCACTGGTCCGAACTATGTCGATTGAAGTCGCAATTTGGACATTGTCCTGACGGCTGAGCAGTATAAGTTTGTGCTCACCAAAGTTTGTCCAGATGCACCTACTGATGACTCTTCTCAAGAGGAAAGAGATGCCTATGTGAGGTGGAGAAAAGTGGATGAGATGGCGCGGTGTTACATTCTGGCCTCTGTGTAGAATGTTCTGTAACATCAGCTTCATCCCATAGTCTCCGCTTTTAACATGATGGCACACCTGAGAGAGATGCTTGGTCATCAAGGCAATCAGCCATGAGAAAGATAATGAATACAAGAATGGCTGAAGGCTCATCGGTGATAGATCATGTGCTTCACATGATTAGTAACATCAATGAAATAAAAGTGTTGAGAGGTGAAATTGATCAAGAGAGTCAGATCGATAACATTCTCCAGAGCTTACTTTATAGTTTTGAGCAGTTTTGGGTGAACTACAATATGAATCAAAGAGTTTATACTCTTCCCGAGCTCCTAACAGCATTGCTGTCGGCCGAAGGCATCTTCCAAGAGAAAAAGCAAGCTTTGGTCACAGGGAAGGCTTCGAGTTCCTCTTCTATGCCTAAAGGCAATAATAACAATAAGAAGAAGACCAAGAATCATGCTGCCAAGCCAGATATCGCAAAGAAGAAAAAGCCTAAAGGCAAATGATTCAAGTGCTGGAAAGTAGGACATTGGAAATCAGATTGTTCAAAGCTCAAAGGTACGATAGTTTCTGCCTTAATTACTGAGACGTGTTTAGCAGTAATTCCCACAGATACTTGGTGTGTGGATTCAAGTGCCAATGACCACATTTGTAATTCTTTGCAGGGGTTCTAAATAACCCGGAAGTTTAGAGAAGGCAAGCTAGAAGTCTACTTGGGCGACACTACAAGAGTGTCAGTGGAAGCAGTGGGAGTAGTCACTTTATTTTTCAAAAATTTTAGGCTAGATTTATCTAGTTGTCTTTATGTACGTAGTTTTAGAAAGAACCTGATTTCAGTTGCTAAACTCTCAATGAATGGTTATAAGTTTATCTTTTCAGATCAATATGTTTTTATTCGAAGAGATGGCAAACTTATTTGTTTAGGTTCATTAGTAGACAATTTGTTTTTAATTAAATCAAACTCCCATGTTATGCAAATCACAGAACTAAATGGCGCATCATCTAACCAAAATAAGAGAAAAGAACCTTCTAAAATGAATCAAACCTATTTTTGGAATCTCAGGCTAGGTCATATAAACCTTAGTATGATTTAGAAGTTAGTCAATGATGGACCTTTAAGTTCATTAGAGATTGACAGTTACTCAACCTGTGAATCTTGCTTGGAAGGTAAGATGACCAAGAGACCTTTTAAAGCGAAAGTTTATAGAGCCAAAGAAGTATTAGATTTGACTCACTCGTACTTGTGTGGACCAATTACGGTCTAGGCACGAGGTGGGTTTGAGTATTTTGTGACATTCACAGATGATTACTCAAGGTACAGATACATTTACCTAATGTGTCATAAGTCCGAATGCTTTAGTAAATTCAACGAGTATCAGGCAGATGTGAAGAAACATCACGATAAAAGTATCAAGACACTGCGACCAGATTATGATGGTGAGTACCTATTCCACGAATTTCGAGAATACCGCAGTGAGGTCGAAATTCAATCTCAGTTGTCTACACCTGACACACCACAGCAGAACGGTGTAGCAGAAAGAAGAAACAGAACTTTCATGGAAATGGTTAGGTCAATGATGAGCTATAGTGATTTGCCTAGTTCTTTCTGGGGATATGCCTTAGAAACTACAATGTATATTCTAAATCTTGTACCATCTAAAACCATGCCTTCAACCCTTACAGAGTTGTGGAATGGACGCAAACCCAGTCTAAGACATCTTAGAATTTGGGGTTGTCCAGCACACGTACTTAAGATAGATGCGGCTAAGTTAGATGCAATAATAGAAGTAATGCTGTTTGTAGGATATCCTAGAGGAGCGAAAGGTGGTATGTTCTGTAGTCCTAAAGATCGGAAGGTGACAGTTAGTACTAACGCCAGATTTTTTGAGGAATACTATATTCTAGATTACAAGCCCAAGAGTAAGATAGTACTAGAAGAACTTAGAAAGAAATTTGATAATCCTGATGCACCAGCACAAGTAGATACACCACACACTGCATAAGATATCACAGATGATGCGCCTACACAGGTGGTGCCTCGTCGTAGTATAAGGGTTATGAGACAACCAGACAGGTTCATTGGCGTGGGAGAAGCCTCTGACTTCATCCCAGACACGTCTAAACCGGATCCGATAAACTACAATGAGGCTCTCTGAGATAAAGATGTAGAATTTTAGCGAAAGGCAATGATATTTGAGATGGGTCGATGGACCACAATCAAGTCTGGGAGCTGGTAGACATACCTGATGGTTTCAAACCGATTGGATGTAAGTGGGTCTACAAATGCAAGAGAGGACCTGACGAAAAGGTTGAAACCTTTAAAGCTAGGCTTGTGGCGAAAGGGTATACTCAGAAAGAGGGAATCGATTATGAGGAAACTTTCTTCCCGGTGGTAATGCTTAAGTCAATCCAAATTCTCTTGGCCATAGCTGCTTATTTAGATTATGAGATGTGGCAGATGGATGTTAAGACAACTTTCCTTAACAGAAGTCTTGAAAAAACCATCTTCATGCAACAACCAGAGGGATTCATTGAAACAGGCCATGAGCATAAGGTTTGCAAGCTTAAGAGGTCTATTTACGGACTTAAACAGACATCCATATCTTGGAACATCAAGTTTGATGAGGTAGTCCAATCCTACGGATTTACTCAGTGTGCGGATAAACAATGAGTGTACCGCAGACATGATGAAAACGCGGTGGTGTTTCTTGTGCTTTACGTAGATGATATTTTACTAATTTGCAACAATAAAAAAGTGTTATCAGACGTAAAGGCATGGCTATCCAAACAGTTTGATATGAAAGACTTAGGGGAAGCAGAGCAGGACATATCCTTAGAATCAAGATAATTCGAGGTCGCAGGAAATGTTCGCTAACGCTCTCTCAAGCTTCATACATAGATACCATTCTGGCTCGTTTTAACATGCAAAAATCCAAGAACAGTTTTATACCTTTCAGACATGGAGTGCATCTATCTAAAGAACAGTCTCCAAAAACTGTTGATGAGATAGAAGCCATAAAGACAGTTCCTTATGCCTTGGCAGTAGGAAGTCTCATGTATGCAATGTTGTGTATGAGGCCTGATATTTGCTATGTTGTTGGCATTGTAAACAGATATCACAGTAAACCCTGGAAAACGCATTAGAATGTAGTAAAATACATTCTCAAGTATTTGCACAGAACGAGAGATCAAGTCTTTATCTATCAGGCACCTGAACTGGTACCCCTAGGTTACACAGATTCAGATTTCCAAGGTGACAGGGACAAGAGCAAGTCTACCTCAGGGTATGTGTTTACTTTGGGAGGTGGAGCCATAGTTTGGAGGAGTGTTAAGTAGAGAAATGTGTGGCGGACTCTACCACGGAGGCTGAATACGTTGCAGCATCAGAGGCAGCGTGGCTCAAGAACTTCCTAGTGAACTTAGACGTGATTCCTGGTTTGTAGAAGTTGATCATAGTGTACTGTGACAACAACGGTGCAGTAGCAAACTTGAAGGAACCACGAGCTCACAAGGCGAGTAAGCATATACAGCGCAAGTACCACCTAATACGAGATATCATCAAGAGGGAAGACATAGTCGTGGCGAAGATAGCATCAGAAAATAACCTTGCAGATCCATTCACGAAGACATTGACTGCAAAAGTCTTTGAGGCTCACGTGGAGGGCATGGGGATCAGATACTTAGTGGAGCCATGATTGTTTTTCTAGACATTATTGTAGTTGTAGGATTGATGTAATTTTATACTTAAAGCGCAGCTTAAGTATTAGTGGGAGATTGTTGGGTTTGAATACTAAAGCTTTGCTTGTATTAAATTATTTCCAATTTTTTGAAGGAAACAGATCTGGTTTAGGCCAAACCAAAAATCTCACTTTCATGCTATGCATTCCAGAATCGGAGACTTTCGATCGAGCCTAAACTCTAAATCATTTCCATTGAACGGATCTACGCTTATACGAATTCGATTTATTAAAATGAAATGCTAAAAATTAAATCTCTAATTTAAAGCGGAATTATTAAAGATTATACCTTTGAAGCGTGTCACTAACAATAAGAAAACCAAAGCTGAAAAATCCTATTGTTTACCGCCTAAGACCAGTCACGAGAGAATTCCGAGAATGACTTCGTCTATACCTCAAAACCCTGTGGGTGACTATCCATAAGGTAAGACACTAAGGAAGAAATCTATAAAAGACCCACTTCGAAAAACTCGTCAGATCCTCAGCAGATCATAAGGTAAGACACTAAGGAAGATTGCTCACTTATTTACCGCTGGCAGCGCAATCCACTATCGAATCCCTCGAATGACTCTGTTTCCACCCCGAAATCATGTGGGAGACTATCCAAAGGGTAGCTAAGACACTAACGAAGAAATCCAAAAGAAACCCACTTCGAAAAAACTTATCAGATCCTCAGCAGATCATTGCCCGAAGATCAGCCGCCTATTGACCATCTGGTGAAAAAAATCCAAGAACCACCACCAAAAGGATTCTCCCTCCACGATCTAGACAACCACTTCCAAGGATCACTGATCAAGACTGAGATCTACACAACGGAGGTCGAATCAAGTGACTAGGAGAATCAAAAAGTCTGGCGGCACAAATCGAGGGATGGGGTGGCACGTAAATTGAGAAACTGCGATGAATAGGAAATCAGCGATCCAAAGGGCTGAGCTTTTCGAAGATTGAATGATCCTAAGCTAACTTCGAGAAAGAACACAAGGAAGAAGAAGAATAAGTTCTCTCTCTAGGCTACTCCATCTTACTCTAGGCAACTTAGCCACCAAGGTTTCTTAATGTCTTCCAAATGCCTAACAAGGACTATTTATAGGAGCTTCAAGGGAAACCCAGTGGGCTTTTGAGTTGGGCCTTAATGTTGAACTTTCGTTGACTCTTTTAGTTTTCCATAGACTAATCAACTCCAATCGAGCCTTTCAAATTAATTTTTTAACCCATTTCATTAATTAAAATTAATCGAGCCCTTAGGATTACTTCGTATAACCCACTTTGTCGATTAAATATTAATTAAACCTTTAGAATTAATTAATTCACTTTGTCGATTAGTCCAACACATAATTAGTCATACCACTAACGGACCAATTATGGAACTACCGTTCAAAAACAAATTTAGTTCGCGCTCACTTTATTATTCTTCTATCTCCCCACATCAAAGATCTAGTGCTCATCGATTCATAAATTTACTGACAAATTAATTCATCAACTTCTTGGTATCTGAGATTAGTACCACTCAACTTTCTTATTATACTGGACATAGAGTTCACCGACCAAGTTTAGTATAATAAACCTTACGAGCTCATCTCGGGAGCACCATCAACCCAGCAAACTGGTATATGGATTCATTCGACTAGCAATGGCACACAAAGAAGTCAAACACTGCATACCCAACTTAACGAGATTTAGGCCTCAATTGACCACACCCTTTGGCAAATCAAAGTATACGATACCTAACTATGCCAATCAGCACAAGTAAATTCAATCCTGAATAGGTCGTGTTCAATATGCCCCGGGCATATCCGTATGATTTAATTAGTCTAGACAAACTAATTATCCAAATCACACGATAACCTAAACCGATATAGGTTCAAACTATCTCAGTTATGAGCATCAATTTATATATCATTACTTTAACCAATAACGAGATCTAATGTACTTTTCTACACTTCATATTAACAATATAATACTGAAACAAAATTGATATATAAACTGTGGGTATTAGTTTTTGATACAAGCAATAGCTTTTCAGTATTCAAAACTAACATTTTATATATCGATTAAATATTTTAGTTAAATTATTTATATGTTTTACATATGTCGTATATTTATATTATGTAGTTAGATGATGAGGTGTCTTGTGTGACACAGTATATCTCATCATTGGTTAAAAGACATAATATATAAATGAGGTTCATAGCCGAGAAAGTTTTGGATACACTGTCAGTTTAGATTATTATGTGATTCAGAAATTAGTTTGTCTAAACTAATTGAATCATATAGATATGCCCGGGGCATATTGAACTTGACCATTTAGGATGAATTGTCTTGTACTGATTTAATAGACTATTCGGTCATAGTATTCTATCTCTTAATCCCTAGACTTAAGCAGGTATGAGGATTCAACATAGTGTACTTTGATCTGCCAAAAAGTGAGGTCATTTGAGACCAATAGTCTCGGTAGGTTGGGTGCACGTGTTTAGTTGCTTGGTGTGCTGTTGCTTGTCGAAAGGAAACCATGTACCGGTGCTTCAGGGGTGATGGTGCTCTCGACATGAGCTTGTTATGTTTATTATACTAAACCCGACCGGTGGACTTATGTCTGGTATAGTAAAAAGGTCGAGTGGTACTAATCTCGAATAAAAAGAAGTTAATTAATTAATTTATTACTAAATTAATAAATTATCGAGCACTATATCTTTGATGTGGGGAGATTAAAGAATAATTAATTTTGTTGTTTAGGAAACAATTCTGGTGTAGGATGGTAGTGCCATAATTAATCCGTTAGTTGTACAATTAATTATGTAGTGGGTTAATTGATAAAGTAGAATTAATTGTTTAATTAATTGCATAAATTATATCCTGTACCACTAGGTACATGTACCTAATAATACATCACCACTCTCACTATAAGAGAGTGAGATACACGCTCTTCTCTTCTTCTTCTTCTCCAAAAACCCAGTTCTTTCTTTTTCAAAAATCAATTATTCTTCTTCAGAAATTAGTTATTCTTCTTCGCCGTACTACATTTGAAACCGCATTTAATGAAAATTTTTATCCAAACACAAATTTAACGGAGATCGATGATTGTATTTTCGAATGAACAACATCAAATAAAACAGAAAAATCACTTCTTCTTAAAAAATCATTTCTTCCTGCTCAAAAATCTCTTCTTCTTCTTCAAAAATCTCTACTTCTTCTTCAAAAATAACTTATTCTTCTTAAAAAATCACCACATCATAAAGTATGAACTGTATTTGATGGATTTACGAAACCTTATTTTCGCGATTTGATGTTAGGTAATGTATTAATGATGTTATATTCGTGTTTTCTTATTCAAATAATGCTCTATTACTCCGAAATATGATATATAAATGGTTTCCGTGAGGTATTGGCACTTTCATGTGAAATGTGTTGCTTCTGATTCTTCTCTGCTGCTGGACTTGGTAGAACGCATTATACGACGTAACTAGACGTTGTGGGACGTTACTGGACATTGCGGGGCAAAACGGGATGTTGCTTCTATGTATTTTGGACCTAGCTGGACGTAACATGACATTGCGGCACGTTGCTGCTTTGTTTTTTTGGACGTTGCTGGATGAATCTGGACGTGGTGCTAGTTTTTTTGGATGTAACGAGACGTGGTAGACATTTCTGGACATGGGTCTAGTTGTTTTTAACTTTGTGATAGTGTTATGAGACGTGGTGGACTGTCTTAGTGAAAAAAATCAACTTAAATTTACATGCATGGATGTAGACATTTCTGGACGTGGTGATAGTTGTTTTTGACGTGGTGCTTGTGTTCTGAGACGTAGTGGACTGTCTTTGTGAAAAAAATCAGCTTAAATTTACATGCATGGATGTAGACGTTTCTGGATGTGGTTCTAGTTGTTCTGTGAGGTGGTGGGCTGTTTTTGTGAAAAAAAAAAAGTTTAAATTCACATGAATGGACGTAGACGTTTCTGGACGTGGTGCAAGTTGTTTTTGATGTGGTTCTAGTTGTTCTGAGACGTTGTGGAAGGTGTTATGTGAAAAATTCAGCTTAAATTCACATGCATGGATGTAGACGTTTCTGAATGTGGTTCTAGTTGTTCTGTGAGGTGGTGGGCTATTTTTGTGAAAAAAATAAGTTTAAATTCACATAAATGGATGTAGACTTTTCTGGACGTGATGCAAGTTGTTTTTGACGTGGTTCTAGTTGTTCTGAGACGTTGTGGAAGGTGTTATGTGAAAAATTCAGCTTAAATTCACATGCCTCGATGTCGACGTTTCTGGACGTGGTTCTGGTTGTTATTGACGTTGTGATAGTGTTATGAGACGTGGTGGACTGTCTTTGTGAAAAAAAACAGCTTAAATTCACATGCATGAATGTAGACGTTTTTGGACGTGGTTCTAGTTGTTTTTGACTCGGTGCTAGTGTTCTGAGACGTGGTGGACTGTCATTGGGAAAAAAATTGGCTTAAATTCACATGTATGGATGTAGACGTTTCTGGACGTGGTTCTAGTTGTTTTTGACGTGGTGATAGTGTTATGAGAAGTTGTGGACTGTCTTTGTGAAAAAAATCAGCTTAAATTCACATGCATGGATGTAGACGTTTCTGGACGTGGTGCTAGTTTTTTTCGACGTGATTCTAGTGTTTTGAGACGTGGTGGACTCTCTTTGTGAAAAAAATCAGCTTAAATTCACAAGTATGGATGTAGACATTTCTGGACGTGATTCTAGTTGTTCTGTGAGGTGGTGGGCTGTTTTTGTGAAAAAAATCTGTTTAAATTCACATGAATGTATGTAGACATTTTTGGACGTGGTGCTAGTTGTTTTTGATGTGGTGCTAGTGTTATGAGACGTCGTGGACATGCTTGGATGTAGACGTTGCGACAGTGGTTTTTTGGACATTGCTGCAGTTGTTCTGAGAAGACGTTGTGGACTCAGCGAGCGAGCCGCGCGTGGGCGAAACTTACTATATTTAGTAAGTGGACAATTGTTAAGCAAAAAATTACTATGTATAGAAATAGGTACATGTACCACTGGTACAGGATATACTAACTGAATTAATTGTTCCTAAGGGTTAATTAAGTAATTAACAAAGTGAAATTATTTAATTAATTAATTAAGTCTTAAATTTTAGATAGAATTTGGAAATTCTAGAGATTAGGAAATCTATTTGGATTTGGAAATCCTATTAGATTTGGAACCTAATTGGATTTGAAAACTAATTAATAATTCTAAATCCATTAGGAAGGCCAATCCTAAACCAACTTGGGGTATCTCTTGTAACTCTATAAATAGACAAGAGATTAGCAATTCACATACATAATTTATAAATTTTCAAGGCAAGAAAACTAGAGAGAGAAAATCTTAGAGAGAGAAACTAAATTTCTTTCTCAAAGTCGGATCTTCCTTCTCCAAGCTGTGTCTCAGATTTCAAGCTTTCAGGTGGCGATCGAACTTCTAATCGGCTGCAGCGCGTGGGGATTGTTGGCAGCGCGTGCAGTGGTGCTTGGCGACGCGTGCAGTAGCATTTTGGTTGGATTTAACCGGCGGTTTCTTGTTGGTTTATTCCAACGTGTTTTATGGTTGAATTGCTGATCATTGGTTCGTTGCCCACACAATGTACGAGCTGGTCTTTATTTATACAAGCGATCACCTAAGTACACACTTCAAGAGGTAATTCTTAAACTTCCGCTTTAATTAGGAATTTATTGTTTTGTGGCAAATCGAGAAGCTAAGATCCTGCGTAATGTTATTTCAAGCAAGGATTGGAATAGTGATTGTGCTAGAGCTTAGGCCTGGTCAAGAGTTCTGATTTTGGAATACGTAGCACAAAAGTGAATTTTTGACCGGGCCCGGGTAGATAATCTTTCAATCTCCCAAAACTGACAAGGGATTTTCGCAAATCTGGTTTAGGGAGCCACAACAAGACCCAGAATGAGCCCAAATTGAATATTTTATCATGTTAAAAGATACCTGGGCCAATATGTGGGTGAAGCCCTTCAAACGAGACTGAAGAGATGTCACATGACATTAATATTCATGTTCAAAATTCAGGACATGCCTAGTTATGAATTTCCCTTGGGAGTCTTTGGAAACCCTTAGTGTGGATCAAAATAGCCTCAAGAGAGATCCATTAATAGATATTGTTGGACCTATGACGATAAGCAAACAAAAGAGTTTAAAAGGTAATCTTAAATCCATGAAGTTGTTGATCGGCAAGGCCCAACAGGCCTAATCCCATTTACACCACTTGAGGCCCAAGCCCATTAGCATATCGAGGATGAAAGAAGATGGACATGTAGAGTTAATGTAGATAATGGTCCAAGCCCAAAATAAATGTTGAAGATTGGTTGAAGAGTTAAAGGCCAAGATTTGAAGGCCCATGTCACTCCTTAAGCTCATTTGAGACCCCTAAGTTTATTATTACCATGATTGTTATTTTGTTTTCATACTTCTAGAAGGTTTTGTAATTTATCCTATTACAACTAGGATATATGGATATTTCCCTTATTGATTTGGATTTTATTTTGGTTTGTACTCTATCTTTATTGGTCAAAATTATAAGCCAATCAGAGTTAGATTAGGAGTTGTTTTTTAATCCCTCTTTCATTAGGATTGAGTAATTAATTTTTAAAAAATGAAGAGATCTTGTAATTTCCTATAAATAGACCACCCTACACAAAAATTTAATAGATTTGTTTTGATATTTTCCTTGAATTTTTGAATTCTCCCCCTTTGAGTTGCAACTCATCCTGATCTTGCGAGATCAAAAACATGTGTTGTCCTTGCGAGGAAACCACAAACCTATTGTTGGTTTCAATAGTTTAGGTTGAACTATTAAGCCTTGTCATGCATTGAATAAATCAATCACCAACCATCACCCATCATCTGAATTAATTTTTGCACAAATAGGTCTAAATAAGAGTGCATTTTCTTAAATTGAGCGATTTCGCCGCTTCAATTCATGCTTCGAAGATAGCAAGAGTGAATAGTTCGAAAGATCAGGAAACACTTAGGGTCTTAGCGAGAAGCATATCAACCCGGCAGCTTCGCTTTCATCGTTGACTAGTATTCTAAGCAAGATTACCCGTCAGATTGGTATCAGAGTTTAAGGTCATTTCGTTCTATTCTACTTTATATTTTTTTTAGTTTTTGTGTTGTCATTGGTTAGAAAATTTTTCCAATTTTCGATCCAAATATCTTAGAGTATTTTCAAATTCAATGTCCCTAAATTCACAGGTTTTTTGAGTCTATTGGTTAAAAATTAGTCCAATTTTCCGTCCAAATATCCATGTCAGAACCAGTGTTTGACGCCCACTTAGGGAACCAGGCATTTATTCATTTTTGAATCGTTTTTGCGTGATTTTTGTTTTGTTTGAGTCTACAAGTCACCCTATAGGTTTAATTTGTGTTAGTGTCAAGTTCTGGTGATAGGAAAGACGTTTGTACCCCTAGAAAAGTGTCTTCGAAAAATTCACCAAAATTGCCCCTGCATTTTTTTGTGACTTTTTTGTGTTCTGTGTCTTTGATTTTAGTATCAAAAAGTGTTATTTGTCAGCCTTAATTTGTTTTAGTCTTTTTCTGACAGGTAGTACGAGTTTTAGACGTTTAGAGGTGAAAGTACATATTTTCATACTCATTGCAACGGGAAACATCAGAGTTCACAGATTAAAGATGGTAGGTGTTCTTTTATGGTTTGATTGTGATCTTGAAAGAATACTTGAAACTTGAGACCGAGTCCTCTTGCTAAGTGCTTGAGGTTGAATTCCCCCTAGCCTTAAATTGATCGTCAAAAACTCCCGAAAAAGTCTATAGAATTGAGAAAAGGAAAGAGCCAAAGAGCCAATCTAAAGAATTTGATAAATTCTATAAAAGGAAAGCTCTTCTGCAAAAGTTTGGCTAAGTAAATAAAAAGACAAGCCAAAGTTCATTGCTCCTAAAGTCTTGTAGGGAAACAAACGGAGTTATGAGATACAAGTTATCACACCTTAATTGAGCAATAAAGGGAGTAAGGGTTAAAAAATTCCAACCCTGCGCAATATTCTTAGTTATCTTACCCAGTGTGTGTATAAACTTCTTCCTCTCTGTTAGTTTTGAATACTAAAAAGCTTTGCTTGTATGAAAAACTATTTCCCAGTTACATATCGATTGTGTTTAAGTATTATAAATTGTCCCTTTATATCATATGTATAGATGATAAGGTGTTTGGTGCGACACAGTCTATCTTATCATTGGTTAAATTTATGATATATATAAACAAGGCTCGTAACTGAGATAGTTTGGACATACTATCCGTTTAGGTTATTGTATGATTCAGAAATTGGTTTGTCTAGACTAATTGAAACATGCGAATATGCCCGGGGCATATTGAACAGGACTTATTTAGGATCGAATTAACTTGTATTGATTGTCGTAGTTAATTCGAGCCTTATATTCTAATCTCTTAATCCCTAGACTAGAGCGGGCATGAGAGTTAGACATAATGTACTTTGATTTGCCAAAGGGTGCGATCAATTAAGGCCTAGATCTCAGTAAGTTGGGTATGCGTGTTTGATTTTTTATTGTGCCATTTTTTGTCTAAACGAAACCATGTACCGGTCCGTCCGAGGTGGTGGTGCTCTCGAGATGAGCTCGTAAGGATTATTATACTAAATCCGACCGATGAACTTATGTCCAGTATAATAATAAGGTCGAGTGGTACTAATCTCGGATAACAAGAAGTCGATTAATTTATTTATCAGTAAATTAATAAATTGATGAGCACTATATCATTGACATGGGGAGATAAAAGAATAATTAAAGTGTGAACGAAGCAATTTCGTTTTGAGCGGTAGTTCCATAATTAATCCATTAGTGGTACGATTAATTATGCGTTGGATTAATTGGCAAAGTGGATTAAATAAATATTTATCATTGGGTTAATTAATATTTAATTGACAAAATGGATTAAGAAATAATCCTTGGGTTGATTAATATTTAATTAACAAAGTGGATCAAATAAATAATCATTGGGCAAATTGGTATTGACTAGTCTAGTGAGGACTAAGAAAGTCAATTAAAGTCCAACACTAAGGCCCAACTCAAAACCCTACTAGGTCTCAATTGAAGCTCCTTATAAATAGATTAAGTTAGCCCTAAAACTCAAGAATTCAAGTCTTGGCTCCTTAGAGAAAGAAAAACCTAGAGAGAGATTTTAGATCTATTCAAGAATCTTTCTCGAAGTCGGTGTATTCTCTCCCGAAAACATGTGGGTTTTTTTTTTTGACGTGGGAATATTCCGGTGAGGCAAGAAGTTCCTGCGTTAATAGTGTTTTCCTGTGTGAATAGTATTTTTCGGCGTAAACAGTGTTTTCCAGCGTGAACAGTGTTTTCGGCTTGAACAATATTTTTTGGCGTGGACTTGGTTTTTTTTTGATCTTTAGATCTGAGTTTCAGGAACAAAATCTGTTCATTTGGAGTTTGTTTTAGGCGAGATCTGATAGATTTGGTGATTTCCAATCAGATCTTATCTTTGTTTTCCTGACGGGTTTTCTTGCTAGAGTTTTCGGTCTAGTTGATCTGGTAAATAGTTGCCCACACAACTTCCAGATCTATCTTGGAGACATTCGAGGGATTTCTCTGGGAAAAGCTTCAAAAGGTGCAATCTTTGGATCAAAGGTGGAAGCTTTATTTTTCTCAAGTTAATTTCTTCGAGGCACACACTTCAAAGGTATAATCTTTGATTCTGCTTTTACTTAAAGATTTGATTTTAACGTGTTGTTTAATAGATCAAACAAGTATAAGTCTAGATCCGCTCATGGGAATTGATTTTAGAGTTTGGGCTCGATCAAAAGTTTTCGATTCTGTAATGCATAGAACGAAAGTGAAATTTTTGGACCGAATCTTAATTCCTTCAATTGGTATCGGAGCCAAGATTTTGGCTTTATACTTGTTCGGTTTATTATGCGGTTTTATTGCAGGTGGTTATTATTCTAGGCTATTATGGTTTTACATTCATTTATAAACCCCGGGACTTGTCTGGGCTCATTTTTATTTTGAATGTGAATGTGTGTAATAGTAATAACCATGAGCTGGAAGTCGTGTAGGATTTGATTAAATCTTGTAGTAAGATTTATTCGATCAAAATGTCATCTTTTATTTTTCGAGACAAAGCTATGTATTTAGGAATATATGTAATGACAAAGACATTATTGTGGGTAATTCATATTCTTGGGTTTTGGTTTATCATAATTTTGGGTGATTCAAAATTACATAGAAAAAATTGAGAAAACCCTGACAAATTAGGAGAAATCCAAATAACGAGTGGGAGCGACGCGACGGGACGTGTCAATAAGGCGACGAATCAAAGCAACAATTGAGTAGGCAATAATAGTCGAGAAATATTTCATTATGTATTTATTTCCCGCTTTATATGTCCTGATTGTTGCTTGTGTGTTTTCGTTTTGTTTTTTATGCATGATCGAAAACAAATGGTTTTGTGGGTGCAAATAACTAAAGTTAGAAATGACTAATGTTAATACGTTGCATGTCAAAACTAGAAAAACCCTCAACTCAAGAATCTAAGTGGGAGCGGGTTGGTTTATATGCCCTTGGCCTCCATTGCAAATTCATATGTGATGTGAATAGACTTGAGCATTGGCATTAGGGCCTTCCTCTTATCGAATGAGTCTTTATTCATAAGATCACTAGATTGAATTTCTAAAGGGATGACTATAGTACGTTTAATTGGAGAACTGCGACACCCTCTCTATCTGAGGCGTATAAGTATCCTCAGTAACAAACTAATAAGTCACGTAATAGCATACACTTAGTGTACCGTTTGTAGTATCCCTCCCATCGAGGTTATGCTACTTATTTGTGTGGCTAAAATCACCGACTATTAATTTCATTGATCAACAGATCGATTGGTCTGATAGTGAAATTAATGAACTTGGTTCTTCTCGAACGAATATGGAATATCGTAGATGTTCACACGATCGTGACCTGCGTTAATCCCGGTGAACGAGATGTTGGTGGATTTGATTATATTGTTTTGAGTGTATCAATATTTTCTAAAAAGATAAAATAATGAAACTTCTATGTTTTCGATATAGGGTTTAATCTATTAGCTGTCATACTAAAAGAGAACAAATTAACTGGTCCTAATTACATTGATTGGAAACACAATTTGGATATTGTCCTCATGGCTGAGCAATGCAAGTTCGAGCATAGAGGTATGCTTAGAAACACCTAATGACTAAGATGGCTGAGGGCACACTTGTGAGAGACCACGTACTTGAGATGATTAGTAACATCAATGAGATTGAGGTTTTGGGAGGTGAGATCGATGAGGAAACCCAGGTTGACATTATACCCCAGAGCTGGCCTCATATCTTTGAAAACTACTAATCATGTGGCTAAGCCAGACATTGGCAAGAAAAAAAAAAAAAAAGCCAAAAAACAGGTGCTTCAAATATGGCAAGGCAGGACATTGGAAGCCAGATTGTCCAAAACTCAAAGTACGACCATTTTACTTTAGTTACTGAGACATTTTTAGCGGTGATTCCCATAGATACTTGGTGTGTGGATTCAGGAATCACTTATCATGTTTGTAATTCTTTATAAGGGTTCCAAGTGATCCGGATGCTTAGAAATCGCGAGCTAGAAGTCTACTTGGAAGACACTGCCAAAGTATCAGTTAATGCAGTGGGAGTAGCAAGACTTATTTTACAAATAATGTTGTTTTAATTTTGAAGGATTGTCTTTATGTTCCTAGCTTTAGAAAGAATTTACTTTCAGTTTCTAAGCTTTTGAAGGATGGTTATAAATTTGTTTTTCTAATGATTCTGTTGATGTTAGAAAAAATAAGAACCTTATATGTTCTAGTTCATTGGTTGACAACCTTTTCTTAATTAAGACTAATTCCCCTGTTGTGCAAAATGCTAAGATTAATGACATATCATCTAGCCATAGTAAAAGAAAAGAACCTTCGCAAATGAACCAAACTTATCTTTGGCACCTTAGATTGGGTTATATCAAGCTTAGTAGGATTTAAAGGTTTGTCAATGATGGGCCTTCGGGCTCATTGGAGATTGATAGTTATCCAACCTGTGAGTCTTGCTTAGAAGGTAAAATGGACCAAGATGTCTTTTAAGGCAAAGGGGTATAGGGTCAAAAAAGTTTTAGAGTTAGTTCACTCTGACTTATGTGGGTCTTTGTCAATTCAGACTAGAGGTGGTTTTGAGTACTTTGTGACCTTCATAGATGATTACTCTAGATATGAGTACATTTACCTAATGCGCCACTAGTCCGAATGCTTTGGCAAGTTCAAAGAGTATAGGGCAGATTTGGAGAAGCATCATGGTAAGAGTATCAAGACACTAAGATCAGATTGTGGTGTCAAATACCTCTCTAGTGAATTTAGGAGCTACTTGTCAGATAAGGGTATTCACTCCCAGTTTTTGCACCTGGCACACCCCAATAGAATGGTATAGCAGAGAGGAGGAATAAGACTCTCATGGATATGGTGAGATCTATGATGAGTTATAGTGAGTTGCCAAATTTGTTTTGGGGATATGCCTTTAAGACAACAACTTACATTTTGAACCTTGTACCATCTAAGTCTGTGCCTTCGACCCCTATGGAATTATCGGCTGGGCGGAAGCCTAGTGTCAGACATCTCAGAATTTGGGGTTGCCCAACACATGTGCTTAAAGCAGATGCATGCAAGTTAGATGCAAGGTCAGAGGTAATACTATTTGTAGGATATCCCAGAGGAACGAAAAGTGGTCTATTTTATAGTCCTAAGGATCAGAAAGTGGTGGTTAGTACTAACACCAGATTTTTAGAGGAGGATTATATTTTAAATCACAAGTCCAGTAGCAAGATTATACTAGAGGAGCTTAAGGGACAGTCCAGTATTCCAGATGCACCAGTACAAGTAGATACATCACAAAATATTGCATAAGATATCACAGATGATGCACCTACACAGGTTGCGCCTCATCGTAGTGGGAGGGTTGTGAGACAACCTGAGAGGTACGTGGGCTTGGGGGAGTCTTCGGATTTCGTCCCTGGTGCTCATGAACCAGACCCAGTTTACTACAATGAGGCTCTCCGAGATAAAGATGTAGATTATTGGCAGAGAGCAATGATTTCTGAGATGGGTTTGATGGGCTCAAATCAAGTCTGGGAGCTGGTAAACCTTCCTAATGAGTTTTGACCTATTGGGTGCAAATAGGTCTACAAGCGAAAGAGTGGATCTGACGGGAAGCTTAAAACCTTCAAGGCTAGGCTTGTGGCAAAGGGGTATACTCAAAAAAAGGGTATTGATTATGAGGAGACCTTTTCCCGATAGCTATGCTTAAGTTGATCTGGATTCTCTTAGCCATAGCTACTCATTTAGATTATGAAATTTGACAGATAGATGTCAAGATAACTTTCCTTAATGGAAGTCTTGAGGAGACCATCTTTATGCAGCAACCAGAGGGATTCATTACAGAAGGCCAAGAGCACAAGGTTTGCAGACTCAAGAAGTCTATCTATGGACTTAAGTAAGCATCCAGATCTTGGAATATCCATTTTGACAAGGTAATCCAGTTCTATGGATTTACTCAGTGTCCAGATGAGTAGTGTTTATACCGCAGGTGTGATGAAAATATGGTCGTGTTTCTTGTACTTTACGTAGATGATATTCGTCTTATTGGCAATAGTAAAAAGGTATTGTCAGACGTAAAGGCATGGTTGTCCCAGCAATTTGATATGAAGGATCTGGGAGAGGTTAGCCATATCCTTGGGATCAAGATCATTCGAGATTGTAGGAGATGTTCGCTGACACTCTCTCAGGCTTCATACATAGACACAATTTTGGCTCGTTTTAATGTGCAGAACTCCAAGAAAAGTACACTACCTTTCAGACATGGAGAGCATCTGTCTAAAGAGCAGTCTCCCAAAACTGTTGAGGAGATAGAAACTATGAAGGCCCCTATGCATCTGCAGTGGGAAGTCTCATGTATGTCATGTTATGTACCGGGCTTGATATTTGCTTTACCGTTGGCATGGTTAGCAGATATCGGAGTAACCCTGGAAAAGTTCATTGTGAGACTGTCAAGTGTATCCTCAAGTATTTGCGCAGGACGAGAGACCATGTTTTGATCTATCGAGCACAAGAGCTAGTTCCAAAGGGTTACACAGATTCAGATTTCCAAGGTGAAATGGATAAGAGTAAGTCTACCTTTGGGTTTGTGTTTACTATAGGATGTAGATCCATAGTTTGGTGGAGTGTCAAGCAGAAATGCATGGCAGACTCCACCATGGAAGCTGAGTACGTTGCAACATTAGAGGAAGCAAAAGAAGCTATATGGCTCAAGAACTTCCTAGTGGACTTAGATATGATTCTTGAGTTGCCGAGGTCTATCACAGTTTACTGTGATAACAATGGTGCAGTTGCATAACTCAAGGGAACCACAAGCCCACAAGGTGAGTAAACACATAAAGCGCAAGTACCACCTGATACGAGAGATCATAAAGTGGGAAGACGTGGTCGTGGCTAAGACAGTATTAGCAGACAACCTTGCAGATCCATTCACGAAGGCATTGACTCTAAAAGTCTTTGAGACCCACGTGGAGCGCATGGAAGTTAGATACTTGAGTGAGCCATGAGAGTTTTCTAGTTTTTGGTGTGACAACAGAATAAGTGTATTGAACAGTTTTTAAACTTAAAAGCCGTAGCTTTGAGTATTAAGTGGAGATTTAGTTTTGAATACTGAAAAGCTTTACTTGTATGAAAAACTATTTCCCAGTTACATATCGATTGTGTTTCAGTATTATAAATTGTCCCTTTATATCATATGTATATATGATAAGGTGTTTGGTGTGACACAGTAGATCTTATCATTGGTTCAATTTATGATATATAAATAACGCTCGTAACTGAGACAGTTTGGATATACTGTCAGTTTAGGTTATTGTATGATTCGAAAATTGGTTTGTCTAGACTAATTGAATCATGCGGATATGCCCAAGGCATATTGAGCAGGACCTATTTAGGATTGAATTAACTTGTACTGATTTTCATAGTTAATTCAAACCTTATATTCTAATCTTTTAATCCTTATACTAGAGCTAGGGCTATTAATTAAACGGGTTGACCCGCATAACCCGCCCTACCCGTAACCGTTTAAGAAAGTGGGTTGGCTTATGCGGGTGAATGAGCTATTCGGGTGGGTAACCGAATAACCCATACGGTTTGGTGGGCGGTTTTGGGTTTGGGATTTTTTAAACGGGGATCGCCTGCAACCCGTTTAATACTTTGAGTAGGGGTGTACAAGGTCCGGTTTGGTCGGTTTGAATTTAAGCTATTTGTTCACAAAGATAACCCACCACGTCAAAGACAACTAGAACCACGTCTATAAACATCTACATCCATTCATGTGATTTTAAACTGATTTTTTTGCTTGATGTTTTACTCACTTTAATCTCCTTTTTGTAGAATATTACGATGGGGTTAGTGGCACCAAAACAAGTTAAAGTTGCACCTTTTATGAATCAAGGGGTTTGTAAGTTTGTAAGTATTTGCATTTCAATCCATTCTTTAATATTCAAATGATGTTTTAGGGCGTCAATCTTACTATGTGTATTGGTTTTGTAGGTTGAACTTGGAACTCTCATCTATTGACAATTAGGAGCCATGATTTGAAGACTTTCTTATTTGACTTGAAACTTGATGGATGGATTTTATGGATTCATGTTATTGCTGGATGAATGTATTTTAATTTTTATGGATTGTTGATGGATAGATTTTATGGATTGTTGTTATTTGCTGCTGGATGGATGGATTCAATCAATTTTATGGATGGATGGATGGATGTATTTTAATCTTCAAAAATCACGTCTTCAAAAATAAATTCTTCTTATTCCCCGCACTCCATTCGAAATTACATTCAATCAATTTTTCATCCGAACACAGATTTAATGGAGATCAGCGATTGTATTTTTGGACGAACAACAACTAAATACAACAGAAAAATCACTTATTTTTCTTAAAAAATCACTTCTTCCTCTTCAAAAATCTCTTCTGGTTCTAGACATAAGGGACGTAGCTGGACGTAGAGGGACGTAGCTGGACGTGGTACTAGTTGTTTTGGACGTATCAAGAAGTGGTAGACTATGTTCTGTGAAAAATTCAGCTAAAATTCACATGTTTGGATTATACTTGGTGTGATAGTTATTTTTGGATGTGGTGCTTGTTGTTCTCAGATGTGGTGGGTTGTGTTTGTGAAAAAAATAGCTTAAATTCACATGCACGGATGTAGACATTTCTGGACGTGATGCTAGTTGTTTTTGACGTGGTTCTAGTTGTTATGAGACGTGGTAGAGCTGTCTTTGTGAAAAAAATCTGCTTACATTCTCATTCATGGATATAGATATTTTTGGACGTTGTTCTGAGATGTGGAGGGTTGTGTTTGTGAAAAAATAGCTTAAATTCATAGGCATGGATGTAGACGTTTCTGGACGTGGTGCTAGTTGTTTTTGACGTGGTGCTAGTTGTTTTTGACATGGCTCTAGTTGTTTTGAGACGTGGTAGAGCTGTCTTTGTGAAAAAAATCTGTTTAAATTCTCATTCATGGATATAGACGTTTTTAGACGTTGTTCTAGTTGTTATGAGACGTGGTGGGTGTATTTATGAAAAAATAGCTTAAATTCACACACATGGATGTAGTTATTTCTGGACATGGTGCTAGTTGTTTCTGGACGTGGTGCTAGTTGTTTTTGACGTGGTGCTAGTTGTTCTGAGATTTGAATGTTTTTCTTTATGTGTATGGATTGATTGGTTGTTGGAAGAAAGTGATAGATTTGTAAAAATAGGAGTTTTTTTTAACAAATAAAGAGGTTTGTTAAAAGCGGGTTATTTGGGCCCCAAATCGCAAAACCGAATAAAAATTGGTGCAGTTCGGTGCGGTTTTCTCCTTATGCGGTTTGGTTAATGGGCGGGTGGCGTACTACCAAAAAACCAATTAACCCAAACCGATTAACCCGTATAACCCTCAAACCGCCCGTTTGAACACCCCTAACTAGAGCTGACATGAGAGTTAGACATAGTGTACTTTGATTTGCCAAAGGGTGCGGTCAATTGAGGCATCGATCTCGGTAAGTTGGGTATATGTGTCATTGGTTGTCGAAAGGAAACCATGAACCGGTGCGTCCGGGGTGATGGTGCTCCCGAGATGAGCTTGAAAGGATTATTATACTAAACCCGGCCGGTGGACTTATATCCGGTATAATAATAAGGTCGAGTGGTACTAACCTTGGATAACAAGAAGTTGATTAATTTATTTATCAGTAAATTAATAAATTGATGAGCACTATATCTTTGACGCGGGGAGATAAAAGAATAATTAAAGTGTGTACGAAACAATTTCATTTTGAGCGGTAGTTCTATAATTAATCCGTTAGTGGAACGATTAATTATGTGTTGGATTAATTGGCAAAGTGGATTAAATAAATATTTATCCTTGGGTTAATTAATATTTAATTGACAAAGTGGATTAAGAAATAATCCTTAGGTTGATTAATATTTAATTGAAAAAATAGATCAAATAAATAATCCTTGGGCTAGTTGGTATTGACTAGTCTAGTTAGGACTAAGAAAGTCAATTAAAGTCCAACACAAAAGCCTAACTTAAAAGCCCACTAGGTCTCCCTTAAAGCTCCTTATAAATAGATTAAGTTAGCCCTAAAACTCAAGAATTCAAGTCTTGCCTCCTTAGAGAAGAAACACCTAGAGAGAGATTTTAGATCTATTCAAGAATCTTTCTCGAAGTCGGTGCATTCTCTCCTGGAAACACGGGGGCTTTTGTTTTTGTCGAGGTGGGAAGAATCTGGTGAGGCAAGAAGTTCATGCATGAACAGTGTTTTCGGCGTGAACAGTATTTCCAGTATGAAAAGTATTTTCTGGCGTGGACTTGGTTTTCATTGGATCTTTAGATCTGATAATAGATCTGAGTTTCGCGAACCTGATCTGTTCATGTAGAGTTCATTTTAGGTGAGATCTGATAGTTTGGGTGATTTTTAATCAGATTTGATCTTCGTTTTCCTGACGGGTTTTCTAGTTAGAGTTTTCGTGCTAGTTGATCTGGTAGATAGTTCCCCACACAACTTCCAGATCTATCTTGGAGACATTCGAGGGATTTCTTTGGGAAAAGCTTCAAACGATGCAATCTTAGGATCAAAGGTGGAAGCTTTATCTTTTTCAAGTTAATTTCTTCGAGACACACGCTTCAATGGTATAATCTTTGATTCCATTTTTACTTAAAGATTTGATTTTTAGCGTGTTATTTAATAGATATAACAAGTATAAGCCTATATCCGCTTATGGGAATTAATTTTAGAGTTTGGGCTTGATCGAAAGTTTTCGATTCTAGAATGCATAGCACGAAAGTAAAATTTTCGATTTGGCCCAGACCGGATCTTAATTCCTTAACTCTCATCCGGTAGTCGAGCTACTGTTCTGATTGATTTTAGTTTGACTGTGAGAGAGTACCTGCTTACTTTTGGTTTGTGTGCTTTTGTGTTTCTCTAGAAGCATCTACTTATATTTAGTAATTATTTAAAAAAGTCATTTTTGTTTGTCTTTAGCTTTTTCTTGTTTTGTTAGACTTTTGACTTTTCATTCTTAATATTCAAAGTGGTCTTTGTTTTTCTTTTTATGTTTTTGATATCACTTTTGTGTGTTTTAGAGTCTTTTTGTGTGTTTTGAGTATTGTGTGAAGAGAAACCATCGAGTCAGTACATAGGGAAACAAGTTATCGGGGGGTCATTGTTTTGAGTAAGGTTGAACGCTGCAAAGGTTAGGTCATTGATCCGTGACCCTAAAAAGTGGACTGCACAAAGGAAGCTAGGGACCAGCCGCGAGGATACCGCGACGATGCCACTCGATCGCGACCTCAAATTCATGGCCGTGCGCATTGCGCCAATTTGGTTAATTCTTTTATTTTGTGTTTTGTTTTTTTTTTTTTTTTTGTGTGTTTTGTTTTGTTTTGTGTCGAATTACACTTGGTTTTCTTTTGTGTTCTACCTTCTTTTGTAGGCTGGCATTGAAGATAATACAAGTGTAGCTCAAGTGAAAAAGCAAGCGAGTTGAAGGGAAGATAAATCATGGACGGAAAGCCTAGACTAAATATATGTGACCTTCGGAGTTTTGTCACTAACATACAAATGCCAAGCATGAACATGGGTAGCTGCCCAGCTTCTAGCTACAGCCTAGGTTGTCCCTTGCTAAAGAATTTTGGTAAATTAACATCACACGCACGCAAGGCTTAGCCGAGGATTTTTGGTCGGGTAAAGGAATTCCCTCCCCGCAAGGCTCCGAGAAGCACCAAATTCCTGTGCGCATGGCGCTGACAAGGTCCATTCCTTTCTTTTGTAAATTCGTTTATTTCTTTTGTGTGCGTTTTTATTATTTTAGATACCTATGAATTTAATTCTTGGTTTTTAAAATAAATATCCTTTTTTGATTTTTGAAGTCCTTTTTATTACTTCTAATATTTTTGAGAATTTGATTTCTTAAAAGTGTCAGAAGCAAATATATTTTTCTTTTTGAGTCTGTTTATTATTTTTGAAATAAACGACAGAAAGTATTTCTTGAATTTGTTTGAAAGTAAATATTCCCCTTATATTCGTTTGAAGTTTGGAGAAACGCGGAGTATTATCCTTTATTTTTATGAATACCTTGTTTTCCCATCTATTCTTGGTGCAGTTGTTTTATTGTATGCAGGAAATTCCACTAGGAAAGAAGATACCAGGGAACCAAGCTCCCTGAGCATCACAAGCACAGTCCCCATGTGTTTTGTTATATGCTTTTGTTCTATCTTTAGAGATCAGAGGTGAAGAGGATGATGGGCTCTTCATTGGCGAGACCAGTGAAGTAGTTGAGGAGCAAACTCGATAAACCCTCCTTTCCTTACATCAGGATTGTCCACCAATTGAGCACCCACATATGTTGTGTATTGTTCAACCATCACCAAGTGCTAGTCTAGGGAAAGGATTGCAATAGTTAGATGATTTTGGTGAGCCAAAGGATGATGAAGTCTTTATTAGAGGTACTGATTGAGGTACTAATAGAGATAAAGAATAAGGGAATAGGCATGCCCTTCTAGCCTCATGTCAAGCAATACCCCTCCAAAGTGCAGAAGCAAATGATGACTATGATATGTTGTGAAGCAGTGAAGGGCGTAGTGCTTTGCAATATAGCACCAATAGAAGCCTGTCATATTCAACTAGGAAGACTTTGTGAATTTGACATAAGAGTCACCCTTGTGACTAACAGGTACTTTTTAATGTTTAATTGTTAGAAAGCTAACGATTTGTCACTTTTTCATGCAAAGGTTTCTAGAGCTTGAGAGACATTGCAAGAAGAGAGTGAAAAAGAAGAAAGTTTTCACGCCATTGGCACATTGAAAGCTGTACAACCACTAGATAGCTCAAAGCAGAATTTTGCCCATTTCCCTACGAGGATTTGCGAAACCCACTTGTGGGAGCTAATAGTTGTCATCTTAAGGCATTTTTTTTACCTTTCCACATTTTGCTTACAATGTTATGCAGGTTTAAAGGTTCATAAAGGAGACTTAAGCTATAAACCCAGAAAACTTGAAATGACTTTCACTCTTCGCTGTGTGATGCGCCCTGTGAAAAGTCTTATTTTCTATAAGGAGAGTATAGTGTGACTTTCGCTCCTCACTGTGTGTTGCGCCCTGCGAATAGTTCTGTCTTCTGAAGAGGGGAGTATAGTACCCTATTATCCTGACTTGTCTGTATGGCGTAGGAAAATAGGTTCGACAAGAAGTTTAACAGAATTCGGAGAATTGAGCAAAAGTGTTTCACTAGTCCTAAGCCTAGGATACTCGGTAAGTCTTTTTCTGCTCATTGAAATATTTCTAATTTTGCTTTGTGTGACAATGCATATTTGAGGAAAAATCGTTTCTAGCAAGGAGGGGATGATGTGAACATCAAGAGCTCTTTCTCCACTCCCTTCAAAACTACGCAACATCTCCCTAAACTGACAAGGGATTTTCGCAGCTCTGGTTTAGGGAGCCCCAACGAGACCCAGAATGTGCCCAAATTGAAAATTTCATCATGTTAAAGAACTTGGGCCAATATATGGGATGAGACATTCAAACGGGCCTAAAAAAGATGTCACATGACATCAATATGCATGTTCAAAATTCAAGACATACCTAGTTACGAATTTCCCTATGGGAGTCCATGGAAACCCTTACTGTGGATCAAAATAACCTCAAGAGAGATCCATTAATATATATTGTTGGACCTATGATGATAAGTAGATGAAAGAGTTCAAAACATAATCTTAAATCCATGAAGTTGTTATCGACGAAGCCCATCAGGCCCAAGCCCATTTATACCACTCGAGGCCCAAACGCATTAGCACCTCGAGGATGAAAGAAGATAGACATGTAGAGTTAATGTAGATGATGGTCCGAGCCCAAAATAAATTTTAAAGATTGGGTTGAATATTTAAAGTCCAAGATATGAAGACTCATGTCACTCCCTAAGCCCATTTGAGACCCCTAAGTCTCTTCCTACTAGGATTGTTATTTTGTTTTCATAGTTCTAGAAGGTTTTGTTAGTTTATCCTATTACAACTAGGATCGATGGATTTTTCCTTTCTTGATTAGGATTTTATTTTGATTTGTACTCTATCTCTATTGGTTGAAATTATAAGCCAATCAGAGGTAGATTATGAGTTATTTTTTTAATCCCTCTTTCATTAGGATTGAGTGATTACTTTTTAGAAAATTAAGAGATCTTGTAATTGCCTATAAATAGGCCACCCTACACGAAAATTTAATAGATTTTTTTTATATTTGCCTTGAATTTTTGAATTCTCCCCCTTTGAGTTGTGACTCATCCTGATCTTGCGAGATCAAAAGCGTGTGTTGTCCTTGCAAGGAAACCACAAACCTTTTGTTGGTTTCAATAGTTTAGGTTGAACTATTAAGCATTGACATGCGTTGACTAAATAAATCACCAACCATCACCGATCCTCTGAATTAATTTTCGCACAAAGTGGTCTAAATAAGAGTGTGTTTTCTTGAGTTGAGTGATTCCACCCCTTCGATTCATGCTTGGAAGATAGAATGAGAGAATCTCGGGAAACACTTAGGGTCTTATCGAAAAGTAAATCAAACTGGCAGATTCGCTTTCATCATTGACTTATATTTCGAGCAAGATTATCCGTCAGGTATACATACATGTTTATAATTATATACATGTTTTGAAATAAGGGTATACATTGAACCAAATCATGATATTCATATATTTTTTTCTAATAATATTTTGTTATTTAAAACATGTATTTACATAAATTTTTTTGTTGTATGCATAATTGATAATGGAATTATATTTTGAATTAATTAATAAATATGCATACATTTTAATATTTTTTACATGGATACATATATAAATATACATATATGATACTAGTTTTGTATATACATTCATTTTTATTTATTCATACAACATTGCATAATCCAAAATTGATTATGACTATAATTCTTTTTGTTGTTTAAAAGGTGATATGGTCGGTTGTGAATCCTTGATGGGTGTAAAGGTGAATTCATTGGATGATGCATACTTATTGTATAATTAGTATGCTTACTGTTGGGGATTTAGTGTTGGTAAAGATAAACAGAAAAGTAAAATGGTTTCTGGTTCAGCAACTATTTATTTGAAGGGTTTTGTTTGTGGCAAAGAGGGAGCAAAGACTAACACATGGGAAAGTTAACAAAACTTACTCCAAATTAGATATGCCCACTGGTTGTGAGGCAATGATACAATTTACTAATGATGGGTTGGGACAATAGATAGTTACAATACATAAGACTGAACATAACCATGATTCATGTCCTTTGATTCAGAGACATCTTCTTTGGTCACATAGGTCTGTTCCAAAAAGTATACTAGATTATATAAGGGAGTTGAAAGAAAATTGTGTATCTGTTGCTGATACATTAAGCTATCTCACAAAGGTAGTTGGGGGTCATTTGTGAAGGAAAACAGAACAAGCCCGGGCTAAATCAAAAATCTCACTTTCGTGGAATGCATTCCAGAATCGGAAGCTTTCGACAAAGCTCAGGCTCAAATTCATTTTTCCATGAACGGATCTAGGCTTATACTTCTTTAATTTATTAAATCGACATCTAACGCATAAAGATTGAACCTTTAATTAAAAGCGGAAGGATTAAAGGTTATACCTTTGAAGCAAAGTCCAACGCAACAAGAAAAACCAAATCTTTCCTTGCGATTACCACCGAAATCCAAAAGATGACTCCAAGAAAACTTCGAATATTGCGTGGGCAATAATCTATCAAAGTGTTCTACCAAATCCCACGAGAAACCCACAAAGAAAATCCATTGAAAAGATTAAATATGCCCAAAAGATCAAACCTTTAACCAAAAAAACTGCTGCCACTATTTTTCTTGCCAATAAAATTGAACCCACTTCAACTCTGGTCACGATCTGGACAACCGGGATTGTGGATCACCAACCCAAGGGAGAGATCAACACAAACCCAGCTGGATCAAGCACCCCGGAGCTGCTAGAAGAGGGCTGGGAGGATAAAGATGAAGAATGTGAAGTCCAGCCAAAGCTAGAAAATCCGGCCAAAAAAGATTAAAAAAACTGGGCAGCAATTAAATAAAATCCATCAATGGGCTATCTAAAAGTTTGATCTTTGGACTTAATCTAAATCGAGAAGTGAGATTCCAAGTTCGTTTTTGAAAGAAACCCAAGAAAGGAAGGAGAGTCTCTCTCTAGAACTTTCTCACTCAAGAGGAAGGAAAAATGTCTTGTAAGATTTTCTTAAGTTTCTTTGGCCTTAAGCTTTCTATTTATAGGGAGCTCTAATGGAGACCTAGTGGGCTTTTGAGTTGGGCCTTTTAATTTGACTTTCGTTGACCACTTAGTCTTTCCTAGACTAATCAACTCCAATCGACCCATTTGAATTAATTTCTTAACCCACTTCGTTAATTTAATTTAATCGAATCCTTATGATTAATTAATTCATATAGAATTAATTTCTTAATCCACTTTGTCAATTAAATATTAATTAAACTTTTAGAATTAATTAATTCACTTTGTCGATTAGTCAAATACATAATTAGTCGTACCACTATAGGACTAATGATGGAACTACCGCTAAAAAATGACTTTATATCTCGCCACTATATTTTCTTCTATCTCCCCACATTAAAGATCTAGTGCTCGTCGGTTTATCAATTTACAGGCAAACTAATTCATCGATTTCTTGGTATCCGAGATTAGTACCACTCGACCTTCTTATTATACCGGACATAAAGTCCACCGGCCGGGTTTAGTATAATAAACTTTACGAGCTCATCTCAGAAGCACCATCAACCCGGTAAACTGGTACTTAGATTCCTCCAACTAGCAATGGCAAGTAAGAAGCTAAACATCGTATACCCAACCTACCGAGGTATAGTCCTCAATTGACTGCACTCTTTGGCAAATCAAAGCATATGATATCCAACTCTCACGCCCGTCCCAATCTCGGGATTGAGAGACTGAATACTATGACCGAATTGACTACGCTGATCAGTAGAAGTCAATTCTATCCCAACTAGTCGTGCTCAATATGACCCGGGCATATCTGTGGGATTTAATTAGTCTAGATAAACTAATTTCTAAACCACACGATAACCTATACAGATAGTTTGTTCAAACTATCTCAGTTATGAGCATACTTTTATATATCAATACTTTAACCAATAACGATATCTACTGTGTGTTTTCACACACCTATCTAGTTCTATGATATAATGGAACAATTTAATAGTGAAACAAAATGATATGTCATCTGTGGATATTAGTTTTTGATACAAGTCATAGCTTTTCTGTATTCAATACTAACAATTTGTTGTTTGGCTTTACTGCTAGAGATGTGTACCATAGTTTGGCAATTCATAAAGCTAGAGAATTAGATGGTGACAACTCAAATGCTCTCCTCAAAATGCTTAGAGAGAGAAAGGATAAATAAGATGACTTTTACTACGATTTTGATTTAGATTGAAATTCTTCTTTATGCAAAATTTTTTGAACAGATTGTCGGATGAAGTAGGACTATGATATTTTTTGGGATCTACTGGTTCATGATACAACATATCATACTAATAAGTACGATATCTGATGTGATTCATTTTATACATACTTTTACTTGTTTTTAGCCTAGTTTTGTGTTACATACGGACAGGTGCTTAATCTGTTTGTATGGTAAAAATAATAGTTACGACCCTATTTGTGTTAATTGCAGGATAAACATGCATAAAATGAGAATGTAGAAAACCACACTTTGGACTTAGTATTTGGAGCAAAACAAAGGATTCTCAAGCTAGAAGAAAGGACATGGCCAGCAGATGACAGCTTCACTTGAGCATGAAGTTCACCAAGTCTAGTAAAATCCAGCGTTTAGCAACCGTGAGCTGAAGACGTCCAGTTCATGACACCGTTCACTGGACGTGACCCCAAAAAGTGGAGATAGCACTGAAGCGAAGTGGCAGAAACCTTCGGACGAAAGCGTCCCTCGATGATCCCAACGTGATGATCACCGAATGACAGCGTCAGGAGAACTTTAGAAAATGATGATAAGAAACTGCAACGTCTATTGAAGCCAAGTCCAACCCTTCAGTGTACGGTGACCGAGACAGAACACTTCCAAGTGACGCCCAGATGAAGCCACCGTTAGTTGACCGTCCGACCAACATCACCAACACGGGCAGTGGGCAGAACCCAGAATGACAGTGAGTACGCCAACTATAGCTATGAGTATGACCACAGTGAAAGATTATCTGCCCGGGCCTAGCCATAAACTCACTTTCGTGCTACGCATTCCAGAATCGGAATCTCTGGCCTGGTCTAAACGCTAGCACAATCGCTATTCCAACCCTTGATTGAAATAACATTGCGCATGATCTTGGTTTGTACTAATTCGATTTATCACGCAACAAATAAATTCTTAATTAAAAGTGAAAACATAAGAATTACCTATGGAAGCGTTTACTCAGGTGATTCTCTTGTATACCTCAAGACTTTGCTTGTATGCTGTGTGGGCAGCAATCTAACAAGGAATTTAATCAGCTAAGCACCACAATTCAATTAGAAAAGATCCAGCAAAATTTGCCGGACCAAACTTCGACTTCCTGTCACCGCACTCACTGATTGAAGACACCACACGTGCCGCCGCCCGAGAGGAGCTTTTCCACGCGCTGCCGCTTTACTAGCCAAACGCCGCCACCAAAAAATTATCCGATCAATGCCACTGTCCAAGAAAGTAAACTGCAGGCCACAAAGCTTAAAACCCACCTTTGAGAAAGAATTTCTCTTTCTAGGATTTCCTCTCTCTAGTTTTCTTGTCTTAAAAACTTATGAATTGTATATGTGGAATAGCTAATCCCTTGTCTATATATAGAGTTACAAGACTGACGCCAAGTTGGTTTAGGATTGGTCTTCCTAATGGGTTTAGGTAATTAATTAGTTTCCAAATCCAATTAGGTAACCAATCTAATAGGATAAACCAAATCCAATTAGATTTCCTATTCTCTAGGATTTCCTAATTCTAATTGAAACTTAAGACTTAATTAATTAATTAAATAATTCCACTTTGTTAATTACTTAATTAACTCTTAGGAATAATTAATCAATTAATTAATTCTACCTATTTAATTAACCCATTACAAAATTAATCGTACCACTAACGGATTAATTTTGGCACTACCATCCTACACCAGAATCGTTTCCGAAATAACTTAATTAATTTATTCATAATCTCCCCACATCAAACATATATTTATTAATTTACTGATAAATTAATTTATTAACTTTTTTAATTCTGAGACTATTACCACTCGACATTTTTACTATACCGGACATAAGTCTACCAGCTGGGTTTAGTATAATAAACATGACAAGCTCATCTCGGGAGCACCATCACCCCGAACCCAACCTACCAAGATTATTGGCCACAATAGACCTCACCCATTGGCATATCAAAGTACACTATGTCTAATCCTCATGCCTGCTCGAGTCTAGGGATTAAGAAATAGAATACTAAGAATGATTTGTCTATTAAATCAGTACAAGACAAATTATTCTAAATGGTCAAGTTCAATACGCCTCGGGCATATCTATATGATTCAATCAGTTTGGACAAACTAATTATCCGAATCACATAATAACCTAAACTGACAGTTTGTCCAAAGCTGTCTCGGTTACGAACCTCCTTTATATATTATTTCTTTTAACATATGATGAGATCTACTGTGTCACACAAGACACCTCATCATATAACTACATAATATAAATAGACAAATAATGCACAACAAAATATAACTAAAATATAAATCGATATATTAATTGGGAAAATGTACAATACAAGCATAGCTTATGTATTCAACTCCAACACACAGGAGACAAGAAGTATGATATTACAGCTAATGCTCCTTGCCCGATGAGACAAGAAGTACATTGGCGCAGGAATCACGCGGTCGAAGTAAGCCCAAAACAGTGTTACAGGCTACTTTAATCATTTTTGAATTGTGCAAAGATGCTTTTATGGATGGATGCCAGCGTTTGCCCCCTGAAAGATGCGAAAAAGCCAGTTTGCGATCATTAGCCACTAAACAATCCTGAAATTCTCATTTTATCCATCCAGCAATTTCTTCACTAGAAGTCCTTCTATAAATAGTAGTTGTTAACTTCGAACTCAAAAAAAAAAAAAAAAAAATATGGAGTAAAGGAGTAGTAGTTGAGTTTGGAGTTTCTTCCCTTGTAACTTGTTACTTGGGTTGTTTTATCCAAAACTATTTTATTTTCTTTATTCATGTTCTTTACTTATGAGTGTTGATTTGGAACCAATGAGGTTCTAAGCTTCCAAAGGCATTTTTACTCCTCTAGTGAGGTAGAGGAAAGGCAAAAGTCTCATTTACAGAGGTGCACTAGAGCAGGTTTGATAGTGTTGAACAACACGCATAGGCCTCTTTGTTATCCGATGAATGGAATAGACTGCCATCAAACCTGCTGAGCGTTATGTTGTATATGAGTTTCACGATTCTGTTTATAGTGAGTGTTGTAGTATAGGTTCCTAGTTAAACTAGCAATGCGAGTAGAGAGTGAAGTGTGGATGCCACAGAAGTCTGAATCATGACAGTATGATACAACTTATGGGGTTGTGATAGCACGAGATTAGAATTCTTGTCAGGAAATCTTAACTGATAATACTGTAGAAACTAATGATTCTATGCTATTCTGAGTCTAGTAGAGTCGGCATGCTTTTAGGGAAGTATTAATCGGCGATGCCTTAGCAACTATACACTCTCTGAAGCTCTAAGAGTCCAGCAGTATAGGAATGCTTTTAGGGAAGTCTTCATTGACAATAACTCAGCAACCACCTATTATGTAAAACTCAAGAGTTCAGCAGATTAGAAATGCATTTAGAGAAGTTTTTAGTGACAATACCTCAGCAACCACCTATTATGTGAACTTCTCAAATGAACAAGAGTCGAAATGCTTGTAGGGAGATCTTAATTGATGATACCTTAGCAACTATATCCTCTGTTCATTCAAGTCCTGGTATGATATATGTGTGTGATAAGGAGGTTTAATCCTCTTGTCAGGTAGACTAGTCAGATTGGTTCTAGGTCGTACACTAGAGCAACTGGGGAATCGAATGGTCGATTAAGCCGAGTGGTCATGAAGTAAGTGACACAGGTGTTGCTCAAGTTGAGTCGAGACTGTGCTCTATAGCACATTTTTTATCCCCATTATTAGGAAACTGCAACCTATTTTGTCAACAACAAACTATATTCAGAGCCTCTATTCTTATAGGGAAGTAAAAATCACAACTCTCATCCTCTATTTCTCTGTTCATTTAATTCCTTTTTTCATCCTTATTTTACGTACCTCACCATTCTGCTTAATTTACTGCTTTATATGTTTGCTCTGTTTTGCTATTATTCCTAACTTAAAGCAGGATTTTACCCTCTGTTCCCTATGGATCAACCCGTATACTATGTTTATTTTTTGTATTTGGTTATAAATTAATAATTCTGAGCAGTACGCAAAACTAAATCTGTTGGCATCAAAATTTTTGTGTCATTGCTGGGGAATCGGTTGCCAGGATTTCGTTGTTATATGGTAGGAGTAGAGGTAGAGCACAGCAATATGCAGTTAGTAAACTCGGTAGATATGGACAATAATACTTCTGAAGATCCCAATTCTGAACTTAGACCTAAACTATTTGGAGAATTATTCGCGTTTAGATACGAGGAAATATTAGGGATTCAGGGTAATGATCTAGGTGGCTACTGGAATCAAAAAGCTAAATGGGTAAATCAGTGTATTATGAACGGTGATTGGAGTAGTCTAAATAATTGGGAAGATCCTGTACTAGAACTTAAAATTTTTCTTAGCTTGCAGGCTCATGTGAAAAGGAATGAGCAGGTGTTAAGGAAATTTAATGAGTTTGAACAGATCTTCCACTCTTTTGAAATACTAAGGTCATTCATAATTAGTAAGGTAAAGAACCTGGAAAAGAGAATTTTGTCTCTGGAAAATGGTTATTTTAAGAGAAGTAAACATATCAATAACCATACTCCTAGGATGGAGCAAGCACTCCAGCAAGGAGAACTTAGTACTGTTCAAAGACAGTCCTATGGCCTTGAAGCAGCTGATAAGCTTGAGCCTGAGGAAGAAGATGAAAAATCTAATCACCTTGACCCCTCTATTGTAGAAAACATGGATTCAACTCTTAATCTGAATTCTTTCAATTAAGGAACAGAATCACATGGAAATTGATAATCACTTATTTCTTTTGATAACCAAAGTCATAAACTAAGGTATGAAGGGAGTCTAGCCTGGAAAACCAATTAACCCTGAAAACTTCAAAGACCATGACTTATTAGGAAGGTTTCTAAAAGATGAGAAAATGGATAGTGTGCTGAAGTTCTTAATCAAAAATCATTTTCTTATAACTTCCTACTCCAGAGATAAGAGGGAACTTGAAGGGCCCTGACATAGGTGTGGCAGTAGACTATAAATTCCAAACCATTGATTGGGAGGCAACCCAAGTTTAGATACTGTTAATCACTTAGTTAATATATGAGGAAATAGAATTAGGATAAATAATAAATAAAATCAAGACAAGAAACTAAGAGGGAATAAAGGGTGCATAGGTAAAAACTATTTGAGTAGGGTAAAGGTCAAAGCTCCCTCTTGCATTAGGCCGCAGCAAGTAGAAAGAAAATAGGCTAAGGTACTACCTCTTAACTTTTTGATTAAGTTCTGTATATGGGATTATGGGTGTAAATTAACAGTAATCAGAAGACCAAATTTTAAAATAACAAACATCAAATGTTCAACAACCTTGCAAATATGTTTTATAATTCAAAAGAATCTAACATGACTGTACATCTTCTTTAGAGTGGTTTATAGATTCCCTGACAGGAAAATGGAAGACGGCGACGAACCGAGATTCTTGTTTATGAAGGTCTCGTCGTTATTCAGGGAGTTCAAAGCACAAGAAGAAAATGAATCAATTGAGGAGTTACTAGAGGAATACTTGCTATTCAGACCACTTTGACACAAGTTCGATGTCATGGAAAATAGGCATCTAATGGTATTTGTAAAGGGAAAAGGATGTTAGAAATTGATCCCAATAGATAAAATAAGAGTAAATAAAACACTAGTTCAGTTGTTTTATTGGGGGATGTTTTTATCAAAACCAGGATCTGATATAGAGGTTTGGGGTCATCATATTCCCTTGTCCACAAGGGCTATCAATGAGTTCTTAGGACAACAGATTGAATGACACTTTGGGTTTGAAAAGATAAAGACTTTTGAGCCTAAAGAATAAGACTTCCAAAGAATTTTCAAGGCTGATCATGGGATTGTTCACAACTTGAATACGATCGCTTTCAATGATTTACTTCTGAATACTAAAGAAGTGTATACATTCCTCCGATACAACATAGCTTCAAGAACATCCACTGTGTCTCGGGTGTTTAGATTAAAATTGCTAATGTTGGCTATGAGGGAAGAAGGATTAAATGTTGGAAATATTATTTATGTTTTCATGAGGCAATTCTTCAACAACATATGTGAAGAAATACTATTCCCAAGTTTAATCATGGAGATGTGTCTGAAGGCAGGATTGAAACATCAAGAAGAGGATGAATTTGACCTCTTTGTGTGATACCTTGTAGAGAAAACTCTTCAAAGCACAATAGAATGGTGGGGGCTACAATCTCATAAAACTCCAGGAAGTCCAAGCAGCCAGTTCTGTGACAAGACTGTCCAATCACAGAGAAGATTGTTAATCCTATACTAGAATTTAATCAGAGTCTTGATTTTTATTTCTATTTCTTTCTTGTAATTCTATCCACATTAATGCATAGGAATTATAATTAGGATGATGTCTTCTGGTATGTGAATAAGTGGAAGTTACTCTTCTCACATAATTACACTTTAAAATTCTAAATCATGCATACCATAAGTGTGGGGGAGTGAGAATGGCACTAAATATGCTTATTTTCATGTTACCTGACAATGAATGAAGAAAATGATTAAGTCCCTTTACCTAAAACTAAATTTTTCTTAAAAATGATCATGCTCTAAGCTTTTTCATAATAAAATAATTTTTTTAAAAACCCCTTAAGCCTATTTTTAGAAGCCTTTAGTACTGTATGAAATACACTCATAGCCTTTAGTGATTAGGATAGTAACACATGGATTAAATCTCAACTATTGTCTTTAGATTTCCAAAATTTTTTGTGAGAAATTTTGAGCCTAAAGTCTCGCTATGACTTAATTTTTCTTTGTTAAGTGATTAGTCTTATATGCATTAATGAATTTAGAACTTGGCTAGTGCATACATAACAAAACCATTTATGTGTCCATGATTAGTCAAAATGATAAAAGCCCCTAGAAGTCTTGTTTCTTTTTTTTCTTACATACGCCCCTAGGGTTAGCCCCTTGAGCCCTACCTTTTCTTTGACATTCTTTACATAAACACCTTTTCTAAACCTTCCTTTTCGACCCCCTTCATTCTAATTTTCTATTTGGTAGTTGTGGTTCTTGCTCAAATATGCCAATATAACCAGGTGTTGTTCTTTTTAAGTGCTGCTTCAAAATAATAATAATAATAATAATAATAATAATAATAATATTTATGAACCAATGTCCCTAGTATGAATAAGTGGGGAAGCGAAGGATATCTAAGCCTTGTACCCTCGCGGTAGTATAATGGTGAGATGTAAGGAAGAAAAGGATCTTTAAGCCTTATACCCTTACGGAAGCACCAATGATAGTAGAATAAAGAGTAAGGAAGTGAATGACCTCTAAGCCGTGTACCCTTACAATAGTATAGTAGTAGGCAAAGCACAAGAACACACCATGGAAGGCCTAAAATGATAAGTTTGAGCAAGGGTTATTACTGCCATATTTTGTTTTCCTTTTGGATTTTTCACCCTTTTGGCCCAATTTGTTCTCACCCCATTCCTTTTCCTCTAAAACAAGCTCTTTTGATTGGGTTATTATGGACACAATAGACTGGTAGAGGAGTTATGTATATAATTGACTTGAGTGCTTTAATTCTATATATATAGTTACTACCCAAACACATCGAGCGAAATTGAGTGAACCTTTTAAGTGTGAGGGTGGAAAGTCAATAGGTCAATAGTTTTGGTAATGAATATGTGTTTCTATTTTAGTTACTGGGGCTAAATTTAGACCTTTATGCATTACTAAGGCTTGATTGCAGGAATGGCTTAAAGGGAGAATATCATTGCATGATCCTGTTTTCCAAAAGGGGAGCTTATTCATCTCTAATTTCATAGTTAGTATGCTTGAGGACAAGCAAAGTTTTAAGTGTGGAAGTGCTAATGCGATTCATTTTATATATACTTTTACTTGTTTTAGCCTAGTTTTGAGCTACCTACTAACAAGTGCTTAATTTGTTTGTATGGTAAAAATACTAGTTACGGCTCTACTTTTGTTAATTGCACGATAAATATGCATGTAATGAGTCTATAGAAAACCACACTTTGGACTTAGTATTTGGAGCAGCAAAAAGGATTCTCAAGCTATAAGAAAGGACATGGCAATCAGATGACAACTTCACTTGAGCGTGAAGTTCACCAAGTCAAGTTAAATCCAACGTTTGGCAACAGTGACCTGAAGACGTCCAGTTCACGACACTGTTCTCTGTAGGTGACCCTGACAAAGTAGAGATAGCACTAAAGTGAAGCAACAGATGCCTAAAAGAGAACATCACAATCTTCAGACGACAGCGTCCTTCGATGATCCCAACGTGATGATCACCGAACGACAGTGTCAGGAGAATGTGAGAAGATTACGATAAGAAACTGCAACATCTATTGAAGTCAAGTCCAACGCTTCAGTGTACGATGACCGAGACATAACACTTCCAAGTGATGCTCAAATGAAGCCACCGCCAGTTGAGCATCCGATCACCATCACCGGCACGAGCAGTGGGCATAACCCATAAGGACAGTTAGTACGCAGGCTATAGCTATAGGCAGGACCACAGGAAATAAGAAGTACGATATTACAGCTAATACTCCTTGCCCGATGAGATAAGAAGTACACCGGCTCAAGAATCACGTGGTCGAAGTACGTTTGGAATAGTGTTGTAGGTTGCTTTAACCAATTTTGAACTTTACAGGAATGCTTTTACGGCTGGATATCAGCGTTTGCCCATGGAAGATCCCAAGAAGCCAGCTTGAGATCCTTAGCCACCAAGCAATTCTGAAATTCCCATTTTACCCATTCAGCAATTTCTTCACTAGATTGCCTTCTATAAATAGTAGTAGTTAACTCCGAACTCAATAACAAGAAACAATAGGGAGTACATGAGTAGTAGTTGAGTTCGGAGTTTTTTCTCTTGTAATTGTTACTTGGGTTGTTTTATCCAAAAATCTTTTATTTTCTTTATTCATGTTTTTACATATGAGTGTTGATTTGGAACCGATGAAATTCTAAGTTTCAACCGGGATTTTTACTTCTCTAATGAGGTAGAGGCAAGGCAAAAGTCTCATTTACAGAAGTGCACTAGAGCAAGTTTGATAGTGTTTAACCGCACGCATAAGCCTCTCTGCTAGCCGATAAGTGGAATAGACTGCTATCTAACCTGCTGAGCATTCTGTTGTATATGAGTTTTCACTAATTCTGTTTATGGTGAGTGTTGTAGTATAGGTTCTCAGTTAAACTAGTAGTGCGAGGATGCCACTGAAGTCCGAATCATGGCAGTATCACACAACTTAAGGGGCTATGATAGCACAGGATTAGAATTCTTGTCAGGAAATCTTAACTAATAATACTTTTGAAACCAATGATTCTTTGCTATTCAGAGTCTAGCAGAGTTGGCATATTTTTAGGGAAATCTTAATCGACGATACCTTAGCAACCATACACTCTGTGAAGCTCTAAGAGTCCAGCAGTATAGGAATGCTTTTAGGGAAATCTTCATTGACAATACCTCAGGAATCACCTATTATGTGAAACTCAAGAGTTCAACAGATCAATAATGCATTTAGGGAATTCTTCAGTGACAATACCTCCGCAACCACCTATTCTGTGAACTTCTCGAATGAACAAGAGCCAGAATGCTTGTAGGGAGATCTTAATTGATGATACGTTAGCAACTATATCCTCTGTTCATTCAAGTCTTTGTATGATATATGTGTGATAAGGTGGTCCAATCCCCTTGTCAGGTAGACTGGTTCAATTGATGCTAGGCTATAAACTAGAGCAACTGGGGACTCCAATGGTCGATTAGGCAGAGTGGTCACGGAGTAATAGACACAGGTGTTGCTCAAGTTGAGTCAAGACTGTGCTTCATAGCACATTTTTTATCCCCATTGTTAGGAAGCTGCAACCTATTTTGTCAACAACAAGCTATATTCAGAACCTCTATTCTTATTGGGAAGTAAAAATCACAACTCTTATTCTCTGTTTCTCTGTTCATTTAATTCCTTTTTTCATCCTTATTTTACTTACCTCACCATTATGCTTAATTTACTGCTTTATATGTTTGCTCTGTTTTACTATTATTTCTAACTTGACAGCAGAATTCTACCTTTTGTTCTCTGTGGATCGACTCGTATACTACGTTTATTCGTTACATTCAGTTATAAATTAATAATTCTGAGTGGTACACGATATTAAATCCATTGGCTTCAATATGATATGTGGTCCTGTTGTTGGTATGGACCATCATTCTAGAACTATAATGTTTGGATGTGGGTTTTTACGAATGAGACTACTGAATCCTTTGTGTAGTTGTTTAATACTTTTTTGAAATCTATGGGAAGGAAACAATTGATTACTATCATGACAAACAAATCTACTGCAATGGGTGCAGGTATTGGTAGAGTTTTTTTGAATTCTCGTCATCATTTACGCATATGACATCTGATTCAAAATTTAAAAATAATATTATGGGTTTAAGAAAGAAAAAGGGATTTTGTGATATGTTAAATTATATAATGAAATATGTGTTTTGCATAGAGGAGTTTGAAGAATGTTGACAAGGTAACTTTATTTTTTTTTAATTATTTTGGTATTTGAACAATTTATGTACCTTTAATGTACATGGGAATTAACATAATATACACGGTCTTGTAATGTTTTATTCATGTGGTCTATACTTATTGTGCATGCAACTAATGTAATCCTTTTTAATGTTTTGAAGGTTGTTGGCGGAATATGATTGTTGTGATAATAAATGGTTGATGAAATTATATAGAATCAAAGAGAAGTGGTGCCCTGTATTTAGTAAGAATTTTTTTTTCTGGTGGTATTTTATCTTTTCAAATGAGTGAGACAACCAATAAGTCTGTTTCTAAATGTCTCTCAAAAAGTGCAACTTTATGTGATTTTTATCATTGTCTGGTTGATGTTGTGGCACGTTGGAGGAACAATGCAAATGAGCAGGATTATTTTAGCAATCAAGCTTGTGTCGAGATTATTGCTATTGAATCTAAAATGCTTTAGCATGCGAATGACATATATACTAATGCAACATATAATATGTTTCATAAACAATTTCTAAAGATTTCATTGATGATGCATGAACGTTGTGAATCTAATGATTCAACAAATCAATTTTTGGTGTGGTTGCCAGATGATACGTACAAGCACATGGTATCATTTATTGAAGAAGATTGTACAGTTTCATGCACTTTTGGAATGTATTCGGAAGTTGGGATTTTGTGCTGTCATTGCCTTCGCGTGCTTAACATGCATTGTGTACAGGTATTAAAGAATGATTGTTTGATATATATCTGAATATGACTCAAATTGTATTCATATATAAAGTTATGTATATTGTAATATATATGTGTGTGTGTGTGTGTTTTATTGATATTTTATGTTACAATTGTATGTATGTATATGTTTTGTAATGAATAACATTTTGTATCTAATGTAGATATATACTATCACATGTTCTACACGTGGTAGAAATTAATAATATTTGTGTTTTATTTCATACAAGTTATTCCAAAAAAATACATTATGCACAAATGGACTAAAAATGTTATATTGGATAGTGTTTGTGCTATTGATATTAATATGGTGCCAAGTAGCATAGAAAATTATTCTACAAGTGTTTGGAGAATGCATATCATCAAGTCGTTCATAGGATTAATTATTGTCAGTGAACCGAACTCTAATGTTCACCAAATTTTGAGCTAGAATATGATGTCACTAAGGTCAACTATTGCTGCTGAAGTTGGGATTTCAAGTCTTGGGGAACTAGGACATCATAAACATCCTGATGTATGTAAAGTTGGTGATTCGTTAGGTCGTAGGGCTAAAGGTGGGAAGAATGTTCGACCTGAAAGTATTATTGAGAAAATGTATAATCAAGCAAAGAGCAAGAAAAGGAGGAGAGAGGAAGCGGGAAACAGAAGAAGAAGAAGAAGAAGAAGAAGAAGAAGAAGAAGAAGAAGAAGAAGAAGAAGAGAGGGCGGTAGGGAACGGATGAAGAAGAAGAAAAGGAGGCGGCCGTGGAAGAGAGAGGCGGGTCAAAGTAATTTAGTTAAAAGTTAGCGACAATTAAGTCCAAATTAAGGCGATAAATAAGTAAAATGTGAGGCGATAAATAATAATCATTAAATCATTGTAACACTGAGCCATCAAAACAGAATATATAATTAAGACCCTTTAGAATAAAATAATACTAAAAAAAATGACCCTTTAAGTTGAATGTTCTTCAGAGACAGTGATGGATGGATGAAAACACACAACTTAGTTCTTTGATCGAACAGAAAACCAACATGTAAATAAGTTGCAATTTCTAAGGGATTATGATACATTAAACCCGCGCGCACCAATTTCTTTGGACTCGAGCATTCGTTCTAAGCAGGTCTTTGAACCTGCAAACAATCATCGTTAGCATGATTCATTCAAAAGTTTCAGTAGAATATAAGTAGCAAACATTGAAATCGATATTCTCAATTTCTAATACTTTGGGAATACAGAATGATGCCATTATTTTAACTAAGCGAAAGACAAACATTTTTATAAAATTAAAAATTACAATTTCAATCCATAAACTATAATTATTTTATGTGTTTGTCAGGTGAACCTAAAAATATTCAAAAACTTTTTAAATTTCAAGAGTTTTAATAAATAAAAATGTAAATTGAAGAGTTAAAATTACTAAAATTCTAAAATTTTTTAAATATTTTTATTTGTATGAACAAAAATTTTGAGATTTCATGTTTGTAAAACAGGCAACTCCTGTCCAGAAAAATAATTTATCATGCTTGGTGACCCATGTGCTTTTAACATTTTAAAAAAGTGACAGACTATAACATGACAATTTATTGATTAAAAAAATATAATTCTTTCGCCTCAGAATCAGTTCGTCCAATATAAAAAAGTTTGAATACAATTATTGTTATTACTATTATTATAAAAAGAAACACTAAGAAATATCAAAGAAAACGTCACATATGTGGGAATAAGTGAGGCTTCACATGAAGGGGTGGAAGCAACTATGAAAATTCTACTATCTCAAATATTTTTATATTGAAAAGAGAGGAAGGCAGATGTGAATGGAAATTGAGAAACAAATTTGACCTAAATGAGGAAGGGTGACTCTGAAACCAGCCAAATTATGAGCTTTACCGGAATAGCATGGTGTCAGCGGGGGTTTGGAATTCAGTGTTAGGCTCATGGATTCCCAGAATTCTGTGCCCAAATTCAGTCACACCATTTATTTTTCCGAGGTAAGGTCATTATCTCTATATATATACAAACCATACAGTGGCTTCTGTCTTTATACATTTCTTTTGTTGTTTTCTTGCTCGAAGAGCTTATTTCTATATCAATGGCGGAAGTTAGGGTTTAATGCTGGACCAATAAAATCCTTTCATGGATGAATGTGGGCTGGGAATGTATTCTGCCAACGTAATTCATCTACATTTAGTACCTTAAACAGAAATGGTTTGTAGAGTCGATGTTATGCTTAAGAATATTTATACAACTTAAATATAAATTTTACATATAATGAATAAAAATTTTATTTTAATAAAATATTTCTCGAGTATCATCTTTGCACAAGGGTCATTCTATTTTTCTCTTTATCGTTTTAAATTTTATTTGAATGTCTCTCGAAAGGACTTTCTATAAAATATTTTATTTTTATAAAAAATATAAAATATAAAAATTTCTACTTTAATTAGTAATCCTCCAGTTCACAATATAAGTCAATTCATTTGATACACAATTTAATGAATTTAAATTACAATTTCTTTAAAATTTTAATTAATTATATTAGTATTTTTAATTAAGTTTAATTAACATATTTTTTGGTATGTCGCTCTAAAACAAAGATTGACTTAAATTATGAAATAAAGAAAGTAATGGATAATAATTATAAAATGAAAACAAATTTGAGTTCCATTGCCGGAATAAAAATTTAATGAATTTTTTTTTTTTTTTTTTTCGATACATGATACATCAATGCATATCTTCAATTTTAATTTCAAGTTTATAGATAGACGTATTTAATCAAATATGCTTAAAGAAAAAAAGAAATTAGGAGGGGAAAGAATTGAGAAAAAAGATGCCAAATGTCCAGGCTGCCATTAGGGTGGCAAAACGGTTGACATTAGGGTCAATTTAACCCGTGAAAAAAATGGGTTGGATTGACCCAATCCGTTTATTAAATGGATTAATAATATGTCAACCAAACTTAACTCGTCTAACTCATTTAATTAAACAAGTCATCTGTTTAACCAGTTTAACCCGCCGACTCACCTAACATATTTCAATTATTTTTTTATCAATATAAAGCATTTATTATCATCAATTTTTATAATTCTGGAATTAAATATACATTACAATCATTACTAATAAAAAGTTTTCTTATAAGACCTATTTCATGCTGTTAATAAGTCTAATTTTTGCTTTAAAAAATAAGTACAATTTTAAATTGTTAAAATTTATATTTAAATTACTCATTCTTACACATTAAGTAACAATGTCAATGTTTAACCATAATTAATTCACTTGTACACTACACATTGGTCATTGTGTTTTTAATGTTAATTAGATTTGTTTACTTTCGCATGAAATTCGCGTTTTTGAATTTAGTTCGGACATCATACTCACATTATCGTAGATATAACATTGCATAAAACATACATCATACTCACTCCTCGAAAGAAACAAAGAAGATATAAAAATAATTTACTTGATATGAAATAATACCAAATCATCATCTAATTAAAAAATTATAAAAATTATTTTAAAAGATCGAACAGAAAATAAATATATACTTATAAAATCTCCAATCACACAAAAAAGTGAGTGTCTGACTATGTGCGAGACTGCTGGGCAGCAAACCAAAATTAATTAAGTTTTTCTTTACATAAATTTTTTTTCAAAAAAAATTATTTTTTTGGCGGGTTAACACCTGCTAACCCGTTGGGTTGACCCGACCCAACCCTCTTATTAAACGGGTTGGGTCTAACCCGACTTATTTAATAAACGGGTTCAAAATCTCAACCCAACTCACTTTTTTTTTTTCGTGTTAGGTCGTGTCGGATTCACGGGTTGAGTAAGAAATTGTCAGCCCTAACTGCCATGCATCAATGAGAATAGTGTAAACACATTATGATCAAGTATATCCATTCCATTGCAACCATGTTGTTACCCTAATTATTCTTAGTTTACCAGTAGTATTATTATCTTAAATTTATTAATTAAGGATCAAGAAATTTGAGCTTCCATGGTGTTTGATTTTACTACTAAGAGAGAAGTATAGGGTCTTACCAAAAAATAGCTTTCCCCAGCCTGCAAACCTTCCACCACATAGCCATACTCATTGACTGCCACTGGAACTCCTGAGGAGTGAAACAGCACAACATCCGGCCCCAACATTCCCCTCAGGTCTATCACGCCTCTTGGTATCTCCGTTGCAACTCCATTAATGGACACTGTCATAAATCCTTCCAAACCAACAACACAGATTCAAGAACCAACCACGCCTAAAAACAAAAAAAAAAAAAAAAAAAAAAAAAATCTATAAAACAATTAATAAGAGCTTTACCAGATTCATAATGCAAATGATCTTTCATATTTGATGAGTTGCAGAAAACCGAATCCAACAAGTGTCCGCCGCCCATTTGTGCGGAGAATGCCAAAAGTTCATTACCAAAATCATTTTCTTTAATCCCACAAGGGCCAGCAGCGGAGCAGGAGGAGGAGGAAGAACCACCACAGACATGGTGATGAATAGCACCACCACCGCCATGATCTCGGGTTGTGATCTGTTGTTGATGAACTAATTTATCGGCGGAAAGGGTGGCCTGGATTTGGCGTTGGCGGCGGCGGGACCTGGAGCGACGATTCTGGAACCAGTAGAAAACGTTTGCATCCCCGACGGAGCCGAACTTCTCCAGCAGCTTTCTTATTCTAACAGTTTCATCTTTAGGAGGATTCACCATACCGCTGTTGAAGATGGATTCAAGTATGAGGATTTGCTCAGGCTTTGGAGTCCACCGGGACCTCACTGAATCATTATTTCTTTGATCCGTAACTTCCGACCCATGTTTTGGTCGGTTTGTTTCGTCTTGTTGTTGCACTTCTTCATCTTCCATGGCTGAGTTAGAGAAGCCACTGGAATGCACAAAACTCTAAGCTGCAAATAAAGTAATACTAAGTTACAAACTCGGACCGCGTGTGTTTGTGTGTTGTGTATGTGTGAATTAAAAGGGCATCCCTTGTGGAACTGTCGTATAGTTGTTTTACAAAGTTGCCCTCTGAGTTTCATCACATAATTCACATTATAGAAAGACCCTCAGCATGATAATTAAAGAAGTAAAAGCTTATAGGATATTACGGAATCTATCAAACAGAAACTATAAATTTATCAAAGCAATCCGGGCTTAACGCCTAACGCCTTTATCATAATATCGGCTAACGGCAACACCCTTTTTTTCTAAATTCATAGTCTGCCTAATGATTCTAGCTCATTCGGGGTTACTAGTTACAAAAAACTGGGGCGGCAGTCTTGTAATTTGACGAAATTATCATTGATTTTACTAATTACCGCCTTAGTTTACTGCTCCAATTTTTATTTACCGTCCCAATCTAATTTACTAATATAACCTTATAATAATATATTAATATAATAAAAATAATAAATTTAAAAATATTAATTTTTTATTAAAATATTAAATAATAATAAAAAATAATTAATTTTTTTATTATAATAAAAATATTTTTATTTTTTAATAAAAATATTTTTATTAAAATTCAAAATTAAAAAACTCCCGCCCAAACCGAAGTCACTTGGGTTATTCGGTGCGGCTTATTCGGGTTATTCGGGTTGCGGGTGGATAACCGATTAAGTAAATTGGTTAACAAGGGAGATCAGATCAGGATTATATAGACATCAGATCAGCGAATACTAGACATCAGATCAACAGACTATAGATATCAGATTAAGAATATAAAAGAAATCATACAGTAGAACTAAAACATATTTAACAAGGGAGATCAGATCAGGATTATATAGACATCAGATCAGCGAATACTTGACATCAGATCAACAGACTATAGATATCAGATCAAGAATATAAAAGAAATGATACAATAGAACTAAAGCATACTTAACAAGGGAGATCAGATCATGATTATATAGACATCAGATCAGAGAATACTAGACATCAGATCAACAGACTATAGACATCAGATCAAGAATATAAAAGAAATCATACAGTAGAACTAAAACATACTTAACAAGGGAGATCAGATCATGATTATTTAGACATCAGATCAGAGAATACTAGACATCAGATCAAGAATATCAGAGAAATCATACAGTAGAACTAAAACATACTTAACAAGGGAGATCAGATCAGGATCATATAGACATCAGATTAGCAAATACTATACATCAGATCAACAGACTATAGATATCAGATCAAGAATATAAAAGAAATCATACAGTAGAACTAAAACATACTTAACAAGGGAGATCAGATCAGGATTATATAGACATCAGATCAGCGAATACTTGACATCAGATCAACAGACTATAGATATCAGATCAAGAATATAAAAGAAATCATACAATAGAACTAAAGCATACTTAACAAGGGAGATCAGATCAGGATTATATAGACATCAGATCAGCGAATACTTGACATCAGATCAACAGACTATAGACATCAGATCAAGAATATAAAAGAAATCATACAATAGAAATAAAGCATACTTAACAAGGGAGATCAGATCATGATTATATAGACATCAGATCAGAGAATACTAGACATCAGATCAACAGACTATAGATTTCAGATCAAGAATATAAAAGAAATCATACAATAGAATTAAAACATACTTAACAAGGGATATCAGATCAGGATTATATAGACATCAGATCAGCGAATACTTGACATCAGAGAAAACTGAATGATGTAACGAATGTTTTTTAACTTAAGAATTTATTTGTATTTGTTTTTTGGATAGTTGATGTGTATGAATTTTTCTTCCAATTCACATGAATGTATGTAAAATGCTCTTTTAATTTGTACTGGATTGCAACCAAATTTTTTTTTTGTATAAATAATTAAAATATAATTATTTATAATATAATTATAAAAAAATTACAATATAATTATTTATACAAATGAAATATTAATTATTTATACAAAAAAATTTGTATGATTTAGTTCTATTGTATGATTTCTTTTATATTCTTGATCTGATATTTATAGTCTGTTGATCTGATGTCTAGTATTCTCTGATCTGATGTCTATATAATCCTGATCTGATATCCCTTGTTAAGTATGTTTTAATACTATTGTATGATTTCTTTTATATTCTTGATCTGATATCTATAGTCTGTTGATCTGATGTCTAGTATTCTCTGATCTGATGTCTATATAATCATGATCTGATATCCCTTGTTAAGTATGCTTTAGTTCTATTGTATGATTTCTTTTATATTCTTGATCTGATGTCTATAGTCTGTTGATCTGATGTCTAGTATTCGCTGATCTGATGTCTATATAATCCTGATCTGATCTCCCTTGTTAAGTGTGTTTTAATTTTATTGTATGATTTCTTTTATATTCTTGATCTGATATCTATAGTCTGTTGATCTGATGTCAAGTATTCGCTGATCTGATGTCTATATAATCCTGATCTGATGTCCCTTGTTACGTGTGTTTTAATTCTATTGTATGATTTCTTTTATATTCTTGATCTGATATCTATAGTCTGTTTATCTGATGTCAAGTATTCGTTGATCTGATGTCTATTTAATTACATTATAGTCCTTTATACTTATTCAGTTTTCAATCGGGCCCCAAATTAAAAAAGCAAACTTCACAACCGCCCAATTAACCAATTTACTTAATCGGTTATCCACCCGCAACCCGAATAACCCGAATAAGCCGCACCGAATAACCCAAGTGACTTCGCGACCAGGACTCCTCGCAACCACGACGTTGACTACCCCCCGACTTTGCGACCGATTTGGGAGAGATGGGGTAACGGCGGCTAGGGTTTGCGACCGACTGCAAGACTACGGCGGTGACTACCCCCCGACTTCCCGACTTCGAGAGGTGAGGTAGCGATAACAGAGGAAGGGGTTTCGTAAGGGAGGGTGGGTAGTGCGGGTAACCGATTTGGGGAGGGTGGGCAGTCGGCGGCTAGGGTTTCGTTAGGGAGGGGTTGAATCGTTGTTGTGTCGGGGGGCTGCCAGGGTAAACGATTTCGGGCGGGTGGCCAGTCGGCGGCTAGAGTTTGAAGACGCGGGGGAGGGCGGCTAGAAGATGCGGGGGAGGGCGGCTAGGGTTTAAGGACGCGGGGGAGGGGTGCAGGGTTTATTTTACATAAATTGTATGAGGGTAGTTTAGGTATTTTAGTATTTAATGATTTAAATATTTATTAAGGTATTTAGTGTGTTGTTAAGGGCATTATTGTCCAAACTGGGGCGGTAACTAGTAATTTTTTTCTTTAATTCAATATTATAGAGAGACCCTCAGCATGATAATTAAAGAAGCAAAGACTTAAGGGATTATTACAGAATCTATCAAACATAACTATAAATTTATCAAAGCAATCCGGGCTTAACGCCTAACGCCTTTATCACAATATCGGCTAACGGTAACTCCCATCTTTTCTAAATTCATAGTCTGTCTAATGATTCTAACCCATTGTTTAATTCAAAATTATCATACTGAAGATTTCTCAAAAAGAGGATCTAAACTATGAATTTACATAGTTACTCAACTTTTATTCTAACTATGAGGCTTTTAGCCTCTCATTCTAATGATTATTAATAAAGAAATATAAAAGAAAACTTACTTGATAGATGTACCAATATATAAATAAGAATACCAGAAAACCAGAACCTCCAATATATGCTTTTAACAATCCAACTGGAGTAATATTATTAACTTGAGAGTATTTTACAAGAGAGAAGGAAGAAAGATGTTTAGAAGGATGCAAAGAATCCTCTGAAGGATGCCCTTCTGCTATTACAAACTAATCTATTTATAGGAACTAAAACTAACTATTTTGGACTTGAAAATTTTATTTTGAAGTCCATTACATTATTAATCCTATGAGGTCACTGCTTACATAATCATTTGCTTTATAAAAGCATGACTTCAAGTCTTTTTCAATTTTGCTTTAAGTCTTCATCTGCTGCTGCTTTATACTTTATGTCTCCATCTCTTTTTTATGTCTCATCATATTATCTTGGTTTTCCCTTTGTTTTTATGATCAGCCCGCTCCTCATTTAGCTGAATAATTAACTCTTTCAATTGCTCCTGTGTAAATTCTTCATCAAGTGCTTCATCATCATAGAGGTCTTGTGATTCTCCCCTTAGAACATTGTATTCAGAAGATACTTCCATTGAAACATCAGATTTGGCATCAATTTATTCATTTTTAAGATCCTTCTTTAATTATGCCATATAAGATTTAATTAAATCCTTTTGAGATATATCATCTTTTTGTAATCTGATCTTCATAGGGATATGCTGAAACGGATCAATTTCCTTTTGACTATAAGTCTCATTGTGCTGAATATAATTCTTGACTTTTTCTTGAATAGCTATAAGAACTTCATTACCATACATCTCATTAGTTGTGGGATCAATTTTTTGCATTTTATCCCAAAACTTTGTATAAGTTATTTTCATGATACATGGTAATTTTTCTTCAGTATAACTGATTTCAGGAATCCATCTCAAAATCCAAGGAATTGAGAATTCTATAAAAAACCACATATTAGCAATTTCCTCACTGCATCTATTAGACGCCACCAATTCAGATATTTTTGGTAAAGATTTTATCCAGTTTCCATATGAGGAAAGAAATATATCATGAAGAATTGTTTTAGATAGACCATATTGGTACCACCATTTTATAAACCAATTTGGTATGGGATCATTATAAATATTCCCGCAAATCTTTATAAACCATGAATGTTTCTTATTGTTATTTTCATATAAAAATATTTGATTATGGGCTTCTATGTAATCCCAATAATTGTATTTATATATAATCTTTGATTCAAGAATTATAAATTCCTTGTCTTTCATGGTGGATAGTCCCCATTCTTTTGCAGATATAAGCTTTTTTATAATAATTTTACTAAAATTATAAATTTTACTACCCTGATAAGGGAAAAAATATTTTATTTCGCAAGTACCTGAAACCTTTAGAATAGTTTCATAGTACATTCTTGGCTTATAAGCTTCATAGGCATGTATATAATTGCCACTATTCAAAGATCCTGTAACCAGATATCTATTTATTATTATCCATGGGTCTTTTCCCCACTGTTGATCATTTTCTTCTATAAGAAATAAAAGTTTCTTTTTATTATGAACTTGATAATTTGTAATATTATCTTCTGATATAACTGAGTCCACATATGATGTGGTTCCCGTAGAAGAAGAAGATTCTTCTTTTTCTTGTTCAAGAAATTTCTGAAATTTATTATATAATACTGGATTATTAGAAATATCGGCAATATTATCCAAATATAATGTTTTATTACCCATTTGAGAGAGAATATTTCTCCCTCTACCTCTTCCATAAAAACCAGAAGCATGAGAGGTATAATTTCTGCCTCCTCTTCCTTTATAAGAGTCTCGTGGTATCATCATGTATAAATTCACGAGATAGAAAATCAGGAAAACTATTTTCTTTTCCTGTTTTATATTATGTCCTAAAAATATTATATTAGTCTGGAATAAAGTCATTTTAGATTGTGAGATGACAAATCCATTATTTTTTATGATATTTTTAAAAATATTTAAATGATTAAAGTGAGTTTGAATATCTTTAGAAAATACTAAGATATCATCAATATAAACAATTATAAAATTACTATAAGGAATAAAAACATCATTCATAATTTTCTGAAACTTAGAAGGTGCATTTTTTAATCCAAAAGGCATAACCTTCCATTCATAATGTCCTATTGGAACATTAAAAGCAGTTTTATATTAGTCTGATTCTTTGATTTGAATCTGTCAGTATCCTAATTTTAAATCAAACTTGGAAAATATCAATGCATCATATAATCTATCTAATAAATTGATGGGTTGTCAAACCGATCAAAAATAAACCTACTTTTGAAACTATTAAAAATAGTACAGTGCGAGTAGGATCGTATCCACAGGGAGCACCAGAGTGAAAAAAGTTTGGTCAAAAGTGCGTAGCCAAAATGAGGGTTTTGTTATTACTTAAAACTACTAACAAAAATAAATAAAATTAAACGGCTAGAAATTAAACAAATTGTAAAAATCCAAATTTGGAAAAACGTCTAGCCAAGGGAAGTGGACAACCTCGATGCACTAATCGATCCTTGATGCAAAAATGTATTAATTGATTACTGATTCCACCGGTTTTCATTGTTGGAACCACCTAACAATTCAGTCCTATTAATTTAAGCTAGCAATTAAGGAACCTCCGTTAATTGCGTCTATAATCGATGATCGACTCTGGAACCTCCTGGAACCTAGACCACGATAGTCAAGGACCCAGTTCAACTATAATTAACCTAATTAGCCTAATTGCACTTGATTATTTATTCTTTCTCAATTCACCAATCTACGTACCACGTGATTAGTTTCATGGACTCTAAGGAATACCGAACCTCGTGTATTCTAGTAAATTGGATTATCTAGGAAAACCTACATGCTACCAGCTATACAAACAGTACCAAATAATCCTCAAACATGCACAAGAATAAATAAGAAACCAATAATCAATTAATAATAATACCAATTCGATCTCACGATTCAAGTAACATCGAGGGGTTTTGATTCCCTTGACTAGACTAAAGAAATCTAGCTATTCATAATTAAACTAATAAAAATAATGTATAATTTGTGCGACATGAATTCAAGCTAAAGCACAAGAAATAAAAACTGAGTACTATAGGTGGGAGCCGCCTGGAGCCAAAGCTGCTGTCACCAACTTGTTGTCCCCCAAAAACGTCAGCCACCTCTGGTACCAAAAAGTCACTCCCAAAATTGTGTACGCCCCCACTTTCTTTCTCCCTTAGCCAAAAATTGCTTCTAGTCCCCAGAATGAATTTTCTGTCGTCCAGTCCTCCCTTTTTCTCAATTATTCCCTTTTCCGAAAATATACCCCGCAGTCAACTCTCCAAATCCCCAAAACCATCCAGAATAAAATCTTGCCTTTTTTAATTCCTAACCATATATAACTCTTCCCAATTTGTCCATTCTTGCTTTCTTTTTTTTTTTTTCCAAAAATCTTCCTCATCCAATGGAATATATTTCCTCAATTAACAATTAATTGTCCCAACTCCTTTTCTTCAATTGTCCAATTAGCCCTTGTTTTGTCTAAAGATTGTGCCATCCTTCTCAAAGTCAATATAATTCCCTGCAAATATAAAAACCATCATTAAGCCTCACCAAAACATCCAACTTTGCCCAATTCAGCCCACTTCGTATCATAAAATATAAGCTCATCAAAATCCACCACACCTAAACAATGCTTGTCCCCAAGCATGACTCAAGACTCGACACATAAACAAAACACAAGTAACAAGCAAAAACTGGATTCTCAATATGCAACATCCGATCAAGTAAGACTCGCAATCCATATAAGAAACTTTCATAGTATCATGCATTTGTAACTACTATACCCATTCCGCATAATTCTCCAAACTCAAATAACAAGCACGAGCTACACCCACCTCTCAAGTAATTCACTCAAGCACTCAAAGTTTTTAAAGGACATAATCACTCAAGTTCATCACATAGCATTGTTCTTACCATATGCTTGCAAAATTATCACATTACTATCACTCAAATGAATCAAAGTACAAATCAAAAGGTCTTCATTAAGGATTAGAATAAGGCTCAGGACAAGGTAGTGTTGGATCGTGTCAGGTGTTGAGAGGGGGGGGGGTGAATCAACACTCTATCAATTTTTCTTTCAACTAAAGGATTCCCTCTCAAATGTTAGCTCAGTTAGAGCTTATTGTTGAACTCACGTTTTGGCTTAGATGGACTGTTGGCAGATCAGATCAACCAAGGAAGACATCAGATCAACCAAGGAAGACATCAGATCAATTCAATCACTCAAGGAGGGTTTACTTACACAACCATGACACTCCTGTTCAAGCTTACAGTTTGATAATACCACACCAGTCAAGACACACTCAAAGCAGTAAATGTGCAAGGGGGATTTTTACGTGGTTCGATCAAATGATCTACATCCACGGACAGATTCACTCCTGTCAATCTTCACTATCACAGAATCATTCAGCTCTGGCCTCACTGACCATAAGCAACATAAACAAGAGCTCACTGCTCAACACATTGAGGTTCACTACCTCTACAAGTTCATCAACTAAAACAATAACATGTAAATCTCTGTTGTGCTGCCTTTTCTACACAAATATCTTTCAAAATCACTTAATGAAAGACGTTTGATAGTGTTCTAGGCTTACCATCTGAAGCTGCAATCTCAGGGTCAGTTCTCCAGATTCTGCTCCTCCTCAGCTTCTTCTTCTCCTTGACTTCTGCCTCTCCAGCGCTTCAGCTTCTCCTTGTGCAGCAGACTGTTTCTTTCTCTCTTGTGTTTCTCATATCATCTTTTTCTGCTCTCACTCTTTTTCTCCTCCCTTTTCTCGGTTTCGTTCTGTTCAGCACTCACCTTGGCTGCTGCTCCTCTCTCTCTCTTTTTCTTTCTTTTCGTGCCTTTTTTTTTTTTTTTTTTTCTTTTGGGTTTTTCTTCCCAATGTGGTTTATCCTGCATTCTGCAGTTGTTGTGCCTACCACACCTACTCATCTGCCCGTTTCTTTTCCCAGAAGAAAAACTGTGCCCTACGTGCGGTGTGTCAGCATATCTTACACGGAAGGCGGCTCAAGATTCATATAATCCATTTTCAACCTTTTTAAGTTGCAACTTGCTTGCCATGTCATATTGTTGACTGTACTCCTTCAGACTTTCTCGAGTAGCTTGTTTTAGATATGTTGAAACAGCAGAAGTGATCTGATCTTAGCTTATAGCTGATCTGATGTGCCCGGCATTTGATCTGATGTCACGCTTCGGTTGATCTGATGTTAGCATGCAGTTGATCTGATGTTAGCCTTCGGTTGATCTGATGTTAGCTTGCAGTTGATCTGATGTTAGCTTGCAGTTGATCTGATGTTAGCCTCCGGTTGATCTGATGTTAGCTTCATGTCACAACGTTCTGTCCAGCAACTCAGAACCATCCATGTAGCTCCTGCAGTTCTTCTGATCGGCACTTCTTGATTCTTTTGTATTTCTGCTTGCTCACCGGATTGCTAGATACTTCAACATGATGCTCCTGGTCTTCTGAATCTTTGAGAGACTTTTAGAGTCGCGCGTTTGAGGTGTGATTCACTAGCCGTCCTTGACTTCAGCTTCTTAGGTGTCTGCTCTAGCTCTCCAGCCTTGAGTTGTTCTCTTCTGCTGCAAATATGTTTTGTTGCTGACTTGCCTTGCTTCTGTGAAACCAAGCTGCTGAGCAATTTCTTGAGAATTTGATCTGATCTTTACTTCCGTTGATCTGATCTGTGTGGCCTTTGATCTGATGTGCGCGTAACTTGTCTGTGCAGCCTTTGATCTGCTGTGCGCGTAACTTGATCTGATCTGTGCAGCCTTTGATCTGATGTGCGCGTAACTTGATCTGATCTGTGCAGCCTTTGATCTGATGTGCGCGTAACTTGATCTGATCTGTGTAGCCTTTGATCTGATGTGCCAACAGTACACTTCCTTCTCATTTTGGCACTTCAGTTTATTCATCGGCTTCTTGCTGAGATTTTGTCCAGACAATCCTCATGAACTCAGTCCATTATTGCCTTAGTAATTCACAGATTTGTCACAATGTGGTTGCAACAATTACAACACAACATTGGACTTTAATAAAGGCTAAGAAAGTTTCATTGTAGCAGCTCCAATGGCTCAACAATCTCCCCCTTTGGAATTGTTGGCAACCACATTTGCAGCCAATCAGTCAACTCAGTGCTAAGCTCCCCCTGAACCTTATTCCCCCTGAACCAGCTCCCCCTGAACCTTATTCTTCTACATAGTAAGCTCCCCCTGCATAGAGCTTTTCCAACGTCCTTCTCTCCCAAGGACAATACTGCTGCGTCTGGCCGGCCTGCTGCGGCTATCTCTCCCCCTTTGACAACCAATTTCAAAGGGATTTGGGGATACTCAACTGATTCAGCATGAGAAGGAGGACTGCACTCCCATTTGCATCCTCAAAGTTTCAAACACCTCGGCTGGAAGAGGCTTTGTCATTACATCAGCTATTTGTTTAGCTGTGGGAACATACTCTAGCATAATTTCTCCTTTCTCAACCTTGTCCTTTATGAAGTGATACTTGATTTCTATATGTTTGGCTCTCGAGTGCTGGACTGAATTCTTTGACAAATCAATGGCACTTTTGTTGTCACAAAGAATTATCAGTGGCAAGAGAACTTCTTCTTTAAGATTTTGCAGTTCAGATCTCATCCATATAGCTTGAGTGCATGCCTTGGTTGCTGCTATGTACTCAGCTTCAGCAGTGCTTAAGGCTATACTTTCTTGCTTCTTGCTTAACCAGCTCACACATCTATTTCCAAGAAAGAATACTCCTCCTGAAGTGGATCTCCTGTCATCAACATTTCCTGCCCAATCAGCATCAGTGAAGCTTCTTAATCCCAAGCTTCCTTTCCTTGCATACCACAGACCATAATCTACTGTCCCTTGCAAATATCTTAGCACCCTCTTTAGTGCAATCATATGAGAACTCTTTGGATTTGCCTGGTATCTAGCAGCTTGGCAGACAGCAAAGGTAATATCAGGCCTTGTTGCTGTTAAGTACAATAAGCTTCCTATCATGCTTCTGTATAGACTTTGATCAGCTTCAGCTCCTTTTTCATCCTTGCTCAGCTTGCAGTTAGTTGCCATGGGTGTAGACATTGGCTTAGCATCAGTCATACCAAATTTCTTCAGCACTTCTTTGGTATACTTGGTTTGAGAGATAAAAATTCCAGTTGCTTTTTGATGAATCTGCAGTCCAAGGAAAAATGAGAGCTCTCCTATCATGGACATTTCAAACTCTTCTTGCATCTTTCTAGCAAATTCATGGCACAGCTGCTCCTTATCTCCTCCAAATATTATGTCATCAACATAGACTATGGCTATTAACTGTCCACCCTTTCCATCAAGAACATATAAATTGCTATTTATGCAACTTTTTCTGAAATTCAGATTCTTCAGGTAGCTGTCCAGCCTTGAGTACCATGCTCTTGGGGCTTGTTTTAATCCATACAGTGCCTTTTTGAGCCTGCACACCTTGTTTTCATCTTCACAAACTAGAAAACCATCTGGTTGCTCAATGTACACTTCTTCCTCCAGATTTCCATTCAAGAAGGCAGATTTAACATCCATTTGGAAGACTTTGTAACTCCTTGCTGAAGCCACTGCCAAAAACATTCTTATGGCTTCAAGCCTTGCTACTGGGGCAAAGGTTTCATCCACATCTACTCCTTCAATTTGAGAGTATCCTTTGCACACAAGCCTTGCCTTATTCTTTACAACCTTTCCTTCCTCATTCAACTTGTTCCTGAACACCCATTTTGTGCCTATCACATTCTTGTTTGCTGGCCTATCCACGAGCTCCCAAGTTTGGTTTTTCTCAATTTGGTCCAGCTCTTCATTCATGGCTTGCAGCCATGACTGGTCCTCCAGGGCTTCCTCTATTGACCTTGGCTCAACTTGAGACAGTAGGGCAGTTGCAATCATACTTTTCAGTTGCCTTCTTGTTCTTACTGGAGCTTTGGGGTCTCCAATGATAGGCATCTTGTCAATTCTCTTGTTGTACTTTCTTTTTGCTTTTTCCTGGCCTTCTGTAACTTCTGTCTCTGATCCTTCTGCATCAGTCTCCTCAGTAGCTGATTTCAGCTCCAGGTCTGCCTCATCTTGGCTCTCTAAGTCATCTAAGTGATCCAGAAAATTTTCAGGATCAGTGGCTTTCATCTTGACTTCCTCAACCACTTTCACATCATAGCTTTCCATAATCTTATCCAGCCTCTTGTTATAAACCTTGTAAGCCTTGCTCTTATTTGAGTAACCAAGGAAAATGCCCTCATCAGCCCTCTCTTCAAATTTTCCAAGGCTTTGCTCCTTGTTCTTGATGAAGCATTTGCTGCCAAAAACTCTAAAATACTTCACATTTGGCTTGTGACCATACCAAAGTTCATATGGTGTCTTTTCAGTGTTTGGCCTCAACATGGTTCTATTTTGTACATGCACAGCTGCCATTGTGGCTTCCTTCCAGAAGTGCTTTGGAGTATTGTGCTCCAACAGCATAGTTCTTGCCATCTCAATCACACTTCTATTTTTCCTCTCTGCAACTCCATTTTGCTGGGGAGTGTGAGGACTTGAGACTTGATGTTTGATTCCCATTTCCTCCAAGTATTCTTCAAATTCCTGTGAGGTAAACTCTCCTCCATTATCTGATCTCAAAACTTTGATCTTCCTTCCATGCTGGTTTTCTGCCAGTTTCTGAAATCTTTTGAAGCAGTTGAAGGCTTCACTCTTTTGCTTCATGTGCATGATGCACATCATCCTAGTGAAGTCATCCACAAAAAGAATGAAATACATCTCTTTACCTGTACCTTTTCTTTTCATTGGTCCACATACATCAGTGTGAACTAGCTCCAATGGCTTAGAGGTTCTATGCTCCTTGGACTTGTGAGAAAGCTTTGCAAATTTCCCTTTTTGGCATGAGTCACAAGTGCTGTTGTCCCTCTTTAGTACAGGGAGGTTTAACACTGCATTGCACTTCACCAGGCTTCTCATGCTCTTTTGATTTAAATGTCCAAGCCTGCAATGCCAAAGCGTATTTTCATCCATTTTGCTTAGCATGCACAACTTTTCTTTCACATCTATGAGGTATAAATCCTTGTTATCTCTTATTCCCTTGGCCATGATTTCTCCAGTCTTGCAGTCTTTGATGAAACAGCCAATTTTTGAGAAGTCTACTTTGAAACCATTGTCACACAGTTGTCTTACACTCAGCAAATTGTACTTCAGCCCTTCTACAAACAGCACCTCCTTAGATTTGAACTTTTCTGATCCAATGGTGGCTTCTCCAACAGCCTTGATCTTTAACCCACTCTTATCTGCAAACTTGACAAACCCTCTTTCAACTTCTTTTGTGTTTCTCAGTAGAGTTTTGTCTCCAGTCATATGGCTTGTGCACCCACTGTCAATGATCCATTGGGCTTCCTTAGCTTTTGTTTTCAGTGCAACTTCAGCAATGCAAGCTTCTTCAAATCTGTGTTTCTTTCTCCAAATTTTTCTTGCTGCTGGTATGCCTTGCTGTTCATTCAATCTCTGATTGCTCCTGCTGCAGCTCCAGTGATCATTCTCTTCTAACCCTTCAAAAATTTGAAATCTGTTTCTCAGGTTAAGTGGCTGCATTAGAGACTGATTTCTTCTTGTGTAATCTGCTTGGTTTCTTCTTGTTTCTGCTGCAAAGTTTCTTCTATTTGTAGCTTGTTGCAGTGGCTGGGCTCTCCTGCTATTCACTCCTTCAAACCACTTGCTTCTCTTATTTGGCAATCTGCATCTGCACCAGACATTCAATTTCTGATACACTTCTCCAGGTTGTATGATATGGCCTTTTCTGATTTCAGCTTCAGGGATCCTTCTTGAAGTACTTAGGCTTCTTTGATGATAATACTCTTTTCTATTCCATCCTCTTGACTGCATTGTTCTTCCTCCAAATCTCCAGAATGCCTTCCTCCAGCAATTTGCTGCATAGTGACCTGATTCTCCACAGGTGAAACATACTCCAGCAATCAGCCTTCTACTTTTGAGCAGGCTTCTTTGATACATAGATTGTCTCCCCCTCAGCTCGTGCAATCTTTCATTTTGCTCAGTAGACTTTCTTGATCCATTAGAAATTTCCATCTTCTTAGCATCAACAAAACTAGTTCCTGCCTTTACACCAGCAACACAAATTGAACCTTCTTTGACAAAGGTAACAGTCTTCTTGGTTGTTGCAGCTGGTTGTCCTTCTAATTTTTGATTTCCTTCATAACCAAGACCTTTCTTCCCTTCTGAATGAGATCTCTGCTTGCTGAGGCACTCATCTAGCTTCCTTGTGGCTTCTTCAGTTTTTGCAGCCACTTCTTTGCTCCTTGAGAATTCACCAGGCTCAGTTTTGCTTGACTGAAACTCCAGCTTTCCTTTCAATTTTGATTCTACAGTAGTTCCATCAGTCATTTCTTCAGCTTTGAACACAGTTTGTTGAGACAGCAGATCTTCTATCTTTCTTGTTGCATCCTCTAGTTCGGCAGTGGTGGCATCTAGCTTTTCTACCAAGGTTTCACATGTCTTTTGAAGTTCCATCTTTTCTCTTGTACAATTTTTGTGAACCTCAGCTTCATTTTGCATGAGAATCAGTTCCTGCTCCAATTCAGTTACTCTATTCTCCAGTATTGAGTTTTCTTCTTGACTGCTCAAGATGACCTTTTCCATCTCCTTCATTGTCTTCATTGTCTTCTTGTGCAATCTCTTCTGCTCCTCTATCTTGTTGTATGCAAACTTCAGTTCTTCCTCTAGATCCACTTCTTCATCATCAGCTGATTGGTTCTCTAGTTCAGCATCCTCCTTCAATGAAACAGTTGAAGATTTCATCACCATGAGAGTCTCCTCTTCAGCTTCAGACTCATCTTCACTGTCTGAGACATCAGTCTCTTCATCCTCCTCAGAGCTATCATTTTTCTTCTTGCTCAGGTAGCTCCGTTTTCTGTAAGCTTTCCCTTTTCTTGATTTGAAGCTCATCTTCTTCTTTCCTTTCTGCTCAGGCCACCTGTCTGATGGCTCGTCAGCTTCCTCATCTTCTGTTCTCTTGTTCTTCATGAAGCACTTGCTTGCAAAGTGACCTATTTTGCCACAATTGAAGCATTTTAAGGGCAACTTTCCCTTGTACTTTCCAGTCTGGCCTCTGAAGCTCCTTGAAATCAGCACCATCATTCTTTCAAGATCACTGTCTGCTGCTTCATCTTCACTGCTTTCCTCCTTTAGCTTCCTTGAGTGTTTTGTTTTAAATGCTATCTCCTTGACTGCCTTTGAAGTCTCCTCCTTTGAATTTGAAATCCTCATTTCATATGCTACAAGGGTGCTTTGTAGCTCATCTAATGTCACTTTATCTAGGTCCCTCTCCTCTATAGCCGAGACCTTAGAATCATATCTTGCTGGTAGGGATCTAAGAACCTTTTTAACTATATTGGAATCTCCAACACTCTCACCCAGACCCCTCATTGAGCTAACTAATTCAACAACTCTGTTTAGAAAGTCCTCAATGTTTTCACCTTCTCCCATCTTAAGACCTTCAAACTTACTTCTAAGAACCTGCAATTTTGCCTCCTTAACCTTGATGTCTCCCTCATGAATATTAATCAGTTTAATCCATATTTCATGAGCAGTAACACAGTCTATAACTTTAAAGTTCTCTTTTTCTGACAGAGCTGCATATAGAGCATTCCTTGCCTTTCCATCAGCTTCTAAGTTTCTAATTTCTGCAGCTGTAGGATTCTCCTCATCTACGGTTGGTGTAAATCCATGCAAGACTACTCTTTGTACTTGTAGACCTTGTGCTAAGAGATAAGCACTCATTCTCTTTTTCCATAACTGGAAATTTTGGCCACTGAAATAAGGAACTCCCTTAACAGTTGTTGCTTGATTCTCCATTTCTACTGCTGGTTTTAAGTTTCAACAATCACTTGACAAAAGCAAACCTCGCTCTGATACCAATTGTTGGATCGTGTCAGGTGTTGAGAGGGGGGGGGGTGAATCAACACTCTATCAATTTTTCTTTCAACTAAAGGATTCCCTCTCAAATGTTAGCTCAGTTAGAGCTTATTGTTGAACTCACGTTTTGGCTTAGATGGACTGTTGGCAGATCAGATCAACCAAGGAAGACATCAGATCAACCAAGGAAGACATCAGATCAATTCAATCACTCAAGGAGGGTTTACTTACACAACCATGACACTCCTGTTCAAGCTTACAGTTTGATAATACCACACCAGTCAAGACACACTCAAAGCAGTAAATGTGCAAGGGGGATTTTTACGTGGTTCGATCAAATGATCTACATCCACGGACAGATTCACTCCTGTCAATCTTCACTATCACAGAATCATTCAGCTCTGGCCTCACTGACCATAAGCAACATAAACAAGAGCTCACTGCTCAACACATTGAGGTTCACTACCTCTACAAGTTCATCAACTAAAACAATAACATGTAAATCTCTGTTGTGCTGCCTTTTCTACACAAATATCTTTCAAAATCACTTAATGAAAGACGTTTGATATTGTTCTAGGCTTACCATCTGAAGCTGCAATCTCAGGGTCAGTTCTCCAGATTCTGCTCCTCCTCAGCTTCTTCTTCTCCTTGACTTCTGCCTCTCCAGCGCTTCAGCTTCTCCTTGTGCAGCAGACTGTTTCTTTCTCTCTTGTGTTTCTCATATCATCTTTTTCTGCTCTCACTCTTTTTCTCCTCCCTTTTCTCGGTTTCGTTCTGTTCAGCACTCACCTTGGCTGCTGCTCCTCTCTCTCTCTTTTTCTTTCTTTTCGTGCCTTTTTTTTTTTTTTTTTTTCTTTTGGGTTTTTCTTCCCAATGTGGTTTATCCTGCATTCTGCAGTTGTTGTGCCTACCACACCTACTCATCTGCCCGTTTCTTTTCCCAGAAGAAAAACTGTGCCCTACGTGCGGTGTGTCAGCATATCTTACACGGAAGGCGGCTCAAGATTCATATAATCCATTTTCAACCTTTTTAAGTTGCAACTTGCTTGCCATGTCATATTGTTGACTGTACTCCTTCAGACTTTCTCGAGTAGCTTGTTTTAGATATGTTGAAACAGCAGAAGTGATCTGATCTTAGCTTATAGCTGATCTGATGTGCCCGGCATTTGATCTGATGTCACGCTTCGGTTGATCTGATGTTAGCATGCAGTTGATCTGATGTTAGCCTTCGGTTGATCTGATGTTAGCTTGCAGTTGATCTGATGTTAGCTTGCAGTTGATCTGATGTTAGCCTCCGGTTGATCTGATGTTAGCTTCATGTCACAACGTTCTGTCCAGCAACTCAGAACCATCCATGTAGCTCCTGCAGTTCTTCTGATCGGCACTTCTTGATTCTTTTGTATTTCTGCTTGCTCACCGGATTGCTAGATACTTCAACATGATGCTCCTGGTCTTCTGAATCTTTGAGAGACTTTTAGAGTCGCGCGTTTGAGGTGTGATTCACTAGCCGTCCTTGACTTCAGCTTCTTAGGTGTCTGCTCTAGCTCTCCAGCCTTGAGTTGTTCTCTTCTGCTGCAAATATGTTTTGTTGCTGACTTGCCTTGCTTCTGTGAAACCAAGCTGCTGAGCAATTTCTTGAGAATTTGATCTGATCTTTACTTCCGTTGATCTGATCTGTGTGGCCTTTGATCTGATGTGCGCGTAACTTGTCTGTGCAGCCTTTGATCTGCTGTGCGCGTAACTTGATCTGATCTGTGCAGCCTTTGATCTGATGTGCGCGTAACTTGATCTGATCTGTGCAGCCTTTGATCTGATGTGCGCGTAACTTGATCTGATCTGTGTAGCCTTTGATCTGATGTGCCAACAGTACACTTCCTTCTCATTTTGGCACTTCAGTTTATTCATCGGCTTCTTGCTGAGATTTTGTCCAGACAATCCTCATGAACTCAGTCCATTATTGCCTTAGTAATTCACAGATTTGTCACAATGTGGTTGCAACAATTACAACACAACATTGGACTTTAATAAAGGCTAAGAAAGTTTCATTGTAGCAGCTCCAATGGCTCAACAGGTAGGATAAACAAGGATTAAACAAAGGCTAAAGTCATGAAAGAAAGAACATACTTAATTGTTAACCATCAACCGTCTTACCGAGGATGACCCATGCAAAACACTAGTAACTCACCAAGAATTCTGAACTTTGCTATTTCCACAATTTAATCCCCCCCTTTTTTTCTTTTTCTCTTTTTTTTTTATTTTTGTTTTTTTCTAGCCACACAAATTCATTTGAATTTGTTTATATTGGCTCTTTTTTCTTTTTTTTCCTTTTTTTTTCACTTTTCTTCTTCTTTTTTTTTTTCAACAACCTTGGTCAGAGCACAACTTATCCTTAATGAGTTACTATTGCCTTACAATGTTCTCCTTCAAACCACAAATCCAAGTTAACAACCAAGTATGTACTTCTTTCAACAACTAGGCAAAAAGAGCAAGCTAAACACATGCCTAGCTTTAATTTAGTGGCTTTAAAATCAAAGAAACAGGTCCAAGCTTCAAAAAGGTTACTAGGGGTAAGCATTGAAGGTTGGATTTTTTTTAGCAAGCCAAATTTGGTTATCCTATTGCCTTTATCCTTTTTGTACTTCAAATTCACAAGCAACTGTAACATGCATAACCAAGCAAGTTCTAGAATATGCAAACTATGCGTGAAACACTCTAAACAAAAAATAATTGAGCACAAGAAAGAATTTTTGCTCATTAAGGCCCAAAATCTCACTTTATCTAGCTTTTTGGGTGTCACTCACACAAGTATCATCATTTGAATTATCATAAGGAACATTTATATTCATCCAACACACAATACTACTAATATTCCCTACATTTCATCCTTACCTCACCAAATCACAAGTTGCATATCAATTCCAGCACACAACACATCACATATAACATGGCACACCTCCCCAACACCTAGCTTCTACACACCATCCTAAAATAATCACATAAACCAATCCAAAAGAATACATAAACCAAACAATATTATACAAATACAACCAATCCCCCCACACCAATACTCTACATTGTCCCCAATGTAGAAAATAGTCATGGAGGAAAACAGCATACACCACCAAAGCAATAAAAATTCCAACTAAAAAGAAAAATTAATAATAAACAGCAAATAAGAAAAGAACAAAAAAAAAAAAAAAAAACTTCCTAATGTAGGGAACAATCAGTCTTGGCCGACTCGAGCACAAAGGGCATCAATCTTGGAGTTCATCTGCTGTAACATCTCCTGGATGTTGGTAAGCTACGCTTGCACCCCTGCTAGTTGTTCTACCGTCACTGCTGGGGGAACAGCTTGTGCTGAAGTAGAGGCACCTACAAAAAAAGCACGCAAAGGCTCGGGGGGACCAGGCTTACCCGGCGACAAAAAATCGTAATAATCACCCCTCTTGCGAATCAATTGCATTCGCTGGAGGGAAAAGGCATCAAAGGGCATCACTTTACAAGCTTTATGCAAAGGGTTGTTCTCTAAGTCTAAAACCTTCAAATTAACAGCTAGATGTGTAATGAGAGAACCCAAAATTAACCCCCGCCCTGGGCGATTCAATGATGCAAGCACCTGGGTTACAAAATAGTAAGCAAAACTAACCCTAGACCCCTTAAGCATTCTAGTCAAAATGAACAATTCATGGGTCATGATTATGTTTGTCTGATCCCTCCGTCCTGATAAACTATAGCCCCAAGAATCTATGGCACAAGCGCAAAGTAGGGTTTGTGAAATGATAATCACAAACTTTGCTGGGACTAAAAATACCTGGAGAAGAATGAGCTAGACTCCGCCAAGCAGCAAAACATTCATTGGGGTAAAAATCATCTGGCATATCCAATTCACAAGCAAGATACGCTAGAGACATAGACTCCTCTACAGTCAGAAAGCCCATGGCAATATCAAATTCTGTTAATGACACTTTAAACGTTTTGTTCATGAGTCTAAAAGATATCACCCCAGGAGAGTCTAAACAAAAATTCAGTTATGGAGACTTATATTCTAAAGTTGCATGAAACTCTCTTGTTAATTCCATATAAGCAGGCAACTCAATATTAAAATAAGCCAACCAACCAATCCCAGCAAATAAATTTCTAATTTCATCATAAACATTCAGCTCATGCAAGATATCCATATCAAAGCAGCGGCACTCATAAATGCGTCCAGAGGTTACCTTATCAAACAGTTGTCGCTGGTTGTCCGTCGTGAGCCGGACAACAAATTGCTGTGAAGTCGAAGGAGGGAGCTTGTTGGGAGCATTTTTGGTACGCGACCGCACCGTGCTTGTGCGCGTTGTCTCCGCAACTATTGTGGATTCTGGTTGCGACTTCTGGCTCTTGGAGGGTTGTCGAGCCACGGCCAGTGGAGAAGAATGGGCTTCGTCTTTTGAGGAGCTGGATTCATCCCGCAATGCAATTGTTTAGGGAGCCTTCTTGCGCACCATAGTTGCAAACAATTATGAACAGCGGCTGGCTTGCCAGGATGAACTGGAAAATCTGGACGGAGTGTGATGACTTCCGAAAATAGGGCGGAAACCAAAGCAGACAGCAACTGCGAAGTGTGGTTGATGTGTCGGATGAAAACGTGCACAGCCTAGTGGAAAGGATGGCTTGCTGAGGCAGAGAAACAGGGCAAAATGCACAGAACAGTGGAAGAAAATGCGGCACCAAAGTTCAAACAAAAACTGCCACCCACCAAAAAAATGATTCACGGTGGAACTGTGGTGCGACAGCAACCCCGCCCAGAGAATTTAGGAACGCCTTGGACGAGTGAGTCCCTGTGGAAAACGAATGGGCAAAGGGAAGAATGAGGGTCGCGGGTTTTCTCCCAACACCGGTCGGATGTCGAAGGGGAGAAATGCGGAGTGTTGTAGTACCCGGCAGAAGACGAGCAGTGGCCGATTGGTGAAGAATGGTGTGGAAAAGATGAAGGAAAGTGACAGCGGTGTGGTTGGGGAAAAAGGAAAGAACGGCCGCCGCTAGCTGCAGAGAAAAAGGAAAATCCACAATAATATTAGGAACCCTAATTAAACTTGAAAAGGAAATTTTCTGTTTTTTTTAAAGTGTAAATGACATGGGCATGTCATAGGACAGATTGTAATCTGCCCAACAACTTAAAAATTCCAAATAAAAGCAAAGAAAATCGTGAGACATCCAAAGGCACTGACTTTGGCATGTCAGAGGAAAAATTGTATTCTGCCTCCAACCCTTAAAAATCAAAGGAAAACTCACCTGGGTATGTCAGAGGAAGAATTCTATTCTGCCCAAACCTTCAGAAAATCTAAAAAAAAAATGCGAAGCTTGACCTGGGTATGTCAGAGGAAAAATTGTATTCTGCCTCCAACCCTTAAAAATCAAAGGAAAACTCACCTGGGCATGTCAGAGGAAGAATTCTATTCTCCCCAAACCTTTAATTCCCCTCAAAATTCTCACGAAAAATCACTTAAAACTACAGTTAAAAAAAAACTAAAACTACTTAAAAAAACTTAGAAAAATATGGGTTCCCATAAGCGCCTTTCTTTAACGTCTTTGGCTAGACTCACTTTTCCTCAATTAATCTGCATAAATTGGGTGAACTAACCTGATCATCTCTACGGCCTCATTGGTTCTATATTCAAGAAACGGCTTAAGCCTATGCCCATTAACATGCAACACTTTTCCAGATTTTAAACATTGAATCCCAATCATCCCATATGGAGAAATACTTACCACATTATATGGTCCAGTCCATCTTGACTTAAGCTTACCAGGCATAAACTTCAGCTTGGAGTCGAACAAAAGTACCTTTTGCCCTACCACAAATTCCTTTTCCTCAAAAGCTTGTCATGACCGAGCTTGGTCATTTCCTTGTAGAGTTGGGAATTATCATATGCCTCTAAGCGAATCTCCTCTAATTCTTACAGCTGCAATTTCCTCTCTAGTCCCACTTCTTGAGCATCCATATTGAATTGCTTCACTGCCCAAAAAGCACGATGCTCTAACTCAACAGGTAAATGACACAATTTCCCAAAAACTAACCTATAAGGAGACATGCCAATGGGAGTCTTGTATGCCGTTCGGTAAGCCCATAATGCATCCTCTAACCTTAGGCTCTAATCCTTACGGCCTGGATTCACCGTCGTCTCCAAGATGCTCTTGATCTCTCTGTTTGAAATCTTGGCTTGGCCATTGGTCTGAGGGTGATACGCAGTGGAAATTCGATGACGAACTCCATAGCGCTTCATTAATACCTCAACTTGGCGATTGCAGAAATGCGTTCCTTGATCACTTATTATAGCCTTGGGCACTCCAAACCTACTAAAGATGTTAGATTTAAGAAACCCTGCAACAAATTTAGCTTCATTAGTCTGGGTAGCCTTTGCTTCTACCCATTTTGAGACATAATCAACAACAAGCAAAATGTATAATTTCCCACAAGAGCTTGGAAATGGACCCATAAAATCCATCCCCCATACATCAAAAATCTCACAAAACAACATAGGTACTTGAGGCATCTCAATTTGAGAAGATAAATTGCCTACCCTCTGACACCTATCACATTTCTTGCAGTAATCATATGCATCCTTAAATAAAGAAATCCAATAAAAACCACAGTCTAGCACTTTCCTAGCAGTACGCTTTGGACCAAAGTGACCACCACAAGCATGAGAATGACATAATTTAAGAATGGATTGAATTTCATGATTAGCAACACATCTCATAATTACTTGATCAGAACATATTTTCCACATATACGGTTCATCCCAAACATAGTGTCCAAATTGAGCCTTCAATTTATTTTGCTGATAAATATTCATGCTGGGAGGAAACTTACCACTTGTCAGATAGTTAACTATGTCTGCATACCATGACTCGTGACCTTGCACTGCCCACAACTTCTCTTCTGGAAACACCTCTGAGATAGGCCTAGAATCCTCTTCGCGAACCAACCTGCTAAGATGATCAGCAACTGAATTATCTACACCATTTCTATCCTTGATCTCCCAGTCAAATTCTTGCAGCAGGAGAATCCATCTTATGAGTCGTGGCTTTGATTCCTTCTTTGCCAACAGGAACTTCAGAGCTGCATGAACAGAATAAACAACAACCTTAGAACCTAGCAAATAAGAACAGAACTTTTCAAAAGCAAACACTATTGCTAAAAGTTGTTTTTCTGTTGTTGTGTAGTTGCATTGCTCCACGTCAAGTGTCTTGGACACATAGTAAATGACATGGCTCTGTCTTACAGTCCTCTGTCCAAGCACTGCTCTCACAGCATATTGACTCGCGTCACACATGAACTCGAATGGTAATTCCCAATTTGGGGGCTGAATGATAGGAGTAGATGTGAGTAACTCCTTCAACCTCTTAAATGCACTTCTGCACTCCTCACCAAACTCAAATGGCACGTCATGTTGTAAGCGCCTCGACAAGGGTTGAGTGATCTTGGAGAAGTCCTTGATAAATCGCCGGTAAAAACCTGCATGACCAAGGAAACTCCGAATTTCTCGGACATTAGTAGGATAAGGTAAGCTAGCAATTAAATCGACCTTCGCCTTATCCACCTCTATTCCCCTAGAAGACACGACATGACCTAATACAATGCCCTCTCTAACCATAAAGTGACGTTTCTCATAGTTCAACACTAAATCTTTCTCAATGCATCTCTGAAGTACTATGGCTAAACTGTCAAGAAAATGATCAAAGGACTCACCGTACACAGTAAAATCATCCATAAATATCTCAATGCATTTTTTAAGAAAATCAGAAAATATGCTCATCGTGCATCTCTGAAAAGTCCCAGGTGCATTACACAGACCAAAAGGCATACGGCGATAAGCGAAAGTACCAAATGGGCAAGTAAAAGTGGTCTTATCTTGGTCCTCTGGAGCTACCGTTATTTGGTAGTACCCAGAGTACTTATCTAGGAAGCAGAAAAAATCTTTACCTGCCAACCGCTCCAACATCTGATCAATGAAAAGGAGTGGGAAGTGGTCCTTCCTCGTGGCTGCATTTAGCTTGCGGAAATCAATGCACATACGCCAACCTGTCTGCAATCTCATGGGAACCAACTCATTAGCTTCATTTTTAACTAACTGAAACTCGGATTTCTTAGGCACTACATGTACCGGGCTAACCCACTTACTATTCAGAACTGCATAAATTATACCTGCATCGAGGAGCTTAATAATCTCTTTCATCACTACCTCTTTCATGGCGGGATTCAGCTTCCTCTGGGCTTCTCTAACCGGCTTGGAATCCGCCTCCAACAAAATCTTGTGCATGCAGATAGAAGGACTGATTCCTTTGATGTCGACCAGTGTCCATCCAATTGCGGTTCTATACTCCCTCAGTACTCTTAATAACTTCTCCTCTTGCAAGTCCGTCAACTCCTTGGAGATGATCACGGGAAAAGTCTCCAACTCTCCCAAGTAGACATACTTGAGTTGATTCGGCAATGTCTTCAATTCAAGTTTAGGTGCCTGCACCACAGAAGGCAGATTTTTGTCAGCACTAACAGGTTATCCTAAAAATTGGTTAGCCAACCTTGGCGGCAATTTCGGACTAGCATGGAATGCCAAAACTGCCTCAATGACCGCTTCACTCACATTGCTGCGAGCGTCAATTTCCTACACACTATGCTGTAAAACAAAATTCAGCTCATCCAACATTAGATTAAATTCAATCTCTTCATGCACAATAGAGTCTACTAGGCTAACATTTACAAAATATTCAGAGTCTGGTGGGTACTTCATAGCTTCATACATATTAAACTGCACTTTTTCTCCATAGAATTCAAAAGTAAACACACCAGCATCCACATCTATTTTTGTCTTAGCCGTTTTCATAAATGACCTACCCAGTAAAAGAATATCCGAGTGCGTCACATGTTCATCATTTATGTCGAGAATGTAAAAATCAGCAGGAAAGATCAACTTATCACATTTTACTAGTACATCCTCGACTACCCCCTCTGGATAAATCATCGCTCTATTGGCTAACTGGACAATCACATTTGTATTTTTAAGAGCCCCAATTTTTAACTTGTTAAATAAAGACAAAGACATCACATTAATTGAAGCTCCTAAATCTAGCATGGCTGCTTTTATGACAAGTGACGCAATTACACAAGATATGGCAAAAATACCTGGATCAGTGCACTTCTGAGGCAACTTACGGTGAAGGACCGAAGACACATTCTCGTTCACATAGACCTTACCTTCAGGTCTTCTCTTCTTGGTCAGCAACGACTTTAAAAATTTCGCATACCTTGGAATCTTTGCAATGGCTTCCATCAATGGTATGTTGATTGCCACTTTGCAAAATACTTCAAGCACCTCATCGTCACTGTACTCCTTTCTCACTTGGACTAACCTGCCAGGAAAGGGAGATGGAATCACACTCTCAGTTTTTCTTACAATTAATTTACGAATTACCTCTTTCTCTGGCAACTCTTCCACTGTCTCTTCCTTTTTTGACGTCTGAGAAGGCTCTTGAACCTCGACGGTCAGAACTTTAGGTTCTGGCAATTCTCTTCCACTCCTCAAAGTAATGGCACTCACATTTTCAGTGGAACAACCTGGCTGAGATGGAAGCTTCCCTTGGGCTCAGTCTCTCTGATTAACTTGAGTGGCTAACTGAGAGATTTGTTTCTCCAAGTTTTTTATTGTAGCATTTTGTTGTTGTTTTCTTGCTAGATCCCTCTCAACAAGACCCTGCACCGCAGCTGTCAATCCTTTAATCATTGATTCTACTGACGAACCTGAAGCCTCTGCTGGTGGAGGTACTAGGTTTCTCACTGGGGGTTGGAAACCAGATTGTTGAGGTTGAGGTTGAGGTTGAGATTGAAATCCATGTTGCTTGTAGCTGAAGTTGGGATGATTCCTCCACCCTGGGTTGTAAGTATTTGAATAGGGGTCATATCTTCTCTGGGGTGGGGCCTGGAATCCGCCCACAATATTCACCTGCTCTCCTTCTTGCATTGCTGGACAGTCATCAGAGGCATGTCCTTGCATTGCACAAATTCCGCAGACCTTCACTGCCTGCAACTGTCCAACAGCAAGCTGGCGCACCAAATCAGTGAATTGTTCAATCTTATTTTCCATGTTAGAGACACTCACATCGCTAACTCTTCTGGTGGGCATGTCTGCTCGCCTATGAAATTTCCGGGAAGTCTCAGCCATCACAGCGAATAGCCTCATTGCCTCTGCAGGAGTCTTATTCATCAATGCTCCTCCACTGGCAGAATTGATCTTATCTCTGTCCAACTCAGATAGGCCCTCATAGAAATACTGAATCAGGAGTTGCTCGGGAATCTGGTGTTGGGGACAACTTCTGCACAAATCGCTGAACCTTTCCCAGTACTCATACAGGCTTTCACCAGTTGCTTGCCTGACACTGCATATATCCTTTCTGATATTAGAAGCTCGGGAGGCTGGGAAAAATTTCTCCAAAAATCTTTTCTTCAGCTCGTTCCATGTGGTAATAGACCCTGCTGGTAGCCCAAAGAGCCAGTGTTTTGCCTTATCCTCTAAGGAAAATGGGAATGCCCTGAGCTTGACTTGCTCCTCTGTAACTCCTTGGTAACTCACTGCCGAGCATACAATGTAGATTTCCATCAAGTGCTTGTGGCTCACCTGTCAAACCACGAAACTTGGGCAGTAAGTGTATAGTACTAGACTTCAACTCAAACCTAGGAGCATTATCAGGAAAAGTAATGCAAAGAGATTGCTGATTTCCATCGGAGTTGCCAACTCGCTGAGCATCCTGTCAGCCATTGGTGCTGCGATTAATTGCTCTTCTTCTTCGTAAACCTCAACTTCTTTTTCGTCAACTGGTTGAGATGCAGATGCTGACTCCGCCAGTTGTTCTCGTTGTTTCTTCTCTTTTGTGTTCCTCTTTGCAGTCTTCTCTATCTCTGGGTCAAATAATAGTTTGCCTGTACGAGAAGAGCGAACCATAAAACGGAACAAATAAAACCAAAACTTTTAACCAAAAATAAAACACTACACCGTGCTCCCCTGCAACGGCGCCAAAATTTGATGGGTTATCAAACCGATAAAAAATAAGCCTACTTTTGAAACTATTAAAAATAGTACAGTGCGAGTAGGATCATATCCATAGGGAGCACCAGAGTGAAAGAAATTTGGTCAAAAGTGCGTAGCCAAAATGGGGGTTTTGTTGTTACTTAAAACTACTAACAAAAATCAATAAAATTAAACGGCAAGAAATTAAACAAATTGTAAAAATCCAAATTCGGAAAAACGTCTAGCCAAGGGAATTGGACCACCTCGATTCACTAATCGATCCTTGGTGAAAAAATGTATTAATTGATTACTGATTACACCGGTTTTCATTGTTGGAACCTCCTAACAATTCAGCCTATTAATTTAAGCCAGCAATTAAGCAACCTCTGTTAATTGCGTCTATAATCGATGATCGACTCTGGAACCTCCAAGAACCTAGATCACGATAGTCAAGGACCCAGTTCAACTACAATTAACCCAATTAGCCTAATTGCACTTGATTATTTATTCTTTCTCAATTCACCAATCTACGTACCACTTGATTAGTTTCATGGACTCTAAGGAATACCGAACCTCGTGTATTCTAGTAAATTGGATTACCTAGGAAAGCCTGCATGCTACCAGCTATACAAACAGTGCCAAATAATCCTCAAACATTCACAAGAATAAATAAGAAACCAATAATCAATTAATAATAATAGCAATTCGATCTCACGATTCAAGTAACATCGAGGGGTTTTGATTCTATTGACTAGACTAAAGAAATCTAGCTACTCATAATTAAACTAATAAAAATAATGTATGATTTGTGCGACATGAATTCAAGCTAAAGTACAAGAAATAAAAACTGAGTACTATAGGTGGGAGCCGCCTGGAGCCAAAGCTGCTGTCACCAACTTGCTGTCCCCCAAAAACGTCAGCAACCTCTGGTACCAAAAAGTCACTCCCAAAATTGAGTCCGCCCCCACTTTCTTTCTCCCTTAGCCAAAAATTGCTTCTAGTCCCCAGAATGAATTTTCTGCCATCCAGTCCTCCCTTTTTCTCAATTCTTCCATTTTTCGAAAATATACCCCGCAGTCAACTCTCCAAATCCCCAAAACCATCCAGAATAAAATCTTGCCTTTTTTTTTAATTCCTAACCATATATAACTCTTTCCAATTTAGCCATTCTTACTTTCTTGTTTTTTTCCAAAAAATCTTCCTCATCCAATGGAATATATTTCCCCAATTAACAATTAATTATCCCAACTCCTTTTCTTTAATTGTCCAATTTGCCCTTCTTTTGTCCAAAGATTGCGCCATCCTTCTCAAAGTCATTATAATTCCCTGCAAATATAAAAACCATCATTAAGCCTCACCAAAACATCAAACTTTGCCCAATTCAGCCCAATTCGTATCATAAAATATAATTTCATCATAAATCTTTTTTATTAGGAATAGGATTTCTTATCCATTTTAATACTTTATTAAGAGGTTTATAATTTATGACTAATCTAGGTCTTACTCGTTCAATTTCACTATGTTTATTAACATAAAATCCTGTACATGACCAAGGTGATTCAGAATTCCTTATTAATCTTTTTTCTAATATCATGCTGATTTCTTTCTTACATAATTCTAAATATTCAGCATTCATCTGACATGGTCTTGCTTTTGTTTTTATCATGGTTTTTTATCAAAATCTTCCTCATAAGGTAGACTAATGATATGTTTTTTTCTTTCCCAAAAAGTATTTGGGTGTTCATTACAAATTTCCAGAGAAAGATTATCATAAATCATTTTTATTTTTTCTTGTAATTTAATATTAGTTTTTAAATTTTCTTCTATAGAAAAAGAATTAATTTCAAATTTTAAAAAGTTTATTTGATTCTGTTTTCTATAAATTAAATCTTTTAATTCATTTATAAATCTTGTATTTGGTTCAGTTATAAACTGAAAACTTACTTCTTTCTTATCATAGGTTGATATGACCTAGTCTCAGGTGCCAAAGATAAGTCTGATTCAAAGGGGAAGACTCTTTTCTCTTATTATGATTCGGTGATGAGTTACTAGTTTTTATGTTTTGCATTACTGGGGAGTATGTCTTAATTAAAAACAAATTGTCAACCAATGTACCGGAACATATAAGTTTCTGGCCTTTTCTAATAAATATAGATCTATCAGAAAAAAACACACTTATAACCATCCAAAACAAGTTTAGAAACTGAAAGTAAGTTCTTGTGAAAACTGGGTACATAAAGACAATCTCTCAACAATAAAGTAGAGTCTGAAAAATAAAGACATAAAACTCCCACTGCAGCAACAGAAACTCTGGTAGTATCCCCAAGGTAGACCTGCAACTCTCCCTCTCTAAGTAGCTGGGTCACTTGGAACCCCTGCAAAGAATTACAAACATGATCAGTGGCTCCTGAATCCACACACCAAGTATCTGTAGGAATCGCCGCTAAACACGTCTCAGTGACTAGGGAAAATTTCAACGTACCTCGGGGCTTTGGGCAGTCCTTCTTCCAATATCCCGCTTTGTCACATCTAAAGCATTTGCCTTTCGGCTTCTGCTTCTTGGCAATGCCTGCCTTGGGTCCATGACTGGCTCCTGCTTTCTGGCCTCTCTTCCTCCTTTGCTTCCTGGCTTTGGGCCCAGCAGAGGAACCTGAGGGACCAACAGTAGCCAAGGCTTGCTTCTTCTCTGTGAATAGGCTCTCAGCAGACACCAATGCAGTCATGAGCTCAGAAAGTGAATATGAGAGATTCCCCATATTATAGTTCAATCTAAACTGCTCAAAACTGGGAGGCAAGCTCTGGAGAATGATATCGGCCTGGGTATCCCCATCAATCTCACCTCCCAATACCTCAATCTCATTGATGCAACCAATCATGTCCAGCACGTGATCTCTCACTGAAGTGCCCTCAGCCATCTTAGCACTCATGAGTTTCCTCATAGCTGACTGCTTGGCTGCCCTGCCCTGATGTCCAAACATCTCCCTGAGGTTGAGCATCATATCATAGGCTGAGGTCATCTGCTGATGCTGGTGTTGCAATACACTAGACATAGAAGCCAAGATGTAGCACCTGGTCATCTCATCAACCTTCTGCCACCTCGTATATGGCTCTCGCTGCTCAGGGGTGGCATCATCGCTGGGCTTAGGGGGACACTCCTCAGTAAGCACGTACTTGTAACCCTCAGCGGTAAGGACAATGTCCAGGTTACGTTTCCAGTCAATATAGTTTGGACCGGTGAGTTTGTTTTGGTTCAGAATGACAGCTAGCGGGTTGAACGACATATCAACTGAAAATAAACAATTCAAGTTTCAGTATACTTTTTCGAAAATATTGAAAAATCCTCAAAAACAAATATAATCTTCTACCGACATCTCTCACACCGGGATTAACGCATGTCACGATAGCTGAACATTTACGCTAACCCACATTCGTTCGAGAAGAACTAAAGTTCATTAATTTCATTATCTGACCAACGATCTTATGATCAATGAAATTAATAGTCGATAATTTTAGCCGTACCCGAAAATAGCGTAACCTCGATGGGAGGGATACTAAAAATGGTACACTAAGTGTATGCCATTACGTGACTTCTAAGTTTGTTACTTAGGATACTAATGCACCTCGGATGGCGAGGGTGTCGCAACTTTCTCCAATTAAACTCACTATAGTCATCCCTTTAGAAATTCATTCCGGTGATATCCGTGATTGAAAACTCATCCGATAGGGAGGAAGGTCTAAGCCAGCACGCAAGTTTAACCACATCACCAATGAACCCGTAATGGAGGCCATGGGGATATTAACCAACCCGCTCCCACTTAGATTTTTAAACTTGAGGATTTTTACGTTTTAACATGTAATATCTTAACTATGGATATTCGCACCCATAAAACCGTTGGAGTTTTAATATGCGAATAATCTACCTTAGTTAATTCCACATTACTTTTTTTTAAAACTTTGGTTTGGTTTTCGTTCATGCAAAATAAAATGAAAATCACACAATCAACGAAAAGTCATAAATACGGGAAATTAAAATTAAACAAAAATTTCCCGACTATTATGGCCTTCTCTATCGTTGATTCCTTGACGCCTCGGTGACACGTCCCGTCATGAAGCTCCCACTCATTATTTGGATTCCTCTCGATTCACCCGGGTTTTCTCGGTTTTCTACGTAATTAGGAATCACCCAAAGTTACGATAAACCAAAACCCGCGAATATAAGTTACCCAAAATAACGTCTTCGTCATAGTACATAAATTCCTATATACAAAGGCGTTTTTCTAGGAATTTAAAGACGACATGATTAGATCAAATCCTACTACAAGATTTTTCTAATCCTACACGGCTTCCAGCTCGTGGTTATTACTATTACAGAAATTTCCATTCAAAAATAAAACAAGCCCGGACATGTCCCAGGGTTTATGAATGAAAATTAAATTTCTACCATAATAGCCGGGAAACCAATAACCACCTGTTTAAGCATTTCGACAAAAATAATAATGCCAAAATAAATCCGTGTAATAAATCAAACAATTATAAGACCAAAACCAACGCTCTGATACCATTTTGAAGGAAAACTGAACAAGCCCGGGCTAAATTGAAAACTTCACTTTCGTGCAATGCATTCCAGAATCGGAAGCTTTCGACCAAGCTCAGGCACAAATTAGTTTACCCATGAACGGATCTAGGCTTATACTTATTTAATTTATTAATCGGGACACAAAAAATTAAATCTTTAATTAAAGCGGAATATTAAAGATTTTACCTTTTGTAGCGAAGTCCCTTGCTTAAAGAAAAATCCAATCTTTGATTGCGATTCCAATAGAAATTCAAAGAATAACTCCGATACAAACTCCGAAATAATGTGGGCTATTATCTACGGAGTTACCCACGGCGAAATTAAGAAAACCCAAGAAACTTGCTCCAGAAGAAAACTCAAAAAATCTGAAAAATTGAAAAACTGCCCAGTTTTTTTTTTCAAAAAAGCTTGCTGCGCAAGTCTTCTTCTCCAGCTGCTGAACCCACCGGACTTTTCTGCAAAAACCGACCACCGGAGTTGTGCTATCAAGTCCCGATCTGTACAACTGTCATCACGGATCACTTAGCAAGAAGATCGACGTGATGGACAGTCGGCTCAGGGCACCGGACAGCACAGGATATCGGGTATTCTGAACTCGGAAAAACCCCGACCGGTGCTGGGTACTACAGGACCGAACAATCCGACCGGCACTGGGTACTGTTGGACCGAACAATCCGACCGGCGCTGGAACAAAAAACTATCCGGGCAAATAAAGATTGAGTCTTCCGAAGGAGAAAGCTATCTTAGCTGACTTCGAGAAAGAATTTCAACGAGGAAGACAAAATTCTCTCTCTAAGCTAAACTTTCTCACTCTAGCCCTTTCTTGGACTTCAAGTTTCTTAATTGATTTCTTTCCCAATAAGTTGTATTTATAGGGAGCTTCTAAGGAGACCTAATGGGCTCTCGAGTTAGGCCTTTTAATTTGACTTTCGTTGACCGCTAAGTCTTCCTGACTAATCAACTCCAATCGACCCATTTAAATTAATTTATTTAACCCACTTTATTAATTTCATCATTATTTAATGTTTCTTGGAAATTCCTTTCCAATTCTTCTTCTAATGTATTAATTTTTAAACCTTGAAACTTCTTATCAAGTAACTTTTCTAATTCTCTTAAAGATTTTAGTTTAAAATCTTTTATTTCAAGTGGTGGTTAAAGTGTTGGAGTAGCTATAACTTGTTCCGAAAAAGATTGTTTATCAGAATTATTTCTTTGTAATATATTAATTATGTTATCTAATCTGTGATGTAAAGATATCTTTTGTTCTCCTAAAACATTTAAATAAATGTTTGTATAATTATTTTGTTCTATAATTTTATTCATTTGTTTAACTGTGATTACTAATGTATCATTATCAAACAACTTAGAAAATGCAGAAAAGTTTAATATATTATTCTCTTTTTCTATATGAAAAGGCTGTTGAGGAGGAAATACTTCCTTTAAAGTATTACCATTCATGAGTTTATAATCTCTTTCTAAAACACAAATACATGGTTCAATATAATTAGAAATAAACCATGGCACAAAAAGAAATAAAATATTATGCTGAGATAAAAATGTATAAAATTGATCCGAAATATTTTGTTGTTCTTGTAAAGAGAAATTATTAAAAAACCATGTTCTAAATGGTTTTCATTTGTCCCTATTAAATTCTTCTTTAACCTGATTTCTGGCTAAAGATCCATGACTGAAATCTATCTTATTCATATTGGAAAAGCCATTTCAGACGCAGTTATTTCTTCGTGTTCTTTTGTATTATAAATACCTTTAACTATATTATTTTTATTTTTTATCAATCTATCAACATATATGCTATCATTATCTTCACTAACTTGTGAAGTAGATACCCTATATGGTTGAGAAACTGAATGTCTATGTATAACTGAAATATTATCATCTAAAGGTGATATAAAATGAGAAGAGTATGATCTTGACAATTTAGATCTATTATCTAATAAAATCGGATAATTTTGCATTCTTATATTAATTTTTCCTTCAGGAGTCTGTTCTATATAATCTATTTCACTATTAATCTGTGGCTGTTTATTACTTACTCTTTCTATTGTCCACTGTTCTGAAATAGGTATTTCATTCCATTTAATAGTTCTTCTTTTAATAATCTTAGATTTATTAAAATTAGTTTCTATTAATATAGTTTCATCTATTTTTTTATCTATTAGTTTACAATTAGGATTTAAAATTTTTAATGGTTTATAATAAATTCTATAACATACACATATTAATTCAGAACCAGACATATAATTATATCCATGAGTTTTAACATTTAATGTTAAAGCATCTAATATGTTATCATCGCTTAATGATAAAGATAAATCTGGATAAACATTAAAATATACAGGGCCATGAGCTAAACTTGATTGTATTATTCCCATTAAAGATTGTTTCCAGTTTAAATTTCTAGCATCTCTTAAACATGCTATAAAAATTTCCGGTAAACCTTCTAAGGTTAATGGTTTAAAAGCAATTTGCACTAAACCTATATGTATAAATTTATATAAATCAGTATATCTATTAATATTATCTGATTGTATTAATTTTATCTTAATTTCTTCATTATCTAAAGAAATTGATTCCTCGGTTGTTTTTATAATCTGTTTGAAACCTAATATTTCAAAGGTTCCTAACTGATATACAGTTTTAACTTCAATCTTTGGAATTGTCCTCCTATTAAGACCTTCTAAATTATCAGGGATATCATATTCCTGTTTAAGACTATTTTTAATAGCCTGTTTTCCTTTTCCTATATTCATTAGAAAAGAAAATTAACTGGTTAGAATAAAAGTAAGTAAATTCATAAATCCAGGCTCTGATACCAAATTATAGAAAGACCCTCAGCATGATAATTAAAGAAGCAAAGACTTAAGGGATTATTACAGAATCTATCAAACAGAACTATAAATTTATCAAAGCAATCCGGGCTTAACGCCTAATAGAGAGACCTTCAGCATGATAATTAAATAAGCAAAGACTTAAGGGATTACTAAAGAATCTATCAAACAGAACTATAAATTTATCAAAGTAATCCAGGCTTAACGCCTAACGCCTTTATCACAATCTCGGCTAATGGCAACAACCTTCTTTTCTAAATTCATAGTCTGTCTAATGATTCTAACCCAATCTTGAATTCAATATTATCATATTGAAGATTTCTCAATGAGAGGATATAAACTATGAATTTACATAGTTACTCAACTTTTATTCTAACCATGAGGCTTTTAGCCTCTCATTCTAATGATTATTAATAAAGAAATATAAAAGAAAACTTACTTGGTAGATGTACCAATATATAAATAAGAATACTATAAAACCAGAACCTCTAATATATGCTTATAATAATCCAACTGGAGTAATATTATTAACTTGAGAGTATTTTACAAGAGAGAATAGAAAGGTATTCAGAAGGATTCTCAGAAGAATGCTCTAAAGGATGCCCTTCTACTATTACAAACTAATCTATTTATAGGAACTAAAACTAACTATTTCGGACTTGAAAATTTTATTTTGAAGTCCATTACATTATTAATCCTATGAGGTCACTGCTTACATAATCATTTGTTTTATAAAAGCATGACTTTAACTCTTCATCAGCTCTAAGTTTACATCTGCTGCTGCTTTATGTCTCCATCTTTTCTTTATATCCCAGCATATTATTTTGGTTTTTCCTTTACTTTTATGATCAGCTTGCTCTTCATTCAGCTCAGATATTAACTCTTTCAATTTCTCCTGCATAAATTCTTCATCAAGCTCTTCATTATCATAGGGGTCTTGTGATTCTCCGGCTAAAACATTATCTTTAGAAGATATTTCCATCGAAACATCTGATTTGGCATCACTTGATTCATTATTCTTAAGATGCTTTTTTAATTCTGCCATATAAGCTTTAATTAAATATTTTTGAGATATATCATCCTTTTGTAGTCTGATCTTCATAGAGATATGCTGAAACGGATCAATTTTCTTTTGACTATAAGTCTCTTTGTGCTGAATATAATTCTTGACTTTTTCTTGAATAGCTATAAGAACTTCATTACCATACAACTCATTAGTTGTGGGATCAATTTTTTGCATTTTATCCCAAAACTTTGTATATGTTATTTTCATGATACATGGTAATTTTTCTTCAGTATAACTGATTTCAGGAATCCATTTCAAAATCCAAGAAATTGAGAATTCTATGAAAAACTACATATTAGCAATTTCCACACTGCATCTATTAGACGCCACTAATTCAGATATTTTTGGTGAAGATTTTATCCAGTTTCCATATGAGGAAAGAAATATATCATGAAGAATTGATTTGGATAGACCATATTGATACCAATATTTTATAAACCAATTTGGTATGAGATCATTATAAATATTCCCGCAAATCTTTATAAACCATGAATGTTTTTTATTATTATTCACATATAAGAATATTTGATTATGGGCCTCTATATAATCCCAATAATTGTATTTATATGTGACTTTATTTCAGGAATTATAAATTCCTTATCTTTCATGGTGGATAGTCCCTATTCTTCTGCAGATATAAGCTTTTTTATAATAATTTTACTAAAATTATAAATTTTACTACCTTGATAAGGGAAAAAATGTTTTATTTCAAAAGTACCTGAAACCTTTAAAATAGTTTCATAGTACATTCTTAGCTTATAAGCTCTATGGGCATGTATATAATTGCCACTAGTCCAAGATCCTGTATCCAGATATCTATTTATTATTATCCATGGGTCTTTTCCCCACTGGAGATCATTTTCTTCTATAAGAAATAAAAGTTCTTTTTTATTATGAACTTGATAATTTGTAATATTATCTTCTGATATAACTGAGTCCACATATGATGTGGTTCCCGTAGAAGAAGAAGATTCTTCTTTTTCTTGTTCAATAAATTTATGCAATTTGTTATATAATACTGGATTATTAGAAAGATCGACAATATTATCCGAATATAATGTTTTATTACCCATTTGAGAGAGAATATTTCTTCCTCTTCCTCTTCCATAAAAACCAGAAGCATGAGAGGTATAACCTCTGCCTCCTTTTCCTCTATAAGAGTCTCGTGGTATAATCCTGTATAAATTCACGAGATAGAAAATCAGGAAGACCCTTTTTTATAAACAATATCAAAATTGAAAGGGGCTAAATTAGCCTGCCATCTAGCATACATTTGCTTAGATACATCATGTTCAAAATGTTTATTAAACATATATCTTGCCGCTTGGCAATCTGTCTTTATAATAATTTCCGATTATATAAATCATCTTGGAATTTCAAAACAGTCAAATGTGTTTTATCTATAATTTCATCAGGAAATTTGGATGCAAAATCTATACTTCGATCTATAGGAATAATTTTTCCTTTGCAATATTATGTCCTAAAAATCTTATATTAGTTTGAAATAAAACCATTTTAGATTGTGATATAACAAATCCATTATTTTTTATAATTTTCTTAAATATATCTAAATGATTAAAATGTGATTGTATGTCTTTTGATAATACCACAATGTCATCTATATAAACAATTATAAAATTGCTATAAGAAATAAAAACATCATTCATAATCTTCTGAAATTCATAAGGTGCATTTTTTAATCCAAAAGGCATAACTTTCCATTCATAGTGTCCTACTGGAACATTAAAAGCTGTTTTATATTGATCTGATTCTTTTATTTGAATTTGCCAATATCCTGATTTTAAATCAAATTTTGAAAATATTAATGCATCATATAATCTATCTAATAAATCTTTTTTATTAGGAATACAATGTCTTATCCATTTTAAAACTTTATTAAGGGGTTTGTAATTTATAACCAATCTAGGTCTGCCTCTTTCTATTTCACTATGTTTATTAACATAAAATCCTATACATGACCAAGGTGATTTAGAATTCCTTATTAATCCTTTTTATAATAACATGCTGATTTCTTTCTTACATAATTCTAAATATTCAGCATTCATTTGACATGGTCTTGCTTTTGTTTTTATCATGATTTTTTCATCAAAATCTTCCTCATAAGGTTGACTAATAATATGTTTTTTCCTTTCCCAAAAAGCATTTGGGTGTTTATTACAAATTTCCGCAGAAAGATTATCATATATTCTTTTTATTTTTTCTTGTAATTTAATATTAGTTTTTAAATTTTCTTCTATAGAAAAATAATTAATTTCAAATTTTAAAAAATTTATTTGATTCTGTTTTCTATAAATTAAATCTTTTAATTCATTTATAAATCTTGTATTTAGTTCAGTTATAAACTGAAAACTTACTTCTTTCTTATCATATGTACCTATAATTTGGTATCAGAGCCTGGATTTATGAATTTACTTACTTTTATTCTAACCAGTTAATTTTCTTTTCTAATGAATATAGAAAAAGGAAAACAGGCTATTAAAAATAGTCTTAAACAGGAATATGATATCCCTGATAATTTAGAAGGTCTTAATAGGTGGACAATTCCAAAGATTGAAGTTAAAACTGTATATCAGTTAGGAACCTTTGAGAGACTAGGTTTCAAACAGATTATAAAAACAATCGAGGAATCAGTTTCTTTAGATAATGAAGAAATTGAGATAAAATTAATACAATCAGATGATATTAATAGATATACTGATTTATATAGATTTATACATATAAGTTTAGTGCAAATTAGTTTTAAACCATTAACCTTAGATGGTTTACCAGAAAGTTTTATAGCATGTTTAAGAGATGCTAGAAATTTAAACCGGAAACAATCTTTAATGGGAATAATACAATCGAGTTTAGCTCATGGCCCTGTATATTTTAATGTTTATCAAAATTTATCTTTATCATTAAGTGATGATAACATATTAATGCTTTAACATTAAATGTTAAAACTCATGGATATAATTATATGCCTGGTTCTGAATTAATATGTGTATGTTATAAAATTTATTATAAACCATTAAAAACTTTAAATCCTAATTGTAAACTAATAGATACAAAAATAGATGAAACTATATTAATAGAAACTAATTTTAATAAATCTAAGATTATTAAAAGAAGAACTATTAAATGGAATGAAATACCTATTCCAGAACAGTGGCCAATAGAAAGAGTTAGTAATAAATAGCCACAGATTAATAGTGAAATAGATTATATAGAACAGACTCCTGAAGGGAAAATTAATATAAGAATGAAAAATAATCCATTTTTATTAGATAATAGATCTAAATTGTCAAGATCATACTCTTCTCATTTTATATCACCTTTAGATGATAATATTTCAATTATACCTAGACATTCAGTTTCTCAACCATATAGGGTATCTACTTCACAAGTAAGTGAAGATAATAATAGCACATATGTTGATAGATTGATAAAAAATAAAAATAATATAGTTAAAGGTATTTATAATACAAAAGAAGACGAAGAAATAACTGCGTCTGAAATGGCTTTTCCCATATGAATAAGATAGATTTCAGTACTGGATCTTTAGCCAGAAATCAGGTTAAAGAAGAATTTAATATGGACAGATGGAAACCATTTAGAACATGGTTTTTTAATAATTTCTCTTTACAAGAACAAAAAAATATTTCTGATCAATTTTATACATTTTTATCTCAGCATAATATTTTATTTCCTTTTGTGCCATGGTTTATTTCTAATTATATTGAACCATGTTTTTATGTTTTAGAAAGAGATTATAAACTCATGAATGGTAATACTTTAAAGGAAGTATTTCCTCCTCAACAGCCTTTTCACATAGAAAAAGAGAATAATATATTAAACTTTTCTGCATTTTCTGAGTTGTTTGATAATGATACATTAGTAATCACAGTTAAACAAATGAATAAAATTATAGAACAAAATAATTATACAAACATTTATTTAAATGTTTTAGGAGAACAAATTATATCTTTACATCAGAGATTAGATAACATAATTAATATATTACAAAGAAATAATTCTGATAAACAATCTTCTTAGGAGCAAGTTAAAGCTACTCCAACACTTCAATCACCCCCTGAAATAAAAGATTTTAAATTAAAATCTTTAACAGAATTAGAAAAATTACTTGATACAAAATTTCAAGGTTTAAAAATTAATACATTAGAGGAAGAATTGGAAAAGAATTTCCAAGAAACATTAAATAATGATGAAACTAATAAAATAGGAAAGTTTGCTGATAAGCCAACACAAAAATTATATTATTATAATAGACCATCTCCCATAAACATCTTACATGAAGAACAAGAATTTATAATTAATAATAGTGATAATGGAAAATGTATATATGAATGGAATATTGATGGATATTCTGAAAAACAAATATATAATACAGCTCATAGAATGCTTATGTATAGTTGCATATGTAAGACTAATGGAAATACTGATGTTGGTATAGCCAAAATGATAGTTTCTAGATTTACAGGCCAACTTAAAAGTTAGTGAGATAATTATTTAACTCCCAAGAATAAAGAAGAAATATTTAAAACTATGAAAATAGAATAATCACAATCACAACCGATTGAAAATGCGGATTATACATTAATAGTTACTATCCTAGAACATTTTACGGGTAGGATTTCTGATAATGCTGAAAATATTCGCACCTTATTACAAAATTTGATATGTAAAACACTTTCAGATTTTAGGTGGTATAAAGATGCATTCCTTAATAGAGTTATGGAATTAAATGATAGTAATAGTAATCATTGGAAGTCTAAATTTATAGATGGACTACCACATTTATTTGCTGAAAGAATAAGAAAAGTTTTAAGAAAGGATAGAATGAATATTCCTTATGAAATTTATACTTATGGAAAATTAATAGGAATTTGCATACAAGAAGGTTTAGCCTCATGCAATGAAATAAAATTAAATCAGCAAATTAAAAGTCAAAAATTAAATAAAAGACACCAATTAGGAGAGTTTTGTAGTCAATTTCGAATGAATATACCATCCAAAGATAAAATAATAAAACTGGAAAAGAAATATAAAACATATCCTAAATATAAGAGAAGAAAATATTCTCAAGAAAAGAAAAATAAAAAAGAATTCAGAAAAATGAAACGTCATAAAAAGAAAGATATGAATAATATTATATGTTATAAATGTAAAAAAAAGGACATTTTGCTAATAAATGCAAAATGAAAAAGAAAATTAATAGTTTAGAAATAGATGAAAAAATTAAAGAAGAATTATTAAATATAGTGAATTCAGAATCTGAGTCAGAGATGTCTGAAAATGAAAAACCTAATAGTTCTGAAAGTGAAAATGAATGTAATTATCATAATATAGAACAAATAAATAGTGAAGATGAAGAATATTATAAAATCCTATCACAATTTCAAGAGTTAGACTTAGAAGTCAATGTATTAAGTAATAATACTATTTTAGAATTTCTAAAATCTATAAAAGATCAAGAATTAAGATCTAGAATAATAGAACAGATGGATAATATTCCAGAATCTAGTCAAAATAATAATATAATAGAAAATATTGAAGAAAATCAAAGTCCATATACAATGACTAAAGTATATGAAATATTGAAAAATAGAAAAAGTGTTAGTTTTGAATACAGAAAAGCTATGGCTTGTATCAAAAACTAATATCCACAGATGACATATCATTTTGTTTTGGTATTAAATTGTTCCATTATATCATAGAACTAGATAACGGGGTGTAGAAAGACACAGTAGATACCGTTATTGGTTAAAGTATTAATATATTAAAAGTATGCTCGTAACCGGATAGTCTGAACATACTATCGGTATAGGTTATCGTGTGGTTTGGAAATTAGTTTATCTAAACTAGTTTAAATAACACGGATATGCCCAGGGCATATTAAGCACGACCAGTTTGGATAGAATTGACTTATACTGATCGGCGTAGTCAATTCGATCATAGTATTCAATCTCTCAATCCCGAGATTGGGACGGGCATGAGAGTTGGATATCGTATGCTTTGATTTGCCAAAGAGTGCGGTCAATTGAGGCCTATACCTCGGTAGATTGGGTGTGCGGTATTTAGCTTCTTACGTGCTGTTGCTAGTCGGGGGAATCCACGTACCGGTTCGCCGGGTTGATGGTGCTCCCGAGATGAACTCGTAAGATCTATTATACTAAACCCGGCCGGTGGACTTTATGTCCGGTATAATAAAAGGACGAGTGGTACTAATCTCGGATATCAAGAAGTCGGTGAATTAATTTGTCAGTAAATTGATAAACCAACGAGCGCTAGATCTTTAATGTGGGGAGATAGAATAAAATATAATGGCGCGATGTAAAGTCATTTTCTAGCGGTAATTTCATAATTAGTCCGATAGTGGCACGACTAATTATGCATTTGACTAATTGACAAGGTGAATTAATTAATCCTAAAGGTTTAATTAATATTTAATCGACAAAGTGAATTAAGAAATTAATTTTATTTGAATTAATTAATTCTAAGGGTTCGATTAAATTAAATTAACCAAGTGGGTTAAGAAATTAATTCTAATGGGTCGATTGGAGTTGATTAGTCGGGAAAGACTTAGCGGTCAATGAAAGTCAAATTAAATGGCCCAACTCGAGAGCCCATTAGGTCTCCATTAGAGCTCCTATAAATAGAAAACTTGAGGCAAAAGAAAACCTAAGAAATCTTGCAAAACAAGTCTTGCCCCTTTTAGAGTAAGAAAGTTCTAGAGAGAGAACTTCTTCCCTTTGAAGTTTTCTTTCAAAAACGAACTAGATTTCTTGCTTCTCGAATTGAATTCATCCCAAAGATTGAACCTTCAAGTTGGATTTCAAAACTACTCCACCAGATTCTTGCTGGGTCTTCATTAATTCGCTGCTGCCGCGACTGAAGTAAGCTTCCCGGTGCCGGCTTCTTCAGTAGCAAGTCTCGCGCGTTTGATTCGAGAATGACCTGCATCAATCTCTTTCAGTTGATGGGTGATCCGCAGGTCCTTCTTGTCTAGATCACAGCGAGATTTTGGGTTGGGTACTGGTGAAAACCGATGGTTCAGCAGCGGTTTATCAAGCAAGAGGTGGAGCAGTTTTAAGGGTTTTCTTCGATCAGATTTTGGGTTATTTGAATTCGATTTGAAAGATTTCTTCATGGGTTTTCGTAGGCTAAGCAAGTAGATTTCGATAGATTATTGCCCACGCAATATTCAAAGTTTCTATGGAGTAATCTTTTGGATTTCTATTGGAATTCGCTCAAAGATTGGATTTTCCTTATTGCAAGGGACTTCGCTACAAAAGGTATAATCTTTGAATATTCCGCTTTAATTAAATAATGCATCTTTTGTGTCGATTTAATCAATTAAATAAGTATAAGCCAAGATCCGTTCATGGGTAAATGAATTTGAGCCTGAGCTTGGTCGAAAGCTTCCGATTCTGGAATGCATTGCACGAAAGTGAGGTTTTCGATTTAGCCGGGGCTTGTTCTGTTTTCCTTCAAATTGGTATCAGAGTGTTGGTTTCGGTCTTATACTTGTTTGATTTATTACACGGCTTTATTTTGGCATTATTATTTTTGTCGAAATGCTTAAATAGGTGGTTATTGGTTTCCCGGCTATTAAGATAGGAATTTATTTTTCATTCATAAACCCCGGGACATGTACGGGCTCGTATGGTTTTTTGAATGGAAATGTCTGTAATAGTAATGACTACGAGCTGGAAGCCGTGTAGGATTAGAAAAATCTTGTAGTAGGATTTGATCTAATCATGTCGTCTTTAAATTCCTAGAAAAACGCCTTTGTATATAGGAATTTATGTATAATGACGAAGAAGTTATTTTGGGTAACTTATATTCGCGGGTTTTGGTTTTTCGTAATTTTGGGTGATTCCTAATTACGTAGTAAATCGAGAAAATCCGGGCGAATCAAAAGGAATCCAAATAACAAGTGGGAGCGACATGACGGGACGTGTCACCAAGGCGTCAAGGAATCAACGATAGAGAAGGCCATAATAGTCAGGAAATTTTATTTCTTTTAATTTTCCGTATTTATGTCTTTTCGTTGATTGTGTATTTTTTGTTTTATTTGGCATGAACGAAAACCAAACCAAAATGTTTTTAAAAGGTAATGCGCAATTAACTAAGGTAGATTATTCGCATATTAAAACTCCAACGGTTTTATGGATGCGAATATCCATAGTTAAGATATTGCATGTTAAAACGTAAAAAATCCTCAAGCTTAAAAATCTAAGTGGGAGCGGGTTGGTAAATATCCATATGGCCTCCATTACGGGTTCATTGGTGATGTGGTTAAACTTGTGTGCTGGCTTAGACCTTCCTCCCTATCGGATGAGTTTCAACCACAGATATCACCGGAATGAATTTCTAAAGGGATGACTATAGTGAGTTTAATTGGAGAAAGTTACGACACCCTCACAATCTGAGGCGCATTAGTATCCTAAGTAACAAACTTAGAAGTCACGTAATGGCATACACTTAGTGTACCGTTTTTAGTATCCCTCCCATCGAGGTTACGCTATTTTCGTGTATGGCTAAAATTATCAACTATTAATTTCATTGATTATAAGATCGTTGATCAGATAATGAAATTAATGAACTTCGGTTCTTCTCGAACGAATATGGGTTAGCGTAGACGTTCACCCATCGTGACCTGCGTTAATCCCGGTGTGAGAGATGTCGGTAAAAAATTATATTGGTTTTTGAGGATTTTTAATATTTTCGAAAAAGTATACTGAAACTTGAATTGTTTATTTTTTCAGTTGATATGTCGTTCAACCCGTAAGCTGTCATTTTGAACCAAAACAAACTAACCGGTCCAAACTATATTGATTGGAAACGTAACCTGGACATTGTCCTTACCGCTGAGGGTTACAGGTAAGTGCTTACTGAGGAGTGCCCCCCTAAGCCCAGCGATGATGCCACCCCTGAGCAGCGAGAGCCATAAACGAGGTGGCAGAAGGCTGATGAGATGACCCGGTGTTACATCTTGGCTTCTATGTCGAGTGTACTGCAGCACCAGCATCAGTTGTTTACCTCAGCCTACGATATGATGCTCAACCTCAGGGGGTTGTTTGGACATCAGGGTAGGGCAGCCAAGCAGTCAGCTATGAGGAAACTCATGAATGCTAGGATGGCTGAGGGTACTCCAGTGAGGGATCACGTGCTAGACATGATAAGCTACATCAATGAGATTGAGGTAATGGGAGGTAACATTGATGGGGAAACCCAGGTCGATATCATCCTCCAGAGCTTGCCTCCCAGTTTTGAGCAGTTTCGGTTGAACTACAATATAGGGAATCTCTCATATTCACTTCCCGAGCTCATGACTGCATTGGTGTCTGCTGAGGGCCTATTCGCAGAGAAGAAGCAAGCCTTGGCTACTGCTGGTCCCTCAGGTTCCTCTGCTAGGCCCAAAGCCAGGAAGCAAAAGAGGAAGAGAGGCCAGAAGGCAGGAGCTGATCATGGACCCAAGGCGGGCATTGCCAAGAAGCACAAGCCAAAAGGCAAATGTTTCAGGTGTGGTAAAGCAGGACATTGGAAGAAGGACTGCCCAAAGCCTCGAGGTATGTGTAAATTCTCCCTAGTCACTGAGACGTGTTTAGCGGCGATTCCCACAGATACTTGGTGTGTGGATTCAAGAGCCACTGATCATGTTTGTAATTCTTTGCAGGGGTTCCAAGTGACCCGGTTGCTTAGAGAGGGAGAGTTGCAGGTCTACCTTGGGGATACTACCAGAGTTTCTGTTGCTGCAGTGGGAGTTGTTTGTCTTTATTTTTCATACTCTACTTTACATTTGAGATATTGTCTTTATGTACCCAGTTTTCGCAAGAACTTACTTTCAGTTTCTAAACTTGTTTTGGATGGTTATAAGTGTGTTTTTTCTGATGGATCTGTTTTTATTAGAAAAGGCCAGAAACTTATATGTTCCGGTACATTGGTTGACAATTTGTTTTTAATTAAGACATACTCCCCAGTAATGCAAAACACAGAAACTAGTAGCTCATCACCGAATCATAATAAGAGAAAAGAGTCTTCCCCTTTGAATCAGACTTATCTTTGGCACCTGAGACTCAGTCATATCAACCTTAGTAGGATTCAAAGGTTAGTCAATAGTGGATCTTTAGACTTACTAGATATTGACAGCTATTCGACCTGTGAGTCCTGCTTGGAGGGTAAAATGACCAAGAGGCCTTTCAAGGCAAAGGGGTATAGGCCAAGGAGGTTTTAGAGTTGATTCATTCTAACGTGTGTGGGCCTATGTCAGTTCAAGCTGGAGGTGGTTATGAGTATTTCGTGGCTTTCACGGATGATTACTCTAGATATGGATACATATACCTGACGCGTCACAAGTCTGAATGCTTTGGCAAGTTCAGAGAGTTCAAGGCTGAGGTGGAGAACTATCTGGGTAAGAGTATCAAGGCCTTGCGATCTGATCGCGGTGGCAAATACCTCTCTAGTCAATTTAGGTTTTATTTGTCGGAGAAGGGTATTCAGACCCAATTGTCTGCACCTGGCACACCCCAGCAGAATGGTGTAGCAGAGAGGAGGAACAGGACTCTTATAGATATGGTTAGATCGATGATGAGTTACAGTGAGTTGTCTTTCTTGTTTTGGGGTTATGCCTTGGAGACAGCATGTTTTATCCTCAACCTTGTGCCATCTAAGTCTGTGCCTTGGACCCCATCAGAGTTGTGGAATGGGCGAAAGCCTAGTCTGAGACATCTCAGAATATGGGGTTGTCCAGCACATGTGCTTGAGGCAGATGCAGGTAAGTTAGAGGCAAGAACCAAGGCTATGCTGTTTATAGGCTACCCCAAAGGAACGAGAGGTGGTCTATTTTATAGTCCTCAGGATCAGAAGGTGGTGATCAGCACCAATGCCAGATTTCTTGAGAAGAACTATATTTTAGATCAAAAGTCAAGCAGCAAGGTAGTATTGGAAGAGCTTAGAAGTCAGTCCATTATTCTAGATGCATAAGTACAGGAAGACACACCACAAGAGATTGCACACACTATCGCAGATGATGCTCTTGCACAGGCTGCGCCTCGTCGTAGTGGGAGAGTTGTTAGACAGCTCGAGAGGTACATAGGTTTGGGTGAGTCTTCGGACTTTATCCCTGGCGCTCATGAACCAGACCCAGTTAACTACAATGAGGCTCTCCAGGATAAAGATGCAGATTCTTGGCAGAGAGCGATGATTGTTGAGATGGGTTCTATGGACTCAAATAAAGTCTGGGAGCTGGTAGACCTTCCTGATGGGTTTAGGCCTATTGGGTGCAAATGGGTGGTCTACAAGAGAAAGAGATGATCTGATGGAAAGGTTGAGACCTTCAAGGCTAGGCTTGTGGTGAAGGGGTATACTCAGAAAGAGGGTATCGATTATAAGGAGACCTTTTCCCCGGTAGCTATGCTTAAGTCGATCCGGATTCTCTTGGCCATAGCTGCTCATATGGACTATGAGATTTGGCAGATGGACGTCAAGACAGCTTTCCTTAATGGAAGTCTTGAGGAGACCATTTTTATGGAGCAACTAGAGAGCTTCATTGTTAAGGGCCAAGAGCACAAGGTATGCAGGCTTAGGAGGTCCATTTATGGACTTAAGCAAGCATCCAGATCTTGGAATATCCGTTTTGATGAGGTTATCCAGTCATATGGATTCACTCAGTGTCCGGATGAGCAGTGTGTTTATCGCAGGCGTGATGGTGATACGGTGGTGTTCCTCGTACTTTACGTATATGACATCCTTCTTTTTGGCAACAGTAAGAAGGTGTTTTCAGACGTAAAGGCATGGTTGTCCAGGCAATTCGATATGAAGGATTTGGGAGAGGCTGGATATATCCTTTGGATTAAGATTATTCAAGATCGTAGGAGACGTTCTCTGACTCTCTCTCAGGCATCCTACATAGACACAATTCTGGCCCGTTTTAACATGCAGAACTCCAAGAAGGGTTCATTACCTTTCATGCATGGAGTGCATTTGTCTAAGGAGCAGTGTCCTAAGACTGCTGAGGAGATAGATGCCATGGAGGCGGTACCCTATGCTTCTGCAGTGGGTAGTCTCATATATGCTATGTTGTGTACGGGGCCTGATATTCGTTTTGCCGTTGGCATGGTTAGCAGATATCAGAGTAACCCCGGGAAGGCTCACTGGGAGGCAGTAAAATACATTCTCAAGTACTTGAGCAGAACGAGAGATTATGTCCTAGTTTATGGAGCGCAGGAGCTTGTACCATTGGGTTACACAGATTCGGACTTTCAAGGTGATTTGAACAATAGTAAGTCTACCTCTGGGTTTGTGTTTACTCTAGGAGGTGGAGCCATAGTATGGCGGAGTGTCAAGCAGAAATGCATGGTGGACTCCACCATGGAGGCTGAGTACGTTGCCGCATCAGAGGCAGCGAAGGAAGTTCTATGGCTCCGGAGCTTCCTGATGGACTTAGATGTGGTTCCTGAGCTGCCTAGCTCTATCACAGTTTACTGTGATAACAATGGTGCAGTTGCTAACTCGAGAGAACCACGAGCCCATAAAGCGAGTAAACACATAAAGCGCAAGTACCACCTAATACGAGAGATCGTAAAGAGGAGAGAAAAGATCTTGGCCAAGATAGCATCAGATGACAACCTTGCAGATCCTTTCACCAAGCCATTGACCCCAAAGGTCTTTGAGAGACATGTAGAGGGCATGGGAGTCATATTCTTGAGGGAGCCATGTGAGTGAGCTTAAAGGCGTTATGGATATTTCACTATGACAGCAGTGTAATAGCGGGTTGGACAATTTTTGTACTTCTTAGAATAGCTTTGAGTATTAGTGGGAGATTGTTAGTTTTGAATACAGAAAAGCTATGGCTTGTAGCAAAAACTAATATCCACAGATGACATATCATTTTGTTTCGGTATTCGATTGTTCCATTATATCATAGAACTAGATAACGGGGTGTGAAAAGACACAGTAGATACCGTTATTGGTTAAAGTATTAATATATTAAAAGTATGCTCGTAACCGAGATAGTCTGAACATACTATCGGTATAGGTTATCGTGTGGTTTGGATATTATTTTATCTAAACTAGTTTAAATCACACGGATATGCCCGGGGTATATTGAGCATGACCAGTTTGGATAAAATTGACTTATACTGATCGGTGTAGTCAATTCGATCCTAGTATTCAATATCTCAATCCCGAGATTGGGACGGGCGTGAAAGTTGGATATCGTATGCTTTGATTTGCCAAAGAGTGCGGTTTGAGGCCTATACCTCAGTAGATTGGGTGTGCGGTGTTTAACTTCTTACGTGCTGTTGCTAGTCGGAGGAATCCACGTACCGGTTCGCTGGGTTGATGGTGCTCTCGAGATGAACTCGTAAGATCTATTATACTAAACCCGGCCGGTGGACTTTATGTCCGATATAATAAAAGGACGAGTGGTACTAATCTCGAATATCAAGAAGTCGGTGAATTAATTTGTCAGTAAATTGATAAACCGACGAGCGCTAGATCTTTAATATAGGGAGATAGAATAAAATATAATGGCGCGATGTAAAGTCATTTTCGAGCGGCAGTTCCATAATCAGTCCGATAGTGGCACGACTAATTATGCATTTGACTAATTGACAAGGTGCATTAATCCTAAAGGTATAATTAATATTTAATCAACAAATTGAATTAAGAAATTAATTCTATTTGAATTAATTAATTCTAAGGGTTCGATTAAATTAAATTAACGAAGTGGGTTAAGAAATTAATTCTAATGGGTCGATTGGAGTTGATTAGTCGGGAAAGACTTAGCGGTCAACGAAAGTCAAATTAAAAGGCCCAACTCGAGAGCCCATTAGGTCTCCATTAGAGCTCCTATAAATAGAAAACTTGAGGCAAAAGGAAACCTAAGAAATCTTGCAAGACAAGTCTTGCCCCTTTTAGAGTAAGAAAGTTCTAGAGAGAGAACTTATTCCCTTTGAAATTTTCTTTCAAAAACGAACTAGATTTCTTGCTTCTCGAATTGAATTCATCCCAAAGATTGAACCTTCATCTTGGATTTCGAAACTACTCCACCGGATTCTTGTTGGGTCTTCATTAATTCACTGCTGCCGCGACTGAAGTAAGCTTCCCGGTGCCGGTTTCTTCAGCAGCAAGTCTCGCGCGTTTGATCCGAGAATGACCTGCGTCGATCTCTTTCAGTTGATGGGTGATCCGCAGGTTCTTCTTGTCTAGATCACAGCGAGATTTTGGGCTGGGTACTGGTGGAAACCGGGCGGTGCAGCAGCGGTTTATCAAGCAAGAGGTGGAGCAATTTTAAGGGTTTTCTTCAATCAGATTTTGGGTTATTTGAATTCGATTTGAAAGATTTCTTCGTGGGTTTTCATGGGCTAAGCAAGTAGACTTCGATAGATTATTGCCCATGCAATATTCGAAGTTTCTACGGAGTAATCTTTTGGATTTCTATTGGAATTCGCTCAAAGATTGAATTTTTCTTATTGCAAGGGACTTCGCTACAAAAGGTATAATCTTTGAATATTTTGCTTTAATTAAAGATTGCATCTTTTGTGTCAATTTAATAAATTAAATAAGTATAAGCCAATATCCGTTCGTGGGTAAATAAATTTGAGCCTGAGTTTGGTCGAAAGCTTTCGATTCTGGAATGCATTGCATAAAAGTGAGGTTTTCGATTTAGCCCGGGCTTGTTCTGTTTTCCTTCAAAAAGTCATATAGAAAAATTCCTTACAACTACAGATGATATGGGAAATGAAATTTCAATATTGAAGAAAATCAAAGTCCATATACAATGACTAAAGTATATGAAATATTGAAAAATAGAAAAAGTCATATAGAAAAATTCCCTACTACAGATGATTTGAAAAAAGAAATTTCTAATCTTAAAAATGAAATAAAAATTTTAAAGAAAATAAATGAAAATTTAGATGAAAGAGTTTCTTATTTAGAAAAGAAAGATCATATTAAAGAAAATTATGATATGTTGATAGAAGATACAGGAAATGAAAATTTCCTAGGATCATTAGATTTAATATCTTTCTTTAAATTTCATGTCACTATAAAACTATTAATAGATCATTCTTTCAAAATAGAATTAGTAGCTCTTACTGATAGTGGAGCTGATGTTAGTGTTATACAAGAAGGATTAATTCCTACTAAGTATTTTGAAAAGACAACTCATATCGTTAGACATGCAGGAGGGAAAGCTTTAGATATTAATTATAAATTATCTAAAGGATATATTTGTAATAATAAATTTGCATACCTGAAAGCTTTTTAATAGCAAAAAATATTACTAGTCAAATAATACTTGGTACTTCTTTCATAAAGAAGATATTTTCGATAAAGCATATTGATACAGATAAAATTATAGGTACATATGATAAGAAAGAAGTAAATAATAATAAACTAAATTGTAATCTAAGTGATTGGCAGGTTAATCGTTTATTTCTAAATGAAAAAATAATAAACTTTTTACAAATTTATCTTTAATTATTTTATTCTATTTATTGAGAACATGTCAAAGCTTCCTATAAAAAAGTTTTTACCAATAAATCTTATTAAATAATCTTGTATTAATAAGATAATTAATTAAAGGTATAAAAAAAGTTTAATTTACCTTGTAGAAATGTGTATCTAATGATTACTTTTTTATATTGGTGTCAAGTAAAAAATTACTTTTATTGTGAAAGAGAAGAAGAGTATTTCTTTATTTTTTTAATTAAATAACGTTTTAAAAGTTTTGTTAAAATTGACAAGAGAAATATAGTTCAACTGCGCTTACAAGAATAGGTTTGAATTTGAATGATCCTCAGATAAAAAAAAAAAAGTTTTGCTAAGATCGAAAAGCATTTAATGACTTACTATATTAATCTTATTTATTTCTATAACAACTCAAATTCTATCTTTTCATTGTATAAAAAATAATTTATCTTTTCACACCACAAATGTCTAAGTATAAAAAAATACCAAATTGATAAGATAGTTGTTAAAAATAAGACTGATCGATAATTTTAAAAATAAAATTTACAAAGAGAAAGTCTTAATTTAAAATGGAGGGAATAGAATATACATGGATATATTTAGGATTATTATTTACCACCTTATTTTTTTATTTACCGTTTCTTTTTTACAAAATTGTTTTAACTTCTACTCAAATTCATTTACTCTCCACTTCTTCTAAAGAAATTTGCATTGAAATTAAACATAATTTTGAAAAGAGAAAGGGTGAATAAAAAAATAGGGGTAAAGATCCGTATATGCTGGTCCTATAGGAGCACATGTTGCTCCTATTGACCAGTCACTGGCGATAGCACTGACGAGTCCGGTTTTTTTTTTTTTTTTTTAAAGGCAGGTTCTTTGTTTTAGCTAGTAACTTTTTTCATTTTTTAATCAATATTTTTTAATTAACATTTAAAAAAATCCTACATCATATATATATATATATATATATATATATTTCACAAAACAGTAGACATCAAATCAGCGGACTATAGATATCATATCACAACTATAAAAAAAAATCATATAATGGAACTAAAACATATTTAACAAGGGGGAACAAATCATGATCATATAGAAATCAGATCACAAAATAGTAGATATCAAATCAACAGACTATAGATATCACATCAAGAATATAAAAGAAATCATACAATAGAACTAAAAAATACTTAACAAAGGGGATCAAATCATGATTATATGGGCATCAGATCACAAAATAGTACACATCAGATCAACAGACTATAAATATCACTTCAAGAATATAAAAGAAATCATACAATAAAACTAAAGCATACTTAACAAGGAGGATCAAATAATGATCATATAGACATCGGATCACAAAAATAGTAGACATCAGATCAACGGATTATAGATATCACATCAAGAATATAAAAGAAATCATACAATAGAACTTAAAGATACTTAACAAGGGGGATCAAATCATGATTATATAGACATTAGATCACAAAATAGTAGACATCAGATCATCGGAAAACAGATATCATATCACAGCTATAAAATAAATCATCTCATAGAACTAAAACATATTTAACAAGGGAGATCAAATTATAATTATATAGACATCAGATCACAAAATAGTAGACATCAGATCAGCAGACAACAGATATCATATCAAGAATATAAAAGAAATCATATCATACAACAAAAATGCCCAAAACATGTATTCGTATCTGCAGACTTCACATATCATATCACGAGACAGAAGAAATTATATCACAATATATAAAATTAATTAATTATAAAGAAATAAAATAATAATTAAAAATATTTTTATCATTTAAAAAAATTCAAAACATTAAAAAAATACTAAATTATTTTAAAAAAGGACAAAAAAAATCTCTGAGAAAAAGATAAAAAATTATCCATACAAATGGGAAAAGAGAGATAAAAAGGAAAAAAAAATGAAAGGAAAAAAAAAAAGACAAAATAGGCTCCTTAAAGAAAGAAAGAAAAAAAACTGACAAAGTTGACTGACACGACGCAACGCGACTGACGCGTCAGTCATTAGGTCCTGTAGGAGCATAGGACACCCTGCTTCTATAATATGGTATAAATTATCGTGGTAAATATTGACGAGATTGACGCGTCAATCCCTAGCTCCTATAGGAGTATAGGACACCCTGCTCCTATAGCAGGGTATAAATTACCTTGGTAAATATATTTATCCATAATGGGCCTATAGGTCTATTTATTGTTTAGTCGGGGCCTCGACCCAAAAAATCCGTATTTGAAAAGTGTGGACTGAAAAATGTGTATTTAGGGGCTATGGACGGAATACAGGGTTCCCGGATTTGTGAAATATGAACTTCTAATTAATAAGAAGTTCGGATTTAATCCAAACTACTAATTAAATTTAAAAAACGAATTTCTAAAATTCGAAAAAATATAATATTAATATAAATTGTAAACGTTTGAAATTAAAAAAAGAAAAGCAAAACTCGAATTTACAAAATTCGAACACAAAATGAAATTTTAATTATTTAAAATAATTTGCATAATTCAGATTTCGAAAATCCAAATTTATCGAAAAAAACTAAAATCAGATTTCCTAAATCTGAACCATTTAAAAAACATTCTGTCCCCCGGAAAAAAAATTTTGAGGGTTGAATAAATTCAAATGTAGTAAATCCGAATTTTAATAAATTCGGATGTAGGAAATCCGAATTTTAGTAAATTCGGATTTCTGAAATCCGAATTCTAATAAATTTGGATTTTCAAAATCCAAAATCCGAATTTAACCTGACTATGAAAAGCAAAACCCTAGTAGATTTTTTCATTCTTCTCATTCTTCTTACCTCAAGCTTTCTCTCTCTAGCGGCTCACTTTCTCTCTCTAGATTTTCTGCAATATTGAACCAAAAATATTGGATTTCGGCCATATTTCTTCAAAGATCTACGTCACATTGTGATATCGGACTAAGGTAAGTCACGGTTTAAGTGTTTTATGGTTGATATTTAATTATTCATATGATTTTCATGTGGTTATATGACGTTTTTAGTAGTGGTGTATGTAGCTGAGGAAATGTGATTAAGAAATGTGATTTTCATAGGCACTAGTAGCTTATGACTAAGATTTGTGTACATTTTGTGGACTTTTTTAATAAGTAGGCATGGATTAGGAGTGTGATTATTTCAATTATGATTTTAATTATGATTAGTCATAAGTGGTCATGAAGTTACAATTAAAATGATATTATCGTAATGGAAAGATTGACGTATGTTTATAATGTTGTTGGTTGTTTCATGTATTGTAGTTTATAAATTTTATTGATAATAAATTTTGATTAAGAAAATCGAAGATAAAGTGTTATAGTGACATTTTTATGATTGACAGGTATAATGGTATTAATGGTCCGTATATGTTTAATTTCTATTGGACATTTACGTATGCTATTGATAACGCACTGCCTGTGGATTATACATTAGTTGTTAATCGTAGATTGTCAAGGGATGATTTGGTAGAAAGCATTTGCAATGAAATTGGGGTGTCAATGGATTCTTGGAAAACCACACTTACAGCATTTTTTGAAGTAGATGGGACAATGAGGCATGTAGTAATTAATTTTGATGATATGCTGGATTTCATTTATAATTTTTGAGCATAGAATTTTATTGATGGGTATGTCGGGTTTGAGGAAATTCAGTCATCAGAAAGAATGGATAGGAAAAATGTTGTTTCGAATTCTTCACAAGGTGGAAAATGTCAATTTGATTTTGGAATGAACAAAGCATTTCATTTTGATTTTGAAGAGGAGTTAGGGGACTTGGATTATAACATTGAGGACGATGCCTATACATCCGATGGTGATTTTTGTTCAGACTCTATCGAGTTCAGTACCGATGAAAATGAAGCGAGGAAGAGTTTAGAACGCCGAAAATGGGACATTTCATGTACTCTGAAGTGGGCCACCAAGATCGTTACGCCATTGATCGAGATGAACATACTTTGCCCCGATATAATGGTAATCCCGATAGTATTACCTTGGGAACTTGTTTTCAAGAATGAGGATGAAACACAATGGGCTATGGCCATGTGGAACGTGGCAAGGTTTAGGGAATATGTCAATGTTGAGAGCAATAAAACCACATGGTGCGTGGAATGTAAAAGTCAAAAATTTACTGCAGCCGAAGGTTATCATCCATGTGAATGGCGTGTCCAAAAAAAATCGCGGTCGCGCTCAAGGTCTATGGGTAGTGAGTATATGGTATCTGAGTCACAATTTCATTGGAATATCCATTGGGAATGACCACCATAATGTGACATCGTCCACAATAGCACCACTCATATTGACACAAATTGAAAGAGACCCGGAGTATGGTGTGGCTGCTATTATAATTTATGTGAAAACCCAATTAAAAGTTGACGTCTTGCAGGAGAAAGCATGACATGCTAGAAAGAAAGCCATCAAGCTTGTATTTGGTACTTGGGTGACGAATTTTGTGGAATTACCGAGTTAATTTTTAAAAGTTTATTATTTTTTGTAAATATATTTGAATTATTGTTTAGATGATGATTGGGTGATAATTTTGTTAATGTTTGGTTTATTTAGGTAAAGTTGGTTGAAATTTTGTAAATAGGATTGGAATTATTGTTTAGATGATGATTTTGTTAATGTTTGGTTTATCTAGCTTTCTTGATGCTTTAAAATTGTTGAATCCCGAAACGGTTTTCTAATTGGATTATGTAAAAGGGGTGATTAAAACAGAAAAGAAGTTTAAATATTTGTTTTGGTCATTCGGTCCACCTCGACATACATTTCTCAGATGTCCACCTATGGTTAGTATTGATGGGGCACATTTGCGGGGTGAATATAAGAGGAAGTTGTTCGTGGCCATGACCGTTACCATTGCATGTTGTCTTCTGCAACTTGCGTTTGCACTGGTGGAGATGAAACTACAAAAAGTTGGACATTTTTATCAGAAACCTCATTAAGCATGTCTTTGCTTGTCGCCCAACGTCTGTGCTATCGGATCGATGTGCTGGCATCATTGCCGCATTTAGAGACATTAAGGAACGGGAAGAAGGTGTTACAGGTAACCACATATTTTGTCTACGACACGTTCGAAGCAATTTAATGGATCATCATCGCGGCAAAAGATTGGAGAGTTTGTTTTGGGAAATGAATGAAACATGTCAACCTGTAAAGTATGAGAAAGTTGGTATGAAGATGTATGAATACAGTCAGGGCGCATACTAATATTTGATGGGAGTTGGTATAGAGAAATGGAGTCTAGCACACGACGGATACCATTGATGGGGTAACTTAACAATGAATATGTATGAAAGTTACAACAGTGCTTTGAAAGGCGCCCGGTGTCTTCCAATCAAAGCAATCATTGATTCCACATTTGAAAAAACTAAAGAGATATTTTAGCAGGAACATTTGGAGACTCATAAATGCAACACTCCCTTGTCTCCTCTTTTGTGGGCAACATTCATGGAGTATGATGGACGCGCTAGAGGACATCATGTAGAACAATATGACTAGGTCAAAAAAACTTTCAAGGTTAGAACCTATATGCGTTCGGATTATAAAGGAGGAAACATACACACAGTTCAATATGATGCGGGCACCTGTAGATGTAATAAGTGGCAAACTTATAGATATCTGTGTTCTCATGCGTTGGCGGTTTGTCGTTCTCTTTGTCATGATGCAACAAAACTCGTGGAAAAATTGCTTACAGTCAAAAATTGAAAGAGACAGTTTAGAAATGCCATTTTTATCCCAATCCCACCAAAAGAGAAATGGCGAAGAGACATTGCATGGAAGTTGATTCCCGATTATCAAAGACTATTAGTTCATGCTGGTCCAGGAAGGAAACAGAAGCGGAGGTTTAAGAATCAAATGGATCACCGAGGATGAAAACGCCAAAAGGAATGTATGAGGTATGGTAGTGCAGACCATCGGGCTAGAGTGTGTCCTTTATCTCATCCTAGATAGGATAGAACAAGGCTTGGTAGAAGAGTTTAATGTAATGTAATAGGAAGAATGACTTGTTTGATGTTCTTAATTCGTATTGGTTAGTTATTGTTGTTTTGTTTAATGTAATAGGTATAATGACTTGTTTGAGGTTCTTATGCTCTATTGGTTAGTTATTGTTGTTTTGTTTAATGTAATAGCTAGTATGACTTGTTTGATGTTTTTATGCTCTATTAGTTAATTATTGTTGTTTTGTTTAATGTAATAGGTAGAATGACTTGTTTGATGTTCTTATGCTCTATTGGTTAGTTATTGTTGTTTTGTTTAATGTAATAGGTAGAATTGACTTGTTTGATGGTTAGTTGCATAATAATCATCCGAATTCTTTATAAACTCGAAAAATATTCCAATTTATTTGAATACGAAATTTGTGGAATTTGATACAATTCGGATTTGTTAAATCCATATTTCAAACAATTTGGATTTTTTAAATCCAAATTACATAAAATTCAGAATTGACAAATTCGAATTTTATGAAATTCAGATTTATCAAATCTGAAATCATCCGAATTTAACTGAACTCGGATTTTGGAGTAAAAATGGTTCAGATTTTCGAAACTAGATTGCTATTTGTCTCACAAAAAAAATAAAAAATAATTATAAAATGAGCTAAAGGCCCTTATGAAGAAAAAATGTAACAAATTGCTAAGTAATTGACGAAAACACAACTAAAATGCGTTTGCTCCATTTACACAAATGCAGAGAATAACGTTTCTAACATGTAAAATTTAATGCCGATGACGTTTTAATACATCAAAATTGTTAAAAATATCCGATAATGAAAACTCAAAACGCATCACTTTAACTTTTCATGTCAAATAAAAATGTCAAACTTGAGCATTTCAAACCTGGTTCGCTCATTAAAATGGTGCGTTTTCTCCATGGCTCGCTCGTTAAAATGTCACGTTTTTACTATCTCCATCTAAAAATTAGTAAAACGATTAAAACGCATCATTCTTGCAAACTTCAAATGCAGTGTTATTTCCCAAACGCAAAATTCGAACGATTTTTATGGCAAAAAATGTCCAAATGGACGGAGGAGATGGCGAATCATCGCAAAGACATGGCGCGGGCAAAGGTCCAATGATATACAAGGTAAAAATACTTTCGTTCGTCAATTTTTGTTGTTATTTGATTTGGTGCCCATAATCATCACGTTATTGTGATTTGAATTATTAGAAATGTTGCTTTTTGCGTTAATTAGGTTACAGATAGCAGTTATGATGCGTTTTTGTGTGGTAGAAACGTAGTTTTGTTGCGCTTGTGTATGATATGAAGATTTATTTGTGAGTTTTGGCATATTAAAAACGTTGAATTAGTACGTTCAACTACTCTGAAAATGCAGATCAGTAGCGTTCGTACAATAACAAACGTCGGCCGATCACGTTTGCATTAGAACAAAATGCACCAACATAGCATTTCTGACCAAGTCAAATGCACAATAATAGCGTTTGACCTTTACAGAAATGTAAATTCCATGCATTTCTGTATACGGAAAATGCAAATAGGGTGCATTTTACTTGGTTAAAAATGCTAAATTGGTTCGTTTTATATGCTTTGCACTTATTTTATTAATTTTACTTTCACGTGTTAAGGTTACAATATAATTACTTATCTTTATTTATTTAGGGTGGCGCTAAGTTAAGGCCGCATGTGGATAGGCAGCATCCCACAGTTTCTGTTAGAAGACAGAAGGCACTAGTTAGGAGAGGAGGAGGTAGAGGGACATGAGGAGGTCGTGGTGGAGGCGGTATCATTATTTCAGATCCAGGGCGAGGAGGTAGAGGTGTAGGTGGTGGACGAGGAGGTGATAGACGAGGAGGTGGCGTTGGAGGTCGAGGTGGTAGAGGAGGTGTTGGTGGAGATGACTCCTCATTTCAGTTGAGGGATGAGTATTATGCTACTACTGATTCCGATGACACTGGTGATAGTGAAGACGAGTCTATTAGGCTACAGGAGGAGGAGGAGCAGCCGCAGCATGAGGAGGAGGAGCAGCCGCAGCATGAGGAGGCGAGTGGGAGTGGACGCCCACTCGATCAGCAGGGTGAGGGGGATATTTATGGAGGTGACCCTTCTCACCAACACGCTGAGAAGACCGTCCGGTACAGGAATCCGGGCGACGGACAGTTTGAGGAGGTCGATCCTGCTGCAGGTACATGTTTGAATTTATTTACATAATTATTTATTCTAATTTAATTGTTGATAAAATTTGTTTATTGCTTGATTTAATTGTGTGTTTATTATTTAGTTCATTATTTGTTTTAATTGCTTATGTAATTGTTTATTTTATTTATTTGTTAATTACATTAATTTGTTTTTAGAGTTATTTATTTTAATTGATTTTGATTATTAATTGCATTAACTAGCACCACGTCCAAAAACAACTAGAACTACGTCTAAAAACACCTAGCACCACGTCTAGAACAACTGAAACCACGTCAAAAAACAACTAGCACCACGTCCAAAAACACCTTTTGCCACGTCTAAAAAATAACTTGAACCACGTCCACAACAACTAGAACCACGTCCAGAATCAACAAGCACCACATCCAAAAACACCTACCACCACGTCCAAAAAACAACTGGAACCACGTCCACAACAACTAGAACCACGTCCAGAATCAACAAGCACCACGTCCAAAAAACACCTAGCACCACGTCCAAAATAAACTTGAACCACGTTAAGAACAACTAGCACCACGTCCAGAACAACTAGAACCACGTCCAAAAAGAACTTGCACCACGTCCATAACAACTAGCACTATTTCCAGAACATATATCACCACATCCAAAAACAACTAGCACCACGTCCAAAAACACCTAGCACCACATCTAGAACAACTGGGACCACGTCCAAAAACAACTAGCACCAAGTCCAAAAACACCTAGCACGCCGTCCAAAAAACAACTTGAACCACGTCCAAAATCAACAAGCACCACGTCCAAAAACACCTACCACCACGTCCAAAAAATAACTTGAACCACGTCCAGAACAACTAGAACCACGTCCAGAATCAACAAGCACCACGTCCAAAAACACCTAGCACCACGTCCAAAAAACAACTTGAACCACGTCAAGAACAACTAGCACCACGTCCAGAACAACTAGAACCACGTCATAAAATAACTTGCACCACGTCCATAACAACTAGACCCTCGTCCAGAACATATATCACCACGTCCAAAAACAACTAGCACCACGTCCAAAAACACCTAGCACCACGTCCAAAAAAACTAGAACCAAGTCTAAAAACACCTAGCACCACGTCCAGGACAACTAGAACTATGTACAGAACAACAAGCACCACGTCCAGAACATAAACCACAACGTCCAAAAACACCTAGACCCACGTCAAAAAACAACTAGCACCACGTCCAAAAACAACTAGAACCACGTCCAAAAACACCTAGCACCACGTCCAGGACAACTAGAACCACGTCCAGAACAACAAACACCACATCCAGAACATAAACCACAACGTCCAAAAACACCTAGACCCACGTCCAAAAACAACTAGCACCATGTCCAAAAATAACTAGAACCACGTCCAGACCAACTATTATTTTGTTTTTTATTTTAAGTGATTTAATTTTTAATTGAATTAATTTGTTATTTACTTGTTTATTTTAAGTTGTTTAGTTAATTTATATATTTATTTATATGAGTTTTATATTTTGTAAATTTAGTTCACCATAGGAAGCGCATCAAGCAGGATCGGAGTAGGTTGGTTACAGGGTCGGGCCCTATAGATGATAGTTTGATCCCTAGTTTTTTAGGGCATGTGGTTGAAAGAAATTTGCCACATAGGATCTGGGTTTGCACTTGCTCAATTTATCACGGAACAAAATTTTCAAATTAAAAGCGGAACCTTAAAAAGTTACCTTTGAAGCGTGCACCTGGTGATTCTCTTGTATGCCTCAAGACTATGACTTCTTGTTGTGTGGGCAACAATCCAGAAGTCAATTGATCAGTAACTCACCACAATCACTTGCCAGAAAAAATCCAGCACCTCCGCACCTAGTACATACTACAAAAGCACTGCCCGGAGAGAGAGAGAAAGCAATACACGGGGTTGCCAAGAAGACCAAGAATTTTTGGCCACTTCAATGGTAAAAACCAGCAGCCCCAAGCTTAAGAAAATTCGACTTGAAGAGAGAAAATTTCCTCTCTCTAGAATTTTCTCTCTGTGGAAATGTTGTGGATTAATTGTGTGTCTTGAATAGCTAATCCCTTGTCTATTTATAGAGTTACAAGAGAGACCCCAAGTTGGTTTAGGATTGGTCTTCCTAATGGGTTTAGGTAATGAATTAGTTTTCAAATCCAATTAGGTAACCAATCTGATAGGATAAACCAAATCCTACTAGATTCTTACTCTCTAGGATTTCCTAATTCCAATTAAAACTTAAGACTTAATTAATTAATTAATTAATTTCACTTTGTTAATTATTTAATTAACCCTTAGAAATTAATTAAATAATTCCACTTTGTTAATTACTGAATTAACCCTTAGGAATAATTAACAAATTAATTAATTAAATCTACCTATTCAATTAACCATTACAAAATTAATCGTACCACTAACGGATTAATTTTGGCACTACTATCCTACACCAGAATTGCTTCTGGAAAAACTTAATTAAATTATATTCATTAATCTCCCCACATCAAAGATATAGTGCTCGTTAATTAAAATTAATTTACTGATAAATTAATTAATTAACTTCTTTAATTCTGAGACTAGTACCACTCGACCTTTTTACTATACCGGACATAAGTCCACTGGCCGGGCTTAGTATAATAATCATTTCAAGCTCATCTCGGGAGCACCATCACCCTGGATTCACCGGTACATGGTTTTCTTTCGACGAGCAGCAGCACACCAAGTAACTAAACACGCGCACCCAACCCACCGAGACTATTGGCCACAATTGACCTCACCCATTGGCAGATCAAAGTACACTATGTCTAATCCTCATGGCCACTCGAGTCTAGGGATTAAGAGATAGAATACAAGGATCGATTTGTCTATTAAATCAGTACAAGACAAATCATTCCTAAAGGTCAAGTTCAATATGCCCCGGGCATATCTATATGATTCAATTAGTTTAGACAAACCAATTATCCAAATCACATAATAACCTAAACGGGCAGTTTGTCCAAAACTGTCTCGGTTACGAACCTCATTTATATATTATATCTTTCAACTAATGATAAGATCTACTGTGTCGCACCAGACACCTCATCATCTACTTACATAATATAATGGACAATTAATGCACAACAAGATATGACTGAAACACGAATCGATATATTAATCTGGGAAACTATACAATACAAGCATAGCTTATGTATTCTATTCCAACAGTGGTATCTAGGTATTGGCAGGCTGGGGTGCCTACCCGATACCACCTTAGATGCCACAATAGGAGTAGTATGTACGACCTTTTCAAGACTTGGATTACATTCATGACTGTAGAGGGTGCACAGATTTTGAGCGAGACGGGACTTGGACACCTTCCCCGCATTATGCATCGGAGAATTGATGAGCCTCTCATCAATGCATTTTTGAAGAGGTGGCAGTCGGATACGAATTCATTCCACCTGCCATTTGGAGAGATGACAATCCTGCTACACGATGTCTGGGAGATTTTGCGTATTCCAGTCGATGGTCGCTTGATCACAAAGGTTACACTGTCATCCACCATACTATCCTGGTCTAGGGGGTTGCTTGAGATTCCTCCAGAGGAGCGACTAGACATTGATTTGTACAAGAATGGTGGCTTTTCGACTCAGAGAGTGATCAAGACGTGCATGCAGTGTGCCAGGGACGATTCAGATGTGGCCGCTCTTGTGTGGAGTCTTATTGGGACTTTTTTGTTTACAGACAAGAGTTCCAACAAGTTTATGCCAACCCCTGTAGTGCATGTGAGGAAGGGGATGGATCAGATTTGACAGGAGATGTAGGGCACAGCGACACTAGCATTCTTGTACCATCATCTAGGGTGCGCGAGTCAACACGTGACATAGAGCTTTGTGGGGTGCATGACTCTGTTACAGTCATGGATATACGAGCACTTCCCAGACTTTAGACCTCACCCGATGCCTCTCCCATTTTATGGTACACAGGCGCGTGCAGCGAGGTGGGCCATTGACAGCTACCGTGGTACAGAGCACCGTCTGAGCTCCATCCGACTTGCGCTGGACGAGATGACCGCGGACATGGTTAGTAAATATTTATAAAATATAAAAATTATATTTTCGTTTTATATAAGTTTATATAATTTATTATTTATGTAATTTCAAATTATGTTTCAAGGTTACCTGGATGCCATACGGTCGCGACGCTATAGTGAGGACTCCGAGGACCCTGTACAGAGGGCTGATTGCGTACATGGATTACATTGAGCCTTACATGCCCGATCGATGCGTGCGCCAGCTTGGATATGTTCAGTGGATGCCGGCTCGTTTTATCCGTCCCGGCAGGGATACTTACCGCGGCTACACTGGGAGACCATATGTTGTCAGACACGTCGTGGAGTATGTCGAGTCATCATGGGAAGAGTTTGGACGACATCTACCGAGATATCCCTTATAGGGAGACAGCCGACAGATGGGGCTGTTCCTCATAGTGCATGCATGGACGGGTAGTTACAATGGTTTAGAAAGCGTCCACGTCTGCGCGTCTTTCCAGTCGATCCTCAGGCTGTTATAGAGGCACGTCGACCACGTCGTGCCGCGTCAGAGTTTGTAAGTATTTTTAACTTTTTAAATTAATTTTTTAAAATTTAATTTAATAGACTCAAATTTATTGTTTAAATATTTGTAGTGGATTGGTCATTTTGGACAGCATCATCATGCACTTTTTGATGTTGTGAGAAGCGAGCACCAGACTTGTAAGCGGAGTTCGCACATGGCACTGCTGACATAGAGGATGAGTTTGACCGGTCCATTTGATTTGTATTCTTGATTGTTCATACTTGATTGTATACTTGATTTTTGTATCATATTTTGATTACACGTCCCAAAACAACTAGTACCACGTGCAGAAACAAATTGAACCACGTCCTGAACAACTAGAACCAAGTACATAACAATAAGCACCACGTCCATAACAACTTGAACCACGTTCGTAGCAACTAGAACCATGTCTAGAACAATAAGCACCACGTCCAGAAACAACTAGCACTACATCCATAAACCACTAGCACCACGTCCAGAAACAACAAGCACCACATCCAGAAACAACAAGCACCACGTCCAGAAACAACTAGCACCACGTCCAGAAACAATAAGCACCACGTCCAAAAACAACTAGCACCACGTCCAGAAATAACTAGCACCACATCTAGAAACAACAAGCACCACGTCCAGAAACAACTAGCACCACGTCCAGAAACAACTAGCACTACGTCCAGAAATAACAAGCACCATGTCTATAAATAACAAGCACCACGTCCAGAAACAACTAGCACCACGTCCAGAAATAACAAGCACCACGTCCAGAAACAACTAGCACCATGTCCTGAAACAACAAGCACCACGTCCAAAAACAACAAGCACCACGTCCAGAAACAACTAGCACCACGTCCAGAAACAACTAGCACCACGTCCAGAAACAACTAGCACCACGTCCAGAAACAACTAGCACCACGTCCATAATTGTCTATATGACCAACATATAAATTACCCAAGTTATTAAATTCTGTTGAAGAAATTGGCAACTAAGTTAACAAAAAAAAAAAAAAAGGAAAAATGGAAGTTACTATTTTTAGTACAATGATATGAATAATACACCATTTGTCACATAACAATCTAGATGCTAGTCATCACGCAGTGCATTCCAAGCATTAAACCTAGCTTCCAAATTTCTTGGCCAATCTCCCACACTTTCAGCATGACGCTGATGTTGCCAAACAAAGCTCAACAGTGGGATAGGGCACTCATCGACCACATCTACACATACGTAATGGTTCCCATTTACATGGGCAAGCGATATAACCCTTTCAGGTTATGTGTCGGCACTGGAGGAATACAAAGGTAATACAGAATAATTTCCATCTGGATGAGTTCCGCTCAGATGTATTACCAATGCATTTGCATAAGTTATGAGCGGGAACAAATCCATAGGTGTAGCCATCCAATACTGCTCACCACAGTCTGTGCCTTTAAAACTTACTCGCCCAAGTACCATAGCTACGTGATCACCATCAGGGGGCCTCAACTCCAAAGATTGGAATACACCTCAATACCTGTCTGGATGGCTCGTAATCTCTCCACTCAATGATCTGCGGGCTAATCTCCAATATTTCTCGTGGCCAAAAAGATAAGTAGAAATTACTCGGAAAACAAAATGGCCATCCCCACTGACATCTTATCAGCCTGTACAGTAAGGCTAAAAAAAATGCTGGCACACAATGAATGTCTCCACCAATACCTGTCAAGTAACTTTATTTCAGGGAATAAACATAACTGCATAATGTATATACACGACCAAAAATATAATAAAATGAGACTACAAAATTGTAATTAAACATAACAAAATGCTTCTTTACCTGTACGTAAGGGAGAATGACCATCGGAGCTTGTATGAATACGGTGTGAGTGACCAATCAATTGGCTGGATGAACCTGAACGACCCCTGCCATGTCAGCCACGTGTCGCTCTCTCTCGTGAGCTCCACTAGCGCATCACAGAATGGTGTAATCTACTTGGTGGGCACCTCCTTTGGGGCCCCGACACATCTGGCTATCCTACACTGGCCATGTCAAGGTGCAAATCCTCTACATACACCCTATTCAACAGACGGGCCAAAAAAGACGGACTGGTTGAGACTGTAGGAACGACAGTCTAGTTGAAATACCTTAACAAATAAATATATTAAATGTAATTTACTTATAAAAATTATCATATGTGAAATCAAATGACCATTATTAAAGTACATATATTAAAAAGTACCTGATGTCCTCATCAATGTAATTCGAATCCCCCTGTAATAGCACAATGGTCAACCTCTTCCAAAACTCATGTACGTGTGGGAGTAGGGGGTAGTCCGACAATGACTGGGCCTTGAATATGTCACAAGCACAGGGAATCCCACATGTCACCTTGGGCACACATCCACATTGCTCAATTACTGCACCGGCCAACTTATTCTTCCTTCAAACTTCTTTCCTCACCAACTTCAAACAATGGTGTGACACATACTTGTTCAAATAACAGTATGGAAATCTCTGCATACTTGTTTGAATGTGGAAATGGAAGCCTCAAGCGAGCCTCTGTTATAGTGAAATAAAATAAAACATTCATAATAAATAGTATTATATAAAATTGAATGATATGAACTAATAATGAAATAAAAAACTTAAACAATTAAATAATTAAACTAACCCGATGTGAGGGTACAGGTGGCTGAGATAGGAGTTGATCTTTGTGAACAAAGTGTCAAGAGAATTGGGGGAAGAATTTAGCCAATTTTCATTGTAGCATGCGAAGCCTCTACCATGTTAGTGGAAGTATTACAAAAGTGAAGAAATTGATTTGTCCAAGCCTGAACAAATTTCTCCTTGTGAATGAGCCATGTAATCGCAAAATAATCAACAGCCAACGGCTCAATTAGAGAGTACTTAACCTTGAAATTCTGTAGTAAATGGTTAAATTCTTCTACAGTTGGAGCCTTAATAATTCTTTCACCAGTTTTCATGGATATCACATGCTAAGTTTTTGTTTCTTCTCCCAACATTTTTTTCCAACCACGCATTGACATCACTCCCAATATGCCACAAACATAACAAGTGATGTGAAGCGGCAAAATGATCCTTAATTGGCTGCAACAAACCCAACTCCCTATCTGTCACAATCACATTAGGTACCAAACTAGCAGGTAGCAAAAATCTCAAGTTCCTCATCACCCAATCGTATGTATCCTTTGTCTCATTTCTAACAATAGCAAATGCAATATTGAAATTCTTATTTGTAGAAGTCATACCTACCATCCCGATGACGGGCATTTGGTACTTGTTGTTCTTGATGGTAGAATCAATCCCAAGCACCCAATACCATCTGTGGAACATCTGAATTGAGGTTGGATGCTCAAAGAAGACATGTGTGATCTCATCAGTGTTCGCATCCTTGAGAATCTTGACATAATACTGCCTCTCCTCAGCCAAATGCATAAATTACTGCCCAATATTTCTACCTGCCAACCCAGTTGTCTTCATCTCTCATTTCAAATTCTACACTGATTTGATTGGTACCTGGGTATCGGGAAACTGTTTATTAACAGCTTCCCAAACACACTTTGGCTTCACATTCACCCCAAGCATAAATTCAGTAATAACCTTTGACTCTTTAGTAAAATGGCTCAGCTGTCTGTGCCCATATGGATGCATTATACCTGTAAATCCCATTTAATTATATTAATAATTCATAAATACTAAACATCAATAAACTTAATTACTATTATGCTCAAATAAGGTAATACCAGTGTGATTGTGCGTTGACGCTGCTCCTAGATATGTATAAACCTTGTGACGTCCCAGGTCAATTCTCTTACAAGTCAACATGAAGAGCAATTAGTGCCGCTTCTTCTTGTATTCTTCCATCTGGTTGGGAGAGGGGCTTTGGCAGGATCTCTCTATCGCTTGCACGAAAATTAATACGTGGCAAATCCTTGATTACCCCCTCTCTTTGTAATAAGGAACTTAAGCCGCTTAGCTATTTTCTGGCAATGTTTCAAAGCCTTACTAATAGTGCGAAATGTTGGATCGAGTTTAGGCATTTATTTCAAAATTAACGCAGCGGATTATCCTAAACTATAAGAACTGGGGTCTTACCCTCAATGCGTAATCGGTTGCGCTGGCACCTGGATCCTTTTTGGGAAGATGGCGTTTCGTTTTTCTCTGGCACTTCCTGGAATTGTCCTCCACAATCAGGCACTGAAACTCTTCAGTGCTAGTATAAAATTCCTGCAAAGAAATTTTGTTTTTGGAAGAGATAGAATTTTACCAGAGAGAAAAGAGAAGAAAAATTTTCAGAAAACTATTTTTTCATTTTAAAATCTGTCTCTTCTTTTCTCTCACATATTCTCTTTATAAAAGAAATATGATTTTTACCCAATCCCACAACCACCGGGTTGTTAAAAATAAAATATTTAATATTATAATAATATAATATTTTATTTTTAATGATTTGGGTTTTACTTGACCTATGGATCAAACCATTTACCCATAGATTAGACTGGTTGGTCTAGAACCTCAATTGCAACTAGGTCCCTTGATTTGTCAGTCTATCTCAATTCTTCCTGAGTAATTAATTAACTATTAATTAATACCCCAAACTTCTTAATAATATTTAATTAAACTATTTAATTTAATGTTATTCTTCAAAGTATAACAATTATACCTAGTACCATCAAGAATCTTCGAACTCACTTACGTGCAATCCTGTAGGTCCATTCCAAATTGACAATGGATAAATTAATCCCATAGATTAATTCATAAATCATCATTGGCCTCTAGCAAGACATGATGACTACTCAATTTAGAATGGATGGTCGAATGATGATTCAACGCAACCTTTCTAAGCATACTATGTACGGTCCTCAACATCGATATCCCATTTAGCATAAGGCATGGAACCATCATCCTTATTAAGCTAAACGTTTAGTTGATCTCTCAGTGACACTGATTCTATTCAAGCAAATGATAACAATTATCATTTCTCGGGCATGGCCATGCACTTCTCAGTTCACTATCAAGTGGCCCGGATATCATCTCTCACTTAAGAGAGATTTGTAGTCCCATCACTTCGCCTACATATATTAACGTGACTCATAGTGTACCCAATCATACCCGTACTTGGCAACCTGTTACAGTCCCGTTAGGCGTATGTCAAAGAACACCACAATTCACCTAAGACCATATAGTGATTTCTAGTCTAAGGATCCTCGTACGAATATACTCGAAAAAAATCACTCATGATCTATCAGTCCATGGAGTGTTTCTTTTGGCGGATTGTTTTCATGAAATTAAATCTGCACAAGAATATTACATTCATGAAATTAACTTATCAGATATATAATCAATCAAACGACATATGTCTTATTTACATAAATAACCCTCAAAGTTTGTTTACATAAATAGCCCTCATTAGGGCACATACACCAACAATCTCCCACTTGCCTGTTGAAGAGCTATGTCCTAAACTGTTTAAGACCAAGCTCTATTACATGTCTATAAAACTTTGACTACGATAGAGCTTTTGTGAGAGGATCTGCTACATTGTCGTCTGACCCTATTTTGCATACTTTAACATCTCCTCGATCGACGATCTCTCAAATGAGGTGATATATTCTGAGTATATGTTTGGTCTTTTGGTATGACCGAGGCTCCTTAGCTTGTGCGATGGCCCCGTTATTGTCACAAAAAAGTTCTATTAGATCTTGGATACTCGGTATCACTCCGATGTCTGACACGAACTTTCTCAACAAAACAGCTTCCTTTGCAGCATCTGATGCAGCAATGTACCCAGATTCTGTTGTAGAGTCGACTGTGGTATCTTGCTTCGAGCTTTTCCAACTTATTGCACCACCATTTAGACTAAACACATAACCTGATTGTGACTTCATGTCATCTTGATCTGTTTGGAAAGCAGTATCAGCGTAACCTTGTACAATGAGCTGTTCTTGTCCTCCATACACTAGCATTAATCCTTTAATTCTTCGTAAGTACTTTAGAATTGCTTTGACTGCAGTCCAATAATCCATTCTTGGATCTTGTTGGTATCTTCTAGTCATGCTAAGTGCATGTGCAACATCCGGACGGGTACATAACATGGCATACATGATAGATCCTATTGCCGAAGTATATGGGACTCTACTCATTGTATCCCTCTTCTCTCTTGTTGAAGGACCCTGGTTCTTCTTCAAGAGAATGCCATGTCTAAATGGTACCTTACCATTTTTGGAGTTAGACATATTGAATCTTTTTAGTATCTTGTCTATGTACCCTTCTTGACTTAGTCCCAGAAGCCTCTTAGATCTATCTCTATAGATTTTGATACCTAGTATCATTTCGGCTTCTCCTAAGTCTTTCATAGAAAATACACTCCCCAACCATTTTTTGATGTCTTTCATCATGGGAATGTCATTTCCTATGAGTAGGATGTCGTCCACATATAGGACGAGAAAAACATTCTTGCTCCCACTAACCTTCTTGTAAACACAAAGCTCATCTTCATTCTTTATGAAGCCGTAACCTTTTACTGCCTCGTCAAAATGAAGATTCCAACTTCGAGATGCTTGCTTTAGTCCGTAGATAGACCTCTGAAGCTTGCACACATGATTTGGATGCTCTTGATTGATGTATCCCTCGGGTTGTTTTATGTAAACATCCTCGAGTAGATTTCCATTCAAGAAAGCCGTCTTAACATCCATCTGCCATATCTCATAGTCATAATGTGCAGCTATGGCGAGCATAGTCCGAATGGACTTGAGCATCATGACAGGGGAGAAGGTTTCATCATAGTCTATACCATGTGTCTGTCTGAAACCTTTAGCCACTAGTCGTGCCTTGAAGATCCCTCCAGGTTTTAACTTGAAAATCCACTTGCAATCGACAACCTTTGCCTGAACAGGAGGGTCTATCAAAGTCCACACTTTATTTTCCCTCATGGCTTGTATTTCAAATTCCATGGCTTGTAGCCATTTATCTGAATCTGGACTTTCTAAAACCTGTCTGTAGGTCGTGGGCTCATCAGAGTCCACCAAGATCAAATCTCGATCGTCAGTCACGAGAAATCCGTTTTTCTCGGGTTCATGACGATATCTACTAGACCTTCTAGGTTCTTGTGTTATTGACTCAGGTTGCTCATCTTCATGAGTTTTCATGTCAACTTCCATCTGAGTTTCTGTAGATCGTTCTACATTTTCTTGTGGTTCTGGAACTTCTCCGAGTTATATTCTACTTCCACTATCTTTCTTGTACAGAAATTCTTTCTCTAAGAAAGTAGCTCCTCGAGCAACGAACACTTTGTTCTCAGTTGGGTTGTAGAATTGATATCCTTTGGTTTTCTTAGGATATCCCACAAATAAGCATTTGTCAATTTTAGGTTCAAGCTTATTACTTTGTAAACGTTTTACATGAGTTTGGCAACCCCAAACTCGTAGATAGGACATATAGGGCTTCCAACCCATCCATATCTCATATGGAGTCTTATCTACTGCCTTAGATGGAATATGGTTTAATAAGTAAGCAGCAGAAAGGAGAGCATAACCCCAAAAGGATGTAGGGAGAGTTGCTTGGCCCATCATTGATCGAACCATATCTAATAGGGTACGATTTCTCCTTTCAGATACACTATTCCATTGAGGTGTTCCCGGTGGAGTCAATTGTAAAACAATTACACACTATTTTAGATAGCCATCGAACTCATCACTTAGGTATTCACCTCCTCGATCAGAGTGAATAACCTTAATCCTTCTATCCAACTGATTTTCTACTTCGTTTTTAAACTCTTTGAACCTTTCAAAACTTTCACTTTTATACCTCATTAAGTAGACATAACCATATCTACTATAGTCATCAGTAAAAGCCACGAAGTATTCAAATCCACCTCTGGCTTGTGTGCTCATTGGTCCACATACATTCGTATGTATTAGAGCCAATAGTTCACTTGTCATTTCCCCTTTCTTGTTGAAAGGACTCTTTGTCATTTTGCCTTGCAAGCAGGGTTCACAAGTATTATATGATTCAAAATCAAACGACCCAAGCACTCCATCCTTGTGAAGCTTTTGAACTCGTTTTTCATTTGCATGGCCTAATCGACAATGCCAAAGGTATGCTGGACTTAAATCACTTTTACTTCATTTAGCTTTCTTTTCTATGTTATAGACTGGTTTTTCTTGGGTCAAATCCAAGACATACAGACCGTTACACATATTTACAACTCCGTATAAAATATCATTTCGATATAAAGATAACAAATTATTCTTAATAATAAATCGAAAACCTTTATTATCTAAACCAGAAACTGAAATAATATTTCTGCTCAAAGCAGGTACATAATAACAATTTTCAAGTTCGATATTTAAACCAGAAGGTAAAGACAAGGTATAATCTTCAACTTCAACAGCAGCAACTCTTATCCCGTTGCCCACTCGGAGAACTACTTCACCTTTCTTTGTCATCCTTCTATTTCTGAGTCCCTGCACATTAGTGCAAATGTGAGACCCTTCTGTTTACAGAAGAGACATGTATCATCCTTTTTGGATCTTGTTTTAGCTGGAGGAGTTTGTGGTTGGGAAGCAATCTTACTGCGAGCTTTCTTGTTATGCCCAACTTTGGCCTTGCCTTTAAACTTCCTCTTCCCTTTACCTTTCTCTACTACCAACACTGGTGTTGCCTTTCGAAGGGTCTGCTCAATGTTCTTCAACATGCCATGGAGCTCAGGAATGCTCCTATCCATGTTGTGCATATTGTAGTTACCACAAAATCATTGTATTCATCAGACAATGATGCCAAGATGATATCAATGGCCAATTCCCTAGGAAGAGGTGCATTTAATCGCTCTAGGGTATCAATGTACCCTTTCATCTTGATCAAATGCGTGCTAACTGACGAACCCTTCGCCATTTTGCACGAAATTAAAGCTTTTATCGTAACGAACCTTTCGTTACGGGCTTGTTCATGAAACATCTCCGTCAGTGACTCATAAATCCAGAAGGCTTCTGAATTCATGAACTCCTTTTGAAGCTTGCCCGTCATAGACGCGATCATCAAGCGAGTCATATCTTCGAAATCGCTTTTCAGCTTATCCCAGGCTCGTTGAACAGTTGCCAAACCTTTTTGTGGTGGTTCAGGTAAAGCGGTCTCTAAGACATGTAGCTTCCTTTCTTGCTTGAGAACTATTCTCAAGTTTCTTTCCCAATCTAAGAAGTTCAGTCCAACCAATTTATCTTTATCCAATATACTTCTTAGAGTAAAGTTTGAGATAACATTTGTGCTAGATGATGCCATTTCTGCAAGGAATAAATGCAAAATATTAGAATGAGTTTTAAAATATTTTTCACGATAGCCAAAATTGAAATCCCTAACAACTTTGTGATGGTGCTAGATTGTGGGCCAAAAATCCACAAAGAGTTAACCCAAGTCTTGCTTTGGCAAGTATCGTAGGGATCGGGCTCTTTTGGTAGGCAACGTTCAAATCACATTCCATGTAATCTAACGCTTTCTAATTGCATACCATGCAACTTTTCGGTGATAGGATGAACATTCCAAATGTTTGACACCATCCTATCTTTGCAAAATTAATCTCTAATAAACTTATCGGGTCAAGCTAGGATTAATTTTCCCAAGTCAAACCATCCCTCAAGGCATCACATCAATTGATACCCACACAGTTTTTCCATAACAAGTGGTAGTGATAAAGTTGAGCATCTAATACCCAAACAGTTTTTTCACTCATTAATGGTAGTGAGAAAGTTGGGCACCTATTATGTGACAACTCGCCACACGAAGAAAACCTGAGGCCCTTGGGCTCTCCAAGTTCACAGACGTTCAACGCTCTGGTGGGCCCCCAAGTATGGAAGCAAAATCAACTCGGGTTTTTGGGATTTTAGTTTGATCGGCTTAACATGCATTTTCGTTTTAACATTCATTTGCATATCAAATAAATAAAATGAATAAAAGCAATGAATTGGGCTATAGTCTATTACAGGGCCTTCATTGTTGGGCTCCCGTTCTTGGGCTCCACTATAGACTCCTCTTGGAAACTCCTCTTGGGTCTAACTATTACATAATCATTTTAATAGGCACGCAGGCCCAAATTCAAATGGCTCGCAGGCCCTAACTTTTAAAACTTTAATAAGCCCAATTCATGCTTTAAAACACATAAATGCATATGCTCATACAAGCCTGTTTTAATTTAAACCGATTAAATATAAGGATTGTGTAACTATTATAAAATTAAAATTGATCGTGTCATGATCAATTTTAATCAATCCCTTTTGTTCATTTTTCATTTAGCCAAAATGATGCATGAACATGCTTGTCATAATTATGATGTTTCACATATAAAATTCAAACAATTTAAATATTAAAAAAATCATAAAATAAATAAATAAATAATTCAAAATTAAACAAATTAATTAATCTAATTAATTAATTATTTATTTATCTTTTATAATTATCTTAATCTTATTGAAATAATTATTTTAAAATTTATCTAATTATCTAATTAAGATAATCTTTCAAATTTAAAATTTAAATAATATTAATTATCCAAATCTAATTAAGATAATCATTTCAAATTTTAAACTTAAATAATTTTAATTATCCTAATCTAATTAAGATAATTATTCAAATTTAAATTCTAAACATATAGGATAAGATTCTAAATTAAATCTAATCCTATCTTTATCTAATAAGATTATTTAAATAATATCTTATTAAATAAAATATAATAAAATTCGGAAAACTTAGAAAATTAATTTTCTGAAACTTTTGGGGCAGTTCTCTAATTTATCAAAAATTCCTGGGCTTAGGGTTTTAAGGAAATAAAATTTCTGGGCTATATTGCAATTAAAACAATTTTAAAACTACTGGTTTTATTTTGGTAATTAGAGGTTACGGCGGGGGCAAATCGGTAAATTCATCGGTTTAGGGTTTCTGCCCCCAGCCGCCACCAGCCTCAAAATTTCCGTTGGCATCCTCGACTTGCTGACGTCAAACACCGGTCGTCATCTCTGGCCAAATCTTTGTCTCGCCTCCGATTGTAGCCTTTCCACGACCGTGGCCTCCCCAAACGACGAAGACCGCCGTTTGAAGAAACCACGAAGCCGCAGCTGCAACATCCGACGTCCAACACCGGTCGGAGTGAAGGCCGATCGCGATGAAGATGCAGCGGCAATGCTTGCCACTGCTCTCCATTCTCAACCGACATGAAGGATCGGTTGGCAGCCTTCACGTTAAAACCGACATAATCAGAACGATTCCGGCGTCCGCGTTTTCCCGACGAATAAAACCTGCGAAAGAAAAAAAAAAAAAAAACCAGCAGCCTAGAAACTTTCGAAACCAAAACATACCAAACAAAACGTTTTTTCGGTCAAGTTTTCAACAGCTTAGATTTCTAAATCTAAATTTCCAGCAAGAAAACCATAAGCTTTGGTCATATCATTTTTCCAGTGCGGTTTTCAGTCGAAATTCAAAACCCAGATTTATGAAATCAATAATCCAGCCAAACAATTTGGTAACCCAGAAAATGGAAAAAAAACTAGCCCAGCAAAACATTCAGAACCCCGGGGAAATTCTTTTCAAACGGAATTTAAATCAAGATCGAACTATTTCGAAATCCATCCTGGCCATTCGAGGCTTTCGAAAAAACCAAGAAGAAGAGTTCAAAGCAGAACCTTCAAAACCGACAAGAAAAAAAAGGAGACCGGGAAAAAAAATTGAAGAATAAACCCAGAAAATTCAAACCTTTTCTTTCAAAATCCCTTCCAAACCAGAACCATTCTGGTAAAACCAAAAGTTCCCATCAAAGCTTCAATTTCCTTTTCGAGAATGGTTTCCAAAACCAAAACAAAACTTTTGATAGCCCCAAGAAGAAAAAAACTTAACGCCTCAATTAATCCCGATTCTTGATTATTCCTTTTAATTAAAACCCAATTTTAATTAAAACTGAACAACCTGGCTCTGATACCACTGTTGGATAGAGTTTAGGCATTTAATTCAAAATTAACGCAGCGGATTATCCTAAACTATAAGAACTGAGGTCTTACCCTCGACGCGTAATCGGTTGCGCTCGCACCTGGATCCTTTTTGGGAAGATGGCATTTCGTCTTTCTCTGGCACTTCCCGGAAGTGTCCTCCACAATCAGGCACTGGAGCTCTTCGGTGCTAGTATAAAATTCCTGTAAAGAAACTTTGTTTTTGGAAGAGAGAGAATTTTACGAGAGAGAAAAGAGAAGAAAAATTTCAGAAAACTATTTTCTCGTTTTAAAATCTGTCTCTTCTTTTCTCTCACAGATTCTCTTTATAAAAGAAATATGATTTTTATCCAATCCCACAACCACCGGGTTGTTAAAAATAAAATATTTAATATTATAATAATAATATATTTTATTTTTACTGATTTGGGTTTTACTTGACCCATGGATCAAACTATTTACCCATGGATCAGACTGATGGGTCTAGAACCTCAATTGCAATAAGGTCCCTCGATTTGTCAGTCTATCTCAATTCTTCCTGAGTAATTAATTAACTATTAATTAATACCCCAAAACTTCTTAATAATATTTAATTAAACTATTTAATTTAATATTATTCTTCTAAGTATTATACCTAGTACCATCAAGAATCTTCGAACTCACTTACGTGCAATCCTGTGGGTCATTCTAAATTGACAATGGATAAATTAATCCCATAGATTAATCCATAAATCATCAGTGGCCTCTAGCAAGACATGATGACTACTCAATTTAGAATGGATGATCGAATGATGATTTAACACAACCTTTCTAAGCATACTATGTGTTGGAGTAGAATACATAAGCTATACTTATATTGTACAGTTTCCCAGTTTAATATATCGATTTGTGTTTTAGTCATATCTTGTTGTGCATATTTATGTCCATTTATATTATGTAAGTAGATGATGAGGTGTCTGGTGTGACACAATAGATCTCATCATTGGTTGAAAGACATAATATATAAATGAGGTTCGTAACCGAGACAGCTTTGGACAAACTGTCGGTCTAGGTTATTATGTGATTCAGATAATTAGCTTGTCTAAACTAATTGAATCATATAAATATGCCCGGGGCATATTGAACTTGACTGTTAGGAATGATTTGTCTTGTACTGATTTAATAGACAAATCGATCCTTGTATTCTATCTCTAAATCCCGAGACTCAAGTGGGCATGAGGATTAGACATAGTGTACTTTGATCTGCCAATGGGTGAGGTCAATTGTGGCCAATAGTCTCGGTGGGTTGGGTGCGCGTGTTTAGTTACTTGGTGTGCTGCTGCTTGTCGAAAGGAAACCATGTACCGGTGCGTCCGGGGTGATGGTGCTCCCGAGATGAGCTCCAAATGTTTATTATACTAAATCCGGCCGACGAACTTATGTCCAGTATAGTAAAAAGGTCGAATGGTACTAGTCTCGGAATTAAAGAAGTTAATTAATTAATTTATCAGTAAATTAATTTTAATTAACGAGCACTATATCTCTGATGTGGGGAGATTCATGAATATAATTTAATTAAGTTGTTCCGGAAGCAATTCTGGTGTAGGATGGTAGTGCCAAAATTAATCCGTTAGTGGTACGATTAATTTTGTAATGGGTTAATTGAATAGGTAGATTTAATTAATTAATTGGTTAATTATTCCTAAGGGTTAATTCAGTAATTAACAAAGTGGAATTATTTAATTAATTCCTAAGGGTTAATTAAGTAATTAACAAAGTGAAATTATTTAATTAATTAATTAAGTCTTAAGTTTCAATTGGAATTAGGAAATCCTAGAGATTAGGAAATCTAGTAGGATTTGGTTTATCCTATCAGATTGGTTGCCTAATTGGATTTGGAAACTAATTCATTACCTAAACCCATTAGGAAGACCAATCATAAACCAACTTGGAGTCTCTCTTGTAACTCTATAAATAGACAAGGGATTAGCCATTCAAGATACACAATTCAATAGATCCATAATTGAAGAATCTAGAGAGATAAAATTCTAGAGAGATAAAACGTTTCTCTCTCCAAGTCGAATTTTCAAGAAAGTGTGCAGCTAGTTTTTGGGTTTCTAGTGGCTGAAATTTTGGCCTTGGTCTATACCAGCTGCGCGTAGCTTTCTCTCTCTGTGGGCGGTGCGTTTATAGTACGTGTCAGGTGCTGCGGTGCTGGTTTTTTCTAGCAGGTGGATTGTGGTGAGTAGCTGATCAATTGACTTCTAGTTCGTTGCCCACACAACGTGAAGTCATAGTATTGAGACATACAAGAGAATCACCAGGTGCACGCTTCAAAGGTATTTTTCTAAGGTTCCGCTTCAATTAGAAATTTTTGTTGCGTGGTAAATCGAGCAAGTGCAAACCCAGATCCTATGTGGCAAATTCTTTCACTATATATGGTCCTCTACATCGATATCCCGTTTAGCATAAGGCATGGAACCATCATCCTTATTAAGCTAAACGTTTAGTTGATCTCTCAGTGACACTGATTCTATTCGAGCAAATGATAACAATTATCATTTCTCGGGCATGGCCGTGCACTTCTCAGTTCACTATCAAGTGGCCCGGATATCATCTCTCACTTAAGAGAGATTTGTAGTCTCATCACTTCACCTACATATCTTAACGTGACTCATAGTGTACCCAATCATACCCGTACTTGGCAACCTCTTACAGTCCCATTAGATGTATGTCAAAGAACACCACAATTCACCTAAGACCATGCAGTGATTTCTAGTCTAAGGATCCTCATACGAATATAATCGAAAAAAAATCACTCATGATCTATCAGTCCATGGAGTGTTTCTTTTGGCGGATTGTTTTTATGAAATTAAATATGCACAAGAATATTACATTCATGAAATTAATTCATCAGATAAATAATCAATCAAATGACATATGTCTTATTTACAAAAATAACCCACAAAGTTTATTTACATACATAGCCCTCATTAGGGCACATACACCAACACGAAACTCTCTGTCAATCTGAAAATAACCACTCAAATCTGCGCCAGGTTCAAGTTCCACTGCCTCTCCTTGAGTATGATCCGCCTCATTGTCATTTTCATCCTCCTCTTCATCCTCCTCCTCTTCATCCTCATAAACCTCCTCATTCTCCTCCTCCTCGTACTCTTCATCGTCATCTTGTATGTAAATACACACATAAATTAATACTAAACACTTTTAATATTCAATTATACAAAAATACAGTCAAAATTACATATGCAACAGTATAAACGAAACATTTTAACCATTATCATACAAAAAAATGTAATGTTTTCTAAATTACAATTATTTCTACCAAAAACGCAACACATTAACAATTCTTACAATAAAAAATGCAACATATTTTGCATAATTTATAAAGAAAACGCACTCTTTCAACGATTCAGTATACAATAAACACAACAAGATTTAGTTTTTGTATCAAAAAATGCTAAAGATTTATGATTTCAGTACATAAAAACGTAGCACTTTTTATATAATATATATAAAAAACGCATCACTTTATACATAATATATATAAAAAATGCAGCACTTTTTATATGATACATATTAAAAACACAACAATTTTGATATATTAACGATATTAAAAGCAGCAAAAAAACGAGAAAGCCATGGCGAAATAGCTAAAGTGCATCGTTTAAACGCTTCCTAAACGTCATTTTGACTTGTTTCATACTACTTTTTTCCAAGAAAAACAAATTACATTACGATTCGAAAACTTACCATTTCGTGATGATTCTCGTGCTAAATCTTCTTTGGACATCAACAAAATGATTGCCCGAACATTTTTTTAGTTAAGAATTTGTTTGGAATTGTTTTTTGGAAAGTTGTTTTTTAGTCAAGGCCTATATTTGTCTTCACCTTTTTTTCTCAAATTCACATGAAAGATGTAGACGTTTTTGGACGTGTTTAAATGTCAAAAACACACCATTTTTACTAGCGAACCATGGTGGAAACGCAACATTTTAACGATCGAATCATGATGCAAATGCACCATTTTAACGAACGAACCATGGTGAAAACACACCATTTTAACATTTTTTCGGAACATTAATCGTTAAAGTATTGCGTTTCTATTAACTGAATCGCACAAGTTTAGCATTTTATTTTCTTTGAAACGTCATCGTTGCTAAATTGCAAACGTCAAAAATATTTTTCTATGCTTTTTCTATAAGGACGCAAATGCAATTTTGTTTCGTTTTTTACAAATACTTGGTCAATTTCTCAAGATTTTGTTCATAAGGGTCTTTTGGTCATTTTATAATTATTTTTATTTTTTTGTGATACAAATAGCAAATTTGTGGTACAAATAGCAAGAATCCAAACCTCTTTCTAACAATCCCACCAATTGGACAATATATTAAAGAAGAGTTTGGATTTTATAAATTTGAATTACGGGGCTGTATAAAATAAAACCCTCCAACAAAACAACAACATATTTGTAACCACTAATAGAGATGGCATGAAGTAGAAGCCGTTAAAATAGCCCAGGGATTCTGACAATGGAAAACCCTTCTGACAACCCTAGCAAGAAACACGATCCTAACGGTCACATGGGCACGGCGGAGGAACCACCGAATATCGATTCCGGGCAATTTCCCCCTCTTCGTCGGGAAGCAGTTGGGAAGGGATCTGCTGGGCGATATTCTAAACGCCGTAGAGCAGAGGAGGGCTCTGATACGAGACCGCTAGTGGTCGATTCGTCGAAGCCACATTCAGTAAATGAGGTAGAGATCGGAAAGGGGACAAGCTTTCGGGATGCATTGAATCGGAATAAGCCACATGTATTGGTGGAATCAGACACTGAGTCTGATGTTGGAGATAGTTCATCTGAACTGGGAATTGAGAAAGAAATCAGGGTGGAATTGGGTGCAGCCAAACCGTCCATAACAATACCAGAGTCTTATATTCAAAGGTGCATGGAGGAATGGAAGCACGCCGTAGTCGTAAAAGTGATGGGGTGGACGGTCTCTTTCACTACGCTATACAACAGATTATCCATTTTGTGGCCCTGCATGGCGGGATGCGACTTAATGGATCTGGCAAACAATTACTTTCTGATTCGGCTTAAGAACAACGAAGACATGGTGAATATTCTAACGGGAGGCCCTTATATTGTGATGAGCCACTACCTTCACGTGGAGGCTTAGTCACCGAAATTTAATCCAATGGAGAACAAGGTGTCCTCAGCGATATCATGGATTCATCTTCCTGTTTTTCCTGTGCATCTGTATAAGTCGGATGTTTTCAAGAAAGTGGGTGAGATGGTTGGGAAAGTGCTAAAAATAGACCATCAAATGGCCGCTCGATCGAGAGGGCAGTTTGCACGCTTGGCGGTAAGAATCGACCTTTCTAAACCAATTTGTGCTGTTTTTGAGTTGAATGGAGTTGATCAGTGGGTCCAATATGAGAATTTACCAGACATTTGTTATGCCTGCGGTTGTTTTGGACATGGAACTCCAAATTGTCCGAAGAAAAGTGAGCAACCAGAAAGTACTACTGAAACGGGAGCAATGGGCTCGGAAAAGAATGACGGAGGGGTTTTTGGCCCTTGGCTACGAGTGCAACATAGAGGAAGAGGGCCAACGATAGGGGGTGCTAGAGAGCAGGGGAATAATAAGGGACAAGGTGGAGGAATGCAAACGGTGGGCTCACGATTTGCGAATCTGTCAGTGGAAGAGCCCGAGGAGCAAAATGAAGGGGTAAATGAGACGCAAGGGGAAAGGCGAGTGAGGGAGGCCATGGGAAAGTTTAGAACTGAGAATGGTGGCAAAGGTGAACTGAAAGAGGCAGGAAGCAATAAAGGAAATAATGGAAAGAATCGTCAAGGAAAAGGGCAGACGAGCAATTCGTCCACAGGAAATTCAAATGGGAAAGGAACAGCAACTACCAAAGGGTTTGATACTGGTAACTTGCAAAAAAGTGGTACAGAAGTTGTTGGGTCAATAGGAATAAAACAGGGGGATAAGGGAAAGGCAGTAGAACAAGGTGTATTTGGCACATTCGTGGCAGCACAATTGGAAGAATTTGAAGTGCCCACTGGGCTGGACCATAATCACCACAAGGCTTATAAAATAGTGGAAGCGCAACCGATGGAAGGTTTGCAGCAGGACTATACAGCAACTTCTAAGCATGGAATTGGTGATCTGGGGCATGCGGGAAGCTCAACTAGACCACCAGACGGGGAAGCCATGGTTGAAGATAATCTCATGGCACGTGAGGATGGACTAGGGCCAGAACCCACTAATGCGACAATGGCGGTCACTTTGGGTACAGGGGTACCTGCCACCTTTTAGGCGGCGTACCCATGCATTTGTTGTTTGTTGGATGTCTGTTTCACTTCTGGTTTCGTTTTTCTTTGTTTATTTTTCTATGATTATTCTTACCTGGAATGTACAGGGGGCAGGGTCGCCAGAGTTGAGGCGTACTTTCTCCACAATTAACAAACAGGTCATGCCGAATGTGGTGGGTATTTTGGAACCGAGGATAAGCGGAGAAAAGGCAGATGAGTTCATTAAAAAGAGTGGTTTTGGTCGCTCTTTCAGGATTGAAACGTCTGGTTTTTCTGGAGGAATTTGGTTACTATGGAGAAGTACAGTGGAGGTGTCTATCCTAAAATGTCATAGACAATTTATTCATGCTATGGTATTGATAGGAGGTAGACGTTGTTTTGTAACAGTGGTTTATGCCAGTCCACGTCAACAGGAAAGACAGTCCATGTGGAATGCTCTGAATCTAGTAGCAGATGAGACAGAGGGCCCTTGGTTATTGGGAGGGGACTTCAATAGTCCATTAAGATTGCATGAAAAGTGGGGAGGATTGGATAAAAGGAGTTGTATCTGTAAAGGATTTATAGATTGGTTGTTTAGAAATCAACTGATTGAGGTGCCAATAGACAGTGGGAAGTTTACGTGGGTAAGGGAGGACAGTAGAGGCAGGGTGGAAGAAAAGCTGGACCGCTTTGTGTGTAATGAGGATTGGATGAAGTACTTTCCTAATGGTTTTGTGCGGCACTTACCAAGGCTAAATTCAGATCATGTACCAATAGCAGTGGAATTCTCTGATCCTACATCATCTGGGGAAGTGAGGACAAAGCCTTTTCGATTCTTGGCGGCTTGGCTAACTCACCCGGACTTTGGAAATATGGTTGAGAGGTGTTGGGACGCAAGGAGTAGCTATGAAGAAAACATTAATCGGTTTGTACAAAAGACGAGAGAATGGAACTATAGGGTGTTTGGAAATATTTTTAAAAGAAAAAAGAGACTTCTTGCGAGTTTGGGGGGAGTGCAGAAAGAATTACAAAAGTATACCACAACCCGTGTAAGGGATCTTGAGGAATAGTTGACCAAGGAATTGGAAGAAGTCATGACCCAGGAAGAGCTACTTTTAATATAAAAATCTCAGAGAGAGTAGAATCTTTATGGCGATAGAAATACGGCATTTTATCACAGGATAGTGAAAGTTCAAAGAAGAAGGAACAAAATATTAAGACTGCAGGATGAAAATGGTGAGTGGGTTTTGGACATCTCTAAGCTCCAGCAGATGGCTACAGAGTTTTTCAGGAATATATATATGGCTCCCTTGGAGGGTAGTGTAGCTGGAACTGGTTGGGCTACATTTCTGGCTCTGGAACCCTTAGAAGAGGTAGCGCTAGCTGAGGATGTTAGAATGGAGGAAGTGGTGAGGGCACTAAAATCAATGCACCCACTCAAGGCTCCGGGGGTGGACGGTCTAAATGCTTTATTTTTTCAATCACAGTAGCTTAGAGTGGGAAAGGCTGTTTTTCGCGTGATCCAAGGGATCATAAATGAAGGTATCATGCCAGCAGAACTGAATAAAACATTGATAGTATTGATCCCTAAAGTGGAGCAGCCTGGTAGACTGAGGGAGTTCCGACCAATAAGTCTCCTAAATGTGGTGTATAAGATGGCAACCAAAGTCATAGTGCAAAGATTACAACCATTAATGTCCAAGCTGGTGGGTCCAGCGCAGGTGAGTTTTATTCCTGGTAGATATATCACCGATAATGTGATTATTGCGCAGGAACTGGTTCACACGATGCGTAGGAAAACTGGAATGAATGGATATATGGTGATCAAAGTGGATTTGGAAAAAGCCTACGACTACCTCAGCTGAGAATTTCTGAGGGAAACCTTGCAGCTGGCAGGGTGCCCAATCAAGGTCGTGAATTGCATTATGTCCTGTGTGGAGTCCGCAACGAAGCAACTATTATGGAATGGATCACCGACAGAAGAATTCAAGCCATCGAGGGGAGTCAGACAGGGAGACCCACTTTCGCCGTACCTTTTCGTTCTCTGCATGGAAAGGCTCGCGCAGCTTATTAATAGAAATGTGGAGGAAGGCAGATGGAGTCCTATAAATGTGGGAAGAGGTAAGATTAAAGTGCCTTTTCTTATGTTTGCTGACGATTTACTTTTGTTTGCAGAGGCTTCAGTCATCCAAGGTAACATAGTGAAGGAGGTTCTACAGAAGTTTTGTGAACACTTAGGACTCAAAGTTAGTCAGGCAAAGACAAGAGTATTTTTCTCACCCAACGTAAGCACTGAAGGAAGGAAAATTATTGCTGAGTCTATGGGATTTCAGGAAGTGGCAGACTTGGGTGATTACTTAGGGATGCCACTGCTTCATGGGAGGGTCTCCAACTCAACCTTCGGAGCCATTCTAGACAAAGCAGAGAAAAGATTGGCAGGGTGGATAGCCTCAACATTGTCCATGGCAGGGAGAGTTACTTTAGCTCAATCTGTCGTCAGTGCGTTGCCAATCTACTCAATGCAAACAGCTTGGCTGCCAAATCAAGTGTGTGAAGGGTTGGAGAGGAAATGTAGAAATTTTGTATGGGGCTCAGAGGTGAACAAAATTAAGCTAAGTCTAGTGAAGTGGGAGGATCTTTGTCTGCCCAAGAAGTTGGGTGGTTTGGGTTTCAAATGCCAAAGACGGATGAATGAAGCTATGATTATGAAGCTCGGGTGGGGACTTTTGACCAAGCCAGAATCTTTGTGGGTCAAGGTGCTATTGGCAAAGTATGGTATCACACATGATGCATTGTGGGGAAAAGAGACACTTCCTAAGGGATCAGCAATTATTGGGGCAATTAGGAAAGTATGGGGAAATTTGAAGAATGGTCTACGGTGGGAAGTGCGGAATGGGAAAAAAGTGAGATTTTGGGAGGATCCCTGGGTACCGAATATGGAACCACTGGAGACATTAGTCACATCGGCAATCCCTGAGGAATTAAAAAGCCTCAAAGTGGAGCATTTCTCAAGTAGTTTGGGACAATGGAGTTGGAATCTTTTTTGCTCGTTACTCCCTGAAGATGCACTGCAGAAAATTGCGGCGATTTTTCCGCCAGACCCGGAAGCAGGTGAAGATAGGATGTCATGGACGGTTTCTCCAAACTACATGTTTTCAACGAAATCAGCTTATGAAATGTTAAGTCCGGAGCCGATAGAAAATGTTGGGGATATCTGGAAGACTATATGGTCGTGGAATGGACCACAAAGAATGAGGCAGACACTTTGGTTGGTAGCAAAGGAACGGCTCATGACGAACTGGGAGAGGTACCGACGCCACATGCATAACAGCCCAACTTGTGAACTCTGCGGAGTAGGAGCTGAAACTGTACTTCATGTCTTCAGGGATTGTAATAGGGCAGAGGGGGTCTGGAATGAACTATGGCCAGCGGTACGTGTAAGGGGGAATGCGGCATTGGAAACACATGAATGGCTGCAACTGAATTTGAAACAGAAGGATTATGTGACGGAGGAATGAACACTGCTTTTTGGGGTGACAATTTGGAAACTTTGGCAAGAGCGCAACAATTGGATTTTTGAAGGAATAAAAAAAACAACAGCACAAGTGGGGAAAGAGATACAACTCAAGGTTTTAGCGATCTTTGAAGCAAGGAAACAATCCAAGAAATTGGGTGTCGTAGGCCTTGTTCGTGAGCCAAGAACTATTGGATGGCAACCACCGACTGTAGAATGGACGAAACTCAATGTTGATGCTTCAAGATCGCTGCGAGGAGAGGCTGCTGCGGGAGGGCTGCTCAGAAACAACAGTGGGGAATGGATTGCTGGGTTCTTAGCCAATGTTGGGATGTGCAATGTTCTCCAAGCCGAGCTGTGGGGAGCATTTCATAGCCTTCATTTGGCATGGAATTACGGTATTAGGAAATTATTGTTGGAGCTCGACAACATAGAAGCCATTCACTTGTTGCAACATGTTCAAAAGCAGGTTGGTGACAGAACTAATTTGGTTAGAGGCATTAGCAGGCTACTGGAGAGGACTTGGGAAGTAAGGATCCGTCATATTTACCGCGAAGCAAACTCTGCGGCGGACGATTTGGCGAGACGTGCAAGTTCTCAACCGATGAGATGTCAATAGTTGGAGGAACCTCCTGATGGCTTCCAACAACGACTGATGGCTGATTTTAGGAATGGGACTCATTCTAGAAATGTAGCTGCAACTTAATCTAGGCTTATGCCTCCCATTTTGTACCCAAAAAAAATAATAATAAAACCCTCCCCTTTCTCTCTCTCCTTCTTCTTCTTCCTCACTTATTCTCTATCCCCTTTTCTTTGCCCCCAAACCGCCGGACCAAGCTAGTTCTGGCCATCCGAGACTACTTTCAACCTTACGAACCTACCAAAACAATCTCCACCCTCTAAGGAACAAAACCTTGTCATTATTTCTCCGTTTCTTGGCCCATTTTTTCACAAATTAAAAAACCCTAGGTTTTTTTTTCTCCCCCACAATTCTCCTCCGTCCGGCCACCCATTGTGATAAAAAAAAAAACAACAAAGTACTACTCTAGTGTGGAGCTACAAAACCCGCCAAGAATTTTGGCATTTGGAACGCCGCTGCCTGACCACCACAAAAACTGCCCATTTCATCTTGAGGTGACAATTGTTTCCGTATTTCACTTTATTTATGTACAACATGTTTGCATTTTAAGTATTATAAAATATTTTACTAAGTTAGAGTATTTTGAGGTTAAAACCTCGATTAGCTACTTTGTATAGTAGTTATTTCATTGTAAATAGATTGCATTTTTTGAGTCATCAAGGAGGAGTATATGACATATGAATATCCTATTTGAAATAAAAAAAATTTAATTGCATTCCTTGATAATTATGGTTGAGATGAGAGTGATCATATTGGTTATGTACATATTGTTTGAATGGCTTGAAGTTGACTTAGTAAAACCTGCTTACAAGTAGTACATTCGTATGTTTAGTTGTGTTTAGTATTATTATTATTTTATTTTTTGTATTATTAATATTGTGTGCTGGTTGGGAATTTGAAACGTTGCATTTACTTTCATTATGCTGCCGGATTTTTGTTGATTATGAAATAATTCATTTAATTTTTTTGTGTTGTTGTAGGTACATACATAACGGCAGCTTCGAGCAGCAGCAGTCAGAACCCACAGAGATTTCTGAATCCAGGGCCCATTGAGCTAGACCTTCTTTATCTGCAAGCACAACACTGATCTTCAATGGTGTAGAGGGGCGAGGGAAATTTTCGAACGAAGACCCTCAAGTGCCGAAAGCATGATAGTCCAATGTAGGAGCCTTTATACACCGAACCGGACCAAGTTCATCATGAAATTGACCAGTTTGGGTTTGGAGGCATATGTCGTGTGGGGTGTATTTGACACGATTGGGCCCTGATTATGGCACTTATGGGGAGATGATGCCCGGAAACGCATACTTTCCACTTCCTGTTTGACGAGGCAACGGTCACGTTGCAAGTTGTCCAGGTCCTGTTCGGCTTCAGAACAAAGGGCCCAACTGTTTTGGGTATAAATTATAATAGAACATCCGAAGAATGGACGGAAGAATGTGACTGGTGGTTAGGTTTCCGTCCAGAGGGGATGATTTTAAGAGCAACGCATTAAAGCTCGGACGTCTACATGCAGCCATTACTGAGACACTCCTGGTTCATGGGGTCACGCTAGTAGCTTATAAATAGCGAGCCAGGTGTTACATCCTGTACCTCCTTTTTTATGAGATTTTTACGGACAATGGAGGAAACTGGGTCCCTCTATATCTTATTCAACTTTTAGAGGATCCGGACATATGTGATCAGCTTAGTTGGGGCGAGGCGACACTCTGCTCATTATAGGAAGGCCTATGCAAGGCATATTCGTACAGGGACAAGGACATAACATGTTTTCTACTCCTACTATAGGTAAAAATATTTGGTTTTCTTTTGAAAAATTCATATGGTTTTTTTTTTTTTTTCTTCCACCTTATATATTTTTATATATTATTATTGGTGTTAATGTGAATGTGAATTTGAAATATTTATCCAGATATGGGCTTGGGAGCGCATTCATGTCTTCAGACCGACTAGAGTGTCTTCGAGTGACAGACCCCAATTTGGTTGCCGGTTGGCAGAATAGTGGTCTGTTATTTACAAATATAACAAAGTCAGTACTCATGTATTGACGACTTACCGAGATCAGCTAACGGGCCTCCGAGCTGATGATGTAAGTAATTTGAATATTTATTAAATTTTGTGCATATATTAATATATTATATTTATTTTATATAAGATTGTTTATTTATAAGTTTTCTATTTAATTTTTTTCAGTTTATGTAGATGCCTTACGAGAGGATGAATTGCTTGACGTACATCTCCCCGAAAACTGTCGAAGGGGGAGAGAATATTGGATGTGCAGAGTTTGGCTCATTAATTAGGACTCCCACGAGCCTCATGATGTTAGTATGGTACTTCGCCAGTTTGGATACCATCAGAATGTTCCTGGCAAACCTATGATTTTTCCTTTGGGAGAGAAGGCATATTTGGAGTCTCATTGCAAGGGAATGGTAGGCAGGTCGAATACTGACTGTCGATCGCATTTTTCCCACTATGTTCACAATTGGAATGAGATGATGAATAAGATACCACAGGGTATTCAACCAGAGGTCCCTTCCCAAGTTGATGCGGAGTACGAAAGGTGGTTCAACCGCAAGTCGCTCAAATTCATCAATGATCCAAGCAGTGATGACATTTCCTCTTAGAGATACAGAGGTGCTACGGCCCGGGCCTTATTATATGTAAGCGTTAATTTAATTATTTTTAAATCATTTTACATATTCGCCACTATTATCGCTTTTATTTTTTTAACTATTAGATTTTTTAAATTGTTTGTAGTCGAAAATGATTTCTGACCTCTGCAATAGGAGCATTAATTTCCAGAGGGATTACATTCGTGATGACATTGACCCTTAGTTCAGGCAGTACGTTGACGACGTCACCAACACTCTCAACAGTACCTTCTATCCCAGACTACCCAAATACTCTCCGATGAGCCACTTCCATTATCTCAGGCCCCGCTTCGAACTTGTCGAGTAGGAAACGTTGCTCCGCAGGGAGGAGGCAAAAACAGGAGGGCACAGCTGGGACAGCGTTTGAATGTGAAACATATTAGGGGCCAAGATGATGATGATGAAGAAAATGATGATGTGCATGGTGGAGGTCCACATGGTGGTTGTCCACAGGGTGGAGGTGGAGGTGGAGGTTCACAGGGTGCAGGTCTGAGTTCAGGCCCTATTGCTAGGAGAGTGGGTCAAGGATAGGTGGCTCGACCTCAGAGATTAGGATTTGATAGTTAGAATTTTAGTCTTTGCTATGGATTTTTTTTTCGATTAATATTTGGAATCTATAATATGTAAGATATTTTAACATTTTGGATAATGGTTATATATTTCTATTTAAACGATTATGGCCTTGCCGGCGCATAGGTTGTGGTTTATAGTTGATTGTGTGTTGATGTTGTTTGATATGGATTTGTTATCAATTTTATGTGTTGCTTGGGAATTTGTTGCATTTACTATCGTTATACTGCCAAATTTTAGTTCAAAAAATTCGTAGTTGTACAATATGTAATTAGTTGCTTATATTTTGTCCCAATTTATTTATATTTTCCGTCGAATTGGACATAATCATAAAAAGGGGGTTCTGATTTTTTAAAATCCAAACCTATTTTTAACATTATGTTCAAGTGGACAGAATGTTAAAGAAGAGTTCGGATTTTGTAAATCCGAACTCTTCTTTAACATTCTTTCCAATTCGACAAAAAAACTAGGTTCAGATTTTGGAAATCTAAATCTTTTTCGGATTTTTCAAATCCGAATTTAGTCACAATTATAAAGATTCGGATTTTATTAATCCGAGTTCATATTTTTATTTATATTCAATTCCAACAAAATTCATTTTTAATTGTAATTTATTTTTATTAATAATTCAGATTTGTGAAATCCGAATTCTAACATATTCGAATTTTAAAAATCCGAATTTGTTTAATTAACTTGACTAAGATAATTATTGAGTAATATAAACTCAAGTTTAGATTTACAAAATTGGAACCTTTTTAAATTCGAATTTTGCAAATCCGAGAACTTCATATCCATCCACAATTCAAAAATTTACCTTTTTCAATCCACACTTTCCAAATACGTATTATTTTGGTCAAAAATTCTTGTTTAGTCACGCTGGTATTCCTAAAATGTGCCAAAATTCTTTTTTTCCTTTTGAAATTTGTCCATATATGGGAAAACCCCAATAATCCCAAACTCCCACTCTTTTCTTCACAGTACATCTGCTCTCCTACTTGCCCAAACTTTCTTCACTGATCGTCTTCTCTGCCACTCTTATTGTTCAACGATGATGTCACCGCCCTGAACAGCGCGTATATCATGTACACTGTGTACATGTACCTATTACTATATATAGTAATTTTTTGCATGACAGCTGTACACTTACTAAATATAGTAAGTTTCACCTACGCGCGCCTTTTTTTTTATTTTTTCCGCGCTGAGTGAACAACGTCTCAGAACAACTGTCGCAACGTCCAAAAAATAACTGTCATAACGTCTACATCCAGGCATGTCTACAACATCTCCTAACACTAGCACCACGTCCGAAACAACTAGCACCACGTCCAGAAATGTCTACATCCATGCATGTAAATTTTAACTGATTTTTTCACAAATACAACTAGAACCACGTCAAAAACAAATAGCACTACGTCCAGAAACGTCTTCATCCATGCGTGTGAATTTAAACTGCTTTTTTTACAAAGACAGTCCACCACGTCTCAGAACAACTAGAACCACGTCAAAAACAACTGGCACCACGTCCATAAACATCTACATCCAGGCATGTCCACAACGTCTTCGCTGAGTCAACAACGTCTCAGAACAACTACCGCAACGTCCAAAAAATAACTGTCGCAACATCTACATCCAGGCATGTCTACAACGTCTACTAACACTGCCGCAACGTCTACTTACGTCCAAAAAAAAACCTGTCGCAACGCCAAAAAATATCTATATCTAGGCATGTGAATTTAAGCTGAATTTTTCACATAAAACCTTCCACAATGTCTCCTAACACGGCCGCAACGTCCCTGCACGTCCAAAAAATAACGGCTGTAACGTCCAAAAACGGCATAGCTGATTTTAGTTATGTAAAAAATAGATACCATTTAAGTAACTATTAATAGGAAAAAACAAAAAAAAAAAATTTCAGGGACGACACTCGAACCCTGGTTATTTTAGTCTTGTGACTTTCCAAAAATTCAATTTCCATTAATCCACTTAAAGTTAGTTGACATTTAATTACACTTTTTTGTACATGTCATTTAAAATATCACTATTGTCAACATTGAATTTCTCATCTCCCAATACATAGGTCAGTAGAACCCCGGATGAACAAGGTTTTCATGCAGGCAAATCGTAAAAAATTATTTTTCATACATGTCAAATGTTTCGTCAAAAATTCGAAAAACCCTTGAAATTATTAAAAATCTTTCGTATCTTTTAAAATATGGCATTTTTTGGAGTTTCGAGCGGCCCAAACCGCCTTCGGTAGTTTGCAGATAGATAGATCTCAAAAAGTTATATGAAATCAAAAAAAAATTCGTCTAAAAACGAACCACCGAGCGCAAAGTTATGACCATTTAAAGTTTTCGTCCAAAACCACACATTTTTTAATATCAAAACCATCTCCAAATGCCGGTCTGCTGTGTACATTCCATAGATCTCATCGAGAACAATCAAATTAACTACTCGTGCATCCAAATCGGATAATCGAGTACCGAGTTATGCCCTCTTGAATCGTCCATGCAATATAACTTCATAGATTGCACATTCCACAACGTCTCCTAACACTGTCGCAACCTCCCTACACGTCCAAAAAACAACTGCCACAATGTCAACATCCAGGCATGTGGTGAATTTTTCCCATAACACCTTCTACAATGTCTCCTAATACTGCCGCAACATCCATGCACGTCCAAAAAATAACTGCCGCAACGTCTACATCCAAGCATGTGAATTTAAGTTGAATTTTTCAGATTACACACCTTCAACAACGTCTCCTAACACTAGAACCACGTCAAAAAAAACTAGCACCATGTCCTGAAACGTCTACATCCATGCATGTGAATTTAAGCTGATTTTTTCACAGAACATAGTCTACCACGTCTCGCTACGTCTGAAGAAACTAGCACCACGTCCAGATACATCCAGCTACGTCCAGTAACGTCCCGCAACGTCTGAAAATACAAAGCAGCTACGTCCAGCAACGTCCTGCAACGTCTGAAAATACAAAGAAGTAATGTCCCGCAATGTCTTGTTATGTCCCACTACGTCCAAAATACAAAGTAGCAACATCCCGTTATATCCCGCAACATCTAGTTACGTCCCATAACGCGTTCTACCAAGTCCAGCAGCGGGAAAGAATCAGAAGCAACCCATTTCACATGAAAGTGCCAATACCTCATAGAAATCATTTATATATCATATTTTGAAGCAACAGAGCATTATTTGAATAAGAAAACACGAATATAACATCATTAATACATTACCCAACATCAAATCATGAAAATAAGGTTCCGTAAATCCATCAAATACAGTTCATACTTTATAATGTGGTGATTTTTTAAGAAGAATAAGTTATTTTCTAAGAAAAATAAGAGATTTTTGAAGAAGAATAAGAGATTTTTGAACAGAAAAAAGTGATTTTTTAAGAAGAAGTGATTTTTCCATTGTATTTGGTGTTGTTCGTCAGAAAAAACAATCGTCGATTTCCGTTAAATCTGTGTTTGAATGAAAATTTTGATTAAATGTGGTTTCAAATAGAGTACGGCGAAGAAGAATAACTGATTTTTTAAGAAGAATAAGTGATTTTTTGAAAAAGAAGGAACTGGGTTTTTGGAGAAGAAGAAGAAGAAAAGAGCGTGTATCTCATTCTCTTATAGTGAGAGTGGTGATGTATTATTAGGTACATGTACCTCTAGGTACAGGATATAATTTGCGCGCCCTGAAGGCCAAAGTTTTTTATAACCTTTCCTAGTTTTTGTGTGATTGTTTGAATTATTTTCCTTTAAGAATAAAACCTTTTATGAACATACACATTAACACGCACTACTAAAAAATTGACCTATCATGACATTTTTTATAAGACATTAAAATAAAAATATCATTATAAATATATGGTTAAGACATTATATCTATAATTACATTTTATTTTGATCTAATAATATATTAAATATTAAGGGTCATGAATAATAATATATAATGATAATATAAAAAACTTATTAATACATTTTTCTTAATTTCTATCATGATATTTAAAAAATATTATATTGTGATATTATAAATGTACCTTTTTATATGATATTTTTAATGAAGTACCTTTTTATATTATATTTTAATGAATAAAATAAAATTTAAATAAATTAGTTAAAAAATAAAAGTACAAGAAAATTATAAGAATAAAAATTTAAAATTTAAAAATAAGGAAAACCCTAATTTGTCTCTTTGTTGGAACATGAATTATCTCTCAAATCCCAATCACCCCCTGATTTGTACTTTGTTATGATTGGTTTAAAGATAACAAAAATTTACTTGGATTTATCTTTTAATGGACGAAATTCTGCCTTAATAAAGGTGGGATGGATTGCTATATTATTAATTCATTGAATAATCAATAAACTTGATAAGAGATTTTAGAGTCATCTCTCTCTCTCTCGGTAGATATATTTAACCATTAAATTTTTTTTAAATTCTTATGCTCGTAAGAGTGATGGCAGATTCTCGAGAGAAGGTCAATGATAGCGTCGTTGTTGGGTTGATCTGACTCTCTTTGAAAAGCCTTAAAAGACACGATCTTTCTATATCTACGTTATCTAGCGGTCAATTGGATCAATTGGCAGAAATAATCAAAACAAAAAGGTAATTTTGAAGGGTCTCCAATGAAAACTGGAGGGGAATTGGTTTGCAGGGGATTTGTCCAACACGCCTTGAACTAAAGTTGATGTTTTCGTAGAGTGTCAAGCACTTGTGCTAAATGTTTAGCATGTGTGTCAATGTCTCTACTATAGCTACTACAGATTAAAATATCATCAAAATAAATCACAACAAATATACCCGTAAAGGGTCTAAGTATATAGTTCATAAGACGCATAAATATTGAGGGGGACATTAGTTAGAACAAAAGGCATTACTAACATTTCGTATATGCCAAAATTATGCTTAAATGCAGTTTTTCGCCCATCACCTTGTTCAATGCGAATCTGATGGTATCCGAATGTGAGATCTATTTATGAGAACACGGTATTGCCATACAAGTCATCTAACATGTCGTCTAAACCAAGGAATGGTGTGTCTGAATTGTTATCATATTAATGACTCTACAATCTACACACATTGTCAAAGTTTCACTTTTCTTAGGGATTAGTATGATAGGGATTGCACACGGACTCAGAGAGTCACGAATCGAACCTTTAGCAAGGATTTCGTCGACTTGCCTTTAAAATTCTTTGGTCTCCTCAAGGTTAGATTGATAACTGGGGTGATTCGGTATGCTCACTCCGAGGATGTAATTGATCTGATATTTCATTCTACTCAAAGGGAGCAGTCCTTTGGGTAACTCCTCGAGGAAGACATCTGTGTGATCCTACAAGACATATTTAACTACAACTAGCAAGTTGTCATAAATATCTACATTAGTAAGTAAAATATGTTCCTTAAAGTTGACAAGAACTATAGTGATTTGTTAGTTGAAGCATGATTGATGTCTCAAACAAAGAAGTTCCTTTCACAAGGAAGGAAGGATCCTTGATGTGAACCAATTTTAGTTCCTTTTTAAGTACATTTTATTTCATTTTATGCCTACATTTGTTTAGATAATTTATCTAAATATGGAAAAATTGGTAGCTTATTGCATGATTTGTGTAATTTGTAGGTTTTTAAATGAGGATGGTGAATTGAAGGATACCTCAAAGCTTTAGAATTAAAAAAGACCAATAAGAGCAGAAGAGGAAGAGAAAAAGAAGAAAAATAAGGAAGTGCAAGAGTGCACAACACAGCGCGAGCTCACGCTGTGTCATTGCAAGTCACCTGAAGAGGGGCTCGGCCAATGCACATGCAAAGTAAAAAAGAACAAGATAAGACTGTGGTCATGTCATGAAGAACTACCCGAGAGATACCACGTCCAGGGCACTGTCTCGTTCCTACCCACCACCTTGAATAGAAATGTCGAGACCCGAGAGAATTTCACAGCACAGATGTTTAGGTCCATTAAAAAGCATGACCATGCGCGAGCCTATGCCTTGTCGGGTCCTGCTTAATTTTGGCAAAGTGATGAGAAAACCCTGACAACTTGTGGAAGAACAAATGCTATAAATAGCAATCTGACTTCATTTTTATGAGCTTCTGGATACTAAACACAAAGTAGATATGTACTTACTTATCTTTCCCCAGTATGATACAAGAGATGTGTATGGCAGCAGGAGTAGCAATAGAAAATGGCAACCAAATCAGCAGAATTAGAGTTTGCCTTGGGTCTGAGGGTGATATCTTGGTCGCGAGAGCTGAAGTAGGAGTGAAAACACGCAAAGTTGAAGAGAGGATACAGGCGATCGAGAAAGAGGTTAAATCTTTTGGAAAAGACCTATATAGCTTCCTTAGGAAATTAGAAATTCTCCTGCGCATGAATGAACCTGCAGCTCGTGCTGATGCTTAGTTTTAATTTAAAGGTTTAAATCCATTTTTGGTCCCCCATAATAGGGGTGATTCCACTTTTGGTCCCCCTTATGTTTTAAGTGACAATACTAGTCCTCATCCTTTTTTTTTACCATTTTTGGTCTTTTTGGATGGAAAAATTGATCAACTAACGGTTAACCAATTTTGAAGATTAATGAAAGGACCTTTGTGCAATTTTTTTTACTTCCCAAAATTTTTTTTTTCCTAAAAGCCCTAATTTAAGTGTGTGTGGAGGAGGAGTAAGTCTCTGGTAGAATTTCGCATGGTTCTCCAGGTAAGTCTCTCCAAACTTTCTGTTTCTTTTCAGAAATTTGCATAGCTGAATAAGGTGAAATTTTTATCTGAAAGCATAGTCCAGAATGCATTTTACTGAATTTTTAAAATTTCCCAAGTGTTTCTTTTGTGATAAAGATAAGTTCAGTGGGTGCATCGGCTTACTTTAGATGAGATGATGTTGATTATGAAGTGAGATTGCTGAATTATTTTCTGTTTTAATCATAATGAGCCTGAATTGTCTTGAGTGAGCATGATTGAGCCTATGGTAAGTGTTCTTTGATTACTTACTCTTTATTATGAATGTGTGATTGATTTGTGATGAGATTAGAATCCAGAATTTGCATAGAGTATGCATGCTGCCATCTAATTTTGTTATAGAGCATTGAAAACGAGAGATAGAGCAACCCTCCTCTACCCTAAAGGAAATTGTGATTTCCTCTGTGGGAGAGAAAGACCATGCAAAAATATCTTCCTCCCAAGGGATAGTTTCAAAACTTCCTAAGGGAAGAGAAAAAGTTTTGAACTCTTTATCTCCTTTACCTAATATGTTAGAACCTTCTGATGACACAGATGCAGAAGTTGAGGAAGTTGAACCATCTGAATAGATAGTTGAAGAAGAATATTATACTAACCCAGTTGATATTCCTAGCTCTGTTGTTTCTGATGTCATGCAAGAAGTGCTATCTGAGTTTCGCACTCTATATGGTCCCATTGAACGGGGTGATCTAAGTGAAACACAACCTCAAATTGTGTAGCACAACAAAGATCTCGAGGATCCACCATTGAAATCACTTGAGTTTCAACTGAATCCTGAACCAATATCCATGTGTTTCTCATTCCGTCATTTGATGATAGATTGCACAAGATTCAATTACAAATCTTTTTCGGCAATGTGGGGATGATGTTAACCAAGGGTCGTCATAGACCATGGTTGATATTTATCTTCCAACTGCTGAAGTCCAAGATATTCACAAGTGAAAATCCAGCCTAAATTGAGCCCAAATTGAAGATTTTATCATGTTAAAAGATACTCGGGCCAATATATGGGTTAAACCCCTCAAACAGGCTTGAACTGATGTCACATGACATCAATATGCATGTTCAAAATTCAGGACATGCCTAGTTACAAATTTCCCCATTGGAGTCTATGGAAACCCTTACTGTTGATCAAAATAGCCTCAAGAGAGATCCATAAGTAGATATTGTTGGACCTATGATGATAAGCAGACGAAAAAGTTCTAAAGGTATTTTCAATCCATAAAGTTGCTGATCGATGGGGCCCAACAGACCCAAGCGCATTTACCACACTTGAGGACCAAGCTCATTAGCATCTCGAGGATGAGAGAAGATGGACTTGTAGATTTAACGTAGAAGAGGAATGAAGCCCAAAATAAAGTTTGAAGAGTTAAAGGCCTACAAGTGATGGCCCATGTCACTCCCTAATCCCATTTGAGACCCCTAAATCTCTTCCTGCTAGGATTGTACTTTTACTTTCATAGTTGTAAAAGGTTTTGTAAGTTTATCCTATTCCCAATAGGATACAAGGATTTTTCCCTTCTAGATTAGGATTTTATTTGATTTTTAATTCCTCATTATGATCGAATTCCATAAGGTATAATTGAGTTAGAATACGATTTATTTTTTCAATCTCTCTTTCATTATGATTGAGTGATTCCTTTTTAGAACAAGAAGAGAACTACTGTAAGCCTATAAATAGGCATTTATAGCCATGAAATTTAATAAAATATTTGTTGTCATTGTGAATCAAAATCTCCTTGTGAGTGAGCTACGTGCTCGTGTGTTATCCCTGCAAGGAAATGCCAACCTGAAATCTCTAGTTTAGAGTGATCTTGCAAGATCGTAAGTGACTTTGTGAGGAGCCACAAAAACGCAACCTTTTGGTTTCAATAGTTTAGGTAGAACTATTAGACCGTGTCCTGTGAAACTAAATCAATCACAAGCCATCACCCATCCTCTTAACTATTTCGCACGAAAAGAGTTAAACAAACATGTGTGTTCTTGAGTTTAAGTGTTTTCGTCACTTAATTCACCCAGTAAGATAGTGTGAGACAATAGTTAGAAAGATCGGGTAACAACTGGTCTAGGTTAAACCTTCAAGAAGCAGATCATCCTGACAGTTATACTATCATCGGTGACTTGTTCCTTAAGGAAGGGTTAGCTTTTTCCATCAATGTTAAAATTATCCATTTTATCCTAATCTTTGTACAAATAGAAATCTACAAGATTGCGATTTAATACTCCTTTCACAAAATAATGTTGAGTTTCTGCTTTTTGAAACTAAAGATCATCATTTTAAGATATTCTAGTCCTATTAAAGCTCGCTGCTACCACGGTGAAAATGTGATAAATCTAATCATTAGCCCTAATTTCAGATTATCCTAATGTTCTTGCAATGCACAGGAACAACTTAACTTTATTTGCCTCGGTTGAAATACAGGAAGACCTTTTCCCTCGGCATATTTAGTATAATTATTAGACCTTATATCAATCCAACCCATTATTTATTCTTGTATCTGTTTTTTACAATATTTAAGTTCATTGTTGAACGACATTTTAGATCTCTTGCAACTATTATACCTTGATTGCCAATATAACTTTCTCTTTCAAATAACTCAATCATAACATTTGAAAGGCACAAGAACTCAAAACCCTAAATTAATACGACTAACCTCAATCTATTATTGAAATTAAAAGAATAAGAACAAATGGCAAGAAATTTATGAAAAATGAATATCCTCATGCATATCTTTGTCTATACAGATTCATATGATGATGAAAGTTCATTACTTCTACATGTTGGAATTGAATACATAAGCTATGCTTGCGTTGTACTTTTTCCCTGTAATATATCGATTTATGTTGTGGTTATATCTTGTTGTGCATTAATTGTCCATTTATATTATGTAAGTAGATGATGAGGTGTCTGGTGTGACACAATAGATCTCATCATTGGTTGAAAGACATAATATATAAATGAGGTTCATAACCGAGACAGCTTTGGACAAACTGTCGGTTTAGGTTATTATGTGATTCGGATAATTGGTTTGTCTAAACTAATTAAATCATATAGATATGCCTGGGGCATATTGAACTTGACCATTAGGAATGATTTGTCTTGTACTGATTTAATAGACAAATCGATCCTTGTATTCTATCTCTTAATCCCTAGACTCGAGTGGGCATGAGGATTAAACATAGTGTACTTTGATCTGCCAATAGGTGAGGTCAAATGTGGCCAATAGTCTCGGTGGGTTGGGTGCGCGTGTTTAGTTACTTGGTGTGCTACTGCTTGTCGAAAAGAAACCATGTACCGGTGCGTCCAGGGTGATGGTGCTCCCGAGATAAGCTCGAAATGTTTATTATACTAAACCCGGCCGGTGGACTTATGTCCGGTATAGTAAAAAGGTCGAGTGGTACTAATCTCAGAATTAAAGAAGTTAATTAATTAATTTATCAGTAAATTAATTTTAATTAACGAGCACTATATCTTTGATGTGGAGAGATTAATGAATATAATTTAATTAAGTTGTTCCGGAAGCAATTCTGGTATAGGATGATAGTGCCAAAATTAATCCGTTAGTGGTACGATTAATTTTGTAATGGGTTAATTGAATAGGTAGATTTAATTAATTAATTGGTTAATTATTCCTAAGGGTTAATTCAGTAACTAACAAAGTGAAATTATTTAATTAATTCCTAAGGGTTAATTCAGTAATTAACAAAGTGAAATTATTTAATTAATTCCTAAGGGTTAATTAAGTAATTAACAAAGTGGAATTAATTATTTAATTAATTAAGTCTTAAGTTTCAATTGGAATTAGGAAATCCTAGATATTAGGAATCTAGTAGGATTTGGTTTATTCTATCAGATTGGTTACCTAATTGGATTTGGAAACTAATTCATTACCTAAACCCATTAGGAAGACCAATCCTAAACCAACTTGGAGTCTCTCTTGTAACTCTATAAATAGATAAGGGATTAGCCATTCAAGACTACACAATTCAATATATTCATTATTCAAGAATCTAGAGAGAGAAAATTCTAGAGAGAGAAAATTCTCTCTCTCTCAAGAACGAATTTTAAGGACAATTTGCGGCTGGCCCTTCTTGTTTATTTGGCCGAATTTTGGCTAGATTTTGCTGGCTGTGAAAATTGTTTTCTCTCTCTCCGGGCAGTGCGTTTGCAGTACGCGCTAAGTGCGAAGATGCTGAATTATTTTCAGCAGGTGGATTGTGGTGAGTTGCTGATCAATTGACTTCTAGATTGTTGCCCACACAACAAGAGGTCATAGTCTTTGAGGCATACAAGAGAATCACCAGGTGCACGCTTCAAAGGAAACTTTCTAAGGTTCCGCTTTAATTAGAAATTTTTGTTGCGTGGTAAATCGAGCAAGTGCAAACTCAGATCCTATGTGGCAAAATTCTTTCACTACATATCCTGTGTTTTCTTTAGTGTTGAATTAAATTAATGTGAAGCATTGACTTTGTTATTAGTTATATACTTATTAAGTTCCTACAGGGCTCATTTGACTGTATCTAAACCTAAACCCCAACAAGGCACACACTAAACAAAGTATATCAATGAAATGGTCAACTGGAATCTTATTTGTCAGGGCCCAAAAAGCACCTAACTTGTCTAAACTGATAACAAAGCTCCATTGAGCCAATTATAATCAAAACCTACCTTGTTCCTTAATCTAACGCTAGAATTTAAACATAACAAACTGCATAAATCCAAACAAGGTAAAATCCATAAATCTAACATCCAAAATACTACATAATCCAATCCATAAAACTCGAATTGTGAGACCTCAGATCTAGCTAGATATGGAAACATTATAAAGTGAACCTATAATGTGATTTGAATTTGGAGGGATTTGAACGAAATTGTCGAAGTATAATTAAAAATAAAGAGAAGGTTGAGTTAGAAGTTAATAGCAATGATTGAAGAATTAAAATTCTAAATTAATAAATATGGGGGATTAGAGTGTAATTTATTAAAATTTAATAATAAAATGAAAGGAGGAGAAGACTCAGTGGACTAAAAGGAGAAAAAAAGGATCTTGTTATTTGGAGTAGAAAAAATTAATTTTCCAAAAATGCCCTTCATTTTAAAAAGTTCAAAAACTATCAAAACATTAAAAAAAAAAAAAAAAAACCCTCCAACAACACAAAAACCCTACCAAAACATTACAACAACCTCAAAAAAAAAAAAAAAAATCCTTCCAAGAAGGTGAAAAACCTTCAAACAATCGTTTCGTTCGAATGGGGATAAGCACTACATCAATATTCATTAAAAAATTATAAGATTTTGCTATGTTTTCATCGTTTATATTTACTGTTCGCCGAAATCGCCCAATTTGAGTGATTATCCACTAGATTACTCACCCACATTTAGCGAGTAATCTATTGGATATTCACTCAAATTGGGTATTTTTTCCAACACAAACGCCATTTTTGAAAGATTTTGATAGAAACTTTTGCCCATTTCGAGTGATTTTTTTATCAAAAAATCGCCCATTTTAGGTTTTTTACCCTATTTTGCTAAAATTTAATAGTTGTGAACTTATTTTTGTTTTAATTTATGAATAACGCAGGATCCAAATGGATTTCCCGATATTCAAAGAGATTTGAGTGATTAAGTTCCTTGGATTTTTTGCTATTGAAGTAGAAGCATTACTTGAAACCAGCTCTTCAATTTCGTTTCGAGCGTATTAAAGTGGGGGGAATGGTAAGGGAACATCGGTCACCTATCGTTGCAACTGATTTAGAGAACTGATTGAGCAAGGGCCTCCTCCCCCCTCTCCCCCCCCCCCCCAACAAAGGAATAATACCGAACGGCGAATATGTAAGTGTAAGTTCAAGTTAGGTTACAAGAAGGAGAAGAATTTTGGTTGGTGGGTCAAAGTAACGCTGCCGGGTGTGAAGTCAGCGCACAATCATACTGCTATAGTGTATCCAGAGTGTCACAAATAGCTTAACCGCTTGACTGGCGATTCAGCTTAGCTGCTCAATCTCACCTGCCAATCATCAGGCATCTCAGCAAACCAACTAACTAATCTCTCACAAAACCCTGCCTTATTCTGGCTCCTAAAGGGCTCTCTAGGTACCTCATCGGGTCGTCCGTACCGCAAAGCCATGTGACCCAACCAACTAGGTATCACTATCCCATCACTAGGGCCACCATCACAAGGCTTAGTCACGATCCATGATGTATCAACTCTCTCACGCTTATTTTTGTCTAATTTCATAAAATATTTATTATAAATAAACTAAATTAACAAACTAATTCAATTGTATAACTAAATTTAAAACTACTAAAATCAATTAGTAAAATAATCATAAAATCAAATTACATAAATCACATAAATAAATCATATATATTTCTAACTAATAAAATCAGTTAGTCAAATAATCATATAAGCAAATTACATAAATCACATAAATAAATAGTAAATTAGTCATAAATTATGTGTACAAATCATAAAATAATAATAAAAATTTCAAATATAATTAGTTATCATTTTTGAGCGTGAACTTGTAGCCGTATAACGTCCATCCGTGACGCGTCGCATATGGGTATAGACCTCCCTCTCTGCATAAACAGCATCAGCATCATAAGCACCCTGCTCTGCCCCGCCTGTGGGATGCTGTTCTGCCCCGCCTGTGGGTTGCTGCTCTGCCCCATTAGTATTCTCATCTATCAAATGGTGGGATGCACTACCTCTCTGCGCTTTCTTTTTCCTATTGGAAGCAGTTGGTCGTTGTCGCATGAGTGTCTTCCCCGCAACCAAAAACAAATTTTATGAAAGAGTTATTATAAATATAGATAAATAATTGAAACGGTAAACAAAACCCAAAAAATGAGGGGTTTGACTGTTTGAATATGGTCAAAACCCCACAAAATCACCTTGGGATTGTTACAAAAATCGCCCTCAATAGGTGATAGGTCGCCCAGAAATTGCAACAAAGTTGGGTGGTTTTGTAAGCTTTCATGAAACCCATATATGTAGACCAAAAGGGCACAAATTGTTCGGTTTGCGCATGATTCACGGTGCAATCTCCCCACTAATCTGTGCGAACCACGGTGCAATCTCCCTATTTTGGTATTTTTTCTAGTTCGGTCGCATTAGTCGTGAGTTTTTCTCCCCCACTCTCGCCAAAAATGAGTGATTTTTCTGTTACTTTTTGACATTTTCAGGAGATTTTCCAATACTCTTCGCCAGTGTTAGGGGCAATTTTTTGAAAAAATTAAAAATTTCAACATTTAAGGGACATTTTAGGAATTTAACTAATTTTTTTGGACTAAAAATAATAATTTTGTGCTACAAAGCATTCCAGAAAAAAAATAATAAATAAATAAATGAGGATGAGTAAGACGTTGGAGGAAAAGAATAGCCCAGAACTTCAACTTCTATTTCTCTCTTTTCTTTTTCATTCAGTCTCATCTTCTTCTTCTCCTCTGCCGGTTTTTTTTTTTGTCCACTCTCTCCTTCAATTTGTAGTTCTTGACCTCAATTCATCAAGATGATACCATAGAATAAGAATCAATTAAAGAGCTTCCCTTTTACTTGTTTTCTTCTTCTTGATGGAAACTCCAATCCAAGACCCGATTTCAAATTTTCTCTTGGTTAATAAAATTAACTTTCTACATAATCCTAGAACGTGTGGCACCAAGAAGTTAGGAGATTGGAGGTTAACTGTGGCAATTTTGAGGTAATTGGGTGAGGAGTTTCGGCTACAAGGTGAGAAAAAGGGCTGCTCAAATGTGTTAGACAGAATGAAGAGCCGAATGGATTCATAACTGTCAATTGCGAGGAAAAAAGAGCCACTGAATCTCTAGTTACCCAATGAAGGTAATAATACCCCTGGTTTAGTTGGTTAATGATTCTTGGGATTTATGTGTTGCTTTAGGATTTAAGTTGAATACTGGACTCTTTGGTTTTGTTTGAATTAAGCATTGGCTCAGGACTGCTATTTAGATGACAGAGATGTCTAAACATCCCTACTAAGAACTGTAATGGTTTAGGCTAACACTTGAGTTGGTGTTCACCTCTATACTTCCGGAAATCTCAAGTGTTCCTTTCTATTGGCGAAATTAAAACCACCTTAAAACTTATTTGAAAAGTGGGCAGCAAGCATGACTCTTCTTGGAGTTCAATTAGACACTGTTTTGAACATGAAACTTTCGAACCTCTATATCTCTTGTCTCTCGCCTGATTCCTGTAAATCTCATCTTGGTTTGAACTGTGAGTTACAAAGAACATCCAGAATCTTTAAGCTTGTAATTTGCATTCATACATCTTCCGAAAACTGTCTTTAAACTAGGATTGTTATGTCTGATGTTCTGAGAAATTTCAGAACTGAAAGTCTAGTTTCAGAATTTCATCTCTCTTTCATTATATGTCCGTTTTCAGAAAACTTTATCTTGATTCAAACCTTATACAACCAGGATTTCCCATAAATTTATAGATTATAAGTTGGGTTTGTGGATTGCCCAAAAAACCTCTTTTTAGAGCAAGACTGCCACTGCTGTTTTCTGCAAAAATTCTGCAGTCATTGCTAACTTTGAAATATCATAATTCCTTCATTCTTTATCTGTTTTTGCAAAACTTTAGCTTGTTTTAAACCCCCTCCGTGTAAAAATTGTACATAATTTTATGGCTCATAATTTAGAAATATAAATATTCGAGAAACTGCTGCCGAAACAAGGATGGTATTGCAGAATTTCTGAAAAATCCTGAACTAGTCATGCAACTTTAAAGCTTCATATCTCCTTCGTTCCTTTTCCGTTTTGGCCAAACTTATACTTGTTTAAACCTCTTCTTTCAAGGTTTACTCAGGAATTTTTGGATTTCACTTTATCCTCTATGATTTTCTGAAAATGTCCTCGGAACACAACCACCTGCTGTGATAGTTCTTTAGGAATCATCAACTAACCTCTTGATTCTCAAGGCATTCTCTTTGGCTTCTGAACTGAAAATTGAGATTAATTCACAATAAAATTATGTTTCCTCCTTTTATAATTTTAAGGTAACATAAGGATAGGAGTTTAAATGTGTTAATATGCTCAAAGGTTAGGACGTATGCAGGATTGGTCATATTAACTCAAGGCATAGCTAGAGTTTAAAATGACCAGAAGCACTGTAATGATCCTTGTTTTCCTGTAGTTTGCGGATAACCGGGAGACTAAGGATGTTATACCAATGTTCTCTATTGAGCCAGGTGAATGTTCTTGCTATTTTCCTATTGTGTAAATGATTTTCTATAACCCCTATGTATTATGTATAAATATATATATATGGCTATATATACGTATTTATAAGTGTTAAACTATTTATCCCACGCCATGAAATGATTGACTTATATGCAACGACTATTGCCTGCTATACGTTGATTGCGGTGATATAGATGGTTACCCGGGTACCCTTTACTTGTTTCTGACTGTTGCGCTGAGGGATCCCTAAACTCTCTGCAAACGTGCTGAGCTCCCCAGGCAAGCAAAGGGCTAGGCTGGTAGAGTAAGGCCATTGTGGGAAGGATAGAACTCGAGGTGTCTTACTGAATGATTGATTGATTGAGGATGAAGGTTGACGATAGTGCGGGATGCCGCACAAACTGGTAAAGTGAGTGGTTAGTTTCCCCTCTTTGGGACCAGGTAGCCCAGGGTGAGTTATATCCATGCAATTGATTACTAATTGACTGATTGAATGTTTATCGTTTGGCTTGAACCAAATGATACATTATATTGATTGAAATGATTGTTGCACTGTTATATGTTTATTGAATGTAAAACTTAATTTTTGGCAATGGGATATCGTTGGGATTGTTATTTTTGGATGGAGAATTTCTATTTTAAACTAAAAGAGAACCTCACGGGAAATAGCTCACCGTTGTTTTCAAAACTCTTATTCTCCCTTAGGTTGGAAGACAAAAGCAGATACTAGGGCAGAGATGTAGTTGCCCCGGGTGATGGTTAGAGTTTTGAAGACTTTTAGTTTAGTGATTGGAGTATTGTTATAATCTTTTTTTTTAAAATGTATTCTTTTTATACTAATGGATCTATTATGTAGTAAATACCTTTAGAAGTTTACATAGTAAACCCGTTATGTCCCACTTATAAGTCAGGCTGAACTTTATGTGCTATGTAGGGTCGTTATACTTTAAAATTTGTAATTTTAATCGGTAAATCTATAGTTTTACTTACCAAAATTTCTCCATATTGAATGAGACCTGGTGTGAGCTGGGCAGGCATCTGCCAGGCTCGCGTATTGGATAGGGAGTCTGATTAGGGAGTTACGCGAATTAAGATTCAAAACCTAAGTCATACAAATCATACTCGTAAACTAGCTACTACAAAATACTATGAGTGGTTATACATATTCAACCCACTGTCCCCTGACACTGCACGTAAGTCTCTCACGTGAAACTCCTACCTGGATCACATTCAAATATAAAACAAACATAAGTATGCTAAAAGCATACCTAGTGAGGGTCACCTCTTGGACCCAACAAAAATACATAAACGACAAACTTACAACAACCAAACCTGCAACATAAGTCATGCATCAAAAGTGCAAACCAACTAGCATGCAAACGATGAACCAACTAACCACTTAATGCGCATCCAAAATAACCAACCAACCTGGATCCTAGAGAGGTCCTGATCATTGCAACCAGAATCCTCCCTAGGATGATCTGAACCAACCAACTGGAACAGGCGTCACACCTGCTAACTGCTACTCACCAATAACTACTACTCACCAGAAGTATCCTGAGTCATACATGTCTTACTACTAAGCCTCAGTCCGGCCCCTACCCTTATAGCACGACGTGAAAAGGGCGAGGCCCCCAAAAGATGCAAACACAAACATGACTCAAATGGAAAATCAACCAACAACTAGTCAGATAGACACACGGTCATGCAAATGACTCTCCAATAAATACGGAAACATAACGGCAGTAAAAATAACATTTCCAAATACCCAAACAGTACATAAATCAGTCAACCACAGCCATATCAATCAACCATCACCACACAATTGTATATAAACACAACCTGGCTCGTCTAATCAATATGAGAGGCCATGTTCTAAAATTAAAGTGATGTCTTCTTTCCCAATGTGAAGAAACCTAAAGAGACGATTACGAAAGTTTAAACTATTTACAAAGAAAAAATAATTTAAAAATAGTGTTAAAATATAAGGATAGAAAAAAGTGCAATTTCTTTTAAATATATTGATCAAAATATCTAAGTACAATATAAAGATAAACATTCTTATTGTAAATTAGAAAGGAAAACAAAAACTAAAATAATCATTTACTTGAAAGGGCCATCCTCTTAAAGTAATAAATTTTCTTAATTTTCTTGACAATTGAGATGAGAAAGTTGAAAGATTTAAGAGGATTTATTGGAGAAGATGAATGTGAATTAAGAAATTTTGAAAATTACCATAGCAATTATTTAGCGTGAAAGAGATGAAGAGTTATAGTTTGTAGAGAATACTCTATAACAATAGGGATACGGATTAGACTAAAAAATTATTTTTAAATTTTTTTAAAAAAAATTAGTTATTTGGGAGCATATAAGGCCCTCTAAAAAATTGAGGTCCTGTGCAGGATGTCTCTTTGCACTCCTTCATCAATGGCCCTGAACACAACCTATGCGCCAGCAATGCCATAATCGTCTAAGCAGAAAGCTTAATCAACAGTGACATGCAATAAAAAAACTTCGAATGTAATCTAGGTATTCATAGGTTACACCTATATGTCCATAGAACATACCAATATATTCCTAGTAATGACAACACACACAAGTAAGGGGGAGACACTCACCTGGCGGCCAAATCAACGATAGTAACCTCCTAACTCCGGAAAGAGCTATGCGTCGTCCTGATGCTCGTCAAGAGTATCTATACACATACGAGAAATCATAAAACTTCTATCTAAATCATATAAACCTACCTTACATGAACTTTGATTACGATTCCTCTATTATACTGAACAAACTTGCCTTGTAACCAAGGATTACGACAAAGATTAAAGCCCATAGAAATCTACTTGAGTGGCCAACTCAAGAAGATTTCGCGTTCCTTTAAGCAATCCATAATCAGAGGACAAGGAGCTCACTTAGTACTATTCACTAAACCTAATCCTAGCTCTAATTATGGTTCTTTGTGTTTGTAGGTTAAATTTATACTCTCCTAATACATCGTTTACCCTTAACCTTTAAAATCAAACTATCTTAAATCCTCTCATTATTAACCTCACCCTTTTTCCTTTAATCTCCAATTTAAGTCTTTAAGAGAGCCACTTGTGGCTTAACCTAATTCTGCCCTATGTTAATTCCAAGGCATCAACTTCCCTAAAACATGCATGTGAATCTCTAATGTTTTTAGCTTCATCAACAATAACTCACGAAGCCCTTAGCATGTATAAACTTAAATGTGACAACAATAGCATCGATGGGATTTAAGGATTTATCCAAAATCTTCTTTGATAAGGTTAAAATCGAAGGGAGAGGACTTATGCCGGTGATTGGAGAATAAATGAGTGGGGGCTGGTGCTTTAGCGGTAGTCCAGTGGTGGTCCAGCGGTGGCAATCCGATGGCGCGGCTGTAAGATTGTTTTTCGGTAATCCAAATGCTAAATTTCTTGAGGGTTTTTGTAGAGCTAAACTAGAGGAGTCTTTTGGTAGTGGTGGTGGTGGTAACTCAATAGGTGATCGGACGCCGGTGGTGCACGGTGGAGATGTGGCGGCCAACTAGGGTTTTCAATCTACCTCCATACAGCTTCCAAAACCGAAATCTATTTGAAAGTTTTTGCTCTATAGAGTAAGGGGAATTTTTTGTGGTGAGAGATCCTTCAAACTCTGCCCGGAGTGGCCAGAATCAGGAATGAACGCCGGCAGGGATATTGGTTTAGGGAGAGTGAGAATCGAACCAAAATAGAGAATGGAGGGTAGGGTTTTGTTTCTTATGTTGTGGGGAATGTGTTCCAGGTGGCCGGCCAAATGGAAGTCCGGTTAGCCGGAATCATGGCCGACCTTATGGAACCAGCAGAGAGGTGGTGTAGCGGGGAGAGAGAAATGAGAAAAGAAGAAGAAAAAAGAAAAGATAAAAGAAGAGGAAAGGAAGGGAAAAGGGGGTTCAGGCTTTAAATCTTCAAAATTATGTTTAAACCCCTAGACCTTTGTAGTCTTCTTGATTTCACGTTAATGTTTTTGTTTCCTTTAATTAAGTCCATAGGTTCTTAATCTCTTTTAAACTTCTTATTACTTTAATTTTCAACCCTAGCCCAATTCCCTAAACTTTTAGGCTAATAAACATTATACCTGATGTGATTCATTTTATACAAATTTTTACTTGTTTTTAGCCTAGTTTTGAGCTGCCTATGGACAAGTTCTTAATCTGTTCGTGTGGTAAAAATACTAGTTATGGTTCTACTTGTGTTAATTGCAGGTTAAATATGCATGGGATGAAGACCTTAGGAAGCCACAATTTGGACTTAGCATTTGGAGCAGAACTAAAGAGTCTCAAGCTAGAAGGAAAGATATGGCCAGCAGACGACAGCTTCACTTAAGAGTGAAGTTCACTGAGTTCGGTTAAATCCAGCGTTTGGCAACAGTGAGCTGAAGACGTCCAATACACGACACCGTTCACTGGACGTGACCCTGACAAAGTGAAGTGAATGCTGAAGCGAAGCAGCAGGAGCTTAAAGAGAAGATCACGGCCCTCGGACGATAGCATCCCATGAAAGTCTTAACGTGACGATCACTAAACGCCAGCGTCGGAAGAACGTGAGAAGATGTTGATCAGAAATTGCACCGTCTAGTGAAGCCAGGTCTAATCCTTTATTGTACGGTGATCGAGACAGAACACTTTCAAGTGACGCTCAGCTGAAGCCACCGTCAGCTAAGCGTCCAACCACCACCACCGGCACGGGCAGTGGGCAGAACCCAGAAAGACACCTAGTACGTAGGCGACAGCTACGGGCAGGACCACAAGAGACAAGAAATACACATTACAGCTAATGGTTCCTGCCCCAATAGACAAGAAGTACACCGGCGAAGGAATCAAACGGCTGAAGTACGCTCATAATAGTGCTGCAGGCTACTTTAACCGTTTCTGAACTTTGCAGAAATGCTTTTACGGCTGGTTGCCAGCGATTGCCCCCTGGAAGATGCCCAGAAGCTAGCTTGCAATCCTTAGCCACTAAGCAATCCGGAAATTCCCAAATTAGCCATCCAGCATTTTCCTTCACTAGATTTCTTCTATAAATAGCAGTAGCCAACTCCAAAGTCAACAACAAGAGACAGGAGGTAAGGAGTAGTAGTTGAGTTTGGATTTTTTTCCTTGTAACTTGTTACTTGGGTTGTTTTATTCGAAACACTTTTATTTTCTTTATTCATGTTTTTACATATGAGTGTTGATTAAGGACCGATGAGGTTCTAAGTTCTATAGGGATTCCACTCCTCTGATGAGGTAAAGGCAATGTGAGAGCCTCATTTACAATTGTGCATTAAAAAGGGTTTGATGGTGTTGGACCACATGCCTAAACCTCTCTGCCGGCTGATGAGTGGAATAGATTGCTATCAAACCTGTTGAGCATTATATTGTATTTGAGTTCACACTAATTCTGATTATGGTGAGTGTTGTAGTTTATGCTCTAAGATAAACTAACAGTGTGAGTAGAGATTGAAGTGAGGATGTCATAGAAGTCCAAATCAAGGCAGTATCATATAACTTAAGGGGCTGTGATAGCACGAGATTGGAGTTCTTGTTAGGAAATCTTAGCTGATAATACTGTAGAAACCAATGATCATGTGCTATTCAGAGTGTAGTAGAGTTTGCATGCTTTTAGGGAAGCCTTAATTGACAATAACTTTGCAACTATACACTTTGTGAAGCTCTAAGAGTCCAGCAGAATAGGAAAACTTTTAGGGAAGTCTTCAGTGACAATACCTCAGCAAACTCTTATTCTGTGAAACTCAAGAGTTCAGCAGATTATGAATGCTATTAGGGACGTTTTCAGCGACAATACCTTAGCAACCACCTAATCTGTGAACTCCTCGAATGAATAAGAGCCTAAATACTTATAGGGAGATCTTAATTGATGATACCTTAGCAATTATATACTCTGTTCATTCAAGCCTTGGTATGGTATATGTGTGATAAGGAGGTCTAATCCCCTTGTCAAGTGAACTGGTTGATATTGATGCTAGGCCGTATACAAAAGTAACCGGGGACTCCAATGGTCGATTATCCAGAGTAGTCACGGAGTTAGTGACACAGGTATTGCTCAAATTGAGTCAAAAATGTGCTCCATAACCCCAGTTCAAAAAAAATAACCACATATTCAACACCTCCAAAAGTACTCTTTAGTTTAAGTTATAAAAAATCCACCTTTGATCAAAACATAATCACAAGTCAATCCATCAAATTCACCAAATTGATCAACGCATTGTCCTAAAGACAGCTCATTTCGAGCTTCAACGACAAAGGTCAGAAAATCCAACAAAAATATCGCAAAGACTTCACAAATTCCAGCTATTATTCCTAGGGAAAATTTAGTAGCGTCGCATGAAGACTAACTGTAGACAAAATTCAACTCCGCTGAATAAAGTAAAGAAAAATTACCAAGTCAAAGTTTCATCACATTGCATGTCCCAGAAAATAACACTCAAAAGGGAAAAAAAGAACCACCGGCTTCAGCCAAGTCAAACTCTTTCCAACAAGTTAAAAACCAAAACCAAGGCAAGTAGTGCCGAATTCCTAACTTCATACAAAACCCAGAAAAATCCAAGTCCTTGAAGGGAATTAAAGAAAAATTAAGAATTGGGATCTCATGGATCTGGAATGGAAGAGATCAGATAGATCCAAACCAACCATAGAAGTAAAGAAATACACAAAAAGGTTTCTTTTCCCCCTTTTTAGTAATAACACAGGTGTCACGTGAAAGATGGATTGCAAAGAGGGAAAGCAAAATGTGCAATTCTGCAAACTTCATAGCTACTATTATAGCAGTAGGAGTAGTGGTTAACCTTTGCAGTAAATTATGATGATTTTTATTTCGAAAACATATAAAGACTTGACCAATGACAGCAAATCTTTCATCCTAAAATACACGAACTCAATAAATCAAGAAAACTTTAAGCAAAATACTGATAAAAAGACAAGGAGTTATTGTGTGACTTGTCAATTTTGTTAGCATGATTGTTGTTAATAAGATGGAACTATGTTCACAAAGATATGGATGCAAATAAGATTCAATCCAAGAACTTAAATAAGTAAAAAAAAAAAAAAATACTTACCATTCAGAAATGCAATAGGCTTCATCAATCATCAGAAGCGATACTAAAGGACTACAAGTGCCAGAAAAGATGGATGTACTAAACAAAAAGAACCTGAAACATAAGCAGATGAGACCCAACTTTAGCAAAAACCAAATGGCGAAGTAACAAAAGCATAGAATGCAGAAAATCCTCAAGCAGCACCTACAGGGACATACACATTGGAGAAGAAAATGTGTCCCAATTCCAACATTGGTTCTAAAATGAAACACACTTGGCAAAATGCTGAATGGCAATTCTAGTTCGTTACCTTAATTGCTTGATTCTTTAGCAACTCAAGTGTCTTAGAAGCCTCCTCTGGTGTCTACTACATGAAATAGGACATAGAATAAGCAATTATATATGAGGACAACATACTTTACAAACCAACTATGAGTAATAGAACCTGGCAACTACAAAGAATACTGCCAGGAATGGTAGAAGGTAGGTCATTGAGTGTATCAATCATCAAAGCTATTAATGGACTCATGACAAAAGTAATCCCTAGCAAAATCAGGGCAGGTAATCGATAACATAATGATTTTTTGGCACCTGTCAGTAAAACTAACATTGATGATCTCCCAGAAAGAACCATTTTAACAGCCTCCAATTGTCCATCCCTAAATGAATCGTAGCCAAGAGTCAACTTCAACAACCTTAATAAGTTCTCATCTAATGCATCATTTTTTGCAAAGCATTATTCAGTATAATACATCATAGGTGACTGTCGAAATGGATTAAAGGAGACAGAAAATGGAATTTTATAAGTTAAATATTAAAATATTGAATTTCAAAAGTTTGTCTCAAAGATAGAAATTACAACTTATAAAAACAAAAAGGAACCATATAAAATAGCCTTGCTGTTTGATGTTTGAAGACAAAAGCAAAAGCCTTATGAGGTTTAGATAAACTGTTAAACAATGCAGCGACTAACGTTTGTATAATATTGTTGGCCCTTACAAAAGTGGTGCATGTCCAGGCAGGAGAATTGAGACATAGGACCGTCATAACAAGGTTGTATTTAAACAACTCTTTTCCTCTTTGGATTCTTGTCCTCTTCGTCGGATGTCGTCTACTCACTATTATCAATGCTCTGAAATCTTTTATCAAGTGAAACTTTAATAGTTGTAATTTTTTTTCTCCCCAGTTAGTGTAATGAAAATAAATCTTTCGTTAAATGACTGGAAGTATGAAAGATAGGATTGAAATATTGAAGTTTGTGAAAATGGTAACTTACAGTTGTGAATGCTTGTAAATACGGTGTTTGTCTGAGCAGTTTTACTACATTCATTTGACACCAAGTCTGAGTTGTAGTCTACATCATATGTCAATAGTTTGACAGAACCTATTGCTGGTTGTTTTTCTTTATAACTAACAAATGTATATCTTAGATCATTTCCTCCATTTTTTGAGTGTGTGTTTTCACTTAGCAGATATAATACTTGTTCTCTAAGCCTGCATGAATTTTCTTCATATCCAACTACATATATAAATTGAACAAAAAGAAATTAGTAGTGTATGAGGTAATTATAAATGCTGAACAATATAATAGAAATAGTGTCACAAACCCTGTTTCCTTCTTCCATTGCTTCTTTTGCTGATAAACCTAAAAGTTCTTATGTTATTGTTCCAAAAACAGAAGCAATCACTAACCTGCTATGATATGTGAGGTAAACTTCAAACTTGCACCTATAATTTAATAAAAACATATTATTATAAATGTGTAAAGTATATGTATAATTGGTGTAACTATGTTGAATTCCCTTATAGTCACCTTAGTTCAGCAACTTGTCTAGTGCCACATTCGTTGCATGTGAAATCATAGTGGTAGGTTGCTGTAGTTGAATAGAAACAATTTCTACAAGCCATATAATAATAGCGTTAGACAATGTTGAAAAAACTAATTTATGCACGATTGTATTTATTAAACATAATGGAAATATTAGTGATTCATATGTAGAGTTAAAGTAATATAATTATTATTAATATTTTAAAATACCCTTTTAGATATAAGTAAGGATGCGACAATGAAGGAAATAGATCTAACTCGGGCTAAACCGAAAATCTCACTTTCGTGCTATGCATTCCAGAATCGGAGACTTTCGATTTGGCTCAGGCTGAAAATCATTTTCCCTGAACAGATCTAGGCTTATACAGTTCAATTTAATAAAACGACACGCAAAAAATGAATCTTTAATTAAAGAGGAAATCTCAAAGACTATACCTTTGAAGCGTGTCCCTCGCAATAAGAAAACCCAAAGTTGAGAAACTGCGAATACCACCAAAAATCCTTTGGATGACTCCTAAAACTCCGAGATCGGGTAGGCAATCAACTACGGAGCGGCTAATAGCACAAACGAAGAAAACCAAAATAAACCAAACTACCCAAAACAGTTTAGCCTGGAGGATTTCTGCTCTTAGATCACCAACCGTCGACTGCCGGACTTTGCCAAAAATTGGCCAAAAAACTCAGGCCACGATCTGGACGAACTGACATGGATCACCGGTCCAAGATCCGAGATCAACACGACAGCCCGGATCAAGCGCTCCTGAGATCGCTGGCTGGAAAATCGAGGAGACCGCCGGTAGTGATCGGAAAGTCCGGCGATGGTAAAGGCGCAAAAACGGTGACGATCGAAAGGGATTATCGAGGGACAAAACGGGTTGAGCTATTTCGAAGAAGAAACTTTCCAAACCGACTTTGAAAGAAAACTCCAATGAGAAAGATGAAGTTCTCTCTAGGCTTGACTTTCTCACTCTTGGAAACGTAGCCTCCAAGGTTTCTTAATGTCTTTAAGTGTCTAACATTAGCTATTTATAGGGAGCTTCAAAGGAGACCTAGTGGCTTTTGAATTGGGCCTTAATGTTTGACTTACGTTGACACCTTAGTCTTCCCTAGACTAATTAACTCCAATCGAACCTTTCGAATTAATTTCTTAACCACTTTGTTAATTAAATTTAATCAAACCCTTAGGATTATTTCGTATAACCCACTTAGTTAATTAAATACTAATTAAATCTTTAGGATTAATTAATTCAATTTTTTGATTAGTCAAACATAATTAGTCGTACCACTAACGGACCAGTTATGGAACTACCACTCAAAAACGAATTTACTTCGCACTCACTTTATTATTCTTCTATCTTTCCACATCAAAGTTCTAGTGCTCGTCGATTCATAAATTTACTGACAAATTAATTCATCGAGTTCTTGGTATCCGAGATTAGTACCACTTGACTTTCTTATTATACCGGACATAAAGTCCACTGGCCAGATTTAGTATAATAAACCTTTCGAGCTCATCTCGGGAGCACCATCAATCCGGTGAACTGGTACATGGATTCCTTCGACTAGCAATGGTACACAAAGAAGGCAAACACCGCATACCCAACTTACCGAGATCTATGCCTCAATTGACTGCACCCTTTGGCAAATCAAAGCATACGATATCTGTTGGTGAATGTACCCTAATGAGGGCTATTTATGTAAATATACTTTGAGGGTATTTATGTAAATAAGACATTTGTCGCTTGATTGATTGTTTATCAAATGAGTTAATTTCATGATAGTAATATCCTTGTGCATATTTAAATTCATGAAATCGATCCGCCAAAAGAAACACTCCATGGACTAATTAGATCATGAGTGATTCTTTTGAGTAGTACTGGTACGAGGATCCTTAGACCAGAAATCACTACATGGTCTTAGGTGAATTGTGGTGTGCTTTGACATACGCCTAACGGGGTCGTAACAGGTTTCCAAGTACGGGTATGATTGGGTACACTATGATTCACGCTAAGATATGTAGGTGAAGTGATGGGACTACAAATCTCTTAAGTGAGAGATGATATCTTGGCCACTTGATAGTGAACTGAAAGTGCATGGCCATGCCCAAGGAATGATAAAGATATAATTTGCTTGATGGATTCAGTGTCACTAAGAGATCAAGTAAATGTTTAGCTACATAAGGATGATGGTTCCATGCCTTATGCTAAACGGGATATCGATGTAGAGGATCGTACACAGTTTGCTCGGAAAGGTTGTGTTGAATCACCATTCGACCCTTCATTACGAATTGGGTAGTCATTATGTCTTGCTAGAGACCACTAATGACTTATGGATTAATCAATGAGATTGAGTTATCTATTACCAATTTGGAATGGGCCTACAGGATCGCACACAAGAAAGTTCGATGATGCAGAATAAGTATTCTTGCCTACAATAAGTATAATTGTTACATTTAAATAAATAAGATTTAATTAAATGGTTTAATTAAATATTATTGAAAAGTTCTATGGTATTAATTAATAGTTAAGTAATTACCTGGAAAAAATTGGGATGGGCTGATAAATCAAGGGACTTAATTGCAATTGAAATTCTTGACCCATCAGCCTGATCCATGGGTCATGGGTTGATCCATGGGCTTGGTGTATAACCCAAATCATTAAGGTATTATTTAAGGCTGATTTGGAATTAGTAAATATTATTTAAATACTGATTTGGAATCAGTTAAATAATGTTTGGTAATAATACTGATTTTGAAATATAACTAAAATCAGTTAAGTTATAATTAGATAATTACAATACTGATTTTAGAAATTAATTCTCTACAAATATCCTAGGGATATAATTGTAGGATGATGATGATTTTGAATTAAAATTCTAATCAGACAAAAATACACTGATTTTCCCAAATTCTCGGGTAGGCAAGATCGGCTAGCACCAACCTGCGAAGACTTTCGTGCGTAAGAGTAGAGAATCCTTCGAGGAAGGATTTTGGAGACAACAAAATGCCATCTTCTCAGAGGATCTAGGCGACGTGCGCAACCGATTACGCTTCAAGGGTAAGACCCGATCCTTATAGTTTAGGATTCCACCGTTTAATTAGATTAAACGCCTAAACAAATTACCAACAGTGGTATCAGAGCAAGGTTAAGGATTTTAGTTTTAAAATCAAAATTAATTGACTAAAACAAATTGTTTGTTTTAGGGAAATTAATTTTGTTGAAAACCCAATTTTAGTTTCAAAGAAAAACCAAATATAATTTATCTGGTTTTTTGCTTACGTTGAGGATTGTGCCGGAATTTTGAAGATTTACCAAACTGAAAAAAGGATTCTTTTTGGGTCTCAAAATTGGTCTACTTCAAGGAAAAGGTTCTCTTTTCGGTTTTCACCAGAATTTAAAACTGGGTTTTTTTTTTTTTTTTTTTTTGGGAACCTCGACAAAAAAAAAAAAAAGGGCTCGCCGGATGGTTCTTGTGTTTTTTTTTTTTTTTTGTCACCGGAATGGTTTTAACTTCAAGATTCTGGGTTTTGGAAACCCTCGCCGGAAACCGTTTTCAACTACACTTGGTCGGATTTGTTCCGTTTTGAATTGTTCTGGGTTTTTCAAAACCTTCGCCGGCAAAAGTTTCAGCCAGGGGAAAGGAATTTTATTGAAATCAAGTTTTGGTTTGCGTTGAAAACCTTCCCGGAAATGATTTGGGTTTCCTGGTTACCAAAAGAACAGGCTGATTTGTAAAAGGAAAGAAAAGTTTTCTTGGGCAGAATCGGTTTTATTTCCTCGCCGAAAATCTGGGTGTTGAAACAAATTTTTGGTTTTTCATTTCGAAATTGGATTTTGAATCTGGGCTAGTTTTGTTTTGATTTGCAAAGGGTTTTTTCGTCTTGTCGGTTGCCGGGAAAATGGGCCACCGAAAATGGTTTTGGGTTGGCTTGTTTCCTCTTATCCGTAATCGGGAAGATGACCGGCGAAAGTCACCGGCAAATCTGTGTGCCCGGAGAATCGATCGGGGAAGACGAAGGGTGCAGCGGAAGGGATGAAACCCTAATGGGCTGAAAAGACAAAAATGCCCCCGCCGCACTCCCAAACCCTAATCAGCCAAATTTTAAAATTGTTTTAAAATTGTAAAAGGACCCCTGAAGTTTTAAGGAAATAAAACCCTAAGCCCGGAAATTAAGATAAATTTGACAATTGCCCCAAAAGTTTCAGAAAATTAAAATTTTAAAATTTTCTGAATTTTATTTAATAAGATTTTAATTAAATAATCTTATTAGATAAATATAGGATTAATTTAGAATTTTATCCTATAAGTTTAAATTTATAAAAAATTATCTTAATTAGATAATTAGATAAATTTTAAAATAATTATTTTAATTAGATTAAAATAATTAGAAAAGATAAATAAATAATTAATTAATTAGATTAATTAATTTGTTTAAATTTTGAATTTTTATTTATTTATTTTATCTTATTTTAATTTTGATGCTTATTTAAATTGTTTAAATTTTATTTGAAGCATCATAATTATGCAAGCATGTTCATGCATCATTTTGGATAAATGTAAAATGAACAGAAGGATTGATTAAAATTGATCATGACACGATCAATTTTAATTCTGTAATAGTTACACAATCCTTAAAATTAATTGGCTTAAATTAAAATCGGCTTGTATGAGCATATGCATTTTATGTGTTTCAAAGCATGAATTGGGCTTTTAATTTTAACGTTTTAAAAGTTGGGGCCTGCGAGCCAATTTTGAATTTGGGCCTGCGTGCCTATAAAAATCATCATGTAATAGTTAGGCCCAAAAAGAGGTTCCAAGAGGAGTCCACGGTGGAGCCCAGGAGCGGAGGCCCAAACATGAAGTTTTAAAAGGCCCTGTAATAGACTAGAGCCCAGTTCATCGCTTTATTTCATTCTTTTATTTATGCAAATGAATGATAAACGAAAATGCATGTTAAGCCGATCAAACTTAAATCCCAAAAGCCCAAGATTTTGCTTCCATACTTAAGGGCACAAGGGCCTCAGGTTTTCTTCATGCGACGGGTTGTTACATAATAGTGCCCAACTTTATCACTACCATTAATGAGTGGAAAAACTGTTTGGGTATTAGATGCTCAACTTTATCACTACCACTTATTATAGAAAAACTGTGTGGGTGTCTATTGATGTGATGCCTTGAGGGATGGTTTAACTTGGGAAAATTAATCCTAGCTTGACCCGATAAGTTGACTAGGGATTAATTTTGCAAAGATAGGATGGTGTCAAACATTTGGAATGTTCATCCTATCACCGAAAAGTTGCATGGTATGCAATTGGAAAGCGTTAGATTACATGGAATGTGATTTGAACGTTGCCTACCAAAGAGCCCGATCCCTACGATACTTGCCAAAGCAAGACTGGGGTTAACTCTTTGTGGATTTTCGGCCCACAATCTAGCACCAACACAAAATTGTTGGGGATTTCAATTTTGGCTATTGTGGAAAATAATTTTAAAACTCATTCTAATATTTTGCATTTTATTTCTTTTGTAGAAATGGCATCTTCTAGCACTAATGTCACTTCAAATTTCACTCTAAGAATTTTGGACAAAGAAAAACTTGTTGGTCCAAACTTCTTGGATTGGGAAAGAAACCTGAGAATAGTTCTCAAACAAGTAAGGAAGTTGAATATCTTAGACGCTCCTTTACCTGAACAACCCGTTAATGCTACGGATGCTGTTCAAAGAACCTGGGAAAAGCTGAAAAGAGATTCCGATGATGTGACTTGCCTAATGCTCGCGACTATGTCTGGCGAGCTTCAGAAGCAATTCATGAATTCGGAAGCATTCCGGATTTATGAGTCACTCACAGAAATGTTCCGAGAGCAAGCCCGTAATGAAAGGTTCATTACGATAAAAGCATTAATCTCATGCAAGATGGCGAAGGGTTCGTCAGTAAGTACGTATTTGATCAAGATGAAGGGGTATATTGATACCCTAGAGAGATTAAATGCGCCTTTTGCTAGAGAGTTGGCCATTGATATCATCTTGGCTTCACTGCCTGATGATTACAATGATTTTGTTGTGAACTACAATATGCATAACATGGAGAGGAGCATTCCTGAGCTCCATGGCATGTTAAAGAACACTGAGCAGACCCTCGGAAGACAACGCCAGTGTTAGTTGTAGAGAAAGGTGAAGGGAAGAGGAAGCTTAATGGCAAGGCCAAAGTTGGGCAGAATAAGAAAGCTCGCAGTAAGACTGCTTCCCAACCACAAACTCTTGCAGCTGCTAATACAAGATCCAAAAGAGATGATACATGTCTCTTCTGCAAACAGAAGGGTCATTGGAAGAGAGACTGTAAGAAGTTTCTCAAAAGCAATCCTTCAGCTTCAGGTATCTTTGTTATAGAAATTAATCTTTCTATGTCCACCTCATGGGTATTAGATACTGGTTGTGGGGCTCACATTTGTACTAATGTGCAAGGACTCAGAAATAGAAGGATAACAAAGAAAGGTGAAGTAGATCTCCGAGTGGGCAACGGGGCAAGAGTTGCTGCTGTTGAAGTTGGAGATCACACTCTGTCTTTGCCTTCTGATTTAAATATCGAACTTGAAAATTGTTATTATATACCTGCTTTGAACAGAAATATTATTTCAGTTTCGAGTTTAGATAATAAAGGTTTTCGATTTATTATAGAGAATAATTCGTTATCTTTATATCGAAATGATATTTTATACGGAGTTGCAAATATGTGTAACAGTTTGTATGTCTTGGATTTGACCCAAGAAAAACCAGTCTATAACATAGAAAAGAAAGTTAAATCATCTAAAAATTATTTAAGTCCAATATACCTTTGGCATTGTCGATTAGGCCATGCAAATGAAAAGCGAGTTCAAAAGCTTCACAAGGATGGAGTGCTTGGTACATTTGATTTTGAATCAATGAAACCTGCGAACACTGCTTGCAAGGCAAAATGACAAAGAGTCCTTTCAACAAGAAAGGTGAAAGAACAAGTGAGCTATTGGCCCTAATACATACGGATGTATGTGGACCAATGAGCACACAAGCCAGATGTGGATTTGAATACTTCGTCACTTTTACTGATGACTATAGTAGATATGGTTATGTCTACTTAATGAGGTACAAAAGTGAAACCTTTGAAAGGTTTAAAGAGTTTAAAAATGAAGTAGAGAATCAGTTGAATAAAAAGATTAAGGCTATTCGCTCCGATCGGGGAGGTGAATACCTTAGTGATGAGTTCGATGGCTATCTAAAACAGTGTGGAATTGTTTCACAGCTGACTCCACCGGGATCACCTCAATGGAATGGTGTATCCGAAAGGAGAAATCGGACCTTATTAGATATGGTTCGATCAATGATGGGCCTAGCGACTCTCCCTACATCCTTTTGGGGTTATGCTTTCCTTTCTGCTGCCTACTTATTGAATCGTATTCCATCCAAGGCAGTAAATAAGACTCCATATGAGATATGGATGGGTCGGAAGCCCTATATGTCCTATCTGCGAGTTTGGGGTTGTCAAGCTCATGTAAAGCGTTTACAACGTAATAAGCTTGAACCCAAAACTGACAAATACCTATTTGTGGGATATCCTAATAAAATCAAAGGATATCAATTCTACAACCCAATAGAGAACAAAGTGTTCGTTGCTCGAGGAGCTGCTTTCTTAGAGAAAGAATTTCTGTACAAGAAAGACAGTGGGAGTAGAATAGAACTCGGAGAAGTTCAAGAACCACAAGAGAATGTAGAACGATCTACAAAAACTCAGATGGATGTTGACATGGAAACTCATGAAGATAAGCAACCTGAGTCAACAACACAAGAACCTAGAAGGTCTAGTAGATATCGTTATGAACCCGAGAGATATGGATTTCTCGTGACTGACGATCAAGATTTGATCTAGGTGGACTCTGATGAGCCCACGACCTACAGACAGGTTTTAGAAAGTCCAGATTCAGATAAATGGCTGCAAGCCATGGAATCTGAAATGCAATCCATGAGGGACAACAAAGTATGGACTTTGATTGACCCTCCTGTTCAGGCAAAGGTTGTCGATTGCAAGTGGATTTTCAAGTTAAAACCTGGCGGGATCTTCAAGGCACGACTAGTGGCTAAAGGTTTCAGACAGACTCATGGTATAGACTATGATGAAACCTTCTCCCCTGTCGTGATGCTCAAGTCCATTAGGACAATGTTTGCCATAGTAACATATTTTGACTATGAGGTATGACAGATGGATGTTAAGACGGCTTTCCTGAATGGAAACCTACTCGAGGATGTTTATATGAAACAACCCGAGGGATACATCGATCAAAAGCATCCTAATCAAAAGCATCCTAATCAGAGGTCCATCTATGGACTAAAGCAAGCATCTCGAAGTTGGAATCTTCGTTTTGATGAGGAAGTAAAAGGTTACGGATTCATCAAGAACGAAGATGAGCCTTGTGTTTACAAGAAAGTTAGTCGGAGCAAGATTGTTTTCCTTGTCCTATATATGGACGACATCCTGCTCATAGGAAATGACATTCCCTTGATGAAAGACATCAAACAATGGTTGGGGAGTGTATTTTCTATGAAAGACTTAGGAGAAGCTGAAACGATACTAGGTATCAAGATCTATAGAGATAGGTCTAAAAGGCTTCTGGGACTAAGTCAAGAAGGGTACATAGACAAGATATTGAAAAGATTCAATATGTCTAACTCCAAAAATGGTATGGTACCATTTAGACATGGCCTTCTCTTGAAGAAGAACCAAGGTACTTCAACAAGAGAGGAGAGGGATACAATGAGTAGAGTCCCATATGATTAGGGAATAGGATCTATCATGTAAGCCATGTTGTGTACTCGTCCGGATGTTGCACATGCACTTAGCATGACTAGCAGATACCAACAAGATCCAGGGATGGATCATTGGACTGCAGTCAAAGTAATCCTGAAGTACTTACGAAGAACTAAAGGATTAATGCTAGTGTATGGAGGACAAGAACAGCTCATTGTACAAGGTTACGCTGATGCTGTTTTCCAAACAGATCAAGATGACATGAAGTCACAATCAGGCTACGTGTTTAGTCTGAATGGCGGTGCAATAAGTTAGAAAAGCTCAAAGCAAGATACAACAGTCGATTCTACAACAGAGTCTGAGTACATTGCTGCATCAGATGCTGCAAAGGAAGCTGTTTGGTTGAGGAAGTTCGTGTCAAACATCGGAGTGATACCGAGTATCCAAGATTCGATAGAACTTTTCTGTGACAATAATGGGGCCATCGCACAAGCTAAGGAGCCTCGATCACACCAGAAAACCAAACACATACTCAGAAGGTTTCACCTCATCCGAGAGATCATTGATCGAGAAGATGTGAAAGTGTGCAAAATAGGGTCAGACGACAATGTAGCAGATCCTCTCACAAAAGCTCTACCACAGTCAAAGTTTGATAGACATGTAATAGAGCTTGGTTTTAAACAGTTTAGGACATAGCCATTCATCGGGCAAGTGAGAGATTGTTGGTGAATGTGCCCTAATGAGGGCTATTTATGTAAATATACTTTGAGGGTATTTATGTAAATAAGATATTTGTCGCTTGATTGATTGTTTATCAAATGAGTTAATTTCATGATAGTAATATCCTTGTGCATATTTAAATTCATGAAATCGATCCGCCAAAAGAAACACTCCATGGACTAATTAGATCATGAGTGATTCTTTTGAGTAGTACTGGTACGAGGATCCTTAGACCAGAAATCACTACATGGTCTTAGGTGAATTGTGGTGTGCTTTGACATACGCCTAACGGGGTCGTAACAGGTTGCCAAGTACGGGTATGATTGGGTACACTATGATTCACGCTAAGATATGTAGGTGAAGTGATGGGACTACAAATCTCTTAAGTGAGAGATAATATCTTGGCCACTTGATAGTGAACTGAAAGTGCATGGCCATGCCCAAGGAATGATAAAGATATAATTTGCTTGATGGATTCAGTGTCACTAAGAGATCAAGTAAATGTTTAGCTACATAAGGATGATGGTTCCATGCCTTATGCTAAACGGGATATCGATGTAGAGGATCGTACACAGTTTGCTCGGAAAGGTTGTGTTGAATCACCATTCGACCCTTCATTACGAATTGGGTAGTCATTATGTCTTGCTAGAGACCACTAATGACTTATGGATTAATCAATGAGATTGAGTTATCTATTACCAATTTGGAATGGGCCTACAGGATCGCACACAAGAAAGTTCGATGATGCAGAATAAGTATTCTTGCCTACAATAAGTATAATTGTTACATTTAAATAAATAAGATTTAATTAAATGGTTTAATTAAATATTATTGAAAAGTTCTATGGTATTAATTAATAGTTAATTAATTACCTGGAAAAAATTGGGATGGGCTGATAAATCAAGGGACTTAATTGCAATTGAAGTTCTTGACCCATCAGCCTGATCCATGGGTCATGGGTTGATCCATGGGCTTGGTGTATAACCCAAATCATTAAGGTATTATTTAAGGCTGATTTGGAATTAGTAAATATTATTTAAATACTGATTTGGAATCAGTTAAATAATGTTTGGTAATAATACTGATTTTGGAATATAACTAAAATCAGTTAAGTTATAATTAGATAATTACAATACTGATTTTAGAAATTAATTCTCTACAAATATCCTAGGGATATAATTGTAGGATGATGATGATTTTGAATTAAAATTCTAATCAGACAAAAATACACTGATTTTCCCAAATTCTCGGGGTAGGCAAGATCGGCTAGCACCAACCTGCGAAGACTTTCGTGCGTAAGAGTAGAGAATCCTTCGAGGAAGGATTTTGGAGACAACAAAACGCCATCTTCTCAGAGGATCTAGGCAACGTGCGCAACCGATTATGCTTCAAGGGTAAGACCCGATCCTTATAGTTTAGAATTATGCCGTTTAATTAGATTAAACGCCTAAACAAATTACCAACAATATCTAACTGTCATACCTAGTCCAATCTAGGGATTAAGAGATTAGAATACTAGGTTTGAATTAACTATGCCAATCAGTACAAGTTAATTCAATCCCGAACAGGTTGTGCTCAATATGTACCGGGCACATCCGTATGATTTAATTAGTCTAGACAAACTAATTTCCAAATCACACGATAACCTATACTGATAGTATGTTCAAACTATCTCAGTTATGAGCATCTATTTATATATAATTACTTTAACCAATAACGAGATCTACTATGCTTTTCTACACCTCATTATCTAGTTCTATGATATAAAGGAACAATGTAATACTGAAACAAAATAATATGTCAACTGGGTATTAGTTTTTTATACAAACAATAGCTTTTCAGTATTCAAAACTAACAGACAGGGGTTATATCAGAGGCAGGTGGTAGTTGTAAGTTTCCTTGTCTAGCCGATGTCAGTATTGCGCTTCCAGTATCTTGCAACATTTTTCGGTTCTGCCGTGCCCTATGAAACAATAAGCAAGTGGTATGAAATGAATATAACAGCAACTAGTTTGTAATCAGTTCTAATGATGATATAAGAGGAAGCAAACCAGTTCTTCATTCATAAAGCTTCATGTTCAGGCGGGTCAACCATGAATGAGCAGTCAAAATAAGTGCTCAATTCAATTCCTGCAAGGAATAATATTAGTTTTTGGTAAAAATTTCTCCCTATGAGTAATTGGGTAAAATAAAAATAGAGGTATGTAAAACTATCATTGTATTTGACAACACGCAGGCCGCTACCAATAATCATTCGAGGATTACGAAGTTCCCTGAGTATAATTGCTCCTTCATTGTTAATGTAGTCTCCCCATAAGGTCAACGTCACATTATTTTCTCTGAAATATATATTAAAAAACTCACATTTGATATGTAATGATCTGCAATAATAGTTTTAGTAATCCTGGAAAAAGCAGAGTTGCAGTGGAGACATTGTTCCTGTATGTCCTGGAATAATACTATTTTTATATGTTTGGTAGGGGAAAAATGCTCTGCTGGTACCTATGTTAAAGGTGAATCAAATTTACAAATGAAGAGTTGATTAAAGTAGTTATCTGAAAATTGTGGAAGGAAATGCATTAACAAACATTTTTAGCACTGCAAAGTATCTTTCAATTCAAAATCTCCAACATGGATACAACACATGGACAATTATAATTACAAAACTGAAACCACCAACTTCACTGAGAAAAAGCTCCAATTTACTTCTTTTTTTTGGCCAAATATAAAAGTTAAGTACAGTTATCTAATTAACTTTCACGTCTTAAACCTCATCTAAGTGTAGAAAGGTCACAGGATTAAATAACTTGTTTGATTTCATAACTTGTAAGAAAAATAACAAATAACTTCTCAAGTGTACAAAAAAAAACAGCAATTTAGTAAGCAAGTAGATAACGTTGGATTAAATAGACCAGAAGATTCAGCACGTTGATACAGGCCGCCCCATAATATGGAATAGGAAAATTTGAAGAGGGCCACATATCTTCTGATTATTGACTTTTTTACAGTGAAAGTCATATAAATTCACATGAAAATAGAAGTAGAAAATTTAAAAAGCCAACAAATGAAGCATAAACTACCAAAAGAAACAGTAGAGAGACAATCAACAAAAACAGTGTTGTAAATGACATTCTTTCTATCAGCAAACATCATACATCAATAGAGTTCACTTAATCTTAAATCTTTATTAGTCCAAATCCAAACCATTATTAGAGCACATAAGACACTTGTTATGCCACATAGTACAATATTTATTCTTCTATTTTGTTAGTCGAAATCTTTTTTCTCAGCATCTTTAGTACAATTATTAGACCACATATCAATCCAAACCATTATTTATTCTTGTATCTACTTTCTACAATATTAAAGTTCATTGTCGAACCACACTTTAGATCTCTTACAACAAATATACCTTGATTGCTAATATAACTTTCCAGTTCAAATAACTCAATCATAACCTTTGAAAGGCACAAGAACCCAAAACTCTAAATTAAGACTGCGAACCCTCAATCCATTATTGGAATTAAAAGAACAAGAATAAATGACAAGAAATTTATGAAAAAGGAACATCTTACTGCACATCTTTGTCTAGACGGATTCATATGATGATGAGCAAAAGATCATTAGTTCTACATTTCTTGTGTTTTATTTAGAGTTAAATTACAATAATGTGAAGCATTGACTTTGTTATTAGTTCTACACTTATTAAGTTCCTACAGGGCTGCTTTGAATGTATCTAAACCTAAACCCCAACAAGGCACACACTAAACAATGTATATTAATGGAATCGTCAACTGGAATCTTATTGAACTTTATAAATCTGAATATATTTTAGATTATAATTGTTAGAACTATTAATCGGTAAGGAAACTCAAGTTCCTAATTCCCCTTTTATATATAATAACTCAGTGTCAAACAATGACAATATTAGTTGAATATGCAGAATGAAAGTAACACAACCACATCCATTAATAATAAAGCCTAATATATCCCATAGCGGTTTTAGAATCTTACTTGTTATACACAAGAACAAATTTTTGTATTCAGTTGATCCATTTTTTATCATCACCTGCCTCAAGGGAATGCTTTAATAATAATTCCAACAATATCTGTAAAAAATGTATTTAGAATTAATTTTGAATGATAGTGTATTAATATTTCTAACTTTGGCAAGGCAGATATTATTTATAGTTTGAAGATATGGAAAATGACAAAATAGTACTTAACAATAAGAGCATTCTTTTGGTTAGCATAGTTTGGTAGCTGTTCAAATTGTGTGAATGCATAATTTATTGGTATTAGAGCTAACTCGTGGTAAATTTCTTCCACAACAGTGCCACATTCAATGATCCATTACATTGTTATGCCTTAGGGCCTATACCTCTCATCAATTTCCCTTATCTCTGCATTGCTAATTTTATATTTCTTATATGGTTGCTAATTTTATATTTCTTGTATGGTTGAAGTTTGGGCTCATTCGATTAATAGCATTATTGAACAAGATGCATTGAACCTTTGAGCCCTTATAATATAACAATAATGTCACTATTATTATATGGTTCCTTTATAAAAAAAAATGCATAAACTTTATGTGTGTTTTTGAAACAATAGGTAGAGACTACTTACATGTTCATTAGTGAAGAGAAATTTCTAGAGTTTTGGTCGACTCTTGTAAGATTGGTAAGCTTTCATTTTTTTTCTACAATGGTAATAATTGCTTTCTATAGTTGATCAAAGTTCCTTAATTCAACAATTGGTTTTGTCTCCATCCTATGATATGACAACATATATTATACTTATACATGACAACACACACTACAAGGTTAATTCAAGTAATACGAATTAACATTATAATAAACAATCTTTGTAGTTCATGTGTTCAGCTGCCTTTGGAGATTGTAATATTATTGTAAGTTGGTATATTGAGAATTTGTAGTTGCAATAATAATAAAATGAATAGTTATAATAAAATACCCACATAAACTGAAGTTGTCTAGCTAGAATAGCTTGAAATTGGCAGGATTTGTTGTAGAGGGGTTATCCTGAAAAAAAATGTGCAAAAGATTGTCAAGTTAGACTATTTTAGTATACACAAAAGTAATTATATTGAATTCAGAATTATAAACAAAATTCTAAGAAGGTTTATACAAGAGCAATATCAGTAGCTACATCACGAACCAAAAAATATATATAAATTTGAAGTGTGAATTGAAAGAATACATTCTGTTTGTAGTCTGTACTGATTGGTAGCAATTGTTGTAACCACTGACTATTTATAGACCTAGCATGCAGTAGAATTGTAAGTTAGTACAAGTATTGATTGGTAGTAATTATTGTAACCGCTAACTTTTAACAGCTATAGACTTTGAAAATGTGAGAGGCAGCAAAAAGTTGGAAATGATAACTGTCATTTGAGGAAGTTTATTCAATAAGAGGCTTTTCGTTGAGACATCTTCTATATCAAGGAATCTTAGTTGCCATCATTTAAACACTCTTCATATTGAACTCTCCCTTCCGTCGATCCCTATGGCCGCACATTACAACACAACGAGCCTATAACACAAACCCCATAGCCCACAACAATGTTGCCTTCTTTGTCACCACCATCATCCTCGTCTCCGCCTCGTTAACCAAATCCCGTAGCCCACCACTGTGTTTCCTCCTCTGCCGCCACCATCATCACCCTTGTATCTGCCTCATCCTCCTTTCCTTCTCATCGTCTGTCGAACCTCCACCGATGCAAGGAACCAAAAAAAAAAGCCAAAACATTTTATTAATCCATAAAGTCACAAAAGAACCAACAAAACCTTGAGATCTCTGGAGAGTTTAGATGGCATAGCTTCTGAAAAATCATCAATAGCATGATTCAGATACAAAACCCTATAATGCTACAATTTAATTGCTTGATGAACAACGGTGTTAACCATGTCGGGATGACAGTGCCCACAACAAACCATTGTAATCCCAGCAAACGCATCCAAATATCAGCAGCCCTTTTCTCAAACAAATATTGCATTTTCCCTTCTACCAAATTCAACTATCTAGCACCATAACCGAAAAAAAAAAACCTTTTATTAAAATAAATAAATGAATAAAAGTTGCAGGAACTGAAGAGAAATACATCTATAAAAAGCACCATTTTATCAATAGTGGTAGCGACTGATCACCCTGTTATATACTCAAGAATCCGATCGGGGACAAGGGCAGAGGGGTGATGCGACGGATTTAGTGTCATGTACCGCTCAGAATTAATAATTTTTAAACCTCGGACCACAAGTAAATGTAGTAAAAGGTGTCGATCCACAGGGAACGGGGGATAGAATTCTGTTGCACAAGTTAGAAAAGTAGTAAAACATAGAAAGTATAAAAGTAGTAAAGTGTAAGCAGTAGGTGAGGTATAAAATGAGGGTGAAAAGAGACAGAACAAGAAAACAGAGGATGAGAGTAGCGATTTTCACTTCACTGCTGAGATTAGAGGCTTCGGAAATGGTTCACATTGATAAGAAAGATTAAAACTCCCCAACAGTCAAAACCAAAAATAATGAAATGATGAATATTTAGGATCGACTCACTTGAGTAACACCTGTATCACTTACTCCATAGTCACCTTACTGTTAGGATTGAATACATAAGCAAAGCTTGTATTTTACATTTTCTCTGTTAATATATCGATTTAATGTTTTTGGTTAATTTGTTGTGCATATATTTTTCCATTTATATTATGTAGTTAGATGATGAGGTGTCCTGTTTGACACAATAGATCTCATCATTTGTTAAAACACATAATATATAAATAAGGTTCGTAACCGATACAGCTTTGGACACATTGTCGATTTAGGTTATTATATGATTCGAATAATTGGTTTGTCTAAACTAATTGAATCATATAGATATGCCCGGGGCGTATTGAACTTGACCATTTATAATGATTTGTATTATATTAATTTAATAGACAGATCGTTCTTAGTATCTATCTCTTAATCCCTAGACTTGAGTGGGCATGAGGATCAGACATAGTGTACTTTCATCTGTCAATGGGTGAGGTCAATTGTGGCCAATAGTCTCGGTAGGTTGGGTGCACGTGTTTAGTTACTTGGTGTGCTGCTGCATGTCGAAAGGAAACCATGTACCGATGTGTCCGGAGTGATGGTGTTCCCGAGATAAGCTCATTATGTTTATTATACTAAACCCGATCGGTGGACTTATGTCTGGTATAGTAAAAAGGTCGAGTGGTACTAGTCTCAGAATTAAAGAATTTAATTAATTAATTTATCAATAAATTAATATATTAATGAGCACTATATCTTTGATGTGGGAAGATTAAGAATAAATTAATTTAGTTGTTCCGGAAGCAATTCTGGTGTAGGATGGTAGTGCCAAAATTAATCCGTTAGTGGTACGATTAATTTTGTAGTGGGTTAATTGAATAAGTAGAATTAATTATTTAATTAATTATTCCTAAGGGTTAATTAAGTAATTAACAAAGTGAAATTATTTAATTAACTAATTAAGTCTTAAGTTTCAATTAGAATTAGGAAATCCTAGAGATTAGGAAATGTAATTGGATTTGATTTATCCTATTAGATTAGTTACCTAATTGGATTTGGAAACTAATTAATTACCTAAACCCATTAGGAAGACTAATCCTAAAGCAACTTGGTGTCTCTCTTGTAACTATATATATAGAGAAGGGATTAGTAATTACATAACATACAACTCATAAGTTTTCAAGACAAGAAAACTAGAGAGAGAAAATAATTTTCTCCCTCTGGAATAAACTTTGGGTGGCCGAATTTTGTCCTAAGGCGGCGGCCGGTCATCAATTCCGGCAGTCGACGGCGGCAAGCGGTGATTTTGGGGAATTTTTTGGTGACCCAGTTGTGTTGATTACTGATCAATTGCTAGCTAGATTGTTGCCCACACAACGTGCGATCATAGTCTTGAGTCATACAAGCGATCACCTGAGTTCACGCTTGAAGAGGTAACTTCTATTATTCCGCTTTTAATTAGAAATTATTGTTGTGTGATAAATCGAATGAGTACAAACCAAGATCCTGCACAATGTTATTTCAAACAAGGATTGGAATAGCGATTGTGCTAGAGTCTAAGCCTGGTCAAAGATTCCGATTCTGGAATGCGTAGCACGAAATTGAGTTTTTGATCATACCCGGGTAGATAATCTTTCAATTGGTATCAGAGCCTGATTTTGGGTTTTGTGCTTGTTCGATTTATTACATGGTTTTATTTGCAGGTGGTTTAGAAATCTCAACTATTATGGTTGCGTTTGTATTGTTTTTTATTTAAACCCCAGGACATGTCCGGGTTTTGTTTTATTACGAATGCTTGTAATAGTACAACCATGCTAGAAGCTGTGTAGGATTAGATTAAATCTGTAGTAGGATTTTTCTATGTAATTCGATTTTAATTTTCCCAGAAAGCCTTGTAGTAGGAGAATTATTTTTTGTAATCGATGGCGTTATGGTGGGCAACTTGAATTCGTGGGTTTTAGGTTATCGTCAATTAGTAGAAACCCAAAAAAACCCAGCACAAATTGCAAGAAGACCAAATAGCGTGGGAAAATAAGCGAAGGAATGATCGGAGGAGACCAACGGCCGCGCAGCGCAGCAACTGCTGCGCGCGGCCCGTTTGGTTTGCGCATTTGGCCCGTTTTTTCTCCAAGTTCTTTTTTTAAAAAAATTCAAGACTCAATCCATCGAGTAGCATAATGGGACATGAGATCAAGGCAGAAGATAGAAGCAATTAAAACCATAATAGTCAGAAAATTTATTTTTCGCATTTATTTCCCGTATTTATAGTTTTAATTTTTGTGATTTAATTTTTTGTGTTGTATTTTAGATGCATGTTTTTAAAGCATGACTGGTTTTATGTTTGTGTATAACTTAAGGTTAGTTAATTGCATGTTAAAACCAAAAAAACCCTCAATTTAGAAATCCAAGTGGGAACGAATTGGTTTAATATTTCCATAGCCACCATTACGGGTTCATGTTTGATGTGGGTGGACTTGCGCGTTGGCATTAGGGTCTTCCTCCATTTTGGATGAGTCCAATCACAAGATCGCTAGATTGTGAATTTCTGAATAGGATGACTAGAGCAAGTTTAACTAGGAGAAATGTGACACCCTCTCCATCTGAGGCGCACTATCCTGAGGTAACAAGCTTAGAAGTCACGTAATGGCACACACTTAGTGTACAATTTGTAGTATTCCTCTCATCGAGGTTACGCTACTTATTTGTACGGCTAAAAGCATCGACTGTTAACTACATTGATCAATAGATCATTTGGTCAGATAGTGAAGTTAATGAACTTGGTTCTTCTCAAATGAATATGGGTTAGCGTAAACGTCCACACTATCGTGGCTTGCGAGAATCCCAATGAATGAGATATCAGTGGTTTAAATTATTGTTTTGAGGGAAGTCAATAATTATTATAATTTTTGTCATTTTCGAACTTCTAAATTAGTTAACCAAAACATTGTCTTTTTATTTACAGTATTCGATATGGCATTCAACCCTTTAGCTACTATATTAAAAGACAACAAACTTACTGATCCCAATTATGTCGACTGGAGTCATAATTTGGACATTGTCCTGATGGCGGAGCAGTATAAGTTTGTGCTCACCAAAGTTTGTCCAGATGTGCCTAACGAGAACTCTCTTCAAGAGGATAGGGATGCCTATAATAGATGGAGAAAAGCGGATGAGATGGTGCGGTGTTACATTCTGGCTTTTGTGTCGAATGTGCTGCAACATCAGCTTCATCCCATGATCTCTGCCTTCAATATGATGGCTCACCTGAGAGAGATCTTCGCTCATCAAGGCAGGATAGCTAGGCAAGCAGCTATGAGGAAGTTAATGAACACCAAAATGGCTGAGGGCGCATCAGTGAGAGATCATGTGCAACATCAATGAGATAGAGGTGTTGGGATGTGAGATCTACCCAGAAAGTCAGATAGATATCATTCTCCAGAGTTTACCCTCTAGTTTTTAGCAGTTTTGAGTTAATTATAATATGAACCAAAGAGTTTACACTCTACCTGAGCTCTTAACATAATTGGTGTCGGCCGAAGGCATCTTCCATGAGAAAAAACAAGCTTTGGTCACGGTAAAGGCTTCAAGTTCTTCTTCTACCCCTAAAGGCGAGAACAAAAAGAAGAAGAAGAATGCCAAAATACTTGCTGCTAAGCCTGAAATCGCAAAGAAGAGCAAGCCCAAAGGCAAGTACTTCAAGTGCGGGAAAACGGGACACTGGAAATAAGATTGTCCAAAGCTTAAAGGTACGATAGTTCCTATCTTAATTACTGAGACATGTTTAGCGGCGATTCCCACAGATACTTGGTGTGTGGATTCAAGCACCACTGACCATGTTTGTAATTCTTTGCAGGGTTCCAAGTAATCCAGAAGCTTAGAAAATATGAGCTGAACATCTACTTGGGCGACACTACAAGAGTGTCAGTAGAAGCAGTGGGAGTAGTTAATTTATTTTTTGAAAATTATAGACTAGATCCACCAAATTGTCTTTATGTACCGAGTTTTAGAAAAAAACCTTATTTCGGTTTCTAAATCCTTAAAGAATGGTTTCAAGTTTATTTTTTCTGATAATACAGTTGATGTTAGAAAAGATGGAAAACTTGTTTGTTCTGGTTCATTAGTAGATAATTTGTTTGTGGTTAAATCTAACTCCTCTGTTGTGCAAAACATATAAACAAATAGTGCATCATCTAATTTTAATAAGAGGAAAGAACCTTCTGAAATGAATCAAACCTATCTTTGGCATCTCAGGCTAGGTCATATAAACCTTAGTAGGATTCAGAGGTTGGTCAATGATGGACCTTTAGGTTCATTAGAGATTGACAGTTATTCAACATGTGAATCTTGCTTGGAGGGTAAAATGACCAAGATACCTTTTAAGGCAAAAGGTTATAGAGCCAAAGAAATATTAGAGTTGATTCATTCTGACTTGTGTGGACCAATATTGGTCCAAGCACGAGGTGGGTTTGAGTATTTCATGACGTTCACGGATGATTACTCAAGGTATGAATATATTTACCTAATGCTCCATAAGTTCGAATGCTTTAGTAAATTCAAAGAGTATCGGGCAGATATTGAGAAACATTACGGTAAAAGTATCAAGACACTGTGATCAGATCATGGTGGTGAATACCTATCCAACGAATTTTGAGAATACCTCAGCGAGGTCAGAATTCAGTCTCAATTGTCTGCACCTGGCATACCACAGCAGAACGGTGTAATAGAAAGAAGGAACCAAACTCTCATGGAAACGGTTAGGTCAATGATGAGCTATAGTGATTTGCTGTGTTCATTTTGGGGATATGCCTTAGAAACGGCAATGTACATCCTTAATCTTGTACCATCTAAAAATGTGCCTTCAACCCCAGTAGAGTTGTGGAACGCGCGTAAGCCCAGTCTAAGACATCTCATAATTTGGGGTTACCCAGCACACGTGCTTAAAGCAGATGCGACTAATTTAGATGCAAGAACTGAAGTAATGCTATTTGTAGGATATCCTAGGGGAACAAAGGGTGGTTTGTTTTATAGTTCTAAAGATCAGAAGGTGGTGGTTAGTATCAATGCCAGATTTTTAGAGGAAGACTATATCCTAGATCATAAGCCCAGAGCAAGATAGTACTAGAAGAGCTTAGGAGACAAACTGATAATCCTGATGCATCAGCACAAGTAGATACACCACACACTGCACAAGATATCACAGATGATGCGCCTACACAGATGGTGCCTTGTCGTAGTGGGAGGGTTGTGAGATAGCCTGACAGGTTCATTGGCATGGGAGAGACCTCATACCTAGTTCCAGGCGCGCCTGAGCCTGACCCAGTAAACTACAATGAGGATTTATGAGATAAAGATGCAGAATCTTGGCGAAAAGCAATGATATCCGAGATGAGGTCAATTGACCACAATCAAGTCTAGGAGCTTGTGGACCTACCTGATGGTTTTGAACCCATTAGATGTAAATGGGTCTACAAAGGCAAGAGATGACCTAACGAAAAGGTTAAAACCTTTAAAGCTAGGCTTGTTGCGAAGGGGTATACTCAGAAAGAGCGAATCGATTATGAGAAAACCTTCTCCCTGGTAGCCATGCTTAAGTCAATCTGGATTCTCTTGGCCATAGCTACTTATTTAGATTATAAGATATGGCAGATGGATATCAAGACAACTTTTCTTAAAGGGAGTTTTGAGAAAACCATCTTCATGTAACAACCAGAGGGATTCATTGAGAAAGACCAATAGTATAAGGTTTGCATGCTTAAAAGGTCTATTTATGGACTTAAGCAAACATTCAGATCTTGGAACATTCAGTTTGATGAGGTAATCCAGTACTACGGATTTACTCAGTGTCCAGATGAGCAATGTGTATATCGCAGGCGTGATGGAAACGCGGTATTGTTTCTTGTTCTTTACATAGATGACATTCTATTAATTGACAACAACAAAAAAGTGTTATCAGACGTAAAGGCATGGTTGTCCAAACAGTTTGATTGAAAGACTTAGGAGAAGTAGGACATATCCTTGGGATCAAGATAATTCGAGATCGTATGAAACATTCATTAATACTCTCTCAAGCTTCATACATAGATACAATTCAGACACATAGTGCATCTATCTAAATAACAGTCTCCCAAGACTGTTGAGGAGATAGAGGCCATGAAGACAGTTCCTTATGTTTCGGCAGTAGGAAGTCTCATGTATGCATATTGTGTACGAGGCCTGATATCTGTTATGCCATTGGCATTGTAAGCAGATATCAGAGTAACCCCAAGAAAGCTTATTGGGAAATAGTAAAATACATTCTCAAGTATTTGCGCTGAACGAGAGACCAAGTGTTGGTCTATCAGGCGCCTGAGCTGGTACCCCGAGGTTACACAGATTCAGATTTCCAAAGCGACAGGGACAAGGGCATATCTATCTCAGAGTATATGTTTACTTTAGGAGGTGGAGCCATAGTTTGGCCGAGTGTCAAGCAGAAGTGCATGGAGGACTCTACCATGGATGCTGAATATGTTGTCACATCAGAGGCAGTGAAAGAAGCAGTATGGCTCAAGAACTTTCTAGTTGACTTAGACGTGATTCCTGGTTTGCAGAAGTCAATCACAGTGTACTGTGATAACAACGGTGCAGTAGCAAACTGGATGGAACCACGAGCCCACAAGGCGAGTAAACACATACAGCGCAAGTACCACCTTATACGAGATATCGTCGTGGTCATGGCTAAATTAGCATCGGAGGATAACCTTGCAGATCCGTTCACGAAGACATTGACTTCAAAAGTCTTTGAGGTTCACGTGGAGGGCATGGGAATCAGATACTTAGGAGAGCCATGATAGTTTTTCAAGATATATAGTAGAGTGTATAGAGTTGAATGTAGTTGTATACTTAAAGCACACCTTAAGTATTAGTGGGAGATTGTTAGGATTGAATACATAAGCAATGCTTATATTGTACATTTTCCCAGTTAATATATTGATTTAATATTTTCGGTTAATTTGTTGTGCATATATTTGTCCAATTATATTATGAAGTTAGATGATGAGATGTCTTGTATGACACAGTAGATCACATCATTGGTTAAAAGACACAATATATAAATGAGGTTCATAACCGATACAGCTTTGGACACGTTGTCGGTTTAGGTTATTATATGATTCACATAATTGGTTTGTCTAAACTAATTGTAACACATCCTGATAGGTTTATAGGCTTAAGAGAATTTTCAGATTTGATCCCTGGTGTGCATGAACTGGACCCAGTGAACTATAATGAGGCACTCCAAGATAAAGATGCAGATTTTTGGCAAAAAGCGATGTTATCTGAGATGGGGTTGATGGACTCTAATCAGGTCTGGGAGCTTGTATACCTGCTTGATAGTTTAAAATCCATTGGATGCAAGTGGGTCTATAAATGTAAGAGAGGACTTGACAGAAAGGTTGAAACCTTTAAAGCTAGGGTTGTGGCGAAGGAATATACTAAGAAAGAGAGAATCGATTATAACGAAACCTTTTCCCCGGTAGTTATGCTTAAGTCGATCCGAATTCTCTTTGCCATAGCTGCTTATTTAGATTATGAGATTGGATAGATGGATGTCAAGACAGTTTTATTTAACGGAAGTCTTGAGCCAACCATCTTCATGCAACAACCAAAGGGATTCATTGCTGAAGGTCAAGAGCATAAGGTTTGCAAGCGTAAGAGGTCTATTTACGGACTTAAGCAAGCATCCAGATCTTGGAATATCTGGTTTGATGAGGTAATTTAATCCTACGGATTTACTCAGTGTCTGGATGAGCAATGTGTATATCGCAGACGTGATGGAGACGTAGTGGTGTTTCTTGTACTTTACGTATATGACATTCTACTCAGTGGCAACAATAAAAAAGTGTTGTCAGACGTAAAGATGTGGTTATCTAAATAGTTTGATATGAATGACTTGAGAGAGGCAAGACATATCCTTGGGATCAAGATTATTCGAGATCGTAGGAAACGTTCGTTGATACTTTCCCAGACTTCATACATCAACACGATTCAGACTCATTTTAACATGCAGAACTTTGAAAAAGGTTTCTTACATTTCAGACTCAAAGTGCATCTATCTAAAGAGCAGTCTTCTAAGACTGTTGAGGAGATAGAAGTCATGAAGGCAGTTCCTTATGCTTCAGCAGTAGGAAGCCTTATGTATGCAATGTTGTGTATGAGACCTGATATCTGTTTTGTTGTTGGCATGGTTAGCAGATATCAGAGTAATCCTGGTAAAACACATTCGGAAATTGTTAAGCATATTCTCAAGTATTTTCGCCGGATGAGAGACGTCTATCAGGTGCATAATTTAGTGCCTAGAGGTTAAACAGATTCGGATTTCCAATATGATAAAAGACAACAGTAAGTCTAGCTCTGATTTTGTTTTTACTTTGAGAGTGGAGCCATAGTTTGGCGGAGTGTCAAGTAGAAATGTGTGGCGGATTCTACCATGGAAGTTGAGTACGTTGCAACCTCAAAGGTAGCGAAAGAAGCAGTATGGCTCAAGAACTTCGTGGTGAACTTAGATGTGATTCCTGAGTTGCCGAAATCTATCATAGTGTATTGTGATAACAATGGTGCAGTAGCTAACTCGAGGGATCCACGAGCCCACAAGGTGAGTAAACATAGAGAGCACAAGTACCACCTGATATGAGAAATCATTAAGTGATGAGACGTGGTTATGGCTAAGATAGTATAAGTAGAAAACCTTGCAGATCCATTCACGAAGACATGAAGACATTGACTGTTAAAGTCTTTGAGACTCACGTAGAGGGTATGGCAGTTAGATACTTAGCTCAATCTTGATGGGTTATCTAGATATTAGTGTAATAGCAAATTAGTGTATTGAACCAGTGTAGCTTATACTTTCAGTACAACTTTGAGTATTAGTGGAAGATTGTTAGTGTGAATACTGAAAAGTTTAGCTTGTATTAACACTATTTCCCAATTTATATATCAATTGAAATTGCTTTAGTTAGTTGTTTCATATTTAGATATGTAGTCCCTTTATATCATATGACTAGATGATGAGGTGTCGGGTCCGACACAGTAGATCTCATTATTGGTTAAAGTTATGATACATATAAATAAGGCTTGTGACTGAGACAATTTTGGACAGACTGTCGTTTTAAGTCATTGTGTAATTCTGAAATCGATTTGTATAAACTGATTGAATAATGCAGATATGTACGGTGCGTATTGAGCAGGACTGATCTAGGATTGGATTAACTTGTACTAATTCTTTGTAGTTAATCTGAACCTAGTATTCTGTCTCTTAATCCCCAGACAAGAATAGGCTCGAGAGTTGAGCATAGTGTACTTTGATTTTCCAAAGAGTGCGGTCACTTAAGGCCTATGTTCTCAATAGGTTGGGTGCGCGTGTTTAGTTACTTGGTGTGCTATCGCGAATCGAAAGAAAACCTTGTACCGTTACATCCGAGGTGATGGTGCTCTCGAGATGAACTCGTAAAGGTTATTATACTAAACCCGGTTGGTGGACTTATCTTCGGTCTAGTAATAAAGTCAAGCGGTACTAATCTCGAATGAGAAGAAGTTGATTAATTAGTTTATCAGTAAATTAATAAATTAACGAGCATTATATCTTTGACACGGGAGATAAAGAATAATTAATTAAGTGGAACCAGAATTCAGTTTGGGAGGTAGTTCCATAATTAATCCGTTCATAGTATGATTAATTATGTGTTGGGTAATTGACAAGGTTGATTTAATTAATTAATTAATTAATCCTTTTGTTAATTGGTTGTGAATCAGTCCAGGAAGTGGATTGGAGTTAATGAAACACAAATCCAATAGGAAGGTCAAACTCAAGCCCACTTGAGGTCTATCTTGTAACCCTTTATATAAGACATAGAATCAGCCTCAGACAAGACAAAAGTTTTCATTATCAACAGAACACAAACTCATAGAGAGAGAAAGCTAGATAGAGAATCACAAAAACCTTGTGTTCTCAGCGTAATACCCGGAGGTGTGCGTGTGCAGCAGGGTGGCGATGTGAAAAACCAGCGACGGCGACCGATGAGCGAATCGGGCGGCGGTGCGTGGTCATCTGGCGGCGCGTGGTCATTCGACGAGAGCGCGTGGCGGAATCTGGCAACGGCATCAAGCTTTTGAATATCTGGTTTTTTGTGGTACTTTCTATCGAGGCTAGTTCAGTTTGTTCAGTAGATTGTTGCCCACACAACGTCCGAACAAGTCTTTGGGAATACAAGATAATTCTTGAGTACATGCTTCAAAGGTCAATTCTAATCTTTCGTTTGATTTAGTTTTGTTATTGTTGCGTGACAAACTCGAACTAGATAAACCAAGATCCTGTGCAACGGTATTTCAAAATGGTTTGAATTGGATTGCACGATTGTTTGGGTCTGAGAGAAGGTTTCCTAATCGGATGGCACGAATGGAAATTCATTCTAGTGATCTTTGTGTTATATCATTATTATTCCACTAGGGAGAAGGGACAAGAGAAAGGAGATCGGGAGAGAGAATGAGGGAGATCCAGCGGTGGCTATGGTTCAGGGAGGAGAAAAAGAAGAAATCGGTAAGAGGGAGAGAGAGACTAGACAAGGGAAATATTATATCATATCAGAAAACACAAGGTTTCATATCACTCAATAGAACGGATATAAACAAAAAACAAAGAATGCATTCATATCAGGGGACATAATATATCATATAAGTTCATATAAGAATTCATATTAGTATACATAATATATCATATCAAAAGTCACAAGCTTTCATATCATACAACAAAAAGTGTCATATCATGTAAAACTTGAATTCATATCAAGCAAAAATAGAGGTTAACTTTTGTTATAAGAATATGTTTGTTGTATTGATATGAATCAGGGAAAATACTATATCATATCAGAAAACACGAGATTTAATATCATACAACAGAATGGATATAACAAGAGAGCATAGAATATATTCATATAAGACATTATAAAGATTCATATCAACGGACATAATATATCATACCAGACAATATAATGATTCATATCATACAAAAAAATGGATATAAACAAAAAGTAGATAATGCATTCATATCAAGGGACATAATATATCATATCAATTAATATAAGAATTTATATTAGGATACATAATATATCATATCAGAAAACACAAGGTTTCATATCATACAATAGAACGGATATAACCAGAGAGCATAGAATGTATTCATATAAGACAATATAAGGATTCATATCAGTGAACATAATATATCATATCAGAAAATAAAATGATTCATATCATATAACAGAATGAATATAAACAAAAATAAAAAATACAAGGTTTCATATCATACAACAGAACATATATAACCAGAGAGCATAGAATGTATTCATATCAGACAATATAAGGATTCACATCATATGAAACCCTACTATGCATGATATGAAAACATGTTCTATCTGATATGAAATTATGTTTTGCGTGATATGAACCCTTTATAGGTTTTCATATAAGAATCTTTTTTGTTGTAATGATACGAAAGTATGTTATACACTATGTTGTATTTGATATGAAAGTCTGCTATGCATGATATGAAACCATTAAGAATCTTTTTTGTTGTACTGATACGAAAGTATGTTATAAACTAGGTTGTATTTGATATGAAAGTCTGCTACGCATGATATGAGACCATGTTATATTTTATATGATATGAACATGAATTCATGTTCTGTATAACATGAATTTTAAAGATAAAAAAAATTAAACTATTTTATTTTAAAAATATATATAAGAATGAAAAAAAATTCTATAGTCCCGCCATATACCAATTGTAATGATTCTATTTGTTCGATTTTTAAAAATAATTCAACATTCAGATATATTTAACTTCATAATTCTATTTTGGGTGAAGTACATTTTTTCGCTTAAACTTTGGTCAAAATACGAAGACCCCCCTAGAATTCTAAAAATTACAAAATCCACCTGTACTATCCAATTCATTTATTTCACCCCCTAAGGAGATGATTGAAAGATTGCCACAGGATCTGAGTTCGCACTTATTCGATTTACCACGCAACAAAAATTTCTAATTAAAAGCGGAATATTAGAAAAGTACCTTTGAAGCGTGCACTCAGGTGATTCTCTTGTATGCCTCAAGACTTTAACTTCACGTTGTGTGGGCAACGAACAAAAAATCAATTGATCAGCTAATCACCACAATCCACCTGGTAGAAAATTCTAGCACCACTGCACCTGGCACGTACTGTAAACGCACTGCCCGGAGAGAGAGAAAGCTGTGTAGCTGGTAAAAACAAGGCCACAAATTCGGCCAAAAGAACCAAAACCCAGCCGTAAAAAGCTTTGAAAAATTCGACTTGGAGAGTTAAAATTTTCTCTCTCTAGGATTTTCTCTCTCTAGATTCTTGAATTATGAATCTATGGAATTGTGTGTCTTGAATAGCTAATCCTTTGTCTATATATAGAGTTACAAGAGAGACCTCAAGTTATTTTAGGATTGGTCTTCCTACTGGGTTTTTGTTCTCCTTCAATCCTGTTCCTGGACTGATACACATCCAACTGTCACAGGGATTCACTTATCCCAATCCAGTTCCTAGTATGATTCACAACCAACTGACACAGGGATTCACTTATCCCAAACCAGTTCCTGGTATGATTCACAACCAACTGACACAAGGATTGATTAATTACTTAATTAATTAAATCTACCTTTGTCAACAACCCAATACATAATTAATCATACCACTAACGGATTAATTATGGCACTACCAACCTACACCATAATTGCTTCCGGAACAACTTAATTAAATTATATTCATAATCTCCCCACATCAAAGATATAGTGCTCGTTAATAAATTAATTTACTGATAAATTAATTAATTAACCTCTTTAATTCCGAGACTAGTACCACTCGACCTTTTTACTATACCGGACATAAGTCCACCGGCAAGGTTTAGTATAATAAACTTTACGAGCTCATCTCGGGAGCACCATCACCCCAGACGCACCGGTACATGGTTTCCTTTCGACAAGCAGCAGCACACCAAGTAACTAAACACGCGCACCCGATCTACCGAGACTATTATCCACAATTGACCTCACCCTTTGTCAGATCAAATTACACAATGTCTAATCCTCATGCCCGCTCGAGTCGAGGGATTAAGAGATAGAATACCAAGAACGATTTGTCTATTAAATCAGTACAAGACAAATCATTCTTAATGGTCAAGTTCAATATGGCCCGGGCATATCTATATGATTCAATTAGTTTAGACAAACCAATTATCCAAATCACATAATAACCTAAACCGACAGTTTGTCCAAAGCTATCTCGGTTACGAACCTCATTTATATAATATGTCTTTCAACCAATGATGAGATCTACTGTGTCACATAAGACACCTCATCATCTACTTACATAATACAAATGGACATATCATGCACAACAAGATATAACCAAAACATAAATCGATATATTATTGAGAAAAAGTACAATACAAGTATAGCTTATGTATTCAACTCCAACAATCTCCCACTAATACTTAAGCTGTGCTTTAAGTATACAACTACATACAACTCCTATACACTCTGCTGCTATATATCAAGAAAAATTGTCATGACTCTCCTAAATATCTGATTCCCATACCCTCCACGTGAGTTTCAAAGACTTTCGAAGTCAATGTTTTCGTGAAAGGATCTGCAAGGTTATCCTCTGATACTATCTTAGCCACGACCACGTCTTCCCTCTTTACGATGTCTCGTATCAGGTGGTACTTGCGCTGTATATGTTTACTTGCCTTGTGGGCTCATGGTTCCTTTGAGTTTGCTACTGCACCGTTGTTATCACAATAAACCGTGATAGACTTCTGCAAACCAGGAATCACATCTAAGTCCACTAGGAAGTTCTTAAGCCATACTGCTTCTTTCGCTACCTCTGATGCGGCAACGTACTCAGCCTCCATGGTAGAGTCCACCACGCATTTCTGCTTGACACTCCGCCAAACTATGGCTCCACCTCTCAGAGTAAACACATACCCTAAGGTAGACTTGCTCTTGTCCCTGTCGCCTTGGAAATCTGAATCTGTGTAACCTCGGGGTACCAGCTTAGGCACCTGATAGACCAGAACTTGGTCACTCGTTCTGCGCAAATACTTGAGAATGCATTTTACAGCCTCCCAATAAGCTTTCTCGGGGTTACTCTGATATCTGCTTACCATGCTAATGGCATAACAGATATCAGGTCTCGTACACAACGTGGCATACATGAGACTTCCTACTGCCGAAGCATAAGGAACTGTCTTCATGGCCTCTATCTCCTCAACAGTCTTAGGGGACTGTTCCTAAGATAGATACACTCCATGTTTGAAAGGTAAAAAACCTTTCTTGGAGTTCTGCATGTTAAAACGGGCCAGGATCGTATCTATGTACGAAGCTTGGGATAGCGTTAATGAACGTTTCCTACGATCTCGAATTATCTTGATCCCATGGATATGTCCCGCTTCCCCTAAGTCCTTCATATCAAACTGCTTGGACAGCCATGCATTTACGTCTGATAACACTTTCTTGTTGTTGTCAATCAATAGAATGTTATCTACGTAAAGCACAAGAAACACCACTGAGTTTCCATCACGTCTGCGATACACATATTGCTCATTCGGACACTGAGTAAATCCGAAGGACTGAATTACCTCATCAAACTGGATGTTCCAAGGTCTAGATGCCTGCTTAAGTCCGTAAATAGACCTCTTAAACCTGCAAACCTTATGCTCTTGGCCTATTTCAATGAATCCCTCTAGTTGCTGCATAAAGATGGTTTCCTCAAGACTTTCGTTTAGGAAAGCTGTCTTGACAACCCATCTGCCAAATCTCATAGTCTAAATGAGCAGCTATGGCCAAGAGAATCCGGATCGACTTAAGCATGGCTACCAGGGAGAAGGTTTCCTCATAATCGATTCCCTCTTTCTAAGTATACCCCTTCGCCACCAGCCTAGCTTTAAAGGTTTCCACCTTCCCATCAGGTCCTCTCTTACGTTTGTAGACCCACTTACATCCAATGGGCTTGAACCCATCTGACAGGTCCACAAGCTCCTAGACTTGATTGTGGTCCATTGACCCCATCTCGGATATCATTGCCTTATGCCAAGACTCTGCATCTTTATTTTGGAGAGCCTTATTGTAGTTAACCGGGTCAGGTTCAGGCACGCCTAGGACTAGATCTGAAGCCTCTCCCACGCCAATGAACCTATCGGGCTATCTCACAACCCTCTCACTACGAGGATGCACCACCTGTGTAGGCGCATCATCTGTGATCTCAAGTGCAGTGTGTGGTGTATCTACTTGTACAGGTGTATCAGGATTAGTAGTTTTTTGTCTAAGCTCTTCTAGTACTATCTTACTCTTGGGCTTGTGGTCTAAGATATAGTCCTCTTCTAAAAAACTAGCGTTGGTACTAACCACCACCTTCTGATATTTAGGACTATAAAAATCTAGCGTTGGTACTAACCACCACCTTCTTATCTTTAGGACTATAAAACAGACCATGATAGGTCGTCAGGCCAATCAAAAATAAACCTACTTCTGAAACTATTAAAAATAGTATAGAGTGAGTAGGATCGTATCCACAGGGAGCAACAGAGTGAACTAAACTTGGTCAAAAGTACGTAACCGAAATGGGGGGTTTGTTTTTAATCAAACTAACTAACAAAATCAAATTAAAATTAACGAAAAAAAATTAAATAAATTGTAAAATCCAAATTCGAAAAAAAATGTCTAGCCAAGGGAATTGGACCACCTCGATGTACTAATCGATCATTTATGCAAAAATGTATTAATTAACTACTGGTTACACCGGTTTTCATTGTTGGAACCTCCTAACAATTCAGTCCTATAAATTAAAACCAGCCATTAAGGAACCTCCGTTAATCGCATCTATAATCGATGATCAATTCTGGAACCTCATAGAACCTAGATCACGATAGCCAAGGACCCAGTTCAATTACAATTAACCCAATTAGCCTAATTGCCCTTGATTATTTATTCTTTCTCAATTCACTAATCTACGTACCACGTGATTAGTTTCATGAACTCTAAGGAATACCGAACCTCGTGTATTCTAGTAGATTGGATTACCTAGGAAAGCCCGCATGCTACCAGCTATACAGACAGTGCCAAATAATCCACAAAAATGCTCAAGAATGAATAAGAAACCAATAATCAATTAATAATAATATCAATTCGATCTCACGATTCAAGTAGCATCGAGGGGTTTTTATTCTCTTGACTAGACTAAAGAAATCTAGCTACTCATAATTGAAAAGAAAACCATCAAATAAAAATTGTACTCCATGAATTAAAACTAAAAACTTAAGAAATAAAAATCCTACTAATTTATGAGTTCTTCTGCAGGAGAGCTCTCCCAAATAGTGTCCAAAAAGTTACGTAAACCCTTTGTCTCCTCTTTGGTCTCAGCCATCCCCACCTTGTGTCTACTCTCCAAAAAAACAAAAGTAAATCCTGCCCCAGAATAATCCCCCCTGCAGTGCAAGTTTTTTTCTTTCTTTCCAAAGTCTTCCCTTTTTCCAAAATTAAAATTCCTACAGTTAACTTCCCCAAAATCAAGACAATCAATCCTAGAATAAAAATCCTGCTCTTTTTATTCCTAGCCTTATATAACTCTTCCTTCCCAATTTGGTCATTCTTCCTTTCTTGTCTTTCCCAAAAATCCTCCTCCTTCAATACAATATATCAGCCACATTAACAATTAATTCTAAACCCAATTCTTAACCCCAACTCCTTTTCTTCAATTTATCCAATCTGCCCTCATTTTTTCCAAATATTGCACAATCCTTCTCAAAATCAATATAATTCCCTGCAAATATAAAAACGCTATTTAGCTTCATCAAAACATCCAACTTTGCCCAATTCAGCACCAAATTGTATCATAAAATATCAGCTCATCAAAATCTCCCACACCTAAACAATGCTTGTCCCCAAGCATGACTCAAGACTCGACACATAAACAAAACACAAGTAACAACAACAACTGGATCCTCAATATGCAATATATAACCAAGCAAGACTTGCAATCCACATAGGAAATTTTTCATAGTACCAAGCATTTGCAATGACTATACCAAGTTCCTCATAACTCTCCAAAATCAAATAACAAGCAAAAGTCACATCCACCTCTCATGTAATCTCTCATGCACTCAAAAGTGTTTAGGGGATATATAATCACTCAAATTCATCACATAACCTGTTCTTGCCATAAGCTTGCAGATTTATCACATCACCGTCACTCAAATGAATCCAAAATACAAATCAAAGGTCTTGTCAAAAGGTTATAATGAGGCTCGGGACAAAAGGGTAGGATAAACAAAAGATAATATCTAGGCTACAGTTACGAAAACAAGCATATACTCAATTGTCAACCTTCCAACATTCTTACCGAGGATGTCCCATGCAAGACACTAGCAACCCATAAAGATTCCAAACCTAGCTCTTTATTCACCCTTTTTTTTTTTTTCTAGCCACACAAATTCAATGGAATTTGTTTATATTGGCTGTTTTTTTTTTTCTTTCATTTTGATTTCTTTTTTTTTTCTTCTTTTTTTTTCTTTTTCAACAACTTTTGTGCCTCTATTTTACACATAGGCAACTTTATACTGTAGAGCACAAACTTATTCTTTTATGAGCTACTAATGTCTTGCAATGTCCGCCTTCAAACCACAAACCAAGGTCAACAACCGAGTACACACTCATTTCAATAACTAGGCAGAAAAAAAAAACAAGCTAAACACAGGCCTTGGTTTTATTCTAATGGCTTTACAATCAAAGAACAAGATCCAAGCTTCAAAAAGGTTCACTAATGGTAAGCATAGAAGTTTGGATTTTAAAGCAAGCCAAAAATTGGTTTATCCTAATGCCCTTATCATCTTTGTACATCAAATTCACAAGCAATGATAACATGCATAACAAAGCAAGTTCTAGAATATGCAAATTATGTGTGAAACACTCTGAAGAAAAACAATTGAGCACAAGAAAGAATTATTTGCTCATTAAGGCCCAAAATCTCACATTATCTAGCTTTTTGGATGTCACTCACACAAGTATCCTCATTTGAATTATCATACGGAACAGTTATAGGCATCCAACACATAATACTACTATTATTCCCAACATTTCATCCTTACCTTACCAAATCACACATTGCATATCAATTTTCCAACACAAAACACATAACATTTACATCTCCCCCACACCTAGACTCTAAACACAATGAAACACAAACCATCCCCAAAACAATAATCATACAAAACAATCCCCCCACACCTAAAACTCTACATTGTCCCCAATGTAGAAAAAAAAAATAAGCATAAACAGGATCGCAAAAACAAACACCACCAAGACAGAATAGAAATAAATAAAATAACTAAAACAAACAAAAGTTAGTAAGGGGAAAAGAATCTTCTCTATGGTGGTGGATTTGGTGATTTCAAGCCCACATGTGCGCAATGGGCGTGTGATGACCGATGTTGCTTCGCTGGATTCTGGGTGGGTCTTTTACCTCTTAGGACGCTGTAGAGCAACGAGCAGGGTTGAAGAGGGTGCCTCTTCTTCTGAAGAGCTGGATTCATCACGCAATGCAATCGTTGTTGGGACTGTCTTATGCACCATAGTGGCAGTCAAGGTGAACAGCGGCTGGCTGAGGCGGTACGGAGTGCTGTTGATGTGCCGGTTGAAAACTTGCGCAGCTTAGGTGAAAGAACTGTTGGCTAAAACGGAGGAACAGGGCAAAATGCACGGAGCAGCGGAAGAAAACGCAGAACGGCGGCGCGACAACGACTCTGCCAAGAAAATCGAGGGACGCCTTGGGCGAGTGGAGGCGGTGATGACCGACTGAAATAAGCAGCAGAGTCGTCGGCTGTCCATAAAAAGGCTACGAGAAGATTACCAACAGAACCAAGTCGACCCTCGTGGAGAACGAATGGGCAAAGAGAAGAATGGGGGTCGCGGGTTTGCTTCCAATGCCGCTCGGATGTCGAAGGGGAGAAAAGCGGAGTGTTGTAGTACCCCGGCGGAAAACCAGCAGTGGCCGATCGGTGAAGAATGGTGTGGAGAAGATAAAGGAAATGGACAGCGGTGTGGTTGGGGAAAAGGAAAGAACGGCCGCCGCAAGCTGCTGAGGAAAAAAAAAAACCCCCACAATAATATTAGGAACCCTAATTAAACTTAAAAAGGAAATTTTCTGTTTTTTTTTTTTTTGTTTTTTTTTAAAGTGTAAATGACATGGGCATGTCATAGGAAAGATTGTAATCTGCCCAACAACTTAAAAAAATCCCAAATAAAAGCAAAGAAAATCGTGAGAAATCCAAAGGCACTGACCTGGGCATGTCAGAGGAAAAATTGTATTCTGCCCTCAACCCTTAAAAATCAAAGAAAAACTCACCTGGGCATGTCAGAGGAAGAATTCTATTCTGCCCAAACCTTCAGAAAATCTAAAAAAAATGCGAAGCTTGACCTGGGCATGTCAGAGGAAGACTTCTATTCTGCCCAAACCTTGAATTCCCCTCGAAATTCTCAGCTAAAAATCACTTAAAAATACAATTAAAAGACTAAACCTACTTAAAAAAAATTAGAAAAATTTGGGTTGCCTCCCATAAACGCCTTTCTTTAATGTCTTTGGCTAGACACAGACCTACTTCTAATTAATCTTCATAAATAAGCAGAAATAACCAAATTTCATTATTAGAAGTAGTTATACCATTCACAAGCAAAGATTTGAGTCGATGACCATTCGCAACCCATATTTTTCTGGACTCTAAATCTTTAATTTCAACCATACAAGAAGAAGAAATACTTACCTCAATATAGGGTTTGTTCCGTCTTGATTTGAACTTACCATGCATTAATTTCCATTTGCACTCTGTGAAAAATACCTTATGCCCAATCACACATTTCTTCCTCCGTAGCAGCTCATCCTGAATGGTTTTTTTTCTTTCCTTGCACCATGATTTTGACTCGGGCTCTAACAGAAGATATTTGAGATGATCGTGGAACAATTTGAACTCCAATTTAGGGACCTGTACCAGAGAAGGTAAAATATTTTCAGAACTAATAGGCAATCCCAAGTAATGGTTAGCAAACCTCAGTGGCAGTTCAGGATTGGCATGAAATGCCTTGATTGCCTCAATGACAGATTCATTCACATCTTTTTGAGCATCCTTTCCCTGCAAACTATACTGTAACACAAAATTAAGCTCATCAAGCATCAAATTAAATTCAATATCTTCCTGCACCATAGAGTCCACTAGGCTAACATTTACAAAATATTCAGAGTCCGGTGGGTACTTCATTGCTTCATACATGTTCAACTGTACTTTTTCACCATCGAATTCAAAAGTAAACACACCAGCATCCACATCTATTTTTGTCTTAGCCGTTTTCATAAATGACCTACCCAGTAAGAGAATATCATAGTTTGTCACATGTTCATCATTCATGTCAAGAATGTAAAAATCAGCAGGAAAAATCAATTTATCACATTTTACTAGTACATCCTCGACTACCCCTTCTGGATAAATCATCGCCCTATTGGCTAACTGGACAATCACATTTGTATTTTTAAGAGCCCCAATTTTCAACTTGTTAAACAAAGACAAAGACATCACATTAATTGAAGCTCCTAAATCTAGCATAGCTGCTTTTATAACACGTGACCCAATTACACAAGATATGGCAAAAATACCTGGATCAGCGCACTTCTGAGGCAACTTACGCTGAAGAACCGAAGACACATTCTCGCTCACATAGACATTGCCTTCAGGTCTTCTCTTTTTGGTCAGCAACGACTTTAAAAATTTCGCATACCTGGGAATCTGTGCAATGGCTTCCATCAATGGTATGTTGATTGCCACTTTGCGAAATACTTCAAGCACCTCATCGTCACTGTACTCCTTTCTCACTTGGACTAACCTGCCAGGAAAAGGAGGTGGAATCACACTCTCAGTTTTTCTTACAATGAATTTAGGAGTTACCTCTTTCTCTGGCAACTCTTCCACTGCCTCTTCCTCTGCCTCTTCCTTTTCTGGCGTCTGAGAAGGCTCTTGAACCTCGACGGTCGGAACTTCAAGTTCTGGAAATTCTCTTCCACTCCTCAAAGTAATGGCACTCACATTTTCAGTGGAACTACCTGGCTGAGACGGAAGCTTCCCTTGAGCTCGGTCTCTCTGATTAACTTGAGTAGCTAGCTGAGAGATTTGTTTCTCTAAGTTTCTAATGGCAGCCTGTGACTGTTGCTCTCTAGCTACTTGTTGTTGTTCTCTTGCCTGTTGTTGTTATCTTGCCTATTGTTGTTGTTCTCTTGCCTGTTGTTGTTCTCTTGCTAGATCCCTCTCAACAAGACCCTGCACCGCAGCTGTCAATCCTTTAATCATTGACTCCACTGTCGAACCTGAAGCCTCTGCTGGTGGAGGTACTGGGTTTCTCACTGGGGGTTAGAAACTGGATTGTTGAGGTTGGGGCTGAGGTTGAAATCCAGGCTGCTTGTAGCTGAAATTGGGATGATTCCTCCACCCTGGGTTGTAGGTATTAGCATATGGCTCATAACTTCTCTGGGGTGGATCCTGGAATCCTCCCATAACATTCATCTGTGTACATTCTTGCATGGCTAGACAACCATCCGAGGTGTGTCCTTGAATTGAGCATATCCCGCATACCTTAATTGTCTGCAATTGTCCCACAGCAAGCTGGCACACCAAATCAGTAAGTTGCTCAATCTTACTTTCCATATTAGAAATACTAACCTCGTTAACTCGTCTGGTGGGCATGTCTGCTCGCCTATGAAATTGCTGGGAAGTCTCAGCCATCACAGAGATTAGCCTCATTGCCTCTGCAGGAGTCTTATTCATCAATGCTCCTCCACTGGCAGAATCAATCTTGTCTCTGTCCAACTCAGATAGGCCCTCATAGAAATACTGAATCAGGAGTTGCTCTGGAATCTGGTGTTGGGGACAACTTCTGCACAAATCGCTAAATTGTTCCCAGTATTCATACAGGCTTTCACCAGTTGCTTGCCTGACACCGCAGATATCCTTTCTGATATTAGAAGCTCGGGAGGCTGGGAAAAATTTCTCCAAAAATCTTTTCTTCAGCTCGTTCCATGTGGTAATGGACCCTGCTGGTAGCCTAAAGAGCCAGTGTTTTGCCTTATCCTCCAAGGAAAATGGGAATGCCCTGAGCTTGACTTGCTCCTCTGTAACTCCTTGGTAACTCACTGCCGAGCATACAATGTGGAACTCCATCAAGTGCTTGTGGGGGTCCTCACCTGTCAAACCACGAAACTTAGGCAGTAAGTGTATAGTATTAGACTTCAACTCAAACCTAAGAGCATCATCAGGAAAAGTAATGCAAAGAGATTGCTGATTTTCATTGGGAGTTGCCAACTCCCTGAGCGTCCTGTCAGCCATTGGTGCTGCGATTAACTGCTCTTATTCCTCTTCCGGAACTTGAATTTCTTCCTGTTCGTCAACTGGTGGGGCCAAAGATGTTGACTCAGCCAGTTGCTCTCTTTGTTTCTTCTCTTTGGTGTTCCTTTTTGCAGTCTTCTCTATCTCTGGGTCAAATACGAGTTTGCCTGTACGAGAAGAGCGAACCATAAAAAGGAACAAATAAAACCAAAAACTTTTAACCAAAAATAAAACACTACACCGTGCTCCCCAGCAACGGTGCCAAAATTTGATAGGTCATCAGGCCAATCAAAAATAAACCTACTTCTGAAACTATTAAAAATAGTATAGAGTGAGTAGGATCGTATCCACAGGGAACAACAGAGTGAACTAAACTTGGTCAAAAGTACGTAACCGAAATGGGGGGTTTGTTTTTAATCAAACTAACTAACAAAATCAAATTAAAATTAAGGACAAGAAATTAAATAAATTGTAAAATCCAAATTCGAAAAAAAATGTCTAGTCAAGGGAATTGGACCACCTCGATGCACTAATCGATCATTAATGCAAAAATATATTAATTAACTACTGGTTACACTGATTTTCATTGTTGGAACCTCCTAACAATTCAGTCATATAAATTAAAACCAGCCATTAAGGAACCTCCGTTAATCGCATCTATAATCGATGATCAATTCTGGAACCTCCTAGAACCTAGATCACGATAGCCAAGGACCCAGTTCAATTACAATTAACCCAATTAGCCTAATTGCACTTGATTATTTATTCTTTCTCAATTCACTAATCTACGTACCACGTGATTAGTTTCATGAATTCTAAGAAATACCGAACCTCGTGTATTCTAGTAGATTGGATTACCTAGGAAAGCCCGCATGCTACCAGCTATACAGACAGTGCCAAATAATCCATAAAAATGCTCAAGAATAAATAAGAAACAAATAATCAATTAATAATAATATCAATTCGATCTCACGATTCAAGTAGCATCGAGGGGTTTTTATTCCCTTGACTAGACTAAAGAAATCTAGCTACTCATAATTGAAAAGAAAACCATCAAATAAAAATTGTACTCCATGAATTAAAACTAAAAACTTAAGAAATAAAAATCCTACTAATTTATGAGTTCTTCTGCAGGAGAGCTCTCCCAAATAGTGTCCAAAAAGTTACTGCAATCCTTTGTCTCCTCTTTGGTCTCAGCCGTCCCCGCCTTGTGTCTACTCTCCAAAAAACCAAAAGTAAATCCTGCCCCAGAATAATCCCCCCCTGCAGTGCAAGTTTTTTCTTTCTTTCCAAAGTCTTCCCTTTTTCCAAAATTAAAATTCCTGCAGTTAACTTCCCCCAAATCAAGACAATCAATCCTAGAATAAAAATCCTGCTCTTTTTATTCCTAGCCTTATATAACTCTTCCTTCCCAATTTGGTTATTCTTCCTTTCTTGTCTTTCCCAAAAATCCTCCTCCTTCAATACAATATATCAGCCACATTAACAATTAATTTTAACCCAATTCTTAGCCCCAACTCCTTTTCTTCAATTTATCCAATCTGCCCTCCTTTTTTCCAAATATTGCACCATCCTTCTCAAAATCAATATAATTCCCTGCAAATATAAAAACACTATTTAGCTTCACCAAAACATCCAACTTTGCCCAATTCAGCACCAAATTGTATCATAAAATATCAGCTCATCAGACCACCTTTCGTTCCCCTATAATATCCTACAAACAACATTAATTCAGTTCTCGCATCTAACTTAGCCGTACCTGCCTTAAGTGCTGGGCAACCCCAAATTTTGAGATGTCTTAGACTGGGTTTGCGCCCATTCCACAACTCCAATGGGGTTGAAGGCAAGATTTTAGATGGTACAAGATTAAGAATATACATCGCCATTTCTAAGGCATATCCCCAGAACGAACTTGACAAATCACTATAGCTCATCATAGACTTAACCATTTCCATGAGAGTCTGATTTCTCCTTTCTGCTACACCGTTCTGCTGTGACATGCTAGGTGCAGACAACTGAGACTGAATTCCGACCTCACTGAGGTATTCTCAAAATTCATGGGACAGGTACTCCCCACCACGATCTGAACGCAATGTCTTGATACTCTTACCGTGATGCTTCTCCACATCTGCCCGAAACTCTTTGAACTTGCCAAAACATTCGGACGATTGACGCATTAGGTAAATGTACCCGTACCTTGAGTAGTCATCTGTGAACGTCACGAAATACTCGAACCCACCTCGTGCCTGGACCGTCATTGGTCCACACAAGTCAGAATGAATCAACTCTAATACTTCTTTAGCTCTATAACCTTTTGCCTTAAAAAGTCTCTTGGTCATCTTACCTTCCAAGCAAGATTTGCGGGTTGTATAACTGTCAATCTCTAATGAACCTAAAGGTCTATCATTGACCAACCTCTGAATCCTACTAACGTTTATATGACCTAGACTGAGATGCCAAAGATAGGTTTGATTCATTTCAGAAGGTTTCTTCCTCTTATTAATGTTAGATAAAGAGCTATATATTTCTGTGTTTTGCGCAACAGGGGAATTAGAGTTAACCACAAATAAATTGTCAGCCAATGAACCAGAACAAATAAGTTTCCCATTTCTTCTAATAAATACAGACTCATAAAAAAAAAACTTATAATCGTTCTTCACGAGTTTAGAAACCAAAATAAGGTTCTTTCTAAAACTCGGTACATAAAGACAATTAACTAACTCTAAGCTATAATTTTCAAAATTTAAATTGACAACTCCCACTGCTTCTACGGACACTCTTGTAGTGTCGCCCAAGTAGATATCCAATTCACCCTCTCTAAGCTTCCGGGTCATTTGGAACCCTTGCAAAGAATTACAAACATGGTTAGTGGCACCTGAATCCTCACAACAAGTATCTGTGGGAATCGCCGCTAAACATGTCTCAGTAATTAGGGCAGAAACTATCGTACGTTTAAGCTTTGGACAATCCGATTTCCAATGTCCCGTCTTATTGCACTTGAAGCACTTGTCTTTCGACTACTTCTTTGTAATATCTGGCTTAGGTGCAATTTGTGCCTTTTTTTTAAGCAATTTTAGTCATTTAGGATGGAAAGTTAGTCAACTAATGTTTAACTAAGTTTGACCGTAGTCAAAGTGAAATTTTTAAAAATTTTTGGATTCAATTGAACACAAAATAAAATCAAGGATATTTGTTCAAATAAAGTATTTTTCTTCTCCACCCCACAAACCCTAACCCTTCTCCACCTCTCGCCAGATCGCACCCCCTCCTTGTCTCCTCCGATCGCCGCTATCAACCGTCGTACATGAAAGGATTGACACATAAGACCTGGGTTTGCACTTGCTCGATTTACCACGCAATAAAAATTTCTAATTAAAAGCGGAATCTTAGAAAAATACCTTTGAAGTGTGCACTCAGGTAATTCTCTTGTATGCCTCAAGATTTTGACTTCACGTTGTGTGGGCAACGAACTAGAAGTCAATTGATCAGCTAATCACCACAATCTACCTGCTAGAAAAATCTAGCACTGCAGCACCTGCCACATACTCTAAACGCACCGCCCGGAGAGAGAGAAAGCTGTGCGTAGCTGGTAAAAACCAAGACCAAAATTTGGCCAAACAAAAGAAAAAACCAGCCACCTATTTGCCTTAAAAATTCAACTTGGAGAGAGAAAGTTTTCTCTCTCTAGGATTTTCTCTCTCTAGTTTTCTTGTCTTGAAAACTTATGGAATTGTATGTCTTGAATAGCTAATCCCTTGTCTATATATAGAGTTACAAGAGAGACCCCAAGTTGGTTTAGGATTGGTCTTCCTAATGGGTTTAAGTAATTAATTAGTTTCCAAATCCAATTAGGCAACCAATCTGATAGGATAAATCAAATCCTACTAGATTTCCTAATCTCTAGGATTTTCTAATTCCAATTGAAACTTAAGACTTAATTAATTAATTAAATAATTCCACTTTATTAATTACTCAATTAACCCTTAGGAATAATTAATCAATTAATTAATTCTACCTATTCAATTAACCCATTACAAAATTAATCGTACCACTAACGGATTAATTTTGGCACTATCATCTTACACCAGAATTGCTTCCGGAACAACTTAATTAAATTATATTCATAATCTCCCCACATCAAAGATATAGTGCTCGTTAATATATTAATTTACTGATAAATTAATTAATTAACCTCTTTAATTCAGAGACTAGTACCACTCGACCTTTTTACTATACCAGACACAAGTCCACCGGCCGGGTTTAGTATAATAAAATTTACGAGCTCATCTCGGGAGCACCATCACCCTGCACGCACCGGTACATGGTTTCTTTTCGACAAGCAGCAGCACACCAAGTAACTAAACAAGTGCACCCAACCTACCGAGACTATTGGCCACAATTGACCTCATCCTGTGCAGATCAAAGTACACTATGTCTAATCCTCATGCCCGCTCGAGTCTAGGGATTAAGAGATAGAATACCAAGAATGATTTGTCTATTAAATCAGTACAAGAAAAATCATTCTTAAAGGTCAAGTTCAATTCACGCCGGGCATATCTATATGATTCAATTAGTTTAGACAAACCAATTATCCGAATCACATAATAACCTAAACCGACAGTTTGTCCAAAACTATCTCCGTTACAAACCTCATTTATATATTATGTCTTTCAACCAATGATGAGATCTACTGTGTCACACAAGACACCTAATCATAGACTTACATAATACAAATGGACAATTAATGCACAACAAGATATAACCAAAACATAAATCGATATATTACTGGGAAAAAGTACAACATAAGCATAGCTTATGTATTCAACTCCAACAGTACACCCGTTGCCCGCCTTATTATTATTATTATTATTATTATTCCAGTAGGGATGAGGGACGAGAGGAGGGAGATCCAGCGACGGCTAGGGTTTTGAGAGAAGAAAAAAAATATTGGCAAGATAGGGAGAGAGACATGTGGGTTTAGAGAGAGAAAAGAAGAAAAAACTAGGTGAGAGAAGGGAGAGGGAGATCAAGATGAAGTTTCAAATGGTGAGGAATTCGACAAAGTTACAAATGGCGAGAGATTTAACGGAGTTACGAACAGTGAGGGCTTCGATGGAGTTGCGAACGACAAGGGCTTCGATGAAGGGCTTGCGAATGCCCTCAGAAAATGGTGTCTCGATCTCTTGAATCTCGAACCCTCTGGCAATAGCAATGAATCAACATCTCGATCTCACAAATGGTTTGCAAACGGCCTCAAAAAATAGAGCTTGTGTCAAACCCTCACCACCCCCACTATTATGGTAGTTTGTAGGAGGAGGCCCTAAATTGGGATCAGGACAAGGTCAAAGCAGAGGTGCCAAATCTAGATGAATGATGGTTGGAGAAATGACTGGAAGTTACGTCCTTTGTGCTGGTGAGAGAGATCGAAGAGCTTGTGTCCTCAGAAAACTAGCGGTGGTTGAATAAGAAGAAGGAGGAGGAGGATGGTGAGCAGCGGGCGGCGGGGCGGTGTGCAGTGGCCAGAAGGAAGAAGAGAAAGAGATTAGGGTTTCTAGGGAAAAAATTAGAAATAAAAAAATTTCAAAAAGGTCCTTGAATTAACCCTGAAAATTGGTCAAACGTTAGTTGACCAAATTTTCCTTTGAAAATGATTAAAATTGTTTAAAAAAAAGATGGGGACCGAAATTGCCACTCAAAATATAGGAGGGACCAAAAATGCTGTTACCCATATTATGAGCGACCAAAACTGCAATTAAGCCTTTTAGGAAAAGGAAAAAAATTTCAAAACGAGATAATCTTGTTGGGGCGAAAAGAGTATTTTGATTCGGACAATAATTTGATAAAATTACTATTAGCAAAAAGATTAATAAGAGTGAGAACAAAAAGGATAAGAGGTGAAAGAGTGAAAAAAAGTGTTATATTAAGGGTATTATTGCCCATTTACTTAATAAATTGAATGACATCATCTTCTTAGAAGGCGGAGTTAATGAATTGGATAGTATATTAGGATTTTTAGAATTTTAGAAACTTTCGTATTTTGACTGTAATTCACCCTTTTTTTTAGGTAAAAAGAGGAATATATTAGCGTACTGGAAATCGTCCAGCGATAATTGAGTAAGGAAGTGTGGCACACAAGGCCATTCCTGCACATCGACGACATGGGGTTTTACATAGTTTACAATCCCATAAGCATACAAGTTTTGTGAATGTGGTATCTAACACAAACGGTTAAATAAGGATGGACTTAATCTTCTACAGTCCTCGATAATGGGGATACTCATGTGTGAACCATCAGCAAGACTTTTGGCAGCTAGCACTATGTTAGCAGAATCGCCGAGCACAGAAAATGACTGGAAGTCCATCCGTTGGCACAAGAGTAGCGCTTCGCGAAGGGCCAAACCATCTGCTATTTTTGAATCAAGGATGTTTAGGAAAAATTTCCCAAAGCCATGTATGAAGTCTCCAGATTTAGCCTGAACTCAAACTTCTGCAGCAGCTCCATTCCTCTGGACTGAAATCACCTCATCGAAGTATACCTGAAGACCCTCCAACTGTGTTGGGCGAATAGGCGGTATGCTGAACGCCGTAGCAGCAAAAGTCGGGAGAGCTGGACATGTCGACTGGAAGGAATGACGCATAGCAGCAGCGGACAATTCCACCTCAAATGGTCTCAATCTCGTCTCCTCATTGATGAGCTTATTTCAGGCATACCAAATATTGGACAACAGCATTGCAACTTTGGCAGCATCATCGTTTTGTATTCTAACAACAACCTTGCAACCCAGGTTTCAAATTGAGGCCCTTGGTAATCGAATGGAACACCAACTATATTAAGAAAAAGCCACACCTCCTGCACAAAGGAGCAGAGGAAAAACACATGAAGCTGGTTGGCATGAGTAGCCGAACAGAAAAGCAGACAGTTGAAATTTCCATATGGCACTGCAGTAAGTGTTAGAGTTGAATACATAAGCTATGCTTGTGTTGTACTTTTTCTCAGTAATATATCGATTTATGTTTTGGTTATAATTTGTTGTGCATAATATGTCCATTTATATTATGTAAGTAGATGATGAGGTGCCTTGTGTGACACAGTAGATCTTATCATTGGTTGAATTAATATATAAATAAGGTTCGCAACCGAGACATCTTTGGACAAACTGTCGGTTTAGGTTATTATGTGATTCGGATAATTGGCTTGTCTAAACTAATTGAATCATATAGATATGCCCGGGGCATATTGAACTTGACCTTTATGAATGATTTGTCTTGTACTGATTTAATAGACAAATCGTTCTTTGTATTCTATCTCTTAATCCCTAGACTCGAGCGGGCATGAGGATTAGACATAGTGTACTTTGATCTGCCAAAGGGCGAGGTCAATTGTGGCCAATAGTCTCAGTAGGTTGGGTGCACGTCTTTAGTTGTTTGGTGTGTTGCTGCTTGTCGAAAGGAAATCATGTACCGGTGCGTCTGGGGTGATGGTGCTCCCGAGATGAGCTCAAAATGTTTATTATACTAAATCCGGCCAGTGGACTTATGTACGGTATAGTAAAAAGGTCGAGTGGGACTAGTCTCGGAATTAAAGAAGTTAATTAATTAATTTATCAGTAAATTAATTTATATTAACAAGCACTATATCTTTGATGTGGGGAGATTATAAATATAATTTAATTAAGTTGTTCCGGAAGCAATTCTGGTGTAGGATGGTAGTGCCAAAATTAATCCGTTAGTGGTACGATTAATTTTGTAATGGGTTAATTGAATAAGTAGATTTAATTAATTAATTGGTTAATTATTCCTAAGGGTTAATTGAGTAATTAACAAAGTGGAATTATTTAATTAATTCCTAAGGGTTAATTGAATAATTAACAAAGTGAAATTATTTAATTAATTAATTAAGTCTTAAGTTTCAATTGGAATTAGGAAATCCTAGAGATTAGGAAATCTAGTAAGATTTGGTTTATCATATCAGATTGGTTGCCTAATTGGATTTGGGAACTAATTAATTACCTAAATCCATTAGGAAGACCAATCCTAAACCAACTTGGGGTCTCTCTTGTAACTGTATATATAGACAAGGGATTAGCTATTCAAGATACACAATTCAATAGATTCACAATTCAAGAATCTAGAGAGATAAAATCCTAGAGAGAGAAATAATATTCTCCCTCGTAGTCGGATTTAAGGACCAAAATTACGGCAGCCCTATTGTCTTATTGGCAGAATTTTATTCATTGTTTTCTGGCGGGAATTTTATAGACTCGGGCGGCGGCGTGTGTTGGTATTATCTCGAGCCTAGGCGGCGCGTGAAGGTCACGCGCTTGGCGGTGGGTTTGCTGAATTTTTCTGGTGAATCCAGTTGTGTTGATTGCTGATCAATTGGCTTCTACATCATTGACCACACAACGAGGAGTCAAAGTCTTGAGTCATACAAGCGATCACCCAAGTCACGCTTCAAAGGTACTTTTCTAAGATTACGCTTTTAATAGAAATTTTTGTTGCGTGGTAATTCGAGCAAGTGCAAACCCAGATCCTATGTGGCAACCCTTTCAGCAAGTTCTCTACCGATGACAACGAGTTGGTAATCATCCGCCAACAATGATGAATCACTCTGGGTGGGATTTTGAGATGCCAAATTTTCTTCCAGATTCTCCCATCTTCTAGCTAGCATTGCATTTCTCTGGGTTGCACGGGGCGGGAAACGACTCTCAAAGATGGCATGATATGTTGTACGGACAGTGAAATCTCCTCATTGGTGAAAGTACCAATACCAACGATCATGCCCATTAGACGTGCTAACTGGTAAAGAAATGATACTCGTAGCACGCCAGTAGCAAATATGGAACGAATAAGGTCCGTGTTCCAAGCTGCTGAGGAACCACAAAATAGGGCAGCAACCTTGGCATCCTCAAGCAGTGTTTCTATAGGATGAAAACCACAATAAGGGTTGTCCCCAATCAACCAAGGGTCGAGCCAAATTTGTGTTTGTTTCCCTGAAAGAACCTTCTGACGTGCACCCATTTTCAACACCTTAATGCCCTCCAAAAGCTCGTGCCATGTCGAATGTGGTCGCGTACCAACCGTTGCATCAAATAAGGAATGAATTGGGTAATATTTGGCTTTCATGAACAGGGCGAGAAGAGAGCGAGGACAAGTGAGAAGACGCCATGCTTGCTTAGAGAGCAAAGCAAGATTAAATGACTTAAGGTCACGAAAACCAAGGCCTCTTTCAGACTTTTTTCTTGTCATCTTATGCCAAACTACCAAATGAGTCTTCCTAGTGTCAGATTTGGAGCCCCACCAGTAGTGTGATATGAGCCTTTGTATGTCGTCAATTGTACCATGTGGAATACAAAAACAAGTCATGGCATAAGACGGGATGGCTTGCAGAACTGACTTGATCAAGGTTTCCTTCCCCGCCTTGGACAAGGCTCTTTTGGACCAGCCCTGGATCCGACCTGCCACTCTGTCTCTAAGACTATTAAAGACTTCACGATTGTTTCTACCCATAATACTGGGTAGTCCAAGATACTTGCCATGAGATTGGGCTTCAAGAATACCAAAAATGGCACAGATGATGCCTCTGTCTTGCTGTGATGTGTTTGGACTGAACATAATATCAGATTCTTCCAAATTACTACTCTGGCCAGAGATGGATTCATATGTTCTCAGAGCCCAATGCATGTGGGTTGCCTCCTTCTGTTTCGCAGTGCCAAATAACAAGGTATCATCTGCAAAGAAAATGTGTGAAATGGTAGGAGCACCCCGCACAATAGATATGCCACTGAGATTTTCACAACTTTCCAGATCTTGTAAGATACATGAAAGTACCTCAATACAAATGATGAAAAGGTGGGGGAAAGTGGATCCCCTGCCTGAGTCTTGGTGCGGCAAGGTCGCCCACCTGTTGACCTCCAAAAATGAATAAGTACTTTACCGTAGCCAGAAATTGGTAGATGAGCGAGACAAAAAAGGAACTGAAACCCATTACCACCATTGTTGCCGTCACAAACTGCCACTCCACTCGATTAAATGCCTTGCTCATATCCAATTTAATGCTCATCTGTCCTTTGCTACCTGCAGATCTCAGTTTTATAGAATGATGTGTCTCATATGCAATGAGCACATTGTCAGTGATAAGCCTCCTTGGTACAAAGGCTAATTGTGAGACTGAAATAACATCAGGTAAAATAGTCCTAAGGCGATTGACAACAGCCTTTGAAGCTAGTTTATAAATTACATTACAAAGGCTTATAGGTCTGAACTGCGTAATTAATTCTGGCTTTCTAATCTTAGGGATGAGCAAATGTGCGTCAGATTAACAAGATAATCTAGCTTGCCATGATTTAACATATTCAACACATAAGTAACAATGCTAGAGCCTACAATGTGCCAATACTTTTTAAAGAAACAGGACTCATACCATCTGGACCTGGCGACTTGTATCGATGCATATCCTTGAGGGCTCGAACGATCTCTTCCTCTGAATAAGGCCTACTAAACAACTCATTGTGATCATCTGTTACCTTCCTGGGCAGGCGCCGTAATATCCTGTTCATATCCGAGGCATCAGGGTTAGACGTTGCAAAAAGTTTTGCAAAATAGCTTTGAACTATGGACTCTATTTTTCCAGGATATGTATGCGCTGCATCATCTTGCAAGCTTGTGATAACATTATTCAATTTCCTGCGGTTGGCTGCCTGATGGAAATATCGAGAATTAGAATCCCCATGCCTGTGCCAAAAAAACTTAGATCTCTGCTGCCATTTTACTGCAAGCTGTTTCCGCAGAATCTCAAGCTATGTCTACAACTACTGAATATAACTTTGGACATCCCCCGTGATGCAACCTGAGCGAAGGGTAAGTAGCTCTTGCTGCAATTTGTGAATATTTTTCTTTAAATCTTTGATAAGCCGCCGCCCTAGTGGATCAGGCCAAGCGTGTAGTTATTCAACTTATCAAGACTCCATCCGGAGTAGACCAATTTTCAGTAATGATCCGCTCACAATCTGAAGAGTGCATCCATAAAGCCTCAAAACGGAAACAACGGTGCCGATTTCGGGATACCAGCAGCAGCGTGTATCGGTGAAACTCCATGACCATACCAGTGTGGTCAAACACAAAAGATAGCACATTCCGTGATACCGTCGCTGGGAATAAAGCGCATAGCCCAAGATTCATAACTGCTCTATCCAACCTAGCTCTTTGGGTATATGGATGTTGTAATAAATGTGCCCAAGTGAACTATTCCACGATTTTTTTAATCTCTTCCAAGTTACACACTTCCAAAGCCTCTTTGAAGGACTGCATTTGCCAATTTTGCCTCGGCCCTGTGCCCTAAAATTCAAGTTGATAAAGGACTTCATTGAAGTAACCAAAACAAAGTCAAGGCTCACAAGTAGATCCATGCAACATTTGGAACTGATTCCAAGACTCCATCCGGTGAGAAACCGCAGGATGCCTATAATATCCTGTAAACTGAATTTTATTTTTCAAAAAACAAACTGAAATATCAATAAAACGCTCTGACATATTTCGTAGTGAAGCGTGAACATCTTTATTCCATAACATACCAAGTCCACCACTTCCTCCATTAGACTCATAACATACACCAAACAATCCAAACTAATTCCTGATATTATTGAAAGTAGACTGATTTCATTTAGTTTCACTAAGAAATATAACCTGGGGATGATGAGTGTGGATGTGTGCCCACAATTCCTAAATTTTTTGGGAGTTCTCCAACCCCTGGCAATTCTAACTTAAGATATTCATTGAGCTAGGCGGGTCGCATTTGCATTGCATACTAGAGAATGGGTCGCATCAATGGGGATTGAAAATTGTGGAGTTGTTGATGGTAATTTTGTAAATCCTGTTGTGGAGAAGTTGTAGTTGTAGTTGTAGTTTATATGAATTCTTTTAGTTAGTTGATACAAAACATTAAATGACTTGCTGTTGTGTGGGGAGAGATTGTATGTTATATAATTTTTTTTGTGAGTTGATTGTTATTTTATGTGATTTCTTTTCATTGTACTTAGTTGTTTCATTACAATGACTAGAAGATATCAGATCATAGGATTATAGACATCATATCAGAGTATTACAGACATCATATCAGATGTCTATAGAGATCACATCAGAGGACTGTAGACATCAGATCAGAAGTATATAGAGATCAGATCAGAGGTCTATAGAGATCAGATCAGAGTACTATAGATATCAGATCAAAGCAGTATAGATATCATATCAATAATGCGATATCATATTAGTTGTTAATTGATAGAATATTAGTTATGAATTAATCTGATATTACGTTTGAGTTGATTTGATACATTATTCTGTTAACAGTAAAGGTGTGTTTGATAAACTAATTCAGTACTTATTCTAAATAGATTAAGTACTTAATTAATTAAGGGCGTTTGATAACTCAACTTGTTTCTGACTTAATTAATTAAGAACTTTTTTAATTAAGTACTTAATAATTAAGTGCGTTTGATAACTATAATTCAAAGTTTTAAGAGATTAAGTGGGTCTGAATTGCAAGTACAATTGTTAGCCTAAAAATAAGTGATTGGTGAATCACTTATTGCTGAACTGAATTGCTTGAAAATTTTTTCTTATTTCCAATATTTATTATTCTTTTTAGTTTTTTCTTTAAATAATTTTTATTTTATTAAATATTTTTTTAAAAAAAATATTTTATCATTTAAATAAATAAAAAATATATTTATGACATGGATTTTTATTTTTTTATAATTTTAATTAATATGTGATATTTATTTAATTAATATTTTAGTTTAAAAATAATAATAACATTCTAATTTATTATTAAAAGTTTTTAAAATATTTTTATTAGTAGAATTTCACATTATTATGTAAAAAATTACACATCTTAAAAATTATGTTATATATTAAAAAAATATGTTTCTAACATTTTTTTTAAAAAAATAAGGTGATTTAATTTAAAATTTAAATATATTTAATTTTATAAACTTATTTTATAATTCAGACTTCATAATTCATATTTCATAATTTAGACTTCAGATTCAGACTTCAGATTTCAGACTTCAGACTTCAGATTCAGACGTATTTTCTAATTTTATCAAACAGAGCTAACTTAATGGATTCAGACTTCAGAATTCAGACTTCAGACTTTAGACTTCAGACTTCAGACCTCAGATTAAGTTTTATCAAACGGAGCCTAAGTGTACAATTTCCTGCCACTTCTGAAAAACAACTCCCGCCAAGTCCAACCAACACTTCATCACTTCATTCAATTTCCTCAACCACTTATTAATAGTCTCAACTACATTCATCCAACCACGTACGTTCAACATAAACTCTTTCGAAAATTCTACTATAAACAAGACCCACGTCCGGCAACGTCCATACAACATTTCCTCTACTTTTCTTCTTCCCTTCCAAAAAAACCAAGCCACAAACCTGAACTATTTCTCACCAATTTCCTCAATGGCCCAACGCTACATTATTCGTAACATGAATATCTTTGAAGAAAACCAAGAATCAACCCAACAAATGCCGCCACCACTGTCACTTCCGCTTGACAATATGCCGATGAAGCATATGTTCAATGTAAGAAATGATTCACAACTTATGCTATTTCTCGCCAAAGATGGTTTGACAGGATTGTTGCCAATGGACTGCCATTTCGTAAACAGATCGTTGGTCCTAGAGTTCTATGATGCACTACACAACAAAGATTCAGTAAATATATTGAATGTCAGGGGTTTTAGAGTTAGCAAATCAACAAAAGCAATCAACACGCACTTGCCCCTGCGGAATCAAAGTCCGGATGCACTAACACATGAGGCTCTCCGAAGAAGAAGTCCGACCAAGGAAGAAGTCAGAGCAATATTAAAGCAAAACGTTGACGTCCCAGATGATTTTTGGACGATCAGATTGGAAGATCTGAACCGTTTTGCAATCACATTGTACACGTTCATACGTTTCAATGTCGCTGCAGGAGAAGTCTCCAAGGCGTTCGGGTTGCAACTGTTAATTGCCACGATGACAAGAAAAAAATCAATTGGGGCAACATCATCAAATACTACATGGAAGAAGTTGGCACCAGATGGACTCTGAGTATCCTTTACCCCAGCCTAGCCATGGACATGTGTGGAATGGCTGGACTCCTAAATCACAATGATGATGAAATGGTGTCGCTTCCTACGTATCTTGATGACACCTCTAGCGTTCTTCTTGACATTGAATATGCAAGACATGTACAAAATCCTACGCTTGAACCATCCTCAAGCGTAGGTAGCAATTAAAAAATTATTGTACAATAAATTATATTTTTTAATATAATCTCTAGTTTTCTTTTAATATCACTATCTTTATTTATAGTTCAATTCTAGAGACATCAGATCAAGAGCAAACAGATATCAGATCAGCATATAACAGACATCAGATCACAACAATACCCACATCAGATCAGTAATTTTGATAGAAAATTATTTGAAACAACTAAAATAAAATTAACAGTATATAACAGACATCAGATCAACATGAAACAGATATCAGATCAAATGAATACAAATATCAGATCACAAGTTATTGAAAGGAAATATTTAACTGAACTAAAACAGACATCAGATCAGAAAATATAAATATCAGATCAACATATAAAAGATATCATATCAGAACAATACACACATCAGATCAGTAATCAAATGAATACAGATAATAAATATCATATAACAACAAAAAATAGACCATTTTGATAGAATTTGGAACAATTGTGAAATTTGGAATAAAAGACTAATATATTTCATATAATTGAAAACTGAATATTGTCATTTACAATCAATATTGTCCTATAAAACTGGACTAATATAAATTTCTAATTTTTAATTTCTAAAGACTAGACTGAAGTACTTTTTACAATTTTGTACTATAAACCTTCTCAATTTTGGCCTTGAGCTCATCTTTCATTGTATTTGTTTGAGAAGCCATTATAGTATAAGCATACTTGACTCTAAGAATTTGTATAGCTCTGTTGAGAGCAGCTTTGCTCTTGCGTGCTTCTCTTGTGAGCTCTGGATCCCAAGACTGAGTTGTTTGTCCCTTGTAGAGCTCCATGTGCCTCATTGTAAGAATGCCACAATCAGCGTGGTTCTTGTTATTTTGCCAGGCCAATTTTGGATACTCCACTATATAATCTCTTGGATCTCCATAAATTCTCTCTGCTGGTGTCCCCTTTATTATCTCAACAAAATACAACAGCTGCATTAATGATGAAAATATATATATCAGATCAGTGTTAAGATGATATCAGATCAATGTAAAGAATATATCAGATGAAGGGAAAGAAAATATCATATCAATGTTAAGAAGATATCAGATATGAAATAGGTACTTACGATGATTTCAGGAATTGCAGAGTACCAACTTTCATCTTCTGGGATTTTGTTGTTCAGCACAACTAGTCTTCTTGTCATTGCATTGATGCAGACAGTATACTAATGTTCATGCTGAAATATTGGGAAGAACACCTGCACAATGCATAATACTAATTAGAAGTTGATATATTTGATATATTGAATTCATTGAATAGGGGTATTAAAATTGTACTTACCATTTTCACATTTAAAGTGTCCATGTTTTTGTTGGCTAGTGTGACATCATCTACAAATTGAGATCTCATGATGTCTAGAATTTCAGGTTTAATCTCTTGCTAGGGAAATACTGGTTTTGGTATTATTGGTGTAGGAGTGATGCCTAACTTCCTGGCAGCTTGATTTGCTACCATTGAGTTTTTGTAGTCATCATTTGCCGATACGAACTCCAGTCATTGCATTAATGTATCCTCCATCAGTGAAAGCTAAAAACATAATGAATTGTTGAATTTGTATTAGATGGAATAATATTTGCATATATTTGTAAATGAATTACGTATCAAAATAATTAGGAATTCATAACTTACACAAAATTGTTGAGATATGAACAGCCTTGTTGGATCTTTGTAGTTCATATGTACGATCCATGCATTTAAAACTTGAATTGTTATCCATTCTCCTGGATACATTGACTCGAAGTCCGTTCGGTCCACCGAAATATAAGAAGCCCCAGAATAGAGTTGTTCTCTGTATGTGAATTTCAAACAATGTTAACTAAAGTAAGTGTAAAATGTGCATATCAGATGAGCCAATATAAGAGAGATCATATCAGAAAATGAATACATCAGACAAGTATATAAGAGAGATCAGATTACAAAATTAACATATCAGATCAACTCAAAACAGACATCAGATCAATACGAAATAGACATCAGATCAATACAAAATAGATATCAGATCAACTCAAAACAGATATCAGATCAATACGAAACATACATCAGATCAATATGAAACAGACATCAGATCACTATTTTTTAAAGAAAATCATTTTACAGAACTAGAACAAACTTAACACAGATATCAGATCAAGAAAATGAAAGCATCAGATCAGATGACAATGGACATCAGATTAGAGGACTATATATATAAATATACAATAGAGTAGAACTTACTCCTCACAGAGTTTATTTTGCTTATTCCCCGTCAGGTATGCATAATTTGTGAAAAGTTTCTCTTTTCTTGAGATCGTAAGGATGGCTTAGCCTTTTTTAACCAAAAATCTAATCTCAAACGGATAGGGAGTTTGCGTTCTCTATGCTTTGAGTTCGGTGTCAAAATGACATCTTCCTCAGCATTGTCTGGTTCTTCGTTGATCATGCTGGAAATAGAGTTCATATCAGCATATATTATATAACAAATCATTCAAGTAAAGATATCATATCAGTTAGTAATTTGTTTTTACTTACGTTATGAGGTCTGTTAAGACTTCATCAACTTTTGAAGTCTGAAATAGTTTTGTAGTCTGATCTGCTTTTGAAATGATGGTGTTGATATTTGTAGCAAGTAGTACTGCATCCTCCACCATTTTATCAGTATCTTCTTCATTATCTTGGGATTCTGTTTCTTCAGGCTTCTCATGTTCCTTATCTTTTCCTTTCTCAGAAGCATGTGCTTTTTATTTCTCCTTGATTGACAGCATTTTGTAGACCAATTGCTTTACAATTTGATCTTTCTTTTGCTTTGTCCTGTTCTCTTCCCTTTCTATCTCTTCTGGATGAACTTCTGTTTGTTTCAGCAGGAGTGGAGAGATATGTGGTGACTGAGGTTCTTTTTCCTTTTGCTCCACCACATTTTCTTGTATTGGTTCTCCTTCTGCTTTATGAACGCTGTCTTCAGGTGCAGATTCTTGATCTTCTGAAGGTGTACAGAGGTTGAAATTTGGCATATCATATTCCAAGCGTACAGTGGCAGATTTCTTCTGCATATTGTTGTAATCCTCTTGTAGTTTATCCGCAATTTCGACACATGCCGCATAAAACCTTGATCTTGTGATAGCGTTGGTTCATTTTCTTCTGTTAGGGATTTTGAGGATTAACCTTGTTGCTCAGGAGTTGTATTTTTCTCCCTCATGTCACGAATAATCCCCTCTACTGTGCTTGTTATTGTGGCAAATGCTGCAGCACCTTCTGGATTGTTTGCTGCCCCAACATTGTGCCATGCTTTGATGAAAGCCATCATGGACTTTGCCAAATCAACCACTGATTGCGTCATTTCATCAGCATTTTCAAAATCCTGTTGCAGAAGATAATTGTTATAGTTAGTTTGTTTCATATTAGTATATAAAAGATAAATCAGATCACGATAAAATAGACATCAGATCAGCATATAAGACATATCAGATCATAACTATGAAAGAAAACATACTATAGAACGAAAACATAATTAAAAAAGGGTGATTAAAGCATCATTATAGAGACATCAGATCATGAAAAAACAGATATCAGATCATCATATAACACATATTAGATCACAACTATAAAAGAAACCATGCAGTAAAACTAAAACGTACTTAACAATCGGACATCAGATCAAGAAAAAAATACATCAGATCATTAAATAAAACATATCAGATCCGAAGTTTACCTTGCTCTTTGATGTGTTTGGAGCTTGTTTCAATTTGCCAGTCTTTTCAGAAGCATGTGCATGTTGTTGTTTTTCCACATACATCTCGGCTGTAGCCCTTTCTCTTATCCAACCTTGACCATGTCCTCCCTTTTTCTCTTCGAGTCTTGCTCTCTCAAAGAGTTGACTCTGACTCCAGTTTGTGAATGTTGGTAGGTTTATTGGAATATCTTTGTGAATTCCATACACAACCCTATCAACATAGAATAACTGAAAAAAAATATGTTGGGTGTGAGTTAAAAAAATAAAATTTTTTAAGTAAAGCATTCCACAAACTAAAACAGACATCAGATCAAGAGAAAACAGATATCAGATCAACATATAAGATACATCAGATCACAACAATACCCACATCAGATTAGTAATTTTGATAGAAAATTATTTGAAACAACTTAAACAAAATTAACAGTATATAACAGACATCAGATCAACAGAAAACAGATATCAGATCAAATGAATACAAACATCAGATCATAACTTATTAAACAGAAATATTTAACTGAACTAAAACAGATATCAGATCAGAAAATATATACATCAGATCAACATATAAAAGACATCAGATCACAATAATACAGACATCAAATCAGTAATCAAATGAATATAGAAAGGCTAGATGAGAGACTTGTTGGAGTAGAATACATAAGCTATGCTTGTATTGTACAGTTTCCCAGTTTAATATATCGATTTGTGTTTTAGTCATATCTTGTTGTGCATTAATCGTCCATTTATATTATGTAAGTAGATGATGAGGTGTCTGGTGCGACACAGTAGATCTCATCATTGGTTGAAAGACATAATATATAAATGAGGTTCGTAACCGAGACAGTTTTGGACAAGCTATCGGTCTAGGTTATTATGTGATTCAGATAATTGGTTTGTCTAAACTAATTGAATCATATAGATATGCCCGGGGCATATTGAACTTGACTCTTAGGAATGATTTGTCTTGTACTGATTTAATAGACAAATCGATCTTTGTATTCTATCTCTAAATCCCTAGACTCGAGTGGGCATGAGGATTAGACATAGTGTACTTTGATCTGCCAATGGGTGAGGTCAAATGTGGCCAATAGTCTCGGTGGGTTGGGTGCGCGTGTTTAGTTACTTGGTGTGCTACTGCTGGTCGAAAGGAAACCATGTACCGGTGCGTCCGGGGTGATGGTGCTCCCGAGATGAGCTCGAAATGTTTATTATACTAAACCCGGCCGGTGGACTTATGTCTGGTATAGTAAGAAGGTCGAGTGGTACTAGTCTCGGAATTAAAGAAGTTGATGAATTAATTTATCAGTAAATTAATGAATTAACGAGCACTATATCTTTGATGTGGGGAGATTATGAATATAATTTAATTAAGTTGTTCCGGAAGCAATTCTGGTGTAGGTTGGTAGTGTCATAATTAATCCGTTAGTGGTACGATTAATTATGTACTGGGTTATTGACAAAGGTAGATTTAATTAATTGAGAAATTAATTAATCCTTGTGTCAGTTGGTTGTGAATCATCCTAGGAACTGGTTTGGGATAAGTGAATCCCTGTGTCAGTTGAGAGTGATTCATCCCATGAACTGGATTGGGATAAGTGAATCCCTGTGACAGTTGGGAGTGTATCAGTCCAGGAACAGGATTGAAGGAAACAGAATCTGTATCAGTCTAGAAACAGGATTGAAGGAAAACAGAAACCCAGTAGGAAGACCAATCCTAAACCAACTTGGAGTCTCTCTTATAACTCTATAAATAGACAAGGGATCAGTCATTCAGATACAACAATAACACAATTAATCCACAGGATTTCTAGAGAGAGAAAATTCTAGAGAGAGAAAATGTTTCTCTCTCCAAGTCGAATTTTCAAGAAAGTGTGCAGCTGGTTTTTGGGTTTCTAGTGGCTGAAATTTTGGCCTTGGTCTATACCAGCTGCACGTAGCTTTCTCTCTCTGCGGGCGGTGCGTTTATAGTACGTGCTAGGTGCTGCGGGGCTAGAGTTTTCTAGCAGGTGGATTGTGGTGAGTAGCTGATCAATTGACTTCTAGTTCGTTGCCCACACAACGTGAAGTCATAGTCTTGAGGCATACAAGAGAATCACCAAGTGCACGCTTCAAAGGTACTTTTCTAAGATTCCGCTTTAATAGAAATTTTTGTTGCGTGGTAAATCGAGCAAGTGCAAACCCAGATCCTACCAAAATCTTTCAAGACTTACAATCAGAAAAGAGAGTGGTCCATTGTAGGCTGTTGATGTTGTGCCATCTTTGTGGAAATACTTCTCTTGGCATTCCACTAATGCTCTGAATGTGTAGCTACACCAGTTCAGCTGCCTTATTTGATCAATGCTGTTTAGGGATTTGAGGAGCCGATATTTGATGTTGTTGATGCTCCCATGATGGTAAAGAAATGTGGTGGCCAGGTAGATAAAAAAATCCTGGACGAAGTTGATGTCACTGTAGTCCTGATGGTTGACAATGTATTGCTCAAGCTGCTTGATGGTTGGTTTTTTTGTGGGTGGCATGCCAAATCTTTGACAGTAGCGTTCAACATTCTGCTCATAATCTTCACCCTTTGACTCAGCAGTTGTGTATTCTTCAACTTCAATTGGACCTCTTGGGAAGCCAAGAACCAATTCCACATCTTTTTCAGCAATGGGAATAATTGTATTACAGCTCCAGTCTCAACTTGAGAGAGTTGAATTTTTTGAGCAGGTATTGTCCAAATTTGTTTGGCATCTTGGTGTAGTTGATACTGAGGAAGCTGTCAAAGCCTATATCCCTCACAGTATTTTTTTGTGGTTCTGAGAGTCTAGAAACCACAAAACTTATACCGTTTGGAGATGTACTGCAACTGAATCTTTTGCTCATCTCATTATCAACATCATCATCACTGTCCTTTCTCTTTTCTTTTTTCTTTTTTTTTTGTGATTTGGACATCCACATCGCCCTGTTTCTTTTCCTTATTGGCCATCACATTGGTCTTTTTCTATTGCTGCTTCTGCTACAGATCCTTCTTCTGCAATTGTTGAAGAATTTCTTCATTTGTCTTCTTCTTTGCAGGTATTTTCATCCTTTTACTTGTTTGCTCCTTTTGGATGGTTGAACAACTTCCTGTTCTTTTCTTTTCTTGTCCGATTTACGTTTGTACATTTGTTGTAACGACTTGCTAGGGGTTTCTTGAAAATCAGAACTGTCATCTTCTGCTTGAATAACTTGCTTGGTTTTATCAGCCATTATGTTTATATTGTTGTTTCCTATAATATGTCAGTAAGAGTATGCAAGCAAAAATAAGTTGATATCAGATTAGAAGAAAGCAGATATCAGATCAGCAGATATAAAACATCATATCACAATATGAACACATCAGATCAGCATATGACAGACATCAGATCACGAAAAAATAGTTATCAGATCAACTGAATATACACATCAGATCAAGCAAAACACACATAAGATCAACTTAATTCTCACATCAGATCAACAAAAAATGGACATCAGATCACTATTTTATAAGAAAATCATTTCACAGAAAGAAAACAAATTTAACACATAAATCAAATCATGATATAACTTATATCAGATCAAGAAAATGAAGGCATCAGATGAACTGAAAACACACATCAGATAATTAATTTTGATAGAAGATCATTTCACAGAACTAAAAGAACCATAACATTGAATATCAAATCAAAATACAAAAGACATCAGATCACAAAAAACAGGAAACAAATAACGAATAAATATACATTAGATCACTACTTTAGAAAGAAATCATTTCACATAACTAACACAAAATTAACAGTAAAGATCAACTGAGGAAAAACAAGACATCAGATCAACTGACTACATACTTCAGATCAAAACAAAACATATATCAGATCAAAAGAATACAGTCAACAGATCAGTAATTTTGATAGAAACTTATTTCAAAGAACTAAAACAAAATTAAAAGCATATAAGAGACATCAGGTCAATTGAAAACATATATCAAATCACTTGAATAAAGACATCAGATCACAAATGTTTATAAAAAATTATTTCAAACAACTAAAACAAAATTAATAGCATATAACAGACATCAGATCAACTGAAAATATATATCAGACCAAAAGAATACAGACGTCAGGTCACAAAATATTGAAGGCAAATAATTCAATGAACTAAAATAGACATCAGATTACGATAATATAGATATCAGAGCAACATATAACATACATCAGATCAACTAAATATAGACATCAGATCACTAATTTTGATAGAAATTAACAAAATAAACAAAAACATATATCAGACATCAAAAAAAAAAAAAATTTCGAACCCTAATTATATCAGATAACAAAATTTCGAACCTTAATTATATCAGATAACAAAATTAACAGCATAAACAAACATCAGATCAATCGAAAACATATATCAGATTAGAACAATACATACATCAGAACCCTAATTATTCAAAGAAAATAACGGTTATAAAATTGAAATCCTATGATAGGTATGTCTAATGGTTAAAAAAATTAGGGTTTTGTACCTGTAGATAAATGTCGAAGCAGGAAAAACGTTGGTTTGAGAAAAACAGCAAGTTTTTCGTCCGATTTGGAGACTTTTTTTAGCGTTTGAGTTGAACAACAAGCTTTTCTTCGCGCAGATGATGACTATGGTGTTTTCTGAACCGGAAGAAGAGTAGAAAATCGAAATGCAGTGATCTTTGAACGTATTAGAGATTAGAAATTTAGATTGTGGTGATCTGATTTGTTAATGGAACGATGAAGATCGTGGGGATGAAATCGGTTTGAGAGCGCGAAGGAAGGAAGGGTTTTGAGTTTTCAGTTTCAGAGCGGGAGAAAGGAAAGTATTCCGTTCTAATTAAGTCGCGTGTTACCACGCGTGTATAATGCGACTGGGAATGCGCGCTTGCTACAATAAAAATAAAATTTACCCTACTCCTATAGGCCTACCGTATACAAACTCAATTAATTCACCCTTCTATTTTAAACTTCAATTTGATTAAACTTGTTTTATATAAAAAAAATCAATTATCACATTTCACGCCTAACATTAAATTTGATATAAATTCTATCTAGTCTTACGGCAAGTGTCAATGCATTGTGCAGCGGCGGATATATACAGTACTAAGACAATTCCCTAACAAAATATGTGTAGTCCTTGTTTTGCCCACGAGTGACTGCTGCCGGGTTGCCCTTAATTTTCCGGGAAAGAAATTTGGTGAGAGACGCTCTGCAAATTTTCTCTTGCCTTCAGATTTCAGTTACTTTTCGAGTGCACGGTCCCACTGCCCCCGGCATCAGCCCCCTTATCCCCGGCTGCCTGACCCTCCCTTGCGCCTATACGTAAGGAATCATTGAAAACCGGAGATAATTTTGCTGGTGACGCAGTTCCATTCTTTTGTAAATCTATTTTAAGAAACAGGTTGAAGGTGGTAATATTTTCTAGGTTTTGATAAAATTCAGAGTTTGGGTTTTGATTTTGAACCACCCCTTTTGTTATTTAGGTTAAAATGTGGTTGGTGGAATGAGTGACATGGATATGGTGGAATTAAGTGCCAAATGTGGTCAGTTGGCCGGATATTGTTAAGCTGTTTCCAGGACTGGGTTGGAGGAATGATTGCGGATAAAGAATTGAAGGAAGCAATATGGCTCAGCAGCAATCCTCGCGTCTTCATCGACTGCTCACTTTGTTGGACAGTATCCTTCTATTCAGTTTCTGGCTAGTTATAATTAGTCAGTAATGTTAGGGCTGCACATCGTGGATTTTTGTTTCTTGGAATTGCTTATGTTCTCCCTGTGTGTGGGAATCCTTTTGTTTTTTTGTTTTTTTTAAATGGCTGCTTTCATGTTCTGTTCAATGTGATTTCGGTTCATGTACTTACTCTAGATATCTATTCTGGGACTGCAGTCGTTACTAGTTCAAGTTTGTACTGTTGTGCGTCTTGTTGCTTATTGTGAATGAATAGTGTATTTACGTGCTTATTTTTGTGTTATATTCTTGTCCATACTAGTTCACTCTGTTTGTGTCCTTAATGAATGGTAAGCGGGGTCAACCCAGGCTACAAGGTTTACTGCAGCTAAGCAAATTGGGGAAATTGCAAAATCACATCCGCTGGATTTGAACTCTCTGTTGAGTAAGGTGTATTGATTCTCAAAGTTGACTTGTTGTTTTGGGTGAATCTCTTTTTGATTTTATTGGGGAAATTTGTTTAATTTTCTGGCTGACAGTGGTTACATTTTATGGGATTATGTGTGAAGCTGTTAATTTTATGCTGATTCTTAATGGTACTGCTGCCAAGAGTTGCACATTTTATGAAGGGTTATCCTCTTTAACATTAGTTCTGTGTGGAATCTTTTATATGATTTGAAGTGGGTATTTTGGAGGTATAAATGATTTGCCTTTTGAGTTATGTTTTTCTATTGCTTTTTATAAAAAAAATGATATACAAATGTAAGGAAGTGCATTTGAAATGTATAAAGGTGGATTGAGAATATAAAATGGTAGATTAGAAATGTAAAATATTGCATTGGGAAGTGGAGCAAGTCCAAATCATGTTTTAATTAAACTGTCCAAACAGCCCTTGATTTCCCTCTTCTGTGCATTGTTTGGGTGGTGTTCAAGCATCTAGGTATCTATGGCACACCAAGTACGAGAAGCCAACCATAGGCTGCACCTTAATCAGGATGAATCAATAGGTATAATGAGTAGTTGAATAGCTCATGCTGCAAGTTCAAACCATAAACCATGAAGGGGAATATGTTGCTCGTGCATGAGGTGGTTTGCCAAACTGATCAACAGCCATTAATCCCAAAAGCAGCCATTATTCCCAAAAGTGGTGATTAGGATGAATGCGGAGAAGTTGAAGATATCAATTCATTCTGTGTTCCCTGTGATTCAACACCTGTTGTTGACTACAAAACCAGCTGCTCAGAGCATTAGAGTTAAATTCTGGTGACATGAATATTTAAGTTCTAGATTTTCATGCAGATGACTACCTTGATTGGGAATCCAGCCTTAGAACTACTTTGAGTGGAAACCAATGGGCGAGGAGCCAAGAGTTGTGCTTGTGGAGATGAACTTTAAAGGAGACTGCTCTCCAATGGTGGAAGAAATTATAGGAGCAATAAGAAGACAATTAGAGAGTAGATGGAAGGAGTTTGCTGGAATTCCTTTTGATCAGGAATAATTCAAATTATGCTTGAGGATGCGTTTTTCTCCTGGCTGGAAGATTTATTTAAAGACAAATAACTGCACTAAAATATTTTAGAAACTTATTTTATTAGTTAAAGATTTTGGTGTTTCAGAAGTGTTGACTCTGTTGGTTGCTCCCATAGGAGACAAGTTTTAAGAAAACTAAAACTAAAATGTATACATCTCTTCTATAATATGGCTTCACACAAATGTTGAGCAGTTTTTGTCATGATCTTTAATCTGATTGCAGAAAAAAGAATCAAAGAAGTCAAGCCCTAGACTTGGGTATTTTTGGTCCTCTCTTCCTATTTGGCCCTTGTGCCATGAATATGCCTTCCTCTGTCTATTCACCTAATCAATTTAACCTCTAAAAGTCCTTAGAGCACCTTGAACCACAGGTTTTACTGGATATCGATACATAAGTTACTGTCTGTAGTATACTACACTACCTAGAGAAGAGTCATGAATCTTATTTGTTAGTGGATACTTTCTTTAGAGATTCTATATGTAGGGGTGGGTGTTTGTGGTTGTAAACACGATATAACGACTTATTCATGGTGGCTTGTGAAGGATCATTTAGTTTATTTTTGAGTGTAAATTGTAAATAATATGGGAATATCTAAATTGTGTTTGTTTCCTGCCTTCAGTTTCTTGCTTTGCACTTTGGATATGTTTGATAATGGATTAAGAAGCCCACAGGACTCCTAACGGTTCTTTCAGAGAACTTGTTATTGATTGACACTTCCATTTAGGGTCGGTTTGATAAAACTTAATTTGACGTCTGAAGACTGAACACTGAAGTCTAAATTCTGAATTGAATAAGTGACTGAATCCCATGAATACTTAAACCTCAATGACTGAGCGTTTTAAGTGTTCAGTCTTAAGTGATAGGAGAACCACTTAATTAAAAGCAGCAAATTTAAACTAAACCATTGAGAGGACTTATTTAATTCAGACATGACAATATGAGTTATGAAACACACGTATTTAGATAAGTACTAAATCTATTTAGATTAAATACTGAATCTATTTAGATTAAGTACTGAATTTTTTTATCAAACAGACCCTTAGCCTTATAATTTTTTGGAAGGCCTCAGCCATAGGTTACCAAATTGTGAAAAAGATATTGTTACATTACACTAGGTTGTGTCGTAACATGATTAAGAAACATAGGTGTATGACTTTTATGAGTAGCTTGTAAAGCTGCATTAAATGCTACCAGACACAAGAAAGGACTGGAGGCAAAGGATGGTAGGGCATATTTTTTTTAAGAGGGAGAGGTTAAGAAGTTTGTTAAGGATACTCATTGCCATTTGAAAGACATGGTTTGGCAGCCCCCACATTTCCATTACACTTAATTATATGTGGGCACACAACCCCTAACACTTAGGAGCTGATGTGGATACTTGAATTGGAAGAAATACGGCTGTAAAAACAAGTGCAAATATGGTAAGTTACAATCAAATAATTCATTACTCCTTAGTTGGACTTTAGGACCTTCACTTGACTGTTTTCCTAGACATTAGGAAGCTGCTTGTTTCAAGTCAGAAATGGCTGTTTCTTAGGAGGTTTCCTAATAAAATTCTTATCCATTTCTGGTGGGTTGCTTTCCTGTTTAATGTAGGATCTTATTCAATCAATCAATCAACATACCCAACAACTAAGTTGGGGTTTGGGGGGTCAGACATACGCAGCCTTATCCTTGAAATTATACAAAGAGGCTGTTTCCGTACTGCGACCCGAGATACGTTGCGTCATTTGATATATCAATTTCCAGCAACTTCACTAAAATTAAGTACTGGAATTTAATTGAGCCATTTTGATGTAGTCCATTATTAGCACAAAACTAAAAGAATTGTTGAATTGACTCTTCTAGCTCCATTTGCAATGGACAATTAATGTAGGATCTTATTTAATAAAATTTAAGTGTTTTCAGTCCAAATAATAGTATGAGGAGGGTTGGTGATCTCTTACAAATTTCGGTAAATTTTTGATTGTTACCTCTAAGAACAGGAAAAGCAAGGGAAATGAAGATGATTTTCCTGTTACTAGACCTGCGAAGATATCCTATTTGAGGCCATAACCCGGGCATGCCTTCCTGAACATCCATATAAGACCTTGGTGGGTGGGTTGAGCTCCCCAAGAACAGATATCCTTAACTTTCTTCCAAATAGAATAGGAGCAAGAATGAAGCTGACCTCTCTTGTTGTGGCTAGTGAGTTTGCTGAAGCCCTTTTTTGCTTTGACGCACATGGGTGGAAGACTGCTATGAAATCCTTTATAACAGACTATTTGTCTAGGAGTAGATTCTTGTACTGATGAGCTAGAAAGTAGCTTTAATCCAGATCGAAATCCCCCATTTGAGAGCTTGTCTTAAGAATTCGTCTTAGTTGCATTTGAATGTGTAATTGATGTCAGCTATCATATATCATTAGAAGAAGTTAATTAGTCATCCGCTCTTATCGAAGTAAACCTACAAAACCCACAATATTTTCTTTCTTCATCTATATGCCATTTGTGCAGTTCCTTCTCTTTATTATTATATTGAAGTAATGATATGCTTGTTTCTTTTACTGGATGGTCATACCCTGTTTGTTAATGTTACTATATAAGTATAGGTTTCTCCATATCTTCGTAGCAAAAAATGGGATACTAGGGTTGCTGCAGCTCATGCAGTCGGAGCCATTGCCGAGAATGTTAAACACATGTCATTGTCTGGCTTGAATTTATGCCTTGAGATGAAGCTGTCAACGTCAGGACTCTCTTCTACCGTCGATGATGTGATGGAGTGGTCCTACTGGTACTCTAAATTTTTGGAGAGTACTTCATTTAGAAGGTAATCTTCACCATTTAGTTGATTCATTTCTATATCTGAGTTTATTATTCTTCTTGCATGTGATAGAATTTACAGGCAAAGCAATATCATCTTTGAAAATTGAAATCATTGAGACTGAAACTATTGCCTCACATCTAAACTGAAACATCTTTGATGTTGCAGTTTTGATCTAAATAAAGTGTTGGAGTTTGGACCTCTATTGGCATCTTGGGGACAGGTATTTCAAATTCTTTTTGCACTTGTGTGTTGGTTTTTCTGTACTTTATGGTTTTCTCACATCATAGACCTCCTTTCCATTCGTTGTATTTGCTTTTGATTAGGAAGTGTACAGTAAGTTCCATGCATTTGTTTCCAAAGTTTGGTTCTGCCATGTATATATTCTCAGTGTTTCTTGAAGTCTTGCGATGAAATTTATGATACCCTCGCTTGGCTAGAAAAGCATTAATAATTTACTTGAAGCTGTTGCTCCAGGGGGTAGCGGGCTCTAGGGGACTTGACTTGGTGGGTGAACCCAGGGAACTGTGCGATAGGAAAATTTTATTCCCACTCATTGTTTTGTGTAATGATAGAAAACTGCATCATATTATTTTTAAACATTGTTTGTTCAGCACTTATTTTTTTGGGGTCAGGTGCTATCTACATTCTTGGTACAAGAAATAAGCAGATTTTTGAAGCTAATATGTTTTTACTCTTGATACAGAAGTTTAAATTATTTGTATGGAGTAGAAAGAATAGATAGCTTTTATATAGCATTTCATGTGCGCAAGACCTTGATATGAGTGAATTGCTGGACAAGCGAAATAGATGTTTGAATTCGCTTTATCTGCCTGCTCTGTAATCTTTCACTTGTAACTTGACATTGGAAACGACTTTTTTCCACCTTCTTTAACATTCTTGAAACAAGTCTTGCTATTTTCTATTATGCAAGCTCTCTGTATGTAATGGCATCATTTTAGTTTCGCTTGGTGTGTATCTGTTGCAAAGCTGCAGCATCCATGTATGTGATTTATTTATTATTATTTTTCCACATTTTGTTCCTAATTGATCTCAAATGAATGGATTTTGTGACTGCAGTCATCATTTTAAGCCCAAGTTTTCAAATTTATATGTTTTCAGGAGTACGATGTTGCAAATGATAGCAGCAAAAATCCAAGGGAGCGATTAGCTCGACAAAAACAAAATCTTCGTCGCCGTCTTGGTGAGTTCGTTTGTTCTTGCTTTTCTCTCTGACCATTCCCCATAACCATGTAATTTCTATTCGTCTGTCTTGTTAAAATTTTCATGTACTAGGCCGTATATTGGTCTGACATTATATTGCTTTTCTTGTATCTAAGTGGATGATATGGCATGTGCATGTGTTTGATGAGAATGGATCTTAGTCAGTCGTTCTAGGCTTTTAGGAAGGCAGAAAACTGAGATAAAAAGAGAACATGAATTGAAACTCTGGTAAAGCTTGCAGGAACCTGAAAATTTTATAGAAAAATCACTCCTAGAACCATTAGGTGGCACACCTAGGTTAACATTTAGGCATCAAATCCAAGGCAATGTTGCATCTCGAAACATTTGAAGAAGACGAACCTGGAAAGTATCTGAATTCTATTTTAGTAGAGAGGTATACCATTTATAGTCTACAAAACTAAAATCCAAGGTAGATTAGGGTTCATACTTCACTTCCTAAAGGATGAAATTCCTAACTAGACTCTATTGTGAAATGGTAACTAGGCGTAAACAAACTTCAGAAACAAGGATTGAATATAAGAACCCAAGAATTCAGGGAAGTCTTGCAAAGCTGCAATTGTACTGAAATACCCTTGACAATGTGAATAAAAAAATTACTTGAAACAACAATTAAGATTTCTGCAGCCAAAGACATTAAAACCACTTCTGCAATAGTTCCCCATCATTGAAAGTATGCCAAATCAAGGTTTGGGCCTTGGAACCCTCTTTACTTCGCCTATCTCATGCTTTAGTAACCCTTTGCCTTTTGCCCAAATATCACACTTTGTCACATGTACATACGTCTTTCCTTAGAGTTTTCCAGATGTAAGATTATTGATGCCTTCTGTAGTGATTAGACACTTGATTCTGAATGTTACCAGTGGAAAAATTTCCATTTGCTATGTTGAATAGTTTTTAGCATTTGAGAGTGGGTTAACTTATTTTATTTAGCTGCAGAATTGCAAGGAAAACATGAGCCCCTTGGATGATTTATTTGTGTGTCTATTACTCAATTATGGTGTACAAGCACATGCAACATAATTGGAACATGCATATTTATGAAATACCTTACAACTGGGGTATTGTTGATCTTGCAAGTAAGAAGTTGAAATAACCATTTGTTGTGAGCTGAGGCATGCATTTAACAGAGCATAAGGTTATCAAAAGACAAAAAGATGCGAGTGTGAATTCGGTATAAAGTACTGTCAGATGTACTGGCTTATGAAATCTATGATTTTACGAAAAGTCAAACATCTATTTGTTCTGTGATCAAGTCTATGATTCTATTTCGGTTTAATCTTTTCTAAGTTGGTTTTCTGTGATATTCATACCTTTTTGAATACATGTTCTAGTCTTATTTAATTTCTGATAATTGTTCTGTTGCACCAATGACGTTTTAAAATAGAACAGAACCGAAAAATGCAGCGGAAATATCTTCAAAGAAGTTTTTGTTAGCAACAAAAGTAGTTCCAGTTGATTCATTTGGCCGATTGTTTTGGTGAGGGTTTTTAGGCAAGCGGCAGTTCTGCTAATTATGATCTTCCTGTCATAAGAAATATTTATACTGTTTTTACCGATCATGTTCAATCCTTAGAAGATTGAGCTGTTCACAAGAGGAGAACTTGTATGTGCGAAAAGGTAGTTAAACAGATGGGATCTTGTGCTATGTGTTGATATAATAACTCTCAACAGATGGGAAACAGGCAATGTAGAAACAGATAATAGTTGTTATTTCATGCAAGACTTTTAGGCCTTGAGAATATACTTAAGCTGTCATTTGCATTTTTTTCGATGTCTCTGTACATGAGTAACTTATACAGGCTTGTTTTCCAGTTGATGTGTGAATTTTTTATGCAGGATTTGCTATGTGGTTGAATTTAACTTGATAGATCTTAAGCATCTACTCCTTCCTGTCCTATTTATAGGTCGCCAATTATTTTTTTACAGAGATTAATAAAATTGGTTGGGAGATAAATGTATAATTAGTTTACTAAATTACACTTAGTTAATGAATGTGGTTGATATAGATCATAGTAGTATTAGCCATGAATGATGGTATTTGGAGATAAAATTGGAAAACAAACATTAAATGCTTCCTAGGGACAGAACTTGAGGTTAGTTATTATTTTTATTTGCCTGGAAAGGTTTCTATTGCTATCTCATTATTTGTTGATAAAGTAAGAGTTTTAGCAGATTTTAGCCCTTGTTAGTCATAGGATCTATGAATTAGCATTGTTCTCTTCAGAGAATGAAGTTTTCAGATTTTAGTATGATCAAATTCCTGCTGTCAATCTTTGAGGGTGTTATGCATCTTGGCATAGGATTTATGCCTCAGGTACCAAGGTGTTGTGTGAGGGACCCAAGATTTGTTTCCTTGGTGTTTCTTAGGCTATGTTTGCATTTTTTTTTTTTTGGAGGTATTTTGTATTGGTAATGTGTAAATTTTTTTTGTTGAGAAAGTTTTTATGGGAAAAAGAGAAAAAGGAGGGAGAAATTTTTTAAAATAATGTGCGAGGAATTTTGGAGGTAATTGCAATTGATTGTTTGGATATGTTGTGTTTTGTAGGAAAATAGGTTACTTTTCTTGGGAAAAAAAATAGCCTTAATGTGTTTATTTGTCTTCATTTTACTGTAGCTTTTGTCAGCTTTTGTCTCTGTTTGCCTTCTAATCGAAGCAACCTTAATTCTAAATCTCAAAAGCTGCCAAGTCGTCTATCTGCATATTTCAGTCTTCCTTCCTAATCCTTGAAGGGAGCACCTAAGATGTGATAAACCTTATCAATGCTTGTGCTGCATTTCAGGCATTAAAGGGGTCATATCCCAAAGTTGTAGCATGAATGTTCCACGCTGCATTTTTGTCAAATCGATCACCACACTCACTGCTATACATCAGTCAGTGGTGATATTAAGCCGAGTAGGAATTGCACCTTATTTTCCATACTCACTTTTTGATGTTTTCTTCAAGCTGATTTGGTCTTTGTGGGTTTCCTACAAGCTACCCATAATGTTGTTTGGTATTGGATTTAGATGATCATGTAGTTCTGTGTTTGTGTTTAACTTTTATGTTGTCTTCCTTTTTGCCTTGATATTGACAATTTACAAATTAATGAGGAAAGATTGTTATACAGGTTTAGATGTGTGCGAGCAGTTTATGGATGTTAATGATATGATAAGAGATGAGGATCTCCTGGTTCAGAAGTTTCACTCAACTGGCAATGGTGTTACTCAAGATTTTTCGTCAAGGTCTACGCGCAATATTCAGCAATTTGTTGCCACGATGGCTCCTGGAGTAAAATCGAGGAGACCGAGTGCTAGGGAACTGAATCTATTAAAACGTAAGGCAAAAATAAGTTCCAAAGATCAATCAAAAGGGTGGGCTAAGGATGGTAATGGTGAGGTATCACAATCACAAGAACCAGATATCATGTCACCCAAAGGCATTTATCCTGACATATTGAGCTTGAACAAGGTAAGGAAGCAAATAGCTTCTTGTCAATTGTTGCTGCTGTCTGGACCTGAGCTACTGGTCTGGTGAAGCTCTTCTGTATGGATGGATGTATGTGAACGTCATATGCCTCTCTTTAGATGTTTGTTGAATTCTGTTGCTCATCTCATTGAAAGCTTTTGTTTAGGTATCAGTTGAATAATGTACTAAGTTGCGCATATGCATCAGAAGTTTTTTTGGCTGGATATGGATGGGAGGGTGCAGACTAGTGACTGTTTCTGTGTGTATGTGGTGAGGCAGGGGAGGGGAGAGGACGGGAGGGGAGGGGGATGGTGGGTGACTGGGTAAGGGAGAGATTAATACACAGGTGAATTGGTGCTTAGATAGATAATTGAAATCATATTGTGTTGACTCTGGCTATTTTGTTTCGCCAAAGGTTTTGAAGTTGCATTCAGTTTAAAGAGTATACTGTTCCGACATCTTGCTTAGGGATTCTAAATTTTGCAGGTTCAATTCCCTCTAATAAGTTTTAGCTGTAAATTTAACCCATTCAACCATTCTGCTTCCAGGTGGTCCAGGTTTTGGTGGGTGATGGGTGTGTTGAGGGGGTTAATTCTATTGAAAATTTTTAATTTTAAAATATGCCTGCCTTGGGAGTTTTAATGACGGCCAACATCCAGTTAATTGATGAGAAGTCTCCTTATTTTACTTCTTTGTGAATTTTGATTGCATGAAATTTGTCCTTATCTGATTGGTCTCCTGTAAAAATTCTTTGAATTTACCTTTATCATTGGTTGATTTATGGTCTTCGGTTTTTCCTTTTCATATAGTTTTGTTATAAATAGATAAATAAAAATGTGTGTGTATATTTATTTATATATTTATTTTCAGGTTCATCCCGTAACTTACTTGGAAAAATTATATCATCAATTTATTCTTTCTTCCCCATGATAGCAGTATTATGCTATACTGGTAAATAGCATGTCGTGTTCTGGTTTCCCTCTCAAATATACGCATAGCTTTTAATAAATTAGTGGAAGATATGCAGAATGATTTTTTCCCATATATTTAGTTCTCTACATGCATATATACAAAAAGCCAGGAGCTATCTGTGGTGATTATACATCCATTGTACAACTAAGTATCTTGATTCCTAAATTACGGATGTACAAATAGGAAATAATCAAAGCAATCACAAATCTCATTGCCGCCAACTCCCCCTGTCAAGTTAGGAGGCAGATTTGACACATGCCCACCTTCGGTAGCATTATAGGGAACTATCCATGTTGATGGCGTCAGTTGTAATGGCTGGCAACTGATCTGAATTCCTACTATACTAAACTCAGATTGTGTCAGAATCAAATTTATCTTTAATATATTCTTCTGGTTCTAGTTCAACATGCTTTAGTTCAATCATATGTTTAGATTTTAGCCATTTGAATAGCTGCATTATTACCAGAAGAAAACACTATACTATAAGCAATTTTTAGCTATAAAAGTTGTGTGATTATATGATGCAAAGCGTGATATTTAGTGCCTGCATTAGATTATGAACCAAGTAACCAAGTTACCTCCAACAAATGATGGTTATCAAGAAGGGATTTTCTAATCCATTCTACTCCACAATATCAAGAACATAACACAAACAAAAACCAATATGCAAAAACCAAGCTAAAGATAGATATTCTCATATGGTTTTTGTTCGCATCTTAAACTGGACTCAGAAGTATTGGAGAATAGTTTAGGAATCTAATGTTCTAAACAATCTAAAGATGGATATTCTTATTGACAATGCCAAAGAATAATTCTTGATATCTCAGTTTCTCTCTTCGGTCGCAAGCCATGAATAAGATCTGCTACGCCTTGGTTTTCCTCAAATTGACATGGACCGTCTCTTTCCTTGCCCACTCATCATCCTTGTGAGTTTGCAGGGGGGGAAGGGGGGGTATTAACTTTCATAACCATTAAGATCCTTGGTACTCTACTCATGGAGAGGAGGTTATTTGCAAGAGAATAGGTGCAAGTGAAACAGAGGACGTAGAAAATCTTGGAGAAAGACACATTTGAGAATCCTGTAATTGGCTCCTTCCTATCGTCAACCTATAAAACTCAACTGGTTGAGATGTAAAAGAATCAGTGATAGTAGTCATAAGATGTACCAATAGTGCAAGTATTAGAAGCAAGGAGGACAGACAAACCAAAATTACCTTCTTGAGAAGATACTGTACATGAGAAGAAGAATACTGGTAGTAAAATTTGATCAGGTCCTTTATTCTTTCTTAGCTTGCCTATGTTTATATTATTCCAGTGGCCATGCTTCATCCTGCAAACATCAACTATATGTTTATTCTTATGGAAGTGTGTGCAAAACTGAAACTGAGGACCTGTAGATCTCCAAGAGCTAATATTGGAGTATTTTCAAACATCTATAGCTCTGTGTCATACTTCTTCACGAACAAATGAATGTGGTTTATGTTCTAGTTTATTTTTTATTTTATAAATCTTGTCAAGGGAGAAGTAGCTAGTTCCGGACTGTTAACTTATTCCAATTTATGAGGAGGACCAGTGAGAAGTACACCCAACCTGTCTTCTGCTATGTGGTTTCAATATTTTTCAATATCAGCATGTTTAGTCTTTGATGGTCGATCCATGAAATTGAGTTTTGCTGATTTGTAGTAGACTGGCCACCTTGATGTTTAATTGATAAGACTTCTTCATTAGTTCATGGACTTGAGAAACTTATTTCTGTACATCCTGGAGTGGCTTTGGTTTTCAACACTGCACAAGATCTAACTGGTGCATCTTCACCCTCCCCTTCATCATAACCTGGATCAACTTTCAAGGGTGCAACCTTTTTCCCCATTGGCATAGCCCGTTTCTTTTGCTTCCAGCAATATGCATCTCCAAAATCTTTGACCAAACCTGATAGTTACTGCCGTATGATTACATGGGGTGTCATCCTTTGTCGTGATAGAGATGTTGCTATCAAGGGATTCAGTTTCTCATCTGGAGGTAGGATGGTGCAGCCTTACTCATTTAGGAGAAATATTTTATTTTGTGGTTAAATTTTGAAGCACATAGGGCCAAAAAATGGTAAGTTCTGTTTATGCTCTGTGTGATTGGAGGCTGCAATAGAAAATGAGGGTGCTGCAAGTGTATATCTTTTCCTTTGGGAGCTATTTTCATTGTTGACTCGATGCCTTGAAAAGCCAATTGGTTGATGATTTGCTTGCATAAGCGATTGCTATAATCAATGTCTTGATTTTGAAGAATGAATCTGTATGAAATTCATAAATATTTGATCTTTCTTGGTTGAATCCTGACTAGGCGGAATTTTTTTCCTCTGCCTTGCATGTCAACAACTGTGTTTTACATTTTGTGATGTTGAACATAATGGCAGTGGGGTTTATTATGTCTTTTCTTGAAAAATATTTGATGCACTTATTTGAGTACATGCTTTTTGATGCAGCAATTTGCAGATACCGTGTCCGATGACGATACCTTTGATGCCGATACTGAGGGTGCTTGGCCTTTCCAAAGCTTTGTCGAGCAGCTCCTCCTTGATATGTTTGATCCGGGTAAACTACTGCTAGAATAAAAGTTAGTCGGTCGAACTATTGTCAACTTTCTCATTCTAATGCACTTTTGTCTTAATTATTCAGTCTGGGAGGTCCGACATGGCAGTATTATGGCTTTGAGAGAAATCTTATCCTTTCAAGGTGCTTGTGCTGGAGTTATTATGGCCGACTTGAATTCTGACTGTTCATCAGGTTCCAGTTTCAAACATAAGGAAGAAAATAAACTTAAGAGAGCTACTGATCTGAATATACAAGTTCTGTCTGATGAGTACCAGTCATCTTTGAAAAGACCAAAGATTGAGGATCCATCTTCTCAAGTGTCAAATAAAGTGATTACTACCAGTAAAGATGATGACCATGGAATTCATGTGAATCTTGACCCTGCGTCGAATCTGCCCATGGGCCATACAAACGGTGAACTTGCTATGTCTATTAAGGAGGGGGTGACTCAATTAGACATTGATATTGCATTGGATCAGAGTAATGGTGTGAGCAATTCAAGCATTTTCTGTGAGGACAAGAGGTCCCCCGAAAAGACTGACATACTTAATAACCTTCCTGAAAACTCAGAGCTGGTCAACTTGGTTAAACTGGCTAGGCATTCTTGGTTTAAAAATTCTGAATTCCTTCAAGATTGTGCAATCCGATTTTTGTGTGTCTTATCACTGGACCGGTATGGTTTTATTGCTCCGTAGGATACTCGTACTTCATTATTACTTGCTTTAGCATTGTTTTCACAGATATGTCTGCAGTCGGTTGAAACAAAGTTTTCTATTTAAATTGTAGATATCTTTGATGCACATCTTTGCTTCATTTTATGCATTTTTCTTTTTGTAACACCTTTGATACATTTTTCTTTCTACAGTTTTGGAGATTACGTGTCCGATCAGGTTGTTGCTCCTGTACGAGAAACCTGTGCCCAGGCATTGGGTGCTGTACTCAAGTTTATGCATCCTTCCTTGGTGCATGAGACTCTGAAGATTTTGCTTCAGATGCAGGTAAATATATAGTGGGGTTGAGCAAAAAATGGATGTTGTTATCCACATCTCTATCGTGACATCCATTTTAATTAGTCCGGCCATTCTTTCAGCGTAGCCCAGAGTGGGAAATTCGTCATGGAAGTCTTTTAGGCATCAAATATCTTGTTGCTGTCCGACAGGTAAATTGTTTCAAATGCTTGTTCTAAACAAATTTTCCCTTCGTTGGTTCTTGAAATGTACTTCTTGAGCTGCGGCTTTTTGTTTATATCAAAACTTTAATATTGGAAGCCTGCACAATCTTAGATGCTTGAGCAAAATTGGATCTTTTATTTTACAAAATCTTACTGTTAAATATTTGGTGAAAGAGATTATAGTCATCTTTGATTTTCTTGGTTTTTTCTTTTTATGCGGAGGTATTTTTCCTTGTGAGCCTGCTGGTTATTGCTTTTTCCTTCATATTCATTGTTTCTCTGTGAACTGTTTGAAAATGCTTGTCGATTTTTCTCTTCTTGTTTGTAGCGGGAGTGTCATGAAAGGAAAAACTTCTTTCTTTAACAAAGCTTTCCCTATAATTTTGCAAAATCAATCCTTATTTCAAGAGATTTAAGATCACTAATATAATTTTTAAAAGAAGAAACCAATCATTAATCACTCTATCAGTTTAATTATTTAACTTGCTAAATTAATAAAATAAAAATTTCCAAATTATAACATAATTTCGGAGTTTCATATAAATATATATTTCAGTAATTATATGCCAAACAAACTCTGATAAATAGGCAGAGAAACACATACAAAGTCTTAAATAACAATTTGAAAGTTATGAAATGTAAAGAATTTGTAAAGGTTAAATAATGATGTGTAGAAAATATGGATGGAAATTGGAAAAACCTTCGACCACCAAGTTTCAATCCTGAGTTTTAGAACTAACTATTGGGTTGTATTTGATGCTCTGGATATAATTTTTCTCAACCCCAAGGAGAATGATGCAGAAGACTAACTGAAGGTTTGTTAGCAAGATGTTCAAGTCAATGACACATTCCTAGATGGATCAGAGTTTGTTATTAATTAAATCTTAGTAGTGTCTCATTTCTGCTAAACCTGCTTCTGAACTGGAGCTTGCCAAGTCATTTTTGTAGCAGGTTCGGTAGTGACAGAAATGAAAATCCCCTTTAGCATTACATGCGACATCAAAAGATTGTGGAGACAAGGCATATATGAATGGGTTTGCGCTTATACAAGATTGAGAATTGTTGGTTCAGTTAAAATGTGAAGGCTATACTGATATGACTATTTACAATATTTCTTAGGCTTTGAAAATCCCTGCAATGGAAATCTTTTTTAATTATGCACATGAAGATGTTCCTTGGGTCTCGTTGGCCTTGTTATATAGAATGTTCTGCAAACATGTTTCTGAAAACACAAATTTGTGTATTTCATTGGTCTAAACTCCACATGATCATAGGATTATTCCACAAAAGGTATGTGAAGTATTGCAAAGCCTAGAAGATGCTGTTCTAGGCCAATCACTTCTTTTTATCGTAAGTTAGATCCAGACTGTATAGCAAAACTTAGTCATAGCCCTTTTCTCATGGGATGACTGACGTAAGTAATAGCAATGGAGGACATTTATAGACTACCGAAGCCATGTGCTTCTTCAGACCTAACAGAAAAATATGTCTACAGTGGAGTGACAAAGTTATTTCTCATTGTCACTGCCAGCAGTTGCTAGTTAGCCAACTAGTTGATTATTTTGTTTCCCTCCCTTTTGAAACTAGTCAATAAGCAGCCTGTGCTAATTAAATAAGACTCAGAAACCCATGTTGCTATGTTGTGCCAACTGCAATCAATCTAAAGCGAGAAGGAAGAAAGTTTGCTTTGAGAAAGAAGGCCCCGTATTTAGATTGTAATATATTACAAGGCGTAAAGGAATGGTATTAGTGTCCCTCCATATGCAAAGCTGGTCAACACCGCCATATTGATTAAAAAGGAGGAGCCCTCCAAGAATCCCTACTAATAAAACTTCTCTCGATAAAGCAAATTTAATACTCCAAAAGCTTTGTACTATATTAACCTCCCTTGAATCAGATGGTCTTAGAAAATAGAATATGTGGGCTGGGCGGGAAATGGGTGATTGGTTGGGAAAAGAATTGCTGAGAGGTAACTCATGCTTTCGCACAGTACTTTGATGTTTTGGTAACTGGTTCTTCATTTATTTGTTAATGAAGTTCATTCCTCGATTCGCTCATTAGTTTTGAAAACCCACTACCTTTGATGCTCGTGTTTCTTCTTGCCACAGCTGTTCTAACCGATTTTATGTTTATTTTGGCTGCAGGAAATGCTTGGAGATTTGCTCATTTATGTCCTTCCAGCATGTAAAGCAGGACTTGAGGATCCTGATGATGATGTAAGGGCAGTGGCTGCAGATGCCTTAATACCTACTGCAGCTGCTATTGTTTCTTTGAAGGGTCAAATTTTGGATACCATAGTTATGCTACTGTGGGATATTTTACTTGATCTGGATGATTTAAGCCCGTCAACCAGCAGGTGCTTCTTGACTCTTGATTATCCTTGTTTTTATTACACACTTTGTCTCGCATTGCATGGCCTTTTGCTTGTCTTTTATTCAATAATTTAGGTCTTTCATTTTTTCCCATTCCTATACTTGATAGCCATACATAGGCAATTGGGTGCCTGAATTTTATGATCTCTCGCCTCCTATTGTTTGTTAAGTTTTGATAGTTACATGTCCGTTTAATCTGTTTCGATTTTCAGCTTTTTGGTTGTTTCCTTCATATTTTGAGTGTAGAGGTAGATGATCACTGTAACATGGAGGAGTGTGCTGTAAAATCTGAATTGTGTTAATATTACTTGCTTTACATTGCAGTGTTATGAATCTTTTGGCAGAACTCTATTCTCAAGAGCAGATGTTTCCCAAGTCACTGGACTCCACTATGTCCTCTGACAAACAGGAACTTGATTTAAATGAAACTGGTCAGATAGGTGCCTTGGAAGAAGAAATAAATTCTATTGAAAATCTTGATATGTTGTCAACATTAGCACCAAGGTTATGGCCTTTTATGCGACACAGTATCACCTCTGTCCGTTACTCAGCCATTCGAACTTTGGTATTACTCTCTCTTCTGTTATTTTCCTTGGCCTGTTCTCTGCGAACAGTATTAGCCTTCTATAGTTACTTTCATTTGATAGTGTTTTTAGCCTAGTTAAAGGACCTGGAGAGTCTTCTCCTGTTAAGCTTGTATGGTTTGTGTTCTCATTGGATAAAAGAGGTTGGATAATTTGTTTTCTTTGGTGCAGGAGCGTTTACTTGAAGCTGGTCATAAGAGGTGCATCTCTGAGTCTGGTAGTTCTTTTTGGCCGTCTTTTATTCTAGGTGATACGCTTAGAATTGTTTTCCAGAACTTTCTGCTTGAATCAAATGAGGAAATTTTGCAGTGCACTGAGAGAGTGTGGAAGCTTCTCCTTAAGGTGGTGCTTTTAGCTATTTAATGTCATTTTTTTTCTCTTTACTTTTTTTGAGTTGGATTTTGACAATCAGTTTGAAATGATAAAAGCACCTCTCTATCTTTCTAATGCATGAGATCTTCTCCTTGGTGTTATCAAATATTCAAGCTGTACATTCATTTAAAGGTAGGTGATAAAAGATTAGAGAAGTTACGTTTCCTGTGCCTTTTTAGAGATTGGCTTGTTGAAATAGTTTTCAATAGGAGGAAATGTAATTATGTCGATGAAATGCCATTTTTCGGCTATTGAAACTTTGCCAAAAATAAGCATGCGGGAGTCTCGGATGATTTTCAGATGCAGAACAGTTAATAGAATTTTATTCCATGTTAAACTCATTTTTAGCAGCTCCCATTATTCACAAATATTTTCGGGAGTGTATGCTGTTCACTATTGTTAATTTATTTGTTTAATCTTTAACTTAAATCTCTTGTCTCCATCGAATGAGATTTATCTGACCACGATACTCTTATTTTCTGACATCTCTACTGATCATGTAATGCATCAGTTAACCTGGGTAATCTTTAGGGCAATATCATGCCAGAATATCATGCAGTCTTATATATTCTCCTCCAAATATTTTCTTTTTTGCATATCTAAGTATTTCCTCTTTGCAGAGAAGACATTATCTTGCCATCGTACTGGGAAGTCGTATGTCGTTAGATGTAGAATTTGAATTTACATCTGAGTTAATATAATGTTGAATTTGGAGCTGCAGTTGTAAACAAAAGAAATTGATTACGTATTAATAATACTTTTAACCTTGAGGTTTTGGGGCTGGGTGAGAAATGCTTTAAATCCTGGGACTTCTTATAGTGTTCTAGAAGTATGTGGTGATGGATAATCTGAAGGTTGATCATTCTACTGTTATGCTTGAAATAGTGTAATTCAGCCTCACTTTCCATGTTTAATGCTTTAGACAGTTGAAATAATTTTCAGGGATAGGTGTCTCTGTTCCCACATGACACAATTGTGGAGTTTACCATGAATTTTTTCTGGGTTTTGTTGAACTTGGTGGTTTAATGACTGAAAACTGATTTTGTATTTCTATATATTTGTTGTGAGAGTTTTGGAGTAAATATCTTTCCATGGCTGGGAGTAGTGTATGTATCTCTTCTGGTCATGAATAGTTTGATGCAGTATAAGATACACGTTGGAACAATTAGGAAGTTCTGACTTCAGGAATTTTATTTTTATTAGACATATTTTAGTTTTTGGTAATTCTGCTTTAGAATTGTTATAGTTTTAGGTAATAATTAGGTTTATTATTGTGGTTTAGAAATACTCTCTCCATTCTAAAATATATGTCAGTTTAGAGTAATGATTTTGGTCCAATTTATAAGTGCTTTCAGATTATCAATGAACATTTCACTATCTAAACCCATTTTTACCCTCATCTACTTTAATGTTTAGTTATTGGAATTGGGAGTAGTTGTATGAAAATGGAGAGAGAATTCTTAAAACTAGAGTTTTAGAAATAGAGTATGAAGGGTAATTTAGTCACTAGATTATCAATGAACTTGTCACTATCTATTCTCATTTTTACCCTCATCTACTTTAATTCTTGGAATTGGGATTAGTTTAGGAAGGAAAGATAATTCTTGAAACTAGAGTTTTAGAAATAGATATGAAGGTTAATTTAGTCATTTGTTTAATTACTCCTTGGTCCAAGGGTTTTTCCTAAAACGATATGTTTTAGGCCAGAATGAGTAGGGAACATAACTCTCATCTATTGGCATCTATGTATTATGGAAGTTCTTGATGTCTTGTTTGATTATTGAGTAAAATTTTGGAAAAGTTCCGTCTTTTTCTATGGTTCCTCCCTTGTGTTCTCTGAGGCTTGCGCTGTTATAGTGGGATGATTGTCATGGCTTCTGCTTACATTAGAATGTTTGACATTAATTAGTTAACTCCTTCCTGAATGTTCTACTGGTTTGTGGTTCTAAGATGCTCCTTTTCTGGCTGCATTATGTGTTCAATTTCCAGTGTCCTGTCCAAGATCTGGTACGTGTTGCTGAGTCATACTTCTTGTCTTGGATTGAGCTTGCAACAACTCCATATGGTTCACCTCTCGATGCCATGAAAATGTTTTGGCCGATAGCCCTTCCTCGTAAAAGCCACTTCAAGGCTGCAGCTAAAATGAGAGCCGTTAAGCTTGAAAATGAATCTTCTAAAAGTACAAGTGTTGATTTCTATGAAGGTGGTATTTCCCAGGAGAAGATTGGGGATTCTTCTGACGCTGCTAAAATAGTTGTTGGTGCTGACGAAGATGTTTCTGTGACTCGTACGCGAGTTGTTACAGCTACTGCTTTGGGCATTTTAGTTTCTCAGTTGCATGATGTATCCCTGGGATTTGTAATGGATCCATTGTGGAAGATGCTCACTTCATTGTCTGGAGTTCAACGCCAGGTATAAATCAGGCTTAGGACTTCGGAAGAAAATCTTTCATTTTCTTTTGTTCTTCCCAGATTTAGTCTCGGTGCAGTGGTAAGGTTACAAACATTAGGCCTTATTGGCCCCTCTATTCTCTGGACTGAGTGGAATTTCTGCATGCAGGAGCTGCTACGCGAAAAGCTTCCGTTTCTTTCTTTTCTATTTCTCTTTCCATTTTGGATTACTGGGTTATAATACTATTGGCATATTTTGATAATTAGGTGGCTGCAATGGTTGTCATTTCTTGGTTCAAGGAATTAAAAATGAGGGAGCTTTCTGTCTCTGGCGAAGTCAATACTACTTTACGTTGTTTCAAGGACTGGTTATTAGATTTGTTAGCTTGCACCAATCCTGCATTCCCCACAAAAGATTCACTTCTTCCATATGCCGAACTTTCAAGAACATATGCTAAAATGCGAAACGAGGCTTATCAATTGCACTCTGCTGCTGAGGCATCTGGCATGTTTGCTTATAATTTGATGCCTTCCAAATCGGACGTAGAAAACTTTACTGCAGATGATGCAATAAACTTTGCATCTAAACTTCCATCTCTGGTGAGTGAAACTAGTGATGAAACATCCACTGAAAGAAGCATTTCGCATGAACTAGAGTCACCAAAGCATAGGCTTTTAACAACAGCAGGATATTTAAAATGTGTCCAGGTATGTTCAATTTATTATTGAGTATCACCTTGTTCTCTTCGTGTATAGACGTTTAAAGTTTTAACCTTAACTTTTTGTTTAGTTAATTTGATGTTAGTTCCATCAATGTGCAGGGAAATTTGCACATAACCGTTTCTGCGTTACTGGCTGGTGCGGTTGTCTGGATGTCGGCGCTGCCTTCAAGACTCAACCCGATCATCTTACCATTGATGGCTTCAGTCAAGAGGGAGCAGGTTAGCATTTACGAGGGGGTTTTCGTTAGGAAATAACCTTCACTTGCCTGTTTTCTCTATAAAAACTGCTGTTGATTATTTGGCAGGAAGAAATACTGCAAAGTAAGGCAGCTGAATCCCTTGCAGAACTAATTTCTAGTTGTATTGAACGCAAGCCAGGACCCAACGAAAAATTAATTAAAAACCTATGTAGTTTGATGTGCTTGGATCCTTGTGAAACACCTCAAGCTGCTGTTCTTAGCTGCGTTGAGATAATTGAAGAACAAGAACTCCTTTCTTCTGGAAGCACTTCCAGCAAACAGAAATCAAAAGTTCATATGCTTGCCACTAGTGAAGACCGATCAAGAGTGGAGGGCTACATTAGTAGGCGCGGGTCAGAGCTTGCACTAAAGTATTTGTGTCAGAAATTTGGTTGTTTGTTGTTTGATAAACTACCAAAGTTGTGGGATTGCCTTGTGGAAGTTCTTAGACCTTATAATTTCGAGGGTTTAGCTCCAAAAGATGAAACTAGTATTGATGTGTCTATTAGTTCAGTTAAGGATCTGCAGGTGCTGATAAACAATATCCAGGTATTGATTCTCATTTCATAACCTTTTTTTTTTAGTGAATTTAGATCTGTTTATGAATGAAAAATTACACCGAAGTTTCTTATATCTTACGGCATAAAAATATTTCATGGATTTTCTTGTTTCTTACAATACCTGATATATTGCTCGCTTCTCTATCTATTTTACTGTACCCTTTGACTAGTGACATAGTTGAAGCCCAAAAGCTACAACTCATTCTTGTAAGTTCGATTTGTGAAGATGCATGGAGACTACATTCTGACTTCTGTAGCTATAGGATTGCGCTCTACTGATATGGGAAGGGGCGTCATTAGATTAATGGTTAACAATGGCAGTCCTTATAAACTGACTGTTCTAAATTTTTTACTTGGTTCTAGTGTCATTGACTTGGATTGTTAGCATGAGCGGCAGAACAGGTTATTCTGGATTGCGGTCTTAGCATCAGCCCAAGGAAAGGAGACAATTGCTAAATTGAGTGAGTTAGTGACTTATGGCTTAAAAACTAAAGCGATTTAGCGCTTGTCAGATGAAAACTTCTTCACCATAGGCACCCTTCTCTTTGATTTTCCGCCAAGCATGGTATCTTGTTATTTGTACATCAACAAGTACATAATACTCTACTATATCATTCTGTTTTTGCCTGTTTCTACCGCCGAAGTTAGATTATAATTTGAGTAGGTCCCGGAGATGGACGAGAGGTTTATCGTAAATGATGCGGATATGCTTAATCCTTCTTCTGACGAGAGTGATGCAATTCCTTCTATCAAAGGACATGCAAATTTTTGAGACTTAATAGGCTCATGACAAGAGACTTAACTTTCAGCAATCTTCATTGATGATTATGATGTATGCATTAAAATGGGATTTTGGTAGTATTATTCTTGGTTCAGTAATCCCAAACATAGGGAACTTCAGCATATGTACCTTGTAAAAGTTTCTTTTTTTTTTTTAAATTTTTTTTATATAGTTCATTTGCAAGAATGAGCCTCTTCACCGTGGTTGATATTTCTGTTTAAGGTGATCAACTCTTCATGCTTTAGAGTTCAATGCATGTAGTTATCTTGTTCAGCTTCCATGTTGCAGGTTGTTCGATCTATCACTCCTTTATTGGATGAGAATTTGAGACCAAAATTGCTCTCACTTCTTCCATGCATCTTCAGATGTGTTCGGCACACTCATGTTGCTATTAGACTAGCCGCATCAAGATGTATAATGACATTGGCCAAATCAATGACCAATAATGTTATGGGTGCTGTAATAGAGAATGTCATTCCTATGTTAAGTGACACATCATCCGTGCATGCTAGACAGGGAGCTGGTATGCTTGTGAGCTTGCTTGTTCAGGGACTTGGCATGGAGCTAGTACCCTATGCTCCTTTATTGGTAGTTCCCCTTCTTAGGTGCATGAGTGATTGTGACAATTCTGTCAGGCAGAGTGTAACACATAGTTTTGCTGCCCTTGTGCCTCTTCTTCCACTAGCACGTGGTGTTCCAGCACCGGTTGGTCTTAGTCTAAGTTTAACTAGAAATAAAGAGGATGCAGAATTTTTGGAGCAACTTGTTGACAACTCTCAAATTGATGATTACATTCTCCACACAGAACTAAAAGTCACATTGCGAAGGTGAGTCCATTATGATAATCTCTTTTCTTCATTTCTTAAGGTGAGCATTTTTGGTCGCCCTGCAACACACTTAATCTTATTTTGAAGGAACAGAAATTATATTCATTCAAGAGTCCAAACATGCATATGATTTAAGGTCTATTTGACTCAGTGAAGATCCTAAAGAGATGTGATTTTTGTTTCAAACATGCATGTTAGGTGTTCTTAGTATATCTGGTGAGGGGGTTTGGATGGTGGGGTGGTAAGGGGGGAGGGATGTAAGTGGCCTTGGTCTCCCTACTTGCCCAAGGTGTTATTGGTATCTCATTTCTCTTGCGTTAGCACTTATTTCCATTGATCTTTCTCCTTTCTCCGCTGTCTTGTTATTCTGAGTAAGAAATCAGTCTTCAATTCCTGTGACTATTACACTGAATGCTGCAGGGGGACTGGCCATAGCCTTTCTAAGTATCTTGCCTAGTGGGTTCAATTGTTTTCTTCAGTGAGACAAAGCAATTCTTTGTGCAATAATATGGGCCAGCCTTCATTAAATCTCTCCTACTGAACTCTTGAATTTTTCACAAAAAATCATAGGAACAGTGATGCTCGGTGATCAGAGTTCTGGTAACTAACCATGAAGATGAGCAAAAGATGAAAGTAGCAGAAATGTAAATGGTAAATTGGATGTAAGGGCACAATAGACTTGATAATAATGAATATGTTAAAAGAGCCTGAAAGTAAATTCAGCACTGAAAGTAAATGTTGTGTTAAAGGAATGTATTGCTTTCGAAATAGCTCCCCTGCTGCATCAGAAAAAAAAAAAAAAAAAAAAAAAAAAGCTGTATCAAGAATTGTTAAGCAACTATTCAGCCATGAGGTTCTTCAATCCTTGGAAAAATTAAAATTTTTGAATTAATATGGTAGAAAAGTTCCTCCATGTAAGTTTTGAAGTGTGTTAAATCAAATCAACCAGCACAAACTAGTCTTTTATATATATGATATAAACCAGACCGGGCTCTTGTGTTGGGGGTTGGGGGTGGGGGGTGGAGAGGGTAAGCAGAATTGGCAATAAGATATTAGATTCATTTCCTATTAAATCTCTTCAGTCTTAAGTTTGAGACCTGTATTAATACACACGTATAAAGTACTGTAATTATATAACACTAATACTATAAAAAAAATTAGTGGAGCCAGTTGGGACCTGTAACACCGCAACTGGGGACCATATTCTCTGATGCACTGTTGAATGAGCCTAATTCTTTTGAGTTCCAATTTCTGTGTCTTCTTCTCTAGGTATCAACAAGAAGGCATAAACTGGTTGGCATTTTTAAAGCGCTTTAATCTTCATGGAGTTTTGTGCGATGATATGGGCCTCGGTAAGACTCTCCAAGCATCGGCTATTGTGGCATCAGATGTAGCTGAGCGTGCTTGTGCAAACAATTCCGATCACTATCCACCATCGATTATAATATGTCCTTCAACGCTTGTTGCCCATTGGGTCTATGAGATCGAGAAATTTATTGACACTTCCCTATTGACTACACTCCAGTATGTGGGTTCTGCTCAAGACCGTATCTCTCTGCAGTCACATTTTGATAAACATAATGTTATTGTGACATCATATGATGTCGTACGCAAAGATATTGATTATCTTAGACAGCTATTTTGGAACTATTGTATTCTGGATGAGGGACACATTATAAAGAATTCAAAGTCTAAAGTTACTAGTGCTGTAAAACAATTGAAGGCACAGCACCGCCTCATTTTGAGTGGCACACCCATTCAGGTTTGCTTGTGAACAAATTTCATTCCACAATTTGTTAATGCTGTCTAGTTTTCTTGACTGAATCCAGTTCAAATTTTGCAGAATAATGTTTTGGATCTCTGGTCACTTTTCGACTTTCTCATGCCGGGATTTCTTGGAACAGAAAGACAAGTATGTGAAATGCTTCTGTTGGGAAAAATATTTACACTTTCTATGCAGTACAGTTCTTATCCATGAAGCTTAGATTGGTCTGTACAGAATTATCTGTTGTTGTACATATTTGTTTCTCTATCAAATGGTACTAGGTTTGCTGGGGAAAGTTAATGCTCTCGCTGTGAATATTGTAGTCACATTTCAAATATTGGACTTTTCAATAGGAACATGTAATTGTTGTGAGTAGATGCTGCCTTACAGTAGAAATTTAGAAATACAAATTTCAATTATTCATTAATTAAACTTGCATTGGTATTTTGAGAAAGTTTCTTTATTCAAATGCATCTTGTCGAATTGTTAACTGTGGCATATGTCAATATGATAAATGGAAAGGTGACAATAACAACGCATAGAGGCAGAATGTAGCTTGTGCATTGAAGGAGTTATGGTTTGAGATGTTTACTGTGATTGCTTTCTCAGTTGTTTTAACCTACAATGTAAGTGCTGATTTGCAGCACTTGCAACTGGGAGAGTTTGATAAGGATTTCCTGGTTTGATTGTGATGTCAAGAGAAGAAACAATCAAGCAATAACTAATATATCTTGGAATCTATTAAGGAGGTCTAAATTAGTTGAATAAGGATTTATCTAATCTTTTATGAAGTATGTATTTCTGAAAGCAAAATGATATCAGGAAATAAAATTTATGCTATTTTATCATTTTGATTCTTTTTCGATGTTGAGATGCGTTTGTAAGTTTTCTCTGATTACCTTCTACAGTTCCAAGCCACTTATGGGAAACCGCTGCTAGCAGCTAGGGATCCTAAATGCTCTGCAAAGGATGCGGAAGCAGGTGCCCTTGCGATGGAAGCATTACATAAACAGGTGCAATCTTTTAGCATGGCAATTAATATTTTATGTGCTCTTCCTGTCAAAGTTCCCTCTGTGTAATGAAGAATTTTCAATCAATCAATCAACATACCCAATATTCCCAATTAAGTTGGGGTTTGGGATAATTACAAAGAGGCTGTTTCGGTAGCGCGACCCGAGATACGTTGTGTCATTTGATTTATTAATTTCCACAACTAAACTAAAATTAAGAAGTAGTGGAATTTAATTGAGCCATTTTGATGTAGTCCATTATTAGCACAAAACTAAAAGAACTGTCGAATTGACCCTTCTAGTTCCTTTTTCGAACTGAAAAATTTCTTTTCACAGGTAATGCCATTTCTTCTGCGCCGAACGAAAAATGAAGTCTTGTCAGATTTGCCAGAAAAAATAATCCAGGATAGATACTGTGACCTGAGTCCACTACAGCTAAAGCTTTATGAACAATTTTCTGGTTCACATGTAAAGCAAGAAATCTCAAGTATTGTAAAGGTGCATGATGTAGATGCTGGAGAAGGAAACTCTTCAACCAAAGCTTCATCTCATGTTTTCCAGGTAAATACCAATGACATCTCTTACCATTGTAATGCTACTGTGCCTGATTGCTTTCCCCTATGTTTCAGGCACTTCAATACTTGCTAAAACTATGCAGTCACCCATTGCTTGTGATTGGTGAAAAAATTCCAGAAACACTATCACCCCTTATGTCCGAGCTCTTTCCTTGTGCACCCGATTACACCTCTGAACTCCATAATATCCACCACTCTCCTAAACTGGTTGCCCTTCAAGAGATTCTTGAAGAGTGTGGAATTGGGAGTGAAGTTTCCATTGGTGTTGGAGAGCACAGAGTTCTGATATTTGCTCAGCATAAGGTGATATAGCATCTCTAGTCTTGTTTACAAGTAGTATCTTGTATTTCAGGAGTCTATTCTTTAATCTGGCCTGTAATTGTGACTTTTCATGCAGGCCCTTCTGGACATAATTGAAAGAGACTTGTTCCTTGTCCATATGAAGAAGTAAGTTTTCGTTTAAATCATGATTGTTCATATTTACCACGTGAAACCATATGCTTTTAAATTTTCAGGTTTTGATCATCATAAAGCATAACCTGTTTTAGACCTTTTCTTCCACCATTTCATCATGAAACCAATGATTTGAAGCTAATATCCATCAACTATAAGCATGAAAAGCTCGTGCTGTTCTATGATGTGGTACTGCATCATTCTGGTTGTGCTCCTCCTTTTTATGAGCATTGGAGGAAATGGCATTAAGTGTCTAAATACGATGTCAGGAACGTTTAGTAATTAGCTTGTTACGGTGCTCATCTCTCCATTTTAATTGGATATTTTGATTTTATTTGGTATATCTTGTAGTTTTAGATAAGGAAAAATGACAGAGTAAACATGGCTGATTAGTAGTTTAAGTATGAAAAACGGATTGCCCTTTGGTGTACGTTCATTGACTTTAAATTATTTTGCTTTTGTGCATTTATGGTAGCTCAGTCTTGGCCTAGTTGTTCGTTTCTTCTTGAATGTACTTAGTACCACTTAAATTGTAGCAATACCATCATTGTTAATGACCAACATCCAACTTAATCATCAATGGAATTCCTGTTCTCCCTTTTTTCTCTTGCAAGTGAATGTTATACTTATTCCTGGTAGGCCAAAGTCTGCTTATTCTTATCCACTCATACTCATACTTCATTGTCTCATTATCTTCAATAAAGATTAGCTGACCCTACAATTTCTTAAAACTAAACAGGGTCCAAACCTGTGTTTGAAAATACAAGAGAAAAAGGGTTGGCTAACTGAAAAGTAATTCTGTGCCCTAATAAGATATGGGCCTGGACCGCAAATTTAAGTTCATTATTTTCCTGGGGTTGGAGTGTGGTTCTCTCTGGAGCTGTATCTAGTTTTAACTTGCTTGTTTTGGTCACCTTGTGCTTGTGTTAAAAGCAGTGTCACGTACTTGCGGCTTGATGGCTCTGTTGAACCAGAAAAACGTTTTGAGATTGTCAAAGCCTTCAATTCAGACCCTACTATTGACGCTTTGCTTCTCACAACACATGGTAGGTATTTATGTATGGTCTGAAACTAGTTTGTGGTATACTATTTGTTTGGTTTTTGAATATATTCAAATGTGGTTGGTTTTTTCAGTTGGTGGTTTGGGATTGAATCTCACTTCTGCTGATACCCTTGTTTTTATGGAACATGACTGGAATCCCATGCGTGATCATCAGGTGACACTAGTTTTCTTTCGCTTTTTCTCTTGGGCCCCTTGTTGAGGGTTATGTCTCTGGTGTTATTTTTGAGAGAAGAATTTAAGAGATTATCATCTATGGAGTGCTTTGTTTTGGCATTATTTTTATATTTAACTAGATTATTATGGGTGTTACTCATGGATTGTATATAGTGTATTATAGAATTATTATTTATATATAAATAATTTTATTATTTACCTTCATAATAATATTAATTTTATTATTATTTCGTAAAATTTTCATATTTGTACAAATTTTTAATACTCCATAAAAATATAATGTTCAACTTATAATATTAGAAGAGTTTATTGAAAAAGTATGGAGGGGGTGTAACTGTCGGTGATGATTGATGATTGTGACGGTAAAAATAGGAATTGTGGTTATAGGATTAGATTGACAATAGTATTAGAATAAAAAAGATGCAAAAGGTGATATCTAATAAGATTAATCTTTTAATTCACCTTGAAGGGTGAGCAGGATAGGACAGGATAGAGAGCAATCTTTATCATAAATTAATAGGTCTATCGGTTAAAGGTCGAATTTAGAATTGGAATGAAGAGCAGAACGTTTCAAAAAAAGAGGGAAAAGACTTAATAAAATGTTACACTTGTACATGTTTTAGCAGGGAAAATATTCTGCTTTAAAATTAAGTCAACAGATAGATTGGTAGAAGTCAGCATTGGGGAGTCCGTGTTTGACACAGAATAAATATCAACTTCTTGGATGATGAAATGGTTTGTTTGATATTTCATTCTTGAAGTTTGTAACAATTAATTGCTCCAATGAGCTCTTCCTTAAAGCGTATTGCTTAAACTGTTGCGGATTTTTATGAAGCTGTATGAATCAGGGGTGAAATTTGGTGTTATCATGCATCAACCATTTTTTACCTAGGCGAACTCCTTTTCATACATCCTAATATGCAAATCTAAGCTGAGAACATTGAGGATTTACTTGAATGAGTTTTGTATGATTCTCACTATGAGCTTGTTGTGAAAATCTCTGATTATGTGGAAGCTGCTATTATTCAGTTCTAGCTGTTAAATTTGGGAACTCTTTGCTCGCAACCTTAAATAAACGCATGCTATGCACATACAGAGCTATGGTTGTAAGACCTAATGAGGCTTATGACAATAGTTTCCCGGATATACTTAGGCCACTTCACTTGTGGCCAACTGGTGTTAGTTGGATGTTTCAATTGTCCCATAAATAAGCATTGGAAGTGCCCCTGTTTATTCAAAGGGGAAAGACATTCCGAGTATAGTAAATTTGCCGTACTCTCATCTTGGAATGCTTCTCGTTGTTACCATAAACAAAGAAATAAAATTAAAAGAAGAATGGCTTCCCAGAGGTAGATTTTGTTGTGAAGTTTGCAATTTCTGTAAGAGTTGAAGCATTTGGCTAAAACAGTGGACATTTACTTTACCGTATGTATGTTGCACGGTCGCTTCAAGAGAGTATGATACTTGCATTCTGTTGTTGATATAACTCTTCCTAATGTGGCATACACTTGCAGGCAATGGATAGAGCACACAGGTTAGGACAAAAGAAAGTAGTCAATGTACACCGTCTTATCATGCGAGGCACCTTGGAGGAGAAAGTCATGAGCCTTCAAAGATTTAAAGTGTCTGTAGCAAATGCCGTAATCAACTCTGATAATGCTAGTCTTAAAACAATGAATACTGACCAGTTACTTGACCTATTTACTAAAGCAGAAAATTCAAAGGTAAAAAAGGTGGGTGCAGGTTTTGATTTTTCCTATAGTTGTGTCATTTTTGGTGCACTTAATTTTGTAAATCCTACATCTCAAATGTTCAGGGGGCAAGTATATCACAGCGTGGTGCTGAGTTCTCTGATGGTGAGACATTAACTGGTGGGACTAAGGGACTTAAAACCATCCTTGGTGGACTCGAGGAGCTCTGGGATCAGTCGCAGTATACTGAAGAATATGATTTAAGTCAGTTCTTAGCGAAGCTAAGTGGCTAGTATGTTTGGACATTGTTTTCGGTTGGTGAAGCTTTTGTAAGAAAACTGGTTTTCTGGTTCAATTTATGTTGGGTAATGTCCAAAAGTAGCTGTTAGTCCCTCACCGGTTTCGTGTTCGCCATTCCTTCTCTTTCCCCGCTTTATCCTGAAGATAACATTTCTTTTATTAGAAGATATCAATAGATGTTACAGTTAGTACAGACTGCGTTTGGCACAAAGAGTCGAACCACTGTTGTAAACGGCAAAGTACAAAATTTTGATGTTTCGGTACGTTCAAAATATATTTATTTAATTTTTTACATGGCTGTTTCCGTAGTGGATGTGATGTAGCCCTTGAAGGGCTGTATCTTTGTGCTTTGCGCTTAGTTGGACGTCGTTATTAATGTGTTATGGACATCTCTACATCGGTGCATTTAATGTGTTTTACCTCGAGATTGTATCCATTCGTGCTTGCATCTGGGTCGTCTTCGTACTCATTGACTGCCTGTGTATGATTCCATTTGTGTACGTATTTCAATTTCCTTCGGATCTGAAATATATGGTGTTTAATTTGATTTTCACGTGGCGGTGTCTCTTGCTTTAACAATCCGTGCCTTTCTTTTACATTCTTGATCTGTATATGTTATTTTCACTGGATTAGCAGTTGAGTGAGTAGTGCTCCAGCGTTTCCTTTAGAGGGTAGCAAAGTGAATGTATGAACGTCGATGACTGCTGGACCGGCGAGAGAACCCAAACGAAAGCAAATAGAACATCGAGTATATTTTGATAACTTGATTATGACTAGAGGTAGTGAGAACTTGGGAATCTTCAGTCAAGTCAAGATGTAGAAAATGATGTTTAGGGATTTGAGTACGGTGTTCTGGCACCTGGGTGATCGTCACGACGTGCGGCCTACCCTCGTGGTGGGAATCCATTGTGTAGAATCTGCCTGTAAATCCCAGGATTATAGTTCAGTGTCTCGACACTTTGAGCAAGGGGCTAGGATTATTTCTTGCCAACCCGTGAATCCGTGCATCACCTATCTATTTTATAGTCTTGATTGAAGTCTCCCTTCCACCTTTCTTCTTGCCTTACTATCCGTTGGGTAGTAGTTAGGTTAGGATTAAAATTAGAAAAACCAAAAAGATTTTCTCTTTTATTTCTTTCTTAGTTTAGGTGAATAAGCACAACTTAAACACATTCACAAATGCAACACGCTGTCTATAGGACGATACCTTAAGTACTACACGATGAAAGGATTTGATGGTCCTTGAGTGTTGGGAAATGGGGTTATTATAAATTTATTGATGTTAGAAATGTACTTTCTTGTGTCTTTGTGAGACTCCATAGCCTCATTTCGTAAAAGCATTTGTATCAATTGTCAACAGAAGGAGTAGGGCTTTATAAAGGGGAAGGAAATGTTTGGAGGCAGAAGTAGTGACGTGCTCTTGTCGTTTTAAAAGTTAAAGGTGAACAGTTTAAAATAAATTTATAATAAACAAAACTAAAATATCAGAACTATAGTATTTAAAAGTTTCGTTCACATGAGAAAGTTTTCTTGATTGAAGTTGTGGTTGGGTTCAAATCTTTATCACGATTTTAGTAGTTTTTATACCTAAGAATCTAACAAAACGAAAGGTAAAGTAGTAATTTTGAGTGTGTCATAAAAATAACAAAACAAAATAAAAGATAGTAATGGAATAAAAACGGGAAATCACACCACATCAAAATTCAAAGGGCTACTAACAAGAAAATATCATGCAAATGTGGGTAGTTATGTCTTTCCAAGGTGTCTTGATAATCCATTTTACTTATAATCACATGGGACCATACCACATCGAGTCTACGAAATCCAATTCCCAGGTGAATCACAATAATGCTCAGCACATAAGAAACGGAAACATGACAATGACTATATTAGTCAATAATAGAAATAAGGTCGCTAATCCTACTCTACTATCAATCCTCTATCATCTACCTCAAGATAATGAAAGTCCACTAAAGTATATAGCAAATAAATCTAGAAACAATTAAGTTTGCAACACAAGAAAGCATAATTAGCCTAAATCAAATGCTTATATAAGTTAGGAAACCAACCATTCTACAATCAATGAGTAGATTCAACCTCATATAATCATAACAAAGGAAAATCAATACAATAATTTAAGAAATAACTCATTTGCACGAAACCCACTTGTCAATATGCATGGAAAACCATTGAAGAGAACAAAATAACCAAAGAAATAAGTAGCTACTCATGATAGAACTAAATCAATAAGAAAAGGTGTTGATTTTATCAACCAAAAATGATAAAAACCACCCAAACTTGGATTAAGATCTCATAAAGAATATCTTCTTCATTGAATCCATGGTTTTTGTCCAACATCTTTGGAAATCTACTACTCTGTATCACTTAGAGGGGTAGAATTCCATAGAATCTACTTAGAACATCATAGTTCTAAGAGAATTCATCTAGTGTGTGAATAAAAAGGTGAAGAAGTGTGTGTCTTCTCCACGAAGTTAATCTCTACAAGAAAACCAACTAAAGTGTGAAAGTATGTGTTTTACAAAGGGCCTTGGCCATTAAGAAAGAGGTCTGAGGGCTAAAAATGGAAAAATACATTTTTAAGCGCGCTAAGGGTAATTTGGAACATTCAGCATCGATTTTCGGGCAACAGCGAGGTGCGACACCGAGCAGACACTGAGGTCGGCGACGTACAAGCGCCAATGCCTGTAGTGAAGGAAAACAGAACAAGCCCGGGCTAAATCGAAAATCTCACTTTCGTGCAATGCATTCCAGAATCGGAAACTTTCGAGGAAGCTTAGGCTCAAATTCATTTTTCCCTGAACGGATCTAGGCTTCTACTTATTTAATTTATTAAATCGACAAACAACGCACAAAGATTACACCTTTAATTAAAAGCGGAAACTTTAAAGGTTATACATTTGAAGCAAAGTCCAACGCAATAAGAAAAACCAAATTTTTATAATGCAATCACCACCGAAATCCAAAGGATTACTCCAAGATGCCTCGAATATTGCGTAGGAAATAATCTATCGAGGTGTACTATGAAAGCCCACGAAAAACCACAAGAAAGTCTCTCAAAAATCAGATTCAAAACTGCCCAAAAGATCCGATTAAGCTGCTGCCCCTTTTCCTCCAAAAATTGCCGACCACTGGTGAGATTAATCACCAAAATACCAAAATAAAAACCCTCCCTCAGCCGTGATCTAGACAGCCCTCATCATGGATCACCAAAGAAGAGATCAACACAATGAAAGGATGAATCAAACTTGCCAAGATTGGATTTTCATCAAGAAAACCGAAGCAAAACCGGGCGACCGAACTAGTAATTTCCGGCGGAAAAAACAAATAAATCCTGCAGCTATAATGCTAAATCCATTTGGGCTGAATCCAATCTCCAAGCAAGTGAGAAATCTAGTTCGTTTTTGAGAAAGAATTCTTTAAGGTGAAGAAATCTCTCTCTAGAACCTTCTCACTCAAGAAAGCAAGAATTGTCTTGCAAGACTTCCTTCATATTTCTTTGGCCTTAAGTTATCTATTTATAGGGAGCTCCAATGGAGACCTAGTGGGCTTTTGGGTTGGGCATTTTAATTTGACTTTCATTGACTGATTAGTCTTTCCTAGACTAACCAACTCCAATCGACCATTTGAATTAATTTTTTGACCCACTTCGTTAATTTAATTTAATCGAACCGTTAGGATTAATTAATTCAAATAGAATTAATTTCTTAATCTACTTTTTCAATTAAATGTTAATTAAACCTTTAGGATTAATTAATTCACTTGTCGATTAGTCAAATACATAATTAGTCGTACCACTATCGGACTAACTATAGAACTACCGCTCAAAAATAACTTTACATCGCGCCATTTTATTTTCTTCTATCTTCCCACATCAAAGATGTAGTGCTCGTCGGTTTATCAATTTACTGACAAACTAATTCACTGACTTCTTGGTATCCGAGATTAGTACCACTGGACCTTCTTATTATACCGGACGTAAAGTTCACTGGCCAGATTTAGTATAATAAACCTTACGAGCTCATCTCAGAAGCACCATCAACCCGACGAACCGGTACGTGGATTCCTCAGACTAGTAACGACATGTAAGAAGCTAAACGCCACATACCCAACCTACCGAGGTATAGGCCTCAATTAACCGCACTATTTGGCACATCAAAGCATACGATATCTAACTCTCACGCTCGTCCCAATCTCAGGATTGAGAGACTGAATACTAGGACAGAATTGACTACGTCGATCAGTACAAGTCAATTTTATCCAAACCGGTCGTGCTCAATATACGCCGGGCATATCCGTGTGATTTAATTAGTCTAGATAAACTAATTTCAAAACCACACGATAACCTATACCGATAGTATGTTCAGACTATCTCAGTTACGAGCATACTTTTTATATATCAATACTTTAACCAATAACGGTATCTATTGTGTCTTTCCACACCCCGTTGTCTAGTTCTATGATATAATGGAACAATTTAATACTGAAACAAAATGATATGTCATCTGTGGATATTATTTTTTGATACAAGCCATAGCTTTTCTGTATTCAAAACTAACAATCTCCCACTAATACTCAAAGCTATGCTAAGAAGTACAAAAACTGTCCAACCCACTATTACACTGCTGTCATAATGAAATCTACAGAACACTTTAAGCTCACTCACATGGCTCCCTGTAGAATCTGACTCCCATGCCCTCCACATGTCTCTCAAAGACCTTTGGTGTCAATGGCTTTGTGAAAGGATCTGCAAGGTTGTCATCTGATGCTATCTTGGCCACGGTCACGTCTTCCCTCTTTACGATCTCTCGTATCAGGTGGTACTTGCGCTCTATGTGTTTTCTCGTTTTGTGGGCTTGTGGTTCCCCCAAGTTAGCAACTGCACCATTGTTATCACAATAAACTGTGATAGACTTAGGCAACTCAGGAACCACATCTAAGTCCACCAGGAAGTTCAGGAGCCATACAGCTTCTTTCGCTACCTCTGATGCGGCAACGTACTCAGCCTCTATGGTGGAGTCCACAACGCATTTATGCTTGACACTCCATCATACTATTGCTCCACCTCCTAGAGTAAACACAAACCCAGAGGTAGACTTACTCTTGTCCAAATCACCTTGAAAGTCCGAATTTGTGTAACCCAATGGTACAAGCTCCTGCGCTCTATAAACTAGGACATAATCTCTCGTCCTGCGCAAGTACTTGAGAATGCACTTTACTGCCTCCCAGTGATCCTTTCAAAGGTTACTCTGATATCTGGTAACCATGCCAGCGGCAAAGCAAATATCAGGCCTCGTACATAACATAGCATACATGAGGCTACCCACTGCATGGCATCTATCTCCTCAGCAGTCTTGGAACACTGCTCCTTAGACAAATGCACCCCATGCCAGAAAGGTAGTGAACCATTCTTGGAGCTCTGCATGTTAAAAAAAGCCAGAATCGTGTCTATGTAGGATGCCTAAGAAAGAGTCAAAGAACGTCTCTTGTGATCTCGAATGATCTTGATCCCAAAGATATGTCCAGCCTCTCCCAAATCCTTCATATCAAATTGCCTGGACAACCATGCCTTTACGTCTGATAACACTTTTTTACTGTTGCCAATCAGAAGGATGTCATCTACGTATAGTACGAGGAACACCACCGTATCACCATCACGCCTGCTATAAACACACTGCTCATCCGGAAAGTGAGTGAATCCATAGGACTGGATAGCCTCGTCAAAATGGATGTTCCAAGATCTGGATGCTTGCTTAAATCCATAAATAGACCTCCTAAGCCTGCATACCTTGTGCTCTTGGCCTTGAACAATGAAACCCTCTGGTTGCTGCATAAAGTTGGTCTCCTCAAGACTTTCATTAAGGAAAGCTGTCTTGACGTCCATCCACTAAATCTCATAGTCCGTATGAGCAGCTATGGCCAAGAGAATCCGGATCGACTTAAGCATAGCTACCGGGGAAAAGGTCTTTCATAATCGATACCCTCTTTCTGAGTATACCCCTTCGCCACAAGCCTAGCCTTGAAGGTCTCAACCCTCCCGTCAGATCATCTCTTTCGCTTGTAAACCCATTTGCACCTAATAGGCCGAAACCCATCAAGAAGGTCCATAGAACCCATTTTAGCAGTCATCGCTCTCTGCCAAGAATCTGTATCCTTATCCTGGAGAGCCTCATTGTAGCTAACTGGGTCTGGTTCATGAGTGCCAGGGATAAAGTCCGAAAACTCACCCAAACCCATGTAACTCTCGGGCTGTCTGACAACCTTCCCACTATGACGAGGCGCAGCCTGTGTAAGAGCATCATCTGTGATAGTGTGTGCAGTCTCTTGTGGTGTGTCTTCCTATACTTGTGCATTTAGAATAATGGACTGACTTCTAAGCTCTTCCAATATTACCTTGCTGCTTGACTTGTGATCTAAAATGTAGTCATCCTCTAGAAATCTGGCATTGGTACTCACCACCACCTTCTGATCCTGAGGACTATAAAATATACCACCTCTCGTTCCTTTGGGGTAGCCTATAAACAACATAGCCTTGGTTCTTGCCTCTAACTTGCCTGCATCTGCCTCGAGCACATGTGATAGACAACTCCAAACCCTGAGATGTCTTAGACTAGGCTTTCGCCCAGTCCACAACTCTACTGGAGTCGAAGGCACAGACTTAGATGGCACAAGGTTGAGGATAAAACATGCTATCTCTAAGCATAACCCCAAAACGAGATAGGCAACTCACTGTAACTCATTATCGATCTAACCATATCCATAAGAGTCCTGTTTCTTCTCTCTGTTACACCATTCTGCTAGGGTGTGCCTGGTGCAGACAACTGGGACTGAATACCCACCTCTGACAAATAGGACCTAAATTCACTAGAGAGGTATTTGCCACCACGATCAGATCGCAAGGCCTTGATACTTTTACCCAGATGGTTCTCCACCTCAGCCTTAAACTCTTTGAACGTGCCAAAACATTCAGACTTGTGGCGCATTAGGTATATGTATCCATATCTAGAGTAATCATCCGTGAAAGTCACGAAATACTCATAACCACCTCTAGCCTGAACTGACATAGGCCCACAAAAGTCAGAATGAATCAACTCTAAAACCTCCTTGAACCCCTTTGCCTTGAAAGGCCTCTTGGTCATCTTACCCTCCAAGCAGGACTCACAGGTCGGATAGCTGTCAATCTCCAATGAGCCAAAAGGCCCATTATTGACCAACCTTTGAATCCTACTAAGGTTGGTGTGACCTAGTCTCAGGTGCCAAAGATAAGTTTGATTCAAAGGGGAAGACTCTTTTCTCTTATTATGATTTGGTGATGAATTACCAGTTTCAGTGTTTTGCATTACTGGGGAGTATGTCTTGATTAAAAATATATTGTCAACTAATGTACCAGAACAAATAAAGCTTCTGGTTCTTTTTAATAAAAATAGAATTATCAGCAAAAACACACTTATAACAATCCAAAATAAGTCTCGAAATTGAAAGCAAGTTTTTCTGAAAACTGGGTACATAAAGACAATCCTTTAAATTTAAAACAGAGTCTGAAAAATAAAGACATAAAACTCCCACTGCAACAACCGAAACTCTGGTAGTATCCCTAAGGTAGACCTGTAACGCTCCCTCTCTAAGCAGCCGGGTCACTTGGAACCCCTGCAAAGAATTACAAACGTGATCAGTGGCTCCTGAATCCACGCACCAAGTATCCGTGAGAATCGCCGCTAAACACGTCTCAGTAACTAGGGAAAATTTATACATACCTCGAGGCTTTGGGCAGTTCTTCTTCCAATGTCCTGCTTTGCCACATTTGAAACACTTGCCTTTCGACTTGTGTTTCTTGGCAATGCCCGCCTTGGCAGCTGCTCCTACTCTCTGGCCTCTCTTCCTCTTATGCTTCCTGGCTTTGGGCCCAGCAGAGGATCCTGAGGGACCAACAGTAGCCAAGGCTTGCTTCTTCTCTGCGAAAAGGCCCTCAGCAGACACCAATGTAGTTATGAGCTCGGGAAGTGAATATGAGAACTTGCCCATATTGTAATTCAACCGAAACTGCTCAAAATTAGGGGGCAAGCTCTGGAGGATGATATCGACCTGGGTCTCCCCATCAATGTCACCTCCCAATACCTCAATCTCATTGATGTAACTCATCATGTCCAATACGTGATCCCTCACTGAGGTGCCTTCAGCCATCCTAGCATTCATGAGTTTCCTTATAGCTGACTGCTTAACTGCCCTGCCCTAATGTCCAAACATCTCCCCGAGGTTGAGCATCATATCGTAGGTTGAGGTAAACAACTGATGCTGGTGCTGCAGTACACTCGACATAGAAGCCAAGATGTAGCACCGGGTCATCTCATCAGCTTTCTGCCACCTCGTATATGGCTCTCGCTGCTCCGGGGTGGCATCATCGCTGGGCTTAGGGGGGCACTCCTCAGTGAGCACGTATTTGTAACCCTCAGCAGTAAGGACAATGTCCAAGTTACGTTTCCAGTCAATGTAATTAGGACCCGTAAGTTTGTTCTGATTCAATATGACAGCTAGCGGGTTGAACGACATATCAACAACTGAAAAATAAACAGTTAAGTTTCAGTATTACTTTTTCGAAAATATTGAAATCCTCAAAAAATAGTATAATCTTCTACCGACATCTCTCACACCGGGATTAACGCAGGTCACGATGGGTGAACGTCTACGCCAACCCACATTTGTTTGAGAAGAATCGAAGTTCATTAATTTCATTATCTGACCAACGATCTTATGATCAATGAAATTAATAGTCGATAATTTTAGCCGTACACGAAGATAGCGTAGCCTCGATGGGAGGGATACTAAAAACGATACACTAAGTGTATACCATTACGTGACTTCTAAGTTTGTTACTTAGGATACTAATGCGCCTTGGATGGCGAGGGTGTTGCAACTTTCTCCAATTTAACTCACTATAGTCATCCCTTTAGAAATTCATTCCGGTGATATCTGTGGTTGAAAACTCATTCGATGAGAGGAAGGTCTAAGCCAGCATGCAAGTTTAACCACATCACCAATGAACCCGTAATGGAGGCCATGGGGATATTTACCAACCCGCTCTCACTTAGATTTTTAAGTTTGAGGATTTTTACGTTTTAACATGCAATATCTTAACAATGGATACTCGCACCCATAAAACCGTTGGAGTTTTAATATGCGAATAATTTACCTTAGTTAATTGCACTTTACCTTTTTAAAACGGTTTGGTTTGGTTTGGTTTTCGTTCATGCAAAATAAAATGAAAACACACAATCAATGAAAAGACATAAATACGGGAAATTAAAGAATAAAATTTCCTGACTATTATGGCCTTCTCTATCGTTGATTCCTTGACGCCTCGGTGACACGTCCCGTCATGTCGCTCCCACTCGTTATTTGGATTCATCTCGATTCGCTCGGGTTTTCTCGGTTTACTATGTGATTAGGAATCACCCAAAATTATGACAAACCCACGAATATAAATTACACAAAATAACGTCTTCGTCATAATACATAAATTCCTATATGCAAAGCGTTTTTTAGGAATTTAAAGACGACAACATTAGATTAAATCCTACTACAAGATTTATCTAATCCTACACGGCTTCCAGCTCGTGGTTATTACTATTACAGACATTTTCATTCAAAAACAATACGAGCCCAGACATGTCCCGGGGTTTATGAATGAAAATTAAATTCCACCATAATAGACGGGAAAATAATAACCACCTGTTTAAACATTTTGACAAAAATAAAAATGCCAAAATAAAGCCGTGTAATAAATTAAACAAGTATAAAGCTAAAACACTCACTCTGATACCAATTTGAAAGAAAACAGAACAAGTCCGGGCTAAATCGAAAATGTCACTTTCGTGCACTGCATTCCAGAATTGGAAACTTTCGACCAAGCTCAGGCTCAAATTCATTTTCCCCTGAACGGATCTAGGCTTATACTTATTTAATTTATTAAATCGACAAACAACGCACAAAGATTACACCTTTAATTAAAAGCGGAAACTTTAAAGGTTATACCTTTGAAGCGAAGTCCAATGCAATAAGAAAAACCAAATCTTTATAATGCGATCACCACCGAAATCCAAAGGATTACTCCAAGATGCCTTGAATATTGCGTGGGCAATAATCTATCGAGGTGCACTATAAAAGCCCACAAAAACCCACAAGAAAGTCTCTCAAAAATCGGATTCAAAACTGCCCAAAAGATCCGATTAAGTTGCTGCCCCCTTTCCTCCAAAAACTGCCGACCGCCGGTGAGATTAATCACCAAAATACCGAAATAAAAACCCTCCCTCAGTCGTGATCTAGACAGCCCTCATCATGGATCACCAAAGAAGAGATCAACACAATGAAAGGCCAAATCAAACGCGCCAAGATTGGATTTTTATCAAGAAAATCGAAGCAAAACTGGGCCGCAAACCTGGGCGGCCGAACTAGTAATTTCCGGGGGAAAAAATAAATAAATTCGGCAGCTATGATGCTTAATCCATTTAGGCTGAATCCAATCTCCAAGCAAGTAAGAAATCTAGTTCATTTTTGAGAAAGAATTCTGGAAGGTGAAGAAATCTCTCCCTAGAACCTTCTCACTCACGAAAGCAAGAATTGCTTGCAAGACTTCCTTAATATTTCTTTGGCCTTACGTTATCTATTTATAGGGAGCTCCAATGGAGACCTAGTGGGCTTTTGAGTTGGGCATTGCAATTGACTTTCGTTGACCCCCTTATTCTTTCCTAGACTAATCAACTCCAATCGACCCATTTGAATTAATTTCTTAACCCACTTCGTTAATTTAATTTAATCGAACGCTTAAGATTAATTAATTCAAATGGAATTAATTTCTTAATCAGCTTTTTCAATTAAATATTAATTAAATCTTTAGAATTAATTAATTCACTTTGTCGATTAGTGAAATACATAATTAGTCGTACCACTATCGGACTAACTATGGAACTAACGCTCAAAAATGACTTTACATCGCGCCACTTTATTTTCTTCTATCTTCCCACATCAAAGATCTAGTGCTCGTCGCTTTACCAATTTACTGACAAACTAATTCACCGACTTCTTGGTATCCGAGATTAGTACCACTCGACCTTCTTATTATACCGGACGTAAAGTCCACTGGACAGATTTAGTATAATAAACCTTACGAGCTCATCTCGGGAGCACCATCAATCCGGTGAACCGGTACGTGGATTCCTCCGACTATCAACGGCACGTAAGAAGCTAAACACCGCATACCCAACCCACCGAGGTATAGGCCTCAATTAACCGCACTCTTTGGCACATCAAAGCATAAGATATCTAACTCTCACGATAACTATATCGATAGTATGTTCAGACTATCCCAGTTACGAGCATACTTTTTATATATCAATACTTTAACCAATAACGGTATCTACTGTGTCTTTCCACACCCTGTTATCTAGTTCTATGATATAATGGAATAATTTAATACTGAAACAAAATGGTATGTCATCTGTAGATATTAGTTTTTGATACAAGACGTAGCTTTTCTGTATTCAAAACTAACATGCAGGTAAATACAAAATTACTATTTGTAGCTACATGTTCGAGTTGAACATCCAAAAATGCCCCTAACTTAAAAAACGCTAGAATAGCTTTGGGCAGAAGAAATTGCGCTCGAATCTAAAAGCGGATGCTTGAAAATGCGTCAGATAGTATTGGGAAACACTAAAAAGTGCCCCTCTTGCATGAAAAGGTGGTTTCGAAAATACTTAAAATCGGGCGAATGCGTCTAGAAGGAAGGAAAGACGCATAAAAAAGCGTCAGTTCCGTGGAACATGCGCATTTGTGTGCACCCGTTGCACGAACCATTCCTTAAACCTTGGCGAAGGAAGTTAAATAAAAACTTAACTTCAAAATAATTCCCTAAACCCTTATTTAAATTTTCTAAAACCCTATAAAACTATCACAAAATCTGAACGAAATTCCGGCCAAATTTTGATGTATTGGACGTAGAAGAAGAAGAATCGATTCAACTCTAATATGACGACTCGAAAATTTAATTATAATACTTGTAGAAATCTTGTGAAAATAAACAAAATTTAAGCTAATGATTTTAACTTTAGAATTTTATCGTAATTTTAAACCTGGAATTTAGATTGTGAGTGGATAAGCTCTAAAACTTTGATTGGGTTAGAAAGACATATTTTAAAAAAATAATAATAAATTAGAAAATGTAATCAGATTAGCCTAACTAAATATTGATTTTTGATTTGAATTAATAACTCTATCAATCACGCATGATTTGATTTTCAAAGATTCTATTTACATATCTTCATCATTGATGCGGAATCCGGTTGCTCCAAAGACGGCGTTGTTGATGTACTTTGCTGTTGCAAGGATTCAACTAGGGGGTGGGGAATAAGTGTTAGTGGGGAAGAATTCTCGCAATACTTCCGGTAGAATGACACTAAATAGTACCTAACTCTACTATTGATAAAGTCGGGGATTTGATTAACGCATTAATCAAAGAAAAAAGCTCGCAAGCTTCAAAAGAGAAATCTTCTCAAAGTTTTATTGTATTATGCAAAAAGTGTGTCTTACAATGAAGCACAAGACCCCTATTTATACTACATAGGGTGACCGAAAATTGTCTTGAGAAGCAAGACAATTATTCAATCTTCAATCAATGTCAAGATTAGGAAATAACACTTTAGGAAAAGATTCCTAATCTCAAGAGATGCTTGCAATCAATCTAAACTAATTAAGGGATGATTTGATCTTGATAAACCCTTCTAGAATAAACCTTAATTAACTTAAAATCTCCTGAAAATAATTTCAATTTGCTAAAAATAAAACTAGGGCAGCCGTGTATTCCTTCTATGCGCACGCCAGTTTCACCTCCTTCCTTCTTTAAGTTGTCTTCTCTTGCAAGTATCTTCTAGAAGTTTTTGAGTTGGAATTGGACCTTTGGGATGTGGGCTTCCACGACTTGAACCTCCTTATATGAGTCTTATTAAGGGTAAAAATCATCCATGGTGGACTACAAAACCACTTAAAGAGCCCAAGACTACAAATAAACAAAAATACTCAAAGTAGCCACTTTTGAGGGATGTGGCCGTGTGGTACCTTGTATAGCTGCTGCCACATGGGCTATTCCACTCAAGTTGAAGCTTGATCATTGTGGACACTTAATATGAGGCTCTTCCTTGAATTGAGTTTGTCCTTGAGGCAATCTCCATGCTAACATACTCTAGAACCTTCAAATTAAGGGCATTGGTGGCTTCCCTTGAACTTGCTCTTTGTTGTATGTTCATCCATCTGGTCTTGAACTTCCAAGGAACTTTGAATAAGTCTCTAGAATATTTATTCAATGGATTGAACCTATGATACCTCCAAGAATAAAGATTCTAGAGCTCTTCCTCCTTTGGCCAACATAACCTTGAAGTAACTCTCTTAGCTTGAAATTGGCCTTGATGCTTGAATTTGCTCCTTGAAAAATAGTCTTCATGGTTGAGCTGCTCATGATGTGTATCGATGAGGTTGGAAATTGTGAGTGAGGACCTCAAATTTTTCCTCAATAGTCTTCTTCTTGAAAAAAAATTTTCCTCAAATTTTGAGTACCTACAAGAAAATGCGCAAAAAGATTAGTAAAGATAATTTGATTAAAAGATGCTAACTCCCTCAATTGGACTTCTTGTGGAATCAATTCCACTATGAATGTTGAGAACATTCTAGTTGCTCTTAAACCTTGAGTCTTCAAACACTGCCCAAGAAAAGTAAAACAAATTAGTGAACCACAAAGAGAAAAATTAAATTTTACTAAATCTTGGGTAGAAATTGAAACTCTAGAAAAATTTTGAAAATTTTATCTTGGCCTGTCCTGTGACATCCTGGAAGTAACTGGTAAAATTTTCTCTTTAGTGTATATAGTTAAAATAAATTTCCATATCACATAGGTATTACTGATTATCAGGACTCTAGGAAATAAGTGGGTTAAATGAATTAGGGCATAATTGTAGGGAAAGAATTTAAATTGGAGAATTGAAAACTTTTTAGGGTGAAATGGGAAGTGCTTAAAAATCTTGGGGACTTAAACATAAATTGTAAAATTTAAAGAATAAAAATCCTTCTTTCCTTATCTTTTTTTTTTCTTTTTTTTCTTTCTCTTCTCCTTCTTCTTTCTTTCTTCCTCCTCACCCGACGCAACCCACCACACTCACCACCTTTGGCCACTTCATTTCCGGCCAACCGGCTACCATTTCGGCAAACCGAATATACCAAAATGATCCCCATGACGTAAGGAACAAAACCTTACCTTCCATTCTTCATTTCATTCTGTTTTTTGTTTGCCTAATTTTTCCTCCCCGCCGGTTTTTTCTTCAATTTTGGCCACTCCGACTGGAATTTGGTTCCTATCTCAAAAACATTTCTCCTACCTTGTAGAACAAAACCCAGTACATTTTGGAAGTTGCATGTTGGTGGGTTGAAAACCCTAGCTCGCCGCCGCTTCTCCACCACCCACCGCCTCGGTCTGGTCCCATTTTGGGTTAACTTCACCATCAGAATGTTCTCCTAATTGAGGGCTACAAAAGCCCTCAAAGAATTTGGTGTTTGGACCTAGTCGCCAGCCTGCCGCCTCTTTTCTATCCATTCAAAGTCCAGAACACTCCCCATTGGTTTTCCACTTCATCTCGACAACTTTGGTGGTAAACCCTTAACAATTCAATTAAACCTTTTATAAATTAAAGATTATTAATTCTTTAGCTTATTTATGAATGGGTTTAGATTCATTTGAAAATTTGGAGTTAGCTTGGAACTAAAGGGGTTAATTGGTGAGTAGTTTTAAGTTGGAGTATTTAGAATCAAGAACTAAGCCTTAACACCTTATTTATGGCTTAATTAGGAACTTGCCATTTTAAGATAGCTACTAAGTTGAACCCCTTTAGTAGGTTTATAATCATTTAGGTTAGTAGCTCATAATGTCATACCAACGTGTTGTCCTTTGATTGAGGATGGGTTAAAGGAATGCGAAGTCTATTTGGGTGGCCACGCAAGTAGACTTTCATGCCCCTTAATCCTTAGTTAATCTTAAGGAGCAATGCAAGTTGGTGTAATGTTATGAAAGTAGCTTACACATGAGCATTACGCACTTTGGAACTTATACTTTATAAGTTAGAATTCTTATGAGTTCTTTAATATGTATAGATACTCCTGATGAGTCCCAGGATGACGCTGACCTCTTCCCCGAGTTAGGAGGTTTTTACTATTGATTTGCTATCAGGTGAGTGTCTCCCCCTTAGATGTGATTGTTGTTCTGACTAGGAGTACACCAGTATGTTCTATGGACATACAGGTGTTACCTAGGAAGGACCTGGATTACATTCAAAGTTTTATTATGCTTGTGTTTGATTTATATTCTGTATAGAAGATTATGGCCTTGCCGGCACATAGGTTTCAGTTATGTATATTATGTTGTGCTGTTGGTTGACTATGTGGCTGTTTTGGATAATTTTGTGCTGTTTGGGTATTTGGGTTTGTTGTATTTTCAGTCGTTATGCTGCCAAAATTTCTGTAGAGTCTATGGCACGACCGTATAATTATTTGTACTAATTGTTGTATGGTTTATTTAAGAGTCATGGTTGTGTTTGCATCTTTTGGGGGCCCTGCCCTTTTTGCACTGACCTGCTAGGTAGAGGCCGGATTGAGGCTTGGTACGTAGGACAGGTATGGCCCGGGTTACCTTTGGTGGCTCGGTGGATATTGGTGGCTCGGTTGATAGCGGGTGGGATACCCGTTTCCGTTGGTTGGTACAGATCCAGGTTTGTTGGTTATTTTGCGCGCGTATTATGTGGTTATTTGGTATAACATTGGCATGCTAGTTAAGTTACGTTATGAATACATGACTCACGTTGTAAGCTTTCCGGCTATTTATTGTTTTTCAATTATCTTTGTTGGGTCTAGGAGGTGACCCACACTAGGTATGCGGTTTCGTATACTTATGTTCTTTTTCTCTTTGAATGTGATCCAGGTTAGAGCTTTCCGCGTGAGACTTGAGAGCAGTTTCGGGGAAATAATGGGTTGAATTTGTATAACCACCTTAGTAGTTGTAGTAACTGGATCAGGTAGTTGACTTGTATGATTCAGTTGTTGAAACAGGATTCGAGTTTTATGTAGTATTTTCAGATGTTGGGATTGGGACATTGTCCTTGTTCGAATTTATGCAGTTTATTTTGTTTGAACTATGGTGATAAATTAATTAACAAGGCAGGTTTTGATTTTAATTAGCTCGTTAGAGCCTTGTTATCAGTTTAGGAAAGTCAGGTGCTTTTTTGGGTCCTGACATATCCTTTGTTGTAAAAATCTGAATTTTGTTGGCTTGGGTAGAGAAATTCTCCAAAATGGTTGAGGAATGCATTGGCTCTATTTGTCACAATTTCCCTTGACATTCCTCATTTGTCGTTATACTATCTTTCTCGGACAATTGCATAGTATCTCGGCAAGGATTGTGCACTAGATGTCGCATAGGCTTGGCAGTGGTGCGGCTAAAAAATTGCAGCATATCCTTGACATAAAGTTGCTGCACATCTTCTGTATATAGCGCACATTTTCTTGGCAACAAGTGCTCGGTGTTGGTGCAGATTTTGTCGGCAATGAGCTGCTCAGGTGGCCACACAATATGGTACACTTCATGGGCCTTGTATCACAATTTCTCAGCCACTGCGTCATGATTTAGCTCGGTTATGTGCTGCCTTTCTTGGCAGCTTGTGTGTGCGCATTGCAGCATTTCTTCGCTCAGGTTAAGGCCTTCCTTGGTTGCATTTTTTTGAAAAGTTTCGGCCATGCCGTGCCACAATGTCTCGGCACTTGCTATAGAATTTTGACACTTGTTCACTACTTCTTCAAGCTTATCTTTCAAGACCAACTTGTTGTCAAATTCCTTGAACCCTTCCATTACTTGGATTGAACTTTCTTCCTTAGGTAACCACTTGTTCTTGCTTGCCTTTAAGCACTGCTCTTTTCTCAAGTGTAACCATTCCATCTTTTTGGGATCAAGTGCTATCCTTGTAGCATTTCGGATTTGGAAGATGACTAGTTCTCGCCAATTATGTGCAACCATAACCTTCTTCTTTTCTTCTAACCTTTGTTCTTTAGAAGAACTTTGCAACTTTACTATCTCTTTCAAAAAGTAACTTGAAACTTCCTTTGCTTCGTTAGTTCTCCTATAAGCAACAATGTTAGGCAAAACATTGAAAACACAAGATTGATTATGTATGGAAAATACTAGGTTAGAAGCACATGCATGGATGTCATAACTATAACAGCTCATCAAAGCTTTTCTTAAGCTCTCATCAATGTAAGCAAAATGTATGTTTTCACAAAATAGCACAACCCCTATCCCTACCTGAGATGCATCATATTAAAGATGAAACATTCTATTAAGTAATGCAAAAGTAAGGGTAAAAGTTAGCTCCCTCTTTAGTAGTTTGAAAGACTTTGGTTGCTCTTGTTCTCTTTGGAACTTCTCATCCTTCTTTGCCAAATCTTCTTCTTTGGTAGAGGAACTCTTGAAGCATATTGTACAAACATTTGAAGGTGTGGACAGGTAGTTTGGGTTGCTTAATTTTGGTCCCTCTCTCTTGTGTTCCAACTCTCATTCTTGCTCCTCTTGTTTGATCCTCATTCTTAGCATTTGTGTTGAGAGACTTCATAATGTTAGTGTCTAGTGATGGTATAGGAGCTTCGACCACTTGTCTGGGAACAAAACAAAAACCTTCTTCACATGCCTTTTGCTCATCTCCCTCATGACTCTTAATTTTCTCTCTTCGGCCGACTTCTTCAATCTTATTTTTGACCTCTTTATCTTCTTATTCATTCTCCACAAATTTTCCATCTTCTAGTGCTATCATACTTCTCAAATTAGGACATTGAGATTGCATATGGCCTTTTTCTAGACATTTAAAGCAAGTAATCTCCTTGGTAGGAGGTTTGTTAGTAGCATTTGCACTAGGAAATTTAAAAACACTTGAAGGATTAGAAAAGGTTTAATTGTACCTTGCACTCATTTGAGGACTTACTTTTGAATTGAGCGCTAGGTACATTTCGGCTAGCACCTCTCCAACCTTGGTTAGTTGTGGTGTAACCTCGGCTTCCTTCATTCTTCATTCTAAATTCCACTAAGGTAGCCTTATGAATAAACTCATCTATTGTCCAGTAATGATGAAGCTCGGCTATACTTGCAATCTTGGGATTCAAGCCACTTATGAATCTTGACATGGTGATTTTTTTTCCTCTTGTACGCCACTCCTAATATTGATATTCTCAAACTCTCTTGCATAATCTCTGACACTCTTTGTTCCTTGAACAAACCTGTTAATAATGCTGAGAATTGATCTTATGTAGCTTGGAGGTACGTATCTATTATGTATGATCAACTTCATCTCATCCCAATGAGTGATTGGTAGCTCTCCATTTTCCCTTCTTTGTTGAGTAAAATAATCCCACCAATTGAGGGCACAATCTGTCGACTCTGAAGATGCTATCTTGACTCAATATTCCTCAGGGTAACTGCTCACAAATAGAAGAGAATCCATTATTTTCTCCCACAATATGTATGCCTCGGGGTCAACCTTACCATTGAATTGTGGAAATGTAACCTTAGGCCTATATGATTGACTATTCCTTGGTAGCTCTTTTTGAAACTCTTCATCATGCATTCTTCTTTCCTTCCCTGGTTCATGATATTCTTCATTGAACTCTTCATTATAGAGTTTATTGTTTCTCATTCTTTAAGGTACAAAATTTCGACCTCTCCGTCTTAAGTATTCTCTTCTTCCACGGCCTCTTCTATACATTGTTGGCTCATTCCATCTTTCATCCCAAATTTCTTCTTTTGTTTGTGAATCAAGGATTGTCTTTGGATGTAGAAGGCTTAGAATGTGGATCTTCTTTTAAGGTAGAAAGTTTGCAACCTTTCATGGTCAAATCTCTTATGATCTCCTCAAATACTTTTGTGTGATCTTTGAGCTAAGATTGGAAGTATTCTTGATCTCTCTTGGATGGTGATGCTTCTCCTTGAGGTGAAGACATGTTTACTTCAAAAGAACTCACAAATTGGTAGAAGTGAAGACTTCTCCTTATTAACCAAGATTAGTAACCAAATGATGAACTACTAATGAAATTCGAAAATTAAACAAAAAATTCGAATTAAAACAAAGCTCAAAAATATCAAATGATGTAAATAAATTACAAGAATTTAAAAAAATACCAAATGATGCAATAAAAACCAAACAAAACTCACAAAAATAAAAAAACCACACAAAAATTTCGAAAAATTCAACAAAAAATCACAAAATTCAAAAATCACACAAAATTCAAAAAATCACACAAAAATTCAAAAACGAATAAAATTACAAAAACAATGCAAGTGGGGTGTGACATAAGAACTTTGACCTTGGGCTTAACCTCTAAAGCATACTTCATTTTCCACTTTTCGGTTATCAACTTTTGGGTAGGGAGACACAAGATTAAACTAAAAAATCAAGTGAACTTTCCCCTCGCCTTTACTTAGTCAAGTGTGGCTCCTAATGTTATGACACCTAGAAGTTGAAAAAATTGTCTGTCAGGGTCTGATAAAAAATTCCACTTTCGTGCTATGCATTCCAGAACTGGGAATTCTCAATCAAACCCGAATGCTCGTGCAATCCGATTCAAACCCCTTTGGAAATATCACACGAGCACCGGATCTTGGTTTACCTTATTTGATTTTTTAACACGCACAAAATTTAATCTTTAAATAAAAGTGGAAGGATTAGAGAGTCAATCTTTGAAGCGTATCCCTTAAGTTATCGTTTGTATGACTTTGAGATAGATTCTGACGTTGTGTGGGCAACAAACTACAAAACCAGATGATAAGCAACAACACAATAACAACACAAAAATTGACCTCAAAAAACCAGCCCGGTTTTTTATCATTTTGTGCCACCGCAGGTTTTCCTCCATGCGCTGCTGCCTAGCCGAGGATCACCGCCGCCGGAGAGAGGTTGAGCTGCCGTTGGGTTATGTCCCAGGTCCGCCGCCGCTATTTTCAACTAGTTCCTGGGATACACACAGAGAATATAGTTCTCTCTGATTTGTTCTCTCTCTAGTTTCTTGAATTATGAAACTTGAGTCTTGTATAGATAATCCCTTATGTCTATTTATAGAGTTATAAGAGAGACCTTAAGTGGGCTTGAGTTAGGCCTTCTTGTTGGGCTTGGGTTTTGGTAATTTCCAAATCACAATTACATTACCTAGTTCTTGGATTTCCTAATTCTTAATTGAACAAAGAATTAATTAATTAAATCTACTTTGTCAATTTACTAGTTGACCATAAGGCTTAATTAATTAATTAATTCACTTTAACAATTAATCTAACAACATAATTAATCGTACCACTAACGGATTAATTATGGTATCACCGCTTAAACAAGTGTTGCTTCCGGAACCACTAATTTAATTATTCTATATTCTCTCCACATCAAAGATATAGTGCTCGTTAATTTATTAATTTACTGATAAATTAATTTATCGACTTCTTATAATCCGATATTAGTACCACTTGACCTTATTACTATATGGGACATAAGTCCATAGGCCAGGTCTAGTATAATAAACATTATGAGCTCATCTCGAGAGCACCATCACCCCGGACGCACCGGTACATGGTATCCTTTGAATAAGCAACAACGCACTAAGTAATCAAACACGCGCACCCAACCTACCGAGAATATAAGTTTCAAGTGACGCACTCATTGGCAGATTAAAGTACACTATGCCTAATCCTCATACCCGTTCAAGTCTAGGGATTAAGAGATAGAATACTAGAATCGAATAGTCTACTAAATCAGTATAAGACAATTCAATCCAAATGGTCATGCTCAATATGCTCTGGGCAAATGTATATGATTCAACTAGTTTAGACAAACTAATTTCCAAATCATATAATGACTTAAACCGACAGTATGTCCAAACTGTCTCAGTCACGAGCCTCATTTATATATCATAACCTTAACCAATGATGAATCTAATGTGTCACCCCAGACACCTCATCATCTAGTCATACGATATAAATGGACAACATATGTAAAAACATAAAGACAATTTAACTAAAACATTCAATCGATATATATAAACCTGGAAATAGTTTTAATCCAAGCAAAGTTTTAGTACTCAAAACCAAAAATCTCCCACTAATACTTAAGCTGAGCTTCAAGTATAAAACTACATTAATCTATAGCTACACAAATAACTAGAAAACAATTAACGCTCAGCTAAGTATCTAATTCCAATGCCCTCCACGTGAGCTTCAAAGACTTTCATAGTTAATGTCTTCATGAATGGATCTGCAAGGTTATCTACTGATGCTATCTTTGCCATAACCACCTCTCATCTCTTTACGATTTCTCATATCAGGTGGTACTTGCGCTCTATGTGCTTACTCGCATTGTGGACTCGTTGTTCCCTTGAATTCACTACTGCACCATTGTTATCACAATACACTGTGATAGGTCTCGGTAACTCAGGAATCACGTCTAAATCCACTAGGAAGTTCTCGAGCCACATCGCTTCTTTCACTTCCTTTAATGCTGCAACATACTTGACCTCCATGGTAGAGTTTGCCACGCATTTCTATTTGACACTACGCCAAACTATGGCTCCACCTCCTAAATTAAACACAAAATCGGAGGTAGACTTACTCTTGTCCCTATCACCTTGGAAATCAGAATCTGTGTAACCTCTCAGAACTAGCTCTTGCGCATGATAGACCAAAACTTGGTCTCTCTTTTTACGCAAATACTTGAGAATGCATTTTACAACCTCCTAATAAGCTTTTCCAGGATTACTCTGATATTTTCTAACCATGCCAATGACATAGCAAATATCAGGTCGTGTGGACAATATTGCATACATGCGACTTTCAACTGCCAAACCATAAGGAACTGTCTTCATGGTTTCTATCTCCTCAATAGTTTTCGAAGATTGTTCGCTAGAGGGATGCACTCCGTGTCTGAAAGGTAGAAAATCTTTCTTCGAGTTCTGGATGTCGAAATGAACTATAATCGTATCTATGTATGAAGCCTGGGAGAGCGTCAGCGACCATTTTCTATGATCTCGAATAATCTTAATCCCAAGATATATCCAACTTCTCCTAATTCATTCATATCAAATTTCTTGGACAACCATGACTTTACATTTGATAACACAATCTTATTATTTCTAATAAGTAGGATGTCATCTACGCAAAGTACAAGAAACCCCACCGCGTTTCTATCACATCTGCGGTACACACATTGTTCATCCAGACACTGAGTAAATTTGTAGGACTAGATTACTTCATCAAACCAGATGTTCCAAGATTTGGATATTTTCTTAAGTCCGTAGATGGACCTCTTAAGCTTTCAAAACTTATGCTCTTGGCCTTCCACAATGAATCCCTCTGGTTGCTGCATGAAGATGGTTTCCTCAAGACTTCCGTTAAGGAAAGCTGTCTTGACATCCATCTGCCATATCTCATAATTTAAATGAGTAGTTATGGCTAAGAGAATCCGGATTGACTTAAGCATAGCTACTGGGGAAAATGTTTCCTCATAATCGATACCTTCTTTCTGAGTATACCCCTTCGTCACAAGCCTTGCGTTAATGGTTTTAACCTTTCTATCGGATCCTCTCTTTCTTTTGTAGACCCACTTGCATCCAATGAGTCCATCAACCCTATCTCGGATATCATTACTTTTTGCCAAGATTCTATATCTTTATCTCTGAGAGCCTCATTGTAGTTAACTGGGTCTGGTTCGTGCGCACTTGGGACCAAATCTGAGGATTCTCCCAAGCCCACGTACCTCTCGATTGTCTCACAACCCTCCCACTACGACGAGGCACCATCCGTGTAGGCGCATCATCTGTGACTTTTTGTGTAGTGTTCTGTGGTGTATATACTTGTACTGGTGCAATAGGATTAATGGATTGTCCTCTAAGTTCATTTAGTACGATCTTACTACTGGGCTTATGATCTAGAATATAGTCCTCTTCTAAAAATATGCCGTTAGTGCTAACCATCACCTTCTCATATTTAGGACAGTAAAATAAACCACCGTTCGTTCTTCTAGGTTATCCTATACATAGCATTAGTTCTGTTCCTGAATCTAACTTATCCGCATTTGCCTTGAGCGCATATGCTGGGCAACCAAATTCTGAGATGTCTCAGACTGGGTTTACGCCCCATCCACAACTCTATAAGGGTTGATGATACAGACTTAAATGGTACAAGGTTAAGAGTGTAAGCCACTGTTTCTAAGGCAAATCTCCAAAATGAATTATGCAATTCACTATATCACATTATCGACCTAACCGTTTCCATAAGAGTTCTGTTTCTCCGTTCTGCTACACCATTCTGCTGGGATGTGCCAGGTGCAGATAACTGAGACTGAATTCCTACCTCTGATAGATAGTCTCTAAATTCACCCAAAAGGTATTCTCCACCACAATCTAAACGTAGTGACTTGATACTCTTACCCTGATGTTTCTCCATATCTGCCCAATACTTTTTGAACTTGCCAAAACATTCGGACTTGTGATTCATTAGGTAAATGTATCTGTACCTCGAGTAGTCATCTTTAAATGTCACAAAATACTCGAAGCCTCCTATCGTTTGAATAGACATAGGTCCACACAAGTTAGAGTGAACCAGTTCTAACATTTCTTTGGCCCTATACCCCTTCACCATGAAAGACCTTTTGGTCATCTTACCTTCCAAGCAGATTCTCAAGTCGAATATTTGTCAACTTCTAATGAACCTAAAAGTCCATTAGTGAGAAACCTTTGGATCATACTAAGGTTAATATGAACTAGTGTAAGGTGTCAAAGGTATGTTTGGTTCATCTTAGAAGGTTATTTCTACTTATTATTACTCAATGATGTGTTATTTAGTTCCGTGTTTTGCACAACAGGGGAGTTTGATTTTAATAAAAACAGATTATCTACTAATGAATCGAAACAAAAAAGTTTCTTATTCTTTCTAACAACAACGAATTTATTAGAAAAAATAAACTTATAACCATCAACCATGAGTTTAAAACTAAAATTAAATTCTTTCTAAAACTCAGAATATAAAGGAAATTCTTTAAAATTAAAACAGATTTTTGAAATTAACTCTAACTACTCCCACTGCTTCAACTAACAGTTTCGTAGTGTCGCCCTAGTAAAGTTCTAATTCGCCACTTCTAAACCTCTGGGTTACCTGAAACCCCTGCAAAGAATTACAAACATGATTAGTGGTTCCCGAATCCACACACCAGGCATCAGTGGAAATCACCGCTAAACATGTTTCAGTAATAAAGGCAGAAATAGCCGTATCTTTGCTCTTCGTTCAATCCGACTTCCAATGCCATGTCTTGTCGCATTTGAAAAACTTGCCTTTCAGCTTTTTCTTTTTTGCTATATCAGGCTTAGGCACATGACTAGCTATCTTCTGGGCTTTATTATTCTTCTTCTTTCCAACTTTGGGCTTAGAAGAGGAACCTTGAGCCTTGCTTGTGACTAAAGCTTGATTTTTTTCTTGAAAGAGGCCTTCAGCTGACACTAATGCAGTTAAGAGCTCGGGTAGAGTATAAACTCGCAGATTCGTATTATACTTCAACCAAAATTGCTCAAAACTCTGAGGCAAGCTCTGGAGGATCATGTCAACTTACATTTTTGCATCAATCTCATCTCCCAACACCTCAACCTCATTGATTTTGCTAATCATGTCAAGTATGTGATCTCTCATTGGGGTTCTTTCGGCCATTTTGGTGTTCATTATATTTCTCATGGCTGTTTGCCTTGTCGGCCAGCCTTGATGACCAAACATCTTCCTCAGGTGAGCCATCATATCAAAAGCAGAGATCATTAATTGAATCTGATATTTTAGAACATTCGACATAGACGTCAGAATGTAACACGTCGCCATCTCATCAGCCTTCCTTCACATTTAATAGGCTTCCCAATCTGCTTGAGGTTCTCATCATTAGGCGTAGGTGGACAAACCTCAATAAGCACGAACTTATACTACTCAGCCGTTAGGACAATGTCCAGGTTACGATTCTAATCTACAAAATTCAGAACTGTTAATTTGTTCCTTTTTAGTATAGTAGCTAACGACTTGAATGCCATATCGAAAACTGAAAAATAAATAAAAAAACATGTTTTAGAATAAAAATTTTGAAAATATTGAATTTCAAAACAATATAATCTATCTACCAATATCTCATCCACCGGGATTCACGCAAGTCATGATAGTGTGAATGTTTACGTTAACCCACAATCATTTGAGAAGAAGTAATTAAGTTCATTAATCTTATTATCTGACAAAATGTTCTATTCATCAATAAAATTAATAGTTGGTACCTTTTAGCCATACACTAAAGTAACGTAACCTCGATGGGAGGAATACTACTAATTGTACACTAAGTGTATACCATTACGTGACCTCTAAGTTTGTTACCTAGGATAGTGCGCCTCAAATGGAGAGGATATCGCATTCTCCAATTTGAACATACTATAGTAATCCAATCTAGTGATCTTGTGAATTTGACTCTTCTGATATGGAGGAAGGTCCTAAGGCTAACGCGCAAGTCTACCAACATTACTTATGAATTTATAATGGTGGCCATCGGAATTAATAAACTAACCCGCACCCACTTAGATTTTTAAAATGAGGATTTTTTGATTTTAACATGCTTTTAACTATCCTAAGTTATATGCATAAAAATCACTATTTTTAATCATTCATTAAAAGTAAAGCATAAATTAAAACACATAAGCATGAAATTTAAAAAGATAAATATGAGAAAGAAATACGTAAAGTAAAATTTCTAACTATTATGGTTTAAAACTACATCATGCTACCATCTGCTGCCTTGTTCACGTATCTCATTATGTCACTCAGATGGATTGAGTTTTGGCTTGAAGATATTGGAACAATTGGGAAAACTTCTCAAAATTGCGCCTCAAAATCAACCCCCGTAGTGGAACCGCGAGGCCACTGCTACGGGGACGTGACATCGCGGTCGCCAACGTCAGTTTAACCTAATGTCACGCTCGGTGTGCGCGCACAGTGGCCAGTGCTCTCTCCCACCAGTGGCACTTCCGCCGGCAATTTATCACAGGCGGCGGCTCCATCGCCAAGCCTCCGTCGCTTACCTGTTTTGTTTTCCTTCCCTGCTCCCACTCATTATTTGTTTTTTTTGTAATTTTCCTGGGTTTTCTCAGTTTTCTACGTAGTCCTTTGAGTCACCCAAACTACAATAAACCATAACCCACGAATTCAAGTCATCCAAAAATTACGTCTTCGATTACATGAGGAGAAGGATAATGATGGTGATTTTGAGGAGATGCCACCTCTCATAGAAGAAGGTGAAGAAGATGACGAGCTCTTCATTGGCAACAGTGAATCAGTTGAGGAGGAAAATCAACAAACTCTCATTTTCTTAAATCGTGATTGTCGAGATGAGCACCCTGATGGACCATTGGTAAGAAATTCTACCCTTATTCTTATCCATTCATTGAATGCTCAGTACTCTTTATATTTGAACCCAACACAGTGTAACAACATCTTTCATTTGTGGTGTAAGACAACAGATCAAAAGAATTTCCTAATGATCATCGATGGTGGAAGTTGCACAAATGTTGTAAGTTAGTATTTGGTTAAGGATTTATCACTAACATGTTTGCCCATCATAGGCCTTATAGGTTGCAATGGCTCGAAAAAGGTAGAGAGAAGAAAGTCCAATACCAAGCACTAGTAAGCTTCTACCTTGGCCCAATCAAGGAAGAAATATTGTGTGATGTAGTTCCAATGGACGCCTATCATATACTTTTAAGAAGACCTTGGGAGTACTTCAGGAAGGCCACCTTTGATGGTTTGACCAATAGGTATTCTTTCATATTCAATGGTAGGAAAGCTAACTTGTTACCTTTATCTCCTACACAGGTTTCTAGCACGTGAGAAACAATGCGAGATGAAAAGAGCAAGTTGAAGCAAATCAAGCCAAAGAAGTCAAAACAGTACAGGCTAAATCAGGCAATTTGAAATTGGCCTTGACGTCCCGAGGGAGTCCTGCACAATTTCAGCCTTGCCAAGGGCATAATTGTCTTCTTAAATCTTTTAATGTACCTTATTATCCTTTTTTGACATTGTGGCATAGGGAAAGAAGGTGCACTAAAATGTTTAAGCAAACGTTCCCAGAAATCCAAGAGTCTTAAAGGCGGTAAGTTAGAAAGTTTTTCTAGTGTGTTTTCTAATCATTTGCTTAATTGTGCAGACACATCAGATTCGAGAATGAATCACTTTTGGTAGGAAAGGGATGATGTGAACATCAAAGTGGTAGACTCTCCTCCAAAAGAAGAACCAGTAATCCATGCCAGTTCTTTCTTTACATTAATGCAGCTGTCACAAAGAGGAGCCAAGAAGGATCCTTCCTGCGCTGGGATTAGCTCAGTGAACCCGATTGTGGGTCAAAAACTCTGTGTCAGAGATCTAAAAGCCTCATATATTGGACCAGTTACTAGATCGAGAGCCCAGAAGATGATTGGATCAAGTCCAGCTTCAAAGATCAAGATCAAGTCCAAGGCCCAACAGGCCCAAACCCATCTATAGATTTGGAAGCCCAAGCCCGTTAATGTCACAAGATTATTTGATAATGGACTTGCAGATATAATGTAGATGAGGAATGAAGCCAAAGAATAAAAGATGAAGTTTGGATTAAAGAAGCTACAAGCCCAATTCGAAAATCCAAGTTCTCCCTCATCCAACTGAAGCTGGGAACCTCAAGTCTCTTCCTAATAGAATTGTCTTTTTACTTTCATAGTGTGACATGGTTTTAGAAGTGTATCTGATTTGTAATAGGATATACTGAGTTTTGTCTTTTTGATTAGGATTATTATTTGGTCTTAAAGTACAACTTCAAGTGGCCAAAATTTCCATAAGCCAACTAGAGTTTGTTTAGGAATTATTTTTGTTTCCGAATCTCTAAATCACTAGGATTTGAGATTACCTTTTTAGAATAGGTAAAGAAGACTTGTAATTGCCTATAAATAGGCCTCCATATTTACGACTTTAGTAGACATTTTTGATTGAAAATTTTGAAACCCCTTATTGAGTTGTTAACTTATTAAAATCTCTTTGAGTGATCTTGCAAGATCGTGAGTAGTCATTGAGAGGAAACTTACAAACCCCTATTTTGTTGGTTATAGTTGAATGGTTAGACTATAAAACCATCGTCATGTGTTGACTAAAATTATCATAAACCATTATCCATCGTCTGTCAAGATTTTCGCACAAAAAGTTTTAAATAATAGTGCGTTTTCTTAAATCGAACAATTTCGCCGCTTTAATTCATACTTGTGGAGATTGTTAGTTTTGAATACTAGAAAGCTATTTGCTTGTATCAAAAACTAATACCCAGTTGACATATCATTTTTTTCAGTATTAAATTTGTTTATTATATCATAGAACTAGATAACGAGGTGTGGAAAGGCACAGTAGATCTCGTTATTGGTTAAAGTATTGATATATAAACAGATGCTCGTAACTGAGATACTCTGAAAATACTATCGGTATAGGTTACCGTGTGATTTGGAAATTAGTTTTTCTTGACTAATTTAAATCATACAGATGATCCCGGGGCATATTGAGCATGACCAGTTTGAATTGAATTAACTTGTATTGATCGGCGTAGTTAATTCGATCGGCATAGTTAATTCGATCCTAGTATTCTAATCTCTTAATCCCTTGATTGGAGCTGGAATGAGAGTTAGATATCGTATGTTTTGATTTGCCAAAGTGTGCGGTCAATTGAGGCCTAAATCTCTGTAAGTTGGGTATACGCTGTTTAGCTTCTTTATGTGCCATTGCCAGTCAAAGGAATCCATGTACCGGTTCGCCGGGTTGATGGTGCTCCCGAGATGAGCTCGTAAGGTTTATTGTACTAAATCTGGCCAGTGGACTATGTCAGATATAACAAAAAAGTCGAGTGGTACTAATCTTGGATACCAAGAAGTCGACGAATTAATTTGTCAGTAAATTGATGAATCGATGAGCACTAGATATTTGATGTGAGGAGATAGAAGAATAATAAAGTGAGCACGAAGTAAATTCATTTTTGAGCGGTAATTTCATAATGGGTCCATTAGTGGTATGACTAATTATGCGTTTGACTAATTGATAAAGTGAATTAATTAATTCTAAAGGTTTAATTAATATTTAATTGACAAAGTGGGTTATTTAAAATAATCCTAAGGGTTCGATTAAATTTAATTAATGAAGTGAATTAAGAAATTAATTCGAAAGGCTCGATTGGAGTTGATTAGTCTAGAGAAGACTAAGGGGTCAACGAAAGTCAAACATTAAGGCTCAACTCAAAATCTCACTAGATCTCCCTTGAAGCTCCTATAAATAGCTTAAGATAGGCATTTGAAGACATAAGAAACCTTGTAGGCAAAGTTGTCTCCTTAGAGTGAGAAAGCCATGCCTAGAGAGAGAACTTCATCTCCTTCGTTGACATTTCTCTTTCAAAGTTGGTTTGTGATCTTTCTTCTTCGAGGAACTCAAGCCCGAATCCTAGAGAAGCCAAGTGGCCCTTCATTTTATCTCTCTGACTCGTCGTCCGCCATGATTCTCTCCGCCCCGCCATGAGGCGTGATTTTCAGCGCCGATTCCGGTGATTGGAGTTCTTAGCCGGTGTTCTTGTTTTTGGTTTGATCTTTTTGTTGCACTGATCCTTTGGCTTTTCCTTCTGGTTTGACAACGTCTACATCTCCGAGCAAAAGTCTTTCCTGAAGTGGGTTTTTAGATTAGGATCAGTTCCCAGGCTAAATCTGTTTTTCAAATTTTGAGTTTTCTTGAAGTGGATTTCTTTGGATTTCTTCATATTTTGATTTAGCCATCCCATGGACACTTTCCCACTCAAATTCAAGATCGTTTGGAGTTATTATTGGGACTCATTAGTGGATTTCACGGGTTATCTATATTTGTGAGGGACACGCTTTCAATGTATAATCTTTAAAGGTTTTCGCTTTAATTTAAAGATTCAATTTTTGCATGTCATTTTAATACATCGAACTAGTATAAACCTAGATTCGTTTAGGGAAAATGAATTTTAACCTGAGCCCAATCGAAAGTCTCCGATTCTGGAATGCATTGCACGAAAGTCAGATTTTTGTTTTAGCCCGGTCTAGTTCTGTTTCCTTCAGAGATAATCGGAAGGAATATATGAGAAAGGTCCATAAATATTAAGGGTCTTGTTTGCGTAGCAACTAGCTTGTCAGCACCGTTTTCAGGTTGAATTGAATTGAATTCTGACCACCCGTCAAGAGTGGTATCGAAACTTAAGGTAATTTTTGTCCTATTCTTCTATTATTTTTTTTAGTTTTTTCATGTCTTTTTGATTTCGAACCTATCCCCATAGTTTCAAAAATATCTTGAGTCAATTAGCTGAAAATCAGTCCAATTTTCAATCCAAATATCTGTGTCAGAAGTTGTGTCTGAGGCCCCCTTAGGGCACTAGGCGTTTCTTCATTTTTGAGTATTTTTGTGTAATTTTTGTCTTTTTTAGTCTAGAATTCCCCTTCTATGTTTAATTTGTGTGTGTGTCGAGTTTTGGTGGTAGAAAATTCGATTTTACCCCTAGTCAAAACCCCTCAAAAATTGTCAAAATTTACCAAAATACCCTTTTTGTGAGTTTAGTTAATTTTCGAGAATTGTGTGTTTTCTTTCTAGTTTCAAGGTTGTTTTGTTCAATTTGATCTATTTTTTGGATTTTTCTAACAGAAAGTATGAGTTTGGAACTTGCAGAGGTGAACCGTATTTTCACAAATCGGTGCACAAGGAACACGAAGTCTGACAGCTCTAAGGTTAGTGGGTGTTCTTTAAGGTTTGATTGTGGTTTTCTTGAGAATACTTGAAACTCGATAACCTTACCCTCTTGTTGTGTACTTGAGGTAGAAATTCTCCATCGCAAACAGATAGCAGTTCTAAACTCCTAGAAAAAGTCTAAATATAGTGAGAAGAGGCAAGAGCAAAAGAGTCAATCTTAAGAATCTGACAAATTCTGTAAAAGAAAAGCTCTTCAGCAAAAGTATGGCTAAGTAAAGAAAAAGACAAGCCGAGGTTATAAAAGTAAGGAGTTCTAAAATTAGTAGGGAAGTAAACAGAATTCGGAGATAGGAGTGACCACACCTTGAAATTGGGAGGTAAACGTTATATTGCCCGGTGTGTGTATAAACTCTTTCCTCTCCCACTGGTAGTTGAGCTCGTGTTCTTGAGAGATCACAGTTTGACTCGAGAGAGTACATGCTAATTTTTGTGTTTGTTGTACTTTTGTGTGACTTAATAAACATCTATATTATATAGTACATGGTTTTTGTCACCTTCGTTTTGTTTCATATTTTTACTGTTTTGTTAGACTTGTCCTTTGATTGCTAGTTTGATTTTGAGTTCTTGTTTTGTGTCTTTTGAGTTTTGAGTTTTGTTGTTGAGCCATAAGAAAATGAAACCCATCTAGAAAGAGTAAGTAGGTTGTTGGAATTACGGTTTAAAGAATTTATCAGAATTCCTGCATAGACCAGACCGCGCCGACGACCCTCTCGTGGCCCCTCTGACAGTAGACCCGTGCATTGCGTCGTTTACTGGTTTTCTCTTTTCTTTTCTTTATTTTGTTTTGTGTTTTGTCTTGTTATTTTTCTATTGTGTTATGTTGGTAGTTTTTCTTGGTTGCTTACCTTCTTTAGGAAGAAAGTTCTAACAAGAATGCTTGGAAAGAGCCAAATCCTGAATAAGCTGAGGACAATAGGCAGCCAATCTCAATGGAACAGATTGCAGCTTCTCTTGCAGGTTTACAGATGCAGTTGACAGAGATAAACCAACGTATTGGCAATCTAGAAGCCAATTGTAGGAAGGATCAATTAACCAATTTGTAGGATCACCACGCCAGAGAAGTCCTAATCAGGGTCCTAGACTTGAAATAAATCCTGAAGTTTCTTCCAACTTAAACTATAATTCTGATGATTCAGTGGCCCGTATTTTTAGTTATCAAGATAACATTAAATTTGAAATTCCTGAATTTGTAGGAAAATATGATCCTGAAGCTTATCTTGATTGGCAGTTTGAGATTGAATAGATATTCAACGCTAACGATTTCACAGATGAGCGACAAGTCAGATTAGCCACGACAAAATTCAAGCATCATGCAGCAATTTGGTGGGCAACAATAACTCGAGAACGACGACATATGGAACATCCTCCTGTCATGAGTTGGGAAGAACTCAAGGAACTCATGCGCGGTACGTTCATACCTTCTTCTTTCATTCATGATTTAATAGAAAATTGTATAGTTTCAGGCAAAGATCACAAACTATTGAAGAGTATTACAGTGAACTTGAGTCCCTCAATTATAGAGTAAAAATCTAGGTGGATGATGATGCAACAATTGTAAGGTTTCTCGGTGGCCTTAGCAAAAACATCAGTCAGAGGATATAGCACACAGGTTACACCGATCTAGAGGATTGTTTTCAGAAACTAATGGTGATCGAAAAGCACTTGAAGGAAAGTGGTGAATTGAGTAGTAAGAAGCAGCCTTCTAGTAGCATTTGGTCACAGAGAAAGAGTACCAGCATGCAGAGGAAGCCTACGCCACCCTCCCCCAAACCCAACTCACACGTCTCCACACCTATCCCTCATAAATCTTTCGATTTTCAAAATTCTGTAGCTCAGAGAAGTAAGAAACTAGTTACTTGTTTTAAATGTAATGACATCAGACACCTACAAGCCAATTACCCCAATAAGAGTACTTACACTATGAGAGACAACCAACTTTATGTTATAGATGAGGATAAGGATAATAATAGCGATTCTGAGGAGACGCCACCTCTCATAGAAGAAGGTGAAGAGGATGATGAGCTCTTCATTGGCGACAGTGAAGCCATTGACCAGGAAAATCAACAAACCCTCATTTCTTTACATTGTGATTGTCCAGATGAGAACCCCGATGGACCGTTGGTAAGAAATTCTACACTTGCTCTTGTCCATTCGTTGAATGCTCACTACTCTCCAGATTTGAACCCAACACCGCGCAACAACATATTTCATATGTGGTGTATGATGGTGTACGCCCTTTTGAGGGCTAGTTTAGACATTTGTTGTCTGTTTGATAATTTATCAAATGAGTTAATTTCATGATAATTATATTCTTGTGCATATTTAATTTCATGAAATCAATCCGCTAAAAGATACACTCCATGGACTTTTAGATCATGAGTGGTTCTTTTGAGTAGTACTTGTACGAGGATCCTTAGACCAGAAATCACTGCATAGTCTTAGGTGAATTGGAGTGTGCTTTGACATACGCCTAACGGGACCGTAATAGGTTGCTAAGTATGCGTATGATTGGGTACACTATGAGTCATGCTAAGATATGTCGGTGAAGTGATGTGACTACAAATCTCTCTTAAGTGAGAGATGATATCTTGGCCACTTGATAGCGAACTGAGAAGTGCATGGCCATGCCTGAGAAATGGTAAGTGTTATCATTTGCTCAAATAAAATCAGTGCCACTAAGAGATCAAGTAAATGTTTAGCTATAAAAGGATGATGGTTCCATGCCTTAAGCTAAATGGGATATCAATGTAGAGGATCGTACGCAGTTTGCTGGGAAAGGTTGTGTTGAATCACCATTCGACCCTCCATTCCGAATTGGGTAGTCATTATATCTTGCTAGAGACCACTAATGACTTATGGATTAATCAATGAGATTGAGTTATCCATTGCCAATTTAGAATGGGCCTACAGGATCGCACATAAGAAAGTTCGATGATGCAGAATAAGTATTCTTGCCTACAATAAGTATAATTGTTATACTTAAATAAATAAGATTTAATTAAATGGTTTAATTAAATATTATTGAAAAGTTTTGTGGTATTAATTTAGAGTTAATTAATTACTTGGGAACAATTCGGATGGGCTGATAAATCAAGAGACCTAATTGCAATTGAGGTGTTGATCCAACAGCCTGATCCGTGGGTCATAGGTTGATCCATGGTTTTGTTGTATAACCCAAATCATTAAGGTATTATTTAATACGAATTTGGAATCAGTAAATATTATTTGATACTGATTTGGAATTAGTAAAATAATATTTTGTAATAATACTGATTTGGAATCTAATAAAATCAGTAATCTAATAATTGATTGTTTACAATACTGATTTTAGAAATTTGAACTCTACAAATATCCTAGGGATATTATTATAGTAGGATGATAATTTTTCCAATCAGAAAAATAGAACAAGAAAAAATATACACAAAATCCCAAACTCTTTCCCTAGGGAAAAAACGGTTAGCACCGGATCTGAAAAGAACTTCAATGCTTGATAGTAGAGAGTCCTTCAAGGAAGGATTTTGGTGGTGACAAACGTAACCAGAGCAAAAGTTTTGGACCAACATCAAACAAGGATCCAGACGCGGCAACCGATTACTCTACGAGGGTAAGCTTTAGAAGCTTTGAACGTAGGATTATTAGAACACTAAAATTTGAATTGGCATGAATCCGCTGCGTAAATTTTTTAAAATCATGCCTCTGATCCCAACAGTGGTATCCGAGCTAGACTAAAATTAATTTTAGTATTATAATTAAAATTGATTTTTATTAAAACAAGGTTGTTTTTAATTAAAATTGATTTTAATAAATTTTTGGAAATTAGTGCTTTTAGAAAGCAAGAAGAAAAAAATATTTTTTTGGGAAAATAATTAAAAATTAATTTTCTAAAAATGGGTTGAAGCTCGTCGTATTGGGTGCCACCGACTTACCGGAATTTCCGTCAGAAAATCGAAGAACCAAAATTTCATGATTTTGGGCTTGTAATTTTATGGTTTTGTTCCTTGTTCTTCCCAAAAATTGTTTCCAAATTCTTATGGTTTCAAAACCATTAGATTACTTGAATTTTAAAATGGATTTTTTGGGTTTTATTTTCTTTTGGCCGGAAAATTTCGATAAAAAATCGGGCCTCTAGAAGTGTTTTGAAATTTATGTTTTTCGGTTGGGATTGAATATCATAATGGTTCCAAAGATTTTTGTCAAATCAAAAACTGTTTTGGTAAAATTTTGACGGGGAACCAAGTTCTTAATTTTGGGCCGTCAGAAAAACGATTTCGCCAAAAATCCAGTTGGACGGAATTTGATCTGGCTCTTCGAAGATCGAGGGTAGTTCTTTGATCATCAAGATAACTAGATCACCAGGAAGGAGCGGACGAGATGAATGGTGTTCATCGATGAAGTCGCAAAGATTTTCTGTCACCGGGAAACGATTTGCTCGTCGGGAAAGACGACTGAACGTAGCGGCGGGTGGCGTAAACCCTAGTGGGTGAAATTACAGAAATGCCCCGCCGCAAGCCCAAGCCCTAATCTGCCAAATTTTAAATGTTTTAAAATTTCTAAATTGGCCCCAACAATTTTATTCCTTCAAAACCCTAAGCCCGTAAGTTTTGATCAATTATGAAATCGCCCCAGAATTTCTGGTAAAATTATTTCTGAAATTTTCATTTAATAAGATTTTTTTAATTTTGGAATAAAATCAAATCTTATCAGATTTTAGTTTTAAAATGTTAAAATTGATTTTAAGATTTTAAAATTATCTTAAATCAATTATCTTAATAAGATTAGGATAATTAGCTCATAAATAGAATAATTAATTAATGTGATTAATTTTATTCTTTATTTATGCTTTCAAATATGGTATGATTTATTTAAATGGTTTAAATATTTGCATACATATTTGGTATGTTCATGCATCATTTATCATAAATGATCGAACAAGAAAAAGGAAAGATTAGTTAAAATTGTATAGAATATTGGAAATATTCAATTACACAATCTTTTAAATTGATTGCCTTAATTAAAATGGGTTTGTATGAAGCACTTGCATTTTATGTGTTTTTCATGCATGAATTGGGCTTTGTTTATTTTGTTTTAATTTGGGGCCTGCGAGCCTATTAAAATTTATTGTAATAGAATAGATTACAAATTAGGCCCAAGAAATTCCAACAGACCAAGACGGAGTCATAGAGTTGGAGCCAAATAATGGAGGCCCAAATGAAGACAAAGTTTTAAAAGCCTTGTAATAAACTAGAGCCCATTTCATTGCATTTTTCGCTTTATGTTTTATATTTTGTGAATGATGAAAAATGAAATGCATGTTAAGCCGCTCAAACTAAATCCCTAAAAACGTAAGTTGTAAATTGCTTCAATACTTAGGGACTCGCCAGAGCGTCGAACATCTGTGGAGAGCCCAAGGGCCTCAGGTTTTCTTCGTGCAGCGGATTGTCACATAATAGGTGCCCAACTTTATCACTACTGTTAATGAGTGGAAAAACTATTTGGGTATCCAGATGCTCAACTTTATCACTACCACTCGTTATGGAAAAACTGTGTAGGTATCGATTGATGTGATGCCTCGAGGGATGGTTTGACTTGGGAAAATTAATCCTAGCTTGACCCGATAAGTTGACTAGGGATTAATTTTTCAAAGATAGGATGGTGTCAAGCATTTGGAATGTTCATCTTATCACCGAAAAGTTGCATGGTATGCAATTGGAAAATGTTAGATTACATGGAATGTAAATTGAACGTTGCCTACCATAAGGGCCCGATCCCTATGATACTTGCCAAAGCAAGGCTGAGGTTTGGTTCTTTGTGAATTTTCGGCCCACAATCTAGCACCAACACAAAATTATTTGGGATGTCAAATTTGGCTATTGTGAAAAATGTTTTTATAAACTCATCCTAATATTTTGCATTTATTCATTGTAGAAATGGCATCATCTAGCACTAATGTTGTCTCAAGCATTTCTCTAGAAGTATATTGGATAAAGACAAATTGGTTGGACCAAACTTCTTAGATTAGAAAAGAAACTTGAGAATAGTTCTCAAGCAAGAAAGGAAGCTACATGTCTTAGAGACTGCTTTACCTAAACCACCACAGAATGCCACGGCCACTGTTTAGCGAGCATGGGATAAGCTGAATCCGATAATGTGAAGTGCTTGATGCCCGCGCCTATGACAGGCGAGTTTCAAAAGGAGTTCATGAATTCAGAAGCATTTTGAATTTATGAGTCACTGACGGAACTGTTTCGTGAACAAGCCCGTATATTTGTTATTGAAATAAATCTTTCTTTGTCCACCTCATGGGTATTAGATACCGGATGTGGGGCTCTCATTTGTACTAATGTGCAAGGACTTAGAAATAGATGGATAACAAGGAACGGTGAAGTTGATCTCTGAGTGGGCAATGGGGCAAGGGTTGTTGTGTTGAAGTGGGAGATTACACTTTATCTTTACCTTCTAGTTTAAACATTGAACTTGAGAATTGTTATTATGTACCTACTTTGAGTAGGAATATTATTTCAATTTCTTGTTGGGATATTAAAGGTTTTCATTTTATTATTAAAAATAATTCGTTATCTTTATATCGGAATGATATTTTATACGGGGTTGCAAATTTGTGCAACGACCTATATGTGATTTGAGCTAAGAAAAATCGGTCTCTAACGTTGAAAAGAAGGCTAAATCAATTAAGTTTGATATGAGTCCAACTTATCCTTGGCACTGTCGTTTAGGCCATGCAAACGAGAAAAGAGTTCGAAGACTTCACAAGGATGGAGTGCCAGGGTCATTTGATTTCGAATCATATGACATGTGTGAACCCTGTTTGCAAGGAAAAATGACAAAGAGCCCTTTCAACAAGAAAGGCGAAAGAACTAGTAAGCTATTGGCCCTAATTCACATGGATGTATGTGGACCAATGCGTACAGAAGCCAGATGTGGATTCGTATATTTTGTTACTTTTATCGATGACTATAGTAGATAAGGCTATGTCTACTTAATGAGGCATAAAAGTGAAACTTTTGAAAGTTTCAAAGAGTTTAAGAATGAAGAAGAAAATCAGTTGGATAGAAGGATTAAGGCTATTCACTCCGATCGGGAAGGTGAATACCTTAGTGATGAGTTTGATGGCTATCTAAAACAGTGTGGAATTTTTTCACAGCTGACTCCATCGGGAACACCTCAATGGAATGGTGTATCCAAAAGGAGAATGGTTCGATCAATGATGGGCAAAGCGACTCTTCCTACATTCTTTTGGGGTGATGCTCTCCTTTCTGCTGCCTACTTACTAAACCGTATTCCATCTAAGGCAGTAGATAAGACTCCATATGAGATATGGATGGGCCAAAAGCCCTATATGTCCTATCTACGAGTTTGGGGTTCTCAAGCTCATGTAAAACGTTTACAAAGTAATAAGCTTGAACCTAAAACTAACAAATGCCTATTTGTGGGATATCCTAAGGAAACCAAATGATATCAATTCTACAACCCAACTGAGAACAAGGTGTTTGTTGCTCGAGGAGCTACTTTCTTAGAGAAATAATTTCTGTACAAGAAAGACAGTGGGAGTAGAATAGAACTCGGAGAAGTTTAAGAACCACAAGAGAATGTAGAACGATCTACAGAAACTCATATGGAAGTTGACATGGAAACTCATGCAGAAGAGAAACCTTAGTCAACAACACAAAAACCTAGAAGGTCTAGTAGATCTCGTTATGAACCCGAGAGATATGGATTTCTCATGACTGACGATGAAGATTTGATCTTGGTGGACTCTAATGAGCCCGCGAACTACAAACAGGTTTTAGAAAGTTCGGATTCAGATAAATGGCTACAAGCCATGGAATCTGAAATGCAATCCATGAGGGACAATAAAGTGTGGACTTTGATTGATCATTCTGTTCAGGCAAAGGTTGTCGATTGCAAGTGGATTTTTAAATTAAAACCTGGCAGGATCTTCATGGTACGACTAGTGGCTAAAGGTTTCAGACAGACTCATGGTATTGACTATGATGAAACCTTTTCCCCTGTCGTGATGCTGAAGTCCATTAGGACAATGCTTGCCATCGTAGTATATTTTGACTATGAGGTATGACAGATGGATGTTAACATGGCTTTCCTGAATAGAAACCTACTCGAGAATGTTTATATGAAACAACTCGAGGGATACATCGATCAAAAGTATCCTAATCGAGTATGTAAGTTTCAGAGGTCCATCTATGGAATAAAACAAGCATCTCGAAGTTGGAATCTTCATTTCGATGAGGAAGTAAAAGGTTACGGATTCATCAAGAATGAAGATGAGCCTTGTGTTTACAAGAAATTTAGTGTATGTGGACAACATCCTACTCATAGGAAATGATATCCCCATGTTAAAAGAAATCAAACAGTGGTTGGGGGTGTATTTTCTATAAAAGACTTAGGAGAAGCCGAGATGATACTAGGTATCAAAATCTGTAGAGATAGATCTAAGATGCTTCTAGGACTAAGTCAAGAAGGGTACATAGACAAGATATTGAAAAGATTCAATATGTATAACTCTAAGAATTTTATGGTACTGTTCAGACATGGCCTTCTCTTGAAGAAGAACCAAGGTCCTTCAACAAGAGAGGAGAGTGAAATAATAAGTAGAGTCTCATATGCTTCGGCTATAGGATCTATCATGTATGCCATGTTGTGCACCCATCCGGATGTCGCACATGCACTAAGCATGACTAGCAGATACCAACAAGATCCAGGAATGGCTCATTGGACTGCAGTTAAGGCTATCCTAATGTACTTAAGAAGAACTAAAGGATTGATGCTAGTGTATGGAGGACAAGAACAGCTCGTCGTTAAAGGTTACGTCGATACTGCTTTCCAAACAGATCAAGATGACATGAAGTCACAGTCAGGTTATGTGTTTAGCCTGAATGGCGGTGCAGTGAGTTTGAAAAACTCAAAGCAAGATAGAATGGCCGATTCTACAATAGAATCTGAGTACTTTGCTGCATGAGATGTTGCAATGGGAGTGTATGGTTGAGGGAAGTTTGTGTCTAACATCGAATTGTCCGATAGACCTCTAACAACGGGGCCATCGCACAAACTAAGGTGCTCCGATCACACCAAAAGACAAAACACATACTCAGAAGGTTTCACCTCATTAGAGAGAATGTCGATCGAGGAGATGTGAAAGTTTGCAAAATAGGGTCAGGCAACAATGTAGCAGATCCTCTCACAAAAGCTTTATCACAGTCAAAGTTTGAGAGACATGTAATAGAGTTTGGTCTTAAAATATTTAGGCTATAGCCCTTCAAAGGGCAAGTGGGAGATTGTTGGTGTATACCCTTTTGAGAGCTAGTTTAGACATTTGTCGTCTGTTTGATAATTTATCAAATTAGTTAATTTCATGATAATTATATTCTTGTGCATATTTAATTTCATAAAATCAATCCGCCAAAAGAATCACTCCATGGACTTTTAGATCATAAGTGATTCTTTTGAGTAGTACTCATACGAGGATCCTTAGACCTGAAATCACTGCATAGTCTTTGGTGAATTGTAGTGTTATTTGACATACGCCTAACGAGACTGTAACAGGTTGCTAAGTACAGGTATGTTAGGGTACACTATGAGTCATGCTAAGATATGTAGGTGAAGTGATGGGACTACAAATCTCTCTTAAGTGAGAGATGATATCTTGGCTACTTGATAGTGAACTGAGAAGTGCATGGCCATGCTCCAGAAATGGTAAGTGTTATCATTTGCTCGAATAAAATCAGTGTCATTATGAGATCAAGTAAACGTTTAGCTATATAAGGATGATGGTTCCATGCCTTATGCTAAACAGGATATCAATATAGAGGATCGTACGCAGTTTGCTTAGAAAGATTGTGTTGAATCACTATTCGAACCTCCATTCTGAATTGGGTAGTCATTATGTCTTGCTAGAGACCACTAATGACTTATGGATTAATCAATGAGATTGAGTTATCCATTGCCAATTTAGAATGGGCCTACAGGATCGCACATAAGAAAGTTTGATGATGCAGAATAAGTATTCTTGCCTATAATAAGTATAATTGTTATACTTAAAAAATAAGATTTAATTAAATGGTTTAATTAAATATTATTGAAAAGTTCTGTGGTATTAATTAAAAGTTAATTAATTATCTGAGAAAAATTGAGATGGGCTGATAAATCAAGGGAACTAATTATAATTGAGGTTCTTAATCCATCAGCCTGATCCATGGGTTATGGGTTGATCCATGGGCTTGGTGTATAACCCAAATCATTAAGGTATTATTTAATACTAATTTGGAATAAGTAAATATTATTTGATACTGATTTGGAATTAGTAAAATAATATTTGGTAATAATACTGATTTGGAATCTAATTAAATCAGTAATGTAATAATTGATTGATTACAATACTAATTTTGGAAATTTCAACTCTACAAATATCCTAGGGATATTATTGTAGTAGGATGATGATTTTTCCAATCAGAAAAACAGAACAAGAAAAAATATACACAAAATCCCAAACTCTTTTCGTAGCCAAAAATGGCTAGCACCGGATCTGCAAAGAACTTCAGTGCTTGATAATAGAGAGTCCTTTAAGGAAGGATTTTGGTGGTGACAAACAAAACAGGAGTAGAAGGTTTGGACCAACATCAAACAAAGATCCAGACGCGACAACCGATTACGCTACGAGGGTAAGCTTTAGAAGCTTTGAACGTAGGATGATTAGAACACTAAAATTTGAATTGGCATGAATCCGCAGCGTAAATTTTTGAAAATCATGCCTCCGATCCCAACAGTGTAAGATAGCAGATCAAAATAAGCGTCTAATGATCGTCAATAGTGGAAGTTGCTCAAACGTTGTAAGTGAGTCTTTGGTTAAGGATTTATTAGTAACATGTTTGCCTCATTCTAGGCCTTACAGGTTACAGTGGCTCAAAAAATGTGGAGAGAAGAATGTCCAATACCAAGCACTAGTTACCTTCTACCTTGGCCTAATCAAGGAAGAAATATTGTGTGATGTAGTTCCAATGGACGTCTGTCATATACTTCTAGGAAGACCTTGGGAGTACGACAAAAAAGTGACCTTCGATGGTTTGACCAATAGGTATTCCTTCATGTTCAATGGTAAGAAAGCTAACTTGTTACCTTTGTCTCCTACACAGGTTTCTAGTGTGCGAGAAACAATGTGAGAAGAAAAGAGCAAGTCGAAGCAAATCAAGCCAAAGAAGTCGAAAGCAGTACAGGCTAAATCAGGAAATTCGAAATTGGCCTTGACGTCCAGAGGGAGTCCTGCACAATATCAGCCTTGCCAAGGGCATAATTGTCTTCTTAAAACTTTTAATGTACCTTATTATCCTTTTATGACATTGTGGCATATGGAAAAAGGTCCACTAAATGGCTTAAGGAAATTCGAAAGTCTCCACTTGAATGTTCTAAGAAATCCAAGAGTTCTAAAGCCGGTAAGTTAGAAAGTTTTTCTAGTGTGTTTTCTAATCCTTTCTTTGATTGTGCAGATGCTTCAGATTCGAGGACGAATCACTTTTGGTAGGGAGAGGATAATGTGACCATTAAAGCGGTAGACTCTCTTCCAGAAGAAGAACCAACAATCCATGCCAGTTCTTCCTCTACATTGAAGCAGCTGGCACAAAGAGGAGACAAGAAAAATCCTTCCAGTGTTGGGATTAGCTCAGTGAGCCCTGCTTTGGGTCAGAAACTGTGTGTTAGGGATCCACAAGCCTCATATGTTGAACCAGGTACTAGATTGAGAGCCCAGAAGATGATTGGATCGAGTCCAGCTTCAAAGTTTAAGATCAAGTTCAAGGCCCAATGGGCTCAAGTCCATCTACAGATTTGGAAGCCCAAACCCATTAATGTCACAAGATTATTCAATAATGGACTTGTAGATACAACATAGATGAGGAATGAAGCCCAAGAATAATAGCTAAAGTGTGGCCTAAAGAAGCTAGAAGCCCAATTCAAAAATTTAAGCTCACCCTAATCCAACTGAAGCTGAGAACCTCAAGTCTCTTCCTAATAGGATTGTCTTTTTACTTTCATAGTGTGAGAAGGTTTTAGAAGTGTATCTTATTTGTAATAAGATATGCTGAGTTTTCCCTTCTTGATTAGGATTTTAATTTTGTGTTGTAGTACAACTCCAAGTGGCCAAAATTTCTATAAGCCAACTAGAGTTTGTTTAGGAATTTTTTTTTTTTTATTTCCTAATCTTGAAATAACTAGGATTTGAGATTACCTTTTTAGAATATGAAGAGAAGACTTGTAATTGCCTATAAATAGGTCTCATATTCACGAATTTAGTAGAAATTGTTGATTGAAAATTTCAAAACCCGTTGTTGAGTTGTTAACTCATTAAAATATCTTTGAGTGATCTTGCAAGATCGTGAGTTGTCCTTGCGAGAAAATTTACAAACCCTTGTTTTGCTAGTTATATTCGAAAGGTTGGACAATAAAACCATCGTCACATGTTGACTAAAATTATCATAAACCATCACCCATTCTCTGTCTAGATTTTCACACAAAGAGGTTTAAATAACAGTGCATTTTCTTGAATTGAGTGATTATGACGCTTTAATTCATACTTATGGAGATAATAGGATGGAATAGACGAGAAAGGTCCACCAACAGTAAGGGTCTTGTTCGTGTAGCAACCAGCTTGTCAGAACTGCTTTCACATTGAATTGAATTTTGACCAAGAATAACCTGTTACGCATTCATATAAAAAACCAACCCGGACATGTCCCGAGATTTAATTAAAATATAAACGTAAACCATAATAGTCAGGATCTCAAACCACCTGCAAAAAAAAAAAAAACAATGTAATAAATTAAACTAGTATAAAGCCAAAACCTTAGCTTTGATACCAATTCAAGGAATTGTCTATCCGGATCTGATAAAAAATTTCACTTTCATGCTACGCATTCCAGAATTAGGAATTCTCAGTCAAACCTGAACACTCATGCAATCCGATTCAAACCCCTTTTGAAATATCACACGAGCACCGGATCTTGATTTACCTTATTCGATTTGTTAACACGCACACAATTTAATCTTTAAACAAAATTGAAAGGATTAAAGTTTTGACCTTTGAAGCGTGTCCCTTAAGTTATCGCTTGTATGACTTTGAGATAGATTCTGACGTTGTGTGGGCAACGAACTACAGAACTAGTTGATCAGCACCAACAAAAAAACAACAAAAAAATTGACCTCGAAAAACCAACCCTGTTTTTCTCATTTTGCGCCGCCGTTGGTTGTCCTCCACGAGCTGCGGCCATGCTCGTCACGTGCCGCCGCCTAGCCGAGGATCACCGCTACCAGAGAGAGGTGGAGTTGCCGCTGGGTTATGTCACAGGTCCGCCGCTGCCACTTGCAACTAGTTTCCAGGAAACACGTAGAGAATATAGTTCTCTCTGATTATTTCTCTTTGTAATTTCTCTCTCTAATTTATTGAATTATGAAACTTGAGTCTTGTATTTCTAATCATTTGTGTCTATTTATAGAGTTACAAGAGAGAACTTAACTGGGCTTGAGTTAGGTCTTATTGTTGGGTTTGAGTTTTGGTAATTTCCAAATCACAATTAGATTACCTAATTCTTAATTAAACCAAGAATTAATTAATTAAATCCACTTTGTCAATTTACTAATTGACCCTAAAGATTAATTAATTAATTAATTCCCTTTAACAATTAACTGAATAACATAATTAATCGTCCCACTAACAGATTATTTATGGCATCACCGCTCAAACCATAATTGTTTCTGGAACTACTAATTTAATTATCCTTTATTCTCCTCAAGTCAAAGATACTGTGCTCATCAATTTATTAATTTACTGATAAATTAATTTATTAACTTCTTATAATCCGAGATTAGTATCACTCGACCATATTACTATACTGGACATATGTCCATCGGTCGGGTTTAGTATAATAAACATTACGAGCTCATCTCAAGAGCACCATCACCCTGGACGCACCGATACATGGTTTCCTTTCGACAAACAATAGCGCACGAAGCAATCAAACACGCGCACCCAACCTACCGAGAATATAAGTCTAAAGTGACCGCTCTCATTGGTAGATTAAAGTACAATATGTCTAATCCTCATGCCCATTTAAATCTAGGGATTAAGAGATAAAATACTAGGATCGAATAGTCTACTAAATCAGTATAAGACAATTCAATCCAAATGGTCATGCTCATATTCCCCGGACATATCTATATGATTCAACTAGTTTAGACAAACTAATTCCCGAATCACATAGTGACTTAAACCGATAGTATGTCCAAGCTATCTCAGTCACGAGCCTCATCTATATATCATGACTTTAACTTACTATGAGATCTACTCTGTCACCCTAAACACCTCATCATCTAGTCATACGATATAAATAGATAACATATGTAAAAACATAAAGACAATTTAACTAAAATATTCAATCGATATATATAAACCGGGAAATAGTTTTAATATAAGCAAAGTTTTAGTATTAAAAACCAAAAATCTCCCACTAATACTTAAGCTTCGTTTTAAGTATAAAACTACATTAATCTATAGCTAAACTAATAACTAGAAAACAGTAAAGGCTCAGCTAAGTATCAAATTCCCATGCCCTCTATGTGAGCCTCAAAGAGTTTCACAGTTAATGTCTTCATGAATTAATCTGCAAGGTTATCTGCTGATGCTATCTTTTCCATGACCACGTCTCCTCCCTTTACGATTTCTCTTATCAGGTAGTACTTGCGCTCTATGTGCTTACTCGCCTTGTGGGCTCATGGTTTACTTGAGTTTGCTACTGCACCATTGTTATCACAATACACCGTGATAGACCTCAGTAACTCAGGAATCACGTCTAAATCCACTAGGAAGTTTTTGAGCCACACTGCTTCTTTCGCTGCCTCTGATGTTGCAACATACACTGCCTCTATGGTAGAGTCTGCCACGCATTTCTGCTTGATACTCCGCCAAACTATGGCTCCACCTCCCAAAGTAAACACAAAATCGGAGGTAGACTTACTCTTGTCCCTATCACATTGGAAATCAGAATGTGTGTAACCCCTCGGAACTAGCTCTTGTGCCTGATAGACCAAAACTTGGTCTCTCATTCTGTGTAGATACTTGAGAATGCACTTTACAGCCTCCCAATGAGCTTTTCCGAGATTACTCTGATATCTACTAACCATGCCAATGGCGTAGCAAATATCAGGTCTCGTGCACAGCATTGCATACATGAGACTTCCTACTACTGAAGCATAAGGAACTGTCTTCATGGCTTCTAACTCCTCAACAGTCTTAGGAGACTGTTATTTGGATGGATGCACTCCGTGTCTAAAAGGTAGAAAACCTTTCTTGGAGTTCTGCATGTTGAAACAAGCCAGAATCGTATCTATGTATGAAGCTTGGGAGAGCGCCAGTGAACGTTTCCTACGATCTCAAATAATCTTTATCCCAAGGATATGTCCAGCTTTTCCCAAGGCTTTTATAACAAATTTCTTGGATAACCATGCCTTTACGTCTGATAACACTTTCTTATTGTTGCCAATAAGTAGGATGTCATCTACATAAAGTACAAGAAACACCACCACGTTTCCATCAAGTATGCGGTACACACAGGGCTCATCTGGACACTGAGCAAATCCGTAGGACAGGATTACTTTATCAAACCAAATGTTCCAAGATCTATATGTTTGCTTGAGTCCGTAGATAGACCTCTTAAGCTACCAAACCTTATGCTCCTGGCCTTCTACAATGAATCCTTCTGGTAGTTGAATGAAGATGGTTTCCTCAAGACTTCCATTAAGGAAAGCTGTCTTGACATCCATCTGCCATATCTCATAATCTAAATGAGCAGCTATGGCCAAGAGAATCCAAATACCGGGGAAATGGTTTCCTCATAATAGATACCTTCTTTCTGAGTATACCCCTTCGTCACAAGCCTCGCTTTAAAGGTTTTAACCTTTCAGTCGGGTACTTTCTTTCTTTTGTATACCCACTTGCATCTAATGGGTTTAAAACCATCAGGAAATTCTACAAGCTCTAGACTTATTTGAGTCTATCGACCCCATCTCGAATATCATTCTTTTTTTCAAGATTCTGCATCTTTATCTCGGAGAGCCTCATCGTAGTTAACTGGGTCTGGTTCATGCGTGCCTGGGACTAAACCTGAGGATTCTACCAAGCCCACGTATCTCTCAGGTTATCTCCCAGCCCTCTCACTACGACGAGGCACTGTCCTTGTAGGCGCATCATTTGTGACTTCTTGTGTGGTTTTCTGTGGTGTATCTACTTGTACTGGTGCAACAAGATTAGTGGATTGTCCTCTAAGTTTATCTAGTACGATCTTACTATTGGGCTTGTGATCTAGAATATAGTCATCTTCTAAAAATATGGCGTTAGTGCTAACTATCACCTTCTGATATTTAGGACTATAAAATAAACCGCCTTTTATTCCTCTAAGACATCCTAGAAACAGCATTCCTTATGTTCTTGAATCTAACTTACTCGCATCTACCTTGAGCACAGGTGCTGGGCAACCCCAAATTCTGAGATGTCTCAGACTGGGCTTGCGCCCCATCCACAACTCTGTATGGATTGAAGACACGGACTTAAATGGGACAAGATTAAGAATTTAAGCCACTATTTCTAAGGCAAATACCCAAAACGAATTAGGCAATTCACTATAACTCATCATCATTCTAACCGTTTCCATAAGAGTTCTGTTTCTCCGTTCTGTTATACCCTTCTGCTGGGTGTGCCAGGTACAAATAACTGAGACTGAATTCCTAACTCTGACAGATAGTCTCTAAATTCGCCCGAAAGGTATTCACCACAATGATCTAATCGTAGTGTCTTGATACTCTTACCATGATGTTTCTCCATATCTGCCCGATACTTTTTGAACTTGCCAAAACTTTCAGACTTGTGACGCATTAGATAAATATGTCTGTACCTCGAGTAGTCATTTGTGAATGTCACAAAACTCAAAGCCTCATATCACTTGAATAGACATAGGTCCACACAAGTCAGAGTGAACCAATTCTAACACTTCTTTAGCCCTATACCCTTTTGCCTTAAAAGGCCTTTTGGTCATCTTACATTCCAAGAAGAATTCTCAAGTCAAATATTTGTCAACTTCTAATGAACCTAAAGGTCCATCAGTGACAAACCTTTGAATCCTACTAAGGTTAATATGACCTAGTCTAATGTGCCAAAGATATGTTTGGTTCATCTTAGAAGGTTCTTTCCTCTTATTATTACTCAATGATGTGTTATTTAGTTCTTTGTTTTGTGCAACAAGGGAGTTTGATTTTAATAAATATAGATTATCTACTACTGAACCAGAACAAATAAGTTTCTCATTATTTCTAACAACAACATATTTATTAGAAAAAATAAACTTATAACCATCCAACATGAATTTAGAAACTGAAATTCAGTTCTTTCTAAAATTCAGAACATAAAGACAATTCTTTAAAATTAAAATAGAATTTTCGAAAGTAACTCTTACTACTCCCACTGCTTCAACTGACACTTTCCTAGTGTCGCCTAAGTAAAGCTCTAATTCGCCACTTCTAAGCCTCCGAGTTACCTGAAACCCCTGCAAAGAATAACAAACATGATAAGTGGTTCCTGAATCCACACACCAGGCAACTGTGGGAATCACCGCTAAAGATGTTTTAGTAATAAAGGTGAAAATAGCCGTACCTTTGATCTTTGGAGAGTCCGACTTCCAATGCCCTGTCTTGCCGTATTTGAAGCACTTGCCTTCCGCCTTCTTCTTCTTTGAGATATCAGGCTTAGGCACATGACTAGCTGTCTTCTGGGCTTTCTTCTTCTTCTTCTTCTTTTCAGCTTTGGGTTTAGAAGGGGAACCTTGAGCCTTGATTGTGACTAAAGCTTGCTTCTTTTCTTGAAAAAGGCATTCAGCATACACTAATGCAGTTAAGAGCACAAGTAGAGTATAAACTCACAAATTCATATTATAGTTCAGCCAAAACCTCTTAAAACGCTGAGGCAAACTCTGGAGGATCATGTCATCAAGCGTTTATGTATCAATCTCACCCTAACACCTCAACCACATTGATGTTGCTAATCATGTCAAGTACGTGATCTCTCACTGGGGTGCCTTCAGCCAATTGTTGTTCATTATCTTCCTCATGGCTGTTTGCCTTGTCGACCTGCCTTTGACGATCAAACATCTTCCTCAGTTGAGCCATCATGTCAAAAGTAGAGATCATTTACTGAAGCTGATGTTGCAGAACATTCGACATAGAAGCCAGAATGTAACACGATGCCATGTCATTAGCCTTCCTCCACGCTCGATAGGCTTTTTTATCTACTTGAGGTGTCTCATCATTAGGCGTAGGACAAACCTCAATGAGCACGAACTTATACTTCTTAGCCATTAGGACAATGTCCAAGTTATGATTCCAATCGACAAAATTTGGACCGATTAATTTGTTCTATTTTAGTATAGTAGCTATGCCATATCGAAAACTAAAAAATAAATAAACAGACATGTTTTAGAATAAAAAATTTTGAAAATATTGAACCCTCTAAACAATATAATCTATCTACCAACATCTCATCCACCAGGATTCACGCAAGTCATGATTGTGTGAACGTTTACTTGAACCCACATTCAATTGAGAAGAACTAACTAAGTTCATTAATTTCATTATTGGACCAATCTATTCATCAATAAAATTAATAGTTGGTACCTTTTAGTCGTACACTAAAGCAATGTAATCTCGATGAGAGGAATACTACTAATTGTACACTAAGTGTATACCATCACGTGACCTCTAAGTTTGTTACCTAGGATAGTGCGCCTTAGATGGAGAGGATATCGCATTCTCCAATTTTAACTTACTATAGTCATCCAATCTAGTGATCTTGTGAATTAGCCTCACCTCATATGGAGGAAGACCCTAATGCCAACGCGCATGTCTACCCACATCATTTATGAATTTATAATGGTGGCCATGGGAATTAATTAACTAACCCGCTCAAACTTAGATTTTTAAAACAAGGGTTTTCTAATTTTAACATGCTTTTAACTATCCTAAGTTATATATATAAAAATCATTGTTTTAATCATGCATTAAAAGTAAAGCATAAATTAAAACACATAAGCATGCAATTTAAAATGATAAATACTAGACTAATTAATACCAATTGACCCAAGAATAATTAATTAAATAATTAAATTCACTTTGTCAACTAATCCAACACATAATTAATCATACCACTAACGGATTAATTATGGAATGACAACTCAAACCAAAATTGCTTTCGGGTACCACTTTAATTATTCTTTTCTCTCCCCACAAAAAAAAATATAGTGCTCGTCAATTTATTAATTTACTGACAAATTAATTAATTGACTTATTCTCATCCGAGATTAGTACCACTCGACCTTATTACTGTACCGAACATAAGTTTACCGGCTGGGTGTTGTATAATAATCTTTATGAGCTCATCTCGAGAGCACCATCACCCCAGATGCACCGGTACATGGTTTCCTTTCGACAAGCAACAACACAATAAGAAACTAAACACGTATACACTACTGAGATTATAGGTCTCAAGTGATTGCACTCTTTGTCTAATCCTTATGCCTACTCTAGTCTGGGCATTAAGAGACAGAATACAAGGCTCAAATTAACTACGAAGATCAGTGCAAGTTAATTTGATCCTATATCGATATTGCTCAATATGCCTGGGTGCATCTGCATGATTCAATTAGTCTAGACAAACCAATCTCACAATCACACAATAACCTAAATCAACAGTATGTCCAAACTTTCTCAGTTACGACCATCATTTATATATGATAAGTTTAACCAATGATGAGATCTACTGTGCCACACCAAACACCTCATCATCTAGTCATATGATATAAAAGGACAACATTTATAACATGTGATTATATATATATTGAAACACAATCGATATATAAATGGGAAATAGTTTTTCATACAAGCAAAGCTTTTTAGTATTCAAAACTAACAATCTCCCACTAATACTCAAAGCTGTGCTTTTTAAGTATAAAAACTGGTTTAATACATTTATTCTACTATTATACAAAAATCCAGAGAACTATCATGGCTCACTCAAGTATCTAACTCCCATGCCCTCCACGTGGGTCTCAAAGACTTTTGCAGTCAATGCCTTCGTGAATAGATCTGTATGGTTTTCCGCTGATACTATCTTTGCCATGACTACGTCTCTTATTTTTACGATCTCTCGTATCAGGTGTACTTGCGCTATATGTGCTTACTCGCCTTGTGGGCTCGTGGTTCCCTCAAGTTAGCTACTGCATCATTGTTATCATAATAAACTGTGAGAGACCTTAGTAACTTTGGAATCACATCTAAGTCCACTAGGAAGTTCTTGAACAATACGGCCTCTTTCACTGCCTCTGATGCTGCAACATATTCAGCTTCCATTGTGGAGTCCGCCACGCATTTCTTTTTGATACTCCTCCAAACTATGGCTCCACCACCAAGAGTAAACACAAACCAAGAGGTAGACTTGCTCTTGTCCTTATCATCTTGGAAATCTGAATCTATGTAACCCCTTGGAATCAAATCTTGAGCCTGATAGACCAAGACTTGGTACCTCGTTCTGCACAAATACTTGAGGATGCACTTGACAGCCAACCAGTGAGCCTTTAAAGAGTTACTTTGATATTTTCTAACCATGCCAACGGTAAAAAAATATCAAATCTCATACACAACATTGTTGGGAATAGTCTAGGTGTTTAATCCAATTAAACAGCGGAATCCTAAACTATGAGGATCGGGTCTTACCCTTGAAGCGTAATCGGTTGCGCACGTCGCCTGGATCCTCTGAGAAGATGGCGTTTTTTTGTCTCCAAAATCCTTCCTCGAAGGATCCTCTACTCTCAAGCACGAAAGCCTTCGCAGGTTGGTGCTAGCCAATCTTGCCTACCCGGAGAATTTGGGAAAATTTGTGTATTTTTCTGATGAGAATTATTCCAAAAAAAATTCTTCTCCTACAATTATATCCCTAGGATATTTGTAGAGAATTAATTTCCAAAATCATATTGTAATTTATCCAATTATAACTTAACTGATTTTAGTAATTTCCAAATCAGTATTATTACCAAATATTATTTAACTGATTCCAAGTCAGTATTTAAATAATATTTACTAATTCCAAATCAGCCTTAAATAACACTTTAATGATTTGGGTTATACACCAAGCCCATGGATCAACCCATGACCCATGGATCAGGCTGATGGGTCAAGAACTTCAATTGCAATTAAGTCCCTTGATTTATCAGCCCATCCCAATTGTTCCCAGGTAATTAATTAACTATTAATTAATACCACCGAACTTTCCAATAATATTCAATTAAACCATTTAATTAAATCTTATTTATTTAAGTATAACAATTATACTTATTGTAGGCAAGAATACTTATTCTGCATCATCGAACTTTCTTATGTGCGATCCTGTAGGCCCATTCCAAATTGGCAATGGATAACTCAAACCCATTGATTAATCCATAAATCATTAGTGGTCTCAAGCAAGACATAATGACTACCCAATTCAGAATGGAGGGTCGAATGGAGATTCAACACAACCTTTCCGAGCAAACTGCGTACGATCCTCTACATCGATATCCAGCTTAGCATAAGGCATGGAACCATCATCCTTATGTTGCTAAGCGTTTACTTGATCTCTTAGTGACACTGAATCCTTCAAGCAAATGATATCCTATCATTCCTTGGGCATGGCCATGCACTTTTCAGTTCACTATCAAGTGGCCAAGATATCATCTCTCACTTAAGAGAGATTTGTAGTCCCATCACTTCACCTACATACCTTAGCGTGTCTCATAGTGTACCCAATCATACCCGTACTTGGCAACCTGTTACGGCTCCGTTAGGCGTATGTCAAAGCACACTACAATTCACCTAAGACCATGTAGTGATTTCTGGTCTAAGGATCCTAGTACCAGTACTACTCAAAAGAATCACTCATGATCTAATTAGTCCATGGAGTGTTTCTTTTGGCGGATCGATTTCATGAATTTAAATATGCACAAGGATATTACTATCATGAAATTAACTCATTTGATAAACAATCAATCAAGCGACAAATATCTTATTTACATAAATACCCTCAAAGTATATTTACATAAATAGCCCTCATTAGGGCACATTCACCAACATTCTCCCACTTGCCCGATGAAGGGCTATGTCCTAAACTGTTTAAGACCAAGCTCTATTACATGTCTATCAAACTTTGACTGTGGTAGAGCTTTTGTGAGAGGATCTGCTATATTGTCGTCTGACCCTATTTTGCACACTTTCACATCTCCTCGATCAATGATCTCTCGGATGAGGTGAAACCTTCTGAGTATGTGTTTGGTTTTCTGGTGTGACCGAGGCTCCTTAGCTTGTGCGATGGCCCCGTTATTGTCACAGAAAAGTTCTATCGGATCTTGGATACTCGGTATCACTCCGATGTCTGACACGAACTTTCTCAGCCAAACAGCTTGCTTTGCAGCATCTGATGCAGCAATGTACTCAGACTCTGTTGTAGAATCGGCTGTTGTATCTTGCTTTGAGCTTTTCCAACTTATTGCACCGCCATTCAGACTAAACACGTAATTGTGACTTCATGTCATCTTGATCTGTTTGGAAAGCAGCATCAGCGTAACCTTGTACAATGAGCTGTTCTTGTCCTCCATACACTAGCATTAATCCTTTAGTTCTTCGTAAGTACTTCAGGATTGCTTTGACTGCAGTCCAATGATCCATCCCTGGATCTTGTTGGTATCTACTAGTCATGCTAAGTGCATGTGCAACATCCGGACGGGTACACAACATGGCATACATGATAGATCCTATTGCTGAAGCATATGGGACTCTACTCATTGTATCCCTCTCCTCTCTTGTTGAAGGACCTTGGTTCTTCTTCAAGAGAAGGCCATGTCTAAATGGTACCTTACCATTTTTGGAGTTAGACATATTGAATCTTTTCAATATCTTGTCTATGTACCCTTCTTGACTTAGTCCCAGAAGCCTTTTAGATCTATCCCTATAGATCTTGATACCTAGTATCGTCTCAGCTTCTCCTAAGTCTTTCATAGAAAATACACTCCCCAACCATTGTTTGATGTCCTTCATCAAGGGAATGTTATTTCCTATGAGTAGGATGTCGTCCACATATAGGACAAGGAAAACAATCTTGCTCCCACTAACTTTCTTGTAAACACAAGGCTCATCTTCGTTCTTGATGAATCCGTAACCTTTTACTTCCTCATCAAAACGAAGATTCCAACTTCGAGATGCTTGCTTTAGTCCATAGATAGACCTCTGAAGCTTACATACTCGATTAGGATGCTTTTGATCGATGTATCCCTCGGGTTGTTTCATATAAACATCCTCGAGTAGGTTTCCATTCAGGAAAGCCGTCTTAACATCCATCTGCCATACCTCATAGTCAAAATATGCTGCTATGGCAAGCATTGTCCTAATGGACTTGAGCATTACGACAGGGGAGAAGGTTTCATCATAGTCAATACAATGAGTCTGTCTGAAACCTTTAGCCACTAGTCGTGCCTTGAAGATCCCGCCAGGTTTTAACTTGAAAATCCACTTGCAATCGACAACCTTTGCCTGAACAGGAGGGTCAATCAAAGTCCACACTTTATTGTCCCTCATGGATTGCATTTCAGATTCCATAGCTTCTAGCCATTTATCGGAATCCGGACTTTCTAAAACCTGTTTGTAGTTCGCGGGCTCATTAGAGTCCACCAAGATCAAATCTTGAACGTCAGTCACGAGAAATCCGTATCTCTCGGGTTGGTGACGAGATCTACTAGACCTTCTAGGTTCTTGTGCTGTTGACTCAGGTTGCTCATCTTCATGAGTTTCCATGTCAACTTCCATCTGTGTTTCTGTAGATCGTTCTACATCCTCTTGTGGTTCTTGAACTTCTCCGAGTTCTATTCTACTCCCACTGTCTTTCTTGTACAGAAATTCTTTCTCTAAGAAAGTAGCTCCTCGAGCAACGAACACTTTGTTCTCAGTTGGGTTGTAGAATTGATATCCTTTGGTTTCTTTAGGATATCCCACAAATAGGCATTTGTCAGTTTTGGGTTCAAGCTTATTACTTTGTAAACGCTTTACATGAGCTTGACAACCCCAAACTCGTAGATAGGACATATAGGGCTTCCGACCCATCCATATCTCATATGGAGTCTTATCTACTGCCTTAGATGGAATACGATTCAATAAGTAGGCAGCAGAAAGGAGAGCATAACCCCAAAAGGATGTAGGGAGAGTCGCTAGGCCCATCATTGATCGAACCATATCTAGTAAGGTCCGATTTCTCCTTTCGGATACACCATTCCATTGAGGTGTTCCCGGTGGAGTCAGCTGTGAAACAATTCCACACTGTTTTAGATAGCCATCGAACTCATCACTAAGGTATTCACCTCCTCGATCGGAGCGAATAACCTTAATCCTTCTATCCAACTGATTCTCTACTTCGTTTTTAAACTCTTTGAACTTTTCAAAAGTTTCACTTTTATACCTCATTAAGTAGACATACCCATATCTACTAAAGTCATCAGTAAAAGTCACGAAGTATTCAAATCCACCTCTGGCTTGTGTGCTCATTGGTCCACATACATCCGTATGTATTAGGGCCAATAGCTCACTTGTTCTTTCACCTTTCTTATTGAAAGGACTCTTTATCATTTTGCCTTGCAAGCAGGGTTCGCAGGTATCATATGATTCAAATCAAATGAACCAAGCACTCCATCCTTGTGAAGCTTTTGAACTCGCTTTTCATTTGCATGGCCTAATCGACAATGCCAAATGTATGTTGGACTTAAATCATTTTTAGATGATTTAGCTTTCTTTTCTATGTTATAGACTGGTTTTTCTTGGGTCAAATCCAAGACATACAGACCATTACACATATTTGCAACTCCGTATAAAATATCATTTCGATATAAAGATAACGAATTATTCTCTATAATAAATCGAAAACCTTTATTATCTAAACTCGAAACTGAAATAATATTTCTGCTCAAAGCAGGTACATAATAACAATTTTCAAGTTCGATATTTAAACCAGAAGGTAAAGACAGAGTGTAATCTCCAACTTCAACAGCAGCAACTCTTGCCCCGTTGCCCACTCGGAGATCTACTTCACCTTTCTTTGTTATCCTTCTATTTCTGAGTCCTTGCACATTAGTACAAATGTGAGCCCCACAACCAGTATCTAATACCCATGAGGTGGACATAGAAAGATTTATTTCTATAACAAAGATACCTGAAGCTTGTTCACGAAAAATTTCCGTCAGTGACTCATAAATTCGGAACGCTTCCAAATTCATGAACTGCTTTTGAAGCTCACCTGTCATAGACGTGAGCATCAAGCACGTCACATCATCGGAGTCGCTTTTCAGCTTATCCCAGGCTCGTTGAACATTTGCCGAAGCATTTTGTGGTGGTTCAGGTAAAGCTGTCTCTAAGACATGTAGCTTCCTTTCTTGTTTGAGAACTATTCTCAAGTTTCTTTCCCAATCTAAGAAGTTTGGTCCAACCAATTTACCTTTATCCAATATACTTCTTAGAGTAGAGTTTAAGATAACATTTGTGCTAGATGATGCCATTTCTACAAAGAGTAAATGCAAAATATTAGAATGAGTTTTGAAAAATGTTTTCCACAATAGCCAAAATTGAAATCCCAAACAATTTTGTGTTGGTGCTAGATTGTGGGCCGAAAATCCACAAAAAGTCAACCCCAGTCTTGCTTTGGCAAGTATCGTAGGGATCGGGCTCTTTTGGTAGGCAACGTTCAAATCACATTCCATGTAATCTAACGCTTTCCAATTGCATACCATGCAACTTTTCGGTGATAGGATGAACATTCCAAATGTTTGACACCATCCTATCTTTGCAAAATTAATCCCTAGTCAACTTATCGGGTCAAGCTAGGATTAATTTTCCCAAGTTAAACCATCCCTCAAGGCATCACATCAATAGACACCCACACAGTTTTTCCATAACAAGTGGTAGTGATAAAGTTGAGCATCTAATACCCAAACAGTTTTTCCACTCATTAATGGTAGTGATAAAGTTGGGCACTATTATGTAACAACCCGCCGCATGAAGAAAACCTGAGGCCCTTGGGCTCTCCAAGTCCATCAGACGTTCGACACTCAAGCGGGCCCTTAAGTATGGAAGCAAAATCTTGGGTTTTTGGGATTTTAGTTTGATCGGCTTAACATGCATTTTCGTTTATCATATTCATTTGCATATCAAATAAAATGAATAAAAGCAATGAATTGGGCTCTAGTCTATTACAAAGCCTTTTAAAGTTCTTCATATTTGGGCCTTCATTGTTGGGCTTCCGTTCCTGGGCTCCACCATGGACTCCTCTTGGAAACTCCTCTTGGAAACTCCTCTTGGGCCTAACTATTACATAAAATTTTAACAGACACGCAGGCCCAAATTCAACTGGCTCGCAGGCCCCAACTTTTAAAACATTAATAAGCCCAATTCATGCTTTAAAACACATAAATGCATATGCTCATACAAGCCCATTTTAATTAAACCGATTAAATTTAAGGATTGTGTAACTATTACAGAATTAAAATTGATCGTGTCATGATCAATTTTAATCAATCCTTCTGTTCATTTTACATTTATCCAAAATGATGCATGAACATGCTTGCATAATTATGATGCTTCAAATAAAATTTAAACAATTTAAATAAGCATCAAAATTAAAATAAATAAATAACAATTCAAAATTTAAACTAATTAATTAATCTAATTAATTAATTATTTATTTATTTATTTATCTTTTCTAATTATTTTAATCTAATTAAAATAATTATTTTAAAATTTATCTAATTATCTAATTAAGATAAATTTAAACTTATAGGATAAAATTCTAAATTAATCCTATCTTTATCTAATAAGACTATTTAATTAAAATCTTATTAAATAAAATTCAGAAAATTTCAAAATTTTAATTTTTTGAAACTTTTGGGGTCAATTCGTAAATAACCAATATTTCCGGGCTCAGGGTTTTATTTCCTTAAAACTTCAGGGGTCCTTTTGCAATTTTTAAAACAATTTTAAAATGGGGCATATTTGGGGTTTTATGGTGCGGCGGGGGCATTTTAGTCTTTTCAGCCCCCAGGGCTTCATCACCCCCGCCGCCACTGTTCTTCTTTCCCGACGTCAGTTCCGGCATCCTCGACTCCCGGCGTCCAACGCCGGTTGTCTTCTCCGGCCTTTATGCCTCTTCCGGACACAACCTTCCCGATCGCTGTCTTTTCGAATGTGAAGTCCCCGACCGACGAAAAACCCGTTGTTCGAAGATCCGGCTTTAAGAGATGCAGCAGCGACATCCACCGCTGCTTTATCTTCCAATCGATCGGGAACTCGCAGCCATCGAAGTCCGGCCGAAACCCTTTCGGCTTTCTTCGATCATCCGAGTAAAATAGAGTAAAACAAGAAATGATTTCAGCGACTGATTTTCTGGCGATGCGTCAACCAAAACTCAGAAAAATCCATTTTTCGTTTTTGAAAATTTGGCAGAAACAAGGTCAGCCCAGAAAACCCTTTTGAACCAAACCATAAAACTATAGCGAAAGACAACTTTCGAAAGCAAGAAAACTCCAAGAACCATTCTGGGATTTATTTTCCGACGGAAAAGAAAAAGCATCAACCGAGAAGAAGGCTACGGAACCCTTCCGTTAAAAACCCCTTTCCGGCGAAGTAAAGACAAAACCCACAGCAGCCCAGCTTTTCGAAACCAAAAATATTGAACCCAGCAAATCAATTTTGAAAACCCAAAAGAATTTCCTGTTCAAAACATTCTTCCGGCCAAAACGGAAATAACGATTTCGAAGCCCAGATTTCCGACAAACGACCAAGTTCAGTTCGGATTTTTGAAGCCAAAACAAAACCCCCAGGTTTCTATTTCCTTTAAAAGTGTTTCCAAAACAAAGACAAACAGAAATTCGTTTTGGTACTTGACCATAAAAGCTTTGACGGAAAGAAAAATTTCTTTCTTAAACCAGATTCTTAATTTTTAATTTTAATTTAATTCTAATTAAATTAAAATCAACCTCGCTCTGATACCACTGTTGGGAATAGTCTAGGTGTTTAATCCAATTAAACAGCGGAATCCTAAACTATGAGGATCGGGTCTTACCCTTGAAGCGTAATCGGTTGCGCACGTCACCTGGATCCTCTGAGAAGATGGCGTTTTGTTGTCTCCAAAATCCTTCCTCGAAGGATCCTCTACTCTCAAGCACGAAAGCCTTCGCAGGTTGGTGCTAGCCAATCTTGCCTACCCGGAGAATTTGGGAAAATTTGTGTATTTTTCTGATGAGAATTATTCCAAAAAAAATTCTTCTCCTACAATTATATCCCTAGGATATTTGTAGAGAATTAATTTCCAAAATCAATATTGTAATTTATCCAATTATAACTTAACTGATTTTAGTAATTTCCAAATCAGTATTATTACCAAATATTATTTAACTGATTCCAAGTCAGTATTTAAATAATATTTACTAATTCCAAATCAGCCTTAAATAACACTTTAATGATTTGGGTTATACACCAAGCCCATGGATCAACCCATGACCCATGGATCAGGCTGATGGGTCAAGAACTTCAATTGCAATTAAGTCCCTTGATTTATCAGCCCATCCCAATTGTTCCCAGGTAATTAATTAACTATTAATTAATACCACCGAACTTTCCAATAATATTCAATTAAACCATTTAATTAAATCTTATTTATTTAAGTATAACAATTATACTTATTGTAGGCAAGAATACTTATTCTGCATCATCGAACTTTCTTATGTGCGATCTGTAGGCCCATTCCAAATTGGCAATGGATAACTCAAACCCATTGATTAATCCATAAATCATTAGTGGTCTCTAGCAAGACATAATGACTACCCAATTCAGAATGGAGGGTCGAATGGAGATTCAACACAACCTTTCCGAGCAAACTGCGTACGATCCTCTACATCGATATCCAGCTTAGCATAAGGCATGGAACCATCATCCTTATGTTGCTAAGCGTTTACTTGATCTCTTAGTGACACTGAATCCTTCAAGCAAATGATATCCTATCATTCCTTGGGCATGGCCATGCACTTTTCAGTTCACTATCAAGTGGCCAAGATATCATCTCTCACTTAAGAGAGATTTGTAGTCCCATCACTTCACCTACATACCTTAGCGTGTCTCATAGTGTACCCAATCATACCCGTACTTGGCAACCTGTTACGGCCCCGTTAGGCGTATGTCAAAGCACACTACAATTCACCTAAGACCATGTAGTGATTTCTGGTCTAAGGATCCTAGTACCAGTACTACTCAAAAGAATCACTCATGATCTAATTAGTCCATGGAGTGTTTCTTTTGGCGGATCGATTTCATGAATTTAAATATGCACAAGGATATTACTATCATGAAATTAACTCATTTGATAAACAATCAATCAAGCGACAAATATCTTATTTACATAAATACCCTCAAAGTATATTTACATAAATAGCCCTCATTAGGGCACATTCACCAACAAACATGGCATACATAAGACTTCCTATTGCAAATGCATAAGGAACTGTCTTTATGGCTTCTATCTCCTCAACAGTCTTCGGAGATCGCTCCTTAGATAGATGCACTCTGTATCTGAAAGGAAAAAACCCTTCTTGGAGTTCTGCATGTTAAAATGAGCCAGAATCGTGTCTATGTATGAAGCCTGGGAGAGTGTCAGTGAACGTCTCCTATGATCTCGAATGATCTTGATTCCAAGGATATACCCAACCGCTCCTAAATCCTTTATGTCAAACTGTTTGGAAAACGATGCCTTTACGTTTGACAATACCCAAAATAAACCCAGGTTTGAGGAGTGGAAGGTTACTTGATTGAAGAAAGATTATGATGAAACATAAAACGGAAGCTAAAGCTACATATAGTTGATGAAGAAAATAAATTGGGGCCTCAGGTAGGAAGATGAACACCAAGATATAATCCTTAAGAATCTTCTTATTTATTTTTAGAATACTGGTACAAGACTATTGTTTACAAAGAGAGTTTTTGGAGAACTTAAAGTAGTCATCAAAAGAGTTGTGCCAATATTCTAGCTTACATTCTAATTTATAGAATCCAAATTATACGATGCTAAGATATTGATGGTCCAGGTTATGGTCCACTACCATCAATGAATACTATTACAAAATGCTGAATACATTGAATTATGGCATGTTAATAATTATCCAATACTGTTGATCTTGACACAAAGGTGAAATAAAGTAGATTCCTTCACATGGGTCTTGAGAAATTCTAAAAAAGGTGAAATAAAGTATATGCCTTCACTGCTGATCTTGACACAAAGGTGAAATAAAGTAGATTCCTTCACATGGGTCTAGTATCCGGCTTAAACATATTGGGGAGATGTATCTTGTGAGGTCAAATCTAATCTAGGAACCAATATTCCATATCCAAGTAATCCTCATATTCATTTCCTGATGAAACATCCAAAGAAAAAGTATGATCCGAAGACATTGGATAAAAGCAAAGCTCGACTCTAGGCAGCTGTCCATCTTCATTAATTTATAATGAATTAATCCGTGTTCTGTTAAAAATTTCATCTTCATCCTTCCATAGTCTGCTGTAGGAAAGTTGATTCTGTAATCCTGTTTCAACTATTTTCATACCAATTTCTCTGTTCAAGACTTGACTAGTGTAATTCGTCTTTTTGTCAGGCATAGGGATTCCTCTTTCTTTCAACTTTTCATTAAGCTTGTCCGGGAAATATTCCTGCAGCTGCAAAAATAAAATATTAGTTTCCTTTTTTTTCTTTTTTTTTTTGAGAAATCAAAATGTTCTAGAACTAAATTTTGTTCCAGAGGATCGAAAGATAATCCTTGACTAGAGGCTCCTTTGAAACTGCTTGATTTCTCCTTGAATTTCTTAAACTCCAAGAAATCTTGGTATTTGAGAAATTCATTCTCCTGATTAAGCTTTTGTTTTAAAGAAATGGCAGATGCAGGTTGTGTAACCTGACTCTTTCCTGTACTTATTACTTCTTTCTTTGCATGACTCTTTGGGTTTACCGGAGCTAATGGTTGTAATGGGACTTTTCCAAGTGGCATTGAATTCTTTTGCATTAACTTTTGTTATTCAAAATAAACTTGTACTGTATACTGATTTACCTTAAGATCAATCTCCTATTTAATCTTGAACTCTCAGATGAGCAAGAGTGGCATAGGCTTTGGAAAGTACTGCGTAAATTGAAAATTCCAACAAAGGATCCATAGAAGCTGCAGCTTGAAGTGAAACTGGACTATCTTGCCAAATTCTGGGACATCAGATTCTACCTTCCTACTAAAGAGTTGCCAAGCCATCTTGGTATCTGGAGGATAAACTTCGTCGGTTGCTCCATAATACTGCCACCATTCATAAAACCATAGAGGAATACTATTGAAATCTGTCCTAAGAGTTTTATGAATTGTGTAGAACCGCGAGTGATTGAAAGGTCGGAAGATAAATCCTTTAAACCATGCTTCTTTGTAATCCTCATACGACTATCCTGGAGGATCATAAGAACTTTCTGTTGGTGTATGTGCCCTTATGAGGGCTATTTATATAAATAAACTTTGAGGGTTATTTATGTAAATAAGATATATTTCGTTTGTTTGATAATTGATCAAATGAGTTAATTTCATGATAGTAATATTCTTGCGCATATTTAAATTCATGAAATCGATCCGCCAAAAGAAACACTCCATGGACAGATTAGATCATGAGTGATTCTTTTGAGTAGTACTGGTACGAGAATCTTTAGACCAGAAATCACTACATGGTCTTAGGTGAATTGTAGTGTGCTTTGACATACACCTAACGGGACTGTAATAGGTTGCCAAGTACGGGTATGATTTGGTACACTATGATTCATGCTAAAATATGTAGGTGAAGTGATGGGACTACAAATCTCTCTTAAGTGAGAGATGATATCTTGGCCACTTGATAGTGAACTGAAAAGTGCATGGCCATGCCCAAGGAATGATAAGGATATCATTTGCTTGATGGATTCAGTGTCACTAAGAGATCAAGTAAACGTTTAGCTATATAAGGATGATGGTTCCATGTCTTATGGTAAACGGGATATCAATGTAGAGATCGTACGCAGTTTGCTCGAAAAGGTTATGTTGAATCACCATTCGACCCTCCATTCCAAATTCGGTAGTCATTATGTCTTGCTAGAGACCACTAATGACTTATGGATTAATCAATGAGATTGAGTTATCCATTGCCAATCTGGAATGGGCCTACAGGATAGCACATAAGAAAGTTTGATGATGCAGGATAAGTATTCTTGCCTATAATAAGAATAATTGATATACTTAAATAAAGAAGATTTAATTAAATGATTTAATTAAATATTATTGAAAATTTCTGTGGTATTAATTAATAGTTAATTAATTACCTGGGAACAATTGGGGTGGGCTGATAAATCAAGGGACTTAATTACAATTGAAGTTCTTGACTCATCAGCCTGATCCATGGGTCATGGGTTGATCCATGGGCTTGGCGTATAACCCAAATCATTAAGGTATTATTTAATGGTGATTTGGAATCAGTAAATATTATTTAAATACTGATTTGGAATCAGTAAAATAATATTTGGTAATAATACTGATTTGGAATATTACTAAAATCAGTTAAGTTATAATTGGATGATTACAATACTGATTTTGGAATTTTAATCTCTACAAATATCCTAGGGATATTATTGTAGGAAGATGATGATTTTGAATCAGATTTTTCAGATCAGACAAAAATATACCATATTCCCAAATTCTCTCTGTAGGCAAGATTGGTTAGCACCAGATCTGCGAAGACTTTCGTGCTTGAGAGTAGAGAATCCTTCAAGGAAGGATTTTGGTGGTGACGAACATAACCAGAGCAGAAGGCTTGGACCAACATCAAACAAGGATCCAGGTGCGACAACCGATTACGCTACAAGGGTAAGCTTTGGAAGCTTTAAACTTAGGATTAATTGAACACTAAATTGGAATAGGCATGAATCCGCTGCGCAAAATTTTTGTAAATCATGCCTTCGATCCCAACAGTGGTATCAGAGCTAGGCTCGATTTTAGTGTTACTTAAAATTAAAGGATTAAAACAAATTGTTTGTTTTAAAATTAATTTTTCATATAGAGCTGATTTTAGAAATTATTTTCGAAGGAAAAAGGAAACTTTATTTTTCTGGGTTGCTTACCTACAAAGTCCCGTCAGGAAAAAGGGCCATTTGGCCGGTTTTGGAAACTGGTTTCTATTTTGTTTTAAGCATGGTCGCCGAAAAATTTTCGATTTGGAAATTGGATGTGCCCAAAATTTTGTAAAGAGTTATTTTTCCCTTTTGCCGGTTTTGGATATTGGCTTGCGAGAAAGAATTTTTCCTTTTGGTTTAAAATCTTTGCTGGGCTGAATTGTATAATTTCCTTGCCAGAATCTGGGGTTTTGGAAACCCTCGCCGGATAAACTTTTTTTTTTTTCTCCGTTGGATTTGAAAAAAAAAAATCTGAGTTGAAAAACGATTTTGTTTGGCCAGATTCCTAAAAAGGTTTGAAATGGTTTTGACTTTAAATTTACCAAAAATCATTTCCGTTGTTAGTGGGATTTCGTTTTGAGTTCTGGGTCGTACGCCTCTCGCCAGAAGAACGACGAAACCTGAATGGTTCGGGATTGTGTCAATTTTGTTTCCATCGCGGAGGCTGCTGGACCCATATTTCACGTCGGTTAAGGATGGAAAGTGCGGAGGTGAGGGTCGCCGCTGCATCTTCATCGTGATAGGATTCTGGCGTTGGATGTCGGGAATCACTGTCATGATTTTGTGTAATCTATGATCGATGATTCGTCAGGATGGGCGTCGATTTGATCAGAGTTATATCTGGGCGAAGAGACAGAGACCGGCGCTGCGTAGTGCCGAAGTTTTTGCTGGGAAATCGAAGATTAGAAACGGAACCGGCCGACGGAAAATTCGAGGAAGAAGGGCTGGTGGCGGCTGTGGCAAGAAACCCTAATGGGTGAAATGATAGAAATACCCCTCCGCCCAAGAACCCTAATTGGCTAAGAAGGCGGCAGGGGCAGAAACCCTAAAAAGGGTGAATTTACCAAAATGCCCCCGCTACAGCCTCGAATTACCAAAACGGACAGACAAATTTTAAAATGATTTTAAAATTACATAATGGTCCCCAGACTTTGAGTCCTCCTCAAAACCCTAGCCCATAATTTTATTTAAATTACCAAATTGCCCCAAAATTTAAGGAAAATTGTTTTCTGATTTTATTTTGATAAGATTCAAAAATTTTAATTGGGAATAAAATCAAATCTTATCAAATTTTAGTTTTAAAATATTAAAATTAGATTTTAAGATTTTAAAATATCTTAAATTAATTATCTTAATAAGATTAGGATAATTAGCTCATAAATAGAATAATTAATTTGATTAATTTTCTTTCTTAATTTTATGCATTTAAATATGGTATGATTTATTTAAATGGTTTAAATATTTGCATACATATTTTGGTATGTTCATGCGTCATTTATCATAAATGATTGAACATGAAAAAGGAAAGATTGGGTAAAATTGATTATGACACAATCAATTTTAATTGTATAGAATATTTTGGAAATATTCAATTACACAATCTTTTAAATTAATTGGCTTAATTAAAACGGGCTTGTATGAGCATATGCATTTATGTGTTTTAAAGCATGAATTGGGCTTATTAATGTTTTAAAAGTTGGGGCCTGCGAGCCAATTTTGAATTTGGGCATGTGTGCCTATATATATATATATATAAATCATCATGTATTAGTTAGGCCCAAAAGGAGATTCCAAGAGGAGTCCATGGTGGAGCCCACGAATGGAGGCCCAAACATGAAGATTTTTAAAGGCCCTGTAATAGACTAGAGCCCAGTTCATCGCTTTAATTCATTCTTTTATTTATGCAAATGAATGATAAACGAAAATGCATGTTAAGCCGATCAAACTTAAATCCTAAAAACCCAAGATTTTGCTTCCATACTTGAGGGCCTGCTTGAGCGTCGAACGTCTGATGGACTTGGAGAGCCCAAGGGCCTCAAGATTTCTTCGTGCGGCGGGTTGTTACATAATAGTGCCCAACTTTATCACTACCATTAATGAGTGGAAAAACTGTTTGGGTATTAGATGCTCAACTTTATCACTACCGCTTGTTATAGAAAAACTTTGTGGGTGTCTATTAATATGAAGCCTTGAGGGATGGTTTAACTTGGGAAAATTAATCCTAGCTTGACCCGATAAGTTGACTAGGGATTAATTTTGCAAAGATAGGATGGTGTCAAACATTTGGAATGTTCATCCTATCACCAAAAAGTTGTATGGTATGCAATTGCAAAGCGTTAGATTACATGGAATGTGATTTGTACGTTGCCTACCAAAAGAGCCCAATCCCTATGATACTTGCCAAAGCAAGACTGGGGTTAACTCTTTGTGGATTTTTGGCCCACAATTTAGCACCAGCACAAAATTGTTGGGGATTTCAATTTTGGCTATTGTGGAAAATAATTTTAAAACTCATTCTAATATTTTGCATTTTTTCTTTTGTAGAAATGGAATCTTCTAGCACTAATGTCACTTCAAATCTCACTCTAAGAAGTATTTTGGACAAAGAAAAACTTGTTGGTCCAAACTTCTTGGATTGGGAAAAAACCTGAGAATAGTTCTCAAACAAGAAAGGAAGTTGAATATCTTAGACGCTCCTTTACCTGAACAACCTGTTAATGCTACGGCTGCTGTTCAAAGAACCTTGAAAAGGCTGAAAAGTGATTCCAATGATATGACTTGCCTAATGCTCGCGACTATGTCTGGCAAGCTTAAAAAGCAATTCATGAATTTGGAAGCATTCTGGATTTATGAGTCACTCACGGAAATGTTCCGAGAGCAAGCCCGTAATGAAAGGTTCATTACGATAAAAGCATTAATCTCATGCAAGATGGCGAAGGGTTCGTTAGTAAGTACGCATTTGATCAAGATGATGGGGTATATTGATACCCTAGAGAGATTAAATGCACCTCTTGCTAGAGAGTTGGCCATTGATATCATCTTGGCTTCATTGCCTAATGATTACAATGATTTTGTTGTGAACTACAATATGCATAACATGGAGAGGAGCATTCCTGAGCTCTATGGTATGTTAAAGAACACTGAGCAGACCCTTCGGAAGATAACGCCAGTGTTAGTTGTAGAGAAAGGTAAAGGGAAGAGGAAGCTCAATGGCAAGGCCAAAGTTGGGCAGAATAAGAAAGCTCGCAGTAAGACTGCTCCCCAACCACACGCTCCTCCAACTGCTAAGACAAGATCCAAAAAGGATGATACAAGTCTCTTCTGCAAACAGAAGGGTCATTGGAAGAGAGACTGCAAGAAGTTTCTCGAAAGCAATCCTTCAGCTTCAGGTATCTTTGTTATAGAAATTAATCTTTCTATGTCCACCACATGGGTATTAGATACTGGTTGTGGGGCTCACATTTGTACTAATGTGCAGGGACTCAGAAATAGAAGGATAACAAAGAAAGGTGAAGTAGATCTCCGAGTGGGCACCGGGGCAAGAGTTGCTGCTGTTGAAGTTGGAGATTACACTCTGTCTTTACCTTCTGGTTTAAATATCGAACTTGAAAATTGTTTTTATGTACCTGCTTTGAGCAGAAATATTATTTTAGTTTTGATTTTAGATAATAAAGGTTTTCGATTTATTATAAAGAATAATTCATTATCTTTATATTGAAATGATATTCTATACGGAGTTGCAAATATGTGTAATGGTCTGTATGTCTTGGATTTGACCTAAGAAAAACCATTCTATAATATAGAAAAGAAAGCTAAATCAACTAAAAATGATTTAAGTTTAACATACCTTTGGCATTGTCGATTAGGCCATGCAAATGAAAAGCGAGTTCAAAAGCTTCACAAGGATGAAGTGCTTGGGTCATTTGATTTTAAATCATATGATACCTGTGAACCCTGCTTGCAAGGCAAAATGACAAAGAGTCCTTTCAATAAGAAAGGTGACAGAACAAGTGAGCTATTGGCTCTAATACACACGGATGTATGTGGACCAATAAGCACACAAGCCAGAGGTGGATTTGAATACTTCGTCACTTTTACTGATGACTATAGTAGATATGATTATGTCTACTTAATGAGGTACAAAAGTGAAACCTTTGAAAGGTTCAAAGAGTTTAAAAACGAAGTAGAGAATCAGTTGGATAGAATGATTAAGGCTATTCACTCCGATCGGGGAGGTGAATACCTTAGTGATGAGTTCGATGGCTATCTAAAACAATGTGGAATTGTTTCACAGCTGACTCCACCGGGAACACCTCAATGGAATGGTGTACCCGAAAGGAGAAATCGGACCTTATTAGATATGGTTCGATTAATGATGGGCCTAGCGACTCTCCCTACATCCTTTTGGGGTTATGCCCTCTTTTCTACTGCCTACTTATTAAATTGTATTCCATCTAAGGCAGTAGATAAGACTCCATATGAGATATGGATGGGTCGGAAGCCCTATATGTCCTATCTACGAGTTTGGGGTTGTCAAGCTCATGTAAAGTGTTTACAAAGTAATAAGCATGAACCAAAAACTGACAAATGCCTATTTGTGGGATATCCTAAGGACACCAAAAGATATCAATTCTACAACCCAACAGAGAACAAAGTGTTCGTTGCTCGAGGAGCTACTTTCTTAGAGAAAGAATTTCTGTACAAGAAAGACAGTGGGAGTAGAATAGAACTCGGAGAAAATCAAGAACCATAAGAGAATGTAGAATGATCTACAGAAACTCAGATGGAAGTTGACATGGAAACTCATAAAGATGAGCAACCTGAGTCAACAACGCAAGAAACTAGAAGGTCGGGTAGGTCTCGTCATGAACCCGAGAGATACGGATTTCTTGTGACTGACGATCAAGATTTGATCTTGGTGGACTCTAATGAGCCTGCGAACTACAAACAGGTTTTAGAAAGTCCAGATTCGGATAAATGGCTCAAGCCATGGAATCTAAAATGCAATCCATGAGGGACAATAAAGTGTGGATTTTGATTGACCCTCCTATTCAGGCAAAGGTTGTCAATTGCAAGTGGATTTTCAAGTTAAAACCTGGAGGGATATTCAAGGCACGACTAGTGGCTAAAGGTTTCAGACAGACTCATGGTATAGACTATGATAAAACCTTCTCCCCTGTCGTGATGCTCAAGTCCATTAGGACAATGCTTGCCATGGCAGCATATTTTGACTATGAGGTATGGCAGATGGATGTTAAGATGGCTTTCCTGAATGGAAACCTACTCGAGGATGTTTATATAAAGTAACCCAAGGGATACATCGATCAAAGCATCCTAACCGAGTATCTAAGCTTCAGAGGTCCATCTATGGACTAAAGCAAGCATCTCGAAGTTGAAATCTTCATTTTGATGAGGAAGTAAAAGGTTATGGATTCATCAAGAACGAAGATGAGCCTTGTGTTTACAAGAAAGTTAGTGGGATCAAGATTGTTAGTGGGAGTATGTAAGCTTCAGAGGTCCATCTATGGACTAAAGCAAGCATCTCGAAGTTGGAATCTTCATTTTGATGAGGAAGTAAAAGGTTATGGATTCATCAAGAACGAAGATGAGCCTTGTGTTTATAAGAAAGTTAGTGGGAGCAAGATTGTTTTCCTTGTCCTATATGTGGATGACATCCTGCTCATAGGAAATGACATTCCCTTGATGAAAGACATCAAACAATGGTTGGGGAGTGTATTTTCTATGAAAGACTTGGGAGAAGCTGAAATGATACTAGGTATCAAGATCTATAGAGATATGTAAAAAAGGCTTCTAGGACTAAGTCAAGAAGGGTATATAGACAAGATATTAAAGAGGTTCAATATGTCTAATTCTAAAAATGGTATGGTACTATTCAGACATGGCCTCCTCTTAAAGAAGAACCAATGTCCTTCTAATAAAGAGGAGAGGGATGCGATGAGTAGAGTCCCATATGCTTCAGCAATAGGATCTATCATGTATGCCATGTTATGTACACGCCCGGATGTCGCACATGCACTGAGTATGACTAGCAGATACCAACAAGATCCAGGAATGGATCATTGGACTGCAGTCAAGGCAATCCTGAAGTACTTGCGAAGGACAAAAGGATTAATGCTAGTGTACGGAGGACAAGAACAGCTCGTCGTACAAGGTTAAGCCAATGCTGCTTTCCAGACTGATCAAAATGACATGAAGTCACAATCAGGCTATGTTTTTAGCCTAAATAGCGGTGCGGTGAGTTGGAAAAGCTCGAAGCAAGATACCACAGCTGACTCTACAACAGAATCTGAGTATATTGCTGCATCAGATGCTACAAAGAAAGCTGTTTGGTTAAGGAAGTTTGTGTCAGACATCGGAGTGATACCGAGTATCCAAGATCTGATAGACCTCTTCTGTGATAATAACAGGGCCATCGCACAAGCAAAGAAGCCCCGATCACACCAGAAGACCGAACACATACTCAGACGTTATCACCTCATTCGACAGATCGTCGATCGAGGAGATGTTAAAGTATGCAAAATAGGGTCAGATGACAATATAGCAGATCCTCTCACAAAAGCTCTACCACAGTCAACGTTTGAGAGACATATAATAGAGCTTGGTCTTAAACAGTTTAAAACATAGCCCTTCAATGGGCAAGTGGGAGATTGTCGGTGTATGTGCCCTTATGAGGGCTATTTATGTAAATAAACTTTGAGGGTTATTTATGAAAATAAGATATATGTCGTTTGTTTGATAATTGATCAAATGAGTTAATTTCATGACAGTAATATTCTTGTGCATATTTAAATTCATGAAATCGATCCGCCAAAAGAAACACTCCATGGACCGATTAGATCATGAGTGATTCTTTTGAGCAGTACTGGTACGAGAATCCTTAGACCAGAAATCACTACATGGTCTTAGGTGAATTGTAGTGTGCTTTGACATACGTCTAATGGGGCTGTAACAGGTTGCCAAGTACGGGTATGATTGGGTACACTATGATTCACGTTAAGATATGTAGGTGAAGTGATGGGACTACAAATCTCTCTTAAGTGAGAGATGATATCTTGGCCACTTGATAGTGAACTGAAAAGTGCATGGCCATGCCTAAGGAATGATAAGGATATCATTTGCTTGATGGATTCAGTGTCAGTAAGAGATCAAGTAAACGTTTAGCTATATAAGGATGATGGTTCCATGCCTTATGCTAAAATGGATATCAATGTAGAGGATCATACGCAGTTTGCTCGAAAAGGTTGTGTTGAATCACCATTCGACCCTCCATTCCAAATTGGGTAGTCATTATGTCTTGCTAGAGACCACTAATGACATATAGATTAATCAATGAGATTGAGTTATCCATTGCCAATTTGAAATGGGCCTACAGGATTGCACATAAGAAAGTTTGATGATGCAGAATAAGTATTCTTGCCTACAATAAGTATAATTGTTATACTTAAATAAATAAGACTTAATTAAATGGTTTAATTAAATATTATTGAAAATTTCTGTGGTATTAATTAATAGTTAATTAATTTTCAGGGAATAATTGGGATGAGCTGATAAATCAAGGGACTTAATTGCAATTAAAGTTCTTGACTCATCAGCCTGATCCATGGGTCATGGGTTGATGCATGGGCTTGGTGTATAACCCAAATCATTAAGGTATTATTTAATGCTGATTTGGAATCAGTAAATATTATTTAAATGCTGATTTGGAATCAGTAAAATAATATTTGGTAATAATACTCATTTGAAATATTACTAAAATCAGTTATGTTATAGCTAGATGATTACAATACTGATTTTGGAATTTTAATCTCTACAAATATCCTAGGGATATTATTGTAGGAAGATGATGATTCTAAATCAGATTTTTCAGATCAGACAAAAATACACCATATTCCCAAATTCTCTCTGTAGGCAAGATTGGCTAGCACCAGATCTGCGAAGAATTTCATGCTTGGGAGTAGAGAATCCTTCAAGGAAGGATTTTGGTGGTGATGAACGTAACCGGAGCAGAAGGCTTGGACCAACATCAAACAAGGATCCAGGTGCGGCAACTGATTACGCTACAAGGGTAAGCTTTAGAAGCTTGAAACGTAGGATTAATTGAACACTAAATTGGAATAGGCATTAATCCGCTGCGCAAAATTTTTGTAAATCACGCCTTCGATCCCAACACTTTCAAAATGAACTGTGCCTCCTCCTGATCCTGTCAATTCTATCCAATCCCGCCTATTTAAAATCTTTCTGGTGATAGCTTTGGAATACAAAATAACTGAGTTTGTAGGTGTATCCATTGTATGGTGAATGTTCACCGATCCAGAATGTACAAGAATGTACTGGTAGAATCGCAAATCCTTAGTGGGTTCAGAAGAGATCCAATACTGCTTATCTTGAAACATGTTAAATACATATCCTAAAAAATCTTGATATTGTAAGGGTTCAGGGTGTCAGGTGAGGGTTAAGTGTTGAATATGCTGTTTGGTGGTATAACATAGAGGATTGGGGTTGAAAGGTTGATTTCTGGATTATTCGGAGCTGGATTCTGTTGTCGAGGTGTGGATACTGGTTGACCAGAAGGGTAAGGAAAGTGGATACTTGACTTTTGTATGGGGGATTGTTGTAATTTTGCTGATGGATTTGAGGCAGCTTGAACATAAGTAAGAGGTGGAAAATCTTGAAGTGACTGAAAGTGGTTAGAAGTAGATGGAGCTATTTGACTTTTCATGAAATCTTTGACCGTAAGAGTCTTATTCTTTGTGGCCTGGGAACTCATCCTTCGAACCTGTCAAAAATTCTCTGGTTAAGAAATCACGTAAATAGTTGGAATGTCCTTTGATATGTTCAATTTAAAAATCAAATACGGATAAAATTGCCTGCCATCTAGCTAAAATTTGTTTTGAAACTAAATTCTTTACATCCTTTTGTAAAATATCTTTTGCAGGTTTGCAATCCACTTTTAAAAGAAACTTTTTGTTTATAAGATCATCTTGAAATTTGGAAATGCACAGAACAATAGATAAAATTTCTTTTTTAACCGTAGAATAATTCTTTTGAGGTGCAAGCAATAATCCTGAATGATATCTTACCAATTGATCTTTTGAATCAGACATTAATCTCTGTTTTAAAATGCCTCCATATCCTATGTCAGAGACATCTGTTTCTACAATCATAACTGCCTGGGGGTGTGGAATACTAATAAGTGGTAAAGTTTTTATCCTTTCTTTTAATAATTATACTATAGCAGTATGTTCTTCTGACCATGCAAGTGGATTCTTTTGCAATCTTTTCTATAAAGGAGCACATATTTCTCCCATTTTTGGGAAAAAATCAGAGATATAATTCAAACATCCAAGAACTCTTGTAATTGAGTAATTCATCCGGAAATCTTCCTATAAATTCTAAAGATCATTGTATAGGGATAATTGTGCCTTTGTAAATATTATGACCTAGAAATCTAATATATGTCTGAAATAATTTAATCTTTGAAGCAGAGACCACTAAACCGTTTTTCTAAATTACATTTAAAAATATATGTAAATGTTTAAAATGTTGTTCTATTGATTCGGAAAAAATTAAAACATTATCAATGTATACTATTGAAAATTAGTATAAGGGTTTAATATGTCATTCATTATTTTTTGAAATTTTGAAGGGGCATTTTTCAATCCAAAAGGCATAACATTCCACTCATAATGACCAAAAGGCAGCTCCAGCTTCCGGTTTATATTTCATCATAATCTTCCTTCAATCAACTCCAGCTTCCGGTTTATATTTCATCATAATCTTCCTTCAATCAAGTAAGCCTTCATCTCCTCAAACCTGGGTTTATTTTGGTATCATAACCAAATAGTGTATTATTTTATTACATCATCTTTGTGAATATAGTGCTTGGTTAAGTGGTTGTTAGACTGTAAGTCCGTTGGTAAGCCACATAGAGTTGGTGTTCCCGGTGAAGTTTCCCACTGATCCCTCTATTTTACATTGATAATGTTTATATTGTAGTGCAATATTATGGCTAGTATACTACGAAAAATCCTAAATAATAATAGTAATAATACTAAAAGGATTGTTCAAAGTAAAGAAGAAATAATACATTGCAATTTTAATGATTGGTCTATTCCAGAAGAGAATATAGAGACAATCTATAAGATAGGATCTTTGGATTTTAAAACTGCTTTCAGTATTAAAACTCATGAAGAAACATTGAATATTCAAGAAAAATTTCATTATTCATCATTATTGTCTAATATTTCCATGAGGAATTATTTGGATAAAGGATATAGATTTGTTCATTTTGGATTAATTCAGATTGCAATAAAACCTTTAGTTCATATTGGTGTAGATACTCCCATTTATGTAGCATTAAGAGATAAGACGTTAAAAAAATATAAGACTTCTTTGTTAGCATTAATTCAGACTAATATTTGTAATGGTCCAATATTTTTTAATTGTGCTCCTAATTTCTCGGTATCATTGAAAGATCCATTAATATTGAATTCTCTTATTTTAGATATTCACATACAGTGAGATGAATTTGAAAAATTAATAGAACAGTTTGTTGTAATGTATAGAATTTATTATAAATTAATGAGTAGCAGTTGAATCCTAAATTTAGAATGTATCCAACAATTAAAGAAGAAATTGTTTTATTACAAATAAATGATGAACATTCGAAAACTTATATTCCCAAAAGATAAAAATGGAATGAAATAACAATACCAGATGAATTTCAGGTCAAAAATCAGCAATCGTCTTAGAAATATTTAACGTAGGGAAGTCTCACAAATAATAGAAGCAGAGGATAACACAGTTTTAGTTAAGTTAATTCTTTAGATATAATACTTCTAGTTCATGCGATATTCCTTTCCAACTCATAGAAGATTAACGTCAAGTATTGAGGATTTCACACAAAATTTTACAAAGACTCAAGTTTATCATAAAAATCCAATTCCATAAATAAATTCTTATTACTCTCCACATTTGTCACAAAAAGCCTCTCAGATGCAGGCGATATTAATGTTATTACTAGAGTAACCACCATAAATTTTGATCAATTAATAGAGGATTTAAAAGATGACGAGTATTTAGAACAAAGAAATTGGTATAAAAAATTAGACTCTTAATATCAGGATAAATTACAAAGAGAATGGATAATAGATGTAAAGAGGCATAATACTTCGTTTAATTTCTATACATGGTTAGAATATTATTTTACTAACTTGGATATAGAAGATGTATATACATTATCACATATTAATGTACAGACGAATTTAGCAAAAAAATGGAAATTAGGGGATGGAACAATAGGAACTCAGACTTATCCTCATTTACATACATTAAAGATAGATACAGCTCATGGTGAATTAATGGCATATCCATTTAAAACTTGCAAAGAGAATGATGAATCTGTTAAGATAGAAGACATAAAAAAATTACATATGCAGCATAGATTCTTTATCTGTAGATATTAAATCTTTACCTAAACATAGTCAAAAAAATTTCCTGATAGTTATTCATTTCCTCATTTTCAACCTAATGTATTAATCACAGAAAAGGATAAAATAACATTACCTTCTAATAGTTTACAGACACCTTTAATGGAAAAGATATAACAAACATTAGAAAAATTGAATTCTAACCTTGCTCCTGGTCCTTCAAAAATAAATATGATAAATAAAAAAATAGATTCTGAGGATTATTCTAGTAGTTCTGATTCTGATAAGGAAATCATACAATAAATAAATGAAAGAGAAGAGGAACTATTAGAGGAACAACCACATGATATCAACAGAATACGAAGAAAACCTAGATATCCAAATAGGAATAATTGGAAAAAAGCAGAAACAAGGACTTATTATCCTAGACCAACACCACCAGATATTCAATATGAAGAGTAGGCAAAATTTAGATCCAAAAATTATGATGGAAACTCTTTCACTAATTGAAATATAGATGGTAGGAGTGAGTATGAAATTTTGAATACATTACAAGAAATTGGAATGGCAAAAATATCTTGCAGATTGAAAAATATATCGGAAAAGATGCATGTCTTTTAATTATAACAGGGTTTACAGGACAATTAAAATATTGGTGGGATAGTTCCTTAAGTTTTCAAGATAAAATGTCTATCATGGATCATATGATATCAGATGAAGATGCAGAAGGGAATATTACTAATACCAATTATTCTTGTGATTTTTTGATTTATACGATAGCTATGCATTTTGTTGGAAATCCTAACGAAGCATTAACTTCTTCAAAGATTTTTTTGACTAATTTACGATGTCCAAGTTTATCTGATTTTAGATGGTCTAAAGATATGTTTCTAACTCATGTATTAAAAAGATCTGATAGTAATTCTCCTATATGGAAAGAAAAATTTGTTACAGGATCGCCTAGTTTATTCTCACAAAAGGTTATGACGAATTTACAAAAAGAAATGGGTACGGAATCAATAAATTTTAATGATATGACTTCTGGACAATTATTTGTATTTGTAAAGAAAGAAGCTTTGACAGCATGTCAGGATTTAAAATTTCAAGCTAAATATGGAAATGAAAGACGAGAATTAGGCTCATTTTGTGAAGCTTTTGGAATAACTGGAATGAAAGCTCCTTCTACAGCTTCTAAACAGAAAAGAATAGCGAAGAAATAAACCACAAAGATATGATGACAATAAGAAATATTATAACAATAAAAGGTAAAAGGGATAGAAAGAAGTATAATAAGGAGAATATGAATTGTTATTAGTGTGGGGAAAAGGACATAAGGCTAATGCCTGCAAAAGCAAGAAAAGGATTAATGAAATATTAGATAAATTTGCTGAATTCGATTTAGATTTAAAAAAGAAACTAGCAAATGAGATTTCCTTGGTACAAGAAAATTCAGATGACTATAACGATGATTTTTATAGTATTTCTGAATCAAGTTCAGGTGAACCAGAATGTAGTTGTAATAATTCTATTAATATGATTAGGACTAATCCTCAAAATAACAATAAAGATAAAAAACATCTTTTATTTGATTTAATTCAGGAATTACCTTCAGAATTACAAACCACTTATTTACTTAAATTAAAGGATTTAATATTAACAGATCATAGAACCATTTAGTATTTCTAAATTATTACATACTTATTCCAGTGATAATTCATTTAGGAAGAATAGTACAAAAGATTTACAAACTGAAATCAATCAATTAAAAAATCAGATGTGACAACTAAAAGAAGACGTTTTAAGAATTGAAACAAAAAATTTGGAATTAGAAACTAAAATAGCTATCCTTAAATCAAGTACATCAAAAAGGAAAAACATAGTAAAAGATATGACACTACCCAAATTTAACCCCTCGGAATTTCAGTTAGCGGAAATATCATTATCAGATAAACAACCCAAGGATTCTAAATTTATTTATGTTATAGAGAAAATGAATTTTCAAACATGGATAGTTTACATTACAATCTCCATAGGATCTTACCAAGCAACTATAATGGCTGTGATCGATAGTGGTGCAGATCAGAGTTGTATTAGAGATGGATTAATTCCCATGAAATATTATGTCCCAACCAAAGAATCTTTACTCACAGCAAATGGTATGCCATTAAAATTCAAAGGTAAGTTAGTTAAAACTTGAATATGTAATGGAAAATTTTGTTTTAAAAATCATTTTATTGTAGTAGAGGATTTGAATATTCAAGCTATTTTAGGAACAGCTTTTTTGACATAGATTTATCCTTTTGGGTTGATGAACAAGGAGTAGGTACTAAAATAATGGGATCAAAAGTTTTTTTTTAGTTTTTTATCTCCAGTAAAATGAAAAGAATTATTGTTATTACAAAGTAACTCAATTTACCAAAAAATTTATACTATTAATATAATATCAAAAAAGATCAATTTTCTTAAGGAAGAGAAAAGTTATGTTAGAATAGAAGAACGATTACAAGATTTAAGATTACAAGAGAAAATAAAGAATCTAGAGGAAAGAATAAGACATGAAGTCTGTTCAGACATTCCTAATGCTTTTTGGGATAGAAAGAAACATTTAGTAAGCTTACCCTATGAAAACGATTTTAATGAAAAAAGTATACCAACTAAGGCTAGACCTATACAAATGAACTCAGAATTATTAGAGATATGTAAAAAGGAAAGTGAAGGATTAATAAACAAATGATTGATTACTCCATCTAAATCTCCTTGGAGTTGTGCAGCATTTTATGTTCAAAAGCAAGCAGAAAAAGAAAGGGGAGTCCCACCATTGGTAATAAATTATAAACCTCTTAATAAAGTATTACAATGGATTAGATACCCTATTCCTAATAAAAGAGATTTATTAAAAAGGATCTACAATGCAAAAGTATTTTCAAAATTTGATATGAAATCAGGATTTTGGCAGGTAAAAATTGACCCAAAGGATAGATATAAAATGGCTTTTACAGTTCTATTTGGTCATTATGAGTGGAATGTTATGCCTTTTGGATTGAAAAATGCCCCTTCAGAATTTCAAAAGATAATGAATGACATATTAAACCCTTATACAAATTTTTCAATAGTATTTTAATTTTTTCCAAATCAATAGAACAGCCTTTTAAACATTTACATATATTTTTAAATGTAATTAAGAAAAACAGTTTAGTGGTTTCTGCTTCAAAGATTAAATTATTTCAGACATATATTAGATTTATGGGTCATAATATTTACAAAGGCACAATTATCCCTATACAACGATCTTTAGAATTTACAGGAAGATTTCTGGATGAATTAAAGGATAAAACTCAATAACAAAGGTTCTTAGGATGTTTGAATTATATCTCTGATTTTTTCCCAAAAATGAGAGAAATATGTGCTCCTTTATACAAAAGATAAAAAATAATCCACCTGCATGGTCATAAGTGTTGGAGTAGAATAAATAAGCTATGCTTGTAATGTACAGTTTCCCAGTTTAATATATTGATTTGTGTTTCAATTATATTTTGTTGTGCATATTTATGTCCACTTATATTATGTAAGTAGATGATGAGGTGTCCGATGTGACACAGTAGATCTCATCATTGGTTTAAAGACATAACAAATAAATGAGGTTCGTAACCGAGACAGCTTTGGACAAACTGTCGGTCTAGGTTATTATGTGGTTCAGATAATAAGTTTGTCTAAACTAATTGAATCATATAGATATGCCCGGGGCATATTGAACTTGACTCTTAGGAATGATTTGTCTTGTACTGATTTAATAGACAAATCGATCCTTGTATTCTATCTCTAAATCCCTAGACTCGAGTGGGCATGAGGATCAGATATAGTGTACTTTGATCTGCCAATGGGTGAGGTCAAATGTGGCCAATAATCTCGGTGGGTTGGGTGCGCGTGTTTAGTTACTTGGTGTACTGCTGCTTGTCGAAAGGAAACCATGTACCAGTGCGTCCTGGGTGATGGTGCTCCCGAGATGAGCTCGAAATGTTTATTATACTAAACCCGGTCGGTGGACTTATGTCCTATATAGTAAAAAGGTCGAGTGGTACTAGTCTCGGAATTAAAGAAGTTAATTAATTAATTTATCAGTAAATTAATCTTAATTAACGAGCACTATATCTTTGATGTGAGGAGATTAATGAATACAATTTAATTAAGTTGTTCCGGAAGCAATTCTGGTGTAGGATGATAGTGCCAAAATTAATCCGTTAGTGGTACGATTAATTTTGTAATGGGTTAATTGAATAGGTAGATTTAATTAATTAATTGGTTAATTATTCCTAAAGGTTAATTCAGTAATTAACAAAGTGGAATTATTTAATTAATTCCTAACGGTTAATTAAGTAATTAATAAAGTGGAATTATTTAATTAATTAATTAAGTCTTAAGTTTCAATTGGAATTAGGAAATCCTAGAGATTAGGAATCCAGTAGGATTTGGTTATCCCATCAGATTGGTTGCCTAATTGGATTTGGAAACTAATTCATTACCTAAACCCATTAGGAAGACCAATCCTAAACTAACTTGGAGTCTCTCTTGTAACTCTATAAATAGACAAGGGATCAGTTATTCAAGAATCACAATTCATACAATTAATCCACAGGTTTTCTAGAGAGAGAAAACGTTTCTCTCCCCAAGTCGAATTTTCAAGAAAGTGTGCGGCTGGTTTTTGGGTTTCTAGTGGCTGAAATTTTGGCCTTGGTTTATACCAGCTGCACGTAGCTTTCTCTCTGCGGGCGGTGAGTTTATAGTACGTGCCAGGTGCTGCGGGGCTAGAGTTTTCTAGCAGGTGGATTGTGGTAAGTAGCTGATCAATTGACTTCTAGTTCGTTGCCCACACAACGTGAAGTCATAGTCTTGAGGCATACAAGAGAATCACCAGGTGCACGCTTCAAAGGTACTTTTCTAAGATTCCGCTTTAATAGAAATTTTTGTTGCGTGGTAAATCGAGCAAGTGCAAACCCAGATCCTACCAAATCCTTTCAATAAGAACATACTGCCTTAGTAAAATTATTAAAAGAAAGGACAAAAACTTTACCACTTATTAGTATTCCACACCCTCAGGCATTTATGATTGTAGAAACAGATGCCTCTGACATAGGATATGGAGGCATTTAAAAACAGAGATTAATGTCCGATTCAAAAGATCAATTGGTAAATATCATTCAGGATTATGGTTTGGACCTCAGAAGAATTATTCTACGGTTAAAAAGAAATTTTATCTATTGTTCTTTGCATTTCCAAATTTCAGGTTGATCTTATAAACAAAAAGTTTCTTTTAAAAGTGGATTGCAAACCTGCAAAAGATGTTTTACAAAAGGATGTAAAGAATTTAGTTTCAAAGCAAATTTTTGTAAAATGGCAGGCAATTTTATCTGTATTTAATTTTGAAATTGAACATATCAAAGGACATTCCAACTGTTTACCTGATTTCTTAACCAGAGAATTTTTGACAGTTCGAAGGATGAGTTCCCAGCCCACAAAGAATAAGACTCTTACGGTCGAAGATTTCATGAAAGATCAAATAGGTCCATCTACTTCTAACCACTTTCAGTCTCTTCAAGATTTTCCACCTCATACTTATGTTCAAGCTGCCTCAAATCCTTCAACAAAATTACAACAATCCCCTATATAAAAGTCTAGTATCCACTTTCCTTACCCTTCTGGTCAACCAGTATCCACACCTCGACAACAGAATCCAACTTCGAATAATCCAGCAAATCAACCTTTCAACCTCAATCCTCCATGCTATGCCATGAAACATCATATTGAACACTTAACCCTTACCTAACAACATGAACCCTTACAATATCAAGATCTTTTAGGATATGTATTTAACATGTTTCAAGATAAGCAGTATTGGATCTCTTCTAAACCCACTAAGGATTTGCGATTCTATCAGTACATTCTTGTACATTTAGGATTGGTGGACATTCACCATACAATGGATACACCTACAAACTCAGTTATTTTGTATTCCAAAGCTGTCATCAGAAATATTTTAAATAGGCTGGATTGGATAGAATTGACAGGATCAGCAGGACACACAGTTCATTTTGGAAGTTCTTATGATCCTCCAGGATACTCATATGAGGATTACAAATAAGCATAGTTTGAAGGATTTCTCTTCTGACCCTTCAATCACTCGTGGTTCTAAATAATTCATAAAACTCTTAGGACAGATTTTAATAGTATTCCTTTGTGGTTTTATGAATGGTGGCAGTATTATAGAGCAACCGAAGAAGTTTATCCTGCAGATGCCAAGATGGCTTGGCAACTCTTTAGTAAAAAGGTAGAATCTGATGTCCCAGAAATTGGAAAGATAGTCCAGTTTCACTTCAAGCTGAAGCTTCTAAGGATCCTTTGTTGGAATTTTTTATTTACTCAGCACTTTTCGAAACCTATGCCACTCTCGCTCGTCTGAGAGTTCAAGATTAAATGGTGGATTACTCTTATGTTAAATCAGGATACAATACAAGTTTATTTTGAAGAACAAAAGTTAATGCAAAAGAATTGAATACCACTTGGCAAAGTTCCAGTACAACCATTAGCTCTAGTAAACCCAAAGACTCCTGTGAAGAAAGAAGTAATAAGTACAGGAAAAAGTCAGGTTACACAACCTGCATCGGCCCTTTCTTTAAAAACAAAAGCTCCATTAGGAGAACGAATTTCTAAAATACCAAAAATTCTCAGAGTTTAAGAAATTCAAGGAGAAATCAAGCAGTTTCAAAGGAGCCTCTAGTCAAGGATCATCTTCCGATCGTCTGGAACAAAATTTAGTTCTTGAACATTTTGAATTATAAAAAAAGAAAAGAAAAAAGAAAATGAAAACTAATATTTTATTTTTGCAGCTGCAGGAATATTGCCCAGACAAGCTTGATGAAAAGCTTAAAGAAAGAGGAATCCCCATGCTTGACAAAAAGACGAATTGCACTAGTCAAGTCTTGAACAGAGAAATTGGTATGAAATAGTTAAAACAGGATTACAGAATCAACTTTCCTACAACAGACTATGGAAAGATGAAGAAGAACTTTTTAACAGAACACAGATTAATTCATTACAAATTAATGAAGATGGACAACTGTCTAGAGTCCAGCTTTGCTTTTATCCAATGTATCTGGATCATACTTTTTCTTTGGATGAATTTTCATTAGGAAATGAAGATGAGGATTACTTGGATACGGAATATTGGTTCTCAAATTAGATTTGACATCACAAGATACATCTCCCCAATATGTTCACGCCAGATACTAGACCCATGTGAAGAAATCTACTTTATTTCACCTTTGTGTCAAGATCAGCAATGAAGGCATCTACTTTATTTCACCTTTGTCAGAATTTCTCAAGACCCATGTGAAAGAATCTACTTTATTTCACCTTTGTGTCAAGCACAGTAGTATTTGATAATTCAATGTATTCAGCATTTTGTAATAGTATTCATTGATGGTAGTGGACCATAGCCTGGACCATCAATATCTTAGCATAGTATAATTTGGAATCTATAAATTAGAATGTAAGGGACTACTTCAAGTTCTCCAAAAACTCTCTTTGTAAACAATAGTCTTGTACCAGTATTCTAAAAATAAATAAGAAGATTCTTAAGGATTATAACTTGGTGTTCATCTTCCTACCCGAGGCCCCAATTTATTTTCTTCATCAACTATATGCAGCTCCAGCTTCTGATTTATATTTCATCATTATCTTCCTTCAATCAAGTAAGCCTTCCCCTACTCAAACCTATGGGGGATTGTTGTAATTTTGCCAAAGGATTTGAGGCAGCTTGAACATAAGTAAGAGGTGAAAAATCTTAAAGAAACTGAAATCAGTTAGAAGTAGATTGAGCTATTTGATTTTTTTATGAAATATTTGACCGTAAGAGTCTTATTCTTTATGGGCTGAGAACTCATCCATCGAACCTGCCGAAAATTCTCTGGTTAAGAAATCAGGTAAACAGAGAAAAAGGAGAGGAAGGCTTAACCAGAGAATCATGAAAAATAAGACCACAAAGAAATCAGGGAACTCATCCAATTGTTTACCTGATTATTTGCTTTCAGTTTCTAAGCTTATTTTTTATGGTTATAAGTGTGCTTTTTCTGATGGATCTATTTTTATTAGAAAAGGCCAGAAGCTTATATCTTCCGGTACATAGAAACTAATAACTCATCACCGAATCATAGTAAGAGAAAGGAGTCTTCTCCTTTGAATCAAACTTATCTTTGGCACCTGAGACTCGGTCACATCAACCTTAGTAGGATTCAAAGGTTGGTCAATAATGGGTCTTTGGACTCATTGAATATTGACAGCTATCCGACCTGTGAGTCCTGCTTGGAGGGTAAGATGACCAAGAGGTGTTTCAAAGCAAAAAGGTATAGGGCCAAGGAGGTTTTAGAGTTGATTCATTCTGACGTGTGTAGGCCTATGTCAGTTCAGGATAGAGGTGGTTATGAGTATTTCGTGACTTTCACGGATGATTACTCTAGATTTGGATACATATAGATGATGCGCCACAAGTCTGAATGCTTTGGCAAGTTCAAAGAGTTTAAGGCTGAGGTGGAGAACCATCTGGGTAAGAGTATCAAGGCCTTGCGATCTGATCACGGTGGCGAATACCTCTCTAGTGAATTTAGGTCCAATTTGTCAGAGGAGGGTATTCAGACCCAGTTGTCTGTACCTAGCACACCCCAGCAGAATAGTGTAGCAGAGAGGAGGAACAGGACTCTTATGGATATGGTTAGATAGATGATGAGTTATAGTGAGTTGCCTGCCTCGTTTTGGGGTTATGCCTTAGAGACCGCGTGTTATCTCCTTAATCTCATGTCATCTAAATCTATGCCTACGATGAAAGATTGCCATATAGGATCTGGGTTCGCACTTGCTCGATTTACCACGCAACAAAAAATTTCTATTTAAAACCGGAATCTTAGAAAAGTACCTTTGAAGCGTGACTTGGGTGATCGCTTGTATGACTCAAGACTTTGACTTCTCGTTGTGTGGGCAATGATCTAGAAGCCAATTTATCAGCAATCAATACAACTGGATTCGCCAGAAAAATTCAGCAAACCCACCGCCAAGCGCGTGACCTTCACGCGCCGCCTAGGCTCGAGATCGACCAACACACGCCGCCGTCTAAAGCCTTAAACTGCCACCAAAAATAATGGAAAAATCTGGTCAACAAGGCTACTAAAGGCTGCCGAAATTTTGGTTCTTAAATCTGACTATGAGAGAGAACTTTGTTTTTCTCTCTAGGATTTTATCTCTCTAGATTCTTTAATTATGAATCTATTGAATTGTTTGTCTTGAATAGCTAACCCCTTATCTATATATAGAGTTACAAGAGAGACACCAAGTTTTTTTGGGATTGGTCTTCCTAATGGGTTTAGGTAATTAGTTTCCAAATCCAATTAGGTAACCAATCTGATAGGATAAACCAAATCCTACTAGATACCTAATGTCTAGGATTTCCTAATTCTAATTGAAACTTAAGACTTAATTAATTAATTAAATAATTCCACTTTGTTAATTACTTAATTAACCCTTAAGAATTAATTAAATAATTCCACTTTGTTAATTACTGAATTAACTCTTAGGAATAATTAACCAATTAATTAATTAAATCTACTTATTCAATTAACCCATTACAAAATTAATCGTACCACTAACGGATTAATTTTGGCACTACCATCCTACACCAGAATTACTTTCGGAATAACTTAATTAAATTATATTCTTAATCTCCCCACATCAAAGATATAGTGCTCGTTAATTTATTAATTTACTGATAAATTAATTAATTAACTTATTTAATTTCGAGACTAGTACCACTCAACCTATCTACTTATCTACTTATTCATAAGTCCACCGGCCGGGTTTAGTATAATAAACATTTCAAGCTCATCTCGGGAGCAATATCACCCCGGACGTACCGGTACATAGTTTTCTTTCGACAAGCAGCAACACACCAAGCAACTAAACAAGTGTAACCAACCTACCGAGACTATTGGTCACAATTGACCTCACCCATTGGTAGTTCAAAGGACACTATGTCTAATCCTCATGCCCGCTCGAGTCTAGGTATTAAGAGATAGAATACCAAGAACGATTTGTCTATTAAATTAGTACAAGACAAATTATTCTTAAAGGTCAAGTTCAATACACCCCGGGCTTATCTATATGATTCAATTAGTTTAGACAAACCAATTATCCGAATCACATAATAACCTAAACTGACAGTTTGTCCAAAGTTGTCTCGGTTACGAACCTCATTTATATATTATATCTTTTAACCAATGATGAGATCTACTGTGTCACACAAGACACCTCATCATCTAATTACATAATATAAATGGACAATTAATGCACAACAAGATATAACCAAAACATAAATCGATATATTAATCTCGAAAATTGTATAATACAAGCATAGCTTATGTATTCAACTCCAACAATCTCTCACTAATACTTAATCTGTGCTTTAAGTATACATCTACATACAACTCCTATACATTCTACTGCTATATATCTAAAAAAAACTTGTCATGGCTCTCCTAAGTATCTGATTCCCATGCCCTCCACATGAGCCTCAAAGACTTTCAAAGTCAATGTCTTCGTGAATGGATCTGCAAGGTTTTCCTCTGATGCTATCTTAGCCACGACCACGTCTTCCCTCTTTACGATGTCTCATATCAGGTGGTACTTGCACTGTATATGTTTACTTGCCTTGTGGGCTCGTGGTTCCTTCGATTTTGCTACTGCACCGTTGTTATCACAATACACCGTGATAGACTTTTGCAAACCAGGAATCACATCTAAGTCCACTAGGAAGTTCTTGAGCTATACTGCTTCTTTCGCTGCCTCTGATGCGACAACGTACTCAACCTCCAGGGTAGAGTCTGCCACGCATTTCTACTTGACACTCCGCCAAACTATGGCTCCAGGTTCCAGAGTAAACACATACCCTGAGATAGACTTGATCTTGTCCCTGTCGTCCTGAAAATCTGAATCTGTGTAACCTTGGGGTACCAGCTCAAGAGCCTGATAGACCAGAACTTGGTCCCTTATTCTGCGTAAATACTCGAGAATGTATTTTACTGCCTTCCAATGAGCTTTCCCGGGGTTACTCTGATATCTGCTTACCATGCCAACGGTATAACAGATATCAGGCCTCGTACACAACATGGCATACATGAGACTTCCTACTGTCGAAGCATACGGAACTGTCTTCATGGCCTCTATCTCCTCTACAGTCTTAGAAGACTGTTTCTTAGATAGATACACTCTATGTCTGAAAGGTAAAAAACCTTTCTTAGAGTTTTGTATGTTAAAACGGGCCAGAATCATATCTATGTATGAAGTTTGGGAGAGCATTAATGAACGTTTCCTACGATCTCGAATTATCTTGATCCCAAGGATATGTCCCGCTTCCCCTAAGTCCTTCATATCAAACTGCTTGGACAACCATACTTTTACGTCCGATAACACTTTCTTGTTGTTGTCAATCAATAGAATGTCATCTACGTAAAACACAAGAAAGAAACACTACTGAGTTTCCATCACGTCTGCGGTACACACATTGCTCATCTGGACACTAAGTAAATCCAAAGGACAGGATTACCTCATCAAACCAGATGTTCCAAGATCTAGATGCCTGCTTATGTCCATAAATATACCTCTTAAGCCTGCAAACCTTATGCTCTTGGCCTTTTTCAATGAATCCCTCTGGTTGCTGCATAAAAATGATTTCCTCAAGACTTCCGTTTAGGAAAGCTGTCTTGACATCCATCTACCAAATCTCATAATCCAAATAAGCAGCTATGGCCAAGAGAATCCCGATCGACTTAAGCATGGCTACCAGGGAAAAGGTTTCCTCATAATCGATTCCCTCTTTTTGAGTATACCCCTTCGCCACCAGCCTAGATTTAAAGGTTTCCACCTTTCCGTCAGGTCATCTCTTACGTTGTAGACCCACTTGCATCCAATGGGCTTAAACCCATCAGGCAGGTCTACAAGCTCCTAAACTTGATTGTGGTCCATTGACCCCATCTCGGATATCATTGCCTTATACCAAGATTCTGCATCTTTATCTCAGAGAGCCTCATTGTAGTTAACTGGGCTAGGTTCAGTGCACCCGGACTAGGTCTGAGGCCTCTCCCACGCTAATGAACCTGTCGGGCTGTCTTACTACCTCCCACTACGATGAGGCACCACTTGTGTAGCGCATCATCCGTGATCTCATGTGTAGTGTGTGGTGTAACTACTTGTGTCAGTGCATCAGGATTAGTATTTTGTTGCCTAAGCTCTTTTAGTACTATCTTACTCTTGGGCTTGTGGTCTAAGACATAGTCTTCTTCTAAAAATCTACTGTTGGTACTAACTGTTGGTGTATGTGCCCTTTTGAGGGCTATTTATGTAAATAAACTTTGAGGGTTATTTATATAAATAAGACATTTGTCGTTTGATTGATTATTTATCTGATGAGTTAATTTCATGAAATTATATTCTTGTGCATATTGAATTTCATGAAATCGATCCGCCAAAAGAAACACTCCATGAACTGTTAGATCATGAGTGATTCTTTTGAGTAGTACTCGTACGAGGATCCTTAGACCAGAAATCACTGCATAGTCTTAGGTGAATTAGAGTGTGCTTTGACATATGCCTAACGGGACTGTAACAGGTTGCCAAGTATGGGTATGATTGGGTACACTATGAGTCACGCTAAGGTATGTAGGTGAAGTGATGGGACTACAAGTCTCTCTTAAATGAGAGATGATATCTTGGCCGCTTGATAGTGAACTGAGAAGTGCATGGCCGTGCCCAAGAAATGATAAGGGTTATCATTTGCTTGATTAAGTTCAGTGTCACTAAGAGATCAAGTAAAACGTTTAGCTATATAAGGATGATTGGTTCCATGCCTTATGCTAAACTGGATATCAGTGTAGAGGACATTACGTAGTATACTCGGAAGGTTGTGTTGAATCACCATTCGACCCTCCGTTCTGAATTGTGTAGTCATTATGTCTTGCTAGAGACCACTAATGATTTATGGATTAATTAATGAGATTAATTTATTCATTGTCAATTTGGAATGGGCCTACAGGATCGCACATAAGTGAGTTCGATGATTCAGAATTAATTAAATTGCATGTTCTAAGTATAAGAGTTATACTTAAATATATAATATTTAATTAAATGGTTTAATTAAATATTATTGAAGAGTTTTATGGTATTAATTAAAAGTTAATTAATTACCTGGGAAGAATTGAGTTGAGCTGATAAATCAAGGGACCTAATTGTGAATTAAGGTTCTTGACCCATCAGCCTGATCCATGGATCAATGGGTTGATCCATGGTGTTGGTTAAACCAAACTCAGTAAATAATCAATTAATTATTATTTATTTATTATTAATTAAAACAGATACTTCTCAAATCAGAGAAGTATCTGGAGTCTGTTAAAAATGGTTTTAACAAACTCAGTTTTAAATATACGTGTGGAAAAGTTTTTTAACAGAACGGACTCTCTGAAACTAAAACAACAGACGTTCTTCCAAAAACTATTCTTCCCAGAGAAAAACGTTTTCTCATAAAACAGGCAAATTTTGGGGCTAGCACCGGTTCTGAGAGAACTCCAGTGCAAGAACGTAGAGGCAATTCGCTTGAATTGTTCTTTGGTGGTGAACGCAATCTTCCCAAAGGATCCAGGCGACTGCACAACCGATTACGCGTCGAGGGTAAGACCCGAATCCTTAGTGTTTAGGAATTCCGCCATTTAATTTAGAATTAAATGCCTAAACACAGTCCAACAGTGGTATCAGAGCAGTGGTTTAATTTTGTTTTGATTAAAAAAATTATTTTAATTAAAACAAAATTAGAAATCGGGTTTAAAGAAATTTTTATTGAAAAAAATTTGTGGGAATGAACTCGCCGGTTTCTGGGAATGGCTCACCGGAATTGTTCCGGCCGGCCGGAAGTTCGCCGGGAAATCGCGAACTGCACAAAAATTGGTTTTTTTTGGCCTGAATTTCCTATGGGTTTTGTTCTTTTCTTCATGGGGAACAATTTCGTGTTAATTTGGGGTGTCAAAACGTTTTGATTGCAAAGATTTTGGGAAGAATTTTCTGGGTTTTGAAAACGCTTTGCCGGATTTTAAAACGGGAAAAAGGGGAAATTTTTTTTTCCGATTTGGGTTTTGAGAACCGCTGGAAACTAGCACCAGTTGTTTCGCGAAGGCCGGGGAAAGGTTCCTCGTGCCACGGGGAAACGAACTGAAGGAGAACTGGTTTCCTCGTTTGTTCCGTCGGGAAATCGTTTTCGCCGGAAGATACGCGGCCGTTCACGGTTTTCAATTTTTGTCAATCGATGAATCATCGAGGTGGGCTTCGATGTGATCGGGGTCAGGCCTGGGCCAAGAGACGACGTCCGGCGCTGGAAACGGGGCTGGAAAAAGGCGAATCGTTCGCCGGAAAACTCATAAAGGACGCCGGCTGCGCGATCGGAGAAGAAGAAAGGAGGCGGCGGGAGGCTGGTGCCCTAATTGGGTGAAATGACCAAATTGCCCCCCGTCGCACTCCAAAATCCCAAAAATGCCAAATTTTAAAATTGTTTTAAAATTTGCAAAACAACCCCAAAAGTTTTAAACCTTAAAACCCTAGCCCGAGAGGTTTTTTAAATTATAGATTTGCCCAAAATTTTCAGAAAAACTTAATTTTACTGAATTTTAAAATTTGATAAAATTTTAATTTATGTTTTAGGATAAATTAAAAGATATTATCAGATTTTAAATTACGATGAGATAGGATTAGATTTAGATTTAATTCTTATCCTATAGAATTTTAAAATTTAGAATTTTGAATAATTATCTTAATGAGATTAGGATAATTAGAAATATTTAAATTTTAGAATTAGAAAGATTATCTTAATAAAATTAGATAATTAAATGAATAAATAAATAATTAATTAATTAATAAGATTAGTTAATTAATTATTATATTTTTTTATTTATTTATTCATTTTCCGAAATAATGTGTTATTTATTTAAAATGTTTAAATAATTGCACGCATTATTGGTATGACCATGCATCATTCGATTAAAATGAATGAATATGGGATTGATTAAAATTGATCATGATACGATCAATTTTAATAGTGTAAGAGTTACACAATCCCTAATTAAATAATTCGGCTTAATAAAATTGGCTTGTATGAAGCATATGCATTTGTGTGTTTTTCTATGCATGAATTGGGCTTAAAATTTATTATTTAAATTTTTGGGCCTGCGAGCCATTTTAAAATTGGGCCTGCGTGCGTATTAAATAATTATGTAATAGTTAGGCCAAAAAGGAGATTCCGAAGGAGTCCATGGTGGAGCCCAGGAACGGAAGCCCAAAATGGAGGCCTAAAAAGAAGTTTTTTTTTTTTTAAAGGCCCTGTAATAGATTAGAGCCCAATTCATCGCATTTCCGCAATTTTATGTTTTGTGAATGAATGAAAACGACAATGCATGTTAAGCCGGTCAAACTTAAATCCCAAAAACCCAAGATTTTGCTTTCATACTTGAGGGCCCGCTTGAGCGTTGAACGTCTGGTGGACTTGGAGAGCCCAAGGGCCTCACGTTTTCTTCGTGCGGCGGGTTGTTGCATAATAGTGCCCAACTTTATCACTACCATTAATGAGTGGAAAAACTGTTTGGGTATTAGATGCTCGACTTTATCACTACCACTTGTTATGGAAAAACTGTGTGGGTGTCTTTTGATGTGATGCCTTGAGGGATGGTTTAACTTGGGAAAATTAATCCTAGCTTGACCCGATAAGTTGACTAGGGATTAATTTTGCAAAGATAGGATAGTGTCAAACATTTGGAATGTTCATCCTATCACCGAAAAGTTGCATAGTGATGCAATTGGAAATCGTTAAATTACATAGGGATGTGATTTGAACGTTGCCTACCAAAAGAGCCCAATCCCTACGATACTTGCCAAAGCAAGACTGGGGTTGATTCTTTGTGGATTTTCGGCCCACAATCTAGCACCAACACAAAATTGTTTGGGATTTCAATTTTGGCTATTGTGGAAAATATTTGAAAAACTCATTCTAATATTTTGCATTTTCTTTTGTAGAAATGGCATCTACTAGCACTAAATCTCACTCTAAGAAGCATTTTGGACAAAGAAAAGCTTGTTGGTCCAAACTTCTTAGATTAGGAAAGAAACTTGAGAATCGTTCTCAAACAAGAAAGGAAGCTAAATATCTTAGACGCTGCTTTACCTGAACGACCAGTAAATGCTACGGCTGCGGTTCAATGAGCATGGGAAAAGCTGAAAAGCGATTCCGATGACGTGACATGTCTGATGCTCGCGACTATGTCAGGCGAGCTTCAGAAACAATTCATGAATTCGGAAGCGTTCCAAATTTATGTGTCACTAACGGAAATGTTCCGTGAACAAGCCCGTAACGAAAGGTTCGTTACGATAAAAGCATTGATCTCTTGCAAGATGGCGAAGGGTTCATCAGTAAGCACGCATTTGATCAAGATGAAGGGGTATATTGATACCCTAAAGAGATTAAATGCACCTCTTTCTAGAGAGTTAGCCATTGACATCATCTTGGCTTCACTGCCTGATGATTACAATGACTTTGTGATGAACTACAACATGCATAACATGGAGAGGACGATTCCTGAGCTCCATGGAATGCTTAAAAATACTGAGCAAACCCTTCGAAAGGCAACGCCAGTACTTGTTGTGGAAAAAGGTAAGGGCAACAAGAGAAAGTTTAAAGGCAAGGCAAAAGTTGCTGAAAACAAGAAGCCTCGCAGTAAGACTGCTCCTAAGGCTCAGCCTCAAACTCCTCCTGCTAAGAAAAATGCTCAGAAGGACGTAGTATGTTTCCATTGCAATCAGAAGGGGCATTGGAGAAGAAACTGCAAGCTGTTTCTTGAAGAGAAGAAACAGAATCCTTCGGCTTCAGGTATCTTTGTTATTGAAATTAATCTTTCTATGTCCACCTCATGGGTATTAGATACCGGATGTGGGGCTCACATTTGTACTGATGTGCAGGGACTGAGCAATAGAAGGATGACAAAGAAAGGCGAAGTAGATCTCCGAGTAGGCAACGGGGCAAGAGTTGCAGCCGTTGAAGTTGGAGATTACATTTTGTCTTTGCCTTCCGGTTTAAACATTGTATTAGATAATTGTTATTATGTACCTACTATGAGTAGGAATATTATTTCAATTTCTTGTTTGGATATTAAAGGATTTCGTTTTATTATTGGTAATAAATCGTTGTCTTTATATCAAAAAGATGTTTTATATGGAGTTGCAAATTTGTGCAATGGCCTATATATCTTGGATTTGACCCAAGAGAAACCGATATATAACATTGAAAAGAAAGCCAAATTAATTCAATCTGATTTAAGTCCAACATATCTGTGGCACTGTCGTCTAGGCCATGCAAATGAGAAGCGAGTTCAAAGACTTCATAAGGATGGAGTGCTTGGTTTATTTGATTTCGAATCATATGACACATGTGAACCCTGTTTGCAAGGCAAAATGACGAAGAGTCCTTTCAGCACGAAAGGTGAGAGGACTAGTGAGCTATTGGCACTAATACATACAGATGTATGTGGACCGATGAGCACACAAGCCAGAGGTGGATTTGAATACTTCGTGACTTTTACCGATGACTATAGTAGATATGGTTATGTCTACTAATGAGGTATAAAAGTGAAACTTTTGAAAAGTTCAAAGAGTTTAAAAACGAAGTAGAAAATCAGTTAAATAGAAGGATTAAGGCAATTCGCTCCGATCGGGGAGGTGAATACCTTAATGATGAGTTCGATGGCTATCTAAAACAGTGTGGAATTGTTTCACAGCTGACTCCACCAGGAACACCTCAATGGAATGGTGTATCCGAGAGGAGGAATCGGACCTTATTAGATATGGTTCGATCTATGATGGGCCAAGCGACTCTCCCTATGTCCTTTTGGGGTTATGCCCTCCTTTCAGCTGCCTACTTACTAAATCGTATTCCATCTAAGGCAGTAGATAAGACTCCATATGAGATGTGGACGGGTTAAAAACCCTATATGTCATATCTACGAGTTTGGGGTTGTCAAGCTCATGTAAAGCGTTTACAAAGTAGTAAGCTTGAACCTAAAACTGACAAATGCCTGTTTGTGGGATATCCTAAGGAAACTAAAGGATATCAATTCTACAATCCAACTGAGAACAAAGTGTTTGTTGCTCGAGGAGCCACTTTCTTAGAGAAAAATTTTCTCTATAAGAAAGATAGTGGGAGTAGAATAGAACTCGGAGAAGTTCCAGAACCACAAGAGAATGTAGAACGATCTACAGAAACTGAGATGGAAGTTGACATGGGAACTCATGAAGATGAGCAGCCTGAGTCAACAACACAAGAACCTAGAAGGTCTAGTAGATCTCGTCATGTACCTGAGAGATACGGATTTCTCGTAACTGACGATCAAGATTTGATCTTGGTGGACTCTAATGAGCCCGTGAACTACAAACAGGTTTTAGAAAGTCCAGATTCAGATAAATGGCTACAAGCAATGGAATCTGAAATGCAATCCATGAGGGACAATAAAGTTTGGACTTTGATTGATCCTCCTGTTCAGGCAAAGGTTGTCGATTGCAAGTGGATTTTCAAGTTAAAACCTGGCGGGATCTTCAAGGCACGACTAGTGGCTAAAGGTTTCAGACAGACTCATGGTATAGACTATGATGAAACCTTCTCCCCTGTCGTGATGCTCAAGTCCATTCGGACTATGCTCGCTATAGCTGCATATTATGACTGTGAGATATGGTAGATGGATGTTAAGACGGCTTTCCTGAATGGAAACCTACTCGAGGATGTTTATATGAAACAACCCGAGGGATACATCGATCAAGAGCATCCAAATCGTGTATGCAAGCTTCAGAGGTCCATCTACGGACTAAAGCAAGCATCTCGGAGTTGGAATCTTCGTTTTGACGAGGCAGTAAAAGGTTACGGCTTCATAAAGAACGAAGATGAGCCTTGTGTTTACAAGAAGGTTATGGGAGCAAGATAGTTTTCCTTGTCCTATATGTGGACGACATCCTACTCATAGGAAATGACATTCCCATGATGAAAGACATCAAACAATGGTTGGGGACTGTATTTTCTATGAAAGACTTAGGAGAAGCCGAAATGATACTAGGTATCAAGATCTATAGAGATAGGTCAAAAAGGCTTCTAGGACTAAGTCAAGAAGGGTACATAGACAAGATATTGAAAAGATTCAATATGTCTAACTCCAAAAATGGTAAGGTACCATTTAGACATGGCCTTCTCTTGAAGAAGAACCAAGGTCCTTCAACAAGAGAGGAGAGGGATACAATGAGTAGAGTTCCATATGCTTCGGCAATAGGATCTATCATGTATGCCATGTTGTGTACCCACCCGGATGTCGCACATGCACTGAGCATGACTAGCAGATACCAACAAGATCCAGGAACAGATCATTGGACTGCAGTCAAAGCAATCCTAAAGTACTTGCGGAGGACTAAAGGATTGATGCTAGTGTATGGAGGACAAGAACAGCTCATTGTACAAGGTTACGCTGATGTTGCTTTCCAAACAGATCAAGATGACATGAAGTCACAATCAGGCTACGTGTTTAGTCTGAATGGCGGTGCAATAAGTTGGAAAAGGTCAAAGCAAGATACAACAGCCGATTCTACAACAGAGTCTGAGTATATTGCTGCATCAGATGCTGCAAAGGAAGCTGTTTGGTTGAGAAAGTTCGTGTCAGACATCGGAGTGATACCGAGTATCCAAGATCCGATAGAACTTTCCTGTGACAATAACGGGGCCATCGCACAAGCTAAGAAGCCTCGGTCACACCAGAAAACCAAACATATACTTAGAAGGTTTCACCTCATCCGAGAGATCATTGATCGAGGAGATGTGAAAGTGTGCAAAATAGGGTCAGACGACAATGTAGCAGATCCTCTCACAAAAGCTCTACCGCAGTCAATGTTTGATAGACATGTAATAGAGCTTGGTCTTAAACAGTTTAGGACATAGCCCTACAACGGGCAAGTGGGAGATTGTTGGTGGATGTGCCATTTTGAGGGCTATTTATGTAAATAAACTTTGAGGGTTATTTATGTAAATAAGACATTTGTCGTTTGATTGATTATTTATCTGATGAGTTAATTTCATGAAATTATATTCCTGTGCATATTGAATTTCATGAAATCGATCCGCCAAAAGAAACACTCCATGGACTGTTAGATAATGAGTGATTCTTTTGAGTAGTACTCGTACAAGGATCCTTAGACCAGAAATCACTGCATAGTCTTAGGTGAATTAGAGTGTGCTTTGACATATGCCTAACGGGACCGTAACAGGTTGCCAAGTACGGGTATGATTGGGTACACTATGAGTCACGCTAAGGTATGTAGGTGAAGTGATGGGACTACAAGTCTCTCTTAAATGAGAGATGATATCTTGGCCGCTTGATAGTGAACTGAGAAGTGCATGGCCGTGCCCAAGAAATGATAAGGGTTATTATTTGCTTGATTAAGTTCAGTGTCACTAAGAGATCAAGTAAAACGTTTAGCTATATAAGGATGATTGGTTCCATGCCTTATGCAAAACTGGATATCAGTGTAGAGGACATTACGTAGTATTCTCGGAAGGTTGTGTTGAATCACCATTCGACCCTCCGTTCTGAATTGTGTAGTCATTATGTCTTGCTAGAGACCACTAATGATTTATGGATTAATTAATGAGATTAATTTATTCATTGTCAATTTGGAATGGGCCTACAGGATCGCACATAAGTGAGTTCGATGATTCAGAATTAATTAAATTGCCTATTCTAAGTATAAGAGTTATACTTAAATAGATAATATTTAATTAAATGGTTTAATTAAATATTATTGAAGAGTTTTATGGTATTAATTAAAAGTTAATTAATTACCTGGGAAGAATTGAGTTGAGCTGATAAATCAAGGGACCTAATTGTGAATTAAGGTTCTTGACCCATCAGCCTGATCCATGGATCAATGGGTTGATCCATGGTGTTGGTTAAACCCAACTCAGTAAATAATTAATTAATTATTATTTATTTATTATTAATTAAAACAGATACTTCTCAAATCAGAGAAGTATCTGGAGTCTGTTAAAAATGGTTTTAACAAACTCAGTTTTAAATATACGTGTGGAAAAGTTTTTTAACAGAACAGACTCTTTGAAACTAAAACAACAGACGTTCTTCCAAAAACTATTCTTCCCAGAGAAAAACGTTTTCTCATAAAACAGGCAAATTTTGGGGCTAGCACCGGTTCTGAGAGAACTCCAGTGCAAGAACGTAGAGGCAATTCGCTTGAATTGTTCTTTGGTGGTGAACGCAATCTTCCCAAAGGATCCAGGCGACTGCACAACCGATTACGCGTCGAGGGTAAGACCCGAATCCTTAGTGTTTAGGAATTCCGCCATTTAATTTAGAATTAAATGCCTAAACACAGTCCAACACTAACCACCACCTTTTGATCTTTAAGACTATAGAATAGACCACACTTCGTTCCCCTACGATATCCTACAAATAGCATTAATTTAGTTCTCGCATCTAACTTAGCCGTATCTGCCTTAAGCACATGTGCTGGGCAAACCCAAATTTTGAGATGTCTTAGACTGGGCTTACGCCCATTCCACAACTCTACTGGGGTTGAAGGCATGGTTTTAGATGGTACAAGATTAAGGATATACATTGTCGTTTCTAAGGTATATCCCCAGAACGAACTTGGCAAATCACTATAGCTCATCATGGACCTGACCATTTCCATAATTCCTTTCTGCTACACCATTCTGCTGTGGCATGCCAGGTGCAGACAACTGAGACTGAATTCCTACCTCACTGAGGTAATCTCAAAATTCATGGGACGGGTACTCCTCACCATGATCTGAATGCAGTGTCTTTATACTCTTACCATGATGTTTCTCCACATCTGCCCGAAACTCTTTGAACTTGCCAAAACATTCAGACTTGTGGCGCATTAGGTAAATGTACCCATACCTAGAGTAGTCATCCGTGAACGTCACAAAATACTCAAATCCCCATCGTGCCTGGACCGTCATAGGTCCACACAAGTCAGAATAAATCAACTCCAATACTTCTTTAGCTCTATAACCATTTGCCTTAAAAGGTCTCTTGGTCATTTTACCTTCCAAGCAAGATTCGCAGGTTGCATAACTTTCAATCTCTAATGAACCTAAAGGTCCATCATTGACCAACCTCTGAATCCTACTAAGGTTTATATGACCAAGCCTGAGATGCAAAAGATAGGTTTGATTCATTTAAGAAGGTTTCTTTCTCTTATTAATGTTAGATACTGAGCTATCTATTTCTATGTTTTGCGCAACAGGGGAGTTAGAATTAACCACAAATAAGTTGTCAACCAATGAACCATAACAAATAAGTTTTCCATTTCTTCTAATAAGTACAGAGTCATCAGAAAAAATAAACTTATAACCGTTCTTTAAGAGTTTAGAAACCGAAATCAGGTTCTTTCTAAAACTCGGTACATAAAGACAATTCACTAATTCTAAGCTACAATTTTTGAAAATTAAATTGACAATTCCCACTGCTTTTACTGACACTCTTGTAGTGTCGCCCATGTACATGTCTAGTTCGCCCTCTCTAAGCTTCCGGGTTACTTGGAACCCCTGCAAAGAAATACAAATATGATCAGTGGCACCTGAATCCGCACACCAAGTATCCGTGGGAATCACCGCTAAACATGTCCAGTAATAAGGGCAGAAACAATCGTACCTTTGAGTTTTGGACAATCAGCTTGCCAGTGTCCTGCTTTACCGCATTTAAAGCACTTGCCCTTGGGTTTGCTTTTCTTCGCGATGTCTGGCTTTGCAGCAAGTTTCCTGGCATTCTTCTTCTTCTTGCCTTGAAGAAGAACTTGAAGCATTTACTGTGACCAAAGGTTGCTTCTTCTCGTGGAAGATGCCTTCGGCCGTCACCAAATCAGTCAAGTGCTCGAGCAAAGTATAAACCCCTTGGTTCATATTATAGTTGACCCCAAACTGCTCAAAACTAAAGGGCAGACTCTGGAGGATAATATCTATCTGACTTTCCGGGTCGATTTCTTCTCCCAACACCTCAATTTCATTGATGTTGCTCATCATGTGTAGAACGTGATCTCTCACTGATTCGCCTTCAGCCATTTTGGTGTCCATTAATTTCCTCATGGCTGCCTGCCTAGCAGTCCTGCCTTGATGTGCAAACATTTCCCTTAGGTGTGCCATCATGTTGAAGGCGGAGACCATGGGATGAAGCTGATGTTGCAGCACATTTGACACAGAAGCCAAAATGTAGCACCGCGTCATCTCATCCGTTTTTCTCCACCTGGCATAGGCATCCCTATCCTCTTGGGTAGAGTTCTCATCAGACACTTATGGACATACTTTGGTGAGCACAAACTTATACTGCTCAGCCGTTAGGACAATGTCCAAGTTACGACTCCAGTCGGCATAATTGGTTCCAGTTAATTTGTTGTCTTTCAAAATAGCAGCTAAGGGGTTGAATGCCATATCGATTAAACTGGAAAATAAACAAACAATGTTTCAGTTATTTAGCCTAGAATTTTGAAAACATAAAATTCTATTAATTATTAACTTCCCTCGAAACAATAATCTTAATCCACCAGCATCTCATCCACCGAGATTCTGGCAACCCACGCTGTGTGGATGTTTACGCTAACCCATATTCGTTTGAGAATAACCGAGTTCATTAACTACATTATCTGACCAAATGATCTATTAATCAATGTAGCTAATAGTCGGTGCTTTCAGCCGTACAAATAAGCAGCGTAACCTCTTGGGAGGAATACTGCAGATCGTACACTAAGTGTCTGCCATTACGTGACTTCTGAGTTTGTTAACTCAGGATAGTGCGCCTCAGATGGAGAGGGTGTCGCATTTCTCCTAGTTAAACTTGCTCTAGTCATCTTACTCAGAAGTTCATAGTCTAGCGATCTCAGGGCTGGACTCATCCGAATGGAGGAAGGCCCTATTGCCTCCACCCACATCGCACATGAACCCGTAATGGTAGCCATGGGAATATTAAACCAACCCGCTCCCACTTATATTTCCAAATTGAGGGTTTTTCCGGTTTTAACATGCAATTAACTAACCCTAAGTTATATGCAACCATAAAACCTACATGCTTTAAAATCATGCATCTAAAATACAGCATAAAAATAAAGCAAAAAAATTAAAACGATAAATACGGGAAATAAATACGAAAAATAAATTCCCTGACTATTATGGTTTTAATTGCTTCCATCTTTGTCCTTGATCTCGTATCCCATCACGTCACTCGATAGAGAGAGTCTTGAAATTCAAAAAAATGAAAACTGGAGGAAAAATGGGCCAAAAACACAGCTCGAAGGGGCCGCACGCGCAGCACGCTCAAAGGGGCGTGCCGCGCACGCACAGCCTGCACGGGCCGTGTGCGAGGGCCCAGCCTGCGCGCGCGCACAGCCCACACGGGCTGTGAACGCGGCCCAGCAGCTGCTGCGCCCCGCTGCAGCGACACTGCCTAGCCGGCGGTTCGACCACTGCCGCCGACTGTTGCTCGCCGGCGCCGCCTCCTGCTGCCACCTCCTTCTTCACTTTTCCCATGCTATTTGGTCTTCTTGCAATTTGTTCTGGGTTTTCCTGGGTTTCTACGAATTAACGATAACCCAAAACCCACGAATTCAAGTTGCCCACCATAACGCCTTCGATTATAAAAATAAATTCTCCTTCTACAAGGCTTCTAGAAAAATTAAATAATTGAAATTACATAGAAAAAATCCTACTACAGATTTAATCTAATCCTACACGGGTTTCAGCACGTGGTTATACTATTACAAACATTCATAATAAAATCAAATCCGGACATGTCCCGGAGTTTAATTAAAACCCATAAAAACAAAACTATAATAATCGGGATTTCTTAACCACCTGCAAATAAACCATGTAATAAATTGAACAAGCACAAATCCCAAAACCAGGCTTTGATACGAATTGAAAGATTGCCACATAGGATCTGGGTTCGCACTTGCTCGATTTACCACGCAACAAAAAATTTCTATTTAAAAGCGGAATCTTGGAAAAGTACCTTTGAAGCGTGACTTGGGTGATCGCTTGTATGACTCAAGACTTTGACTTTTTGTTGTGTGGGTAACGATCTAGAAGCCAATTGATCAGCAATCAACACAACTGGATTTGCCAGAAAAATTCAGCAAACCCACCGCCAAGCGCGTGACCTTCACGCGCCGCCTAGGCTCGAAATCAACCAACACGTGCCGCCGCCTAAATCCTTAAACTGCCACGAAAATAATGGAAAAATCCTGTCAACTAGGCTACTAAAGGCTTCCGCAATTTTGGTTCTTAAATCCGACTATGAGAGAGAACTTTGTTTCTCTCTCTAGGATTTATCTCTAGATTCTTGAATTATGAATCTATTGAATTGTGTGTCTTGAATAGCTAATCCCTTGCTATATATAGAGTTACAAGAGAGACCCCAAGTTGGCTTAGGATTGGTCTTCCTAATGGGTTTAGGTAATTAGTTTCCAAATCCCATTAGGTAACCAATCTGATAAGATAAACCAAATCCAACTAGATTTCTAATCTCTAGGATTTCCTAATTCTAATTGAAACTTAAGACTTAATTAATTAATTAAATAATTCCACTTTGTTAATTGCTTAATTAACCCTTAGGAATTAATTAAATAATTCCACTTTGTTAATTATTGAATTAACCCTTAAGAATAATTAACCAATTAATTAATTAAATCTACTTATTCAATTAACCCATTACAAAATTAATCGTACCACTAATGGATTACTTTTGGCACTACCATCCTACACCAGAATTGCTTCCAGAACAACTTAATTAAATCATATTCATAATCTCCCCACATCAAAGATATAGTGCTCGTTAATTTATTAATTTACTGATAAATTAATTAATTAACTTCTTTAATTCCGAGACTAGTACCACTCGACCTTTTTACTATACCGGACATAAGTCCACTGGCCGAGTTTAGTATAATAAACATTTCGAGCTCCTCTCGGAAGCACCATCACCCCGGATGCACCGGTACATGGTTTTCTTTCGACAAGCAGCAGCACACCAAGCAACTAAACACGCACACCCAACCTACCGAGACTATTGGTCACAATTGACCTCACCCATTGGCATATCAAAGTACACTATGTCTAATCCTCATGCCCGCTCGAGTCTATGGATTAAGAGATAGAATACCAAGAACGATTTGTCTATTAAATCAGTACAAGACAAATTATTCTTAAAGGTCAAGTTCAATACACCCCGGACTTATCTATATGATTCAATTAGTTTAGACAAACCAATTATCCGAATCACATAATAACCTAAACCGACAGTTTGTCCAAAGCTATCTCGGTTACGAACCTTATTTATATATTATGTCTTTTAACCAATGATGAGATCTACTGTGTCACACAAGACACCTCATCATCTAATTACATAATATAAATGGACAATTAATGCACAACAAGATATAACCAAAATATAAATCGATATATTAATCTGGGAAATTGTATAATACAACCATAGCTTAGTATTCAACTCCAACATACGACACACCCAGAGTTGTGGACTGGGCAAAAGCCTAGTCTGAGACATCTCAGGATTTGGGGTTGTCCAGCACATTTGCTCGAGGCAGATGCAGGTAAGTTAGATTCGAGATCAAAGGTTATGCTATTTGTAGGTTACCCCAAAGGAACGAGAGACTGTCTATTTTATAGTCCTCAGGATCAGAAGGTGTTGGTGAGCACCAATGCCAGATTTCTTGAGGAGGACTATATTTTAGATCATAAGTCAAACAGCAAGGTAGTATTGGAAGAGCTTAGAAGTCAGTCCATTATTCCAGATGCACAAGTACAGGAAGACACCACAAGAGACTGCACTCACTACCACAGATGATGCTCTTACACAGGCTGCGCCTCATCGTAGTGTGAGGGTTGCTAGATAGCCCGAGAAGTACATGGGTTTGGGTGAGTCTTTGGACTTTATCCCTGGCGCTCATGAACCAGACCCTGTTAGCTACAATGAGCCTCTTCAGGATAAAGATGCAGATTCTTAGCAGAGAGCAATGATTGCTGAGATGGGTTATATGGACTGAAATCAGGTCTGGGAGCTGGTAGACCTTCCAGATGGGTTTTGACCTATTGGGTGCAAATGGGTCTACAAGCGAAAGAGAGGATCTGATGGGAGGGTTGAGACTTTCAATGCTAGGCTTGTGATGAAGGGGTATACTCAGAAAGAGGGTATCGATTTTAAGGAGACCTTTTTCCCGGTAGCCATGCTTAAGTCGATCTGGATGCTCTTGGCCATAGCTACTGGTATGGACTATGAGATTTGGTTGATGGACGTCAAGATAGTTTTCCTTAATGGAAGTCTTGAGGAGACCATATTTATGCAGCAACCAGAGGGTTTCATTGTTCAGGGCCAAGAGCACAAGGTATGCAGGCTTAGGAGGTCCATTTATGGACTTAAACAAGCATCCAGATCTTGGAACATCCATTTTTACGAGGTTATCCAGCCCTATAGATTCACTCAGTGTCCGGATGAGTAGTGTGTTTATCGCAGGCGTGATGGTGATACGGTGGTGTTCCTCATACTTTACGTAGATGACATCCTTCTGATTGACAACAGTAGAAGGTGTTGTCAGGCGTAAAGGCATGGTTGTCCAGGCAATTTGATATGAAGAATTTGTGAGAGACTGGACATATTCTTAGGATCAAGATTATTCGAGATCGTAGGAGGCATTCTCTGACCCTCTCTCAGACATCCTATATAGATACGATTCTGGCCCATTTTAACATGCAGAACTCCAAGAAGGGTTCACTACCTTTCAGGCATGGGGTGCATTTGTCTAAGGAGCAATGTCCCAAGACTGCTGAGGAGATAGATGCCATGCAGGCGGTACCCTATGCTTTTGCAGTGGGTAGCCTCATGTATGCTATGTTATGTACGAGGCCTGATATTTGCTTTGTCGTTACCATGGTTAGCAGATATCAGAGTAACCCTGGGAAGGCTCACTGGGAGGCAGTAAAATGCATTCTCAAGTACTTGCGCAGAACAAGAGATTATGTCCTAGTTTATAGAGCGCAGGAGCTTGTACCATTGGGTTACACAGATTCGGACTTTCAATGTGATATGGACAAGAGTAAGTCTACCTCTGGGTTTGTGTTTACTCTAGGAGGTGGAGCCATAGTATGGTGGAGTGTTAAGCATAAATGCATGACGGACTCCACAATAGAGGCTGAGTATGCTGGTGTATCAGAGGTAACGAAAGAAGCTGTATGCCTCCGGAGCTTCCTCATGGACTTAGATATGTTCCTGAGTTGCCTAGGTCTATCACAGTTTACTGTGATAACAATGGTACAGTTGCTAACTCAATGGAACCACGAGCCCATAAAGCGAGTAAACACATAGAGCGCAAGTACCACCTGATACGAGAGATCATAAAGAGGGGAGATGTGATCGTGGCCAAGATAGCATCAGATGACAACCTTGCGGATCCTTTCACAAAGCCATTGACCCCAAAGGTCTTTGAGGGACATGTGGAGGGCATGGGAGTCAGATTCTTGAGAGAGCCATATGAGTGAGCTTAAAGGTGTTCTGTAGATTTCATCATGACAGCAGTGTAATAGCGGGTTGGACAGTTTTTGCACTTCTTAGCTTGGTTTTTTTAGTATTAGTGGGAGATTGTTAGTTTTGAATACAGAAAAGCTATGGCTTGTATCAAAAACTAATATCCACATATGACATATCATTTTGTTTCAGTATTAAATTGTTCCATTATATCATAGAACTAGATAACGGGGTGTGGAAAGACACAGTAGATACCGTTATTGGTTAAAGTATTGATATATTAAAAGTATGCTCGTAACTGAGATCGTCTGAACATACATTGGTATAGGTTATCGTGTAGTTTGGAAATTGGTTTATCTAGACTAATTAAATCACACGGATGTGCCCGGGGCATATTGAGCACGACCAGTTTGAATAGAATTAACTTATACTAATCGACGTAATCAATTGGGTCCTAGTATTCAGTCTCTCAATCCCGAGATTGGGACGGGCATGAGAGTTGGATATCGTATGCTTTGATTTGCCAAAGAGTGCGGTCAATTGAGGCCTATACCTCGGTAGGTTGGGTATGCGGTGTTTAGCTTCTTACATGCCGTTGCTAGTCAAAGGAATCCACGTACCGGTTTGTCGGGTTGATGGTGTGAGATGAGCACAAAAGGTTTGTTATACTAAACCCGGCCGATGGGCTTTATGTCTGGTATAATAAAAAGGTCGAGTGGTACTAATCTCGGATACCAAGAAGTCGATGAATTAGTTTGTCAATAAATTGATAAACCAAAGAGCACTAGATCTTTAATGTGGGGAGATCGAAGAAAATATAGTGGCGCGATATAAAGTCATTTTTGTGCGGTAATTCCATAGTTAATCCGATAGTGGTACGACTAATTATGTATTTGACTAATCGACAAAGTGAATTAATTAATCCTAAAGGTTTATTTAATATTTAATTGACAAAGTGGATTAAGAAATTAATTCTATATGAATTAATTAATCCTAAGGGTTCGATTAAATTAAATTAACGAAGTGGGTTAAGAAATTAATTCGAATGGGTCGATTGGAGTTGATTAGTTTAGGAAAGACTAAGCGGTCAACGAAAGTCAAATTAAAATGCCCAACTCAAAAGCCCACTAGGTCTCCATTAGAGCTCCCTATAAATAGAAAACTTAAGGCCAAAGAAACTTAAGGAAAACCTTGCAAGACATTTTGTCTTCCTCTTGAGTGAGAAAGTTCTAGAGAGAGAACTTCTCATTCTTGAAATTTTTTCTCAAAGTCGAACTTGGATACTCACTCTCTCGAATCAAACTAAGCTCAAAGATCAAAGCTTTATTGAAGCCCATGGATTGAAATGTTGTCCGCAGGATTATAGGCTGCTGTCCACCCTGTTTTTCAGCAAAAATCTGCTGCTGTTTTTCAATTTTCGTGAGGACAAAGTTCAGTTCTTTTAGGGTGCTTGATCCGGGTTCATCACGTTTGATCTCTCTCTTGGTGATCCGTGATTAGGCTAGTCCAGATCATGGCTAAAAAGATGGATCTTTGTGGTTTTTTATTGCGGATTGCTGCTGGGTGGCAGACAGCTTATGGGCTGATGCTAAGATCGGATTTTGAGCAGTTTTAGTTTATTTCAAGGGGTTTTTCTTAGTGGGTTTTTGTGGGCTTTGCGAGTAGACTTCGATAGATTATTGCCCACGCAATATTTGAAGTTTTTTTGGAGTCATCTTTTGGATTTTGGTGGTATTCGCATATAACGATTGGGTTTTTCTTATTGCGTTGGACTTCGCTTCAAAGGTATAACCTTTAATCCTTTCGCTTTAATTAAAGGTGTAATCTTTGTGCGTTAGATGTCGATTTAATAAATTAAATAAGCATAAGCCTAGATCCGTTCATGGGAAAATGAATTTGAGCCTGAGCTTGGTCGAAAGCTTTCGATTCTGGAATGCACTGCACGAAAGTGAGGTTTTCGATTTAGCCCGGGCTTGTTATGTTTTCCTTCAAAATGGTATCAGAGCGAGTGTTTCGGCTTTAAGGCTCAAATTCAAACTCACACAATATTCAGGGTTAAAATGTGATTTAATCTAAAGATGTCAACTACGAACTGACATCATATTTATCAATACTCAACAATTTCCATCATATTTCCACCGATCATGCAATGCAAATATGCAAAACTAGTTTGAAGGGGTCCTTTTATTTTGGAAAAATTTTTTGCAAAGTCTAAAATAGAGAAATATTTTGAAAATTAACCACAAAATGGACTCATTCACTACTAGTTTCCTAATTAGCAAGCATGAAGGAAAGGAATAACAACTTGGATTCATTCCCCCCTCCCTCCCCCACACTTAAGATATACATTGTCCTCAATGTATCAAAACAAAACACAAGTGGGGTAAAAGCTCAAAATCGAGTGTGTAAGAATAATGGCATAAACAACTTTAGGATGCATGTATGAACATGGTTGTTAAATGAATCGCTAAAGTATATGCCTGTGCTTGTGACCAATACAATGATCCACATGAATAACCTTCATCAACATTAAACAATAACCACATATCTTGTCAAGGAAATAAACCAGGAATAATGTAATTGATGAAAACTATCCAACTAAGATTATAGCACAAAACACAAAACATAGCATTTAAGTACATTGAAACACTAAACAAACATTTGTATGCATACATTAGAACACCATTAATCAACATAAATCAAACATGCCATACCCAATATTAGCACCACAACGACTTAAACCAAAAACACAATATATATACACAAAAATGAAAAAAAAAAAACTGAAAACAATTAAAACGAAAAATAAATAGAAAACTTCTCTTTATTCTTTTGATGGAAGATGTGAGATGTGGATTTTGTGACTCTTTAATGATACTTGAAAGACATTAATAATTTTGGAAGCTATGCATTGTACCTCACCTACAAGCAAGACTTGTAGGATAAATATTCAACCAATACTAGTCACGCACAACCAATACATCTTAAACACATAAGTACACATTTTTCACCAAATTTCATACCATTAAGGTCAACTCTGTGTTGGATATTTTCTAGAACATGTAACATAAATATTGTCTAATGAAGCTTAAATAAGATATTGTCTAATGAAGCTCACAATAAAGTAATTTATGTTTTAAAGCATTCAAAGCACATGAAAATTTTCCAAGAACAACAAGCCTAATGTGTACGATACCAATCATATCCATGATCTCACGACAACTCAACTTCAAGAATAAAAGAGTAAGAAGGGATAAATCATACCTAGATCATTCAAGATTGGAGATGGGAATGTAAATTTAGAAGCTCAAGGTGTTTTGTAGTGTACAAGAGTGATTAAATGATTTGAAGGGAGAGAGAATACACAAAAGAACAAAGAAAGAAAACAAGGCCATAGGAGGCATCAGGTGGCTAATGCAGGTGACCAGGAGACATCTAAGTGGTGTGACGCCTAGCCCTAACTTGTTCAGGCCTCCAACCGGTGTCCATGAGGCGCTGGTGCTGGCTTGACACAAGGTATTGTTTATTCACCTATGCATTTTCTCTCACTTCCAGCTTTTGACTCCACACTCTTATTACTACAAAAACACATAAACACAATCTCATTGCCGACTCAAGTGGTCAAAAATACAATTTATCTAAGGATGAATGAATATGCTTGATGATTATCTAAATTCACTTAAATGGCTGTAAGATAAGCAATGAATGGTTAAGACTTACAAGCATAATGATTTAACCTTAAAGTTCATCTCATAACCCTTAAACCACACATAACTCACCACATTCAAGTGGTTCACATTAAAAAGCACTCACATTAAACATATATTCATCAAATTTTTCAAAATTTTCAAATTTTTATGGGTTTTTGAAGATTTTTTGATTTTTATGGATGTTTTAAAAAAATTTCAATGTTTTTGGTATTTTTAAACTTTTTCAATGTTTTTGGATTTTCATATTTTTTTTATGTTTTTGTGTTTTTAATTTTTCTATACAAAAGAGAAAATAACGTGAAAACAAATAAACTAATGTAAACTAAAAGAAAATCACACTTTGGAAATCTTGTTGGTTGATGCAAATAAAGTGCTAAACTATGTTCTTCATGTGATTTGTAGTGTGTAAGGTTGATTTTAGAATGTAATGGAAAAAGGTTGAAGGATAAAAGGATAAAGAATTTTAAAACCAAACCAATCAGCACAACAGGCGCCCAGGTGGCACTGCTGAGACGTGTCACCTTCGTGCCGCCTCCAAGTCGCCGAGGCTGTAACTGGGCGCTGGAGGTGGCGCCGCTATTGACAATGCCTCAACCTACGACGGCAGCTAGGCGGTGGCGTCTATATGTCGCCTGATGCAGGGCGACGTACAGGCGCTACCTAGGTGCTCAATCCGGAGTGCTGCTCTCTTCCAATAGCTTCTAAGCACACAATCTTGCACCTACAAAATCAAAGCTGTACACAAACTCTTTATCAACCACATAGGTTCCAAAATTATGATAAAAACACAAAAAAATTTAAAACAAACTTGATAATTATTTTGGAAGTGGTCGAATGAGCCAAAAAGAAGATGTAGAATTCTCAAAGTCACATAAAACATGTGGGCATGGTAGAAGCATCAAATGGTTGAAATTATATTAACATACCCAATGACAAAATATGATAACATAATCCCAACTAACATGGTAAGTTCTTATGCAACTAACAAACAACACATGATACTTGATCTTTAAAAATTCATCTCAATTTGATCCATCCCAAAAGCGTAAAAGAAAAAACAAGAAAACAAAAAGAAACTCATATGTAAACAAAATAAAAATGCACAAATAAGCAAAAACATAAACATAAACACCGAGGCTACCCAGCAACGGCGCCAAAGTGACGTGTGTGATTTTTGATATTGAGGTTTGGGTGTGTATTAAGGCACACATAAAGCTTCACAACTCATCACTTAAATTTATAAACCTCAATTCCACACTAAGGGACCGTCAATAATCCTCTCACGATGTAGTACTTGAGCGTCGATTCCACAGGGAGCTAGATAGAATTTATGAAAATACTTAAACTTAAGTACTTATTGCATAAACAAAAGAATAAAGAATAGAAAATAGATAAGAATGATGAGAATATTTTTGGTATTTTCTTGTTTATCAACTAACCTAAGAAAGTGAAAAATAAAAGATAAAGAGGGCGAAGTACTTGATTAATTCTGATTGACTACACTATGTTGATGACATGGACATTAACAAGGATTCAAGATCACGTAGAGGTATCCTAAGTGGTCCCCTCTAGTTTCACAAGAGCTTACTAACCCACAACACCAAACATAGCTTCATCAATAAATAATTAACCAAATAACGAATGATGACAGGGTTTTTACTATTTTTAGTCACAATGAGCCACTAACAAGCAAGAGACATGCAAATGGGGGTTAGCTAATACATACATGGAAGAAAAGTAATGCATAATATCAAGGATAGTGAAGCTAGTGCCAATAATCGAAATAGGGTCGCCAATCTTACCCAATTACCAATCCTTTATTCATGGTACCTAACCTATGATTAAATTCAACCACTAACACAAGAAGAAAAGTCAAACAAATCAAACCTATGTAAGTATTAACCCATTAAGATGAAACCCATTTGATAATGCACATGAATTCCTTGGATTTCACTACCCTTAGTCACTTTAATAATAAAAACCCATGTAAACCAACAACCCACCATGTACGTATCAAATAATTGAAAAACTAAATGCAAAAACCATTCATGGACAACATAATAATGAAGGAAACGCACATGATATGAAAACTCATGAATAAACTCATATATACACATCAAGAATCCTTACAAATGGGTGTTGAAATATGAATCTACCATAAAAAAATTTATTTCACTATTTACAAACTAAATCTAAGCTAAAAGTATAGAGAGATGCAAAGAAACTAGAGAGAGAAGCTCTCTAGGTTTTTGGAGGCTAGCCCAACCAAAGACCACTAATTTTAAACTAAAGTACTGTATTTATAGGGGTTTTTAGGGTTACAAGTCATGGGGGTGCACTGGGAAGTGTTTAGGAAGCTGTGGGGTCAAAATAGGAAAAGAAGAAAATTTTCCCGTAAGTGACAGTAGTGCTGCGGGCGGCGTCCAGATAGCTGTAGCCTTCAGGTCACCTAGGTGGGCGTCCACCAGGCACCAGCACCTTCATGACACTGTGGTGGGCGTCCAGATGACTATGGCCTTCAGGTCACCTAGGTGGATAATGCACAGGCACCAACACCTTTATGATGTCGTGGTCGATTTTCGTTCGTTTTTACTCCGTTTTCTCCCAAAACTCCTTAAATAACTTCAAAAGTCTTCCAATTTGATCCAAAATCTCCAACATGCCTTTTTACTATAAGATCATGTAAATCCAACTATAAATGCAATGAAAACTCATAAAAAATAACATAATCATTGAAAATTAACTAAAAGTAAGCTAAGTATGCATGATTTTGGGTCATAAAAAGGTATATTTTAGAGTCACATCAAGTTACTTGAAAACTATGTGGATGTTTATGTTACTCATTATAGTATTTGTGATCTATTAGCTTAAAAATTTTTATTTATGACCATCTATATTCAATTGTGTTTATATTTGAATAAATTTAGATAATAGTAAGCATTTTCGACCTGATGATTCATGGCTGGTGACAGAGAGTGTTGAGGATGGCCCTAAAGATGGGTCGATGATACCTAGTTGGTTGGGTTACATAGCGTCTCGTTACGGTCCCAACAAACCCACTAGAGGACCCATTAGGTGCCAAAATAGGGCATAAAAGTGCACTAAGTTAGTGTAGTGATTTGATTCTATGCCTGATGAGGTTAGGTGATGTGAAATCTTCACGAATTGTGAAGAGTTCTTTTTTAGGATGGTGGTCTCATCGTTCTTGGATAATTAACTGGTAGAAAATTTAGCTAAGGGGTGTGGGTTTCTGCAGGAAGACCCGATAAATTGCAATAACACTAAGTGTTAACTCCACAAACTGATAAATGCGTTTGAGATTTGTCGATAAAGAGAGAGTATACAACTCAATTTTCAACTCAACAAATGTAAAGAGATAGCCACGAATTCTAACTCTATTTATAGGCTAAAATTCACGGGGTTACATCACAAATAAAAGGAAAAACACCCACTCATCAATCAAGTGGAAATTCGGAACCTTCCTTCTTCAGAGATGATGCCAATTATTCCTAATTAGCTAACTAATTAATAGAAATATATCTTAATCTAGTTTGGACGAAATTCAATTCATATTTTGTAAGGAATTCAACCAAAATTATTACAAAAGAAAAAGGAAACTTGCAAGAAAAGGATATCCAATTTTAAGAAGGATTTGGTAACTTTTCATTTCTTGAAAAGAGATGAACTTTTCTTCCCTAATCTAATCACAAATCTTGCCAAAATTAACACCCCTTTTATTTAAGGAAATTGGCCTTATTTAACATAATAATAAAAAAGGGGGAAAGAGTATTAAAAATTAGAGTTTAAGTTAGGCAAAAAATAAAAAATAAAAAACACTTTGGAGGAAGTTTGGTCCCAACTTTCTTCTCTTTTTAGGATTTTGCACATGGGTTTTGTAATATTGGGCTTTGTGATGCGCATGGTCCCTCTATTAGTCCAAATACCTTACATGTCCATTTCTTTAAGGTACTTTAAAAAGATATTTAAATTGCTTGGGCATTATTGTGAGCTCAAAACACTACATGACTAAGATCATCTCTCTTTTGCGGGATTTACTATTTGTATAACAAAATTACTATTTGTATAACAAAAAATGTCCATAGTACCCCTGATAGGAAATAAGAGCAATTTTTTTGGGTAAAAAATGCTGCGTATTGCGGAAATAAAGGGCCAAAAACATAAATTAGGTATGAGAACTAACAAAAAAAACGCTAAAATATCACGTTAAAATTGGATAAAAACGCTAAAATGAAGCGTTGAAAATATATAGCAACGCTAAAACGCAGCGAAGAAAGGGATCTAAAACGCTAAAAGGTAGCGTTTGAATGAAACCAAAACGCTAAAATGAAGCGTTAAAACATAGGTCGCTCGTTAAATAGTAGCGTGTATGACGGTTCCTGTTAAAAAATGGACCGAACTAATATGGGCAGACCAAATATTGACAACAAATTCCTTCATACCATAACCTTTGTACATTCTCTTTACAAAAGGTTCCCTTACAAATATTGACAACAAATTCAAATCGCCAATCAAAAGAAAGTTTCGTTGAACCATATCCACTTGCCATTCGTATTGTACAAATTTCGATTGACATTTATCACGAAATGGTAATTTTGCTACCCGCTATGTATTTTTATTTTTTTAACATGTCGGCACCAAAAACGCTACTTATTAGCGTTTCTAATCACTGAAAACGCTAATAATTAGCATTTTTGGTCATCACAAACGCTAAATCAGTGCGTTTTCTTATGAACAAAACGTCAAATGGTGGCGTTTTATGCAGTATATTTACGAAAATTGTAGCGAATTTAGGGTATTTATGTGAAATCCGTAGCGTTTTTATTTAATTTTTTTGTGAAGTGTAGCATTTTTTGTGTACAGTTCATGAAAATTGTGGCGGTTTTATGCAAATTTTGTGAAATATGTTGCGTTTTTTTAAGATTACATATGTAAAGTGAAGCATTTTTTATAGTCCTATTGTGTAATTTATAGCGTTAGTAACAATATGGATTTGGATTCTGACTATACAGGACGATGATTCGAATATGAGTGCACATGATGATTACGAGCAAGAACAGGATAATGAGGATGACGAGGGGGTGAGGAACAAGAAATTGGGGCAGATCTAAGTGAATATTTTAGGATAGATAGGGATTTTGCAAGTGTGGACGATGCATTTACGTTTTGCTATCCTATAGCTAATAGCCTGAAGTTTGTGCTTTCGAAGCAAGGCGGAAGTGGCTCGACGTATTATTTTAGGTGCGGTCGATGGAAAGATCCATTGAAGGAGCCTCTCCCCACCATACGGTTGAACACGAAAAGGTGCGGATGTAAATGTCCTTTCAAGTTGACTGTCAAGAAGGTTGTTAATGAGCGTTACAGTGTGCTTGTTACGCCAGGGGTAATGTCCACGCATAATCATCCTGGTATGAATACGTTTCGTTATTGAATATGTTATATTATTTTTTTTATAATTAGCATTTACTTATATTATTATTATTAATTTTTGTAGGTATAAGGCAACCATATGGGCACAGGCAGCTGAGCCATTTCTCGAAAGAGTCAAAGGCTGAGGATAAACGCATGTTTTCTGTCAATGTGAGACCAAAAAGCATTTGGGAAGCTATTCATCAGCAGTTTCCCGAAGACAATGTACAGATAAGGCAGGTCTACAATTTGAAAGAACAGATGAAGAAAGATGGATTGGATGGTAGGAATATTGGGCAGCAATTTTTGCATTTGGCTCGCGAGAAGAAATATTATGTTCAGATTATCACTGATGAGGCCACTAATGCGATCACACATGCATTCATTGCTCATCCTACATCAATTCAGATGTTCAACAGGTGGTATTGGGTTGTAGTGGTTGATTCAACCTACAAGACCAACAAGTACAAAATGTCCGTCGTTGAGATGATCGGTATGACTCCCACCAATAAGAACTTCAATATTGCTTTTGCCATTGTTAAGAATGAGACAAAAGAAACATATGATTGGGTAATGAAAAACTTGAGGGAATTGTTGCCTAGTAATGTGGAACCAAGTGTTGTTGTCTCAGATAGGGAGTTGGGTATGTTGCAGCCTATTAAGGATCACTTTCCATCTTGCAATCACTTGTTATGTCGGTGGCATATTGACCGTGATGTTGCTATTTGGTTGGAAAAAAATGTTGCTCGGAGGAATGTGGACACGGCCACTGATATATACAGTAATTGGTGGAAGAAAATTATCATGGCTCCCACAGTTGAAAGGTTTAACCTCTTATTGCAGCAATTCAAGGTTAAATACTCTATGATTGAGCCTGCAGTTGTTGATTATTTGGAGGGGACATGGTTCATTCATAAGGAGAAATTCTGTCGGGCCTGGACGGATACATTTCAACACTTTGGGAATACTGCAACTAACAGGGTCGAGGCTTCCCATGCTGCATTGAAAGATTGGCTTCATTCTTCCACCAATTCTCTTGACACGTTGTTCATGAAGATCGACTCTCATCTCACGCATCTGTTCCCTCACATCGCGTAAGTTCAATAACTGCATTCGATTATTTATTTAATGTCATAATTTTATTGTAACTAAATTGTACGTGAAAACAATAACAGTGGGTCGCTCGAGTCTTCTACTGCCACGACACAAACCAGTATGATGGGGTTTTCATACTGTTACTTGAACAAATATGTGTCGCATCAATGTCTGAATTTGGTAGGAAACAAGTTGAAAAAAAGGATAGGTTGGCAGGCGAAGTGATCGATATGTGTGGATGTGTGTGCAAGGTGACGCTTGGGATTCCTTGTGCCTGTGATATATACAAGGCACAGGAATCGACCGCATATCAATTGCTCTCATTAGTCCACGAGTTCTGGCAGAGATTGACTATTCTACCATTTGAAAGGGATTCTAATACTTTGAATGAGGACATCAGGTACTTTTTACTTATGCTTTTTAGTAATACTAAATTTTTTTAATTTTTTTATATTTTTAATATAAGATTCTGATTGAAAATATTGTTTATTAAAGGTTTTTCAACGAGGAAGTCATTCCTGCAGTTAACACAAGTCCGTCATTCTTGGCTCGTCTACTTAATATGGCTTATGTACAAGAGATGCACCCTGATAGGTCTAGTGCAGCTGAGCCATCAGTTGAGGGTGCTCATAGGGACCGACCGTCGAGCAGACTCCACCATTCTGTTATGCGCGAGTGGAGTGGACGCGAGAGAGCGACACGTGGACCACGTGGTAGGGGTCGGTCAAATTCAAGTGGTCGATTAACTAGGCTCACATCCAACAATATGACGGGCTCATCTAATGAGTCTCCCTTACGTGAAGGTAAATATTGTTACTGTTAGTTAAATGATTAATTTCTTTACAAAATTTGTTCAGCTATGTTCATTCTAATTTATGTAATACGTTAGGATTTGGACCAGATGTTTCATACGTACCATTATTTTTCCGGCCTTACTGTACTGGATGGTCGGATGTCATTGGAGATGGAAATTGTGGGTTCAGAGTGATTGCTAGTTATCTTTCAGGCGGCCAGCACAATTGGAAATTGTCGCGTAGAGCGCTCGTTGGAGAGATCGGTCGTGATCCACAAAGGTATGCAGGTTTGTTTAGAGTTGTGGAGGAGAGACCTGCTGATGGTGATCATTTGGGTGCCGTGCTCCGGCGTTTACGTTATCAAGGTAGAAGTTGTTCTGATGCCTACTGGATGGCCACACCCACGGACTTGTTCCCACTTGCAACGCATGCTAATGCCGTGGTACTGCACCTCAGCCGTTCGGAGCCAATGGCTAATTATACCATATTACCGTTGGATGCTGGAGAGGATGATTCACGTCCTGAGAGACAGATAGCAATTGCTCACGTGCATGGTAATTATTACGTCCGTGTAGATGTTGTTGATGATTGTCCTCTTCCACCATTGCATGTTGTTTGGGCAGATCACTGCAATTAGGCAACCGTCGGGGAATGGCCACATCGTTTGAGAATGCGTTTTAGGCTATGGGAAGATCGTCGGGATGCATAGTGGCTTTAGTTTAATGCGACATTTTTTATGTAAATAATGTTTGGAGTCCTGAACTAAAGTTGTAATTCGATTGTTGTTAGTAAATTCCAAAATTGGCCGTCATACTAAACAAATACTAACAAAATGTAATGCATATAATACTACTATATAAAAGACCAAATGTCATACAATAAATGTAAAACACTAGTTTACATACAATATAAATATACAAATGTATACAAAATGTCATACATATGAACATACAAACGGGCTCAATCGGCCAGGTCAAATCGCTGCTCAAAATCGTCAATCAAAGCAGAATACTCTGAATGCAGGTCAGGTGCTTGATCTCGCAGCTGATCTAGCAACTGGTGCTGCACGCCGAGCACATCGCTAACCCACTACAAAAATACACACAATTATATCAATTTTCGCTTTTGAACATTATAATAAAATATAGTACAAATTTGAAAAAAATACTTACGTATTCTGATGCTGATCTTTGAGCTTTTCTAACTCACTGCATCACTATTCAGGTTAAACACGTAGCCTAATTGTGATTTTATGTCATCTTAATATGTCCAAAAAGTAACATCGGTGTAGTCTTGTACAACTATCTATTCTTGTCCTCTATACACTAGCATTAATCCTTTAGTCCTACGTAAGTACTTTATGATAGCCTTGACTGCAGTCCAATGAACCATTCCTGGACCTTGTTTGTATCTGCTAGTCATGCTTAGTGCATGTGCGACATCCTAAACATTGACAGTGGTAGAGCTTTTGTGAGAGGATCTGCTACATTGTCGTCTAACCCTATTTTACACACTTTAACATCTCCTTGATCGACATTCTCTAGAATGAGATGAAACCTTCTGAGTATGTGTTTGGTATTTTAGTGTGACCGGGGCACCTTAACTTGTGTGATGGCCCCGTTGTTATCACAGAAGAGGTCTATCAAATCTTGGATACTCAAAATCACTCCAATCTTAGACACAAACTTCCCTTAACCAGACACTCCTATTGCAATATCTCATGCAGCAAAGTACTCAGATTCTATTGCAGAGTCGGCCATTGTATCTTGCTTTGAGCTTTTCTAACTCACTGCATCACTATTCAGGTTAAACACGTAGCCTAATTGTGATTTTATGTCATCTTAATATGTCCAAAAAGCAACATCGATTTAGTCTTGTACAACGATCTATTCTTGTCCTCTATACACTAGCATTAATCCTTTAGTCCTTCGTAAGTACTTTATGATAGCCTTGACTGCAGTCCAATGAACCATTCCTGGACCTTGTTGGTATCTGCTAGTCATGCTTAGTGCATGTGCGACATCCGGGCAGGTACATAATAGGGCATACATGATAGATCCTATTACCAAAGCGTATGGAACTCTACTCATCGTATCCCTCTCCTCTTTAGTAGAAAGACATTGGTTTTTCTTTAAGAGGAGGTCATATCTGAACGGTACCATACCATTCTTTGAGTTAATCATATTGAACCACTTCAATATCTTGTCCATGTACCCTTCGTGACTTAGTCCCAGAAGCCTTTTAGACCTATCTCTATAGATCTTGATACCTAGTATCATTTCGGCTTCTCCTAAGTCTTTCAAAGAAAATACACTCCCCAACCATTGTTTGATATCTTTCAACATGGGATGTTATTTCCTATGAGTAGGATGTCGTCCATATATAGGACAAGAAAAATATTCCTACTCTCACTAACCTTTTTGTAAACGCAAGGCTCATCTTCGTTCTTTATGAAGTCGTAACCTTTTACTGCCTCGTCAAAACAAAGATTCCAACTTCGAGATGTCTACTTTAGTCCGTAGATATACCTCTAAAGCTTGCACACTCGGTTAGGATGCTTCCGATCGATATATCCCTCAGGTTGTTTCATATAAACATCCTCGAATAGGTTTTCGTTCATGAAACCCGTCTTAACATCCATCTGTCCTATCTCATAGTCATAATATGTAGTTATGGAGAGCATAATCCTAATAGACTTGAGCATCACGAAAAGGGAGAAGGTTTCATCATAGTCAATACCATGAGTCTGGTCTGAAACCTTTAGCCATTAGTCGCATCTTGAAGATCCCGCCAGGTTTTAACTTAAAAATTCACTTGCAATTGTCAACCTTTACCTGAACAGGATGGTCAATCAAAGTCCAACTTCATTGTCCCTTATGGATTGCATTTCAAACTCCATGGCTCGTAGCCATTTAACTGAATCTGGATTTTCTAAAACCTATCTGTAGGTCGTAGGCTCATCAGGGTCCACCAAGATCAAATCTTGATCGTCAGTCATGAGAAATCCATATCTCTCGGGTTGTTGATGAGATCTACCAGACCTTCTAGGTTCTTGTATTGTTGGCTCCGGTTGCTCATCCTCATGAGTTTCCATTCCAACTTCCATCAGAGTTTCTGTAGATGAATCTACACTCACTTGTGGGTCTCGATTCTCTTCGAGATCTATTATACTCCCACTGTCTTTCTTGTAGAGAAACTGTTTCTCTAAGAAAGTAGCCTTTCAAGCAATAAACACTTTGTTCTCAGTTGGGTTGTAGAATTGATATTATCCAGTTTCCTTAATATACCCAACAAATAGGCATTTTTCAGCTTTAGGTTCAAGCTTATTGCTCTGTAAACACTTTACATAACCTTGACAACCCCAAACTCGTAGATAGGACATATAGGGTTTTTGGCCCATCCATATCTTATATGGAGTCTTATATACTGCCTTTGATGGAATACGACTTAGTAGATGAGCAGCAGAAAGGAGTGCATAACCCAAAAGGAACATTAGTAGAGTTGTTTGGCCTATCATTGATCGAACCACTGATTCCTCATTTCAGATACACCATTACATTTAGGTGTTCCTGGTGGAGTCAGCTACGAAACAATTCCACACTGTTTTAGATAGCCATCGAACTCATCACTTAGGTATTCACCTCCCCGATCGGAGCAAATAACCTTGATCCTTCTTTCCAATTTATTCTCTACTTCATATTAAACACTTTGAACTTTTCAAAGGTCTCATTTTTATAACCATATCTGATATAGTTATCAGTGAAAGTCACGAAGTATTCGAATCCACTTCTGGCTTGTGTGCTCATTGGTCCACATACATCCATATGTATTAGAGCCAATAGCTTACTAGTTCTTTCACATTTCTTGTTGAAATGACTCTTTGTCATTTTGCCTTGGAAACATGGTTCACATGTATCATATGATTCAAATCAAATGACCCAATGACTCCATCTCATAAAGTCTTTGAACACGTTTCTCGCTAATGACAGTGCCATAGGTATGAAGGATTTTTCTTGACACACTTTAACTTTTCTGTTCCAATGACATTCATAGAAATATGTAGTGTCATTTTTGGGTTTAGTCTTAGAATCTGGCTTGGCCTTGGCAATAGTCTTACCGCGTGCCTCCTTGTTCCCAACAAATTTGCCTTGCCCTTGAACTTTCTCTTGTTCACTTTGCCCTTTTCAACACTAACACTTGAGTACCCTTCTCAAGGGTCTACTCAGCGTTTTTGAACATCTTATGCATGTCGAAATTTACCACGAAGTCATTGTACTCATCTAGTAATGAAGCCAAGATGACATCAATGTCTAATTTCCTGAACCTAGGTACACCTAGTCTCTTTAGAGTATCAGTATACCCTTTTATCTTGACTAAGCAAGTATCATCTTACAGGAAATTTAATGCTATCAATGTAACGAACCTTTCATTACTAGCCTGCTCTTAGAACACTTTTCATTTGTGACGCATAAAAATTGAATGCTTCCATATTCATGTTTTTGAAGCAAGCCTCAAACATGTCACGTCATTGGATTTGTTCTTTTTGCCTTCCAAATGCCTTTCAAGCAACCTTTGTAGCATTTTTTGGGTATTTCAAGCAAAGTAGCTTCTTAGACAATAACGCTTCCTTTCTTATTTTAAAATGTTTCTTTTGGACAGTGATTTGAAATTTAAGTACAAGATAATGTCATCCACAAAAGAATAATGCAAAATATTAGAATGAGTTTTAATAAAATTATTTCCATAATAGCCAAAATTGAAATCCCGTACAATTTTGTGTTGGTGCTATATTGTGAACCGGAAATCCACAAAGAACCAAACCCCAGTCTTGTTTTGGCAAGTATCGTAGGGATCGGGCATTTTTGGTAGGCAACGTTCAAATCACATCTCATGCAACTTAACATTTTCCAATTGCATCACTATGCAACTTTTCGGTGATAGGATGAACATTCCAAATGTTTGACACCATCCTATCATTGCAAAACCAATCCTAGTCACTTATCGGGTTAAACTAGGACTGATTTCCTAAGTCAAACCATCCCTCGAAGCATCACATCAATAAATACCCAAACAGTTTTTTCACGTAGTGGTAGTGAGTCAAGTTGGATACCTATTATGTAACAACTCGCCACACGAAGAAAACTTGAGGCCCTTGTGCTCTCCAAGTCCACAGACATTCGACGCTCTGGCGAGCCCCCAAGTATGGAAGCAATTTACGACTTAGGTTTTTAGGGATTTAGTTTGAGCAGCTTAACATGCATTTCGTTATCATTCACATTAACATATATGAAATATATTTAAAGCGAATAAAATACAATGAATTGGGGTCTAGTCTATTGCAAGGCTTTTAAATATTTTGTCTTCATCTGGGCCTTCACTGTTGGGCTTCCGTTCCTAGGCTCCACCTTGGACTCCTTTGGAATTACATAAATTTGGGTCTATCTTATTCTATTCTATTACATAGAATTTAATAGGCTCGCATGCCCAATTTAATTGGCTCGCAGGCCCCACATTAAAATAATTTAAAGCCCAATTCATGCATGAAAAACACATAAGAATGCAAGTGCTTCACACAAGCCCATTTTAATTAAGCCGAATAATTTTAAAGGATTATGTAACTATTACACTATTAAAATTAATCGTGTCATGATCAATTTTAATCAATCTCTTGTTCATTCATTTTGTCAAAATGATGCATGAACATTTTTCCACGTGATTATATATGCATTTCATAATTTAAACATTTTAAATTTGAAATCATAACTAAATCATGAAAAATTCATAAATTAATAAATGAATCATAAATTAATTAATTAATTAACTAATCTCATTAATTAATTAATTTTATTTATTTTTTTAATTATCCTAATCTAATTAAAATAATCATTTAAATTTCAAATTTCAAATATTTTTCTAATTATCCTAATCTAATTAAGATTATTATTTAAATTTAAAATTTCAAATAATTTTCTAATTATCCTAATCCAGATAATTCTCTAAATTTTAAATTTTAAATATTAAAACAGGATAAACCAAATCTAATCCTATCTTAAAAATTTTAAAATAAAATTCTGATAAGATTTAATTTTGTCCCATAAAATCTAATGACAATCTTAACATTTTTTTTAATTCAGAAAAACTATTTTTTTGAAATTGTGGTGCTAATTGGTAATTAAACCGAAATTCTAGGCTAGGGTTTGAGGAGGACACAAATTCCAGGGGCCATTCAGTAATTTTAAAACACTTTTAAATCCAGCGGGCCCTTTTAGGGTTTTTGGGAGGTGGGGTAAATCTGTAATTTTAAAACCCATTTAAAATTAGTTTATTAGGCTTAAGGGGCGGCGGGGCAGTCTTGTAATTTCAGCCTATTATGGCATCAGACCCCTCGCCGCCAACCCATTTTTTCCCCGACCTCAGTTTTGGCATCTCGACTCCCGGCGTCCACGCCAGTCATCTTCTCCGGCCATCTCTCCCGCCTCTTAGCGTCACGATCGAATCCTTTCTCGACCGATGACGAAGAATCGACCAAGAACGAAGTAAACAATCGTCTTCTCTGATCGAGACGCTGTGTTCTTTGCCGATTGGAGATGCCACCACAACCATTACGGTGGCACGAACGACCGGGCGATGTCCAAGCTTAACCAGAATGATTCCGATCTTGGCTCGACTCCCCTCCGTCCGTCCATTTATATTCCAAGAAACTGAAACCAAAACGAAAAACCCATTAAACGAATTTTTGATGGCCTCGTTTTCCCGACGAAAGATTTAAAACCCAGAAAATAAATCAAACAACCATTCTTTGCTCCTTGCTGTCGGGAAACGCTTTTCCAGCGAAGCAAACAATAACCCAAATATCGAAAGCCAATTTCAAACCCGAAGAAGAAATTCGTTTTCCCGGCCCGGGTTTCCCAAAACCCCAGATTCCGGTGGAAAAATTTTGCAACCCAGAAAGCGGTGGCCTATTTCCGGCGAAAATTGTTTTCCCGGTGAGATTTCAAATCCAATTTCAAATCAATTCAGCCCAGATTTCAAATCCAATTTCGAAACGAAAACCCAGAAATTTGTTTCAACACCCAGATTTCCGGCGAGCAAATAAAACCGATTCTGCCCAAGAAAACTTTTCTTTTCATTTTACAAATCAGCCTGTTCTTTCGGTAACCAGGAAACCCAAATCATTTCCGGGAAGGTTTTCAACGCAAACCAAAACTTGATTCCAATAAAATTCCTTTCCCCTGGCTGAAACTTTTGCCGGCGAAGGTTTTTAAACCAAAACAGACCAAAAAAATGACCTTCTTTTTCGAAAATTTCTAAATCAACAAATGGAAAAAGTCGGGCGGAACCTTTTACCCTTTCCCGATACCAATTTCCAAATTCAGACCAAAAATTTGAAATCTTATTCTCCAGACCAATTTCCAAAATCGATCCCACCCAAAAACGAGAAATCAATTTGAGAAGGATCTTACTATTTGTAGCTCAAATTTACTATTTGTATCTCAAAAAAAAAAGTGAAATGACAAAATTGCCCTTAACATATGAATAAGGTATATACTTCATGCAATTCAAAATACAATCAAAACAGACAAAACTCCTTCAAAAATCAAACAAAACCATTCGAAATCATTCCAAAAAACGTTCAAAATCGTCGAAGCAAATTGGAACACATATTTTGGTTAATTTGGGACAGCGTCTACTCCAAAATATACGCAAATATGGTACGAATTTAATACTTTTGTATAGTTTTTTGCATACTGGTGTAAAAATCGCACATGTTTTGCGAAATTTGATGGAAAAATCGCATGTAATTGGCGAAGTATCAGGAAAAAATCGCCCAGCTTAGGTGATTTTTTGTGGAAAGTTCGCCAATTGCAGGTGAAATCCGGGGGAAAATTCGCCTGCAATGTGCGAATTTTGCTGCAAAATTCGCACACTGCAGGCGAATTTTGCTGAAAAATTCGCACACTGCAGGCGAATTTTACAGTAAAATTCGCACACTGCAGGCGAATTTTACAGCAAAATTCGCACATTGCAGGCGAATTTTCCCCCAGATTTCACCTGCAATTGGCGAACTTTCCACAAAAAATCGCCTAAGTTGGGAGATTTTTTCCAGACATTTTGCCAATTACAGGCCATTTTTCCTTCAAACTTATATGGTTTAATTGTATATGTAATTACTTATTTTTGGTATTAATTTGATTAATGACGCAGGATCCAAATGGATTACCAGACATTCAGAGGGATTTGAGTCTTGAGTTTCAGTGTCCTGGTTTTTTTCCAACTGAAGAACAAGCATATACGTATTATTCGGAGTTGGCTCTTACATTTCGCTTCGAGCTGATTAAAGTGGGGAGGGGTAACAATGGAAACTCAGTCACATATCGTTGCAACAGATTCAGAGATCCGGTTGAACAAGGGCCTCTCCCACAAGAGAGGAAGAACACTAGCCGGCGAGGATGTAAGTGCAGGTTCAAGTTATTTTGCAAGGTGGTGAAGGATAATGGTTGGTGGGTCAGAGTCACACCTGGTCCGAATTCAATGCACAATCACACTGCTATAGTGTATCCAGAGGGTCACAGGCAGCTTAGCCGCATGAGTGCTGGCGCAAGGGAGGTTGCTAGGACTTTGAACAATGCAAATATGAAGCCAAAATTGATTAGGAATCATCTTGCCGAGACGTATCCTGAAGATAATGTGACAGTGAGGCAGCTAAACAATCTTAAAGCTGATGACAGGAGAGCAAAGTTCGAGGGTAGAAATATTGCGCAGCAATTTGTTCATTACGCCGAGGAGAAGCATTACTATGTAAAAGTTTTGACAGAAGAGGGCACAGATGTTATCACACATGCATTCATAGCCCATCCAATTTCAATCCAGCTGTTGAACAGATATTATTGGGTGATTGTGGTGGACGCGACATACAAGACGAACAAGTACAAGATGCCACTCTTTCAGATTATAGGTATGACTCCTTCCAACAAGAATTTTAATATTGCATGTGCCCTTTTGAGAGATGAGAAAAGAATTAGTTATGATTGGGTTTTTGAACAATTGAGAGGGTTGTTGGATGTTGAAAATGTACCTAGCGTTATTGTTTCTGATCGCGAGATGAGTTTGATGGATCCTATAAGGGATCATTTTCCTGGATCACACCACCTGCTGTGTTTGTGGCATATCGACCGCGATGTTGATAATCAGTTGCGAAAGCTTGTTGGTGAGGGTGATAGGAAAAAAGCAATAAAAAAGCTTTGGAAGGGAATTGTTAATGCGGCAACAGTTGAAGAGTATGAAGTGTTACTGCAGCGGTTGAAGAATGGTTATTCTGTAGTTGCTGGATCTGTTGTTGTCTACTTGGAGAGGACTTGGCTGTCCTATAAAGAGATGTTTTGTAGGGCTTGGACAAACAAGATTCTGCACTTTGGCAATACTAGCAGTAACAGAGTTGAGAGTACGCATGCCGCACTGAAGGATTGGATGAATGCTGGCACACATTCACTTGACACGCTATTTGGGGTGATTGACGACCACGTCAATTACCAGTTATCACAGATAAGGTACGTTTATTAATTAGATTAATTCGCCTTTTTCGGTATTTATTTAATTTACGTACCTTTGACTTTATTGATGTAATTTTAGGGAAACCCTTGAGGCATGCATTTCCAAGAAAGCAACAGCTATGTTGTGTTTCCCGTATGAATTATTGAATGGCCATGTCTCTCACTATTGTTTGGAGTTAATCAGCGAACAAGTTGAAAAGATTACCAAGTTGGGTAATGACTTGTTCGAGAGATGTGGATGTGTCTGCAAGGCCACGCATGGGATTCCTTGTGCCTGTGACATATGGAAGTTGAGGGAATCGCACGACACGATCACCGTTGAAATGGTGCACGAGTTTTGGAGGTGGTTGACGATTGAGACATCTGAAGTAGATTCGAACACATTATCTGCAGAACTTCAGTAAGATTTACATTATGTATTTTATTTTATGATATTTTGATTCATTAACATACATTTATACAAATAATTTTAATTTGTTGTAATTCATTGTTTTTAACAGATACTTCCGCCAGAAAATCGTTCCTCAATTCGAGAATAGTCCACGCGTGGTGCAGCGAGGTCTGATTGTCAAGATGAATGAGTCCCTCAATACTGACAATGCCAGTGTGTTCGAACCAGCCATTTTGTCAACATCAAGGGGTAGACCAAGATTACATGAATCCGTGCGGCGCGAGCAGAGCGCTCGCGAGAGAGGTTTAAGACGCAGTAATGCATCCAGGAGATCTTCTCAAAGATCGTTGCCATTCGATGAAGGTAATCTATGTTTTGTTCTTTTTGTGAATTTAAATTGATTGGTTACTTTATTTTTTTTATAAGACCAAAAATTACTATTACGTGTTTATATTCCAATTTGTAGTTAGAGCGGACAGTGAGAGTATCCCCATGATTCCACATTATGTCCATCCTTTCTGCAATGCCATCACGGACGTAGAGGCAGATGGCAATTGCGGATTTCGCGCCGTTGCACTCGGACTGCATGGCAATGAGAATGACTGGGAGACGGTACGAACTGCGTCTATTGGAGAGATTCTCATGCATCAGGATACTTACAGACGCCTCCTCTGTGCATGTCTACCATAGGCTCTTGTTGAGGCCAACGCAGATCCTATTGCTTGGGCAATTGGTCGATTGAATCATTTTACATCACCATGCCCCTTTGCTGGCTGGATGATCACCCCAACGGATTTGTTTGCTATCGCCAATTATGCAAACGCCTTGGTAATCCACCTCAGTCTTGCTCGCGGTTGCTGTTTCTCAATTCTACCTTTGCGGCCCCTACGTGGTGTCGCCAGACCATCTCGACAGATAGCCATTGCGCACGTATGTGGTAATCATTTCGTTCATGTCAGTTTGACTGGTGATTGTCCTGTACCTTCATTGGCATTGGTGTGGAGGCATCACTGTGATGCGGCTATGGCTGGTTTTGCAGCAGAAGATGAATTTAAAAATAGGCTGGACCATTGGGACATGATTTGTGGACCATGATTTTTTTGTGGCAATTGCACTTTGTTTTGAAAATTACTTTGTTCTTGTAATAATTGTCATTTATGTAATTTTCCAATTTTAATTTCATAAGTGCATTAACCCTTGAACATGGCTAAATGAAATACCAAACAATTAAAAAAGGATTAACATGTCAAATATAACATAACAGAATCCTCATAACATCACAAACTACATAAATATATATATATATAGTAATCTGATACAATCATCCAGCTAAATGCCACCTATCTATCTCAGCCCTCAACCTAGCCTCCATTTCTTCAGTCTGTGCGTACCCAGCATCTCTGAATATATGTACACAGTCCTCACCGAACTGTGTAAAACGGCTAACCCACTACAAAGACAATAAAACACAATGAGTAATTGCACTTATTCTATAACAATATAACATTATACTTAATCAAATTATGTAACGAAAAATACTTACATATTCAGTGTTGGTTCGCGGCGGAACTCCACCATGATCAGCTGGGGGGCCATCGATGAACAGGTATGGGTGGGAGTGCTGACGATACCATGTAAGGTAATCGTGGGTGACTGCGCCGGGAACGTCAGCAGGCTGGAAGTCATCGGGACGTATACACGCCATACGTGGTGCCCGCCATATGCTCTTGGCGAACGCCAAGTCATAAACCACACTATACCCACCACTGTACGGCCGAAACGCCGTCTTCGGAAGGAGGATGTCGGCTGGGATATCCTGCACGTATCCCAACTGTCGGACGCACCTATCTGGCATGTACGGCTCGACCTCACCACCACATGCGATCAACCCCCTGTACGTGGTGATCGGGGTGCGTACGTGCGGAAAGTGACCGTATGGGGTCCATGTCACCTGTTATATATAAAAATTAATGTCATATATGTGAAGCAATTACATATTTACAATTTATCATAAACATTTTATTACTAAAATCGGCAAATATATGTTGACATACCTCCTCCGGACGCAAGTGGTCAAGGGCATGCCGGTACCTCTGCAGTCGGGAAATGCTGGCCTGACGGGGTCCAGTGGTCCACAAAGCAGCGCGCGGGGTGTGTGGATCATCAGGCATCGGCACTGAATGCGGTTTGAACGCTGGGAAGTGCTCGTATATCCATGCCTGCAATAGGGTCATACAACCCGCCATCCCGCTGCAAGATCCTCTACTAGCCTTACCTAGATGTCTATACAAGTAGGCTAATGTAGAGGTACCCCAAGCATTCTGATGCACAGTCTGCAATTGTCCCCGAATATGCACAAGGTGTTGTGGTTTAATCCTATTGGCACTCTTGTCCACAAAAAGAGTAGAACCAATAGTCAACCACAACCAAGCCTCCAAAGCTCGCGGCATGTCCGTAACTAAAGCTGACCCCCTCCTGAGCACGTAGTCAACTAGAACGCCACCATCGTTGTGGCTCGCCAACCAATCCGCGTCCCTCTCGGACACATGAAGCAAATCTACGCACAGGCTCCAAAGCACTGACTTGTCAGTGCTGTCAGCAAGCATGGGACCATCCACAGGGATACGAAGTATCTCCCACACGTCGTGCAGGAGTATACTCATCTCACCGACAGGGAGATGAAACGTGTTCGTATCCGGCTGCCACCGCTCAATAAATGCAATAAGCAGTGGGGTATCGATGGACGTGTGCATAATGTACGGCAAGTGTGCTAAACCAGTGGCGCGCAACAAAAGCTGCCAGTCAGATGGCATCGAAGCCAACCAAGATACCAGACGCTCACACACACCTGCCCTATTTTGGCATCTCAGTGTGGACCTAGGTGGTACGACCTCCTCACCCTCCTCTCCGTCCGGTCTATACCTATAGGCCACATGGCCCTTCCAACTAGGTATCACCGACCCATCAATAGGGCCACCCGTACACGCCTCGGTCACAATCCAAGACGTATCGCTCCGCCCACGCCTATTCGTAACTAATTTCAAAAAATATGGACTATAAATAAACTTATTTAAAACAACATAAAACAAATACATCAAATAATTTAATTGAAATAGCAACACACAATCATTTGAAATAGAAACACGTAATCATTATAATCAAATTACATGAATAATAAAAATTGAACAATGTAATTTATATAACACCATATTATCATATAGTCAAATTACACGAATAATTATAATCACGGATGCACTACAAAATTTAAATAATAGAAATCAAAACATATACATGATATTAGTGCATTATATTTAAAACTTACCTCGTGGGGCTCCTCAGCGCGTCCTGAGGGCGACGGAATCTCCTCACCGCGTCCTGAGGGCGACGGAATCTCCTCGCCGCCAGTAAAATGCTGCTCCTCCTGATCGGAGTCCTCGTCTACCAGCGTATGTGCAGGCATACGTCGCGCTGCTTTCTTCATCCGAGCAGAAACAGTGGGCCGCTGTCGCGGGAGGGTTTTCCCTGCAACCTACAAGAAAGTGCAAATAATAAGTTAGAAACATGCAAAATATAAATAATTTTTAAAAATAATACAAAACTAATGTAAAAAATTTTTACCCAAAAATTCGCACTTGATGTGCGAATTGTTTTGTACAATTCGCACATGATGTGCGAATTGTTCCAAAAAATCACATCATGTGCGAATTTTACCCTAAAATGTGCGAATTTTTTGGCGAAATTCAATAATTTAACCGAAATTTTACGCTTTTTACCTGTCCAAACAATCCTTTCCCCTTCCCGGGACGCTGTGGTGGTTGAGATCCGCCGGATTCCATTACGTGCGATTTTTTTGCAAAGTTTGTTTCGTTGGTCTGAGAGAGTTTGGTTAGAAAATCTGAAATGACTTATGATTTTGTAAGGTTTGCAGACAAATATAAAAACAAAAACTTGGGCAAAAATCGCCTGTGCTAGGCGAATTTTCCAGGAAAATTCGCACATTGTAGGTGAATTTTTCTCAGTTTTTCGCAAATTAGGTCCGATTTTTTATGTTTATTTCGCACATTGGGTCCGATTTTTCATTACATTTTCACATTTTCTATTTTAAGGGCAATTTTGTCATTTCATCAATTTTTTTGAGCTACAAATAGCAAAACTGAGCTACAAATAGCAGCCCAGTTTGAGGATCGGCAATCAATAAAAAACTTAATTTTTCAACACAACCAATTTGTTTTAATCAATTAATTTTAATTAACACTAAAATACGAGCCTAGCTCTGATACCACTCACTGTTGGGATCGAAGGCATGAAAATCAAAATTTTACGCAGCGAATTTTTTTAAAAGTTCATGCCTACGTTTAAAGCATTTAGTGTTAAGCAGTTTTTTAGTGTTAAATTCCTACCAGTGCTAACTCTTTGCCTGAAAGAGAAAAATTTCTTAGAATACATTTTGGTAAAAGATTTTCTTTTCACAAAATGTGTCTTACTTCCTGTGACTTGTCTTCGTGACTATATAGAAGTCATAAGACTGAGTCAGTCAACAAACAAAAATCAATAATTCTTTTAATTAAAAGAATTTTAACTTTACTGATTTGGGTTTTACCAAAACCCATAGATCACCCAGTGACCCATGGATCAGGCTGATGGGTCAAGAACCTTAATTTATAATTAGGTCTCTTGATTTGTCAGCCTATTCTAATTATTTTTAGGTACTTAATTAACTCTTAATTAATACAACAAAAATTTTCAATAATATTTAATTAAACTATTTAATTAAATATTATATGTCTAAGTATAATAATTATACTTTGTGCAGACAATAATATTTATTCTGTATCATTGAACTCTCTTATGTGCGATCATGTAGGTCCATTCCAAATGGACAATGGATAAATTATTCCTATTGATTAATCCATAAATCATTAGTGGTCTCTAGCAAGACATAATGACTACTCAATTCAAAACAAAGGGTCGAATGGTGATTCAACACAACCTTATGAGCATATCACGTATGATTCTCTACATCGATATCCAGTTTAGCATAAGGCATGGAACCATCATCCTTATTTAGCTAAATGTTTACTTGATCTCTTAGTGACACTAATTTTATTCAAGCAAATTGTAACACTTATCATTTTTTGGGCACGACCAAGCACTTCTCAGTTCACTATCAATTGGCCAAGATATCATCTCTCACTTAAGAGAGACTTGTAGTCCAATCACTTCACCTATATACCTTAGCGTGACTCATAGTGTACCCAATCATACATGTACTTGGAAACCTGTTACGGTCCCATTAGGCCTATGTCAAAGCACACTACAATTCACCTAAGACCACGTAGTGATTTATGGTCTAAGGATCCTCGTACGAGTACTACTCAAAAGAATCACTCATGATCTAATCAATCCATGGAGTGTTTCTTTTGGTGGATTGATTTCATGAATTCAAATATGCATAAGAATATTATATTCATGAAATTAACTCATCTGATAAATCATCAATGAAACGATAAATGTCTATATAGCCTTTAAAAGGACACATACACCAACAAAAACTAATGTTAGGATCGATTCGAGTCGATCCCAAAACTCCAGAAGAATTAGTTGAAGAAGAGAATGAATAACTTTTTACTTTTTGTCCTTCACTAATTCTGTCAAAGAGGAATATATAATTACAACTAAGATAAGCAAGATAGGTTTATCCCTATCCTCTAGCCACTAAAACACTAATCTCACTTCTACTAAAAGATATAAACCATGAGAGTTAGAGTAACTTCTTATGCTTGCGTTATCCTATCATTACCCTCCCCAACACGAGCAACCTTGTCTGCAAAGTCGTAACAAGCATCGAGAGTTACTGTTATAGCAGCATCCCCGACGAATCTGGAGGTTCGAAAGGTATTTCCTCCCCAATTTGTTCTGTTGCGAATTCCTGGAGGTCAGTCATATGATGAATGCCAAAAATTGAGCCGTTTTACAGCAATGTCCCGAGGCGAATTTCTCATTACAATTGAAATAAATGCCTCTGGATCGACGTTGTTGGATTTCCTCCATAGACATTCATCGAATGGGTAACGTTGGTTGGGCTTAGAACGGAGCTGGAATGAGAAAGGCCGATGGCATTGGAAGGGATGCTTGAGGTGGCATACTGTTCGGTAATGATGTAGATGGTGGTGGTACTGACACTGGAAACCCGTCTGAGGGAAAGTCACGGCTCTGATATTGGCTCCTAGGCAGGGCATCTGCAAGTTTTGTTTCCACCAATTTTTCCAATCCAATGGCTTCAGTGATTGTTCCCGAGCAATGCAAGATATTCTCTCTGGATTTTTGTCTTGAGTTCCGACATAAAACAATCCAAGATGGCATTAGTAGGTAAACCCCACCAAGTAATTATTTAATTGTTCAAACTCAGATTGATATTCTACCACTGTACTGAGTTGCTAGAGCTTGAAAAGGATTACCTGGGGATTTTCATACCAAGATGGTCCGTACCTGACTTGCAGTGCATGAACAAAGGTTTCCCATGTGGAGAGGAGATGGTTGGAGTGCATCCACTTGAGCCAACTGAGGGCGTTTCCTTACAAGTATAAGGAAATTATGGTTAAGCGTTGGTTTGCTGATATTTGGTAAAAATCAAAGTACTATTCAGCTTAGAATAACCAATCAAGTGGGTTAGTTCCGTCAAAGGTGTTGAGATGGATTTTTGGGGGTTTAATGCTGGTAAAATGTGGATTGGAATGCTTTGAATAGCTGCTGGAATCGGCTTGTTCTGGTCGATAGGGTAGAGGATCATTTGGTCGATTGTTCTGCAGATGTAGGGTGCCAATGAAATTGGTAAGAGCCTGAAGATCCGATAATATTTTCTTGTTTTGGTCTTGAGTTGGCTGGGCCTGTTGTTGCATATCCCTTATTTCTTCAGCTAAAACATGCATGGTGTCCTCCAAAGAAGGGTATAAAGCCCCAGAATGCTCTTTGCATGACGACATCTCTCAATATAAGCACCAATTGTTATGATCGATTTGAGTTAATCCCAGAACTCCAGAAGAATTAGATGAAGACAGAATAAATAACTTTTTACTCTCTGTCATTTCTCTTATGGAGGAATTTATAATTACAACTAAGATAAGTAAGATTGGTTTATCCCTATCTTCTAGCCACTAAAAAACTAATCTCACTTCTACTAAATGATATAAAACGTGAGAGTTAGAGTAACTTCCTATGCTTATGTCATCTTATCAACTAATCTCCATATTCAACACTCTAACTAAATTATTTCCTCTCACAAAACCTAAATATTTTTCCTCTCTCACTTTTATTTTTTTCTTCTCCTGCATATATTATGTTTGCATACTATAGTTTGCCCTTTCATGACTATGAATTCACTAATCGGAGTCAGAATCGGAATCAGAATGAGTTTAATTTAAAGTCCGAATGAGTATGGGTTTTGAAATTGGAATGGATATAATAAAATTTGTTTGGCTTGTAAACTGAGTTTGGTATTATTAGGTTTAGAATCTTGTAAAATACCCATTTGTCCTTAACAAATTAACCATCAGAAAACACAATTTCCCATTAAAAAGTTCAGAGATACGGCAAACACAATTAACCATCGAAAAACACAATTTTCTATTAAAATTAACCATATGAAAACACAATTACCCATTTGTCATCTTCCACATTCTCCGGTTAAAAGTTCAAAGATACGGTGAAGACAGGAGTCGAAAAACACAATTTTGTGATCACAACAAAAACAATTTATGATACCCCAACATCGGAAAACAAATTCACCGTCAGATTTTGCGATCACGGCTAAGACATCTTGAAGATGGCAAAGGTTCACTTGAGATGGGTCCATGGAGATACACAATGGCGGCGGCGGCAGTAAGATGAATAGTCAATCGGAAAGGGAAGAAGGGAAGAGAAGGGTGGCGCCGATCTGGAAGAGATGAGAAGGGAGAGGAGTGCCGATCAGGAAAAGAGACAGGGATGAGGGTTGAAGGGCTTTCGAAGGAAAATGTGGAAGATCATTTGAAACCGTGAATTCTAAAACTCGTGGGGTATTGGGTTTCCTCAAACCCATAGAACAAGGTATGAAACCCATTCCTCTTCCTAAAAAATGAGGAATGAATTTCATACCCATTCCAAACCCATAGACAAGTTAAAACACTCAACCCCTAATTCTGCCCCAAAACATTTTGTTCCATTTTATAAAGCCCTCCCCCTCCTGCTGATGAGTGTTTCCTAGCTTTCAAATTATTTCAAGGGCTATTTTTTATTGTCTGTGAATTATTGTCAACTGTACTAATAGGTTTTTCCTTTTTTTTTTTTTTTTTTTTTTGACCTTTTACACATTGACCTTGTGGATTTTTCGGCCATGTTACTGCATAGCTGGACAGAATCTTCTTTAGTAACCAGCTGGTATACCCTGTACCAAGGTACATGTACTTAGTGTACATATCCCAGTCTCACTACTAGATAGCAGCTTCTACGCGTGCGGCACCCCCTCAAAACCACTTGCTGCAGTTACTTTTTTTTTTTTAAATACCAACTCCTTCCGCTCAAAATCTTCCATAACCGCCATCAATCAAACCTTGAAAACACTGATTTCGGCTTCTAATCTTCAAAAATCCAGACGAACTATGTCTCAGTAATGTTCATCTACGTTCATCAGAATTTCATTCTTTAACTCTGCAAAATCAACATTTGAACAAAACTACAGGTAATACATTGCAAAATCTACTACATCATAAACTATGAACTGCATTTGACTGCAATTGATGGATTTTCAAAACCCTATTTTTGCGTATTTGCTGCATTTGATTTTGGTTATATATTATAATGCTATACTCGTGTATTCCTCTTCAAATAATGCTGCATTACTATTAAATATGCTATAATCGTGTAAACTAGATGTTGTAGTAGGTTTGTTATTTCTATTTGTACTGAAATTAGAATTCTGTGTTTACTCGTCCAACGTTGCTATTGTTGTTTTCTAGACGTATGAGGACGTGGTGGGTATTATAATGGACGTTGCGATGTGTTTGTTGTTTATTTTTTGTGCTAAAAGTAACATTGTTTGAGTTTGAAGTTTGACGTTGTGGTATATGTTATGGGAATTAGAGGACACACAATCTGTTTTGTGTTTGTATTTATGAAAAATAATAAATTTTTTGTGTTTGTTGTCGAACGTTGCAGTAGTTATTTTTGGGACGTAGTGGGACATGGTGGGTATGTAACTGGATGTTACGATTGTTTGATATTTGTTTTTGTGCTAAAAGTAACATTTTGTTTGTGATATTGGACGTTGCAGTATATATTATGAAAATTATGAGACAAACAATGTGTTTTGTGTTTGTATTTGTAAAAAAATAATAAATTTTTTGTGTTTGTTGTTGGACGTTGCGGTAGTTCTTTTTCTGACGTTTCGAGACATTGTGGGCTTAATGTTAACAATTTTGTATGTTTGTTGTTTGTTTTAATTTCTAATGTTTATTTCCATCGTTCAATGCAAGATGGCAAAAAAATAAAAATCAAATAGACAAGTTGAGATAGATGATGACGATGATTTCGTCACAAAATCCAAACAAAACACCCCACCACCACCAGAATCAAGTGAAGATGATTCTACCTTACCAAGTTAACATTATTCTGCCACACCAAGTGAAGATAATTCTCAAATACCATTAAACCAATACATGCTCAAAAAAAGAACTGCCAGCCCTAAAATTTTTGAAACAGATCTGGCTACCCTTGTTGATGCAACAACACTACACATCCTTAATCCTAAAAAAATCCAAAGCCAAAACAGAAACCAACAAAACCTAAAAAACAGCAGTCTAAAACCAAAAAATCTCCAACAAAAGAACCTGTTGCCAAAAAGACCAAGAGATGAAACAGAATCAGAAGAAGATGAACCACAACAAAAACAGAAACAGAATGCTAAAGCCCAAAAAACCCCAACAAAAAAGCAGCCTATAGCCGAAAAACCAACAAGGAAACAACAACCAAAAAGACCAAGACTTTAGGTATGAGAACGTTGTGATCTTTTTAATTCAATTTTTCTGTTATCATATCAACATGATGTAGTAGGACGCTGTGACTGATGTTTTTCATTGATTTTCATCACAGTCAGTGAAGAAAAAGAAGAAAAAAATGTCCCAAGAAAACCAAATTCCAAACAATGACAAGCATTGATGCATTGCTCATAAGACAATTGACTGAGCATCAAAAACAGGCAGTGATAGATATTAGATTAGGATCATTGCCGGATATAAACTTAAACCAACTCCCATGTGGATTAGGAGAGCATCTATTGCGGTCTTTCAAAATCTCAAACAACCTATGCACAAGCAAGTTGGATAGTGGGATAATTGATATTGAAGACGAAGATGTCAGTCATGTGTTTGGAATACCACGTGGTGGTATTAAGGTTGAAGAATACGGCCCTTCTAATCAATACACTAACGACTACAAAAAAAAAAAATAGAAAACTTCCATTCCAGACATCCAGGATCCATTAACAAGAATAGGGAACAAAGAAAACCAAACACAACAAAAATTGCAGATTATATCAAGCAACACAAAGACTATGCAGATGCAAAGTTCAAAATAGACTTCACAATCTACATGGCAACAACTCTCCTTTGGGCTTACACGGACTTAAGTTGTCAACAATCACTCCTGAAGAGTGTCAGAAATGTCGATAACATCATAAACATGAACTGGTGTGAGTTCACCATCAGAGGCTTGATACATTCAGTAAACCATTGGAATACCACAAATCAAAAAATAATATTTAAATGACTGCTCCCCTTCATTGTGTTAAGTCCTTCATTGTGATATTCAAACATTGTGCACTTGATTTTCATCAGACGTAACTAACTTCTATTCTTTCATTTTTTCAAGGTACTCTATCTAAACAGAGTCAGAATTCGTGATGAACCCGTACATCGAAAAAACATGCATCTACTCTCACATCGGGACTATGAAAAATATACAAGAAGAGAGGCAAAAGATTTGACAAGAATGGGAGGATTTTGAAGGGGATGAATATTGACAAAAGATGAGATGAAAAACCAGCAAGAAGATGATCAAATCTAGAAAATCAATATCAGGTAATATTCACATTCACAAAAAAAAACTATTACTTGTTCTAGACGTAAAGAGACGTTGTTGGTATTCACTTACACCTGTGTTTCTGATTTTGATTTTTTAAAACCTGATGATGATGATGATGTCGAGATCAGATATCAAGAAATGCCAGAGAAGTAAGATCAGGTAAAATTTGGAATCCAAAATACTATTTCTCTTATACATTTACTGGACGTTTCAGGACATGGTGTATTTGTATAGAGGACGTTGCAGGTATGTAACAAGATGTTGCGTGTATTATTCACTTACACTAACACCTGTGTTGTTCATTTTTTTGTTGTGTACAACCTGTTGATAATACTGATGAAGCCAAAATCAGAAGACTGAATCAAGGAATGACTGGATTATCCAAGGAATACACCAAGTTTATCAAACTTGTGAAAGATACAAATGGAATACAAGATAATCCAGCATTGAGGATGCTTGAAGTGATGTTGAAGAATATGGAAAATCTCTTCCACAATGTCAACAAAGAAAAAGTACAAGATGAAGATGTTGTTATTGTAACAAGTCAAGCTCCAACTGACTTTGAACCAATGTTGAGTCAAGTTGAAAGGATGATCCAAAAACAACAAGAAAAACTCAACAAGAAGTTTGATGCTACACAAACAACCCATTATCCTGCTGAAATTTTGAGTCGAGTGGATAAGCTTGTTCAACAAGAGATTGACAAGAAGTTTGCATCATTTGTCACACCACAAAGTCAAATTGATCCAGAAAACATTGCTGCACTTTTTAGTCACATTGAAAGGATAGAAAGAGAACAACAAGAGACAAACAAGAAGGTTCAAGAAATTAAAGAAATCATACCACCAATCTTTGACCTGGGCATAGATTTGTCTCAGCAGCAGCCAAGGCCAAGGAATCTAGAAAAGGAGTATGATGCTTCTCAGCAGAAACAAGATAATCCATATGCTGATAAAGAACAAGAAAAATGGAAGAAATCAGAAAGTAAGTAATACTATAATTCATTCATTTGTATCATGATATTATTACTGACAGAATCATAAGAAACTTGATACATTTCATTACTTCTCTACATAATCATCATGGAAGAGGAAGACAATCCTCTGGAAAGACGTGAAGAAAATCCAAAGCCAAACCCAAAGCATCACCAGATCAAGCTTCCATTGGCACTGAGGAGTCCATTTTACTGTTATATCAAGCCTCTAACGAAGCAAATGATGGACATAAAGCTTTCTAAGAAAGAGAAACTGATGATCAATGTCGTATTCCTCATAAAGGATAAGAAAGGGATATCACTTACCACAAACTATAAGTGTAACATCCAGTCCCACATCGTTAGTTTACAACTTGAGTGACTTGTATATAACTTCTAGTCTCATAGGCTACTAATAACTTGGGTTAACCATTTTGGGCTAGCGATGACGAAGCCTGAAAGTTTTTGGGCCAGTCTATGAGACTGGGATGTTACAATAAGTTTTTGGGCTAGCGATGACGAAACCCTTACATCCAAAAAAAATTAATTATTTATCCTTAAAATAAATTTATTTGCCTTACTAACTTTAATACAAATGCAGTGAAATACTTTACAGCTTTGGAAAAACAGTCTTGACTAGACTAGACTTTCACACCATGTCACCGAATAAATGGCTTAGTATGTAAATGGTAAATGCATGATGCTGCCATGAGAACTACAGAAGAAGCTTTCCTGGCAAGCTAAGAGACCATACTGGGCTAAAAAGGTTCTTCTTCACAACTAAATTTTTGGTAAGAACATTTCTATTTGGCATAAAATAAGAACTGTTTCTGTTTGCTTTCGGACATTGTGATAGTTGTTTTTGGGACATAGTGAGACGTGGTGGGTATTATAATGGACGTTGCGATGTGTTTGCTATTTTTGTCTGTGCTAAAAGTAACATTGCCTTTTTTGTTGTTGGACCACCTTTAACTAATGTTGTGTGTTGATTTTCATGTAGTTAATTTTCACCAGTTACAAAATCATCTTAGAAAATGATGGTTCAAATGGACAACGTAAATGTTTTCGTGACTGGATACTCGAAGAATTTAGTCGATTCCACCATAGCTTCGAACATTTCAATTTCGAGTTTGTAAGTATTTTTACAAAAGCATTCATTAACATTCAATTCATTAACATAAGACTAATTTATAAATTCTTTTTTAATAACTACATGGTTTTTTTCCCCATCATCAATGACGGACACTTCACCACCCTCACCATTAATATCATATACCAAAGTTCTCAACAACTTAGGACCAAATAAAAATCCATTGCATAAGGACGTCCTAACAATGTTCGTAACCATAATGGATGATGAAAAAAGTGAACAATGGCCGAAATTCAAAGCAATGCAAAGATATCTAATAGAATATCCTAATCTTCCATGGAAAGACAAAGATAACAAATGCGAGGGACGAGGTGATATTATTTAACTTATTACTTGTTTTATTATTGTTTTTGGGACGTAGAGGGACGAGGTGGGTTAGTTAATAATTGTTGCTTCTGTTTGCTGTCAGACGTTGCGATAGTTGTTTTTTGGGACGTAGAGGGACATGGTGGGTATGTAACTAGACGTTGCAGTGTTTTTGCTATTTGTTTTTGTGCTAAAACTAGTATTCACTTACACTGGTTTTGTTTATATTGTGTACAAGCAGACACGTGGAGATGTATGGAGGGGATTTCTATTTCAATTATAAAACTCTTCTGATTAATGCAAAGAAACACAAGGACAAAAACGTATCCATCACCTTGCGAGCTAAGTATTCATACAACACCCTCATGTATCCATCAAACGTGATAAAAAATGAGGTCAAAAAAAAAAGCATTGGACTACTACCAGAACAATTATCATGCTTTATCAACTATGGAACAGGAGTCTATGCCAATGCCAGGTCCAAAAATAGCTTACGGAAAAGAAGAATTTGATGTGCCTGATTCAGACACGGAGAAAGAGAAACAAAAAAAGCCTGCACATCCAAAGAAAGAGATACAACAAAAGCCTGCAGATCCAAAGCCACAACCACAACCACAGCAAAAGCATCCGCCAAAGCAACATCCAGACAGAAGCCTAGGGGAAAACAACCACCAAACAAAAACTAGATAGGTTTCTTTGTATTGTAAAACTAATATAATTATTTATTATATTTGTATAAACACTCAACTTTCATTTTCAATATATATAATTTCCTTTCAATGAAATTTCTTTCAACTTTCAATGAAATTTGTTTTGATATTAGTATCTTTAAGTTTAACATTACTGCTACAACGTCCAAATAAAAAAACAGATAAGAATTGTGTGTTTGCTGTTCGAACGTTGCGATAGTTATTTTTTGGGACGTAACGGGACGTGGTGGAACGTAACAAGTAATATCAAAACACATTTTATATAATTTTTATTAACGGTAAGTCTACAACATCCCGTTATATCTGTAAACACTACCTGCAACGCCCCGATACGTCCAAATTCATTAAAAAATTAATAATATCTAAAATTCTTCCCTAAACGTCCCGCCACGTCCCAATACGTCCCAAAGAGTCAAGTATACAAACAGACGCATCATTCATTATTTCATTACATGCATCAACAATTTGTCTCTTCAACTGAACAAAAACCGTCAATGCATCAATTAAAACTTTGACTCTCAATGCATCTCCTCTTTACAAGATAAAAATCTGTCTAAATTCTTTAAACATTAATTCTATCTTCATCACTTTCAAAAATTCTCCTATATAACAACTTGTAAACATAGTTTAACATTCACTTCGCAAAAAGTTAAAAATTCCTCTGCTTTCCTTCTTCCCTTTCAAAAACAACAATCCAAAAAACCTTCTATACGTCACGTTCCAAAAATACTAAATTACATCAATGGCCACTCGTTACATTGTTCCTAGCATGATCATCTTCGAAGAAAACCAAGACTCACAACCACCAATGCCTCCATCACTCCCACTTGACCACATGCCAATGAAGCATATGTTCAGCGTAGAACCTCATTCAGAACTTCGGATGTTTCTCATCAGAAATTATTGGAGCGGATTAATGCCGATGAACGATCAGCACGTAAATATATAGCTAGTCCTAGAATTCTATGATGCTCTACATATTAAATATAGACTAAATACAGTCTACGTGAGGGAATATCCAATTAGAATAACACCTCAAGCAATCAACGACCACTTGGGCCTAAGGAACTTAGGTCCTGATGCATTAAAACATGATGATATCTCCCGTTTAGAACCAACCATGGAAAAAGTCTGAGCAATATTAAAGCAAAACATTGACGTCTCAAATAATTATTTGGCGATCAGATTGGAAGATTTGAGCAGATTTGCAAAGACACTGTACACGTTCCTACGTTCTAACGTCGCTGCAGGACAAGTCTCCGAGTTATTCGGTTTGGCACTTTTAATTGCAACAAATGCACAAAAAAATATCAATTGAGGCAACATTGTCAAATACTAAATGGAAAATGTTGGCCTGAAAAATGGGTGGACTCGGAGTATCCTTTACCCCAGCTTCGTCATGGATATTTGTGAAATGTCTGTAATCTAACCATCCTATCGTGATAAACTGGTGCCACTCCCTGCATATCTTGGAGACTACTCTAGCATTCTTCTTGAAGAGAATGATGCCTCAAGTGTAGATAGCAATGATGATATTTACTAATTTGTAATAATAATTTTAATATAATTTCTTTCTTTTCTTTTGATATCAATATCTTTAATTTTGAAATTACTGCTACAACGTCCGAAAACCGAACTGAACATCCCAATACATCTAAAAAGAAAACCAAATAAAACAACAAATAAAAATTGTGTGTTTCCTATTGGACGTTGTGTTTGTTGTTTTTTGGGACGTAACGGGACGTGGTGGAACGTAAGAATTAATATCAAAATATAACTCATACTGCCACAATGTCCCATTACTTCCAAGAACGTCTACAAATCTCATATAAAAAACAATAAAAATTCATTTTCAAATCAAATGTTAACTACAATCACTTCAATTCCTGTAACCATCTCAATCTACTAGAAACTCTTATCTACTTTTTTTTTTTTCCCTACCTCTTGAAATATTTATTTTTTTCTCCATTGTACTTTTCAAGTGTACGTTTCGAACACCTTTGGGTCTCTTTTCTTTCGGATCTCTAACTTCTTCTTCTGTACCATCATCATCATCCACATCTTCACATCCTCCTTCGAATCTAATATCAGCTAATTCAGCAATACAATCTCTAAGATCTTTAAATTTATCATCTATAATGCCACGAGCAACAGAACTCGACTGACATAATTGAAACAATCCCAGATACTTCTTGCTGGCATCATGACTCCAAACAGAATAGTAAACATAACCCCCTTCATTTCTCGAACGTTAAATATGAAAATGTATCTGACGGCCATATGTCACTCCCTTAGTCCACCTTTGCAATATACAACTATCTGGTAGCCTCTATAAAAAACATAAAAACAAAACAAAAATTAATCAACAAAACAAGTTTCACATCTGCCACGTCCAGTATCATGGCCGCAACATCCAAAAGAACACTACCACCACGTCCAGATTAACACACCCACCACGTCCACCAAAAAAAAACTGAACCAACAAAAATTCATACCTTAACACAATTCAGGTTAAAAACACGAAGGGAATGACCGCATAATATTCCAATTTCACTGTAATATTTGCAGCTATATTCTGTCCAATGTCTCTCATTGTCGAATAACACAACATGAGAGAAAATATCTTCTTCATCCCACCAGATATGATATTGACATAACCTGTCATCTTCAAACTTCTTTTCATAATCGTATAAACTCATCTCTTTAAATTGAGTTTCAAACATACGATGTCTCAATAATGTAAACTTCAGAAGCTTGCATTAGCATCGGATGTTTCGGAACAAACGAATCCACCTTCCCTTGATGACACATGTAGTGTACTTCATTTTCATTATTCCTCCAGTCATTCACCTCATCCACAAACTGATGGTATCGCAAAGTGATGATGTTTTGGATAGCCACTTTAAAATTGCACGGTTTGTTGACTCACTCCTTTGAGATGATAGAACACATCCTGAAAAGTAATCTTTGTCAAATGCAGGACACCATTTCTCACGAATCTCATACAAATCATTCAACCACGTACTATCGCTGCATTCATATTTAGCCACCATACTGTAAACAAAAAAAAGTTACCGCAACGTCCAAAAAACATACTGCAACGTACATAAAAACACTAGCGCAACGTCACGAAAAACACTACCACAACGTCTATACCTATTCCAAACATTCTGAAACTCTTCCTTGGTAACCACATTGTAAAGAAAGCGTCGAAACAATTTAGAAAAACCTGTCTGCGCCCACAGTAACGATATGTTCTTCCAGGAGTTCTGACTTATATGCCAAAGACATAACCGATGACGAGTTGATGGAAATACATCCTTTATAGCTACTGCCATCGAAAATGCTTGATCCGTCATTAAAGTAATTAGTGCTTGATCTTCCATGGACCTAAAAACGTTTTAAACAACCAATTAAATTATTCAATCTTCTCATTCTTTATGAAACCAAGTCTAAACAGAACATTACGGCATGCCTATCTTGATAGTCGTTAGTGGTATACAATCCAAAAGAAGGCATCATAGTAGCAGCCTCCGGTATCCGATATCCGGTTAAAGGGTAAAGGAGCGCCTATCTCCATTCCAACAAATGGTCCACATATCAAACCATACTTGTTTGTCTTATAAGTCGTGTCATGAACAACCAAATCTCCAAATATCTTGTAATCCGCATTCATTTGTCCGCCAAAACAAATTACACAATGACGAATCGTTGTCCAAATCAAAGTCAAAATAGAAATCTTGTTCATCACTAGACTTTTTCTTCAATATCTCGAAAAGCGTATTTGCATCACAACCATCAATAATCTTCTTCTTCTCAATTTCCATATGATTAAAAACATCTCGTGCAGTAAAACCTACTTGAGATGGTCCACTAGCCTGATACAAACAAAAAAAAAAAAGTAAAAAGTTATGACTACAACATCCAGAAACGTCTGTTATAATACTAACCCAACATCCACATACGTCTACACAGATAATATGTAAAGTCAAGTACCTCTTTGCACAACACTCTGTACCCATCTGAAACACGAATACCAGAATCCTTTAAAGTCTTCAAATAATCAACAGAAGAATAAGGCATATTCCTACTAGAACGCAATATGTGTCTCTGATGTTCAAAGCACATCTCTTGATTGTGTTTCCGAAAATGCTTTTGTACCTCTCAAATACCGCCATCAATTCTCCTAAATTCAACAAACGCATTACATTTCGTTCGAGCGTCCAATTTTGAATACTTTCTCTCATTCTCAGTCTTGTTTTTATAATCATTCACATTGCTTCCAACACATATACTGTCTTAGATATATCTCATCTTCCTTACTATGAGACCTATGTTTCCTAACACTAAAACCCAATTGGAAAGCATAGTTGTTATACAAATCGTATGCCTCATCTTCGCTACCAACTGTAAGACCCATCAAAGACTCCATCGATTCATCATCCATTGATTCCATTTCTGAAAAAAAAATAATAACAATAATAATTAGGCAAAACTCACCACGTCTAGTTATAACTATCTCGCAACGTCCTAACACGTCCAATTATATACTTACACAACGTCCACCCACATCACTTAAAATCTAAAAAACACAACATCCTTTCCCGCAACGTCCCACCTGAAAGATTTTTGGTAGGATCTGGGTTTGCACTTGCTCGATTTACCACGCAACAAAAATTTCTATTAAAGCGGAATCTTAGAAAAGTACCTTTGAAGTGTGCACCTGGTGATTCTCTTGTATGCCTCAAGACTATGACTTCACGTTGTGTGGGCAACGAACTAGAAGTCAATTGATCAGCTACTCACCACAATCCACCTGCTAGAAAACTCTAGCCCCGCAGCACCTGGCACGTACTATAAACGCACCGCCCGCAGAGAGAGAAAGCTACGCGCAGCTGGTATAGACCAAGGCCAAAATTTCAGCCACTAGAAACCCAAAAACCAGCTGCACACTTTCTTGAAAATTCGACTTGGAGAGAGAAACGTTTTCTCTCTCTAGAATTTTCTCTCTCTAGAAATCCTGTGGATTAATTGTGTAATTGTTGTTAATCTGAATGACTGATCCCTTGTCTATTTATAGAGTTACAAGAGAGACTCCAAGTTGGTTTAGAATTGGTCTTCCTACTGGGTTTCTGTTTTCCTTCAATCCTGTTTCTGGACTGATACAGATTCTGTTTCCTTCAATCCTGTTCCTGGACTGATACACTCCCAACTGTCACATGGATTCACTTATCCCAATCCAGTTCCTGGGATGAATCACTCCCAACTGACACAGGGATTCACTTATCCCAAACCAGTTCCTGGGATGATTCACAACCAACTGACATAAGGATTAATTAATTTCTAAATTAATTAAATCTACCTTTGTCAACAACCCAGTACATAATTAATCGTACCACTAACGGATTAATTATGGCACTACCAACCTACACCAGAATTGCTTCCGGAACAACTTAATTAAATTATATTCATAATCTCCCCACATCAAAGATATAGTGCTCGTTAATTCCTTAATTTACTGATAAATTAATTCATCAACTTCTTAATATTCCGAGACTAGTACCACTCGACCTTTTTACTATACCGGACATAAGTCCACCGGCCGGGTTTAGTATAATAAACATTTCGAGCTCATCTCGGGAGCACCATCACCCCGGACGCACCGGTACATGGTTTCCTTTCGACAAGTAGCAGCACACCAAGTAACTAAACACGCGCACCCAACCCACCGAGACTATTGGCCACATTTGACCTCACCCATTGGCAGATCAAAGTACACTATGTCTAATCCTCATGCCCACTCGAGTCTAGGGATTTAGAGATAGAATACAATGATCGATTTGTCTATTAAATCAGTACAAGACAAATCATTCCTAAGAGTCAAGTTCAATATGCCCCGGGCATATCTATATGATTCAATTAGTTTAGACAAACTAATTATCTGAATCACATAATAACCTAGACTGACAGCTTGTCCAAAGCTGTCTCGGTTACGAACCTCATTTATATATTATGTCTTTCAACCAATGATGAGATCTACTGTGTCGCACCAGACACCTCATCATCTACTTACATAATATAAATGGACGATTAATGCACAACAAGATATGACTGAAACACAAATCGATATATTAAACTGGGAAACTGTACAATACAAGCATAGCTTATGTATTCTACTCCAACACCACCATGTCCAGCTATGTACTTACGCAACGTCCAGCCACATCATACAAAAACTAAAAAAGACAATATGCTATCACGCAACGTCCAGATATATGTCGCTACATCAAAAAATACATACCAACAACTTCCTCATACATAACGATCATATCAACATTATCACAAAAACGAATCATACGACTGGAAAAAAGATAATCAACCGATCGAAAATCTAACATGTATTAATATCTCTTCTAGAATTCGCAAAAAGAAACTATCAAAACGACAATTAACAACAAAAACATCAATCGCGAACAGAAAAAAAAAAAAAAACTGATTATAATCATTGTTCTTCGTTCCGATACCTTTATTAACGACGATCAATAATGATTTCAGCAGAAGTGCAATACGAAATTCATTGATTACGATCACTTTCATTCAGTTTTTGAAAAAAAAAAATGGCAACAATCACGTTTTGAATGTATATATACCACGGCAAAAAAATAATAAAAGAAAGGTGCATCAGTAATTGTTACTAAAAATAGAAAAAAGACAGTTGGTAAAAAATTTTTACAAATTATAGTAGGTGGTACATTTACCAAGTTACCGGTATAATTTGCGTTCGGCAACACAACCGCACATAATCCTTGGGCAAACAAGTCCTCGACCGCAAAGAATATATGCCTGTGTAATCTCCTAGCGGTACAGTATCTACTGCTGCTGACAATTAGAACCGCATTAGAAATCTAGCCATATAAAGTGATTAACCGCAATTGTTGTCCGACCATTTAATTAGAAATATGTACACCTTACACGGCTATGCATTCCAACCACCGTAAATCACCTTGGGTTGATTATTTCATAGCCGAACTTCTTAGACGGTCATTCAACTTTCCTTAATCGAACAACATTTGCAGATACTTTGGTATATCGCACGGCTGTTGTACATTATGGTCGTTTAAAATTTTTTAGGACAAGTGTGCACATGACAGCAGTAATATATAGCTGATTTTTGTTGTCTATGGTTGAAGACGATGAAACCAATCTAGGAGTGTGGTACTGAGGACTCTAGTCTCATGTAACGCAGCGGCCTTAAGACCTTGGGCAACAGCATCTACAGGCGTGTAAACATCTCCCACTTCCCATCTGGGTTCCTGTATGCATGGAGTGATATGGGTTCCACTTAACACAACTTTCTGTAATTTTCCACCTATACTTTCCACCCGAGGCTTCAGTGTCTCCTCAAGGAGATCTGTCTCGTCAATCGCGTCATTATTGAACTTCACCAGTAATGTATTCTCAACATTGTATGAATTCTGGAAACAGCACAGATTCTCAGAGGGTGTTGGCTTGAACTCTGAAATCCCTTGAGCAAGCTGAAGTAACATACAAGTGAGAAATCCATCAGACAAAACAGGTGGCTTACAACGCCCCGTTGGATTGGCTATCTTTTTATTAATCAATCTGAAACTAATCGTAAGTAAAAACTTTACATGCACCAAAACCAGATTAGAGTTATCAACTAGATAACTGAAAAGGTTCAAAAAGTTACTTGGCTGCTGATGATATATAATGTAGATAAAGGCATGTTTAGTGAAAAAGGAGGCATTGGAAAAATGATGCAGATACAGGCATGATCACCAAAAAGAAGATTTTATTTCGCCTTCCAGGTTACATCTATGATTCTCCTCAAGTATAACGTTACCTGATTAAAAACTGAGGGCAACTGATCGACAAATTTGTTCACTGAAACTGCTGCTTCTGCATCATAATTGGGGATGAGTATACCAGCTGTGTCAAGCAGTACTTTCCATGCATTCTCTACAACATAAAATGAATATCAGGGTTATGCATGGTTCCTTGGTAACCTTGAGTTTGATCAAGAAACCACAGAAAATGAATCTGCCTAATGAAGTTTACAGATTTGGTCAAGAGGAAGAAACCTATAATATCGTTGCTAGTCAACTCCTGTTCATTGCCCTAGTTGTGTGACCTACAAAGACTTTTTTGCCCTAAAGAAATGAAACCACCAATTCAATTCACGAACATGCACTTCACGGTTCTAAGGGAGGAGGAACTGAGCTGCCCACCTCCAATTACACTTTAGAACCAGACATTTCTGTGTGTGTGCAGGGTGTTTCTTGAAGTAAAAACAAGACTTTTTTATGGGATGACAGCAGTAATTGTTTTTGGACTATAACACCCCTGAGGTTCAAACGCTTGGCCCCCTCCTTGCTATCTCCCCAACTCCTCCCACCCCAAGGGGAGTTTTTAAATACTTACATTTTTATTATAAAGTTTCAGATTATATAGTTTCAGAGATAGAACTAAATAAAATCATAGATCACTGATAGATGAAATTAAAATTATTATAGACAAAACATAAAAATTGATGCTTTTCATCTCAAATTTTTCCTTTTGGAACTTGCTGATGTGAAGATAAATTAATCCAGATATACAAGTATGCAACTATATACTGCCAGTTCTGGTATGGCCATCCCTACTTTTAGGAAATCACTAAACGAAGGCTCAAAAATTCATTTACATCATTTGAGATAGAAAGCAGGAAACATAAAGATAACGCACGAATCTTCTGAAGATAATTGACAAGAAAGAAATAGGGAAGTTCGGCGCTCTAATACCATCTGATTTAATTAAGACAATTGAAGAGGACCTGAAGTTCTTACAAGCCAACAACTGAGAGACAACCTTTTGTTTGTAAATTTTGCTTTAGTTCCGAGGAGTCAATGCATTGCTGCAGATATGATTTGTCGTTGGTAGTCACCATAAAACTCTCAGCACGACCTCAAATGTACAGAAATAATAATTTGCCAGATCAAAGGGAAATATTCTACTTGCATCCAAACTTAATTATGAAGAAAAACATGTACATAAAGAGTGCAATAAGCTTGATTTTGACAGTTCACAAAAAGAACTACTATGATGTGCTTTCACCAAGCATTGATTACAGTATAATGCAGTCTGTAATTTATTACGAGAAATTAATATGTTAAATAGACATTCATAAGTGAGATGCTAGATCAAATGAACCCTAGAAATGTTACATTGGAGATTCTCCAATCAAAAGGGATGTTTTATAGTGTGACTCAAAGGTATATAATTTTAATTTTGATTCTAGAGGAATTTGTCCTTAGAAGTCCTGGCTCCAATAAGTTTTTGTGTGAGAATGTATCACCATTAGTATAGGAAACTAACATCTTTGCTACTTCAAACTGTAACATCACAGGTGATTAAACTAACCATCCCTTAATTTCTCTATTGCCTTATCCAACAGCTGGGACATAGAAAATAAGTGTCACCATATCATTTTTTATTTGGCCAGTATCCTATAAGATGTAGCCAAACAAACATTAAATATAGAGATATTCGCGCAACCTGAGGTATTCCGAGCCAGTGAGTAGACTGGAGAAGCTTCCATGAAAGGAATCATCTGGCTGACAAGAGGTCCCAACTGCAAATTGACAAAATTAAACTTCAAAGGACGAAGAAAAGTTGATAAAGCCAAATAAGTAGTAAGTGATCCTTAAACTAGCCCAAGAGGGCAATAGACTATCTATCGTTAGAGACTCCCACAACTCTCGATGCTGAAAATATCCACCATTCACTCAAAGCCTGGTATATATATCTCTGATAGTGAAACTGATTACAGAATAAACAAAATAAAGGAATACACATTCAAACCTGAAACCCAAAGGCCAAAGCTGATCAATATACAACTTTCATTCAACATTTAAATGAAAAAGATATTCTTCCTAGAAAATTACTGATTAAAGAGAGTTCTGACAATATTCCTTTTAGTTTATGAAAGGAAATTACATGGTTTCTGAAATAAAAAGTACATGGATACACTATAGAATAGATGTTTTAATTTTGTGGTTATTTGCTTGGTTTGATAGAAATTCTGTAGTTTATCCTGTCCATAACTTCATATATGTCATGTGGTTAAACCCTGAAAGTGAGAGGAAACAGACCAAGACGAGGTTAAGACAAGTGCAAGCGGAAGTCCAAAGCGGGTAGATGAAGCATAGGCATGGATTTGATGCTGAGGATGCGAACATATTGGCAAGTATTTTTTGAAGAGGTTATTTGTTACTTTACCCGCTAGCTATGATCTTACTTTATTGGTTACCTTGCAAAGCCATGGAATTGGATCCTCTGGATATGTATTACATATTCATTGTGATGATAAAATCTTTTACAGTCTGTTGGTGAACCGATTAATCTGATACCTGGATTCAAGGTTGTGCAATTTCAAATATGCACTGGCCTTCGAAAATTCAGAAATTTTAATCTTCCATTCTGGGCTGTGAATAAATTGCAAATCATAATTATCGAACTACTTCAGAAGGTAGCAGATAGTTGGCTGACATGAACATTGTAAAAAATCTCTCACTTGTCATGCTATTCATCTGGAGCTTGCTCGTCAGGTAGGTATGTGAACCAAATGTAAGGAAAGTAATGAAGCAGAATTAAACAAGGGAAAAGCATAAAACCGTGAAACATGATATTGGAGATGTTTATGTAACTATGTCACTTGAAAGAACGATGAAAATTGAGCCTTTGAGTTGATTGCCCATTGTGGGATGCCAGTTACTTTCATAGAGACAAGTGAACAGATAAGTAACAAATAGAAGAGTTGCTTGATATTTAATAAGCATTTAGTAGGTACCTGGAAAAAGAGAGAAAATGAAAGAAAGAAGTGTGTAAATAAACATAAGCAATGTGGAGATTACGTTAGACATGCAACTATATGGTCACTAAGTGACTAGCCGTAGGAAAAGAAATTGTTATAGCTCAGCTATAGAGTCTACCAAAATTAGTTCTATTAGCATCAGTAATACCCGTAGAAAAATGAATTAACTGAAAGACATAAAGTGTATATAATATGTAATACAGCTTGAAACAGATGGGGAGGTTTCCAAGAATTGACCACATCTATGACTTAATTCCTCAGTGTTCTCCACACCAAGCATCAATTTTCCAATGATGTAAATACTATCGCAATTAAAATGAAGATTGTAACTTTTGTAATATTTGAATTGCATTTGAACCAGGTAAAAGATATGTATAAAAATAAAATTACCTGTTCAAAGTATGGTACTGCCTCTGACGCTGGCCTGTTGTTATACGAAATTATTGCGCTTGCCTTCATCAGTAGACATATAAAGTATACATTAATTCCATAAACACTAAGAACTGTATTCAAATGCAGAAACCATGTTCCTGCAACCAAAGTTGGAACAAACTTAACTACTTAGCGATGATTTGCTTATGTAAACAGAGGCCATTGGATATTCAGTTGAAAGCATTGTTACGCAAGTTTGAAAGGAAGAACCAACCTTTGGAATCTTCTCACAGAAATAACTTCCAATAAGGACTTGAAGAAGTGCACCATTGCTGTTAATAAATATGCAAAATAGTTAAACAAAATACAAGATAATAGTAATATTGATGATCGTGATAAAGGAAAATTTAATCACATTGTACTGATACTGATACATCTAAACACCTAGAGAGCTATAAACATAATTTATATACCAGCAGCAAAACTATGTAGATCAAAGAGCATTATAGGTCTGAAGAATTTGAAAGCAAGAAAATCAAACATTTGCTACATTGTCCGTCAAATTTTTCATGATTGGCATTTCTAGTAGTCTAATAGAGAACAACTCAAAGATTTTAGGTTCCAAGAATAAATCAGCCTGCAGCCATCACATGCTATTTTATGCAATTTATAAGCTCCATGACACCTGTCATAACCATCAGGAACTTTCAGAATAGAACAAAGCTACAAATTCCCAAGAATGAAACATATGCTCAAAATACTTTCTTAGAATTGTGTCACAAAACATAAGCACAACAGCAGACAGCACAAAAAGCACTTGTGTTCCACTCATGCCAGTATTTGACTTTATCTTACCTATGACCAACGGAGTAAAGAGGAAGATCCATAAGCTCGAGAAATGAAAGCCCAAAGTCTGATAAATCAGACCCTAAGATCAGATCAAAAGATATATGAAACCTCTCATAAATTTCTCTGGTAACTTTTTCATGATCAAATGTCACATTGTAGGGCAGGGATATGATGAAATAGCCCTCCTTTGCCAGTTGCTGAAGCAAATAGCTGTCAACACAAAAAAAAAAAAAAAAAAAAAAAGGTAAACATGAAATGATAATGCACTTGCAATCTAGTTCTTAAAATATCTCCCTTCAAAAATGGAAATCAGAGAAACAGTTCCTAGAGCAGTCTCGATATTCTTTACTTAAGAACTTGTACTCCTGGGGAAAAGAAAAATTATTCAATAAAAAACTACTAGATGTGTGAGTTTTCCGTCATTCAAAATGTAAATTAACAAAAGAAAACACCATTAGCCAAAGTGTACATCTTTTCAAAATCTATGAAGCATAGCAAATGTAACATTCAAGCCAAGTCTAGTGGGCTATAATATTTGTTCGGTGAAGAAAGAAAAACCCAACTCAACAGTAAGTTAACAGTGGATTACCTGTAAGAAACTTCAGGGACAGCACCAATAAAAGCACCCCCAATAAATTTTATAACCGCTTTGGGTTTCTTTCCTTTTGGTGGAGGGATAATCAAACAAGAATCAAACCTTTTGAAAATTCTACCATTATTATAGTTATAGGAAGAAGGCTCCTTCAAACGGTTAGGATTAACCATTTGTGCTTGAGTTTTGAATTTTTTCATTTTGGAGGCGTTTTTACAGGTGTCGATGGGTAAGAAACTGGTGAGACGATTATCAAAAAGAGTGGTTTCTCGGAATTTTATTTTGGGAAGATTATGAGGGAAGGTGGAGCTCGCGACAGCTGCCATAGCTGTCAACTATCTTCAATAGCCAAAAGAAAAACACAAACGCCCGGAAGAAATAAAAATTAGTCTGGACGGTAAGCGCGGGAGGGGTAAGTACGTGGCCGGTAGTGATACGCTGATTGGGTAGTTGAGAAATTGATATTTCAATTTCAATCTAAGAGGAAAAAATATGAAAATGTAAATACGAACAGAATAGAAATCTCCATTGGGGCCGGGACCAAAAGGGGCCGAGAAATTTAGGGTATGGACTAAAAGAAATTGAAAAAATTGGTGTGTGAATTGAAAGGGGCTTATCGGATTTGTAAAATCCGAAATACTAGTTAATTAAGAGTTTCAGATTTTACAAATCCGAATCAGTTGTAAAAGGTAAAAAAAAGAAAAACAGAAGCATAGATTCGGATTTGAAAAATTCAAATTTATTCTTCCCGAAATACTTCTTCAAGACAGTCCACCACGTCCCAGACAACTAGCACCACGTCAAAAACAACAAGTACCATGTCCAGAAACGTCTACATTCATGTGTGTGAATTTAACCTGATTTTTCACAAAGACAGTCCACCACGTCCCAAATAACTAGCACCACGTCAAAAACAACTAGCACCATGTCCATAAACGTCTACATTCATGTGTGTGAATTTAAACTGATTTTTTCATAAAGACAGTCCACCACGTCTCAAACAACTGGAACTACGTCTCAAAAAACTAGCACCACGTCCAGCAATGTCTATATCCATTCAAGTGAACTTAGACGTGGTGCTATTTTTTCTGAGACGAGGTAAGATGTTATTGATAAAAAATCAGTTTAAATTCACATGTCTAGATGTAGACGTTTTTGGACGTGGTGCTAGTTGTTTGAGACGTGGTGCTAGTTATTCTGATACGTGGTAGACTATATTTGTGAAAAAAAATCAGTTTAAATTCACATGCATGTATGTAGACTTTTTTTTTACGTGGTTCTAGTTGTTCTGAGACGATGTGAGATGTTATTGTGAAAAAATCAGTTTAAATTCACATGTCTGAAAGTAGACGTTTATGGACATGGTTCTAGTTTTTTAAGACGTGGTGCTAGTGGTTCTAAGATGTGGTAGTCTGTCTTTGTAAAAAAATCAGTTTAAATTCACATGCACGAAAATAGACGTTTTTTGGACGTGGTGCTAGTTGTTCTGAGACGATGTGAGATGTTTTGTGAAAAAATCAGTTTAGACGTAGACGTTTTTGGACGTGGTTCTAGTTGTTTGAGGCGTGGTGCTAGTTTTTTGAGACGTGGTAGACTGTCATTGTGAAAAAAATCAGTTTAAATTCACTTGTATGGATGTAGAAGTTTTTGGACGTGGTTCTAGATGTTATGAGACAAGTCGAGATGTTTTGTGAAAAAATCAGTTTAAATTCACATGTCTGGATGTAGACATTTTTGGACGTGGTGCTAGTTATTTAAGACGTGGTGATAGTTGTTTGACACGTGGTAGACTGTCATTGTGAAAAAAAAAATCAGTTTAAATTCACATGAATAGATGTAGGCGTTTTTTGCCGTGGTACTAGTTGTTCTGAGACGAGTTGAGATGTTGTATAGCTATTTTATTTGTTTTATTTTATTACAACACCTACTTACAAGATCATGAACATTTCTAAGAGTTATATGGTCATTTTAATTGTTTTATCTCCACAAAACTCTTAGATCAGAGATCATAAATATTTATAAGAGTTGAATGGTCATTTTATTTGTTTTATCTCCTTACAAGTCTTAGATATGAGATCATGATCATTTATAAGAATTGTATAGCCGTTTTATTTGTTTTATCTTATCAAAACCTTAGATAAGAGATTATGAACATTTCGGTCCACCTCATACGTTTTTGGACGTGGTTCTAGTTGTTCTGAAACGAGAAGAGATGTTTTGTGAAAAAATCAGTTTAAATTCACATGCCTGGATGTAGACGTTTTTGGACGTGGTGCTAGATGTCTGAGACGTGGTAATAGTTGTTTGAGACGTGGTAGACTGTCATTGTGAAAAAAAAATCAGTTTAAATTTACATGAATGGATGTAGACGTTTTTTGGCCTTTGTGTTAGTTGTTCTGAGACGAGTTGAGATGTTGGATGGACATTTTATTTGTTTAACTTATTACAACACATACTTACAAGATTATGAACATTTCTAAGAGTTATATGGTCATTTTAACTGTTTTATCTCCACAAAACTCTTAGATCAGAGGTCATGAACATTTCTAAGAGTTGAATGGTCATTTTATTTATTTTATCTCATTACAAGTCTTAGATATGAGATCATGATCATTTATAAGAATTGTATAGCCGTTTTATTTGTTTTATCTTATCAAAACCCTTAGATAAGAGATTATGAACATTTCGGTCCACCTCATACGTTTTTGGACGTGGTTATAGTTGTTCTGAGACGAGGTGAGATATTTTGTGAAAAAATCAGATTAGACCGTCTCTCATCCCAGATTAGATCTTACAAGGCTTTGTAGACTATGTGACCCCGATGGAATTATATGATGTTCATATGTATGTAATTGGTACAATTGTTTACAAGTGCTTATAGGTATAATTGATTATGTGTAGTTGCATTAGTGAATTGGTTAGGTATTGATGTAATGGTATATGTAATTGGAAGAATTGCTTATTTGATGTTCGATGGATTAAATTTGGGAATTGGATTATGGTCATATTGTATTTGTATATTGGATAGAAGTTTTATGAATACATTATGGTTAGATAATAGGTATAAGTGTTATGGATTGGATTATTGTACTATCTATTCTTTCTTATATTTGTCCGCTTTCAATTAAATTCGGATCTTCTAAATCCGAATTTAATTTATTTCGAATTTAGAAGATCCGAATTTTTAATTAAATTTGGATTTCGGAAATCCGAATTCAATGTATTTTGGATTTTCCTAATCCGAACATTTTATCCGGATGTAGACGTTTTTGGACGTGGTTCTAGTTGTTAAAGACGTGGTTCTAGTTGTTCTGAGACGTGGTAGACTGTTTTTGTGAAAAAAATCATTTTAAATTCACATGCATATATTTAGAATTTTTTGGATGTGGTGCTAGTTTTTTTGAAACGATGTGAGATGTTTTGTGAAAAAATCAGTTTAAATTCACATGTCTGGATGTAGACGTTTTTTGATGTGGTGCTAGTTGTTTGAGACATGGTAGACTGTCTTTTGTGGAAAAAAATCAGTTTGAATTCATATGCATGTATGTAGACGTTTTTGGACGTGGTGGTAGTTTTTCTGAGACGAGATGAGATGTTTTGTGAAAAAATAAGTTTAAATTTGGATCTTCTAAATTCGAATTTAATTTATTTTAGATTTAGAAGATCCAAATTTTTTATTAAATTCGAATTTCGAAAATTTGAATTTGATGTATTTCGGATTTTCCTAATCCGAGCATTTATCTGGATGTAGAAGTTTTTGGACGTGGTTCTTGTTTTTTTGGACGTGGTGCAAGTTGTTCTTAGATTTTGTAGATTGTCTTTGTGAAAATAAAAATCAGTTTGAATTCACATGCATGTATGTAGAAGTTTTTGGACGTGGTGCTAGTTTTTCTGATACGATGTGAGATGTTTTGTGAAAAAATCAGTTTAAATTAACCAGTCTGGATGTAGACGTTTTTGGACGTGGTTCTTGTTGTTTGAGACGTGGTTCTAGTTGTTTGAGACGTGGTAGACTGTCTTTTGTGGAAAAAAATCAATTTAAATTTATATGCATGTATGTAGACGTTTTTGGACGTGGTGCTAGTTTTTCTGAGACGAGGTGAGATGTTTTGTGAAAAAATAAGTTTAAATTCGGATCTTCTAAATCCAAATTTAATTTATTTTAGATTTAGAATATCCAAATTTTTTATTAAATTCAGATTTTAGAAATTCAAATTTGATGTATTTCGGATTTCTCTAATCCGAACATTTTATCTGGATGTAGACGGTTTTGGACGTGGTTCTTGTTGTTTTAGACGTGGTGCTAGTTGTTCTTAGACGTTGTAGACTGTCTTTGTGAAAAAAAAATTAGTTTAAATTCACATGCATGTATGTAGACGTTTTTGGACGTCGTTCTAGTTGTTCTGAGATGAGGTGAGATATTTTGTGAAAAAATCAGTTTAAATTCACATGTCTGAAAGTAGACGTTCGTGGACGTGGTTCTAGTTTTTTAAGACGTGGTGCTAGTGGTTCTAAGACGTGGTAGTCTGTCTTTGTAAAAAAATCAGTTTAAATTCACATGCACGAAAATAGACGTTTTTTGGACGTGGTGCTAGTTGTTCTGAGACGATGTGAGATGTTTTGTGAAAAAATCAGTTTAGACGTAGACGTTTTTGGACGTGGTTCTAGTTGTTTGAGGCGTGGTGCTAGTTTTTTGAGACGTGATAGACTGTCATTGTGAAAAAAATCAGTTTAAATTCACTTGTATGGATGTAGAAGTTTTTGGACGTGGTTCTAGTTGTTATGAGACAAGTCGAGATGTTTTGTGAAAAGATCAGTTTAAATTCACATGTCTGGATGTAGACATTTTTGGACGTGGTGCTAGTTGTTTAAGACGTGGTGATAGTTGTTTGACACGTGGTAGACTGTCATTGTGAAAAAAAATCATTTTAAATTCACATGAATAGATGTAGGCGTTTTTTGCCGTGGTGCTAGTTGTTTTGAGACGAGTTGAGATGTTGTATAGCTATTTTATTTGTTTTATTTTATTACAACACCTACTTACAAGATCATGAACATTTCTAAGAGTTATATGGTCATTTTAATTGTTTTATCTCCACAAAACTCTTAGATCAGAGATCATAAATATTTATAAGAGTTGAATGGTCATTTTATTTGTTTTATCTCCTTACAAGTCTTAGATATGAGATCATGATCATGTTTTATCTCCTTACAAGTCTTAGATATGAGATCATGATCATTTATAAGAATTGTATAGCCGTTTTATTTGTTTTATCTTATCAAAACCTTAGATAAGAGATTATGAACATTTCGGTCCACCTCATACGTTTTTGGACGTGGTTCTAGTTGTTCTGAGACGAGAAGAGATGTTTTGTGAAAAAATCAGTTTAAATTCACATGCCTGGATGTAGACGTTTTTGGACGTGGTGCTAGATGTTTGAGATGTGGTAATAGTTGTTTGAGACGTGGTAGACTGCCATTGTGAAAAAAAATCAGTTTAAATTTACATGAATGGATGTAGACGTTTTTTGGCCGTGGTGTTAGTTGTTCTGAGACGAGTTGAGATGTTGGATGGACATTTTATTTGTTTAACTTATTACAACACATACTTACAAGATTATGAACATTTCTAAGAGTTATATGGTCATTTTAACTGTTTTATCTCCACAAAACTCTTAGATCAGAGGTCATGAACATTTCTAAGAGGTGAATGGTCATTTTATTTATTTTATCTCATTACAAGTCTTAGATATGAGATCATGATCATTTATAAGAATTGTATAGCCGTTTTATTTGTTTGATCTTATCAAAACCCTTAGATAAGAGATTATGAACATTTCGGTCCACCTCATACGTTTTTGGACGTGGTTATAGTTGTTCTGAGACGAGGTGAGATATTTTGTGAAAAAATCAGATTAGACCGTCTCTCATCCCAGATTAGATCTTACAAGGCTTGGTAGACTATGTGACCCCGATGGAATGATATAATGTAATTGGTACAATTGTTTACAAGTGCTTATAGGTATAATTGATTATGTGTAGTTGCATTAGTGAATTGGTTAGGTATTGATGTAATGGTATATGTAATTGGAAGAATTGCTTATTTGATGTTCGATGGATTAAATTTGGGAATTGGATTATGGTCATATTGTATTTGTATATTGGATAGAAGTTTTATGAATACATTATGGTTAGATAATAGGTATAAGTGTTATGGATTGGATTATTGTACTATCTATTCTTTCTTATATTTGTCCGCTTTCAATTAAATTCGGATCTTCTAAATCCGAATTTAATTTATTTCGAATTTAGAAGATCCGAATTTTTAATTAAATTTGGATTTCGGAAATCCGAATTCAATGTATTTTGGATTTCCCTAATCCGAACATTTTATCCGGATGTAGACGTTTTTGGACGTGGTTCTAGTTGTTAAAGACGTGGTTCTAGTTGTTCTGAGACGTGGTAGACTGTTTTTGTGAAAAAAATCATTTTAAATTCACATGCATATATTTAGAATTTTTTGGATGTGGTGCTAGTTTTTTTGAAACGATGTGAGATGTTTTGTGAAAAAATCAGTTTAAATTCACATGTCTGGATGTAGACGTTTTTAGATGTGGTGCTAGTTGTTTGAGACATGGTAGACTGTCTTTTGTGAAAAAAAATCAGTTTAAATTCATATGCATGTATGTAGACGTTTTTTGATGTGGTGCTAGTTGTTTGAGACATGGTATACTGCCATTGTGAAAAAAAATCAGTTTAAATTTACATGAATGGATGTAGACGTTTTTTGGCCGTGGTGTTAGTTGTTCTGAGACGAGTTGAGATGTTGGATGGACATTTTATTTGTTTTACTTATTACAACACATACTTACAAGATTATGAACATTTCTAAGAGTTATATGGTCATTTTCACTGTTTTATCTCCACAAAACTCTTAGATCAGAGGTCATGAACATTTCTAAGAGTTGAATGGTCATTTTATTTATTTTATCTCATTACAAGTCTTAGATATGAGATCATGATCATTTATAAGAATTGTATAGCCGTTTTATTTGTTTTATCTTATCAAAACCCTTAGATAAGAGATTATGAACATTTCGGTCCACCACATACGTTTTTGGACGTGGTTATAGTTGTTCTGAGACGAGGTGAGATATTTTGTGAAAAAATCAGATTAGACCGTCTCTCATCCCAGATTAGATCTTACAAGGCTTGGTAGACTATGTGACCCCGATGGAATAATATGATGTTCATATGTATGTAAATTGTACAATTGTTTACAAGTGCTTATAGGTATAATTGATTATGTGTAGTTGCATTAGTGAATTGGTTAGGTATTGATGTAATGGTATATGTAATTGGAAGAATTGCTTATTTGATGTTCGATGGATTAAATTTGGGAATTGGATTATGGTCATATTGTATTTGTATATTGGATAGAAGTTTTATGAATACATTATGGTTAGTAAATTGGTATAAGTGTTATGGATTGGATTATTGTACTATCTATTCTTTCTTATATTTGTTCTCTTTCAATTAAATTCGGATCTTCTAAATCCGAATTTAATTTATTTCGAATTTAGAAGATCCGAATTTTTAATTAAATTTGGATTTCGGTAATCCGAATTCAATGTATTTCGGATTTCCCTAATCCGAACATTTTATCCGGATGTAGACGTTTTTGGACGTGGTTCTAGTTGTTAAAGACGTGGTTCTAGTTGTTCTGAGATGTGGTTGACTGTTTTTGTGAAAAAAATCATTTTAAATTCACATGCATATATTTAGAATTTTTTGGATGTGGTGCTAGTTTTTTTGAAACGATGTGAGATGTTTTGTGAAAAAATCAGTTTAAATTCACATGTCTGGATGTAGACGTTTTTAGATGTGGTGCTAGTTGTTTGAGACATGGTAGACTGTCTTTTTTGGAAAAAAATCAGTTTAAATTCATATGCATGTATGTATACGTTTTTGGACGTGGTGGTAGTTTTTCTGAGACGAGATGAGATGTTTTGTGAAAAAATAAGTTTAAATTTGGATCTTCTGAATTCAAATTTAATTTATTTTAGATTTAGAAGATCCAAATTTTTTATTAAATTCGAATTTCGGAAATTCGAATTTGATGTATTTTGGATTTTCCTAATCCGAACATTTATCTGGATGTCGACGTTTTTGGACGTGGTTCTTGTTTTTTTATACGTGGTGCTAGTTGTTCTTAGATGTTGTAGACTGTCTTTGTGAAAATAAAAATCAGTTTGAATTCACATGCATGTATGTAGAAGTTTTTGGACGTGGTGCTAGTTTTTCTGATACGATGTGAGTGTTTTGTGAAAAAATCAGTTTAAATTAACCTGTCTGGATGTAGACGTTTTTGGACGTGGTTCTAGTTGTTTGAGACGTGGTAGACTGTCTTTTGTGGAAAAAAATCAATTTAAATTTATATGCATGTATGTAGACGTTTTTGGACGTGGTGCTAGTTTTTCTGAGACGAGGTGAGATGTTTTGTGAAAAAATAAGTTTAAATTCGGATCTTCTAAATCCAAATTTAATTTATTTTAGATTTAGAATATCCAAATTTTTTATTAAATTCAGATTTTCAGAAATTCAAATTTGATATATTTCGGATTTCTCTAATCCGAACATTTTATCTGGATGTAGACGGTTTTGGACGTGGCTCTTGTTGTTTTAGACGTGGTGCTAGTTGTTCTTAGACGTTGTAGACTGTCTTTGTGAAAAAAAAATTAGTTTAAATTCACATGCATGTATGTAGACGTTTTTGGACGTGGTGCTAGTTTTTCTGAGATGAGGTGAGATGTTTTGTTAAAAAATCCGTTTAAATTCACCTGCCTGGATATAGACGTTTTTGGACGTGGTTCTTGTTGTTTTAGACGTGGTGCTAGTTGTTCTTAGACGTGGTAGACTGTCTTTGTGAAAAAAAAAATCAGTTTAAATTCACATGCATGGATGTTGACATTCTTAGACGTGGTTCTAGTTGTTTTGAGACGAGTTGAGATGTTATTGTGGAAAAATCTGTTTAAATTCACATGTCTGGATGTAGACGTTTTTGGACGTGGTGCATGTTGTTTGAGACGTGGCGCTACTTGTTCTGAGACGTAGTAGACCGTCCTCAATATTTGGATTTCTAAAATCCAAAATTTGTTAATTTAATTAATTAGCGTCATTAGTATTTAATTCTAACAGATTTTCGTGGTTTTTCGGATTCTTAAAATCTGAATTTTTTGAAATTCGAATTTTAAGAATCCGATAGGCCCCTATATGTCCACATTTTTAAAATTTTCCTCCATTCAGTCCACACATTTATTTTTAATTCCGTTTTGGGCAAAAATTCAATCTCCATCCTCGTCCTAGTATTTGCATAAGGCCTGAAAAATCTATAAAAATGATGACAACCTAACCAAATCAGAAAGATTCTTGTTCAAATATTTTGGGGATAAATAATCCATACCATCACACACACAATTACAAAAGAAAATGAATTTCTCCTGTAAAGAAGGGGAACTTGATATCAACCACACGTACTAAGCCTCTATGCAAAAGAGTTTTGCAAATTCCACTGGCATCCTCCACATTATATGGTTCACTAACAGTTTAGACACCACCGAACAAAGATTGGGTCTTATATGCAAGACATTTTGCATAGTCTCACCATATATCTTCTTTAGAGTAGGTATACTTTTTTGAACTTCAAACGTGCATGTGTCTCCATAAACTTCAACTATTAACAAGGATGATACCCAAAGCACCAAGGATTACGGATAACAAAGGAGAAGGGCGTGATTTTGGATGAAAAATAGTTCCAGAGATCTCAATGTTCTCAGATCGCCTGGTGGACCCTCCTCGACATGACTGACAGCCAATTCACACTTTTGTGCCATAGTTTTGCATTGCTGAAATAACATGTAGGTGGTGTTTGGCCATCTTCCAACAAATTTAAAGCAAAACTATTAGGTTTCATTATAACCTTGAGCCTTTTTGCCTGTTGTATCCTTAATAACACACTACTTATCCTCAAAAAAGACTTTTAGCCTTTTTCAAGAAGCTGCCCAACACTCAACAAGTTTTGATCAATATCAGGTACATATAAAACATCATAAATATGTTTCAAACCTGTCAAGCTCGTCACTATGTCTTTCCCTTTTACTGAAATAAGCTGGATATTCCAATCCTTACTTTAGAGATAAAAGTCTTATCTATCTCTATAAAGAGAGCCCGGTCATTAGTCATATGATTGGTGCAACTGCTATCTATCAACCAATAATCAAATGATATGTTCTTCGTTGCAAAACATATAGCTACAAACAGCTGTTCTACATCTTTCTCTATTGCATGTACTCTTGTTGTTTTAGACTGTTGGGATTTGCATACTCTTTCCATGTGTCCCATGTTGCCACACTTGTTGCACTTGACATCAGGCCTCCACCAACATAACTTTGGTTGATGGTTTCATCTCTTACAATGAAGACAGGGTGATCCTCCATTCTTTTCGTTGCTGGAATTGCTACTCTTATATTTCCCTTTGAATTTATTGTGTTTGCCTTCTGAACTTTTTAACTTTGCTATCAAAGCACCTTGCGTAGTTCCTTCTTTTCTCGTCATCCTTTGTTGATCCTGAGCTTACAAAGCATTAACCAACTCCGCCGAGGAGATGCTTGACAGATCCTTAGACTCCTCCAATGAAGAGATTTTTTATTCATATTTCTCAGGAATAGTGACAAGAATTTTTTGACCAATTCTTTCATCAGAAAAATCCTTACCTAGCAGTCTCATTTTATTGACAATATCCAGCAATTTGTCTGAATAATCCTTAATAATCTCAGACTCCTTCATCTTCATCATTTCAAATTCTCGAATCAAGTTGAGATTTTGCATGCTCGTGGTTCGTTCATTGCCCTGATACTCCTTCTTGAGATACCCCCAGATGGTTTTGGCCGAACCTAGGTTCATGATTGATGTGCTCAAATTACAACACTAATAAAACCTATTTCTTAGCACACTTTAGGACCACTAATCCTTCCGTATAGTAGAATAAGGTATCGAATTCACAGGTAATACTAAACACTTATGTATCGAATTAAACTGGAATCATGCAAGAGTTGGACAGTAAAAAACTTTAGTTTGATAAAATAAAAGCAAACAAATTCAGCAAGATAAATTGATGGGATTTTAGGATGGTGATTCCACTACCTTCACATTCAGCTAGTATTGGCTACACATGGTTTCTCCAATTCTCTTCGGACCTTAGGCTGTATTACCGATAAGATTCAATCTCAAACATCACAACATAGGAAACCGCCAACAAGATAATAAGTTTACTAAAAAGATTCAATCTCCGAAAGGAAACCACCAACAAGATAATAAACTTACTAACGAGATTCAATCTCCATCATTGTAACAAAGAAACTGTTGGAGTTGAATATATAAACTATGCTTGTATTGTACATTTTCCCAGTTAATATATCGATATATGTTTTGGTTATATCTTGTTGTGCATTATATTTCCACTTGTATTATGTAGTTAGATGATGAAGTGTCTTATGTGACACAGTAGATCTCATCATTGGTTAAAAGACATAATATATAAATGAGGTTCGTAACCGAGACAACTTTGGACAAACTGTTGGTTTAGGTTATTATGTGATTCAGATAATTTGTTTGTCTAAACTAATTGAATCATATAGTTATGCCCGGGGCGTATTGAACTTGACCATTTAGAATGATTTGTCTTGTACTGATTTAATAGACAAATTGTTCTTAGTATTCTATCTCTTAATCCCTAGACTTGAGCGGCATGAGGATTAGACATAGTGTACTTTGATCTGCCAATGGGTGAGGTCAATTATGGCCAATAGTCTCGGTAGGTTGGGTGCACGTGTTTAGTTGCTTGATGTGCTGCTGCTTGTTGAAAGGAAACCATGTACTGGTGCGTCCGGGGTGATGGTGCTCCCGAGATGAGCTCGTTATGTTTATTATACTAAACTCAGCTAGTGGACTTATGTCCCGTATAGTAAAAAGGTCGAGCGGTACTAGTCTCGAAATTAAAGAAGTTAATTAATTAATTTATCTGTAAATTAATAAAATTAACGAGCACTATATCTTTGATGTGGGGAGATTATGAATAAATTAATTAAGTTGTTCCAAAAGCAATTCTGGTGTAGGATGGTAATGCCAAAATTAATCCGCTAGTGGTACGATTAATTTTGTAATGGGATCATTGAATAGGTAGAATTAATTAATTGATTAATTATTCCTAATGGTTAATTGAGTAATTAACAAAGTAGAATTATTTAATTAATTAATTAAGTCTTAAGTTTCAATTAGAATTAGGAAATCCTAGAGATTAAGAAATCTAATTTGGATTTGGTATATCCTATTAGATTGGTTACCTAATTGGATTTGGAAACTAATTAATTACTTAAACTCATTAGGAAGGCCAATCCTAAACTAACTTGGGGTCTCTCTTGTAACTCTACATATAGACAAGGGATTAGCTATTCCACAATATACAATTCATAAGTTTTCAAGACAAGAAAACTAGAGAGATAAAATTCTAGAGAGAGAAAACTTTATCTCTCTAAGTCCGAATTTTCTAAGGCTATTAGCGGCTGGAATTCTCCCAATTTTCCAGCGGCACGTGTGGCTTTCTCTCTCCGGGCAGCACGTGGATTGTACGCGCCAGGTGCGGTGGTACTGGAATTTTTCTAGCAAGTGGATTGTGGTGATTAGCTAATCAATTGCTCGTTAGATTGCTGCCCACACAGCATACAAACAAAGTTTTAAGGCATACAAGAGAATCACCTGAGTATACGCTTCAATAGGTAATTCTTATGTTTCCGCATTTAATTAAGAATTTATTTGTTGCGTGATAAATCGAAAAGTGCAAACCAAGATCCTGTGCAATGTTATTTCAAGCAAGGGTTGGAATAGCGATTGTGCTAGCGTCTAGGCCTGGCCAGATATTCCGATTCTGGAATGCGTAGCACGAAAGCGAGTTTCTGGCTAGGCCCGGTCAGATAATCTTTTAATTGGTATCAGAGTCTAGTTTTGGATTTTATGCTTGTTCGATTTATTACATGGTTTTATTTGCAGGTGGTTAAGAAATGCCGACTATTATGGTTACGTTTGTATGGGTTTTAATTAAACTCTGGGACATGTACGGATTTGATTTTATTATGAATGTTTGTAATAGTATAACCACGTGCTGGAAGCCGTGTAAGATTAGATCAAATCTGTAGTAGGAATTTTTCTATGTAATTTTGATTCTTTAATTTTCCTAGAAAGCCTTGTAGTATGAGAATTAATTTTTGTAATCGAAGGCGTTATGGTGGGGAATTTGAATTCGTGGGTTTTGGGTTATCATTAATTTGTAGAAACCCAGGAAAACCCAGAACGAATTGCAAGAAAACCAAATAGCGTAGAAGAAGCGAATGAGGGATTGGTGGCAGGGGTCGGAAAACGGCAGCACCACTGCTGCGCGGCGCAGCAGATTTATTGCGCCAGGGCGCGGCAGGAGCGGCATAGCGCGGCCCGTTCGGGTCACGTTTTGGCCCATTTTTTATCCAGTTTTTGTTTTTTGAAGTTCAAGACTCTTTCCATCGAGTTACGTGACGGGACACGAAATCAAGACAGAAGATGGAAGCGATTAAAACCATAATAGTCGGGAAATTTAATTTTCGCATTTATTTCCCGTATTTATTATTTTAATTTTTATGCTTTAATTTTTTGTGTTGTATTTTAGATGCATGTTTTTAAAGCATGATGGTTTTATGGTTGCATATAACTTAGGGTTAGTTAATTGCATGTTAAAACCGAAAAAAAACCCTCAATTTAGAAATCTAAGTGGGAGTGAGTTAGTTTAATATCCCCACGGCCACCATTACGAGTTCATATGCGATGTGGGTGGGCTTGCACATTTTCATTAGGGCCTTCCTCCATTCGGATGAGTCCAACCACGAGATCGCTAGATTATGAATTTCTGAGTAAGATGAATAGAGTAACTTTAACTAGGAGAAATGCGATACCCTCTCCATCTTAGGCGCACTATCCTGAGGTAACAAACTCAGAAGTCACGTAATGGCACACATTTAGTGTATGATCTGCAGTATTCCTCTCATCGAGGTTACGCTGCTTATTTGTACGGCTAAAAACACCGACTATTAGCTATATTTATCAATAGATCATTTGGTCAGATAGTGTTGTTAATGAACTTGGTTCTTCTCAAACGAATGTGGGTTAGCGTAAACGTCCACATTATCGTGGCTTGCGAATGAGATGTTGGTGGATTAAAATTATTGTTTTGAGGGAAATCAATAATTGTTAGAATTTCCTTGTTTTCGATATTCTAGTTTTAATAACTGAAACATTGTCTGTTTATTTATTTTACATTTTTTTCGATATGACATTCAACCCCTTAGCTGCTATATTAAAAGACAATAAGTTAACTGGAACTAATTATGTCGACTGGAGTCGTAATTTGGACATTGTCCTGATGGCAGAGCAGTATAAGTTTGTGCTCACCGAAGTATGTCCAAATGTGCCTAACGAGGACTCTCTTCAAGAGGATAGGGATGCCTATGCCAGGTGGAGAAAAACGGATGAGATGGCGCGGTGCTATATTTTGGCCTCTGTGTCAAATGTGCTACAACATCAGCTTCATCCCATGGTCTTTGCCTTCAACATGATGGCTCACCTGAGGGAGATGCTCGCTCATCAAGGCAGGACTGCTAGGCAATCAGCCATGAGAAATTTAATGAATACTAAAATGGCTGAGGTGGATCGGTGAGAGATCATGTGCTTCACATGATCAGTGACATCAACGAGATAGAGGTATTGGGAGGTGAAATCGACCCAGAAAGTCAGATAGATATTATCCTCCATAACTTAACCTCTAGTTTTGAGCAGTTTTGGGTCAACTATAATATGAATCAAAGAGTTTACACTCTACCCAAGCTCTTAACTGATTTGATGTCGGCCGAAGGCATCTTCCATGAGAAGAAGCAAGCTTTGGTCACAGCGAAGGCTTTAAGTTCTTCTCCTGCGCCTAAAGGCAAGAAGCATAAGAAGAAAAAGAATGCCAAGAAACTTGCTGCTAAGCCTGAAATCGCAAAGAAGAGCAAGCCTAAAGGCAAGTGCTTCAGGTGCGGGAAAATGGGACACTGGAAAGCGGATTGTCGAAAGACTAAAGGTACGATATTTTCTACCCTGATTACTGAGACATGTTTAGCGATGATTCCCACAGATACTTGGTGTGTGGATTCAGGCACCACTAATCATGTTTGTAATTCTTTGGAGTGGTTCAAAGTAGCTCAGAAGCTTAGAGAGGGTGAGCTTGACATCTATATGGGCGACACTACAAGAGTGTCAGTAGAAGCAGTGGGAGTTGTCACTTTAAATTTCGAGAGTTCTAGATTAGAATTATTTAATTGTCTTTATATACCGAGTTTTAGAAAGAACCTTATTTTGGTTTCTAAACTCTTAAAGAATGGTTATAAGTTTATTTTTTCTGATGAATCTATATTTATTAGAAGAAATGGAAAACTTATTTGTTCTGGTTCATTGGCTGGCAATTTGTTTGTGGTTAATTCTAACTCCCATGTTGTGCAAAACATAGAAATAGATAGCTCTTTATCTAACATTAATAAGAGAAAGAAACCTTCTGAAATGAATCAAATCTATCTTTGGCATCTCAGGCTAGGTCATATAAACCTTAGTAGGATTCAGAGGTTGGTCAATGATGGACCTTTAGGTTCATTAGAGATTGACAGTTATTCAACCTGCGAATCTTGCTTGGAGGGTAAGATGACCAAGAGATCTTTTAAAGAAAAGGTTATAGAGCCAAAAAAGTACTACAGTTGATTCATTCTGACTTGTGTGGACCAATTTCGGTCCAAGCACAAGGTGGGTTTGAGTATTTCGTGACGTTCATGGATGACTACTCAAGGTACGGGTACATTTACCTAATGCATCACAAGTCCGAGTGCTTTGGCAAGTTCAAAGAGTTTCGGGCAGATGTGGAAAAACATCATGGTAAGTGTATCAAGACAATGCGGTCAGATCGTGGTGGGGAGTACCTATCCCACAAATTTCGAGAATACCTTAGTGAGGTAGGAATTCAGTCTCAGTTATCTGCACCTGACACGCCACAGTAGAACGGTGTAGCAGAAAGAAGGAATCGAACTCTCATGGAAATGGTTAGGTCGATGATGAGCTATTGTGAATTGTCGAGTTCATTCTGGGGATATGCCTTAGAAATAACGGTGTATATTCTTAATCTTGTACCATCTAAAACCGTGCCTTTAACCCCAATAGAGTTGTGGAACAGGCGAAAGCCTAGTCTAAGACATCTCAGAATTTGGGGTTGCCCAGAACATGTGCTTAAGGCAGATGCGGCTAAGTTAGATGCAAGAACAGAATTAATGCTATTTGTAGGATATCCTAGGGGAACGAAAGGTGGTCTGTTTTATAGTCCTAAAGATCAGAAGGCAGTGGTTAGTACCAACGCTAGATTTTTGGAGGAAGACTATATCCTAGATCACAAGCCCAAGAGTAAGATAGTACTAGAAGAGCATAGAAGACAACTAATGCACCAGCACAAGTAGATACACCACACACTGCACAATAGATCATAGATGATGCGCCTACACAAGTGGTGCTTCGTCGTAGTGGGAGGGTTATAAAACAGCCCGACAGGTTCATTGGCGTGGGAGAGGCCTCAGACCTAGTCTCAGGCATGTCTGAGCCTGCCCAGTAAATTACAATGAGGAGATAAAGATGCAGAATCTTGGAGTAAGGCAATGATAACCGAGATGGGGTCAATGGACCACAATCAAGTCTGGGAGCTAGTGGATCTGCTTGATGGGTTTAAGCCCATTGGATGCAAGTAGGTCTAAAAATGCAAGAGAGGACTTGACGGAAAGGTGGAAACCTTTAAAGCTAGGCTGGTGGAGGAGGTGTATACTCAGAAAGAGGGAATCGATTATGCGGAAACCTTCTCCACGGTAGTCATGCTTAAGTCGATCCAGATTCTCTTGGCCATAGCTGCTCATTTAGATTATGAGATATGGCAGATGGATGTCAAGACAGCTTTTCTAAACGGAAGTCTTGAGGAAACCATCTTCATGCAGCAACCAGAAGGATTCGTTAAAAAAAGCCAAGAGCATAAGGTTTGCTGGCTTAAGAGGTCCATTTACAGACTTAAGCAGGCATCCTGATCTTAGAACATCCGGTTTGATGAGGTAATCTAGTTCTACAGATTTACTCAGTGTCCGGATGAGCAATGTGTGTACCACAGATGTGATGGAAACTTAGTGGTGTTTCTTGTGCTTTACGTAGATGACATTCTATTAATTAACAACAACAAGTGTTATCCAAGCAGTTTGATATGAAGGACATAGAGGAAGCGGGACATATCCTTTGGATCAAGATAGTTTGAGATCGTAGGAAATGTTCGTTAATGCTCTGCCAAGCTTCATACATAGATACGATTCTAGCCCGTTTTAACATGCAGAACTCCAAGAAAGGTTTTCTACCTTTCAGACACAGAGTGCATCTGTCTAAAGATTAGTCTCCCAAGACTGTTGAGGAGATAAAAGCCATAAAGACAGTTCCTTATGCTTCTGTAGTAGGAAGTCTCATGTATGCCATGTTGTGTACGATGCCTGATATTTGTTATGCCATTGGCATTGTAAGCAGATATCAGAGTAACCCTGGGAAAGCTCATTGAGAGGCAGTAAAATGCATTCTCAAGTATTTGCGCAGAACGAGAGACCAAGTGTTGGTTTATCAGGCGCCTGAGCTGGTACCCCGAGGTTACACAGATTCAAAATTCCAAGGTGACAGGTACAAGAGAAAGTCTACCTCAGGGTATATGTTTACTCTGGGAGGTAGAGCCATAGTTTGGTGGAGTGTCAAGCAGAAATGCGTGGCGGACTCTACCATGGAGGCTGAATACGTTGTCGCATCAGAGGCAGCAAAAGAAGCAGTATGGCTCAAAAACTTCCTAGTGGACTTAGATGTGATTCCTGGTTTGCAGAAGTCTATCACAGTGTATTGTGATAACAATGGTGCAATAGAAAACTCGAAGGAACCATGAGCCCACAAGGCGAGTAAACATATACAGTGCAAGTACCACCTAATACGAGACATCGTAAAGAGGAAAGACGTGATCATGGCTAAGATAGCATCAGAGGATAACCTTGCAGATCCGTTCACGAAGACATGACTTCAAAAGTCTTTGAGGCTCACGTAGAGGGCATTGGAATCAGATACTTAGGGAAGCCATGACAGTTTTTCTAGATATATAGTAGCAGAGTATATAGGGGTTGTATGTAGATGTATACTTAAAGCACAGCTTAAGTATTAGTGGGAGATTGTTGGAGTTGAATACATAAGTTATGCTTGTATTGTACATTTTCCCAGTTAATATATCGATTTATGTTTTGGTTATATCTTGTTGTGCATTATTTGTCCACTTATATTATGTAGTTAGATGATGAGGTGTTTTGTGTGATATAGTAGATCTCATCATTGGTTAAAAGACATAATATATAAATGAGGTTCGTAACCGAGACAGCTTTGGACAAACTGTCGATTTAGGTTATTATGTGATTCGGATAATTGGTTTGTCTAAACTAAATGAATCATATAGATTTGCCCGAGGCATATTGAACTTGACCATTTAGAATGATTTGTCTTGTACAGATTTAATAGACAAATCGTTCTTAGTATTCTATCTCTTAATCCCTAGACTTGAGCGGGCATGAGGATTAGACATAGTGTACTTCGATCTACCAATGGGTGAGGTCAATTGTGGCCAATAGTCTCGGTAGGTTGGGTGCGCGTGTTTAGTTGCTTGGTGTGCTGTTGCTTGTCGAAAAGAAACCATGTACAAGTGCGTCCGGGGTGATGGTGCTCCTGAGATGAGCTCGTTATGTTTATTATACTAAACCCAGCTGGTGGACTTATGTCCCGTATAGTAAAAAGGTCGAGTGGTACTAGTCTCGAAATTAAAGAAGTTAATTAATTAATTTATCAATAAATTAATAAAATTAATGAGCACTATATCTTTGACGTGAGGACATTATGAATAAATTAATTAAGTTGTTCCGGAAACAATTCTAGTGTAGGATGGTAGTGCCAAAATTAATCCGTTAGTGGTACGATTAATTTTGTAATGAGTTAATTGAATAGGTAAAATTAATTAATTGATTAATTATTTCTAAGGTTAATTAAGTAATTAACAGTGAAATTAATTAATTAATTAATTAAATCTTAAATTTCAATTAGAATTAGAAAATCCTAGAGATTAGGAAATCTAATTTGGATTTAGTTTATCCTATTAGATTGGTTACCTAATTGGATTTGGAAACTAGTTAATTACCTAAACCCATTAGGAAGGCCAATCCTAAACCAACTTGGGGTCTCTCTTGTAATTCTATATATAGACAAAGGATTAGCTATTCCACAATATACAATTCATAAGTTTTCAAGACAAGAAAACTAGAGAGAGAAAATTCTAGACAGAGAAAACTTTATTTCTCTAAGTCCGAATTTTCTAAGGCTATTGGCAGCTGGAATTCTCCCAATTTTCCGACGGCGCGTGTGGCTTTCTCTCTCCGGGCAGTGCGTGGATTTTATGCGCCAGGTGCGGTGGTGCTGAAATTTTTCCGGCAAGTGGATTGTGGTGATAAGCTGATCAATTGCTCGTTAGATTGCTGCCCACATAGCGTACAAGCAAAGTTTTGAGGCATATAAGAGAATCACCTGAGTATACGCATCAATAGGTAATTCTTATGTTCCCGCATTTAATTAAGAATTTATTTGTTGCGTGATAAATCGAATAAGTGCAAACCAATATCCTGCGCAATGTTATTTTAAGTAAGGGTTGGAATAGCCATTGTGCTAGCGTCTAGGTCTGGCCAGAGATTCCGATTCTGGAATGCGTAGCACGAAATTGAGTTTCTGGCTAGGCCCGGGCATATAATCTTTCAGAAACTGCTAACAAATCGGTAAAGCCCAAATCAACCACAGAAATAAATACACCAATATATAACAAATTAAAGGAATTCATATACATTACACTCCGAGCATACATAAACACACAAATCAGCTGGCTCACCCTCTCACAAGGCCTGTCACACCTATAGACGGCAAAAACCCTCACCAAGCTGAAGAGGAGAACAACGAAACTGCTCAGATCAAGCGCAGATGCACCCGATTCCACCTAGACTAAATAGATCAGGGGTTAAATCACCATAAACTACTTAGAACCGCATGGTTCTAAGCTGGATCGCCATCTCCAAAGAAAAACCTAGCTCGATTACACAAAGAGCTGACGGCTTAATTCAGAGAGAACGAAGCAAAAGTTGCCTTTTAGACTTGTCCTTACAATATATATACTATTACAGCATTCTAGGGTTGCAAATAGTTAAAGTCAGTAGGGGTAAAATAGACTTTTTAGCAGTACATGATCATCCAAGTTGACTCAGAGAGTCCAGTAGTTGACCAGCTTGCCTATCTTCATCATTTCAGCAATTTATGGCCTTAATTATGGTAGAAAGATAAAACCGAATCTGAGCCTAAAATTACCACAAAACACATTATAAGCTTATAAAGTAGACAAGAGTGATCAAACTCTATCCAAATGTAATGAATTTCAATGGAAAATGTCATAAAAATATATGTAACTTAGGGTTACATTAATGATCCTGGTAAAAATAGAGCTTGAAACGACAGAGAAAAGACAAACTATGACTTTCGATTTTCTTGTCTTTCTCTCCTTATGAATTTTCATCTGCGCCAGTGTTGGATTTGCTGGTAGTGGTGGAACAATATAATATTCTTCTACAGCCTCCCAAATGTCCATAGCCTCAAGATAGAATGTCATTCTAATTGCCCATGCTTGATAATTTTGCCTATCAAAAACTAGTGGAGCAACATGATGAGTAAAAGGTGTATTACTCTCCATACTCACACAAGTCCCTCAAGATAAAAGCTCTGATACCAATTTGTAGTTGAGAAATCGATATTGTAATCTTATGAGAGGAAAAGATATGAAAACGTAAAGTATGAAGGAGAATAGAAATCTGAATATATTGAACTTAAACGCATACAATGACTTATATTCTATGACTCCATGACTTCATGATTTATTGACTCCACTACTCCATAATAGTAAATGGATAAAACTAACCTAATCAAATTACTTAGGCAAAAATTACTAACAGATTGCACATAGACACTTGAGCGCGGGCCGGAGTGGAACGACAAGACAATATTAAATACCACTCTGAATCTCCTAGTCCCACTTCTTGATTCGCTCAATAAAGGTAAAATAATGTCAAATTTAAATGGATATATGTCAAATTTTTATTGAAGGGATCAAGAAAGAATAAGGAGATCCATTGCAATTAAATACAACTCATATAAAAAATAATAATAACGACATTTTGATAATAAAATAAGAGCAAAATGATATTTCAAGAACCCAAAAGAATAAAAAGGTTGCGATATTTAATAATCTAATTTTTAAAATTCGCTTGCCATAGTCATAAAGAGTATTTAGCGCGCGAAAATGAGAATAGAGCAGTCGGGAAACCACTCTAGTGTTATTTTCACTAGATAAATTTTTTTTTTAAAAGAAAATATTTATTAGTATATTTTTATTTATAAGTATATATTTTAATTGTAAATTATATATAAATATATATAATCATTTTAATTTGAATTTTAGAAATACTATATATTGATAGTAAAAATATGAAAATTGAATTATTTATATTAGATAAAAATATTAAAATCAGAAACAGATGATATAGATACTTCTGTATCATAAAATTTATATCCTGTTTAGATAATATTAACTGGTTAGATAAGCATGCCATAATAATATTGGATTCTCAGAAAATGAATATAGAGAAATTATATTTCTCTTGGAAGAAAAAGATCTCAAATAGAAAGGTGATCCATAGACCTTAATCCAAAGGTATATGGATAAATTCTTCATGCCTACTAGAACTTATAAAACGAGATCGCTTTATGAACATATCTTAATCCAAAGTGGTTCATGTGAAATAACACATTTCTTTGGAAAAACTAAAGAAATTTATAATTTCAGTAAAATTATTATTAAGAAGGTTATATCCGTTGAAGATTGGGGTATTTCTCCTATGAAAGAACGAGAAATTACAATGAATACATCAACAGTAGTCAAGTATAATTATTGCGACTATCGTGATGCTTTTATAAAAACATTTTACTATGAAAATGAAAGGCACAAGCACTCCTGGTTTATAAAGATATGTGCTCAGATTTATAATATGGAAATACCACACTGGTTTATAAACTGGTTTTATTGTTTTAGCCCAACTCCGGATATATTACCGGAATCAATGAAAAAATATTTTGATAGGTGGATAGAAGTTTCCCACCAACTTCTTAAAAAACAAGAAAATAAATTTTACATTGATGGAATAGCCTTATGCTTTTTCTTTATTGAATTTTCAATCCGATGGATATGTAAATGGAGTCCCGAAGTTGGTCATACCAAGACAGGTATTCCTTGTATGCAAAGAAAAATTTTTACCAGATTTTGGGAAAAAATTATGCAAGTAGATTCATTCACCCAAGAGATCTTGGCTCAGGATACTTTGGATTTGATGAAGACACAAATCGATTTATATGAGAGTCAACAAAATAATGTTGAGGCTCTATCTCCTTTTGATTATATCTCTAAAAAATTCAGAATGAGATCTGAGAATTTGACCAAGCAACAAATGATAGCTGCCTATGTTGATGAAATGAAAAAAGACTTGATGTCTCAATTTGAAGAAACCAAATCAACTAAGTCAGATTCGACCATGGCATCGGAATATATGCATGGTGTCCAAGATGATGTGCTTATTGATGATATCTTTGAAGCAATAAAGGATACCTTGGTGGAAAATATTTCAAAAAAGACAGAAGAAGCATCTTCTTCAACTCAAAAAGATAAAGGCAAAGCGAAGATAGATGTTTGACAAGAGGTGTTGATATAATGGATGATGACGGAGCTGCTGATAATATTGCTGCCCAATAATGGACCCAATAATGGATGCCGACGCAGGTGCTGATGATATTTCTCCTGTAATAATGATTGATAATGACATAGCTACTTTCTTTTATTTCACCTTTTCTTAGTGCGGAGACTATTTGCAAATAGTTCTTACGCCTTTTCATTTGTATAAATAAGGAATGAAGGCTGAAGGGAAAGCATCATCTTCTCTGCTTCTTCATATCTCCTCTTATATGCTCATGTGCTGAGCCTTTCTTCATTTTTAAATTATTTTCAAAGTAAATACAATTCCATATTTTGGTATAAAGGAGCTGAGTAGCTCTTGAAGACTAGTGGTCGAAAACCGTAAGTTTTTTTGAATTTTATTTGTTGTAAGATGTTTAGCCTTATAGGCTAAATTATTTGTGTGTTGTCTGATAACTATTCATGCTAAACATGTAATCGATATTGTTTATTGCTTGAGGTATTAGTAGGTTAGATAATTTTTACTGGCCTTAACATAAAATTTATATCCTGTTTGACATCTGGCCTGGTAAGTCCCGATTAAGCCATGGTTAGGCGTTTAGGGCATTTGGTATGAAGTCTTTTTGGGTAGACTGTTTTATGAAAGGATGCCGGTTATATTATGTTGTAAAACTCCTATGTACCCCGAGCCATAGTATATTACCAGGCATAAGATAATATGAAAGGATGCCGGTTATATTATGTTGTAAAACTCCTATGTACCCCGAGCCATAGAAAGGATGCTGGTTATATTAAAAGATAATTTGGCAAGGTCTAGCTTTAGTATATCTAGTTTTATGAAAGATAATTAGGAGTTTTGATAGGTGGGTCAAAATTATTTTAAAATAATTTTATAAACAGATTAAATATGCCTTTAAATATTAACAGATTAATCTGTTAATAAAATAATTTTATTAATAATAAAATTCTTATTATTAACAAATTAATATGTTAATAAAATAATTTTATTAATAATAAAATTATTATTATTAACAGATTACCTTGTTTTATTAATAGATTACCTTGTTAATAAAATAATTTTATTAACAGATTACCTTGTTTAATGATTAGTAATCCTAGCTGGGAAAAAATATATATTGATTTTAGAAATATGAAAGGATGTATTTTAAATTTGTACCCCTACTTGCATATAGTAGCATACATCAACATTCTATGAACTGTATTGTAAATTTGTATTAATATAATAGAACATTTTACTGGTAGATTCAGTGATAATAGTGATACTATTAGAACTTTATTACAGAATTTAAGGTGTAAAACACTGTCTGATTTCAGATGGTATAAAGATACATTCTTAAGTAGAGTAATGGAATTACCTGAATGTGGTAATACTCATTGGAAATCTAAATTTATAGATGGACTTCCAAGTTTATTTGCAGAAAGAATAAGAAAAGCTCTTAGAAAAAATAATATTTCCATAGCATATGAAAATTATACGTATGGATCATTAATAGATACTTGCATTCAAGAAGGATTAGCTCTTTGTAATGAAATAAAGCTGAATCAGCAAATTAAAAGACAAAATTTAGATGAAAGAAAACAATTAGGACAATTCTGTCAACAATTTGGATTAGAAAATCCTAGAACTAGTAAAACTCATAAAAAACATGATAAGATTTATAAAGCTAAAAAACGAAGACCCTCTCCATACTATATTGAAAAGAAAAAACAGAAAGAAACTCATAAAACTACAAAACCTAAGTATGATAAAAGGAAAAAGAAAAATAATGAAAGACATTGTAAAACATGTGGAAAATTTGGTCATACCACAGAATACTGTTGGACTAGAAAAAAGATTAATAATCTTAATATTCCTGAAGATATAAAATCTATAATTATACAATCATTACAGCAATCTGAATCTGAAAAATCAGAAACAGATGATATAGATACTTCTGACTCAGAAGAGGAAGAAATAATAAATACTTTAAATAATGAGGATAGTTCTGAATCAGAATATGAACCATGTAAAATAGGACAAATATGTTCTAAAGGAAAAGAAAAAAATAAAATGGAGGATGATAATTCAGATGAATTTTATAAGATAATGTCTCAATTTTCAGATATGAAGATTAATGTCTTAACTTCTAATAATATTATTGAATTATTAAAATCCATAAAAGATCCAGGATTAAGGATGCAGATTATTGAATAACTCAATATAGAAGAAGGAAGTTCTTCTTCTAATAAAGGATATGCTTCAGAAAAAATTTTAGACTCTCGGACATATAATATGAAGGAAGCTATGAGTCAATTAAAGAATAAGTATCAAACTAATAATGAAAATATATCGATACAAACTCTTTATAAAGAGATCAATAATTTAAAGGAAGAAATCAAAATATTAAAAGACCAACAAGTAATACAGGAAAGTAGAATAATCAAATTAGAATTAGAAAATAATTCTAAGGATAATATTTTAATAGGAAATAATTCAAAAAGTAGTATATTAAATGATGAGTTTAGTACTCCAGAAAATTTTCCAAACAATTTTCTTTCTACATTAGAAATGGTAATATCACAAAAATGGTATGTTAAAATATCCTTATTAATTGATAATTATTATACCAAGATATTTATGGCATTAGTTGATAGTGGTGCAGATCTAAATGTTATTCAGGAAGGATTAATTCCTAATAGATATTTTCATAAAACTAGTCATAATTTATGGCATGCTGGTGAGGATAAACTACAGATTAAATATAAACTCCCTAAAGCTTTTATTTGTATTAATAATACATGTATTGCTCAAAGTTTTATTTTAGCAAAAGATATTTCGAACCAGGTGATACTTGGTACACCTTTTTTAAATAAAATATGCCCAATCAAAAAGATTGATAATAAAAGCATAATTGGAACTTTTGAAAATAATAATATCTTTCTTGAGTTTATAACAGAACCACATATTAAAATGCTACATAATATGTACGATAATATTATGTCAAAACAGAATCAAATAAATTTTTTAAAACAAGAAATTTATATTTTGTCAATTGAAGAACAATTAAATAATCCTAGATTACAGAGTAAAATTGAATTATTAAAAAATAATTTCTCTATGGAAATTTGTAATGATCATCCAAATGTTTTTTTGGAATAAGAAAAAGCATATTGTTTCTTTACCATATGAAGACTCTTTTAATGAAAAAGAGATTCCTACTAAAGCTAGACCTTGCCAAATGAATGCAGAATATTTAGAGATTTGTAAAACAAAAATTGAGTCTCTTTTACAGAACGGATTAATAAGTCCTTCCCAGTCATCATGGTCATGTACTGCATTTTATGTTAATAAACATTCTGAAATTGAAAGAGGTATACATAGATTAGTTATAAATTATAAACCTTTGAATAAAGTTTTAAAATGGATCAGAAACCCTATCCTTAATAAAAAGGATTTATTAGATAGGCTATATGATAGTCTGATATTTTCTAAATTTGACTTAAAGTCAGGGTATTGGCAAATTCAGATTAATAAATCTGATAGGTATAAAACAGCATTTAATGTTCCTATAGGACATTATGAATGGAATGAAATGCCATTTGGATTAAAAAATGCCCCTTCTGAATTTCAGAAAATTATGAATGACATTTTTAATCCCTATAGTACATTTATAATTGTGTACATTGATGATATCTTAGTTTATTAAAAAACGATTGAAATGCATTTTAAACATTTAAATATGTTTAAATCAATTGTAATCCAAAATGGTTTAGTTATTTCGAAACCAAATATGATTTTATTTCAAACCAAAATAAGATTTCTTGGTCACATAATTGAAAAGGGAAGTATTATTCCTATAAATAGAAGTCTTGATTTTGCAGAAAAATTTCCTGATAAAATCACTGATAAAACAATGTTACAAAGATTTTTAGGAAGCTTAAATTATATTGCTCCTTATTATAAAGATTTGGTAAAGGATACAGCTCTTTTATATGATAGACTTAAAAAAAAACCCTAAACCTTGGACGGAAACTCATTCTGAGGCAGTAAGAATAATAAAAGAAAAGGTAAAAGTATTACCTTGTTTAATGATTAGTAATCCTAGCTGGGAAAAAATAATTGAAACAGATGCTTCTGACATAGGATTTTGAGGAATTTTAACTCAGAAAAATCCAGAAAACAAACAAGTATATCTTGTTAGAATTCATTCAGGTAAATGGAATGAATCACAGAAAAATTATGCTACTATGGCTAAGGAAATTTTAGCAATAGTTTAATGTGTTTTAAAATTCCAAGATGATTTATATAATCAGAAGTTTCTTATAAAGACATATTGTAATGCTGCAAAATTTATGTTTCAAAAAGATTTTAAACATGATGTTTCTAAACAAATGTTTGCAAGATGGCAGGCTCATTTAGCCCCATTTGATTTTGAAATCATTTATAAAAAATGAGAAGATAATAATCTTCTAGATTTTTTAACTAGGGAATATTTATCTCAATGACAGGTATGAGTTCTTGCGGAAGAGGAACTCCCTCTTATAGAGGAAGAGGTGCTGGTAGAGGATATTCCTCTTATGGTCAGACCTCATATGGTCAAAAGAAGATTCCAGAAGTTTTATCTTAATATGAAAAACAGAAGCTAATAGCTATGGACTTGTCTCAAGACAAAGAATATCAAGAATTTTTGAACTTTAAGAAAAATCAGCAAATTGCTGCAGAAGGTAATAATAATACTCCTTCTTATGCCAAAGTCATTGGTGAAGAGGAAACTGAATCCAATAATATTGGATTCTCATAAAATGAATATAGAGAAATTATATTTCTCTTGGAAGAAAAAGATCTAAAATGGAAAGATGATTCATGGACCTTAATCCAAAGGTATATGGATAAATTCTTCATGCCTACTAGAACTTATAAAACGAGATCGTTTTATAAACAAAGCTTAATCCAAAGTGGTTCATGTGAAATAACACATTTCTTTGGAAAAACTAAAGAAATTTATAATTTCAGTAAAATTATTATTAAGAAGGTTATATCCGTTGAAGATTGGGGTATTTCTCCTATGAGAGAATGAGAGATTACAATGAATACATCAGCAGTAGTCAAGTATAATTATTGGGACTATTGTGATGCTTTTATAAAAACATTTTACTATGAAAATGAAAGGCATAAGCACTCCTGGTTTATAAAGATATGTGCTCAGGTTTATAATATGGAAATACCACACTGGTTTATAAACTGGTTCTATTGTTTTGGCCCAACTCCAGATATATTACCGGAATCAATGAAAAAATATTTTGATAGGTGGGTAGAAGTTTTCCCCCAACTTCTTAAAAAACAAGAAAATAAATTTTACATTGATGGAATAGCCTCATGCTTTTTCTTTATTGAATTTTCAATCCCATGGATATGTAAATGGAGTCCCGAAGTTGGTCATACGAAGACAAGTATTCCTTGTCTGCAAAGAAAATTTTTTACCAGATTTTGGAAAAAATGATGCAAGTAGATTCATCCACCCAAGAGATCTTGGCTCAGGATACTTTGGATTTGATGAAGACACAAATCAATTTATATGAGAGTCAACAAAATAATGTTAAGACTCCATCCCCTTTCGATTATATCTCTAAAAAATTCAGAATGAGATCTGAGAATTTGACCAAGTAACAAATGATAGCTGCCTATGTTGATGAAATGAAAAAAGACTTGATGTCTCAATTTGAAGAAACCAAATCAACTAAGTCAGATTCGACCATGGCATCGGAATATATGCATGATGTCCAAGATGATGTGCTTATTGATGATATCTTTGAAGCAATAAAGGATACCTTGGTGGAAAATATTTCAAAAAAGACAGAAGAAGCATCTTCTTCAACTCAAAAAGATAAAGGCAAAGCAAAGATAGATGCTTGACAAGAGGTGTTGATATAATGGATGATGACGGAGCTGCTGATAATATTGCTGCCTAATAATGGACCCAATAATGGATGCTGATGCAGGTGCTGATGATATTTCTCCTGTAATAATGATTGATAATAACATAACTACTTTCTTTTATTTCACATTTTCTTAGTGCGGAGACTATTTACAAATAGTTCTTACGCCTTTTCATTTGTATAAATAAGGAATGAAGGTTGAAAGGAAGGCATCATCTTCTCTGCTTCTTCATATCTCCCCTTATATGCTCATGTGCTGAGCCTTTTCTTCTTTTGTAAATTAAATAAAATTCCATATTTTGGTATAAAGAAGCTGAGTAGCTCTTGAAGACTGGTGGTCGAAAACCGTAAGTTTTCTTGAATTTTATTTGTTGTAAGATGTTTAGCCTTATAGGCTAAATTATTTGTGTGTTGTCTGATAACTATTCATGCTAAACATGTAATCGATCTTGTTTATTGCTTGAGGTATTAGTATGTTAGATAATTTTAACTGGCCTTAACATAAAATTTATATCATGTTTGACATCTGGACTGGTAAGTCCCGATTAAGCCATGGTTAGGCGTTTAGGGCATTTGGTACGAAGTCTTTTTGGGTAGACTATTTTATGAAAGGATGCCGGTTATATTATGTTGTAAAACTCCTATGTGCCCCGAGCCATAGATGGTATCAGAGCCTGGTTAGCATGATTATGCTATTAGTCAACACACACAATTGTTAAGCATGAATAAAATGAACATAGTTCATAAAAAGAATAATATGAAAAATATAAAGAGTGAGGAGTATGATAGCCCACATAATTTAGAATTACTTAATAAATGGACAATTCCTAGAGTTGAACCTAAGTTAATATATCAATTAGGTACTTTTGAAAAATTAGGATTAAAACAGGTAGTAAAAACTACTGAAGAGTCAATTTCATTAGATGAAAATGAAATGATAATTAAATTATTATCCGATAAAGATATAAGTCCTTATAAACAAACACATAAGTTTTTACATATAGGATTAGTTCAAATTGCATTTAAGCCTTTAACATTAGAAGGTTTACCAGAAATCTTTATGGCAACTTTAAGAGATGGAAAAAACAGAAATTAGAAAAAATCCTTAATGGGAATTATACAATCCAGTTTGGCACATGGACCAGTATATTTTAATATTTATCCTAATTTACAATTATCTCTGTCTGATGTGAATATATTGAATGCTTTAACAATAAATGTTAAGACTCATGGTTATGATTATATTGCTGGAACAGAAGTTATATGCATCTGTTATAGAATATATTATAAACCATTATTTACATTAAATGCTCATTGTAAGATAATGGATAAACATAAAAATGAAACTATACTAATTGAAACTAATTTTAATAGGTCAAATATTAGTTGTAGAAGACCTATCAAATGGAAAGAAATTACTTTTCCAAAACATTGGATAATAGAACAAGCTGTTCCTATTAAACCACATGTGATATATTTTAATAGGTCAAATATACTTTTAAATACTTAAAAGTAATTTTTAAATAAAAGTAATAACGGATTAATTTTTGATATATTACTTTTATTAATATTATTAGGATAATATTTCTGTTATTAATGAGATCATATATTAACAGATTATTAATTAATAATAGATTAATTAACAGAGTTTAAACAGATCAATAAAAGTAATCAAATATATTTTATTAATAATAGATTTTTTTAATATGTTTATAAACTCTGTTATTAACTCTGTTATAAACAAATTAAACAGATTAAAATTATTTAATCTGTTTATAAACAAGCGCCATTATTATTATTTATAAAACTCTTCATAAATAATATTTTACTATCACAATTAATTTCAAGACCCATAATGAATAAAATACATCCTTTCTAAAATTGAATTTTAGAAATAATATATATTGATAGTAAAAATATGAAAATTGAATTATTTATATTAGATAAAAAAACCTTTGAACAAATATATTATGATGAGCAAGGAAATATAATATAAGAGTGAATTATAAATTTAGTCATCAAATTCCAAAATTGGTCATCATACTATGGTCAGTTTTCAGTTTTGGTCATCATACTTTCAAAACTATTTTTAAGGTCATCATACTTTCATTTTATTTTCAAAAAAGGTCACTCCGTCCAATATGGACGTTAACCCTCTTAACGGAGCCTTTTTTTGAGGGCATTTTTGTCATTTGGGCTACAGTAACGCGCTACAGTGCGCGCTACAGTAACACGCTACAGTATTCTTCCTTTCTTTTGTTATTTTTGGCTTTTTTTTTTTTGCCTTCCTCCTTGTGACTTTTTTCCGTCCGTTTTTTCTAAACAATTCAGTATTTTTTTAATATTTTTGAATTTTATAAAAAAATATTTTTAAATTATCATTTTATTTGTTTTATAATTAAATAATTTTAGATATTATGATACATATTATGAACGAAATTTTTTTAAAAAAATAATAATACAGTAGATATCAGATCAACAGATTATAGATATCAGATCAAAAATATAAAAGAAATCATACAATAGAATTAAAACATACTTAACAAGGGAAATCAGATCAGGATTATATAGACATCAGATCAGCGAATACTTGACATCAGATCAACAGATTATAGATATCAGATCAAGAATATAAAAGAAATCATACAGTAGAACTAAAACATACATAACAAGGGAGATCAGATCAGGATTATATAGACATCAGATCAGCGAATACTTGACATCAGATCAACAGACTATAGATATCAGATCAAGAATATAAAAGAAATCATACAGTAGAACTAAAACATACTTAACAAGGGAGATCAGATCAGGATTATATAGACATCAGATCAGCGAATACTTGACATCAGATCAACAGACTATAGAAATGTTGTAATGAGATAAAAAATAAAATGACCATTCAACTCTTAGAAATGTTCATGATATCTGATCTAAGAGTTTTGTGAATATAAAACAATTAAAATGACCATATTACTCTTAGCAATGTTCATGATCTTGTAAGTAGGTGTTATAATAAGATAAAACAAATAAAATGGCCATACAACATCTCAACTCGTCTCAGAACAACTATAATTACGTCCACAAAACGTCTACATCCATTCATGTCAATTTTAACTGATTTTTTTCACAAAAACAATCTACCACGTCTCAGAACAACTAGCACCACGTCTCAAAACACAAGAACCGCGTCCAAAAACGTCTAAATCAGCTTAAATTCACATGAAACCATGTAGACGTTTCTGGACGTGGTGCTTGTTATTTTTGACGTGGTGCTAGTTGTTCTGAGACGTGGTGGACTGTCTTTGTGAAAAAAATCAGCTTAAATTCACATGAATAGATGTAGACGTTTCTGGACGTATTGCTTGTTATTCTTGACGTGGTGCTAGTTGTTCTTAGACGTGGTGGACTGTCTTTGTGGAAAAAATCAGCTTAAATTCACATGAATAGATGTAGACGTTTCTGGACGTGGTGCTTGTTATTTTTGACGTGGTGCTGGTGTTCTGAGACGTGGTGGACTGTCTTTGTGAAAAAAATCAGCTTAAATTCACATGAATAGATATAGACGTTTCAGGACGTGGTTCTTGTTATTTTTACTGTAGCCCAAATGACATAAATGCCCTCAAAAAAAGGCTCCGTTAAGAGGGTTAACGTCCATATTGGACGGAGTGACCTTTTTTGAAAATAAAATGAAATTATGATGACCTTAAAAATAGTTTTGAAAGTATGATGACTAAAACTGGAAACTGACCATAATATGATGACCAATTTTGAAATTTACTCATTTTTATTTTAATTTTAGTCATTCCCTTGAAAGTGGTTGTTAAGTCATTAATAGATATTTTCATTTCCACTTTGGTCATTACTTCAAAAGTGACTGTTCACTTATTAATGAATTACATATGATTAATTTTGTCCTTCCCTAGGCATCTTTCTAGCTCCATGCGACTTCAATCTCTTCATCTAAACCCATAAACATTATCCTCCTCATTTAAACTCAGAAACATCTTAAACCTAGGAAACATCATCCAAACTATATGAACAACTAAAAAAATTGCACAATCCAAACCATCAATTAACAATCCAAAGGCTCCGAACAAACCAAAATTATTCTAGATACAACATTGAGAAGATGTTTTCCTCTTGTAGCCCGCAGCGTGGCCAACTACCGGTCATAAAGAAGCAGAGGTGCAGAGGTGGCTTTAACCCGGGAGGAGGCGGACCCTCGACGGTGTGCGCCGGTCTTCACCCCCGAGGAGGGTCTTCCTCCTCCAAAACCCGCTTGGGATTCCTATGAAATCCCACAGCCACTATGTCAATGTGGCGGAAATTGGTCACCATGGAGGTGAAGTAGAGCTCCAAAATGGTCCAATACATCAACTATATCGAATGCGGGTCCACATCCAAGACGGCCATCAATTGGTCGAAAAATTCATGTTATGGCTTTTAACCATCATCTAAACTAGTAGAAGGTAGACGGAGGAGATATTGTGGCAAAGGTGGAGATGGAGATGGAAATTGAGAGGGGAGATAGAGAGAGAAGGGGAGAGAGATAAATATGATATATTTAAAATATAATATAATAAATAGATAAAAGAAAGAAAAATTAAGGAGAAGGGTAGGGCTGAGAAGACAAAAATACCTTAAAATATAAGTCTGTCAGTGAATTTAATGATTGTGACCAACAATGAAATGAAAATGATAAAGTCACTGATATTTTTTATATTTTTTAAAGTTGATGACTAGAACCTGAAGTTCTCTAATGAAAGTTAAATTTATAATTTACTCATTATATAATAATTACATATTTAATCTTAAAAAACACATAAGATTAGCACTCGTGAAGTGCATATTTCATACGAATAAATATATATTTAGTACAAAAAATTGAATAATACATTTTTTGCAAGCAAAGACTGACTCAGTTAAGGGTTTGAGGGAGTCACCTTGGCCGCTGATGTTGGAAGGAAGAAAGAGACAGCTGGGGAGGGTCTGGTTTGGTATTTTTTATTTTTTTAAAAACTGGACTATTATTTGTAGCATGTTTTTTATTATTTATAACCCTATTTTTTAATTTTATTACCCATAATGCCCCCTTAACAAAACAGACCCAACACTTTCCTGGATGAGAACAACTCCTTTTTCCTCATCAATATCTATCCTTATGTTCCAGGAAATTCCGTACAACTATAGTGATAACGCCATCACCAGAGCTGGTACTGGAATCTGTTCAACATGATGGTGGATAATCGAAGGGAGCTGTGAGGAATAAGAAATTCAGTTTTGACTTCTCCAGTTCAGGGCATTTGGGCATGGAATCCTTTGGGTATTGTTCGTTCATCATTATCTGATTTATGGTTTAGGTTCTTAATTGATTGGTAGCTGTTAGAGGTTATGAATTTGGTGTTCCAAGTATCTCTTAGTTCTGAAATTGCTGATGGATGATCTGGGCTTATAAGGGAGATAAACAGTTATGAGTAATCAGATTGAATTTTTGCACTTTACAAATACCGCTAATTAGAACACTATATGTATACGAGTTTGGACTGCAATTTAAGTTCTTCATCGAGTTGAAGTAGACAAGAGCTTCATCTATTTCTTCTGCCTTCACTAGTGCATCAAGCAAGAAATTCCAAGTATACACATTTGGGTGCAGGCTCCTTTGCATCAGTTCATCCAAAACCCCCATATGCTTCATCTATCCTACCTACCTTCCCAAACCCATCTATAAGGCTACTATAAATTACCACATTTACATCCACACCTTTGGATTTTGCTTCTTCAAATAGCATGTAAGCTTCATTGAGCCTGTCAATCTTTGCAAGCCCATCAAAAATAGAACCATAAGTGACAACTGTAGGTTCCTGGCCCTTTGCCTTCATTTCCTCCAGTAGCTGATAAGCTTTATTTACCTTTCCCAATTTACAGAATCCATCAATTACAGTGTTATAAGCAAGGGTATCAATACTATACCCTTTTTCCTTCATTGCATAAAATAATTCATATGTTTCATATGCAAAGCCTGCTTTTATAAAACCATGCATCAGTATCGTATAACTCTGCACATCTGGGATAAAACCCTGAGCCTCAATTTCTTGAAACAAAGCTCTGCCTTTCTCTGTTTCACCAGCTTTAAAAACACAATTCATGTAGGTATTAAGGAGACGGAGAGTCAGCAACCTCCTTTTTCATCGCATCATCAATTTTCCACGATGATTACTTTGTTTATTTCTCCTGCTAATGCCGCATTTGCACTCTGTTAATTTCTTGAGCTACTGTTTGTATACATTTCTATTAGCATTTAGTGATTGGAATGGTGAAATGTCAATCGTCTTAGCCATCTTTGTCAAATTTCTAGTTCCTTATTAGTAGTTGAGTTTGTCGAAGTTTTTAGGAACCATGCCGGAGGTTTTTTTTTTTTTTTTTTTTTTTTTTTTTAAAAAAAAAACTCACAAGAAGTCCTAACATGATAAAATCATCTCCAGCCAAGTTATATTATTTCAATAAGTTGCCATGGCTAATATACTCTCCGGTGAGACAAAAAGAAAACGAGGAAAAGAGAATTGCTTATCTTCTCAAAGTTGTGTGTTTTTTGGAATTTTACACTGGAACTCGTGCCCCCCAAAGAAAAAAAATAAAAATACACACATAACGACACCAGAATATTGTAAAATATTTTTTAAATAATATTATCCTAATAATTTGTTCATAATTATATATATATTTATTGAATTTTAGATAAATTATTTCAAAATTAGTAAAAAGATAATTTTAAAAAATTATTTTAAAAATAAGATTACAAATAATAAAAAATAGCTATAAATAATACTACCCTTTTAAAAAAAAGGCATAAGTAAAAGCCCAATTTGTTAATGGGCCTGCAAGCTTTTCAATTAATTAGTACAAATAAATTGGTTTTGGTTGTTGGTTGGAAGAGTTTAATTGAGCTTGTACCTCATTATTTGGCAGGTCTAATAATTAAATAAAATGTCATGTGATGTTTATGAGTCCGTTTACGGTGGTACTATAGGAGTAGGATGAATTTTACTCCTACTTAGCGCTACAGTAGCGCTACAGTGACGCGCTATAGTTTCGCGCTACAGTGACGCGCTATAGTTTCGCGCTACAGTAACGCTACAGTTTTTTTTTTTTTTGACGCACAAACTTTTAAAAAAAAATACCTTTTATTAAAAAAATTCTTTTTTTTAAAAAAAAAATACTTTTTTTAACAAGGGAAATCAGATCAGGATTAAATAGACATCAGATGAGAGAATACAAGAGATCAGATCAACAGACTATAGATATCAGATCAAGAATATAAAAGAAATCATACAGTAGAACTAAAATATAATTAACAAGAGAGATCAGATCAGGATTATATAGACATCAGATCAGCGAATACTTGACATCAGATCAACAGACTATAGATATCAGATCAAGAATATAAAAGAAATCATACAGTAGAACTAAAACATACTTAAAAAGGGAGATCAGGTCAACAGACTATAGATATCAGATCAGTGTATACTTGACATCAGATCAACAGACTATAGACATCATATCAAGATTTTAAAAGAAATCACACAGCAGAACTAAAACATACTTAACAAAGGAGATCAGATCAGGATTATATAGACATCAGATCAACTCATACTTGACATCAGATCAACAGACTATAGACATCAGATCAAGATTTTAAAAGAAATCACACAGCAGAACTAAAACATACTTAACACAGCAGAACTAAAACATACTTAACAAAGGAGATCAGATCAGGATTATATAGACATCAGATCAACTCATACTTGACATCAGATCAACAGACTATAGACATCAGATCAAGATTTTAAAAGAAATCATACAGTAGAACTAAAACATACTTAAAAAGGGAGATCAGATCAACAGACTATAGACATCAGATCAGCGTATACTTGACATCAGATCAACAGACTATAGACATCAGATCAAGATTTTAAAAGAAATCACACAGCAGAATTAAAACATACTTAACAAAGGAGATCAGATCAGGATTATATAGACATCAGATCAACTCATAATTGACATCAGATCAACGGACTATAGACATCAGATCAAGATTTTAAAAGAAATCACACAGCAGAACTAAAACATACTTAACACAGCAGAACTAAAACATACTTAACAAAGGAGATCAGATCAGGATTATATAGACATCAGATCAACTCATACTTAACATCAGATCAACAGACTATAGATATCAGATCAAGAATATAAAAGAAATCATACAGTAGAACTAAAATATACTTAACAAGGTAGATCAAATCATGATTATATAGACATCAGATCAGAGAATACAAGACATCAGATCAACAGACTATAGATATCAGATCAAAAATATAAAAGAAATCATATCATACAACAAAAACGTCCATAATATGTATCATAATATCTAAAATTATTTAATTATAAAACAAATAAAATGATAATTTAAAAATAATTTTTTTATAAAATTCAAAAACATTAAAAAAAATACTGAATTGTTTAGAAAAAAACGGACAAAAAAAATCTCAAAGAGGAAGGCAAAAAAAAAATAGCCAAAAATAACAAAAGAAATGAAGTTACTGTAGCGCGTTTACTGTAGCGCGCGGAACTGTAGCGCGTTACTGTAGCGCCCGCGGAACTGTAGCGGGGTAGGAGTAAAATTCATGGTGGTCCTATAGGACCACCATATAAATTACCGATGTTTATAGTATATATTTATGTAATTTATATTATTTGATTAATTATTATTTAATTTAAATTTTTTAAATTTTATCAAATGATAGTGTAATTATGTTTTCTTTAATAATGCTAAGCATTTATTTATTTATTTATTTATTTTTAATTGTTATTTTATTTTAGGGTTAAATAAATGATAAATTAAAATTACTATTATATTTTAAGAATTTATTAGATAATTTGATATGTTATGTGATGTTTATAGTATATATTTATGTAATTTATATTATTTGATTAATTATTATTTAATTTAAATTTTTTAAATTTTATCAAATGATAGTGTAATTATGTTTTCTTTAATAATGCTAAGCATTTATTTATTTATTTTTAATTGTTATTTTATTTTAGGGTTAAATAATTTGATATGTTGAATTATTATTATTGAATTTAATTTTCGCATAAATTATTATTCCTCTTGTTGTGTTTAGTAAAATTAAATATGTTATATTTTGATTAAATATATAAAATAATGTAAATAATACTTTCAATATAATTTATATTTTATGTATTTTAAATATTTAAATTTGTTTAAAAAATAAATTGTACTACTCTTAATTCGACCCTACTATATCATGCTAGCCATTTTGCTCCTATAGGAGTCACTGTAGCGCACTACAGTGAGTACTGTAGCTTAGTTTTTTTTAATATATTTTTATATTTTCTCAAGCAACATATTTTATTATTTTTTCACTTTTTTTTAATCAACTGTAAAAAAAATCATCTCATAGAACTAAAACATATTTAACAAAGAAGATCAAAGTATGATTATATATACATCAAATCACAAAATAGTAGACATCAGATCAACAAGCTATAGATATCACATAAATAATATAAAAGAAATCATACAATAGAATTAAAATATAGTTAACAAGGGGTATCAAATTGTTGGAGTTGAATACATAAGCTATGCTTGTATTGTACATTTTCCAGTTAATATATCGATTTATATTTTGGTTATATTTTGTTGTGCATTATTTGTCCTTTTATATTATGTAGTTAAATGATGAGATGTCTTGTGTGACACAGTAGATCTCATCATTGGTTAAAAGGCATAATATATAAATGAGGTTCGTAACCGAGACAGTTTTGGACAAACTTTCGGTTTAGGTTATTATGTGATTCGGATAATTGGTTTGTCTAAACTGATTGAATCATATAGATATGCCCAGGGCGTATTGATCTTGACCATTTAGAATGATTTGTCTTGTACTGATTCTATCTCTTAATCCCTAGACTTGAACAGACATGAGGATTAGACATAGTGTACTTTGATCTACCAATGGGTGAGGTCAATTGTGGCCAATAGTCTCGGTAGGTTGGGTGCACGTGTTTAGTTGCTTGGTGTGCTGCTGCTTGTCGAAAGGAAACCATGTACAGGTGCGTCCGGGGTGATGGTGCTCTCGAGATGAGCTCGTTATGTTTATTATACTAAACCCAGCTGGTGGACTTATGTCTGATATAGTAAAAAGGTCGAGTGGTACTAGTCTCAGAATTAAATAAGTTAATTAATTAATTTATCAGTAAATTAATAAATTAACGATCACTATATCTTTGATGTGGGGAGATTAAGAATAAATTGATTAAGTTGTTTCGGAAGCAATTCTGGTGTAGGATGGTAGTGTCATAATTAATCCGTTAGTGGTATGATTAATTATGTATTGGGTTATTGACAAAGGTAGATTTAATTAATTAAGTAATTAATTAATCCTTGTATCAGTTGGTTGTGAATCATACCAGGAACTGGATTGGGGATAAGTGAATCCCTGTATCAGTTGGATGTGTATCAGTCCAGGAACATGATTGAAGGAAACAGAAACCCAGTAGGAAGGCCAATCCTAAACCAACTTGGGGTCTCCCTTGTAACTCTATATATAGGCAAGGGATTAGCTATTACATAATATACAATTCATAAGTTTTCAAGACAAGAAAACTTAGAGAGAGAAAACTTTGTCTCTCTAAAATCGGGTTTTTGAAGCTCAAAGGCTGCCGGATTTTTCTTCTATTTTGGGTGGCCGATTTTTGTCCAATTCCAGCTGCGCGAGAGTTCTCTCTCAAGTCCCAGGTGCGGTGAATCTTACGTGCCAGGTGCGATGGTGCTAGAATTTTTCTGGCAGGTGGATTGTGGTGATTAGCTGATAAATTGTTCGTTGGATTGTTGCTCACACAACATACGAACAAAGTCTTGAGGCATACAAGAGAATCACCTGAGTATACACTTCAATAGGTAATTCTTATTCTTTCGCTTTTAATTAAGAATTTATGTGTTGCATGATAAATTGAATATGTACAAATCAAGATCTTGCGCAATGTTATTTCAAGGGTTGAAATAATGATTGTGCTAGCGTCTAGGCCTGGCCAGAGATTCCGATTCTGGAATGCATAGCACGAAAGTGAGTTTCCGGCTAGGCCCAGGCATGTAATCTTTCAATTGGTATCAGAGCCTGGTTTTGAGTTTTGTGCTTGTTCGATTTATTACATGGTTTTATATGCAGGTGGTTAAGAAATCCCGACTATTATGGTTACGTTTGTATGGGTTTTAATTAAACTCTGGGACATGTCCGGATTTTATTTATTGTGAATGTTTGTAATAGTATAACCACGTGCTGGAAGCCGTGTAGGATTATATCAAATCTGTAGTAGGATTTTTTCTATATAATTTTGATTATTTAATTTTCCTAGAAAGCCATGCAGTAGGAGAATTAATTTTTTGTAATCGAGGGCGTTATGGTGGGCAACTTGAATTCGTGGGTTTTGGATTATTGTTAATTCATAGAAACCCAGGAAAATCCAGAACAAATTGCAAGAAGTCCAAATAATATAGAAGAAGTGAAAGGTGAAAACAGAGGGAGGGGGCAGCGCCGGCGAAGACTCGCTAGCGGGAGCCGCTGCCGACAACCGCCGGAAAATGGCAGCACCACTGCCACGCGGCTCAACAAATTTGCTGCGCCAGCGCACAGCAGTAGGCGCGACAGCAGCACGCTGCTAGGCCACCCGTGCGGCCCATATAGGTTGCCCGCGCGCGGCGCGCTTTAGGCGTGTTGTGCGCTCGGCCCTTTCGGTTCATATTTTGGCCCCTTTTTCCTCCAATTTTCATTTTTTGAAGTCCAAGACTTTTTCCATCGAGTTACGTGGTGGGACACGAGATCAAGGCAGAAGATGGAAGCGATTAAAACCATAATAGTCGGGAAATTTAATTTTCGCATTTATTTCCCGTATTTATTCTTTTAATTTTTATGCTTTAATTTTTGTGCTGTATTTTAGATGCATGATTTTAAAGTATGATGGTTTTATGGTTGCATATAACTTAGGGTTAGTTAATTGCATGTTAAAACCGGAAAAACCCTTAATTTAGAACTCTATGTTGGAGCGGGTTGGTTTAATATCCCCACGGCTATGATTACGAGTTCATATGTGATGTGGGTGGGCTAGCGCGTTGGCATTAGGGCCTTCCTCCATTCGGATGAGTCCAACCACGAGATCGCTAGATTATGAATTTTTGAGTAAGATGGCTAGAGTAAGTTTAACAAGGAGAAATGCGACACCCTTTCCATCTGAGGCACACTATCCTGAGGTAACAAACTCAGAAGTCACGTAATGGCACACACTTAGTGTATGATTTGCAATATCCCTCCATCGAGGTTACATTGCTTATTGTACGGCTAAAAACACCGACTATTAGCTGCATTGATCAATAGATCATTTGGTCAGATAGTGTAGTTAATGAACTTGGTTCTTCTTAAACTAATGTGGGTTAGCGTAAACGTCCACACTATCGCGGCTTGCGAGAATCCCGGTGAATGAGATGTTGGTGGATTAAAATTATTGTTTTGAGGGTAGTCAATTGTTTAGAATTTTGTTATGTTTGAAATTCTAGGTTAGATAACTAAAACATTTTCGGTTTAATTTATAGTTTTCGATATGACATTCAACCCCTTAGCTACTATATTGAAAGACAATAAGTTAACTGGACCTAATTATGTCGATTAGAGTCGTAACTTGGACATTGTCCTTATGGCTGAGAGCACTCCTGTGAGAGATCATGTCGTTGACGTGATTAGTAACATCAACAAGGTTGAGGTAGTGGGAGGCGAAATCGTTAGTGAAACCAAAGTCGATATTGTCCTCCGGAGCTTGCCTCAAAGCTATGAGCAGATTCGGTTGAACTACAACATAATTAAGATGTTGTGTACTTCATCCGAGCTCTTAGCAGAGTTGGTGGCGGCTAAAAGTCTTCTTCAAGAGAAGAAGTGAGCTTTAGTCGTAGTCAAAGCTTCAGAATCTTCTTCTGAGCCTGAGGCTAGAAAGAAGAAGAGAAAGCTCGAGGGAATTGCTCAAAAGGCGGGAATTGCGCCTAAGCCAGATATTGCAAAGAAGAAGTCGAAAGACAAGTGCTTCAAGTGCAATAAGACGGGACATTGGAAATCAGATTGTTCAAAGCTTAAACGTACAATAGTTTCTGCCTTAATTACTGAAACATATTTAGCAGCGGTTCCCACAGATACTTGGTGTGTGGATTCAGGTGCCACTAACCATGTTTGTAATTCTTTGCAAGGGTTCCAAGTAACCCGGAAGCTTAGAGAAGGCGAATTGGATATCTACTTGGGTGACACTACAAGAGTGTCAGTAGAAGTAGTGGGAGTAGTTACTCTGAATTTCAAGATTCTAGTTTAGAGTTAGTTAATTGTCTTTATGTATCGAGTTTTAGAAAGAACCTTATTTTGGTTTCTAAACTCTTGAAGAACGGTTATAAGTTTATTTTTTCTGATGATTCTGTATTTATTAGAAGAAATGGAAAACTTATTTGTTCTGGTTCCTTGGCTGACAATTTTTTTGTGGTTAATTCTAACTCCCCTGTTATGCAAAACATATAAATAAATAGCTCTTTATCTAACAATAATAAGAGGAACAAACCTTCTGAAATGAATCAAACCTATCTTTGGCATCTCAGGCTAGGTTATATAAACCTTATTAGGATTCAGAGGTTGGTCAATGATGGACCTTTAGGTTCATTAGAAATTGACAGTTACTTAACCTGTGAATCTTGCTTGAAAGGTAAGATGACCAAGAGACCTTTTAAAGCAAAAGGTTATAGAGCCAAAGAAGTACTAGAGTTGATTCATTTTGACTTGTGTGGACCAATGTCGGTCCAAGCATGAGGTGGGTTCGAGTATTTCGTGACGTTCACAGATGACTACTCAAGGTACCTAATGTGTCACAAGTCCGAGTGTTTTGGCAAGTTTAAAGAGTTTCGGGCAGATGTGGAGAATCATCATGGTTAGAGTATCAAGACACTGCGATCAGATCGTGGTGGGGAGTACCTGCCCACGAATTTCGATAATACCTCAGTGGGGTAAGAATTCAGTCTCAGTTGTCTGCACCTGGCACGCCACAGCAGAACGGTGGCAGAAAGAAGGAATCGAACTCTCATGGAAATGGTTAGGTCGATGATGAGCTATAGTGATTTGCTGAGTTCGTTCTGGGGATATGCCTTAGAAACAGCGGTGTATATTCTTAATCTTGTACCATCTAAAACTGTGCCTTCAACCCCAGTAGAGTTGTGAAACTGGCGAAAGCCTAGTTTAAAACATCTCAGAATTTGGGGTTGCCCAACACATATGCTTAAGGCAGATGTGGCTAAGTTAGATGCAATAACAGAATTAATGCTGTTTGTAGGATATACTAGGGGAACGAAAGGTGGTATGTTTTATAGTCCTAAAGATCAGAAGGTGGTGGTTAGTACCAACGGTATATTTTTGGAGGAAAACTATATCCTAGATCACAAGCCAAGAGTAAGATAGTACTAGAAGAGCTTGGAAGACAAACTAATATTCCTGATGCACCAGCACAAGTAGATACACCACACACTGCACAAGAGATCACAGATGATGCACTTACACAGGTAGTGCCTCATCGTAGTGGGAGGATTGTGAGACAGCCAGACAGGTTCATTGGCGTGAGAGAGGCCTTAGACCTAGTCCCTGGTGCACATGAGCCTGACCAGTAAACTACAATGAGGCTCTTCGAGATAAAGATGCAGAATCTTGGCGTAAGGCAATGATATCCGAGATGGGGTCAATGGACCACAATCAAGTCTTGGAGCTTGTGGACCTGCCTGATGGGTTTAAGCCCATTGGATGCAAGTGGGTCTACAAACATAGGAGAGGAGAGGACCTAACGGAAAGGTGGAAACCTTTAAAGCTAGGCTGGTGGCGAAGGGGTATACTCAGAAAGAGCGAATCAATTATGAGGAAACCTTTTCCCTGGTATCCATGCTTAAGTCGATATGGATTCTCTTGGCCATAGCTGCTCATTGGGATATGACAGATGGATGTCAAGACAGTTTTCCTTAATGAAAGTTTTGAGGAAACCATCTTCATGCAGCAACCAGAGGGATTCGTTCAAAAAGACCAAGAACATAAGGTTTGCAGGGTTAAGAGGTCCATTGACGGACTTAAGCAGGCATCCAGATCTTGGAACATCCGGTTTGATGAGGTAATCCTGTCCTACGGATTTACTCAGTGTCCGAATGAGCAATGTGTGTACCGCAGACGTGATAGAAACTCAGTGGTGTTTCTTGTGCTTTACGTAGATGACATTTTATTGATTTGTAACAACAAGAAAGTGTTGTCAGACGTAAAGGCATGGTTGTCCAAGTAGTTTGATATGAAGGACTTAGGGGAAGTGAGATATATCTTTGGGATCAAGATAATTCAAGATCGTAGGACGTTGTTAATGTTCTCTCAAGCTTCAAACATAGATACGATTCTGGCCCATTTTAACATGCAGAACTCCAAGAAAGGTTTTTTATACCTTTCAGACACGGAGTGCATCTGTCTAAATAACAGTCTCCCAAGACTGTTGAGGAGATAGAGGCCATGAAGACAGTTTCTTATGCTTCGGCAGTAGGAAGTCTCATGTATGTCATGTTGTGTACGAAGCCTGATATCTGTTATGCAGTTGGCATTGTAAGCAGATATCAGAGTAACCCCAGGAAAGCTCATTGGGAGGCAGTAAAATGCATTCTCAAGTATTTGCGCAGAATGAGAGACCAAGTGTTGGTCTATCAGGCACCTGAGCTGGTACCCCGAGGTTACACAGATTCAGATTCCCAAGGCGACAGGGACAAGAGTAAGTCTACCTCAGGGTATGTGTTTACTCTAAGAGGTGGAGCCAAAGTTTGGCGGAGTGTCAAGCAGAAATACGTGGCGGACTCTACCATGGAGGCTGAATACGTTGCCGTATCAAAGGCAGCAAAGGAAGCAGTGTGGCTCAAGAACTTCTTAGTGGACTTAGATGTGATTTCTGGTTTGTAGAAGTCTATCACGGTGTATTGTGATATCAACGGTGCAGTAGCAAACTCGAAGGAACCACGAGCCCACAATGCGAGTAAACATATACAGCGCAAGTGCCACCTGATACGAGATATCGTAAAGAGGGAAGACATGGTTAAGACTAAGATAGCATTAGAGGATAACCTTACAGATCCGTTCATGAAGACATTGACTTCAAAAGTCTTTGAGTCTCACGTGGAAGGCATGGGAATTAGATACTTAGGGGAGCCATGACAGTTTTGCTAGATATATAGTAGTAGAGTGTATATGAGTTGAATGTAGTTGTATACTTAAAGCACACCTAAAGTATTAGTGGGAGATTGTTGGAGTTGAATACATAAGCTATGCTTGTATTGTACATTTTCCCAGTTAATATATCAATTTATATTTTGGTTATATTTTGTTACGCATTATTTGTCCATTTATATTATGTATTTAGATGATGAGGTGTCTTGTGTGACACAGTAGATCTCATCATTGGTTAAAAGACATAATATATAAATGAGGTTCGCAACCGAGACAGTTTTGGACAAACTTTCGTTGAGGTTATTATGTGATTCGGATAATTGGTTTGTCTAAACTGATTGAATCATAGAGATATGCCCGAGGCGTATTGAACTTGACCATTTAGAATGATTTGTCTTGTACTGATTTAATAGACAAATCGTTCTTAGTATTCTATCTCTTAATCCCTAGAATTGAGCGGGCATGAGGATTAGACATACTATACTTTGATCTGCCAATGGGTGAGGTCAATTGTGGTTGGGTGCGCGTGTTTAGTTGCTTGGTGTGCTGCTGCTTGTCGAAAGGAAACCATGTACCGGTGCGTCGATGGTGCTCTCGAGATGAGCTTGTTATGTTTATTATACTAAACCCAACTGGTTGACTTATGTCCGATATAGTAAAAAGGTCGAGTGGTACTAGTCTCGGAATTAAAGAAGTTAATTAATTAATTTATCTGTAAGATAATAAATTAACGAGCACTATATCTGTGATGTGGTGAGATTAAGAATAAATTGATTAAGTTGTTCCGGAAGCAATTCTGGTGTAGGATGGTAGTGCCATAATTAATCCGTTAGTGGTACGATTAATTATGTATTGGGTTATTGATAAAGGTAGAGTTAATTAATTAAATAATTAATTAATCCTTGTGTCAGTTGGTTGTGAATCATACCAGGAACTGGATTGGGGATAAGTGAATCATTGTATTCGTTGGTTGTGAATCATACCAGGAATTGGATTGAGGATAAGTAAATCCCTGTATTATTTGGATGTGTATCAGTCCAAGAATAGGATTGAAGAAAACAGAAACCCAGTAGGAAGGCCAATCCTAAACCAACTTGGGGTCTCTCTTGTAACTCTATATATAGACAAGGGATTAGCTATTACACAATATACGATTTATAAATTTTCAAGACAAGAAAACATAGAGAGAGAAAATCCTAGAGAGAAAAAACTTTCTCTCTCTAAAATTAGGTTTTTGAATCTCAAAAGCTGCCAGATTTTCCTTCAATTTTGGTCGGCCAATTTTTTTCTAATTCTGGCGGTGCGTAAGTTCTCTCTCAGGTCCCAGGCAGCGCGTGAATCTTATGTGCCAGGTGTGGTGGTGCTGAAATTTTTCCAGAAGGTGGATTTTGGTGATTAGCTTATCAATTGTTCGTTGGATTGTTGCCCATACAATATACGAACAAAGTCTTGAGGCATACAAGAGAATCACCTGAGTATACTCTTCAATAGGTAATTCTTATTCTTCCGATTTTAATTAAGAATTTATTTATTGCATGATAAATCAAATAAGTACAAACCAAGATCATGCGCAATATTATTTCAAGCAAAGGTTGGAATAGCGATTATGCTAGCGTCTAGACCTGGCCAGAGATTCCGATTCTGGAATGCATAGTACGAAAGTGAGTTTTTGGCTAGGACGGGGCACAAATCACGATTATATAGACATCAGATCAGAAAAGAGTAGACTCAGATTAACGATCTATAGATATCACATCAAGAATATAAAATAAATCATACAATAAAACTAAAATATACTTAACAAGGGGGATCAAATCGTGATTATATAGACATCAAGTCAAAAAATAGTAGACATCAGATCAACATACTATAGATATCACATCAAGAATATATAAAAGAAATCATACAATAAAACTAAAACATATTTAACAAGGGGGATAAAACCATGATTATATAAACATCAGATCAAAAAATAATAGACATCAAATCAACAGTTTATAGATATCACATCAAGAATATAAAAGAAATCATACAATAGAACTAAAACATACTTAACAAGGGAGATCAAATCATGATTATATAGACATCAGATCATAAAATAGGAGACATCAGATCAACAGATTATAGATATCATATCAATAATATAAAAGAAATCATACAATAGAACTAAAACATACTTACCAAGGGGGATCAAATCATGATTATATAGAGATCAGCTCACAAAATAGTACACATCAGATCAACGGACTAATAGATATCATATCAAGAATATAAAAGAAATCATACAATATAACTAAAACATACTTAACAATGGGGATCAAATCATGATTATATGGACATCAGATCACAAAATAGTAGACATCAGATCAACGGACTATAAATATCGCATCAAGAATATAAAATAAATCATACAATAGAACTAAAACATACCTAACAAAGGGGATCAAATTGTAGACATCAGATCACAAAATAGTAGACATCAAATCATCGGAAAACAGATATCATATCACAACTATAAAAGAAATCATACAATAGAACTAAAACATACTAAACAGTGGGGATCAAATCATGATTATATAGACATCAGATCACAAAATAGTAGACATCAGATTAGTGGACAACAGATATTATATCAAAAATATAAAAGAAATCATATCATACAAAAAAAAACGCTCATAACATGTATTTGTATCTATAGACTTCACATATCATATCACAAGACAAAAGAAATCATATCATAATATATAAAATTATTTAATTATAAAATAAATAAAATAAAAAAATATTTTTTTATCATTTTTTTAAAATTCAAAAATATAGAAAAAAAATACTGAATTGTTTAAGGAAAAAATGAACAGAAAAAAGTCTCAGGGAAGAAGAAAAAAATGAAAAAAATCCATTAAAAATGATCGAAATAATTAAATAATTGAAAACAAGGAAAAAAGAAGAATTTTTGACCAAAAGGGAGGTCAAAATAAATGTGTGGACTGAAAAAAGGAAAAATTTGAAAATGTGGACTTATAGGAGCTGATTCTTAAAATCTGAATTATAGATAATTCAGATTCTAAGAATCCGAAATAAGAGAAAATCTGTTTTAATTAAATACTAATAACGCTAATTAATTAAATTAACTAAATTCGGATGTTAGAAATTGGAATTTTGAGGACGAAAAATAAAATATAGAAATTGACAATGAATTTTATGCAATTGAATATTAATAAAAAAATTTAGAAAATTGAAATCCAAATTACATAAATTCGGTTAATTCCGGATTTTGAATTAAAGTCCACCACGTCTCAGAAAAACAAGCACCACGTAAAAAACAACTTGCACCGCGTCCAAAAACGTTTACATCCATGCATGTGAATTGAAGCTATTTTTTTCACAAAGACAACTAGCACAACATCTCAGAACAACTAGAACCACGTCAAAAACAACTAGCACCACGTCTAGAATCTATATCCATGCATGTGAATTTAAACTGATTTTTTCCCAAAGACAGTCCACCACGTCTAAGAACAACAAGCACCACATCAAAAACAACTAGCACCACATCCATAAACGTCTACATCCATGCATGTGAATTGAAACTATTTTTTTCATAAAGACAACTAGCACCACGTCTCAGAACAACTAGAACCATGTCAAAAACAACTAGCACCACGTCTAGAAACGTCTACATCCATGCATGTGAATTTAAACTGATTTTTTTCCTAAAGACAGTCCACCACGTCTCAGAACAACAAACACCACGTCAAAAACAACTAGCACCACGTCCAGAAACGTCTACATCCATGCATGTGAATTGAAGCTATTTTTTTACAAAGACAACTACCACCACGTCTCAGAATAACTAGAACCACGTAAAAAACAACTAGCACCACGTCTAGAAATGTCTACATCCATGCATGTGAATTTAAACTGATTTTTTTACAAAGTCAGTTCACCACGTCTCAGAACAACAAGCACCACGTCAAAAACAACTACCACCACATCCATAAATGTCTACACCCATGCATGTGAATTGAAGCTATTTTTTTCACAAAGATAACTAGCACCACGTCTATAAACGTCTACATCCATGCGTGTGAATTTAAACTGATTTTTTTTCGCAAATTGGAGGTAATACTTGGAGATATTGTTGTACAAATTGCGTTGTGTAAAATTGTTATTCTAATTGAGTGCAGAGTTATGCCCCCCCGAATAAATTAATTGAAATATAACTACTACCACCACGTCCAAAAATAACTACAACATCACGTATACATTCAAACATGTGAATTTTAATTGAATTTTTTAGCAGAACATAGTCTACCACGTCTAGCTACGTCCAAGAAGCCTAGCACCACGTCCAGCTACGTCCCTTATCCATGCAAGTGAATTTAAACTAAATAATTTCACAAATACAGTCCACCACGTCTCAGAACAACTAGCACCACCTCAAAAACAACTAGCATCACGTCCAGAAACGTCTACATCCATGCGTGTGAATTTAAACTGATTTTTTTCACAAAGACAACAAGCACCACGTCTCAAAACAACTAGCACCACGACAAAAACAACTAGCACCAAGTCTAGATGTTAGTTTTGAATACAGAAAAGCTATGGCTTGTATCAAAAACTAATATCCACAGATGACATATCATTTTGTTTCAGTATAAATTTGTTCCTTTATATCATAGAACTAGATAACGGGGTGTGGACAGACACAGTAGATACCGTTATTGGTTAAAGTATTGATATATAAAAAGTATGCTCGTAACCGAGATAGTCTGAACATACTATCGGTATAGGTTATTATGTGGTTTGGAAATTAGTTTATCTAAACTAGTTTAAATCACACAGATATGCCCGGGGCATATTGAGCACGACCAGTTTGGATAGAATTGACTTATACTGATCGGCGTAGTCAATTCGGTCCTAGTATTCCGTCTCTCAATCCCGAGATTGGGACGGGCGTGAGGGTTGGATATCGTGTGCTTTGATTTGCCAAAGAGTGAGGTCAATTGAGGCCAATACCTCGGTAAGTTGGGTATGCGGTGTTTAGCTTCTTACGTGCCGTTGCTAGTCGGAGGAATCCACGTACCGGTTCGCCGGGTTGATGGTGCTCCCGAGATGAGCTCGTAAGGTTATTATACTAAACCTGGCCGGTGAACTTTATGTTCGGTATAATAAAAGGACGAGTGGTACTAATCTCGGAAACCAAGAAGTCGGTGAATTAATTTGTTAGTAAATTGATAAACCGACGAGCGCTAGATCTTTAATGTGGGGAGATAGAATAAAATATAATGGCGCGATGTAAAGTCGTTTTTGAGCGGTAGTTCCATAATTGGTCCGTTAGTGGTACGACCGATTATGCATTTGACTAATCGACAAGGTAAATTAATTAATCCAAAAGGTTTAATTAATATTTAATCAACAATGTGAATTTAGAAATTAATTCGATTTTGAATTAATTAATTCTAAGGGTTCGATTAAATTAAATTAACAAAGTGGATTAAATAAATTAATTTAAATGGGTCGATTGGAGTTGATTAGTCGGGAAGACTTAGCGGTCAACGAAAGTCAAATTTTAAGGCCTAACTCGAGAGCCCATTAGGTCTCCTTAGAAGCTCCATATAAATACAACTTAAAGGGGCAAGAAAAACCTAAGAAGAAACTTGGTAGCCAAGAAACGGCTAGATAGAGAAAGTCTAGTCTAGAGAGAGAACTGTGTCTTCCTCGTCAAGTTTTCTCTTGAAGTCGACTAGGAAGCTTTCTTCTTCGAAAAGGAACTCAGCCCATGAATTAAGAGAGCAGCCCGGGTATTTATTCACGGTTAAAAGTCGTCGGATTCTGCTGGGTTCTTAGCACTGCAGCTGCGCAGGTTTTCTTTTCCGGCGGACTGCTGCTGGTTTTTGCGCGGCTGCTGCGTGGGTTTTATTCGGCCAGCGAACTGCTTCAACCCCAGGGTGCTGATCCTGCTACTGCTGTGTTGATCTCTTGGTTTCCTTGGTGATCCGCAGCAGTGGTGGTGCAGATCGTGGCTGGGGTTTTGGTTGTTCGAAGGTCCGGCGGTCAGCTTGAAGAACAGAATCTGGCGGCTGCATTTTTGGGCTGTTCTGGGCAGATTATTGAGTTTTCTTGAGGAGCAAGTTTCTTGGGTTTTCATCATATTACCGTGGGTAACTCCGTAGACAATAGCCCACACTATTTCGGAGTTCGTATAGGAGTCATTCTTCGGATTTCTTGTGGAAATTACGCTAAAGATTGGAATTTTCTTTTAAGCAAGGGACTTCGCTACAAAAGGTATAATCTTTAAATTCCGCTTTTATTAAAGATCAAATCTTTTGTGTCCCGATTAATAAATTAAATAAGTATAAGCCTAGATCCGTTTATGGGTAAACTAATTTGAGCCTGAGCTTGGTCGAAAGCTTCCGATTCTGGAATGCATTGCAAGAAAGTGAGGTTTTCGATTTAGCCCGGGCTTGTTCAGTTTTCCTTCACTAGAAACGTCTACATACATTCATGTGAATTTAAGCTATTTTTTTCACAAAGACAACTAGCACCACGTCTCAAAACAACTAGCACCACGACAAAAACAACTAGCACCAAGTCTAGAAACGTCTACATACATTCATGTGAATTTAAGCTATTGTTTTCACAAAGACAACCCACCACGTCTCAGAACAACTAGCACTACATCAAAAACACGAATATAACATTATTAATACATTACCAAAGAACATCGAAATATAATTGAACAATAATATATAAAATTTTCCGAAATGATAGTTAAATAAGATAAATACTAAATGTATAACTACATATCCAAAAGGAATACATAATGTCTAACTAAAATCATAGCGAGAAGGTCGAGACGCCTATCTTCTACCGACCCTCTTAGCAATAGGGCCAGTACTCGAACCTGAAGGTTGAGGATCCCTACCTCCAAATCCATGGCCACCTCCACTACTACCTCCACCTCCACCATCTGGACCACGTGGCGGCGAATCACCATCATCATCCTCATCATCGTCATCATTCATAGGCTCCACAGGTACATCCTCTCCTATGATGGCCCTCATTTGGGGTAGTGCCTGTGTGAAATATGGTGGATTATCGATGAGGATTTGTGAACCAGCAAGATCCTCGTATTCTGGCATTTGTGAAGGAGCAAGTGTGAGTACATTGTGTAGATAGTTGGACAACTGATCTATGTACTGCACAACTTCAGGTTGAGCGTCATGCCTTCGAAGGTAGTGACTCTGGAAATCAAGGGTCCTGTTGTACCAGTCACCAATGCATTTCGCTTACAAACAGAACATAATACAAAATCAAACTATAACCACTACAACACCCAACAAACGTCAACCATATAATAGTACTAAGAAATAGAAAATATCAATTATACTAAATATGAAATAAAGAATGGAAAACAACATCAAGATAATACTAATAATTAAAAAAATATATAAAGGAGAAAAATTAGGAAATTTATTACAAACTTACATATACTTTGGCACGTGCCATCGCGCCACGGTATCCGTCTGTCCTCGGGTCATCATTGCTGGGATTATTGATGAGTCTGACAGTCCGGCGGTTGAACCAACTATAGTACTCAGTATCAGCCTGTGGAAGGGACTCTTGAACAGGTTCAGGCAAATACTGATCAATCATCCTATCCTGCCAAACATGACATTATCTCGAACGTTCCAGCCCCCAGGGATGTACCCCGTCCCTTGCATTCCCTTACTGTGATTTCTTTCGTATACCTCAGCATTCAATAGGAAAATAATGGGGTCACCAGGAATGGGCTTATGGCATCCAAACTATTGGAGTACCCTATTAGACTCATGAGGCTCGTACGCGTCCCAATAAATAAGTATCGTAGAGGACATTCAACAATGCCTACCCTCACGACAGTACTCAGGGAGGTAGTCTAACATGTTATCCTCAAGGTACGGCTCCCATAGAAACTTAAAAAAAAAATAGAAATGTAATTAATAATAAAATAAATATAATAATATATTAATGCGAAAGGAATTTAAAAAATATATAAACATACCTCATCTTCTCGAAGACCCTCTAACTGGTCTCTATACGTCGGCAAGCAGTGAGGAGTGGTGCTGTCAAACTTCTTGGTGACGTGCCATCGCTCAGCCAACGGACAACCATCCGCAGGTCGGATAGACGGTGAAACTCTACCCCGCTTGAGGCAACGAATGCTTTCCCAAGCCCAAACCTATATAATAATATTGATATTGAAATTGATATTAGCATAAAGATGAACATTTATGTATTGCATGTGTAACTCAAAATAAAAAATTACGAATGTAATTTAAAAAACATACAATTTGGACAAACAAATTTAGTTGCAAAATATTTATACCTGTAAAAGGAGCAAACAACTGGTGATGTTGTTTGAAGAGCTTCTCCAAGGGCGAAGTTTCTGCCGTGTCAGGAAACAGCAATCCGTATGCGATGAAAAGAATGTAGCACCGCGCCCTCTGTCTATACTCCATCGGAGTAGACCCTTGTTGCGGTAGTGGATGACGGATGACATTCTTAAGAGCCTTAGTATTCACTGAGCCGCTTCTAAAATGTCTGTGCTCTGAATAACATCCCAAAACCCGTGCACACTCTTCTTGCCATTCCTCGGTGTCAACTTAACAAGGTTACCCATAACGGGCTCCTATCTGTGAACAGGCCCAATAATACCTGGACATCTTGCAACGTCACTGTTGCCTCGCCAAATGAGAAGTGGAAGGTACGTGTCTTAGGCCGCCACCTCTCAACCAATGCAGTAATTAATGCATAGTCCAATTGGACTGAGCCGACACGGGCAAAGCCTCCAAATCCAAACCTATCGAGTTCGAACCAAACTTGTGGCGGTTTGTTGCTTAGAGGATCCCACAGATCGCCATCACTTCGGCGACACTTGAGTGTACGCGTACGAAATAGATCCTCGTCATGGTATACGCTCTGCACTCTATACGATGACTGTAAATATAGTAACTCCAGATAGATCATCCCCAGATTAAGAAATTGTGCACGAGATTGAGAGCTTGAGGAGGCCATTAAAATCACACCTACGAACACATGTTTTTAATAATTAATTAAAAAAACACAATTTTGGTGGCATAACGGCAGCAAATACATTTTTCTAAATTCCCAACACAAAGAATACACACATCCTAATAATACAATTATAATACGAACTCAATAGAAAATCCGTCAAGGCCATAGTCGTCTACATAGTAGGATATTAACCAACGAATATATATCATAATACATAATCACAATAATTAGTATTAAAATTGAGTATATTTACCAACAAAATACAAAATTCCGGTGAGTAAGTGGTGGAGGGGGTGGTCTGTCGGTTGTCCGGCAGCGGTCCGGCGAAAGATGTCGAAACGAACGAAAAATCGATGGGTTTTGTAGAGTTTAACAATAGAAGTACTTTGGTGGTATTAGATTACTCAAACACCGGCCAAAATTTTATAAATCTAAGAAAATGTGCTAAATTGGGTTTTTTTGGATATAGAGTGAACAAAGCTAAAATCGGGAAAAGATGATATGGTTTTGTTCCTTATGTTGGGGTGAACCTTTTGACCGGTGTAGATTTTTTTTTTTTTTTGAGCTTTGGATGGCCGAATTTTGAATTTTTCGATTTAGGTTTGTATGAACTCGCTGATGAGAGATTAAGGAAGAAGAAGGGAAGAAAAGGAAAAAAGGTCCGGATATTGAGGCTTTATAGTTCGGGCATAATTCGGATTTTAATCATCCAAAATATGCCCTAATTCGGATGATTAAAATCTGAATTTTATTAATTCAGATTTTAATCATCCGAACAATTCCCGAATTTGAAGTTTCCCAGGCGGCAACATGTTTCGGATTTTAGAAATCCGAAACATGTTTGGAGCTACTACCTTGGGTTGTAGCTCCAAACATGTTTCGGATTTCTAACATCCAAATCATGTTTGGGCAGTTTCAGCATCAATTCAGCATGTTTTTTGTAGTGAAATTAAATTCACCATGTTAAACGCATACATTAACCAAAACATACAATAACAACATCAATTCAGCAATCCTACCATACATTTCCCAAAACATACAATAACAACATCAATTGATCAATTCTACCATACATTAACCAAAAGATACCACTAACGACAGTTCATGGTCAATCGTTGCCTATTGAGTCATAAATTATACCAATCCTTGTTCTATCCAACGGAGGATGAGATATTGGACACATCCTAGCACGATGGTCTGCACTACCACACCTGCTGCATTCGCCTCTTCGTTGTCGTCCACGGCGATCTATTTGGCCTTTATACCTCCGCTTCTGTCGCCTTCCCGGACCAGGATCACAGTGAACTATTAATCTTTGATAATCAGGAAGCAACTTCCAACCAACGTCTCGTGGCCAATGAACTTTCGAAGGGATGTGTATAAAGCTGGCATTACCAAATTGCTTCTTCCAATTTCTCACGGTAAGGAATTCGTCACCTAGATTTGCACCATTTTCACCAATAGCTCTACACACTGCTAAAGCATGGGAACAGGGTATTCTGTATGTTTGCCACTTGTGACATGTACATGTGGCAAAACACCCGGTGTGGAAAAACACACAGTGTGGAAGTTTCCCCCCTTACCATCAAACCGCACACATGTTTTTACCCTGAAAATTTTGTTTTCCCAATCATATGGCTCTACCTAATGTTCCCCAGCTCGTCTCTCATACTCCGTGAATGTTTGCCACAGCAAAGGAGGAAATGGTGTTTTGCATTTACGAATTTCAACATGTTCAACTCGATATATCTCTTTAGTTTTCTGGAAAGTGGACTCAATGATTGATCGGATTGGAAGAAACCGAACGCCTTTCAGGGCACTGTTGTAACTTTCTGACATATTCTCGTTAAGTTACCCCAGCGATAGTATCCGTCGTGCGTCAAACTCCATTTCTCTTTACCGATTTCCATCATATAATGATATGCGCCCTCATTGTATTGGAACATCTTGGCAGCAACTCTATCAAACTTTATAGGTTGACACCTTGACCTAATTTCCCAACACAAACTGTTTAATATATTGCCCCAATCTCCGAGAGGCCCCTTTCAGTCCACACGACCAAATTTTCAATTTCTGTCACTCCACACCCTAATTTTGTACACCCTTTCGATCCCAGCCCAGAAAAAAGAACTTCCATGTCCGCTATGTCCCTATTGGAAGCTGCTGTCGCCATGTCCGCTAGGTAGCCTCCCGCGTCCGTCCCCAACGTTAAAAAAATAATAATTAACTACTGTATAGGCGTGCTTATTTCCCACCCCAAACACTTATTATTTTTAGGGTGTGAGTAAAATTACATGGTAATTCTATAGGACCACCATATAATTTACTCAATTCGGGTGTTCTGGTTCCGTCACTGCCTGGAAGGTAAATATATTAATAATTTTTTCAATAAATAGTCAAACTGTCTCATTGTTTATTATTAGCAAACAATAAAGAACAGTTTACAAGGGATCGTGCTTTAGATTTACAAGTATAGCTCACAAATAACCCAATAATTATTAAATCTCTCTTTGATAACCATATTCACCATTCAATCTTAATATATTAAATATTTATTCAATTAAGTGCAATTAATAACAGATTTTATATATCTAAATTAAATCAAATGTATGAATCTCTTAGTTGAAACTCTCTTCTCTAATTAATTAATTTAAGTAAAAATCCAGTCTATCACCAAAAAGTTCTTTCCTCTTGTACAACCATTATTTCTATTCTATCTAGGGCTATAAATGAACCGAACCAAGCCCGAGTAAGGCTCTGCTTGACTCAAAAGAGGCGAACTCGAGCTCGGCTCGAACTCAACCAAGCTCAAAATTTTGAGCTCGAGCTCAGCTCGAACCGAGCTTACCGAGCTCGCCTACTACAACCAAGTATATTTTAATTTTTTATTTTATATTTTTTTCCTTCTTATTTTCAAATTTTTTATTTTTATCTTTCTTATTTTTAAATTTTTTATTCTTATCCAATTCAATTCTAATTTAAGATAATTATTTCTTCACCTTTTTTTAGTATAATAATTCACATTTTTTAGTAAAAATTCAACAAAAAAAAAAATTCACAACTCATCAGTGAAAGATTATCTGCCCGGGTCCGGTAAAAAATTTACTTTCATGATATGCATTCCATAATTGAAACTTTTGACCAGGCCTAAACTCTAGCGTAATTAGCATTCCAACTCTTGCTTGAAATACCATTGCGCAAGATCTTAGCTTCTACTTATTATATTTGTCACGCAACAATAAATTCTTAATTAAAGTGAAAGTTTAAGAATTAACTCTTGAAGCGTGTACTTAGGTGATCGCTTGTATGACTCAAGACCAGCTTGTATGTTATGTGGGCAATGATCTAACGAACCAACGATCAGCAAAACACCACAATAAACTCACCAGAACTCGACCGTAGTCGCTGCCACCGACAGATGAGTGCCGCCGCCGCGGGTCACCAAAGCACTTGCCGCCACCAGGAAAATTCAATACCGGCCGCCGCTAGGAGGGAAAATCGCCACCGAGCTTTGAGGGAGAAAGCTGACTTCGAGGGAGAATTCTTGAAATTCTCTCTCTAAATTTCGTGAATTATGAAACTATGAATTATGTATTGTGAATTGCTAATCTCTTGTCTATTTGTAGAGTTATAAGAGAGACCCCAAGTTGGTTTAGGATTGGTCTTCCTATTGGGTTTGTGTTTTACTTCTATCATGTTCCTGGACTGATTAACATCCAACTAACACAAGGATTCACTTATCCTCAATCCAGTTCCTAGTCTGATTCATAACTAACTAACACAAGGATTCACTTATCCTCAATCCAGTTTCTGGTCTGATTCACAACCAATCGACACAAGGATTATTTAATTACTTAATTAATTAAATCAATATTTGTTAGTTACCCAATACATAATTAATCGTCCCACTAATGGATTAATTATGTCACTATCATCCTACACCAGAATTGCTTCCAGAACAACTAAATTAATTATTCTTCAATCTCCCCACGTCAAAGATACAGTGTTCATTAACTTATTAATTTACAGATAAGTTATTTAATTAACTTCTTATAATCTGAGACTCGTACCACTCGACCTTTTTACTATATCAGACATAAGTCCACCGGCCAGATTTAGTATAATAAACATAACGAGCTCATCTCGGGAGCACCATCACCCCGGACGCATCGGTACATGGTTTCCTTTCGATAAGCAACAGCACACTAAGTAATCAAACACGCGGACCCAACCTACCGAGACTATTGGCCTCAAGTGACCTCACTCTTTGGCAGATCAAAGTACACTATATCTAATCCTCATGTCTACTCAAGTCTAGGGATTTAGAGATAAAATACTATGATCGAATAGTTTATTAAATCAGTACAAAACAATTCATCCTAAGTGGTCATGTTCAATATGCCCCGGGCATATCTATATGATTCAATTAGTTCAGACAAACCAATTTTTTGAATCACAGAATAACTTAAACTGACAGTGTGTCCAAAACTGTCTTAGTTACGAATCTCATTTATATATTATGTTTTTTAACCAATGATGAGATCTACTGTGTCACAACAGCACCTCATCATCTAATTACATAATATAAATAGACGGCATATGTAAAACATATAAACAATTTAATTGAAACTAGGAAATAGGTTAATACCAGCAAATCTTTAGTTTCCAAACCCAACAATCAGCACAAAAGAAAAAAAAAAAAAAAAAAGACACCATTCTGAAGAATCGATTAAGGACCCACCAAGCCGTTTGGTAAATAAATTGTATAGCAGTAAGTTACATAAAAAAAAAAAAAAAAAAAAAAAAATCTTTTAAACACAAATCCACCTCTCACCATTCCTGAGGCATTTGATTTCTTACATTTCCTCCTCCTCTATCTATTCTCCAAGTCCGAAACTCAAGCCAGAAATAACTCTAAGGAACAGAAACAGACAACATTTGCATTTTAAACACAAACCCACCTCTCATCACATTTTATCACTTTTTGAATCAGGAAAAATAAAAGGAAAAAAAAAAATAGCAAGATGGGTTTTTTATATGATTATCAAAGTGAGAAAATGAAAATTGGAAAACTTTATCTGATAAACAAAGTAATGAACCATATCAAAATATGGTTAAAGTAAAGGACGAATTCAAGCTGAGATTTGAAGAGAGGAATCATAGAGAACAAAGGTAGACAAGACTGCTAACAACTGTAGAGGATAAAAAACAACAAAATAGCAGTAAAACACAATCATTTCTCAATAACCAAAATCTTGCAATAAAACCCGCCCATCTATTAAAAGAAAGAAAAAAAAAATTAGCCAATCAGCTATTAAATTAAACTCCCTTCAACCCTTCAACTCCTTATCTTCAGATCTTAAAGGGATGGAAAACTCTAAAAAGTGTTTGACCTCACCTTTCGTAGACTCAACTAGATTCCCTTATGTAATTCCCTCTATACAAATAATAAATAATCGATATATTATAGCTTTATCTGATGTTGGTGAAAGATTATCCGTCCGGACCTGGTCAAAAATTTACTTTCGTGCTACGCATTCCAGAATCAAAACTCTTGATCAGGCCTAAGCTCTAACGCAATTACTATTCAAACCCTTGCTTGAAATACCATTATGCAGGATCTTAGCTTCTACTTATTCGATTTGTCACGCAACAATAAATTCTTAATTAAAGTGGAAGTTTAAGAATTACCTCTTGAAGCGTGTACTTAGGTGATCGTTTGTATGACTGAAGACTAGTTCGTATGTTGTGTGGGCAACAAACCAACGAACCAACGATCAACAAACACCACAAATCTTGTCGGGAAAACAAGCCTGCTGCCTCCGACCCGCCGCACATCGCACGTGCCACCAAGAAGACCACCGCGCATGATTACACGCGCTGCCAAGAAAGCTCGCTGCTGCCGAACCCGATCTTATGCGCCGACACGAAGTTATGAAGAATGGCCGCTACTTGATCAGAAAGGGGCACGCGCTTCGAGAGAGAAAAATAACTTGAAGAATTGCTTTTCTCTCTCCAATTTTCTTGTCTTGAAAACTTATGAATTGTGTATTGTGAATTGCTAATCTCTTCTCTATTTTTAGAGTTACAAGAGAGACCCCAAGTTGGTTTAGGATCGGTCTTCCTATTGAGTTTGTGTTTTATTTCAATCCCATTCATGGACTAATTCATATCCAACTGACACAAGGATTCACTTATCCTTAATCCAGTTCATGAATTAATTCACAACCAACTGACACAAGGATTAATTAATATCTTAATTAATTAAATCTACCTTTGCCAACTAACCAATACATAATTAATTATACCACTAACGGATTAATTATGTCACTACCATCCTACACCAGAATTGCTTCCGAGCAACTAAATTAATTATTCTTTAATCTCCCTACATCAAAGATATAGTGCTTGTTAATTTATTAATTTACTGATAAATTAATTAATTAATTTCTTATAATCTGAGATTAGTACCACTCGACCTTTTTACTATACCGGACATAATCCACCTGCCGGGTTTAGTATAATAAACATAACGAGCTCATCTCGGGAGTACCATCACCCCGGACGCACCAGTACATGGTTTCCTTTCGACAAGTAACAACACACTAAGCAATCAAACATGCACACCCAACCCACCGAGACTATTGGCCTCAAATGACCTCACTCTTTAGTTGATTAAAGTACACTATGTCTAATCCTCATGTTTGCTCAAGTCTAGGGATTTAGAGATAGAATACTGGGATCGAATAGTCTATAAATCAGTACAAGACAATTCATCCTAGTTGGTCATGTTCAATATGCCCCGGGCATATCTATATGATTCAATTAGTTTAGATAAACCAATTTCTGAATCACATAATAACTTAAACTGACAGTATGTCAAAAATTGTTTCAGTTACGAACCTTATTTATATTATGTCTTTTAACCAATGATGAGATTTACTGTGTCACACTAGACACCTAATCATCTAATTACATAATATAAATGGACAACATTTGTAAAACATAAAGACAATTTTAACTAAAACATTTAATTGATATATATATATATATATATATAAATTGGGCAATAGTTTAATATAAACAAAACTTCAGTATTCAAACCCAACAATCTCCTACTAATACTTAAACTGCCCTTTAAGTATAAAACTACATTAATCTTACAACTACAATAACAACTAGAAAAATAGTCAAGGCTCAGCTAAGTATCTAATCCCCATGCCATCCACATGAGCTTCAAAGACTTTCAAAGTTAGTGACTCTGTGAACGGATCTGCAAGGTTATCTTCTAATGCTATCTTCACCGCAACCACGTCTTCCCTCTTAACTATATCCCGTATCAGGTGGTACTTGTGTTGTATATGCTTACTCGCCTTGTAGGCTAGTGGTTCCTTCGAGTTTGCAACTACACCGTTGTTGTCACAGTACACTGTGATCAACTTTTGCAAACCAGGAATCACATCTAAGTCCACTAGGAAGTTCTTGAGCCACACTACTTCTTTCGCTGCCTCTGATGTTGCAACGTACTCAGCTCCATGATAGATTCTGCCACGCATTTCTGCTTGACACTCCGCCAAACTATGGCTCCACCTCCCAAAGTAAACACATACCCTGAGGTAGACTTACTCTTGTCCCTGTTGCCTTGGAAATCTGAATTTGTGTAACCACGGGGCACAAGCTCAGGCACCTGATAGACCAATACTTGGTATCTTATTCTGTACAAATACTTGAGAATACATTTAACTGCCCCCCAATGAGCTTTTCCAGGGTTAATCTGATATCTGCTTACAATTCCAACAGCATAGCAAATATCAGGCATCGTACACAACATTGCATACATGAGACTTCCTACTGCAGAAGCATAAGGAACTGTCTTCATGGCTTTTATCTCCTCAACAATCTTTGGAGATTGCTCTTTAGATAGATGCACTCTGTGTTTGAAAGGTAGAAAACCTTTCTTGGAGTTCTACATGTTAAAATGAGCCAGAATCGTATCTATGTATGAAGCTTGAGAGAGCATTAGCGAACGTTTTTTACGATCTCGAATGATCTTGATCCCAAGGATATGTCCCACTTCTCCTAAGTTTTTCATATCAAACTGCTTGGAAAACCATGCATTTACGTTTAACAACACTTTCTTATTATTGCCAATAAGTAGAATGTCATCTACATAAAGCACAAAAAATATCACCGCGTTTCCATAACGTTTGCGGTACACACATAGTTCATCCGGGTACTGAGTAAATCCATAGGATTGGATTACCTCATCAGTCCGGATGTTCTAAGATCTGGATCCTTGCTTAAGTCAGTAAATGGACCTCTTAAGCTTACAAACCTTATGCTCTTGGCCTTTTGCAATGAATCTCTTTGGTTGCTGTATGAACATGGTTTCTTCAAGACTTCCGTTTAGGAAAGTTGTCTTGACATATATCTGTCATATCTCATAATCTAAATTAGTAGCTATGGCCAAGAGAATCTGGATTGACTTAAGCATAACTACCGGGGAGAAGGTTTTATCATAATCGATTCCCTCTTTCTGAGTATACCCCTTCGTCACAAACCTAGCATTAAAGGTTTCAACCTTTCTGTCAGGTCCTCTCTTGTGTTTGTAGACCCACTTACATCTAATGGGTTTGAAACCATCAGGCTGGTCCACAAGCTTCCAGACTTGATTGTGATCCATCGACCCTATCTCGGATATTATTGTTTTTCGCCAAGATTCTACATCTTTATCTCGGAGAGCCTCATATAGTTAATGGGGTCAGGTTCTTGCGTGCCTGGGACTAGATCTGAGGTTTCTCCCACGCCAATGAACCTTTCCGGTTATTTTACAACCCTCACACTATGACGAGACACCACATATGTAGGCGCATCATCTATGATATCTTATGCAGTGTTCTATGGTGTATCTTCTTGTGATGGTGCATCAGGATTATCATATTGCTTTATAAGTTTATCTACTATGATCTTACTCTTGGGCTTGTGATATAGAATATAGTTCTCTTATAAAAACCTGGTGTTAGTGCTAACTATCACCTTCTGATCTTTAGGACTATAGAACAGACCACCTTTCGTTCCTCTAGGATATCCTACAAACAGCATTATTTCGGTTCTTGCATCTAACTTAGTTGCATCTGCCTTAAGCACATGTGCTGGACAACTCCAAATTCTGAGATGTCTTAGACTGGGCTTGCGCCCGTTCCACAACTCTGTAAGGGTTGAAGGCACGGTTTTAGATGGTATAAGATTTTGAATGTATGCTGCAGTTTCTAAGGCATATCCCCAGAACGAGTCAATAGCTCATCATCAACCTAACCATTTCAATGAGACTATTTCTTCTTTTTGCTACACCATTCTGTTACACTATTATACTTTGGTGTGCTAGGTGCAGACAATTGGGACTGAATTCTGACCTCACTAAGGTAGTCTCGAAATTCGTGGGATAGATACTTTCCACCATGATTTGATCGTAGTGTCTTGATACTTTTACAGTGACGTTTCTTCACATCTACCCGATACTCTTTGAATTTACTAAAGCATTCGGACTTACGGCACATTAAGTAAATGTATCCGTACATTGAGTAATCATCTGTGAAAGTCACAAAATACTCAAACCCACCTCATGATATTTTTTTAATGTTTGTGATATTAAAGGTGTCTGGAATCCATTAGAGGTAATTTTATCTTATCCCTTTCTGTGATTGATACATTAGGTTGAAAATGAGGAAATGAATAACTGTCAGGAAATTTTTGACTATGCCTAGTTAAAGATTTAATATCTAATGATAAAGAGTCTAATTGTTTAGTTATATGATGTAATACTACATTTGAATAATTATGTTGCATATGTAATTTTCTTATGTCTTCCATTTTAACAGATTCATCATTATCTTTGCCAGTTTTAAATTGAGATGCAGTTAATTCACCATGAGTTGTATCTATCTTCAATGTATTTAAACGAGGATAAGTCTGTGTTACTATTGTTCCATCCCCTAGTTTCCATTTTTCTGCTAGATTCGTTTGTACATTAATGTGAGATAATGTATACACATTTTTTATATCCAATTTAGTGAAATAATATTCTAACCATGTATAGAAATTAAACGGAGTATTATGCCTCTTGACATCCATGATCCATTCTCTTTGTAATATATCTTGACATCCATGATCCATTCTCTTTGAATTTACTAAAGCATTCGGACTTGTGGCACATTAAGTAAATGTATTCGTACCTTGAGTAATCATTTGTGAAATTCACAAAATAGTCAAACCCACCTCGTGCTTGGACCGAAATTGGTCAACACAAGTCAGAGTAAATCAACTCTAATACTTATTTGGCTATGTAACCTTTTGCCTTAAAAGGTCTCTTGTTCATTTTACCTTACAAGCAAGATTCGTAGGTTGAGTAACTTTCAATCTCTAATAAACTTAATGGTCCATCATCAACTAACCTCTGAATCCTACTAAGGTTATATGACCTAGCATGAGATGCCAAAGATAGGTTTAATTTGTTTCAGAAGGTTCTTTTCTCTTATTTTTGTTAGATGATGCGCTATTTAACTCTGTACTTTGCACAACATGGGAGTTTGATTTTATCAAAAACAAATTATCTACTAATGAACCGGAATAAATAAGTTTACTATCTTTTCTAACAACAATAGATTTATCAGAAAAAATAAACTTATAACCATTCACTAAGAGTTTAGAAACTGAAATCAAGTTCTTTCTAAAATTCGGTACATAAAGACAATTATCTAAATCTAATCTAATATTTTCGAAAATAATAGAGACCACTCCCACTGCTTCTACTGACACTCTTGTAGTGTCGCTCAAGTAGACTTCAAGCTCGCATTCTCTAAGCTTCCGGGTTACCTGGAACCCCTGCAAAAAATTGCAAACATGGTCAGTGGCACTTGAATCCACACACCAAGTATCGGTGGGAATCGCCGCTAAGTATGTCTCAGTAATTAAGGCAGAAACTGTCATACCTTTGACCTTTGGACAATCTGACTTCCAATGTCCCATTTTCCCGCACTTGAAGCATTTGCCTTTAGGCTTCTTCTTCTTTGCGATGTCAGACTTAGCGGCATGATTCTCAGTCTTTTTGTTGGTCTTCTTCTTCCTCTTGTTCTTGCTTTTAGGCGCAGAAGAGGAACTCGAAGCCTTGACTGTGACCAAAGCTTGCTTCTTCTCTTGGAAGATGCCTTCAGCCGACACCAATTCAGTTAGGAGCTTGGGAAGAGTATAAACTCTTTGATTTATGTTGTAGTTTACCCGAAACTGCTCAAAACTAGAAGGTAAACTTTGGAGGATGATATCAATCTGACTCTCAGGATTAATCTCACCTCCTAACACTTCTATCTCATTGATGTTACTGATCATGTGAAGCACATGATCTCTCACTGAGGTGCCTTCAGCCATTTCGGTATTCATAATTTTCCTCATGGCCGCCTGCCTTGCTGTCCTACCTTGATGACTAAACATATCTCTCAGGTGAGCCATCATATTAAAGGCATAGATCATAGGATGAAGCTGATGCTATAGAACATTCGACACAGAGGCCAGAATGTAACACCGCTTCATCTCATCAGCCTTTTTCCATATTTGATAAGCATCCCTATCCTCTTGAGGAGATTCATCAGTAGGCACATCTGGACAAACTTGAGTAAGCACAAACTTATACTGCTCAGCCGTTAGGACAATGTCTAAGTTTTGACTCCAATCGTCATAATTCAAACCAGTTAATTTGTTGTCTTTCAATATTGTAGCTAATGAATTAAATTCCATATAAAAACTGTAAATAAATAAACAGACAATATTTCAGTAAATAAATTCAAGAATTTCAAAAATTCATGGATTATTGACATCCCTCAAAACAATAATTAAATCCACCGACATCTCATTCATGGGGATTCACGCAAGCCACGATAGTGTGGACGTTTACGTTAACCCACATTCATTTGAGAATAACTAAGTTCATTAACTACACTATCTGACCAAACGATCTATTGATCAATGTAGCTAATAGTCAGTGCTTTTAGCCATACAAATAAGCAGCGTAACCTCGATGGGAGGAATACTATAAATCGTACACTAAATGTGTGTCATTACATGACTTCAAAGCTTGTTACCTAGGATAGTGCGCCTCAGATGGAGAGGGTTTCGCATTTCTCCAATTTTGACTTACTCTAATCATCTTACTTACAAATTCAAACTAGTGATCTTATAGTTTGAACTCATTTGATATGGAGGAAGGCTCTAATGCCAACGCGCATGTCTAACCACCACATCACTTATGAACTCGTAATGGAAGCTATGGAAATATTGACCAACCCACTCCCACTTAGATTTCTAAAACCAGGGTTTTTCCAATTTTAACATACAATTAACTAATCCTAAGTTATGTGCAACATAAAACCAACATGCTTTAAATTATGCATATAAAATATAGCACAAAAATTTAAAGTACATAAATAAAATAATAAAACAGGAAATAAATACGTAAAATAAATTTTCTGACTATTATGGTTTTAATTGCTTCCATCTTTTGCCTTGTTCTCGTGTCCCGTCACATCACTCGATGAATTGAGTTTTGAAATCTGGATCTCGAAAATATTTTGGAAAAACAAAAAAAAAAGGGCCGCACATGTAACCCGAACGGGCCGTGCACACTGGTGCGCCCAGTGCCGTAATTGTGAGGTGTTGCACCAGTGCACGCTGCGCCCAGCGGTGCTGCTACTGCCAGCGGTGTTGCTGCTGCCGGCGGTTTCTGTCGACAAACCGTTGCCAGCCCACCTGCCCCGTTTGGTTTCCAGGTCTTCTAGCCTACTCCCATTACGTTATTTGGTCTTCTTGCAATTCGTTCTTGATTTTCTTAGTTTAATTACGTATTAACGAAAAACAAAACACCCACGAAATCAAGTCGTCCACCACAACGTATTCGATTACAAAAGATTTTCAAACTATAAGGCTTCTAGGAAAATAAATCGACAATTACATAGAAAAAATCCTACTACATTTTTTATTTAATCCTACATGGCTTACAGCACGTGGTTTTATTATTACAAGCATTCATAAAAAAAATAACCTGGACATGTCCCGGGGTTTAATTAAAAAATATACAAACACAACCATAATAGCCGGTATTTCTAAACCACCTGCAAACAAAAACATGTAACAAATCGAACAAGAACAAAGTCAAAACCATAGCTCTTATAGCAATTGAAAGATTATCTGTCCCGACCCGGTCAAAAATTTACTTTCGTGCTACGCATTTCAGAATTGAAACTCTTGACCAAGCCTAAACTCTAGCGCAATTACTATCAAACCCTTGTTTGAAAAATACCATTGCGCTGGATCTTAGCTTCTACTTATTCGATTTGTCACGCAAAAACACATTCTTAATTAAAGCGGAATTTTAAAAATTACCTCTTGAAGAGTGTACTTAGGTGATCACTTGTATGATTCAAGACCATCTCGTATGTTGTGTGGGCAATAAACTAATGAACCAACGATCAACAAAACACCACAAATCTCGCAGGGAAAACCATCCTGCTACTTCTGACCCACCGCACGTCGTACGTATTGCAGAGAAGACCATAGCGTGTGATTACACGAGCCACCGAGAAAGCTTGCTGCAGCTGAACCCGATCTCACGTGTCGACCCGGAGTTATGAAGAATGGCCGCCGCTTGATCAGAAAGGGGCACGCGCTTCGAGGGAGAAAAAGAACTTGAAGAATTACTTTTCTCTCTCTAGCTTTCTCTCTCTAATTTTCTTGTCTTGAAAACTTATGAATTGTGTATTTTAAATTGCTAATCTCTTGTCTATTTATAGAGTTACAAGAGAGACCCCAAGTTGGTTTAAGATTGGTCTTCCTATTGGGTTTGTGTTTTACTTCAATCTCGTTCCTGGACTAATTCATATCCAACTAACACAAGGATTCACTTATCCTTAATCCAATTCCTGTACTGATTCACAACCAACTGACACAAGGATTAATTAATGTCTTAATTAATTAAATCTACCTTTGCCAATTAACCAATACATAATTAATCGTTCCACTAATGAATTAATTATGGCACTACCATCCTACATCAGAATTGCTTCCGAAACAACTAAATTAATTATTCTTTAATTTGCCCACATCAAAGATATAGTGTTCGTTAATATATTAATTTATTAATAAATTAATTAGTTAACTTCTTATAATCCGATATTAGTACCACTCGACCTTTTTACAATACCGGACATAAGTCCACCGGCCAAGCTTAGTAACATAACGAGCACATCTCGGGAGCACCATCACCCGGACACACCGGTACATGGTTTCCTTTCGACAAGTAACATCACACTAAGCAATCAAACAAGCGCACCCAACCCACCGAGACTATTAGCCTCAAGTGACCTCACTCTTTGAGAGATTAAAGTACACTATGTCTAATCCACATGCCTGCTCAAGTTTAGGGATTTAGAGTAGAATACTAGGATCAAATAGTCTATTAAATCAGTACAAGACAATTCATCCTAATTGGTCATGTTCAATATGCCCCGGGCATATCTATATGATTCAATTAGTTTAGACAAACCAATTTCTGAATCACATAATAACTTAAACTGACAGTGTGTCCAAAACTGTCTCAGTTACGAACCTCATTTATATATTATGTTTTTTAACCAATGATGAGATCTACTGTGTCACACCAGACACCTCATCATCTAATTACATAATATAAATGGACAACATATGTAAAACATAAAGACAATTTTAACTAAAATATTTAATCGATATATATAAACTGGGAAATAGTTTAATACAAGCAACACATCAGTATTCAAACCCAATCGTTGGTGAGTGAGGGAGAAGGAGAACAGAGAAGAAGAGAGAGGGAATGATGAGTTGGCAGGAGGGAGGGGTAGGTTGCAAGGAAGGAGATCGGTGGGGGCGGGGAAGAGAAATGGAGAGAGTAGAAAGAGAGACGGCTAGAAATGGAAGAGATGAGAAAAAGGGGGAGGAAGAATTTATAGTTAGGGTTTGAAATACATTTACCATTTTTAAAGTAAAATTATGGAGCTGCTCGATGAGCACTCGAGCTTGTATTTTTTGGGCTCGAACTCGACTCGATAGCTCGAGCTCTAGCTCGATCAACCCGAGCTCGAGTCAAGCTTTGACCTAGCCACTCTTGAGCGGCTCAGTTCGTTTACACCCCTAATTCTATCCATTCTTTCTCTCTTAAGAACTCATTCCAATTCACAATCAACTTCCGAAAATTCTGCAATCTATGGGATCTTGTAACAACCATAAACCAACCAAAACCAAGAAAACCAAGTACCTACAAAATAAACACAACACAAAGTTAGACTAAGACAATAAAAAGTAACGCAAGAAAATACTAAAAACTAAAATTAAACTACTATAATTAAAAAAATAAGATAAACACTTAACACCTTGCAACCGTCCCCCGCAACGACGCCAAATCTTAGTGCGGTGTGAAGGACTAAAATAGAAATTTATAATAACCTAAGAATAAAACTAAGAAGTAGTATGTTTAGGATCGTACCCAAAAGACGGATGTGATTATTATGTGTTTTTCTTTTTGTTTTCAAGTTTAATAGAAAGAAAGTAAAAGATGATTGTTGTTTTTGTTGTTTTTTTTTTTTTTTTTTTTTTTGAGATCATAAAATGTAAAGAAAAGTAAATATAAAACTCAATAAATTAAAGGCGAGATTTTCACTCACTCACGATCAAGAGGCAAATCGTGTTTCCTTTCTTAGAATTGAAGACTCTATGGTTCAATTTATGTATTAATTATCCTATGGGACAAATCCAATTAAGGGCTACAAGTACAATTAAGTTTAGATAAATGAAGAACAAAGCTCAATTTTTCTTTTAGCAATAGAGAACTTGATAGGTCTAAATCCAATTATACTACCCTTTTACCAATTAAATCATTATAACATCAAGATTCATTTACCCATTCTAATTTGAATTACAAGGCCTAATCTAAGGTGATCTAGCCTAACCCAATTTGAAATTGACAAATTCATCTATCAATCATGGTGATTGGATCAAGTCCACAACTAGTAAAAGCATAATTTCTCAAACCCACATCAAATCAACACATATTGAACACATTTCATCTCAATTCACAGAATTTCAACACAATCATCAATGAAAATCACATGTTAGGAGAATTTATAACAAGCCCATGACACATAACACCTGGAAAACTTAAATAAATCATGAAAGGTGCAGCTTTTCTCATACTAAAATGAAAATAACTTGACCCATCAAATAAACTCAAGTTTTGGTGAAAATTCACTATGAGAGTGAAACAATTCATCCTATCTACAGTGTGATGAAAATCTCTATAACTAACTTAGAACCTCATGGATTTGAGATTCAAAGCCACGTTCTTGGTGTTTCTCTCTCAAACTACTCTAACTTTTCTCTAGAACTATGTGTAAATTAAGGTGTAAAATATGCGATTGTATATGTCCTTCTTCCTCCCTAAGTGTATACATCAATAGAATAAAGAATAAAATAAATAGCATGGAAATTTGGACATTTAGCACTAAAGAAATCGTAAGGGCAAAATTGGTATTTCAGTAGCTGGTGGCAAGGTGGCTATGGCATGCTGGACGCTTGGAATTCTTGCTCGTTCATGCAGCGATGTAGTGCTGGCGTCTGCTTGCAACTTGACGCTTCTTTTGGCTTTGGCAGCGAGCAGGTGCTAGTGCGATGCTGCTGCCACCTCAGTCTTCATAGCTTGCATCCACTAGGCATCAGTGCTTGGTTGCCGCTTGATCATTCTTTAGTTCTTCAATTTTTCCTTACTTTTTTCCCCTAGTTATCTTCAAAATTCTGCAACATTTCTTCTATTTTCAGCTCTAAAGTCCTTAAATGTCATCCTCAACTTCACATCTTCACAATTAACTACAAAACACGCAAATTCAACCATAAGGCACACTTTAAAGCACAATTAGACAAAAAATTCTACTAAAAAATGGTCAAAATTGCATGCTTCTAACCCAAAATAAGATGTGAAATTGATTCACATCAACACTTCATATAAAAACAGTTATATTGTTCTTGAAAGCAAGATGTTGCAATTCAAAAACAAGTTAGAGGGTGAGTAGTGAAGACCCTCTTAGTAGAGGTACTAAGTTGTTCTTAGAAAATTTATAAAGATTTCAAGTCCACCTTAAAGAATTTTTGTTTCTTTGAGAAAGAAATGGAAAGAGCCTCAACTTTAGAAGTTGGGGAGTCAATGTAGAGTTTATAGGAGGGTAACAAGTTTGAACCACTTTAAAAATATTGTCTCTTACATTGCATTGTATTTTGCATCTATTCTCTTTCTTCTACACTTCTTGGATCATAAAGCATCACCATTAGACTTGTCCAATTCCAGTCTTACATTTTTAATTTCAAGATTTTATTTAACTTGTCCTTATTTTAAGTCTAGTTTTCTTTAATTAAATATGTACTTTATCTTGGACTTGTTCTTAATCAAGTCTAAACTTTTTCTTAACAAGTCAAAAGACTTGTCCTTAATCAAATCAATTATTGAGTTTTATTTTAAAGTCATTTAGGTTACCTTTGGACAATTTTTATAAAAATACTTTTGTGAAAGTATTTTTTAAGAAATTTAAGTAAAATATTATAAATTTTTTAAAGGCATAAATATGTGTTTGGATAACTATTTTTTAAAAGAATATTTTTATGATTTAAAATAGCTAAAAATGTGTTTGTACAAACATTATAAGTAAAATCAATTAACATACTTTGATAAAGTTGATTTGGTAGTTTTTGAAATGAAGAAACCCTCATAAAACCTAATTAAAATTTACTCCCTCCATTTCAAAATATAAGTCATTTTTTATCAAGCTCAAATATTGAGGCATCAATTATTTATTGCACATTCCAAAAAATTTTAATTATAAATCATGTTATACCCCTATTTAATATATTTTTAAAAGTAGTGATATAACTTGGAATAGTGCATGACAAAGACAAATCCCAATAAAATTATAAATTAAATAATAGTAATAAAGTAAAAATAATAAATTGTTTCTTATGAGCAGACAAATGACTTATATTTTGACCAGTTAATTAAAAGGTAAAAGCTACTTATATTTTGAGATGCAGAGGGTATATCCATTAAAGTATGAATTGGTGACAAAGGAATTTTGTGAAATCAAGAATTCTTGTGGATTGAGAGTTACAAGATCATGAGAACCCGTACAAGAATGAAGCCTAAAAAACATCAGGAAATAGACCCGAAAACTTGAGTATTTCAATTATATCATCAAAAGTTCCAACTGTTAGGATCGATTAGGCATAGGTTTCAAAAATGCAACGGAAAATGCCTAATAGTTTGTTTAGTGTTTAATTAAATCTTACGTTTAAAGCTTCTAAAACTTACCCTTGTAGCGTAATCGGTTGTCGGGTCTGGATCCTTGTTTGATATTAGTTTGATCCTTCTGTTCCAAGTACGTTGATCACCACCACGAGTTCTTATGTTGAAGAACACTCTACTCTCAAACACTGGAGTTTCTCACAGAATTTGTGCTAGCCTGTCTGCCGAGAGAGAAAAATTTTGGGAATTTTGTTTGGTAAAACCGTTTCCACAAAAAAAATGACTTGAGTATCTGACTCAATATCCCAGTGATATATAAGAGTCAGATACTCAGACAGTTAAAACAAAATTAATATTAATATTAATATTAATTTAATTAATATTAATATTATTTTTACTGACCTGGGTTTTTACCAAAACCATGGATCAACCCATTGACCCATGGATCAGGCTGATGGGTCAGGAACTTTAATTGCAATTGGGTCCCTTGATTTGTCAGCCTATCCCAATTGTTCCTAGGTACTTAATTAACTCTTAATTAATACCACAGAACTTCTCAATAATATCTAATTAAACTATTTAATTAAATACTATTTATCTAAGTATAACAATTATACTTAGTGCAGGCAATTCTATATTATCGAACCCTCTTATGTGCGATCATGTGGGCCCATTCCAAATTGGCAATGGATAATTAAATCCAATTAATTGATCCATAAGTCATTAGTGGTCTCTAGCAAGACATAACGACTACCCAATTGAGAACGGGTGGTCGAATGGTGATTCAACACAACCTTCTGAGCATACTACGTGTTAGGTTTGAATACATAAGCTATGCTTGTATTATACTTTTTCTTAGTTAATATATCGATTTGATATTTTGGTTTATATGTTGAGCATGTCTAGTCCATTTATATTATGTAGTTAGATGATGAGGTGTCTGGTGTGGCACATTAGATCTCATCATTAGTTAAAAGACATAATATATAAATGAAGTTCGTAACCGAGACAGTTTTGGACATGCTATCGGTTTAGGTTATTATGTGATTCGGATAATTGGTTTGTCTAAACTAATTGAATCATATAAATATGCCCGGGGCATATTGAACTTGACCATTAAGAATGATTTTTCTTGTACTGATTTAATAGACAATTCGTTCTAAGTATTCTATCTCTTAATCCCTAGACTTGAGCGGACATGAGGATTAGAAATAGCGTACTTTGATATGCCAATGGGTGAGGTCAATTGTGGTCAATAGTCTCGGTGGTTGGGTGCGCGTGTTTAGTTACTTGGTGTGCCGCTACTTGTCGAAATGAAACCATGAACCGGTGCATCCGGGGTGATGGTGCTCCTGAGATGAGCTCGTTATGTTTATTATACTAAACCCAGCTGGTGGACTTATGTCCGGTATAATAAAAAGGTCGAGTGGTGCTAGTCTCAAAATTAAAGAAGTTAATTAATAATTTATCAGTAAATTAATAAATTAACGAGCACTAAATCTTTGATGTGGGTAGATTAAGAATAAATTAATTTAGTTATTCCAGAAGCAATTCTGGTGTAGGATGGTAGTGTCAAAATTAATCCGTTAGTGGTACGATTAATTTTGTAGTGGGTTAATTGAATAAGTAGAATTAATTAATTAATCCTAATAGTTAATTAATTAACAAAGTGGAATTAATTAATTAATTAAGTCTTAAGTTTCAATTAAAATTAGAAAATCCTAGAGATTAGGAAATCTAATTGGACTTGGATTATCCTATTAGATTAGTTACCTAATTGGATTTAGAAACTAATTAATTACCTAAACCCATTAGGAACACCAATCCTAAATCAACTTGGGGTCTCTCTTGTAGCTCTATATATAGACAAGGGATTAGCAATTTTACAACACACAATTCATAAGTTTTCAAGACAAGAAAACTAGAGAGAGAAAATTTTTTCTCTCTCTTGAATAATTTTTGGGCGGCGGGAAGTAAATTCCGACAGCGGCGGTGGTTCAATTCAAGCGGCGTCGAGCTGCAGAATATTTTCAGCAAGTCATTTTGTGTAGATTGCTGATCAATTGCTCGCTAGATCGTTGCCCACACAACGTACGATCAAAGTCTTGACTCATACAAGCGATCACCTGAGTAACACGCTTCAAGAGGTACTTTTTATGTTTCCGCTTTAATTAGAAATATTTTGTTGCGTGATAAATTGAATGAGTACATACCAAGATCCTGCGCAATGTTATTTCAAGCAAGGGTTGGAATAGCAATTGTGCTAGAGTTTAGGCCTGGTCAAAGATTCTGATTCTGGAATGCGTAGCACGAAAGTGAATTTTTGACCGGGCCCGGGCAGATAATCTTTCACTAAGTACGATCCTCTACATCGATATCCCATTTAGCATAAGGCATGGAACCATTATCTTTATTTAGCTAAACGTTTACTTAATTTCTTAGTGACACTGATTCTATTCGAGCTAATGATAACACTTATCATTTATTGGGCATGGCCATGCACTTCTCAGTTCACTATCAACTGGCCAAGATATCATGTCCCACTTAAGAGAAACTTGTAGTCTCATAATTTCACCTATATACCTTAGCGTGCCTCATAGTGTACCCAATCATACTCGTACTTGGCAACCTGTTACGGCCCCGTTAGGCATATGTCAAAGCACACTACAATTCACCTATGACCATATAGTGATTTCTGGTCTAAGGATCCTCGTATAAGTACTACTCAAAAGAATCACTCATGATCTAATCAATCCATGGAGTGTTTCTTTTGGCGGATCGATTTCATAAATTCAAATATGCACAAGAATATTATATTCATGAAATTAACTCATCTAATAAATTATCAATCACCGAAAAATGTCTATATAGCCCTTAAAATGACACATACACCAACACTAACACGGTGATCAAAGCTGCCCTTTTGAGTTCTTTTGCAAGCTAAAGTTATTTCCGAAAGACTTCAACTTAAGCTGCATAATGAAGAGGACTTGCCAATGGAGCTCTGTCCAAACTAACTTCAGGGGTGGATTAGAGAAACTCCTTCAAAATATTCAACCATTTGGGATGGGAGTTCTATCGGAAACAAACCAAGGTGGATGCCAAAGTTTGGAATAACACAAGAGTTGATTTCACTCGTATCTTTCTCCATGCCATTCATTCTCTGAGACTCCATTGACAACAATATGAACTCCCCACAATCCGTGGCAATTTTGATTTTCTCAGAAGTGATGGCATATATCCTTGGCTCTATGAGGTGACAGTGAAGAAATTCGTCCACTTTTTTGATTGTGAAGGTGCCAAAGGAGATGGAACCGCTGTGATGAAAAATCAGATGAGACAGAAGGTTGGGGGTGGCTGATGGGGAAGAATTAGGGTTATGGGGGGATTTCCAATAGAAATTCAAAAATGACCCGCAAGTTCTTCTAACCAGTTTTGACCCATTTTGCGACCCTGATTTTTTCTTTTTAAAAAAAAAAAACTCCTAAAAACATGTCTGGCTTGTTTTCTAAAAAATGTACTTATAAGTCATTATTTTTATAAAACAAATTTAAAAAACAACATATAAGTTTTGTCCAAACATGTTTGATAAATTTTTTCACCTTTAAAACACTTAAACCGTTTTTTAATTCCTATCACAACAGAGCTTCTAGACTTGTTCTTAATCAAGTCAAATCTTGAGTTTTATTTAAAATTATTTAATTTTAAAGTTTGTCCATCCAAATCACATATTTTACCTATATTTTAATTTAATTATTATATTTTTTTCCTTGTATATTTTTTATATTATTGAATAATCTTATGATTCTTATTTTTATCCTATTTTAATTTAGACTTATTTATTATTTATTTAATACATATAGATAGTTATTGTTTATCTTAAAAAGAAATTAATTTTAACATTTATATTTTTAAATAAATTTTTAAACAACTTAATTCACCTCCCTACTAGGTTGTCATGGTCTCTCATCATTGTCCTCTAATATATGATGTTACTACTCCCTCTCCTCTTCTCAGTCACAGCTCTTCCGTTTTTAGTGGCTGAAGATGAATGTTTATGTTGATGTAGTACGTAAAAGTTGGAATGGAAAGAGGAGGTGGAATGTGGGGCTTTGTCAAAAGTTGTGGAAGTCGAAAGCTGATTTGAAACTATGGAATTCCTCTTATGTTTTTTAATGTAGCTGAGGCCAAGGTGAAGGCTTTTGAATCTGCCTTTGATGCTTCATCTCGTTGAGAATTGTCATGCAAATTAAAGGAGGAGGAAAAGTTATTGAAACAACGTTGTTTAATTAAGTAGTTGAAGGAAGGGAATGCAAATACCAAGTATTACAATGCCACTCCAAATGGCTCAGAAATAGGAGTTGATGATGGAACATTTCCATTTAGGTATGTGGGAAGCATGATATTAGGGAGGTGAAGGAGCTTCTATTTCAGCATCTTATATATAATTGATAAAAAGCCCCTTAATTGAAAGAAGTGGTGTGGGTTAGTACTAATTAAGCAGAATTTTTGGCTCTAGACCTTTGGAATACTTTTGAGGAAGCAATGGCTCTTGAGTTTTGGTACAATGAATAATCCATGGAATCATCAAAGTTTTGTTTAGCCTCAAGCAGGCATGTATCTAATGTATAATAGTGTAGTAGACAGGTTGCACTCAAGTTAATTAAACTGTTTCGCGAATTAGAAAATTATTGAGTGGTCTCTCAATTTATTTTTAAATATAATAATAAGTAAAATCGATTCCAAAGCTCTTGGAACGCTCAATTCTTCTCTTTCAAACTCGCAAGTGGTAGATACCTTGAAGAGTGAGAGCTAATACACATATATCAGTAAGCTAATACATTGCCTCATATTTTTACTAGATCAACAAGCTCTTTGTGTTTCAATCAAAAGTTTGTCCTCGAATACATGTGCCTTAGTTGTGCTACAAGACTCTTGGAATGCTCTTGGAACGTTTACATCTTTCTTTGATTCTTCATTCTTCTACTTAATACATTCCAACCTAAGTCTCAAACCAATGCCTAATTTTTTTTTACAAGCTAATAACAACCACTCACCTCTGGAGACAGCAAGGGGAAAATAAACCAAACCATACCTCAAATAATAAACCATTCAAACCTAAGTTTTTCTACTTGTGTTGTTCGGAATGGTTTCCCAGTCATGATGATCAATTCAAAAAAAAAAAAATGTTAAACGATCAACAGTTACAAAAGAGATGGGATAGAAAGGTACCAATTTCTTCGCAAAACAATACGGTATTAGGTCTCAAAGAAACGGAGTTCTACCATAAATTCATGCTTCTTTGGAGAATACCAAGCAATAGCTTTCGCTGAACCAAGAACTTGCAAGGCATATTCAACTGCAATTACAGGATCATTCCAGATCGGGTACCAGTTCCTGTCCTTCAAATCAAATGTTACTCCAGAATCAACTCTAACACTAAAAGGTCCAGCAATCTGCACATAAGTGGCACCCAGTTCAAATAATCAAATAGGAAGAGCCTTTTCAAAACTATTGCACAAGTAGACATTTTCCCACTCCAGAAACCATGATCCACAAGATAGAAATTAAGCACAACATACTCGATTCTAGACCATTTTGATTCTATGCAATAAGTTAGACAAGTGAAATCTTAAGCCAGTAAACTGCACAAGCTTTAAAATTCTATAATCTTGCAAAACTTGAGATGAGATTACTTATGCTCTTAACTTCGCTAAAGGGAAAATCAAGTGAAATTGCAACTACCTACAAAGTTTTCTTCCATCCTAGTTGTCATTTTCACAGATGTCAGTTTGATAACTATATAGCTCGGAAACAGATGAAAGACAGTACCTGCTGCTGAAATGACAAAGTGGTATTGGGCCACACCATCTCCATTGATTCCAAACTTGGAATGTTAGAATTATAAAGATCATATCCCACATGAACGGCACCAAACAGAAATTTCGAAACTGAGGGAAAATCCATGCGTAAATTAACCCGTGTTAGATCTAGGAGTAACCTTTGGAAATTTCCAAGCTGTGCTGAAAAGGATACAGAAGCAAACATATCAGCTGAAATGGCAGAATTTGCTCCTTGTAGACGAACACCGAAGCCTTCCCGTTGTGACGAATCTTCTCTCTTTGTTATGCTTGACTTATCCCCAAGAAATGTTGTAGTAACAGCACCTGATCAGAAATACGCTCTCTTGAAGTGGTGAATAAAATTGGCAATGCATTAAAATAAGGAGCCATGCTTGATCGTTACACATGCTTTTCACAAAAGAACTACACTAGAGACCAACCTAGAGACACATCTATTTCTCATCATGCAAAGATATTGAATCCAAAAGTCATTAAACAAAAAGTGATAAATCAATTGGAAAGATCTCTTCTACGCTCACATTTCCAAGAAGAATATATGCAAAACTACCACGTTCAAGCTCATTAGCTGAACATTATCTAAAATAATATTACAGAATAAAATTAGAAACAACAAAAAGGCCCGAAAGTCAGAACACCAAAACAAAAAAGTGCACATCCTCTGTATAATACATCATTTTGTGAATATCGACCACAAACCACTTTCAGAGATACATTGAATTTTGATTTTATAAAATCGCTTCAAGTTGTACAGCGTAAAACAGAAAGTTGGACAGACTTGTTTTCTAACCCTTTCAAACTATTATTCATCCATTACTTAATCCAACTCCCCCTACCAGCTCCAATTCTACAATAACCAGGAACCCCACCATACCCACCCCAGGGTCAGGCACCACAACGACCTATAATTTATCAACCTTTTTCATCATCAATCAGGCAATTGCATCAATTCGACAATTATTGTCTTGTTACAAACCAAAGCTTTTACAAAAACAACAAAAATATCAAAGAAGCCCTCATTCTAATATATGGATCATATCTTGCCATCATGTCCTATGAAAACATAGATTTACATTAAAATTAAAATATAAGGCGTCTTAATGGTTTGTTTCCAAGTCTGTTTTGGCCTTCTCCATCCCCCTTTTAATTTAAGTTATTAATTCTCTATCTTCTAAAGGCCACCGTATTGAGGCATCCAAAGGTCCCTAGGTACATGTTCAAACGACTTGTTAGTGTTTTTATCTCATTTTCTCATCTATTCAGAATTTGAGGCTGCCCCACTTCCTTTTGAATCCATGAATTACGTACTCTATCTAGTTGAGTGTGCACAGATCCATCTCAACATTCTCATTTCTACAAATTACTATTAATTTTTGTTCATCTCTGTAGTTAGTTTGTTAACACTCATATCATAAAAGTTAGCTAATCTAATGGTCTTTTGACAATGATAATAACACACCAAACAAAATAAACATAGATAATCAAAGAAATAGCCCAAAAAAGAACAATACGCAAAACTTGCCATCAATAAACAGCAGTGGCAAAGCAGCCAGCACAACTAACGTTGATCGTTGATGTAGGCAGTCGTTACTACTATAATGAGCTCCTATCATATCATTGGGCAGAGAGAACCGAGGACAACGATATAGGGCAGTGGGAGTAATCCAAATGAGTCCAATACTTATAAGAACCCTAAGAATCATCCCATTAAGAAGAATATAGAAGCTAATTTAAACGTACAATTTCTGTAACCAATTACATGTACATAATTTGTCCTTACCTAGAAGGACTGATGCTGAAATATGAGGATTTGACAAGAACATGTCATAAGGTTGCGTCATTTTCAACTTGGAAGCTTCACTCATCCAAATATTGATGTTATTCTTATAAGAAACGGCACATCTGGCGCAGAAACCCGGGAAGAGAGTAGTAGGTGATCCAGCAGTTTCCTGACTTTCAGGTTTTATAGCTTGACCTACCAGATGATTGATACAAAAATGATAGCTCACTCCAGAGTCATTGGCAACTGAGGAAAGATCAGCGGTTATGGAAAAAGGTACACCCCAGTAGTTGCCATTATGATCCACAAAAAGTTCTGGCCCAGCAGCTTCCAGAGTAAAGTCATGATGGGAAAACTGCAAGGACAAAATATATCTATTCTGAAGAAGTGTTGGGGAAATAAAAAACAAGGCAATGAAGCAAAGGCAAAAGGTACAAGTAAAAGCTGAAAAAGAGTATTACTAAGGTGGAAGGAAGATGAACATCTGCATACGAAAGAAGGTGAGCACAGAAAGATTGGGACGAGTGACATTTTTTATAAAGAAAAGGTAAAGAAAAATAAAGTGAAATAGGAAATTATAATGCATAAGGAGCAGAAATACTAGCAAGCAAAAATGATAAATAAAAGAGTTCATACATGCTTGCCTTGTGATGAAGAACTGCTTTCTTCCTTGATTTCTTTTCATCACAAGAAGCTTCATAGCTAAGTAGAAGAGCATCATCAAAAGTTAGCAACAGTTCTGAACAGAGGTTGAAAGCATACAATGATTTATCAGATAGGTGCGTCCTAAGGCACTGCAGCCACGATGGTTCTGATAGTTTAAATGTGCCATCTGTTTTAATCGAAGTCACAAACTTCTGGATATTGAACTGTCCAAGTAGTGTTGCAAACCTGCATAGCTTTGAACACAAGCATTAGTTAATACTGACTCACCTGCTAGACATTCCATTGTTTTATGCAAGTAAACACCAATTGAACGAAGAAAACTTTTTATCTCCGATCATCCACAGACTAAAACCGTGTATAAGTAACATTACATATCATGGGAAGCAGCATTGCCCCGTGTTTAGAAGTAATCTAAATGGGGCTACAAACTATCCATAGAACTACACAGTAATTGTTCTTCTATCTGAACATGGCCTATCAAACTCTAAAATAGAACGCCTCAATTATGTAAAACCGGAACCACAAAAGTGAAGACTTCATAGCACAATTTTCAAATGAGCATTTCAAACTTAACAATATTGAACAGCATCTATTTAGTGCCTGACTTTACAGACAGCAAAAAGAAAAGATTCCACCCTATTTCCCTTTCTTGCAGAAATTCAACGACTAAAAAAATGGATTAAAACAGAGGAAAAGAAAGGTTGGGTTTACCAGCGCTGAGCAACGCGGGATGGGAGTGGAAGAGAGACAACCCTTTCAATAGAGAGTCCACGGTCGGCGGAGAAGGAGGGGACAAATGGAGCAGACATGAAGCGTTGGAAGAAGTCAATTTGTCTCGGCCTTGAAAGAAGAGCCCCACGACTGAGTCCCAGCGGTAAAGGGTCGCCCGGAACGGAACGAGCCCGACCATCCAACGTCACCGGCGTCGACATGTCCAAATCCCAGAAACCACTGTCCATTACCCATCTTAATTTCCTCACCGCCATTTGGGGAGGGGAAGAATAAATCTTAATTTGAAGAAGATTTCGTGGCGAATTCTCTAATCAGCCAAAAAAACGTTGAAATTTGCCAGAAAAAAGAGTTTGAACTGAGGTTTATGGCTTCATTGCTCTTCTGAGGTCCGACTTCTTCAGTTCCTTATCCGTCAAAAGAGGTAAAAGTAACAGCAAATATATTTGGCCTTTCTTCTTATTTATCGTCGTATTTATGTGTCACTTTAAAATTTGAGTTTTGATTCAATTTATCTGAGACTTTTAAATAAATAAGGTAAAATTGAGTTACTATTTCTATTTTAACGCTCATCAAACCCTCAATCTTTTATTGATATTAATAAATTCAAACCAATAATATTAATTACCATGCACTAAAATATTAATTACGGGGTAAGAGTACAATCTCTCCTTAGTAATACTAGTAAACCTATTTAATTAAGGGTAAAAAATATATTTTATGAAACAAAGTGACAGATAAATTAAGACGAAGAGTGTGCCTCCTAAGTGCTAACCCATTGTCACCGTTTTCTTATTTATTTTTTTTTTATACGAGGTGACCTATTGTGCTTATTACTTATTTACAACTCTCTTTTAACTGTTTTTTCTATGTTAATTATAATCAAAATAGTCAAATCCTAATAAAATTAGGATGATAGTTTAGGCCATTAAATTGTTAGATTAGGCAAAACTTCCTTTTCTTCTCAACAAAAGTCCTAGTATAATCCAAATCTTGTTTGAAGAAAATTTCTTATTTTTTGTAACTGGTATGCTTGACGAATCCAAAAAGAATTGAATTTGTTTTGATAAAAATTGTTTGCTGTTTTGCATTAAACTGGCTCTAACTTATGAAATTTGTCTTTAGTAACATTACTATTAGAGTGATATCGTTTTATGGGATAATTATATCAATTTCAATACTTATAATTAAAATAATCCAAAAATTATACCTTCTACGGAGGATCAGCGCGTATACCCTATACACTGTGTACATGTACCTATTACTATATATAGTAATTTTTCGCATGACAGCTGTACACTTACTAAATATAGTAAGTTTCGCCTACGTGCGCGTCTTTTTTTTTTTTTCCGCGCTGAGTGAACAACGTCTTCGCTGAGTCAACAACGTCTCAGAACAACTGCCGCAACGTCCAAAAAATAACTATCACATCATACAATAGAATTAAAACATACTTAACAAGGGAGATCAGATCAGGATTATATAGACATCAGATCAGCGAATACTTGACATCAGATCAACAGACTATAGATATCAGATCAAGAATATAAAAAAAATCATACAATAGAACTAAAACATACTTAACAAGGGAGATCACATCAGAATTATATAGACATCAGATCAGCGAATACTAGACATCAGATCAAAATACTATGGATATCATATCAAGAATATAAAAGAAATCATACAATAGAACTAAAACATACTTAATAACGTCTACATCCATGTATGTGAATTTAAGTTGATTTTTTCACAGAACATAGTCTACCACGTCTCGCTACGTCCAAAAAAACTAGCACCACGTCCAGATACGTCCAGCTACGTTCGACAACGTCCCGCAACGTTCTAAAATACAAAGCAGCAACATCCCACAACGTCTAGTTACGTCCCGCAACGTCCGAAAATACAAAGCAGCAACGTCCCACAACGTCTAGTTACATCCCGCTAAGTCCAAAATACAAAGCAGCAACATCCTGTTATGTCATGCAACGTCCCCCCAACGTCTAGTTACGTCCCATAAGCGGGGAAGAATCAGAAGTAACCCATTTCACATGAAAGTGTCAATACCTCACGGAAACCATTTATATATCATATTTCGGAGTAACATAGCATTATTTGAATAAGAAAACACGAATATAACATCATTAATACATTACCCAACATCAAATCGTGAAAATAAGGTCCCGTAAATCCATTAAATACAGTTCATACTTTATGATGTGGTATTTTTTAAGAAGAATAAGTTATTTTTGAAGAAGAATGAGAGATTTTTGAAGAAGAAGAAAAGATTTTTGAACATGAAGAAGTGATTTTTTAAGAAGAAGTAATTTTTCCGTTGTATTTGGTGTTGTTCGTCGAAAAAAATAATCGTTGATTTCCGTTAAATCTGTGTTTGAATGAAAATTTTGATTAAATGCGGTTTCGAATGGAGTACGGCGAAGAAGAATAACTGATTTTTTAAGAAGAAGTGATTTTTTGAAAAAGAAGGAATTGAGTTTTTTAAGAAGAAGAAGAGAAGAACGTGTATCTCACTCTCTTATAGTGAGAGTGGTGATGTATTATTAGGTACATGTACCTCTAGGTACAGGATATAATTTACGACGGACGATATATATATATAGTAAGTGGATATATATAGCTTGTGTATAATTTCAATCGGGGCGTCGGAGAAGATGGTTTAATCATCTCTTTTGATGTTATCTCTACATTGCCCACCATTTTCAATTGCTATGTTGAAAAATCCTTTGGTGCTTTATTTATAATGGTTGAATTTAAATATTTTAAGAGTATCGTCTTTGTAAAATCACACCAAAGCAAAAGAGAATAACTTTCGGCCCTTTGGAAGATTTTGCATCGGAAAATACACGTAGTTAATAGAAAACTTTATATCCATCTTTCACTCACAAGGAAAAATGTTTGATTATAATTTTAACATTTTTATAAAAGATACAGTTTTACTATCTAATTAAAAAAAAAAAAAAATTCTTTTGTAGAATTTGGATTCCATAATTTGACAAATATTGGGGGATGGAAACACAAGAATTAAAACTAAAACAAAAACAAAAAATTAAAAAACCAAAAAAAAGGTGGCCCTCTGAACCACAGGATCCAATCCCCTGGTTCAAATGTAAGAAAATCTTGTCATTGGACGAAGAAAAATGCCCTCTGTATCACTGTTATTCCAAAATCCAACTTCCAAAATACAAACAAAGAAAACTAGCCATGGCCTGTTGTTGCGCCTCTACATCATTTTCTAATTTGCGCTCCACAACTTGACAGAAAGATACAGCTACCATGGCAAACATCAATCCAGATTCTTAGGAAAGATCATGAACCTAGTGAGTTACTGACAAAGAATCAGATCCACAAACATCCCCTCGACAAAGTGGGCATACCCTGTATACAAATAGTTGATGGGAACAAAAAACATATATAGATTAATTAATTATGAATGTCAAGAATTAAGAATTTTCATGATCCAAATGAACAACCCATTGTTGTTATTTAAATTCTTTTCCTGAGTCACATAGGGAGGAAGACCACAAGTACCTGTGAATTTCTTTTAGCCATTTGTCGATGCATGTCTTGTGATATTCATGATGGCAAGGTAGTATCCTTACACAATCTCCTTCCTCGTACTCAACAAGGCAAATGTAGCATCTGAATCAGGATAAACAAACAAGATGTGCGTCAGCTACCGGCACTATATCTGATCAGTACCAATCAGGATCTCTTACATGAAAAAAACTAAAATAGATCGCAATGTGCAACCCTGTCCCCCAAAAAAATGGGAAAAAACATGTTTACTCTTGGTTATTTTAAGATTAACCAGCTGAACCATCAATGTCATTTGGAAACAGTCTGGTTGAGCACTGTTAAATAGATGGTTTACAAACCATATGAGCTAGTAGGCACCTGTATCAATAAATGTCAATTTGCATATCTCTGATGAATCCCATACAATAATGCCCCTCACTTTGTGATAACCATCACAAACATAGTCATGGCTAAAAACTAAAACTTTCAGTTCACCAACAACTCTTTATTATGGTTTTAGTTTATTTTTACAACACAAGCACATATACAACCAGGGAAATGCTGTAAAAAAATTCTAATGCTTTCAGTTATCCTTATAAGTCACTTTTTAACTCTTGCTTACAAAAACTTCAGCCTTGCATTCTCAAATTACGTTGTAAATATAAGGCAAGAATGTTAAAAGAGTGGATCCAGGCCTAATAGAAAGCCAAGTATTGATTTACTTTCCATTAACTCTGGTTCTATCTTCTACTTTGGTCTCTCAGATGCACAGATAGAATATTTGTTTACTACCAATCAGAGAAGGCACAGAAAGATGATGGTCAAGAATAAAATTCACAACTGCCAGGGAAGGAGATACCAATTACTAACTACAAAGAAAATTATTGTGAAAATGAAAAGACTTCTTTAATGAAGTACCATAAGGAAGAGAACAGTAGGAAACAGAAAAGAGTAACATCACTCACTGTGCAACTTCATCTTGTATATGCTTCTGTAATTTACTGTACAATCTTAAAGGCAAGGATTCCACAATTTCATTAGGTGCTGGTGCAGACCCAAGTGACGACGTAGAAGACCGGGAAGTCAAAACTACAGACTGCTGGTGAATTTCATCCAGAACCTAATTAAAATAAATAAAAAAGTTCAAGGCCAATTCAGAGGTTGAAACCAAGGAATAACAGGAATGAGTAGCGTTACCTCAAATAAGGCCTCAGCCAACATAACAATTCTAGAGATACTAGCCCTAGCACTAGTTTCGTCATTTGAATTAATCTGTCGAGGATTAATCCGACATGTGCAATGCCCTCTTCGATGTTGACCAGACATGACGCAGGACCTCTCATGCCCAGACAGATTCTCAAAGCGACTTCCCAAACGCTGAAGGGCACGTACCTACAGGTACATCATTTGTTTGATTTAATAAATTATAGGAAGAATAGAGAGAAGTCAAATCTGGATCTTGTGCTCAGGCACAAGCATTGGATAGAATGGATATTCAATGCTCTTCAAGTCTAGAAGTCACTTCGTCCAGATAATTTTCACTGTCTATATGAATATAAAAATACAACCTTTACACACCAAATCCCCCTGTCCAAGGTGAGTTTCGCTGCATGTACTTCTAAACAGAGAAATGTATATAACGATTCTTGCTAAAAGATCATTTAGGGATGATCTGTTTTAGGACTCGGAAAGCAATGTCGCAACCATAATGGGGATCAAAGTACCAGGGACAAGCCATAAAGTTAGGCGACCTTATATTTACAAATGACAATCTCCCACCTAAAGAGTCCATATTATCAGTTGTCATGAGATAGTACTGGATGCAGACTACTAAACCATGGGTGTAACAGCACATGCTTTCCAGTTAAAATATTTCATATGAGATCAACCCTATTCAATTTTCTTAGTGGAGTCCCTCCACAAGTTCGTAAAGAGTTATATTTTCTAAACCATTAAACAGAATTTTGTTTCATTAATACAAGATAAGGTGAACTTCACATATTTGGTCTGTTCACACATCTCAGATGTGAACAATCCGCACTATGCCAGAAATATTATCAGAACACGTACTCAGTCAAAGGAAAATTTACAAACCTGAGATCTTATTCTTCTCCTGCGCTCAAGAAAATTCGATCTATACTCTAGTAGGTCATGGTACCTAGCATCTCTTGATCGTGGAGTACCAGCATCAGAACGTTGACGGCCATATATAAAACTACTCATAGCAGGTCCTCCCTGACTTGAAGAAGTTGGAGAAATAACTGTATTTTCTACTGTTGATGTTGATCTTGTTCGTCCTTCCCCAACATGACTTGGATATACTGCTTCTTGGCCTTGTTCAGAAGGACCAAAAGCTAAATCCAGAAATGACGACCTACGCAGAACCCTCTCACGGAGTCTACCAACACTTAAAGATCTACTAAACCGCACATTCTGCTCAACTGTTTCACCAACTGCATTCCGTCTATTAGGAAGTCTTTCTTCGAAAAAATCACTAGAAGAATTATTAGCTGAAAATGAATTTTCACCAGAGCCATCTCCAGGGTGAACTCTATCCCTCACTGCACCTTGACCAGTAGTATTCGGTAGAAAGTTACCCGTAGCCAATTCTACATGAGGTGAAACAGCAGATTGAGTAGCAAAGCACGTAGGAAAGAAATCACAACTATGTGCACTATCATTCCCACTAGTTATGCCAGAAGTACTTGGTTCCTCTTCAGTATTTGTCATTGGAAACCTCGTCGAAGAGGCATAACAAGGCCTTGTAGAGCCAAAACTGTTTGCCCTGTTGAGCCTGAAGCTAGTATTACCAGGAAAGATACTCAAACGAGAAAGGAAACGACATGAAGGATTTAGCCCTCGAGAAGAGAAAACTCGAGAAGACATACAACCACCTCTTGGATGATCCAACTCATCATTCTCCGCATCTAATACCTCTGAATTTAATTCTTCGGGCGGCTGAACTTTAAGCTCCCTGCAGTGTTCCCTTTTCACCTCACTAGAGTCAGATGTAACCTCTTCTGTACATGGGTGACCAGCCCTGTGTCTCTTCGACTCAATATCAGAAACCTGGAGCAAAAAAAAACTTGAACTAGGCGTCACAAACCAAAAGCTGAAATTCATCAAAAATAAAGGAAAGAGAAATAGAATGTAGAAACTCATAAGTCATTTTGATAAGAAGATTCAACAAGAAACTTATTGAGCAGTCCTTTTGTCCCAATATGCCTTCCATCTTAAATTTCAAGATAGCAATTGCAAATAAAGAGATCAAACAATCTTTCATATCTTTGGGAGTACAACTTTTTACACGAAAAGAAAAATTAGCCTTCACAGAGCTAAGTATCAAACAAACATTAACAAAACCCTTCCCATTGAACATCTTCCAACATCAATTTTCTTTTCTTAAAAAAAAAAAAAGAACTTGCTCCTAATTTCAAACCATACATACCTAGTTTCCTCCTGCGAGAAGTTAGGACTCAATACAAATGATTCTTACTTTGTTCAGAAATTACTATATTCATCAAAAAGGGAAAAAGATATTTCAGCCACGCCCTCACTGTCTCGCCTCTCCTATCTCAATTCGTCAATACTTTCAATAAAACTGTTTATGCTAGTACTAGTACACTAAATATCAACAAATCATTTAACAAAAAACTCGATAAACAGATTAATAAGGGAGAAAATAATATCTTGTCACCAAGATTAAGGAAATTTCTTATCATCAACCATCCAAGAAAAACCTAATCCACATCCCAAAAAATGGCAACGTTATAGGTCCAATCTAGACATATTATAAGGCTGCCTTCTTTTAAGATTATCTTTTCGGGCATCAGAGAACAAAAGAGGAATCTAAAAAATACAAAATTAAAAAATAAATATTTTAAATGCAAATGGTTACAGTCAAAGCAAGGTACAAGTAGCTAAGGGTAACCCTTTACATCTACAGGACTTTTACAACCAACCAAAGAAAACCCACAAACATACTTATCCGATTAACTGAACATTACAAACAATGGGGAAAGATCAACCTGAGGAACAGCATTGCCTCGAGATCGGAGACAAGGAGATTGGAACACTCTTCTCCTGTAAGATCGTGTCCTCCGAACAAAAGACGGCGACGGAGAAACCGACGGCGACACTGAAGGGGATGATGATGTCGGAGCTGCATTCTGCTTACTGCTGCTCGAACCCATTTCGTATTGGCAATTATGGATAATCACCAAAACCAAAAAGTAAAGATCTGTTGATGAATTGCTACTGGGTAATGGCTATATTTCTACGGCTTGACGTCCAGATCCAGAAAATTTTAGCAGTACAGTCTAACGTAGTCATTTTCAAGTATTAACAAATGAACAAATATGATTATACGAACTTGCAAAGTGTTTGATTTGTGTTGAAGGAGGAGAAGGGGACAAGGGAATGGCGTTATTTGTGCCAGGTTTTTTGGATTCAAATTTTTAACTTTGCTCGGAACTCGGAACCTTCATATAATAAATATATATTGACCCATTATTGGACCTAGGAGAGCCAGCTAAATTCATGAATATTACATAAAAAATATGAAAATAATAAAAATATTACTCAAGAAAATAGATATGGGTATGCAAATTTTTTGAGATCCCAAAAATTTTCCTAACATGTCCCGCTATCCAGTTCTGATGATCTCGATCCCGAATAGATCCCGATTCCGTCCCGTCCCGATCCGTGACGTCTCACCGGGATATAATAACAAATATTTCGATTTCGTCCCGAGCAATACATGTTTTTTTAATAATTATTAGTTTTGTGAAAAAATTAGATTTTATTATTCATTATATGTTTAATTTTTTATTTACATATATTTTTCTTATTATAAATATGTTAATTAGGTAGTAAATGTTGTGGGTATAATTTTTTTATATCTATTTACTTTTTTCAATTCACTATTTAGATACGTTTGAAGTTTAGTAGACCATTTTTGTATTCATTTATTTAATAAATAAATTTTTGAATTATTTAGTTAAAAGTATGACAATAATTAATAAATAAAATACAAAAATTCAAATTTTTTGTGCATATCCCGCAATCCCGATCCTGAAATCCCGGTCCCGGTCCCGGTCCCGACATCCCGTTGTCCCGATCCCGACAACATCCCTATCCATATAAAATTCTGTCCCGAACGGGATGGGACGGGATTTACAAAATATGATCAAATCTCGTCTCATCTCGTCCCGTGCTCACCCCTAAAAATAGATATTTTTAAAGTTGATAATTAACATAACAATTTTAGGGGGCGTTTGGTTGTGATTTTTTTGCAATGGGGAATGGATTTCATTACCATTTTCACGCGATTCCAGTTGTTTGGTGGAACAAAAATTGGGAATGGAAAACGGCCTCTAAACCTTTCGGTAAAGGTTTCACAAAAGCTGAGAGGGGTCATGGGTTTCTGTTTCTCAAACCCTACGGAATGCTTCAAAAGCTATTTTCATCCACAAATTCCTAAACACTCCTCACCCAACATCAGTTGTTTTGGTCTCCAAAATTCTTCCATTTCTCTTAGCCCCAAAGCTCAACTACAGTTGCCGTAGCACTGCGCTGTAGGTAAGATCCAACTATTTTTTCGATTTCACAAATTCTATTATGCCTTTGTGTATAGATTTGATGTGTATGTTGTGGATCGTGATGATTGATAGTTGAATATAGTGGACTTTTTTTTTTAGCAAATCAACAAAAAAGTTTTGTCCCCACTGTTGACTTCATCGTCCCTCGGCCAAATGCGAGAGCTTTTCGGTCTCGCATTTGCAGCATGATACAATTTTATGTATCATGATGCAAATGCGCGACCTATTTGGTCTCGCATTTGACTTTTTAATTTAATTATTATAATATTATAATTTTATTTCTTAATGTATTATAATTTAATTATTATAATATTATTTAATTATAATACTATTTCTTAATTTATTATAATTTAATTATTATTTTTTAAAAATTTTAAAATATGTTTATACATTTTCTACAGTTTGGTCAATAATTCTACAGTTAAAGTCAACATTGTTACATTAAGGGTATTAAAGGTATTTCATAATTCATCAAACTCATTTCTTCCCCAACCAAACATCATAAATGGTAATCAGTTCCATTCCAACTTAATGCATCAAACAGTTTTTATCAGACCTATTTCAGTTCTCAAAATCCATTTCAATTCCGACTTAAACGAAACTCATTCTAATTCTAATTCCAGTGAGTTCAACCAAACGCCCCCTTAGAGGGCATTTGGTTGCGGGGTTCGAAAAGGGAATCGGAATGAAACCTCGAAACTAGTAGTTGCAAGTTTTCATAAACCATGGGTTTCGCAAAACTCACCCCTGAAGGAAAACAGAACAAGCTCGGGCTAAATCGAAAATCTCACTTTCGTGTAATGCATTCCAGAATCAGAAACTTTCGACGAAACTCAGGCTCAAATTCATTCTCCCCTGAATTGATCTAGGCTTATACTTATTTAATTTATTAAAACATAAATCGACATACAAAGATTCAAGCTTAATCTAAATCGAGAAGTGAGATTCCAAGTTCGCTTTTGAAAAAAACTCAAGAAGGAATGAGAGTCTCTCTCTAGAACTTTCTTACTCAAGAGGAAGACAAAATGTCTTGCAAGATTTTCTTTTTTTTTTTCTTAAGGTATAAGCTTTCTATTTATAGGGAGCTCCAATGGAGACCTAGTGGGCTTTTGAGTTGGGTCTTTTAATTTTACTTTTGTTGACCGCTTAGTCTTTCCTAGACTAATCAACTCCAATCGACCCATTCGAATTAATTTCTTAACCCACTTCGTTAATTTAATTTAATCGAACCCTTAGGATTAATTAATTCATATAGAATTAATTTCTTAATCCACTTTGTCAATTAAATATTAATTAAACCTTTAGGATTAATTCACTTTGTCGATTAGTCAAATACATAATTAGTCGTACCACTATCGGACTAACTATGGAACTACTGCTCAAAAACGACTTTACATCGCGCCACTATATTTTCTTCTATCTCTCAACATTAAAGATCTAGTGCTCGTCGGTTTATCAATTTTACTGACAAACTAACTCACCGACTTCTTGGTATCCGAGATTAGTACCACTCGACCTTCTTATTATACCAGACGTAAAGTCCACTGGCCAGTTTTAGTACAATAAACCTTACGAGCTCATCTAGGGAGCACTATCAACCTGGCGAACTGGTACGTGTATTCCTCCGACTAGCAACGGCATGTAAGAAGCTAAACACCGCATACCAACCTACCGAGGTATAGGCCTCAATTAACTGCACTCTTTGGCACATCAAAACATACGATATCTAACTCTCACGCCCGTCCCAATCTCGGGATTAAGAGACTGGATACTAGGATCGAATTGACTACGTCGATAAGTACAAGTCAATTCTATCCAAACTGGTCGTGCTCAATATGCCCCGGGTATATCCGTGTGATTTAATTAGTCTAGATAAACTAATTTCTAAACCACAAGATAACCTATACCGATAGTATGTTTAGATTATCTCAGTTACGAGCATACTTTTTATATATCAATACTTTAACCAATAACGGTATCTACTGTGTCTTTTCACACCCCGTTATCTAGTTCTATGATATAATAGAACAATTTATTACTGAAACAAAATGATATGTCATATGTGGATATTAGTTTTTGATACAAGCCATAGCTTTTCTGTATTCAAAACTAACAACCCCTTCCCCTTGTTTCATTCTCTATTCAATGGGTTTAAGTTTTGCTTCATGTCCTCTATTTTTTCACTCTCCACTCGGCAGTTCAGAAGAGATTTCCTCTATTTTTTTAATTGTTCATCATTGTCGTTGCCGCCGCCAAAATTGTCGTCATGACAAGCATCTATACTAATAGTTACTTATTTTTGTCACCTTTGTTTGTTTTGAATTTTTATGGTCTGTTAGACTTGTCCTTTGAATTACTAGTTGTTTTGAGTTTTAATTGTGTCTAGAGTCTTTGTGGTGTCAATTTTGTGTGTTTGAGTTGTTTTTGAAGAGAAATCATCGAGTTAGCATCTTTCTAAGGGATCAGGTTGTTAGTCATAGCAAGCTGAAAATGTTGAAAAGCTGCAGAATAGGTGGTAAAACCCTATCACTAAGTGTGACACAGCCTTTAGTGACACCCCGTTGAACGGTCGCTAAAAGCTGAGCTCAAAGGGAGCAGCCGATGCCGAAAGTATTAGCGACGCTAGTGTCTATCGCTAAAACCAGCATCAATCGCACATTCGTGTAAGGTTTGTTTTATTTGCATTTTTTTTTTTTTTGGTTTTGTTTTCTTTGTTTTTCTTTTGTTTCTTTTGAGTCTTGTGTCTTTTCCTGGTTCACTTAGTCTTGTTTTCTTGTGTGATCTACCTTATTTTGCAAGATGGCCCGGAACACTAACAAAGATTAGAACGTTAGAGAAGAACCAGTCATGGAGCAGGTTGAAGAGAGCAGCAGAAATCAAATCTCAATGAAGCATATTGTAAACTCTCTTGCAGGATTGCAGATGCAGTTAACAGAGATGAACCAATGTATTGGCAATCTAGAAGGCAATAGTAGGGAATGATCACTTAACCAAGCTTTTAGGTTGTAGACTCCAAAGAAGACTAGATTTGGTCTTAGACCTGACAAGCAGCCTCAAGTTTCATTCAACTTGAACTATGATTCTGACGAATCACACGCACACTCTAAGTATCATAGGGCTCCTATTTATACTCATTTTCGATATCGAGATAATATTAAGTTTGAGATTCTTGAATTTTTAGGAAAGTATGACCCTGATGCTTATCTTGATTGGCAATTTCAGATTGAGCAGATATTCAATGCTAATGATTTCACAGAGTAGTGGAAAGTCAGATTAGCCATCACCAAATTCAAGCACAATGCAGCAATATGGTGGGTTACCTTAGTTCGAGAAAGGCAACAAATAGAGAGACCTCTAGTTACCAGCTGACGTGCTCTTATCATTGTGAAATTGGGTCACTCAACTATAGTACTTAAGGGTTCGTTTCCATACAATAGTTAGATTGATTGATATTCACGTGTGGGTTCGAATCCTTACTTACTTCTCCATTTAGTAGTTTCAATATTTTAAACTAACGAAAAAATATAAACAAGGGGTAAAATGATAATTTCAAGTATAGTCATACAAGTAGTAAACTAAAGATAAAAGATAATGATAATGATAAAAGCGAAATCATACCACCTCAAGATCCAAAGGGCTACTAACAAGCAAATAACATGCAAATGGGGATAGTTAATACTCTCTCTAAGAAGATCAATATTGCTTCACAATCAAGAATTCGGCGAACTAATGATCCATCTAGTCAATAGTCCTATTTAGGTGAATAACAATGTAGCTAATCTCCTAAAAGTGAACCATAAAACACAACTTCCAAGTTCTTAATTGAAATAGGGTTGTCAATCCTATCCAACTAACAATCCTCTACCCATGATCCTTAAGTAATTGAAAACCATCTTGGTTACTTTTGCAATTTGACATGAATCCAATAAGCCCTATATAAATTAAGCCCATGCAACATTCAGAATCAATAATTCACCAAGCCCATGAATAAATTCATCAACAAATACTAAGATAATAGCAAAGAAAATCAAACCAATTCAAGTATTAACTCATTTGCATGAAACCCACTTGATAATATGCATGAAAAACCATTGAAGAGAACAAATAAGAAATGCCCATGATTAATTACTTCATGAAAATCTTTCATCCATAAGAAAAGGTCTAACTTTAATCAACAAACATGATAAAAACCACATTCTTTAGTTCCAATTTAAAGAATAACTGCTCTCATGATAACTTCTCAAACATCCTACATCTTTGGATTTCCACTACCCTCTATCACTTAGAGGGGTAGAATCCCTAAAAAGATCCTTAGAACACCATGGTTCTAGGATTAGACATGAAGTGTGTATAGGAAAAAGTGTAGAAGTGTGTGAACCTTCTTCACTAAGCAACTCAAGAAAAACTAACTAAAGGTGTAAAAGTGTGTGTTTTACATCAGGTCTTGCCCATTAAGTAAGCTCTCCAGGGCTAAAAAGGGTAAATTATAATTTAAAACACGCTTAAGGGTAATTTTGGACTTTAAGCATTTCTCTGGGCGGCGGCTGGGCTCTGGCGCCTGTAGGTCGCCGGTTCTCTCTCTTCAGCACATTTTGCCTCTTGTCCAATTTTCTTCCATTTCAGCTCCAATTCTTCTTTTTTTTCTTCTCTTTTTCTCCAAAAGTCTTTAGGTTTCATCTAATCTCTCATTTATAGCTCTTTACTACAAAGTCATGCAAATCCAACCATAAGTACACTATTAAGCTCATAAATAATATCATTTATATTTACAATCAACTAAAAATTAGCTAAACATACATGATTTTGGGTCATAAAAGTTATTAATTTGAGTCACGTCACCAGCTAGGAAGAACTTAATGATCTCATGCACAGTAAGTTTATTCCTTCATCTTTTATTCATGACTTACATTGAAAGTTGTATAATTGCAGGCAAGGAACACGAACTGTTGCAGAGTACTACAGTGAACACGAATCCCTCCACTACAGAGCTAAGATTGTTAGATCTAAAGTATGAAAATAAAAACGCAGCAGAAGGTTTTTCTCAAGTTTTCATGCCTATTCAATTTTAGTGTTCTTAATTCTACGTTCGAAGCAATTAAATTCACTTTTGAAGCGTAATCGGTTGATCGACTTCTGGATCCTAGTTTGATGTTAGACCAAGATCCTTCCTCCTATCGACCACCACAGATTCTTCTCGGAAGAACCCTCTACTCTCAAGCACGAGAGTCTTCACAGAACTAGTGCTAGCCTCTCACGCCTGCAAGAGATTTTTGGGATTTTCTGTTCTAAAGTTCTGATTCTTCTCACGTGTATATCACTGAGATATATGATAGAAAATTAACAAATCATTAATTTAATATTCCAATATTACTTTTACTGATTTAGACTCATGGATCAACCCAATGACCCATGGATCAGACTGATGGGTCGAGAGGCACCACAATTGTAATTTGGTCCCTTGATTTATCAGCCTATCCCAATAGCTCATAGGTAATTAATTAAATTTTAATTAATACCACAAAAATTTCAATAATACTTAATTAAACTATTTAATTAATCATTATTTACCTAAGCATAACAATTATATTTAGTGCAGGCATGATTACATATTCTGTATCATTGAACTCTCTTATGTACGATCCTGTAGGCCCATTCTAATATCGGCAATAGATAACTCAATCTCATTGATTAATTCATAAGTCATTAGTGGTTTCTATCAAGACATAACAACTACCCAATTTAGAACGGGGGTCGAATGGTGATTCAACACAACCTTTAGAGCATACCACATACGATCCTCTACTCTCATATCCTGTTTAGCATAAGGCACGGGACCATCATCCTTATTCAGATAAACATTTACTTGATCTCTTAATGACACTGATTTTCATCAAGCAAATGATAACACTTATCATTTTTTGGGCACGACCATGCTCTTCTCAATTCAATATCAAGTGGCCTAGATATCATCTCCCACTTAACATAGACTTGTAGTCCCATCACTTCTGACGGGTTATCTTCTTCTAAAATTCAAATCAACGTGATAGTAATACTGCCAAGCTAAGCTACTTCACAAGAAGACCCTGATGTTTTCTTGACATTTGTCATCTATTCCTTCCTACTATCTCCATAAGCATAAATTGAAGTGGCAGAACCGCTCAACTCAAGAAAACACACTCTTCTTTATACTTCTTTGTGCGAAAATCTAATTCAGAGGATAAGTGATGGTTTATGATGGATTTTAGTGAACACATGACAAGGCTTAATAGTTCAGCCTAAACTATTGAAACCAAAAAGGAGTTGGTGGGCTTCTTTGCAATGACAACACATGAACTTTTGATCTCGCAAGATCAAGGGTTTTGAGTCGCAACTCAAGGGAGAGAATTTGCAAATTCAAAAGGTAAAATATCAAAATCTGTCCATTAAAAATTCAGGTATAGGGGCCTTTATATAGGCAATTACAAGGGACTCTTCCCTTTCTAAAAAGGTAATCTCAAATTCTAGTGACTTGAAGATTAAGAAACAAAACCTATTACAACTCTAATTGGCTTACATATTTTTCGGCCAAGAGAGAGAAAGAGCAAAGACAAAATAAAGTCATAATTAGAAGGAAAAACTCCACCTATCCTAGTTGAATTAGAATAGACTTACAAAACCTTCTAGTTTAAGAAAATGTAAAACATAAACCTAATAGGAAGAGCTTTTCTAGTAACAGTTGGGCTTAGGGAATGGCTGTACTTTTGGAGCAAGCCTTTTCATCCCTAAACTCGAACTCACCTTTCAGAAAGGGGCTTCAGTCTACATCTACGTTCCATCTGCAAGTCCATTATCGAATAATCTTGAAAGGTTAATAGGTTTGAGCTTCCAAATATGTAGATGGGCTTGGGTCTGTTGGGCCTTAGACTTGATATTGAAATTTGAATATGGGCTCGATCCAATCATCTTCTGGGCTCTTGATCTAGTGACTAGTCCAATATAATCAACTAGTGGATCTCGCTTGAAGACATTTAGATCCACTTGAGAGCTTCTTAAGCTGATCTGTGCATTTTCAAGCTCTCATTGAAGACTTTCGTAACTAGGCATGTCCTGAAATTTGAACAAACATATTGATGCCATGTGACATCTCTTTAGGCCCGTTTGAGGGGCTTGACCCATGTATTGGCCTAGGTGTCTTTTAACATGGTAAAAGATTCAATTTGGACTCATTATGGTTCTCTTTAGGGCTCCTAAACCAAACCTGCGAAAATCACAAGTCAGTTTAGGGAGATGCTGCGCAATTTTGATGGGAATGGAGGAAGAGCTCTTGATATTCACATCAACGTCACTCACATACCTTAGCATGATTCATATCTGTTGGGAATAGTTTAGGCATTTAATATAATTAAATGGCAGAATCCTAAACTATAAGGATCGGGTCTTACCCTCGAAGCGTAATCGGTTGCGCACGTCGCTTGGCTTCTCTGAGAAGACGGCATTTTTCTGTCTCCAAAATCCTTCCTCGAAGGATTCTCTACTCTTACGCACGAAAGCCTTCGCAGGTTGGTGCTAGCCAATCTTGCCTACCCCAGAGAATTTGGGAAAAACTGTGTATTTTTGTCCGATGAGAATAATTCAAAATCATCATACTTCTACAATTATATCCCTAGGATATTTGTAGAGAATTAATTTCCAAAATCAGTATTGTAATTATCCAACTATAACTTAACTGATTTTAGTCATATTCCAAATCAGTATTATTACCAAATATTATTTAACTGATTCCAAATCAGTATTTAAATAATATTTACTAATTCCAAATCGGCCTTAAATAATACCTTAATGATTTGGGTTATACACCAAGCCCATGGATCAGGCTGATGGGTTAAGAACTTCAATTGCAATTAAGTCCCTTGATTTATCAGCCCATCCCAATTGTTCTCAGGTAATTAATTAACTATTAATTAATACCACAGAACTTTCCAATAATATTTAATTAAACCATTTAATTAAATCTTATTTATTTAAGTATAACAATTATACTTATTGTAGGCAAGAATCCTTATTCTGCATCATCGAACTTTCTTATGTGCGATCCTGTAGGCCCATTCCAAATTGGCAATGGATAACTCAATCTCATTGATTAGTCCATAAGTCATTAGTGGTCTCTAGCAAGACATAATGACTACCCAATTCGGAATGGAGGGTCGAATGGTGATTCAACACAACCTTTCCGAGCAAACTGCGTACGATCCTCTACATCGATATCCAGTTTAGCATAAGGCATGGAACCATCATCCTTATGTAGCTAAACGTTTACTTGATCTCTTATGACACTGAATCCATCAAGCAAATGATATCCTTATCATTCCTTGGGCATGGCCATGCACTTTTCAGTTCACTATCAAGTGGCCAAGATATCATCTCTCACTTAAGAGAGATTTGTAGTCCCATCACTTCACTTACATACCTTAGCGTGTCTCATAGTGTACCCAATCATACCCGTACTTGGCAACCTGTTACGACCCCGTTAGGCGTATGTCAAAGCACACCACGATTCACCTAAGACTATGTAGTGATTTCTGGTCTAAGGATCCTAGTACCAGTACTACTCAAAAGAATCACTCATGATCTAATTAGTCCATGGAGTGTTTCTTTTGGTGGATCGATTTCATGAATTTAAATATGCACAAGGATATTACTATCATGAAATTAACTCATTTGATAAACAATCAATCAAGCGACAAATGTCTTATTTACATAAATACCCTCAAAGTATATTTACATAAATAGCCCTCATTAGGGCACATTCACCAACAATCTCCCACTTGCCCGATGAAGGGCTATGTCCTAAACTTTTTAAGACCAAACTCTATTACATGTCTATCAAACTTTGACTGTGGTAGAGCTTTTGTAAGAGGATCTGCTATATTATCGTCTGACCCTATTTTGTACACTTTCACATCTCCTCGATCAATGATCACTCGGATGAGGTGAAACCTTCTGAGTATGTGTTTGGTTTTCTGGTGTGACCGAGGCTCCTTAGCTTGTGCGATGGCCCCGTTATTGTCACAAAAAAGTTCTATCGGATCTTGGATACTCGGTATCACTCCGATGTCCAACACAAACTTTCTCAGCCAAACAGCTTCCTTTGCAGCATCTGATGCATCAATGTACTCAGACTCTGTTGTAGAATCGGCTGTTGTATCTTGCTTTGAGCTTTTCCAACTTATTGCACCGCCATTCAGACTAAACATGTAGCCTGATTGTGACTTCATGTCATCTTGATCTGTTTGGAAAGCAGCATCAGCGTAACCTTGTACAATGAGCTGTTCTTATCCTCCATACACTAGCATTAATCCTTTAGTTTTTCGTAAGTACTTCAGGATTGCTTTGACTGTAGTCCAATGATCCATCCCTGGATCTTATTGGTATCTGCTAGTCATGCTAAGTGCATGTGCAACATCCGGACGGGTACACAATATGGCATACATGATAGATCCTATTGCCGAAGTATATGGGACTCTACTCATTGTATCCCTCTCCTTTCTTGTTGAAGGACCTTGGTTCTTCTTCAAGAGAAGGCCATGTCTAAACGGTACCTTACCATTTTTGGAGTTAAACATATTGAATCTTTTCAATATCTTGTCTATGTACCCTTTTTGACTTAGTCCCAGAAGTCTTTTAAACCTATCTCTATAGATCTTGATACCTAGTATCGTCTCAGCTTCTCCTAAGTCTTTCATAGAAAATACACTCCCCAACCATTGTTTGATGTCTTTCATCAAAGGAAAGTCATTTCCTATGAGCAGGATGTCGTCCACATATAGGACAAGGAAAACAATCTTGCTCCCACTAACTTTCTTGTAAACACAAGGCTCATGTTCGTTCTTGATGAATCCGTAACCTTTTACTTCCTCATCAAAACGAAGATTCCAACTTCGAGATGCTTGCTTTAGTCCATAGATGGACCTCTGAAGCTTACATACTCGATTAGGATGCTTTTGATCGATGTATCCCTCAGGTTGTTTCATATAAACATCCTCGAGTAGGTTTTTATTCAGGAAAGCCGTCTTAACATCCATCAGCATACCTCATAGTCAAAATATACTGCTATGGCAAGCATTGTCCTAATGGACTTGAGCATCACGACAGGGGAGAAGGTTTCATCATAGTCTATACCATGAGTCTGTCTAAAACCTTTAGCCACTAGTCGTGCCTTGAAGATCCCGCCAGGTTTTAACTTGAAAATCCACTTGCAATCGATAACCTTTGCCTGAACAGGAGGGTCAATCAAAGTCCACACTTTATTGTCCCTCATGGATTGTATTTCAGATTCCATGGCTTGTAGCCATTTATCTGAATCTGGACTTTCTAAAACCTGTTTGTAGTTTGCGGGCTCATTAGAGTCCACCAAGATCAAATCTTGATCGTCAGTTACGAGAAATCCGTATCTCTCGGGTTGGTGACGAGATCTACCAGATCTTCTAGGTTCTTGTGTTGTTGACTCAGGTTACTCATTTTCATGAGTTTCCATGTCAACTTCCATCTGAGTTTCTGTAGATCGTTCTACATTCTCTTGTGGTTCTTGAACTTCTCCGAGTTCTATTCTACTCCTACTGTCTTTCTTGTACAGAAATTCTTTCTCTAAGAAAGTAGCTCCTCGAGCAACGAACACTTTGTTCTCAGTTGGGCTGTAGAATTGATATCCTTTGGTTTACCTAGGATATCCCACAAATAGGCATTTATCAGTTTTGGGTTCAAGCTTATTACTTTGTAAACGCTTTACATGAGCTTGACAACCCCAAACTCGTAGATAGGACATATAGGGCTTCCGACTCATCCATATCTTATATGGAGTCTTATCTACTACCTCAGATGGAATACGATTTAATAAGTAGGCAGCAGAAAGGAGAGCATAACCCCAAAAGGATGTAGGGAGAGTCGCTTGGCCCATCATTGATCGAACCATATATAATAGGGTACAATTCTTCCTTTCAGATACACCATTCCATTGAGGTGTTCCCAGTGGAGTCAGCTGTGAAACAATTCCACACTGTTTTAGATAGCCATCGAACTCATCACTAAGGTATTCACCTCCCCGATCGGAGCGAATAGCCTTAATCCTTCTATCTAACTTATTCTCTACTTCGTTTTTAAACTCTTTGAACTTTTCAAAAGTTTCACTTTTATACCTCATTAAGTAGACATATCCATATCTACTATAGTCATCAGTAAAAGTCACGAAGTATTCAAATCCACCTCTGGCTTGTGTGCTCATTGGTCCACATACATCCGTATGTATTAGATCCAATAGCCCACTTGTTCTTTCACCTTTCTTGTTGAAAGGACTCTTTGTCATTTTGCCTTGCAAGCAGGGTTCACAGGTTTCATATGATTCAAAATCAAATGAACCAAGCACTCCATCCTTGTGAAACTTTTGAACTCGTTTTTCATTTGCATGGCCTAATCGACAATGCCAAAGGTATGTTGGACTTAAATCGTTTTTAGATGATTTAGCTTTCTTTTCTATGTTATAGACTAATTTTTCTTGGGTCAAATCCAAGACATACAGACCGTTACACATATTTGCAACTCCGTATAAAATATCATTTCGATATAAAGATAACGAATTATTCTCTATAATAAATCGAAAACCTTTATTATCTAAACTCAAAAGTGAAATAATATTTCTGCTCAAAGCAAGTACATAATAACAATTTTCGAGTTCGATATTTAAACTAGAAGGTAAAGACAAAGTGTAATCTCCAACTTCAACAGCAGCAACTCTTGCCCCGTTGCCCACTCGGAGATTTACTTCACCTTTCTTTGTTATCCTTCTATTTCTGAGTCCCTGCACATTAGTACAAATGTGAGCCCTACAACCAGTATCTAATACCCATGAGGAGGACATAGAAAGATTTATTTCTATAACAAAGATACCTGAAGCTTGTTTACGAAACATTTCCGTCAGTGACTCATAAATCCGGAACTCTTCCAAATTCATGAACTGTTTTCAAAGCTCGCCTGTCATAGACACGAGCATCAAGCATGTCACATCATTGGAATCGCTTTTCAGCTTATCCCAGGCTCGTTGAACAGTTACCGAAGTATTTTGTGGTGGTTCAGGTAAAACGGTCTCTAAGACATGTAGCTTCCTTTCTTGTTTGAGAACTATTATCAAGTTTCTTTCTCAATCTAAGAAGTTTGGTCCAACCAATTTATCTTTATCCAATATACTTCTTAGAGAAAAGTTTAAGATAACATTTGTGCTAGATGATGCCATTTCTACAAAGAGTAAATGCAAAATATTAGAATGAATTTTGAAAAATGTTTTCCACAATAGCCAAAATTGAAATCCCTAACAATTTTGTGTTGGTGCTAGATTGTGGGCCGAAAATCCACAAGAGTCAACCCCAGTTTTGCTTTGGCAAGTATCGTAGGGATCGGACTCTTCTGGTAGGCAACGTTCAAATCACATTCCATGTAATCTAACGCTTTCCAATTGCATACCAAGCAACTTTTTGGTGATAGGATGAACATTCCAAATGTTTGACACCATCCTATCTTTGCAACATTAATCCTAGTCAACTTATCGGGTCAAGCTAGGATTAATTTTCCCAAGTTAAACCATCCCTCAAGGCATCACATCAATAGACACCCACACAGTTTTTCCATAACAAGTGGTAGTGATAAAGTTGAGCATCTAATACCCAAACAGTTTTTTCACTCATTAATGGTAGTGATAAAGTTGGGCATTATTATGTAACAACCCACCGCATGAAGTAAACCTGAGGCCCTTGGGCTCTCCAAGTCCATCAGACGTTCGACACTCAGGCGGGCCCTCAAGTATGGAAGCAAATCTCCATCCCGTTTTATCGATCGACTGCTATGGGTTTCGGCGACATTCGCGCAGCGCCGGTTCGGTCTTTGCAGCCGGATTTGAAACCCCGATCTGGAGCGTCTCCCCCCGACCGACAACAAAACGCCGATCGAAGAATTTTAAGCATTTTTGGCGTCCATTGGTTTTCCGACGAAGCAGGACAACACCCAGCCCAGAATCCAATTCCCGGCGGTCCTGTTTTGTCCTCAAAAAACATTAATCAGTCCCAAAAAATTTCAAAATCAAAACAATACCATCCCAAAACCTTTACGGGAAATCCCGTTTTTCTGGCGAAACAAATAGGAGCCCAGAATGACCAAAACAGATTTGATTTCAAAACCCAAAACAAAGAAATTATTTTTCCAGCAATGTTTTGAAACATAAATACAAACCAAAAACAAAACCAGATTTACGGCGGAATTCATGAATCAAAAAGAACTCCGATTCTCCAACGAGGGTTTCCAAAACCCAGAAGACCATTTTGGTGAGAAAACCTAGTTCCTCCTTGAAGCGTTTTGGGAAAAATCAGCCCAGATTCCGGTAGAAATTTTTAAGAAACCCAATTTTTTTTTCTTTCGAAACTAATTTCTAAAATCAGCTCTACATGAAAAATTAATTTTAAAACAAACAATTTGTTTTAATCCATTAATTATAGTTTTAACACTAAAATTAGGAACCTGCTCTGATACCACTGTTGGGAATAGTTTAGGCGTTTAATCTAATTAAATGGCGGAATCCTAAACTATAAGGATCGGGTCTTACCCTCGAAGCGTAATCGGTTGCGCACATCGCCTGGCTCCTCTGAGAAGACGGCATTTTTCTGTCTCCAAAATCCTTCCTCGAAGGATTCTCTACTCTTATGCACGAAAGCCTTCGCAGGTTGGTGCTTGCCAATCTTGCCTACCCCGGAGAATTTGGGAAAAACTGTGTATTTTTGTCCGATGAGAATAATTCAAAATCATCATACTTCTACAATTATATCCCTAGGATATTTGTAGAGAATTAATTTCCAAAATCAGTATTGTAATTATCCAATTATAACTTAACTGATTTTAGTCATATTCCAAATCAGTATTATTACCAAATATTATTTAACTGATTCCAAATCAGTATTTAAATAATATTTACTAATTCCAAATTAGCCTTAAATAATACCTTAATGATTTGGGTTATACACCAAGCCCATGGATTAACCCATGACCCATGGATCAGGCTGATGGGTTAAGAACTTCAATTGCAATTAAGTCCCTTGATTTATCAGCCCATCCCAATTGTTCCCAGGTAATTAATTAACTATTAATTAATACCACAGAACTTTCCAATAATATTTAATTAAATCTTATTTATTTAAGTATAACAATTATACCTATTGTAGGCAAGAATCCTTATTCTGCATCATCAAACTTTCTTATGTGCGATCCTGTAGGCCCATTCCAAATTGGCAATGGATAACTCAATCTCATTGATTAGTCCATAAGTCATTAGTGGTCTCTAACAAGACATAATGACTATTCAATTCGGAATGGAGGGTTGAATGGTGATTCAACACAACCTTTCTGAGCAAACTGCGTACGATCCTTTACATCGATATCCAGTTTAGCATAAGGCATGGAACCATCATCCTTATGTAGCTAAACGTTTACTTGATCTCTTAGTGACACTGAATCCATCAAGCAAATGATATCCTTATCATTCCTTGGGCATGGCCATGCACTTTTCAGTTCACTATCAAGTGGCCAAGATATCATCTCTCACTTAAAAGAGATTTGTAGTCCCATCACTTCACTTACATACCTTAGCGTGTCTCATAGTGTACTCAATCATACCCGTACTTGGCAACCTGTTACAACCCCGTTAGGCGTATGTCAAAGCACACCACGATTCACCTAAGACTATGTAGTGATTTCTGGTCTAAGGATCCTAGTACCAGTACTACTCAAAAGAATCACTCATGATTTAATTAGTCCATGGAGTGTTTCTTTTGGCAGATCGATTTCATGAATTTAAATATGCACAAGGATATTACTATCATGAAATTAACTCATTTGATAAACAATCATTCAAGCGACAAATGTCTTATTTACATAAATATCCTCAAAGTATATTTACATAAATAGCCCTCATTAGGGCACATTCACCAACAATATCATACCAAATCATATCCGTACTTAGCAACCTGTTATGGCCCCGTTAGGCGTATGTCAAAGTACACTACTCTTCTCCGAAGGCCATGTAGTGATTTCTGGCCTAAGGATCATAGTACGAGTACTACTCAAAAGAATCACTCATGATCTAAGTAATCCATTGAGTGTTTCTTTTGGCGGATCGATCCAATGATATGTTCCCTAACATTTTCATTTATATCTTTAGTTGATGTCACTACATTATGGCTAGTGAAACTCTATCAACACTAAAGCACATACTAGTCTTATCATATTGACATTCCCACGTCAATAACTGACTAGGGATAGTTTTGTACTTAGAACATTTCCTGGCTTAAGGGGTTTCATAACCAAGATAATCTCAAGGTTCATTTATAAGCCAATGTTCTAGTACATGGATCATTTCATCATTTATATATGCACAAGAATATTAAACTGATGAAATTAACTCATTTGATATTATATCAACCAGATGACAAATGTCAATACATAATCCTCATAAGGGCACATACACCAACAGAGATTTACCTGGATGATGATGCATCAATTGCCAGGTTTCTCGGTGGCCTTAGAGGAGCCATCAGTCAGAGGATAGAGATTACGGGTTTCACCGATTTAGAAGATTGTTTTCAAAAGGCTATGCTTATTGAGAGACACTTACGGGAAGACAATGAGTCTAGCTAAAAAAGAAGTCTATTAGCAGCAGTTGGTCACAGGAAAAGAGCAGTAGCATTCAGAAGAAGTCTGCGTAACCCTCCCCTAAGACCAACGCATCCTCAGCCACCCCTATCCCCCATAAGTCTTTTAAGTTTAAGTTTAATGCTTCTCAAAGTAATAAAAAACCAGTTACTTGTTTTAAATGTAATGGTGTTGAACATATCCAATCCCAATGCCCCAACAGGACTGCCTATAATATGAGATAGAACAAATTATATGTAGTAGAAAAGATAAGGATAGTGATAGTGACTTAGAGGATATGTCACCTTTGATGGAAAAATGTGAAAATGATAATGAACTCTTTATTGGCGAGACCAATGAGGAGAATGATGAGGAAAATCGACAAGCCCTCCTGTCTTTGCGTCAAGATTGTCCAACAGTTGAGCACCCCGGTGGACCTTTGGTAAGAAATTATACTATTGTCATTGTTCATTATTTGAATACTCATTGTTTCCAGATATCACCCCTACACAAAGCAACAACTTATTTCATATGTGGTGTAAGACAGAGGGTCAGAAGAAACGTTTATTGATTATAGACAGTGTAAGTTGCACAAACGTTGTAAGTGAATCTTTAGTTAAAGATTTAGCACTAATATGTTTGCCACATCCTAAGCCTTACAGGTTGTAATGGCTAGAAGATAGAGGAGAAAAAAAGTACAGTACCAAGCACTAGTTACCTTCTACCTTGGTCCTATAAAGGAAGAAGTACTATGTGATGTGGTACCAATGGTTGCTTGTCATGTTGTCTCACCTTTAACGGTTTGACAAACAGATACTCGTTTACATTTAACGGTAAGAAAGCTAACTTGTTACCTCTTTCCCCCACATAGGTTTATAGCACACAAGAAGCAATGCGAGAAGAGAGGGAGAAGGCAAAGCAATCAATGCCTAAGCATGCAAAATCAGACAGTTTGAAATTTGCCATGACAGCCTGGAAGTGTCCTCCGCAATTTTGCCCCTTTTTAGGGCATACCTATCTTCTTAAAACTTTTAATGTGCCTTATTATCCTTTCTTGACTATGCGTCATGAGGAGAAACGGTTCTAAGAGATTTAAGCAAACTCAGAGAGCTTAATCCCAACGTTTCAAAATTCCTAAAACCGGTAAGCCAAATGTTTTCACTAATATGTCTTCTAATCCTTTGTTTAATTATGCAGACACATCAGATTCGAGGACGAATCATTTCTGGCAATGAGGGATTGATGTGAACATCAAGATAGAAGAACCTTCACCAAAAGAAGAACCAGCAAGAGAAGCCAGTTCTTCCTCTACTCCTAAGTCAGTTGCCCAAAATCCAGCTCAGAGAGAGCCAATTCGTGCGCATTTCTGCTCAGGGAGGTCCTCTGTGGATCTAAATCTCTTCAAGAGAGATCCATGAGTTGATATTGTTGGTCCATTAATAAGATTTTAAGCAAAGAAGGCTTTTACAACAAGCCCAGTTTCAAAGTTCGAGATCGAGTCCAAGGCCCAGCAGGCCCAAACACATCTACCAACAACGAGGCCCAACCCCATTAACGTCACTAGATTGATCAATAATGGACTTGTAAAGTTAACTTAGATGAGGAATAAAGCCCACAATAAAGGGTGAAAATTGGGTTGAAGAGTTAAAGGCCTACAAATGAAGGCCCATGTAACTCCCTAAACCCATTTGAGATCCCTAAGTCTCTTCCTACTAGGATTTTTATTTTACTTTCATAGTTCTAAAAGGTTTTGTAAGTTTATCCTAATTCTAATAGGATAGATGGATTTTTCCCTTCTATGGTAGGATTTTATTTCCTTGTTAATACTACTCATATGGCCGAAATTCTTAAGCCTATTAGAGTTAGTTTAGGATTTGTTTTTTTAATCTCTCTCATTAGGATTGAGTGATTACTTTTTAGAAAAGGAAGAGAACTCTTGTAATGCCTACGTAGGCCCCCTATACACAATTTTATGAGCTGGACGTGAAAGAATTTTTGTGTGAATTGTTTGAGTTGCGTACTCACTTCAAAATCTCTAGTTTAGAGTGATTTTGGAAGATCGTGTGTCTATCCTTGTGAGGATGCCACAACCCCTTATGTTGGTTTCAATAGTTTATATTGACTACTAAGCCTTGTCCTGTGTGACTAAATCAATCACAAACTATCCTCCCATCCTCTTAAGAAATACACGAAAAGAGGAGTTAAGTGTTTTCGCCACTTATAGATAGTGTGAGAGAATAGTTAGAAAGATCATACAACAATTAGAAACTCTCTTAAGAAGCATATTAACTCGACATTTTTGCTATCATCGGTAACCTGCTCTTGAAGGAGGAGTTTTTCCATCAAAAACTCTGCATTTTTCCACAAGCAAGTGAAAGCCCGCAGGCGGCGTCACAAAGTTTTGCGATTGTATGATAAGCAGGGTAGTGTTATGGATTACCAGAATCTTCTGAAAGAAATGACAGCTCACTTTTTTGAGGGAATTTATAGAGAAGGGCTGACGCCTCCCTTGCTGATTGAATCTCCCAACTGTTTTCCTCATTTAGTAGTCAATGATATGGAGGCGTGTGGTAGGCCAATTTTGGACGAAGAAGCCTTGGCGGCACTTAAGGCGATGTAGCCATTAAAGTCACCTGGGATGGATGGCTTCCATGCATTATTTTTCCAATCTCAGTGGACAGTAGTTGGTGGTGCAGTTTGCAATGTTGTCAGAAGAATGCTGAGTGGGGAGGTGATGCTAGAAGGGTGAATAGTACTTTAATCATTTTAGTCCCCAAGGTTGCCCATCCATCTAGATTAAGGGAATTTAGACCAATTAGTCTCTTAAATGTAATCTATAAGCTTGCAACTAAGGTGATGGATAATAGGCTAAAGCCATTCTACCCAAGATTATTGGTCCGACTCAGGCAAGTTTCATTGCAGGCAGACACACCACGGATAATGTCTTGGTGGCTCAGGAATTGATTCATACCATGAGAACAAAGCTGGGCAAAAAAGGATATATGGTAGTGACAGTTGATTTGGAAAAAACGTATGACTATATAAGATGGGATTTCTTGAATCAGACTTTGGTGAGGATTGGACTACCAGATTCATTTATTGTGGGGGTGATGAATTGGGTAACCTCCACGTCTATGAGATTATTGTGGAATGGTGAACCTACTCAGGTGTTTACTCCTTCAAGAAGGGTTCGACAAAGAGATCCCATATCTCTGTATATGTTTGTTCTTTGTATGGAACAATTAGGCCATATTATAGACACCAAAGTGGAGGAGGGGGTGAGGAAGCCAATTGTGGTAGGGCGTGAAAAGGTGCAGATGTCTTACTTAATGTTTGTAGATGATTTATTTTTATTTTTGGAGGCATCAACTGATCAGGGTATGATTCTATATGATGTTTTGAAGGAATTCTGTTTATGTTCTGGCTTTAAAGTGAGAGCGCCTAAAACAAAGATTTTATTTTCGCGCAATGTAGCCAAGGAGAGTATAAATAACATAGTAGGTATATTGGGATTCATGCGGGTGGACGATCTTGGTAGATATTTGGGGATGCCAATCCTGCATGGGCGGGTAAATAGTTAGACCTATGGTTCTATGAATATGGTTTATGGTTTAAAAATCAGAGACATATGAATATGGCAATGATTATAAAATTAGGATGGAGACTATTGACTAATTCAGATGCTTTGTGGGTAAGAGTTTTACGAGCAAAGTATAGCCTTCAGCCTTTATGTATGGATGCTGATTATGTCTTTCCTAAGGTCTCTGCTATACTGAATGCGATTGCTAGAGTGTGGATACATGTGATGGAAGGGCGAGATGGGTGCTAGGGGATGGGAAAAAAATGAAGTTTTGTGATGATTTATGGGTTAATGCAGACATTATCCTTAAGCAAAGGGTGCTATCTGATATTCCAGAAGAGCAAAGAGAGTGGATGGTGGCAAACTATGTGTCTAGTGAAGGAGGATGGCGCTGGGACTTAATGCACTGAGTACTGCTGGTACATGTGTTAGATCAAATTGCTGCTATACAGCTTCCAAATTCAGGTGCATATGAGGATCGACTAATCTGGAAATATTCCTCTAGTGGATTGTTCTCAACTCGTTCTGCTTACTTGTCTTTGGAACCTGAAGGGGGAGTGAGTGATCAGGCTCTATGGAAGGCGGTTTAGGGTTGTCCAGGGCCGTAGCGAATGAAGCAAACACTGTGGCTCGGGGCAAAAAAAAAGGTTGTTAACTAACGCAGAAAGAATGCGAAGACATCTAATTAAGGAAGCTGGCTATTGTATGTGCGGAGCCATGGAGGAGTCAGTGCTACGTGTCTTTCGAGACTGCTATTGTACAGCTCAGGCCTGGAGGAAATTGCTGCCGAGTGAAAGGAGGTGTGTTTTCTTCAACTTGCCGTTGAGGGAGTGGTTATGAGAAAATTTGAGGAATGGCAAGCTGATAGATGGGTTGAGTTGGGATTGCATTTTTGTGGTCACTATTTGGGCTCTTTGGAAGGCCAGAAATTGCAGAGTTTTTAGAGGTGATGCATCCCCGGCAGAAGCAACGAAAATGGAGATCCTGGTGCAAGCCCGCGAAATCAAACAGTCCACTAATTCTGCAATTCAAGCAGGGCATCCGCTGGTGAATAAGGAAAGTCGTTGGATAACCTGGAGGCTACTGTTTAAGGGATGGATTAAATTAAATTCTGATGGCGCTTACCATTCTGGAACAGGATGGGCAACAGCAGGGGGATTGCTACGGGATGAGCAAGGTAATTGGAAGGGGGTTTATGTTTAATATTGGTATCTGTAGTATAATGAAGGCGGAGTTATGTGGTTTACTTTGTGGGTTGCGACTTGCTTGGGAATATGGGTTTAGACGAGTGGTGACATTGGTGGAGAAGGGAGTGGACAGGGAGATACATGGAGATATAGTTGCTGGGATTCTACAACTTATGGGTAGAAACTGGCAAGTATAGTTATGTTATGTGCATTGAGATGAGAATTTTGCAGCCGACTTTCTGGCAGCATCAGCTTTCAAAGAGCTCAAGGGGTTGTGGAAATTGAAAAATCCTCCTAGTGGGTTACACAGGTGAATGGAACATGATGTAATAGGTTTGCGTATTTAAGCAGAATAGTTCTATGATAGGCTAATTTGCCTCATTCCTTGTAAAAAAAAAAGAAATGAAAAAACAAAAAGGCGTGCGTCACTCAGTAGGGCAAAAGAAAAAAAATTAAAAAGAGATGAGTGTCACTCCCCATGGTGGTGTCCCTTAATACTACAATTTATATTACAATCTTAGGACTACCTAGTATAATAGTCCAAGATTTAAAACTTCGTAGTTTTACTGATCTTTGCTGACATCATCAAATAATATTTGAATTTTTACTGAAGCCGAGCCACGTGCCTGCAAGATTGTTTGATTTTATCTTCTCCAAATTTTAGTGGAGTTTCCATTATTTTTATCATCTTATCTTTTATTTGAAATTATTTTGATACTAATTGTTGCTTTCCTTTTAATAAATATGCTAACCATATCCTTTTTTTTTTAATATTTATATTTGACACTAGAATCTTCTTTAGATGATATATTCCCTTGATTTTAGAGACAGTTACCATTTAAAAAAAATCTTATCAATAATAGATTCTATTTTATATGGTAACCGTAATTTCCTTTCAATCAAAATTTCCAATACATTGTTTGCTTGGCAGTTTTTTTCTTTTTCCGGTGTTGCCGAAATTTTTTCGCTACTGCCTGAGTGTCGTTTTTCCGTTAAGGGGCTGGGTTGCCTAAAGGTTTTCCATGATTTTGAGGGATTATTATCATATTAAAGTGGCATTATATATATATATATCAAATGGTGAATTATATTTTGAATTTAATAGGATTATTAATATATTATTTTTTTCGTAACGTGTGAAACCAACGGGAATAATTCTGGAGGAATGAGCACTCATTTTTTATTGGGATCATGAATCAAGTATGGTGGGATATATATATTTTTTGTGTGTGAAAAATACAGTGTAATTACTGAAACACATACGCAAAACACAATGAAATTTACTACATCAAATGGTGGGATGGTTTATACACTCACATTATAATTCAGGTTTTATGTCAACGAATAAGGAAAAAAAATTGTTAATTTAAATTGGTGAGATTTTTTACTTTAAACGGTGGGATGTGAGACTTTATTCATAATTTTTTTTAATTTGAACAAAAACGGTTTTCAGATATGAGAGATTCGCATATACATTGTTGGATTAATGTGTCCTTATTGTGGAATACTATCACAAGCATACAATGGGGATGAAATTGTTAGTATTGTAAGGGAGTTCGGGTTAGATCGGTGCAATTATAAGAAATTGTAACAGGGAAAAAAATTGTTAATTTATATTGATGGGATTTTTTACTTTAAAATGTGGAATGCCTGGTAAAAAATCTAATGCTTGAAGATGGGTCGCATTTTAGAGTTCTCTCCTTATAATAACATAAGAGAGGCAACCTCCCGACCATACTTTCAAAGAAGAGAGGGAATGGGCTAACGGCCTACCTTGGAATGCTAACTAACAAAGTCACAAAATATTCAAAAAAAAAAAAAAACAAAGTCACTAAGAGTTGGAATGCAAATGGAGCGATCGACACTCGCTACCAAGTTTGAATTCCTTTGATTCCCTACTTTTCTTCGCCCAGTCCTTCTCATTCTTCCTATCCCATTTGCTTCATGAGGCGGAAAGCCCTGGACTTTCTGTGTTAGGATCGACGGCACGAAAATAAAAAATGCAGAGGAAATTTTTTGGGATATTCATGCCTAATTCAAATTTTTAGTGTTAATTAACCTACGTTCAAAGTCTTAAAACATACACTTAAAGCATAATTGGTGACCGCGTCTAGATCCTAATTTGATGATAGTGCAGAACATTCTTATCCGAGAATCACCACCAAAAGTTCTTCTTGAAGAACTTCTCTACTCTCAAGCACCGGAGTTCTCACAAAATTGGTGCTAGCCTATTTTCTTTCCTGTAGAAAGAGAAAAATACCAGGGAATATTTGGTAAAATGTTTTCTCAAAAACCCGTGTCTCTTTCTGACTCAGTATATCCCTAGGATATATAACGTCAGATAACACAAAAATCGGTAAAAGATAAATATTCTTAATTTTAGAATATTATCTTTTACTGATTGGATTTTACCAAAACTATGGATCAACCCAGCAACCCATGGATCAGACTGATGGGTTAAGAATCTCAATTGCAATTAGGTCCCTTAATTTGTCAGTCTATCCCAATTGTTCTTAGATACTTAATTAACTCCTAATTAATACCACAGAACTTTTTAATAATATTTAATTAAACTATTTAATTAAATAGTATTTATCTAATTATAATAATTACACTTAGTGCAGGCAAGATTATTTATTCTGTATAATCGAACTCTCTTATGTGTGATCCTGTAGGCCCATTCCAAATTGGCAATGGATAATTCAATCTAATCTATCAATCCAAAAGTCATTAGTGGTCTCTAGCAAGACAATGACTACCCAATTAAGAACGGAGGGTCGAATGGTGATTCAACATAACCTTTCGAGCATACTACGTACGATCCTCTACATTGATATCTCGTTTAACATAAGGTATGGAACCATCATTGATATGATCCTTCCTCACAACAAAAGTTCGGCATAGGTTTGTTTGTGATGGCTATTGTAGGCTCGATTTTTAATGGATTTGAAAGGGGAGGGAGGCCAACTTTTAGAGGCTATTTTAAGGATCAAAGGGTTCCCAAATCTAGTGCTTTCAAGGGAGATGAGTACTTTGGGTGGTAGAAGGACAAAGGTCATCAAAAGGAAGTGTTGGAGTTGAATACATAAGCTATGCTTATATTGTACATTTTCCCAGTTAATATATCGATTTATGTTTTGGTTAAATTTAGTTGTGCATTATTAGTCCACTTATATTATGTAGTTAGATGATGAGGTGTCTTGTGTGACACAGTAGATCTCATCATTGGTTAAAAGACATAATATATAAAGGAGGTTCGTAACTGAGACAGCTTTGGACAAACTGTCGGTTTAGATTATTATGTGATTCAGATAATTAGTTTGTCTAAACTGATTGAATCATATAGATATGCCCGGGGCGTATTGAACTTGACCATTAGGAATGTTTTGCCTTGTACTGATTTAATAGACAAATCATTCTTTGTATTCTATCTCTTAATCCCTAGACTCGAGCGGGCATGAGGATTAGACATAGTGTACTTTGATCTGCCAATGGGTGAGGTCAATTATTGGCAATAGTCTCGGTAGGTTGGGTGCACGTGTTTAGTTACTTGGTGTGCTGCTGCTTGTCGAAAGGAAACCATGTACTGGTACATCCGGAGTGATGGTGCTCCCGAGATGAGCTCGTAATGTTTATTATACTAAACCCGGCCGGTGGACTTATGTCCTGTATAGTAAAAAGTTCGAGTGGTACTAGTCTCAGAATTAAAGAAGTTAATTAATTAATTTATCAGTACATTACTAAATTATCGAGCACTATATCTTTGATGTGGGGAGATTATGAATATAAATTAATTAAGTTGTTCCGGAAGCAATTCTGGTGTAGGATGGTAGTGCCAAAATTAATCCATTAGTGGTATGATTAATTTTGTAATGGGTTAATTGAATAGGTAGAATTAATTAATTGATTAATTATTCCTAAGGGTTAATTGAATAATTAACAAAGTGGAATTATTTAATTAATTAATTAAGTCTTAAGTTTCAATTAGAATTAGGAAATCCTAGAGATTAGAAATCTAGTAGGATTTGGTTTAACCTGTCAGATTGATTACCTAATTGGATTTGGAAACTAATTAATTACCTAAACCCATTAGGAAGACCAATCCTAAACCAACTTGGGGTCTTTCTTGTAACTCTATATATAGACAAGGGATTAGCTATTCAAGACATACAATTCATAAGTTTTCACGACAAGAAAACTAGAGAGATAAAATTCTAGAGAGAGAAATATTTTCTTCTCTCTCCAAGTCAAATTTCTGAGCTTTGTGCGGCTGGATTTTCTTCTGTTCTTGGCCAAAATTTTGGCTTGTTCAAACCAGCTGCGCATGTAGCTTTCTCTCTTTTCGGGTGGTGCGTTTATTGTACGTGCCAGGTGTAGAGGGGCTGGAATTTTCTGGCAGGTGGATTGTGTTGATTGCTGATCAATTGCTTTCTAGATCGTTACCCACACAACGTGAAATCAAAGTCTTGAGTCATACAAGCGATCACCTGAGTTCACGCTTCAAAGGTATTTTTTTAAGATTCCGTTTTTAATTAGAAATTTTTGTTGCATGGTAAATTGAATAAGTGCAAACCCAGATCCTACGCAATGTTATTTCAAAAGGGTTGGAATAACAATTGTGCTAGCGTCTAGGCCTGGCCAGAGATTCCGATTTTGGAATGCATAGCACGAAAGTGAGTTTCTGGCTAGGCCCGGGTAGATAATCTTTCAATTGGTATCAGAGCCTAGTTTTGGATTTTGTGCTTGTTCGATTTATTATATGGTTTTATTTGCAGGTGGTTAAGAAATCCTGACTATTATGGTTACGTTTGTATGGGTTTTAATTAAACTCCAGGACATGTCCGGATTTGATTTTATTATGAATGTTGGTAATAGTATAACCACGTGCTGGAAGTCGTGTAGGATTAGATCAAATATGTAGTAGGATTTTTTCTATGTAATTTCGATTATTTAATTTTCCTAAAAAGCCTTGTAGTTGGAGAATTAATTTTTTGTAATCGAAGGCATTATGGTGGGCAACTTGAATTCGTGGGTTTTGGGTTATCGTTAATTCGTAGAAACCCAGGAAAACCCAGAACGAATTACAAGAAGACCAAATAGCGTGGGAAGAAGCGAATGAGGGATTAGCGGCAGGGGGAGGCGCAGGCGATGACTTGCCGGCTACTGCCTGCAGAAGCATCGGCGCTGCCACGCGGCGCAGCATGGAGCTGTGCACATGGGCCGCGCGCTCGCCCTTCTGCGTGCTGTGCACGTGCGGCCCGTTCAGGTCGTATTTTGGCCCGTTTTTCCTCCAGGTTTCATTTTTTTAAGTTTAAGACTCTCTCCATCAAGTGACGTGACGGGACACGACATCAAGGCAGAAGATGGAAGCGATTAAAACCATAATAGTCGGGAAATTTATTTTTATTATTTATTTCCCGTATTTATTGTTTTAATTTTTATACTTTATATTTATGTTGTATTTTAGATGCATGATTTTAAAGTATATTGGTTTTATGGTTGCATATAACTTAGGGTTAGTTAATTGCATGTTAAAACCAGAAAAACCATCAATTTGGAAATCTAAGTGGGAGCGGGTTGGTTTAATATCCCCACAGCCACCATCATAATTCCATATGCGATGTGGGTGGGTTTGTACGTTGGCATTAGGGCCTTCCTCTATTCGGATGAGTCCAGCCCCGAGATCGCTAGATTATGAATTTCTAAGTAAGATGACTAGAGTAAGTTTAACTAGGAAAAATGCGACACCCTCTCCATCTGAGGCGCACTATCATGAGGTAACAAACTCGAAAGTCACGTAATGGCATACACTTAGTGTGCGATCTGCAGTATTCCTCCCTCGAGGTTACGCTGCTTATTTGTACGGCTAAAAGTATCGACTATTAGCTACATTGATCAATAGATTGTTTGGTCAGATAGTGTAGTTAATGAACTTGGTTCTTCTCAAACGAATGTGGGTTAGCGTAAACGTCCACTGCGTGGTTTGTGAGAATCCCGGTGAATGAGATGTTGGTGGATTAAAATTATTGTTTTGACGAAAGTCAATAATTGATAGAATTTCCTTATTTTCGAAATTCTAGACTTAATAACTGAAATATTGTCTGTTTAATTTATAGTTTTTGATATGGCGTTCAACCCCTTAGCTACTATATTGAAAAACAACAAGTTAACTGGACCTAATTATGTCGATTGGAGTCGTAACTTGGACATTGTCCTTATAGCTGAGAGCACTCCTGTGAGAGATCATGTCATTGACGTGATTAGTAACATCAATAAGGATAAGGTAGTGGGAGGCGAAATTGTTGGTGAAACCAAAGTCGATATTGTCCTCCGGAGCTTGCCTCAAAGCTATGAGCAGATTCGGGTGAACTACAACATAGGTAAGATGTTGTGTACTTCATCATAGCTCTTGGAAGAGTTAGTGACGGCTAAAAGTCTTCTTCAAGAGAAGAAGCGAGCTTTAGTCACAGGCAAAGCTTCAGAATCTTCTTCTGAGCCTGAGGCTAGAAAGAAGAAGAGAAAGCTCGAGCGAATAGCTCAAAAGGCACAGATTGCGCCTAAGCTAGATATTGCAAAGAAGAAGTCGAAAGACAAGTGCTTCAAGTGCAATAAGACAGGACATTGGAAATCGGATTGTCCAAAGCTTATAAGTACGATTGTTTCTGCCTTAATTACCGAGACATGTTTAGCGGTGATTTCCACAGATACTTGGTGTGCGGATTCAGGTGCCACTGACCATGTTTGTAACTCTTTGCAAGGGTTCAAAGTAACCCGGAAGCTTAGAGAGGGCGAGCTGGACATCTACATGGGCGACACTACAAGAGTGTCAGTAGAAGCAGTGGGAGCTGTTACTTTAAATTTTGAAAGTTCTAGTTTAGAGTTAGTTAATTGTCTTTATGTACCGAGTTTTAGAAATAACCTTATTTCGGTTTCTAAACTCTTGATGAACGGTTATAAGTTTGTTTTTTCTGAAGAGTCTCTATTTATTAGAAGAAATGGAAAACTTTTTTGTTCTGGTTCATTGGCTGATAATTTATTTGTGGTTAACTCTAATTCCCCTGTTGTGCAAAACATTGAAACAGATAGCTCTTTATCTAACATTAATAAGAGGAAGAAACCTTTTGAAATGAATCAAACCTATCTTTGGCATCTCAGGCTAGGTCATATAAACCTTAGTAGGATTCAGAGGTTGGTCAATGATGGACCTTTAGGTTTATTAGAGATTGACAGTTATGCAACCTGCGAGTCTTGTTTGGAAGGTAAAATGACCAAGAGACCTTTTAAAGCAAAAGGTTATAGAACTAAGGACGTATTAGAGTTGATTCATTATGACTTGTGTGGACCAATGATGGTCTAGGCACGAGGTGGATTCGAGTATTTCATGACGTTCATGGATGATTACTCAAGGTACGGGTACATTTACCTAATGCGTCACAAGTCCGAATATTTTGGCAAGTTCAAAGAGTTTTGGGTAGATGTGGAGAAGCATCATGATAAGAGTATCAAGACAGTGAGGTCAGATACTGGTGGGGAGTACCTGTCCCATAAATTTCGAGAATACCTCAGTGAGGTCGGAATTCAGTCTCAGTTGTCTGCACCTGGTACGCCACAGTAGAACGATGTAGCAGAAAGGAGGAATCGGACCCTCATGGAAATGGTTAGGTCGATGATGAGCTATAGTGATTTTCCAAGTTCGTTATGGGGATATGCCTTAGAAACGGAGATGTATATTCTTAATCTTGTACCATCTAAAACCGTGCCTTCAACCCCAGTAGAGTTGTGGAATGGGCGTAAGCCCAGTCTAAGACATCTCAGAATTTGGGATTGCCCAGCACATGTGCTTAAGGCAGATACGGCTAAGTTAGATGGGAGAACTGAATTAATGCTGTTTATAGGATATCCTAGGGGAACGAAGGGTGGTCTGTTTTATAGTCCTAAAGATCAAAAGGTGGTGGTTAGTACCAACGCTAGATTTTTGGAAGAGGACTATGTCTTAGATCACAAGCCCGAGAGTAAGATAGTACTAGAAGAGCTTAGACTACAAACTACTAATCCTGATGCACCGGCACAAGTAGATACACCACACACTGCACAAGAGATCACAGATGATGTGCCTACACAGGTGGTGCCTCGTCGTAGTGGGAGGGTTGTGAGACAGGCCGACAGGTTCATTAGCGTGGGAGAGGCCTCAGACCTAGTCCCAGGCGCGCCTGAGCCTGACCCAGTTAACTACAATGAGGCTTTCTGAGATAAAGATACAGAATCTTGGCGTAAGGCAATGATATTCGAGATAGGGTCAATGGACCACAATCAAGTCTGGGAGCTTGTGGACCTAGTTGATGGGTTTAAGCCCATTGGATGCAAGTGGGTCTACAAACGTAAGAGAGGGCCTGACGGGAATGTGAAAACCTTTAAAGCTAGGCTGGTGGCGAAGAGGTATATTCAGAAAGAGGGAATCGATTATGACGAAACCTTCTCCCCGGTAGCTATGCTTAAGTCGATCCGGATTCTCTTTGCCATAGCTGCTCATTTAGATTATGAGATTTGGCAGATGGATGTCAAGATAGCTTTCCTGAACGGAAGTCTTGAGGAAACCATTTTTATGTAGGAACCAGAGAGATTCATTGAAAAAGGCCAAGAGCATAAGGTTTGCAGGATTAGAAGGTCTATTTACGGACTTAAGCAAGCATCCAGATCTTGGAACATCCAGTTTGATGAGGTAATCCAGTCCTACGGATTTACTCAGTATCTGGATGAGCAATGTGTGTATCGCAGATGTGATGGAAACTCGGTGGTGTTTCTTGTGCTTTACGTAGATGACATTCTATTGATTGGCAACAACAAGAAAGTGTTATCAGACGTAAAGGTATGGCTGTCCAAGCAGTTTGATATAAAGGACTTAGGGGAAGCGGGACATATCCTTGGGATCAAGATAATTTGAGATCGTAGGAAACGTTCGGTAACGCTCTCCCAAGCTTCGTACATAGATACGATTCTAGCCCGTTTTAACATGCGGAACTCTAAGAAAGGTTTTATACCTTTCAGACACGGAGTGCATCTATCTAAGGAACAATTCCCTAAGACTGTTGAGGAGATAGAGGCCATGAAGACAGTTTCTTATGCTTCGGTAGTAGGAAGTCTCATGTATGCCATGTTGTGTACGAGGTCTGATATCTGTTATGCCGTTGGCATGGTAAGCAGATATCAGAGTAACCCCAAGAAAGCTCATTAGGAGGTAGTAAAATGCATTCTCAAGTATTTGCGTAGAATGAGGGACCAAGTTTTGGTCTATCAGGCGCCTGACCTGGTACCCCGAGGTTACACAGATTCAGATTTCCAAGGCAACAGGGATAAGAGCAAGTCTACATCAGGGTATGTGTTTACTCTAGGAGATAGAACCATAGTTTGGCAGAGTGTCAAGCAGAAATGCGTGGCGGACTCTACCATTGAGGCTAAATACGTTACCGCATCAGAGGCAGCGAAATAAGCAGTATGGCTCAAGAACTTCCTAGTGGATTTAGATGTGATTCCTGGTTTGCAGAAGTCTATCACGGTATATTGTTATAACAATGATACAGTAGCAAACTCGAAGGAACCATGAGCCCACAAGGCGAGTGAACATATACAGCGCAAGTACCACCTGATACTAGACATCGTAAAGAGGGAAGACGTGGTTGTGGCTAAGATAGCATCAGGGAATAACCTTGCAGATCTGTTTACGAAGACATTGACTTCAAAAGTCTTTGAGGCTCACGTGGAGGGCATGGGAATCAGATACTTAGGAGAGACATAACAGTTTTTCTAGATATATAGCAACAGAGTGTATAAGAGTTAGATGTAGTTGTATAGTTAAAGCACAGCTTAAGTATTAGTGGGAGATTGTTGGAGTTGAATACATAAGCTATGCTTGTATTGTACATTTTCCCAGTTAATATATCGATTTATGTTTTGGTTAAATTTAGTTGTGCATTATTAGTCCACTTATATTATGTAGTTAGATGATGAGGAGTCTTGTGTGACACAGTAGATCTCATCATTGGTTAAAAGACATAATATATAAAGGAGGTTTGTAATCGAGACAGCTTTGGACAAACTGTCGGTTTAGGTTATTATGTGATTCAGATAGTTGGTTTTTCTAAACTGATTGAATCATACAGATATGCCCAGGGCGTATTGAACTTGACCATTAGGAATGATTTGTCTTGTACTGATTTAATAGACAAATCGTTCTTGGTATTCTATCTTTTAATCCCTAGACTCGAGCGAGCATGAGGATTAGACATAGTGTACTTTGATCTGCTAATGAGTGAGGTCAACTGTGGCCAATAGTCTCGGTAGGTTTGGTGCACATGTTTAGTTGCTTGGTGTGCTGCTGCTTGTCAAAAGGAAAACATGTACCGGTGCATCCGGGGTGACGGTGCTCCCGAGATGAGCTAGTAATATTTATTATACTAAACCCGACCGGTGGACTTATGTTCGGTATAGTAAAAAGATCGAGTGGTACTAGTCTCAGAATTAAAGAAGTTAATTAATTAATTTATCAGTAAATTAATAAATTAACGAGCACTATATCTTTGATGTGGGGAGATTATGAATATAAATTAATTAAGTTGTTCCGGACGCAATTCTTGTGTAGGATGGTAGTGCCAAAATTAATCCGTTAGTTGTACGATTAATTTTGTAATGGGTTATTGAATAGGTAGAATTAATTAATTGATTAATTATTCCTAAGGGTTAATTGAGTAATTAACAAAGTGGAATTAATTAATTAATTAAGTCTTAAGTTTCAATTAGAATTAGGAAATCCTAGAGATTAGGAATCTAGTAGGATTTGGTTTATCCTATCAGATTGGTTACCTAATTGGATTTGAAAACTAATTAATTACCTAAACCCATTAAGAAGACCGATCTTAAACCAACTTGGGGTCTCTCTTGTAACTATATATAGACAAGGGATTAGCTATTCAAGACATATAATTCATAAGTTTTTAAGACAAGAAAACTAGAGAAAGAAATATTTTCTTCTCTCTCCAAGTTGAATTTTTGAGCTTTGTGTGGCTGGATTTTCTTCTGTTCTTGGCCAAAATTTTGGCATGTTCAAACCAGCTGCGCTTGTAGTTTTCTCTCTATCTGGGCTGTGCATTTAATGTACGTGTCAGGTGTAGCGGTGCTGGAATTTTCTGGCTGGTGGATTGTGTTAATTGTTGATCAATTGGTTTCTAGATCGTTGCCCACACAACGTGAAATCAAAGTCTTGAGTCATAAAAGTGATCACCTGAGTTCACGTTTCAAAGGTATTTTTCTAAGATTCCGCTTTTAATTAGAAATTTTTGTTGCGTGGTAGATCGAATAAGTGCAAACCCAAATCCTGCGCAATGTTATTTCAAAAGGGTTGGAATAGCAATTGTGCTAGCGTCTAGGCTTGGCCAGAGATTCCGATTCTGGAATGCATAACACGAAAGTGAGTTTCTGGCTAGGCCCGGGTAGATAATCTTTCAGGAAGAACTTCAGGAGAGCAACCATAAGCTTATTCTACCCTAAACTTGATAAATTGTAAAAGCGATGACTTGAGAGCGTAAGTTGAGTATGAACTCGGATTTTCTTGCTTCAAATCATGATTAAGAAGGCTGAATTCCTTATCTATTTATAGGAGAAGGAATAGCCTTGAAGTTACAAGCTTATCCCTCAACCCTAGACTAGTCCTGATACAATTCGAACTCTAGTTTAGCTTTCAAAACCCTAGCTTGTGTTGCTGTGATTTAATCTTGCTTTTGAACGAATTTTGAAGGAAAGAAGACACCTTCTAGACCTTTAATCCTTCTAGGGTTGGAGTCTTGTGTGTTGTAGAAGCTTCTGCCTCTTTGGAGAAGTAATCGGCCAAGAATGCTTGAAGTAGTAGACTCTCACTTGTGCTGAAATTCTGGAGAGTTGTTTAACCAACTATAACTTCTTGTTCAGCCTCCTAAACTCCTTGGATGATTAGAAATCTTCAAATTTGTGTAATTATCACGAGAAACTGGATTTGGGGAGTATTTCTTGTAGGTTTAGGAGTCCTTCTTCAACTAGACTTCTTATAGGCAAAATTCAGCAACCTTGTAAGTTGATTCCCACGTGAGAGAGAGTGGTGTAACTTGACCCAAACTCTTCCAATCAGCCACAAATGAGTCCACTCATCCTAGGGTTAAACCTCTGAGTTATAACCCTTCTAGAAGCAATAAAAACCGGACTTCCCTTTGGTACAGTCTTCCTCCCAAGTTTTGACAACATTTCCCTCCAAAAGGATCTTCTACTCGGGCTGGGCTTCTCGTCTTTATTCAGCCTAGTCTATTGTATTTAATTAATTAATTATGACCTAAACATTGGGCCAAAATTAATTAATAAGCCATTAAACATAGGATTTACAAAAACATCACAAATTTAAAACAAGACAAAGGCCTACACGATCGGGCCAAAATTATTCAAGCCAAATAACAAGTCTTTTGGCCAAAAGTAAAAGAACATTAAAACAAAATAAATTCAAGTAAATTAAAATGAGAAAGGCTAGAGATAAATGTTCAACACCATAACCTCCTTGGGTGGGTACTTGTCTTCAAGGACAAGTTCTTGAGTGAATATCTCATGGGCTAAGGCATTGAGAGCTTGCGTGGCCTTTCTTCTCTTTGCTCTTGTTAAAGGCCCATCTATGTCAATCAAAGGATCTCTTTGGTAGGGTCTTGGTGGTAGAATTGGGCTTGGTGGTCTTGGGGTCATAACAATCATCCTTATTTAGCTAAATGTTTACTTGATCTCTTAGTGACACTGAATTTCATAAAGCAAATGATAACACTTATCATTTCTTGGGCACGACCATGCACTTCTCAGTTCACTATCAAGTGACCTAGATATCATTTCTCACTTAAGAGAGCCTTGTAGTCCCATCACTTCATTCACATACCTTAGTGTGATTCATATCACACTCAATCATACCCGTACTTGGTAAGATGTTACGGCCCCGTTAGACGTATGTCAAAGTACACTACTCTTCATCTAAGACCATGTAGTGATTTATGGTATAAGGATTCTAGTACGAGTACTGCTCAAAAGAATCACTCATAATCTAAGCAATCTATGGAGTGCTTCTTTTGGCGGATCGATTTTATGTATTCAAATATGCACACGAATATTGCATTCATGAAATTAACTCATCTGATAATTAATCAATCAAATGACAAATGTCTATTTACATATATAGCCCTTAAACAGGTACATACACCAACAATCACCCACTTGCCCGTTGAAGGGCTATGTCCTAAACATTTTAAGACCAAGTTCTATTACATGTATCTCAAACTTTGTGTGGTAGAGCTTTTGTGAGAGGATCTGCTAGATTTTCGGCTGACCCTATTTTTGCACACTTTCACATCTCCTCAATCGATGATCTCTGGAATGAGATGAAACCTTCTGAGTATGTATTTGGTCTTTTGGTATGACCGAGGCTCCTTAGCTTGTGCGATAGCCCCATTGTTGTCACAGAATAAGTCTATCAGATCTTGGATACTCGGTATCACTCCGATGTCTGACACGAACTTTCTCAACCATACAGGTTCTTTTGCAGCATCTGATGCAACAATATACTCAGATTCTCTTGTGGTATCTTGATTCGAGCTTTTCCAACTCACTGCACCGCCATTCAGACTAAACACATAACCTGATTGTGACTTCATGTTATCTTGATCTGTTTAGAAAGTAGTATCAGCGTAACCTTGTACAACGAGTTGTTCTTGTCTTTGATACACTAGAATCAATTCTTTAGTTATTCGCAAGTACTTAAGGATTGCCTTGACTGCAGTCTAATGAGCTATTCCTGGATCTTGTTGGTATCTGCTAGTCATGCTAAGTGCATGTACGACATTTGGACTGATACATTATGACATATATGATTGATCCTATTGCTAAAGCATATATGACTTTACTTATTATATCCCTCTCCTATTTAGTTGAAGGACATTGGTTCTTCTTCAAGAGGAGGCCATGTTTGAAAGGTATCATACCAATCTTAGAGTTAGACATATTGAACCTCTTCAATATCTTGTCTATGTACCCTTCTTGACTTAGTCCTAGAAGTCTCTTAGACCTGTCTCTATAGATTTTGATACCTAGTATCGTCCTGGCTTCTCCTAAGTATTTCATAAAAAATACACTCCCCAGCCATTATTTGATCTCTTTCAATATAGGGATGTCATTTCCTATGAGTAGGATGTTATCCACATATAGAATAAGAAAAACATTCTTGCTCCCACTAACCTTCTTGTAAACATAAGGCTCATCTTCGTTCTTTATGAAGCCGTAACCCTTTACTACCTCATCGAAACGAATATTCCAACTTCGAGATGTTTGTTTTAGTCTGTAAATAGACCTCTGAAGCTTACACACTCTATTAGGATACTTCTGATTGATGTATCCTAGTTGTTTCATATAAACATCCTCGAGGAGGTTTCCATTTAGGAAAGCCATTTTTACATCTATCTGCCATATCTCATAGTCATAATATGCAACTATGGCAAGCATTGTCATAATGAACTTGAGCATCACGACATGGGAGAAGGTTTCATCATAGTCAATACTATGAGTTTGTCTCAAACCTTTAGCCACTAGTTGCGTCTTGAAGATTCCGCCAGGTTTTATCTTGAAAATCCACTTGCAATATTCAACCTTTGCCTGAACATGAGTGTCAATCAAAGTCCACACTTTATTGTCCCTCATAGATTGCATTTCAAACTCCATGGCTTGTAGCCATTTATTTGAATATGGACTTTCTAAAACCTGTATGTAGGTCGTGGGCTCATTATGGTCCACCAAGATCAAATCTTGATCATCAGCCATGAGAAATCCATATCTCTTGGGTTGTTGACGAGATCTACTAGACCTTCTAGGTTCTTATGCTGTTGGCTCCGGTTGCTCATCCTCATGAGTTTCCATACCAACTTCCATCAGTGTTTATGTAGATGGTTCTACACTCTCTTGTGAGTCTCGAACCTCTTCGAGTTCTATTCTACTCCCATTGCCTTTCTTGTAAAGAGACTTTTTCTCTAAGAAAACAGCCCCTCGAGCAACAAACACTTTGTTCTCAGTTCGTTTGTAGAATTGATATCCTTTAGTTTCCTTAGGATACCCGATAAATAGGCATTTGTCAGTTTTAAGTTCAAGTTTATTACTCTGTAAACGCTTTACATGAGTTTGACAACCCCAAACTCGTAGATAGGACACGCAGGGCTTTTGGCCCATCCATATCTCATATGGAGTGTTATCTACTGCCATGGATGGAATACGATTTAATAAGCGGGCAGCTGATAGGAGTGCATGACCCCAAAAAGATGTTGGTAGTGATGTTTGGTCCATTATTGACCGAACCATATCTAATAGAGTCCGATTTCTCCTATCGGATACACCATTCTATTGAGGTATTCCAGGTGAAGTCAGCTGTGAAATAATTCCACACTGCTTTAGATAGCCATCGACATCAAGACTTAGGTATTCACCTCTCTGATCAGAGCGAATAGCCTTAATCTTTCTATCCAACTGATTCTCTACTTCGTTCGTGAACTCTCTGAACTTTTCAAAAATTTAACTTTTACACCTCATTAAGTAGACATAACCATATCTACTATAGTCATCGGTAAAAGTTACAAAGTATTCGAATTCACCTCTATCTCGTGTGCTCATTGGTCCACATACATCCGTATGTATTAGAGCTAATAGCTCACTAGTACTTTCCCCTTTCTTGTTGAATGGACTCTTTGTCATTTTGCTTTGCAAGCAGGGTTCACACGTGTTATATGATTCAAAATCAAATGACCCAAGCACTTCATCCTTATGAAGTCTTTGAACTCACTTCTCATTTGTATGGCCTAAAAGACAGTGCCAAAAGTACGTTGGACTGATTTCATTTGCATTTGTCTTTACTTTCTTTTCTATGTTATAGACTCGTCTTTCTTGGTTCAAGTTTAAGATGTATAGTCTGTTGCACAAATTTGTAACCCCGTACAATACATCACCCCGATAAAGGATAACGAATTATTTTGGATAATAAAACAAAATCCCATGTTATCAAGACAAGAAACCGAGATAATATTTCTGCTTAAAGCAGGTACTAGAAACAGTTTTCTAAGATAACATTAAGACCCAAGAGTAAGGCCAAACTGTAGTCCTCGACTTCAATGGCAGCAACTCTTGCTCCATTTCCGACATGGAGATCAACTTCGCCTACGCTCAATCTCATTCTATTTCTCAAACCTTGTACATTAGTATATATATGAGACCCACATCCGGTATCCAATACCCATGATGTAGAAATAGAGAGATTTATTTCAATAACATAGATATTACCAACCATTTTATCTTTTTCAAGAATGTTTCCTTTTGAAAATGATTGAAAACATGTGGTGTTATGTGATGCCATTGAATCTGCAATAGAATGATGCAAAATGTTAGAATGAGTTTTTAAAACATTTCCATAATAGCCAAAATTGAAATCCTGTACAATTTTGTGTTGGTGCTAGATTGTGGGCCAAAAATCTAAAAAGAACCAGACCCCAGTCTTGTTTTGGCAAGTATCGCATCTCATGCATCGTAACACTTTCCAATTGTATCACTATAAAACTTTTCGGTGATAGGATGAATATTCCAAATATTTGACACCATCCTATAATTGCAAAAACCGCATCCTAGTCAACCTTTGGGTTGTACACCTAGGACCAATCTTCATAAGTCAAACCATCCCTCGAAGCTTCACAGCAATAGATACCCAAACAATTTTTCCACCCTTAGTGGTAGTGATAAAGTTAGGTACCATATCATGTGAAAACTCGGCTCACAAAGAAACCTGACTGCCCCTGGTCCCCCCAAGTGGTTCATATCAGATGTTCGATGCCTTGATGAGCCCCCAAGTATGGAAGCAATTTTACACCTTAGGTTTTTAGGTTTTTCTTAGTCAAACTTTGCCTCGAAGTTTCACATTAATAGATACCCAAACAGTTTTTCCATCTTTAGTGGTAGTGATAAAGTTGGGTACCACATTATGTGACAACTCGCCTCATAAAGAAAACCTGACAGCCCCTGGTCACCTCAAGCGGTTCATATCAGATGTTCGATGCCTTAACGAGCCCCAAGTATGGAAGCAATTTTATGACTTAGGTTTTTAGGGATTTAGTTTGAATGGCTTAACATGCATTTCATTTTTCATCATTCAAAAAATATCTAAAATATATAAAGCGAAGAAATTGCAATGAATTGGGCTTCTAGTCTATTACAATTCCTTTTAAAATACTTGGTCTTCATTGGGCCTTCTATGTTGGGTTTCTGTTCATTGGCTTCGTCTTAAACTCCTTAGAATTACATAGTTTTGGGTCTATCTAATTCTATTTTATTACATAGAATTTAATAGGCTCGCAGGCCCCAAATTAATCCAATTTAAAAAGACATAATTAAAGCCCAACTCATGCATGGAAAACACATAAAATGTAAGTGCTTCATACGAATTTGTATACCGTAGGCCTATAGGAGCAGCGTGAATATTACTCCTACTGTAGCCCATGCACAAGCCTAGTCGCACCTAACACGCTTGTAAACACGCTACTTAATTAAACCCGAACTACTTTCCTTTCTCCCACTTTGAAACTGAAAACCCAAAACCCTTCCTTTGCTCTCTCAAACCGATTTCATCCCCACGATCGTCATCCTTCCATTACCAATATCAGATCACCAACATCTAAATTTCTAATCTCAAACATGTTCAAAGACCACTGCATTTTGAATTTTTGCTGTTCTTCCGATCAAATAGGTTCAGAAACCACCATACCCATCATCTGGCGAAGAAAAACTTGCTGTTGAACTCAAACACTACAAAAAGTCTCCAAATCGGAAGAAAACTTGCTGTTCAACTCTGATAACAAGTTCTTGCTGCTTCGACATTTATCTACAGGTACGAAACCCTAAATTTTTAACCGTTATACATATGTATCATAGGATTTCAATTTTATAACCGTTATTTGCTTTGAATAATTAGTGATCTGATGTCTGTATTCATTTGATCTGATATCTGTTTTCCTCAAATCTGATGTCTGTTATATGTTTTTAATTTTTTTTTTGTTATTTGAAATGATTTTCTATCAAAATTAGTGATCTGATGTCTATATTTTCGTGATCTGATGTCTGTTATATATTGATCTGATGTCTGTATTTTAATGATCTGATTTCTTGTTTAGTTCAGTGAAATATTTGCTTTCAATAATTTGTGATATGATGTCTTTATTTTTTTGATTTGATATATGTTTTCAGTTGATCTGATGTCTATTATATGTTGTTAATTTTGTTTTAGTTATTTGAAATAATTTTCTATCAAAATTACTGATCTGATGTCTGTATTCTTTTGATCTAATCTCTTTTTTGTTTTGATCAGATGTGTGTAGTCAGTTGATCTGATGTCTTTTTTTTCTCATTTGATCTTCACTGTTAATTTTGTGTTAGTTCTGTGAAATGATTTCTTTCAAAAGTAGTGATCTGATGTATGTTTTTTCATTTTCTGTTTCCTGTTTTTCGTGATCTGATGTCTTTTGTATTCTGATTTGATATTCACTATTAAGTTTCTTTTAGTTCTGTGAATTGATTTTCTATCAAAATTAATGATCTGGTGTCTATTTTCAGTTCATTTGATACCTTAATTTTCTTGATCTGATATAAGTTATATCCTTATTTGATATACGTGTTAAGTTTGATTTACTTCCCTGAAATGATTTTCTTTCAAAAGTTGTGATCTGATATCTGTTTTATCCTGATTTGATCTATGTGTTAAATTTGTTTTAGTTCTGTGAAATGATTTTATTTCGAAAATAGTGATATGATGTCAATTTTTAGTTGATCTGATGTGTGTTTTTACGTGATCTGATGTGTGTTTTTTTTTATCTGATGTGTGTATTTAGTTGACTGATCTCTATTTTTTTGTTATCTGATGTCTGTTATATGCTGATCTGATGTGTTCATGTTATGATCTGATGTCTGTTATATGCTGATCTGATGTGTTCATGTTGTGATCTGATGTCTTATATCTTCTGATCTGATATCTACTTTTTTCTAATTTGATATCAACTTATTTTTGCTAACATTCTTTTACTGACATATTACAGGAAACAACAATATATACATAATGGCTGATAAAACCAAGCAAGTTGTTCTAAGACAAAATGATAGTTCAGTTTTTCAACAACCACCTACCAATCCCAATGTGCCCTTGTTACAACATACGTACAAACATAAATTGGACAAGAAAAGAAAACAACAGGAAGTTCAACCATCCCAAAAGGAGCCAAGAAGTAAAAGGATGAAAGTACCTGCTAAGAAGAAGACAAATGAAGAAATTCTTTAACAATTGCAGAAGAAGGATGTGCAACAAAAGTAGCAACAGAAAAAGACTAATGTGGTAGACAACAAAGAAAAAAACAGGGCGATGTGGATGTCCAAATCAAAAAAAAAAAAAAAAAAGAGAAAAAAGAAAAGAGAAAAGATAATGATGATGATGATGATAATGAGATGAGCAAAAGATTCAGTTGCAGTACATCTCAAAACGGTATCAGTTACGTGGTTTCTAAACTCTTAGAACCCCAAAGAAATGCTATGAAAGATATAGGCTTTGGCAGCTTCCTCATATCAAGTACAACAAGATGCCTAACAAATTGGGACAGTACCTGTTCACCAAATTAAACTCTCTCAAGTTGAGACTGGAGCTGGAACAATAAACAATTATTCTCATTGCTGAAGAAGATGTAGAATTGGTTTTTGGCTTCCCAAGAGGTCCAATTAAAGTTGAAGAATATACAACTGCTGAGTCAAACGGCAAAAATTATGAACAGAATGTTGAACGCTACTGTCAAAGATTTGGCATGCCATTCACTAAAAGACCAACAATCAAATAACTTAAGCAGTACATTTTCAATAATCAGGACTACAATGACATCAACTTCATCCAGGCTTTCCTTATCTACCTAGCCACCACATTTTTTTACCATCATGGGAGCATCAACAACATCAGATATCGGCTCCTAAAATCCCTCAACAGCATTGACCAAATAAGGCAGCTAAACTGGTGTTGCTACACATTCAGAGCATTGGTAGAATGCCAAGAAAAGTATTTCCACAAAGATGGCACAACATCAACAGCCTGCTATGGACCACTGGCTTTTTTGATTTTAAGTCTCTCATCTGATGTCTGTATTCATTTGATCTGATATCTATTTCCTGTTGATCTGATGTCTATTATATACTGTTAATTTTGTTTTAGTTCTTTAAAATAATTTTCTATCAAAATTACTAATCTGATGTCTGTATTGTTGTGATCTGATTTCTGTTATATGTTAATTTGATGTGTATATTTTGTGATCTGATGTCTGTTTTAATCAGTGAAATGATTTGCTTTCAAAAATTTTATTTTTTTAACTCACATCTAACATATATTTTTCAGTTATTCTATGTTGATAGGATTGTGGATGGAATTTACAAAGATATTCCAAGAAACCTACCAACATTCACAAATTGGAGTCAGAGTCAACTCTTTAAGAGAGCAAAACTTGAAGAGAAAAAAGGAGGACATAGTCAATGCTGGATAAGAGAAAGGGCTACAGCCGAGGTGCATGTGGGAAATCCACAACATGCACATGCTTCTGAAAAGACCAACACATCCAAAAAAGGTCCAACCACATCAAAGAGCAAGGTATACTTTTGATCTGATATGTTTTATATGATGATCTGATGTTGTTTTTCTTGATTTGATGTCCTTTTGTTAAGTACATTTTATTTCTATAGTATGCTTTCTTTTATAGTTATGATATGATATGTGTTATATGATGATCTGATGTGTACTATTTGATGATCTGATGTCTATATAATCATGTTTTCATATCCCAATATAGGTTACTTTCTTTTATAGTTGTGATCTTATATGTGTTATATGCTGATATGATATCTGTTTTTTCTTGATCTGATGTCTGTATAATGATGCTTTGATCTCCCTTTGTTAAATATGTTTTAGTTCTATAGTATGATTTCTTTTATAGTTCTGATCTGATATGTCTTATATTCTGATATGATGTCTGTTTTTTCATGATCTGATATCTCTTTTATATTATAATATGTAACAACTAACTATAACAATTATCTTCTGCAACAAGATTTTGAAAATGCTGACGAAATGACACAATCGGTCGTTGATTTGGCAAAGTCCATGATGGCTCTCATCAAAGCATGGCATAATGTTGGGGCAACAAACAATCCAGAAGGTGCTGCAGTATTTGCAATCATAACAAGCACAGTAGAGGGGATTATCCGTGACTTGAGGGAGAAAAATACAACTCCTGAACAATAGAGTCAATCCTCAAAACCCCAACAGAAGAAAAGGAACCAATGCCATCACAAGATGCAAGGTTCTATGCAGTATGTGCAGAAATTGCGAATAAACTATAGGAAGATTACAACAGAATGCAAAAGAAATCTGCCACTGCACACTTTGAAGATGATGTGCCAAAATTCAATCTCTTATCATCCTCAAAAGATGAAAAACATGCACCTGAAGACAGTTTTGATGAAGCAGAAGAAAAAGTAGAATAATAAAATGTGGTGGAGGAAAAAGAAAATGAACCTCAGGTACCACACATCTCTCCACTCCCCTTGAAACAAATAGAAGTTGAACCAGAAAAGATAGAAAGGGAAGAGAGCATAACAAAGCAAAAGGAAGATCCAATTGTAAAGTAATTGGTGTACAACATGTTAGTCAAGGAGAAAGAAAAACCAGATATAGAGAATGATAGAAACAAGAATGAGAAAGAAAAAGATAAGGAGGAGGAAGAGAAGCCTGAAGAAACATAAGCTAACAAGGAGAAAAACAAAGCTTCATAATTAGAAAATGAAGATACTGAAAGAATGGTGGAGGATGCAGTACTGCATGCTACAAACATCAATGCAATCATTTCAAAAGCAGATCATACTCCAAAAGAAGCCACGACTTCAAAAGCAGATAAAGACATAGCAGAGCTCATAACGTAAGTAAAAACACACTACAATCTAATATGATATCTTTAGTTGAATGATTGATATCATATATCTACTGATATGAACTCTATTTTCAGCATGATCAATGAAGAGCCAGACAATGCTGAGGAAGATGTCATGTTAACACCAAACTCAAAACATCGAGATAGACAACTCCCTGTACATTTGAGATTTTTGGCTTAAGATGCCTAGACCATTTTTTAAGATCTCAAGGAGAGAGACTGTTCACGGATTATGCTTACCTAACAAGGACTAAGGAAACTAAAATAAGTGAGGAGTAAGTTCTAATTTATATTTAGATATATTCTTTACCCTGATATGTAATCTTGTCCTTTTGATCTGATATCTAATATTCAATGATCTGATGCCTACTGTCTTTTGATATGATGTGTGTATAATGCATGATTTGATCCTTTCTAAAAAATGTATGATTTCTTTTATATTATTGATATGATATATATAGTCTTCTGATCTGATATCTATAGTCCTCTGATCTGATATGCACTGTCTTTTGATATGATACCTGTTATATAATTATGATCTGATATCTGTTATATGCTGATATGTTGTTTATATTGTGTGATCTGATATCTATTATATGCTGATCTGATGTGTACATTCTGGGATTTCAACATACTTTTGTTAATATTATTTTGATATACGCATACAGAGAACAACTCTACTCCGGTGCATCATATATTTCAATGGACCGATCGGACATCAAGACCATGCATCCAGGAGAATGGATAACAATATCGGTACTAAATGTATGGATCGTACATATGAACTTCAAAGATCCAACAAGGCTGTTCATATCTCAACAATTTTGTGTAAGATATGAATCCCTAATCATTTTAATATGAAATTCATTTTAAAAAATATGTAAATATTATTCCATATGATATGAATTAAATTCATTATGTTTTTAGCTTTCACTAATGAAAGATACACTACATCAATGTCTGGAGTTCATATCAGCAATAGATGATTACAACAATTCAAAGAAAGCACATGATGCTGCAAAGAATTTGGCATCCCTCATACCCCCATAATACCAAAACCAGCATTTCCTCACTATGAGGTTAAACCTGAGGTTCTGCACATCATGAGAAGTCAATTCATAGAAGATGTCACACGAGCCAACAAAAACATGGACACATTAAATGTAAAAATGGTAAGTGCAATTTTAATTCCTCTATTCAGTGAATTCAATATATCAAATATCAACTTCTAATTAGTATTATACTTTGTGCAGTCTTCTTCCTAATATTTCAGTATGAACATTACTATACTTTGTGTATAAATGCAAAGGCGAGAAAAGTAGTCGTACTAAATAACAATACCCCAGAAAACACTTGGTACACTCCAATTCCCGAACTCATGGTAAGTACCTGTTTCATATCTGATATATTCTTTACACTGATCTAATGACTTCTTTCCCGTGATCTGATATCTTCTTTCCTATGATCTGATATATTCTTTCCCTTGATCTGATATTTTTTTTACACTGATCTGATATAGTTTTACACTAATCTGATATCTTCTTTCTCTTGATCTCATATCTTCTTTCCCTTGATCTGATACATTCTTTTCTCTGATCTGATATCTTTTTTCATCATTAATGCAGTTGCAATATTTTGTTGAGATGATAAAAGGGACATCAGCAGAGAGAATTTTTGGAGATACCAAAGAGTATAAAGCGGATTATCCAAAATTAGTCTGGCAAGATAATAAGAACCACACTGATTGTGGCATTCTTACAATGAGACACATGGAGCTCTACAAGGACAAACAACTCAGACTTGGGATCCAGAGCTCACAAGAGAAGCACGCAAGAGCAAAGCTGCTCTCAACAGGGCTCTACAGATTCTTAGAGTCAAGTATTCTTATACTATAATGGATTCTTAAACAAATTCAATGAAAGATGTGCTCAAGGCCAAAATTGAGAAGTTTTATAGTAAAAAATTGTAATAGATATTTGACTTGACTCTAGTCTAGACTTTAGATTGATTGTACATGACAATGTTGACATTTCCCAATTGTCTATTTTTGTGTTTTCATACTTTAATTTCAAATCATATGAAAGTTATTATCTATATCACCATTGTTGATTCATATTTCTGTTGTGATGTGATATCTTCAAACAAATAGATTAAAATATCAACTGAAAATGTAATATCATATCAAATTATAAAATAGATTAAAATATCAACTGAAAACATAATATCATATCAAATTATAACTAATATCATATTGCATTATTGATATGATGTTTATAATCCTCTGATCTGATCTCTATAGACCTCTGATATGATGCCTATAGTCCTCTGATCTGATATCATAATACTCTGATCTAATATCTGTAATACTCTGATCTGATGTCTATAATCCTATGATCTGATATCTTCTAGTCATTGTTATGAAACAACTAAGTACAGTAAAAAGAAATCATATAAAATAACTATCAACTCAAAAAAAAAAAAAAAATCATATAAAATACAATCTCTCTCAATAACAGGAAGTCATTTAATGTTTTGTATCAACTAACTAAAAGAATTCATACCAACTACAACTACAACTACAACTACAACTACAACTTCTCCACCACAGGATTGATAAAATTACCATCAACAACTCCACAATTTTCAATCCCCATTGATACGACCCGTTCTCTAGTACGCAATGCATATGCTGCTGCCTTTTTCTTCTTTCCTCTTGCTCTATTGCACATTTTCTCCACAACACTTTTTGGATGAATGTTTATAACACCTTTTTCTCTTCTTCTCTTCAGATCTCTAATTTCAACAATGTTTGAACCTTCTTCTTTTTCACCAACATAGGATGAACCAACCTCTGATTTAATAGAAACTCTAGCCAAATTGAAGTGCTTGTCAAGAATAGAACGTGCAACAGAACTAAACTGTGCATGTCTAATTAAATCTAAATACTTTTTGCTTGCTTCAACTCTCCAAACATAATCTAAATCTTTATTGCAGCTACTTGATGTCAACAAACAATCTTCTTTCGAATAATAATAACAGCTACTTGCACTCTTAGTCCATCTTTTCAATACATACTTCTCAGGGATTCTCTACAGTATATAAAAATTATAATGTTAATCATATCAGATCAAATAATAACTAACATCAAATCAACTAGCAACTACTATCAGATCACATTACATAGAAAATCATATCAGTAAACTAAAAAAACATCACATTACTCAAATGTAATATCAGATCAACTAAAACATAATATCATATCAAACTAAACCTAATATCATATTGTTGGTGTATGTGCCCTAATGAGGGCTATTTATGTAAATAAAATTTGATGGTTATTTATGTAAATAAGACATATGTTGTTTGATTGATTATTTATCTGATGAGTTAATTTCATGAATGTAATATTCTTGTGCATATTTAATTTCATGAAAACAATTCGCCAAAAGAAACACTCCATGGACTGATAGATCATGAGTGATTCTTTTCGAGTATATTCGTACGAGGATCCTTAGACCAGAAATCACTGCATGATCTTAGGTGAATTGTGGTGTTACATATGCCTAACGGGACTGTAACAGGTTGCCAAGTACGGGTATGATTGGGTACACTATGAGTCACGTTAAGATATGTAGGTGAAGTGATGGGACTACAAATCTCTCTTAAGTGAGAGATGATATTCGAGCCACTTGATAGTGAACTGAGAAGTGCATGGCCATGCCCGAGAATTGATAATAGTTATCATTTGCTCGAATAGAATCAGTGTCACTGAGAGATCAAGTAAACATTTAGCTTAATAAGGATGATGGTTCCATGCCTTATGCTAAACGGGATATCGATGTAGAGGACCGTACATAGTATGCTTAGATTGTGTTGAATCATCATTCGACCATCCATTCTAAATTGAGTAGTCATCATGTCTTGCTAGAGGCCACTGATGATTTATGGATTAATCTATGAGATTTATCCATTGTCAATTTGGAATGGACCTAAAGGATTGCACGTAAGTGAGTTCGAATATTCTTGACGGTACTATGTATAATTGTTATACTTAGAAGAATAATATTAAATTAAATAGTTTAATTGAATATTAAGAAGTTTTGGGGTATTAATTAATAGTTAATTAATTACTCAGGAAGAATTGAGATAGAGTGACAAATCAAGGGACCTAGTTGCAATTGAGGTTCTAGACCCATCAGTCTGATCCATGGGTAAATGGTTTGATCCATGGGTCAAGTAATCAGATTTGTTTTATAAAAGAGAATCTGTGAGAGAAAATGGGGAGACAGATTTTAAAACAAGAAAATAATTTTCTGAAAATTTTCTGCTATTTTTCTCTCTCGAAAAAAATTATCTCTCTTCCAAAACAAAATTTCTTTACATGAATTTTATACTAGCACCGAAGAGCTCCAGTGCCTGATTGTGGAGGACACTTTCTGGAAGTGCCAGAGAAAGACGAAACGCAATCTTCCCAAAAGGATCCAGGTGCGAGCGCAACCGATTACGCATCGAGGGTAAGACCCCGGTTCTTATAGTTTAGGATATTCCGCTGCGTTAATTTAGAATTAATATGCCTTAACACGATCCAACAGTGGTATCAGAGCTAGGCTTTTAGTGTTAAAATTAAAATTAAAATTAAATTTTGATTAAAGCAAATAGTTTGCGTCGTCAAAAATTAATTGAATCGCTAGGTTGCGAAATGGTTTTGCAAAATGAAAGCCAAGTTGGGTTTTCTGGGTTTTTCAAAAGTTGATTGACGTATATTTTCTTTCATGGAAGGTCTGTTTGTTTTTCTTTTTCCCTCTTTCGTGTTTTTGGCCAGAATTGAACAAGGTTTTGGAAAAGGATTTCCTATTGGTCGGTTTTGAAATTGGTTTCGGGAAGAAAACGAATTTGAAGTGAAAAGGTTTGATTTTTCTGGGGTTTGGAAACCCTCGCCAGGAAAATGGGCTGGTCGGAATGGTTCCGGCTAAGCCTTGGTTTTGGTATGATTTGGTTTCAAAAAAAAAAATTGAAATTAAGTTTCTGGGTTTTCGAAAACAGGATTGAAAATCAAGTTGTTTTCAAAAAGAAAGGGTTTTGGTCTGAATTGGTTTTATTTTCTGGGCTATAAAAGCTTCGCCGGAGGATCGGGTGTTTTTGTTTTGGTTTCACCGGAAAATCGTGTTGAACAGAAAAAAAAATCTTTTTGGTATTGGGTTCGATTTTGATCGGGAAAACGGGAAGAAGGGTTTTGTGGTTTTGTTTTCGGTCGGAATCAAACTCCCAGAATAGTTTCAGGGATTTTGTCAGTTTCAAAATGGCTTTTGACTTCTCCTAGCCAGGAAAATGGGCTCATCGGAGTTAATGCCCTTCGTTCTCAAATCGCGGCTTTTGGATTCTCGCTTTACGATCAGAGGCACGTCCAGAATGGTTCTGGGCCGTGCGATCGTGGAAAGGCTTGCATCGCCTGAGAAGACGACCGGTGAATGTCACTGGAAGTCAATGAATTCGGTGAAGGGCTCACCGGGGAAGAAGACCGGAGGCTGGCGGCGGGCGGTTGAAGCCCTAGGGGCTAAAATTACCAAAATGCCCCCACCACAGCCTCAGACCCTAAAAATGCCATCAGCTTTTAAAATTGTTTTAATTGTAAAATAGCCCAGAAGTTTTATTTCCCTAAAACCCTAAGCCCAGGAATTTTTGATAAATTAGAGAACTTCCCCAAAAGTTTCAGAAAATTAATTTTCTAAGTTTTCTGAATTTTATTATTGTTTTATTTAATAAAATATTATTTAAATAATCTTATTAGATAAAGATAGGATTAGATTTAATTTAGAATTTTATCCTATATGTTTAGAATTTAAATTTGAATAATTATCTTAATTAGATTAGGATAATTAAAATTATTTAAATTTAAAATTGAATAATTATCTTAATTATATTAGGATAATTAACATTATTTAAATTTTAAATTTGGAAGATTATCTTAATTAGATAAATTTAAAATAATTATTTTAATAAGATTAAGATAATTATAAAAGATAAATAAATAATTAATTAATTAGATTAATTAATTTGTTTATTTATTTTATGATTTTTTTATATTTAAATTGTTTAAATTTTATATGTGAAACATCATAATTATGACAAGCATGTTCATGCATCATTTTGGCTAAATGAAAATGAACAAAAGGGATTGAATAAAATTGATCATGCACGATCAATTTTAATTTTGTAATAGTTACACAATCCATATATTTAATCGATTTAAACTAAAACAGGCTTGTATGAGCATATGCATTTATGTGTTTTAAAGCATGAATTGGGCTTATTAAAGTTTTAAAAGTTGGGGCCTGCGAGCCATTTGAATTTGGGCCTACGTGCCTATTAAAATGATTGTGTAATAGTTAGGCCCAAGTGAAGTTTCCAAGAGAAGTCCATAGTGGAGCCCAACAAGGAAGGCCCGAACATGAAGTTTTATTATTTTAAAAGGCCCTGTAATAGACTAGAGCCCAATTCATTGCTTTTATTCATTTTATTTATTTGATATGCAAATGAATGTTAAAATGAAAATGCATGTTAAGCCGATCAAACTAAAATCCCAAAAACCCGAGTTGATTTTGCTTCCATACTTGGGGGCCCGCCAGAGCGTCGAACGTCTGTGGACTTGGAAAGCCCAAGGGCCTCAGGTTTTCTTCGTGCGGCGAGTTGTCACATAATAGGTGCCCAACTTTATCACTACCATTAATGAGTGGAAAAACTGTTTGGGTATTAGAGCTCAACTTTATCACTACCACTTGTTATGGAAAAATTGTGTGGGTATCGATTGATGTGATGCATTGAGGGATAGTTTGACTTGGGAAAATTAATCCTATCTTAACCCGATAAGTTGACTAGGGATTAATTTTGCAAAGATAGGATGGTGTCAAACATCTGAAATGTTCATTCTATCACCGAAAAGTTGCATGGTATACAATTGGAAAGCGTTAAATTACATGGAATGTGATTTGAACGTTGCCTACCAAAAGAGCCCGATCCCTACGAAACTTGCCAAAGTAAGATTGAGATTAACTCTTTGTGGATTTTCGTCCCACAATCTAGAACCATCACAAAATTGTTAGGGATTTCAATTTTAGCTATTGTGGAAATATTTTAAAAACTCATTCTAATATTTTGTATTTATTCCTTGTAGAAATGGCATCATCTAGCACAAATGTTATCTCAAATTTTACTCTAAGAAGTATATTGGATAAAGACAAATTGGTTGGACCAAACTTCTTAGATTGGGAAAGAAACTTGAGAATAGTTCTCAAGCAAGAAAGGAAGCTACATGTCTTAGAGACCGTTTTACCTGAACCACCACAAAATGCTTCGGTGACTGTTCAACGAGCCTGGGATAAGCTGAAAAGTGACTCCGATGATGTGACTTGCTTGGTGCTCGCGTCGATGACGGGTGAGCTTCAAAAGCAATTCATGAATTCGGAAGCATTCCGGATTTAAGAGTCACTGACGGAGATGTTCCGTGAACAAGCCCGTAACGAAAGGTTCGTTACGATAAAAGCTTTGATTTCATGCAAAATGGCGAAGGGTTCATTAGTCAGCATGCATTTGATCAAGATGAAAGGGTACATTGATACCCTAAAGGGATTGAATGCACCTCTTCCTAGGGAATTGGCCATTGATATCATCTTGGCATCATTGTCTGATGAATACAATGATTTTGTGGTGAACTACAATATGTACAACATGGATAGGAGCATTCCTGAGCTCCATGGCATGTTGAAGAATACTGAGCAGACCCTTCAGAAGGCAACACCAGTGTTGGTGGTAGAGAAAGGTAAAGGGAAGAGGAAGTTTAAAGGCAAGGCCAAAGTTGGGCAGAACAAGAAAGCTCGCAGTAAGACTGCTTCCCAACCACAAACTCCTCCAGCTAAGACAAGATCCAAAAAGGAGGATACATGTCTCTTCTGTAAACAGAAGGGCCATTGGAAGAGAGACTGCAAAAAGTTTCTCGAAAGCAATCCTTCAGTTTCAGGTATCTTTGTTATAGAAATTAATCTTTCTATGTCCACCTCATGGGTATTAGATACTGGTTCTGGGGCTCACATTTGTACTAATGTGCAGGGACTCAGAAATAGAAGGGTGACAAAGAAAGGTTAAGTAGATCTCTGAGTGGGCAACGGGGCAAGAGTTGTTGCTGTTGAAGTTGGAGATTATACCTTGTCTTTACCTTCTGGTTTAAATATCGAACTTGAAAATTGTTATGATGTACCTGCTTTGAGGAGAAATATTATTTCAGGTTCTGGTTTAGATAATAAAGGTTTTCGATTTATTATTGAGAATAATTCGTTATCTTTATATCAAAATGATATTTTATACGGAGTTGCAAATATGTGTAACGGTTTGTATGTCTTGGATTTGACCCAAGAAAAACCAGTCTATAACATAGAAAAGAAAGCTAAATCAACTAAAGATTATTTAAGCCCAACATACCTTTGGCATTGTCGATTAGGCCACGCAAATGAAAAACGAGTTCAAAAAATTCACAAGGATGGAGTGCTTGGGTCGTTTGATTTTGAATCATATAATACCTGTGAACCTTGCTTGCAAGGCAAAATGACAAAGAGTCCTTTCAATAAGAAAGGGGAAAGGACAAGTGAGCTATTGGCTCTAATACATACGGATGTATGTGGACCAATGAGCACACAAGCCAGAGGTGGATTTGAATACTTCGTGACTTTTACTGATGACTATAGTAGATATGGTTATGTCTACTTAATGAGGTATAAAAGTGAAACTTTTGAAAGGTTCAAAGAGTTTAAAAACGAAGTAGAAAATTAGTTGGATAGAAGGATTAAGGTTATTCGCTCTGATCGAGGAGGTGAATACCTAAGTGATGAGTTTGATGGCTATCTAAAACAGTGTGGAATTGTTTCACAATTGACTCCACCGGGAACACCTCAATGGAATGGTGTATCTGAAAGGAGGAATCGTACCCTATTAGATATGGTTCGATCAATGATTGGCCAAGCAACTCTCCCTACATTCTTTTGGGGTTATGCTCTCCTTTCTACTGCCTACTTATTAAACCGTATTCCATCTAAGACAGTAGATAAGACTCCATATGAGATATGGATGGGTTGGAAGCCCTATATGTCATATCTACGAGTTTGGGGTTGTCAAGCTCATGTAAAACGTTTACAAAGTAATAAGCTTAAACCTAAAACTGACAAATGCCTATTTCTGGGAAATCCTAAGGAAACCAAAGGATATCAAATCTACAACCCAACTGAAAATAAAGTGTTCGTTGCTCGAGGAGCTTCTTTCTTAGAGAAAGAATTTCTATACAAGAAAGACAGTGGGAGTAGAATAGAACTCAGAGAAGTTCCAGAACCACAAGAGAATGTAGAACGATTTACAGAAACTCAGATGGAAGTTGACATGGAAACTCATGAAGATGAGCAACCTGAGTCAACAACACAAGAACCTAGAAGGTCTAGTATATCTCGTCATGAACCCGAGAGATACGGATTTCTCGTGACTGATGATCAAGATTTGATCTTGGTGGACTCTGATGAGCCCACGACCTACAGACAGGTTTTAGAAAGTCCAGATTCAAATAAATGGCTACAAGCCATGGAATCTGAAATGCAATCCATGAGGGACAATAAAGTGTGGACTTTGATTTACCCTCCTGTTCAGGCAAAGGTTGTCGATTACAAGTGAATTTTCAAGTTAAAACCTGTCGGGATCTTCAAGGCATGACTAGAGGCTAAAGGTTTCAGACAGACTCATGGTATAGACTATGATGAAACCTTCTCCCCTGTCGTGATGCTCAAGTCCATTCGGACTATGTTTGCCATAGCAGTATATTTTGACTATGAGGTATGCCGATGGATGTTAAGACGGCTTTCCTGAATGGAAACCTACTCAAGGATGTTTATATGAAATAACCCGAGGGATATATTGATCAAAAGCATCCTAATCGAGTATGTAAGCTTCAGAGGTCCATCTATGGACTAAAGCAAGCATCTCGAAGTTGGAATTTTCGTTTTGATGAGGAAGTAAAAGGTTACGGATTCATCAAGAACGAAAATGAGCCTTGTGTTTACAAGAAGGTTAGTGGGAGCAAGATAGTTTTCCTTGTCCTATATGTGGACGACATCCTACTAATAGGAAATGACATTCCCATGATGAAAGACATCAAACAATGGTTGGGGACTGTATTTTCTATGAAAGACTTAGGAGAAGCCGAGACGATACTAGGTATCAAGATCTATAAAGATAGGTCTAAAAGGCTTCTGGGACTAAGTCAAGAAGGGTACATAGACAATATATTAAAAAGATTCAATATGTCTAACTCGAAAAATGGTAAGGTACCATTTAGACATGGCCTTCTCTTGAAGAAGAACCAGGGTCCTTCAATAAGAGAGGAGAGGGATACAATCAGTAGAGTCCCATATGCTTCGGCAATAGGATCTATCATGTATGCCATGTTATGTACCCGTCCGGATATTGCACATGCACTTAGCATGATTAGTAGATACCAACAAGATCCAGGAATGGATCATTGGACTGCAGTCAAAGCAATCCTAAAGTACTTACGAAGAACTAAAGGATTAATGCTAGTGTATGGAGGACAAGAACAGTTCATTGTACAAGGTTACGCTGATACTGCTTTCCAAACAGATCAAGATAACATGAAGTCACAATCAGGCTACGTGTTTAGTCTGAATGGCGGTGCGATAAGTTGGAAAAGCTCGAAGCAAGATACCACAGCCGACTCTACAACAGAATCTGAGTACATTGCTGCATCAGATGCTGCAAAGGAAGCTGTTTGGTTGAGGAAGTTCATGTCAGACATCAGAGTGATACCAAGTATCCAAGATTCGATAGAACATTTTTGTGATAATAACGGGGCCATCGCACAAGCTAAGGAGCCTCGGTCACACCAAAAGACCAAACATATACTCAGAAGATTTCACCTCATTCGAGAGATCGTCGATCGAGGAGATGTTAAAGTATGCAAAATAGGGTCAGATGATAATGTAGCAGATCCTCTCACAAAAGCTCTACCGCAGTCAAAGTTTGATAGACATGTAATAGAGCTTGGTCTTAAATAGTTTAGGACATAGCCCTTCAACGGGCAAGTGGGAGGTTGTTGGTGTATGTGCCCTAATGAGGGCTATTTATGTAAATAAAATTTGAGGGTTATTTATGTAAATAAGACATATGTGGTTTGATTGATTATTTATCTGATGAGTTAATTTCATGAATGTAATATTCTTGTGCATATTTAATTTCATGAAATCAATCCGCCAAAAGAAACACTCCATGGACTGATAGATCATGAGTGATTCTTTTTGAGTATATTCGTACGAGGATCCTTAGATCAGAAATCACTGCATGGTCTTAGGTGAATTGTGGTGTTCTTTGACATACGCCTAACAGGACTGTAACAGGTTGCCAAGTACGGGTATGATTGGGTACACTATGAGTCACGTTAAGATATGTAGGTGAAGTGATGGGACTACAAATCTCTCTTAAGTGAGAGATGATATCCGAGCCACTTGATAGTGAACTGAGAAGTGCATGGCCATGCTCGAGAATTGATAATAGTTATTATTTGCTCGAATAGAATCAGTGTCACTGAGAGATCAAGTAAACGTTTAGCTTAATAAGGATGATGGTTCCATGCCTTATGCTAAACGGGATATCGGTGTAGAGAACCGTACATAGTATGCTTAGAAAGATTGCGTTGAATCATCATTCCACCATCCATTCTAAATTGAGTAGTCATCATGTCTTGCTAGAGGCCACTGATGATTTATGGATTAATCTATGAGTTTAATTTATCCATTGTCAATTTGGAATGGACCTACAGGATTGCACGTAAGTGAGTTCGAAGATTCTTGACGGTACTAGGTATAATTGTTATACTTAGAAGAATAATATTAAATTAAATAGTTTAATTGAATATTAAGAAGTTTTTGCGGTATTAATTAATAGTTAATTAATTACTCAGGAAGAATTGAGATAGACTGACAAATCAAGGGACCTAGTTGCAATTGAGGTTCTAGACCCATCAGTCTGATCCATGGGTAAATGGTTTGATCCATGGGTCAAGTAATCAGATTTGTTTTATAAAAGAGAATCTGTGAGAGAAAATGGGGAGACAGATTTTAAAACAAGAAAATAGTTTTCTGAAAACTTTCTGCTCTTTTTCTCTCTTGAAAAAAATTCTCTCTCTTTCAAAACAAAATTTCTTTACAGGAATTTTATACTAGCACCAAAGAGCTCCAGTGCCTGATTGTGGAGGACACTTCCGGGAAGTGCCAGAAAAAGACGAAACACAATCTTCCCAAAAGGATCCAGGTGCGGGCGCAACCGATTACGCATCGAGGGTAAGACCCCGGTTCTTATAGTTTAGGATATTCCGCTATGTTAATTTAGAATTAATATGCCTAAACACGATCCAACACATATCAACTAAAAAAAAAATATCTCTGAAGTTGCAATAAATACATACCGAGTAATTATTCAGATTTAGCACACGAAGAGCATACGAGCATAACAACTCAGCCTCAGAAAAAAGATTGCAAGTGCAGCTCACTGTATAGTCATTCTCATCAAAACGAACTACGTTTCGAAACAAATCAAGTTTGGTACGCCAAACCTGATATTCATAAACACCATTATTACTACTGGTCTGCAAGTGATTATATGATAACATCTTCATATACAGCTCCTGAAATCTTACAAACACATCTATCGTATAAACCTCAGCAATATGTTGAAGCATTAATGAATCTCCAACAACAGGATCAACCCTTCCTCTACATCTAAAATCTTCTGCAATGCAATTGTTTCTCCACTCAGTCACAATATCAAGAAACTGCTGATAGAATTCACACAAAGTAGAAGTTGTTGACAACTTTATTGAAACCGAACGATTGGTTGTCTCACATCTTTGGGAAGAAACTGCCCCTCCAGAAAAATATTGTCTACTAAATGCAGGGCACCACTTCTCTTTTATCTCATCTAATTTTTTCAACCAAGTATTGCCTTTGCAATTGTAATCCTTCAACAAACTGATAGAATAAAAAAGTAACAGATTAATATATTAGATTAATTCATAACTAATATCAGATCAGCTTACAACTAAAAAAGAATAAAATAGTAGCAGAATAATATATCAGATCAACTCAAACATAATATCAGACCAATTCATAACTAATATAAGATCACCTAACAACTAATATCATATCGCATTACATATATATAAAATACAGAAAAAACACATACCTGTTCCAGAAGTGAATAAATTCAGCTTCTGTGCAAACTTGATTAAGCAAGAATTGAAAGGCATCTGAAAAACCTTCTTGATTCATCAAATGAGGTATATTACTACGAGCATTCTTTGCAATGTGCCAAACCCAAAGACGATGACGAACATTTGGAAAAACCACACGCACAACAGCTGCCATAGAAAAATCCTGGTTTGTCATAAATGTCACTGGTTGCTTGTTCTCTATCGATCTCAAAAATATACTAAACAACCAAATGAAGGACTCCACCTTCTCATTTTTTATGAAACCTATACAAAATATAACATTTCGACAATGGTTGTCTATACCAACAAAAGGTCCGCAGATCATGTCATATTTGTTTGTCCGACAAGTTGTATCATGAACCAACAAATCCCCAAATCTACTATAATCCTCCTTTATCTTCTGATCTCTCCAAAATACACTACATAATGAAGACTCCTCATCCAAATCAAAATCATAATAAAAATCATTCTCATCCATAGATCTCTGTTTTAACATATTGATCAAAGCATTACTATCACAACCATCAATCTTCCTCATCTTCTCTTATTCCAAATGATTATATACATCTCGCATGGTATAGCCAACATTTGATGACCCTCTAGACTAAAAATACACATATCAGATCAACACAAACATAATATCAGATCAACTCAAACATAATATCAGATCATAACAAATATCACATTTATATAGATTCATAAAAAATAAACTGAAAATATAACTAACCTCTTTGGACAATATATGATAACCATCAGTTAGACGAACACCTAAACTTTTCAATTCATCAAAATGCTGTAATGCAGAATCATCAAACTTCCTCTGAGAACGTAAAAACTGCCTCTCAGCTACAGGACACAGTTCATAGTTATGTTTCCTGAAATGCTTTTGGACAATCCAACTTCCATCTTCTCTTTTCTTAAATTCAATAAAAGCTTTACATCCAGATTACATATCAACTTTCGTATAAATCTTCTTCAAATTCTCCTTGCATTGTTTAGCTCCTTCTCTATTACAAAGATATCTTCTCAAATACCTGATTCTAATAGTTTTGTTTTTACGATCTTTACCTTTCCTCACACTAAATCTTAACCTAAAAGCATAATCATTATATAAGTTGTATGATGCTTCTTCATTTTCAACCACTGATTTACACAAAGATTGCATAGATTCATCATCTGAACCCGTATAAAAAATAATAATATCATATTAGTTTAAACATAAAATACATAACAGTATCATAACAATAATAAAAACACATATCAGATCAACTCCAAATTAATATCAGATCAACAAAAAAGTAATATCATATCATCAAGACAATGACTTTATACACTGTTAATTATCTTTGAGTTCTATTGTATTATTTTCTTTTATATGCTTGATCTGATATTTATAGTCAGTTGATCTGATATCTATAGTCAGTTGATCTTATATCTATAATTGTAATACTCCTTGTTCAGTATGTTTTGGTTATATTGTATGATTTATTTAATATTATTGATCTGATATCTATAGTACGTTGATCTGATGTCTATTAATTTCTGATCTGATATCTATAGTCCGCTGATATAATGTCTACTATCATATAATAGATTCGTAACAATATATTGAAAACGTATCACATCAACATAGAACTAATATCAGATCAGTACAAACGCAATATCATATCAATGCATAACTAATATCACATCAACTGAAACTAATATCATACCACAATACATATAGATCCAAAACAATAAACTGAAAACATATCATATCAACATAGAACTAATATCAAATCAATCCAAACATAATATCAGATCAATGCATAACTAATATCATATTATGACTTACTTTTCAACATAGATACCACAGATTCTTCCTGTTTATCAAAATCAAACAATTTAGGAGCATCTTCTTCGCGAAAGAAATCAACTATATCACCAACCGTATAATCCATTGCAATTTCTTCAATCCAGAATGATCTATCAACAAAAAAATAGACGTTAAGCAACAATATTCGATCAAAAACAAAATGCGAAGAAGAACAGAACCGTAGAAACAACAAATTCAAACACATAAATCAATCGAAAAGATCAAAACACAGGAATAAATACCTTAATTATCAAATTAGAAGCAAAAAATCCATCAAAAGATAAAACAGAGCACAAATGGTAACAAACTAAGCAAAAAACGAAGACGAAAAACAGAGAAACAACAAATTCTTAAACACAAATCAATCACCATCATCCAATTCATACAGTAATCAAAATTGGAAGCAAAAGAATCGAAATGAAAGACGAAGACGAAAAACGGCAGCAAAAGACGAAGCAAAAGATCGGCAACACACACGCTGCAAAAAAGAAAAGAAAGAAGCTTATATAGCCTTTGGGTAAGTAAAGGCACGTATCCGAGTTTTTTTTTGAAAAAAGAAACTATTAATACAATTAGGAGTATGAGTAAAATTGGTCCATATAAATTACCGCTTCATACAAGCAATTTCATTCATTTTAGTCAAATGATGCATGAACATATTCACATGATTATGTATGCATTTGAAATCATAAATAAATCATATAAAAGCTTAAATAAATAAATTAACTAATAATTATTTTATTTATTATCTAATTATCCTAATCTCATTAAGATAATTATTTAAAATTAAAATTTTAAATATTTAATAATTATCCAAATCTCATTAAGATAATTATTTAAAATTAAAATTTTAAATATTTTCTAATCATTCTAATCTTATTAAGATAATTTATTTAAAATTAAAATTTTAAACATTTACTAACTATCATATTAGTTATTTAAAATTAAAATTTTAAATATTTTAATAGGATAAAATTATTAAACAAAATTTAATCCTAACTCAAATTTAAAATAAAATCTGATAAGATAATTTAATTTTATCCAAAAAATTAAAATTTAAAATCTTGTCAAATTAAAATCAGAAAAAAATCTTTTTCTGAAAATTTTAGGGCCATTTGGTAACTAAACTAAAATTCTGGGCTAAGGTTTGAGGAGGACACAAAGTCCAGGGACAATTTTGTAATTTTAAAACCCCTTTTAAAATCTGGTTCAGTAGGCTAAGGGGCGGCGGAGGGGCAGTTTGGTAATTAAGCCTATTAGGGCATCTGCTCCAGCCTTTCCTTTTAGGGTTTCATGGGGCGACGAGGGCATTTTTGTAAAATCAACCACTAGGGCTTCACCCCCAACCGCCGCCAACCTTCCTCTATCAAACTCGCCGCCGGCCTTCTGGACTTCCGGCGTCCAACACTGGTCGTCTCTTCCGGTGTTGTTTTCGCATTGCAACGCCGGTTTCCCTCTTCGGTATCAATACCATATTCGGTCCCCGATTGAGGTGAATTCTGATCGTGTCTCTGATAACGAATCATGACTCCGGGACATTCGAAGAATGAGCAGCAGAGACCTTCATCGCTGCCCATTCTTCGCCCAAGACCTCTTGACGCGAAAGATCACGAGGAGCTGGAGATTGATCCGATCAATCTCCGATCCCGGTGGCTATTGCGATGGAAAAACGCCATGCCCAAACTGCAAGTCTGGCTTGCACGTTTTTCCAGCCAAAGTTCCCCTGCAAATCAAAACAGAATAGCCAAGAATAATTTAAACGAAAACAACTTATTTGTTTTCCCGGCGACTCGACGACCAAAAACCCAAAGACAAAAAGAATGATTTCAAAACCCAGATTTCCGGTGACCCTTTTGCAAAATCCAGAAAACCCAAAATTTTAAATCAATCTTCCAGTAAGTTTTAAAACCAAATCAGCCCAGCTAATTTGAAAACAAATCAAAAAATGAAAAACCCACAGCAAGCCACCATCTCGGATGGTTGCGTTTGCTGGCGTGGGTTTCCGACCATTCAAAGCTATCAGAAAAACAAGGAGCAAAGCTTAAAAGAAATGGAACCATCCAATTTGCCTTTTGGTAAATCCAAAATCGATTTTCAGCCATAAACACAAAATGGCCAAAAATTGAAACTTTTTTTTTTCTTTTCCGTTAGACGTTTCCAAAAACCCATTTTCGAAAACAATTTCTGAATTTGCAATGAATTGAAGAATTAATTTTTCGAAACAACTCATTCTTTTTAATCAACTAATTTTAATATTAACACTAAATCGAGCCTCACTCTCATACCACAGTTAGGATCGACGGCACGAAAATAAAAAATGCAGCGGAAATTTTTTGGGAAATTCATGCCTAATTCGAATTTTTAGTGTTAATTAACGTACGTTCAAAGTCTTAAAACATACCCTTGAAGTGTAATCGGTGGCCACGTCTGGATCCTAATTTGATGTTAGTCCAGAACCTTCTTCTTCGAGAATCACTACCAAAAGTTCTTATTGAAGTACTTCTCTACTCTCAAGCACCGGGGTTCTCACAGAATTGGTGCTAGCATATTTTCTTTCCTGCGGAGAGAGAAAAATATCTGGGAATATTTGGTAAAATATTTTCTCAAAAACCCGTGTCTCTTTCTGACTCAGTATATCACTAGGATATATAACGTCAGATAACACAAAAATCGATAAAAGATAAATATTCTTAATTTTAGAATATTATCTTTAATAATTTGGATTTTACCAAAACTATGGATCAACCTAGCAACCTATAGATCAGGCTGATGGGTCAAGAACCTTAATTACAATTAGGTCCCTAGATTTTTCAGCATATCCCAACATCGAACTCTCTTATGTGCGATCCTGTAGGCCCATTCCAAAATTACAATGGATAATTTCATCTAATCGATTAATCCATAAGTCATTAGTGGTCTCTAGCAAGACATAATAACTACCCAATTAAGAACGGATGGTCGAATGGTGATTCAACATAACCTTCTGAGCATACTAAGTACAATCCTCTACATTGATATCCCGTTTAGCATAAGGCATGGAACCATCATCCTTATTTAGCTAAATGTTTACTTGATCTCTTAGGGACACTGAATTTCATCAAGCAAATGATAACTCTTACCATTTCTTGGGCATGACCATGCAGTTTTCAGTTCACTATCAAGTGCTGTAGATATCATCTCTCACTTAAGAGAAAGACTTGTAGTCTCATTACTTCACTCACATACCTTAGCGTGATTCATAGCATACCCAATCATACCATTACTTGGCAACCTGTTACGGTCCTATTAGGCGTATGTCAAAGTACACTACTCTTCACCTAAAACCATGTAGTGATTTTTGGTCTAAGGATTCTAGTACGAGTACTGCTCAAAAGAATTACTCATGATCTAAGCAATCTATGGACTGTTTCTTTTGGCAGATCGATTTCATTAATTCAAATATGCACACGAATATTACATTCATGAAATGAACTCATCTGATAATTTATCAATCAAACGAAAAATGTCTATTTACATATATAGCCCAACATTCTGTTTAGAGGTTTTTGGGATTTTCGGCTTCTGTAAGTTGGATAATCAAAATCAAGTGTTGGATTATGTGTTTTAATGTTACAAAAAAAAAAAAAAGTTAGAACACACCAAGAACCAAAAGTCTCACTATTCACAAAATCAGTCCCAGAATACAAAATTAGTGCACTCTTCAAAAAGAATCCAAATAAGTGGAATGCAGCATGAAATTCAAAATTTGAGAATAAATCAAATTTAATCATTAAAATACATTCCAAAATCAACTTTTCTAAATCGCTGTTGATAAACATTCCAAAAAACCCATTAAAAAAAACCGCATCACCCATTTTAATCAACTCAAACCGGGAATTCATATGAACTATAACAAACCCAATCCAAAAAGTAGAGAAAATTCAATCCGATAACAACTAATAATAAAAAATCCAGACAAATTGTAAAAAGATACTACATTTTTTCATTTGACTTTTGTTATCCTAGTCCGTCAACTCCAGAACCCAGTAGAGATCCTCCCCGTTTACTATTGATGTTGTTGCGGAGTTTCTTCTTCTCCGACAGATTCTTCCGATGTCGTTCACAAATTGTTCCGGTGCAGGTTGATACCTTTTTGGTTTGTGGTGGACGAATGTGTTTTGGGATCTGGTTTGATTGTTTTGGATCAATGCTGATAGTGCCTTCAAGATTTCTGAGAATCGAGACTAATTGATTTTGTGAATTTTGGGAAGTTGGGATGCGATATATACTACTATATACTCTACAGATATTATATACTAGGGATAGAAGTATATAATTTGCCCATACACCTAGCAAAAAAAAGAAAGGAAAAACGGAGGTCAAAAATTCAAAAAGTGGGGGGGGGGTGTTTACACACTTGTCTTATATATATCCTCACCAGCCACTTTATTTCCCCAAACCCTAATTTTCTTTTCTCTCTCCAGCGGCTGCTCTCTCTTTTCTCTCTCCTGAACTCTCTTCCTCGCCGCTTCTCGAAGCCGATTATGGCCATTCCGGGAGGAGTTTTACGGATCTCTCACCGCCAAAATACTCTTCACCTCTCAAGCTTCAAAACCCATACCCTTTTTCCACCAATTTTGTCATTTCTTGGGTTTGGGAGAATCACAAATCAGCCATGAAGTTGAAAGGAAAACTAGGATTTTATAGATCTGAGGTAGGGAATTTGATTGGTTGTGTTTGTAGCCCACGAAGATGAAAGGAAAACTAGGGTTTGGGCAAAAGGTATATTTATTCCATTTTTTTGATGCAAAAATGTGTATTTATTCCGTTTGGTTGTGTTTGCAGCTCACGAAGATGAAAGAAAAATTAGGATTTTGGCAAAAAGGTATGTTTTAAAATCATTTTTTTTAATGTCAAATGGTGCTACTGATGTTAAATGTTGTTTTTGGAGGTACTGATGTTAAATGCTGTTTTTTGAGGTACTTTACATGATTTGGTTATACTGATGTCAAATCCTGGTTTGTACTGATGCAAAATGCTGGTTTGTGCAGCGAAATGGTGATTTGTGATGTTAAACGGTTGTATTGATGTTAAATGCTGATTTTTAATGTGAAATGGTGGTTCTGATGTAAAATCCTGGTGATGTCAAACGCTGGTTTGTGATGTTAAATGGTTGTTCTGATGTCAGATGCTGGTTTGTGATGTAAAATGCTGGTTTATGCTGTGAAATGGTGATTTGTGATGTTAAATGGTTGTACTAATGTCAAATGTTGATTTGCAATGTGAAATGGCGGTTTTGATGTAAAATGCTTGTTTGTGATGTTAAATGGTTGTACTGATGTCAAATGGTTGTTTGTAATGTAAAATGGTTGTTCTGATGTCAAATGCTAGTTTGTGATGTTAAATAGTGGTACTGATGTGGTATCATATATTTTGAACGAAAACTGAAGTTAAATCTGTTTTTTACAGCCGGAATCTAATGTTAAATCGAAATTGAAGAATTACAGCCAGAAATCGTGATATAAAAATGTTGTGATGTAAAATGTGGTTTTGATGTAAAGCATTTGAATCACTGTCATCAATAAATATGTTTTTTGTAATTTCGAGTTTGTTGTATACATGCATCCCTTGATGTAAAACTAACATACCACCGCAGACTACATAAAATTAATCGAATGACATCAAAAAATGAGATTTAACATCAGAATTCATCATAATGACATTTTACATCAAAACAAAAAAATGATACAAATGTCATTTTACATAAAAAATTGATGTAAAATGGCATTATCGAAGATGATGTAAAATGGCATCTGACATAAAAAATGATGTAAAATGCCATTTGATGGGGACCGGAAGTAAGGCACGTATTTGACATCAAAAAAAATAAGTAAAATGTCATTTAACATAAAAATTGATGTAAAATGTCATTTTACATCAATTTATCTCGGATTTGACATCAAAATTCTTGAAGGAAGGAGAGAGGGAGAAGAGCGAGGGAATAAAATGATGGGTATTAGTAATAAATAGGAGAGAGAAAGGAAGTAGAGAGGAAGAGAGAAAATGGGGTTATTGACAATAAATGGGGGAGAGGTGGAGAGAAAATGAGGGTGTTGTGTAAAAAGTGAGGCGCGTGAGGAGAGAGAGAGAGAGAGAGAGAGAGAGAGAGAGAGAGAGAGAGAGAGAGAGAATTAGGAGCCAATAAGATGCTTTTCCTGCGTCTTTCTTGTGGCAGTATTGGTAATAAATAGGAGAGAGGAAGGAATGAGAGAGAAAGAGAGAAAATGAGGTTAATGGTAATAAATAGGAGAGAGAGGGAGAGAAAGTGAGGGTATTGTGTAAAAAGTGAGGTGCGTGAGGAGAGAGAGAGAGAGAGAGAAATTGGGAGCCAGACGCATTAAATGTGTCTGACCCGCAAAATTATTGAAACAAACTCGATTTTCATCGGTTTAATCAATAAAAGCCCGATTTTTTAAAAAATCAGACTATGTGTACCAAATGAACCCTACTTCTATATAATTTGCGATATATAATTGCCTGATACCAACGTATACTGATTGAAAGTTTTTCATTCTACTTTACTTTAGTACTAAATAGCGTCCAATTTTGTTTTAAATTTATTATTATATTTTAAGTTAATTAATTTATAAATATTATATTTTAAATCAAACTCAAAAAATTTTTAAAAATATATAAATATATAAAAACCTTTCTAAATCATATTCTTTCCAAAAATTACTTTAATTTTCCTAAGTTACGAAAAAAATCTATAAAAACTTTCCATAAATCTTAACCAGAAATTATGTCAGAACACAAAATTATATATTAAAAAAAACTGATCAAATTTTTTTTTTTATTCTAGTGGTAAAGAATAATTTTTGGAAAAAAACAAAAAAACAAAAAATCTAAACCAAAAATTATTTATATTTAAAAAGAAAAAAAGGTTTACAAAAAATTTGAACCAAAAACTTAAATTTTTTTTTTTAATTTCGAGCAAAAACCAATTAGCCAACCTGTTTTGCACCCTCACACCTGGTGCCCAGTGCTGTTGGGCGCACTCACTCGTCCAATAGTGCAGGGGAGCAGATTGGGGCCGCACTACTTGCCAGGGCCAACGCTATCTTGGTTCGACTGCTTGGCGCGATTCTGGTTTGACTGCTTGGTGTCCAAACTTGCCCAACCCACCGAGTGGAAACGCCTGCCCGTTTCTTTCAAATTTTTTAAAATTATTTTTAATATATATTAAAAAAAGGTAACATTTAGCAAAATGACCTTGTAGCCCACTATTGTTTCGTTACAAGGCACTTATCTAGAAATTATGGGACTTATTATTTGTATAACAAAAAATGAAATAAAATTACATTTATATCCTTTTAACCAAAAGACTTCAAAAACTCATAAACCAAAATTGTTCAAAACGCTATAAATTTGAGGTGGGTATAGTCAGAAACGCCAAAACGGGACGATATTTAACCATGACTCGCTCGTTTACTTGTAGGATTTTTGATATGCTGAATTTGTAAAATGTAACATTTTTTATATACTGAATATGGAAAATGTAGCGTTTTTGACGTGTTGAATATGGAAAATGTAGCTTTTTTGACTTGCTGAATATGAAAATGTAGCGTTTTTGACGTGCTGAATATGAAAAATGTAGCATTTCTGACATGTTGAATACGTAAAATATAGTATTTTTTATATATTGGATGTGTAAGTTGTAGCGGGTTTTATATACTGAATGTGAAATTTGTAGCGTTTTTTATATATTGAATTCTAAATTTATAGCTTTTTAGCATATAGGAATATAAAATTAGTTGCGTTTTTTGACAAGTTGTGAAATAGTAATTTAATTGCGTTTCTATCATTGTGAATATAATATTATGAGCGTTTTAATTTATGTTTTTAATTATACAGGAAGAATGTTAGGAGATGACTATGCGGGAGGATCACCAGGAGGATCATGAGGAGGATGATGATAAAGGGGATGAGCAAGAGCGTGAGGAACAAGATATTGGAGCAAATTTGAGTTGATATATTCAGATTGATAGAGATTTTTAAAGTGTCAATGGGGCATTTAAATTTTGCAAGCCAATAGCTAATAGACTCAAGTTCATGCTTACGAAGATAGGGGGAAATAGCTCAACGTATTCCTTTCTATATGTTATGGAATTGAAAAATACCACACAAATTATTTATATAAACTTTCTTTATTTTTACTTTTTTCCTCAATGCAAAAATTTTCTAACTTGATAATCATTGGATCAATAATAGAATACGGTAGAAAATATAATGAATTGGCATCAACAACCAGACAAGCACAAATTGGCAAATGAACATGATGAAAACCTAGTTAAAATAAGAAAAGTCATTTCCAGGTTGGCCATGGAAATAACAATGTAGAGTACAACTCTACACGTACACCTTATATATGATATACACACATATATCATGTCCTTGCTAATACATTGTCTTACTTTTGGATACAACATGAGGCGACACAAGACTTGAAATGCAGATAGCGATTGCCAGGGCCGTTCTAATGATTTTGAGGGCCCTAGGGCGAAATAACAACGATGAGCCATTTTGATATTATTCGAAACGAAATGGGCCAGATTCTCAAAGAATTATAGTAATTAATAGAATGAGAGGATGAATTTGAAGAAATTTTTAGAATTAAGGTATTGTTGATAGGATTAAAATTGGTTCAATGACTATTTATAAAAATGAAAATTTTAAAAATATGATTGTTGTTGAATTAAAATTATAAATGGAAAAACTCCTAAATTTTTCCTGAATTTTCTCTAAGATTCAAATCCAATTAAAATTTGATTGTCTTTCCAATTTTCTTGACATTCTCATTTAAATTACATTCAAATTACATTAAAACTCCTAAAATTTGTGACCGTCCTTCCAACTCCCAATTCGACCAAATTTTCCTTTATTTTTTATTTTAAAAAAATTATATAATAAAATGACCCTATTTTATATGATTTTATAAATTATATATTAATATTTGGGCCCCTAAAATTTTTGGGCCCTGGGCGGTCGCCCCTTCTGCCCTACCCAATGGGCCGGCCCTGGCGATTGCTCACGTTGATGGAAATCATTATGTACGTGTAGATGTGGTCCAAGTCAGCCCTATCCAAATGTTGCACCCTGTTTGGCAATATGAACGTAATCATGATACTGTAGGACAATGGGCTCATAATTTGAGGAGGTTTAGGTATCAGCTATGGGTAAATCGTCATGATGCATAGGAATTTCAGTTTTATGTGATATTTTTATGATTGATATTACATTAAGCATTAATGTAATTTGACTTTTATTTGAAGTTGTGTACTAATTTTGCTTTTATTTTTATGTTGTGCACTAATTGATATTCTAGTAATGTAGTAGCATTGGCGATATAGTACATAGTCCAAACCACAAATGCATACAACATAAAATAAAATACAATCTACAGATATCCATTCAAAATAAAATACAAAACTATATCCACGCGATCAGCCATAATATCAATCCAACATAAAATACATAGTATCAATCTAATATAATATATATAAGTAAGTAAAGTACAATCAGCCACTCAATCAGCGCGATCAAACCTCTGCTCGAACTGTGCAGGCCGCTCCGCGTACTCAGCATACAGGTCGGGTGCTTGCTCCCTCAACTGATCGAGCAACTGGAGCTGAATCCCCAGCAAATCACCCACCCACTACAAAATTTTAAATAATAAAATAAAAACTAACTTTTAAAATTATAATAAACTAATTTAACATATTATGTAACAAATACTTACATATTCTGAAGCGGCCCGCCGCGGTATAACTGGACCTCCCTGCTGCTCAGGGGTGCCTAATATGTATGGATGCGAGTGCTACCTGAACCAATCGAGGTAGTCATCCTCGCACGCACTCTAGCTGACGCCATGATAGGTAGCTTTCCTGGTCATAAAAAATACCAAACCAGTCATCGGGTACACGTCCCACTCCATCTCTGCTTATGCGCGTGGGTGATGCACCCATACCCATCCCACCGTACCATCAAAAAGGACCCTCACTGAGTGGAATGAATGATCTCGGGATCCACTGAACGTAACCAAGCTGGTGTTAGTTTTGAATACTGAAAAGCTATTGCTTGAATGAAAAACTAATATCCACAGTTTACATATCGATTAAGTTTCAGTATTAATTGTTCATTTACATCATATGCATAGATGATAATGTGTCGGGTGTAGCACAATAGATCTTATCATTGGTTAAATTTATGATATATAAATATATGCTCGTAACCGAGATAGTTTGAACATACTATCGGTTTAGGTTATCATATGATTTGGATAATTAGTTTTTGTAGACTAATTAAATCATACGGATGTGCCCAGGGCATATTGAGCACGACCTATTCGGGATTGAATTAACTTATACTGATCGGCATAGTTAATTCTAACTCAATATTCTAATCTCTTAATCTTTAGACTAGAGCAGGCAAGAGAATTAGATATCGTATGTTTTGATTTGCCAAAGGGTGCGGTCAATTGAGGCCTAGATCTCGGTAAGTTGGGTATACGATGTTTGAATTCTTGGTGTGTCGTTGCTTATCGAAGGAATTCATGTACCGGTTCGCTGAGTTGATGGTGCTCCCGAGATGAGCTCAAAAAGTTTATTATACTAAACCCAGCCGATGGGCTTATTTTTGATATAATAAGAAGGTTGAGTAGTACTAATCTCGAATACCAAGAAGTTGGTGAATTAATTTCTCAGTAAATTTATGAATCGAAGAGCACTATATCTTTGATGTAGGGAGATAGAACAATTAATAAAGTGAGCGTGAAGTAATTTCGTTTTTGAACTGTACTTCCATAATTTGTCCATTAATGTTATGACTAATTATGCATTGGATTAATCGATACGGTGAATTAAATAAATTACCCTTGGTTTAATTTTATATTTAATTGACAAAGTGAATTATACGAAATAATTCTAAGGGTCAATTAATATTTAATTCACGAAGTGGGTTAAGAAATTAATTCAAAACGTTCGATAGGAGTTGACTAGTCTAGGGAAGACTAAGGAAGTCAACAAAGTCCAATATTAAGGCCCAACTCAAAAGCCCACTAGGTCTTCCTTGAAACTCCTATAAATAGTCAGTGTTAGGCACTTAAAAGATATGAAGAAACCTTGGAGGCTAAGGTGCCTAGAGAGAGAACTTCTTCTTCTTCGTTGAGTTCTTTCTCGAAGTCGGCTTAGATTCTTTCTTCTTCAAAAATTAGTCCTTAGGAGCTGCCCGGTTTTGATTTGTCATCACCGCCCGCCCGTTTTCATTACCGTCGACAACTTTTCATTTCCCACGTTCGGCGAGTAAGTATGGCGATCACGAGCTCCGGTGCGTAGATCTGAATCGTGATGTCGATATTGATCTCTTGATCAACTACGATTTGTGTAGATTGAGGCTTGGGTTTCTCTGATCAGCCGTTCTATCTCCAGTCAGGCCAGAAGGCGATTGGTGGTGGTTGGCGCAGCTCTCTCGGGCAAAAATCTGTCAAGGCAGATTCGAGTTTTTCGAAGTGGGTTGCTTTTGAATTTATTCATTTGTGCCTTAGCTATCCCGTGGATAGTCGCTCACTCAATTTTGGGATTGTCGGAGTTATTCTTGGGACTCTTTAGTGGATTCGCTAGTTTTCTTATTTACGAATGACACATTTCAAAGGTATAATCTTTTAAACTTCTGCTTTAAATTAAAGATTTAATTAAGCGTGTCATTTTAATAAATCGAATTCGCATAAGCCTAGATCCGTTCAGGGGAAATGAGTTTAGAGTTTAGGCTCGATCAAAAATCTCCGATTCTGGAATGCATAGCACGAAAGTGAGATTTTTGGTTTGGCCTGAACCAGATCTGTTTCCTTCAAATTGGTATCAGAGCGAGTGTTTCAGCTTTATACTTGTTTGATTTATTACACGATTTTGTTATTTTTGCATTGTCGATCTATTAACAGGTGGTTATTATTTCCGGCTATTATGGTATTTACATTCATTCATAAACCCCGGGATATGTCCGGGCTCATTTTTATTATGAATGTGAATTTGTGTAATAGTAATAACCACGAGCTGGAAGTCGTGTAGGATTAGATTAAATCTTGTAGTAGGATTTATTCTAAAGATGTCGTCTTTAAATTCCTAGAAAGCCTTTGTATGTAGGAATTTATGTAAAATGACGAAGACGTTATTGTGGTAACTCATATCCCGTTTTATGTCCCTATCATTGCTTGTGTGTTTTTTTTTTATATTTTATGCATGATAAAAAATAAACGGGTTTTAATGAGTGCAATTAACTAAGGTAGATTATTCGCATGTTAAAACTCTAACGGTTTTATAGGTGCGAATATCCAAAGTTAAGATATTGCATGTTAAAAAGTAAAAATCCTCAATTTTAAATTTCTAAGTGGAGCGGGTTGGTTTATATCCCCATGGCCTCCATTACGAATTCATATGTGATGTGGATAGACTTGGCGTTGGCATTAAGGCATTCCTCCATATCGGATGAGTCTTTATTCATAAGATCACTAGATTGAATTTCTAAAGGGATGACTATAGGGATTTTAATTGGAGAATTGCGATACCCTCTCTATCTGAGGCGCTCTATCTCCTCAGTAACAAACTTAGAAGTCACGTAATGGCATACGCTTAGTGTACCGTTTGTAGTACTCCTCCAATCGAGGTTACACTACTTATGAGTGCGGCTAAAATCACCGATTACTAATTTCATTGATCAAAAAATCGTTGGTCAGATAGTGAAATTAATGAATTTATATTCTTCTCGAACGAATATGGTTTGGCGTAGACGTACACACGATCGTGACCTATGTTAATCCCGATGTGAGAGATGTTGGTGGAATGTTTATATTGTTTTGAGGATATCAATATTTTCTAAAAAGATAAAATACTAAAACTGGCTGTTTATTTATTTTTCAGTTGTTGATATGTCATTCAATCCACTTGTTGTCATTCTGAACCAAAACAAACTCACCGGTCCTAATTACATTGATTGGAAGCGTAACCTGGACATTGTCCTTACTGCTAGGGTTACAAGTATGTGCTTACTGAGGTGTGCACTAAGACACTCAGAAATGATGCCATCCCTGAGGAGAATGATCCATATACGAGGTGGAAGAAGGCTGATGAGATGACCAGGTGCTACATCTTGGCTTCTATGTCGAGTGCATTACAGCACCAGTATCAGTTGATGACCTCAGCCTATGATATGATGACTAACCTCAGGGAGATGTTTGGACATCAGGTTAGGACGGCCAGACAATCAGCTATGAGGAAACTCATGACTTCCAGAATGGCTGAAGGCACCCCAGTGAGAGATCACGTGCTTGAAATGATCAGCAACATCAATGAGATTGAGGTATTGGGAGGCGAGATTGATTGTGAGTATAGTGTGACATCATCCTCCAGAGTTTACCTCAAAGTTTTGAGTAGTTTCGGTTGAACTATAACATGAACAGGAATCAGTATACTTTACCTGAGCTTATGACTGCGTTGGTGTCAGCTGAAGGCCTCTTCGCTGAGAGAAAATAAGATTTGGCTACTGTTGGACCTTCAGGTTCTTCTGGGCCTAAAGCCAGAAGAAGAAGAAGAAGAAGGCAGGTGCTAATCATGGACCCAAAAGAGGTGTTGCCAAGAAGCATAAGCCAAAAGGCAAGTGTTTCAGATGTGGCAAAGCAGGACACTGGAAGTCAGATTGCCCAAAGCCTAGATGTATGAGCAATTTCACCTTAGTTACTGACACATGTTTGGTGGAGATTCCCACAGATACTTGGTGTGTGTATTCAGGAGGCACTGATCATGTTTGTAATTCTTTGCAGGGGTTCTGAGTGACCCAACTGCTTAGAGATGGTGATTTGCAGGTCTATTTGGGTGATACTACCAGAGTATCAGTTGCTGTAGTGGGAGTTGTTCGTCTTTATTTTCCAGAATCTATTGTTTTAATTTTGAGACATTGTCTTTATGTACCCAACTTTAGAAAGAACTTGCTTTCGATTTCTAAACTGCTTCAGGATGGTTATAAGTTTGTTTTTTCTGATGATTATGTTTTTATTAGAAATAACAAGAAACTTGTATGTTCTGGTGCATTGACTGACAATTTGTTCTTAATTAAGACTAACTCCCCACTAGTGCAAAATGCAGAAATTAATTACACATCATCGAATCATAATAAGAGAAATGAGTCTTCCTTTTTGAACCAGACTTATCTTTGGCACTTAAGACTAGGTCATATCAACCTTAGTAAGATTCAAAGGTTGGTCAATGATGGGCCCTTGGGCTCATTGGAGATTGACAGTTATCCAACTTGTGAGTTTTGCTTGGAGGGTAAAATGACCAAGAGGCCTTTTAAGACAAAGGGGTATAAGGCCAAAGAGGTTTTAGAGTTGATTCACTCTAATTTGTGTGGGCTTATGTCAGTTCAGGCTAGAGGTGGTTTTGAGTATTTCGTGACATTCACAGATGATTACTTTAGATATTGATACATTTACCTGATGCGCTACAAGTCCGAGTGCTTTGGCAAGTTCAAAGAGTATAGGGAAGATGTGGATAAGTATCATGGTAAGAGTATCAAGACCCGGCTGATCGTGGTGGCGAATACCTTTCTAGTGCATTTAGGGCCTATTTGTTAAATGAGGGTATTATATCCCAGTTGTTTGCACAATAGAACAGTGTAATAGAGAGGAGGAACGTGACTTTTATGGATTGGTTAGATCAATGATGAGTTATAGTGAGTTGCCCAAATCGTTTTGGGGATATGCCTTGGAGCCAACAGCTCATATCCTCAACCTCGTACCATCTAAAGACTATGCCTTCGACCCTTGTGGAGTTGTGGACTGGGTGTAAGCCTAGTCTGATACATCTCAAGATTTTGGAGCTGCCCAGCACATGTGCTTAAAATAGATGCAGCCAAGCTAAATGCGAGGTCTGAGGTTATGCTATTTGTAGACTATCCCAGAGGAACGAAGGGTGGTCTATTTTATAGTTCTTAGGATCAGAAGGTGGTGGTCAGCACCAATGCCAGATTTTTAGATGAGGATTATATTTTAGATCACAAGCCCAATAGCAAAATCATACTAGAAGAGCTTAGGGGTCAGTCGAGTATTCCAGATGCACCAGTACAGGATGACAAACCACAGAGTACTGCATGCACTATCACAGATGATGCACCTACACAGGCTGCACCTCGTCATAGTGGGAGGGTTGTCAGACAACCTGAGAGGTACATGGGATTGGAAGAGTCTTCGGACTTTATCCCTGGCGCTCACGAGCCAGACCCAGTTAACTACAATGAGGCTTTTCAAAATACAGATGCAGATTCCTGCCAGAGAGCGATGATTGCTAAGATAGGTTCTATGGACTCAAATCAAGTCTGGGAGCTGGTAGACCATCCTGATGGGTTTCGACCTATTAGGTATAAATTGGTTTACAAGCGAAAAAGAGGATCTGACGGGAGGGTTGAGATCTTCAAGGCTAGGCTTATGGTGAAAGGGTAAACTCAGAAAGAGGGTATCGATTATGAGGAGACCTTTTCCCCAGTATCCATGCTTAAGTCGATCCAGATTCTCTTAGCCATAGCTGCTCATATGGATTATGAGATTTGGCAAATGGACGTCAAGACAGCTATCCTTAATGGAAGTCTTGAGGAGACCATCTTTATGCAGCAACCATAGGGTTTCATTGTTCAAAGCCAAGAGCACAAGGTTTGCAAGCTTAAGAGGTCTATTTATAGACTTAAGCAGGCATCCAGATCTTTGAATATCCGTTTTGACTAGTTTATCCAATCCTATGGATTCACTCAGTATCCGGATGAGCAGTGTGTACACCGCAGGCATGATGGTGATCAAGTGGTGTTTCTCATACTTTACGTAGATGATATTCTTCTTATTGGCAACAGTAAGAAGGTATTGTCAGACGTAAAGGCATAGTTGTCCAGGCAGTTTGATATGAAGGACTTGGGAGAGGCTGGGCATATCCTTGGGATCAAAATTATTCGAGATCATAAGAAACGTTTTCTGACGCTCTCTCAGGCTTCATACATAGACACGATTCTGGCCCGTTTTAACATGCAGAACTTCAAGAAGGGTACATTACCTTTCAGACATGGAGTGCATCTATCAAAAGAACAATGTCCCAAGACTGCTAAGGAGATAGAGGCCATGAAGGCAGTTCTCTATGCATCTGCAGTGGGTAGTCTCATGTATGTTATGTTATGTACGAGGCCTAATATTTTCTTTGCCGTTGGTATGGTCAACAGATATCAGAGTAACCTTGGAAAAACTCATTTGGAGGCTATCAAGTGCATCCTCAAGTATTTGCGTAGGACGAGAGATCATGTCTTGATTTATTGAGCGTAAGAGCTAGTTCCAATTGATTACACAGATTCAGACTTTTAAGGTGATATGGACAAGAGTAAGTCTACCTCTGGGTTTGTGTTTACTCTGGGAGGTGGAGCCATAGTTTGGCAGAGTGTCAAGCAGAAATGCGTTGTGGACTCCACCATGGAGGATGAGTACGTTGCCTCATCAAAGGCAGCGAAAGAAACTGTATGGCTCAAGAACTTCCTAATGGACATAGATGTGATTCCTGAGTTGCCAAGGTCTATCACAGTTTACTGTGATAACAATGGTGCAGTTGCTAACTCAAGGGAACTATGAGCCCACAAGGTGAGTAAACACATAGAGCGCAAGTACCACCTGATACGAGAGATCGTAAAGAGGGGAGACGTGATCGTGGCCAAGATAGCATCAGGAGACAACCATGCAGATCCGTTCACAAAGGCATTGACCTCAAAGGTCTTTGAGAGCCATGTGGAGGGCATGGGAGTCAGATTCTTAAGAGAGCCATGAGGGCGAGTTAAAGGTGATTTGGAGATTTCAGTATGAGAACAGTGTAATAAGTGTATTGAACAGTTTTTATACTTCAGAGTATAACTTTGAGTATTATTGAGTGATTGTTAGTTTTGAATATTAAAAAGCTATTGCTTGTATAAAAAAACTAATGTCCACAGTTTACATATCGATTAAGTTTCAGTATTAATTGTTCCTTTATATCATATGCATAAATGATAAGGTGTCGGGTGTAGCACAGTAGATCTTATCAATGGTTAATTTATGATATATAAACTGATGCTCGTAACCGAGATAGTTTAAACATACTATCGGTTTAGGTTATCGTATGATTTGGATAATTAGTTTGTGTAGACTAATTAAATCATACGGATGTGTCTAGGACATATTGAGCACGACCTATTCGGGAATGAATTAACTTGTACTGATCGGTGTAGTTAATTCGAACTCAATATTCTAATCTCTTAATCCCTAGACTAGAGCGGGCACGAGAGTTAGATATCGTATGCTTTGATTTGCCAAAGGGTGAGGTCAATTAGGCCTAGATCTCGGTAAGTTGGGTATGCGGTGTTTGACTTCTTGGTGTGTCGTTACTTGTCGAAGGAATCCACGTACCGGTTCACCGGGTTGATGGTGCTCCTGATATGAGCTCGAAAAGTTTATTATACTAAACTCATCCAGTGGACTTATGTCCGGTTTAATAAGAAGGTCGAGTGGTACTGATCTCGAATACCGAGAAGTCGATGAATTAATTTGTCAGTAAATTTATGAATCGACGAGCACTATATCTTTGATGTGAGGAGATAGAAGAATTAATAAATTGAGTGTGAAATAATTTCATTTTTGAGTGGTAGTTCCATAATTGGTTCGTTAGTGGTATGACTAATTATGCATTGGATTAATCGACAAGGTGAATTAAATAAATTACCCTTGGATTAATTTTATATTTAATTGAAAAAGTGAATTATACGAAATAATTCTAAGGGTCGATTAATATTTAATTCACGAAGTGGTTAAGAAATTAATTCGAAAGGTTCGATAGGAGTTGACTAGTCTAGGGAAGCCTAAGGAAGTCAATGAAGTCCAACATTAAGGTCCAACTCAAAAGCCCACTAGATCTCTCTTAAAACTCCTTTAAATAGTCAATGTTAGGCACTTAGAAGATATTAAGAAACCTTGGAGGCTAAGTTGCTTAGAGAGAGAAAGAGTAGCCTAGGGAGAGAACTTCTTCTTCTTTGTTGAGTTCTTTCTCGAAATCGGCTTAAAATTTTTCTTCTTCAAAAATTTGTCCTTAGGAGCTGCCCGATTTTGATTTGTCACCACCGCATGCCAGTTTTTATTACCGCCGGCGATCGCGAGCTCCAGCGCGCAGATCTGAATCGTGGCATCGATCTTGATCTCTTGATCTGCTGCAATTTGTGTAGATCGTGGCCTGGGTTTTACCGATCGGCCGTTCTATCTCCGGTCAGGCCAAGCGGCGATTGGTGGTGGTTGGCACATCTCCTTCTGGGTAAGAATCTGTCAAGGCAGATTCGAGTTTTTCAAAATAGACTTCTTTTGGATTTCTTCATTTGTGCCTTAGTCATCTCGTGGATAGTCGCCCACTCGATTTTGGGATTGTCAGAGTTATTCTAGTGACTCTTTAGTGGATTCATCGGTTTTCTTATTTACGAGGGACACACTTCAAATGTATAATCTTTTAGACTTCCGCTTTAAATTAAAGATTTAATTTTTAGCGTGTTTTTTTAATAAATCGAATTCTATAAGTCTATATCCATTCAGGGGAAATGATTTTAGAGTTTAGACTCGATCGAAAGTTTCTGATTCTAGAATGCATAACACGAAAGTGAGATTTTCGATTTGGTCTGAACCAGATCTGTTTCCTTCAGCTGGCGCGCACACCTGTTTGGCATATATGGCTCGATATCATCTATGCATGCAATATGACCACGGAACAACGTCTTCAGAGTGTGCGTGACTGCATCGCGACCATATAGCATCTATATAACCTATAAATGTGATTTACAATTACATTAAAAAAAATTCATAAGATTATCAATGAAATATATAAATAATATTTATTAATAAGAATAGTTACGTACATCAATCGGGGTCAAAACATCCAGTGACTCTCAAAAGTTGACCAACCGATCCTCTTTATTTCTAGTGGCTTCGACTACCCACCTACTAGGTCGTGGCCGATGGGGGTGCGCTGGCAGGGGCCTCGCAGTGGGTCTAAAAGATGGAAAATGCTCGTAGATCCAAACCTGTAGAAAATTCAGGCATCCCGCCAAGCTCAAAGTCCTATACCTACTGGCAGCACCTAAATATCGGTAAAGAAACGCCAGTGTCACGGTACCCCTTGCATACTGTCCCAGGTGAGGTCCCAGGTGAGGAATTGACTCTCTAATCTACACGACAGGCGCTGGCATAAACTTATTGGAACTCTTGTCTGTAAACAGACAAGTCCCAATCGTAGTCCACAGAAAAGTAGTTACATCAGAATCGGGTCGTGGTCACCCCCTTCACATCTCTATCACCCTCTCCGTCGAAAACCCACCATTGTCATATAACTCCTTCTCGATGTGCTCATCTGGAGGTATCTCAAGCAAATCTCTAGAGAAGGCAAGAATGGTAGACGTATCTTTCGTCTCAGTAATCAAGCGACCCTCTACAGGGATGCAGAGTATCTCTCATTCATCGTGGAGCAAGATAGTCATCTCTCCAAACGGTAGGTGGAACGAATTGGTGTCCGGTTGCCACCTCTCTAGAAAAGCGTTAATGAGAGGGGGGTCTATGTGCCTGAACATAATGCTAGGAATGTGGCCCAGCCCGGTTTCACTCAATATCGCGGTCCCAAGGGGTGACATCTCTCGCACCCACCTAACCAACAAATCGTACATGGCCCCCCTATTATGGCACCTAATAAGGGGTCTAATATCCACGTCCTCCTGCCCGTGCTTCGATACGACGTGGCCTAAAAAACTAGGAATCACACTCGCATCTATAGGGTCACCGACAACAGGGCTGCTCACCAACCAACTATTATCCGCCTTTTTGCGCTTTTTAGGATTTACTAAATTTAATAAGTATAAAACTCTTATAATTAATTCAAAATTACTAATTAATAAAAAGTAATTAAATAAATTAACTAATTAAATCAATAAAAAAATAAATAACTTTATTTAAATAAAACAACTAATTGTCTAATTAAATCAATTAACTAATTAAATTAATTAACAAATTAAATAAATGAACAAATAAATCAATTAATTAATTAAATCAATAAACAAATAAATAACTTTATTTATTTACCTAATTAAGTTATTATTTAATTACCTTATTAAATTATTAAATTATTAAATCAATTAAATAATTTATTCAATTACCTAATTAATCTAACTATTTAAATGAATTAATTAATTAACTAATTAGTTCAATTAACTAATTACATAAATAAACAAATAAATAAATAATTATTAAATCAATTAAATATTTTATTCAATTACCTAATTAATCTAACTATTTAAATGAATGAATTAACTAATTATATCAATTAACTAATTACATAAATAAACAAATAAATAATTATTAAATTATTAAATCAATTACCTAATTACATAAATAAATAAATAAATAAATAATTTTATTTATCGTATTAGAACGTATACCTGCAGAAGGATCGACCTCCTGAAACTGTCCATCGGCTGGGTTCCGATAATGGACGTTCCTCTCGGCGTGGTGGTGATTAAGGTCACCCCCATAAGTATAATCCTCCCCCTCCTGCTATTGCTCCTCCCCTTGATGCTGATCCTCCTCCTCACGAGAATCCTCATTAGTAGTATCATGCTCATCCCTCAAATGGAATGAGTCGTCTGTGGGTCCTCGACCTCGACCACTCCCTACACCTCTGCCTCTCCCTCTACCTCTACCAGGGCCTCTCCTCGCTGGGACTTTCTGCCTCCTGGAAGATGCTGTTGGACGATGTCTATCCACAGTGGGGTATGGGAATCGATGGTTTAAACTTAGCGCCACCCTGAATAACATATATAACATACATATTAATATATAAACATTTTATTTTAAATATAAACTTAAAATTAAGTTGAATTTGCACCAAAAAAAAACTTAAAACGTTGCGGTTTTGTGTTTGACTATAAGTCAAACGTTAAGGATTAGTGTTTGACTTATAGCCAAACGTAAATCGTCAATATTTGACTTATAGTCAAATGCAAAACCGAAATGTTTGACTAAAGGTCAAACGTTGCAGTTTTGCATTTGACTTATAGCCAAACGCAAAAAAAAAGCACTCTATCGACTCATAAATGCCGATCGCAGGCGTTTCTGTGAAACAAAACGTCGCTGACCGGCGATTGTGACGACAGAACACTGGCGATCAGCAATTTTTCGCAATAAAACACCACCGATCAGCTTTTCTTCGCAACCAAAATGCCGCCGATTGATAATTCTTCGAAACAAAACGCCTTCGATCGGAAATTCTTCGCACCAAAAACAAGTCAAAATAATGTTTTACCTAAAAAATCAACTACCCAGCACAAATCTATGCTAATAAAATCGCAAAAACACACCGTTTATAGTTTGAAAATAATAAAAATGAATCCAAAAAAAAAATACCCGGTTCATCATTAAACCTTTGCCTTTGCCCAGCCCTAAACTATGCGAAAATTCACCCCCAGAAGAGTCCATTTCGCAATTTCAAGCAGCAACTTCGAAGAGATTTCGCAATTTTAGGCAGCCGGTGTTGGAGTTGAATACATAAGCTATGCTTATGTTGTACTTTTTCTCAGTAATATATCGATTTATGTTTTGGTTATATCTTGTTGTGCATTAATTGTCCATTTGTATTATGTAAGTAGAAGATGTTGGAGTAGAATACATAAGCTATGCTTGTATTGTACAGTTTCCCAGTTTAATATATCGATTTGTGTTTTAGTAATATCTTGTTGTGCATTAATCGTCCATTTATATTATGTAAGTAGATGATGAGATGTCTGGTGCGACACAGTAGATCTCATCATTGGTTGAAAGACATAATATATAAATGAGGTTCGTAACCGAGACAGCTTTGGACAAACTGTCAGTCTAGGTTATTATGTGATTCAGATAATTAGTTTGTCTAAACTAATTGAATCATATAGATATGCCCGGGGCATATTGAACTTGACTCTTAGGAATGATTTGTCTTGTACTGATTTAATAGACAAATCAATCCTTGTATTCTATCTCTAAATCCCTAGACTCGAGCGGGCATGAGGATTAGACATAGTGTACTTTGATCTGCCAAAGGGTGAGGTCAATTGTGGCCAAAAGTCTCGGTAGGTTGGGTGCGCGTGTTTAGTTACTTGGTGTGCTGCTGCTTGTCGAAAGGAAACCATGTACCGGTGCGTCCGGGGTGATGGTGCTCCCGAGATGAGCTCGTAAAGTTTATTATACTAAAACCGGCCGGTGGACTTATGTCCGGTATAGTAAAAAGGTCGAGTGGTACTAGTCTCGGAATTAAAGAAGTTAATTAATTAATTTATTAGTAAATTAATGAATTAACGAGATAAATTAATTAATTAACGAGCATTATATCTTTGATGTGGCGAGATTATGAATATAATTTAATTAAGTTGTTCCAGAAGCAATTCTGGTGTAGGATGGTAGTGCCAAAATTAATCCGTTAGTGGTACGATTAATTTTGTAATGGGTTAATTGAATAGGTGGAATTAATTAATTTATTAATTATTCCTAAGGGTTAATTGAGTAATTAACAAAGTGAAATTATTTAATTAATTAATTAATTCTTAAGTTTCGATTGGAATTAGGAAATCCTAAATATTAGGAAATCTAGTAGGATTTGGTTTATCCTATCAGATTGGTTATCTAATTGATTTGGAAACTAATTAATTACCTAAACCCATTAGGAAGACCAATCCTAAATCAACTTGGAGTCTCTCTTGTAACTCTATATATAGACAAGGGATTAGCTATTCAAGACATACAATTCCATAAGTTTTCAAGACAAGAAAACTAGAGAGAGAAAATCCTAGAGAGAGAAAACTCTCTCTCCAAGTCAGGTTTTCAAAGCAAAATTGCGGCTGGGTTTTGGGTTTATTGGCCAAAATTCTTGGCCTGGTTTTTACCAGCTGCGAAGAGCTTTCTCTCTCTCCGGGCGGTGCGTTTACAGTACGTGCCAGGTGCAGCGGTGCTAGAATTTTCTAGCAGGTGAATTGTGGTGATTAGCTGATCGATTGACTTCTAGTTCGTTGCCCACACAACGTGAAGTCAAAGTCTTGAGGCATACAAGAGAATCACCTGAGTGCACGCTTCAAAGGTATTTTTCTAAGATTCCGCTTTTAATTAGAAATTTTTGTTGCGTGGTAAATCAAGCAAGTGCAAACCCAGATCCTATGTGGAAATCCTTTCAGCCGGATAATACAAATCTCGCGTTTAGGGTTTTTGAAACTTGTTTTGAAATTATGAATAGGGCGACGTTTGGGTTTCCTTTTATATGGCTGAATTTTGGCTTTGATCGCTCCATTTTAGCTCGCTCGCTCGCTACATTTTAGCGAGCGGCCCAGGCCTCGCTTGCTATGTTTTTGCGTTTTAGTGATGAATTTGCGTAACATTTTAGCAATTTTTGTTTTTATCAACGTTATGTTTTAGCGATCCCGCCATGGTTGAATGTAGCATTTTAGCGTTTTTTGCATTCATGTTATTAAATTTACGTTTGTTTGTTATTGTAACGCTATATTGGTGCGTTTTAGTCCCTTTTTAAACAAAAACAAGTAATTTTTTGGACACAAGGGTAATTCAAGTATTTTCTGTTATACAAATAGTAATTTTGTTATACAAATAGCAATTCAGAATCAATATCTCACATGAATTAAACAGCCCATTTAAAGAGAGGCACAAGACTCTAGCAGTTCCCTAGACAAAAATATGCCATCTCAGATAACAGTCCATTGCTTTTTCATGTCATCATAACCATTAGTTTCGCCAACATTCTTCCCTTGTTCTGCAATTCTTCTAGGCAGGAAAAATGCCTCATTTCTGGGAATCACAATACTCAGGATATTCACATTTGCAAGGTCCCTTTCTAACCTGCATCACATGCAGGAAAAAAACTATTACTATCCCATAAAAATGAGAACACTAAACAAAAAGGAAAATAGCAATCGTCAATTGAAACACGAAAACATGACTAAATTGGTCCTATCTACTCTTTCCGACGGGGTGGAAAAAGGGAGGAGATTCTTGAACGCGGAAACATCTCACATACGGTTTTGTAAAGTGGCAATAAGGGTGGCTTATCTGTCAACTGTTCCACTATCACTCCAAAAAAACCAAACTCTACCTCAAAGTACGATTAACCGATCCCCAATGGGTACAGTACGGTTGATCTGAGCAATATCCTTCCAACTCAAATCTCTATCCTCACTTCACTTTCTCATTGCTTTTTACTAAATCTTCCAAAATGAAATTAGCACTGCACCAGACAAGGAAGACAGCCTTCTCCATTTTATTCCCATTGGAATATGAGGTTAAAGGGAAGTTAGGTAAGTAAAAGTAATACTAGTAATAATAATACTAACAAGAGATAGATAGGAAAGAGCAATTATATACCCTGTAAAACTTTAGCAAGTGAATAAAAGGCCACATGAGTGGCTATGTAAAGTAGTTATGAATTTGTAGCTATGAATATCATCATTCTAACTGAAGTTAATTTTAAACTCTTTCCAATGGCTGTAAGCAACAATGCACAATACAATTTATTCTCCGTCTAAGAAAACTTAGAATAGGAACAAAAACTCCCCAAATCCATTAAAATCACCTAAACAACAGTGCACAGAATTTCATAAATATGAATACCCCAGATTTTCTCAACAAGGCCCAACACAAATACAGCTATTATGACCTACCTAATCAAATAAACTCAATCAGGATGCCTTAACAGGCAATCAAAACTTTAGGGATGTGGAGAAGAGTGATACATCACACTCTGAAGCTATACTATTGGATTCATCATGTTTCCTCCTCCTTTAGAACATCATGATGGGAAGAATTATAGATTGACTGTAGTTTCTGTAATCATCATGTATGATTGAATATGGAGAGGAAAATAAACCCAGAAATGACAAAACTAAAACAAACAAACAAAAAACCATATAAAATGCAACATACTTTACGAAATGTCAATGACACTCTCCTTGAACCCCTTCTCACCCCCTTGCCCTGTACTCTGTCAACCTGCAATGGCATTAGACACATTTGACCCCAAAAAAACTCAGTACAAAGCAATCAGGAAAAGAACCTCCCACTCTAAACAAATTTTCAGAAACAATAAACAATTTGATAATATACAAGATCTAATAAATAAGGTACCATTCCACTAAGTGAAAGTATTGAGGACAAATTACTTGAATGGTCACCCAACTAGTTCCATCGTATACTTTTGGTCACTCAACAATTTTTTTGGAGAAATCAACCATCAAACTTTAAAATAGCTTACTTTTGGTAGTTCTGTTAATTTCGTAGTTAAATCTTAACAGATATAAAGGGAAAAAATGTCTTTACATTCATAATGTATTGAATATACATTTTTTTTATGAGTACCTATATTAATTCAAAAAGATGGATTTTTCTTGACTGCAACACATATATTGAGAAAAAATCATATTTGTATTTTGTATGCAACACATATATAACAATTTGAAAAAAATATACTGAGAAACAATGGGGTCTTTTTATTCAGACAAAAGGAAAATTCAATATAATATGGATGTAAATACATTTTTGCCATTTATTTCCACTATAGTTAACTTCAGAACTAACAGTTTTAGCAAAAATAGGCTATTTTAAAGTTTGTGCAGTGATTTGTCTAAAAAAATAGGTAAGTGAGTAAAAGTTTCCCGCGGAAATAGTTGGGGGACTATTTATTTGCCCTAGTAGTTAGGCAAATAAATTGCTTACCTACTATGGAAAGTGTTGAAGCAATTTATTTGCCCTCGAAGTAAGTATTAATAATAATATCAAAACATTTTACCATAATGCTGGACAAGGAATTGGGTGATTGAACTTGTTTACGCAATACTCAGGTCAGGCAATCTCCATAAAGGAGCTCAAACCTAATTCTAGTAGCAAATGTCAACCCTCCAGTCATCCACCATCTCTGTAGTTACTATAATATATAATTTTGTACACAAGAACTCCATTCCACAATAAAAAATATGCAACACTTTCTTTAAAAGAGCATACCTTATGATGGGGAATATAATGGTGCCAAGCGTAACGGGCTTCCCCAGATAACAATAGCATAGATCGAGGAGGAAGATATATAGCTCTTCTCAAGAAATTTGACCCATTACTAGAATCTGGCACCTCATCATCAAAATTTGAGGTAAATCTAGAAAGTGAATTGTCTGTTGCATACTTCCTAAATTCCATTATGCAGGGCCCTGCCAGTGAAAGGCTGAAGATAAGTCCCTCAAATGCTGAATGTGTATCTACATGCGGAGACAAACCCACACCAATAGGATATTCATTAACCTGCACTAAAAACTCCAAGGTTTTGTCAGTTTAATGCAGAGAAAGGTGGGGAGGGGGTTGGTGCGGTGGTAAGAGAGGAGGGATGTAAGTGGGAGGTCTTGGGTTCTAGTCTCACCACTTGCCAAAAAAATTACAGAGAAAGGATACAGAGTATAAAGCAATCACTGGCCGGGGCAATGACAGAGAACTAATGCATACAGATGTAAGAGCTATTCATCATATCATGTCCAACATATTGAGAATGCATAACTCTTTCTCCATCCAATATATCGTCATCCCTTCAATCTTGTAATGATAAGTCAGATCCTATTTAATTCAAAATTTTATGCATTCAATAAACTTCATTTGCATAGAAACACCCATTGTGCAATTCCAGCTACAAACCTTATGTTCACATTAATAGATTTCAATTGATTTTACAGTCCCACCACTACCCATGCTTTCTTACTTTGGTCATAGAATACTAGTTTCAAACTAAGAAATGTATGCTGAGTTAAACTAGAACATGCAATCTTAAGATAACATGATTTCAAGTGGTGGAGAGCATGCACGATTGGGTAAAATCAACAAACATGTTACTTACTGTTAGTTGATCCAGAATCATATCTTCAGTGCAACCCAGCTTTCGAAATAGTGAAACTCTTTCTAGAATCAGAGACACGAATGAGGGAAGTTCACCCAAGCACTTGTTCAAGTTAACATTTCTTATCTGCAACATTAAGTAAATAATTCATTGACCGTTCTTACACTAGATATGTCATTTATGTATCACACACCAGAGTGCCATAAGTGCATTGGAAAATTTTTACTAATAATAGAACATATTTGTACAAGCGTCCTCATCTCCAATAACACACCATAATTCACACCAAGTACACATACCATTGCATTCTGAACTGATCCAAGAAACATCATAATATGATCATGACTTTCTTGCATAAACCCAATGTAAGATAGCTGCAAGATATGTGAGTGGCTGTTTCTTTCATGATTTAAAGCTGTAACCTTTTTTAATCTATGTAGTGGAAATTAGTGTTCTTGGTTACAAGTGCTACAAGAGCAAATACAAGGTATTGCAAACCTTTGGTTTAGATGACCTGCCTTTAAATTTTATTCAGGAGAGATAAAAGAGATACACTAGATATGTCATTTATGTATCACACACCAGAGTGCCATAAGTGCATTGGAAAATTTTTACTAATAATAGAACATATTTGTACAAGCGTCCTCATCTCCAATAACACACCATAATTCACACCAAGTACACATACCATTGCATTCTGAACTGATCCAAGAAACATCATAATATGATCATGACTTTCTTGCATAAACCCAATGTAAGATAGCTGCAAGATATGTGAGTGGCTGTTTCTTTCATGATTTAAAGCTGTAACCTTTTTTAATCTATGTAGTGGAAATTAGTGTTCTTGGTTACAAGTGCTACAAGAGCAAATACAAGGTATTGCAAACCTTTGGTTTAGATGACCTGCCTTTAAATTTTATTCAGGAGAGATAAAAGAGATCAGGGGGTGATCCAGAAGCAGAGGTGGGTATCTGGTCATGTAACAAAGATAATCTTGGAGAAAAAATATCCTTCATGCAAGAATACTTTAAAAAATGGAAACTAAATAAATCCATAAATCAACTTCCTTATGACAACAAGCTGTAAAACTCACATCATAACAGAATTCATATCCATAATGCTGAACTCTCCTCTTGGCAAGATCATTCCATGGCCTACTATCAACCGCTGCAAGCAATTCCTGACAAAAAAAAAAACCTATACATCTATGCATGTATGACCATATAATGTAAAATTTGTACAGCAAGTTACTTCAAACCATAAGGAAGATGATTCTTATCAAAAGCCCCCTCATACAGTCAAAAAGTTAGGAAGAAACTTTTTACCTCCTCTTCTCTCACTGTAACAAAGTCATGGATTAAATAAACCCCAGGAACTTTTAACTCAGAATCTGTCAAAGAAACTTCAACCAAGTCGCTGACTTGAACCTACACAAATAAACAAATGAAAAAGTTACGACCTCAAATAGAATAAGTGCATGAAAGAGGGATATCGACAGGAAGTAAATAATTTTAACGCAAGTTCAAGCATAGCAAACTCAAGCTAAAGTGAAGCTGTGTTTTATTCACAACATAGCTCCCAGCATTTTTCTGTCACTGTCCAGGAGCAACCTTTTCACTTATTTGGAATCCAATCATCCGTTGTCAAAGTTGAAACAGAGTCCATGTTAAAAATAAAACCTACAGATGAAAAGAATTATCAAGCAACCTTTTTTTTTATTTTAAATACTCTCTCACATTCTGAGTTAACTTGTATAAAAGAAATTCTGATATTCAACATAATTCCAAGAACAAAATAGGTGCAATCTAATTGAAAGAATTTTACATTGACTGGAACAGAAAAATATGGGGTTTTGAATATTTTTATACCAATAGTCCTCTTTAAAAACCTCAAAATCACAACTTCAATAAGCTACACGAGTGTATTTATCCTGTACTTTGCCAGCGTGCCTAATCCATTTGTCCCAAAAAACAAAACTAAAGCAGCAAAAGGAAAAACTTTCTCTGTATCCCGAAGTGCATTCCATGGGCTAAAACTGTACCGCAAATTACAAAGAAGGAAACAAAGAATTCCTTACAGTGTCACTGGATTGAAGCGAATATCGAATGTGTAAACAACGGCCACCAAGAAGAGGACATGAGCGCCCATGTAATGCTTTCATTGCAGACTCTGCAGAGCTTTGGCTATCAAAACAAACAATAACTCGAGTTCCACTTTCATCAGCTGGATAAACACCTTTCACTTCGCCATATTTGTTGAACACAGACGAAATAAAATCAAAAGAGAGGCCTACTGCCGGGCCACAATTCGCTACGTACAGATTTGGACTACATTCAACAATCCCTCCTTTGGGACGAGTAAATCTTGGGAAAACCATTGATAATTTTGAATTTTTAGGGTAAGAACCCTAGAAACTAGACGGGCCAATTGAAGGATTTATCAAGCGATACAATGGGTTTTGTTTTGTTTCACCCGCCCGCCCCCGATATTAACTAAAATTGATAATCGATTTTAATCATCACATTATCGTAATTATTTTTATAGTGACTTCGCCACTATTTTCTTTTTTTTTTTTTAAATATTTCTATTTTCTTATTTGTCACCTTTTTTATATTTAAATTGTCTCTAATAAATTTGAAAGTACCATTCATAATACTTTAATATAATATTTAAATATAAAATTAAATAATAACATGAATTACCCAATTGCCCCTTACTCATTTACCAAAAATGCCTATTAAAACAATTCATTTCCATTTATACTACTCTAATTATTAGTAATTGTCTCTAATAAATTTAAAAGTACCATTCATAATACTTTAATATAATATTTAAATATAAAATTAAATAATAACATGAATTACCCAATTGCCCCTTACTCATTTACCAAAAATGCCTATTAAAACAATTCATTTCCATTTATACTACTCTAATTATTAGTATACTTTAATATGGATTTTTGATTGAAGCACTCCTTCTTCTTCATTTGACACCTCTTCTTCTTCATCCAATATAAAGTCATTCTTGGGTCTAAATTCTTGGGTCACTTTTATTTAAATCTTATATTTTTTATTATGATGTACTGTACAAAATATTAGTACTTTTATTTAACATAATGAAATACATTATTAAAAAGGCGAAAGATGAGAATTAAGAGGGAGACATATAAGAATTAGAGGTACGACATTTAAGAAAATTAAGAGTTTTTTTTAAAAAAAATGGAAGCCGATAAATAATACACTTTTTTTTATTGGATGAATTACATTTTACCCCTTAAGGTTTAGTCAAAATAGGAAAACTCTCTTAAAATTTTTGAAATTAAAAAAAAAACCTTATGTCACCAAAACTACTCAAATCAAACCCCTTCATGAACCAAAAATGATGACATCATCAAATTTAACAATCAAAGTGACTATAATACCCTTATGGAGTCTCTCAATATATTCTGATTCGAAAATACCTCCCCCTTCTTTAAACACCATTTTCCCCCTTTCAACAGTATTTCTGACCTCCATCACATACAGACCACTAATTCCACCAACAGCACCACCTCCTTCTCATCTACCAATTCCACCTCTAAATGTAAAATATTGTTATCCCGTTTCTCCTTTCCGCCAAAATTTAAACCCACACCAAAAAATCATCTTGGACCTCTCTTTCTCGGTTCTCCCTTCACCATCGGACTCTTCCGGCCTCTTCTCTGGCAGCCATACTTCCATCTCCTCATCCCTCAAACTTCATTCCATCATCCTAATTAAACTAAAAAACAACATGAATAGTACAAACCCAGAATTTCTTTCCATCTCCAACCTCATCCACTCTAGAAAACAGCACAAATCCCTAAACCAAATTAGAAATAAAAACATGATTTACAAACCAACTTTTGACAGTAAACGAAAAACATTTAATAATCATAGAGCCCAAAACAACTCCATTCGATTGAAATAGGAGGGAAAGGAAAAAAATTACACCCTGAAATCAACATAAACCCAGAATTTCATTTCATTTTTGTTGGCCTTCCTTCAAAAAAAAAAAAAAAAAATCACAAACTGATAAACCATATTAGAAGCCCAAGCCAAACATTCAACGCCGTCTATGTCAACAATCTCCGCTCGTAGAAACACCACATGAAAAACTTGCCAATTCAGATGTTAATGTAAAATATTTTATGTATTGTGGACTTATTACATTATGATTAGTGATATATTGCATTGCTATTTATCTTTTTGGTCTTATGAAAGCGATCTAATTAAGTGATTTTGGTTAGGACTTTTGTTGGTGTGGTCTAAATAGGCATAGACTCAAATTAGTGTGGTGCCTATTCTGTGATGGGTAGAATAGGAGGACCTATTATATAAATACTACAAGTTGTATTTACAAAATGAGGTAGTCCCCGATGTGTTAGCTAAGTTTTAGTTCTTCTATTTCCCCATTGAGTGAAAAACAATCGGGAATTAGGGTTTCACACATTGGAATACATCTTCCTTGCAGTTCACTGGATCTTCCGTCATACACAAAGCTTCAGCTTCATGGAATCAGGTTTCTTGCTACCTAGCATCTTTAAAATTCTCTTGCATATGGATTGAGGGCCTAAGGTTTATAACAATTGGTATCAGAGCATCCCATAATTCATTGTTTAGAGAATTTGGTTTTGAAGTTCTGATTTTGAACTTAAATTTTTAAGCCTTATTGTTTTGCCCCTTGTTAGATTTGGCCTTCAAATGTTTTCCCGATTTCGGTTTCATGCTTTATTTCTGGGCTCCCTTGTGCTTCTTATTGCTGGGCTTATGGTGTTGGTCCATTGCTATGCTTATTATTGCTGGGCTTATTATTGTTGGGCTTATTATTGCTGGAATTATTATTGCTGGGCAAATTTAAGCAAAGTTTTTTTTTTTTTTGGCTTTTTTGGTTGATGCAAATTTAATTCTTGTGGCTGTTTTGTTTACCTTATTGGTTGTTACATGCCTATCTAAACTGTCTGGTATATGTTGAATTGACGAGGTAATGTTATATGTTGTCAAAGTAACCTCTTCAGTTTTGCTTTGTTGGTTTAAATACCAAGACGACAGTGTGTGTTGCAATCTCATGCAACTGATCACAGGCCCAAAGGAAGGTTGTCAGTTGGCCAAGATTTAAACGCATTTGTGGTAAGGAACATGTGACAATTATTGGGTTTTATTTGTGGATAATAAGTCGGTCCAAAGAAAGGCTTATTATTTGACAAAACTGTATTGTCAATGTTTGATTACTACGCAAGAGTACCACTTGCAAGTTGAAGTTTCTGTCCAAAGACTAAACTCAATGTTGCGCTGGGTATCTTGAATGGGGAATAACTCTTTTGAATGTAATAACCATGTTGTAGTTATGATGAAGTTAATATGTGAGCTTATGTTTGGTTATTTTGTTTTGTTCAGTTGATGCTAGTGCAAATACAGTTACTGCTATAAACTTCATTCCAACTTTAAGTGGTACAAACTTTAAGCAATGGAACGAGACACTGTTGATAATCCTTGGTTGTATGGATTTAGACCTTGCTCTTCGAGTTGATCATCCCGCTCCCCTCACAGCTGAAAGTTCTCTTGGTCATAAAAGGGAATTAGAGAAGTGGGAACGATCAGACAGGATCAGCCTGATGATTATAAAATGGTCCATTCCAGAAACCTTAAGGGGCTGTATAGTAGAGGAGAATTGTAGCGCAAAAGTGTTCCTGACAGAGCTCGAAAAGAGTTTTGTTAAAAGTGATAAGGTGGAGACAAGTACCCTTTTGGGAAAACTTGTTTCTATGAAGTATAAAGGCACTGGGAACATCAGGGAGCACATTATGAATATGTCTCATCTTGCTTTACGACTAAAGGCACTTAATTTAGAGTTGTCAGAGGATATATTGGTACATTTAGTCTTGATTTCTCTTCCTGCACGTTTTGGGCAGTTCAAGGTCACTTATAGCTGCCAAAAAGGGAAATGGACTCTAAATGAGCTCATTTCACATTGTGTGCAAGAAGAGGAACGTCAAAAGCAAGATCAAAATAAAAGTGCTAATTTGGCTACTACCTCTAAGGCTACTAATAAAAGAAAGAAAAGGGAGAATACCTTTAAGTAAAAGGACAAAGCAGTTGTGGCTGCATCACCATCGAAGAAACAGGTAAAGGATAAGAAATCTGGTTGTTTCTTTTGTGGTGACGCGTCACATCAGAAGAAACAATGCCCTAAGTATCACGCTTGGCGTGTGAATAAGGGTAAGTGCATTGTTTTTGTTTGCTCTGAAGTCAATTTGGTTTCAGCACCCAGACATACTTGGTGGGTAGATTCTGGTGCTACTACTCACATCAGTTTGTCTATGCAGGGTTGCCTGAACTGCCAAAAACCAACTGATACTGAAATATGCATCTATATGGGAAATGGCAGAAGTAGAAGCAATAGGCACTTTTAGGTTATTACTAAAGACTGGCTATTTTTTGAACCTGTATGAGACTTATGTAGTTCGTTCTTTTAGAAGGAATTTAGTTTCTGTTTCCATGTTGGACAAATCAGGTTATTTTTGTTCTTTGGAAATAGCCAGTTCAGTCTTGTACTAAACTCAACTAAAATTGGTGCTAGGTTTTTATCAAGTAGTGATAACTTGTATTTATTGTATATTGTTGCTTCATATCATGAAACCTTACATTTTGATTCCCATGGCACTAAACGGAAATTAACAAATGAGAATTCTATGTCACTTTGGCATAAACATTTAGGGCACATCTCTAAACAAATGATTGAAAGACTAGTGACAAATGGAATTCTTGATTCACTTGACTCTTCAGATTCTTCAATCTGTGTTGAGTGTATTAAAGGCAAACAAACAAACAAAAGGAGATTTGGTGCTGACAGGTCTAAGGACGACTTAGAACTAATACATACGGATATATGCGGTCCATTCCCTACGGCTTCTTGGAATGGTCAAACATATTTTGTTAAGTTCATAGACGACTATTCACGTTATGGGTACCTCTATCTCGTTCATGAAAAGTCTCAGGCACTGGATGTGTTCAAAAGCTTTAAGGCTGAAGTTGAAAATCAACTTAGCAAAAGTATTAAAGCCATACGATCTGACCGTGGTGGTGAATACTATGGTAGATATGATGGTTCAGGTGAACAACGCCAGGGCCATTTGCTAAATTCCTTGATGAGTGTGGCATCGTCCCACAGTACACCATGCCTGGTAGTCCTTCTATGAATGGTGTAGCTGAGACGAAACAGAACCCTTAAAGATATGGTGCGTAGTATGATAAGTCGTACCATATTGCCACATTCACTTTGGGGAGAAGCACTTAAGACAGCCACATACCTTATTAACAGAGTTCCAACTAAAGCAACAATTAAGACCCCTTATAAGTTATGGACAGGCAAAAAGCCTAGTCTTAAACATTTGCATATTTGGGGTTGTCCAGCTGAGGCTAGATCTTATGTGTCTAATGAAAAGAAGCTGGATTCCAGAACAATTAGTTGCTATTTTGTTGGGTATGCTGAAAGGTCCAGGGGATATAAGTTTTATGATCCCAAAACTAAGTCCTTTTTCGAGACGGGAAATGCTCAGTTCTTTGAGGATATTGAGTTTGGGGGGAAAGATAAGGATTTTGTCCTTGAGGAGGAAGTAATTTCTCTTCCTACAGTTATCATTCCTGAGATTGTTCCAGAAACATCTCAAAATAGACAGGACAATGATATTGATTTCCCTCGTCAAGTTCAAAATGATATTCCAGAAAATCAAACTCAACAACCTCAAGAACATGTGCCATTAAGGAGATCCACTAGAGAAAGCAGAAATGCAATTTCAAATGACTATGTTACATTTCTTCTTGAGCATGAGGAAACCATTAGCACAGTTGATGGTGATCCAATCAACTTTAATCAAGCTATGGAAAGTACTAATGCTCAAAAGTGGATAGATGCCATGAATGAGGAAATGAAGTCAATGAGTGACAATGACGTTTGGGATCTTGTCGAATTACCAGAAGGTGCGAAACCCATTGGTTGCAAATGGATTTTTAGAACCAAAAGGGATTTAAATGGTAAGATTGAGAGATATAAGGCTCGACTTGTTGCTAAAGGATTTAACCAAAAAGAAGGTATTGATTATACTGAGACTTTTTCTCCAGTATCGTCAAAAGACTCCTTTAGGGTATTAATGGCTCTTGTGGCACATTTCAATCTTGAGCTACATCAGATGGATGTTAAGACGGCGTTTCTTAATGGTGATATTAATGAAACGATCTATATGGTGCAACCTGAAAATTATATATCTGGAAATCCATAACAGATGGTTTGCAAATTAAAAAAATCCATCTATGGGCTCAAACAAGCATCCCGTCAGTGGTATCGTAAGTTCCATCAAGTTATTCTTTCTTTTGGTTTTGAGGTCAATCTAGTAGAGGATTGTCTGTATCACAAGTTCAGTGGGAGTAAATATATTTTTCTGCTTTTGTACATTGATGGCATACTTCTGGCCTGCAATGATATAGGCTTGTTGCGTGAAATCATGAAATTTCTATCAAAGAATTTTGAAATGAAAGATCTTGGGGACGCCTCTTTTGTGTTGGGTATTCAGATACACCGGGATCGTTCCAGGGGTATACTTCAGTTATCACAAAAGAGCTAAATCGAGAAGGTTCTTAAGAGATTTGGTATGCAGGATTGTAGACCTTTTGATACTCCAGTTTCTAAAGAGGATAAGTTTAGTCTAGATCAGTGTCCCAAAAATGATTTTGAAATGAATGAAATGCAAAATATTCCTTATGCTTCAGCTGTGGGGAGTCTGATGTATGTTATGGTTTGTACACGCCCAGATATTGCATATATTGTTGGAGTTCTTGGTAGATTCTTAAGTAATCCAGGTTTGGGTCATTGGAAAGCAGTCAAAAGAGTTTTGAGGTATCTTCGAGGCACTACAGATCATATGCTCACATATAGGAGTTCTGATCAAATAGAGATCTTTGGTTATTCAGACTCTGATTATAATGGATGCCCATACAATTTCAAATCAACTTCAGGCTATGTTTATTTATTAGCAGGAGGTGTTATCTCTTGGAAAAATGTCAAGCAATCCCTTATAGCCACCTCTACTATGGCAGCAGAATATATAGCCTGTTTTGAGGCATCCAATCAAGCTTTAAAGCTGCGGAATTTTGTCACAGGACTGTGCATTGTGGATGGTGTTGAAAGACCATTGAAGTTATTTTGTGACAATAAAGCAGCTGTAGATTTTTCTAACAACAATAGGAGTTCGACCAAGTCGAAGCATATAGACATCAAATTCCTAGTTGTTAGAGAAAGGATTCAAAATGGTCAGATTGCCATAGAACATATTGGGACAAACTCCAATATTGCAGACCCTTTCACTAAAGGTTTACCACCCAAAGTTTTTCTTGAACATGTTGTTCAGATGGGTGTTATGTTATCTAGTGATGTAATGGTTTAGTGGGAGTTTGTAAATTTGTTTTCTTTTGGGTTCAATGGTTTTGGTTACAGTGCTATAGCATTCAAGTTTCAAGTATAAAGTTTTCAATTTCAAGTTTTATATTCTGATATTATGTTTGGTTGATCTCTACCAAGAATAAAGAGGACTAGTTGAAAATTCATGTTGTAGATCACATTCCATGAATTTTTCATGCTATGCTTCCACACTTGATCCATGTCATTTGATTGTGTTGATGTTGTAACCATTATTCGGTTTAGTTACACTTATGGTGACAAAGGCCCTTTGATCCTGCATTGACATGATTGATGGACAGGATTGTTTCAGATAATAGCAAAATCTGAGCACTCATAAAGTTTTTGACGTAATATACAACTATAAGGTATAATGTATAGTCTAAGTGGGAGATTGTAAAATCTTTTATGTATTGTGGACTTATTACATTATGATTAGTGATATATTGCATTGCTATTTATCTTGTTGGTCCTATGAAAGTGATCTAATTAAGTGATTTTGGTTAGGACTTTTGTTGGTGTGGTCTAAATAGGCATGGACTCAAATTAGCGTGGTGCCTATTTTGTGATGGGTAGAATAGGAGGACCTGTTATATAACTACAAGTTGTATTTACAAAAGGAGGTAGTCCCCGATGTGTTAGCTAAGTTGTAGTTCTTCTATTTCCCCATTGAGTGAAGAACAATCGGGAATTAGGGCTTCACACATTGGAAGACATCTTCCCTGCAGCTCACTGAATCTTTCGTCATACACAAAGCTTCAGCTTCATGGAATCAAGTTTCTTACTACCTAGCATCTTTAAAATTCTCTTGCATATGGATTGAGGGCCTAAGGTTTATAACAGTTAAAACGTCGAATTTCAAACCAAGCGAACGGCCTTGACATGGAGAACTACTATTGGGGACAATCTCTTCTGAAAGCCACCATAAACGTGGTCATTCCGGCAGGGAGAAAGGCCAGGTTGATTGTATACAATATAAAAAAGAATCACATCAAAATTGCCTTGAAAAATCATACTCTAATTATGCAAGGAGAGCAATCGAACCGCGACAACCCTGAAATCGCAGCACAGAAGGTTGAGTCACCGCAGCAGCAATTTGAACCAACACTGTTTTGCCACCAAAGATCAGTCATCTTCACCTATCCTCTCTCTTTGTTAACAATCCAGATCGGTGGTTTGAAGCATGATGAACTTATATTTCTTAATATTATTTGGTGCGAATTTGGCTTGATTTAGATACTTAGTGAAATCTAATGGGCTGTTTTGAGGAAGATTAATTTTGAGCAAGAATGGAAATTTTAGGCCGCAGCTTGAGAGAAAAAATGGGCTGAAGGATGTTAGGTTATGTTTTTGGAGCAGGGCAGCAATTTTGGGAGGACGTAAGTTTAGAGTCATATTTTTTTGGTGGGCCACAACTGGAGAGTGGACTTTATCTTTAGTGTGGGAAGACTGTACTTTTATTAGGTTTTTGGGGCAAGATATTTTGGGGGGGTTGACTTCGGGGAGTAAAAAGGAGATTTTAGAGTATAAAAGAGGCAGCAGTTTTTTTTTTACTGTGGTCCTGGCTTTTTGGCCACGTTCTGGAGACAACAACTGGGATTATTCATTTATTCTTGGCTGGAGTGGTCTGCGGGGGCGACTAAGGAGCATAAGGCAGCAATTTTGGGAGAGACTCCATTTGAGCAGCAAAGGTTGGGACAACAGCCTTTGGGGAATTTTGAGGGGCTCTCCTGCGGATAACTACCATTATTTAGTACTGTTTCTAGTCTTAATTTTTAGTTTTAAATTATGTCAAACAATTTATTTGTTGATTTTAGTTTAATTATGAGTAGCTAAATTTTCTAGTCTAGCCAAGGGAATCAAAACCCCTCGATGTTACTTTAATCAAAACCGCTCGATGTTTCTAGTCTAGCTATTATTTATTCTTGTGCACTTCTTGAGGATTATTTGGCACTGTTTGTATAGCTGGTAGTATGCAGGTTTTCCTAGGTAATCCAATCCACTAGAATACACGAGGTTCGGTATTCTCTAGAGTCAATGAAACTAATCGCGTGGTACGTAATTAATGAGTTAAAAAGAATAAATAATCAATTACAATTAAGCTAATTGGGTTAATTGTAGTTGAACTGGGTCCTTGACTATCGTGATCTAGGTTCTAGGAGGTTCCAGAATTGATCATCGATTATGAACGCAATTAACGGAGGTTCCTTAATTGCTAGCTTAAATTATAGGACTGAATTGTTAGTAGGTTCCAACAATGAAAACCAGTGTAACCAGTAGTTAGTTAATACATTTTTGCATCAAGGATCGATTAGTGCATCGAGGTGGTCCAATTCCCTTGACTAGACGTTTTCTGAATTTGGATTTGATAAATTGTTAAATTTTCTGTCTTTAATTTAATTTTATTTTTTTAGTAAGTTTAATTAAAAACAAACCCCCCCCCCCCCCATTTTGGTTACGCACTTTTAACTAAATTTATTTCACTATGGTGCTCCCTGTGGATACGATCCTACTCGCATTATACTATTTTTAATAGTTTCAAAAATAGGTTCATTTTTTATTGGTCTGACAACCCATCAAATTTTGGTGCCGTTGCCGGGAGCACGGTGTAGTGTTTTATTTTTGGTTAACAGTTTTGGTTTTGTTTGTTCCTTTTTATGGTTCGCTCTTCTCGTACAGGCAAACTCGTATTTGACCCATAGGTAGAGAAGACTGCAAAGAGGAACAACAAAGAGAAGAAACAACGAGAACAACTGGCTGAGTCAACATATTTGGCTCCACCAGTTGACGAACAAGAAGAAGTTCAAGTTCCTGAAGAGGAGGAAGAGTTGGTTACAACACCCATGGCTAACAGGACTCTCAGGGAGTTGGCAACTCCTGATGAAAACCAGCACTCTCTTTGCATTACTTGTCCTAATGATACTTCTAGGTTTGAATTGAAATCTAGTACTATCCACTTACTGCCTAAGTTTCGTGGTTTGACAGATGAGGACCCCCACAAGCACTTCATGGAGTTCCATATTGTATGCTCGGCAGTAAGTTACCAAGGAGTTACAGAGGAGCAAGTCAAGCTCAGGGCGTTCCTGTTTTCTTTGGAAGATAAGGCAAAACACTGGCTCTTTGGGCTACCAGCAGGATCCATCACCACGTTGAACGAGCTAAAGAAAAGGTTTTTGGAGAAATTCTTCCCAGTCTCCCGAGCTTCTAATATCAGAAAGGATATATGTGGTGTCAGGCAAGCAACTGGTGAAAGTCTGTATGAGTACTGGGAACGGTTCAGCGATTTGTGCAGAAGCTGTCCCCAACACCAGATTCCCGAGCAACTCCTGATTCAGTATTTCTATGAGGGCCTATATGAGTTTGACAGAGACAAGATCGATTCTGCCAGTGGATGAGCATTGATGAATAAGACTCCTGCAAAGACAATGAGGCTAATCTCTGTGATGGCTGAGACTTCCCGGCAATTTCATAGGCGAGCAGACATGCCCACCAAACGAGTTAACGAGGTTAGTATTTCTAACATGGAAAGTAAGATTTAGCAACTTACTGATTTGGTGCGCCAGCTTGCTGTGGGACAATTGCAGGCAATTAAGGTATGTGGGATATGCTCAATTCAAGGACACACCTCGGATGGTTGTCCAGCCATGCAAGAATGTACACAGATGAATGTTGTGGAAGGATTCTAGGATCCACCCCAGAGAAGTTATGACCCATATGCTAGTATTTACAATCCGGGGTGGAGGAATCATTCAAATTTCAGCTACAAGCAGCTTGGTTTTCAACCTCAACCTCAGCAATCCAGTTTCCAACCCCCAGTTAGGAACCCAGTACCTCCACCAGCAGAGGCTTCATGTTCGTCAGTCGAATTGATGATTAGAGGATTGACAGGTGTTGTGCAAGGTTTTGTTGAGATAGATCAAGCAAGAGAACAATAACAGCAGGCAAGAGAGCAGCAATCACAGGCTGCAATAAAAAACTTGGAGAAACAAATCTCGCAGCTAGCCACTCAAGTTAATCAGAGAGACAGAGTCTAAGGGAAACTTCCATCTCAACCAGGTAGTTCAACTGAAAATGTGAATGCCATGACTTTGAGGAGTGGGAGAGAATTGCAAGAACCAAAAGGTCCGACTGTTGAAGTTCAAGAACCTTCTGAGAAGTCAGAAAAGGAAGAGAAAGTGGAAGAGTTGCCAGAGAAAGAGGTAACTCCTAAATTTATTGTAAGAAAAACTGATAGTGTGATTCCACCCCCTTTTCCTGGCAGGTTAGTCCAAGTGAGAAAGGATTACAGTGATGATGAGGTGCTTGAAGTATTTCGCAAAGTGGAAATAAATGGAGGCCATTGCACAGATTTCATAGTATACAAAATTTTTAAAGTCGTTGCTGAACAAAAAGAGAAGACCTGAAGGTAAGGTCTACGTGAACGAGAATGTGTCCTCAATTCTTCAGCGTAAGTTACCTCAGAAGTGTACTGATACAGGTATTTTTGCCATATCTTGTGTTATTGGGTCGCAAGTTATAAAATCAGTCATGTTGGATTTAGGAGTTTCAATAAATGTTATGTCTCTATCTTTGTTTAATAAGTTGAAAATTGGGGCTCTTAAGAACACGAATGTGATAGTCCAACTAGCCAATAGATCGATGATTTATCCGGAGGGGGTAGTCGAGGATGTTTTAGTTAAATGTGATAAGTTGATTTTTCCTGCTGATTTCTACATCCTTGATATGAATGATGAGCATGTGACAAATTTTGATATTCTTCTATTGGGTAGATCATTTATGAAAACGGCTAAGACAAAGATTGATGTAGATGCTGGTTTGTTTACTTTTGAATTTGATGGGGAAAAAGTACAATTTAATATGTATGAAACTATGAAGTATCCACCAGATTCTGAATACTTTGTAAATGTTAGCCTGGATGACTCTATTGTTCAAGAAGAGGTTGAATTTAATTTGATGTTTGATGAACTTAACTTTGTGTTACAACATAGTTTGTAGCAAACGGGTGCTCAAAAAGATGTGAATGAATCCGTCATTGAGGCAATCATGGCATTTCATGCCAATCCTGAACTGCCACTGAGGTTTGCTAGCCATTACTTGGGATTGCCTATTAGTTCTGAAAATATTTTACCTTCTTTTGTACAACCACCTAAATTGGAGTTTAAGTTGTTCCGTGATCATCTCAAACATTTTCTGTTAGAGCCTAAATCAAAGTCGGTGTGCAAGGAAATGACAAAAACCATTCAGGATGAGCTGCTACAGAGGAATGAATGTATGGTTGGGCAGAAGGTATTTTTCTCATACTGCAAATGGAAATTAATGCCTGGTAAGTTCAAATCAAGACGGCACAAATCCTATATTGAGGTAAGTACTTCTTCTTCTCATGTAGTTGAAATTAAAGATTTAGAGTCCGAAAAAATATGGGTTGTGAATGGTAGAACTATTTCTAATAATGAAATTTGGTTATTTCTACTTTTTTATGAAGATTAATTAGAAGTAGGTCTGTGTCTAGCCAAAGACATTAAAGAAATACGCTTATGAGAGGCAACCCAAATTTTTTCTAAGTTTTTTGTAGTCTTTTAATTGTATTTTTAAGTGCTTTTTAGCTGAGAATTTCAAGGGGAATTAAAGGTTTGGGCAGGATAGAAAACTTCCTCTGACATGCCCAGGTGAGCTTTTTCTTGAATTTTTAAGGAAGCTGGACAGAATAGAATTTTTCCTCTGATATGCCCAAGTTAAGGTTCACATGGTTTTTGTATTTTCTGAAGGCTTGGGCAGAATACAATTCTTTTTCTGACATGCCCAGGTCAAGGTTCGCATGGTTTTTGAATTTTCTGAAGGCTTGGGCAGAATACAATTCTTCTTCTGACATGCCCAGGTGATTTTTCCTTTGACTTTTAAGGGATGGGGGCAGAATACAATTTTTCCTCTAACATGCCCAGGTCAGTGCCTTTGATTTTCCCACATTTTCTTTGCTTTTTATTGGAATTTTTAAGCAGTTGGGCAGATTACAATCTTCCCTATGACATGCCCATGTCACTTACACTTAAAAAAAAAAAATTTTCCTTTTCCTTTCCATTTTTAATTAGGGTTCTTAATTCCTTTTGTTTTCATTCTTGTTTTCAACTAGCGGCGCCTGACTCCCTTTTCCCAACCAAATCCGCCACCACCATCAATCACCATCCAATTTTTTTTTTCTTCTTCAATATTTCGAGGTTATCTCACCGCAAATCCAATCGGTCGCTCATAATCTCAGCCGAATAACACGATCGAACCTCCGTCTTTACGGTTCTGTTCTACTTTCAGTTCCTGATCGTTCCAATACGGGCGCCGCCGCACTCAGTTCAGCTATTCTAGTTAGTACCAACAAGCCAGCCGTTGTTCAAATTTGATTGCCACTATGGTGCGTAAGAAAGCTCCACAAAAATAGCTATGAGGGATGAAACAAGTTCTTCAGAGGAAGAGGCACCCTCTTCACCCCTGCCCGTTGCTCTACAGCGTCCCAAGTGGCAAAAGACCCAACCGGAATCCAGTGAAGCATCAGCGGTCATCACACGCCCTTTGCGCACATGTGGGCTTAAAACCACCAATTCCTCCACCATAGAGAAGCTTCTCTTCTCCTTACTACATTTTGTTTGTTTTAGTTATTTATTTTATTTATTTTTCTTCTGTCTTGGTGGTGTTTGTTTTTGCGATCCTATTTATGCCTATTTTTTTCTACATTAGGGACAATGTAGTGTTTTAGGTGTGGGGGGATTGTTTTGTATGATTATTGTTTTGGGATGGTTTGTGTTTCATTGTGTTTAGAGTCTAGGTGTGGGGGAGATGTAAATGTTATGTGTTTTTGTTGGAAAATTGATATGCAATGTGTGATTTGGTGAGGTAAGGATGAAATGTAGGGAATATTAGTAGTATTGTGTGTTGGATGGCTATAATTGTTCATTGTGATAATTCAGATGATGATACTTGTGTGAGTGGCACCCCAAAAACTAGAAACAGTGAGATTTTGGGCCTTAATGAGCAACAATTCTTTCTTGTGCTCAAATTGTTTTTTTTAGAGTGTTTCACACATAGTTTGCATATTCTAGAACTTGCTTGGTTATGTATGTTATCGTTGCTTGTGAATTTGAAGTACAAAAAGGATAAAGGCAATAGGATAACCAAATTTGGCTTGCTAAAAAAAATCCAACCTTCAATGCTTACCTTTAGTTAATCTTTTTGAAGCTTGGACCTGATTCTTTGATTTTAAAGCCACTAAATTAAACCTAGGCCTGTGTTTAGCTTGCTCTTTTCGCCTAGTTATTGAAAGAAGTACATACTTGGTTGTTAACTTGGGTTTGTGGTATGAAGGCGGACATTGTAAGGCAATAGTAACTCATTAAAGATAAGTTGTGCTCTGACCAAGGCTGTTAAAAAAAAAGGAAAAAGTAAAAAAAAAAAAAAAAGACAAGAAAGAAAAGGACCCAATATAAACAAATTCAAATGAATTTGTGTGGCTCGAAAAAAATGAGAAAAAGAAAAAAAAAGAAGGAAAAAAAATGGAGAGCCAAGTTTGGAATCCTTTGTGGGTTACTAGTGTCTTGCATGGGTTATCCTCGGTAAGATAGTTGACGGTTAACAGTTAAGTGTGTTCTTTCTTTCATGACTTTAGCCTTTGTTTGATCCTTGTTATCCTACCTTGTCCTGAGCCTCATTCTAATCCTTAACGAAGACCTTTTGATTTGTACTTTGATTCATTTGAGTGATAGTAATGTGATAATTTTGCAAGCATATGGTAAGAAAAATGCTATGTGGTGAACTTGAGTGATTACGCCCGTTAAAAACTTTGAGTGCATGAGTGAATTACTTGAGAGGTGGGTGTCATTCATGCTTGTTATTTGAGTTTGGAGAGTTATGAAGAATGGGTATAGTCGTTACAAATGCATGATACTATGAAAGTTTCTTATGTGGATTGCGAGTCTTGCTTGATCGGATGTTGCATATTGAGGATCCAGTTTTTGCTTGTTGTTTGTATTTGTTTTGTTGTCAAGTTTTGAGTCATGCTTGGGGACAAGCATTGTCTAGGTGTGGGGGATTTGATGAGCTTATATTTCTTAATATTATTTGGCGCGAATTTGGCTTGATTTAGATGCTTAGTGAAGTCTAATGGGCTGTTTTGACACATGTAGGGAGGAAGATTAATTTTGAGCAAGAATGGCAATTTTGGGCCACAGCTTGAGGGAAAAAATGGGCTGAAGGATGTTAGGTTATGTTTTTGGAGCAGGGTAGCAATTTTGGGAGGATGTAAGTTTAGAGTCATATTTTTCTGTGGGCCACGACTGGAGAGTGGACTTTGTCTTTAGTGTGGGAAGACTGTACTTTTATTAGGTTTTTGGGGGGGTTGACTTCGGGGAGTAAAAAGGAGATTCTAGAGTATAAAAGAGGCAGCAGTTTTTTTTGACTGTGGTCCTGGCTTTTTGGCCACGTTCTGGAGACAACAACTGGGATTATTCATTTATTCTTGGCTGGAGTGGTCTGCGGGGGCGACTAAGGAGCAGAAGGCAGCAATTTTGGGGGAGACTCCATTTGAGCAGCAAAGGTTGGGACAGCAGCCTTTGGGGAATTTTGAGGGGCTCTCCTGCGGACAACTACCATTATTTAGTACTGTTTCTAGTCTTAATTTTTAGTTTTAAATTATGTTACACAATTTATTTGTTGATTTTAGTTTAATTATGAGTAGCTAAATTTTCTAGTCTAGCCAAGGGAATCAAAACCCCTCGATATTACTTTAATCGTGAGATCGAATTGGTGTTCATATTAATTGATTATTGGTTTCTTATTTATTCTTGTGCACTTCTTGAGGATTATTTGGCACTGTTTGTATAGCTGGTAGCATGCAGGCTTTCCTAGGTAATCCAATCCACTAGAATACACGAGGTTCGGTATTCCCTAGAGTCAATGAAACTAATCGCGTGGTACGTAATTAGTGAGTTGAAAAGAATAAATAATCAATTACAATTAAGCTAATTGGGTTAATTATAGTTGAACTGGGTCCTTGACTAACGTGATCTAGGTTCTAGGAGGTTTCAGAATTGATCATCGATTATGGACGCAATTAACGGAGGTTCCTTAATTGCTAGCTTAAATTATAGGACTGAATTGTTAGGAGGTTCCAACAATGAAAACCGGTGTAACCAGTAGCTAGTTAATACATTTTTGCATCAAGGATCGATTAGTGCATCGAGGTGGTCCAATTCCCTTGACTAGACGTTTTCCGAATTTGGATTTGATAAATTGTTAAATTTTCTGTCTTTAATTTAATTTGATTTTTGTTAGTAAGTTTAATTAAAAAAAAAAAACCCCCATTTTGGTTATGCATTTTTGACTAAATTTATTTCACTCTGGTGCTCCCTGTGGATACGATCCTACTCGCATTACACTATTTTTAATAATTTCAAAAGTAAGTTTATTTTTTATTGGTCTGACAACCCATCAAAGTGGCCTACTTTGGTTTTTTATTTTGGGCAAACTCGAAAAAAAAAAAAGAAAAGTGAAGAGGACAATCAGGATGTTTTCAAACAATTAGTTGGGGTTTATATTCTATAGGACGCTAGTGAAAAATCATGAACTTGGATTCTCCGATACCTAAGATTTACATTTTTAGAGGGCTTAAGGAATTGTCAAAGATTAGGTTTTGGAACGGGGTATTACTATTTGTAGCTCAAAAATGCTATTTGTAGCTCAAAATTTTTTGTAAACTTCCAACTTTATCCTTCATTCAAAATATACTATAAATTCATTTCACAATCCAAAAACACCCTAAATCAAAGAGAAATATTGCAGAAAACATCACAATCGGCGTAGATTTACGTTGAAGCGAACGCATTGGTCGAATATTCTCGGAAAAATGGTACGTTTTTTTCGAATTTTTTTGTCGTTCGATTTGTTAGCGAATTCCATGGTACACACGCCCAGTTTGGGCGTATTTTCCATGGTGCAAACGCCCAAAGAAGTAGTGACGTCCATGGTAAGGAATAAAAATGTGGTCGTGGATACCATGGAAGGGACCGAAAAAGTGGGCGTGTGCACCATGGACTGAAATATGTGTGGGAATGCCATGGAACAAACGCCCAGCGTTTGTTCCATGGTTCAACCGCCCAAAGTGGGCGTTTGAACCATGGAACAAACCCTGGGCGTTTGTTCCATGGTGCAAACGCCCACTTTGGGCGTTTGAACCATGGAACAAACGCCAGGCGTTTGTTCCATGGCAGAAACGCCCACTTTGGGCGTGTGATACCATGGTACACACGCCCAAAATGGCGTTTCAACCATGCTTGCTATATTTAAAGAATATTTTATTATATGGTATTTCGTAGTATTCGTTAGTGTTAATATTGTAATTATTCATTTTTATTTTTAATTTTTATTATTGAAAAATTGAACTTACGTTACTGTTATAAATTATGCAGGATCCAGTTGATCTTCCCGATTTGTCGCAAGATTTGAGCGCACTTTTTTCCTCGCCTGTATACTTTGCTACTGAAGAAAATGCATTTGAGCATTGCAAGGACGTAGCGAAGGAATTACGGTTCGAGCTGGTTTGCGCAGGGTGGAATCCAAAGAGGAATGGGGTCACATATCGTTGCGCGCGCTTTAGAAATCCTATTGAGCAAGGCCCTGCACCGACACAAAGGCAGCATACAAAGCGCAAAGGATGTGGTTGCCCGTTCAAATTATATTGCTTGCAAGTGCCGAATTATGGTTGGTGGATCCGAGTATTTCCTGGGCATGAGTCGACGCATAACCATCCTGGGATAGTCTATCCAGAGGGGCACAGGCAATTTAGTTTCATGAGCGATGATGCAAGGGTTTTGGCTAATCGGTTGGATAAAGCAAATGTTAAGCCAAAAATGGTGAAGGCAATGATTGATGCGGAGTTTCCCAGAGACAATGTTACAATCAGGCATATTACCAATAACAAGTCGCAGAACAGGAGATCAAATTTGGAAGGTAGAGATATTGGGGAAGAATTTGTTCGTTTGGCTATTGAGAAGCATTATATGGTGCGGACTCTGAAGGAACCTGGGACTAATGCGATCACTCATGCATTTATGGCGCATCCAGTATCTATCCAGATGTTCAACCGATATTATTGGGTTATTGTGGTTGATTCCACTTACAAGACAAATAAGTACAAGATGCCACTCTTCCAGATAATAGGTATGACTCCTACCAATACAAATTTCAATATTGCATTTGCCATTTTGAGGGATGAGTCAAGAGATACCTATGATTGGGTGATGTCGAATTTGAGGCTTTTGTTGGATGAAGAGAAAATACCAAGTGCAATAGTCTCAGATCGAGAGATGGGCTTGCTTCAGCCTATAGCGGATCATTTTCCACATTCACACCACCTGTTATGTTTGTGGCACATAGACCGCGATGTTGATGCCATGCTGAGGAAAAAGATTCGCGATGATAAGTTGAGGTCCGACGTGAAAGGCATGTGGAAGAAACTTATTAATGCACCCACAGTGCAAGAGTATGGTATGTTATTACAGCTTTTCAAGGATAGTTACTCAACTCTTGCGCGTGCCGCTGTCGTATACTTGGAGGGTACATGGCTTTACCACAAGGAGAAGATTTGTAAGGCTTGGACAAACCAAGTTCTTCACCTTGGCAATACCAGTAGCAATCGAGTCGAGAGTACTCATGCTTCACTGAAGGATTGGATGAATTCTGGGACCCAAGCACTGGACACGCTCTTTGGTGTGATTGACGCCCATGTCATGCACCAGTTATCTCATATCAGGTACATTCATTAATTTTGAAGACTACATATTTATTTTTACACTGTATAAAAATATATTTTGATTATTTTTTCATTTAAATTTATACGCACACGTATATATGTTGTTTTAGGGGAAAACTTGAGGAATCCATGTCGACGAAACCAACTGACAAGTTACAGGGTACATACGATCTGTTGCATGGTTATGTGTCGCACCATTGTATGGATTTGATCAGCATTCAGGTTGATAAAATGATTAAGTGGGGCGATCATGTGTTTGAGCGCTGTCGGTGCTTTTGCAAGGTGACTCATGGGATTCCCTGTGCTTGCGACTTATTCAAATTGAAGGAGGCGAACGATAAGGTCACAGTCGACATGGTTCACGAATTTTGGAAAAGATTGCAGATCGTACCCTCTGAAGTGGATTCGAATACTATTTCTGCAGAGCTCAGGTATGTTTGTTGATTCGCATGTTATATTCAAAATATATATATATGTCGCCTCTATATTCATATTATATTTATTAACAGGTATTTCCGTGAGGAAATCATACCAAGATTTGAAAACAGTCGAGCTGCAATGATGCGCCAGATGCTTGTCTCAATGGAGGGAGCAGTGTTTCCTGACAGGAATAGTGGTTGTGAGCCAGCTGTCTTGTCAACATCTCGCGGTCGGCAAAGGTTACATTCATCTGTGATGAGAACACAGAGCACATTCGAGAGAGTGATGCGTCGATCAACTTCATCGGGTCGCAGATTGCATTTTGATGATGATAGAGAAGAGGTTCGTAGCTTTCCCCTATTGCCAAGGTATATCCACCCTTATTGCACTGGGTATTTGGACGTAAAGTCAGATGGCAATTGTGGTTTTCGTTCTGTGGCACATTCTTTATACGGGAACCAGGATTTATGGGCAACGGTTCGGATGGTGGCATACGGGGAAATTACAAGTAATCAAGATGTGTACAGAAATATTTTCGCTGCTTTTGCACCGAATGAGATCCCGGAGGAGCAGGGTTTAGAGTGGGCAGCGCAAAGGATAATACATCGGGCACCTTCATGTGGGATGGAATATTGGATGCACACACCAGAGGACTTATTTCCTATCGCAACATTCGCGAACGCATTGGTCGTCCATCTCAGCGATCAAAGTACAGCTTCTTGTTTCTCTGTCTTGCCTTTGAGGGTGGTAGAAGGTGCCGTTCGACCGGATAAGGAAATATGCATTGCGCACGTTCGGAATATGCATTTTATTAGTGTAAGTTTGATCCCTAATGGTCCTATTCCACCATTGATCCGCATCTGGCATCGTTATCGCGATGCAAGGCTGGCGGCGTTTGCAACGTCAGATGAGTTTGTGGATAGGGTTACAGCGTGGGATGGGATATGCCCATGATTTTGTACATCTGACTATGTTGAGGCAAATAATTGTTTTTTTTTAAATACTATTTTGTGCGTATGTATGTAGACGTAGTATATGCTAATTGGCACACGCTAACAACGAAATATATCAATAATAATAGATCAACTGAAAATGTACTACAAAAATGTTAACAATTACTTAACAATTATATCAAGATGTGCATATATCAATAATAATAGATAAAATGAAAATGTACTACAATAATGTTAACATGACCTAACTATCATCTAGATAGGAGCCATCTATGCATCAATCTGGCCAGCTCTGCATCGTACTCCTCCGCCTGGGGGATGCCTGCATCTCTAATAACCGCAACATGCCTCTGAGCGACCCTCTCGTACTCTCTGACCCACTGAAAAATGCAAATACCAAAAATGAATATCTATAATAAATAACTTGAACCCATTATTATAATTATAATACATAAAAAAATAAAAAACTTACATATTCAGAATTGGCGCGCGATGGCACGCGATTCGGGTCACTGAGTGGGATGTCACGGAAAAGCCGGGGATGAGAGTATTGCTTGTACCACTCCATGTAAGTGACGTCGCATGAGCCGGGATTCTCAATACTGGACTGTAGCCTATCAGTCCGTATGCAATAAATATCCGCAGAATCCCATAGATCCCGGGCCATTCCCTTAGCGAACTCAACCTTGTAAGTCTTCCCATGATATGGCCGAAGACAATCAGTAGGCCGGAGTATCCTATTGGGGACTCTCTGAACGAATCCCAACTGGCGGACGCATCTATCGGGCATATATGGCTCCACAAACTCGCCATATGCTATCAATCCTCTAAAAATGGTCCGCTCCATGCGCACGTGAGGATCCGGCCCATAGGGCAACCAGGTCACCTACATGATGAAGTCAAAATACATTAAAAATACTACCTATGTAACTTCAAATAGCATATGTAAATTTTAATAAAACAAATATTTATTAACATACCTCATCGACTGTCAGCCTATCGAGCTGCTCCCGGTACTCAGTCATACTCCATCCCTTGTCGACGCGGGTGCCAACCTTCCACAATTTAGCGCGCGGGGTATGCGGAGGAACAATCATGGGCGCGGACTGGGGTCTAAATACTGGAAAATACTCATATATCCAGGCCTGTAATAACGTAAGACATCCGGCCATAGACGAAATGCCACCTCTACTAGCTATACCTAACTGCCTGTATAGCCAAGCGAGTGTAGCAGAACCCCATGAAAACTGGCCAACACCCTCGATGTTGTTCCTAATCTGCATAATGGAGTGTGGCCTAAACTTATTCCCACTCTTGTCTGGGAATAAACAAGCGCCTATGGTAACCCACAGCCACGCCTCCATATCAAACACCGGATGCCTCCGATCACCACCATGCCTCCGACGCTCAAAAACCTTCTCAGTAACAATAGCCCCACTCGTATAATACTCCTTCCATGTAGAGCGACTGGAAGAAGAAAGCTCAAGAATATCTCTAGAAAATCCCTGGATGATGTCCAAATCCACGACCTCGTCCAGCAACTCACCATCTACAGGTATGCGGAGTATCTCGAACACGTCATGGAGCAGTATCCCCATCTCCCCAAACGGAAGATGGAAGGTGTTGGTGTCTGGCTGCCACCGCTCGATAAATGCGCATATAAGAGGTATATCTATAGACCTAAACATGGTCGAAGGCAAGTGGGCCAAACCTGTCTCCCTCAGTGTCAACCGCCAATCATCGGGCATCTCGCCATACCAGTCCACCAACTTACGACACACCCCGGCCCTATTCTGGCACCTAAAGGGCTCCCTAAGTGGTTGGTTGGGGTCTACGTACCGCGATGCCACATGACCCAGCCAACTAGGGATCACAGACCCATCCCTAGGGCCACCAATACAAGGCGTAGTAACCCGCCATTGTTCCTCAACAACTTTTGCACGCTTTCTTTTCTCTAATTTAACAAAAAATGATATATATATATATATAATTACCACAATTCAACCGAATTTTAATAAAGGCCACAAACAATTATAATTAATAATAATCATATAAATATTTTGTACATTAAATATGTAAATGTTGAAAAAAATATATCAAGTCACATATATGAAAGACACTTAGTAAAATAACAAGTAAATATGCATAAATTACGAATGCAAATTCCAATATAGTAATTCAATTTTAACCCTAAATAGTTATAGATTTGTAAGCATGTACCTTTAGCTGTAAACCGCCCATCAGATTTGCTGCGAATCTGAGAGACGTTCTCCTCGCGGATATGCACATCATCGCCCTCCTCATCCCCACTATCTCCACTATCCTCATGATCCTCTCCACTATCCATCTGCTCCTCCCCACCTCCACCTCTATGCTCGTCCTCCTCGCCTATGTGCTCATCCTCCCCGCCGAGGAAAAAATCATGCCCGCCTAGGATGTACTGCTCACCACCAGTGAGGTAATCCGAACTGGGAATGATATAATCCTCCCCGTGTGTGTCATGCTCCGTACCTCCTTCGTATTGCTGCTCATCCATCCAATTCTGGGATGAGCTACCCCTATTTGCTCTCTTCTTCCGATTCGAAACAGTAGGCCGCTGTCGCGGTGCAGGTACATCCGGAGGCTGCAAAACAAGTAATAATTCGAAAAGTAAGTTAACAATAATTAAATTAAATTGGTATAAAATTAGTGAAATAAGTTCAACAATATATCAAATAATGAAAATTAGCAATAAAAATCAAATAACATATGTGCAAATAAATAATTTTAACATTAGGCACATAAGTTCAATAATTAACTCAAACAACTTAATACTAATTTAAATAATTAATTCAAAGTAACCAAAACAAACATTGATAAATTATACAAATAAATAATCTACACATTACACACGTAAGTTCAATAGTTGAATTTAATAATTACGATACTAATTGAAATAATTAAAAGTACCTAAAAATTAACATTAACGACAATAATTAAATAATTAATCAATTAAAATTAATATAAATAATAAATTATAAAAAAAAATCGGGACGCCGGGCGTCCGGTCCATTGACCGGACGGCCGGCTGTCCGGTCGATGGACCGGACGGCCGGCGTCCGGTCGATGGACCGGACGCCAGGCGTCCAGTCCATCATCTGGACGCCATGCGTTCGGCCGATGGACCGGACGCCCGGCGTCCAGATGATGGACTGGACGCCTGGCGTCTGGTCCATCGACCGGACGCCGGCCGTCCGGTCCATTGACCGGACGCCGGCCGTCCGGTCCATCGACCGGACGGCCGGCCGTCCGGTGTCCGCCGCCGCCGCAAATTTACTGATAAATTTTAAAAAATTACCTGGCCAATCATCAAGCCTTTTCCTGCTCCGTGCCGCCTGGGTTGTTCTCCTCCAGCACCTTGGCGTCTGTCCATGGATTTTTTTGAGAGATGAGAGTTTTCAAAATTTTCAAAGAATGAAGATGCTGCAATGCTTTGGAAGTCCTTATATATATATAAAAACCGGACGCCCGTTTTTTTGCCTCCGACCATGGGCCGGACGCATGGAGGGTGCGCCCGACCATGGTGCCGGACGCCCCATCCATGCGTCCGGCCATGGTGCCGGACGAACAACTTATGCGTCCGGCACCATGGCCGGACGCATGGATGGGGCGTCCGGCACCATGGTCGGGCGCCTCCTCCATGCGTTCGGCTCCATGGCTGGGCGCATCGTTTTTTCTCTCGTGCCATGGTATTTGCGTCCCTTTTTAAAGTTTGTACCATGGTTATTACTTAAATTCATGTCGCGACATCCATGGGTCGAGTGACTTTTTCCGAAATTTGTCTTTTAAAAATTTATTATTTTTAGTTCGGGGTTACTTTAGTCATTTTACCTCTTTTTATGAGCTACAAATAGCGTTTTTGAGCTACAAATAGCGTTTCAGTTTGGAACGGTTGGGCATTGCTTACAGTGGCTGCTGGCAAATGAAGAAGAATGGTTAATTAATTTGTGTTTCATAGAGGGGTTAGTTTTGTCTTTTTCAAATAATTTTTTTTTGCCCTTTTTTAATTTCTTGACAGAATTAGATTGGTTTTTTGATATATTTAATCATCTCCGCCCTTTAATTCCCACGATTGGGCGACACAAGGGGATTTTGTAATTTTTTAAATTTGAAGGGAGTTTTAGTATTTAGACCAAAACCCCTTTTTATTATTAACGTTTTTTTAAAGTCTGGCTTTTTTTGTCACCTTGAAGGAATTAGTCAGTCCGGGCCAAATCAAAAATTTCACTTTCGTGCTATGCATTTCAGAATCGAAAACTTTCGATCGAGCCCAAACACTAGTATAAATTCCTTTGATTCCGATCTTGCTTTAACTTGTTCAATTCAATATACCCACTAAAATTTGAATCTTTAAATATAAGTGGAAAGATTAAAGATTCGACCTTTAAAGCGTGTCCCTCAAGAAATCAATTGAGAAAGATCAAATATTCGACTTTTGAAGCTTCTCAAGAAATCCCTTAAATATCTCCAAGATAAATTCGAAAGTTGTGTGGGCAACTGTCTACCGGATTGATCGGCCAAAGCCCGTGAAAACAATCTGAAGAAACTTACCCAAAAATTGGCCGCTGGAAACCTGATACAAAATCGCTGCCGGAAATTGATCATCCCGCGTAGAAAACTGGATCTTCACCGGAAATTGAAACTGCTGGAAAAAATAAACCCAGCCCGCCGGAAAACCCAAATCCGATTACTTTTTAGAAAGATAAAATGCCGACTTCGAGTGCCTCTTAGTTGCTTAGCTCTCTAAGTCCCTCTCTAGGCTTTCTCTCTCTAGAGTCAAGATTTCTTATGTCCTCACTTTCTTATGTTTTTAGGACAAGACCTTATCTATTTATAGGAGTTTCAAAGGAGACCTTAAGCAGTGGGTTTGAGTTGGGCCTTCTAGTTAGACTCTTTATTAATTTCTAAATCTTTACTAGACTAATTAATACTAATTGACTCAAGGATAATTAATTAATTAAATAATTAAATCCATTTTGTCAATTAATCCAACACATAATTAATCGTACCACTAACGAATTAATTATGGAACTACCGCTCAAATCGAAATTGCTTCCGGGTACCACTTTAATTATTTTTTTATCTCCTCATATCAAAAATATAGTGCTCGTCAATTTATTAATTACTGACAAATTAATTAATCAACTTCTTCTCATCCGAGATTAGTATCACTCAACTTTATTACTATACTGGACATAAATCCACCTACCGGGTTTAGTATAATAATCCTTACGAGCTCATCTCGAGAACACCATCACCCTGGACGCACAGGTTGTTGGGAATAGTCTAGGTGTTTAATCCAATTAAACAGCGGAATCCTAAACTATGAGGATCGGGTCTTACCCTTGAAGCGTAATCGGTTGCGCACGTCGCCTGGCTCCTCTGAGAAGATGGCGTTTTGTTGTCTCCAAAATCCTTCCTCAAAGGATCCTCTACTCTCAAGCACGAAAGCCTTCGCAGGTTGGTGCTAGCCAATCTTGCCTACCCGGAGAATTTGGGAAAATCTGTGTATTTTTCTGATGAGAATCATTCAAAAAAATCCTTCCCCCACAATTATATCCCTAGGATATTTGTAGAGAATTAATTTCCAAAATCAGTATTGTAATTTATCCAATTATAACTTAACTGATTTTAGTAATTTCCAAATCAGTATTATTACCAAATATTATTTAACTGATTCCAAGTCAGTATTTAAATAATATTTACTAATTCCAAATCAGCCTTAAATAACACTTTAATGATTTGGGTTATACACCAAGCCCATGGATCAACCCATGACCCATGGATCAGGCTGATGGGTCAAGAACTTCAATTGCAATTAAGTCCCTTGATTTATCAGCCCATCCCAATTGTTCCCAGGTAATTAATTAACTATTAATTAATACCACCGAACTTTCCAATAATATTCAATTAAACCATTTAATTAAATCTTATTTATTTAAGTATAACAATTATACTTATTGTAGGCAAGAATACTTATTCTGCATCATTGGACTTTCTTATGTGCGATCCTGTAGGCCCATTCCAAATTGGCAACGGATAACTCAATCTCATTGATTAATCCATAAGTCATTAGTGGTCTCTAGCAAGACATAATGACTACCCAATTTGGAATGGAGGGTCGAATGGAGATTCAACACAACCTTTCCGAGCAAACTGCGTACGATCCTCTACATCGATATCCAGTTTAGCATAAGGCATGGAACCATCATCCTTATGTAGCTAAACGTTTACTTGATCTCTTAGTGACACTGAATCCTTCAAGCAAATGATATCCTATCATTCCTTGGGCATGGCCATGCACTTTTCAGTTCACTATCAAGTGGCCAAGATATCATCTCTCACTTAAGAGAGATTTGTAGTCCCATCACTTCACCTACATACCTTAGCGTGTCTCATAGTGTACCCAATCATACCCGTACTTGGCAACCTGTTACGGCCCCGTTAGGCGTATGTCAAAGCACACTACAATTCACCTAAGACCATGTAGTGATTTCTGGTCTAAGGATCCTAGTACCAGTACTACTCAAAAGAATCACTCATGATCTGGTTAGTCCATGGAGTGTTTCTTTTGGCGGATCGATTTCATGAATTTAAATATGCACAAGGATATTACTATCATGAAATTAACTCATTTGATAAACAATCAATCAAGCGACAAATATCTTATTTACATAAATACCCTCAAAGTATATTTACATAAATAGCCCTCATTAGGGCACATTCACCAACAATCTCCCACTTGCCCGATGAAGGGCTATGTCCTAAACTGTTTAAGACCAAGCTCTATTACATGTCTATCAAACTTTGACTGTGGTAGAGCTTTTGTGAGAGGATCTGCTATATTGTCGTCTGACCCTATTTTGCACACTTTCACATCTCCTCGATCAATGATCTCTCGGATGAGGTGAAACCTTCTGAGTATGTGTTTGGTTTTCTGGTGTGACCGAGGCTCTTTAGCTTGTGCGATGGCCCCGTTATTGTCACAGAAAAGTTCTATCGGATCTTGGATACTCGGTATCACTCCGATGTCTGACACGAACTTTCTCAGCCAAACAGCTTCCTTTGCAGCATCTGATGCAGCAATGTACTCAGACTCTGTTGTAGAATCGGCTGTTGTATCTTGCTTTGAGCTTTTCCAACTTATTGCACCGCCATTCAGACTAAACACGTAGCCTGATTGTGACTTCATGTCATCTTGATCTGTTTGGAAAGCAGCATCAGCGTAACCTTGTACAATGAGCTGTTCTTGTCCTCCATACACTAGCATTAATCCTTTAGTTCTTCGTAAGTACTTCAGGATTGCTTTGACTGCAGTCCAATGATCCATCCCTGGATCTTGTTGGTATCTGCTAGTCATGCTAAGTGCATGTGCAACATCCGGACGGGTACACAACATGGCATACATGATAGATCCTATTGCCGAAGCATATGGGACTCTACTCATTGTATCCCTCTCCTCTCTTGTTGAAGGACCTTGGTCCTTCTTCAAGAGAAGGCCATGTCTAAATGGTACCTTACCATTTTTGGAGTTAGACATATTGAATCTTTTCAATATCTTGTCTATGTACCCTTCTTGACTTAGTCCCAGAAGCCTTTTAGACCTATCTCTATAGATCTTGATACCTAGTATCGTCTCAGCTTCTCCTAAGTCTTTCATAGAAAATACACTCCCCAACCATTGTTTGATGTCTTTCATCAAAGGAATGTCATTTCCTATGAGCAGGATGTCGTCTACATATAGGACAAGGAAAACAATCTTGCTCCCACTAACTTTCTTGTAAACACAAGGCTCATCTTCGTTCTTGATGAATCCGTAACCTTTTACTTCCTCATCAAAACGAAGATTCCAACTTCGAGATGCTTGCTTTAGTCCATAGATGGACCTTTGAAGCTTACATACTCGATTAGGATGCTTTTGATCGATGTATCCCTCGGGTTGTTTCATATAAACATCCTCGAGTAGGTTTCCATTCAGGAAAGCCGTCTTAACATCCATCTGCCATACCTCATAGTCAAAATATGCTGCTATGGCAAGCATTGTCCTAATGGACTTGAGCATTACGACAGGGGAGAAGGTTTCATCATAGTCTATACCATGAGTCTGTCTGAAACCTTTAGCCACTAGTCGTGCCTTGAAGATCCCGCCAGGTTTTACCTTGAAAATCCACTTGCAATCGACAACCTTTGCCTGAACAGGAGGGTCAATCAAAGTCCACACTTTATTGTCCCTCATGGATTGCATTTCAGATTCCATAGCTTCTAGCCATTTATCAGAATCCGGACTTTCTAAAACCTGTTTGTAGTTCGCGGGCTCATTAGAGTCCACCAAGATCAAATCTTGATCGTCAGTCATGAGAAATCCGTATCTCTCGGGTTGTTGACGAGATCTACTAGACCTTCTAGGTTCTTGTGCTGTTGACTCAGGTTGCTCATCTTCATGAGTTTCCATGTCAACTTCCATCTGAGTTTCTGTAGATCGTTCTACATCCTCTAGTGGTTCTTGAACTTCTCCGAGTTCTATTCTACTCCCACTGTCTTTCTTGTACAGAAATTCTTTCTCTAAGAAAGTAGCTCCTCGAGCAACGAACACTTTGTTCTCAGTTGGGTTGTAGAATTGATATCCTTTGGTTTCCTTAGGATATCCCACAAATAGGCATTTGTCAGTTTTGGGTTCAAGCTTATTACTTTGTAAACGCTTTACATGAGCTTGACAACCCCAAACTCGTAGATAGGACATATAGGGCTTCCGACCCATCCATATCTCATATGGAGTCTTATCTACTGCCTTAGATGGAATACGATTCAATAAGTAGGCAGCAGAAAGGAGAGCATAACCCCAAAAGGATGTAGGGAGAGTTGCTAGGCCCATCATTGATCGAACCATATCTAATAAGGTCCGATTTCTCCTCTCGGATACACCATTCCATTGAGGTGTTCCTGGTGGAGTCAGCTGTGAAACAATTCCACACTGTTTTAGATAGCCATCGAACTCATCACTAAGGTATTCACCTCCCCGATCGGAGCGAATAACCTTAATCCTTCTATCCAACTGATTCTCTACTTCGTTTTTAAACTCTTTGAACTTTTCAAAAGTTTCACTTTTATACCTCATGAAGTAGACATACCCATATCTACTAAAGTCATCAGTAAAAGTTACGAAGTATTCAAATCCACCTCTGGCTTGTGTGCTCATTGGTCCACATACATCCGTATGTATTAGGGCCAATAGCTCACTTGTTCTTTCACCTTTCTTGTTGAAAGGACTCTTTGTCATTTTGCCTTGCAAGCAGGGTTCGCAGGTATCATATGATTCAAAATCAAATGAACCAAGCACTCCATCCTTGTGAAGCTTTTGAACTCGCTTTTCATTTGCATGGCCTAATCGACAATGCCAAAGGTATGTTGGACTTAAATCATCTTTAGTTGATTTAGCTTTCTTTTCTATGTTATAGACTGGTTTTTCTTGGGTCAAATCCAAGACATACAGACCGTTACACATATTTGCAACTCCGTATAAAATATCATTTCGATATAAAGATAACGAGTTATTCTCTATAATAAATCGAAAACCTTTATTATCTAAACTCGAAACTGAAATAATATTTCTGCTCAAAGCAGGTACATAATAACAATTTTCAAGTTCGATATTTAAACCAGAAGGTAAAGACAGAGTGTAATCTCCAACTTCAACAGCAGCAACTCTTGCCCCGTTGCCCACTCGGAGATCTACTTCACCTTTCTTTGTTATCCTTCTATTTCTGAGTCCTTGCACATTAGTACAAATGTGAGCCCCACAGCCAGTATCTAATACCCATGAGGTTGACATAGAAAGATTTATTTCTATAACAAAGATACCTGAAGCTTGTTCACGAAACATTTCCGTCAGTGACTCATAAATTCGGAACGCTTCCAAATTCATGAACTGCTTTTGAAGCTCACCTGTCATAGACGTGAGCATCAAGCACGTCACATCATCGGAGTAGCTTTTCAGCTTATCCCAGGTTCGTTGAACAGTTGCCGAAGCATTTTGTGGTGGTTCAGGTAAAGGGGTCTCTAAGACATGTAGCTTCCTTTCTTGTTTGAGAACTATTCTCAAGTTTCTTTCCCAATCTAAGAAGTTTGGTCCAACCAATTTACCTTTATCCAATATACTTCTTAGAGTAGAGTTTAAGATAACATTTGTGCTAGATGATGCCATTTCTACAAAGAGTATATGCAAAATATTAGAATGAGTTTTGAAAAATGTTTTCCACAATAGCCAAAATTGAAATCCCCAACAATTTTGTGTTGGTGCTAGATTGTGGGCCGAAAATCCACAAAGAGTCAACCCCAGTCTTGCTTTGGCAAGTATCGTAGGGATCGGGCTCTTCTGGTAGGCAACGTTCAAATCACATTCCATGTAATTTAACGCTTTCCAATTGCATACCATGCAACTTTTCGGTGATAGGATGAACATTCCAAATGTTTGACACCATCCTATCTTTGCAAAATTAATCCCTAGTCAACTTATCGGGTCAAGCTAGGATTAATTTTCCCAAGTTAAACCATCCCTCAAGGCATCACATCAATAGACACCCACACAGTTTTTCCATAACAAGTGGTAGTGATAAAGTTGAGCATCTAATACCCAAACAGTTTTTCCACTCATTAATGGTAGTGATAAAGTTGGGCACTATTATGTAACAACCCGCCGCACGAAAAAAACCTGAGGCCCTTGGGCTCTCCAAGTCCACCAGACGTTCGACGCTCAAGCGGGCCCTCAAGTATGGAAGCAAAATCTTGGGTTTTTTTTTTTTTTTTGGGATTTTAGTTTGATCGGCTTAACATGCATTTTCGTTTATCATATTCATTTGCATATCAAATAAAATGAATAAAAGCAATGAATTGGGCTCTAGTCTATTACAAAGCCTTTTAAAATCTTCATATAGGGCCTCCGCTCCTGGGCTCCACCATGGACTCTTCTTGGAACCTCCTTTTGAGCCTAACTATTACATGATGATTTTATAGGCACGCAGGCCCAATTCAAAATTGGCTCGCAGGCCCCAACTTTTAAAACGTTAAAATAAAAAGCCCAATTCATGCTTTGAAACACATAAAATGCATATGCTCATACAAGCCGGTTTTAATTTAAGCCGATTAATTTTAAGGATTGTGTAACTATTACAGAATTAAAATTGATCGTGTCATGATCAATTTTAATCAATCCTTCTGTTCATTTTACATTTATCCAAAATGATGCATGAACATGCTTGCATAATTATGATGCTTCAAATAAAATTTAAACAATTTAAATAAGCATCAAAATTAAAATAAAATAAAATAAATAAATAAAAATTCAAAATTTAAACTAATTAATTAATCTAATTAATTATTTATTTATTTATTTATTTATTTATCTTTTTAAATTATTTTAATCTAATTAAAATAATTATTTTAAAATTTATCTAATTATCTAATTAAGATAAATTTAAACTTATAGGATAAAATTCTAAATTAATCCTATCTTTATCTAATAAGACTATTTAATTAAAATCTTATTAAATAAAATTCAAAAAATTTCAAAATTTTAATTTTTTTTGAAACTTTTGGGGTCAATATTTGGTAATTAAAATAAAATTCTGGGCTAGGGTTTTGAGGAGGGCTCAAAGTCCAGGGGCCATTATGCAATTTTAAAACTATTTTAAAATCTGGCTAGACGGGGGCAGTTCAGTAATTTACCGAAATTCCCGGGCTTAGGGTTTTAAAGGAACAAAACTTCTGGGGTCCCTATGCAATTTTAAAACAATTTTAAAACTGATGGCATTTTAGGGTTTTGAGGCTGCGGCGGGGGCATTTTGGTAATTTCAGCCCCTAGGGCTTCAACCGCCCGCCGCCAGCCTCCGGTCGTCTTCCTCGGCCAGTTTGCGATTCCCGGCGAGAAACGAAAAATTTCACGGCGTCATCGATGAACACCGTTCATCTCGTCCGATCTCTCCCGGTGATCTGGAGTTCCCGATGATCAAAGAACCATCATCGATCTTCGAAGATCCAAACGGAAATCTCGTCCAACAAAATTTCCGGCGACCCCGATTTTCCGACGAAATTCGAAGAACGAACTTCTCCGTCCGACAAGCAACAAAACCCTTTTAAAACAATTGGAAAATCATCGGAATCATCCCGGTCACAAAACCCAGCCTTTAATACTCAATTTTCAGAGCAAAAACATCCCCAAAAACCTTTGTTTTAAACTCGTTTCTCCGGCGGTCGGTTTCGAAAACCCAAGGGAAAAAATTTCGATTCTCAGAAATCATTTTAGTTTTGAAACCCAAATCACCCGAAAACGATTTCCGGGAGAACGAAGAACAAAACCCTCAAAGAATTTTGAACAAAAATCATGAAATCTGGCCATATCGGGCGCTCGCGATTTCCGACGAGAATCCGGCCGGTCAAAAAATTTTCCGGCCGGTCGATATCAACCCAGTCCGGCGGAGCTTCAAAATAATTTCCAGAAAAATTTTTAATTATTTTTTCCAGTTTTTTTTTTTTTTTTTCTTTTGCTTTCTAAAAGCCCGATTTTTCCAAAATTTTATTAAAATCAATTTTAATTAAAATCCAATTACTTTTAATCAAAATCAATTTTAATTTTAACACTAAAATTATAAGCCTAGCTCTGATACCACTGTTGGGAATAGTCTAGGTGTTTAATCCAATTAAACAGCGGAATCCTAAACTATGAGGATCGGGTCTTACCCTTGAAGCGTAATCGGTTGCGCACGTCGCCTGGCTCCTCTGAGAAGATGGCGTTTTGTTGTCTCCAAAATCCTTCCTCAAAGGATCCTCTACTCTCAAGCACGAAAGCCTTCGCAGGTTGGTGCTAGCCAATCTTGCCTACCCGGAGAATTTGGGAAAATCTGTGTATTTTTCTGATGAGAATCATTCAAAAAAATCCTTCCCCCACAATTATATCCCTAGGATATTTGTAGAGAATTAATTTCCAAAATCAGTATTGTAATTTATCCAATTATAACTTAACTGATTTTAGTAATTTCCAAATCAGTATTATTACCAAATATTATTTAACTGATTCCAAGTCAGTATTTAAATAATATTTACTAATTCCAAATCAGCCTTAAATAACACTTTAATGATTTGGGTTATACACCAAGCCCATGGATCAACCCATGACCCATGGATCAGGCTGATGGGTCAAGAACTTCAATTGCAATTAAGTCCCTTGATTTATCAGCCCATCCCAATTGTTCCCAGGTAATTAATTAACTATTAATTAATACCACCGAACTTTCCAATAATATTCAATTAAACCATTTAATTAAATCTTATTTATTTAAGTATAACAATTATACTTATTGTAGGCAAGAATACTTATTCTGCATCATTGGACTTTCTTATGTGCGATCCTGTAGGCCCATTCCAAATTGGCAACGGATAACTCAATCTCATTGATTAATCCATAAGTCATTAGTGGTCTCTAGCAAGACATAATGACTACCCAATTTGGAATGGAGGGTCGAATGGAGATTCAACACAACCTTTCCGAGCAAACTGCGTACGATCCTCTACATCGATATCCAGTTTAGCATAAGGCATGGAACCATCATCCTTATGTAGCTAAACGTTTACTTGATCTCTTAGTGACACTGAATCCTTCAAGCAAATGATATCCTATCATTCCTTGGGCATGGCCATGCACTTTTCAGTTCACTATCAAGTGGCCAAGATATCATCTCTCACTTAAGAGAGATTTGTAGTCCCATCACTTCACCTACATACCTTAGCGTGTCTCATAGTGTACCCAATCATACCCGTACTTGGCAACCTGTTACGGCCCCGTTAGGCGTATGTCAAAGCACACTACAATTCACCTAAGACCATGTAGTGATTTCTGGTCTAAGGATCCTAGTACCAGTACTACTCAAAAGAATCACTCATGATCTGGTTAGTCCATGGAGTGTTTCTTTTGGCGGATCGATTTCATGAATTTAAATATGCACAAGGATATTACTATCATGAAATTAACTCATTTGATAAACAATCAATCAAGCGACAAATATCTTATTTACATAAATACCCTCAAAGTATATTTACATAAATAGCCCTCATTAGGGCACATTCACCAACAATCTCCCACTTGCCCGATGAAGGGCTATGTCCTAAACTGTTTAAGACCAAGCTCTATTACATGTCTATCAAACTTTGACTGTGGTAGAGCTTTTGTGAGAGGATCTGCTATATTGTCGTCTGACCCTATTTTGCACACTTTCACATCTCCTCGATCAATGATCTCTCGGATGAGGTGAAACCTTCTGAGTATGTGTTTGGTTTTCTGGTGTGACCGAGGCTCTTTAGCTTGTGCGATGGCCCCGTTATTGTCACAGAAAAGTTCTATCGGATCTTGGATACTCGGTATCACTCCGATGTCTGACACGAACTTTCTCAGCCAAACAGCTTCCTTTGCAGCATCTGATGCAGCAATGTACTCAGACTCTGTTGTAGAATCGGCTGTTGTATCTTGCTTTGAGCTTTTCCAACTTATTGCACCGCCATTCAGACTAAACACGTAGCCTGATTGTGACTTCATGTCATCTTGATCTGTTTGGAAAGCAGCATCAGCGTAACCTTGTACAATGAGCTGTTCTTGTCCTCCATACACTAGCATTAATCCTTTAGTTCTTCGTAAGTACTTCAGGATTGCTTTGACTGCAGTCCAATGATCCATCCCTGGATCTTGTTGGTATCTGCTAGTCATGCTAAGTGCATGTGCAACATCCGGACGGGTACACAACATGGCATACATGATAGATCCTATTGCCGAAGCATATGGGACTCTACTCATTGTATCCCTCTCCTCTCTTGTTGAAGGACCTTGGTCCTTCTTCAAGAGAAGGCCATGTCTAAATGGTACCTTACCATTTTTGGAGTTAGACATATTGAATCTTTTCAATATCTTGTCTATGTACCCTTCTTGACTTAGTCCCAGAAGCCTTTTAGACCTATCTCTATAGATCTTGATACCTAGTATCGTCTCAGCTTCTCCTAAGTCTTTCATAGAAAATACACTCCCCAACCATTGTTTGATGTCTTTCATCAAAGGAATGTCATTTCCTATGAGCAGGATGTCGTCTACATATAGGACAAGGAAAACAATCTTGCTCCCACTAACTTTCTTGTAAACACAAGGCTCATCTTCGTTCTTGATGAATCCGTAACCTTTTACTTCCTCATCAAAACGAAGATTCCAACTTCGAGATGCTTGCTTTAGTCCATAGATGGACCTTTGAAGCTTACATACTCGATTAGGATGCTTTTGATCGATGTATCCCTCGGGTTGTTTCATATAAACATCCTCGAGTAGGTTTCCATTCAGGAAAGCCGTCTTAACATCCATCTGCCATACCTCATAGTCAAAATATGCTGCTATGGCAAGCATTGTCCTAATGGACTTGAGCATTACGACAGGGGAGAAGGTTTCATCATAGTCTATACCATGAGTCTGTCTGAAACCTTTAGCCACTAGTCGTGCCTTGAAGATCCCGCCAGGTTTTACCTTGAAAATCCACTTGCAATCGACAACCTTTGCCTGAACAGGAGGGTCAATCAAAGTCCACACTTTATTGTCCCTCATGGATTGCATTTCAGATTCCATAGCTTCTAGCCATTTATCAGAATCCGGACTTTCTAAAACCTGTTTGTAGTTCGCGGGCTCATTAGAGTCCACCAAGATCAAATCTTGATCGTCAGTCATGAGAAATCCGTATCTCTCGGGTTGTTGACGAGATCTACTAGACCTTCTAGGTTCTTGTGCTGTTGACTCAGGTTGCTCATCTTCATGAGTTTCCATGTCAACTTCCATCTGAGTTTCTGTAGATCGTTCTACATCCTCTAGTGGTTCTTGAACTTCTCCGAGTTCTATTCTACTCCCACTGTCTTTCTTGTACAGAAATTCTTTCTCTAAGAAAGTAGCTCCTCGAGCAACGAACACTTTGTTCTCAGTTGGGTTGTAGAATTGATATCCTTTGGTTTCCTTAGGATATCCCACAAATAGGCATTTGTCAGTTTTGGGTTCAAGCTTATTACTTTGTAAACGCTTTACATGAGCTTGACAACCCCAAACTCGTAGATAGGACATATAGGGCTTCCGACCCATCCATATCTCATATGGAGTCTTATCTACTGCCTTAGATGGAATACGATTCAATAAGTAGGCAGCAGAAAGGAGAGCATAACCCCAAAAGGATGTAGGGAGAGTTGCTAGGCCCATCATTGATCGAACCATATCTAATAAGGTCCGATTTCTCCTCTCGGATACACCATTCCATTGAGGTGTTCCTGGTGGAGTCAGCTGTGAAACAATTCCACACTGTTTTAGATAGCCATCGAACTCATCACTAAGGTATTCACCTCCCCGATCGGAGCGAATAACCTTAATCCTTCTATCCAACTGATTCTCTACTTCGTTTTTAAACTCTTTGAACTTTTCAAAAGTTTCACTTTTATACCTCATGAAGTAGACATACCCATATCTACTAAAGTCATCAGTAAAAGTTACGAAGTATTCAAATCCACCTCTGGCTTGTGTGCTCATTGGTCCACATACATCCGTATGTATTAGGGCCAATAGCTCACTTGTTCTTTCACCTTTCTTGTTGAAAGGACTCTTTGTCATTTTGCCTTGCAAGCAGGGTTCGCAGGTATCATATGATTCAAAATCAAATGAACCAAGCACTCCATCCTTGTGAAGCTTTTGAACTCGCTTTTCATTTGCATGGCCTAATCGACAATGCCAAAGGTATGTTGGACTTAAATCATCTTTAGTTGATTTAGCTTTCTTTTCTATGTTATAGACTGGTTTTTCTTGGGTCAAATCCAAGACATACAGACCGTTACACATATTTGCAACTCCGTATAAAATATCATTTCGATATAAAGATAACGAGTTATTCTCTATAATAAATCGAAAACCTTTATTATCTAAACTCGAAACTGAAATAATATTTCTGCTCAAAGCAGGTACATAATAACAATTTTCAAGTTCGATATTTAAACCAGAAGGTAAAGACAGAGTGTAATCTCCAACTTCAACAGCAGCAACTCTTGCCCCGTTGCCCACTCGGAGATCTACTTCACCTTTCTTTGTTATCCTTCTATTTCTGAGTCCTTGCACATTAGTACAAATGTGAGCCCCACAGCCAGTATCTAATACCCATGAGGTTGACATAGAAAGATTTATTTCTATAACAAAGATACCTGAAGCTTGTTCACGAAACATTTCCGTCAGTGACTCATAAATTCGGAACGCTTCCAAATTCATGAACTGCTTTTGAAGCTCACCTGTCATAGACGTGAGCATCAAGCACGTCACATCATCGGAGTAGCTTTTCAGCTTATCCCAGGTTCGTTGAACAGTTGCCGAAGCATTTTGTGGTGGTTCAGGTAAAGGGGTCTCTAAGACATGTAGCTTCCTTTCTTGTTTGAGAACTATTCTCAAGTTTCTTTCCCAATCTAAGAAGTTTGGTCCAACCAATTTACCTTTATCCAATATACTTCTTAGAGTAGAGTTTAAGATAACATTTGTGCTAGATGATGCCATTTCTACAAAGAGTATATGCAAAATATTAGAATGAGTTTTGAAAAATGTTTTCCACAATAGCCAAAATTGAAATCCCCAACAATTTTGTGTTGGTGCTAGATTGTGGGCCGAAAATCCACAAAGAGTCAACCCCAGTCTTGCTTTGGCAAGTATCGTAGGGATCGGGCTCTTCTGGTAGGCAACGTTCAAATCACATTCCATGTAATTTAACGCTTTCCAATTGCATACCATGCAACTTTTCGGTGATAGGATGAACATTCCAAATGTTTGACACCATCCTATCTTTGCAAAATTAATCCCTAGTCAACTTATCGGGTCAAGCTAGGATTAATTTTCCCAAGTTAAACCATCCCTCAAGGCATCACATCAATAGACACCCACACAGTTTTTCCATAACAAGTGGTAGTGATAAAGTTGAGCATCTAATACCCAAACAGTTTTTCCACTCATTAATGGTAGTGATAAAGTTGGGCACTATTATGTAACAACCCGCCGCACGAAAAAAACCTGAGGCCCTTGGGCTCTCCAAGTCCACCAGACGTTCGACGCTCAAGCGGGCCCTCAAGTATGGAAGCAAAATCTTGGGTTTTTTTTTTTTTTTTGGGATTTTAGTTTGATCGGCTTAACATGCATTTTCGTTTATCATATTCATTTGCATATCAAATAAAATGAATAAAAGCAATGAATTGGGCTCTAGTCTATTACAAAGCCTTTTAAAATCTTCATATAGGGCCTCCGCTCCTGGGCTCCACCATGGACTCTTCTTGGAACCTCCTTTTGAGCCTAACTATTACATGATGATTTTATAGGCACGCAGGCCCAATTCAAAATTGGCTCGCAGGCCCCAACTTTTAAAACGTTAAAATAAAAAGCCCAATTCATGCTTTGAAACACATAAAATGCATATGCTCATACAAGCCGGTTTTAATTTAAGCCGATTAATTTTAAGGATTGTGTAACTATTACAGAATTAAAATTGATCGTGTCATGATCAATTTTAATCAATCCTTCTGTTCATTTTACATTTATCCAAAATGATGCATGAACATGCTTGCATAATTATGATGCTTCAAATAAAATTTAAACAATTTAAATAAGCATCAAAATTAAAATAAAATAAAATAAATAAATAAAAATTCAAAATTTAAACTAATTAATTAATCTAATTAATTATTTATTTATTTATTTATTTATTTATCTTTTTAAATTATTTTAATCTAATTAAAATAATTATTTTAAAATTTATCTAATTATCTAATTAAGATAAATTTAAACTTATAGGATAAAATTCTAAATTAATCCTATCTTTATCTAATAAGACTATTTAATTAAAATCTTATTAAATAAAATTCAAAAAATTTCAAAATTTTAATTTTTTTTGAAACTTTTGGGGTCAATATTTGGTAATTAAAATAAAATTCTGGGCTAGGGTTTTGAGGAGGGCTCAAAGTCCAGGGGCCATTATGCAATTTTAAAACTATTTTAAAATCTGGCTAGACGGGGGCAGTTCAGTAATTTACCGAAATTCCCGGGCTTAGGGTTTTAAAGGAACAAAACTTCTGGGGTCCCTATGCAATTTTAAAACAATTTTAAAACTGATGGCATTTTAGGGTTTTGAGGCTGCGGCGGGGGCATTTTGGTAATTTCAGCCCCTAGGGCTTCAACCGCCCGCCGCCAGCCTCCGGTCGTCTTCCTCGGCCAGTTTGCGATTCCCGGCGAGAAACGAAAAATTTCACGGCGTCATCGATGAACACCGTTCATCTCGTCCGATCTCTCCCGGTGATCTGGAGTTCCCGATGATCAAAGAACCATCATCGATCTTCGAAGATCCAAACGGAAATCTCGTCCAACAAAATTTCCGGCGACCCCGATTTTCCGACGAAATTCGAAGAACGAACTTCTCCGTCCGACAAGCAACAAAACCCTTTTAAAACAATTGGAAAATCATCGGAATCATCCCGGTCACAAAACCCAGCCTTTAATACTCAATTTTCAGAGCAAAAACATCCCCAAAAACCTTTGTTTTAAACTCGTTTCTCCGGCGGTCGGTTTCGAAAACCCAAGGGAAAAAATTTCGATTCTCAGAAATCATTTTAGTTTTGAAACCCAAATCACCCGAAAACGATTTCCGGGAGAACGAAGAACAAAACCCTCAAAGAATTTTGAACAAAAATCATGAAATCTGGCCATATCGGGCGCTCGCGATTTCCGACGAGAATCCGGCCGGTCAAAAAATTTTCCGGCCGGTCGATATCAACCCAGTCCGGCGGAGCTTCAAAATAATTTCCAGAAAAATTTTTAATTATTTTTTCCAGTTTTTTTTTTTTTTTTTCTTTTGCTTTCTAAAAGCCCGATTTTTCCAAAATTTTATTAAAATCAATTTTAATTAAAATCCAATTACTTTTAATCAAAATCAATTTTAATTTTAACACTAAAATTATAAGCCTAGCTCTGATACCACTGTTGGGAATAGTCTAGGTGTTTAATCCAATTAAACAGCGGAATCCTAAACTATGAGGATCGGGTCTTACCCTTGAAGCGTAATCGGTTGCGCACGTCGCCTGGCTCCTCTGAGAAGATGGCGTTTTGTTGTCTCCAAAATCCTTCCTCAAAGGATCCTCTACTCTCAAGCACGAAAGCCTTCGCAGGTTGGTGCTAGCCAATCTTGCCTACCCGGAGAATTTGGGAAAATCTGTGTATTTTTCTGATGAGAATCATTCAAAAAAATCCTTCCCCCACAATTATATCCCTAGGATATTTGTAGAGAATTAATTTCCAAAATCAGTATTGTAATTTATCCAATTATAACTTAACTGATTTTAGTAATTTCCAAATCAGTATTATTACCAAATATTATTTAACTGATTCCAAGTCAGTATTTAAATAATATTTACTAATTCCAAATCAGCCTTAAATAACACTTTAATGATTTGGGTTATACACCAAGCCCATGGATCAACCCATGACCCATGGATCAGGCTGATGGGTCAAGAACTTCAATTGCAATTAAGTCCCTTGATTTATCAGCCCATCCCAATTGTTCCCAGGTAATTAATTAACTATTAATTAATACCACCGAACTTTCCAATAATATTCAATTAAACCATTTAATTAAATCTTATTTATTTAAGTATAACAATTATACTTATTGTAGGCAAGAATACTTATTCTGCATCATTGGACTTTCTTATGTGCGATCCTGTAGGCCCATTCCAAATTGGCAACGGATAACTCAATCTCATTGATTAATCCATAAGTCATTAGTGGTCTCTAGCAAGACATAATGACTACCCAATTTGGAATGGAGGGTCGAATGGAGATTCAACACAACCTTTCCGAGCAAACTGCGTACGATCCTCTACATCGATATCCAGTTTAGCATAAGGCATGGAACCATCATCCTTATGTAGCTAAACGTTTACTTGATCTCTTAGTGACACTGAATCCTTCAAGCAAATGATATCCTATCATTCCTTGGGCATGGCCATGCACTTTTCAGTTCACTATCAAGTGGCCAAGATATCATCTCTCACTTAAGAGAGATTTGTAGTCCCATCACTTCACCTACATACCTTAGCGTGTCTCATAGTGTACCCAATCATACCCGTACTTGGCAACCTGTTACGGCCCCGTTAGGCGTATGTCAAAGCACACTACAATTCACCTAAGACCATGTAGTGATTTCTGGTCTAAGGATCCTAGTACCAGTACTACTCAAAAGAATCACTCATGATCTGGTTAGTCCATGGAGTGTTTCTTTTGGCGGATCGATTTCATGAATTTAAATATGCACAAGGATATTACTATCATGAAATTAACTCATTTGATAAACAATCAATCAAGCGACAAATATCTTATTTACATAAATACCCTCAAAGTATATTTACATAAATAGCCCTCATTAGGGCACATTCACCAACAATCTCCCACTTGCCCGATGAAGGGCTATGTCCTAAACTGTTTAAGACCAAGCTCTATTACATGTCTATCAAACTTTGACTGTGGTAGAGCTTTTGTGAGAGGATCTGCTATATTGTCGTCTGACCCTATTTTGCACACTTTCACATCTCCTCGATCAATGATCTCTCGGATGAGGTGAAACCTTCTGAGTATGTGTTTGGTTTTCTGGTGTGACCGAGGCTCTTTAGCTTGTGCGATGGCCCCGTTATTGTCACAGAAAAGTTCTATCGGATCTTGGATACTCGGTATCACTCCGATGTCTGACACGAACTTTCTCAGCCAAACAGCTTCCTTTGCAGCATCTGATGCAGCAATGTACTCAGACTCTGTTGTAGAATCGGCTGTTGTATCTTGCTTTGAGCTTTTCCAACTTATTGCACCGCCATTCAGACTAAACACGTAGCCTGATTGTGACTTCATGTCATCTTGATCTGTTTGGAAAGCAGCATCAGCGTAACCTTGTACAATGAGCTGTTCTTGTCCTCCATACACTAGCATTAATCCTTTAGTTCTTCGTAAGTACTTCAGGATTGCTTTGACTGCAGTCCAATGATCCATCCCTGGATCTTGTTGGTATCTGCTAGTCATGCTAAGTGCATGTGCAACATCCGGACGGGTACACAACATGGCATACATGATAGATCCTATTGCCGAAGCATATGGGACTCTACTCATTGTATCCCTCTCCTCTCTTGTTGAAGGACCTTGGTCCTTCTTCAAGAGAAGGCCATGTCTAAATGGTACCTTACCATTTTTGGAGTTAGACATATTGAATCTTTTCAATATCTTGTCTATGTACCCTTCTTGACTTAGTCCCAGAAGCCTTTTAGACCTATCTCTATAGATCTTGATACCTAGTATCGTCTCAGCTTCTCCTAAGTCTTTCATAGAAAATACACTCCCCAACCATTGTTTGATGTCTTTCATCAAAGGAATGTCATTTCCTATGAGCAGGATGTCGTCTACATATAGGACAAGGAAAACAATCTTGCTCCCACTAACTTTCTTGTAAACACAAGGCTCATCTTCGTTCTTGATGAATCCGTAACCTTTTACTTCCTCATCAAAACGAAGATTCCAACTTCGAGATGCTTGCTTTAGTCCATAGATGGACCTTTGAAGCTTACATACTCGATTAGGATGCTTTTGATCGATGTATCCCTCGGGTTGTTTCATATAAACATCCTCGAGTAGGTTTCCATTCAGGAAAGCCGTCTTAACATCCATCTGCCATACCTCATAGTCAAAATATGCTGCTATGGCAAGCATTGTCCTAATGGACTTGAGCATTACGACAGGGGAGAAGGTTTCATCATAGTCTATACCATGAGTCTGTCTGAAACCTTTAGCCACTAGTCGTGCCTTGAAGATCCCGCCAGGTTTTACCTTGAAAATCCACTTGCAATCGACAACCTTTGCCTGAACAGGAGGGTCAATCAAAGTCCACACTTTATTGTCCCTCATGGATTGCATTTCAGATTCCATAGCTTCTAGCCATTTATCAGAATCCGGACTTTCTAAAACCTGTTTGTAGTTCGCGGGCTCATTAGAGTCCACCAAGATCAAATCTTGATCGTCAGTCATGAGAAATCCGTATCTCTCGGGTTGTTGACGAGATCTACTAGACCTTCTAGGTTCTTGTGCTGTTGACTCAGGTTGCTCATCTTCATGAGTTTCCATGTCAACTTCCATCTGAGTTTCTGTAGATCGTTCTACATCCTCTAGTGGTTCTTGAACTTCTCCGAGTTCTATTCTACTCCCACTGTCTTTCTTGTACAGAAATTCTTTCTCTAAGAAAGTAGTTCCTCGAGCAACGAACACTTTGTTCTCAGTTGGGTTGTAGAATTGATATCCTTTGGTTTCCTTAGGATATCCCACAAATAGGCATTTGTCAGTTTTGGGTTCAAGCTTATTACTTTGTAAACGCTTTACATGAGCTTGACAACCCCAAACTCGTAGATAGGACATATAGGGCTTCCGACCCATCCATATCTCATATGGAGTCTTATCTACTGCCTTAGATGGAATACGATTCAATAAGTAGGCAGCAGAAAGGAGAGCATAACCCCAAAAGGATGTAGGGAGAGTTGCTAGGCCCATCATTGATCGAACCATATCTAATAAGGTCCGATTTCTCCTCTCGGATACACCATTCCATTGAGGTGTTCCTGGTGGAGTCAGCTGTGAAACAATTCCACACTGTTTTAGATAGCCATCGAACTCATCACTAAGGTATTCACCTCCCCGATCGGAGCGAATAACCTTAATCCTTCTATCCAACTGATTCTCTACTTCGTTTTTAAACTCTTTGAACTTTTCAAAAGTTTCACTTTTATACCTCATGAAGTAGACATACCCATATCTACTAAAGTCATCAGTAAAAGTTACGAAGTATTCAAATCCACCTCTGGCTTGTGTGCTCATTGGTCCACATACATCCGTATGTATTAGGGCCAATAGCTCACTTGTTCTTTCACCTTTCTTGTTGAAAGGACTCTTTGTCATTTTGCCTTGCAAGCAGGGTTCGCAGGTATCATATGATTCAAAATCAAATGAACCAAGCACTCCATCCTTGTGAAGCTTTTGAACTCGCTTTTCATTTGCATGGCCTAATCGACAATGCCAAAGGTATGTTGGACTTAAATCATCTTTAGTTGATTTAGCTTTCTTTTCTATGTTATAGACTGGTTTTTCTTGGGTCAAATCCAAGACATACAGACCGTTACACATATTTGCAACTCCGTATAAAATATCATTTCGATATAAAGATAACGAGTTATTCTCTATAATAAATCGAAAACCTTTATTATCTAAACTCGAAACTGAAATAATATTTCTGCTCAAAGCAGGTACATAATAACAATTTTCAAGTTCGATATTTAAACCAGAAGGTAAAGACAGAGTGTAATCTCCAACTTCAACAGCAGCAACTCTTGCCCCGTTGCCCACTCGGAGATCTACTTCACCTTTCTTTGTTATCCTTCTATTTCTGAGTCCTTGCACATTAGTACAAATGTGAGCCCCACAGCCAGTATCTAATACCCATGAGGTTGACATAGAAAGATTTATTTCTATAACAAAGATACCTGAAGCTTGTTCACGAAACATTTCCGTCAGTGACTCATAAATTCGGAACGCTTCCAAATTCATGAACTGCTTTTGAAGCTCACCTGTCATAGACGTGAGCATCAAGCACGTCACATCATCGGAGTAGCTTTTCAGCTTATCCCAGGTTCGTTGAACAGTTGCCGAAGCATTTTGTGGTGGTTCAGGTAAAGGGGTCTCTAAGACATGTAGCTTCCTTTCTTGTTTGAGAACTATTCTCAAGTTTCTTTCCCAATCTAAGAAGTTTGGTCCAACCAATTTACCTTTATCCAATATACTTCTTAGAGTAGAGTTTAAGATAACATTTGTGCTAGATGATGCCATTTCTACAAAGAGTATATGCAAAATATTAGAATGAGTTTTGAAAAATGTTTTCCACAATAGCCAAAATTGAAATCCCCAACAATTTTGTGTTGGTGCTAGATTGTGGGCCGAAAATCCACAAAGAGTCAACCCCAGTCTTGCTTTGGCAAGTATCGTAGGGATCGGGCTCTTCTGGTAGGCAACGTTCAAATCACATTCCATGTAATTTAACGCTTTCCAATTGCATACCATGCAACTTTTCGGTGATAGGATGAACATTCCAAATGTTTGACACCATCCTATCTTTGCAAAATTAATCCCTAGTCAACTTATCGGGTCAAGCTAGGATTAATTTTCCCAAGTTAAACCATCCCTCAAGGCATCACATCAATAGACACCCACACAGTTTTTCCATAACAAGTGGTAGTGATAAAGTTGAGCATCTAATACCCAAACAGTTTTTCCACTCATTAATGGTAGTGATAAAGTTGGGCACTATTATGTAACAACCCGCCGCACGAAAAAAACCTGAGGCCCTTGGGCTCTCCAAGTCCACCAGACGTTCGACGCTCAAGCGGGCCCTCAAGTATGGAAGCAAAATCTTGGGTTTTTTTTTTTTTTTTGGGATTTTAGTTTGATCGGCTTAACATGCATTTTCGTTTATCATATTCATTTGCATATCAAATAAAATGAATAAAAGCAATGAATTGGGCTCTAGTCTATTACAAAGCCTTTTAAAATCTTCATATAGGGCCTCCGCTCCTGGGCTCCACCATGGACTCTTCTTGGAACCTCCTTTTGAGCCTAACTATTACATGATGATTTTATAGGCACGCAGGCCCAATTCAAAATTGGCTCGCAGGCCCCAACTTTTAAAACGTTAAAATAAAAAGCCCAATTCATGCTTTGAAACACATAAAATGCATATGCTCATACAAGCCGGTTTTAATTTAAGCCGATTAATTTTAAGGATTGTGTAACTATTACAGAATTAAAATTGATCGTGTCATGATCAATTTTAATCAATCCTTCTGTTCATTTTACATTTATCCAAAATGATGCATGAACATGCTTGCATAATTATGATGCTTCAAATAAAATTTAAACAATTTAAATAAGCATCAAAATTAAAATAAAATAAAATAAATAAATAAAAATTCAAAATTTAAACTAATTAATTAATCTAATTAATTATTTATTTATTTATTTATTTATTTATCTTTTTAAATTATTTTAATCTAATTAAAATAATTATTTTAAAATTTATCTAATTATCTAATTAAGATAAATTTAAACTTATAGGATAAAATTCTAAATTAATCCTATCTTTATCTAATAAGACTATTTAATTAAAATCTTATTAAATAAAATTCAAAAAATTTCAAAATTTTAATTTTTTTTGAAACTTTTGGGGTCAATATTTGGTAATTAAAATAAAATTCTGGGCTAGGGTTTTGAGGAGGGCTCAAAGTCCAGGGGCCATTATGAAATTTTAAAACTATTTTAAAATCTGGCTAGACGGGGGCAGTTCAGTAATTTACCGAAATTCCCGGGCTTAGGGTTTTAAAGGAACAAAACTTCTGGGGTCCCTATGCAATTTTAAAACAATTTTAAAACTGATGGCATTTTAGGGTTTTGAGGCTGCGGCGGGGGCATTTTGGTAATTTCAGCCCCTAGGGCTTCAACCGCCCGCCGCCAGCCTCCGGTCGTCTTCCTCGGCCAGTTTGCGATTCCCGGCGAGAAACGAAAAATTTCACGGCGTCATCGATGAACACCGTTCATCTCGTCCGATCTCTCCCGGTGATCTGGAATTCCCGATGATCAAAGAACCATCATCGATCTTCGAAGATCCAAACGGAAATCTCGTCCAACAAGATTTCCGGCGACCCCGATTTTCCGACGAAATTCGAAGAACGAACTTCTCCGTCCGACAAGCAACAAAACCCTTTTAAAACAATTGGAAAATCATCGGAATCATCCCGGTCACAAAACCCAGCCTTTAATACTCAATTTTCAGAGCAAAAACATCCCCAAAAACCTTTGTTTTAAACTCGTTTCTCCGGCGGTCGGTTTCGAAAACCCAAGGGAAAAAATTTCGATTCTCAGAAATCATTTTAGTTTTGAAACCCAAATCACCCGAAAACGATTTCCGGGAGAACGAAGAACAAAACCCTCAAAGAATTTTGAACAAAAATCATGAAATCTGGCCATATCGGGCGCTCGCGATTTCCGACGAGAATCCGGCCGGTCAAAAAATTTTCCGGCCGGTCGATATCAACCCAGTCCGGCGGAGCTTCAAAATAATTTCCAGAAAAATTTTTAATTATTTTTTCCAGTTTTTTTTTTTTTTTTTCTTTTGCTTTCTAAAAGCCCGATTTTTCCAAAATTTTATTAAAATCAATTTTAATTAAAATCCAATTACTTTTAATCAAAATCAATTTTAATTTTAACACTAAAATTATAAGCCTAGCTCTGATACCACTGTTGGGAATAGTCTAGGTGTTTAATCCAATTAAACAGCGGAATCCTAAACTATGAGGATCGGGTCTTACCCTTGAAGCGTAATCGGTTGCGCACGTCGCCTGGCTCCTCTGAGAAGATGGCGTTTTGTTGTCTCCAAAATCCTTCCTCAAAGGATCCTCTACTCTCAAGCACGAAAGCCTTCGCAGGTTGGTGCTAGCCAATCTTGCCTACCCGGAGAATTTGGGAAAATCTGTGTATTTTTCTGATGAGAATCATTCAAAAAAATCCTTCCCCCACAATTATATCCCTATGATATTTGTAGAGAATTAATTTCCAAAATCAGTATTGTAATTTATCCAATTATAACTTAACTGATTTTAGTAATTTCCAAATCAGTATTATTACCAAATATTATTTAACTGATTCCAAGTCAGTATTTAAATAATATTTACTAATTCCAAATCAGCCTTAAATAACACTTTAATGATTTGGGTTATACACCAAGCCCATGGATCAACCCATGACCCATGGATCAGGCTGATGGGTCAAGAACTTCAATTGCAATTAAGTCCCTTGATTTATCAGCCCATCCCAATTGTTCCCAGGTAATTAATTAACTATTAATTAATACCACCGAACTTTCCAATAATATTCAATTAAACCATTTAATTAAATCTTATTTATTTAAGTATAACAATTATACTTATTGTAGGCAAGAATACTTATTCTGCATCATTGGACTTTCTTATGTGCGATCCTGTAGGCCCATTCCAAATTGGCAACGGATAACTCAATCTCATTGATTAATCCATAAGTCATTAGTGGTCTCTAGCAAGACATAATGACTACCCAATTTGGAATGGAGGGTCGAATGGAGATTCAACACAACCTTTCCGAGCAAACTGCGTACGATCCTCTACATCGATATCCAGTTTAGCATAAGGCATGGAACCATCATCCTTATGTAGCTAAACGTTTACTTGATCTCTTAGTGACACTGAATCCTTCAAGAAAATGATATCCTATCATTCCTTGGGCATGGCCATGCACTTTTCAGTTCACTATCAAGTGGCCAAGATATCATCTCTCACTTAAGAGAGATTTGTAGTCCCATCACTTCACCTACATACCTTAGCGTGTCTCATAGTGTACCCAATCATACCCGTACTTGGCAACCTGTTACGGCCCCGTTAGGCGTATGTCAAAGCACACTACAATTCACCTAAGACCATGTAGTGATTTCTGGTCTAAGGATCCTAGTACCAGTACTACTCAAAAGAATCACTCATGATCTGGTTAGTCCATGGAGTGTTTCTTTTGGCGGATCGATTTCATGAATTTAAATATGCACAAGGATATTACTATCATGAAATTAACTCATTTGATAAACAATCAATCAAGCGACAAATATCTTATTTACATAAATACCCTCAAAGTATATTTACATAAATAGCCCTCATTAGGGCACATTCACCAACACAGGTATATGGTTTCCTTTCGACAAGTAACAACACAATAAGAAACTAAACACATATACCCAACCTACCGAGATTATAGGCCTCAAGTGACCGTACTCTTTGGCAAATTAAAGTACACTATGTCTAATCCTCATGCATGTTCAAGTTTAGGGATTAAGAGACATAATACAAGGCTCGAATTAACTACAAAGATCAGTACAAGTTAATTCAATCTTATATAGGTCCTGCTCAATATGCCCCGAGCATATCTGCATGATTTAATTAGTCTAGACAAACCAATATCAGAATCACACAATAACCTAAACCGACAGTATGTCTAAACTATCTTAGTTACAAGCATCATTTATATATCATAACTTTAACCAATGATGAGATCTACTGTGTCACACCAAACACCTCATCATCTAGTCATATAATATAAGAGGACGAGGACAACATGCATAACATGTGATTATATATATATACTGAAACACAATCGATATATAGTTGGGAAATAGTTTTTCATACAAGCAAAGTTTTTTAATATTCAAAACTAATAATCTCTCATTAATAGTCAAAGTTGCGCTTTTAAGTATAAAAACTGGTTTAATACATTTATTAAACTGTCATATCAAAATCCAGAGAACTATCATGGCTCACTCAAGTATCTAACTCTCATACTCTCCACGTGGGTCTCAAAGACTTTTGCAGTCAATGCCTTCGTGAATGGATCTGCAAGGTTTTCTGCTGATGCTATCTTTGCCATGACCACGTCTCTCTTCTTTACGATCTCTCGTATCATGTGGTACTTGCAAGCTTTATGGGCTCGTGGTTCCCTTGAGTTACTACTGCACCATTGTTATTACAGTAAACTGTGATAGACCTTGGTAACTCTGGAATCACATCTAAGTCCACTAGAAAGTTCTTGAGCCATACAACTTCTTTTGCTACCTCTGATGCTGCAACGTATTCAGCTTCCATTGCGGATTCCGCCACGCATTTCTGTTTGACACTCCGCTAAACTATGGCTCTACCTCCTAGAGTAAACACAAACCCAGAGGTAGACTTGCTCTTGTCATTATCACCTTGGAAATCTGAATCTGTGTAACCCCTTAGAATCAACTCTTGCGCTTGATAGACTAAGACTTGGTCTCTCGTGCGCAAATACTTGAGGATGCACTTGACAGCCTCCCAATGAGCTTTTCCAGGGTTACTCTGATATCTACTAACCATTGTTGGAATTGAATACATAAGCTATGCTTGTGTTGTACTTTTTCTCTATAATATATCGATTTATGTTTTGGTTATATCTAGTTGTGCATAATATGTCCATTTATATTATGTAAGTAGATGATGAGGTGTCTTGTGTGACACAGTAGATCTCATCATTGGTTGAAAGACATAATATATAAATAAGGTTTGTAACCGAGACAGTTTTGGACAAACTGTCGGTTTAGGTTATTATGTGATTCGGATAATTGGTTTGTCTAAACTAATTGAATCACATAGATATGCCCGTGGCATATTGAACTTGACCATTAGGAATGATTTGTCTTGTACTGATTTAATAGACAAATCGATCCTTGTATTCTATCTCTTAATCCCTAGACTCGAGCGGGCATGAGGATTAGACATAGTGTACTTTGATCTGCCAAAGGGTGAGGTCAATTGTGGCCAGTAGTCTCGGTAGGTTTGGTGCGCGTGTTTAGTTACTTGGTGTGTTGCTGCTTGTCGAAATGAAACCATGTACCAGTGAATCTGGGGTGATGGTGCTCCCGAGATGAGCTCGAAATGTTTATTATACTAAACCCGACCGGTGGACTTATAACTATTTTTGTTGTGTGTTTCCTAATGGACGTTGCGGTAGTAATTTTTGGGACATTGATGGACGTGGTGGGTATGTAACTGGACGTTGTGGTTTGTTTTTTTGCTAAAAATAAAATTGTTTTTGTTTCAAATTTGACGTTGTGATATATGTTATACGAATTAGAGGATTCACAATCTGTTTGGTTTTTGAATGAGAGGAAATAACAATTTTTTTTGTGTTTCCTATTTGACGTTGCGGTAGTAATTTTTGAGGCGTAGATGAATGTGGTGGGGGTTTAACTGGACGTTGCGGTGCCTTTACTATTTGTTTAATTTAATAAAAGGAACATTGTATTTGTTGTAGGTATGTTATAGAAATTCTGTGACCAAAAATGTGTTTTGTGTTTTGTATTTATGAAAAAATAATAAATTTTTGGTCTTTGTTGTTTGACGTTGCTGTAGTTTTTTTTAGACGTAACTGGACGTTGTAATCATAATGTTAACAATTTTGTGTTTTTGTTTCTGATAATTATTTCCCTAGTTCATTGCAGGATGGTTAACTACAAACAATTCGCAAAAAGATCAATATCAAAAACAGATGATGATTTCGTCACAGATTCCACACCATCACCAACACCAAGTAAATATAATGCTGCCGCACCAAGTGAAGATGACTCCCAAATTCCATTAAACCAATACATACTCAGAAAAAAGAAATGCCAGCCCTCAAATTTCTGCAAAAAAACTGGATTCCCTTGTTGATGCAGCAACAAAACACATCCTTAACCCTCAAAAAAATCCACAACCAAAGCAGAAACCAACAAAAATCCAATATCACCAGTCCAACACCAAAAAACCATCAACAACAAAACATCCTGCCAAAAACCACCAACAAAACAGAAACCAACAAGACTTAGAGATGAAACAGAATCAGAAGAAGATGAACCACAACAAAAACAAAAACAGCCTGCTAAACCTAAAAAAACACAAACAAAAAAGCAATCAAAGAGACCAAAACTTCAATCAGGTATGAAGACTTTGTGATCTTTTTACTTTCATATTTTCTATTATCATATCAACATGTTGTTTGAGGACGTTGCGGTAGTTATTTTATGGACGTAATGGGACGTGGTATGTATTATAATAGACGTTGTGAAATTTTTTTTTATGTGACTAATTTTTTCATTTATTTCCATCACAGTCAGTCAAAAAACTGAACAAAAACATCTCCTAAGAAGACCAAATTCCAAACAAGGACCAGCATTGCTGCATTGTACAAGCTTGTAAGACATTTGACTGAGCAGCAAAAATAGGCAGTGAGAGATATTGGATTTGGATCGTTGCTTGATATTAACTTAAATGAACTACCATATGGATTAGGAGAATATCTATTGCGGTCTTTCACAATCTCAAACAACATGTGCAAAATCCAGTTGAATAGTGACAGTATTGATATTGAAGAAGAAGATGTCAGGCATGTGTTTGGAATACCACATGGTGGTATTAAGATTGAAGAATACACCTCTTCTGATCTATACTCTGATGACTACAAGAAAGAAATGGAAAACTTCCATTCCAGACATCCAGGATCCATTAGCAACGAAGGGAATCAAAGAAAACCAACCACAATACAAATGGCAGATTATATCAAGCAACACAAAGACTATGCAGATGAAAACTTCAAAATAGACTTCACAATCTACATGGCAACAACTCTCCTTTGACCTTACACGAATTTAAGTTGTCGACAATCACTAATGAAGAGTGTCAAAAATGTAGATAACATCAGAAACATGAACTGGTGCGAGTCCACCATCAGAGGCTTGATACAATCAGTCAAACATTGGAATGACACGAATCAAAGAGTAATCTTTAAAGGATCGCTCCCCTTCATTGTGGTAAGTACTTCCAATCTACTTTATAAACGTTGTGCACTTGATTTTCATCAGACGTAACTAACATTTATTCTTTCATTTTTTTCAAGCTATTGTATCTGGACAGAGTCAAAATTCGTGGTGAACCCATACATCCAAGAAATGTGCCTCTACTCTCACATTAGGACTATAAAAAGTATACAAGAAGAGAGGCAAAAGAGACAACAATGGGAGGATTTGGAAGGGGAAGAATATTGACAAGGGATGAGATGAAAAACCAGCTAGAAGATGATGAAATCCCACAAGACGATCAAATTCCAGAAGATCAACATCAGGTAATATTCACATTTTCAAACACAAAAGCATTATTTGTTCTAGACGTGGAAGGACGTTGTGGATATTATACTGAACATTGTGGATATTAACTTACACTTGTCTCTGTTTCTGTTTTTATTTTTAAAAGCATGGGCCTCATGATGTTGATTACGATAATGATGATGATGATGATAATGCTGAGATAAGACATGAAGAAATACCAGAGAAGCAAGATCAGGTAAAATTCAGAATCCAAAATTACTATTTCTCTTATACATTAACTGGACGTAACTGGACGTTGTGGCTTTGTTATTGGACATTGCGTTGGTGTAACAAGACGTTTCGTGTGTGTAACAGGATATCGCGTGTATTATTCACTCACAAATAACTCCTCTGTTGTTCTTTTTTATTGTGTACAGCCTGTTGATAATTCTGATGAAGCCAAAATCAGAAGACTTAATCCAGGAATGACTCGATTACTCAAGGAATACACCAAACTCATCAAACTTGTAGAAGATACAAAGGGAATACAAGATAATCCAGCATTGAGGATGCTTGAAGTGACATTGAAAAAAATGGAAAATCTCTTCAACAATGTCACCAAAAAAACAGTACAAGTTGATGATGCTGCTGTTGTTATACCAAGTCAACCTCCCACTGACTTTGAACCAATGTTGAGTCAAGTTAAAAGGATGTTCCAAAAACAACAAGAAGAACTCAACAAGAAGATTGATGCTACACAAACAACTCAGTATCCTGCTGATATTTTGAGTCAAGTGGATAAGATTGTTCAAGAAGAGATCGACAAGAAGTTTGTTGCATTTGTCACACCACAAAGTCAGATTGATAAAGATAACATTGCTGCACTTCTCAATCAGATTGATAAGATTAAAAAAAAACAACAAGAGACAAACAAGAAGCTTAACTAAATTAAAGAAATCATACCACCAAACTTCGACCTCGGTATAGACTTGTCACAGCAGCATGAGCCAAGGCCAAAGAATCTACAAAAGGAGTATGATGCTTCTCAGCAGATACAAGCTGATCTACATGCTCAAAAACTGGAAGAAATTAGACAGTAAGTAATACTATAATTCATTCATTTTGTATCATAATATTATTACTGACAGATACATTTTCATAATTTCTCTACAAAATCATCATGGATGAGGAAGACAATCCGCTGGAAAGACATGATAAAAATCCAAAGCCAAACCCAAAGCATCGCCAGATCAAGCTTCCATTGACACTGATGAGTCCATTTTACTGTTACATCAAGCCTCCAAAGAAGCAAATGTTGGATGTAAAGCTTTCAAAGAAAGAGGAACTGATGATCAATTTCACATTCCTCATTAATGATAGGAAAAGGGATAAGACTCACCACAAACTGTAAATACATCCAAAACATTATCATCCAACATAATTAATTATTTATCCTTACTAACTTATGATCCAACAAATGCAGTGAAACACTCTACAGCTTGGGAAGAACGGTCTTGACTAGGCTAGACTTTCACACCATGTCACCAAATAAATGGGTTAACATGGAAATCCTAAATGCATGGTGTGCCCACGAAAACTATATAAGAAGTTTTCCTGGCAAGCTAAGAGACAAATCTGGGCTAAAAAAGTTTTTCTTCACAATAAGAACATTTATATTTGCAATAAATAACAACTGTTTGTATTTGCTTGTCGAACGTTGCGGTAGTTAATTTTTGGACGTAGTGGGACGTGGTAGGTATTATAGTGGACGTTGCGATAGTTGATTTTTTGGACGTTGGGGGATGTGGTGGGTATGTAACTGGACGCTGTGACTTGTTAACTGTTTCTGTTTGATACAAAAGTAGCATTGCCCTTTTTGCTGTTGGAAAACCTTTAACTGACGTTGTGTATTAATTTTGATGCAGTTGATTTTCACCAGTTACAAAAAAAACTTACAAGAAGATGGTGAAAATGCACAACAAAAATGTTTATGTGATTGGATGCAGGAAGAACTTGCTCGATTCCACCATAGCTTGGAACATTTCAATTTCGAGTTTGTAAGTACATTTACAAAATCATTCATTAAGTATACATATCAAATTCTATTTTATAATTTTTTTTCAATCACTACAAGGTTTATTTCCCCATCATCGACGGTGGACACTTCACCACCCTGTCCATTAATATCCAGGATGCATATGCCAAAGTTCTCGACAACTTAGGACCAAATCAAAATCGATTGTATCATGACGTCCTAACAATGTTTGCATGCATAATGGATGAGGAGAAAAAATGCCAATATCCAGAATTCAAACAAATGTAGACTAATTTATTACAATATGCGGATCTGCCTTGGAAAGATGAAAATAACAGATGCGATTGCGGAATATACACCATAAGGTAATATTATTTATTTTACTACTTGTTGTATTACTTGTTTTTGTGACGTAGATAGACTTGGTGATTTAGTTAATAATTGTTGTTTCTGTTTGCTGTCGGACGTTGCGATAGTTGATTTTGTTGATGTATGTGGACGTGGTGGGTATTTAACAGGACGTTGCTGGTCATTGCTATTGCTTATTATTGTTAAACTTCTATTTTGCAAAATAACTTCCATTAGTTTGTGTTTACTATCAGGCACATAGAGATGTATGAAGGTGATTTGGATTTCAATTATGACAATCTTCTCATCCAAAGTAAGAAGGCCAATGACAAAAGCGTATTCATCAGGTTGCGAGCAAAGTATTCATACAACATCCTGATGTCTCTATCAAACATGATAAAAGATGAGATCAAGCAAAAAGCATTGGACTACTACCAGAGGAATTATCATCTTTTATCAACCATGGCACAGGAGTCATTGCCAATGCCCACTGGGAAAAAAAATCGAAAAAGAAGAATATGATTTGCCTGATTCCGATCCAGAGATTGCAAATCCAAATCCGAAACAACAACCGCCAAATAAACAACAAAAGCAGAATCCCCGAAATAAAAAAATAAATAGGTTTCTTTGTATATTTGTATATTTCTTATATTTGCATATACTTTCCACTATATATAATTTATCAATATATATAATTTTATTTCAATGAAATGTCTTTCAACTTTCATTTCTTTAACCTTTCAATGAAAAACAACTCCCGCCAAAACCAATCAACACTCTATCACTTCATTCAATTTCCTCAACCACTTACTTATTAATAGTTTCAACTACATTCATATTAATTGCCAAACCAATCACGTACGTTCAATATAAACTCTTTCAAAAATTCTTCTTTAAACAAGATCCACGTCTGGCAACGTCCAAACCAAATTACTTCATTCAGACATTGCGATAGTTATTTTTTAAGACATTACGGGACGTGGCGGACATATCAAGAAAAATCAAAACTTAAAGTATATAATATTTGTTAACAGTAACCGTACAACGTCTTGCCACTTCTGAAAAACAACTTCCGCCAAGTTCAATCAACACTCCATCACTTCATTCAATTTCATCAACCACTTACTTATTAATAGTTTCAATTACATTCATATTAATTGCCAAACTAACCACGTACGTTCAATATAAACTCGTTCAAAAGTTATACTATGAACAAGACCCACGTCTGGCAACGTCCATACAACATTTCCTCTGCTTTTCTTCTTCCCTTCCAAGAAAACCAACCCACAAACCTGAACTATTTCTCACAAATTTTCTCAATGGCCTTTCACTACATTATTCGTATCATGAATATCTTTGAAGAAAACCAAGAATCACCACAACAAATGCCGCCACCACTGCCACTTCCGCTTGACCATATGCCAATGAAGCATATGTTCAATGTAGAAGATAATTCAAAACTCATGCTATTTCTCACCAGAAATGGCTTGATGGGATTGTTGCCAATGGACCGCCAATTCGTAAACAGAACGCTGGTACTAGATTTCTATGATGCACTACACAACAAATATGCAATAAATATAGTGAATGTGAGGGGTTTTAGATTTAGCATATCAACAAAAGCAATCAACACGCACTTGTCCCTGAGGAACCAAAATTCTGATGCACTAACACATTAGACTATCAGAAGAAGAAGTCCGACCAAGGAAGAAGTCAGAGCAATATTAAAGCAAAATGTTGACGTCCCAGATGATTACTAGATGATCAAATTGGAAGATCTGAGCACATTTGCAAAGACATTGTACACGTTCCTACATTTCAATGTCGCTACAGGAGAAGTCTCCAAGGCATTCGGGTTGCAACTGTTAATTGCCACTATGGCAAGAAAAAAAATCAATTGGGGCAACATCATCAAATACTACATGGAAGAAGTTTGCACAACATGGACTCGGAGTATCCTTTACCCCAGCCTAGTCATGGACATGTGTGGAATGGCTGGAATCCTAAAACACAATGATGATGAACTGGTGACACTTCCTACATATCTTGATGACATCTCTTGCATTCTTCTTGACATTGAAAATGCAAGACAAAATCCTACGCTTGAACTATCCTCAAGCGTAGGTAGTAATTAAAAAATTTATTGTACAATAAATTATAATTTTTAATATAATCTCTAATTTTCTTTTAATATCACAATCTTTATTTATAGTTCAATTATACAACGTTCAAAAAACGTAGTACTACTTTTGTGTTTCAATAAAATAAGAAATATTTCTATTTTCATATCAGACGTTGCGATAGTTGTTTACGGGACGTAGTTGGACGTGGTGAGACATTCACTTTCAAAAACCAATTCAAAAACAACAAAACTTCTTCAAAAAATGGCCAGAAATCACTACCAGAATCACTAAATTCTCCTTTCTGTTGTAATTTGTTTTAATCTACGTATCAATTTCTTCAATTTAGTAGAACAACGTCTATTAACAATATCGCAACGTCCATATATGTCACAACACATCCATCTTGTAAAACTAAACAACTGTAGAAAATATTCATCATTTACGTCCCAACACGTCCTGAAACGTTGAGTATACAAACAGACGCGTCTTTACAACTTCATTCACTGCATCAGAACAAAAAACCGTCCCGACTTTCCAAGCATACCTTCGTTACAAACAAGAAAACTATCCACTCCTATAAAACAACTGGTAAAACAATGTTTAACATTCACTTTGGTAAAACTTAAAAATTCCTTCGCTTTCCTTCTTCCCTTTCAAACACAACAATCCAAAAAACTTTTTCACGTTCTAATGGCCAGTCGTTATATTCTTCCAAGCATGAACATATTCGAAGAAAACCAAGACCCGCAACCACTAATGCCTCCATTACTCCCGCTTGAACAAATGGAAATGAAACATATGTTCAACATAGAACATCATTCAGAACTCTGAATGTTTCTCAACAGAAATCATTGGAGTGGATTGATGCCGATGAACGACCAGCACGTAAATAGATCGCTGGTCCTAGAGTTCTATGATGGTCTGCATCATAGAAATAGACTAAATACAGTTTATGTTAGAGGACATTCAATCAGAACAACTACTCAAGCAATCAACGACCACTTGGGCATCAGGAACTTGGGTCCTCAGTCTTTACAACATGATGATATTGCCCGTTTCCAACCAACCATGGAAGAAGTCCGAGCAGTATTAAAGCAAAACATTAACGTCTTAAACAATTTTTAGACAATCAGATTGGAAGATCTGAACAGTTTTGCAAAAACATTGTACACGTTCCTTCGTTACAATGTCGCTACAGGACAAGTCTCAAAACCATTCGGTTTGACACTTTTAATTGCAACAAATGCAAGAAAAAGTATCAATTGGGGCAACATCATCAAATACTATATGGAAGATGTTGGCTTCTCAAATGGGTGGACTCGGAGTATCCTTTACCCCAGCCTCGTCATGGACATGTGCGAAATGTCTGGAATCTTACAATCCCATCATGATGAAGTGGTTCCACTCCCTGAATATCTTGGAGACTACTCTTCCATTCTGCTTGACGATGATGATGTCTCAAGTGTAGATAGCAATGAGTTGTAATAATAATTTTAATAAAATTTCATTTTTTTCTTTTCATATCAGTATCTTAAACTTTCTCTTTTCATATCAGACGTTGCGATAGTTGTTTACGGGATGTTATGGGACATTGTTGCACGTGGTGAGACATTCACTTTCAAAAACCAATTCAAAAACAACAAAACTTCTTCAAAAAATGGCCAGAAATCACTACCAGAATCACTAAAACTAGCACAACGTCAAAAAAGAATAGAACCACGTCCAGAAACATCAACATCCATGTATGTGAATATAAGCTGATTTTTTTCACAAAGACAGTCCACCACGTCTAATAACACTAGAACCACGTCAAAAACAGCTAGCACCACGTCCAGAAACGTCTACATCCATGCATTTGTAATAATAATTTTAATAAAATTCCATTATTTTCTTTTCATATCAGTATCTTAAAATTTCGTATAACATGTACAACGTCCGAAAATGGAACTGCAACGTCCCGGAACGTCTAATAAGAAAACCAAATAAAACAACCAATAAAATTTTGTGATTCCTTATGGATGTTGCGAATATTTTTTTTGGACGTAACCAAACGTGTTGAAACTTAACAACTAATATCAAAACACAACTCATTATGCCACAACGTCCTATTACGTCCAATTACATCTACAAAATCTCATATTAAAAGCAATAAATATTCATTTTTCAAATGAAATGTTAATTACAACTATAAATTCATCTCAATCCCTGTAATCATCTCACTCAACTACACCATCTGAACTGTTCCTTTTGTATTTCCTACCTCTCGAAATATTCATTTTTTTTCCATTGTACTCTTTGGCCGTACATTTTGAACACCTTTTGGTCTCTTTCCTTTCGGATCTCTAATTTCACCTTCTGTATCATCATCATCATCATCCACATCTTCACCTCCTCCTTCCAATCTAATACCAGCTAACTCAGCAATACAATCTCTAAGATCTTTGAATTTATCATCTATAATTCCACGAGCAATAGAACTCAACTGACATAATTGAATCAATCTCAAATACTTATTCCTGGCAGCATGCCTCCAAACAGAACAGTAAACATAATCTCCTTCATTTCTCGGACGTGAATTGTGAAATTGAATCTGACGGCCATATGTCACACCCTTAGTCCACCTTTGCAATATACACCTATCGGGTAGTATCTATAAAAAGAAGTAATTAATTAATTAATCAACAAAACAAATTTCACACCAACAACGTCTGGTATTTTGTAATCAACGTCCATAAAAACACTATCGCAACGTCAGATTAACACATTAACAACGTCACCCAAAAAAAAAAACTGAACTAATAAAAACTCATACCTTAACACAATTCAGGTTAAAAACACGAAGTGAATGACCGCATAATATCCCAATGTCGTTGAAATATTTGCAGCTGCATTCTATCCAATAAGTCAACTTATCAAACAACACAACATTTTGAAAAATATTTTCTCCATCCCACCAGACATGATATTGAATTAACCTGTCATCTTTACAAACCTTTTCATAATTGTATAAAGTAATGTCTTTAAACTGAGTCTCAAACATACGATATGCATTAATTGTGTAAACTTTAGAAGCTTGAATTAACATCGAATGTTTCGGAACAAACAAATTCGGCTTCCCTTGATGACACCTGTAGTCTTCTTCATTTTCGTTATTCTTTCAGTCATTCACCACATCTACAAACTGATGGTAAAAATCGCAAAGTGATGATGTTTTTCTTAGCCGCCTTGAAATTGCACGATTAGTTGACTCACTCCTTTGAGATGAGAGAACCCCTCCAGAAAAGTAATATTTCTTAAATGCAGGACACCATTTATCGCGAATCTCATAGAGATCATTCAACTACTTAATATTTCCACATTCATATTCAGCCACCATGTTGTAAACAAACAAAAAAAAATGAAAAAATGTTTCCGCAATGTCAAAAACAAATACCATAATGTACGTAAAAACACTATTGCAACATCCAAAAAAACTACCGCAACGTCCTTACCTGTCCCAAACATGCTGAAACTCTTCCTTTGTAACCACACTGTAAAGAAGGCGTTGAAACAATTTAGAAAAACCTGTGTCATCACGCAATGAAGGTAAGTTCTTCCGGAAGTTCTCATTGATATGCCAAAGACACAACCGATGACGAGTTGATGGAAATACATCCTTTATAGCTGCTGCCATCGAAAATGTTTGATCTGTCATCAAAGTAATTGGTGTTTGACCATCCATGGACCTCAAAAACATCTTAAACAACCAATTAAATGATTCAATCTTCTCATTCTTTATGAAACCAATTCCAAACATAACATTACGGCAGTGATTGTCCATCCCAACAAATGGTCCACATATCAAACCATACTTGTTTGTCCTATAAGTTGTATAATGAACAACCAAATCTCCAAATATCTTGTAATCCGCCTTCATTTGTCCATCACGCCAAAACAAATTACACAATGATGAATCACTGTCCAGCTCAAAATCAAAATAGAAATTTTGTTCATCACAGGACCTTTTCTTCAATATCTCAAAAAGTGTATTTGCATCACAACCATCAATGGTCTTTTTCTTCTCAATTTTCATACGATTATAAACATCTCGTGAAGTAAAATCTACTTGAGATGGTCCACTAGCTTGTTGCAAAAAAAAAAATTAAAAGTTATAACTACAATGTCCAGAAACGTCAGTAATAATACTCTCGCAACGTCCACTTACGTCTACAGGAAAACTATTTAAAATCAATTACCTCTTTGCACAACACTCTGTAACCATCTGAAACACGAACACCAGAATCCTTCAAAGTCATCAAATAATTAACTGATAAAGAATTCATATTTATACTAGAACACAATAAGTGTCTCTGATGTTCAAAGCACATCTCATGATTGTGTTTCTGGAAATGCTTTTGCACCTCCCAAATACCATCATCAATTCTCCTAAATTCAACAAGCGCATTACATTTCGTTCGAACGTCCAATTTTGAATAAATTCTCTCATTCTCAATTTTATTTTTATAATCCTTTTCACCTTGCTTCCAACACACAAACTGTCTCATATATAACCCATCTTCCTTGCTACGAAACCTATGCTTCATAATACTAAAACCCAATTCGAAAGCATATTTGTTATACAAATCGTATGCCTCATCTACGCTACCACCTTTTTGACCAATCAAAGACAGCATCGACTCATCATCCATTGATTCCATATCTGGAAAAAAAAAGGAAAAAAAATAATAATAACTTAAGCAACGTCCCACTTATTACTTACGCAACGTCCCAACACGTCTCACTTATTACTTACGCAACGTCCAGAAAAACATCACATAAAAACTAGGGAAAAAACTCATATCCCGCAACGTCACACTACGTTCCACTTATTACTTACGCAACGTCCAGAAACATCACAACAAAACAAAAACAAACAACATCGCATTAAGCAACGTCCAAAAACGTCCCAGTTATACCTTACACAACGTCCAGCTACATCATATAAAAAATAAAAAAATAACATCATATCCTGCAACTTGCAGATTTATGCCGCAACATTCAAAAATACATACCAACAACGTCCTCGAACACAACGATCAAAATAACAGCATCACAAAAACAAATCATACGAATGGAACACAATTTTCAAACGATCAAAAATCATAATTCGCAAAAACATGCTATAAGAACAATAATTAAACAACAAAAACATTAATCGCGAAAAGAAAAAAAACCGATGATCATCATTGTTCTCGATCCGATACCTTTATTAACAATTTCAATGCTTACAGAATGATTTCAGAAGCAGCGCAATTTGAAAAACTCTGGTTCCGATCGCTCTCGTTAAGTTTTTTATCGCTCTCATTTTGTTTTTGAAAAAAAAAAGTGCAACCACCACGTTTTGAATGTATATATACCACGGTGGGAAAAAAAAAGAAAAAGAAAAAACTGGGCGCGCCACTAAATATTACTAAAAATGAAAAAAAAGACAGTTGGCTCAAAAAAATTTACTAATTATAGTAAGTGGTACATGTACACAGTGGTACATGATATAAATTGTGGGTTTGATGACATTACCATATACCATTAAAGCAAGGGCTGTCCGAAAGAGCATCACACGGTTTCCACTCCGAATCACCTACACCATTAGGTGTTTCACTCCATGTGACACCTATAAAATGTTGACAAGTGTCCAGTAAATTTTAATTATCATTTAATTACTTTTCTTATTAAAGTTAGACTTCCTGTTAACGATGTCAAAATATTTCCATTTCACATCTCTCGCCTATCCTCTAGCTTTGTTTTTATGGATTCTTCCATTTTATATATCTCTCATCTCCCTGTCTTTTTTTTTTCTCGCTTATCTCCTTCAATTTTTTCCCCTGTCGCCAGCGAATTGGAAGGGCCAACCGTCTTGTACTTAATGGGTTAAAGAGGAAAGAGAAGTAAAAATATTGATTTGGGCCTAAGATCTTGGGAGATGTAGAAGCGGAGTTCAGAAGAACATTGTTGAATAGGATTTATGAATTTTCTAGTCGGATTTGAAGAAAAATTTGTAAATTTGGTTTATTGATTCTGCAAGTTCCCTTAAATCCTAATTATGTGTAGTTGACATAGATTTATGGATCGCTCATCTAGTTGACAAATAAGTCGGGATTGTTTGCAAATTCATGTTTGCAATATCTGAATGCGATTTTGTTCTGGTGAGTCTGTTTAAATGCAGCATAAGGATTATGGACTGAAGTGTTAAAATATCTTTAATGGGTTTAGATGTCTGGTGCAATCGTACATATTTTCTTAGTTTAGCTCTATGGAATTGGTTGTGTGTATTTACAGTTGTGGGATGTAACTTAAAAGGGAATGCTATTTGTTTTGCATAACCCGTTTTGAAAATTGCTTATGTATTTAGCTTTAGGATCTCATGAAAAGAAGTTATGTCTCTTAGTTTTATTTATTAATGGAATAATAAAGCAAATAATGTAGTTGTACTACGTAGAAACTGTAGCTTACAAGGGTCACTATGCTCAGTATATGCTATCCAGTCTTGGTTGATCAATTTAACAAAAGATGAATGCTTAGTCAGAATAGATCATGAAACCAAAAGCAATACCTAATAAATAATGCTCGAGTCAACCTTACTGATGCGGAATCTGGATTGCTCCGAAGACGGTGTTGTTTTTAGGAACGTGTTGTAACAAGGTTACCTCTAAGAGATTGCGGAATAAGTGTTAGGGGTAAGAATTCTCGCAAGAATTTTGGTAGAATGACACCACAATAGTACCTAACTCTACTATTGATAAAGTCGGGGGTTTTGATTAACGCATTAATCAAAGAAAAAGCTCGCAAGCTTCACAAGAGAAAGCTTCTCAAAAGAGTGTATTGTATTATGCAAAAAGTCTGTCTTACAATGAAGCATAAGGCCACTATTTATACTACATAGGGTGGCCGAAAATTATCTTGAGAAGCAAGACAATTTGCAATCAATCAATCAATCTCAAGATTAGGAAATAACTCTTTAGGAAAAGTTTCCTAATCTCTCAATATTTTTACCATCACTATAAAGAAAATAAAGAATGATTTAATCTTGATTATTCCTTCAAGACTAAACCATATTTAACTTAAAATCTACTGAAATTAACTACGGAAGCATCCCCGCTCCCTCCACATGCACAAACCTTCCAAATCTTCATTCTTCTAAATGTCTTCCAATGCAAGTAACTTCTAGAACCTTCACGATGGATTTATACCATGGAATGGGCTTGAAACTCGGCTGGACCTTGACAATATGGACACCAATTAAGGGTAAAAATCTGTTAGTTTTGAATACTAAAAAGCTATTTCTTGTATCAAAAACTAATACCCAGTTGACATATCATTTATGTTTTAGTATTAAATTGTTCATTTATATCATATATCTAGATAACGAGGTGTAGAAAGACACAGTAGATCTCGTTATTGGTTAAAATAATAATATATAAACATATGCTCATAACTAAGATAGTTTGAACATACTATCAGTTTAGATTATCGTGTGATTTGGATAATTAGTTTGTCTAGACTAATTAAATTATACGGATGTGCCCGGGGCATATTGAGCACGACCTGTTCGGGATTAAATTAACTTATACTGATCGATGTAGTTAATTCGAACCTAATATTCTAATATCTTAATCCCTAGACTGGAGCGGACATGAGAGTTAGATATTGTATACTTTGGTTTGCCAAAGGGTGCGATCAATTGAGGCCTAGATCCCGGTAAGTTGGGTATGCGGTGTTTGACTTTTTTATGTGTCTTTTCTTGTCAAAGGAAATCATGTACCGGTTTGTTGGGTTGATGTGGAAATCATCTATATATATCCATATACAAGGATATATATAGTTACCTTACACCTAATGCTAAAAAATATACAATTATGTCTAAAATTATGGTACATCTATACCATATATATACACGTGTATATCACCACAAACTAAGAAGAGCAATCCTCATAGTAATGATAAGGATATATTCCAATATTTTTCAATACTTTCCAATACTCCCCCTCAAGTTGGATCCAATGGATTAATTGATCCAATCTTGCCCAAAATTTGCAGAAACTGTGCACAGGACAATACTTTGGTAAAAATATCAGCAAGTTGGTCACAACTGCGTACGTAATAAGTTTTAATAAAATTAGGTTGAAACAACTGATGAATGTAGTGACAGTCTACTTCAATATGCTTTGTTCACTCATAGAACATGGGATTAGCTGCAATGTGCAGTGTTGCTTGGTTATCACAAAAGAGAAGCACTGGAGTCTCATAAAAACACCCTAGATCATTCAGAAGACCATTAACCCAGACAAGTTCACATGATGCCAAAGCCATAGCTCGGTATTCAGGTTCTGCACTTGATCTAGCAACAATGTGTTATTTTTTACTTTTCCAGGAAACCAAATTACCACCATCAAACACACATTATCCAGTAGTATATTGACGATCAAGAGTATTTCCTTCCCAATCAGAGTCAGAATATCCTACTGAAAGTTTTTGGTTCGTGCAATCCGATTTGAAAAAATTCGTTCGAAACCATTGCACAAGATCTTGGATTACCCCGTTCGATTCACAAGATCTTGGATTACTTCAATATGTACTTGAGAATTCGCTTGTATTCCCAAACACCCATCTGGACGTTGTGTGGGCAACGATCTACCGAATGTTTCTGAATTAGCACCGACAGAAAACTCCTCACAGAAATCTCCTTGAAAAACCACACTGTCGTCTCGTCGGGAAAATTCCTGCGCCACCGGAATTGACGTCGTTGATCGCTGCCAGAAGTCAAGAAGTCATCACCACTGGAACTTGTTTCCTATACCGCCTCTGGACTCTCTCTAGTTTTCTGTGTTCTGTCTGAATTATGACAATCTCTATCTTCTGGGGCTGATTCTTTTGTCTTATATAGAGGGCTACAAGAGAGACTTCAAGTGGGATTGGGTTAGGCCTTCCTGTTGGGTTTGGGTTTTATTAATTCCAATCCTTCTCCTGAACTGATTAATAACGAATTGATCCAAGAATTAATTAATTAATTAAATCCACTTTGTCACTTAGCCCAACACATAACTAATCGTACCACTAACGGATTAATTATGTAACTACCGCCCAAACCTAATAATGCTTCCGGTTCCACTAAATTACATATTCTATAATCTCCCCTCATCAAAGATAGTACACGTCGATTTATTAATTTACTGATACACAGTTTCCTTTCAATTTGCCACAGCACACCAAGCAACTAAACATGCACACCCAACCTACCAAAAATATAGGCCTTAAGTGATCGCATTTTTTGGCAGATTAAAGTACACTATGCTCAATCCTTGTGTCCGTTCTCATCTAGGGATTAAGTGACAGAATACCAGGTTTGCATTAACTACGAAAGATCAGTACAAGTTAATTCAACCCTTAAACGGTCATGTTCAATATGCACCGTGCATATCTGTATGATTCAATCAGTCAAGATAAACTGATTCCAGAAACACACAATGACTTAAACCGACAGCGTGTCGAAACTGTCTCAGTCACGAGCCTATTTATATATCATTACTTTAACTAATGATGAGATCTACTGTGTCACACCAAATACCTCATCATCTAGTTATATGATATAAAGGGACTTCATGTATAAACTTAAACATGAATAATTACGATATTGGTATGCCTATTTTTGGTCATCATCAACCCGCGCCATATAGTACCCTTCAAATATCAAAGAATACGTTTCACCAAACTCAGATGATACTCAACAGGAAGATGCATATGCTGACTAACAAGACTCATAACAAAAAAAATGTCAGGCCTGGTTATGGTTAAATATATCAACTTCCCCACCATCTTTTGATAATATTGTGGAGACTGAAGTGGATTACCAGGTGAATCAAGATACAACTTATTATCAAAGAAAGTAGGTACTGGATTGGTATCTTGAAGTCTTGTATCTTGAAGCAAGTCCATGATGTGTTTACGTTGGTTGAGATAGAGTCCCTTGCTAGAAGTTGCAAGCTCCATACCAAGAAAAATTTTCAAAGGGCCAAGATCTCTGATAGGAAAATAATCTTGCAGCTTCCATTTCAACTTATAAACTAAGTCCATGTTGCTTCCCGTAATTATAAGATCATCAACATAAATAAGTACCACCAACTGATCCTTTTTGTCATTGTGTACATACAGTGATGAATCCTTAGAACTTTTAGTAAAACCAAGGCTTCAAGGTATGAACTTAATTTAGCATACCATGCACGTGGACTTTGCTTCAAACCGTAAATCGACTTATGAAGTTTGCAAACCAGTTTTGGATTATTACCTTGAGAATACCCTGGTGGAAGTTTCATGAACACATATTCTTTGAGGTCACCATGCAAAAATGCATTTTTGACATCCATCTGAGATAGTGCCCATCCGCGGTTAACAGCTACAGACAAGAGGACCCTCACAGTTGTCATGTTAGCAACCAGAGCAAACGTTTCTTTATAATCAATCCCAAACTGTTGAGTAAATCCTGAGCCATAAGCTGAGCTTTATCACGTTCAACTGTCCCATCAGAATTAAATTTGGTTTTGTACACCCATCAGCTCCCAACTGCATGTTTTCCAGCTGAAAAAGTCTCTATTGTCCAGGTATGATTATCTATGAGAGCCTGTAGTTCATTATCCATAGCTTTTCTCTATACAGGTTTGGAATTAGCTCCCTCAAAGTTTTTAGGCTCTTGAATATTTGAGATAGATGCCAGAAATGCTGCATATGAAGATGAAAGTTATCCATAACTCAAATACTTAACAAATGGATACTTAGATGAGTAAGTAGCATAAACCTTCAATTTTTCAGGAGGTTGACGATTCATTGGAGGATTTCGTTGCTACCTTGTCTCAGTAGTTTCTTCAGTAGTGCCTGAAATACCACCAGATGCTGTATGAGTTGTGTCTAGAGCATCTAGAGTAGGTTCAGGATCATCAATTGGCAATGGAAATAAATCTGTTATAGGTTCCCCCTGAGTGGTAGCATGAAAATAGTGATTAGTTTCAACAAATCGCACATCCTACTCACATGAAATTTTTCTGGACTGCATCATAACACTTGTAACCCTTTTTGGCTTGAGAATATCACAAAAAAACACACTTGACAGCTCGTAAATCTAATTTGTCATGATGAGCTCCTGTCACATGCACATCCAAAAACTTTAAGGTGAGATATATTAGGTTTTGTTCCCAATAACATTTCTATGGGAGATTTAAAATTTAGCACTTTAATAGGCAAACGATAAGGTATGCAGCTATAAGAACACCATATGACCAAAAAGATTTAGGCACATTCATTTGCAGCATCAGAGCACGAGTTTTCTCTAATAAATCTCGGTTATTTTGCTTTGCTTTCCATTTTGTTGTGGCGTATAAGCACAACTGGTTTGATGCAATATGTAATTACAAGTTAAGTAATTTTCCATGTTATGAGATGTGTATTTAGTGGCATTATCAGAATGCAAGACTTTTATTTTGCTGGAAAACTGATTAGTGACCTTCATATGAAAGTCTTTAAACAACTGAAACATCACCTTTTGATTGCAACAAATAAATCCAAGTGGCCCGTGAAAAATCATCAATAAAGGTTACAAAGTATTTAAAACCATCTGTAAAAGAGGAGAAAGGACCCCATACATCTGAATGAACAAGTTTGAATGCTTGAGTAGTTTTTGACAAAGAAATATTAAAAGGAAGTCTAGTTGACAGTTGTGCTCCTTCAGAAAATAAGCCAACGATGATAGCGAAGCTGTCAGGTTGATCTGTCTCTCGAAGAATAGCCAAGTTTTGTCCCGACCTTTCAAACTATTCTCTCCCACTATCTTACAAAACATAAATTGAAGCGGCAGAATCGCTCAACTCAAGAAAATGCACTATTATTTAACCTTGTTTGTGCGAAAATAATATTCAGAGGATGGGTGATGGTTTATGAAAAATTTAGTCAAGCATGACAAGGCTTAATAGTTCAACATAAACTATTGAAACCAACAAAAAGGTTTGTGGTTTCCTCACAAGGACAACACACGATCTCACAAGATCACTCTAAACAGAGATTTTGGAAGAGTTAACAACTCAACAATTTCGAAAATCAATTATCAATAACACACCTCTTAATTTCGTGTATATATGGCCTTATATAGGCAATTACAAGGGTCCTCTTCATTTTCTAAAAAGGTAATCTTCAATCCTAGTGAGAGAAAGATTACAAAAAAAAAATCCTAATCTAATTCTAGTTGGCTTTATGAATTCAGCCACTTAGAGTTGTATTATAAGGCAAATTAAAATCATACTATAGAAGGGAAAAATCCATCTATCCTCCTTGTAATAGAATAAACTTACAAAACCTTCTAGATTAAGAAAGTAAATCACAATCCTAATCAGAATAGACTTGAAGATATTCATATGGGCTTAGGGGGTGGATGGGCCTTATAGCTAAACGTTTAACTCTTTAACCCAATCTTCAACCTTGTAATCTTGGGCTTCATTCCTCATCTACGTTAACTCTACAAGACCATTATCGAACAATCTTGTGACGTTAATGGGCTTGGGCCTCGTTGGAGATAGATGGACTTGGGCCTGTTGGGCTTGGAACTTGATCTTGAACTCTGAAGGTGGACTTGATCCACACGCTTTCTGGGCTCTAGATCTTGTAACTGGACCAACATAATCAACTCGTGGATCTCTCAAATTGAGATTTTGACCCACTGAGGGGATCCACTAGCTAAAACTTGCGCTTGAGGGCCTTCCCTGTGCTTACTTTTGTGCCAGCTGCTCTGGAGTGGAGGAAGAACTTGCACTGCTTATAGGTTATTCTTCTGGTGGAGAGTCTACCGTCATGATGTTCACATCACTAGTAGACTTAGAATAATAACAAATTTCACAGTCATGAGATCCTTTAGGAAAACCCAGAATTATTTTTGAAAAAATAGGCTTAGAAGGGTGTGCTAAGCGACGATGCCATAGTAAGTGCTGATCAATCGAAGTGGAGACATTTTGATGTGTGATAATTAGGAATGAAAAAATAGAGCACGTTATGAGATGACCTTCACCAATCATCTTCTTGGTGATACGGTCCTGAAAAACAACTCTGTAAGAGGTGAAAATAACATCACAATTTAATGACGATGTTAGGGGCTGCTTGGTACAAAGGAATGGATATGAATCAATGGGTTTGATATTCATTATAATTGCTTGGTTCAAATATTGGGTTTCAAAACAGTAGTCCAAGCCCATGTATGAAGTAATGGCTCATTCCTCACTAAATTGAGGGGATTCATAATTCATTCCCATTCTTTTTTCGGCCGATCTTCACCGATCACTTCTCCATCTTCACTTTTCTCTTTTTAAATCATTCGAATCATCCAAGGTGCAAAGAGGACACAAATCTGGAGATCAACGAGACTAGCCGATCGAGAAGGAGCCACCAAAGTGTCTCCGTTCATTTGGGTGAGTTGTTCCCACCCTATATTTCCTACTTGATCATCAATTTGATCTTCTCAGTTACCAGTCAAGAGCTTAACGAAAAATTAGAGTTGGGTTGCCTGAGATTGAGATTGAAATATTGGTATTGAAGCCACTGATTTTGGATTTTTTTTCTGTATTCTCATTTTGTTAAAGTGGTTGAGGAGGCAGATCATCAAAGAAATGCTGAAATCCCCCATTCAAATTCCATGGGTTCGAAAATGATTGGGAGAGGAGAACACACTTAAGAAATTGGGAAGAAGGGTTACTGGTTTCGATTTTGGGTTTTGCTGGAGGATCTGAAATTGTTGTTATTGTTATTGTTTAATTATTTTTTCAAAAGTTTATTAGAGATAAGGGAAGAGATGGTTTGATTGAAGGAAGAAGATGTTGTGGCCAACTGGGACGCAAGAAAACAGGGAAGAATGGTGGGTTTTGGTTTAGTGTTCGTGGGGAGGAGGATGGAAGAAATGAGCGGTGGATGTGGTGGTTGGTGTCCTTGAATTTTGGTCAAATTCAATGGGGTCATCGCCGGTGGTAAGGAGTGGGAGATTGATATGTGATTTCATACTCTTCTTCATGTGGGTTTGGTCAAGTGTTTTACAAAATCCAGGTGGTGGTTTGGTGTGTTATTGGGGAGGAGAATGGAGAAAATGAGTGGTGGAGGTGGTGGTTGGTGTTCTTGGGGAGAAGGATGGAAGAAATGAGCGGTGGAGAAGGTGGTGCCGACAAAACAAAAGCCATTCCAATAAATCAAACCAAGCATAAAAATTATATCCACTCCAATTTAGCAAATTCATTGTGATTCCATATTACTATCTACCCATTATCATTCCGATTGTAAATAGCAAACCAAGCATGCCCTTAGTTTTTTAACAGAAAGCAGCTGCTGCGTAAGGAAAGAATGAACATATAGAACATCAAATTCTATATCATTTGAAATAAGATGAATCTTTCCTTTCCCTATAATTGAAACACCTTTTCCATTGGCTACCGAAATGAAGGATGGTAATTAACAATAATGAAGCTTTCGAATATTGATGGTTTTATTGGAGATGTGATCAATAGCACAAGAATCAATCACCCATAAATTATGCAAAGAACTAACATGTAAAACAATGGCAAATGCAGTAAAAATACCTTCATGATTTTCAAGTTTGGAATCCTTTAAGAAACCAGAGAAACTGATCAAAAGTGAAGCAGTCTCATTGCTTCCTTGATTAGCTCCATATTGATTGCCTTGTTGACCATGCTTAGCCTGCAAATGTGACACCCCTCCTGAACCGGTATGTATATTTTATAATATGTATGACTAATGACTTTAATTTAAGTTGTGTAAATGGGTCTCGTAGTGTGCCTTGAGTTAGTGGCGTAAGGTGATAGGGGGAAAGGGGCAGTGAGAAGCTAAGTTTAACTATTAACCTCACCTCACTGGGAATTCAAGAACATCAACCGACATCTTATTCCTTTTCTCTTCTATTTAATTTCCTCATTTCGCATATGTCTCGACAGAGTGTCCCAATTAGTTAGTAACCCTTACTGGCTCAAGGAATTATCTGTTCGAGTCCGATAAAAAATTCTACTTTTGTGCATAGCATCCAGAATAAAAAATTCTCAATCAAACCCGAATGCTCGTGCAATCCAATTCAAACTCTTTTGAAATATCACACGAGCATAGGATCTTGCTTTATCTTATTCAAATTTGTCACGTATACAAAATTACGATAACTAATAAAAGCGAAAAGATAGAAATCGACCTCTTGAAGCCTGTCCCTTAAGAATTCTCTTGTATGACTCTAAGACACGTCTGAAAGTTGTGTGGGCAACTTTCTACCAAACGAATAGATTAGCACCAAGAAAGTCAACACAAAAAGCTCGCCAAAAAATTCCTCGCCGGAAACTGGGCTCACTGCCGCCGTCCGAGAAGTTTCGCCGCCGCCGGTGAGTTATTGCGTGAAGTGTACGCGACGCCCGAAACCAATACCGATGCCGCCGCACGTGAAGCCTTGCGCCACCGGTATTCTCTCTCTAAGAATTTCCCTCAGAGTTTCTCTCTCTAAGATTCTTGTCTTGACAACTTATGACTTGTGTTTTCTGTTATTGCTGACCATTGTGTTTATTTATAGAGTTACAAGAGAGATCTTAAGTGGGTTTGAGTTAGGGCTTCTTGTTGGGGTTGGGTTTATTACTTTCCAAATCTCTTCTAGATTTCCCAATACTTAATTGAACCAAGAATTAATTAAATAATTAAATCCACTTTGTCAATTTACTAATTGACCCAATGAGTAATTAATTAAATAATTAATTTTACTTTATCAATTATCCAAACACATAATTAAAAGTACCACTAACGGATTAATTATGGAATTACCCTCACATCAGAATTGCTTCCAGAACTACTAAATTGATTATTCTTTATTCTCCCCATGTGAAAAATATAATGCTCGTCAATTTATTAATTTACTGATAAATTAATTAATTGACTTCTTTATTCGAGATTAGTACCACTCGACTTTATTACTATACTGGACATAAGTCCACCGGCAGGGTTTAGTATAATAAACATTACGAGCTTATCTCGAGAGCACTATCACCCCAGGCGCACCGGTATATGATTTCCTTTCGACAAGTAACAACACACCAAGCAACTAAACACGCATACCCAACCTACCGAGACTATAGGCCTCAAATGACCGCACTCATTGGTAGATTAAAGTACATTATGTTTAATCCTCATGCTTGTTATAGTCTAGGGATTAAAAGATAGAATACAAGGTTCGAATTAACTACTAATGAACAGTACAAGTTAATTCAATCCTCAACGGTCATGTTCAATATGCCCCGGGCATATCTATATGATTCAATTATTTTAGACAAACCAAACTCAGAATCACATAATAACTTAAACTGACAGTGTGTCCAAAACTGTCTCAGTTACGAGCCTCATTTATACATCATGACTTTAACCAATGATGAGATCTACTATGTCACACCAGACACCTCATCATCTAGTCACATGATATAAGAGGACCACATGAAAGATTTGCCACATATAAGATCTGGGTTTATACCTGCTCGATTTACCACGCAACAAAAAATTCTAATAAAAGCGGAACCATAGAATAATACCTTTGAAGCGTGCACCTGGTGAATCTCTTGTATGCCTCAAAGACTATGACCTCTTGTTGTGTGGGTAACAATCTAGAAGTCAATTGATCAGCAACTCATCACAATCCACCTGCTGGAAAAATTCAGCACCTCCGCACCTCGCACGTACTGCAAACGCACTGCCCGGAGAGAGAGAAAGCAACACACGGGGCTAGCAAAGAAGGACCAAAATTCGGCCACTTGAAGGAAAAATCAGCCGCCCCAAAATTGTTAAAAAATTTGTTTTTGAGAGAGAGAGAATTTTCTCTCTCTAAAATTTTATCTCTCTAGATTCTTGAATTATGAATCTCTTGAATTGTGTGTTCTGAATGGCTGATCCCTTGTCTATTTATAGAGTTACAATAGAGACTCCAAGTTGGAATAGGATTGGTCTTCCTACTGGGTTTCTGTTTTCCTTCAATCCTGTTTCTGGACTGATATAGATTCTGTTTCCTTCAATCCTGTTCCTGGACTGATACACTCCCAACTGTCACAGGGATTCACTTATCCCAATCCAGTTCCTGGGATGAATCACTCCCAACTGACACAGGGATTCACTTATCCCATACCAGTTCCTGGGATGATTCACCAACTGACACAAGGATTAATTAATTTCTCAATTAATTAAATCTACCTTTGTCAACAACCCAGTACATAATTAATCGTACCACTAACGGATTAATTATGACACTACCAACCTACACCAGAATTGCTTCCGGAACAACTTAATTAAATTATATTCATAATCTCCCCACATCAAAGATATAGTGCTCGTTAATTCATTAATTTACTGATAAATTAATTCTTCAACTTCTTAATATTCCGAGACTAGTACCACTCGACCTTTTTACTATACCGGATATAAGTCCACTGGCCAGGTTTAGTATAATAAACATTTCGAGCTCATCTCGGGAGCACCATCACCCCGGACGCACCGGTACATGGTTTCCTTTCGACAAGCAGCAGCACACCAAGTAACTAAACACGCGCACCCAACCCACCGCACCCATTGGCAGATCAAAGTACACTATGTCTAATCCTCATGCCCGCTCCAGTCTAGGGATTTAGAGATAGAATACAATGATCGATTTGTCTATTAAATCAGTACAAGACAAATCATTCCTAAGAGTCAAGTTCAATATGCCCCGGGCACATCTATATGATTCAATTAGTTTAGACAAACTAATTATCTGAATCACATAATAACCTAGACCGACAGTTTGTCCAAAGCTGTCTCGGTTACGAACCTCATTTATATATTATGTCTTTTAACCAATGATGAGATCTACTGTGTCGCACCAGACACCTCATCATCTACTTACATAATATAAATGGACATAAACATGCACAACAAAATATAATTGAAACACAAATCGATATATTAAACTGGGAAACTGTACAATACAAGCATAGCTTATGTATTCTACTCCAACACCACATATGTAAACACATAAAATAATTAATTGAAACATTTAACTCGATATATAAATCAGAAAATAGTTTTCACACAAGCAAAGTTTTAGTATTCAAAACTAACAAATGCTATCAATTCTTCTGCATCGTGTACAGAGAGCTGGACTACCCCAACCATACTTTTTATCTCGGGAGTCTCTTCCTGGCTGAGGTTACCCGGTAGCCATTTTGGTGCTGTGTAGGAGAAACAGTGAGGCGTCGATACTCCGAGAAAGAAGGACTATGACTTGAGCGAATAGCCATAGAACTCAAGAGGATTTGGAAATTAGGTAACATTCTCGATTACCTCTGGTTTTCCATTCCATTGTGTGCTTATATTTAGTGTTATGGAGGGGTTTTGAGAGGTCCTGCCTTGATTGGATAACCCTAGGTGAGCATCCTGTAAGCAGTGTTCTGAGAACGGAGACAGAGATTGCAACTAGCTGGGAAAGGGGGAATTGGTGGATGTTCCGATAGTGGCCTTGGTGAAATAAGGGACCAAAGGAATTCATAACCAATAGAGCTTAGCTACCTCAATTGGATCTTGTTTTTTGGCTTTTGGTTAGTTAGGGACATGTCTGAACCAAGGAAGGGGTAAAAGCATGAGAGTAAGTAAAGTAGGAGCCTTCATGTTTACTTTAAGTATACTATAATTAGGGGTGTTCAAACGGGCGGTTTGCGGGTTATACGGGTTAATCGGTTCGGGTTAATCAGTTTTTTGGTATTACACCACCCGCCCAATAACCAAACAGCATAACGAGAAAACCGCACCAAACCGTACCAATTTTATTCAGTTTTGCGGTTTGGGGCCCAAATAACCCGCTTTAACAAATATCTTTATTTGTTAAAAAAAAAAATCCTGTTTTACAAATCTATCACTTTCTACCAACAATCCATCAATCCATACGCATAAAGAAAAACATTCTCTCAGAATAACTAGCACCACGTCAAAAATAACTAGTAGCACCACGTTCAGAAACAACTAGCACCACGTCAAATACAACTAGCACCACGTCCAGAAACGTCTACATCCATGCATGTGAATTTAAGCTATTTTTTCATAAACACAACTCACCACGTCTCAGAACAACATCCAAAAACGTCTAGATCCATGAATGAGAATGTAAACAGATTTTTTCACAAAGACAGCTCTACCACGTCTCAAAACAACTAGAACCTCGTCAAAAACAACTAGCACCACGTCCAAAAACGCCTACATCCAGACATGTGAATTTAAACTGATTTTTTCACAAAACATCTCAACTCGTCTCATAACAACTAGAACCACATCCAAACACGTCTACATCCATTCATGTGAACTTAAACTGATTTTCTTCACAAAGACAGTCTACCACGTCTCAAAACACTAGCACCACGTCTAAAAACACAAGCAACAAGTCCAAAAATGTCTACATCCAGACATGTGAATTTAAACTGATTTTTCACAAAACATCTCAACTTGTCTTAGAACAACTAGAACCACGTCCAAAAACGTCTACATCCATTTATGTGAATTTAAACTGATTTATTTTACAAAGAAAGTCTACCACGTCTCAAAACACTATAACCACGTCTAAAAACACTAGCACTACGCCCAAAAACGTCTACATCTATTCATGTGAACTTAAACTGATTTTTTTCACAAAGACAGTCTATCACGTCTCTAAACAACTAGAACCACGTCTGAAAATACTAGCACCACGTCCAAAAATGTCTACATCCAGACATGTGAATTTAAACTAATTTTTTCACAAAACATGTCAACTCGTCTCAAAGTATTAAACGGGTTGCGGGCGCTTCCAGTTTAAAAAATCCCTAACCCAAAACCGCCCACCAAACCGTATGGATTATTCGGTTACCCGCCTGAATAACTCGTTCACCCGCATAGGTCAACCCGCTTTCTTAAACGGTTGCGGGTCGGGCGGGTTATGCGGGTCAACACGATTAATGAACAGCCCTAACTCTAATAGCTACTGTCAGAATTAAGTATTAAAGCTAGGAATTATTCACCATGAACGGCAGGTCCCTCCTACAAGCTGGAGACTGACACTGATCGGTTTCCCCAGTTGGGCACGCACTAGCGGGCTGTCGCGTTAAGGTGAGTTGGTTTCCCCAATAGGTGTAGTACTGCACCATGTGGTTACTATGAGGTTGGAATGTTCTTTTCTTCCTATGCTTTTGATGTGTATATACATCTGTAAGGGTTGTTGTGTAGCCTTGTCGGCTGTATATGTACTTTTGGGTGAACTGGTTGGTGTTGTGATTGTATTGTGTTGCCTGGGAGGATTTATTGATGTTTTGCTTGCTTAAACAAGAGTATTGGGTGCATTTGCTGGGTGATGCCCTATGTTCTTATAAGTTTGGCATGCTACATGTTGGATGTTCATTTTTGTACCTTGTTTGTGTGTGAAATTTTTGGGAATTCCCTCCTGTCCAAGCCTCCCTTCCGCCGGTAGACAGGGCTGGGGTTGGGAGTCGAGGCCAGACAGTGATTTTGTCTTCAAATGGATAGTCCCGGGATGTCCGGAGGATGCAAGGTGGATGAAGTGCTGATCAAGGTGATTCGTTTAAGCGTACGCTATTAGTCACGGGTGTTGCGCTGTAGTTTGGGCAGCCGGGGCCAGGCCGCTTTATGTGGCCTTCGATTGACTGGTTTCTTGCCTTACTGTTGTTTTATGTTGTTCTATATTGGTGAGATGCTTGAGTTTATTCTCTGTTTTCTGATATTTGCGTGTGAACGTACTGGATGTTGGTTATAGACAGAACTCATGTAATAGGTTTATCCAGGTAAGTGGGGGAGTCACTAAGTATGATTAGCGTACTTACCGTCATTTTTGTTTTTCTGTTTTCATTTGATGCTAGTTGATGGCGAGAACAGAGGCCGAAAGTGAGAAACTAGTGTACAGCTCTGCTGAATTTTAATTCCTGGGTGTAATATTGTAAACGTTGTGTGCAGTGTGTGGTTTGTAAGCTCTGTATGGTAATCTGTAAACTTCTTAAGTTACTGGGTTGACTTAGTCTAAGAAGCATATAGTTACGTTTGTAATATCTGTAAGACTGTTTGGTGATATGGATTTTCCTGACTTAGTTCTCAAATTTAAGGGAGGTAGTTGTGCAACTGTTTATTTTTCCTACTTTTGACGCTGAGATATAACGGCCACAAGGGTCGTTAGAGTAAATAGCTAGCAAACTCATTAAGTAGGTTAAGAGGGCTGGAAGACAAAGCATCAAAGGTATTTGCGAAATTAGCCTTAGAACTAGTGCCACGTCTTTTATCGCCACCGTTCTTGTGCCTAAACTTAGGCTTTAATTCAAGATGTAGTATCCAACACCATCCTTAGAATGCCCAGCAACACTGCAATGTTCACATTTAGGTCCATAGATTTGCCTTTGGGTTGATTTCTCTCAGAGAATGAATTAGCAACATATGAATTCAAGATGTAAAATGAATCGCTGAATAGAAGCACAAATACCCTTGAGAGAGGGAAGTTAAACACTCATAAGGATATTACGTCTGTAGTCTTCAAACTCAGGTCCAAGGCTTGGTAGCAATTGAAAGACTCTATCTTCTTCAGTTCTTTTTCTCAAAATAGTTGGATCAATACAATGAGGACGATAGACATCCAATTCATTCTATAAACCTTTTAACTTTGTCAACAGATTGACAAAAGTCTTTCCATCTTGACGAAGATTGATGATCTCCTGTTGAATCTAAAAAGTTCTTGCAGAATTATTCTGGTTGCAGTACAAATCACCAACGGCTTCCTAGAGATCAGCGGAAGACTCATAATAGCTGAATATTTCAGCAATATTAGGCTCCATAGAATGAAGAAGCCATGACATGACTGTCAAACATCATAATATTTGGAACCAACTTTCAGGAGCTTTTTCTTTGCCATTGATGAATCCAAGTTTTAATCTTCCTCCAAGGGATATTGTTACAGCTCTTGATCGAGAGAGATATTTGAATTCGTTTAACATAATTAATGTCAATTTTTGTGAAGAACTAACATCACTTTCTCCAAGAGTGTTGGATGCAACAGTCACAATTGGATTTGACGATGAAAACTCATCAACATCAAGTTTTTGAGCCATAAAAATAAAAAAAAGCAGGATCGTTGCTCTGATACCAAATTGAAAGAATATGGAAGAAAAAGATGTTTTATTAATCATAAAACAATCGGTTCCACATATAAGGATATATATATATATGTATACATATATAGATGCCTTACACCTAATGCTAAAAAATATACATTTCCAATAGTATATGTTAAGGGTTCATCTTCCTGCCGTAACTTTACATTTCAGGTAATAAAATGGTCTTGAGTGTTTCCATATTCAATTGCCCAAAGGATATATCCTATTTCTCACAATGTTGTATTGTAGTTTCAATTGAAAGAGCATTGCGGAACTCAGATATTTTCATATCGTAATTTAGCTAATGCCACCGTGGTTCCATTTAACTGCCCTGTTTTTTCTTCGTAAATTGATTATGTATTCTCCTTGCCGTTTTCCTGTTGTTAGGCCCCTCTTAGGTAGGATGTATTTACATATCTAAACTCCACAAGAGGCTGAAGTTTTTTCTTACCTTTCTCAACACCTACTTAAACGTCATATATGAGTAAGATTATTTTGGAAATTCTCAAAAGTTGTGGAAATTCTCCTCTGAACAATATGACTTTGAATGCGACTATAATGCTTGATATGTAAGACTATTTTCGATATAATGCTAATTTACTTTAATATGTCTGTTTGATTTTATTAATTTTGATTATCATATTTTTTTTTTTTTTGTTGCTATTTTAGTTCTACAGAGGAATAGAGATAAACAAAGAAAACGCATGGGTTATCAATCAAGAGGAATTATAAATTGGCAAGGTGGATTTGAAGAAAAATTACATTTATCGATGTCTTTCAATGATTCAGAACTCAGAACGGCAGAAAAATGGTGGAATCTCTCTCCTTCGCGCTCCTCCCATTTTTATTGCTCACTCATCTTCCTAATTTGAAAAGTTTGACTAATTGACAAGAAGAACCTACTGGAAAGGCAGATGAAAAAGGAAAAAGAATACTAAAAGGAACAACCTATGAGATTTCTTTTAATAATTGAAGAATGAGATCTGAGGGAGATGTGTATTAAGATAAAAATCATCTCAACTGAGATTTACAGTTCAATTTTGTTAAGTTGATTACTAATTTTTCTAAATTTCTTTCCCTATTTGGTACCCAAATGATCATAGAAAAAAAAAAAAAACATTATGGCTCTCATCCTGGTGCTTATTAAGGTCATTACTAGTTGTGATACTTGTTCTTCCCAAATTAGGCACTTCAAATTCCTTCTCAACATAATGGAAAAACTTCCTAGCCTCACACGAAAGTTATGCAAGATTACCAGAGTCTAATCTAATGCCTAAAGTTTTGTACCTGAAAAAGTTAACTTAAATCTTGGATGAAAAATATATAACCACAAAAACTGAAGTATTATGGGGAGAAGAATGTGAAAATGAGAGTAATAGATCAGGAAAGTAGTTTGAGGAAAAGGGAAGAGTGAGTTGGTAAAGATTGTCCTCATTATACTTGAGAAGTGAAACTGAACAGAAGAACCATTGGAGCCAATTATATCATCCTGGCAGTGCATATTTCTTTTCTAATTACTTGGAAAGTTATATAAGAAAAATTGTGAGAACTAAAGTAAAATAAAGATATAAGTATAAAAAGAAAATCAACGCACCACTAACGCTCTTCTTCCATGACAACACAATCATGCATCTAAAAGTAAATGCAAGAATGAAAGTATTCATCCATGACAACACATGCGAGTTTTTGAATAAGTTAGAAAAATGCATCAGTTTAGCAATAAGATTAAATTATTTAAATATATTTTATGTACTACCATTGAATTTTATTTTTTAAGGTTATCCTGACAACTCTTCAATGAATGAAAGTCAATCTCGTCGTAGATTAGAGTTTGAAAACTCAGCTTTGGTTATAAATGAAAGTATTCATCCATTGCATGTCAACGACAAGTGCATTTCATTGAAAGTTATTTTCGAAGAATTTATTCCAAAAATTGGAATAGAATTTGAGAATGAATCGACTGCCTGCAACTTCTACCAAAATTATGCTAAATCAATGGGTTTTGGTACTAGAATGAGTAGGGTACATAAGGATAAGAAGAGTAAGGTTGTTTTGGATAGGGTGTTTTGTTGTTCACGAGAAGGTAAAAGAAGTACGGAAAACCGTGGTGTAACAATAAAGCATCCTCGTGCAGAAACAATATGTAACTGTATTGCTCAGATTAAAATAAGTTGTAGAGAGAGTGAAAAGTATCGAGTTGTGCAATTTGTTCCTGACCACAATCATGGCTTATCAGCTCCAAGTAAGACTCATCTATTTAGATGTTATCAAAACATGTCTAATGCACAAGAAGCTAAAATCGATGTTGTCAAAGATTCTGGGGTGGCACCAAAACAAATAATTGAGATAATGTCCAAACAGGTAACTGGACGAGAAAATATTGGATTTATTCGTGATGATTTGAAGAATTACCTGTGATCTAAAAGGTCCATAGCAATGAAAGAAGGTGATATCGGTGGTGTTTTAGAATATTTGCAAAAAATGCAATTGGAGGACCCAAATTTTTATTATGCCATTCAAGTAGATGAAGATGACCTAATAACAAATATATTTTGGGCTTATGCGAAAATTAGCACATATTCTGCTCATTTTGGTGATGTGGTCTCTTTTGATACAATTTATAGAAAACACAGAGATGGTAGACCAATTGCGTTATTTGTTGGTGTAAACAATTGATGTGCTAAAAATATAACACTAATAAAACCCTTTTTTGCACACTTTAGGACCACAAATCCTGCCTCGTAGTAGCAATACAGAGAGCACTAAACACTTTTGTATCTAAGCAAATTTATACATGCAAGAAGCAAAGAACAAAACAAGTTTGATTTCATAGAACAAATAACAAAATACAAGAAAGATAAATGGATATGAATTGGGAAGGGGAAGTTTAACCACCGTCAATCTTAGCTAGTATTCTTTCTATACTGGTTTCTTAATTTCCTTTTGGCTTTACAGCCAGTCCGTTAATCAATTCCAGCCTTAACTCACTTTTCTACCCCTAGATACAAACCGCATGGAGTACTACCTAGGTAGACAACTCCTGCCGGACTGTCGACAGGCGAGTAGGACATATCCCTTAGTCACATAAGAGGAAGCCATCTAGCAGATTAATAAAGCTCAAAGCAACACAAAGGAAAATTAATACGCCAATATATACAGTATCAAAGGAATTCAGATACAGCTACACTCAGAGTATGAAAAATACAGAACAACTTGAGGACTCCCTCGCACGAGGTATGTCACACCTACAAGGGGCAAAGGCTATGTACCGAGCTGAATTGTAGAACTAAAAATCAACTATGATTGAGTGTAATAGCACCCGATTCTACCTGAGCTGAAGAGATCTGGGGCTAAATCCCCATGAACCACTTAGAACCTCATGGTTCCAAACTGAATCACCATCATGGATAAAACCCTAGCTAAATCGCCAAGGGGAAAATGCTGTCGGCTCAACAGAATGTAAAACAATGCAAAAGTTGCCTTTCAGACTTGTCCACAAGCTATTTATACTATTACAGAATCTAGGGTTGAAATTAGATAGAATCAGCATGGGTGAAATGGACATTTCAGCAGTAATGAACTCTCCAAGTTGACTTCCAAGATCCAACATTACCAGCATGTATAGCTTTCTCTTTTTCTACATTTTTGGGCGACATTTTAGGTGAAAAAGTGCTAAACCTGAACCTAGGCCTGCAATCCCCACATGACACATAATAAGATATTAAATTGCAAAAGAGTAACAAAAACTCTATCCAATTATTATGAATAATGTGAAAAATGTTATGAAAATTGATGTAACCCAAAGTTACATCACTCTCCCACACTAAAGTCTTGATTGTCCTCAAGCAAAGTTTTGAAGAACCAAAGGAAATCTAACATAACTGATCATAATTCTTACTCCAGTGTTTTTAGGGTCTCAAGCATCAGAATTTAAAGACATGCAAACAACAAACATCCATACGCTGGTTCAGTCAAAACATGAGAATTGAGCTACATGTGAAACAATTAAATGAAGCATTTCCTACCCCAAGTATCCTTACCAGTTAGCTCAAGAGAGCTGCCCTCATTTGAGGCACTGTATATTATATATATATATATAAGCTCCCAAACTTGTGTTAAGACGTTGCAGCTATAGGCTTGGGGGAAATCACACCCCCACACTAATCCTGAACATAAGATACTAATCCGTAGCGCTTTTAGGCTTAAGGTTTCATGTTCTAATGGTTAGAAAAGGTCAATGCCTGAATGTTGGAGTTTAAAATCCTCAATGCCTAATTTTGATTCAAGTTTATATACAAGAACTTATCCTAGATTCTCCTAGTGATGAGTACTAAGGGTACAAGGCTTTAAGGTCCCTCACTTCCTCAGATGATAATTTTTTTTTTTTTAATTTTCTAAAGGTTCAGGGCTTTAAGGTCCCTCCTTCTTCACTTACTTTCATTCTTCCATTTCTATCTTACTGCCTTTAACCATTAGGAGTCCATACTACTTAGAATTACTACTTGAATCAAAATCAAACATCTTGGAGGTCAAAACAGAAATAAAGATAAAAGAGAATATATGGGGTACTAGGTTCATCATATTGGTTTTCACGAAGAATTTGGCTTAAGGCTCAAGTTGGTTAATCCTAGTGGTTATATTTACCTTAGTTAGCCAAAAAGGGAGAGAAAGGGTTTCTAATGCCTACTTCATCTTAACAACTCATGTTCATAATTAATCAGCAGCATGCATACTATCCCAAGTTCTAGATTCTTAAGAATTATTCAAGAGAGAGAAAATTAAACCGCCGCTGCCGCCCGAAAATTATTCAAGAGAGAGAAAAATGTTTTCTCTCTATAGTTTTCTTGTCTTGAAAACTTAAGAATTGTGTATTGTAGAATTGTTAATCCCTTGTCTATATATAGAGCTACAAGAGAGACCCCAAGTTGGTTTAGGATTGGTCTTCCTAATGGGTTTAGGTAATTAGTTTCCAAATCTAATTAGGTAACTAATCTAATAGGATAATCCAAATCCAATTAGATTTCATAATCTCTAGGATTTCCTAATTTTAATTGAAACTTAAGACTTAATTAATTAAGTAAATAATTCCACTTTGTTAATTACTTAATTAACCCTTAGGAATTATTAATTAAATAATTAATTCTACTTATTCAATTAACCCATTACAAAATTAATCGTACCACTAACGGATTAATTTTGGCACTACCATCCTACACCAGAATTACTTCCAAAACAACTAAATTAATTTATTCTTAATCTCTCCACATCAAAGATTTAGTTCTTGTTAATTTATTAATTTAGTGATAAATTAATTAATTAACTTCTTTAATTCCGAGACTAGTACCATTCGACCTTTTTACTATACCGGACATAAGTCCACCAGCTGAGTTTAGTATAATAAACATAATGAGCTCATCTTGGGTGCACCATCACCCCGAACGTACCGGTACATGATTTCCTTTCGACAAGCAGCAGCACACCAAGTAACTAAACACGAGCACCCAACCCACCGAGACTATTGGCCACAATTGACCTCACCCATTGGCAGATCAAAGTACACTATGTCTAATCGTCATGCCAGCTCAAGTCTAGGGATTAAGAGATAGAATACTAAGAATTGTCTATTAAATCAGTATAAGACAAATCATTCTAAATGGTTAAGTTCAATACGCCCCGGGCATATCTGTATGATTCAATTAGTTTAGACAAACCAATTATTCGAATCACATAATAACCTAAACTGACAGCGTGTCCAAAACTGTCTCGGTTAAGAACTCATTTATACATTATATCTTTTAACCAATGATGAGATCTACTGTGTCACACCAGACACCTCATCATCTAACTACATAATGTAAATAGACTAAACATGCACAACATATAAACCAAAACATTAAATTGATATATTAACTGGGAAAACGTATAATATAAGCATAGCTTATGTATCCAAACCTAACAATATGGCCTCCCAGTGTAACAGCAGTAAAACGAGCTGGCATCCACCACACATATCCGAGCAGGTGCACATATAAGGCTCGATGTAATCCCTGTACGCAATCAGGCCTCGGTACAGGTCCTCGGAGTCCTCGCTATAGCGTCGCGACCGTATGGCATCCAGGTAACCTTTAAACATAATTTGCAAGTACTTAAATAAACTATACAAAACATATATTAAACAAAAATTTAATATTTATATTTTATAAGTATTTACTTACCATATCAGCGGTCATCTCGTCCAACGTACGTCTAATAGAGCTCAATCGCTGCTCTGTACCACAGTGGCTGTCGACTGCCAACCTCAATGCACGAGCTTGTGTACCATACAATAAGAGGGGCATCGGGTGGGGTCTGAAGTCTGGGAAGTGCTCGTAAATCCATGACTGTAGCAGAGTCATGCACCCTGCCATGCTCTGTGTCCCATGTCTACTCGCACAACCTAGATGATGGTACATAAATGCTAGTGTCGCTGTGTTCAAGCCTCCTGTCCAACCTGATCCATTCCTTTCCTCACCTGCACTATAGGGGATGACATAAATTTATTGGAACTCTTATATGTAAACAGATAAGTCCCAATAAGACTTCACACAAGAGCGGCCACATCTGAATAGTCCCTGGCACGCTCCATGCATTTCTCGATCACTCTCTGCGTCGAAAAGCCACAGTTGGTGTACAAATCCTTCTCCAGTCACTTTTCTAGAGGAATCTCAAGCAACCCCCTGGACCATGATAGTACGGTGGACGACGGTGTAACCTCTGTGATCAAGCTACCATCTGGAGTAGGATGATCATCTCTCCAAATGGCATGTGGAATGAATTCGTATCCGGCTGACACCTCTCTATAAAAGCATTGATGAGAGGCTCATCAATGCTCCGATGCATAATGCGTGGAAGGAGTCCAAGGCCCGTCTGGGTCAAAATCTGTGCACCCTCTACTGTCATGGATGCAATCCATGTCTCAAAAAGGTCATACATACTACCCCTATTGTGGCACCTAAGATCGTATCTGGTAGGCTCCCCCCGCCTGCCAATACCTAGATACCACATGCCCTAAAAAACTAGGGATCAAACTGTCATCTATAGGGCCCCCATCAACGGGCTCTGTAACCAGCCAACTCCTGTCATCCTTAACGCACTTCCTAGGATGAACTAAATTTACAAAATATAAAACTCATATAAATATATATACAAAATAACTAATTTAACAAGTAATAATTAAATAACAAATTAAAAAATTAAATAAATCAAAATAAACAATTAAATAAGCAATTAAATCAATTAATCAAATGATCAATTAAATAACACATTAAATAATTAAATCAATTAAAATAAACAACTAAATAACAAATTAAATCAATTAAAATAAACAACTAAATAACAAATTAAATCAATTAAAATAAACAACTAAATAACAAATTAAATCAACTAATCAAAAATCAATTTAATAACAAATTAAATCAATTAATCAAATATTCAATTAAATAAGAACATTAATATTAAGTAAATAAATAAAGTCACTAATTAATTCAATAATCAATTAAATAAGCAATTAAATCAATTAATCAAATAAATAATTAAATAACAAATTAAATGACTATTAAATTCAAATAAACAATTAAATAAGAACTTTAATATTAAGTTAATAAACAAAATCACTAAATAATTCAATAAACAATTAATTAAGCAATTAACAAATTAAATAAACAATTAAATTCAAACAAATAATTATTCAAATTAAATAAGTAAATAAATAAATATTTAAATTCATTTATCGTAATCGAGCATGTACCTGTAGCAGGATCGACCTGCTAAAACTGTCTGTCTCCTGGATTCCTGTAACGGATGGTCCTCTCAGCGTGTGGGTGAGCAAAGTCACCTCCATACGTGTCCCCCTCACCCTGATCATCGTGTGGGTGACCACTCCCACTCGCCTCCTTCTACTGCGGCTACTCCGCCTCCTCCTGTAGCTCACGAGACTCATCATCACTATCTCAGTATTATCGGAATCAGTAGTATCATAATATTGCTCATCTCTCAACTGAAATGAGGAGTCATCTCCACCGCGACCTCCTCCACCTCCACCGTCACCTCATCGACCTCCACCGCCACCTCCGCGACCTCCACCTCCACCTCCTCGCCCTCCATCTCCAATAATGATACCGCCGCCTGTATCTCCGCCTCCACGATGACCTCCGCCTGTCCCTCTACCTCCTCCTCTCCTATCTGGTACCTTCTGCCTTCTAGCAGAAGCTGTGGGAGGCTGTCTATCCACGGGCAGCTTTAACTTAGCGTCACCTTAAATAACATTTAAACATAAGCATTTATAATATAAACATAATATGTGAAATTAAAAATACAAAAATAAGTGAAAATCACATAAAACGCACCATTTTTACATTTGACAGTAAGTCAAACACACTATTTTAACGTTTGACTGATCCAGATACAGTAACGCAATGTATTTACGTTTCTGGATCGGTCAAACATTAATACATTGCGTTTGCTTCCTCAAAAATGCAAAAGTGCTACGTTTGGTTATAATGAAACGTCATCGCGCAACGTTTGTGTTTCGTCCAAACGCTACCAAATTGTGTTTCGCTTAACCTTTAACGTAGCAATTTAGCATTTTCATTATGCCCAAACACATACAATAACGTTTATTATAAACCTAAACGCGACAAAAAAACGTTTCTAAAACTACAAAATGCATCATAATAGCTACTTCTAACCTATTAATCACACAACAGCAACGTTTCAAACATGAAAAATCGCAAGTTCGTGACGTTTATCGGCAGCAAATAAATTAACAAAAAATTTGACGAACTTAAGAATTTTTACCTTGTTTATCATTGGACCTTTGTCCGCGCCATGTATTTGTGATGATTCGCCATCTCCTCCGTCAATTTTGTGCATTTTTTGCCGGAAAATCCTTTCAAATTCGCCAGAGAAGATTTGAAATAATATTTGGAGAATATAAAAAGTGATGCGTTTTAATCATTTTCTCGGTTTTTACATGAAAACAGTAAAAACGCACCATTTTAACAAGCGAATCATGGTGGAAACACACCATTTTAACGAGCGAGCCAAGGTTGAAACGCTCTATTTTAACGTTTTGACGTAACATGAATCGTAAAAGTGATGCGTTTTCGATTCACTTCATCGGACATTTTTAACGTTTTCTTTATGTTCAAACGTCATCGGAACTAATTTTTGTGCTTCAAAAATATTTTTCCCAGGGTTGTGTACATGGCAAAAACGCATTTTTGTTACATTTTTAATATTTACTTAGCAAATTTCTAATTTTTTTGTTCATAAAGCCGTTTTGATCATTTTATAAATATTTTAATTTTTTATAATATAAATAACAATTTAGTTCTACAAATAACAATCCACTATTAAAAACCTGGGCAGTAGATAGGGTTAATTTGGTAGTTTTTCCATTTCTCATTGGTGATACATGATGCGCCCTAAGTTTTAAATAGTAGCATCAGACAGCAGTCAAAACCCTAACAAGTATCATTGCAGTTTCGTGCGGTCTCTATTTATTGGGATGAAACCTCTCTAAAACCCCTCTTGCAGTCATCTCGCCAAAGTACTCATAGGCCTAAAATTAAGACCAAACACACGAGAGAATAACAGAAGATAAGAAAACAATGCCGCTCGGAGAGAGGCCTGGTGACGAGAGAAGCGAGTCCAAGTACTGTGGAGTTGAGACTGATTTCAGCGATGACATGCCTCAACTTCTTTCCTTTAACATCCATGGCGGATTTGATTTCGTCGTAGCTCCTTTGGTTAGTTTCCCATTTTGTCTCATTTCTTTAAAGGGTGTAATTTACGGCCACGTGATGACTTAGCCTATGGAAATGAGTTTTGAAGTTCTTTTATTTTATCGTCATTTTTACAGACCAGTCCATAGGTTTGTATGAATTGCTTATTTGGATTTGTTTTTTAGTAAACATTTTGGCCTTTGACAACATGCTTTGAACTGTTTTATCAGCTTTAATTTTATTTTTTTTTAATTTTATTTTTTTTAAAAATTTTGTGGTGGAGACAATGTTTTCATCCTTTTTTATTCATATGATATGAAGGAACTAACCTTACTGCTGTTTGATGGAGCTAATGTGCTGGATATTACTCAAAAATATTTTTTTTCTTTGGATGGGTGATTTCTGTTGTTATGTTGTTGGGAGACTTTCACATAGGCGAATGCCCAATTCCAGAAGCATATATTTTATTGACAGAGGAGGAAGAAATGTGCTGTAACTATGATACATGTTTGTTTTGTTTAAGAATTTGTGTTTGGGTCTCTCAAAAAACACGCAAGGGTAGATATTATTCTTTTGAGGGTGTTACAATTGGGTTATTCTTCTCTTGCTAGCTCTTTATGCTTTTGCATTCATGGATAAAAACTGGCAATATCTATTACAGACACACACACTGTTATGCTATTTAGAGGTTAATTTGATCATACTTTATTCGGTAGTACAAGTGTATATATGTATGTACACACCGAATTATGTTTGATATACATTTTCTCGGTGATTAATTAGCCAATCACATCAATACCAATCCTTGTGGTTGAATTACCATGTGTGAATGGTCAGTAACTCACCAAAATCTTGTTCTTGTGTTTAACTGCCTTGACATGGAGAATATGGCAATTGTTCCTTGTTTTCTGAAAGGCGCTTGACACTACATAAAAATTCAGATCGTATGAATAAAATTTCTTCTTTGCTTCATAGAATAACAAAGAAGTCGGGCTTGATTTTGAACCTTGGATAGCTGGAAATTAGTTGAAAATGCAATCACATTTTTTATGCACAGCCGGGAATTAGTGCTTTTGGGGGTTTTCTCCAATCTTAATGAGTTCCCCATGTGTCAGCTTGATCATGCTTATTCTTGGTGATCAATTAGCCACTCACACCAATAACAACCCTTGTTGGCTGTATTTCCATGTGTGAATGGTCAGTATTTCACCAACAGTATATTCTTGTGTTAGACCGTCTTTGCATTGAGGGAATTGCAACTTTTTTCAGGTTTCCTCAAAGATACTTGACACTAAATGATAATATGAATTACTGTATGAAACAATGCAAGATTTTTTTCCAGCTCCATAGTATAAAGAAGAGTTTAGGCTCTGGTTTAGGGCTTGGATAACATGCATGGAGTTGTGGTAAAATCACAATCAATTTTCTCTCATGGATTTCCTTGAAACAGTGCTTTTGTCATCTTGAATTTGAAATGTCACATGATTGGTAGTCTAGTTAGTTAGGCTCAATTGTTAAATTTGGAGTGGGAGGGATGCAATAGATGATGAGTAGTTTGTCTTTATGATGCACACCCATAATAGGGGAACAATAATAATTAAATAGGTGTAAAGTATAAACTGTTTTGAATAACTGTGACGGAAACCAAATTGGAAAGTTGTTGGAATTATTTTTCCATTATCTTGGCCTACAGGGATATGTCCTTAGTGCAGTTCAAGTCTGTTTAAAATGGCTATACTGGTATTTTGGCGGGACTTGAGGATGTTTGTTCTTTCACAAGTCACCTAAATTTGGCATGTCTCTTGGATGTTCTGTGTTGGCCTTAGATTCTCTAGTCCTGTGTAAAATAAATGTTAGAAATGATGGTCATTTTGCTCATCGGATACTGTGCTTTTGAAACTTTTGGCACATTGCTTTCTTTTGCTCGTCAGATAAACATGCTTGAACTTCATGTATTAATTTTTGAAGCCTTAAGTATCTCTGCTTATAACTTTGAGATTGATTCAGTTGGCACTCTTAGAAACAATGTTTTCAAATTTGTGTCATGGAGTATTTTGCTCTATCCACTTGCTGTAATTTTTTTCTTCATGATGCAAACGTTAGTGCTTTGCTTCCCTTTTGACCCATTTTACTGTTTGTAAAACCAGCTTTGTATGCTTCAATTAGAAGTGAACCTGAGGCTCTCTGTTAGATTTGGTCTCCTTTGCTCTCTAATGTTCTGAACTATTCATATTACATCATTTAGTTGTTAAAAGTTGGTTTGATAATAATCCTTTTCACCGTTTTGTGTGGTTTATTTGCTTGCTATTCATCTTGATTCCTAAACATGTATATATGGATGACATATTGGTGATTTTAGGGTGTTGACTGGTGGAAGGTTTTATGGAAGCATTTTTGTCATGTTAAGACAACTTGTTTCTCATTCCTATCTTCAAATACTATTACTTATTATGAATAATTTATATTCTTTCTAGTAGGAATCATTAATCACTCTTTTTATTTAATCTTCATTTAATTTTTTAACACTCTCCTATTAATTTTTTAACTCTTGTTTTTCTATTACTAATAATTTACTAGAAGTTGCCAGTTTAACTGAAAAGAATGGTCTATTTGTTTGTTAGTATAATTTTCTGTTAGTTCTCATCTGAAATTCTTATAATGCAGATGGACCCAACTTACAGGCCTAGCTTAACACATGATAGAATTAATGGAGGTGGAGCACTGCCATTTGCTAGTTCAGATTTGGTCCTAAGCCCCTCACAATGGAGTGGTCATGTTGTTGGTATGGGTCTTTTTATCCATAGGCAACCGAGTTATATGAACCTAAGTTCGAATTCGATGTACTTTGTCATCTTAGCTTGTAAGCACTTGTCAAATTTGATGCGGATAGGCCATGGTAGTATTGAAGAAAAAGATTTATAACTTATGGGAATTGAAATCCATTATTGTAGCTATTAAGATGTCTTAAATATGTTATTCCTATTTAGTGAATCTTAATCCAACAGTTAAAATTTTTTTTACAGTAGTTTATTCAATGGCTTGAACATTGTTATATAGATCTGATTGTTTCAGATATTTTTCTTGATTGACTTGTCTACTGATTGGCATGTGAACCTCCCTTAATATGCTTCATTGATTTGTCATTTCTTGGGGATGGTTCCAATGGAGGTTGCCAGAAATCTGCTGGTTTTTGGCTTTTATGTCAGTATGAAGAAATATTGGATATTTTCAAGTTATTCTCTGCCTTTATATTCCTGCTATTGGCCAAGGTGGCGAGAGGAGGAATCTATAATCTAGTCAACCACTGTAATTTGTTAGATTCTCTCCGTATTCCTGGGATTATATTGTAAATTTTGAGATATGGAACCTAATATTTGCAAAATTCTTATAGACAAACGAAATTTTCCCCTGGTGGGATGGTCAATCTCGGTTGCTCAGTTATTTGCTGGTTGGATTATCTTCTCAGATGGAATGGGCATTCTCTGCTTATCTCTGACCGGGAGTTCTGAATTCTTTATGCTATTACTTATAAGATCTTTTAGGTTAATTAATTTCTCTGTGTTGGTTCTCTAGGGTTGCTTTCTTGTTATATAATCTGTGTCAAAATTTTTGACGAGACGTTCATTTATCAGGCAAGATTAGCTCTTGGATCGACTTGGATGCCGAAGATGCAATTCTTCGCGATGATTCAGAAATAGCTTTGAAGCAGGAAATATCTTGGGCTTCTCATCTGTCTTTGCAGGTGTGTGAACAATATATGCATTTTTGGTGCATGACCTCATAGTTGATAGCTCAAATACTGTATGACTAGCTTCCCCCCTCTCCCAACCCCCCTCCCTCCCCCTCCCGCAGGTAATTATTTTTTATATTTGAAATCAGTACTGAAGTCTTGATTTGCTATGTTTTGCTTGGGAGTGGGAAGTTAGAGCCTATTTCTGTCAACCTGAGAGGTGTTTAAGGGGGGAGGGAGATGCTTTTGTGCCTTTTAGTTGTTTTAAGCACATTCATTGGCGAAGGCCTGTTGTAATTATTACATACTCCCCTTGTTGTTTGGGGATTAGTTTACATTGTTGAACCCAAACAATTATAATGCCTCTGATATAGTTGTTCAGCGATTGGACTAGTTGTTCATTTAGGTTCTCGGCCGCTGGCTAAGCCAAATGGCTTTAACCATCTTATATTCTTATTTGGTTGAGATAGTTGTGCTACAATCAAAAAGAGGGACCTGTCACGCCTGTACAAATACACCTGACAGCATGTGATGTAAACTATACATCCCTCCTTAATCCATGTTGTGGATGATGATCTCCAAATGGCAGTAAATGCTTAGTCAATGCAAAGAGAGTGGGTTTGATGTCTGAGCTAGTAGACACAGATGAAAGTTTCTATATAGTGCCTAATGCTTCCTAATAATTTTTATAGCTGTGTTCAAATGGCATAGTATATTGTTCTGCAGGCATGTCTTCTTCCTTCACCCAAGGGATCATCCTGCGCAAATTATGCTAGATGTGTCAACCAGATTCTGCAGAATCTTACTGGCATGCAGGTTCAATTTATATCTGGGTTTACAGTTAAAGTTGTTTTGTATTTCTGGTTTGGAAAAAAATGTTTTCCGTTTTTTATTTCCTTTGAGATAGTGTATTTTCGAACTATTCCTTTGTTTCAATTTCTGCCCTTTTCATTTACTTGATATGACCTTTTAATTTCTTTGTATAGTTGTGGCTTAGGATTCCACTGGAGAAATCTGATGATGATTCTAATAATGGGAATATTGATATCATGGTGAGTTATTTGAATCTGGTTTTGTATAGTTATTGTTTTGTATACTGTGAGGAAATTTTTTTTTTTTTTTTCCTCAAACATTTTTAACTAAACTTAAAGTTCTACTCTTTAGGAATTCTGCTTTTGTTTTTGTTGACTGCATAAATTACTTACAGATCATACTGTACTTCTCTTGAAATTATCTTCCTAAACGTGGTTTAAAACTTATTGTCTTCGTTGCTTGTATCTCAATTGGTTATTTACTTATCAGAAAAGTAATTTTTCCAAATTTCCTGGACTGGGATCCTGAGGTGTTTTTTGAGATATGCTACCTGGTGGGCAGCAGAGGCCCAGCTGTTATTGTTGTTGTATCCTGGAAGAGAGATAAACTACTGTTGTGCAATGAGTGATATTTTGGTGTTAATTCTATTTTGATTTTTTATATGCTTATTTTGTTTAATTGCAGATTGATTCTTGGGAACTGTGGAATTCTTTCCGTCTGCTCTGTGAACAACACAATCAATTATCAGTTGCTCTTGATGTTCTGTTAGTGTTTTCTACCTCTTAAAACCTTTTTTAGTTCCATGCAAACTTTTATAATATTGTTGTATTGGCTTTCAGGTCCTCGTTACCTTCAGCGAATTCACTTGGACGGTGGTTTGGAGAGCCTGTTAGAGCAGCGATAATCAATTCCAGTGTACTCATTGTCACTGTTAATTTACATATTCTATTTATTTATTACGTTATCTGTGCCAGTGTTCTAATAGTGATGTTGTTACCCTTTGCAAGTCTTTTCTGACAAATGTGCGAGGCTATCCTTGTCTGTCAAAGCGTCACCAGAAACTGATGGCAGAATTTTTTAATAACTCAATTCAGGTACCTTTTATCACTTTTATTGTGTGCTTGCTTGTGATTACCCCCTTGCGAAGTTTCATATCAAGTGGTGCTGTATCAAAATATTACACCAGCTGCAGTTTGCAATCTACCTGTTAATGTTTACTTGTTGACAAAATTGATAATGTGATCTGTAATTCGGCTTCAGTTTTAATCCTTCCATCTCTGTCATTTCTTTCTCCATTATGTTTGGTTCTCATTAATGAACTCTTTTATCTTTATAATGCTTGGGTTTCAACATTCATGGGATTCTTTGTCATGCTTTTGCGGTTATTCTCTTCTGGAAACTTGTTTCAGGTTGTGATATCTGGGGACCAAACACAGAGTACTCATCCTAGAAGTCTGGAAAAAAGGGCCATTAATTCTGATGAAAACAATGACGGTACGTCTTAGTTGGCTATTTTGGAAAATTAATGGGATATTTTTCTATCATGCATTTTCATGAGGTTGGAACAAGTTTTGCATTCATTTCATTGTTCAGTTTGCTGTTTGTGGTTAAGCAAGAAAGTTAGAACTTTTTCAATTAACTCTTGCATATTCCCTAAACTTGTCATAAGATGTCATTGCTTTTAATGTACTGTTTCTTCATAGTCAGGCGGTAACCAGCATCCTTTGCGGTCATATTTAGACTATGTTGCTTATCTGTATCAAAGGATGGATCCTCTTCCTGAGCAAGAGCGCTTTGAAGTATTATCTCATCCCTGTAAGCATATAGATGTAAAATTTTGCTTCATTAGCATGCATCATTTAACTCTTTCTCTTTTGTTATCAGCTTGGATACAGGGACTACTTACAATCTCCTCTGCAAGTAAGTTGATAGTAGCACGTGGGACTATTTTTTAATTTGTTAGTTGGTTTCCATTTTGATTCGTTAACATTCTTAACATATTTTCTTTGTTGATTGCAGCCTCTCATGGATAATCTGGAGGCCCAAACGTATGAAACATTTGAGAAGGACACAGTAAAGTACATGCAGGTATGTTTGTGTGTGAATCATGTGGGGGGCTTCTAACTTCCTAGTGATGGAAAGGGTTGTCCATTGAAAATTGACAAACTGCAATTCATTTACTTTTTTGGATTTTGAAACTTTGTCAATGAAATTCCAAGTTTTTTTTATTATTGCTGAGGTATCCTGTCTTGATCTGCTTGTGCATTATTTCAATCCCCTTTTGGATATGCTAATGTTATTCAAAGCTCCTTTTGTTTCAATATTTACTTTGTGTACTGTTTTACTCTCGATAATGTTGTGGAAGCTTAACCACACAAGGATAAGGGTGGGTGTCTTCACTATACTTCTTTCTGATTGATGATGAATGATGCACTATTTTCCAGTACCAACGAGCAGTGTCTAAAGCTTTGCTGGATAGGATTCCTGATGAAGAAGCATCTACTACCACCACTGTAAGTCATTAGTAATTGGAAGTCATATGTGTCTCTCTCCCCTCTTTATTTTCTCCATACACATTTGTGTATGTGCATTGCATAGATTCGAAACATTTGTGGTGCCCCCAGGAGTACTACTAAGTGTTCAAAATAGAAAGCGAACTAATTATTTTGCATTAGATATTCCATCTTTATTTTTTCCTACTGCTATACTAAATATCTAATTTCTAAGTTAGATTCCAATTAACAGTTCAAGCTCAGAAATTGAAATGCAAAATTCATAGCAATACTATTTTTAAACTAGTGAAGCATAGTGCAGCTCCATTCCACCAACTTTTAGGTCATGTATGGTTTGATATTTTAAACATGTTTTCAGAAACGTTTTGAGTATTTGTCACGATTTCAATAAAACATTTGCATTTTCAATGCACTTTTTTATATTTTTAATACTTCTGCAAATAAGAAACTTTTAGTGGATGGAGGTTAAAAATATAATCTAATTCCATGTCAGCTAACTCGAATTAATTTCTTCTCTATTCTGTTTCCAATAATAAAATACCAAATGTTGATCGAACTCCCAAAGTATATTACTTATTGTCAAAGCTATATTTCCTTGTTAAAGTATGACTTTATTTGAGAAGAGAGATGGAAAGTGGATTTGTCGAAATTAGAAAAGCATGTCTGCATTGTTGTTGGGACTTGGGAGTCTGTGAGTTGTAAATATGGAATGACGACAGCATGAAATAAGATGGCAAAGTATATAAAGTGAGGGCGCTATTTTAGGAATTACAAGAACAAAGTAATATTATAGAATAGAAACCATTGTCTGCATACGTAAATCATGGACTGGAATTGACAAAATGGGAACCAAGGTGTTGAGCCAAAACTGGCTGCCGGTGGCTTTTTATAGTTATAGATATAAATAACAATACCAGCATGTATTTCTCCTGTTTCTTTAAAGGCTGAATGTGTTGCATTACTGAAAAAGGTGAATATATGCAATCAATGAAGGCTGAGAGAGTAAGGGTCTGTTTGATAAAATTTAGTCTAAGGTTTGAAGTCTGAAATCTGAAAATTGAATTTATTTAGTCAGTTTGATAAAATTGAAATATGAACTTTGAATGATTGTAGTTTGAAGATTGAAGTATGAATTTTAAATTCTGAAACAAGTTTATGAAATTAAATATATCTGAATTTTAAACTAAATTGTCTTATTTTTGGAGATTAAAAATTAATATGGGGACTATATTTTACTTTTTTTGGACTGTTCATAAAAAAATGCTGGCTCTATTTTTTGTGTTGAAGAAATGTAACAGTTAATGATTTCGAATAATCAGTTGTGCTAATGAAAGCATCTATTTAGAAACATTATTGAAGCCTCATCTTATTGCTCTCAGATACTGATGGTTGTGGGTGCTGGACGAGGTCCTCTGGTTCGTGCTTCTTTGCAGGTCTGTGGTCATGGCTTTGTGTGAATAAGGTGCCTCTTAAAATTCATAACTTTTTATTTTTTGTGAACAGGCTGCTGAAGAGACAGGACGGAAGTTGAAAGTTTATGCCGTTGAAAAAAATCCAAATGCCATTGTTACTCTTCATGTAAGATCTAGAGTCTGATATGGAAGATTCAGATAGCCTGCATGGTGAAATAGTAGCTATTTGATCATGTGTAAGAATTATTTTCTCAAAGGTCATAAATAAATCTCTTGTTTGTTGAGAGTGGCCATTCAAAACTGCTGGAACTTTCAATTAATAACGAAATGTTCCTTGAAACTCAATATGGCCATCTAATTTATATATTTTATTTTGCAAAAATTAACACTGACCAGTCACTTTCCTACTAGATTGGAATTTCTTATTTTAGGCATAAGCATTTGTGAATGTATGCGAAGTGTGCTTTGGTTTCTCATAATTCATCCCTTGTAATCACTAATGAGCCTGAATTCATTCTTGGAAATGTAATATTTTTCTACCACATTTTATGGTCTTCGTATCAGACAGCCTAGCCTGTATTCATTCTTGAAAATGTAATGTTTTGATACTGCATTTTGTGGTCTTCATATCAGACAGTCTTTGCTGAACGTTTTACAAATTTGTTACAGAGCTTGGTCAAGCTAGAAGGCTGGGAAAATAATGTTACTATAGTTTCGTCTGACATGCGTGCTTGGGTTGCTCCTGAAAAAGCTGACATTCTGGTATTGGGACTTCTTCTATTTAGAGTTTTAAATAAAAGAGAATGAGCTAATCTCATATATTGTAAAAAGGGCCTCCTCATCTTGGTATTTCTCTCTCAATTAGGTTAGCGAACTGCTAGGTTCATTTGGCGACAATGAACTATCACCCGAGTGTCTTGATGGAGCACAAAGATTTTTAAAGCCTGATGGAATTTCAATTCCTTCTTCGTATGTAGCTCCTTCTTTTATCCTTGAATGGCCTTTGCTTTTTCCAGCATATAGATTTTTTTTTCTTTGTTTTTGGTATAAAATTCTGATACATACCATAATGAATATGGGGCTTAACTGCTACCATCCCTTGCTGTTGTTACAATGCCACTTCTGATTTTTGAAGGTTGTGATAGCCAGAGCTTTTACTTTAAAGTGGGGAAGCGTAGGAAATTGGCAAATGTTAGTTGTTAGGAAATCTGAACCTTATCTGCAGCTAATTTATTAACATGGTGCTGCAATAGAGCAGTCCCTACTTCTAGGCACCTTTTTTACAGAAAGAAATGAAAAAACTGAGGCTAGGGTATGGTGATGCTGTTCACTTTTTCTTTTGCCCCTTCTTCTCCTTTGGGTGAGAAGCTTTGCAAAGGCTTTTATTTTGAGGAGAGGGGCCCCGTGGGGGGTGGGGTTGAAGTAGTTACAACATTGTGAATTCCATGGTCAGTAGTCATTTTACTTTTCTTAGTACTTGGTGAATTTGATTTTCTGGCATGTGAAACTTTTTTCCCATCATTTAGGTATACAAGCTTCATCCAACCAATTACAGCATCAAAGCTTTATAACGATGTACGGTTCTTCAGTCCTATAAATGATTCTTTTGAAATCTTTCTATGACTTATTCCAAATTGTACTCTGCTCATACTCTTTCCTCATTTCTTTGGGGTTGCAGGTCAAGTCACATAAAGATCTGCTACACTTTGAAACTGCTTATGTTGTTAAACTGCATCGTGTATCAAGGCTTGCACCTTCCCTACCTGTAAGTTGTGGTTCCTGAAGCTTGTTGCAGAAACTTTTAAATGTGTAGCAAGTCTAATGATGACTGAACTAGGAAATGTTTGTGTTATAAGGGTTAGAGTGGTTTTTAATCACAGACAACTGTTCTAAGAGGGAGAAATCTCTGGAAGTACTAGCCACTGAAAATTGTCTTTGCTGATTCTACTTATTCATCATCGTTTAATTGTGCTAACCTGCTCCAGAGCAAGAGATTGCAACATAAATTATTGTGGAGCCGCAATTCAGCAGTTCTACTAAAAACTTTGCGTTTAAGTTCAATTTGACAGTCAACTATTGAATGAACCCTTTGCATTTTAATATGTATTTTAGACATTGATAGCCGAGGTACATCTAAGTAATCAATATTTCTTCAACCAAAAAAATTGCATAAGTGACGATCTGTGGGGGGGTGTGTGATGGTTAGGTTTGAATTTATTGTGCATCATTTCAATTGAATGAGATTGTGGTTTTTGTTGCTAGGTTTTTACGTTTACTCATCCTGACTACTCAACTAATAGAAGGAACGATCGTTATACAAAGCTTCAGTTTGAGATACCCAGAGATTCGGGATCAGTGATGGTTCATGGTATGTAATTAAAGCATTGGAGTCTACCATTTATGAAGTTAAATGTGTTACCCGTTGTCCTTTTGGAGATTCTAGTACTGGAGATTGTATGAGTTGCATGATTTTGCAATAGCATATTTGGAAATTCTTTTCATGCCATTGTTGAATCAAATGTTTTATATTGGTAAAGTTCCCAGTTGAGAGCTTGCTAAGATTTTGGATTCATAGAGGGGAGAAAAGTTTCAAAGTTAATGGTAAGAGCGTGAATGTGTTCATTTTAGTCATCGGGATGTTGCATTTGTTTGCAAAAAATAGTACATTCTTCTGCAAGAATAGTATGACTTTGCCCTTACTATGAATGTCTTGGTTTCCTGCCTTCTCGATGAATTTGAATCAAGCACACGCCCTTGATACATATATTTTTCTCAATCCGTATCAATTTCCTGACATATTGTGATAGGATTTGCTGGCTACTTCGATGCAACACTCTATAAAGATGTGCACCTTGGTATTGAACCCTCAACAGCAACACCGAGTATGTTTAGCTGGTATGATACGATTATTTTCATCCTTGACATTTACGTTTGTTAACTTAACTGTAGTTAGTTCGTTTTCAAATCTCTTAACTGACCTACATTTCCAGAGATTGACATCTTCAGTGTGATTAGACATCAACATATGATGGATTAGGAATAGTTCCAGCATTTTTCAAACTTTCTGAATCTCAATTTGACTACTTCCTTTGTCAAACTCCCTCGAGCAGGTTTCCCATCTTTTTCCCATTGAGAACTCCAGTTTGCATTCGGTCAGGTGTTCCTTTGGAAATTCATCTGTGGCGCTGCTGTGGTTCTACAAAGGTATGCTTATCATGTTTCTTCTTTCTTTCTTTTTATTTTTTTGGTTGCTTGTCGTGTCTGTCTATTTGGGTCTAAATTCTTCCGCATCTTTTAATTGAAAGAGCAACTTCTAGCTGTGTCAAGTATTGTGTCAGATGCTATAATACATTGAGTTTATTGCTCTTGCTTCCTTCAACGGAATACAGGTCTGGTATGAGTGGTGTGTAACTTCTCCTGTCTCTTCCCCAATACACAACACCAATGGCCGGTCATATTGGGTTGGCCTTTAGGGTTTCAACAATCAACTATTGTGCCAAATTGAGGTGGATTCTGTTGCTGATGAGCGCATGAGGACATCAACTGGTTTGGTTTTTATTTCTCAGCTGACTTAGATGCAACGGGATGATGATTCTCCATGGCCTCTTTGTTTTTGATCCGAGCATGTAGAGATCCGTATCTTGTTAACATTGCAACTTATGGCTTTTCAGTAGTGTGTTATTGTGCTAAAGATTGCATGTTATCTTGGAGCAACAGAAGAATTTTACTAAGGCCAATTAACATGCATCACATCCTGGAGTTATTTACTTGGATGGTCTGATCAGAAGTTGCATTATATTCGGTCAACAATGTATCATACAATGTATCATAATTGAGCTCCTTAAAAATTTTGAAAATAGGCATCTGTCCTGAGATTTTTTTACTGTTGTGTCCGTTTGCCATGTGAGCTGACAATTTGACCTATGCCAACATTCTAAAGTTAGTAGTAGCCTAAATTTTGGAAATAGGGGAGCTTAGGTGAGAGATGTTAAAAGATTAATTAGTTGTAAACTATCTATATGCATTTTGTGGAATTAATCCATGACCTTGAGCTTCTACTAGGATGCTATTGCTGCTTGCGATGATGACGTTAACCAATGATCCCCGTAGACTAAGAGAGGCCAACGATGGTTATGAAGTAATCGGCTTGCAATTGTCGGTGAGCTATGAAAATTTTTTGATAATTCTTTCTAGTCAATATATCTTTTTCATATAATATAAAATAAATAAAAATAAATAAGAATATACATTTTGATCCTAGGGGTGGGGTTTACATTAAAATTGAGAAGGATTTTCTAACTCAATTTAAATTTAAAATTTATATATTCTTATGTCATTAAGAAAAGAAAAAAACAACCTTTGAGATTCAAATCGTTTTTACCAATGCCAACATTATATATTTTATTTTAAAATTTTCAAAATTATAAAATAATTTCACTATTTTAACCACCTTTCCTCCTCTTCTCCCCTGTCCCCGTCGCCTCCGCCTCTCACTCTCTTTCTTCTTCAAATGAAGTTTTGTTGATTATTTTGGCATCTGACAAAGCAAGTGTGTTTGATTTCATCGTTTGTTCATTTTGATGGCTCGAGGTAGTATTCTTCTTTAGCCACCGGCTGAATATCATCCAGATTTTGCGGAAACTTATAAATTTCACGCTCCAAGACAAATCGCCTTTGTTGATCCTACCTTTTGCCTCGGCGTAAGCCAACGCGTACCAAACCGAGCTACTCGAAGTGTTCCCGAATCGGTACGTCATCTGGGAAGCCTCCATTGTCACTTCGTTGAACCCAAGCTTATTCTGCAAGTCATCCAACACAGGCTTCCCTTCGACGTGCGGGAAGAAATGATGAACTCCCTGGTTGAAATTCGGGATATACGTCTTCGAATTTCCATTGGGTTACTTAAGGATTTTTCTAAATTTATCAAAGGTGCAAACCTTGGTCGACCTAATCTACAGTGTGATTAGGGGACTGTTTTGGAAAAAAAAAAAAAAAAATTCCCTTACTTATCTTTTTATCTCAATGTTCTCCCTTATCAAAAAAAAACTCATTCCCATGTTTTTGTTTATTTCCTTTTTTTTTTCTTTTTCAGAAATGTGCATGATTTTCACAACAAATCAACAACTCTTTTTCATTCTCTATTTTCCTATAATTTTTAATAAATTTCAATTATTTTCTTTCTACGACTCATCTTCTATTATCTCTTAAATTCTTATTAATTGTAATAATATATTTTTTTTCGTTGGCACCCTCATCATATTTTGTTTAAATATTTTATTTTACATATTAATTATCTTCTCCTTAATGATAAAGACTAATTATAATGGTTTTGGATATTTTTTTAATTTTTTATTCACAAATGTCATAACTTCCACAATAAATCAACAAATCTATCTCCTCCTTCATCTCCCTAACTCTTCTCACATATTTCAATTGTAGCCTTTCCCCAATTCTTCTTTCATTATGCTTTAAATAATTCATATTATTAACAAATAAACATAATATATATTTAATTAAAATTTCACAATTATTATAATTTTAAACAAAAATAATCATTATCATCTTATTCAATGAATTTATCTATAAAATTAAAAAACAACCATTTTAATCCATCAATCAATTTAAAATTCACTTATCAATTTAAAGAATTATCATGAATTACGTTTATTATTTTTTCATTATATTCCTGGTAATGTTGAATTTATCATTTTCTCTTTCTACACAAACAAATCGTCATATATTTCACATGAATATATATTTTTGATTATTTAATTTAATTTAATTTTGTTTGATTTATTTTATATTCATCATATTATTTATTTCAAACAATCAACTAACAAATATTTGATTAAATCAATCAATTAACAACTAACACTAAAATTATAACATACTAATAATAATAAAAAAATTAACTACATGACTTATATACTCTACACGTAATATGCACTAATACCAATATTATTTACTCTACATCTGAATTTTAAAATATACTTCATAATATAATTACTGAACAATACTAATTTCCATTAATATAATTATATGCTGAATCACTTTTCCATTAATACATAGTATAATTATAGCTAAGCTGCATGACTTACAATCATGCACGGTTACCAACTCTGCATTCTCGAAAAATACTTCCGTATACCATTTCTACATCAATTCACCATTAATTAGCCTCCCACCCACCATCGAAATTCTGAAAAACATCATTCTCAACACCATATTCTCAACTATGTATCCGAAATGTTCTTATTTGCCTCTCCCAGATCTAGATCTTTCGAAATTTCGTCTTCATATATTCAACACAACGATCCCTCTTTCATCTTGCTTTGTTCGCCACAATTAAGCTTCCGCCTTACCTCTTCATCTTTTGAAATATTACTACGGTTATGGAGAATAAACATCACAGAGTCTCCAACCATCCCTTGTCTTGGTTCGAACCGTATATGAAAACTTGTGTGGATACACTCCCAATAAATAAACCGATATGTGAAAGTATTTTTGATATTGCTCACTCACATCAAGTAACATTGATTAGAGGTGGTTGTTAATGGAAGGTGAAATACGAAGATGGATATTTAACTAAAAGTTGGAAGAAGTTCAGACTGGAGAATCTTCTGGAATTTAGAGATATGATATTTTTCCAGACTAAAGGTGTCTTAGTTTTTAAAGTAGTAGTCTTTGGACCAGATGGGTTGCCAAAGGAAGTCCGACAAGCACGATATGATTCTGAATCAGAATATTCGGAATCCAACGTTGAAGCTCCTCAGTCTTTAATGGTTCAATCTACGGCATTGAATTATTAATCGGTATCGAAAGAATACTTTCATCAACATGCTCTATCCTTTACAACCAAACTGAGTGAATCTTGCTTTTCACACAAATACTTGGTAAGGTTTTATTATTTTCAAAATTTTTAGGATGTATTCCGACATTTGAACAATTTTCATTGTTGTCTAATTTATATTGGTGTTATAATTTTGTTTTTTTATAAATTTTGATAATGCTTTTGATATGCTTTATATTAATCTATATGATTGTTGAAATTTACCAAATTTATTGGTCTCTTTATGATATACTTTCCAATTGTTGCATGTTGGATTCTTCTGATGTCATCCCTATAATTGAGATCGAATCATACTTCTTTTTGGTTGTATTTATCCATTAGTATATAGAAAAGATTGATCGATATTTGAATGTTTTTTTCATCTACTAAATTAATATTTATCCTAATTAACAGTATATGGATTTTTTTGATGACAATCATGTACATATAATTTCTTAAACTCTGTACAGTGATGGTCATATAAATAACTTTATGATGTGTTGTCCACCTAAACATCTAACAGTATCTATATAGTTTCTTCATCAATTCCAATCTGTAAAAGGGTTGTTTAACAAGCATCATCAAACTTTCATAATAATTGGATGACTGTTTAATTCCTTCAGTCTTGATCTAATAACAATTCCTGTTGATTTGGTTATCCATAAACAATCCTTTGTTGTTGCATTGGTTTGGACTTCTTTATCTTTACATGTTATAATTTTGAGTTATATGGCAGGAGGTATAAAATAAATATTCTAATAATTTATACAAAAAAGACTTAAGTGAAACATAATTCAGTATGTGTCATGTTGATGTATGAATTGGTTTTTTAAATTTTATACCTACTGTTTAGTTCATTCATTATGTTTTCATGTGATTCTTATTATCCTATATGTTTTTTTTGAGAGTTTATTTCCATTAAGAACTGAACATACACATGGATATTACTTTTCAATTCCATATCTTCATTTTAGAACATTCAGCTGCATTTCGTCTTTCCCGTTGTTTATCATCGTTATTTCATAAGATTGAACTTTGTAATTTTTTTGTACTTCTATTCTTTTGGAGATGCTGTTTTTGAAAGAATTTGCCACATTGGGTTTGCACTTGCTCGATTTACCACGCAACAAAAATTTCTAATTAAAGCGGAACCTTAGAAAAGTACCTTTGAAGCGTGCACCTGGTGATTCTCTTGTATGCCTCAAGACTATGACTTCACGTTGTGTCGGCAACGAATTAGAAGCCAATTGATTAGCCAATCACCACAATCCACCTGCTAGAAAACTTTAGCGCCACAGCACCTGACACGTACTATAAACGTACCGCCCGGAGAGAGAGAAAGCTACGCGCAGCTGGTATAAACCAATGCCAAAATTTCGGCAGCTAGAAACCAAAAAACCAGCCGCACTCTTTCTTGAAAATCCGACTTGGAGAGAGAAATGTTTTCTCTCTCTAGATTCTTGAGTTCTGAATCTTGTGGAATTGTTATCTATTGAATAGCTAATCCCTTGTCTATTTATTGAGTTACAAGAGAGACCCCAAGTTGGTTTAGGATTGGTCTTCCTAATGGGTTTAGGTAATGAATTAGTTTCCAAATCCAATTAGGCAACCAATCTGATAGGATAAATCAAATTCCAATTGAAACTTAAGACTTAATTAATTAATTAAATAATTTCACTTTGTTAATTACTTAATTAACCATTAGGAATTAATTAAATAATTCCACTTTATTAATTACTGAATTAACCCTTAGGAATAATTAACCAATTAATTAATTAAATCTACCTATTCAATTAACCAATTACAAAATTAATCTTACCACTAACTGATTAATTTTGGCACTACCATCCTACACCAGAATTGCTTCCAGAACAACTTAATTAAATTATATTCATTAATCTCCCCACATCAAAGATATAGTGCTCGTTAATTGTAAATTAATTTACTGATAAATTAATTAATTAACTTCTTTAATTTCGAGACTAGTACCACTCAACATTTTTACTATACCAGACATAAGTGCACTGGCCGGGTTTAGTATAATAAACATTTCGAGCTCATCTCGGGAGCACCATCACCCCGGACACACCGGTACATGATTTCCTTTCGACAAGCAGCAGCACACCAAGTAACTAAACACGCGCACCCAACCTACCGAGACTATTGGCCACAATTGACCTCACTCTTTGGCAGATCAAAGTACATTATGTCTAATCCTCATGCCCGCTCGAGTCTAGGGATTAAGAGATAGAATACAAGGAACGATTTGTCTATTAAATCAGTACAAGACAAATCATTTCTAAAGGTCAAGTTCAATATGCCCCGGCTCAATTAGTTTAGACAAACCAATTATCTGAATCACATAATAACCTAAACCGACAGTTTGTCCAAAACTGTCTCGGTTACGAACCTCATTTATATATTATGTCTTTCGACCAATGATGAGATCTACTGTGTCACATCAGACACCTCATCATCTACTTACATAATATAAATGGACAATTAATGCACAACAAGATATAACCAAAACATAAATCGATATATTACAGGGAAAAAGTACAACACAAGCATAGCTTATGTATTCAATTCCAACAGTTTTGCTTTTTTAATGATGTGCATTTACATTTATAATAAAACTCTTAATGGCTTTCATAGGATTCCACTTGAATTCGCAAGGATAAATTGTTTATCCGGTTGAAGTTGTGCCATTCTTCTTGAGGATACACGAAGAATGCTGTGGAAATTTGAAATTACTAAAAGTGGCGGCCATGTCCGAATAAAAAAGGAATCAAAACTGCTTGATTTGTTTGAGACAAATGGTTTAGTCAAAGGAGACATAGTGAGGGTTCAACTTCTAAAAAATGGAGACATTCTGATTCTGAAGTTGGAAGATATACATACAGATGAGGCAGGTCCTTTCACAACTAATTCCAGCTTACTTTAGTTAGGTAAATGCCTTATTGCATAACCAAAAATTACTTGGTAAGTAGTATTTAATATTTAAACTATTCATTATTACTGCAATTGTATGTTGTCTTATAAATTTAACATACATAATCAAGTTGAGTTATATATAATATATATCTTTTTTTTTTTTTTTTTTTGCATAATCTACCAATCAATTTTGCAAGATCAAATGCATTATTAACTAAGGACAAAATTACTCGTCAAAATGTTGTTGGGAGAGAATGGTCATGTGGGTTGAAACTTAGTAAGGATGCAAATTTCAAGATCACTAATGGATGGACCAAATTTCATGATGAAAATGGACTCAATAACGGTGACAAGTACAAATTTCATATAATAAGTAATGGAGATGTTCCTGTTGTCCATTTTAAGGTGAGTTATATATATTACTATATATATATATTAACTAACATATTTATTGCTCTGTTGAATTGATTTATATGTATATTTCGAAATGTGGATGATTTTTTCAGGTTGATTAAACTCTGCAATGCAGCATTTTAAGTGATTTTGATATTTTGCTGTTGGATCCTTCGCTGGAATTTGCATTATGATAATGACTTTTGTTGTGCAAATAGTTATTAAACTGGATTATTAATCCATATTTTTTTTGTAATTCTCAAATTTTCTGTTTGCATATTTACTATATATATATATATATATATAAAGTAGGTATAACTTTTCAATTTTGAAATATTATCTTTTATATTCCCATGTGTTGATTTTTAAATTATTATTTTTAAATAAAACCTATTTATATATTATGTATTCAAGTGAACAACTTCATTAGCGAATCTGTAGCCCTTTAATGGTTCGAGATATCACAGCCATCAACAAACCTCTATCCGTTTAATGTTTTGATAGAACAAAAATATGAATATACATAAGTTTGATTCAATCATTTTGCAAACAAAATATAATCATGAATAAAGGAAATGAAGTAAACTAATAAAACCAAATGATTGGGTTATTTATTTTATATATATTTTTTTATAAAATCATCATGTTACTTTAAAATTAAATTTCTTATTATCTCCATAACACTAATAATTCCTTCATCATTATCTACAAATTATCATCTTATTGGTCTCATTAAACAATACAATTTATTTCAGCATTATCTTTAAATCTTTTTTACATGAATTATGCAACTATAATTTTTAATAATCCACACCTTCATTTATACCAACAAATCAAAAATTTGTGATTTAATTACATTATTTTATTTGTATAAAACAACTAGATAAATTTCAAAATTTTCCACTAAAGCATTCTTTGATTTATCATCTTTGATGTGTCCACACTCTTATTTACAGCATTTTATCATACTAAATTAAAAATTAGAAGTATTCTATATCATGTAATTAATTAAAAGTAAAAAAATAATATTAATATTGTATAATGTTGCTGCCGAATTTTTTGATTATTTCACTTCGACACCTGCACAATTTTCAAACGTCCTCTTTCACCAAGTATTCTTCCATTCCCTCCCACTTTGTATTTATTGCCATCAATCAACAATATTTGCAGTTGTTCTCTCCATTTCTTCATATTTAAAATAAGCATGGGTTTCATCTCCTTCGGTTGCATTTCATCTGGATCTTTCATATTTGCTATTCATCTATTCAATTTTTTGCTTCAAAAAATAAAGTAGGAGGATGATGGAGTCTTTTATCTTTTTCCTAAAAATTCTTGGTGGAAAGAATATATGATCGGATGTGAAGATGTACTTTTCATTCCAAAATCTATTCACAGATTTATTTTTGTGAATACTTCCTGCAATGAAGTGACCTTGAAGAGGGAAATGAGGGAATGGAAAGTTACATTTGAGAATCGGCATTTCACTGAAGGTTGGAACAAGTTGGTACGCAATAAGAATGTGGAGTGTTCTGATTTAATGTTCTTTCAGAATGAAGGCAACTTTGGTTTCAACTTTTCTCTGTTTGGTAAGTATAAAAATATGGTTGAATCCATACCATTGAAGTATATGATTGCTGGAATTTACAAAATTTAGAGGTCTCTCTATGCTATATTTTGATTATTAATCCATTGAAGATTTATTCTTACTTGAATCTTGCATGCTGGAATATTTGTCATCCCTATAATTGAGTATAAATCGTAATTATTTTTTGTTTTATTTACCAATTACTATATAGTAAAGATTGATGGAGATTTGAATGTTTATTCCGTCCATTAAATTAATATTCATCCTAAGTAACACGATATGGCTAGTTTTGATAGCAATAATGTACATATAATTCTTTAAATATAATTACTAGTTACCGCCCCAACAACTGGGGCGGTAACCTTGGAATTTTACTAATATAACCTTATAATAATATATTAATATAATAAAAATAATAAATTTAAAAATATTAATTTTTTATTAACCCACCCTCTCCCCGACCCACCCTCTCCCCGTCACCCCCCGGCAACGCCTCACTCACCGCGCCTCTCCCGCCTTCCTCCAAATCGCCCCGGCAACACCTCTCTCGAAAACCCTAACGATTCCACCCCCCGGAAACGCCTCACTCGAAACCCTCCACCGCGCCCCTCCCGCCTTCCCCCAAATCGCCCCGGGGACCCCTCCCTTGAAAACCCTAACGGTGGCCGGAATTCCTTCACTGCGGAACAGACTATACTAGACATCAGATCAGATAATACTAGACATCAGATCAACAGACTATAGATATCAGATCAAGAATATAAAAGAAATCATACAACAGAATAAAAACACTTAACAAGGGAGATCAGATCAGGATTATATAGACATCAGATCAAGAGACTATAGATATCAGATCAAGAATATAAAAGAAATCATTCAGCAGAACTTAAACATACTTAAAAAAGGAGATCAGATCATGATTATATAGACATCAGATCAGAGAATACTTGACATCAGATCAACAGACTATAGATATCAGATCAAGATTATAAAAGAAATCATACAGTAGAACTTAAACATACTTAAAAAGGGAGATCAGATCATGATTATATAGACGTGGTGCTAGTTGTTTTTGACGTGGTGCTAGTGTTCTGAGAAGTGGTGGGCTGTCTTTGTGAAAAAATAGCTCAAATTCACATGCATGGATGCAGACGTTTTTAGACGTGGTGCTAGTTGTTTTTGACGTGGTGCTAGTGTTCTGAGACGTGGTGGGCTGTTTTTGGGAAAAAATAGCTTAAAAAGGGAGATTTATAACATAGAAAAAGATTTATATGTTTTTGAATGATTCTTGATCTGATATAAATCTTTTTCTATGTTATAAATCTCCCTTTTTAAGCTATTTTTTTCCCAAAGACAGCCCACCACGTCTCAGAACACTAGCACCACGTTCAAAAACGTCTACATCCATGCATGTGAATTTAAGCTATTTTTTCACAAAGACAGCCCACCACGTCTCAGAACACTAGCACCACATCAAAAACAACTAGCACCACGTCTATATAATCATGATCTGATCTCCCTTTTTAAGTATGTTTAAGTTCTACTGTATGATTTCTTTTATAATCTTGATCTGATATCTATAGTCTGTTGATCTGATGTCAAGTATTCTCTGATCTGATGTCTATATCATCATGATCTGATCTCCCTTTTTAAGTATGTTTAAGTTCTGCTGAATGATTTCTTTTATATTCTTGATCTGATATCTATAGTCTCTTGATCTGATGTCTATATAATCCTGATCTGATCTCCCTTGTTAAGTGTTTTTATTCTGTTGTATGATTTCTTTTATATTCTTGATCTGATATCTATAGTCTGTTAATCTGATGTCTAGTATTATCTGATCTGATGTCTAGTATAGTCTGTTCCGCAGTGAAGGAATTCCGACCACCGTTAGGGTTTTCGAGGGAGGGGTCCCCGGGGCAATTTGGGGGAAGGCGGGAGGGGCGCGGTGGAGGGTTTCGAGTGAGGCGTCGCCGGGGGGGTGGAATCGTTAGGGTTTTCGAGGGAGGGGTCGCCGAGGCGATTTGGGGGAAGGCGGGAGGGGCGCGGTGGAGGGTTTCGAGTGAGGCATCTCCGGGGGGTGGAATCGTTAGGGTTTTCGAGGGAGGTGTTGAAAGATTTTGGTAGGATATGGGTTTGCACTTGCTCGATTTACCACGCAACAAAAATTTCTAATAAAGCGGAATCTTAGAAAAGTACCTTTGAAGCGTGCACCTGGTGATTCTCTTGTATGCCTCAAGACTATGACTTCACGTTGTGTGGGCAACGAACTAGAAGTCAATTGATCAGCTACTCACCACAATCCACCTGCTAGAAAACTCTAGCCCCGCAGCACCTGGCACGTACTATAAACGCACCGCCCGCAGAGAGAGAAAGCTACGCGCAGCTGGTATAGACCAAGGCCAAAATTTCAGCCACTAGAAACCCAAAAACCAGCTGCACACTTTCTTGAAAATTCGACTTGGAGAGAGAAACGTTTTCTCTCTCTAGAATTTTCTCTCTCTAGAAATTCTGTGGATTAATTGTGTAATTGTTGTATTCTGAATGACTGATCCCTTGTCTATTTATAGAGTTACAAGAGAGACTCCAAGTTGGTTTAGGATTGGTATTCCTACTGGGTTTCTGTTTTCCTTCAATCCTGTTTCTGGACTGATACAGATTCTGTTTCCTTCAATCCTGTTCCTGGACTGATACACTCCCAACTGTCACAGGGATTCACTTATCCCAATCCAGTTCCTGGGATGAATCACTCCCAACTGACACAGGGATTCACTTATCCCAAACCAGTTCCTGGGATGATTCACAACCAACTGACACAAGGATTAATTAATTTATCAATTAATTAAATCTACCTTTGTCATTAACCCAGTACATAATTAATCGTACCACTAACGGATTAATTATAGCACTACCACCCTACACCAGAATTGCTTCCGGAACAACTTAATTAAATTATATTCATAATCTCCCCACATCAAAGATATAGTGCTCGTTAATTCATAAATTTATTGATAAATTAATTCATCAACTTCTTTAATTCCGAGACTAGTACCACTCGACCTTTTTACTATACCGAACATAAGTCCACCGGTCGAGTTTAGTATAATAAACATTTCGAGCTCATCTCGGGAGCACCATCACCCCGGACGCACCGGTACATGGTTTCCTTTCGACAAGCAGCAGCACACCAAGTAACTAAACACGCGCACCCAACCTACCGAGATTATTGGCCACATTTGACCTCACCCATTGGCAGATCAAAGTACACTATGTCTAATCCTCATGCCCACTCGAGTCTAGGGATTTAGAGATAGAATACAAGGATCGATTTGTCTATTAAATCAGTACAAGACAAATCATTCCTAAGAGTCAAGTTCAACATGCCCCGGGCATATCTATATGATTCAATTAGTTTAGACAAACTAATTATCTGAATCACATAATAACCTAGACCGACAGTTTGTCCAAAACCGTCTCGGTTACGAACCTCATTTATATATTATGTCTTTCAACCAATGATGAGATCTACTGTGTCGCACCAGACACCTCATCATCTACTTACATAATATAAATGGACGATTAATGCACAACAAGATATGACTGAAACAAAAATCGATATATTAAACTGGGAAACTGTACAATACAAGCATAGCTTATGTATTCTACTCCAACAATCTCCCACTAATACTTAAGCTGTGCTTTAAGTATACAACTACATACAATCCTACCCAATCTGCTGCTATCTATCTAGAAAAAACTGTCAAGGCTCTCCTAAGCATCTGATCCCCTTGCCCTTCACGTGAGCCTCAAAGACTTTAGAAGTCAATGTTTTCGTGAACGGATCTGCAAGGTTATCCTCTGATGCTATCTTAGCCATGACCACGTCTACCCTCTTTACGATGTCTCGTATCAGGTGGTACTTGCGCTGTATATGTTTACTCGCCTTGTGGGCTCGTGGTTCCTTCGAGTTTGCTACTGCACCGTTGTTATCACAATAAACCGTGATAGACTTGGCAAACCAGGAATCACATCTAAGTCCACTAGGAAGTTCTTGAGCCATACTGCTTCTTTCGCTGCCTCTGATGCGGCAACAAACTCAGCCTCCATGGTGGAGTCCGCCACGCATTTCTGCCTGACACTCCGCCAAACTATGGCTCCACCTCCTAGAGTAAACACATACCCTGAGGTAGACTTGCTCTTGTCCCTGTCGCCTTGGAAATCTGAATCTGTGTAACCTCGGGATACCAGCTCAAGCGCCTGATAGACCAGAACTTGGTCCCTCGTTCTGCGCAAATACCTGATAATGCATTTTACTGCTTCCCAATGAGCTTTCCCGGGGTTACTCTGATATCTGCTCACCATGCCAACGGCATAACAGATATCAGACCTCGTACACAACATGACATACATGAGACTTCCTACTGCCGAAGCATATGGAACTGTCCTCATGGTCTCTATCTCCTCAACAGTCTTAGGAGACTGCTCCTTAGATAGAAACACTCCGTGCCTGAAAGGTAGAAAACCTTTCTTGGAGTTCTGCATGTTAAATCGGGCCAGAATTGTGTTTATGTATGAAGCTTGGGAGAGCGTTAGTGAACGTTTCCTATGATCTCGAATAATCTTGATCCCAAGGATATGTCCCAATTCCCCTAAGTCCTTCATATCAAATTGCTTGGACTGCCATGCCTTTACGTCTGATAACACTTTCTTGTTGTTGCCAATCAATAGAATGTCATCTACGTAAAGCACAAGAAACACCACTGAGTTTCCATCACGTCTGCGATATACACATTGCTCATCCGAACACTGAGTAAATCCAAAGGACTGGATTACCTCATCAAACCGGATGCTCCAAGATCTAGATGCCTGCTTAAGTCCATAAATAGACCTCTTAAGCCTGCAAACCTAATGCTCTTGGCCTTTTTCAATGAATCCCTCTGGTTGCTGCATAAAAATGGTTTCCTCAAGACTTCCGTTCAGGAAAGTTGTCTTGACATCCATCTGCCAAATCTCATAATCCATATGAGCAGCTATGGCCAAGAGAATCCGGATCGACTTAAGCATGGCTACCGGGGAGAAGGTTTCCTCATAATCGATTCCCTCTTTCTGAGTATACCCCTTCGCCACCAGCCTAGCTTTAAAGGTTTCCACCTTCCCGTCAGGTCCTCTCTTACGTTTGTAGACCCACTTGCTTCCAATGGGCTTAAACCCATCAGGCAGGTCCACAAGCTCCCAGACTTGATTGTGGTCTATTGACCCCATCTCGGATATCATTGCCTTACGCCAAGATTCTGCATCTTTATCTCGAAGCGCCTCATTATAGTTAACTGGGTCAGGTTCAGGCACACCTGGGACCAGGTCTGAAGCCTCTCCCATGCCAATGAACCTGTCTGGCTGCCTTACAACCCTCCCACTACGACGAGGCACCGCCTGTGTAGGTGCATCATCTGTGATCTCATATGCAGTGTGTGGTGTATCTACTTGTGCTAGTGCATCAGGATTAGTAATTTGTCGTCTAAGTTCTTCTAGTACTATCTTACTCTTGGGCTTGTGGTCTAAGACATAGTCCTCTTCTAAAAATCTAGCGTTGGTACTTACCACCACCTTCTGATCTTTAGGACTATAGAATAGACCACCTTTCGTCCCTCTACGATATCCTACAAACAGCATTAATTCAGTTCTTGCATCTAACTTAGCCGTATCTGCCTTAAGCACATGTGCTGGGCAGCCCCAAATTCTGAGATGTCTTAGACTGGGCTTCCGCCGGTTCCACAACTCTACTGGGGTTGAAGGCACGGTTTTAGATGGTACAAGATTAAGAATATACATTGCCGTTTCCAAGGCATATCCCCAGAACAAACTTGGCAAATCACTATAGCTCATCATGGATCTAACCATTTCCATAAGAGTTCGGTTCCTCCTTTCTACTACACCATTCTGCTGTGGCGTGCCAGGTGCAGACAACTGAGACTGAATTCCTACCTCAGTGAGGTAATCTCGAAATTCATGGGACAGGTACTTCCCACCACGATCTGAACGCAGTGTCTTAATACTCTTACCATGATGCTTCTCTACATCTGCCCGAAACTCTTTGAACTTGCCAAAATATTCGGACTTGTGGCGCATTAGGTAAATGTATCCTTACCTAGAGTAATCATCCGTGAATGTCACGAAATACTCATATCCCCCTCGTGCCTGGACCGTCATAGGTCCACACAAGTTAGAATGAATCAACTCTAATACTTCTTTAGCTCTATAGCCTTTTGCTTTAAAAAAGTCTCTTGGTCATCTTACCTTCCAAGCAAGATTCGCAGGTTGCATAACTGTCAATATCTAATGAACCCAAAGGTCCATCATTGACCAACCTCTGAATCCTACTAAGGTTTATATGACCTAGCCTTAGATGCCAAAGATAGGTTTGATTCATTTCAGAAGGTTTCTTCCTCTTATTAATGTTAGATTCTGAGCTATCTATTTCTATGTTTTGCACAACAGGGGAGTTAGAGTTAACCACAAACAAATTGTCCGCCAATGAACCAGAACAAATAAGTTTTCCATTTCTTCTAATAACAACACAGTCATCAGAAAAAATAAACTTATATCCTTGCAAAGAATTACAAACATGGTCAGTGGCACCTGAATCCACACACCAAGTATCTGTGGGAATCGCCGCTAAACATGTCTCAGTAATTAAGGCATAATTTATCGTACTTATAAGCTTTGGACAATCCGCTTTCCAATGTCCCGTCTTATTGCACTTGAAGCACTTGTCTTTCGACTTCTTCTTTGCAATATTTGGCTTAGGCGCAATTTGTGCCTTTTTAGCTACTCCCTCGAGCTTTCTCTTCTTCTTTCCAGCCTCAGGCTCAGAAGAAGATTCTAAAGCTTCGACTGCGACTAAAGCTCGCTTCTTCTCTTGAAGAAGACTTTTAGCCGCCATCAACTCTGCCAAGAGCTCGGATGAACTCCACAACATCTTACTTATGTTGTAGTTCAACCGAATCCGCTCATAGATTTGAGTCGCCATCAACTCTGCCAAGAGCTCAGATGAACTCCACAACATCTTACTTTTGTTGTAGTTCAACCGAATCCACTCATAGCTTTGAGGCAAGCTCTGGAGGACAATATCGGCCTTGGTTTCACCAACGATTTCGCCTCCCACTACCTCAACCTTGTTGATGTTACTAATCATGTCAATGACACGATCTCTCACAGGAGCGCTCTCAGCCCTAAGGACAATATCCAAGTTACGACTTCCATCGACATTATTAGTTCCAGTTAAATTGTTGTTTTTCAAAATAGCAGCTAAAGGATTGAATGCCATATCGATTTAAACTGGAAAGTAAACAAACAGTGTTTCAGTTATATATGCTAGAATTTTCGAAAATATGAAAATTCAATTAATTATTGATTTCCCTCAAAACAATAATATTAATCCACCAACATCTCATCCACCGGGATTCTCGCAAGCCACGCAGTGTGGACGTTTACGCTAACCCACATTCGTTTGAGAAGAACCAAGTTCATTAACTACACTATCTGACCAACGATATTTTGATCAATGTAGCTAATAGTCGGTACTTTCAGCCGTACAAGTAAGCAGCGTAACCTCGCGGGAGGAATACTGCAGATCATACACTAAGTGTGTGCCATTACGTGGCTTCTGAGTTTGTTACCTCAGGATAGTGCGCCTCAGATGGAGAGGGTGTCGCATTTCTCCTAGTTAAACTCGCTCTAGTCATCTTACTCAGAAGCTCATAGTCTAGCGATCTCGGGCTGGACTCATCCGAATGGAGGAAGGCCCTAATGCCAACGCGCAAGCCCACCCACATAGCATATGAACCCGTAATGGTGGCCATGGGGATATAACACAACCCACTCCCACTTAGATTTCCAATTTGAGGGTTTTTCCGGTTTTAACATGCAATTAACTAACCTAAGATATGTGCAACCATAAAACCAGATATGCTTTAATTCATGCATCTAAAATACAGCATAAAAATAAAGCATAAAAATTAAAACAATAAATACGGGAAATAAATTCGAAAAAATAAATTCCCCGACTATTATGGTTTTAATTGCTTCCATCTTCTGCCTTGATTTCGTGTCCCGTCACGTCACTCGATGGAGAGAGTCTTGAATTTCAAAAAAACAAAAACTGGAGGAAAAACGGGCAAAAACAGCCCGAACAGCCCGAACGGGCCGCCCGGGCCGTGCGCGCCCAGCAGCAGCGCGCAGCAGCTGCTGCGTGCAGCGACTGCAGCGCGCTGCTGCTGCCTGCTGTTGCCTTTCTATGGCTGCCGGCGGCGATTTTGCTGCCGGCAATCGTTGCCGGCGTCGCCTCCTGCCGCCAACTCCTCATTCGCTTTTTCCCATGCTATTTGGTCTTCTTGCAATTCGTTCTGGGTTTTCCTGGGTTTCTTCAAATTCATGATAACCCAAAACCCATGAATCCAAGTCGCCCACCATAACGTCTTCGATTACATCAAAAAACAATTTTCCTACTACAAGGCATTCTAGGAAAATTAAATAATCGAAACTACATAGAAAAAATCCTACTACAGATTTGATCTAATCCTACACGGCTTCCAACACGTGGTTATACTATTACAAACATTCATAATAAAATTAAATCCGGACAAGTCCCGGAGTTTAATTAAAACCCATACAAACGTAACCATAATAGTCGGGATTCTAAACTACCTGCAAATAAAACCATGTAATAAATCGAACAAGCACAGAACCCCCTAAACCAGGCTCTGATACCAATTGAAAGATTTTGGTAGGATCTGGGTTTGCACTTGCTCGATTTACCACGCAACAAAAATTTCTAATAAAGCGGAATCTTAGAAAAGTACCTTTGAAGCGTGCACCTGGTGATTCTCTTGTATGCCTCAAGACTATGACTTCACATTGTGTGGGCAACGAACTAGAAGTCAATTGATCAGCTACTCACCACAATCCACCTGCTAGAAAACTCTAGCCCCGCAGCACCTGGCACGTACTATAAACGCACCGCCCGCAGAGAGAGAAAGCTACGCGCAACTGGTATAGACCAAGGCCAAAATTTCAGCGACTAGAAACCCAAAAACCAGCTTCACACTTTCTTGAAAATTCGACTTGGAGAGAGAAACGTTTTCTCTCTCTAAAATTTTCTCTCTCTAGAAATCCTGTGGATTAATTGTGTAATTGTTGTATTCTGAATGACTGATCCCTTGTCTATTTATAGAGTTACAAGAGAGACTCCAAGTTGGTTTAGGATTGGTCTTCCTACTGGGTTTCTGTTTTCCTTCAATCCTGTTTCTGGACTGATACAGATTCTGTTTCCTTCAATCCTGTTCCTGGACTGATACACTCCCAACTGTCACAGGGATTCACTTATCCCAATCCAGTTCCTGGGATGAATCACTCCCAACTGACACAGGGATTCACTTATCCCAAACCAGTTCCTGGGATGATTCACAACCAACTGACACAAGGATTAATTAATTTATCAATTAATTAAATCTACCTTTGTCATTAACCCAGTACATAATTAATCGTACCACTAACGGATTAATTATGGCACTACCATCCTACACCAGAATTGCTTCCGGAACAACTTAATTAAATTATATTCATAATCTCCCCACATCAAAGATATAGTGCTCGTTAATTCATTAATTTACTGATAAATTAATTCATCAACTTCTTTAATTCCGAGACTAGTACCACTCGACCTTTTTACTATACCGGACATAAGTCCACCGGTCGGGTTTAGTATAATAAACATTTCGAGCTCATCTCAGGAGCACCATCACCCCGGACGCACCGGTACATGGTTTCCTTTCGACAAGCAGCAGTACACTATGTCTAATCCTCATGCCCACTCGAGTCTAGGGATTTAGAGATAGAATACAAGGATCGATTTGTCTATTAAATCAGTACAAGACAAATCATTCCTAAGAGTCAAGTTCAACATGCCCCGGGCATATCTATATGATTCAATTAGTTTAGACAAACTAATTATCTGAATCACATAATAACCTAGACCGACAGTTTGTCCAAAACCGTCTCGGTTACGAACCTCATTTATATATTATGTCTTTCAACCAATGATGAGATCTACTGTGTCGCACCAGACACCTCATCATCTACTTACATAATATAAATGAACGATTAATGCACAACAAGATATGACTGAAACACAAATCGATATATTAAACTGGGAAACTGTACAATACAAGCATAGCTTATGTATTCTACTCCAACAATCTCCCACTAATACTTAAGCTGTGCTTTAAGTATACAACTACATACAATCCTAATTCTACTTTAATTAATATTTTTAAAATTAATATTTTTATTATATTAATATATTATTATAAGGTTATATTAGTAAAATTCTAAGGTTACCGCCCCAGTTGCTGGGGTGGTAACTAGTAACCCCCTTTTTTAAACTCTCTACAATTATCTTCATATGAATATTATGAATAACTCTATAGTATGTTGTCCAGTTAATCATCTAACAATATGTGTTTAGTTTCTTCATGATTTCCAATATGTAAAAAGTATATTTAATATGTATTCGTCAAACTTTCAAAATCGTGGAATGACTGTTTAATTTCTTCACTCTTCATCCAATAACAATTCATGTTAATTTATCCGAAAAAAGTCATTTGTTTTTGGAAACAGATTAACATGGATCTATCTAATATTATGTTTTATATGAATCCTTCTTCAAACGTTTAGTATTGTATCAAATGACTAATCAAATATGAATAAGGGAGTATTCTTTATTTGATGTTGTGCCATATTTAGGGTAACTAATAGAATAATTTGAATATGAGGTTTATCTCCCTGATTGCACCTTACTGTTAACAAACTTTGACAATGTTCCAATTGCATTACTTGAGATATTTTCACTGTAAGTAATTAAAATATGTATTGGTTGCTTTCATTCTGTTCAAAATCACTTTTGTAATTTATTACATTTAACTTGGTGTTCTAATTATAATTTTTTACAGATGATGGTTTATTTTTTTAATGATGTGCATTCATATTTATAATAAAACTCTTAATGCCTTTCAGAGTATTTCACTTAAATTTGCAAGGATCAATTGCTTATCCGATCGAAGATGCACCATTGTTATTGAAGATACAAGAAGAATGCCGTGGGAATTTGACATTACTGAATGTGCAATCAACACTCCTTGATTTGTTTGAGAAAAATGGATTAGTAAAATGAGACACAGTGAGGGTTTGTCTTCTAAAAAATGGAGACTTTTCGGTCCTAAAGTTGGAAAGCGTAACCACAGATTATGCATGTCCTTCGCAACTGATTCTAGCCTACTTTATTTATGCAATAATACCTTATTGCATCAGTAAAAATTACTTGGTAAGTACTATTTAATGTTATGCAATTGTATGTTATCTTATAAATTTAAAATTCATAATCAAGATTGCTTTTATATATATATATATATTTATGCATAATCAACCAATCAATTTTGCAAGATCAAATGCATTATTAACCGAGGACAAAATCACTCTTAAAAATACTGATGGGACAGAATGGTCATGTACCTTGAAGCTTAGTAAGGATACACATTACAAGATCGCTAATGGATGAACCAAATTTCGTGATGAAAATGAAAATGTTCCTGTTGTCAATTTTATGGTAAATTATATATTACTATATATATTTTAGCTAACATACTAATTGATTTGTTGAATTGATTTATATGTATCTTGATTACAAAATTTAGATTTTTTTTTTTTCTTTTGTAGGTTGATTAAACTCTTCACTGCAGCATTCCAATTGATTTTGATATTTTGCTGCTTGATTCATAGTGGAACTATATTATTTTGCTGATCTGAAATTTGTGTATTTATTTTCATGGGATAATATGTACTTCCTATTAATAATTTTTTTTCTATTTTTACAGACATTAGTGTTTATTTATTTATTTATTAATGTATATCACAACAAATTTAGACTATACTATCTTTTGTTGTTGCAAATATTTAGTTTTAAAATATAATATATAAATTCGTGTTCAAATGTTTGTTTTCAAAATATGAAAAAAAAAATAACATACTTTTTTTTTTTTTTATGTACTTTGGATAAATCATAAAAAGTTTTTTTGCTTCTCATTCTTGAGGTTTACCAACTAAATCTCACGTTTAATGCCTGTGTATAACAAAAGCAACAAAACACAATAAATTCTCGAGTCCATTAATTTATTCCCGTAAATAAATATAAACGTGTAATAGTCCAAAATATATAATGTAATAAAGTTATCATATACTATCGAAAAATAACCATAAATCATTAATTAAATGTTAATTTATTATTTCGAAAGTATGTTTAAATAAATCTTTCCATTTTTAAGTCAATAATTAACTAAATCTCTACTTCTTCTAATTTTAAATAAATATTTTTTGACTCCTTAAACAATAAGATTGATTCATACTTATCTTTAAATTATTTAAAATCATCTATCCAATTCTTATACTTCAATCAGTGCATATTTAAATCAATTAGTCCATCTTTATATTCATCAATAACTAAACCAATCTATACTTCGTTATACTTTAAATCTATATGGAATTCCTTTATTATTATACTAGCAATTATTAATGACATTAAACAATACAAATTCCATCATCCTAACCTTTAACAAAATTTATCTCACTCATCATCATTAAATACTAATTGTCCAACAACTTTATTTCTATCCAACAATTACATAAATTTATTAGTATTATAAATTAATTTATTTTTCTATACGGCAATTAATTATATATCGGTTTGGGGGGTTGAAGCAACCTCTTCTTCTTCAACGAACACATATGTCTGATTTTTAGAAGAACCTAATCCCAGCGTTTAAATTCTTCTCCAAACTCATTATTTATTTTTTTAGATACGAGATCTTTTTATTTCTTTTCTAAACAGTCTATCTTTCAATCTCTTTTCCATATGGAGAATCCTACCTCTCTTATCAAATCTAATCAATCTAACCAGCACTTTTTCAAACACATAAAAGATGGCATGGATGAACGAATTAAGATTCCTGCTGTATTTTTTTTCGAGATACCCGGATGCTAAAACTTGCGCTGGAGCAATTTTCAGATTTGAAGAGAAATAATGGAGTATCAGAATTGAAGATCAATACTTCCACCATGGTTGGAACATATTTTATGTGGACAATCAAGTAGAATTAGGTGATACTTTATTTTTCAAACATGAAGCAAACATGGTTTTTGAAATCTTCATGTTTGATGAAGATGAATGTGAAAAGGAATACGAACATCATCATGAAGTCTCCAATCCTCCATTGGAGAATCCTCCTTTTAGTGCTATGAACATAAGCTGAGCTACACCATCACCATATTAAACGCATGCATCTTCTTCACAAGCAAGGGTGGAGTTGGACAAGACAATCAAGCGTCGTAATCCGCCAGGATTTTCGTCAACTTTCAAGCCTTATTGCATGAAAAAATCCTATTTGGTAAACAAACACAATTCATAATATCTATATTTAATTGTAAATATTTTTATTCTATTAATTGATACAAGTTTTATTTTTTTAATTATTTTTTGGCAGAATTTGTCCATGAATTTTGCGTGAGAAAATGGTCCTTTAAACAAGACAAAGATGTCCCTTAGAGATGTGCATGATAAAGATTGGGAATTCAAATTGAATAAAATAGGTTCGCATTTCCAAATTGCAGATCGATGGCAACAGTTTCGAGATACAAGCCGAATCCAAGAAGGAAGAAAATACACCATTGAAATCATAAAAAATGGTGATGATACTATCTTGCTCATTATAGTAATCACATTTCTTAAAACAAACAATTTAATCATCAAGTAATAAAAATACAATTAATTTTTAGATATTTGTAATAACCATTTCCATGTAACGATCTTGTAGGTTGAAGAAGAATTGGTTTGGGATAATTCTGTCTTGTATTGATATGGGGCTAAGCAACCATTATGTAGTACAAGGTTGCCTAAATCATGTTATACAATTATGCCTAAATCAGTTAGACTAATTACAATATCAAGCTAAATACAGTAAGAGAATAATTACATGCACTAATCATGCCAATCAATCAACAAGTGTATCAATCTCGGTAACACCCCCCCTCAAGTTGGAGCATGAGGATTCAGAATGCTCAACTTGGAAAGAATAGCATCGAATTGACGTTTACCCAAAGCTTTGGTTAGGATATCTACCAATTGATCACAAGAAGGAACATAAGCAGGGTAAATCACTTGCTGAAGGAACGCATCCCGAAGAAAATGACAGTAAATCTCAATGTGTTTGGTGCACTCATGAAATATCGGATTGGCAATAATGTGAAGAGCGACTTGGTTGTCACAATAAAGCCGCATGGGTTGAGAATGAGTCACCCCAAGGCTGCAAAGTAAGCTCATGACCCACTTGAGCTCACATGTGGTAGAGGCCATTGCTTGATATTCTACCTCTACGGAAGAGCGAGAAACTGTTTGTTGTTTCTTTGTTTTTCGTGAAATAGGGGACTGTCCTAGCTGAATAAACCAGCCTGTGAGAGAGCGACGTGTAAGAGGACAACTAGCCCAGTCTGAGTCACACCAGGCATAGAGCTGAAGATCGGAATCAGCTCGAAGCACAATGCCTCCAAGATTGCCTTTCAAATAGCGAACCACCCGGAGTGCAGCATCCCAATGAGCTTGAACAGGAGCTTGCATGAATTGTGCAAGAAGATGAACACATTAGGACAATTCCGGACGAGTGACTGCCAAGTAGATAAGGCGACCAGCCAAACGCCGATATTGATCTGGATCAGGAAGAGGTGCATCAGACACCAAGGCTAGATGATGATTAGATTCCAACGCATATTTACTTTGGGAAAGAAAAATACCTGACGACTTTCGAGCAACCTTAATGGCCAAAAAATACTCGAGAACACCAAAATCCTTCATATGAAAGCACTGGCTCAAATATGTCTTGAATTTTGAGATGGAAGAAGGATCGTTGCCCAAATTGATCAAGTCATCAACATAAACCAAAACATGCAGTCGAAGGTACGCTTTGTTGGATTTGAATACTAAAGCTTTGCTTGTATTAAACTATTTCCCAGTTTATACATATCTATTAAATGTTTTAGTTGAATTGTTGTTATGTTTTACATATGTTGTCCATTTATATTATGTAATTAGATGATGAGGTATCTGGTGTGGCACAGTAGATCTCACCGTTGGTTAAAAGACATAATATATAAATAAGGTTCGTAAATAAGATAGTTTTGGACACACTGTCATTTTAAGTTATTATGTGATTCAGAAATTGATTTGTCTAAACTAATTGAATCATATAGATATGCCCGGGGCATATTGAACATGACCAATGAGGATGAATTGTCTTATACTGATTTAATAAACTATTCGATCCTAGTACTCTATCTCTAAATCCCTAGACTTGAGCAGGCATGAGGATTAGACATAGTGTACTTTAATCTGCCAAAAAGTGAGGTCACTTGAGGGAAATAGTCTCTATGGGTTGAGTGCGCATGTTTGATTGCTTGGTGTGCTGTTACTTATCGAAAGGAAACCACTTACCAGTGCGTCCGGGGTGATGGTGCTCCCGAGATGAGCTCGTTATGTTTATTGTACTAAATCCGGCCGATGGACTTATGTCTGGTATAGTAAAAAGGTCGAATGGTACTAGTCTCAGATTATAAGAAGTTAATTAATTAATTTATTAGTAAATTAATAAATTAATGAGGACTATATCTTTGATGTGGGGAGATTAAAGAATAATTAATTTAGTTATTTCGGAAGCAATTCTTGTGTAGGATGGTAGTGCCATAATTAATCTGTTAGTGGTATGATTAATTATGTAGTGAGTTAATTGATAAAGTAGAATTAATTATTTAATTAATTATTCCTAAGGGTTAATTAGTAATTAACAAAGTAGAACTATTTAATTAATTAATTAGGTCTTAAAGTTCAATTGGAATTAGGAAATCCAAGACATTAAGAAATATATTTGGATTTGGAATCTAATTAGATTTGGAAACTAATTAAGAATCCTATACCCATTAAAAAGGCTAATCCTAAACCAACTTAGCGTCTCTCTTGTAACTCTATAAATAGGCATAGAGGGTTGGCAATTAGAACACAATTCACAAGTTTCATAATGCTTGAAACTAGAGAGAGAAAAGAAAGAGCAATTCCTTCGAGCTCTATTCTCTCTTGGATTTTGTGCGCAGCAATTGGCGGGCGGCAGCTTAGTTGAATTATCGGCCGGCGTGTGAAGTTGGTGAAGCGGCAGAAGCTTTCTCCTTGATGGTGGCGCGTGTGGACACGAGCGGCGGCGAAGCTTTTTCCGGCAGTCGTAGCTAGAATTTTCTGGCGGGTTTGGTGTTATGTTTATTTGCTGATTTGTTTGGTTCGTTATTTCGTTGCCCACACAACGTACGATCAAGTCTAAGAGTCATATAAGAGAATAAGTACACGCTTCAAGAGGTAATTCTTAAACTTCGGCTTTAGTTAAGAATTTATTGTTGCGTGACAAATCGAACAAGTAGAAGCTAAGATCCTGCACAATGGTATTTCAAGCAAGGGTTGGAATAGTAATTGCACTAGTGCTTTGGCCTGGTTAAGAGTTTCAATTTTGGAATGCGTAGCATGAAAGTAAATTTTTTACCTGGCCCGAGTAGATAATCTTTCAATTGGTATCAAAGCTATGGTTTTGGCTTTGTGCTTGTTTGATTTGTTGCATGGTATTGATTACAGGCGGTTTAGAAATTCCCGCTATTATGATTGCGTTTGTATGTTTTTTTATTAGACCCCGGGACATGTCCGAGTTATTTTTGTTATATGAATACTTGTAATAGACGTGTTGGAAGCCGTGTAGGTTTAGATTAAATATGTAGTAGAATTTTTTCTATGAAATTGTCATTTTTATTTTACTAGAAAATTTAGCCTTGTAGTTAGGAAAATATGTAATAAGGAAAGAGAGTAGAAGACGAAAAATAGCACACAGTACCGGACGACGCCGATGAAAATTTGCTGGCAGATTTTGTCGGCGACACGCAGCGGCCCGTTTGGTTTGAGCGAGCAGCCCATTTTTTGAGATTATTTCGAGATCTAATTTTTTTCAAGACTCAATCTTAGGGGTGTAAATGAACTGAGCCGCTCGTGACCTATTCGCGAGCTGGCTCGGTCAAAGCTTGGCTTGAGTTCGGAGTTGACCGATCTCGAGCCGAGCTCGAGGTCGGTTCGTTAAGGTAACAAGCCGAGTTCGAGCATGTAATATATAGGCTCGTTAGGCTCGACGAGCCTAACGAGCTTATATATTATATATATTTATTTATTGGGACTTGCTATTTGTATCACAAAATTGCTATTTGTATCACAAAAAAAATCAAAATATTTATGAAATGACCAAAATGGCCTTATGAAGGAAAAAGGTAGAAAATGGCTAAGTAAATGTCGAAAATTTTTGGTGCGTTTTTTGTCCCGTACTACAATATCAGTTTTTTAGACGTTTTTTGACGTGGTCCTAGTGTTTTGAGACGTGGTGCTACTTGTTCTGAGACGTGGTATACTGTCTTTGTGAAAAAAATCAGTTTAAATTCACATGAATGGATGTAGACATTTTTTGACGTGGTTATAGTTGTTCTGAGTCTGAGACGAGTTGAGATGTTTGGTGCAAAAAATCAGTTTAAATACACATGCATGGATATAGACGTTTTTGGACGTGGTGCTAGTTATTTTTGACGTTGTTCTAGTGTTATGAGACATGGTGGACTATCTTTGGGGAAAAAAATCAGGTTAAATTCACATGAATGGATGTAGACGTTTATGGACGCGGTTCTAGTTGTCTTTGACGTGGTGGGTTGTCTTTGTGAAAAAAATAGCTTAAATTCACATGAATGGATGTAGACGTTTCTAGACGTGGTGCTAGTTATTTGAGACGTGGTTCTAGTGTTATGAGACGTGGTGGACTATCTTTGTGGAAAAAAATCAGTTTAAACTCACATGAATGGATGTAGAAGTTTATGGACGTGGTTCTAGTTGTCCTTGACGTTGTGGGTTGTCTTCGTGAAAAAAATTGCTTAATTTCACATGAATGGATGTAGACGTTTCTGGACGTGGTGCTAGTTATTTTAGACGTGGTGCTAGTGTTATGAGACGTGGTGGACTATCTTTGATGAAAAAAATCAGTTTAAACTCACATGAATGGATGTAGAAGTTTATGGACGTGGTTCTAGTTGTCCTTGACGTTGTGGGTTGTCTTTGTGAAAAAAAATAGCTTAAATTCACACGAATGGATGTAGACGTTTCTGGACGTGGTGCAAGGTATTTTTGACGTGGAGCAAGTGTTATGAGACGTGGTATATCCCTAAAAAAATTATAGTGATATAATAATAAAAATACAAATACTTGTGAATAAAATATTATTATTACTGTAAAATAGAGTTGTTTGGGTTAGAGTGGATGTACTGTAAAATACTGTAGATACTGGATTTTAGAGTTAACTGTAATGTAAATTGGAGTATTACATATGAAGTCACTGTTAGCAAAAAAAAAATAAATAAACAAAAAATTTAGCAACTTCATGAACCCTCTCGTACACTTGTTGTTCTGCTCAATATTCTTCTTCAGGAACAGGAACCTTGGGATGCTCTGTTAAAATCCATGTAAACTCTTAGAATGCACAAATAAGAGAAGCTAAAAAAATATAGGATTGAGTTTACTTTGATGAAATAGTAGACATTGGAAGATAAATTTCTTGATAGGTCTTATCCTTCTGTAACAAAATAACAAATATAAAGAAACAGTGTTACCAACTTAGTAAATAAATGAAATGAAACTAATCAACTTTATTAGTAAAACTTACTTTCATCTTGTGTTTAATTCCATTGGAGTATCTAAGTCAATCCCCTCCACAAAGTAAGACCTGCACTGTCTCAGGGGAAAGTGAGGCACGATAAGAATCAATCACCATTGTCCCCGCACTGAATGTTGCTTCAGAAGCCACTGAACTTACAGGGATAGCTAAAATATCAGCTGCCATCTTAGATAATATAGGATACTGTATCCTATTCATCTTCCACCACTCTAAACAAGAAAAATTTTCAGGAATCTCATTGTTCTTGAGTCGTGGCTTTTCTAAATAGTCTACCAATTCATATTTTTTAGGCTCCACGGTGTCAATTTGTGCACAATATTCATCAAAATCATCCCACTTACCGCGCGAGGAAAGGTGCTGCTGATCTTCAAAACTACTAACAGAACCAAAACTATCAGAATTCGCCGGAAGTAAACTTCTACTAGAAGTATTTTCAACCACATACCCTTCATAAAGCCGATGAAGTGCATCTTTCACCTTATAAATGTTGTCTTGTGCCTCACCCTCAGAATAGAGTTTAGGAAAACAAAATTCAACAGCAAGCATTTTCATTGTTGGATCAAGCACTGCAGCTATAGCCATTAACAAATTACACTCCCCCCAATATTTGTCAAACTTATCTTTCATCTTGCCAACTAATTCTCTAATGAAATCATCTTCATGATAAGCATGCTTGTCCAATATTGATTTAATTTTTTGAACTTCTTTAAGAAACAAATTGGAGGTAGGATAGTCAGTACCTGAAATGATATGAGTTGCTGTCCAAAAATTTTCCAAAATAGAGCAAATCTTTTCAGCTTTATCCCAATCTTCTTTTAAAGGGCAGCAACAATAATTTAGATCAAGTTGGCTCAGCATTTCAAAAACCTTCCTAAACTTGAGGGCGCAACTCAACATCTCAAAGGTAGAGTTCCATATTGTCTTGCAATCACGAATCAATTTTCTCTCTTTCAATGATAATTGTTGTGCAATCTCTGTAAATTGTAGACGTCTGACCTCTGAACGAATAACATATTCCACGCTTTCTCTCACATCTTCAATAAGATCTCCAATCTGCTTCAATCCATCCTGAACACATAGGTTCAATATATGTGCACAACAACACACATGAAATAACTTTCCTCCACATGGCAAAACTCTTGACTTTTGAATGGTATTCTTCATATTTTCAAGAGCAACATTATTACTAGAAGCATTATCAACAGTAATACTGAATACCTTTTTCTCAATATCCCAATCCTTCATGCATTTGAATAATGCATCACAAATTTGGATACCTCCTCTTGGTGGTGGAATGTTGATGAAGCTTAAAACTCTCTTCTGCAATTTCCAAGAGAAGTCAATCCAGTGGCCAGTAACAACCATGTATTCAATCTTTTGATTTTTTGATTTCCAGCAATCCGTAGTCAAACTTATCTTGCTAACTCCCGCAAGACTTTTCTTTAACTTCTTCTTTTCAATCTCAAATATTTTGTAACAGTCAGCTCTACACGTGTTTCTAGAAATTTTTTTCCACTCTGGATGTCCTCGCTTCATCATCAAGTTAAATCCATCCTCTTCTAAAATGGTAAATGGATGCTCATGCATCATAATCCAATGGGAAGCTGCCTCTCTCATTTGTTCCATGTCAAACTTACCAGAATGCAGAAGAGACATAGAAGTTGATGGCAAATCAGTTGGCATAAAATTCAACTTTTGTTGTTCAGAAGCTACCTTCAAATTCAGTTTTCTCTTCACACATCCATCTTTGTGTCTCAACAAACTACTTGTGGCCCCTGAAGTACGAACAAGTATAGTATGACAATGGAGACATTTTGCTTTCTTCTTCCCATCCTCTATGCATTCTTCAAAATCATCCCAAACTTTTGAAGTTTTCTTCCTTTTATTGGTTTGAAAAACCTCTTCATTTTCTACTGAGGTATCTTTCTGCTCCCCAAAACCATGTGATCTTGCTGAATTCAACTCCATATCTCTCATATTGTTGGTTTGATTTTGAATTTCATCATCCATCTTGTTACTTTCTGCAACACCACTAGCACTTGTAATTAGGGGAAGAGGATTTCCTGTACTCATAATGACGAACTCAACTGCAAGACAAAAAATTCAAGAAGGTTTAGCAAATAAAAAAATAGAATGCAAGAATAAAATTCAAGATCACAAGACACCGGAAGGCGGTGGTTCGCGGTGGAGACACAGTGGCGGCAAGGGTTTATACACAATCGAAATCCGACTAACAAAATCAACACCAATCGGTGGGTTTTGCTCGTAAGTATATGAGGAGTATTCCAATGGTGACGTGCGACCCGAAACACGGCCAGAGTGGTCAGAAATGGTGGCGCGAAGCGACGGGGAGAGAGAAAATTGGGCAGAGAAGAGAGGGATAAGGGCTAGGTTTTACTCTAGGGGAGATGGGGATTCTTTTCGGGGGTTTGCAAGGCCAAGCCGACGCTGGAGAAGACGGAAACGGCGGCGGTTTGTGGCGGCTCGGCGAGGAAATGGAGGGAGAAATGAATTAGGATTAGGGTTAAAGGATAGTTACTTGCCTACAAAACGAAAAATTTTAAAAATATTAAAAATATTTAATATTATAAAATAAATTAACACGTTATGGGACTTAACTGGACGTTTCCGGACGTGGCTGGACGTAGCGGGACGTAGCTGGACGTATCTAGACGTGGCTATAGTTGTTTTGGACGTAGAGAGACGTGGTAGACTATGTCCTATGAAAAATTCAGCTAAAAGTCACACGCATGGATGTAGACATTTCGGGACGTGGTGCTAGTTGTGGTGACACGTCTACATCAATTCATGTTAATTTAAACTGATTTTTTTCACAAAGACAGTCTACCACGTCTCAGAACAACTAGCGCCACGTCTCAAAACACTATAACCACGTCCAAAAACGTCTACATTCATGCATGTGAATTTAAACTGATTTTTTGCACAAAACATCTCAACTCGTCTCAGAACAACTAGAAACACGTAAAAAAAAACGTCTACATCCATTCATGTGAATTTAAACTGATTTTTGCCACAAAGATAGTCTACCACATCTCATAACACTAGCACCACGTCTCAAAACACTATAACCACGTCCAAAAATGTCTACATCCATGCATGTGTATTTAAACTGATTTTTGCACAAAACATCTCAACTCGTCTCAGAACAACTAGAAACACGTAAAAAAAAATTCTGATGTGGACCGAAATGTGCATAATCTATTATCTAAGGGTTTTGAAAAGATAAAACAAATAAAACGGCTATACAATTCTCATAAATGATCATGATCTCATATCTAAGAGTTGTAATGAGATAAAACAAATAAAATGACCATTCAACTCTTAGAAATGTTTATGATATCTGGCAATTTTTTTGAAGAAGTTTTGTTGTTTTTTAAATGGTTTTTGAAAGTGAATGGCTCACCACGTCCATCCACGTCCCACAACGTCCAGTAAAATACTAACGCAACGTCTAATATGCAAAGAGAAAGTTTAAGATACTGATATTTAAAGGAAAAAAATGAAATTTTATTAAAATTATTATTACAACTCATTGCTATCTACACTTGAGGTGTCATCCTCGTTAAGCAGAATGGCAGAGATGTCTCCGAGATATTCAGGGAGTGGAACCACTTCATCATGATGGGATTGTAGGATTCCAGATATTTCGCACATGTCCATGACGAGGCTGGGGTAAAGGATACTCCGAGTCCACCTATTTGATAAGCCAACATATTCCATGTAGTATTTGATGATGTTGCCCCAATTGATACTTTTTCTTGCATTTGTTGCAATTAAAAGTGCCAAACCGAATGGCTTGGAGACTTGTCCTGCAGCGACATTGTAACGAAGGAACGTGTACAATATTTTTGCAAAACTGTTCAGATCTTCCAATCAGATCGTCCAATAATTGTTTGGGACGTTAATGTTTTGCTTTAATACTGCTCGGACTTCCTCCATGGTTGGTTGGAAACGGACAATATCATCATGTTTTAAAGACTGAGCCCAAGTTCCTGATGCCCAAGTGGGCGTTGATGGCTTGAGTAGTTATTCTGATTGAATGTTCTCTGACGTAAACTGTATTTAGTCTATTTCTATGATGCAGACCATCATAGAACTCTAGGACCAGCGATCTGTTTACGTGCTGGTCGTTCATCGGCATCAATCCACTCCAATGATTTCTGACGAGAAACATTCGGAGTTCAGAATGATGTTATACGCTGAACATATGTTTCATTGGCATTTGTTCAAGCGGGAGTAACGAAGGCATTAGTGGTTGCGGGTCTTGGTTTTCTTCGAATATGTTCATGCTTTCAAGAATATAACGACTGGCCATTAGAAAGTGAAGAAGTTTTTGGGATTGGTGTGTTTGATAGGGAAGAAGGAAAGCGAAGTAATTTTTAAGTTCTACGAAAGTGAATGTGAAACATTGTTTTAGCATTAGTTTTATAGGAGTGGATAGTTTTCTTGTTTGTAACGAAGGTATGCTTGGAAAGTCGTACGGTTTTTTGTTCGATGCAGTTAATGAAGTTTTAAAGACGCGTATGTTTGTATACTCAACATCTAAAATTGGGCAGAGAAGAGAGGGATACTCTAGGGGAGACGGGGATTCTTTTCGGGGGTTTGCGAGGCCAAACCGACGCTGGAGAAGACGGAAACAGTGGCGGTTTGTGGCAGCTCGGCGAGGAAATGGAGGGATAAATGAATTAGGATTAGGGTTAAAGGATAGTTACTTGCCTACAAAACGAAAAATTTTAAAAATATTAAAAATATTTAATATTATAAAATAAATTAACACGTTATGGGACGTAACTGGACGTTTCCGGACGTGGCTGGACGTAGCTGGATGTATCTAGACGTGGCGATAGTTGTTCTGGACGTAGAGAGACAGGGTAGACTATGTCCTGTGAAAAATTTAGCTAAAAGTCATACGTATGGATGTAGACGTTTCGGGACGTGGTGCTAGTGATTTCTGACGTGGTTCTAGTTGTGCTGACACTTCTTCTACATCCATTCATGTGAATTTAAACTGATTTTTTTTCACAAAGACAGTCTACCACGTCTCAGAACAACTAGCGCCACGTCTCAAAACACTATAACCACGTCCAAAAATGTCTACATCCATGCATGTGAATTTAAACTGATTTTTTGCACAACACATCTCAACTCGTCTCAGAACAACTAGAAACACCTAAAAAAAACGTCTGCATCCATTCATGTGAATTTAACCTGATTTTTGCCACAAAGATAGTCTACCACGTCTCATAACACTAGCATCACGACTCAAAACACTATAACCATGTCCAAAAACGTCTACATCCATGCATGTGAATTTAAACTGATTTTTGCACAAAACATCTCAAATCGTCTCAGAACAACTAGAAACACGTAAAAAAACGTCTACATCCATTCATGTAAATTTAAACTGATTTTTGCCACAAAGACAGTCTACCACATCTTATAACACTAGCACCACGTCTCAAAACACTATAACCATGTCCAAGAATGTCTACATCCATGCATGTGTATTTAAACTGATTTTTGCACAAAACATCTCAACTCTTCTCAGAACAACTAGAAAAACGTAAAAAAAAAATTCTGATGTGGACCGAAATGTGCATAATCTATTTTCTAAGGGTTTTGAAAAGATAAAACAAATAAAACGGCTATACAATTCTCAGAAATGATCATGATCTCATATCTAAGAGTTGTAATGAGATAAAACAAATAAAATGACCATTCAACTCTTAGAAATGTTTATGATATCGGATGTAAGTGTTTTGTGAATATAAAACAATTAAAATGAACATATTACTCTTAGAAATGTTCATGATCTTGTAACTTGTAAGTATGTGTTATAAATAGATAAAACAACTAAAATGGCCATACAACATCTCAACTCGTCTCAGAACAACTAGAACCACGTCAAAAAAACGTCTACATCCATTCATGTGAATTTAAACTGATTTTTGCCACAAAGACAGTCGACCACGTCTCATAACACTAACACCACGTCTCAAAATACTAGAACCACGTCCAAAAATGTCTACATCCATGCATGTGTATTTAAACTGATTTTTGCACAAAACATCTCAACTCATCTCAGAACAACTAGAACCACGTCCATAAACGTCTACATCCATTCATGTGAGCTTAAACTGATTTTTTTCCACAAAGATAGTCCACCACGTCTCAGAACAAGTAGCACCACATCCAGAAACGTCTACATCCATTCATGTGAATTTAAGCTATTTTTTTTTCACAAAGACAACCCACCACGTCAAAGACAACTAGAACCACGTCCATAAACGTCTACATCCATTCATGTGAATTTAACCTGATTTTTTTCCCCAAAGATAGTCCACCACGTCTCATAACACTAGAACAACGTCAAAAATAACTAGCACCACGTCCAAAAACGTCTACATCCAATCATGTGAACTTAAACTGAATTTTTTCACAAAGACGTTTCTGGACGTGGTGCTAGTTGTTTTTGGAAATGGGGCAAGTTGTTCTGAGATGTGATGGGCTATTTTTTGTTTATAAAATCGTTTTAAATTCCCTACTAGCAAGTAGCTTTCACGCACGCGCTCCGTCACTAATATCTCCTCAAAATCCCCTTGCTGCTGCAGTTACCTTTTTCAAAAAAAACTTCCTTCCCCTCAAAAACTTCCATAACCGCAATCGATCAAATTCTGAAAACAACGATTTCATTTTCTTATTTTCAAAAAATCCATACAAACTTCGTCTCCGACGAAATTTCTGACAAAGAAGACCAAAAAAACACGAGAACACGTTCAATCCAGACCGACTCCGTCCTGCTACATTCATCTACGTTCATCGAAACTTCGTTCTTCAACTCCAAAAAAACAACATTCAAGCAAAAAACAGGTAATACATCGCAAAAATTACTACATCGTAAACTATGAACTATATTTTACTGCAATTAATGGATTTACGAAACCCTATTTTCCCGTATTTGCTGCGCTTGATTTTGGTTGTATATTATGATACTATAATCGTGTATTACCCTTAAAATAATGCTCTATTACTATCAAATATGATATATTGGTGTTTACTGGACGTTTCATTGTGTTTTTTATCTGTGTTTATACTGAAATTATAATTGTGTGTTTTCGGGCGTGGCGCTACTGTTTTTGGACGTGGCGCTACTGTTTTCAGACGTATAAAGACGTGGTACGTACCTTAGTGGACTTTGCTAGTCTGTTTGCCATTTTTTTTTGGACAAAACTAAAAATGTGTCTGTGATAGTGGAAGTTGCAGTATATGTAATGTTATTTAGTAGAAAACCAATGTGTTTGCTGTTTTTATTTGTGAAAAAATAATAAATTATTTGTGTTTATTTTCGGACGTGGCGCTATTGATTTTTCTGACGTATTGGGACGTGGTACCTATTATAGTGGACGTTGCACTTCTTTTCCTGTTTTGTTTTTTTTGTTTTTTGTTTCTTCTTATGGTTATTTCCCATGTTCAATGCAGGATGGTTAACAAAACAGAACAAAATAGAAAACTTGTGTTATATGATTGTGATGATGATTTTGTCACACCATCAGCATCAGAAGATGATTCTGCCTCACCAAGCCAGCATGTGTCTCCCACAGAAAGTGAAGATGAATCACAAATACCACTAAACCAATATTTGCTGAAAAAAAGAACAGCCAGCCCAAGCCCTAAAATTTCTGAACAAGATCTAGCAACCCTTGTACAAGCAACAACACTACACATCCTTGAACCTGAAAAACACAAACAGAAACTTCAAAAACAGCAATCCAAAACCAAAAAACAACCAACACAAAAACAACCCGTAGCCAAAAAACCACCAACAAAAAAGCCAACAAAGAGACCAAGAGATGAAATTGAATCAGAAGAAGATGAACTATAACAGAGAAAGAAATAGAAAGCCAAAAAAATAGCAACAAAAAAGAATACTACACCAGAAAAAAAAATCAACAAAAAGACAGAGAGTTGAATCAGGTATGAGGATGTGTTCGAACGTTGTAGCCTTTTTCATGACATATGAGGACTTTGTATGTGGGCTAAGATTTATTTATTCATTTTCAGAACATGAAGAAGAAGAAGAAGAACAGATTAAATTCCAAACAAGGACAACAACTGCTGGATTGTACAAGCTGACTAGAGTGTTGTCCGAGGTTCAAAGAGAGGCAGTAAGAGAGATTGGACTGGGATCATTGCTGGATGTAAATCTAAAACAAGTCCCATGTTCTTTAGGAGAGCATCTCTTGCAGCGTTTTGATCTCGCAAGCATGTCAATCAGATTGCAAAGTGGAAGTTTGAAAATAGAAGAAGAAGATGTCCATCATGTGTTCGGAATACCATTTGGTGGTATTAGGGTTGAAGAATACACACATTATGAAGAACACAATGAAGAATACAAGAATGACATGAACAACTTCCATTCAAGGCATACAGGAACAATTGACAAGACAACCGGGAAACCAAGAAAACCAACCACCACACAAATTGCAGCATATATCAAAGCAAACAGAGAATATGCCAATGATAACTTCAAGATTGACTTCACAATCTACATGGCAACAACTCTGCTTTGGGCTTTCCAGGACCTTGGATGTCGACAAGCAATACTGAAGAGCATCAAAAATGTCAATGACATCAGAAATATGAACTGGTGCGAGTTCACAATCAGAGGTTTGAAAGAATCAGTAGAGCTTTGGAAGGAAAAGAGATCCATGTTTAGAGGATCACTTCCCTTCCTTGTGGTAAGTATTTCAAACGTTGTCCACTTTAAATCATCATTTTTTCAGACGTAGCTAACTATAACTTTTTCATTTTTCCAAAGCAACTCTATCTGGACAGAGTCAGACTTGCTGGTGATGCCCTATGTCCAACAAACACCACTCTACTCTCCTATTGGGACATAGAAAAATATAACAAAAGAGAGACAAATGAGATTAAAAGGTTGGGAGGTTTTGGAAGGGCAAGAATAATTTCAAGAGAAGATCTCCAAAAAGAACAACAACCTGGAGAGCAGCAAGAAGAACAACACCACCACAATGTGCAACATGGAGACCAACAAAAACAGAAGGAACCTGAATACCAACATCAGGTAATATTCAAAATCAAAAAATAATACTTACTCTTATTACTTGTTTTAGACGTATTTGGACGTGGTGGCTATATATACAGACATGGTATATATTATTCGCTAACAAATTTGATATTTTACAGCCTGATGATGATGATTATGATGCCGAGATCAGAGATAAAGAAATGCCAGAGATGGAAGATCAGGTAAATTTCAAAATCCAAACAATTTCTCTTACACATTTACTAGACGTATTTGGACGTGGCGACTGTGTACACCGACGTGGTGACTGTGTACACAGATACACAGACGTGGCGAATGTGTACACAGATGTGGCGAATGTGTACACAGACGTGGCGAATGTGTACACAGACATGGCGTGTATTAATTCAATCACACTTACACCTGTGTTGTTTATATTTGATTTTGTATAGCCTGTTGAAGCAAAGATCAGAAGCCTGAATCAAGAATTGAATGGATTATCTAAAGGATTGACCAATATTATCCAACTTGTGGACGATACCAAGGAAATCCAAGATAATCCAGCATTGATGATGCTTCATATGATGTGCAAACAAATGGCAAATCTGTTCAAAAATTAGAATAAAGAAACAGTACAATATGAACAAGATCAAATTGTACAAAGTCAAGCTGCCACTGAATTTGTTGCACCATTGTTGAGTGAAGTTGAAAAGATGTTCCAGAAGCAACAAGAAGAACTCAACAAGAAGTTTACTGATACAAACACAGCAACAGCCAATCTGAGTCAAGAACTTACTCCTGCAATACTGAATCAAGTGGATAAGATCCTTAAACAAGAGATGGAGAAGAAGTTTGCAGCATATGAGAAGCCACAAAGTCAAATTCAACAAGAAAACAACAACATTGCTGCAATCCTGACTCAGATTGCAAAGATTGAAAAACAACAACAGGAGACAAACAATCTCCTGAACAAGAGGTTTCAAGAAGTTAAAGATTCTATGCTAAGCTTCAACCTGGGTATAGATTTAACTACTCCAAAGAAGCAAATGCCAATGCCAATGCCAAGGAACCTTGAAAAGGAATATGATGCTTCTCAGGCACAACCAGAGGACGAAATCAGAAAGTAAGTATTACTATCTTTCATTTACTAGTATTATAATATTATTACTGATAAGGTAGACGTAAATAGACTTGTCTAAACGTGGTACATTTTAAATGTCTACAGAATCATCATGGATGAAGAAGACAATCCTCTGGAAATAGCAGACACAAAGCCAAATCCAAAGCATCGTCAAATCAAACTTCCATTGGCACTGAGGAGTCCATTCTATTGCTACATGAAGGCTCCAACGAAGGAAATGCCAGATTTAAAGCTTTCTAAAAAGGAGGAAATTATGACAAACTTTGCATTCCTTATAAAGGATACAAAAAGAGGTATCCCTTACGAAACTGGGTAAGTACATTCAATTTCCATATTTCAATCATTTGACACAACACATAGTCATCAGGCTGTACACTTTTACACAGTCGCCACGTCTGTTTACACAGTATCCACGTCTGTGTACATAGTGACCACGTCTGTGTACACAGTCGCCACGTCCAACTACGTGTTACTAACCACGTCTTACTAACTCTAATATCAATGCAGGCAAACACTTTACAGCTATGGAACCCTGGGACTGACTAGATTAGATTTCCACAACATGTCAATCAATAAGTGGCTAACTAACAGTATGGTAGATGCATGGTGCAACCACATGAACTACATCAGAAGCTTTCCTGGGAAAAAAAGGGACCATACTGATTATAAAAGGTTCTTCTTCACAACAAGATTTTCGGTAAGAACATTTAAATTGGTACTTCTATTCACTTTTAATGGACGTGGTGTGTATTTACAATCTCAATTCATGCAGACAATTTGGACTGGCGAAGGAATATTCAAAATTTCTTCAAAAGAAAAACAAAAAAAATTTTTTCGTGACTGGATGATTGAAGAACTTGCACGAATCCACAGAACCTTGGATGGTTTCAATGCAGACATTGTAAGTACATTTACAAAACCATTCATTAACAATCAATTCATTAACATAAACTAATTCTTTTTTTATTCACTCCCAGGTTTTCTTCCCTCTCTTGGACCACAAGCACTTCACCTTGCTTGTGATCAATTTTGCATTTGAAGTAGCCATGGTAATCAACAACTTACCTCCGAATCCCAATCACAAATTATCAAAGGACATGCTACAAATGTTACTTGCAATACTGTCAGAACAATCAAGTGAAAACCCCAAATACAAAGAGATGAAAGGTATAGATATACTATTCCCTGCTGCAAAATGGCAAGATGCAACAAACGTGAACGATTGCGCTATATACTGCATCAGGTAATATTACTTATTCTCTACGTATCTTGACAAGGTAGCTAGTATTTATTTACTTAAACTGAAGTTCTTTTCACAATCAGGCACATGGAGATGCATGGAGGGGATATGGAACTGGATTATGATAATCTCCTGATGAAGGCTAAAGAGGACAAAAACATCATGATCACATTAAGAGCCAAGTATGCATACAACATCCTCATGTCTCTATCAAACATGCTCAAGGATGAGGTCAAGCAAAATGCACTGGAGTATTATAAGGAGAACTATCATACCTTATCCACCATGCCACAAGAATCTTTGCCTCCTCCAAAAGAAGATAATGGAGAAAATGAAGAATATCAAACAATTGTGGTGAATCGACAAGCAGCAGGGGCACAACAAAAGGGAAAGCCGAGGGGTAGGGGAAATTAGATAGCCTGCCACATCCTCGCACATCTGTAAATATATTAGCCACGTTCCAAAACGTCTTATATAAATACTACCCATTTTTGAAATATATATATATATAATCTTTCCTTATAATAATTTCTTGAATATCTTAATTAATTAACACATTTTGTATACTGCTTTACTAGAACCACGTCTCAAAACACTAGAACCACGTCTAAAAACACTAGGACCACGTCCAAAAACGTCTACATCCATTCATGTGAATTTAAACTGATTTTTTCAAAAAACATCTCAAATCGTCTCAGAACAACTAGAACCACGTCCAAAAACGTCTACATCTATTCATGTGAACTAAACTGAATTTTTTCACAAAGACAGTCGACCACATCTCAAAACACTAGAACCACGTCTAAAAACACTAGGACCACGTCCAAAAACGTCTACATCCAGACATGTGAATTTAAACTGATTTTTTCACAAAACATCTCAACTCGTCTCAGAACATCTAGAAACACGTCCAAAAATGTCTACATACATTCATGTGAACTTTAACTGATTTTTTTCAAAAAGACAGTGTACCACGTCTCAAAACACAAGAACCACGTCTAAAAACACTAGGACCACGTCCAGAAATGTCTACATCCATTCAAGTGAATTTAAGCTATTTTTTCAACAAAGACAACCCATAACGTCAAAGACAACTAGAACCACGTCCATAAACGTCTACATCCATTCATGTGAGTTTAAACTGATTTTTTTCAGTAAAGTTATTCCACCACGTCTCATAACACTAGAACCACGTCTAGAATAACTAGCACCACGTCCAGAAATGTCTACATCCATTCATGTGAATTTAAGCTATTTTTTTTCACAAAGACAAACCACCACGTCAAAGACAACTAGAACCACGTCCATAAACGTCTACATCCATTCATGTGAATTTAAGCTGATTTTTTCCCCAAAGACAGTCCACCACGTCAAAAATAACTTGCACCACGTCAAAAATAACTTGCACCACGTCCAGAAACGTCAAAAATAACTTGTTAAGTATAGTGGTGAAAAAAATATTAAAAAAATAAAACAACCCCACTTCTACAGGATTATGATCTTTTATGGTTTCTTCCCTCACGGACGGAATTAATATTAAATTTAATGAGCACTTTGTCAAACTCAAAATCAAGCTTGGCTCGCGAGCCGAGGCTCGCGATCCGAGCTCGAGCTTCACAATTCTTAAATGAACTCGAGCTCGAGCTCCAAAAAATTAGCTCGAGCTCGAGCCCCTTCATATTTAGGCGAGCCGAGCCTGAACATAGGCAAGTTCGAGCTCGGCTCAGCTCGTTTACACCCCTAGACGCGAGAACAAGGTAGCATATGGAAGCAATTAAAATCATAATAGTCAGGAAATTTATTTTATGCATTTATTTCCCGTTTTATTGTTTTAATTATGTGGTTTAAATTTTTTGTGCTATATTTTATATGCATGATTTAAAGCATGTTGGTTTTATGTTGCACATAACTTAGGATTAGTTAATTGCATATTAAAACAGAAACACCCTCGGTTTTAGAAATCTAAGTGGGAGTGGATTGGTTAATATTCCCATAGCCTCAATTACGAATTCATATGTGATGTGGATAGACTTACGCATTGGCATTAGAGCCTTCCTCCATATCGGACGAGTTTAAACATAAGATCACTAGTTTGAATTTCTAAATAATATGACTAGAGTAAGTTCAAATTGGAGAAATGTGAAACCTTCTCCATTTGAGGCGCACTATCCTAGGTTACAAACTTAGAAGTCACGTAATGGCATACACTTTATTTGTGGGGCTGAAAGCACTGACTATTAGCTACATTGATCAATAGATCGTTTGATCAGATAGTGTAGTTAATGAACCTAGATATTCTCAAACGAATGTAGGCTAGCGTAAACGTCCACACTATCGTGGCTTATGCGAATCCCGATGAATGATATGTCGGTGGATTTAATTATTGTTTTGAGGGATGTTAATAGTTGATGAATTTTTTGAAATTCTTGCTTAGTTTACTAATACATTGTTTGTTTATTTGTTTACAGTTTTTGATATGGCTTTTAATCCGTTAGCTACAAATTAACTGGTCCAAATTATGTCGATTGGAGTCGAAACTTGGACATTATCCTAGCGGCTGAACATTATAAGCTCGTGATCACTGAAGTATGTCTAGATGAGCCCACTGATAAATCACCTAAAGAAGATAGGTTGCCTATCAAAGGTGGAGGAAGGCTGATGAGATGCGCGGTGTTACATTCTGGCCTCTGTGTTGAATGTTCTGTAGCATCAGCTTCATCCTATGACCTATGCCTTTAACATGATGGCTCACCTGAGGGAGATGTTTGGTCATTAAGGCAGGACAACAAGGCATGCGGCCATGAGAAAAATTATGAATACCAAAATGGCTGAAGGCACCTCAATGAGAGATCATGTACTTCACATGATTAGTAACATCAATGAGATAGAAGTGTTAGGCGGAGAAATTGATCCTGAAAGTCATATAGATATCATTCTCCAGAGTTTACCTCACACTTTTAAGCAGTTTCAGGTTAACTACAACATGAATCAAAGAGTTTATACTCTTCCTGAGCTCCTAACTGCATTGGTGTCGGCTGAAGGCATATTTCAAGAGAATAAGCAAGCTTTAGTCACAGCCAAGGCTTCAAGTTCCTCTTTTTCGCCTAAAGGCAAGAACAAGAAGAAGAAGAAGGTTAAAAAGAAGACTGATAATCATGCGGCTAAGCCTGACATCGCAAAAAAGAAGAAGCTTAAAGACAAATGCTTCAAGTGTGGAAAGACGGGACATTGGAAATTAGATTGTCCAAAACTCAAAGGTAAGACAGTTTCTGCCTTCATTACTAAGATGTGTTTAGTGGCTATTCCCACAGATACTTGGTGTGTGGATTCAGGCACCACTGACCATGTTTTAATTCTTGCAGGGATTCCAGGTAATCCGGAAGCTTAGAGAATGCGAGTTTGAAGTCTACTTGGGCGACACGACAAGAGTGTCAGTAAAAACAATGTGAGTAGTCACTATATTTTTTGAAAATAGTAGATTAGATTTAAATAATTGTCTTTATGTACCGAGTTTTAGAAAGAACTTGATTTTAGTTTTTAAACTCTCAGTGAATAGTTATAAGTTTATTTTTTCTGATAAATCTATTATTGTTAGAAAACATAGTAAACTTATTTGTTCCGGTTCATTAGTAGATAATTCATTTTTGATAAAATCAAACTTCCCTGTTGCGCAAAACCCAAAGTTAAATGGCACATCATCTAACCAAAATAAGAGAAAAGAACATTCTAAAATGAATCAAACCTATCTTTGGCATCTCAGGCTAGGCCATATAAACCTTAGTAGGATTCAAAGGTTAGTCGATGATGGACCATTAAGTTCATTAGAGATTGAAAGTTATTCAACCTTCGAATCTTGCTTGGAATGTAAAATGACCAAGAGACCTTTTAAAACAAAAGGTTATAAAGCCAAAAAAGTATTATAGTTGATTCACTCTGACTTGTGTGGACCAATTTCGGTCCAAGCACGAGGTGGTTTTGAGTATTTTGTGACTTTCATAGATGATTTCTCAAGGTACGGATACATTTACTTAATGCACCACAAGTCCGAATGCTTTAGTAATTTCAAAGAGTATCGGGTAGATGTGGAGAAACGTCACGGTAAAAGTATCAATACACTACGATCAGATCGTGGTAGAGAGTACCTATCCCACAAATTTTGAGATTACCTTAGTGAGGTCAAAATTCAGTCTCAGTTGTCTGCACCTGACATACCACAGCAGAATGGTGTAGCAGAAAGAAGAAATAGAACTCTCATGGAAATGGTTAGGTTAATGATGAGCCATAGTGAATTGCCTGATTCGTTTTGGGGATATGCCTTAGAAACTGCATCATACATTCTAAATCTTGTACCATCTAAAACCTTGCCTTCAACCCCTACAGAGTTGTGAAACGGACACAAACCCAGTCTAAGATATCTCAGAATTTGGGGTTGTCCAGTACATGTGCTTAAGGCAGATGCGGCTAAGTTAGATATGAGAACCAAAGTAATGATGTTTGTATGATATCCTAAAAGAATGAAAGGTGGTCTAATCTATAGTCCCAAGATCAGAAGGTGATAGTTAGTACTAACGCCAGATTTTTAGAAGAGGTCTATATTCTAGATCATAAGCCCAAGAGTAAAATCATACTAGAAGAACTTAGAAAACAATATGACAATCCTGATACACCAGCATAAGTATATACACCACAAAACACTGCACAAGATATCATAAATGATGTGCCTACACAGGTGGTGCCTGGTCATAGTGGGAGGGTTGTGAGACAACCCGATAGGTTTGTTGACATGGGAGAGGCCTCAGACCTAGTCCCAGGTGCGCAAGAACTCGAACCCATAAACTATAATGAGGCTCTCCGAGATAAAGATGCATAATCTTGCTGAAAAGCAATAATATCCGAGATAGGATCGACAGACCACAATCAAGTCTGGGAGCTTGTGGACCTGCCTGATGGTTTCAAACCCATTGGATGTAAGTGGGTCTACAAATGCAAGAGAGGACCTGATGGAATGGTTGAAACCTTCAAAGCTAGACTTGTGGTGAAGGGGTATACTCAGAAAGAGGGAATCAATTATAAGGAAACCTTCTTCCTGGTAGCCATGCTTAAGTCAATCCGGATTCTCTTGGCCATAGCTGATTGTTTAGATTATGAGATTTGGTAGATGGATGTCAAGACAGCTTTCCTTAACAGAAGTTTTGAAGAAACCATCTTCATGCAGCAATCAGAGGGATTCATTGAAAAAGGCCAAGAGCATAAGGTTTGTAAGCTTAAGAAGTCCATTTATGGACTTAAGTAAGCATCCAGATCTTGGAATATCTGGTTTAATGAAGTAATCCAATCCTACAGATTTACTCATTTTCTGGATATACAATGTGTGTACCGCAGGCGTGATGGAAACGCAGTGGTGTTTCTTGTGTTTTACGTATATGACATTCTACTTATTGGCAATAATAAGAAAGTGTTATCAGAAGTAAAGGCATGTCTGTCCAAGCAGTTTGATATGAAAAACTTAGAAGAAGCGGGACATATCATTGGGATCAAGATTATTTGAGATCGTAGGAAACATTCGCTAACGCTCTCTCAGGTTTCATACATAGATACGATTTTGGCTCATTTTAACATGCAGAACTCTAAGAAAGGTTTTCTACCTTTCAGGCAGGAAGTGCATCTATCTAAAGAGCAGTATCCAAAGACTGTTAAGAAGATAGAAGCCATGAAGACAGTTCTTTATGCTTTTGCAGTAGGGAGTCTCATGTATGCAATGTTGTGCACGATGCCTGATATTTGCTATGTTGTTGGCATTGTAAGCAGATATCAGAGTAACCCCGAAAAAGCTCATTGGAAGACAGTAAAATGCATTCTCAAGTATTTGCGCAGAACGAGAGACCAAGTCTTGGTTTATCAGGCGCATGAGCTTGTGCCCAGTGGTTACATAGATTCAGATTTCCAAGGCGACAGGGACAAGAGTAAGTCTACCTCAGGGTATGTATTTACTTTGGGAGGTGGAGCCATATTTTGGCGGAGTGTCAAGCAGAAATACGTAGCAGACTCTACCATGGAGGCTGGGTACGTTGTGGCATCAGAGGCAGCGAAAGAAGTAGTGTGCCTCAAGAACTTCCTAGTGGACTTAGACGTGATTCCTGGTTTGCGAAAGTCGATCATAGTGTACTGTGATAACAATGGTGCAGTAGCAAACTCGAAGGAACCACGAGCCCACAAGGCGAGAAAGCATATACAACGCAAGTACCACCTGATACAAGATATCGTTAAGAGGGATGACGTGGTCATGGCAAAAATAGCATCAAAAGATAACCTTGCAGATCCATTCACGAAAACACTAATTGCGAATGTGTTTGAAGCTCACGTGGAGGGCATGGGGATAATATACTTAGTAGAGCCTTAACTGTTTTTCTAGTTATTATTGTAGTTGTAGGTTTAATGTAGTTTTATACTTAAAACGCAACTTAAGTATTAGTGGGAGATTTTTGGATTTGAATACTAAAGCTTTGCTTGTATTAAACTATTTCCCAGTTTATAAATATCGATTAAATGTTTTAGTTAAATTGTTTTTATATTTTACATATGTTCTACATTTATATTATGTAATTATATAATAAGGTGTCTGGTGTGACACAGTAGATCTCATCGTTGATCAAAAGACATAATATATAAATGGGGTTTGTAACTGAGATAGTTTTGGATACACTGTCGGTTTAAGTTATTATGTGATTCAGAAATTGGTTTGTCTAAAATAATTGAATTATATAGATATGCCCGGGGTATATTGAACATGACCAATTACGATGAATTATCTTATACTGATTTAATAGACTATCGATCATAGTATTCTATCTTTAAATCCCTAGACTTGAGCATGCATGAGAATTACACATAGTGTACTTTAATTTGGCAAAGAATGAGGTCACTTGAGGCCAATAGTCTTGGTGGATTGAGTGTGCGTGTTTGATTCCTTGGTGCGCTGTTACTTGTCGAAAGGAAACCATGTACCGGTGCGTCTGGGGTGATGGTGCTCCCGAGATGAGCTCGTTATGCTTATTGTACTAAACCCGGCCGGTGGACTTATGTTCGGTATAGTAAAAAGGTCGAGTGGTACTAGTCTCGGATTATAAGAAGTTAATTAATTAATTTATCAGTAAATTAATAAATTAACGAGCACTATATCTTTGATATGGGGAGATTAAAGAATAATTAATTTAGTTGTTCTGGAAGCAATTCTAGTGTATGATGGTAGTGTCATAATTAATATGTTAGTGGTATGATTAATTATGTAGTGGGTTAATTGATAAAATAGAATTAATTATTTAATTTATTATTCCTAAGTGTTAATTAGTAATTAACAAAGTGAAATTATTTAATTAATTAAGTCTTAAAGTTCAATTGAAATTAGGAAATCCAAGACATTAGGAAATCTATTTAGATTTGGAATCTAATTAGATTTGGTTACTAATTGGTTTTGGAAACTAATTAAGAATCCTAAACCCATTAGGAAGGCCAATCTTAAACCAATTTGTGGTCTCTCTTGTAACTCTAGACATAGAGAATTGGCAATTAGAACACAATTCACAACTTTCATAATTCTTGAAACTAGAGAGAGAAAAGAAAGAGCAATTCCTTCGAGCTCTATTCTCCATCAAATTTCGTGCGTAGTAACCGACGGGTGGCAGATTAGTTGAATTATTGGCCGGCGTGTGAAGTTGGTGAAGCGACAGAAGTTTCTCCTTAACGGCCGCACGTGTGGACACACGCGGCGGCAAGTGGCAGCGGAGCTTTTTCTGGCGGTCTCAACTAAAATTTTCCGGCGGGTTTGGTCTTCTGTTTCTTTGCTGATTCATTTGGTTCGTTAGTTTGTTGCTCACACAATGTACGATCAAATTTAAGAGTCATACAAGGGAATCACCTAAGTACACGCTTCAAGAGGTAATTCTTAAACTTTCATTTTAATTAAGAATTTATTGTTGTATGACAAATCGAATAAGTAGAAGCTGAGATCCTGCGCAATGATTTTTCAAGCAAGGGTTAGAATAGTAATTACACTAGTGTTTAGGTCTGGTCAAGAGTTTCGGTTCTGGAATGCGTAGCACGAAAGTAAAATTTTGATCTGGCCCGAGTAGATAATCTTTCACCTTTGATGAAGGGTAAACAAAGAGTGATCAGCCAACGATTGATGAAAACCATAGCGATGTAAAGCTCCAGCCAACTTGGCAAACCAACAGTGAGGAGCCTGTTTAAGGCCGTAGAGGAAGCAACGTAATCGGTATACCTGGCCAAGAATAGAGGAATGAAAGCCAGGCGGGAACTTCATATACACTTCTTCAGTGAGATCACCATGGAGGAAGGCATTATGGACATCCGTCTGATGAAGTTCCCAGTTACGGGCAACTCCAACTACCAAGAAGGTACGAATTGTAACCACGTTTGCCATAGGAGCAAATGTTTCTTGATAATCAATACCAGTAACTTGATTATTGCCCAAAATTACCAATGGAGCTTTGTGATTCTCAATGGTTTCATCAGACCGACACTTCAATTTATAGATACACTTACAGCCGATAGCACGTTTTCCAGGAGGGAGAGACGTTATATACCAAGTTTGGTTAAACTCCAATGCAGCAATTCACTTTGCATGGCAGCCCGCCAATTGGGATCTTTAACAGCCTCACTAAAAGTTTGAGGCTCAACGCCAGTAGTAAGAGCTGCAAGAAATACCCTATGCTGAGGAGAAAATGAATCACAATTAACAAATTGAGAGATAGGGTAAGGAGTACCTGAGGATGAGGACAAAGTAGATGGAGCAGATCTGGGGGTGATGAGGCAAATAGTATGAGTCATGAAATCTCGTAGTCATATGGAAGGAACTTTATTGCGATGATCTCGACATAATAACTAAGCAGAATCAGAGTGTATTAAATCACAGTGTATTAAATCAAAGATGATGGAAGTGCTGTTATTACTACTATGAGGGAAAGAGGCTCAAGAATGTTTAGCCTGGAAATAACATCATAGGATTTATTAGATATAGCACTAGAATCAACTAATGAAAGCCAAGACAAAACTCGTGAAGAAGGATGTCCAAATTATTGATGTCACAAGTCAGCGGAGACATCCACCTTGGCACAAACTGCTGCTGCTGTTGCCTTGAAGAAGTACAAACCCCCCCACCTGCTCACCTGCTCTAACTACCATCCTCATAGTGCGGTCCTGTATAGTGCACAATTAAGCAGTAAAATGAGCAGTGCAATTTGATTGAACCAGCAGTTGATGTAAAGTAATCAAACGACAGTTTAGACTAGAGACATATAACACATCACGCAAAACCAAAAAACCAAAATTAATCATCACAGCCTTGTCAGCGAAAATCATCATGCCATTGGGTAATTGCACATTTCGGGGTGAAATTTTTTGAATATCCGTAAAATTTGCGGTGAAACTTGTTATGTGATGAGTTATACTTGAATCAGTCAACCATGAATTTAAAACATTGTTACAGATCAAATATTTTGAAGTGTCACTTTTCTTCAAATGAACCACCAGATGGTTCCACTGTTCCTAAGTTAAACCTGTGAGAGATTATTTTCTTCAGAAATTTGATTGAATCCGGCGACTCCACTACCATCGACTTTGGCGGCAAACGTCATTACTTTTCTGTTATAAGGGAATATTTTTTTGCTTGCACACCATCATCATTCCCACCATTTATTTTAGTTGCAGCCATGATCACTTCGAGTCCAAGGATCAGGCTCTGATACTATGAAGAAAAATTAGTTTGGGATAATTCTGTCTTGTATTGATATGGGGCTAAGAAGCCATTATATAGTACAAGGTTGCCTAAATCATGTTATACAATTATGGTATACAATTATGCCTAAATAAATCAGAGTAATTACAATATCAAGCTAAATACAGTAGAAGAATATTTACATGCACCAATCACGCCAATCAATCAACAAGTGTACCGATCTCGGTAACATAAGTTGATTAGAATGTGGAATGAAAAAGTGTTTGTTAACAACAAATTTGGATGTTCCTTTGTTCGTATGTGGTGCAAAAATATTTTTTCCAATTATGATATAAATCCTCTTGAAGAGGAACCAATTTCCTACATTTTTTACTTCATGTAATATTATTAAATAAATAAAATAGTGATTTTTTAATCTTTACTTTTTATTTTGATATGAATATTCATAATCAATCGTATATCATATTCTCCACCTCTTAATTGGAAAATCTTACAACTTAACGTTTTCATTTTCTCAAAGCAAAGTTCATACAAAATCTGAATGTATACATTATCTTTGTGTAAATTTATCATAAATTCAATTGTAATATCTTCTTATATCATTAAATATTATTAATATTAAAGTTAACTTTATTTTCAACGTGAAATACTTTTGGGCTCATTGTTGTTAAAATTTGATTTTTAAAATCAAGATTTCTAAATCCGAGAGCGAACACTAGGGCTCTTTCTTCATGCGCTCTATCTTGCTCGTTAAGTTTCAATCTTCTTGGTATGATTTTGGGGTTTTGATAGCTTTGTTGTTTGGTTTTCGGTAATCTATTGCCACTGCTTTGTTCTTTTGCCTAAGTTTTATAGTTTGTCGGTATTTTGTTGGGATTTGGGTTCCTGTTGCTGCTTGTAACTAGGACGATGGAGAACTCCCTGTTTGCTTTGTACGACAAGCTTTCGCTTACCGATGATGAAATCGTTTCGCCACAACCTACGGCGTTTCTGGAATCTCATTTGGAATCGGACCATGCACTTCTGGGGATGGTGATTTCCGTCTGTGTGATCCCACTGAATCATGTTTTAACTCAGTCTCGTAGAATTTTGAAAATCGAAGGGGGTATTATCGGTAAAGCCTGTTGCCGAAAATACCATGCTCTTCCAATTTTCGCATGCTTCGGACAAGCTTAGGGTTTTGGCTGGTCGACCCTAGTTGTTTGATAGGCATCTTCTTCATCTGTCAGAAACTTCAGTTGACATGGTGGGTAAGCAGATTATGCCCACGGATTGTCCATTTTGGATTCACGTCCACCATCTACCACTAGGTTGGATGAACTTCGAATATGCGAAGTTTCTTGGAAATATAATAGGGAATTTGTTGGATGTTAATCAGGATTTAGAGGGTTCCTGTGTTGGAAAATTTCTCAGGATTCGAGTTTCGGTCAATATTTCGAAGCCTCTGTGACAGGTAGCGCAGATTAACCATGGTGGCACCACTCATCGATTGTTGCTGTGTTATGAGAACTTGCTTGATTACTTTTATCATTATGGAATTATTGGTCATGGAAACAAAGATTGCCTCCAGAAACGTTTGGATGATGCGCCCGCTCTACAATATGGTCCTTGGCTGAAGGTGTCGACGAATGTGAGGCATTTTTCTCAGGGTGGTTCCTAAGACTACACTTCTGGCGGTTCTTCGGTGTCCCCCTGGTTCTCCGCCCACCCGGAGGAGTGATGATACAGAGGTTCAGGACTGCTGGGTCTAGAGGAAGATGATGGACCGTGCATTGTTGCCATGCGAGTCTACCCGGAACCAAACTCTTCATGTGCTCCACTTATTGTTGATCAATCTTTGGGCCGAACTCCCCTAATGGCTTTGGAGCAACCTACAGAGGGTTGGGTTATTGAAAGTTCTTCTCCGGATCGCACCACCATCCCGGAATGTGGTCCAGAACAGTAAAGTCTGGGATTATTTCCCTGCATGCTAGTGTTTGCCCCTATGTCTTTAGATACTCCTATTCGCAATGTGGCTCGAAAGTTTTCCAAGCTAAAGTGCTCGTCTTCGGTGTCAGAATCAACTGGACCTAACCCTGTGCCGAATGCAAAACACAAGCTTAAGTCTGAGAACGAGTCTTTCTCTTCACTATTTAAGATTCCAGTGGAGAGGCATAATAAACATATGAGGGTGGATTTGGATTGTGTTAACAATGATGTGAAGCTGATGTTTTTGTGAATATGGATAGCGATATGGCGGAGGTTGTTAGTAATGGCCAATCCCGCCCAGCTCAATGAATCTTCTAAATTGGAATTGTCGGGGGCTGGGGATCTTATCCTCTCTTACCATCCCCAAGTTATTTTCTTGAGTGAGACATAGTGTAATTAGGGGTGAGCACTATTTGGGTTTACCCAAATAATCTGCCCAAACCAAACTGATTTGGGGCAATCGGTTTGGACTATTTGGTTTATTCGGGTTATTTTGTGATTAACCGAATTCGATTATTGATTATTGGGCGGTTTTGGTTTTTAGTTTTCTTATTTGGGGCCCGCCCGAAACCCGAATTCCCAATTTATATACAAAGTTTTTGTTAGGATTTTCTGCAGTTCTCTACTTTTCTTTTTCTCCTTTCCCGATTCTCCCCACCTTCCTCCTTTTTCGTTTTTCTTCTTATTCCCAGCCACCACCTACCTGCCACTACACACCGTAGCACCACCTCTATTTGTGCCTCCTTAATTTTGCCGACGGCTTGCATCACATCAAAAATTTGGTGGCGGCTCACACCACTATACAAATCCACACAGATCTGTCGCCGCTCAAGGTCATCGCTTCTCCTATCGCCCGTCTCCCACCCACTACGACTACCACAAGGAAAATAAGACCCACAACTCTCTTCCTCTAGTGTCCCACAAAAACTCTCTCTCTCTCTCTCTCTCTCACCACTAGATGCTTTGGAGGTCGACATCTACATCCCTCCGCATCCCACCACCGCCAGCCATAGATCTAAGCCTTTGACTTTCTCTTTGGTTTTATTAACATTCTTGCTGTAATTAATTATTCATTTTACTCAATTTTGTTTAAGTTTGATTGAGATGATCCGCCACATACGGTTTATTTCTGTGGATACAAGAATTCCCACTACTGTGTATATATATATATATATATATATATCTTGCATCATTTTGTCTCTAGTACTCTTTTTCTCCTTGGGTTTAATTCTATTAATTATTTTGGCTGCTGAAAGGATAGAATATCTAGGTTTTCTCATTTTTCTTCTTCTAGACTTGTGGCTGATTGAGCGAAATTTGGTTGTTGATTGGTTTTCCTAATTGTGGCTGCTGTTATTCTTGTTTTGTTCTTGGTTCCAAAAGTTAAAAAAATTTCTAATTTTGTTTCAAATGGTTAAAACTTCTTTTAAATGTTTCTGGTTATAATGAAACCGAGCCAAAAACTGAATGCTAATTTGGATTGGTTAGGTTTGGGTCTTATTGTATTCGGTTCGGTGTTTGGGCGGGTCCAAAAATTTCCAAAACCCGATTAACCTGACCCGAATAAACTGATTAATCCTAGAACTGCCCGAATAATCACCCCTAAGTGTAATCAGGCATTTTTTACTTCTGTTCAAAATCAATTGGGTTTGTTTGGTGTTTGCTATGAGGCAAGTGGCGAGGATGGAGGTTTATGTTTAATGTGGGAAAAGGATGTTCAGGTCACGCTCAGGAAAATGTGTGAATTTTTATTGAGGCATCTGTTTATTTTCAGGGCTCTGTTGCCCATTTTATAGGTTACTATGGACACCCGATCGTCTCCCAGCGATGGGTATCTTGGCAGAGTTTTCAATCTCTTTAATGAAGTGCTTCATCAGCGTGAGTTTGAAGGTAGTGGTCCTCGCTAAAGTTGGCAGTTGTAGGCCTTTTGAGAGGCTTTGGATTCATGTGATTTATCTGAGGTGCAGGATATAGGGCTGAAATTTACATAGTCCCGACTACTCCAGCACCCATACACACAGAGGGCACGTTTGGACCAGGTTACTGTAAACCCAACTTTGCGCAACGAATTTCTGGCAACTACCTCAAGAAGTGTGACCACACACTCGTCTGATCACGCAGCTCTTGTGGTCTTTTTATGCCATTTTTTGGACCCTCTGGTTGGCCGGGACAAACGTCGATTTTTCCAGTTTGAGGCATTATGGATGAAATCCAACGAATGCGAGAGGATAATTGAAAGAATTTTGGTAGGATCTGGGTTTGCACTTGCTCGATTTACCAAGCAACAAAAATTTCTATTAAAGTGGAATCTTAGAAAAGTACCTTGAAGCTTGCACCTGGTGATTCTCTTTTATGCCTCAAGACTATGACTTCACGTTGTGTAGGCAACGAACTAGAAGTCAATTAATCAGCTACTCACCACAATCCACCTGCTAGGAAACTCTACCCCGCGCACCTGGCACGTACTATAAACGCACCGCCCGCAGAGAGAGAAAGCTACGTGCAGCTGGTATAAACCAAGGCCAAAATTTCAGCCACTAGAAACCCAAAAACCAGCCGCACACTTTCTTGAAAATTCAACTTGGAGAGAGAAACGTTTTCTCTCTCTAGAATTTTCTCTCTCTTGAAATCCTGTGGATTAATTGTTTGAATTGTGATTCTTCAATAACTGATCCCTTGTCTATTTATAGAGTTACAAGAGAGACTCCAAGTTGGTTTAGGATTTCCTAATGGGTTTAGGTAATGAATTAGTTTCCAAATCCAATTAGGCAACAAATCTGATAGGATAACCAAATCCTACTAGATTCCTAATCTCTAGGATTTCCTAATTCCAATTGAAACTTAAGACTTAATTAATTAAGTAAATAATTCCACTTTGTTAATTACTTAATTAACCCTTAGGAATTAATTAAATAATTCCACTTTGTTAATTACTGAATTAATCCTTAGGAATAATTAACAAATTAATTAATTAAATCTACCTATTCAATTAACCCATTACAAAATTAATCGTACCACTAACGAATTAATTTTGGCACTTCTGGAACAACTTAATTAAATTATATTCATTTAATCTTCCCATATCAAAGATATAGTGCTCGTTAATTAAAATTAATTTACTGATAAATTAATTAATTAACTTCTTTAATTCTGAGACTAGTACCACTCGACCTTTTTACTATACCGGACATAAGTCTACCAACCGAGTTTCGTATAATAAACATTTCGAGCTCATCTCGGGAGCACCATCACCCCGGACGCACCGGTACATGGTTTCCTTTCGACAAGCAGTAGCACACCAAGTAACTAAACACGCGCACTCAACCCACCGAGACTATTGGCCACATTTGACCTCACCCATTGGTAGATCAAAGTACACTATGTCTAATCCTCATGCCCACTCGAGTCTAGGGATTTAGAGATATAATACAAGGATCGATTTGTCTATTAAATCAGTACCAGACAAATCATTCCTAAGAGTCAAGTTCAATATGCCCCGGGCATATCTATATGATTTAATTAGTTTAGACAAACTAATTATCTGAATCACATAATAACCTAGACCGACAGTTTGTCCAAAACTGTCTCGATTTCGAACCTCATTTATATATTATGTCTTTCATCCAATGATGAGATCTACTGTGTCGCACCAGACACCTCATCATCTACTTACATAATATACATGGACATAAACATGCACAACAAAATATAATTGAAACAAAAATCAATATATTAAACTGGGAAACTGTACAATACAAGCATAGCTTATGTATTCTACTCCAATAATAATAACTGAGAATTGGGATACAACTGCAGGAGTAATGAGCAATCTGCATAATTGCTTATTGGGATTGATTCGATAGGGAGGCGGGATCTTCAAGGCACGACTAGTGGCTAAAGGTTTCAGACAGACTCATGGTATAGACTATGATGAAACCTTCTCCCCTGTCGTGATGCTCAAGTCCATTCGGACTATGCTCTCCATAGCTGCATATTATGACTATGAGATATGGCAGATGGATGTTAAGACGGCTTTCCTGAATGGAAACCTACTCGAGGATGTTTATATGAAACAACCCGAGGGATACATCGATCAAGAGCATCCAAATCGTGTATGCAAGCTTCAGAGGTCCATCTACGGACTAAAGCAAGCATCTCAGAGTTGGAATCTTTGTTTTGACGAGGCAGTAAAAGGTTACGGCTTCATAAAGAACGAAGATGAGCCTTGTGTTTACAAGAAGGTTAGTGGGAGCAAGATAGTTTTCCTTGTCCTATATGTGGACGACATCCTACTCATAGGAAATGACATTCCCATGATGAAAGACATCAAACAATGGTTGGGGACTATATTTTCTATGAAAGACTTAGGAGAAGCCGAAATGATACTAGGTATCAAGATCTATAGAGATAGGTCAAAAAGGCTTCTAGGACTAAGTCAAGAAGGGTACATAGACAAAATATTGAAGAGGTTCAATATGTCTAACTCCAAAAATGGTAAGGTACCATTTAGACATGGCCTTCTCTTGAAGAAGAACCAAGGTCCTTCAACAAGAGATGAGAGGGATACAATGAGTAGAGTACCATATGTTTCGGCAATAGGATCTATCATGTATGCCATGTTATGTACCTGCCCGGATGTCGCACATGCACTGAGCATGACTAGCAGATACCAACAAGATCCAGGAACAGATCATTGGACTGCAGTCAAAGCAATCCTAAAGTACTTGCGAAGGACTAAAGGATTGATGCTAGTGTATGGAGGACAAGAACAGCTCATCGTACAAGGTTACGCTGATGCTGCTTTTCAAACAGATCAAGATGACATGAAGTCACAATCAGGCTACGTGTTTAGTCTGAATGGTGGTGCAATAAGTTGGAAAAGCTCAAAGCAAGATACAACAGCCGATTCTACAACAGAGTCTGAGTACATTACTGCATCCGATGCTGCAAAGGAAGCTGTTTGGTTAAGAAAATTCGTGTCAGACATCGGAGTGATACCGAGTATCCAAGATCTGATAGAACTTTTCTGTGACAATAACGGGGCCATCGCACAAGCTAAGGAGCCTCGGTCACACCAGAAAACCAAACATATACTCAGAAGGTTTCACCTCATCCGAGAGATCATTGATCGAGGAGATGTGAAAGTGTGCAAAATAGGGTTAGACGACAATGGAGCAGATCCTCTCACAAAAGCTCTACCGCAGTCAAAGTTTGATAGACATGTAATAGAGCTTGGTCTTAAACAGTTTAGGACATAGCCCTTCAACGGGCAAGTGGGAGATTGTTGGTGTATATGCCCTAATGAGGGCTATTTATGTAAATAAACTTTGAGGGTTATTTATGTAAATAAGACATTTGTCGTTTGATTGATTATTTATCTGATGAGTTAATTTCATGAAATTATATTATTGTGCATATTGAATTTCATGAAAATGATCCGCCAAAAGAAACACTCCATGGACTGTTAGATCATGAGTGATTCTTTTGAGTAGTACTCGTACAAGGATCCTTAGACCAGAAATCACTGCATAGTCTTAGGTGAATTAGAGTGTGCTTTGACATATGCCTAATTGGACCGTAACAGGTTGCCAAGTACGGGTATGATTGGGTACACTATGAGTCACGCTAAGGTATGTAGGTGAAGTGATGGGACTACAAGTCTCTCTTAAATGAGAGATGATATCTTGGCCGCTTGATAATGAACTGAGAAGTGCATGGCCGTGCCCAAGAAATGATAAGGGTTATCATTTGCTTGATTAAGTTCAGTGTCACTAAGAGATGAAGTAAAACGTTTAGCTATATAAGGATGATTGGTTCCATGCCTTATGCTAAACTGGATATCAGTGTAGAGGACATTACGTAGTATACTCGGAAGGTTGTGTTGAATCACCATTCGACCCTCCGTTCTGAATTGTGTAGTCATTATGTCTTGCTAGAGACCACTAATGATTTATGGATTAATTAATGAGATTAATTTATTCATTGTCAATTTGGAATGGACCTACAGGATCGCACATAAGTGAGTTCGATGATTCAGAATTAATTAAATTGCCTGTTCTAAGTATAAGAGTTATACTTAAATAGATAATATTTAATTAAATGGTTTAATTAAATATTATTGAAGAGTTTTATGGTATTAATTAAAAGTTAATTAATTACCTGGGAAGAATTGAGTTGAGCTGATAAATCAAGGGACCTAATTGTGAATCAAGGTTCTTGACCCATCAGCCTGATCCATGGATCAATGGGTTGATCCATGGTGTTGGTTAAACCCAACTCAGTAAATAATTAATTAATTATTATTTATAATTAATTAAAACAGATACTTCTCAAATCAGAGAAGTATCTGGAGTCTGTTAAAAATGTTTTAACAGACTCAGTTTTAAATATACATTTGAAAATTTTTTTAAAAAAATAGGAAAATTTTGGGGCTAGCACCGGTTCTGAGAGAACTCCAGTGCAAGAACGTAGAGGCAATTCGCTTGAATTGTTCTTTGGTGGTGAACGCAATCTTCCCAAAGGATCCAGGCGACTGCACAACCGATTACGCGTCGAGGGTAAGACCCGAATCCTTTAGTTTTTAGGAATTCCGCCATTTAATTTAGAATTAAATGCCTAAACACAATCCAACAGTGGTATCAGAGCACAGGTTAATTTTGTTTTAATTAAAATTATTTTAGTTGAAACAAAAGGATTTATTATCGGGAAAATTGTAAATGATTTTTTGTCGAAAAATTCTTTCATTTTTCTCTTCGAATTATGAAAGCCCCGTCCGAAAGTGGTCTTCGTTTCTGGGTTTTCAAAACCTTCACAGAAGAAATAACGATATTTGTATTCTGGGTTCTTCAAAATTGGTGTTTCTTTAGTCTCTCTTTGGCCGGAAATGTTCTGGTGTTTTTTCTTGGTAGCCGCGTCGCCGGGAAAACGGGCTGGACAGAATGGTTCCGTCCAAGCTTTTATTTTGGTCGGTTTTCGAAGCCGAATTTTTGGGTTCTCAGTTTAGGTTTCAAAATTGAATTTGAAATTCTGGGTTGTTAAATTCATTACTGGAAAAACGAGTTGAATGGGTGGCTCCGCCATCAATTTGGTCCTTTTTGGTATATTTTTGTTGCTGGGCTGCTGTGTTTGTTTTTCCGTTTTGATTTGTAGGTGTTGGGTCATCCGAAATCCGGCGAAGACGCAATCCATGTTGGCGGGCTGCTTCGGTTTCATCGAAGCGGTCGCTGGGTTCGCGTCTGGGCTCGATTGGCGACGGAAATGAGCAGTGGCGAACGTCGCCGCTGCGTTTCATCGTCGATCGAAGCCGGGGATCGCAACTGATGTTGTTGATTCTTCGCCGGAAGTCTTGCGGATTTTGAACGGCGATAAACGTCGCTCGGAGAGGCCGCTATTGGGGACAGAAAAGTTCTGACCACCAAGACAAGAGACGCCGGAAACCGATGGGTTCGCCGGGGAAGACGATCGGAGTCTGGCGGCGGGTGGTTGAAGCCGTAGGGGCTGAAATGATGAAAATACCCCCGCCGCAGCTTCTAAACCCTAATCAGCCAAAAGAAAAAAAATTTTAAAATTTATAAAATGGCCCCAGCAGTTTTTGTTTCCCTTAAACCCTAAGCCCAGAATTTTGGTTATTTACGAAATGACCCCAAGAGTTTCAGAAAATTAAAATTTTAAAAATTTTTTGAATTTTATTTAATAAGATTTTAATTAAATAATCTTATTAGATAAAGATAGGATTAATTTAGAATTTTATCCTATAAGTTTAAATTTTGAAATAAATTATCTTAATTAGATTAGGATAATTAGAAAAGATAAATAAATAATTAATTAATTAGATTAATTAATTGTTATTTATTTATTTTATTTTACTTATGATGCTTAAATTTAAATTGTTTAAATTTTATGTGAAGCATCATAATTATACTAGCATGTTCATGCATCATTCGATTAAAATGAATGAACATGGGATTGATTAAAATTGATCATGACACGATCAATTTTAATAGTGTAAAAGTTACACAACCCTAATTAAATGATTCGGCTTAATAAAATTGGCTTGTATGAAGCATATGCATTTGTGTGTTTTTCTATGCATGAATTGGGCTTAAAATTTATTATTTAAATTTTTTGGGCCTGTGAGCCATTTTAAAATTGGGCCTGCGTGCCTATTAAATAATTATGTAATAGTTAGGCCCAAAAGGAGGTTCCAAAGGAGTCCATGGTGGAGCCCAGGAACAGAAGCCCAAAATGGAGGCCCAAAAGAAGTTTTTTTTTAAAAGGCCCTGTAATAGATTAGAGCCCAATTCATCGCATTTCCGCAATTTTATGTTTTGTGAATGAATGAAAACGACAATGCATGTTAAGCCGATCAAACTTAAATCCCAAAAACCCAAGATTTTGCTTCCATACTTGAGGGCCCGCTTGAGCGTTGAACGTCTGGTGGACTTGGAGAGCCCAAGGGCCTCAGGTTTTCTTCGTGCGGCGGGTTGTTGCATAATAGTGCCCAACTTTATCACTACCATTAATGAGTGGAAAAACTGTTTGGGTATTAGATACTCGACTTTATCACTACCACTTGTTATGGAAAAACTGTGTGGGTATCTATTGATGTAATGCCTTGAGGGATGGTTTAACTTGGGAAAATTAATCCTAGCTTGACCCGATAAGTTGACTAGGGATTAATTTTGCAAAGATAGGATGGTGTCAAACATTTGGAATGTTCATCCTATCACCAAAAAGTTGCATAGTGATGCAATTGGAAATCGTTAAATTACATAGGGATGTGATTTGAACGTTGCCTACCAAAAGAGCCCAATCCCTACGATACTTGCCAAAGCAAGACTGGGGTTGATTCTTTGTGGATTTTCGGCCCACAATCTAGCACCAACACAAAATTGTTTGTGATTTCAATTTTGGCTATTGTGGAAAATATTTTAAAACTCATTCTAATATTTTGCATTTTCTTTTGTAGAAATGGCATCTACTAGCACTAATACATCTAATCTCACTCTAAGAAGCATTTTGGACAAAGAAAAGCTTGTTGGTCCAAACTTCTTAGATTGGGAAAGAAACTTGAGAATCGTTCTCAAATAAGAAAGGAAGCTAAATATCTTAGACGCTGTTTTACCTGAACCACCAGTAAATGCTACGGCTGCGGTTCAACGAGCATGGGAAAAGCTGAAAAGCAATTCCGATGACGTGACATGTCTGATGCTCGCGACTATGTCAGGCGAGCTTCAGAAACAATTCATGAATTCGGAAGCGTTCCAAATTTATGTGTCACTAACGGAAATGTTCCGTGAACAAGCCCGTAACGAAAGGTTCGTTACGATAAAAGCATTGATCTCGTGCAAGATGGCGAAGGGTTCGTCAGTAAGCACGCATTTGATCAAGATGAAGGGGTATATTGATACCCTAGAGAGATTAAATGCACCTCTTTCTAGAGAGTTAGCCATTGACATCATCTTGGCTTCACTGCCTGATGATTACAATGACTTTGTGGTGAACTACAACATGCATAACATGGAGAGGACAATTCCTGAGCTCCATGGAATGCTTAAAAATACTGAGCAAACCCTTCGGAAGGCAACGCCAGTACTTGTTGTGGAAAATTGTAAGGGCAACAAGAGAAAGTTTAAAGGCAAGGCAAAAGTTGCTGAAAACAAGAAGCCTCGCAGTAAGACTGCTCCTAAGCTCAGCCTCAAACTCCTCCTGCTAAGAAAAATGCTCAGAAGGACGCAGTATGTTTCCATTGCAATCAGAAGGGGCATTGGAGAAGAAACTGCAAGCTGTTTCTTGAAGAGAAGAAACAGAATCCTTCGGCTTCAGGTATCTTTGTTATTGAAATTAATCTTTCTATGTCCACCTCATGGGTATTAGATACCGGATGTGGGGCTCACATTTGTACTGATGTGCAGGGACTGAGCAATAGAAGGATGACAAAGAAAGGCGAAGTAGATCTCCGAGTAGGCAACAGGGCAGAGTTGCAGCCGTTGAAGTTGGAGATTACATTTTGTCTTTACCTTCCGGTTTAAACATTGTTTTAGAGAATTGTTATTATGTACCTACTATGAGTAGGAATATTATTTCAATTTCTTGCTTGGATATCAAAGGATTTCGTTTTATTATTGGTAATAAATCGTTGTCTTTATATCAAAAAGATGTTTTATATGGAGTTGCAAATTTGTGCAATGGCCTATATATCTTGGATTTGACCCAAGAGAAACCGGTATATAACATTGAAAAGAAAGCCAAATTAATTCAATCTGATTTAAGTCCAACATATCTATGGCACTGTCGTCTAGGCCATGCAAATGAGAAGCGAGTTCAAAGACTTCATAAGGATGGAGTGCTTGGTTCATTTGATTTCGAATCATATGACACATGTGAACCCTGTTTGCAAGGCAAAATGACGAAGAGTCCTTTCAGCAAGAAAGGCGAGAGGACTAGTGAGCTATTGGCACTAATACATACAGATGTATGTGGATCGATGAGCACACAAGCCAGAGGTGGATTTGAATACTTCATGACTTTTACCGATGACTATAGTAGATATGGTTATGTCTACGTAATGAGGTATAAAAGTGAAACTTTTGAAAAGTTCAAAGAGTTTAAAAATGAAGTAGAAAATCAGTTAAATAGAAGGATTAAGGCTATTCGCTCCGATCAGGGAGGTGAATACGTAGTATGCTAGGAAGGTTGTGTTGAATCACCATTCGACCCTCAGTTCTGAATTGGATAGTCATTATGTCTTGCTAGAAACCACTATTGACTTATAGATTAATCAATTAGATTGAGTTATCCATTGTCGATATTAGAACGGGCCTACAGGATCACACATAAGAGAGTTCGATAATACAGAATATGTAATCATGCCTGCACTTAGTATAATTGTTATGCTTATGTAAATAATGATTAATTAAATGATTTAATTAAGTATTATTGAAAGTTCTGTAGTATTAATTAAGAGTTAATTAAGTACCTAAGAGCTATTTGGATAGGCTGATAAATCAAGAGACCAAATTGCAATTTTGGTGCTTCTTGACCCATCAACTTGATCCCTGTGCCAATTGGATTGATCAATGGGTTAATATGGTCCAAGATTAGTGATATCTATATAAAGGATATTATTCACTAATTAACCCAACCAATTGTCATAATTTTCTCTGACGTGAGACGTAGGAAAATAGAGAATCAGACAAACAGAAAATTCCCAAAAAAAAAACACTCTGCAGGATTAAAGGGGCGAGCACCCAATCTGTGAAGAGCTCTCGTGTTTGAGAGTAGAGAATTCTTCCGGGAAGAATCTACAGTGATTAATAACACCAAACGAGGATCTCAACGAACGGATAACTGATTACGCTTCAAGGGTATGATTTACATGCTTTGAACGTAGATTAATTAACATTAAAATCAGATTAGGCATGAATCTGCTGCGTAAAATTTTTGAAAACAATGCCTTAGATCCAATACTGGTATCAGAGCTAGGCTCGGATTTTAGTATTTAAACAAATTAGTTTTGTGCATGACCCGATTTGAAAATCAAGTTTCCTTCGAAATTAATTTTCAAAAGGGAAAAAAGAAACTTATTTTTCTGGGTTTGTTCACATTGGAAATTGTTTCCACGAAGAGAAAATTTTTCTGGAAGAAATTATTTTTCTGGGTTACTTTGCATTCGCTAGAAGTTTTGGTCGGAAATTTTCAAAAGGGAAAAGAGTTTCTTTTTTTTTTTCTTCTGACAGGAAAGATGGTTTTGGCCAGAAGTTAAAACTGAGTTTTGATTTTTCGTTTTGGATTTCTCACCAGGAAAACGGGTTTACCAGTTTCGGTTTTGTTTTCAAAGGCTGGTGTTGACCAGAAAAACAATTTTGTTTTTGGGTTTTTCAAAACCGGGATTCATGAAAATCATTTTTGATTTGTTTTCGAAGAAAAAGGGTTTGAAAACTAGGTTGCTGTTTTGTTTATCGCCAGATTTCAAATCGAATTTGGTTTTTATTTTCTAGGCTGTAATTTCTTCGCTAGGAAAACGAACTTCGCCGAAAAGAGTTTCCAGGCAATTTTCATTTCTCGCGCCGGTGATAAAAAAAAATTGGAAGAGTTCTGGTTAGACTCGGCGTATTGTGTTTTCTTTTTCGTTTATCATCGATTTTCGTTCGCTTAGAATGACTGTGGCTTCGATCGGAGCTCTGGTACGGTCGTTGAGTGTCTTCGACCGAGACTGACTTCGGTCGGTGTTGCATTCGGGAGGAACGAAAAGGATAGCCGACAAGGGGAAACTTTGGAGAAGATGACCGGAAGAGATGAACGGCGTTGGATGCCGAGATTTGACAATTCTGGACGACGGCTTCTTAGGGAAGAAAAAGGGTTGGTGGCGGCTGGAAGGTGAAGCCCTAGTGGCTAGTTTTACAAAAATACCCCCACCACCCCAAGAAACCCTAATAAGGTAAATAGAGAGAGCGGTAGGACAGAAGCCCTAATGGGAGATTTTACCAAAATTCCCCACCGCAGCCTCTAATTACCAGAAGTGCCATAAGTTTATTTAGTTTTTAAATGGTTTTAAATTGTAGAATGACCCTTGGACGTTATGTCCTCCTCAAACCCTAGCCCAAAACTTTAATTAAATTACCAAATATCCCTAAAATTTTCAGACAATAGTTTTTTTTTTCTTCTGATTTTTCAAATTTGATAAGATTTCTATTTTCATTTTATTGGATAAAATTAATTCTTATCAGATTTTATTTTAAAATTTTTAAGATGGGATTTTAAAATTTTAAAATATTTAAAAAAATTTAAATTTAATTAATTATATTAATGATAATAATTAAGATTTATTTTAAAATCTTTAAGATGTGATTTTAAAATGTTAAAATATTTTAAAAATTTTAATTTAATTAATTACATTAATGAGATTAATGATAATTAATTAAGATTTATTTTAAAATCTTTGAGATAGGATTTTAAAATTTCAAAATATTTAAAATTTTAAAATTAATTAACTTAATGAGATTAGGATAATTAGATAATAAATAAAATAATTAATTAATGTGATAAATTTATTTGCTTATTTATTTATGCTTTCAAATATGGTATGATTTATTTAAATGGTTTAAATATTTCCATACATATTTGGTATGTTCATGCATAATTTGACTCAAATGAATGAACATGGGGATTGATTAAAATTGATCATGACAAGGTCAATTTTAATAGTGTAAAAGTTACACAATCCTTTAAAATTGATTGGCTTAATTAAAATGAGCTTATATGAAACCCTTACATTTTTTGTGTTTTTATGTATAAATTGGGCTTTATTCGTTTCTTTCAAATTGATTTAATTTGGGGCCTACGAGCCTATTAAAATCTATTATAATAGAATAGATGAGAAGTTAGGATCAAGAAACTCCAAGGAATCCAAGATGGAGCCATGGAGTTGGAGCCCAACAGAGGTGGCCCAATGAAGGCCAAGTATTTTAAAAGGAATTGTAATAAACTAGAAGTCCAATTCATTGCAATTTATTCGCTTTATGTATTTTTTATATTTTTTGAATGATGAAAAATGAAATGCATGTGAAGCCGTTCAAACTAAATCCCTAAAACCTAAGTCATATAATTGCTTCCATAATTGGGGGCTCGTCAAGCATCGAACATCTGATATGAACCGCTTGGGGTGACCAGGGGCCGTTAGGTTTTCTTTGTGAGGCGAGTTGTCACATAATGTGGTTCCCAACTTTATCACTACCACTGAAGGTGGAAAAACTTTTTGGGTGTCTATTAATGTGAAGCCTCAAGGGAAGGTTTGACTTAGAAAAACTTAAAAACCTGAGTTGTAAAATTGTTTCCATACTTGGGGGCTCGTTAAGGCATCGAACATCTGATATGAACCGCTTGGGATGACTAGGGGTCGTCAGGTTTTCTTTGTGATGCGAGTTGTCAAACAGTTTGGTACCCAATTTTATCACTACCACTGAGAGTGGAAAAACTGTTTGGGTATCTATTGATGTAAAGCTTCAAGGGATGGTTTGACTTAGGAAGATTTGTCCTAGGTATGCAACCCAACGGTTGACTAAAATGTGGTTTTTGCAATGATAAGATGGTCTCAAACATTTGGAATGTTCATTCTATCACCGAAAAGTTGCATAGTGATGCAATTGGAAAGCATTAAGTTGCATGATATGCGATTTGAACGTTGCCTACCAAAAGGACCCGATCCCTACGATAGTTGCCAAAGCGAGACTGATGTTTGGTTCTTTGTGGATTTTCAGCCCACAATCTAGCACCAACACAAAATTGTATGGGATTTCAATTTTGGCTATTGTGGAAATGTTTTAAAAACTCATTCTGACATTTTGCATCATTCTATTGTAGATTCAATGGCACCACATAGCACCACATGTTTTCAATCATTTTCAAAAAGAAAGATTCTTAAAAAGAATAAGATAGTTAGTAATATCTATTTTATAGAAATTAATCTCTCTATGTCCACATCATGGGTATTGGATACCGGATGTGGGTCTCTTATATGTACCAATGTACAAGGTTTGAGAAATACAAGAAGATTGAGCGTATGCGACGTTAATCTTCGTGTTGGAAATGGAGCAAGAGTTGCTGCCATTGAAGTCGGGGATTACACTTTGGCCTTACTCTCAGGACTTAATGTTATTTTAGAAAACTGTTTCTATGTACCTGCTTTGAGCAGAAACATTATCTCGGTTTCTTGTCTTGATAATGTGGGATTTCATTTTATTATTCAAAATAATTCGTTATCCTTTTATCGGGGTGATGTATTGTACAGGGTTGCAAATTTGTGCAATGGCCTATACATCTTAGACTTGAACCAAGAAAGACCAGTCTATAATGTAGAAAATAAAGCAAAGACAAATGTAAACGAAATCAGTCCAACGTACCTTTGGCACTGTCGTTTAGGCCAATCAAATGAGAAGCGAGTTCAAAGACTTCATAAGGATGGAGTCATTTGATTTCGAATCATATGACACGTGTGAACCCTGCTTGCAAGGCAAAATGACAAAGATTCCATTCAACAAGAAAGGGGAAAATACTAGTGAGCTATTGGCTCTAATACATTCGGATGTATGTGGACCAATGAGCACACAAGCGAGAGGTGGATTCGAATACTTCGTAATTTTTACCGATGACTATAGTAGATATGGCTATGTCTACTTAATGAGGTGTAAAAGTGAAACTTTTGAAAAGTTCAAAGAGTTCAAGAACAGAGTAGAGAATCAGTTGGATAGAAAGATTAAGGCTATTCGCTTTGATCGGGGAGGTGAATACCTAAGTCTTGATTTCGATGGCTATCTAAAGCAGTGTGGAATTGTTTCATAGCTGATTCCACCAGGAACACCTCAATGGAATGGTGTATCTGAGAGGATGAATCAGACTCTATTAGATATGGTTCGGTCAATGATGGGCCAAGCATCACTAATAACATCATTTTGGGGTCATGCACTCCTATCAGCTGCCCACGTATTAAATCGTATTCCATCTAAGGCAGTAGATAAGACTCCATATTAGATATGGATGGGCCAAAAGCCCTGTGTGTCCTATCTACGAGTTTGGGGTTGTCAAACTCATGTAAAGCATTTACAAAGTAATAAGCTTGAATCTAAAACTGATAAATGTCTATTTGTGGGGTATCCTAAGGAAACTAAAGGATATCAATTCTACAACCCAACTGAGAACAAAGTGTTTGTTGCTCAAGGGGCTGTTTTCTTAGAGAAATAGTTTCTCTACAAGAAAGATAGTGGGAGTAGAATAAATCTCGAAGAGGTTCGAGACAGTTGAAGAAAAACAGAACAAGCCCAGGCTAAATCGAAAATCTCACTTTCATGCAATGCATTCCAAAATCGGAAACTTTCGACAAAACTCAGGCTCAAATTCATTTTCCCATGAACGGATCTAGGCTAATACTTATTTAATTTATTAAATCGACAAACAACACACAAAGAATCGACCTTTAATTAAAAATGAAATACATAAAGGTTATATCTTTGTAGCGAAGTCCAACGCAATAAGAAAAACCAAATCTTTATGTTGCGATCACCACTGAAATCCACTGGATTACTCCAAGAAGCCTCAAATATTGCGTGGGCAATACTCTATCGAGGTGTGCTATCAAGCCCATGAGAAAACCACTAAGAAAATCCCTCAATTAGATTAAATATGCCCAAAAGATCAAACCTTTAACCCAAAAAACTGCTGCCCACTACTTTTCTCGCCAATAAAATCGAACCCACTTCAACTCCGGTCACGATCTGGACAACCGGGATTGTGGATCACCAACCCAAGGGAGAGATCAACACAAACCCAGCTGGATCAAGCATCCCGGAGTGATTAGAAGCAGCCAGCCAGACAAGATTAAAAACTGCCGTGAAGATCCGGCCAAAATATGAAAAATCAGGCCAAAAGATTGATGAAAAACCGGGCGAAAAATAAAATTCCAGCAGTGGGAAACTCAAATAAATCGATGGGATATCTAAAAGTTTGATCTTTGAACTTAATCTAAATCGAGAAGTGAGATTCCAAGTTCGTTTTTGAAAGAAACCCAATAAGGAAGGAGAGTCTCTCTCTAGAACTTTCTCACTCAAAAGGAAGACAAAGTTGTCTTGCAAGATTTCTTAAGTTTTTTAAGGCATAAGCTTTCTACTTATAGGGAGCTCCAATGGAGACCTAGTGGGCTTTTGAGTTGGGTCTTTTAATTTGATTTCTGTTGACTGCTTAGTCTTTTATAGACTAATCAACTCCAATCGACCAATTTGAATTAATTTCTTAACCCACTTCGTTAATTTAATTTAATCGAACCTTAGGATTAATTAATTCATATAGAATTAATTTTCTTAATCCACTTTGTCAATTAAATATTAATTAAACCTTTAGGATTAATTAATTTATTTTGTCGATTAGTCAAATACATAATTAGTCGTACCACTATCGGACTAACTATGAAACTACCGCTCAAAAATGACTTTACATCACGCCACTATATTTTCTTCTATCTCCCCACATCAAAGATCTAGTGCTCATCGATTTATCAATTTACTGACAAACTAATTCACCGACTTCTTGGTATCCGAGATTAGTACCACTCGACCTTCTTATTATACCGGACATAAAGTCCACTGGCCAGTTTTAGTACAATAAACCTTATGAGCTCATCTTGGGAGCACCATCAACCCGGCGAACTGGTACGTTGATTCCTCAGACTAGCCTACCGAGGTATAGGCCTCAATTGACCACACTCTTTGGCACATCAAAGCTTATGATATCTAACTCTCACGCCCGTCCCAATCTCGGGATTGAGAGACTGAATACTAGGACCGAATTAACTACGCCGACCAGTACAAGTCAATTCTATCCAAACTGGTCGTGCTCAATATGCTCTGGGAATATCCGTGTGATTTAATTAGTCTAGATAAACTAATTTCCAAACCACAAGATAACCTATACCGATAGTATGTTCAGACTATCTCAGTTACGAGCATACTTTTTATATATCAATACTTTAACCAATAACAGTATCTACTGTGTCTTTATACACCCCATTATCTAGTTCTATGATATTTTAGAATCATATGGCGATTGCTTGGGTCATTTGATTTCGAAATGGAGTGCTTGGGTCATTTGATTTCAAATCATATGACATGTGTGAACCCTACTTGCACGAAAAAATGACAAAGAGTCCATTCAACAAGAAAGGGGAAACGACTAGTGAGCTATTGCTCTAATACTTTCGGATGTATGTGGACCAATGAACATACAAGCCAGAGGTGGATTCGAATACTTTGTAATTTTTACCGATGACTATAGTAGATATGGCTATGTCTACTTAATGAGGTGTCAAAGTGAAAGTTTCAAAAAGTTCAAAGAGTTCAAGACGGAGTAGAGAATCAGTTGGATAGAAAGGTTAAGGCTATTCACTCCGATCAGGGATGTGAATACCTAAGTCTTGATTTTGATGGCTATCTAAAGCAGTGTGGAATTGTTTCATAGCTGATTCCACCAGGAACACCTCAATGGAATGGTGTATCTGAGAAGAGGAATCAGACTCTATTGGATATGGTTCGGTCAATTATGGGCCAAGCATCACTACCAACATTATTTTTGGGTCATGCACTCTTGTCAGATGCCCACGTATTGAATCGTATTCCATCTAAGGCAGTAGATAAGACGTCATATTAAATATGGATGGGCTAAAAGCCCTGCGTGTCCTATCTACGAGTTTGGGGTTGTCAAACTCATATAAAGCGTTTACAAAGTAATAAGCTTGAACCTAAAACTGACAAATGCCTATTTGTGGGGTATCCTAAGTGTTGGAGTAGAATACATAAGCTATGCTTGTATTGTACAGTTTCCCAGTTTAATATATCGATTTGTGTTTCAGTCATATCTTGTTGTGCATAAATCTTCCATTTATATTATGTAAGTAGATGATGAGGTGTCTGGTGCGACACAGTAGATCTCATCATTGGTTGAAAGACATAATATATAAATGAGGTTCGTAACCGAGACAGCTTTGGACAAACTGTCGGTCTAGGTTATTATGTGATTCAGATAATTAGTTTGTCTAAACTTATTGAATCATATAGATATGCCCGGGGCATATTGAACTTGACTCATAGGAATGATTTGTCTTGTACTGATTTAATAGACAAATCGATCCTTGTATTCTATCTCTAAATCCCTAGACTCGAGTGGGCATGAGGATTAGACATAGTGTACTTTGATCTGCCAATGGGTGAGGTCAAATGTGGCCAATAGTCTCGGTGGGTTGGGTGCGCGTGTTTGGTTACTTGGTGTGCTACTGCTGGTCGAAAGGAAACCATGTACCGGTGCGTCCGGGTTATGGTGCTCCCGAGATGAGCTCGAAATGTTTATTATACTAAACCCGGCCGGTGCACTTATGTCCGGTATAGTAAAAAGGTCGAGTGGTACTAGTCTCGGAATTAAAGAAGTTGATGAATTAATTTATCAGTAAATTAATGAATTAACGAGCACTATATCTTTGATGTGGGGAGATTATGAATATAATTTAATTAAGTTGTTCCGGAAGCAATTCTGGTGTAGGTTGGTAGTGCCATAATTAATCCGTTAGTGGTACGATTAATTATGTACTGGGTTATTGACAAAGGTAGATTTAATTAATTGAGAAATTAATTAATCCTTGTGTCAGTTGGTTGTGAATCATCCCAGGAACTGGTTTGGGATAAGTGTATCCCTGTGTCAGTTGGGAGTGATTCATCCCAGGAACTGGATTGGGATAAGTGAATCCCTGTGACAGTTGGGAGTGTATCAGTCCAGGAACAGGATTGAAGGAAACAGAATCTGTATCAGTCCAGAAACAGGATTGAAGGAAAACAGAAACCCAGTAGGAAGACCAATCCTAAACCAACTTGGAGTCTCTCTTGTAACTCTATAAATAGACAAGGGATCGGTCATTCAGAATAATACAATAACACAATTAATCCACAGGATTTCTAGAGAGAGAAAATTCTAGAGAGAGAAAACGTTTCTCTCTCCAAGTCGAATTTTCAAGAAAGTGTGCAGCTAGTTTTTGGGTTTCTAGTGGCTAAAATTTTGGTCTTGGTCTATACCAGCTGCGCGTAGCTTTCTCTCTCTGCGGGCGGTGCGTTTATAGCACGTGCCAGGTGCTGCGGGGCTAGAGTTTTCTAGCAGGTGGATTGTGGTGAGTAGCTGATCAATTGGCTTCTAGTTCGTTGCCCACACAACGTGAAGTCATAGTCTTGAGGCATACAAGAGAATCACCAAGTGCACGCTTCAAAGGTACTTTTATAAGATTCCGCTTTAATAGAAATTTTTGTTGCGTGGTAAATCGAGCAAGTGCAAACCCAGATCCTACCAAAAATCTTTCAATTGGTATCAAAGCCTGGTTTAGGGGGTTCTGTGCTTGTTCGATTTATTACATGGTTTTATTTGCAGGTGGTTTAGAATCCCGACTATTATGGTTACGTTTGTATGGGTTTTAATTAAACTCCGGGACATGTCCGGATTTAATTTTATTATGAATGTTTGTAATAGTATAACCACGTGCTGGAAGCCGTGTAGGATTAGATCAAATCTGTAGTAGGATTTTTTCTATGTAATTTCGATTATTTAATTTTCCTAGAATGCCTTGTAGTAGGAAAATTATTTTTTGTAATCGAAGGCGTTATGGTGGGCGACTTGGATTCGTGGGTTTTGGGTTATCATGAATTTGAAGAAACCCAGGAAAACCCAGAACGAATTGCAAGAAGACCAAATAGCGTGGGAAAAAGCGAAGGAGGAGTTGGCGGCAAGAGGCGACGCCGGCGACGACCGCCGGCAGCAAGTCGGGCCGGTCGGGTAGCCAACAGCAGCTGCTGCCGCACCCAGGGCGCAGCAGCCGCGCGCAGGCCCGCGCGCGCACGGCCCAGGCGGTCCCGGGCGCAGCGCCGCGCGCGCGGGCAGCGCGGCCCTCGAGCCGTGCTGCGGCCCGGGCGGCCCGTTCGGGCTGTTCGGGCTGTTTTTGGCCCGTTTTTCCTCCAGTTTTCATTTTTTGAAATTCAAAACTCTCTCCATCGAGTGACGTGACGGGACACGAGATCAAGGCAAAAGGATGGAAGCAATTAAAACCATAATAGTCGGGAAATTTATTTTATGTATTTATTTCCCGTATTTATTGTTTTAATTTTTATGCTTTATTTTTATGTTGTATTTTAGATGCATGAATTAAAGCATATCTGGTTTTATGGTTGCATATAACTTAGGTTAGTTAATTGCATGTTAAAACTGGAAAAACCCTCATTTTGGAAATCTAAGTGGGAGCGGGTTGTGTTATATCCCCATGGCCACCATTACGGGTTCATATGCGATGTGGGTGGGCTTGCGCGTTGGCATTAGGGCCTTCCTCCATTCGGATGAGTCCAACCCCGAGATCGCTAGACTATGAGCTTCTGAGTAAGATGACTAGAGCGAGTTTAACTAGGAGAAATGCGACACCCTCTCCATCTGAGGCGCACTATCCTGAGGTAACAAACTCAGAAGTCACGTAATGGCATACACTTAGTGTACGATCTGTAGTATTCCTCCCGCGAGGTTACGCTGCTTACTTGTACGGCTGAAAGCACCGACTATTAACTACATTGATCAAAAGATCGTTGGTCAGATAGTGTAGTTAATGAACTTGGTTCTTCTCAAACGAATGTGGGTTAGCGTAAACGTCCACACTGCGTGCCTTGCGAGAATCCCGGTGGATGAGATGTTGGTGGATTAATATTATTATTTTGAGGGAATCAATAATTAATTGAATTTTCATGTTTTCAAAAATTCTAGCATATATAACTGAAACACTGTTTGTTTACTTTCCAGTTTAAATCGATATGACATTCAATCCTTTAGCTGCTATTTTGAAAAACAACAATTTAACTGGAACTAATAATGTCGATGGAAGTCGTAACTTGGACATTGTCCTTAGGGCTGAGAGCGCTCCTGTGAGAGATCGTGTCATTGACATGATTAGTAACATCAACAAGGTTGAGGTAGAAGGAGGCAAAATCGTTGGTGAAACCAAAGCCGATATTATCCTCCAGAGCTTGCCTCAAAGCTATGAGCGGATTCGGTTGAACTACAACATAAGTAAGATGTTGTGGAGTTCATCCGAGCTCTTGGCAGAGTTGATGGCGGCTCAAAGCTATGAGCGGATTCGGTTGAACTACAACATAAGTAAGATGTTGTGGTGTTCATCCGAGCTCTTGGCAGAGTTGATGGTGGCTAAAAGTCTTCTTCAAGAGAAGAAGCGAGCTTTAGTCGCAGTCGAAGCTTTAGAATCTTCTTCTGAGCCTGAGCCTGGAAAGAAGAAGAGAAAGCTCGAGGGAGTAGCTAAAAAGGCACAAATTGTGCCTAAGCCAGATATTGCAAAGAAGAAGTCGAAAGACAAGTGCTTCAAGTGCAATAAGACGGGACATTGGAAAGCGGATTGTCCAAAGCTTATAAGTACGATAAATTATGCCTTAATTACTGAGACATGTTTAGCGGCGATTCCCACAGATACTTTGTGTGTGGATTCAGGTGCCACTGACCATGTTTGTAATTCTTTGCAAGGGTTCCAAGTAACCTAGAAACTTAGAGAAGGCGAATTGGATATCTACTTGGGCGACACTACAAGAGTGTCAGTAGAAGCAGTGGGAGTAGTTAAGTTGAATTTCGAAAATTCTAGCTTGGAGTTAGTTAATTGTCTTTATGTACCGAGTTTTAGAAAGAACTTGATTTCGGTTTCTAAACTCTTGAAGAATGGGTATAAGTTTATTTTTTCTGATGACTGTGTTGTTATTAGAAGAAATGGAAAACTTATTTGTTCTGGTTCATTGGTGGATAATTTATTTATGGTTAATTCTAACTCCCCTGTTGCGCAAAACATAGAAATAGATAGCTCAGTATCTAACATTAATAAGAGGAAGAGACCTTCTGAAATGAATCAAACCTATCTTTGGCATCTAAGGCTAGGTCATATAAACCTTAGTAGGATTCAGAGGTTGGTTAATGATGGACCTTTGGGTTCATTAGATATTGACAGTTATGCAACCTGCGAATCTTGCTTGGAAGGTAAGATGACCAAGAGACTTTTTAAAGCAAAAGGCTATAGAGCTAAAGAAGTATTAGAGTTGATTCATTCTGACTTGTGTGGACCTATGACGGTCCAGGCACGAGGGGGATATGAGTATTTTGTGACATTCACGGATGATTACTCTAGGTACGAATACATTTACCTAATGCGCCACAAGTCCGAATGTTTTGGCAAGTTCAAAGAGTTTCGGGCAGATTTAGAGAGGCATCATGGTAAGAGTATCAAGACACTGCGTTCAGATCTTGGTGGGGAGTGCCTATCCCATGAATTTCGAGATTACCTCACTGAGGTAGGAATTCAGTCTCAGTTGTCTGCACCTAGCACGCCACAGCAGAATGGTGTAGCAGAAAGGAGGAACCGAACTCTTATGGAAATGGTTAGGTCCATGATGAGCTATAGTGATTTTCCAAGTTCGTTCTGGGGATATGCCTTGGAAACGGAAATGTATATTCTTAATCTTGTACCATCTAAAACCGTGCCTTCAACCCCAGTAGAGTTGTGGAACGGGCGAAAGCCCAGTCTAAGACATCTCAGAATTTGGGGCTGCCCAGCACATGTGCTTAAGGCAGATACGGCTAAGTTAGATGCAATAACAGAATTAATGCTGTTTGTAGGATGTCCCAGGGAACGAAAGGTGGTCTATTCTATAGTCCTAAAGATCAGAAGGTGATGGTAAGTACCAACGCTAGATTTTTAGAAGAGAACTATGTCTTAGGCCACAAGCCCAAGAGTAAGATAGTACTAGAAGAGCTTAGACGACAAACTACTAATCCTGATGCACCAGCACAAGTAGATACACCACACACTGCACATGAGAGCACAGATGATGCGCCTACACAGGCGGTGCCTCGTCGTAGTGGGAGGGTTGTGAGACAGCCAGACAGGTTCATTGGCATGGGAGAGGCTTCAAACCTGGTCCCAGGTGTGTCTGAACCTGACCCAATTAACTATAATGAGGCGCTTCGAGATAAAGATGCAGAATCTTGGCGTAAGGCAATGATATCCGAGATGGGGTCAATGGACCACAATCAAGTCTGGGAGCTTGTGGACCTGCCTGATGGGTTTAAGCCCATTGGATACAAGTGGGTCTACAAACGTAAGAGAGGATCTGATGGGAAGGTGGAAACCTTTAAAGCTAGGCTGGTGGCGAAGAGGTATACTCAGAAAGAGGGAATCGATTATGAGGAAACCTTCTCCCCGAAAGCCATGCTTAAGTCGATCCGGATTCTCTTGGCCATAGCTGCTCATATGGATTATGAGATTTGGCAGATGGATGTCAAGACAGCTTTCCTAAACGGAAGTCTTGAGGAAACCATCTTTATGCAGCAACCAGAGGGATTCATTGAAAAAGGCCAAGAGCATAAGGTTTGCAGGCTTAAGAGGTCTATTTATGGACTTAAGCAGGCATCCAGATCTTGGAACTTCCGGTTTGATGAGGTAATCCAGTCCTTTGGATTTACTCAGTGTCCGGATGAGCAATGTGTATATCGCAGACGTGATGGAAACTCAGTGGTGTTTCTTGTGCTTTACGTAGATGATATTCTATTGATTGGCAACAACAAGAAAGTGTTATCAGACGTAAAGGCATGGTTGTCCAAGCAATTTGATATGAAGGACTTAGGGGAAGCGGGACATATCCTTGGGATCAAGATTATTCAAGATCGTAGGAAACATTCACTAACGCTCTCTCAAGCTTCATACATAGACACGATTCTGGCCCGTTTTAACATGCAGAACTCCAAGAAAGGTTTTCTACCTTTCAGGCATGGAGTATTTCTATCTAAAGAACAGTCTCTTAAGACTGTTGAGGAGATAGAGACCATGAAGACAGTTACATATGCTTCGGCAGTAGGAAGTCTCATGTATGCCATGTTGTGTACGAGGCCTGATATCTGTTATGCCGTTGGCATGGTCAGCAGATATCAGAGTAACCCTGGGAAAGCTCATTGGGAAGCAGTTAAATGCATTCTCAGGTATTTGCGCAGAATGAGGGACCAATTTCTGGTCTATCAGGCGCTTGAGCTGGTACCCCGAGGTTACACAGATTCAGATTTCCAAGGCGACAGGGACAAGAGCAAGTCTACCTCAGGGTATGTGTTTACACTAGGAGGTGGAGCCATAGTTTGGCGGAGTGTCAAGCAGAAATGCGTGGCGGACTCTACCATGGAGGCTGAGTATGTTGCCGCATCAGAGGCAGCGAAAGAAGCAGTATGGCTCAAGAACTTCCTAGTGGACTTAAATGTGATTCCTGGTTTGCAGAAGTTTATCACGGTTTATTGTGATAACAAAGGTGCAGTAGCAAACTCGAAGGAACCACGAGTCCACAAGGCGAGTAAACATATACAGCGCAAGTACCACCTGATACGAGACATCGTAAAGAGGGTAGATGTGGTCGTGACTAAGATAGCATCAGATGATAACCTTGCAGATCCGTTCACGAAAACATTGACTTCTAAAGTCTTTGAGGCTCACGTGAAGGGCAAGGGGATCAGATGCTTAGGAGAGCCTTGACAGTTTTTCTAGATAGATAGCAGCAGATTGGGTAGGATTGTATGTAGTTGTATATTTAAAGCACAGCTTAAGTATTAGTGGGAGATTGTTGGAGTAGAATACATAAGCTATGCTTGTATTGTACAGTTTCCCAGTTTAATATATCGATTTGTGTTTCAGTCATATCTTGTTGTGCATAAATCGTCCATTTATATTATGTAAGTAGATGATGAGGTGTCTGGTGCGACACAGTAGATCTCATCATTGGTTGAAAGACATAATATATAAATGAGGTTCGTAACCGAGACAGCTTTGGACAAACTGTCGGTCTAGGTTATTATGTGATTCAGATAATTAGTTTGTCTAAACTAATTGAATCATATAGATATGCCCGGGGCATATTGAACTTGACTCTTAGGAATGATTTGTCTTGTACTGATTAAATAGACAAATCGATCCTTGTATTCTATCTCTAAATCCCTAGACTCGAGTGGGCATGAGGATTAGACATAGTGTACTTTGATCTGCCAATGGGTGAGGTCAAATGTGGCCAATAGTCTCGGTGGGTTGGGTGCGCGTGTTTAGTTACTTGGTGTGCTACTGCTGGTCGAAAGGAAATCATGTACCGGTGCGTTCGGGGTGATGGTGCTCCCGAGATGAGCTCGAAATGTTTATTATACTAAACCCGGCCGGTGGACTTATGTCCTGTATAGTAAAAAGGTCGAGTGGTACTAGTCTCGGAATTAAAGAAGTTGATGAATTAATTTATCAGTAAATTAATGAATTAACGAGCACTATATCTTTGATGTGGGGAGATTATGAATATAATTTAATTAAGTTGTTCCGGAAGCAATTCTGGTGTAGGTTGGTAGTGCCATAATTAATCCGTTAGTGGTACGATTAATTATGTACTGGGTTATTGACAAAGGTAGATTTAATTAATTGAGAAATTAATTAATCCTTGTGTCAGTTGGTTGTGAATCATCCCAGGAACTGGTTTGGGATAAGTGTATCCCTGTGTCAGTTGGGAGTGATTCATCCCAGGAACTGGATTGGGATAAGTGAATCCCTGTGACAGTTGGGAGTGTATCAGTCCAGAAACAGGATTGAAGGAAACAGAATCTGTATCAGTCCAAAAACAGGATTGAAGGAAAACAGAAACCCAGTAGGAAGACCAATCCTAAACCAACTTGGAGTCTCTCTTGTAACTCTATAAATAGACAAGGGATCGGTCATTCAGAATAATACAATAACACAATTAATCCACAGGATTTATAGAGAGAGAAAATTCTAGAGAGAGAAAACGTTTCTCTCTCCAAGTCGAATTTTCAAGAAAGTGTGCAGCTGGTTTTTGGGTTTCTAGTGGCTAAAATTTTGGTCTTGGTCTATACCAGCTGCGCGTAGCTTTCTCTCTCTGCGGGCGGTGCGTTTATAGTACGTGCCAGGTGCTGCGGGGCTAGAGTTTTCTAGCAGGTGGATTGTGGTGAGTAGCTGATCAATTGGCTTCTAGTTCGTTGCCCACACAACGTGAAGTCATAGTCTTGAGGCATACAAGAGAATCACCAAGTGCACGCTTCAAAGGTACTTTTATAAGATTCCGCTTTAATAGAAATTTTTGTTGCGTGGTAAATCGAGCAAGTGCAAACCCAGATCCTACCAAAAATCTTTCACTAAGGAAACTAAAGGATATCAATTCTACAACCCAACTGATAACAAAGTGTTTGTTACTCAAGGGGCTATTTCTTAGAGAAAGAGTTTCTCTACAAGAAAGATAGTGGGAGTAGAATAAATCTCGAAGAGGTTCGAGACCCACAAGGGAGTGTCGATTTGTCTACAGAAACTCCGATGGAAGTTGGTATGAAAACTCATGAGGATGAGCAACCGGAGCCAATAATACAAGATCCTAGAAGGTCTAGTAGATCTCGTCAACAACCCTAGGGATGCGGATTTCTCATGACTGACGATCAAGATTTGATCTTGGTGGACCATGATGAGCCCATGACTTACAGGCAGGTTTTAGAAAGTCCAGATTCAGATAAATGGCTACAAGCCATGGAGTTTGAAATGTAATCCTTGAGGGACAATAAAGTGTGGACTTTGATTGACCCTTATGTTCAGGCAAAAGTGGTCGATTGCAAGTGGATTTTCAAGTTAAAACCTTTCAGGATCTTCAAGGTGCAACTAGTGGCTAAAGGTTTCAGACATATTCATGGCATTGACTGTGATGAAACCTTCTCCCCGGTCGTGATTCTCAAGTCCATTAGGACAATGCTTGCCATAGCTGCATATTATGACTATGAGATTTGACAGATGGATGTAAAGATGACTTTCCTTAATGGAAGCCTCTTCGTGGATGTTTACATGAAACAACTTGAGGGTTACATCGATCAGAAGCATTCTAATCAAGTATGCAAGCTTCAGAGATCCATCTATAGACTAAAGCAAGTATCTCAAAGTTGGAATCTTTATTTCGATGAGGCAATAAAGGGTTATAGCTTCATAAAGAACGAAGATAAGCCTTGTGTTTACAAGAAGGTTAGTGGGAGCAAGAATGTTTTTCTTATCCTATATGTGGATGACATCCTACTCATAGGAAATGATATCCCCATATTGAAAGAGATCAAACAATGGTTGGGAGTGTATTTTATATGAAAGATTTAGAAGAAACCGAGATGATACTAAGTATCAAGATATATAGAGATAGGTATAAGAGGCTTCTAGGACTAAGTCAATAAGGGTACATAGACAAGATATTGAAGAGGTCCATTATATCTAACTCGAAGAATGGTATGGTACCATTCAGACTTGGCTTTCTCTTACAGAAGAACCAATGTCCTTCTACTAAAGAGAAGAGGGATACGATGAGTAGAATCCCTTATGTTTTGACAATAGGATCCATCATGTATGCCATGTTATGTACTCGTCCGGATGTCGCATATGCAATTAACATGACTAGCAGATACCAGCAAGATCCAGGAATGGCTCATTGGACTGCGGTCAAGGCAATACTTAAGTACTTAAGAAGAACTAAAGGACTGATGCTACTGTGTGGAGGACAAAAACAGCTCGTTGTACAAGGGTATGCCAATGTTGCTTTTCAGACTAATTAAGATAATGTGAAATCACTATCAGGTTATGTGTTCAACCTGAATGGTGGTGCGGTGAGTTAGAAAAACTCGAAGCAAGATACAACAGCCAACTCTACAACATAATCTGAGGTATATTGCTCCATTAGATGCTGCAAAGGAAGCTGTTTGGTTAAGGAAGTTTCTGTCAGACATCAGAGTGATACCGAGCATCCAAGATCTGATAGACCTCTTCTGTGACAATAACGGGGCCATCGCACAAGCTAAAGAGTCTTGGTCACACTGAAAGACCAAACACATACTAAAAAGATTTCACTTCATTCTAGAGATCGTCGATCGAAGAGATGTGAAAGTGTGCAAAATAGGGTCAGACGATAATATAGCAGATCCTCTCACAAAAGCTCTACCACAGTCCAAGTTTGAGAGACATGTAATAGAGTTTGGTCTTAAAGTGTTTAGGGCATAGCCCTTCAACGGGCAAGTGGGGGATTGTTGGTGTATATACCCTTATGAGGGTTATGTATTGACATTAGTCGTCTGATTGATACAATATCAAATGATTTTTCCGTCTGATTGATATAATATCAAATGAGTTAATTTAATCAGTTTAATATTCTTGTGCATATATAAATGATGAAATGATCCATATACTAGAACATTAGCTTATAAATGAACCTTCAGAACGTCTTGGTTGTGAAACCCCTTAAGCCAGAAAATGTTCTAAATACAAAACTATCCCTAGTCGATTATTGACGTGGGAACGTCAATATGACAAGACTAGTATGTGCTTTAGTGTTGGTAGAGTTTCACTAGCCATGATGTAGTGACATCAATTAAAGACATAAATGAATATGTTTTGAAACATATCATTGGATCGATCCGACAAAAGAAACACTCTATGGATTGTTTAGATCATGAGTGATTCTTTTGAGTAGTACTCGTACCATAATCCTTATACCAGAAATCAGTACATGGTCTTAGGTGAATAGTAGTGTACTTTGACATACGCCTAACGGGGTCATAACAGGTTGCCAAATACGGGTATGATTGGGTATGCTATGAATCACGCTAAGACATGTGAGTGAAGTGATGGGACTACAAATCTCTCTTAAGTGAGAGATAATATCTTGGCACTTGATAGTGAACTGATAAGTGCATGGCCGTGCCCAATAAATGATAAGTGTTATCATTTGCTTGATGAAATTTAGTGTCACTAGGAGATCAAGTAAACTTAGCTAAAATAAGAATGATGGTTCCATGCATTATGCTAGACGGGATATCAGTGTAGAGGATCGTACGTAGTATGCTCGGAAGGTTGTGTTGAATCACTATTCGACCCTCCGTTCTGAATTAGGTAGTCATTATGTCTTGCTAAAGACCACTAATGACTTATGGATTAATCAATTAGATTGAGTTATCCATTGTCGATATTAGAACGGGCCTACAGGATCACACATAAGAGAGTTCGATAATACAGAATATGTAATCATGCCTGCACTAAGTGTAATTGTTATGCTTAGGTAAATAATGTTTAATTAAATGGTTTAATTAAGTATTATTGAAAGTTCTGTAGTTTAATTAAGAGTTAATTAAGTACCTAGGAGCTATTGGGATAGGCTGATAAATCAAGGGATCAAATTACAATTTTGGAGCTTCTTGACCCATTAGTCTAATCCATGGGCCAATTGGATTAATCCATGGGTTAATATGGTATAAGATTAGTGATATCTATATAAAGGATATTATTCACTAATTAACCCAACTGATTGTTATAATTTTCTCTGTACGTGAGACGTAGCAAAATAGAGAATCAGACAGACAGGAAATTCCCAAAAAAACACTCTGCAGGCTTGAAGGGGTTAGCACCCGATCTGTGAAGAACTCTACAGAAAATTCCTCCCAAAAAAAAAAACACTCTACAGGCTTGAAGGGGTTAGCACCCGATCTGTGAAGAACTGTCGTGCTTAAGAGTAAAGGATTCTTCCAGGAGGAATCTACGGTGATTAACAACACCAAACGAGAATCTAGACGAACGGATAACCGATTATGCTTCAAGAGTATGATTTACATGCTTTGAACGTAAGTTAATTAACACTAAAATCAGATTAGGCATAAATTCGTTGCGTAAAATTTTTGAAAATCATGCCTTAGATCTCAACATGTATGCCACTTAATTTTTGCAGATGATACACTGCTGTTTGGGAATGCTACTGTTGAGGAGTACCCATCTGAGGTGGGCGCTTACTACGTATGAAGAGGTATTGGGCCGGAGTATAAATTTGGAAAAATCTGGCATGTGGTTTAGCCCCAACACGACACCAACGCAGAGAGTAGAGATTTGTAGAGTTTTTTGCATTCCGGAAGCTCTTACACATGGCAAATATCTTGGCTTACCATGTGTTATTGGCAGAAGCAAAAAAGAAGTTTTTATGAGTATCAAAGAAAAGGTGGCCAATCGAATCCAAGGTAGATCGAATAAAGCTTTGTCAAAAGTTGGGAAGGAAATGTTGATCAAATCTGTTCTACAAGCGAGACCATCGTATGCAATGTCTTGTTTTTTTATTCTGGACAGCATTATTGCTGAAATTCAGAGCCTTGCGGCTCGTTATTGGCGGAGTTCGCAGACTGAAAAACGGAAAATCCACTTGATCGCTTGGAAGACTTTGTCCAGAAAGAAATCAGAGAGAGGCTTAGGCTTTCGGGATTTAAAAGTTTTTAATCTTACCCTTCTGTCCAAGCAAGCTTGGCGTCTCCTTACACAACCAAGCTCGACTTTGGCCAGATTATTGCAGACTAAATACTACCCCCATGGGTCTTTGATGGAGACTATTCTAGGACCGCGGCCATCTACAACATGGCGGGGCATCATTGAGGGGATTTGGGGGCTCAAAACCGGCGCACGGCGGAAACTTTTTCTGGCCAGCATACAATGATATGGCTAGATACTTGGCTACCGGGCGATAATCCTTATTGCGGTTTTCACCCATCGGATGAGCTGCCTGATACTGCTCCGGTTTCCGCGCTAAAGGCATCAGCAAATTCGTGGAATGAGCAGCTGATTCGGTCCAAGTTCTCTTCTATAATTGCGGGCAAAATTCTTTCTATTCCTCTAGGTTCAACAGAAGGCAGGGACAAGTGGTACTGGCATTTTCATCATAAAGGGCTCTTCACTGTGAAAACGGCTTATCATTATAACCGCACAAATGGATTCTTCTTCCCCTGCTGTTGCTCTTTCATCAGTGCAAGATCAAGTGTGCAGAAAGCTATGGAAGTTGAGAATCCCACCGCGCGTTATACACCACTGCTGGCGCTTGGTTACGGATTCACTTCCGACGGTGGAAAACTTGGCTAAGCGACACATTGCCGTTCCTACTGGATGCCCTTTCTGTGATTAGCAGAACGCAACCCATGCTCATCAGAATTTTCATTGTACTTTTTCCAGGGGGAAGTATGGCGACTCCAGTGTCTATTAGTGTCTCACATTTTTTTCATCTTTAAAGCATCAGCAGTTACGATGTCGGTGGAAGAAATTTTTGGGCTTTTACTTTCCTACATAAAGTACAAGAATAATATGTTTCTTGTCAACTGACCTGATAGGCAAACCAAATTCTCGTATTCATAAGGATATTCTCTCTAACGGGCTTCTTTTAAGTCATGTGCATCTTTGGATTTATCAATCTACATTTCATGTCATGTAGAAATCTACTTTGTAGTTTGTATCTGCTTTAGAAGATCACAAGCTGATTTTTGCTCTGTTAAGTAATGCAACTATGACTTCCTTTCTTAGGTATATAATTGTTCATTTCGAGTTGCTCTACAACAACCAGCTCACATTTGCCTGAAAAATATACATATTGCAGCCTCTCCATTGTGGCTTTATCAGTGATGAAGGGGTGAAAACTATAACTCTTCGATGGTTCAGACAGAAGACCAATTTGCACCACCTAAGTCCTTAACCAAAATTTTATCTAGTAGTTTTTTCTCATTTCCTTTCCTTTTGTTCACTTTTTATCTGATATTACGGTTGAACCACTGGGAATGACCATGATGGTTGACTCGCATTAGATCGCCCTACTGAAGTTAGGTTTGAAGAGCTGGACAGATATGCGAGGACCTCATTGAGATGAAATTAATCAGACACTGGATTCTAACTTTGATTAGTCTAGAAATATTTTAAAAATACATATTGTCTGTGTCTTTTACAAATATTGGAAAACAAAAGGAAAGGAAATGATTTGCTTGTGCAACCTACATTCTTAATCCTGTCTTGGTTGGTCAGGTGTCATTTTACAACAGAGATCTCATGACTATGATAAAAGCTATTCAGCAAAATATTTCAGTATGCTTATCTTCTCTGCCATTTTATGGCGAAAGTTTTCAACACCATGACGGGTCCATTAATACAGCTCATCTTGTACTAGAATCACCACACAATAAGTGCTACTTTGTATGGACACACTCTTGCACCATAGATATTAAGGATTGTAGTAAACATCTAAAAGGCTTCAGTTGGTCTTCGCTGCTGAGTTTTAATACCTTTTATAGTATCTCTTGATAATTAGCTTCTCTTATTCCAAAAATAACGATTTCTCTCGTATATGGCAACTGTTTTCATTACATTTCTCCAATCTTCCACTTCAGTTCAAGTTTTATTTTTTCTTGGCACATTGGTATCCATAATCTTAATTTTCAAATTATGTCCTCTCTCTGTTAAGCTGCACTATATGACTTATTTTTCTTGCTAGCTAAAGAGTTTGCTGACCAGGATTTTCTGTCTACACCGCATTAGTGATCATCTATGCTTGTTTAACATTGACCAGAATCGTGGGTTCAATGATATCGCATCCTGGGATAGTTCCAATGCCACAGTTTTGTCCTGATCCGTAACTCCTCCAAAATCTGCATCTACGTTTTGTGTTGCATCTATGTGTTGTCTGTTGTTTGCTGGCCCTGGATGTTGCTTCAAGACTGGCTTTACAGGCCCTTGATTTTGCTATATCCGCACTGCAAAATTATAGCATGTTTTGACTGAAGTTAAAATGGGTAGTACTTTTTTGGTATTGTAACAGAAAAAATGCATGTTCTCATCCTTCCCTAAAATTTGCTGTTAGAAGAAGTGTCTGTATGCTGATCCCATTCAAAAACGTGCTGTCGTATGTACTTGTCATTACATATGGTGAAGCAATGGAGCAAATGCCTTTCACTGCTTTTAAAAAAAAACTTAGGAATCTGAAAATCGAATTTACTTGTAATCTAACCTATACTACTATAGCTGGACTTAAACTTATGATTATCTACAAATAGAATGCTTTGCAATCTAACTTAACCAGCTCACTTATATTTATAATTATCAATAATGAGTTCATTCTGTTAATACAAGTAGCTGGAGTATTAATTTTGCAGGTATGCTTCTGAAAGCATAAACTTGGCATATGGCATGCAAGTATGCCTACAGAAATGCTACTCCAGGAATCACTCTCGGAGGTAATTACAACAGTCAATTTTGATTGTCAATAGCTTTCCATCCCTTTTTTTCCTCAACTCATTATGATGTGCATGTAGCGAAATACAGGATCACTCCCCGAAAATGACATCACTATATATGTACAGACTTGATAAGTTTTTGGTTTTCACTACAAAAGAAAGATGAGTTTTGCCTTGTTCGATCATTAAAGCGCTTTTATAACGAGGGTAAGAAGTACTTGCCATCATTAGAAAATGGCCTCAGATGGTTTCTTGACCTTTTGCTGGGCTAGATTTATTTGTCTCAGGTTCTGCTCAAAACAAAGCTCTTGGGATAAAGCAACTATCTTTGAGGTAGATCAAATAATCAATAATATGTACGTAGTTGACCTTTCTTTTAATGGCTTATAATGTTGGTAGGATTGGATACCCTTTTATTAATATAAATTAACTAGAAAATACAATTTGGTGCGGGTTAGGGGTTTATAATTCAGTCCTCCCAATAGACAGAAGCAAGGAGTACAGATACTTTGTTGACCTGAGATCTTGATCTTTTCCACTCTTTATTTTCTTTGTCACACGGTGCCCAACATTCATCAACTCATCAGGAAACAACAATTTCTTTTACATGGTCTACTCCTCTTCTTTACATTTTTATAAAATCTGGCAATTTACAAAACTAAGGAAGAGTAAACTGTGTCATTCTTCCGCTAGTTATCATGATGTTTGCCTGAATTATTTGAGAATATCCTCCATTGCTGCATATGTTGTTAACTATTTGCCATCCGCAGAAAGGTTCAAAGTAGTACACTCTACTTTTGAGGCATAATAACTGGTTGAATCTTGGTCCACACAGTTCAGTTCCCTTTTTGTTTCTAACTGTATTTTATGGGTCGTGCAGACGATTACTTCCTCATTCGGTTGCCCATTGTCGAGAAGAGACTGGCTCAAGGTGGAATCCGGTTGGCTGCTGTTCTGAACCGTATTTTCAATTCTCAAGCATATCAATTGCAGATGCATGAAAAGACACTGCAAAGGTAAACCTGCAGTTGCTTTGTGAGCTTCATTCAAATTGGAAAATTCTCTTGGCAATAACAAGTTATTCATTTGTCATCCCATTCAGATAGCTCTCCCATTCTTTCTTTCATTCAATAATTTGACCTTGTCAAAGCATTTCCTTAGAGCAGTAAAGGTCTTAATAAATAGATGGTTGTGTTAAGACCATTGTCATTCTGTGAATTAATTGTTTACTGCTCAATGAAGTATTAAGATTAACATGTGCCATGACCATTTACAGTACCATGAGAGCTAGAACCACCTGGCTTGGTCTATCTTATCTCTGTTTTCTGAAAGTCTCTATTCTATTACATGGTGGTGGGATGGGGAGTGAATAGACTATTTAAGAGAGAGTACCACTCAAGATTCTACTATTAGTCCTTACAAAAATTGCTTTAAAATTCACAATCTCGCTTGTCCAAAGGAATCAAATTCTGACATTTGAGGTGATGGCATTGTGCTCAAACTGTTATCCAAAAATAATAGTTATGTTGTTTTTTTTACTATTTTAGTTTAATAAATATAACTATAACAAGGGATGGAGTAGTTGATTCCTATTATTCGACCTGGTTGCTCTTTTTTTTTTTTTTTTGCCAAACTTTCTCCATCTTTGCCTATTTTTTTTATCAACTTTGAAGCATACGATCCTTAGGGGAAGTAGAGTTTCTTTGCTTGCATTCAATAGAAACCTTCAATGAAAACAGTGCATTTTTTTAATTCAGAAATGATTTAAGAAATCGTCATGACTTGAGATGTACTATTATATATATAATATGGTGTGTTTGATTTAGAGATTTGAATTTCAAGAACCATTTAGACACTATAAAAAATGGCAAGTTTCATAGGATTGTCCAAATTGTTTTCACTATTGCTTATTTGCTTTGCTTTCATTCAGCTGCCAAATGTTCATGCATGGAGCCAAGACATGCCAGATTGCACAAGTAAATGAATGACTCTTGCATCTCTAAGCACCTAATATCAGGGTGGTTGAACTTCAAGAAAAACCTTTCCTGTTCCATGAAAATTAGGGGCTCCTTGAACCTCTGATGCGATAAAATGCTGTTACCTGACTATACTGATGGGGATTTATCATCCCTTTGTGTATGGCCTTATCAAGTAAGACATTGACACGAGTATAGCTAGTCAAGTCCACTTCACTTCAGATAAGGCCTGCAACTTTAAATATATGAAAGTAAAGCATACATATATTAGATGTTTGATTGGACTCAAAATTATCTACTTAATCGAAGATGTAAAGCTGGTTTTGGACTTAAAGGTGATTGCCATGATCAACATGGGGTTGAGGATATGTGTATTGCTGGTGCCATCACAAATTTCACCACTCAGCTTTCACATCACCGCCATGGATCTTCTGATCGCAGACGTACGTAATTCAGCTATGTATCATACAATTCAACTCCCTGCTTGATGCTATTCATGTTTCAACTACCAAGAGAATCCAATCTCTGTGTATTCTTACACTGTTTAACAATGTTATAATGCTAATGAACACTAATAATATGACACAGGCCCTGTTATCCCTTGCACACTTTTTGGGAGATATACATCAGGTATATATGATTGAAACTTTGATCTTTGTTTTGTGTTAGAAAATCTGTGCCAATTTCATGGTGTTGCTAGCTATGAAATTTTACTGTGCTTCATCTTTCTGGCTCAGCCTATGCATTGTGGGATTCACAAGCGATGAGGGAGGAAACACCATGAAGCTGCGCTAGTTTAGGCACAAATCAAATCTTCACCATTCTTTTTTAGCTACAGGCCTATCTCCTATAAATTAACGAGTGACTTATATTTTGACCAATCTCTCAAATTTAGAAAAATACTATAATATGAAATGGAGAGGGTATGATGCAAACTACATAATGCGAATTAGTATTCTGTATTAGTATTGCTGAGAATTCTATAATACAAGCAGGATGAAAAAGAAGGGTGAACCACTCTGCTTCTATCCATCATTCATGGAATAGAACAGCAGGATCAACAAGAATGCAAGCTCCAAATGATAGGTGATTGAAGAACATCTATGTATGGGATGCCTGCGTTTCTGAAGAAGACAATGCAATTGGATCAACTAGTTAACTCTTCCATCAAACCCTATCATCAAATTCAACTTCTCATGAATTCTTAAACCTGGGCAAGTTGTTATGTTGAGGAAACTAGGACAGAGAGTTGAAAGCTACCTGCGCGATGTACTGCTCAGCATCAGTTCGTTTCAGAAAAAGAATTGCTTGGCAAGCCAGATTTGCTGACTGATCACTCAGAACAACATTGCCGATTTCATCGAGCACCCTCACTTTTATGTAGGGATCTTTTGGTGGAACCATATCCTATCAAAGACAGTGAGATAATCAAAAAGATTATTTAGTCTTTCTTGAATCTGGAAATTCTAACAAAAAGCATTAAATCAGTCCACCATACAATATTGAAATCTCTATGGGAGGACGAGGAAGTTTGAATCAAATAATCTTATTGTACAGAAGTTCTATTCAAATTTTTGTTGTAGAACACCCTATTTTTGCCATAACTGAATATCAAACTCCAAAAAGCTATGTGATGCTTTACTCCTACAAAAAATTTCTCCCCAAGTTCAAATATCAGAAAAATGAATTTTTTACCACTGCCAAGTCGAGATCAAGTTCTGACATGTAAGATTGTAAAGTTGCACCATGATTCTTGAAATATTCTGTCTCAGAGCTACTAAGCTTCTCCTCAATTTCTTCTGGGAGAACTCTCTCAACAGTCCATCCCAAATTTCTTACAATCTCTGCCCGATTATACCTATTAGATAAAGAACACAGCTCTAAATAAAATGGAAACTCTGAGAAGGATAAAAGTCAAAGAAAGTTCTGAAAGTGAAACATAAACAATGTATACATACACATAGGTCATCAAACAACGTTTGTTGCGGAGTATAGAAAGGTGATGAATGAGTGCCCCTGAGTTGTGAGCTTGTAATGCCTTTTTGTCGGATTTTTCCAACTCCTGGTTATTCAGTGTTCTCCTCTCTTCAGTATTCTTCAATTCTTCTATTTTCCTGCCATAACATCAAAATGATTAAAGTATAGAAGTTGACAACAAGAAAGCCCAATCAAACAAGAAACATACCTTATTAACGGGCCAAGCTGGTGCAGATGACCTGTACATTCTTCAATTACTTGTGCAAACAAGTCGTTCTGTGTTACCAAAGAAATATAGAGGGAAGGTGTTACAATCGAGTAGAGGATTTCAACAGGGAAATAAACCATTCAGGATTTTGTTGCAAACTTAGCCACTACAAAAGCATCTCAGAAATTCAAATAAATTTGTAAAAGTATGACTAATGCATTTAATAATGTGAACATAAAAAAAACGCATACTTCTTTGACGAACATTTCCACAAGAATTAATTCAATAGCATCTGTATTCATTGAATAAAAACAAATTTTGAAGCATAGATATTGATAAATCTTATATAGCATGAAAAATAGCCGAGCTTACATCAAAAGCTGAGAGTTGTCCAGGTTCGGAGCAAGTAAGTTCTTTAACTAACTCATTCCCTTTTCTTCCATACATTCTTTTGGGCTGAAACGAACTTAGATTTCGCGAACTGCAACCATTTAAGCATTTCATCAAATTCCGCTACAAATTATTAATTCACCAAAGAACAATAAACACCACTACCCAAATATCCATTATCACCAAAACTCAACTCTGGGATTACAAGGCTGGTCTCGTTACACCAAACATAACTTATAAGATTGAATTTCATCAAATAGAGCATGATCTTAAATATCATGACAAAAACACAAGAAGTTGAACCAAAACTGCACGTAATTGAAGTTCATACCAAACATCTTGTTAGCAAATTCAGGGGAAAAAACCAAAGTAATTGTACTAGGAACTGACAAGATCAGAGGAAGATAGTTGGAACCATATTTGCATTCGTTTACTTTATGGGATGAAATCAAAAGATTCAGGAAGAGATACCAGTAAATGTCAGGACCCAAAAAGCACCTGACTCACCTAAACTGATAAAAAAGCTCTATCGAGCTAATTATAATAAAAACCTGCATTGTTCATTAATTTAATGCTAAAATTTAAACATAACACACTTCATAAAATCCAAACAAGGTAAAATCCATAAATCCAACATCCAAACTACTACATAATCCAATCCATAAAACTTGAATCAAGATTCAAACCTAAGGAATACAAATCACGCTAGTAACCTAGCTACTACAAACTACTAGAAGTGGTTATACATGTTCAACCCATTGTCGCCCGAAACTACTCGCAAGCCTCACACGATAAGCTCCTACTTGGATCACATTCAAAGAGAAAAAGAAACATAAAGTATGCGAAACCTGGACACAGCAAACACCATAAAAGACAAATATATATCAAAGCAACAACCTAAAATCATGCCAACGATGAGAACATATAGTCACATAATGCGCAGCCAAAGATAACCAACCAACCAGGATCCTATTCGTTAGCTTATAATAGCAAGTTCCTAGTTAAACCCTAAATAAGGTGTTAAGACTTAATCTTGATTCCAAATAACTCCTAAACTATCCACCAATTAACCCCTTTAGTTTAAGCTAACCCCAAACATACAGATTAATCTAAACCTAATCATAACAAGGTTTAATGGTTTGTTAAGGGTTTACCACCAAAGTTGCCGGAATGAAGCTGGAAACTAAGGGAGAGACTGCTAGCCTACAAATGGAGGAAAAAGGTCCCGCGGCGAGATCCAAATGCCAAATTCTTTGGGGGGTTTTGTAGCTCTCAAATAGGGGAATCTTTTGATGGTGGAGCTAGGCAAAGCAGAGGCCGGACGGTGGCAGTAGGTGGCGGAGAAGCGGCGGCAACCTAGGGTTTTCAATCCATCAACATGCAGCTTCCAAAATGAAAATCTTCTTTCAGGGTTTTGTTCTACAGGGTCTACATGGTAGGAGAAGTGTTTTTGTCGTGAGAGGTCCTTCAAACTCAGGCCGGGTGGCCGGAATCGGAGATGAAAGCCGGCGAGTAGATGGGTTTGGGGAGAGCAAAAATCAGACCAAAATAGAGAATGGAGGGTAGGGTTTTGTTCCTTATGTTGTGGGGAACATTTTGGTAGGTTTAGCTGGCCGGATGGAGGCCAGGAATGCCGGTAACGAGGGTGGCCGGCGGTGGTGTGGTGAGGCGAGGGAGAGTCGGGGAGAGAGAAGGAAAAAGGAAAGAAGAAGAAGAGAGAAAGAAAAGAAACAAGAAGGGAAAAGGGGTTTTTAGTTTTTAAATTATTAAATTTATGTTTAAGCCCTAGACCTTGTAGTCTTCTAAATTCACCTTTGTTTCCTTTAATAAAGTCCCTAAGTTTTTATTTTTCCCATTCGCAGATCTTTGTTTTTGTTGTCCTGAAATTTCATGTCTTTAGAGAATGGGTTTCCGGGCAGGCGTTGGGGATTTCTCTTCTGCAGGTGACGATCAAATTATTACTATTTTCTTTTCTTTTTTTTTTTTTTGTTGCTTCCTCCGCTTCTGTTTATAGAACCATGGATTGAAACTAGCGTTCCTTTTTGCCCCTTTATTGCTTTGCTATTTTCAAGTCGTGGGTTTAAGATACTGTTTGTATTTACTATCTGTATTTGTTGTAAAGTTTGGTCTTTTTAGTTCCTGAGGTAAAAGGGAAATGTGAAATGTGACAGCTGAGAATTATTACATATTCAACTCTAGAGTATGATGCTGAGGTTGTGTGATAGAGATTTATCCCGTTGGCAACATATTTTATTCTGATGAAGGTGTAAAAGAGAAGGGAAAAAAAAAAGAAGAGCTTTTTGCCGCCAAGAAAATTTCATCCTGGTGTTTTAACCTTGCGGAAATCTATGTTTGCTATGAACTTTTTTATGATTTGAGGTTTGCATTTTCTGTTTTTGGTGAGGAAGTTCCTAGTCACTCTAAAAAAGTAGTCATGGCTTTAAATTTTTTGGCAATAAGATTGGAGGTTGCACTGTGTTATGCCAGTTACTGATGCAAAATCCAAATTTTACATTAAGTAGTATAGTCTGATGGCTTAATGTAGATTGATTAATGTCTTCTTTCAGTTAATGCGACGTAATTTGAATTTGATGACATTCCAAATGATGCCAAGGCAAGAGAGAAAGATACTGCTTTACGTGTAGCCATCTCACAGCTCGCTAGTGATTTTGGGTAGGAGTCGATGTTGTCTTTGGAGGGCTTCTTTAGTCCTAGACAAGCACCTGTAGTACCCACTGGCTCATTGAGGCTCGATTTAGCACTTGGGATTGGAGGACTACCAAGGGTGAATTTTGATAAAGAGAGCATTTTTTTTTTGGTCATGTAGCCCATATGGAGAACAATATTGATAGTAGATAAACTTCCCGGAACGGAAATTTTAGTCCTTTTAAAATATAATTGTTTTCTGGGGGAGTAGACAAAGGTTTCCTTCCGCTGTTAGTGAGACGAGGTGGTTTGGAAATATTGGCAAGTAAAGAGTCACTGGATGGGGTGCAATCAAGTTGAGTCATATTGTCTTCAAGTAGTGTGTTAGAATTGTCTGGACCAGCACTTGGGCTTGAGGTTTAAGCTGCTCAAATCTGTTGAATATTTTACTTTATCTGATTATGAAGGAGTTATAAGTGATGTGTCGTGCCTCTTGGCTGGAACTATCATTTTGTTGAGTGGAGAACTCTCCTGAAATTGTGGAACTACCTTTTAGAAAAACATGAAAGTTGTCTTCCTTTTCTAATTGAACTTTTACTCTTTGGAGGGAAGGATTGTTGAAATATTTGGCCAAGACAACACTTTTGCCCTTCACGTAATTAAGGAGGCTCAAAAGCTAGGAGGTGATTATGTACATTATTAAGGTTTTATGCTCACGTCCGTCATTGTTGCTTTAAAGTTCCCTTCAACTGTTAGCCACCTTATTTGTTCTTGATGTTTGGTTCTTATGCTCGCTGGGATAGACCATAGAGTTCCTTGAGGCCTAAGTTAGTTAGTTGATAACTATACAACTCTTTTGTGCTTGAGGTGTGCCTGGGTATTCTGAAAGGAAATTTGTTCCTGATAGTGCGTATTTGGAGAAATTGCACAAGTGTTGGGCTTGGGAGTTAGTTTCAGGCATTCACCATAGTTCTGCGACATTATTGGCACTCACCATAGTTCCTTGTCTTGTATATAGATTATTATTAATTATTGATTATAACCAGACTAGTAACCCATGTGACCAGAATTGAAGTAGGACAACCACCAGGGTCCAAGGGACAAGTAGGAAGGCTAGAAGCATCAGCTACTAATGGTTATTCTTCTGTTTGGCAATGTCTTTTCTTATGGGTCTGGGTATTAGTTTTACCTTTGAACACTTTCTTAAATTTCAATTTTCATTTGTTATTTATTTTGAAATCTGCCACAAAATTTGTTATTTGTGCTCTATTTTTTTCCCTCCATCTTTGAGTCGAAGTCACAAAATAAATTAAAGGCTGGCTTTAGTTACCTATGCAAATTAAAAAAGGGTTAACGTCCACAGTTGTACATTTAATCGATACATTTGGCGTCTTTGTGTGGTATAGTGAATGATGAACGAAAAAGCGTAGAGTCCTAAAATTTTTTAGCCTGCCGTGGTTTACCAGTTCTCCATTTGTGATAGTACATTTTATTTCCAGGTAATTGTGCGTACCTTGACGTGGAAAATGCAATGAATCCTACCCTTGCTGAATCAATGGGTGTGGATACACAAAACCTCCTTATCGCACAACCGGATTATGCTGAAAATTTGCTCAGTATGGTTGATACTTTGACGAAAAGTGGATCTATAGATGTGATTGCGGTTGACAGTGTATTTTCCTTTATCATCTCTTAAGCTGATCCCCTTCAATGGAAGTGATGGAAAACCAAAAACTAGAGTATTGCAATGTGAAATGTTCTTTAAGTAAAACTTTTGACATTCTGTTTTGTGTATTCTTGAAACAACTCAACCTTTTTGAAGCCATCAAACTTTCATATAACATTAGCTTTCTGTAATCTTTTCAGCTGGTCTTGGAATAGAAAACTTTTATAGTGTTCTCCTAAGCGCCTTTCTAGTTAAGAAGGATAGAGATTTCAGTACTTCTGCCTTTAGGATCATAATTATTGTTCTATATTGTTTCTCCTAAGTTAGGTTTTTCTCTGCAATTTGTTTCTTTGGGACAGTTCTTTATTTTTTGAATTAAGTTTAGTTCCTACCTTTTCTGACTCTTCAGCCTTTCTTCATATCTGTGCTTTGCATCATGACTTTAGATGCGCTACTTTGCAGGTTGCTGCAGTAGTTCCGAAACTTGAAATTGACTCTGTGGAGGTTGGCTCCACCAGAGACATACAATCGAAGATAATGACACAAGCACTTCGAAAAATCCATTATTCTTTAGCTCATTCTCGTACTCTTATCATTTTTGTTAACCAGGTTAGACTCATTTCAAACATGCATGAGATGTTTTTCAATCTGTTAAATGGACAACTGCCCTTAACCTTTCCCCATTGTTTTCCGCTAGGTAAGAGCAAATTTGAAATCAGGCCTACAATATCACCCATCAGACGAGGTAACTTGTGGTGGAAATGCTCTGCCATTCTATGCTGTCATTCGTCTCAAACTTATCAGAAAAAGGTTGCTCAAGACTCGGCAGGATAAGGTAATTTTTAGAATCATAGAAGGTCAATCGTGTAAGAATTATCTGTCAAATTTGATGATTCTCATTGCTGTTTTATTTGCTAGATTTCTTTGTCAATTTATGTTAATTATAGTTCGTATAGTTTCCTTTTCTATATGCTAGTTTATGAGAATGTTATGGACGTTTTTGGTAGTTGTTCTGGCTGTTACTTATTTGAAAATCATGGAAGTTTTCTACTTATGGTGACAATTAAATATTGAATTATCTCGTGGATAGAAGGTTGGTATCTTTTGGCTGCCATAAGAAGTTTTAATACTATCTGCATTTCTTCTGGGCATAAGATGTGGCTCCACATTATGATATCTATTGCTGAATTTAAGATGTAACGCCACCATTATGTAGGCCTAAATCTTTGCACATGGCTTATTTTATATCAGTTCAAGATGGCCCTATTTGAAATTTGCCTTTCACTTTGGTACATTTTGAAAAATGATGATGATGATTATAATCATTATCTTCTCACAGGGAAAGCTCTCTCTGAAATGATTTTGTTCAGAAAACTGAATTTACCATTTGGGCTGTTGGAAAAACTTACTGGAAACTAATGTAGAAGTTTCTTTTTAACCCTAGTCAGGCTACTGGTCTGTGCTAAAGTGATTAAGAATAAACTGGCGCCGGCAATGAAAGATGCTGACTTGACAATAAAGTTCGGTTGGGGCATTTGTAGTGTATCAGAGATTTTGGATTTGGCTAGTGAGCATGGAAGCATATTGCATGAAGGTGGCAGCTACTTTGTAGAAGGTGAAGTTATGAATTCCAAAGAGGAAGCTGAAGATTATCTGGGGGCAAATGCTGGTGTGATGGATAAAGTAGTGAGTAATCGAAGATGCCAATTGTTCCCAAGGGAGTCATAACTGGAGAGGGGGGATTCCCTTGTATTTTTCCATAATTGAACCATTCAAGAGGATGGGGGGCTCCTGGAACATTGAATCACCAACTTACTCGTCTTTAAAAAGGCAAAGTTGCAGAAACACTTCACGGTGGTAGATTATACTGTATAATCTAAGGATAAGTGATAATAGCTCAGTAATTTTTAAAATTGGACTGCTATTTGTAGCACAAAAAATTGATAAAATACCTAAAATGCCCTTAAAAACTGAAAAGTGTAACTTGCAATGAAAAATCGCTTGTATTTTGCGAAACTTGAACAAAAAACCGCACGCAATTTGCGAAAAACGTAGGAAAAATCGCCACAATTGCGTGATATAATGCTAAAAAATCGTCGCACTAATCCGATATACACAGCAAAAATTGCCAACTACGGGCGATTTTTCACCCAAAAATTGGATAAGTGGGGTGATTTTTGGGTGAAAAATCGTCAAGTATGGGCGATTTTTGGCCAACAAATCGCCAAGTAGGTGCGATTTTTCCTTGAATGTTTGGTTATATAATTGCTTTGGAAACAATACAAACTCATCTTTCATTTCATATTCTCTCAACAAAAATCTCTCAAACCATCCAAAAAACTTAGAAAAAATCGCAAAATGGACGTAGGCGGCTCTCAACCACCACGGGGTCCCGGGAGGGGGAAAGGTTTGTACAGCAAGGTAAAAATCGTATTATTTCGTTTAAATTTTTAGAAATCGCGTAGGAAATCGACACAGATCTGCGATTTTTCCCAACAAAATCGCACAGGAAAATCGCACCTTGGGTAAAATCGTACATTAGGTGCGATTTTACCCAAAATTAGTATTTAAAGTTTGTTTTTCATTAATTTAAAATATTATTAATATTTTTAATGTTTTTAATTATTATTCGTAGTTTTAATGTTGTAGTCATGAAATTTGTTGTAGATTGGGGGGAAGTCTCTCCCGCGACAGCGGCCCACTGCTTCTTATAGGAAGAAGAAAGCAGGGAGAGGTATCCCTCTACATTGGTTGGTAGATGAGGATAGCGATAGGGAGGAGCAGCCTTTCATAGGCGGAGAGGAGTTTCCGTCATCCTCAGCACATGATGAGCAGCCCCCACGAGGTCAGTTTTAAAATTAAGACTAATATCATGTATTTTTATTTATTTCTCTTATTTAATATCTGAAGTGTATTTTTGATTATAATTATTTATGTAATTTGATTATATGATTATGTGTTGTTATTTGAATTATATTAGTGAATGTTATTATTTATGTAATTTGATTTTATGTTTATGTGTTGATATTTGAATTAAATTATTGAATTTTTTTTAATTATGTTTGTTAAATAAGTTTATTTATAATAAATATTTTTTGAAATTAGTTACAAATAAGCGTGAGAGGAGCGATACGTCTTGGATTGTTACTGAGCCCTGTACGGGTGGCCCTATCGATGGGTCAGTTATACCTAGTTGGAAGGGCCATGTGGCTTATAGGTATAGACAGGACGGTGAGGATGGTGAGGAGGCTGTAACACCAGGGTGCCCTTGCGATGCCACAATAGGGCAGGGCTTTGTGAGCGATTAGTTTCATGGTTTGCCGCGATGCCAGATGACTGCCAGACATTATTGAGGGCGACCGGTTTGTCTCACTTGCCCTATATCATGCACACGTCCATTGATGCCCCACTTATTTGTGCATTCGTTGAGCGCTGGCAGCCCGATACCAACACGTTTCATCTCCCTGTCGGTGAGATGAGTATACTCCTGCACAATGTGTGGGAGATACTTCGTATCCCCGTAGATGGTAGTATGGTCGCTGATCGTACTGACAAGTCAGTGATGTGGAGCCTGTGCAGAGATTTGCTACAGGTGTCTGAGCGGGATGGGGATTGGTTAGTGATGCACTCAGATGGTGGGGTCGTCGCTGATTACGTATTTACGCGACGGTCGAATTTAGTGACGGGCACTATGCACTTACCTCACGATTTGGAGGCTTGGTTGTGGCTAGCCATTGGTTCCACTTTATTTGTGGACAAGAGTTCCAATAGGATTAGACCACAACATATTGTACAGGTTAGGGGCCAGTTGCATACTGTTCATCAGCATGCTTGGGGTACCTCTACACTAGCATACTTGTATAGACATCTAGGTAAGGCTAGTAAAGGTAGCTGCAGCGGGATGGCAGGTTGTATGACACTACTTCAGGCATGGATATATGAGTATTTTTCAGCGTTCAGACCGCATTCTGTGCCTATGTCTGATGATCCACATACTCCGCGCGCTGCTTTGAGGAGTGTTGGCCCCCGACAGGGCTCCAGTTCCCGTCTGCAGAGGTACCGGCATGCACTTGACCACTTGAGGCCCGATGAGGTATGTTAAAATATATTTGTATAGTTTATAATTAAAGTTTTAGTTAAATTGTAAATATTTAATAAATATCTGACCATAATTGTATATATTACAGGTGACATGAACCCTATACGGTCAGTATCCACATCTACGAACCCCGATCACCACGTATAGGGGATTGATCGAATGTGGTGACGAGGTTGAGCCATACATGCCAGATAGGTGCGTGCGACAGTTGGGGTACGTGCAGGATATCCCATTCGCCATCTTCCGTCCGAAGAAGGCGTATAGTGGTGGGTATAGTGTGGACTTCGATTTGGAGTTCGCCAAGAGCTTATGGCAGTCTGTACGACTTTCTAGTTTATGTACTGAGGACTTGCAGCATTCTGATTATCCCGGCGCATCCACACATGAGTACATCACATGGTATCGCCAACACTCCCACCCGTATCTGTTCATCGATGGCCCCCCGCTGATGATGGTGGAGTTCCGCCGCTCACCAACACAGAATATGTACATATTTTTTTTAATTTAATTTTATTTAATAATAGTTTTATATTGTTATAGAATATATGAACTTAATAATTTCATCGTGTTGACTTTGTAGTGGGTGAGCCGATTTACGCATATGTCTGAGGACTTTCTGCAGATCATGAGAGATTGTGGAGTACCCCAGTCAGATGAATGCGAGGCTAGGTTGAGGGCGGAGATGGATAGATGGCATTTAGCTGGGTGATTGTATTAGTGTACTTTTTTTTGTTGGTATTTTTTGGAATTTGTTGCTAATATATATTGTAGTGTTTTATTTTATTTCTTTAAGACTTTTTGGTTGTTTTGTATTTTATTTTGCTATGATTTATGGTAATTTGAATAATGAAATGATAATTTGAATTCTAAGTAACTGACAACTATTAAAAAATAACATACTAAACATACAAAACAAAGTGAAATGTCACAAATCACGGTCCACAAATCATGTCCCAGTGGTCGAGCCTCCTTTTAAATTCAGGATTTTCTGCAAATCGCGCCATAACTTCATCGCAGTGATATTTCTACAAGTATGCCAACGGAGGGACAGGGCAATCATCAGTCAAACTAACATGGACATAATGATTTCCATGTACGTGGGCAATGGCTATCTGCCGAGATGGTCTGCTGCCACGGCCTAACGGCCTCAAAGGTAAAATAGAGAAACAACAACCACGAGCGATACTTAGATGGATTACCAAGGAGTTTGCATAAGTAGCAATAGCAAACAAGCCCGTAGGGGCTGTCATCCAGCCAGCACTATCACATGGTGATGCAAAATGATTCAATCGAGCAATTCCCCAAGCAATAGGATCAGTGTCCTCAGGAAGAGTGGCTGGTAGACAAACATGGAGAAGCGGTATGTAAGTATCATGATGCACAAGAATCTCTCTAATAGACGCAGTTCTAACTGTTACCCATTCATTCTGATTGCCGTAGAGACCAAGTGCAACAGCTCAAAATCCGCAATTGCCATCTGACTCTACGTCCGAAATGCCATTACAGAAAGGATAAACATAATGTGGTATTAGGGGACTACTCTCACTGTCTACTCTAACTGCAAATTGAAAATAAACAATTATTGTAATTTTACTCTTTTAGAAAATTAAAGTAAACAGTCAATTTTAATTGACAAAAAACAATGCTTACATTCCTCAAATTGCAACGATCTCTTTGATGATCTCCCGGATGCACTATTTCGACGTGCAACTTTCTCGCGAGCACTCAGCTCGCGCCTCACTGATGGATGTAATCTTGGGCGACCCCTTGATGTTGACAAAATAGCTGGCTCAAACACACTTGAATTGTCAGGATTCAGCGACGTGTTCATCTTGACAATCAGATCACGCATGACCACGCGTGGACTGCTCTCGAATTTAGGAACGACTTCCTCGCGAAAGAATCTGTTAAAAAAATTTAATTACAACATATAAAAGTTACATATAAAAATGTATGTAAATAAATCATAACATCGTAAAATAACATACATAATATAAATCATACCTAAGTTCCTCAGAATTAGTGTTCAAACCCACTTCAGATGTCTCAATCGTCAATCTTTTTCAAAACTCGTGCACCATTTCAACAGTGATCGTGCATGTGATTCCTTCAACTTCCAAATTTCACATGTAGAAGGAATCCCATGTGTAGCCTTGCAGACACAGCCACATCGCTCAAACAAGTTATTGCCCAACTTTGTAATCCTTTCAACTTGTTCGCTGATCAACTCCAAACAATAGTGGGACACATGACCATTCAATAATTCATACGGAAAACACAACATAGCGGTTGCTTTCTTAAAAATGCATGCCTCAAGAGTTTTCCTAAAAAATACATTAATAAAGTAAAAAATGCATATATTAAATTAACGAATTAAGTATAGAATCATGTTAAATAATTAAGTTATAAGTGCATAATTTAAATAAATTATAGTAAGTAGCGAATTAAACTAAGTAATAAAATTATCTTATCTGTGATAACTGGTAATTGACATGGTCGTCAATCACACCAAATAGCGTGTCAAGTGAATGGGTGCCAGCATTCATCCAATCCTTCAGTGCAGCATGAGTACTCTCCACTCTGTTACTACTAGTATTGTCAAAGTGCAGAATTTTGTTTGTCCAAGCCCTACAAATAATCTCTTTGTAGACCAGCCATGTCCTCTCCAAATAGACAACAACAGACGGTGCAACTGTAGAATAATTATCCTTCAAAAGCTGCAGTAACAGTTCATACTCTTCAACCGTTGGCGCATTAACAATTGCCTTCCAAAGCTTTTTTATTGCTTTTTTCCTTTCACCCTCACCAACAAGCTTTTTCAACTGATTATCGACATCACGGTCGATATGCCACAAACATAACAGGTGGTATGATCCCGAAAAATGATCCCGTATAGGATCCATCAAACCCATCTCTCGATCAGAAACAATAGCACTAGGAACATTTTCAACATCTAACAACTCTCTCAACTGTTCAAACACCCAATCATAAGTAATTTTTTTCTCATCTCTCAAAAGGGCACATGCAATATTAAAATTCTTATTGGAATGAGTCATACCAATTATCTGAAAGAGTGGCATCTTGTACTTGTTGGTCTTGTATGTTGCATCCACCACAATCACCCAATAATATCTGTTCAACAACTGAATTGACATTGGATGCGCTATGAATGCATGTGTGATCACATCTGTGCCCTCTTCTATCAAAACTTTTACATAATAATACTTCTCCTCGGCGTAATGAATAAACTGCTGCCCCAATATTTCTACCTTCAAACTTTGCCTTCCTGTCATCAGATTTAAGATTGTTTAGCTGTCTCACTGTCACATTATCTTCAGGATGCGTCGCAACAAGATGATTTCGAATCAGTTTTGGCTTCATATTTGCATTGTTCAAAGTTCTAGCAACCTGCCTTGCATCATCACTCAAGCGGCTGAGCTGTCTGTGACCCTCTGGATACACTATAACAGTGTGATTGTGCATTGACTTCGCACCCGGTGTAACTTTGACGAACCAACCATTATCCCTCACCTCCTTGCAATATAACTTGAACATACACTTACATCCTCGCCGTTTGGTGTTCTTCCTCTGTTGGGGGGGAGGCCCTTGCTCAACCGGATCTCTGAATCTGTTGTAACGATATGTGACCCCTTTTCCCTTATTACCCTTTCTACTTTAATCAGCTCGAAACGAAATGTAAGCGCCAAATCCGAATAATATGTGTATGCTGCTTCTTCAGTAGGAAAAAAGCCAGGACACCTAAAATCGTGACTCATATCCCTCTGAAGGTCGGGCAATCCATTTGGATCCTGCGTCATTAAACAAATTAAAACCAATAATAAGTAATTACATAAACAATTACAAACCATAAAAAATATATAATTTTAAAAAAATTGGAGCAAATAAGTTATTTTAATATAAAAAATCGCACATAATGTGTGATTTTTTAATAAATCTCGCACACAATGTCCAAGAGTTATATAAAAAATCACCAACAATGTTGGAAATATTGTGCAAAAATCACCTAAAATGTGCGATTTTTTTAACAAAAATCGCACCAACATTGCAATTTTTTCACAGAAAATCGCAATGTTAGTGCGATTTTTCCCAATATTTCGCTAATAATTGGCGAAATTTAGACAAAAAATCGCCAAAGCTGGGCGATTTTTATATAATGTCTCGCCAATTATGGGCGATTTTACCTAATAAAATAGCAAAACATGTGCGATTTTTTATGCAGTATGATAAAAATAAGACAAAAGTATCAAATTCGTACCATTTTTTCGTAAATTTTGAAGTAGACTCTATCCTAACTTGAACGAAATCTGTGTGTGAATTTGTTTCTAAGATTTTGAACATTTTTTTGAATGATTTGGAAGGGTTTTGTAAGATTTTTGAGGGAGTTTTGTATGTTTTGAGATGTTTTTTGAATTTTGTGAAGTATATAACTTATTCATATATTAAGGGCATTTTTGTCATTTTATTTTTTTTGGTGCTACAAATAGCAAATTTGTGTTACAAATAGTAAGATCCTTTTTAAAATTGGACTAGATTTCTTATTTCTCTATTTGCTAAGCGATAGAGGTATACCCTTAGGCTGTACAGTATAATTTGCATAATTTTGCGGGCTTAATTTGCGTGGAAAATGATCATCTTCTGTCCAGGTGAGTGGCAACTTTCTTCTTGGCAACACTGCCTGCTTGCCTGCATCATGTATAGTATAAATACTGTAAGTTGGAAGAATGTTGAGTTGTGTATGCTATTTGCTAATCTTAGAATTTTTTGGAATGGTGCAACTTAGTTAGAGTGAACACACTCAATGAAGTATTAATTATGTACTTCTCTATTTCTAGTCTTATTTTTTAATTAATGGGCATTCAAATGATGTATTTTGAATTGATGGTGTTTCGATTTTTTTTTTTTTTTTTTTTGCATATACCATATGCTTTGAATTCAATTTTATGATTCGTCTATGCAAATTTAAATTTGCAGATACCTTTTTTTCCATTTTACTTTTGAGTTTTGTGTTGTTCTCCTTTATCATTGATAAAATTAGTCTCAAATAAATTTTTACTTTTTTCATCTTTGTATATATCAAACAGGTTTGATATAAGAGTTCTAAGCAGGAAATTTTGAAAAAAAAAACAAAAAACAAAAGAGGCAGGTGTCCCATTTAAGGGCCCTCAAGAGAAGGACTAGTAGTAGCTCCAAAGGGGCAATTTCCAAATACAGAAAATAAAGTTCATCGGGGCAAATTATACTATAAAGTGAGTAATAGGAATGGTGCAATTAAACTGATTACTATTTTTTTTAAAAAGTCGTGTATATGTAAATTAGTAAAATGATAATTTTTTGTTACTAAATATGTGGCTATATTTTCAGAAGTTATATAGTAGGGATAGGAGTAAATAAAAATTTGGTACACCTAGCGAAAAAAAAAAAGAAAAATACAACTCCAAAAATATGGATACCAAGCCGTGTCTACACATTCCTTGGAAATCCGAGAAAATGAGTCGCCATAACCCATATTTCACATCAAACCAAATCCGGCGCATCAATCAAATTCAAAATTTTTGGGAAATCGGATAGTATGGATTTGACATCAAATTTGAACAAAACCAACGGAAAGGGGGGGGGGAGGGGGGTTTCGGAATTCATTTTCCATTCGAAGAAGCCGAAGCGCTTGTCAACCTCTCAACTCGACTAACGACCTCCGCAGAAAAAGGAAGAGAAAATGGCAACAAGAGCACGTTCTACGATGGAATCGACCCACTTCACTTCGGTTCCAAATGATTCGGCATCAAACAACCCACAGCAGCAACCATCGACTATAAAACCAACATCCAAAAGGAGACGACTCCACATTATTTTTGAAGAAGTAAACCAAGAAAAACCCATCATTTTTGAGTGGCAGAAGAAAAAACTTTGAGCAAAACAGGCAAAGATGGTTAGGGTTAAGCACGTTACAAGTGAAGGAGAATAAAAAGAATTGAAGAATGAATGGAATGTATGTTTATAACAAAATTTGAACCCATTTTTGGGCTTTAGGTTTACTTGATGTTGTTATTGTTGGAGTAGAATACATAAGCTATGCTGCTGATCAATTGACTTCTAGATTGTTGCCCACACAACAAGAGGTCATAGTCTTGAGGCATACAAGAGAATCACCAGGTGCACGCTTCAAAGGTACTTTTCTAAGATTCCGCTTTAATAGAAATTTTTGTTGCGTGATAAATCGAGCAAGTGCAAACCCAGATCCTACAAAAATCTTTCAGTTATGATGGTTTCCTACTTTATATTTTGATGTAAAAAATGCAAAACAGTTGAGACGGGGAAAAATATTGATCAAGGAAATGGAAAACAGAGGCCGAGGACAAAAAACATCGGCAATGAAGTAGATAAAGAAGGAACATAAGGTATGTTTGACATGTTTTGGTCGATAATGATGTTAAATGATGTCAAATATTGTTTTTCACATAAAATGCTCGTACTGATGTCAAATGCTATTTGTTGTTCTCGTACTAATGTAAAATGCTGTTTGTTGGTGTAAATTGCTCTTACTGATGTAAAATGTTGTTTGCTGGTGTAAAATGCTCGTACTGATATCAAATGCGGTTTGTTGGTGTAAAATGCTCGTACTGATGCCAAATGTGGTTTGTTAGTGTAAAATGCTCATACTGATGTCAAATGTGGTTTGTTGGTGTAAAATACTCGTACTAATGTCAAATGATGGTTTTTTTTATGTCAAATACTTGTACTAATGTCAAATGATTTTTTTTTATGCAAAATAGTCGTACTATTGTCAATTACTGTTTGTTGATGTAAAATGTTGATTGTTGATGTAAAATGTTGTTTGTTGGTGTAAAATATTCGTACTGATTTAAAATGCTCGTATTGATATCAAATGCGGTTTGTTGGTGTAAAATGCTCATACTGGTGTCAAATGATGTTTTTTTTAATGTCAAATGCTCATACTGATGTCAAATGATTTTTTTTATGCAAAATGGTCGTACTGATGTCAATTACTGTTTGTTGATGTAAAATGCTGATTGTTGATGTAAAATGCTCGTACTTATGTAAAATGCTGTTTGTTGATGTAAAATGCTCGTACTGATTAAAATGTTTTTTTTTTTTTATGTAAAATTGCTCGTACTGATGCGAAATGCTGTTTTTTTAAATGTAAAATTGTGGTATTGATGTTAAATGGTGTCTGTATTGATGTAAAATGCTACAAACTAAAGACTGGTATGATGTGCTTGCAGGCAAAAGAAAAAAGGCCGTTGAACAATATTCAAATGATGATTTCGAGGATATCATGACTTTACAAACAATTTAGCAACAAATAAAGCAGAAAGCTGCTGACAGAAAAAAAAAAAAAAAAGGAGCAGAAAAGGAAACAAGCAAAGCTCACTCTGGATATATTAGAGGAGAGGAGAAAGAGAAATCATGATCAGGTTGAAGAGGCAGAGAAGGAACAAACAGAAGAAGACCAATGGGAGTAAACAAAGGGGAGATTCCAGTCCAGAACTTCCGCTGCTGGAATATTATCATTGCTCAAGGAACTTAGTGACTCCTAAAAGGAACAACTGAAAAATGTGGGACTGGGTTGTCTATTCCACATAAATTACGAGAGGTTTCCAAATTCCTTTGGGCAGCACTTGATATTGAACATCAACACTCAAACAAGCACATTGGAGTTGGATGCAGGTTTAATTCCATTTAAAGAAGTTGATGTCGAATTGGTAATGGTTTTCCCTGATGGGGAGAAGTACTTGTTGTGGAATGCTCTCGGAAGGAGCAAAAATCAGATAGCTACAAGGAAGACAAGAAGAAGTTTGAGCTAAGGCACCAAGTTCCAAAAAATAAGGCTATGATATCAGCAACAACCTTAGCAGAACACATCAAGAGTAGCAAGGACTCTGGTATGAAATTCCTTCAAGACTTCTTGATATTGATGGTATCAACTCTGATGCATAGCAATGGAACAACCACAGTTCAATACCGATACCTAAAATCATTCAGTTCGGTGGACACTATCATGAAGCTAATACGTGCTCGATAGCTTGATGGAAGGCACAGAGGAGTGAAAAGCACATCAAAAAGGCTAATTCACGGGGCCTCTTACATTTGTTGTGGTAAATTTTCATTTTGTTACAGATTTCACATTTTACATCATTTGTTGATGTAAAATTGCATTTTACATCAGAGTTTTTATTTTGTTTCTAACTCGATTCTGATGTTTTTGGCATTATACAGTTGTTATATGCTGATAGGATTGGGTATTCGAAGGTAAATACTAACGCTCGCCTTATACCAACAATCCAAAATTGGCCGCAAAGAAAGCTGATGGAAGTTGCAAATAGAAAAGCATGGTGGGGAGTGGGCAAAATAAGAGAATGCCCACAAGAGGAAGATGAGGAATATGAGGTTAGCATTTAACTTGATGTTAAAATACACTACTTTTATAGCAACCCATAATTTTTAACATTATGTTGGCATGATGATGAAGGTGAATCATCATCTGATGGAGGGGATGAAACAGGCGGGGAGGAATCAGGCGGGGATGAATATGGCGGGGATGAATCATGGGGGGATGATGCAGGGCAGGAATTAGTGAATGAGGCAGGGGAAGAATCAAGAGAGGAGACTGGGGAGGAATCCGCAGAGGAAGCTGGAAAAGATGAGGTAAGTAGACATGAGGGAGATGAAGCTCAAGGGCAAAATGTCATATTAACTCTGATGTAAAATGCTATTTTACATCAAACTATGATGTAAAATGTCATTTTACATCAAACTTCTACTTTTGTATCTAACTTGATTTTGATGGTTTTGGCATCATCACAGTTGTTGGAGGCTGCATCAAAAATGATTGAGGCTGCACGCACTCCCGAGAGAGAAGCTCCAATGGATATGCAAGAGGAGGCAAGCGTACATGATGGAGAAGCTCATGTGCAAAATGAATCACGGGACGCTGCAGCAGTGATGGGTGAGGCTGCAGAATATCAAATGGAGGAACCTGAAACTCGAGTTGGAGTAGAGGTAATGTTCAAAGATGAGAATTGATGTAAAATCTATTTTACATCAAACTCTGAGGTAAAATGCTATTTTACATCAAAATACTACTTTTGTATCTAACTTGATTTTGATGTTTTTGGCATTATCACAGTTGTTGGAGGTTGCAGCAAAAATGGTTGAGGCTGAAAACACACCCGAGGGAGAAGCTCAAGTGGACATGCAAGAGGAGGCAAGTGTACATGAAGGAGAAACTCATGTGCAAAATGAATCACGGGAAGTTGCAGCAGTGATGGTTGAGGTTGCAGAAGATCAAATGGAGGAACGTGAATCTCGAGTTGGAGGAGAGGTAATGTTCAAACATGAGAATTGATATAAAATGTCATTTTATATCAAGCTACTACTTTTGTATCTAATTGATTTTGATGTTTTTGGCATTATCACAGTTGTTAGAGGCAGCAGCAAAAATGGTTGAGGCTGCAGACACACCTGATGAGGGTGATGCAAACAGGGCACTAATTGCTTTTGAGATGATAATATCTGCTATGGAAGAGGGAAACCCTTATGCGTCTAAAGAACAGGATGAATAGGTAAATTTGGTACCGATGTTAATAGTCTTTTGATATAAAAAAATGATGTAAAACGTACAATATGTTCACAGGATGACATGGAATCCCTGGGGAATCTTATAGACAGCTACATTGCAATGAGGACATCAACAAGAACATTCATAGAGTGCTTGGCATCAGTAAGGGATTCAAAGAATCCAGATCTAGGGACATTAGATTCTATCCTCGAGGATGTAAAAAACATGATGAATGACCTTACAGAAGCAGTAAACAATGAGGAGGAAACTGAAGAGAAAGAGGTAAGGATAGTTTATATCTACTTTATGAAAAATACTTATAATTTTTATGTAAAGTGTCCGATTGTCATTTAATGTTTGGCTTATGTTTAGAGGAAAATCAGGAGGCAAATACCGAGGGAAACAAACCTGCAGAGACAGCAGAAACACCCCAAACCGGTAAAATACCAGAGGGAGAGGTATTGATGTAAAATAATGTACGTTTTGATGTAAAATCCCCATATTCATGAAATTGATGTTGAATACTGATCTAATAACAATTTGCGGCCAACAGACACACCAGACATACAGTTTTTAAAAGCAATGTGTCTGGTGGCTGATGTGGTTGAAAAAAGCTTTGGGCTGACGGGCATTACTATGAAGAATTGAACACCAACCACTCCATCTTTTGATCTAGGCATTTCACAACTAACGCCAGTGAGTTTGATTAATAAATTTCAGGAAGCTGAAATAGTGAAAACACTGGACGTTACTGGAGCAATAGCCTTGATTCATGAGTCCATAAAAAATGGTGAAACCAACTTGGCAAGGAAGCTCGACTACAGTACTCCAGTATTGTATGCAGACGAGGAAGACTTTGAGTAAGTAATTTTATTATCTCCCAGTTGATGTAATTTAATATTGAATATCGAATGACTTATTTGAATTCAACCTTTCAGTGTAATTATCAGAGATCCGGACAACACTGAAGAGGTAGCTGCATTTCGTCCAAATGGGGCACATAGAACGGTAAAAAAATAAAGAAAATTACTGTCTCCTTACATCACCAACGGTGAAAGAAACACTTACCAGGGTCTCGGAAAAGGAGATTTTAGTCAATGATTACGCAATGCTACCTGCAAATCCAAGCAGAGGCATATCAAACAAGTCAGTATTTTACATAAATCTATTTTACATCAATCTAGTTTACATCAACTGATGCATAAACATTGTGCTTTAAAATCTTGGCAACAAGTAACTTTTTGGTGGGGAAGGAAATCTTACCATTGACAGCGAACAGATTTCATGCATGATTTGGGGACAGTGGTTGGATATTGCTGTCATTGATTGTTGGGCATACCACTTAAGTAGATAAAAAAATGTTCCACAAAGTGAAAAACCTTCAAGGTATTTCTTCACCTCCAAATTTACGGTACGTTAATAGTTATCCACTAGTTTACATCAATTTCAATTTCTGCATGATACGGTTTGTTCATAACCTCAGTAATGTGAACTAAAAAATATTGCAGCTCATTGTGAGAGACATAGGAATTGGCAACGGAACGAACAACATGTGTATACAGAGATTCTCTGAACAAATGACATCGGAGTTATGGTTCATCAAGAAAACAGAAAATACTTTTCAACAGTCCATGGTAATGAATTCCCATTTTTCATATTTTACATCATTTTTAAGAAAACAACTGATACCTCAATATACATAATGCAGGTATTCTTCCCAATTAATCTAGGGAAACACTATGTCTTGGTGAGCATCAACAACATCAAAAAACAAGTGATATTGTTAGACAACACTGGCAGAGCACCATGATCCTACGATGGTGTTCCCAAGAAAATAGTAAGTACAATTACCATAATAATCTTCATTTTACATAAAAAATGATGTAAAATGTCATTTTACATAAAAAATGATAAACAATTTCATTTTACATAAAAAATGATGTATCTAACATCATTAAATACTGCTACAGGTGTTGTACTTCAAAGACTGGGTGAAAGATACACCTTGGTCTAAACGCTATGAGAAGTGCTACAATTGGAATTGGGTCTACGCCAACCTCAAATGGAAAAATCTAGACGGATTCAATTGTGGCATTTACGTAATGAGGCACATGGAGCTTTACAATGGGCAACAAGCTTTTGACTATGACGATGGTGAAAGTTTTGGTAGGATCTGGGTTTGCACTTGCTCGATTTACCACGCAACAAAAATTTCTATTAAAGCGGAATCTTAGAAAAGTACCTTTGAAGCGTGCACCTGGTGATTCTCTTGTATGCCTCAAAGACTATGACTTCTTGTTGTGTGGGCAACAATCTAGAAGTCAATTGATCAGCAACTCACCACAATCCACCTGCTGAAAAATTCAGCACCTCCGCACCTAGCGCGTACTGCAAACGCATTGCCCGGAGAGAGAAAACAACACGAGCAACTATAGAAGGGAAGACCAAAATTCCGGCCAAAAATTCCCAAAACCCAGCCCGCCACTTTTGTTCTTAAAATTCGTTTATGAGAGAGAAAATTTTCTCTCTCTAGAATTTTATCTCTCTAGATTCTTGAATATTGAATCTATTGAATTGTGTGTTCTTGAATGGCTAATCCCTTGTCTATTTATAGAGTTACAAGAGAGACTCCAAATTGGTTTAGGATTGGTTTTCCTAATGGGTTTATGTAATGAATTAGTTTCCAAATCCAATTGGGCAACCAATCTGATAGGATAACCAAATCCTACTAGGTTCCTAATCTCTAGGATTTCCTAATTCCAATTGAAACTTAAGACTTAATTAATTAATTAAATAATTCCACTTTATTAATTACTTAATTAACCCTTAGAAATTAATTAAATAATTCCACTTTGTTAATTACTGAATTAATCCTTAGGAATAATTAACTAATTAATTAATTAAATCTACCTATTCAATTAACGCATTACAAAATTAATCGTACCACTAACGGATTAATTTTGGCACTACCATCCTACACCAGAATTACTTCTGGAACAACTTAATTAAATTATATTCATTAATCTCCCCACATCAAAGATATAGTGCTCATTAATTAAAATTAATTTACTGATAAATTAATTAATTGACTTATTTAATTCCGAGACTAGTACCACTCGACCTTTTTACTATACCGGACATAAGTCCACCGGCCGGGTTTAGTCTAATAAATATTTTGAGCTCATCTCTGGAGCACCATCACCTCGAACGCACCGATACATGGTTTCCTTTCGACAAGCAGTAGCACACCAAGTAAGTAAAGACGCACCCAACCCACCGAGACTATTGGCCACATTTGACCTCACCCATTGGCAGATCAAAGTACACTATGTCTAATCCTCCTGCCCACTCTAGTCTAGGGATTTAGAGATAGAATACAAGGATCGATTTGTCTATTAAATCAGTACAAGACAAATCATTCCTAAAAGTCAAGTTCAATATGCCCCGGGCATATCTATATGATTCAATTAGTTTAGACAAACTAATTATATGAATCACATAATAACCTAGACTGACAGTTTGTCCAAAGCTATCTCGGTTACGAACCTCATTTATATATTATGTCTTTCAACCAATGATGAGATCTACTGTGTCACACTAGACACCTCATCATCTACTTACATAATATAAATGGACATAAATATGCACAACAAAATATAATTGAAACACAAATCGATATATTAAACTGGGAAACTGTACAATATAAGCATAGCTTATGTATTCTACTCCAACAATCTCCCACTAATACTTAAGCTGTGCTTTAAGTATACAACTACATACAATCCTATACAATCTGCTGCTATCTATCTAGAAAAACTATCATGGCTCTCCTATATATCTGATCCCCATGCCCTCTACGTGAGCCTCAAAGACTTTAGAAGTCAATGTTTTCGTGAACGGATCTGCAAGGATATCCTCTGATGCTATCTTAGCCATGATCACGTCTTCCCTCTTCACGATATCTCGTATCAGGTGGTACTTGCGCTGTATATGTTTACTCGCCTTGTGAGCTCGTGGTTCCTTCGAGTTTGCTACTGCACCATTGTTATCACAATAAACCGTGATAGACTTCGGCAAACCAGGAATCACATCTAAGTCCACTAGGAAGTTCTTGAGCCATACTGCTTCTTTCACTGCCTCTGATGCGGCAACGTACTCAGCCTCCATGGTAGAGTCCGCCACGCATTTCTGCTTGACACTCCGCCAAACAATGGCTCCACCTTCTAGAGTAAACACATACCCTGAGGTAGACTTGCTCTTGTCCCTGTCGCCTTGGAAATCTGAATCTGTGTAACCTCGGGGTACCAGCTCAGGATCCTGATAGACCAGAACTTGGTCCCTCGTTCTGCGCAAACACTTGAGAATGCATTTTACTGCTTCCCAATGAGCTTTCCTGGGGTTACTCTGATATCTACTCACCATGCCAACGCTATAACAGATATCAGGCCTCGTACACAACATGGCATACATGAGACTTCCTACTGCCAAAGCATATGGAACTGTCTTCATGGTTTTTATCTCCTCAATAGTCTTAGGAGACTGTTCCTTAGATAGAAACACTCCATGCCTGAAAGGTAGAAAACCTTTCTTGGAGTTCTGCATATTAAAACGAGCCAGAATCGTATCTATGTACGAAGCTTGGGAGAGCGTTAGCGAACGTTTCCTACGATCTCGAATAGTCTTGATCCCAAGGATATGTCCCACTTCTCCTAAGTCCTTCATATCAAATTGCTTTCACAGCCATGCCTTTATGTCTGATAACACTTTCTTGTTGTTGCCAATCAATAGAATGTCATCTACGTAAAGCACAAGAAACACCACTGAGTTTCCATCACGTCTGCGATATACACATTGCTCATCCGGACACTGAGTAAATCTAAAAGACTGGATTACCTCATCAAACCGGATGTTCCAAGATCTGGATGCCTGCTGAAGTCCATAAATAGACCTCTTAAGCCTGCAAACCTTATGCTCTTGGCCTTTTTCAATGAATCCCTCTGGTTGCTGCATAAAAATGGTTTCTCAAGACTTTCGTTTAGGAAAGCTGTCTTGATATCCATCTGCCAAATCTCATAATCCATATGAGCAGCTATGGCCAAGAGAATCCGGATTGACTTAAGCTTGGCTACCGGGGAGAAGGTTTCCCCATAATCGATTCCCTCTTTCTGAGTATACCCCTTCGCCACCAGCCTAGCTTTAAAGGTTTTCACCTTCTCGTCAGGTCCTCTCTTACGTTTGTAGACCCACTTGCATCCAATGGGCTTAAACCCATCAGGCAGGTCCACAAGCTCCCAGACTTGATTGTGGTCCATTGACCCCATCTCGGATATCATTGCCTTACGCCAAGATTCTGCATCTTTATCTTGAAGCGCCTCATTGTAGTTAACTGGGTCAGGTTCAGGCACACCTGGGACCAGGTCTGAGGCCTCTCCCACGCCAACGAACTTGTCGGGCTGTCTCACAACCCTCCCACTACGACGAGGCACCGCCTGTGTAGGCGCATCATCTGTGATCTCATGTGCAGTGTGTGGTGTATCTACTTGTGCTGGTGCATCAGGATTAGTAGTTTGTCGTCTAAGCTCTTCTAGTACTATCTTACTCTTGGGCTTGTGGTCTAAGATATAGTCATCTTCTAAAAATCTAGCGTTGGTACTTACCACCACCTTCTGATCTTTAGGACTATAGAATAGACCACCTTTCGTTCCCCTAGGATATCCTACAAACAGCATTAATTCTGTTCTTGCATCTAACTTAGCCGTATCTGCCTTAAGCACATGTGCTGGGTAGCCCCAAATTCTGAAATGTCTTAGACTGGGCTTCCGCCCGTTCCACAACTCTACTGGGGTTGAAGACACGGTTTTAGATGGTACAAAATTAAGAATATACATTGCCGTTTCCAAGGCATACCACCAGAACGAACTTGGCAAATCACTATAGCTCATCATGGACCTAACCATTTTCATAAGAGTTCGATTCCTCCTTTCTGCTACACCATTCTGCTGTGGCATGCTAGGTGCTGACAACTGAGACTGAATTCCTACCTCAGTGAGGTAATCTTGAAATTCATGGGACAGGTACTCCCCACCACGATCTGAACGCAGTGTCTTGATACTCTTACCATGATGCTTCTCCACATCTGCCCGAAACTCTTTGAACTTGCCAAAACATTCGGATTTGTGGCGCATTAGGTAAATGTATCCGTACCTCGAGTAGTCATCCGTGAACGTCACGAAATACTCATATCCCCCTCATGCCTGAACCGTCATATGTCCACACAAGTCAGAATGAATCAACTCTAATACTTCTTTAGCTCTATAACCTTTTGCTTTAAAAGGTCTCTTGGTCATCTTACCCTCCAAGCAAGATTCGCAGGTTGCATAACTGTCAATATCTAATGAACCCAAAGGTCCATCATTGACCAACCTCTGAATCCTACTAAGGTTTATATGACCTAGCCTTAGATGCCAAAAATAGGTTTGATTCATTTCAGAAGGTCTTTTCCTCTTATTAATGTTAGATACTGAGCTATCTATTTCTATGTTTTGTGCAACAGGGGAGTTAGAATTAACCACAAATAAATTGTCCACCAATGAACCAGAACAAACAAGTTTCCCATTTCTTCTAATAAATACAGACTCATCAGAAAAAATAAACTTGTAACCGTTCTTTAAGAGTTTAGAAACCAAAATCAGGTTCTTTCTAAAACTCGGTACAAAAAGACAGTTTACTAACTCTAGGTTACAATTCTCGAAATTTAACCTAACTACTCTCACTGCTTCAACTGACACTCTTGTAGTGTCGCCCATGTAGATGTCCAGTTCGCCCTCTCTAAGCTTCCGGGTTACTTGGAACCCCTGCAAAGAATTACAAACATGGTCAGTGGCGCCTGAATCCACACACCAAGTATTTGTGAGAATCACCATTAAACATGTCTCAGTAATTAGGGCAGAAACAATCCTACCTTTGAGTTTCAGACAATCCACTTTCCAGTGTCCTGCTTTACCGCATTTAAAGCACTTGCCCTTTGGCTTGCTTTTCTTCACGATATCTGGCTTTGCTGCAAGTTTCTTGGCGTTCTTCTTCTTCTTATTCTTCTTGCCTTTCAGCCCAGAAGAAGAACTCGAACCCTTTACAGCGACCAAAGCTTGTTTCTTCTCATGGAATATGCCTTCAGCCGCCACCAAATCAGTTATGAGCTTGGGCAATGCATAAACCCTTTGGTTCATATTGTAGTTGACCTGAAACTGCTCAAAACAAGAGGGTAGACTCTGGAGGATAATATCTATCTGACTCTCCGGGTCGATATTTCCTCCCAACACCTCTATTTCATTGATGTTACTTATCATGTGTAAAACATGATCTCTCACTGATCCGCCTTCAGCCATTTTGGTGTTCATTAACTTCCTCATGGCTGACTGCCTAGTAGTCATGCCTTGATGCACAAACATCTCCCTTAGGTGCGCCAACACGTCGAAGGCGGAGAGCATGGGATGAAGCTGATGTTGCAGCACATTTGACACAGAGGCCAAAATGTAGCACCACGCTATCTCATCCGCTTTCCTCCACCTGGCATAGGAGTCCCTTTCCTCTTGGGTAGAGTCCTCATCAGGCACTTCTGGACATGCTTCGATGAGCACAAACTTGTACTGCTCAACCGTCAGGACTATGTCCAAATTCTGACTCCAATCGACATAATTTGTTCCAGTTAATTTGTTATCTTTCAAGATAGCAGCTAAAGGATTGAATGCCATATCGATTTAAACTGGAAAGTAAACAAACAATGTTTCAGTTATATGCTTAGAATTTTCGAAAACATGAAAATCCATTTAATTATTGATTTCCTTTAAAACAATAATATTAATCCACCAACATCTCATCCACCGGGATTCTCACAAGCCAAGCAGTGTGGACGTTTACGCTAACCCACATTCGTTTGAGAAGAACCAAGTTCATTAAATACACTATCTGACCAATGATCTTTTAATCAATGTAGCTAATAGTCGGTGCTTTCAGCCATACAAGTAAGCATCGTAACCTCGTGGGAGGAATACTACAGATCGTACACTAAGTGTGTGCCATTACGTGACTTCTGAGTTTGTTACCTCAGGATAGTGGGCCTCAGATGGAGAGGGTGTCGCATTTCTCCTAGTTAAACTCGCTCTAGTCATCTTACTCAGAAGCTCATAGTCTAGCGATCTCGGGGCTGGACTCATCCGAATGGAGGAAGGCCCTAACGCCAATGCGTAAGCCCACACATCGCATATGAACCCGTAATGGTGGCCATGGGGATATAACACAACTCGCTCCCACTTAGATTTCCAAATTGAGGGTTTTTCCGGTTTTAACATGCAATTAACTAATCCTAAGTCATATGCAACCATAAAACCAGACATGCTTTAATTCATGCATCTAAAATACAGCATAAAAATTAAAACAATAAATACGAGAAATAAATACGTAAAATAAATTTCCCGACTATTATGGTTTTAATTGCTTCCATCCTTTGCCTTGATCTCGTGTCCCGTCACGTCACTCGATGGAGAGAGTCTTGAACTTCAAAAAACGAAAGCTGGAGGAAAAATGGGCCAAAAACAGCTTGAACGTCCTAACCGGGCTGTCCGTGCTGCAGCACGGCCCGAAAGCCGCGCTGCCCGCGCGCGTGCGCGACTCTCTGCGCGCGCGGTCCAGCTTGCAGGCGTCTCTGCGCGCGCTGTTGGCGCCCAGCAGCAGCGCAGCAGCTGCTGCTGCTGCCTCCTTCTCCAGCATCACCTGGCCGACGCGACTGCTTTCGGCGGTCGTTGCCGGCGTCGCCTCCTGCCGCCAACTCCTCCTTCGCTTTTTCCCACGCTATTTGGTCTTCTTGCAATTCGTTCTGGATTTTCCTGGGTTTCTTCAAAATTCATGATAACCCAAAACCCACGAATCCAAGTCGCCCACCATAACGTCTTCGATTACATAAAAAACAATTTTCCTATTACAAACCATTCTAGGAAAATTAAACAATCGAAATTACATAGAAAAAATCCTACTACAGATTTGATCTAATCCTACACGGCTTCCAGCACGTGGTTATACTATTACAAACATTCGTAATAAAATTAAATCTGGACATGTCCCGGAGTTTAATTAAAACCCATACAAACGTAACAATAATAGTCGGGATTTTAAAACCACCTGCAAATAAAACCATGTAATAAATCAAAAAAGCACAGAACCCCCTAAACCTCGCTCTGATACCAATTGAAAGTTTTGGAAGGATCTGAGTTTGCACTCGCTCGATTTACCACGCAACAAAAATTTCTATTAAAGCGGAATCTTAGAAAAGTACCTTTGAAGCGTGCACCTGGTGATTCTCTTGTATGCCTCAAAGACTATGACTTCTTGTTGTGTGGGCAACAATCTAGAAGTCAATTGATCAGCAACTCACCACAATCCACCTGCTGAAAAATTCAGCACCTCCGCACCTAGCGCGTACTGCAAACGCACTGCCCGGAGAGAGAGAAAACAACACGAGCAGCTAGAGAAGGGAAGACCAAAATTCCGGCCAAAAATTCCCAAAACCCAGCCACCACTTTTGTTCTTAAAATTGGTTTAGGAGAGAGAGAATTTTCTCTCTCTAGATTCTTGAATATTGAATCTATTGAATTGTGTGTTCTTGAATGGCTAATCTCTTGTCTATTTATAGAGTTACAAGAGAGACTCCAAGTTGGTTTAGGATTGGTCTTCCTAATGGGTTTAGGTAATGAATTAGTTTCCAAATCCAATTAGGCAACCAATCTGATAGGATAACCAAATCCTACTAGGTTCCTAATATCTAGGATTTCCTAATTCCAATTGAAACTTAAGACTTAATTAATTAATTACTTAATTTCACTTTATTAATTACTTAATTAACCCTTAGGAATTAATTAAATAATTCCACTTTGTTAATTACCAAATTAATCCATAAGAATAATTAACCAATTAATTAATTAAATCTACCTATTCAATTAACCCATTACAAAATTAATCGTACCACTAACGGATTAATTTTGGCACTACCATCCTACACCAGAATTGCTTCCGGAACAACTTAATTAAATTATATTCATTAATCTCCCCACAGCAAAGATATAGTGCTCGCTAATTAAAATTAATTTACTGATAAATTAACTAATTAACTTCTTTAATTCTGAGACTAGTACCACTCGACCTTTTTACTATACCGGACATAAGTCCACCTGCCGGGTTTAGTATAATAAACATTTTGAGCTCATCTCGAGAGCACCATCATCCCGGACGCACCGGTTCATGGTTTCCTTTCGACAAGCAGTAGCACACCAAGTAACTAAACACGCGCACCCAACCCACCGAGACTATTGCCACATTTGACCTCACCCATTGGCAGATCAAAGTACACTATGTCTAATCCTCATGCCCACTCGAGTCTAGGGATTTAGAGATAGAATACAGGGATCGATTTGTCTATTAAATCAGTACAAGACAAATCATTCCTAAAAGTCAAGTTCAATATGCCCCGGGCATATCTATATGATTCAATTAGTTTAGACAAACTAATTATCTGAATCATATAACAACCTAGACAGACAGTTTGTCCAAAGCTGTCTCGGTTACGAACCTTATTTATATATTATGTCTTTCAACCAATGATGAGATCTACTGTGTCACACCAGACACCGCATCATCTACTTACATAATATAAATGGACATAAATATGCACAACAAAATATAATTGAAACACAAATCAATATATTAAACTGGGAAACTGTACAATACAAGCATAGCTTATGTATTCTACTCCAACAGATGGCATGATTGTTGCAAAGAACAATGATGAGATTTTGAAATGTTGAGGGTGAAGTATGTGTATAACTTGCTAATGTTGCCACACAATAAACTCCTGGATGAACTCAAGAAAACGATATCAGATTTTTACAATAAAAACTAGGATTTCGATGTAAAATCATCTTATTTGATGTAAGACAGAGTTATGTTTGTTATTGATTTTCTTACAAGACCTCATGATTTTTTAATATAAAATCACTAATGCTTATAAGTTAAGTTATGTTTGTTTTTCTTTTGATATTTCTCAAAACTTATGTATGATGTAAAATAACTGGAAACTTTAACATCAGAATTCATCATAATGACACTTTGCATTTTACATAAAAAAAGATGTAAAATGTCATTTGACATCAGAATTTGATGTAAAAATATCATTTGACATCAACACATTTTACATAAAATTCTGCTGTCAAAAGATATTTTACATCATTTTTGATGTAAAATGTAATTTGACATCAATATTTTTTAGGCGGTAGCAGAAAAAAAAACTTAACTCTTTACACAAAAGCTTATAACTATCACAAACTGATATTCCAGTCGAAATACACTGATTGAACAACACAGTTCATGAGCAAAATCACAAAAAATCATCTTACATCATAATACATAAAAAATCCCAAAACACCATTCCCAAACCATCTTACAAAACACCATCTAAATTCCCAAGCTTTTCTGTCAAAATATCGTTAACAACATTCCTAGATCCAATACACTTCTTTTTCCTTTGATATTTTAAATTTGCTTTATTCATCCGCTTCGCAACTTTACTCTTGAAATGAACATTCCGGACACCTCTTGCCCTCCTCAAAATAGGATCTCTAATCTTCTTGGACAAAGGCATATCCAAATTCTTATCCACAATATCAGTTTCGGCAGCAAGTGCATTTTTAGCTTTCACATAGTACTCATCCAAAATACCACGACCAATCTCACTGGTATGAGATAATCTAATCAAATCCATGTACCTTCTACTAGCATCTGCCATTCACAAAGATGGTGAAAAACTTAAATAACAGATCGACTCTTCGGAAGTATAAATTTTCATTACGGGAAACTGAAGCAGCTTTGTCCACCTATCCAAGATATAAATTTGTGGAATTTTCTGCAAAGAGGTCAAAACAACAAGAAGATTATAATATTTTACATCAATTTTAATTATTTCCACTAGTTTTAAGTATTTTACATCATTTTTAACTATTTAACACCATTTTAAACTATTTTACATCATTGACAGCAAAAAAGAAAACATACCATAAAATTGTTCTGATAAAGGACACGAAGACAATGAGAACATATAATACCAACTTGAGAAAACTTTTTGCAAGTACACTTAACAGAATAATCATTGTCATCATAAATAACAACATGACAGAATGTGTAATCATTCTCATTTTCTTCTGGAATCTAAAGTTCAAACACATATATACCATTTGATTGGGACTTCGGTTCCATCTTCAATTCCAGCATATTAAGATATTGCTTCTCAAAAAATGTGTACATCTCAAGTGTGTACACTTCACGGAGCATGCTTCAATATTAGAGAATGTTTAACAGTCACATCAACATTACCATAGAAGCACCTATGGTCTTCACAAGCAGCTTTGTATCGCCAATCAAGAACAACATCGACAAATTGATAGTAAAACTCACATAATGTTGAAGTCTTAAACAATCTTCGAGAAATAGATCGATTTGTACTTTCACTCCTCTGAGAAGATAATGGTCCCCCAGAAAAATAATTTTTGCCGAAAGCACGACACAACTTCTCTAATGAATCGTAAGTTTTTTTCAACCACTCATTATCTTGGCAGCCATATTTTTGTTTCATCTTGAAAACACATAATACATGTTCATTTTACATTGATCATTAATGTAAAATGAAATTTTACATCAATGATCGATGTAAAATGACATTTTATATAAAAAACGCAACATATATTCAAGATACATCATTTTACATAAAAAAAAGTAACATATATTCAAGATACATCATTTTACAACAAAAACATACAATTTTACATCAAAATTAACAAAAAAAAAAAAAACCACAGTAACATAAACTTACCTCTTCTAGTGGAAATTAAATTCATCATCGGTGTCCACTTTGACGAGCAATCTATAAAACGACTGAGAGAAACCTGGCTTCTATTTGAGAAAACTAATTTTGCTCTCGGAGTTTTTAATGATATGCCAAATGTAAAAACGATGGCGTGAACGAACAAATATCTCTTGAATAGCATTTCCTATGGAGGCTGATTGATCAGTCATTACAGTTATAGGATGCTTATTGTCCATTGACCTCAAGAATGCAAAAAACAACCAAACAAATTATTCAAATTTCTCGTCCCTCAAAAAACCAATTCCAAACATGACATTCTTTCTGTTGTTGTCAAATCTGATAAACAGACCACATATCAAATCATATTTATTAGTATGATACGTGGTATCATGGATTAATAAATCACCAAACAAATTGTAATCAGCCTTCATTTGACTATCTCTCCAAAAAATATTTTTCAGAGAAGACTCATTATCCAATTCAAAATCAAAGAAAAAACCTCCCTTACGAGAAGCCCTGTATTTCAATATCTCTATCAAAGCATTCGAATTGCTGCCATCAATAATTCTTCTTTTTTTAGTTTCCAGCTCGTTGTATACATCCCTTGATGTAAAACCAACTTTTGATGGATCACCGGACCATAAAATTCATCGGTTTTACATAAAAAAAAGTATATTTAACATCAGAATTGTTCATAATGTCATTTGACATCAAACATCAAGACTGATGTAAAAATAACATATTACATCAATACTGATGTAAAATGACATTTGACATCGATGAATGATGTAAAATGCCATTTGACATCAGATTTGATGTCAAGTGTCATTTGGTGTCAAGTTTCATTTGACATCAAAATTCTTGGATCGATGCATGGATAAGAAAAAAAACTGACCTCTTCAGACAGAAGGTTATGACTATCACAAACTGATTTTCTTGCAGATTTCATTGTATGAAAAAAATCAAGAGATGCTTTCGACAACTTCCTGTGAGAACGTAACAAATGTCTTTCATTCTCCGGACACATAATGTGATTATGTTTTTGGAAATGCTTTGTCACGACTCATAAACCATCTTCAGGCCTCATTTTAATTTCAACAGAAGCCAAACAATCACAACGACTATCAATCTTTGTATACATTTGGTCGATCTTACAATTCTCCCTCTTCTTACCATTTTTACAATGAAAAATTCTCCTCCAATACCTTGTTTCATCACTTCTCTTTCTATCTTTCTCTAAACGAATACCAAAACCACGATCCCAAACATAAGAATTATAAAGTTCATATGCTTGCTTCTCACTCCCAGTAGTTCTATCAACAAGAGAAGTCATTGTTTCATCATCGCCTGGTTCCGAATCTGAAACAAGTAAAGAATGAAGGATTTTACATCAAATGCATATTCATTAAAGAACTAAAAATATATGACAAACACTAACTTACCATAATATATTACTTGCACGTTAGAACGATTTCCGCCAGTTTTGCAATGACCTAAACCATTGCCTTCAATCAAAGGAATTATTTCCCCTATAGCGAAATAGATCAAAATGAGTGGACAATAAATAAATGTTTATGTAAAATCGTGATTTTACTTTAATAGAACGCGATTTGACATCAACAATCGTGAAGCCAACACTGGAGCAAAACAAGAGAACAATGTTGGGATTTGAATTTTGAAACTCGATGAAGATGAAGATGATGATATATCTGAATTTTGAACCTAGATTAGCAGCCTCCGTCATCATTAATTGTCTGATGTGCAAAAAAACGTACCACTGCAGCATGTTTTCGAGGCTCAAAAATCCGGCTGATGTCTTGTCAAAGGTAGGTGGAGACGACATGGTGTTGTGCAAGCTCGAACTAATGCCCGTGAGGCCCTCCTTTTCTACCTCTCGGGACCCAGCGCATTACATGCGTATTTAATACGCCTGTCAGGACACTTTATGTAAAAAACCCTATTTTTACCAGTTTTACTTATATTAACCGGGGTTTTTTTTTTTATAAAAAACCGGCTAAGCGTACCTTAACCCATTTAATCCTTTCCCTACTATATAATTTACCATATTCTCATCGAACAAACGCAGCGGGAAGTAGAGTTCTCAATAAAAAGAAACTCTCATGAAAAGGAAAACTAAAATACTGTGAGATTAAATTATATTTTTTATCCTTTATATTTAATAAAATACTTTTTGACGTTTACATTTAAAAAAATATACTTTTTAATCTATATTATTGATTTGGTCAAAATTGTATTAAACCATTAAAAATTTAAAATAATTAAGGGTTAATATCAAAAACCCTCATCACCTTTACTTATAAATCAAATACCCATTTGACCTTTAGTAAATATAAAAAACCCTTCCAAATGTTTAAATTATAATTTTATTGACCCTTTCTAACTAAAATATTAATGGTTTAACAAATTTGTCCTTCACTAAAATAATTTAAAAATTTTACTTTCAAAAATACACTAGAGTGATTTGTCCTTACTCCTATTCTAATTTCACCAGAGTTTCTCTGCCATCACAATCATCAAAGTCGTCGTCGATTGCTGCAAATCCAAGCCTAGACGTTGCTCCAAGCTTCCAGTTCTAAAATTTCACTCGTTTTTTTGGCCAGTAAACATAGATCGGAATTCGAACATATAATAGAATCATTAATTGATATAAGAAAGTTCAATGAAAAATTAGATCCCAAAATTGTTCTACAAGACGCCACTAGTATCCTCTTGCTAAATAGCATCCAAACATATATGTTTCAGCGGTAGGTCTTATGGAAATCAAGGTTTTTATCGAGATAATAAGCAACTTTGGATTGTTGGATGTCCCCAACTTTTCTAATTTTTTTGGAGTGTCACAAGCCTCATGAGGCTGATAGGGTACTTCGAAAATTTGGGGACCTTCAGTTTGTTCTTGGGAACCCTCAAATTTATCCATTGACGGAGGAGAAATATAATGAAAGGTATTCCAAAGGAAGGCAAGGCAAGGGGTACATCAATTACGCCTCAAACGGTTCCACGTACACACGAGATTGGGAAAATAGGAGGTATTTAGTGCGAGATGATTTTGTACTAGAGGTTCCTCCAAGAGTAGACGATGAGTACCGTACATTGTATAGTCGCCATACGGTCAAACTAATCAATGATCCAAACATTGATTTTGTCGAGGGATACCGAGGTGCTTCTGCCCGAGAGAGACTATATGTGAGTGTTCAATATATTAGCTTATATGTGATTTTTACATATTTGACACTATTATCAAATTTTTTTAATAACTATTGTATTTTTTAAAATTATTTGTAGATGGAGGTGGTGAGTGACGCATACAATAGGGGCATGGAATTCCAAGCTAATTACATTGGTGATGACCCCGACATCTAGCAATACGTCGAAGAGATAACCAACTCTTTCCACAGTATCCTCACATTTGGTGGCGGTAATTTTGAGGCAGTCCAGGGCAGCCAAATAGTCACAAATGTTCCACCTATATTCTCTCAGGCCCCACATCCGACTCACCGAATAAGGAATGTTCCTCCGAGGGGAGGAGGCAGAAAAAGGAGGGCAGTCGAAGGAGAGCATTTGGATGTGGAAAATTCAGGGAGCAAAGATGAAGAAGATGAAAAAGAGGATGAGGCGAGCGAGGATGAAGGAGGTTCGCCACCGTCACATGCTGGAGGTCCATAGGGTCTAGGTGGAGGTGGAGGTAGAGGTGGAGGTTCACAGGGTGCTAGTTCGAGTACAGGCCTTATTGCTAAGAGAGTGGATAAAAGAAATGCGCCTCCACCTAGAAAATATGGATTTAGTTAGATTTTTTGTTTTTCTATTGGATGTCTTGATATTTTGATTTTATAATATTTATCATAATTTAACATTTCAGATTTTTATATATATTATGGTTCAATTCAATATGAATGTTCTTTTGTAGTGTATTTACATTCAATTTTTTGACATTTGAAATTTCTGATTTCATTGTTGCTAACAAATCAAATCAACCCTTTTTCCTTTTTTTTCTATGTATAAATTTTTTTATTATATTTCAACTGAATTCGGATTTACAAAATCTGAATTTTAGTCAAAATGACCAAAGATTCTGATTTTGTAAATCCGAATCCTTTTTTAAATATTATTTAATTTTGAAAATTTTATTTTTTAATTCTCTTTATTTTTTAGTTAAAATTCAGATTTATGAAATTTGAATTTCATTAATCTAATTAATTAACCTAATTAGTTGCTAATTTATTTGGGTGTCGGCATGATTCATAAAATCTGAATTTGCTTAATTTCGGATTTTCAAAATCCGAAAACCCTATTTTCGTCCACATTTGTGAATTTCATATTTTTTCGTCCGCAATTTCTTTTTTAGGATTATTTTGGTCAAAAACACAACTTAAATATAAATATGAAGAAAATATTGTCGTATTGAGACTAGATTTTTTAACAAAATATATTTTTTTCTTTTTTAAAACTTTTGAAACGTAATATAATAATATTTATCTATCATGTATACATATTACTAAAAAAAAATCTAAAAGAGAAATTTAAAATAATTTTTTCAAAAATTTGATCGAACAATATTTGCCAAAAAATTAGAGTCGTGGAAAGGCTTGTTCTCAACTTTGTTAAGGAACAACAATGGAAAAGGAAAGGGGATACACAGACAGTTGGTATATCCTACTCTTAGGAGTAGTACTCTAGGCAAAAAAAAAAAAAAAAAAAGTAAAAAATGAGGCCCACTTCAACTAGCACCACGTCTGAAACCTCAGTTTACATAAGTAGTTCAGAACCCTTAGTTTACATAAGTAGTTCAGCACCCTCAGTTTACATAAGTAGTTCAGCACCCTCAGTTTACATAAGTAGTTCAGCACCCTCAGTTTACATAAATAGTTCAGAACCCTCAGTTTACATAAATAGTTCAGAACCCTCAGTTACATAAGTAGTTCAGCACCCTCAGTTTACATAAGTAGTTCAGCACCCTCAGTTTACATAAGTAGTTCAGCACCCTCAGTTTACATAAGTAGTTCAGCACCCTCAGTATACATAAGTAGTTCAGAACCCTCAGTTTACTTAAGTAGTTCAGAACCCTCAGTTTACATAAGTAGTTCAGAACCCTCAGTTTACATAAGTAGTTCAGCACCCTCAGTTTACATAAGTAGTTCAGAACCCTCAGTTTACATAAGTAGTTCAGCACCCCCAGTTTACATAAGTAGTTCAGCACCCTCAGTTTACATAAGTTAGTTCAGCACCCTCAGTTTACATAAGTAGTTCAGAACCCTCAGTTTACATAAGTAGTTCAGAACCCTCAGTTTACATAAGTAGTTCAGCACCCTCAGTTTACATAAGTAGTTCAGCACCCTCAGTTTACATAAGTAGTTCAGCACCCTCAGTTTACATAAGTAGTTCAGCACCCTCAGTTTACATAAGTAGTTCAGCACCCTCAGTTAACATAAGTAGTTCAGCACCCTCAGTTTACATAAGTAGTTCAGCACCCTCAGTTTACATAAGTAGTTCAACACCCTCAGTTTACATAAGTAGTTCAGCACCCTCAGTTTACATAAGTAGTTCAGAACCCTCAGTTTACATAAGTAGTTCAGCACCCTCAGTTTACGTAAGTAGTTCAACACCCTCAGTTTACATAAGTAGTTCAGCACCCTCAGTTTACGTAAGTAGTTCAGCACCCTCAGTTTACGTAAGTAGTTCAGCACCCTCAGTTTACGTAAGTAGTTCAGCACCCTCAGTTTACATAAGTAGTTCAGCACCCTCAGTTTACATAAGTAGGTCAGCACCCTCAGTTTACATAAGTAGTTCAGCACCCTCAGTTTACATAAGTAGTTCAGCACCCTCAGTTTACATAAGTAGTTCGGTACCCTCAGTTTACATAAGTAGTTCAGCACCCTCAATTTACATAAGTAGTTCAGCACCCTCAGTTTACATAAGTAGTTCAGCACCCTCAGTTTACATAAGTAGTTCAGCACCCTCAGTTTACATAAGTAGTTCAGCACTCTCAGTTTACATAAGTAGTTCAGCACCCTCAGTTTACATAAGTAGTTCAGAACCCTCAGTTTACATAAATGGTTCAGAACCCTCAGTTTACATAAGTAGTTCAGAACCCTCAGTTACATAAGTAGTTCAGAACCCTCAGTTTACATAAATAGTTTACATAAGTACACATTCGAGTTTACATAAGCTATCGTTTCCAGTTTACATAAGCCCACTAGCCTATTGCTAAGTTCCTTCTTGCACCCCACTAACCGCGGCTTATTCTTCTTCTATCGCCAATCTTCTCTCTCTCTCCCTCTCCATCGTCGGTCTCTCTCCATCGTTCCAAAATAACAAGCAGCACAAGATCGCGAAATGAGATCTATTTTTCCAAAAAAAATTGGCAGCCACAACAAGATAAAAATAGAAAAAAAAAGTAAGAAATGGAAGTTCCTGATTCTTTATTTTTTTAAAAACATATATAAACATATAAACATACTGCCAAGGCCTTAAAGGTTATCGGGTTTACCATCAGACCCATCGGACGAAGGCTGGAATCAGCGAGAGGAAACGACAACCGGCGACTGGGAAGGAAGAACCGGCGAAGTCGGCGGAACACGGCGGGGCGGTGGGATTCGGGGAGAGAGAATATCAACCAAGGACCGGGTTTCACTCTAGGATAGGAGAGAATCACTTCCGGTGTTAACACGACGGAAACGGTGTCGGGAAAGCCATGAATTGCGGCGGTATGTACGGTTGACCATGGAGAAGAAAGAGAAAGGTTGGTGCGGCTGGCTAGGGCAAGGGAGGAGAAATGAACTAGGGCTTAGGGTAAATGGAGTATTTAAACCCCTTCTATTTGCACCCTAAGACCTTCAAATTATGGCAAATTATAATATACTCCTAGGAGTACTACTCCTAGGAGTAGGATATAATTTGCGGATACACAGATACTGCTAACTTCACTCAAGAGTCGTATTTATTGAATTGTTTTCTTTCCCGATCTAGGAAGTTTATTGAAAAAAAAAAAGAATTAGCTGAATGTAATAAATAATTGGGTTAAAATAGTGGTAAGGTTTTGGAATTTTTTACGAGGCTTAATTACAAGCATAAGTTCATGCCATTGGGGTTAAAAAAATAAAAACCTAACTGTGTTAATTTACACTACAGTAAAAGACCCCGTTCGTGCGTGCCTGTATTGGTGTGTCTTTTTTAATATTAAAAATACAACTATTTTCTATCCTCTCATATTTTATAATCTTAAATATAGTAAAATAGGTGAAATTCTTGAGCAATCAAACCCCCAACCTGATGGATGACGCGGATTTTAGACAAATTTCTTCAATTAATTAATTTAGAAATTTTTTTTCAATTCTTCAATTTCACTTATATTATACTTACTAATAGTATCATTAAACTTTAAGAATTTCTTCATTAGTTAAACTCCTCTTTCAATTAAACTCTAAATTTTTAATAATTACTTACATATATAATATGTCTATACAGTAGCATTTACTTTGCTCGATATTTTCTTCTTGATTTGTTTCTCCCTTATGGAGAACAATTATCACCAAAAACAACAAATATCTCCTTTATGAACAAGGGTTGAATCTTCCTTTACAATGAAGATCACTAAATCTTACTTTGCACACCACTCCTTGGTAATCTTACAATTTTATTTCCTCTGGTTTATAATTTTTTTATAATTTTATTTTTTATTGATAATTTTATATTTATTTTGATATTTTTTTATTTATATCTTTCAGATTATTCCAACCGAAATCTTACTTTGCACACCACTCCTTGGTAATCTTAAAATTTTATTTCTTCTGGTTTATAACTTTATTTTATTGATAATTTTGTATTTATTTTGATCTGTTTTTTTCTTTATATCTTTCAGATTATTCCAAGCGAAATCTTGCTTTGCACACCACTCCTTGGTAAGCTTACAATTTTATTTCCTATGGTTTATAATTTTTTTATTGATAATTTTGTATTTATTTTGATCTGTTTTGTTTCTTTATATCTTTCAGATTATTCCAACCCAATTTGCAACTATCAATGGTTTGGATATATAAACATAATATATATCCAATTAAATTTTCAAATTTATTATAATTTTAAACAATAATATTGATTATTATCTAATGTTTTATTCCAAAGCATTTTTTAACTAAATTTGAAGTGATTAACATTATTAACTAATAAGAATTATTATCCAATTAAATAAGCAGTATTATCCAATTTTAATAATAATAATAATAACCATCATTTTTAAAGCATATTATATATCCAATTAAAAATGTGGTATTTATTATAATATGAAAAAACAATAATCATTATTATATATTGTTTCATTCTATATCACCTTTAATTCGATTTTAAATTGTTTGACATTATTAAAAAATATACATAATACATATCAAATTAAAATTTCAAAATTATTATAACTTTGAACAAAAATAATAATAATTATCTAATTTAATGTATTTATCTATAATAATAAAATAACACAATTCTAATCAATATATCAATTTAAACTATGTCCACAAATATGTATATCTTACACATCTTCATTTCATCTCATTGAAGCCATAGTCATTGAAGGAATTTAAAGAATTTAAATTATGAAATGAATTATATTCATATTACTCCCCGATTTTAATTTAATAATAATAAAATATTTTCATTCTCTTATTTAGAGATGTTCAAATTTGAGATATTGGCCCAGCCTTTAAGCATTAAAAGGAGATTAGACTTATATCCTTTTAATGTTTCTCTGAGGCCCATCTTCTTGAAATCCACAATATTATTTATTTTTATTAATCCTTTAATATTAATAATTTAAACAATATAAATTTCATAATCTTAAATTTTAATAAAATTTATCTAACTTAATATTACCATTATGTTAATACTAATTTTTTTATAACTTTATATATATCCAACAATTAATTCTAAATTAATTTATCTCTCACATATTTTTTTTTTGTTTTTTGAAATATCTTTCACATATTTGAATTTGTATCAAATTGCATTTCCATTTATTCTAACCAAATTAAAATCTCGATGTTATATTTCTTTGAATATTGTATTTTCTATATACTGGACTGTTTTGAAGATTTGATCCCACCTTGGAGGTACCCCACTTTGAAAATTATCGATAGTGATATAGAATATGATAGATTATGTGATATATGTTTATGAAATGTAAGTTTTGGATTATTGTTATCATTAATTTGTCTTTTGTTTTTTTTTTATTTTTTTTGAAAAAATTGTTATTGTGATTTTTTTCCTTACAATTAGATTTTGTGATTTACATCTAACTGAATATTTTATAGATATAAAATATCAATATTTGAATTTTCATTTTTCCTTATTTAGAATGACAATTTTATTTTTCTTAACACATTAATTTGCTGAATTACTCATTAAAATATTATTTAAAATTAAAGTTAATTTGTTTACTATAGCAACAATTACTCAAGATATATTAACAAATTACAAAAAATATATATTTTTAAATATACTAAAACAGAAGAAATTATTGAGCAACCAACCCCTCCTCCTCAGCAGAAATCTTGAGCAATCAGCCCCTCTAACTGATGACACATGTCATTTAAACAGTTAACCTACGGTGACATGACAACTATTATGAACAATTCACTTTTAATTCAATTCAATTCAATTACTAATAGTAAACTTATCATAATTAATTATCATCAATTTAAATTCTAAAATATAATTCTATCTTTTTCTTCATCTTTTATTTATCTTTCTTCACCTCCCACCAACCAGTCATTCTCACACCACACCATACAGCCAAAATCATCAACCAAAATATATATTTCTCTCTTTTTTTTAGAGAAATCTTTATCGCTTCAACAAGCAATCAACAACTTTCTCACATCTTTCATATCTTTTCCTATTCTCACATACCAAAGGTATTTTCTTTAATTAATTTGCATTAATTATTTATTTTATATATTCATTATATTCAATGTGATGATAAATACTCATTATGAGATTTTTTTTTAACAGAAATCTTGATGGCTTCCACAATCTTCCTTCATCTCCTTCGACTTTTCAAATACCAAGGTATATTAATCCGTTATAGTGTTAATGATTTTGCATTAATTTTGTCTTTTGTCACCGATTATGATAAGTATTGTCCTTTGAATCTAAAATTGTTTATTGTTTTATTTTTTAACGATAGTAAATTGAGTACACAGATCCGAAATCCTCAATTTGTAATTCTTTTATTTTATATTTTGATTATGTTCATGGTGATGATAAAGACTAAATATGATGATATCTATAATTAGGATATCAAACGTGAGAAAATATTTTTAAATAATACAATTTAGTTAAACTTTAAATTATGAATAACAATAAATATAATTATTGTGTAATATGAATTTAACTTTTGCATATATACAAATTAATTTAATAATGAGATGAGATGATAAGATAAGATTTGAAGATATAAGACTAATTAGAATGACACTGAATAAAATTAAAATTTAGATAAAGATAAATAAGAAAAAATTAATATTTATGATAAATATAACTTTGAACACATCTATTAATCTATCTGTCTATTTATCTATTAACATATACAATAAATAATTGTGCAACCCTCTTATAACGATTATTCTCTCTAATTTCTTTTACTAAACATTTTTTTACACTTTTTGTTTTGAATAAAGAAGCGACTAATCTTTAGAAGTGATTTAAAAAACATAGTAAATTAACATTAGTCTTTAAATTAAGGACACGAACTGACTAAAATTTTTTATTCTAATGTTTTACACACTATTATTTCTTTTACTATTATACAATCCATTATGTATTTTATTACAACTATTATATATATTTTTCATCATTTTCTCATATACACTACCAACTATATTTATTTGATAAAAAATATGGGTGAAAATAATAATTTTTTACTGTAATATTTATACATATCTAATCATCATTATTATTATTTGAACTTATTTTCTCATCTTGCTGATTTCGAAGAGAGAAATCTATAGTTAATTTCCTCAAATTGTTTACTTTCTTTATCTCTTTATTTATTTTTCTTCCTATTTTTTACTTATACTTTTTTTACTCTAATCATCGATCAATAAAAAATTAACATGTGTACCCCTTATCTTATGCACTAAACTAATTAAAATATATTACTTATCTTATTTTATCACAATCATTTTTCTTTATTTCACTTTAATTGTAATTGTGATAAACCTTTTCTTATTTTACTATCATCTACTATATTCATTTTTTATTTATTCAAATTATAATTTTGTATTCAAAAATTTCAAAATATAATGAAGTTGTTAGTCATAATATATTTGATCAATTTCAGCATAATATAAATTATTGGATACTTATATATAATTAAAAATAAATATATAATTTTGAGATATTTAATTTTTTTTAGGGTTCAATCCCAGTAGAAAAAATAGGCGTATGTCACTAATTACAGTGTGCACACGGTATTCTTTAGTCAAAGGCGAAAGAATAGTTCGCACTGTGCTCATTGCGTGGTTGCATATTTTGAGATATATATTAATTTAGTTTTTTTAATTATTAACCAACTTATAGAGAGATCCCCAGCATGATGATTAAAGAAGCAAAGACAAGTAGGATATTACGGAATCTATCAAATAGAACTATAAATTTATCAAAGCAATCCGGGCTATACACCTAACGCCTTCATAACAATATCAGCTAACGGCAACACCCTTCTTTTCTAAATTTATAGCCTGTCTAATAATTCTAACCCATTCTTTAATTCAATATTATCATACTGAGGATTTCTCAATAACAAGGATCTAAACTATGAATTTACATAATTACTCAACTTTTATTCTAACCATGAGGCTTTTAGCCTCTCATACTAATGAATATAATTCAAGAAAATAAAATTAGAAAACTTACTGGTTTGATGACACCAGAATAAATATAAAGAAATCCCAACGTTGCTTATAAATAAGAAAACCTCCGCTGGAGTAATATATTAACTGAAAGAAATATACAAAGAGAGAAATATACAAAGAGAGTTGTGTACAAGAGAGAGAAGAGAAGGGGCAGAAGAGGATGCCTTCCTTCTGCTACGAACTAAGCTATTTATAGCAAACAAAATCTAACTATTATGGACGTGAAAATATCATTTTGAAGTCTAGTTACATTATTAGACCAAATGAGGTCATTGCTTACATATTAGACCTAATGAGGTCACTGCTGACATAATGAAACTTTAAGTCTCCATCATTTTGATGTCTCCATCGGCTGCTATCTTCATTCTGCTTTATGTCTCTATCAGATCATCTTGCTTTTGCCTTTATCTTTGGCTTGCTCTTCTTTGTGGAGTCCAGCTATCAACTCTTTCAATTGCTCGTTCATGAACTCTTCATCAAGTTCATCCATATCATTAGGATCCTGAGCAAATTCATCCATATTGTCTTGAGATTTGCTGGAAGTCATAGAAATGTCTGACTTATTATCATTGGAATTATGATTTTTCAAATGTTTTTTAAGCTCATCCATGTACGCCTGTATTAGGTCCTGTTGAGACACATGCTCCTTTTGCAATTTCATATTCATAGCAATGTGCTGAAAAGGATCAATCTCTTTTTGACTTTGAGTGTCTTTATGCTGCATATAATGCGTGACTTTGTCTTGAATAATCATTAAGACTTCTTGACCATATGAGGCATCAGTGGTGGGATCAATTTTATTCATTTTATCCCAAAACTGTGTATAAGCAGTTTGCATAATACAAGGTAATTTATTATCAGTATAACTGATTTTCGGTACCCATCTCCAAATCCAAGGGATGGAGAATTCAATAAAGAACCACATATTAGCAAGTTCTTCAGTACATCTATTAGATGCCACCAATTCTGATATTTTTGGTGAAACTTTGACCCAATTTCCATATGAGGAAAGAAATGTTTTAGGAAGGATGGTTTTAGATGGACCAAATCTATACCACCATTTTATAAACCAATTAGGGATGGGATCATTATAAATGTTTCCACATATTTTTATGAACCATGAATGTTTTTTATTGGGATTTTCATATAAGAACACTTGATTATGAGCTTCGATATAATCCCAATAATTGTACTTATAAGTAACTCTATTTTCAGGAACTATAAATTCCTTATCTTTTAGAGTAGAAAGTCCCCATTCTTCTGGAAAGATAATATTTTTTATGATAATTTTGCTAAAATTATAAATTGGAGTTCCCTGATGAGGGTAAAAATGTTTTATCTCACATGCACCAGAAACTTTTAGAATGGTTTCATAGTACATTCGGGGCTTATAAGCACCATGAGCATGTACATAAATGCCACTAGTTTTTGATCCTGTATCCAGGTATCTATTAATTATAAGCCATGGGTATTTTCCCCACCGTAAATCTTTTTCTTCTATAAGAAATAGAACTTCTTTATGAGGATGAAGTTTATAATTAGTAATAGGGTTTTCTTTAAGAACAGTTTCCACATATGATGGAGTGTCAGTAGAAGAAGAGGCTTCTTCTTTTTCTTGTTCCAAAAATTTTTGAAATTTATTATATAAGTTTGGATTTTTTATAAGATCCGCTGGATTGTTCGAAAGATCTGCAATATTATCTTTATATAAGGTTTTATTATAATTTTGAGAGAGCATATGTCTCCCTCTTCCTCTGCCATTCATACCAGAAGTATGAGAGGTATAACCTCTGCCTCTATAAGAGTCCCTGGGTATCATCCTGTAAAAATTCACGAGATAGAAAATCAGGAAGACTATTATCTTTCCCTTTCTTATAAACAATATCAAAATCAAAAGGTGCTAAACTAGCTTGCCATCTGGCATACATTTGCTTAGATACATCATGTTTAAAATCTTTATTAAACATATATTTTGCTGCTTGACAGTCAGTTCTAATTATAAATCTATGATTGTATAAATCATCTTGGAATTTTAAAACACATCTAACTATGGCAAGTATTTCTTTTGCCACAGTAGCATAATTTTTCTGACTATTAGTCCAGTTTTCTGAATAATATCTGACTAATTTTTCTGATTTATCATCAGGACAAATTTGTTTTAATATACCTCCATATCCTATATCAGAGGCATCTATCTCAACGATTTTAAACCATTGAGGATTTGCTAATATTAAGCATGACAATGATTTAACTTTTTCTTTAATTTTCTGGACTGTCTTAGTATGTGCATCCGTCTAAGGTTTAGGTTTATCTTTTAGTCTATCATATAAAATAGCAGTATCATATGCTAAATTTTTTGTAATAAGGCAGAAGATAATTCAAACTTCCTAAAAACCTTTGTAATTGGATTTTATCCTTAATTTCATCAGGAAATTTAGAAGCAAAATCTATACTTCTATCTATAGGAATTATTTTTCCCTTTTCAATATTATGACCTAAAAATCTAATATTGGTTTGAAATAAAACCATTTTTGATTGAGATATCACAAATCCATTCTTCTTTATAATTGTTTTAAAAATATTCAAATGTTGAAAATGAGATTGTATATCCTTAGAAAATACCAAGATATCATCAATATAAACAATTATGAAATTACTATAAGGAATAAAAACATCATTCACAATTTGCTGAAATTCAGACGGTGCATTTTTTAATCCAAAAGGCATTACCTTCCATTCATAATGACCTATTGGAACATTAAAAGCTGTTTTATATTGATCAGATTCTTTTATTTGAATCTGCCAATATCCTGATTTTAAATCAAACTTTGAAAATATTAATGCATCATATAATCTATCTAATAAATCATTCTTATTAGGAATTGGATGTCTGATCCATTTTAAGACTTTATTAAGAGGTTTATAATTTATAACCAATCTAGGTCTTCCCCTTTCTATTTCACTGTGTTTATTAACATAGAATCCTGTGCATGACCAAGGTGATTTAGAACTTTTTATTAGTCCTTTTTCTAGTAACATACTTATTTCTTGTTTACATAACTCTAAATATTAAGAGTTCATTTGACATGGTCTTGCATTTGTCTTAATCATAATTTTTTCATCAAAATCGTCCTCATAAGGAAGACTTATAATATGCTTCTTTCTATCCCAAAAAGCATTAGGATGTTCATTACAAATTTCATTAGAGAAGGTATTATAAACACTTTTTATTTTTTCGTGTAATTTAAGATTATTTTTCAAATTGTCTTCGATAGAAAAAGAAGTAATTTCAAATTTTAAGAAATTTATTTGATTATTTTTTCTATTAATCAAATCTTTCAATTCATTTATAAATCTAGTATTAGGTTCAGTTATAAACTGAAAACTGACCATTTTCTTATCATATGTACCTATAAGCTTATCAGTGTCAATATGGGTTATTGGAAATATCTTTTTTATAAAAGAAGTACCAAGTATGATCTGACTAGTAATATTTTTTGCTATTAGAAAGCTTTCTGGAATGCAGATTTTATTATTACAAATATAACCTTTAGATAATTTATAATTAATATCTAAAGCTTTACCACCTGCATGTCTAACAATATGAGTTGTTTTTTCAAAGTATCTAGTAGGGATTATTCCCTCTTGTATAACACTAACATCTGCACCACTATCAATAAGAGCAACTAACTCTATTTTAAAAGAGTGATCTATTAACAATTTTATGCTAACATGAAATTTAAAAGAAGATATAAGATCTAATGATCCTAAGAAATTTTCATTTCCAGTGTCTTCTATTAGCATATCATAATTTTCCTTTATATTATCTTTCTTTTCTAAATAAGAAACTCTTTTATCTAAATTTTCATTAATCTTTTTTAAGATTTTTATTTCATTCTTAAGATTATTAATCTCTTTTCCTAGATCATCTGTAGTTGTAGGAAATTTCTCTATATAACTTTTCCTATTTTTTAACATCTCATATACTTTAGTCATTGTATATGGACTTTGACTATCTTCGATCTTATTATTATTTTGACTAGATTCTGGAACATTATCCATCTGTTCTATTATTCTAGATCTTAATTATTGATCTTTTATAGATTTTAGAAATTCTAAAATAGTATTATTATTTAAGACATTGACTTCTAAATCCAAGTCTTGAAATTGTGATAAAATTTTATAATATTCTTCATCTTCACTATTATTAGCTGTTTGCTCTATATTATTGCAATTACATTCCTGTTCACTTTTTGAACTATTAGTTTCTGTGATTTCAGATAGTTCTGACTCATACTCAGAATCTGAATTAACTATATGAAGTAATTCTTCTTTAAGTTGTTTATCAATTTCTAAACTATTAATTTTCTTTTTCATTTTGCACTTATTAGCAAAATGTCCTTTCTGTTTACATTTATAACATGTAATATTATTCATGTTTTTCTTATTACGTTGCCTTTCAATTTTTCTAAATTCTTTTTTAAGTTTCTTGTCCTGAAAATATTTTCTCTTTTTTCTTTTAGGATAATAGGTATAATCCTTTTCTTTCTTAATTCTTTTTTCTTTGGATGCCATATTCATTCCAAATTGACTACAAAATTGTCCTAATTGACGTTTTTATGTAATCTTTGACTTTTAATTTGTTGATTTAATTTAATCTCATTACATAAGGCTAAACCTTCCTGTATGCAAATTCCTATTAATTTGCCATAAGTATAAATTTCGTAGGGTATATTTATCCTATCCTTTCTTAATACCTTTTTAATTCTTTCTGCAAATAAATGTGGTAGTTCATCTATAAATTTAGACTTCCAGTGATTACTATTACTATCATTTAATTCCATTACTCTATTAAGGAATGCATTTTTGTACCACCTAAAATCTGAAAGTGTTTTACATCTCAGATTCTGTAATAAAGTGCGTATATTTTCAGCATTATCTGAAATTCTTCCAGTAAAATGTTCTAGAATTGTTACTATTAGTGTATAAACCGCATTTTCAGTTGGTTGTGAAGTTGATTCTTCCATTTTAACTGTTTTAAAGATTTCATCTTTATTCTGTGGGGTTAAATAATTATCCCACCAACCTTTAAGTTGTCCTGTAAAACCTAAAACTATCATTTTAGCTATACCAACATCAGTATTACCATTGGCTTTACATATGCTACTATACATAAGCATTCTATGAGCTGTATTATAAATCTGTTTTTCAACAAATCCATCTATATTCCATTCATAGATACATTTTCCACTATAACTGTTATTAAGTATATATTCCTGCTCCTCATGTAAAATATCAATAGGAGAGGGTCTATTATAGTAAAATAATCTTTGAGTAGGGCGATCAACAAACTTTCCTACTTTATTAATTTCATCATTATTATGTGATGTGTCCTTAAACTGTTTTTCTAATTCTTCATCTAATGTATTAATTTTTAATCCTTTAAATTTTTCATCCAGTAATCTTTCTAACTCTGATATAGATTTTAACTTGAAATCTTTTATTTCAGGAGGAGGTTGAAGAGTTGGAGTTACTATAACTTGCTCCGCAGAAGATGATTCTTCAGAATGAGACTTCTGTATTCTATTTATTATATGATATAGTCTATGATGTAAAGATATAATCTGTTCACCTAAAACATTTAAATAAATGTTTGTATAATTATTCTGTTCTATAATTTTATTCATTTGTTTAACAGTTATGACTAATGTATCATTATCAAATAATTTAGCAAATGCAGAGAAATTTAATACATGATTTTCTTTTTCCAATTTAAAAGGTTGCTGAGGAGGAAATATGTCCTTCAAAGTATTACCATTCAAGAGTTTATAATCTCGTTCTAAAACACAAATACATGGTTCAATATAATTAGAAATAAACCATGGTACAAAAGGAAATAAAATATTATGCTGTGATAGAAATGCATAAAACTGATCAGAAATATTTTTCTGTTCATTTAAAGAGAGATTATTAAAAAATCATGTTCTAAATGGTTTCCATCTGTCCCTATTAAATTATTCTTTAACCTGATTTCTGGCTAAAGATCCATGACTGAAATCTATTTTATTCATATGGGAAAGGCCATTTCAGACTTAGTTATTTCTTCGTCTTTTTCTGTAGTATGAATTCCTTTAACAATATTATGTTTGTTTTTAACTAATCTATCAACATAATTACTCTCAGTATCATCACTAACCTGAGAAATAGAAACTCTATAAGGTTGAGACACAGAGTGTCTAGGTATAACTGGAACATTATCATCTAAAGGTGATATAAAATGTGAAGAGTATGATCTTGATAATTTAGATCTATTATCTAATAAAAATGGATTATTCTGCATTTTTATTTTAATTTTTCCTTCAGGAGTCTGTTCGATATAATCTATGTCACTATTATCTGTGGCTGTTTATTACTAACCCTTTCTATTGTCCATTGTTCTGGAATAGGTATTTCATTCCATTTAATAGTTCTTCGTTTTATAATTTTTGATTTACTAAAATTAGTTTCTATTAGTATTGTTTCATCTATCTTTTTATCTATTAATCTACAATTAGGATTCAAAGTTTTTAAAGGTTTATAATAAATTCTATGACATACACATATTAATTCAGAACCAGGCATATAATTATATCCATGAGTTTTAACATTTAATGTTAATGCATTTAATATATTATCATCACTTAATGATAAAGATAAGTTCGGATAAACATTAAAATAAACAGGGCCATGAGCTAAACTCGATTGTATGATACCCATTAAAGATTGTTTCCAATTTAAATTTCTAGCATCTCTTAAACATGCTATGAAACTTTCAGGTAAACCTTCTAAGGTTAATGGTTTAAAGGCAATCTGCACTAAACCAATATGTATAAATCTATATAGATTAGAATATCTATTAATATCATCTGACTGTATTAATTTTATTTCAATTTCTTCATTATCTAAAGAAACTGATTCTTCTGTTGTTTTTATAATCTGTTTGAAACCTAATCTTTCAAAGGTTCCTAACTGATATACAGTTTTAACATCAATTCTGGGAATTGTCCACCTATTAAGGTCTTCTAGATTTTCAGGGATATCAAATTCCTGTTTCAGACTATTTTTAATAATCTGTTTATCTTTTCCTAAATTCATTAGAAAAGGAGTAAACTGGTTAAAATAAAAGTAAGTAAATTCATAAATCCAGGCTCTGATACCAACTTACAGAGAGACCCTCAGCATGAATTTAGGAAAAGGTAAACAGATTATTAAAAATAGTCTGAAACAGGAATTTGATATCCCTGAAAATCTAGAAGACCTTAATAGGTGAACAATTCCCAGAATTGATGTTAAAACTGTATATCAGTTAGGAACCTTTGAAAGATTAGGTTTCAAACAGATTATAAAAACAACAGAAGAATCAGTTTCTTTAGATAATGAAAAAATTGAAATAAAATTAATACAGTCAGATGATATTAATAGATATTTTGATCTATATAGATTTATACATATTGGTTTAGTGCATATTGCCTTTAAACCATTAACCTTAGAAGGTTTACCTGAAAGTTTCATAGCATGTTTAAGAGATGCTAGAAATTTAAATTGGAAACAATCTTTAATGGGTATCATACAATCGAGTTTAGCTCATGGCCCTGTTTATTTTAATGTTTATCCGAACTTATCTTTAACATTAAGTGATGATAATATATTAAATGCATTAACATTAAATGTTAAAACTCATGGATATAATTATATGCCTGGTTCTGAATTAATATGTGTATGTTATAGAATTTATTATAAACCTTTAAAAACTTTGAATCCTAATTGTAGATTAATAGATAAAAAGATAGATGAAACAATACTAATAGAAACTAATTTTAATAAATCAAAAATAATAAAATGAAGAACTATTAAATGGAATGAAATACCTATTCCAGAACAATGGACAATAGAAAGGGTTAGTAATAAACAGCCACAGATTAATAGTGACATAGATTATATCGAACAGACTCCTGAAGGAAAAATAAAAATAAAAATGCAGAATAATCCATTTTTATTAGATAATAGATCTAAATTATCAAGATCATACTCTTCACATTTTATATCACCTTTAGATGATAATGTTCCAGTTATACCTAGACACTCTGTGTCTCAACCTTATAGAGTTTCTACTTCTCAGGTTAGTGATGATACTGAGAGTAATTATGTTGATAGATTAGTTAAAAACAAACATAATATTGTTAAAGGAATTTATAATACAGAAAAAGACGAAGAAATAACTGAGTCTTAAATGGCCTTTCCCATATGAATAAAATAGATTTCAGTCATGGATCTTTAGTCAGAAATCAGGTTAAAGAAGAATTTAATAGGGACAGATTGAAACCATTTAGAACATGGTTTTTTAATAATTTCTCTTTAAATGAACAGAAAAATATTTCTGATCAGTTTTATGCATTTCTATCACAGCATAATATTTTATTTCCTTTTGTACCATGATTTATTTATAATTATATTGAACCATGTATTTGTGTTTTAGAACGAGATTATAAACTCTTGAATGGTAATACTTTGAAGGACATATTTCCTCTTCAGCAACCTTTTAAATTGGAAAAAGAAAATCATGTATTAAATTTCTCTGCATTTGCTAAATTATTTGATAATGATACATTAGTCATAACTGTTAAACAAATGAATAAAATTATAGAATAGAATAATTATAAAAACATTTATTTAAATGTTTTAGGTGAAGAGATTATATCTTTACATCATAGACTAGATCATATAATAAATGGAATACAGAAGTCTCATTCTGAAGAATCATCTTCTGCGGAGCAAGTTATAGTAACTCCAACTCTTCAACCTCCTCCTGAAATAAAAGATTTCAAGTTAAAATCTATATCAGAGTTAGAAAGATTACTGGATGAAAAATTTAAAGAATTAAAAATTAATACATTAGAAGAAGAATTAGAAAAACAGTTTAAGGACACATCACATAATAATGATGAAATTAATAAAGTAGGAAAGTTTGTTGATCGCCCTACTCAAAGATTATTTTACTATAATAGACCCTCTCCTATTGATATTTTACATGAGGAGTAGGAATATATACTTAATAACAGTTATAGTAGAAAATGTATCTATGAATGGAATATAGATGGATTTGTTGAAAAACAGATTTATAATACAGCTCATAGAATGCTTATGTATAGTAGCATATGTAAAGCCAATGGTAATACTGATGTTGATATAGCTAAAATGATAGTTTCAGGTTTTATAGGACAACTTAAAGATTGGTGGGATAATTATTTAACCCCACAGAATAAAGATAAAATCTTTAAAACAGTTAAAATGGAAGAATCAACTTCACAACCAACTGAAAATGCGGTTTATACACTAATAGTAACAATTCTAGAACATTTTACTGGAAGAATTTCAGATAATGCTGAAAATATACTTTATTACAGAATCTGAGATGTAAAACACTTTCAGATTTTAGGTGGCACAAAGATGCATTCCTTAATAGAGTAATGGAATTAAATGATAGTAATAGTAATCACTGGAAGTCTAAATTTATAGATGGACTACCACATTTATTTGCAGAAATAATTGAAAAGGTATTAAGAAAGGATAGGATAAATATACCCTATGAAATTTATACTTATGGCAAATTAATAGGAATTTGCATACAGGAAGGTTTAGCCTTATGTAATGAGATTAAATTAAATCAACAAATTAAAAGTCAAAGATTACATGAAAAATGTCAATTAGGACAATTTTATAGTCAATTTGGAATGAATATGGCATCCAAAGAAAAAAGAATTAAGAAGAAAAGAATTATACCTATTATCCTAAAAGAAAAAAGAGAAAATATTCTCAGGACAAGAAACTTAAAAAAGAATTTAGAAAAATTGAAAGGCAACGTAATAAGAAAGACATGAATAATATTACATGTTATAAATGTAAACAGAAAGGACATTTTGCTAATAAGTGCAAAATGAAAAAGAAAATTAATAGTTTAGAAATTGATAAACAACTTAAAGAAGAATTACTTCATATAGTTAATTCAGATTCTGAGTATGAGTCAGAACTATCTGAAATCGCAAAAACTAATTGTTCAGAAAGTGAACAGGAATGTAATTGCAATAATATAGAGCAAACAGCTAATAATAGTGAAGATGAAGAATATTATAAAATTTTATCACAATTTCAAGACTTGGATTTAGAAGTCAATGTCTTAAATAATAATACTATTTTAGAATTTCTAAAATCTATAAAAGATCAAGAATTAAGATCTAGAATAATAGAACAGATGGATAATATTCCAGAATCTAGTCAAAATAATAATAAGATCGAAGATAGTCAAAGTCCATATGCAATGACTAAAGTATATGAGATGTTAAAAAATAGGAAAAGTTATATAGAGAAATTTCCTACAACTACAGATGATCTAGGAAAAGAGATTAATAATCTTAAGAATGAAATAAAAATCTTAAAAAAGATTAATGAAAATTTAGATGAAAGAGTTTTTTATTTAGAAAAGAAAGATAATATAAAGAAAAATTATGATATGCTAATAGAAGACACTGGAAATGAAAATTTCTTAGGATCATTAGATCTTATATCTTCTTTTAAATTTCATGTTAGCATAAAATTGTTAATAGATCACTCTTTTAAAATAGAGTTAGTTGCTCTTATTGATAGTGGTGCAGATGTTAGTGTTATACAAGAGGGAATAATCCCTACTAGATACTTTGAAAAAATAACTCATATTGTTAGACATGTAGGTGGTAAAGCTTTAGATATTAATTATAAATTATCTAAAGGTTATATTTGTAATAATAAAATCTACATTCCAGAAAGCTTTCTAATAGCAAAGAATATTACTAGTCAGATCATACTTGGTACTTCTTTTATAAAAAAGATATTTCCAATAACCCATATTGACACTGATAAGCTTATAGGTACATATGATAAGAAAATGGTCAGTTTTCAGTTTATAACTGAACCTAATACTAGATTTATAAATGAATTGAATGATTTGATTAATAGAATAAATAATCAAATAAATTTCTTAAAATTTGAATTAATTCTTTTTCTATCGAAGACAATTTGAAAAATAATCTTAAATTACAAGAAAAAATAAAAAGTGTTTATAATACCTTCTCTAATGAAATTTGTAATGAACATCCTAATGCTTTTTGGGATAGAAAGAAGCATATTATAAGTCTTCCTTATGAGGACGATTTTGATGAAAAAATTATGATTAAGACAAAGGCAAGACCATGTCAAATGAACTCTGAATATTTAGAGTTATGTAAACAAGAAATAAGTATGTTACTAGAAAAAGGACTAATAAAAAGTTCTGAATCACCTTGGTCATGCACGGGATTCTATGTTAATAAACACAGTGAAATAGAAAGGGGAAGACCTAGATTGGTTATAAATTATAAACCTCTTAATAAAGTCTTAAAATGGATAAGACATCCAATTCCTAATAAGAAGGATTTATTAGATAGATTATATGATGCATTAATATTTTCAAAGTTTGATTTAAAATTAGGATATTGGCAGATTCAAATAAAAGAATCTGATCAATATAAAACAGCTTTTAATGTTCCAATAGGTCATTATGAATGGAAGGTAATGCCTTTTGGATTAAAAAAATGCACCGTCTGAATTTCAGCAAATTATGAATGATGTTTTTATTCCTTATAGTAATTTCATAATTGTTTATATTGATGATATCTTAGTATTTTCTAAAGATATACAATCTCATTTTCAACATTTGAATATTTTTAAAACAATTATAAAGAAGAATGGATTTGTGATATCTCAATCAAAAATGGTTTTATTTCAAACCAATATTAGATTTTTAGGTCATAATATTGAAAAGGGAAAAATAATTCCTATAGATAGAAGTATAGATTTTGCTTCTAAATTTCCTGATGAAATTAAGGATAAAATCCAATTACAAAGGTTTTTAGGAAGTTTGAATTATATTTTGCCTTATTACAAAAATTTAGCATATGATACTGCTATTTTATATGATAGACTAAAAGATAAACCTAAACCTTGGACGGATGCACATACTAAGACAGTCCAGAAAATTAAAGAAAAAGTTAAATCATTGTCATGCTTAATATTAGCAAATCCTCAATGGTTTAAAATCGTTGAGACAGATGCCTCTGATATAGGATATGGAGGTATATTAAAACAAATTTGTCCTGATGATAAATCAGAAAAATTAGTCAGATATTATTCAGAAAAATGGACTAATAGTCAGAAAAATTATGCTACTGTGGCAAAAGAAATACTTGCCATAGTTAGATGTGTTTTAAAATTCCAAGATGATTTATACAATCAGAGATTTATAATCAGAACTGACTGCCAAACAGCAAAATATATGTTTAATAAAGATTTTAAACATGATGTATCTAAGCAAATGTATGCTAGATGGCAAGCTAATTTAGCACCTTTTGATTTTGATATTGTTTATAAGAAAGGGAAAGATAATAGTCTTTCTGATTTTCTATCTCGTGAATTTTTACAGGATGATACCCAGGGACTCTTATAGAGGCAGAGGTGGCAGAGGTTATACCTCTCATACTTCTGGTATGAATGGCAGAGGAAGAGGGAGACATATGCTCTCTCAAAATTATAATAAAACCTTATATAAAGATAATATTGCAGATCTTTCGAACAATCCAGCGGATCTTATAAAAAATCCAAACTTTATAATAAATTTCAAAAATTTTTGGAACAAGAAAAAGAAGAAGCCTCTTCTTCTACCGACACTCCATCATATGTGGAAAAAAAAAAAAGATTTACAGTGGGGAAAAGACCCATGGCTCATAATTAATAGATACCTGGATACAGGATCAAAAACTAGTGGCATTTATGTACATGCTCATGGAGCTTATAAGCCCCGAATGTACTATGAAACCATTCTAACAGTTTCTGGTGCATGTGAGATAAAACATTTTTACCCTCATCAGGGAACTCCAATTTATAATTTTAGCAAAATTATCATAAAAAAGATTCTCTCTCCAGAAGAATGGGGACTTTCTACTCTGAAAGATAAGGAATTTATAGTTCCTGAAAATAGAGTTACTTATAAGTACAATTATTGGGATTATATCCAAGCTCATAATCAAGTGTTCTTATATGAGAATCCCAATAAAAAACATTCACGGTTCATAAAAATATGTGGAAACATTTATAATGATCCCATCCCTAATTGGTTTATAAACTGGGCTGCTATTTGTAGCTCAGTTTTGCTATTTGTAGCTCAAAAAAATTGATGAAATGACAAAATTGCCCTTAAAATAGAAAATGTGAAAATGTAATGAAAAATCGGACCCAATGTGCGAAATAAACATAAAAAATCGGACCTAATTTGCGAAAAACTGATGAAAATTCGCCTGTGTTAGGCGAAATTTCAAGGAAATTTCGCCCCACTTATGCGAAATTTCCATGAAATTTCGCCTGTGTCAGGCGAAATTTCCAGGAAATTTCGCATAAGTGGGACGAAATTTCCTTGAAATTTCGCCTAACACAGGCGAATTTTCATGGAAATTTCGCCTAACACAGGCGAATTTTCGTGGAAATTTCGCCTGTGTTAGGCGAATTTTCAATGAAATTTCGCTTTTATATATGTCTGCAAACCTTACAAAATCATAAGTCATTTCAGATTTTCTAACCAAACTCTCTCAGACCAACGAAACAAATTTTCCAAAAAAATCGCACGTAATGGATGCCGGCGGATCTCAACCACCACAGCGTCCCGGGAAGGGGAAAGGATTGTTTGGATAGGTAAAAAGCGTAAAATTTCAGTTAAATTATTGAATTTCACCCTAAAATTCGCACATGATGTGCGAATTTTAGGGTAAAATTCGCACATGATGTGCGAATTTTAGGTTGAAATTCGCACATCATGTGCGAATTTTGATGTAAAATTCGCACATCATGTGCGAATTTTGCCCAAAAATTCGCACATCATGTGCGAATTGTGGTGTAAAATTCGCACATGAGGTGCGAATTTTACACATAAATTCGCACATTATGTGCGAATTTTAGGGTGAAATTCGCACATGAGGTGCGAATTGTACACCAAAATTCGCACATCATGTGCGAATTTTGGTGTAAAATTCGCACATGATGTGCGAATTTTTGGGCAAAATTCGCACATGATGTGCGAATTTTACCCTAAAATTCGCACATCATGTGCGAATTTTATGGGTAAAATTGTTTACATTAGTTTTGTATTACTTTTAAATATTATTTACAATTTGCATGTTTCTAACTTATTATTTGCACTTTCTTGTAGGTTGCGGGGAAAACCATCCCGCGACAGCGGCCCACCGTTTCTGCACGGATGAAGAAAGCAGCGCGACGTGTGCCTGCACATACGCTGGTAGACGAGGACTCCGATCATGAGGAGCAGCATTTTGAGCATTTTACTGGCGGCGAGGAGATTCCGTCGCCCTCAGGACGCGGTCAGGAGATTCCGTCGCCCTCAGGACGCGCTGAGGAGCCCCCACGAGGTAAGTTTTAAATATAATGCACTAATAGCATGTATATGTTTTGATTTCTATTATTTAAATTTTGTAGTGCATCCGTGATGATAATTATTTGTGTAATTTTATTATATGATATTATGGTGTTATATAAATTACATTGTTCCATCATTTATTATTTATGTAATTTGATTATAATGATTACGTGTTTCTATTTCAAATGATTGTGTGTTGCTATTTCAATTAAATTATTGGATGTATTTGTTTTATGTTTTTTTAAATAAGTTTATTTATAGTCCATATTTTTTAAATTAGTTACGAATAGGCGTGGGCGGAGCGATACGTCGTGGATTGTGACCGAGGCGTGTACGGGTGGCCCTATTGATGGGTCGGTGATACCTAGTTGGAAGGGCCATGTGGCCTATAGGTATAGACCGGACGGAGAGGAGGGTGAGGAGGTAGTACCACCTAGGTCCACACTGAGATGCCAAAATAGGGCAGGTGTGTGTGAGCGTCTGGTATCTTGGTTGGCTTCGATGCCATCTGACTGGCAGCTTCTGTTGCGCTCCACTGGTTTAGCACACTTGCCGTACACTATGCACACGTCCATCGATACCCCACTGCTTATTGCATTTATTGAGCGGTGGCAGCCGGATACGAACACGTTTCATCTCCCTGTCGGTGAGATGAGTATACTCCTACACGACGTGTGGGAGATACTTCGTATCCCTGTGGATGGTCCCATGGTTGCTGACATCACTGACAAGTCAGTGCTATGGAGCCTGTGCGTAGATTTGTTTCATGTGTCCGAGAGGGACGCGGATTGGGTGGCGAGCCACAACGATGGTGGCGTTCTAGTGGACTACGTGATCAGGAGGGGGTCAGCTTTAGGTACGGACATGCCGCGAGCTTTGGAGGCTTGGTTGTGGTTGACTATTGGTTCTACTCTTTTTGTGGACAAGAGTGCCAATAGGATTAAACCACAACACCTTGTGCACATTCGGGGACAATTGCAGACTGTGCATCAGAATGCTTGGGGTACATCTACACTAGCCTACTTGTATAGACATCTAGGTAAGGCTAGTAGAGGATCTTGCAGCGGGATGGCGGGTTGTATGACCCTACTGCAGGCATGGATATACGAGCACTTCCCAGCGTTCAGACCGCATTCAGTGCCGATGCCTGATGATCCCCACACCCCGCGCGCTGCTTTGTGGACCACTGGACCCCGTCAGGCCAGCATTTCCCGACTGCAGAGGTACCGGCATGCCCTTGACCACTTGCGTCCGGAGGAGGTATGTCAACATATATTTGCCGATTTTAGTAATAAAATGTTTATAATAAATTGTAAATATGTAATTGCTGCACATATATGACATTAATTTTATATATTACAGGTGACATGGACCCCATACGGTCATTTTCCGCACGTACGCACCCCGATCACCATGTACAGGGGGTTGATCGCATGTGGTGGTGAGGTCGAGCCGTACATGCCAGATAGGTGCGTCCGACAGTTGGGATACGTGCAGGATATCCCAGCCGACATCCTCCTTCCGAAGACGGCGTTTCGGCCGTACAGTGGTGGGTACACTGTGGTTTATGACTTGGCGTTCGCCAAGAGCATATGGCGGGCACCACGTATGGCGTGTATACGTCCCGATGACTTCCAGCCTGCTGACGTTCCCGGCGCAGTCACCCACGATTACCTTACATGGTATCGTCAGCACTCCCACCCATACCTGTTCATCGATGGCCCCCCAGCTGATGATGGTGGAGTTCCGCCGCGAACCAACACTGAATATGTAAGTGTTTCTTCGTTATATAATTTGATAAAAGTATAATGTTATATTGTTATCGAATAAGTGAAAGTAATCAATGCAATGTATTGTCTTTGTAGTGGGTCAGCCGGTGGCGAAATTACGGTGAGGACGCCTTAGAGATCATCAGACGTAGTGGGTTACCCGAGACGGAAGAAATGGAGGCTAGGTTGAGGGCGGAGCTAGATAGATGGCATTTGGCTGGTTGATTGTAGTATATTACTATGTTATATTGTTATTCTATTTATTTTGTGATACTATTAGGATTCTGTTGCGTTATATGTTACATGTTTACTCATTTTTTGTGCACTTATGAAATTAAAATCGGGAAACTAAAAAAAAATGATGATTATTAACAGAACAATGTAATTTTCAAAACAAAGTTAAATGGCTACAAAAATCATGGTCCACAAATCAAGTCCCAATGGTCCAGCCTATTTTTAAATTCATCTTCTGCTGCAAAACGAGCCATAGCCGCATCACAGTGATGCCTCCACACCAATGCCAATGATGGTACAGGACAATCACCCGTCAAACTGACATGAACGAAATGATTACCATGTACGTGCGCAATGGCTATCTGTCGAGATGGTCTGGCGACACCACGGTGGGGCCGCAAAGGGAGAATGGAGAAACAGCAACCGCGAGCATGACTGAGGTGGATTACCAAGGCGTTTGCATAATTGGCGATAGCAAACAAATCCGTTGGGGTGCTCATCCAGCCAGCAAAGGGGCATGGTGATGTAAAATGATTCAATCGACCAATTGCCCAAGCAATAGGATCTGCGTTTGCCTCAACTAGAGCCTGTGGTAGACATGCACCGAGGAGGCGGCTGTAAGTATCCGGATGCATGAGAATCTCTCCAATAGAGGCAGTTCGTACAGTCTCCCAATCATTCTCATTGCCATGCAGTCCGAGTGCAACGGCGCGAAATCCGCAATTGCCATCCGACTCTACGTCCGTAATGGCATTGCAGAAAGGATGGACATAATGTGGAATCATTGGGATACTCTCACTGTCCGCTCTACCTACAAATTGGAATATAAACACGTAATAGTAATTTTTGGGCTTATAACAAAAAAAAAAAAAAAATATCGTAACCAATCAATATAAATTCACAAACAGAACAAAACATAGATTACCTTCATCGAATGGCAACGATCTTTGAGAAGATCTCCTGGATGAATTACTGCGTCTTAAACCTCTCTCGCGAGCGCTCTGCTCGCGCCGCACGGATTCATGTAATCTTGGTCTACCCCTTGCTGTTGACAAAATGGCTGGTTCGAACACACTGGCATTGTCAGTATTGAGGGACTCATTCATCTTGACAATCAGACCTCGCTGCACCACGCGTGGACTATTCTCGAATTGAGGAACGATTTTCTGGCGAAAGTATCTGTTAAAAACAATGAATTACAACAAATTAAAATTATTTGTATAAATGTATGTTAATGAATCAAAATATCATAAAATAAAATACATAATGTAAATCTTACTGAAGTTCTGCAGATAATGTGTTCGAATCTACTTCAGATGTCTCAATCGTCAACCGCTTCCAGAAATCGTGCACCATTTCCACGGTGATCGTGTCGTGCGATTCCCTCAACTTCCATATGTCACAGGCACAAGGGATCCCATGCGTGGCCTTGCAGACACATCCACATCTCTCGAACAAATCATTACCCAACTTGGTAATCTTTTCAACTTGTTCGCTGATTAACTCCAAACAATAGTGAGAGACATGGCCATTCAATAATTCATACGGGAAACACAACATAGCTGTTGCTTTCTTGGAAATGCATGCCTCAAGGGTTTCCCTAAAATTACATCAATAAAGTCAAAGGTACGTAAATTAAATAAATACCGAAAAAGGCGAATTAATCTAATTAATAAATGTACCTTATCTGTGATAACTGGTAATTGACGTGGTCGTCAATCACCCCAAATAGCGTGTCAAGTGAATGTGTGCCAGCATTCATCCAATCCTTCAGTGCGGCATGCGTACTCTCCACTCTGTTACTGCTAGTATTGCCAAAGTGCAGAATCTTGTTTGTCCAAGCCCTACAAAACATCTCTTTATAGGACAGCCAAGTCCTCTCCAGGTAGACAACAACAGATCCAGCAACTACAGAATAACCACTCTTCAACCGCTGCAGTAACACTTCATACTCTTCAACTGTTGCCGCATTAACAATTCCCTTCCAAAGCTTTTTTATTGCTTTTTTCCTATCACCCTCACCAACAAGCTTTCGCAACTGATTATCAACATCGCGGTCGATATGCCACAAACACAGCAGGTGGTGTGATCCAGGAAAATGATCCCTTATAGGATCCATCAAACTCATTTCGCGATCAGAAACAATAACGCTAGGTACATTTTCAGCATCCAACAACCCTCTCAATTGTTCAAAAACCCAATCATAACTAATTCTTTTCTCATCTCTCAAAAGGGCACATGCAATATTAAAATTCTTGTTGGAAGGAGTCATACCTATAATCTGAAAGAGTGGCATCTTGTACTTGTTCGTCTTGTATGTCGCGTCCACCACAATCACCCAATAATATCTGTTCAACAGCTGGATGGAAATTGGATGGGCAATGAATGCATGTGTGATAACACCTGTGCCCTCTTCTGTCAAAACTTTTACATAGTAATGCTTCTCCTCGGCGTAATGAACAAATTGCTGCGCAATATTTCTACCCTCGAACTTTGCTCTCCTGTCATCAGCTTTAAGATTGTTTAGCTGCCTCACTGTCACATTATCTTCAGGATACGTCTCGGCAAGATGATTCCTAATCAATTTTGGCTTCATATTTGCATTGTTCAAAGTCCTAGCAACCTCCCTTGCGCCAGCACTCATGCGGCTAAGCTGCCTGTGACCCTCTGGATACACTATAGCAGTGTGATTGTGCATTGAATTCGGACCTGGTGTGACTCTGACCCACCAACCATTATCCTTCACCACCTTGCAATATAACTTGAACCTGCACTTACATCCTCGCCGGCTAGTGTTCTTCCTCTCTTGTGGGAGAGGCCCTTGTTCAACCGGATCTTTGAATCTATTGCAACGATATGTGACTGAGTTTCCATTGTTACCCCACCCCACTTTAATCAGCTCGAAGCGAAATGTAAGAGCCAACTCCGAATAATATGTATATGCTTGTTCTTCAGTTGGAAAAAAACCAGGACACTGAAACTCGAGACTCAAATCCCTCTGAATGTCTGGTAATCCATTTGGATCCTGCGACATTCATCAAATTAATACCAAAAATAAGTAATTACATATACAATTAAAAGATATAAGTTCCAAGGAAAAATCGCATGTAATTGGCGAAGTATCAGGAAAAAATCGCCCAGCTTAGGTGATTTTTTGTGGAAAGTTCGCCAATTGCATGTGAAAATGGGGATAAATTTCGCCTGCAATGTGCGAATTTTGCTGAAAAATTCGCCTGCACTGTGCGAATTTTTCAGCAAAATTCGCCTGCACTGTGCGAATTTTGCTGAAAAATTCGCCTGCACTGTGCGAATTTTTCTGCAAAATTCGCCTGCAGTGGGCGAATTTTGTCAGAAAATTCGCCTGCATTGTGCGAATTTTTCAGCAAAATTCGCACATTGCAGGCGAATTTTCTCCCGATTTTCACATGCAATTGGCGAACTTTCCACAAAAAATCACCTAAGCTGGGCGATTTTTTCCTGATACTTCGCCAATTACATGCGATTTTTCCATCAAATTTCGCAAAACATGTGCGATTTTTACACCAGTATGAAAAAAACTATACAAAAGTGTTAAATTCGTACCATATTTGCGTATATTTTGGAGTAGACGCTGTCCCAAACTAACCAAAATATGTGTTCCAATTTGCTTCGACGATTTTGAACGTTTTTTGGAATGATTTCGAATGGTTTTGTTTGATTTTTGAAGGAGTTTTGTCTGTTTTGATATGTATTTTGTATTGCATGAAGTATATACCTTATTCATATGTTAGGGGCAGTTTTGTCATTTCACTTTTTTTTTTGAGCTACAAATAGTAAATTTGAGCTACAAATAGTAAGATCCGTTTATAAAATGGTGGTATAGATTTTGTCCATCTAAAACCATCCTTCCTAAAACATTTCTTTCCTCATATGGAAATTGGGTCAAAGTTTCACCAAAAATATCAGAATTGGTGGCATCTAATAGATGTACTGAATAACTTGCTAATATGTGGTTCTTTATAGAATTCTCCATCCCTTGGATTTGGAGATGGGTACCGAAAATCAGTTATACTGATAATAAATTACCTTGTATTATGCAAACTGCTTATATACAGTTTTGGGATAAAATGAATAAAATTGATCCCACCACTGATGCCTCATATGGTCAAGAAGTCTTAATGATTATTCAAGACAAAGTCACGCATTATATGCAGCATAAAGACACTCAAAGTCAAAAAGAGATTGATCATTTTCAGCACATTGCTATGAAGATGAAATTGCAAAAGGAGCATGTGTCTCAACAGGACCTAATACAGGCGTACATGGATGAGCTTAAAAAACATTTGAAAAATCATAATTCCAATGATAATAAGTCAGACATTTCTATGACTTCCAGCAAATCTCAAGACAATATGGATGAATTTGCTCAGGATCCTGATGATATAGATGAACTTGATGAAGAGTTCATGAACGAGCAATTGAAAGAGTTGATAGCTGGACTCCACAAAGAAGAACAAGCCAAAGATAAAGGCAAAAGCAAGATGATCTGATAGAGACATAAAGCAGAATGAAGATAGCAGCCGATGGAGACATCAAAATGATGGAGACTTAAAGTTTCATTATGTCAGTAGTGACCTCATTAGGTCTAATATGTAAGCAATAACCTCATTTGGTCTAATAATGTAACTGGACTTCAAAATGATATTTTCAAGTCCATAATAGTTAGATTTTGTTTGCTATAAATAGCTTAGTTCACAGCAGAAGGAAGGCATCCTCTTCTGCCTCTTCTCTTCTCTCTCTTGTACACAACTCTCTTTGTATATTTCTCTCTTTGTATATTTCTTTCAGTTAATATATTACTCCAGCGGAGGTTTTCTTATTTATAAGCAGCATTGGGATTTCTTTATATTTATTCTGGTGTCATCAAATCAGTAAGTTTTCTAATTTTATTTTCTTGAATTATATTCATTAGTATGAGAGGCTAAAAGCCTCATGGTTAGAATAAAAGTTGAGTAATTATGTAAATTCATAGTTTAGATCCTTGTTATTGAGAAATCCTCTCATACATTAACATTATTAGTATTTTCAACAAATAAAGATTTATCCTTTTCAAAATTTAAAATACAGTCATATCTTTTCCTTCATCTATTATTTTAAAATTTTATCTTTACAATAATTTTAAATAGTAGTTTATGTTACATATCTTCTTTCATTGTTTTGAATCTTTTAAGATGAAACCATGATCATGTATCATGTGAATTATAAGTAGTAGTACGTATATTAAGATTTTAACATTTAATGTGATAGATTTAATAGGACAGTTTCAATAAAATAAAAGTAAAAATTTTAATAAAATTATTATATAAAATAAAAATAAAAATAATATTATTTTTAAAATAAAAAATTTAGAGAAGAATAATATAAAAATAGGATGAAAAGAACATGATTATCTTTTTTAAAAAAATGTAATTACAATTGACTTATGTCACTAAAATTTGATATGTGATCTCGTGGTTAAAGCACACGCGATCACATATCAAAAGCTTTCAAAGCACTTAGTAATATTGATTACAATTGACTTATGTGGATAAAATTTATTTAAAAAAATATAAAATGAAAAGAATTATAAGATACATAATTTTGAGTATCTGTAAATTTTTATGTCAACTCAAAATTTAGGAATGACATAATAATGTAACGGAAATGTTAAAAACTATCAAAACACAAGCACTAAATCATAAACATGAAACAAACTTAGTAGGTCATATCATGATGAATGACACAAGAATGATAAAAGTTTTCAAATACTTTATATTTTAAAGTAATTAGAATTTCTTTTGATGCAACTCCCTTAATATTTTGTCAAACGTGAGAAGTTTAAATTCCTACCCAAAATAACAAACGAACACTCTCATCATGTATCATCAAAATTTATTAGTCATAAACAAAAGTTTTGTCACCAATAAAACTTTTAAGAGAAATGAAAATAAAAAATAAAACTACATTGATTTGCAAACTGGATCTTTCAAAGTGATACAATATTTTTCTCAATCAAACTTGCTGAAATAATACAAAAATTAATACAAAACCTACACATATCCAAATAAACATGCCAAGTCAAGCCAGTTTTTACATTTGTCTATAAGAAATGTCAACTTAGAAGAGATTACTGCTAGAGGGCCATCTAAGAACAAATGAAATATATTAAAATATAGAGAATCAGTGTTTCCAATGCATATGTGTATAGCAAACCATGATGTGCACCAAGAACACGACTTTCATAATAGCACAAAATTTTATCAAAATAACGCCACTTTTAAAGAGATTATCTTTCCATACAATTTGATCAACCTGTTCAAAAAACAAGACTTAACAATATATATATATATACATAAAAAGGGAGGATGGATGAATGGTTGAGAATAGTAGCATTCAAAATTTACCTGCTCGAGAAAACCAAACCTACAAAGGTCTTCAAACGGATTGAAAGATATATCTATGGCAATATTTTGTACAATACATTCCAAAAGTTTAACATGCTGAGACATACACAGTCATTTAAGCAGACGAGACAAACTCTGAAAACACATGTATATGTACAAGAAAGCTATAAATTTATATATCAAAAGTGATAGAAACATTGAAATCACACCAGTCTCCAAATTGCACCACCCTGACATTACTCCATATGTGTATTAAAAGATTATGCTCACACAAACAGACCACATTATAATCAAAATATTTTGGAAGAGAACCTCATGAAAATGTAATCAAGTGACGTGCCCATGATGTTCATGGAGAATATATTATTTTAACTAAAATGGAATTATAAAAAATGCACAAAATTTTGCAATCAGAAAAAAATTCAAGATATTATATCTGAAAAATATAAACAATAAAATGCTCAAGATCAAAATATCAAACTCTAAATAATCTCGCATCAATAAACAATTAAAATAGCTAACAAATTTTTCTAAGAGGGGCTGCACAATTCAATGCGGCAACCTCTCCCAAATTCATTACTAACAAAATTAATATAATCTCCATAGGTATAAACAAATATACAAAACACACACAATTACATAAATAAATGCTATTGGGGCAGTTATAAACTTTCAAAATTTCATCATTGTGTAATAAAATAATTTTGAATAGAGTCAAAACTCAAAAAAATCCTAAATTTAGAATAATGTTGTCTGAAACGTCAATTAGTTAATTTTTTTATGTTTCTAATTGTATTTTTTTTATTGTATAATCACAAATCTATACTAACTTGAATCAATTTTAACCTACAAATTTAATACTAAATATAATTTATAATAATTTCTCTCTTTTAATATTTAATTTAATAATAATAGGAAATGTCAATTAGATTATTATTAATTCTTTTACTACCTATTCTATCTATTCTCACCGAAGGTTGTTGTACTTCTCATCCAGTTTCAAGTGTGGCTCTTGAAAGTTAGAGATAACAACAACCATCATTTTCTCAACTATCTCAACTTTGTAATCATTTTTTTCCTATTTTTGATTCTTTTTCTTACACTAAAGCATTTAGTTTGTGTAGTTCCTCAGTCAAAATTTTTATTCTCTTCTACAGGATATGTCTCTTTTTCTTCGATTGAATAAGAGTTGTTGTGCTTCTCATTCAGGCCTCTTTGAAGTTTGTAGAATAGCAGTCATCCTTTTCTTATCTCAATGTTGCAATCATTTTCTGATGTCTATGCTTCTTTTTTCTTTCACCAAAGCATGTAGTTTCTGCAACTTTTTAGTCAATATTTATATTTTCTTCTACATCATATCTCTATCTATTTCATCATCTCCTGTTGAGGGCCATTGGAAACATTGATTTAAACTGAGCATCTCATATTTTTATAAAATACATAAGAATGAGAAAAGATTGCAAAAACCAACAAGAAAATAAACAAAACATATAAATACAATGTCCATTATTATCGAATTTGCATATCAAACTTGAAACAACCATTGTTATATATAATAAACCAAAACCAAATTATGTATTTTGTGATTGCATATATGAACATGGGATCCAAAATCCGTGATATGTCAAAAAGATATGTTCTACAACTATGTCAATAACTGAACGAAATATATGAGTAGAAATCACCGTATAAGTGCTTATGGACAACAGAAAAGAAGCCAACTACATGCATATATATAATTGGACAAGACATAATAACTCTACTAATTTATCATTGAACATATATGCTGATATGAAAAGTTTTTGAAATTGCTAACTGAAGTTATGCAATTCAACAAATCGAAAAAACAAACATCTAAATTTTGAAATCTAAAACTGAATCTTAAATAAACTGTTGGACATACTAAATAAAATGCATGTTCAACATAAAAAATACATCATAACTGTGATTTACTTTTTCATTCAATGACCAGATATGAGATCTAATTTACCAAGGCAACCAGAGCCTGAACAAACCAAAAAAAAAAAAAAAAAAAACAATTCCAATTCCCATTACTAGAGAATTTAAGTGTCTCGTGCTATAAAAAAAATATTATTAACTCTAAACATCTAAAACCAAAATATGAATTTAAAATATCTGAGTATATGAGATCTAAATTACATAATGGGTTTGAAGAATATAGATAAAACCATCACATTCATTACCCATTATAACTTACTTGATATCCATCAACTAATTTCGTCGAATTTGAATAATATTACCTCCATCAACGCCTCTGAGTGATTTATTTTGAGTTGAATGTAAAAACAAGAAATTTGGATTTTGAAACAAATCTTTACTTTCCTGTATAAATAACTGTAATTTTTGGTGAACAATTCAAATTTAAAATTAAAATGTGAAAAAAAGGGAAAAACACTTGGAAAAGAAATTAGGTCTCCCACGGAAACAAAAAGACAACAATCCTGAAACAAACAAACCGCAAAAAATAAGGAGATGGAAGAATTAGTTATATTCTAAATATTTTTTGTAAAAAAAAAATGCGCATGTAGACATGTGATTTGGTTGTTGGGCATATCCAGCAGTTAATTGTTGGGATGATAACTTTATTTTTTAATTTGAATTTTAAATTAATATATGGTATTAGTAGTTATCGCCCCAATTTTAACAAAATTGTCCTTTTATTTTAAAAAGGGGAAAAGAGAAGGTAAAGGAGGAGGTATTTTAGTTCAAATTGAGGAAGTAGAGGATAAAAACTAAGGCAGTACCTAGTAAAATTTTTAATAAAAAGATAGAAGGGATGGAATTTATGTCAAGATAAATTTTACTAGTTACCACAATTTTTTTTTGCTATTTTCATGAATAGGATTTTATGCATTCCGCTTTTGTTTGGGATGCGAAGCAGGAATTAACAAAAGTACAATCAATGCCAATATGATTCATCCTGGTGCTATTGTCACCTTTGTACGAAAAGGAATTCAATACCTAGAATTAGAAGTAAATTTAAGTAATGAAAAGATATAGAGGTGGACGAATATTTTCAATTTACAGAACCATTAGATCTTATTACAAAGGACGTGTATGAACTACAAAGGGTCATAAAAGAAAATATAAAAAAAGATAGTAGTTGGAATTTGTTGTTATAACTCAGCAATGATCTGTTGCTACAAAAGATGTCCAGCGCATGCAATTTGCGCACATGATTGAAAAAAAAAGTAACCCGGTGTGCAATTATCTTCCTCACAAAAAAGAAAGAGTAGATGACACGGAATTTCTAGCAGGACACATTCTGCATTATACATGACAAGTGCTTTGTGATTTTGCCTTACAAACTGATTTTTCCATGAGATACAATTAGTTATTACAAAAGGAAAAAAAAAAAAAAAGCATTTCAATAGTAAAAATAATAATAATAATAGATTTTTTTTCCTTTCTTGAAGGACCGTTCATATATAATATTTGGTTATTTGTTTAATAATTGAATAGTGTCATTAACTTCGATACCATATAAGTTTAATTGTAGGACTAAATATAAATTTTTTTTTTTGAAATATTAAGCATATCTAGGGATGGATCTTTTGTTTTATGTATTCTTCATATACAAATTTTAATAAATATGTCATTTTAAATAAAATTTAGGTTGTTTTATTATTTTTTTCTTGAAAAGTATTGTGCATATTGCGCATTTAGGTATCATTTTAACAATTTAAATTAAATGAAAAAAATAGAAAACGTAAATTCAACCTCATTAGTTTCTATTTTCTCCATAAAGTGAAGGACTCAACTCCAAAAAATCTTAAGTTGTCATGGTTTATTTTAGGGCGATGACAAATTATTACTAGTATTTTTATGACGTATTTCTTCCTGATTTATTAAATTATTTTATTTGTATATTGTTTTATTTTTTATTTTCAATATAAATTTCATAAAATATAGCATAAAAGGTTTGATAAAGATGGTACGAAAATTAAACATTAAATTTTACTAGTTACTGCCCTAATTTTTACCATCTATCGCCTCAATTTGGACTAAAAAAAACCCCCTCCTTTACCCTCTCTCTTTCCCCGCTTTGAAGCAAAAGGACAATTTTATCAAAATTGGGGCGGTAATGTTTAAAACTGAGGAGGTAACTAGTAATACCATTAAACATTCTTTGTAGGGTGGACACATGTGCCATTATATACAATAATGACCAAGATGCCGGCAATCGTGGTAAAGTAGAGATACGGCCTCCATCGTAATTGGAAGTTTTATCCTTCATTTCTAGATTTAGATATATGTTGGAGATGAATCAAAATTGCAACATGTTGAACCAAGAGTCATACGTTGAACAAACGATCAAAAAATTGGGGGAACAACTAAAAAATGTGCAACCAGAAAATCGATAGAAAAATGTTGAAGATATTATATATTGATGTCTGGAAGTGAAAAACTTTGAAAAGTTTAGTAGAATGGATGTGGTTGACACTAGACGGCTTTTAAGCAATGGTAAAAAATGGTCACACTTCTAATTAATGCTATAGAAAAACATCTGTGATAAATTGTAATTATAGTTACGAATTTTAAAACATTAATGATGAAAATTTTGAAGATACTTATACCAAAATTGGTGGTTGATAATATTTTCATTCACCTTTGTTTCGTTGATTTTCTTTTTTTCTTTACTTGAATGATGTGGGAAAAATGAAGGTCCATTTACTTCTTTGGTTTTGTAATTTAATTAAATAATTAAGATCCAATTTCTATTTAGTAATTTGTGGAATAGATCCGCCAGTGGCTTATCTAAAAATGGATAGACAGTGACGATAAAATTCTTCTTGACCAATTTATTCAATATGGCATTTCAATAGACATGGCATTCTCAGGTGGCATGACATTCTCATGTGACATGATATTCTCAAAGAGTATCCAGAAGACTATTAGGTGCAAGAACCTGTAATATAAAAAGTGAGAGCTTGCCTTGGTCCTTCAGTTTTAACATTTGAAGTAACCCTAACTAGAGCAAGTTATATAGCTAACTCGGTTTTGTCACCTTGGAGTGCTAGCTGCATTAAGCAATGTAATAATTGCCGAAAGGTAAACTGCTATGGGCTTTGGTAAGGTCACTTCTTGCACTAGGATAGTTGCTGGGATTACGACACAGTAGAAGAAAAAAGTAACCCAGTGCGCAATTATCTTCCTCACGAAAAAGAAGCAGTAGATGACATGAAACTTCTTCCTGCTAGACACACGCTATTATGTAGGAGAAGTGCTTTGTGATTTTGCATGAGAAACTGATTATTTCCATGCGATACAATTAGTTATTACATAAGGAAAAAAATAGCATTTCAATAGTAATAGTAATAATAATAATAATAGTAATAATAATAATAATAATAATAATAAATTTTTTTCCCTTTCTGGTTAATGACCATGCATATATAATATTTGGTTTTTTTTTTAACAATTGAATAGTGTCAGTAATTTTGATACCATATAAGTTCAATTGTAGGACTAAAATAAACTTTTTTCATGAAATATTAAACATATATAGGGATGGATATTTTGTTTTATGTATTATTCGGATACAAATTTTAATAAATATGTCATTTTAAATAAAATTTAAATTTTTTTACATTTTTTTTTTGCTTGAAAAGTATTGTGCATGTTGCGTGTTTATTTATCATTTTAACAATTTAAATTAAATGACAAAAAAAAAAAAATGAAAACGCAGAGTCAACCTTATTATTTTCTATTTTCTTCTTAAAATAAAGGACTTAACTCCAAGGAATCCTAATTTGCCCTGGTTTATTTACATGGTTAGGGCGATGGCATCTTTTATTAAATTATTCCTAATATTTTTATGACACATTCCTTCCTGATTTATTAAATTATTTTAATTTATACTTTTTTATTTTTTATTTTGAATATAAATTGCATAAAATATAGCAGAAAATGTTTGATAAAGATGGTACGAGAAATAAACATTCTTTGCAGGGTGGACACTTGTGCCATTGTATACAATAATGACCAAGATTCTGAAAGTCGTGGTAAAGTAGAGACATGGCCTCCATCGTCATTAGAAGTTTTGTCATTCATTTCTAGATTTAGAAATATGTTGGAGATAGATCAAAATTGCAACATGTTGAACCAAGAATCATACGTTGAACAAAAGATCAAAAATTGAGGGACCAACTAAAAAATGTGCAACCAGAAAATCGATATAAAAATGTTGAAGATATGATATATTGATGTCTAGAAGTGAAAAACTTTGAAAAGTTTAGTAGAGCGGATGTGGTTGACACTGGACAGCTTCTAAGCAAATGGTAAAAGAAGGGCACACTTCTATTTAATACTATAGAAAGACATCCATGATAAATTGTAATCATAGTTACGGATTTGAAAATATTAGTGATGAAAATTTTGAAGATACTTATAACAAAATTTGTGGTTGATAATATTTTCATTCACATTTGTTTCGTTAATTTTCTTTTTTCTTTTCCTTGATGATGTGGGAAAAATGAAGGTCCATTTACTTCTTTGTTTTTGTAATTTAATTAAATAATTAAGATGCATTTTCTCTTTAATAATTTATGGAATAGATCCGCCGATGACTTATCGAAAAGAGGATAGACAATGACGATAAAATTCTTGCTTGACCAAATTATTTAATATTGCATTTCAATAGACATGACTTTCTCACGTGACATGACATTCTCAAAGAGTATCTAGAAGACCATTTGGTGTAAGGACATATAATATAAAAAGTGAGAGCCTCCCCTTGGTCCTTCAGTTTTAACATTTGAAGTAACCCTAACTAGAGTAAGTTATATAGCTAACTCGGCTTTATCACCTTGAAGTTCTAGTTGCATTAAGCAAGGTAATTGACGTGATTCCCAAAATGTACCATTTTATGACCAAAAATCATGCATGTTTAGCTTACTTTTAGTTGAATTTCAATGATTATGATACCTTTTATGAGCTTTCAATGCATTTATAGTTGGATTTGCATGATTTTATAGTAAGGAGGCATGTTGGAGATTCTTGAAGAAACTTAAAGACTTTTGAAGGAAAAAGAAAGAAAACACGCAGAATTGGAGTTTAAAGAGAAGATTTTGGAAAGAGCGCAAAAAGAAGAAGAATTTTGAGATCGGCATCCACTGGGCGCTGGCGCCTGATTGCCGCCTACCTCAGTGTCATCACTTCGCCACCGCCTGGTCTTTGCCTTAAAATCGTTGATGAAAGTTCAAAATTACCCTTGGCGTGATTTTTCTTATGTAGTTCCAATTTTTGCCTTCTGGAACCTTTCTTAATGGCCAAGGGCCCTTGTAAATACACATACTATTACACCTTAATAGGTTTTAGAGAGTTGAGAGAGAGTAGCTTAGGATGAAGAAACACACTTCACCTTTTTCAGACACACACAATGAAATCTCTTAGAACTACTATGTTCTAAGTAGATTATAGGGAAATCTACCCTTCTAAGTGATAGGGGGTACTGGATTTCTAAAGATGTAGAACAAATTCATGGATCAATGAAATTTATTTGATTATGGGTATTTCGTTTGAAGAAATCAAAGGCTCTTATCGTGAATGGTTGATAATGAAAGATTATCTGCCCGGGCCTAGCCAGAAACTCACTTTCGTGCTACGCATTTCAGAATCGGAATCTCTGGCCAGGCCTAGACGCTAGCACAATCGCTATTCCAACCCTTGCTTGAAATAACATTGCGCAGGATCTTGGTTTGTACTTATTCGATTTATCACGCAACAAAAATTCTTAATTAAAGTGGAAGAATAAGAATTACCTATTGAAGCGTTCACTCAAGTGATTCTCTTGTATCCCTCAAGACTTTGCGTGTATGCTGTATAGGCAACAATCTAATGAGCAATTTGATCAGCTAATCACCACAACTGGGTCACCATAAAATTCTCCGGAACCGCCACCCGCGTGCATGGACTTCACGCACCGCCTGAAAGAGACTCACGCACTGCCGCTCCTTGAACCACGTGCGGCCAGGAATTGAGAAAATTCGGCCTCCGGTTTGAAGGGAGAGCAGCTGACTTTTTAAGCTTCAAAAATCTGAACTTGAGAGATAAAATAATTTCTCTCTCTAGGATTGTCTCTCTCTAGTTTTCTTGTCTTGAAAACTTATGAATTGTGTATGTGGAATAGCTAATCTCTTGTCTATATATAGAGTTACAAGAGAGATCCCAAGTTGGTTTAGGATTGGTCTTCCTAATGGGTTTAGGTAATTAATTAGTTTCCAAATCCAATTAGGTAACCGATCTAATAGGATAAACCAAATCCAATTAGATTTCCTAATCTCTAGGATTTCCTAATTCTAATTGAAACTTAAGACTTAATTAATTAATTAAATAATTCCACTTTGTTAATTACTTAATTAACCCTTAGGAATAATTAATCAATTAATTAATTCTACCTATTCAATTAACCCATTACAAAATTAATCGTACCACTAACGGATTAATTTTGACACTACTATTCTACACCAGAATTGCTTCCGGAATAACTTAATTAATTTATTCATAATCTCCCCACATCAAAGATATAGTGCTCGTTAATTTATTAATTTACTGATAAATTAATTAATTAACTTCTTTAATTTTGAGACTAGTACCACTCGACCTTTTTACTATATCGAACATAATACCACCAGCTGGGTTTAGTATAATAAACATAACGAACTCATCTCGAGAGCACCATTACCCCTGAAGCACCGGTACATGGTTTCCTTTCGACAAGCAGCAACACACCAAGCAACTAAACACGTGCACTCAACCTACCGAGACTATTGGCCACAATTGACCTCACCCATTGGCAGATCAAAGTATACTATGTCTAATCCTCATGCCCGCTCGAGTCTAGGGATTAAGAGATAGAATACTAAGAATGATTTGTCTATTAAATCAGTACAAGACAAATTATTCTAAATGGTCAAGTTCAATACGCCCCAGACATATCTATATGATTCAATCAGTTTAGACAAACCAATTATCCGAATCACATAATAACCTAAACCGATAGTTTGTCCAAAACTGTCTCGGTTACAAACCTCATTTATATATTATGTCTTTTAACCAATGACTAGATCTACTGTGTCACACAAGACGCCTCATCATCTAACTACATAATATAAATGGACAAATAATGCACAATAAAATAGAACCAAAACATAAATTGATATATTAACTGGGAAAATGTACAATACAAGCATAGCTTATGTATTCAACTCCAACAGATAAGAGCTGCACTAATTTTCTTTAGATGGAGTTCCATTATGATTATTTGTCATTCACCATGCTAATCTTGTTCTCTTCTATGAATATTCATGAATATTGATATGTGGGTGATGTAAATGGGGTTAATTCTTGTTCTTATATGGAGATTTTGCTAACGTACATATGTGTTGAATCTACTCATTTTATCAAGAATTTGTATGATGTTTGCTTATGTAGGTATTTGGGTTAGGTTAATTGGGCTTACTTTTGTTGCAAGTTTGGTTGATTTGATGTTTATTTGTCATGTGAGTTGATTGTTGTCCTTATCTTGGTTAATTTGAGTATATGATTGATAGTGGAGTAGGATTGACAATCCTATTTCTATTATTGATTGCTAATGGTTTTGTCATGGATCTTTGTTTTATTCAATTAGGGGAAAGATTGTGTAGGTATTACTAATGCTAATCCTCATATGGAAATAAGAAAATGGTATTATTATAGTATTTGGGTGAGATTGGCTTTTCTACAATTGCATGAGATTCTACATATCAATAGTCCCTTGGATCTTGGTTGTGGTATGATTTTCCGTCTTTACCTATTTTATCTTTCATTTTATTTCTTTTGTTATTTGCATGTTTACTTAAAATTACTCATCTACCCCTTTGTTTTTGTTAGATTCTTAGGCTAGAAACTAATAGAACCTTGGTAAGTAAGGACTCGAACCCAACACTTTTATCAAGCAAGACCACAATTGTATGGGAACGAAACTTTAAGTACTATAGTTTTAGTATTTAGTTTTTATGTATTTATAAATTTATTTTGAAGTGTTCGCCTAAAACTTATACAACGACAGAGCATGTCAGTAATAAGTTCCGGAAGGTAAACTGCTATGGGCTTTGGTAAGGTCACTTCTAGCACTAGGATGGTTGCTGGGATTACGACATAGTAGAAGAAGAAAGTAACCCAGTGAGCAATTAACTTCCTCATGAAAAAGAAGCAGTAGATGACATGGAATTTCTTCTAGCAGGACGCAAGATGCATTAGATCAGAGAAATGCTTTGTGATTTTGCCTGAGAAACTGATTATTTCCATGTGATAAAATTAGTTATTACATAAGGAAAAAAGAATAGCATTTCAATAGTAATAGTAATAGTAATAGTAATAATAATAATAATAATAAAAAATTATTTTTCCCCTTCTAGTCAAGGACTGTACATATATAATATTTTCTTCTTTTTTTTAATAATTGAATAGTGTCATTAACTTCGAGACCATATAAGTTTAATTGTATGACTAAATATAAACTTGTTTTATGAAATATTAAGCATATCTAGGGATGGATCTTTTGTTTTATGTATTCTCGGGATACTAATTTTAATAGATATAGCCTTTGAAATAAAATTTAAGTTTTTTAAAATTTTTTTTGTCTTGAAAATTATCGTGCACGTTGCGTGTTTAGCTATCAATTTAATAATTTAAATTTAAATTTAAAAATAAAAAATTAGACCAAACCTCATTAGTTTCTAGTTTCTCCCTAAAATAAATGACTTAACTCTAGGGCATCCTAAGTTGCCTTAGTTTATTTATATGGTTATGGGGGCCGATGAAACTTTCATATTTTTTTTTTCTTCTAGCCTTGAATAATAGTGAAAAAAATAAGGTGTGTTTACTTCTTTGTTTTTGTAGTTTAAATAAATAATTAAAATCAGTTTCACTTTACTAAATTATGTAATACACCTACCGGTGACAAAGAAAAAGAAAAAAGGATGGACGGTGACATTACAACTCTTTCTTTACCAACTTACTTAATATGAAATTTCAATAGTAATAATAATAATAATAGCATTTTTTCCTTTTCTGGTCAAGTATTTCACGTTTATAATGTTTGTTTATTTACTTAATAATTGTCTTTAGCTTCTCTGTCACATAATCTTAATTTTTGGGTTTTGGTTGAGAAGCAAGCAAACATTTTACGTCCGGAACAACCTCCTTGTTTTAACATACCAGAAATGATACCTTCAACAACAAGAGTGGTTCACGCTGAACATAGAAGAGAAGGATCAACGTTTTTTGAAATACCCAAAGATAGGCACAATTTTCGAGTTGAGAGTAGAGAATTGTTTTCCTGCAATTTTGAAGCCTGGAGAAAGTTGGAATCAGAAAAAAATACAACATCCATTTATTCACCAATTCGGAAATTTCTTGGTGATCATTTCATCCATAACTCAGATTATCAAGCCAAATCGGTTATGAGTTACAAACCAATGAAGATGTTCTTGTCCTTTTCGGCTCTAGGGTTTGTAGTCTTGCTTAATGAGAAGTTGCGTAGGTCACCCTTATTTTCATCATGCTATCGTATTGAATCCTCAAACCTGAGAGAAAGTGTCGCTATTCATTGCCGATGAAAATGTAGATTTAGTCAGACAAGTCTGTGGAATTTTCAACCACCTGATCCTGGAAGACATATGTGTCTCTTGGGACACAGAGAGATATAAGTTTAATTTAATTGAAACACTAAAAATAAACTTGTTTTATGAAATATTGAACAATTCATTAGATGGATCTTTACTTTTTTTTTTTGCATTTTTGGATAAACATTTTAATAAATTTTTTTGAAGTTAAAAATTTTAATAAATTAGGCATTTTAAATAAAATTTAGGGGTCTTTTTTCTAATTTTTTGTTTCTCATGACAAGTATCGTGCATGTTGCGTGTTTAGTTATCATTTTAATAATTTGAAATTTAAATAAAAAAATTAAAGCTTACACCAATATTAGTAGTTTCTAGTTTCTCCTTAAAATAGATTACTTAACTCTAGGGTATCCTAAGTTGCCTTGGTTTATTTCCATGGTTAGGGAGGCCGATGACACTTTCGTCTTTTTTTCTTTTTGTCATGTATAATAGTGGAAAAAATGAAGGTGCGTTTACTTCTCTTTTTTTTTTTTTTTTTTTTTTTGTATTTTAATTAAATAATTAATATCCATTTCTCTTTAAGAGATTATGTAGTACACCCGCAGGTGACATATAAAAGAAATTGATAGACGGTGACGTTAAAACTCTTTCTTGACCAACTTACTTAATATGAAATTTCAATAGTAATAATAATAGTAGCTTTTTTTATTTTTTGGTCAAGCATCGTGCATTTATAATGTTTAGTTATTTATTTAATAATTGTCTTTAACTTCTCTATCATATAAGTTTAATTTTTGGGTTCTCGTTGAGAAGCAAGCAAACATTTTCTGTCCTGACGAACCTCCTCGTTTTAATATCACTGAAATGATGCATTCAATAACAAGAGTGGTTCACGGTGAACTTAGAAGAGAAGGATCATCATTTTTTGAAATACCCAAATATTGGCACAATTTTCGAATTGAGAGCAGATAATTGTTTTCCTTCAATTTTGAAGCCTGGAGAAAGTTGGAATAAAAAAAAAAAAATACAGCATCCATTTCTTCACCAACTGGGAAATTTCTTGGTGATCATTTGATCCAGAACTCAGATTATCAAGCCTGATGAGTTTCAAATCAATGAAGAAGTTCTTGTCCTTTTCGGCTTTATGGTTTGTAGTCTTGCTGATGTGAACCTAGGCTCACCCGAAGGTAACTCTACATTCTTCTTATGTTCATCCTAGTAGCACCTACCAAAGAGATCCATTGGTAGACATTCAAGGTGCAATGGCAAAATCTAGGACGAAGAGGGTTGAAGAAAAGCTTAATTTGATGGTTCATGAGCATTATGGCAAAGTGGTTATTTTCAAGGATGATCTCAACCCCAAGAAAATTATCATCTTAAGTGTTTATTTGGATCAAGGCATCACTTGAATGTGATAGAGGAAGTGGCCGCACCATACTAGCCCATTCGGCCACCTGACTTTGGTTTTTTGGGCTACTTTTATTTGTTTTGAGTCTTGGGTTCTTTAACTGGTTTTTTAGTCCTTCATAGATATTTTTACCCTTAAATTGTATCCATAATTGTCCAAGGCCAGCCAAGTTCAAGCCCATCACATGGTACAAATCCATCTTGAAGATTCTAGAAGTTACTTGCATTGGAAGGCATCTAGAAGATGAAGATATGGAAGGTTGTGCGCGTGGAGGGAGTGGGGCGGCTGTCCTAATTCATTTCAAGCAGATTTTCAATTAATTAGAGTAAATTTTAATTGATTAGGACTTATTTTTGTAAGGTTAATCAAGAATAAAGTCATTCCTTAATTACTTAGAGTGATTGTAAGAATCTCTTGAGATTAGGATACTCTTCCTAAAGAGTTATTTCCTAATCTTGATATTGATTGATGGATTGCAAATTCTCTTGCTTCTCAAGACAATTTTCGGCCATCCTACTACTACATAAAGGGGGCTTGTGCTTCATTGTAAGACACACTTCATACACTTTATACAAGATATTTAAGAGTTTTCTCCTTCAAGAGCTTGCGAGTTCTTTTTCTTTGATCAATGCGTTAATAAAAAATCCCGACTTTATCAATAGTAGAGTTAGATATTATTGCAGTGTCATTCTAACAGAATTCTTGCGAGAATTCTTCCCACTAACACTTATTCCACAATCCCATAGAGGTAACCTTGCTACAACACGTTCCTAAACAAACCGCCATCTTCGAAGCAATCCGGATTTCACGTCACTTGCTCGATGAGAATTTGCGTAGATATCCCCCATTTTAATCTTATTGTCATATTGAATCCTCAAAACTGAGAGATTGTGTCGCTCTTCATTGCCAATGAAAATTTAGATTTAGTAGGACAAGTTTATGAAATTTTCAACCACCCAATCCTGGAAGACATATCTGTCCTCTTGGGACATAAAAAGATATAATCTTAATTTAATTGAAACACCAAAAATAAACTTTTTTATGAAATATTGAATAATTCTATAGATGGATCTTTACTTTTTTGTATTTTTGGATACAAATTTTAATAAATTTGGAATTTTAAATAAAATTTAGGTTTTTTTTAATTTTTTGTTTTGTCATGACAAGTATCATGCATGTTGCGTGTTTAGTTATCATTTTAATAATTTTAAATTTAAATAAAAAAATTAAATCTTAGACCCAACCTCATTAGTTTCTAGTTTCTCCCTAAAATAGATGACTTAACTCAAGGGTATCCTAAGTTACCTTGGTTTATTTCCATGGTTAGGGGGGCCGATGACACTTTCATCTTTTTTTTTTTCTTTTCCTTTTTGCCATGAATAATAGCAGAAAAAATAAAGGTGCGTTTACTTCTTCTTTTTTTTTTTTTGTAGTAGAATTAAATAATTATTATCCATTTCTCTTTAATAGATTATGTAATACACCTGCTGGTGACATATAAAAGAAATGGACGGTGACATATTAATATTACAACAATTCGATCTCACGATTAAAACAACATCGAGGGGTTTAATTCCCTTGGCTAGATTAAAGAAATTAGCTACTCATAATTGACATACGAAAACTAATGTAAAGATTGTATGCCATCAATTAAACTAGACTTAAAATTAATTGACAAATAAGTAGGTACTAAATGGTAGGAGCAGCCCAGCAACTCCGTGCATCCAAGCAAGAAACCCGTCCCTTGCTGCCCTCCAAATTGTGGCCACCCGAAAATTGGTCAAAAACCAAGAGCTGCCTCCAATATGTTGCCCGCTGTCCGACTCCAAATATTCCAAACGTAAGTCCTCCCCCAAAAACTTATATGCCAAAACCTAATAAAACCTCCTTTTTCTCCCCGGTCTCACAACTCCTTTTCTCAGTTAAAAATATCCCAATAAATTAATTACAATCCAATTACTAATTAATTAATAAAATCCCTTGTACATAATTAAATCTCAAGCCTCAATAACAGCCTAAATTTCTTTGTTTTCCTTCAAGCCCAACTCGCCTTTCTTCCTCAAAGTGTCCAATTCTTCCTAATTGTATCCAAAATGGTCTATCCTGTTCAAAGTTAAACCTCCTCCCTACAAGTGTCTTAACAACTCATTAGATTCCGCCAAGCATCCAAATCAACCCAAATTCCCAACACCTAGACAATGTTTGTCCTCAATGATATTACTCTAAACTCGAAAAAGAAACAAACACAAAACAACAACTAGATCCTCAATATGCAACACATGATCAAGTAAAGTTCACAATCCACATAGGGAACTTTCGTAGTGCAGTGCATTTGCTATGACTATACTCACTCCTCATAACTCTCCAAACTCAAATACAAGCACGAATGACACCCACCTCTCAGGTAATTCACTCACGCACTCAAAGTGTTTAAAGGGCATAATCACTCAAGTTTACCACATAGAGTTGTTCTTACCATATGCTTGCAAAGTTATCACACTACCATCACTCAAATGACTCAAAGTACAAATCAAAAAGTCTTCGTCACGGGTTATAATGGGGGCTCAGGACAAGGTAGGATAACAAAGATCAAACAAAGACTAAAGTCATGCACGGGAGAACATACTTAATTCTTAATCATCAACCATCTTACCGAGGATGACCCATGCAAGACACTAGTAACCACTAAGGATCCCAAACTTGGCTCTTCCCATAATTCCTTTTTTTTTTCTTTTTTTTTTTCAAATTCAGGCACACAAATTCATTTCAATTTGTTTATATTGGCTCTTTTCCTTTCCCTTTCTTTTTTTTTTCTTTCAACATCTCCTTTGTTTCTCTTTTCTCTTTTTTTTCTGCAACAGCTTTGGTTAGAGTACACTTTATCCCTAATGAATTACTAATGCCTTGCAATGTCTGCCTTTAAACCAAAAGCCCAAGCCAACAACCAAGCATGTACTTCTTTCAATAACTAGGCAAAAGAGTAAGTTAAACACAGACCCAAGTTTAATTTAGTGGCTTTTAAAATCAAAGAATCAGGTCCAAGCTTCAAAACGGTTAACTAAGGATAAACATAGAAGGTTGGATTTTAACGCAAGCCAAATTTGGTTATCCTATTGCCTTTATCACTTTTCTACTTCAAATTCATAAGCAACGGTAACACACATAACCAAGCAAGTTCTGAAATATTCAACCTATGTGTGAAACACTCTCAAAGAACTTAAGCACACGAAAGAATTATCGCTCATTAAAGGCTCAAAATCTCACTTTTCTAGTGTTTTGGGGGTCACTTCAACAGGTATTATCATTTGAATCGCTACCAAGAATAATTATAGTCATCCAACAGAAAGCACTACTAATATTTCCTACATGTCATCCTCACCTCACCAAATCACAAATTGCATATCAAGTATCAGCACAAAACATATAACATTTACATCTCCCCCACACCTAGGCTCTAAAAACAATAAAACACAAAACCATCCCAAAAAAAATAATCATACAAAACAATCCCCCCACACCGAAACTCTACATTGTCCCCAATGTAGAAAAAAATAGGCATAAACAGGATCGCAAAAACAAACACCACCAAGACATAATAAAAATAAAAAATAAATAAAAAACAAAAGTTAGTAAGGTGAAGAGCAGCTTCTCTATGGTGGAGGAATTGGTGGTTTCAAGCCCAAATGTGCTCAAAGGGCATGGAGATTGGAGTTTATTTCTTGAATTATTTGTTTGACGATCATTGAGCTAATCGTTCCTCCTCTAGTGGGGCCTTTTGGCCTTGGCTTGTATACTCACCACTAATCTACTGCAAAAAGGAATTAAAAAGTCAGTACCTGACTCAAATAATCTCCCAAAATTAAAGACGTGTACCAAGAAAAACGAAAAGGAAAATTTAGGGCTTGGGTGTGTGGTGACTGCTCTGCCGCTGGAACGGGCTCAACCCGGCACGGCTCCGGATGGGTAAGGAGTGTGGTGACCGCTGTTGAGTTGCTTGGGTGCCCGGTGGATGAACGGGGTGCGGCGGAAGAAAACCGGCCGATATGAACCGCGACAGTGGTGGGTGATAATCGATGCTAGCCTGATCGCCGAGATTTCTGAGATGGCTGAATATGTTTTCTTTTTGTGTGAACAAAGATTGTGGGAAAAAAAAAAGAAATACTTCGTGTGGCAGAAAATGAAAAGGGTATAGAGAAAAACCCTAAGTAAACTAAAAAGGGAAAATGTATTATTATTATTGTTTTTTGGATTTTTGACATGGGCTTGTCGGGGGAAAACTTTGTATTCTGCCCGAACTCTCTTAAAAATCAAAGAAAAACTGACCTCGGCATATCGGGGGAACTTTTCTATTCTGCCCAGACTTCTTTAAAATAAAAAAAAAAAAGTTGACCTGGGCATGTCGGAAGAAATGTATATTTTGCCCAGACGCACCAAGAATTCCAAAGAAAACTGACATGGGCACATCGAGGGAACATTTATATTCTTCCCAGACCCCGACTCCTCCTCATAAATTCCTGTCAAAAATCACTTAGAAAGCAATTAAATTACTAAAACTACTACAACAACTTGAAAAATTGGGTTGCTTCCCAACTAGCGCCTTTGTTTAATATATTTGGTTAGACACAGTCCTACTTCTGATTACTCTTCATAAATAAGTATAAATAAATGAATTTCATTATCAGAAGCAATGTTAACATTTACAAGAAAATATTTGAGTCGATGACCATTCACAACCAATATTTTTCCGAACTCTAAACATTTAATTTCAACCATACCTGAAGAAGAAATACTTACCTCAATATAGGGTTTATGTCGTCTTGATTTGAACTTACCAGGCATTAATTTCCATTTGCAATCTGAGAAAAATATCTTCTGCCCAACCACATACTCCTTCCTACGTAGCAGCTAATCCTGAATGCTTTTGGTTATTTCCTTCCACAACTGAGAGTTTTCATAAGCATCCAACCTATTTTCTTCTAACTCTTGTAACTTCCTCTCTAACCCCACTTCTTGAGCATTCGTAATGAACTGTTTCACTGCTAGCAATTCCAACATTTTGTCAATAAAAGGAGGAGAGAAGTGATCATCTCTTACCGATTTTGATTCGGGCTCTAACAGAAGATATTTGAGATTATTGGATAACAAATTCAACTCCACTTTAGGTGCCTGTACCAAAGAAGGTAAAATCTTATCAGTGTTAATAGGCAATCCTAAACATTGACTAGCAAACCTGGTTCACAGTTCCACACTGGCATGAAGTTTCGTTATTGCTTCAACAATGCCTTCGCTCAATTCTTTGCCAGTATCATTTTTCTGTATGCTATGCTGTAACACACAATCTAACTCATCAAGCATCAATTTATTTTCTATATCCTCTTGCATAATAGTACTGACTAGGTTAACTTCAAAAAAATTTTTAGAACTTGGGGGATGTTTCATAGCCTTATACATATTGAATTTAACTTTCTCATCATCAACTTTAAAAGTAAAAGTACCCGAGTCAACATCAATCTTTGTTTTAGCCGTTTTTATGAATGCTCTACCCAACAAGAGAATATTAGAGTTAGGAACATGTTCATCATTCATGTCAAGGATGTAAAAATGAGCTGGAAAAATCAATGTTGACCAAAACATCATCAACTACCCCTTCAGGATAAATTATTAACCTATTAGCCAATTGGACTATGATATTGGTATCCTTGAGAGCTCCAATTTTCAGCTTATTAAAAAGGGACAATGACATGACATTGATAGATGCTCCTAAATCTAGCATAGCAGCTTTTGTTACCTAAGATCCAGTGACACAAGAAATAAAGAATATACCAGGATCAGTGCATTTTGAGGTAGCTTCCGTTGAATTACCGAAGAGACTTTCTCGTTCACAAACACCTTGCCTTCAGGTCTCTTCTTCTTCGTCAGGAGTGACTTAAAAAATTTGGCATATTTTGGAATTTGACCAATTGCATCTATCAACGGAATGTTAATTCCACCTCGCGAAATACTTCGATAACCTCTTCCTCGCTGTACTCCTTCCTCATTTGAACCAACCTAACAGGAAAAGGTGGTGGAATTACACTGTCAAATTTTTTTACAATAAATTTAGAATTTACCTCATTTTCCTGCACTTCTTCAACTTCCCCTTCCTCATCTGATTTATGGGAAGATTCTTGGATTTCAAAAGTCGGACTTTGGGGTTCTGGCAACTCTTCCCCACTCCTTAAAGTCATGGCACTAACATTCTCCACTGAACTACCTGATTGAGAAGGGCGCTTCCCACTGGCTTTTTCCCTCTGATGCACCTGAGTGGCTAGTTGCGAGACTTGTTTCTCCAAATTTTCAATTGCTTCCTGTTGTTGCTGTTCACGTGCCTGTTGTTAATGTTCATGTGCTTGATCCATCTCAACAAGTCCCTGCACAGTAACTGTTAAGCCTCTAATAATAGCTTTCACATTCGTACCTGAAGCATCTGCTTGAGGAAGAGTTGAATTCCTCACAGGAGATTGTGGTTGTGGCTGGAAACTGGGCTGCTTGTAACTGAAATTGGGGCGATTCCTGCACCCGGGATTGTAAGTACTAGCGTATGGGTCATAACTTCTTTGGAGTTGAGCCTAGAATCCTCCCACAACATTCACTTGTCCCTCTTCTTGCATAGCTGGACAATTATCTGAGGTGTATCCTTGCATAGCGCAGATCTCACAGACCTTAACTGCTTGCAACTGTCCCACAGCGAGCTAGCGCACCAAATCAGTAAGTTGTTCAATCTTACTTTTCATATTAGAAACGCTAACCTCATTAACTCTTCTGGTGGGAATGTCTGCCCTCCTATGGAACTGCTGGGATGTCTCAGCCATAATGGAAATCAACCTCATTGCCTCTACAGGAGTCTTGTTCATAAGTGCTTATCCACTAGCTGAATCAATCTTATCTTTGTCAAACTCAGATAAGCCTTCTTAGAAATACTGGATCAATAGCTGCTCGGGAATCTGGTGTTGAGGACAGCTCCTGCACATATCACTAAATCTTTCCCAATACTCATATAAACTCTCGCCAGTTATCTGCCGAATACCACAGATATCCTTCCTGATGTTAGATGCACGAGAGGCTGGGAAAAACTTTTCCAAAAACCGTTTCTTGAGTTCGTTCCATGTGGTGATGGAGCCCACTGGTAACCCAAAAAGCCAATGCTTTGCCTTATCTTCCAAAGAAAATGGAAACGCCATGAGCTTGAGTTGCTCTTCTGTTACACCTGGATAGCTTACTGCCGAGCACACAATGTGAAACTCCATCAAATGCTTATGGGGTTCCTCACCTGTCAAACCACGAAATTTAGGCAGTAAGTGTATGGTACTAGATTTTAACTCAAATCTAGGAGTGTTATCAGGAAAAGTTATGCATAAAGATTGCTTATTATCAGCCGGAGTTGCCAACTCCCTGAGAGTCCTGTCTGCCATTGGTGTTGCAATCAACTCCTCATCCTCTTCAGGAACCTCTATGTCTTCTTCGTCAATTGGTTTAGACAACAATGATGACTCAGCCAATTGGGCTGTTTGTTTCTTCTCCTTCGTGTTCCTCTTTGCAGTTTTCTCTACCTCTGGGTCAAATACTAGTTTGCCTGTACGAGAAGAGCGAACCATAAAAAGAAACAAACAAAACCAAACTTTTATCCAAATTAAAAACACTACACCGTGCTCCCCGACAACGCGCTAAAATTTGATGGGTTCTCAGACCAATCAAAAATAAAACCTACTTTATGAGCTTTTAAAATAGTATAGTGCGAGTAGGATCGTCTCCACATGGAGCACCAAAGTGAAATCGATTCAGTCAAAAGTACGTAACCAAAGTGGGGGTTTTTAAATTAAAATTAACAACGAAAACTCAATTAAAATTAAAGACCAGAAATTGAACAAATTATTAAAATCAAATTCGGAAAAATCTCTAGTCAAAGGAATCGGACCACCTCGATGTAACTAATCGATCCTCGATGCAAGAATGTATCAATTAACTAATGGTTACACTGGTTTTCATTGTTGGAATCTCCTAACAATTTAGTCCTATTAATTTGAGCCAACAATTAAGGAACCTTCGTAAATTGCATCTTTAATTAATGACCAATTATGGAACCTCTTAGAACCTAGATCATGATAGTCAAAGACCCAGTTCAATTACAATTAAGCAACTTGGTTTAATTGCACTTGATTATTTATTCTTTTCAATACGCTAACCTACGTACCACGTGATTAGTTGTATCGAACTTTTAGAAATACCGAACCTCGTGTATTCTAGTTGATTGGACTACCTAAAAAAGCTTGCATGCTACCAACTATATAAATAGTGCCAAGTAATCCTCACGACAATTCACAAGAATAAATAAGAAACCATTAATTAATATTAAAATAATTCGATCTCACGATTAAATCACAATCGAGGGGTTTAATTCCCTTGGATAGACTAAAGAAATTAGTTACTCATAATTGAAATACTAAAAATAATGTAAAAATTGTATGCCATCAATTAAACTAGACTTGAAATTAATTGACAAATAAGTAGGTACTAAATGGTAGGAGCAGCCCAGCAAGTCTGGGCATCCAATCAAGAAACCCGTCCCTTGCTGCCCTCCAAATTGTGGCCACCCGAAAATTGGTCAAAAACCAAGAGCTGCCTCCAATATGTTGCCCGCTGTACGACTCCAAATATTCCAAAATTAAGTCCTCCCCAAAAACTTATATGCCAAAACCTAATAAAACCTCTTTTTTCTCCCCGGGCTCACAACTCCTTTTCTAAATTAAAAATCTCCCAATAAATTAATTACAGCCCAATTACTAATTAATTAATAAAGCCCTTGTACATAATTAAATCCCAAGCCTCAATAAAAGCTCAAATTTCTTTGTCTTCCTTCAAGCCCAGCTCGTCTTTCTTCCTCCAAGTGTCCAATTCTTCCTAATTGCATCCAAAATGACCCATCCCGCTCAAAGTTAAACCTCCTCCCTACAGGTGTCAAAACAACCCATTAGACTCTACCAAACATCCAAATCAATCCAAATTCGAACAAAATAGTATTAAGAAATTTAAGCTCATCAGTATCGTGCATTTATGATGTTTGGTTATTTATTTAATAATTGTCTTTAACTTCTCTGTCATATAAGTTTAATTTTTGGGTTCTTGTTGAGAAGCAAGCAAACATTTTCTGTCTTGACGAACAACCTCGTTATAATATCGTTGAAATGATGACTTCAACAATAAGAGTTGTTCACAGTGAACTTAGAAGAGAAGGATCATGATATTTTGAAATACCCAAAGATAGGCACAATATTCGAATTGAGAGTAGATAATTGTTTTCCTTCAATTTTGAAGCTTAGAGAACGTTGGAATCAGAAAAAAAAAAAATATAGCATCCATTTCTTCACCAATTGGAAAATTTCTTGGTGATCATTTGATCCATAACTCAAATTATCAAGCCAAATCAGTGATGAGTTTCAAATAAATGAAGATGTTTTGTCCTTTTCGGCTTTAGGGTTTGTAGTCTTGCTCGATGAGAATTTGCGTAGGTCTCCACCATTTTCATCTTGTTTTTGTATTGAATCCTCAAACCCGAGAGAATGTGTCGCTATTCATTGCCGATGAAAATGTAGATTTAGTCAGACAAATCTATGAAATTTTCAACCACCCAATCTTGGAAGACATACGTGGCCTCTTGGGACACACAGAGATATAATCTTAATTTAACTGAAACACTAAAAATAAACTTGTTTTATGAAATATCGAACAATTCTATAGGTACATCTTTACTTTTTTTTTTTTTTTTGTAATTTTGAATACAAATTTTAATAAATTTTGCATTTTAAAAAAAAGGTTTAAATTCATTTTTGGCCCCTCATAACATGAGTCAATCCAGTTTTGGTCCCCATATGTTTTAGTCATCATTTTTAGTCCCACTTAATTTTTTTTACCAATTATGATCCCTTTTAAAAGAAAAGTTTAGAAGATAACGGATTAACTCATTTGATCGCTAGTCAAACCTATTCTTTTTTTTCAAATGATTTGTACTATGAAGTTTTCAATCCATTTTATGACTCGGTTCCTTATGGATGTTCAACCCATTTAGATCGACTCACAATCCAAAATTATGGCCGAAACCCTTAATGAGTTGAATATTCATGAGAATCCGAACTATAAAATTGGTTGAAAACATCACGGTACAAATCATTTTGAAGAAAAAAAATTAGGTTTAACTAGCAATCAAATGAGATAATCCATTATCTTCTAAACTTTTCCGTTAAAAGGGACCATAATTGGTAAAAAAAATTTATGTAGGACTAAAATTGGTGACTAAAATATATGGGGGACCAAAACTGGAATAATCCATGTTATGAGGGACCAAAAATGGATTTAACCCTAAATAAAATTTAGGTTTTTTTTTTAATTTTTTGTTTTGTCATGACAAGTATCTTGCATGTTGCGTATTTAGTTATCATTTTAATAATTTCAAATTTAAATAAAAAATTAAAGTTTAGACCCAACCTCATTAGTTTCTAGTTTCTCCCTAAAATAGATTACTTAACTCTAGGGTATCCTAAGTTGCCTTGGTTTATTTTCATGGTTACGGGTGCCGATAACACTTTCATCTTTTTTTATCTTTTCCTTTTTGCCATGAATAATAGTGGAAAAAATGAAGGTTCGTTTACTTCTTCTTTTTTTTTTGTAGTTTAATTAGATAATTAATATCCATTTCTCTTTAATAGATTATGTAATACACCCGCCGGTGACATATAAAAGAAATGGATTGACGGTGACGTTAAAACTCTTTCTTGACCAACTTACTTAATAAGGAATTTCAATAGTAATAATAGTAGTAGCTTTTTTCCTTTTTTTGTCAAGTATATTGCGTTTATAATGTTTGCTTATTTATTTAATAATTGTCTTTAACTTCTCTGTCATATAATTTTAATTTTGGGGTTCTCGTTGAGAAGCAAGCAAACATTTTCTATCCAGAAGAACCTCCTTGTTTTTATATCGCTGAAATGATGCCTTCAACAACAAGATTGGTTCACGGTGAACTTAGAAGATAAGGATCATGATTTTTTGAAATACACAAAGATAGGCACAATTTTCGAATTGAGAGTAGAGAATTGTTTTCCTTCAATTTTGAAGCCTGGAAAAAGTTGGAATCAGAAAAAAAAATACATCATCCATTTCTTCACCAATTGGGAAATTTCTTGGTGATCATTTGATCCAGAACTCAGATTATCAAGCCAAATCTGTGACGAGTTTCAAATCAATGAAGATGTTCTTATCCTTTTCGGATCTTGGGTTTGTAGTCTTGCTCGATGAGAATTTGCGTAGTCTCTCCCATTTTCATCTTATTGTCGTATTGAATCCTCAAACCCGAGAAAATGTGTCGCTATTCATTGTCGATGAAGATGTACATTTACTCGGACAAGTCTATGGAATTTTCAACCACCCGATCCTGAAAAACATATGTGTCCTCTTGGGACACACAGAGATATAATCTTAATTTAATTGAAACACTAAAAATAAACTTGTTTTATGAAATATTGAACGAGTCTATAGATGGATATTTAGTGTTGTATTTTTTGATACAAATTTTAATAAATATGGCATTTTAAATAAAATTTAGGTTATTTTTTAAATTTTTGTCATGACAAGTATCGTGCATGTTGCGTGTTTAGTTATCATTTTAAATTAAATGGAAAAAAATAAATAAAAGCTTAGAGTCAACCTCATTAGTTTCTATTTTCTCCCTAAAATAAAGGACTCAACTCCAAAGAATTCTACGTTGCCCTGGTTTATTTACATGGTTAAGGAGATGACATCTTTTATTAAATTATTTCTAGTATTTTTATGAAATATTCCTTCTGAGTTTATTAAATTATTTCATTTTTATACTTTTTATTTATTATTTTAAATATAAATTACATAAAATATAGTAGAAAAGTTTGATACAGATAGTACGAGAATTAAACATTCTTTGTAGAGTGGACACTTATGCCATTATGTATAATAATGACCAAGATGTCGACAATCGTGGTAAAGTAGAGATACGGCTTCCATCGTCATTGGAAATTTTGTCAATCATTTATAGACTTAGAAATATGTTGGAGATGGATCGAAATTGCAACATGTTGAACCAAGAGCATACGTTGAACAAAAGATCAAAAATTGAGGGAACAACTAAAAAATATGCAACAAGAAAATCGATAGAAAAATGTTGGAGATATGATATATTGATGTCTAGAAGTGAAAAACTTTGAAAAGTTTAGTAGAACGGATGTGGTTGCCACTGGACACTTCTAAGCAAATGGTAAAAAAGGGTCACACTTCTTATTAATGCTATACAGAAACATCCATGATAAATTGTAATTATAGTTACGAATTTGAAAACATTAGTGATGAAAATTTTCAAGATACTTATAACACCATTGGTGGTTGATAATATTTTCATTCACATTTGTTTCGTTGATTTTCTTTTTTTCTTTCCCTTGAATGATGTGGAAAAAATGAAGATCCATTTACTTTTTTGGTTTTGTAATTTAATTAATCAATTAAGATCCATTTTCTCTTTAATAATTTATGGAATAGATCCGCCTGTGGCTTATCGAAAAATGGATAGACGGTGACGATAAAATTCTTCTTGACCAACTTATTCAATATTGCATTTCAATAGACATTACATTCTCAAAGAGTATCCAGAAGACCAGTAGGTGCAATGACTTGTAATATGAAAAGTGAGCGCCTACCCCTGGTTCTTCAGTTTTAACATTTAACCCTAACCAGACCAAGTTATATAGCTAACTCGGCTTTGTCACCTTAAAGTGCTAGCTGCATTAAGCAAGGTAATAATTGCTGGAAGGTAAACTACTATGGGCTTTGGTAAGGTCATTTCTGGCACTAGGATGGTTATTGGGATTACGACACAGTAGAAGAAGAAAGTAACCCAGTGCGTCATTATCTTCCTTATGAAAAAGAAGCAATTTATGACATTGAACTTCTTCTAGCAGGACACACGCTGCATTAGATAAGAGAAGTGCTTTGTGAATTTTCCTGAGAAACTGATTATTTCCATGCGATTCAATTAGTTATTACATAAGGAATATATGGCATTTCAATAGTAATAATAATAGTTTTTTTCCCTTACTGGTTAAGAACCGTGCATATATAATATTTGGTTAATATTTTTAATAATTGAATAGTGCATTAAGTTCGACACCATATAAGTTTAATTGTAGGACTAAATATAAACTTTTTTATGAAATATTAACCATATATAGGGATGGATCTTTTGTTTAATGTATTATTCGGATACTGATTTTAATAAATATGGCTTTTGAAATAAAATGTAAGTTTTTTTATTTTTTTGTCTTGATAATTATCGTGCACGTTGCGTGTTTAGTTATCATTTTAATAATTTAAATTTAAATTAAAAAAATTAAAATTTGGACCCAACCTCATTAGTTTCTAGTTTCTCCCTAAAATAGATTACTTAACTCTATGGCATCCTAAGTTGCCTTGGTTTATTTACATGGTTAGGGGGCCGATGACACTTTCATCTTTTTTTTTTCTTCCTGCCTTGAATAATTGTGGAAAAAATGAAGGTGTGTTTACTTCTCTATTTTTGTAGTTTAATTAAATAAGTAACATCCGTTCACGTTGCTAAATTATGTAATACATCTGCCAGTGACATATAAAAGAAATGGATGGACGGTGACGTTAAAACTGTTTCTTGACCAACTTATTTAATATGGAATTTCCATAGTAATAATAATAATCATAATAACTTTTTTTTTCTTTTCTGGATGTATGTTTATTATGTTTGGTTTTTTATTAATAATTGTCTTTAACTTCTCTGTTATATATGTTTAATTTGGGGTTCTGGTTGAGAAGCAAGCAAACATTTTCCATCCTGAAGAACCTCCTCATTTTAATATTTATGAAATCATGCCTTGAACAATAAAAGTGGTTCACTATGAAATTAGAAGAGAAGAATCATCATTTTTTGAAATACCCAACGAGAGGCACAATTTTTTAATTGAGGGCGGAAAATTATTTTCCTTCAATTTTGAAGCATAGAGAAAGTTGGAATCAAAAGAAAATACAGCATCCATATCTTCGCTAATTTTGAAATTTTTTGGTGATCATTTGATCCAAAACTCGGATTATCAACCCAAATCGGCGACGGGTTTCAAATCAATGAATATGTTTTTGTTCTTTTCGACTCTCAGGTTCGTAGTCTTACTCGATGAAAAGTTGTGTAGGTAGCCCCCATTTTCATCTTGTTGTCATATGAATCCTCAAACCCGAGAGAAAATGTCTCTATTCATTGCCGATGAAGATGTAGATTTAGTAGGACAAGTCTATGGAATTTTCTACCGCCTGATCTTGGAAGATATATGTGTCCTCTGGGACAAAGAGTGATATATGCCTAATTTAATTGAAAGTCTACATATAAACTTATTTTATAAAATATTGAATAAGTGTATGAATGGATCTTTAGTTTTTTTGAATTTTTGGATACAAATTTTAATAAATATGACATTTTAAATAAAATTTAGGTTTTTTAAAAAACATTTTCTTGAAAAGTATCGTGCACATTGCGTGTTTGGTTATGATTTTAATGATTTAAATTTAAATAAAAAATTTACATTTTAGACCCTACCTCATTAGTTTCTAGTTTCTCCCTAAAATAGATGACACAACTCTAGGACATCTAACTTTGCCTTGGTTTATTTACATGGTTAGGGGCCGATGATGCTTTCATCTTTTATTAAATTACGACTACTTTTTTATGAAATATTCCTACATGGTTCATCAAATTATTTTATTTTTATACATTTTTTTATATTTTTAGTATAAATTTCGTAAAATGTATATTAACTTGAATTTTTAAACAAAAATGATATATATTGATAATAAAAATTTAAAACTGGAAAATTTGATGGCAACAAAAATATTCAAACTAAAATACTAATACGAGACAGAGGGAGTGCTACGTAAAATGTTACATTAAAAGTGTCTCAAAAGATTTTTTGGTACTGTCATAAATATTTATAACTGAAAGTCTTAAATCAACACACAAGAGATTTAATCATTTTAGATTTTATTCGCTCGGTGTCTGCCAAAAATGTTGTTGTAAAAAATTAATGTAAAATCTGTCATCTTTGGAAGATTCATATGTTTATAATGAACTTTGTAATTAAGTACGAGCCAATCAATCTAATGGTTACCGGTCAGACTAACTGATAACCGAGTTAATAACAATAATCTGCTTATTTGTTCCTATATAAACCCTCTTACTTCAAATGTTCATCATCTCATTAGTATTTTATAGTGCTCATGCTTGTCCTTCAAACCATTTCTCTTTATCATTTTATTTCCTTTATTTTTTCAAATTCATGACTCCAATGAAGAGAAAGTTTTCTTTTCTAAGAAAAGATACTAAAAGAAAAGTCAGTTTTAAGAATAGGACACAAGGTTTGATAAAGATGGCACGAGAATTGAAGATTCTTTGCGGGGTGGACACGTGTGCCATTATATACAATAACAACCAAGGTGCCGACAATCGTGGTGAAGTGGAGACATGTCCTCCATCATCGGTTGAAGTTTTGTCATTCATTTCTAGATTTAAAAAATATGATGGAGATGGATCAAAATCGAAACATATTGAACCATGAGTCATACATTGAACCAAGGATCAAAAAATTGGGGGAACAACTAAAAAAGGTGCAACAAGAAAATCAACATAAAGAGATTGAAGATATGATATATCGATGTCTGGAAGGAGAAAATTTTGAATAGTTCAGTAGAATGGATCTGGTTATTGGACAGCTTCTAACCAAATGGTTAAAGAGGACCACACTTCTAATCAATGCTATTAGAAAATATCTATGATAAATTGTAATTATAGTTTCGAATTTGAAAACATTAGTGATAAAGATTTTGAATATACTTATAACAAAGTTTGTAGTTGATAATGTTTTCATGAACATTTGTTTAATTGATTTTTTTTTTGCCCCCTTGAATAATATGGAAAAAATTGAAGTTGCATTTACTTCATTGGTTTTGTAATTTAATTAAATAATTGATATCCGTCTTCTATTGAATAACTTATGTCATAGACCTCCCGGGTGGCATATTGAAAAATGGTTGGACAGTGACAGTTTGACTCTTGCTGGACCAACTGACTTACTATGGCATTTCAATAGTAATAATAATTATAATAGCTTTTTTTTTTTTTTTTTTTCTGTGGACAAGTATCGCGTGTTTATAATGTTTTGTTATTTATTTAATAATTTAATTGTGTCTTGAATTCCTCTGTTATATAAGCTAAATTTAATTGAAAGGCTAAACCTAAACTTTTTTTTTATGAAATATCGAGCAATTTTATTGATGGATCTTTTTTATATGGTATTCTTCGGATACGAACTTTAATAAATATAGTTTTTTAAATAAAATTTAGATTTTTATTTATTTTTTTGTCTTGACATGTATCGTGCACGTTGTGTGTTTAGTTATCATTTTAATAATTTAAATTGACTAACAAAAAAAAAAAACATAAAAATTTAGACCCAACCTCATTAGTTTTTAGTTTTTGACTAAAATATATGACTCAACTCTAGGGCATTCTAAGTTGCCCTGATTTATTTACATGGTTAGGGAGACCGATAACACTATCATATTTTATTAAATTATTTCTACTTGTTTTATGAAATATTCTTACCTGGTTTATTCAATTATTTTATTTTCTAGCTTTTATTTGTATATTTCATTATAAATGATTAAAAATATAAATTAACTTTGATTTTGAAACAAAAATGATATGCATTGACAATAAAAATTTAAAACTGGACAATTTGATGGGACCAAAAAAATTCAAACTAAAATACAAATATGGGACGGATGGAGTATTACCTAAAACGTTAAGTTAAAAGTGTCCCTAAAGATTGTGTATAGTTTTGTCATAAATATTTATAACTAAAAATCTGAAATCAAGACACAAGATATTTTCACATTTTGTATTTTATTCGCTCAGTATCTGCCAAAAAAAGAAGAAGTTACAAAAAAATTGATGTAAAATCTGTCATATTTAGAAGATTATTATGTATATATATATTTATAACGAATGTTGTAATTAAGTATGAACCAATAAATCAAAGGGTTACCGAGTCAGACCAATTCATAATTGAGTTAATAACACTGATCAGCTTATTTGTTCCTATATAGACCCCTTTACTTAAAAGGTTTATCATCTCATTAAATTTTATAGTGCTTGTGCTCATCCTTCAAACCATTTCTCTTTACCATTCTATTTCCTTTAATTTTTTTTTTAAATTCATGGCTCACAAGAAGAGAAAATTGTCGTTTATAAAAGATGCTAAAAGAAAAGTCAATTTTATGAATAAGACACAAGGTTCGATAAGGATGGTATGAGAATTGAACATTTTTGGCGGGGTAGGCACATGTGCCATTATATACAATAACAACCAAGATGCCGGCAATCGTTGTAAAATGGAGACATGGCCTCCGTCATCATTGGAAGTTTTGTCAATAATGTCTATATTTAAAAATATGCCGCAGATGGATCAAAATTGCAACATGTTGAACCATTAATCATACGATAAACAAATGCTCAAAAAAATTGAGGGACAACTAAAAAAGGTGCTGCAAGAAAATTGACAGGTTGAAGATATGATATATCAATGTTTAGAAGGGGAAAACTTTGAAAAATTTAGTAGAACATTTGTGGTTGACATTGGAAAGCTTTCTAGAAAATGGTTAAAGATGGCCACATTTCTAATCAATCCTATAAAAAAACATACGTGATAAATTATAATTATAGTTACGAATTTGAAAACATTAGTGATAAAGATTTTGAAGATACGTATAACAAAGTTAGTGGTTGAAAATGTTTTCATGCACATTTGTTTGTTTCATTGATTCCCTCAAACGTTACATTAAAAGTGTCCCAAAAGTACGAACCAGTCAATCAAAGGTTTACCGGGTCAGACCAATTCATAATTGATGCATAACACTTATTTGCTTATTTGTTCCTATATAAACCCCCTTACTTCAAAGGTTTATCGTCCCATTAATATTTTACAATGGTCATGCTTGTCCTTCAAACAATTTCTCTTCTTCATTCTATTTCCCTAATTTTTCCAAATTCATGGCTCCTATGAAGAGAAAGTTGTCTTTTATATCAAAAGATACTAAAAGAAAACTCAGTTTTAAAAAGAGAACACAAGGTTTGATAAAGATGGCAAGAGAATTAAACATTCTTTGCGGGGTGGACACATGTGCCATTATATATAATAACAACCAAGATGCCGGCAGTCGTGGTAAAGTGGAGAAATGGCATCCATCGTCCTTGGAAGTTTTTGTCAATTATTTATAGATTAAGAAATATTTCAGAGATGGATCAAAATTACAACATGTTGAACCAAGACTCACACGTTAAACAAAGGATCAAAAAATAGAGGGAAAAAATAAAAAATGTGCAACAAGAAAATGGATAGAAAAATATTGAATATATGATATATTGATGCTAGAAGGGAAAAATTTTAAAAAGTTTAGTAGAACGTATGTGGTTAAGATTGTGCAGCTTCTAAGCAAATGGTTAAAGAGGGTCACATTTCTAATTAATGCTATAGAAAAACATCTATGATAAATTGTAATTACAGTAACGAATTAAAAAATATAAGTGATGAAAATTTTGAAGATACTTATAACAAAATTGGTGGTTGATAACGTTTTCATTCACATTTGTTTCGTAGGTTTTCTTTTTTTCTTTTCCTTGAATGATGTGGGAAAAATGAAGGTTTTCTTACTTCTTTTGTTTTGTAATTTAATTAAATAATTAATATTCATTTTATTTTTAATAATGGGTATTACTAATTACCGCCTCAATTTTAAGCATTACTGCTTCAATTTTGACAAAATTGTCCTTTTACTTAAAAGAGGGGGAAGAGAGAGAGTATTGTAGGGGGAGATGTTTTAGTCTAAATTGGACCGATAGAGGATAAAAACTGGGGCGATAACTAATAAAATTTATAATTTATGTAATAGATCCGCTGGTGGCATACCGAAAAATGGGTAGTCGGTGATGATAAAATTCTTTCTTGACAAACTTATTTAATATGGCATTTCAATAGAATAATAATAATAACAACAGATTTTTCCCCAACTGGTCAAGGACCGTGCATTTATAATATTTGGCTATTTTTTTTGTTTAATATTTGGTTAATTTTTTAAATAATTCAATAGTTTCTTTAACTTCGATATCATATAAGTTTAATTGTAAGACTAAATATAAACTTGTTTTATGAAATATTAAGCATATCTAGAGATGAATCTTCTCTTTTAAGTATTCTTCGGATACAAATTTTAATAAATATGGCGTTTTAAATAAATTCAACTTTTTTTAAAAAAAATTTTGTCTTGACTATTATCGAGCACGTTTTATGCTTAGTTATTTATGGGTTGTCAGACTAATCAAAAGTAAAACCTACTCTATAAGTTTTTTTAAATAATATAGTGAAGTAGGATCGTCTCCACAGGGAGCACAAGAGTGAAATCAATTCAGTCAAAGTACGTAACCAAAAAGGGGGGTTTGTTTAAATTAAAACTAACAACGAAAATGTAATTAAAATTAAAAACCAGAAATTGAACAAATTATTAAAATTAAATTCGAAAAAATCTCTAGTAAAGGGAATTGGACCACCTCGATGTACTAATTGATCCACGATGCAAGAATGTATCAATTAACTAATGATTACACTGGTTTTCATTGTTAGAACCTCCTAACAATTCAGTCCTTTTAATTTAAGCCAGCAATTAAGGAACCTCCATTAATTGCATCTATAATCGATGACCAATTCTGAACCTCCTATAACCTAGGTCATGATAGTCAAAGACCCAGTTCAACTATAATTAAGCAAATTAGTTAATTGCACTTGATTATTCATTCTTTTCAATACGCTAACCTACGTACCACGTGATTAGTTGTATTGACCTCTTAGGAATACCGAACCTCGTGTATTCTAGTTGATTGGACTACCTAGAAAAACTTGTATGCTACCAGCTATACAATCAGTGTCAAATAATCCTCACGACAATTCAAAAGAATAAATAAGAAACCATTAATTAATTAATATTAAAACAATTCGATCTCATGATTGAAGTAACATCGATGGGTTTAATTCCCTACTCATAATTGCAATACTAAAAATAATGTAAAAATTGTATGTCGTCAATTAAACTAGAATTGAAATAAATTGACAAATAAATAATTTACTAAAATAGTGAGAGTAGTCCAGCAGTGGCGCGCATCCAAGTCAAGGAAGTCCCCAGCAGGTTTCTCCAAATTCTTTGCCAAAAAGTAATTCTTCAACAAAACCCAAAACTGCTTCCCGCAGTCTTACTCCACGCACGTAGTCACCTCCTCAAGAAAAAACGTAACTCTCCCCTTTGCTGTGGCCTCCAAAACCTGATAAAATAACCTCATTTCCTTTCTTTCTGGGCTGCTATTTGTAGCTCGTTTTTGCTATTTGTAGCTCAAAAAAATTGATGAAATGACAAAATTGCCCTTAAAAGGAGGAAATGTGAAAATTGAATGAAAAATCGGATACAATGTGCGAAATAACTTGGTAAAATCGGACCCAATTTGCGAAAAACGCTGGAAAAATCACCTACAATGCGTGAAAAAACATGCAAAAATCGCCACACTTATCCGAATTTGCAGTCAAAATTCGCCTAGAACAGGCGAAAGTTGACAGAAAATTCGGATAAGTGTGGCGAATTTTCTGTCAAATTTCGCCTGTTGTGGGCGAATTTTGTGTCAAAATTCGCCTGTTGTGGGCGAATTTTGACTGCAAATTCGCCCACAACAGGCGAATTTTTCGCAACTTTGTGTTGTTATATTTGTCTGCAAACCTTACAATAATCATAAGTCATTTCAAATTTTCTTAGCAAAACTCTCTCAGACCAACGAAAAAATTTTGCAAAAAAATCGCACGTAATGGAAGCCGGCGGATCTCAACCACCACAGCGTCCCGGGAAGGGGAAAAGATTGTTTGGACAGGTAAAAAGCTTAAAATTTCGGTTAAATTTTTGAATTTCGCCAAAAAATTCGCACCTGATTTGCGATTTTTTGGGTAAAATTCGCACCTCCCAAATTTTCGCACATGATGTGCGAATTTTTGGGCAAAATTCGCACATCATGTGCGAATTCTTTGGCAGAATTCGCACATCATGTGCGAATTTTGCCCAATAATTCGCACATCATGTGCGAATTATTTTTAAATATTATTTATATTTTGCATGTTTCTAACTTATTATTTGCACTTTCTTGTAGGTTGCGGGGAAAACCCTCCCGCGACAGCGGCCCACTGCCTCTGCTCGGATGAAGAAAGCAGCGCGACGTGTGCCTGCACATACGCTGGTAGACGAGGACTCCGATCAGGAGGAGCAGCATTTTGAGCATTTTGCTGGCGGCGAGGAGATTCCGTCGCCCTCAGGACGCGCTGAGGAGATTCCGTCGCCCTCAGGACGCGCTGAGGAGCCCCCACGAGGTAAGTTTTAAATATAATGCAATAATATCATGTATATGTTTTGATTTCTATTATTTAAATTTTGTAGTGCATCCGTGATTATAATTATTTGTGTAATTTGATTATATGATAATATGGTGTTATTTAAATTACATTGTTCAATTTTTATTATTAATGTAATTTGATTATAATGATTATGTGTTTCTATTTCAAATGATTATGTGTTGCTATTTCAATTAAATAAGTTTGAATGTATTTGTTTTATGTTATTTTAAATAAGTTTATTTATAGTTCATATTTTTCGAAATTAGTTACGAATAGGCGTGGGCGAAGCGATACGTCTTGGATTGTGACTGAGGCGTGTACGGGTGGCCCTATTGATGGGTCGGTGATACCTAGTTGGAAGGGCCATGTGGCCTATAGGTATAGACCGGACGGAGAGGAGGGTGAGGAGGTTGTACCACCTAGGTCCACACTGAGATGCCAAAATAGGGCAGGTGTGTGTGAGCGTCTGGTATCTTGGTTGGCTTCGATGTCATCTGACTGCCAGCTTTTGTTGCGCGCCACTGGTTTAGCACACTTGCCTTACATTATGCACACGTCCATCGATACCCCACTGCTTATTGCATTTATTGAGCGGTGGCAGCCGGATACGAACACGTTTCATCTCCCTGTCGGTGAGATGAGTATACTCCTGCACGACGTGTGGGAGATACTTCGTATCCCTGTGGATGGTCCCATGCTTGCTGACAGCACTGACAAGTCAGTGCTTTGGAGCCTGTGCGTAGATTTGCTTCATGTGTCCGAGAGGGACGCGGATTGGTTGGCGAGCCACACCGATGGTGGCGTTCTAGTTGACTACGTGCTCAGGAGGGGGTCAGCTTTAGTTACGGACTTGCCGCGCGCTTTGGAGACTTGGTTGTGGTTGACTATTGGTTCTACTCTTTTTGTGGACAAGAGTTCCAATAGGATTAAACCACAACACCTTGTGCATATTCGGGGACAGTTGCAGACTGTGCATCAGAATGCTTGGGGTACCTCTACATTAGCCTACTTGTATAGACATCTAGGTAAGGCTAGTAGAGGATCTTGCAGCGGGATGGCGGGTTGTATGACCCTATTGCAGGCATGGATATACGAGCACTTCCCAGCGTTCAGACCGCATTCAGTGCCGATGCCTGATGATCCACACACCCCGCGCGCTGCTTTGTGGACCACTGGACCCCGACAGGCCAGCAGTTCCCGTCTGCAGAGGTACCGGCATGCCCTTGACCACTTGCGTCCGGAGGAGGTATGTCAACATATATTTGCCGATTTTAGTACTAAATGTTTATGATAAATTGTAAATATGTAATTGCTGCACATATATGACATTAATTTTATATATTACAGGTGACATGGACCCCATACGGTCATTTTCCGCACGTACGCACCCCGATCACCACGTACAGGGGGTTGATTGCATGTGGTGGTGAGGTCGAGCCGTACATGCCAGATAGGTGCGTCCGACAGTTGGGATACGTGCAGGATATCCCAGCCGACATCCTCCTTCCGAAGACGGCGTTTCGGCCGTACAGTGGTGGGTATAGTGTGGTTTATGACTTGGCGTTCGCCAAGAGCATATGGCGGGCACTACGTATGGCTTGTATACGTCCCGATGACTTGCAGCCTGCTGACGTTCCCGGCGCAGTCACCCACGATTACCTTACATGGTATCGTCAGCACTCCCACCCATACCTGTTCATCGATGGCCCCCCAGCTGATGATGGTGGAGTTCCGCCGCGAACCAACACTGAATATGTAAGTATTTTTCGTTACATAATTTGATTAAGTATAATGTTATATTGTTATCGAATAAGTGCACGTAATCATTGCAATGTATTGTCTTTGTAGTGGGTCCGCCGGTGGCGAAATTACGGTGAGGACGCCTTACAGATCATCAGACGTGGTGGGTTACCCGAGACGGCAGAAATGGAGGCTAGGTTGATGGCGGAGATAGATAGATGGCATTTGGCTGGTTGATTGTAGTATATTACCATGTTATATTGTTATTCTATTTAGTTTGTGATACTATGAGGATTCTGTTGCGTTATATTTAACATGTTTACTCCTTTTTTGTGCACTTATGAAATTAAAATCGGGAAACTACAAAAAATGATAATTATTAACAGAACAATGTAATTTTCAAAACAAAGTGCAATGGCTACAAAAAATCATGGTCCACAAATCATGTCCCAATGGTCCAGCCTATTTTTAAATTCAGCTTCTTCTGCAAAACCAGCCATAGCCGCATCACAGTGATGCCTCCACACCAATGCCAACGAAGGTACAGGACAATCACCAGTCAAACTGACATGAACGAAATGATTACCACGTACGTGCGCAATGGCTATCTGTCGAGATGGTCTGGCGACACCACGTACAGGCCGCAAAGGTAGAATGGAGAAACAGCAACCGCGAGCAAGACTGAGGTGGATTACCAAGGCGTTTGCATAATTGGCGATAGCAAACAAATCCGTTGGGGTGATCATCCAGCCAGCAAAGGGGCATGGTGATGTAAAATGATTCAATCGACCAATTGCCCAAGCAATAGGATCTGCGTTGGCTTCAACAAGAGCCTGTGGTAGACATGCACCGAGGAGGCGTCTGTAAGTATCCTGATGCATAAGAATCTCTCCAATAGACGCAGTTCGTACCGTCTCCCAGTCATTCTCATTGCCATGCAGTCCGAGTGCAACGGCGCGAAATCCGCAATTGCCATCTGCCTCTACGTCCGTAATGGCATTGCAGAAAGGATGGACATAATGTGGAATCATGGGGATACTCTCACTGTCCGCTCTAACTACAAATTGGAATATAAACACGTAATAGTAATTTTTAGTCTTATAAAACAAAAAAAAGTAACCAATCAATATAAATTCACAAAAAAAGAACAAAACATAGATTACCTTCATCGAACGGCAACGATCTCTGAGAAGATCTCCTGGATGCATTACTGCGTCTTAAACCTCTCTCGCGAGCGCTCTGCTCGCGCCGCACGGATTCATGTAATCTTGGTCTACCCCTTGATGTTGACAAAATGGCTGGTTCGAACACACTTGCATTGTCAGGATTGAGGGACTCATTCATCTTGACAATCAGACCTCGCATGACCACGCGTGGACTATTCTCGAATTAAGGAACGATTTTCTGGCGGAAGTATCTATTAAAAAACAATGAATTACAACAAATTAAAATTATTTATATAAATGTATGTTAATGAATCAAAATATCATAAAATAAAATACATAATGTAAATCTTACTGAAGTTCTGCAGATATTGTGTTCGAATCCACTTCAGATGTCTCAATCGTCAACCGCTTCCAAAACTCGTGCACCATTTCAACGGTGATCGTGTCGTGCGATTCCTTCAACTTCCAGATGTCACAGGCACAAGGAATCCCATGCGTGGCCTTGCAGACACATCCACATCTCTCGAACAAGTCATCACCCAACTTGGTAATCCTTTCAACTTGTTCGCTGATTAACTCCAAACAATAGTGAGAGACATGGCCATTCAATAATTCATACGTGAAACACAACATAGCTGTTGCTTTCTTGGAAATGCATGCCTCAAGGGTTTTCCTAAAATTACATCAATAAAGTAAAAGGTACATAAATTAAATAAATACCGTAAAAAGCGAATTAATCGAAGTAATAAACGTACCTTATCTGTGATAACTGGTAATTGACGTGGTCGTCAATCACCCCAAATAGCGTGTCAAGTGAATGTGTGCCAGCATTCATCCAATCCTTCAGTGCAGCATGCGTACTCTCCACTCTGTTACTGCTAGTATTGCCAAAGTGCAAAATTTTGTTTGTCCAAGCCCTACAAAACATCTCTTTATAGGACAGCCACGTCCTCTCCAAGTAGACAACAACAGATCCAGCAACTAAAGAATAACCATTCTTCAACCGCTGCAGTAACACTTCATACTCTTCAACTGTTGACGCATTAACAATTCCCTTCCAAAGCTTTTTTATTGCTTTTTTCCTATCACCCTCGCCAACAAGCTTTCTCAACTGATTATCAACATCGCGGTCGATATGCCACAAACAAAGCAGGTGGTGTGATCCAGGAAAATGATCCCTTATAGGATCCATCAAACTCATCTCGCGATCAGAAACAATAACGCTAGGAACATTTTCAACATCCAACAACCCTCTCAATTGTTCAAAAACCCAATCATAACTAATTCTTTTCTCATCTCTCAAAAGGGCACATGCAATATTAAAATTCTTGTTGGAAGGAGTCATACCTATAATCTGAAAGAGTGGCATCTTGTACTTGTTCGTCTTGTATGTCGCGTCCACCACAATCACCCAATAATATCTGTTCAACAGCTGGATTGAACTTTGATGGGCTATGAATGCATGTGTGATAACATCTGTGCCCTCTGCTGTCAAAACTTTTACATAGTAATGCTTCTCCTCGGCGTAATGAACAAATTGCTGCGCAATATTTCTACCCTCGAACTTTGCTCTCCTGTCATCAGCTTTAAGATTGTTTAGCTGCCTCACTGTCACATTATCTTCAGGATACGTCTCGGCAAGATGATTCCTAATCAATTTTGGCTTCATATTTGCATTGTTCAAAGTCCTAGCAACCTCCCTTGCTCCAGCACTCATGCGGCTAAGCTGCCTGTGACCCTCTGGATACACTATAGCAGTGTGATTGTGCATTGAATTCGGACCTGGTGTGAATCTGACCCACCAACCATTATCCTTCACCACCTTGCAAAATAACTTGAACCTGCACTTACATCCTCGCCGGCTAGTGTTCTTCCTCTCTTGTGGGAGAGGCCCTTGTTCAACCGGATCTCTGAATCTGTTGCAACGATATGTGACTGAGTTTCCATTGTTACCCCTCCCCACTTTAATCAGCTCGAAGCGAAATGTAAGAGCCAACTCCGAATAATACGTATATGCTTGTTCTTCAGTTGGAAAAAAACCAGGACACTGAAACTCAAGACTCAAATCCCTCTGAATGTCTGGTAATCCATTTGGATCCTGCATCATTAATCAAATTAAAACCAAAAATAAGTAATTACATATACAATTAAAACATATAAGTTTGAAGGAAAAATCGCCTGTAATTGGCAAAATGGCTGGAAAAAATCGCCCAACTTAGGCGATTTTTTGTGGAAAGTTCGCCAATTGCAGGTGAAATCTGAGGGAAAATTCGCCTGTAATGTGCGAATTTTAACAGATAATTCGCCTGCAATGTGCGAATTTTGCTGTAAAATTCGCCTGCAATGTGCGAATTTTGCTGTAAAATTCGCACATTGCAGGCGAATTTTCCCCCGGATTTCACCTGCAATTGGCGAACTTTCCACAAAAAATCACCTAAGCTGGGCGATTTTTTCCTGGTACTTCGCCAATTACATGCGATTTTTCCTTCAAATTTCGCAAAACATGTGCGATTTTTACACCAGTATGCAAAAAACTATACAAAAGTATTAAATTCGTACCATATTTGCGTATATTTTGGAGTAGACGCTGTCCCAAATTAACCAAAATATGTGTTCCAATTTGCTTCGACGATTTTGAACGTTTTTTGGAATGATTTCGAATTGTTTTGTTTGATTTTTGAAGGAGTTTTGTCTGTTTTGATATGTATTTTGAATTGCATGAAGTATATACCTTATTCATATGTTAAGGGCAATTTTGTCATATCACTTTTTTTTTTGAGCTACAAATAGTAAATTTGAGCTACAAATAGTAAGATCCATTTCCTTTTTCCAAAACCTGGGGCCCATAAACTTTTGTTGCCCAAATAAAACCCAAACTAAAATATTTAAAACTCAATTTTAATTAAGAACATCTCTTCTAACATAATTAAATCTCAGGTCTCAATATTCCGCCCAAATTCTTTGCCCTTATCACTCTTTCAATATAGCCCATTAACTTCTCTTCTTCACAGCTTCCACTTCTTCTAAAATCATCCAAAATAGCTCATTATGCTCCAAACTCAATCCCCCTTTCTGCAAGTGTAAAAATATCCCATTAAATTTCGCAATGCCTCCAAATCGTCCTAAATTCACATGAAATATAATTATGAATTTCAAGCTCATCAGTTATCATTTTAATAATTTAAATTAAAATTAAAAAAATAAAACTTAGACCCAACCTCATTAATTTCCAGCTTGTCCCTAAAATAGATGACTTAACTTTAGGGCATCCTAAGTTGCCTTGGTTTATCTACATGGTTAGGGGGACCGATTACACTTTCGTCTTTTTTCTTTCTTTTTTCCTTGAATAATTTTGGAAAAAATGAAGGTGTGTTCACTACTTTGTTTTTGTAGTTAATTAATATCTGTTTGACTTTACTAAATTATGTAATATACCTGCCGGTGACATATGAAAAAAATGGATAGTTGCTTATGTTAAAACTCTTTCTTGACAAACTTACTTAATATGTAATTTCAATAGTAATAGTAATAATAATAGTTTTTTTTCCTTTTATGGTAAAGTGTCATGCGTTTATAATGTTTGGTTATTTATTTAATAATTGTCTTTAACTTCTCTGTCATATAAGCTTAATTTTGGGGTTTTGGTTGAGAAGTAGACAAACATTTTCTGTTAAGAATAAGCTCCTCGTTTTAATATTAATGAAATGATGCCTTCAACAATAAGAGTGGTTCACTGTGAACTTAGAAGAGAAGAATCATCATTTTTTGACATACCCAAAGAGAGGCACGATTTTCGAATTGAGAGTAGAGAATTGTTTTCCTTCAATTTTGAAGCCTGGAGAAAGTTGGAATCAGAAGAAAATAAAACATCCATACATTTACCAATTGGGAAATTGTTTGGTGATCATTTGATCCATACTCGGATTACCACGCCAAATCGGTGACGAGTTTCAAATCAATGAAGATGTTCTTGCCGTTTTCGGCTCTCGGGTTTGTAATCTTACTCGATGAGAAGTTGTGTAGGTTGCCCACATTTTCATCTTATTATCATATCAAATCTTCAAACTCGAGAGAAAGTGTCCCTATTCATTGCCGATAAAGATGTAGATTTAGTCAGACAAATCTATGGGATTTTCTACCGCCCTATCTTGAAAAACATATGTGTCCTCTAGAGACAAAGAGAGATATATAATTAATTTAATTGAAACACTAAAATAAACTTATTTTTTTATTTTTGGATACAAATTTTAATAAATATGCCATTTTAAATAAAATTTAGTTTTTTTAAAAAAAAATTTTGTCTTGACAAGTATCGTGCACGTTCCGTGTTTAATTATCATTTAAAATTTAAATTTAAATAAGAAATCAAAATTTAGACCCAACCTTATTAGTTTCTAGTTTCTCCCTGAAATAGATTACTTAACTCTAGGACATCCTAAATTGCCTTGGTTTATTTACATGGTTAGGGGGGGCGATGAAACATTCATCTTTTTTTTTTTTTTTTTCCTTTTTTCCATGAATAATAGTGGAATAAAATGAAGGTCCGTTTACTTCTTCTTTTTTTTTTTGTAGTTTAATTAAATAATTAATATCCGTTTCTCTTTAACAAATTATGTAATTGACCCGACGGTGACATATTGAAAAATGGATGGATGGTAATGATAAAACTCTCATTTGACCAACTTACTTAATATGGAATTTCAATAGTAATGATAATAATAATAGCATTTTTTCTCTGGTAAGTTTTGTGTGTTTATAATGTTTGGTTATTTATTTAATAATTGTCTTTCAACTTCTTTGTCATATAAGTTTAATTTTGGGGTTCTGGTTAAAAAACAAGCAAACATTTTCTGTCCAGAAGAACCTCTTCATTTTAATATCGCTGAAATGATGCCTTCAACAATAAGAGTGGTTCACGGTGAATTTAGAAGAGAAGAATCATCATTTTTTGAAATACCTAAAGAGAGGCACAATTTTTGAATAGAGAGCAAAGAATTGTTTTCCTTCAATTTTGAAGCTTGAAAAGAGTTGGTATCATAAGAAAATACAGCATCCATATATTCACCAATTGAGAAATTTCTTGGTGATCATTTGATCCAAAACTCAGATTATCCAGCTAAATCGGTGACCGGTTTCAAATCAATGAAGATGTTCTTCGAAAAGCTCTCTGGTTCCTAGTCTTGCTCAATGTGAAGTTGTGTAGGTTGCCCGAATTTTCATCTTGTTGTCATATTGAATCGTCAAACCTGAGAGAAAGTGTCTCTATTCATTGCCGATGAAGATGTAGATTTAGTCGAACAAGTCTATGAAATTTTCTACCACTCGATCCTAGAAGACATATGTGTCCTCTAGGGACAAAGAGAGATATAAGGTTAATTAATTGAAAGAGTAATATAAACTTGTTTTATGAAATATTGAACAAGTCTATAGATGGATCTTTAATTTTTTTGTATTTTTTGATACAAATTTTTATAAATATGGCATTTTAAATAAAATTTAGATTTTTTTAAAATTTTTGTCTGGACAAGTATCGTGCACGTTGTGAGTTAAGTTACCATTTTAATAATTTAAATTTAAATAAATATAAATAAAAATTAGACTAAACCTGATTAGTTTCTAGTTTTTACCTAAAATAGATGACACAACACAAGAACATCCTAAATTGCCTTGATTTATTTACATGGCTAGGGGGCGATGACACTTTCATATTTTATTAAATTATTACTACTTTTTTATGAAATACTCCAACATGGTTCATTAAATTATTTTATTTTTCAGTGTTATTTTTTGTATAAATTTCATAAAATGTATAATAACTTGGATTTTGAAACAAAAATGATATAAATTGAAAATAAAATTTTAAAACTGGAAAATTTGAAGAGAACAAAAAAATTCAATCTAAAATACTAATATGAGATAGAGGGAGTACTACGTAAAATGTTACATTAAAAGTGTTTCAAAAGATTTTGTGGTACTGTCATAAATATTTATAACTAAAAGTCTTAAATCGACACACAAGAGATTTTCACATTTTAGATTTGATTCGCTCGGTGTCCGCCAAAAAAGTTGTTGTAAAAAATTAATGTAAAATCGATCATATTTGGAAGATTAATATATTTATAACGAACGTTGTAATTAAGTACAAACTACCAATCTAAGGGTTATCGGGTCAGACCAATTTATAATTAAGTTAATAACAATATTCTGCTTATTTGTCCAATATAAACCCCCTTACTTCAATGGTTTATCATCCCATTCATATTTTACAGTGCTCGTGCTTTTCCATCAAACCATTTCTCCTTATCATTCTATTTCCTTTATCAAATTCATGGCTACAATAAAGAAAAAGTTGTCTTTTATAACAAAAGATACAAAAAGGAAAGTCAGTTTTAAGAATAGGACACAAGACTTGATAAAGATGGCATGAGAATTGAACATTCTTTGCAAGGTGGACAAGTACATAATTTTAATTACCACCAAGTACGAATGGTTATGAACAAAGTTAAATATATTGTCGATTGAATTGTCTTTGTAAAATAGGAAGAAACGTGTGTTCCTTTGCCGGATTTCCACTCCAGATATGAATCCTCTCGTGAATTACTCTGATGGTGTCGAAAGGATCAGCCTGGACAAAGAGGTTCCCATTGCTGCTTTTGTTGCTGCCTCTTCTACTGCTGCCACCGCCGCTGCCTCTGCCACTACCATTGATCATCTGATATGAAGAAGAGGCAGCAGAAGCTAACGGCGATGCTGTTGATGACAAGATGGCGGGTGTTCTTCATCATCTCAAGCGTTGAGATGTTTCTTGCGCATTCAGTTACACAAGTACTCAAAATCTTCATCTAACGGAGAAGAAAACATATTAGAGTGGTGGTAGGACCAGAAGAAAAATCTATACGAATTGTGCACGAACGCACAATCTTAGAACTCATCAGCACCATTCTCCTTCCCAAAACTCTCATGATAATCTTTCCCAACAGCAAATTATGTTCTTGCCTATAATCAATCATAAAAGATAGAAAATACTTATATTCTCAATATTTAAAAAAATAAAGAAAACAGCACACATACGCATCTAATATTGCACGTATGGGTGTTGAGGTTTTGGATTTTTTGCCAAAAGATTAGAATATTTTAACATAAAATAATATAAACGTTTTTTTTCATATATAATTCTTTCAAAATTCATTCAAATCAAACAAAATATCCATATCACACAAACATTCTAATTAATGCGCATCAAGGTTACCTTCTGTTCAATGAGATATAATGTGTTGGCAAAATATGACTTGAGTCACGAAGGATTATCTTTTCTGTAAGATGTTATGGTTATTGATAACCATTTTTGGAAGATACAATTTGTATTGCATCGTCTGTTTCACTTGTGTGACAAAAAAAGGATTTTGAGGCATTGCAACACTTCTGGATTCAACATGATCAATAACGTAAGGATCAAATTGTTTCTTTTGTCCCTTACATTGGAGATTTTCTTTTCTTTCTTCTCCAAATTTTTTGTTTATGAGGAAGAGTTCTCTATAACTTGTTCATCCTGCATTTCTTTCTTGTTATCTCCAACTACTTATTTTTCTTCCCCATCATTTATATGATGTTTATAATCATTCTTGTATAGTTGCTCTTCCTCCCCTTGCCCCTCTTTTGCCTCTTCATCTTCATTTGTATCTTTATCTTTGTCAACATTTTCATCTTTCTCCTCCTCCACTTTGTACATATGATTAAAATAAAAGCCATGTATATCTAAAATTTGATATAATTGAAAATATTTTACTAGTTACCACCCAATTTTTTTACCCTTTACCGTCTCAATTTGGACTAAAACACTCCCTGGAATATTCTCTCTCTTCCCCTCCCCCAAACTCTCTCTTTTAAGTTAAAGGATAATTTTAAATACGAAATTTCATATATTTAAAACTATTTGAGATAACTTTTGTATATACCTTTAAGACTTGTATGATAGGTCGAGAGGACATCAAGCTCCTTTTTTTATCGGTATTTTCATAAAAAAATTTTATTTTAAAATATGATGCAGGGAATCTTTCAGTATAATATTTTTTACTATTTCTTCCCAAAGTTTTTCTTTTCCAACCTTGTTAAAATTTTGTCACAATTTTAGTGACAAAACATTTGCCTCAATCGCACGCATGTAACACGTAATACCCACAAATATTGCTTATTCTTTTTCGTCACAACTAAATAAGATTAAAAATCTAAGAGATAAAAAAAACTTTTTGTTTCAGGTGGAAAATAAACTTAGAACTATATCTACAATTTTTCTGTAACAAAGTTTGAAATCAGATTGATAAGGTTCACTTAGTAATTTAGCTAAATCTATTTATTCATATTTTATTTTATATTTATATAATAATTGTTTTAAGAAGATAATATAATAATATATTTTATTACAATTACTTTTTAAAAAATATTTTACTCCTATTTTATTCAAATTTTATCATTAAATAAAGGTATTTCAAAATTATATTTAAAATAAAAAATATATAATAAAATCATTCACATGTTTTAGAAATTTTTTTTTTTTTTTTGCACGCATATAGCACGTAGCACCTCTCCAAACCATCCCATCCATATTCTTTGTTTTTTACGTTACTATTAAATAAGACTAAGCTAACAATGAGATCATTTAAAAATCTAAGCTATATGAAACAAAATTTGAAAATATAAAGCAGTCGTTTAAATATCGTCAAATGTCTATCATTCTAGGCTACTCGTATGAAAACTTGTCAATGAGACTCAATCTATGATAAGCCACCAATTTTTCAAACTCAGTCTTGGTGTATTCAATAACATAAGAACCATCTCTATACTCTGGATCTTTGGGTTCAACAACAGGAATGCGGGAGGCATCACTACTAGAAAATTTATCTTTTATGTCATTTTTTATAAGGTGGTTTTTTAAAAATGTCATCCTCAATAGGCAAGTGAGGCATCTAAATTATAACTACATTTTTTCTAAGCCTAATAATACATTAAATAATAATAGTCATAAATAATAATACATAATGACATATTAAAAAATAGTTATTAATGCATTTTTCTTAAATGTCACCATTAAATATTCAATCTTGACACCTTAAAAAAATTAGAATATTATGACATTTTAAATTAAAGTTATAATGATATTTTTTAAAAAATATGGTATATTTTATTATGATATTAGTTCGGTAAAAAAAAAAAAAAGAGACAATATTAGTAAATCCAAATGGGTTTACAAATTTTTTCAACTTGGTCTTTCCTTTCTTTTTTCCTTATTCTTTCTTCCCCCTCCGCCAGACGTCTACTCCTCCCGCCACCGATCGCCGCCCATTTTTGCCTTTTCCGATGTCCTCCCGGATGCGCAACCCCATGAAAAGAGTCCTCTCCTTCCATAGAACAAAAGCTATACATCAAAACCCCTTCTCTTCTAGTTTTTCTCTCTTCCCGATCCATTCTTGCCACAGCACGTTCGCCGCCGATTTCTCCCATTTTCGGCTATGTTTTGGGTCACATTTCACCACCAAAAGAAACCCTAACATCTATAGAACAAAACCCCTCAATTTTTTTTCACTTTGGAGGTGAAATTGTGAGTTGAATTTGGAAGCCTTAGCTCACCACCGCGAACCGGCCTCCTCTGGGGCTGCAACCACCTTAGAAAGACTCCCTACTTCAGATCTACAAAACCCATCAAGAAATTTTACATATTGATGGCTGGAAAGTCACCTAGGAGCGTTGCCGCCAGACTGCCGCTGTCGCCGCCAGTTTTTTCCCCTCCCGCCACCTTCCAGAACCTTCTCCCTTAGATTCCAAGCTGGTTTCCAGCAAACTTGGTGGTAAACCCATAACAACTGTTAAACCATTGTTGATTTTAAATGGAGATTATGGTCACCTAGGTTAACATGCATGTTTGAATTAAGGGATTTGAGGGTTGGATGATTAACGATACTTTGAGCATAAAATATAATGGTAACTTCAGGGGTTGGTTGAGGGAAAATTCACCGAGCCCACCGTAATTTGTTTGCATTGTTTTAGTTTTCTTGACAGGAATTCATCCAATTTGATTTTGGAATTGTAAGCACACACATTCAGTATTTAATTTTTCTTTAATGTATTCCAACAGTTGGCTTTTGTGTTAAGTTAATTACAACTCCTGATCCTAGTAAATTATTTTTCTCTGTTGCTTTACTATGCAGCATCTACCTTTTTTGAGTTTGGCAAAGCAGAAAAGGGCTGTTGTTATGCACAGATGTTGCTGCTCATAGTCTTCGTATTCGTACTCCTAACGTGGTATGTCTTTTAGAATAGTTTCCATTTATCCTCTAGTTTTACAGTGATTTTATTTCAAAATCATATGTTAATTTCTTTTTCCTTTCCTTTTGTGTTGTGTTAACTTTCCAGGATTGGATTCCGCAGTGTATTCCCCCAATGAACCTAAGGTGCAACATATTTCGAAAATGAAATTCTCTTGATTTTGCAGTTTCAAAAGTGTCCCTCTGGTAAATGCTTAGTAACTTGCTTCATCTCTAATTATTTTTAGGAATATATACAAAGCTTTGAGTGGACTGCATGATTGGCATAGAGCTCAACCTTGCAAGGGGGAGAAGTGACAAGTTGATCTAAAAGTTGGATAGGCATTTTCAATATATTAGATGAATGAATTTGGAGGAGTGAAGATACTAGTAAATGGAGATGAGGTGATGATGTGATTGTATAAAATAAAATTCTAATAATTTTTGTTTATTATTCTAATTAAGTTTTTTTTTGTGTAATGTAATATATGTTATTTTAATTGTAATTAATTCATAATAAATTATAAATGAAAACTACATGAAAAAATATTATAAATTAAATTTTGACAAAAATCTATAATGACAATATAAAATTTCATATATTAATATATATAAAATATAGTATCATTTTATATAATCTATAAAATATAGTATCATTTTATATAATCTCTAAAGGCATTTTTTATTGTCATTAAAGAAATAAAGTAACATTAAAAATTTTCTTTTAAGTCATTTTAAAGTGTAGTAAAATTTATTTTTTACTACATTTTACCTATAGTGACTTCGGTTTACATGACATTTATTAAAAATTTCATTAAATTTTTAAAGTCCCAATATAACATATTTTAAAACATTTTGAAGTGTCATTAAATCCAAATTTTTTAGTAGTGCATCTTTGAAGAGGGAAGAAAAAGTTTTTTGACGGTTTGGTGGAGGGGGAGATTTACCCCTCTCGCGGGTGGCGGAGCCATTGCTGGTCAGAAGGATCAGGGGGTGTTCTAGGGAAGAAGACGATTTGACCATCGACTCTGGTTATTCAAAGTTGCACCTGTTCATACTCAAAATCCTCATCTAAGGAAGAAGAAAACATATTAGAGTGGTGGTAGGACCAGAAGAAAAATCTATACGAATTGCGCATGCACGCACAATCTTAGAACTCATTAGCACCATTCTCCCTCCCAAAACTCTCATGATAATCTTGCCCAATAGCAAATTATGTTCTTGCCTATAATCAATCATAGAAGATAGAAAATACTTATATTCTGAATATTAAAAAAATAAAGAAAATAGCACGCATATGCATCTAATATTGCACATATGGGTTTGAGGTTTTGGATTTTTTGCCAAAAGATTAGAATATTTTAACATAAAATAAGATAAATATTTTTTTTTCATATATAATTCTTTCAAAATTCACTCAAATCAAACCAAATATCCATATCACACAAAAAGTCTAATTAATGCATATAAATTTTTCCGTAACAAAGTTTGAAATGAGATTGATAAGTTTCTAATCTATTTATTCATATTTTATTTTATATTTATAACAAAGTTTAAATATATTTGGCTAAATCTGTTTATTCATATTTATTTTATATTTATATAATAATTTTTTAAGAAGATAATATAATGATATTTTTTATTAAAATTTTATCATTAATTAAAGGTATTTGAAAATTATATTTAAAATAAAAATTATATAATAAAATCATTCAAATTTTTTGCAAAAAAATATTTTTGTTTGCACGCATATAGTACACGGAGCACTTCTCCAAACCTTGAACGAAAACAGAATAAGCCCGGGCTAAATTGAAAATCTCACTTTCGTGCAATGCATTCCAGAATCGGAAACTTTCGACAAAACTCAGGCTCAAATTCATTTTCCCTTGAACGGATCGAGGCTTATACTTATTCAATTTATTAAATTGACAAACAACGCACAAAGAATCAACCTTTAATTAAAAGCGGAAAACATAAAGGTTATACCTTTGTAGCGAAATCCAACGCAAATAAGAAAACCAAATCTTTAATTCGCGATCACCACTGAAATCAATGAATTACTCGAAAAAACCTCGAATATTGCGTGGGCAATGCTCTATCGAGGTGTACTACCAAGCCCACGAGAAACCCACTAAGAAAATCTCTCAATTAGATTAAATCTGCCCAAAAGATCAAACCTTTAACCCAAAAAACTGCTGCTCACTACTTTTCTCGCTAATAAAATCAAACCCACTTCAATTCCGGTCACGATCTACACAGCCGGGATTGTGGATCACCAACCCAAGGGAGAGATCAACACAAACCCAGCCGGATCAAGCACCCCGGAGTAACTAGAAGCAGCTGGCCGGACAAGATGAAAAATTGCCGTGAAGATCCGGCCAAAAAGAGTAAAAACTCGGCGAGAAAAATAGAGAAATCCGGCAAAAAAGAAATAAAGATCCAGCAGTGGGCAACTCAAATAAATTCATGGGCTATCTAAAAGATCAATCTTTGGACTTAATCTAAATCGAGAAGTGAGATTTCAAGTTCGTTTTTGAAAGAAACTCAAGACGGAAGGAGAGTCTCTCTCTAGAACTTTCTCACTCAAGAGGAAGACAAAATGTCTTGCAAGATTTTTTTAAGTTTCTTAAGGCATAAGCTTTCTATTTATAGGGAGCTCCAATGGAGACCTAATGGGTTTTTGAGTCGGGCCTTTTAATTTGACTTTCGTTGACCGCTTAGTCTTTCCTAGACTAATCAACTCCAATCGACCAATTTGAATTAATTTCCTAACCCACTTCGTTAATTTAATTTTATCGAACCCTTAGGATTAATAAATTTATATAGAATTAATTTCTTAATCTACTTAGTCAATTAAATATTAATTAAATATTTAAGATTAATTAATTCACTTTATCGATTAGTCAAATACATAATTAGTCGTATCATTATCGGACTAACTATGGAATTATTGCTCAAAAACGAATTTACATCGCGCCACTATATTTTCTTCTATCTCCCCACATCAAAGATCTAGTGCTCGTCTGTTTATCAATTTACTGACAAATTAATTCACCGACTTCTTGGTATCCGAGATTAGTATCACTCGACTTTCTTATTATACCGGACGTAAAGTCTACTGGCCAGTTTTAATACAATAAACCTTACGAGCTCATCTCGGGAGCACCATCAACCCGGCGAACCGGTAGGTGTATTCCTCCGAATAGCAACGACACGTAAGAAGCTAAACACCGCATACCCAACCTACCGAGTATAGGCCTCAATTGACCACACTCTTTGGCAAATCAAAGCATATGATATCCAACTCTCACGCCCGTCACAATCTCGGGATTGAGAGACTAAATACTAGGACCGAATTGACTACCCCGATCAGTATAAGTCAATTCTATCCAAACTGGTCGTGCTCAATATGCCCCGGGCATGTCTCATAGCCTTTAATCCAACCATAGTTATTATGGAAATGAAGAAGTTTTTAACTAAACGATAGGAAAAGAACAAGCCAAGGTCAACTCCAAAAACCCCCCAAAATCAAGAAAAGATCACCCTTTTAATTGGTTGGATTCAGTACGACTAAAGAAGACAAATTGATTTTGTTTTTCCAAAATTTGGCAACAACAATATACGAGAGAAATGTCAACTATAAAACATGAATTCATGAATTTCAAAGCAAGTTAACTATGATCTAGAAATATAAAACCTTAAATAGTAAAAGAACTGACAAAAGTTATATTGAAGCCTAGAATCATGAAAAAACCTGTAACTTGGGCTTCTCCAACAGAGCAGACAAGTACCACTCATTCTTGGCAACCCCACGATTGTACTTCATCCCTGGATTCCACCTCAATTTCTTGAATCCAACACGATCAAACATAGGAACATAAGTTTCAACTGTGAACCGAGGCAATAGTGAATAGAGGGGAGGGCGGGTGGTGGAGAGGGTGGTGGAAGGGAGGATTTATTGGTAGTGGTGATGGAGAGGTAGGATTTACTGGTGGTGGTGCGCCGACGGTGGCGGAGGATTTACTAGTGGCCTTGCTGGTGGTCAGAGGATTTGTTGGTGATGATCTTTGGTTAATTTATTTCATATGTTAATGTAAATAAATCCATGTAAATGAACAAATTCATAAGGGTAATTTTGTAAGATAAAACAAAACCTGCTCTGCATTCTAATAATTGTTTTAGCAATATCAGCAACCTTAATAAAAATGTATTATCTATAATTTTTTTTAACAATCAACCTCATCATGATTATGTTCATAAAGTGAATGTTTCTGCCATTAATGTATCAGAAAGTTATACACAACATGCCCTTCAGTCAAAGTTTGAGCAGATAAAAGCTCAATAAAGGCAAAGAAAGGCCTATCTCGTTTGCATTTGATGGGGACGCGACGCTCTGGGCCTTGCACCTTGAGCGTGAGTGCTAGAACTTGGGCTCCGAGGACATCTTTTGCTAGAAGGTGAGCTCCAAGGCTTCGCAGGTGGCTTTCGCCTGCAAACTTTCACAGCATTCTGTGCTCTTATCAGAAGGGCTTTGTACCCGCCTCCTGCACATTTGCCTTCCTCGGGATATGGCTCCACGGCAACACCACGAATGATTTTTTTACGCTTCCGACAATTATTACCAGATGTCGCGAGTTCCTCCGTCTCTGCTAGCCTTGGCCTGAGACTATATCCACAACAATCCCCCCCCCCCCCCCCCCCCCCCCCCCTTTTTTTGTTTCGGTGCCCATGACGCTTTCGCCTTGTTCATGTTCACTACATGAACCCTGAGCTTTCTGCTTCCCACCATCATTTTGCATTTGACACTCACCTTCAGTGCCTACACCAGCATTTTGTTCACTGGTCACAAGTGGCGTGATTCCTTTTCCTTTGATATTAGCATCAGTAGTGGACATATCCTTTCTGGGGCATACACAAGTTAACACCTCTGTTGGATTGGAAGAAACTCTAGGATAGGCATTGTCAGCAGCAACATCATTCCTGTGGTGCTCTGACTTCTTGGTAGCACTCCCACTGCCAAATTATCCCGTCCAGTCTCATCCCACAATTCTCGCACACAACATGCATGGTCGCACAGAACAATTATTGTCAATCTCCAAGGAATCTTTACCAATCCCTTGGTGAAACATTTTGTTCACCCTCCTATGCTCACAGTAGCTAACTGTTTTCTTCTGCAGTCCTCCCGTTTGTGTTTCTCTCCACAGATAAAAAACTAGGATACAAATCGTTGAACCCTAGCTCTTGCTTGCTGCCAATCCAAATTATTTCAATGAATCATCCACCACTAAAGATGCAATTCAAGGTACTACTGCCGGGAAGTGTTAAAAGCAGCCAAACTGCCATATTTTGCGCACTTTTTCCTAGCTGAAAGTTGCTATTTTCATATTTTTTACAATCAATACAGAGTTTGAAATCAAATAGGTAGTAAGTGAAATATTGTCAGAATGGGTTTAGCAGGTCAGAAATAGTGGCAAAAGAGTGGTGAGATTGTCGGTCAATATTACGGGAACCGCCGTTCAGCTGTGGTTTCGACAAGACAACCATAGCCTGCGACAGCCACGGCATCGCCGATGAAGTTAGATAGTGGCCAGCGGCAGTAAACGAGTCATCGGATATCTGAGTCCATGTATTATCTATAACATATTATTGAAGTAAAATCGAAAAAAAAATAATTCTTTTATTAAATTTTAATTCTATAAAACTTTATCATATTTTATATTAAAATATTCTAATATTTACTGTAGTAAATTAGAAATTAGGTTTTGATTTTTGAATCTACAATGGAAGGAATTTATTTAAGCTAGGGGAAAAAAAAAAAAAAAAAAACTATACTACAATTTCAATCACGCTATAATTGGATTATTTGAAACCTTAAGAGATAGAGAAAGTTTTTGCTCCCAACTAGGCACTGACTAGTGAGAAACTCACATTTTCATTTTAAATATTTATTTTATTTATTTTATTTAGTTGCTACTAATTAATCCAATTTCTATCCTTACAAAGTGAAAAGAATCACATGATCTTCTACAATTTCAAAAAATTTACAATACAACACGAGTAAGTTTTTTTTTTAACACAATCGTCACTGACATATCTGTCAAAGTTTACAACTGCCACGGAAACTCACTTTTTTCAGTTTAACCCGTTGCAAATTTGCGCCCCTGTGTTTCTTTGCGCGCACAATCTGAAACTCATCTGCACGAATCTTGCGCAAATTATGTGCTTGTCATTTTTATTTTTGTTTATTTTCTTTTAAATTATAATTTTTTTAAACTACTTTTAAATTATAATTAATCATGAAAGCTAAAGAACGGGGAATATGAAAAATATAGTGGGATGGAAACTAAAAATGACACGGCTATGTTTTATGAAAATTATTCCGGTGGATCCAAGACAAACTGTGACCCCTCTTAACTGTGTGCACCACCTCATCCAGTAAAACCTGCTACTTCAACCAGAAAAAGCAATGCTTCTGCATCTTCCTGATGCTATGGAAAAGGCTGGGGCAGCCATCGGGTCAGTAGACAATGGTGAATCCGCTGTGTCTCAGTTCCTTCCTGGTGTTGTTAGAGATGCAAATGTTTCACCTGTGATGTTCAACCTGACTGGAGGGAAACGTTGGCGAGGACTCCATGGTCTTTCAGATGCGAACACAAAACCTAAGCCCACCTGGGGAATTATCCATCGCATTCCGGCTACCTGGAACAATTGATCATCAGAAACCGATTCGGGGTATTTTTGGCACTGATGGTATTTTCGAGGTCATTGTTAGAAAAAAGGTCCTAGGCTTCGTCAAGGTTGTGCTGTTCTAGTGTTGTACAATCAAGAATTTCTTATATGATTGAATTTGATATGGAGAAATTTCTATGTATTTCACATTTTCTCATAAAATCAGGAGGTTACATTTATAATACAAACGTAAACTAACTACAACTCTATCTCAACTAAAAGATACAGATAAAATTGTTACAAACAAATAACGTGTTGACTCCCGAAATATAGGAAAGCCGGTAGTATTCTTCACACCCCCCTCAAGCTGGAGGTTGGTGACAATCACGTAACCCCAGCTTGACCAAAAACTGAGAAAAACTACTGGAAGGAAGAGGCTTCGTGAAAAGATCCGCCAACTGAAGCCGTGTGGAAACATGCATAGGGAAAACAAATCCACGGGTATATTGATCACGAACGACATGACAATCAATCTCAATATGCTTCGTGCGCTCGTGGAAAACTGGGTTCTCCGTGATATAAACAGCAGCCCTATTATCGCAATACAGAGGAATAGGGAAACGAGTCTGGATACGAAAATCACGAAGAAGATAAGAGAGCCAAAGCAACTCACAAACAGACATAGCCATACTGCGATATTCAGCCTCAGCAGAAGAACGAGAACTGGTGGTCTGTTTCTTAGACCGCCAAGAAATTAAAGAAGAACCCAAAAACACACAATACCCTGTGACAGACCGACGACTAGTAATACAAGTATCCCAATCGGCGTCAGAATAGCAAGTAAGAGCAAAATCATTGGTGCTAGGGAAAAACACCCCTAAAGAAGGACACCCCTTCAAGTAACGTAACAAATGGAGAACAGCACCCCAATGAACCTCACGAGGAGCACTGAGATACTGACTAAGAGTTTGCACAGCAAAACAGATATCAGGACGGCTAAATCCCAAATAAAGCAATTTTCCAACAATACGACGGAAAGCACTAGGGTCACGATAAAAAGGTCATGAGGAGTCCTCAAGCTTAAGACCAACAGGTAACGGTGTTTTGGCAGGCTTGGCACCAAGAAGGCCTGTCTCAGTCAGGACATCCAGAACATACTTGCGTTGATTCAAATAGATACCACCCGGACTGCGCGTGATTTCAACACCAAGGAAGTACTTAGCGTGACCAAGATCCGTAATGGTGAACTGCCGATCTAAAAAGGCTTTAACCTCATCCATCGCACGCACAGAAGAACCCGTAAGGAGGACATCATCTACATAGACAATAAGAACAAGAAAGGAATCGGTGGTGAACTTAGTAAACAAACAATAATCATGGCGAGATTGAAGAAATCCATATTGATGAAGCTGTAAAGTAAACTCCTTATTCCACTGACGAGAAGCTTGCTTCAAACCATAAAGCGAGCGACGGAGACGACAAACATGAGTGGAAGAAGGAACAAGATAGCCATCTGGGGGTTTCATGTAAACCTCCTCATCCAGGTGGCCATGAAGGAAAGCATTATTGATATCCAGTTGATATATCGGCCATTGCATAGCCGCGGCAAGGGAAAAGAAAATACGAACAGTAACGACTTTGGCAACTGGTGCAAACCGATGAAAATAGTCAAGACCTTCGATCTGGTTATAGCCTTTTGCCACAAGACGAGCCTTATGTCGAGCAATCGTGCCGTCGGGATTACGTTTGAGCTTATACACCCATTTACTACCAATAGCATGTTTTCCCGAAGGTAACGGAACCACCTCCCACGTGCCATTAGCCTCCAGCGCCTGAATCTCATCCTGCATGGCTTGTTGCCAATCCGTACTCCGAACAGCCTCAGAATAAGACACCGGTTCAGTAATCGCAGATAAACTGGCCAGAAAACTAACATGAGCAGAAGAAAAACCATCAGAAAACAAATATGGAAACGTACGAGGCACGTGGGAAGAAACCCGGGAAATATCCGGTTGAGTAACGGAATTAACAAAATCCCGCATCCATCCAGGGGGATGGCGATCCCGATGACTACGCCGAGGTGGAGTAGGAGTAGGAACCAAAGACGAACTGGTAGAAGACCCCGGAGATAAAAGTGTCTGTTCAGGAACAACAGTGTCAGGATCAATATCAGGCCAAGCAGGATCAATGTCCACAGAATGAGAATCGCCATCGACGTTATCAAGAGAAAACTCGAGGACATCAACAGCAGGTGATACTCGAGGAAGAGGAAGAGTACCACCTGTCGGGGACTGGGCAGAGGCATAAGGAAAAATGGCCTCATGAAACACGACATCGCGTGAGACCAAAAGCTTGCGACGTTCAATATCATACACCTTATACCCCTTTGTACCAGCAGGATAGCCCACAAAAACACATCGGAAGGCGCGAGGACTAAACTTATCCTGACTACTGGAAGAATTCCGAACAAAGCACAGACAACCAAAAACACGCAACTGATCAAGAACGGGCAGTGTTCCGAACAAAAGTTCATGAGGACTTTTCCAACCTAACACCGACATGGGAAGCCGATTAATTAGGTAGGCAGCAGTAAGAATGGCATCCCCCCAAAAAACCAATGGCAGGGATGACTGGAATAGTAGCGAACGCGCTACTTGCAAAACGTGGCGATGCTTGCGTTCCACAACCCCGTTCTGTTGGGGCGTATACGCACAAGCACGCTGATGCAATATCCCAAACTCAGAGAATAAAAGCTGACAAGCATGACTCATGAATTCCGTGCCATTGTCAGACCGAAACCCCTTAACACTAGTCCCAAATTGAACACGCACCATAACAAGAAATTGTCGCAAAATAACATGCACCTGAGTTTTCATACACAACAAGTATATCCAAGTGGAACGAGAAAAGTCATCTACCAGAGTAAGAAAATAACGATCTCCAGTTCTACAAGCAACCTTATATGGCCCCCACAAGTCAACATGTATCAAGTCAAAACAAGAATGTGTTCGTATTACACTATCTGGAAAACGTAAACGAGACTGCTTAGCTTGAGGACACACAGAACAGACATCATTATTAGAAATACCATGCTTTATTGAAGAAATACGAGTCAATACAGTATCTGACGGATGACCCAATCGTTCATGCCAAGGTAACATAACACACTTAGCAGACAAACTATTATTCATGGTATTCAAATTTCCGGAAAGAAAACTCATCATACGAGACAGCATCGCTGGATCAAAAGATGTCCGATCAAGAACATACATCCCATGCTTTTGCCGTCCAACTGCCAACAACTGCTTATTCTTGAGGGCCTGTACCAAACAATATCCAGAAGAAAACAAGAACGTGACCGAATTACGAGCTGCTATCTGACTAACAGACAGAAGGTTGAATTTAAATCCTGGTATGTGCAAACACTTCCCAACATCAAATGTTTCGGACAACGAGACATTCCCTGTATGAGTTACTTCCTTAATCGAACCATCAGGCAAACAAACCGGAGTAAATTGCTTTACAACACTTAAATCGGTAAATAAATTCTGGAAAGGACTCATACTTGCCGACGCGCCACTATCGATGTACCAAGAATAAATATCATAAGTAGTCACTACACTCAATAAAAACTGAATGGATTTACCTGAGAAATCCGCAAAATGTCCCATGTTTAAGGGTGCAGCCTTCTCATGTTCGGCTGCTACCTTATTTCGCAAATAGCTGGACATCTCCTGTTGCACGGCATCAGCAATCATTGCCTTCCAGCCAGCACCCTCTCGGTCTGCAAAATCAAGCGGTGTAGCTGCTACATGCGCGCGCTCCGAAAAGTCGTGTTTGGCGGTCGAATTAGCTCCGGATTGCGCTGGGAAAAATGTGTTTTGCTGCTGCGACTTTGGTGTCTTCCACCAATCAGGAAATCCAACAACCTGATAGCAGCGATCCCGCGTGTGACCCTCCCGACCACACACATCACATTTGAGAGGCCCTCGACGCCGAATATCACGCCGTCGTCCGGGTTTGCTACCCATCTGCTGCGCTGCTAAACCATTCACACTGCTGCCACCGGAATTACTGTTCGAAATTGATGCAGCCATAGCATTCTGCTCGACAATGACAGCCCCATTTTCCCGCTGCTGCTCAACCTTAATGATCATACCATAAGCTTTATTAATGGTTGGTAAAGGCTCCATAAGTAGTATTTGATTTTTCTCGCCATCAAAACTTGAATTTAGGCCGGAGAAAAACTGCATCAAACGATCGTTTGCAGCCATGTCTGCATATTCTTTTCGTGCCGCGCAACTGCAACACGGAGCTGGTGCCAAGCTGGAATACTCGTCCCACAATCGTTTCAGTCGAGTAAAGTACTTCGAAACATTGTCCGCGCCTTGAGTAATCGTGCTAATTTCCCTCTGCAACTTATACAGCAAAGGGCCATTGCACACACCATACCGTTCCTGCAACTCCAACCATAGTGCACGACTTCCATTCGCGAAAATAAAACCTTCAGCCACATCCTTCTCCATAGAATTCAGCAGCCACGACGTAACCATACAATCAGCCCGTTGCCATCTTTCATGTGCTTTCGAGCCCAAATCGGGAACTAGAATCGTTCCGTCCACAAAACCCGCCATATTCTTGGAAGCCAATGCCAATCTTATGGCTCGCTGCCATGACAAGAAGTTTTTATCCGTCAATTTAGACGTAACAATCACCATGCCGGGATGATCCGAGTTTTGTAAAACCCATGGATCACCATGCTCGACGGTTGACTGAGAATTTTGTTGCTGCTGAGAACCGTCCATGCCGAGAAACACAAAAACACCAAGGAACAATCAAGGAACGTGTACTACCGACTTTCTGTTGGACCGAAAACAAGCAACAAAAAAACCAAACCCTAATTAAAAGAAAACCTTGCGGAAGAGAGAAAAACTTTGGATCGTGATTTCAAAGCCTGGAATGCTTTGATACCATCAAGAATTTCTTATATGATTGAATTTGATATGGAGAAATTTCTATGTATTTCACATTTTCTCATAAAATCAGGAGGTTACATTTATAATACAAACGTAAACTAACTACAACTCTATCTCAACTAAAAGATACAGATAAAATTGTTACAAACAAATAACGTGTTGACTCCCGAAATATAGGAAAGCCGGTAGTATTCTTCATACAATGTACATTAGGCGTCATCTGATGCTTCAGGTGATTCAGTTTGATTCATTTTATTTATCTTAGGTTGTCCAGTCCAGTGAACTGTTGCTGAGGACCCAGCTGCCATTTCATACTGATACTTTACTGCTCGGTTGTGTTAATCTGTGAAATTGTTCAAGCACTTCTTACCATAAAAAATACAATATAATTAAAAAAATTTTAAGTTAACAATGAAATTGTTAAATTATTTTGATGATAATTTTATTTTTTTAATTTGAATTTCAATTGATAAAAAAAATAAAAAGGAATGAAATAGGCATAAAATGTGGATAAAATCACAAATCAAGGGATTACTTGGATTCGACCACTATTAGTAACTGTAATCCTAATATGAATATGGATGTGATTTAGTCAAATTTATCAAACATAAATATTAATTTTGACAAAGTCAGATTTACATATTTCTAACACTTTTACAATCATAAACTTGCACCACCTAGCACGCACATATATTATTTGTTCTTGGAGCCTACGTGGAATGTCCTCCCACCATCTTGTGCTCCAGACAGCTGCATTTTCTAGTTTACTGGTGCGACAGCAATCCCCTTGCCAGTTGGATCTGTTGTTGTGGTGAATGGTAATGGAGGTGATGTAGCTAAGCATTGTGTGTGCATGCTGTTCCTGAATCGAAATGTCCTATTGGACAGCTTCCTGAAACCAAGTCTCCAAATTCCAGGGAACCTGGTACAAGGCAGTTTCTTAAAAGAGAGGATAGAGAGGTAAACATTGCACAAGTAAGAGGATCAACACAGACAAGGCCGGAGCCGGCGCCGCTGCAGTCAAACAGAACTATGACTCTGGTGGTTTCTTTTGACAGAAAAGGTCCAGTTGAAGCCGAATGTTGAGATACATAATAACCAGGTAAATAAATTTTGAAGCCTGTGGTTCATGACTGATACATTATTGGCATCAACAGCAGGAAGTTGATCTGAGGTTGAATGCTACTACCAACATGGATCATTATTGGCTCCTCTCTTTCTTCCACGATGACAACATTTAGGTTAAAAAAAAAAAAAAAAAAAACCACTTTGGGTCAGAAATCTAAAATTCTCCCATTCAGGGGACATGTTTGAGCTACTTTTGATATGAGTTTTGCTCTTTTCAGATTAGGGACAATCTCATTCTATTCAGTTGGTGGCGAGTTCTTTGCTACTACTCAGGGAAATTGTGAGTTTCGTCCTAATGATTGCAGTTTGCGAGATATATATACTACATAAATAAATAAAATTTAAGTTTTTTAAAATAATAAATCTGTAATATGGTAAACTATTCGAATTTAAATTAAACTATGAAAAAAACACTGGAAAAAGAAATTAGGGCTCCCATGAAAATAAAAAGACAACAATCTCGTTAAACAAACAAATCAAACAAAAAAAACAAATAAAAGAATTAGTTATATTCTCAATAATTTTTAAGCAAAAAAATGCGCACGTGGAGAAATGCATGAGATTGACACGATTGATTACAAGCAGAAGTTCATGCCATTGGGGTTAAAAAATAAAAACCTAACCGTATTAATTTACTAACGTAACAACCACGTGCGTGCGTGCGTGTGTTGGTGTTTTTTTTTTAATATTAAAAATAGAACTATTTTCTATCCTCTCCTATTTTATTTTATAATAGTATACTAAATTATGAGTTGCCTAATAATTATTATTTAAAATATTTTAAAATATTTTTAATTTTTTATAATATATTTTTAAATTTTTATACAATATAATTAAAAAATTTTAAGTTAACTATGAAATTGTTAAATCATGATAATTTTATTTTTTTAATTTGAATTTTTAATTAATAAAAATAAAGGAGTAATGAAATTTATGTCAATTAAAAATACTACAAGATAAATAAAATACATTTTGATTGGTTTAGATTTATAGAAAATTTTAAAAAGGACCCAAGAATTGTGGTAATGTATTATCCATTTAAGAATTTGAATGGAAATAAAATAGCCATAAAAATCATTATTAAGATAAATAAAAAATTTTTTGTGGTAGCTATTTATTTATTTATTTATTTTAAGCAAGGTAGCCATTTATGTAGTTACAAAATCAGAATACTATTGACAAAGTTAATCCAAAATCGAATGTTATGAAAAAATTAAAACTAATTTTTTAAACATAATCCAAAATTTTTGAAAAATCCGATTGGCATAAAATTGGCTCCTCTCTTTTTTTCCACGATGACAACATTTGACGGTTCCGCTACATTGGTCCGAATGAGGATGGATATAGGTAAATTAAAAATGCAACTTTGGGTCAGAAATTTAAATTTCTCCGATTCAAGGGAGAGGTTTGAGCTACTTTTGATATGAGTTTTGCTCCTTTTAGATTGGGACAATCTGATTCTATTGAGCTGGCGGCGAGTTCTTTGCTACTACTCAGGGAAATGGAGAGTTATGTCCTAATGGCTGCAGTTTGCAAGGTATATATACTACACAAATAAATAAAATTTAGGTTATTTTAAATAATAAATCTATAATTAAATCTGCACATATGCACAAAGAGATTATCATACTAATAACATTTAGGTTTTAGTTGATAAGTTTGATCGCATTCATTTTAAGGTTCAATTTATAAACCAAAACTTTTACAAATAGTTAATGTTAAACATTGAGATTGATAGTATTAAAAAAAAGAAAAAATAGTGGCTTCAAAAAAAATATTTGTGGGTGATACGTGCAATGTTCGTGCTTATTGTATTATTTACGTGCGCCTTTTTTTAAAAAAGAATTAAAAATTTAACTAATTTTTATATCTTTATTTTATTAATAATAATGGCATTGTCAACAAGACCGATAAAATTGAAATTCCCCTGTATAGATAACTTTAATCTTTGGTGAACTATTCAAATTTAAATTAAAATGTGAAAAAAATAAAACAAAAAAAAAATACATGGAAAAGAAATTAGGACTCCCATGGAAACCAAAATACAACAATCTTTTTCAAACTAACAAACCAAACAAAGAAATAAGGAGATAAAAGAATTAGGGTCTGTTTGATAAATTAATTCAGTACTTATTCTAAATAGATTAACTACTTAATTGATTAAGAGCGTTTGATAACTCAACTTGTTTCTGACTTAATGAATTAAGAACTTTTTTAATTAAGTACTTAATAATTAAGTGCGTTTGATAACTATAATTCAAAGTCTTAAGAGATTAAGTGGGTCTGAATTGCAAGTATAATTGTTAGCCTAAAAATAAGTGATTGGCGAATCACTTATTGCTGAACTGAATTGGTTGTAAATTTTTTCTTATTTTCAATATTTATTATTCTTTTTACTTTTTTCTTTAAATAATTTGTATTTATTAAATTTTTTTTTAAATATTTTATCATTTAAATAAATAAAAAATATATTTATGACATGAATTTTTATTTTTTTATAATTTTAATTAATATGTGATATTATTTAATTAATATTTTAGTTTTAAAATAATAATAACATTCTAATTTATTATTAAAATTTTTTAAAATATTTTTATTAATAGAATTTCACAATATTATGTAAAAAATTACACATCCTAAAAATTATGTTATATATTAAAAAAATATGTTTCTAATATTTTTTTTAAAAAATAAGGTGATTTAATTTAAAATTTAAAATTTTATAAACTTATTTTGTAATTGAGACTTTATAATTCAGACTTCAGATTCAGATTTCAGATTTCAGATTTCAGACTTCAGATTCAGACTTCAGATTTCAGATTTCAGATTTCAGATTCAGACATATTTTCTAATTTTATTAAACAAAGCTAACTTAATGGATTCAGAATTCAGAATTCAGACTTCAGATTTCAGACTTCAGACCTCAAATTAAGTTTTATCAAACGGAGCCTTAGTTATATTTTCAAAATGCGCACATTGCGCACGTGGAGATACGCACGAGATTGACACCATTGACATTAATTTTTTTTTTTAAATCTAAATTTTCTTCAGACATGCTGCTAATTACCCTTTTTGACCAATTCATGGTTGGAAGTAACTTTGGTGGGGAGAACATAAGATTCTTCCATGCGCAACAAACATCTATTACATACACAACAATGATGCGCCATTGGAGGTTTATGAAGCGAACACTTTTGGCAGTATCTTAAATCCCCACCCTTCCGCTTGATCTCATGAATAGGGTTATTAGCATCCTCAACGTCCGGTTCGAATGACGATGGATCCGGCCAGGGTCAGTAGAAAACAGCGGTGTTAAGTAAGCCGGGAGATGAACCAAGTCCGAACCAGTGATCTACGTAGATGAAGACGGTGGACAAGTATATGTAAATGATGGAATCTATGATGGCGCTTACGTGAAGCGAAAATTTGCAGCCAAGTCGCATTTTGGGAGCTCGGCAACGGCAAACAAAAGTGGTTGGGTTGAGAAGTGCAAAGAGGATGATGGAGAGCTGCCGCGGAGGCACTGACATAAGGAATTTTTACGACGGTGTCTCCGGACAGAACCAGACCTCTCTCTCTCTCTCTTTTCTTCAGTTATTCAAATATCCGATTGGCATTAAATTGTTAGAAAGGAGTGAATAAATAATTTTAACTTAGGTGTTAAAAAAAACACGCATTTAGCACCGATTATATTTTTCATATTTATATTTAATTCTCACAAAATTCTCAATTTTTAGATGATGATTACAATTTGAAAGAAAAAAACAAAATAAAAATGACAAGCACATCATTTTTTGTTGGGCAAGATTATCATGGAGGTTTGGGAGGAGAAACGTGCAGATTAGTTATAAGATTGTGTGTGCGTGCCTCTGGGTTTTGCGTGAGCATAATTTTACAAAAAATTTTAGATAAAAAAAGAACATCAATTGTAAGGTTTTGGACTTAACGTTAATATATAAATATGGTTATTGTACATTAAAGTGTTGTCTATATAGTTATGCCTAATTAAAGTGATCAATTAAGTTTAATAAGGCATAAGTATCTTTTAAGTATGGAATATTATTGTGCAGAAACCGGTATATTCCTATAATTACTTTTTTGCGATGGGTGAAACTGTAATTTAGGAAACCCTGATATTATAAATAAAGGTTATGGTCCCCGGGTGAATCAAGACTTTCTGTTTTTCTTATTCCCCATCAATAAGAAAAAATACTAGGGAAACTACCTCTCTGGAAAGAAGGCTGAGAATCACCTGGAAGACCATTGTCGGGATTCATCACGAGATTAATTCAACCGTCAGTACAGTTGCTTGATCTATCAATCAATCGCTATGGATCAAGGTACGCTTCCGCTTCAGTTTATCCCAATAATTGATTGAATGTTTAATGTTCTTAGGAATTTAAATTCCTTACAAGTGGTATCAGAGCCACCTTCATATCAATTATTTGGGAATCAATTAAATTATATCCATCTTAATTTCATATTTGGTTTATTTGAAATTGATCGATAAATTTTTTTTTTGGTTTGCGTGAATTAATTTCATTACTAGTAAATATTTGGTTTGAAATTTGTGTTCGGCTGTTTTTTGATTGCCATGATAATTAAGTTGCAAACTTTAATTCGGTTTTAAAGTTTACGCATTCATGATCAAGTTTTTTGTTTTTTGGATGGCCGCAATAAATTAACGTTGTCGCCGGAAATTTCTTGAGAACAAGGTTACTGCTTTGGTTTCAAGCTTTGTGGATCTAAGTTCTGTCGCTGAAAATTTTTTGGTTCTTCGTTCAATCAAGGTTTTGGTTCAGGCCGACTAATCCCGCTCGCCGCTTTCCGTCAAGGATTTTGGTTCCGCCGCTCACCATCCTTCGTTTCTTTGCTTTCATTGCCGCAAGAAACGTGAAGTTCTTTGCTTTGGGTTCGGTCTTTTGGTTCTGGCTCGAACGCTCGCCCGCGTCGCTGTTGTCGGAGAATCGGAACGGTCGACCTTCATCGTTCGTTGATCTCCGCTTCTTCGATCAGTGTCCGGCGGCTGCTCTCGTCGGCAGTATCGTTTGTGGGTCTTTTGGTCTATGTTTTCGCTGCTACTTTCGGTCTCGTTCTCCGCCATCTTCGGTCGAGCGGTGGAGACGTCGAGGTGGTGGCGGTGAACGAGTCGACGTGGGGCGATGAAGAAGTCAGCGGAGGTGGTGGCGGATTGCAGCGGCGGCGGCTATGTTGTGTTTGAACGATGAACGAAGAACGAAGAAGAAGTACTTTTAGGGTTTTGTTTTTTCGTAAATTTAATAAAATTGCATTTCAGTCCCTTAAGTTAGTAAGTTCTAAAATCTTTTCCACAGATTTTAGTTTTAATTGAATTAAGTCCGAAAGTTTTTTAGACAATTTTGATTTGGCCCTAAAGTTTTAAAGAACTTATAATTTGGCTGAAAACTTTTAGAAAATTGCAATTTTAACCCTAAAGTTAAAAGAAATCATATTTTGAACTATTTAAGTTTGGAAAAATTTTATTTGGTTGCAAAATTTTTCCAAAACTTTAATTAGTTCAGATTTTGGGAATACAGATAATATGATTTATTTATTTTGACATAAAATATAAGGTTTATAACACCTAGTATATTTTGGTTGATTAGATGACATAAAAAGTTGTCAAAGTAACCTCTTTTGTGTTTGATGATCAATTTTAAATTACCAAGGTGATTGTGTGTGTTTTAATATCATGCGGGTGACGATCGGCCCAAAGGAAGGTCCTCACTTGGCCGAAATTAAAACATACTTGCGGTAATAAATATGTGACAATATTAGGTTTTTCCATGTGAATAATAAGTCGGCCCAAAGGAAGACTTATTATTTGACAGGAGTGTATTGTCAATATTTGATTACTGCAACAAGAGTATCACTTGCAAATTGATGTTTCTGTCCAAAGACTAAACCCAATGTTGCACTAGATATCTTGTGATGGGGATGTCAATTTAAATTTCGTCATATTTTTTAGTGTGAGCTTATGTTTTGGTTATTTTGTTTTTCCAGTTGATTCTGCTGCAATTATTTCTGCCAATGTTAATTCTATTCCAACACTTAATGGTGCAAATTTCAAGAATTGGAAGGACAATGTTCTGATAGTTCTTGGTTGCATGGATCTAGACCTTGCGCTTCGGTCTGATTGCCCCCCTGCTCTTACGGATACTAGTTCCTCTGAGGAGAAAAGGAACATGGAGCGGTGGGAGCGATCAAATTGCATGAGTCTAATGATCATGAAGCGGTCAATTCCGGAAACCTTTAGGGGCACTGTTAAAGAGGAAAACAATGCCAATTTGTTCCTGCAAGAACTCGAAAAGTCTTTTGTTAAAAGTGATAAAGGGGAAACAAGCATTCTCTTGAGTAAACTTGTTTCCATGAGGTATAAGAGTTCTGGGAACATAAGGGAGTACATTTTGCAGATGTCTAATGTTGCTTCAAAATTAAGGGCACTACAATTAGACTTGTCTGATGACTTGTTGGTGCATTTGGTACTTATTTCCCTTCCTGCACATTTTGGGCAGTTTAAAGTCAGTTATAACTGCCAAAAGGAAAAATGGGATCTTAACGAACTCATTTCTCACTGTGTGCAAGAAGAGGAAAGATTGAAGCAAGAAAAGACTGAGAGTGCTCATTTGGCAACAACCTCTAAACAGAATAACAAGAACAAAAGGAAAAAGAAGGATAAGGAAGTTGCAGTTGCAGCACTACAAAAGAAACAGACTAAGGAATCCTCTTGTTTCTTTTGTCGTGACACTTCTCATCAAAAGAAACAATGCACCAAATATCATGCTTGGCGTGCCAAGAAAGGTATGGTCATTGTTAATGTTTGTTCTGAGGTTAATTTGGTTTCAGTACCAAGACATACTTAGTGGGTAGATTCCGGTGCTACTGCTCACATAAGTGTGTCTTTGCAGGGTTGCCTCCATTATCGCAAACCAATTGATGCTGAAAGAATCATCTATGTGGGGAATGGCGAGACGGCTGAAGTTGAGGCAATAGGCACATTTAGGTTGTTAAAGACTGGTTTTTATTTGGATTTGGAAGACACTTATGTTGTTCCGTCATTTAGACGGAATTTAATTTCTGTTTCTTTATTGGACAAATCAGGTTACTTTTGTCTTCTTGGAATCAATAAAGTTAGTCTTTCATTTAATTCAAAACAGGTTGGAACTGGCTCTTTAATTAATAATGATAACCTTTATTTGCTTGATACTATTGTTTCATACAATGAAACCTTGCATGTGGATACACGTGGTACTAAACGCAAATTAATCAATGAGAATTCTATTACTCTTTGGCATAAGCGCTTAGGTCACATCTCTAGACAGAGAATTGAAAGACTTGTGTCAGATGGAATTCTTGATCCATTGGACTCTACAGATTCTCAAATTTGTGTTGAGTGCATTAAGGGAAAACAGACAGACAAAAGGAGATTTGAGGCTGAAAGATCTAATGATGTCTTAGAACTGATACATACAGATATTTGTGGGCCATTCCCTTCGGCTTCTTGGAATGGTCAAACATATTTTATCACGTTCATAGATGATTTTTCACGATATAGTTACCTTTATCTCATTCATGAGAAGTCACAAGCCCTAAACGTGTTCAAAAGCTTTAAGGCCGAAGTTGAAAATCAGCTTGGAAAAAGCATTAAGGCTGTCAGATCTGATCGTGGTGGTGAATACTACGGTAGATATGATGGATCAGGTGAACAACGTCCGGGCCCATTTGCTAAATTCCTCGATGAGTGTGGCATTGTCCCACAGTACACCATGCCTGGTAGTCCTACTATGAATGGTGTTGCTGAAAGGCGAAATAGGACAATTAAAGATATGGTAAGAAGTATGATAAGTCATACTTCTTTACCGAATACACTCTGGGGTGAAGCACTAAAGACTGCAACCTATATACTTAACAGAGTTCCAACTAAAGCAACTGTTAAAACCCCTTATGAACTATGGACTGGCAAAAAAACCCAGTATTAGGCACTTTCATGTTTGGGGTTGTCCAGCTGAAGATAGGCCTTATAAGCCTAATGAAAGAAAACTGGATTCAAGAACCATAAGTTGCTATTTTGTTGGATACGCTGAAAGGTCTCGGGGATTCAAATTCTATGATCCCAAAAGCAGATCCTTCTTTGAGACGGGAAATGCCCAATTCTTTGAGGATATTGAGTTTGGAGGGGAAGATAAGGTTAATGACTTTGTCCTTGAAGAGGAATCAGTTTCTCTTCCTATGGTTGTAATTCCTGAAGTTGTTCAAGAATTACAAGACAATGTCGATGATTTCCCTCATCAAGAATAAAATCATGAAGAACAAACTCAACAGCCTCAAGAACAAATGCCATTAAGAAGATCCACTAGAGAAAGGAGAAATGCTATTCCGGATGACTATATAGTGTTTCTCATGGAACATGAAGAAGCCAATGAAATGGTGGGAGATGATCCAATCAACTTTCACCAGGCCATTGAAAGTTCCAACTCTCAAAAGTGGATAGATGCCATGAATGAGGAAATCAAGTCAATGAAAGACAATGACGTTTGGGATCTTGTCCCATTACCTGAAGGTGTGAAACCCATTGGTTGCAAATGGATATTTAAAACCAAACGGGATGCAAAAGGTAATGTGGAAAGATATAAGGCACGTCTTGTTGCAAAAGGATTTACTCAAAAGGAAGGCATCGACTATACAGAGACTTTCTCTCCAGTATCATCGAAAGACTCTTTTAGGACCATAATGGCATTAGTGGCTCATTTTGATCTTGAGCTTCATCAGATGGATGTTAAGACAGCGTTTCTCAATGGAGACATTGATGAAACAATATATATGATGCAACCTGAAAACTTTGTTTCTAAACATTCAAAGCAGATGGTGTGCAAATTAAAGAAATCCATCTATGGACTCAAACAAGCTTCCCGTCAATGGTATCGCAAATTCCATCAAGTGATCATCTCTTTTGGTTTTGAGGTGAATTTAGTGGATGATTGTGTATATCATAAGTTCTGTGGGAGTAGACATATTTTTCTGGTTTTGTATGTTGATGACATACTGCTTGCCTGCAATGATATAGGCTTATTGCACGAAACCAAGAAATTTCTTTCAGATCATTTTGAGATGAAAGATCTTGGCGACGCCTCTTTTGTATTAGGTATACAGATATTTCGAGATCGCTCTCGAGGTATATTACAGTTGTCACAAAAGAGCTATATCGAAAAAATCCTTAAAAGATTTGGGATGTAGGATTACAAGCCCTGTGCTACTCCAGTTTCTAAGGGAGACAAGTTCAGTCTCAATCAATGCCCCAAGAACTCTTTCGAAAGAAAGGAAATGCAAAAGATTCCCTATGCTTCTGCTGTGGGAAGTCTAATGTATGCTCAGGTATGTACGCGTCCAGATATTGCGTTCATTGTTGGAGTTTTAGGCAGATACTTAAGTAATTTTGGTATGGAACATTGGGGAGCAGCCAAACGGGCCATGCAGTATCTTCTTGGAACTTTGGATTATATGCTCACTTATCAGAGGTCGGATCAGTTAGAGATCATTTGGTACTCCGACTCTAAGTAAAGTGGATGTTTTCAAGCATCCAATCATGTTATATGGCTGCTAATTTTGGTCACGAGTTTGTAAATTGTCAATGGTATTGAAAGACCACTTAAGTTATTTTGGGACAATAAAGTAACCGTGGAATTCTCTAACAATAATAGGAGTTCCTCTAAGTCTAAACACTTAGAGATTAAGTACCTAGTTGTTAGAGAAGTAATTCAGAATAATTAATTTTTCATTGAGCACATAAAGACAAACTCCAATATTGCCACCCTAGGTCTTTCTTGAGCATGTTGCTCAAATGGGTGTTTTATTGTCTGATGATATATCAGTTTAGTGGGAGTTTTTGATTTTTCAGTTTGTTCGTGGTTTCGAACATTTCAGTTTAAGTTTTGGATTGGTTTTAATGCTGCAGCGTAAACCATAAAGTTAAAGTTTAAAGTTTCAGTTTTTCAGTTGTGCTCATATACTGATTTTCATATTAAATTGATCTCATTAAAGTTCAGTTGGACCAGTTGGATTTAGGCACGTTAAAGATCACATCACGTGAAATTTCCATGCTGTGCATCCATACTTGATCCATGTCATTTGGCTATGTTGACATATGTGACCATTGATGGGTCTAGCCGCATTAGTCACAGCGAAAGCCTCTTTGATCCTATGTTGATATAGTTAATGGACGGGATTGTGAAAGATATGTTATGACAACAAATTCAGAGTACTCATTCAGTTCATGTACAATTATAAGGTATATATATTACGTTAGTCCAAGTGGGAGATTGTAAGGTTTTGGACTTAACGTTAATATATAAATATGGTTATTGTACATTAAAGTGTTGTCTATATAGTTATGCCTAATTAAAGTGATCAATTAAGTTTAATAAGGCATAAGTATCTTTTAAGTATGGAATATTATTGTGCAGAAACCGGTATATTCCTATAATTACTTTTTTGCGATGGGTGAAACTGCAATTTAGGAAACCCTGATATTATAAATAAAGGTTATGGTCTCCGGGTGAATCAAGACTTTCTGTTTTTCTTATTCCCCATCAATAAGAAAAATACTAGGGAAACTACCTCTCTGGAAAGAAGGCTGATAATCACCTGGAAGACCATTGTCGGGATTCATCACGAGATTAATTCAACCGTCAGTACAGTTGCTTGATCTATCAATCAATCGCTATGGATCAAGGTACGCTTCCGCTTCAGTTTATCCCAATAATTGATTGAAGGTTTAATGTTCTTAGGAATTTAAATTCCTTACATCAATGACTTACCATCAGAAGGCGCTTTCGAAGATTTGAATTAAACCCGTCAAGACCGTCGGTTTTCTGCATCTTGTTGCCAGCATACACGTCCAATTCCTCCACTGCTCACATTCCTATGGTTCTTGGCAGCTGCATTTTGATTCTCAGTTCTTCCTTTATGAGAAAAACTCTTCTCCTTCGGACTGAATCCATGCTTCTTCTCAATTACTGGCCTTTCCATATGATACGCTGTCCCAAGTTTTTTATTCAATAAAGCACCCGAACTCATATCTGCATCATTGGAGTTACCTGCAGATTCATATGATCTCTGCTGAAGTGTCAAAACTTGAAACCTCCACAGTACAGCCTTTGAAAGTTACATGACAAATAGGAAATCTTATTCCAATAATCATGCAATGGTAGGGATTGCGCCCTAAGTGTAGCCGTAGTGATTACATCAAAATCTTTTTGTATTCTATTCAGTAATAAATCTCCAACACAGCCTCCAACCAAGTAGGTTTCAAAACCTAAATCGCGGATCTTCTTCATAACAACTCTCCATGGGGAATCTGGTATCCTCAAATTATTTATCCCAAATTTTTTCACGATTTTGAAAATTCCATTTTTCCCTGTTATTCCAAAAGTTCACGTACCAGACGGTGACAAGGGGTTTGAACTTTCTGATAAAAGACTTTTTCCTGACTGCCGTAAATTTTTTGTTTTTATCCAATTGATTCCAAGCTCTATCTAACCACTATAATCCTCATATTTGGATAAAGAAAATATTTTTTTGGTCAAAAGCATAGTCAAAAATTTACTTTGAGATCAAAATATTTACGTGTATGTGCTTATGTGTGCGCATTTTGTATTATGAAATATATGATGCAAGAGAATCTTTCAGCATAATGTTTATTACTATTTTTTCTTAAAATTATTTTTTCCAACCTTGTTAAAATTTAATCACAATTTCATTCACGAAACAGAGGTCTTAGCACCCATAAATTTTGTTTATTCTTTTGGCCACCATTAAATAAGATAAACTTAATAATCAAATTATTTAAAAATCTAAAATATGAAAAAAAAAAAAAAAAAAAGGAAACACGGCGATGCCTAATTTGTAGATAAACTTATAGCTATATCTAAAATTTCTCCATAAAAATTTAGGTAAAACCAAATTGGTGATGCCTAATTTTATGCCACATCCAATTTTACAAAAATTTTGAACCATATTTAAAAAATGATTTTTAATTTATTATTTATTTTTTCATTACATTCATATTTAGATTAACTAGATTAACTCCTGCAAAAAAAAAAAAAAAAAAAAAAAACTAGATTAACAGTGTGAATAGTATTATGATTTGTAACTACATAAAATACGCACGAAACTTTTTTTTTCTCTTAATAATGATTTTTATACTGTTTTATTTCCATTCAAACTCTTAAAAGTGTATAATTAAAATATTAAAATAATATATAACCACAATTCTTCGCATCCTTTTTAAAGATTTTTTATAAATTTAAACCACTAAAAATATATTGGTTATTTTATCTTTGTTCTTTTGAAGAATTTTCTATTTTATCTTTTTTTTATTTTATTTGTTATTTTATCTTGTAGTACCTTTTGTTGACATAAATTTCATTCTTTCTTTATTTTGTATCAATTTGAAAATAATAATTATTAGGTTCGTTGTGGAGGACCTATAATTTAGTACTATTATAAAATAACAAAGGGGTGTTATATCATGCTCCCTTTTTGTTATTCAATGTCTCCTTTTAAAAAAATCCTCAATTTCTTAAGTATCGTCCCTTAATTCTTATTTATCGTCCCTTAATTCTTATCTTCCGCCCCTCCAATTATTATCTAACTGACCTTAATCAATTTATCAAAAGTTTTATAATCCCTTCTTAATCTACCAAAAATTTATAAAAATTATGATTAAAGTATCATAAATGAGCGAAATTATAAATATTCTTTTTTGATATTTTTAGTAAATTGATTAAAGGTACTTAGATAAATTAATATATTAATATATTTTATACTTAAATATTATGTTTGATATTTCTTAATTTGTCAGGGATAATTTAAGTATAAAAGGGACGTACAATAATAAAATAGGAGGCGCAAAATAAGCCTTCACAATAAGAAAATAAGAACATAGAAAATAGTTTATTTATTTTTTTTTAGTCAAAAAGTTTGCTACTTTTGTCAGAATATATCAGTTTTAACAAGGAAATTACTGATCCGACTATCAAATTAGTTCCAACTAAAATACCAACTTCATTCTTAGCCTGTTCGTCTAAAGCAAAAACACAGGCTAGGGGTGTAAACGAGCCGAGCCGAGCTCGAACTTGTCTATGTTCAGGCTCGGCTTGCCTAAATATGAAGGGGCTCGAGCTCGAGCTGAAGCTCGAGCTCGAGCTCGCGAGCCAAGCTCGATTTTGAGTTTGACAAAATGCTCATTAAATTTAATATTAATTCCGTGAGAGAAGAAACCATAAAAGATCATAATCCATAAGAGGAGAAAAATTTTAAAAATATTTAATATTATAAAATAAATTAACACGTTATGGGACGTAACTGGACGTTTCCGGACGTAGCTGGACGTAGCGGGACGTAGCTGGACGTATCTAGACGTGGCGATAGTTGTTTTGGACGTAGAGAGACGTGGTAGACTATGTCCTGTGAAAAATTCAGCTAAAAGTCACACGCATGGATGTAGACGTTTCGGGACGTGGTGCTAGTTATTTTTGACGTGGTGCTAGTTGTGCTGACACGTCTACATCCATTCATGTGAATTTAAATTGATTTTTTTCACAAAGACAGTCTACCACGTCTCAGAACAACTAGCACCACGTCTCAAAACACTAGAACCACGTCGAAAAACGTCTACATCCATGCATGTGAATTTAAACTGATTTTTGCACAAAATATCTCAATTCGTCTCAGAACAACTAGAAACACGTAAAAAAAATGTCTACATCCATTCATGTGAATTTAAACTGATTTTTTTCACAAAGACAGTCTACCAAGTCTCATAACACTAGCACCACGTCTCAAAACACTAGAACCACGTCCAAAAACGTCTACATCCATGCATGTGTATTTAAACTGATTTTTGCACAAAACATCTCAACTCGTCTTAAAACAACTAGAAACACGTAAAAAAAACTTCTGATGTGGACCGAAATGTGCATAATCTATTATCTAAGGGTTTTGAAAAGATAAAACAAATAAAACGGCTATACGATTCTCAAAAATGATCATGATCTCATATCTAAGAGTTGTAATGAGATAAAACAAATAAAATGACCATTCAACTCTTAGAAATGTTTATGATATCTGATGTAAGTGTTTTGTGAATATAAAATAATTAAAATGACCATATTACTCTTAGAAATGTTCATGATCTTGTAAGTAGGTGTTATAAATAGATAAAACAAATAAAATGGCCATACAACATCTCAACTCGTCTCAGAACAACTAGAACCACGTCAAAAAAACGTCTACATCCATTCATGTGAATTTAAACTGATTTTTGCCACAAAGACAGTCTACCACGTCTCAGAACACAAGCACCACGTCCAAAATAACTAGTACCACGTCCAAAAACGTCTACATATATGCATGTGAAGTTAAACTGATTTTTGCACAAAACATCTCAACTCGTCTCAGAACAACTAGAACCACGTCAAAAAAACGTCTACATCCATTCATGTGAATTTAAACTGATTTTTGCCACAAAGACAGTCGACCACGTCTCATAACACTAGCACCACGTCTCAAAACACTAGAACCACGTCCAAAAACGTCTACATCCATGCATGTGTATTTAAACTGATTTTTTGCACAAAACATCTCAACTCGTCTCAGAACAACTATAACCACGTCAAAAAATGTCTACATCCATTCATGTGAATTTAAACTGATTTTTTTCACAAAGACAGTATACCACGTCTCAGAACAAGTAGCACCAAGTCTCAAAACACTAGGACCACGTCCAAAAACGTCTAAAAAAACTGATTTTGTAGTACGGGACAAAAAACGCACCAAAAATTTTCGACATTTACTTAGTCATTTTCTACCTTTTTCCTTCATAAGGCCATTTTGGTCATTTCATAATTATTTTGATTTTTTTGTGATACAAATAGCAATTTTGTGATACAAATAGCAAGTTCCAATAAATAAATAAATATATATAATATATAAGAGCCTAACGAGCCTATATATTACAGGCTCGAACTCGGCTCGTTACCTTAACGAGCCGAGCTCGAGCTCGGCTCGAGCTCGGTCAACTCCGAACTCAAGCCAAGCTTTGACCGAGCCGCTCGCGAATAGCTCACGAGCGGCTCAGTTCATTTACACCCCTAACACAGGCTCCCAAGATTTTCATCTTCATTCTACGAAACTTATCGTATACAAACGCCTGACAGTTCAACAGCTATACACTATTACCAAATCACCAATGTTACCCTTATATTCTAGTTTCTACATTAACATTTATCTATCAGATGTTTCTTCAACTAAGCAAGTCCTGCAATCCTTCTTCCTAGTAATCTAGCACAAAAATGTCTTCAAAATTTCTTTGTCATTGGAAAAGTTATTTACATCTCAAGTCGCCGCTATATCCAAACTTTCAATTGAAAATAATTACAATAGTGATTTTCTTAATAATTTTTTTCTTAAAAAGTATCGTGCACGTTGCGTGTTTAGTTATCATTTCAACAATTTCAATTAAATGACAAAAAAAAAAAAAAATGTAGACTCAACCTCATTAGTTTCTAGTTTCTCCCTAAAACAAAGGACTCAACTCCAAAGAATCCTAAATTGCCCTATTTATTTACATGATTAGGGCGATGACATACTTTATTTAATTATTCCTAGTATTTTTAAGAAATATTCCTTCCCGATTTATTAAATTATTTTATTTTTATACTTTTTTATTTGTTATTTTCAATATAAATTACATAAAATATAGCATAAAAAGTTTGGTAAAGATGGTACAAGAATTAAACATTCTTTGCAGGGTAGACACTTGTGCCATTATATACAATAACGACTAAGATGCCCACAATTGTGGTAAAGTAGAGACACGGTCTCCATCGTCATTGGAAGTTTTGTGAATCATGTCTAGATCTAGAAATATGTTGGAGATGGATCAAAATTGCAACATGTTGAACCAAGAGTCATATGTTGAAAAAAGGATCGAAAAATTGAGGAACAACTAAAAAATGTTCAACAAGAAAATTGACGGAAAAATGTTGAAGATATGATATTTTGATGCTAGAAGTGAAAAGCTTTGAAAAGTTTAGTAGAACGGATGCGGTTGACATTGGACAGCTTCTAAGCAAATGGTAAAAGAGGGCCACACTTCTAATTAATGTTATAGAAAAACATCCATGATAAATTGTACTTTAGTTACAAATTTGAAACATGATAATTTTGAAGATTCTTATAACAAAATTTGTGATTGATGATGTTTTCATTCACATTTGTTTCGTTGATTTTCTTTTTTTCCTTTTCTTGAATGATGTAGGAAAAATGAAGGTCCGTTTACTTCCTTGGTTTTGAAATTTAATTAAATAATTAATATCCAATTTATCTTTAATAGTTTATAGAATAGATCTACCTGTGGCATATCAAAAAATGGATAGACGGTGATGATAAAATTCTTGCTTGACCAACTTATTTAATATAGCATTACAATAGTAATAATAATAATAATAATAATAATAATAATAATAATAATAGATTTTTTTCCCTTTCTGATTACGGACCAGGCATTTATAATATCTGGTCATTTTTTTTGTAATTGAATAGTGTTATTACCTTCGATACCATATAAGTTTAATTTTAAGACTAAATATAAACTTTTTTTATGAAATATTAAGCATATCTAGGGATGGATGTTTTATTTTATGTATTCTTCGGTTACTAATTTTAATAAATATGGTTTTTTAAATAAAATTTAAGTTTCTAAATTTTGTTCGTCTTGACAATTATCGTGCACGTTAGGTGTTTAGTTATCATTTTAATAATTTAAATCTAAATTTAAAAATAAAAAATTAGACCCAACCTCATTAGTTTCTAGTTTCTCCCTAAATTAGATGACTTAACTCTAGGGCATCCTAAGTTGCCTTGGTTTATTTACACGGTTAGGGTGGCCGACGACACTTTCATCTTTTTTTTCCTCTTCTTGCCTTAAATAGCAATGGAAAAAATGAAGGTGTGTTTACTTCTTTGTTTTGTAGTTTAATTAAATAATTAATATCCGTTTCACTTTACTAAATTATGTAATACACCTGCCGGTAACATAAAAAAAAGGATAGACGGTGACGTTAAAACTCTTTCTTGACCAGCTTACTTAATATGTAATTTCAATAGTAATAATAATAATAATATCATTTTTGTTTTTCTGGTCAATTATTTCACGTTTATAATGTTTGGTTATTTACTTAATAATTGTCTTTGACTTCTCTGTCATATAAGCCTAATTTTGGGGTTATGGTTGAGAAGCGAGCAAATATTTTCCGTCCGGAAGAACCTCATCGCTTTAATATCGTTGAAATGATGCCTTCAATAATAAGAATGGTGTGAACTTAGAAAAGAAGTATCATCATTTTTTGAAATACCCATAGATAGCCACAATTTTCGAATTGAGAGTAGAGAATTGTTTTCCTTTAATTTTGAAGCCTGGAAAAAGTTGGAGTCAGAAAAAAAGTACAACATCCATTTGATAACCAATTGGGAAATTTCTTGATGATCATTTGATCTAGAACTCAGATTATAAAGCCAAGTCGGTGTCCAGTTTTAAATCAATACAGATGTTCTTGTACTTTTCGGCTCTCGGGTTGGTAGTCTTGCTCGATGAGAAGTTGCGTAGGTTGCCCCCATTTTCATCTTGTTGTCTTATTGAATACTCAAACCCGAGAGAAAGTGTTGCTATTCATTGCTGATAAAAATGTAGATTTGGTCGGACAAGTATATGGAATTTCAACCACCCGATCCTGGAAGACATATGTGTCCTCTTGGGACACAGAGCATATAAGCTTAATTTAATTGAAACACTAAATATAAACTTGTTTTATGCAATATTGAACAAGTCTATAGATGAATATTTAGTTTGTTGTATTTTTTGATACAAATTTTGTTAAATATGGCATTTTAAAAAAATATTTAGGTTTTTTTTTAAAAAAAATTTTGTCATGAAAAGTATCGTACATGTTGCGTGTTCAGTTATTAGTTTAATAATTTTAAATTTAAATAAAAAGCATTAAAGCTTAGACCCAATATTTTTTTTTTTAGACTCAACCTCATTAGTTTCTAGTTTCTCCCTTAAATAGATTACTTAACTCTAGGGTATCCTAACATGCCTTGGTTTATTTACATGGTTATGGGCCAATAAAAATTTCATCTTTTTTTTTTCTTTTCCTTTTTTCCATGAATAATAGTGGAAAAAATGAAGGTGCATTTACTTCATTTTTTTTGTAGTATAATTAATATTCGTTTCTCTTTAATAGATTATGTAATACACCCGTTGGTGTCATATACAAGAAATGGATGGACGGTGACGTTAAAACTCTTTCTTGACCAACTTACTTGATATGGAATTTCAATTGTAAAAATAATAATAATAGCTTTTTTTCTTTTCTGGTCAAGTATCGTGCGTTTATAATGTTTGGTTGTTTATTTAATAATTGTCTTTAACTTCTCTGTCATATAAGTTTAATTTTGGGGTTCTCATTGAGAAGCAGGCAAACATTTTCCGTCCTAAAGAACCTCATCATTTTAATATCGCTGAAATGATGCCTTCAACAATAAGAGTTGTTCACAGTGAACTTAGAAGAGAAGAATCATTATTTTTTGTAATACCCAAAGAGAGACACAATTTTTGAATTGAGAAGAGATAATTACTTTCCTTCAATTTTCAAGCTTTTGGAAAGTTGGAAGCAGAATAAAATACAAATCCATATCTTTGCCAATTGGGAAATTTCTTGGTGATCATTTGATCCGAAACTTGGATTATCAAGCCAAATCGGTGACGGGTTTCAAGATAATAAAGATGTTCCTGTCCTTTTTGGCTCTCGGGTTCGTAGTCTTACTCGTGTTGGAGTTGAATACATAAGCTATGCTTGTATTGTACATTTTCCTAGTTAATGTATCGATTTATGTTTTGGTTATATTTTGTTGTACATTATTTGTCCATTTATATTATGTAGTTAGATGATGAGGTGTCTTGTGTGACACAGTAGATCTCATTATTGGTTAAAAGACATAATATATAAATGAGGTTCGTAACCGAGACAGTTTTGGACAAACTGTCGATTTAGGTTATTATGTGATTCAGATAATTGGTTTGTCTAAACTGATTGAATCATATAGATATGCCCGGGGCATAATGAACTTGACCATTTAGAATGATTTGCTTGTACTGATTTAATAGACAAATCGTTCGTGGTATTCTATCTCTTAATCTCTAGACTTGAGCGGGCATGAGGATCAGACATAGTGTACTTTGATCCGCCAATGGGTGAGATCAATTGTGACCAATAGTCTTGGTGGGTTGGGTGCGTGTGTTTAGTTACTTGGTGTGCTGCTGCTTGTCGAAAGGAAACCATCGACCGGTGCGTCCGGGTTGATGGTGCTCCCGAGATGAGCTCGTTATGTTTGTTGTACTAAACCCAACTGGTGGACTTATGTCCGGTATAGTAAAAAGGTCGTGTGGTACTAGTCTTGGAATTAAAGAAGTTAATTAATTAATTTATCACTAAATTAATAAACTAACAAGCACTATATCTTTGATGTGGAGAGATTAAGAATAAATTAATTAATTAAGGGTTAATTAAGTAATTATCAAAATGGAATTAATTAATTAATTAATTAAGTCTTAAGTTTCAATTAGAATTAGGAAATCCTATAGATTAGGAAATCTAATTGGATTTGGTTTATCTTATTAGATTGGTTACCAAATTGGATTTGGAAACTAATTAATTACCTAAACCCATTAGGAAGAACAATCCTAAACCAACTTGGGGTCTCTCTTGTAACTCTATATATAGACAAGGGATTAGCTATTACAAATACACAATTCAATAGTTTTCAAGACAAGAAAACTTAGAGAGAGAAAATTCTAGAGAGAGAAAAATTTTCTCCATCAAGGTCTGAATTTTGAAGCCTTTTTGCGGCTGGGATTTTTCCCGACGGCACGTGGCTTTCTCTCTCCTAGTTGGGCGGCGTGTTAATCTCACGCGCTAGGTGCGGCGGTGCTGGAATTTTTTCGGCGAGTGGATTGTGGTGTTTTGCTGATCAATTACTCGTTAGATTGTTGTCCACACAATATACGAACAAAGTCTTGAGGCATAAAAGAGAATCACTTGAGTAAACACTTCAATAGGTAATTCTTATATTTCCGCTTTTAATTAAGAATTTATTTGTTGCGTGATAAATCGAATAAGTACATTCCAAGATCCTACGCAATGTTATTTCAAGCAAGGGTTAGAATAACGATTGTGCTAGCATCTAGGCCTGGCCAGAGATTCTGATTCTGGAATACATAGCACTAAAGTGAGTTTCTGGCTAGCCCGGGCAGATAATCTTTCAATTGGTATCAGAGCCTGATTTTGGGTTTTGTACTTGTTCGATTTATTACATGGTTTTATTTGCAGGTGGTTAAGAAATCCCGACTATTATGGTTATGTTTGTATGAGTTTTAATTAAACTTCAGGACATGTCCGGATTTCATTTTATTATGAATGTTTGTAATAGTATAACCATGTGCTGGAAGTCGTGTAGGATTTGATAAAATTTGTAGTAGGATTTTTTCTATGTAATTTTTTATGTTTAATTTTCCTAGATAGCCTTGTGGTAGGAGAATTAATTTCGTAATCGAAGGCGTTACGGTAGGCAACTTGAATTCGTGGGTTTTGGGTTATCGTTAATTCGTAGAAACCCAGGAAAACTCAGAACGAATTGCAAGAAGACCAAATAGCATAGAAGAAGCGAATGACGGATTGTGGCAAGGGGCGGCAGCGGCGGCGACTCGCCGGCAGGAGCCACCGCCGGTAACCACCAGAAAATGGCAGCACAGCTCCGCGTGGCGCAGCAGATTTGCTGCGCCAGCGCGCGGTAGCAGTTACTGCTCCGCGGCCTATTTGGCTCACGTTTTGGCCCATTTTTCCTCCAAATTTTGTTTTTTGAAGATCAAGACTATCCATCGAGTTGTGTGGTAGGACACGAGATCAAGGCAGAAGATGGAAACAATTAAAACCATGATAGTAGGGAAATTTAATTTTCGTATTTATTTTCCGTATTTATTGTTTTAATTTTTGTGCTTTAATTTTTGTGCTGTATGTTAGATGCATGATTTTAAAGCATGTTGGTTTTATGTTTGCATATAACTTAGGATTAGTTAATTGCATGTTAAAACCAGAAAAATCACAATTTGGAAATCTAAGTGGGAGCGGGTTGGTTTAATATCCCCACACCCACCATTACGAGTTCATATGCGATGTGAGTGGACTTGCGCGTTAGCATTAGGGCCTTCATGCTTTCGGATAAGTCCAACCACAAGATCGTTAGATTATGAATTTCTAAGTAAGATGACTAAAGTAAGTTTAACTAGGAGAAATGCGATACCGTCTCCATCTGAGGTGCACTATCCTGAGGTAACAAGCTTAGAAGTCACGTAATGGCACACACTTAGTGTACGATTTGTAGTATTCCTCCCATCGAGGTTACGATGCTTATTTGCACGGCTGAAAACACTGACTATTAGCTACATTGATCAATAGATCGTTTGGTCGGATAGTGTAGTTAATGAACTAGGTTCTTCTCAAATGAATGTGGGTTAGCATAAACGTCCACACTATCGTGGCTTGCGATAATCCCGGTGAATGAGATGTCCGTGGTTTAAACTATTGTTTGAGGGAAGTCAATAATTGTTAGAATTTCCTTTGTTTTGAAATTCTAGATTAAACACTGAAACATTGTCTGTTTATTTAATTTACAGTATTCAATATGGTATTCAACCCTTTAGCAACTATATTAAAAGACAACAAGTTAATTGGACCTAATTATGTCGACTGGAGTCGTAACTTGGACATTGTCTTGACGGTTGAGCAGTACAAGTTTGTTCTCACCGAAGTCTGTCCATGTGTGCCTGACGAGGACTCTCCTCAAGAGGATAGGGACGCCTATAATAGGTAGAGAAAAGCGGATGAGATGGCACGGTGCTATATTTTGGCCTTTGTGTCAAATGTGCTGCAACATCAGCTTCATCCCATAATCTCTTCCTTCAATATGATGGCTCACCTGAGAGAGATGTTCGCTCATCAAGGCAGGACAGCAAGACAAGTAGCCATGAGGAAGTTAATGAACACTAAAATGGCTGAAAACGGGTCAATGAGAGATCATGTGCTTCACATGATCAGTAACATCAATGAGATAGAGGTGTTGGGAGGTGAAATTTGAAGGAAAATAGAACAAGCCCGGGCTAAATAAAAAATCTCACTTTCGTGCAATGCATTCCAGAATCAGAAACTTTCGACAAAGCTCAGGCTCAAATTCATTTCCCCCTGAACGGATCTAGGCTTATACTTATTTAATTTATTAATCAGGAAACAAAAGATAAAATCTTTAATTAAAGCGGAAATTTTAAAGATTATACCTTTGTAGCGAAGTCCCTAGCAAGATGAAATCCAAAACTTTGGGCTAGCGAATTCCGCAAGAAATCCAAAGAATGACTCCAAATCAACTCCAAACTAGTGTGGGCTAGTGTCTGTGGAGTAGCCCAAAGCAAAACAAAGAAATTCTAAGAAACCCACTTCAAGAATCACTTAGATCTGAAAAATAGATCCAGCCCGAGAAACTGATCTAAATCTGAAAACCCACATCACCTATATAAAACTTGTTGGGAAATGGTTTTTTGCTCGTAGATCTAGACTCTGGCGAACCAAAAGAACAAGCCAGAGGATCAACACAACAAAAAACACAAAGCCCACAGGTAACAACCACTCGTGCCGAAAAACTCGCCGGACCAAAATCACAGGCGACCGGACTTAGTGGCAGCGGCGGCGCTCCAATCTCGAGGTGATGATCTTGGGTTTTCTTAGATCAGCTGTAGATTCTCGAAGAAGAAAGCTCCAAAGTCGACTACAAAAGAAAAGCTTCTAAAGAAAGTTGAGAGTTTCTCTTTCTAGACTTAACTTTCTCTCACTAGGCAAATGCCTCTAAGGTTTCTAATTATCTTCATTAATGTCTAACAAGGGGTATTTATAGGGAGCCGCTAAGGAGACCTAGTGGGCCTTTGAGTTGGGCCTTTTAGTTTGACTTTCGTTGACCACTTAGTCTTTCCTAGACTAGTCAACTTCAATCGATCCTTTCAAATTAATTATTTAACCCACTTCGTTAATCTATGATTAATTAATTCATATAGAATTAATTTTTTTAATCCACTTTGTCAATTAAATATTAATTAAACCTTTAGAATTAATTAATTCACTTTATTGATTAGTCAAACGCATAATTAGTAGTACCACTAACGGACCAATTATGGAACTACCGCTCAAAAACGACTTTACATCGCGCCACTTTATTTTCTTCTATCTCCCCACATCAAAGATCTAGTACTCGTCGATTTATCAATTTACTGACAAACTAATTCACCGACTTCTTGGTATCCGAGATTAGTACCACTCGATTTTCTTATCATACCGGACATAAAGTTCACTGGAAAGTTTTAGTACAATAAACCTTACGAGCTCATATCGGGAGCACCATCAACCCGGTAAACCGATATGTGGATTCCTCCGACTATCAACGGCACGTAAGAAGCTAAACACCCCATACCCAACCTACCGAGATATAGGACTCAATTGACTGCACTCTTTGGCACATCAAAGCATACGATATCTAACTCTCACACCCGTCCCAATCTCGGGATTGAGAGACTGAATACTAGGACCGAATTGACTATGCCGATCAGTACAAGTCAATTCTATCCAAACTGGTCATGCTCAATATGCCTCGGGTATATCCGTGTGATTTAATTAGTCTAGGAAAACTACTTTCTAAATCACACGATAACCTATACCGATAGTATGTTCAGACTATCTCAGTTACGACCATACTTTTTATATATCAATACTTTAACTAATAATGGGATCTACTGTGTCTTTTCACACATTGTTATCTAGTTCTATTATATAATGGAACAATTTAATACCGAAATAAAATGATATGTCATCTGTGGATATTAGTTTTTGACACAAGCCATAGATTTTCTGTATTCAAAACTAACAATCTCCCACTAATACTCAAAGCTTTGCTAAGAAGTATAAAAACTGTCCAACCCGCTATTACACAGTTGTCATAGTGAAATCTACAGAACACCTTTAAGCTTACTCACATGGCTCCCTCAAGAATCTGACTCTCATGCCCTCCACATGTCTCTCAAAGACCTTTGGGGTCAATGGCTTTGTTAAAGGCTCTGCAAGGTTTTCATCTGATGCTATCTTGGCCACAGTCACGTCTCCCCTCTTAACGATCTCTCGTATCAGGTGGTACTTGCGCTCTATGTGTTTACTCACTTTGTGGGCTCGTGGCTCCCTCGAGTTAGCTACTGCACCATTGTTATCACAATAAACTGTGATAGACCTATGCAACTCAGCAACCACATCTAAGTCCACCAAGAAGTTCCGGAGCCATACAGCTTCTTTCGCTGCATCTGATGCGGCAACGTACTCAGCCTCTATGGTAGAGTCCGCAGCGCATTTCTGCTTGACACTCCGCCATACTATGGCTCTACCTCCTAGAGTAAACACAAACCCAGAGGTAGACTTACTCTTCTCTATATTACCTTGAAAGTCCGAATATGTGTAACCCAATGGTACAAGCTCCTGCGCTCTATAAACTAGGACATGATCTCTCGTCCTGCGCAAGTACTTGAGAATGCATTTTACTACCTCCCCGTAAGCCTTCCCAGGGTTACTCTGATATATGCTAACCATGCCAACGACAACGCAAATATCAGGCCTCGTACATAACATAGCATACATGATGCTACCCACTGCAGAAGCATTAGGTACCGCCTGTATGGCATCTATCTTCTCAGAAGTCTTGGGACACTGCTTTTTTGATAGATACACTCTATGCCAGAAAGGTAGTGAACCCTTCTTGGAGTTCTACACGTTAAAACGGGCCAAAATCGTGTCTATGTAGGATGCCTGGGAGAGTGTCAGAGAACGTCTCCTACGATCTCAAATAATCTTGATCCCAAGGATATGTCCAGCTTCTCCAAAATCCTTCATATCAAATTGCCTGGACAACCATGCCTTTACGTCTGATAACACCTTCTTACTGTTGCCAATCAGAAGGATGTCATCTACGTAAAGTACGAGGAACACCACCGTATCACCATCATGCCTGCGATATACACACTGCTCATCCGGACACTGAGTGAATCCATAGGACTGGATAACCTCATCAAAATGGATGTTCCAAGATCTGGATGTTTGCTTAAGTCCATAAATGGACCTCCTAAGCCTGCATACCTTGTGCTCTTGGCCCTGAACAATGAAACCCTCTGGTTGCTGCATAAAGATGGTTTCCTCAAGACTTCCATTAAGGAAAGCTATCTTGACGTCCATCTGCCAAATTTCATAGTCCATATGAGCAGTTATGGCCAAGAGAATCGGAATTGACTAAAGCATAGCTATCGGGGAAAAGGTCTTCTCATAATTGATACCCTCTTTCTGACTATACCCCTTCGCCACAAGCCTAGCCTTGTAGGTCTCAACCCTCCCGTTAGATCCTCTCTTTCACTTGTAGACCCATTTGCACCCAATAGGCCGAAACCCATCAGGAAGGTCTACCAGCTCCCAGACCTGATTTGAGTCCATAGAACCCATCTCAGCAATCATCGCTCTCTGCCAAGAATCTGTATCTTTATCCTGGAGAGCCTCATTGTAGCTAACTGGGTTTGATTCATGAGCACCAGGGATAAAGTCCGAAGACTCACCTAAACCCATGTACCTCTGGGGCTGTCTGACAACCCTCCCACTATGACGAGGCATAGCCTGTGTAAGAGTATCATCTGTGATAGTGCGTGTAGTCTCTTGTGGTGTGCCTTCCTATACTTCTGCATCTGGAATAATGGACTCACTTTTAAGCTCTTCCAATGCTACTTTGCTGCTTGACTTGTGATCTAAAATATAGTCCTCATCAAGAAATCTGGCATTGGTGCTGACCACCACCTTCTGATCCTGAGGACTATAAAACAGACCACCTCTCATTTCTTTGGGTAGCCTACAAATAGCATAACCTTTGATCTCGAATCTAACTTACCTGCATCTGCCTTAAGCACATGTGCTGGACAACCCCAAATCCTGAGATGTCTCAGACTAGGCTTCGCCTAGTCCACAACTCTAGGGGTATCGTAGGCACAGATTTAGATGGTACGAGATTAATGAGATAACACGCTGTTTCTAAGGCATAACCCCAAAACAAGGTAGGCAACTCACTATAACTCATCATTGATCTAACCATATCCATAAGAGTCATGTTCCTCCTATCTGCCACACCATTCTGCTGGGGTGTGCCAGGTTCAGATTACTGGGACTGAATACCGTCCTCTGACAAATAGGACCTAAATTCAATGGAGAGGTATTCACCACCACGATCAGATCGCAGGGTCTTGATACTCTTACCCAGATGGTTCTCCACCTCAACCTTAAATTCTTTGAACTTGCCAAAGCATTCAGACTTGTGACGCATCAGGTATATGTATCCATATCTAGAGTAATCATCCATGAATGTCACGAAATACTCATAACCACCTCTAGCCTAAACTGACATAGGCCCACACAAGTCTGAATGTATCAACTCTAAAACCTCTTTGGCCATATACCTCTTTGCCTTGAAAGGCCTCTTGGTCATTTTACCTTCCAAGCAGGACTCACAGGTAGGAAAACTGTCTAATGAGACCCATCATTGACCAACCTTTGAATCAAACTAAGGTTAATGTGACCTAGTCTCAGGTGCCAAAGATAAGTTTGATTCAGAGGGGAAGACTCCTTTCTTTTATTATGATTCGGTGATGAGTTACTAGTTTCTATGTTTTGCACAACTTGGGAGTTTGTCTTAATTAAAAATAGATTGTTCACTAATGTACCGAAACATATAATCCTCTGGTTTTTTCTAATAAAAATATAATCAGAAAAAACACACTTATAACCATCTAATAAAAGTTTAGAAACTGAAAGCAAATTCTTTCGAAAACTGGGTACATATAAACAATCTCTCAAATGTACATATAAACACTCCCACTGCAACAACAGAAACTCTGGTAGTATCCCCAAGGTAGACCTGCAACTCTCCCTCTCTAAGTAGCTGTGTCACTTGATTACAAACATGATCAGTGGCTCCTGAATCCACACACCAAGTATCTGTGGGAATTACCGTTAAACACGTATCAGTAACTAGGGAAAATTTACACATACCTCGAGGCTTTGGGCAGTCCTTCTTTCAATGTCCTGCTTTGCCACATCTGACGAACTTGCCTTTCGACTTGTGTTTCTTGGCAATGCCCGCCTTGGGTCCATGTTTAGTAGCTCTTGCTTTCTGGCCTCTCTTCCTCTTGTGCTTCCTGGCTTTGGGCCCAGCAAAGAGGGACCAACAGTAGCCAAGGCTTGCTTATTCTTTGCGAAGAGGCCCTCAGCAGACACCAATTCAGTCATGAGCTTGAAAAGTGAATATGAGAGCTTGCCCATATTGTAATTCAACCAAAACTACTCAAAACTAGGGGGAAAGCTCTGGAGGATGATATCGACCTGGGTCTTCCCATCAATATCACCTCTCAATACCTCGATCTCATTGATGCAGCTCATCATGTCTAATACATGATCTCTCACTGAGGTGCCTTCAGCCATCCTAGCATTCATGAGTTTCCTCGTAGCTGACTGCTTAGCTGCCTTGCCTTGATGTCCAAACATCTCCCTGAGGTTGAGCATCATATCATAGGCTGCGGTAAACAACTGATGCTGGTGCTGCAGTACACTCGACATAGAAGCCAATATGTAGCATCGGGTCATCTCATCAGCCTTCTACCACCTCGTATATGGCTCTCGCTGCTCAGGGGTGGCATCATCACTGGGCTTAGGGGGGCATTCCTCAGTGAGCACGTATTTGTAACCCTCAGCAGTAAGGACAATGTCCAGGTTACGTTTCCAGTCAATGTAATTAGGACCCGTAAGTTTGTTCTGATTTAGTATGACAGCTAGCGGGTTGAACGACATATCAATAACTGAAAAATAAACAATTAAGTTTCAGTATACTTTTTTGAAAATATTGATATCCTTAAAACAATACATTCTCCTACCGACATCTCTCACACCGGGATTAACGCAGGTCACGTTGGGTGAACGTCTACGCCAACCCACATTCGTTCGAGAAGAATCGAAGTTCATTAATTCCATTATCTGACCAACAATCTTATGATTAATGAAATTAATAGTCGATAATTTTAGCCGTACTCATAAGCAGCGTAACCTCTTAGGAGGAATACAACAAATGGTATACTAAGTGTTTGCCATTACGTGACTTCTAAGCTTGTTACTTGGGATACTAATGTGCCTCGGTTAGCGAGGGTGATGCAACTTTCTCCAATTAAACTTGCTATAGTCATCCCTTTAGAAATTCAATCTAGTGATATCTCGGGGTTGAAGACTTATCTGTAGGGAAGAAGGCCCTTGGCCAGCGCGTCGGTCTAACCCACATCACATATGAATCCGTAATGGAGGCCATGGGGATATTTACCAACCCGCTCCCACTTAGATTTTTAAGTTTGAGGATTTTTACGTTTTAACATGCAATATCTTAACTATGGATTTTCACACCCATAAAACCGTTGGAGTTTTAATATGCGAATAATCTACCTTAGTTAATTGCACTTTACTTTTTAAAACGGTTTGGTTTTCGTTCATGTAAATAAATCGAAAACATACAATCAACGAAAAGACATAAATACGGGAAATTAAAGAAAAAAAAATTTCTCGACTATTATGGCCTTCTCTATTGTTGATTCCTTGATGCCTCGGTGACACGTCCCGTCATGTCGCTCCCACTCGTTATTTGGATTTCTCTCGATTCGCTCAGGTTTTCTCGGTTTTCTACATAATTAGGAATCACCCAAAATTATGAGAAACCAAAACCCACGAATATAAGTTACCCAAAATAACATCTTCGTCATAATACATAAATTCCTATATACAAAGGAGTTTTTTCTAGGAATTTAAAGACGACAACATTAGATTAAATCCTACTACAAGATTTATCTAATCCTACACGGCTTCCAGCTTGTGGTTATTACTATTACAGACATTTCCATTAAAAAACAATACGAGCCCGGACATGTCCCGGGGTTTATGAATGAAAAATAAATTCTACCATAATAGCCGGGAAACTAATAACCACCTGTTTAAACATTTCGACAAAAATAATAATGCCAAAATAAAGCCATGTAATAAATTAAACAAGTATAAAGCCGAAACACTCGCTCTGATACCAATTTGAAGGAAAACAGAACAAGCCTGGGCTAAATCGAAAATCTTACTTTCGTGCAATGCATTATAGAATCGGAAACTTTCGAGAAAGCTCAGACTCAAATTCATTTTCCACTGAACGGATCTAGGCTTATGCTTATTTAATTTATTAATTGGGACACAAAAGATATAATCTTTAATTAAAGCGAAAAATTCAAAGATTATGCCTTTTTAGCGAAGTCTCTAGCAAAAAGAAATCCAAAACTTCGGGCAAGCGAATTCCACAAGAAACCCAATGAATGACTCAAAATCGACTCCGAACTAGTGTGGGCTAGTGTCTACGGAGTAGCCCAAAGAAAAACAAAGAAATCCTAAGAAACCTACTTCAAGAATCACTCATATCTGAAAAACAAATCTAGCCCGGGAAACTGATCTAAATCTGAAAACCCACATCACCTTTATAAAACTTGTTGGGAAATGGTTTTTTGCTCTTAGATCTTGTTGGAGTTGAATACATAAGCTATGCTTGTGTTGTACTTTTTCCCAGTAATATATCAATTTATGTTTTGGTTATATCTTGTTGTGCATTAATTGTCCATTTGTATTATGTAAGTAGATGATGAGGTGTCTTGTGTGATACAGTAGATCTCATCATTGGTTGAAAGATATAATATATAAATGAGGTTCGTAACTGAGATAACTTTGGACAAACTATCGGTTTAGGTTATTATGTGATTCGGATAATTGGTTCGTCTAAACTAATTGAATCATATAGATAAGCCCAGGGTATATTGAACTTAACATTTAAGAATGATTTGTCTTGTACTAATTTAATAGACAAATCGTTCTTGGTATTCTATCTCTTAATCCCTAGACTTGAGCGGGCATGAGGATTAGACATAGTGTACTTTGATCTGCCAAAGGGTGAGGTTAATTGTGGCCAATAGTCTCGGTAGGTTGGGTACGCGTGTTTAGTTACTTGGTGTGCTGCTGCTTGTCGAAAGGAAACCATGTACCGGTGCTTCCGGGGTGATGGTGCTCCCGAGAAGAGCTCGTAAAGTTTATTATACTAAATCCGGCCGGTGGACTTATGTCTGGTATAGTAAAAAAGTCGAGTGATACTAGTCTCGGAATTAAAGAGGTTAATTAATTATTTTATCAGTAAATTAATATATTAACGAGCACTATATCTTTGATGTGGGGAGATTATGAATATAATTTAATTAAGTTGTTCCGGAAGCAATTCTGGTGTAGGATGGTAGTGCCAAAATTAATCCGTTAGTGGTATGATTAATTTTGTAATGGGTTAATTGAATAAATAGATTTAATTAATTAATTGATTAATTATTCCTAAGGGTTAATTAAGTTATTAACAAAGTTGAATTATTTAATTAATTAATTAAGTCTTAAGTTTCAATTGGAATTAGGAAATCCTAGAGATTAGGAAATCTAGTAGGATTTGGTTTATCCTATCAGATTGGTTGCCTAATTGGATTTGGAAACTAATTAATTACCTAAACCCATTAGAAAGACCAATCCTAAACCAACATGGGGTCTCTCTTGTAACTCTATATATAGACAAGGGATTAGCTATTCAAGACACACAATTCCATAAGTTTTCAAGACAAGAAAACTAGAGAGATAAAATCCTAGAGAGAAATTAATTTTCACTCTTGAAGTCGGATTTTAGTGAGAGAAAGTGCGGCTGGTTTTCTCTCTCCTTGGCTGATTTTTTGGCTTTTTTTTTTACCAGCTGTGCGCAGTTTTCTCTCTCTCCAGGCGGTGTGTTTACAGTACGTGCCAGGTGCTGCGGTGCTAGAATTTTCTAGCAGGTGGATTGTGGTGATTAGCTGATCGATTGGCTTCTAGTTCGTTGCCCACACAATGTGATGTCAAAGTCTTGAGGCATACAAGAGAATCACCAAGTGCGCGCTTCAAAGGTACTTTTCTAAGATTCCGCTTTAAATTAGAAATTTTTGCTGCGTGATAAATCGAGCAAGTACAAACCCAGATCCTATGTGGCAATCCTTTTAGATCTAGACTCTGGCGAGCCAAAGAAACAAGCCAGAGGATAAACACAACAAAAAACACAAAGCCCACAAGTAACCAACACTCGTCGGCACCGGAAAACTCGCCTTACCAAAATCACAGGCGGCCGGACTTAGTGGCAGCGGCGGCACTCCAATCTCAAGGTGATGATCTTGGGTTTTCTTTGATAGGGCTGTAGATTCTCATAGAAGAAAGCTCCAAAGTCGACTTCGAAAGAAAAGCTTCTAAAGAAAGTTGAGAGCTTCTCTTTCTAGACTTAACTTTCTCTCACTAGGCAAATGCCTCTAAGGTTTCTAATTATCTTCATTAATGCCTAACAAGGGGTATTTATAGGGAGGAGATCTAGTGGGCCTTTGAGTTGGGCCTTTTAGTTTGACTTTCGTTGACCCCTTAGTCTTTCCTAGACTAGTCAACTCCAATCGATCCTTTTGAATTAATTTTTTAACCCACTTCGTTAATTTAATTTAATCGAACCCTTTAGATTAATTAATTCATATAGAATTAATTTTCTTAATCCACTTTGTCAATTAAATATTAATTAAACATTTAAAATTAATTAATTCACTTTATCGATTAGTCAAACACATAATTAGTTGTACCACTAACGGACCAATTATGAAACTACCGCTCAGATATGACTTTACATCGCACCACTTTATTTTCTTCTATCTCCCCACATCAAAGATCTAGTGTTTGTCGGTTTATGAATTTACTAACAAACTAATTCACCGACTTCTTGGTATCCGAGATTAGTACCACTCGACTTTCTTATTATACCGGACGTAAAGTCCACTGGCCAGTTTTAGTATAATAAATCTTACGAGCTCATCCCGGGAGCACCATTACCCTGGTGAACATGTACGTGGATTCCTCCGACTAGCAACAACACGTAAGAAGCTAAACACCGCATACCCAACCTACCGAGGTATAGGCCTAAATTGACCGCACTCTTTGGCACATCGAAGCATACGATATCTAATTCTCACGCCCGTCCCAATCTCGGGATTAAGAGACTGAATACTAGGACCGAATTGACTACGCCGATCAGTACAAGTCAATTCTATCCAAACTGGTCGTGCTCAATATGCCCCGGGGATATTCGTGTGATTTAATTAGTCTAGACAGACTAATTTCTAAATCACATGATAACCTATATCGATAGTATGTTCATATTATCTCAGTTACGAGTATACATTTTATATATCAATACTTTAACCAATAAAGGGATCTACTGTGTCTTTCCACACCCCCTTATCTAGTTCTATGATATAATAGAATAATTTAATACCAAAACAAAATGATATGTCATCTGTGGATATTAGTTTTTGATACAAGCCATAGCTTTTATGTATTCAAAACTAACAAAATCGACCCAGAAAGTTAGATAGATATCATCCTTCAGAGCTTACCCTCTAGTTTTGAGCAGTTTTAGGTCAACTATAACATAAACCAAAGAGTTTACACTCTACCCGAGCTCTTAACAGATTTGGTGTCGGCCGAAGGCATCTTTCACAAGAAGAAGCAAGCTTTGCTCAGAGTAAAGGCTTCAAGTTCTTCTTCTACACCTAAAGAAAAGAAGAATATGAAGAATAAGAATGCCAAGAAACTTGCTGCTAAGACTGAAATCGCAAAGAAGAGCAAGCCCGAAGGTAAGTGCTTTAAGTGCGGGAAGACGGGACACTGGAAATCAGATTGTCCAAAGCTTAAAGGTACGATAGTTTTTGCCCTAATTACTGAGACATGTTTAGTGGCGATTCCCACAAATACTTGATGTTTGGATTCAGGAGCCACTGACCTTGTTTGTAATTCTTTGCAGGGGTTCCAAGTAACCCGAAAGCTTAGAGAGGGCGAGCTGGACATCTACTTAGGGGACACTACAAGAGTGTCAGTAGAAGTAGTGGGAGTAGTCACTTTGAATTCCAAAAATTCTAGATTAGAGTTAGTTAATTGTCTTTATGTACCGAGTTTTAGAAAGAACCTTATTTCGGTTTCTAAACTCTTAAAGAACGGTTATAAGTTTATTTTTTCTGATGATTCTGTTGTTATTAGAAGAAATGACAAACTTATTTATTCTGGTTCATTGATAGATAATTTGTTTGTGGTTAATTCTAACTCCCCTGTTATGCAAAACATAGAAACAAATAGCTATTTATCTAACATTAATAAGAGGAAGAAACCTTCTGAAATGAATCAAACCTATCTTTGGCATCTCAGGCTAGGTCATACAAACCTTAGTAGAATTCAGAGATTGTTCAATGATGGACCTTTAGGTTCATTAGAGATTGACAGTTATTCAACCTGCGAATATTGCTTGGAAGGTAAGATGACCAAGAGACCTTTTAAAACAAAAGGTTATAGAGCCAAAGAAGTACTAGAGTTGATTCATTCTGACTTGTGTGGACCAATGTCGGTCCAAACACGAGATGGGTTTGAGTATTTCGTGACGTTCACGGATGACTACTCAAGGTACGGGTACATTTACCTAATGCGCCACAAGTCCGAGTGCTTTGGCAAGTTCAAAGAGTTTCGGGTGGATGTGGATAAGCATCATGGTAAGAGTATCAAGATACTGCGATCAGATCATGGTGGTAAGTACCTATCCCATGAATTTCGAGAATACCTTAGTGAGGTCAGAATTCAGTCTCTGTTGTCTGCACCTGGCACTGAAGGAAAACTGAACAAGCTCGGGCTAAATCGAAAACCTCACTTTCGTGCTATGCATTCCAGAATCGGAAGCTTTCGATCAAGCTCAGGCTCAAATTAGTTTACCCATGAACGGATCTAGGCTTATACTTATTTAATTTATTAATCGGGACACAAAAAGTTAAAACTTTAATTAAAGCGGAACTTAAAGATTATACCTTTTGTAGCGAAGTCCCTCGCTTAAAGAAAACCCTCTTTTCTTAGCTGCGATTTCCACAAGAAATCCAATCGATTCTCCGTAGAAACTTCGAATATTGCGTGGGCAATAATCTATCGAAGTCTACTCGCTTAGCCCACAAGGAAATCTCTCAAATCGGACACAAAACAACCAAAATCTGATCACTAATTTCACCTATTGCTTTAGCAAACTGCTGCCACTTAAAAGGTGCTGCCTTTTTATAAAATCGCAACTCCAGCAACTGGAATTCGTACTGCCCACTCGTGATCTAGACAGCCCAGGCCTCGGATCACCAAGAAGAGATTGACGAGACCTAGACCGAATCAAACGTAGCAGGCAGCAGCGAACTACAGCAGCAGGATTTCATGAAGAAACCCGCAGCAGCCCTTTTCGCGTGAAGAAGAAAAACCCGCAGCAGCTGTTCCGTGCTGGACTCCCATGCTGCATAAACTGGCCCACGAAAGCACACAGCAGCGGAAGCACACAGCACACAGCACGCTGCATAAACTGGGCAGCAATTTGATAGAAACCCATGGAAAAATTCTGGCGAAAACCTGGGGAAAATAAATCCCAAACTGGGCAGCAGTTTGTTATAATACCCTAGCAATAATTCTGGCGAAAACCTGGGCAGATTATAACCCAATCAATAAAGAAGTGATCTTTGGTTTTAATCCAATCTAGAGGGAGTGAAAAATCTGGTTGTTTTTGAGAGAAAATTCTTGAAGGAAAAATTCTCTCTCTAAACCTTTTCACTCAAGAAAGCAAGAATAATGTCTTGCAAGACTTCCTTAATTTTCTTGGGCTTCAAGTCTTCTATTTATAGGAGCTCGATTGGAGACCTAATGGGCTCTCGAGTTAGGCCTTTTAATTTGACTTTCGTTGACCGCTAAGTCTTTCCGACTAATCAACTCCAATCGACCCATTTAAATTAATTTATTTAATCCACTTTGTTAATTTAATTTAATCGAACCCTTAGAATTAATTAATTCAAAATCGAATTAATTTCTAAATTCACTTTGTCGATTAAATATTAATTAAACCCTTCGGATTAATTAATTACCTTGTCGATTAGTCAAATGCATAATCGGTCGTGCCACTATCGGACCAATTATGGAATTACCACTCGAAAATGACTTTACATCGCGCCATTATTATTTATTCTATCTCCCCACATTAAAGATCTAGCGCTCGTCGGTTTATCAATTTACTAACAAATTAATTCACTGACTTCTTGGTTTCTGAGATTAGTACCACTCGACCTTTTATTATACCGAACATAAAGTTCACCGGCCGGGTTTAGTATAATAACCTTACGAGCTCATCTCGGGAGCACCATCAACCCGGCGAACCGGTACGTGGATTCCTCCGACTAGCAACGGCACGCAAGAAGCTAAACACCGCATACCCAACTTACCGAGGTATTAGCCTCAATTGACCTCACTCTTTGGCAAATCAAAGCATACGACACCCAACCCTCACGCCCGTCCCAATCTCGGGATTGAGATATGGAATACTAGGACCGAATTGAGTACGTCGATCAGTACAAGTCAATTATATCCAAACTGGTCGTGCTCAATATGCCCCGGGCATATCTGTGTGATTTAAACTAGTCTAGATAAACCAATTTCCAAACCACACAATAACCTATACCGATAGTATGTTCAGACTATCTCAGTTACGAGCATACTTTTTATATATCAATACTTTAACCAATAACGGTATCTATTGTGTTTGCCGACACCCCGTTATCTAGTTCTATGATATAAAGGAACAGATTTATACTGAAACAAAATGATATGTCATCTGTGGATATTAGTTTTTGATACAAGCCATAGCTTTTCTGTATTCAAAACTAACAGGCACGTCACAACAGAACGGTGTAGGCAAAAGAAGGAATCAAACTCTCATGGAAATGGTTAGTTCAATGATGAGCTATAGTGATTTGTCGAGTTCGTTCTGGGGATATGCCTTAGAAACAGCGATGTATATTCTTAATATTGTACCATCTAAAATCGTGCCTTCAACCCCAGTAGAGTTGTGGAACGGGCGAAAGCCTAGTCTAAGACATCTCAGAATTTGGGGTTGCCCAACACATGTACTTAAGGCAGATGTGGCTAAGTTAGATGCAAGAACAGAATTGATACTGTTTCTAGGATATCCCAGGGGAACAAAAGGTGATCTGTTTTATAGTCCTAAAGATCAGAAGGTGGTGGTTTGTACCCACGCTAGATTTTTAGAGGAAGACTATATCCTAGATCACAAGCCCAAGAGTAAGATAGTATTATAAGAGCTTAGGAGACAAACTAATATTCCTGATGCACCAGCACAAGTAGATACATCACACACTACACAGGATATCACATATGATGCAACTACATAGGTGGTGTCTCGTCTTAGTGGAAGGATTGTGAGACAGCCCGACAGGTTCATTGGCAAGGGAGAGGCCTCAAACCTAGTCCCAGGCATACCTGAACCAAACCTAGTAAACTACAATGAGGCTCTTCGAGATAAAGATGTAGAATCTTGGTAAAAGGCAATGATATCCGAGATGGGGTCGATGGAATACAATCAAGTCTGGGAGCTTGTGGACCTGCCTGATGGGTTTAAACCCATTGGATGCAAGTGGGTCTACAAACATAAGAGAGGACCTGATGGAAAGGTGAAAACCTTGAAAGCTAGGCTGGTGGCGAACGGGTATACTCAGAAAGAGGGAATAGATTATGAGGAAACCTTCTTCCCGGTGGCCATGCTTAAGTCGATCCGGATTCTCTTGGCCATAGCTGCTCATTTAGATTATGTGATATAGCAGATGGATGTCAAGACAACTTTCCTTAACGGAAGTCTTGAAGAAACCATCTTCATGCAATAGCCAGAAGGATTCGTTGAAAAAGGCCAAGAGCATAAGGTTTGCAGGCTTAAGAAGTCCATTTACGGACTTAAGCAGGCATCCAGATCTTGGAACATCTGGTTTGATGAGGTAATCTAGTCATACGGATTTACTCAATATCTGGATGAGCAATGTGTATACCGCAGACGTGATGGAAACTCGATGGTGTTTTTTGTGCTTTACGTTGATGACATTCTATTGATTGGCAACAACATGAAAGTGTTATCAGATATAAAGGCATGGCTGTCCAAGCAATTTGATATGAAGAATTTAGAGAAAGTGGGACATATTCTTGGGATCAAGATAATTCGATATCGTAGGAAACGTTCATTAGCACTCTCTAAAGCTTCATAGATAGATACAATTTTGGCCCTTTTTAACATGCAGAACACCAAGAAAGGTTTTCTACATTTCAAACACGGAGTGCATCTGTCAAAGGAACAGTCTCCCAATACTGTTGAGGAGATAGAGGCCATGAATACAGTTCCTCATGCTTCGGCAGTAGGAAGTCTCATGTATGCCATATTGTGTACGAGGTCTGATATCTGTTATGTCGTTGGCATTGTAAGCAGATATCAGAGTAACCCCAGGAAAGCTCATTAGGAAGCAGTAAAATGCATTCTCAAGTGTTTGCGCAGAATGAGAGACCAAGTGTTGGTCTATCAGGTGCCTGAACTGGTACCCCGAGGTTACACAGATTCAGATTTCCAATGCGACAGGAACAAGAGCAAGTCTACCTCAGGGTATGTGTTTACTCTAGGAGGTGAAGCTATAGTTTGGCGGAGTGTCAAGCAAAAATACATGGTGGGCTCTACCCTGGAGGCTGAATACGTTGTCGCATCAGAGGTAGCGAAGGAAGCAGTGTGGCTCAAGAACTTCCTAGTGGACTTAGATGTGATTCCTGGTTTGTAGAAGTCTATCACAGTGTATTTTGATAACAACGGTGCAGTAGCAAACTCGAAGGAACCACGAGCTCACAAGGCGAGTAAACATACAGCGCAAGTACCACCTGATATGAGATATCGTCAAGAGGGAAGACGTGGTCGTGGCTAAGATAGCATCAGAGGATAACCTTGCAGATCCATTCACAAAGACATTGACTTCAAAGGTCTTTGAGGCTCACGTGGAGGGCTTGGAAATCAGATTACTTAAGAGAGCCATGCCAGTTGTTCTAGATATATAGTAGTAGAGTGTATAGGAGTTGAATGTAGATGTATACTTAAAGCACAGCTTAAGTATTAGTGGGAGATTGTTCGAGTTGAATACATAAACTATGCTTGTATTGTACATTTTCCCAGTTAATGTATCGATTTATGTTTTGGTTATATTTTGTTGTGCATTATTTGTCTATTTATATTATGTAGTTAGATGATGAGGTGTCTTGTGTGACACAGTAGATCTCATCATTGGTTAAAAGACATAATATATAAATGAGGTTCGTAACCGAGACAGTTTTGGACAGACTATCGGTTTAGGTTATTATGTGATTTAGATAATTGGTTTGTCTAAACTGATTGAATAATATAGATATGCCCGGGGCATATTGAACTTGACTGTTTAGAATGATTTGTCTTGTATTGATTTAATAGACAAATCGTTCTTGGTATTCTATCTCTTAATCTCTAGACTTTAGTGGGCATGAGGATTAGGCATAGTGAATTTTGATCCGCCAATGGGTGAGATCAATTGTGGCCAATAATCTCGGTGGGTTGGGTGTGCGTGTTTAGTTACTTGGTGTGCTGCTGCTTGTCGAAAGGAAACCATGTACCGGTGCGTCCGGGGTGATGGTGCTCCCGAGATGAGCTTGTTATGTTTATTATACTAAATCCAACTGGTGGACTTATGTCCGGTATAGTAAAAAGGTCGAGTGGTACTAGTGTCGGAATTAAAGAAGTTAATTAATTAATTTATCAGTAAATTAATAAATTAATGAGCACTATATCTTTGATGTGGGGAGATTAAGAATAAATTAATTAAGTTGTTCCGGAAGCAATTCTGGTGTAAGATGGTAGTGCCAAAATTAATCCGTTAGTGGTACGATTAATTTTGTAATGGGTTAATTAATAGGTAGAATTACTTAATTAATTATTCCTAAGGGTTAATTAAGTAATTAATAAAATGGAATTATTTAATTAATTAATTAAGTCTTAAGTTTCAATTAGAATTAGGAAATCCTAGAGATTAGGAAATCTAATTGGATTTGGTTTATCTTATTAGATTGGTTACCTAAATGGATTTGGAAACTAATTAATTACCTAAACCCATTAGGAAGACCAATCCTAAACCAACTTGGGGTCTCTCTTGTAACTCTATATATATACAAGGAATTAGCTATTACAAATACACAATTCAATAGTTTTCAAGATAAGAAAACTTAGAGAGAGAAAATTCTAGAGAGAAAAATTTTCTCCCTTAAGGTCTGAATTTTAAAGCCTTTTTGCGGCTGGGATTTTTCCCAATTTTTTCCTGCGGCGCGTGGCTTTCTCTCTCCTAGCTGAGCGGCACGTGAATCTCATGCGCAAGGTGCGGCGGTGCTGGAATTTTCCCGGCGAGTGGATTGTGGTGATTTGCTGATCAATTGCTCGCTAGATTGTTGCCCACACAACATACGAACAAAGTCTTGAGGCATACAAGAGAATCACTTGAGTAAACCCTTCAATATGTAATTCTTATGTTTCTGCTTTTAATTAAAAATTTAATTGTTGCTTGATAAATCAAATAAATACATACCAAGATCCTACACAATGTTATTTTAAACAAGGGTTGGAATAGCGATTGTGCAAGCGTCTAGGCCTGGCCAGAGATTCTGATTCTGGAATGCATAGCACGAAAGTGAATTTCTGGCTAGGCCCGGGTAGATAATCTTTCAGCTTGATGAAAAGTTGCGTAGCCCTTATTTTAACCTTGTTGTCATATTGAATCCTTAAACACGAGAGAAAGTGTCTCTATTCATTACCAATGAAATATAGATTTAGTCATACAAGTCTATGGAATTTTCTACCACCCGATCCTGGAGGACATGTGTCCTCTGGGGAAAAAGATAGATATAAGGTTAAGTTAATTGAAAGACTAAATATAAACTTGTTTTATAAAATATTGAATAAGTCTATAGATGGATCTATAGTTTTTTGTATTTTTGGATACAAATTTTAATAAATATGGCATTTTAAATAAAATTTAGGTTTTTTATAATCTTTTTTCTTGAAATGTAACTTGCATGTTGCCTGTTTATTTATCATTTTAATAATTTAAATTAAATGATAAAAAAATGAAAATGTAGACTCAACCTCATTAGTTTATATTTTCTCCCTAAAATAAATCACTCAACTCCAAAGAATCCTAAGTTGCCGTGGTTTATTTACATGGTTAGGGCGATGACATCTTTTATTAAATTATTCCTAGTATTTTTATGAAATATTACTTCTTGGTTTCTTAAATTATTTTATTTTTATACTTTTTTTAATATAAATTGCATAAAATATACGAGGAAAGGTTTGATAAAGATGGTACAAGAATTAAACATTTTTTGCAGGGTGGACACTTATGCCATTATATACAATAATGACCAAAATTACGACAATCTTTGTAAAGTAGAGACACGACCTCCATTGTCAATGGAAGTTTTGTCACTCATTTCTAGATTTAGAAATATGTTGGAGATGGATCAAAATTGCAGCATGTTGAACCAAGAGTCATACGTTAAACAAAAGATCTAAAAATTGAGGAAACAACTACAAAATGTGTAACCAGAAAATCAATAGAAAAATGTTGAAGATATGATATATTGATGTCTAGAAGTGAAAAACTTTGAAAAGTTTAGTAGAACGGATGTGGTTGACACTGGACAACTTCTAAGCCAATGGTAAAAAAGGGCCACACTTCTAATTAATGCTATAGAAAAACATTCGTGATAAATTGTAATTATATTTACGAATTTCAAAACATTATTGATAAAAATTTTGAAGATACTTACAACAAAATTGGTGGTCTATAATATTTTCATTCACATTTGTTTCATTAATTTTCTTTTTTTTTTCTTTTCCTTGAATGATGTTGGAAAAATGAATATCCATTTACTTCTTCCGTTTTGTAATTTAATTAAATAATTAAGATCCATTTTCTCTTTATTAATTTATGGAATAGATTAGCCGGTGGCTTATTGAAAAATTTATAGATGGTGACGATAAAATTCTTGCCTGACCAACTTATTTAATATGACATTTCAATAGACATGGCATTCTCACGTGACATGTCATTCTCAAAGAGTATCCAAAAGATCAGTAGGTGCAAGGACCTGTAATATAAAAAGTGAGAGCATGTCCATGGTCCATCAGTTTTAACATTTGAAGTAACCCTAACTCGAGCAAGTTATATAGCTAACTCGGCTTTGTCACTTTGGAGCACTATCTGCATTATGCAAGGTAATAATTGCCGGCAGTGGCGGAACCAGGAAAAATAATATGAGAGTGCTGGTGGACCAAGGTGATTTAATGAAGAGGAGAAATAAAAAGAGTAAAATTTGGGGCGTTGGAGATGAAGACAAATTGGGATTTTAAAAAGGGGAAGGAGACTGTTTGCTTGCTGTTTGCTTGTTGGATAAAAAGAGAGAAAAAGACATTAAGAAGGAGGAAAGGCTGCTTATGCAATAGAAAAAAAAAAAAATTTACCCCAATTACTAAAATGGTGTCATTTCTGTAAGTGAATTTTTTTTTTTAAAAAAAAAAACACCTATGAAACGACATAGTTTCATAGGGAAGTATTTTTAAAAAAATAATAGACCCAGGGTGGAACCCTGGCTCAGCAACAGGTTGAGCAGCCAAAGAGGTGCTGCTCTATAGCTTCTCCTTCTACCAAAATACTCAAAAATTCAAGCTATTAAGTGTTTTTTTGCCATGATGGAGGTGTTTCAGCACCCATGGGCTCCATGGTAGTGCCGCCCCTGATTGCCGAAAGGTAAACTACTATGGGCTTTGGTAAGGTTAGTTATGACACTAGGATGGTTACTGGGATTGCGACACAGTAAAAGGAGAAAGTAACCCAGTGCACAGTTATATAATGCACCTGCTGGTGACATTAAAAAAATGGATGGACGGTGACGTTAAAACTCATTCTTGACCAACTTACTTAATATGTAATTTTAATAATAATAATTATAATTATAATAGCTTTTTTCTTTTCTGGTCAAGTATCGCACGTTTATAATGTTTGGTTATTTATTTTATAATTGTCTTTAACTTCTCTGTCATATTAGCTTAATTTTGGGGTTTGCATTGAGAAGCAAGCAAACATTTTTCGTCCATAAGAACCTCCTTGTTTTAATATTGCTGAAATGATGCCTTCAACAATAAGAGTGGTTCATGGTGAACTTAGAAGAAATGGATCATAATTTTTTTAAATACCCAAAGAGAGGCACAATTTTCGAATTGAGACTATAGAATTGTTTTCCTTCAATTTTGGAGCCTGGAGAAAATTGAAATCAGAAAAAAATTATAGGATCCATATCTACACCAAGTTGGAAATTTCTTGGTGATCATTTTATCTAGAACTCATATTATCAAGCAAAATCAGAGATGAGTTTCAAATCTATGAAGATGTTATTGTCCTTATCGGCTCTCAGGTTTGTAGTCTTGCTTGAGGAGAAGTTGCGTTGGTCACCCCCATTTTAATCTTGTTGTCTTATTGAATCCTCAAATTTGGGAGAAAGTGTCTCTATCCATTACCGATGAAAATGTAGAATTACTCTGACAAGTCTATGGAATTTTCAACCACCCGACCCTGGAAAACATGTGTATCCTTTGGGGACACAAAGAGATATAAGCTTAACTTAATTGAAACACAAAATATAAACTTGTTTTATGAAATATTGAACAAGTCTATAGATAGATCTTTAATCTTTTGTATTTTTGGATACAAATTTTAAAAAATATGGCATTTTAAATAAAATTTAGGTTTGTTTATTTTGTTTTTGTCTTGACAAGTATCGTGCATATTTCGTGTTTAGTTATCATTTTAATAATTTTAAATTTAAATAAAAAACATTAAAACTCAGACCCAACCTCATTAGTTTCTAGTTTCTCTCTAAAATAGATTATTTAACTGTAGGATATCCTAAGTTGCCTTGGCTTATTTACATGGTTATGGAGCCAATGACACTTTCATCTTTTTGTTTATCCTTTTTGCCATTTATAATAGTGAAAAAATGAAGGTGTGTTTACTTCTTTGTTTCTGTAGTTTGATTGAATAAGTAAAGTCAGTTTTGTTAGTTTTGAATATAGAAAAGCTATGGCTTGTATCAAAAACTAATATCCACAGTTGACATATCATTTTGTTTCGGTATAAATTTGTTCCTTAATATCATAGAACTAGATAACGGGGTGTGGAAAGACACAGTAGATACCGTTATTGGTTAAAGTATTGATATATTAAAAGTATGCTCGCAACTGAGATAGTCTGAACATACTATCGGTATAGGTTATCGTGTGGTTTGGAAATTAGTTTATCTAAACTAGTTTAAATCACACGGATATGCCCGGGGCATATTGAGCACGACCAGTTTGGATAGAATTGACTTATACTGATCAGCGTAGTCAATTTGGTCCGAGTATTCAGTCTCTCAATCCCAAGATTGGGACGGGCGTGAGAGTTGGATATCTATGCTTTGATTTGCAAAAGAGTGTGGTCAATTGAGGCCTATACCTCGGTAGGTTGGGTATGCGGTGTTTAGCTTCTTACGTGCCGTTGCTAGTCAGAGGAATCCACGTACCGATTTGCCGGGTTGATGGTTCTCCCGAGATGAGCTCGTAAGGTCTATTATACTAAACCTGGCCGATGGACTTTATGTCCGGTATAATAAAAGGACGAGTGGTACTAATCTCGGATATCAAGAAGTCGGTGAATTAATTTGTCAGTAAATTGATAAACCGACGAGCACTAGATCTTTAATGTGGGGAGATAGAAGAAAATATAATGGCGCGATGTAAAGTTGTTTTCGAGCGGTAGTTCCATAATTAGTCCATTAGTGGTACGACTGATTATGCATTTGACTAATCGACAAGGTGAATTAATTAATCCTAAAGGTTTAATTAATATTTAATCGACAAAGTGAATTAAGAAATTAACTCTATTTGAATTAATTAATTCTAAGGGTTCGATTAAATTAAATTAACAAAGTGGGTTAAAGAAATTAATTCAAATGGGTCGATTGGAGTTGATTAGTCGGGAAAGACTTAGCGGTCAATGATAGTCAAATTAAAAGGCCTAACTCGAGAGCCCATTAGGTCTCCTTAAAAGCTCCATATAAATATTCTTGTTTGGCAAGAAAGACATTAAGAAACTTGAAGTCCAAGAAAGGGCTAGAGTGAGAAAGTTTAGCTTAGAGAGAGAACTTCGTCTTCCTCGTCGAAGTTCCTTCTCGAAGTCAGCTAAGAAACCTTAGGAAGACTCAACCTTTACTTTGCCCGGACTATTTTTCTATTCAATCGCTGGTCAGATTCTTCAATCGGACAGCGCCCAGCGCTGATTGTTTTTCACGGTTTTGAAAAACCCAGCGACTGTTATTCAGTCCGGTGCCCTGAGCTGACCAGTCTCCACGTTGATCTTCTTAGCTGAGTGATTCGTGAAGATTGGTTGTACAGATCGGGAATGGACTGAGCAGTTCCGGTGGACTGGTTTTCATCAAGACTGGCGGTGGTGACTTGCACAACAAATTTCAAAGAAAAAAAATTCTGGGCAGTCTTATTTTTCAGTTTTTTGAGTTTTCTTCCTAAGCAAGTTTCTTGGGTTTTCTTTATTTTGCCGTGGGTTACTCCGTAGATAATAGCCCACACTATTTCGGAGTTGGATCAGAGTCATTCTTAGGATTTCTATTGGAATTTGCTCAAAGATCAGATTTTTCTTATTGCGAGAGACTTCACTACAAAAGGTATAATCTTTGTATATTCCGCTTTAATTAAAGATTGCATCTTTTGTGTCGATTTAATAAATTAAATAAGTATAATCCAAGATCCGTTCGTGGGTAAATGAATTTGAGCCTGAGTTTGGTCGAAAGCTTCCGATTCTGGAATGCATTGCACGAAAGCGAGGTTTTCGATTTAGCCTGGGCTTGTTATGTTTTCCTTCAAGTTTCTCTTAAATAAATTATGTAATACACCTGCCGGTGACAGACAAAGTAATGGATGGACGGTGATGTTAAAACTCTTTCTTAAAAAACTTTATTAATTTGGAATTTTAATAGTAATAATAATAATAGCTTTTTTTTTTTTCTGGTCAAGTATCGTGCGTTTATAGTGTTTGGTTGTTTATTTAATAATTGTATTTAACTTCTGTGTTATATAAGTTTAATTTTGCATTGAGAAGCAGGCAAACATTTTCTGTCCTGGAGAATCTCCTTATTTTAATATCACTGAAATGATGCCTTCAGCCATAAGAGTGGTTCATGGGGAACTTCGAAGAGAATAATCATCATTTTTTGAAATACCCATATAGAGGGCACAATTTTTGAATTGAGAGTAGAGAATTGTGTTCCTTTAATTTTGAAGCCTGGAGAAAGTTGGAATAAGAATAAAATACAGCATCCATATCTTCGTCTATTGGGAAATTTCTTGGTGATCATTTGATCCAAAACTCGGATTATCAGGCCAAATCGGTGACGGGTTTCAAATAAATGAAAATGTTTTTGTCATTTTCGGCTCTTGGGTTCGTAGTCTTGCTCGATAAAAAGTAGCACAGGTAGCCCCCATTTTCATCTTGTTGTCATATTGAATCCTCAAACCTGAGAGAAAGTGTCTATATTCATTGCCGATAAAGAAGTAGAATTATTCGAACACGTCAATGGAATTTTCTACCACCCGATCCTGGAAGACATATGTGTCCTCTGGGGACAAAGAGAGATATACGTTTATTTTAATTGAAAGACTAAATATAAACTCATTATATAAAATAATGAACCGATCTATAGATGGATCTTTAATTTTTTGTATTTTTTGGTACACATTTTTTATAAATAAGGCATTTTAAATAAAATTTAGGTTTTTTTAAAATTTTTTTCTTGAAAAGATTTGTGCATGTTGCATGTTTAGTTATCATTTTAACAATTTAAATTAAATGACAATATCTATATATATATATATATATGAAAACGTAGACCCAACCTCATTAGTTTCTATTTTCTCCCTAAAATAAAGGACTCAACTCCAAGGAATCCTTAGTTGCCCTCATTTATTTACATGGTTAGGGCAATGATATCTTTATTAAATTATTCCTAGTATTTTTATGAAATATTCCCTTTCGGTTTATTAAATTATTTTATTTTTATACTTATTTATTTTTATTGTCAAGACAAATTACATAAAATATAGCAGAAAAGGTATGATAAAGATGGTACGAGAATTAAACATTAATTACAGGGTGGACACTTGTGCTATTATATACAATAACGACCAAGATGCCGACAATCATGGTAACGTAGAGACACGGCCCCATCGTCATTAGATGTTTTGTCAATCATGTCTAGATTTAGAAATATGTTGGAGATGGATCAAAATTGCAACATGTTGAACAAGAGTCATAAGTTGAAAAAAGGATAAAAAAATTGAGGGAACAACTAAAAAATGTTCAATAAGAAAATAGAGGGAAAAATGTTGAATATATGATATATCGATGTTTAGAAGTGAAAAAATTTGAAAAGTTTAGTATGACGAATGTGGTTGACATTGGACAACTTCTAAGCAAATGGTAAAAGAGGAGCACACTTCTAATTAATGTTATAAAAAAACAACTGTGATAAATTGTAATCATAGTTACGAATTTGAAAACATTAGTGATGAATTTGAAAACATTAGTGATGATAATTTTGAAGATTCTTATAAAAAAAATTAGTGGTTGATAATGTTTTCATTCACATTTGTTTCGTTAATTTTCTTTTTTTCTTTTCCTTGAATGATGTGGGAAAAATGAAGGTCCATTTACTTGTTTAGTTTTGTAATTTAATTAAATAATTAAGATCCATTTCCTCTTTAATAATTTATGGATTAGATCCACTGGTGGTTTTTCAAAAAGTTGATCGACGGTGACGATAAAATTCTTGCTTGACCAACTTATTTAATATGACATTTCAATAGACATGATATTCTCACGTGACATGACATTATTAAATAGTATCCAAAAGACCAGTAGGTGCAAGGTCCGGTAATATAAAAAGTGAGAGCCTGCCCCTGGTCCATCAGTTTTAACATTTAAAGTAACCCTAACTAGAGCAAGTTATATAGCTAACTCGGGTTTGTCACCTTGGAATGCTAGCTGCATTAAGCAGGGTAATAACTGCAGGTAGTGGTGGAACCAGGAAAAATAATATGAGGGTGATGGTGGACCAAGGTGATTTAATGAAGAGGAGAAATAAATAGACTAAAATTTGGGGCGTTAGAGATGAAGACAAATTGTGATTTTAAAAAAGGGAAGGAGTTTGGTTGCTTGCTATCTGCTGGTTGGATAAAATGAGAGAAGAAGAGGTTAAGAAGGAGGAGAGGTTGGTTATGCAATAGAATTTTTTTTTTTACTCCACTTACTAAAACGACGTCGTTGTAAGTGGATTTTTTTAAAAAACATAAACCACCTATGAAACAACATAGTTTCATAGGGAAGTTTTTTTGCAAAAATAATAGAGCCAGGGCAGAACCCTGGCTCTACAACAGGTGGAGCAGCCAAGGAGGTGTTGTTCCATGGCTGCTCCTTCTAACAAAATAGTCAAAAATTCACGCTATTAAGCATTTTTTTGCCATGATGGAGGTGCGTCAACACCCATGGGCTCCATAGTAGTGCCGCCCCCGATTGCTGGAAGGCAAACTACTATGGGCTTTGGTAAGGTCACTTCTAGCACTAGGATGGTTGCTGGCATTACAACACTGTAGAAGAAGAAACTAACCCAGTGCGCAATTATCTTCCTCACGAAAAAAAAGTAGTAGATGACATGGAAATTTTTCCAGCAGGACACACGCTGCATGAGATAAGAGAAGTGCTTTGTGATTTTGCCTTACAAACTGATTATTATGATATACAATTAGTTATTACATATGGAAAAAAAATGGAATTTCAATACTAATAATAGTAATAGATTTTTTTCCCCTTTCTGGCCAAGAATCGTGCATATATAATATTTGGTTATTTTTTATTAATATAATAGTGTCATTAACTTTGATACCATATAAATTTAATTGTATGACTAAATATAAACTTGTTTTATGAAATATTAAGCATATTTAGTGATAGATATTTTGTTTTATGTATTATTCGGATACTAATTTTAATAAATATGTTTTTTAAATAAAATGTAAGTTTTTTTTTAAGTTTTTTGTCTTAAAATTTATCGTGCACGTTACGTGTTTAGTTATCATTTTAATAATTTAAATTTAAATTAAAAAAATATGAAAACTTAGACCTAACATCATTAGTTTCTAGTTTTACCTAAAATAGATGACTTATCTCTATGGCATCCTAAGTTGGCTTGGTTTATTTACATGGTTAGGGGGTCGATGACACTTTCATCTTTTTGTTTTCTTCTTGCCTTTAATAATAGTGAAAAAAATGAAGGTGCATTTACTACTTTGTTTTTGTAGTTTAATAAAATAATTAATATCCGTTTCACTTTACTAAATTATATAACACACCTACCAGTGACATAAAAAAAAAAGGATGGATGGTAACGCTAAAACTCATTCTTGACCAACTTACTTAATATGTAATTTTAATAGTAATAATAACAATAATAGATTTTTTTTCGGGTCAAGTATCACACGGTTAAAATGTTTGGTTATTTATTTAGTAATTGTCTTTAACTTCTCTGTCATATGAACTTAATTTTGCGGTTCAGGTTGAGAAGCAAGCAAACATTTTCCGTCCAGAAGAACCTCCTCATTTTAATATCGCTGAAATGATGTCTTCAACAACAAGAGTGGTTCATGGTGAACTTAGAAAAAAAGGATCATAATCAAAGAGAGGAACAATTTTTGAATTGAGAGTAGAGAATTGTTTTCCTTCAATTTTGAAGCCTGGAGAAAGTTGGATTCAGAAAAAAAAAAAAAAAAAAAATACAGCATCCATATCTACACCAAGTGGGAAATTTCTTAGTTATCATTTGATCTAGAGCTGATATTATCAAGCCAAATCGGAGACGAATTTCAATCCTATAAAGATGTTCTTGTCCTAATCGGCTCTTGTGTTTATAGTCTTGCTCGAGGAGAAGTTGCGTAGGTCACCCGTATTTTAATCTTGTTGTTGTATTGAATCCTTAAATTCGAGAGAAAGTGTCTTTATCCATTACCAGTGAAAATGTAGAATTAGTCGGGCAAGTCTATGGAATTTTCAACCACCCGACCCTGTAAGACATGTGTATCCTCTGGGGATACAGAGAGATATAAGCTTAATTTAATTGAAACACTAAATATACACATGCGCGATTTTCATGAAAGAAAGAAAACTAAAGAATTGATTTATCTTTTCTTTCTCTCTCTAGCTTTCTCTATCTAGTTTCTTGAATGGAGAAACTTATGAATTGTGTTCTAATTGCCAACTCTCTATGTCTATTTATAGAGTTACAAGAGAGACCCCAAGTTGGTTTAGGATTGGTCTTCTTATTGGGTTTGTGTTTTACTTCAATCTCGTTCCTGGACTAATTCACATCCAACGGACACAAGGATTCACTTATCCTTAATCCAGTTCCTGGACTGATTCACAACCAACTGACACAAGGATTAATTAATTACTTAATCAATTAAATCTACCTTTGCCAATTAACCAATACATAATTAATCGTACCACTAACAGATTAATTATGACACTACCATCCTACACCAGAATTACTTCCGGAATAGCTAAATTAATTATTCTTTAATATCCCCACCTCAAAGATATAGTGCTCGTTAATTTATTAATTTGCTGATAATTAACTTCTTATAATTCGTGATTAGTACCACTCGATCTTTTTACTATACTGGATATAGGTCCACCGGCTGGGTTTAGTATAATAAACAAAACGAGCTCATCTCGGGAGAACCATCACCCCGGACACACCCGTACACGGTTTTCTTTCTACAAGTAACAGCACACCAAGCAATTAAACACACGCACCCAACCCACCTAGAATATTGGCCTCAAGTGACCTCACTCTTTGGCAGATTAAAATACACTATGTCTAATCCTCATGCCTGCTCAAGTCCAGGGATTTAGAGATAGAATACTAGGATTGAATAGTCTATTATATCAGTATAAGACAGTTCATCATATTTGGTCAAGTTCAATATGCCCCGGGCATATCTATATGATTTAATTAGTATAGATAAACCAATTTTTGAATCACATAATAAATTAAATTGACAATGTGTCCAAAACTGTCTCAGTTACGAACCTCATTTATATATTATGTCTTTTAACCAATGATGAGATCTACTGTGTCACACTAGACACCTCATTATCTAATTACATAATATAAAGGGACGAAATATGTAAAACATAAAGACAATTTAACTAAAACATTTAATCGATATATACAAAACAAAAAAACAGTTTAATACAAGTAAAAATTCAGTATTCAAATCCAATAATCTCCCACTAATACTTAAGTTGCGCTTTTAGTATAAACTACATTAATCTTGCAACTACAATAACAACTAGAAAAACAATAATGGATCTACTAAGTATCTTATCCCCATGCCCTCCACGTGAGCTTCAAAGACTTTCGAAGTCAGTATCTTCGTGAATAGATCCACAAGGTTATCCTCTGATGCTTTCTTTGCCACGACCACGTCTTCTCTCTTAACGATATCTCGTATCATGTGGTACTTGTACTATATATGCTTACTCACCTTGTGGGCTCGTGGTTCTTTCGAGTTTTCTACTGCGCCATTGTTGTCACAGTACACTGTGATCGACTTTTGCAAACTAGGAATCACATCTAATTCCACTAGGAAGTTCTTGAGTCACACTGCTTCTTTCGCTGCCTCTGATGTTGCAATGTACTCAACCTCCATGGTAGAGTCTGTCACGCATTTCTGCTTAACACTCTGACAAACTATGGTTCCACCTCATAAAGTAAACACATACCCTGAGATAGACTTACTCGTGTCCCTGTCTCCTTGGAAATCTGAATCTGTGTAACCATGGGGCATAAGCTTAGGTGCTTGATAGACAAAGACTTGGTCTCTCATTCTAAGCAAATACTTGATAATGCATTTAAATGCCTCCCAATGAGCTTTTCTAGGGTTAGTCTGATATCTGCTTACAATGCCAACAGCATAGCAAATATCAGGCCTCGTACACAACATTGCATACATGAGACTTCCTACTATAGAAGCATAAGGAACTGTCTTCATGGCTTCCATCTCTTCAACAGTCTTTGGAGACTGCTCTTTAGATAGATGCACTCCGTGTCTAAAAGGTAGAAAACCTTTCTTAGAGTTCTGAATGTTAAAATGAGACAGAATCGTATCTATGTATGAAGCTTGAGAGAGCGTTAGTGAACGTTTCCTACGATCTCGAATGATCCTGATGCCAAAGATATGTCCCACTTCTCCTAAGTCTTTCATATCAAACTGTTTGGAAAACCATGCCTTTACGTCTGATAACACTTTCTTATTGTTGCCAATTAGTGAAATGCCATCTACGTAAAGCACAATAAACACCACCGCATTTTCATCACGTCTGCGGTACACACATTGTTCATCCAGGCACTGAGTAAATCCATAGGATTGTATTACCTCATCAAACCGGATGTTTCAAGATTTGGATGCTTGCTTAAATCCGTAAAAAGACCTCTTAAACTTGCAAACCTTATGCTCTTGGCCTTTTTCAACGAATCCCTCTAGTTGCTGCATGAAGATGGTTTCTTCCATTAAGGAAAACTATCTTGACATCCATCTGCCATATCTCATAATCTAAATGAGCAGCTATGGCCAATAGAATCCAGATCGACTTCAGCATAGCTACCGGGGAGAAGGTTTTCTCATAATCGATTCCCTCTTTCTAAGTATACCCCTTCGGCACAAGCCTAGGTTTAAAAGTTTCAACATTTCTGTCAGGTTCTCTCATGCGTTTGTAGACCCACTTACATCCAATGGGTTTAAAACCATAAGTTAGGTCCACAAGCTACCCGACTTGATTGTGGTCCATCGACCCCATCTCAGATATCATTCCTTTTTGCCAAGATTCTGCATATTTATCTTGGAGAGCCTTATTGTAGTTAACAGGGTCAGGTGCAGGTGTGCCTGGGACTAGGTCTGAGGCCTCTCCCATGCCAATGAACCCGTCGGGTTGTCTTACAACCCTCCCACTTTAACGAGACACCACCTGTGTAAGCGCATCATTTGTGATATCTTGTGCAGTGTTCTATGGTGTGTTTACTTGAGCTGGTGCATCAAGATTAGATGGTTTTCTAAGTTCTTCTAGTACGATCTTACTCTTAGGCATGTGATATAAAATATAATCTTCCTCTAAAATTCTGGCGTTAGTGCTAACTATCACCTTCTTATCTTTAAGACTATAGAACATACCACCTTTTGTTCCTCTAGGATATGCTACAAATAGCATCACTTATGTTCTTGCATCTAACTTAGCCATATTTTCCTTAAGCACATGTGTTGGATAACCTTAAATTCTGAGATGTCTTAGACTGGGCTTGCGCCCGTTCCACAACTTTGTATGGGCTGAAGGCATGATTTTAGATGGTACAAGATTTAGAATATATATTGCAGTTTCTAAGGCATATCCCCAAAATGAATTAGGCAAATCACTATAGCTCATCATCGACCTAACCATTTCCATGAGAGTTCTATTTCTTCTTTCGACTACACCATTCTGCTGCGGTGTGCCAGGTACAGACAACTGAGACTGAATTCCGGCCTCACTGAGGTATTCTCAAAATTCATGGGATAGATACTTTTCACCACGATTTGATCGTAGTGTCTTGATACTTTTACCGTGATGTTTCTCCACATCTGCCCGATACTATTTGAATTTACTAAAGCATTCAAACTTGTGATGCATTAAGTAAATGTATCTGTATCTTGAGTAATCATCTGTGAAAGTCACAAAATACTAAAACCCACCTCGTGCTTGGACCGAAATTGGTCCACACAAGGCAGAATAAATCAACACTAATACTTCTTTGGCTCTATAGCCTTTCGCTTTAAAAGGTCTCTTGGTAATTTTACATTCCAAGCAAGATTCACAGGATGAACTTAATTGTCCATCATCGACTAACAACTGAATCCTACTATTGTTTATATGACTTAGCCTTAGATTCCAAAGATAGGTTTGATTCATTTCAAAAGGTTCTTTCCTCTTATTTTGGTTAGATGATGCACCATTTAACTTTGTGGTTTGCATAACAGGGGAGTTTGAATTAATAAAAAATAAGTTGTCTGCTAATGAACCAGAACAAATAAGTTTACTATCATTTCTAACAAAAACAGATTTATCAGAAAAAATAAACTTATAACCATTCACTAAGAGTTAAAAATTGAAATTATGTTCTTTCTAAAACTCGGTACATAAAGATAATTATGTAAATCTAGCCCACTATTTTCGAAAATAATGCTGACAACTCTCACTGCTTCTACTGACACTCTTGTTGTGTAGCCCAAATAGATTTCTAGTTCACCTTCTCTAAGCTTCCGGGTTACCTGGAACCCCTACAAAGAATTACAAACAGGTCAGTGGCGCCTGAATCCACACTCCAAGTATCTGTGGGAATCGCTGCTAAACACGTCTCAGTAATTAAGGCAGAAACTGTCGTACCTTTGAGCTTTGGACAATATGATTTCCAATGTCCCATTTTTCTGCACTTGAAGCATTTACCTTTAGGCTTTTTCTTCTTTGCAATGTCTGGCTTGGCAACATGATTCTTGGCCTTCTTCTTCTTCTTGCTCTTGCCTTTAGGTGCAGAAGAGGAACTCGAAGCCTTTACTATGACCAAACCTTGCTTCTTCTCTTGGAAAATGCCTTCAGCCGACACAAATACTGTTAGGAGCTCGGGAAGAGTATAAACTCTTTGATTCATATTGTAGTTTACCTAAAACTGCTCCAAACTAGAAGGTAAGCTCTGAAGGATGATATCATCTGACTCTTAGGATCAATCTCACCACCTAACACTTCTATCTCATTGATGTTACTGATCATGTGAAGCACATGATCTCTCATCGAGGTGCCTTCAGCCATTTTGGTATTCATAATTTTCCTAATGGCTGCTTGCCTTGCAGTCCTATCTTGATGACCAAACATCTCTCTCAAGTGAGCCATTATGTTAAAGGTCGAGATCATCGGATAAAGTTGATCTACAGAACATTCGACACATAGGCCAGAATGTAACACCGCGTCATCTCATCAGTCTTCCTCCACCTCTGATAGACATCCCTATCATCTTGAGAAGATTTATCAGTAGGCACATCTGGACAAATTTCAGTGAGCACAAATTTATACTGCTCAGCCGTCAGGACAATGTCCAAATTTTGACTCCAATCAATATAATTCGGACTGGTTAGTTTGTTATCTTTCAATATTGTAGCTAACTTATTAAATGTCATATCGAATACTATAAATAAATAAACAGATAATGTTTCAGTAAATAAATATTGGAATTTAAAAAATTTCAAACATTATTGACATCCCTCAAAACAATAATTAAGTCCACTGACATCTCATTCACCAGGATTCGTGCAAGCCACGATAGTGTGCACGTTTACGCTAGCCCACATTCATTTGAGAAGAAATAGATTCATTAATTACACTATCTGATCAAACGATCTATTAATCAATATAGCTAATAATAAGAGCTTTTAGTTATACAAATAAGCAGCGTAACATCGATGGGAGGAATACTACGAATCATAAACTAAGTGTGTGCCATTACGTGATTTTAAGCTTGTTACCTTAGGATAGTGTGCCTCAGATGGAGAGGGTTTCACATTTCTCCAATTTTAACTTACTCTAATCATCTTACCTAAAAATTCAAACTAATGATCTTATGGTTAAACTCATCCGATATAGAGGAAGGCTTTAATGCCAACGCGCAAGTCTAACCACATCACTTATGAACTTGTAATGGAGGTTATGGGAATATTAACCAACCAGCTCTCGTTTACATTTCTAGAATGAGGGTTTTTCAGGTTTTAACATGCAATTAACTAATCCTAAGTTATGTGCAAACATAAAACTAGCATGCTTTAAATCATGCATATAAAATATAGCACAAAAAATTTAAAGCACATAATTAAAACTGTAAATACGGGAAATAAATAAATAAAATAAATTTCCCGACTATTATGACTCTAATTGCTTCCATCTGCTGCCTTGTTGTCGTATCCTGCCACGTCACTCGATAGATTGATTCTTTAAAAAACTGGATCTCAAAATAACTTCAGAAAATGAAAACGGGCCGCGTGCGCTGCGCACACTGCCTGCAAAACGGGCCGCATGCGCTAGGCATTGCGCGCAGCCACGAGGGCCGTGCACTAGGCTACGCGCGGTTGGTGCCTTGGCACTGTATAAGCGCAGCGCCACACTAGCTACGTGTGCGGCTTTCAGTTGTGCAGCAATGTTGCGCAATATTTGCCGGTGATTCTTTCGCCAGCGTTGGCTTCCAGGTCTTCCATCCTGCTCCCACTGCGTTATTTGGTCTTCTTGGAATTCGTTGTGGGTTTTCTTCGTATTAACGATAAACTAAAATCCACGAAATCAAGTCGCCCACAACAACGTCTTCGATTATAAAAGATTTTCCTACTACACGTGTTCTAGGAAAATAAAATAAAAAATTACATAGAAAAAATCCTACTACAAATTCAATATAATCTTACACGGCTTCCAGCACGTGGTTTTACTATTACAAGCATTCATATAAAAAATAAGCCTGACATGTCTCGGGGTTTAATTAAAACATACAAACACAACGATAATAGCCGGGATTTCTAAACCACTTGCAAACAAAATCATGTAACAAATCGAACAAGCACAAAGCCAAAACCATAGCTCTGATACCAATTGAAAGATTATCTGCCCACACTGGGTCAAAAATTTACTTTCGTGCTATGCATTCCAGAATCGAAACTCTTGACCAGGCCTAAACTCTAGCGCAATTACTATTCTAACCCTTGCTTGAAATACCATTACGTAGGATCTTAGCTTCTACTTATTTGATTTGTCACTCAAAAATACATTCTTAATAAAAGCGGAAGTTTAAGAATTACCTCTTGAAGCCTGTACTTAGGTGATTCTCTTGTATGACTCTTAGACTTGATCATATGTTGTGTGGGCAACAAACTAACGAACCAAACGAATCAGCAAAAAAGCAGAACACCAATTCGTTTGAAGGAAACAAGCTGCCGTCACCTGGGGAGATCCACGGCCTGCAGATCTCGGTCCACGCGCCATCACCAATACACCAGAGAAAAGCTCTTACCGTTCACTGAATCAACATGCCAGCCGGAAATATGCAGGCAGCCGATCGCCAAGTCACACGGATTGAGAAACTTATGGATTGTGTTCTAATTACCAACTCTCTATGTCTATTTATAGAGTTACAAGAGAGACTCCAAGTTTGTTTAGGATTGGTTTTTCTATTGGGTGTGTGTTTTACTTCAATCCTGTTCCTGGACTAATTCACATCCAACTGACACAAGGATTCACTTATCCTTAATCCAGTTCCTGGACTGATTCATAGCCAACTGACACAAGGATTAATTAATTACTTAATTAATTAAATCTACCTTTGCCAATTAACCAATACATAATTAATCGTACCACTAACGGATTAATTATGGCACTACTATTCTACACCAGAATTACTTCCGAAATAACTAAATTAATTATTTTTTAATCTCCCCACATCAAAGATATAGTGCTCGTTAATTTATTAATTTACTGATAAATTAATTTATTAACTTCTTATAATCCAAGATTAGTACCACTCGACATTTTTAATATACCAGACACAAGTCCACCAACTTGGTTTAGTATAATAAACATAACGAGCTCATCTCGGGAGGACCATCACACCGGACACACTGGTACATAGTTTCCTTTCGACAAGTAACAACACACCAAGCAATCAAACACGTGCACCCAACCCGCCGAGACTATTGGCCTCAAGTGACCTTACTCTTTGGCATATTAAAGTACACTATGTCTAATCCTAATACCTGCTCAAGTCTAGGGATTTAGATATAGAATACTAGGATTGTATAGTCTATTAAATCAGTATAAGACAATTCATCGTAATTGGCCAAGTTCAATATGCCCCGGGCATATCTATATGATTCAATTAGTTTAGACAAACCAATTTCTGAATCACATAATAACTTAAATTGACAGTGTGTCCAAAACTGTCTCAGTTATGAACCTCATTTATATATTATGTCTTTTAACCAATGATGAGATCTACTGTGTCACACCAGACACATCATCATCTAATTACATAATATAAATGGATGAAATATGTAAAACATAAAGACAATTTAACTAAAACATTTAATCGATATATACAAAACTGGGAAACAGTTTAATACAAGCAAAGCTTCAGTATTCAAACCCAACATGAAGATGTTCTTGTCCTTTTTGGCACTCGGGTTCGTAGTCTTGCTCGATAAAAAGTTGCGTAGGTAGGCCCCATTTTCATCTTGTTGTCATATTGAATCCTCAAACCCAAGAGAAAGTGTCTCTATTCATTGCCGATGAAGAAGTAGATTTAGTCGAACACGTCTATGGAATTTTCTACCACCCGATCCTGGAAGAAAGAGAGATATACGTTTAATTGAATTGAAAGACGAAATATAAACTTTTTTAATAAAATAATGAACTGATATATAGAAGGATATTTAGTTTTTTGTATTTTTAATACACAATTTTATAAATAAGGCATTTTACATAAAATTTAGGTTTTTTTAAAAAAATTTTCTGGAAAAGTATCATGCACTTACGTGTTTAGTTATCATTTTAACAATTTAAATTAAATGACAATACATATGTATATATATATATATACGTACACCCAACCTCATTAGTTTCTATTTTATCCCTAAAATAAAGGACTCAACTCCAAAGAATCCTAAGTTGCCCTCATTTATTTACATGGTTTGGACAATGACATCTTTTATTAAATTATTCCTAGTATTTTTATGAAATATTCCTTCATGGTTTATTAAATTATTTTATTTTTATACTTTTTTATTTTTTATTTTCAATATAAATTACATAAAATATAGCAGAAAAGGTATGATAAAAATGGTACGAGAATTAAACATTCTTTGTAGGGTGAACAGTTGTGCCATTACATACAATAATGACCAAATTGCCGACAATAGTGGCAACGTAGAGACACGGCCTCCATCGTCATTGGATGTTTTGTCAATCATGTCTAGATTTAGAAATATGTTGGAGATGGATCAAAATTGCAACATATTGAATAAGAGTCAAAAGTTGAAAAAAGGATAAAAAAATTGAGGGAATAACTAAAAAATGTTCAACAAGAAAATAGAGGGAAAAATGTTGAAGATATGATATATCGAGCTCTAGAAGTGAAAAACTTTGAAAAGTTTAGTATAACGAATGTGATTGACATTGGACAGCTTCTAAGCAAATGGCAAAAGAGGGCCACACTTCTAATTAATGCTATAGAAAAAAATCCGTGATAAATTGTAATTATAGTTACGAATTTGAAAACATTAGTAATGATAATTTTGAAGATTCTTATAAAAAAAAAAAATTCGTGGTTGATAATGTTTTCATTCACATTTATTTCATTGATTCTCTTTTTTTCTTTTCCTCAAAATGGAGGTCTGTTTACTTCTTTGGTTTTGTAATTTAACTAAATAATTAATATCCAATTTTAATAATTTATGGAATAGATCCGCCAGTGGCCTATCGAAAAATGGATAGACGGTGACGATAAAATTCTTGCTTGACCAACTTATTTAAATTAGAATTACAATAGTAATAATAATAGTAATAGATTTTTTTTTCCTTTCATGTCAAGGATGGGGCATTTATAATATTTGGTTATTTTTTTAATAATTGAATAGTGTCGTTACCTTCGATAGCCTATAAGTTTAATTGTAGGACTAAATATAAGTTTGTTTTATAAAATAATAAGCATATCTAGGGATGCAAATTTTGTTTTATGTATTATTCGGATACTAATTTTAATAAATATGGCTTTTTAAATAAAATTTAAGTTTTTAAATTTTTTTTGTTATCGTGCACGTTGCGTGTTTAGTTATCATTTTACTAATTTAAATATGAATTTAAAAATTAAAAATTAGACCCAACCTCGTTAGTTTCTAGTTTCCCCCCTAAAATAGATGACTTAACTCTAGGGCATCCTAAGTTGCCTTGGTTTATTAACATGGTTAGGGTGGCCGATGATACTTTTATCTTTTTTTTTTCTTCTTGCATCGAATAATAGTGGAAAAAATTATGGTGTGTTTACTTCTTTATTTTGGTAGTTTAATTAAATAATTAATATCCGTTTCACTTTAATAAATTATGTAATACACCTACGGGTGACATAAAAAAAAAAGGATAGACGGTGACATTAAAACTCTTTCTTGACTAACTTACTTAATATGTAATTTCAATAGTAAAAATAATAATAATATCATTTTTTCTTTTCTGGTCAAGTATTTAACGTTTATAATATTTGGTTATTTACTTAATAATTGTCTTTAACTTCTCGGTCATATAAGCTTAATTTTGGGGTTCTGGTTGAGAAGCGAGCAAATATTTTCGGTCTGGAAGAACCTCCTCATTGTAATATCGCTGACATGATGTCTTCAATAATAAGAATGGTTCACGTTGAACTTAGAAGAGAAGGATCATCATTTTTTGAAATACCCATAGATAGCCACAATTTTCGAATTGAGAGTAGTTTCCTTCAATTTTAAAGCAGGGAAAAAGTTGGAGTTAGAAAAAAAAAATACAGCATCCACTTCTTAACCAATTGGAAAATTTCTCGATGATCATTTGATCCAGAACTCAGATTATCAAGCCAAATAGGTGATGAGTTTCAAATCAATGCAGAGGTTCTTGTCATTTTCATTATCGGGTTTGTAGTCTTGCTCGATGAGAAGATGCGTACGTCACCCCCATTTTCATCTTGTTGTCATATTGAATACTCAAACCCGAGAGAAATCGATGCTATTCATTGCCAATGAAAATGAAGATTAGTCGGACAAGTCAATGGAATTTCAACCACCAGATCCTGGAAGACATATGTGTCCTTTTGGGACACAGAGAAATATATGTTGGATTTTGTTTAGGCATTTAATCTAATTAAATGGCGGAATCCTAAACTATGAGGATCGGGTCTTACCCTTGAAGCGTAATCGGTTGCGCACGTCGCCTGGCTCCTCTGAGAAGATGGCGTTTTGTTGTCTCCAAAATCCTTCCTCGAAGGATCCTCTACTCTCAAGCACGAAAGCCTTCGCAGGTTGGTGCTAGCCGATCTTGCCTACCGGGAGAATTTTGGGAATCCTGTGTATTTTGTCTGATGAGAATCATTCAAAAAATCCTCTGCTCTACAATTATATCCCTAGGATATTTGTAGAGAATTAATTACTAAAATCAGATTGTTGGTGAATGTGCCCTAATGAGGGCTATTTATGTAAATATACTTTGAGGGTATTTATGTAAATAAGATATTTGTCGCTTGATTGATTGTTTATCAAATGAGTTAATTTCATGATAGTAATATCCTTGTGCATATTTAAATTCATGAAATCGATCCGCCAAAAGAAACACTCCATGGACTAACCAGATCATGAGTGATTCTTTTGAGTAGTACTGGTACTAGGATACTTAGACCAGAAATCACTACATGGTCTTAGGTGAATTGTAGTGTGCTTTGACATACGCCTAACGGGGCCGTAACAGGTTGCCAAGTACGGGTATGATTGGGTACACTATGAGACACGCTAAGGTATGTAGGTGAAGTGATGGGACTACAAATCTCTCTTAAGTGAGAGATGATATCTTGGCCACTTGATAGTGAACTGAAAAAGTGCATGGCCATGCCCAAGGAATGATAGGATATCATTTGCTTGAAGGATTCAGTGTCACTAAGAGATCAAGTAAACGTTTAGCTACATAAGGATGATGGTTCCATGCCTTATGCTAAACTGGATATCGATGTAGAGGATCGTACGCAGTTTGCTCGGAAAGGTTGTGTTGAATCTCCATTCGACCCTCCATTCCAAATTGGGTAGTCATTATGTCTTGCTAGAGACCACTAATGACTTATGGATTAATCAATGGGTTTGAGTTATCCATTGCCAATTTGGAATGGGCCTACAGGATCGCACATAAGAAAGTTCGATGATGCAGAATAAGAATTCTTGCCTACAATAAGTATTATTGTTATACTTAAATAAATAAGATTTAATTAAATGGTTTAATTGAATATTATTGGAAAGTTCGGTGGTATTAATTAATAGTTAATTAATTACCTGGGAACAATTGGGATGGGCTGATAAATCAAGGGACTTAATTGCAATTGAAGTTCTTGACCCATCAGCCTGATCCATGGGTCATGGGTTGATCCATGGGCTTGGTGTATAACCCAAATCATTAAAGTGTTATTTAAGGCTGATTTGGAATTAGTAAATATTATTTAAATACTGACTTGGAATCAGTTAAATAATATTTGGTAATAATACTGATTTGGAAATTACTAAAATCAGTTAAGTTATAATTGGATAAATTACAATACTGATTTTGGAAATTAATTCTCTACAAATATCCTAGGGATATAATTGTAGAGCAGAGGATTTTTTGAATTATTCTCATCAGACAAAATACACAGGATTCCCAAAATTCTCCCGGTAGGCAAGATCGGCTAGCACCAACCTGCGAAGGCTTTCGTGCTTGAGAGTAGAGGATCCTTCGAGGAAGGATTTTGGAGACAACAAAACGCCATCTTCTCAGAGGAGCCAGGCGACGTGCGCAACCGATTACGCTTCAAGGGTAAGACCCGATCCTCATAGTTTAGGATTCCGCCATTTAATTAGATTAAATGCCTAAACAAAATCCAACAGTGGTATCAGAGCAAGGTTTAGAACACTTTAGTGTTAATATTAAAATTAATTGATTCAAGCAAATTGTTTGTGTTGAAAAATTAATTTTGTTATTACCCGGAAAAAAAAAAAATATTATTACCGAGAACTGGATTTATGATTTTGGGCAAACTGGGTTTATGAATTTTGGCAAACTGGGTTTATGAATTTCGGTTACCCACAGAGAGGGCCACCGAAACTGGTGTTTTCAAATCGAAAAATGGTTTCTGGGTTTTGAAACAATCTCACCGGAATGGATTTTGAAATGGGATTTCGATCTCGATTTTTTGGCTTCTGGGTATAGGAAACCCTCGTCGGGAGTTGAAGGCAGAAATCTGGGTTTTTCTTTTCGAATTGTTTTGAATCTTGGCTGATTGATTTTTAAAACGGGAAAGCAGATTTGTTTGTTTTTCAAAATCTGGGTTTTATAATTTTGCAATTCTGGGTTTTGCAAAAGTCCACCGACAACTGGGCTTATATCACCGGAAAACCGAATTGAACGGAGTCTGGGATTTCCGTTTTTGGTGTAATGGTTTTCGCTTTTGTTTTCTGGGTTGTCCCTCGATCGGTCGGAATTGTTCCGCCAACGCTTTGGTTTCACAATTCATGTGGGCTGGTTTTGTTTTTTTTTTTTTTCTCGCTGGGCAAAGTATTGGTTTCATTTCGTCGGAATCTGGGTTCGGTTTTGATTTTTTTTTTGCTTTTCGCTGGTTGCTTGTCGGTTTGGATGCCGAGGCTTCGCTGGGAAAAACGAGAAGAAGCCGCATGGCTGTCCGTTTAACGAGCCTCCTTGGTTAGCGTCATCTTCGATCGGCGTTTATCATTGGGGATCGTTCTTTGTTTTCTCACCGGAAACTGAGTCGGACCGATCTTTGAGGTTGATTAAGAATGGAGAGCGCAGTGGCGATTGTCGTTACTGCACCTCCGTCGCGATTGGATTTCGGCGTTGGACGTCGGGAATCTCGGTCGACCGGAAATCGAAGTCGAAAACTTTAATCGGCTGGCGAGAATTAGTAGCGGCGAGTGTCGCTGCTGCAACTTCTTAGTCGGGTTGGCCGGAAGAGATGAATTATTCATCCAGGACGCCGGACGCAATGGTCAGAAAAACCGAGGGATCCGCCGGAGAAGACGATGAAGGAAGCGGCGGGTGGCAAAAGCCCTAGGGGCTGAAATTACCTAAATGCCCCCGCCGCAACCTTTAAACCCCAAACTGCCATTTTTAAAAAAAAAAATGTTTTAAGAATTACAAACCAGCCCCAGAAGTTTTGTTCCTTTAAAACCCTAAGCCCGGGAATTTCGGTAAATTACTGAACTGCCCCGTCTGGCCAGATTTTAAAATGGTTTTAAATTGCAGAATGGCCCCTGGACTTTGAGTCCTCCTCAAAACCCTAGCCCAGAATTTTATTTAAATTAGATAATTAGATAAATTTTAAAATAATTATTTTAATTAGATTAAAATAATTAGAAAAAGATAAATAAATAAATAATTAATTAATTAGTTTAAATTTTGAATTGTTATTTATTTATTTTATTTTAATTTTGATGCTAATTTAAATTGTTTAAATTTTATTTGAAGCATCATAATTATGCAAGCATGTTCATGCATCATTTTGGATAAATGTAAAATCAACAGAAGGATTGATTAAAATTGATCATGACACGATCAATTTTAATTCTGTAATAGTTACACAATCCTTAAAACTAATCGGCTTAAATTAAAACCGGCTTGTATGAGCATATGCATTTTATGTGTTTCAAAGCATGAATTGGGCTTTTAATTTTAACGTTTTAAAAGTTGGGGCCTGCGAGCCAATTTTGAATTGGGCCTGCGTGCCTATAAAATCATCATGTAATAGTTAGGCCCAAAAGGAGGTTCCAAGAAGAGTCCATGGTGGAGCCCAGGAGCGGAGGCCCTATATGAAGATTTTAAAAGGCTTTGTAATAGACTAGAGCCCAATTCATTGCTTTTATTCATTTTATTTGATATGCAAATGAATATGATAAACGAAAATGCATGTTAAGCCGATCAAACTAAAATCCCAAAAACCCAAGATTTTGTTTCCATACTTAAGGGCCCGCTTGAGCGTCGAACGTCTGGTGGACTTGGAGAGCCCAAGGGCCTCAGGTTTTCTTCGTGCGGCGGGTTGTTACATAATAGTGCCCAACTTTATCACTACCATTAATGAGTGGAAAAACTGTTTGGGTATTAGATGCTCAACTTTATCACTACCACTTGTTATGGAAAAACTGTGTGGGTGTCTATTGATGTGATGCCTTGAGGGATGGTTTAACTTGGGAAAATTAATCCTAGCTTGACCCGATAAGTTGACTAGGGATTAATTTTGCAAAGATAGGATGGTGTCAAACATTTGGAATGTTCATCCTATCACCGAAAAGTTGCATGGTATGCAATTGGAAAGCGTTAAATTACATGGAATGTGATTTGAACGTTGCCTACCAGAAGAGCCCGATCCCTACGATACTTGCCAAAGCAAGACTGGGGTTGACTCTTTGTGGATTTTCGGCCCACAATCTAGCACCAACACAAAATTGTTAGGGATTTCAATTTTGGCTATTGTGGAAAATAATTTTAAAACTCATTCTAATATTTTGCAAATTTTCTTTTGTAGAAATGGCATCTTCTAGCACTAATGTCACTTCAAATCTCACTCTAAGAAGTATTTTGGACAAAGAAAAACTTGTTGGTCCAAACTTCTTGGATTGGGAAAGAAACCTGAGAATAGTTCTCAAACAAGAAAGGAAGTTGAATGTCTTAGAGACCGCTTTACCTGAACAACCACAAAATGCTTCGGCAACTGTTCAACGAGCCTGGGAAAAGCTGAAAAGCGATTCCGATGATGTGACTTGCCTGATGCATGCGACTATGTCAGGTGAGCTTCAGAAGCAATTCATGAATTCGGAAGCATTCCGGATTTATGAGTCACTCACGGAAATGTTCCGAGAGCAAGCCCGTAATGAAAGGTTCATTACGATAAAAGCATTAATCTCATGCAAGATGGCGAAGGGTTCGTCGGTAAGTACGCATTTGATCAAGATGAAGGGGTATATTGATACCCTAGAGAGATTAAATGCGCCTCTTGCTAGAGAGTTGGCCATTGATATCATCTTGGCTTCACTGCCTGATGATTACAATGATTTTGTTGTGAACTACAATATGCACAACATGGAGAGGAGTATTCCTGAGCTCCATGGCATGTTAAAGAACACTGAGCAAACCCTTCGGAAGGCAACGCCAGTGTTAGTTGTAGAGAAAGGTAAAGGGAAGAGGAAGCTAAATGGCAAGGCCAAAGTTGGGCAGAATAAGAAAGCTCGCAGTAAGACTGCTTCCCAACCACAAGCTCCTCCAGCTGCTAAGACAAGATCCAAAAAGGATGATACATGTCTCTTCTGCAAACAGAAGGGTCATTGGAAGAGAGACTGCAAGAAGTTTCTCGAAAGCAATCCTTCAGCTTCAGGTATCTTTGTTATAGAAATTAATCTTTCTATGTCCACCTCATGGGTATTAGATACTGGTTGTGGGGCTCACATTTGTACCAATGTGCAGGGACTCAGAAATAGAAGGATAACAAAGAAAGGTGAAGTAGATCTCCGAGTGGGCAACGGGGCAAGAGTTGCTGCTGTTGAAGTTGGAGATTACACTCTGTCTTTACCTTCTGGTTTAAATATCGAACTTGAAAATTGTTATTATGTACCTGCTTTGAGCAGAAATATTATTTCAGTTTCGAGTTTAGATAATAAAGGTTTTCGATTTATTATAGAGAATAACTCGTTATCTTTATATCGAAATGATATTTTATACGGAGTTGCAAATATGTGTAACGGTCTGTATGTCTTGGATTTGACCCAAGAAAAACCAGTCTATAACATAGAAAAGAAAGCTAAATCAACTAAAGATGATTTAAGTCCAACATACCTTTGGCATTGTCGATTAGGCCATGCAAATGAAAAGCGAGTTCAAAAGCTTCACAATGATGGAGTGCTTGGTTCATTTGATTTTGAATCATATGATACCTGCGAACCCTGCTTGCAAGGCAAAATGACAAAGAGTCCTTTCAACAAGAAAGGTGAAAGAACAAGTGAGCTATTGGCCCTAATACATACGGATGTATGTGGACCAATGAGCACACAAGCCAGAGGTGGATTTGAATACTTCGTAACTTTTACTGATGACTTTAGTAGATATGGGTATGTCTACTTAATGAGGTATAAAAGTGAAACTTTTGAAAAGTTCAAAGAGTTTAAAAACGAAGTAGAGAATCAGTTGGATAGAAGGATTAAGGTTATTCGCTCCGATCGGGGAGGTGAATACCTTAGTGATGAGTTCGATAGCTATCTAAAACAGTGTGGAATTGTTTCACAGCTGACTCCACCAGGAACACCTCAATGGAATGGTGTATCCGAGAGGAGAAATCGGACCTTATTAGATATGGTTCGATCAATGATGGGCCTAGCAACTCTCCCTACATCCTTTTGGGGTTATGCTCTCCTTTCTGCTGCCTACTTATTGAATCGTATTCCATCTAAGGCAGTAGATAAGACTCCATATGAGATATGGATGGGTCGGAAGCCCTATATGTCCTATCTACGAGTTTGGGGTTGTCAAGCTCATGTAAAGCGTTTACAAAGTAATAAGCTTGAACCCAAAACTGACAAATGCCTATTTGTGGGATATCCTAAAGAAACCAAAGGATATCAATTCTACAACCCAACTGAGAACAAAGTGTTCGTTGCTCGAGGAGCTACTTTCTTAGAGAAAGAATATCTGTACAAGAAAGACAGTGGGAGTAGAATAGAACTCGGAGAAGTTCAAGAACCACAAGAGAATGTAGAACGATCTACAGAAACTCAGATGGAAGTTGACATAGAAACTCATGAAGATGAGCAACCTGAGTCAACAACACAAGAACCTAGAAGATCTGGTAGATCTCGTCACCAACCCGAGAGATACGGATTTCTCGTGACTGACGATCAAGATTTGATCTTGGTGGACTCTAATGAGCCCGCGAACTACAAACAGGTTTTAGAAAGTCTGGATTCCGATAAATGGCTAGAAGCTATGGAATCTGAAATGCAATCCATGAGGGACAATAAAGTGTGGACTTTGATTGACCCTCCTGTTCAGGCAAAGGTTGTCGATTGCAAGTGGATTTTCAAGGTAAAACCTGGCGGGATCTTCAAGGCACGACTAGTGGCTAAAGGTTTCAGACAGACTCATGGTATAGACTATGATGAGACCTTCTCCCCTGTCGTAATGCTCAAGTCCATTAGGACAATGCTTGCCATAGCAGCATATTTTGACTATGAGGTATGGCAGATGGATGTTAAGACGGCTTTCCTGAATGGAAACCTACTCGAGGATGTTTATATGAAACAACCCGAGGGATACATCGATCAAAAGCATCCTAATCGAGTATGTAAGCTTCAAAGGTTCATCTATGGACTAAAGCAAGCATCTCGAAGTTGGAATCTTCGTTTTGATGAGGAGGTAAAAGGTTACGGATTCATCAAGAATGAAGATGAGCCTTGTGTTTACAAGAAAGTTAGTGGGAGCAAGATTGTTTTCCTTGTCCTATATGTGGACGACATCCTGCTCATAGGAAATGACATTCCTTTGATGAAAGACATCAAACAATGGTTGGGGAGTGTATTTTCTATGAAAGACTTAGGAGAAGCTGAGACGATACTAGGTATCAAGATCTATAGGGATAGATCTAAAAAGCTTCTGGGACTAAGTCAAGAAGGGTACATAGACAAGATATTGAAAAGATTCAATATGTCTAACTCCAAAAATGGTAAGGTACCATTTAGACATGGTCTTCTCTTGAAGAAGAACCAAGGTCCTTCAACAAGAGAGGAGAGGGATACAATGAGTAGAGTCCCATATGCTTCGGCAATAGGATCTATCATGTATGCCATGTTGTGTACCCGTCCGGATGTTGCACATGCACTTAGCATGACTAGTAGATACCAACAAGATCCAGGGATGGATCATTGGACTGCAGTCAAAGCAATCCTGAAGTACTTACGAAGAACTAAAGGATTAATGCTAGTGTATGGAGGACAAGAACAGCTCATTGTACAAGGTTACGCTGATGCTGCTTTCCAAACAGATCAAGATGACATGAAGTCACAATCAGGCTACGTGTTTAGTCTGAATGGCGGTGCAATAAGTTGGAAAAGCTCAAAGCAAGATACAACAGCCGATTCTACAACAGAGTCTGAGTACATTGCTGCATCAGATGCTGCAAAGGAAGCTGTTTGGCTGAGAAAGTTCGTGTCAGACATCGGAGTGATACCGAGTATCCAAGATCCGATAGAACTTTTCTGTGACAATAACGGGGCCATCGCACAAGCTAAGGAGCCTCGGTCACACCAGAAAACCAAACACATACTCAGAAGGTTTCACCTCATCCGAGAGATCATTGATCGAGGAGATGTGAAAGTATGCAAAATAGGGTCAGACGACAATATAGCAGATCCTCTCACAAAAGCTCTACCACAGTCAAAGTTTGATAGACATGTAATAGAGCTTGGTCTTAAACAGTTTAGGACATAGCCCTTCATCGGGCAAGTGGGAGATTGTTGGTGAATGTGCCCTAATGAGGGCTATTTATGTAAATATACTTTGAGGGTATTTATGTAAATAAGATATTTGTCGCTTGATTGATTGTTTATCAAATGAGTTAATTTCATGATAGTAATATCCTTGTGCATATTTAAATTCATGAAATCGATCCGCCAAAAGAAACACTCCATGGACTAACCAGATCATGAGTGATTCTTTTGAGTAGTACTGGTACTAGGATCCTTAGACCAGAAATCACTACATGGTCTTAGGTGAATTGTAGTGTGCTTTGACATACGCCTAACGGGGCCGTAACAGGTTGCCAAGTACGGGTATGATTGGGTACACTATGAGACACGCTAAGGTATGTAGGTGAAGTGATGGGACTACAAATCTCTCTTAAGTGAGAGATGATATCTTGGCCACTTGATAGTGAACTGAAAAAGTGCATGGCCATGCCCAAGGAATGATAGGATATCATTTGCTTGAAGGATTCAGTGTCACTAAGAGATCAAGTAAACGTTTAGCTACATAAGGATGATGGTTCCATGCCTTATGCTAAACTGGATATCGATGTAGAGGATCGTACGCAGTTTGCTCGGAAAGGTTGTGTTGAATCTCCATTCGACCCTCCATTCCAAATTGGGTAGTCATTATGTCTTGCTAGAGACCACTAATGACTTATGGATTAATCAATGGGTTTGAGTTATCCATTGCCAATTTGGAATGGGCCTACAGGATCGCACATAAGAAAGTTCGATGATGCAGAATAAGAATTCTTGCCTACAATAAGTATAATTGTTATACTTAAATAAATAAGATTTAATTAAATGGTTTAATTGAATATTATTGGAAAGTTCGGTGGTATTAATTAATAGTTAATTAATTACCTGGGAACAATTGGGATGGGCTGATAAATCAAGGGACTTAATTGCAATTGAAGTTCTTGACCCATCAGCCTGATCCATGGGTCATGGGTTGATCCATGGGCTTGGTGTATAACCCAAATCATTAAAGTGTTATTTAAGGCTGATTTGGAATTAGTAAATATTATTTAAATACTAACTTGGAATCAGTTAAATAATATTTGGTAATAATACTGATTTGGAAATTACTAAAATCAGTTAAGTTATAATTGGATAAATTACAATACTGATTTTGGAAATTAATTCTCTACAAATATCCTAGGGATATAATTGTAGAGCAGAGGATTTTTTGAATTATTCTCATCAGACAAAATACACAGGATTCCCAAAATTCTCCCGGTAGGCAAGATCAGCTAGCACCAACCTGCGAAGGCTTTCGTGCTTGAGAGTAGAGGATCCTTCGAGGAAGGATTTTGGAGACAACAAAACGCCATCTTCTCAGAGGAGCCAGGCGACGTGCGCAACCGATTACGCTTCAAGGGTAAGACCCGATCCTCATAGTTTAGGATTCCGCCATTTAATTAGATTAAATGCCTAAACAAAATCCAACAATATAAACTAAATTTAATTCAAACACTAAAAATAAACTGGTTTTATTCAATATTGAACAAGTCTATAGTTGGATCTCTAGTTTTTTTGTATTTTTAGATACAAATTATAATAAATATGTCATTTTAAAAAAAAATTAAATTTTTTTTTAAAAAAATTTGCATGAAAAGTATCATGCATGTTGCGTGTTTAGTTATCAGTTTAATAATTTTAAATTTTAGTAAAAAACATTAAAGTTTAGAACCAACCTCTTTTTTTTTTTTTTTTTTTTTTTTTCTGCCACAACCTCATTAGTTTTTAGTTTCTCCCTAAAATAGATTACTTAACTCTAGGGTATCCTAAGATGCCATGGTTTATTTACATGGTCAGGGGGCCGATAACACTTTCATCTTTTTTTTTCTTTTTCTTTTTGCCATGAATAATAGTGGAAAAATGAAGGTGCGTTTACTTTTTTTTTGTAGTTTAATTAAATAATTAATATTCGTTTCTCTTTAATAGATTATGTAATACACCTACTGGTGACATAAAAGAAATGGATGAACGGTGATGTTAAAACTGTTTCTTGACCAATTTACTTGATATGGAATTTCAATAGTAATAATAATAATAGCTTTTTTTCTTTTCTGGTCAAGTACCGTGCATTTATAATGTTTGGTTGTTTATTTATTAATTGTCTTTAACTTCTCTGTCATATAATGCCTTCAACAATAAGAGTTGTTCACGGTGAACTTAGAAGAGAAGAATTATCATTTTTTGAAATACCCAAGCAGAGGTAATATTTTTAAATTGACAGGAGAGAATTGTTTTCCTTCAATTTTCAAGCAGGGAGAATGTTGGAATCAGAATAAAATACAGCATCCATATATTTTCCAATTGGGAAATTTCTTGGTGATCATTTGATCCGAAACTCGGATTTTCAAGCCAATTCGGGGACGAGTTTCAAAGTAATGAAGATGTTCTTGTCCTGTTCGGGTCTCGGGTTCGTAGTCTTGCTCCATCAAAAGTAGCGTAGGTAGCCCTCATTTTAATCTTGTTGTCATATTGAATCCTCAAATGTGAGAGAAATGTGTCTCTATTCATTGGAGATGAAGATGTACATTTAGTCGTACAAGTCTATGGAATTTTCTACCACCAGATCTGGACGACATATGGGTCCTCTCGGGCCAAAGAGAGATATAAGGTTAATTTAATTGAAAGACTACATATAAACTTCTTTTATAAAATATTGAACAAATCTATAGATGGATCTTTATTTTTTTGTATTTTTAGATACAAATTTTAATAAATATGTCATTTTAAATAAAATTTAGATTTTTTTAAAAAAAATTTTGCATAAAAAGTATCGTTCATGTTGCGTGTTTAGTTATCAGTTTAATAATTCTAAATTTAAATAAAAAAAATTAAAGCTTAGACCCAACCTTTTTTTTTTTTTACCCAACCTCATTAGTTTCTAGTTTCTACCTAAAATAGATTAGTTAACTCTAGGGTATCCTAAGATGCCATGGTTTATTTACATGTTTAGGTGGCCGATAACACTTTCATCTTTGTTTTTTTCTTTTCTTTTTTTCCATGAATAATAATGGAAAAAATGAAGGTGCATTTACTTTTTTTTTTTTGTAGTTTAATTAAATAATTAATATCCGTTTCTCTTTAATAGATTATGTAATACACCTACTGGTGACATAAAAGAAATGGATGGACGGTGACGTTAAAACTGTTTCTTGATCAACTTACTTGATATGGAATTTCAATAGTAATAATAATAATAGCTTTTTTCTTTTCTGGTCAAGTATCGTGCGTTTATAACGTTTGGTTATTTATTTAATAATTGTCTTTAACTTCTCTGTCATATAATGCCTCGACAATAAGATTTGTTCACGGTGAACTTAGAAGAGAAGAATCATCATTTTTTGCAATACCCAAAAAGATGTACAGTTTTTTAATTGACCAGAGAGAATTGTTTTCCTTCAATTTTCACGCATGGAGAATGTTGGGATCATAATAATATACAGCATCAATATCTTTTCGAATTGGGTAATTTCTTGGTGATCATTTGATCCGAAACTCGGATTATCAAGCCAAATCGGTGATGGGTTTAAAAGTGATGAAGATGTTCTTGTCCTTTTCTGGTCTCGGATTCGTAGTCTTGCTCGATGAAAAGTTGCGTAGGTAGCCCTCATTTTAATCTTGTTGTCATATTGAATCTTCAAACCTGAGAGAAAGTGTCTCTATCCATTGCCGATGAAGATGTACATTTAGTCGTACAAATCTATGGAATTTTCTACCACCCGATCTTGGAAGACATATGTGTCCTCTGGGGCCAAAGAGAGATATAAGGTTAATTTAATTGAATGACTAAATATAAACTTGTTTTATGAAATATTGAACAAATCTTTATATGGATCTTTATTTTTTTTGTATTTTTAGATACAAATTTTAATAAATATGTCATTTTAAATAAAATTTAGATTTTTTAAAAAAATTTAGCTTAAAAAGTATCGTGCATATTGCGTGTTTAGTTATCAGTTTTCTAATTTTAAATTTAAATAAAAAACATTAAAGCTTAGACCCAACCTTTTTTTTTTTTTGACCCAACCTCATTAGTTTCTAGTTCTCCCTAAAATAAATTACTTAACTCTAGGGTATCGTAAGATGCCTTGGTTTATTTACATGATTGGGGGGCCGATAACACTTTCAACCTTTTTTTTTCTTTTTTCCTTTTTGCCATGAATAATAGTGGAAAAAATGAAGGTGCATTTACTTTTTTTTTTGGTAATTTAATTAAATAATTAATATCCGTTTCTCTTTAATAGATTATGTAATACACCTACTGGTGACATAAAAGAAATGGATGGATGGTGACGTTAAAACTATTTCTTGACCAACTTACTTGATATGGAATTTCAATAGTAATAAAAATAATAGCTTTTTTCTTTTCTGGTCAAGTATCGCGCGTTTATAATGTTTGGTTGTTTATTTAATAATTGTCTTTAACTTCTCTGTCATATGATGCCTTCAACAATAAGAGTTGTTGACGGTGAACTTAGAAGAGAAGAATCATCATTTTTTGAAATACCCAAAGAGATGTACAGTTTTTTAATTGACAGGAGAGAATTGTTTTCCTTCAATTTTCACGCATGAAGAACGTTGGGATCAGAATAATATACAGCATCAATATCTTTTCCAATTGAGTAATTTCTTGGTGATCATTTGATCTGAAACTTCGATTATCAAGCCAAATCGGTGATGGGTTTCAAAGTGATGAAGATGTTCTTGTCCTTTTCGGGTCTCGAATTTGTAGTCTTGCTCAATGAAAAGTTGCGTAGGTAGCCCTCATTTTAATCTTGCAACCTGAGAGAAAGTGTCTCTATATATTGCTAATGAAGATGTACATTTAGTCGTACAAGTCAATGGAACTTCCTACCACCCGATCTTGGAAGACATATGTGTCCTCTGGGGCCAAAGAGAGATATAAGGTTAATTTAATTGAATGACTAAATATAAATTTTTTTTTATGAAATATTGAACAAATCTATAGATGGATCTTTATTTTTTTGTATTTTTAGATACAAATTTGAATAAATATGTCATTTTAAAAAAATTTTAGTTTTTTTTTTAAAAAAAATTAGCATAAAACGTGCATGTTGCGTGTTTAGTTATCAGTTTTATAATTTTAAATTTAAATAAAAAAATTAAAGCTTAGACCCAACCTTTTTTTTTTTTTTTTTTTTTGACCCAACCTCATTAGTTTCTAGTTTCTCCCTAAAATAAATTACTTAACTCTAGGGTATCATAAGATGCCTTGGTTTATTTTCATGATTAGGGGGCCGATAACACTTTCAACATTTGTTTTCTTTTCTTTTTTGCCATGAATAATTGTGGAAAAAATGAAGGTGCATTTACTTTTTTCTTTTTGGTAGTTTAATTAAATAATTAATATCCGTTTCTCTTCAATAGATTATGTAATACACCTATTGGTGACATAAAATAAATGGATGGACGGTGACGTTAAAACTATTTCTTGACCAACTTACTTGATATGGAATTTCAATAGTAATAAAAATAACAGCTTTTTTCTTTTCTGGTCAAGTATCGTGTGTTCATAATGTTTGGTTTTTTATTTAATAATTGTCTTTAACTTCTCTGTCATATAATGCCTTCAACAATAAGAGTTGTTTACGGTGAACTTAGAAGAGAAGAATCATCATTTTTTCAAATACACAAAAAGAGGTACAATTTTTGAATTGACAGGAGAGAATTGTTTTCAATTTTCACGAGTGGAGAACGTTGGAATCAGAATAAAATACAGTACAAATATCTTATCCAATTGGGTAATTTCTTGGTGATCATTTGATCCGAAACTCGGATTATTAAGCCAAATCGGTGACGGGTATAAAAGTAATGAAGATGTTCTTGTCCTTTTCGTGTCTCGGGTTCAGTGTCTTGCTCGATGAAAAGTTGCGTAGGTAGCCCACATTTTAATCTTGCTGTCTTGAATCCTCAAACTTGAGAGAAAGTGTCTCTATTCATTGCCAATGAAGATGTACATTTAGTCGTACATGACTAGAATTTTCTACCACCCGATCCTGGAAGACAAATGTGTCCTCTCGGGCCAAAGAGAGATATAAGGTTAATTTAATTGAAAGACTAAATATAAACTTGTTTTATAAAATATTGAACAATTCTATAGATGGATATTTATTTTTTTCATTTTTAGATACAAATTTTAATAAATATGTCATTTTAAATAAAATTTAGATTTTTAAACAAATTTTAGCATAAAAAGTATCGTGCATTTTGCGTCTTTAGTTATCATTTTAATAATTTTAAATTAAAAAAAATTAAAGCTTAGAACCAACCTTTTTTTTTTTTTTTTTTTCCGACCCAGCCTCATTAGTTTCTAGTTTCTCCCTAAAATAGAATACTTAACTCTAGGATATCCTAAGATGCCTTGGTTTATTTACATGGTTAGGGGCCTGATAACACTTTTTTTTTTTCTTTTCCTTTTTTCCATGAATAATAGTGGAAAAAATGAAGGTGCATTTACTTTTGTTTTTGGTAGTTTAATTAAATAATTAATAACCATTTCTCTTTAATAGATTATGTAATACACCTACTGGTGACATAAAAGAAATGGATGGATAATGACGTTAAAACTGTTTCTTGACCAACTCACTTGATATGGAATTTCAATAGTAATAATAATAGCTTTTTTTTTCTTTTCTGATCAAGTATCGTGTGTTTATAATGTTGGTTGTTTATTTAATAATTGTCTTTAACTTCTCTGTCATATAATGCCTTTAACAATAAGAGGTTTTCACGGTGAACTTAGAAGAGCAGAATAATCATTTTTTGAAATACCCAAAGAGAGGTACAATTTTTGAATTGACCAGAGAGAATTGTTTTCCTTCAATTTTCACGCATGGAGAACGTTGGAATCAAAATAATATACGGCATCAATATCTTTTCCAATTGGGAAATTTCTTGGTGATCATTTGATCGGAAACTCGGATTATCAAGCCAAATCGGTGATGAGATTCAAATTAATGAAGATGTTATTGTGCTTTTCGGGTCTTGGGGTCGTAGTCTTGCTCGATGAAAAGATGCATAGGTAGCCCTCATTTTAATCTTGTTGTCAGATTGAATCCTCAAAACTGAGAGAAAGTGTCTCTATTCATTGCCGATGAATATGTACATTTAGTCGTACAAGTCAATGGAATTTTCTACAACCCGATCTTGGAAGACATATTTGTCCTCTGGGGCCAAAGAGAGATATAAGGTTAATTTAATTGAAAGACTAAATATAAACTTATTTTAAAAAATATTGAACAAATCTATAGATGGATCGTTAGTTTTTTGTATTTTTAGATACAAATTTTAATAAATACGTCATTTTAAATAAAATTTCGATTTTTTTAAAAAATTTAGCATGAAAAGTATCGTGCATGTTGTATGTTTTGTTATCAGTTTAATAATTTTAAATTTAAATAAAAAAATTAAAGCTTAGACCCAACCTTTTTTTTTTTTTTGACCCAACCTCATTAGTTTCTAGTTTCTCCCTAAAATAAATTACTTAACTCTAGGGTATCATAAGATGCCTTGGTTTATTTACATGATTAGGGGGCAGATAACACTTTCAACCTTTTTTTTTTCTTTTCCTTTTTGCCATGAATAATAGTGGAAAAAATGAATGTGCATTTACTTTTTTTTTTGGTAATTTAATTAAATAATTAATATCTGTTTCACTTTAATAGATTATGTAATACACCTACTGGTGACATAAAAGAAATGGATGGACGGTGACGTTAAAACTGTTTCTTGACCAACTTACTTGATATGGAATTTCAATAGTATTAATAATAGCTTTTTTCTTTTCTGGTCAAGTATCGTGTGTTCATAATGTTTGGTTTTTTATTTAATAATTGTCTTTAACTTCTCTATCATATCAACAATAAGAATGGTTCACGGTGAACTTAGAAGAGAAGGATCATCATTTTTTGGAATACCCATAGATAACCACAATTTTCGAATTGAGAGTAGAGAATCGTTTTCCTTCAATTTTAAAGCAGGGAAAAAGTTGGAGTTAGAAAAAAAATACCGGATCCATTTCTTAACCAATTAGAAAAATTCATGGTGATCATTTGATCCAGAACTCAGATTATCAAGCCAAATCGGTGACGAGTTTCAAATCAATGCAGATGTTCTTGTCCTTTTCAGCTATCCGGTTTGTAGTCTTGCTCGATGAGAAGTTGCGTACATCGCCCCCATTTTCATCTTGTTTTCATATTCAATACTCAAACCCGATAGAAATTGTGGCAATTCATTACCAATGAAAATGTAGATTAGTCGAACAAGTCTATGGAATTTCAATCACCCGATCCTAGAGGACATATGTGTCCTCTTGGCACACAAAGAAATATAAGCTTTATTTAATTGAAACACTAAAAATAAATAGGTTTTATGCAATATTGAATAAGTCTATAGATGGATCTTTAGTTTTTTGTATTTTTAGATACAAATTTTAATAAAAATGTAATTTTAAAAAAAGTTTAGATTTTTTTAAAAAAAAATTTATCGTGAATAATATAGTGCATGTTGCGTGTTTAGTTATCAGTTGAATAATTTTAAATTTAAATAAAAAAACATTAAAGCTTAGAACCAACCTTTTTTTTTTTCGACCCAACCTCATTAGTTTCTAGTTTCTCCATAAAATAGAATACTTAACTCTAGGGTATCCTAGGATGCCTTGGTTTATTACATGGTTAGGGGGCCGATAACACTTTCATATATTTTTCTTTTCCTTTTTGCCTTGAATAATAGTGGAAAAAATGAAAATGCATTTACTTTTTTTTTTGGTTTTTTAATTAAATAACTAATATCCATTTCTCTTTAATAGATTATGTAATACACCTACTGGTGACATAAAAGAAATGGATGGACGGTGACGTTAAAACTGTTTCTTGACTAACTTACTTGATATGAAATTTCAATAGTAATAATAATAATAGCTTTTTTTTCTTTTCTGGTCAAGTATCATGCGTTTATAATGTTTGGTTGTTTATTTAGTAATTGTCTTTAACTTCTCTGTCATATAATGCCTTCAACAATTTTTGAATTGACGGGAGAGAATTGTTTTCAATTTTCATGCGTAGAGAATGTTGGAATCAGAATAAAATACAGTATCAATATCTTCTCCAATTGGGTAATTTCTTGGTGATCATTTGATCCGAAACTCGGATTATCAAGCCAAATTGGTAACGGGTTTAAAAGTAATGAAGATGTTCTTGTCCTTTTCGTGTCTCGGGTTCGGTGTCTTGCTCGATGAAAAGTTGCGTAGGTAGCCTGCATTTTAATCTTGCTGTCTTGAATCCTCAAACCTGAGAGAAAGTGTCTCTATTCATTGCCGATGAAGATGTACATTTAGTCGTACATGACTAGAATTTTCTACCACCCGATCCTGGAAGACATATGTCTCCTGTCGGGCCAAAGAGAGATATAAGGTTAATTTAATTGAAAGACTAAATATAAACTTGTTTTATAAAATATTGAACAATTCTATAGATGGATCTTTTTTTTTTTTGTATTTTTCGATACAAATTTCAATAAATATGTCATTTTAAATAAAATTTAGATTTTTTTAAACAAATTTTAGCATAAAAGTATCGTGTATGTTGCGTCTTTAGTTATCAGTTTAATAATTTTAAATTTAAATAAAAAACTTAAAGCTTAGAACCAACCTTTTTTTTTTTTTTTTTCGACCCAGCCTCATTAGTTTCTAGTTTCTCCCTAAAATAGAATACTTAACTCTAGGGTATTCTAAGATGCCTTGGTTTATTTACATGGTTAGGGGGCCGATAACACTTATTTTTTTCTTTTCCTTTTTGCCATGAATAATAGTGGAAAAAATGAAGGTGCATTTACTTTTTTTTTGGTAATTTAATTAAATAATTAATAACCACTTCTCTTTAATAGATTATGTAATACACCTACTGGTGACATAAAAGAAATGGATGGACGGTGATGTTAAAACAGTTTCTTGACCAACTTACTTGATATGGAATTTCAATAGTAATAAAAATAATAGCTTTTTTCTTTTCTGGTCAAGTATCGTGCGTTTATAATGTTTGGTTGTTTATTTAATAATTGTCTTTGACTTCTCTGTCATATAATGCCTTCAACAATAAGAGTTGTTCACGGTGAACTTAGAAGAGAAGAATCATCATTTTTTGAAATACCCAAAGAGATGTACAGTTTTTTAATTGACAGAAGAGAATTGTTTTCCTTCAATTTTCATGCATGAAGAACGTTGGGATCAGAATAATATACAACATCAATATCTTTTCGAATTGGGTAATTTCTTGGTGATCATTTGACCCGAAACTCGGATTATCAAGCCAAATCGGTGATGGGTTTCAAAGTGATGAAGATGTTCTGGTCCTTTTCGGGTCTCGAATTCGTAGTCTTGCTCGATGAAAAGTTGCTTAGGTAGCCCTCATTTTAATCTTGCAACCTGAGGGAAAGTGTCTCTATCCATTGCTAATGAAGATGTACATTTAGTCGTACAAGTCAATGGAACTTCCTACCACCCGATCTTGGAAGACATATGTGTCCTCTGGGGCTAAAGAGAGATATAAGGTTAATTTAATTGAATGACTAAATATAACTTTGTTTTGTGAAATATTGAACAAATCTATAGATGGATCTTTATTTTTTTGTATTTTTAGATACAAATTTGAATAAATATGTCATTTTAAATAAATTTCAGATTTTTTTTTAAAAAAATTTAGCATAAAAAGTGCATGTTGCGTGTTTAGTTATCAGTTTTATAATTTTAAATTTAAATAAAAAATTAAATTTTAGACCCAACCTTTTTTTCTTTTTTTTTTTTTACCCAACCTGATTAGTTTCTAGTTTCTCCCTAAAATAAATTACTTAACTCTAGGGTATCATAAGATGCCTTGGTTTATTTTCATGATTAGGGGGCCGATAACACTTTTAACATTTTTTTTTCTTTTCCTTTTTGCCATGAATAATAGTGGAAAAAATGAAGGTGCATTTACTTTTTTCTTTTTGGTAGTTTAATTAAATAATTAATATCCGTTTCTCTTCAATAGATTATGTAATACACCTATTGGTGACATAAAAGAAATGGATGGACGGTGACGTTAAAACTGTTTCTTGACCAGCTTACTTGATATGGAATTTCAATAGTAATAATAATAATAGCTTTTTTGTTTTCTATTCAAGCATCGTGCGTTTATAATGTTTGGTTGTTTATTTATTTAATAATTGTCTTTAACTTCTTGTCATATAATGCCTTCAACAATAAGAGTTGTTCACGGTGAACTTGGAAGAGAAGAAACCTCATTTTTTGAAATACCCAAAGAGAGGTACAGTTTTTGAATTGACAGGAGAGAATTATTTTCCTTCAATTTTCACACATGGAGAACGTTAGAATCAGAATAATAGACAGCATCAATATCTTTTCCAATTGGGTAATTTCTTGGTGATCATTTGATCCGAAACTCGAATTATCAAGCCAAATCGGTGATGGGTTTCAAAGTGATGAAGATGTTCTTGTCCTTTTCGGGTCTCGGATTCGTAGTCTTGCTCGATGAAAAGTTGCGTAGGTAGCCCTCATTTTAATCTTGTTGTCATATTGAATCTTCAAACCTGAGAGAAAGTGTCTCTATCCATTGCCGATGAAGATGTACATTTAGTCGTACAAATCTATGGAATTTTCTACCACCCGATCTTGGAAGACATATGTGTCCTCTGAGGCCAAAGAGAGAGATAAGGTTAATTTACTTGAAAGACTAAATATAAACTTGTTTTATAAAATATTGAACAAATCTAAAGATGGATCTTTAGTTTTTTGTATTTTTAGATGCAAATTTTATTAAATATGTCAATTTAAATAAAGTTTGGATTTTTTTAAAGCATGAAAAGTATGGTGCATGTTGCATGTTTAGTTATTAGTTTAATAATTTTAAATTTAAATAAAAAATTAAAGTTTAGACCCAACCTTTTTTTTTTTTTCAACCCAACTTCATTAGTTTCTAGTTTCTCCCTAAAATAGATTACTTAACTTTAGGGCATCCTCAGATGTCTTGGTTTATTTACATGGTTAGGTGCCGATAACACTTTCATCTTTTTTTTTTTTCCTTTTTGCCATGAATAATAGTGAAAAAAATGAAGGTGCATTTACTTTTTTTTTGGTAGTTTAATTTAATAATTAATATCCGTTTCTCTTTAATAGATTATGTAATACACCTACTGGTGACATAAAAGAAATGGATGGACGGTGACGTTAAAACTGTTTCTTGACCAACTTACTTGATATGGAATTTCAATAGTAATAATAATAATAGCTTTTTTTTTCTTTTCTGGTCCAGTATCATGCGTTTATAATGTTTGGTGGTTTATTTAATAATTTTCTTTAACTTCTCTGTGATATAATGCCTTCAACAATAAGAGTTGTTCATGGTGAACTTAGAAGAGAAGAATCATCATTTTTTCAAATACCCAAAGAGAGGTAAAATTTTTGAATTGACAGGAGAGAATTGTTTTCGATTTTCACGCGTGGAGAACGTTGGAATCAGAATAAAATACAGTATTAATATCTTCTCCTTTTGGGTAATTCCTTGGTGATCATTTGATTTGAAACTCGGATTATCAAGCCAAATCGGTGACGGGTTGAAAAGTAATGAAGTTGTTCTTGTCCTTTTTGTGTCTCGGGTTCAGTGTCTTGCTCGATGAAAAGTTGCGTAGGTAGCCTGCATTTTAATCTTGCTGTCTTCAATCCTCAAACCTGAGAGAAAGTGTCTCTGTTCATTGTCGATGAAGAGGTGCATTTAGTCGTACATGACTAGAATTTTCTACCACCCGATCCTGGAAGACAAATGTGTCCTCTTCGGCCAAAGAGAGATATAAGGTTAATTTAATTGAAAGACTAAATATAAACTTGTTTTATAAAATATTGAACAAATCCATAGATGGATCTTTATTTTTTTTTGTATTTTTAGATATAAATTTTAATAAATATGTCATTTTAAATAAAATTTAGATTTTTTTAAACGAATTTTAGCATAAAAAGTATCGTGCATGTTGCGTCTTTAGTTATCAGTTTAATAATTTTAAATTTAAATAAAAAAATTAAAGCTTAGAACCAACCTTTTTTTTTTTTTTTTCCGACCCAGCCTCATTGGCTTCTAATTTCTCCCTAAAATACATTACTTAACTCTAGGGTATCCAAAGATGCCTTGGTTTATTTACATGGTTAGGTGGCCGATAACACTTTTTTTTTTTCTTTTCCTTTTTGCCATGAATAATAGTGGAAAAAATGAAGGTGTATTTACTTTTGTTTTTGGTAATTTAATTAAATAATTAATAACCACTTCTCTTTAATAGATTATGTAATACACCTACTGGTGACATAAAAGAAATGGATGGACGGTGACGTTAAAACTGTTTCTTGACCAACTTACTTGATATGGAATTTCAATAGTAATAATAATAATAGCTTTTTTTTTCTTTTCTGGTCCAGTATCGTGCGTTTATAATGTTGGTTGTTTATTTAATAATTGTCTTTAACTTCTCTGTCATATAATGTCTTCAACAATAAGAGTTGTTCATGGTGAACTTAGAAGAGAAGAATCATCATTTTTTCAAATACCCAAAGAGAGGTACAATTTTTGAATTGACAGGAGAGAATTGTTTTCGATTTTCACGCGTGGAGAATGTTGGAATCAGAATAAAATACAGTATTAATATCTTCTCCTATTGGGTAATTTCTTGGTGATTATTTGATCTGAAACTCGGATTATCAAGCCAAATCGGTGACGGGTTTAAAAGTAATGAAGTTGTTCTTGTCCTTTTCGTGTCTCGGGTTCGGTGTCTTGCTCGATGAAAAGTTGCGTAGGTAGCCTGCATTTTAATCTTGCTGTCTTGAATCCTCAAACCTGAGAGAAAGTGTCTCTGTTCATTGTCGATGAAGAGGTGCATTTAGTCGTACATGACTAGAATTTTCTACCACCCGATCCTGGAAGACAAATGTGTCCTCTTCGGCCAAAGAGAGATATAAGGTTAATTTAATTGAAAGACTAAATATAAACTTGTTTTATAAAATATTGAACAAATCCATAGATGGATCTTTATTTTTTTTTGTATTTTTAGATATAAATTTTAATAAATATGTCATTTTAAATAAAATTTAGATTTTTTTAAACGAATTTTAGCATAAAAAGTATCGTGCATGTTGCGTCTTTAGTTATCAGTTTAATAATTTTAAATTTAAATAAAAAAATTAAAGCTTAGAACCAACCTTTTTTTTTTTTTTTTTTCCGACCCAGCCTCATTGGCTTCTAATTTCTCCCTAAAATACATTACTTAACTCTAGGGTATCCAAAGATGCCTTGGTTTATTTACATGGTTAGGTGGCCGATAACACTTTTTTTTTTTCTTTTCCTTTTTGCCATGAATAATAGTGGAAAAAATGAAGGTGTATTTACTTTTGTTTTTGGTAATTTAATTAAATAATTAATAACCATTTCTCTTTAATAGATTATGTAATACACCTACTGGTGACATAAAAGAAATGGATGGATAGTGACTTTAAAACTTTTTCTTGACCAACTCACTCGATTTGGAATTTCAATAGTAATAATAATAATAGCTTTTTTTCTTTTCTGGTCATGTATCGTGTGTTTATAATGTTGGTTGTTTATTTAATAATTGTCTTTAACTTCTCTGTCATATAATGCCTTCAACAATAACAGGTTTTCATGGTGAACTTAGAAGAGAAGAATCATCATTTTTTGAAATACCCAAAGAGAGGTACAATTTTTGAATTGACCGGAGAGAATTGTTTTCTTTCAATTTTCACGCATGGAGAACGTTGAAATCAAAATAATATACGGCATCAATATCTTTTCCAATTGGGAAATTTCTTGGTGGTCATTTGATCCGAAACTCGGATTATCAAGCCAAATCGGTGATGAGTTTCGAATTAATGAAGATGTTATTGTGCTTTTCGGGTCTCGAGGTCGTAGTCTTGGTCGATGAAAAGTTGCGTATGTAGCCCTCATTTTAATCTTGTTGTCATATTGAATCCTCAAACCTGAGAGAAAGTGTCTCTATTCATTGCCGATGAAGATGTACATTTAGTCGTACAAGTCTATGGAATTTTCTACAACCCGATCCTGGAAGACATATGTGTCCTCTTCGGCCAAAGAGAGATATAAGGTTAATTTAATTGAAAGACTAAATATAAACTTGTTTTATAAAATATTTAACAAATCTATAGATGGATCTTTATTTTTTTTGTATTTTTAGATACAATTGTAATAAATAAGTAATTTTAAATAAAATTTAGATTTTTTTAAACAAATTTTAGCATAAAAAGTATCGTGCATATTGCGTCTTTAGTTATCAGTTTAAAAATTTTAAATTTAAATAAAAAAATTAAAGCTTAGAACCAACCTTTTTTTTTTTTTTTTGACCCAGCCTCATTAGTTTCTAATTTCTCCCTAAAATACATTACTTAACTCTAGGGTATCCTAAGATGCCTTGGTTTATTTACATGGTTAGGTGGCCGATAACACTTTTTTTTTTTCTTTTCCTTTTTGCCATGAATAATAGTGGAAAAAATGAAGGTGCATTTACTTTTGTTTTTGGTAATTTAATTAAATAATTAATAACCATTTCTCTTTAATAGATTATGTAATACACCTACTGGTGACATAAAAGAAATGGATGGATAGTGACGTTAAAACTTTTTCTTGAACAACTCACTCGATTTGGAATTTCAATAGTAATAATAATAGCTTTTTTCTTTTATGGTCATGTATCGTGTGTTTATAATGTTGGTTGTTTATTTAATAATTGTCTTTAACTTCTCTGTCATATAATGCCTTCAACAATAACAGGTTTTCATGGTGAACTTAGAAGAGAAGAATCATCATTTTTTGAAATACCCAAAGAGAGGTACAATTTTTGAATTGACCGGAGAGAATTGTTTTCTTTCAATTTTCACGCATGGAGAACGTTGAAATCAAAATAATATACGGCATCAATATCTTTTCCAATTGGGAAATTTCTTGGTGGTCATTTGATCCGAAACTCGGATTATCAAGCCAAATCGGTGATGAGTTTCGAATTAATGAAGATGTTATTGTGCTTTTCGGGTCTCGAGGTCGTAGTCTTGGTCGATGAAAAGTTGCGTATGTAGCCCTCATTTTAATCTTGTTGTCATATTGAATCCTCAAACCTGAGAGAAAGTGTCTCTATTCATTGCCGATGAAGATGTACATTTAGTCGTACAAGTCAATGGAATTTTCTACAACCCGATCCTGGAAGACATATGTGTCCTCTGGGGCCAAAGAGAGATATAAGGTTAATTTAATTGAAAGACTAAATATAAACTTGTTTTATAAAATATTGAACAAATCTATAGATGGATCGTTAGTTTTTTGTATTTTTATATACAAATTTTAATAAATACATCATTTTAAATAAAATTTCGATTTTTTTAAAAAAATTTAGCATGAAAAGTATCGTGCATGTTGTGTGTTTAGTTATCAGTTTAATAATTTTAAATTTAAATAAAAAAAAATTAAAGCTTAGACGCAACCTTTTTTTTTTTTACCCAACTACATTTGTTTCTAGTTTCTCCCTAAAATAGATTACTTAACTCTAGGGTATCCTAAGATGCCATGGTTTATTTACATGTTTAGGGGGCCGATAACAATTTCATCTTTGTTTTTTTCTTTTCTTTTTTTCCATGAATAATAGTGGAAAAAATGAAGCTGCATTTACTTTTTTTTTTTGGTAATTGAATTAAATAATTAATATCCGTTTCTCTTTAATAGATTATGTAATACACCTACTGGTGACATAAAAGAAATGGATGGACGGTGGTGTTAAAACTATTTCTTGACCAACTTACTTGATATGCAATTTCAATAGTAATAAAAATAATAGCTTTTTTCTTTTCTGGTCAAGTATCGCGCGTTTATAATGTTTGGTTGTTTATTTAATAATTGTCTTTAACTTCTCTGTCATATAATGCCATCAACAATAAGAGTTGTTCATGGTGAACTTAGAAGAGAAGAATCATCATTTTTTGAAATACCCAAAGAGATGTAAAGTTTTTTAATTGACAGGAGAGAATTGTTTTCCTTCAATTTTCATGGATGGAGAACATTGGGATCAGAATAATATACAGCATCAATATCTTTTCCAATTGGGTAATTTCTTAGTGATCATTTGATCCGAAACTCGAATTATCAAGCCAAATCGGTGATAGTTTTCAAAGTGATGAAGATGTTCCTGTCCATTTCGGGTCTCGGGTTCGTAGTATTGCTCGATGAAAAGTTGCGTAGGTAGCCCTCATTTTAATCTTGTTGTCATATTGAATCTTTAAACCTAAGAGAAAGTGTCTCTATCCATTGCCAATGAAGATGTACATTTAGTCGTACAAATCTATGGAATTTTCTACCACCCGAGCTTGGAAGACATATGTGTCCTCTAAGGCCAAAGAGAGATATAAGGTTAATTTACTTGAAAGACTAAATATAAACTTGTTTTATAAAATATTGAACAAATCTAAAGATGGATCTTTAGTTTTTTGTATTTTTAGATACAAATTTTATTAAATATGTCAATTTAAATAAAGTTTGGATTTTTAAAAAAAAATTACATGAAAAGTATCGTGCATGTTGCGTGTTTAGTTATTAGTTTAATAATTTTAAATTTAAATAAAAAAATTAAAGTTTAGACCCAACTTTTTTTTTTTTTTTTTTCTACCCAACTTCATCAGTTTCTAGTTTCTCCCTAAAATAGATTACTTAACTTTAGGGTATCCTAAGATGTCTTGGTTTATTTACATGGTTAGGTGCCGATTACACTTTCATCTTTTTTTTTTTCTTTTCCTTTTTGCCATGAATAATAGTAAAAAAATGAAGGTGCATTTACTTTTTTTTTTTTGGTAGTTTAATTTAATAATTAATATCTGTTTCTCTTTAATAGATTATGTAATACACCTACTGGTGACAAAAAAGAAATGGATGGACGGCGACGTTAAAACTGTTTCTTGACCAACTTACTTGATATGGAATTTCAATAGTATTAATAATAGCTTTTTTCTTTTCTGGTCAAGTATCGTGTGTTCATAATGTTTGGTTTTTTATTTAATAATTGTCTTTAACTTCTCTATCATATCAACAATAAGAATGGTTCACGGTGAACTTAGAAGAGAAGGATCATCATTTTTCGAAATACCCATAGATAGCCCCAATTTTTGAATTGAGAGTAGAGAATCGTTTTCCTTCAATTTTAAAGCAGGGAGAAACTTGGAGTTAGAAAAAAATAATACAGCATCCATTTCTTAACCAATTGGAAAAATTCATGGTGATCATTTGATCCAAAACTCAGATTATCAAGCCAAATCGGTGACGAGTTTCAAATCAATGCAGATGTTCTTGTCCTTTTCAGCTGTCGGGTTTGTAGTATTGCTCGATGAGAAGTTGCGTACGTCGCCCCCATTTTCATCTTGTTGTCATATTGAATACTCAAACCCGAGAGAAATTGTGGCTATTCATTGCCAATGAAAATGTAGATTAGTCGAACAAGTCTATGGAATTTCAACCACCCGATCCTAGAAGACATATGTGTCCTCTTGGGACACAGAGAAAAATAAGCTTAATTTAATTGAAACACTAAAAATAAATAGGTTTTATGCAATATTGAATAAGTCCATAGATGGATCTTTAGTTTTTTGTATTTTTAGATACAAATTTTAATAAAAATGTAATTTTAAATAAAGTTTAGCTTTTTTTAAAAAAAAAAAATTAGCGTGGAAAATATAGTGTATGTTGCGTGTTTAGTTATCAGTTTAATAATTTTAAATTTAAATAAAAAACATTAAAGCTTAGAACCAACCTTTTTTTTTTTCGACCCAGCCTCATTAGTTTCTAGTTTCTCCCTAAAATATAATACTTAACTCTAGGGTATCCTAGGATTCCATGGTTTATTCCATGGTTAGGGGGCCGATGACACTTTCATGTATTTTTCTTTTCCTTTTTGCCTTGAATAATAGTGGAAAAAATGAAGATGCATTTACTTTTTTTTTTTTGGTTGTTTAATTAAATAACTAATATCCATTTCTCTTTAATAGATTATGTAATACACCTACTGGTGACATAAAAGAAATGGATGGACGGTGACGTTAAAACTGTTTCTTGACTAACTTACTTGATATGGAATTTCAATAGTAATAATAATAATAGCTTTTTTTCTTTTCTGGTCCAAAATCGTGCGTTTAAAATGTTTGGTTGTTTATTTAATAATTGTCTTTAACTTCTCTGTCATATAATGCCTTCAACAATAAGAGTTGTTCACGGTGAACTTGGAAGAGAAGAATCATCATTTTTTGAAATACCCAAAGAGAGGTACAGTTTTTGAATTGACAGGAGAGAATTATTTTCCTTCAATTTTCACGCATGGAGAACGTTAGAATCTGAATAATATACAGCATCAATATCTTCTCCAATTGGGTAATTTCTTGGTGATCATTTGAACCAAAACTCGGATTATCAAGCTAAATCGGTGATGAGTTTCGAATTAATGAAGATGTTATTGTGCTTTTTGGGTCTCGGGGTCGTAGTCTTGGTCGATGAAAAGTTGCGTATGTAGCCCTCATTTTAATGTTGTTGTCATATTGAATCCTCAAACCTGAGAGAAAGTGTCTCTATTCATTGCCGATGAAGATGTACATTTAGTCGTACAAGTCTATGGAATTTTCAACAACCCGATCCTGGAAGACATATGTGTCCTCTGGGGCCAAAGAGAGATATAAGGTTAATTTAATTGAAAGACTAAATATAAACTTGTTTTATAAAATATTTAACAAATCTATAGATGGATCTTTATTTTTTTTGTATTTTTAGATATAATTTTAATTAATATATCATTTTAAATAAAATTTAGATTTTTTAAAACAAATTTTAGCATAAAAAGTATCGTGCATGTTGCGTCTGTAGTTATCAGTTTAAAAATTTTAAATTTAAATAAAAAAATTAAAGCTTAGAACCAACCTTTTTTTTTTTTTTTTTCGACCCAGCCTCATTAGTTTCTAATTTCTCCCTAAAATACATTACTTAACTCTAGGGTATCCTAAGATACCTTGGTTTATTTGCATGGTTAGGTGGCTGATAACACTTTTTTTTTTTCTTTTCCTTTTTGCCATGAATAATAGTGGAAAAAATGAAGGTGCATTTACTTGTGGTTTTGGTAATTTAATTAAATAATTAATAACCATTTCTCTTTAATAGATTATGTAATACACCTACTGGTGACATAAAAGATATGGATGGATAGTGACGTTAAAACTTTTTCTTGACCAATTCACTCGATTTGGAATTTCAATAGTAATAATAATAATAGCTTTTTTTCTTTTCTGGTCATGTATCGTGTGTTTATAATCTTGGTTGTTTATTTAATTATTGTCTTTAACTTCTCTGTCATATAATGCCTTCAACAATAACAGGTTTTCATGGTGAACTTAGAAGAGAAGAATCATCATTTTTTGAAATACCCAAAGAGAGGTACAATTTTTGAATTGACCGGAGAGAATTGTTTTCTTTCAATTTTCACGCATGGAGAACGTTGAAATCAAAATAACATACGACATCAATATCTTTTCCAATTGGGAAATTTCTTGGTGATCATTTGATCCGAAACTCGGATTATCAAGCCAAATCGGTGATGAGTTTCAAATTAATGAAGATGTTATTGTGCTTTTCGGGTCTCGAGGTCGTAGTCTTGGTCGATGAAAAGTTGCGTATGTAGCCCTCATTTTAATCTTGTTGTCATATTGAATCCTCAAACCTGAGAGAAAGTGTCTCTATTCATTGCCGATGAAGATGTACATTTAGTCGTACAAGTCTATGGAATTTTCTACAACCCGATCCTGGAAGACATATGTGTCCTCTGGGGCCAAAGAGAGATATAAGGTTAATTTAATTGAAAGACTAAATATAAACTTGTTTTATAAAATATTGAACAAATCTATAGATGGATCGTTAGTTTTTTGTATTTTTATATACAAATTTTAATAAATACGTCATTTTAAATAAAATTTCGATTTTTTTTAAAAAATTTAGCATGAAAAGTATCGTGCATGTTGTGTGTTTAGTTATCAGTTTAATAATTTTAAATTTAAATAAAAAAATTAAAGCTTCGACCAAACCTTTTTTTTTTTTTACCCAACTTCATTTGTTTCTAGTGTTGAGCCATTGGAGCCGCTACAATGGAGCTGAATCAGTAAGGATGTCATAAGCTGCTACAATGAAGCTTTCTTAGCCTTTGTTAAAGTCCAATGTTGTGTTGTAATTGTTGCAACCACATTGTGACAAATCTGTGAATTACTAAGGCAATAATGGACTGAGTTCATGAGGTTTGAAAGCATTTTATCTGGACAAAATCTCAGCAAGAAGCCGATGAATAAACTGAAGTGCCAAAATGAGAAGGAAGTGTACTGTTGGCGTATCAGATCAAAGGCAGTGCGTATCAGATCAAAGGAAGTGAAGATCAGATCAAAGGCAGTGCGTATCAGATCAAAGGAAGTGAAGATCAGATCAAAGGCAGTGCGTATCAGATCACAGGAAGTGAAGATCAGATCAAATGCAGTGCGCATCAGATCAAAGGATGCACACATCAGATCACATGCAGCATAGATCAGATCAACGGAAGTAAAGATCAGATCAAATTCTCAAGGGATTGCTCAGCAGCTTGGTTTCACAGAAGCAAGGCAAGTCAGCAACAAAACATATTTGCAGCAGAAGAGAACAACTCAAGGCTGGAGAGCTAGAGCAGACACCTAAGAAGCTGAAGTCAAGGACGGCTAGTGAATCACACCTCAAACGCGCGACTCTAAAAGTCTCTCAAAGATTCAGAAGACCAGGAGCATCATGTTGAAGTATCTAGCAATCCTGTGAGCGAGCAGAAATACAAAAGAATCAAGCAGTGCCCGATCAGAAAAACTGCAGGAGCTACATGGATGGTTCTGAGTTGCTGGACAAAACGTTGTGACATGAAGCTAACATCAGATCAACCGAAGGCTAACATCAGATCAACTGCAAGCTAACATCAGATCAACTGCAAGCTAACATCAGATCAACCGAAGGCTAACATCAGATCAACTGCAAGCTAACATCAGATCAACCGAAGGATCAGATCAACTGCAAGCTAACATCAGATCAACTGCAAGCTAACATCAGATCAACCGAAGGATCAGATCAACTGCAAGCTAACATCAGATCAACCGAAGCGCGACATCAGATCAAATGCCGCGCACATCAGATCAGCTATAAGCTAAGATCAGATCACTTCTGCTGTTTCAAAATATCTAAGACGAGCTACTCGAGAAGTATGAAGGAGTACAGTCAGCAATATGACATGGCAAGCAAGTTGCAACTCAAAAGGTTGAAAATGGATTATTTGAATCTTGAGCCGCCTTTCGTGTATGATGTGCTGACACACTGCACGGTAGGGCACAGTTTTTCTTCTGGGAAAAAGAAAACGGGCATATGAGTAGGTGTGGTAGGTACAACAACAGCAGAACGGAAGAAAAACCTAAAAATAGGGGAAGGCATGAGAAGAGAAAAAGAGAGAGAGATGAGCAACAAAAAGGCTGGGTGCTGAACCGAACGAAACCGAGAAAAGGGAGAAGAAAAAGAGTGAGAGCTGCAAAAAGATGATATGAGAAATACAAGAGAGAAAGAAACAGTCAGCTGCACAAGGAGAAGCTGAAGCTTTGGAGAAGCAGAAGTCAAGGAGAAGAAGAAGCTGAGGAGGAGCAGAATCGGGAGAACTGACCCTGAGGTTGCAGCTTCAGGTGGTAAGCCTAGAACACTATCAAACGTCTTTCATTAAGTGATTTTGAAAGATATTTGTGTAGAAAAGGCAGTACAATAGAGATTTATATGTTGTTGTTTTAGTTGATGAACCTGTAGAGGTAGTGAACCTCAATGTGTTGAGCAGTGAGCTCTTGTTTATGTTGCTTACGGTCAGTGAGGCCAGAGCTGAATGATTCCGTGATAGTGAAGATTGACAGGAGTGAATCTGTCCGTGGATGTAGATCATTTGATCGAACCACGTAAAAATCCCCCTTGCACATTTACTGCTTTGAGTGTGTCTTGACTGGTGTGGTGTTCTCAAACTATAAGCTTGAACAGGAGTGTTGTGGTTGTGTAAGTGAACCCTCCTTGAGTGAGTCCATCTAAGCCAAGAACGTGAGTTCAACAATAAGCTCTAACTGAGCTAACATTTGAGAGGGAATCCTTTAGTTGAAAGAAAAATTGATAAAGTGTTGATTCACCCCCCCCTCTCAACACTTGACACGATCCAACAATTGGTATCAAAGCAAGGTTTGCTTTTGTCAAGTGATTGTTGAAACTTAGAACCAGCAGTAGAAATGGAGAATCAAGCAACGACTGTTAAGGGAGTTCCTTATTTCGGTGGCCAAAATTTCCAGTTATGGAAAAAGAGAATGAGTGCTTATCTCTTAGCACAAGGCCTACAAGTACAAAGAGTAGTCTTGCATGGATTTACACCAACCGTAGATGAGGAGAATCCTACAGCTGCAGAAATTAGAAACTTAGAAGCTGATGGAAAGGCAAGGAATGCTCTATATGCAGCTCTGTCAGAAAAAGAGAACTTTAAAGTTATAGACTGTGTTACTGCTCATGAAATATGGATTAAACTGATTAATATTCATGAGGGAGACATCAAGGTTAAGGAGGCAAAATTGCAGGTTCTTAGAAGTAAGTTTGAAGGTCTTAAGATGGGAGAAGGTGAAAACATTGAGGACTTTCTAAACAGAGTTGTTGAATTAGTTAGCTCAATGAGGGGTCTGGGTGAGAGTGTTGGAGATTCCAATATAGTTAAAAAGGTTCTTAGATCCCTACCAGCAAGATATGATTCTAAGGTCTCTGCTATAGAGGAGAGGGACCTAGATAAAGTGACATTAGATGAGCTACAAAGCACCCTTGTAGCATATGAAATGAGGATTTCAAATTCAAAGGAGGAGACTTCAAAGGCAGTCAAGGAGATAGCATTTAAAACAAAACACTCAAGGAAGCTAAAGGAGGAAAGCAGTGAAGATGAAGCAGCAGACAGTGATCTTGAAAGAATGATGGTGCTGATTTCAAGGAGTTTCAGAGGCCAGACTGGAAAGTACAAGGGAAAGTTGCCCTTAAAATGCTTCAATTGTGGCAAAATAGGCCACTTTGCAAGCAAGTGCTTCATGAAGAACAAGAGAACAGAAGATGAGGAAGCTGACAAGCCATCAGACAGGTGGCCTGAGCAGAAAGGAAAGAAGAAGATGAGCTTCAAATCAAGAAAAGGGAAAGCTTACAGAAAACGGAGCTACCTGAGCAAGAAGAAGAATGATAGCTCTGAGGAGGATGAAGAGACTGATGTCTCAGACAGTGAAGATGAGTCTGAAGCTGAAGAGGAGACTCTCATGGTAATGAAATCTTCAACTGTTTCATTAAAGGAGGATGCTGAACTAGAGAACCAATCAGCTGATGATGAAGAAGTGGATCTAGAGGAAGAACTGGAGTTTGCATACAACAAGATAGAGGAGCAGAAGAGATTGCACAAGAAGACAATAAAGACAATGAAGGAGATGGAAAAGGTCATCTTGAGCAGTCAAGAAGAAAACTCAATACTGGAGAATAGAGTAACTGAATTGGAGCAGGAACTGATTCTCATGCAAAATGAAGCTGAGGTTCACAAAAATTGTACAAGAGAAAAGATGGAACTTCAAAAGACATGTGAAACCTTGGTAGAAAAGCTAGATGCCACCACTGCCGAACTAGAGGATGCAACAAGAAAGATAGAAGATCTGCTGTCTCAACAAACTGTGATCAAAGCTAAAGAAATGACTGATGGAACTACTGTAGAATCAAAATTGAAAGGAAAGCTGGAGCTTCAGTCAAGCAAAACTGAGCATGGTGAATACTCAAGGAGCAAAGAAGTGGCTGCAAAAACTGAAGAAGCCACAAGGAAGTTAGATGAGTGCCTCAGCAAGCAGAGATCTCATTCAGAAGGGAAGAAAGGTCTTGGTTATGAAGGAGATCAAAAATTAGAAGGACAACCAGCTGCAACAATCAAGAAGACTGTTACCTTTGTCAAAGAAGGTTCAATTTGTGTTGCTGGTGTAAAGGCAGGAACTAGTTTTGTTGATGCTAAGAAGATGGAAATTTCTAATGGATCAAGAAAGTCTAATGAGCAAAATGAAAGACTGCACGAGCTGAGGGGGAGGCAATCTATGTATCAAAGAAGCCTGCTCAAAAGTAGAAGGCTGATTGCTGGAGTATGTTTCACCTGTGGAGAATCAGGTCACTATGCAGCAAATTGCTGGAGGAAGGCATTCTGGAGATTTGGAGGAAGAACAATGCAGTCAAGAGGATGGAATAGAAAAGAGTATTATCATCAAAGAAGCCTAAGTACTTCAAGAAGGATCCCTGAAGCTGAAATCAGAAAAGGCCATATCATACAACCTGGAGAAGTGTATCAAAAATTGAATGTCTGGTGCAGATGCAGATTGCCAAATAAGAGAAGCAAGTGGTCGGAGGAAGTGAATAGCAGGAGAGCCCTGCCACTGCAACAAGCTACAAATAGAAGAAACTTTGCAGCAGGAACAAGAAGAAACCAAGCAGATTACACAAGAAGAAATCAGTCTCTAATGCAGCCACTTAATCTGAGAAACAGATTTCAAATTTTTGAAGGGTTAGAAGAGAATGATCACTGGAGCTGCAGCAGGAGCAATCAGAGATTGAATGAACAGCAAGGCATACCAGCAGCAAGAAAAATTTGGAGGAAGAAAAACAGATTTGAAGAAGCTTGCATTGCTGAAGTTGCACTGAAAACAAAAGCTAAGGAAGCCCAATGGATCATTGACAGTGGGTGCACAAGCCATATGACTGGAGACAAAACTCTACTGAGAAACACAAAAGAAGTTGAAAGAGGGTTTGTCAAGTTTGCAGATAAGAGTGGGTTAAAGATCAAGGCTGTTGGAGAAGCCACCATTGGATCAGAAAAGTTCAAATCTGAGGAGGTGCTGTTTGTAGAAGGGCTGAAGTACAACTTGCTGAGTGTAAGACAACTGTGTGACAATGGTTTCAAAGTAGACTTCTCAAAAAATGGCTGTTTCATCAAAGACTGCAAGACTGGAGAAATCATGGCCAAAGGAATAAGAGACAACAAGGATTTATATCTCATAGATGTGAAGGAAAAGTTGTGCATGCTAAGCAAAATGGATGAAAATACGCTTTGGCATTGCAGGCTTAGACATTTAAATCAAAAGAGCATGAGAAGCCTGGTGAAGTGCAATGCAGTGTTAAACCTCCCTGTACTAAAGAGGGACAACAGCACTTGTGACTCATGCCAAAAAGGGAAATTTGCAAAGCTTTCTCACAAGTCCAAGGAGCATAGAACCTCTAAGCCATTGGAGCTAGTTCACACTGATGTATGTGGACCAATGAAAAGAAAAGGTACAGGTAAAGAGATGTATTTCATTCTTTTTGTGGATGACTTCACTAGGATGATGTGCATCATGCACATGAAGCAAAAGAGTGAAGCCTTCAACTGTTTCAAAAGATTTCAAAAACTGGCAGAAAACCAGCATGGAAGGAAGATCAAAGTTTTGAGATCAGATAATGAAGGAGAGTTTACCTCGCAGGAATTTGAAGAATACTTGGAGGAAATGGGAATCAAACATCAAGTCTCAAGTCCTCACACTCCCCAGCAAAATGGAGTTGTAGAGAGGAAAAATAGAAGTGTGATTGAGATGGCAAGAACCATGCTGTTGGAGCACAATACTCCAAAGCACTTCTGGAAGGAAGCCACAATGGCAGCTGTGCATGTACAAAATAGAACCATGTTGAGGCCAAACACTGAAAAGACACCATATGAACTTTGGTATGGTCACAAGCCAAATGTGAAGTACTTTAGAGTTTTTGGCAGCAAATGCTTCATCAAGAACAAGGAGCAAAGCCTTGGAAAATTTGAAGAGAGGGCTGATGAGGGCATTTTCCTTGGTTACTCAAATAAGAGCAAGGCTTACAAGGTTTATAACAAGAGGCTGGATAAGATTATGGAAAGCTATGATGTGAAAGTGGTTGAGGAAGTCAAGATGAAAGCCACTGATCCTGAAAATTTTCTGGATCACTTAGATGACTTAGAGAGCCAAGATGAGGCAGACCTGGAGCTGAAATCAGCTACTGAGGAGACTGATGCAGAAGGATCAGAGACAGAAGTTACAGAAGGCTTGGAAGTAGCAAAAAGAAAGTACAACAAGAGAATTGACAAGATGCCTATCATTGGAGATCCCAAAGCTCCAGTAAGAACAAGAAGGCAACTGAAAAGTATGGTTGCAACTGCCCTACTGTCTCAAGTTGAGCCAAGGTCAATAGAGGAAGCCCTGGAGGACCAGTCATGGCTGCAAGCCATGAATGAAGAGCTGGACCAAATTGAGAAAAACCAAACTTGGGAGCTCGTGGATAGGCCAGCAAACAAAAATGTGATAGGCACAAAATGGGTGTTCAGGAACAAGTTGAATGAGGAAGGAAAGGTTGTAAAGAATAAGGCAAGGCTTGTGTGCAAAGGATACTCTCAAATTGAAGGAGTAGATGTGGATGAAACCTTTGCCCCAGTAGCAAGGCTTGAAGCCATAAGAATGTTTTTGGCAGTGGCTTCAGCAAGGAGTTACAAGGTCTTCCAAATGGATGTTAAATCTGCCTTCTTGAATGGAAATCTGGAAGAAGAAGTGTACATTGAGCAACCGGATGGTTTTCTAGTTTGTGAAGATGAAAACAAGGTGTGCAAGCTCAAAAAGGCACTGTATGGATTAAAACAAGCCCCAAGAGCATGGTACTCAAGGCTGGACAGTTACCTGAAGAATCTGAATTTCAGAAAAAGTTGCATAAATAGCAATCTATATGTCCTTGATGGAAAGGGTGGACAGTTAATAGCCATAGTCTATGTTGATGACATAATATTTGGAGGAGATAAGGAGCAGCTGTGTCATGAATTTGCTAGAAAGATGCAAGAAGAGTTTGAAATGTCCATGATAGGAGAGCTATCATTTTTCCTTGGACTACAGATTCATCAAAAAGCAACTGGAATTTTTATCTCTCAAACCAAGTATACCAAAGAAGTGCTGAAGAAATTTGGTATGACTGATGCTAAGCCAATGTCTACACCCATGGCAACTAACTGCAAGCTGAGCAAGGATGAAAAAGGAGCTGAAGCTGATCAAAGTCTATACAGAAGCATGATAGGAAGCTTATTGTACTTAACAGCAACAAGGCCTGATATTACCTTTGCTGTCTGCCAAGCTGCTAGATACCAGGCAAATCCAAAGAGTTCTCATATGATTGCACTAAAGAGGGTGCTAAGATACTTGCAAGGGACAGTAGATTATGGTCTGTGGTATGCAAGGAAAGGAAGCTTGGGATTAAGAAGCTTCACTGATGCTGATTGGGCAGGAAATGTTGATGACAGGAGATCCACTTCAGGAGGAGTATTCTTTCTTGGTAATAGATGTGTGAGCTGGTTAAGCAAGAAGCAAGAAAGTATAGCCTTAAGCACTGCTGAAGCCGAGTACATAGCAGCAACCAAGGCATGCACTCAAGCTATATGGATGAGATCTGAACTGCAAAATCTTAAAGAAGAAGTTCCCCTGCCACTGATAATTCTTTGTGACAACAAAAGTGCCATTGATTTGTCAAAGAATTCAGTGCAGCACTCGAGAGCCAAACATATAGAAATCAAGTATCACTTCATAAAGGACAAGGTTGAGAAAGGAGAAATTATGCTAGAGTATGTTCCCACAGCTAAACAAATAGCTGATGTAATGACAAAGCCTCTTCCAGCCGAGGTGTTTGAAACTTTGAGGATGCAAATGGGAGTGCAGTCCTCCTTCTCATGCTGAATCAGTTGAGCATCCCCAAATCCCTTTGAAATTGGTTGTCAAAGGGGGAGAGATAGCCGCAGCAGCCGGCCAGACGCAGCAGTATTATCCTTGGGAGAGAAGGACGTTGGAAAAAGCTCTATGCAGGGGGAGCTTACTATGAAGAAGAATAAGGCTCAGGGGGAGCTTAGCACTGAGTTGACTGATTGGCTGCAAATGTGAGCTTACTATGAAGAAGAATAAGGCTCAGGGGGAGCTTAGCACTGAGTTGACTGATTGGCTGCAAATGTGGTTGCCAACAATTCCAAAGGGGGAGAGTGTTGAGCCATTGGAGCCGCTACAATGGAGCTGAATCAGTAAGGATGTCATAAGCTGCTACAATGAAGCTTTCTTAGCCTTTGTTAAAGTCCAATGTTGTGTTGTAATTATTGCAACCACATTGTGACAAATCTGTGAATTACTAAGGCAATAATGGACTGAGTTCATGAGGTTTGAAAGCATTTTATCTGGACAAAATCTCAGCAAGAAGCCGATGAATAAACTGAAGTGCCAAAATGAGAAGGAAGTGTACTGTTGGCGTATCAGATCAAAGGCAGTGCGTATCAGATCAAAGGAAGTGAAGATCAGATCAAAGGCAGTGCGTATCAGATCAAAGGAAGTGAAGATCAGATCAAAGGCAGTGCGTATCAGATCACAGGAAGTGAAGATCAGATCAAATGCAGTGCGCATCAGATCAAAGGATGCACACATCAGATCACATGCAGCATAGATCAGATCAACGGAAGTAAAGATCAGATCAAATTCTCAAGGGATTGCTCAGCAGCTTGGTTTCACAGAAGCAAGGCAAGTCAGCAACAAAACATATTTGCAGCAGAAGAGAACAACTCAAGGCTGGAGAGCTAGAGCAGACACCTAAGAAGCTGAAGTCAAGGACGGCTAGTGAATCACACCTCAAACGCGCGACTCTAAAAGTCTCTCAAAGATTCAGAAGACCAGGAGCATCATGTTGAAGTATCTAGCAATCCTGTGAGCGAGCAGAAATACAAAAGAATCAAGCAGTGCCCGATCAGAAAAACTGCAGGAGCTACATGGATGGTTCTGAGTTGCTGGACAAAACGTTGTGACATGAAGCTAACATCAGATCAACCGAAGGCTAACATCAGATCAACTGCAAGCTAACATCAGATCAACTGCAAGCTAACATCAGATCAACCGAAGGCTAACATCAGATCAACTGCAAGCTAACATCAGATCAACCGAAGGATCAGATCAACTGCAAGCTAACATCAGATCAACTGCAAGCTAACATCAGATCAACCGAAGGATCAGATCAACTGCAAGCTAACATCAGATCAACCGAAGCGCGACATCAGATCAAATGCCGCGCACATCAGATCAGCTATAAGCTAAGATCAGATCACTTCTGCTGTTTCAAAATATCTAAGACGAGCTACTCGAGAAGTATGAAGGAGTACAGTCAGCAATATGACATGGCAAGCAAGTTGCAACTCAAAAGGTTGAAAATGGATTATTTGAATCTTGAGCCGCCTTTCGTGTATGATGTGCTGACACACTGCACGGTAGGGCACAGTTTTTCTTCTGGGAAAAAGAAAACGGGCATATGAGTAGGTGTGGTAGGTACAACAACAGCAGAACGGAAGAAAAACCTAAAAATAGGGGAAGGCATGAGAAGAGAAAAAGAGAGAGAGATGAGCAACAAAAAGGCTGGGTGCTGAACCGAACGAAACCGAGAAAAGGGAGAAGAAAAAGAGTGAGAGCTGCAAAAAGATGATATGAGAAATACAAGAGAGAAAGAAACAGTCAGCTGCACAAGGAGAAGCTGAAGCTTTGGAGAAGCAGAAGTCAAGGAGAAGAAGAAGCTGAGGAGGAGCAGAATCGGGAGAACTGACCCTGAGGTTGCAGCTTCAGGTGGTAAGCCTAGAACACTATCAAACGTCTTTCATTAAGTGATTTTGAAAGATATTTGTGTAGAAAAGGCAGTACAATAGAGATTTATATGTTGTTGTTTTAGTTGATGAACCTGTAGAGGTAGTGAACCTCAATGTGTTGAGCAGTGAGCTCTTGTTTATGTTGCTTACGGTCAGTGAGGCCAGAGCTGAATGATTCCGTGATAGTGAAGATTGACAGGAGTGAATCTGTCCGTGGATGTAGATCATTTGATCGAACCACGTAAAAATCCCCCTTGCACATTTACTGCTTTGAGTGTGTCTTGACTGGTGTGGTGTTCTCAAACTATAAGCTTGAACAGGAGTGTTGTGGTTGTGTAAGTGAACCCTCCTTGAGTGAGTCCATCTAAGCCAAGAACGTGAGTTCAACAATAAGCTCTAACTGAGCTAACATTTGAGAGGGAATCCTTTAGTTGAAAGAAAAATTGATAAAGTGTTGATTCACCCCCCCCTCTCAACACTTGACACGATCCAACAATTGGTATCAAAGCAAGGTTTGCTTTTGTCAAGTGATTGTTGAAACTTAGAACCAGCAGTAGAAATGGAGAATCAAGCAACGACTGTTAAGGGAGTTCCTTATTTCGGTGGCCAAAATTTCCAGTTATGGAAAAAGAGAATGAGTGCTTATCTCTTAGCACAAGGCCTACAAGTACAAAGAGTAGTCTTGCATGGATTTACACCAACCGTAGATGAGGAGAATCCTACAGCTGCAGAAATTAGAAACTTAGAAGCTGATGGAAAGGCAAGGAATGCTCTATATGCAGCTCTGTCAGAAAAAGAGAACTTTAAAGTTATAGACTGTGTTACTGCTCATGAAATATGGATTAAACTGATTAATATTCATGAGGGAGACATCAAGGTTAAGGAGGCAAAATTGCAGGTTCTTAGAAGTAAGTTTGAAGGTCTTAAGATGGGAGAAGGTGAAAACATTGAGGACTTTCTAAACAGAGTTGTTGAATTAGTTAGCTCAATGAGGGGTCTGGGTGAGAGTGTTGGAGATTCCAATATAGTTAAAAAGGTTCTTAGATCCCTACCAGCAAGATATGATTCTAAGGTCTCTGCTATAGAGGAGAGGGACCTAGATAAAGTGACATTAGATGAGCTACAAAGCACCCTTGTAGCATATGAAATGAGGATTTCAAATTCAAAGGAGGAGACTTCAAAGGCAGTCAAGGAGATAGCATTTAAAACAAAACACTCAAGGAAGCTAAAGGAGGAAAGCAGTGAAGATGAAGCAGCAGACAGTGATCTTGAAAGAATGATGGTGCTGATTTCAAGGAGTTTCAGAGGCCAGACTGGAAAGTACAAGGGAAAGTTGCCCTTAAAATGCTTCAATTGTGGCAAAATAGGCCACTTTGCAAGCAAGTGCTTCATGAAGAACAAGAGAACAGAAGATGAGGAAGCTGACAAGCCATCAGACAGGTGGCCTGAGCAGAAAGGAAAGAAGAAGATGAGCTTCAAATCAAGAAAAGGGAAAGCTTACAGAAAACGGAGCTACCTGAGCAAGAAGAAGAATGATAGCTCTGAGGAGGATGAAGAGACTGATGTCTCAGACAGTGAAGATGAGTCTGAAGCTGAAGAGGAGACTCTCATGGTAATGAAATCTTCAACTGTTTCATTAAAGGAGGATGCTGAACTAGAGAACCAATCAGCTGATGATGAAGAAGTGGATCTAGAGGAAGAACTGGAGTTTGCATACAACAAGATAGAGGAGCAGAAGAGATTGCACAAGAAGACAATAAAGACAATGAAGGAGATGGAAAAGGTCATCTTGAGCAGTCAAGAAGAAAACTCAATACTGGAGAATAGAGTAACTGAATTGGAGCAGGAACTGATTCTCATGCAAAATGAAGCTGAGGTTCACAAAAATTGTACAAGAGAAAAGATGGAACTTCAAAAGACATGTGAAACCTTGGTAGAAAAGCTAGATGCCACCACTGCCGAACTAGAGGATGCAACAAGAAAGATAGAAGATCTGCTGTCTCAACAAACTGTGATCAAAGCTAAAGAAATGACTGATGGAACTACTGTAGAATCAAAATTGAAAGGAAAGCTGGAGCTTCAGTCAAGCAAAACTGAGCATGGTGAATACTCAAGGAGCAAAGAAGTGGCTGCAAAAACTGAAGAAGCCACAAGGAAGTTAGATGAGTGCCTCAGCAAGCAGAGATCTCATTCAGAAGGGAAGAAAGGTCTTGGTTATGAAGGAGATCAAAAATTAGAAGGACAACCAGCTGCAACAATCAAGAAGACTGTTACCTTTGTCAAAGAAGGTTCAATTTGTGTTGCTGGTGTAAAGGCAGGAACTAGTTTTGTTGATGCTAAGAAGATGGAAATTTCTAATGGATCAAGAAAGTCTAATGAGCAAAATGAAAGACTGCACGAGCTGAGGGGGAGGCAATCTATGTATCAAAGAAGCCTGCTCAAAAGTAGAAGGCTGATTGCTGGAGTATGTTTCACCTGTGGAGAATCAGGTCACTATGCAGCAAATTGCTGGAGGAAGGCATTCTGGAGATTTGGAGGAAGAACAATGCAGTCAAGAGGATGGAATAGAAAAGAGTATTATCATCAAAGAAGCCTAAGTACTTCAAGAAGGATCCCTGAAGCTGAAATCAGAAAAGGCCATATCATACAACCTGGAGAAGTGTATCAAAAATTGAATGTCTGGTGCAGATGCAGATTGCCAAATAAGAGAAGCAAGTGGTCGGAGGAAGTGAATAGCAGGAGAGCCCTGCCACTGCAACAAGCTACAAATAGAAGAAACTTTGCAGCAGGAACAAGAAGAAACCAAGCAGATTACACAAGAAGAAATCAGTCTCTAATGCAGCCACTTAATCTGAGAAACAGATTTCAAATTTTTGAAGGGTTAGAAGAGAATGATCACTGGAGCTGCAGCAGGAGCAATCAGAGATTGAATGAACAGCAAGGCATACCAGCAGCAAGAAAAATTTGGAGGAAGAAAAACAGATTTGAAGAAGCTTGCATTGCTGAAGTTGCACTGAAAACAAAAGCTAAGGAAGCCCAATGGATCATTGACAGTGGGTGCACAAGCCATATGACTGGAGACAAAACTCTACTGAGAAACACAAAAGAAGTTGAAAGAGGGTTTGTCAAGTTTGCAGATAAGAGTGGGTTAAAGATCAAGGCTGTTGGAGAAGCCACCATTGGATCAGAAAAGTTCAAATCTAAGGAGGTGCTGTTTGTAGAAGGGCTGAAGTACAACTTGCTGAGTGTAAGACAACTGTGTGACAATGGTTTCAAAGTAGACTTCTCAAAAAATGGCTGTTTCATCAAAGACTGCAAGACTGGAGAAATCATGGCCAAAGGAATAAGAGACAACAAGGATTTATATCTCATAGATGTGAAGGAAAAGTTGTGCATGCTAAGCAAAATGGATGAAAATACGCTTTGGCATTGCAGGCTTGGACATTTAAATCAAAAGAGCATGAGAAGCCTGGTGAAGTGCAATGCAGTGTTAAACCTCCCTGTACTAAAGAGGGACAACAGCACTTGTGACTCATGCCAAAAAGGGAAATTTGCAAAGCTTTCTCACAAGTCCAAGGAGCATAGAACCTCTAAGCCATTGGAGCTAGTTCACACTGATGTATGTGGACCAATGAAAAGAAAAGGTACAGGTAAAGAGATGTATTTCATTCTTTTTGTGGATGACTTCACTAGGATGATGTGCATCATGCACATGAAGCAAAAGAGTGAAGCCTTCAACTGTTTCAAAAGATTTCAAAAACTGGCAGAAAACCAGCATGGAAGGAAGATCAAAGTTTTGAGATCAGATAATGGAGGAGAGTTTACCTCGCAGGAATTTGAAGAATACTTGGAGGAAATGGGAATCAAACATCAAGTCTCAAGTCCTCACACTCCCCAGCAAAATGGAGTTGTAGAGAGGAAAAATAGAAGTGTGATTGAGATGGCAAGAACCATGCTGTTGGAGCACAATACTCCAAAGCACTTCTGGAAGGAAGCCACAATGGCAGCTGTGCATGTACAAAATAGAACCATGTTGAGGCCAAACACTGAAAAGACACCATATGAACTTTGGTATGGTCACAAGCCAAATGTGAAGTACTTTAGAGTTTTTGGCAGCAAATGCTTCATCAAGAACAAGGAGCAAAGCCTTGGAAAATTTGAAGAGAGGGCTGATGAGGGCATTTTCCTTGGTTACTCAAATAAGAGCAAGGCTTACAAGGTTTATAACAAGAGGCTGGATAAGATTATGGAAAGCTATGATGTGAAAGTGGTTGAGGAAGTCAAGATGAAAGCCACTGATCCTGAAAATTTTCTGGATCACTTAGATGACTTAGAGAGCCAAGATGAGGCAGACCTGGAGCTGAAATCAGCTACTGAGGAGACTGATGCAGAAGGATCAGAGACAGAAGTTACAGAAGGCTTGGAAGTAGCAAAAAGAAAGTACAACAAGAGAATTGACAAGATGCCTATCATTGGAGATCCCAAAGCTCCAGTAAGAACAAGAAGGCAACTGAAAAGTATGGTTGCAACTGCCCTACTGTCTCAAGTTGAGCCAAGGTCAATAGAGGAAGCCCTGGAGGACCAGTCATGGCTGCAAGCCATGAATGAAGAGCTGGACCAAATTGAGAAAAACCAAACTTGGGAGCTCGTGGATAGGCCAGCAAACAAAAATGTGATAGGCACAAAATGGGTGTTCAGGAACAAGTTGAATGAGGAAGGAAAGGTTGTAAAGAATAAGGCAAGGCTTGTGTGCAAAGGATACTCTCAAATTGAAGGAGTAGATGTGGATGAAACCTTTGCCCCAGTAGCAAGGCTTGAAGCCATAAGAATGTTTTTGGCAGTGGCTTCAGCAAGGAGTTACAAGGTCTTCCAAATGGATGTTAAATCTGCCTTCTTGAATGGAAATCTGGAAGAAGAAGTGTACATTGAGCAACCGGATGGTTTTCTAGTTTGTGAAGATGAAAACAAGGTGTGCAAGCTCAAAAAGGCACTGTATGGATTAAAACAAGCCCCAAGAGCATGGTACTCAAGGCTGGACAGTTACCTGAAGAATCTGAATTTCAGAAAAAGTTGCATAAATAGCAATCTATATGTCCTTGATGGAAAGGGTGGACAGTTAATAGCCATAGTCTATGTTGATGACATAATATTTGGAGGAGATAAGGAGCAGCTGTGTCATGAATTTGCTAGAAAGATGCAAGAAGAGTTTGAAATGTCCATGATAGGAGAGCTATCATTTTTCCTTGGACTACAGATTCATCAAAAAGCAACTGGAATTTTTATCTCTCAAACCAAGTATACCAAAGAAGTGCTGAAGAAATTTGGTATGACTGATGCTAAGCCAATGTCTACACCCATGGCAACTAACTGCAAGCTGAGCAAGGATGAAAAAGGAGCTGAAGCTGATCAAAGTCTATACAGAAGCATGATAGGAAGCTTATTGTACTTAACAGCAACAAGGCCTGATATTACCTTTGCTGTCTGCCAAGCTGCTAGATACCAGGCAAATCCAAAGAGTTCTCATATGATTGCACTAAAGAGGGTGCTAAGATACTTGCAAGGGACAGTAGATTATGGTCTGTGGTATGCAAGGAAAGGAAGCTTGGGATTAAGAAGCTTCACTGATGCTGATTGGGCAGGAAATGTTGATGACAGGAGATCCACTTCAGGAGGAGTATTCTTTCTTGGTAATAGATGTGTGAGCTGGTTAAGCAAGAAGCAAGAAAGTATAGCCTTAAGCACTGCTGAAGCCGAGTACATAGCAGCAACCAAGGCATGCACTCAAGCTATATGGATGAGATCTGAACTGCAAAATCTTAAAGAAGAAGTTCCCCTGCCACTGATAATTCTTTGTGACAACAAAAGTGCCATTGATTTGTCAAAGAATTCAGTGCAGCACTCGAGAGCCAAACATATAGAAATCAAGTATCACTTCATAAAGGACAAGGTTGAGAAAGGAGAAATTATGCTAGAGTATGTTCCCACAGCTAAACAAATAGCTGATGTAATGACAAAGCCTCTTCCAGCCGAGGTGTTTGAAACTTTGAGGATGCAAATGGGAGTGCAGTCCTCCTTCTCATGCTGAATCAGTTGAGCATCCCCAAATCCCTTTGAAATTGGTTGTCAAAGGGGGAGAGATAGCCGCAGCAGCCGGCCAGACGCAGCAGTATTATCCTTGGGAGAGAAGGACGTTGGAAAAAGCTCTATGCAGGGGGAGCTTACTATGAAGAAGAATAAGGCTCAGGGGGAGCTTAGCACTGAGTTGACTGATTGGCTGCAAATGTGAGCTTACTATGAAGAAGAATAAGGCTCAGGGGGAGCTTAGCACTGAGTTGACTGATTGGCTGCAAATGTGGTTGCCAACAATTCCAAAGGGGGAGAGTGTTGAGCCATTGGAGCCGCTACAATGGAGCTGAATCAGTAAGGATGTCATAAGCTGCTACAATGAAGCTTTCTTAGCCTTTGTTAAAGTCCAATGTTGTGTTGTAATTGTTGCAACCACATTGTGACAAATCTGTGAATTACTAAGGCAATAATGGACTGAGTTCATGAGGTTTGAAAGCATTTTATCTGGACAAAATCTCAGCAAGAAGCCGATGAATAAACTGAAGTGCCAAAATGAGAAGGAAGTGTACTGTTGGCGTATCAGATCAAAGGCAGTGCGTATCAGATCAAAGGAAGTGAAGATCAGATCAAAGGCAGTGCGTATCAGATCAAAGGAAGTGAAGATCAGATCAAAGGCAGTGCGTATCAGATCACAGGAAGTGAAGATCAGATCAAATGCAGTGCGCATCAGATCAAAGGATGCACACATCAGATCACATGCAGCATAGATCAGATCAACGGAAGTAAAGATCAGATCAAATTCTCAAGGGATTGCTCAGCAGCTTGGTTTCACAGAAGCAAGGCAAGTCAGCAACAAAACATATTTGCAGCAGAAGAGAACAACTCAAGGCTGGAGAGCTAGAGCAGACACCTAAGAAGCTGAAGTCAAGGACGGCTAGTGAATCACACCTCAAACGCGCGACTCTAAAAGTCTCTCAAAGATTCAGAAGACCAGGAGCATCATGTTGAAGTATCTAGCAATCCTGTGAGCGAGCAGAAATACAAAAGAATCAAGCAGTGCCCGATCAGAAAAACTGCAGGAGCTACATGGATGGTTCTGAGTTGCTGGACAAAACGTTGTGACATGAAGCTAACATCAGATCAACCGAAGGCTAACATCAGATCAACTGCAAGCTAACATCAGATCAACTGCAAGCTAACATCAGATCAACCGAAGGCTAACATCAGATCAACTGCAAGCTAACATCAGATCAACCGAAGGATCAGATCAACTGCAAGCTAACATCAGATCAACTGCAAGCTAACATCAGATCAACCGAAGGATCAGATCAACTGCAAGCTAACATCAGATCAACCGAAGCGCGACATCAGATCAAATGCCGCGCACATCAGATCAGCTATAAGCTAAGATCAGATCACTTCTGCTGTTTCAAAATATCTAAGACGAGCTACTCGAGAAGTATGAAGGAGTACAGTCAGCAATATGACATGGCAAGCAAGTTGCAACTCAAAAGGTTGAAAATGGATTATTTGAATCTTGAGCCGCCTTTCGTGTATGATGTGCTGACACACTGCACGGTAGGGCACAGTTTTTCTTCTGGGAAAAAGAAAACGGGCATATGAGTAGGTGTGGTAGGTACAACAACAGCAGAACGGAAGAAAAACCTAAAAATAGGGGAAGGCATGAGAAGAGAAAAAGAGAGAGAGATGAGCAACAAAAAGGCTGGGTGCTGAACCGAACGAAACCGAGAAAAGGGAGAAGAAAAAGAGTGAGAGCTGCAAAAAGATGATATGAGAAATACAAGAGAGAAAGAAACAGTCAGCTGCACAAGGAGAAGCTGAAGCTTTGGAGAAGCAGAAGTCAAGGAGAAGAAGAAGCTGAGGAGGAGCAGAATCGGGAGAACTGACCCTGAGGTTGCAGCTTCAGGTGGTAAGCCTAGAACACTATCAAACGTCTTTCATTAAGTGATTTTGAAAGATATTTGTGTAGAAAAGGCAGTACAATAGAGATTTATATGTTGTTGTTTTAGTTGATGAACCTGTAGAGGTAGTGAACCTCAATGTGTTGAGCAGTGAGCTCTTGTTTATGTTGCTTACGGTCAGTGAGGCCAGAGCTGAATGATTCCGTGATAGTGAAGATTGACAGGAGTGAATCTGTCCGTGGATGTAGATCATTTGATCGAACCACGTAAAAATCCCCCTTGCACATTTACTGCTTTGAGTGTGTCTTGACTGGTGTGGTGTTCTCAAACTATAAGCTTGAACAGGAGTGTTGTGGTTGTGTAAGTGAACCCTCCTTGAGTGAGTCCATCTAAGCCAAGAACGTGAGTTCAACAATAAGCTCTAACTGAGCTAACATTTGAGAGGGAATCCTTTAGTTGAAAGAAAAATTGATAAAGTGTTGATTCACCCCCCCCTCTCAACACTTGACACGATCCAACATCTAGTTTCTCCCTAAAATAGATTACTTAACTCTAGGGTATCCTAAGATGCCATGGTTTATTTACATGTTTAGGGGGCCGATAACAATTTCATCTTTGTTTTTTTCTTTTCTTTTTTTTCCATGAATAATAGTTGAAAAAATGAAGGTGCATTTACTTTTTTTTTTTTTTTGGTAATTGAATTAAATAATTAATATCCATTTCTCTTTAATAGATTATGTAATACACCTACTGGTGACATAAAAGAAATGGATGGACGGTGATGTTAAAACTATTTCTTGACCAACTTACTTGATATGCAATTTCAATAGTAATAAAAATAATAGCTTTTTTCTTTTCTGGTCAAGTATCGCGCGTTTATAATGTTTGGTTGTTTATTTAATAATTGTCTTTAACTTCTCTGTCATATAATGCCTTCAACAATAAGAGTTGTTCACGGTGAACTTAGAAGAGAAGAATCATCATTTTTTGAAATACCCAAAGAGATGTAAAGTTTTTTAATTGACAGGAGAGAATTGTTTTCCTTCAATTTTCATGCATGGAGAACGTTGGGATAAGAATAATATACAGCATCAATATCTTTTCCAATTGGGTAATTTCTTAGTGATCATTTGATCCGAAACTCGAATTATCAAGCTAAATCGGTGATAGTTTTCAAAGTGATGAAGATGTTCCTGTCCATTTCGGGTCTCGGGTTCGTAGTATTGCTCGATGAAAAGTTGCGTAGGTAGCCCTCATTTTAATCTTGTTGTCATATTGAATCTTTAAACCTGAGAGAAAGTGTCTCTATCCATTGCCAATGAAGATGTACATTTAGTCGTACAAATCTATGGAATTTTCTACCACCCGAGCTTGGAAGACATATGTGTCCTCTAAGGCCAAAGAGAGATATAAGGTTAATTTACTTGAAAGACTAAATATAAACTTGTTTTATAAAATATTGAACAAATCTAAAGATGGATCTTTAGTTTTTTGTATTTTTAGATACAAATTTTATTAAATATGTCAATTTAAATAAAGTTTGGATTTTTTAAAAAAAATTACATGAAAAGTATCGTGCATGTTGCGTGTTTAGTTATTAGTTTAATAATTTTAAATTCAAATAAAAAAATTAAAGTTTAGACCCAACCTTTTTTTTTTTTTTCTACCCAACTTCATCAGTTTCTAGTTTCTCCCTAAAATAGATTACTTAACTTTAGGGTATCCTAAGATGTCTTGGTATATTTACATGGTTAGGTGCCGATAACACTTTCATCTTTTTTTTTTTCTTTTCCTTTTTGCCATGAATAATAGTGAAAAAAATGAAGGTGCATTTACTTTTTTTTTTGGTAGTTTAATTTAATAATTAATATCTGTTTCTCTTTAATAGATTATGTAATACACCTACTGGTGACAAAAAAGAAATGGATGGACGGCGACGTTAAAACTGTTTCTTGACCAACTTACTTGATATGGAATTTCAATAGTATTAATAATAGCTTTTTTCTTTTCTGGTCAAGTATCGTGTGTTCATAATGTTTGGTTTTTTATTTAATAATTGTCTTTAACTTCTCTATCATATCAACAATAAGAATGGTTCACGGTGAACTTAGAAGAGAAGGATCATCATTTTTCGAAATAGCCATAGATAGCCACAATTTTCGAATTGAGAGTAGAGAATCGTTTTCCTTCAATTTTAAAGCAGGGAGAAAGTTGGAGTTAGAAAAAAATAATACAGCATCCATTTTTAACCAATTGGAAATATTCATGGTGATCATTTGATCCAAAACTCAGATTATCAAGCCAAATCGGTGACGAGTTTCAAATCAATACAGATGTTCTTGTCCTTTTTAGCTGTCGGGTTTGTAGTATTGCTCGATGAGAAGTTGCGTACATCGCCCCCATTTTCATCTTGTTGTCATATTGAATACTCAAACCCGAGAGAAATTGTGGCTATTCATTGCCAATGAAAATGTAGATTAGTCGAACAAGTCTATGGAATTTCAACCACCCGATCCTAGAAGACATATGTGTCCTCTTGGGACACAGAGAAAAATAAGCTTAATTTAATTGAAACACTAAAAATAAATAGGTTTTATGAAATATTGAATAAGTCCATAGATGGATCTTTAGTTTTTTGTATTTTTAGATACAAATTTTAATAAAAATGTAATTTTAAATAAAGTTTAGATTTTTTAAAAAAAAAATTAGCGTGGAAAATATAGTGTATGTTGCGTGTTTAGTTATCAGTTTAATAATTTTAAATTTAAATAAAAAACATTAAAGCTTAGAACCAACCTTTTTTTTTTTTTCGACCCAGCCTCATTAGTTTCTAGTTTCTCCCTAAAATATAATACTTAACTCTAGGGTATCCTAGGATTCCTTGGTTTATTCCATGGTTAGGGGGCCGATGACACTTTCATATATTTTTCTTTTCCTTTTTGCCTTGAATAATAGTGGAAAAAATGAAGATGCATTTACTTTTTTTTTTTTGGTTGTTTAATTAAATAACTAATATCCATTTCTCTTTAATAGATTATGTAATACACCTACTGGTGACATAAAAGAAATGGATGGACGGTGACGTTAAAACTGTTTCTTGACTAACTTACTTGATATGGAATTTCAATAGTAATAATAATAATAGCTTTTTTTCTTTTTTGGTCCAAAATCGTGCGTTTAAAATGTTTGGTTGTTTATTTAATAATTGTCTTTAACTTCTCTGTCATATAATGCCTTCAACAATAAGAGTTGTTCACGGTGAACTTGGAAGAGAAGAATCATCATTTTTTGAAATACCCAAAGAGAGGTACAGTTTTTGAATTGACAGGAGAGAATTATTTTCCTTCAATTTTCACGCATGGTGAACGTTAGAATCTGAATAATATACAGCATCAATATCTTCTCCAATTGGGTAATTTCTTGGTGATCATTTGATCCGAAGCTCAAATTATCATGCCAAATCGGTGATAGTTTTCAAAGTGATGAAGATGTTCCTGTCCTTTTCGGGTCTCGGGTTTATAGTCTTGCTCGATGAAAAGTTGTGTAGGTAGCCCTCATTTTAATCTTGTTGTCATATTGAACCTTCAAACCTGAGAGAAAGTGTCTCTATCCATTGCCGATGAAGAAGTACATTTAGTCGTACAAATCTATGGAATTTTCTACCACCCGATCTTGGAAGACATATTTGTCCTCTGAGGCCAAAGAGAGATATAAGGTTAATTTACTTGAAAGACTAAATATAAACTTGTTTTATAAAATATTGAACACATCTAAAGATGGATCTTTAGTTTTTTGTATTTTTATATACAAATTTTATTAAATATGTCAATTTAAATAAAGTTTGGATTTTTTTTAAAAAAATTGCATGAAAAGTATCGTGCATGTTGCGTGTTTAGTTATTAGTTTAATAATTTTAAATTTAAATAAAAAATTAAAGTTTAAACCCAACTTTTTTTTTTTTTTAACCCAACTTCATTAGTTTCTAGTTTCTCCATAAAATAGATTACTTAATTTTAGGGTATCCTAAGATGTCTTGGTTTATTTACATGGTTAGGTGCCGATAACACTTTCATCTTTTTTTTTTTCTTTTCCTTTTTGCCATGAATAATAGTGAAAAAAATGAAGGTGCATTTACTTTTTTTTTGTAGTTTAATTTAATAATTAATATCCGTTTCTCTTTAATAGATTATGTAATACACCTACTGGTGACATAAAAGAAATGGATGGACGGTGACGTTAAAATTGTTTCTTGACCAACTTACTTGATATGGAATTTCAATAGTATTAATAATAGCTTTTTTCTTTTCTGGTCAAGTATCGTGTGTTCATAATGTTTGGTTTTTTATTTAATAATTGTCTTTAACTTCTCTATCATATCAACAATAAGAATGGTTCACGGTGAACTTAGAAGAGAAGGATCATCATTTTTTGAAATACCCATAGATAGCCACAATTTTCGAATTGAGTAGAGAATCGTTTTCCCTTAATTTTAAAGCAGGGAAAAAGTTGGAGTTAGAAAAAAATAATACAACATCCATTTCTTAACCAATTGGAAAAATTCATGGTGATCATTTGATCCAGAACTCAGATTATCAAGCCAAATCGTTGACGAGTTTCAAATCAATGCAGATGTTCTTGTACTTTTCAGCTGTTTGGTTTGTAGTCTTGCTCGATGAGAAGTTGCGTACGTCGCCCCCATTTTCATCTTGTTGTCATATTGAATACTCAAACCCGAGAGAAATTGTGGCTATTCATTGCCAATGAAAATGTAGATTAGTCGAACAAGTCTATGGAATTTCAACCACCCGATCCTAGAAGACATATGTGTCCTCTTGGGACACAGAGAAATATAAGCTTAATTTAATTGAAACACTAAAAATAAATAGGTTTTGTGCAATATTGAATAAGTCTATAGATGGATCTTTAGTTTTTTGTATTTTTAGATACAAATTTTAATAAAAATGTAATTTTAAATAAAGTTTAGATTTTTTTAAAAAAAATTTAGCGTGAAAAATATAGTGTATGTTGCGTGTTTAGTTATCAGTTTAATAATTTTAAATTTAAATAAAGAAACATTAAAGCTTAGAACCAACCTTTTTTTTTTTCGACCCAACCTCATTAGTTTCTAGTTTCTCCCTAAAATAGAATACTTAACTCTAGGGTATCCTAGGATTCCTTGGTTTATTACATGTTTAGGGGGCCGATAACACTTTCATTTATTTTTCTTTTCCTTTTTGCCTTGAATAATAGTGGAAAAAATGAAGATGCATTTACTTTTTTTTTTTTTTGTTTAATTAAATAACTAATATCCACTTCTCTTTAATAGATTATGTAATACACCAACTGGTGACATAAAAGAAATGGATGGACGGTGACGTTAAAACTGTTTCTTGACTAACTTACTTGATATGGAATTTCAATAGTAATAATAATAGCTTTTTTCCTTTTCTGGTCCAAAATCGTGCGTTTATAATGTTTGGTTGTTTATTTAATAATTGTCTTTAACTTCTCTGTCATATAATGCCTTCAACAATAAGAGTTGTTCATGGTGAACTTAGAAGAGAATAATCATCATTTTTTCAAATACCCAAAGAGAGATACAATTTTTGAATTGACAGGAGAGAATTGTTTTCGATTTTCACGCGTGGAGAACGTTGGAATCATAATAAAATACAGTATCAATATCTTATCGAATTGGGTAATTTCTTGGTGATCATTTGATCCGAAACTCAGATTTTCAAGCCAAATCGGTGACGGGTTTAAAAGTAATGAAGATGTTCTTGTCCTTTTCGTGTCTCGGGTTCGGTGTCTTTCTCGATGAAAAGTTGCGTAGGTAGCCTGCATTTTAATCTTGCTGTTTTGAATCCTCAAACCATAGAGAAAGTGTCTCTATTCATTGCCGATGAAGATGTACATTTAGTCGTACATGACTAGAATTTTCTACCACCCGATCCTAGAAGCCATATGTGTCCTCTCAGGCCAAAGAGAGATATAAGGTTAATTTAATTACAAGACTAAATATAAACTAGTTTTATAAAATATTGAACAAATCTATAGATTGATCTTTCTTTTTTTGTATTTGTAGATACAAATTTTAATAAATATGTCATTTTAAATAAAATTTAGATTTTTTAAACAAATTTTAGCATAAAAAGTATCGTGCATGTTGCACCTTTAGTTATCAGTTTAATAATTTTAAAGTTAAATAGAAAAATTAAAGCTTAGAACCAACCTTTTTTTTTTTTTTTTTTTTGACCCAGCCTCATTAATTTCTAATTTCTCCCTAAAATACATTACTTAACTCTAGGGTATCCTAAGATGCCTTTGTTTATTTACATGGTTAGGGGGCCGATAACATTTTTTTTTTCTTTTCCTTTTTGCCATGAATAATAGTGGAAAAAATGAAGGTGCATTTACTTTTGTTTTTGGTAGTTTAATTAAAAAATTAATAACCGTTTCTCTTGAATAGATTATGTAATACACCTACTGGTGACATAAAAGAAATGGATGGATAGTGATGTTAAAACTTTTTCTTGACCAACTCACTTGATATGGAATTTCAATAGTAATAATAATAATAGCTTTTTTTCTTTTCTGGTCAAGTATCGTGTGTTTATAATGTTGGTTGTTTATTTAATAATTGTCTTTAACTTCTCTGTCATATAATGCCTTCAACAATAAGAGTTGTTCACGGTGAACTTAGAAGAGAAGAATCATCATTTTTTTTGAGTAAATTCCAAAATTGGTCATCATACTATGGTCAGTTTCCAGTTTTGGTTATCATACTTTCAAAACTATTTTTAAGGTCATCGTACTTTCATTTTTATTTTCAAAAAAGGTCACTCCATCCATATTGGCCGGTAACCCTCTTCATGGAGCCTTTTTTTGAGGGCATTTATGTCATTCTCATTTATTTTGCTTTCCAATTTCTATCCAACTGCTGCCGGTTAAATTGAGCGGGAATTTGGCGCTACAGTGCGCGCTACAGTTGTCTTCCTTTCTTTTGTTATTTTTGGCTAATTTTTTATTTTTATTTTTTTGCCTTCCTCCTTAAGACTTTTTTCCGTCCGTTTTTTCTAAGCAATTCAGTATTTTTTTAATGTTTTTGAATTTTATAAAAAAATATTTTTAAATTATCATTTTATTTGTTTTATAATTAAATAATTTTAGATATTATGATACATATTATGAACGAAATTTTTTTAAAAAAATAATAATACAGTAGATATCAGATCAACAGATTATAGATATCAGATCAAAAATATAAAAGAAATCATACAATAGAATTAAAACATACTTAAATCATACATAGATATCAGTTCTATTGTATGATTTCTTTTATATTCTTGATCTGATATCTATAGTCTGTTGATCTGATGTCAAGTATTCGCTGATCTGATGTCTATATAATCATGATGTGATCTCCCTTGTTAAGTATGTTTGAGTTCTATTGTATGATTTTTTTTATATTTTTGATCTGATATCTATAGTCTGTTGATCTGATGTCTATATAATCCTGATGTGACCTCCCTTGTTAAGTATGTTTTAGTTCTACTGTATGATTTCTTTTATATTCTTGATCTGATATCTATATTCTGTTGATCTGATGTCAAGTATTCGCTGATCTGATGTCTATATAATCCTGATGTGATCTCTCTTTTTAAGTATGTTTTAGTTCTACTGTATGATTTCTCTTATATTCTTGATCTGATATCTATTCTGTTGATCTAATGTCAAGTATTCGCTGATCTGATGTCTATATAATCCTGATATGATCTCCCTTGTTAAATATGTTTTAATTCTATTGTATGATTTCTTTTATATTCTTGATCTGATATCTATAGTCTGTTGATCTGATGTCTAGTATTCTCTGATCTGTTGTCTATATAATCCTGATCTGATCTCCCTTGTTAAGTATGTTTTAATTCTATTGTATGATTTCTTTTATATTTTTGATCTGATATCTATAATCTGTTGGATCTGATATCTACTGTATTATTATTTTTTAAAAAAAATTTCGTTCATAATATGTATCATAATATCTAAAATTATTTAATTATAAAAAAAATAAAATGATAATTTAAAAATATTTTTTTTATAAAATTCAAAAACATTAAAAAAATACTAAATTGTTTAGAAAAAAATGGACGGAAAAAAGTCTCAAGGAGGAAGGCAAAAAAAATAAAATAAAAAATTAGCCAAAAATAACAAAAGAAAGGAAGACAACTGTAGCGCGTTACTATAGCACACACTGTAGCGCCAAATTCCCGCTCAATTTAACCGGCAACAGTTGGATGGAAATTGGAAAGCAAAATAAATGAGAATAACATAAATGCCCTCAAAAAAAGTCTCCGTTAAGAGGGTTAAAGGCCAATATGGACGGAGTGACCTTTTTTGAAAATAAAATGAAAGTATGATGACCTTAAAAATAGTTTTGAAAGTATGATGACCAAAACTTGAAACTGACCATAGTATGATGACCAATTTTGGAATTTACTCTTTTTTGAAATACCCAAAGAGATGTACAGTTTTTCAATTGACAGGAGAGAATTGTTTCCTTCAATTTTCACGCATGGAGAACGTTGGGATCAGAATAATATACAGCATCTATATCTTTTCCAATTGGGTAATTTCTTGGTGATCGTTTGATCCGAAACTCGGATTATCAAGCCAAATCGGTGATGGGTTTCAAAGTGATGAAGATGTTCTTGTCCTTTTTGGGTCTCGGATTCGTAGTCTTGCTCGATGAAAAGTTGCGTAGGTAGCCCTCATTTTAATCTTGCAACCTGAGAGAAAGTGTCTCTATCCATTGCTAATGAAGATGTACATTTAGTCGTACAAGTCAATGGAACTTCCTACCACCCGATCTTGGAAGACATATGTGTCCTCTGGGGCCAAAGAGAGATATAAGGTTAATTTAATTGAATGACTAAATATAAACTCGTTTTATGAAATATTGAACAAATCTATAGATGGATCTTTATTTTTTTGTATTTTTAGATACAAATTTTAATAAATATGTCATTTTAAATAAAATTGAGATTTTTTAAAAAAACAATTTAGCAAAAAAGTGCATGTTGCGTGTTTACTTATCAGTTTTATAATTTTAAATTTAAATAAAAAAATTAAAGCTTAGACCCAACCTTTTTTTTTTTTTTTTGACCCAACCTCATTAGTTTCTAGTTTCTCCCTAAAATAAATTACTTAACTCTAGGGTATCATAAGATGCCTTGGTTTATTTTCATGATTAGGGGGCCGATAACACTTTCAAACTTTTTTTTTTCTTTTCCTTTTTGCCATGAATAATAGTGGAAAAAATGAAGGTGCATTTACTTTTTTCTTTTTGGTAGTTTAATTAAATAATTAACATCCGTTTCTCTTCAATAGATTATTTAATACTCCTATTGGTGACATAAAAGAAATGGATGGATGGTGACGTTAAAACTGTTTCTTGACCAACTTACTTGATAAGGACTATCAATAGTAATAATAATAGCTTTTTTGTTTTCTAGTCAAGCATCGTGCGTTTATAATGTTTGGTTGTTTATTTAATAATTGTCTTTAACTTCTTGTCATATAACGCCTTCAACAATAAGAGTTGTTCACAGTGAACTTGGAAGAGAAGAATCATCATTTTTTGAAATACCCAAAGAGAGGTACAGTTTTTGAATTGACAGGAGAGAATTATTTTCCTTCAATTTTCACGCATGGAGAACGTTAGAATAAGAATAAAATACAATATCAATATATTCTCCAATTGGGTAATTTCTTGGTGATCATTTGATCCAAAACTCGAATTATCAAGCCAAATCGGTGATAGGTTTCAAAGTGATGAAGATGTTCCTGTCCTTTTCGGGTCTCGGGTTCATTGTCTTGCTCAATGAAAAGTTGTGTAGGTAGCCCTCATTTTAATCTTGTTGTCATATTGAATCTTCAAACCTGAGAGAAAGTGTCTCTATCCATTGCCGATGAAGATGTACATTTAGTCGTACAAATCTATGGAATTTTCTACCACCCGATCTTGGAAGACATATGTGTCCTCTGAGGCCAAAGAGAGATATAAGGTTAATTTACTTGAAAGAGTAAATATAAATTTGTTTTATAAAATATTGAACAAATCTAACGATGGATCTTTAGTTTTTTGTATTTTTAGATACAAATTCTATTAAATATGTCAATTTAAATAAAGTTTGGATTTTTTTAAAAAAAATTGCATGAAAAGTATCGTGCATGTTGCGTGTTTAGTTATTAATTTAATAATTTTAAATTTAAATAAAAAACATTAAAGTTTAGACCCAACCTTTTTTTTTTTCAACCCAACTTCATTAGTTTCTAGTTTCTCCCTAAAATAGATTACTTAACTCTATGGTAACCTAAGATGTCTTGGTTTATTTACATGGTTAGGTGCCGATAAAACTTTCATCTTTTTTTTTTCTTTTCCTTTTTGCCATGAATAATAGTGAAAAAAATGAAGGTGCATTTATTTTTTTTTTTTTGGTAGCTTAATTTAATAATTAATATCCATTTCCCTTTAATAGATTATGTAATACACCTACTGGTGACATAAAAAAAATGGATGGACGGTGACGTTAAAACTGTTTCTTGACCAACTTACATGATATGGAATTTCAATAGTATTAGTAATAGCTTTTTTCTTTTCTGGTCAAGTATCGTGTGTTTATAATGTTTGGTTTTTTATTTAATAATTGTCTTTAACTTCTCTATCATATCAACAATAAGAATGGTTCACGGTGAACTTAGAAGAGAAGTATCACCATTTTTTGAAATATCCATAGATAGCCACAATTTTCGAATTGAGAGTAGAGAATCGTTTTCCTTCAATTTTAAAGCAGGGAAAACGTTGGAGTTAGAAAAAAAAATACAGCATCCATTTCTTAACCAATTGGAAAAATTCATGGTGATCATTTGATCCAGAACTCAGATTATCAAGCCAAATCGGTGACGAGTTTCAAATCAATGCAGATGTTATTGTCTTTTTCAGCTGTCCGGTTTGTAGTCTTGCTCGATGAGAAGTTGCGTACGTCGCCCCCATTTTCATCTTGTTGTCATATTGAATACTCAAACCCGAGAAAAATTGTGGCTATTCATTGCCAATGAAAATGTAGATTAGTCGGACAAGTCTATGGAATTTCAACCACCCGATCCTAGAAGACATATGTGTCCTCTTGGGACACAGAGAAATATAAGCTTAATTTAATTGAAACACTAAAAATAAATAGGTTTTATGCAATATTGAATAAGTCTATAGATGGATCTTTAGTTTTTTGTATTTTTAGATACAAATTTTAATAAAAATGTAATTTTAAATAAAGTTTCGATTTTTTTAAAAAAAATTTAGCGTGAAAAATATCGTGCATGTTGCTTCTTTAGTTATCAGTTTAATAATTTTAAATTTAAATAAAAAATTATGCAATATTGAATAACTTTTTTTTTTTTCTTTTCCTTTTTGCCATGAATAATAGTGGAAAAAATGAAGGAGCATTTGCTTTTGTTTTTGGTAGTTTAATTAAATAATTAATATCCGTTTCTCTTTAATAGATTATGTAATACACCTACTGGTGACATAAAAGAAATGGATGGATAGTGACGTTAAAACTGTTTCTTGACCAACATACTTGATATGGAATTTCAATAGTAATAATAATAGCATTTTTCTTTTCTGGTCAAGTATCGTGCGTTTATATTGTTTGGTTATTTATTTAATAATTGTCTTCAACTTCTCTGTCATATAATGTCTTCAACAATAAGAGTTGTTCACGGTGAACTTAGAAGAGAAGAATCATCATTTTTTGAAATACCCAAAGAGACGTACAATTTTTGAATTGACCGGAGAGAATTTTTTTCCTTCAACTTTCACGCGTGGAGAACGTTGGAATCAGAATAATATATGGCATCAACATCTTTTCCAATTGGGAAATTTCTTGGTGATCATTTGATCCGAAACTCGGATTATCAAGCCAAATTGGTGACGAGTTTCAAATTAATGAAGATGTTATTGTGCTTTTCGGGTCTCGGGGTCGTAGTCTTATTCGATGAAAAGTTGCGTAGGTAGCCCTCATTTTAATCTTGTTGTCATATTGAATCCTCAAACCTGAAAGAAAGTGTCTGTATTCATTGCCGATGAAGATGTCCATTTACTCGTACAAGTCTATGAAATTTTCTACAACCCGATCCTGGAAGACATATGTGTCCTCTGGGGCCAAAGAGAGATATAAGGTTAATTTAATTGAAAGACTAAATATAAACTTGTTTTATAAAATATTGAACATATCTATAGATGGATCGTTAGTTTTTTGTATTTTTAGATACAAATTTTAATAAATACGTCATTTTAAATAAAATTTCGATTTTTTTTTTGAAAATTTGGCATGAAAAGTATCGTGCATGTTGCACGTTTAGTTATCAGTTTAATAATTTTAAATTTAAATAAAAAACATTAAAGATTAGACCCAACCTTTTTTTTTCGACCCAACTTCATTAGTTTCTAGTTTCTCCCTAAAATAGATTACTTAACTCTAGGGTATCCTAAGATGTCTTGGTTTATTTACATAGTTAGGTGCCGATAACACTTTCATCTTTTTTTTTTTTTTTCTTTTCCTTTCTGCCATGAGTATTAGTGAAAAAAATGATGGTGCATTCAATTTTTTTTGGTAGTTTAATTAAATAGTTAATATCCGTTTCTCCTTAATAGATTATGTAATACACCTAATGGTGACATAAAAGAAATGGATGGAAGGTGACGTTAAACCTGTTTCTTGACCAAATTACGTGATATGGAATTTCAATAGTAAAAATAATAATAGCTTTTTTTCTTTTCTGGTCAAGTATCGTGCGTTGATAATGTTTGGTTTTTATTTAATAATTGTATTTAACTTCTCTGTCATATAATGTCTTCAACAATAAGAGTTGTTCACGGTGAACTTAGAAGAGAAGAATCATCATTTTTTTGAAATATCCAAAGAGAGGTACAATTTTTGAGTTGACATGAGGGAATTGTTTTCCTTCAATTTTCAAGCATGGAGAACGTTGGAATTAGAATAACATACAGCATCCATATCTTTTCCAATTGGGAAATTTCTTGGTGATCATTTGATCCGAAACTCGGATTATCAAGCCAAATCAGTGATGAGTTTCAAATCAATGCAAATGTTCTTGTCCTTTTCAGCTATCGGGTTTGTAGTCTTGCTCGATGAGAAGTTGCGTACGTCGCACCCATTTTCATCTTATTGTCATATTGAATACTCAAACTTGAGAGAAATTGTCGCTATTCATTTCCAATGAAAATGTAGATTAGTCGGACAAGTCTATGGAATTTCAACCACCCGATCCTGGAAGACATATGTGTCCTCTTGGGACACAGAGAAATATAAGCTTAATTTAATTGAAACACTAAAGATAAACTGGTTTTATGCAATATAGAATAATTCTGTAGATGGATCTTTAGTTTATTGTATTTTTACATACAAATTTTAATAAATATGTCATTTTAAATAAAATTTATATTCTTTTAAAAAAAATTTAGCATGAAAAGTATCGTGCATGTTGCGTGTTTCGTTATCAGTTTAATAATTTTAAATTTAAATTAAAAACATTAAAGCTTAGAACCAACTTTTTTTTTTTCAACCCAACCTCATTAGTTTCTAGTTTCTCCCTAAAATACATTACTTGACTCTAGGGTATCCAAAGATGCCTTGGTTTATTTACATGGTTAGGGGGCCGATAACACTTTCATCTTTTTTTTTTTCTTTTCCTTCCTGCCATGAGTATTAGTGAAAAAAATGAAGGTGCGTTCAATTTTTTTTTGGTAGTTTAATTAAATAGTTAATATCCGTTTCTCCTTAATAGATTATGTAATACACCTAATGGTGACATAAAAGAAATGGATGGACGGTGACGTTAAAACTGTTTCTTGACCAACTTACGTGATATGAAATTTCAATAGTAATAATAATAATAGCTTTTTTTCTTTTCTGGTCAAGTATCGTGCGTTTATAATGTTTGGTTGTTTATTTAATAATTGTCTTTAACTTGTCTTTCATATAATGTCTTCAACAATAAGAGTTGTTCACGGTGAACTTAGAAGAGAAGAATCATCATTTTTTTGAAATATCCAAAGAGAGGTACAATTTTTGAGTTGACATAAGGGAATTGTTTTCCTTCAATTTTCAAGCATGGAGAACATTGGAATTAGAATAAAATACAGCATCCATATCTTTTCCAATTGGGAAATTTCTTGGTGATCATTTGATCCGAAACTCGGATTATCATGCCAAATCGGTGATGGGTTTCAAATTAATAAAGATGTTATTGTCCTGTTCGGGTCTCGGGTTCGTAGTCTTGCTCGATGAAAAGTTGCATAGGTAGCCCTCATTTTAATCTTGTTCTCATATTGAATCCTCAAACCTGATAGAATGTGTCTTTATTCATTGCCGATGAAGATGTACATTTAGTCGTACAAGTCTATGGAATTTTATACCACCCGATCCTGGAAGACACATATGTCCTCTGTGGCCAAAGAGAGATATAAGGTTAATTTAATTGAAAGACTAAATATAAGCTTGTTTTATAAAATATTTAACAAATCTATAGATAGATATTAAGATTTTTGTATTTTTAGATACAAATTTTAATAAATTTGTCATTTTAAATAAAATTTATATTTTTTTAAAAAAATTTAGCAAGAAAAGTATCATGCATGTGGCGTGTTTAGTTATCATTTTAATAATTTTAAATTTAAATAAAAAAATTAAAGCTTAGACCCAACCTTTTTTCTTTTTTCGACCCAACCTCATTAGTTTCTAGTTTCTCCATAAAATAGAGTACTTAACTCTAGGGTATTCTAAGATGCCTTGATTTATTTACATGGTTAGGGGGCTGATAACATTTTCATCTTGTTTTTTTCTTTTCCTTTTTGCCATGAATAATAGTAGAAAAAATGAAGGTGCATTTACTTTTTTTTTTTTGGTAGTGTAATTAAATAATTAATATCCGTTTCTCTTTAATAGATTATGCAATACACCTACTGGTGACATAAAAGAAATAGATGGACGGTGACGTTAAATCTGTCTTTTGACCAACTTACTTGATATGGAATTTCAATAGTAATAATAATAGTTTTTTTCCTTTTTTGGTCAAGTATCGTGCATTTATATTGTTTGGTTATTTATTTAATAATTGTCTTCAACTTCTCTGTCATATAATGTCTTCAACAATAAGAGTTGTTCACGGTGAACTTAGAAGAGAAGAATCATCATTTTTTGAAATACCCAAAGAGACGTACAATTTTTGAATTGACCGGAGAGAAATTTTTTCCTTCAACTTTCACGCATGGAGAACGTTGGAATCAGAATAATATATGGCATCAACATCTTTTCCAATTGGGAAATTTCTTGGTGATCATTTGATCCGAAACTCGGATTATCAAGCCAAATTGGTGACGAGTTTCAAATTAATGAAGATGTTATTGTGCTTTTCGGGTCTCGGGGTCGTAGTCTTGCTCGATGAAAAGTTGCGTAGGTAGCCCTCATTTTAATCTTGTTGTCATATTGAATCCTCAAACCTGAAAGAAAGTGTCTGTATTCATTGCCGATGAAGATGTCCATTTACTCGTACAAGTCTATGGAATTTTCTACAACCCGATCCTGGAAGACATATGTGTCCTCTGGGGCCAAAGAGAGATATAAGGTTAATTTAATTGAAAGACTAAATATAAACTTGTTTTATAAAATATTGAACATATCTATAGATGGATCGTTAGTTTTTTGTATTTTTAGATACAAATTTTAATAAATACGTCATTTTAAATAAAATTTAGATTTTTTTAAAAAAATTTAGCATGAATGGTATTGTGCATGTTGCGTGTTTAATTATCAGTTTAATAATTTTAAATTTAAATAAAAAACATTAAAGCTTAGACCCAGACTTTTTTTTTTTTGTTTTCGACCCAACCTCATTAGTTTCTAGTTTCTCCCTAAAATAGATTACTTAACTCTATGGTAACCTAAGATGTCTTGGTTTATTTACATGGTTAGGTGCCGATAACACTTACATCTTTTTTTTTTCTTTTCCTTTTTGCCACGAATAATAGAGGAATAAATGAAGGTGCAATTACTTTTTTTTTGGTAGTTTAATTAAATAATTAATACCCGTTTCTCTTTAATAGATTATGCAATACACCTACTGGTGACATAAAAGAAATGGATGGACGGTGACGTTAAATCTGTCTCGTGACCAACTTACTTGATATGGAATTTCAATAGTAATAATAATAATAGCTTTTTTCTTTTCTAGTCAAGTATCGTGCGTTTATATTGTTTGGTTGTTTATTTAATAATTGTCTTCAACTTCTCTGTCATATAATGTCTTCAACAATAAGAGTTGTTCACGGTGAACTTAGAAGAGAAGAATCATTATTTTTTGAAATACCTAAAGAGAGGTACAATTTTTGGATTGACAGGAGGGAATTGTTTTCCTTCAATTTTCAAGCATGGAGAACGTTGGAATCAGAATAAAATACAGCATCCATATCTTTTCCAATTGGAAAATTTTTGGTGATCATTTGATCCGAAAATCAGATTATCAAGCCAAATCGGTGATAGGTTTCAAAGTAATGAAGATGTTATTGTCCTTTTCGGGTCTCGGGTTCGTTGTCTTGCTCGATGAAAAGTTGTATAGGTGGCCCTCATTTTTATCCTGTTGACATATTGAATCCTCAAACCTGAGAGAAAGTGTCTCTATTTAGTGCCGATGAAGATATACATTTAGTCGTACAAGTCTATGGAATTTTCTACCACCCGATCCTGGAAGACATATGCGTCGTTTAGGGCCAAAGAGAGATATAAGGTTAATTTAATTGAAAGACTACATATAAACTTGTTTTATAAAATATTGAACAAATCTATAGGTGGATCTTTAGTTTTTTGTATTTTTAGATACAAATTTTATTAAATATGTCATTTTAAATAAAATTTTGATTTTTTAAAAAAATTTAGCATGAATGGTATTGTGCATGTTGCGTGTTTAGTTATCAGTTTAATAATTTTAAATTTAAATAAAAAACATTAAAGCTTAGACCCAGACTTTTTTTTTGTTTTCGACCCAACCTCATTAGTTTCTAGTTTCTCCCTAAAATAAATTACTTAACTTTAGGGTATCCTAAGATGTCTTGGTTTATTTACATGGTTAGGTGCCGATAACACTTTCATCTTTTTTTTTCTTTTCCTTTTTGCCATGAATAATAGTGGAAAAAATGAAGGTGCAATTACTTTTTTGTTGGTAGTTTAATTAAATAATTAATATTCGTTTCTCTTTAATAGATTATGTAATACTCCTACTGGTGACATAAAAGAAATGGATGGACAGTGACATTAAAACTGTTTCTTGACCAACTTACTTGATATGGAATTTCAATAGTAATAATAATAATAGCTTTTTCTTTTATGGTCAAGTATCATGCGTTTATAATGCTTGGTTTTTTATTTAATAATTGTCTTTAACTTCTCTGTCATATAATGCCTTCAACAATAAGAGTTGTTCATGGTGAACTTAGAAGAGAATAATCATCATTTTTTGAAATACCCAAAGAGAGCTACAATTTTTGAATTGACAGTAGAGAATTGTTTCCTTCAATTTTCAAGCATGGAGAACGTTGGAATCAGAATAAAATACAGCATCCATATCTTTTCCAATTGGGAAATTTCTTGGTGATTATTTGATCTGAAACTTGGATTATCAAGCCAAATCAGTGACGGGTTTCAAAGTAATGAAGATGTACTTGTCCTTTTCGGGTCTTGTGTTCGTAGTCTTGCTCGATGAAAAGTTGCGTAGGTAGTCCTCATTGTAATCTTCTTGTCATATTGAATCCTCAAACTTGAGAGAAAATGTCTCTATTCTTTGCCGATGAAGATATACATATGGAATTTTCTACCACCCGATCCTGGAAGACATATGTGTCCTCGGGGGCCAAAGAGAGATATAAGGTTAATTTAATTGCAGGACTAAATATAAACTTGTTTTATATAATATTTAACAAATCTATAGATGAATCTTTAGTGTTTTGTATTTTTGGATACGAATTTAAATAAATATGACATTTTATATAAAATTTAGGTTTTTTTATTATCTTTTTTCTTGAAAAGTATCATGCACGTTGCATGTTTAGTTAAAATTTTAACAATTTAAATTAAATGACAAAAAAAAAGAAAACGACTCAACTTTTTTTTTTTTTGGCTAACAGTCTCACATGCCCCAGCGGGCAAGGCAGACCGGCGAGTTTGGCTACCCTTTTATTAAATTTCAAAATAAATCAAATAAAGTACATAGGGCAGTGTCAAGACTTACCCCAACCCACTCTAATCTAGCCAAACCCATCTTTCCCTTCTAAAACAATCACCAATACTCTCCGAAGCGCCACTGAGTATTACAGTGAATGCTATTCTTCAATTGAGGCTAACTATTGAAAAAAACCTTACCTTCGGTACCTGACCCTTAATGCCTGAAAAGCCCCCATATCCTGTAAAATTAGACCCCTTAACCTTGATGGCATATCGGTTAAAAGCTCAAACTCCATGGCTCTACCGGCTGAACTCATATTGGCAAGATAATCTGCCAAGAAGTTAGCTTCTCTGAATACATGCATAATCAAGCAATTCATGTCCCCAACCTAGGATGTAATTTTAACAAGTTCTATCCATAACCGCCAATGTATAGGTGACATGCCCTTAATCATATGAACCAGTAGTAAATTATCACACATAACTTGTACCTCTCTTAGGTTTAGTGCCGTACAATACTGCAAACCATGCAAAACAACACTCACCTTCACTTTCAGGATCGAGCCATCATTCAAAGATCTAACAGTTGCATGTACAAGATGACCACTACCCATGCACACCTTTCTTTGGACAGTTCACCTTCCAATGTCCTGTCTGACCGCACTTGAAGTACTTACCTTTTGGCTTCTTCCTTGCGATTCCACTGACTTTAGGCACATGCTTTGGAGCATTCTCCACCTTTGGCATATTTCCCTTGGCCTTCCTCTTACTCTTTCCAGCCTTGGGCCCAGAAGAAGATCCTGATGGTTTGACTGCTGACACCAACTCAGCTAAGAGCTCGAATAACGTATACATTCTCTGATTCATGTTATAGTTTAACTGAAACTGCTCAAAACTTTGACGCAAGCTCTAGAGGATGATGTCGATCTGTGACTCAACATCAATTTCACCTCCCAAAACCTCAATCTCGTTGATGTTACTAATCAACTCAAGAACATGATCTCTTACATGAGTGCCCTCAGCCATTTTGCTAGTCATAAACTTTCTCATAGCCACTTGCCTAGGTGCCCGACTTTGGTGACCGAGCATTTGCCTCAGGTTAGCCATTATGTCAAAAGCAGAGATCATTTACTGATACTGATGTTGTAGAACATTCGACATAGAAGCCATAATAGAACTGAAGGAATTATCTGTCCAGGCCCAATCAAAAATTTCACTTTCGTGCAATCCGAATCGGAAACCTTCTCATGAACCCAAATGCTCATGCAATCCGATTCAAACCCTTTTGAAATACCGTTGCACTGGATCTTTGTTTACCTTGTTCGATCTGTCACGTATACAAAATAAATCTAATTAAAGTGGAAGGAAGAGATTTGACCTTTGAAATGTCATCCTCAAGATTTCTCTTGTATGACTCTGAGACTAGTCCAGACGTTGTGTGGGTAACGATCCACCGAACAAGCTGAATCGGAGAGAAGAACCAACAGTTGAGAATTTATCTCTCTAGATTTATTTCTCTCTCTAGTTTCTAAAAGAGTTTTCTCAAATTATGAGTTCTGTATCTTGGTTTGCTGATTTTTGTGTCTTTATATAGAGTTACAAAAGAGACCTTAAGTGGGTTTGAGTTAGGCCTTCTTGTTGGTCTTGGGTTTTATTAGTTTTTGAATCACAACTGGATTTTCTAATACTAATTGACCCAAGGATAATTAATTAAATAATTAAATCCACTTTGTCAATTAACCCAATACATAATTAATCGTACCACTAACGAATTAATTATGGAATTACCACTCAAACCAAAATTACTTTCGGAACCACTTATTTAACAATTCTTAAATCTCTTCACGTCAAAGATATGGTGCATGTCAATTATTTAATTTACTAATAAATTAATTAATCGACTTCTTCTCATCCGAGATTAGTACCACTCGACCTTTTTACTATACCGGATACAAGTCCACCAGCCGGGTTGAGTATAATAAACTTTACGAGCTCATCTCGAAAGCACCATTACCCCGGACGCACCGGTACATGGTTTTCTATCGACAAGCAACAGTACATCAAGCAACTAAACACGCGTACCCAACCTACCGAGAATATAGGCCTCAAGTGACCGCACCCTTTGGCAGATTAAAGTACACTATGCTTAATCCTCATGTCTTTTCTAGTCTAGGGATTAAGAGATAGAATACAATGTTCGAATTAACTACTAAAGAACAGTACAAGTCAATTCAATCCTCAATCGGACATGCTCAATATACCCCGGGCATATCTATATGATTCAATTAGTTTAGACAAATCAATTTCAGAATCACATAATAACTTAAACCGACAATGTGTCCAAAACTGTCTCAGTTACGAGCCTTATTTATATATCATAACTTTAACTAATGATGAGATCTACTGTGTCACACCAGACACCATCATCAAATCATAAGATATAAAAGGACAACATATGTGAAAACATAAAATAATTTAACTAAATATTCAATCGATATATACACCGGGAAATATTTTTCATACAAACAAAGCTTTTAGTATTCAAACCAACAATCTCCCACTAATACTCAAAGTTGCGCTTTTAAGTACAAAACTGTTTAATCACATTAATCTACTGCTACACCAAAAAATAGAGAATAGTCAAGGCTCAGCTAAGTATCTAACTCCCATGCCCTCCACGTGAGGCTCAAATACTTTTGCAGTCAATGTCTTCGTGAATGGATCTGCAAGGTTCTCTGCTGATACTACCTTTGCCATGACCATGTCTCTCCTCTTAACAATTTCTGGTATCGGGTCGTACTTGCGCTCTATGTTGGCTACTGCACTATTGCTATCACAGTACACTGTGATTGACCTCAGTAACTCATGAATCACGTCTAAGTCCACTATGAATTTCTTGAGCCATTGCTACCTCTAAGGCTACAATATACTGAACTTCCATGGTAAAGTTCGCCACATATTTCTGCTTGAAACTCTGCCAAACTATGGCTCCACCTCCCAAAGTAAACACAAACCTAGAGGTAGACTTACTCTTGTCCTTATCGCCTTAGAATCAGAATCTGTGTAACCTTTAGGAACTAGCTCATGCGCCTGATAGACCAAGACATGTTCTCTTGTCCGGTGTAAATACTTGAGGTGTGTTTCACAGCCTCCCAATGCAATTTTTCGGGATTACTCTGATATCTGCTAACCATGCCAACGGCATAGCAAATATCAAGTCTCATACACAACACTGCATACATAAGACTTCTTACTGTTGAAGCATAAGGAATTGTCTTCATGGCTTCTATCTCCCCAACAGTCTTAGGAGACTGCTCTTTAGATAGATGCACTCCGTTTATGAAAGGTAGAAAACCTTTCTTGGAGTTTTGCATGTTGAAACGAGCATGAATCGTATCTATGTATGAAGCCTGGGAAAGCGTCAGTGAACATTTCCTACGATCTCGAATAATCTTGATCCCAAGGATATGTCCAATTTCTTCCAATTCCTTCATATCAAATTACTTTGACAACCATGCCTTTATGTCTGATAACACTTTCTTATTGTTGTCAATAAGTAAAATGTCATCTACCTAAAGTAAAGAAACACAATGGCATTCCCGTCATGTCTGCGGTAGACACACCAGCACTGAGTAAAACATTAGGACTAGATTACCTCATCAAACTGGATGTCCCGAGATCTGGATGCCTGCTTAAGTCCGTAAATGGACCTCTTAAGCTTGTAAACCTTATGTTTTTGGCCTTCAAAATGAATCCCTCTGGTTACTGCATGAAGATGGTTTCCTCAAAACTTCCATTAAGGAAAGTTGTCTTGACTTCCATCTGTCATAAGCTAAATGAGTAGTTATGGCCAAGAGAATCCGGATCGACTTAAGCATAGCAACAGGGGAAAAGGTTTCCTCATAATCGATACCTTCTTTCTGAGTATACCCCTTCGCCATAAACCTAACTTTAAAGGTTTCAACCTTTCTGTCGGGTACTCTTTTTCTTTTAGACTCACTTGCATCTAATGGGTTTAAAGCCATCAGGCAAGTATACAAGCTCTCAAACTTGATTATAGTCCATAGACCCCATCTCAGATATCATTGCCTTTTACGAAGAATCTGCATGCGCTCTAGGGACCAAATCCGAAGATTCTCCCAAGCCCACTTACCTCTCGGGTTGTCTCACAACCCTCCCACTATAATGAGGCACCAGCTGTGTAGGCGCATCATCTGTGACTTCTTATTCAGTATTTTGTGGTTTATATACTTGTATCGGTGTAACAGGAGTTGTGGATTGTCTCCTAAGTTCCTTTAGTAAGATTTTCTACTGGTCTTGTGATCCATAACATAGTCCTCTTCTAGAAATCTGGTGTTAGTGCTATCTATCACCTTCTAATCACTAGGACTATAGAATAAACAACATTTCGTTACTCTGGGATATACTACAAATAGCCTTACTTCCGTTCTTGAATCTAACTTACCCGCATCTACCTTAAGCACATGTGCTGAGCAACCCCAAATTCTGAGATGTCTTATACTGGGTTTGCGCTCCCCGTCCACAACCCTGTAGGGGTTAAAGATACGAATTTTGATGGTACAGGGTTAAGAATGTAAGCTTCTATTTCTAAGAAAAATCCCCAAAGCGAATTAGGCAATTCACTATAACTCATTATTTACCTAACCATTTCTATAAGAGTTTTGTTTCTCCATTCTGCTACACCATTCTGTTGGGGTGTCCCAGGTGCAGAAAACTGGGATTGAATTCCCACTTCTGACAAATAGTCCCTAATTTTTTCCCGCTAGGTATTCGCCACCACGATCTAATCGTAGTGTCTTGATACTCTTACCATGATGTTTCTCCACATCTGCCCGATACACTTTGAATTTACTAAAGCACTCAGACTTGTGGCGCATCAAGTAAATGTACCAGTACCTCGAGTAGTCATCTATGAATGTCACAAAATACTTGAAGCCAACTCTTGATTGAATTGACATAGGTCCACACAAGTCAGAATGAACCAGTTCTAACACTTTTTTGGCCCTATACCCCTTTGCCTTAAAAAGCCTTTTGGTCATTTTACTTTCCAAGCAAGATTCGCAAGTCGAATAGTTATCAACTTCTAATGAACCTAAAGGTCCATTTACCATTAGCCTCTAAATCCTACTAAGGTTTATGTGACCTAGTCTAAGTTGCCAAAGGTATGTTTGGTTCATCTCAGAAGGTTCCTTCATCTTATTATGGTTTAATTTTGCGTTATTTATCTCTGTGTTTTGCGCAACAGGGGAGTTTGATTTTAGTAAAAACATATTATTTGCTGATGAACCAGAACAAATAAGTTTCTCATTCTTTCTAACAAGGACAGATTCATTAGAAAAAATAAACTTATAACCATCCTTTATGAGTTTAGAAAGTGAAATTAAATTATTTCTAAAACTTTAAACATAAAGACAATCTCTTAAAATCAATACAGAGTTTCGAAATAAATTCTAACTACTCCCACTACTTCAACTGACACTTTCATAGAGTCACCCAAGTAGACTTCTAATTTTCCTTCTAGAAGCTTCTGGGTTACCGGAAACCCCTGCAAAGAATTACAAACATGATCAGTGGTTCCTAAATCCACACACCAGTTATCTGTGGAAATCACCGCTAAACATGTCTCAGTAATCAAGGCAGAAATAGTCATACCTTTGATCTTTGGACAGTCTGACTTCCAATGCCTCGTCTTACCATATTTGAAGCACTTGCCTTTCGACTTTTTCTTCATCACGATATTAGGATTAGTGATGTGGAATCCGGATTGCTCTGAAGATAACGGTTTGTTTAGGAACGTGATGTAGCAAGGATACCTCTAAGGGATTGCGGAATAAGTGTTAGGGGGAAGAATTCTCGCAAGAATTCCTGTAGAATGACACAACAATAGTTCCTAACTCAACAATTGATAAAGTCAGGGGTTTTGATTAACGCATTAATCAAAGAAAAAAAATCACAAGATTCACAAGAGAAAACTTCTCAAAAGAGTGTATTGTATTATGCAAAAAGTGTGTCTTACAATGAAGCATTAGACCCCTATTTATAGTGGAGGGTGGCCGAAATTCATGTCTTGAAAAGCAATACATGGAATCAATCTCTTATCAATCAATCAAGATTAGGAAATAACACTTTAGGAAAATTTCCTAATGTCTTAAGATTCTTACAATCACTCTAAGTAATTAAGGCATGACTTTATTCTTGATTAACCCTACAAGAATAAGTCCTAATCAATTAAAATTTATTCTAATTAACTGAAAATCTGCTGGAAATAAATTAGGGCAGCCGCCCCCTTCCCTCCACACGCACAAGCCTTCCTACCTCAACCTTCTAGATGCCTTCCAATGCAAGTAACTTCTAGAATCTTCAAAATGGACTTGTACCATATAATGGACTTAAAACTCGGCTGGCCTTGACCAATATGGACACCAATTAAGGGTAAAAATCATCCATGATGGACTACAAAACCCCTTAAAGAGCTCAAGACACAAAACAATTAAAAAAGCTCGAATAAACCAAATATTGTGGCCGAATTGGGCTAGTAGGTGAGGCCGTAATCCTCATTCACTTCAAGTGATGCCTTGATCCAAATAAACACCTAAGATAATAATTCCTTGGGCTTGAGATCATCCTCGAAAATAACTGATGTGCAAAAAATGCAACACTAATAATAACTCTTTTTCACACACTTTAGGACCATAAATCCTGTCGTGTAGTAGTAAAGGTGTCGAACCACAAAGAGCACATTGCATTTATTCTTATATTTAGGTTTAGGAGCTTATTCTACAAAATAAATAAATATAGAAACATTAAAGGAAAATAAAGAAGGAATTAAAAAACAAAAAGAGAAAATTCTAATCTAACTACTACCCCAAAGGATAGTAGGCGAGGTTAAAGGTGAAGGGAGAACTTAGCTAAGTCAAAAGTATGGAGAGTGTTGGGACACACAGGACCGAGGAATGCTCCTAGTCCCTTGCTCAAGGTGTTAAGCACCGAAGTACAATCCTCAACTTCCTACCTCTTGACTTAACTAAAGATTCCTAGTAAGGAAGAAACTTGAACCCAACCCCTATAAACGTTGCCATGGTGTTTTGGTGAACTCTTCGCACATGATTCCTAAGAATCTGAGGCTAATCCCCTTTTAGTTGATAATATAATGCCTCCGCTATGTCCATGGTCATTGGCCAAAACATCAATCATCCAGTTGATCCACGAGCTTCGACTTTTGGGTGTTGTGCCTAACACCAAGTCCCAAGCTATGGTCATCAACGTGAACTATGAAATTCATCAACCCACGAACTTGGACGCATTGTGATGTGTTATGCCTAACACTGCACCTGGAGCTATGGTCATTGACAAATCAAGGACCTTCGGCCTCTCATGGTGCAAACAAAGCTTCACCAACATACAAATCAACTAAAACTCATGTAGATTAACAACCCATAAAGCAAAATATCAAGAAATCAACATAAGAACATTCATAGATATCAAATGGGCGACATCCAAAGCCAAAGACATAATCTTGAAGCATAAATATCATGAAAGCATTAAATCCAAACACCAAATGAAAACCCATGAACATTCTCATATAAACAACTATCAATCCTTATAATATGGGTTACTAAAATGTGGATCTACAACTAACACAAGAAAATAGAGTAGAAGAAGAGAAAATCTAACTAGGGAGAAACCCTAGGATCAATAGAGGCTAACCCACCAAACATGCCCTAAAATATGTACAAAATGTTGTATTTATAGAGGCTTGACTAATTGGGGTTATGGTGTAATAAGGGAAAGTTTTGGGGCCATTTTATAATTAAAAAGAAGTTCAATCTCGAAGTTGTTAGAAGTCTGGGACGTCCGTGGTGCTTCGAAGTACTATGGACGCTCAAACATTCTGCCCACTTCGCATGTCCACAGCACTCACTTGAACTCATCTTCACATTCTACTTACCTGGAGTGTCCACAGTACTCTGGAGTGTTGTGGACTCTTCAGCCTTTGGATACTTCTTTTCTCTTATTACCTTTAAGTGCAATTTTGGCCCTTTTCATATCCCTATTTCTTCATTTGGTCTTCTCCATCTAATTGAGCTAGATGTGACCCAAAATTCACCATTTTCCTGCAAAATACACATGACATACATGATATTGCACTTATTATAAATTAAGCACAAATAGGCAATTTTTCCTCTAAAATGTATGCAACTTATGTAAAAATCATGCTTAAACAAATAATAAAACATGATAAATTTGGGTTACATCAATAACCTCTTTGCCATAATGCTTATAAACCATCAAATTAAGCTTTTTTAAAACCCTCTTCATCCTAAATCTTATCATTGGACCTTAAATATCTACCAATGGATGTCTTTGGTAGGTGCTACTAGGATGAACATAAGAAGAAAGTGGAGAGTTAACTTGAGGTGAGCCTAGGTTCACATCATCCTCTCCTTCTTGAAAATGATTTGACCTCGAATCAAGGCCTTCATCAAACTCAAAAGGTGTAAGATCACAAACATTGAATGTACCATGTACACCTTTCTCTCCTCTTATACCAAGTTTGTATGCATTCTCGTTGACTTTTTCAACCACTTGGAAAGGACCATCTTCTCTCGGACTCAACTTGCTCTTCCACTCTTGATGAAATCTTTGTTTTTTGAGATGTACCCAAACTCAATCACCAGGCTCAAATATCACTTTCTTTAAGCCATAGTTTTGAACTCTTGCAAAGTGCTCTTGCTTCTTTATTAGCTCTAACCTTTCTTGCTCATGAATCTTCTTGACTAGTTTAGCTTTCTTCTCACTGTGTAGACTTGCAACTTCTTCGATTGGAATCAGTGGAAAATCCAAGGGCGTTTGGGGTTGAAATCCTTAAACTAGCTCAAAATGTGAAAAACTTGTAGATGTGTGTGTGGTTTGGTTGTATACAAACTCACATATAGGCAAAACATCCTCCCACTGCTTCAAGTTCTTCTTGATCAAACTTCTCAGAAATGCACCTAAAGTTTGGTTGATCACTTCCGTCTGGCCATCAGTCTATGGATGACTTGAAGTCGAGAATAGTAACTTTGTTCCTAGCTTACTCCACAATGTCTTCCAAAATAGGCTAAGGAATATGACATCACGATCACTCACAATGCTGCTTGGAACGCCATATAGTCTCACTACATCTTTGAAGAACATGTTGTTATTTCCTTAGTATCGTTCATCTTCCTACAAGGTAGAAAATGTGCCATCTTAGAAAATCTATCAATAATCACAAAGATGGAGTCATTACCTCGAGATGTTCTTGGGAGGCCTAGGATAAAATCCATAGACAAATCATTCCAAGGTGTGTAGCAATCGACAATGGCATGGATAATCTGTACGGTTTCAAGGTGTTCTTCTTCTTTTTGCATTCAATGCACCTTTCACATATGTGCTACATCTTTCCTCGTGTTCGGCCAATAGAAATGCTCTTGATGAACATCTAAGGTCTTAAAGATACCGAAATGTCCCATGAAACCTTCATTATGAGCCTCACAAACAAGTAAATCTCTCAAGCTAGATTGTGGTACAAATAGCTTGTCTTCTTTGATATAGTAACTTGCCATTTCCTTTGCATATTTGAGGTTCTTACAACCAAATATTTCAACCTTGTTAGAAAATAAACTAGAATCATTATCTTGATACTCTAAGAAAGTATCTTTCATTATCTTACTAAAGTTAGCAATAACTTTGTCATCTTGCAAAATCAATCCTTTAATGCCCACTCTATGCATACTAAATTGTAAATAACAAATACTTTTAAATAATGCAAAAGTAGGGTGAAAGGAAAGCTCCCTCTTTAGTGAAGTCGAAACTTGATGCTTTTGTAGCCTTTGTTGAGACTTTTCTTCCTTTCTTGACAATTCTTCCTTTGATGCAATTTGAATGGAATTAGTCTTAAAGGCTAGTCCACACATTCCAATGTTAGGACAAAAGTTCACAGTAGACTCGATGTCGGATTGTTGTGGACAATCATATGAATCTAGCTCATTGTTGGAGCTTTGAGTAGGTGGTTCGGTCCAACTCTTCTCTGCAGGGGTGCTATTGGTCTTAGTCTTTAGTGAAGACTCCTCATCCGAACTAGAATCTGTTGAGCTTGGTTCACTCCAACTCTTATGCTTTATAACCCGCATTCTTACTCCTCTTTTTCTTTTACCATTTTCAGAACTTTGGAGTGGTTCTTTCTCTTTTACTCTAGCTTTCCTTATCTCTCCATGTATTTCTCTCATCTGTAAAATAGTTAAGAAAGTTAGAACATACTTTTTACAACCATAAGTAAAGGAATACCTATTGGCATATCCATCATAGATGACTCTGAAAGATTTTGGTAGGATCTGGGTTTGTACTTGCTCGATTTACCACGCAACAAAAATTTCTATTAAAGCGGAATCTTAGAAAAGTACCTTTGAAGCGTGCACTTGGTGATTCTCTTGTATGCCTCAAGACTATGACTTCACGTTGTGTGGGCAACGAACTAGAAGTCAATTGATCAGCTACTCACCACAATCCACCTGCTAAAAAACTCTAGCCCCGCAGCACCTGGCACGTACTATAAACGCACCGCCCGCAGAGAGAGAAAGCTACGCGCAGCTGGTATAGACCAAGGCCAAAATTTCAGCCACTAGAAACCCAAAAACCAGCTGCACACTTTCTTGAAAATTCGACTTGGAGAGAGAAACGTTTTCTCTCTCTAGAAATCCTGTGGATTAATTGTGTTATTATTTTTCTGAATGACTGATCCCTTATCTATTTATAGAGTTACAAGAGAGACTCCAAGTTGGTTTAGGATTGGTCTTCCTACTGGGTTTCTGTTTTCCTTCAATCCTGTTTCTGGACTTATACAGATTCTGTTTCCTTCAATCCTGTTCCTGGACTGATACACTCCCAACTGTCACAGGGATTCACTTATCCCAATCCAGTTCCTGGGATGAATCACTCCCAACTGACACAGGGATTCACTTATCCCAAACCAGTTCCTGGGATGATTCACAATCAACTATACAAGGATTAATTAATTTCTCAATTAATTAAATCTACCTTTGTCAACAACCCAGTACATAATTAATCGTACCACTAACGGATTAATTATGGCACTACCAACCTACACCAGAATTGCTTCCGGAACCACTTAATTAAATTATATTCATAATCTTCCCACATCAAAGATATAGTGCTCGTTAATTCATTAATTTACTGATAAATTAATTCATCAACTTCTTAATATTCCGAGACTAGTACCACTCGACCTTTTTACTATACCGGACATAAGTCCACTGGCCAGGTTTAGTATAATAAACATTTCGAGCTCATCTCGGGAGCACCATCACCCCGGACGCACCGGTACATGGTTTCCTTTCGACCAGCAGTAGCACACCAAGTAACTAAACACGCGCACCCAACCCACCGAGACTATTGGCCACATTTGACCTCACTCATTGGCAGATCAAAGTACACTATGTCTAATCCTCATGCCCACTCGAGTCTAGGGATTTAGAGATAGAATACAAGGATCGATTTGTCTATTAAATCAGTACAAGACAAATCATTCCTAAGAGTCAAGTTCAATATGCCCCGGGCATATCTATATGATTCAATTAGTTTAGACAAACTAATTATCTGAATCACATAATAACCTAGACCGACAGTTTGTCCAAAGCTGTCTCGGTTAGGAACCTCATTTATATATTATGTCTTTCAACCAATGATGAGATCTACTGTGTCACACCAGACACCTCATCATCTACTTACATAATATAAATGGACATAAACATGCACAACAAAATATAATTGAAACACAAATCGATATATTAAACTGGGAAACTGTACAATACAAGCATAGCTTATGTATTCTACTCCAACAATCTCCCACTAATACTTAAGTTGTGCTTTAAGTATACAACTACATACAATCCTATACAATCTACTGCTATCTATCTAGAAAAACTGTCAAGGCTCTCCTAAGCATCTGATCCCCATGCCCTTCACGTGAGCCTCAAAGTCTTTAGAAGTCAATGTTTTTGTGAACGGATCTACAAGGTTATCCTCTGATGCTATCTTAGCCACGACCACGTCTACCCTCTTTACGATGTCTCGTATCAGGTGGTACTTGCGTTGTATATGTTTACTCGCCTTGTGGGCTCGTGGTTCCTTCGTGTTTGCTACTGCACCGTTGTCATCACAATTTACCGTGATAGACCGCTGCAAACCAGGAATCACGTCTAAGTCCACTAGAAAGTTCTTGAGCCATACTGCTTCTTTCGCTGCCTCTGATGTGGCAACGTACTCAGCCTCCATGGTAGAGTCTGCCACGCATTTCTGCTTGACACTCTGCCAAACTATGGCTCCACCTCCCAGAGTAAACACATACCCTGAGGTAGACTTGCTCTTGTCCCTGTCGTCTTGGAAATCTGAATCCGTGTAACTTCGGGGTACCAGCTCAAACGCTTGATAGACCAGAACTTGGTCACTCGTTCTGCGCAAATACTTGAGAATGCATTTTACTGCCTCCCAATGAGCTTTCCCGGGGTTACTCTGATATCTGCTCACCATGCCAACAGCATAACAGATATCAGGCCTCGTACACAACATGGCATACATGAAACTTCCTACTGCCGAAGCATATGGAACTGTCTTCATGGTCTCTATCTCCTCAACAGTCTTAGGAGACTGTTCCTTAGATAGAAACACTCCATGCCTGAAAGGTAGAAAACCTTTCTTGGAGTTCTGCATGTTAAAACGGGCCAGAATCGTGTCTATGTATGAAGCTTGGGAGAGCGTTAGTGAACGTTTCCTACGATCTCGAATAATCTTGATCCCAAAGATATGTCCCGCTTCTTCTAAGTCCTTCATATCAAATTGCTTGGACAGTCATGCCTTTACGTCTGATAACACTTTCTTGTTGGTGCCAATCAATAGAATGTCATCTACGTAAAGCACAAGAAACACCACTGAGTTTCCATCACGTCTGCGATATACACATTGCTCATCCGGACAGTGAGTAAATCCAAAAGACTGGATTACCTCATCAAATCGGATGTTCCAAGATCTGGATGCCTGCTTAAGTCCATAAATAGACCTTTTAAGCCTGCAAACCTTATGCTCTTGGCCTATTTCAATGAATCCCTCTGGTTGCTGCATAAAGATGGTTTCCTCAAGACTTCCGTATTGGAAAGCTGTCTTGACATCCATCTGCCAAATCTCATAATCCATATGAGCAGCTATGGCCAAGAGAATCCGGATCGACTTAAGCATGGCTACCGGGGAGAAGGTTTCCTCATAATTGATTCCTTCTTTCTGAGTATACCCCTTCGCCACCAGCCTAGCTTTAAAGGTTTCCACCTTCCCGTCAGGTCCTCTCTTACGTTTGTAGACCCACTTGCATCCAATGGGCTTAAACCCATCAGGCAGGTCCACAAGCTCCCAGACTTGATTGTGGTCCATTGACCCCAACTCGGATATCATTGCCTTACGCCAAGATTATGCATCTTTATCTCGAAGCGCCTCATTGTAGTTAACTGGGTCAGGTTCAGGCACACCTGGGACCAGGTCTGAAGCCTCTCCCATGCCAATGAACCTGTCTGGCTGTCTCACAACCCTCCCACTACGACGAGGCACCGCCTGTGTAGGTGCATCATCTGTGATCTCATGTGCAGTGTGTGGTGTATCTACTTGCACTGGTGCATCAGGATTAGTAGTTTGTCGTCTAAGCTCTTCTAGTACTATCTTACTCTTGGGCTTGTGGTCTAAGACATAGTCCTCTTCTAAAAATCTAGCGTTGGTATTTACCACCACCTTCTGATCTTTAGGACTATAGAATAGACCACCTTTCGTTCCCCTAGGATATCCTACAAACAGCATTAATTCTGTTCTTGCATCTAACTTAGCCGTATCTGCCTTAAGCACATGTGTTGGGCAGCCCCAAATTCTGAGATGTCTTAGACTGGGCTTCCGCCGTTCCACAACTCTACTGGGGTTGAAGGCACGGTTTTAGATGGTACAAGATTAAGAATATACATTGCCGTTTCCAAGGCATATCCCCAGAACGAACTTGGCAAATCACTATAGCTCATCATGGACCTAACCATTTCCATAAGAGTTCGGTTCCTCCTTTCTGCTACACCATTCTGCTGTGGCGTGCCAGGTGCAGATAACTGAGACTGAATTCCTACCTCAGTGAGGTAATCTCAAAATTCATGGGACATGTACTCCCCACCACGATCTGAACGCAGTGTCTTGATACTCTTACCATGATGTTTCTCCACATCTGCCCGAAACTCTTTGAACTTGTCAAAACATTCAGACTTGTGGCGCATTAGGTAAATGTATCCGTACCTAGAGTAGTCATCCGTGAATGTCACGAAATACTCATATCCCCCTCGTGCCTGGGCCGTCATAGGTCCACACAAGTCAGAATGAATCAACTCTAATACTTCTCTAGCTCTATAGCCTTTTGCTTTAAAAGGTCTCTTGGTCATCTTACCTTCCAAGCAAGATTCGCAGGTTGCATAACTGTCAATATCTAATGAACCCAAAGGTCCATCATTGATCAACCTCTGAATCCTACTAAGGTTTATATGACCTAGCCTTAGATGCCAAAGATAGGTTTGATTCATTTCAGAAAGTCTCTTCCTCTTATTAATGTTAGATACTGAGCTATCTATTTCTATGTTTTGTGCAACAGGGGAGTTAGAATTAACCACAAATAAATTGTCCACCAATGAACCAGAACAAACAAGTTTGCCATTTCTTCTAATAAAAACAGACTCATCAGAAAAAATAAACTTGTAACCGTTCTTCAAGAGTTTAGAAACCGAAATCAGGTTCTTTCTAAAACTCGGTACATAAAGACAGTTTACTAACTCTAGGTTACAATTCTCAAAATTTAACCTAACTACTCCCACTGCTTCTACTGACACTCTTGTAGTGTCGCCCAAGTAGATATCCAATTCGCCTTCTCTAAGCTTCTGGGTTACTTGGAACCCTTGCAAAGAATTACAAACATGGTCAGTAGCACCTGAATCCACACACCAAGTATCTGTGGGAATCGCCGCTAAACATGTCTCAGTAATTAAGGCATAATTTATCGTACTTATAAGCTTTGGACAATCCGCTTTCCAATGTCCCGTCTTATTACACTTGAAGCACTTGTCTTTCGACTTCTTCTTTGCAATATCTGGCTTAGGCACAATTTGTGCATTTTTAGCTACTCCCACGAGCCTTCTCTTCTTTTTTCCAGCCTCGGGCTCAGAAGAAGAAGCCTCGACTGCGACTAAAGCTCGCTTCTTCTCTTGAAGATGACTTTTAGCCGCCATCAACTCTGCCAAGAGCTTGGATGAACTCCACAACATCTTACTTATGTTGTAGTTCAACCGAATCTGCTCATAGCTTTGAGGCGCCATCAACTCTGCCAAGAGCTCGGATGAACTCCACAACATCTTACTTATGTTGTAGTTCAACCGAATTCGCTCATAGCTTTGAGGCAAGCTCTGGAGGACAATATCGGCTTTGGTTTCACCAACGATTTCGCCTCCTCCTACCTCAACCTTGTTGATGTTACTAATCATGTCAATGACACGATCTCTCACAGGAGCGCTCTCAGCCCTAAGGACAATGTCCAAGTTACGACTTCCATCGACATTATTAGTTCCAGTTAAATTGTTGTTTTTCAAAATAGCAGCTAAAGGATTGAATGTCATATCGATTTAAACTAGAAAGTTAAACAAACAGTGTTTCAGTCATATATGCTAGAATTTTCGTAAAACATGAAAATTCAATTAATTATTGATTCCCTCAAAACAATAATATTAATCCACCAACATCTCATCCACCGGGATTCTAGCAAGCCACGCAGTGTGGACGTTTACGCTAACCCACATTCGTTTGAGAAGAACCAAGTTCATTAACTACACTATCTGACCAACGATCTTTTGATCAATGTAGCTAATAGTCGATGCTTTCAGCCGTACAAGTAAGCAGCGTAACCTCGCGGGAGGAATACTACAGATCGTACACTAAGTGTATGCCATTACGTGACTTCTAAGTTTGTTACCTCAGGATAGTGCGCCTCAGATGGAGAGGGTGTCGCATTTCTCCTAGTTAAACTCGCTCTAGTCATCTTACTCAGAAGCTCATAGTCTAGCGATCTCGGGGCTGGACTCATCCGAATGGAGGAAGGCCCTAATGCCAATGCGCAAGCCCACCCACATCGCATATGAACCCGTAATGGTGGCCATGGGGATATAACACAACCCGCTCCCACTTAGATTTCCAAAATGAGGGTTTTTCCGGTTTTAACATGCAATTAACTAACCTAAGTTATATGCAACCATAAAACCAGACATGCTTTAATTCATGCATCTAAAATACAGCATAAAAATAAAGCATAAAAATTAAAACAATAAATACGGGAAATAATTCGAAAAAAAAATTCCCCGACTATTATGGTTTTAATTGCTTCCATCTTCTGCCTTGATCTCGTGTCTCGTCACGTCACTCGATGGAGACAGTCTTGAATTTCAAAAAACGAAAACTGGAGGAAAAATGGGCCAAAAACAGACCGAACGGGCCGCCCGGGCCGCTGCACGGCCCGAGGGCCGCGCTGCCCGCGCGCACAACCCGCACGGGCCGTGCGCGCGACCGTGCGCGCGCCGGCCTGCGCGCGGCTGCTGCGCCCTTGGTGCGGCAGCAGCTGCTGCTGGCCACCCGGCCGGCGCGACTTGCTGCCGGCGGTCATCGCCGGCGTCGCCTCCTGCCGCCAACTCCTCCTTCGCTTTTTCCCACGCTATTTGGTCTTCTTGCAATTCGTTCTGGGTTTTCTTGGGTTTCTTCAAATTCATGATAACCCAAAACCCACGAATCCAAGTCGCCCACCATAACGCCTTCGATTACAAAAAATAATTTTCCTACTACAAGGCATTCTAGGAAAATTAAATAATCGAAATTACATAAAAAAAATCCTACTACAGATTTGATCTAATCCTACACGGCTTCCAGCACGTGGTTATACTATTACAAACATTCATAATAAAATTAAATCCAGACATGTCCCGGAGTTTAATTAAAAACCATACAAACGTAACCATAATAGTCGGGATTCTAAACCACCTGCAAATAAAACCATGTAATAAATCGAACAAGCACAGAACCCCCTAAACCTGGCTCTGATACCAATTGAAAGATTTTGGTAGGATCTGGGTTTGTACTTGCTCGATTTACCACGCAACAAAAATTTCTATTAAAACGGAATCTTAGAAAAGTACCTTTGAAGCGTGCACTTGGTGATTCTCTTGTATGCCTCAAGACTATGACTTCACGTTGTGTGGGCAACGAACTAGAAGTCAATTGATCAGCTACTCACCACAATCCACCTGCTAGAAAACTCTAGCCCCGCAGCACCTGACACGTACTATAAACGCACCGCCCGCAGAGAGAGAAAGCTACGCGCAGCTGGTATAGACCAAGGCCAAAATTTCAGCCACTAGAAACCCAAAAACCAGCTGCACACTTTCTTGAAAATTCGACTTGGAGAGAGAAACGTTTTCTCTCTCTAGAATTTTCTCTCTCTAGAAATCCTGTGGATTAATTGTGTTATTGTTTTTCTGAATGACTGATCCCTTGTCTATTTATAGAGTTACAAGAGAGACTCCAAGTTGGTTTAGGATTGGTCTTCCTACTGGGTTTCTGTTTTCCTTCAATCCTGTTTTTGGACTGATACAGATTCTGTTTCCTTCAATCCTGTTCCTGGACTGATACACTCCCAACTGTCACAGGGATTCACTTATCCCAATCCAGTTCCTGGGATGAATCACTCCCAACTGACACAGGGATTCACTTATCCCAAACCAGTTCCTGGGATGATTCACAATCAACTGATACAAGGATTAATTAATTTCTCAATTAATTAAATCTACCTTTGTCAACAACCCAGTACATAATTAATCGTAACGGATTAATTATGGCACTACCAACCTACACCAGAATTGCTTCCGGAACAACTTAATTAAATTATATTCATAATCTCCCCACATCAAGGATATAGTGCTCGTTAATTCATTAATTTACTGATAAATTAATTCATCAGCTTCTTAATATTCCGAGACTAGTACCACTCGACCTTTTTACTATACCGAACATAAGTCCACTGGCCAGGTTTAGTATAATAAACATTTCGAGCTCATCTCGGGAGCACCATCACCCCGAACGCACCGGTACATGGTTTCCTTTCGACCAGCAGTAGCACACCAAGTAACTAAACACGCGCACCCAACCCACCGAGACTATTGGCCACATTTGACCTCACTCATTGGCAGATCAAAGTACACTATGTCTAATCCTCATGCCCACTCGAGTCTAGGGATTTAGAGATAGAATACAAGGATCGATTTGTCTATTAAATCAGTACAAGACAAATCATTCCTAAGAGTCAAGTTCAATATGCCCCGGGCATATCTATATGATTCGATTAGTTTAGACAAACTAATTATCTGAATCACATAATAACCTAGACCGACAGTTTGTCCAAAGCTGTCTCGGTTAAGAACCTCATTTATATATTATGTCTTTCAACCAATGATGAGATCTACTGTGTCACACCAGACACCTCATCATCTACTTACATAATATAAATGGACATAAACATGCACAACAAAATATAATTGAAACACAAATCGGTATATTAAACTGGAAAACTGTACAATACAAGCATAGCTTATGTATTCTACTCCAACAGACTCGTCTATGAAATTACCATGGTCGTCCTAGTAGTAGGTGAGCGACATCCATGGGTACCACTTCACACATAACATTATCTTTGTATCTTTCTATTTTGATGGGTACATTGCATTGCCTACTAACTTTCACTTTATTACCATTGTTGAACCACTGCAACGGATAAGGGTGAGGATGATTGAAGGTGGAAAGGTTCACAAGAGACACAAAATGGTTAGAAACAATATTAGTTCCACTACCACTATCAATTATGATAAAACACATAACCTTACCAACTTTACCCTTGATGTGATAAACATTATCTCTTTGCTCGGCACAGTGTGCGGCTTGAGCAAGGATGTCTAAGGACTTTATGTGGCTCATTTCTTGTAATAAGGTAGAGGTTTAGACCCTAGGGATTGACACAAAACAAGGATCTACTTCACATGCATTTTGCACATCACTCTTCATTTCCTCCTATTAGTTGATTTCCTCATGTTCAATTTCGGCCTCTTCATCTTCTTCTTCCTTCTCCACAATTGTTCCATCGTCTAGTGCTATCATAGTTCTCAAATTAGGACATTGAGATTGTATATAACCTTTGCCTAGACATTTAAAACACGTAATCTCCTTCGTAGGAGGTTTGTTAGTAGCATTTGTACTAGGAACTTTAAAAACACTTGAAGGATTAGAAAAAGATTTACATTGTACCTTGCTATCATTTGAGGACTTACTTTTGGCTTGAGCACTAGTAACATTTCGGCTAGTACCTTCCAACCTTGGTTGGTTATGGTTTAACCTCGGCTTCCCCCATTCTTCATTCTAGATTCCACTAAGGTAGCCTTATGTATCAATTCATCCATTGTCAAGTTATGATGAAGCTCAACTATGCTTGAAATCTTGGGATTCAAGCCACTTATGAATCTTGACATGGTGATTTCTTCTTCTTCTTCTACGCCACTCCTAATCTTGATATTCACAAATTCTTTTGCATGATCTCTGACACTCTTTGTTCCTTAAACAAATTTTGTTAAGAGTGTTGAGAATTGATCTTGTGTAACTTGGAGGTACGTATCTCTTATGCATGATCCTTCATATCATCCCAATTAGTGATTGGCAGCTCTCAATTTTTCCTTCTCTGTTGAGTAAAGTAATCCCACCAATTGAGGGCATAACTATGAAGATGCTATCTTGACCTGATTTTCCTCAAGGTAATTGCTCACAACTAGAAGAGAATCCATTCTTTTCTCCCACAATATGTATACTTCGGGGTCAATCTTACCATTAAATTGTGGAAATGTAACCTTAGGCCTAAATGATTGCCTATTCCATGGTAGCTCTTCTTGAAACTCTTCATCATGTATTCTTCTTTCATTCCTCGGTTCATGATATTCCTCATCAAACTCTTCCTCATAGAGTTCATTGTTTCTTATTCTTTGAGGTGTTGTAATTCGGCCTCTCCCTCTTGAGCACTCTCCTTTTCCACAGCCTCTTCTATACATTGTTGGCTCATCCCATCTTTCATTCCAAATTTCTTCTCTTATTGGTGAATTAAGGATGCCTTTATCTTTGGATGTACAAGGCTTAAAATGTGGATCTTTCTTTGAGGTAGAAAGCTAGTCAACTTCCATGGCCAAATCTCTTATGATCTCCTCAAATACTTTTGTGTGTTCTTTGAGCAAAGATTGGAAGTATTCTTGATCTCCTTGGATGGTGATGCTTCTCCTCGAGGTGAAGACATGTTTACTTCAAAAGAACTCACAGATTGTTAGAAGTAAAGATTTCTCCTTATGAACCAAAATTAGTAACAGAATAACACCAAATGATAAACTACTAAAAATTTCAAAAATTAAACCAAAAATTCGAAAACAAAACTCAAAAATACCAAATAATGTAAATAAATTACAAGAATTTAAAATATACCAAATGATGCAACTAATACTAAATGATTCAAAAAAAATCAAAACAAAGCTCAAAATTTTCGAAAAAATTCAAAACAAACCAAAACAAAATTCAAAAATAAAAAATCACACAAATTTCGAAAAATCACACAAAAATTCAAAACAGATAAACTTACAAAATTAATGCAAGTGCGGTGTGTGAAATTGATCCAATTGTAAGTCACAAACCTTAAGAAATTTCGGCCTTGAGCTTAACCTCTAAAGTACACTTCACTTTTCACTTTTCGGTTATCAACTTTTGAGTAGGGAGACACAAGATTAAACCCAAAAATAAAGTGAAACCTTTCCTTCGCCTTTACTCAGTCAAGTGTGGTTCCTAATGTTAAGACACCTAGATGTATCTCACTTTTAATCCTAGAACCCCTTCCTTAGTTCAAGCGTAAATTTTGTAGACTTATACTTTCACTTTGGACACTTGAATAGCCTTGACTTTTTCTTTTAATTCTCTTTGAGAATTGGCTATGTCTTTTTCTTTTGACACCTTTTATAGACACAAGGTGTTCTTTTATTTTCTTTTTCTTGTTGCTTTACACTTTCGTCAAGGTGATAATTTGTATTCTTTGAATACTAGCAACTTTTTTTTCAAACTTTGAATAAAACTTTTTGATGAACTTTGCTCTTTAAGTACAACTTTTTTTGTTCTTTTTCCAACAAAGCGGCATAAGCGAATTTAGACTCAAAACAAGAATGAAATTCTAAAACAAAAAGAGTTTTGACACAAACTAAATGACTCAAGTAAAAAAGCCACAAAGTGTAGAATTTTAAAGCTAATGGTTTTTTACACTTTTGGTGACAATTTGTATTCTTTGAATACTAGGAACTTTTTTTTCAAGCTTTGAGCAAAATTTTTTGACGAACTTTGCTCTTCAAGTACAACTTTTTTTGTTCTTTTTCCAACAAAGCGGCATAAGCCAACTTAGACTCAAAACAATAATGAAATTCTAAAACAAAAAGATTTTTGACACAAACTAAATGACTCAAGTAAGAAAGCTAAAAAGTGTAGAGTTTTAAAGCTAATGGTTGGTTCTCAAGACTTGACCTTAATCCAATATCTCTTTTTCTATCCTTGAATGACACCTTCTCTACTTAGAACTCCCCAAATTGCTTTAAGCTAATGCACTCAATGGTTAAAACTCAAAAAAAAAAAAAATTTCTTAAACCTTGTTTTATGTTAAATTATTGTGGGGATCCTTTTCAAAACAAACTACACCAAAAATCAAACAATTTCAAGACTTAATCAATTTCTGACTCTTTTTGTGGTACTATTTTCTTATTTTTCAAAACATATGATGCAAAATTCTAAAAAATACAAGTGATATACCTATGGCCTCCCTATAAATCATAGTTTATACTGCTAATTTTGGTAACAATCAAAAATACGTAGCTTATGAAAAATGACCAAAAACTGAAAATATGCAAAACTGATTTTTTTTGTGGTGCTGAATTTTGTTGTATGGTAAAAACAAATGCAAGACTCTAAAAATTCCAAAACAAAAATAAAAAAAAAAATTCAAACCTAAAACTTAGATCTGGAGTTTTTGACCAAAAAAAAATCAAAAAGATATTCAAGTAAGACAAAACAATTCAAAACATAACAAGTCAAATAGTAAAGATTTTAACCTTCACTAGTCTTCCTACTTTGAGTTGAGTGTTTTTACCTTGTTTGATGGATATATCTTTTGAAGATGGTTGATATCCCAGTCTTCTCCAACTTTGAACACCAAGCAAACTTCGGATTGACTCGATCGATATTTCTTTGTCAAGAATTTTGAAAAACTCTTTTCAAAGAATGGGAGCCTCCGGTCTCGATGGACAAGAGCTCACATAACCATCATTGGACTATAGGCAATTGGGACATAGTCTCATCTGACTTAGTTTATCCAATTGAGTCTTTCGATTTGTGAGGTGATAGATGCGGGAGACACAAATTGCGAGAACCTTTTTTTTGAAAGGTTACTCAGACTCCTCACCTTGAACAACAAGTTGGCTCGATACCAAATGATGCAGAATCCGGATTGTTCCGAATACGGCAGTTTGTTTAGGAACATGTTATAGCAAGGATACCTCTAAGAGATTGCGGAATAAGTGTTAGGGAGAAGAATTCTCGCAAGAATTCTGGTAAAATGACACCGCAATAGTTCCTAACTCAACTATTGATAAAGTCGGGGGTTTTGATTAATGCATTAATCAAAGAAAAAGCTCGCAAGCTTCACAAGAGAAAACTTCTCAAAAGAGTGTATTGTATTATGCAAAAAGTGTGTCTTACAATGAAGCACAAGGCCCCTATTTATAGTGTAGGGTGGCCGAAATTCATGTCTTTTAAACAAGACATGGAATCAATCTCTAATCAATCAATCAAGATTATGAAATAACACTTTAGGAAAATTTCCCAATCTCTCAAGATTCTTACAATCACTCTAAACAATTAAGGCATGACTTTATTCTTGATTAAACCTACAAGAATAAGTCCTAATCAATTAAGATTTATTCTAATTAACTGAAAATCTGCTGGAAATAAATTAAGGCAGTCGCCCCCTTCTCTCCACACGCACAAGCCTTCCTTCCTCAATCTTCTAGATGCCTTCCAATGCAAGTAACTTCTAGAATCTTCAAGATGGACTTGTACCATGTAATGGGCTTGAAAATCGGCTGGCCTTGACCAATATGGACACCATTTAAGGTTAAAAATCATCCATGAAGGACTAAAAAACCCCTTAAAGAGCCCAAGATACAAAACAATTAAAATTGACCTAATAACCAAATATTGTGGCCAAATTAGGCTAGTAGGTGAGGCCACAATCCTCATGCACTTCAAGTGATGTCTTGATCCAAATAAACACTTAAGATGATAATTTCCTTGGGCTTGGGATCATTCTTGAAAATAACCTCTTTGTCATAATGCTCATGAACCATCAAATTAAGCTTTTCTTCAACCCTATTCGTCCTAGATCATGTCATTGGACCTTGAATATCTACTAATAGATCTCTTTGGTAGGTGCTACTAGGATGAACATAAGAATAAAGTGTAGAGTTACCTTGAGGTGAGCCTAGGTTCACATTACTTAGGCGCATGATTAGTAGTCTTCTAGGCTTTCTTCTTCCTTTGGATTAGAAGGAGATCCCAAAGCCTTGACTGTGACTAAAGCCTGTTTTTTCTCTTGAAAAAGACCTTCAGCCGACACCAATACAGCTAAGAGCTCGGATAGAGTATATACTCACTTATTCATTTTATAATTCAACCGAAACTGCTCAAAGCTCTGAGGCAAACTCTGGAGGATGATATCAACTTAGGTTTCACCATCGATCTCACCTCCCAATACCTCAATCTCATTGATGTTACTAATCATTTCAAGGATGTGAGCTCTCACATGTCCAGCCTCAGCCATCTAGTTTGCCATAAGCTTTCTCATAGCGACTTGTCTAGCTGCTCTGTCTTGATGACTGAACATCTCCCTCAAATTAGCCATCATGTCAAAAGCAGAGATCATTGACTGATGCTGATGTTGCAGAACATTCGACATAGAAGCCATAATATAACACCGCGCCATCTCATTAGCCTTTCTCTACCTCTGATAGGCTTCTCTTAAATCTGGAGTTGACTCGTCGTTAGGCGTGTCTGGGCATACCTCAGTGAGCACGAACTTGCACTGCTCAGCCGTTAGGACAATATCCAAGTTGCATTTCCAATCGATATAATTTAGACCAATTATTTTGTTCACTTTTAGTATGACAGATAATAGATTAAATGCCATATCGATAACCAAAAAAATAAATAAACAGAACATGTTTTAATAAAAGAAAATTCAAAAATATTGATTCCTCAAAAACAATATAATCTATCTACCGACATCTCTTTCACTGGGATTCACGCAAGTCACGATAGTGTGAACGTTTATGTTAGCCCACATTCATTCGAGAAGAACCTAGTTCATTTATCTCATTATCTGACAAAATGTTCTATTGACCAATGAAATTAATAGTCGGTACTTTCAGCCATACACAAAAGTAGCGTAATCTCGATGGGAAGAATACTACTAATTGTATACTAAGTGTTTGTCATTACGAGACTTCTAAATTTGTTACCTCGGCTAGTGTGCCTCGGATGGAGAGGTTATCATATTTTTCCAGTTTAACTTACTATAGTCATCTTTCTTAGAAATTCAATCTAGTGATCCGTGGATTCGACTCATTCGATATGGAGAAAGACCCTAATGCCAAAGCGCAAGTCTACCCACATCACTTATGAATTCGTAATGGAGGCTATGGGAATTAATTAACTAACCCGCTCCCACTTAGATTTTTAAAACGAGGGTTTTTCAATTTTAACATGCCATTAACTATCCTAAATTATGCACATTCTAAAACCTATGTTTTAATCATGCATTAAAATAAAATATAAATTTAAACACATACGCATGCAATTAAAACAATAAATATGAGAAATAAATATGTAAATAAATTTTCAGAATATTATGGTTTTCAAGATTGCGCTTCTCTTCCATCTGCTGCCTTGTTTGTGTGTCCCGTCAGGTCACTCTAATGGATTGAGTCTGAATTTGAGATTTCGGAGTTACCCCAAAGAACGGGCCATACGCGTAGCCTTTTAGGCCACACGCACAAACTGCGCGCACATGGGTCGTGCCCGCAGTTGGGCCATATGCACTACTGGTACCCAAGTGTCGTACAAGCAGTGCCCGCACACAGCACCTGCGTGCAGCAACACTGCAGCGGCACCGCGGCTACTGCCGATGGTGTCTTCTGGTGATTAGTCACCTGCTGCCCTTGTCCTGTCTCCGGGTCTTCTGCTCATCTCCCACTCTTTTATTGGTCTTATTACAATTCGACTGGATTTTCTCGAATTTTTACACAATCATTCGAATCACCCAAATTGAATCCAAGTTGTCCAAAATAACGTCTTCGATTACAAAATTTTCCTAAATACAAGGCTTGATTTTCTAGTAAAATAAAATCGACAATTACATATAAAAAATCCTACTACATATTTAATCTAATCCTACACTGCTTCCAACTCGTGATTTTACTACTACAAGCATTCACATTAAAAAACCAACCTGGACATGTCCCGTGGTTTATACAAACATAAACGCATAAACCATAATAGCCGGGATAACAAACCACCTGCATAAAATCCATGTAAACATTCCCGAATAACTCTAAACATTCCCGAATTTGAGTGGGCAAATATCCACGGGGATGGCTAAGGCACAAAATGAAGAAATCCAAAGAAACCCACTTCAAGAAAACTCAAACTGCCCAAATCTGAAACAGCTCAGAAGCTTGTGTCTAATCTGAAAACCCAACAGCCACTGCCAAATAAAAATTTATTCCCGTAGATCTAGACTGTGGCAAACCCGAAAGAACAAGCCATAGGATCAGTGCGACAGAAAAATTAAAACCAATGTAAGAAGCGGTGTCGTACAGCTCAACCGCGGTGAAGGGCGGCGGCGGGCGGTGAATCATGGGCAGCAATCTATTGGTGGTCTTCTAGGCTAGAGAACGGCTGAGCTCTCGAATATGAAGGATCAAAAACCGACTTCGAGAAAGAACCCAACGAAGAAGATGAAGTTCTCTCTATAGGCTTCACTTTCTCTCTCTGGAGGCAACTTAGCCTACAAGGTTTCTGATGTCTTCTAAATGCCTAACTTAAACTATTTATAGGGAGCTTCTAAGGAGACCAAGTGGGCTTTTGAGTTGGGTCTTAATGTTTGACATTCGTTGACCCCTTAGTTTTCCCTAGACTAATTAACTCCAAACGAGCCTTTCGAATTAATTTCTTAACCCACTTCGTTAGTTAAATTTAATCGAACACTTAGGATTATTTTGTATAACCCACTTAGTCAATTAAATATTAATTAAACCTTTAGAATTAATTAATTTACTTTGTCGATTAGTCAAACGCATAATTACTAGTACCACTAACGGACCAATTATGGAACTACCACTCAAAAACGAATTTACTTCGCGCTCACTTTATTATTCTTCTATCTCCCCACATCAAAGATCAAGTGTTCATCGATTCATAAATTTACTAACAAATTAATTCATCGACTTCTTTGTATCCGAGATTAGTACCATTCGACTTTCTTATTATACCGGACATAAAGTCCACTGGCCAGATTTAGTATAATAAACCTTTCGAGCTCATTTCAGGAGCACCATCAACCCTGCGAACCGATACATAGATTGCTTTGACTAGCAACGGAACACAAAGAAATCAAACACTGCATACCCAACTTACCAAAATCTAGGCCTCAATTGACCGCACCCTTTGGCAAATCAAAGCAAACGATATCTAACTCTCATGCCTGCTCTAATATAGGGATTAAGAGATTAGAATACTAGGTTCGAATTAACTACGCCGATCAGTACAAGTTAATTCAATCCCGAATAGGTCGTGCTCAATATGCCCCTGGCACATCCGTATGATTTAATTAGTCTAGACAAACTAATTTCCAAATTACACGATAACCTAAACTAATAGTATGTTCAAACTATCTCAGTTACGAGCATTTGTTTCTATATCATTACTTTAACCAATAACGAGATCTACTGTGTTTTTCTACACATCGTTATCCAGTTCTATGATATAATATAACAAATTTAATACTGAAACAAAATGATATATCAACTGGGTATTAGTTTTTTATACAAGCAATAGCTTTTCACTATTTAAAACTAACAATCTCCCACTAATACTCAAAGCTATGCTATAAAGTACAAACATATTGTCCAATCCACTAATGACACGGCTGTCATAACGAAAGCTACAAAACACTCTTCAGCTCACTCACATGGCTCTCTTAAGAATCTGACTCCTATGCTCCACATGACTCTCAAAGACCTTTGGGGTCAATGCCTTTGTGAAAGGATCTGCAAGGTTGTCTCCTGATGCTATCTTGGTCACGGTCACATCTCCCCTCTTTACGATCTCTCGTATCAGGTGGTACTTGCGCTCTATGTGTTTACTCGTCTTGTAGGCTCGTGGTTCCCTTGAATTAGCAACTGCACCATTGTTATCACAATAGGCTATGATAAACCTCGACAACTTAGGGACCACATCTAAGTCCACCAGGAAGTTTTTGAGCCATACAGCTTCTTTCGCTACCTCTGATGCGGCAACGTACTCAGCCTCCATAGTGGAGTCTGTCACGCATTTCTGCTTAACACTCCGCCATACTATGGCTCCACCTCCTAGAGTAAACACAAACCAAAGGTAGACTTACTCTTGTCCATATCACCTTGAAAGTCAAAATTTGTGGAACTAGCTCCTGCACTCGATAAACCAATACGTGATCTCTCATCCTGCGCAACTACTTGAGAATGCATTTTACTGCCTCTCAATGAGCCTTCCCAGGGTTACTCTGATATCTGTTAACCATGCCAACGACAAAGCAAATATTAGGCCTAGTACATTAGATAGCATACATGAAACTACCCATTGTAGATGCATAGGTTACTGCCTTCATGGCATCTATCTCCTCGGCAGTCTTGGGACACTGCTCCTTTGATAAATGCACTCCATACCTAAAAGGTAGTGAACCCTTCTTGGAGTTCTGCATGTTAAAACGGGCCAGAATCGTGTCTATGTATGAAGCCTAGGAGAGTGTCAGAGAATGTCTCCTACGATCTTGAATAATATTGATCCCAAGGATATCTCCAGCCTCTCCCAAGTCCTTCATATCAAACTGTTGGGAGAACCATGCCTTTAAGTCTGACAACACCTTCTTACTGTTGCCAATAAGAAGAATGTCATCCACGTAAAGTACAAGGAACACCACCAAATCACCAGCACGCTTGCGGTATACACACTGCTCATCCGAACACTGAGTGAATCCATAGGATTAGATAAATTTGTCAAAACGGATGTTCCAAGATCTGGATGTTTGCTTAAGTCCATAGATAGACCTCTTGAGCTTGCATACCATGTGCTCTTGGCCCTGAACAATGAAACCTTCTGGTTGCTACATATAGATGGTCTTCTCAAGACTTCCGTTAAGGAAATCCATCTTGACGTCCATCTGCCAAATCTCATAATATAAATGAGCGGGTATGGCCCAGAGAATCCAAATCGACTTAAGCATAGCTACCGGGGTAAAGATCTCCTCATAATTGATACCCTTTTTCTGAGTATACCCTTTCACCACAAGCCTAACCTTGAAGGTCTTAGCCCTCTCGTTATATCCTCTCTTTCGCTTGTAGACCTATTTGCACCCAATAGGTCAAAACCCATCAAGAAGGTCTACAAGCTCCCATTCTTGATTTGAGTCCATAGAACCCATCTCAGCAATCATCGCTCTCTGCCAAGAATCTACATCTTTATCCTAGAGAGCCTCATTGAAGCTAACTGAGCCTGGTTCATGAGCGCCAGGGGTAAAATCCGAAGACTTACCCAAACCCATGTACCTGTCGGGTTGTTTGACAACCCTCCCACTACGATGAGGTGCTGTCTGTGTATTTACATCATCTGTGATAGTACGTTCAATACTTTGTGGTGTATCATCCTGTACTTGTGCATCTGGAATACTCGACTGACCCCTAAGCTCTTCTAATATGACTTTGTTGTTGGGCTTGTGATCTAAAATATAATTCTCCTTTAGAAATCTAGCATTGGTGTTGACCACCACCTTCTGATCCTGTGGACTATAAAATAGACCACCTCTCGTTCCTTTGGGATAGCTTATAAGCAGCATAACCTTTAATCTCGCATCTAACTGACCTGCATCTGCCTCAAGTACATATGTTGGACAACCCCAAATCCTGAGATGTCTCAGACTGGGCTTTCTCTCAGTCCACAACTCCAGGGGTGTCATAGGCATAGACTTAGATGGTACGAGATTAAGAATATAACACGCTCTCTCTAAGGCATAACCCCAAAAAGAGTTGGGCAACTCACTATAACTCATCATCATTCTAACCATATCCATAAGAGTTATGTTCTTCCTCTCTGCTACACCGTTCTGTTGGGGTGTGCAAGGTGCGGACAACTGGGACTGAATACCCTCTTCTGACAAATAGGTCATCAATTCATTAGAGAGGTATTCACTACCATGATCATATCGTAGGGTCTTGATACTGTTACCCAGATGCTTCTCCACCTCAGCCTTACACTCTTTGAACTTGCCAAAATATTCAGACTTGTGGCACATCAGGTATATGTATCTATATCTAGAGTAATCATCTGTGAATGTAACAAAATACTCATAACCACCTCTAGCCCGAACTGACATAGGTCCACACAAGTCAGAATAAACCCACTCTAAAACCTCTTTGGCCCGATACCCTTTGCCTTAAAAGGCCTCTTGGTCATTTTACCAACCCAAGCAAGACTCACAGATAGGAAAACTTTCAATATCTAATGAGACCAAAGACCCATCATTGACCAACATATGAATCCTACTAAGGTTGATATGACCTAGTCTTAGGTGCCAAAGATAAGTCTGGTTCAAAGGAGTAGACTCCTTTATCTTATTATGATTCGATGATGTGTCATTAATTTCTGTGTTTTGCAAAACTAGGGAGTTTGTCTTAATTAAAAACAAATTGTCAACCAATGTATCGGAACATATAAGTTTCTTGCTCTTTCTAATAAAAACATAATATCAGAAATGACAAACTTATAACCATCCAAAAGTAGCTTAGAAACTGAAAGTGAGTTCTTTCTAAAGCTTAGTACATAAAGACAATCTCTCAAATGTGAAACAGAGTCTGAAAAATAAAGATGAACTACTCCAATTGCAGCAACTGATGTCCGAACATCTCCCTAAGGTTAAACATTATCTTATAGGCTGAGATCAACAACTTAAAGGAAACAGATCTGCTCTAGGCTAAACCAAAAATCTCACTTTCATGCTATGCATTTCAGAATCAGAGACTTTCGATTTGGCCCAGACTCTAAATCATTTCCCCTGAACGGATCTAGGCTTAAACGTATTTGATTTATTAAAACGACAAACTAAAAATTAAATATTTAATTAAAATGGAGAATAAAGATAATACCTTTGAAGCGTGTCCCTCGCAAATAAGAATACTAAATCCTGAAATGCGAAACCCATAAGAAAATATCTTTCCTTTTTAATTTGGAATCACCCAAAATTAAAAGACAAGAACTTTACCTGAGAAAAGAATTTTCTTTTCAATTAGTAATCACCCAAAATCGAAAAGAAAGAATCTTTAACAAAAAAGGTTGAAACTTTGGTTGCGAAAACCACCAAAGAATCCCTTGAATAACTCCGAGATAGATCTGAAAGTTATGTGGGCAACTATATACCAAATCAACTAGCCTGAAAACTCTAACAAGAAAACTTGCCATGAAAACGAAAATCAAATCTGATTGGAAATCACCCAATCTATCAGATCTCTCCTGAAACAAACTCTAAATGAACAGATTTAGTTCCCAGAACTCAGATCTATCGTCAGATCTAAAGATCCAATGAAAACCAAGTCCATGCAGAAAAACACTGTTCACACCAGTACTGTTCACATCAGAAAACACTGTTCATGGTTACTGTTCACACCGAAAACACTGTTCATGGGGGACTATTGACACTGAAAACACTGTTCATGGGTTACCGTTCAAGCTGGAAACCCTGTTCATGCCAGAACTTCTTGTCTCACCGGATTCTTTCCATGTCGACAAAAAAAACAAGCCCACGTGTTTTCGAGAGAGAATATACCGACTTCGAGAAAGATTCTTGAATTGATCTAAAATCTCTCTCTAGGTTTTTCTTTGTCTAAGGAGGCAAGCCTTAAATTCTTGAGTTTTTGAGGCATTACTTAATCTATTTATAGGAGCTTCAAGGGAGACCTAGTGGCTTTTAAGTTGGGCCTTAATGTTGGACTTTCGTTGACTCTCTTGGTCTTCCCTAGACTAATCAACTATAATCGAACCTTTAGAATTAATTCCTTAACCCACTTCTTTAATTAAATATTAATCGAGCCCTTAGGATTATTTCATATAACCACTTTTTAAATTAAATATTAATCAAACCTTTAGGATTATTTAATTCACTTTGTCGATTAGTCCAATGCATAATTAGTCGTACCACTAACGGACCAATTACGGAACTACCGCTCAAAAATGAATTACTTCGAGCTCACTTTATTATTCTTCTATCTCCCCACATCAAAGATCTAGTACTCGTCGATTCATAAATTTACTGACAAATTAATTCATCGGCTTCTTGGTATCCGAGATTAGTACCACTCGACTTTCTTATTATACCGGACATAAAGTCCACCAGCTGGGTTTAGTATAACAAACCTTTCGAGCTCATCTCGGGAGCACCATCAACCCAATGAACTGGTAAATGGATTCCTTCGACTAGCAACGGCACACAAAGAAGCTAAACACCACATACCCAACTTACCGAGATTTAGGCCTCAATTGACCGCATCTTTTGGCAAATAAAAGCATACGATATCTAACTCTCATGCCTACTCCAATCTAGGGATTAAGAGATTAGAATACTAGCTTTGAATTAACTACACTGATTAGTACAAGTTAATTCAATCCCGAACAAGTCGCGCTCAATATGCCCCGGGCACATCCGTATGATTTAATTAGTATACACAAACTAATTATCCAAATCACATGATAATCGAAACTGATAGTATATTCAAACTATCTCAGTTACGAGCATCTGTTTATATATTATTACTTTAACCAATAACGAGATCTACTGTGCTTTTGTACACCTCGTTATCTAGATATATGATATAAAGGAACAATTTAATACTGAAACAAAATCGATATGTAAACTGTGGATATTAGTTTTTGATACAAGTAATAGTTTTTTAGCATTCAAAACTAACAATCTCCCACTAATACTCAAAACTATGCTCTGAAGTATAAAAATTGGTTTAATACTTATCCTAATGTCACACCAAAATCTAAAGAAATATCAAGGTTCAGCCAAGTATCTTAACTCCCATACCCATCACGTGGTTCTCAAAGATTTTTGCAGTCAATGCTTTCGTGAATGGATCTGCAAGGTTGTAAAATGATACTATGTTCACCTACGTCTCCCCTCTTTACGATTTTTCATAATGGGTGGTACTTGCGCTCTATGTGTTTACTCACCTTGTGGATTTGTGGTTCCTTCGAGTTTTTCACTGCACTATTGTATCGCAATAAACTATGATAAACCTGGGAAACTCAGGAATCACATCCAATCTACTATGAAGTTGCTAAACCACACTGCTTCCTTCGCTGCCTCTGACATGGGAATGTATTCAGCCTCAATGGTGGAGTCTGCCATACATTTCTGCTTGACACTCCGCCATACTATGGCTCTACTTCCCAGAGTAAACACAAACCCAAAAATAGACATTCTTTTGTCCATATCACTTTGGAAATCCTAATCTGTGTAATCTCCTTGAAACTAGCTCTTGCGCCTGATAGACCAAAACTTGGTCCTTCATTCTACGCAATTACTTGAGCTTTTCCTGGGTTACTCTGAAATCTGCTAACTATGCCGACGGCAAAGAAAATATCAGACTCGTAAACAACATAACATACACGATACTTCCTATTGCAAATGCATAAGGAACTGTCTTCATGGCTTCTATCTACTTAGGAGACTACTCCTTAGATAGATGCACTCCTTATCTGAAAAGTTGGAAACCCTTCTTGGAGTTCTGTATGTTAAAATGAGCCAGAATCATGTCTATGTAGGAATCCTGAGAAAGTGTCTGTGAACATCTCCTACGATCTCGAATAATCTTGATTCCAAGGATATGTCCAGCCTTTCCCAAATCTTCATATGAAACTTGTTTGAAAGACCATGCCTTTACATCTGAAAATACCTTCTCACTATTCAATAAGTAGAATATCATCTACCTAAAGTACAAGAAACACCACTAAGTTTCAATCATGCTTGTGATATACACCATGCTCATTCGAACACTGAATAAATCCATAGGACTGGATTATCTTATCAAACCGGATGTTCTAAGATCTGGATGCCTGCTTAAGTCCATAAATGGACTTCTTAAGCTTGCAAACCTTGTGTTCTTGGACCTTTACAATGTAATCATTGCCCTTTGCAAAGAATCTGCATCTTTATCTTGGAGTTTCTTATTGTAGTTAACTGGGTCTAGATCGTGAGCACAGGGGACCAAATCCGAAGATTTTTCGAAGCCCACGTACCTCTTGGGTTGTCTGAAAATCCTCCCACTTTAACAAGACACCGCATGTGTAATCGCATCATCTGTGACAAATCGTGCAGTATTCTGTGATATATCTACTTGTATTGGTGCATCAGGAATTCTAGACTGTCCCGTAAGCTATTTTAGCACAATCTCGTTACTTGGTATATGATTTATAATATAGTACTTTTCTAAAATCTAGTGTTGGTACTAACCACCACCTTCTGATCTTTAGCACTATAGAATACCTTCGTTCTGAAGGAAAACAGAACAAGCCCGGGTTAAGTCGAAAATCTCACTTTCGTGCAATGCATTCCAGAATCAGAAACTTTCGACAAAGCTCAGGCTTAAATTAATTTTCCCCTGAATGGATCCAGGCTTATACTTATTTAATTTATTAAATCGATAGAAAATGCACAAAGAATCAACCTTTTAATTAAAAGCAGAAAACATAAAGGTTATACCTTTGAAGCGAAGTCCAACGCAATAAGAACAACCAAATCTTTGCTTGCGATTACCACCAAAATCCGAAAGATAACTCCAAGAAACGTCGCATATTGCATGGGCAATAATATATCGAAGTGTGCTACCAAAGCCCATGAAAACCCACAAAGAAAATCCCTCAAATAAAGCAAAAGCTGCTCGATATCCGATCAAATCAGCCCACGGAAAACTGCTGCTGCCCAGCGGATTTCACCCAGCCCCGCCGCAATAAAAATTCGAAATAAACAGCCTTAAAGACTTGATCTTTGGCCATGATATGCACAAGATCATCCACGGATCACCAAAAGAGATCGACGTGAACAATCCTGGATCAAGCACGCCAAAAACCCAGCCCAAAAACTGCTGGAAATAACCCAATCCGTAGCGGCGTGAAATCAGTCTCTAAAGATTTGATCTTCGAGCTTTGCTTCAATTCGAGAAGTGAGAATCTAAGTTCGTTTTTGAAAGAAAACCCAAAAGGAAGAGAGTCTCTCTCTAGAACTTTCTCACTCAAGAAGCAAGACAAATGTCTTACAAGATTTTCTTAAGTTTCTTTGGCCTTAAGCTTTCTATTTATAGGGAGCTCTTAAGGAGACCTAGTGGGCTTTTGAGTTGGGCCTTTTAGTTTGACTTTTGTTGACCGCTTAGTCTTTCCTAGACTAATCAACTCCAATCGACCTATTCGAATTAATTTCTTAACGCATTTCCTTAATTTAATTTAATCGAACCCTTAGGATTAATTAATTCATATAGAATTAATTTATTAATCCACTTTGTCAATTAAATATTAATTAAACCTTTATGATTAATTAATTCACTTTGTCGATTAGTCAAATACATAATTAGTCGTACCACTATCGGACTAACTATGGAACTACCGCTCAAAAACAACTTTACATTGCACCACTATATTTTCTTCTATCTCCCCACATCAAAGATCTAGTGCTCATCAGTTTATCAATTTACTGACAAACTAATTCACCGACTTCTTGGTATCCGAGATTAGTATCACTCGACCTTCATATTATACTGGACGTAAAGTCCACTGGCCAGTTTTAGTACAATAAACCTTACAAGCTCATCTCAGGAGCACCATCAACCCGGCGAACAGGTACGTGGATTCCTCCGAATAGCAACGACACGTAAGAAGCTAAACACCGCATACCAAACCTACCGAGGTATAGGTCTCAATTGACCGCACTCTTTGGCACATCAAAGCATAAGATATCTAACTCTCACGTCCGTCCCGATCTCGGGATTGAGAGACTGAATACTATGACCGAATTGACTACGACGATTAGTACAAGTCAATTCTATCCAAACTGGTCGTGCTCAATATGCCCCGGGCATATCCGTGTGATTTAAATTAGTCTAGATAAACTAATTTCCAAACCACATGATAACCTATACCGATCGCATATTCAGACTATCTCAGTTATGAGCATACTTTTTATATATCAATACTTTAACCAATAACGGTATCTACTGTATCTTTCCACACCCCGTTATCTAGTTCTATGATATAATGGAACAATTTAATACTGAAACAAAATGATATGTCATCTGTGGATATTAGTTTTTGATACAAGCCATAGCTTTTCTGTATTCAAAACTAACACGTTCCTCTGGGATATCCTACAAATAGCATTACCTCCAATCTTGCATCTAACTTGTCCATATCTACCTTAAGCACATGTGCTGGACAATCCCAGATTCTGAGATGTCTAATACTTGGCTTTCGCCCTGACCATAACTCTATAGGAGTTGAAGGCATGGACTTAGATGGTATAATATTTAGATTGTAAGCCGTTGTTTTTAAGGCATATCCCCAAAACTAATGGAGCAACTCACTGTAACTCATCACAGATCTAACCATTTCCATAAGAGTTCTGTTTCACTGTTCTGCTGGGATTGAATCCTTATCTCTGATAAGTAGCTCCTAAATTCACCAAATAGTTATTCGCCACCACGATCGAATCGTAATGACTTGATACTTTTACAATGATGGTTCTCCACATCTGTCCAAAACTCTTTGAACTTGCCAAAACATTTAGCCTTGTGGCGCATCAAGTAAATGTACCCGTACCTTGAATAGTAATCTGTGAAGATCACAAAATACTCAAAACCACCTCTTGCCTGAATTATCATAGGTCCACATAAGTAAGAATGAACGAACTCTAAAATCTTTTTGACCTTAAAAACTTTCTTGGTCATTTTACCCTCCAAGCAGAATTCGTAAGTTGGGTAACTGTCAATATCCAATGAGCCCAAGGGCCCATCATTAACCAACCTTTGAATTCTGCTAAGGTTTATATGACCTAGTCTTAGGTGCCAAAAATGAGTTTGGTTCATTTTACACGATTCTTCCCTCTTATTATGATTCAATGATGTGTTATTTATCTCAGTGTTATGCACTACAGTGGAGTTAGTTTTTATCGAGAAGAAATTGTCCACCAATAAACCGGAACATATACATTTCTCATTCTTTCTAATAACAGAATTATTAGATAAAACAAACTTATAACTATTTGATAAGATTTTAGAAACATTAAGTAAATTTTTAAAAGAAAAACTCAGTTCATAAAGAATATTCTTCAAAAAAATTATTATAGCATAATTTTGAAAATAGATATAGCCACTCCCACTACTTTCACTGACACTCTGATAGTGCCACCCAAGTAAACTTCCATCTTGCCCTCTCTAAGCATTTGGGTTACTTAGTAAAACCTGCAAGAATTACAAACATGATCAGTGGTTCCTGAATCCACACACCAAATATCTGTGGGAGTCACCACTAAACATATCTCAGTAACTAAGGCAAAATCGTTGTACTAATGAGCTTTGGACAATCTGGCTTCTAATGTTCTGCCTTGCCATATCTGAAGCACTTGCCTTTCGGCTTCTTCTTCTTGGCAATGTCTTACTCAAGCACCTGATTAGCAATCTTCAAAGTTATGAGGCAAGCCCCGGAGTATCACCTCTCAAAGCCTCAATCTCATTGATATTTCTAATCATCTCAAGTTCATGGTCTCTCACAAGTGTGCCCTTTAGCCATATTTAACATTAGGCGTTTCTGGGCATACCTTAGTAAGCACGAACTTGCATTGCTCAGCCGTGAGAACAATGTCCAAATTGCATTTCCAATTGATGTAATTTGGACTAGTTAATTTGTTCTCCTTTAGTGTGACAAATATTTTATTAAAACTCATATTGAAAACTGAAAATAAATAAAGAGTCAAGTTTCAGTATTCCTTTTTGATAATATTGATATCCTCAAAATAATATAATCTCCCATCGACATCTCTCACACCGGGGATTAACGAAGGTCACGATAGGGTGAACATTTACGCTAAGCTACATTTGTTTGAGAAGAACCTAAGTTCATTAATTTCACTATCTGACCAACGATCTTTTGATCAATGAAATTAATAGTTGGTGATTTTAGCCGCACACATAAGTAACGTAACCTCAATAGGAGGAATACTACAAACGGTACACTAAGTGTATGCCATTACGTGATTTCTATGTTTGTTACTTAGGATACTAATGCACCTCAGATGGTAGGGTATCGCAAGTTTCTCTGATTAAACTCACTATAGTCATCCCTTTAGAAATTCAATCTAGTGATCTTGTGAATTGAAGACTCATCTGATAGGGAGGAAGGCTCTAATGCCAACGCGCAAGTCTAACCACATCACATATGAATTCATAAAGGAAGCCATGGGGATATTTACCAACCCACCCCCACTTAGATTTTTAAATTTGAGAATTTTTACGTTTTAACGTGCAATATCTTAACTATGGATATTCGCACCTATAAAACCGTTGGAGTTTAAATATGCGAATAATCTACCTTAGTTAATTGCACGTATTAAAAAAATGGTTTGTTTTTTATCATGCATAAAAACACAAAACGAAAACACACAATCAACGATAAGGACATAAAATGGGAAATACGTAATTAAACATTTCCAAACTATTATGGCCTTCTCAATCGTCACTTCCTTTGACGCCTTGTTTGTTGGTTTTGAATACAGAAAAGCTATGGCTTGTATCAAAAACTAATATCCACAGTTGACATATCATTTTGTTTCAGTATAAATTTGTTCCTTTATATCATAGAACTAGATAACGGGGTGTGGAAAGACACAGTAGATACCGTTATTGGTTAAAGTATTGATATATTAAAAGTATGCTCGTAACCGAGATAGTCTGAACATACTATCGGTATAGGTTATTGTGTGGTTTGGAAATTAGTTTATCTAAACTAGTTTAAATCACACGGATATGCCCGGGGCATATTGAGCATGACCAGTTTGGATAGAATAGACTTATACTGATCGGTCAGTCAATTCGGTCCTAGTATTCCGTCTCTCAATCCCGAGATTGGGACGGGCGTGAGAATTGGATATCGTATGCTTTGATTTGCCAAAAAGTGCGGTCAATTGAGGCCCATACCTCGGTAGGTTGGGTATGCAGTGTTTAGCTTCTTACGTGTCGTTGCTAGTCAGAAGAATCCACATACCGGTTCGCCGGGTTGATGGTGCTCCCGAGATGAGCTCGTAAGGTCTATTATACTAAACCCGGCCGGTGGATTTTATGTCTGGTATAATAAAAGGGCGAGTGGTACTAATCTCGGATATCAAGAAGTCAGTGAATTAATTTGTCAGTAAATTGATAAACCGATGAGCACTAGATCTTGAATGTGGAGAGATAGAATAAAATATAATGGCGCGATGTAAAGTTGTTTTCGAGCGGTAGTTCCATAATTGGTCCGTTAGTGGTACGACTAATTATGCATTTGACTAATCGACAAGGTGAATTAATTAATCCTAAAGGTTTAATTAATATTTAATCGACAAAGTGAATTAAGAAATTAATTCTATTTGAATTAATTAATTCTAAGAGTTCGATTAAATTAAATTAACAAAGTGGGTTTAATAAATTAATTCAAATGGGTCGATTGGAGTTGACTAGTCGGGAAAGACTTAGCGGTCAACGAAAGTCAAATTAAAAGGCCTAACTCGAGAGTCCATTAGGTCTCCTTATAAGCTCCTTATAAATATCCTTGTTAGGCAAGAAAGACAACAAGGAAACTTGATAGCCAAGAAAGGGCTAGTGTGAGAAAGTCTAGCTTAGAGTGAGAAATTCTTCTTCTTCGAATTCTCTCCTCGAAGTCAGCTAGGATCTTTCTTCTTCGAGATTAACTCTACCCTTTTAATCAGTCCCTCGATAGTTTGGAGCTGCTGCCGTCGCTGGTTCATTATATTCACCGGACTACTGGTCCAGTTTTTCTCGCCGGAATCGCGACTTGTGATCGGCTGAGTTTTTGCGCAGTCCGTGCAGCGATCGATCCATTGTGCAGCGCTTGATCTGAAAGATTTTGGTAGGATCTAGGTTTGCACTTGCTCGATTTACCACGCAACAAAAATTTCTATTAAAGCGCAATCTTAGAAAAGTACCTTTGAAGCGTGCACCTGGTGATTCTCTTGTATGCCTCAAAAACTTGGACCTCTTGTTGTGTGGGCAACAATCTAGAAGTCAATAGATCAGCAACTCACCACAATCCACCTGCTGAAAAAAAAATTCAGCACCTCCGCACCTAGCACGTACTGCAAACGCACTGCCCAGAGAGAGAGAAAGCAACACACAGGGCTAGCCAAGAAGGACCAAAATTCGGCCACTTGAAGGAAAAATCAGTCGCCCCAAAATTGCTAAAATTCGTTTTTGAGAGAGAGAGAGAGAGAATTTTCTCTCTCTAGATTCTTGAATAATGAATCTCTTGAATTGTGTGTCTTGAATAACTGATCCCTTGTCTATTTATAGAGTTACAAGAGAGACTCCAAGTTGGTTTAGGATTGGTCTTCCTACTGGGTTTCTGTTTTTCTTCAATCCTGTTTCTGGACTGATACAGATTCTGTTTCCTTCAATCCTGTTCCTGGACTGATACACTCCCAACTGTTATAGGGATTCACTTATCCCAATCCAGTTCCTGGGATGAATCACTCCCAACTGACACAGGGATTCACTTATCCCAAACCAGTTCCTGGGATGATTCACAACCAACTGACACAATGATTAATTAATTTCTAAATTAATTAAATCTACCTTTGTCAACAACCCAGTACATAATTAATCGTACCACTAACGGATTAATTATGGCACTACCAACCTACACCAGAATTGCTTTCGGAACAACTTATCAAAGATATAGTGCTCGCTAATTCATTAATTTACTGATAAATTAATTTATCAACTTCTTTAATTCCGAGACTAGTACCACTCGACCTTTTTACTATACTGGACATAAGTCCACCGGCCGGGTTTAGTATAATAAACATTTTGAGTTCATCTCGGGAGCACCATCACCCCGGACGCACCGGTACATGGTTTTCTTTCGACAAGCAGCAGCACACCAAGTAACTAAACACGCGCACCCAACCCACCGAGACTATTGGCCACATTTGACCTCACCCATTGGCATATCAAAGTACACTATGTCTAATCCTCATGCCCACTCGAGTCTAGGGATTTAGAGATAGAATACAAGAATCGATTTGTCTATTAAATCAGTACAAGATAAATCATTCCTAAGAGTCAAGTTCAACATGCCTTGGGCATATCTATATGATTCAATTAGTTTAGACAAACTAATTATCTGAATCACATAATAACCTAAACCGACAGTTTGTCCAAAACCGTCTCGGTTACGAACCTCATTTATATATTATGTCTTTCAACCAATGATGAGATCTACTGTGTCACACCAGACACCTCATCATCTACTTACATAATATAAATGGATGATAAATATGCACAACAAAATATGACTGAAACACAAATCGATATATTAATCTGAGAAACTGTACAATACAAGCATAGCTTATGTATTCTACTCCAACAATCTCCCACTAATACTTAAGCTGTGCTTTAAGTATACAACTACATACAATCCTACCCAATCTACTGCTATCTATCTAGAAAAACTGTCAAGGCTCTCCTAAGCATCTGATCCTCATGCCCTTCACATGAACATCAAAGACTTTTAAAGTCAATGTTTTCATGAATGGATCTGCAAGGTTATCCTCTGATGCTATCTTAGCCACGACCACGTCTACCCTCTTTACGATGTCTCGTATCAGGTGGTACTTGCGCTGTATATATTTACTCGTCTTGTGGGCTCGTGGTTCCTTTGAGTTTGCTACTGCACCATTGTTATCACAATAAACCGTGATAGATTTTGGCAAACCAGGAATCACATCTAAGTCCACTAGGAAGTTCTTGAGCCATACTGCTTCTTTCACTGCCTCTGATGCGGCAACATACTCAGCCTCCATGGTAGAGTCCGCCACGCATTTCTGCTTGACACTCTGCCAAACTATGGCTCCACCTCCTAGAGTAAACACATACCCTGAGATAGACTTGCTCTTGTCCCTGTCGCCTTGGAAATCTGAATTTGTGTAACCTCAGGGTACCAGCTCAGAAGCCTGATAGACCAGAACTTGGTCCCTCGTTCTGTGTAAATACTTGAGAATGCATTTTACTGCCTCCCAATGAGCTTTCCTGGGGTTACTCTGATATCTGCTCACCATGCCGACTGCATAACAGATATCAGGCCTCATACACAACATGGCATACATGAGACTTCCTATTGCTGAAGCATATGGAACTGTCCTCATGGTCTCTGTCTCCTCAACAGTCTTAGGAGAATGTTCCTTAGATAGAAACACTCCATGCCTGAAGGTATAAAACCTTTCTTGGAGTTCTGCATGTTAAAACGGGCCAGAATCGTGTCTATGTATGAAGCTTGGGAGAGCGTTAGCGAACGTTTCCTATGATCTCGAATAATCTTGATCCCAAGGATATGTCCCGCTTCCCCTAAGTCCTTCATATCAAATTGCTTGGATAGCCATGCCTTTATGTCTGATAACACTTTCTTGTTGTTGCCAGTCAATAGAATGTCATCTACGTAAAGCACAAGAAACATCACTGAGTTTCCATCACGTCTGCGATATACACATTGCTCATCCGGACACAGAGTAAATCCAAAGGACTGGATTACTTCATAAAACGTGATGTTCCAAGATCTGGATGCCTGCTTAAGTCCATAAATGGACCTCTTAAGCCTGCAAACCTTATGCTCTTGGCCTTTTTCAATGAATCTCCCTGGTTGCTGCATAAAGATGGTTTCCTCAAGACTTCCATTTAGGAAAGCTGTCTTGATATCCATCTGCCAAATCTCATAATCCATATGACCAGCTATGGCCAAGAGAATCCGGATTGACTTAAGCATGGCTACCGGGGAGAAGGTTTCCTCATAATCGATTCCCTCTTTCTGAGTATACCCTTTCGCCACCAGCCTAGCTTTAAAGGTTTTCACCTTCCCGTCAGGTCCTCTCTTACTTTCGTAGACCCACTTGTATCCGATGGGCTTAAACCCATCAGGCAGGTCCAGAAGCTCCAAGACTTGATTGCGGTTCATTGACCCCATCTCGGATATCATTGCCTTATGCCAAGATTCTGCATCTTTATCTCGAAGCACCTCATTGTAGTTAACTGGGTCAAGTTCAGGCACACCTGGGACTAGGTCTGAAGACTCTCCCACGCCAATGAACCTGTCTGGCTGTCTCACAACCCTTCCACTACGACGAGGCACCGCCTGTGTAGGCGCATCATCTGTGATCTCATGTGTATTGTGTGGTGTATCTACTTGTGATGGTGCATCAGGATTAGTAGTTTGTCATCTAAACTCTTCTAGTACTATCTTACTCTTGGGCTTGTGATCTAAGACATAGTCCTCTTCTAAAATTCTAGCGTTGGTACTTACACCACCTTCTGATCTTTAGGACTATAGAATAGACCACCTTTCGTTCCCCTAGGATATCCTACAAATAGCATTAATTCTCTTCTTGCATCTAACTTAGCTGTATCTGCCTTAAGCACATGCGCTGGGCAGTCCCAAATTCTGAGATGTCTTAGACTGGGCTTCCGCCCGTTTCACAACTCTACTGGGGTTGAAGGCACGGTTTTAGATGGTACAAGATTAAGAATATACATTGCCGTTTCCAAGTCATATCCCCAGAATGAACTTGGCAAATCACTATAGCTCATCATGGACCTAACCATTTCCATAAAAGTTCGGTTCCTCCTTTCTGCTACACCATTCTGCTGTGGCGTGCCAGGTGCAGACAACTGAGACTGAATTCCTACCTCAGTGAGGTAATCTCAAAATTCATGGGACAGGTACTCCCTTCCACAATCTGAACACAGTGTATTGATACTCTTACCATGATGCTTCTCCACATCTGCCCGACACTCTTTGAACTTGCCAAAACATTCGGACTTATGGTGCATTAGGTAAATGTATCCGTACCTAGAGTAGTCATCCGTGAACGTCACGAAATACTCATATCCCCTCATGCCTGGACCATCATAGGTCAACACAAGTCAGAATGAATCAACTCTAATACTTCTTTAGCTCTATAGCCTTTTTCTTTAAAAGGTCTCTTGGTCATCTTACCTTCTAAGCAAGATTTGCAGGTTGCATAACTGTCAATATCTAATGAACCCAAAGGTCCATCATTGACCAACCTCTGAATTCTACTAAGGTTTATATGACCTAGCCTTAGATGCCAAAGATAGGTTTGATTCAATTCAGAAGGTCTCTTCCTCTTATTAATGTTAGATACTGAGCTATCTATTTCTATGTTTTGCGCAACAGGGGATTTAGAGTTAACCACAAACAAATTGTCCGCCAATGAACCAGAACAAATAAGTTTTCCATTCCTTCTAATAATAACACAGTCATCAGAAAAAATAACCTTATACCCGTTCTTCAAGAGTTTAGAAACTGAAATCAAGTTCTTTCTAAAACTCGGTACATAAAGACAATTAACTAACTCTAAGCTAGAATTTTCAAAATTCAACTTAACTACTCCCACTGCTTCTACTGACACTCTTGTAGTGTCGCCCAAGTAGATATCCAATTCGCCTTCTCTAAGCTTCTGGGTTACTTGGAACCCTTGTAAACAATTACAAACATGGTCAGTGGCACCTGAATCAACACACCAAGTATCTGTGAGAATCGCCGCTAAACATGTCTTAGTAATTAAGGCATAATTTATCGTACTTATAAGCTTTAGACAATCCACTTTCCAATATCCCGTCTTATTTCACTTGAAGCACTTGTCTTTCGACTTCTTCTTTGCAATATCTGGCTTAGGCGCAATTTGTGCCTTTTTAGCTACTCCCTCGAGCTTTCTCTTCTTCTTTCCAGCCTTAGGCTCAGAAGAAGATTCTAAAGCTTCGACTGCGACTAAAGCTCGCTTCTTCTCTTGAAAAAGACTTTTAGTCGCCATCAACTCTGCCAAGAGCTCGGATGAACTCCACAACATCTTACTTATGTTGTAGTTCAACCGAATCCGCTCATAGCTTTGAGCTGCCATCAACTCTGCCAAGAGCTCGGATGAACTCCACAACATCTTACTTATGTTGTAGTTCAACCGAATCCGCTCATAGCTTTGAGCCAGCATCAACTCTACCAAGAGATCGGATGAACTCCACAACATCTTACTTATGTTGTAGTTCAACCGAATCCGCTCATAGCTTTGAGGCAAGCTCTGGAGGACAATACCGGCTTTGGTTTCACCAACGATTTCGCCTCCCACTACCTCAACTTTGTTGATATTACTAATCATGTCAATGACACGATCTTTCACAGGAACGCTCTCAGCCCTAAGGACAATGTCCAAGTTACGACTTCCATCGACATTATTAGTTCCAGTTAAATTGTTGTTTTTCAAAATAGCAGCTAAAGGATTTAATGCCATATCGATTTAAACTGGAAAGTAAACAAACAATGTTTCAGTTATATATGCTAGAATTTTCGAAAACATGAAAATCCAATTAATTATTGATTTCCCTCAAAACAATAATATTAATCCACCAACATCTCATCCACCGGGATTCTCGCAAGCCACGCAGTGTGGACGTTTACGCTAACCCACATTCGTTTGAGAAGAACCAAGTTTATTAACTACACTATCTGACCAACGATCTTTTGATCAATGTAGCTAATAGTCGGTACTTTCAGCCGCACAAGTAAGCAGCGTAACCTCGCGGGAGGAATACTGTAGATCGTACACTAAATGAGTGCCATTACGTGACTTCTATGTTTGTTACCTCAGGATAGTGCGCCTCAGATTGAGAGGGTGTCGCATTTCTCCTAGTTAAACTCGCTCTAGTCATCTTACTCAGAAGTTCATAGTCTAGCGATCTCGGGGCTGGACACATCGCATATGAACCCGTAATGGAGGCCATGGGGATATAACACAACCCGCTCCCACTTAGATTTCCAAATTGAGGGTTTTTCCGATTTTAACATGCAATTAACTAACCTAAGTTATATGCAACCATAAAACCAGACATGCTTTAATTCATGCATCTAATATACAGCAGAAAAATAAAGCATAAAAATTAAAACGATAAATACGGGAAATAAATACGTAAAATAAATTTCCTGACTATTATGGTTTTAATTGCTTCCATCCTTTGCCTTGATCTCGTGTCCCATCACGTCACTCGATGGAGAGAGTCTTGAACTTCAAAAAAACGAAAACTGGAGGAAAAACGGGCCAAAAACAGCTTGAACGGCTCGAACAGGCCGCCCGGGCCGCAGCCTGCGAGCACAGCCGCAAGGGCAGTGCGCGCGGCCTGCGTGCCCGATTGGCCGTGCGCGCGGCATTGCACGCCCAGCAGCATGCTGCTGCCTGCTGCTGCGTTCCCCGGCCGGCGCGACTGCTGCCGGCGGTCGTTGTCGGCGTCGCCTCCTGCCGCCAATTCCTCCTTCGCTTTTTCCCACGCTATTTGGTTTTCTTGCAATTCGTTCTAGGTTTTCCTGGGTTTCTTCAAAATTCATGATAACCCAAAACCCACGAATCCAAGTCGCCCATCATAACGCCTTCGATTACAAAAAACAATTTTCCTACTACAAGGAATTCTAGGAAAATTAAATAATCGAAATTACATAGAAAAAATCCTACTACATATTTAATCAAATCCTACACGGCTTCCAGCACATGGTTATACTATTACAAACATTCATAATAAAATTAAATCTGGACATGTCCCGGAGTTTAATTAAAACCCATACAAACATAACTATAATAGTCGGGATTCTAAACCACCTGCAAATAAAACCATGTAATAAATCGAACAAGTACCAAAACCCCCTAAACTAGGCTCTGATACCAATTGATAGATTTTGGTAGGATCGGGATTTGCACTTGCTCGATTTACCACGCAACAAAAATTTCTATTAAAGCGAAATCTTAGAAAAGTACCTTTAAAGAGTGCACCTGGTGATTCTCTTGTATGGCTCAAAGACTATGACCTCTTGTTGTGTGGGCAACAATCTAAAAGTCAATTGATCAGCAACTCACCACAATCCACCTGCTGAAAAAAATTCAGCACCTCCGCACCTAGCACGTACTGCAAACGCACTGCCCGGAGAGAGAGAAAGCAACACACAGGGCTAGCCAAGAAGGACCAAAATTCGGCCACTTGAAGGAAAAATCAGCCGCCCCAAAATTGCTAAAATTTGTTTTTAAGAGAGAGAGAATTTTCTCTCTCTAGATTCTTGAATAATGAATCTCTTGAATTGTGTGTCTTGAATAACTGATCCCTTGTCTATTTATAGAGTTACAAGAGAGACTCCAAGTTGGTTTAGGATTGGTCTTCTTACTGGGTTTCTGTTTTCATTCAATCCTGTTTCTGGACTGATACAGATTTTGTTTCCTTCAATCCTGTTCCTGGACTGATACACTCCCAACTGTCACAGGGATTCACTTATCCCAATCCAGTTCCTGGGATGAATCACTCCCAACTGACACAGGGATTCACTTATCCCAAACCAGTTCCTGGGATGATTCATAACCACCTGACACAAGGATTAATTAATTTCTAAATTAATTAAATCTACCTTTGTCAACAACCCAGTACATAATTAATCGTACCACTAACGGATTAATTATGGCACTACCAACCTACACCAGAATTGCTTCCGGAACAACTCAATTAAATTATATTCATAATCTTCCCACATCAAAGATATAGTGCTCGTTAATTCATTAATTTACTGATAAATTAATTTATCAACTTCTTTAATTCCGAGACTAGTACCACTTGACCTTTTTACTATACCGGACATAAGTCCACCGGCCATGTTTAGTATAATAAACATTTCGAGTTCATCTCGGGAGCACCATCACCCCAGATGCACCGGTACATAGTTTCCTTTCGACAAGCAGCAGCACACCAAGTAACTAAACACACGCACCCAATCCACCGAGACTATTGGCCACATTTGACCTCACCCATTGGCATATCAAAGTACACTATGTCTAATCCTCATGCCCACTCGAGTCTAGGGATTTAGAGATAGAATACAAGGATCGATTTGTCTATTAAATCAGTACAAGACAAATCATTCCTAAGAGTCTAGTTCAACATGCCTCGGGCATATCTATATGATTCAATTAGTTTAGACAAACTAATTATCTGAATCACATAATAACCTAAACCGACAGTTTGTCCAAAACCGTCTGGGTTACGAACCTCATTTATATATTATGTCTTTCAACCAATGATGAGATCTACTGTGTCACACCAGACACCTCATCATCTACTTACATAATATAAATGGACGATAAATATGCACAACAAAATATGACTGAAACACAAATCGATATATTAATCTGGGAAACTGTACAATACAAGCATAGCTTATGTATTCTACTCCAACATGATCTTGGTTGCAGATCGGTGTGGTGAACCGCTAGCTTGGCGAGAGCTTTGAGCTAGTGTCTAGATCTCCGACAGGTTGGATCATTTTCTTGCGAAGCAAGTTATCCTTTTTACGATGACAGCTCCTGGTTTGCGCAGAAGCCTTCGGGCAGTTCTGTTCTTGGGTATTAAGAGTTATTTTGATGTGGGTTTCCTTGGTTTTTCTTAATTTTGCCGTGGGTAACTCCGTAGATAATAGCCCACACTATTTCGAAGTTGGATCGGAGTCATTCTTCGGATTTCTTGTGGTTATCGCAACAAAGATTGGATTTTTTTCTTTAGGCAAGGGACTTTGGTACAAAAGGTAGAATATTTAATATTCCGCTTCAATTAAAGATTTAATTTTTGTGTCCCGATTAATAAATTAAATAAGTATAAGCTAAGATCCGTTCATGGGTAAACTAATTTGAGCCTGAGCTTGGTCAAAAGCTTCCGATTCTGGAATGCATTGCACGAAAGTGAGGTTTTCGATTTAGCCCGAGCTTGTTCAGTTTTCCTTCATTGTTGACACGTCTCGTCGCTTCACTCCCTCTCGTTATAAGGACCCTTAGAATTTATCCAGTTTTTCTCATTTTACTACGTAATTAGGAATCACCCAATATTATGACAAACCAAAAATAATAAATTCAATTTGCCTATAACGACTCGTTATTTGGTTCCTCCTAATTCGTCCTGGTTTTCTCGGTTCTCTACGTAATTAGGAATCACCCAAAATTACGATAAACCAAAACCCACGAATATGAGTTACCCACAATAACATCTTCATCATAATACATAAATTCCTATATACAAAGACTTTCTAGGAATTTAAAGACGATAGCATTAGATTAAATCCTACTACAAGATTCATCTAATCCTACACGGCTTCAAGCTCATGGTTATTACTATTACAGACATTTTCATTCAAAAATAAAAATGAGCCCGGACATGTCCGAGGGTTTATGAATAAATGTAAATACCATAATAGCCGGGAATAATAACCACCCGTTAATATATCAACAATACAAAAATAACAAAGTCGTGTAATAAATCAAACAAGTATAAAGCCAAAACACTCTCTCTGATACCAATTTGAAGGAAACTGATCTGGTCTGGACTAAACTGAAAACCTCATTTTCATGCTATGTATTCCAGAATCGGAGACTTTCGATCTGGCCCAGACTCTAAATTACTTCCCCTGAATGGATCCAGGCTTATACGTATTCAATTTATTAAAATGACACGCTAAAAATTAAATCTTTAAGAAAAGTGAAAGATAAAGATAATACCTTTGAAGCGTGTTCCTCGCAAACAAGAATGCCAAATCCTGAAATGCGAAACTCACTAGAAAAGATCTTTTCTTTTTGATTTGGAATCACCCAAAATTAAACGATAAGAACTTTGCCTAAGAAAAAAATTTCTTTTCAAATAGGAATCACCCAAAATCGAAAAAGAAATAATTTTTAACAAAAAAATGTTGAAACTTTGGTTGCGAAAACCACCAAAAAATCCCTCGAATAACTCCAAGATAGATCTGGAAGTTGTGTGGGCAACCATATACCATATCAACTAGCCTGAAAACTCTAACAAGAAAATCCGTCAGGAAAACGAAAATCATATCTGATTGGAAATTACCCAATCTATCAGATCTATCCTGAAATGAACTCCAAATGAATAGATCTAGTTCCCGAAACTCATATCTATCGTCAGATCTAAAGATCCAACGAAAATCAAGCCCACGCCAGAAAACACTGTTCACGGGGTTACTGTTCAAGCCAGAAACACTGTTCACGCGTTACTGTTCATGTCGAAAACACTTAAAAGATAAGAATTTTGCCTAAGAAAAGATTTTTCTTTTCAATTAGGAATCACCCAAAATCGAAAAGAAATAATCTTTAACAAAAAAAAGGTTGAAAATTTGGTTGTGAAAACCACCAAAGAATCCCTCGAATGACTCCGAGGTAGATCTAGAAGTTGTGTAGGCAACTATCTACCGCTAGCCCAAAAACTCTAACAAGAAAACCCATCAGGGAAACAAAAATCAGATCTGATTGGAAATCACCCAATCTATCAAATCTCTCCTGAAACGAACTCCAAATGAACAGATCTAGTTCCTGGAACTCAGATCTATCGTCAGATCTAAAATCAAACGAAAATCAAGTCCACGCTGAAAAACACTGTTCACGCTGACTGTTCACGGTACTGTTCACGCCAGAAACACTGTTCACGCTGGAACTTCTTGCCTCACCGGATTTTTCCCACGTCGACAAAAAGACAAGCCCATGTGTTTTCGGGAGAGAATACACCGACTTTGAGAAAGATTCTTGAATAAATCTAAAATCTCTCTCTAGGTGTTTCTTTCTCTAAGGAGACAAAACTAGAATTCTTGAGTTTCGAAGGGATTTTACTTAATCTATTTATAAGAGCTCAAGGGAGACTTAGTGGGCTTTTGAGTTGGGCCTTAATGTTGAACTTTCGTTGACTCTCTTAGTCTTCCCTAGACTAATCAACTCCAATCGAACCTTTAGAATTAATTCCTTAACCCACTTCGTTAATTAAATATTAATTGAGCCCTTAGGATTATTTCGTATAACCCACTTTGTCAATTAAATATTAATTAAACCTTTAGGATTATTTAATTCACTTTGTCGATTAGTCCAATGCATAATTAGTCGTACCACTAACGGACTAATTATGGAACTACCGCTCAAAAATGAATTTCTTCGCGGTCACTTTATTATTCTTCTATCTCCCAACATCAAAGATCTAGTGCTCGTCGATTCATAAATTTACTGACAAATTAATTCATTGACTTTTTGGTATTCGAGATTAGTACCACTCGACTTTCTTATTATAACGGACATAAAGTCCATCGGCCGGGTTTAGTATAATAAAACTTTCGAGCTCATCTCGGGAGCACCATCAACCCTGTGAACCGGTACATGGATTACTTCGACTAGCAACGGCACACAAAGAAGCTAAACACCACATACCTAACTTACCAAAATTTAGGCCTCAATTAACCGCACCCTTTGGCAAATCAAAGTATACGATATCTAACTCTCGTGCCCACTCTAATATAGGGATTAAGAGATTAGAATACTAGCTTCGAATTGACTACGCCGATCAGTACAAGTTAATTCAATCCCGAACAGGTCGTGCTCAATATGCCCCGGGCACATCTGTATGATTTAATTAGTCTAGACAAACTAATTATCTTGAATCATATAGATATGCCTGGGGCGTATTGAACTGGACCATTTGGAATGATTTGTCTTGTACTGATTTAATAGACAGATTGTTTTTAGTATTCTATCTCTTAATCCCTAGACTCGAGAGGGCATGAGGATTTGACATAGTGTACTTTGATCTGCCAATGGGTGAGGTTAATTGTGGCCAATAGTCTCAGTAGGTTGGGTGCGAGTGTTTAGTTGCATGGTGTGCTACTGCTTGTTGAACGGAAACCATGTACCGGTGCGTCCGGGGTGATGGTGCTCTTGAGATGAGCTCGTAATATTTATTATACTATACCCGGCCGGTGGACTTATGTTTGGTATTGTAAAAAGGTCGAGTGGTACTAGTCTCATAATTAAAGAAGTTAATTAATTAATTTATCATTAAATTAATATATTGACGAGTACTAAATCTTTGATGTGGGGAGATTATGAATAAATTAATTAAGTTATTCCATAAGCAATTCTGGTGTAGAATGGTAGTGCCATAATTAATCTGTTAGTGGTACGATTAATTATGTATTGGGTTATTGACAAAGGTAGATTTAATTAATTAAGTAATTAATTAATCCTTGTGTCAGTTGGTTATGAATCATATCAAGAACTAGATTGGGGATAAGTGAATCCCTGTGTTAGTTGGTTATGAATCATACCAGGAACTGGATTGGGATAAGTGAATCCCTGTATCAGTTGGATGTGTATCAGTCCAGGAACAGGATTGAAGGAAATAGAAACCTAGTATGAAGGCCAATCCAAAACCAACTTAGGGTCTCTCTTGTAACTCTATATATAGACAAGGGATTAGCTATTCCACAATACACAATTCTATAAGTTTTCAAGACAAGAAAACTTAGAGAGAGAAAATCCTAGAGAGAGAAAATTTAATCTCACTAAATTCGGATTTCTCAAGCCTTAAGGCTGCCGAAATTTGTCCAAGATTTTGGCGGCTTTTGTGTGGCTTTCTCTCTCTCCGGGCGGTGCGTGGATTGTACGCGCCAGGTGCAACGGTGCTGGAATTTTTCTGGCAAATGGATTGTGGTGATTAGCTTATCGATTGCTCGTTAGATTGCTGTCCACACAGTATACAAGCAAAGTCTTGAGGCATACAAGAGAATCACCTGAGTATACGCTTCAATAGGTAATTCTTATGTTTCTGCTTTAATTAAGAATTTTTGTTTCGTGATAAATCGAATAAGTACAAACCAAGATCCTGTACAATGTTATTTCAAGCAAGGGTTGGAATAGCGATTGTACTAGAGTCTAGGCCTGGCCAGAGATTCTGATTCTGGAATGCATAGCACGAAAGTGAATTTCTAGCTAGGCCCGGGCAGATAATCTTTCATTTCTACACCTCGTTATCTAGATATATGATATAAAGAAACAATTTAATACTGAAATAAAATCAAAATGTAAACTGTGGATATTAGTTTTTGATACAAGCAATAGCTTTTTAGTATTCAAAGCTAACACAACTGATGCAGGTGCTACAGTATACTCGACATAGAAGACAAGATGTAGCACCTAGTCATCTCATCAGCTTTATTCCACCTAGAGTGAGCCTCTCTCTCCTCAGGAGTGGAACCATCAGTGGGCACTGGGGGGCACTCTTCAACGAGCACGTACTTATAACCCTCAACAGTAAGAACAATGTCCAGGTTACGCTTCCAATCAATGTAATTAGGACCAGTGAGTTTGTGTTGATTCAAAATGACAGTAATGGATTGAACGACATATCGACAACCTAAAAATAAATAAACAATCAAGTTTCAGCATCCTTTTTCAAAAATATTGATATCCTCAAAAACAATTAAATCTCCCACTGACATCTCTCACACCGGGATTAACGCAGGTCACGTTAGGTGAATGTCTACGCCAGGCCACATTCGTTCAAGAAGAACAAAAGTTCATTAATATCACTATCTGACCAACGATCTTATGATCAATGAAATTAATAGTCGATGATTTTAGCCGCACATATAAGCAGCGTGACCTCTTAGGAGGAACACTACAAACGGTACACTAAGTGTATGCCATTATGTGACTTCTAAGTTTGTTATTTAGGCTACTAATGCGCCTCGGTAGCGAGGGTGTCGCAAGTTTCTCCAATTAAACTCACTATAGTCATCTCTTTAGAAATTCAATCTAGTGATATCGTGGATTGAAAACTTATCCGTAGGGAAGAAGGCCCTTGGCCAGCACGTAGGTCTATCCACATCACATATGAATTCATAATGGAGGCCATGGGGATATATACCAACCCACTCCCACTTAGATTTTTAAATTTGAGAATTTTTACGTTTTAACATGCAATATCTTAACTATGGATATTCGCACCCATAAAACCGTTGGAGTTTTAATATGCGAATAATCTACCTTAGTTAATTGCACGTATTAAAAACTGTTTGTTTTCGATCATGAAAAACATAAAACAAAAACACACAAGCAATGATAAGAAAATAAAACGGGAAATACATAATTAAACATTTTTTGACTATTATGGCCTTCTCTATCATTACTTCCTTTTTCGCCTCGTTGACACATCCCGTCACGTCGCTCCCACTCGTTATTTAGATTCCTCTCAATTTTTATGGATTTTCTCGATTTTCAACGTAATTAGGAATCACCCAAAATTACAATAAACCAAAACCCACGAATACGAGTTATCGAAAATAACGTCTTCGTCATAAAACATAAATTCCTATATACAAAGGCATTCTAGGAATTTAAAGATGACAACATTAGATTAAATCCTACTACAAGATTCATCTAATCCTACACGGCTTCCAGCTCGTGGTTATTACTTGTAAAGACATTACCATTCAAAATAAAACGAGCCCAGACATGTCCCGGGGTTTATGAATGAAAATAAAACCATAATAGCCAGGAATAATAACCACTTGTTAATATATCGACAATGCGAAAATAACAAAGCCAAAACAAAGCCGTGTAATAAATCGAACAAGTATAAAGCCAAAGCACTCGCTCTGATACCAATTTAAAAGAAACAGGTCTAGCCCGGGCTAAATCAAAAATCTCACTTTCATGCTATGTATTCCAGAATCGGAGACTTTCGATTTTGCTCAGGCTTAAAATCATTTCCCCAGAATGGATCTAGGCTTATACTAATTCGATTTATTGAAACAACACGCTAAAAATTAAATCTTTAATTAAAAGCAGAAGTTCAAAATATTATACCTTTGAAGCGTGTCCCCCGCAAATAAGAAAACAGGCGAATCCACTAAAGAGTCCTGAAAATAACTCCAAACAATCTCAAATTTGAGTGGGAAAATATCCACGGGATAGCTAAGGCACAAAACAAAGAAATCCAAAGAAACCCACTTCAAGAAAACTCAAACAGCCGGAGGCCTGTGCCTAATCTGAAAACCCACCAAACACTGCCAAATAAAACTTTCTGCCCTAAGATCTAGACTTTGGCGAACCCGAGGAACAAGCCATATGATCAGTGTGATAGAAAAATTAAAACCACCGCAAGAAGCTGCGCCGGACAGCTTGACCGCGACAGCGAAGAGCGGAGGCGACAAGCTTGGCGCAGCGGCGGACGGTGAATCCTGGGCAGCGATCTATTGGTGGGTTTCTAGGCTAAAGAATTGGCTGAGCTCTTGAAGAAGAAATATCGAAAACCGACTTCGAGAAAAAACCCAATGAAGAAGATGACGTTCTCTCTCTAGGCTTCACCCTCTCTCTAGAGGCAACTTAGCCTACAAGGTTTCTTATGTCTTCTAAATGCCTAACTTAAGCTATTTGTAGGGAGTTTCTAAGGAGACCTAGTGGACTTTTGAGTTTGGTCTTAATATTTGACTTTCGTTGACCCCTTTGTCTTCCATAGACTAATCAACTCCAATCGAGCCTTTCGAATTAATTTATTAACCCACTTCGTTAATTAAATTTAATCGAACCTTAGGATTATTTCGTATAACCCACTTAGTCAATTAAATATTAATTAAACATTTAGAATTAATTGATTCACTTTGTCGATTAGTCAAACGCATAATTAGTCGTACCACTAACGGACCAATTATGGAACTACCGCTCAAAAACGAATTTACTTCGCACTTACTTTATTATTCTTCTATATCCCCACATCAAAGATCTAGTGCTCGTTGATTCATAAATTTACTGATAAATTAATTCATTAACTTCTTTGTATCCGAGATTAGTACCACTCGACTTTCTTATTATACCGGACATAAAGCCCACTGGCTAGATTTAGTATAATAAACCTTTCGAGCTCATCTTAGGAGCACATCAACCTGGTGAACCGGTACATGGATTCCTTCGACTAACAACGGCACACAGAGAAGCCAAACACCGTATACCTAACTTATCAAGATCTAAGCCTCAATTGACCATACCCTTTGGCAAATCAAAGCATACGATATCTAACTCTCATACCCGTTCCAATCTAGGGATTAAGAGATTAGAATACTAGGTTTGAATTAACTACGCCGATCAGTACAAGTTAATTCAATCCCGAATAGGTCATGCTCAATATGTCCTGGGTACATCTGTATGATTTAATTAGTCTAGACAAACTAATTTCCAAATCATACGATAACCTAAGCTGATAGTATGTTCAAACTATCTCAGTTACGAGCATCTGCTTACATATCATTACTTTAACCAATAACGAGATCTACTGTGCTTTTTTACACCTTGTTATGTAGTTCTATGATATAATGGAACAAATTTAATACTGAAACAAAATGATATTTCAACTAGGTATTAGTTTTTTATACAAGCAATAGCTTTTTAGTATTCAAAACTAACAAAAAGAGATTTCTCAAATTATGAGTTCTGTATCTTGGTTTGCTGACTCTTGTCTCTTTATATAGAGCTACAAGATAGACGTTAAGTGGGCTTGAGTTAGGCCTTCTTATTAGGCTTGCATTTTATTAGTTTCTAAATCACAACTGGATTTCCTAATACTAATTGACCCAAGGATAATTAATTAAATAATTAAATCCACTTTGTCAATTAACCTAACACAAAATTAATCGTACCACTAACAGATTAATTATGGAATTTTTGCTCAAACTGAAATTTCTTTCGGAACCACTTATTTAATAATTCTTTAATCTCCTCAAGTCAAAGATATAGTGCTCGTCAATTTATTAATTTACTGATAAATTAATTAATCGACTTCTTCTCATCCGAGATTAGTACCACTCGACCTTTTTACTATACAGGACATAAGTCCACCGGCCGAATTTAGTATAATAAACTTTACGAGCTCATCTCGAGAGCATCATCACCCCGGACACACCGGAACATAGTTTCCTTTTGACAAGCAACAACACATCAAGCAACTAAACACGTGCACCCAACCTACCGGGAATATAAGCCTCAAGTGACCGCACTCTTTGGCAAATTAAAGTATACTATGCTTAATCCTCATGTCTGTTCTAGTCTAAGGATTAAGAGATAGAATACAAGGTTCAAATCAACTACTAAAAAATAGTACAAGTCAATTCAATCCTCAATCGGTGATGCTCAATATGCCCCGGGCATATCTATATGATTCAATTAGTTCAAACAAACCAATTTCAGAATCACATAATAACTTAAACCGACAGTGTGTCCAAAGCTATCTCAGTTACGAGCCTTATTTATATATCATAACTTTAACCAATGATGAGATCTACTGTGTCACACCAGACACCTCATCATCAAGTCATATGATATAAAAGGACAACATATGTGAAAACATAAAACAATTTAACTAAAACATTCAATCGATATAGAAATCAGGAAATAGTTTTTATACAAGCAAAGTTTTTAGTATTCAAAGCAACAGTAGCATCGCGCCATCTCATCAACCTTTCTTCACCTCTGATAGGCTTGCTTTTCCACTTCAGTCGACTCGTCAGTAGGCGTATCTGGGCATACCTCAGTGAGCATGAATTTGTACTAATCAGCCATTATGACAATAACCAAATTACTTTTCCAATCGATATAATTTGGACCAGTGAGTATGCTCTCTTTAAGTATAATAGCTAATGGATTAAACCCCATATCGATAACTGAGAATAAAATAAACAGAAAATGCTTCAGAAAATAGAAAAATTTGAAACTAACATATTGATTCCCTCAAACAATATTTAATTGAATCCACCGACATTTCGTTCATCGGGATTTGTGCAAGCCATGATAGTGTGAACATTTACGCTAGTCCACATTCGTTCAAGAAGAATCTAGTTCATTAATCTCATTATCTGACCAAACAACCTATTGACCAATAAGAATAACAGTCAGTTACTTTTAGCCATACACAAGGGCAGTGTAACCTTAATGGGAGAAAAACTACAAATTTTACACTAAGTGTTTGCCATCACGTGACTTATAAGTTTATTACTTCAAAGAGTGTGCCTCAGATAGAGAAGGTATCACATTTCTCTAGTTTAATTCACTATAGTCATTTTCTTAGAAATTCATTTTAGTGATCCGCAAATTTGACTCATCTGATATAGAGAAAGGCCCTAATGCCAAAGCGCAAGTCAAACCCACATCACTTATGAACTCGTGATGGTGGTCATGGGATTAAAAACAACCCGTTCCCACTTAGATTCTTAAAATGAGGTTTTTTTCGGTTTTGACATGCCACTAACTATCCTAATATATATGCATTCTAAAACCTATGTTTTAATCATGCATCAAAACTAAAACATAAATTAAAACATATAAACATGCAATCAAAAGTAATACATACGGGAAATAAATACGTAAATAAATTTCCTGACTATTATGGTTTTTTAAAACTGCATGTCGTTTCTATCTGCTGCCATGTTTATGTGTCTCGTCACGTCACTCTGATGGATAGAGTCTTGGCTTGAAGATATCAGAGTGACCAAGAGAAAATGCGTGCCAAACGACATACGCATAATGCTACAATGGCACCGCACGCACGCCGCGTGCGCAGGCCACAACTGCACCGCGAGCCTGACATAGGCCCAGCCCACACCACAGCCCGAGCACTGTCGCGTGAGGCTGCGCTGCGGTAGCGATGCCCCACCTGGCACCAGCAGCGCTCCTGCCAGCAATGAGTCACCATTGCCACCGCTGTCCTCTGCTACCTCCTGTTTTCCTGCTCTGCTCCCACTCGTTATCTGGTCTTCTTGCAATCCATCTGGGTTTCTCGGTTTTTTACACAATCCTTTGAATCACCCAAATTGTATAAACCAAACCCTTGAATCCAAGTTGCCCACAATAACGTCTTCGATTACAAAATTTTTCTAAATACAAGGCATGATTTTCTAGGAAAATAAAATCGATAGTTACATAGATTGAAATCCTACTACATATTTATCTAATCCTACACGGCTTCCAACTCGTGATTTTACGATTACAAGCATTCATATCAAAAAAAACCAAACTTGGACATATCCCAAGGTTTAATAAAATAACAACACATAAACCATAATAGCAGGGACAAAATTAACCACCTGCAAAACCATGTAATCATATCAAACAAAAGTAATTGAGAACTTAATCTCTGATACCAATTGAAAGTTCTCGTGCTTATTCTGGTCTGGTCAAAAATTTTCATTCGTGCAATCCGATTAGAAAACTTTCAACCTAACCCAACAGCACGTTCATACTATTCTGATTTCATCTATAGAGATTTCAGTTCGTTCAATCTGATTTGAAATATTCCAGAAATCTATAATACAGGATCTTGGATTATCTTTATTCGATTTGACATGCTACAAAAACAAAACTAAATAAAAGCAAAAGTTTAGAATTGACATTTGAAGCGTGTACTTGAGAATTATCTTGTATTCCTAAAGACCCGTCTGAACGTTGTGTGGGTAACGATCTACTGAACGTTTCTGAATCAACTCTGACAGAAATTCCTCACAAAAGCTTGCACCTTGAAAATTGTATTGCTGCCCAAGTTTACTGTCATCGTTCGCCGCGCTTGTCCTCACGCGCCACCGCCGAACGCCACCCGAATCTTCACGTGCTACCTCACGAGCCGCGATTGCTGCCCGAGAGTTTTATGACGCCGGAGTTTCCAACGGCAAGCTCTAGAAGTTGTGGATGTTGGTTTTGAATACTAAATTTTTGCTTGTATTAAAACTATTTCCCAGTTTATATATCGATTAAATATTTTAGTTAAATTGTTTTTATGTTTTACATATGTTGTCCATTTATATTATGTGATTAGATGATGAGGTGTCTGGTATGACACAGTAGATCTCATCATTAGTTAAAAGACATAATATATGAATGAGGTTTGTATCTGAGACAGTTTTAGACACACTGTTAGTTTAAGTTATTATGTGATTCAGAAATTGGTTTGTCTAAACTAATTGAATCATATAGATATGCTCGTGGCATAAAGAGCATAACCATTTTGGATTGAATTATCTTATACTGATTTAATAGACTATTTGATTCTAGTATTCTATCTCTAAATCCCTAGACTTGAGCAGGCATGAGGATTAGACATAGTGTACTTTAATCTGCCATAGAGTGAGGTCACTTGAGGCCAATAGTCTCGGTAGATTGGGTGTGCGTGTTTGATTACTTAGTGTGTTGTTACTTGTCGAAAGAAAACCGTGTACCAGTGTGTCCGGGGTGATGGTGCTCCTGAGATGAGCTTGTTATGTTTATTATACTAAACCTGGCCGGTGGACTTATGTCCGATATAGTAAAAAGGTCGAGTGGTACTAATGTCAGATTATAAAAAGTTACTTAATTAATTTATCAGTAAATTAATAAATTAACGAGCACTATATCTTTGATGTGAGGAGATTAAAGAATAATTAAATCAGTTGTTCCAGAAGCAATTCTGGTGTAGGATGGTAGTGCCAAAATTAATCCGTTAGTGGTACGATTAATTATGTATTGGGTGAATTGATAAAGTAGAATTAATTATTTAATTAATTATTCCTAAGGGTTAATTAGTAAATTAACAAAGTGAAATTAATTAATTAATTAATTTTTAAAGTTTAATTGGAATTAGGAAATTCAAGATATTAGGAAATCTAAGTGGATTTGAACATCTAATTAGATTTGGTAACTAATTGGATTTGGAAACTAATTAAGAAACCAAAACCCAATAGGAAGACCAATCCTAAACCAAGTTGCGGTCTCCCTTGTAACTCTATAAATAGACAAGAGATTGGCAATACACAATACACAATTCATAGTTTCATAGTTCAAGAACCTTAGAGAGAGAAATAAAATATTTCTCCCTCAAAGTCATTTCTCTCACTCAGGCGGTGGCGGACTCCGACGTGCGGTGGCAACAACTCCAGTAGCGGTGGCGTACGGCAGTGAGAGGCGGCAGGCGGCCGGATTCTGGCGAGGTTTTCTGACTGGATTTTTGTGTTCTGCCTTCATTACTGATCAATTGGTTTGTTGTTTCGTTGCCCACACAACGTACGAATTGGTCTTGAATTATACAAGAGAATCACCTAAGTACACGCTTCAAGAGGTAATTCTTATACTTCCACTTTAATTAGGAATTTTATTGTTGCGTTACAAATCAAATAAGTAGAAGCTAAAGTCCTACGCAATGATGTTTCAAGCAAAGATTGGAATAGTAATTGCGCTAGTGCTTAGGCCTAGTCAATAGTTTCGATTCTGGAATGCAATGCACGAAAGTAAATTTTTCACCGGACCTGGGCAGATAATCTTTCAATTGGTATCAGAGCTATGGTTTTGGCTTTGTACTTGTTTGTTACATGGTTTTGTTTGCAGGTGATTTTGTTATCCCAGCTATTATGGTTGCGTTTGTATGTTTTTAATTAACGAGACATGTCCGGGTTATTTTTTTTATGAATGCTTGTAATAGTAAAACTACGTGCTGGAAGCCGTGTAGGATTATATTAAAATATGTAGTAGGATTATATTAAAATATGTGATGGTGAATACCTGTCAGGTGATTTTCGAAATTACCTATCAGAGGTGGGAATTCAATCTCAGTTGTCTGAACCTGGCACATCGCAGCAGAATGGTGTAGCAGAAGAAAGAAATAAAACTTTTATGGAAATGGTTAGGTCAATGATGAGCTCTAGTGAATTACTTTATTCGTTTTGGGATATGCCTTAGAAACTGCAGCATACATTCTAAATTTTGTACCATCTAAAATCATGCCTTCAACCCCTATAGGTTTGTGGAACGGGCGCAAGCCCAGTTTAAGACATCTCAAAATCTGGGGTTTTCTAGCACATGTGCTTAAGGCAGATGTGGCTAAGTTAGATGCAAGAACAGAAGTAATGTTGTTTGTAAGATACCCTAAAGGAATGAAAAGTGGTCTATTCTATAGTCCTAAAGATCAGAAGGTGAAAGTTATTACTAACGCCAGATTTTTAGAAGAATACTATATTCTAGATCAGAAGCCCAAAAGTAAGATCATACTAGAAGAACGTAGAAAATAATATGATAATCCTGATGTACCAGCACAAATAGATACACCACAGAACACTGCATAAGATATCATAAATGATGCGCCTACACAGGTGGTGCCTCGTCGTAGTGAGAGGGTTGTGAGACAATCTGAAAGGTTCATTGGCGTGGGAGAAACCTCAGATTTTGTCCTAGGTGCGCCAGAACCTAAACCAGTAAACTACAATGAGGCTCTCTGAGATAAAAATGTAGAATCTTGGCGAAAAGCGATGATATCCGAGATGGGGTCGATGGACCACAATCAAGTATGGGAGCTTGTGAACCTGCCTAATGGTTTCAAACTCATTGGATATAACTGGGTCTACAAATGCAAGAGAAGATCCGACAGAAATGTTGAAAATTTTAAAGCTAGGCTCGTGGTGAAGAGGTATACTCAGAAAGAGGGAATTGACTATAAGAAAACCTTCTCCCCAGTAGCCATGCTCAAGTCGATCCAAATTCTCTTGGCTATAGCAGCTCATTTAGATTATAAGATTTGGCAGATGGATGTCAAGACAGCTTTCCTTAATGGAAGTCTTGAAAAACCATCTTCATGCAACAACCAGAAGAATTCATTGAAAAAAGCCAAAAGCATAAGGTTTGCAAGTTTAAGAGGTCCATTTACGGACTTAAGCAAGCATCCATATCTTGGAACATCCGGTTTGATGAGATAATCCAATCCTATAGATTTACTCAGTGCCCAGATGAACAATGTGTGTACCACAAACGTGATGGAAACGCGGTGGTGTTTCTTATGCTTTACGTAGATGACATTTTTCTTATTGGCAAGAATAAGAAAGTGTTATCAGAAATATAGGTATGGCTGTCCAAGCAGTTTGATATGAAAGATTTGGGAGAAGCGGGACATATCCTTGGGATCAAAATCATTCGAGATCGTAGGAAACGATCACTAACACTCTCTCAGACGTCATACATAGATACAATTTTAGCTCGTTTCAACATGCAGAACTCCAAGAAAGGTTTTTTACCTTTCAGACACGGAGTGCATCTATCTAAAAAGCAGTCTCCAAAGACTGTTGAGGAGATAGAAGCCATGAAGACAATTCCTTATGCCTCTGCAGTAGGAAGTCTCATATATGCAATGTTGTGTACGAGACCTGATATTTGCTATGCTGTTGTTATGGTAAGTAGATATCAAAATAACCTCGAAAAACCTCATTGGAAGGCAGTAAAATGCATTCTCAAGTATTTGCGTAGAACGAGAGACCAAGTCTTGGTCTATTAGGCGCATGAGCTTGTGCCTGTGGTTACACAGATTCAGATTTCCAATGCAGCAGGGACAAGAGTAAGTCTACCTCAGGATATGTGTTTGCTTTGGGAAGTGGAGCCATAGTTTGGCAGAGTGTCAAGAAAAAATGTGTGTTAGACTTTACCATGGAAGCTGAGTACGTTGCAGCATCAGAGGCAGTGAAAGAAGCAGTGTGGCTCAAGAACTTCTTAGTGGACTTATACGTGATTCCTGGTTTGCAAAAGTCAATCACAGTGTACTGTGACAACAACGGTGCAGTAGCAAACTCGAAGGAACCACGAGCCAACAAGGCGGTAAGCATATACAACGCAAGTACCACCTGATACAAGATATCGTTAAGAAGGAAGACATGGTCGAGGCAAAGATAGCATCAGAAGATTACCTTACAGATCCATTCACGAAGACATTGACTACGAAAGTCTTTGAAACTCACGTGGAGGGCATGTGGATTAGATAATTGGCGGAGCCTTGACTATTTTTCTAGTTATTAGTGTAGCTATAGATTAATGTAGTTTTATACTTAAAGCACAGCTTAAGTATTAGTAGGAGATTGTTGGTTTTGAATACTAAAGTTTTGCTTGTATTAAAACTATTTCCCAGTTTATATATCGATTAAATGTTTTAGTTAAATTATTTTTATGTTTTACATATGTTGTCCATTTATATTATGTGATTAGATGATGAGATGTCTGGTGTGACACAGTATATCTCATCATTGGTTAAAAGATATAATATATAAATGAGGTTCGTAACTGAGACAGTTTTGGACACACTATCAGTTTAAGTTATTATGTGATTCAGAAATTGGTTTGTCTAAACTAATTGAATCATATAGATATGTCCGGGGCATATTGAGCATGACCATTTTGTATTGAATTGACTTATACTAATTTAATAGACTATTTGTTTCTAGTATTCTATATCTAAATCCCTAGACTTGAGCAAGCATGAGGATTAGACATAGTCTCCTTTAATATGCCAAAGAGTGAGGTCACTTGAGGCCAATAGTCTCAGTAGATTGGGTGTGCGTGTTTGATTGCTTAGTATGCTAATACTTGTTGAAAGAAAACCGTGTATTGGTGCGTCCGGGGTAATGGTTATCCCGATATGAGCTCGTTATGTTATTATACTAAATCAGGCCAGTGAACTTATGTATGGTATAGTAAAAAGATCGAGTGGTACTAATCTCAGATTATAAGAAGTTAATTAATTAATTTATCAGTAAATTAATAAATTAACGAGCACTATATCTTTGATGTTGTGAGATTAAATAATAATTAATTTAGTTATTCCGGAAGCAATTCTGGTGTAGGATGGTAGTGTCATAATTAATCCGTTAGTGGTACGATTAGTTATGTATTGGGTTAATTGATAAAGTAGAATTAATTATTCCTAAGGGTTAATTAGTAAATTAACAAAGTAGAATTATTTAATGAATTAATTAAGTCTTAAAGTTCAATTGGAATTAGAAAATTCAAGATATTAGGAAATCTAATTGGATTTGGAAATCTAATTAGATTTGGTAACTAATTGGATTTGGAAACTAATTAAGAAAATAAAACCCAATAGGAAGATCAATATTAAACCAAGTTGGCGTCTCTCTTGTAACTCTATAAATGGACAAGAGATTGGCAATACACAATACACAATTCATAGTTTCATAGTTCAAGAAACGTTGAGAGAGGAAGCTCAGAGAGAGAAATAAAATATTTCTCCCTCAAAGTCATTTTTCTCACTCAGGCGGAGGCGAACTCCGACGTGCGGCGGTAACAACTCCAGCAGCGGTGGGGCACGGCGGTAAGCGGCGGCAGGCGGCCGAATTCCGGCGAGATTTTCTGACGAGGTTTTTCCTACTGGATTTTTGTGTTCTGTCTTAATTGCTGATCAATTGGTTCGTTGTTTCGTTACCCACACAACGTGCGAGCTGGTCTTGAGTCATACAAGAGAATCACCTAAGTATACGCTTCAAGAGATAATTCTTATACTTCTGCTTTAATTAAGAATTTTATTGTCGCATGACAAATCGAATAAGTAGAAGCTAAGGTTGGAATAGTAATTGCGCTAGTGCTTAGGCTCGGTCAAGAGTTTTGATTTTGGAATGCAATGCACGAAAGTAAATTTTTTACCGGACCCGGGCAAATAATCATTCAATTGAGACTTCCTCTCTCTAGAGTTTTCTATGTTCTGTCAATAAGGACTTGTTTTGTCTGTTCTGAACTGATTCTCATGTCTTATATAGAGGGCTACAAGATAGACCTCAAGTGGGCTTGGGTTTGGCCTTCCTGTGAGGTTTGTGTTTTATTAACTCCTAATCCAGTTCCTGGACTGATTAACAACCAATTTACCAAAGGATTAATTAAATGCACTTTTCAATTAACCCAACACATAATTAATCGTACCACTAATGGCTAATTATGAAACTACCATCCAAGTCCGAAATTACACTTCCAGATCCACTAAATTAATATGCATTAATCTCCACATGTCAAAGATATAATGATTGTCGATTTATTAATTTAGTAATAAAAATTATTCATCAACTTCTTTGTCCGAGATTAGTACCACTCGACCATATTACTATACCAGACATAAGTCCACTCGCTAGATTTAGTATAATAATATTTTTGAGCTCATCTCGAGAGTATCATCACCCCGGACGCACCGGTACACGATTTCCTTTCGACTTGCGATAGCACACCAAGTAACTAAACACGCGGATCCAACCTACCAAGCTTATAAGCCTTAAGCAACTGCACTCATTGGCATATTAAAACACACAACCTCAATCCTTATGCCTATCCTCGTCTAGGGATTAAGAAACTCAATACTAGGTTCGAATCAACTACGAATATTAGTACAAGTTAATTCAATCCTAAATTATCATGCTCAATATGCACCGTGTATATCTGTATGATTCAATTAGCTTAGGCAAACTAATTTCAGAATCACACAATGACTTAAACCAACTGTATGTCCAAACTTTCTCAGTCATGAGCCTAGTTCATATATCATATAACTTTAAACAATGATGAGATCTACTATGTCATACCAAACACCTCATCATCTAGTCATATGATATAAATGGACTTCATATGTAAATATAAAACAATTAACTAAAGCAATTTCAATCGATATATAAACTGGAAAATAGTGTTCATACAAGTGAAAGTTTTTTAGTATTCACACTAACAGTAGTTGTTGTTATGAGATGTAGTGGGACGTTGCAGTAGTTGTTATGAGACGTAGCAGGACGTAGCTGATGAACAACGCCAACTACAACATAAAAATCACTTCTTTTTCTTCTTCTTTTTTAAAAATCACTTCTTCTTCTTAAAAAATACTATATCATAAAGTATGAACTGCATTTGATGCATTTACAAAACTTTATTTTCACAATTTGATGTTGGATAATGTATTAATGATGCTATATTCATGTATTCTGCTTCAAATAATGCTCTATTATTCAGAAATATATAACATGTAAATGTTCTTCTTGAAGTATTGATATTTTCCTGTGAAATGGGTTGCTTCTGATTCCTCCTCACTGTTAGACATTGCAGTAGTTGTTATGAGACATAGCGGGACATTGCAGTAGTTGTTATGAGACGTAGCAGGACGTAGCCGACGAACAACACCAACTACAATGGAAAAATTGAAAGATTTTTGGTAGGATCTGGGTTTGTACCTGCTCGATTTACCACGCAACAAAAAATTCTAATAAAAGCGGAACCATAGAATAATACCTTTGAAGCGTGCACCTGGTGAATCTCTTGTATGCCTCAAAGACTATGACCTCTTGTTGTGTGGGCAACAATCTAGAAGTCAATTGATCAGCAACTCACCACAATCCACCTGCTGGAAAAATTCAGCACCTCCGCACCTAGCACGTACTGCAAACGCACTGCCCGGAGAGAGAGAAAGCAACACACGGGGCTGCCCAAAAAGGACCAAATTTTCGGCCACAATATAGGAAAACCAGCCGCCCCTTCTTGCTTGTTAAAATTCGTTTTAGAGAGAGAGAGAATTTTCTCTCTCTAGAATTTTATCTCTCTAGATTCTTGAATTATGAATCTATTGAATTGTAATTCTGAATGGCTGATCCCTTGTCTATTTATAGAGTTACAAGAGAGACTCCAAGTTGGAATAGGATTGATCTTTCCTACTGGGTTTCTGTTTCCCTTCAATCCTGTTTCTAGATTGATACAGATTCTGTTTCCTTCAATCCTGTTCCTGGACTGAAACACTCCCAACTGTCACAGGGATTCACTTATCCCAATCCAGTTCCTGGGATGAATCACTCCCAACTGACACAGGGATTCACTTATCCCAATCCAGTTCCTGGGATGATTCACAACCAACTGACACAAGGATTAATTAATTTCTCAACTAATTAAATCTACCTTTGTCAACAACCCAGTACATAATTAATCGTACCACTAACGGATTAATTATGGCACTACCAACCTACACCAGAATTGCTTCCGGAACAACTTAATTAAATTATATTCATCATCTCCCCACATCAAAGATATAGTGCTCGTTAATTCATTAATTTACTGATAAATTAATTCATCAACTTCTTAATATTCCGAGACTAGTACCACTCGACCTTTTTACTATACCGGACATAAGTCCACTGGCCAGGTTTAGTATAATAAACATTTCGAGCTCATCTCGGGAGCACCATCACCCCGGACGCACCGGTACATGGTTTCCTTTCGACAAGCAGCAGCACACCAAGTAACTAAACACGCGCACCCAACCCACCGAGACTATTGGCCACATTTGACCTCACCCATTGGCAGATCAAAGTACACTATGTCTAATCCTCATGCCCGCTCGAGTCTAGGGATTTAGAGATAGAATACAAGGATCGATTTGTCTATTAAATCAGTACAAGACAAATCATTCCTAAGAGTCAAGTTCAATATGCCCCGGGCACATCTATATGATTCAATTAGTTTAGACAAACTAATTATCTGAATCACATAATAACCTAGACCGACAGTTTATCCAAAGCTGTCTCGGTTACGAACCTTATTTATATATTATGTCTTTCAACCAATGATGAGATCTACTGTGTCGCACCAGACACCTCATCATCTACTTACATAATATAAATGGATATGCACAACTAAATATAATTGAAACACAAATCGATATATTAATCTGGGAAATTATACAACACAAGCATAGCTTATGTATTCAAATCCAACAAAAATCACTTATTCTTCTTCAAAAATCAATTCTTCTTCTTAAAAAATTACTACATCATAAAGTAAGAACTGCATTTGATGTATTTATGAAACCTTATTTTCGCGATTTGATGTTGGTTAATGTATTAATGATGCTATATTCATGTATTCTACTTCAAATATTGCTATATTACTCTGAAATATGATATATAAATGTTCTCCATGAGGTTTTGATACTTTTCTATGAAATGGGTTGCTTCTGATTCCTCCCCGCTGTTGGACGTTGCAGCAGTTGTTATGGGACGTAGCGGGACGTTGCAGTAGTTGTTATGAGACGTAGCAGGATATGGCCGATGAACAACACCAACTACAATGGAAAAGTCACTTCTTCTTCTTCCAAAATCACTTCTTCTACTTAAAAAATAAGTACATCATAAAGTATGAACTGCATTTGATGCATTTAAGAAACCTTATTTTCGCGATTTGATATTTGGTAATGTATTAATGATGCTATATTCGTGTATTCTGTTTCAAATAATGCTCTATTACTCTGAAATATGATATATAAATATTCTCCGTGAGGTATTGATATTTTCCTGTGAAATGGATTGCTTCTGATTCCTTCCCGTTGTTGGGCATTGCAGTAGTTGTTATGGGACATAGCAGGACATGGCCGACGAACAACACCAAATAAAACAGAAAAATAACTTATTATTCTTCAAAAATCATTTATTCTTCTTAAGAAATCACTACATCACAGCAACAACGTCCCGTTACATCCAACATACAAGGCCACTACATCTCGCTACGTCCAAAATACAAAATAACAATGTCCCAATGTCCAAAATGCAAATCAACAACGTCTCAGTGCGGAAAAAAAAGATGCGCGCATCGGCGAAACTTACTATATTTAATAAGTGTACAGCTTTCATACGAAACTTACTATATATAGTAATAGGTACATGTAGCTAGTAGGTACATGGTATAATTTGCGATAAAAGTGCGCGTTTATTGTTGGGGCTACTCTGAGAATGAATCCTGCAAAAGAACCTTTTGTGAAAATGAGTCATATATTATGGACCAGTATTGCAAAATTTCCAAAAAAAAATTGGATTTTAGTCGAATGAATAACATAAACAAATTTTGCGCGCCTAAATATTTTCCAAACCGCGCCAAAATCCCTGTTGCTGCTATTTTCTGCTGGCGGCCGGAATCCACACACCACCATCCTACTGCGGCAGAGATTTGCAATTCATCACGCCCATAACTGAACCCGTGCGGGATTCCAACCACTATCTTTCATTTTGTCAACTGAGATTTCCTAACTCCGACTTCCTACAGACGCCAACCAGCACCATCTTGTACTTCGACATCGAATCTGAATCCACCGTCAACCAGAATTGTAAGTACAGTTTTCTATTTCATATTGATTTTTTAGTTTTTCCATAGTTCATTGTACCCTTGCACTGTCTCTTTATATTGATAATTTCTATGGAGATGAAGAGAATCAATAACGATTGATTCATAATTTCTCAAAATTTTAATTAATCAATAACGATTGATTCATTTTGTTGCAAGAAATTTCTCAAAATTTTAATTTGAAATGGGTTTTTTTCTTTGGCCAATTTCAATATTTTACCTTATGGATGATGATTTGATGATGCAGGCATTTCGGTTTACTGCTAAATTAAGATGGAGATATTTCTTCACTGTTGTTTTGTGTATGCTTAAAAGTCCAAGTGAAACCTGGATTTTGTTGATTTATCAGCAATATCAATTCAATCAGCTATATTTTGATGCGAATTTCTTACTTTGCTTCACATTTTAGGATATTTTATTTGAATTAGTTGATGAAGAATTTTAGGTTACAGTTAGCTGACATATCTTGGAATAATAGGATCAACTAACGAGAAATACGAGGTGTCATCCTCAATAATCTAGCAAGAATTTTGAGCTTTTTAAAAAAAATAAGAAAAATGGGCTCCTAAAAGGCTCTAAATCAGTTTTTGCGTAAGCCTATATTTCCATACCAAATCCTGATGTCACTATTAATCATGCTTTCATAAGGCTGAAGCCCTCTATATTCTAAAAGTTCATGAGTTAAGCTTCATGATTGTTAGTGCCTTAGCGGCATTCTTTTACTGGTCTCTATTCCTGTATCTTTTGATTTCATCCCATAGAGTAAACGAATGCATATATGTTTCCAACTATCTTTCTCTGATCTTGTCAGTTCCTAGTACAATTACTTTGGTTTTTCTCCCCTGAATTTGCTAACAAGATGGTTGGTATGAACTTCAATTACATGCAGTTTTGGTTCAACTTCTTGCGTTTCTATCACAATATTTAAGATACATCCTCTATTTGATGGAATTCAATCTTATAAGTTATGTTTGGTGTAATAGGACCAGCCACAGAATCCCAGAGTTAAGTTTTGGTGATAATGGATATTTGGGTAGTTGTGTTTATTGTTCTTTGATGAATTAATAATTTGTAGTGAAACTGTTTGATGAAATGCTTAAACGGTTGCAGTTCGCGATATCTAAGTTTGTTTCAGCCCAAAAGAATGTATGGAAGAAAAGGAAGTGAGTTAGTTAAAGAACTTACTTGCACTGAACCTGGACAACTCTCAGCTTTTAATGTAAGCTCGGCTATTTTTCATGCAATATAAGATTTATCAATATCTCTGCTTCAAATTTAGTTTTTCTTCAATGAATATAGATGCTATTGAATTAATTATTATGGAAATGTTCGTGAAAGAAGTATTTTTTTTTTATGTTCACATTATTTAATGGATTAGTCACACTTTTACAAATATATTTGAATTTCTGAGGATACTTTTAGTGGCTAAGTTTGCACCAAAATCTTGAATAGTTTATTTCCCTGTTGAAATCCTCTACTTGATTGTAATACCTTTCCTCTATATTTTTTTGGTAACACAGAATGACTTGTTTGCACAAGTAATTGAAGAATGTACAGGTCATCTGCACAGCTTGGCCCGTTAATAAGGTAAGTTTCTTGTTTGATTGCGCTTTCCTCTTGCAACTTCTGAAAGCTTGTGCATCTTATCAACCAATACTTTAATCATCTTGATGTTATGGCAGGAAAATAGAAGAATTAAAGAATACTGAAGAGAGGAGAGCACTGAATAACCAGGAGTTGGAAGAATCAGACAAAAAGGCATTAAAAGCTCACAACTCAGGGGCACTCATTCGTCACCTTCTCTACTCCACAACTAACCTTGTTTGATGACCTACGTGTATGTATACATCATTTATGTTTCACTTTCAGAACTTTCTTTGACTTTCATCCTTCTCAGAGTATCCATTTTATTTAGAGTCATGTTCTTTATCTAATAGGTATAATTGGGCAGAGATTGTAAGAAATTTGTGATGGACTGTTGAGAGAGTTCTCCCATAAGAAATTGAAAAGAAGCTTAGTAGTTCTGAGAAATAATATTTCAAGAATCATGGTGCAACTTTACAATCTTATAGTCATAACTTGATACCGACTTGGCAGTGGTAAAAAATTCGTTTTTCAGTATTGGCAAAAATCAGGGTGTTATACAACAAAAATTTGAAGAGAAATTCTATACAATAAGATTACTTGATTCAAACTTCAATCATGCTTCCTAGTCCCATAAAGATTTCAATATTGTATGGTGGACTGATTTAATGATTTTTGTTAGAATTTCCAGATTCAAGAAAGCCTAAATAATCTTTTTGATTATCTCCCTGTCTTTGATAGGATATGGTTCGACCAAAAGATCCCTACATCAAAGTGAGGGTGCTCAATAAAATCAGCAATGTTGTTCTCAGTGATCAGTCAGCAAATCTGGCTTGCCAAGTAATTCTTTTTCTGAAACGAACTGATGTTGAGTAGTACATCGTGCAGGTAGCTTTCAACTCTCTGTCCTAGTTTCCTCAATATAACAACTTGCCCAGGTTTAAGAATTCATGACATATTGTATTTGAATGATAGTGTTTGACATATTGTATTTGATGTTAACTAGTTGATAGGGTTCAAATAATGCTCTATTATTCTGAAATATGACATATAAATGTTCTCCGTGAGGTATTGATGTTTTTCTGTGAAATGTGTTGCTTTTGATTCCTCTTCGATGTTGGACATTGCAGTAATTGTTATAGGACATAGATGGACGTTGCAGTAGTTGTTATGAGATGTAATAGGATGTGGCCGACGAACAACACAAACTACAACTGAAAAATCACTTCTTCTTCTTATGGGTGTCCGTGTGATGCACGAGCCCATTTTCTAGTATTAGACTAAGGGCAACTCCAATGGGAGTTAATAATGGGTCAATTGGAGTGGGGCCCACTATCACCTACTCCTGTTAACCCATTTAAACCATTGGAGTTGAAGAAGAGTTTTTACATGGTTGGCCTGTAGTCAACCGACACATCCCACCATGTCACGTTTTTTTAAAAAAAATTCGCTACTTAAGCATGATTACTTGAAGCGGGTTCAAAAGACCAACTCTGCGGTATTTTTTTTTATTAGCTATATTAACAAACTATTAATATTAATATAGGAGTAAGTTGAAAAAAATTAGTGGATGATTAGGAAGACCAAAATACACAAAGGGTTCGTAAAGAGTTGATAATGTAGATTTGATGCGTTACCCAAAAAGCCGTTGTTTTCATTTTAATTTTTTCTTTGTTTATTTTTTTTTTTATAAATACCCATCAATTCTAAAATTCATCTCACACTTTTCATTTTATATGTTCTCATCATCTTATATTTCTCTCATACAATTCTACCATATCAAATTATCTCCAAATTCTCTATTATGGATGAAAATAATAATTGGAAAAATTCAACTAATTCTCCAAATTTAAGAAATTAATGTAATATGTTTAATATTCAAGTTCTAGTAATTTCAATTTATGTATTTTTTACAGGGTTGTACACGGTCCGGTTTGGCCGGTTTTGAAGTAAAGGTATAGGCCAAACCGCAATATAAGGTTTGAAATTTTTTCAAACCAAACTGGCCAATTTTATTTTTCAAACCAAACTGGTCAAACCATTTTTTAACGGTTTGGTTTTGCGGTTTGACAGTTTGGGCCATTTTTTATTTATTTTTAAAGTCTACAAAATTATTTGTAAAGTCCATTAAGTAATTGAATATACTGATCACTTTGGCAGGGGATCTTAGTGAGAATAGTTTTCAGGATCGAGATCCCATGCAAAATCGTTTTGTAATCATAGATTGGATCGGTCCCTAGATCGGTAGGATCGAATTATTAGGATTGTAAAAGTATTAAAATGTAGCCAAAAAAAATATGAATTTAATAAACATTTAACATGAATTGATGTAGACATTTCTGGACGTGGTGCTAGTTGTTTTTGACGTGGTGCTAGTTGTTCTGAGATGTGGTGGGTTGTCTTTGTGAAAAAAAAAAAAAGCTTAAATTCACATGCATGGATGTAGACGTTTCTGGACGTGGTGCTAGTTATTTTTGACGTGGTGTTAGTTGTTCTGAGACGTGGTGGACTGTCTTTGTGAAAAAAATCAGTTTAAATTCACACGCATGAATGTAGACGTTTTTGGACGCGGTGCTAGTTTTTTTGACGTGGTGCTAGTTGTTCTGAGATGTGGTGGATTGTCTTTGTAAAAAAATCAGTTTAAATTCACACGCATGGATGTAGACGTTTTTGGACGTGGTGCTAGTTGTTTTTTGACGTAGTGCTAGTTGTTTTGAGACACGGTGGGTTGTCTTTCTGAAAAAATAGCTTAAATTCACATTCATGGATGTAGACGTTTCTGGACGTGGTGCTAGTTGTTTTTGACGTGGTACTAGTTATTCTTGAAATATTATCTGCTCGGGCCTAGGCAGAAACTCATTTTCGTGCTATGCATTTCAGAATCGGAATCTCTGGCCAGGCCTAGACGCTAGCGCAATTGCTATTCCAACCCTTTTGAAATAACATTGTGCAGGATCTGGGTTTGTACTTATTCGATTTACCACGCAACAAAAATTTCTAATTAAAAGTGGAACTTTAGAAAATACCTTTGAAGCGTGCACTCAGGTGATTCTCTTGTATGCCTCAAGACTTTGATTTCACGTTGTGTGGGCAACGATCTAGAAACCAATTTGATCAGCTAATCACCACAATCCACCTGCCAGAAAATTCCAGCACCGCTGCACCTGACACGTACAATAAAATCACCGCCTGGAGAGAGAGAAAACTACATGCACAGCTGGTTTGAACAGGCCAAAATTTCGGCCAAAGTAAAAGAAAAAACCAGCCGCACAAAGCTCCAAAAATTCAACTTGGAGAGAGAAGAAAATATCTCTCTTTATAATTTTATCTCTCTAGTTTTCTTGTCTTGAAAACTTATGAATTGTATATCTTGAATAGCTAATCCCTTGTCTATATATAGAGTTACAAGAGAGACCCCAAATTGGTTTAGGATTGGTCTTCCTACTGGGTTTATGTTTCCTTCAATCCTGTTTCTGGACTGATACACATCCAACTGATACAGGGATCCACTTATTTCAAATAATTTTCAAAGGTTACCTGGATGCCAAGGATCACATTGAGCCATACATGCCCGATCGATGCGTGCGCCAGCTTGGATATGTTCAGTGGATGCCGGCTCGCTTCATCCGTCCCAGCAGGGATACTTACCGCGGCTACACTGGGAGGCCATATGTGGTCAGACACGCCGTAGAATATACCGAGTCATCTTGAGAGGAGTTCGGGATGACATCCACATGGATTTTTCTCTTAGGGAGGCAGTCGACCGGTGGGGTTGTTCCTCGCAGTGCGTGCGTGGATGGGTATTTACAGTGGTTTAGAGAGCGTTCACGTATGCGCGTCCTTCCTGTCAATCCTCAGGCTGTTACAGAGCCACGTCGACCCCGTCGTGCCGCCTCAGAGTTTATAAGTATTTATTTTACATTTTAAATTATTTTTTTATTAAATTAAATTCAATTTATTTGCCTCTAATATATATTGTTTATATATTTGTAGTGGATGGGTCGGTTTGGACAGCATCATCATGCACTTTTAGATGCAGTGCGGGAGCGAGCACCAGATTTGTACGCGGAGTTCGCACCTGGAACTGCAGACTTAGAGGATGAGTTTGACCGATCCATTTGATGTGTATTTTTTATTATTTGTTCATACGTTGATTTTATAATTTATTGTATACTTGAAACAAATAATTTATTGTATAATTGAACCATATACTTTATTGTATATTTGATCCATATAATTATTGTATACTTCACCCATATAATTTTTTTGTATACTTCACCCATATAATTTTTTCTATATTTGAACATTCCACGTCCCAAAAAGATATCTAACCACGTCTATAGCAACTAGCACCTCGTACAAAGAAAACAGCGATATGACCAACATATAAAATACATCAGGTTATTAAATTTTGTTGAAGAACAGCAACTAACTTTAAAAAAAAAAATTTGAAGTTACAAATTTTACGGCAATGATATGAATAATACAACATATTTCACATAACAATATAGATCTTAGTTATCGCGTAGGGCAGTCCAAGCATTAAATCTAGATTCCAAATTTCTTGGCCAATCTCCCACACTTTCAGTATGGCGCTAATGTTGCCAAACAAAGCTCAACGGTGGGATAGGGCACTCATCGACCACATCTACACGTACATAATGGTTTTCATTTACATGGGCAAGTGCCATACCCCTTTCAGGTTGGGTGTCGGCACTAGAGGAATACAAAGGTAATACAGAATAATTTCCATCTGGACGAATTCTGCTCAAATGTATTACCAGTACATTTGCATAAGTGGCGATCGGGAACAAATCCGTAGGTGTTGCCATCCAATGCTGCTCACCACAGTCTGTGCCTTCAAAACTTACTCGCCTAAGTACCATAGCCACGTGATCACCATTAAGGGGCCTCAACTCCAAATATTAGAATACACCCCGATACCTGTCTGGATGGCTCGTAATCTCTCCACTCAGTGATCTACGAGCTAATCTCCAATATTTCTCGTGGCCAAATAGATAAGTAGAAATGACTCAGAAACCACAATGGCCATCCCCAATGACATCTGACTAGCCTGTACAGTAAGGCTGAAAAAATGCTGGCACACAATGAATGTCTCCACCAAAACCTGTCAAGTAATTTTATTTCATGGAATAATCTTAACTTCATAATGTATATACACGACCAGAAAATATTTTAAAAAAATGCAACTACAAAATTGGTATTAAACATAACAAAAATGCTTATTTACCTGTATGTAATGGAGAATGACCATCGGAGCCTGTATGAATGAGGTGTGAGCGACCAGTTGATCGGCCGGATAAACCTGAACGACACCTGCCACGTCAGCCCCCCGTGTCGCTCTCTCTCGTGAGCTCCACTCGTGCATCACAGAATGATATAATCTACTTGGTGGGTGCCCCCTTTGGGGGCCCGACACATCTGGCTCTCCAACACTGGCCATGTCAGGGTACATCTCCTCTACATACGCCCTATTAAACAGATGGGCCAAAAAAGACGGACTAGTAGAGACTGTAGGGACGACAGTCTCGTTGAAATACCTTAACAAATAAATATATTAAATGTAACATACTTTAAAAAATTATCAAATGTGATATCAAATGACTATTATTAAAGTTCATATATTTACAATGTATCTGATGTCCTCATCAATGTAATTCGAATCCCCCTGTGATGGCACAATGGTCAACCTCTTCCAAAACTCATGTACGTGTGGGAGTAGGGGATACTCAGACAATGATTGGGCCTTGAATATGTCACAAGCACAGGGAATCCCACGTGTCACCTTGGGCACACAGCCACATTGCTCGATTACTGCGCCAGCCAACTTATTCTTTCTTCGAACTTCTTTCCTCACCAATTTCAAACAATGGTGGGACACATACTTGTTCAAATAACAGTATGAAAATCCCTACATACTTGTTTGAGTCGTGAAAATGGAAGCCTCAAGCGAGCCTCTGTTATGGTGTGAAGTAAAATAAAATGAAATAAAACATTCATAATAAATAGTATTACTATAAAATTTAATGATATGAACTAATAATGAAATAAAAACTTAAACAATTAAATAATGAAAATAACCCGATGTGAGGGTACAAGTGGCTGAGATGGGAGTCGATCTTTGTAAACAAAGTGTCAAGAGAATCTGAGGAAGAATTCAGCCAATCTTTCATAGCAGCATGCGAAGCCTCTACTCTGTTAGTGGAAGTATTGCCAAAGTGGAGAAATTGATTTGTCCAAGCACGAACAAATTTCTCATTGTGAATGAGCCATGTAGTCTCAAAATAATCAGCAGCCAAAGGCTCAATTAGAGAGTACTTAACCTTGAAATTCTGCAATAAACGGTTTAAACTCCTCTAAAGTTGGAGCCTTAATAATTTTCTTCCACCAGTTTTCATGGATATCACATGCTAAGTTTTTGTTTCTTCTCCCAACATTTTTTTCCAACCACGCATTGACATCACGACCAATATGCCACAAACATAACAAGTGATGTGAAGCGGGAAAATGATCCTTAATTGGCTGTAACAAACCCAACTCTCTATCTGTCACAATCACACTAGGTACCAAACTAGCCGGCAGCAAAAATCTCAAGTTCCTCATCACCCAATCGTATGTATCCTTTGTCTTATTTCTAACAATAGCAAATGCAATATTGAAATTCTTATTGGTATGAGTCATACCTACCATCTCGACGACAGGCATTTGGTACTTGTTGGTCTTGTGGGTAGAATCAATCCCCACCACCCAATACCATCTGTGAAATATCTGAATTGAGGTTGGATGTGCAAAGAAGACATGTGTGATCTCATCAGTGTTCGCATCCTTCAGAATCTTGACATAATACTGCTTCTCCTCAGCCAAATGCATAAATTGCTGCCCAATATTTCTACCTGCCAACCCAGCTGTCTTCATCTCTCCTTTCAAATTGTACACTGATTTGATTGGTACTTGGGAATCGGGAAACTGCCCAAACACACTTTGGCTTCACATTCGCCCCAAGCATAAATTCAGCATCAGCCTTTGACTCTTTAGTAAAATTGCTCAACTGTCTGTGCCCATATGGATGCATTATACCTGTAAATCACATTTAATTATATTAATAATTCATAAATACTAAACATCAATAAACTTAATTACTATTATGCGCAAATAATGTAATACCAGTGTGATTGTGAGTTGACGCTGCTCCTGGATTTGTATAAACCTTGTGACGTCCCAGGTCAATTCTCTTACAGGTCAACCTGAAGGGGCATTTCGTGCCGCTCCTTCTTGTATTCTTCCGTCTGGTTGGGAGAGGGGCTTTAGCAGGATCTCTCAATCGCTTGCATGAAAAGTAGTACGTGGCAAAGCCTTGATTACCCCCACTTTTTGTAATGAGGAACTTCAGCCTCTTAGCTATTTTCTGGCAATGTTTCAAAGCCTTACTAATAGTGCGAAACTCTCTGTCAATCTGAAAATAACCACTCAAATCTGCACCAGGTTCAAGTTCCACCGCCTCTCCTTGAGCATGATCCGCCTCATTGTCATCTTCATCCGTCTCTTCATCATCATCCTCTTCATCCTCCTCCTCCTCTTCATCCTCATAAACCTCCTCATCCTCGTACTCATCATCGTCATCATGTATGTAAATACACACAAAAATTAAAACTAAACACTTTTAATATTCAATTATACAAAAAAATAGTCAAAATTACATACGCAACAGTATAAACGAAACATTTTAACCATTATCAGAAAAAAAAAAAAAGAATTCTTACAATTATTTTTACCAAAAACACGGCACATTTATAAATAAAACGCATGATTTCCATGACTCCTTACATAATAAACGCAGCAAGATTTAGTTTTTGTACCAAAAAATGCTGAAGATTTATGATTTCAGTACATAAAAACGTAGCACGTTTCATATAATATATATAAAAAAATGCATCACTTTTTACATAACAGAAGTAAAAAACGCAACAATTTTTATATAATAACTGTTTTTAACGCAGCAAAAAAGCGATTCAACCATCACGCAATAGCAAAAGTGCAGCGTTTACATGCTTCCTAATCGTCATTTTGGCGTGTTTCGTACTACATTTTTCCAAGAAAAACAAATTACTTTACGATTCGAAAACTTACCATATCGTGATGCTTCTCGTGCTAAATCTTTTTTCGATGTCAACAAAATGATAGCCCTAATGTTTTTTCAGTTAAGAATTTGTTTTGATTTGGTTTTTGGAAAGTTGTTTTGTAGTCAAGTGCTATATTTGACGTCACCTTTTTTTCTCCAATTCACTTGAATGTATGTAAACGTTTTTGGACGTGTGTACATGTCAAAAATACACCATTTTTACGAGCGAACCATGGTTGAAACGCAACATTTTAACGATACAACAGCAATACAAACGTACCATTTTAACGAGCGAACCATGGTGTAAACATCCAATTTTAACGTTTTGACGGTTTAATCGTTAAAGTATTGTGTTTTTATTAACAAAATCACACAGATTTAGCGTTTTGTATTATTTGAAACGTCATCATAGCTAAATTTAAAACGTCAAAAACGTTTTTCTATGCGTTTTTTATTAGGACGTAAATGCATTTTTATGTCTTTTTTACAAAAACTTTATCAAATTTTCAAAAATTTTGTTCATAAGGGCATTTTGGTCATTTTATAATTATTTTTATTTTTTATGATATAAATAATAAATTTATGATACAAATAGCAAGTCCCATTATAATATACTAGTGGAAGAACCCGTGCGTTGCACGGGTTCGTGATTATTTATTAAATTAATTATATATTAAGTAATATGATGATGAATTATAATTATAATAAAACGTGATTTAATAAATTATAAAGTATTTTTGTACACTTATATTATAAGGTCAATAATAAAACATATTAAGACAAGTGGCATGTTTCAAATATTGAAGAAATAGAAGAAATTCTGTAGTATCTTTTTGTAAATTCAATGCAACCATAATAGTAAGAATGAGATATTAAAATCCTAAAGATGTTTCATAAATTGTTTATATTATTTTTAGAGACAAGTCATATATATTTCAGTATTTTTAATAGCACAACACATATTTTGGAAGGAAAACAAAAACTCAGCAATAACAACTATGATTTAATCAAATTTTGGAAAAAGGAACCAAGTACATGTACTTCAACATTTTTTGAACATATTTCTAAAATATAAAATATTTTAATCTAAAAAGAGATATGTCATAATTTCTATAAAGATGTCACCAATAATTGATAAACCATTTCTCATACATGAAATACACAAAGAAACTTAAAAAATTATCTGCATGAACAACATTAACAGAACACACGTGGCATTAACATGTACATTTTCAACATTATGAAAATTTTCAACCTATAGAGAGAAGAAAGAAGTTCAACTACTCAAGGAACAATTCATTGTTTGGTCATAAATAACTCCCAATATTCAAAGACCATACGACCCATCCCAAAATCACAATGGGCCCATTTTTGACCCATAGAAGACAACAAACACTAAGAAAATCGATCCAACGGGTATTATTCGTCCCAAAACATAGTAATTCATTGATCTTATCATTAAAGAGTAACTAATAAAAAAACTGAGCAGAAAAATCCTCAGATAATATCAACATTAAGAGATTACCAAAAGCACTAAAAATCCTATCAGCTTAGTGACCAAAATGTAAGATAGGATTTTAGATAGGAAACAGGCTCAAAACAGTCTGCTTATCTTGCAAACTTCTTCATAATTGTATATTTCAAGGTGGGTCGCATTAGATTGACAGCCAAAATTTTGTACTTCATGGCATTAATCATTTGAGAAATCATATATTGACAGAACATGATGATGAGTTATGATCCATGTTAACTGATCCTCATAGTGGGATGGAGTCTTAATTCTTCTTGTACTATATTGTTTATTGGCGTGTTGTTTATGGCCTTTGAAACCTATACAACAAAGTGTTAAATTGTATAAATTTAGTGGTAGGCAAGGCTGTTTGTTTTATGCTGTGCTTAATGTATTTCTTTTTATTTGTAGTTGGCAGGAAACGACCATATTTGTATAAAATTGTATAAACCACATTTTATGTTTGTGCAATAAATAGGTTGCTCTAAAAACGAAATTTCAAAGGCTAATGAGAAAGTGAGAAAAATGTTTTGACAAGTCATTTTCTTAGGGTTGGCATCTATTTGCACATATTTTTTGTATGTTCAATTTTCAAATAAAATTCAATTTAACAGACCCATCTTCAGTGATATCCCTTTTTGTTTCACTCTAAAAAGGAAATTTCAGAGGCTAATGAGAAAGTAAGAAAAATGTTTTCAGCAGTCTTTTTCTTAGGGTTGGCATCTATTTCCACATTTTTTTGTTTTCAGTTTTACTATGTATTAATCATCTATGAAGTAAATCATCGTACCTACAGCCTAACTAATAGGGATATAAATGGAACCAAATTATATAGAAGGCTGAATTAAATTTAATTGATGTATTTTAACAGATATTGTTTGTTAGCTGTCACATAATTGCTTTAGTTGTTATCCATTTATCAGGATGCAGCAAAAAAATAGTCAATTGACTTCTTCAAAATCAGCTTCAGATCAAGCTGGATTATCATCTTTGGAATACAACACAATGACGACTATAGAAGATGCAGAAACTATGTAAGCAATGCTCTCTCTCTTTCTATATATATATATATATATATATATTTCTTTGTCAGAAAAATGCTTTCATTAATTTATTCAGCTTGAATCTCTGTCTACAATTACTTCCAGAGGAAAACAAATGTTTTATTCATTCCTTCTTACAGATGTAAACATTGTGGTGTAAGCTCAAAGTCTACTCCTAGAATGCGTCGTGGACCAGAAGGTTCAAGGACATTATGCAATGCATGTGGCCTCAAGTGGGCTAACCAGGTAAAGAACCTTTTACCATCTACTACTTAGAATTAGTAAAATAATGTTTCACATTTAAACAATTCCTAAATTTTTCTTCTATTTATCTTCACTACTGCTTTTAACATATAACATTGTTTATTATTTTTTTTTTGTCAATTATCTTTGTCTACTTTTTATTCAGCATACATATTGAAAGAAGATTTCATCAACTAAAAATGCCTTATTGAATTGTATTTCATTTACATTCAGTACTTTCTTTGCTCATTATATATATTTTAAATTCAAGAAATGGTCATTGCAATGGAGCTGTTTCATTTTATCAAAATTTTGAGTTTCAATATTATTCAAACAAGAATCTGGATTACAATGATATGTTCAAATTCATATCTCCCTAAGAGCAATGATTGCGATTATGGTAGTATGAGAAACTTATATGGAACATATGGCTTCATAGTAATAATTTAAACCTATTGATAGTCATATTGTTTAAGTTGTAAAAGTTTTATACGGGATGTCCTTTGTTATGTTTTGTAGAAATAGGTATCTTGTTTGCATAAGATCTTAATTGACCTTAAATTGTGGCTTTCAAATGTTTAGAATTAAGGGTTTTGATTAGAATTTAGAGGTCATTTATGTAGCACTAATGCAAAAAGTAGAATTAATCAAATATGGTGTATTGTTCTATTGTAACATAATGAATGTTTGTATAGACTATTAAGCTTACGTGAGGAAGTTAAGAACCTTTAGAATCTAAATTGGATTAGTTTTTCATTGAGTTGTTCTATGATAATTGTAAATTTATTTTATTGCCTTTTTCAAATTATGCTAGATCCTGAATTTTTATTTTCCTTTACTATTCCTATTTTTAAAATTTTTTTTGTTTTAGATGGATGATAACTACATACGAAGGAAACGATATGCTGAAATGCCAGCTGATAAGAAAGCTGATTTGTTGAAGAAAAGTAGAGAAAGATATAAATTGTCAAAACAAAGAAAAAAGTTGGGAGAATCAAGTTCTTCTACAAATTTGGATATTGGTTGTAGTGAAAATATCAAAAGTGGATCAATAGAAAATAATAATCTTGGTTCCACGGACATAGAAGCCGCTTGGCATGTAAACACATCAAAAAAATACCGTCGAGGTAATTAACAAAATTTATTGATTGTATTTGTTATTTCTAATTGTTATATGACCACATAATTTTACTACATAGGATTTCCTTCTATTAAAACAAGCAAAGGGAAGATTTGGTTGAAGAATTACAATAATACCTTACAACAAAGGACATCGGGTGAGTTACTCTATTGTGTATTGGCGAAGTCGTTTATCTTGTGTATTACAGTACATATATAATGTAACTGATATGTACTTATTTTTAATTTAAAAATTTTAATAATGTTAGGATACAAAAGAAAAAGGAATATTCACAATACAATTGCAATACCAGAAGTGCCCACTTCAGCTTTAAAACTGCCCATAGTTGATGATTGCCAGTATTGTGGTGCAAAGAGAATGTACTTGGAACCTCCAAACTTTTGTTGTAGTGGAGGAGAGATTTCATTAGTGTCCCATGATATGCCATATGCTATTAGAAGGCTTCTCACTGAAAAAACTGAACAATGTGATCATTTTCGGAGGCATATACGTACATATAATAATCATTTTGCTTTCACATCACTTGCTGCAAAATATGACCGGAATCTTACAAAGATTACCAAGGGTGTATATACCTTTAGGGTACAAGGACAGATGCATCATTATTTAGACTGTTCCCGTGGAAATGCTGAAGAAAAACCTTCTGGCATACTCTTATACTTTTATGACAATGAAGATGAAATTAATAGAAGATCATCTTTGTCGAAAGAATTAAATGTAGACACTATAAAGACCATTATGGAGGTACTGCAATTAAATCCTTATTGTCATTTCTTAAAGTCTCTTAGGCATTTGACAAATGTTGATGATAAAACTATCATTTTGAATAGTGATACAGGTTTAGACCAAAGAAAATATAATTTACCCTCAGTATTACAGGTTGTAGCTATATTTTCTGAATTTTATATCAAAACTCTTCTAGGACTGCCGATATCAAAATATATAGTAATGATGCTAGATGTTATAAGATAAAGCATTATTATGGCTGTTATGACCCTTTGCAGTATCCTATTTTGTTTCCTTATGGCCAAAGTGGTTGGCATTTAGGCATTGCGCGCAATAATTCAAGCTTTTGGCCAAGTTCGCCAAATATACATAATAATATGCTTCATTCAACAAATAGGCGCACTAATTTCAATTCTATTGATGACATGATTGAGAGTGAATTTGCAGGTACTATGTTTATGAAGGAAAACTGAACAAGCCCGGGCTAAATCAAAAACCTCACTTTCGTGCTATGCATTCCAGAATCGGAAGCTTTCGACCAAGCTCAGGCTCAAATTAGTTTACCCATGAACGGATCTAGGCTTATACTTATTTAATTTATTAATCGGGACACAAAAAATTAAATCTTTAATTAAAGCGGAACTTAAAGATTATACCTTTTGTAGCGAAGTCCCTCGCTTAAAGAAAACCCTCTTTTCTTAGCGCGAAATCCACAAGAAATCCGAAGAATTCTCCAATACAAACTCCGAGATAGTGTGGGCTATCGTCTACGGAGTTACCCACGGCAATACGATGAAAACCCAAGAAACTTGCTTCTCAAGAAACTCAAAATAAATCTGCCCAGAATTTTTTTTCTGAAAATTAGAGCTGCCCAGAATTTTTTTTATCAAAATTGAAGCTGCCCAGAATTTTTTTTCTCTCAAATTGAAGCTGCCCAGAAAAATACTGCACAAACTGGCCGCCGATTTCCTTCAATATCCGATCAACAATTCCGCCTAGCAGAGCTGAAGGTTCCAGCCACGATCTGGACAACGGACTCCACGGATCACCCACCAAGAAGGAAGAGATCAACGTGGAAGTACCGCTGGATCAGCACCCCGAAACCAGCAGCTCGCTGGAATTATTTTTGCTGCTGAAATTGCTTGCGCACAGCAGCAGTTCAGCGAAGAAAAAAACCCACTTGGAACCAGCGGCCAGCCTGATAAAGAATTGATCCAAAATTAATTCATGGGCTGAGTGAAGAAGGGACCTGGCTGCTCTATTTAGTAATTGCTGGTCAATAAAAACTGCTGCTGTGTGTAGCGAAGAAAACAACCAGCAGCGGCGGATAAAAGCAAAAAAAACAGCAGCCTTCCCAAAAATTATAACCAAGCTGCTCTATTAATTCATGGGCTGAGTTCCTTGACAAAGAAGAAAGCTTTCTTGATCGACTTCGAGAGAAAACTTGACGATGAAGACACCGTTTTCTCTCTAGACTAAACTTTCTCTTTCTAGCCTAACTTGGCTGCCAAGTTTCTTCTTAGGGTTTTCTTGCCTATTATGTTGTATTTATAGGAGCTTCTAAGGAGACCTAATGGGCTCTCGAGTTAAGCCTTAAAATTTGACTTTCGTTGACCGCTAAGTCTTCCCGACTAATCAACTCCAATAGACCCTTTTAAATTAATTTATTTAATCCACTTTGTTAATTTAATTTAATCGAACCCTTAGAATTAATTAATTCAAAATAGAATTAATTTCTAAATTCACTTCGTCGATCAAATATTAATTAAACCCTTCGGATTAATTAATTTACCTTGTCGATTAGTCAAACGCATAATCGGTCGTACCACTAACGGACCAATTATGGAACTACCGCTCGAAAACGACTTTACATCGCGCCATTATTATTTCTTCTATCTCCTCACATTAAAGATCTAGTGCTCGTCGATTTATCAATTTACTGACAAATTAATTCACCGACTTTTTGGTTTCCGAGATTAGTACCACTCGACCTTTTATTATACCGAACATAAAGTTCACTGGCCAGGTTTAGTATAATAACCTTACGAGCTCATCTCGGGAGCACCATCAAAACGGCGAACCGGTACGTGGATTCCTCCGACCAGCAACGGCACGCAAGAAGCTAAACACCGCATACCCAACTTACCAAGGTATTGGCCTCAATTGACCTCACTCTTTGGCAAATCAAAGCACACGACACCCAACCCTCACGCCTGTCCCAATCTCGGGATTGAGAGACGGAATACTAGGACCGAATTGACTACGCCGATCAGTACAAGTCAATTCTATCCAAACTGGTCGTGCTCAATATGCCCCGGGCATATCTGTGTGATTTAAACTAGTCTAGATAAACCAATTTCCAAACCACACAATAACCTATACCGATAGTATGTTCAGACTATCTCGGTTACGAGCATACTTTTTATATATCAATACTTTAACCAATAACGGTATCTACTGTGTTTGTCGACACCCCGTTATCTAGTTCTATGATATAAAGGAACAGATTTATACTGAAACAAAATGATATGTCATCTGTGGATATTAGTTTTTGATACAAGCCATAGCTTTTCTGTATTCAAAACTAACAGTTTATACATTTATTTAATCTTATACTTTTTATGTTGGTTGTGATCTGCAATTTAGTATGCAGGTTAATTATTTCCTTATTTTCAATGATTTATTCGACTTTTATTTATAGATGCAGCTAAAGGTGAAAAGAACAATGGGAATGTTACTGCTCGAGAGTACTATTGTTATCGATTTCAGATGAGAGATGATGATAATTCAATGTTGTTACATACTTGTAGAATCTTCCAACAGTTTGTCGTTGATGCTTATGTGAAAATTGAAACCAGTAGATTAAAATTCCATAGGAAAAAACAAACTGAAATTAGAAGTGAAATGCTACAAGGTGTTCTTGATAGTGTAGTTGGTGGACATACTAATGGAACTAATATTGGTAAGAAAATAATTCTTCCGACTTCATTTATTGGTGGCCCAAGAGACATGAGGAAGAGATATTTAGATGCTATGGCCTTGGTTCAAAAGTATGGAAAGCCAGATATATTCTTGACAATGACATGTAATCCAAAATGGCCTGAAATACAAGAAAATCTTAAATATGGTGAACAACCTAATGATAGGCCTGATTTGTTGTCTAGAGTTTTTAGAGCACGTCTTGAAATTCTTAAACAAGAATTGCTTAAAAAGCAGATTTTTGGGCAAGTTGCTGCTTTTGTCTATGTCATTGAATTTCAGAAACGTGGTATGCCACATGTTCACTTATTGTTGATTTTAAAACCAGGCTCAAAGCTTCTAAATCCAGAAGCCTATGATAGGATTGTTTGTGCAGAAATTCCTGATCCTGAAACCCAACCTTATTTGTATTCCCTTGTTACAAAACACATGATGCACGGTCCATGCGGCCCTTTAAATATGCAAAATCCATGCATGAAAAATGGTAGCTGCAAAAATAGATATCCAAAAGCTTTCAACGAATATACTACTCATACAAATGATAGCTACCCAAATTATCGAAGACGTGCTGATAACAAAAGGGTTAAGGTTAGGAAACAAGAATTGGATAATAAATGGTAATCTTGAGGGACAACAATATGTTTCTTTTAGAGAAGATACAAATCTTATAAATGTTGCTCAAAATTACCAATTAGCCAAAACAATGTTAACTGAATTCTTTCATATGAATGAGTCTAATCAAAAGGCTAAACAATTAAACTTGCTCTATAGAGAATTTCCAGAATATTTTAAATGGGACAATAAACATAGAGCATGGTCTGAGCGGAAAAGATGAGAGGTTATAGGAAGATTAGTCACTGTGAGTCCAAAAGATGATGAATGATATTATCTTCGTTTATTACTCAATCATACTAGAGGACCTACTTCTTATAAAAAATTGATGGAATTTGATGACAAAAAGATGTGCTCCTTCAGGGAAGCTGCATTGGCCAGAGGATTACTTCAGTTTGACAACTATGTCGAAGAAACTTTAGAAGAAGCATCAATGTTTCAAATGCCTAAGGCTTTAAGATCATTATTTGCAATGTTACTTGTTTATTGCTCCCCAGTAAATCCAAAGAATCTGTGGAATAGATTTAAACATGAACTTTCTGAGGATATTAACAGAAATTGCAAACAAAGAACCAAGTCTGAAAGTGATATTGAAAAAATGGTCTTAAATGAATTGAATTGTCTTCTACAACAGATGGGTAAGCACATTCGTGAATACCATTTAATTGATGGGGACTTTTTTGTTGATATTGAAGAGCGAGTCTCAAGAGAAATTGAAAATGAAAGAAATATACCTATTAGTGCTGATGATATGCTCTTACAAAATCAGCTTAATTCAGATCAAAAACATGCTTTTGACACTATTATTAACAAAGTTTGTTCTGGTAATGGGCAGGGTTTTTTTATAGATGGCCCAGGTGGTACAGGAAAAACATTCCTATATAGGGCTTTATTGGCTTCTTTACGTTCCCAAGGATTTGTTGTATTGGCAGTTGCAACGTCAGGAGTTGCAGCATCAGTTCTCCCAGGAAGGAGAACAACTCATTCTAGATTTAAAATTCCTTTGGATTCAGCGCCCAACCAAATATGCCAAATTAGTAAACAAAGTAGTATTGCTAAACTCATTGTTGAAGCTAAACTAATTATTTGGGATGAAGGTACTATGGCAAGACGTGAATCTATTGAATCTTTTGATGCCTTGTTGAAAGATCTAATGACTTCTAATGCACCATTTGGTGGGAAAATAGTAGTTTTTGGTGGCGATTTTAGGCAAACATTGCCTGTAATCCAAAATGCATCCAGACAAACATTGGTGGAATCGACAATTCTCAGCTCTTATTTGTGGCCATGCATTGTGAAATTAAAGTTAATGATTAATATGAGGGCACTTATTGACCCTTCATTTAGTAATTTTTTATTAAGAATAGGTGAAGGCAAAGAAAGGATTGATGGTGACTGCAACGTCCAACTTCCAGCAGATATAACTCTTCCATATACAGGAAAAGCTGATTCTCTTGCCAGGTATATTACAAATACATGCTTTGTCATGCTTCATTATAGTTACCCACTTATTATAACTTTTATATAATCTTCTGTTTTACAGGTTAGTTGAGAGTGTATTTACTGATATGAATTTGTATGCAAAATAACCTATAAAGATGGTTAGTAGATGTATTCTTGCTCCTAAAAATAATGCTGTTGATGATATTAATGACATGTTAATTGAGCAATTCCCAGGTCCTATGCATACATACACAAGTGTGGACCAAACTTTGGATCACAAACATCAAAGTGATTTTGAGGATTTGTTAAATTCTCTAAATCCAAAGGGAATGCCACAGCATAAGTTACGTTTAAAGAAAAATTGTCCTATAATGTTGATACGAAATTTAAATCCAACGGAAGGACTGTGTAATGGAACGCGTCTAATCTGTATAGATTTTAAACATAATACTATAGTGGCAGAGATAGCTTTTGGTCAATATAGTGGCAAACATGTGTTCTTGCCTAGGATTCCCATTATTAGCTCCGATAGTGAGAAAAATGGTGTGCCTTTCAAGAGGATTCAATTTCCAATTAGATTATGTTTTACTATGACAATTAATAAATCTCAGGGTCAAACACTTGACTTCATTGGATTGTATCTTAAAGAACCTGTATTTTCTCATGGCTAATTATACGTAGCTTTGTCAAGAGCTAGAAAGGCTGCAAACATAAAAGTTTTGATTGTGCCTGCAACATTTGATGAATACAAGGATGATTGTAAAACTAGGAATGTTGTATATGAAGAAATATTTGATCTGTCTAATTAATGCTTTACAGTTCCAAAATATACAAAACCTCTCACCATATTTGGATCAACCCTATACCACTTTTCATTAGACTCAATTCATCTGAAAGAATTCATTTAACACTGTTTTGGCTAATTGGTAATTTTCAGCAATATTTATAAGGTTCATATATGCTCTAAAAGAACTATACTATTGTCCCTCAAGGTGAATATGAAGCGTATAAACTAAATGTGTCATATGATTCAATTTTTTACTGTACATCCTCCATATCTTAGAACTGTCGAATACTTTCCTTCAAATATTTTTTCCTTGTAAGTGGAGCTTATATGAACTCATGTTATTTTTTATTCTTTCTTCGTCCTATTTTATTTTACGTTTTTACATTCATTTTTGATGTTTGCATTAGTACAGATTCGTCACAGGCATGTCATGAAATTTACCAATAATTTGCAGTATAACGAGCAAAGAAATTACACCAAAAAAAGATTAACAGTTTAAAATGCAAAAGGAGCCCCATTTTCCAAGGATAGTATCTGTGCAGGTGTTGTTTATGGTTATATGCCCATATTTCTGAAGCTAATTTAGAGATTCATTTCACTTTTTAGAACTCTTACAACTTGCTTGGCCGAAGTTTTGATCTTGGAATGGCTGAATGCTGTGACCATGTGAGGTATCCACCACTTAAATGTCTTTTAAGGATGTGACCAGCTGATAAACCTCTTTGATATTGTCTTCATGATATACTGACTTATGCATGCAGCATATCCTTTCATAAGTGTTATTGAACTGTATGCTGTTTAGATAGGTCCACAAAAGAGAAAGAATCTCTAAAATCCTCACTATTTTAAGTCGGATGACCACTTAAGTTTTTCATTTTTTAGCTGTTGCAGAAGAAATGCGTAAAATTTTATAGGGATTAAATATTCTATGTTTGATTCTGTGGCCTCTGTTGTGTTATACTTTTGATTTATAATTTTTAAGCATTCGATGCTTTGTACGATATGTTATATTATGTTCCATGCATTTGATAGTTGAAGTCATCCTGTTTACTTACATGCTTGTGCACTACTTTTGCGATGCATGTTTAGGGTCAATTTGCTGGCGTACAGCCCTTTGGCGATGGGCATTCTTTCTGGCAAGTATTTTGCCCCTGACAAGGGGCCACCGGATGCTCGCTTCAATCTTTTCCGAGATAAAGTGTGTAAATGAAAGTTGAATATTGGATAAACTACCGTTTTTCCTCAGAATAAGTTGTTTTCTTGCTTTTGCAGGAAGATATGCTGAAGCAGAGTGAAGATACAACCTGTGAAGAACCAATATACAAAAAGCCACAGAAGTAAGGAAATTCTTGTCCTTAGCTAAATAATCTTAATTAATTATTTCATTGCCTGTAAATTTTATAAGATTAGGTTAGTCATAGTGTTATGCACATCTTCATTGTGGAATGCCTATTGCTATTATCATACTGAAGTTCTTGACAAGCATTAATTATTTTTTCACCCCGAAACTTTCTAGATGTTACATCGTTATTTTTTTACTTTTTTACAATGTAAGTCATATATTTATCAAGCATATAATGTTGGTTATGTCCTTTCCTGATTAAAACATGATTGAAGTATCTCTACATCTCTACCGTCTTTTCATTTCTTTCCTAACCGCTGACAGCATTCCGCGGAGCTTCATATTATGAAACAAATATCATTTATGCAAAGCTACTGTTAACATAATCATTAATGGGTTGATGTCCTTAAGAGAGCTAATTATGCAATTCCTTCTATTTCCATAAGAACGTTGTAAAAGCTTTATTTTCTTTTAGCATAATAAACAATATATTAGTAGATCCCTTGTCTAAGATTGTTGTTTAGAGTAAGTTTCAAATTTCTTCTGAATTTATTTTCTGCAAAAGTTAAAATATATTTTTACCCAAACAATTTTATACTTGTTCATATCAAAACCTCAGCCAAGCCAATTCACCATTTTCGTTTGCAGTATGCATCTTTTTCATTTTTGTAGTGTCAGTGATAGTGTTGAAAGATTTTTCAGGGAATACCATCCCACCACATGCCGATCTCATGTGCTGATTCGTAGAACTAGCAAAGTTCGATATTTCATTGTAAAAATTTCATCTACTATTATTTCTTAAGTGAATAGTGACGAATATGGTTGTTTGTACAAGGACAAGTTCTGACATCTATTTTTACAAAATTTTACTAGGTATTTCTGAGGAAATGGCAATTCTTGGTCTTTTTCCTTTCAGTAGAAGGCAATACTTGTTAAGTTATTGCTATGTGAATAGAAGTACCACCTTCACCTTTTCAAATAGTAAAAATATCTCTATTTTATGTCTTAGAATGATGCAATAATACGTTATAGAAAGCTAATCAACCTACAAAAAAAATGAGCTGTATTAAAGTACGAATCATATTTTCTGGATTTAGAGAATGATTATTCATTTTGTTTCCTGTTCTAACTAAATTAATTAGAATTTCTGTGTTCTACTATTTGTCTCCTTGTGTAATTTTGCAATACAGTTAATGGGATGCTTTCCTATTTTGTTGAGTAAAGTGAACGTGACTTTTTATTTCAATCTTTATTGCTCAACATAATTGTCAAAGGTTCTTATGTTCACTATCAGCCATAGGATAATTTTTTAGGTTTTATGTAAAGCTAATCATACCTCCTCATTTATTATCAATTTGCTTTTATGTGAAGCTTATCATCCCTCATAATTTATAATATCAATGTGGTTTTTCTAATTTATTTTTTGGTAAACTTTATCTTCTGCCCTGTATTGTAGTTAATGATAAATGTGCTTTCCCCTTTCTTGTAACTTGCCATCTTAAAGGAAATATGAGCATCCTTTGTATGTTTCAAATCTCAGTATGGAGCAGCAATGGCTATTCACATGCATGAAGGAAAACTGAACAAGCCCGGGCTAAATCGAAAACCTCACTTTCGTGCAATGCATTCCAGAATCGGAAGCTTTCGACCAAGCTCAGGCTCAAATTAGTTTACCCATGAACGGATCTAGGCTTATACTTATTTAATTTATTAATCGGGACACAAAAAATTAAATCTTTAATTAAAACAGAATTTAAAGATTATACCTTTTGTAGCGAAGTCTCTTGCTTAAAGAAAACCCAATTCTTTAGCGCAATTTCCACAAGAAATACGAAGAATTCTCCAATACAAACTCCGAGATAGTGTGGGCTATCGTCTACGGAGTTACCCACGGCAATACGAGAAATCCAAGAAACTTGCTCCGGAAGAAAAACCCAAAATCTGAAATTAAAAAACTTGCCCAGAATTTTTTTTCTTTTTTTTTTTTAAAACTGCTGCTGCGCAAAAAAAAATTTGCTGCGCAAGGTTTCTTCTCCAGCCGCTGAACCCGCCGGATTCTACTGCAAAAAACCCACCACCGGAGTTCTGCTACCCAGTCCCGATCTGTACAACCGGATTCACGGATCACTCAGTAAGAAGATCTACGTGAAGCTCAATCGGCTCAGGGCACCGGATGAAGCAGCTCGCCGGGTTTTCTGAAAAACTGAGAAGGCTGATCAACGCTGGGCGTTGTCCCTTCAAGAAATCCGACCAGCAACCAAGAAGGCTGATCAGTCCTGGGCTTTTCTTGCTGAAGCAGTGCCGAGATTTTCAAATCAGAAAATCCGATCTGCACTGGACAGCGCTGCCTCTTAAGAACTGTCCGACCAGCAACCTTAATAAATAATCTGGGGTTTTTGAGGACAAGAAAATCACTGCAGCAGTACTGAATTTTTTTAACACGTAAAAAAACATTTCAGCGCTACTGGATTTTTTGAAGACGTAAAAATTGCAGCGCTGTCGGTTTTTTTTAAAGACGAAAAATTCCTGCTGCATTTAAAAAAAATCCGACCAGCCCCTTTCTTAGACAATAATCCGGGCAAGTTAAAGATTTGATCTTCCGAAGGAGAAAGCTATCTTAGCTGACTTCGAGAGAGAATTTCGATGAGGAAGACGATGTCTCTCTCTAAGCTAAACTTTCTCACACTAGTCCCTTCTTGGACTTCAAGTTTCTTAATCGATTTCTTGCCCAATAAGTTGTATTTATATGGAGCTTCTAAGGAGACCTAATGGGCTCTCGAGTTAGGCCTTAAAATTTGACTTTCGTTGACCGCTAAGTCTTCCCGACAAATCAACTCCAATCGACCCTTTTAAATTAATTTATTTAATCCACTTTGTTAATTTAATTTAATCAAACCCTTAGAATTAATTAATTCAAAATAGAATTAATTTCTAAATTCACTTCGTCGATCAAATATTAATTAAACCCTTCGGATTAATTAATTTACCTTGTCAATTAGTCAAATGCATAATTGGTCGTACCACTAACGGACCAATTATGGAACTACCGCTCGAAAACGACTTTACATCGCGCCATTATTATTTCTTCTATCTCCCCACATTAAAGATCTAGTGCTCGTCGATTTATCAATTTACTGACAAATTAATTCACCGACTTCTTGGTTTCCGAGATTAGTACCACTCGACCTTTTATTATACCGAACATAAAGTTCACCGGCCGGGTTTAGTATAATAACCTTACGAGCTCATCTCGGGAGCACCATCAACCCGGCGAACCGGTACGTGGATTCCTCCGACTAGCAACGGCACGCAAGAAGCTAAACACCACATACCCAACTTACCGAGGTATTGGCCTCAATTGACCTCACTCTTTGGCAAATCAAAGCACACGATATCCAACCCTCACGCCCGTCCCAATCTCGGGATTGAGAGACGGAATACTAGGACCGAATTGACTACGCCGATCAGTATAAGTCAAATCTATCCAAACTGGTCGTGCTCGATATGCCCCAGGCATATCTGTGTGATTTAAACTAGTCTAGATAAACCAATTTCCAAACCACACAATAACCTATACCGATAGTATGTTCAGACTATCTCAGTTACGAGCATACTTTTTATATATCAATACTTTAACCAATAACGGTATCTACTGTGTTTGTCGACACCCCGTTATCTAGTTCTATGATATAAAGGAACAAATTTATACTGAAACAAAATGATATGTCATCTGTGGATATTAGTTTTTGATACAAGCCATAGTTTTTCTGTATTCAAAACTAACAATCTCCCACTAATACTCAAAGCTATGCTAAGAAGTACAAAAACTGTCCAACCCGCTATTACACTGCTGTCATAATGAAATGTCCAGAACACCTTTAAGCTCACTAACATGGCTCCCTCAATAATCTGACTCCCATGCCCTCCACATGTCTCTCAAAAACCTTTAGGGTCAATGGCTTTGTGAAAGGATCTGCATGGTTGTCATCTAATACTATCTTGGCCACGGTCACGTCTCCCCTCTTTACTATCTCTCGTATCAGGTGGTACTTGCGCTCTATGTGTTTACTCGCCTAATGGGCTCGTTGTTCCCTCGAGTTAGCAACTGCACTATTGTTATCACAATAAACTGTGATAGACCTAGGCAACTCAGGAACCACATCTAAGTCCATCCGGAAGTTCCTGAGCCACACAGCCTCTTTCGCTGCCTCTGAAGCGGCAACGTACTCAGCCTCCATGGTAGAGTCCGCCACGCATTTCTGCTTGACACTCTTCCATACTATGGCTCCACCTCCTAGAGTAAACACAAACCCAGATGTAGACTTACTCCTGTCCAAATCTCCTTGAAAGTCCGAATCTGTGTAACCCAATGGTACAAGCTCCTGCGCTCTATAAACTAGGACACAATCTCTCGTCCTGCGCAAGTACTTGAGAATGCATTTTACTGCCTCCCAGTGAGCCTTCCTAGGGTTACTCTGATATCTGCTAACCATGCCAACGGCAAAGCAAATATCAGGCCTCGTGCACAACATAGCATACATGAGGCTACCCATTACAGAAGCATAGGGTACCGCCTTCATGGCATTTATCTCCTCAGCAGTCTTAGGACACTGCTCCTTAGACAAATGCACCCCATGCCTGAAAGGTAGTGAACCCTTCTTGGAGTTCTGCATGTTAAAACGGGCCAGAATCGTGTCTATGCAGGATGCCTGAGGGAGAGTCAGAGAACGTCTCCTACAATCTCGGATAATCTTGATCCCAAGGATATGTCCAGCCTCTCCCAAATCCTTTATATCGAATTGCCTGGACAGCCATGCCTTTACGTCTGACAACACCTTCTTACTGTTACCAATAAGAAGAATGTCATCTACGTAAAGTACGAGGAACACCACTATATCACCATCACGCCTGCTATAAACACACTGCTCATCCGGACACCGAGTGAATCCATAGGACTGGATAACCTCATCAAAACGGATGTTCCAAGATCTGGATGCTTGCATCTCTATCCTGAAGAACCTCATTGTAGTTAACTGGGTCTGGTTCACGAGCACCAGGGATAAAGTCCAAAGACTCACCCAAACCCATGTACCTCTCGGGCTATCTCACAACCCTCCCACTACGACGAGGCGCAGCCTGTGTAAGAGCATCATCTGTGATAGTGTGTGCAGTCTCTTGTGGTGTATCTTCCTGTACGTGTGCATCCGGAATAGTGGACCGACTTCTAAGCTCTTCCAACACTACCTTGCTGCTTGACTTGTGATCTAAAATATAGTCCTCCTCAAAAAATCTGGCATTGGTGCTGACCACCACCTTCTGATCCTGAGGACTATAAAATAAACCACCTCTCGTTCCTTTGGGGTAGCCTACAAACAGCATAACCTTAGATCTCGCCTCTAACTTGCCTGCATCTGCCTCGAGCACATGCGCTGGGCAACCCCAAATCCTGAGATGTCTCAGACTAGGCTTGCGCCCACTCCACAACTCTACTGGGGTCGTAGGCACAGACTTAGATGGCACAAGGTTGAGGATAAAACACACTGTATCCAAGGCATAACCCCAAAACGAGGTAGGCAACTCACTGTAACTCATCATCGATCTAACCATCTCCATAAGAGACCTGTTCCTCCTCTCTGCCACACCATTCTGCTGGGGTGTGCCAGGTGCAGACAACTGGGTCTGAATACCCTCCTCTGACAAATAGGTCCTAAATTCACTAGAGAGGTATTCACCACCTCTAGCCTGAACTGACATAGGTCCACACATGTCAGAATGAATCAACTCTAAAACCTCATTGGCCCTATACCCCTTCGCCTTAAAAGGCCTTTTGGTCATTTTACCCTCCAAGCAGGACTCACAGGTCGAATAGCTGTCAATATCTAGTAAGTCCAAAGACCCACTCTTGACCAACCTTTGAATCCTACTAAGGTTGATATGACCTAGTCTCAGGTGCCAAAGAAAAGTCTGATTCAAAGGGGAAGATTCCTTTCTCTTATTATGATTCGGTGATGAGTTACTAGTTTCTGTGTTTTGCATAACTGGGGAGTAAGTCTTGATTAAAAACAAATTGTCAACCAATGTACCGGAACATATAAGTTTCTGGCATTTTCTTATAAAAACCGAACCGTCAGAAAATACACACTTATAACCATCCAAAACAAGTTTTGAAACCGAAAGCAAGTTATTTCGAAAACTAGGTACATAAAGACAATCCTTTAAATGTAAAATAGAGTCTGAAAAACAAAGACAAATAACTCCCACTGCAACAACAGAAACTCTGGTAGTATCCCCAAGGTAGACCTGCAACTCTCCCTCTCTAAGCAGCCGGGTCACTTGGAACCCCTGCAAAGAATTACAAACGTGATCAGTGGCTCCTGAATCCACACACCAAGTATCCGTGGGAATCGCCGCTAATCGCATCTCAGTAACTAGGGAAAATTTACTTTTAACCTCGAGGCTTTGGGCAATCCTTCTTCCTATGTCCTGCTTTGCCACACTTAAACATTTGCCTTTCGACTTTTGCTTCTTGGCAATGCCTGCCTTGGGTCCATGATTAGTTCCTGCTTTCTGGCCTCTCTTCCTCTCTTGCTTCCTGGCTTTGGGCCCAGCAGAGGAACCTGAGGGACCAACAGTAGCAAAGGCTTGCTTCTTCTCAGCGAATAGGCCCTCGGCTGACACCAATGTAGTCATGAGCTCGGGGAGTGAATATAAGAGCTTGCCCATATTATAGTTCAACCGAAACTGCTCAAAAAAAACTGGGAGGCAAGCTCTGGAGAATGATATCGACCTGGGTCTCCCCATCAATATCACCTCCCAGTACCTCAATCTCATTGATGCAACTGATCATGTCCAGCACGTGATCCTCACTGAAATGCCCTCAGCCATTCTAGCATTCATGAGTTTCCTCATAGCTGACTGCTTGGCTACCCTGCTCAAGGGGACACTCCTCAGTAAGCACGTACTTGTAACCCTCAGCGGTAAGGACAATGTCCAGGTTTCGTTTCCAATCAATGTAATTAGGACCGGTGAGTTTGTTTTGGTTCAGAATGACAGCTAGCGGGTTGAACGACATATCAACTGAAAATAATGAAAAAAATGTCTCAGTATACTTTTCGAAAATATTGAAAAATCCTCAGAAAAGAATATAATCTTCTACCGACATCTCTCCCACCGGGATTAACGCAGGTCACGTTGGGTGAACTTCTACGCCAACCCACATTCGTTCGAGAAGGACCGAAGTCTATTAATCTCATTATCTGACCAACGATCTTATGATCAATGAAATTAATAGTCGATAATTTTAGCCGTACACGTAAATAGCGTTACCTCGTAGGAGGGATACTATAAACAGTACACTAAGTGTATGCCATTACGTGACTTCTAAGTTTGTTACTTAGGGTACTAATGCGCCTCGGTGGCGAGGGTGTCGCAACTTTTCCCAATTAAACGCACTATAGTCATCCCTTTAGAAATTCATTCCAGCAATATCTGTGATTGAAAACTCATCCGTAGGGAAGCCGTTTAACCACATCACCAATGAACCCGTAATGGAGGCCATGGGGCTATTAACCAACCCGCTCCCACTTAGATTTTTGAAATAATTTCAATTCGCCCTAGTTTTCTCGATTTTCCATTTCGGTTTTCTACGTAATTAGGAATCACCCAAAAATTACGATAAACCAAAATCCGGGTTTTCTCGATTTTCTACGTAATTAGGAATCACCCAAAATTACGATAAACCAAAACCCCACGTAATTAGGAATCACCCAAAATTACGATTAAACCAAAACTTGCGAATGTAATTAAGTTTGAGGATTTTTACGTTTTAACATGCAATATCTTAACTATGGATATTCGCACCCATAAAACCGTTGGAGTTTTAATATGCGAATAATCTACCTTAGTTAATTGCACATTACCTTTTTGAAAAAACTTTTGGTTTGAATTTCGTTCATGCAAAATAAAACGAAAATCACACAATCAACGAAAAAAATCATAAATACGGGAAATTAAATAAAATAAAATTTCCCGACTATTATGGCCTTCTCTATCGTTGATTCCTTGGCGCCTTGGTGACACTTTCCGTCGTGTCGCTCCCACTCGTTATTTGGATTCCTCTCGATTCGCCCGGGTTTTCTCGGTTTATTCCGTAATTAGGAATCACCCAAAATTACAATAAATCAAAACCCGCGAATATAAGTTACCCAAAATAACGTCTTCGTCATAGTACAAAAATTCCTATATACAAAGGCGTTTTTCTAGGAATTTAAAGACGACATGATTAGATCAAATCCTACTACAAGATTTTTCTAATCCTACACGGCTTCCAGCTCGTGGTTATTACTATTATAGAAATTTCCATTCAAAAATAAAACGAGCCCGGACATGTCCCGGGGTTTATGAATGAAAATTAAATTTCTACCATAATAGTCGGGAAACCAATAACCACCTGTTTAAACATTTTGACAAAAATACTAATGCCAAAATAAAGCCGTGTAATAAATCAAATAAGTATAAGACCGAAACCAATGCTCTGATACCAATTTGAAGGAAAACTGAACAAGCCCGGGCTAAATCGAAAACCTCACTTTCGTGCAATGCATTCCAGAATCGGAAGCTTTCGACCAAGCTCAGGCTCAAATTAGTTTACCCATGAACGGATCTAGGCTTATACTTATTTAATTTATTAATCGGGACACAAAAAATTAAATCTTTAATTAAAGCGGAATTTAAAGATTATACCTTTTGTAGCGAAGTCCCTTGCTTAAAGAAAACCCAATTCTTTAGCACAATTTCCACAAGAAATCCGAAGAATTCTCCAATACAAACTCCGAGATAGTGTGGGCTATCGTCTACGGAGTTACCCACGGCAATACGAGAAATCCAAGAAACTTGCTCCGGAAGAAAAACCCAAAATCTGAAATTAAAAAACTTGCCCAGAATTTTTTTTCTTTTTTTTTTTTAAAAACTGCTGCTGCGCAAAAAAAAATTTGCTGCGCAAGGTTTCTTCTCCAGCCGCTGAACCCGCCGGATTCTACTGCAAAAAACCCACCACCGGAGTTCTGCTACCCAGTCCCGATCTGTACAACCGGATTCACGGATCACTCAGTAAGAAGATCTACGTGAAGCTCAATCGGCTCAGGGCACCGGATGAAGCAGCTCGCCGGGTTTTCTGAAAAACTGAGAAGGCTGATCAACGCTGGGCGTTGTCCCTTCAAGAAATCCGACCAGCAACCAAGAAGGCTGATCAGTCCTGGGCTTTTCTTGCTGAAGCAGTGCCGAGATTTTCAAATCAGAAAATCTGATCTGCACTGGACAGCGCTGCCTCTTAAGAACTGTCCGACCAGCAACCTTAATAAATAATCTGGGGTTTTTGAGGACAAGAAAATCACTGCAGCAGTACTAAATTTTTGAACACGTAAAAAAACATTTCAGCGCTACTGGATTTTTTGAAGACGTAAAAATTGCAGCGCTGTCGGTTTTTTTTAAAGACAAAAAATTCCTGCTGCATTTAAAAAAAATCCGACCAGCCCCTTTCTTAGACAATAATCCGAGCAAGTTAAAGATTTGATCTTCCGAAGGAGAAAGCTATCTTAGCTGACTTCGAGAGAGAATTTCGATGAGGAAGACGATGTCTCTCTCTAAGCTAAACTTTCTCACACTAGTCCTTTCTTGGACTTCAAGTTTCTTAATCGATTTCTTGCCCAATATGTTGTATTTATATGGAGCTTCTAAGGAGACCGAATGGGCTCTCGAGTTAGGCCTTAAAATTTGACTTTCGTTGACCGCTAAGTCTTCCCGACAAATCAACTCCAATCGACCCTTTTAAATTAATTTATTTAATCCACTTTGTTAATTTAATTTAATCGAACCCTTAGAATTAATTAATTCAAAATAGAATTAATTTCTAAATTCACTTCGTCGATCAAATATTAATTAAACCCTTCGGATTAATTAATTTACCTTGTCGATTAGTCAAATGCATAATTGGTCGTACCACTAACGGACCAATTATGGAACTACCGCTCGAAAACGACTTTACATCGCGCCATTATTATTTCTTCTATCTCCCCACATTAAAGATCTAGTGCTCGTTGATTTATTAATTTACTGACAAATTAATTCACCGACTTCTTGGTTTCCGAGATTAGTACCACTCGACCTTTTATTATACCGAACATAAAGTTCACCGGCCGGGTTTAGTATAATAACCTTACGAGCTCATCTCGGGAGCACCATCAACCCGGCGAACCGGTACGTGGATTCCTCCGACTAGCAACGGCACGCAAGAAGCTAAACACCGCATACCCAACTTACCGAGGTATTGGCCTCAATTGGCCTCAATTGACCTCACTCATTGGCAAATCAAAGCACACGATATCCAACCCTCACGCCCGTCCCAATCTCGGGATTGAGAGACGGAATACTAGGACCGAATTGACTACGCCGATCAGTATAAGTCAAATTTATCCAAACTGGTCGTGCTCAATATGCCCCGGGCATATCTGTGTGATTTAAACTAGTCTAGATAAACCAATTTCCAAACCACACAATAACCTATACCGATAGTATGTTCAGACTATCTCAGTTACGAGCATACTTTTTATATATCAATACTTTAACCAATAACGGTATCTACTGTGTTTGTCGACACCCCGTTATCTAGTTCTATGATATAAAGGAACAAATTTATACTGAAACAAAATGATATGTCATCTGTGGATATTAGTTTTTGATACAAGCCATAGCTTTTCTGTATTCAAAACTAACAATGCAACAATCAAACCATCCTACCCAATGGGTGACAGAGCAAGCTCCCAAGCCACATGATTGGGTTTTAGAGTGGCTGAGCATTCGAAGAATGTTACCTTGATTACATTTTTCCCATCATGGATATTATTAGTGGATTGGAATTTGAGCATTTTCTCCTTTTGGTGTAGCTAAAATTTTTCATTGGGTTTCCCCCTTTTATTCTTTGATTGTTGCCTAAATGTCAGGAGTACCAAGCACACCAGCCACAGTGGCTGTTAAGCCCACTGATGTGCTTACGCTAAAAGCCTCCCGAGCTCCAAGAGCTCCATCATCTAATAGCCCTGCTGCAAGTTCAAAGTCCAGGGATCTGCCAACACCTGTAGTTCCAGCTAAAGGTTTGCTCATTAGTTTCTTTGATATTGCTTTAATGTGGTGTTTGGTAAATGGAGGTTCTTTCATGTTAACCTTGTGGAAATATGGGAATATTTAATCAGTTGTCTGTTGTTTACCCGCAGCTGAGGCATCTCAATCATATACCCTTCAATTTGAGTCCATTAGTCCGGGTTTCATGAATGGAATGCAGGTAAAAAGATTACAGTCAATTAGGAAAATATACCTATTTTTTTGTGTTGTCCTTACTGTTTCTAAAGAAATAATTGAGTCTATTTGATTATGATGTAGATACCTCGAACAAGCTCAGCCCCACCAAGTTTGGATGAGCAGAAACGCGACCAGGTTTGTGAATATTTTGTCATTTTGCTCTCTATCATGAAGAAATGGTAGAGTTCTGCCTTCTTCCAGCAAAGAATGGCTTGCATGATTTACTTCTTCATATTCACGAAAAAAACATACGCTGGTTAATGTTGTATTCCTTCTACTGTGTTTTCCTTCTACCATGCTACAGTTTCTCTGCACTTTGGTTTTTGACCCTAAGTTGTTGCATCATATACGTCTCCACAAAATTCTTTGCATTACATTTGAGTGTTATATTGTTGTTTTGGAAATTAATTTGCTTTAGAAGTCTGGAATTTGCAGTTCATTGCAAATGTTAATGGGGGTGAACCTCTAGGTCGAGAACTTCTTGTGCTCCCAGCAAATTGGTTTTGTGATAACTATATAAAAGACCCATTGGTCCTTTGATTGGGTCTCCACTTGGGTAAGTTTGTTTTAAAGTTGTGTTGTAATATGGCCTTTTAGGATACCGTTTCATTATTGGGTCTTTTTGGTAACTTTTTAACACAAAGGGGATAGTGTTTGCTGCTATTGATGTCAAACAGCCTCTGTCAGATCAAGGTCCATTTGATGTTGTTCTGCCTAAGTTTAGTGCGCAGCTGCTTTAAGTTAAATGTATACCATTTGATATACCATTGCATAATCAGGTTGAGTTCGGATCTGATTATTTTTACAATCCAGTCATCAATAAGTACACCAACTACAACCAACAGAAGAACATTCTTTTGCAATATGGGACAAATACTCCTGATATAAACAAGTTCCTGAACCTCCTGATATGGAACATTATTTTGCTATCTTTTTTGTGATATGGATGGAATTAATCTGCAATCATGTGAATTTCTTCCAAGGATGATTTTAAAATTGAATTCTGAAGATTTTGAATGTACCTATCCATCTTTTATGCTCTATTAGTTTGCTTCTTATTTGAATGAGAGTCTTTGGCAGGTCTAACCAAGCTTCAGTCTCTTAACATCAATTGTTGCAACTGCATTACAGACTCTGACATGAAACCTATCCAAGGTAATCCTCCTCCTTCAAAGCCTTTGTTTGATGAATAGGAGAAATCAAAATTAGAATAAAGTTATTTCTTATACTAAATTCTTTTAATCGATCTATGTAATTTAGCTCAGAAGAGTTTGTTTGTAACCTTTGATTAAGTTATCCAAGTTGTCATTTTCCACATATCAAATGAAGAAAACTTCAGTTGATTAAGTTTCAGTGATGCGTGATCCTCTGCATTCTATTAATCATCTTGTGCTTTGTTCAGGACTTTCTAATTTGAAAACATTACAAATTTCGTCCAATAGAGTTACAGATTATGGCGTGACTTTTCTAAAAGGTATATTTTCCTGGCATATCTCTCATTTTGCACTTTGGACTTGGAGTAGCAGTCCTGTAGTTAGGTTATTTATATCATATATTTATGCTTTTAAGGGAAATTAGTATGGCTGAAAGGTTATTTATATGATATATTTATGTTTTTAAATGAGGTTAGTATGCCTGAAACGTGAATGTTCTTTACAGCACTGCAAAAGCTCGAGTTGTTGAATATGGAGTGTTGCCCTATTACAGCGCCTTGTTTGGAGTCCCTTTCAGGTTCACATTCTGCATTATTCCTTCTAACTGAATATGACTTTTTATTTGATTCTTTATTGTTCGTATTTTGTCGAAATAGAATGGTTTTTCTTTTTATTTTATAAATGATAGAATCATTCCACATAGAATGATCTGTCGCCATCATCCTATTAGACCCAGTAATATCATCATCCTATTAAATGACTTTGTATTTATTATGAGTTTCATACTTTTTATCCATTGAAAGTCTTCTATTTCTAGAATTTTCGCTCAGGAAATGAACGTATGCAACTATAGACTAGCTTCAATATTCTGTTATATTTATGATAATAGGCTCATGGATTACTGAGGAATCACAACCCTTACAGATTTTGTAGATAGTAACAATAGTGGTTCCGCAAGACATCTGTTTCAAGAACCGAACTTTTCTGTACAGGAATGTTTTAGAGACTGTAGTTACAAGATTTCTGAAACACTTATGTATCTTAGCTTAGTTTTTTAGTTATTTGATTGTATGGTTTCATTTTGCAAATGAGTCACACGATATGTTTTATTATTATTTTCAGAGAAAAACTAGCTGAAGGATACATGAGTAATTGTGATCTCGAGAAGCCCGTCAAGGCATTTAATCATCAATGTGGTAGCACTTGTAGAATATACAGGTAATACTGAGCTAACTTACTCTTAGAAGTTACTTAGCATTTTTGTTTCTTTGCAAATGGTGCTTCAAATGGGTGTTTGATTCTACTTTTGTGGGTGGTATAGTGATTGGGGTAGTGAGTGTTTTGTCATTCTGATTCAAAGGCCACATAAACTTGCACCTTAGACCAACAGTCCATATTGGTTCGCATTTTATTTAAAATACTACCTACAAATCTTTTTTCATACTTTCTTAGATATGCTTCAGAAATATTATTTTTGAAGGTAATTATGTACCTGACTTGCTGTTTTCTTCTCCTTAGGAAAATTTTAAATTCAATTAGTACAAACCCCAGAAATTTCTATTTCATTGATTTCAAATATTTTCTGATACTCTTCCAACAATAATCACTGATTCTATTTAATTGATTTTCTGACAACAGTAGGTCATAGAAATTTCCGACAAGACTGGAAAGGATGAGCTTGAACCTTCTTTAAAGGTAATAATTTTGTTTCCAAAAACTACTTTTCCACTCAAGAAATGTTATTATTCCTTATAAATGGCCGTTAAGACACATAGTTTAAATGGCAAAAGAAGCTATCTTTGGACAAAGATGGTCTATGTGTTAGTGAGGACACTAAAACTGTGTTCTCTATTTAGGTTTCTGAACTGAGCTCCAATAGGAGCAACAGATGTCAATACTGCGTTTTTCTTATAGCATGCTACAGTTTCTTTGCACTTTGATTTTTCACCCTAAGTTGTTGCATCATATACGTATCCATAAAATTCTTTGCATTACATTTGAGTGTTAAATCGTTGTTTTGGAAATTAATTTGCTTTAGAAGCTTGGAATTTGCAGTTCATTGGAAATGTTCATGGGGGTGAACCTCTAGATCGAGAACTTCTATTGCTCCTAGCAAATTGGTTTTGTGATAACTATATGAAAGACCCATTGGTAAGCTCTCCTTTTAGTGCTTTAATTTCTTTAGCTCAGTTTTTCGTCCTTTTTTCATTTATTGGGTTTGCAAAAGGTGAATTGCTTTCGCTGAATTCTTTCTTTGAAACTTATCTTCTATATACAGTTTTTTTTGGATCATATACTGGTGATCAGTTAAAGTGAGCTTTCATTTATCCAACTTTATTTTCTCAAATTTCCACCATAGTCTTATTACCTTATTTTTTCCCCATGATTTTATTTGATAAGGATCAAATGTTCGAATTGGAAGATCTGAAGTAGTACATTTTAAAATGTTTTAATGTTTACTGATCATCAAAATAGGATTGTTTAGTAGTTTAGATACTCCCCTACTTACAACTGCTTTTATATTTTTGCCTGGTCCATAAAAGTTCATTGTATTAGCTGTAAAATAACTGCTTTTGACTTATCAATTTCTCACAGAATTCATTGTCTTTAATTCTCTGGTTTTATGTTTAACTTTTAAAATTCTTATCTTTAACATATTTACTACATAATTATTATCATTATTATCCATTATTCAAAACTTTTTGCTTTCCCACAACTATTATGATTCCTTAGATATTAAAAGTAAAAAGTTACAAAAATTAATACCAATCAATACATGAAACTTTACACTAAACTAACTTACAATTGTACTATAAGTTACATCTATAAATAGTTATTGCTTAAAACAACTTGTTTGCATCTTCTTACTATCAATCAGTACTCAATAGAAAGAGAAGCTATTATCTCAATTTACACTTCTAATTCAAAAGTTTCTTTTTCATTCCTGATGCAACCACTCATATTCACACTTATACTTACTCGTCTCGTATAAATTTTTTAAACTTTCTGAATTTTATTCATGCTGTTCATTCTTATCCCATCCTGATTTTCCTTTAAGAGTTATTTTTTTCCTTCCCGTTTGTTATTTTCTTTAGTTTTATATAATAACTACACTTTTCTTTATAATTCTGACTTTTGTTCAATTATTAAATCTTTTTTCATATTATAGGATGGAAACAAAACCAATTGCTGAATTGAGAAACTCCGATCAACCATGGGAAGCAATTATCACAGTAGCAGAGAAAATGAACGTTTGCAAAGCTTATAAGACTCCAACCATATTCCAAAAATTTCTCTTCACTGATGAAAATGTAAGAAATCTCTACCTATTACTTTATAAAAACATAAAGTTTATGCAATTTTTATATAGGTACAATATAAAAACAGTTACATTATTGTGGTATTATCAGGGATCAAAGGTTCAGGGCATCATGTTCAACAATGCAATTAATCGAATGGGCCCCAAACTTCAACCATACAAGAAATACAAAATTAGCAATGCAGTGATAAAAGAAATTGAAGAGAGATTTAGGCCCCAAGGTTTAAAAATGCAGTGGATCATTGAATGCAGCACAGTTGTGGAGGAAATTAATGATGAGTTAGCGCTCATGCCAATAAATTATGTATTCACACCTTTTGAAGAGCTACCAAACTATGGTAACCAGAAAAAGGCACTTGTTGGTAAGTACTATTTTATCATTTTCCATTTTTTCAAACTATAAAATATGTCTGTCATGCAAAAGTTTCAAACATTAATACAATGTCATTCAAAGCTAACTCTAAATACATTCTCCAGACATTGTTGGAATTATTGTTGAAGCATTCCCTTTGAGGCAGGTCATGACCAAAACTGATTCTACTCAAGTACAAAAATTCATTCTATTGGATAACAAGTAAGTTTCTAAAATTTCTATTCAGTTTAATGTAAAAACAATATTATATTATGTTGTAAGTTAGACTATTATCTGTTAATTAAATATTTGGAGAGTAACAACCCATATTTTTAAATCTACGTTCATTTAACCAAAAACATTTCAAAAGAATATAGCTTCACATGCAGTTGCCATTAAGTATAAGCTAAATATGATTGGTAGATATTCTATATTTAATTTTTCTCTTGTTTCCTTCCACAAATCATCAGAGATCAGATTTAGATGTAATTAATATACTACAAGGATGTGATTTGACTGACTACTTATGCAGTTCTAATTTACTAAGTATTTTGTTACACTTGAAGCTTGTAAGCATTCTGGTAATTAGTTTTCTCCTTAACTTTAATGACTATATCAACATTTGATACCAAATCTTCTTGTCAAATTGTGAAAGTATGACCTTTGAAAAACAGACGTAAAGACCTTTGATTCTTAATAATGAAATCTGGCATTAAGTTCCCCTTTTAGTGCTTTAATTTCTCTAGCTCAGTTTTTCGTCCTTTTTTCATTTATTGGGTTTGCAAAAAATTCATTGATTTGGCTGAATTCTTTCTTGAAAACTTATCTTCTATGTACAGTTTTTTTTGGATCATATACTGGTGATCAGTTAAAGTGACCTTTCATTTATCCAACTTTATTTTCTAAAATTTCCAGCATAGTCTTATTAACTTATTTTTAAAATAAAGACAGTAAAAGAATCTAATTGAAATATTAATGTGTCTAATATCTTATGGAGATCATTCGGTCGTTTGGAATAACTGTTACTCCCTTCATGGTTAGCTTTGTAATTTTTTTCCCCTGCTTTTATTTGATAAGGATGACATGTTGATGACCAACCTATTTTCTGTAAATGTTTAGTGCCTGGAGTCTTGCATTTATTGTTTACATCCTTTTGTTGTAATATATATTGATGAAAATGACATGTTGATGACCAACCTATTCATTGTTTACTGAAGAAAGGGTAAATTGAGTGAAGTAAACAAATCTGATTTTTTTCTACTTCTACTTACATTACATGTGAGATTTTTACAGAATTTCTTCAAAAATAAACTTATGGATTACTACCTATGAATTTCTTATGAATTTCTTCAAAAATAAACTTATGAATTTCTTCAACCTATTTGATAAACTCTAAACAAACAACAACAATGATTCCATTGTTACTCTGTTTTTTTTATGGATTACTAAAACATTTATGCCTGATGATTAAATATGATATATAATTTTTTTAACATATATTTCAGAGAAAATGCTGTGACGTTGACATTGTGGGGAGACTACATTAACAATGAAGGAGCAGTTATACTGAAGGAACTTCGTAATCTTCCAGTGATTATTGGTCGTGGACTGCGTGTTGTCAAGTACAATGGTAATTTTACCTACCTATATTTTTTCCCCCAATTACCTGCACGGAAAAACTTTGAAAAAAAATATTATTATTTCTTGCAGGAATTGAATTGAGTACTTATTTTGACTGCTCCCTAATGGTTGACCCGCCTCAACCTCAAGCTTTAGAAATGAAGAATTGGTTTGCTTCTCTTATACCATCAATAAAACTAATTGAAAACTATGTACTCTTATATTCATTTAATGCAACTTGCTATTTCTTTTCATAGGGCACGGCGAAACAGAAAAAAACTGCAAGACATTGGAACTGCAAGATTGGAAGCAGCTGGCCAAGCAAACTTACAACTCCCACCCAACACTGAAATAACCCCTGTGGCATCCTTACTAACATCTCAAAGGGTATTTTACAAAGTTCACACTAATTGTATTACTTTAAATCATTATATTAATCACTTATATTTACATTCTGTTTAATAATTGCAGCTGAGTTTGGTTCGTGCATCAATCAGTTTTGACAACATTGTCCAATGTTACCATTATATGGCTTGTACAAATTGTTTCTATTCAACTACATCAAGCTATCACTATGATTTTACATGCAATGAATGTTTGACTAGACAAGTTGCTGAACCAAGGTGAGTATAATGATATTCAACAAATTTAGAACACTTATAAAAATACTTTATACATTTGTAACAACATCTGTTTTCATTAAATTATAGGTGCAAGTTTGAAGTTTACCTGACAGATCATAGCGGTACAGTAATTGCTTCTGTTTTTGAAAGAACAGCAGAAGAACTTTTAGGATTATCTGCAAAAGAAGCAATGGAAGAAGGACATCAGGTTTTTGACACTATCTCTACTACATAGTTTAGCATTTATAATTACATCATACACAACTAACTTATTCTTTTTCAATCAATATGTAGTTGGATCTGAAGAAAATTCATGGTAGCTTACAGAACAAGTGTTATATCTGCCAAGTAAAAACAAGAAAGTCAAAAAATGGACCAAACGATCCAAAATATACCTTGGTTGGGTATAAAGAAGAAGAACAACCAACAGATTCTGTGAAATTGCTAACATATGATGTCGACCACAAATCAGACTTGGAGGCAAATGAATGTGGGGAAACTGCTGAGACAAACTTTCTACTTACAACCATTGAAAATTGTAAGTTACTATTCTAACATAGATAAATTTTACAATTCTATCTTTTAAGTTTCCAATTATTTAACAAAATATTTATTTTCATTACACTAGGTGAGGAGGACAAAAGCATTTCAACTGCTCAGAGATTCAAGAAAATTGATAATATTGAGCAGACGACATCAGATGAAGAGGACCACAACCCAAAAAGAAAAAGGGTTGTTTAATTATAACCTTCTTCTGAAGGTCATATGTTTCACTTGAAGAACTAAGTTTTTTTGGTTTTTTCTTAGAAATTCAGAATTCTGCACTACTTGCATTTGGTATTTATCCTGTTTGAAAGAGTTCACTTCCCTCTTAATGGTGGTGATTTATAAAGTTTTTCATTGCAGTTTTCTAGGATATGTATTGTCATAAAAATTCGACTTCGTAATTTCTGTTTACTTTATTCAACAAAGTTGATGAATTTATATTGTTTTCAGAGTATTTTGCAGTTGTTTTGAGACCTTTATGTAAGAAGAAGTTTGCAAGATAAGCAGACTGTTTTGAGCCTGTTTCCTATCTAAAATCCTATCTTACATTTTGGTCACTAAGCTGATAGGATTTTTAGTGCTTTTGGTAATCTCTTAATGTTGATATTATCTGAGGATTTTTCTGCTCAGTTTTTTAATTAGTTACTCTTTAATGATAAGATCAATGAATTTCTATGTTTTGGGACGAATAGTACCCGTTAGATCGATTTTCTTAGTGTTTGTTGTCTTCTATGGGTCAAAAATGGGCCCATTGTGATTTTGGGATGGGTCGTATGGTCTTTGAATATTGGGAGTTATTTATGACCAAACAATGAATTGTTCCTTGAGTAGTTGAACTTCTTTCTTCTCTCTATAGGTTGAAAATTTTCATAATGTTGAAAATGTACATGTTAATGCCACGTGTGTTCTGTTAATGTTGTTCATGCAGATAATTTTTTAAGTTTCTTTGTGTATTTCATGTATGAGAAATGGTTTATCAATTATTGGTGACATCTTTATAGAAATTATGACATATCTCTTTTTAGATTAAAATATTTTATATTTTAGAAATATGTTCAAAAAATGTTGAAGTACATGTACTTGGTTCCTTTTTCCAAAATTTGATTAAATCATAGTTATTATTGCTGAGTTTTTGTTTTCCTTCCAAAATATGTGTTGTGCTATTAAAAATACTGAAATATATATGACTTGTCTCTAAAAATAATATAAACAATTTATGAAACATCTTTAGGATTTTAATATCTCATTCTTAATATCTCTCTCGTTCCGGCTTAGTCTCCCATGGGAAGGGACGAGCGGTAGGAATAGATTTTGTAATTATGTTAAGACAAGAGAGGATCCGTTCGCAGACGAGTGATAGCAGTCCATTCTTCATAAGTCCATAAGAATGTGATCATAGGATGATGAAACCTTTAGATATTCTCGGGCTTCTAGGGCATCCCTTAAGGGTTAAAGGATTTGCGCAAAGAGTCAATTTGATCACAGCTGAACCGGTTATTCCTAATCTTGATTTGTTAGGTCTGTAATAGGACCTGGCTTAGCAGGAGGAATTGGATATAGATTTAGTATTCTCTAAAGGGACTGAAGGAAGTTACGGGTGAAGGCACGAACGCTATAACAATAGGGAAGGGGCTTGCTCTAAACTTCAAAAGAGATTCTCACTGAACAAGGTAGTGATTCGACGATCAGATATATATAGAGAGATAGTAGGTGTACCGCGGTCTCTCTTTTGGTTGTCGATGAAGGGAGAAGGTCCAGCTTTACTTATTCCACTTTCTTTAGGAATGAAAGAAGAACTGGGAATGGTGCTTGCATGGAATGAGGCAAAGAGCAAATTAACTTTTGATAGTGCGAAGGTACATCTCTTTCGGGTCGGTGATTCCGTCCTGTCTTTGTTTTTGGTCAATCTAATTTTTTCTTACTTATTCTTATAAAGTTCTTATTAAGTAATCAACAAAAGGGGGCAGTCCCCTTGGCAAGCTCTCTTTGATTTGAGCGACAACTATTTAGAGATACCTGTTTTTAACTAGAAATCCTCTAACAAACGAAAGCCAAACGGTATGACCTTTGGGAAACGGATTCAATAGCAGCTCCTGCTGAACTAGTGGCATGATAGGGGAAAGAAGGCAAGGAGCCTAGCACATTCATACACATTTTCCAGCTTTTACTATTTTTACTAAGAGAAAAAGGCATTCTTATAAAGACCTATTCTGATTAACGTGCGAAAGATGAATGCTTGCTAAATGGGCGTAGCGGTGAAGTCAACAGATGAGGCTTAGTTTAACTAGACAGATCAAGGTTCGGAAGGTACTGTTAGCAGTTAAGGGAAGGTGCGAAGAGTGTGACCTCACCCCACTGGCATTGAAGAGGAGCGTAGCGAATTGCATGAAAGAAAGCCTTTTAGAGGACGAGAGGGGCTAATTGCCCTAAGGCAAAGAAGTGATGCCACTTATCCTTCAAAGCTAACTTTAATGTCTTTACCGATGCGCTTTTTATTTAGGAGTTCGACAATTAGGATGGAGCCTTTCACTAATAGAAAGAGTGCAGATGCAGATGGAACAAGATCCGATCTCGGCATCTATTTCTATTATATATATGGAAGTCGCAAGTGTGAAAATCAGGTAATCGACGAACCGTGGGAAGATCATTAGTCTAAAAGAGGCATAGAAAAACGAAGAGCTGGTGCTATAATAGGCCTGATGTCGGCGAAAGAAAGGGAATTGCACATTCACGCCACGACCCTAATGCTTTCGATCTCTCCATCACAGCATAGGCTGCGACGAAGCCTGTCACACATAAAGAAGTGAAAGTAAGGCCAAAAGTAAAAAGCCTAATATATACTGCCCAAGAGGAGGTGAATACACTCGATCCAGGTATGTTGGCTAAGAAGCTGGGACTGGTGGTTATGGATTTCTACCTAGAACCGAAACTGACTTTCTATCTATCTGGTAGTGATGTTGCAGGCTTACTTACTTAAAGGGTTCCCCATGTAAAAACCTTTCCCGGTTACAGATCTTATTGATGAAGCCACCCCAGATAAACTAAACAATCACGCTCTGTAGGATTTGAACCTACGACATCGAGTTTTGGAGACCCACGTTCTACCGAACTGAACTAAGAGCGCTAGGAAGTTGTCTAGACTGTGATAAGAAAAGGACATTTCCACCCCTAAGAGAATAGAGTGAATGGATAAGGAATTTGGAACCGATAACAAAAAGAGGGATAGGTAAATAGTTGGGGAGTCAAATAGTCTATTTGGGGATAGAGGGGCTTGAACCCTCACGATTTTAAAAGTCGACGGATTTTCCTCTTAACTATAAATTTCATTGTTGTCGGCATTGACATATAGAATAGGACTCTCTCTTTTTTCTCGTCCGATTAATCAGTTCTTGAAAAGATCTATCAGACTATGGAGTAAATCATTTGATCAATGAATATTCGATTCTTTCTTCAACATGGAATCTATTCACACCAATTCTTTGGGTTTTCATAGAAAAAATATAGATTCATTCGGGCTATCATTACTCATTTAATATACTATTCACTACGTATGTATATACGGTTATCCTTCACTTCATCCTTAATACTTATACTTACTGAATTTTTGATGGAAAGACTTCTCTACTACCGCAGCCAACTCCATTTGTTAGAAAGCTTCCATTGAGTCTCTGCACCTATCCCTTTTTTAACTTTCTGAACCTTTGTTTTCGGAAAATAGGATTTGGCTCAGGATTGCCCCTTTTTATTAATTCCAGGGTTTCTCTGAATTTGAAAGTTCTCACTCAGCGGGTTTCCATACCAAGGCCCAATCTAATTTTAAGTCCGTAGCGTCTACCAATTTCGCCATATCCCCCTTCGTTTTGTGTTGAGATTCAAATTTCATTGTGATGTCGTTTCTTTTTTTCTTTCATTTATACTGAAATCATTGAGTTCATTAGATACCAGATTCCTTTCTCGACAAAATGGTTTCGTTTCTTTCTTACCTACCTTCTATAGGCTATAGGAGAACCGTCTTTAGATTTGGTCCAATTGACTATGATTCTACCATTTCTGTATCTGCAATTCAATATAGATGGATATATATCCAAAGTAAATATATCTAACTGCCGCGTTTTAGATGTAATTTTGAATACTTGAAGGTTCGATTCTTTTTTTGTCGAGTTATAGGATCAGATATGGATTTAATATGTACCCCTCTCCATTTCCTTATTTTTTTATATTCTGCGACATTTTTACTTTTTTTATTTTGGGGGGAATCATCGAGACCCAATCCGTGAAAATGATAGGCCCTTTTGGCTCTGCCGCCCCGGACGGGTTACCTGATCTTAACGAGCCCGCCCCACCTATGGACGACTCCGAACTAAAGGAGGAAAGCGAGGCGAATGCGGATGCGGCCGAGGGTCAAACCCCCCCCCCCCCCCCAAAAGAAACAAGACCTCTCTAGCCTCCTCCATAGCAAAGTTTTATAACTTTGTTCGAACAAAAAAAGCCTCTGCTTCTTCCTCATCTACGTCACGGTGGTATGGAGACATCCGAAAGAGATATACATGGCAGCTAGCTGAGAACCTGAAAAAATCTCCTGCCCCTGTAGCTGTAGATTCAAGATTCATTTTGAAACCTAGAGAGATTCCAGTAGTATTGAATGGGGGTAGAAACCAGCTAATAGTCCTGGGTACCTTGCCTTTAAGTAATCTACATTAGCAGTGTGGTAGAAATGTTTAATTTAAAAGTACTTTTATGAAAGAATGCACGAATTCGCCCCTACAGAGATCTGATTGATCGAAGGAATTTACCATTCTTTTCCCTTCGCTTTCCTTGCCGCCTATCTTTTCACCCTGGTTGGCGACCTTTCACTTTCAATACGAGAAGAGACTAATAGGTTTCCTTTCTTAAGCAATTCTTTACGCATTGAATGATACTGTAACATTTCTTTGGTTTTCTCTCTTCCTTGAGCTCTTCTTTTAGTTCTAGCACAGCCCTATCGCAAATTCTCTCATCTAGTTTCTACTACTACACTCGATCCCCTATTGGTTCAACCAACGGCTTGTTGCTCACCTGAGTGCGCTAGTGCAATTAAGGAAGCCGCACAATGCCAAATGAGGTCTCTGGGCTTCCCGTGTATTCATCTAAATCTGATCCATGAGAAAGTTATGGACACGTTCACGAAACCGGAAGTCTTTCGATCCCATGCAGTCAATGCCAATGGGTGTGCTTGTGAGCTGGTGGCAACCGAATACACACCTAACCCAGGCTTTTGCCAACAACCTTTCTTTCCAGGGTAAACCTAGCAAAAGTCCAGGAAGAGCTAAAAGGCTTGAAGAGACAGTGGCTCATGATGATAGTCTTACGATCAGACTATTCCCAAGGAGCCTTACTGATCAAGCTGCTAAGCCACTTCCAGTGAAAGGCAGTAGTGAGGTAGCTCAATAAACCTAGCAAAGACCGGCTAGATAAGTAGGGCAGGCTGCTAACTCAGGGGATTCTTTGTCGATAGAAGGCATTCGCGAAAGTCGCTGATGAAGAGAAGCTTCACTAAAAGAGGGCTTCTCCTTATGTGGATACAAAGGCGCTGAAATTGGTCTTTTCGAGACGAGACAGATTATAGGGGAGAAGAAAGACAAGAAAGAGGAGACTCTTTCAACAAGGCTACGAGTTCTGGTATACTTTACTTTAGATTGGCTGTCGTACTTTCCTTTATTTTATAAAGGATATCCTACTTCTATTTAATATTTCATCTAACCCTACTTCACTTAATCAATCTCCTAATCTTAATCCCACCACCCTTACTAAACTAAACCACCAACAGCGGGAGAGCCCACATTCTGACTATAGAATGATAGATGTTCAGCGCATTCAGTAAGGCTAACAACTCATTCTCTAACAGGAAAAGCAAAGACCTCAGATGCAGGATTACCTGTTGATGCGGTAGATCACTCCTTTGCTTTGACAAAAAATGAAATACGCGAGATACGATCGAGAGGTCTTTGAGGAAGAGCTACTATTAAGGCTCTAATCTAAGGGGTTGATTTAGCTTTAGTAAAGGAAAAAGCGGCATGAGTTAAGCATCTAGCTAGCTTGGGATAACCCATTCTTAGCCTAAAATCCCTGTTTATTAACTTTACGACCTCTTGAACTCTTGCTAAAGAAAATAATCTCCTATATCTTATATAGAAGATTAGGATTTAACAATACAGTTGAAATTCAATTCGTTTGCAGCAAACTTCGTAAAAAAACCTCTCGTAAGGGAGATTGCAGGTATATAATGAATTTGACCGCCTTTCTTCTGTCTCTTTACTTTGCTTCTCTTAAGCCAATTAAAGTAAAGTCATGGGCCCCTTACTCTATAAACCTCTTGTTCAACTAGTCTACTTCAAAGAAAGGCTTTGCCGGCTAGAAGGGATAATTCTTTTATGTTAGCACAAATCCTGTGAACGAATTTGCTTCTTTCATTCCATCTCCGCTCCTCTTCATCTTCTGTCTAGTTCCTCTACAAGACTTGAAGACATGTGCCTAAGGAAAGCGATTGAGCAAAGATAGTAAGATATTAATTGATATAAAAATATCTGTTCTTACAACATGCTATGCTTGATCACGGGATTTTACTTCCTGCTAATAATCCTGCTTTATAACTGGCCGGTAACCCCACCTAGATAACCTATCACTCCAACTTACAGGGCTTACCTTCAAACAGAAAGTTTAACAACCTAGAGGGAAACTGGTCTAGAAAATTACTATTAGTTAGAAGGAAATCCCTTGACTTCGCTTATGTCCTTATGCAGTAAAGAAAGTGAGGCGGGCTAAGATTCCATTCGAAGTAAGGTAACAGGATTCGATGTTGCACCATCTTCAACTCTTATCGGGATCCGGAGTTTTTCGAGAAAAGGCCCCATTCTTCAATATCATGATTGGGTCGACCAGGCCAGATCATGAGTGAATAGAAAATAAAAAATGTACATAGCTGTTCCAGCTGAAATACTTGGAATAATTCTACCACTTCTACTAGGAGTAGCCTTTTTAGTGCTAGCTGAACGTAAAGTAATGGCTTTTGTGCAACGTCGAAGGGGGCCTGATGTAGTGGGATCATTTGGATTGTTACAACCTCTAGCAGATGGTTTGAAATTGATTCTAAAAGAACCTATTTCACCAAGTAGTGCTAATTTCTCCCTTTTTAGAATGGCTCCAGTGACTACATTTATGTTAAGTCTGGTCGCTTGGGCCGTTGTACCTTTTGATTATGGTATGGTATTGTCAGATTCGAACATAGGGCTACTTTATTTATTTGTCATATCTTCGCTAGGTGTTTATGGAATTATTATAGCAGGTTGGTCTAGTAATTAGGGGGCGGCCGTTCGGTCGCCTATGATACTAGGACCAATAGGTACAAAATGGGTTTGTGCCGCAGGTGTTGAATGATATACTCTACACAGGTGTGGGCTTTTACAGGGCTAGGGCTCATAAACCCTTTCTTTCATTCATCAATAGGGCCCTGGTCGGTCGCTTTTCTGGGCCGAGATGGATAAGTGGAAGTCATAAAAAAGAGATCTTTCTCTTCGCACCTCAGATCAAGAGGAAGGGTTGCTTGTCAAGCTGGCCTATAATATAATTAAAAAAATATAATATATATATTTTAGGATTAGCTGTTTTTAAACCGGCTTTTATTCTTTGTCAACGCTACTAAGGACCTATAGGTTTGCCTTACTTGACTTATGAAAGATAATGAGAATGGGTTATTCAAACAAAAAGGAAAAGGCCCTACTTAGTTTCGCAAGCCTTTGTCATTGTCAATCAACTCAGTAAGGCCTGAGGCCCCCTTCGAATCCGTAAATCTGAAGAGCATGCCGCAACAAAAGGATGGTCCCCTACGCATTTCATTTTTTCCGGAAGGGAAAAAAAGTACCCCCCATCATAGTGAACCTCTCCTTGTGATCGGGATGAGATAGATGCCTCCCAGCCGGGGGGCGGATCAAATCGGAGTTTCCTTAGGTAGCCACCGACCTACAATTATCCTTAAACTTCCGTGCTTGGTTACGAATAAGCGAACAAAGGTACGCTCGATTGCTGTCTTGTTCTCTGTCGCGAACTGGGATTGCTCGCCAGCTAGGTCAGATTGAAGCAAGATTAAAAGAGAATATATTACCCTCAGTCGGGGACAAGGGGCGGAACGACTTCTCGATCTACTTACTGCAGCCCAGGAATGAATAAAAACGTCGTCTAGGCGTTCCCTCTTGCTCCGATCTCCCCTACGTCTAGGACGTTGTCTGGGCCAAGAGCCATAGTTAGTTGCTGTTTCCATTTGGTTGTTTCTTTCTCATTGTTGATACCGGCAAGACCCAGCCAGATGATGTCTGCTGGTTGGTAGTGAGAGGACTCTTAGTACCTGCATACCCAAAAGGGGACGCGCTGGTTAAATCATTTTCTTTTTTTCTTGCTATCCCTTAGCAGCGGGAAAGGGGTCTATCTATCTGCCTAGCTTTGGTAGATTTCCTCCAAAGCAATCCACAGAAATTCCACGAATCCCTTGGTGGAATAAGTCCGACGACTCAGCAGCAGTGCGGAATTTAGTTTCTCGTCTGGTGGATCTGATCTATAGTTAGGGGACAATACATACCAAAAGGTTCGAATAAGGAAGGCGCATAAGAGTATATAACCAACCCACCCTTCTGCATAACCTATTCACATTAGTGAAGCGGCTGGATGCATAAGGGAGTCAACCTACGAGCACGGAAGAGCGTGGTACCGCTGCCCCTCTCTAAGTAAAGGTAAGATTCAAGGGCTCTCTTTTACCTAATAGATACAAGCTGGCCATATCGCAATTCCTGACTTGATGAGCAATCAAAGAGCTGCGCTCATCCCCCGCTTGGTGGCTTAAGCGAGTTTAGGCACGACACGATCAGTCAGTTGCTTGTGTTTACCGGTCACCGTCCTTTAATTCCATTATAAAATTTCCTCTCCCGTTTATTGGTTAGGGCGAGCTCAATTACTAATACTAAAAACAAATCCCCTCGACCTTGAAACAGTCTTAGTAAGCAAGTCCTTTATTTAAGGTTTTACAAATCATTCTACGAAACCCAACTCATAGTAATAGGCAGGACAGGAGATGACTACGTTAATGCGAGTTAGGCTCCTCGATTGTATTCTCAATTGAGAAAAAGCATGCCTATCCTACACGACTTCTCCTTTCCATTCAACGAGGTATCTTCAAGAATCCTAAAAGATCAAAAGCAGGGCTTGGCTTATTCTATTCATCTGCACCACCTGACAGAGATTCGTTCACATCCTCGTTCAGCTAACCGGATGGATGTTCTCACCAATCAATAAGAAAAAATGGATAGCCTTTCAACAAGGGATTTAATAGCTCCTTATTCTCTGCCCCTATACTAGTAGTTCTTCTTCAAGAAAGAATTCCGGGAGAATGAATAGAACTAGATGCGCTTGACCTAGCTCTTGATTGCCTAAGAGGAGAAGTCTTGATTGAGACAGGCTTTCCTGGATCGCTCACAGGCTTGCTTTCAGGAGTGGGGAAAGAAAACTCTTTGTGGTACAGCCCGTGGATCCTTTTTTCACAGAAGAGGGTATTTGCCACAGAACGAACTCTTCCAGATGAGGATGTTAGCGAATAGGCTTTCAACTAATCTCTTTTCTTCACAAGGCTAGCTTTTTATTTACTTTCTTTAGTCAATGTCGCAGGAAGAGTACTTGGTTAGTAGATCTCCTAATGTAATGAACGAGAAGATGCGGTGAATCAATCAGTATTAGCGGGTCTAGGAAATTTTTCTTTCCTTACTAAGCCTTTGTTTGAAGGACCGGTCTGAAAGCGCAAGACTAGCTGAACTGACTAATCGCTAAGAGCTCATCCCGAGAGAAGGGGATAACTCGAAGTACGGCATGAAGTAAGCCAAGTTCTGTTAACCGTTACGTTAGGGTGACTCGAGAAAGCTTTTTAGTCAAGTACGCAGGAAGAGTTTCTAGGTAGAGGAAATAAGGGCATTCGTCAGTATACTATATGTATCCTTCTAGGCAGAGAGGACTACTCCTGCTTGCTTTTGGCAGCTTAGAGACATTCCTTTAGTTCGTCTTAGAGAATGGAATTAGGAATTCCATTTTTTTAGGTCTTCTGTGTTCCATTTTGAATTCCATCTCTTGTTTGGTTTCAGTTCCTTTGTTCAAATCAATAGCTACTATGTCAGGCTTCCCTTCCCGGTTGTCCTGTCCTCTTCAATCTGGTCTTGGAAGCAAGAAACGGAGGCTTGAAAGCTAACGAGGCTCGTCAATGGCTTGGCTTTAGGTCTATGTTATGGCGAATAGAAAGGCAGTCTTGACTGAGGCGGATAAGGAAGCTTACGATTTTGTTAGTGTGAACTCTAACAATCTCAGTGGGCAGAGGTGGGGTTCCCAACTCACTTTCCTTAAATGCCAAAGTCTTCCACTTCCACTCCTTATGGAAGGGCAAAGGCCGAAAAGACCAATAGTAGCGAGCCTTTTGGAGGCCGTTAAGGTGGCTGTGGCTAACGGAGATTTACTGGAAGTCAATGCTTGGTGCAAAGGGTTGTGTTGGACAAGAAGATTAGATCGGATACGATTACAGAGTTTAAAATGCGGCGAAAGAAGGTGAAAACCTAAGAAAAATACTGCCGAATGAACAAGTTTGTCCGAGAAAGACATATAGAAACTCAAAAGTTTTTCTTTTTCTGTTGGAGAAAGAGAAAGAGAAAGAGAAAAAGAAAATAAAAGAAAAACCCCTAAGCAACTCACAAGTTTGTCACGTGAGGGATTGGATGACAAAAGTTTTTAATTTGATACATCCACCGATTAAGTAAAGACTTATAGTAGAAAAGAGAAAGAGAAAGAGAAAAAGAAAATAAAAGAAAAACCCCTAAGCAACTCACAAGTTTGTCACGTGAGGGATTGGATGACAAAAATTTTTAATTTGATACATCCACCGATTAAGTAAAGACTTATAGTAGATAAGTAAAGACTTATATTAGAAAACCATTGAAAGAAAAAAGTGAATAAAATAAGAAAATGAAAAGTTGATGTGTCAACTCTTTCGATCCAACCATTGGAGATGCTAGTAAAAGAGTTGGAGGGAAAAGTTGAGGTTGTGAGACAAGGAGAATTTGCTTCAAGATTCTCTCTGGCTTATAGTACTAGATTTCTTTTCCTCAACCAAGTTTGCTGACGCCTGTCGTCATGGTCAGAAGTCCGACAATTGGGCGACAGTGTCGTGGCTGCACACTACTATTATATATGCGAAACAGTCATGTATTCCTCTGAACCTCCCAAAAGCCACTCCTTTTTTTAAGTTCAGAATCATTATTTCTTTTCCTCTGCAAATCCTGGTTGAGTTTGCTTATTTTATCGAAAGATGGCGTCAATTCTAACGCCAGATGACCCGCTGCCGTTTAGAACACTGGAAGAAAATTCCGTGCCACATTCATCGTCATCTTCGGACCCCACCGACGCCGTTATCTTCGTCGGAATCAGTTTGGTTTTGGGCATCGCGAGCCGGCATGTTCTCCGGGGAACCAGAGTTCCCTATACTGTTGCTTTGCTCATTCTCGGGATTGGCCTTGGGTCTTTAGGTTTTTTGTTCCCACTATTCTTTCTTTTCTATTTTCAGTAATGATTATGTAGTTGCTTGCTTGAATGATTGAATGGTTATGGTTTATTTTTGTTGACCTTTTGATTTTGTATTTTGATTAATGATAAATTAAAGTTTTGGTGATATTTTATGAATTCAAAGTGTATTTCTGTAGTGTTTATCAAACGATCATGATTGGGTTCAGTCATAATTTAGTTGAATCTGGAAAACAGTCACTTGCCACCGAGGACACTCCAAATTAGAACGTTGATCCAATTCGATCATAGTTTTAATTATCTTGATGTTTGGGAATATATTCACTTTTCAAGCTTAGTTTAATACTTCAAGGCATACTTTTTGGGTTGAACTGTTAATGATACTTGTATTGCTTCAAGGGAAAAGCGTGTAAGTGTTAGTTGGTGTGTGTCTCTAAATAAATGAAAACAAAGCACTATTGTACTTTTTTTGTCTATTTTTTTTTATGTAGGTTATAAGCCTTTTTTGTGGGGTGGGTTCTGTTGAGAAGATGTAGTCTGTCGCCAAAGGTTGATAACTAGTTGAATTTCTTCTGGATGAGTGGATTATGCGTGACGCACCATGACAATCACTTAAGCAATCAGTATCCAGATCATGAAATTACTGTTGAAATGGAATCTAAATGACCGTAACCCTACTAATCACATCGAGTCACCCAAACTCCCAAAAAACAAAAAAAATACTGAAGTACAGCAGTATATGTGAATCCAGCTGGAATTCGGAAAAACTGTTGAGAAACTAATTATGAGCAATTAAATGGTTTGAGATCCAAACAGGACCAAGCAATGAATTTCACCAAATATGGGATGAGATAAAATTTTCCCCTAAGTTTACCGAGTTCCTTTTTGATATTTTCCCTGAAAATGTGTATTAATCTCATTTTAGTTTTAATTTTTTGTATAGTTTTTGCTAAGATTGTATTGTAAAAGGTGAGTTTTTGATTTTGTTCCTTAGAATGTTGTTTTGCATCTCCATGGTCATGTAATCACTATCTTGGTTTTGATTTTAACTGGTCTCGAATATGTTGCAAGGCTTGAGGCTTTCCATCTAGCTCTCCGTGCTCTTAAATTCATTATCATTTTCATCTCAAATTTATAAATTGATGAGATGTCTCAAATTGAATCTCGTTCAAGTTAGCCTCAAGCTGAAGCCTGAGTGGACGCGATTGAGCAAGCAAGGTAGGTTAAACTTTTTCTGGTAGACACTTGATTCTCAAGATAGCTTGGTGGTGCTCTTGAGCTAGGTATTTGAAGTTCAACTTTTGCTTTCAAGCAGCTCAATCATCAAAAGATTGAACTGAACATTTTCAGGATAAGGTGTTGCGTTACACAAACTTGAAGAAATGCCTTTTAAATCAAAATGTTGGGCAACTGACTATAACCATGAATAAGTTGTGAGCATATCATGAATGAGAATGTTGAGCTGAATGTCTAGACACACTAAACTAGGTAGAATCAGAAAAGAATGCATTACAAAGAAAATGGCTGGTTGTAGTAGATGAGAAATGGGAGAAACACGCTTAATGTGGTTTGTACATCTGTGTTGGAGACCTTTGGATGCTTATGCGAAGTGTTAGAAAATAAAGAACAAGTAACTCAAGTTTAAAGGGCAAGGGTAAAGGGAAGACCTAAAAGACTTGGAAAAAATCTATTCAAACAGACGTGTTTTGATGAAACATGAAGGTGGGTGATGATCCATGTAACTGATCTGTTTTGATAGAACACAATGTTATGTCAAGGAGATGATCCTTATAGCTGACTTCACATAATGGGATACAGGCTTATTACTTGTTATTGTTGAGGTAGCCTGCCAAACTATGGTTTGGCTCTACAATATCTCAACGGCCTTCATTAAGTGAACTTTCTATCGATTTTTTTATACCTCATTAATGGTTTGGTTAGTTTGTCATATATGTTTGCAAAATATTGTAGATCACTTTTTTCTTTTCTCCAAATAACCAGCACTATTGATGTATGTTTCTCATGTTTCATTATCTTGTTTTCTAATAAAGACAGTAGTGAATGATGCACGTATGGTAATTGGGTGTTTACTTGAGGAGGTTAAACTGCAACTCGCTATAGTGGATTTAAGAAAGTATCTCAGCTGAAGCTAACATTCATTCCTTTTGTCTCTTGTGGAAGTGTTGTTTCATCCCTCAAGAGTATTAGTAAAATCACATTTCCTGTGGCTTATTTATGAAAATTAGGTGGAGTTGTGTGATGGATTTTTGTATTTGTTTTTAGTTTTCTATATGATGCATTAAACCGCAGAATATGGAACAAATCATCGGCTGGGAAGGATTGGTGATGGCATTCGTCTTTGTAAGTTCTGTTTCAATTTATCTTATAAAGACACTCGTGTATCTTCTGTTCTGTTCACTTTTTTTTAATGCGCTGTTTGATTGATTATCCGATTTTACTTTATCTTACATATTTGATTTATACCTGTTCCTTATAGGGGCATCTATTGATCCTGATCTTCTATTGGCCGTGTTCCTTCCTGCACTTCTGTTTGAGAGTTCTTTTTCTATGGAAGTGCACCAGATAAAGGTCCTTTACAACTTCTTTTGTTCCTTAATTTTGTTTTTGTTTTTCTTTGAGGGACTTAATATTGTATTTGTATAATATCTTTTTTCTTTCTTCCTTTTCTTTTTTTAATACTTTTAATTCTCTTCAGGAATATGGTCATATTTAGTGTGAACTTCAACTGTTGAAGCTACAGAAACAATTCATTTAAATTGATGAAAGACAGTTACTCCCTTTGTTTCAAAACAGAGTCCAATTTTTTTTTTAGTTCCCTTGCTAATATGGCTGTGGCGTGTCTACAATTTAAAGTAGGGCTACAATTGGAGCCTTTTTTAGTAAATAACTAACTTTATGTCCTGTATTTAAAAACTCCCAAAAAGTTGTGCAGTTACAAAAGTAGGCTCTTTTCTGAGGTGGAGGGAATATGTAGGACTTTGTGTTTCTATGATCATAATCTAGTCTTTTGATTTCTTTAGATTGGATATTAAGGACTCATAGTGTTCTGAGGAAAATTTGAATTTCAAGTTTGCATGAGTAGTTGATCATGCTACACAGAGGCTGTCTCGTATTGATTAACGAGAATGCACTTTACTTTATCTTAACCTTAACAACTGATTTTCATGTTAATCAACATTTAAAAGAACAAAATGTTCTTTGGGAAAGTATGAGTCTGGATGTGAACTCTAAATTATAATCCTTCGCAGCCCAAACTTCCCCCCAGCTATTTACCTCCCGTTCTACTTCCACTCCAAATGAAAGTGTGCTTGATGCCATTTTAATCATAAGATCCTGTTTGAGAAAGTTAAAACTATCACAATCAGTGAAACCAGATTGTGGTAAGCACTCATATATCTTTCTATTATCATTTTTTGAGACTCATCTTTGACTGCTGTTTCGATCATGTACGGATATTTGTGTCTTTTGATGGATAGTCAAATTACTTATTTTACTGAAGGGGTTGGTTTTGGCGGTATCATCTAATAAGTTATTTAAGTACAAGCTGGCATCCTTGAATAACTATAATATCTTTTGGAATTTATTGATGAGAGAAAGATGAAATTTCTTCAAAAGCTTGTTTCAGTTGCCTTATGAAAAAATTCGTATAAATAAGATAAACCAGTACTGCATCTGGAGAGCCACTTGAAGGGGGTCTATTAGTTTTCACGTTTGGGGGACATTGTTATTGTGGAATGTACCTGCACCAGCAACAAACCATTAATAAATTTTTTCTTGAAATAGGATATATATTTTTTTGTATTGCAGAGGTGTATGGTGCAAATGTTTCTTCTTGCTGGCCCTGGAGTGCTCATATCGACCTTCTTTCTGGGATCTGCTATAAAGGTTTGCTGAATTTTCCTTTTTTATCCATGGCAGTTTTGTTTTACAGTGAGATTTAATAATAAGAAAGTATAGCTTATTTTTCCATATGATTGGAGCTGGAAAACATCATTATTGCTTGGGGGACTTCTTAGTGCCACTGACCCGGTCGCAGTTGTAGCACTTCTAAAGGAGCTTGGGGCAAGCAAAAAATTGAGCACCATTATTGAAGGAGAATCTTTGATGAATGATGGGTATGGCTAGAACCGTTATGTTATCTATGATGCCGGTTTGCAGAAGTTATTTGCTGCACAAGTGATACTTCTTTTCTTTTCATTTATTTGGTTTTACTCTTTGAGTACTTGGTTAATGTATTCTCTCTTCTTTTAACTCTGATTTTAGGACAGCAATTGTGGTTTATCAACTCTTTTATCGTATGGTACTTGGATGGACCTTTGACTGGGGAGAAATAATCAAATTTTTAGCACAAGTTTCTCTTGGAGCGTATGTACTTTGAAACTTGTGATTTTGGTTTTTCGAAACATTAGTGCTCTCACTAATATCTCTGCATGGTTCAGTTTGGGGATTGGTCTCGCCTTTGGAATTGCTTCTGTTTTGTGGCTGGGATTTATCTTCAATGATACGGTGATTGAAATTACATTGACACTTGCCGTGAGCTATGTTGCTTACTTTACGGTATGCACCTATCACAAACTTAGTGCCACAGAATGTTTCCTGTTTTCTTCATTTATTTCTGCTGATACATTACATATGCTACTGCATTTCCATGAAGTCTGAAGATAATGCAAATTCTTTGAGCTGTTTGCTACAAAGTAGCATAGAGTAGGTTTGTGTCTCAGATTTTCTAGGTCTGGGAGATGTATGGGAGAGGTTGACTCTTGAGATCAGTAGGTACCTCATGCCTACCAAATTAAAGATCTGTTGAACTATAAACTGGCGCTTGGTAGTATTATGCTGTGAGTCTGTAGAACTAGATGACAATGTAATTACTACTCTATTCGATGTCTGTAGAACAATTCTAGTGCTAAAGATACTTGGTTTTATCTCATCTGTTGATTTCAGTTTCTCATTCAGCTTTCATGTTTGCATTTCTTTCTTCCACTGTGTGCTCTCAGACATGTATGACCTGTATGATTTTGTAATTGTGTGAAACTATTGTATGGATGAGATGAAATGAGATTCCTGGGATTTAAAAATATATTCATTGTGTAATGAGGTCAGATAAGAACATTATATCAATTTGCTCTTGTTTCCTCCACTCCAGAAGTAGGCTTCTTCTATGTTAGTCTTTTTCTCTTGGAATCATGTAAATAATAATCTTAGTTCTTGGAAAAATAAATTTCAAACTTTTTCTTTGTTTTTAACCCACAACCCCCCAAATTAGAGCAGATTCAACGTTTTTGTTTGCTTGATTATTCATAGTTATAGGAGTCTTTTTACTGTTGTTGCTGTTTTCATGATTGAGAAGGTTTTCTGAGTAGTCTTCTTCTGGTGTTTTGCTTTTGTTCTGCCTTCTGTGATGCCTGTGGATTGTTTGTGTGTTCTTCTTGTTCAATTGTCTCTGGGGAGACTGAGTGCCTGGGGATATCTGTTTCTGTTTGTACTATTCTAGTATTTGGTAATTCAATTAGCTAAGCAGTTGTTGTGTGACAGGCTCAAGTAGGGGCTGATATTTCTGGTGTTTTAACTGTAATGACTCTTGGAATGTAAGTTTTACTTATGACATGGAATATCACTGCTACTTTTGGAAGCTGCTGTTCTAACATTACATGCACAAACAGGTTCTACTCTGCTTTTGCCAGGACTGCCTTTAAGGGTGAAAGTCAGGAAAGCTTGCACAATTTCTGGTGATAATCCAATACTCAGTTTCTATTTTGCAGCATCTTTTACTTTAGTTCTTGTGGAAATAGATATATAACGGCTGCATATGTTGGACCTTAGATGCTGCATCCTTCACCATGTTCTGCATATGGAGCTTTATGCAGCTTTTAATTTTGTAGTTTTTTTACTTTGTATCTCGATTTATCTATGCGCGGAACTATTTTGCAAAATCATAAATAAAATCCACCCAAAATTTTTGTCTTGTTGCTAAAAATCGTGTTTTCGGCGACTGTTGGAGTAGGGTTACAGATGGATGAGACATCTTGAACTAAACTTGTAAATGCTAACAAACTGAGTAGAGAAATGGTGGACAAGCATGTTTCAAATCTCAAGTGTTAATATGAATTGCCTCCTGAAAAGTTTTTCCTATAATATATGCTGAAGCAATTCTGCCTTTCATATTGATCAAAGAAATATTTGAATCTCCATCATGGTGTGATTCATGGAGACTGTTGAATCAAGGGGAAAGGAGAAGAAGAAAGTTTAGAAATATTTTTAAGTGGTTAATACAATTGATAAACATTGATGATGATTTACCTGGAGCTTGACAATGGAAGAGATGGAAACTTTTATATTACTATAAGCTTAGTAAATCCTTAACTTATGCACTTAAAACTTCGAATGAATGTAATGTTCTGATATTTCTTTTAGACATAATTTGACAATTTCTTTTGATCACTCCATGATAAATATCGATTCTGATAATCTCCGTTAAGTTTATTGGTTCAACGAGTCATTATGAATCCTAAGGTCCCTTACTGTTGTTTGCCAAACAACAGTAAGGTCCTTCCTCAACGTTGTATTTTGTAATCCAAGTTCTCTTGTGATTTCTCTACAATTTTATAAGTATTTTTAAAATATATATTTTACATTTAATTGTTGATATAAAATCAAACCCAACCTAACCCTTTATTGTAAATCTTGGTTGTCTCAGGGAGATGGTTGCTTATATTGCAAATACACTTATTTTTATATTAAGGTATGGCTATATTTTGGCACCTGTTTCAGATTAGTTCATCATTGTTAATTGTCCCATTTTTTCGGATTGCATTCATTGTCATTTTGAAGACGAGGGAGGTGGTATGCCTCTTCCTCTGACCCCCAATATTCTTATGCAGCCATGCATTGGAAGCAAAACAAAGGAAACAGAAAAAAATGAACTAGTCTGCCACTAAGGCACTTGCACAGAATTTCCACTATGCCTTCTGTCACTTAACAATGCTCATTTGACTAGCATATCATTACTATCTGTGATTTGAATTACAGGATAATCTTATCGCGTTCCGTCTTTTCCTTTGATTTTACCATCTATTTTATGGGCTAAGGTGCAATTTGTCATATAATTAGTGTGGGAAATTGATAATGCATGTACATATTTTTCTGTTCAGGAAATTATAGGTTACATATCTGGGTTACCAAAAAGGTGGCCAGATGTGTAACAGGAGGGAGGGGAGGGATAGTGGGAAATATAGTGGTGCTTGGCGGGAAAGGGGTTTGCTGGAGGTTGTGGAGGAAGTGGAGAAAATGTGAAGTTAGGATGTTGGTGTAAAAAATCAAGGGGTAAACTGTAAATATGATGTTCTACAAATTCTTGGGACTTCTTCTGATGGAATACTATTCATCCTGTCAGAAGTTTTATGGGAAGAGAAGTGATTGTATGTCTATTCATGATGAATAAAATTTTTAATCAAGCATATAGCAACTGTTTACTCTTTTTCAAATTTATTTTCTTGGTGAACTAGGGGCAATTGTCTGGAAGGGATGGTTACCCTCCCCTCCAGCATATATAGTCAAGCATAGACTTGGTGATTTCCCCAACCTAAATCACTCTATTTTTCAGGTTTATGTAATCTCCATGACAAATTTTTGTGTAATACGTGGAAAATTGATTTTCTTAATATACGTTGGATCCTGGAACTTGCATGCTTTTTGGAAATTTTGAAGTTTCTGTTGACAGACTTAGGTCAGCTGTCTGCATTTAAGCATCTAAAAGAGGTGTTATAATTTTTCTGTCTAGAGTGTTGTAAGTCTTGGGTGGAGCGTTAACCGGCTAAATGTAGGGGTCAGGGCCTAGGGGTGAACACGTTGAATATGGGTATAAAAATGAATGACATCATTATGATGTAAGAAATAAAGATAACTTGATTATACCATAAAACTGTAAAAAAGACGAGTTATTACTTTTTAGAATGTAATCTGATTGATAAAAACTGAAGTAATTGATATGAGATACAAACATGTAATTGAGAAAACAAAAAATGATAAAGAAAAGTTTGAAAGTGAATATCATTTGTAATAACTTTACTAATTCTCTCAAATTAAAATTTAGCCTAGTAATAATGTGACATATACAAAATGGAAAATCTACATTTGGTAAGAGTTCGGCAAAAATGAATTTTGGTCCCTTATACTTATAAAAGGCATTGTGACATAAAGGTCCCTCTTCAATTTTTGTTGACGGAAATGGTCGCTCTTGTAGTAGAAATGCCTCGCATTTAGTCCTCCTAACAGCTAAATTTTGGATGTAGTGGTTTTTCAATTTTAAGCATTAGTCAACACTCATTTTAATCCATCCGGGTTGGTTTGCCAAACCCCCTTCCTTGTGAATGGCATCAATTACATGTAGTTTAGAACCATGAAAGCTTTTGTTGGCCTGGATGTCGGATTTGAATAAGTTGGGTTAGCAAGGAAGGGGATTTGTCCTAGATTTGTTGATGAACTGACCTGTATGGGATAAAATAGGTGTTGACTAACCATCGAAATTGGAAAACCATTGAAATCCTGAATTTAGGTGTTAGAGGGAATAGATGCAAGACATTTCTGCTATGAGAGGGACCATTTTTGTTGACACAAATTAAAGAGGGACCATTTGTGGCTCCCTTTTATAAAGGACCAAAAATGCATTTTCCGTAGAAGTTTTGTTAGAGGTGGGATTTCAAATAATTCAGAAGAAGAAAAAGGGTAGTCCAACTGGTCAAACTGCTCTTTTTGATCATGTTTAGCTGGGCTCTTGACATCAGGTTTCTTTTAGCAAAATCTGACTGAACTGCTAACTTTTTCCCTATTTAACTGGTTAGACTTACAGATCCGGTCCTCTTTTTACAATAGTGGTTTTCAGAATCCGACTGATAGAAACTTTCACAAGACCAAGCTGTATGCTATTTGGGGTGTCATTTGTGCTGTATTTCTGAGAAAGTAATTATTTTAATAATTTACAGGGAACTACTAAAGGCATTCATGTAAATCTTCATTCTTGTATTTTTTTTTGTCTTTGCAGTGGAGTTGTCATAGCTGAAGGTGTTCTTGTCAATGATAGCATATTCAAAACCCATGGTACATTTACTTTAGCCTATTTTATTTTTGAAATTTGATCTTACTCAATATTCATCAACCTCACTAGCAGAAACTGATAATTCTCAGAAAGTTCTTGGGGTTACCTCTTTCTACTCTATGTACTCGTCCAAATTTCTCGAGTTGTAGTTGTTGGGGTATTGTTTCCCTTTATCCGCTATTTTGGCTATGGTCTGGATTGGAAAGAAGCTATTATCCTTGTATGGTCTGGCTTACGAGGGGCTGTGGCATTGGCCCTTTCGCTATCAGTTAAGGCAAGTTCTACATCAACGCCTCAACTTGTCTTCATTTTTCTCTTTTCTGAATTATGCTATTTTGCCTTGCCTTGTATTCCGGAAGCTTATTGTGTAATGTTTTTGAGGAAAAATTTGAACCAACCTAACTACAGTGTTTATGTGATCTGAAATTCCTTTCATGCATTTCCACTCAGCAAAGTTTGTTATCTGGTTCCCTGTTAGGTTTTATGTTTGCCTGTTCTCGTTCCGATTGTTGTGAATTTATGATGCTACTTCTTCATGGTTTTCTTCACTATGTAGACTATGAACTTCTGTTTCATTCATGAGACTGCTCCATTTTGTTGAGGTTAGTTGTTCTGAGTGAGAGTTAAACTGAACTAGACTAGTGGTAAATTACAAGTTCCTCAAATTTTCTTTTTGTTGACTTCTTTTTGTAGTCTTATATCTTCTATTCTATAAATCTCACTGGCATCTAAAAATTGTGACACTCTTCCTTTTTCAGCGTAGCAGTGATGATTCAACATTTATCAGTTCTGATACTGGAACTCTGGTATGTAATGTGGATTCAATCTCCAACTCTAGGAGACAGTTATTAGGATAGAGAATAAGGAACAGTGTCGATCTCACAACCTCAGATCGTTTTGGCGTGTAACTAAATAATGCTCGTCTTTTGCAGTTTGTTTTCTTGACTGGTGGAATAGTTTTCCTCACGCTTATAGTCAATGGGTCATCTACTCAGTTTGTTTTGCAAATGCTAAATATGGACAAGTTATCAGCAGCAAAGGTATGGTTGTTCTTTTGTTTAGATGCTTCATTCATAATCATGACTCCCTAGTTAATGGGTGTCATCAAAGTATACAGTTTAAATAACGGTTATTCCTAAGCTCTAGGATATGCATATCTTGAAAAAAGATGACCGCAGCATAAAGAGAATAGAATCATGGATATGTTAGTTTCTGAAGTAACATAATGCTAAATGGGTTCTGTTTAACTAGTGTTTGATGAAGTGAGAATCTATTTGAATTTGATGACACTTCTTTAAACAAAAACTTTTTACATGAATTTCCAGCTTGGCTGTGCTGAATTATATTGGGTACTGGTTTCTTCCTAACCTTATGGAGGGAGAAGTGAGAAACAAAGGATAATCACAGCTGAAACAGCATGCAATTTTAAAACATGTCATCATTACTTCATGTAGTCATTTCATAGTCAATTAAAATTGTGCCTACTGAAGCAAAACTCTTAGCTTAAAGTGAACAGAAACAGTTTTTGTAGATTGAGTTGTCTAGTGCTGAGTTCAAAGAATTGCTTGTAACACCAGCCACTCAAGCAATTTTTTATATTGCGGCACACCTTGTATTGGTAGAATGACCATGTATTGTGTACTATAAGCAGTCATCAATTCACCTATTCTCTCTGCAACCTTTTCCTCCCTCTGGGAAGCGGCTTGGTTTCCATTGTTGTTGGTCACATTGTGAAATAAAACTGATCAAAGATCCCATTATGAGAAAACCCTGAGTATATGACTGAGTTTTGAACCGAATGAATACCAATTAGGAAACTTGAACCTCATAGGGATCATAAAATTGGTTTGATTTCCATCTCGTTTATCACTTTCCAAAGAGTTTTTACATTTGCAATTCACCCTTTCACATTTCCAGTATAACTTTATACATGTCAACTGCAACCTTTTACATTTCTAAGAAAAAACAAAAACCAGACGCTTTTGATACAGCTTGCCTTTTCCTGGGTTCATTGATTTTTGTTTTAACAATTTCATTCAATATTGTTAATGGGCCAGTTGTTCTTTTTTCCCTTATCAGGCTTGAGTTTAACCTTTTTTTTGTGTGTATAACTGTATGTTTACAATCTACTTGTGTCTTTGCATCTGGAGCAAAATGGTTATGATTCACCTTTGAAATGTGGAGGCACTTACTGAAAACTGCGGAGTTTAACTGTTGAAAGAACTCTGTAGCATATTATATGTTCTTTTTCTTCCTTATAATTATGGTTGAAATCGAATAGCCCACCCCATTTAGTGGGAATGGCTGAGTTGTTGTTGTAATCATATCTGGAGTCGTACCTGTTTTTATGTGTATGTTCACCTTTCATGTATGTGACTTTGCTTCTTGAGCGAAAGGGTTATGGGTTTTGTTTTATTTTGTAGAGGCGCATATTAAGATACACGAAATTTGAAATGTTGAACAAAGCTTTGGAGGCATTTGGTGATCTTGGAGAAGATGAAGAACTAGGACCTGCTGATTGGCCTGCTGTCAAAAGATATATTTCAAGCTTAAATGATCTGGATGGTGAACGAGTCCACCCACATAATTCATCTGAAGGCTCTGATAATTTAGATCATATGAATTTGAAAGATATTCGAGTGCGCTTTTTGAATGGTAAAGTAGCTTTATCATAGTTCTTGTCTTTTATCATGATATATCTGATTGCGTGTGTAGTTCTTTTTATTTTATTTTTCAATGTTCAGGATATTGTCCTGCTCTAAAATGTAGTGCATGAGGGAATTATGACAATTTGCTTCTGTACTATTGATAAAAATTCTTGTATCATCTATAAGCAATGGGCATAGATTAATTTTATCACATATTTGGACTCTTAAAAGTCTTGAATATACTCTGAAGTCATTATGTTTTCAGAAACTAGACCACATAATGGAAGAACCAGTGGGTCATTTATGCAACTCTTATGGGGGATAATCAACAAATATTTCAAACGTAACTTGCTCAAAACCTGCCTTCTCTATGAACTCAATTGTAGATATCTCATCTTGTGCGTGGGCTGTAGAAGAAACGTTTTCTGCAATATATTTTCTTGTCTACACGTGACATATAAATATAGATACAAGATAGCTGTTCTAGGAAAGAATTCTGTACAGAATATTCTTCCTTATCTACTAAATCAATTACCTAAGAATCAATGATCTTACATATCCTAGAAATCAGTAATTTATCTACTTTCCTAGTTTATCTCTTTCTAACACGGGCACATGCATGAGCTGGCCAATGCATTGGCAGGTTGTTGAGTGTAACACATCAAGTTTGTTTTTATAATAAGGTTCTTCAGGATGGCACTGGTAGTCATCCATCACTCATGCTGTAGAATTATGTGCATTCAATGTCTTGGCTTCTTAATTGTATTGAGTTTCCAGGAAATGACACCACTGTTTTGACACTTATCAATACTGTCAGTTAATGCATACATAGAGCTTCTCTCCTCCATCTACCACGCGGTTTGGCCAAAATTAGCAAATCATTCATGTCACATTGGTAAAGACAGTTTGGTTTTTGTATGGCCGATTTGTATCTTCCATTTATTGTACATGGACCTAGCAAAAGAAAGAAGTTATCGGAAGTAGGCTTGTGAATGAAGAGTAAGAAATAAAAGTAGACACCATCATTATTTGCAGACAGTTTTCGGAAGTGAACGATAGTAAAGTTAACCTGGGACGCGCAAGAGTCAATTCATGTAGGAAACACTGGTCGGTTCCCCAAAAAGTAGCTGTTTAATATTTCTAACCGTGAATGATAATGTCCTGTTAGGCTTTACTATGGCTCTTTATTTAACCAGGAGGGATGATTCTTTATTAGGGGGGCGGTGTATAAACCAGCACATTCCTACAAATGGAATGAGAAATGGGTGATCTAATAGAGTGTTAATCTATGGAACAGGCAGCTGTGTCTGAGGATCAAATTGGGTAGCCAACTGTCTGAAATTGCGTCAACAGCTTAAGAAAAACATCCCAAGCCAAAATATACAGAGGAGAAGAGTGCAATCTATCTAATTAGGATCCTAGCCTAGTACATTATGCTTGAAATAGTCATTTGAAACAATTTTTTGGATTTGTTATGATGATGGTTATTAAAACAGAGTGTTACGGGGCCTAATGAACCCAAAAGAGACATCAGACTCCCTCCTGCCAATGCACAGTTAAGTCACTCGTGTGGTTATCCTACAAGGTCTCAAGCACAGACTATGCAAGGTGATGGGTTGCTTTTTCCAACTCTGATAAATCTAGTCGTGCTTCTACCGATTTTATAGACATTCTTGAAATTTATGCATGAACCCGTGTAGCAAGCACCAAAATTCTGTTGAATTCCAAAATATCTGAATGTCCTTGAACTTAAACTTTTATTACTACAGTTGCAAACCACAAGTATTGAATTTGTAGTAAGGCCTGCTTTGTTAAAGGTTCTTTTCAGTGGGCTGATCTACTCGACTTAGTTAAGTTATGTGGCAACATTGACTGTCGTTAGGGTTATACTTGAGTATATACTTAACACATTTACTTGTATGCAGAAACACTCATCACTTTTTTGTGACTTGTGTTCATAGAGTACTTGGCCGTGCTTTCTCTTCTTTCTTTGCTTTTATTCCCTATTTCACTTATGGTGGAACTATTATCTGAGTGGACAAATCCACATTCTTGCTCAAGAGTTGACAGCTAACATGGTGGATTTATACAAAACAATCTCAGATGACAATGCATAAACTACCATATAAAGCAAGTTCACCTTTGGTAGCAATTTGATGTCCTTACATTAATGATGTAGATGCTAAGTCTGATGTGTATGGATGGAATTCTCATGTATGGGTTTGATATATAACTTCCAAAGTAAAGAAATCATACTCTGGGACACTTTTTCAAACAACAAAGTTATCGAGTCTTTGGAAAAAAATTTGTTCTAAAGCATTGTAAATGTTGAATTAGTCTTTGTTAAGTTGAAGGGTTTCCTTTTCAGATTTCGGACTTGTTCAGCAATTTCTGTTAGTAGGTTACTCCAGTCTTTTTTTTTTTTTTTGGTGTTGCTGTCTTAACATGTAAACAGCTCATAATCTATTTTTCTTTCGAAATGAGTAAACTTTGAACTGAATAAACTTTCAAAATATAGGTGTTCAAGCTTCGTACTGGGCAATGCTTGATGAAGGAAGGATCACTCGTACTACAGCCAATTTACTGATGCAATCGGTTGATGAAGCGCTTGACCTGGTAGCTCGTGAGGCTTTGTGCGATTGGAAAGGTTTAAGTTCTTATGTGAATATTCCCAACTATTACAAATTCCTTCAAACAAGCATGGTCCCTCAAAAGCTTGTTACTCATTTCATTGTTGAAAGACTGGAATCAGTATGCTACATTTGTGCTGCCTTCCTGCGTGCCCATAGGATTGCTCGGCAACAACTACATGACTTCATTGGTATGTATTTTATGCTGCCTTTGCTAATGCGTTGCTTTAATTTTTTCTTCTTCCAATGTTATTCTGTACAATTTGCCTGAATTGTCACCTCTTAGGAAGGTCAAAATTCTAGATGTAGAATATCATATGTTGCAGCATCTATACACCCAAGTGTACCTCCTAGAGTGCAGGCTGAAATATCTTTGACTGCCCAAGGAAGTGTATGCGTGGTGATGTGTGGGGTGAGCATGGCACCTGAGAACTTTGGTGACTAGCTTGAGCTTATTATAAAATGTAGCCACAAAAGGCTGTCTGCATGGGGACTCCTATAGATGATAGCTCGAGCAAATCTTAATGGTTGGAACAGTAAAGCTTGGATTTGGCATGAATCTTTTTCTTTTCGACACCCAGTCTAGGAACAACGGTACAATAGATTGTGGCATAGAAAGTGAGAGAAGATCCTTTGTTCTACCTGTTAAAATGAGGAGTATATGAGAAATTATGTTGCTACCTCTTCTTGGTTAGACATTTTGATGAGGTTTATGAGGAAATGCATCGCACCCTTGTCTTGGTTAGACATTTTGATGAGGTAGTCATTTTATTCTTTTTACGATAATTTGCTGTTGCCAGTTCTAATTGCAGGCAATAGCTGCAGCTTTTGACCTTCTTTTGCCTATTAGATCACATGTGTAATCATTTCAAGCCAATTCTATTTCTGAAAAGGCAGAATATTGATTTTCTGCATTCCTAAATCATCAGAACAAAATTATCCTATACAACTTATGTTTCAGTTCCATGAAATGTCCAATTACACCTGACATATCAATTTGTGCTGGAGGTAGAGTTTGTCCTCTCCTGCAGGTAGTGATTCTGAGCTTTTGGCATAAACTACGCTCTTGATCTTTACCACGTCTAGAAGTCTTATATTGTAATTGTATGCTGATAAATCAGGCGTCTTGCAACCAAGTTGTCAACTTTATCTATATGTCATTGTTTCTTCTATGATTCTCTGCCTTTCCTTTTTTCTTCAGTTAAAAGGAGACCTTTGAGATTTGATGTGTGCTTTCATTGTTTTCTTAATCATCCTTCTGTTTGGTTGTTCCTACTAGTCATGCATCTCTTGTTGCCTTTTGACCAGCTTCCTTTCCTTATTTCCAAATTACTCTCTTTTTCTTTCTTCACAGGTTGATTGTTCGAAATTATTCTCTTTTCTTTTGACCAGCTTCCTTTCCTTATTTCCAAATTAATCTCTTTCCTTTGCCTTGCTCCAGTGCCTTTTAAGGAAATCAACTTTGTTTTGAAATTAAATGATTACACTTGAAGTTTGTTTTACTAATCCATATGATGACTGGCAGCAAGTTTGTTCTCCTGCAGTGATGCATATTTAATCTAGGAGATTTCATTAGGTTTTCCAGACTTTGGTTTATGAGGAATTGGGTACACTGGGATATGCCCTGTGGGGACAATTTGGGTTTAGAAGACAATATATCTGATATGAGTCACCTTGTAGGAAACAAGCAGCTGCCAGAGCATTATGCTTGTCATGTATAAGAATCTCTACCATGACCAGTCAAATAGATATAACTAGGAACGTAATCATTTCTGGTTTTGATCCTAATGTGGGAACCTTGGGCTTTGGGGCTCTGGAGGAGATGACGAAGCAATGGAGAGGACACTATTTATGTTATGATCCTAATGTTGTTGAGAAACTAACATCGAGGGAAATCAATTGGTATGTTTGATAAGTTTTTGGAATGCATTTTACCTCTTGATACAATTCTATGATATAATTATATAAACATGTAATTGTTTTATAGTTAATAATAATGTAAAATTATATCATAAAAATATTTTTACAACTTTTATAATAAATATTCCGTGCATTTTCTTTTGTTTTTTTTAAAAAAATTTATAAAAAAAAATAACCATGACCATATTACTAAATATTTATAAAAGATAAAATTTCATGTCATGAATCTATTTTTATTGATTTCTATGACAAATATTTTATTAGAAAAATATTTAATAAAATGAAATTATTTAAAATAAACTATAAAAGTCATGTAAACAATGATAAATGGAAAAAAAGCCTTGAAATTTAGTTCGACATTAAGTGTTTGGCTTATTTCTGGCTAACATCTGTATTTGCATTTGACATTGACTTAATCTATTAAGACTTGCTATGTCAGACACACGCTTAGTTAGTGGTAGAATGTATGTGTTGTTATTTTAAATCACATTGTGACATTGGGCAAAGTCGAATATTGGTATAATCCCAAAACACCATTGATACAATATAATTGGTGGCATTAGATCATCATAGGATTTGACTAATTATTATTATTCATGAAACAAACCAACTGGTTTTAAGCAATTTCAATTTTATGTAGTTTTGATTTTTATCATGTTAAGAGAATGTTAAGATAAATGCGTGAGCATACTGGATTTAGATGGAATAAGTGATGAATGCATAAGAAAGAATGTTAAGGGTTGTTCCAATACAACAGAAAATAAGAGTGCATTTAAGATGATTTGAACTGCATAGGAGGAAAACACAAAAACAAAGCAAGAGGAGTAGAATACCTAAAAACAACTATTAAAAAGGACATCATACATTTAAACTTAAAGTTAACTTGGCATGCATTGGATGAAAAGGAATGCATTTGGGAGCTTCAATAATGTCTTAAATGTGTTTTAGTATTAGTACTAGTTTGTGGGAATATTATTTACTGTTTTCAGCTTTTTAGTCAATAAGGGTATTTCTGTAAATTGGCCGCTTCACGGGAATTTCTGAAATCATAGTTTCCTGTTAATCAACCTCATTTTTTTGTTTACTCAAAGCCTAAGAGTATTGCCTACTCTTGTGCTGCTTTAGTTGTGTTCTCAGATCCAGATTTTCTGTTGAATACCCTACTTCCTCTTTCCTACAAGCGTACAATTGTTGTCTATGGTTATTTCAATGCTTGTGCTGCGTCAATAATTCATATAGCCAACCTCACATAAAACGATAAAGGCTTAGTTGTTAGTTTTTACCATGTTATAGTAGTGAAATTTATGGGATTCCCCTGAAGCTCCACAACTACTGTTTTTCAGTGTGTAAAACTCTGTTTTTGAAGTGCTCAATTCAAGTAGGCTCGATGGTTAATTAGATTTTAGTCTGGCATTTTCATTATCTTAAGTTTGGTGAAAAAATATCTCTACAAATAACTTAGAATTCATCATTTTTTGTAGGAAATAGTGAAATTGCATCCCTTGTGATCAAGGAAAGTGAGGAAGAAGCAGAAGAACCAAAGAAATTTCTAGAAGAAGTTCGTGTTACTTTTCCTCAGGTCTGTGCTTCTTTTAGGCTATGTTTGTTTGCATTTTTTTATAAGAAAGTTTCATTGGAGAAAGAGAATTTTAGGGGGAAATTCTTTGAGGAAATGTAAATTGGAGGGAAGATTTTTAAAAAATGTGAGGGTATTTTGGTGGGAAGTTTTAAATTTTAAATTGTTGGTGATTGTTTGGATATATATTTTTTCCAGAAAAAAATTAACATCACTTCAAACGTAGCCTTAAATGATAATTGTTTGTTTATTTGAGTTATCAGTTGGGAACATCATTTCACTCACACAGAGTCGTCTTTTTTTTTGTTCTCATTTCATCTTTAAATATAGCTTCAGTTGAACTCGCTCTTAAGCGAATGTTATGTACTTCTCTTGGTACTGGTACTTTGAGGAAATATCTTTTCACGTAAGAGTAGTACAGCTTAATATTATTTACCCTGAGAAGGTCTGGATGAAATCCTTGGTCTTACTGCATCTTTCAAATGTTGAGCATTCTTAATTGTAGACGCTTTCAGGTGCTCCGTGTTGTGAAAACTAGGCAAGTGACGTATTCCGTGCTCAATCACTTGTCTGATTATGTCCAAAAACTAGAGAAGATTGGCTTATTAGAAGAGAAAGAGATGGTTCATCTTCATGATGCCGTCCAGGTAATTACTGTTTATTGATGGTAATAATTCTTTCATTCCAACAGTTGACATTGATGATTTTTATGTGTTCATCTTCATGATGCTGTCTAATTACTTCTTGTTGTTGGTAACAAATTCTTTTGTCCCAATAGTTGACATTGATGATTTTTCTGTGTTGGGCAGACTGACTTGAAAAAACTTCTAAGAAATCCTCCTCTGGTTAAAATCCCTAAGGTACGTGATTTGATCAATGCAAATCCCTTGTTGGGAGCCCTTCCTACAGTAGTTCGCGAGACTCTTGTGAGTTCCACTAAAGAAACAATGAAACTACGAAATACAACACTTTATAAGGAGGGATCCAAGCCCAGTGGTATTTGGCTCATTTCAAATGGAGTGGTAAAGGTAATGAACAGCTTTAATTCTCTCTCATAATTGAGAATTGGAATTTCTTCAAGTCTTGCAGCCTTCATCAATGAGGTTTTAGCATACGAGATTTTGTCTTTCAGTGGTCAAGTAAGAGCACCGGAAATAAACCTTTGTTGCATCCAACATTTACACATGGGAGTACGCTGGGGTTATATGAAGTCCTTGCTGGAAAGCCTTACATATGTGACATTGTCACTGATTCTGTTGTTCTCTGTGTCTGTATTGAAGCAGAAAAGATACTCACGTCTCTCAGATATAATCCTGCTGTAGAAGATTTCTTTTGGCAGGTAAGATCCTGCATTAATTTTTCTTTTGGCTTCAGTAGGTCTCTAGTATGGCATTTTCATGTGTTTTCTGCATTTTGTGCGAAAGGAGACTTTGATTGTGCATCTAATCATATTTGATGAGGAAGAAGTATGTTGATGCTCACTCTAATATTGTTGAGGAGATGTATCTGGCATTTGATTATCAGAATTAGAAATGAGCTTTGATTTCTGCGAACTATTTGTTTGACTCAATTACTGAACCTTTTGAGGCTTCCCAAGAGATATACTCCAATTGATCCCAAACTTAGTGGTTAAACTCTACCGATGGTTATAATGTAAGGGATGTCCTGTGGAAAATAGCTCCATGCTAGGATGATAGAAAGCTTAAGACCTCTTAGTCTTATTACCGTTTCAATATATGAAAATGATAAAATATTTCAACAAGCTGATGATTATATTCTCTATGCTTTGCCTTGTTGGAGTGTCTAGTTGTATTGCCAGGACACCAAAACATGTAGTTACTTTCATAATGAATAGGTAATCGGTTCTATGCAGATTTTGATCGTTAACATCTTAGTGCCTTATTGATGGAGTTACAGAGTAATATGTGTCAAGATATACCAGTCTGGAATGGTTTTAACTTTCACTGCATCTAATGCCAGTAAAACTGTGAAACACATCACAGCATGAGGTTGGAATTATCTTCAGAAGTTTGTGCTTCAGTAATACGTATGCTTTCTCTTTTTTCTGCAGGAAAGTACTATCGTTCTCTCTAAGATCTTGCTTCCTCAGGTATTTGAGAAATTAACAATGCATGAACTGAGAGCTCTTATTGCAGAAAGGTCAACCATGAGTATATACATTAGAGGAGAAACATTTGAAATTCCTCAGCATTCTGTGGGGTTTCTGTTGGAGGGCTTTGTAAAATCTCAAGGTTTTCAGGAATTGCTTACATGTCCTGCTGTGTTATGTCCTTCACATGGATATCAAAGCTTTCGAAGGCCAGAAACATCAGGTATTTTTATGGTTACAAACTCTGATGGAGTGTATGACCACCAACATTTATGTATTACAATCGTATTTTGTTTCGGTTTTTATGTGAACGTTCCTAATCTGCTCTAGCAATCCATAGCAGTTCTTATTGGATGTTGGAGTAGCATTCAATTCTTAGTTGAAGATTGCAAACTGCTTCCGTTAAATTCTTGTGAAATATGGAATGACCAAGCACTCAATGACCTGACAACATGTCCTTTTTATACCCATTTGTTGGTCATAAAATAGTACAATTGATACATCTATTTGTGTAGTGCAGTGATCAGAAATAGGTTTTTGTTTTTTTTTTTTTTTTAAAAAACATAAGAGGGAAGCTAATAATCTTGATATCTGAAGCTACTCGCTATATCTACTGTCTTAACAATTCCTGCCAAAAGATTCTAGTTATTTGGGGAGGGAGAGCAGAGAAAACTTGACCAATCTGTACAGAATGTGCTGATCTGGCCAATGCGTCTGCTAGCATTTTAATTTGCCTGCTGATGTGCATTTTCTTCAGAGTTCAGTACCTGGCCAACAGTTTAGTTGTTACCGTAAATGCTTAGAGATACTGATTAGTAGAATTCATTTTGTCTCTCATCCAAATATTCATGACATCTGTCCAAGCATTTCCTTTCTCAATGTTACTCTTCAGTAGCTTGCAACTAATCCTGTCTGATCCAAGTCAATATACATTCTTTTTTTTTTTAATGTGGTAAACTTTTGCAAATTAACCAAGTTTGTTCTGGTTATACGCGTTAATGATACCTCATTTGTTATCTTGATTCATTTTCTCTCCATCAATTTGTGTAGCAATGTTTCAAATTGTTCAATGCATTAGAGGATAGTTAAACAATACTCTGGATCTGAGTGAGACATGTTTGGAGGATCTGAAAAGTATTATTCTGTTATCCTGATAAAAGATGTTCAGTGTTGTATATTCGTTTTTGAATTTTGGTTTAACACAAGTTCCCTGTGTAAGAGAAACTTGTCTAAAATGTCAGTACATGTTTCATACTGCATGCATGGAAGGATCCAAATGAAGTCTCACATACTTGCTCTTTTTTCTTTTGGGTGAATTCATTTATCCTAAACATTTTTTTTTTTTGCAAATCCTTGTGTTTCCTTCCAATGTTATCACTAAGAACTTGATTCTGTTGGGAACTGTTCATTTATCAAAACTGAAAACTAAAATCACATAGTTGAGTTATTTTCCTGTGAGAGGAGTTTTGGTTCTAGGGAAGTCTTTGATTTTCTGATGTTTTATTAATGTAATAAACAGGTGCTGGAGCTGCTGCTAGCTTGTCTTATCAAGCATCATGGTACCAAGTTGAGACAAGGGCGAGGGTGATTTTGTGTGATATGGTGGGATTTGAAACCAATAGAACACTTCAGAGAAGGCCATCATCGATTATATCTCATTCAATTGATCATCCCTCTGGATCTTTGGCTAGAGAACATAGTGGTCTGATGAGTTGGCCTGAACAATTTTATGATTCGAGACAAGAGAAGAATGATTTGGAAAAGGCTGATGATCCAAAACATAACTTATCAGCTCGTGCTATGCAGCTAGGTCTGTTTGGGAGCATGGTAAGTCCAATTGTTTTATCTTTCACAAGTTTTGTCAAGTTGTAATAGTTTTATGATGCCATTGTATGAAACTTGATGTGGAACACAAATTAGGTAAATAACGGGGGTTGGTGCGGTAGAGGTTTATCTGGGAGCGTAAAAGCACAGCCACTGCATAGTCATTCATATCCAAACATTCCATCAAATAATGTGAGGCCTCTTGCTGCTGTGAAATCTGAAGGGACTATTATAAAGAAGGTACAAGTTGTTACACAAGGAAAATTTAAAACTCAAAATCCGGGTTTGATAGGAAATGAAGCTAGGGATGAGTCAAGTGATGAATCTGGTGCAGAAGATGAACACCTTGTCAGAATTGATTCTCCAAGTAGGCTTTCTTTCCGGCATGCACCCTGATTCTGGATTGGCTATTTCTGGTGTTGCGACTCTATTTTCCATGTTGCTGTATTAAGAGTATATTTTATGAAATTCAGAATTCTAGATTGTCTTATAGATTTGGCACAGTGGTCCTCTTAAGATTTCTGTTTCAATTCTGACCACAATGCCCATGGTTTGTTGTCTGGGGCTCTGCTGGTAACTTGTACACAAGGGTATACTTCCCTAATAGGTAACAAATTTTTCAAGGCCTTGTCTTTTTCTTGGATTAACTTCTTTGCAACTTTTGTATTACTATTTCTAAAATTTATTCTTTGATTTGTGCATTTTCATGATAGCGGGAATCTAAGAAATTCAACAACTTATAAAAGATTTGTTAAAATTGCAAATTTTAATCAACAACTAATAATTTTAAAGCTTACAACTTCCAAGATTTTTCAAGACTCAAGAGACTAAAAGTTAGGTTCAAGATTTTTCAACTCAAAAAATTACAAATTTAGTTTCAAAATTTTCAAGGAATAGAATGAGGATTTATGGATTCTATTGAATAATCTAGTATCAAGATCATAATTTGGACAAGTTAGATGCAAGAACAAGTTTCGAAATTTTAAGAACAAACAACTTGCTTAGGACACAAACCATTGAAATAAGAAACAAAGATGCATTACTAATTTCAAGAGAGATTTTTAAACAAAGGTGCTGAAAATTTTGACCAAGATTGGGAAAAGACAACTGAAATTTTAGACCAGAAAATTCCAACACAAAACTCACAATTGCAAGACAATTTTCGGAAAATTTTTAAAATTTTACTAGACTCAAAAAACTTATGCAAAGACATGAAACAAGATTAAGAAAACCGTACTTAAAACAAACTATAAAAATCGACAACAAGAAAAAGAAAAACTTACAAATTTTGACAACTCCAAATAAGTCCTCGTGCGATTTTTGAAAGCTATCTCCTGCAAAAGAATGTCAAGAACAATATATGCTTTGATACCAAATTAGTAGGAAAGTGAGGGGTGGCCGATTCTATTGGAGGATGAAGAGAACAAAAATTTAATGGGAGTATTTGTGTTCTCGAGGGTGAATTAGGAGAGGTTTCAAAATCCGCAAATCATTACATGTACTATTACTATATTTAAAAATCAAGTTAGAGAACTCATTAATTTTCTAAATTTAAACTAATCTTATATTGAATTGTCATCACTTTATTTCTAAATATAGCAAGTTACAAGTACCTAGTGGGTACATGGCAGAAGGTATATCCTCTACCAGTGGTACATGCACCTATTACTATATATAGTAATTTTTCGCATTACAGCTGTACACTTACTAAATATAGTAAGTTTCGCCAATGCGCGCATCTTTTTTTTTCCTCGCTGAGTGAACAATGTCTTCGCTGAGTCAACAACATCTCAGAACAACTGTCGCAACATCCAAAAAATATCTGTCGCAATGTTTACATCCAGGCATGTCCATAACGTCTCCTAACACTAGCACCACGTCCAAAACAACTAGCACCACGTCCAGAAACGTCTGATTTTTTCACAAAAATAACTAGCACCACGTCAAAAACAACTAGCACCACATCCATAAATGTCTTCATCCATGCGTGTGAATTTAAACTGATTTTTTTCACAAAGACAGTCCACCACGTCTCAGAACAACTAGCACCACGTCAAAAATAATTAGTACCACGTCCAGAAACGTCTACATCCATGCATGTGAATTTAAGCTATTTTTTTCACAAATACGACTAGCACCACGTCAAAAACAACTATCACCACGTCCAGAAATGTCTACATCCATGCGTGTGAATTTAAACTGATTTTTTTCGCAAAGACAGTCCGTCACATCTCAAAATAACTAGCACCACGTCAAAAACAACTAGCACCACGTCCAGAAACGCCTACATCCATGCGTGTGAATTTAAACTGATTTTTTTCACAAATTGGAGGTAATACTTGGAGATATTGTTGTACAAATTACGTTGTGGAAAACATAAGGTATATCCTGTACTAGTGGTACATGTACCTATTACTATATATAGTAATTTTTTGCATGACAGCTATACACTTACTAAATATAGTAAGTTTTGCCAACGCACGCCTTTTTTTTTCCTCGCTGAGTCCACAACGACTTTGCTGAGTCCACAACATCTCAGAACAATTGCCACAAACGTCCAAAAAATAACTGTCACAACGTCTACATCCAGGCATGTCCACAACGTCTCATAACACAGCCGTAACGTCCCCGTACGTCCAAAAAACAACTGCCGCAACGTCAAAATACATCTACATCCAGGTATGTGAATTTAAGCTGAATTTTTCACATAACACCTTCCACGACGTCTCAGAACAACTAGCACCACGTCCAGAAACGTCTACATCCATGCGTGTGAATTTAAACTGATTTTTTTCACAAAGACAGTCCACCACGTCTCAGAACAACTAGCACCACGTCCGGAAAGGTCTACATCCATGCGTGTGAATTTAAGCTATTTTTTTTCACAAAGACAACTAGCACCACGTCAAAAACAACTAGCACCAAGTCCAAAAACGTCTTCATCCATGCGTGTGAATTTAAACTAATTTTTTTGACCAAGACAGTCCATCACGTCTCAGAACAACTAGCACCACGTCCAGAAACATCCACATCCATGCGTGTGAATTTAAACTGATTTTTTTCACAAAAACAGCCCACCACGTCTCAGAACAACTAGCACCACGTCAAAAACGACTAGCACCACGTCCAGAAACGTCTACATCCACGTATGTGAATTTAAGCTATTTTTTCACAAATACAAACTAGCACCACGTCTCAGAACAACTAGCACCACGTCAAAAACAACTAGCACCACGTCCAGAAACGTCTTCATCCATTCGTGTGAATTTAAACTGATCTTTTTTCACAAAAACAGTCCACCACTTCTTAGAACAACTAGAACCACGTCAAAAACAACTAGAACCATGTCCAAAAACGTCTACATCCATGTGTGTGAATTTAAATTGATTTTTTTCACAAAGACAGTGCACCACATCTCAAAACAACTAGCACCATGTCAAAAGCAACTAGCACAACATCCAGAAATGTCTACATCCATACGTGTGAATTTAAATTGATTTTTTTTCACAAATTGGAGATAATACTTGGAGATATTGTTGTACAAATTGCGTTGTGTAAATTTGTTATTCTAAAATTTTCTTGTCAAATTTGGCAGCTGGAATCACAACTGGCCACTACCACACCATGTATATATCCAAACATGTGAATTTTAGCTGAAATTTTCACAGAACTTAGTCTACCATGTCTCGCTACGTCTAAAAAAGCTAGCACAATGTCTAGCTATGTCCCGCAACGTCCAAAATACAAAGCAGCAACATCCTGTTACATCCCATTACGTCCAAAATACAAAGCAGCAACATCCCGTTATGTCCCGCAACGTCTAGTTACGTCCCATAACACGTTCTACCAAGTCCAGCAACAGAGAAGAATCAGAAGCAACCCATTTCACATGAAAGTGTCAATACCTCACGAAAAATATTTATATATCAAATTTCAGAGTAACAGAGCATTTTTTGAATAAGAAAACACGAATATAACATCATTAATACATTACCCAACATCAAATCGCGAAAATAAGGTTCCGTAAATCCATCAAATCCAATTCGTTCTTTATGATGTAGTGATGTGTTAAGAAGAATAAGTTATTTTTGAAGAAGAAGAAGAGATTTTTGAAGAAGAAGAAGAGATTTTTGAACAGGAAGAAGTGATTTTTTAAGAACAATTGACTTTTTTAGTTGTATTTGGTATTGTTCGTCAGAAAATACAATCGTCGATCTCCGTTAAATCTGTGTTTGGATGAAAGATTTGATTAAATGCCATTTCGAATTGAGTATAGCGAAGAAGAATAACTGATTTTTGAAGAAGAATAAGTTATTTTTGAAAAAGAAGGAAGTTGGTTTTTGGAGAAGAAAAAAAAAGGAAGTTGGTTTTTGGAGAAGAAGAAGAAGAAGAGAAGAGCGTGTATCTCACTCTCTTATAGTGAGAGTGGTGATGTATTACTAGGTACATGTACATAGTGGTACCTGATATAATTTGCGGGTACATGGTATAATTTCTGTTCAAAACCCAAAGACTATTTGCTCCTCAAAAATAATATTTGGTACTTAAATTAAGGAATTAAATGAAACTAAACTAATCATATTTTAACTCTCCCTTAATATGAAGAAGTGTTGATATTGTGCACAAAATCCTAAAGGTTATTCCTTTGAGGGTGAAATCACAATTTTGGTCCTTAAACGATGATCATTTTACATTTTTTGTCAGGTTAACCTAAAATAGCTAAGAACTTTTAAAATTTTACAATCAACTTGCATTTTTTTGAACTGAAACTGCTAAAATTTTAAAAAAAAGTTTGGTATTTTTGAGTTCGTTTGACTAAAAAGGTAAAATGACTATATTTTATGGACTAAAATAATAAGTTTTCCTTCCATTGAGAGTAACTTTATTCAAAAAATAAATCTTAATAAAAGTACATGGTGGCCAAAGCAAGGCCTTGGTGTTTCTCTCTTCCTTGTCTAAAAAGGAAATAAAAATTCTTCTTATCCAAGTGAAAGAATGAACTATAATCTTTGTAGGAATAGCCTTTATATGTTCAACCATCCTAGGAAGAACTATAGTACAAATATAATTAAAGAAAATACAATCCTAACATACGAAGGAAAAACTCTACTTGTTCTAATAGGATCAGAACAAACTTACAAAACATTCTCATAATCAAACTAGTAAAACAAAGAATCCTAAAGGAAGAGGAAATTTCTTTAGAGGCGTGTAAGTTGAAGGGCCACCACAACCTCAAAACATCTTTATCTATTGTAGACTTGCATTTGGGCTCTCTCTTTATGTAAGGCCATATTCACCAAGGGTATTGCTATTTGTGCCGCCTAACTTGCTATTTATGCTGCCCTTTCAAACTTCCAAACCTGCCCTGGAAGGCTTTTGTGGCCACATTTCAATAATTTCACAAAATTCACCAAAAATTCACCAACATTCGGTGTGCTTGAACGGGAGAAGGATTAACATAAGAAACACTCAAAATGGTAAGTTTTCGACAAGTTTTTTAGTGTTTGAAATTTAAATTTCATATTTTGATCATTTCATGCGCCCGAAATATTAGTGAAAATGCTCCTCCCCAGAAGGTCAAACACAAAATTGAGGTGTGACAGTTTATGCAGGCTTCCTAGGTTTTATTGTGCCCCGTACTGAGGCGCCTAGTCAAGGCGCATGGCCTTAAGGTTAGAAAACATATTTAGGCGTCTGATCGTACGGTTAGGAAATATATCTAGGCACCTCACCATAAAATGAGTTACATTTTGTTGTGTCTCACCCTGCTGTGAGTTTCATTTTGACGTGCCACGCCGTACAATGAGTTGCATCCAGATGTGTCTTGCCATATATATATATAATATGTTTAATTTATTATTACCTTACTTTTTATTAATTGTTAATAATTAACATTATATTATTAAAAATTTCTTTATGATTGTTAATTATTGCAATTTTTATAATTTATAATTGTTGTTATTTTGCTAAGTGTTAATTTATTTAAATTTGAAATTATTGCATATGCAAGATTCAAAGCAAGATATTCAAGAAAATTTGAGTGATTATTTTGAGATAGATGAGGTATTTTCCAGTTCCAATGAAGCATATGAGTGTGCAAGGTTGATAGCAATTTCAGTCCAGTTTGACCTTATAAAGAAAGGGAAAAATAGACAAGAGATAGTGGCGTACTTTATTTGCAACCTGTGGAGAGATCCTGTGAAAAAATGGCCTCTCCATACTATATGGAAGAAAACCAAAAGACGAGGATGTGGTTGCCCATTCAAGATATGTGCAAGGTTAAATGCAGCTGGAGGTTGGGTGATTCAGCTGTTTCCGACGAGGGGGGGGGGGGCGGTCCGCACATAATCATCCTGGTAGAGTGTATTCAGAGGGGTATAGACAGCTGAGTTTTCTTAGAGAATCATCAAAGACTATTACTTAAGTTATGTCCAAATAACATGTGAAGCCAAAATCTATTTTGCGTGCAATTCATGTAAAGAACCCAACTGACAATGTCATTAGGAAACATATATACAATTTCACAGCTCAGATCAGACACGAAGGGTGCGATGGTAGAAATAGTATGGAGAAATTCCTTCATTTGGCTACGACACAAGATTATTTGGTTCGGATACTGAAGAAGCCGAAGACAGATGAGATCACACATGTATTCATGGCACATCTACAGTCAGTGCAGTTGTTGAGTAGATATCATTGGGTGATTGTGGTTGATTCAACGTACAAGACAAATAGGTACATGATGCCACTCTTTGAGATAGTTGGTACAATTCCATAAAAAATGAATTTCAATAATGCATATGCTATTATGGAAGATGAGAAAGAAGTTAGTTACAGATGGGTGATCACACAATTGATGTTATTGATGTATCATGCATTAGAACCTGTGTTATTGTCTCCGTAGAGAGTTGGGGCTGATGAAACCTATTAAAGAGAGTTCTTCAAATTCACATCACCTGTTATGTATATGACATATCAAGAATGATGTGAAAAGTTGGTTACAAAACTTGTTGGTGTAAATACTGAAATAGCAAAGAAGGTTTATCATAACTGGTGGGAAAAAATAATTGAAGCGCCAACAATTGAAGAGTATAACCACATAGTATAGCTTTTCAGGGATAAGTACCATACCAGTCGGTCTGCTATTGTTATATACATTGAGACTAAATGACCTATCAAGAAAGAAAAATTCTGTTGAGGGTGGACAAACAAAATTCTCTACCTTTGACAATACTACTATTTGTAGAGTTGAGAGTTCACATGCTGCATTGAAAGATTGGTTGCATTCTCCCACTAGTTTTCTTGACACGTTTTTCTCTGTGATTGACAAGCAACTTGATGACCAGTTCACCCACATCATGTAAATATGATTAATATTTTTATTTCATTACTTAATTTCATTTAAAGAAGCACAAGTTTATTATTTTATATGACTTTTGTGTTATATATATATCAGGGCATCGCTTGAGAGTTCTATGTCCTCGACACCAACCATGTGTATAGGATTTTCATATAGTTACTTGAATGGCCATGTGTCTCACCATTATTTGCATTTGCTGAGGGGTGAGGTGGTAAGGATGCTCAAGTTGGGGAGCAATGTGTTTGAAAAATGTGGATGTGTCTACAAGGTGATTCATGGAATTTCTTGTGCTTGTGAGATATACAAAACATATAAAACAAATACCATGAGTAGTGTGATCAATGTCCATGAGTTTGAAAAAGATTGACTATTGAAGCATCTGAAATTGATTCCAATACCATTTTTGAGGATCACAGGTACACTTACATATGTTATAAAGTTAATTTATGGCTTAAATCCATTTTTGGTCCCTCATAACATGGGTTATTCCAGTTTTGGTCCCCCTTATGTTTTAGTCACAAATTTTAGTCCGACTTAAATTTTTTTTTTTAGCAATTATGGTTCTTTATAATGAAAAAATTGGTCAACTTACAGTTGACCAATTTTGACCTTTAAAAAAAGGACTTTTGTGCAAACAATGAAAGAGTTAGGGTTGATCTATAATTTTTAAAACTTTTATTAAAAAAATGGCATCTAGGGTTTTAAAAGGTGCAGCGGGGGTATTTTTGTAATTTTAATCTATTAGGGCTTCAGTCACTAAGGTTTTAAAAGGTGCAGTGGGGGCATTTTTGTAATTTTGTCCCATTAGGGCTTTAGCCACCCGCCGCATCCCATACCCATCCTCCTCCTCCTCCTCCTTCTTCTTCTTTCATTTTCTGCCACCACTACAATTCCCAATCTTTTTTTTCTCCGAAACCGAAATAATTGACCACAGATCAAGCTTGATCTTTTTCTCTCCCTCATCACTGGAACCCGATCGATCACAGATCGAGACGATCCCCCTTAAAACCCTAAACCCGCATATCGGGAATGATCTCATCGGATTTTCACAGATATAAAGAAATCTGGTAAGATTGACGTGAGGGGAGAGAGAGGGAGGGAATCACTGCTGGAGGGAGCGCAAATTATATCATGTACCTAATAATACATCACCACTCTCACTATAAGAGAGTGATATATACACTCTTCTCTTCTTCTTCTTCTTCAAAAACTCACTTCTTTCTTTTTCAAAAATCACTTCTTCTTCTTCAAAAATCAGTTATTCTTCTTCATCGTACTCCATTCGAAATAACATTTAATCAAATTTTTCATCCAAACACAGATTTAAAGGAGATCAACAATTGTATTTTCAGAAGAACATCACCAAATATAATGGAAAAATCACTTCTTCTTAAAAAATACTACTTCCTGTTCAAAAATCTCTTATTCTTCTTCAAAAATAACTTATTCTTCTTAAAAAATCACTACATCATAAAGTATGTACTGCATATGATAGATTTACGAAACCTTATTTTCGCGATTTGATGTTGGGTAATGTATTAATGATGTTATATTCGTGTTTTATTCTTCAAATAATGCTCAATTACTCCGAAATATGATATATAAATATTTTCCGTGAGGTAATGACACTTTCATGTGAAATGGGTTGCTTCTGATTCCTTCCCGCTACTGGACGTGGTAGAAGGTGTTATGGGACGTAACTAGACGTAACGGGACGTTGCGGGACGCTGCTGCTTTGTATTTTGGACTTAACGAGATGTTGTGGACTGTGTTATGTGAGAAATTCAGCTAAATTTCACATGTTTAGATGTATACATGGTGTGGTAGTTATTTTTGGACGTGGTGGTAGTATTTATATTCCAATTATTTTATTCTCACATGAAAAAAATAAAAAAAAAAGTGGTAGACATTTTTGGACGTTGCAGTAGTTTTTTTTTTGGACATACGAGGATGTTGCAGTAGTGTTAAGAGACGCGGTGGAAGGTGTTATGTAAAAAATTCAGCTTTAATTCACATGCCTAGATGTAGACGTTTTTGGACGTGATGAGTTGTCTTTGTGAAGGGGAATTGCTGCCATCTATGAAGTTGTATTGCACGGATGGTTCAAGAGGGTATAACTCGACACTCGATTGTAGGATTTGAACGTGCGAGTAGTCGATTTGATGTTTCTCGACGAGATCTACGTAATGTATAGGACAGACGGGCGTTTGGAGATGGTTCCGATATTGAAAAATGTATTGTTTTGGACAAAAATTTTAAAGGGTCAAAACTTTGCGCTCGGTGGTCCGTTTTAAACGAATTTTTTTTATTTCATATAACTTTTTGAGATCTATCCTAAGGCTGTTTGGGCCACTCGAAACTCCAAAAAAGTCACATTTTAAAAGATACGAAAGAATTTTAATAATTTTAAGGGTTTTTCAAACTTTTGACGAAACATTTGACATGTATAAAAAATAGTTTTTTGCGATTTGCCTACATGAAAACCTTATTCCTCCGGGGTTCTACTAACCTATGTATTGGGATATGAGAAATTAAATATTGACAATAGTGATCTTTTAAATGACATGTACAAAAAAGTTTAATTAAATGTCAACTAATTTTAAGTGGATTAATGACAATTAACTTTTTTGAAGAGTCACAAGACAAATATGACTAGTGTTCAATATTCGCTCCTGACTTTCTTTTTCCTTTTTTCCCCTACTAATAGTTACTTAAATGGTATCTGTTTTTTACATTACTAAAATCAATTTAGACATTTTTGGACATTGCGGCAGTTATTTTTTAAACGTACGGGGACGTTGTGGCAGTGTTAGAAGACGTTGTTGAAGGTGTTATGTGAAAATTCCAGCTTAAATATTCACATGCCTGGATGTAGATGTTTTTGGACGTTGCGGCAATTATTTTTTGGACGTGCGTGGACGTTGCGGCAGTGTTAGAAGACGTTGTGAAAGGTGTTATGTGAAAAATTCACCACATGCCTGGATGTAGATGTTGCGGCAGTTGTTTTTTGGATGTGTGGGGGCGTTGCGGCAGTGTTAGGAGACGTTGTGGAAGTTGTTATGTGAAAAATTTAGCTTAAATTCACATACTTTGATTTAGACGTTGCGGTAGTTATTTTTTGGACGTGCGGGGACGTTGCGACAGTATTAGGAGACGTTGTAGAAGGTGTTATGTGAAAAATTCACCATATACCTGGATGTAGATGTTGCGGAAGTTGTTTTTTGGATGTACGGGGATGTTGCAGTAATGTTAGGAGACGTTGTGGAAGGTGTTATGTGAAAAATTCAGCTTAAATTCACATGCCTGGATTTAGATATTTTTGGACGTTACGACAGTTGTTTTTTGGACGTACGAGAACGTTGCGTTAGTGTTAGGAGACGTTGAGGACATACCTGGATGTAGACGTTGCGATAGTGTTTTTTTGTATGTTGCAACAGTTGTTCTGATACGTTGTGGACTCAGCGAGGGAAAAAAAAAAAGGCACGCGCGTTGGCAAAACTTAATATATTTAGTACGTGTACAACTGTTATGTGAAAATTACTATATATAGTAGTAGGTACATGTACCATTGGTACATGGTACATCTTATAACGCCCCAACCAGACCCCTTATCCAATACGGGAGCTTGACCGGACGTCTGTCTGATTCACATCAGGACTCATTCAATAAAGTATACTTTTATAAATAAATTAGAAGTTTAAAACATATGGGATATACAGTTTAACCTGCTTTAAGGGAAAGATACAATAGGTTTATAGTTTGCTAATACAACAATCGGGTTAAAATCCTCAAAATTCTAACCATTAGTCTGGGTCGCTGCGACACTCTGATCTAGCGCCTACACCTGCCTTCAAACCTAGAGGAAAATAATAATTTTGAAAATAATGGTGAGCTAACGCCCGTGAAGTTCTTGAAAGATTTTGGTAGGATCTGGGTTTGCACTTGCTCGATTTACCACGCAACAAAAATTTCTATTAAAGCGGAATCTTAGAAAAGTACCTTTGAAGCGTGCACCTGGTGATTTTCTTGTATGCCTCAAGACTATGACTTCACGTTGTGTGGGCAACGAACTAGAAGTCAATTGATCAGCTATCACCACAATCCACCTGCTAGAAAACTCTAGCCCCGCAGCACCTGGCACGTACTATAAACATACCGCCCGCAGAGAGAGAAAGCTACGCGCAGCTGGTATAGACCAAGGCCAAAATTTCAGCCACTAGAAACCCAAAAACCAGCTGCACACTTTCTTGAAAATAAGACTTGGAGAGAGAAACATTTTCTCTCTCTAGAATTTTCTCTCTCTAGAAATCTTGTGGATTAATTGTGTTAATTCTATTTTCTGAATGACTGATCCCTTGTCTATTTATAGAGTTACAAGAGAGACTCCAAGTTGGTTTAGGATTGGTCTTCCTACTGGGTTTCTGTTTTCCTTCAATCCTGTTTCTGGACTGATACAGATTCTGTTTCCTTCAATCCTGTTCCTGGACTGATACACTCCCAACTGTCACAGGGATTCACTTATCCCAATCCAGTTCCTGGGATGAATCACTCCCAACTGACACAGGGATTCACTTATCCCAAACCAGTTCCTGGGATAATTCACAACCAACTGACACAAGGATTAATTAATTTCTCAATTAATTAAATCTACCTTTGTCAACAACCCAGTACATAATTAATCGTACCACTAACGGACACTACCAACCTACACCAGAATTGCTTCCGGAACAACTTAATTAAATTATATTCATAATCTCCCCACATCAAAGATATAGTGCTCGTTAATTTATTAATTTACTGATAAATTAATTCATCAACTTCTTAATATTCCGAGACTAGTACCACTCGACCTTTTTACTATACCAGACATAAGTCCACTGGCCAGGTTTAGTATAATAAACATTTCGAGCTCATCTCGGGAGCACCATCACCCGGACGCACCGGTACATGGTTTCCTTTCGACAAGCAGCAGCACACCAAGTAACTAAACACGCGCACCCAACCCACCGAGACTATTGGCCACATTTGACCTCACCCATTGGCAGATCAAAGTACACTATGTCTAATCCTCATGCCCGTTCGAGTCTAGGGATTTAGAGATAGAATACAAGGATTGATTTGTCTATTAAATCAGTACAAGACAAATCATTCCTAAGAGTCAAGTTCAATATGCCCTGGGCACATCTATATGATTCAATTAGTTTAGACAAACTAATTATCTGAATCACATAATAACCTAGACCGACAGTTTGTCCAAAGCTGTCTCGGTTACGAACCTCATTTATATATTATGTCTTTCAACCAATGATGAGATCTACTGTGTCACACCAGACACCTCATCATCTACTTACATAATATAAATGGACATAAATATACACAACAAAATATGACTGAAACACAAATCGATATATTAAACTGGGAAACTGTACAATACAAGCATAGCTTATGTATTCTACTCCAACAGTTCTCTTTTATTTTGGAAACAACAAGTCTCAGTCCAGAAATATCAATCACAAATATATCCCATTCCAAACATTTCGTTTTACACTCAACAAATAATTATTCAGTCAATACAACACGTCATTACATTCAATCAATCAAACAATGTACATTTAACTCATAAGTAGAGTTTGTCAATCAATCAATCATGTTCATGTAGCGTGGCTGAAATTCACCCTGGGCTACCTGATCCCAAAGAGGTGAAACTAACCACTCACTGTACCAGTTTGTGCGGCGCCCCACACTATCATCAACCGTCGCCCTTAACAGTCAGTGTAGCTACCTATAACAGTAGCTCCCGACGGCCTTACTCGACCAGCCGAGCCCGTCGCTGGCTTAGAGAGTTTAGCCTAATCGTAGAGGGTTGGGGATCCTCGTAACGACCAACAGTTGCAGTTTCAGTCAAGGTATACCCGGGTAACCATTTACACTACCGTAACAAAAATGTCAAACAATAGTCATTCAATCCAATTAGTAACATGTATAAATCATTCATGCAAAGGCATGAGATAAGGGAATATGCACGAATATAACTATATATATTATACATATATGCAGAACACATATAGGTGATAGCAAATCATTTACACAATAAGAAAATAGCGAGAACACTCACCGATCCTCAAGGCTTTGGAAGCTCACCTCAGTCCAACTGAGTTCTTACAACAAGGGCAAGTAAAGGTTAACAACTTTAAAACATAGGTTCTCTTCGTTCTTGCATGTCTATTCAACTAGCCTAGACATTTTACTTATTCTAGTCTAAAGTAGGGGCAGGTTTCAATTTTCAGAAAACTGCTGCAGAACGTAGTGCTATTCTTTGTTGTTTTTCGGAAAATCTAGAAAGCCAAAGTTGCTTCTATAAATTTCTGAGTAAACCTTATGAAAAGAGGTTTAAATCGAGCTATAGTTTGATTAAATCAGACAAAGAATGAAGAAGATATGAATTTCTGAAGTACAGCCATTACTTCAGATTTTTCTGCGAAAAGAACAGCACTTGAAGCTCTGTTTCAGAGCTGATTTATGGGAGATTTACAAGTCCAAATAAAGACCCATAAAATTCTGTGTAATACTTGTAAGGATAAGTTTAAAACAAACCAAAGTTTGGTCAAAACGGATGAGAAAATAGGGAGACATGTAATTCCAAAGTTGGATGATAGTTGCAGAATTTCTGCATACATGAACTACATCTAGATACGTCTGGACACGCCTTGGCTACGTCTGGCCATGTCTGGCCACGTCTGACAATGTCCAAACTATATTTCATTACTCATTTAGGCATAATCATAGGATAGTAATGCCCTCGAGGTCTTAATTTATGCATACTATCATTCAAACATTTTAAACTTAAAAGAACACTGTATTTCTAAGTATCTTGAACCTATTACAAAATACCAATCTCACTCCAAGCATATAACACGATTTACACCTTTAAACCAGTTCAAATTATCACATGCCATCCACACATGTTAAATCCAGTACCACAGTTAACAAAACAAGGCTAAACCCATAAACCTTCCCGTACAGTTCAGGCACCACAAAACTATTCTAAAATCCAAAATTCAATCATGCAATAGCATCCAACAATGTATGGAGTTTTGCTAGAGTTAGAGAAGATTGTTGTTACCTTACCTAGATTAAGGGGGGTGAAAGCAAGATATCCACTGCTTCTCCAGCTAATTTTCCCCTAAATTAATTGAACCCTGGATTATCCTTCAAACAAAATTCTTCCTCTACCTTCCCCCTGTCAACTGGTTATGGTGGAGAGGAGTTGAACTACAAGCTTGGTGGAGAAAGAAACGAAGAAGAGAAGAAGAAAGGAGAAGATGTAAGTCAGTTGAGGAAGATTAGAACAAAGGACAAAGACAAAGCTTCTGGGTTCTTCCGTTTTCTTCCTTTTTGTTTAATATAACCAGCAACTCTTATCACTTAAATCTATTTGCTTTCTCTGCCTTAAGTTTTCCCAAATTCTAAATCTCACCCACTCAACATAACTCTTCTTTCAATTAAATCCCTGAAACTCCTAATTGTGTTTAATCTAGCTAGCAAAATTTATTGCATAAAGTCTTATTTTAAATATTAGAGGGTTATTTTGGGTATTACCTCATTAGTTTGTCCAGTCATCGAGATCTCATGCAGAATCATTTTGTAATCACAGGATCAGATCAGTCACTGGATTGGTAGGATCGAATTATAAGGATCGTAAAAGTATAAAATGTAGGCAAAAAATCCAGCTAAAATTCAGGTGTTTGGAGACATTTCTGGACGTGGTGCTAGCTGTTCTAAGACGTTTCTGGACGTGGTACTAGTTGTTTCTGGACGTGGTGCTAGTTGTTCTGAGACGTTTCTGGACGTGGTGCTAGTTTTTTTTGGGCGTGGTGCTAGTTGTTCTGAGGCGTTTCTGGATGCGGTACTAGATGTTTTTGGACGTGGTGCTAGTTTTTGTGGACGTGGTGCTAGTTGTTCTAAGACATTTCTGGACGTGGTACTAGTTGTTTTTGGACGTGGTGCTAATTGTTCTGAGACGTTTCTGGACTTGGTGCTAGTTTTTTTGGACGTGGTGCTAGTTGTTCTGAGACGTTTTTGGACATGGCACTATTTGTTTTTAGACGTGGTGCTAGTTGTTCTGAGACGTTTCTGGACGTGGTACTAGTTATTTTTTGACGTGGTGCTAGTTTTTTTGGATGTGGTGCTAGTTTTTCTGGACGTGGTACTATTTTTTTTGTGGACGTAGTGCTAGTTGTTCTGAGGAGTTTCGGGATGTGGTACTATTTATTTTTGGACGTGGTGGACTGTCTTTGTGAAAAAAAAATCAGTTTAAGTAAAGAAGTCAAAATCATCTCCACTATCAATTTCTCTTACACCAACATTTTCATTTATAGCTCTCCCTTATCTTTGCCTTGGTCACCATCTTCATCTTCATCTTTATCTTCATTTAAAGTAACTTGTTTCCCCTTTTGATCAGCAATGCTTTTTTGACAAAACTCATCCATTGAGCAAATACTAGATGTTTTATGCTTAGAACTACCTTTAGATGATACCACACTAGCAGAAGAAGGAGACAACATTTCAATCGTTTCATCCCTAACTTCTTCAGGAACTTGAACACATGGAGAACCATCTTTATGTGTACCTGCTAGATGATGTTTTAACCTATAAATGCCACCAGATCTAACTTCATGACAAAACTTACATTCAACCTTTTTACTAGCATCATCAATATCAATACCATATTTCCAGGCAGGATCTAAACAAGATCCAGGAGCATTACTTCGAGTTTTATTTGCTCGCTTTGCAGCAGACGAACCAATACCAGACATTTGCAAAATTTTTACACGAATGGAACTGTAATGTGCAAGAAATCAATAAAAAAATTAAAGCTCCAGGGGAACCGATTAAACAAGACATACATACCTTTGAGGTTAGGAAACCGAATCGTTTTCCTGGCATAAAGCTCCGGGGAAAGACCACGAAGCAGTCGAATCGCACCGGTGGTATGCGAGGAGACAACCATCAACAACCTCAAGCTTGGATAAGTTTCAATTTGCAAAATGGGTCTAAACAAGAGAAATTAAGGTAAATTTGAAAAAGGACGCCGTTTAAAACATTGGCCAAACACGAATTTTTGGACGTGGTGCTAGTGTTCTGAGACGTGGTGGACTGTCTTTGTGAAAAAAATCAGCTTAAATTCACATGCATGGATGTAGACGTTTCTGGACATGGTACTAGTTGTTCTGTGACGTGGTGGTCTATTTTTGTAAAAAAAATCAGTTTAAATTCACACGAATGGATGTAGACGTTTCTGAACGTGGTGCTAGTTGTTTTTAACGTGGTGCTAGTGTTCTGAGATGTGGTGAACAGTCTTTGTGAAAAAAATCAGCTTAAATTCACATGCATGGATGTAGACGTTTCTGGACGTGGTTCTAGTTGTTCTGTGACGTGGTGGTCTGTTTTTGTCAACAAAATCAGTTTAAATTTACACGAATAGATGTAGATGTTTCTGGACGTAGTGCTAGTTGTTTTTGACGTGGTGACAGTGTTTTGAGACTTGATTCTAGTTGTATTTGTGAAAAAAATAGCTTAAATTCACATGCATGGATGTAGACGTTTCTGGACGTGGTTCTAGTTGTTTTTTTTATGTGGTGCTAATTGTCTTTGTGAAAAAAATAGCTTAAATTCACATACATGGATGTAGATGTTTCTGGACATGGTGCTAGTTATTTTTGACGCGGTGCTAGTGTTCTAACACGTGGTGGATTGTCTTTGTGAAAAAAATCAACTTAAATTCACATGCATGGATATAGACATTTCTAGACGTGGTGGACTGTATTTTCCCTATGGATTGTACAGACTCTTGAAATCGGTCCGTTCCTACGATCCCATACGATTCTATCCGATCCCCCCTATAAACTCGATCCACAACGATCCTGGATCGATTTTGTGGTTTTGGAGTGTAGGATTGTCCGATTCTACATCCGGATCGCGATTTTGCAAACTATGGTGTCGCTGGTTCGCCGCCACTTCTCACCGTTGAACTACACGGTAGAGTTCTTTATTGATCGTCAGTACTGGGTGTATGTGTATTTTCTGATTCCTTTAGTTGTATATATATGTTGGATGGTTGATGCTACCTCATCTATGGCATATTCAAGTTCCATAGTTGTTTATTCCTTGCATGTTCATAGCTGGATCGAGATTATGTATATCCTTTCCCTTAGGTGAGTTATAATCAGAATGTGAATTCTGTTTCTCTTTGGAGAGGCATTGAGTCGCATCGAACTACAAATAGGTTAAACAGCCAGACGAGAAAGGATCCCAGATATAATTGTTCCTATCCACTACAATACAACACAACCCAAAATCAAATGGTGGCCGAATCTCCTCCTCAAAACCAACCCTATTTCCCAATCTTGCTATTTGTGTGCTTTAGTTACTGCTAGCTTGTCATATGTATGCTTGCCTGCCCATTAATCAAAATAAAATTAAATTTTTGCAAAGCTCAGTTGCTCTCTGTAGGATCGACACCTATTCTACTGCACGACGGGGTATTGGAATCACTTAGTGTGGAAATTTAGGATTTTATTTTATAGTGTTTTCCGCACTCCAAAGGCATCATCCCACTACCACCATAATCACAAATTCCCGATCAAAGATGTCCATTAATACCATGTTGAACAACAATGTTGAGATTTCACCATCCCTTGAGAATAAGCACTAGATTAGGGACCTTGATCCTTCATAAAACCTTCATCAAGATTCGGCCGTCACCCTCCTCCTACCCCAAAAATCCAAACTTCCATATAACCCTCCTACAGTCAAACCTCTACCAAATTTTCATCTATGAGGAAGCATCACAACATTTGGTATCAAAGTCATAAGTGCTATCAAGGGTAAGAGTTGTGGTAACACCTTGTAGAAGAAAGGATCCTTCTCCTTCTCCAAGTTGTCACAATCAACATTCTAAAATCGGAAAGGTTGAAGAAATCGGTTCTATAGCCGAATTTTCTCCCCTTTGGATCCTAGAAATTCTTTTGTTTTAATTGTTCATTTTATTTCTCGTTCTTAATTTTTGTCATTATTTTCTTGTTCATAATTTTATTTTTTGTCCATTTGATCTTATTTTTTTGTTCAGCTATAATCTACACACCTTGATAAGTATGAAAACTGAATTTTGCATGTAAATTCCATTTGTTAAGAGAAGAATAAAATCGGCAACATAATTGTGCAAATCTAATTTTGTGTTTAAATCTGAAAATTTTAGTAGAAATTATCTTTCCTTCTTTTTTGTGATTATCCATTTTCCTTTTTCTTGTGATTATCTTGCCATTCACACCTAGGTTTTAATCATTGAAAAGGAATATTTGGCACTAAGTAACTCAAGTATAACTAGAAGTTGTTAATTGGTGATTTATTTCTAAGTTAGTGCAAAATTGAGAAATCTTGTTATATTGCCTATTCAATTATTGCGCTAAACCTATAAAACTCCCTAGATGTGGTTTGTCTTACTTGAATAATTTCTTTTTTTCCTTCAAACTAACTTATCTTTTGGTTTTGGTCTAGATTGGCTTATGCCGCCTATGATAGGGTGAGAAGTGCACAAAAAAAAAAAAAAAAGTGTTTTTGCCAAAGGCAACAAAGAGAAAAGATTCCAAATTTGGAACAAAAGTGCCAAAATCAAGAAAAAGAGCACGCAATCTCATACCTATTACCGAAAAAAAGAGAAAAGAAAGAGTTTTTTTTGTGCAAGTGTTAAAAAGAAAACCCCTAGGTGAAAGTATAAGTCTACAAAACTTATACCTTTACCAAATGAGAAGTTTTTTCGAGACACTTAGAGAGTTGTTCATTTGGTTTTTAACATTAGGCGCCATTCTAGTGAAGAGGACATAATGAGAATAGCCAAGAGTCTTTGAGTCTTGTGTGATATAACTTGTTTTCTCCTAACTGCAGATCGATAACCAAGAAGCAACCTAAAGGAGTACTAAAAGGGGGCTTAAGGCCAAAGTTTTCTTCAAAAAACTAGTTGGAAATTGGCACACTACCACACACAAGCACGGGCATCATTGTGTGACAAAAAAAAAAAAAAAGAAATTGTTTTTTTTAATTTTTTTATCTCTATCTCTGTTGAAATTTTCTTTCTTTTTTTTTAATCTTAAAATTCATGTGATCTAACCGTAAGGGAGAAGTTCTTTTCTACCCCAACCTCTTATTCCTAGACAGTAATGAGTAAAGATACCCTCAAAATGAACATTCCACCCGCAACTGAGCATGATAGGATGATGAGAAACATCCTCAACGAAAAGGTAAGGTGATATGATAGGAAGCTTGTTGAGTTGCAAGCGGAGGTTGACATTTTAAGGCTACAAAGGGAGCACGATGCTGAAACTACTCCTAGAAGATGGCGAGACTCAAGAGACACAATCACCTCCACATCCAACTCGAGATCATCACACAAGCCCAAGGTGGTATTTCCTCAATTCAATGGTAAGTTAGACCCTGAGGTCTACGTGATGTGGGAGAAGAGGATGGATGCCCTCCTCATAGCCAGCAAATACCTCGAGGAGTATTGGGTAAGTCTCGCCTCCGCCGAACTCACAGACTATGCCCTGACATGGTGGGATCACCAAGCCTGCCTTAAGAAAAAGTACCACAAGGCACCCATGGAGTCGTGGACAGAAATGAAATGCCTCATCAGGAAAAGGAACATTTCTCAGAATTACTCTCGCACAATACTAAGAAATCTTAACTCTCTTGTGCAGGGTACTAGAAATGTGGTTGATTTCTATAAGGAGCTCGAGCATTTGGCAATCCGAAGTGGTATAGAAAAGGACCCCAAGATGATGATAATCCAGTTCCTTAACAAACTTAAGCCAAACATAGCCAAAGTGGTGGAACTACACCGCTACGTTGATATTGATGAGCTAGTACACAAGGCGATCTTAGTGGAAGAACGAGTACTAGCCGAATCCCCTCTTCAACTTGGCGGAGCACTTCTAGAGCTTCAAGCATTTCTAAGTATCAAACTACTACCCCCGCCAAGAGTAGTGGCGCAACAAGTGGGTCTAAGGGTCCCATAAATGTAACATCCAACCCTACATATTCCAATCCTCCCACCTCATCTTCTAAGCCTACTATTTCACAAGGCTCTAGTAATAGTGCTACTAACCGGCATTTTTCAAGGCAAGTTACATGTTTTAAGTGTTTATGCAAAGGTCACAATCCAATCACAATGCCCGAACCAAAGGACCATGGTGGCCACTAGAAAACAGATGTGAAATCCCTCGAATCGGTATGATGATGTGTCAAAAAATAATAACTGATTAACGAATAATTAATCGTGTCTTGAGATTTCTAGATAGGTTGATTAATTTAATTTGAATAATTAAGTTGAAAAAAATAAGTTTAATTCAGTTATCGTATTAGATTATCGACTTAGCGAGTTTGGCCATTAAATCGATTACATTCGATTTAACAATTACTAAATTGTCGCGAATAAATTTTAAATTAGAAAATATTAAAAATTGGGAATCCTAGAAAAATAAATTTAGTAACCTAATTTATTAGGGAATGAATAAAAATAAATACGAACGAAATAGAATATATAACCTACATATATATGTATGGGCTTAGAGCATCTCCAACGCGAACGGGAGAATCCCGTTTCCCCTAATTTTGCAGCAAACTCTTTCTCCAATCGGTACGGTAAAAAATACCGTATGGAGAGAGAATGCTGGAAATACGCTAAATATAACGTATGGAAGAAGAGGACGGAAGCCCTGTAGCAGTGGGTTTCTTTAATTTTTTTAATATATTTTTTTTCAACCTCATTTTTTTAACTTAATTATTTCCTTTTTTTTCCCTTTTCTTTTTATTGATTTATTCAATTTTTTTAATTTTAACACTAATATAATTTTTTGATTAAAATATATTTATATTAATAATTATTGCATGATTAAAATTTTTGTAATTAATTACATAGTTTAAAATTTTTGAATTTTGACCGTCATTTTTATAAATAATGAAGTAAATATAAAATTATTCAACATTGAATTTTAGGAAAAAAATGAAATAAAATAACATTAAAATTTATTACTTACTAAATATAATATTATTACAAGCAACAAAAAAAAAATTACAAATTCACATAAAATACATTCACTTCAACATAAACAAACTCATACAAACTTATTATTAAGTAACTAATAATAACTACACTAACATATTAATTCGCCGTTATTATTTCATCATCTAGCCCGCTTTCACTCCTACCAATGTTATTAAAGTCAACTCCAAATATAACATTTGATGAATATGGATCTTGATATGGATTTGGATATGGTTCTTGACTTGCTCTTGCATTAAGAATGTTTGTTTGACAGTCTATAATATAAGCACGACGAGAAGGATCTTCAATTTGATTTGGGTCTTGAGACATAGTTGCAAAATTCAATTTCCGGTTCTCCATCTCCATCTTTTTTTTCTCTATCTCCATCTCCATCTCCATCATTTTTTTCTTCATCTCCATCTTATTATTGTGCCTAAGTCTCATCTCTTCATTCATTTCGTGTGTACTTTCTTGTGCTTTCTTAAACATCTATAAACGAGACGTATTTGATTCATCAACTTTTCTTTTTGATTTAGCCTTCTTCATTCCAATAGGTCTTTCGGATGAAGAGCCGCCTGCATCAGAACTAGATAAATTAAGAGAAAAACCAGAAAGTCCCGGTGATTCTGGTACCTGTGTTTCCGGAGGAGTCGGATAATCTGATTCAAATATATTGTACTCAGAATTTTGGCTTTGGTAATTCTGCCTTGCTATTTGCACATCATCATTGAATTTTTCAAAGTCCTTGAGAGTGTCCCAAACATGATCGAACTTAAACCCATTTTTAAAATCAGAATCCTCCACCATCATCAATTTTACTCTATTAATCTACAAGAAATATACATATTTATTAATTCAACGAGTACAAAATATATGAAAATTTTAACCTAAAATTTTGTTATGTACTTACCGCATCTAATGATGATATGCCACTTGGATGTAGGCGCTCAATTTGTTTCATGCATGCTAATAATTTTTGTAATACTTTCTCGATAGATTGCCATCGTGATTGCAATGACCTCGTACTACGATTCTCCCAATCTTTGTCTTTGATCTCATTATAAGTTCTGTATACTCGTTTCCAAAAATTATCACCACTTTGATATCTTCCAACAGCAGGATCTTGCGAAATTTGCATATAAGCTATGCAAAGATTTAAATCTTCCATCGGGTTGTAGTTGCCAGCTCGCGATACTACGCTTTTCTTTGAAGAAAACATGATTATTTCATAAATAGAGTGTTTATGTAAGAAAGTGAGTGAGAAATAGAATGCTTAGGTAATAAAGTGGGTGATTGTTATGTGTGAAACATTTCATATTTATAGACTTGAATTATTGCTTAGGTAATGTAGATATCTTACCTTATCGTTACGCCATTTATTGTCTCAATATCAACCATTGGATTGATTTTATCATCATCATAACTGTCCAATAGATTTCACTGCAATCTTAACCGTAGGTTTTTATTTTCTCAAAATCTAGACCGTTAGATTTTAAGATAACTTATCTTATCTTTACTTTATTTAGTGTCTCAACATCAACCGTTGGATTGATTTTATCATCATCATAACCGTCTAATAGATTTCATTGCAATCTCAACCTTAGGTTTTTATTTCCTCAAAATCTAGACTGTTAGATTTTAAGATAACTTATCTTATCTTTACGTCATTTATTGTCTCAACATCAACCGTTGGATTGATTTTATCATCATCATAACCGTCCAATAGATTTCACTACAATCTCAACCGTAGGTTTTTATTTCCTCAAAATCTAGACCGTTAGATTTTAAGATAACTTATCTTATCTTTACGTCATTTATTGTCTCAACATCAACCGTTGGATTGATTTTATCATCATCATAACCGTCCAATAGATTTCACTACAATCTCAACCGTAGGTTTTTATTTCCTCAAAATCTAGACCGTTAGATTTTAAGATAACTTATCTTATCTTTACGTCATTTATTGTCTCAACATCAACCGTTGGATTGATTTTATCATCATCATAACCGTCCAATATATTTAACTATAATCTTTATTTTATCAAAATTTCTCTATAAACGTCTAGCCATGCAAACTCAAATCCGTACCAAATTTCTCATTTCACTTTATATTTTTTGAAGTCAACTATTTCCAAAATAAAAAAAAATTCCTCCAAATTTGCAATCATGAATTATGATATTGGCAACCCTTCTAATATCAATTCCCAAATCAGTTCACCACCTCAATCTTCATCGAGTTCGTCAAGTTCGGAAGAGTTCGAACAAGAAATTCGTAGATTGGAGTTACAACAAATGCTTATACTTCAGACGATACAAGCAAATAATGCAGAAATTACGCGTATTCTTGAGCAAGAAAATAGCCAAAGGAGTCGTGGTGGCTCAGTTCGAGGACACAGAGTGATAAATCGTGATCGTGAAGGTGCACATCTTAATTTAGTACTTGATTATTTCTCCCAAAATCCATTGTATGGTGACGTTGAGTTTCGCCGAAGATTTCGCATGCCCAGAAGTTTGTTTCTTCGTATCGTTACTGCTGTTAAAGATCATGAAATTATTTTCAATAACGAAGAGATGGTCTAGGCAAGCTTGGATTTTCAACGCTACAAAAAGCAACAGCCATATTCCGGATGTTAGCATTTGGTATCCCAGGAGATCTAACGGATGAATATATTAAAATCGGTGAATCAACAGCAATGAAATGCTTAAAGAGATTCTGTCGTTCTGTTATTGAGGTCTTTTCAACGTAATATCTCCGATTGCCAAATGAGAATGATATTGCAAGACTTCTTTATGTAAACGAGCAACGTGGTTTTCCAGGAATGTTAGGTAGTCTTGATTGTATGCATTGGAAGTGGAACAAATGTTCGACAGCTTGGGCAGGACAATATACTGGACGTTCGGGATCTCCGACAATAATTCTTGAAGCTATTGCCGATTATGATTTATGGATATGACACGCTTATTTTGGTATGCCCGGTTCTAATAATGATATCAATGTGTTGGAGTCATCTCTTTTACTTTATAATATAGCTCAAGGGATTGCTCCTCCTGCTCATTATGTCATTAATGGGATACTATTTGGCTGATGGCATTTATCCAAAATGGTCTACAATTGTTCAAACAATTCGTAATCCATATTAAGAAAATCATAAGTACTTTGCAGAAAGACATGAGACATGTAGAAAAGATGTGGAGCGTGCTTTTGGGGTCCTACAATCTAAATTTGCTATTGTTGCAAATTCGGCACGAATTTGGGATAAGAAGGTGTTGCATGATATCATGATTACGTGCATTATCATGCACAATATGATAGTGAAAGATGAACGCGATCTGAATGCACTTATAAGATATGCAAATGAAGCTCCAACGCCTGATGTGCAAATGATACCAAATCGTAATAGTCGATTTGATCAATTTCTCACTCGGTACAGACAAGTCAAGGACAAAAATGCACACTTTGAGTTAAGAAATGCCTTGATAGATCATTTATGGGCACGTCGTGCTTACTTATCCAACTAAGAAATGAGTTATGTTCATTTGAATGGTATTGCTATATATATATATATATTTTTTGTAATAATATATTGTAAGCATGCTAATTTGGTATTTTGTATGTTTTAAAATTTTTATGTTTAATAAAATTTAATATTTTGTACGTTTTACATATTTTATTTCGTTATAAAACTAAATCAATACAATTCATATGTTCATTATTATTATACTTAATTTTATACAAATTATTTTATTATTAATTAATATTAATTATTTTAAAATATAATTTAATATTAAATCACTAAATTTATAAATATAGATATGTTTATAAAAAATATAATGTGAATGAGTAAAAAAATTATAGTGATATAATAATAAAAATAAAAATAAATGTGAATAAAATATTATTTTTAAGTAGAAGATAGAGTTGTTGGGTTTGAGTGAATGTATTGTAAAATATTGTAAATATTAAATTTTAAAGTTGACTGTACTATAAATTAAAGTTGATAGTTAGAGTTCCTCTTAGGAAAAAATGACAAAGGAGGCGGTGGTGACATCTTATAATAATAATAATAATAATAATAATAATAATAATAATAATAATAATAATAATATGTGGAGGTAGGATAGAAATGTCCTACAAGAGGCTTGGTGAAAATTAATGGGTTGATTTCGGGAGTAAGTTGGCTTGAAACCAAGGCAAGTACGGTACTATAAACCCACCTCCACCACCGAATCACCATTTCCATCACATCAATTCTCCATCTCCTTCATGATTCTGTAAGGAATTTAAATTCCTAAGAACATAAACCTTCAATCAATTATTAGGATAAACTGAAGCGGAAGCGTACCTTGATCCATAGCGATTGATTGATAGATCAAGCAACTGAACTGACGGTTGAATTAATCTCGTGATGAATCCCGGCAATGGTCTTCCAGGTGATTATCAGCCTCCTTCCCAGAGAGATAGTTTCCCTAGTATTTTTCTTATTGATGGGGAATAAGAAAAACAGAAAGTCTTGATTCACCCGGGGACCATAACCTTTATTTATAATATCAGGATTTCCTAAATTACAGTTTCACCCATCGCAAAAAAGTAATTATAGGAATATACCGGTTTCTGCACAATAATATTCCATACTTAAAAGATACTTATGCCTTATTAAACTTAATTGATCACTTTAATTAGGCATAACTATATAGACAACACTTTAATGTACAATAACCATATTTATATATTAATGTTAAGTCCAAAACCTTACAATCTCCCACTTGGACTAACGTAATATATATACCTTATAATTGTACATGAACTGAATGAGTACTCTGAATTTGTTGTCATAACATATCTTTCACAATTCCGTCCATTAACTATATCAACATAGGATCAAAGAGGCTTTCGCTGCGACTAATGCGGCTAGACCCATCAATGGTCACATATGTCAACATAGCCAAATGACATGGATCAAGTATGGATGCACAGCATGGAAATTTCACGTGATGTGATCTTTAACGTGCCTAAATCCAACTGGTCCAACTGAACTTTAATGAGATCAATTTAATATGAAAATCAGAATATGAGCACAACTGAAAAATTGAAACTTTAAACTTTAACTTTATGGTTTACGCTGCAGCATTAAAACCAATCCAAAACTTAAACTGAAGTGTTCGAAACCACGAACAAACTGAAAAATTAAAAACTCCCACTAAACTGATATATCATCAGACAATAAAACACCCATTTGAGCAATATGCTCAAGAAAGACCTAGGGTGGCAATATTGGAGTTTGTCTTTATGTGCTCAATGAAAAATTAATTATTCTGAATTACTTCTCTAACAACTAGGTACTTAATCTCTAAGTGTTTAGACTTAGAGGAACTCCTATTATTGTTAGAGAATTCCACGGTTGCTTTATTGTCCCAAAATAACTTAAGTGGTCTTTCAATACCATTGACAATTTACAAACTCGTGACCAAAATTAGCAACCATATAACATGATTGGATGCTTGAAAACATCCACTTTAATTAGAGTCGGAGTACCAAATGATCTCTAACTGATCCGACCTCTGATAAGTGAGCATATAATCCAAAGTTCCAAGAAGATACTGCATGACCCGTTTGGCTGCTCCCCAATGTTCCATACTGAAATTACTTAAGTATCTGCCTAAAACTCCAACAATGAACGCAATATCTGGACGCGTACATACCTGAGCATACATTAGACTTCCCACAGCAGAAGCATAGGGAATCTTTTGCATTTCCTTTCTTTCGAAAGAGTTCTTGGGGCATTGATTGAGACTGAACTTGTCTCCTTTAGAAACTGGAGTAGCACATTGCTTGCAATCCTGCATCCCAAATCTTTTAAGGATTTTTTCAATATAGCTCTTTTGTGACAACTGTAATATACATCGAGAGCGATCTCGAAATATCTGTATACCTAATACAAAAGAGACGTCGCCAAGATCTTTCATCTCAAAATGATCTGAAAGAAATTTCTTGGTTTCGTGCAATAAGCCTATATCATTGCAGGCAAGCAGTATGTCATCAACATACAAAACCAGAAAAATATGTCTACTCCCACAGAACTTATGATATACACAATCATCCACTAAATTCACCTCAAAACCAAAAGAGATGATCACTTGATGGAATTTGCGATACCATTGACGGGAAGCTTGTTTGAGTCCATAGATGGATTTCTTTAGTTTGCACACCATCTGCTTTGAATGTTTAGAAACAAAGTTTTCAGGTTGCATCATATATATTGTTTCATCAATGTCTCCATTGAGAAACGCTGTCTTAACATCCATCTGATGAAGCTCAAGATCAAAATGAGCCACTAATGCCATTATGGTCCTAAAAGAGTCTTTCGATGATACTGGAGAGAAAGTCTCTGTATAGTCGATGCCTTCCTTTTGAGTAAATCCTTTTGCAACAAGACGTGTCTTATATCTTTCCACATTACCTTTTGCATCCCGTTTGGTTTTAAATATCCATTTGCAACCAATGGGTTTCACACCTTCAGGTAATGGGACAAGATCCCAAACGTCATTGTCTTTCATTGACTTGATTTCCTCATTCATGGCATCTATCCACTTTTGAGAGTTGGAACTTTCAATGGCCTGGTGAAAGTTGATTGGATCATCTCCCACCATTTCATTGGCTTCTTCATGTTCCATGAGAAACACTATATAGTCATCCGGAATAGCATTTCTCCTTTCTCTAGTGGATCTTCTTAATGGCATTTGTTCTTGAGGCTGTTGAGTTTGTTCTTCATGATTTTGTTCTTGATGAGGGATATCATCGACATTGTCTTGTAATTCTTGAACAACTTCAGGAATTACAACCGTAGGAAGAGAAACTGATTCCTCTTCAAGGACAAAGTCATTAACCTTATCTTCCCCTCCAAACTCAATATCCTCAAAGAATTGGGCATTTCCCGTCTCAAAGAAGGATCTGCTTTTGGGATCATAGAATTTGAATCCCCTAGACCTTTCAGCGTATCCAACAAAATAGCAACTTATGGTTCTTGAATCCAGTTTTCTTTCACTAGGCTTATAAGGCCTAGCTTCAGCTGGACAACCCCAAACATGAAAGTGCCTAATACTGGGTTTTCTGCCAGTCCATAGTTCATAAGGGGTTTTAACAGTTGCTTTAGTTGGAACTCTGTTAAGTATATAGGTTGCAGTCTTTAGTGCTTCACCCCAGAGTGTATTCGGTAAAGAAGTACGACTTATCATACTTCTTACCATATCTTTAATTGTCCTATTTCGCCTTTCAGCAACACCATTCATAGTAGGACTACCAGACATGGTGTACTGTGGGACAATGCCACACTCATCGAGGAATTTAGCAAATGGGCCCGGACGTTGTTCACCTGATCCATCATATCTACCGTAGTATTCATCACCACGATCAGATCTGACAGCCTTAATGCTTTTTCCAAGCTGATTTTCAACTTCAGCCTTAAAGCTTTTGAACACGTTTAGGGCTTGTGACTTCTCATGAATGAGATAAAGGTAACCATATCGTGAAAAATCATCTATGAACGTGATAAAATATGTTTGACCATTCCAAGAAGCCGTAGGGAATGGCCCACAAATATCTGTATGTATCAATTCTAAGACATCTTTAGATCTTTCAGCCTCAAATCTCCTTTTGTCTGTTTGTTTTCCCTTAATGCACTCAACACAGATTTGAGAATCTGTAGAGTCCAATGGATCAAGAATTCCATCTGACACAAGTCTTTCAATTCTCTGTCTAGAGATGTGACCTAAGCGCTTATGCCAAAGAGTAATGGAATTCTCATTGATTAATTTGCATTTAGTACCACGTGTATCCACATGCAAGGTTTCATTGTATGAAACAATAGTATCAAGCAAATAAAGGTTATCATTACTAATTAAAGAGCCAGTTCCAACCTGCTTTGAATTAAATGAAAGACTAACTTTATTGTTTCCAAGAAGACAAAAGTAACCTGATTTGTCCAATAAAGAAACAGAAATTAAATTCCGTCTAAATGACGGAACAACATAAGTGTCTTCCAAATCCAAATAAAAACCAGTCTTTAATAACAACCTAAATGTGCCTATTGCCTCAACTTCAGCCGTCTCGCCATTCCCCACATAGATGATTCTTTCAGCATCAATTGGTTTGCGATAATGGAGGCAACCCTGCAAAGACACACTTATGTGAGCAGTAGCACCGGAATCTACCCACCAAGTATGTCTTGGTACTGAAACCAAATTAACCTCAGAACAAACATTAACAATGACCATACCTTTCTTGGCACGCCAAGCATGATATTTGGTGCATTGTTTCTTTTGATGAGAAGTATCACGACAGAAGAAACAAGAGGATTCCTTAGTCTGTTTCTTTTGTGGTGCTGCAACTGCAACTTCCTTATCCTTCTTTTTCCTTTTGTTCTTGTTATTCTGTTTAGAGGTTGTTGCCAAATGAGCACTCTCAGTCTTTTCTTGCTTCAATCTTTCCTCTTCTTGCACACAGTGAGAAATGAGTTCGTTAAGATCCCATTTTTCTTTTTGGCAGTTATAACTGACTTTAAACTGCCCAAACTGTGCAGGAAGGGAAATAATACCAAATGCACCAACAAGTCATCAGACAAGTCTAACTGCAGTGCCTTTAATTTTGAAGCAACATTAGACATCTGCAAAATGTACTCCCTTATGTTCCCAGAACTCTTATACCTCATGGAAACAAGTTTACTCAAGAGAGTGCTTGTTTCCCCTTTATCACTTTTAACAAAAGACTTTTCGAGTTCTTGCAGGAACAAATTGGCATTGTTTTCCTCTTTAACAGTGCCCCTAAAGGTTTCCGGAATTGACCGCTTCATGATCATTAGACTCATGCGATTTGATCGCTCCCACCGCTCCATGTTCCTTTTCTCCTCAGAGGAACTAGTATCCGTAAGAGCAGGGGGCAATCAGACCGAAGTGCAAGGTCTAGATCCATGCAACCAAGAACTATCAGAACATTGTCCTTCCAATTCTTGAAATTTGCACCATTAAGTGTTGGAATAGAATTAACATTGGCAGAAATAATTGCAGCAGAATCAACTGGAAAAACAAAATAACCAAACATAAGCTCACAAATATGACGAAATTTAAATTGACATCCCCATCACAAGATATCTAGTGCAACATTGGGTTTAGTCTTTGGACAGAAACATCAATTTGCAAGTGATACTCTTGTTGCAGTAATCAAATATTGACAATACACTCCTGTCAAATAATAAGCCTTCCTTTGGGCCGACTTATTATTCACATGGAAAAACCTAATACTGTCACATATTTATTACCGCAAGTATGTTTTAATTTCGGCCAAGTGAGGACCTTCCTTTGGGCCGATCGTCACCCGCATGATATTAAAACACACACAATCACCTTGGTAATTTAAAATTGATCATCAAACACAAAAGAGGTTACTTTGGCAACTTTTTATGTCATCTAATCAACCAAAAATATACTAGGTGTTATAAACCTTTATATTTTATGTCAAAATAAATCAATCATATTAATCTGTATTCCCAAAATCTGAACTAATTAAAGTTTTGAAAAAATTTTGCAACCAAATAAAATTTTTCCAAACTCAAATAGTTCAAAAAAAAAAAAAATGATTTCTTTTAACTTTAGGGTTAAAATTACAATTACCTAAAAGTTTACAGGCCAATATGTAAGTTCTATAGTCTTTTAGGGCCAAATAAGAAATCATAATAAATTTCGAACCTAATTGAATTAAAACAAAGTCTGCAGAAATGATTTATAGAACTTATAAACTTGAGGGCTGAAATTGCAATTCTTAAAACAAAACCCTAAAATCTTTCTTCTTCTTCGTTTAACCAAAACCAGCAGCCGCCGCCGCCTGCTGCCAACACCCGCCACCACCGCTCACGTTCATCACCCACGTCGACGTCTTCACCGCCACCACCTCGAGACCTTCACCGCAAAACCAAAAGCGGCGAAGAAGATGATGGCGAAATCAAAACTGAAGACCGAAAACGCAGGCGTCGTTGTCGCCTGCTGACGAAGAATGGAGATCTCCGGCGGTCGCATCTTTCGCGACCGTTCCATTCCCGACGGAGGTGACACAACGACGGTTCTTGCAGCTCTGATAGAAACCAAAAAACGAAGTCCGCATCCGAAACCAAATGAACCATTTGAAAACGATGATGGTGAGCGGCGAGCCGTTAAAACCTGAATCCAAAAACTTTAACAGGAACGGGAAGAAGAAGGCTAAAATCCGAACCAAAAAAGAAACCTTATGGCGGAGGTGGGCGGCGACCAAGAAAACCAAAAAATTTGTCCAGGACCGAAAAACTAAGAAGCCAATAAATTAAGAATGGAAGCCAAACTTGAGTTCTCAAAATTTTCCGGCGAGATCGTTAATTTATTGCGGCAAAAAAAACAAAAAACTTGATCATGAATGCTTAAACTTTAAAACCAAATTAAAGTTTGCAACTTTATTATCATGGCAATAAAAAAAACAGCCGAACCACAAATTTCAAACCAAATATTTATCAATTAATTCCAAATAAACCGAATATGGAATTAGGATTAATATAAATTAATTGATTCCTCAATAATTGATATGAAGGTTGCTCTGATACCACTTGTAAGGAATTTAAATTCCTAAGAACATAAACCTTCAATCAATTATTAGGATAAACTGAAGCGGAAGCGTACCTTGATCCATAGCGATTGATTGATAGATCAAGCAACTGAACTGACGGTTGAATTAATCTCGTGATGAATCCCGGCAATGGTCTTCCAGGTGATTATCAGCCTCCTTCCCAGAGAGATAGTTTCCCTAGTATTTTTCTTATTGATGGGGAATAAGAAAAACAGAAAGTCTTGATTCACCCGGGGACCATAACCTTTATTTATAATATCAGGATTTCTTAAATTACAGTTTCACCCATCGCAAAAAAGTAATTATAGGAATATACCGGTTTCTGCACAATAATATTCCATACTTAAAAGATACTTATGCCTTATTAAACTTAATTGATCACTTTAATTAGGCATAACTATATAGACAACACTTTAATGTACAATAACCATATTTATATATTAATGTTAAGTCCAAAACCTTACAGATTCTTCTTCGATTTTTCTGTGAATCTTCAAGCACCATTCCATCCATGTTCATCCTCCATTCCCAACCTTTAAACACTTCATTTCTAATGGAAAAGCAACCAAGAAGCTGCTGCACTTTTCGTTCTCTCATTTCTTCCCGAGAACCCAAAGCCACCACCCAACTTCCAAGAATTTTTCCAGCTGTTTTTCTCATCTTTTCCTTCCAATTTTTCTTTAGATCTTGATTCTCACTTCATCCCTGATCTTTCAGTATTAAAACGGGAATTTTTCCAGCCCCAAAACCTTGATAAAATCATCCAAAATAGTACCAAATCACTGATTCCTTCGGATCTTCACTCCGGCGACGTTTCCGGCGATCCAGCAGCGGTGGACGACTTCTCTAGCCTCCCTTGGACTTCAGGAAGCTTCAATCCGAACTCAAGACCCAAATCCAACCTTTGAATTTCTGGATTTTTAAAGATTAGTTTCGGCCACCCTTAGTTCTAGCTATTTTAACCAGCTAGAAACTCAATCAAAGGTTTAAAATAATTTTGGGAGCATTAGAAGGTTGAATTTTAATTTTTCAAGCCTAGAAGAAGCTTCGGCCATTCAAGGATTTTCTAATTTCTAGCTTGGATAAATGGGTTATTGACTTCCCTAAATTAGATTTAACTAGTTAAGAACTTAGTTGAAAGTTAGAAATAATTCTGGGATGGTTGTCTTTATGAGTTGATTTTGGTTAAAGGGGTTGGAATGATTATATTGTGCTGATTATATTGGATTATGTTAGGATGTTTGGGATTATTGTACTGATTGGTTGATACGCGCATTTCCTGCGGAGGAGCTACTGAAATTTGGTTTGAATAAAGGTTTCAAGACTTGGTTTATAATTTTACTACTTAGTTTACGGCTTTTACTACTCGTTTACATATTAACCAGGGGACTGGAAGTTATTTATTTTGCTAATTCACTTGAATATATTTATAAATGCCTTCAAATATGGCTTCGGGATGCTAGTTATCCTTAATCTTAGTTGATTAACCGGAACCATAGCAAGACAGGATTAGTATCCTACGAATTTCACCACGAGTCACTAACGGCATTACTTAGGCATCACATTTTCATCACGAAAGGCTTACGCTACTGCGTGAACACTTGATCGTAGGTATCTCAAGACGTAATTGCAGACTATGATAGCCACACGAGGACGATCTTATGCTCCATTCTAACTTGTCTCGAGAATCATTCTCGGGAGCTAACTTTTCATCTAACACTGTACCTTTGAGTAACCCTTGATAGATATGCTACCTGTTAGTTGTCTTACTCGAGACTTCACTTTCCTTTGACAGATCTGCAGGGAAACTACGCTGATCCTGACTACGTCGACCAAGGTGAGTTCGACCCGCTAAATTTGACAACTTTTCCCCTAGTATGATAGCTATATATATATATATGTATTATGCATGCGTGCCTGATTAGTGGATAGCCATGAGTCTGCTTGTTATGCATGTTGCTGATACATGGACTCTATGTATATGTCTATCTTTATACTTTTATATTGATGAGTGCGTGCATGCCTGTTAAGTGCTATACTATTATGTTGGACGTATGTTGGGTCGAATATTGGTGGACTTATGTTTGCTTATATGTATGTCTGGTGGATTATTTAGTTATTATGGTGATATATGTATACGTCACAGTGGACTCGTATGACTTGCTTGTGAGCTTTGCATTTATTATACTGATTGTCTAGGATCTTAGGCCCGGGGTGTACCTTATCACACCAGTAGCCTATGATCCTATTATTTGCGCATGCTCACTATCTCTCCTAACTCATTGTAGCTCTCATTTGGAACGAGCCAACATCGGGCTAGGTCGCCCTATGATCTACTTTGGGATCGGCCCAGGTACTCATGAGTCACCAGAGCTCTACCTGTCCTAAGCCCGTCCGTGCCGGAGCCTCTTGAGCTTACAGGAATCTTACGATAGATTACCTATCGATTATTGTGCTTGGACGAGTCTTACGCCAGGCTTCCTTCCTAGTGGTGGACTTGTATTGTATAGACTGTATTGGAGTCAGGCCTAGAGCCGACCTTACTAGCCATATAGGTTTGGGGTCGTAACTAGAGCCAACCAATTGATCTTGGTATCCTTGACAGTTCTTATCTATCTTTATGTGATTTATTTATCTGTTATATGCCTAACTTTCTATATGATTTTATTTCCTATATATACTATATTGAGTCCCCGGGAAGGCTCACTGGGCTTGCACGGTGCATGCTCACCCCGTTATCCATTTCCCTTACCCAAGGTTCAGGTACCCTAAGGAGTGGTCGAGGTGCAGAGGCATAGAGACTTCATAGAAGATTCCAGAGGTTACAAGGAAGACTTGTATATATTCGTCATGTGCATTTTGCGTTCATTGTATATGAGTGCATAATCGAAATAAGACCAAAGCGGCCTTGTTGACCTCTCCTATGATGTTTCTGAAGGAAACAGAACAAGCCTGGGCTAAATCAAAAACCTCACTTTCGTGCTATGTATTCTAGAATCGGAGACTTTCGACTCGGCTCAGGCTCAAATTCATTTCCTCTGAACGGATCTAGGCTTATACTCGTTCAATTTATTAAAACGATGCTCAAAGATTAAATCTTTAACTAAGCGGAAGGATTAAAGATTATATCTTTGAAGCGAAGTCCTAAGCAATATAGAAAACCAAAACTCTGGGAAAACGAAATCCACTCAGAATCCCAAGGATAACTCCAAACGATCTCGAACTTGGGTGGGCGAGTGACTACGAGGTGGCTAAAGGCACTGGCGAAGAAATCCAAAGAAACCCACTTCAAGAAACTCACAGATCTGAAAAATAGATCTAGCCCGGGAACTCGAATCTAATCTGAAAACCCACACCGCCTAAATAAATTTTAGTGGATAAGTTATTTGCTCGTAGATCTAGACTTTGGCAAACCAAAAGGAACGAGCCAAAGGATCAACGCAACAAATGAATAAAGCCCATAACATAAAAGGACCAAAATTGCGCCAAAGAATCCAAACCGTCGGCGGCTAGATTTGGTCGGAAAAATGATGATCGGTGAACTGATTTTGGGTGACTAGACGGTGGTCTTGGGTTTCTAGAATCGTGGGCTAAGTTTCTCGAAAAGAAAGATCACAAGCCGATTTCGAAAAAGAATTCTCAAGAAGGAAGAAAGAATTCACTCTCTAGGCTTGTCTTTCTCACTCTAAGGTATTTTCCTACAAAGGTTTCTTATGTCTTACTAAGTGCCTAACATTAGCTATTTATAGAGAGCTCCTTAAGAGACCTGGTGGCTTTCGAGTTGGGCCTTAGTGTTTGACTTTCATTGACCCCTTAGTCATCCCTAGACTAGTCAACTCCAATCGAGTCTTTCGTATTAATATTTTAACCCACTTTGTTAATTTAATTTAATCTAACCCTTAGGATTGATTAATTCAATTAGAATTAATTTCTTAATCAACTTAGTCAATTAAATATTAATTAAACCTTTAGAATTAATTAATTCACTTTGTCGATTAGTCAAACGCATAATTAGTCGTACTACTAACGGACCAATTATGGAACTACCGCTCAAAAATGACTTTACATCGTTCCCACTTTATTATTCTTCTATCTTCCCATATAAAAAATCTAGTGCTTATCGTTTCATCAATTTACTGACAAATTAATTCACAGACTTCTTGGTATCTGAGATTAGTACCACTCGACTTTCTTATTATACCCGACATAATGTCGACCGGCCGGGTTTAGTATAATAAACCTTACAAGCTCATCTCGAGAGCACCATCAACTCGACAAATCGGTAAGTGGATTCTTCCGACTAATAACGGTACCCAAAGAAACTAAACATCGCATACCCAACTTACCGATATTTAGGCCTCAATTGACCATACCCTTTGGAAAATCAAAGCATACGACATCTAACTCATGCCGTCCCAATTTTGGGATTAAGAGATTAGAATACTAGGATTGAATTAACTATGCCTATCAGTACAAGTTAATTCAATCCAAACTGGTTATGCTCAATATGTCCCGAGCATATCCGTATGATTTAATTAGTCTAGACAAACTAATTTTCAAATCACACGATAACCTATACCGATAGTATGTTCAGACTATCTCATTTACGAGCATTCTTTTTATATATCAACACTTTAACCAATAACGAGATCTACTGTGTTTTTCTACACCTCGTTATCTAGTTCTATGATATAATGAAACAAATTTAATACTGAAACAAAATGATATGTCAACTGGGTATTAGTTTTTTATACAAGCAAATAGCTTTCTAGTATTCAAAACTAACAATCTCCCACTAATACTCAAAGCTATGCTCTGAAGTACAAAAACACTGTCCAACCCGCTTTATTACACTGCTGTCATAATGAAACTACAAAACACCTTTAAGCTCACTCACATGGCTCCCTTAAGAATCTGACTCCCATGCGCTCCACATGTCTCTCAAAAACCTTTGGGGTCATTGGCTTTGTGATGCAAGGTTGTCTCCCGATGCTATCTTGGCCACGGTCACGTCTCCCCTCTTTACGATCTCTTGTATAAGGTGGTACTTGCGCTTTATGTGTTTACTCGCCTTGTGGGCTCGTTGTTCCCTTGAGTTAGCAACTGCACCATTGTTATTATAGTAAACTATGATAGACATAGGCAACTCAGGTACTACATCTAAGTCCACCAGGAAGTTTCGGAGCCGTACAACTTCTTTCGTTGCCTCTGATGCGGCAACGTACTCAACCTCCATGGTGGAGTCCTCCACGCATTTCTGCTTAACACTCCGTCATACTATGGCTCCATCTCCTAGAGTAAAGACAAACCCAGAAGTAGGCTTACTCTTGTCCATATCACCTTGAAAGTCCGAATTTGTGTAACCCAATGGTACTAGCTCCTGTGCTCAATAAACTAGGACATGATCTCTCGTCCTGTGCAAGTACTTGAGAATGCATTTTACTGCCTCCCAGTGAGCATTCCCATAGTTACTCTAATATCTGCTAACCATTCCAACGGCAAACCAAATATCAGGCCTAGTACATAACATAACATACATGAGACTACCCACTGCAGATGCATAGGGTACCGCCTTCATGACATCTATCTCCTCGGCAGTCTTGGGAAACTGCTCATTTGATAAATGCACTCCATGCCTGAAAGGTAGTAAACCTTTCTTGGAGTTCTGCATGTTAAAATGGACCAGAATCGTGTCTATGTATGAAACCTGAAAGAGTGTCAGAGAACGGCTCATACGATCTTAAATAATCTTGATCCCAAGGATTTGTCCAGCCTCTCCCAAGTCTTTCATATCAAACTGCCTAGACAACCATGCCTTTACGTCTAACAACACCTTACTGTTGCCAATCAGAAGGATGTCATCTACGTAAAGTACGAGGAACACCACCATATCACCATCATGCCTGCGTTATACACACTACTAATTCGGACACTGCGTGAATCCATAGGACTAGATAAACTCGTCAAAACGGATGTTCCAAGATCTGGATACTTGCTTAAGTCCATAAATGGACTTCTTGAGCCTGTATACCTTGTGCTCTTGGCCCTGAACAATGAAACCCTCTGGTTGCTGCATAAAGATGGTCTCTTCAGGACTTCCATTAAGGAAAGCTGTCTTGACGTCTAACTGCCAAATCTCATAGTCCATATGAGCAGCTATGACTAAGAGAATTCGGATCGACTTAAGCATAGCTACTGTGAAAAAGGTCTTGTCATAATTGATACCCTCTTTCTGAGTATACCTTTTCGCCACAAGCCTAGCCATGAAGGTCTCAACCCTCCTTTCAGATCCTCTCTTTCGCTTACAGACCCATTTGCACCCAATAGGCCGAAACCCATCAGGAAGGTCTACCAGCTTCCAGACCTGATTTGAGTCCATAGAACCCATCTCAGCAATCATCACTCTCTGCCAAGAATCTGCATCTTTATCCTGGAGAATCTCATTGTAGCTAACTGGGTCTGGTTCATGGGCACCAGGGATAAAGTCCGAAGACTCACCCAAACCCATGTACCTTTCGGGCTGTCTGACAACCCTCTCACTACGACGAGGCGCAGCCTGTGCAAGAGCATCATCTGTGATAGTGTGTGTAGTATCTTGTGGTGTATCATCCTGTACTTGTGCATCTGGAATACTCGAATGACCCCTAAACTCTTCCAATACTACCTTGCTGCTAGCCTTGTGATCTAAAATATAGTTCCCCTTAAGAAATCTGGCATTGGTGCTTACCACTACCTTCTGATCCTGAGGACTATAAAATAGACCACCTCTCGTTCCTTTGGGGTAGCCTACAAATAGCATAACCTTTGATCTCGCGTCTAACTTACCCGCATCTGCCTCGCGTACATGTGCTGGACAACCCCAAATCCTGAGATGTCTCAGACTAGGCTTTAGCCCAGTCCACAACTCTAGGGGTGTGGTAGGCACAAATTTAGATGATACGAGATTAAGGAGATAACACACTGTCTCTAAGGCATAACCCTAAAATGAGGTGGGCAATTCACTATAACTCATCATCGATCTAACCATATCCATAAGAGTCCTGTTCCTCATCTCTGCTACACCGTTCTGCTAGGGTATGCCAGGTGCAGACAACTGGAATTGAATACCCTCATCTGACAAATAGGACCTAATTCAATAGAGAGGTATTCACCACCACGATCATATCGCAGGGTCTTGATACTCTTACCCAGATGCTTCTCCACCTCAGCCTTAAACTCTTTGAACTTGCCAAAGCATTCAAACTTGTGGTGCATCAGGTATATGTATCCAAATCTAGAGTAGTCATATGTGAATGTCACGAAATAATCATAACCTCCTCTAATCCGAACTGACATAGGCCCACACAAGTCATAATGAATCAACTCTAAAACCTCTTTGACCCTATACCCCTTTGCATTGAAAGGCCTCTTGGTTATTTTATCCTCCAAACAAGATTCACAGGTAGGAAAACTGTCAATATCCAATGAGTCTAAAGACCCATCATTGACTAACCGCTGAATCTTACTAAGGTTAATGTGACCTAGTCTCAGGTGCCAAAGATAAGTTTAATCCAAAGGGGAAGACTCCTTTCTCTTACTATGATTCGGTGATGGGGTATTAGTTTATGTATTTTGCACTACTGGGGAGTTTGTCTTAATTAAAAATAGATTGTCAATCAATGTACCGGAACATATAAGCCTCTGGTTCTTTCTAATAAAAACTGAATTATCAGAAAAAACACACTTATAACCATCCATAAGAAGTCTCAAAACTGAAAGTAAATTCTTTCTGAAACTAGGTACATAAAGACAATCTCTCAAATGTAAAATAGAGTCTGAAAAATAAAGACATAAAACTCCCACTGTAACAACAGAAACTATGGTAGTATCCCTAAGGTAAACCTACAACTCTTCCTCTCTAAGCAACTGGGTCACTTGGAATCCCTGCAAAGAATTACAAACGTGATCAGTGGCTCATGAATCCACACACCAAGTATCTGTGGGAATCGCCGCTAAACACGTCTCAGTAACTAGGGTGAAATTACACATACCTCGAGGCTTTGGGCAGTCTTTCTTCTAATGTCCAGCCTTGCCACATCTGAAACACTTGCCTTTCGACTTGTGTTTCTTGGCAATGTCTCCCTTAGGTCCATGATCAGCTGCTGCTTTCTGGCCCCTCTTTCTCTTTTGCTTCCTGGCTTTGGGCCCAGCAGAGGAACCTGAAGGTACAATAATAGCCAAAGCTCGCTTCTTCTCAGCGAAAAAGCCTTCAGCTGACACCAATGCAATCATGAGCTCGGGAAGTGTGAAAGATTACCTGCCTGAGCCTGGTCAAAAACTCACTTTCGTGCTACGCATTCCAGAATCGGAATTTTTGACCAAGCCTAGACTCTAGCACAGTCGCTATTCCAATCCTTGATTGAAATAACATTGCGCAGGATCTTGGTATGTACTCATTTGATTTATCACACAACAAAATATTTCTAATTAAAAGCGGAAACATAGAAAGTACCTCTTGAAGCGTGTTACTCAGGTGATTGCTTATATGACTCAAGACTAAGCTCAAATGTTGTGTGGGCAACGAACCAACAATCAATAACTCAACACAATTGAACTTGCCAGAAAATTCTCCGATTAGCCACCGCACGCGCCGCCTAGCTCGGACTCCACGCACCACCGGGTTTTCTTGGAGGAAATCCGGCAGCTTCTCATCGGAGTTCAGGTCGCACGCCTGAAGAGGAAAATCCAAAATTCTTAGAGAAAGATTTATTCTCTCTCTAGGATTTTCTCTCTCTAGTTTTCTCATCTTGAAAACTTATGAATTGTGTGTTATAGAATTGCTAATCCCTTGTCTATATATAGAGGTACAAGAGAGACCTCAAGTTGGTTTAGAATTGATTTTCCTAATGGGTTTAGGTAATTAATTAGTTTCCAAATCCAATTAGGTAACTAATCTAATAGGTGATCCAAATCCAAATAGATTTCTTAATCTCTAGGATTTCCTAATTCTAAATGAAACTTAAGATTTAATTAATTAATTAATTATACTTTGTTAATTGCTTAATTAACCATTAGGAATAATTAATTAATTAATTCTACTTGTTCAATTAAGCCACTATAAAATTAATCGTACCACTAACGGATTAATTTTGGCACTATCATCCTACACCAGAATTGCTCCCGGAATAACTAAATTAATTTATTCTTAATCTCCCTACATCAAAGATTTAGTGCTCATTAATTTATTAATTTAATAATAAATTAATTAATTGACTTCTTTAATTCCGAGACTAGTACCACTCGACCTTTTTAATATATCGGACATAAGTCCACCAGTTGGGTTTAGTATAATAAACATAACGAGCTCATCTCAGGAGCACTATCACCCTGGATGCACTGGTACATGGTTTCCTTTCGCAAGCAGCAGCACACCAAGCAACTAAACACGCGCACCCAACCCACCGAGACTATTGGCCACAAATAACCTCACCCATTGGCAGATCAAAATACACTATGTCTAATCCTCATGCCCGCTCAAGTGTAGGGATTAAGAGATATAATACTAATAACGAATTGTCTATTAAATCAGTACAAGACAAATCATTCTAACGGTCAAGTTTAATATACCCCAGGCATATCTATATGATTTTATTAGTTTAGACAAACCAATTATCTGAATCACATAATAACCTAAACCGACAGCGTGTCCAAAACTGTCTCGATTACGAACCTCATTTATATATTATGTCTTTTAACCAATGATACGATCTACTATGTCACACCAGACACCTCATTATCTAACTACATAATATAAATGGACTAAACATGCACAATATATAAACCAAAACATTAAATCAATATATTAACTAGAAAAAAGTACAATACAAACATAACTTATGTATTCAAAGTTAACATTCTCCCACTAATACTTATGTTGTGTTTTAAGTATATATAACTACATTTAAACTTTTACACTCTACAATACATCTAGAAAAACTATCATGGCTCTCCTAAGTATCTGATCCCCATGCCCTCCACGTGAGCCTCAAAGACTTTTGAAGTCAATGTCTTCGTGAAAGGATCTGCAAGGTTATCCTTTGATGCTATCTTTGTCGCAACCACGTCTTCCCTCTTGACGATATCTCGTATCAGGTGTTACTTGCATTGTATGTGTTTACTCGCCCTGTGGCTCGTGGTTCCTTCGAGTTTGCTACTGCACCGTTGTTATCACAGTACACTGTGATTGACTTCTGCAAACCAGGAATCACATCTAAGTCCACTAGGAAGTTCTTGAGTCACACTGCTTCTTTCGCTGCCTCTGATGTGGCAACGTATTCAGCCTCAATGCGAGAGTCCGTCACGTATTTCTGCTTGACACTCCGCCAAACTATGGCTCCACCTCCAAAAGTAAACACATACCCTGAGGTAGACTTGCTCTTGTCCCTGTCGTCTTGGAAATCTGAATCTGTGTAACCTCAGGGTACCAGCTCAGGCACCTGATAGACTAACACTTGGTTTCTCGTTCTGCGTAAATACTTAAGAATGCATTTGACTGCCTCCCAATGAGCTTTCACGGGGTTACTCTGATAGTTACTTACAATGTCAACAGCATAACAGATATCAGGCCTCGTACACAATATGACATACATGAGACTTCCTACTGCCGAAGCATAAGGAACTGTCTTTATGACCTCTATCTCCTCAACAGTCTTGGGAGACTGTTTTTTAGATAAATGTACTCCATGTCTGAAAGGTAGAAAACCTTTCTTGGAATTCTGCATGTTAAAACGGGCTAGAATCGTATCTATGTATGAAGCTTGAGAGAGCGTTTACGAACGATTCCTACGATCTCGAATTATCTTGATCCTATCCCGCTTCTCCTAAGTCCTTCACATCAAATTGCTTAGACAGCCATGCCTTTATGTCTGATAACACTTTCTTATTGTTGCTAATCAATAAAATGTCATCTACGTAAAACACAAGAAACACCACCGTATTTCCATCACATCTACGGTGCAGACATTGCTCATCCGGGCACTGAGTAAATTTGTAGGATTGGATTACCTCACCGAACTGGATGGTCCAAGATCTGGATGTCTGCTTAAGTCCGTAAATGGACATCTTAAGCCTGCAAACCTTATGCTCTTTTTTTTTTTTTTCAACGAATCCCTCTGGCGCATCATCTGTGATAACTTGTACAGCGTGTGGTGTATCTACTTTTGCTGGTGCATCAGGATTATTAGATTGTTTCCTAAGCTCTTCTAGTACTATCTTGATATTGGGCTTGTGATCTAGAATATAGTCTCTCTTTAAAAATCTGGCATTAGTGCTAACTATCACCTTCTGATCTTTAGGACTATAGAACAAACCACCTTTCGTTCCCCTAGGACATCCTACAAACAACATTACTTCCGTTCTTGCATTTTACTTAGCCGCATCTGCCTTAAGCACATGTGTTGGGCAACCCCAAATTCAGAGATGTCTTAGACTGGCCTTACGCCGTTCCACAATTCTATTGGGGTTGAAGGCATAGTTTTAGATGGTACAAGATTAAGGATGTACATTGCAGTTTCTAAGGCATATCCCTAGAACGAACTTGGCAAATCACTATAACTCATCATTGACCTAACCATTTCCATTAGAGTTCGGTTCCTTCTTTCTGCTACACCATTCTGTTGTGGTGTGCCAGGTGCAGACAACTGAGACTGAATTCCGACCTTGCTGAGGTATTCTCGAAATTCGTAGGACAGGTACCCATCACCACAATCTAATCGCAGTGTCTTGATACTTTTACTGTTATGTTTCGCCACATCTGCCCGATACTCTTTGAATTTACTAAAGTATTCGGACTTGTGGCGCATTGAGTAAATATATCTGTACCTTGAATAATCATCTGTGAATATCACGAAATACTCAAACCCACCTCGTGCTTGGACCGACATTGGTCCACACAAGTCAGAGTGAATCAACTCTAGTACTTCTTTATATGACATAGCCTGAGATGCCAAAGATAGGTTTGATTCATTTTAGAAGATTCTTTCCTCTTATTAGTGTTAGATGATGTGCTATGTAGTTATATGTTTTGCACAACAGGGGAGTTTGATTTAACCATAAACAAATTATCTACTAATGAACCATAACAAACAAGTTTGCCATCTTTTCTAACAACAACAGTATTATCAGAAAAAAATAAACTTGAATCCATTCTTTAAGAGTTTAGAAACCGAAATAAGGTTCTTTCTAAAACTCAGTACATAAAGACAATTTGGTAAATCTAGTCGATAATTTTTGAAATTTAAACTAACTACTCTCACTGCTCCCACTGACACTCTTGTAGTGTCGCCCAAGTAGATATCCAGCTCGCCATTTCTAAGCTTCTGGGTTACTTGGAACCCCTGCAAAGAATTACAAACATGGTCAGTGGCTCCTGAATTCACAAACCAAGTATCTGTGGGAATTTCCGCTAAACACGTCTTAGTAATTAAGGCTAAAACTATCGTACCTTTAAGCTTTGGACAATCCGATTTCAATGTCCCGTTTTCCCGCACTTGAAGCATTTGCCTTTAGGCTTACTCTTCTTTGCGATATCTGTCTTGGCAATATGTTTCTTGGCATTCTTCTTCTTCTTGTTCTTGCCTTTAGGCGCAGAAGAAGAACTTGAAGCCTTCACCATGACCAAAGCTTGCTTCTTCTCGTGAAAGATGCTTTCGGCCGACACCAATGCTGTTAAGAGCTCGGGTAGAGTATACACTCTTTAGTTCATGTTATAGTTGACCCAAAACTGCTCAAAACTAGAGGGTAAACTCTGAAGGATGATATCGATCTGACTCTCCGAATTAATCTCACCTCCCAACACCTCTATCTCATCGATGTTATTGATCATGAGAAGCACATGATCTCTCACCGACGAGCCCTCAGCTATTTTGGTATTCATGATCTTTCTCATGGCTGCTTGTCTAGCTGTCCTGCCTTGATGAGCAAACATCTCTCTCAGGTGAGCCATCATGTTAAAAGCAGAGACCATGTGATGAAGCTAATGTTGCAGAACATTCGACACAGAGGCCAGAATGTAACACTGCGCCATCTTATCCGCTTTTCTTCACCTCGCATAGGCATCCATTTCTTCTTAAGGAGATCATCGTTAGGCACATCTGGACAGACTTCGGTGAGCAAAAACTTATACTGCTTAGCCATTAGGACAACGTCCAAACTACGACTCCAATCAGCATAGTTTTGACCAGTTAACTTGTTGTCTTTCAAAATTGTAGCTAAAGGATTGAATGCTATATCGAATACTATAAATTAAATAAACTGACAATGTTTCAGTGTAAAGCATAGAATTTTTGAAATTTACTTAATTATTGACATCCCTCAAACAATAATTTAAACCACCGACATCTCATTCAACGGGATTCTCGCAAGCCACGATAGTGTGGACATTTACGCTAACCCACATTTGTTTGAGAAGAACCAAGTTCATTAACTACACTATCTGACCAAACGATCTATTGATCAATGTAGCTAATAGTCGATGCTTTCAGCAGTACAAATAAGCAGCATAACCTCGATGGGAGGAATACTACAAATCGTACACTAAGTGTGTGCCATTATGTGACTTCTAAGCTTGTTAGCTCAGGATAGTGCGCCTCAGATAGAGAGGGTATCTCATTTCTCCTAGTTCAACTTACTCTAGTCATCATACTTAGAAATTCATAATCTAGTGATCTTGTGGTTGGACTCATCCGAATGGAGGAAGGCCCTACTGCCAACGTGCAAGTCCACCAACATCACATATGAACCCATAATGGTGGCTGTGGGGATATTAAATCAACCCGCTCCCACTTAGATTTCTTAAATCTAGGGGTTTTCCGGTTTTAACATGCAATTTAACTAATCCTAAATTATGTTCAAACATAAAACCAGCATGATTTAAAATTATGCATCTAAAATACAACACAAAATTAAAACTATAAATTCGGGAAATAAATAATTAAAATAAATTTCTTGACTATTATGGCTTTAATTGCTTCCATTTTTTGCCTTGATCTCGTGTTCTGTCACGCTACTCGATGGATTGAGTCTTGAAAATTTGAATTTCCAAAAAACAACGAAATCTGGAAAAAAACGGGCCAAACGCGCAAACCAACCGGGCCGCGCCTGCAGCACGCATGAAGCGCGCAGTTGAGCTTGCGCGACGGCAAAGCCGCTGGTGCTGGCGACGGCTCCTGCCGGTGATTCGTCGCCGGCTCCGCTGCCCAACTCCGATCCCTCATTCGCTTCTTCTACGCTATTTGGTCTTCTTGCAATTCGTTCTGGATTTTTCTAGGTTTCTACGAATTAACGATAACCCAAAACTCACGAATTCAAGTTGTCCACCATAACTCCTTCGATTACAAAAAATTCTCCTACTACAAGGCTTCTAGGAAAATTAAAATCGAAATTACATAGAAAAAATTCTACTACATATTTGATCTAATCCTACATGGCTTCCTGTACGTGGTTATACTATTATAAACATTCATAATAAAACCAAACCCGGACATGTCCAGGGGTTTAATTAAAAACCATACAAACGCAACCATAATAGTCAGGATTTCTAAACCACCTGCAAATAAAACCATGTAATAAATCGAACAAGCAAAAAATCCAAAACCAGGCTCTGATACCAATTGAAAGATTATCTGCCCGGGCCCGATCAAAAACTCACTTTCGTGCTACGTATTCCAGAATCGGAATCTTTGACCAGACCTAGACTCTAGCACAGTCACTATTCCAATCCTTGCTTGAAATAACATTGCGCTGGATCTTGGTATGTACTCATTCGATTTATCACGCAACAAAATATTTTAAATTAAAAGCGAAAATATAGAAAGTACCTCTTGAAGCGTGTTACTCAGATGATCGCTTGTATGACTCAAGACTAGGCTTGAACGTTGTGTGGGCAACGAACCAACGATCAAAACCTCAACACAATTGAACTCGTCGAAAAATTCTCTGACTAGCCGCCGCACGCGCCGACCAAATCCACCGCACGTGCCACCTTGCTCGGACTCCACGCACCACCGGGTTTTCTTGGAGGAAATCCAACAGCTTTTCCTCGGAGTTCAGGCCACACGCCTGAAGAGAAAAATCCAAAATTCTTGGAGAAATATTTATTATCTCTCAAGGATTTTCTCTCTCTAGTTTTCTTGTCTTGAAAACTTATGAATTGTGCGTTATAGAATTGTTAATCCCTTGTCTATATATAGAGCTACAAGAGATACCCCAAGTTGGTTTATGATTTGTTTTCCTAATGGGTTTAGGTAATTAATTAGTTTCCAAATCCAATTAGGTAACTAATCTAATAGGATAATCCAAATCCAATTAGATTTATTAATCTCTAAGATTTCCTAATTCTAATTGAAACTTAAGATTTAATTAATTAATTAATTTCACTTTGTTAATTACTTAATTAACCCTTAGAAATAATTAATTAATTAATTTTACTTAATCAATAACCCACTTCAAAATTAATCGTATCACTAACGGATTAATTTTGACACTACCATCCTACACCAGAATTGCTTCTGGAATAACTAAATTAATTTATTCTTAATCTCTCCACATCAAAGATTTAGTGTTTGTTAATTTATTAATTTACTGATAAATTAATTAATTAACTTCTTTAATTCTAAGACTAGTACCACTCGACCTTTTTACTATACCGGACATAACTCTACCAGTTGGATTTAGTATAATAAACATAACGAGCTCATCTCGGGAGCATCATCACCCCGGACTCACCGGTACATGGTTTCCTTTCGACAAGCAGCAGGACACCAAGTAACTAAACACGTTCACCCAACCCACCGAGACTATTGGCCACAAATGAACTCAGCCATTGGCAGATCAAAGTACACTATATCTAATCCCCATTCCCGCTCAAGTCTAGGGATTAAGAGATAGAATACTAAGAACGAATTGTCTATTAAATCAGTACAAGACAAATCATTCTAAATGGTCAAGTTCAATATGCCCCGGGCATATCTATATGATTCAATTAGTTTAGACAAACCAATTATCCGAATCACATAATTACCTAAACCGACAGTTTGTCCAAAACTGTCTCGGTTATGAACCTCATTTATATATTATGTCTTTTAACCAATGATGAGATCTACTGCGTCACACCAGACAACTCATCATCTAACTACATAATATAAATGGACTAAACATGCACAACATATAAACCAAAACATTAAATCGATATATAAACTGAGAAAAAGTACAATACAAGCATAGCTTATGTATTCAAACCTAACAAAGTGAATATGAGAGCTTGCCCATATTGTAGTTCATCCAAAATTGCTCAAAACTAGGGGGCAAGCTTTGGAGAATGATATTGACCTGGGTCTCCCCATCAATATCACCTCCAAATACCTCAATCTCATTGATCCAGCTCATCATGTCCAGTATATTATCCCTCACTGAAGAGCCCTCAGCCATTTCATGAGTTTCCTCATAGCTGACTGTTTGGCTGCCCTGCCCTGATGTCCAAACATCTCTATGAGGTTGAGCATCATATCGTAGGCTGAGGTAAATAACTGATGCTGGTGCTGCAGTACACTCGACATAAAAGCCAAGATGTAGCACCTGGTCATCTCATCAGCTTTCAACCATGGCTCTCGCTGCTTAGGGGTGGCATCATCACTGGACTTAGGGGGGCACTCCTCAGTAAGCACATACTTGTAACCCTCAGCAGTAAGGACAGTGTCCAGCTTACATTTCCAATCAATATAATTTGGACCAGTGAGTTTGTTCTGATTCAGTTTGACAGCTAGCGGGTTGAACGACATATCAACAAACTGAAAAAAAATAAACATTCAAGTTTCAGTATTCTTTTTGGAAAATATTGATATCCTCAAAAACAATATAATCTCCCACCAACATCTCTCACACCGGGATTAACGCAGGTCATATTAGGTGAACGTCTACGCCAACCCACATTCGTTCGAGAAGAGTAGAAGTTCATTAATTCCATTATCTGACCAACGATCTTATGATCAATGAAATTAATAGTCGATAATTGTAGCCGTACACATAAGTAATGTAACCTCTTAGGAGGAATACTATAAACGGTACACTAAGTGTTTGCCATTACATGACTTCTAAGCTTGTTACTTAGGATACTAATGCGCCTTAGTTAGCGAGGGTGTCACAACTTTCTCCAATTAAACTCGCTATAGTCATCCCTTTAGAAATTCAATATAGGGATCTCGGGATTGAAGACTTATCCGTAGGGAAGAAGGCCCTTGGCCAGTGCGTAGGTCTAATCCACATCACATATGAATTCGTAATGGAGGTCATGGGGATATATACCAACCCGCTCCCACTTCGATTTTTAAGTTTGAGGATTTTTACGTTTTAACATGCAATATCTTAACTAAGGATATTCGCACCCATAAAATCATTGGAGTTTTAATATGCGAATAATCTACCTTAGTTAATTGCACTTTACATTTTAAAACGATTTGGTTTTCACTCGTGCAAAAGAAAACGAAAACACACAATCAACGAAAATACATAAATACGGGAAATTCATAAATAAACATTTCCCGACTATTATGACCTTCTCTATCATTGATTCCTTTGATGCCTCGTTAACACGTCCCGTCATGTCGCTCTCACTCATTATTTGGATTCCTCTCAATTCGTCCGGGTTTTCTACATAATTAGGAATCATCCAAAATTATAAGAAACCAAAACCCACGAATATAAGTTACCCAAAATAACGTCTTCATCATAATACATAAATTCCTATATACAAAGGCGTTTTCTAGGAATTTGAAGGTGACAACATTAGATTAAATCCTACTACAAGATTCATCTAATCCTACATGGCTTCCAGCTCACGATTATTACTATTACAGACACTTCCATTCAAAAAACAAAATGAGCCCGGACATGTCCCGGGGTTTATGAATGAAAAATAAATCTACCATAATAGCCAGGAATTAATAACTACCTGTTTAATATATTGACAATGCAACAATAACGAAGCCAAAAGAAAGCCGTGTAATAAATCAAATAAGTATAAAGCCAAAAACACTTGCTCTTATACCAATTTGAATGAAGCAGAACAAGCCCGGGCTAAATAAAAAATCTCAGTTTCATGCAATGCATTCCAGAATCGGAGACTTTCAACTCAGCTCAAGCTCAAATTCATTTCCCCTGAACGGATCTAGGCTTATACTAGTTCAATTTAATAAAACGACGCTCAAAGATTAAATATTTAACTAAAGTGAAAGGATTAAAGATTATAACTTTGAAGCGAAGTCCTAAGCAATATAGAAAATCGAAACTCCCGGAAAGCAAAATCCACTCAGAATCCCAAGGATAACTCAAAACGAGCTCGAACTTGGGTGGGCAAGTAACTATGAGGTGGATAAAGGAACGGGTGAAGAAATCCAAAGAAATCCACTTCAAGAAACTCGCAGATTTGAAAAACAGATCTAGCCCGAGAACTCGATTCTAATCTTAAAACCCACACCGCCTCAGTAAAACATAGTGGGTAAGTTATTTGCTCATAGATCTAGATTTTGGCAAACCAAAAGGAACGAACCAAAATCAATGCAACAAATAAACAAAGCCCACAACATAAAGGACCAAAATCGCGCCAAAGAATCCAAAAAATGATCGCTGAACAGATTTTGGGTGACTAGACGGTGGTCTTGGGTTTCTAGAATCGTGGGCTAAGTTTCTCGAAAAGAAAGATCGCAAACCGACTTCGAAAAAGAATTCTCAAGAAGGAAGAAAGAATTCTCTCTCTAAGCTTGTCTTTCTCACTCTAAGGCATTTGCCTTCAAAGGTTTCTTATGTCTTACTAAGTGCCTAACATTAGCTATTTATAGGGAGCTCCTTAAGAGACCTAGTGGCCTTTTGAGTTGAGTCTTAGTGTTTGACTTTCGTTGACCCTTTAGTCTTCCCTAGACTAGTCAACTCCAATCTAGCCTTTCGAATTAATTTCTTAACCCACTTCGTTAATTTAATTTAATCGAACTTAGGATTAATTAATTCAATTAGAATTAATTTATTAATCCACTTAGTCAATTAAATATTAATTAAATCTTTAGGATTATTTAATTCACTTGTTGATTAGTCAAATGTATAATTAGTCGTACCACTAACGGACCAATTACGGAACTACCGCTCAAAAATGACTTTACATCACGCTCACTTTATTATTCTTCTATCTCCCCACATCAAAGATTTAGTGCTCGTCGGTTCATCAATTTACTGACATATTAATTCACCGACTTCTTGGTATCCGAGATTAGCACCACTCGACTTTCTTATTATACCGAACATAAAGTCCATCGGGCGAGTTTAGTATAATAAACCTTATGAGATCATCTCGGGAGCACCATCAACCCTGCGAACCAGTACTTGGATTCCTCCGACTAGCAAAGGCACACAAAGAAGCTAAACACCGCACCCTCAACTTACCGAGATTCAGGCCTCAATTGATCGCACCCTTTGGCAAATCAAAGCATATGACATCTAACTGTTACCACTATTATACTATAGACATGACCTTATATATATAGATATTTTGGATATCTTAGTGGTTTCTACTCCAGGGATCCTCTCTCGCGTTACTTGTTGTTCGAATTATTTTAATCATTTTTTTCTTATGTTATTTTATGAATTTTTTCCTTTTTTTATATATTTATATTTCCCATGCGCGTTTACTTGTTCGACACATATCCTAGCGTGTGCCAGGGGGAAGCAGGCTATGTCACTGGCAGTTGATCTGTCAGGGGCACGACAATAGGGACGTCACAAAGGATGAGTTCAAAGACATGTCGGCCCTGTTGGAAGAAGAGGAGTATGCTGCCTATGACGGTGTAGACTGTACCTGCTTTGTATCCTTACAAGTACCCGAGTCATCCTCACCAGATACAATCGGCTTGACCACAAAAAATACCTTGAAGGCACACGCCAAGCCAGCTGATGGAGATGAGCAACGAAGCAACATTTTCCACACCAAGGGACTTGTAGGTAAGACTGTCTGTTTGATCATCATAGATATCGGTAGTTCGACTAACCTCGTTTCTGAGTATACAGTCAATAATCTTAGTCTAACCACCCAACCGCACCCTAAGCCTTATAAGCTTTAATGGCTCAACAACAAAGGTGAGATCTGAGTAAATCGACAATGTAGAGTAGGCTTCACAATTGGCAAGTACAATGACTACACCACCTGCGACGTGGTCCCAATTGACGCCGCCCATATGATCATAGGAAGGTTGTGGCAATATAACCACAAGACGACCCACGACAGAAACACCAATAGTACGTTTTCATCTTTAACAACTTTAAGATTGTCTTAAATCCCTTGTCCTGTGCGGAGGTCGTTCAAGCCAATAGAGAGATGCATGAAGCACGTCTCAGGAGACAAAAGGGCAAGGAAAATGAGAAGGTGACCATCAAGGAGAATTCGGCCAAGACTCCCCAAGAAGTGGCTGAATCACCCAGATCCAAGCCCCATAACCCAAGCCAGAGATCAAGTCCAAGGGCCAAAGTCTTTTTGCAAATCCACCTGAGTTGTCGAACGAGCAATCGGTAGTAAGAAAAGCCTTATTTTAATTCAATACTATGAACGTACCTTAGAGGCTACCCCTACTACTGACGAAATGCCTGCTAGTGTTCCATCCCTTCTAGATGAGTTTGCATATGTGTTTCCCGAGGAGCTGCCAAAGGGACTACCCCCAATCAGAGGAATCGAACACAAACTTGACTTCATCCCCAGATCAGTCATCCCTAATAGACCTACTTACCAAGCTAACCCTGACGAGACAAATGAGCTGTAGAAGCAAATCGAGGAACTACTCTAGAGGGGCCATATTCGAGAGAGTCTCAGCTTATGCGTCGTACCGGTCATCCTAGTGTCCAAAAAGGACGAAACTATAAGGATGTGTGTTGACTGCTGAGCTGTCAACAAAATCACAATAAGGTACGATCACCCTATCCCTCGTCTAGATGACATGTTAGATGAACTTCATAGTGCTGTTATTTTTTTCAAAAATTAATTTGAAAATGTATATCACCAAATCCGAATTGAAGAGGAGATGAGTGGAAAACCACTTTTAAAACCAAGTTTGACCTTTATGAGTGGTTAGTAATGTCATTCGAATTAACCAACGCCCCTAGTACTTTTATGTGCCTTATGAATCATGTTTTAAGGAAGTACATAGGAAAGTTTGTGCTGATGTATTTTAATGATATCCTAATTTTTAGTAGTACACTTGAATTGCATATCTGTCATTTGAAGCAAGTCTTACTAACCCTTTTGAGAGGCTCACCTTTATGGTAATCTCAAGAACTGCACCTTTTGTGTACCAAAAATGGTGTTTATTGGCTTTGTTGAAGGTGCACAAAGTGTTAAGGTCGAGGAAGCAAAGGTGAAGGCTATACTCGAGTGGCCAACACCAACCAATGCCTCAGAAGTAAGGTCATTGCACGGACTAGCCAGTTTCTACCGGCGGTTCATTCGAGACTTCTCCACCAAAGCTGCCCCGTTGAACGAGTTGGTGAAGAAGGATGTCAGATTCGAGTGGGGCCAGTGACAGCAAGAGGCGTTTGACTAGTTGAAAAGGGGCTTGACCTCTTCCCCTACTTTAGCATTATTTTGTTTTGATGATATTTTTGAACTTGAGTGTGATGCTTTGGGTATTGGGGTGGGGGCGGTATTGATGCAAAATAAACATCCTATTGCATATTTTTGTGAAAAATTGAGTGGTGCATGCTTGAATTATTCAACTCATGATAAAGAACTATATGTTGTAGTTAGGTCTCTTGAAACTAGGCAACATTACTTGTTACCTATGGAATTCATTATTCTCACTGATCATGAGTCCCTAAAATATCTTAGTCACAAAATAAGTTGAACAAGTGGCATGCTAAGTGGGTTTCTTTCATCGAGACTTTCCCTTATGTATTGAAATATAAGAAGGGAAAAGATAATATAATTGCTGATGTTTTGTCTCGTAGGCTCTCACTTTTGACTTCTATGCAAACTAGACTGTTGGGATTTGAGCACATAAAGATTCTTTATCCCAAGGATCTCGGTTTTCTAACCGTTGTGCAGCTTGTGACTTAGGGGCATTTAAGAGATTCTACAAGGAAGATGGTTTCCTGTTCAAAGACAATAGACTCTACATCCTCCAGTTATCCCTGCGTGAGCTGCTAACTAGAGAAATCCATAGAGAAGACCTGATAGGACACTTTGGAGTGGCCAAGACTCTTGACATGTTGCAACAGCACTTTTATTGGTCTCTTCGTCTGTGCCTGTGTCTTTGACTAAGTCCTCACTTCCTTCTTTTATCAACAGGGGGGAGGGCGGGAGGAGGGGTGGATCTAGAACAAATGTTTGGCGTGCAAAAAGGCCAAGTCCAAGGCCTTGCCCAACTGTCTTCTCATGCCCATGCTAGTCCCAACAACACTTAGGTTGACTTGTCTATGGATTTTATCCTAGGCCTCCCAAGGTCCTAAAGAGGTAATGACTCCATTTTTGTAGTAGTTGATGTTACGGATTTAGTGTCGTTTACAGCTCAGAATTAACAATTTATAAACTGAATACCAACAAAGAAAAGTAGTATATGGGTCGATCAACAAGGAACAGAGGGTATAATTTCGTTGCCAAGTTAGAAAAATGCAGTAAAATAAACAGGTTTCACAGAAGTAATGTTGCAGTTCTAATAAGAGGAAAATATTAACAAGGAAATTAGAAAATAAAACGAACAAAGAAAACAGTGGATGAGAGTTGAGATTTATACTCTCTAAAAGTGTAAAGGCTCTGGTTATGGTTTCTTGCTGACAAGATAGATATGAATTCCTTCACAGCAAGGATCAAGAATGTGATTAAGAGTATCCATTTTTTTACTCAACACGAATAGCACCCGTGTCATGCACTCCACGATCACTCTACAATTTGACCAGGTAGTCCCTGGTCGCTCTTGTGTACGGCCCAGTATCAATCAAGCCAGTCCTTCAGACAAGGGGATTGTACCTCTTTAATATATATATAGATATATATATCATACCAAGACTTGAATGAATAGAGTTTATATTTGCTAAGGTATCATTAGTGAAGATCTCCCTACGAGCATTTTAACTTTTGTTCATTCGCAGCTTCACAGAATTAGAATTTGTTGAGGTATTGTCACTTAAGACTTCCCTTAAGCATTCTTATCCTGCTACACTAATGAGCTTCACAAAATCAGTAGTTTCCATGGTATTGTCAGTTAAGACTTCCCTAAGAACCTGCCTATTCGGCTGGTCTCTTGAACTTAACAAAAGTATATGGTTGCTAAGGTATTGTCAATTAAGACTTCCCTATAATCATTCCGACTTTTGTCAAGCTCTAGGAGTTACAGAGTGTATGGTTGCTAAGGTATTATCAATTAAAATTTCCCTACAGCATTCCGACTCTATTGAACTCCGGATAGCACAAGATACTTGGTTACCACAGTATTATCAATTAAAATTTTCTGACAAGTATTCCATTCCTGTGCTACCACAGCCCCTTAAATTGTATGATACTGTAATGGCTTAGACTTCTGTGACATCCTCACAACACTCTTTACTCACGATGTGTTTGAACTAAACTATACTACAACACTCACCATAAACAGCCTCAGTGAGAGCTCAAATAAAATAGAGTGCTCGGAAGGTTTCAAACACATCCTATTCCACTCATCAGCCGGCAACGAGGCTTAGGCGTGTGGTTTAATGCTATCAAAACCGCTTTAGTACACATTTGTAAATGGGGTTTTCGCCTTGCCTCTATCTCATCAAAGGAGTGAAATCCCTGTAAAACTCAGAACCTCATCGGTTTTAAATTAACACTCATATGTAACGAAGAACATGAATAAAGAGGAAAATAAAAGTGTTTTGGATAAAACGAACCAAGTAACAAGTTACAAGGGAAAAAACTCCGAACTCAACTACTACTCCTTACTCTCTAATGTCTCTTGTTGTTGAGTTCAGAGTTAACTACTACTATTTATAGAAGGAAATCTAGTGAAGGAAATGTTGGATGCCTAATTTAGAAATTTCAGGATTTCTTGGTGGTTAAGAATCGCAAGCTGGCTTTTTGGCATCTTCTATGGGGCAAACGCTGACAACCAGTCGTAAAAGTATCCTACACAATTCAGAAATGGTTAAAGTAGCATGCAACACTATTCCGGGCGTACTTCAGCCGCGTGATTCCCACGCTGGTGTATTTATTATCTCCTCAGGCGGGGACCATTAGCTATAATATTTTACTTCTTGTCTCCAGTGGTCTTGCCTGTAGCTGTTATCGGCGTACCACTGTCATTCTGGCTTCTACCAGCTGCCCGTGCTGGTGATAGTGATCGGACTCTCAACTGATGGTGGCTTCAGCTGAGCGTCACTTGGAAATGTTTTGTCTCGGTCACCGTACACTGAAGGGTTGGACTTGGCTTCACAAGACGCTGCAGTTTCTGATCGTCATCTTATCACGTTCTCCTGAAGCTGGTGTTTGGTGATTGTCAGATCTGGACCATCGATAGACGCTGTCGTCAGAAGGCTGTGATGTCCTCTTAAGCTCCTATTGTTTCACTTCATCGTTACTCCATTTTATCTGGTTTCCAAACACGCTGTGCACATTTTGTACTTAAGCTTACACTGATTTTGTTTATGGTAAGTGTTGTAGTTTAGGTTCTTTAGTGCAAAAACAGTGTGAGTGAAGAGTAAGGTGAGCATGTCACAAAAATCCTTATCATGGCAACATTATACAACTTAAAGGGGCTGTGCTCGGGAGTGGAATTCTAGTAGGAGATCTTAATTGATAATACTGACGAAACCAAAAACCCTGTGTTATCCGGAGACTAGCAGAGTTACTTGCTTGTAGGGAAATCTTAAATGATAGTACCTCAATGCTAACACACTCTGTGAATCTCAGAGCCTAGCAAGAGTTGCACTACTGTAGAAAGTCTTGATTGACAATACTTCAGCAACTTTCACTCTGCTAAGCCCAAGAGCTCAACAGAATTGGTAGGATCTTAGGGAAGTCTTAAGTGACAGTACCTAAGTCAATACTTAATCTGTGAACTCTCGAGTTAATCAGAAAAAGACTTGGACATCTTAGATGATTGTACCATGAGCAGCCTCTTACTCTGTGAAATTCGTGAATGAATAAGAGTGAGAATGCTTGTAGGGAGATCTTATTTGATGATACCTTGGCAATTATAACTCCGTTCATTCAAGTTCTTGTATGATGTATGTATGTTAAGGAGGCTCAATCCCCTTGTCAGGAGGACTGGTTGGATTAATGTTAGGCCGTATACAATGACAACCGGGGACTCCAACAATTAATTTGGTAGAGTGTTCAAGGAGTAAGTGACACGAGTGTTGTCAGTGTGGTGTCGAAATTGTGCTCTGAAGCACATTCTGGATCTTCACTGTTCGGAAACAGCGACCCTGCTTTCAACTACAAGCCATATCAGAGCCTTTATTCTTTCAGGAAAGTAGAAATCCCGACTCTTCTCCACTATTTTCTTTATTCTTCCCTTTTCAATACACCATTGTTGAGATTCACATCTTTCTAAACTGCTTATTTTACTGCTAGAAATCTGTTCAGTTTTTATTTTATTTTTCTAACTTAGCAACAGAATCCTACCCTCCGTTCTCTGTGGATCGACCCGTATACTACTTAATTTTGTGGTATTCGGTTTATCAATTATTAATTCTGAGCGGTATATGACATTAAAACTCGCACATCATCTCCTTAGGCTCTTCCTTTTGAAGACCTCATCTCACTACCACCATAATCCATCCATTGAGAATAAGCTAAGGACCTTGATCCTTCATAAAACCTTCATCAAATCGCCGTCACCCTCCTTCTACCCCAAAGATCCAAACTTCCATATAGCCCTTCTACAGTCAAACCTCTTCCGGATTTTCATCTACGAGGGATCACAACATTATGTATATTTTTAAAAAGAAAAAAAATGCAAATTTGGTCTCTATAGTATAGTCCAGTACCAAATTTAGTTATGAACAATTAGTAGTCAGCAAATTTAGACCAAAAGTTTCATAATAGCAGAACATTTAGTCCCATAACTTTTTTTATAGATTTAACAGTTTCTTTTCAGTTCCATCAATCCATTGCCATTTGGCGCCTGTGAATGCCACGTGAACTAATATAATTTACTGGGATGATATGTGGACGACACATCATCAAGGCTGCACATGAATTTTACCAAGTTAAACAGTTAAAAAACATTCATCCTAGTGGATTATATTCATGTGCAGCCTTGATGACATGTCATCCACTTGTCGTCTTAGTGGATTATATTAGTCCACATAGCGTTCACGTGTACGCCACGTGACAATGAACTGACGGAATTGACAAGCAACTATTAAATTTGTAAAAAAAAAAAAAAAAAATTGTTGTGAGACTAAAAGAGTTGTTGTTAGGAAACTTTAGGACTAAATTTGCTTACTACTAAACGTTCAGGGCTAAATTTGTCACTGAACCATACTATAGGGACTAAATTTTCTTTTTTTTTTCCTTTTAGAAAATGTGTTTTATATATTGGATTTTCATTCTCAGATACTTCCAGACGTTGGTTTCTGACATTGAGACCAGTCACTCTTTAGTCGTGCGTAAGGTAAATCTCCTCATAAAAGAACAAATTCATTCGGATCAGTCTAGCGTGTGCAACCCTAGCGTGCTGACTACCTCAAAGGGGCACCAAAGATTAAAGGCTTAAATGCTTTTTTGGTCCCTTATAATATGGGGTATGTCACTTTTTGTCCCTCTTAAATTTCGACCGACAAAAATAGTCCCGCTTAATCAATTTTATTATCACTTTTGGTCATTTTTTACGAAAATAATGATTTAAATCATTTGTCTGCTAGCCAAACCTATATTTTTCTTAACCATGGTTTGTTTAACCTATTTTATGATTCTAATTCTCCTGAATGTTCAACCTATTTAAATAGACTCATAATCCAAAACAACGGTTGAAACCCTAAATAGGTTAAACATTCATGAGGATTTGAGTCATTAAATGAGTTGAACAAACCATGATATAAATTATGATGAAGAAAAAAGTAAGTCTAACTAGAGGTCAAATAAGTTAAACCGTTACTTTCTCAAATTTTTCATAAAAAATAACCAAAAGTGACAATAAAATAATTGCTTAAATTCATTTTTGATCCCTCAGAATAGGGATTTTTGGTCCCCCCTCATGTTTTGAGTGACAATACTAGTCCTCATTTTTTTTCAACCTTTTTTAGTCCTTTTGGATGGAAAATTTTATCAACTAACGTTTGACTAATTTTGACCATTAGTCAAAGGACTTTTGTGCAGTTTTTTTTCTTCCCAAATTTTTTTCCAAAAAACCCTAAATTTTTTTCCTCTTCCACCAATTCTCTCTTCTCTTCTCCCTTCTGCCCGCCACCCGCCTCACAACCACCCTTCGTTTTCTTCTTGTTCTTTCTCCTCCCGGCATCACGGGCCTCCAGCAAAACGCTTTTTACATGCATCGCGCACTGGTATCATTCTTGTTTCTCAAATAATGTGTGAATTTTCTGTATTTGCGCCTACTGAACATAGACCCTAATTGGGCTTTATTCTGATCAATTTCGTTAAAGATTGAAGGATGCGCTGAAATACTCGGCTCAGATGCTTTCGGAGCTACGGACTTCACGCCTTCCTCCTCAAAAATACTACGAAGTATGTGAGCCATATCATTATTTGATCGAATCTTACACCAAAATTTGGCCTTTATGATTTGGTTCCATTCACCTTTTGGTAACCAAGACTGATCAATGGGGTTTTTTCTTTTTTTCTCTCCTTAATTAATTCTACTATGTTGTGGTTGATCCCTTGGTTTTTAAGATGTGCGGGCATTTGATGAATTGAGGAAAATGGAGATGTTTTTGAAGGAAGAGACGAAGCGAGCTGTTCGGTTGTCGAGTTGTATGAAACGGGGAGAGGAAACAGAAAAAGAAGAAAGGCAGCGGGGCAGCGGGAAGAAGGAAGAAGAGTAGGAGAGAATAAGTGGAAGAGGAAAAAAATTAGGATTTTTGGAAAAAAAATTTGGAAAGAAAAAAATTGCACAAAAGTTGGTCAAATTTGGTCAAGCGTTAGTTGACAAAATTTTCATCCAAATGAACCAAAAATGGTTTAAAAAAAAAAAAAAAGAGGAATAGTATTGTCACTCAAAACATAAGGGAGATCAAAAGTTGAATTACTCCCTATTATGAGGAACTAAAAATGGATTTAAACCTAAAATAATTAAGCCAGACTATTTTTGTCAACTAAAATTTAGGAGGGACCAAAAAAACATTTAAGCCAAGATTAAATTAACATCATTTCACAATCTCATTTTGCCAACTTAGGACACAAAAAAATTACATAATTTTACAATCTCATTTTGCCAAAATATCATTATTTTTTTCATTTTTTTATATTGTTTAATGTTTGACTTTGGTCAAAGGGGGTATTAGTAGTTGTCAGAAATCTCAAGAGACAATTGGTCGTTTGACCAAACCACATGGAAGACAAATGTAATTCACCCTATTTTTTATACATCTACTTTAAATTACATCAATCTGTTTTGAAACGAGGGTGGTCAAACACATAAATTTATTTCTTTTTTTACACTAACAAGAAAGGATCTTACTATTTGTAGCACACAAAAAATGAAATGACAAAAAATGCCCTTAATATATGAATAAGTAATATACTTCACAAAATTCAAAAAACATCTCAAAGCATACAAAACTCCCTCAAAAATCTTACAAAACCCTTCCAAATCGTTCAAAAAAATGTTCAAAATCGTAGAAACAAATTCAAACACATATTTCATTCAAGTTGGGATAGAGTCTACTTCAAAATTTATGCAAAAATGGTACGAATTTAATACTTTTGTATTATTTTTATCATGCTGCATAAAAATCGCACATGTTTTGCAATTTTATTTAGTAAAATCGCCCTTAATTGGCGAGACTGTACTAAAAAATCGCCCAGTGTTGGCGATTTTTTTATACAAATTTTGCCAATTATAGGCGAAATTGGATGGAAAAATCGCCAAATTGCAGGCGATTTTTCACCAAAATTTCCCACCATGCAGGCGATTTTTCTAGAAAAAAGCGTTCCTTGTAGGCGATTTTTCCTGGAAATCTTGCACATTGTGCGCGGGATTTGTTTAAAAAATCACACTTTATGTGCGATTTTTTTATGAAAATAACTTATTTGCTCCAATTTTTGAAAATTATATATTTTGTATGGTTTGTAATTGTTTGTGTAATTACTTATTATTAGTTTGAATTTGATTAATGACGTATGATCCAAATGGATTGCCGGACCTTCAGAGGGATATGAGTCACGATTTTAAGTGTCCTGGATTTTTTCCTACTGAAGAAGCAGCATACACTTATTATTCAGAATTGGCTCTTACATTTCGTTTCGAGCTGATTAAAGTAGGGAAGGGTAATAATGAAAAAGCGGTCACATATCGTTGCAACAGATTCAGAGATCCAGTTGAACAAGGGTCTCCCCCACAACAGAGGAAGAACACCAAACTGCGAGGATGTAAGTGTATGTTCAAGTTATATTGCAAGGAGGTGAGGGATAATGGTTGGTGGGTCAAAGTTACACCAGGTGCGAATTCAATGCACAATCACACTGCTATAGTGTATCCAGAGGGTCACAGACAGCTCAGCCGATTGAGTGATGATGCAAGGCAGGTTGCTAGAACTTTGAACAATGCAAATATGAAGCCAAAACTGATTCAGAATCACCTTGCTGAGACGCATCCTGCAGATAATGTGACAGTGAGGCAGCTAAACAATCTTAAATCTGATGACAGGAAGGCAAAGTTTGAAGGTAGAAATATTGGGCAGCAGTTTGTACATTACGCCGAGGAGAAGCATTATTATGTTAAAGTTTTGACAGAAGAGGGCACAGATGTGATCACACATGCATTCATAGCTCATCCAATATCAATTCAGTTGTTGAACAGATATTATTTGGTGATTGTGGTGGATGCAACACACAAGACCAACAAGTACAAGATGCCACTCGTTCAGATAATTGGTATGACTCCTTCCAATAAGAATTTTAATATTGCATGTGCCCTTTTGAGAGATGAGAAAAAAATTACTTATGATTGGGTGTTTGAACAGTTGAGAGAGTTGTTGGATGTTGAAAATGTTCCTAGTGCTATTGTTTCTGATCGAGATATGGGTTTGATGGATCCTATACGGGATCATTTTCTGGGATCAAACCACCTGTTATGTTTGTGGCATATCAACCGTGATGTCGATAATCAATTGAAAAAGCTTGTTGGTGAGGGTGAAAGAAAAAAAACAATAAAAAAGCTTTGGAAGGCAATTGTTAATGCGCCAACAGTTGAAGAGTATGACATGTTACTGAAGCTGTTGAAGGATAGTTACTCTATGGTTGCGCCGTCTGTTGTTGTCTATTTGGAGAGGACATGGCTGGTCTACAAAGAGATGTTTTGTAGGGTTTGGACAAACAAAATTCTGCATTTTGGCAACATTAGTAGTAACAGAGTGGAGAGTACTCATGCTGCACTTAAGGATTGGATGAATGCTGGCACCCATTCACTTGACACGCTGTTCGGTGTGATTGACGACCATGTCAATTACCAGTTATCACAGATAAGGTAAATTTATTACCCAGTTTAATTCGCTACTTACTTTATTTATTTAAATTATGCACTCATAACTTGATTATTTAACATGATTCAATACTTAATTTATTAATTCAATGCATGTACTTTTTACTTTATTAATGTATTTTTTAGGGAAACGCTTGAGGCATGCATTTCCAAGAAAGCAACCGCTATGTTGTGTTTTCCGTATGAATTATTGAATGGTTATGTGTCGCACTATTGTTTGGAGTTGATCAGTGAACAAGTTGAAAGGATTACTAAGTTGTGCAATGACTTGTTTGAGCGATGTGGGTGTGTCTGCAAGGCTACACATGGGATTCCTTGTCCATGTGAAATTTGGAAGTTGAAGGAATCTCATGACACGATCACTGTTGAAATGGTGCACGAGTTTTGGAAGAGATTGACGATTGAGACATCTGAAGTGGGTTCGAACACTATTTATGAGGAACTTAGGTATGATTTATATTAAGTATGTTATTTTACGATGTTATGATTATTTACATATATTTTCGTGTATAACTTTTATATGTTGTAATTAATTTTTTTTAACAGATTCTTCCGCGAGGAAATCGTTCCTAAATTCGAAAGCAGTCCACGTGTGGTCATGCGTGATCTGATTGTCAAGATGAACGCGTCACTGAATCCTGACAATTCAAGTGTGTTTGAGCCAGCTATTTTGTCAACATCAAGGGGTCGCCCAAGATTACATCCATCAGTGAGGCGCGAGCTGAGTGCTCGGGAGAAAGGTGCACGTCGAAATAGTGCATCCGGGGGATCATCAAAGAGATCGTTGTAATTTGAGGAATGTAAGCATTGTTTTTGGTCAATTAATATTGACTGTTTACTTTAATTTTCCAAAAGAGTAAAATAACAATAATTGTTTATTTCCACTTTGCAGTTAGAGAAGACAATGAGAGTAGTCCCATGATACCACATTATGTTTATCCTTTCTGAAATGGCATTTCGGACGTAGAGTCAGATGAAAATTGCGGATTTTGAGCTGTTGCACTTGGGCTCTACGGCAATGAGAATGAATGAGAAACGGTTAAAACTGCGTCTATTGGAGAGATTCTTGTGCATCAGGATACTTACATACCGCTTCTCCGGGCTTGTCTACCACATACTCTTCCTCAGGACACTGATCCTATTGCTTGGAAAATTGCTCGATTGAATCATTTTGCATCACCATGTGACAGTGCTGGCTGGATGACCACCCCCACGGATTTGTTTGCTATCGCCACCTATGCCAACGCCTTGGTAATCCATCTAAGTATCGCTCGTGGTTGTTGTTTCTCCATTTTACCTTTGAGGCCGTTAAGGGGTGGCAGCAGACCATCTCGGCAGATAGCCATTGCCCACGTACATGGAAATCATTATGTTCATGTTAGTTTGACTGATGATTGCCCTGTCCCTCCGTTGGCGAACTTGTGGAATTATCACTGCGATGAAGTTATGGAGCAATTTGCAGGAAGTCCTGAATTTAAAATGAGGCTCGACCATTGGAACATGATTTGTGGACCATGATTTGTGACATTTCACTTTGATTTGTATGTTTAGTATGTTATCTTTTAATAGTTTTCAGTTACTTAGACTTCACATTATCATTTCATTAGTCAAATTACCATAAATCATACCTAAATGAAATACTAAAAGACCAAAAAGTCTTAAAGAAATAAAATAAAACACTACAATATATATTACAAACAAATTTCAAAAAATAATAACAAAAAATAGTACACTAATACAATCACCCAGCTAAATGCCATCTATCCATCTCCGCCCTCAACCTAGCCTCGCATTCATTTGACTGGGGTACTCCACTATCTCTCATGATCTGTATAAAGTCCTCAGTCATATGCGTAAATCGGCTCACCCACTACAAAGTCAACACGATGAAATTATTAAGTTTATATATTCTAAAACAATATAAAACTATTATTAAATAAAATTAAATTAAAAAACAAAATACATACATATTCTGTGTTGGTGCGCGACGGAACTCCACCATCATCAGCAGGGGGCCATCGATGAACAGATACGGGTAGGAGTGCTGGCGATACCATGTGATGTACTCATGTGTGGATGTGCCAGGATAGTCAGAATGTTGCAGGTCCTCAGGCCGTAAACTAGAGAGACGTGCAGACTGCCATAAGCTCTTGGCGAACTCCAAATCGAAATCCACACTATACCCACCACTATACGGCCTATAGGACGTCTTCGGACGGAAGATAGCGAATGGGATATCCTGCACGAACCCAACTGTCGCACGCACCTATCTGGCATGTACAGCTCAACCTCGTCACCACATGCGATCAATCCCCTGTACATGGTGATCAGGGTGCGTAGGTGCGGATACTGACCGTATGGGATCCATGTCACCTGTAATATATACAATTATGGTCAGATATTTATTAAGTATTTACAATTTAACTAAAACTGTAATTATAAACTGTACAAATATATTTTAACATACCTCTTCCGACCTCAGGTGGTCAAGTGCATGCCGGTACCTCTGGAGACGGGAACTGGTGCCTTGTCGGGGGCCAACACTCCACAAAGCAGTGCGGGGGGTGTGTGAATAATCGAACATAGGCACGGAATGCGGCCTGAATGCCAGAAAATGCTCGTATATCCATGCCTGAAGTAGCGTCAAACAACCTTCCATCCCGCTACAGCTACCTCTACTACTTACCTAAATGTCTATACAAATATGCTAGTGTAGAGGTGCCCCAAGCATGCTGATGCACAGTATGCAACTGGCCCCTGATCTGTAGAATATGTTGTGGCCTAATCTTATTGGAACTCTTGTCCACCAATAAAGTACAACCAATGGCCAGCCACAACCAAACCTCCAAATCACGAGGCAAGTGCATAGTGCCCGTCGCCAAAAGCGACCGCCGCGTGAACACGTAATCAGAGAGTACCCCACCATCTGAGTGATCTCCAACCAATCCCCATCCCTCTCTGACACCTGTAGCAGATCTCTGCACAGTCCCCACATCACAGCCTTGTCAGTACGATCAGCGACCATACTGCCATCTACGGGGATACGAAGTATCTCCCACACATCGTGCAGGAGTATACTCCTCTCACCGACAAGGAGATGAAACGTGTTCGTATCGGGCTGCCACCGCTCAACGAATGCACAAATAAACGGCGCATCAATGGACGTGTGCATGATAGAGGGCAAGTGAGCCAAACCGGTCCCCCTCAACAATGTCTGATAGTCATCCGGCATGGCAGCAAACCAAGAAACTAGTCGCTCACAAACCCCTGCCCTATTGTGGCATCGCATGGGCACCCTAGGTGGTAAAGCCTCATCACCATCCTCCCCGTCCTGTCTATACCTATAGGCCACATGGCCCTTCCAACTAGGAATAACTGACCCATCAATAGGGTCACCCGTACACGGCTCAGTCACAATCCAAGACGTGTCGCTCATCCCACGCTTATTTGTAACTAATTTCAAAAACTATTTATTATAAATAAACTTATTTAACAAAACTAATTAAAAAAATCAATAATTTAATTCAAATAACAACACATAATCATATAATCAAATTACATAAATAATAACATTCACTAATATAATTCAAATATCAACACATAATCATATAATCAAATTACATAAATAATAACATTCACTAATATAATTCAAATATCAACACATAATCATATAATCAAATTACATAAGTAATAGCATTCACTAATATAATTCAAATAACAACACATAATCATATAATCAAATTACATAAATAATAACATTCACTAATATAATTCAAATAACAAAACGTAATAAGAGAAATAAATAAATATACATGAAATTAGTCATAAATTTAAAACTGACCTTGTGGGGGCTGCTCATCGCGTCCTAAGGATGATGGAAACTCCTCTCCGCCAATGAAAGGCTGCTCCTCCCTATCGCTATCCTCATCTACCAGCCCATGTAGAGGGATACCTCTTCCTGCTTTCTTCTTCCTATAAGAAGCTGTGGGCCGCTGTCGTGGGGGACACTTCCCCGCAACCTACAGCAAATTGCATGAATACAACATTAAAACTACGAATAATAATTAAAAACATGACAAATATTAATCATATTTAAAATTAATTAAAAACAAACATAAAATAATAATTTTCTCAAAAAAATCGCACATCAGGTGCGATTTTTACCAACAAAAACGCAGATCTGTACAATTTCCTACGCGATTTCCAAAAATTTAAATGAAATAATACGATTTTTACCTTGCTATAGAAGCCTTTCCCCCTCCCGGGAGCCCGTGGTGGTTGAGAGTGCGTCCATTTTGCGATTTTTTCAAAATTTTTTTGATGGTCTGAGAGATTTTTGCATAGAAAATCTAAAATGAAGTTTGATTTTGTAAGGTTTGTAAGACAATTATATAAACATACAAATAGGAAAAAATCGCACCTACTTTCCGATTTTTTCCCCAAAAAATCGGATGTGTTAGGCGAAACTGGAGGGAAAAATCGCCCCACTTATCCGATTTTTGGGGAAAAAATCGGATGTGTTGTGCGATTTTCCCCCAGTTTTGGATTAGTGGGGCAATTTTTTGCCTCAGTTTCACGCGTTGGCGGTGATTTGTCGCTTGTATTTCGCAAATTGACTCCGATTTTTTGTTCTAAAATCGCAAATTACAAGCGATTTTCCATTACAATTTCACATTTTCTGTTTTTAATGGCATTTTAGGCATTTCATCAATTTTTTTTGTGCTACAAATAGCAGCCTCGAACAAGAAATGAGGTAAGAATAAATGTGTTCACACTATGTTTTTCTAAAAAAAAATATTATTTGTAAGTCTCTTTTAATTTTTAAGAATAAAATTATTATTTTAAACAAAATAGGTATATAATACTATGTATTTTTTAAAAATAAAAATCTTATTTTCAACTCTATTTTCTAATATTGAAGCACAAATATTCTTATTGACCAAACTTTTTAAACCAAATTTTTTATTTTAAATTATCATAGTAAAATATCTTTTATATATACAAAAATCATTTTAAATTTTGCGTAGAACAGTTACAAAATTGGACTGAAAGGATTATTATTTCGAGACAGAAGCACGTGATGATTGTGGTTTGGGGCAGGAATTCGAGGAAATAGATTGCCTTAATCCATTCCCATTTCTGGTTTCAAACATTGGTACGGTAGTATTGGAGAACATGTGTCAATGCTACATCAGGTTGAGTCTGCATGGCTGCCTTTTGCCCGTAAGTGTTATCTCTAATTCAGTGCTAGCATCAATGGCTTTCATCACAATCCCCCCATAAATACCACCATCTCCCCCTCTTCTCCTCATTTCTCATCTTCATTTGTGCAGTACCAACTCCAAACTCTCCTCCATTTAGTTCTCCAGATTTTCTCTGCTCAAACAGTCAGTTTATAGATCTATGCTGGTTCAGTTTATTCTTAATTTCCTTTAATTGGAGGATAATTTTTCTTTAAAACTAATGCAGAGATGTTTTTATAATCATCATCATGATCAAAATCAAAATGAACACATCAGAAATGTTAGTTTCCAAGAACAAAATCCTCCACTTCATCAGACAATTCTTCCAGGAGAAGAACTTCACCAGAACTATGCATTCATAATTTCTTTTTAAATTCACTACATCTTTCAATTAATTTTTAGATTATGAGTTTAAAAGAAATGGGTTGTTTTGACGATCGATTCTTGAAAGCAGACTTAAGCAGAAAGCTACTTTCCATCTTGATAAGAAGCATTTTGAGGAGCTCATCCTCAAGGGCGAGTGGGATGATGTAGAGATGTATCTTCTTGCATTTACTTTATTGGGCGAGAATGAGTACTCGCTGAAGATGTTTTATGAACTCTGGAAGCAGAAACTTCTGGAGGCTCTTGAAATGTAATTAATTAATAAATCAATTTGTTGAATCTCTATTTATTTTATTAATTAAGCATTTGTAATTAATGTTGGTTTAATTAATATATATATAGGAATGATCGTACAAAATGGCTAGAGATCATAGTAAAAAACCTGAGAGTGATTGGAGAATCATTTCCCAACATGCTCAAGGAGATGACTTCCCTCTTGACCAAGGAGGATTTCAGGTTTAACGATTAACCAAACCGAGTGAATGTTGCTTATTTTTTTATCACTGAATAATTCAAGTTGTTTTGTCGGATATATTATTAGTTTAATGTATGCATTAATTTATGTGTAATTAATCCCCCGAGTTACTAATTTGATTAAGGGTAGTATTAAATCGCATCCCCCCTTTTTGTTATTCAACGCCCTCTCTTTTTCCAAAAAAGTCCTATATTTTCTTAAGTATCGCCTTTTAATTTTTATTTCTCGCCCGTTAATATTTATCTTTCGCCCTCCTGTAATTACCCAGATCAGATCAACCCTTTAAAGGATGCAAATCCTGATATTCAGTCCAAGACTCAGCTCCCCTATTGGAGTTGAATACATAAGCTATGCTTGTATTGTACATTTTCTCAGTCAATATATCGATTTATGTTTTCGTTATATTATGTTGTGCATTATTTTTTCATTTATATTATGTAGTTAGATGATGAGGTGTCTTGTGTGACACAATAGATCTCATCATTGGTTAAAAGACATAATATATAAATAAGGTCCGTAACGGAGACAGCTTTGGACAAACTGTCGGTTTAGGTTATTATGTGATTCGGATAATTGGTTTGTCTAAACTGATTGAATCATATAGATATGCCCGGGCGTATTGAACTTGACCATTTAGAATGACTTGTCTTGTACTGATTTAATAGACAAATCATTCTTAGTATTCTATCTCTTAATCCCTAGACTCGAGCGGGCATGAGGATTAGACATATTGTACTTTGATCTGCCAATGGGTGAGGTCAATTGTGGCCAATAGTCTCGGTAGGTTGGGTGCGCGTGTTTAGTTGCTTGGTGTGCTGATGTTTGTCGAAAGAAAACCATGTACCGGTGCTTCCGGGGTGATGGTGCTCCCGAGATGAGGTCGTTATGTTTATTATACTAAACCCAGCTGGTCGACTTATGTCCGGTATAGTAAAAAGGTCGAGTGGTACTAGTCTCAAAATTAAAGAAGTTAATTAATTAATTTATCAGTAAATTAATAAATTAACGAGCACTATATCTTTGATGTGGGGAGATAATGAATAAATTAATTAAGTTGTTCCGGAAGCAATTCTGATGTAGGATGGTAGTGCCATAATTAATCCGTTAGTGGTATGATTAATTATGTATTGGGTTGTTAACAAAGGTAAATTTAATTAATTAAGTAATTAATTAATCCCTGTATCAGTTGGTTGTGAATCATACCAGGAACTGGATTGAGATAAGTGAATTCCTGTATCAATTGGATGTGCATCAGTCCAGGAATAGGATTGAAGGAAACAGAAACCCAGTAGGAAGGCCAATCCTAAACCAACTTGAGGTCTCTCTTGTAACTCTATATGTAGACAAGGGATTAGCTATTCAAGATACAATTCATAAGTTTTCAAGACAAGAAAACTTATAGAGAGAAAGTCTAGAGAGAGAAAACATTTTTCTCCCTCTAGCATAATCTCAAACGGTCGGTTATTATCCCAGACGGCGGTCGGTGGTTAATTCCGGCAGGCGGCGGTGGCAGAAGAAATCCGACTGCGGCGGCGGTTGAAATTCAAGCGGCGGTGAGCTGCAGAATTTTTCTGGCAAGTGGATTGTGGTGATTAGCTGATCAATTGTTCGTTAGATTGTTGCCCACACAACATACGAACAAAGTCTTAAGGCATACAAGAGAATCACCTGAGTTTACGCTTCAATAGGTAATTCTTATGTTTTCGCTTTTAATTAAGAATTTATTTGTTGCATGATAAATCGAATAAGTACAAACCAAGATCCTGCGCAATGTTATTTCAAGCAAGGGTTGGAATAGCTATTGTGCTAGCGTATCGGCCTGACCAAAGATTCCGATTCTGGAATGCGTAGCACGAAAGTGAGTTTCTGGCTAGGCCCGGGCAGATAATCTTTCAATTGGTATCAGAGCCTGGTTTTGGATTTTGTAATCGAAGGCGTTATGGTGGGCAACTTCAATTCGTGGGTTTTGGATTTTCGTTAATTCGTAGAAACCCATGAAAATCCAGAATGAATTGCAAGAAGACCAAATAGCGTAGAACAAGTGAATGAGGGATTGGTGGTAGGGGGTGGCGCCGACGATGACTCGCCGGCAACCTCCGAAAAATGGCAGTACCCCTGTCGCGCGATGCTACAGATTTGTTGCGCCAGCGCGCGGCGCGCCTTGTGTGCGTTGCGCGTGCACGGCCCGTTCGGTCACGTTTTGGCCTGTTTTTCCTCTAATTTTTGTTTTTTGAAGTTCAAGACTCTTTTCATCGAGTTACGTGATGGGACACGAGATCAAGGCAGAAGATGGAAGCGATTAAAACCATAATAGTCGGGAAATTTAATTTTCGCATATATTTCCCGTATTTATTGATTTTATTTTTATGCTTTAATTTTTTGTGCTGTATTTTAGATGCATGATTTTAAAACATGATGGTTTTATGGTTACATATAACTTAGGGTTAGTTAATTGCATGTTAAAACCAGAAAAACCCTCAATTTAGAAATCTAAGTGGGAGCGGGTTGGTTTAATATCCACACAGCAACCATTACGAGTTCATATGCGATGTGGGTGAGCTTGCGCATTGGCGTTAGGGCCTTCCTCCATTCGGATGAGTCCAACCATGAGATCGATAGATTATGAATTTCTGAGTAAGATGGCTAGAGGAAGTTTAACTAGGAGAAATACGACACCCTCTCCATCTGAGGCGCACTATCCTGAGGTAACAAGCTCAGAAGTCATGTAATGCCACACACTTAGTGTATGATCTGCAGTATTCCTCCCATCGAGGTTACGCTGCTTATTTGTATGGCTGAAAGTAACGACTATTAGCTACATTGATCAATAGATCGTATGGTCAAATAGTGTAGTTAATGAACTTGGTTCTTCTCAAACGAATGTGAGTTAGCGTAAACGTCCACACTATCATGGCTTGCGAGAATCCCAGTGAACGAGATGTTAGTGGATTAAAATTATTGTTTCGAGGGAAGTCAATAATTGTTAGAATTTTCTTGTTTTCAAAATTCTTGATTAGATAACTAAAACATTGTCTGTTTAATTTACAGTTTTCGATATGGCATTCAACCCCTTAGTAACTATATTGAAAGACAATAAGTTAACTGAACCTAATTATGTCGATTGGAGTCGTAACTTGGACATTGTCCTTATGGCTGAGAGCACTCTTGTGAGAGATTATGTCATTGACGTGATTAGTAACATCAACAAGGTTAAGGTAGTGGGAGGCGAAATCGTTGGTGAAACCAAAGTCGATATTGTCCTCCGGACATTGCCTCAAAGCTATGAGCAGATTTGGTTGAACAACAATATAAGTAAGATGTTGTGTACTTCATCTGAGCTCTTGGCAGAGTTGGTGACGGCTAAAAGTCTTCTTCAAGAGAAGAAGCGAGCTTTAGTCGTAGTCAAAGCTTCAGAATCTTCTTCTGAGCCTGAGGCTAGAAAGAATAAGAGAAAGCTCGAGGGAATAGCTCAAAATGCACGAATTGCGCCTAAGCCAGATATTGCAAAGAAGAAGTCGAAAGACAAGTGCTTCAAGTACAATAAGACAGGACATTGGAAATCGGATTGTTCAAAGCTTAAACGTACGATAGTTTCTGTCTTAATTACTGAGACATGTTTAGCAGCGATTCCCACAGATACTTGGTGTGTGGATTCAGGTGCCACTGACCATGTTTGTAATCTTTTTCAAGGGTTCCAAGTAACCCGGATGCTTAGAGAAGTCGAATTGGATATCTACTTGGGCGACACTACAAGAGTGTCAGTAGACACAGTGGGAGTAGTCATTCTAAATTTTGAGAGTTCTAGATTAGAATTATTTAATTGTCTTTATATACCGAGTTTTAGAAAGAACCTTATTTTGGTTTCTAAACTCTTAAAGAACAGTTATAAGTTTATTTTTTCTGATGATTGTGTTGTTATTAGAAGAAATGAAAAACTTATTTGTTCTAGTTCATTGGCTGACAATTTGTTTGTGGTTAATTCTAAATCCCCTGTTGTGCAAAACATAGAAACATATAGCTCTTTATCTAACATTAATAAGAGGAAGAAACATTCTAAAATGAATCAAACCTATCTTTGGCATCTCAGGCTAGGTCATATAAACCTTAGTCGGATTCAGAGGTTGGTCAATGATGGACCTTTAGGTTCATTAGAGATTGACAGTTATTCAACCTGCAATCTTACTTTGAGGGTAAGATGACCAAGGGACCTTTTAAAGCAAAAGGTTATAGAGCCAAAGAAGTACTAGAGTTTATTCATTCTGACTTGTGTAGACCAATTTCGATCTAAGCACAAGGTGGGTTCAAGTATTTCATGACGTTCACGGATGACTACTCAAGGTACGGGTACATTTACCTAATGCGTCACAAGTCCGAATGCTTTGGCAAGTTCAAAGAGTTTCGGGCAGATATGGAGAAGCATAATGGTAAGAGTATCAAGATACTGCGATCTGATCGTGGTGGGGAGTACCTGTCCCATGAATTTCTATAATACCTCAGTGAGGTCGGAATTCAGTCTCAGTTGTCTGTACCTTGCACGCCACAGCACAACGGTGTAACAGAAAGAAGGAATTGAACTCTAATAGAAATGGGTAGGTCGATGATGAGCTATAGTGATTTGCCGAGTTCGTTCTGGGGATATGCCTTAGAAACAGCGATGTATATTCTTAATCTTGTACCATCTAAAACTGTGCCTTCAACCCCAATAGAGTTGTGGAATGGGCGAAAGCCTAGTCTAAGACATCTCAGAGTTTGGGGTTGCCCAGCACATGTGCTTATGGCAGATGCGACTAAGTTAGATGCAAGAACAGAATTAATATTGTTTGTAGGATATCCTAGGGGAACGAAAGGTGGTCTGTTTTATAGTCCTAAAGATCAGAAGGTGGTGGTTAGTACCAACGCTAGATTTTTGGAGGAATACTATATCCTAGATCACAAGCCCAAGAGTAAGATAATACTAGAAGAACTTAGGAGATAAACTAATAATCCTGATGCACCAGCATAAGTAGATACACCATACATTGCACAAGAGATCACAGATGATGCGCCTACACAGGTGGTGCCTCATCGAAGTGGGAGGGTTGTAAGACAGCCCGACAGGATCATTGGCGTGGGAGAGGCCTTAGACCTAGTCCCAGGCGCGTCTGAGCCTGACCCAGTAAATTACAATGAGACTCTCTGAGATAAAGATGCAGAATCATTGCGTAAGGCAATGATATCCGAGATGGGTTCAATGGACCACAATCAAGTCTGGGAGCTTGTGGACCTACCTGATGGGTTTAAGCCCATTGGATGCAAGTGGGTCTACAAATGTAAGAGAGGACCTGACGGAAAGGTGGAAACCTTTAAAGCTAGGCTGGTGGGGAAGGGGTATACTCAGAAAGAGGGAATCGATTATGAGGAAACCTTCTCCCCGGTAGTCATGCTTAAGTCGATCCAGATTCTCTTGGCCATAGCTGCTCATTTAGATTTTGAGATATGGCAGATGGATGTCAAGACAGCTTTCCTAAACGGAAGTCTTGAGGAAACCATCTTCATGCAGCAACCAGAGGGATTCGTTGAAAAATGCCAAGAGCATAAGGTTTGCAGGCTTAAGAAGTCCATTTACGAACTTAAGCAGACATCCAGATCTTGGAAATACGGTTTGATAAGGTAATCCAGTCCTACGGATTTACTCAGTGTCCAGATGAGCAATGTGTATATCGTAGACGTGATGGAAACTCGATGGTGTTTCTTGTGCTTTACTTAGATGGCATTCTATTGATTGGCAACAACAAGAAAGTGTTATCAGACGTAAAGGCATGGTTGTCCAAGAAGTTTGATATGAAGGACTTAGGGGAAGCCGGACATATCCTTGGGATCAAGATAATTCAAGATCATAGGAAACGTTCGTTAACGCTCTCCCAAGCTTCATACATAGATACGATTCTAGCCCGTTTTAACATGCAGAACTCCAAGAAAGGTTTTCTACCTTTCAGACATGGAGTGCATCTATCTAAGACACAGTATCCTAAGACTGTTGAGGATATAAAGGCCATGAAGGCAGTTCTTTATGCTTCTGCAGTAGGAAGTCTCATGTATGCCATGTTGTGTACGAGGTCTGATATCTGTTATGCCATTGGCATTGTAAGCAGATATCAGAGTAACCCTGGGAAAGCTCATTGGGAGGCAGTAAAATGCATTCTCAAGTATTTGTGCAGAACGAGAGACTAAGTGTTGGTTTATCAGGCGTCTGAGCTGGTACCCCGAGGTCATACAGATTTAGATTTCCAAGGCGACAGGGACAAGAACAAGTCTACCTCAGGGTATGTGTTTACTCTAAGAGGTGGAGCCATAGTTTGGCGGAGTGTCAAGCAGAAATGCGTGGCGAACTCTACCATGGAGGCTGAATACGTTGCCGCACCAGAGGCAGTAAAGGAAACAGTGTGGCTCAAGAACTTCCTAGTGGATTTAGATATGATTCCTGGTTTGCAGAAGTCTATCACGGTGTATTGTGATAACAATGGTTCAGTAGCAAACTCGAAGGAACCATGAGCCCATAAGGCGAGTAAACATATACAGCGCAAGTACCACCTGATACGAGATATCGTAAAGAGGGAAGATGTGGTTGTGGCTAAGATAGTATCAGAGGATAACTTTGCAGATCTATTCACGAAGACATTGACTTCAAAAGTCTTTAAGGCTCACGTGGAGGGCATGGAAATCAGATACTTAGGGAAGCCATGACAGTTTTTCTAGATACATAGTAGCAGAGTGTATAGGAGTTGAATGTAGATGTATACTTGAAGCACAGCTTAAGTATTAGTGGGAGATTGTTGGAGTTGAATACATAAGCTATGCTTGTATTGTACATTTTCCCAGTCAATAGATCGATTTATGTTTTTGTTATATTATGTTGTGTATTATTTGTCCATTTATATTATGTAGTTAGATGATGAGGTGTCTTGTGTGACACAGTAGACCTCATCATTGGTTAAAAGACATAATATATAAATGAGGTTCGTAACCACGACAGCTTTGGACAAACTGTCGGTTTAGGTTATTATGTGATTCGGATAATTGGTTTGTCTAAACTGATTGAATCATATAGATATGCCTGGGCGTATTGAACTTGACCATTTAGAATGATTTGTCTTGTACTAATTTAATAGGCAAATCGTTCTTAGTATTCTATCTTTTAATCCCTAGACTCGAGCGGGCATGAGGATTAGACATAGTGTACTTTGATCTGCCAATGGGTGAGGTCAATTGTTGCCAATAGTCTCGGTAGGTTGGATGCGCGTGTTTAGGTGCTTGGTGTGCTGCTGCTTGTTGAAAGGAAACCATGTACCGATGCGTCCGGGGTGATGGTGCTCCCGAGATGAGCTCGTTATGTTTATTATACTAAACCCAACTGGTGGACTTATGTCCGGTATAGTTAAAAGGTCGAGTGGTACTAGTCTCAAAATTAAAGAAGCTAATTAATTAATTTATCAGTAAATTAAAAAATTAACAAGCACTATATCATTGATGTGGGGAGATTATGAATAAATTAATTAAGTTGTTCCGGAAGCAATTCTGGTGTAGGATGGTAGTGTCATAATTAATCCGTTAGTGGTACGATTAATTATGTATTGGGTTATTGACAAAGGTAGATTTAATTAATTAAGTAATTAATTAATCTCTGTATCAGTTGGTTGTGAATCATACCAGGAATTAGATTGGGATAAGTGAATCGCTGTATTAGTTGGATGTGTATTAGTTCAGGAACAGGATTGAAGGAAACAGAAACCAGTAGGAAGGCCAATCCTAAACCAACTTGGGGTCTCTCTTGTAACTCTATATATAGACAAGGGATTAGCTATTCAAGATACAATTTATAAGTTTTCAAGACAAGAAAACTTAGAGAGAGAAAATGTTTTTTCCCTCTAGCATAATCTCAGGCGGCCGGTTATTGTCCTAGGCAGCGGTCGGTGGTTAATTCCAGCAGGCGGCGGTGGCAGGAGAAATCCGGCGGCGGCGTTTGAAATTCAGGCGGCGGTGAGCTGCAGAATTTTTCCGGCAAGTGGATTGTGGTGATTAGCTGATCAATTGTTCGTTAGATTGTTTTCCACACAACATACGAACAAAGTCTTGAGGCATACAAGAGAATCACCTGAGTTTACGCTTCAATAGGTAATTCTTATGTTTCCGCTTTTAATTAAAAATTTATTTGTTGCGTAATAAATTGAATAAGTACAAACCAAGATCCTGCGCAATGTTATTTCAAGCAAGGGTTGGAATAGCGATTGTGCTAGCGTCTAGGCCTGACCAGAGATTCCGATTCTGGAATGCGTAGCACGAAAGTGAGTTTCTGGCTAGGCCGGGCAGATAATATTTCATCCCCAACCTCGGCGGCCACTCCAAATTGATGCACATGCTCGGGTACTTCTTTCTCTATTTTTATTTGTATTATTGGCTATATATTTATATAAATTGGGTATCCTATTTGCCGCCCTTATTTTATTATTCACTACCCCTTTTTCTAAAATTGTCCTTAAGGGTAATTTTGGAAAGAGAGGTGGTGAATAATAAAAGGCCAAATTACTTTTTTGGTCCCTCTTAATAAGGGTAGTTGCACTTTTGGTCCCAAATAATAGTACGACTGCATTATTGGTCCCTTACCATTTTTTTATTAGTATTTTTAGTCTTTTTTACGAAAAAATTTAGAAGATGACGGATTAACTCATTTGATCGCTAGTCAAACCTAATTTTTTCTTCAAAATATTTTGTATCATGGTGTTTTCAATCCATTTTATGACTCGGTTCCTCATGAATGTTCAACCCATTTAGATCGACTCATAGTCCAAAATGACGGCCGAAATTCTAAATGGATTGAATATTCATGAGGATTCGGATCATAAAATTGGTTAAAAACATCATGGTACAAATCATTTTGAAGAAAAAAAATAGGTTTGACTAGCGATCAAATGAGTTAATCCGTTATCTTCTAACATTTTTCGTAAAAAATGATTAAAAATGCTAATAAAAAATGCTAAGGGACCAATAATACAGTCGTACAATTATTTGAGACCAAAAGGCAATTACTCCTATTAAGAGGGACCAAAAAACAATTTGGCCATACTAAAATAAGGACGGTAAATAATAACCCCATTGTTTATTTATCCAATAATCACTCTTGTATATAGCTTTTTCACTACTCAGGTTAATTACCATCCAGACCAATTATTTGTAAGAAATGCTTGTGTTTGACAGTTTATATTGCTTATTGATGCTCACTTTTTTACATTAATTTCTATTATATATATATTTCCTTTGAGTAATTGGTCGCGAAAAAGTCGAGTACTGTACCTCGATCATCTTCTTCTCATGTGTCGGTAGAGATGCCGACTGTTCCCGAACTGGCACTGACTTTGATGCCAAATGCCCCCGTACTTACTCGTCATGACTTGGCTTCACCTACCGCGCTGGAACCAGACACCTCGCTTGTAGAGGTGAGCTCCCCAGTTCGAAGTTGGAAGTACTTCTACTTCCAATTCCAATGTTGTAAGGAGGCCGTCAGGCCCGTTTGTTAATGTTCAAAATTCCCATTTTGAGGTTGGAAGTAGTTCTACTTCCAATGTTGCTGCAAGGAGACCTAGGACGTCGAAAGGTGTCAGGAACCACCCGTCCTCGTCTGCAGCTAGTACGTTTACATATGCATGTCATTTATCTCCCGTGGTTAAGTAATTTTGTTATTACATTGCTCAAATTTCTTCTTCCTATGTGTAATTGATCCATCCATAACTAACGTTTTGGATTTATTGTTAGCCACCATGACTCGGGAAAATAGAAACATGGCACTTATTAATACTGCCATTGGACTTGGCTCCATTGCATCTGGGAATGAGGTGATTCTAATTATAAGAATATAATGTGATATCCTCGTCTTCTATGTTATATTATTTTCGTTTAGTTTAATAAATATAACTAATAAATGTCGTATCAATCACGATTTTTGTTTGTTTGTGTTTTTTTTTTTTTTTTTTTTTTTTTTTTGGTTTGTTGCAGTTGGTCAGCTCGCAGCCAAGAAACGTTCATTGGGATGTTATGCGTAACTTCCCAACGACACTGAGACATAGCATGAGGATGCGCTCCAACATGAGTTGCATGGACTTTCATCCCCTCTAACAAACTGTATTGTTAGGTTGTAAATTAATTTCTTTTTTTTTTTTAACCGCCTAGCCTTAATTAAAATTAGTTAGGTTCTCTTCTATTATTGATTTAGTTAAATACATACTCTTTTCTTTTTTATTTATTTAAAAAAATATATTAGTTGGAAGCATTGCTGGAGAAGTGGAGGTGTGGAATATACCTACAGAGATTAAGGTGTTTTCCAATGGCTTTAGCATATGGAAGCAGAAAGGATTGTTCGATTTACTTTTGGTATGCTTTTTTTTCCATTGATCAAAGGGAGCACAAATTCACTATGTTTTACGAATCTTTTTAAACATCGATCCTCCCTTGAGAAATTTTGATGTTTTTCTAAACTAAATTAGTTAATAAATAAAATATTCAAACTTGGGATATGATTCATCACCTTCATATTGATAATGTCATGCATGATACTAATTACTAATGACTCCTCGACTGATCCTTAATTCCATGATAGCATATTGATAATGTCATGCATGATACTAATTACTAATGACTCCTCGACTGATCCTTAATTCCATGATAGCATGAATTGCGGTTGGATCCACACATTTCCGTGAGACGTGTGTTATGGAGTCTTCAAGGTTGCCTTTCAGTGAGTTTTTTCTATTATACCTACTAATTTTATTGGCTTAAATATTTTTTTGGTCCCTCATAATAGGTGGTATATCACTTTTGAACCCTCTTAAATTTTGATTGACAAAAATAGTCCGGCTTAATCATTTTTACTGTCACTTTTGGTCATTTTTTAAAAAAATAATGATTTAAATCATTTGTTTGCTAGCCAAATTTACCTTTTTCTTAATCATGATTTGTACCATGATTTGTTCAACTTATTTTATGACTCGAATTTTCTTGAATGTTCCAACCCATTTAGATCGACTCACAATAAAAAACGACAGCTGAAACTCTAAATAGGTTGAACATTCATGAGGATCTAAGTCATTAAATGGGATGAACAAACCATGATACAAATTATGGTGAAGAAAAAAGTAAGTCTAATTAGCGGCCAAATAATTAAGCCAGATTATTTTTATCGACTAAAATTTAAGCGTACCAAAAGTGACGTAACCCTGAAAAAACATTTAAGTCAAAGATTAAAATAACATCGTATGTCTGAACATATTTGTTCGTGGGCGTCCGTTGCTTGTGAGAGGGGGAGGGAGGGAGGGAGAGAGAGTTCCAAGAGCCACTGGATGAAAAATATAAGTGTATTATATTCTTTTAAACAACAATAGATACAGTATAGGGGTAGACAAAATTGACAAACAATGAGGCGATGAATATGCCTTGATACTTATACACAAATTGAAGTGCTTCAATTAATTATAGGTCTTCCATCCGGCGATCCATCCACAAACCTGTGCAATTCCTTAGGCAATGGGATATTTAGTTCCGCACAAACCAAATCAATTACCTTTGCAGTCACAGTCCCCATTGACATCTTGTTCAGAGTCACTGCTATTGCAAATCTGTGTTGTGTGTTACAGTAAGCAGTAGATCCTCCCATCCCAGAATGCCCAAAGCCAACAAGGCGACCATCCATTGTGTAAGATCTCTTGAACCCAAGCCCAAACTGCCCATCTGGAAGAGCCAGATTCTCATACTCTCCAATACCCATGAATGCATCCTGAATTTTTTGGTTGTTGAAAAGCTTGTTAATTTCCACGCAATCAGCAGCATTGCCTTGAGATGTACTAGGATTCTCACTGCCAAAGCAGCTCTCAGTTGGAAGTTTAGTGTATCTCTTTCCTCTTCTATTCATGTCAGAAGAACCTTCAGTGTCCCTTTCACGCTCTTGCACTTGTCTCTTTGCTCCAGTTAACAAGTCTCGAATATTTGCAGCTGTAGTTTTCTTGGAGACCTTAGGAGAAGGGAATTCCGGAGCGTGAAGATGGCTTCCAAGTGATGGCTCATAAGGAGAGTGTGGTGGGGGAATCAACCCACCATCAACCAGTGCTGCATAGTATCGTGCAAGTGCGCGAGCAGAGCAGTGCCCATTTGCAGCAGGTATGATGGCACGCCGAGTTTGAAGTGCATTAAATAAGGCAGGAAGAGAGGTTATTTGCTGTAAAATATCTTGAGGCTGGAAACTGGAAGGTAGGTCCGGACGGTTCTCAAATGTTGATAGCCTGTTCAGATCATCCATGTCTACTGTTAGGTTAGCAAGACGGGACTCCACACCTGGAAACAAGTATACAAATTATGAGATACATCATATAAACAAATTAAAAACTCCCAACCACCCTCCCCCACCCTACAGCCATGCATACCAAATCAACATCAGATCTAAAATGTTCCTTCCGATATCTTCCAATGAAGTCCTACTGCTGACAAGCAAATATAGGGCAAGCACTAAAGGAGAAAAATAGAAAAGAAATTTTGAAAAAAGAGAGGGAGAAAAATAAAGGCAACAATTTTGAGTCCAATGAAACGCATAATTAACAATATTGGATTATAGAAGACCACTGATACAAACAAAATACTCCCTCAGTCCCAAGTACAGTGTCCAGTTTTCTTTTCTTCAGTCTCAAACTAATGTCCTGTTTGCACAATTAAATTCACTTTTATGTACAAAATTCCTAATTTTTCCGTCATTTAATTAATGAAATTACTGATTTCCGTTAATGAATGTTTCCCATGTACAATTCCTGAATAGGCATAGTTATGGAAACATAAATAATTTAATTACCTAAACTAATCATTCTTGATCTCTGCGTAAGTTGTTACAGAACAAGATAAATGGGACGTATGGAGTAATATGGTAATATCCCTTTCACTAATCTACAAGGAAAAATATTATTGCACATCAATGGAAATGGCTGGGATAGATGATGTGGAGGTGAGAGAAGTTCTGTGAGCTACTGCGACAGGATTTTTCATTCAGTGATCAAACATTTGCTTCTGTAGTATAGCAGCGAAAGGGTATCATTACCTTGTCTTTCCCACTTAACAACTGCAATTAACTACTCTATAGTTCATGCATTCAGGATTCGCAAGAAGAGAGCTCTAGCAATAGCCAACTTACACAAGTCCTTGTAGAAAAATTCTCCATGCACGACAGATAAGTCATTATAAACCCATTTTTCTCCATTGTAAATTGAATTAAGTTTGTGAGAGGGATAAAAGGATACTTTGAAGATGGCATATTATAAGTCAACCTAGAAAAGTCTGCAATATTAAAAACGAAATGTACATATTGAGCGCAATTGATGTAGAAAATCACTCAAAACAAATCAGCTAGACTACGAAAGCTCATTTAAATCTAGCTAGGGTTTATCTTGTCTATAACAAGCCACCATAAGAAACAAAAGCAAAAAATATTTAGCTACCATATTCAATTGTTAAATGCTATATGAGAGAGAGAGAGAGAGAGAGAGAGAGATGCCTGGAGGAATTCCAATATATAGTTCGCCTTGAATCTTTAGAGGATGAATTAACGCTTCTTCAAGAACTTCCTGGAAAAGCTTTCCTGATGCTTGCTGTTCAGAAATAATTTCATCAATTATTGGAAACACCAGACCTAACGTAAGAATGATGGAAAACGAAGTATTCTATTAAAAAATATGCTAGATGAGAATTTGGGATGGATAGGCCTAGCCATGGAACGAAAGTTAGATAAATGAGCCACAGAAAAGCACCAAATTGATAGCTTTCCTTTTTACATTGAGACAAGTGATGATGACAAAGAAGAGTCAGATCAGTAGGGACTTCAGTTTTTGATGTTTAATAAAAGAACAACCAATGCCGATAGCATTAGCACAAGGGAGAACAACTTAAAAACACCTTTTGCGACTGTGGTCAAGCATTACTTTGAACATTAAAAATAACCAGCTTTCTAGAAGTTATAATAAGCCAGTAAAAGTTCATCAGCTAAGACAGGAGATCATCAATTTTATCTTTATACTCCCTCTGTCTCAAAAAAAAAGAGGGAGTAAATTTTAAGAATTTTCTGAATTTTTAGTACTTAAACAGGATGTGGGTCACTAAGCTTTTCTAGTCCTATTAGTTCACCAAGAAACAAAATGAGGATTATTTTTTATACATTTCTTAGTATGGAAAGAAACTAGACACATACAAAGTATATTTAGCATGATCATTCCCACCACTAGATGACAAGAGGATAGCATTACATCAATAGCCAGAGCAAAATTCCATGTATAATTCTATGTGCTGTGTTTATTTTCTATGGTATAATTCTATTAAAAATGCTTATGTGGCATCCATTGATTTGGTGCCTATAGAGTTTGTCTGGCCAACCTGACAAATCTATTTATCTATCTGTCTTCAGTCTCCATTCGTCTATCTATCTATCTATCTATACTGGGAAATAAGAGGGACGTATGGAACAACTTTCCTGCAAAATACAGAGAATAGTTCAAGGGGAGAAAAAAGTATATTTTGTACTCCCAAGGCTGAACTTTAGAAACATCAGAGACACTAACAAACAAAAACTATCCCTTTTACAATTGAGGATATTATATCAGAAACGTCTTCTACTTTGGATGCAAGTCTTACCGTCCTTTTACAAAAGGTTTAGTAGATGTTAGCTATTGTTACAAAACAGACCAAAAAAACGATAGAATTAAACACCACAACTCTTGGCTTGAGAAAGATTCAATAGCTCATGGCGTAAGGGGGTTTGTTGCAAAGAGAGAAATTAGGAAATAAGATAAATTACTGATTTCTAGGATCACTGATTCTTAGGTAATTGATGTAGGAGATATTGTAGAATATTCTGTACACAATTCTTTCCTATAATAGCTATCTTGTATCTATATTTATATGCCACATGTATACAAGAAAATGCATTGCAGAAAAACCTATCTTCTACAGGGTTGAGATGCACATTGTGTACGACAACCTTACATGGCCATACACTTTTCAAATATGAGTTGTACATCTAAATATTTTGAACCATTTGGTATGTCACTATCAAAATAAGAAGGTTGGTGGAGCAAATGTTAAGTTTATAAAATCTTACTTTTTTACTCTTTTTTTTTTTTTTTGAAAACTGAATAATGTCGAAGGGAAAATATGACCAAATTTAGTTGATCATGAAGCCATCAATAAAATAGAAAGAATGTCAAAATCTACTGTACCTCAATAATGCCCCCACAAATCCAGCCATACGATAAATAGTGATATAGCTGCTGGCTGCCGGGTTCAGTTTCAGGGGTTGCCATCACAATGCGCTTTAAACATTCATCCCAATCAGTCATTAGCAAAGGGTTTTCTCGCATAAGTGAGTCCAGAGCATTGTGTAAGCCAGATGTGTGGTTCAGGACATGGTGAACCTAAGAAAGGAGACACGTCAGTTTGAGAATAAAGTAGTACTTCTGATTCTTAGATAATAGTGAAAAAGTGAAACCCAGAATCTATAGTCACAAGTAGATTCCATTATAAGGCCGAAATCAATCATGATGTGGCTGTTATGTGCCAAAAGACAACTAAGCCTTATGGTAAAATGGAGGCAACATCCTGGTTTAAAGTCCGAAATATTAACAAAACTTCAAATGAACTATCCCATGCATATTATATCTATTTGAGTGAGGTTCACAAATCCAAATAGCACAGCATTGAAGAAGAATAAAATTGAAGCATCAAAACTTTCACCTTTATTCGTTCTTTGTCGTTCAATCCAAAGTCTGGCCAGATGTTTGAGATGTTCTCTTCCAGCCTCAACTTCCTGGCAAATGAGATACTCTCAAGTAGTTACTAAATTTTACTTATAAAGTTGAAAACAAATTTAAAAAGAAAATTGGAGACGGAAAGCGAAGCGTAAAAATATGTCACAGAGAAGCAACTCTCTGCGGATATCTATTAATCTTATAAAAGAATGTTCAAACAGTTGATATACTTATCAGGTAAAAAGAGAGGTTTTTTTGGGTCTGTGGACAAGTTGTCTATTTGTGTATCTAGATGGTTGACGTGCATATGAAACATTCTGTGCTCATTATGATTACACAGATTATTAAAGCCAACCTTAAACAATAACTAGCAATTTCTTCGAAATTCCACCAATTATAGAGTTTTCCCTATTTTCCCCCCAAAATCAGAGCATTGAGATAGAATACAGAACCAAGAGCAGAAATTTTAAAGTCAGCAAACGCAGAAATGAAGAGAATATTTTAATCCGAGATTGAAATCTTTAGGGTGTAAGCCTGGAAAAACAAATTGGGCTGGAAGCACAGGTTCTTTAAGAATTTAGTTTTTCCACAATGAACTACTACAAAATTCTATAATTGCTTTCTGTTCACCAATATGTGTGGTGGTGGTGTGAAGCCAGGACTTCGAATCATTCAATGACAAAAAAATAAGTGAGGGCACCAATTGTTCACTTGTACAAAGAGAGAGAGAAAAAAGCCTCAAGGAGTAAAACAACAAAGACAACGGCATCAAAGGATACAAAAAATAAATCAGGTCCTACGGCATTCACAATTCCTGAACTACTCCCAATAAGGCTAACTTAACCTGTTCCAGCTCATTCTCATAATTCAATTTCTCATCATTCCTACAAATCCAGCGAGCTGAAATAAATAAGGAAAGCATTACATAGCACAATTGAGTTATATGGAAGTGTTATACCCATTGTCAACTAGCCAATGTAACATTCCAGCTGTAATTCCCTTTGTTGCAGAAAATACTGGAAACAAGCTATCAGGTTGAACAGGTCGAGGATCATATTTTCCAAGGTTACCAGCAGCAGTATCAATTATCACTTCCCCATCTTTGTAGGCACATACCTTAAATTTTTAATGAATAGTAGTAATTAAAACAAATGGCAACATACCTTTACATCAGCTAGGAATCACTTGGATGAAATATAACTAAATTGATCTGATGTCTGTTACAATTTCTAATACAGATGAAGTCAATATCTGAACAGTTATCTTTCTATTTCAATATCATGTGAAGAAATAAGTGAAAACACCTTCATAATTTCAATAACAAAAAATTTTATTTCTCTGTTCAAATGATATTATCGGGGGCAATACAGAAAAAGTTACCCACATCTTTTCAGCTATTAGAGTAAATTTATCATGGCCGCTACCATCTACTAACTAATTTTAAAAAAAAAAAAATCACCAAAGCCAAGTGTTTAAAGCAGTGTACAGTTTTTCCCTTTTGTATTCACATTTCAATTGAAATCGTACTTCTTTTATATTCTGTTCATTGCATCTCACCCTAACTTGATGATTGTAAGAATTATTGAAGCCCAAATCCCAAAGCCTAAGATCTATCCCTATGATGAACAGAAGACTGCCAAACAGTAAAATAAAACATTTATGACACACAAAGGCACTGATTAGTCAGCCAATAAAGCCCAGGCCATTAGCACATGTCTAGAGGCTTCATAAAATCGGAGAATAGGTTGACATACATGAGAAATTGAAAGTACCACCAAGTTGATTCACTTTCACTTTAACCACAAGTGAACAGAATTCAGGTGGTTTGTCAAACTTAAATGCTAAATAAATATCAAAAAGGTGATAGAAAATAACCCAAAGCAGGTGGGGTTTCTTTAAGCTGAAAATAACCCAGTGCAAAGCTGAATATCTGTTCAACAACCCCTGCATTCAAAATCACTAATGGTGAAAGCATAAGCACCATGATCTGCACTCTTTTTTTATTTAAATCCTCCATGTGTGTATTCTGATTATGTTTCTCTTGTTGGTGTTCATTGTCTCGTGTATGATCCATCTTGAAAACATTCACGCACAATGCTCAATTGAGCAATGTCTTAGTTAAACTGAAAGTCTTGCCATTTTCGCAAAGAACATTTTGCTTTTGCTCCCACGTCATAAAATAGGTTATTGTACTACTCATCTTTAGTTCATCCAAATTTTTGGGATTTAGGCCGAATTGGCTTCGGAGTAACTTGCAATTTTCTCATAGTTTCCCTCATGTTAATTGACTTTATCTGTGAAAAGATGAATTCACATTTCATGTCTGCTGGTCATAAAAAAAGATGAAAAAAATTAATTATAATTGACCAACAACAATAAGATAAACATGATCTCATCATCACTAATTATCTTACTATCATGGCATCAGGAAAAACACCAAAAATATATTCCATTTGATTCTTCAAGTATAGAGCCTAAAGATAAGAAAACTTATATATAAATCCCTGTATATTGCAATCAAAACGAACAAAGCCACGGAGCCAGTAAGTGAGCTGTTGTCATCCTATTTTTTATGGTCAGAAGTGTAAGGCAAAAGAATAAACAAATAAACCAATCACCTGGATTCCAAGTATTTTATCAGCATTCCCAAGTTCAATTAGGAGATTCCTCAGCTTGACCTCAGCATCAGAGTGAACAGGGCTATTGAAGACCCACTGAGTGTTCAATGATGGGCCTCTGTTCAAGTTTCTGAAAATACATGACGAACAAAGTACATGAGATCATAAACCTCTAAAACATCATAGACGTACTGGAAAACAACTTACCCCTCCAGAACAGATTCAGCAAATGGTCTCATAATATCAACATAGGCTATTCTAGCATTCAATGTTGATGAAAGCCCTGAAATGCTTCACAATGAGAAATGGGTGTGGAACACTCAAAAAGAGACAAAATAATCATTAAGATGCATTCAATACCTCTAAGCAGATTGATGACCCTCGTGAATATCACAATATCACCTGGGAAAGCATCAACCTGGAAATTACACCAACAGCTCCTTAGACTATCATAAGTCAAACAACTTAGCACGCCAAAAGCACAAAACAGAAGATATATGATGAACTCACTGGATTGAAATATTTCACTTCTTTTTCATTAAGATTCATCTTTTCTTGCAAGAATTTCATGTTTTTAGCCCTTTGCTCAGCAAGCGATTTAACATTTTCCTAGTCCAAGGAGGAAGTTAGTCAAAGGAATGGTACAAGCACAAAAGAAATTCTAGAGAAAACAAAAAATGTCCTAACAAGGGCTTCATTTGCTGGTCTGGACGCACGGAAAAACACATTTGCTATCTCCATTGCCTGCTCTGGCATGTCCAAACGCAACTTGAGCCCCATTTCTGCAAAAGCAGATAGAAGTGCCACATGATCACCCTGCAAAAAGGAATACCAGTTTGATTGAGCAGCTAACACAAATTTATCCAACATCAAAAGAAAAATCAACTAGGTAATAATCAGGATACATAAAAGGAATCAAACTGTCCCTCAAAATCATGGTCTAGTGCAGCCAGGGAAAAAAAAATCAAACAAATGACTTTAGTAGAGAATTAAATTGACAATCTTTTCCATCAGGTACTCTAGTTCCCTTATGCATCTTCAATTACCAGGGAGGTTGACATGCTGTCACCAACCGAAATTTCCACATTTGGTCTCAATATGACGTGCAGGGAATTTTTCAAGATTTAGGGTAGCATCCACATCAAAAAAGTTTAAATCTACCACACATAATAAGTAGATCCAAGATCTAACAGTTCCTCAACTACTTATTGGTTGTTCTGGCAGGCTCGTCTAGAGATTTTCTCCCTAAAAATGTTAACCTTGCCAATCTCATTAATGCCAAAGAGGTTGAACTATATGTTGATATAGTTCAATCTCCATTTGGCTGTAGGTTCCTTTGAAATTGGTCGAGTCCAGTAAGTAGTCCTTTATAATATGTAAAAGTTTCATTAAAAAGAACAAGAAATTTTCTAATGCTAGAACATGTCGAATATGGGCGTGATGGAAACGTATCATCCATATTGTCAACCCCACAAAATAGGACGACGACTTAGTTGTTGTAGAACATCTTGAAGATTTGATACAGGACTGTAAATCTATGTGTAGTTTTGTTTACAAGTGGCCATTCCTTAGTTTGATCCAACAAACCATAAAGCTTTTAAATATCCAATATATTTAGAGTAGCAAACATTTACAATGACTATAGCAAGATCACTAATGCTTTCCACATCATTGACACGTTAAACCTTTTCGTATAGCAGCAAACTAACCTCAACGGAAGCCAGGAACATTTTTGCAAGAGCTTGTTTCATAGAGTGTGACAATGATTTCGTGAGCCCAAAATCAAGAAGGATTGGGCGATGTGGAGATTCCTTGCTCACCAGAAAGTTTCCTAGAACACAGAGAGAGATGCAAAGACAATGCATGAGAACTACGGATGCTCTTGAACACGGATGAGAGAGAGAGAGAGAGAGAGCAAATGAGAAATAACAGTGATGTATTACCAGGGTGAGGGTCACCATTGAAAAATCCATCAACATATATTTGGTGAGCATAAGCCCGTGTTATTTCCTCAACAAGCTTTTGTTTGTCAACATGAAAAGATTGCAGTGATTCAAGGTCGTTCAACCGAATTCCATCCATGTATTCCAAAATGAGAACCTTTTCTGTTGACTGAAGTCAAAAACATGAAACATATATTAACATGTGGCAAACTATATACAATGTCATACAAATTATGCGCCAGTCACATTCAGCAAAATCTTAATTGCCACTTGGAAAAGAAGCACACACACCACGACCAATACCCAGTGTGCATTAGCATTTAAACCTGCAACTGGTCTACTTTTAAGGACTCCTTGAGTGCCCGTAAGAGTACTTCAATATATTCCAAAAAAATTAATAACAGATCAGCTCTCCGCCAAAGCAAACCCTAATTTCCAAAATGAAATGTTAATGGCCGCACCAAAAATGCATTTTATGCTTTCTTACAATAAGAACAAAAATAAATCTGAGCCTTTGCCCCACAGGGGAGGAATCGAATATATAGATCATGTCTTGCTATAGGCGTTTCTCAAAGCGCATGTTTTCATTTAACTTGTAGATCCATCATGCATCTTTTCTATACTTTCCAAGTCTTATAGGGCCTTCCCCTTCTCTTTTTTGAGTTAATAATACTCTAATTACATGACATACTCATCTAAAGGTATCATCTGCAAATTCAAACCACCTTCACTGTCTTTCTCTTTTTTTTCATATATTGGGCTATTCCTACTTTGTTTCTAGTGAACTCATTACTTATTCTATCTAAAACAATTTTGACTTCAGTGTTTTATAGCCCATGAACCTTATCATGCTTCTCATTGCGTCCATTAAAATACATACGTAGGAAAATTAGTTCATGTTGGTGCACTAGAACTCTTTACTTGGTTGTCAACAAGATGCTGTAGTCAAACACTGTGATGCACGCCATAAAGTAGGAAACTTTCCAACATTTAAATGATTCCTTATGACAAATATCACGAAATGTGACAAAATTTTATGCTCACTGCCAACCTAATGAGATCCGCTTCTTTACCCGGACTTTGGACAGGCCAAGGTAAAAGTAACAACCCACTCTGATCAAACTTTAAACCAATGCATATGGAGTCCTCCAATGCTTGTAAAGTTACTTCAATAGATCGCAGAAAACTGGGTGACGAATAGCTCTCTGCCAAACCAAACCTGAATAGCTAAACGTGAATGACCTCAGTGAAATTCAACCTACCCAATCCCATCATACTAAAATCAATACTTTCTGCATATACATTGAAACTGTTGTTAATAATAAACAATATAGGCAGGCAGTTCTAGAGATAGTACTATCTTACACAAAATCTACCTGTTAAAGATAACAACAAAACCCTATCAAGCTTCATTGAATCATTAAAAAATGTCAAAAGAGAAAAAATAATTAAATAAATATAGAGTGGGTAACAGTAGGGAACTTAAAAGTGTGCAACCTGTATTACTTCTGGAATCAACACATCCACATGATTAGCAGGTACATCAACCTCATGCTTATTGTGGCACCCTAGATTTCTGGATACTTTTCTCATATTTTCTACAAAGATGAAAACAAAGCATGTATAACATCTTGCAAAAACAAGATACCATAAATGCGAAAATATTTCTGAGAAAGAATTTAATTTACCAGCCTCATGATTGAAATCCAATTCCTTCGGAGCTTCTTTGCACCATTCATCTATCATTGGGTTGAAGTCATACTGAGGTTCTGCCCATGCTACCCAGTCAACTATTGACTTTGCATTCTTCAGGTCCTACAGAACAAATTTGATAATCAATAACAAGTAGTGACACCACATAGTTCCAGCAAAAAGGCACGAGAAACAGCAAACCTCCAATATTATATCCTTAATGCCATCGTGCTGAACTTTGACTACTACATTCTGGCCATCCCTCAATGTTGCACGATGAACTTGTGCTATCTAATAAAGAGGTAAACATAAGATTCCAGTGGGTGCATGTAAGATTTTCATGACAAGTGCCCTACAAAGTGAATATGGAGCAAGCATCAAGGTGAGCATTAATTCCATATTCAACAAAAGCTAATCCATAACATAAACAATGTGGTGTGTTACACAGTAAGTAAGGTACATGCCAAAGATATTTAAAAATAACATTGCCAGTGTTGAAAATAAGTAAGTTCGTTCAGTGCGAATACTGAAAATAAACCTTCATCATAAGAGGAACATAAACCCTTAACCAATGCAGCAAAGGGGAAAGTAAACCTTTGTAGGGCCAGAATATTGACACCACGAAATCATGATAGCACAAACATCAATGGTTATTGACATAAATCTGTCCAATTAAGAGTGATTAAACTTTCCAAAAAGAAAGATAGCAATTCCAAATATGTTAACAATCCACTTTTTGATCCAAACGCTCCTGGACAGCCACAACTGAAGGGGCCAAGGTGAATAAATGACATTCCATTAGTGCAAAAAAGAACTTTCCAGAAACAATAATAAAGCACGTTCTAACTTATCCAAACTACAGATCAGTAACTACTGAAGCTTAAAAATGCTGAAGTCGGTAAAAGAATCAAAAAGCCTTTGGCTTGGAAGCTGTCAACTAGTGATTGTGCAGCCATTATCACACACATACATGAAAAACAAAAGATCTTATTCCATAACAGGTTGAAGCAATATTTGTATTTTCAGCTTCAAATATAAAAGGTTTAAATAAGTACAATACCATTCCGAGAATTTCATGAAGGTCAGGAGACAAAACAGTTACAGGAAAAGATGAATTAACTGTCAGAAATACATAGTCCATTCGTTTCACAGCAAAAGCTTAGAAAGTAAATTCTTCACAAAATTGTTTACACAATCTCATAGCAACCTAATCACAAAATCAAGATATATAGTAAAGCAAGTCCTTGTAAACCCCAGTCACCTTTCAGCCAGCAATCACGATGTCAAGCTTGTGTTTTTTCCCCATTTCTAGGGAGTCAAAGAACATTTGATTTTGCATTCCCTTTAAAACATGATTACAAGTTAAGATTTTTCATCAATGTTGCTTCAACTTGAATATAAAAATGCAATGTTGATAAAGTAGGGCAAGATTTATAATTGAATAAAACTTTCTTTAACCCAATCCACCAAGGATAAGACTTACCGATGCAGTTGCCAGGGGCACTTCATCATAGTTTATGAACATTTCATCCATGGATTTTCCCAGCTCTCTTTCTATTGTCATGCAAACCTGTTCAAAAAAAACATGCAGAATTTTTATAAAATTTTTAAAATATACCATAAAAATATAAACTTTACCCAAAATGATCAAAAAATTGGTTCAGAGGTAAATATTAAGTCCACAATTCAGGATCAAACCTGAGATAAGACATGAGATACATCAATCGAGAGAGTGTGTGGGTTTGTGATGTGAACAAAGAAATCAATCAATAAGGATTTCCTTAACTGTGCTCAATTTGCTAGAATCCAGACAAGAAAGGAAATCTGTGAATATACCAAGTTAATTTAAGTTCTCTCTTAGTCACAGAATTTTTATTTTTTAGTTTCAGTAAATTGCTGCATCGCAGGAATTTCCGAAATCTAGTTTCTATTTTGTTTGAGTTTATTTAGTTTAAGTAGTTGCCTTTTCTCATTTGGTTTAGTTCAAGAAAGTAGATTTTAGGAAAGGAGAAGTTTCCAAAACTGATTTGGACTTCCAACACATATTTGGGTTTAGTTTTAGGTCTATAAATAGTGTACCGCTTCAGGAGGAAAATTCCTGTGAAAGATGTCTCTTACGAGATGTGTGACGCAACCACCTACAGGTTCTAGGGTGATTCCTATACTTCCTTTCCAGTAATCAATCCAACCTTCTGTTTACTACAAGCCTAAGATTATTGTCTACAATCCTCCTATGTTTGTGCTGCTGTTTGTTGGCTGAGGCCTAAAGGTCTGAAGGTGTAGGTGATGACACCTAAGGGTTATTAGGAAGACAGACAACTGTATTTCAGGAATGAGAGAACTGAAAACTATGATCGAATCTCAGGGAAACTGAAATTTATTGGGAAAATAACTCTTTCAACTCTTTTGCACCATATCAAGGGATCTGAAGTCATCAAACCCAACAGGGAGTTACACCTCACGCTTCCCTTGAAAAAGACAAAAATGTCTCAAGAACTTCTTCTTTATGTTATTCAACTATAAAGTCTCCTCCAAGAGAGGTACACTATCTATAGATTCTAACACTCAAACCAATCTTAGATTTGTAATCACCCAACATGTTCGAACAGGATGAATATCATATCTATACTCAACAAAAAGGTAGCGATGGCCTAAATAAACTTCACAAACAAAGACTGAAAGTAGGAAATCTAAAATTAAGAAAATTCCCACAGAGCAGCAATTCACTGAAATGCTCTTGACAATTAAAATCCAAATTACTAAAAACACTACATTTCTGCACCGAATTGTTGAGTAAAAATAATATTCAGTTATCCAACATGTTGGTTACCTTCATTGATTTTCACGAAACTTGGCACATGACTAGGAATGCTTGATCTAAAATGTCCTTGCATTCTTTGTTGTCCACATGGGGTGGGTGGGTGGGTGTGTGTGTGTCTGTGTGTGTGTGTGTGCGTGTGTGTGAGAGAGAGAGAGAGAGAGAGAGAGAGAGATATCACTGAATCCAATAGGTAAAAACACTGTACCATGGACCGGATGGGTGTTAAAATCAGAATTGTTAAATTGAGGATACTGGATTCGAAAAAACAGTTGAATCTGGGGATGAAAACATGGCTTGTAACCAATCTGACTGTAGTGAGTTTTTAGTTACAACTATTTGTAACATTGGACTATGTCAGGATATCTAGTGTTCCCATAATTATCTTCTAGGAATCTTCAACCAAAGTTGTTAACATAACAAAGAAATGACAAAAATAGCAGGAGCTTTGTTAACAGAGCATGTGGTCATTCCTCGAAGGAAGTTCAAGTATGGAGCCAGGAAACCAGATTCATCACTTTAGGAGTAAGCCCAAACTCATAAGACTAACCAGTATAAAATCTATCTGATCCTGTGAAGCTACTAGTTGATTGGTACCTATTCGGTCTCACAAGAGGACAAGGGCTTAGCTCATGATCTCCAGTCTATAAAACCACATTTTTTGTAGGAGGCGGGAGGCCTTCTGTAATGTTTCTCATGTAAATGATTTTCATAATTCACATACCAGTGGTTCATACTTTAGTGCTCCGTGGTTGACATATACTAATACATACCATGTCAAGCTATTATTGCAAATAAACAATTATCTGTCCTCTGTTTGGTTAAAAACACTTGTTAGCAGAGGTATCCTCAGCGTGGAGAAAGACAGATGCCTAACTGGTGGGCTTGACCAAGAGCATGGTTCAGCAAGTAGTTTCAGACTGGGCTTGGAAATCAAACAGCCTAATATTGTTGAGGCATACGACACCCATGAGTGCAGACCACAATTTCGAACATATTTGGGTAACACTGCATACTGCAACAAGATGCCTTGTGGTATGTATACCAAGTGCTAGACATGGCAGATTCCCAAAAAAAAAAAAAAAGAACTAAGAACTAACACCAGAGTGAGTTATGACATATTAGTTGTTCAATACAAAACAAGTTGTGATTGTGATAACTACTCTTTGTAGCATGCTTCATTAATCCAGGCATTATATAAATGAAACTTTGTTGGAGAACTCCGATGAGAATATTGTAATATTAATTGTTCAGAACTACTAAATGGTTGAATTTTGGGTAACACTAACCTTTCCTTCTAGTTCTAACAAAAAATAGCATTCCAATAAAACTGACTTCAGAGAGTAAGAATACGCAGACATACAGAAGACACAAACTAGCACCAAAACCTGTAGATGTGACCACAACTTCAAGCTGTAATCTAGCATAAGTCTTCCTCTAGCGAAGGTAGAAAAGATAGGGTCAAAGGAACAGAAGAATCTCTTCCCATTTTTTCAATTTTTCTTGCTTTCATTTTTCCGTTTTCCTCTTTTTTCTGTATAAATATACTGTTTACAGACCATAACAGCTCTCTCAACACCTCCAAAGCCCGAACTAGGCTAGACAAGATCTCTACCTTGGCCAACATCATAAGCTCTCCATGAAATATACCCTTGAAAGCTAATACTCCATACATTTTCAGTGCTATTAGTTTACAAATATTTCCAGATGTCATAGTAAACAAGAACAACATTAATAGAACTTGAAAGCTAATAGTGCAGATAAGACATCTTCTATGAGGCATGCATTAGGAGAAAGATTCCTTTAGGAAAGGTTAACCAATAAGGTAATGAATGCTTTTCCCACAATTTTAATATCTTCTCACTACATGTTTCAGAAAGCAATTGCCACCCTTCAATATGAAACATAGGCCGCTCCAGTAAGAAGCACTACAATTGTGGCTACTCCAGATTTCAGAATAAAAAATCCTGGCCATGGTCAATGAAAAAAGGGTACTAATCAACATATATTGCACAAAATGGCCCTTTTACCATCTAACTCATTTCGTGCTCTCTAATTGATCGTTGAAAGTAAACAATTAGATAAAGATCATCATATTCCATGTTTGATCGATTTGGATAAAAATCACTTGTGGGAGGAATAATTGCTAAAAATTGGCATAAATGGGGACAGAGAAGTAAACATTTAAAAAAAGAAAAATAGTTAAATTTTCATCGTTTATTCTGCATGAATAGTGAACATAAAATAATCAGTTACTTATCTACCTGACTGGAAGGAACAAAAAGTGAGACAGTTGAAAGGTTATTTCAAACTTGGGATGGCAGTCAAAGTCGGAATAATGAGAACTCAAAAAGATAACATTTCATCTGGAAAATCGTTTTTGCTAATGACAAATGGGAAACTATGTCAAGCCTTTATAAGGGTAGTGAGATGCAGAACATCAAACCTTCAGAAGTAGTGAGCTCAGGAAGCTAAATAATGCAAATGATGTTATTCCAAAGAACTATTTACTTCATAGAAGTAGAGTCATTTCGAATGCATGGTGAAAAGTTGGCATCGGCTAAATTGCGGACTTGATTGCTTGCAGACAGAGACGATGTTATGGGCAGTATTAAAGGCCATCAAGATGTCTTCTATATTACAGGAGATAACTGCAATAACAAACCAACCCATATGTCTTCCTCTTCCATCTTTTCTTAAGTAGTTTCTTCAACTGCTTTCAAGTATATGCTCTGCAGACATAATGAAACCTACAGCTATCAAACTTTTAAAAGCCTCCTAATCCTAACCGATTCCGAAAGACTCTGATAACCCGACCATCCTTCTTAAAACTTTTACCGGTTTAACAACATTAAACTACTAAATAAAAAATTTTTAAAAAAAAAAAAGATAGTGCTACTTATAACCCTGAGAATCATTGGAATTCACAAATCTTAAGAGCAACCTTAAGCATGATTTGCAATTTTTGCCACAACAAGAAGGAAAATCATACTTCAGACATGATAAAAAAAAGCCAAAAGCCTTTCCTTCCTTGTGACTAAACCATACAGACAAATCCTTCATCAACAAACTAATGAAACCTTTCTAGCTAACCAGAACTTTGAACACCTTGCCCTAAAAACTACTGCTTGACTTGTACCTTTACAGTAGCCTGCTAACAGCAGAAGCCCTTGGCAGGATTTAACAGCTTGATGTTACTAGTAACTTATATTGAATTGTAGTATTTCCTTTTAGCAAAACCAAACGAACAGCTTGCATACAAAGTTACATGCAATAAGAGCCAAAAAGAACTGCATAGGAAACTTGCAAGAAAGTGGATCACACTCCAATCAATAGAAACCCAATTTGCATCCACATATTGCAGCAAAATATAACAACATTCACAACAGAAACCAAACTGAACAAATTACCTCTTCCAGAGGACGTGGAGGAAGAGAATCCTGTAATTGCTTCAGAAGGGATATGTAGGCCTGGGGAAGCACATCTGCACGCGTGGATAGATACTGTCCAAGTTTCACCCATAAACCCTCCAGCTCTACTATCACTTTAAGAACGCGTCTAGCATTGCGCTCATGGGCTTTTTGCCATAGCGCAGCTTGCTTCGATTTTCTCGTCCATTTATCCCTTTGTTGTAAAGCCTTGACGTATGTGATTTCAAATAGGAATAGTCAATATCATCAAGTGCACATATAAGCATAAAGATTCTCACATAGAATCCATACTAATATCTAATGTCAAGATATGAAGCCATACCTTGTAATCAAGATAAATTACAAGAGCCAATGCAAACACTCTCATGCGTCTCTTGTAAATGTTTCCCCACCCCATCTAATGCAGCTTTTCTTTTTTTTCTTTTTTTTTCCCCAACCTTGCTGCAGAAAATCAATCCTATCAATCTGTAGCAAGGAAAGAATCCACAAGTAAGGCATCCATAAAAGGGATGCAAAGCACCTAAAAAGCAATCACTAACATAAAAAATGTGTTAACTGAATTCAATTATGTGAGTCCCAATGGAGGCAGCTTCTCAGGTCCTAAATTCAAGGTTGATACAGAACATTTGATGCCTCAAGAAACGGTTGTGGGTAGAAGCTATTTAACCAATAGATAACAAAATAAAACAAGGAACTTGTTAAAAGATTCAGCACTGCATATTGTTGAGAATCATACTACATAGCAAAAGTTACCAAAATTCCAGGTCGAGCGTCTCAAAATTAGAGAATTAAGACTAGGAGACAAGCACTGATCCCATTTAATAAACATTTGCTGCAAAAAAGAAACTTGGTTCCAGCCCATGCACTCGAAATTTTCCCCTAAACAGACCTACCCAATCATATCACCATACCTCCAAGGAAATTCTTCTTTTATATCGGATGCAGTCAAACCGAGTCCAAGATTATCATGAATAAAAAATATTGAAATGAGCTGAACTCAATCATCCATCAGTGGCATCAAATTTTTTGAACTACACTATACATATACACATAGATATTCATGTATAAACACACAGGGTAATTTCCGGGAACAAATCAAATGCAACAAATTAAGGACAAAATTATACTTTTTCCGAGAAATCTAACGGGACATTAAAATAAGTAACAAGAAAACAAAGGGAAGAATCACGATGAAGAAAATCAACAGAAAATATCAGGGGCTCTTTTACCAGTATTGGAGGACGACAAGGAAATGAAAGGAAGAAAGAGTCTTACTCTACGAAAGCCTTGAAATTGGAATATTGCAGCAGTTGTGGTATAAGCGTACACAGCGTAGACAGTATGAGAACCCGTTAGAATAATTCTAAAAAGGTCGGTTCCGGCCACTAGCCTTGACTATGACGCCATTTACGACGTCGTTTGCAAGTTTGGTTGGATTCTTCCATTGCAGTAGTCGTTTTCTGCCTCTGTTGACATTTCCTTTTATTCTATTGGTAGTTTCTCTCTACTCCATTATTATAGTAATATTTAGTGTTGAAAATTCCGAATTTGACCGTGGTCACTGGTCACCCTTTTCTTCTCTCTTCAACTCGTGATTAAAAAAAGCTAGATATTTATTCGTATCACAAATTTGCTATTTGTATCACAAAATAAATAAAATAACCAAAATGTCCTTATGATGGAAAAATGTTAAAAATTATTAAGTACGGGACAAAAACGCAACAAAATTGCGTTTTGACCATGATCGGAAACGCAGAAAAAAACATTTTTTACATTCAAAATATAATGACGATGATGTTTTGGAAGATAAAAAACGTCAAAACCTAACGAAATTAATAAACAAAAACGTAGCAACTTAACATTTCTTGCGCTAGCGAAACGTCAAACCATAGCGTTGCGGCCATGGGTTGCTCGTTAAAATGATGCGTTTTATCCATGGTTCGCTCGCTAAAATGACACGTTTTTGACTAGCACAAACTAAAAATCGGTTAAACGCTTAAACCACAGCTTTCTTGAGACATTTTATTCGAAATTAAACTTTGAAAACGCGAATTGAGTTAGATTTTTACAGCAAAAAACGCAGAAATGGACGGAGGAGATGGCGAATCATCACAAAGACACGGGGTGGGCAAAGGTCTAATGATAAACAAAGTAAAAATCGTTATGAATTTGTTGTTGTTTCTGCATTTTAGGGCATAATCGGCCCATTTTTTCGCTGTTATTTGCATTGAATCAGTGATGTTTTGCGTTATTTTTGTTAGAAATCGCTGTTTAGTTGCGTTTTAGGTATGTAGAAACGTAATTTGGTAAGGATTTTGGTGCCAAAATCGGTAATGTCTGAATTTTGGGCGAATTAAAACCGCAAAATTGCTGCGTTTTTGCCGGACAGAAACGCCATCGGCAGGCGTTTTGATTGACTGAAAACGCCGTCGGGCTGCATTTTAGATGTTTCGAAACGCAAGTCTGTTGTGTTTTGGTTGTTCGAAAACGCAAGTATGTTGCTTTTATGAATAGATAAAACGCAAGTATGCTAGCGTTTTACATTGATAGAAAAGTTAATTTTGTGCTTTTCTTAGTAGTTAAAACGTAAATAGGTTGCGTTTTTGTTTGATAAAAACGCTGATTTGGTGTGGTTTACAATTTGCACTTATTTAATTTGATTTAAATTCCACAATTGAATTTTATAATATAATAGCTTTTATTTATTTATTTATTTATTTATTTATTTAGGGTGGCGCTAAGTTAAAGCCACAAGTAGATAGGCAGCGTCCCACAGCTTTTGCTAGAAGGCAGAAGGTACCTGTGAGGAGGGGAAGAGGTAGAGGGATGGGTGGGGGTCGTGGTGGAGGAGGTATTGTTATTTCTGAGGAAGGACGAGGAGGTGGTGGACAAGGAGGTGGTAGACGGGGAGGTGGAGGTGGCGTTGGAGTCGGTAGAGGAGTTGGAGGTGGCAATGACTCCTCATTTCAGTTGAGGGATGAGTATTACGATACTACTGATTCCGATGACACTGATGATAGTGAGGACGAGCCTATTGTTAGTTTTGAATACAGAAAAGCTATGACTTGTATCAAAAACTAATATCTACACTTAACATATCATTTTGTTTCGGTATAAATTTGTTCCATTATATCATAGAACTAGATAACGGGGTGTGGACAGACACAGTAGATACCGTTATTGGTTAAAGTATTGATATATAAAAAGTATGCTCGTAACCGAGATAGTCTGAACATACTATCGGTATAGGTTATTGTGTGGTTTGGAAATTAGTTTATCTAAACTAGTTTAAATTACACGGATATGCCCGGGGCATATTGAGCACGACCAGTTTGCATAGAATTGACTTATACTGATCGACGTAGTCAATTCGGTCCTAGTATTCGGTCTCTCAATCCCGAGATTGGGACGGGCGCGAGAGTTGAATATTGTATACTTTGATTTGCCAAAGAGTGCGGTCAATTGAGGCCTATACCTCGGTAGGTTTGGTATGTGATGTTTAGCTTCTTACGTGTCGTTGCTAGTCGGAGGAATCCACGTACCGGTTCGCCGGGTTGATGGTGCTCCCGAGATGAGCTCGTAAAGTCTATTATACTAAACCCGGCCGGTGAACTTTATGTTTGGTATAATAAAAGGACGAGTGGTACTAATCTCGGAAATCAAGAAGTCGGTGAATTAATTTGTTAGTAAATCGATAAACCGACGAGCGCTAGATCTTTAATGTGGAGAGATAGAATAAAATATAATGGCGCGATGTAAAGTCGTTTTCGAGCGGTAGTTCCATAATTGGTCCGATAGTGGCACGACTAATTATGCATTTGACTAATCAACAAGGTGAATTAATTAATCCTAAAGGTGTAATTAATATTTAATCGACAAAGTGAATTAAGAAATTAATTCTATATGAATTAATTAATTCTAAGGGTTCGATTAAATTAAATTAACAAAGTGGGTTAAATAAATTGATTTAAATGGGTCGATTGGAGTTGATTAGTCGGGAAGACTTAGCGGTCAACGAAAGTCAAATTAAAAGGCCTAACTCGAGAGCCCATTAGGCCTCCATTAGAGCTCCTATAAATAAAAGACTTGAAGCCCAAGAAAACCTAAGGAAGTCTTGCAAGACAATTTTTCTTGCTTTCTTGAGTGAGAAGGTTTAAGAGAGAGAATTTTTCTTCAAGAATTTTTTCTCAAAAACAAACCAGATTTCTCACTTCCTCGAGATTGGATTCAAACCAAAGATCACTCCTTTCTTAATTGAAAGATCTTTCGCTCGGTTTTTGAGCAGGAAAAACCTGCTGCTGCCGCAGTTTTCTTAAATTCAGCAAAGGGCTGCTGCGCGGGTTTCTTTGAGAATTTCCTGCTGTCGATTTTGATGCTACTCATTGCGTTTGATTCGGCCTGAGTCTCGTTGATCTCTTCTTGGTGATCCGAGGCTTGGGCTGTCTAGATCACTAGTGGGTAGCTTGAAATTTGGTTGAAGGAGAGGCGGTTTTCATGAAAGGCAGCACCTTTCCATTTCGGCAGCAGTGGGTAGATTGTGGGTCAAATTAGTGATCAGTTTTTGGTTTGTTTTGAGTCCGATTAGAGAGATTTCCTTGTGGGCTAAGCAAGTAGACTTCGATAGATTATTGCCCACGCAATATTCGAAGTTTCTACGGAGATATCTATTGGATTTCTATTGGAATCGCAACAAAGATTGGATTTTTCTTTAGGCAAGGGACTTCGCTACAAAAGGTAGAATTTTTAAATTCCGCTTTTATTAAAGATTTAATTTTTTGTGTCCCGATTAATAAATTAAATAAGTATAAGCCTAGATCCATTCATGGGTAAACTAATTTGAGCCTGAGCTTGGTCGAAAGCTTCCGACTCTGGAATGCATTGCACGAAAGTGAGGTTTTCGATTTAGCCCGGGCTTGTTCAGTTTTCCTTCACCTATTGGGCTTCAAGAGGAGGAGGAGCATCCGCACCATGAGAAGCAGGAGCAGTCACGGCAGGAGGAGGCCAATGGGAGTGGACGCCCACTCGAGGATCAGGGTGAAGGGGATACCTAAGGAGGTGACCCTTCTCACCCACATGCTGAGAGGACCGTCCGGTATAGGAATCCGGACGACGGCCAGTTCGAGAAGGTGGATCCTGCTTCAGGTACGCGTTTGAATTTATATGCATAATTATTTATAATAAGTAATTGTTTTAATTTAATTGTTGATAAAATTAGTTTATTGCTTGACTTAATTGTGTGTTTTTTATATAGTTCAATAATTATTTTAATTTGCATATGTATTTGCTTGACTTATTTGTTTTTGTAGTTAATTATTTTAATTGATTTAGATTACAAATTGCATTAACTAGCATAACGTACAAAACCACCTAGCACCATGTTCTAAAAAACAACTTGAACACGTTCAAAAACACCTATCATATGTAGTTGCTTATTGTACTTATTTGTTAATTACATTAATTTGTTTTTGTACTTATTTATTTTAATTGTTATAGATTATAAATTGCATTAACTATCAAACCGTCGAAAAACATCGATCACCACGTTAAAAAAATAATAATAACAAAGTTAAAAACACCTAACACCACGCACAGAGTCAACAATCAAAACTTCCACGAAACACTTATCACAATATCCAGAACAACTACATTGAATTAATTAATTTAAATTTAAAATGAATTAAAGTGTTATTTAGTTGTTTATTTTAAGTTGTTTACATTAACTATGCAAGACATCCAAAAACAACTTTCACCACGCACGAAATCAACAAACAACAGTTTCACCAAACACTTATCACAATATCCAGGACAACTACATTGAATTAATTAATTTAATTTGAAATTGAATTAAATTTTTATTTACCTGTTTATTTTAAGTTGTTAAATTAACTATCAAAAACGTCCTAAAACAACTATCACCACGCACGAAATCAACAAACAACAGTTTCACCAAACACTTATCACAATATCCATGAAATCTACATTGAATTAATTAATTTAATTTTAAATTGAATTAAATTTTTATTTACCTGTTTATTTTAAGTTGTTAAATTAACTATCAAAAACGTCCTAAAACAACTATCACCACGCACGAAATCAACAAACAATAGTTTCACCAAACACTTATCACAATATCCATGACAACTACATTGAATTAATTAATTTAATTTTAAATTGAATTAAATTTTTATTTACCTGTTTATTTTAAGTTGTTTACATTAACTATGCAAGACCACCAAAAACACCTATCACCACGTTTAAAAAAAAAAAAACACAAGATTAACAAAATTCAAAAACAACTATCACCACGCACGGAATCAACAATCAACACTTCTACCAAACTCTTATCACCATAACCAGGACAACTACATTGAATTAATTGCTTTAAGTTTAAATTGAATTAATTTGTTATTACTTGTTTATTTGAAGTTGTTTATTTAATTTATATATTTATTTATATATTTATTTTTGTCAATTTAGTTCACCCTAGGAAGCGCGTGAGGCAGGATCGGAGTTAGATAGTTACAGGGCCCATTGAGGGGGGCCCTAAAGATGATAGTCTTATACTAGCTTTTTAGGGCATGTGGTATCTAGATATTGGCAGGAGGGGGTGCCTACTAGATACCACCTTAGATGCCACAATAGAGGTAGCATGTACGACATGTTTGAGAGGTGGATCGCATCCATGACGGTGGAGGGTGCGCAGATTTTGAGCGGGACATGACTTGGACACCTGCCCCGCATTATGCACTGGAGCATTGATGAGCTTCTCATCAATGCGTTTTTGGAGAGGTGGCAGCCGGATACGAATTTGTTCCACCTCCCATTCGGAGAGATGACCATCCTCTTACACGATGTGTGGGAGATTTTGAGGATTCCAGTCGATGGTCGACTTATAACCGAGGTTACACCGTCTTCCACTATACTGTCATGGTCTAGGGGTTTGCTAGAGATTCCTCCAGAGGAGTGGCTAGACGGTGATTTGTACAGGAATTGTGGATTTTCTACTCAGCGGGTGATCAAAAGGTGTATGCAGCGGGCCAGGGATGATTCGGATGTGGCCGCTCTAGTATGGAGCCTTATTGGGACTTGTCTGTTTACAGACAAAAGTTCCAATAAGTTTATGCTAGCCCCTGTGGTACAGGTTAGGAAGGGGTTGGATCAAATTGGGCAGGAGGCATGGGGTACAGCGACACTTGCATTCATGTACCACCATCTAGGGTGTGCGAGTCGCCACGGGACGCAGAGCTTCGCCGGATGCATGTCTCTATTACAGTCATGGATCTATGAGCACTTCTCCAATTTCAGACCCCATCCTATGCCCCTTCCATTGCATGACACACAGGCGCGTGCAGCGAGGTGGGCCATCGACAGCCACCGGGGTACAGAGCAGCGTTTGAGCTCCATACACACTTGACGAGATGACCGCGGACATGGTTAGTAAATATTCAGAAATTTTAAAAATTATATTTTGGTTTAATATAGTTTTATATAGTTTATTATTTAAGAATTTTTAAATAATTTTCAAAGGTCACTTGGATGTCATACGGTCGCGACGCCATATCGAGGACGCCGATGACCCTGTACCGAGGACTTATTGCATACAGGGATCACATCGAGCCGTACATGCCAGACCGATACGTCCACCAGCTTGGGTATGTCCAGTGGATTCCAGCTCGATTCATCCGTCCCGGCAGGGATACATACCGCGGCTACACTGGAAGGCCATATGTGGTCCGACATGCCGTGGAGTATGCCGAGTCTACCTGAGAGGAGTTTGGGACGACATCCATGGGTATTTCCCTCATTGGGAGGCAGCAGACCGGTGGAGCTGTTGCTCGGAGTGCTTCAGTCGACGGCTATTTGGAGTAGTTTCGGGAGCGATCACGTCCGCGAGTCCTTCCTATCGATCCCCAGGCTGTTATAGAGCCACGTCGACCACGTCGCGCCGCCTCAGAGTTTGTAAGTATTCATGTTAATTTGTAAATTATTTTATTTATTAAATTAAATTCATTTTATTTGACTCTAATATATTGTTTATATATTTGTAGTGGATGGGTCGGTTTGGCCAGCTACATCATGCATTATTAGATGTAGTGCGGGAACGAGCACCAGATCTGTACGCGGAGTTCGCACCTGCCACTACAGACATAGAGGATGAGTTCGACCACTCAATATGATTGCCTATTGTATTATTTATTATACTTTCATATTGTGTTTATATTTTATTTATTATTGTATAAATGATCCACATATTATATTGTATATTCGATGATTATATTTGATTGTCTATTTGATACATATATTGTATTGTATGCTTATATTTTATCCTACATTCCACGTCCCAAAAGAGTTATACAAATTTAGTTGACAACAAGCAACCAACTTACAAAAAAAAAAAAAAAAGGACAATATTTTGGAATTTACAAAATTTTACTATAAGGATATGAGTAATACAACATATTTCACATAACAATATACATCCTAGCCATCACGTAGTGCAATCTAAGCATTAAATCTACCTTCCAAATTTTGTGGCCAACCTTCTACAATTTCAGCATGATGCTGATGTTGTCAAACAAAGCTCAACGACGGGATAGGGCACTCATCGACCACATCTACACGTACGTAATGGTTCCCATTTACATGGGCAAGCGATATAACCCATTCAGGTTGTGTGTCGGCACTGGAGGAATACAAAGGTAATACAGAATAATTTCCATCTGGACGAGTAGGGCTCAAATGTATTACCAGTGCATTTGCATAAGTGGCGAGAGGGAACAAATTCGTAGGTGTAGCCATCCAATGCTGCTCACCATAGTCTGTGCCTTCAAAACTTACTCGCCTAAGTACCATAGCCACGTGATCACCATCAGGGGGACTCAACTCCAAAGATTGAAATACACCCCAATACCTGTCCGGATGGCTTGTAATCTCTCCACTCAATGACCTGCGAGCTAATCTCCAATATTTCTCCTGGCCAAAAAGGTAAGTAGAAATTACTCGGAAACCACAATGGCCATCCCCAATGACATCTGACCAGCCTGTACAGTAAGGCTGGAAAAATGCTGGCACACACTGAATGTCTCCACCAAAACCTGCCCAGTAATTATGTCCATTTAATAAACATAACTGCATACTGTATATAGACGTCCAAAAAATATAATAAAAATGCAACTACAAAATTTTATTTATACAAAAATAGAAAAGGACTTATTTACCTGTCCGTAATGGAGAATGACCATCAAAACCTGTATGAATACGGTGTGATTGACCCGTCGAGCAGCCGGAAGAACCTGAACGACACCTGCCACGTCGGCCACGTGTCGCTCTCTCTCGTGAGCTCCACTCGCGCATTACAGAATGATGTAATCTACTTGGTGGTCGCCCCCTTTGGGGTCCCGAGACATCTGACTCTCCAACACTGGCCATGTCAGAGTACATCTCCTCTACATACGCCCTATTCAACAGACAGGCCAAAAAAGACGGACTGGTAGATACTGTAGGGACGACAGTCTCGTTGAAATACCTTAACAAAAAAATATATTAAATGTAAACTACTTTAAAAAATTATCAAATGTGAAATCAATTTAATAGTATTAAAGTTCATATATTAAAAATGCACCTAATGTCCTTATCAATGTAATTCGAATCCCCCTGTGATGGCACAATGGTCAACCTCTTCCAAAACTCATGTACGTGTGGGAGTAGGGGATATTCAGGCAATGACTGGGCCTTGAATATGTCACAAGCACAAGGAATCCCACGTGTCACCTTGGGCACACATCCACATTGCTCGATTATTGCGCCTGCCAACTTATTCTTTCTTCGAACTTCTTTCCTAACCAACTTCAAACAATGGTGTGACACATACTTGTTCAAATAACAGTATGGAAATCCCTGCATACTTGTTTGAGTCGTGGAAATAGAAGCCTCAAGCGAGCCTCTGTTATAATGTCAAATAAAAATAAAATGAAATAAAACATTTATAATAAATAGTAGTATAATAAAATTGAATGATATGAACTAATAATAAATTTAAAACTTAAACAATTAAATTATTAAACTAACTCGATGTGAGGGTACAAGTGGCTGAGATGAGAGTCGATCTTTGTGAACAAAGTGTCAAGGGAATTGGTGAAAGAATTCAGCCAATCTTTCATAGCAGCATGCGAAACCTCTACTCTGTTAGTGGAAGTATTACCAAAGTGGAGAAATTGATTTGTCCAAGCACGAACAAATTTCTCCTTGTGAATGAGCCATGTAGTCTCAAAATATTCAACAGCCAACGACTCAATTAGAGTGTACTTAACCTTGAAATTCTACAATAAATGGTTAAACTCTTCTACAGTCGGAGCCTTAATAATTTTCTTCCACAAATTGTCATGAATATCACATGCTAAGGTTTTGTTTCTTCTCCCAACATTTTTTTCCAACCACGCATTCACATTACGGCCAATATGCCACAAACATAACAGGTGATGTGAAGCGGGAAAATGATCCTTAATTGGCTGTAACAAACCCAACTCCCTATCTGTCACAGTCACACTAGGTACCAAACTAGCCGGCAGCAAAAATCTCAAGTTCCTCATCACCCAGTCATATGTACCCTTTGACTCATTTCTAACAATAGCAAATGCAATATTGAAATTGTTATTTGTTGGAGTCATACCTACCATCTCGACGACAGACATTTGGTACTTGTTGGTCTTGTAGGTAGAATCAATCCCCACCACCCAATACCATCTGTGGAACATCTGAATTGAGGTTGGATGTGCAAAGAAGACATGTGTGATCTCATCAGTGTTCGCATCCTTCTGAATCTTAACATAATACTGCTTCTTCTCAGCCAAATGCATAAATTGCTGCCCAATATTCCTACCTGCCAATCCGGCGGTCTTCATCTCTCCTTTCAAATTGTACACTGATTTGATTGGTACCTGGGAATCGGGAAACTGTTTATTAACAGCTTCCCAAATACACTTTGGCTTCACATTCGCCCCAAGCATAAATCCAGCAACAACGTTTGACTCTTTTGTAAAATGGCTCAACTGTCTGTGCCCATATGGATGCCTTATACATGTAAATCCCATTTAGTTATAATAATAATTCATACATACAAAACATCAATCAACTTAATTACTATTATGCGCAAATAATGTAATACCAGTGTGATTGTGAGTTGACGCTGCTCCTGGATTTGTATAAACCATGTGATGTCCCAGATCAATTCTCTTACAAGTCAACCTGAAGGGGCAATTAGTGCCGCTCCTTCTTGTATTCTTCCGTCTGGTTGGGAGAGGGGCTTTGGCAGGATCTCTCCATCGCTTGCACCAAAAGTAGTACGTCGCAAATCCTTGATTACCTCCCCTCTTTGTAATGAGGAACTTCAGCCCCTTAGCTATTTTCTGGCAATGTTTCAAAGCCTTACTAATAGTGCGAAACTCTCTGTCAATCTTAAAATATCTACTCAAATCTGCGCCAGGTTCAAGTTTCACCGCCTCTCATTGAGGATGATCCGCCTCATTGTCATCTTCATCCGACTCTTCATCATCCGACTCCTCTTCATCCTCATCCTCCTCTTCAGCCTCATACACCTCCTCCTCCTCGTACTCATCATCGTCATCCTGTATGTGAATACACACATAAATTAAAACAAAACACTTTTAATATTAAATTTACAAAAACACAGTCAAAATTACATACGCAACAGTATGCATGAAATATGGTAACCATTATCATACAAAAAAAAAAGGAATTCTTACAATTATTTCTACAAAAAACAAGACACATTTATGATTCTTGCAATCAAAACCGCAATATATTTTACATAATATATAAATAAAACGCAACAATTCCACAATTCCTTAAGCAAAAAACGCAGCAAGATTTAGTTTACTGCAACCTAAAACTTAACACTTTTTATATAATGCATGTCAAAAAACGCAGCACTTTTTACATAACAGACGTAAAAAACGCAACACTTTTTATATATTAACTGTATGAAACGCAGCAAAATAACGATTCTACCATGGCGAAATAGCTAAACAGCAGCATTTAAACGCTTCCTAAACGTCATTTTAGCGTGTTTCGCCCTATATTTTTTTTAAAAAAAACATATAACTTTACGGTTCGAAAACTTAGCATATCGTGATACTTCGCGTGCTAAATATTCTTTCGACGTCAACTAAATGATAGACCGAATGTTTTTTAAGTTAAGAATTTGTTTGGATTTGTTTTTTAGATAGTTGTTGTGTATACCTTTTTTCCTCCAATTCACATGAATGTATGTAAACGTTTTTGGACGTCTGTACATGTCAAAAACATACCATTTTTACTAGCGAACCATGGTTAAAACGCAAAATTTTAACGATTTGATAGATTAAAAACACATCATTTCAACGAGCAAACCATGGTGGAAACATCCAATTTTAAAGTTTTTATTAGCCTTAATCGTTAAAGTTAAACATTTTTTTACATCATTAACGCATTTGTTTAGCGTTTTAAATATCTTCAAACGTTATCCTGCCTAAATTTAATATGTCAAAAACGTTTTTACAGTGCGTTTTTTATGAGAAACAAACGCAATTTTTTCCCCTTTTTTTACATAAAATCTGTCAATTTATCAAGAATTTTGTCCATAAGGGCATTTTGGTCATTTTACAATTTTTTTTTCTTATGATACAAATAGCAATTCCATGATCCTCATTTTTTTTTCTAATTTGTCAGGAATAATTTGGGTATAAAAAGTAAGCGAAATAACAAAATAAGGGGCATGAAATAAGACTTTACTGAACATATTTAATCTTATACTTTTGGCCATTAAACTTTTTTCATTGACTAATTATCCTCTTTTTTTAAAATAACATATTAATGATCATTCCCTTAATTTTTTATGTTTGTACTAACGAATTTAAAGACATATGACATTCACCTATTTATAATTTTGGATGAATTACACTTTACTCCTCTTAACTTTGGTTAAAATACAAAACCGCCCTAAAAATCTAAAATTTGCAAAAAATTATCCCTTACGCCACCCAAATCATTCACATCCGAGCCCTCATCAATGGAGAGATGATGCAATCGAATGATATCATCCAATTTAATAGATCAATAGACTGTAATACCCTTAATATAATTACTCACTAAAGTCTTAGACTAAAATACCCCTCCTACCAAATATAAACTCTTTTTTCAATTATTTTCCATTTTTAACATATCTTAAAATATTTTCTTTTCTTTCATTTTATGTTTTCAAAAAAGATTTTCTTTTTATTTTCACTCTTTCATTTCTCATTTTTTAAAATTTAAAATAAATTTGATTTCTTTTTTACTTTTTTATTCTCTTTATTTTTCTTTTCCAATAAAAATATTTTTCAGTTTTAATTTATCCATTTTATCTCAATTGGGTGGAGCATGAAATTTTTTTCCAATTTTTAAAATTTTAGGGAGGTTTATGTATTTTAACAATAGTTAAGGGGGTAAAATATAATTCACCCAAAAGTATAAACAGATGAATTCTAAAATTTGCCCTAAATCTATTAGTATAAATATAAAAAATAATGGAGTGACCATTAATATGTTATTTTTAAAAATGAATGGGTAATTAGTCAATCAAAAAAGTTTGGTGATAAAAAATATACGATTGAATAAGTTTAGTGACTTTTCAATAAGGGTGGGCATGATTTGGCCGAAACCGGTGAAACCTTTGGCCAGTTTGGTTGGTTTAAAAATTTTCTCTCATGCCTAATTGCCTCCAATTGCATGCACCATGAATCAATGCTACAAGATTCACGACTTTCTTCAAATCTATGTTCTTCGCATCCACATCCAATCAGTTTTAGTCCCAGACCCTGCTTTCTCTTGCAGAATTCTTTAGATTTCCAGCGAACTTCTTCAATTTTGACAGTTTCGAACAAAAGAATCTGCTCGCCATGGTTGGGCTTGATGCGAATACGATAGCAGCGTGGTGTGAAAAAAGGAAAGAGAGAAAGAGAAAGTTAAAAAAAAAAAAATGTAATCGGGCTTGGACTTGTTGCAATCTGGGCTGTATCACTAGTTTTGGGACCTAACAATTGTTGAGAATTCATGGACTCTAAATATATTTTGAAGTGAAAGTGGATCATCAAAAGGGGCCCAACTTTTTCAGCCCAAAAATTTTTTTTAAAAATCACCAACTTCACAACAGAGTCGGGAGCTAACTACTTTCGAGTTTCAACCAAGGCAGTAAACTATTGTTCAAGAATCATCCCATACAACCATGTTAGTAGTTCTAATTTAAACCTACTAAGGTGAATTGAAGGAAATTACTTCAGAAATTGAAGAACAGGGGAGAGCAGAATTTGAGAGAGACGAACAAACTACTTAGACTACAACAAGTTTATGCATAATTCCCGCACCCCCACTCATTTATTCCAAGTCAATCATCACAAGAGTACACAATCACAGACAAGTTAAATATTCAGATATCATTGGCATCAACTGTCACCATCTTAAATGCATCAGTAGGCTATGAATCACTTCTGAAACTTGAGGCACGCATCAACAAACACAGGCTACTGTTAAGCAGTCTAACGGCCAATACTAACTCAAAACAGACTATTGTACTGTGTTAAAAGTATCTAAACTATCACCATATTTGTCAGCTAAAGGGGAATTCCTTCGAACCACAAGTTTTGCTTGCATACCGTCAAAGAAGATATTGATAATACGAATGCATATATGCAGAATAACAAAATAAAAATAACCAAACACAGACAATTTTATCACTAGTTCATGCATTTGCCACACTAAACTAATCTCTATTCACAATATACTACAACCAAAAAGGGTTTTTAAAACACTTGGAAATATTATAATACATAGCATCTGATCATATTTGATCTATGGCCACAAGTATTTTTTTTTATGTGATCTATCCAGGTGTTGTCAAAGGGGTATTGGATAATATTACACTTTTTAATGTGAACATATATACTGAAAAATGTGAAGATAGACTATGTATAATATATATATGACGATGCAACTATATGTCATGATAACTCATCTATCATGATATGATTCGTTGACTATATAGTGTTATATATTTTAATAATTTGATAAGACTAAAGTGTTGGCATAAATAACCTATTATGACAATTTTTAATGTTTATATGTATAGCATAATATGACAAAATTATTTATCATTATATTATACAATTTACGACAATAAAATATGTTTAGATACATAATGTATTATGCCATTTGTAAGTATGTTTGCAAATATTCTATTATAAAAAGTTTATATGTTTTAAAAAATCAGCTACCATCACTTGAATTATTGTTTTTCTAGATTAATGTGTTGCTATATAAATACATAATAAAGTGTGTGCATAGATAAAATATTTTTATCACCTTTAAGTGTATAGATGAATAACTTATTATGACAACTTTAAGTGTTAGTAATATGAAAATTTTATTTGTTAGAAGGCTTAAATCCATTTTTGGTCCTTCATAACATGGGTTATTCCAGTTTTGATCCTCATATGTTTTAGTCACCAATTTTAGTCCCACTTAAATTTTTTTTACCAATTATGGTCCTTTTTAACGAAAAAATTTAGAAGATAACGGATTAACTCATTTGAACGGTAGTCAAACATAATTTTTTTCTTCAAAATGATTTGTACCGTGATGTTTTCAACCAGTTTTATGATCCAGATCCTCATGAATGTTTAACCCATTTAGGATTTAGGTCGTTATTTTGGATTGTGAGTCAATCTAAATGAGTTGAACATCCATGAGGAATCGAGTCATGAAATGGATTGAAAACATCATGATACAAATCATTTTGAAGAAAAAAATAGGTTTGACTAGTTATCAAATGAGTTAATCCATTCTAAACTTTTCCGTTAAAAAGGACCATAATTGGTAAAAAAAAAAATTTAAGTGGGACTAAAATTGGTGACTAAAATATATTGGGGACCAAAACTAGAATAATTCATGTTATGAGGGACCAAAAATGAATTTAAGCCTTGTTAGAATATACTACTTTATAAATATATTAATTATGAAGGGATGTCGTGATAGATAATATATTGTGACAATTGTAAGTATGTATACAAATAGTCTATTATAATAACTTTAGATGTCCTATAAAATCATCTGCCATAACATGATTTATTGTTTCTTTAGAGTAATGTTTTAATATATTAATACATTATGAATTGTGTAGGTAGATTACTTATTGTCACAACTTTTGCTGTATGGATAGATAACCTATATTATAACCATTGTAAGTATATATACAATTAGTCTATTATGACCAGGTTATTCGTCGTAAAAATCAACTATCATGACAGAAGTTATTGTCTTTTAGAATAATGTGTTCATACATAAATACATAATATAGTGTGTGGATAGATTACTTATTTTCACAACTTTACGTGTACTGATAGATAACTTATTATTACAAAGTGTTTGTAACAATAATATAATATGACAATTGTACTTGTTAAAATATACTACTTTCTAAATATATTAAAAAATAAAATCATGCGGTAATATCTAATATAGCGTGATAATTTTAAGTATGTATAATAATAAAGGCCAAATTGGTGTTTTGGTCCCTTATAAATAGGGGTGTTGTCGTTTTGGTCCCTCATAAAATCACGATTATCGTTTTAGTCCCTTATCTATTTTTTATTAGCGTTTTACATCCTTTTGGATGGAAAAATGGGTCTGCTAACGGATTGACCATTTTGACCGTCAAAAAATCTCCTTCTTCTTCTTCTTCCATTTATTTTTCTTTTTCTTTTCTCCTACCAACCCCCCCTCTCTCCCCCCTACCGGACAGCCTCCTCGCCGCACATCACCGGCCGTTCATCCCTCATGCGTCGTCCAAGTCGTGCAAACCCCTGGAAAGCTTCCTCTCTTCACAAGAAACAAAACCTAACCCTTGTTTCTATTTTTCCCTCACGGTTTCTCTCTCCTTAAACCATCTCTCCCGCCATTTTTCTGTCACCGATTTTGGCCACTTCTTCTTAAAAAATTACTTCTTCCTGTTCAAAAATCTTTTCTTCTTCTTCTTCAAAAATCTCTCATTCTTCTTCAAAAATAACTTATTCTTCTTAAAAAATCACCACATCATAAAGTATGAACCGTATGTAATGGATTTACGGAACCTTATTTTCACGATTTTGAAGACGGGTAATGTATTAATGATGTTATATTTGTGTTTTCTTATTCAAATAATGCTATGTTACTCCAAAATATGATATATAAATGGTTTCCGTGAGGTATTAGCACTTTCATGTGAAATGGGTTGCTTCTGATCAGAGAATAATAGACATCAGATCAGAGAATAATAGACATCAGATCAATGGACTATAGATATCAGATCAAAAATATAAAAGAAATCATACAGTAGAACTAAAACATACTTAACAAGGGAGATCAGATCAGGATTATATAGACATCAGATCAGAGAATAATAGACATCAGATCAACAGACTATAGATATCAGATCAAGAATATAAAAGAAATCTTACAGTAGAACTAAAACATACTTAACAAGGGAGATCAGATCAGGATTATATAGGCATCAGATCAGCGAATACTTGACATCAGATCAATGGACTATAGATATCAGATCAAGAATATAAAAGAAATCATACAGTAGAACTAAAACATACTTAACAAGGGAGAACAGATCAGGATTATATAGACATCAGATCAGCGAATACTTGACATCAGATCAACAGACTATAGATATCAGATCAAGAATATAAAAAAATCATACAGTAGAACTAAAACATACTTAACAAGGGAGATCATTTTATTTTTTTGTCTTCCTCCTTGAGACTTTATAAAAAAAAAACTTTTTAATGATAATTTAAAAATATTTTTTTATAAAATTCAAAAACATTAAAAAAAAAATGAACGGAAAAAAGTCTCAAGGAGGAAGACAAAAAAATAAAATGATCTCCCTTGTTAAGTATTTTTTAGTTCTACTGTATGATTTCTTTTATATTCTTGATCTGATATCTATAGTCTGTTGATCTGATGTCAAGTATTCGCTGATCTGATCTCCCTTGTTAAGTATGTTTTAGTTCTACTGTATGATTTCTTTTATATTCTTGATCTGATATCTATAGTCCGTTGATCTGATGTCAAGTATTCGCTGATCTGATCTCCCTTGTTAAGTATGTTTTAGTTCTACTGTATGATTTCTTTTATATTCTTGATCTGATATCTATAGTCCGTTGATCTGATATCTATTATTCTTTGATCTGAATGTCTATTATTCTCTGATCAGAAGCAACCCATTTCACATGAAAGTGCTAATACCTCACGGAAACCATTTATATATCATATTTTGGAGTAACATAGCATTATTTGAATAAGAAAACACGAATATAACATCATTAATACATTACCCATCTTCAAAATCGTGAAAATAAGGTTCCGTAAATCCATTACATACAGTTCATACTTTATGATGTGGTGATTTTTTTAAGAAGAATAAGTTATTTTTGAAGAAGAATGAGAGATTTTTGAAGTAGAAGAAAAGATTTTTGAACAGGAAGAAGTGATTTTTTAAGAAGAAGTGGCCAAAATCGGTGACAGAAAAATGGCGGGAGAGAGGGTTTAAGGAGAGAGAAACAGTGAGGGAAAAATAGAAACAAGGGTTAGGTTTTGTTCCTTGTGAAGAGAGGAAGCTTTCCAGGGGTTTGCACGACTTGGACGACGCAGGAGGGCTGAACGGCCGGTGATGTGCGGCGAGGAGGCTGTCCGGCAGGGGGGAGAGAGGGGGGGGGGGGGGTTGGTAGGAGAAAAGAAAAAGAAAAAGAAATGGAAGAAGAAGAAGAAGGAGATTTTTCGACGGTCAAAATGGTCAATCCGTTAGCAGACCCATTTTTCCATCCAAAAGGATGTAAAACGCTAATAAAAAATAGATAAGGGACTAAAACGACAATCGTGATTTTATGAGGGACCAAAACGACAACACCCCTATTTATAAGGAACCAAAACACCAATTTGGCCAATAATAAACTATTACAACATATTTATAGTTCTAAGCAACTAAACTCTAACTAATTATCCTGACATCACGTAGCCTTGCACATAAACCAAGCCGGGCCTCATCATACTCCACAATGTTCCCGTTAGAATGAACACATGGATCTAAAGTTTTGATGCCACAGTCAACATATAAGATCATAGGAGCCTGTAGAAAAAATGAGGATTAGCCCACAAAAAGCAAAGAAAGTAACATATGTACTAGGCGGGTTCTAACTTAGAAATGTTGTGCCTATGTACCAAACCATAGTATGTGTCAACACTTAAGAAGAAAAACAAAAGTTATCAATCTTTTTTTTCAGCTTAATAAATGATGGCCTCAAGGTTTCACCAATTCTATAGATCAAAATCACATGTACATAAAGTTAGTTGGAAACATTGTTTAGTATCAATTGTTGAGCATCTGTAAGTCTTCTTCCTATCAAATTCAGCTGCATCATTTGGAATTTATCTACATTTTATACTACAACCAGATTCAAAAAAATGAGTCCTCTTATTACAAAGGTGACATAAACGGATGATTTCAAATATTGACCCAAGCTAAGAAAGAAGTCAACCAACATAAAAAGAAGCTTTATGGGCAACACAAATTAGGAGTCTCTATACACAAAATTGTTCTGCATCAATTCTTAGGGTGCAATTTTGGACATGATTAAAATATCTACTAACTAATAAGTAACAACTAACAACTAGTTGAAATTTTGCAAGTTTTTGAATGTATAATTACCATAAGTCTAAAGATGCATCCAAATATACTGTTCGAAATCGACCTAGTAAAGAATCTGCAACCATATCCCCAATAAGATGCATAAAGTAGGAGGCTGCTAACCAGAAAAGGAGTACATTATAACCAATTATTATCATCTCCAATTGATACTACCCGGTCAAGTACACAATCATGGGCTTTACACCTTATATCTCCACTTTCTCAAAAGATTGTGGACGAACAGATTAAAAGAGTACAACCCAGTAAAATCACAGAATTAGGCAAATGAAATCCCAAAAAAAAAAAAAAAAAAACCAAATCTTTATGAATTTTCAAGAAATCATAATCAATCAATCACCTCGAATTAGCCGCATTGATCTTAAAACACCCTTTCTTTTAGAGTGTGAGTACATTTCCTATCCGTAATGAAAATTTTCCTCAAAGACCTCACTCATTGCCTGCACAAAATGATATACACATCATGCAATAGAAAATTCTACGTACTTCACTCCGAACTTTGTTCAAGTATCGAAAGCATTCAAATTACCCTCTCACTGCACAAGATGGCTCAAAGAAGTAGCTGAAGTTACTTGAGCCAAATTATCATCTCCAAGAACATCTAAATCATCCCTTGGGGGATGAAGAGCATGAAATGTCCCCAATTTTTCATGACTAACATAGTTATCTTTGTCTCTGCCAAGGCAGTCATGTAATTTCCTATCTGCTTCATTTCCAATTTGGTACTTGCTTGCATGATAACCCTAAGGAAGGAACAAATTTGGACAACACGTACCAACAATACAGAATATAAACTCGTATTTCGATTAAAAATAAAGATCTTATATATGAATTCTACAAATATATGAATCCAAAGTATCCTCAGATCACCGCTCCTCCAGGAACAAGCTTGATCAATATCAGATTCTTAAGTATCCCCTCACGATGGAGTCTCCAATGAAGAAAATTGAAGACAACAACACCCTTGTTTTCATCGTGGACATTGTGGCAGATAAGAATACGATTACAGATGCTGTCAAGAAAATGTATGATATCCAGACCAACAAATTTACATGATTTAATAAGGCCTGATGGGACCAAGAAGGCCTATGTGCAGTTGACACCGGACTATGATGCCTTGGATGTGGCCAACAAATTAGGATAATTTAAGAACTACTATTTAGTTTTGACATGTCTGGCTGGTTTTTGTTTTAAAACTTGGAACATTTTGGTTGAGTATTAAAACAGAAAGGAATCAGCCATTAATCTTAACTTTAAAAATTATGATATTCAGTTGAAACAAATATATGTATATATGTACACATATATACATACATATATATATATATATTACATCTATTAGCAAGTTTCAGCAAAAGGATATGAATATCACAAAAGTTCCAAAAAGTGCAACATAATAAGAAAATATAAATGTGGAATGGATAATTTATCATTCGAGCATAAATTCACCTTTTACTACCACGACAACCAAATCCTACAATTAAGAATGTACCATAGAAAAAAAAATTTTTGAGTGAGTACTGACACGGTGAACTAAAGAAAAAAAAACAATTGGTCAGATGACGTGGTCTTGTCGTGGTATAAGTTAAGAGCGAACACGCAAAATAAATTTATAACTAAACAAAACTAAAATACCAAAACTATAGTACTTAAAGTTTCATTCCCATACAATTGTTGTCTTGATTGGTTATGTAGTTGGGTTTAAAGCATTACTTACCAAGGTTCTAGTAGTTTTAGTAGCCTAAGAATCTATCAAAATAAAAAGGTAGGATAGTAATTTCATGCAAACACTAAAAACAAAATAAAAAAGATAATAATGGGTAAAAGCGGAAAACCCAACCACAACTAAGATCCAAGGAGCTATCGTTAGCAAGATCCATGCAAACCGCCTCTCATGTCAATCATGTCTTGTTACTTTCCTATAAGGACTATAATAGCCAATACTAAGAATAGGGTCGTCAATCCTACACCACTATCAATCCTCTACCCATATAATGAAGCCAATCGATATATGTTAACTTTATGTCACACAAGATATAGAGAAAACCAAACTTACAACACAAGAAATCTCAATTACCCGATACCCATGATCAATAAAGCTATTAAACCACAATTAAACTCATAAATAGAGTAGATTCAACATATATTCCACCAACAAGACTAGATCTAACATAAATGGATAAGAATTATATACAATTGCATGAAACCCACCTCACAATATGCATAGATATCCATATATGAGAGCAAAACAACAAGGAAATTCTAATTGCATCCATGTAACATGTATTCCATGAAAGAAGGTAATGCATTTCTCAATGGGTAATGAGAAAACACTTAGAAACTCTTAGAATTCACCACACAGAAACAATTCTATCCATTGAACCTCATGATTTGTTCTACATAATATGAAAATCCACTACCCCTATCACTTAAAATGGTAGATTTCCCTAGATTCTACTTAGAACATGGTTATTCTAAGAGAATTCATAGTGTGTGCAAAAAAAGTGAAGAAGTGTGTGTTTCTTCTTCCCTAAACTACTCTCTCAAAAACCTACTAAAGTGTAATAGTATGTGCTACAATATGTCTTTCCAAGAGTTCTTGGTCATTAAGTAAGGTCCCAGAGGGCTAAAATTGAAATTATATAAGTGAAACTACGCCAAGGGTAAATTTGGTTTTTCAGCTTTAGTTTTCCGGGCGACGACCAGGCGTTGACGCCAAGTGGATGCCGAGGTCTGCGGCGATCAGGTGATGGTGCTGTGTGGACGACGTGGTTGGCGGCAGATAGGCGCCAACGCCCAGTGGATATCAGTCTTGGAATCTTCATCTTTTACACTGTTTCCAAATTCTTTTCTTTAAGCTCCAATTCCGCATTATTTCTTTCTTTTTTCCAGCAAAAGTCTTTAAGTTTCATCCAAAATATCCAATATGCCTTTTTACTACAAGATCATGCAAATCCAAGTATAAGTGCATTGAAAGCTCATAAAAGATATCATATTCATTGAAAACCAACTAAGAGTAAGCTAAACATGCATTGTTTTGGATCATAAAAAGATATATTTTGGAATCATGTCACTCCCACACACTTAAGACTTTGCTTGTCCTCAAGCAAACTAACCAAGAAAACTAATAGAAAGTGATTCCCAAATAAAATAGATTAGCTCTAAAATTGTTTTTCTCCCCCTTCCAGCTAAACATGAAAATCATGCACTCATTTTGCACTTATGATGTCATATAACTTCCACAATCAAGTAAAAGCAAATATGATATGAATTCTCTATCAATCACCAATTGACCTCATCACCTCACATTGTTAAATATTCACTCAATAACGCTCAAAGTGTTTTGAAATATTCAATACGCTTCCATGAAAGATCTTCAATCATAAGCTTGCCACCCACCTATTGCGAATGCAACACATTGATCAAAAGGTCTTTTATTAGGGTTAATGGGGCTAAGAAAATTGACTAAGGACAAGAAATTGTCAAGGCTTGAAAATTGGAGTTATTGTAAAGAGAATTGCATTGATTGAATGTTTCATCAACTACTTCTACTTGGATTCTTCAACTACTAATGGAGGTTTAAGTCTTAAATGTCCTATCTTCCCCATTCTTGTTCTTTAAACTTCAAAACTAAAGAGAATTTTTTTTTAACTTTTCCTCTTTTAGAAACTTCTAAAAACTAAAAACTACATACTTAGAATCCATCAACTTATTTTTCATTTCCACATCCAAGCATATACAAACTCTTTAAAAGGTCAAAAACAAGGCTAAAACAAAGGAAAAGGCTCAAGTTGGCTTATTGGAACAAATGAAATCAAAGAAAAAGATGGGGTCCAACTTGGTTATACCTAAGGGGATAAAGATGATTACGGGTAATGTAAAGCAAAGAAATGGTAAACACAAAAGTTAACTAGTTGCCTTCATCACTTTAATGTATAAAAAAACACGTAAAAAGTCTTGATATGTATGCTAAAGTCAAGTTCTAGATCTAATCATTCATGCAAGACAAATCACACAACCAAAGAAATATGCAAACAAATAAGATATGCTCAATAAAGGTTCAAATAAACTCACATAAATCAAAGGTTGAAATGTGATTACATCTCATGATGTCAACTAAGAACTCACATCATACCTATTAATACTCAAAGAAACGGTAAACACAAAAGCTAACTAGTTGCCTTCATCACTTCAATGTATAGAAAAACATGTAAAAAGTCTTGATATGTATGCTAAAGTCAAGTTCTAGATCTAATCATTCATGCAAGACAAATCACACAACCAAAGAAATATGAGCAAACAAATAAGATATGCTCAATAAAGGTTCAAATAAACTCACATAAATCAAAGGTTGAAATGTGATTACATCTCATGATGTCAACTAAGAACTCACATCATACCTATTAATACTCAACCATTTCCATCATATTTCCACCAATCACGCAATGCAAATACACAAAACTAGCTTGAAGGGGTCCTTTTGTTTTGAATTTTTTTTTTTTGCAAACTCCAAAATAGAGTGAATTTTTGAAAATTAACCACAAAATGGACTCATTTTCACTACTAGTTCCTTAATTAACATGAAGACTTATAATAACACTTATGTTCATTCCCCCCACACTTAAGATATACATTGTCCTCAATGTATCAAATCAAAACAAAAGTGGGAAAATGGGGTGCCAATTTTTTTCTTTGAATTAAATTATCTCAATTAAACTCATACCCATATAATGTTAGTGAAAGATTATCTGTCCGGGCCTAGCCAGAAACTCACTTTCGTGCTACGCATTCCAGAATCGGAATCTCTGGCCAGGCCTAGACGCTAGTACAATGGCTATTCCAACCCTTGATTGAAATAACATTGCGCAGGATCTTGGTATGTACTTATTCGATTTATCACGCAACAAATAAATTCTTAATTAAAAGCGAAAACATAAGAATTACCTATTGAAGTGTATACTCAGGTGATTCTCTTGTATGCCTCAAGACTTTGATTGCACGTTGGGTGGGCAACAATCTAGCAACCAATTGATCAACTAATCAACACAATCTACCTGCCAGAAAAATTCTAGCACCACCGCACCTGGAACGTGTACTACACGATCAGCCTGGGAGGAGAGAGAAAGCCACGCACCGCCGGTTTACTAGGCCAAAATTCGTCCGCCAAAAGGGAAGAAAACCAGTCACTAATTAGCCTCAAAAATTTCGACTATGAGAGAGAAAATTTATTTCTCTCTCTAGGATTTTATCTCTCTAGTTTTCTTGTCTCGAACACTTGTGAATTGTATATTGTGGAATAGCTAATCCCTTGTCTATTTATAGAGTTACAAGAGAGACCCCAAGTTGGTTTAGGATTGGTCTTCCTAATGGGTTTAAGTAATTAATTAGTTTCCAAATCCAATTAGGTAACCAATCTAATAGGATAAACCAAATCCAAATTAGATTCCTAATCTCTAGGATTTCCTAATTCTAATTGAAACTTAAGACTTAATTAATTAATTAAATAATTCTACTTTGTTAATTACTCAATTAACCCTTATGAATAATTAATCAATTAATTAATTCTACATATTCAATTAACCCATTACAAAATTAATCATGCCACTAACGGATTAAATTTGGCACTACCATCCTATACCAGAATTGCTTCCGGAACAACTTATTAATTTATTCATAATCTCCCCACATCAAAGATATAGTGCTAATTAATTTTATTAATTTGCTGATAAATTAATTAATTAACTTCTTTAATTCCGAGACTAGTACCGCTCGACCTTTTTACTATACCGGACATAAGTCCACCAGCTGGATTTAGTATAATAAACATAACGAGCTCATCTCGGGAGCACCATCACCCCGGACGTACCGGTACATGGTTTCCTTTCGATAAGCAGCAGCACACCAATCAACTAAAAACGTGCACCCAACCTACCAAGACTATTGGCCACAATTGACCTCACCCATTGGCAGATCGAAGTACACTATGTCTAATCCTCATACCCGCTCAAGTCTAGGGATTAAGAGATAGAATACCAAGAACGATTTGTCTATTAAATCAGTACAAGACAAATTATTCTAAATGGTCAAGTTCAATACACCCCGGGCATATTTATATGATTCAACTAGTTTAGACAAACCAACTATCCGAATCACATAATAAGCTAAACCGACAGTTTGTCCAAAGCTATCTCGGTTACGAATCTCATTTATATATTATGTCTTTTAACCAATGATGAGATCTACTGTGTCACACAAGACACCTCATCATCTAACTACATAATATAAATGGACAAATAATGCACAACAAGATATAACCAAAACATAAATCGATATATTAACTGGGAAAATGTACAATACAAACATAGCTTATGTATTCAACTCCAACAGTTGTCGATAGTACTTTTAAATCACTTACACTTTTATTAAAAACATGAAAATAAACACACCAAAGCAAATAAAAATATTAAATTGCAAAAGTGTCAACAAAGTGTAGTAAGAAGTAATAGTGTAAGGATTTTCAAACTTTTGTTGTAAATCCTCTCTTCTTTTCCCATCGTAAGTTCATCTTTCTCCTTTCTTACTTTATGAATTTAAATATGCCCTGCAAAGTTGCAAAGAATTGGTGAATTGTAAAAAAATAAATTACAAGGATTTGTAGTTTTATAACAATGTCCAACAGGTGTTGGCGCCTGGCGATCACCACAAACGGTGTCAAACAGGTCTTAGCACTTGGCGGTCGCCATGCGCGGGCTGCATGAAGGTGCGGTGCCTTTTTGTCGCCTATAATCAAATCCTAAAGCAATTATTCACCAATTCAGCATTTTAATCATTTAAATACCATCTCAACATATTCAATTTGTTATATGATTGTCCCTGTAGTAAGAATACATAAATCTCTTTTATTGAAACACAAGTTTGAAGGAAAACTGAACAAGCCCGGGCTAAATCAAAAACCTCACTTTCGTGCAATGCATTCCAGAATCAGAAGCTTTCGACCTAGCTCAGGCTCAAATTAGTTTACCCATGAACGAATCTAGGCTTATACTTATTTAATTTATTAATCGGGACACAAAAAATTAAATCTTTAATAAAAGCGGAATTTAAAGATTCTACCTTTTGTAGCGAAGTCCCTTGCCTAAAGAAAAATCCAATCTTTGATTGCGATTCCAATAGAAATCCACTAGATTACTCCGTAGAAACTTCGAATATTGCGTGGGCAATAATCTATCAAAGTTTACTTGCTTAGCCCACAAGGAAATCACTCAAATTGGATTCTATACTATCTCAAAATCTGATTAAAACCCACAAACTGCTCAGCCTTTCACTTTAAAATTGCTGTTGCCGCTAATAAGAGAAAACCCACGAAGCAACTAGCGTCCATCCCCTTTCCCCATCGTGATCTAGACAAGAAGAACCAGTGGATCACCAATCTGAAGAAAGAGATCAACACTAGTCTGCTCGAATCAAACGCACGGAGCAGAGACTGAAAACTAGTGGCTCAAAACTGCACCGATCATGAAGAACTGCGGCTGCCCAAAAAAATAACTCAGCAAAAAATCGCTGCAATCCGGGATGAAGAACCGTGGCTGCCCATAAAAATAACCCAGCAAAAAATCGCTGCAATCCGGGATGAAGAACCTGAAAGATTTTGGTAGGATCTGGGTTTGCACTTGCTCGATTTACCACGCAACAAAAATTTCTATTTAAGCGGAATCTTAGAAAAGTACCTTTGAAGCGTGCACTTGGTGATTCTCTTGTATGCCTCAAGACTATGACTTCACGTTGTGTGGGCAACGAACTAGAAGTCAATTGATCAGCTACTCACCACAATCCACCTGCTAGAAAACTCTAGCCCCGCAGCATCTGGCACGTACTATAAACGCACCGCCCGCAGAGAGAGAAAGCTACGCGCAGCTGGTATAGACCAAGGCCAAAATTTCAGCCACTAGAAACCCAAAAACCAGCTGCACACTTTCTTGAAAATTTGACTTGGAGAGAGAAACGTTTCTCTCTCTAGAATTTTCTCTCTCTAGAAATCCCGTGGATTAATTGTGTAATTGTTGTATTCTGAATGACTGATCCCTTGTCTATTTATAGAATTACAAGAGAGACTCCAAGTTGGTTTAGGATTGGTCTTCCTACTGGGTTTCTGTTTTCCTTCAATCCTGTTTCTGGACTGATACAGATTCTGTTTCCTTCAATCCTGTTCCTGGACTGATACACTCTCAACTGTCACAGGGATTCACTTATCCCAATCCAGTTCCTGGGATGAATCACTCCCAACTGACACAGGGATTCACTTATCCCAAACCAGTTCCTGGGATGATTCACAACCAACTGACACAAGGATTAATTAATTTCTCAATTAATTAAATCTACCTTTGTCAATAACCCAGTACATAATTGATCGTACCACTAACGGATTAATTATGGCACTACCAACCTACACCAGAATTGCTTCCAGAACAACTTAATTAAATTATATTCATAATCTCCCCACATCAAAGATATAGTGCTCGTTAATTCATTAATTTACTGATAAATTAATTCATCAACTTCTTAATATTCCGAGACTAGTACCACTCGACCTTTTTACTATACCGGACATAAGTCCACCGACCGGGTTTAGTATAATAAACATTTTGAGCTCATCTCGGGAGCACCATCACCCCGGACTCACCGGTACATGGTTTCCTTTCGACAAACAGCAGCACACCAAGTAACTAAACACGCGCACCCAACCTACCGAGATTATTAGCCACAATTGACCTCACCCTTTGGCAGATCAAAGTACACTATGTCTAATCCTCATGCCCACTCGAGTCTAGGGATTTAGAGATAGAATACAAGGATCGATTTGTCTATTAAATCAGTACAAGACAAATCATTCCTAAGAGTCAAGTTCAATATTCCCCGGGCATATCTATATGATTCAATTAGTTTAGACAAACTAATTATCTGAATCACATAATAACCTAGACCGACAGTTTGTCCAAAGCTATCTCGGTTACGAACCTCATTTATATATTATGTCTTTCAACCAATGATGAGATCTACTGTGTCACACCAGACACCTCATCATCTACTTACATAATATAAATGGACGATTAATGCACAACTAAATATAATTGAAACACAAATCGATATATTAAACTGGGAAACTGTACAATACAAGCATAGCTTATGTATTCTACTCCAACAGAACCGCTGCTGCCCAGAAAAATAGAGCAGTGAAAATCCGGCGAGCTATGTATATAATCAGCTAAAGGTTTGGTCTTTGAGATGAATCCAATTCGAAGAGCAAGAAATCTAGTTTGTTTTTGAGAAAGAATTCTTGAAGAAAAATTCTCTCTCTAGAACCTTCTTACTCAAGAAAGCAAGAAAAAAAATTGTCTTGCAAGACTTCCTTAGGTTTTCTTGGGATTCAAGTCTTCTATTTATAGGAGCTCTAATGGAGACCGAATGGGCTCTCGAGTTGGGCCTTTTAATTTGACTTTCGTTGACCGCTAAGTCTTCCCGACTAATCAACTCCAATCGACCCATTTAAATTAATTTATTTAACCCACTTTGTTAATTTAATTTAATCGAACCCTTACAATTAATTAATTCAAATAGAATTAATTTCTTAATTCACTTTGTTGATTAAATATTAATTAAACCTTTAGGATTAATTAATTTACCTCGTCAATTAGTCAAATGCATAATTAGTCGTACCACTAACGGTCCAATTATGGAACTACCGCTCGAAAACGACTTTACATCGTGCCATTATATTTTATTCTATCTCCCCACATTAAAGATCTAGCGCTCGTCGGTTTATCAATTTACTGACAAATTAATTCATCGACTTCTTAGTTTCCGAGATTAGTACCACTCGTCCTTTTATTATACCGAACATTAAGTTCACCGGCTGGGTTTAGTATAATAGACTTTACGAGCTCATCTTGGGAGCACCATCAACCCGGCGAACCGGTACGTGGATTCCTCCGATTAGCAATGGCACGTAAGAAGCCAAACACCGCATACCCAACCTACCGAGGTATAGGCCTCAATCGACCGCACTCTTTGGCAAATCAAAGCATACGATATCCAACCTTCACGCTCGTCCCAATCTCGGGATTGAAAGACAGAATACTAGGACTTAATTGACTACGCCGATCAGTATAAGTCAATTCTATCCAAACTGGTCGTGCTCAATATGCCCCGGGCATATCCGTATGATTTAAACTAGTTTAGATAAACTAATTTCCAAACCACACAATAACCTATACCGATAGTATGTTCAGACTATCTCGGTTATGAGCATACTTTTTATATATCAATACTTTAACCAATAACGGTATCTACTATGTCTGTCCACACCCCGTTATCTAGTTCTATGATGTAAAGGAACAAATTTATACCGAAACAAAATGATATGTCAATTGTGGATATTAGTTTTTGATACAAGCCATAGCTTTTTTGTATTCAAAACTAACAAAGTTATGCATGCTCTATTAGTATTAACATCAAATCATTAAGTATAAAGCATGTAAAACACATAAGATAAAGAAATGCAAGCATTCATTTCGAAATAAAACCATGCAACCATATTAAGCATTCTGAAAAACACCAAACATTTAAAACTAAAAATCCAAAAATAAAACAAAGTAAAAACAAAAGTAAAACTGCAAATTGTCATCAAAAGTAGGTAAAAAGTTATATAAAGAAGCCTATCGAAGTAGCTTCCGGCTTAAGTCTTGACTTGAAGGTATCAATCATTCAATGCTCCAAGCTAGTTATTTTGGGACTAAATACCAATTGTAAGATTTGAGACAACCCAGAAAGCACTTGATTGTATCATGATCAACTTTGTAAGCCTACTTGGGTATTGAGTAGTTATTTGTAAGAACCGACAACTCCAGAAAAATAAGTCAGTAAACTTTTAAAATGTTGCTTCTTGTTTGAATATTTACTACTGAATTTTCTATTTATATATTATATAAATTAAATTTATATGCTAATAAGCATTTTCAAATTCAAATAAAATAATATAAAGCATCATTATAAGTTAGAAAAAGGCCGGGCTGGGGACTGCCCGGGCCCTACCATGATAATAAGAAGGAGCTTTCGACGAAACTCAACTCATATCAGAGCATTGAAAGAAGGATCGATGGAAAAAAAGGAGTGCTGGAAAGAAATGCCTATGGTATCTATGCCTGCTGATGTCAGCTATTCATTTCCAGCTAGAAAGAGCTTTGCCGTTATCCTGTTCAAAGGCACAGATTCGTATAGCCTCTATCAGATGACGATTGAATGACTCTTTCTCAATCCGAACTTGTAACTTTCATCACGAAAGATGCTTTCTCAGTATCTATTCAATTCGGACTTTATGCTCACTTCAGAAATGAAGCTATAAAGGCCTAAAGCTGAGCAATGAGTCCACTGGCATGAGAATCAAGTGAAGTAGAGCAATAAGCACGCTATCAATTGATCCAAAGATGTTTAACGACCGAAAACAGAATGGATTTTCCTTGATACCTAACATAATGAATCAAAGGGTCTGTGAACAGCCATAGACTAACTCGAAAATCCTTAACAATGGCTTCTACAAGATGTCATTTTTTTCCTCATATGGGAAAGAAGCGAGAGTTTTGGAGCAATTCAAATCATGGGATGCTCCCCTAAAAAAAGTCCTTCATAAGGAGAAGATGAACCACTTCTCTCTCTTAGATTTGCTCGACCCCACGATCACCCTCTGAACGATCAGAATAAGGTAAAGCTTGAAGATAAGTTTTGTACTCTAGTAATTTCTTAGTTCCTTTAGTCGGGTGGGCACTGGCCGGTCTTTTAACCAGATCCCCCTAAAAACCGTACGTGCGGGTATCCCCGTATGCGGCCCTTTTAGGTCCCGACTTTAACTCGACGGTTATGCCATGCATGATGTCCCTACAGTTTATATGCGATGAATAGACTCCTGCAACCATGACATATTTACTCATTTACTTCCTTGAACATAATTTCTTTCTAAAAGAAAGGATCCTCTTCCCCAGGGATCTCAGATGAGGGAACCCTGGGAGAGCCGTCAGCTCCAACTACCATCCATTTACGATCCATACTAGATTTGAATAACTGCCCATCCTACCTCCTCTACGTTCTTGAAAGCCTCTCTTTGTCTCAGTAGAGTCTTTCGGTGGCATATTTCGTCCCAACATAGAAGTACAAAACAAACTCATATAAGAAAAAAAATCTCAAATACGCTTGATCATAACCCATATAACTATCACTATAAGTAAGAACCATAATTCCAACAGATGTGATTAATATTAACATAATGGAAGTTAGTGGATCGATCCGAATTCTAAAGAAAAATTATTACTAATGAACCAAGACCAGACATATTGATGCATATACGTACATTAATATCTAAAATTCAAACAAATAATAAAAATTTATTAATTTAGTAAAGAGAGAGAAATAAAATTGCGCACATAGATAAGCTACGCGAGGGCACTGGTATAGCCCTTATTGCATTGCTTGTAATACACATTTTGTCATGTAGCTAATTTCTTGTAGTTGGAATCTTTAAACTTCTCTAACTCATTACTTGATATGGATGAGAGGGTGGGCAAAGCTGTCTCCTGTGATCCTGTGATGTAAGCTCTATAAGAGTGGACTGGGCTGCCACATGTGTGCACAATTCACTAATCAAATTCGCAAATTTGTCCTGAATCTTAATGATATCCTTTTGAATTTCTCTCATCTGTTGAATTCCCTTCCTCAGTTTTTTAATCTCTAAACTCAACCTCATGTCAGCTTCTTCTTGTTTCTTGAGCTTTTTGTTAATCTTAACTTTCTTCTTGTGGAGTGAATGAGCTACCTCTTCTTCTATTATTTGAGGAGATCTTCTGGCCATTAGAGATTTCTCATTGCTCATGATAGAAATTGACAACTCATCATCTCTTTCCCTTTTTGCTCTACCATCGTTATTTTCAACTATTTCTTCATTGGAAGTTGAAGAACTTCCTTCCATTGTAAACTTCCTTGCGTGCTTTACTTTTTTTTTATTGTTCTAACCATTGTCTGCATATAAAAAAAGGTTAAAGAATGAATTTAGAAAGTTCAAGTTGGCTGCAGAATTCACCTGGGCGTCATATAGGCACCGGCGCTATGAGGTCGCCGAGTCTAGCCGTCAGCAAGGCGTTGTGCCGTGGCATTGCCCAGCATGAATTCAACCAAAAAATTCTAGATATCATTCTACTCAGCTATTTGATCACCAATAACATGCAAAACATCCTACTATAAGTATAAAATTGTTCTAGACATGCAATAACACAATTCTATTTCAACAAAGTTCAAATCCATATGTTATTGGCACTCAAATCACAAAATCACAAATGTATGAACATGATGGATAAATTAAGCTTAGAGTCCTGTTACCCATACTTCATGAAGCACAAAAGATCATACTTATCATAACCAAATCAAGTTTTAATCACAAAATATGAAAATCCCAAATTTGAAAATTTAAGAATAATAAACCCTAGAAGTCTTACCTTTTATTCATGCGAGATTATGTTGTTGTGGATTGGTCCAATCAGTTCAAATCATTTGTTAGTAGGTAAGAAACTGTTTAATAAAGGAATTTAAGAATGAAAAACCTGTTTTTGATGTTTGGATTGAGCTCAGTTTTGCGTGGGGTTTCTGGAAATTTTCTTCTGGTATCGGCATTCTGAAGGCTGTGACCTTTGGAATACCTCTTTTAACTTATAAACTCATTTTGCCAGTTGAGGGTGCGGAATCTTCTTACCGCATCCAAGTCACCTAGGCTACAACTGAGCACTGGAAGGGTGCTAATTTTGGTGCTGCTGATAGCATCGTGGCTGATAGCATTAGGATGGCTACGACATCTGTATGACACCTGATGTTTGGCGTTATGCAGGAGTCGCCTGGGCGCTCATCCTGCGCTTTTTGCCAAAATTTCCAAACCTTGATTCTTTTGCTTTTTGCTACATCCAATCTTGCTAAAACCTGTACCTACAACATATACACATGCTTCAAATCAATAATCTCACAAATCTTATAAGCGTATATGAAAAATTTGTATTTGAAAAATTCAAAAACCTAAAATCTAGAAAATGAAATAAAAAGCAATAAAAACACTTGGGTTGCCTCCAAAGAAGCGCTTTTGACTTTAGAGTCTCCGGCTATACTTGTTTCATGACTAAGGATCAAGTTGCTACAAGACTCATGGAGTCTTGCACATAATTTGCACTTCCAATAACCTCATTAATCTTTTCAAAGATTTCCTTAAGTTTTAAGAAATTCTCAACCATTTTCTTGCAATTCTCCTTGGCACGTTTCTTTTTCAACCTCATTTTGAACTTTCTCTTACTCCTTCTGATATGATCTCAAGATCATCTCATGGTTCACAATCTACCGCATCAAGTTGTGTTCAAGATCAAGCAATAAAAAGCACGAACCAAGACATTTGGGATCCAAGATCAAGAGCTAAGGTGAAGAGGTCAATTGAAGCCCTTAGCACAGTGGTTCTTATTTTCAAAGATAAGCCATCATCAAGAGAAGTCATTGTGCTAAGTAAATTGGAATGAGCAGCCTTCTATTTTATTTTCAAGTCAAAGACAATTAATTCTAAGTATTTTTAATTATTGATTCTTCGTACTTGTTTAAGGGCTTTTGGAAATCCTTTTAAAAATGAGTTTTTCTCTTAAACAAGTCCAATAAAGTCCATGAGGCCCAGGAGGGATGGATTTCGGCCAAAACAAGTTCTAAAACATCTATAAGAAGATTACTTGGATAAGAAGACAACAAGAAGGCAAGGGTGACCCCTTTTTGCCCAGTTCGGCCGCCCCCCTTCAGCTCCCGGTTTTGGCAGTTTTCTGATTTTTGTTGATTAGTGTTAAATAAGGTTTATTCTTTTAGGAATTTAGAAAGAATAAATTTCAGCAAGAATCATAGTTTAATTAGAGTTATAATAAGGAAACAAGTCTTATTATTTTCTAAATTGTAAAAGGAAAAGACTTGTGCCTAAAGAAATGGAAATTCTTGTACAACAAGAATTCCCCCTTATTTGTAGGATTTTTGGCCACCCCTATATTCTTTAAAAAGGGGTTGTGCCTTCAATTTTGTAAGATTTCATTGATGAATATTGAAACATTTTGTGAAAACTCGTGATAGTTACAAAACCGATTTTCTATAGACATAGTACATCTCTCAGATTTATCAACAATATGTGATTGTTATTGTTGTGGTTCCATTCTACCCATCTTACAACCAATATTCTTCTAGTTTGTAAGATAGTGAATTTTACTTAAACTCCTAGATCCGGAAAATTAAAGCACAAATTTCTTCTACCGAATAAATCCTTCCCAGGAAATCTTTTGTTGAGGAAAGTGCACATCATTTGGTATCAGAGCCAAATAGGAAGAAATTCACAACAATTCCTATTTCAATGAGGACGTTTCAACCCCCGTTGATCGGAAAGCCAATGTTCGAGTTCGCTTGTCAGCGTGATTCTTGAAAATATCCTTTTTCAAGCAAGGTATAATCTTTTTACCGATTTGTTTAATTGAACGCAAGACAATGTTCGAGTTCGACCATTCTTTAAGTTAAATAAATCATTTCAAGAAATTTAAACTTTGCTTAACTTTTTTTTTTAATTTAAATAAAATTTCAAAATCGTGTGGTTGTGTGTTTTCCCTTGAAATCACACCACTATACACCAAAATGTCCAAAAAGTTTGAAACTTTTTCTTGATAAAAACAAAGTGTCTTCATAGTTCTTTTAACTTGTCTGGTTAAAAGTCCATATCCCTTTTCTTCGTTTTTGAGTCTAGTTTCATAATTAATTTTCAAATCGTGTGTTGGTGTGTGAAACCTTGTGATCGCACATTTTCTTTACAAAGTGTCCAGAATGTTAAAAAATTTGTTTCACAAAAAGAGTCATCTTGAGTCAATTGTTTTGTCAGTTCTTACAACTTATCCAGTTGCAAGATAATATCCAAATTGTTCGTGTTTGAGTCTATTTTCTAAATAAAATTTTGAATTTTTGGTTTGGTGACAGTCCCCTAGTTTCCGCACCATTTTAATCCACATTGGTCAAGAAAAATAAAAAATTGTGCTTCACAAAATTATTGTTTGTTTGTGTTTCTTTTAACCTTTATTGGTTGAAAGATTTTGTCTTTTGTGTTTATCTAGTGTCTAGAATTATTTTTAAATTCAATTTTTGAGTCTTGTGTGTGAGTAGTGGTGATCGCACCATATATCCATAAACTGAGTCGAAAAATTGAAAACTTTGTATTCACCAAAAATAAAGTCGTGTGTTTATTTGCGTTAATTGAAGTTTGAAACTGCATCTTTTATGGTTGTGTATGATTTTGATTGCATCCAAACATAAAAGTAAAGCTTAATTAACAAAAAGAAAAGATTTCATCTCTAAGTGAACCTGAAGCATACTAACTTGAAATACTTGGTGATTTCTTGCAAGGAGTTGGTATCTTTTTTATTGAAATAGAGAAACTTGTTATAAGGTCTATTCCATAGAGGGATCTAAAAACCTTAAAACTTTCCATCTAGTGGTGTTCTTACTTGAGACGTTGTGTGTGTTTTAATTTCTTGTGTAAACTAACCCTCTTTTTGGTTTGTAGTAGGTTGGCTTGTGTCGTCATCAAGTTGGAAAGAGTGAAGTAGAAAAAAAAGAAGAGGAATTCCTAAAGGAATTCACAAAGAATTTCCGAAAATAAAAGAAAATAAAAGAGAAAGAAAATAGACATACTCAATTGTGTCTAAAAGAAAAGGAGTTCAAATAACTTTTTTGAGTGAAAAAGAAATGAGCATCCCAAAGGATTCCAAATAAAGAAGTGTAAAGTGTGAAAATAATAAAAAGACAAGTCTCTTTAACCAAAGGGAAAAGTCGAGACTAAAAGAGTCATTGAGGCGAAAGTACAAGTTTATAAAGTTTGCTCAAGCTAAAAGGAGGGTCGGTGAAGTAAGGGTTGGAATTCACATAATTATCAACATTAGGACCCACACTTGAGTGAGAATAAAGGTAAACGTGAACTCACCGGAGTCTTGATTCTTATAACAGATGTCTCTCAGTTTTGAGTGAGATAACCGAGGTTGAGAGAAAGTTGCTAAAGTGAAGTTTAGAGACTTAAAGAAATTTAAATTTTTAAGGAAAAAGTAGAATTTGATCAACTTCACACGAGCACCGTGCATATTTGTAAATTTTGTAATTTATTTGATTTTTTTTGTAGTTTTTAGAATTTTTTATTTTTGAGTTTTTGTAAATTTTGTGGGTTTTCCGCAATTTGAGAGTTTTTGTGGCAAGGATATTACTAATTCTTTAGTTTCACGTTTTTGTTTTGTTTTGTGATTTATTTGTTTTGATTTTTACGGTTTTTGGTGGCTTAGTGTATTGTCGCAATTTTGTTGTATAGTTTTAGGTTTGTTTTGATTTTTAACTCTTTTTAGTTTATTTAGTTTTAGTTACTAACCTTCAAGGCGAAGTTTTTACTTCTACCTAAGTTTGAGTGTTTGATGGACAGAAAGATGGAAGCCATCCCGGAAGAGCCACAAAGCACCGAAGACATACTCCAGTTATTTCATTACGTTTTAGAAAAGATCAACTTTCTAGTTGACACCATGTCAAACCTTAACAAGTCACCAGCTAACTCTCCCATCAGACCAAAGTCAAATCCTCAAAAACCCTCAACATCCAAAGACAAAGGAATTCTTGGAGATATGAGCAAACTGTCACTGTCAAGAACTTCTGAACGTATCGGGTCATCAAAGAATAAAGAACTGCAAAGGGAATATGACGAGGAGGAAGAACAAGATGTATGCCACCCTAGCCAAGCTCGGCTTCAACCCAACTTCCAACAATTTGAGGTAGAGGACTATGGTGAGCGTTACATTCGGCAACGTCGAGCTAGAAATAACTATCCTTACTATGAGGAATGGACGACTTTGAGCCATGAGCAGGGCCGCAGAATTTTGGTCAAAGTAGAGAAGCCGAGAGGCAACCTCTTCCTAGGATCCGTAGATTATAACCACGACCGGTTTATGAAGATGACTACGAAGATAACCTAAGGCCTAGACGTCAATATAGACCAAAGGTTGTCTTCCTGCAGTTTAACAGAAAACAAGACCCTGAAACATACTTGCTGTGGGAAAAACGCCTAGATTCTTATTAATAGTCAGCAAGTATCCTGAAGAGGATTGGGTGAACATAGCTTCATCCGAGTTCATGACTATGCCTTGAATTGGTGGGATTACTACACCAAGCAGAGGAGGAGAGACGGTGAAGAACCAATCTATGATTAGGAATAAATAAAAAGAGTATTGTGAAAGTGATACGTTCCTCCCAGTTATTCAAGAACAATGCTTCATACATTCAACAAGTTAACTCAAGGAACTAAAAGTGTTACCGATTATTCCCGAAAGTTTGAAAATATGAAGATCAGATGCGGAGTTTAGGAGGAAGAAGAAGTTACTATGGCTTGGTTCAGCAATGAACTGAATCCGAGAATTTCCCAAGTTATTGAATTACATCATTACTTGGATCTAGATGAACTAGTACATAAAGCTACACTAGTGGAAGCTCGACAAAAAGGTGAAGGTCGAACCATTGCAACTTCAAGTAGTCGGAGAAGCAACACGAGGGAACCTAGTACAATACTGGCAAGAGGCCGCACCATTAATGAGGTATCAACCCATGGTAAGGTTTCGACCAACCCTAGTAGTTCATTTCCTTTGAAAACTATTTCAACTACAGATGCTACTAATAAGCCTCCCCGAAGGCAAGTTACTCGTTTTAAGTGTCTAGGTAAAGGCCACATTCAGTCCTAGTGCCCAAACCAGCAAACCATGATTGCAAAAGAGGATGTTGCCATTGTAGAAATAAAAGATGAGGAAGTTGAAACCCACACTACTGATGAGGATTCTGACCAAGAGCTCCGTCTTGAAGAAGGAGATGAGACTGAAGCCATCGAAGGGATTTACTGTGTTGCCTTGCAAGTTCCAACGGTCAGTGACTCTGTGTCACAAATGACCAGCTCTGAATTGATCACTCTAGATGTCCCAAAATAGAAAGGTCACATTGGGCTAAGAAGTAATGTTCTCTACATCCAAGAAGAAGTTGGACATATGATGTGTACGTTCATGATTGACAGTGGAAGCGAAAATAATCTTGTGTCGTAGTTTCTCAAGAAAGCCCTAAACTTGTATATGCCAAGTCATCCCCAGCCGTATACACTGCAATGGCTTCACCATGAAGGAAGAGTTGAAGTTACAAGGCAATGTATAGTGCTTTTCACCATAGGCGTACACGGAGACTACACTTTGTGTGATATGGTACCATTGGATGCAACCGAAATTCTATTAGGATGTCCTTGGCAGTTTGACTGTCAAACAAAACATGACGATTACACCAATAAATATAGCTTCAACTACGGTAATAGAGAAATTACCCTAACTCTTTTGACACATGTGCAGGTCAAGCAAGCCTTAACAAGCACGTGGGAGTCCAGAGAAGAGGACAATGACATGTCATCTAGTCATGACAGTGGAAAGAGGAAAAGAGGAGCAAGCATAAGGATCGATTGTCCTACCTCATCAAGTGCATCAAGTTCAAAGAAGAGTTCATCTCAGAAAACTCTAAAGAAAGAAAGCTCAATTGCTTTAGTAATCATGGACTCTTCGTCTGATGAAGAGAAAAATTTGACTAAAACTCTATCTAAGGTTCGTAATATTGAAGAAGAGTCTACTGAGCTCAATTGGGAGCAATTCTTAGATGAAGAAGTTGGAGAATTGGTTGAATAGCCCGTTCTTGAGTCTGTTGAATAAAGTAGCTCTGAAAGATTTCATTGGTAGGATTCAACGATGTATTCATTGTAAGGATCTAATAGTCAAGTGAGCGTATGTTCTTTGGCTCTCAAATCCGCACCTATTGGTCCGAGCTTCAAGAGGGAAGGTCAAGTAAATCATATGTTTTTCGGTTGCATGAGTGCACCAAAAAAGGAGACATTCTTTATACCTACTTTTGCTTTGTTTAAAAGTGTGTGATTTTCAATTTCAATTGTGAGGAGTAGGAATGATGAGCATATTGTTACATGACACGAGCACTATTGAGAGATTTAGTGCGAGGCTTAGAGAAACCATGGTAAGTTATCATGATAGTGCCTCTAATATGTTCAATAATATGGTTGAATTTTATGGTTGCAGGGACATTGACAATGTGAAGAAGATAGCAAGTTGCACATGCAAAACACTAAGATTAGTGTGCCGCAAGCTAGTGTGAGAAGAATGCTACTTCATCATGGTCGCTGTGGAGAAACCAAGGGACATCAAAGTGAAATCAAGATTCTTAAAACCCTTCAAGAGCAGTTTTTTTGGCCTACATTGAGAGAAGATGTTGAAAGCATGTGTCAAAATTGCATCACATGCGAGAGGGAGAAAATCGCATTCTATGTTCGAATTTTGGAGATGGCCAAAAGTGGATAAGTGTCCAAGCAAAGTGTGGAGACCATGTTGAGTGACCAAGTGTCACACAAGAGGTGTCCAAACTCAATGACATCTCATGAGTTGGTACCTCCTAGTGGTATCAAGAATGAGATCAAGGATTGCATGAAGACAAGAGAGGTGATAAGAGAATTTGTGCTTATTTTCCTTTTGCTAATCCCTTTATTTTGTTTACAATGAAGGTTGGGAATTGAGGACACTTCCTTTTCAAGAAGGAGGGGATGTTATGATCTCAAGATCACCTCATGGTTCAAAATCTACCACATTAAGTTGTGTTCAAGCTTAAGTAATGAAAAGCATGAACCAAGTACAACTTGTAGACATTTGGGATCCAAGATCAAGAGCTAAGGTGAAGAAGGTAATTGAAACCCTTAGCAGAGTGGTTCTTATTTTCAAAGATAAGCCACAATCAAGAGAAGTCATTGTTCTAAGTAAATTGGAATGAGCAGTCTTCTATATTATTTTCAAGTAAAAGACAATTAATTCTAAGTATTTTTAATTATTGAGTCTTTGTACTTGTTTAAGAGCTTTTGTAAATCCTTTTAAGGATGAGTTTTTCCATCAAACAAGTACAATAAAGTCCATGAGGCCAAGGAGGGATGTATTTCGGCCAACACAAGTTCTAGAAGATCCATAAGAAGATTACTTAGACAAGAAGACAACAAGAAGGCAAGGGTGACCGTTTTTTGCCTAGTTCGGTCACCGCCGCCCCCCTTCAGCTCCCGATTTTGGCAGTTTTCTTATTTTTGCTGATTAGTATTAAATAAGGTTTATTCTTTTATAGATTTGGAAAGAATAAATTTCAGCATGAATCATAATTTAATTATAGTTTAATTAGAGTTGGAATAAGGAAACAAGTCTTATTCTTTTCCAAATTGTAAAAGAAAAAGACTTGTGCCTAAAGAAAATGAAGTTCTTTTACAACAAGAATTCACCCTTCTTTGTAGGATTTTCGGCTGCCCCTATGTTCTATAAATAGAGGGCTGTGCCTTTAATTTTATATGATTGCATTGATGAATATTGAAACCTTTTGTGAAAGCTCGTGATAGCTACAAAATCGATTCTCTATAGACATAATGCATCTCCTGGATTTATCAACAATACGTGGTTGTTATTTTTGTGGTTCCATTATACCCATCTTATAACCAATATTCCGCTTGTTTGTAAGAGAGTGAATTTTAATTAAACTCCTAGATCCGGCAAATTAAAGCACAAATTTCTTCTACCGAAGAAATTCTTCCCGGGAAATCTTTTGTGGAGGAAAGCACACATCACTTTCGATTTCTCACTATCTCCTCATGAGTTATCTCACTTTTGTCTATCTTAGTGCTATCTTCTAATTCCTTCAACTTGTCCTTATAAAGCTTTTCTCTCATTGGATCTTTTCATAAAGCATCCTTAATCTCCAACATATTGATCATGAGAATATCAAGAGTGTCTTGTACCTTATTCACTTTAAGCTCTATCTTCTTCAAACCACTAAGGCACAAGATAATATTCTCATCCTCATTAAGCTCATTATCTTCACTATTTTCACTATGTTCCTAAATAACCGGTTCAACGTCTTCCAGTTCATTCCAATTCCAATCACATACCCCAACTTCACTTTTCATTCCTAAGGAGTGGTCAACTTTCTCTAGAGAATCTACATCCACATAATCATTGTTAGGCATGCTTTGAATGTTCAAAGGGAGTTTAGTAGCATCAAATCTTTCATTATCCACTTCCCTTTGATTTCGTCTGTCATATTCCCTAAATATATCTTCCATCTTTGATTCTATCTCTTCTAATTGTGCCTCTATACCTCTAATAGAAATTGAATCTCTACTAGCTCTATAGATCACATCTTGCAATTGCTTTTTCATAAATCCTATTACTTCATTCCTCCTTGAGTAAATTGCATTATCATGACCACTAAACTCACTCCTCCTAGGTTCATAAAACCTTGGATTAGCCCGGATTTGTTTTGCCATTACTCCAAGTAACCAAGTACCTAAAAACAAAAGAAAAACTATTAAAACCAAACTACAAACATAAAAAGGATATGTATAATAGATAAACTACTGCACTCCAAAGATTACTTAAAAAGACTCAAAAACTACTAAAAACAACTAAAAACACAATAACAAGTAAAAACCAAAAACTACCAACAACAATAATCACTCAAAATAAAAAAGCGTCATTGACGGCGCCAATTTTGACGTGCTCTTGTCGTATAAGATAAGGGTGAACACGCAAAATAAATTTATAAATAAACAAAAATAAAATACCAAAACTATAGTACTTAAGGTTTCATTCTCATACAATTATTGTCTTGATTGGTTTTGTAGTTGGGTTTAAAGCCTTACTTACCAAGGTTCTAGTAGTTTTAGTAGCCTAAGAATCAATCAAAATAAAAGGGTAGGATAGTAGTTTCATGCAAACACTAAAAACAAAAGAAAAAGATAATAATGGGTAAAAACGGAAAATCCAACCACAACTAAGATCCAAGGATCTATCGTTAGCAAGATCCATGCAAACCGCCTCTCATGTCAATCATGTTTTGTTACTTTCCTATAAGGGTTATAACAGCCAATAGTAAGAATAGGGTCGTCAATCCTACATCACTATCAATCATCTACCTGTCTATATGAAGCCAGTCGATTGATGTTAACTTTATGTCACACAAGATATAGAGAAAACCAAGTTTGAAACACAAGAAATCTCAATTACACTATACCCATGATTAACGAAGCTATTAAACCACAATTAAACCCATAAATAGAGTAGATTCAACATGTATTCCACCAACAAGACTAGATCTAACATAAATGGATAAGAATTGTGTACAATTGCATGAAACCCACTTCACAATATGCATAGATATCCATATATGAGAGCAAAACAAGAAGGAAATTCTAATTGCATCCATGTAACATGTATTCCATGAAAGAAGTTAAGACCACTTAATAACTCTTGGAATTCACCACAAATAAACATTTGTATCCGTTAAACCTTATGATTTGTTCTATATAATATGGAAATCCACTACCCCTTATCACTTAGAATGGTAGATTTCCCTAGATTCTACTTAGAACATGGTTGTTCTAAGAGAATTCATAGTGTGTGTGTGTGTGAAAAAAAGTGAAGAAGTGTGTGTTTCTTCTTCCCTAAGCTACTCTCTAAAAAACCTACTAAAGTGTAATAGTATGTGCTAGAATATGTATTTACAAGAGTTCTTAGTCATTAAGTAAGGTCCCAGAGGGCTAAAATTGGAATTATATAAGTGGAACTATGCCAAGGGTAAATTCGGTCTTTCAGCTTCAGTTTTTCGGATGACGACCAGGCATTGGCGCCGAGATCTGTGACGATCAGGTGATGGCACCGTGTAGACACCGTGGTTGGCGACAGACAGGCGCCAACGCCCAGTGGACGCCGGTCTTGGGATCTTCATTTTTTATGCTATTTCCAAATTCTTCTCTTTAAGCTCCAATTTCGAGTGATTTCTTTCTTTTTTTTTGCCAGCAAAAGTCTTTAAGTTTCATCCAAAATCTCCAATATGACTTTTTACTACAAGAACATGCAAATCCAACTATAAGTGCATTGAAAACTCATAAAAGATATCATATTCATTGAAAACCAACTAAAAGTAAGTTAAACATGCATGATTTTAGATCATAAAAAGGTATATTTTAGAATCACATCACCTGATTCAACAAGTAAAAATTGAGTGAATATTTATGGTCACATACCATTTGGTTATTAAGAAAGTCTACTACTTTATATCTATCCTCCCGAGAAAGTTGTGCATCCTTTGAATCTGGTAACATTACATTTTCTTAAAAGCAATTCTATCAAGATTCTTCATTACATTTATAATGACCTCAATATCTTGATTCTTGAGATCATATGAATTAGTGAAACAAGTAAATAGAAGTAAGTATGAAAGGTCAATCAATTCTTTAAGCAATGTTTGAACGTCCTTTTTAGCAGTTAATTGATCTCCATACAACTTATTAGCCAGATCCGAAGCACTTTTTTCAGATGAGGGTGAGCAAAGAACATTTTCAGCACGAACAACAACAACACCTTCAATAGTATCACTGATGTTCAAGACAGAGTCCATTTCTGTAGCTCGAAGACTTAGGTATGATGTGTTAATATTATCTTCTTCAATCCAAAGTTGCTTGGTGCCAGAATAATTTGACTGATACTCACTATTTGAATTCAAAGTTTCCTCAGAAAACTGAACTCCTTTTTTGTTCATTAGGTTTGGTTTCTCAAAGAATGTTTTTGCCGTATCAATTGATTTTTCCTTGGTAGTATCCCTTTGAGTTAAATGGGGATATCAGTGTTAGAATCCCTATTGTAACAAAGAAATTAAATAGAGTCAATCCATTTTGTCCTTACCTGAAAATATTTGGATGCTAAAGTTACAATTGTTCATACAACAAAGACCTGTCATGTTATATAAGTCAAAATACAGATTGTCGTGCCAATAACCATCTAGGAACAAATACGATAATAAATGTAAAATGAAGGTCAAAATCACATAATTCAATATACTTTGTGACGTCAACCAATAATCATAACAGTAACAAGATTCTCAGAGATTATTAGTAAAATCAGTAAACTTTCATAAATATCATGAACAAAAAGCAAAATGGTCACAACACATACTGTCCTATGTAGCTGCATGGTAAACAGTAACTTGAATTACAAAAATAAGCATAAACAACATCGAACAATTCTAATTCAATATAACATTGAATGATTCTCATAATCTATACCAAAACATGCAAATTATAAATCACTCCAAAGCATAAACATTAGCCTAGAATAGATGATATGATCCAAGGACCACCTCATGTAAGTGATGCTCCAGCAACTACAATAGTCCATCAAAGAGATCCGCTTATCAACATTGATGGACAAACTACAAGAGTAAGAGCTAAGAAGACACAAGAAGCCCTTCGCACATTGGTCATTCAAAGTTTCAATGAAGAACTTGTTTCTCAAAACAAGTATCCGAGAAGAGAAGTCCATGTGTTAAGCATGATTGCGTGCCAGCCTTAATTTTATTGTTTTTGAGTCAAAGACACATACTTTAATTTATTGAGTCTTTGTGCTTGTTTAAGGACTTTGTAAATCCTTGAGTAAGTCCAATAAAGTCCATTAAGGCCTAAGGAGGGTAGGAATTCGGCCAAAGTTCTTCTAGAAGGTCCACAAGGAGTTTACTTGGACAAGAAGACAAGAAAGGCAAGGGAACCCTAGCCCATGAAGAGTTCGGCCGCCCCTCTTCTGCCTCTGAGTTTTGGCAGTTTTCTGATTTTTGCTGATTAGTGTTAAATAAGGTTTATTCTTTTAGGAATTTAGAAAGAATAAATCTCAGCAAGAATCCTAGTTTAATTATAGTTTGATTAGAGTTAGAATAAGGAAACAAGTCTTATTCTTTTCCAAGTTGAATAAGGAAAAGACTTGTGCCTTAAAAAAGGAAATTCTTGTTTCAGAAGAATTCCCTTTCTTACTTGTATTTTCAGCCGCCCATATGTGCCTATAAATAGAGAGTTGTGCATTCATATTTTGTGTGCATTGATGATTATTTGGAACCTGTTGGTGAGTGCTTGGTATAGCCCCCTTTTCGAGTTTGATAAACATAGTGCATCAACCAGATTTATCAACAATTCGTGGTTGTTATTGTTGTGGTTTCATTATACCCGTCTTACAACCAAAATTCCGCTATGTTTGTAAGATAATGAATTTCACATATCTCCTAGATCGGGCAACTTTTAAACATGAATTTCTTCTACCGAAGAAATCCTCTCTAGGAAATCTTTATTAGAGGGAAGGCGCGTATCATCTGGTATCAGAGCCGAATAGGAGGAAATTCAAAACAATTTCTATTTCAAGGAGTACATGTCAAACCCCGTTGATTGGCAAGCCAATGTTCTAGTTCTCTTGTCAGCGTGATTCTTGAAAATACCATTTTTCAAGCTAGATACAATTTTTGAACCGATTTGTTTAATTGAACGAAGCCAATGCTCGAGTTCGCCCGTTCTTTAAGTTGAATAAATCGTGTCAAGAAGTTAAAATTTGTTTAATTTTTTGTCTTTGTTTTAAATAAAATTTCAAAATCATGTGGTTGTGTGTTATTCTTGTGGATCGCACATCATCACCAAAAATTGTCCAAGAAAGTTTGAAAATTTTCTTCACAAAACGATCGAGTCTTTATCAGTTCTTTTAACTTGTCTGGTTAAAATTCCATATCTTTTCTGTTCGTTTTTTAGTCTAGTTTCATAAAATAATTTTCAATTGGTGTGTCGGTGTGTGAAACTTGGTGATTGTACCTCATCTATAAAAAGTGTCCAGAATTTTTGAAAATTTGTTTCACAAAAAAGTGTTGATTTGTGTCAATTGTTTGACTAGTTCTTACAACTTGTCCAGTTGCAAGATCATATCTTTTTTGTTTGTTTTCAAGTCTAGTTTTTAAATAAAATTTTTAATTTTTGGTTCGGTGTACTTACCCAAGTTGCCTCACCACTACAGTGTCCAAAGGTCAAGAAAAATAAAAAATTGTCTTTCACAAAAAGTTTGTTTGTGTGTGTTTCTTTTAACCCTTGTTGATTGAGAGATTGTTTCTTTTGTGTTTGTTTAGTGTCTAGAATTTAATTTTAAATTCAATTATTGCGTCTAGAGTGTGTGGTTGTGTGACCGCACCTTATATCCATAAACAAAGTCGAAAAATCAAAAACTTTGTTTTCACCAAAAATAAAGTCTTGTGTGTTTCTTTGTGTTAATTGAAGTTTGAAATTGCATCTTTTGTGATCGTATGTGATTTGTGTTGTATCCAAACATAGAAGTCAGGGTTAATTAATAATAATAAAAAAGGTATTTGTCTCTAAGTGAACCCGAATCATATTAACATGAAATACTTGGTGATTTCTTGCAAAAAGTTGGTATCTTTTCTTATTGAAATAGAGAAGCTTGTTATAAGGTCTATTCCATCGAGAGATCCAAAGCCTTCAAACTTTCCATCTAGTGGTGTTCTTACTTGAGACGTTGTGTGTGTTTTAATTTCTTGTGTAAACAAACCTTCTTTTTTACTTGTAGTGTGGTTGGCTTGTGCCGTCATCAAGTTGGAAATAGTGTAGAAAAAAAAAGAGAGAGGAAAATTCGAAAAGAATTTTTGAAAGATAAAAGAAAAGAAAGGAAGTTCAAAATAACTTTCTTGAGTGAAAAGAAAAGAGAATCCGAAAGGATTCCAAAAGAAAAAGAAAGAAAAGTGCAAAGTGTGAAAATAAAAAGATAAGTCTCTTAATCAAAGGGAAAAGTCGAGACTAGAGAGTCATTGAGGCGAAAGTACAAGTTTATAAAGCTATAGTTGAGCTAAAAGGAGAGTCGGTGAAGTAAGAGTTGAGATTTACATAATTATCAATATTAGGACCCACACTTGAGTGAGAATAAAGGTAAAGGTGAACTCACCGGAGTCTTGATTCTTATAACAGGTGTCTCCCAACTTTGAGTGAGATAACCGAGGTTGAGAGAAGGTTTGCTAAAGTGAAGCTTAGAGACTTAAAGAAATTTAAGTTTTTAAGGAAAAAGGTAGAATTGGATCATCTTCACACTAGCACCGTGTATATTTTGTAAATTTTGTAATTATTTGATTTTTGTAGTTTTCTTTAGAATTTTTGATTTTTAGTTTTTGAATTTTTGTGGGTTTGCCGTATTTTGTTCATTTTTGCTGCAAGGTTTTTAATTTTGAGTTTTTGTTTTGTGTTTTAAATTCATTGATTTGTTTTAATTTATTAGTTTTCGCCAACTTTGGTAGTTAGCGCAATTTAGTGTAGTAATTTAGGAATTTGTTTAATTCTTTGTAGTTGTTAGTTTTTGCTACTAACCTTCAAGGAGAATTCTTTACTTATACCTAGCTTTGAGTGTTTCTTGATAGAAAAATGGAAGCATTCAACTTTCAGCAAAACCAAGCATTTTTAGAGTGCTTGAAAATGATGGATCAATCTTTAGATAGGTTGATTGATTCAATGGAAGAGTTTCGGGCAGTAAGGAATTTATCAACAAAGGTTGATGAAGTCCCATCCTACTTGAAGAAGTTTTCACTACCTTCCTTCCTCTATATATCTTCCAAGAAATGTGAGGTTGATGACGAACTTCCTAAAGCTCCAGAAATTCCAAAAGGTACACGTGGAGTCCCGCTACAAGTACCAAGTTCAAGTGAATCCATGATAGGTGCATAATTAGTTAGTTTTTAGGATTAATTTTGTTATTATTATGCACCTATTTAATGTGATTCTTGGTGATTTAGGCTAAATTAGGATTTGTGGTATGTGGCAGGGAGCTTTGAAGGAAATTGGCTAAAAAGGGGCTAAAGTGCAAAGTCTGAGGAGTGTTGCTGATTTGGAAAATAAAGGAACGGTTGGGGGAATTTACAAGTGGTATTAGAGAAGTAAAAAGCATTTGATCCGGTAAAAGTTCAAAAGGCTGTTGACTGTGGAAGATTTGGAGTTAAGATTATTGGGTTTAACTTTGCAAGATTCATGGGAAGTTGGAATGGAATATTTCTGTTAGACAAATCAGTTTTTTTTATTTTTACTGTTGGGATTTAATTGTTTTGAAATTTGTGGGGTTTTTTAATTGCCTATAAGTAGAGGCATTGGAAGAGAGTAAAAAGAGAACCATTCCCTGCAAAGGGACGTAGAATTAGTAATAGTTTAGTAGTCTTTTACTTTTCCTTAGTTAGTAATTTTCCAGTGTTATTTAATTTCCTTAGCAGTTTTATTTCCGAAAACTCTGTTTTTAATATTTCAACTTCAAGTTATTTCAGATTCAAGTTCACTTCTTACGTTTCTTAAAATTCTAAGTCTTAAACAAGCTTCTGTTGCAGAATTCCTATTTTACTCTTTCAAGTTTTCATCTTTGTTCAATTCACGACATTCAATCGTTCAAGTTAGGAATTAGAGTTAAATCAGACTCCTTTGGGATTCGACCCGAAACCACTACTGCTGCAAATTTTTGTAGTCCGTAAGCGAATTCGGATTAATTTGACAGGAATGACAAAACTTATCAAATTTTGGCGCCGTTGCCGGGGAATCAAAATATTTTGATTCCTAATTTGATTTTGTGTTTTTTGTGATTTTTAATCTGTTTATTTTATTTTATTTTTCTTTTCAGTTTGTGAAATTTTCTTTTTGAAAAAAAAGGATTTCGATTTACATTTGTGAGATTTTTTTAAAAAAATGTCAGATTGTTATCTTATCGCTAATGGATTTCTTTTCCGCCGTTTCTTTTCTTTAATCGGTTTTTTTTAATTTTTGTTTTTATCTTTAAATTTTTATTGTCTCCCATAAAATTACTTTTTATCTTTAATTGTCAGAATCATTAGTTATTTAAAAATTGGGATTAATTTTCCTGTAATTTCTTTTCACGTAGTTCCTAAATTCTTACTTTTAATTCATCTGTAATTTTAGTTTTAGTTTTCTTTTTGTTCATTTACGATACCATACCCCCCCATTTTTGTTACTTTTCCTGGTTTATGGTGCGTTCTTCCCGTACAGGAGAATTAACCTATATTCCAGAGATTGAGAAATTGGCTAGAGCAAATCGGCGAGAAACAAAGACGAAGAAAAAGTCCAGCAATTCGCCATCTTCTTCAAACGATACCATTGGCTCTAGCTCAATCAGGAACGAATCGGAATTTGAAGAAGAAGTTTCCATGGCTAAAAGAACATTAAGGGAGTTGGCAACACCTGATATCAATAATCAAACTTTATGCATTACTTTGCCTGATAATATTCCTCCATTTGAATTAAAATCTGGAACAATTCACTTATTACAGGTTTTTCATGGCAGTGCAGGTGAAGACCCTCACAAGCACTTGAAAGAGTTTCACGTGGTCTGCTCAACAGTTCGACACCAAGGGGTTACAGAGGAACAGGTAAAATTACAGGCCTTTCCTTTTTCACTTGCAGATAAAGCAAAGGACTGGTTATATGATCTACCGCCCGGATCGATAGCCACATGGAATGAACTCAAGGGGCAATTTCTGGATAAATTTTTTCCAGCATCGAGGGCTGCACATATCAGGAAAGATATATGTGGAATTCGTCAACATCAGGGAGAGACTTTGCATAACTACTGGGAGAGATTCAAGCAACTGTGTGCCAGCTGTCCCCAGCATCAAATCCCTGAATAACTGTTGATACAGTACTTTTATGAGGGCTCTTAGATGGAGATAGGAGCAATATTGATGCAGCAAGCGGTGGCGTCTTGATGAACAAAACCATTGCTGAAGCTAAAACTTTGATTTCCAACATGGCAGCCAATGCACAGCAATTCGGGATTAGAAGAGAAATTGTTTCTGAGGTAAGTACCAGTTCAATTGACCAATGACTTGACGCTTTAACTGACTTAGTACGTCAATTGGCTGTAGGTCAAATGCAACAGGCAAAGGCTTGTGGGATATGTTTGATGCCTGGACATGCCACAGATGCATGCCCCACCATTAGGAATGAGCCAAATGAGCAAGTCAACCAAGTTAGAGGATACTTTGGTCAGCCCCAGGGGAGATATGACCAATACCCAACACAGAATAATTCAAGGTGGAGGGAGCCCAATTCAAATTTCAGGATTTCAACAACCTCAGGCGTACCAACCTCCAGCAATAAGGTAGCCCTATCAGCTTCCTTCAGTGTCTCAAGAACCCAACATGAATCTGGAGGAGATAGTTATGAACCTGGCCACAAGCACTCAGGCTTTTCAGAAGGAAACTCGGGCCAATTTTCAGAACATGAAAAAACAATTTGCACAATTGGCCCGTAGGGTGAGCGAAACGGAAGCAGGAACATCCCTTTCTAAACAGGAAAATGCGAGTGCCATGACGCTTCGCAGTGGGAGTGAAGTGCATAATGAAGTTCCAAAAATTCAGAAATCAACAGAGACACCACCCCAAGAAAAAGAGGTAAGAGCTGAAGTTGAACAGGATGGCCATAATGTTCAACTCATGTTCCCTTTCCTGGCAGGTTTAGGAAATCTAAAAAGGAAGAAGAGGAAAAATAAATTTCTGAAATATTTCGCAGGGTAGAAATTAATATTCCTCTTCTGGAAGCAATTGATCACATGCCAAGATACGCCAAATTTTTAAAGGAAAGATGCACGAGGAGAAGGAAACTTGAGGAAGGGAAGGAACAGGTAGGACAAATTATGTCAACCGTCATACAAGGTGAACCACTTGAGCTACCCACAAAATACTCCGATCCAGGTATATTTGCAATATCCTACATAATAAGTAATAAATTGGTTAGAAGAGCCATGTTGGATTTAGGATCCTCAGTAAATGTCATGCCATTAACATTATTTAATTATCTAGGCTTAGGACCTATGAAGGTTACGAATGTAATAATTCAATTGGCAGATAGGTCAACTACGCGTCCTAAGGGGATAATGGAAGATGTTTTGGTGAAAATCAATAAGTTTGTTTTTCCAGTGGACTTTTATATAATTGATATGGGCAATGACATCTCACCTAGTGAAGCTGTTATGTTGTTAGGCAGATCATTTATGAAAACAGCCAAGACTGTAATTTATGTTGATTTAGGAATGGTAACTTTCAGGGTTAATGGTTTTTCTATGGATTTTGATATTTATAATACCATGGATTATTCGGAGGATGTTGAATCTATTTATGATATAAGTATTATTGATAAGTGTGTGGAAGTGCATGTGGAAAATAATTGGTTGCAGGATGAGCTTGGAGAAGGAATTCTTATGGAGGAAAATTTACCAACGGAGGCTACAGCAGGAAGTGATAGAAAAATATTGAACTCTGAACTTTCGTTATCAAATAAGTTGGTGCAGGGATTTCAGGGTGCTAATTTAGTATTACCTTCTGTCTTGCAGGCGCCCTCCTTGGAACTCCCTTACCTACACATCTGAAATATGTGTTCTTAGGTGAGAATAGTACCCTGCCGGTGATTATTGCAAATGACCTCATAGAAGTGCAAGAGAATAAATTGATCCGAATGTTGAAGAAGCATAAGACGGCCATAGGGTGGACATTAGCAGACATCAAAGGCATCAGTCGAGCTGTTTGCATGCATCACATTTCATTAGAGCCTAACTCTAAGGCGGTTCGTGACCCACAACGCAGATTGAACCCTGCAATGAAGGAGGTAGGTCTTAAAGAGATTTTAAAATTATTAGAGTTAGGAATTATTTTTCCCATTTCGGATAGTAATTGGGTGAGTCCTGTGCATGTTGTCCCTAAAAAGTCTGGTTTTACCTTGGTTAAAAATGGTGATAATGAACTTATGCCTATGAGAATGCAAAGTGGTTGGAGAATGTGTATAGATTATAGGAAATTAAATGCAGCTACTAGGAAAGATCATTTTCCACTTCCATTTATTGATCAAATGCTTGAGAAATTAGCTGGATAAGAATTTTTCTGCTTTCTTGATGGATTTTCGGGTTATCATCAAATTGTTATGGCTCCTGAAGATCAGGAGAAAACCACTTTTACATGTCCTTTCGGAACTTTTGCTTATCGTCGCATGCCTTTCAGATTATGTAATGCTCCTGGTACCTTTCAACGTTGCATGATGAACATATTTTCAGATTTGATTGAGTATTGCATTGAGATTTTTATGGATGATTTTACGGTTCATGGCAGTTCTTTTGATGATTGTTTAGAGAATTTAAAGCATGTGTTAGAACGTTGCATTAATACTAACTTAGTACTTAATTATGAGAAATGTCATTTCATGGTTAAGGAAGGATAGTTTTGGGGCATGCGATTTCTAAGAAAGGAATAGAAGTCGATAAAGCAAAAGTGGATTTAATTGCTAGATTGTCTTTCCCAACTAATGTGAGAGAGGTGCGTAGTTTCTTTGGACATGCAGGTTTCTATCACAGGTTCATCAAGGATTTCTCAAAGTTAGCACAACCAATGACAAGATTGCTGCAAAATGAAGTTCCTTTTGAGTTTGGGGAAGAATGCAAGGAAGCATACAACACTTTAAAAAGGTTGCTCACATCAACACCCATTGTCCAACCTCCGAATTGGGAGTTTCCATTTGAGCTTATGTGCGATGCTAGCCACTATGCAGTTGGCGCAGTGTAGGGACAGCGAGTTGGGAAGACATGTCATGCCATTTATTATGCTTCCAAAACGTTAAATGAAGCTCAATGCAACTACACCACTACAGAAAAAGAACACTTGGCTATTGTTTTTGCGTTTGAAAAATTTAGATCTTATTTATTAGGTACTAAAATAACTGTTTATTCAGATCATGCAGCGTTGAAGTACCTCTTAGGGAAGAAAGAAACAACGCCAAGATTGATTCGGTGGATACTTCTACTTCAGGAAATTGATTGGGAAATTAAAGACCGGAAGGGAGCTGACAATTCGGTGGCAGACCATTTGAGTAGAATAACAATTGAAGAAGAAAGAGTAGCCATCAACGAGGTATTCCCAGATGAGCATTTATGGGCTTTACAGGAGGAAAGAGGTAAGGAACCTTGGTATGCTGATATTGTGAATTATTTGGTTACTCATAAGTTCCCACATGAATTGAGTTCTTTTCAAAGAAATAATTTGAGAAGTGAAGCAAAATATTATTTATGGGATGAGCCTTATTTATGGAAGATAGGGTCAGATCAGGTGATTAGAAGGTGTGTACCTGAGAATGAAATTGAGTCGATTCTTACTTATTGTCATACTTTTGCTTGTGGTGGTCATTTTGGACCTAGAAGGACGGCAAGAAAGGTTTTAGACAGTGGATTTTACTGGAATACTCTGTTTAAAGATGCCTATAACTTTTGTAAGGTATGTGAGAGATGCCAAAAGATGGGTACCATTTCTTTTCGTAATGAAATGCCTCAAGTTCCAATATTATTTTGTGAAATATTTGATGTGTGGGGAATAGATTTTATGGGACCCTTTCCAAGCTCGTTTGGTAATTTGTATATTTTGCTTGCTGTGGATTATGTGTCAAAGTGGGTGGAGGCGAAAGCCACCCGGACTAATGATGCTAAAGTTGTTTCAGGTTTTCTTCGGACTAACATTTTTAGTAGGTTCGGGGTACCAAGAGCAATTATTAGTGATCAAGGGACACATTTTTGTAACCGGACCATGGAAGCATTGATGAGGAAATATGGTGTTCATCACAGAGTTTCTACAGCATACCATCCACAAACTAATGGTCAGGCTGAGATTACTAATCGGGAGATAAAGAATATTTTGGAGAAAACAGTGAATACTGGGCGCAAGGATTGGAGCAGGCGTTTGGACGATGCACTCTGGGCCTACCGAACTGCATACAAGACTCCCATTGGAATGTCACCGTATAGGTTAGTATTTGGTAAGTTGTGCCATTTGCCTGTTAGTATTGAGCATCGTTCTTTTTGGGCCGTTAAAAAGTGTAATATGAATGCTAAGGCAAGTGGTGTAAAAAGGAAGTTGCAGCTGCAGGAATTAGAGGAAATACGGTTGGAGGCTTATGACAATGCCTGAATGTACAAGGAGCGAACCAAACTCCTGCATGATAGTTTTCTTCGCAAGAAGAAGTTTGTTGTAGGACAAAAAGTGTTGTTATATGATTCAAGACTTAAACTGATGCCAGGTAAACTGCGGTCACAATGGAAAGGACCCTTCTTGGTAGTAAATGTTTATCCCCATGGTATGATTGAGATTGAATGGACGGAGTCAGGTAAATTGATTAAGGTAAATGGGCATAGACTGAAACCTTTCATTGAGAATATTGAAGTAGCCAATGTGGAGGAGATTAGCTTGTCCTTACCTTCCTATGAATGATCGTAAGTGGTCTAGCCAAAGACCATAAACAAAGGCGCAAAGTGGGAGGCTACCCAACTGAGTTTTTCTGTTATGTTTCTCATTTTATGTTCTAGTTAGTTATGGTTTTAAATTGGTGTTTTTCGAGTATATTGCATGTGGGTTTTGAGTGAATTCTTCTGTAAATTCCAGAGAAGAGTGTATCCCACGGCGTGGCCATGTCAGAATTCCAGACGTGGATTTTTCCCACGACATGCCCGTGTCGATTTAATCAGCTGTTACCTCCAGAATTCCAGAAGTGGATTTTTCCCATGACACGCCCGTGTCGATTTGATCAGCTGTTACCTCCAGAATTCCAGAAGTGGATTTTTCCCACGACACGCCCGTGTCGATTTAATCAGTATAATGACTGAAAATTCCAGAGGAGAGTTTTTCCCACGGCACGCCCACGGGAGATCAGAAGCAACATTCCAGAAGTGGATTTACTCCAGGATACGCCCACCTCAAGTTTGAAAAAATAAAAATAAAAATAAAAATAAAACAACTTTACTTTACCTTCAGCAATTCTTGTAACCCTACTCACATTTATTCTTCTATTGCCAGGGGTTACGAAAGGGACACAAAGCTGCTATCTTCATCTCCACCAACACAATTGTCCAATTTTGATCGGCGACCTCCCTCGTTGCTACTTCCGTCCGGCGAAGAACGGTCTGAAAAACTTTTCCCACCCTCTTGGTACAACAAGGACCATGGCGAGGGGAAAAGCAAAGGCTAGACCTAATAAATAAGATCTAAGGCAAGTGGTGTAGAAAGGAAGTTGCAGCTGCAGGAATTAGAGAAAATACGGTTGGAGGCTTATGACAATGCCCGAATGTACAAGGAGTGAACCAAACTCCTGCATGATAGTTTTCTTCGCAAGAAGAAGTTTGTTGTAGGCCAAAAAGTGTTGTTATATGATTCAAGACTTAAACTGATGCCAGGTAAACTGCGGTCACGATGGAAAGGACCCTTCTTGGTAGTAAATGTTTATCCCCATGGTATGATTGAGATTGAAGGTATGGAGTCAGGTAAATTGATTAAGGTAAATGGGCATAGACTGAAACCTTTCATTGAAAATATTGAAGTAGCAAATGTGGAGGAGATTAGCTTGTCCTTACCTTCCTATGAATGATCGTAAGTGGTCTAGCCAAAGACCATAAACAAAGGCGCTAAGTGGGAGGCAACCCAACTGAGTTTTTTTGTTATGTTTCTCATTGTATGTTCTAGTTAGTTATGGTTTTAAATTGGTGTTTTTCGAGTATATTGCAGGTGGGTTTTGAGTGAATTCTTCTGAAAATTCCAGAGAAGAGTGTATCCCACGGCGTGGCCATGTCAGAATTCCAGAAGTGGATTTTTCCCACGACACGCCTGTGTCGATTTAATCAGCTGTTACCTTCAGAATTCCAGAAGTGGATTTTTCCCACGACACGCCCACGGGAGATCAGAAGCAACATTCCAGAAGTGGATTTACTCCAGGATACGCCCACCTCAAGTTTACATTTAAGAAAAAAAAAAAACTTTAGTTTTCCTTCGGAAATTCTTGTAACCCTACTCAAATTTATTCTTCTATTGCCAGGGGTTACGGAAGGGACACACAGCTGCTCTCTTCATCTCCACCAACACGATTGTCCAATTTTGATCGGCGGCCTCCCTCGTTGCTACTTCCGTCTGGCGAAGAACGGTCTGAAAAAATTTTCCCACCCTACTGGTACAACAAGGACCATGGCGAGGGGAAAAGCAAAGGCTAAACTACCACTCATCCTACAGTCGGATGAGGAAGAAAGTTCCAAAGAGGAAGGGCAGTCCGCACCGGTTCTGGCCAAGTGAAGTAAGCAGCCGCGTCAACCCCAGGGATCTCAGTTGCCGATTAGACTTCCTCGGAGTCGCTCAAGAACCAGGTCTGGTCCAGCTGTGTTGCCACCTTCCTTGTCCAGTCAATCTCCAATAAATTTTGCAACCAAGGAGCAGCTTAAGACTTATGAAAGGTACGTTTTCGGAAATTCGTTCCGATGAAAAGATTTGATGAAGCTACTCTATGTGACTTAAATGTCTATGATGATGTTTGCAAATTGTTTCATAATATTGGATGGTCCGCTTATTTGCAATTGTCTTGTCTAACATTCATTGAATTAACCCATGAATTTTATGCTACATTGGCATTTACGCCCCCAAAGACGTTTTTTACACTTGATTCACCTAAGGTTATTTGTTTTCAATTAATGAACACATGTTTTGAAATGTCCGTGGCTGAGTTTGATATTGCCATGGGATTTGTTTCTGAAGGGGAGTCACAGTCTGAAGCTTATACTTCGTCTGCTTTGGGTGTTCATTCTGATTTTTATCCTAGTGAATTTTAAATGCTTGGAAACAGCTAGCTCCGTTCCCCAAGACAGTTTTCCAAAGTAGTAAATCTATGGATTATTCATTTTAGGATCCTGTGTTGAGGTTGTGTCATAGATTTTTGGGTTACAGTTTCTCTGGTAGGAAAGATAATGCGGGGGTGATTAATACACATGAAATGTTTTTGTTGACGAGAATGCTGGCAGGGAAAAGAGTGTGTTTTGCTTATTGGTTTGTCACTCAAGTACAACGTGCTGTGAACCGTCCTAGTAGAGGATTAATTTTGGGTTCCTTAATTACACAATTCGCTGTTAATCTGAAAGTTTTGGACCTTACGAATCACTCTTTGCACGTCAGTTGTACTGTTGCTCCATTAAATTTAGATTGTCTTGTTAAAATGCAATTGATTCACTTACGGGATGAAAAGTATGTTTTTCTTTCGTCGGGCAAACCTGGTCCGCCCGAGCCGTCTAGAGGATCTTTTGCAGGTGCGTTGAAGGAGGAGCATAGTGGGACTGTTTTTGCCTCATAGGGGTAGTTGGTTGCACGTTACGAGATCGAAGTGTTTCACACCACCATTAAGGAAATACATGCTAATCTTCAGGCGCTTTGTGCTCATCTGCACTTCACGCCACCCTTTCTTCTACCTCCACAATAGAGAAGCTTCTCTTTCCCTTTACTAGCTTTAGTTTTGTTTAAATTATTTGTGTTATTTTATGACTTGGTGGTGTTTATTTTTGCAACCCTCTTTATGCCTATTTTCTACATTGGGGACAATGTAGAGTGTTGGTGTGGGGGGGTTGTTTGTTTGATTATGTGTGTTTATGTGAGTGTTTTTGTTTTATTGTGTTTAGAGTCTAGGTGTGGGGGAGAAGTTCTCTACTTTGTTTTGGAAACTAACATGCGATGTGTGATTAGGTAAGATGAACATGAAAAGTAGAAAATAATAATAGTATGAGGTGTTGGATGGTTATAACTTGTTCTTTGTGATGACTCAATTGACAAATGCTTGCTTAAGTGACAGCAAAAAGCCTAGATAAGTGAGGTTTGAGCTTTATATGAGCAAAATATTTTGTGCTCAATTGTTGTTGAAGAGTGTTTTCACACATGGTTGCCGATTCTAGAACTTGCCTTGTTATGCATACTATTGTTGCTTATGTTTTCATTGTGCAAATATGATAAAGGCACTAGGATGAACCCTTTTGGCTTTCTTTAAAAATTCCAACCTTCTTTGATTACCACTAGTGAACCCTTTTGAAGCTTGGACTTGTTCTTTGATGTGAAAAGTCATTAAAATAAACCAAGGCCTGTTTTAGCTTGCTTATTTCTACCTTGTAGTGAGAGAAGTTGTGCTTGGTTGTTGACCCTGGGTTTATGGTACGAAGGTGGACATTGCAAGGTAATGCTAGTTCACAAAGAGGTTAGTATGCTCTTGAAAAGGAAAAAAAAAGAAAAAAAAAAGGGAAAAGTTAAGTCGCCTATGTTAAGTAATAAAGGCACGAGTGTTCGAAAAAAAAATCAAGAAAAAGTACAAGTTCTTTCTCTCAAGATGCAAGAGAAAGTGAAATAAAGGAAAAAAACAAAAGGAGAGAAAAAATGGAAAGTGAGCATTAGTCAAGTTTGTGAACTTTGTGAGTTAGTGTTGCTTTGCATGGGTCATCATTGGTAAGACGGTGGACGGTTGGCAATCAAGTAGTAACTTTCTATCATGACTGAGCCTTTTGTGTTCTCTTTGTTCATCCTAAACCTTTGTCCTAAGCCCCGTTATATCCGGCGAAAAGTCCTTTTGATTTATGCATTGACTTCATTTGAGTAATGGTAATATGATTTATTGGCAAGCTTATGGTAAAACGTGCTATGTTGTGGATTTGAGAGAGGATATGTCCCAATATACACTTTTGAGTGCATGAGAGACTACTTGGTGAGGTGGTTGTCACTTTTTCTTGTCATTTAAATTTGGGGAAGTTATGAGGAACTAGAGATAACCATTTCAAATGCTTGATACTGTGAAAAGTTTGCTATTTGATTGTGAGTCTTGCTTGTTTAAATATTGCATGTTGAGGGTCCAAGTGTTATTGGGTTTTTCTTCTTGAGTCATGCTTGGGGACAAGCATGGTTTTGGTGTGGGGGAATTTGATAGGTGCATAATTAGTTAGTTTTTAGGATTAATTTTGTTATTATTATGCACCTATTTAATGTGATTCTTGGTGATTTAGGCTAAATTAGGATTTGTGGTATGTGGCAGGGAGCTTTGAAGGAAATTGGCTAAAAAGGGGCTAAAGTGCAAAGTCTGAGGAGTGTTGCTGATTTGGAAAATAAAGGAACTGTTGGGGGAATTTACAAGTTGTATTAGAGAAGTAAAAGACATTTGACCCGGTAAAAGTTCAAAAGGCTGTTGACTGTGGAAGATTTGGAGTTAAGATTATTGGGTTTAACTTTGCAAGATTCATGGGAAGTTGGAATGGAATATTTCTGTTAGACAAATCAGTTTTTTTTATTTTTACTGTTGGGATTTAATTGTTTTGAAATTTGTGGGGTTTTTTAATTGCTTATAAGTAGAGGCATTGGAAGAGAGTAAAAAGAGAACCATTCCCTGCAAAGGGACGTAGAATTAGTAATAGTTTAGTAGTCTTTTACTTTTCCTTAGTTAGTAATTTTTCAGTGTTATTTAATTTCTTTAGCAGTTTTATTTCCGAAAACTCTGTTTTTAATATTTCAACGTCAAGTTATTTCAGATTCAAGTTCACTTCTTACGTTTCTTAAAATTCTAAGTCTTAAACAAGCTTCTGTTGCAGAATTCTTATTTTACTCTTCAAGTTTTCATCTTTGTTCAATTCACGACATTCAATCGTTCAAGTTAGGAATTAGAGTTAAATCAGACTCCTTTGGGATTCGACCCGAAACCACTACTGCTGTAAATTTTTGTAGTCCGTAAGCGAATTCGGATTAATTTGACAGGCATGACAAAACTTATCAATCCAAATCACAATCTTCTAGTATGGTACGAACGCTTAACTCTAATCTTAAGCTAGAAAAAGGTTTTGAGCAATGGCAGAATATATTTCATACTAAAGGAAAGGTAAACGATGTGATCTGTTTGATTATAATTGACAACAGTAGTTGGAACAATCTTGTGTCTAACTATTTAGTGTCATTGTAAGTCTAGTAACGATACCTCATCGTACACTTTATAAGTTGTAGTGGCTCAACAACAGCGGAGAAGTTGAAGTGAATAAGCAATGCAAGGTAGCTTTCACTATCGGAAGGCACCAAGATCATGTCTTGTGCGATGTAGTCCCAATGGATGCAGCCCACATGATTCTTGGCCGGCCGTGGGAATATGATCACAAGACCAGACATGACGGATTCACTAACAGGTATCACTTCACCTTCAATAACAAAGAGATAATTCTCACACCTTTATCTCATGTACAGGTGGTCAAATCTAACAAAGAGATTAGGAAAGCGAGAGCAACAAGGCAAGGCAATTATCAAATAGCCAAAGAAGAAATAGCCAAGACTTCCGTCAATACCTAAAAAGAGTGAAGCAAAGAAAACTCCAAGTTTCTTCACTTCATTCCAAGATCTGGAAAGAGCCGCCAATCGGAAACAGTGTTTAGTATTGGATACATTGTTGAACATTCCCTAAACACCACCGAGGCTCTTCCGATTCCGTCCAATGTGCAAATACTCTTGGATTCTTTTGTAGATGTATTCCCCGAGGAATTACTGAAGGGACTGCCACCGATCTGAGGGATTGAGCATCAAATGGACCTGATACCGGGAGAAACTATTCCTCATCGGCCAGCATACAAAGTAAATCTTGAGGAAACAAAGGAATTACAACAAGTGAGAGAGTTGTTAGACAAATGACACATCTGCGAGAGCTTAAGTCCGTGTGTGATACCCTTAATTTTGGTCCTAAAGAAAGACTCGACTTGGCGGATGTGCATTGATTGTAGAGCAATTAAAAAAATAACCATCAAGTATAGGCACCCTATACCTAGGCTTGATGACATGCTAGATGAGTTGCATTGGTCTATAATCTTCTCAAAGATAGATCTGAAAACTGGCTACCACCAAATTCGGATCAAGGAAGGCGATGAATGGAAAATAGCATTCAAGACAAAGTTCGATTTATACGAATGGTTAGTCATGCCCTTTGGTCTTTCTAATGCCCCGTGCACATTCATGCTACTAATGAACCATGTGCTGCGAAAGTTCATTGGTAAGTTTGTGGTAGTTTATTTTGACAACATCTTAGTTTACAGCAATACTATAGAAATACATGTCAATCATTTAAGAGAAGTATTACTAACCCTTCACGAGGCTGAAGGAAAACTGAACAAGCCCAGGCTAAATCGAAAACCTCACTTTCGTGCAATGCATTCCAGAATCGGAAGCTTTCGACCAAGCTCAGGCTCAAATTAGTTTACCCATGAACAGATCTTAGCTTATACTTATTTAATTTATTAATCGGGACACAAAAAATTAAATTTTACTTAAAGCGGAATTTAAAGATTCTACCTTTTGTAGCGACGTCCTTTGCTTAAAGAAAAATCCAATCTTTGATTGCAATTCCAATAGAAATTCGAAGAATTACTCCGATCCAACTCCGAAATAGTGTGGGCTATTATCTACGGAGTTACCCACGACAAAATATAGAAAACCCAAGAAAACTTGCTTCACAAAACACTTAAAACTGCCCAAATCGGATTTGCCCGGACACTTCTAAACCATCACCGCCGGCCGCCGGAGTGCACAATAAAATCCGACTGCTTCGACTGCCGTATCCAGCCACGATCTGTACAGCCTCCACCGTGGATCACCAGCCAAAAGAGAGATCAACGCGATGGGTTAGCCGGCTCAGCACCCTGGAATACGAATAGTCGCCGGAGATGGAGAAGACGAACGGTCGCTTGCTGCGCAAGAAAAAACAGCCGGCGGCAGCGGTGGAAATCCAATAAACCGACGGGCAGAAAATGAATTTAATCCAACGGGCTTAAGTATTTCGTGAAGAAGAAAGCTTTCCTAGTCGACTTCGAGCGAAAACTTGACGAGGAAGACAAAGGTCTCACTCAAGACTAGACTTTCTCTCACTACCCCTTACTTGGGTATCAAGTTTCTTATTTTCTTTCTTGCCTAACAAGTTGTATTTATAAGGAGCTTCTAAGGAGAACTAATGGGCTCTCGAGTAAGGCCTTTTAATTTGACTTTCGTTGACCGCTAAGTCTTTCCCGACTAGTCAACTCCAATCGACCCATTTGAATTAATTTATTAAACCCACTTCGTTAATTTAATTTAATCGAGCCCTTAGAATTAATTAATTCAAATAGAATTAATTTATTAATTTACTTTGTCTATTAAATATTAATTAAACCTTTAGGATTGATTAATTCACCTTGTCGATTAGTCAAATTCATAATCGGTCGTACCACTAACGGACTAATTATGGAACTACCACTCGAAAATGACTTTACATCGCGCCATTATATTTTATTCTATCTCCCCACATTAAAGATCTAGTGCTCATCGATTTATCAATTTACTGACAAATTAATTCACCGACTTCTTGGTTTCCGAGATTAGTACCACTCGTCCTTTTATTATACCGAACATAAAGTTCACCGACCGGGTTTAGTATAATAGACTTTACGAGCTCATCTCGGGAGCACCATCAACCCGGCAAACAGGTATGTGGATTCCTCTAACTAGCAATGGCACGTAAGAAGCTAAACACCCGCATACCCAACCTACCGAGGTATAGGCCTCAATTGACCGCACTCTTTGGCAAATCAAAGCATACAATATTCAACTCTCGCGCCCGTCCCAATCTCGAGATTGAGAGACGGAATACTAGGACCGAATTGACTACGCCAATCAGTATAAGTCAATTCTATCCAAACTGGTCGTGCTCAATATGCCCCGGGCATATCTGTGTGATTTAAACTAGTTTAGACAAACTAATTTCCAAACCACACGATAACCTATACCGATAGTATGTTCAAACTATCTCGGTTACGAGCATACTTTTAATATATCAATACTTTAACCAATAACGGTATCTACTGTGTCTTTCCATAACTCGTTATCTAGTTCTATGATATAAAGGAACAAATTTATACCGAAACAAAATGATATGTCAACTGTGGATATTAGTTTTTGATACAAGCCATAGCTTTTCTGTATTTAAAACTAACAATCTCCCACTAATACTCAAAGCTATGCTAAGAAGTACAAAAACTGTCCAACCCGCTATTACACTGTTGTCATAATGAAATCTCCAGAACACCTTTAAGCTCACTCACATGGCTCCCTCAAGAAACTGACTCCCATGCCCTCCACATGTCTCTCAAAGACCTTTGGGGTCAATGGCTTGGTGAAAGGATCTGCAAGGTTGTCATCTGATGCTATCTTGGCCATGATCACGGCTCCCCTCTTTAAGATCTCTCGTATCAGGTGGTACTTGCGCTCTATGTGTTTACTCGCCTTATGGGCTGGTGGTTCCCTCGAGTTAGCAACTGCAACATTGTTATCACAATAAACTGTGATAGACCTAGGCAACTCAGGAACCACATCTAAGTCCATCAGGAAGCTCCTAAGCCATACAGCCTCTTTCGCTGCCTCTGAAGCGGCAACATACTCAGCCTTCATGGTGGAGTTCGCCATGCATTTCTGCTTGACACTCTTCCAAACTATGGCTCCACCTCCTAGAGTAAACACAAACCCAGAGGTAGACTTACTCTTGTCCAAATCACCTTGAAAGTCCGAATCTGTGTAACCCAATGGTACAAGCTCCTGCGCTCTATAAACTAGGACATAATCTCTCGTTCTGCGCAAGTACTTGAGAATGCATTTTACTGCCTCCCAGTGAGCCTTCCCAGGGTTACTCTGATATCTGCTAACCATGTCAACGGCAAAGCAAATATCAGGCCTCGTGCACAACATAGCATACATGAGGCTACCCACTGCAGAAGCATAGGGTACCACCTTCATGGCATCTATCTCTTCAGCAGTCTTAGGACACTGCTCCTTAGACAAATGCACTCCATGCCTGAAAGCTAGTGAACCCTTCTTAGAGTTCTGCATGTTAAAACGGGCAAGAATCGTGTCTATGTAGGATGCCTGAGAGAGAGTCAGAGAATGTCTCCTACGATCTCGAATAATTTTAATCCCAAGGATATGTCCAGCCTCTCCCAAATCCTTCATATTGAATTGCCTGGACAGCCATGCCTTTACGTCTGAAAACACCTTCTTACTGTTGCCAATAAGAAGGATGTCATCTACGTAAAGTACGAGGAACACCACCGTATCACCATCACGCCTGCGATAAACACATTGCTCATTTGGACACTGAGTGAATCCATAGGACTGGATAACCTCATCAAAACGGATGTTCCAAGATCTGGATGCTTGCTTAAGTCCATAAATGGACCTCCTAAGCCTGCATACCTTGTGCTCTTGGCCCTTAATAATGAAGCCCTCTGGTTGCTGCATAAAGATGGTCTCCTCAAGACTTCCATTAAGGAAAGCTGTCTTGACGTCCATTTGCCAAATCTCATAGTCCATATGAGCAGCTATGGCCAAGAGAATCTGGATTGACTTAAGCATAGCTACCGGGGAAAAGGTCTCCTCATAATCGATCCCTTCTTTCTGAGTATACCCTTTCACCACAAGCCTAGCCTTAAAGGTCTCAACCCTCCCGTCAAATCCTCTCTTTCGCTTGTAAACCCATTTGCACCCAATAGGCCTAAACCCATCAGGAAGGTCTACCAGCTCCCAGACTTGATTTGAGTCCATAGAACCCATCTCAGCAATCATCGCTCTCTGCCAAGAATCTGCATCTTTATCCTGGAGAGCCTCATTGTAGTTAACTGGGTCTGGTTCATGAGCACCAGGGATAAAGTCTGAAGACTCACCCAAACCCATGTACCTCTCGGGCTGTCTCACAACCCTCCCACTACGATGAGGCACAACCTGTGCAAGAGCATCATCTGTGATAGTGTGTGCAGTCTCTTATGGTGTGTCTTCCTGTACTTGTGCATCTGGAATAATGGACTGACTTCTAAGCTCTTCCAATACTACATTGCTGCTTGACTTGTGATCTAAACTATAGTCCTCCTCAAGAAATCTGGCATTGGTGCTGATCACCACCTTCTGATCCTGAGGACTATAAAATAGACCACCTCTCGTTCCTTTGGGGTAGCCTATAAACAGCATAGCCTTGGATCTCGCCTCTAACTTGCCTGCATCTGCCTCGAGCACATGTCCTGGACAACCCCATATTCTGAGATGTCTCAGACTAGGCTTTCGCCCATTCCACAACTCTGATGGTCGAAGGCACAGACTTAGATGGCACAAGGTTGAGGATAAAACATGCTGTCTCCAAGGCATAACCCCAAAACGAGATAGGCAAGTCACTGTAACTCATCATCGATCTAACCATCTCTATAAGAGTCCTGTTCCTCCTCTCTGCTACACCATTCTGCTGGGGTGTGTCAGGTGTAGACAACTGGGTCTGAATACCTTCCTTTGACAAATAGGATCTAAATTCACTAGAGAGGTATTCGCCATCGCGATCAGATCGTAGGGCCTTGATACTCTTACCCAGATGGTTCTCCATCTCAGCCTTGAATTCTCTGAACTTGCCAAAGCATTCAGACTTGTGGCGCATCAGGTATATGTATCCATATCTAGAGTAATCATCCGTGAAAGTCATGAAATACTCATAACCACCTCTAGCCTGAACTGACATAGGCCCACAGACGTCAGAATGAATCAGCTCTAAAACCTCCTTGGCCCTATACCCTTTTGCCTTGAAAGTCCTCTTGGTTATTTTACCCTCCAAGCAGGACTCACAGGTCGAATAGCTGTCAATATCTAGTAAGTCCAAAGACCCACTCTTAACCAAGCTTTGAATGCTATTAAGGTTGATGTGACCTAGTCTCAGGTGCCAAAGATAAGTCTGATTCAAAGGGGAAGACTCTTTTCTCTTATTATGATTCAGTGATGAGTTACTAGTTTCTGTGTTTTGCATTACTGGGGAGTAAGTCTTAATTAAAAACAAATTGTCAACCAATGTACCGGAACATATAAGTTTCTGGCCTTTTCTAATAAATATAGATCTATCAGAAAAAACACACTTATAACCATCCAAAACAAGTTTAGAAACTGAAAGTAAGTTCTTGCGAAAACTGGGTACATAAAGACAATCTATCAACAATAAAGTAGAGTCTGAAAAATAAAGACAAATAACTCCCACTGCAGCAACAGAAACTCTGGTAGTATCCCCAAGGTAGACCTGCAACTCTCCCTCTCTAAGCAGCCAGGTCACTTGGAACCCCTGCAAAGAAGTACAAACATGATCAGTGGCTCCTGAATCCACACACCAAGTATCTGTGGGAATCGCCGCTAAACACGTCTCAGTGACTAGGGAAAATTTACACATACCTCGAGGCTTTGGACAGTCCTTCTTCCAATGTCCCGCTTTGCCACATCTAAAGCATTTGCCTTTCGGCTTCTACTTCTTGGCAATGCCCGCCTTGGGTCCATGATCAATTCCTGCTTTTCGGCCTCTCTTCCTCTTTTGCTTCCTGGCTTTGGGCCCAGCAGAGGAACATGAGGGACCAACAGTAGCCAAGGCTTGCGTCTTCTCAGTGAATAGGCTCTCAGTAGACACCAATGCAGTCAAGAGCTCAGAAAGTGAATATGAGAGATTCCCCATATTATAGTTCAATCGAAACTGCTCAAAACTGGGAGGCAAGCTCTGAAGGATGATATCGACCTGGGTTTCCCCATCAATCTCACCTCCCAATTCCTCGATCTCATTGATGTAACCAATCATGTCCAGCACATGATCTCTCACTGAAGTGCCCTCAGCCATCTTAGCATTCATGAGTTTCCTCATAGCTGACTGCTTGGCTGCCCTGCCCTGATGTCCAAACATCTCCCTGAGGTTGAGCATCATATCATAGGCTGAGGTCATCTATTGATGCTGGTGCTGCAATACACTTGACATAGAAGCCAAGATCTAGCACCTGGTCATCTCATCAGCCTTCTGCCACCTCATATATGGATCTCGCTGCTCAGGGGTGGCATCATCGTTGGGCTTAGGGGGACACTCCTCAGTAAGCACGTACTTGTAACCCTCAGCGGTAAGGACAATGTCCAGGTTACGTTTCCAGTCAATATAGTTTGGACCGGTGAGTTTATTTTGGTTCAGAACGACAGCTAGCGGGTTGAACGACATATCAACTGAAAATAAACAATTCAAGTTTCAGTATACTTTTTCGAAAATATTGAAAAATCCTCAAAAACAAATATAATCTTCTACGGACATCTCTCACACTGGGATTAACGCATGTCATGATAGGTGAACGTCTACGCTAACCCACATTCGTTCGAGAAGAACTGAAGTTCATTAATTTCATTATCTGACCAACGATCTTATGATCAATGAAATTAATAGTCGATAATTTTAGCCGTACCCGAAAATAGCGTAACCTCGATGGGAAGGATACTAAAAATGGTACGCTAAGTGTATGGCATTACGTGACTTCTAAGTTTGTTACTTAGGATACTAATGCACCTCGGATGGCGAGGGTGTCTCAACTTTCTCCAATTAAACTCACTATAGTCATCCCTTTAAAAATTCATTCCGGTAATATCCGTGGTTGAAAACTCATCCGATAGGGAGGAAGGTCTAAGCCAGCACGCAAGTTTAACCACATCACCAATGAACCCGTAATGGAGGCCATGGGGATATTTACCAACCCGCTCCCACTTAGATTTTTAAGTTTGAGGATTTTTACGTTTTAACATGCTATATCTTAACTATGGATATTCGCACCCATAAAACCGTTGGAGTTTTAATATGCGAATAATCTACCTTAGTTAATTGCACATTACCTTTTAAAAACATTTTGGTTTGGTTTTCGTTCATGCAAAATAAAACGAAAATCACACAATCAACGAAAAAGTCATAAATACGGGAAATTAAAATTAAATAAAATTTCCCGACTATTATGGTCTTCTCTATCTTGATTCCTTGACGCCTCGGTGACACGTCCCATCATGTCGCTCCCACTCGTTATTTGGATTCCTCTAGATTCGCCTGGGTTTTCTCGGTTTTCTACGTAATTAGGAATCACCAAAAATTACGATTAAACCAAAACTCGCGAATATAAGTTACCCAAAATAACGTCTTCGTCATAGTACATAAATTCCTATATACAAAGGCTTTTTCTAGGAATTTAAAGAAGACATGATTCGATCAAATCCTACTACAAGATTTTTCTAATCCTACACGGCTTCCAGCTCGTGGTTATTACTATTACAGACATTTCCATTCAAAAAAAAATACAAGCCCGGACATGTCCCGGGGTTTATGAATGAAAAATAAATTTCTACCATAATAGCCGAAAAAATAATAACCACCTGTTTAAGCATTTCGACAAAAATAATAATGCCAAAATAAAGCCGTGTAATAAATCAAACAAGTATAAGACCGAAACCAATGCTCTGAAATAGTGTGGGCTATTATCTACGGAGTTACCCACGGCAAAATATAGAAAACCCAAGAAAACTTGCTTCACAAAACACTTAAAACTGCCCAAATCGGATTTGCCCAGACACTTCTAAAACATCACCGCCGGCCTCCGGAGTGCACAATAAAATCCGACTGCTTCGACTGCCGTACCCAGCCGCGATCTGTACAGCCTCCACTGCGGATCACCAGCCAAAGGAGAGATCAACACGATGGGTTAGCCGGCTCAGCACCCTGGAATACAAACAGTTGCCGGAGATGGAGAAGATGAACGGTCGCTTGCTGCGCAAGAAAAAACAGCCGGCGGCAACGGTGGAAATCCAATAAACCGACGGGTAGAAAATGAATTTAATCCTATGGGCTTAAGTATTTCGCGAAGAAGAAAGCTTTCCTAGTCGACTTCGAGCGAAAACTTGACGAGGAAGACAAAGTTCTCACTCTAGACTAGAGTTTTTCTCACTACCCCTTACTTGGGTATCAAGTTTCTTATTTTCTTTCTTGCCTAACAAGTTGTATTTATAAGAAGCTTCTAAGGAGACCTAATGGGCTCTCGAGTTAGGCCTTTTAATTTGACTTTCGTTGATCGCTAAGTCTTTCCCGACTAGTCAACTCCAATCGACCCATTTGAATTAATTTATTAAACCTTAATTTAATTTAATCGAGCCCTTAGAATTAATTAATTCAAATAGAATTAATTTCTTAATTCACTTTGTCGATTAAATATTAATTAAACTTTTAGGATTAATTAATTCACCTTGTCGATTAGTCAAATTCATAATCGGTCGTACCACTAACGGACTAATTATGGAACTACCGCTCGAAAATGACTTTACATCGTGCCATTATACCAACCTCAAGAAGTGTACTTTTTATGTGTCAGAAGTTACATTTCTAGGATTTGTGGTAAGTGCACAAGGAGTACAAGTTGATCAAGAAAAGGTCAATGCTATTCAAGAATGGCCGACGCCTAAAAATGCATATGAGGTTCGAAGCTTCCATGAACTTGCAAGCTTCTATCAGAGATTCATCAAGGATTTCTCTACCAAAGCTGCCCCTCTCAATGAGTTGGTGAAAAAAGACATGAAGTTTGAATGGGGCCCAAAGCAAAAGGAATCTTTTGAATTACATAAGAGAGAGCTATCTTCTACCCCCATGATTACATTACCTAATTTCCATGAAACTTTTGAAATTAAATGTGATGTATCCGGGATTAGGATAGGAGCTGTTATAATGCAAAACAAAAGACCAATTGCTTACTTTAGTGAGAAGTTGAGTGGAGCATTGTTGAACTATCCTACATATAATAAGTAGTTATATGTTGTAGTTAGAGCCTTGGAAACTTGGCAACATTATTTGCTAGGAAGAGAATTCGTGATACACACTGATTATGAGTCCTTAAAACATATTAACTCCAAGAGTAGGTTAAATAAGGGACATGCAAAGTGGGTATCTTTTATTGATTATTTTCCCTACATACTTAAGTATAAGAAAGGAAAAGATAATGTAGTAGCTGATACGTTGTCTCGAAGACATACCCTTCTCACTAACCTTAATGCCAAATTGTTGGGTTTTAAGTTTATCAAATCTCTATATAGTAGTGACCCTAATTTTGGCAATGTTTATGTAGCTTGTGAACAGGTGGCGTTTAACTAGTTTTACAGGTATGACGGTTTTTTTTTTTAAGAAAACAAGTTGTGCGTATCGATGAGCAGCTTACGAGAGTTATTAGTCAGAGAGGCTTATAGCGGTGAACTGATGGGACACTTCAGTGTTTTTAAAACCCTCAAGGTCCTGCAAGAACACTTCTTTTGGCCAAATATGAAGAAAAATGTGGGGAAAGTTTGTGAAAGGTGCATAGAATGAAAAAAGGCAAAATCCTCATCCAAGCTGCACGAACTCCTCATGCCACTACCTGTACCTACCTCGCCTTGGATAGACATATCCATGGATTTTATCCTCAGTCTCCCTAGGACCCAGCGAGGTAACGACTCAATTTTTGTAGTTGTTGATCATTTTTAAAAAATGGCACACTTCATTGCTTGTAGGAAAACTGATGACGTAAAGGAAGTCGAACGACTATTCTTCAATAAGGTCGTACGGTTGCATGGAATTCCAAAAAGCATAGTAAGTGATAGAGACGTTAAGTTTCTAAGTTACTTTTGGAAAACATTGTGGAGTAAGTTGGGAACTAAGCTGTTGTTCTCTACTACCAGCCATTCTTAGACAGATGGCCAAACTGAGGTAACAAATAGAACCCTTGGAATTTTGATCCGTGTCCTAGTAAAGAAAAACTTGGCTCGGTGGGAAGAATGTTTACCAATTTGTGAGTTTGCTTACAATAGGACTACACATTCGTCAACTAACTTTTCTCCTTTTGAGCTTGTATATGGTTTTCAACCTTTAACTCCAATTGATTTGCCACCAGTACTAATCCAGGAGATCACCAACACGGATAGAGAAAACAAGGCCAAGTTAGTTAAAAGAATGCACGAGCAGGCACGGTTCCGCATACTCAAACACAATGAGCATAATGAACGCCGAGTGAACAAAGGTAGAAAAAAAGTTGTGTTTGAGCCAGGCGAGTGGGTGTGGTTGCATCAGTGCAAATACAAGTTTCCTAACACAAGAAAAACAAATTGATGCCCAGAGGCGATGGCCCATTATAAGTGGTGGAACGAATCAATGATAATGCCTACAAGTTGGATCTTAAAGGTGAGTCCGGAGTTCATTCAACATTTAATGTGACTGATTTATCTCATTTTGATTTTGATGAAGGTTTGGAACTGAGGACAATTCCTTTTCAAGAGGGAGGGGATGATATGATCCAAGGACCACCTCCTGTAAGTGATGCTCCGGCAACTACAAGAGTCCATCAAAGAGATCCGCTTATAAACGTTGATGGACCAATTACAAGAGCAAGAGATAGGAAGGCACAAGAAGCCCTTAGCACATTGGTCATTCAAAGTTTCAATGAAGAACTTGTTTCTCAAAACAGGTATCTGACAAGAGAAGTCCATATGCTAAGCATGATTGCAAGCTATTCTTCATTTTATTGTTTTTGAGTCGAAGACACGTACTTTAATTTATTGAGTCTTTATGCTTGTTTAAGGACTTTGTAATTCCTTGAGCAAGTCTAATAAAGTCCATTAAGGCCCAAGGAGGGTAGGAATTCATCTAAAGTTCTTCTAGAATGTCCACAAGGAATTTACTTGGACAAGAAGACAAGAAAGGCAAGGGAACCCTAGCCCATGAAGAGTTCGGCCGCCACCCCTCTTCTGCCTCCGAGTTTTGGCAGTTTTCTATTTTTTGCTGATTAGTGTTAAATAAGGTTTATTCTTTTAGGAATTTAGAAAGAATAAATCTCAGCAAGAATCCTAGTTTAGTTATAGTTTGATTAGAGTTAGAATAAGGAAACAAGTCTTATTCTTTTCCAAATTGAATTAGGAAAATATTTGTGCCTTAAGAAAAGGAAATTCTTGTTTCACAAGAATTCCCTTTGTTACTTGTATTTTCGGTCACCCCTATGTGCCTATAAATAGAGGGTTGTGCGTTCATATTTTGTGTGCATTGATGATTATTTGAAACCTATTGGTGAGTGCTTTGTATAGCCCCCTTTTCGAGTTTGAAAAACATAGTGCATCAACCGGATTTATCAACAATATGTGGTTGTTATTGTTGTGGTTCCATTCCACCATCCGCTATATTTGTAAGATAGTGAATTTCACATATCTCCTAGATTGGGCAACTTTTAAACACGAATTTCTTCTACAAAATAAACCTTTTTCAGGAAATCTTTGTTAGAGGGAAGGCGCGTATGAACATAACACATTTGCTCACTAATGTTTTCACATTAGGCTACAATGATAAACCCAATCATAAACGTTCGCAATGAAGGATAAAGTGTAGTTGTTATCATGATGTAAACCTTAGTTACATAAATCAAAACCCACCGTCTATATCCTATCATCGTTATAGATTAATAAACTAATACTACACACAAGAGATCCCTTATCCCAGCCTGAACTCCTCTGTACATCTTTAAACCACACCACAGTCCCCCTTAAAAAGAGACAAAACGAATAAAAAAACAAAATGGAATAGAAGAAAATAATTGTAAAAAGATGTTACATTTAATGAAATCAAATTAAACAACCTCGCTCATAATTTTTTCTTAACAAAACAAACATTTGCTAAACAAAATTGTTTGTACCTAATCACCTGATAATGGTGTTGTACTGCATGTATTGTTATTATGTTGGTAGCAGGGCAGCCTCTACCACTTGCCAATCAAGTGGTTAAACAAAAAAATACAGGGTATGACGAAAGGGGTTTCTGCCAAGGGAAGATGTTTCCGATTTATGGTTTGGAGTTTGTGGTGACGGTGGAGGGTGAAAGGGAGTATAAGACATATCAGGTGGTTGCTGTCACGGAGATCGAAAAGGGGAGAATAAACGGAGGGAGAGAATGTTTGGGAAGAAAAAGAAAAATTCAGAGGCTTGGCTCCAATATGAGGAACCCCACAGTATGTTAGGAAAATTATAAATAGAGGAACCAAACCTTTTTATTTTTGGAAGAGATTTTGAATAAGAATCCGTAAGAGATGTTCTGAACTGGTTTATTTTACCGAATTTTTTACCAAAAAAAATACCAAAAATAAATTTGTGGACGAAAAAAGAAAAATTTTGGGGTTACACTGAAAGAGGCCTACCGAATTTATAGAATTTGAATGTAAGTGCATTTGGATTCTCAAAATCCAAATTTACCAACAAATTGGATTTTTAAAATATGAATAATCACCAATCCGTTTTAAATTAAAAACTAATTAGGTTGGTTAATTAGATTAATTAAATTCAGATTCTTAAAATCCGAAATTTTAGAAATTCAAATTTTTGAAATCCGAAATTCAAGAATAAAAAATGAAAAAATTAAAGAGGATTATAAAAATGAAATTTTCGAAAAATTATGAATTGAATTAAACTAATTCGGTTTATAAAATCCGAATTACTTAAATTCGAATTTTACAAATCCGAATTTTGTTTAAATAAAAAATAATAATTAAAAAAATTTAAATGTAAATAAATCACAACGGAAGAACATTCATATTGAACTCAACCATAATATATGAAGAAAAAAGAAAATCAAAATGTTAAAATATGATAAATATTATAAAATTCAAAACATTCAATGAAAAAACAAAAAAATTTAACTACTAAAACCATATCATGTAAGTTGAGGTGCATTTCTTCTGCCTACTCTCTTTGAAATAGGCCCGGTACTTGAATCTGAACCCTGTGAACCTTCACCTCGAGAACCTCTACCTCCACCTCCACCTCCACCTCCACCTCCACCTGGACCCATTGGACCACTTGGACCCCTGGCGGCTGCGGACCACCATCATCATCGCTGGACTCATCCTCTTCCTCCTCATCTTCTTCGTCTTGGCCCCTAATATGTTCCACAAATACTGGCTCTCCTTTCTCTTCATTGATAACCCTCCTTTTTTTGTCTTCCCCCTTTGGAGAAGCATGCCTTGTTCGACGAGCCAGAACTGGGGCCTGAGTGAAAGGAGGTGGATCATCCACGAGTAATTGGGAACCACCATCATCGAATTCTTCAAGATGTGAAGACCCAAGTGTGAGGGCACTCTGGAAAGAACTGGACATTTCTTCGATGAATTGAAGTACTTCAGGGTGAGCGTCATCTCTGCGATAGTAATCAATTTGAAATTGAATACCCCTATTGTACCATTCATTCATCTGATCCGACTACAAAGAAATAAAAGAAGTGTAATAGTTAGAAAAAAATGATAATCATGGCATAAATGTAAAATAATTTAAACAACTAAATTAAAAACTTACTTATACTCTGGCTCGGTTCATCGCACCACGGTATCCAATTTGAGTAGGATCATCCTTGCTTGGATCATTTATGAGCCTCACTGTCCTTGTCCTATGGTTATACCAGTTTTGGTACCCCGCGTCAGCTTGTGAAGGTTGCTCAGGTTTAGCTTGAGATAAATTATCAGCTGACATCCTAGCTCACCAATGCTGAGTGTACCGCGCACATTCAAGTGACCAGTCAGCGTACGCCTTGCCTCTCATACCCTTGGTATGCTTCTTTTCATATATGTTCGCTCGCATAGGAAATATCATTGGGGGGCCAGGGATACACTGATGACAGCCAAATTGGCGAAGTACCCTCAAAGCCTCATGTGGCTCGTGTGCGTCATAAGAAATCATCCAAGTGTTGGACATCCAACACTCCCTCCCTTCTCGATAGTATGGTGGGAGATAACCATCAAGCAAATTGTTCTCCCGATAAGGCTTCCAAAGAAACTGAAAAATAAATAGAAAAAATATGAAAACGTTAATAAATATAATAATATTTAAATATTCATAGAATTTCACAAAAATTAAAAATTACCTCCGCCTTTCAGAGACCCTCTAGTTGATCTCTGAAAGTGTGCAAACAATGACTACTCGTGCTGTCAAATTTTTTTGGGGTGTGCCACCGTTCTGCCAAAGGGCAACCAATTAATAGTCGGTCACTAACAGCCACTCTAGTTGGTTTGACAACACAAATACTCTCCCAAGCCCATAAATGGATAATAAATTGAAATTGATATTAACATAAAATTAAATATGAACAGAAAAAATGTGAAAACAATAGAATAATAAAAAAAAACCTAAAATAGAAAATAAGCATATGAAGGTTATCCAAAAAATCACAAAATATTTTTACCTGTAGTAGGAGCGGAAAACCTGTAATGTAGTTTGATTCCTGCCGCCAAGTTTTGCAGAGGCCGCGGTACAAACTGTTAGTTTTGAATACAGAAAAACTATGGCTTGTATCAAAAACTAATATCCACAGATGACATATCATTTTGTTTCAATATTAAATTGTTCCATTATATCATAGAACTAGATAACGGGGTGTGGAAAGACACAGTAGATACCGTTATTGGTTAAAGTATTGATATATAAAAAGTATGCTCGTAACTGAGATAGTCTGAACATATTATCGGTATAGGTTATCGTGTGGTTTGGAAATTAGTTTATCTAGACTAATTAAAATCACATGATATGCCCGGGGCATATTGAGCACGACCAGTTTGTATAGAATTGACTTGTTCTGATCGGCGTAGTCAATTCGGTCCTAGTATTCAGTCTCTCAATCCCGAGATTGGGACGTGCATGAGAGTTAGATATCGTATGCTTTGATGTGCCAAAGAGTGTGGTTAATTGAGGCCTATATCTCGATAGGTTGGGTATGCGGTGTTTAGCTTCTTACGTGTCGTTGCTAGTCAGAGGAATCCACTTACCGGTTCACCGGGTTGATAGTGCTCCAGAGATGAGCTCGTAAGGTTTATTGTACTGAAATTGGCCAGTGGACTTTGTGTTCGATATAATAAGAAGGTCGAGTGGTACTAATCTCGGATACCAAGAAGTTGATGAATTAATTTGTCAGTAAATTGTTAAACCGACGAGCACTAGATCTTTGATGTGGGGAGCTAGAAGAAAATATAGTGGCGCGATGTAAAGTCGTTTTTGAACGGTAGTTCCATAGTTAGTCCAATAGTGGTACGAATAATTATGTATTTGACTAATCGATAAAGTGAATTAATTAATCCTAAAGGTTTAATTAATATTTAATTGACAAAGTGGATTAAGAAAATAATTCTATTTGAATTAATTAATCATAAGGATTCGATTAAATTAAATTAATGAAGTGGGATAAGAAATTAATTCGAATTGGTCGATTGGAGTTGATTAGTCTAGGAAAGACTAAGCGGTCAACGAAAGTCAAATTAAAAGGTCCAACTCAAAAGCCCACTAGGTCTCCTTAAGAGCTCAATATAAATAGGCCAAAGAAACCTAAGAAAATCTTGCAAGACATTTGTCTTGCTTCTTGAGTGAGAAAGTTTTAGAGAGAGACTCTCTTCCTTTTGAGTTTTCTTTCAAAAACAAACTTAGATTCTCACTTATCGAATTAAAGCAAAGCTCGAAAATCAAATCTTTAGATTGCTGCCCTATTTATTGAAGTCCGCTGGAAATGTTTTCACGCCGCCATGGATTGGATTATTTCCAGCAGTTTTTGGGCTGGGTTTTTGGCGTGCTTGATCCAGGTTTGTTCATGTCGATCTCTCTTGGTGATCCGTGGATGATCTTGTGCAGATCGTGGCCAAAGATCAAGTCTTTAAGGCTGTTTACTTCGGTGTTTTATTGCGGCGGGGCTGGGTGAAATCCGCTGGGCAGCAGCAGTTTTTAGTGGTCTGATTTGATCGGATTTCGAGCAGCTTTTGCTTTATCTGAGGTATTTTCCTTGTTGGTTTTCATGGGTCTTGATAGCACGCTTCGATAGATTATTGCCCACGCAATATTCAAAGTTTCTTGGAGTTATCTTTCGGATTTCGGTGGTGATCGCAACATAAAGATTTTGTTTTCTTATTTGCGTTGGACTTCACTTCAAAGGTATAACCTTTATGTTTTCCTCTTTTAATTAAATGTTGATTCTTTGTGCATTGTTTGTCGATTTAATAAATTAAATAAGTATAAGCCTAGATCCGTTCAGGGGAAAAATGAATTTGAGCCTGAGCTTCGTCGAAAGTTTCTGATTCTGGAATGCATTGCACGAAAGTGAGATTTTTTATTTAGCTCGGGCTTTTTCTACTTTCCTTTACAAACTGCAGAGGGCTACCGAACCCCAACTAAGTGTAGAACACCTCTCCAGATCCTTTATATCTTAGAAGAACATATAGAGGGACGAAGTTGCCGGCAGTGTACGTAAAGAGCAATCTGAAACAGATGTAGATGATGTAGCATTGAGCCCTCTGTCTATATACCAATGGGTCAACCCCATGATCCGGTAGTGGTCTTGCGATGGCACGCTTAAGACGTGCGAGATGTAATGAGCCGCTCCTCAACTCCTACGGGATCGACAGGGAAGCCCAAAACCCTTTCACACTTATCGCTTCATTCTTCGGGTGTTCTATCATGAAGAACACCCGTAGTAGGATCACCTTGTGTCGCCAGGCCAAAAAGTACTTAGACGTCTTACAACGTCACTGTCACCTCGCCGAAGTTGAAGTGGAATGTGTGAGTCTCTGGGCGCCATCTCTCACACAATGTCGTTATGAGGGCATGGTCGAGTTTAATTGAACCCACATGGCAAATTCCCCCAAATCCAAACCGATCAATTTCATCGTACACTTGGGGTGGTTCTCTAGCCAATGGTTCCCACATCCCACCATCTGCCCTTCGTCACTTGATGGTCCGAGATCGAAACCCTGGAGAATCTAAGTACACACTCTATGAACGATGTGACCGCTGCATATAAAGTCGCTCAGGATCTATTGATCCAGGGTTTAGATATTGGCGATGACCTTGTGAGCTGCTCGATGATGCAATTGTACCTATATTGAGTTAATGACTTGAATAATTTAATTATAAAAAAGTTCGACAGCATAACGACAGTAAATGCCACTTTTCCAAATTCCCAATCAGGACATAAAAAATAAACACAACCATGTATAAATCAATCAAAACACAATCATCAATAAACAACAACCTATGCGCCGGTAAGGCCATAACAGTCTAAATTTTTATACATAATCAATTAACAACAATTCCAAGAAATAATTATACTATTAAAATAATTTACAACTAACAATATTTCCAATAATACCATTGTGCATATTGAACTAACCAATACAACAATAAACATTATTCATACTAATAAATAATTGAGAAATGAAAATCAATTGCAAAATTCACAATAAAATTCAAATTAATCGTTAAAATTAAAACTACTAATGAGAAAATGCTTACAAGATAGATGATAGGCCAAAATGAAAATTCTGGTCGGCAGTGGTTGTTGGAGACGGCGGTCCGGCGGTGACGATCTAAATGAAAAAATATTCAGTTAGTTTTGTGGAGAAACACTGAGGGGGTATTTTGGTGTTAATATCTCACTCAAATTGCGGCTGGATTTTTCGGAATCTACGAATATGTGGTGGATTTTGAAAAAACATTTTAGAGAAAAAACTCTACACAAAATAGACAAAGGGGGTTATGGTTGTATTCCCTGCGATTAGGGGAAGATTTTAATCGGTTTAGAAGGGATTTTTGATGGTTGAAAAAAGGGGGGAAGAAATTTGGAGGAGAAAACAAGGAAGAAGAAGAAGAAATAGGGCTTGGAGCCCTTTTATAGTACCGACGTGATTCGGATTTTAGAAATCCGAATTACCCTAATTTAGATTTCTAAAATCTAAATCATCTTTAAACCCCCCAAAAAAATTTTACATTCTGCCGTTTGGGTAGAATGTAAGCTGAGTATTCGGATTTTTCAAATCCAAACTCATTCAACATATGTGTCGGACGGCCAGAATGTTCAAGGAACATTCGGATTTTACAAATCCGAACGTTCCTTGAACATTTGTCCTTGTTCGAATGTTCCTTGAACATTTTTCCTTGGACAGAATGTTCATTGAAAGTTCGGATTTCACAAATCCGAACTTTCATAAATAAAAAAAACATTTAAAATTGTAAAATTAATGAGACTTAGATTCGAATTTTTGTAATCCGAATTTTATATAATTCGGATTACAATAATCCGAATTTATGGAAATTCGGATGCTTATAATCCGGATTTTATTGAAGTCAGATTCTTTAATAAATTTTTGCTATTACACATACCAAAACAACAATAACTAAGCAAAACAACATAAGATCTTCAAATAAACAATCGTACTATTACATATACCAAAAGCAACAATAAGTAACCAAAACAGCAATATAACATCAAATAATGCAATTGTACCTATTACATATACCAAAATAACAATAACTAAGCAAAACACCATATGAACATCAAATAATGCAATTGTACCTATTACATATACCAAAACAACAATAACTAACCAAAACAACAATATAACATCAAATAATGCAATTGTACTTATTACATATACCAAAACAACAATAACTAACCATTACACCAATATAACATCAAATAATGCAATTGTACCTATTACATATACCAAACCAACAAGAACTAACCATTACACCAATATAACATCAAATAAGCAATTATACCTATTACATATACCAAAACAACAATAACTAACCATTACACCAATACAAGCATCAAATAATGCCATCTGCGTCATAGAGTCTACTAAGCCTTGTACTCTAGGATGAGAGACGGGACACATTCTAGCTCAATGGGCCGTACTTCCACACCTCGTGCATTCACCACGGCGCTTTTTTCACCTCGATCTATTTGCATTGTAAATCTCCTCTTCCATCTCCTTCCCAATAGTGCATTATAAACGACGAGTCTTTCATAATCTATAATCACCTTCCAGGCAATGTCTCTTCGTCATTGCTCTCTCGGCGGGATTTGGATGAAAATGTCATTCCCCAATTTCTGACCGTAAGCAAGTCATCCACAAGATTGAATGCATTATCACCAAGAGAACGACACACCCCCAATGCATGGGAACACTGAAACCTATAGGTTTGCCACATATGACACGTAAAAGTGCTCACCTGATAATCAACCGTGTGTATGTTTCCTCCTTTACCATTATAACGCACAAATGTACTAACCCTGAATATTTTACTCGTCCAGTCATAAGGTTTAACCTGATGTCCCCCAGCTCGTATCTCGTAATCCCTGAATATTTTCCACAACATAGGAGAAAATTGAGTGTTGCACTTACGAGACTTTTCATCTTCCTGGTGAAATATCTTATTTGTTTTCTGGAAGGTCGACTCAATGATTGCTCTAATTGGAAGACAGCGGACGCCTTTCAACGCATTGTTGTAACTTTCGGACATATTCATCGTTAAGTTACCCCAGCGATGGAATCCGTCGTGTGCCAGACTCCATTTATCTACACCAATATTCCTCCAAATACCGATAGGTCTCCAGACTGTATTCAGAAGCTCCACACTAACTCTATCAAAATTTCGAGGTTGACAGCTTTCCCCCATTTCCCAACACAAACTATTCAATCTATTGCTGCGAAAATGCATCATTAGATTGCTTGAATGTGTCGCAGGCAAAATATGTGGTGACTGTAACACCTTATTCTCATTCCTCAATGTCTCTAAATGCGGCGAGGATCCCAGCACATCGATCGGATAGCACACACGTCGCACGCTGAGCAAAGACATGACGAATGAGGTTTCGCATAAAAAAGCTCCAAGTTTCAGTTGTTTTATCATCAATCAATGCATACGCGAGTGAAAGAGGATGACATGCTGCGGTAACTGTGATTGCAAATTGCAACTTCCCCTTATATCCACCACGTAAAGGTGTCCCGTCTATACTAACCACCGGTGGACAAAATCTCCCAAACGTACGTCGAGCTGGACCGAATGCCTAAAATAAATATTTGAAATACCTATCTGAATTGGCCATTTCACTCGACCCTCCATGATATTCCCATTCTACAATTGTCCCTAGATTCGACGATTGTAAGGCTTCAACAAAGCTACATAAACCAACCATTAACACAGTCATCAATCAATCATCATGTAAACAATAATTCCAATCAAAATTTACAAAAAAGCATAAACATTTAAAACTTACCTCGGTAACTCAACAAAATTCGTGACCCAATTACCATATACCAACTCAATGGCTTTCCTTCTCGCATGCCATGCTTTCTTCTTATTGACGTCAACTTTTAATTGGGTTTTGACATCAATTTGAATAGCGGTCACTGGATACTCCGGATCTTGTTCAATTTGCTTCATTATCAGTGGCGCTATTGAGGACGATGTCACATTGTGGTGGTCATTTCCCACGGCCATTCCAACACAATTGTGACTCGGACATCAAATAACCACTTCCCACCGACCGTGAGAACGATTCTTTTTCGACACCTTGATTTTCCATGCATATGGGAAATAACCTTCGGGTGTCTTAAATCCTCGACTCTTACATTCCACGCACCATGTGGTTTTATTGCTCTCAACATTTACATATTCCCTAAGCCTTGTCACGTTCCATGCAGATATGGCCCGTTGTGATTCTTCCTTGTTTTTGAAAACAATTCCAAGGCCAATAGTTTCAGGATTGCCTTTATATCGGGGCAAAGCATATTCATCCCGATCAGTGGCGTACGGATCTTTGTGTTCGACATCAGAGTAAACGAAAATTTCCCTTTCATACTTCTTAAGCTCATCCAAACTTTCCTCAGAACTGAACTCCATATAGTCAGAACAAAAATCACTCTCAGATTCATGGACATCGTCGACATCTTCCTCAATGTTATAATCCAAGTCCTTGGGCTCCTCTTCAATATCATAACGGAATCCATAATCAAATTGACCTTCTTCACCATGTGAAGAACTCAAAGCAACATTTCGTCTATCAACTCTTTCTGAAAACTGAATTTCCTCAATACCGACGTACACATAAATAAAACTCCATGCTCGAAAATTATAAAAATAATCCAGGACAGCATCAGAAGTAATTACTGTTTGTCTCTTAATATCATCCACTTCAAAAAAACGTTGTTAGTGTGATTTTGTAAGAATTCATTGACACCCCCAATTACATTGCAAATGCTTTCTACCAAATCATCCCTTAACGACTAGTGTATGATCCAGATTCGAAGGGTTATCAAAATCAAATGTAGATGTCCAATAGAAATTAAACATATACGGACCATTAAATGTCATTATACCTGTCAATCGTAAAAATATCATTATAACAATTAATTTTCAATTTTCGTAATAAAAATTTATTATCAATCAAATTTATAAACCACATTAGATGAAATAACCCACAACATTATAAACAATCCACAACATTATTATATAATTATTTTAATTATAATTTCATTACCACTTACAACTAATCATATTTAAAATTGTAATTAGAATAATTACACTACTAATGCATGACTACTAATTAAAAATTCAACAACACTTACACAAATATTAGTCCTATACTACTAATACATGTATTTCCTAACCACATTACATCCACTACGTACACCACTACTCAAAATATCATCTAATCACAATAAAAACTTAATTAGAATAATTACACTACTAATACATGACTAATAATTAAAAGGTCCGCAAAACTTACACAAATCTTAGTCCTATACTATTAATACATGTATTTCCTAACCACATTTCATCAACTACATACACCACCACTCAAAATATCATCTAATCTCATTAAAATCATCTAATCACATGAAAATCGTATGAATAATAAAGGCTTAAATCCATTTTTGGTCCCTCATAACATGAGTTATTACATTTTTGGTCCCCCATATGTTTTAGACACCAATTTTAGTCCCACTTAAATTTTTTTTTACCAAAATGGTCCTTTTTAACGGAAAAGTTTAGAAGATAACGGATTACCTCATTTGATTGCTAGTCAAACCTAATTCTTTTCTTCAAAATGATTTGTACCATGATATTTTCAACCAATTTTATAATTCGGATCCTCATGAATATTCAAACCATTTAGGGTTTCAGCCGTCATTTTGGATTGTTAGTTGATCTAAATGGGTTAAATATCCATGAATAACCGAGTCATAAAATGGATTGAAAACATCATGGTACAAATTATTTTTAAAAAAATAGGTTTGACTAGCGATCAAATGAGTTAATCCGTTATCTTCTAAATTTTTTCTGTTAAAAGGGACCATGTAAAAAAAAATTTAAGTGGGACTAAAATTGGTGATAAAACATATGGGGGACCAAAACTGAAATGATCAATGTTGTGAGGGACCAAAAATGGATTTAAGCCAATAATGAAATATCAACCATAAAACACTTAAATCTTGACTTACTTTATTACGATATCACAACGTGACGTAGATCTTCGAAAAAAATTTAGCCAGAATCCAAATTTTGCAGATGAATAGTATGTGACCGCTAGAGAGAGAAAGTGTGAGAGAAGAAGAATAATAAGAGAAGAATGCAGCAAAAAATGTTAGGATTTTGGTTTATATAGTCCGATGAAATTCGGATTTTTAAAATCCGAATGTAGTAAAATTCGGATTTTTGCAATCCAGTTTCATTATGTCCATTAAAAAACTATCATCGAAAATTTTTATTTCTACAAATTTGGGTTTCAAAATTCCAAATTTACATAATTTTCAAAAATTAGTCGAATTTTTTTAGTTTTAAACAATTTCGGATTTGTAAAATCTGAATTGTCAATTAAATCAAATTTTCAAAATCCAATTTTTCCTTCAATTTTTTTCTTTTTTTTCCTACAACTTTACAAATTAACTTACAATTTATATTAATATTTACTATATTCGGATTCTTAAAATCTGAATAATCCATTAATTAAGAAATTGAATTTGTAAAATCTGAATCTCTAATTAATTAAGAGATTTGAATTTCACAAATCCGAAAGGCCTATTTTTTGTCCACCCTTTTCCAATTCACAATATTTCCATTCAAACCCCCAATTTTGGGATTTTTTTGGTCCGGACCCCTTATTTTACCTCACTCCTTATTTTTTTCTTATTAGAATCCAATTTAAATTGGAATATGTAAAAATATATCCAATCATGTATTTATTAATTTTGTAAACTTTTTCAGATTTCCTCTAATTCTCATATTTCTAATCCAAAGTAAATTAGGATTTATTTAATTATATTTGTATTATAATTGAATTAAATAGGGTAGTCAGTTTTAAAATAGAATTACGATTAATTTCCTATTTAGAATTATAAAAGAATATTTTCATCCCTATAAATATAGAGGATACATCCAATATTTTGTACAAAACCAGGCTCTGAGATTAATGTGAAAGATATCTGTCTGGGCCCGTAAAAAATTCACTTTCGTGTTATGCATTCCAGAATCGGAACTCTTGACCAGGCCTAAGCTCTAGCACAATCACTATTCCAATCCTTGCTTGAAATAACATTGCGCAGGATCTTAGCTTCTACTTGTTCGATTTGTCACAAAAAATAAATTCCTAATTAAAACAAAAATTTAAAAATTACCTCTTGAAGCGTGTACTTAGGTGATCGCTTGTATGACTCAAGACCAGCTCGTACGTTGTGTAGGCAACGAACCAACGAACCAACGATTAGCGATCCACCACAAAAGCTCGCCGAAAAATTATTCTGACCCGCCGCCCGAGAGACTGCTCCACGCGCCACCGGATTCAAGAAGAAAAGAACGTCGGACTTTTCTCGGGAATTGAGTTGCTGTACGGAGTTTGGAGAATCCAACTTTGAGAGAAAATATTAATTCTCTCTCTCTAGTTTTCTTGTCTTGAAAACTAATGAATGTGTATTATGAATTGCTAATCTTATCTATTTATGGAGTTACAAGAGAGACCCCAAGTTAGTTTAGGATTGGCCTTCCCAATGGGTTTAGGATTTATTAATTAGTTTCCAAATCCAATTAGGAACCAAATCTAATAGGATTTTCAAATCCAAATAGATTTCCTAATCTCTAGAATTTTCTTGTTCCAATTGAACGTTAACACTTAATTAATAAATTAATTTCATTTTGTTAATTACTTAATTAACCCTTAGGAATAATTAATTAAATAATTAATTCTACTTTATCAATTAACCCACTACATAATTAATCGTACCACTAACGGATTAATTATGGCACTACTATCCTACACCAGAATTGCTTCCGGAAGAACTAAATTAATTATTCTTTAATCTCCCCACATCAAAGATATAGTGCTCGTTAATTTATTAATTTACTGATAAATTAATTAATTAACTTCTTGTAATCCGAGATTAGTACCACTCGACCTTTTTACTATACCGGATATAAGTCCATCGGCTGGGATTAGTATAATAAACATAACGAGCTCGTCTCAGGAGCACCATCACCCCGGACGCACCGGTACATGGTTTCCTTCCGACAAGCAACAGCAGACCAAGCAATCAAATAGGCGCACTCAACCTACTAAGACTATTGGTCTCAAATGACATCACTGTTTAGCACATCAAAGTACACTATGTCTAATCCTCATGTCTGCTTAAGTTTAGAGATTAAGAGCTAGAATACTATGATTGAATAGTCTATTAAAAAAGTACAAGACAATTCATCCTAAATGGTCAAGTTCAATGTGTCCTGGGCATATCTATATGATTCAATTAGTTTAGACAAACTAATTTCTGAATCACATAATAACCTAAACCGACAGTGTGTCCAAAACTGTCTCGGTTACGAACCTCATTTACATATTATGTCTTTTAATCAATGATGAGATCTACTGTGTCACACTAGACACCTCATCATCTAATTGCATAATATAAATAGACGACATATGTAAAACATATAAACAATTTAACTAAAACATTTAATCAATATATACGAACTGGGAAATAGTTTAATACAAGCAAAACTTTAGTATTCAAACACAACAATCTCCCACTAATACTCAAGTTAGGCTTTAAGTATAAAACTACATTAATCCTACAACTACAATAATGTGCAGAAAAACTATCATGGCTCTACTAAGTATCTGATCCCCATGCCCTCCATGTGAGCCTCAAAGACTTTTGCAGTCAATGTCTTAGTGAATGGATCTGTAAGGTTATCTTCCAATGTTATCTTTGTCACGACCATCTCTTCCCTCTTGACGATATCTCCTATTAGGTGGTACTTGCGATGTATATGCTTACTCGCCTTATGGGCTCGTGGTTCCTTTGAGTTTGCTACTACACCGTTGTTGTCACAGTACACTGTGATCGACTTCTGCAAACCAGGAATCACGTCTAAGTCCACTAGGAAGTTCTTGAGCCACACTGCTTCTTTCACTACCTCTAATGCTGCAATGTATTCAGCCCCCATGGTAGATTCTGTCACGCATTTCTACTTGACACTCCACCATACTATGGCTCCACCTCCCAAAGTAAACATATACCCTGAGGTAGACTTGCTCTTGTCCCTGTCGCCTTGGAAATCTAAATCTGTGTAACCTCGGGGTATAAACTCAAGTTCCTAATAGATAAACACTTGGTCTCTCATTCTATGTAAATACTTGAGAATGCATTTTACTACCTCCCAATGAGCTATATCTGTTTACAATGCCAACGGCATAGCAAATATCAGGCCTCATACACAACATTGCATACATGAGACTTTGTACTAGGCATAAGGAACTGTCTTCATGGCTTTTATCTCCTCAACAGTCTTTAGAGAAAGCTCTTTAGATAGATGCACTCCGTGTCTGAAAGGTAGCAAACCTTTCTTAGAGTTCTGCATGTTAAAACAAGCCAGAATCATGTCTATGTATGAAGCTTGAGAGAGCATTAGCGAACATTTCCTACAATCTCAAATTATCTTGATCCCAAGGATATGTCCCGCTTCTCCTAAGTTTGTCATATCAAACTGTTTGGACATCCATGCCTTTACGTCTAATAACACTTTTTTATTGTTGCCAATTAGTAAAATGTCATCTACGTAAAGCACAAGAAACACCGCCGCGTTTCTATCACGTCTACGGTACACACATTATTTATCCGGGCATTGAGTAAATCCGTAGGATTGGGTCACCTCATCGAACCGGATGTTCTAAGATCTGGGTGTCTGCTTAAATTCGTAAATGGACCTCTTAAACCTACAAACCTTATGCTCTTGGCCTTTTACAACGAATCCCTGTGGTTGTTGCACGAAATGGTTTCTTTAAGACTTCCATTAAGGAAAGTTGTCTTGACATTCATTTGCCATATCTCATAATCTAAATGAGCAGCTATGACCAAGAGAATCCAGATTGACTTAAGCATGACCATCGGGAAGAAGGTTTCCTCATAATTGATTCCCTTTTTCTGAGTATACCTCTTTGCCACAAGCCTAACTTTAAAGGTTTCAACCTTTCCGTCAGGTCCTCTCTTGCGTTTGTATACCCACTTACATCCAATGGGTTTGAAACCATCAGGTAGGTCCACAAGCTCACAGACTTGATTGTGGTCCATCGACCCCATCTCGGATATCATTGCCTTTCGCTAAGATATTGTATTTTTATCTCAGAGAGCCTTATTATAGTTTATCGAATCCGGTTCAGGCACACCTGGGATAAAGTTTGAGGCTTCTCCTGCGACAATGAACCTATCAGGTTATCTCACAATCCTCCCACTACGACGAGGCACCACTTGTGTAGGCACATCATCTGTGATATCTTGTGTAGTATGTGGTGTATCTACTTGTGCTGGTGCATCAGGATTATCAGATTGCTTTCTAAGTTCTTCTAGTACTATCTTACTCTTGGGCTTGTGATCTAAAATATAGTCTTCCTCTAAAAATATGGCGTTAGTAATAACTGTCACATTTTGATCTTTAGGACTATAAAACAGACCACCTTTCGTTCTTCTAGGATATCTTACAAACAACATTACTTCTGTTATTGCATCTAACTTAGCCGCATTTGCCTTAAGCACATGTGCTGGACAACACCAAATTCTTAGATGTCCTAGACTAGGCTTGCGCCCGTTGCACAACTCTGTAGGGGTTGAAGGCATGGTCTTAGATGGTACAAGATTTACAATGTACATCGCAGTTTCTAAGGCATATCCCTATAACAAACTAGGAAAATCACTATAGCTCATCACTGACCTTACCATTTCCATGAGAGTTCTGTTTCTTCTTTTTGCCATACCGTTCTGTTGTGGTGTGCCAGGTGCAAACAAATGAGACTGAATTCCGATCTCACTGAGGTATTCTCAAAATTCATGGGACAGGTACTTACCACCATGATCTGATCGTAGTGTCTTGATACTTTTACTGTGATGTTTCTCCATATCTGCCCGATACTCTTTGAATTTAGTAAAGCATTCGGATTTGTGACGCATTAGGTAAATATATCCGTATCTTGAGTAGTCATCTGTGAATGTCACAAAATACTCAAATCTACCTTGTGCTGGACCGAAATTGGTCCACACAAGTCAGAGTGAATCAACTCTAATACTTCTTTGACTTTATAACCTTTCACTTTAAAAGGTCTCTTAGTCATCTTACCTTCCAAGCAAGATTTGGAGGTTGAGTAACTATCAATCTCTAATGAACTTAAAGGTCCTCTGAATCTTACTAAGGTTTATATGACCTAGATTGAGATGTCAAAGATAGGTTTGATTCATTTTAGAAGGTTCTATCCTCTTATTTTGGTTAGATGATGCACCATTTAGTTCTGTATTTTACACAACAGGGGAGTTTGATTTAACCAAAAATAAATTGTCCACTAATGAACCAGAACAAACAAGTTTGCCATCTTTTCTAACAATAACAGTTTTATCAGAAAAAATAAACTTGTAACCATTCATTAAGAGTTTAGAAACCGAATAAGGTTCTTTCTAAAACTCGATACATAAAGATAATTAGGTAAATCTAGCCTAGAATTTTTGGAAATTAAGGTGACTACTCCCACTACTTCCACTGACATTCTTGTATTGTCACCCAAGTAGACTTCTAGCTCGCTTTCTCTAAGTTTACGGGTTACTTGGAGCCCCTGCAAAGAATTACAATCCTGGTCAGTGGTGCCTGAATCCACACACCAAGTATCTGTGGGAATCGCCGCTAAACACGTCTCAGTAATTAAGGCTGAAACTATCGTACCTTTGAGCTTTGGACAGTTTGATTTCCAATGTCCTACTTTTTCTCACTTGAAGCATTTGCCTTTAAGCTTCTTCTTCTTTGCGATATATGGTTTAGCAGCATGATTCTTGGTCTTCTTCTTCTTCTTGTTCTTGCCTTTAGGTGCAGGAGAGGAACTCAAAGCCTTCACTGTGACCAAAGCTTGCTTCTTCTCTTGGAAGATGCTTTCAGCCGACACCAATGTTGTTAGGAGCTTGGGAAGAGTATAAACTCTTTGATTCATATTGTAGTTCACCCAAAACTGCTCGAAACTAGAAGGTAAGCTCTGGAGGATGATATCGATCTGACTTTCCGGACCAATTTCACCTCCCAGTACTTCTATTTCATTTATATTATTGATCATGTGAAGTACATGATCTCTCACCGATGTGCCTTCATCCATTCTGGTATTCATTATCTTCCTCACGGCTACCTACCTTGATGAGTGAACATCTCTCTCAGGTGAGCCATCATGTTAAAAGCAGAGATCATGAGATAAAGCTGATGTTGCAGAACATTCGACACAGAGGCCAGAATGTAACACCGCGCCATCTCATCCTTTTTTCTCCACCCCGCATAGGCATCTATATCCTCTTGAGGATAATCATCAGTAGGCGCATTTAGACAAACTTCGGTGAGCACAAACTTATACTGCTCAGCCGTCAGGACAATGTCCAAATTACGACTCCAATCGACATAGTTCGGACCAGTTAATTTGTTGTTTTTGATATCGTAGCTAATGGATTAAATGCCATATCGAAGACTGTAAATAAATAAACATGAAGGAAAACAGAACAAGCCTGGGCTAAATTGAAAATCTCACTTTCTTGTTGGTGAATGTGCCCTAATGAGGGCTATTTATGTAAATAGACTTTGAGGGTATTTATGTAAATAAGACATTTGTCGCTTGATTGATTGTTTATCAAATGAGTTAATTTCATGATAGTAATATTCTTGTGCATATTTAAATTCATGAAATCGATCCGCCAAAAGAAACACTCCATGGACTAATTAGATCATGAGTGATTCTTTTGAGTAGTACTGGTACGAGGATCCTTAGACCAGAAATCACTACATGGTCTTAGATGAATTGTAGTGTGCTTTGACATACGCCTAACGGGGCCATAACAGGTTGCCAAGTACGGGTATGATTGGGTACGCTATGAGACACGCTAAGGTATGTAGGTGAAGTGATGGGACCACAAATCTCTCTTAAGTAAGAGCTGATATCTTGGCCACTTGATAGTGAACTGAAAAGTGCATGGTCATGCCCAAGGAATGATAAGGATATCATTTGCTTGATGGAGTCAGTGTCACTTAGAGATCAAGTAAACGTTTAGCTATATAAGGATGATAGTTCCATGCCTTATGCTAAACGGGATATCAATGTAGAGGATCGTACGCAGTTTGCTCGGAAAGGTTGTGTTGAATCACCATTCGACCCTCCATTCTGAATTGGGTAGTCATTATGTCTTGCTAGAGACCACTAATGACTTATGGATTAATCAACTGAATTGCTATTTGTATCATGAATTTGCTATTTGTATCACAAAAAAAAATAAAAATAATAATAAAATGACCAAAATGCCCTTATGATGAAAAATGAGTAGAAAATACTAAGTACTGTGTAAAAACGCAGCAAAAATGCGTTTTTACCATAGCCACAAACGCAAGGAAAAACGTTTTGTACATGTAAAAATTAAGTAAAATGACGTTTTTGAAGCTTTAAAACGTCAAAACAATAATTTTTTAACCACATAAAACGCAACAAAATTACGTTTTTGTCACTTACAAAACGCAAAAGCCCGGCGTTTCAGCCGCGGACCAAACGCCAAAAAGAGGCGTTTACGCCGCGGCTCGCTCGCCGATTTGGGGCGTTTTAGACAAAAAAAAAAAACCATAAAACCCCCAAATCGGCAGCAGCTTCATTAGGCCATTTTTTTCTCAAAAAAATCAGTCCAAAAACGCAAAAGGGAATAGATTTTGCCGGCCAAAAACGCAAATCATGGACGGAGGAGACGGCGAACAATCACGAAGGCACGGAGCGGGCAAAGGTCCACTGATAAACAGGGTAAAAATCTTTTTGAATTTGAGTTTTTCAGTAATTTTTCAGCATTTTTTTGGGCCAGATCTGATTTTTTCGGGGCTGAAAACGCCATCTGCCGGCGTTTTCAGTCCCGAAAACGCCGATTGACGGCGTTTTGGATACCCAAAACGCCATCGGTCGGCTTTTTGGGTATCCAAACCGCCGACCGTCAGCTTTTTGGGTATCCAAAACGCCATCGGCCGGCGTTTTGGATATCCAAACCGCCGGCCGTCGGCGTTTTGGATATCCAAACCGCCGGCCGTCGGCTTTTTGGGTATCCAAAACTCATCGGCCGGCGTTTTGGATACCCAAAACGTCATTGTCTGGCATTTTGGTTATACAAAAACGCCGGCCGCCGGCGTTTTGAGCATCTCAAAACGCCGGCGTCCGGCGTTTTGGATATTGAACACCACCCCCACCCATATTTTGATGTAAATTGATTTATCGTATGTTACAATATAATTGCTTCGTTTTATTTAGTTATCTATTTATTTATGCAATTATTCGTTTATTTATTTAGGGTGGCGCTAAGTTAAAGCCACGAGGCGAAAGGCAGCCTCCCACAGCTTCTGCTAGGAGGCAGAAGGTGCCAGTTATTAGGGGAGGTGGTGGTAGACGGGGAGGTGGTGGTAGACGGGGAGGCGGGATTGTTATATCCGAGGGAGGACAGGGAGGTCGTGACTCCTCATTTCAGTTGAGGGATGAGTATTACGATACTACTGATTCCGATGACACTGATTCGAGCGAGGAGGAGCAGTTTGGCCATGAGGAGAAGTTTGGGCATCCCCATGAGCAGTCACGGCAGGGGGACGCTAGTGGGAGTGGACGGCCACTAGGGGACCAGGGTGAGGGGGATACTTACGGAGGTGACCCTTCTCACCCACATGCTGAGAGGACGATCCGGTATAGGAATCCAGACCACGGACAGTTCGAGGAGGTGGATCCTGCTGCAGGTACGCGTTTTAATTTAATTGTATTATTATTTTTAATAAATAATTGATTTATTTTAATTGTTCATAAGACGAGAATTTGGTATTGCTTGACTTATATTGAAGTTGTGCACTTTTTATGTAGTTCAGTAATTATTCTAATTCCTATACGTATTTTCTTTACTTATGTATGTTTTTCTTTATTTTTTTTAATTATGTGTACTTATTTTTAATTAGCTTTATTTAATTACGTGTATTGTTTAAGTTTTACAATTAATTTACTTATATATTTTTATATGTATATGTTGTCGATATAGTTCCCCCTAGGAAGCGCGCGCGGGAGGATCGTAGTTGGATAGTTACAGGGCCCATTGAGGGGGGCCCTATAGATGATAGCCTTATCCCTAGCTTTTTAGGGCATGTGGTATCTAGATATTGGCAGGAGGGGGTACCTACTAGATACCACATTAGAGTCCACAATAGAGGTAGCATGTACGACCTTTTTGAGAGGTGGATCGGCTCGATGACGGTCGAGGGTGCGCAGATATTGAGCTGGACAGGCCTTGGACACCTGCCCCGCATTATGCACCGGAGCATTGATGAGCCTCTCATCAATGCATTTTTGGAGAGGTGGCAGCCGGATACGAATTCGTTCCACCTCCCATTCGGAGAGATGACCATCCTCCTACACGATGTGTGGGAGATTTTGAGGATTCCGGTCGATGGTCGACTCATCACCGAGGTGACACCGTCGTCTACCGTACTGTCATGGTCGAGAGGATTGCTAGAGATTCCTCCTGAGGAGCGGATAGACGGGGAGCTGTATAGGAATGGCGGATTTTCTACGCAGCGGGTGATCGAGCGGTGTATGCAGCGGGCCAGGGATGATTCGGACGTTGCTGTTTTAGTATGGAGCCTTATTGGGACTTGTCTGTTTACAGACAAAAGTTCCAATAAGTTTATGCCAGCCCCTGTTGTACAGGTTAGGAATGGGCTGGATCAGATTGGCCAGGAGGCATGGGGTACCGCGACACTCGCGTACTTGTATCACCATCTAGGGTGCGCGAGTCGTCAAGGGACGCAGGCAGTCGCTGGATGCATGACTCTATTACAGTCATGGATCTACGAGCACTTTCCTGATTTCAGACCCCACCCTCTGCCCCTTCCATTGCACGCCGCTCAGCCACGTGCAGCGAGGTGGGCCATCGACCACCACCGGACCACAGAGCAGCGATTGGCAGCCATACGACTTGCGCTGGACGAGATGACAGCCGACATGGTTAGTAAATAGTTATAAATGTCTTCAAATATATTTTGATTTAATATATGTTATATATTTTATTATTCATAATCATTAACTACTTTTCAAAGGTTACTTGGATGCCTTACGGACGGGACGCCGTTTCGCGGACGCCGACAGCGAACAGGTGGCGCTGTTCCTCGGAGTGCTGCGGTCGACGGCTATTTAGATTGGTTTCGTCCCCGATCACGTCCGCGCGTACTTCCCCCGGATCCCCAGGCTGCTATAGAGCCTCCTCGACCACGGCGCGCCGCCTCAGAGTTTGTAAGTATTCATATTAATTAATGTAATATATTTTATTTGTTAAATTATGTTCAGAGGAATCTAATATATTGTTTATATATTTGCAGTGGATGGGTCAGTATGGTCAGCTACATCATGCATTATTAGATGTAGTGCGGGAGAGCGTTCCTGATTTGTACGATCAGTTCGCACCTCGTACTGCAGATCTGGAGGATGAGTTCGACCGTTCCATATGATTTTTGGATTGTACTATTTTTGTATACATTATCCAAATATTGTATTATTATTTCGCTGATTATATTTTATTGTCTTCTTCATATATATGTTGTATTTTTTTTACGTATATTTCTTCAAAACCCAAAATTAATAGTGGTAAGCACAAGATAATAACAATAAAACATATGTCAAAGGGCAACAAACGTCCTATCCATCACGGAGTGCATTCCAAGCATTAAATCTATCTTCTAAATTTTGTGGCCACTCACCTACACTTTCAGCATGACGATGATGATGCCAAACGAAGCTCAACGGCGGGATAGGGCAGTCATCGACCACATCTACACGTACATAATGGTTCCCATTCACAAGGGCAAGCGCTATAACCCTTTCCGGTTGGGTGTCGCCAGTAGAGCAATACAAAGGTAGTACAGAATAATTTCCATCTGAACGATTACGGTCAAACTGTATTACCAGTGCATTTGCATAAGTGGCGAGAGGGAACAAATCCGTAGGTGTAGCCATCCAATGCTGCTCACCACAATCAGTGCCTTCGAAATTTATTCGCCTAAGTACCATGGCCACAAAATCACCATCGGGGGGACGCAACTCCAATGATTGGAATACACCCCTATATCTGTCCGGGTGGCTCGTAATCTCTCCACTCAATGACCTGTGAGCTAACCTCCAATATTTCTCGTGGCCAAAAAGGTACGTAGAAATTACTCGGAAACCACAATGGCCATCCCCATTTACATCTGACCACCCTGTACAATAAGGCTGAAAAAATGCTGGTACACACTGAATGTCTCCACCAGACCCTGTTAAGTAAGTAATTATGTTACATTAAATAAACAAACCTTCATCATTTATTTACTTAATTGACTAAATTAAAGGGCTTATTTACATGTCCTTAATGGAGACTCACCATCAAAACCTGTATGAATGCGGTGTGATCTACCTGTTGATCGACCAGATGACCCTGAAGGGCACCTGCCACGCCGGCCACGTGTCGCTCTTTCTCGTGAGCTCCACTCGCGCATAACAGAATGATGTAATCTATTTGGTGTTCGCCCCCTTTGGGGTCCCGACAAACCTGGCTCTCCAACACTGGCCATGTCAGGGTACATCTGCTCTACGTACGCCCTATTCAACAGCCGGGCCAAAAAAGACGGACTGGTAGATACGGTGGGGACTACTTCCTCGTTGAAATACCTTTACAAACAAATATATCAACTCCAAATATTTCTTCAAAAAAAAATTTGTCAATTCAATTGCATAATATTAAAGTTCATAATTGAAAACTGCACCTGATGTCCTCATCAATGTAATTCGCATCACCATGTGATGGCACAATGGTCAGCCTCTTCCAAAACTCATGCACGTGTGGAAGTAAGGGATATTCAGGCAATGACTGTGCCTTGAATATGTCGCACGCACAGGGAATCCCACGTGTCACCTTGGGCACACATCCACATCGCTCAAGTACAAGGCCTCCCAACTTATCCTTCCGCCGAACTTCTTTCCTAACCAACTTCAAACAATGGTGTGACACGTACTTGTTCAAATAACAGTATGGATATCCCTGCATACTTGTTTGAGTCGTGGAGATGGAAGCCTCAAGAGAGCCTCTATAATAATGTCAATTAAAAATAAAATTAATTGAAACATCTAAATAAATAGAAGCATACCAAAAATGAAATTCTAAGACATTAAATAACATCTGTTATAAACAATCCAATAAGTAAACTAACCCGATGTGAGGGTACAAGTGGCTGAGGTGAGAGTCAATCTTTGTGAACAAAGTGTCAAGGGAATTGGTGGAGGAATTAAGCCAATCTTTCATAGCAGCATGCGAAGCCTCTACTCTGTTAGTGGAAGTATTACCAAAGTGGAGAAATTGATTGGTCCAGGCTCGAACAAATTTCTCCTTGTGAATGAGCCATGTAGTCTCTAGATATTCAACAGCCAACGGCTCAAGGAGAGTGTACTTAACCTTGAAATTCTACAATAAACGATTAAAATCCTCTACTGTCGGAGCCTTAATGATTTTCTTCCACCAGTTGTCATGAATATCACATGCTAAATTTTTGTTCCTCCTCCCAACATTTTTTTCCAATCACGCGTTCACATCACGCCCAATATGCCACAAACATAACAAGTGATGTGAAGCGGGAAAATGATCCTTAATCGGCTGTAACAAGCCCAACTCCCTATCTGTCACAATCACACTAGGTGACAAACTTGCCGGCAGCAAAAATCTCAAGTTCCTCATAACCCAGTCATATGTATCCTGTTTCTCATTCCTGACAATAGCAAATGCAATATTGAAATTCTTATTTGTAGGAGTCATACCTACCATCTCGACGACAGGCATTTGGTACTTGTTCGTCTTGTAGGTAGAATCAATCCCAACCACCCAATACCATCTGTTGAACATCTGAATTGATGTTGGATGTGCAAAGAAGACATGTGTGATCTCATCAGTGTTCGCATCCTTCAGAATCTTCAGATAGTACTGCTTCTCCTAGGCCAAATGAATAAATTGCTGCCCAATATTCCTACCTTCCAATCCGGCGGTCTTCATCTCTCCTTTCAAATTGTACACATATTTGATTGGTACCTGGGAATCGGGAAACTGTTTATTAACAGCTTCCCAAACACACTTTGGCTTAACATTCGAACGCAGCATAAATTCAGCAACAGCCTTTGAATCCTTTGTAAAATGGCTCAACTGTCTGTGACCATATGGATGCATTATACCTGTAAATCACATGTAATTATAATAACAATTAATACATACAACACATCAATCAACTTAATTAATATTATGCGCAAATAATGAAATACCAGTGTGATTGTGAGTTGACGCTGCTCCTGGGTTTGTATAAACCTTGTGCCGTCCCAAATCAATCCGCTTACAAGTCAACCTAAAGGGGCAATTAGTGCCGCTCCTTCTTGTATTCTTTCGTCTAGTTGGGAGAGGGGCTTTGGCAGGATCTCTCCATCGCTTGCACGAGAAGTAGTACGTCACAAATCCTTGGTTACCTCCCCTCTTTGTAATTACAAACTTCAGCCTCTTAGCTATTTTCTGGCAATATTTCAAAGCCTTGCCAATAGTTCGAAACTCTCTGTCAATCTTGAAATATCCACTCAAATCTGCGCCAGGTTCAAGTTCCACCGGCTCCCCAAGAGTATTATCCGCCTCATTGTCATCTACATCCTCATCTTCATCGTCATCCTCCTCTTCATTCTCCGCCTCCTCATCATCATCATACAACTCATCCTCATCGTAATCATCATTGTCAGCCTGTAGGTGAATACACAGATTAATTAAAATTACAGCACAGTTATGGTTCTTACAATCAAAAAACGCAACAGTTTGAAGTTTCATCCAACATGAAACGCACCTTTTTTGCGTTTTTGCAGATAAAAACGTTACAAATGTGCGTTTTTATCTGCAAAAACGCAAAAACGGTGCGTTTCATGCAGTAAAAAACGCACCCAGATGTGGTTTTCAGCAACCTAAAACGCAGAACTTTTTATATAATGCATGTCAAAAACGCAGCTCTTTTTATATAATTCATGTCAAAAACGCAACACTTTTTATATAATGCATGTAAAAAACGCAACACTTTTTATATAATGCATGTCAAAAACGCAACACTTTTTATATAATGCATGTCGGAAACACTAAAAAGCGACTTTTTCTACACTCAGAAATGCTAAAAAGGGACATTTGACCGCTTCCTAAACGTCATTTTAGCGTGTTTCGACATACAATATTTTTAAAAAAACTTATATAACTTTAAGGTACGGAAACTTACCATATCGTGATGATTCGCTTGCTAAATATTCTTTCGCCGTCAACTGAATGATCCAACAATGTTTTTAAGTTAAGAATTTATCTGGATTTGATTTTAGGATAGTTGTTGTGTATGAGTTTTTCATCCAATTCACATGAATGTATGTAAACGTTTTTTAACTTCTGTACATGTCAAAAACGCAACATTTTAACGAGCGAACCATGGTGGAAACTTCACATTTTGACGTTTATTGGTGTAAAAAACGCAATATTTTAACGAGCGAACCATGGTAGAAACATCACATTTTTGCGTTTTTTACATGCAAAAACGCACGGATTTGGCGATTTTGACATACAAAAACGCACTAAATTGGCGTTTTTTACATATAAAAACGCAATTTAGGGTAAATTTTGTATGTCCAAAACGTTTTTGCATTGCGTTTTTTTGAGATTAAAACGCAATTTTCGCCCCTTTTTTTGACATAAAATCTGTCAATTTATTAATTTTTTTGTTCATAAGGGCATTTTGGTCATTTTATTATTATTATTTTTTTTTTTGGTGATACAAATAGCAAATTCATGATACAAATAGCAAGTCCCATTGAGTTATCCGTTGCCAATTTGGAATGGGACTACAGGATCGCACATAAGAAAGTTCGATGATACAGAATAAGTATTCTTGCCTACAATAAGTATAACTGTTATACTTAAATAAAGAAGATTTAATTAAATGGTTTAATTAAATATTATTGATCTGGGGTATTAATTAATAGTTAATTAATTACCTGGGAACAATTGGGGTGAGCTGATAAATCAAGGGACTTAATTACAATTGAAGTCCTTGACCCATCAGCCTGATCCATGGGTCATGGGTTGATCCATGGCTTGGTGTATAACCCAAATCATTAAGGTATTATTTAATGCTGATTTGGAATCAGTAAATATTATTTAAATACTGATTTAGAATCAGTAAAATAATATTTGGCAATAATACTGATTTGGAATATGACTAAAATCAGTTAAGTTATAATTGAATAATTACAATACTGATTTTGGAAATTTAATCTCTACAAATATCCTAGGGATATTATTGTAGGGGAGAATGATTTTGAATTAGAAAATTGAAATCAGACAAAATACACAAGATTTTTCCAAATTCTCTCGGTAGGCAAGATCGGTTAGCACCAACCTGCGAAGACTTTCGTGCTTGAGAGTAGAGAATCCTTCGAGGAAGGATTTTGGAGACAACAAAACGCCATCTTCTCAGAGGAGTTAGGGACGTGCACAACCGATTATGCTTCAAGGGTAAGACCCGATCCTTAATGTTTAGGAATTCCGCTGTTTAATTAGATTAAACACCTGAACATAATCCAACATTTCTTGCAATGCATTCCAGAATCGTAAACTTTCGACAAAACTCAAGCTCAAATTCATTTTCTCCTGAACGGATCTAGGCTTATACTTATTTAATTTATTAAAATGACACTCAAAGATTAAATCTTTAATTAAAGCGGAAAGTATAAAGATTATACCTTTCAAAAAAAGTCCCAAGCAAAAAGAAATCCAAAACTTCGGGCAAGCGAAATCCACAAGAAATCCAAAAGAATAACTCCAAACACCTCCAAATTAGTGTGGGCTAATGTCTACGGAGTGATCCAAGGCAACAACAAAGAAATACAAAGAAACCCACTTCAAGAATCTAACAAATATGAAAAACAGATTTAGCAAGGGAACTGATCCTAATCTGAAAACCCACTTCAGGAATTGGCCTTTGCTTGTAGATCTAGACCTTGGCGAACCTGAAGGAACAAGCCAAGGGATCAACACAACAAAGGTACAAAACCCACAAAATCGCCGCCTAGAACCCGCCCAATACTTACTGGACTTAGCGCCAGAAATGGAAAACGGCGGCGGAGCTGGGGACTTCGGGCGGCGGAAAATGCCAGGCAGCAATTTGAAGAAGTTCTTGGGTTTTCTGAGATCGGAGCTTGAATATTCTTGAAGAAGAAAGCTCCAAAGTCGATTTCGAAAGAAAAGTTTCTAAGAAAGTTGAGAGCTTCTCTTTTTAGACTTAACTTTCTCTCACTAGGCAAATGCCTCTAAGGTTTCTAATGTCTTGTAAGTTGCCTAACAAATACCATTTATAGGGAGCTTCTAAGAAGAACTAGTGGGCCTTTTAGTTTGACTTTCGTTGACACCTTAGTCTTCCCTAGACTAGTCAACTCCAATCGAGTTTTTCGAAGTAATTCTTTAACCTACTTCATTGATTTAATTTAATCTAACCCTTAGGATTAACTAATTCATATAGAATTAATTTCTTAATCTAATTAGTCAATTAAATATTAATTAAACCTTTAGGATTAATTAATTCACTTTGTCCATTAGTCAAACGCATAATTAGTCGTACCACTAACGGACCAATTACGGAACTACCGCTAAAAAATGACTTTACATTGCGCCACTTTATTTTATTCTATCTCCCCACATCAAAGATCTAGTGCTCGTCCGTTCATCAATTTACTGACAAATTAATTCACCGACTTCTTGGTTTTTGAGATTAGTACCACTCAACGTTCTTATTATACCGGACATAAAGTCCACCGGTCGGGTTTAGTATAATAAACCTTACGAGCTCATCTCGGTAGCACAATCAACCCGGTGAACCGGTACTTGGATTCCTCCGACTAGCAACGCAATACAAGAAGCTAAACACCGCATACCCAACTTACCAAGGTATAGGCCTCAATTGACCGCACTCTTTGGCAAATCAAAGCATACGATATCTAACTCTCATGCACGTCCCAATCTCGGGATTAAGATATTAGAAAACTAGGACCGAATTAACTACGCCGATCAGTACAAGTTAATTCTATCCAAACTGGTCGTGCTCAATATGTCTCGGGCATATCCGTGTGATTTAATTAGTCTAGACAAACTAATTTCCAAATCACACGATAACCTATACCGATAGTATGTTTAGACTATCTCAGTTACGAGCATACTTTTTATATATCAATACTTTAACCAATAATGATATCTACTGTGTATTTTCACACCCCGTTATCTAGTTCTATGATATAATGGAACAAATTTAATACTAAAATAAAATGATATGTCAACTGTGGATATTAGTTTTTCATACAAGCAATAGCTTTTCTGTATTCAAAACTAACAAAACAGACAATGTTTTAGTAAACTAGGAATTTCAAAAATAAGTTCTAGTAATTATTGACATCCCTCAAACAATAATAAAATCCACCGACTTCTCATTCACTCGGTTTTTCGCAAGCCACGATAGTGTGGACGTTTACGCTAACTCACATTCGTTTGAGAAGAACTAGGTTCATTAACTACACTATCTGACCAAATGATCTATTGATCAATGTAGCTAATAGTCAATGCCTTTTAGCCGTATAAATAAGCAACGTAACCTCGATGGGAGGAATACTACAAATCGTACACTAAGTGTATGCCATTACGTGACTTCTGAGCTTGTTAATTTAGGATAGTGCGGCTCAGATAGATAGGGTATCACATTTCTCCAATTTCAACTTACTCGAGTCATCTTACTTAGAAATTCATAAGCTAGTGATCTTATGGTTGAACTCATCCGATATGGAGGAATGCCCTAATGCCAACGCGCAAATCCACCCACATCACATATGAATTCTTGATGAAGGCTATGGGAATATTAACCAACCCGCTCCCACTTAGATTTCTAAAATGAGGGTTTTTCTAGTTTTAATCCTAAGTTATGTGCAAACATAAAACCAACATGCTTTAAAATATGCATCTAACATACAGCACAAAAATTAAAGCATAAAATTAAAACTGTAAATACGGGAAATAAAAACGTAAAATAAATTTCCCGACTATTATTGTTTTAATTGTTTCTATCTTCTGTCTTGATCTCGTGTCCCATAACGTCACTCAATGGATTGAGTCTTAAAAAGTTGGATCTTAAAAAACTCGAAAAATGGAAAAACGGGCCGCGTGTGCAACCCGAACGGGTCGGGCCGCAAGCGCGCATAGCCTGCTGGGCTTTTGTTCGCAAGCTGGTGCGCCCTGCGCCACAAATGTGCGGCGCTGCACCAGCGCCTGCTACGTGCAGCCCGCGTGAAGCCGTGTTGCTGTCGGCCAGAGGTTTCTGCCGACGAGTCATTCGCTGGCCCGCCAGCCCACCTGCCCCGTTTGATTTCCGGATTTTCTATCCTATTCCCACTACGTTATTTGGTCTTCTTGCAATTCGTTATAGGTTTTCTTGGTTTTCTTCGAATTAATTATAAACCAAAACCCACGAAATCAAGTCGTCTATCATAACGTCTTCGATTACATAAAATTTTCCTACTACAAAGCTTCTAGGAAAATAAAATCGAAAATTACATTAAAAAAATAAAATATAGATTTGATATAATCCTACACGGCTTCCAGTACGTGATTTTACTATTATAAGCATTCATCAAAAAAAAACCCGAACATGTCCCGAGGTTTAATTAAAACATGCAAACATAACCATAATAGTCAGGATTTCTAAACCACCTGCAAACAAAACCATGTAACAAACTGAACAAGCACAAAGCCAAAACCAGGCTCTAATACCAATTGAAAGATTATTTGTCCGGGTCCGGTCAAAAATTCACTTTCGTGCTATGCATTCCAGAATCGAAACTCTTGACCAGGCCTAATCTCTAGCACAATCACTATTCCAATCATTGCTTGAAATAACATTGCGCAAGATCTTAGCTTCTACTTATTCGATTTGTCACACAAAAATAAATTCCTAATTCAAGCGGAAGTTTAAGAATTACCTCTTGAAGCGTGTACTTAAGTAATCGCTTGTATGACTCAAGACCAGCTCATACGTTGTGTGGGCAATCAACGAACCAACGATCAGCAATCCACCACAAAAGCTCGCCAAAAAATTTCACCGACTCGCCGCCGCCGCACATACAATCCACGCGCTGCCATCGCCCGAGAGATTGCTCCACGCGCCGCTGGATTCAAGAAGAAAATAATGCTGGACTTTCCTCAGGAATTAAGCTGCCGCACGGAGTTTGGAGAATCCGACTTTGAGAGAAAATATTAATTCTCTCTCTAGAATTTTCTCTCTTTCTAACTTTCTTGTCTTGAAAACTAATGAATTGTGTATTGTAAATTGCTAATCTCTTATCTATTTATAGAGTTACAAGAGAGACCCCAAGTTGGTTTAGAATTGGTCTTCCTAATGGGTTTAGGATTTATTAATTAGTTTTCAAATCCAATTAGGAATCAAAACTAATAGGATTTCCAAATCCAAATAGATTTCCTAATCTCTAAGATTTTCTAATTCCAATTGAACTTTAAAACTTATTAATTAAATAAATAATTTCACTTTGTTAATTACTTAATTAACCTTTTGGAATAATTAATTAAATAATTAATTCTACTTTATCAATTAACCCACTACATAATTAATCGTACCACTAACGGATTAATTATGGCACTACCATCCTATACCAGAATTGCTTCCAGAACAACTAAATTAATTATTTTTTAATTTCCCCACATCAAAAATATAGTGCTCGTTAATTTATTAATTTACTCATAAATTAATTAATTAACTTCTTATAATCCGAGATTAGTACCATTCGACCTTTTTACTATACCGGACATAAGTCCACCGGCCGGGTCTTGTATAATAAACATAACGAGCTCATCTCGGGAGCACCATCACCCGGATGCACCGGTACATGATTTTCTTTTGACAAGCAACACCACACCAAGCAATCAAACTCGCGCACCCAACCTACCGAGACTATTGGTCTCAAACGACCTCACTCTTTAGCAGATCAAAGTACACTATATCTAATCATCATGCCTGCTCAAGTCTAGAGATTAAAAGATAGAATACTATGAATGAATAGTCTATTAAATCAGTACAAGACATTTCATCCTAAATGGTCAAGTTCAATATGCCCCGGACATATCTATATGATTTAATTAGTTTAGACAAACCAATTTCTGAATCACATAATAACCTAAACCGACAGTGTGTTCAAAACTGTCTCGGTTACTAACCTCATTTATATATTATGTCTTTTAACCAATGATGAGATCTACTATGTCACACCAGACACCTCATCATCTAATTACATAGGGTAGTGTTATATCGCGTCCCCTTTTTGTTATTGGACGCCTCCCTTTTTCCAAAAAAAACCCTTTAGTTTGTTAAGTATCGCCCCCTTCATTCTTATTTCTCGCCCCCTTAATGTTTATCTTCCGCCCCTCCTATTATTACCTAATTGCTCTTAATTAATTTATGAAAAATTTTATAAGTCTCTTTTTAATCTACCAAAAATTTATAAAAATTATGATTAAAGTAGCATAGATGAGCGGAATTATAAATAATTTTTTGGTATTTTTAGTAAATTGATTAAGGGTATTTAGGTAATTTAATATATTTTATATTTAAATATTATGGTTGGTATTTCTTAATTTGTCAGGGATATTTAGGTATAAAAGGGGCACGAAATAACAAAATAGGGGGCGCGAAATAAGCCTTCACGATTACATAATATAAATGGACGACATATGTAAAATATATAAACAATTTAACTAAAATATTTAATCGATATATACGAACTGGGAAATAGGTTAATACAAGCAAAACTTTAGTATTCAAACCCAACGTAATGTATGAACCCCCAACTGAGTGTCATAGAGGATGATGTAGTTCAAATTTGCCAGGCAATTTTTGCTGCAAGCCTTGCCAGTAAGAGTTTGGCAGGAAGCAGTAAAGATCAGGAAAAGATGAGGGGATCATCCCTTTCAGCTAAAGGCAATTCAACCACCCTCCACAGGCACAGCAGGATGTAGAAATGCAAATCGTGGGAATATGCTGAAAACCTCAACTTGGATGATGAAGATTTTGACGGTGAAGCTGCAACAACTGGAAGAAGAAACCCTGGGAGAACTTCAAAAGAAAGAACAGTGACAGAAATAAAAAATCGTCACCGTGGGATCAAGATGATGATGATCTGCCCTTCAATTCGCAAAAGAAAAAAAATGAAGGATTTTGAAGCTAATATTGCCAGAATTCTGAATACCCTGGATTATGTCTTGGAGAAACTCCAACAGTTGAAAGTAGGAAGAGTGCATCTACTGACTAAGGGTAAACAAGTTGAAGAAGGGATATCCGAATTACTTGATGCTGAGAAAAAAAAAACTGAAGACGTTCAGGTTCAGAGAAAAGCTAAGAAAAAGAAGTAATAACAATAACAAGTTTCAGTTCAACAGAGATGAGGCCACATTGACATCAACTTGTGCTTCAAGACTGTTTCAGGATGCACGAGGACCTGAAGGATCCTAATTGATGCTTGGAATAGTCGGACCAGAGACTATAAATCCACAGCGCTACTGGGAGGCAACCCAGAATTTTTAATTTTCAATTTTTCCTTTGGCCAAAATGCAATTTTGGTCCCTTATAATAGGGGTAATTCCATTTTTGGTCCTTTTTAATTTTATGGGGACACTTTTAGTCCCCCTAACTTTTTTTTATTAAGAGTTTTGGTCATTTTTTACGAAAAAGTTTAGAAAATTATGGATTAACTCATTTAATCGCTAGCCAAACCTAATTTTTTCTTCAAAATGATTTGTACCATGATATTTTCAACAAATTTTATGATCTGAATACTAGGAAAATGCAAGATAAGGCTTAACATTGTAAAGAAGATATAAAACAAAACAACAGGAGATTGCAGAGTTATAGTATTCATCAACTAGCTAGAGTATGAACAGTAGGAAAAGAGCAAAATACAGCTAAAAGACAACCCTGAAATTACAAGGTACACGACCCCTAATTGCTCAAAGTATCATTAGGTTACTTCAGCAAAATGAGACAAGAATATTTGATTCGCAAGCATATAACAGAAATACAGCTATGTGTCAACTGAGGCCAAACTTGTTTCCCAATTTAAATTGATACACAATAGCTTGATACAGTGGCATACAATGAGAATTGAATCAAAGGTTTCTAAAACGTCACGCATTTAGAAGTAAGGGATATCATTTCACCCTCTTCAATTATTTTATTCAATAATCAGCTTGGTGTTCAATTCGATGTATACTTTAGGAGATAGAATACAAGGGGAGAAGAATTTCACGGGTATTAATGGAAAAATAAATTAAAAAACCTTGTTAAATCCCCTGCAGCACCATGTACTGATCCCATTCATCCCCAAAAAAACAAAACACATAGGCACCATCAAATTGGTGGAAAGAAAGTATTCCACCCAGAAAATAGGGAGATTATTTTCAAATCCAACAACAATTTGATTGCAATTCCCTAGACTTGCAGCCAAATTCAAACATCAATTCTCACTTCTCTGGGCAAGTAATAGCTAGGATTATGGCAATGTTGAATATGAATTTTGCTGACCCTGATTTTAACTAGGAGAAGAAGAAGAAAGATACCACAGGAGAACTTTAAATGGTTATGCCAACCTTTGCAATGAAACTAAAACAAAACAACAGAACTGGATAGACAACTTGACAAAGCTCATATATCATTAATACAAACCTCAAGCCTCTGTTCTGTATAATTTCACTTGCACATAGGAAAATCAGCTACCCACGTATAATTACACCATTAACATGAAGTTCATAGTATCAACAAATACCATTATACCACCCACTAAAATCACTTGAAATTCACATTATTCATAAAAGTTCGACTTATTAATGTCAGAATTCTTACAACTACATAAGAGATAATGAGAGTACATAAAATAGCATAATCTATCAATACTAGGAAACCAAATTCTAAGTAAATCCATAAAAAAAAATCATGACGTGCTTTTTCTCAATTATTATCTTCTATATCATTTGGAAGTTCGTTTAGGTCGAAATCGTGCATTGTTGGTTGGTTCAAGTCAAATTCAAACGGAACCTTACGATTCTCACCTTTAGATTGTATTTCTTTAGACTCTTCTTCCTCTATTTCTTGATATGTATCTTGAACAATTTGATCAAACAACCCATCTTCATATATATCCTGAACAGCTTGATCAAACACCCCATTTTCATCTTCGTATGTATCTTGAACAACTTGATCAAGCAACCCATCTTCATCTTCATATGTATCTTGAATAATTAGATCAAACACCACATCTTCATATGTTTCTTGAACAATTTGATCATCCAACTCATTGTCTATATAAAAATCTTCTTCTTTCGTTTCTTCATACTTATCCTGAACCACTTTATCAACATACTCTTCTACAGATACTCGATGTAATGCTCCTTCAAACCTTCCATCCATTCTGGTGCACACGCATTAAACAATAAGGTTATACATAATGAATACTAATATACATAATGAAACTCCACGATGAAATATGATTTCAAATAAAAACTTAAGGGAAATTATATCGATTCAATAAAAATTGAGTGATAAATACTAATAGGAAGTTTATTGACAAGTAGATAATATTTTATTTCACCATTCAAATAAAATTAGTATTTTGTCTATACATGCACAGATGTAATAAGGATCTTACTATTTGTAGCACAAATTTGCTAATTGTAGCACAAAAAAAAGTAAAATTCCAAAAATGTCCTTCATGTATTAATAAGTTATACATTTCAAAAATTCAAAAAACATCTCCAAACATAAAAAACTCCCTCAAAAATCTTACAAAACCCTTCCAAATCTTTCAGAAAACCTTTCAAAATAGTAGAAAAATATTCAAACACTGATTTCTTTCGAGTTGTGATACAGTCTACTTCAAAATTTACGCAAAAATGGTAAGATTTTGATATTTTTGTATTGTTTTTAGTATGCTGCATAAAAAATCGCACATATTTTGCGATTTTATTTGAATTAATCGCCCTTATTTGGGGAGAAATTCAATGAAAATCGCACATTTTTTGTGATTTTTTGTATAATTTTAGCTAAGTGTGGGCGAAATTTTTGTAAAAAATACCAATGTTTTGCGATATTTGTAAAAAAAAATCGCAATGTGGGTGCGATTATTGTTGAAAAAATCACAAATCATTGGCGATTTTTTACAAAATATTCTCACATTGTTGGTATTTTTTATATAACTCTCGCACATTGTGTGTGAGATTTATTTAAAAAATCACACTTTATGTGCGATTTTTGATATGAAAATCACTTATCTGTTCCAATTTTTTAAACTTATATATTTTGTATAGTTTGTAATTACTTATGTAATTACTTATTATTAGTTTTAATTTGATTAATGACGCAGGATCCAAATGGATTGCCCAACCTTCAAAGGGATATGAGTCACGATTTTAAGTGTCCTGGCTTTTTTCCTACTGAAGAAGAAGCATACACTTATTATTCGGGGAAAAGTGGTCACATATCGTTGCAACAGATTCAGAGATCCGATTGAGCAAGGGCCTCCTCCCCCCCCCCCCCCAACAAAGGAAAAACACCAAACGGCGAGGATGTAAGTGTATGTTCAAGTTATATTGCAAGGAGGTGAGGGGAAATGGTTGGTGGGTCAAAGTAGTACCGGTGCGAAGTCAATGCACAATCACACTACTATAGTGTATCAGAGGGTCACAGACAGCTGAGACGCTTGACTGGTGAATCAAGACAGGTTGCTAGAACTTTGAACAATGCAAATATGAAGCCAAAAATGATTTGGAATCATCTTACTGAGACGCATCCTGAAGATAATGTGACAGTGCGGCAGCTAAACAATCTAAAATCTGATGACAGGAAAGCAAAGTTTGAAGGTAGAAATATTGGGCAGCAATTTGTTCATTACACCGAGGAGAAGCATTATTATGTAAAAGTTTTGACAGAAGAGGGCACAGATGTGATCACACATGCATTCATAGCGCATCCAATGTCAATTCAGTTATTGAACATATATTATTGGGTGATTATGGTGGATGCAACATACAAGACCAACAAGTACAAGATGCCACTATTTCAAATTATTGGTATGACTCCTTCCAATAAGAATTATAATATTGCATGTGCCCTTTTGAGAGATGAGAAAAAAATTAGTTATGATTGGGTGCTTGTACAGTTGAGAGAGTTGTTGGATGCTGAAAATATTCCTAGTGCTACTGTTTTTTATCGAGAGATGAGTTTGATGGATCCTATAAGGGATCATTTTTTGGGATCACACCACCTGCTATGTTTGTGGCATATCGACCTTGATGTTGATAATCAGTTGAAAAAGCTTGTTGGTGAGGGTGAAAGGAAAAAATAAATAAAAAAGCTTTGGAAGGCAATTGTTAATGTACCAACAGTTGAAGAGTATGATTTGTTACTGTAGCTTTTGAAGGATAGTTATTCTACAGTTGTGCCGTCTGTTGTTGTCTATTTGGAGAGGACATGGCTGGTCTATAAAGAGATGATTTGTAGGGCGTGGACAAACAAAATTCTGCACTTTGGCAATACTAGTAGTAACACAGTGGAGAGTACTCATACTGCACTGAATGATTGGATGAATGCTGGCACCCATTCACTTGACACGCTATTTGGTGTGATTGACGACCATGTCAATTACCAGTTATCACAGATCAAGTAATTTTCTTAATTAGTTTGACTCGCTACTTACTTTATTAATTTAAATTATGCACTTCTAACTTGATTATTTAATTTGATTCTATACTTACTTTATTAATTTAATTTATGCACTTTTAACTTTATTAATGTATTTTAGGGAAATGCTTGAGGCATGCATTTCTAAGAAAGCAACCGCTATGTTGTGTTTTTCGTATGAATTATTGAATGGTCATGTGTCGCACTATTGTTTGGAGTTGATCAGCGACCAAGTTGAAAGGATTACTAAGTTGGACAATGACTTGTTTGAGAGATGTGGCTATGTCTGCAAGGCTACGTATGGGATTCCTTGTGCATGTAAAATTTGGAAGTTGAATGAATTACATGACACGATCACTGTTGAAATGGTGCACGAGTTTTGGAAGAGATTGACGATTGAGACATCTGAAGTGGGTTCGAACACTATTTCTGAGGAACTTAGGTATGATTTACATTATGTATGTTAGTTTGCGATGTTATGATTTATTTACATGTATTTTCATAGATATTTTTATATTTTATAATTTAATTTTTTTAACAGATACTTCCGCGAGGAAATCCTTCCTAAATTCGAGAGCAGTCCACGTGTGGTCATGCGTGGTCATGCGTGATCTGATTGTCAAGATGAACGCGTCGCTAAATCCTGATAATTCAAGTGTGTTTGAGCCAGCTGTTTTGACAACATCAAGGGGTCGCCAAAGATTACATCCATCAGTGAGGCGCGAGCTGAGTGCTCGCGAGAAAGTTGCACGACGAAATAATGCATCTGGGAGATCATCCAAAAGATCTTTGCAATTTGAGGATGGTAAGTGTTTTTTTTGTCAATTAAGATTGACTGTTTACTTTCATTTTCTAATGGAGTAAACTTACAATAATTGTTTATTTCCATTTGCAGTTAGAGAAGACAGTGAAAGTAGTCCCTTGATACCACATTATGTCTATCCTTTCTGTACTGGCATTTTGGACGTAGAGCCAGATGGCAATTGTGGTTTTCGAGCTGTTGCAGATGGTCTCTATGGCAATCAAAATGAATGGAGAACGGTTAGAACTACGTCTATTTGAGAGATTCTTGTGCGTCAGGATACGTACATACCGCTTCTCTATTCTTGTCTACCACACAATCTTCCTGAGGACACTGATCCTATTGCTTGGGGAATTGGGCGATTGAATCATTTTTCATCACCATGTGAAAGTGCTGGCTGGATGACCACCCCCACGGACTTGTTTGCTATCACCACTTATGCAAATGCATTGGTAATCCATCTCAGTATCGCTCGTGGTTGTTCTTTCTCCATTTTACCTTTGAGGCCGTTAGATGGTGGCCCAAGACCATCTAGGCAGGTAGCCATTGCCCACGTTCATGGAAATCATTATGTACGTGTCAGTTTGACTGATGATTGCCCTGTCCCTCCTTTGGCATACTTGTGGGGGTATCACTGCGATGATGTTATGGCGCAATTTGCAGCATCTGCTGAATTTAAAAGGAGGCTGGACCATTGGAACATGATTTGTGGACCATGATTTGTGACATTTCAATTTGATTTGAATATTTATTTATTTTTTTTAGTTGTCATTTCCTTAGACTTCAGATTATCATTTCATTAGTCAAATTACCAAAAATCATAGCAAAATTAAATACAAAATAACCAAAAACTATTGGCGCAATAAAATAAAACACAACAAAAGAGTCATAGCTACAAAATCCAATAATACCAAAAAAAGAGTACACTACTACCATCACCCAGCTAAATGCCATCTATCCATCTCCGCCCTCAACATAGCCTCGCACTCATCCGACTGGGGATATCCACCATCTCTAATGATCTGCAAAAACTCCTCAGATATATATGTGTAAATCGGCTCACCCACTACAAAGTAAACACATTGAAATTATTAATTTCATATTTCATATAATAATATGAAACTATTATTAACTAAAACGAAAGAAAAAATTACTTACATATTCTGTGTTGGTGCGAGGCGGAACTCCACCAACATCAGCGGGGGGCCATCAATGAACAAATACGGGTGGGAGTGCGCTCGGTACCATGTAATGTACGCATCTGTGGATGCGCCGGAAGAATCACAAGGCTGAAAGTCCTCAGTACGTAAACTAGAACTACGTACTGACTGCCATAAACTCTTGGCGAACTCCAAGTCGAAGTCCACACTGTAACCCCCACTATAAGGCCGATACGCCTTCTTCGGACGAAAAATGGCAAATGGGATATCCTTCACGTACCCCAACTGTCTCACACACCTATCTGGCATGTACGGCTCAACCTCGTCACCACATGCGATCAATCTCCGGTACGTGGTGATCGGGGTACGTGCGTGCGGATACTGACCGTATGGGGTCCATGTCACCTGTAATATATACAATTATGGTCAGATATTTATTAAATATTTACAATTTAACTAAAACTGTAATTATAAAATGTACAAAAATGTTTTAACATACCTCCTCGGCTCTCAAATGGTCAAGTGCATCCCGGTACCTCTACAGACGGGCACTCGCGCCCTGTCGGGGCCCAACAGTCCACAAAGCAGCTCGTGGAGTATTTGGATCACCAGACATAGGCACGGAATGCCGTCTGAATACTGGAAAATTCTCATATATCTATGCCTGTAGCAATGTCAGACAACCCGTCATCCCGCTGCAGCTACCTCTATTAGCCTTACCTAAATGCCTATATAAGTATGCTATGTCGAGGTACCCTAAGCATGCTGCTATACGGTATGTAACTGGCCCCTAATCTGCACAATATGATGTGGTCTAAACCTATAGGAACTCTTGTCCACAAATAAAGTACCAATAGCTAGCCATAACCAAGCCTCCACATCATAAGGTAAGTGCAATGTACCCGTCTCTAAATGTGAGCGTCGCCTAAACACATAATCAGCGACTATCCCACCATCAGAGTGCATCCCACTCCACTCCCCATCCCGCTCAGACACCTGTAGCAAATCTCTGCAGAGGCCCCACATAACTGACTTGGCAGTACAATCAGCGACCATACTATCATCAATCGGTATGCGTAGTATCTCCCACACATCGTGCAGGAGTATACTCATCTCACCGATAGAGAAGTGGAATGTGTTCGTATCTGGCTACCAAGGCTCAATAAATGCACATATGAGGGGGGCATCAATGGCACTGTGCATGGTAGTAGGCAGGTGAGACAAACCGGTCGCCCTTAATAATGTCTGCCAATCATCGAGCATCCCGGCAAACCAAGAAACTAATTTCTCACAAACCCCTGCCCTATTGTGGCACCTCAAGGGCAACCTAGGTACTACAGCCTCGTCACCCTCGTCACCGTCCAGTCTATATTTATAAGCCACATGCCCCTTCCAACTAGGTATCACTGACCCATCAATAGGGCCACCCGCACAAGGCACAGTCACAATCCATGACGTATCGACCCTCCCACGCTTATTTGTAACTAATTTCACAAAATATTTATTATAAATAAACTTATTTAACAAACATAAATAAAAAAAATCACTAATATAATTCAAATATCAACACATAATCATATAATCAAACAATAAATAAAAAAATTCACTAATATAATTCAAATAACAACACATAATCATATAATCAAATTACATAAATAATAATAATCACTAATACACTTCAAAAATCAACACATAATCATATAATCAAATTACATAAATAATAATAATCACTACTACACTTCAAATATCAACACATAATCATATAATCACATTAAATAAGAGAAATAAATAAATATACATTAAATTAGTCTTAAATTTAAAACTGACCTCGTGAGGGCTCCTGATCATGTGCTGAGGATGAGGGAATCTTCTGCCCTCCTATGAAAGGCTGCTCCCCTCCATCGATATCCTCATCTATCAACTGATGCGATGAGCTACCTCTCCCTTCTTTCTTCTTCCTATTCGAAGCAACGGGACGCTGTAGCGGGAGAGACTTCCCCCCAACCTACAAAAAATTTCATGAATACAACATTAAAACTACGAATAATAATTAAAAACATGTAAATTATTAATAGTATTTAAAAATTATAAAAATCAAACTTAAAATAATATTTTTAAGGAAAAATCGCACCTAAAAACCGATTTTTTTGTAAAAAATCGCATGTAATTGGCGATTGTTTAGTGCACAATCGCCCCACTTATCCGATTTTCATGTCCAATATTGCACCCGGTTCGCGATTTATACCTATGTTATCGGATTAGTGTGGCGATTTTTCAGCTTTTTCTCACACATTTGTGACGATTTTTTCCCTATTTTTCACAAATTGGGTGCTATTTTCTTCTTATTTAGCACAAAGTACAAGCGATTTTTCATTACAATTTGTAATTTTTTATTTTTAAGAATATTTTAAGTATTTCATCAATTTTTTTGTGCTACAAATAGTAAATTTGAAAATAGTTTTTCAGATGTAATAATTAGTTATAGATAAAGAAAGCCCGAGTCATACCTTGGCGAGAATGGACGCTGGAACTTTATTTATTTATTTTATTAAAAACCCACACCGGCCATTCAACTTCATTAAGAATACACAAAACTACACCCCCAAAAGTTAGATAACTTTAAAAGTAATAATAATTAAGCGCACTCATGAAGCCACAACCTATTCAGGTGTACATAGCAAACATTGTTGAGCAAATAATGAATTAGGAGTTCAAAATACTTCCCAATCCAAAAGGGCGCCATCCCAGAATCACAAACTAATAGTACCACAAAAGTATGGTAAACTTATAACTAAGAAAGTGACCATTAAATTCAAAGATCTGGCTTTGTCAAAAGAAAAACATAATAAAAAATCCCGTAACAAATTTCGATATTTAGAGATACTAATCAACCAAGACATAAGGTTTATTATCGACGCTCAGCATAATGAAATTCCTTTTCATTGAGTACAAATTCAAAACATATTCCATTATTATCTTCACAGAGTATCTTATGAAATTCCAAAAGTGTACAAGTAAAACACCCAAAACTCTATCCCTTGTCTTGAGAAAAAAAAAAAATCAATATTATCTCAATCTCTCATCAACATATAATTGTATTTGGCGGTAATTTAAAGATTTACACTAGAAAAATTGGTGCCAAAAAATGAAATTAATCTTTCCAACTATCCCTTATCGTATCATGTTTATAAGAGGATGGGTTGAAACAGAGAAAATATCCAATTCTGTGTTTAACAGAGAAGTTTGTGAGGTATATTCAGTCTTAATTGAACTTGTTCTGGTTTTCAGCCTCATTGAAGTATATTATATATTGCAGGAATTGTGTTTGAAAATAAAAAACATACAAGAAATAATATCACACTACAGGATGAACTTGTTTAGCAACCTGGTAAGATTATTGTAAACTTTCTTTTCCATATAGACCAGTTACATTTTTTTTGGCTTTCTGCCTTTTCGATTAATGCTTATTGATCGGTAATGGGATTCATTTGCAAACTAAAGACACGACACCTTTCATAATACCCCATGTTCTCTCTATGTCTCTGTCTGACTTTGGATTCACAGTTTCATTTACCTAATATTCATAACCCCCTTATCTTACCTACATCCTTAACCTCCAATAAAGCAGGTTGGATAATGGATGGGAACATTTATAAACACATCATCATCAATATGATTCTTACCGTATTTAGGGTATTTACTATTTACTTAGGATATTAAATACTAATATCATCCATCGGTAAATTTATAATTTATAATAATTATGGGGGTATTTATAATTTTGTTGATTTTATTTAGCAGATTACTAGTCTGTATTTAGGATATTTACTGTTTACTTAGGATATTAAATCCCAATAGCATCATCAGTAAATTTATAATAATTATGTCGGTAATTTTGTTGATTTTATTTAACAAAATAATGGTCTGTATTTGTGATATTTGCTATTTACTTAATATATTAAATCTTATTAACATCCATCAGTAAACTTATAATACTTATCGGCAGTTTCATACTTTTGTTGATTTTACTTAGAAGATTACTGTTATATATTTAGGATATTTACCATATTACTGGTAATATTGATGTTTCAAGAATAACAAGCAACTCAATCAAACTAATCTTGCAAAGCCCTTTTCAATTCCTACAATTTCTATGCTGAAATGCAGCCTGCCCCTTCTAAACAAAGCAATTTCTTTGCTGTTGTATTTCTTCATCATCCATCTGCCGTACACAAAAGTTACCTTGAAAACTACAATGAATAATATAGTTTTGAAAAATGTTGAAACCGGATCTCAACTAATCCTCAAACCATAAGTACATGGGAATAGTAATGATGACTCTTCATGATTCCGATGAACATTCAACTGGAGATGATTTGAAGTTCATCGGTCAGCTCATTATTGGTTAGTTCTTCGATCCCTGATTCTTCGTATAACGCCTTCTGTGGCAATATCAAATGCATCTCTGATATTCTCTTCGCCAATGTAATCGTTAACAAGCAAAGGATACTACAGCCGCGGTATCAAATTAGTCACCCTTTCTCTCATTATCTGAATCTCTTCTATCCCGTAACCTTCCAATATTTTCGTAATAGATATATGTATGGATAAAATTAGCTCAGATGATATCTCTAATGTTTTTTTTTTTTTTTTTTTGTACAATTAGATGATATTTCTTTTGTCTTTCTTATTGTCTTACTATTATGATTAATTTTATACAATTTATGATTAATTTTACATCTTAACAAGTTTGGCTCGTAATCAAACGGTAAACTACCAAGATGACACATCATTGGAAGAAGAGTCACAAGTGCAAAACATTTATGATAATATAAGTTTAACTTACAGACTAAGGAATAATGACTGACAGTAACAATTTTCAAATAGGTAAAAACTTCTTTCGGGCTTGATAATTTATTAATATGTAGATCATACTTTTGTTTTAATTAATTTATGCATGGTTATTTATTAATTTTATATTTATAATATTAATTCTTACCAATATAGTGCCTAGCAGTTCAATTCAATGTACTTCCCAAATCAAAAATGAAATACAATAAAAATACAAATAGAAGTAGCGATTTAGAGCATGAGACAATTGTGAACAGAAAAGGGGTAGCATTATTTTCATTCTAATTTTTAATCAATCTTTGTTTCCATTGTTGCTTAAATGATTATAATTAATATAATTTGTAGATAACAAAAAAAGAGGTCCAATATTTTTATTGGGAATATTAGGTCATGCATCACATCTGCCTCCCATTGAGGTTGATTTTGATATGCTTGGAAAACTCATAGGTAAAGAAGTGGATAAATTTGTTGGATTGTTAAGAACTATAGCAAGAAATAGCAAATATTGTCTAATTGATAAGGAAAATTGGCATCATATCCCACTCGAAAAGAAGGAGGAGATTTTGGAGATTATTAAGGTAATCTTAAAGTCAAGTCTTTTATTTTAAAAAAAAAAACTTGTGCATATTACATGTTTATATATATTATGTAACTAATGTTTTATCTCTTCATATTTAAGAATTGATATAACGTCGAGTGAAAAATGGATTTTCACATCAATTAGTACCAAATGGAGAAGTTAGAATCTCACATCAGAACTAGACGAGAGAGTTAATAAAGTGCAATTTAAGAAACTTCTAACTTATTGGAACAATGTTGAAGTACAGGTACTACTTCATTTCAATTTCATGTTTTTTCCATTTAATAATGTCGTAACATTTTTTAAATTTTGATGGAAAACTGATTCTATTATGCATTTTATGTTGGTTTGTAAATTTTTTCATAAGAAAGAAGTCAAAAAAACAAGGAAGTTAGAGCACATAAAAAGTTGAATCATACAACTGTTAGGAAAACATTTCATGTCGTGGCTCAAAAATTACTAAGTTCGGCCAAATCTTGCACAGTCAATGTAGTGAATAACATATACGGATTGACTTTATTTATCATTTATTAAGTGCAGATATAATAATATTTGAAAATTTTTTATTGGTTTTTAGAGAATAAAATATGGTTGTGACCCGTCTCTGGCTAAATTATATAGGACATGCTTTGAACGTTCAAGTGGCGATAACGTCGATGTTGAAAAGTATATTGTAAGTTGATGTTCTTTTAGTAATTTTAGCAGCAAATCTATCTTTTATTGTTTATTTGTGGTATGAACTAAGTTTATTGTTACATAAAACATTTGAAAATAATACAAAATGAACTCCCGGGAGGCTCAAATGATCCGGTGGATGCTTAAGTCATTGGTGAAGACCCCATGACGTTCCTAACCGAAAAGGGAAACAACGTGTCTTGTTGAAGACCAAGAGACAAGTTATGAAGTTGACAAAAGAAATTGATGATTTAAAAGCTCAAATTTCAGCCTCAAAACCAGTTCCAGTCCAACCTCCCCAGGTAATTATTTGCTATTACATTCTAAAAATTAATGTTTACAATTGATATTAACATGTAAGGTAAAAATAAAAACTGAGTTTGACGATGAAACACTAAAACATTATTCCATAGTTTTCCTATTATCTTCAACTCTGAAAACAGTTAAAATTTTAACGGTCCCAGAAGCATTTAATTTGTGGATCTTAAGGATTCACTTGATCTTTCATGTTATTCTTAGATTATGATGGTTTTGGCATTAGTGAAGTTGAAAATTGTTTAAAACTATTATGGATTGTCAATCCAAATGATCATTCAGTCATCATAACTCAAGTTTCAGAATTTTAATCCCTTCTTTAGTACCTTCATATTTTAAAACACTCATTATTATAATATTTTCCGGGCTGCCTCATAATAAGTTATTAAACTGAAAAGGGCAAATCCACGAGTATATCATATTCTTAGAAATAGAATTTTGCTTGCTAGTGTGTCTTACCTTAAGCTCTGCTGTAGTAGCTTTTGATTTTAAAATGGTGATTTTATAACACTCCATTAGCTGTTTAAAATTATTTTTAGCAAATCAGAACAGTACTAATTTGTGGTAGCTATTATTCTTACCTTCTAAATCTCAGTTTATAGTTTCAGTGAATCATACAACCATATTTGTACCATTTTTGTAAATATTTATTTGTCGAATGATATATTTTCAGGTTGGACAATTAGTTACACTGTTCGGTCTATTTGAGACAACAAAGATAGTGGCCAAAGGATTTCTTCTTAGCAAAAACCCAAATACAAGAGTTGGCAAGCGTCCGATGGGAGAGCATTGGTGGCAAATTCATATAAGTGCAGTCTTTGAACCTAATAAGGAAGTTATTAAACCTTTTGGCCATATATCACAAATGAGAGACACTTTAGGAATAATGATTGTTTGTCCAAAATCATTTGGTATGTATTATGGTATTGTCAATGCTTGTTTGGGATATACTCCTTCCAAATTGACGTGTTTATTTTTTACATGTAGGTGTCAGCTGATAATTGTGAATGAAGGAACTACCAGCATGGAATTTCAGTTACAGTATAGATTTTAGTATTGTTAACCACTACTATTATCATTAGGATTTTATTATATTATATCAAATTTTTCAAGATTTTTAACAATTTAAAATTTTGGGGTTTTATTTGTTTCTGATGCATGAAACATGGTTTGTCATATACATTTCTATTGGGATATGTCTAATTGCGAATTTCATTAGCAAATAAAGAGGATGGTTTAATAGTATAAAATTTATTAGAATATGAAAATCCAACATTATTTAGGTCACCCACAACAACAAACCAAGGAAATTAGAAAACTAGTGCATCACCATTCCCGATGCTCTAATGTCCCCAACTAAAACAAAGTTTTGGAAATTTCAATTTTTAGCCTTAGAAAATGGATTGAGGGCTTTCATGTAAACTTATAATTTGTTTTGTGCTACAAATAGTCCCTCAGTATACATGATTAAACTATAATCAGAATTGGTTTTTCTATTCAACTTTCGCTAATGCAAACATATGAACAAAAATAGCTGAAAGTAGTGTGGATGGAAACCTCAGAGTTTTGAAATATTGAACACAATCATCTTCTGATGATAATCAAAGTATCAACATCCAACACTTTAACCCAAAATCCAATGAAAACATACCATCCAAAACACTACTACATAATATCCATTATAAGTCACAGCTGAGGCCGCTTGACCTATATCAAATACCCAATGTTCATTATGAAAAAACTCACAGCCATTCATTGGCACCAGCCTAGCAACTATACCGGAATTATCAAGGTAATGATAATAAACTAATTTGAAAATTAATCGTAAGCTCACGACCAAAAGTGGTCAGGAAGGCTCCTAAAATTCAGAGGCTGGTAACTCCTCCGACTCTTCAGAGGAAGAGAGCTAGAATTGCAGAAAGACTAGAACAAGAGACAATAAGCCAAGCAATCTGGTATTTGAGGTAAATAACAATCAAATGAGCCTCCATTCGAAGAAGAACCAGTTTCGTTTCAGAAGAAAACAAACAAACAAACACATCGTGATCAATACCTAACGAAATTAAACAACATTCCAACTATTAACACCATCAACATTCCAACTAATATCAAATTGAACATTCCAAATACTAACACCATCAGAAATTAAACAGCATAACCATTCCAAACTACTATCAAATTAAACATTGTTGAGAAGAAATTAATAGTCAGAGTAAACCTAAAAATCAATCCACGCTTGGTAGGCTCAACCTCTTCCGACCTTCTTTGTAAGCCTTTAAGGCTTTCTCACACGCCTCCTCGGTCGGCTCATCTTTTTCTTTCGGGCTGCATAAATTAGAAATGCGTTCGGATGCCCGATCGCCTCCATTGGATGCACCATGAATCAATGCTGCAAGATTCACGGCTTTTTTCATATCTTTGTTCTTCAGATCTGCATCCAATCGTTTTGGTCCCAGCCCGTGTATTCTCTTGTGGCATTCGTCATGTTTCCAGCGAACTCTTTCAATTTTGACAGTTTCGAACAAAAGAATCTGCGCGCCATGGTTGGGCTTAATGTGAATAAGATAGCAGCGTGATATGGAAGATAGCAGCGTGATGCGGAAGAGGGAGAGAGAGGAAGATAAAGTAAAAAAAAAAAAAAAGTAATCGGGCTTGGACTTGTTGCAATCTGGGCTGTACCACTAGTTTTGGGACCTGAAAACTGAATTGCTATTTGTATAACAAAATTACTATTTGTATAACAAAAAATGTTCAAAATAACCCTGGTATGAAAATAAAGACCAATTTGTTATTAAATTTGGGATAAAAACGCTGCGAATTGCAAAATTAGGGGAAAAATGTAAAATCGGTATGAAAATAAATCCAAAAAATGATAAAACATCACGTTAGTATGGGATGTAAACATTGAAATGCAGCGTTGAAAGTATACGCCAAAGCTAAAACGTAGTGAACCCCAAATGTAAAACAATGCTAAAATGTAGCGATGTAATGGAAAACGAAACGCTAAAGTGTAGCGTTAAAGCATGTCTCGCTCATTAAAACGTAGCGGTAACAATGTTTTCAGTTAAAAAAAAAAAACAAACTAATAATGCCACACAATCCATATTTGGGGCATATCAAACGCAAGAACTTCATACAAAATCGGAAAACAGTAAATCATTTTCCCAAATTCAGTAGAAATCAGCGAAATGGACGCGGGTGGTGCTGAATCTTCGAGAGGTCATGGCGCGGGCAAAGGGCCAATCTATATTCGGGTAAAAATTCTTTCAAAATTTTAATCGTTTTCAAATTGATTTCGCATATTATCTTAGAACGCTGATTAGGTTGAAAACGCTGTTGTTCAGCGTTTGATTAGACTAGAAACGCATATTTGTGATGTTTTAGGGCATGTTCAATGCTAATTCGGTGCGTTTAGGTAGATTAGAAACTGTTTTTCGCAGCGTCGGGAGGGTGCAGAAACGTTGATCGGCCGCATTTTTTGACACCCTAAACGCCGATTAGGGGCGTTTCTCTTGTTTGTAAACGCGGCCGATCAGCGTTTGATTTGGAGTCAAACACTGAGTAGTAGCATTTGACTCTTAGTCAAACGCAAAGTTGTAACATTTGACCGTAGGTCAAACGCTACAAATTAATGTTGTATAGGTATTTTAAAAAATTATGTAATATAAAATGTTTGTGTGTTAATATATGTCAATTACATTTTTCAGGGTGGCGATAAGGTGAAACCGCGTGTTCCTCCTCCCCCTGTTGAGGATAGATAGCGGCCCACAGCTGCTGTCAGGAGGCAGAAGGTTCCATCGAGGAGACCTCGAGGTGGAGGTCGAGGTAGAGTTGAGGGTGTAGTTGGAGGTGGAGGTATAGGCGGGAATCAGGGTGGAGTTGGAGTTGGCATTAAAGGTGGCGGGAGAGGCAGGGGTGGCGGGAAAGGTGTAGGTGGAGGTCGGGTTGAAGGCGAGTCATCGTTCCATCTGAGGGACGAGGACGATGACTCGTTGAGTGCTGAGGATACTAGGTTGGAGGAGGAGGAGGTTCATGAGGAGCATCCGAGGGATAAGCATCAGCATCATCATCAGGAGGATGTGCAGCAGCAGCGAGGGGATCGTTCTGCAGGTACGCGTTATAGTACAATGAATTAAATTATTTATATGTTAATTTAATTTATTTATTTAATGAATTATGTCGTTATTTAATTGATTTAATTGTCTAATTTATGAATTATGTGTTAAATTATTTGTTAATTTGTTTAGTTAGTTAAATTATCTATTATTTGTATATAACGTTTATTAATTATTTAGTTATTTAAATTATGATTTATTTGTTAATTTATTTGTTAATATGTTTAGTTAGTTAAATTATGTTATAGTTGTTTATAAATTTTATTAATTATTTAGTTATTTAATTCATGAAGTATTTGTTTATTTATTTTATTAATTTGTCTAGTTACTTAATTTATGTTATATTTGTTTATATATGTTATTAATTATGAAGCTATTTAATATATGAATTACTTATTTAATTATTTGTTAATTTGTCTAGTTAGTGAAATTATGTTATATGTGTTTATATATGTTATTAATTATTTAGTTGGATTTTTTTGTTAAAATATGTATAAATGTTTTATTTATTTTCAAACTTGTTTAATTAGTAAAGTATGTTTTAATTGTTTATTTATTTAATTAGTTAAATTAATTAGATATTATATTTGATAAATATAGCGATTCCTAAAAAGTGCAAGAAAGATGACAAGAGCTGGTTAGTCATCGGACCAGTCGAGGTGGGCCTATCGATGCGACATTATTCCTAGTTTTTTTAGGACACGTCATATCGAGGTTTAGGGAGAATGGTGGTAGACCCCCTATTAGGTGCCATAATAGGGGTAGTATGTACGATTCCCTAGTTAGTTGGGTGCGAGCTATGTCACCCCTGGGGACGGAGATTCTTAGTCAGACAGGGTTGGGACATATTCCCAGCATTCTGTTTAGACATATAGACGCGCCCTTGATATGCGCATTTTTGGAGAGGTGGCAGCCGGACACCAATTCCTTTCATTTACCCTTCGGCGAGATGACTATCCTGCTCCACGACTTGTGAGAGATTTTGCGGCTACAAGTAGAGGGTCGGTTGATCACGCAACCCACGGATACTGCTATCGTTCTTGCATATAGTAGAGATTTGCTCAAGATAACTCCGGATCAGCACATCGATAAGGAGTTATACGATAATGAGGCATTCTCGACTGAGCGGGTGATAGAGCTTTGTAGGCGTCGACCGCGGCCCGACTCGGACGTGACTGCCTTTTTGTGGGCTACTATTGGGACTTGTCTGTTTACAGACAAGAGTTCCAATAAGTTCATGTCAGGCCCTGTTTTGGAGATTAGGGGAAGGATGGCACAGTTGGGGCAGCATGCGTGGGGCACAGCGACGCTAGCGTACCTATATAGACATTTAGGTACTGCTAGTCGTCATGGCACGTCGAGCCTTGCGGGTTGCTTGACTTTGCTACAGGCCTGGATATACGAGCATTTTTCATCTTTTAGGAGTAATGTCATGCCTCTGCCAGCGCACCCCGATCGGCCGTGGGCGAGCAGGTGGACCATCGACGCCCTCCGCAACAAGGATGATAGGCTGGCCATTTTTCGAGAGGCACTGGATGCCTTGACACCGGACGATGTAAGTAAATCAAAATCGTAAATTAAATAAATATATCAATATAATTTTCGTAAAATTAGGAAATGTAATTGAAAAATATGTTTTATAGGTTATATGGATGCCTTATGGTCGCGCTGCTGTCACGCGGACGCCACGGACCCAGTACCGTGGTCTCATTGCGTACCGGGACGATATAAAGCCTTATATGCTAGACAGGTGTGCTCGCTAGCTTGGCTACATTCAGTGGATCCCAAGAGCGTTCATTCCGGCCACTGAGGGTACATATAGGGGGTACGTGGGGACTGGGTATGTCGTGCATCACTCACGGGCCTATGCGGAGACCGACTGGAACGCATACACATCGAACGGTGCTACATATTTTATGCACCGAGCACAGACCGGCCATGGCGTCAGATATAGTGCCTGCGTGGATGACTATCTAGACTGGTTCGTACCCCACTCGTATCCGTACGTCATAGGGCCCCCACCGGAGCAGACACAGCCAGTTATACCACACCGGTCATCCTCAGAATATGTAAGTAGTTTTTACAAATTTTAAATATATTTTATTATGATGTGCAAAAGAAAATTTTGATTTCATTGTGTATATTTTTTTGTAGTGGGTTGGTGATATGCTCGGCATGCAGTGACAGTTGCTGGATCAGTTGCGAGATCGAGCACCTGATCTGTATACGGAGTATTCTGTTCGGATTGCCGATTTCGAGCAGCGATTTGACCGCGCAGATTGAGCCTGTTTGTATTATTATATGTATTACATTTTTTGTATACATTTGTTTATTTATATTGTATGTAAAATATGTATTAAATTTTTGTATACATTTGTTTATTTATATTGTATTTAAAATATGTATTATATTTTGTATACATTTGTTTTGTTATATTTCTATGTTAAATGATTGTTTTGCTTTCAAATAGTTGATGGATGACTATAGTTCACAATTTCAAACAACATTCAAATAAGAGAACTAGATTATAACTTCTAACAATAGTCTAATAACAACCTTAGTTCATAACTTCAAACAATATTTACATAAAATGTCGCATTAAACTCGAGCTGCTATGCATCACGCCGATTTACCCACAACCTAAACCTCATTCTCAAACTATTGGGCCATTGTCCAACGGTTGCTTGATTGCAGTGATCTCGCCAAACAGAGTGCAATGGTGAAAGAGGACAATCATCACGAACATCTACACAGACATAATGATTACCTTCCACGTGAGCAATTGCTATCTGTCTCTCAGGACGTGCATCGTCCTCTCTAGCATCCAAAGGTAAAATGGTATAATTCGCCATTGGCTCTGAACGGCTAAGGTGAATTACCACGGCATTAGCATGCGTGGCGAGGGGATACAAGTCTGTGGGTGTAACCATCCAGTAGGCACTAGTACAACTTCTACCTTGATAATGTAATCGCCTGAGCACGGCACCCAAATAATCACCATCAGCATGTCTCGCCTCCAAAACTGCAAACAAACCTTCATACCTTTGTGCATCACGACCGATCTCTCCAGCAAGCGCTCTACGAGACAATTTCCAATTGTTCTGGCCGCCTGAAAGATAACTAGCAATCACTCTAAAGCCACAATGTCCGTCACCAATGACATCCGACCATCCAGTACAGTAAGCTCGAAAAAATAATGGTACGCATGGAACATCTTGTCCAAATCCTAACGTGTTAAATAAATAAGAATAAACATAACAGAAAATTTTGGAAAGAAATTTATTATGAAACAACAATAACAAAATTTTTACCTTCATGTAAGGGAGAATCATTAGATGAGCCCGTCATATTGTTGGATGTGCATCCAGTTGATCGACCACTTGAATTTGACCGACCCCTACCACGTGATTGACGTGTCGCTCTCTCGCGTCCACTCCACTCGCGCATAACTGAGTGGTGCAATCTGCTCGACGGCCGCCCCCTATGAGTCCCCTCAACTGATGGCTCTGCTGCACTAGACCTATCAGGGTGCATCTCTTCTACATACGCCATATTAAGTAGACGAGCCAAGAATGACGGACTGGTGTTAACTACAGGAATGACTTCCTCATTGAAAAACCTTTAAAAAATAATATTTTCAATCAAAATCTTATATTAAAAATAAAATACATGATATATTTTTGGTATTACTGAAATACATAAGTAAAAAGTACCTGATGTCCTCATTCAAAGTATTCGAATCCCTTTCAGATGGTACAATGGTTAATCTCTACCAAAACTCGTGGACTAATGGGAGCAATTGATAGGCGGTCGATTTCTGTGCCTTGTATATATCACAGGCACAAAGAATCCCAAGTGTCACCTTGCACACACATCCACACCTATCGAGCACGTCGCATGCCAACCTATCCTTCTTTTCAACTTGTTTGCTAACCAAATGCAGACAGTGATGCGACATATACTTGTTCAAGTAACAGTATGGAAACCCCATCATACTAGTTTGTGTCGTGGCAGTAGAAGACTCGAGTAAGCCACTGTTATTTTTCACGTACAAGTAAAAAAATGATAATAAAAATAATATTAAAATTATGAGCATAAATAAATAATCAAATACAGTTATTCAACTTACGCGATGTGAGGGAACAGATGCGTGAGATGGGAGTCGATCTTCATGAACAACGTGTCAAAAGAATTGGTGAAAGAATGAAGCCAATCTTTCAATGCAGCATGGGAAGCCTCAACCCTGTTAGTTGCAGTATTCCCAAAGTGTTGAAATGTATCTGTCCAGGCCCTGCAGAATTTCTCCTTATGAATGAACCATGTGTCCTCCAAATAATCAACAACTGCAGGCTCAATCATAGAGTATTTAACCTGGAATTGCTGCAATAGGAGGTTAAACCTTTCAACTGTGGGAGCCATGATAATTTTTTTTCACCAATTAGTGTATATATCAGTAGCCGTGTCCAAATTCCTCCGACCAATATTTTTTTCCAACCAAATAGCAACATTACGCTCAATATGCCACCGACATAACAAGTGATGGCAAGATGGAAAGTGATCCTTAATAGGCTGTAACAAACCCAACTCCCTATCTGAGACAACAACACTTGGTGCCACATTACTAGGCAACAATTCCCTCAAGTTACTCATCACCCAATCATATGTTTCTTTTGTCTCATTCTTAACAATGGCAAAAGCAATATTGAAGTTCTTATTGGTAGGAGTCATACCAATCATCTCAACGACGGGTATTTTGTAGTTGTTGGTCTTGTATGTTGAATCAACCACGACAATCTAATACCACCTGTTGAACATCTGAATTGATGTAGGATGAGCAATGAATGCATGTGTGATCGCATTAGTGGCCTCATCCGTGATAATCTGAACATAATATTTCTTCTCACGAGCTAAATGCAAAAATTGATGCCCAATATTCCTACCATCCATTACATCTTTCTTCATGTCTTCTTTCAAATTGTAAACCTGCCTTATGTCTACATTGTCTTCGGGAAACTGTTGATGAATAGCTTCCCAAACGCTTTTTGGTCTCACATTGAAAGAAAGCATGCGTTTAGCCTCAGCCTTTGCCTCTTTCAAAAAATGGCTCAACTGTCTGTATCTATATGAATGCCTTATACCTGCAAAATTTAATAATATTAATATGGGTAAATGCTAAATATCCAAAAAAATAATATAACAAATTCAATAATAAAACATATTTGTACCAGGATAATTATGCGTGGACATTTCCCCTGCGTCACAAGTACACTGTAACGATTATGAATAACCTTCTTAACAGTCAACTTGAACGGGCATTTACATCCGTACCTTTTCGTATTCATCCGTATGGTGGAGAGAGGCTCTTTCAATGGATCTTTCCATCGACCACACCTTAAATAATACGTTGAGCCACTTCCGCTTGCTTGGAGAGCACGAACTTCAGTCTATTAGCTATAGGAATGCAAAACAGAAATGCCTCGTCCACACTTTCGAAATCCCTATCAATCCTAAAATATTCACTAAGATCTTCTCCAAATCTTGTTCCTCACCCCCCTCGTCATCATCATCATCCTCAGCCTCCTCATAATCATCATATGTAGTCATATCCGGATCCTCGTCCTGTATATTCAAATTTGCAAATTCAGTATGTCAAAAATGCTATAAATTACACATTAGGACTATAAAAAACTCATCAAATTTCACATAACATAGTAAGAAAACGCTACAAATTTCACATGAACCTTGTAAAAAACGCTGCACATTTGCTAAGTAACATACAAAAAACGCTACAGATTTTACATTGAGCATATAAAAAATGATGCACTTTAAACATTTCAACTACAAAAACGCAACACATTTCAAATGACAGTAACAAAAAACGCCACAATTTTCATATGTAGTACATGAAAAATGCTACACTTTACAAATAAACCACATTTCAAACGCCACATATTTCAAAGAATGCATACAAAGAATGCTACGCATTTCACATACAGACACTCATCTTCGCTACGCTTTTCGTATGTGGACTAAAAAAATGTCATGCTTTGACGTTTGCAACATTCACAAACGCTGCATTTTTGCATTTTAGAGCAGCATTAATGCTAATCAATAGCGTTTTTGGTGCCGACAGTCAAAAAAAATACATAACAGGTAGAAAATTTACCATTTCGTGATGAATGTCAATCTAATTTTGAAGATTACGAATGCCCAAGCGTATGGTTCGACGAAGATTTCTTTTGATTAGCGATTTGAATTTGTTGTCAATATTTGTAATGGATTTTATGTAAAGTGAATTTATAAAGGTTTTTGTATGAAGGGCATAAATGTAAACTTGCCAACTTTTTTGTTATACAAATAGTAATTTTGTTATACAAATATTAAGTCCCATGAAAATTGTTGAGAAGTCATATGCTCCAAATTTATTTTGAAGTAAAAGTGGATGGATCTTACTATTTGTAGCACAAATTTGCTATTTGTAGCACACACAAAAAGTGAAATGACAAAAATACCCTTAATATATGAATAAGTTATATACTTCACAAAATTCAAAAAACATCTCAAAACATACAAAACTCTCTCAAAAATCTTACAAAACACTTCCAAATCATTCAAAAAAACGTTCCAAAATCGTTGAAACAAATTCAAACACAGATTTCGTTCAAGTTGGGATAGAGACTACTTCAAAATTTACGAAAAAATGGTACGAATTTGATATTTTGTATTGTTTTTATCATGCTGCATAAAAAATCGCACATGTTTTGCTATTTTATTTGGTAAAATCGCCCTTAATTGGCGAGACATAATAAAAAAATTGCCCAATTTTGGCAATTTTTTGTCTTAATTTTTCCAATTATTGGGGAAATTTTTGGGTAAAATCGCCTACAATTTGCGATTTTCTCTGCAAAAATCGCAATGTGGGTGCGATTTTTGTAGAAAAAATCGCAAATTGTAGGCGATTTTACCCAAAAATTTCCCACATTGTTGGTGATTTTTTATATAACTCTTGCACATTGTGTGCGAGATTTATTTGAAAAATCACACTTTATGTGCGATTTTTCATATGAAAATAACTTATTTGCTCCAATTTTTTAAAATTATATATTTTGTTTATTTAGTAATTATTTATGTAATTACTTATTATTAGTTTTAATTTGATTAATGACGCAGGATCCAAATGGATTGCCCGACCTTCAGAGGGATATGAGTCACGATTTTAAGTGTCTTGGCTTTTTTCCTACTGAAGAAGCAACATACACTTATTATTCGGATTTGGCTCTTACATTTCATTTCGAACTGATTAAAGTAGGGAAGTGTAATAAGGGAAAAGTGGTCACATATCGTTGCAACAGATTCAGAGATCCGGTTGAGCAAGGGTCTCCCCCCCAACAGAGGAAGAACACCAAACGGCGAGGATGTAATTGTATGTTTAAGTTATATTGCAAGGAGGAGAGGGATAATGGTTGGTGGGTCAAAGTTACACCAGGTGCGAAGTCAATGCACAATCACACTGCTATAGTGTATCCAGAGGGTCACAGACAGCTCAGCCGCTTGAGTGATGATGCAAGGCAGGTTGCTAGAACTTTGAACAATGCAAATATGAAGCCAAAAATGATTCGGAGTCATCTTGCTGAGACGCATCTTGAAGATAATGTGACAGTGAGGCAGCTAAACAATCTTAAATCGGATGACAGGAAAGCAAAGTTTGAAGGTAGAAATATTAGGCAGCAATTTGTTCATTACGCTGAGGAGAAGCATTATTATGTAAAAGTTTTGACAGAAGAGGGCATAGATGTGATCACACATGCATTCATAGCGCATCCAATGTCAATTCAGTTGTTGTTATTGGGTGATTGTGGTGGATGCAACATACAAGACCAACAAGTACAAGATGCCACACTTTCAGATAATTGGTATGACTCCTTCCAATAAAAATTTTAATATTGTATTTGCCTTTTTGAGAGATGAGAAAAAAATTAGATATGATTGGGTGTTTTCACAGTTGAGAAAGTTGTTGGATGTTGAAAATGTTCCTAGTGCTATTATTTCTGATCGAGGAATGAGTTTGATGGATCCTATAAAGGATCATTTTCCGGGATCACACCACCTGCTATGTTTGTGGCATATCGACCGTGATGTCAATAATCAGTTGAAAAAGCTTGTTGGTTATGGTGAAAGGAAAAAGCAATAAAAAAGCTTTGGAAAGCAATTGTTAATGCGCCAAAGTTGAAGAGTATGAATTGTTAGTGCAGCTTTCAAAGGATAGTTATTCTACAGTTGCACCGTCTGTTGTTGTCTACTTGGAGAGGACATGGCTGGTCTACAAAGTGATGATTTCTAGGGCTTGGACAAACAAAATTCTGCCCTTTGGCAATACTAGTAGTAACAGAGTGGAGAGTACTCATGCTGCACTGAATGATTGGATGAATGCTGGCACCCATTCACTTGACACGCTATTTGGTGTGATTGACGACCATGTCAATTACCAGTTATTACAGATAAGGTAATTTTATTACTTAGTTTAATTCGCTACTTACTTTATTTATTTAAATTATGCACTTATAACTTCATTATTTAACATGATTCTATAATTACTTTATTAATTTAATATATTCAGTTTTTACTTTATTAATGTATTTTTAGGGAAACGCTTGAGGCATGCATTTCTAAGAAAGCAACCGCTATGTTGTGTTTTCCGTATGAATTATTGAATGGTCATGTATCGCACTATTATTTGGAGTTGATCAGCAAACATGTTGAAATGATTACTAAGTTGGGCAATGACTTGTTTGAGCGATGTGGCTGTGTCTGCAAGGCTACACATGGGATTCCTTGTGCATGTGAAATTTGGAAGTTGAAGGAATCACACGACACGATCACTGTTGAAATGGTGCATGAGTTTTGGAAGAGATTGATGATTGAGACATCTGAAGTGGGTTCGAACACTATTTCTGAGGAACTTAGGTATGATTTACATTATGTATGTTATTTTTCGATGTTATGATTTATTTACATACATTTTTATATATAATTTTTATATGTTGTAATTAAATTTTTTTAACAGATTCTTCAGCGAGGAAATCGTTCCTAAATTCGAGAGCAGTCCACGCGTGGTCATGTTTGATCTGATTGTGAAGATGAACACGTCGCTGAATCCTGACAATTCAAGTGTGTTTGAGCCAACTATTTTGTCAACATCAAGAGGTCACCAAAGATTACATCCATCAGTGAGGCACGAGCTGAGTGCACGCGAGAAAGTTGCACGTCGAAATAGTGCATCCGGGAGATCATCCAAGAGATCGTTGCAATCTGAGAAAGGTAAGCATTGTTTTTGTCAATTAAGATTGACTATTTACTTTAATTTTCTAAAAGAGTAAAATTACAATAATTGTTTATTTCTAATTTGCAGTTAGATGAGACAGTGAGAGTAGTCCCCTGATACCACATTATGTTAATCCTTTCTGCAATGGCATTTCGGACGTAGAGCCAGATGGCAATTGCGGATTTCGAGCTGTTGTATTAGGTCTCTACGGTAATCAGAATAAATGGGGAACGGTCAGAACTGCGTCTATTTGAGAGATTCTTGTGCATCAAGATACTTACATACCGCTTCTCCGTGCTTGTCTACCACCCACTCTTCCTGAGGACACTGATCCTATTGCTTGGGGAATTGGTCGATTGAATCATTTTTCATCACCATGTGACAGTGCTGGCTGGATGACCACCCTCACGGACTTGTTTGCTATCGCCACTTATGCAAACTCCTTGGTAATCCATCTCAGTATTGCTCGTGGTTGTTGTTTCTCCATTTTACCTTTGAGGCCGTTAGGTGGTGGCAGTAGACAATCTCGGTAGATAGCCATTGCCCACGTACATGGAAATTATTATGTCCATGTTAGTTTGACTGATGATTGCCCTGTCCCTCCGTTGGCATACTTGTGGAAGTATCACTGCGATGATGTTATGACACGATTTGCAGAATCTCCTGAATTTAAAAGGAGGCTCGACCACTGGGACATGATTTGTGACATTTCACTTTGATTTGTATATTTATTTTGTTATTTTTTATAGTTGTCATTTACTTAGACTTCAAATTATCATTTCATTAGTCAAATTACCATAAATCATAGCTAAATGAAATACAAAACAACCAAAAAAAAGGTCTTCGCGAAATATATTATTGCTACAAAATCCAAGAATACCAACAAAAAATAGTACAATAATACAATCACCAGCTAAATGCCATCTATCCATCTCCGCCCTCAACATAGCCTCGCACTCATCCGACTGGGGATATCCACCATCTCTAATGATCTACAGAAACTCCTCAGATATATGCGTAAATCGGCTCACCCATTACAAATAAAACACATTGAAATTATTAAATTCAAATTTCATATAATAATATCAAACTATTATTAACTAAAACAAAAGAAAAAATTACTTACATATTCTGCATTGGTGCGAGGCGGAACTCCACCAACATCAGCGGAGCGTCCATCAATGAACAAATACGGGTGAGAGTGCTGCCGATACCATGTGATGTACTCACCTGTGGATGCGCCCGGAGACTGACACGGCTCAAAGTCCTCAGTACGTAAGCTAGAACTACGTACTGACTGTCATAAACTCTTGGCGAACTCCAAGTCAAAGTCTACACTGTAACCCTCACTGTACGGCCTATACGCTGTCTTCGGGCGGAAGATGGGGAATGAAATATCCTGCACGTACCCCAACTGTCGAACACACCCATCTGGCATGTATGGCTCGACCTCGTCACCAAATGCGATCAATCCCCAGTACGTGGTGATCGGGGTGCGTGCGTGCGGATACTGACCGTATGGGGTCCATGTCACCTGTAATATATACAATTATGGTCAGATATTTATTAAATATTTAAAATTTAACTAAAACTTTAATTATAAAAAGTACAAAAATATTTTAACATACCTCCTCCGGTCTCAAATGGTCAAGTGCATCCCGGTATCTCTGCAGATGGGCACTCGCGCCCTGTTGGGGGCCAACAGTCCACAAAGTAGCTCGTGGAGTATGGGGATCATCAGACATAGGCACGGAATGCGGTCTGAACGCTAGAAAATGCTCATATATCCATGCCTGTAGCAGTGTAAGACAACCCGCCATCCCACTACAGCAACCTCTACGAGCCTTACCTAAATGCCTATATAAGTATGCTAGTGTCGAGGTACCCCAAGCATGCTGCTGAACAGTATGCAACTGGCCCCTAATCTGCACAATATGGTGTGGTCTAAACCTATTGGAACTCTTATCCACAAATAAAGTAGAACCAATAGCTAGCCACAACCAAGCCTCCACATCATAAGGTAAGTGCATAGTGCCCTTCTCTAAATGCGACCGTCACCTAAGCACCTAATCAGCGACTACCCCACCATCTGAGTGCATCACACAGCAATCCCCATCCCGCTCAGACACCTGTAGCAAATCTCTGCACAAGTTCCACATCACTGACTTGTCAGTACAATTAGCGACTATAGTACCATCAACGGGGATACGAAGTATCTCCCACACATCGTGCAGGAGTATACTCATCTCACCGGCAGGGAGGTGGAACGTGTTGGTATCGGGCTGCCAACGCTCAACGAATGCACATATAAGGGGGGCATCTATGGAAGTGTGCATAGTATATGGCAGGTGAGACAAACCGGTCGCCCTCAATAATGTCTGCCAGTCATCGGGCATCACAGCAAACCAAGAAACTAGTCGCTCACATAACCCTTCCCTATTGTGGCATCTCAAGGGCAACCTAGGTGCTACAGCCTAGTCACCCTCCTCACCGTCCTGTCTATACCTATAAGCCACATGGCCCTTCCAACTAGGTATAACTGACCCATCAATAGGGCCACCCGTACATGGCTCAGTCACAATCCAAGACGTATCGCTCTTCCCACGCTTATTTGTAACTAATTTCAAAAAATATTTATAAATAAATAAAATTCAATAATTTAATTCAAATATCAACAAATAATCATATAATCAAATTATATAAATAATAAAATTCACCAATTTAATTCAAATAACAACACATAATCAAATTACATAAATAATAAAAATTAAATACTATAATTCAAATAACAACACATAATCATATAATCAAATTACATAAATAATAATAATCAAGAATACACTTCAGATATTAAATAAGAGAATTAAATAAATATACATGATATTAGTCTTAAATTTAAAACTGACCTCGTGTGGGCTCCGCATCATATGCTGAGGATGAGGGAAGCTCCTCCCCGCTTATGAAAGGCTGCTCCTCCCTACCGCTATCCTCATCTACCAACCTATGGAGAGGGATACCTCTCCCTGCCTTCTTCTTCATATAAGAAGCAGTGGGCCGATGTCGCGGGAGAGACTTCCCCCCAACCTATAACAAATTTCATCAATACAACATTAAAATTATGAATAATAATTAAAAACATGAAAAATATTAATAATATTTAAAAAACAAACTTAAAATACTATTTTTGGGTAAAATCACACCTGCGATTTTTCCCAAACAAATCGCACGTAAATTGCGATTTGTTTGGGTAAAATCGCACCTCGCACATATCTGTGATTTGATTGGGTAAAATCGCACATTAATCAAATCGCATATCTGTGCTGATTTCCTACGCAATTTCCAAAAATTTAAACGAAATAATATGATTTTTACCTTACTGTACAAGCCTTTCCCCCTCCCGGGACCTCGTGGTGATTGAGAGCCGCCTGCGTCCATTTTGCAATTTTTTCTATGTTTTTTGCATGGTCTGAGAGATTTTTGTTGAGAGAATCTGAAATGAATGATGAGTTTGTATGGTTTCCCAACCAATTATATAACCAAACATGCAGGCAAAAATCGCACCTGTTTGGCTATTTTCTACACAAAAATCGCCACTACTTGGCGATTTTTTGCCCCAGAATCGCCCCACTTATCCAATTTTTTGGTAAAAAATAGCCGCCTATTTGCGATTTTTCTGTTTTTATCGGATTAATGTGGCAATTTTTCAGTATTTTATCACGCAATTGTGGCGATTTTTTTTTTAATTTTATCGCAAATTGCCAGCGATTTTTGACTATATTTTCGCAAATTACAAGCGATTTGTCATTGCAATTTCTAATTTTCAGTTTGTAAGGGCATTTTAGGTATTTTATCAATTTTTTTGTGCTACAAATAGTAAATTTTTGCTACAAATAGTTTTCTAGAAGGGGATTATCAAAAGGGGCCTAACTTTTTCATCCCAAAAAAGATTTTAAAAAATACCAACTTCATAACAGTGTCGGGAGCTGACTACTTCCGAGTTTCAACCAAGGCAGTAAACTCTTGTCCAAGAATTGTTCCATACAACCATGTTAGCAGTTCTAAGTTGAACCCACTAAGGTGAATTGAAGGAAATTACTTCAGAAAGTGAAGAATAGGGGAGAGCAGAATTTGAGAGAAACGGCCAAACTACTCGGACTACAACAAGTTTCAGCACAATTCCCGCACCCCAATCATTTATTCCAAATCAATCATTACAAGAGTACACAATCAAAAACAAGTTAAATATTCATCTGGATTGCTATTTGTATAAATAAATTGTATCACAAAAAAAATCAAAATAATTATGAAATGACGAAAAGGGCCTTATGAAGGAAAAATGTAGAAATTTCTAAGTAAATGTCGAAAATGCAACTAAAATGCATTTTTTTCATTTACACAAATGCAAAGAATAATGTTTCTGACATGTAAAATTTAATGCCGATGACGTTTTAATACAACGAAAATGATAAAAATCTCCGATAATGACAACAAAAAATGTATCACTTTAACGTTTCATGTTTAACAAAAATGTCAAACTGGAGCGTTTCAACCCTGGTTCGCTCGTTAAAATGGTGCATTTTCACCATGGATCGCTCATTAAAATGTCGCATTTTTTACTGTCTTCATCTAAAAATCGATAAAACGATTAAAATGCAGCATTCTTGCAAAATTTTTTGGCGAAATTATTTTCCAAACACAAAATTCAAACGATTTTTACTGCAAAAAAATGCCCAAATAGACGGAGGAGATGGCGAATCATCGCAAAGACATGGCGCGGGCAAAGGTCCAATGATAAACAAGGTAAAAATACTTTCGTTCGTCAATTTTTTTTTGTTATTTGATTTGCTGCCCATAATTGTCACGTTATTTGGATTTGAATTGTTATAAACGCTGCTTTTTGCATTAATTAGGTAAGAGCTCGCATTTATGATGCATTTTCGTGTGGTAGAAACGTAGTTTTGTTGCGTTTGTGTATGATATGTGTTGGATTTGAATACATAAGCTATGCTTGTGTTGTACATTTTCCCAGTTTAATATATCGATTTGTGTTTCAATTATATTTTGTTGTGCATGTTTATGTCCATTTATATTATGTAAGTAGATGATGAGGTGTCTGGTGTGACACAGTAGATATCATCATTGGTTGAAAGACATAATATATAAATGAGGTTCGTAACCGAGACAGTTTTGGACAAACTGTCGGTCTAGGTTATTATGTGGTTCAGATAATTAGTTTGTCTAAACTAATTGGATCATATAGATATACCCGGGGCATATTGAACTTGACTCTTAGGAATGATTTGTCTTGTACTGATTTAATAGACAAATCAATCCTTGTATTCTATCTCTAAATCCCTAGACTCGAGTGGGCATGAAGATTAGACATAGTGTACTTTGATCTGCCAATGGGTGAGGTCAAATGTGGCCAATAGTCTCGGTGGGTTGGGTGCGCGTGTTTAGTTACTTGGTATGCTGCTGCTTGTCGAAAGGAAACCATGTACTGGTGCGTCCCGGGTGATGGTGCTCCCGAGATGAGCTCGAAATGTTTATTATACTAAACCCGGCTGGTGGACTTATGTCCGGTATAATAAAAAGGTCGAGTGGTACTAGTCTCAGAATTAAAGAAGTTAATTAATTAATTTATCAGTAAATTAATTTTAATTAACGAGCACTATATCTTTGATGTGGAGAGATTAATGAATATAATTTAATTAAGTTGTTCCAGAAGCAATTCTGGTGTATGATGGTAGTGCCAAAATTAATCCGTTAGTGGTACGATTAATTTTGTAATGGGTTAATTGAATAGGTAGATTTAATTAATTAATTGGTTAATTATTCCTAAGGGTTAATTCAGTAATTAACAAAGTGGAATTATTTAATTAATTCCTAAGGGTTAATTAAGTAATTAACAAAGTGGAATTATTTAATTAATTAATTAAATCTTAAGTTTCAATTGGAATTAGGAAATCCTAGAGATTAGGAAATCTAGTAGGATTTGGTTTATCCTATCAGATTGGTTGTCTAATTGGATTTGGAAACTAATTCATTACCTAAACCCATTAGGAAGACCAATCCTAAACCAACTTGGAGTCTCTCTTGTAACTCCATAAATAGACAAGGGATCAATTATTCAGAAAACACAATTAATCCACAGGATTTCTAGAGAGAGAAAATTCTAGAGAGAGAAAATGTTTCTCTCTCCAAGTCAAATTTTCAAGAAAGTGTGTGGCTGGTTTTTGGGTTTCTAGTGGCTGAAATTTTGGCCTTGGTTTATACCAGCTGCGCGTAGCTTTCTCTCTCTACGGGTGGTGCGTTTATAGTACGTGCCAGGTGCTGCGGGGCTAGAGTTTTCTAGCAGATAGATTGTGGTGAGTAGCTAATCAATTGACTTCTAGTTCGTTGCCCACACAACGTGAAGTCATAGTCTTGAAGCATACAAGAGAATCACCAGGTGCACGCTTCAAAGGTACTTTTCTAAGATTCCGCTTTAATAGAAATTTTTGTTGCGTGGTAAATCGAGCAAGTGCAAACCCAGATCCTACCAAATTCTTTCAATATGAACATTTATTTGTGAGTTTTGGCATATTGAAAACCCTAAATTGGTACGTTAAGCATAGAGGAAACGTATATCAGTAGCGTTTATACAATAACAAATGTTGGCTGATCACGTTTGCGTTAGAACAAAACGCACAAATATAGCGTTTTTGATAGAGGAAACGCATATTAGTAGCATTTATACAATAACAAACGTTGGCTGATCACGTTTGCGTTAGAACAAAATGCACCAATATAGCGTTTTTGACCAAGTCAAATGCACAATAGTAACGTTTAACCTTTACAGAAACGTAAATTCTATGGGTTTCTGTATACTGTTGGTGAATGTGCCCTAATGAGGGCTATTTATGTAAATATACTTTGAGGGTATTTATATAAATAAGATATTTGTCGCTTGATTGATTGTTTATCAAATGAGTTAATTTCATGGTAGTAATATCCTTGTGCATATTTAAATTCATGAAATCGATCCGCCAAAAGAAACACCCCATGGACTAATTAGATCATGAGTAATTCTTTTGAGTAGTACTGGTACTAGGATCCTTAGACCAGAAATCACTACATGGTCTTAGGTGAATTGTGGTGTGCTTTGACATACGCCTAACGGGGTCGTAACAGGTTGCCAAGTACGGGTATGATTGGGTACACTATGATTCACGCTAAGATATGTATGTGAAGTGATGGGACTACAAATCTCTCTTAAGTGAGAGATGATATCTTGGCCACTTGATAGTGAACTGAAAAGTGCATGGCCATACCCAAGGAATGATAAGGATATCATTTGCTTGATGGATTCAGTGTCACTAAGAGATCAAGTAAACGTTTAGCTATATAAGGATGATGGTTCCATGCCTTATGCTAAACGGGATATCGATGTAGAGGATCGTACGCAGTTTGCTCGGAAAGGTTGTGTTGAATCACCATTTGACCCTCCATTCTAAATTGGGTAGTCATTATGTCTTGCTAGAGACCACTAATGACTTATGGATTAATCAATGGGATTGAGTTATCCATTGACAATTTAGAATGGGCCTACAGGATCGCACATAAGAAAGTTCGATGATGCAGGCCTACAATAAGTATAATTGTTATACTTAAATAAATAAGATTTAATTAAATAGTTTAATTAAATATTATTGAAAAGTTCTGTGGTATTAATTAATAGTTAATTAATTACCTGGGAACAATTGGGATGGGCTGATAAATCAAGGGACTTAATTACAATTAAAGTTCTTGACCCATCAGCCTGATCCATGGGTCATGGATTGATCTATGGGCTTGGTGTATAACCCAAATCATTAAGGTATTATTTAATACTGATTTGGAATCAGTAAATATTATTTAAATACTGATTTGGAATTAGTAAAATAATATTTGGTAATAATACTGATTTGGAATATGACCAAAATCAGTTAAGTTTAATTGGATAATTACAATACTGATTTTGGAAATTTGTTCTCTACAAATATCCTAGGGGTATGATTGTAGGAGAAAATACAAAGGATTTGGAATTAGAAAATTCAAATAAGCCAAAATACACAGGATTTCCCAAATTCTCTGGGTAGGCAAGATTGGCTAGCACCAACTTGCGAAGACTTTCGTGCTTGAGAGTAGAGAATCCTTCGAGGAAGGATTTTGGAGACAAAAACACCATCTTCTCAGAGGAGCCAGGCGACGTGCGCAACCGATTACGCTTCAAGGGTAAGACCCGATCCTCATAGTGTAGGAATTCCGCTGTTTAATTAGATTAAACACCTAAACAAATTCCAACATATACGGCAAACGTTAATATAGTGCGTTTAACTTGGTGAAAAATGCTAAATTGGTGCGTTTTATATGATTTATACTTATTTTATTAATTTTACTTTCACATTTTAAGTTTACAATATAATTACTTATCTTTATTTATTTAGGGTGGCGCTAAGTTAAAGTCGCCCGTGGATAGGCAGCGTCCCACAACTTCTGCTAGAAGGCAGAAGGTACCAGTTATGAGAGGATGAGGTAGAGGGACGGGTGGAGGTCGTGGTGGAGGCAATATCATTATTTCAGATGGAGGGCGAGGAGGTGGAGGTGTAGGTGGCGGACGAGGAGGTAGTGGACGAGAAGGTGGTGGACGAGGAGGTGGAGGTGGCGTTGGAGGTCGAGGTGGTAGAGGAGGTGTTGGTGGAGATGACTCCTCATTTCAGTTGAGGGATGAGTATTATGCTACTACTGATTTCGATGATACTGATAAAAGTGAGGACGAGTCTATTGGCCTACAGGAGGAGGAGGAGGAGGAAGAGCAGCTGCAGCATGAGGAGACCGAGCAGCCGCAGCAGGAGGAAGCGAGTGGGAGTGGACTCCCACACGATCAGCAGGGTGCAGGGGATACGTATGGAGGTGACCCTTCTCACCCGCACGTTAAGAGGACCGTCCGATACAGGAATCTGGGCGACAGACAGTTTGAGGAGGTCGATCCTGCTACAGGTACATGTTTGAATTTATTTACATAATTATTTTGAATAATTATTTGTTCTAATTTAATTGTTGATAAAATGTGTTTATTGCTTAATTTAATTGTGTGTTAATTATTTAGTTGATTATTTGTTTTAATTGCTTATGTAATTGTTTATTGTATTTATTTGTTAATTGCATTAATTTGTTTTTTGGAGTTATTTATTTTAATTGATTTACTTGTTAATTGTATTAATTTGTTATTTAGTTTTTTATTTTAATTGATTTAATTGTTAATTGCACCACGTCTAGAACAACTAGCACTACGTCCAGAACAACTAGCACCACGTCCAAAAACAACTAGCACCACGTCCAGAACAACTAGCACCACGTCCAGAAATTTTTTATTATTTATTTTTTTATTTTAATTGATTTAATTATTAATTGAATTAATTTGTTATTTACTTGTTTATTTTAATTTGTTTAGTTATTTTATATATTTATTTATATGAGTTTTATATTTTGTAAATTTAGTTCACCCTAAAAAGCGCGTCAAGCATGATCGGAGTTGGTTGGTTACAGGGCCCGTTGAGGGGGGCCCTATAGATGATAGTTTGATCCCTAGTTTTTTAGGGCATGTGGTATCTAGGTATTGGCAGGCGGGGGGTGCCAACCAGATACCACCTTAGATGCCACAATAGGGGTAGTATGTACGACCTTTTTGAGACTTAGATTGTATCCATGATTGTAGAGGGTGCACATATTTTGAGCGAGACGGGACTTGGACACCTTCCCCGCATTATGCATCGAAGCATTGATGAGTCTCTCATCAATGCGTTTTTGGAGAGGTGGCAGCCGAATACGAATTCATTCCACCTGCCATTTGGAGAGATGATCATCCTCCTGCACGATGTCTGAGAGATTTTGAGTATTCCAGTCGATGGTCGCTTGATCACAGAGGTTACACCATCGTCCACCATACTATCTTGGTCTAGGGGGTTGCTTGAGATTCCTCCAGATGAGCGACTAGACAGGGATTTGTACAAAAATGGTGGCTTTTCGACTCAAAGAGTGATCGAGATGTGCATGCAGCGTGCCACGGACGATTCAGATGTGGCTGGTCTTGTGTGGAGTCTTATTGGGACTTGTCTGTTTACATACAAGAGTTCCAACATTTGTATGCCAGCCCCTGTAGTGCAGGTGAGGAAGGGGATGGATCAGATTGGATAGGAGGCGTGGGGCACAACGACACTAGCATTCCTGTACCATCATCTAGGGTGCGCGAGTCGACACTAGACACAGAGCTTTGCAGGGTGCATGACTCTTTTACAGTCATGGATATACGAGCACTTCCCGAATTTTAGACCCCACCTGATGCCCCTCCCATTACATGGTACACAGGCTTGAGCTCCATCAGACTTACGCTGGACGAGATAACCGCTGACATGGTTAGTAAATATTTATAAAATATAAATATTATATTTTGGTTTAATATAAGTTTTAAATAGTTTATTATTTAAGTAATTTCAAAATTATGTTTAAAGGTTACCTAGATGTCATATCGTCGCGACGCTATAGCGAGGACTCCAAGAACCCTGTATAGAGGGCTGATTGTGTACAGGGATTACATTGAGCCTTACATGCCCGATCGATGCACACACCAGCTCGAATATATTCAGTGAATGCTCGCTCGTTTCATCCGTCCCAGTAAGGATACTTACTGCGGTTACACTGGGAGGCCATATGTTGTCAGATAAGCCGTGGAGTATGCCGAGTCAGCATGGGAGGAGTTTGGGATGACATCTACCGGGATATCCCTTATAGGGAGGCAGCCGACAGGTGAGGTAGTTCCTCGTAGTGCGTGCGTGGACGGGTACTTACAGTGGTTTAGAGAGCGCTCACGTCCGCGTGCTTTTCCAGTCGATCCTCAGGTTGTTATAGAGCCACGTCGACCTCGCCGTGCCGCATCAGAGTTTGTAAGTATTTTTAACTTTTTAAATTGATTTTATTAAATTCAATTTATTAGACTCTAATTTTATTGTTTAAATATTTGTAGTGGATGGGTCATTTTGGACAGCATTATCATGCACTTTTAGATGCAGTGAGGGAGCGAGCACCAGACTTGTACGCGGAGTTCGCACCTGGCACTGCTGATATAGAGGATGAGTTTGACCAGTCCATTTGATTTGTATACTTGATTGTATATCTTATTTTGATTGTATGTTTGTGGATTTGATTTTATTGTATCCTATTTTGTTGTGTATGTTATGTGATTTTGTATTCATTCCATTTTCTTTTTTATCAAACACCACGTCCAAAAACAACTAGCACCACGTCCAGAACAACAAACACCACGTCCAGAAATGTCTACATCCATGCGTGTGAATTTAAACTGAATAATTGATTTTTAAAGAAGAAGAAATGATTTTTGAAGAAGAAGAAAATGCGCGTGAGTCTCACTTTCTTATAGTGAGAGTGGTGAATAGTAACTGGGTACACTATATGTCACATAACAATGATATGAATAATACACCATATGTCACATAACAATCTAGATCCTAGCCATCATGCAGTGCAGTCCAAGTATTAAACCTAGCTTCCAAATTTCTTGGCCAATCTCCCACACTTTTAGCATGACGCTGATGTTGCCAAACAAAGCTCAACGTTGGGATAGGGCAATCATTCCCCACATCTACACGTACGTAATGGTTCCCATTTACATGGGCAAGCGCTATCACCCTTTCAGGTTGTGCGTCGTCACCTGAGGCATACAAAGGTAATACAGAATAATTTTCATCAGGACGAGTTCTGCTCAGATGTATTACCAGTGCATTTGCATAAGTGGCGAGCGGGAACAAATCGATAGGTGTAGCCATCCAATGCTGCTCACCACAGTCTGTGCCTTCAAAACTTACTCGCCTAAGTACCATAGCCATGTGATCACCATCAGGGGGCCTCAACTCCAAAGATTGGAATACAGCTCGATACCTGTTTGGATGGCTCGTAATCTCTCCACTCAATGCTCTGCGAGCCAATTTCCAATATTTCTCATGGCTAAAAAGATAAGTTGAAATTACTCGGAAACCACAATGGCCATCCCCACTGACATCTGACTAGCCTGTATAGTAAGGCTGAAAAAATTATGGCACACAATGAACATCTCCTCCAAAACCTGTCAATTAATTTTATGGCAGGGAATAAACATAACTGCATATTGTATATATACGACCAAAAAAATAATAAAATGCAACTAGAAAATTGTAATTAAACATAACAAAATGCTTCTTTACCTGTACGTAATGGAGAATGACCATCTGAGCCTGTATGAATGCGGTGTGAGCGACCAGTCGATCGGCCGGATGAACTTGAACGACCACTGCCACATCAGCCACGTGTCGCTCTCTCTTGCGCTCCACTCGTGCATCACAGAATGGTGTAATCTACTTGGTGGCCGCCCCCTTTGGGGCCCCAACACATCTGGCTCTCCAACACTGGCCATGTTAGGGTGCATCTCTTCTACATAAGCCCTATTCAATAGACGGGCCAAAAAAGACGGACTGGTAGAGACTGTAAAAACTACAGTCTCATGGAAATACCTTAACAAATAAATATAATAAATGTAAACTACTTTTAAAAATTATCATATATGAAATCAAATGACCATTATTAAAGTAAGTACCTGATGTCTTCATCAATGTAATTCAAATCCCTCTGTGATGGCACAATGGTCAACCTCTTCAAAACTCATGTACGCATGGGAGTAGGGGATAGTCCGTCAATGACTATGCATTGAATATGTCACAAGCACAGGGAATCCCACGTGTCACCTTGGGCACGCATCCACATTGCTCGATGACTGCGCCGGCCAACTTATTCTTCCTTTGAACTTTTTTCCTCACCAACTTCAAATAATGGTGTGACACATACTGTTCAAATAACAGTATGGAAATCCCTGCATAATTGTTTGAGTCGTGAAAATGGAAGCATCAAGCGAGCCACTGTTATATTGTGAAATAAAATAAAATAAAATAAACAATTCATATTAAATATTATTATACTAAAATTGAATGATATGAACTAATAATCAATTGGAATTAAATATTACTATAGTGAAATAAAACACTTAAACAATTAAATAATTAAACTAACCCGATGTGAGGGTACAAGTGGCTGAGATGGGAGTCGATCTTGGTGAACAAAGTGTCAAGAGAATTGGCGAAAGAATTCAGTCAATCTTTCATTGCAGCATGCGAAGCCTCTACCCAGTTAGTGGAAGTATTACCAAAGTGGAGAAATTGATTTGTCCAAGCCCGAACAAATTTCTCCTTGTGAATGAGCCATGTAGTCTCAAAATAATCAACAGCCAACGGCTCAATTAGAGAGTACTTAACCTTGAACTGCTGCAGTAAAAGGTTAAACTCTTCTACAATTGGTGCCTTAATAATTTTCTTCCACCAGTTTTCATGGATATCACATGCTAAGTTTTTGTTTCTTCTCCCAACATTTTTTTTTCCAACCAAGCATTGACATCACGCCCAATATGCCACAAACATAACAAGTGATGTGAAGCGGGAAAATGATCCTTAATTGGCTGCAACAAACCCAACTCCCTATCTGTCACAATCACACTAGGTACCAAACTAGCAGGCAGCAAAAATCTCAAGTTCCTCATCACCCAATCGTATGTATCTTTGTCTCATTATAAAAATAGCAAATGCAATATTGAAATTTTTATTGGTAGGAGTCATACCTACCATATCGACGACGGGCATTTGACACTTGTTGGTCTTGTAGGTAGAATCAATCCCCACCACCCAATACCATCTATGGAACATCTGAATTGAAGTTGGATGCGCAAAGAATACATGTGTGATCTTATCAGTGTTCGCATCCTTGAGAATCTTGACATAATACTGCTTCTCCTCAGCCAAGTGTAGAAATTGTTGCCCAATATTTCTACATTCCAACCCATCTGTCTTCATCTTTCCTTTCAAATTGTAAATGGATTTGATTGGTACCTAGGTATCGGGAAACTATTTATTAACAACTTCCCAAACACACTTTGGCCTCACATTCGTCCCAAGCATAAATTCAGCATAAACACACTTTGGATGCATTATACCTGTAAATCCCATTTAATTATATTAATAATTCATAAATACTAAAAATCAATAAACTTAATTACTATTATGCGCAAATAAAGTAATACCAGTGTGATTGTGCGTCGACGGTGCTCCTGAATTTGTATAAACCTTGTGACGTCCCAGGTCAATTCTCTTACAAGTCAACCTGAATGGGCAATTACATCCGCTCCTTCTTGTATTCTTCCGTTTGGTGAGGAGAGGGGCTTTCAGTGGATCTCTCCATCACTTGCACGAAAAGTAATACATGACAAAGCCTTGATTGCCCCCTCTCTTTGTAATGAGGATCTTAAGCCGCTTAGCTATTTTCTGGAAATGTTTCAAAGTAGCACTAATAGTGCGAAACTCTCTGTCAATCTGAAAGTATGTAAATACACACATAAATTAAAACTAAACACTTTAAATATTTAATTATATAAAAATACAGTCAAAATTACATATGTAATAGTATAAACGCAGCACTTTAACCATTCTCATACAAAAAAAACAATCTATTTTAAATTACATTTATTTCTACCAAAAACGCAGCACAATAACGATTCTTACAAACAAAAAAAACGCAACATATTTTACATAATTCATGAAGAAAATGCATTCCTTTAACGATTCACTATACAATAAACGCAGTAAGATTTAGTTTCTTCTATACAAAAATGCTAAACATTCATGATTTCAGTACCTGAAAACGCATCACTTTTTATATAATACATATAAAAAATGCAACACTTTTTACATAATACATATAAAAAACGCAGCACTTTTTATATGATACGTATCAAAAATGCAACATTTTTTATATAATAGCGGCATAAAACGCAGCAAATAAACAATTGAGCCATGGCGAAATAGCTAAAGTGCATCATTTAAATTGTTCAAAACGTCATTTTGAAGCGTTTCAAACTACGTTTTTTCAAAAAAAAATTTACATTACGAATCAAAACTTACCATTTCGTGATGATTCTCGTGCTAAATCTTCTTTGGACGTCAACAGAATGATTGCTCGAACGTTTTTTTTAGTGAAGGAGTTGTTTTGATTTTATTTTTGGAGAGTTGTTTTGAATATTTGGAATGTTTGGACTTAAGGGCTATATTTGCAATCTTCACCATTTTTTATGATACAAATAGCAAATTTGTTATACAAATAGCAAGTCCCAATATTCATATATCATTGGCATCAACTGCCACCATCTCAAATGCATCAGTAGGCTATAAATCACTTATGAAATTTGAGGCACACATCAACAAACACAGGCTACTGATACTATCAAAGCAGCCCAACGGCAAATCCTAACTCAAACAGACTATTGTACTGTGTTAAAAGTATCTAAACTACCACTATAATTGTCAGCTAAAGGGGCATTCCTTCGAACCACAAGTTTTGCTCACATACAGTCAAAAAAGATATTACTAATACGGATGCATAGGTAGAATAACAAAATAAAAACAACCAAACATGGACAGTTTTATCACAGTTCATGCATTTGTTGCACTAAACTTATCTCTATTCACAATAATTTATTAGAATATGAAAATCCCACATTATCTAGGTCACCCACAATAACAAACCAAGGAATCAAAAAACTACTACATCACCAGTCACGATGCTCTAATGTCCCCAACTAAAACCAAGTTTTGGAAGTTTCAGTTTTTTAGCCTAACAAAATAGATTAAGGGCTTTCTTGTAAACTTACAATTTGTTTCGTACTACAAATAGTCCCTCAGAATACATGATTAAACTATAATCAGAAAAATCACATAACCTCAGAGTAAGCTCATACCAATACAAAAATCTAAATCTCAGAGTTATACCATAAACTAATAAAGAATAAGAAAATTTAGGGTGTAAACTACATAAACATTAGGTTAACGTTAAGGATGTATTACTAAACCAATTCTAAATTTGGCCTTCTGCAAAATCAGTCACTTGAATGAATTTGGGGTTAAGACAATAATCTAGACTCACAATAAGTAATGATGTAATAAAAATAAATCGCAGTGAATACTAAACTATTTTTCAATATAAAAAATTCCTTCCCTAACCTTTGTTCCTCCTAATCACATAACCTCTTATCTTCGTTTCTTATTTGTTTTTGCTCCTCCCAAGTCCCTTCAGTAAGCTATACTCAAACTGGCATCGCCTAAGTACCAAAACTCTTAGTTACACAATCTAGATGTAAAATTTTCAAGTATAATTGCCATCTCAGTGTTATACTAGGAATTTCATAAGCAATTAGAAAATCAGAGAATAAATTCTCTCCAAGAAAATTGTGGGACGAAATTTCATAAGGGGGAAGATTGTAACATCCATGCGAAGCAGGTAGATTTTGACTATGAGATCATAGGGGTTAAGTCTTTAAAAGAATAAAATAAATTAGGTTTAAATAAATATGGGTTAGAAAATTAGTTGAATAGAATAGATGAGCCTATTATGCATGTTTTAAGAATTTTTAGGAGCCTTTTAATTTAAAGGATTAAATTAAATTAATTAGGCTAAAAGGTTAAGAAAATGACTTAATTGAAGGAATTAGGAATTTTTATAATGAAACTAAAGGAGCTAAAAACCTAGGGACTTAAGTTGCAATTTCCCTAAACTAAAGCCCTAATTCTCCTTTCCTTTTGTTTTTCCCCAGCCGCCTCCTTTCTTTCCTTCTCTTTTCCCTTCTTCTTCCTCCCTTCACCCGCCGGAGAGCCCTCCCCGCCGCACCATCACCTCCGGCGCCATTTCGATCGTGCAACCAGCGGGAAAACTCTCTCTCTTCACAAGGAATAAAAACCTAGTCTCCATCTCCCTTGTTCTTTTCGGTTTTCTCTCTCCCAGTCAAACACCGCCGCCGCCGTTCCCCGCCGCGATTCAGTCTCTTCCGGCGTCTACTTGGACGGCAACCACCACGAAAGGACTCCCCTACCTCAGATCTTCAAAACCCAAGCTCCATTTTTCTTGTTTTTGTGAGCTTCTTCCCTCCCTGGAATCCTAGTTGCCGCACCGCCGCCACCAATTGCCTCGTTGTGTCTTCACAACCCCTTCTCTCAAGTATAGGTATAAAGTCTACTCCATTAGTAGTTTTAATTCAAGAGTAACATATTTTAGGAAAAGTTATGTTCATATTTAAGGGTAGAATGTCCAATTGAAATGGTAACCATCTAGGCTAGTGTGCATGTTTCGATTAGGGGAGTCAATGGGTGAAATGGTTATAGTTGAATGATTACTGAACCATAGGAGTTTTAATAGATTCATCTCTTTAAGGGACATACAATTTGTATAACAAATATATTGTTAATTTAGGGACGGTTAAACTAGATAGCTAAGGGTAGACTTTTGAGGAGTAAGATAACTTGAGTCTTGAAAGGGTGGATTATGGAAAAGGGTTCGGTAGCTAGGTTAGATGAATAGGAATAGTTTAGTTCATTTAGAAACCCTTAGGACATATGCATTATATAGAATCTTTATGTGAGATTTTGATAAGTGGACTTTGTATGTTATGTGTAATAGGAATCTTTAAGACCAAGAGACAAGTGGTGTCTTCTTACCAAGTTGAGTTGTGCGAGGTTAACGCAGTAAAGGTGAGTTGATTTCCTAACTTGTGATTGTGTTAAACCTAGGATTAGACATATGTGCCACAAACATGTATGGATAGCCTATGTTTAAGCTGGAAAACATACAACCTTACTTTTATTGCTTATTTATGTTCTTTACCCTAAAATTGTACTTGAGTTAACCTTAGGATTATATATTGGTACATGTGACAAGTAGATAGTTCAGGTTTAATCTGGGAAACATTCTACGTCCTTATTTGATCTAACTGTGTATTTCAGATTTGTGGAGTTAAGATAAATGGCATTGCAGTGAGGATGCTCTAGGTGTGTTTGTGTGCTTTATTTGTGAGATTATTGTATGATGTACGTGGTATGTGTATGACTGATTTGATTTTATCAACTGATATTTGGTTTATGATATGTTTATATGGGGAAGTCAATGTATTTCGTATGGTGAGCATCTGTTGTATGAAAAGGAGCAGAAATGGTGAGCTGTTGTGAATGTAAATGGTGAGCTGATGATTTATTTGGAAATGGTGAGCTGATGTGAATGTAAATGGTGAGCTGATGATTTAATTGGAAATGGTGAGCTGATGATTTATTTGGAAACGGTGAGCTGTTGTTTGTTATGTTAAATGGTGAGTTGTTGATTTCTCGGTTTAATGGTGAGCTGTTGTTAAATGATAATGGAGAAGGTATAGTGAGATGTTGATCGTTGAGCCATTTGTGGTTGTTTTAGAAATGGTGAGTTGTTGAGTCTGCATCGTTTTGATTGGTGAGCTGTTGATGAAGAATCTGGTTTTAGGTAGGTAAGAATGTTTAATTTAAGATTTAACTGCTAAGATAAAAGGCATGATGAAGTGCTGTAATGAAAATAATGAAAAAGGGGGACTTTGTTTGCTTGGAATTGGAATAATGAAAAGCTTTAGATACTTTGTGGGGGTGTAAGTTTTGCTTTATATGTCTGTGGATGGGAAGAAAAGGAAATTACTTGTGAATTAATAAGTAATCACATAGCTAACTTGTGATGGGGAGAGTGTTGAGTGGTTAAGGTGATTCTGTCTGTCATCTGATCTGTGTGATAGGTTGTCTTAGGAAGGCTTTGAAGACTGGTAAACTTCAGCCTTCCTGGGACTCATGTTTGTTCTCTCCTTTATTTCCCTTTCTACGCATTAGTGACTATGTGGCCTTATTAATGGATGGTTTATCTTTGTTGATTGGGGTGTTCGGTATTTGGCGGTTTTTGGTTCTTATTTGATGCTATATGACTACTTGTATGAAAGCTCACACTTTCGCGGTGAACCAGCATGATTAAAGGAGGATTGGGTTGTGCGGTGGAACTAGTATAATGTAGGTTGTGTGGTGGAATAAGTCGAAATGGATTGGGCCGTGCAGTGGCTCAATTGTTATGGAACAGGTTGTGCGGTGGAACAAGAAAATTTGGATTGGGTTGTGTGGCGGTACAAGTTGAAAGGGATAGGGTTGTGCGGCAGTACTAGATGTTATGGATAGGTTGGGTGGGGATGTACTAGTTCATGGTAAAGTCTGGGTTGTGCGGTGGAATCTTTCTAAAGGAATATGTTTGATAATGTCTTCTTTTGATGTGTGCTATGGTTTTATCTTCATGGTTTTGTTTTACATGTTGAGTGCATGTGTTGCTTGTCTTCACCACCGAGTAGGTAAGGTTAATCCCGGTTGGGGGTTCTCACCAAGTGCACATGGCACATACTTATTCCTTTTGTTTTTCTCTTTTTTGCGTTATTTTCCAGGTTGAGAGATCGAGTAGGATGGGGGCTTTGGGTGGCATTTGGAAGAACCATTAGAAGCTTGTTGTATTAGTTTAGCTAATTTATCTTTACATGTGGATTAGTTTGGTGAATTTGGTTAATAGCATGGACATTTGGTCAAGCATTATATTTTTAATTTTAAGCTTTTATTATTTTGTAACTTTAAACTCATATTTTTTTAATTTGTAGTCACTCTCGTCCTACCTTTCTTCAGCTATCTTTTTTGTCCATCGAATTTCAGGTTCATAGAAGCCGAATTGAGGAGAACGAGGGATAATGCAGAAATTGGGTGAATTCAAGCTGCCCCATTTCTTCAATTATCCTCCTTATTTTACGTAATCTCTTGAATCCCTTTTTCTTCTTTTACATTGTTTTTTTTTTTGTGTTCAATCTTGAATCCCTTTTGCTTTTTTCATTGTTTTTTTTCCCATGCATTCAAATTACATGGTTTCTCTCTCTCACTCTCCCTCCCCATACCCCCCTCCTTTTTCCCCTCAATTTGGTTTTGGTGGAAAGGTCTTAGACTTTTGATGAATTTCTGGTCTGTCTTATTGTTCTTGAATCATAACTATCCACTTAGTCAATATTGATAACAGGCCTATAATGAAATTGCATATGAAAGTAAGAATCTTTTGAAGTATTTTCAGAAATGCTGCATCGAATATTTTATTGGACTGTGCATGGCTGTATTATATGATAAGTAAATGTCTTATAAGCCTTTATAATGTCTCGGCTTCTTGTGGTAGATTAGTGCATAATAATAATGTACTTTGAATAAGTGTGAGAAATGGAGTTGTCCCTGATTACTTGCTTGTCTTAGTGTTTTTGTTTTGAACCCTTTTTTTGTTGCGGTAAACATTAGTCATAAGCTGTATCTTAATCTTATTCAGTTTACAGCCAGTAAGGGACACTAGGGAGAAACAGGTACAACTATGGAAAGAGCTTATTATCGAGTACTGTCGAGCTCAAAGAATTTTTTTTATCGGACTAGAGGAAGATTTTCCACTATTCAGTAATCCTGTGATTGAGAGTAAGTCTGTGTTCTTGTCCTGTCTCACGCATTATTAGACATTTATGCTTCTATGAATGAGACCACAAATTGGTATAAATGCATGGAAACATGGTAAGTTGTAGGAAAAAACATTTTTCATTCACACACACTTTTTGTCTGTTAACCCTATGGTCCAATTGCAATTAAGAAGGTATTCTCCAAAGAGACATGTCTTTATATTTGTTTAAATTGTAATATTCCATTTGTAGTTCAGTTATTGATCTAGGTTTTATTTTCATTCTACTCCATGATGCAATAAAGATAGCTTTTTACTTCTGTTTCCTTTCCCAATATTTCTTTCAATTTCCTCCTTGGTTCTCTTGAATTTTCCCTCCCTTTGAGTTCTAGTTTTGGGAAATACTGAATCATCTTTCTACAATCCCAAATTAGGTCCATTATTTGAGCCTAACTGTTGATGGGAGTCATCGGTAATACAACATATGCTCCCCTCAACAGTTGATATGCACCTTCTTTGTTTATTCATGGGTGATTTGGTTTAGGTGCCGTAAGGTGGATATATTTTCAAATTATCCCATTTTCTTCAGCTTGACTATATATTTGCATCTTATGTTAGTAGTTGGTATCAAAGAAGACCTTGTAGAATCAGATGCTGATGATCTATCTGGCTTTATATCTGAGAAAAACTCAACTGCATAAGTAAAATTGTCACATATGCAATAGGAGGTTATTATTGATGAGAAAACTCGCTGAGCCAACCATTTGGTCTGACAGTTAGCAATGCTTTACAGACCATTTATAGTGTTTGCCAGTGAGAATGTCTATTTCTTTCTAAACTTAGATGCGAGACTTTGTTGTCATTCTCAATTCAGCAAGATAAAACTCAATGGCTCAATCAGCAAGGATAATACTTAATGTTATTCTTTTATCTGCATGATATTAGTAATTTTTTGTTTTCTTGTTCGATTAATATGCTATTGCAGTATCCTTAGCTGACATTTTCTTTCGCTGTTACTTATACTAGTTATGCTATGGTGCAGGGTCTCTTAGTCATGAAGCAAGAATAGCTTTTCTCTCAGCCCTGGCATCAGATGGTGTGTATATTTCAAACAAATTGTGATCAGTTTTTGTAATCTTATGTTTATAGAAGCTGAATGTAATCATATTTTCCTGATAATTTTCTACCTAGCAGGGCGAGCAGAATGGACAGACAAAGGCCATAGGAAGTGTCTAATACTCTGGCATCGGATCCAAGATTGGGCTGAGTTGATTCTGAATTTTGTTAGTGTTGCTATCTTACCTTTGTCCTTTTCAGGCAATCTCAGTAGCCCAACTAGAAACCATTCATTTTATAACTAGAATTTAGATATAATATCAATAAATTGGGTTTTCTTAATGATCCTGGATTGTCCGAAGCACATGTGCATTGGTAATCAGTATTTGACTGGTTGTTCCATGTTTTTGATCAGGTGAAGGAAAATGGTCTGGAGGACAATATTATGACAGTTGAAGAAATACGTTCTGGGACAGAATCCAGAGGAACAGGTATGTCTTTCAGCTATATTTATATCCAGAAGGTTCTGAAACAAGATTTTAACTGAAAAGCAATTAGCAGTCCCACCATGCTGATAGTTCTCACCTTTTAAGCATTACATATTTGCTGAGTAGTTATGGGACTCTGGGCTAAAGATTCATGGATTTTGCTTAATCTGCATTGCCAATTCGTCCTTCACTGCACTTAAATTGCATGCATCTCCGGGTAACTGGCCAAGAAAATGCCGCAGACATGCTGTAATGTTTCATAGAATTTTTTTTTTTGGCAATGAATTGGTAATAATAAAGGGCAATATACTAACGCTCTGTAAATCACTGAAAGCAGTAGTTTCCTTTCTCAATATCAGCAGATGATTCTCCTGGGAAGTTTTTTTGACTTAATGATTAGTTGTTCAAATGATGGACGTACAGAACCTTAACCAATCTGTTACTTTTATCTGTTGAACTATGCTGGAGAACGTTTATGAATAAACAGGGCCGGCCCATAGGGTAGGGCAGGAGGGGCGACCGTCCAGGGCCCAAAAATTTTAGGGGCCATATTTTTTAAATATTACTAATATTAATATATAATTGAAAAATAAAAAAAGGAGATGGCGTAGTGGTTGGCACTTCTTACTTTCGATTTAGGAACTCTTGAGTTCGAGTTACCACGGTGGGCATAACAAGTTTTATGCCTCTCTTGTATAATTTTTTTAAATAAAAAAATAAAGGAAAATTTGGTCAAATTGGGAGTTGGAAGAACGGATTGTTCTTTCGAAGTACTAATTTTTATTTTGTAGCTTTGGTTCTCTTATCTAAATCAATTAAACTCGAATAATATCAAAAGGGCCATCGCTATTATTTGGCCATAGGGCCCTCGAAATCTTTAGAACGGCCCTGTTTATGAAGTTCCTCTTTTGCTGATCTTTCTTTTCCTGTACGGCAGAACTTCATGGAATTGATCGAACAGTTCTGATGCGGGCTTTGAAACTATTGGAACAAAAAGGTAAGCTTGTCATCTTCAAAGGAAGTTCCACTGATGATGAAGGCATCAAGTTTTCCCTTTAATTTCATTATTTGTATTAGAGGAAACGATAGGCCTGGTTCTTTTTGTGTAAATTGTTGTGACCTTTTTTTGTGTAATTTTGACCTAGATGCAAATTCAGTTAAAATGAAAACTGAAAAATGGCATGTTAAACTTAATGATGAAATGCAGAGATGAGGAAATTACCTATCATTGTTATGTTGTATATGATAGGAGTGAAACAAATAGCTCAAGTGAAGGAAATCATTTTCTCATTAGATTGTTGAAACCAGTCAGATCTGATTTAGCGAGCAATCATTTTTGTCGTCCATTTAGGTGCAACCGCTTCGAGAAGACATCAGAACGTTATTCTGCAGCTAAATGAACAACCAGTTTGGCCACACATTTGATCGCAAAAACCAATAAGTTGAATTCTGGCCTTGGACATTTGGTCACGTATTTTTTTTTTGTTTTATAAATATAATATTATATTTTTATTGTAATTATAGTTATAATATTATTCTATTTCTAAACCTATTCTTCCAAATAATCAAATTATAAAAATTATGATAATTACATACATCTAAACCCATACTATCACCATTCCAATCCCGATTCTAGAATTCGACCTGACGCCCCCTTAATATTACCTCGCGATTGGGTATTAAGCGTCCGAGTCCTACCTTTGCCATGCAAGATTAGGCAGACTGCTCAATTACAGTACATCAATCCATTATTATTCATAATGAGAAATGATTCTCACCAATAAGAATCACACATCAAATGGTTAATACCAATATACACACATCAAATGGTTAATATCAATATATTCCTCCTTCTTAGGTACCTATCATATTCCACCATAAGATCTATAAGAAAGAGAGTTAGAGCCATCGCTGTGATAAGTGCAAACTACAGTGACTCCGACCAACTTTGTCATAGTTAACCAATGCTCAAGACATCATCATGCATAAGTTGGAGCAACGCATTCATCAACCATATTCAAAAGGTTTGGACTTTCCAAAGCTGCTGCCACTCTTTCTTTGTCATTCAACTGTTTATTAACTGCAAAGGAAAAATAGGATAAGTCTTACTCATGATTGTACTGAAAATTTTTAATTGGAATTGATCAATAGCTAGAAGCATTTGATCGCAGCTGAAGGAAACATGTAAGAATAAATTTCAAGTAGCCAAAATATATTGCCAAACAATCCTAACAAAATGAACACTATTTCAGAATAAATATGCATGTTCATTGCCTTGTGTAAATTGATAACTTCTTTTCTGGACTGTCAAGAAGCAAGAATACCAATGAGCTAAAGGTAGAATTATTGCATGAAACAAAATATTTTACAACCCCCCACACTCCCTTCATTATGCTTAACTGAGCTAGACACATACTCTCCCTCTGTTACAAAAGAAAATTAGTCTTCTTTGTAATATTGAAAGCGGTTAGATAGGCCATAAAAGGGCCGCCAACACAAGTTAGCTCCATTTATAAATCACAAAGGATAGGAGACAAGAGCACAGAAAAGGATGACACAACAATTAAGGTCCATCTCTCAAATGACAACAAACCAATATAACGCAGTGGTATGCCAAGAGATAATAGACTCAATTCCTGAACACCAATGAATATAGTGAGACATGCACCCCTTAGCCAGATCAGTAGACAAATACAACAATCCACGAGTGTCACCCTCTTTTCTGAAAATTTGTTGGTTAACTCAGGAGTATGATCATGTCTACAAGTAAGTGTGTGTATGTGTGTGTGCGTGAGAGAAAGAGAGAGAGAGAGAGAGAGAGAGAGAGAGAGAGAGAGAGAGAGAGAGAGACCTGCAGCTTCAGTTGCATGACTTCCAGGTGCTACTCTAATATCCACCTAGAAAGAGTACATACCAACCTTATTACAAGGCAAAAGTTCTGACAAATGGAACATTTTTGTGGCACAAAATGCTTAACTCAACTGCTGACAGTGCGTCTCAAAATTGCATATAGAGTTATACAGAACTTAAATACTTGCATAAAGCATCATACACAGGTTCCAACATGCAAAATCCACATTATTACTGCAAAATTGCTAGAATTACAGATATGGAAAAAGTATCCCATAAATGAACAGAAACAGAACATCATTTAGTATTTTAGAGCAAACGACATTTATGTGGTTTGGCTCAATCATCAAATTCTGAATTTATACATCATTGATGTTACTAAAAATCTTGGAAATAAACTAAGAGATTCGGATTAATAAGGCACTCACAGATGTTTCATGCATGAGGAATAAGGTGCTACTGCTGGAAAAACTCCAAATCACTTGTTTATGCAGCAAATACTATTAAACCTTTGTTTCCAGAAAATACAACCAAACCATTGCAGGTGAAAAATAATAATGCTTTGCTGATACAATTAGCGTTTAGATTTAGTTGGAGACTGAGAAACTCAAAATCAGTAATTTTACCTGATACATGTTTAGAACCAATATCCATCTGAGATTCTCTTTTCATGATCAAAATCCAACACAAATGCCCCATAATGATAATTAAAAATGTTTAGATGCTTAGGAAGGGCTGAAAATGGAAACTCACAGTCAGCTGATCAGTTGATGCAATAACAAAAAGTTTCAAAAAGCGACAATCATTGAGAGACAGAGAAGCATTCTGTTTTGTCAGTTTTATTGATCCCAATTGGAAAGTATTCATGTGAGCCGCAAGTGTTTTCTAAAGAGTTCATTGAATCTCTCTAATAAAGTACCATCAGATGTGTAGGCAGTAAGCACTGCCAAGACAAATTTCAACAGCACCAAACAGGCAAGATCCAAAGCTTAAAAAAGTACAATTCAGCAGTAACAAAGGAAGGTTTGAAGTGGAAACCAAAGCCTTAACTGCCTCCACGATTACCATTATCAGCCCAAGACAGGAGACAAATCCTAAATGGTTAAGTGTTCCAGTTTAATAACTGCCAGACAGTTGCAAAGCTAGTAAACTCCATCAATTTTCAAAGAAGTTCAAGTATCCTCTCCAAAGACAATAGAGTAGCAGATAGTATTTCACCTCCATTACCGAAGGCTCATATAAGTTACTCAAGCTAAGCAAAACCCAAAAATAAAAAGGTCCTTAGATTTCACAGGACATACCTTCAAGTTTTAGGCATATTAATGTAAACATATATCACTTACCCTAAGCAAACTTAAAAGCGAAGTAAGCACTATTAAGAACAAAAGTTTCTACTTTTCAACCCAAAAAATGATCAAAATGAAAAAATACAGTAGCATACTTTATAGCGTGAAGGTAGAGATTGCATGAGTTTAACTCGCAAGCACAAGCCAATAACCGCTGCCAAAGAGCAATGTTCAACAGTTGGAGTGAATGTGACCCTGAATTCAAGAAACTCCATTTCAATCAAACTATCTGAGAATAAAAGCCAGTTTGAATTGACAGTAAATACTCTATTCAATAATTTTACCTTACAAAGCTACGGTCATCATCCACCTCAATTGCATCTTCTGTAATAACTTTTAGCTCTTCCAAGGAGTATGGATGCTCTGGATCTTTTATGTCTCTAAGATGATGTTAGAAAATTAAGAAGTAACAAAAAATCTTTATCTTTTTGATCTATAAGGGAAGCAAAGAAAACTTCAAGGCCATTATTGTTGCATCAGTTTCCTGACCCAGAAGTAACAAAATCTTTGCAATGTGGATTCAGCCAATATGTACCATAACTCATTTGCCAAAGCAACATTGGAGGTAAGTTATAGCTAGACACAAATTTAAAAGATTCAATCCTGCATTTCATATGCTTTTGTGAAGATGCATATACAATAATCATAGAGAAACAAAGAAAACCAAAACCTGCCATACTGACAGCACTTCCTTTAGGTAAACATCCAGACAAGGTATCATAGAGACTTTCAAAATTCACTCTGAAGCAAAGAAATATATGAAATCCACTAATGTCGGCATATATTTTCAGTAATGTAAGCAACTTAAAGGATATAAAAAATTTCCAGCTGGTCAATGGATTCGGTTGAATATTCATCCACCTCTACTGCATTTCGATTGTGTCGATCTTTCTTCCCGTACACAACTGGATTGGCGTTAATTAAGTCTGACACCATTTTACCAATCAACAAAAAGTTTAACAGAACCTGAAACTAAAAATAAACTATCAAGAGATATGGTTAAAGGGCAAGTCAGACACCTCTGAAAGAACAAACAAAAACTAAAAGGTTCTTTAACATCTATCCCAATAATTACTATTTTTGAGGCCTTCAACAGAAGAAAAAGAGGTCGAATTGAGCAACAAATTATTAAATAATAATCCTCCTGAACAAAATAATTTCACACACTTCAACGAAATCATTTCTGGAGATGCATTGTCTCAAACACCTATACCATTGAGGCATTAAAGAAAATAATGGCGGCAATACTATCTACAATTTAACAGTTACCCAATGGATAAGTGGTTATAAATCAAGGATTAGACCACTTACAACGTCCATTTAATAACTAGAAATGGAATCTCTTTATTAGCTAAAGAGGGTGTTGAATGCATGTAAAATTGTTGGCCTAGATAATTGGCAAGTCCTTTACATATCATTCAACTAAATAATCCATGATTTTTTTTTCCAGTTTATTTCCCTCTCTCATTTTTTACATCATTTATTTGTTACATTTAACTACTCTAACTTACCATTGTTAGTGCATTACCCATTTCCTCTGAACAGCGCTTAAATTCAACACATGATTAAAGACAAGTTTGGAAAAGTAAAAAAATTAACAAAACAATAAGTGTAGTTTTTTCTGTACTTACTCTTCTACCAATCTAGAAAATAAAAAATTAACCTAACATTTTCTCATTTCAAATATAATCTTTTTCAGGAGCTCTTAAAATGAATGATTATTCTGAATCAAATTGAATTAAAGTTTTGAAATAATTAATTCTATTTTCCTAAACACAACAAATCTCTAAACTATTGAATCAAGTTTAAAGTTTTACATAAACTACGAAGTCTTCATTATAATTTTTCCCAACTTTACTTAAACAACATACCTCATAATTCTACCCCTTTGAATTCACCTAAACAACTTAATAAGGCTCAAACTCCTTCCAATTCACTCAGGGCCGGCCCATAGGGTAGGGCAGGAGGGGCGACCGCCCAAGGCTCAAAAATTGTAGGGGTCTATATTTTTTATATATTACTAATATTAATATATAATTGAAAAATAAAAAAAAGAAATGGATTAGTGGTTGACACTTCTTAATTACGATTTGGGAACTCTTGAGTTCGAGTCACCACGGTGGGCATAATAAGTTTTATGCCTCTCTTGTATAATTTTTTTAAATAAAAAAAGGAAAATTTGGTCAAATTGGGAGTTGGAAGGAGGGATGATTGACGGTGGGCATAATAAGTTTTATGGCTCTCTTGTATAATTTTTTTAAATAAAAAAAATAAAGGAAAATTTGGTCAAATCGGGAGTTGGAAGGACGGATTGCTCGTTCGAACTACTAATTTCTATTTTGTAGTTTTCGTTCTCTTCTCAAATCAATTAAACTCGAATAATATTAAAAGGCCCATCGTATTATTTCGCCCTAGACCCCTCAAAATCATTAAAACGACCTGAATTCACTTTGTAGTACCCCAAAACCAGCCCTAAATTTCCAAATGTCATTCTAATGAAGATAGGAAAGCTAATAAATTAAAATGTAGGTATGGAAATCTATTCGTTACCTCAAGGGAAGCCTTAATTCCGCCCAAAGTCCACCAAGCAGTTTAAGATTTCTTCACCCAAAAATCCAAACATTTAGCTAGGAATTAGGAATAAGCTTTGAAATTACCTCCTTAAGGGTGCTAGAAACAGCAAGGGCAATTGAAATTGGATTGAGTTTCTTGAGCTCTTCTCTTCTTCGATTCGGCCGTCCTATGTACCAACCCAAATATCCAAATCTTGTTTTGATTCTCCTTCTACACTCTCAATTTACGTTTTAACTCTCTTTTCTAATCAATTGGATAGTGGGTAGAGATTGCATGTAGGGGTTTCTTAGATTTCTTGAAATTTTACCAATGGGAGAGGAAGGGAAAAATTGAATTGGGAGAGGAAGATAAGGGAAGACGGGAGCCGTTCGGCCGCCGGGGGTGAGAAGCTCTGGGGAGGAAGTTGGAAGAGGCGGTGAGGAGATTGTAGCAGGAAAATAACCATATTAAAAATAAAAATAAAAAAAAGGGAGAAAGGGCGCGTAAGCCAAAAAAAAAAAAAAAGAATAAAAATAAAAGGAGTGATGCCTCTCCCCTATAATGGTGTCCCCATACGAGTAATGTATACTAATCCCTCTCCACTGCCCTAGCCGCCGCCGCCTTTCCGTTTTCCAACACCCCATCCTTTGTCAATCTTTCCTCAGGATTTTCCTCGCCGCCTCAGTCCGACGCCGCCTTCTTCACTGTTATTCCGCTACGGAGAAGGCCTTCAGCCTCAAGGTAATTGTGACGTCTTCAATTACTTTTCCTCCCTCAAAGGCACCCACTCTTGCATTTGTAGGAGATGGTAATTACTGACAAATTCCATGGTCTTTGTTAGGGTTTCCAGCAAAGAATTTTCTCTACTTGTCCAAGGTTGATGATTAATTTTCGTTTGATCCTTGAGGAAATAACTAAATTGGTTTGCCCATTCTTAGTGTATTGAATGTAGTTCTGTAATTTGTTTCGTTTCATGTCTGAAAAACGCTTGAACCGATTTGGATTCTCAATTGATTCTCGAAGATATGAATTAATTTATAGATTTTGTAATTGGAATGAACTAACACTTTTTGATGATCCTTCCTAGGTATGTATTGCTAGTTTGAGTGTTGATTATACTTCATTAGGTCCCTATATGCTACCCTTTTTGTGGTAATTCGTAGCTGCAAATAAGATGTGATGAGGGAGCTCTGATAATTTTAACATGCCAAAAACCCGAACTATGAACAGGGCAGTGTTATGAGGCCCGATTCTCTGGTTCCTTTTTCTGTGGGCTTTTCCCTTGCCTTTAATCCTTGTATGGCAAGGTTCGTCTTGGTCTTTAGGGCTTGTAAAATGGTTATCTAAGTATCCCAGAAATTGGTTTTGACCAGTGCAAGGTAGTTATCTAATTTTCTGAAATCAGAATCTTCATTGGAGGGAACAATTATATAGACCTTTAGAACTCCAGGGTCCTGTAACCATCTTTGCCAAAATCCAGCTTCATTTAAACCTCTATTTATCAAGTCTTATTAGCATTTACTGCTTGTCAAATGACTTCATTGATCTCCCCAAGAACCTTGTTGGAATAGAGCCTATTCATGTTGGATTTTCTGAAATCAGAAACTCCTAATTTGACTGCTAAATTTTAAGGCCTGGTATCTCTTTCGTCCTTTGTCCAATTTTGTCAAAATTTGGCTTGTTTAAACTTCATACTTCCCGGTTTATTGAGAATTTTATGGTTCATAAAAAAGCTTATTTGATTTTTCTAAAACATGCTGTGAAGGTAGCATGTTACTGCTGGAATTTTCAGGAAAATCAGCAGTACACCTCTTGGTTTAAGGGCCCATTTTTCCTACCTACCGAACTGACTTTGGGATCTCTCTACATGAACATATTCCTTGGTACTGTAGTTTATTGCAGTTTTTACGGATTGCAAAACGGATGTACGGTTTGCCCCAAAACTTGATTTGAATGTGATACGATAGTCATTGGAAAATCTGATTTAAGTTACTTAAACAAACTTAGCCTTGTAACACTTGAAGTTACTTATAATTCAGATTACTTAATACCCTTAAAAAAACTTAACAAACTTAGCCTTATAATAATACTTCAAGTTGCTTATATACTAAAAAGTGATCTTGTACTTCTTTATAATTCTTGAACATGCTTAGAAAATTGCTTATACTTCAAAACACATGCAGGTCTTGAAACAATCTCATCAGCCCTTTCATCATTCCAAACTGAAAGCTTATGCCATCGTGCCCTAATCTAACAAAATCTATTGTAAGCTCCTTTGCTTAGAAAATGTTTTGGAGAACTAATACTGTATTGCTAAAACTATTCAAAGTTCCTCTCATTTCTCATGCAATGCTTTTAAAAAGTATTTTGTAAATTCCTCGTGTTTCAAGAAAACTTGTCAATATCCTTTAAATGTTTTGTCTTTTAAAATGTTACTTGTATTTTAAACCTTAAAAGTATTCAAAACCGTATTCTTTACAATTTCTAGTTTTTATTGGACTCATTCCTGTTTTAAAGTTACTCCTTTTTGGTAATCATTCGACCAGCTTTCTTGACACTAAAATTCAATGTACATTTGCTCTCTTTCTACTTAATTTCAGTGTTACCATGATTGAGCTCATGCACGAGTAAATCTCTCGAGTGCTCAAGAACTCTGAATTGGCCAATGCCGTTCTGAAGCCCTTAACTGACTTGAGATCTTGTTGACACACCCTGAGTGTTTTGTAACCCTGAACTGTTTTAGCCCAAAGACTTGAACCAAATGTATAAAGCCTTTCTGCTTCAAGTTTGGCTAATTCCATAATTGTCATTATGTAAATAAGCATATGCAATAGTCCTGTTCTCTAGACCAAACCTGTTGGATAAATGCATTTAAATTTTATTGTACTTTTGTTTTGTTGGTTTGATCTTTGATATAAAATTTAGTTACTTTTAAAGTTGTGGAAGTTTTTGAGTTTGAATTTAAAAGTATCTCTCTACAGTGTATTTACCTCTTTCGAATGTAGTTGTTTTTTAAACTTTATTTTGCACCATGTTCTAATTAGTGGCTTCAATATATCTAGTTCCAACTCAAGAAGATATCAATTGGGAACTTGTGAGCCATTTGAATCAAATAATATGGCATGCCACATAGATTTCAGATGCTTAGATGAAGGTTTTGGTGGCAAAACCTACAAGCGTAAGAGGGCCCTACTGGAGCAGGGGGTTGAAGATGATGCTGTTACGGGAGACATGGACATGGACGTGGATTTGGAAGAAGAAGGCAACAGTAAGAAGAGGCAGGCAGTGTCATCAGCGGAGGAGCCAGATAAACCAGTGTTTGGAAAAGCGTCGTATGATGGGGTTATAGCTGGGAAGGTGTCAGGTAGGAATTGGAAGCAGGTGCGGACACACAGAGCATCGACAATAAATGTTAGCAAGAAGAGAAGCACGGCAGAGCAGAGAGGAAAAGAGAAGAAGATAAAGAAGGCTTACCAGGAGAGGATGAAGGAGCTGAAGGAGGAAATAAAGCAGAACAAGATTGAGAAGAGGAAGAAGAGAGAGGAGAGGGAGAAGAGGAAGCAGGAGAATATATTGAGAAGTGGAACGAAGCTCCAAAAGATCACTAACCCTAAAACTCTAAAGAAGATTTCCAAGTCAGCTAAACAAAGGAAGTTGCTCAAGGTCATTCCTGATACGATCAAGTGATTATGAGTTTTCCATGAATCCTGGTGATAAAATTATATGTTTTTTATCTTTTGGGGGCTGATGAATCGGTTATTACTGTTGTTGTAGACCCTGTCATTTTAGAGGTTTTGTCTCCAATTCGTCTTTTGAAACTGTGTTTGAAGATGCTGATGTTGAGATGAGAGTGCACCTTCTTTTTTTGTCCCTCAAGTGATCATACGTAGCTGCATCTTGATATCCACCTATTTCGTTCATGATTGCCGCCATGCATTGCAAAATATGCGCATTGTCGTCTTCTATATATTCCTCCTGCTCCATGTTTCACATGCCCTAATTGTTTTTTTAAGTAAATAGTATTATTTTACTAATAATAATTAATATTTTATTTTATTTTATTTTATTAATAACTTAAATTTATACATTTATGTAATTTCTTTTATATTTACTGATCTTTACTATATTAAAAATAATAATAATAATAGTATCTTTTTTTGAGCACATTAATAATTTTACCATGAATTTAATTCACAAATTTAATTTGTTTCTAATAATTAAATGTTGTAATTTGTGTAAGAAGAAAAACTATATTTTTTTTAAAAAACAAATTTAAATGGTTGATCATATATATATATATTATATCTATTTCATTTTGTTATTAATTTTATAAATTTATGTATTCTATTAATAACGTTATTAATAATTTATAAATTAAATTTATTTATTTTTAATTTATTAATTCAGGTCAGTGTTTGCATTTACTATTCATTACATTTTTAATAAAATAATAAATACTTTTTTGCAAAATAATTATTTATTATTAATTTAAATCATAAATGTAATTAATAATTCTTTATACATATATATATATATATATATATATATATAACTAAAGGTTATATAGTGCAAATCTTTAAAAAAAAATAGTGCAAACATTTTTTTTGGCACTTGTTTATAAGCGTAAGAGAAAGAAGAAGAGAAGAGGGAGAGAGGCGAGGGCGGTGAAGGGGATGGCAGAGAGGAGGGAGGGGGAAAGAAAGGGTAGGGTAAATGTTTTTTATAATTATTTTATAATTTTGAGAGTTAAAACATAATTGTCTCTGATTGAGATATGTAAAAAAAGATTTTGAACCAAAATATTTTAAATATGTAATGTAATGGACAAAAAACATGGATTTTTTTTGTAATGGGCGAAAATGTTCTTTTTCCCATATGAAATGGACTAATTTTGGAATTTATCATTTTTAAAAATATATCGAGGATAAAATTATCCAAAATAGGCAATAATTTGTAAAATGTGGACAATAGATAACAACCAGCTCAATCACTCAACATTGGCAACAGTAAAGACCGAAATGCAATTTGATCCCTTATAATAGGATAATATCACTTTTGGTCCCTTTTAATTTGACAGGGATAATTTTAGTCCTTAATCTTAAATTTATTAGGTGTTTTGGTCATTTTTAAAGGGAAAGTTGGTCAACTAACGGGTTGACCACGTTTGACCGTAAATTAAGAACCCATTTATGTAAAAAAAAATTGCAAGGGCCTTTGTATAATTTTTTTTCCTACTTCTTCTTTCTCCACCACCGTCGTCGCTGCTGAGAACCACCCTGTCGCCGCCGTCACCACTGGAAACTACCACCATCGCCGGGAAACTCGCGATTGAGAGTTCTCGATCGCCGGGTTTCCCGGTGGCGGTAGTTCCCAGCGGCGGCAGCAAGGAGAATGGGTGGTGGTGGAGGAAGAAGAAGTAAAAAAAAAAAAAAAAACGCTGATTTTGCCAGAGCAATAATTAGTATCCAGAGCAATTTTAATTTGATCTTACAAAATTACCCTCATCAAATCAAACCCACGTATTAACAAATTATGAATGATTTAGAGAACCCTTTCCCCTCTTTTCTCCCCTCCCAGCAGCCGCACTCCCTCCTCAACGCCACCACCGCCATTCTTCCCAACCTTGTTTGTGGCCACCGTTGCCATTTCTATACTCATTGCTCCTACCTCTATTACTAGAAAATAACTTATAATCCACACTAAAACTCAATGCACCAGCAGTAAAACTCTTTACCTAATTTTCATGTTTCACATTAAATTTATACCTTAGTTCCCTCGTGGATGCACTGAACAACCCCATGTCGTCATCGCCACGGTCAAGCCTCTCACAAGTGTTGGAAGAAATAGTGTGTGAGTGAAGTTTGGAAAAATTGGAACAAACAAACTAAAGGGATATATGTATCTCACATTGGAAGTGTATGGAAAATGAAGGCACTTTATGGTGTGAGTGACCTTTGAAATTCCTACACTATATTATACGTCGTACATCCCGTTCGCCTGCGCACGCGTAGGGGGGATGCGATCTGTTGGAATTGAATACATAAGCTATGCTTGTGTTGTACTTTTTCCTTGTAATATATCGATTTATGTTTTGGTTATATCTTGTTGTGCATTAATTGTCCATTTATATTATGTAAGTAGATGATGAGGTGTCTGGTGTGACACAGTAGATCTCATCATTGGTTGAAAAACATAATATATAAATGAGGTTCGTAACCGAGACAGTTTTGGACAAGCTGTCAGTTTAGGTTATTATGTGATTCAGATAATTGGTTTGTCTAAACTAATTGAATCATATAGATATGCTCGGGGCATATTGAACTTGACCTTTAGGAATGATTTGTCTTGTACTGATTTAATAGACAAATCATTCATTGTATTCTATCTCTTAATCCCTAGACTCGAGCGGGCATGAGGATTAGACATAGTGTACTTTGATATGCCAAAGGGTGAGGTCAATTGTGGCTAATAGTCTCGGTAGGTTGGGTACGCGTGTTTAGTTACTTGGTGTGCTGCTGCTTGTCGAAAGGAAACCATGTACCGGTGCGTTCGGGGTGATGGTGCTCCCGAGATGAGTTCGAAATGTTTATTATACTAAACCTGACCGGTGGACTTATGTCCGGTATAGTAAAAAGGTCGAGTGGTACTAGTCTCGGAATTAAAGAAGTTAATTAATTAATTTTTCAGTAAATTAATTTATATTAACGAGCACTATATCTTTGATGTGGGGAGATTAATGAATATAATTTAATTAAGTTGTTCCGGAAGCAATTCTGGTGTAGGATGGTAGTGCCAAAATTGATCCGTTAGTGGTACGATTAATTTTGTAATGGGTTAATTGAATAGGTAGATTTAATTAATTAATTGGTTAATTATTCCTAAGGGTTAATTCAGTAATTAACAAAGTGGAATTATTTAATTAATTCCTAAGGGTTAATTAAGTAATTAACAAAGTGAAATTATTTAATTAATTAATTAAGTCTTAAGTTTCAATTGGAATTAGGAAATCCTAGAGATTAGGAATCTAGTAGGATTTGGTTTACCCTATCAGATTGGTTACCTAATTGGATTTGGAAACTAATTTATTACCTAAACCCATTAGGAAGACCAATCCTAAACCAACTTGGGGTCTCTCTTGTAACTCTATAAATAGACAAGGGATTAGCTATTCAAGACATAACAATTCAATAGATTCATTATTCAAGAATCTAGAGAGATAAAATTTTCTCTCTCCTAAACGAATTTTAAGAACAAAAGTGGTGGCTGGTTTTTGGGGATTATTGGCCGGATTTTTGGTCTTCCCTTCTCTAGCTGCTCGTGTTATTTTCTTTCTCTCCGGGCAGTGCGTTTGCCGTACGTGTTAGGTGCGGAGGTGCTGGATTTTTCTGGCAGGTGGATTGTGGTGAGTAGCTGATCAATTGGCTTCTGGATTATTGCCCACACAACAAGAAGTCATAGTCTTGAGGCATACGAGAGAATCACCCAAGTCACGCTTCAAAGGTATTTTTCTAAGGTTCCGTTTTAATTAAAAATTTTTGTTGCGTGGTAAATCGAGCAAATGCAAACCCAGATCCTATGTGGCAATCCTTTCACGATCCAAGGACCAAAATAGCTTAAACTTGTGTGCGAGTGCACGCCCGCGCCTGCGACACTAATGTTGGACCGCTCATAGGCTTAAACGGCAGGCCTGATTGCTTAATGGCTGTAAATAATTCTCTGCATTTGAATTTAAGAAACAAAACAGTTGATTAAATGTTTTAATGAGTAATAGGTGCATTTTCTTTTCAAGACTTAATTTTTCAAATTAAATATGCACACTAATTACTATAATAATCCTAAAATGGATTAAAACTGATGAACATTAATCCTAAACGGATTAAAACGGATGAAGAATAAATGTGAGACAATTAAACAGTGGTTTAATTTTCGTTCAAAAGGCTCCAGTCTTCAGCCTATAAATACTGGACACTAGAGCTTCCAAAGACACGCCTCTCAGAATCATTCTTACAACTCTCTAAGAATTTTTCTAGCCTTCCCAGAAATTCCCTTAGTGTTCAAGCAATTGTTCTAGTTCGTTGGTAAGACAGTTTTTGTGAAAAACTGACTTTACGATTTTCCATTGTATCCTGGGAGATAGTTGTTCACGTATTCTTTAGCACAGTTGTAGAGAGGACAAATCTGTCTTAAGAAAATTGTGCTTCACAAGCCTTGGAAATTTCCTATCTATTTGTTCACTTACCAGCCAGATTATTTTTCAACACTCTTAAGACACATTTCTTATTTCCACGATGGCTGCTTCAAGTGATATGCCTGCTATAAGTGTTGCCGAGGTGAATCATGTCTTCACCGCAAGTAAAGTTGTTACTCCTTCAGTGGGTACTATTCCAGGGAGCCACCATGAGAAGCCATAGAAGTTCCAAAGGGTTGCCACTCTTTTTAAAAGATGGCAAAAGAAGATGTTGTTCTACCTGATGATGTTGGGTATTTCAAAATTTTTGAAAGAGGATCGCTCTAATGTCATGGAAGGGAGTGATGATGCTACAGTTGAAAGTACCATTGAGGCATGGGAGTACTCTAATTTCCTTTGTTGCAATTACATTTTGAATGGGTCGTATGAATCCTTATACACTATATATGGGAAGTACAAGATGAAAAAAGCAAATATGGGAGACTTTGGACCGTAAGTACAAAATTGAGGATGCGGGCTCAAAGAAATTTGTGATCGTCGCTTCCTTGATTACAAGATGGTTGACTCTAAATTAGTGATGAGTCAAGTGGATAAGTTGGAGCTCATTTTGCATGACATAAGTTCCGAAGGGATGGTGCTGAGTGAGAATGTCCAAGTGGCGGCGATGATTGAGAAATTGCCACCAAGTTTGAGGGATTTTAAGAACTATCTTAAGCATAAACGCAAGAAAAAGACCTTGGAGGATCTCATTGTCAGACTTCGGATTGAAGGCTAAGATCAAGTCGGTCAACCCTGCAGAAGCCAAAATCAATGTGCTGGAACATGGCAAGGGAGATTTCAAGAATAAGGCCAAGACACCGACAGAGGCAAAAGTAAGGCCAAGTTTGGGACATCGGGAGGTGTCTCAAAGTAGAAATTCAAGTTTAAAGATAAGTGCTTTAAATGTGAAAAACAGGGTCACAAGTCGTCAGAGTGTCGTGTTCCCAGGCAAACGTGATCCAAAAAAACCCGAAGAAAGACCTCATTTTGGTGGCTGTAGTCTCTGAGCTCAACATGGTAGAGTCAAACCAGAAATAAATGTGGTATGACTCTGGTGCAACCAAGCATGTGTGCACAACAAAGGCCACTTCTCAACTTTCGAACTGACCCAAGGTGAGAAGTTGTACATGGGAAACTCGACTGTCACCAAAGTTGAGGGGAAAAGAACGGCTTTGCTCAAGTTAACTTTGGGTAAAATGTTGACTTTGATGGATGTGCTGTATGCTCCAAAAGTCCGAAAGAATCTCATTTTTGGGTTCATGCTGAATAAGCATGGATTCTGCAATATAATAGAGTCAGACAACATTATTCTTTCAAAGTCGGGAATATACTTAGGGAATGGGTATGCATCTGAGGGTATGTTCAAGATGAAAACTAACAACACAACCTAAGAGGGGGGTGAATTAGGTTATTTAAAAAATTTACTTAAAAATGAGAAAATCTTAAAATAATTTCTTTTTAAAATTAATAATAACTATCTATGTGTATGAAACAAATAACAAATAAGTCTAAATTAAAATAAGATGAAAACAAGAATAACAAGATTAGTCAACAATATAAAAGTATATAAGGAAGTAAGAAATTGTTAGTTCACAATATATAATAATCAAATTAAAATAAAGGTCAAGTGTGTGACTTGAAATGGACAAGTCTTGAAATTGAATAATTTAAAATAAAGCTCAAGTATTGACTTGATTAAGGACAAGTCATTGACTTGAAATGGACAATTCTTGAAATTGAATAATTTAAAATAAAGCTCAAGTATTGACTTGATTAAGGCCAAGTCCTTGACTTGATAAGGACAAGTCTAGACTTGATTAAGGACAAGTCTAAGATAAAGTAAATACTTAACTAAAGAAAGCTAGACTTGAAATAAGGACAAGTCTTAAATAAAATCTTAAGATTAAAGATGTAATACTTGAATTGAGTAACTCTAATGGTGCTGTGTTATGATGCAAGAAATGTAGAAGAGAGAGTATGAATGCAAAATGCAATGCAATAAAAGAGACAAGATTTTTAAAGTGGTTCAAACTTGTAACCTTCTTACAAGCTCTACATCCACTCTACAACTTCTAAAGTTGAGGCCCTTTCCTATTTCTTTTTCAAAAAAAAAAAAAAAAAATTCTTTAAGGTGGAATTCAACCCTTTACAAATCTTCCAAGAACAACTTAGTAACTCTACTAAGAGGTTCTTCACTACTCACCCTCTAAATTGTTCTTGACTTGCAATCTCTGACTTTCAAGAACAATAAAACCTTTTTGTGTGTGAAGTGTTTATGACTTACAAGTGACAAGATTCTAGTCTAAGATTGACACTTTGAAAAATAACTAGAACTTGAAAGTAAAATTTGAAAATGAGCACTTGAAAACTTGAGAGAATTTTGAAAATACTAAAAATGGCTTGATAGCTTGTGTGTCTTCAATTTCTTCACCCATGGTCTCTATTTATAGGCAAATTTGGGCTCCAATTCAAATACTTGAATTTTGGCTCCAAAGATGATTTGACATAGTCTGAACTTCCTTCAGCTTTTTTGACTTCTAACGACTACTTTTAACTTTTGTGTCAAAAATCAATGTTGTATATCTTTCTCTTAGCTTTCCAAGGACGTCAAAATCATTTGATTTGGACTTTTGTAGCTCAAGTTACATCTAATTTACTGAACTGTGGCATTGCAGTGATATAGTTTTGTTTTTGTCTATTTTCACAAAAATTCCATTTAAATTTCACATTAACTATTAGATACCATTTTTTATATAATTTAAAGAGGTTTTCAAAACATCCAAAATCTTAATTTTTGGCTAAGTGAAACGAAAGTTATGCTCATTTTAAGATGAATGTATCAATGTGAAAATTTTGCACTTTTTACAAAAAATAATTTTAGGCAATTTAAGAAATTATTAGTTTCACATATTTGTTTTGCTATTATTAAAATAATGTTGAAACACTTAAGTCTAACACAAGATGAATGTAATGACGATTGTCAAAATAATGCAAGTACATCTTCTGCTTATTTGATTAAGTCTTCTAGCTTATAGCATGGTAGACTAGGTCATGTTAATTATGATTCGATATGTCGATTAATTAACTTGAACCATATCCCAAGTTTCGAAATTGACTAAAGTCATAAATGTGAAATTTGCGTTGATGCAAAACTAACAAGGTCATCGTTACAAACCGTTGAAAGAAATAATAACCCCTTAACTTGATACATAGCGATGTGTGTGATTTGAAATTGGTTCAAACATGACGTGGTAATAAATATTTTTTTACCTTTATTGATGATAGCAAAAAATATTGTTATATTTATTTGCTTAAATGCAAAGATGAGGCATTAGAGAAATTCATTCTCTACAAAACCGAGGTTGAAAATCAATTTGGAAAACAAATCAAGAAATTGAGAAGTGATAGAGGTGAAGAGTACGAAGTACCTATTGGTGACTATTGTGCTAAAAATGGGATAGTTCATGAAGTAATTGCACCTTACTCACCTTGATCCAATGGGGTTGCTAAATGTAAAAATCGCAAATTAAAAGAAATGATGAACGCGATGTTATTAAGTTCATATTTACCTTTTAACATGTGGGGGACGCTATTTTATCAAGTAATTACGTACTTAATAGAATACCTCGAAAGAAAGAAGGGAAAACTCCATATGAATTATGGAAAGAAAAAATGCCTTTCTACAAACACTTACGAGTGTGAGGGTACCTAGTGAAGGTAGCAGCACCAACACCAAAGAAAATAAAGATAGGTCCTAGAACGGTGGATTGTATTTTTATAGGCTACGCTCATAATAGTATTGCATACCGATTCCTTGTGTATAATTCAAAAATACCAGATATACATAAGAATGCGACCATGGAATCAAGAAATGCATCTTTCTTTGAAATATATTTCCTTGGAAATCAGTTGGGGAAACTAGTTCTAAACGGCCTAATGAAACCATTGATGAAGAACCACAAAGTCAAGAAATGGTAGAGTTAAGACGTAGCAAAATAGCAAGGGTGAAAAAATCATTTGGTGATGATTTTGAAACTTTTCTCATTGAGAAAGAACTACAGACTTATGTTGAAGTTGTGAGTTCTTCGAAAGCGCCTTTATGGAAAGAGGCCATAAAGAGCGAGATTGATTCTATTTTATAGAATCATATTTGAGAGATAGTGGATCTCCCTCCTGGTTGTAGTCCTTTAGAGTCAAAATGGATTTTCAAATGGAAAATAAAAGTTGATGGCTTTATTGACAAATACAAAGCTGGGCTAGTAGTCAAATGTTACAAGCAACGAGAAGGCTTAGACTACTTTGATACGTATTCTCCAGTAACGAGAACAAATTCCATAAGGATGATACTGGCTATCGCAGCCTTATGAAATTTGTAAATCTATCAAATGGATGTCAAAACAGCTTTCTTAAATGGGGATTTAGATGAAGAAATCTATATGAAGCAACCTGAAGGGTTTAAAGCTCCATGTTCCAATAAGAAAGTGTGTATGTTGGTTAAGTCATTGTATGGTTTGAAACAAGTTCCAAAGAAGTGATATGAGAAGTTTGACCATGCAATGATAACCCGTTGATACAAAATTAATGAATGTGATAAATGTGTCTATGTCAAAGAGACCGGAGATGTTTATATCATCTTATGTCTGTAGGTAGATGACATTCTCATGGTAAGTAGGAGTGACAAATTGGTTAAGTCTACTAAAGCAATGTTAAATTCAAAATTTGACATGAAAAATATGAGATTGGTAGATGTGATTCTTGGAATCTGAATCATTAGGTCCCCGGAAGGTCTAATATTGAGTCAAACTCATTATATAGACAAAATTGTAGGGAAATTCAATCAGAACGACTCTGGAATTGCTAGAACGCCATTAGATAACAATCTCCATTTAACCAAAAATCGTGGAGCAAGTATTTCTCAAGTAGAATACTCCATGATTATATGGAGTTTGATGTATCTAATGAGTTGTACTAGACCAGATATTGTTTATGTGGTAAGCAAATTGAGCTCATACACGAGTAATCCAGGGAAAGATCACTGGAGTGCGATAATTATGTTGGTGTATGTGCCCTTTTGAGGGCTATTTATGTAAATAAACTTTGAGGGTTATTTATGTAAATAAGACATTTGTCATTTGATTGATTATTTATCTGATGAGTTAATTTCATGAAATTATATTCTTGTGCATATTGAATTTCATGAAATCGATCCGCCAAAAGAAACACTCCATGGACTGTTAGATCATGAGTGGTTCTTTTGAGTAGTACTCGTACGAGGATCCTTAGACCATAAATCACTGCATAGTCTTAGGTGAATTAGAGTGTGCTTTGACATATGCCTAACGGGACCGTAACAGGTTGCCAAGTACGGGTATGATTGGGTACACTATGAGTCACGCTTAGGTATGTAGGTGAAGTGATGGGACTACAAGTCTCTCTTAAATGAGAGATGATATCTTGGCCGCTTGATAGTGAACTGAGAAGTGCATGGCCGTGCCCAAGAAATGGTAAGGGTTATCATTTGCTTGATTAAGTTCAGTGTCACTAAGAGATCAAGTAAAACGTTTAGCTATATAAGGATGATTGGTTCCATGCCTTATGCTAAACTGGATATCAGTGTAGAGGACATTACGTAGTATACTCGGAAGGTTGTGTTGAATCACCATTCGACCCTCCGTTCTGAATTGTGTAGTCATTATGTCTTGCTAGAGACCACTAATGATTTATGGATTAATTAATGAGATTAATTTATTCATTGTCAATTTGGAATGGGCCTATAGGATCGCACATAAGTGAGTTCGATGATTCAGAATTAATTAAATTGCCTGTTCTAAGTATAAGAGTTATACTTAAATAGATAATATTTAATTAAATGGTTTAATTAAATATTATTGAAGAGTTTTATGGTATTAATTAAAATTTAATTAATTACCTGGGAAGAATTGAGTTGAGCTGATAAATCAAGGGACCTAATTGTGAATTAAGGTTCTTGACCCATCAGCCTGATCCATGGATCAATGGGTTGATCCATGGTGTTGGTTAAACCCAACTCAGTAAATAATTAATTAATTATTATTTATTTATTATTAATTAAAACAGATACTTCTCAAATCAGAGAAGTATCTGGAGTCTGTTAAAAATGGTTTTAACAAACTCAGTTTTAAATATACGTGTGGAAAAGTTTTTTAACAGAACAGACTCTCTGAAACGAAAAACAACAGACGTTCTTCCAAAAACTATTCTTCCCAGAGAAAAACGTTTTCTCATAAAACAGGCAAATTTTGGGGCTAGCACCGGTTCTGAGAGAACTCCAGTGCAAGAACGTAGAGGCAATTCGCTTGAATTGTTCTTTGGTGGTGAACGCAATCTTCCCAAAGGATCCAGGCGACTGCACAACCGATTACGCGTCGAGGGTAAGACCCGAATCCTTAGTGTTTAGGAATTCCGCCATTTAATTTAGAATTAAATGCCTAAACACAATCCAACAGTGGTATCAGAGCCATAGGTTAATTTTGTTTTAATTAAAATGGTTTAATTGAAACAAAAGAGTTAAGAAGCGGGTATAAGTGTTTATTTCTTGGAAAACGTTTGAAAGGAAAATAAAACATTTGATGCTTGCTTGCGCCGGTTTCTGGGAATCTACTCGCCGGAATTGTTCCTGCCGGAAGGTCGCCGGGAAATCGCGCCACCTCGAATTTTTGCCTGAATTTTCCTGTGCTTTTGTTCTTTTATTAATGGGGAACGGTTTTGTGTTGTTTGGGTTTTCAAAACTGGGTTTGTGTTTGAATTCATATGACACGATTCATGGCTTCTTGCCGGAAACCTTTTGAAAAACGGATTGAATGTTTGTTGGGTTTCTCTTTTCGCCAGAAAACCAAATATGAAAACAGATTTGCGTTTATTGTTTTTCCCTGATTTGGTTTTGAATGTTCTTGTCGAAAAGTGAAAGTGAAGCCTCCATCAGAATTGTTCCGCCAGTATTTTGACCGGAAAATCCTGTCTGATTTGTTTTGGATTTGTTTTCTAGGCTGCTGGTTGTTGTTGCTGTGTTCCCATTTTGATTTGCAGGTTTGGATGCCGGGGAAGTGTTCCTCGCGCTGGCTGCTTCGTCGAGGCCGGGGAAATGTTCCTCGCGCCGCGGGGTAACGGATTGACGAAAATAGTTTTCGTCGGGTTCCTTGCGCCGTCGGAGTTTTCGAAAGTCGGCTTCGATTTTGTAGATCGATGAATCGCCGAGGTGGGCTTCGATGTGATCGGGGTCAGGCCTGGATGAAGAGTCGACATCCGGCGCTGCATGCAGCGTCGGAAATGGTGAATCGGTTCGTCGGAAATCGCAGACGACGCCGGCAGCAAATCGGGGAAGAAGATGTTGGCGGCGGCTGGGGGTGAAGCCCTAGGGGCTGATTTTACTAAAATACCCCGCCGCCCCAACAAACCCTAAGCAGCAAATGTTTTAAAATTGCAAAACAACCCCAGAAGTTTTAAACCTTAAAACCCTAGCCCGAGAGTTTTTGTAAATTACAGATTTGCCCTAAAATTTTCAGAAAAACTTAATTTTCTGAATTTTAAAATTTGATAAAAATTTTAATTTATAATTTAGGATAAATTAAAAGATTTTATCAGATTTTAAATTACGATAAGATAGGATTAGATTTAGATTTAATTCTTATCCTATAGAATTTTAAAATTTAGAATTTTGAATAATTATCTTAATAAGATTAGGATAATTAGAAATATTTAAATTTTAAAATTAGAAAGATTATCTTAATAAAATTAGATAATTAAATGAATAAATAAATAAATAATTAATTAATAAGATTAGTTAATTAATTATTATGGTTTTATTTATTTATTCATTTTTCTGAAATAATGTGTTTTTATTTAAAATGTTTAAATAATTGCACGCATTATTGGTATGACCATGCATCATTCGATTAAAATGAATGAACTTGGGATTGATTAAAATTGATCATGACACGATCAATTTTAATAGTGTAAGAGTTACACAATCCCTAATTAAATAATTCGGCTTAATAAAATTGGCTTGTATGAAGCATATGCATTTGTGTGTTTTTCTATGCATGAATTGGGCTTAAAATTTATTATTTAAATTTTTGGGCCTGCGAGCCATTTTAAAATTGGGCCTGCGTGCCTATTAAATAATTATGTAATAGTTAGGCCCAAAAGGAGGTTCCAAAGGAGTCCATGGTGGAGCCCAGGAACGGAAGCCCAAAATGGAGGCCCAAAAGGAAGTTTTTTTTTTTTTTTTTTAAAAAGGCCCTGTAATAGATTAGAGCCCAATTCATCGCATTTCTGCAATTTTATGTTTTGTGAATGAATGAAAACGAAAATGCATGTTAAGCCGATCAAACTTAAATCCCAAAAACCCAAGATTTTGCTTCCATACTTGAGGGCCCGCTTGAGCGTTGAACGTCTGGTGGACTTGGAGAGCCCAAGGGCCTCAGGTTTTCTTCGTGCGGCGGGTTGTTGCATAATAGTGCCCAACTTTATCACTACCATTAATGAGTGGAAAAACTGTTTGGGTATTAGATGCTCAACTTTATCACTACCACTTGTTATGGAAAAACTGTGTGGGTCTCTATTGATGTGATGCCTTGAGTGATGGTTTAACTTGGGAAAATTAATCCTAGCTTGACCCGATAAGTTGACTAGGGATTAATTTTGCAAAGATAGGATGGTGTCAAACATTTGGAATGTTCATCCTATCACCGAAAAGTTGCATAGTGATGCAATTGGAAATCGTTAAATTACATAGGGATGTGATTTGAACGTTGCCTACCAAAAGAGCCCAATCCCTACGATACTTACCAAAGCAAGACTGGGGTTGACTCTTTGTGGATTTTCGGCCCACAATCTAGCACCAACACAAAATTGTTTGGGATTTCAATTTTGGCTATTGTGGAAAATATTTTAAAACTCATTCTAATGTTTTGCATCTTTCTTTTGTAGAAATGGCATCTACTAGCACTAATACATCTAATCTCACTCTAAGAAGCATTTTGGACAAAGAAAAACTTGTTGGTCCAAACTTTTTAGATTGGGAAAGAAACTTGAGAATTGTTCTCAAACAAGAAAGGAAGCTAAATATCTTAGACGCTGCTTTACCTGAACCACCAGTAAATGCTACGGCTGCGGTTCAACGAGCATGGGAAAAGCTGAAAAGCGATTCCGATGATGTGACATGTCTGATGCTCGCGACTATGTCAGGCGAGCTTCAGAAACAATTCATGAATTCGGAAGCGTTCCAAATTTATGTGTCACTAACGGAAATGTTCCGTGAACAAGCCCGTAACGAAAGGTTCGTTACGATAAAAGTATTGATCTCGTGCAAGATGGCGAAGGGTTCGTCAGTAAGCACGCATTTGATCAAGATGAAGGGGTATATTGATACCCTAGAGAGATTAAATGCACCTCTTTTTAGAGAGTTAGCCATTGACATCATCTTGGCTTCACTGCCTGATGATTACAATGACTTTGTGGTGAACTACAACATGCATAACATGGAGAGGACGATTCCTGAGCTCCATGGAATGCTTAAAAATACTGAGCAAACCCTTCGGAAGGCAACGCCAGTACTTGTTGTGGAAAAAGGTAAGGGCAACAAGAGAAAGTTTAAAAGCAAGGCAAAAGTTGCTGAAAACAAGAAGCCTCGCAGTAAGACTGCTCCTAAGGCTCAGCCTCAAACTCTTCCTGCTAAGAAAAATGCTCAGAAGGACGCAGTATGTTTCCATTGCAATCAGAAGGGGCATTGGAGAATAAACTGCAAGCTGTTTCTTGAAGAGAAGAAACAGAATCCTTCGGCTTCAGGTATCTTTGTTATTGAAATTAATCTTTCTATGTCCACCTCATGGGTATTAGATACCGGATGTGGGGCTCACATTTGTACTGATGTGCAGGGACTGAGCAATAGAAGGATGACAAAGAAAGGCGAAGTAGATCTCCGAGTAGGCAACGGGGCAAGAGTTGCAGCCGTTGAAGTTGGAGATTACATTTTGTCTTTGCCTTCCGGTTTAAACATTGTATTAGAGAATTGTTATTATGTACCTACTATGAGTAGGAATATTATTTCAATTTCTTGTTTGGATATTAAAGGATTTCGTTTTATTATTGGTAATAAATCGTTGTCTTTATATCAAAAAGATGTTTTATATGGAGTTGCAAATTTGTGCAATGGCCTATATATCTTGGATTTGACCCAAGAGAAACCGATATATAACATTGAAAAGAAAGCCAAATTAATTCAATCTGATTTAAGTCCAACATATCTGTGGCATTGTAGTCTAGGCCATGCAAATGAGAAGCGAGTTCAAAGACTTCATAAGGATGGAGTGCTTGGTTCATTTGATTTCGAATCATATGACACATGTGAACCCTGTTTGCAAGGCAAAATGACGAAGAGTCCTTTCAGCAAGAAAGGCGAGAGGACTAGTGAGCTATTGGCACTAATACATACAGATGTATGTGGACCGATGAGCACACAAGCCAGAGGTGGATTTGAATACTTCGTGACTTTTACCGATGACTATAGTAGATATGGTTATGTCTACGTAATGAGGTATAAAAGTGAAACTTTTGAAAAGTTCAAAGAGTTTAAAAACGAAGTAGAAAATCAGTTAAATAGAAGGATTAAGGCTATTCGCTCCGATCGGGGAGGTGAATACCTTAATGATGAGTTCGATGGCTATCTAAAACAGTGTGGAATTGTTTCACAGCTGAATCCACCAGGAACACCTCAATGGAATGGTGTATCCGAGAGGATGAATCAGACCTTATTAGATATGGTTCGATCTATGATGGGCCAAACGACTCTCCCTATGTCCTTTTGGGGTTATGCCCTCATTTCAGCTGCCTACTTACTAAATCGTATTCCATCTAAGGTAGTAGATAAGACTCCATATGAGATGTGGATGGGTCAAAAACCCTATATGTCATATCTACGAGTTTGGGGTTGTCAAGCTCATGTAAAGCGTTTACAAAGTAGTAAGCTTGAACCTAAAACTGACAAATGCCTGTTTGTGGGATATCCTAAGAAAACTAAAGGATATCAATTCTACAATCCAACTGAGAACAAAGTGTTTGTTGCTCGAGGAGCCACTTTCTTAGAGAAAGATTTTCTCTACAAGAAAGATAGTGGGAGTAGAATAGAACTCAGAGAAGTTCCAGAACCACAAGAGAATGTAGAACGATCTACAGAAACTGAGATGGAAGTTGACATGGGAACTCATGAAGATGAGCAGCCTGAGTCAACAACACAAGAACCTAGAAGGTCTAGTAGATCTCGTCATGAACCTGAGAGATTCGGATTTCTCGTAACTGACGATCAAGATTTGATCTTGGTGGACTCTAATGAGCACGTGAACTACAAACAGGTTTTAGAAAGTCCAGATTCAGATAAATGGCTACAAGCAATGGAATCTGAAATGCAATCCATGAGGGACAATAAAGTTTGGACTTTGATTGATCCTCCTGTTCAGGCAAAGGTTGTCGATTGCAAGTGGATTTTCAAGTTAAAACCTGGCGGGATCTTCAAGGCACGACTAGTGGCTAAAGGTTTTAGACAGACTCATGGTATAGACTATGATAAAACCTTCTCCCCTGTCGTGATGCTCAAGTCCATTCGGACTATGCTCGCTATAGCTGCATATTATGACTATGAGATATGGCAGATGGATGTTAAGACGGCTTTCCTGAATGAAAACCTACTCGAGGATGTTTATATGAAACAACCCGAGGGATACATCGATCAAGAGCATCCAAATCGTGTATGCAAGCTTCAGAGGTCCATCTACGGACTAAAGCAAGCATCTCGGAGTTGGAATCTTCGTTTTGACGAGGCAGTAAAAGGTTACGGCTTCATAAAGAACGAAGATGAGCCTTGTGTTTACAAGAAGGTTAGTGGGAGCAAGATAGTTTTCCTTGTCCTATATGTGGACGACATCCTACTCATAGGAAATGACATTCCCATGTTGAAAGATATCAAACAATGGTTAGGGAGTGTATTTTCTATGATAGACTTAGGAGAAGCTGAAATGATACTGGGTATCAAAATCTATAGAGATAGATCACAGAGGCTTCTAGGACTAAGTCAAGAAGGGTACATAGACAAAATATTGAAGAGGTTCAATATATCTAACTCTAAGAATGGTATGGTACCATTCAGACATGGCCTTCTCTTGAAGAAGAACCAAGGTCCTTCAACAAGAGAGGAGAGGGATACAATGAGTAGAGTTCCATATGCTTCGGCAATAGGATCTATCATATATGCCATGTTGTGTACCCGCCCGGATGTCGCACATGTACTGAGCATGACTAGCAGATACCAACAAGATCCAGGAACAGATCATTGGACTGCAGTCAAAGTAATCCTAAAGTACTTACGAAGAACTAAAGGATTAATGCTAGTGTATGGAGGACAAGAACAGCTCATTGTACAAGGTTACGCTGATGCTGCTTTCCAAACAGATCAAGATGACATGAAGTCACAATCAGGCTACGTGTTTAGTCTGAATGGCGGTGCAATAAGTTGGAAAAGCTCAAAGCAAGATACAACAGCCGATTCTACAACAGAGTCTGAGTATATTGCTGCATCAGATGCTGCAAAGGAAGATGTTTGGTTGAGAAAGTTCGTGTCAGACATCGGAGTGATACCGAGTATCCAAGATCCGATAGAACTTTTCTGTGACAATAACGGGGCCATCGCACAAGCTAAGGAGCCTCGGTCACACCAGAAAACCAAACATATATTTAGAAGGTTTCACCTCATCCGAGAGATCATTGATCGAGGAGATGTGAAAGTGTGCAAAATAGGGTCAGACGACAATGTAGCAGATCCTCTCACAAAAGCTCTACCGCAGTCAAAGTTTGATAGACATGTAATAGAGCTTGGTCTTAAACAGTTTAGGACATAGCCCTACAACGGGCAAGTGGGAGATTGTTGGTGTATGTGCCCTTTCGAGGGCTATTTATATAAATAAACTTTGAGGGTTATTTATGTAAATAAGACATTTTTCGTTTGATTGATTATTTATCTGATGAGTTAATTTCATGAAATTATATTCTTGTGCATATTGAATTTCATGAAATCGATCCGCCAAAAGAAACACTCCATGGACTGTTAGATCATGAGTGGTTCTTTTGAGTAGTACTCGTACGAGGATCCTTAGACCAGAAATCACTGCATAGTCTTAGGTGAATTAGAGTGTGCTTTGACATATGCCTAACAGGACCGTAACAGGTTGCCAAGTACGGGTATGATTGGGTACACTATGAGTCACGCTTAGGTATGTAGGTGAAGTGATGAGACTACAAGTCTCTCTTAAATGAGAGATGATATCTTGGCCGCTTGATAGTGAACTGAGAAGTGCATGGCCGTGCCCAAGAAATGATAAGGGTTATCATTTGCTTGATTAAGTTCAGTGTCACTAAGAGATCAAGTAAAACGTTTAGCTATATAAGGATGATTGGTTCCATGCCTTATGCTAAACTGGATATCAGTGTAGAGGATATTACGTAGTATACTCGGAAGGTTATGTTGAATCACCATTCGACCCTCCGTTCTGAATTGTGTAGTCATTATGTCTTGCTAGAGACCACTAATGATTTATGGATTAATTAATGAGATTAATTTATTCATTGTCAATTTGGAATGGGCCTACAGGATCGCACATAAGTGAGTTCGATGATTCAGAATTAATTAAATTGCCTGTTTTAAGTATAAGAGTTATACTTAAATAGATAATATTTAATTAAATGGTTTAATTAAATATTATTGAAGAGTTTTATGGTATTAATTAAAAGTTAATTAATTACCTGGGAAGAATTGAGTTGAGCTGATAAATCAAGGGACCTAATTATGAATTAAGGTTCTTGACCCATCAGCCTGATCCATGGATCAATGGGTAGATCCATGGTGTTGGTTAAACCCAACTCAGTAAATAATTAATTAATTATTATTAATTATTAATTATTTATTATTAATTAAAACAGATACTTCTCAAATCAGAGAAGTATCTGGAGTCTGTTAAAAATGGTTTTAACAAACTCAGTTTTAAATATACGTGTGGAAAAGTTTTTTAACAGAACAGACTCTCTGAAATGAAAAACAACAGACGTTCTTCCAAAAACTATTCTTCCCAGAGAAAAACGTTTTCTCATAAAACAGGCAAATTTTGGGGCTAGCACCGGTTCTGAGAGAACTCCAGTGCAAGAACGTAGAGGCAATTCGCTTGAATTGTTCTTTGGTGGTGAACGCAATCTTCCCAAAGGATCCAGGCGACTGCACAACCGATTACGCGTCGAGGGTAAGACCCGAATCCTTAGTGTTAGGAATTCCGCCATTTAATTTAGAATTAAATGCCTAAACATAATCCAACAAATTAGGGTACTAAAGTACTTAAGATATACTCGTGATTATGGATTACATCATACTCCCTCTATTTATTTTTATTTGACGTGTTAAGAAAACTGTAAAATCTATTTTATTTGACATTTTAGAACTTTTCACCTTCTCTTTTCCATTTTACCTTGGTGTAGTAAAAAATCAATATCCCACTCCCTATTTATGTGGAGATATTGAAGTCAAAAGCATAGCAGTTATTTTTTTCACCTGCTATGTTGTAATTATTGTGTACAGTTATTTGTTGTAGTAATTATATAAAGTAAAAAGGGTATGATAAGTAATTATTGTTAAATTAAAAAGGGTAACATGGGAGATTTGTCGTCTCTTAATCTGTCTGAAAAACGTCAAATAAAAATAAATAGAGGGAATGTCTGATATCCATCTGTACTAGAAGGCTATACAGATGCTATTTGGATATTTGATATAAATGACTCGACGTGCACGAGTGGCTATGTATTTAAACTTGTTGGGGCTGTCGTTCGTGGAAATCATCAAAACAAACTGTGATAGCTAGATCCACAATGGAATCAGAGTGTATTCCTCTAGATAAATGTAGAGAAGAGGCTGAATGGGTACGCCATTTCCTAGAGGATGTTCCAAATAGGGAAAAACCTGTGCCACCAATTTGTATTCATTGTGATAGTCAATCTGCGATTTTTATAGCACAGAATACAATGTACAATGGTAAATCGAGACATATTCATCCTCGACACAATACCATTAGACAACTGCTCTCAACAGAAGTTATCTTAATTGACTTTGTAAGGTCAAAAGATAACATCGCGGATCCGCTAACCAAAGTGTTAAATAGAGAGACAGTTGAAAGATTGACAGAAGGAATTTGGATAAAGCCTGTGGAAAATAAAGATTTTATGAAGGAAACCCAATCTAGTTGACTGGAGATCACAAGATCTAGGTTCAAAGGGACAACCTAATTGTAAGAATTGATACAGACACTGTGAGGGTAACCTCAACTAATTCCTGTCAAAAAACAGTGATAGTTTGGATAAGGCTAGCGATTGTCACTTTAATGACTCTTAAGAAAGTAACTGTGATTACATTTCAAATTTAAGAAGTCACCTATGTGAGAGAGAAGTGGGGCCGCTTCAAAGGAGAATTGATCAGGCTTAATTCTTTGAAAACTCTTGCAGAACCAGGGCGTGTTTCATGGCCATAATGAACAAAACCATGAGAATGGAACAATTGAGATTGGTTTCTATGTAGGGTAAGTGGATCTTTACACTAAAAAGCTGGACAGTTCAAGGACATCACGTCTATTGGACAGCTAGTAAAGAAAGCATGGTCTACAAAGGGGAAGTTCAAAGGGTGACACCTACTTTCTCTTTTCAGGGATCAGTCACTGAACACTGACAAACCAATATCTCATTCATGTAGGGGGTCGTTGAAGAAATAGTGTGAATTAGAGAAGTTTGGAAAAATTTGAACAAGCAAGCTAAAAGGATATATGTATCCCACATTGGAAGTGTAAGGAAAGGAAAGCACTTTATAAGGAATTATGGTGTGAGTGACCTTTGAAATTCCTATACTATATTATACGTCGTACATCTCGCTCGCGTGCGCACGTGAAGGTGGTGGTGCGATCCTAGGACCGAAATAGCCTGAACTTGTGTGCGAGCTCACGCTCGCGCCTGCGGACACGAATGGCGGACCGCTCGTAGGCTTAAACGGAAGGCCTGATTGCTTCTTATGGGATTTGATTTTTCCCAGATTAAATGTGACAGTTTTAAAACCTGCTTAATGGCTGCAAATAATTCTCTGCATTTTAATTGGCTGGTTTTATTCTTCAAGAAACAAAATGGTTTATTAGTGACTGGATTAATTAAAAACTTTTTTGCATTAGTGTATGAAACTGATGAATTAATTAGAAATGTTTCTGCATTAGTGTATGAAACTGATGAAACGTTTGATTAATTCCAACCGTTTTGATGAGTAACAGGTGCAGTTTCTTTTCAAAATTTAATTTTTCAAATCAAATATGCACACTAATTACTGTATTAATCCTAAAATGGATTAAAATTGATGAACATTATTCCTAAACGGATTAAAACGGATGAAGAATAAATGTGGGACAATTAAACTGTGGTTTAATTTTCGTTCAAAAGGTTCCAGCCTTCAGCCTATAAATACTGGACACTAGAGCTTCCAAAGGCACACATCTCAGAATCATTCTTACACTTCTAAAGAATTATTCTGCTCAATCTTAAGGAAATTGTGCTTCACAAACCTTGAAAATTTCCTATCTATTTGTTTACTTACCAGCCAGATTATTTTTCAACAATAAGCACTAACCACAATGCTTTCAGCGTCAACCCAACAAGCATCATTGACTCTCTGATAACTAAGATTGATAGTCGGATGCTCTTCAAGCATCCGATCATACACATGAACCATACTACCATGAGCCACACAATAGCCACCATCCGGCCCAGCCCGAATGGCTATCCCATCCCCTGATGCCCGACCAGTGACAGAACGAGCTAAATCTAGTCGATTTCCATCAAACATGCCCCACTTGGCTGACCTAACATGATCCAAAAGGTCATAAAATAGGGCCTCTCTGTACAAGAGTTTTTCAGACATGTTTGATGGAAGATACAGTTCTCCTTTCCTAAGGAGGTCAAGAAGAACTGCAAAGTAATCGGGGTTTCGATCAATGAAGTGTTCAGTAATTGTGTTAGCGGAATGTAGGTCCCAAGTTTCGCGCTGCATTCGCAAGGGTTGTAGCTGCAGTTTCAAATATTCTTCCCCCAACATTGATCTTCATGCTATCCTTCTGAACACCCATGGTTCAATTTTCAAAAAAAAAAAAAAAAATCACAAGACCTCAAAGGGGACAGTCAAACAATTGACAGATTTTGGAAGTAAGATTGAATCTTTAGACCAAGCAAACACACAAAGTTTGAGAGGGAAACCATAAAAATCGGATATTAAAAAAAGATTACAATTCTCTAATATCAGAACAACTCAGCAAAATTTCAAACGAATTCATAGTACACATAAGAGAGAAGCACATAAAAAAAACTGGACAACTAGTAAGGGCGGACGACAATGAGAAAAAAAAGAAGGAATCACGAAAAGCTTTAATGACGCATGGGATCATATTTTTATGAGAAATAGGGCGAGGTTGATGGCGATAGCAACGACGGCCACAAACGAGGTTGGGAAGGCTGGCAGTGGTGGCATTGAGGATGGAGTGCGGCGGCTGGGAGGGGAGAAGAGAAGGGAAAAGGCTCTCTAAATCATTCATGATTGGTTAATATGTGTATTTGACTTGACGAGGGTAATTTCAAATTAAAATTGCTTTGGATATTACTCCCTTCATTTCAATATATAAGTCGTTTTGATCAAAACACAAATATTAAGGTTGTAATTAATTTTTGAAAAGTCCCATAACTTTTAATGGTTAAACCTGTTATACCCCTATTTAATGCATTTTTTATATTAGTGCTATAACTTGAAATAGTCATGACAAAAACAAGTCCCAGTGAAATTGTAAATTAAATAAGGGTAATAGAGTAAAAACAATAGATTGTTTCCTAGAAGCAGACAAGTGACTTGTATTTTGACCGGTTTCTTAGTGGGTGAAAACAACTTATATTTTGAAATGGAGGGAGTAATTATTACTCTGGCAAAATCAGTGCCCAAAAAAAAAAAAAATTAAACAAAGCCAATTGAATTTTTTTTTTTTACACAAATGAGTCCTTAATTAATGGTCAAACATGATCAACCCATTAGTTGACAAACTTTCTCGTTAAAAATGACTAAAACACATAATAAATTTAAGGTTGATGATCAAAATTATCCCCGAAAAAGGACCAAAAGTGATAATACCATAAGGACCAAAATTGCATTTCGCCCAACAATAAATTTGGAAACAGTGTTCCAATTTACTCATGGGTTACTATCTACCGCCCGCCTAATTACCAAAAATATTCTTTATTTTAATAATTACCGTCCATCATTTTAATATTCTCCGCCCGTTACAATTTACCAATATAATCTTTTAATATAAAAATAATTTATTAACAATAATAAATTTTAAAAAATTAATTACTAATTTACCATTTAATTACTAATTAATTACTAATTAGAAAGTTAATTACTAAAAAATTAATTACTATGCAGTTCACATTTTTTAAATGCGAAATCTCAAGAATGTGAACTCCAAATTTTTTTTTTTTAAAATTCAGTCTAAGTTCGCATTGAAATGCGAACTTTTAAGAGTTCGCTTTTCACAAATGCGAAGTCTTAAGAGCTCGCATTTCACAAATGCGAATTTCGAATTTTTTTTTAATTCCGTCTAAATTTGCATTTCACAAATGCATGCGAACTCATAATTGGATTTTTTTTAAAAATTATTAATTTTATTTAATTTATTATTAATTTAATTTATACATTTTTGTAAGATTTTTTTATTTTCTCATAATTATTTTGTTAAAAATAATGTTCTTTATTTTTTAAGAGCATTAATATTCTTATGATTAATTTAATTTATTTCTAATAATTAAATGTTATAATTTATTTTTAGAAGCAAAAATTAGGTCATCAATCCGTATTTCTCAAGTGCGAACTCTTGAGAATCTGCATTCACGAAATGCAAAATCTTTTGGGTTCGCATTTTTTGAAATGTGAACTCTAAAACTTTTTTAAAAAATAAAATTAATGTTAGTTTCTTCTCTTTCCTGTAAACTCTTTCCTTTCTGAAAAATTCGATAAACTACTCCAGTTCGGCTGGGTGAAAGCCCTAACCCTAAAAAAAAAAATTTCCCAACTTTATCTATTTAAATGTGGGATATTTTAATCAATTTTATGAACAAAATGGGATATTATATTTTTAGTTTTAATAATTACCGCCCATGAAATTAACAGATTTCTTGAGGGTATTTTTGTTTAAAATCTGCGGTAGATATTAATTACTTTTAGTTTTGGAAAATAATGATGAATACCTGGCAAAATAATGATGGATACATTTTAAATCTATCCAAAATTCTCCTTTTCATAATTTTGAGAAATTTTCTCCCGAATATACTTTTTCACCTCTTCTGTAACAAAAACTCCTATCCTTGATGAAAAATACCTTAAAAGATTCAAACAAACACATCCTTCAAAAATTTCTCCTATTCACTTTCTTAATAACGACAACACTCCTCTCACTTTATATATATATATATATATATATATATATATATATACATCATCTTTAAAAGTTGTCTTTGTAACTAAAAAAAAAAAATAAATAAGTAAACTATTTGTTAAGGAAAAATCGCATAATCCCAATTGCCATGTCGAAATATTACGAAATATAATATTTACTAATAAATGTAATTCACAAACATTAAACGCATAATTTTATTAACTCAATAATCATTGAAGAAATCTGATCATCTTTGACTCGTTTAATAAATTAGCAGATATTCATTACAAGAATTTGATTACTTCATTAAAAGAATAATTTGATTGTCTTTGCCTTTACTTTACTAATAAAAAAATGTAATAATTAGAATTATTTTGTCTTTGCCCCATTGCTTTTACCTTGCATCAAACGCACCTTAAGTCATTAAATAAAATAAATTAAAATATTTTTTACTAATCAATATAAACTTTTTTTGAGAATTAATCAATTTAAACTTAAATATTTGAACATTATTCGTTATATTTATGAATAAAGTTCATTATATTCAGATGGTATCAGAGCCTAGTTAGTATGTGATATGTTATGAGTCGACACACAAGTTCATCATGAATATAATGAACATTATTCATAAAAATAATAATATTAAAAATTTTAAAAGTGAGGAATATGATATTCCACAGAACTTAGATCTGCTTAATAAATGGACAATTCCAAGAGTTGAACCTAAGTTAATATACCAGTTAGGTACTTTTGAAAAATTAGGTTTAAAACAAATAGTTAAAACTACTGAAGAATCTGTTTCATTAGATAATAATGAAATGATAATCAGATTATTATCTAAAAAAGACATAAGTCCATATAGGGAAACACATAAGTTTCTTCATATAGAAAAAATCATTAATGGGAATTATACAATCCAGTTTGTCTCATGGCTATGTTTATTTTAATGTGTATCCTAATTTGCAGTTATCTTTAACTGATGTAAATATTTTGGATGCTTTAACATTAAATGTTAAAACACATGGTTATAATTATATTGCTGGAACAGAAGTAATATGTCTCTGTTATCGAATATATTATAAACCTTTGTTTACATTAAATCCATAGTGTAAAAGAATTGATAAACCTAAAAATGAGACAACAATAATTGAAACAAATTTTAATAGGTCAAATATTACTTGTAGAAGACCTATAAGATGGGAAGAAATTACTTTTTCAGAAAATTGGGTTATAGAACAAGCCATTCCTGTTCAACCACATATTTAGGATCATGATAATATCATTGACATAATTCAAAATAATGATGGAAATGTCAATATTATATTCGATAATCAGTTGAAATTATTATCATTTCCGAAAAGTACTTCTATGAGATCATACATATCAACTATAGATTATAGGGTAGAATCTCCTATGCCTGCTAGAGCATCTACTTCTCAAATGAGAGAATTAGAGATTTTCACACCTCTGACTGAAAAGTTTTATATAAACAGACATAATATTGTAAGGGAAATGAATAGTCAGACTCAGAATAAGAATGAGTTAGAACCGACAATGTCAGAAATGGAATTTTCTATTTAATGGATAAAAGTGAAATTATAGATTTCAGCTCTGGCTCTCCAGCCAGAAAAATTATTTCTGAAGAATTTAAAGATCCAGGTTATAACCAATTCAGAACATGGTTGTTTAAAACTTTTAGTACTGAGGAAATATTATACTTTCAAGGAGAATTTTATAAATACTGTAGATTGGTAAATGCTTTAATACCTTTTGCTTTATGGTTTATAAAGATATATGTGAGGAATTATATTTCTGTAATTAAAAGAGATTATAAACTAGAAACTGGAAATGTTTATAAGGGGATATATCCTCCACAACAAGCTTTTCATATTGAAAAAAATGGAAAAATTCATAATTTTTCAGCTTTTATAAAATTACTGGAGAATGATACATTATCTATTACATATAAACATATTAATAATATGTTTGAACATCAGAATTATACAAATCTTTTCCTAAATGTTTTAGAAGAACAGTTACAATCACTTCATAATAAGATAGAAATCATCAACAAGGCTATTAATAATATACAGCCAGCACTTATAAAAATAACTCCTGAAGATAAAGAGGCTTCTCCTAGCTTCCAGCCTCCCCGTCTGTATATGATTTTAAGATAAGGCCAATGCAGGAATTAGAAAAATTTCTAGAATAAAAATTTAATAAATTAAGTATAAAAACCTTAGATAAGGAATTACAATATGAATTAATAGAAAATTATGATCATAATCAAGTTTTCAAAAACCAGATAAATAAAATTAATAATAAATTTGCAGATAAGCCTATACAGAATAAATTTTATTATCCTAGACCAACACCAATAGATGTGTTGCATGAAGAATATACTGATACAGTAGATATTAGTTATTCAGGTAGTAAAAATTTATGAATGAAATATTGATGGATATTCTAACAAACAGATTTATAATACCATACACAGAATGCTAATGTATTCTACCATTTGTAAAAATAATAATAATTCTGATAAAACTATTGCAGCAATGATAGTTGCTGGATTTATTGGACAACTTAAAGGTTGGTGGGATAATTTCTTATCTCAACAAAATAAAGATGAGATTATGAAAATAGTAAAACAAGAAAATAATACTCTTGTAGAAAATGCAGTTTATACACTAGCTATTAATATTATAGAATATTTTACTGGAAGGTTTAGTGATAATAGTGATACTATTAGAACTTTACTACAAAATTTAAGGTGTAAAACACTCTCTGTCTTTAGATGGTATAAATATACTTTCTTAAGTAGAGTAATGGAATTACCAGAATGTAGTAATAACTTTGGAAATCTAAATTTATAGATGGACTTCCAAGCTTATTTGCTGAAAGGGCTAGAAAGAACCTTAGAAAAAATAATATAACCATACTATATGAAAATTATACATATGGAGCTTTAATAGATACCTGTATTCAGAAAGGATAAGCTCTATCTAATGTAATTAAGCTGAATTAGCAAAGTAAAAGACAAAACCTTGATGAAAGGAAACAGTTAGGACAATTTTGCCAACAATTTGGACTAGATAATCCTAAATATAGTAAAACTCATAAAAAACATGATAAAGTTTATAAATCTAAACATCGAAGATCTTGTCAAAATTATATTGAAAAGAAAAAACAGAGAAGAGAAGAAAATAATAAAAATAAAAATCCTAAATATTATAAAAGGAAAAAGAAAAACAATGAAAGACATTGTAAGATATGTGGCAAATTTGGCCATACCTCAGAATACTGCTGGACTAAAAGGAAGATTAATAATCTTAATATTCCAGAGGATATAAAGTCTATAATAATACAGACACTTCAAAATTCTGAATCTGATAGATCAGAAATAGAAGATACATAAATTTCAGAATCAGAAGAAGAAGAGATAATAAATGCTCTAAAAAATGAAAACAGTTCTGAATCAGAATGTGAACCATGTAAAATAGGACAAATATGTCTTAAAGAAAAGAATAAAATTGAGGATAATGTAAATCAGGATGAATTTTATAAGATAATGTCTCAATTTTCAGATATGACATTAAATGTATTAACTTCTAATAATTTGATAGAATTATTAAAATCAATAAAAGATCCAGAATTAAGGATGAAAATTATAAATGAAATTAATATAGAAGAAGGAACTTCATCATCTTATAATAAAGAAGAAGATGTTTCAGAAAGAATATTAAATAATAATAAGACATATAACATGACTGAAGTCATGACTCAACTAAGAAATAAATATCAAAATAAAGAAGGAAATATTACACTTCAAACTCTTTATAAGGAAATTAATAATTTAAAAGAAGAAATTCAGATATTGAAAAATAAAAATATGATTCAAGAAACCAGAATTTCTAAATTAGAAAATATTTCTACAGATATAGTTCCACTAGGAAAATCTATTGAACATGATATGTCAGAAAAATTTCTTTCTACTTTAGAAACAGTCATATCTCAGAAATGATATATTAAGATATCATTATTGTTTGATAATCATTATACAAAAACATTTACTGCTTTAGTTGATAGTGGAGCAGATTTGAATGTTATACAAGAAGGTTTGATCCCTACCAGGTATTTTCATAAAACCACACATAATTTATGGCATACTGGTGGTAATAAACTCCAGATTAAATATAAGCTTCCTAAAGCTTTTGTGTGCATTGATAATAAATGTATTGTTCAAAGCTTTATTTTGGCCAAAGATATTTCGAATCAGGTGATACTAGGAACACCATTTTTGAATGATATTTATCCAATTAGAAAGATTGATAGTAAAAGAATAATTGGAACATTTAAAAATAGTGATATTTTCCTTGAATTTATAATAGAACCATTTGCTAGAGTTTTGCATAGTATTTATGATAATATTAAGGCAAAACAGAATCAGATAAATTTTTTAAAACATGAAATAATTATTTTGTCAATTGATGAACAATTAAGTAATCCTAAATTACAGGATAAGATTGAATTATTAAAAAATAATTTCTCTATGGAAATATGTAATGACCATCCCAATGCTTTTTGAAATAGGAAGAAACATATTGTCTCTTTACCTTATGAAGATTCTTTTAATGAAAAAGAAATTCTTACTCTTGTCAGATGAATTCTGAATATCTAGAAATTTGTAAAAAAAGAAATTGAAACTCTTTTACAAAAGGGATTAATAAGTCCTTCACAGTCATCATGGTCATGTACTGCTTTTTACGTTAATAAACATTCTGAAATAGAAAGAGGTATACCTAGATTAGTAATAAACTATAAACCTTTAAATAAAATTTTAAAATAGATCAGACATCCTATTCCTAATAAAAAGAATTTACTTGATAGACTTTATGATAGTCTAATATTTTCTAAATTTGAATTCAAATCAGGTTATTGACAAATTCAGATTAATAAATCTGACGATATAAAACAGCATTTAATGTGCCTATAGGACATTACGAATGGAATGTAATGCTATTTGGTTTAAAGAATGCTCATTCTGAATTTCAGAAGATTATGAATGACATATTTACTCCTTATAGTACATTCATAATTGTATATATTGATGACATCTTAGTTTATTCTAAAACAATTGACATGCATTTTAAACATTTGAATATGTTTAAATCAATTATTGTTCAAAATAGTTTAGTCATTTCAAAACCTAAAATGGTTTTATTTTAAACCAAAATTAGATTTCTTGGTCATATAATTGAGAAAGGAAATATTATTCCGATTAATAGAAGCATAGATTTTGCAGATAAATTTCCTGATAAAATCACTGATAAAACCAGCTTAGAGAGATTTTTAGGAAGTTTAAATTATATTGATCCTTATTATAAAGACTTAATAAAGGACACAACCATTTTATATGATAGACTTAAAAAGAATCCTAAGCCTTGGTCTGAAGAACATTCGGAGGCAGTTAGAAGAATAAAATATAAGGTTAAGACATTACCTTGTTTGATGATAAGTAATCCAAATTAGGAGAAAATAATTGAAACTAATGCATCTGATATAGGATTTGGAGGGATATTAACTCAGAAAAATCCAAAAAATAAACACGTATATCTTGTTATATTTCATTCAGGAAAGTGGAATGATTCACAGAAAAATTATGCTACTATCGCTAAAGAAATCTTAGCAATAGTAAAATGTGTTTTGAAATTTCAAAATGATTTATATAATCAGAAATTTATTATAAAAACAGATAGTAATGCTTCCAAATTCATGTTTCAAAAAGACTTTAAACATGATATTTCTAAACAAATGTTTGTAAGATGGCACGCTCATTTAGTCCCATTTGATTTTGAAATTATTTAAAAAAAGGGAGAAGATAATAGTCTTCCAGATTTTTTAACCCGAGAATATTTATGTTAATAACAGATATGAGTTCTCGCGGTCGAGAAACTTCCTCTTATAGAGGAATAGGCGGTCGGAGAAAAATCCCAGAGATTATATCTCAGCATGAGAAACAAAAGCTTATAGCTATGGACTTATCTCAGGATAAGGAATATCAGGAATTTCTGAAGTACAAAAGAAGCCAGCAAAGTGCTGATGAAGGTAGTAATACTCCTTCCTATGCTAAAATAATTAGCGAAGAAGAATCTGAATCCAATAATATTGGATTTTCAGAAAATGAGTACAAAGAGATTATATTTCTCTTGGAAGAAAAAGACTTAAAATGGAAAAATGATCCATGGGCCTTAATGCAAAGGTATTTGGATAATTCATCCATGCCCACAAGGACTTATAAGTCCAGATCTTTTTGTGAACAAATATTGATTCAGAGTGGATCCAGTGAAATATCACATTTTTATGGGAAAAATAAAGAAATTTATAATTTCAGTAAAATAATTATTAAAAAGGTTATATCCTTAGAAGATTGGGGAATATCTCAAATGAAAGAGAGAGATATACTGATTAATACATCAGCAGCAGTAATTAAATATAATTACTGGGACTATTGTGATGCTTTTATGAAAATGACAAGCACAAACATTCATGGTTTATAAAGATTTGTGCTCATGTTTATAACATGGAAATTCCACACTAGTTTATAAACTGGTTTTATAATTTTGGTCCTACTCCGAGTATATTACCGGAACCAATGAGAATCTTTTTTGATAAATGGGTGGAAATTTCACCCCAACATCTAAAGAAGCAAGAAAATAAATTGTATATTGAGGGAATAACCTCATGTTTCTTTTTCATTGAATTTTTGATTCTATGAATTTGTAAATGGAGTCCAGAAGTAGGTCATACCAAGACAGAAATTTCTTGCTTACAAAGGAAACTTCAAACCAAATTTTGGGAAAAAATGATGCAGACAGATCTAACCACCAAAGAAATTTTGGCTCAAGAAACATTGGGTTTAATGCAAAGACAAATAAGACTTTATGAGTCTCAAAAAGAAGTTATAGACACTCCATCTCCCTTTGATTATATCTGCAAAAAATTTAAAATGAGGTCAGAAAATTTGACTAATCAATAGATGATAGCTGCTTATGTGGATAAAATGAAGAAAGATTTAATTTCTCAATTTGAAGAAGTAAAATCAACAAAGTCATATTCGACTATGGCATCAGAATATATGCAAGATGCACAAGACCCTAATGAAGTGAGTATTGAAGATATTTTCGAAGTAATTAAAGACACTTTGGTAGAGACAATCTCGAAAAAGACAGGAGAAGCATCTTCCTCCACCCAAAGAAAGACAGGCGAATAAAGACGCAGTTGACAAAGACATTTTCCTAATAAAGAAAGATATTGAAGACACAAGATCCGGGAATCCCGGCTTTGCTATGTAATATTAAACTATTCATAAATAGTTCCTCCAATAACTTTAGCAGCCAAAATTATTGGCTTTTACTGTTTACTTTTTAACTTTTAGGTAGTGCGGAGAACTATTCATAAATAGTTCTTTCACTTTTTCATTGTATAAAAGACTAGATTAGTTCAAAAGAAGGCAGAACGAATTTTAGAAATCTGCTCTCTTCTCTCTTACTCCTCTTGTAAGCTCATGTATTGAGCACCTTTCTTATTTTGTAAATCTTTCATAACTAAATAAAAATTTCATATTTCTCTCCAAAGGAGCTGAGTAGCTCTTGAAGACCGGAGGTTGAGAACTGTAAGTTCTTTCTTTCTTTCTTTTTTTTTTTTTTTTTGAATGATGTTTAGCCGTATAGGCTAAACCTATTTGTGTGTTGACTGATAACTGTGCATACTAGACATGTAATCGATCTTGTTTATTGCTTAGGATATGAATAGGTTAGATAATTGTAACTGGCATAGACGTGAAATTTATATTCTGTTTGACATCTGGCATGGTAAGTCCCGCTTGAGCCATGGTTAGGCATTTACACGGCTCAAGCGGGACTTACCAGGCCAGATGTCAAACAGGATATAAATTTCATGTCTATGCCAGTTACAATTATCTAACCTATTCATATCCTAAGCAATAAACAAGATCGATTACATGTCTAGTATGCACAGTTATCAGTCAACACACAAATAGGTTTAGCCTATAAGGCTAAACATCATTCAAAAAAAAAAAAAAAAAAAAAAAAAAGAACTTACAATTCTTGACCTCCAGTCTTCAAGAGCTACTCAGCTCCTTTGGAGAGAAATATGAAATTTTTATTTACTTATGAAAGATTTACAAAATAAGAAAGGTGCTTAACACACGAGCTTACAAGAGAAGTAAGAGAGAAGAAAGCAGATTTCTAAAATTTGTTCTACCTTCTTTTGAACTAATCTAGTCTTTTATACAATGAAAAAGTGAAAGAACTATTTATGAATAGTTCTTCGCACTACCTAAAAGTCAAAAAGTAAACAGTAAAAGCCAATAATTTTGGCTGCTAAAGTTAGTGGATGAACTATTTATGAATAGTTCAATTATTACATAACAAAGTCGGGATTCCCGGATCTTTGTCTTCAATATCTTCCTTTACTAGGAAAATGTCTTTGTCAGCTGCGTCTTTATTCGCCTGTCTTTTTTTGGGTGGAGGAAGATGTTTCTCTTGTCTTTTTCGAGATTGTCTCTACCAAAGGGTCTTTAATTACTTTGAAAATATCTTCAATACTCACGTCATTGGGGTCTTGTGCATCTTGCATATATTCTGATGCCATAGTCGAATCTGACTTTGTTGATTTTACTTCTTCAAATTGAGAAATTAAATCTTTCTTCATTTCATCCACATAAGCATCTATCATCTGTTGCTTAGTCAGATTTTCTGACCTCATTATAAATTTTTTGGAGATATAATCAAAGGGAAATTGAGTGTCTATAACTTCTTTTTGAGACTCATAAAGACTTATTTGTCTTTGCATTAAATCCAATGTTTCTTGAGCCAAAATTTCTTTGGTGGTTGGATCTGTCTGCATCATTTTTTCCCAAAATTTGGTTTGAATTTTCCTTTGTAATCAAGGAATTCCTATCTTGGTATGACCTACTTCTGGACTCCATTTACAAATCTATGGAATCGAAAATTCAATGAAAAAGAAACATGAGGCTATTCCCTGAATATACAATTTATTTTCTTGTTTCTTTAGAAGTTGGGGTGAAATTTTTACCCATTTATCAAAAAAGATTCTCATTGATTCCGGTAATATACTCAGAGTAGGACCAAAATAATAAAACCAGTTTATAAACCAGTGTAGAATTTCTATGTTATAAACATGAGCACAAATCTTTATAAACCATGAATGTTTGTGTTTGTCATTTTCATAGTAAAATGTTTTTATAAAAGCATCACAATAGTCCCAGTAATTATATTTAATTACTGCTGCTAATGTATTAATCAGTATATCTCTCTCTTTCATTGGAGATATTCTCCAATCTTCTAAGGATATAACCTTTTTAATAATTATTTTACTGAAACTATAAATTTCTTTATTTTTCCCATAAAAATGTGATATTTCACAGGATCCACTCTGAATCAATATTTGTTCATAAAAATATATGGACTTATAAGTCTTTGTGGGCATAGATGAATTATCCAAATACCTTTGCATTAAGGCCCATGGATCATTTTTTCATTTTAAGTCTTTTTCTTCCAAGAGAAATATAATCTCTTTGTACTCATTTTTCTGAAAATCCAATATTATTGGATTCAGATTCTTCTTCGCCAATTATTTTAGCAAAGGAAGGAGTATTACTACCTTCATCAGCACTTTGCTGGCTTCTTTTGTACTTCAGAAATTTCTAATATTCCTTATCCTGAGATAAGTCCATAGCTATAGGCTTTTGTTTCCCATGCTGAGATATAATCTCTGGGATTTTTCTCTTACCGCCTCTTCCTCTATAAGAGGAAGTTCCTCGACCGCGAGAACTCATATTTGTTATTAACATAAATATTCTCGGGTTAAAAAATCTGGAAGACTATTATCTTCTCCTTTTTTATAAATAATTTCAAAATCAAATGGGGCTAAATGAGTCAGCCATCTTGCAAACATTTGTTTAGAAACAACATGTTTAAAATATTTTTGAAACATAAATTTGGCAGCATTACAATCTGTTTTTATAATAAATTTCTAATTATATAAATCATCTTGAAATTTCAAAACACATTTTACTATTGCTAAGATTTCTTTAGCTACAGTAGCATAATTTTTCTGTGAATCATTCCACTTACCTGAATGAAATCTTACAAGTTATACTTGTTTATTTTCTGGATTTTTCTGAGTTAATATCCCTCCAAATCCTATATCAGATGCATCAGTTTCAATTATTTTCTCCCAATTTGGATTACTTATCATCAAACAAGGTAATGTCTTAACCTTATATTTTATTCTTCTAACTGCCTTAGAATGTTCTTCAGACCAAGGCTTAGGATTCTTTTTAAGCCTATCATATAAAATGGCTGTGTCCTTTATTAAGTTTTTATAATAAGGAGCAATATAATTTAAACTTCTTAAAAATCTCTGTAAGCTGGTTTTATCAGTGATTTTATCAGGAAATTTATCTACAAAATCTATGCTTCTATTAATAGGAATAATATTTCCTTTCTCAATTATATGACCAAGAAATCTAATTTTTGTTTGAAATAAAACCATTTTAGGTTTTGAAATGACTAAACCATTTTGAACAATAATTGATTTAAACATATTCAAATGTTTAAAATGCATGTCAATTGTTCTAGAATAAACTAAGATGTCATCAATATATACAACTATGAATGTACTATAAGGAGTAAATATGTCATTCATAATCTTCTGAAATTCAGAATGAGCATTCTTTAACCAAATGGCATTACATTCCATTCGTAATGTCCTATAGGCACATTAAATATTGTTTTATATCTGTCAAATTTATTAATCTGAATTTGGCAATAACCTGATTTTAAATCAAATTTAGAAAATATTAGACTGTCATAAAGTCTATCAAGTAAACCCTTTTTATTAGGAATAGGATGTCTGGTCCATTTTAAAACTTTATTTAAAGGTTTATAGTTTATTACTAATCTAGGTATACCTCTTTCTATTTTAGAATGTTTATTAACGTAAAAAGCAGTACATGACCATTATGACTGTGAAGGACTTATTAATCCTTTTTGTAAAAGAGAATCAATTTCTTTTTTACAAATTTCTAGATATTCAGAATTCATCTGACAAAGCCTAGCCTTAGTAGGAATTTCTTTTTCATTAAAAGAATCTTCATAAGGTAAAGAGACAATAGGTTTCTTCCTATTCCAAAAAGCATTGGGATGGTCATTACATATTTTCATAGAGAAATTATTTTTTAATAATTCAATCTTATCCTATAATTTAGGATTACTTAATTGTTCATCAATTGACAAGATAATTATTTCATGTTTTAAAAAATTTATCTGATTCTATTTTGCCTTAATATTATCATAAATACTATGCAAAACTCTAGCAAATGGTTATATTATAAATTCAAGGAAAATATCACTATTTTTAAATGTTCCAATTATTCCTTTACTATCAATCTTTCTAATTTGATAAATATCATTCAAAAATGGTGTTCCTAGTATCACCTGATTCGAAATATCTTTGGCCAAAATAAAGCTTTGAACAATATATTTATTATTAATGCACACAAAAGCTTTAGGAAGCTTATATTTAATATGGAGTTTATTACCACTTGCATGCCACAAATTATGTGTGGTTTTATGAAAATACCTAACATTCAAATCTGCTTCACTATTAACTAAAGCAGTAAATGTTTTTGTATAATGATTATCAATCAATAATAATATCTTAATATATCATTTCTGAGATATGACTGTTTCTAAAGTAGAAAGAAATTTTTCTGACATATCATGTTCAATAGATTTTCCTAGTGGAACTATATCTGTAGAAATATTTTCTAATTTAGAAATTCTAGTTTCTTGAATCATATTTTTATTTTTCAATATCTGAATTTCTTTTTTTAAATTATTAATTTCCTTATAAAGAGTTTGAAGTGTAATATTTCCTTCTTTATTTTGATATTTATTTCTTAGTTGAGTCATGACTTCAGTCATGTTATATGTCTTATTATTATTTAATATTCTTTCTGAAACATCTTCTTCTTTATTATAAGATGATGAAGTTCTTTCTTCTATATTAATTTCATTTATAATTTTCATCCTTAATTCTGGATCTTTTATTTATTTTAATAATTCTATCAAATTATTAGAAGTTAATACATTTAATGTCATATCTGAAAATTGAGACATTATCTTATAAAATTCATCCTGATTTACATTATCCTCAATTTTATTCTTTTATTTAAGACATATTTGTCCTATTTTACATGTTGACATTCTGATTCAGAACTGTTTTCATTTTTTAGAGCATTTATTATCTCTTCTTCTTCTGATTCAGAAATTTCTGTATCTTCTGTTTCTGATCTATCAAATTCAGAATTTTGAAGTGTCTGTATTATTATAGACTTTATATCCTCTGGAATATTAAGATTATTAATCTTCTTTTTAGTCCAACAGTATTATGAGGTATGGCCAAATTTGCCACATATCTTACAATGTCTTTCATTGTTTTTCATTTTTCCTTTTATAATATTTAGGATTTTTATTTTTATTATTTTCTTCTCTTCTCTGTTTTTTCTTTTCAATATAATTTTGAGAAGATCTTCGATGTTTAGATTTATAAACTTTATCATGTTTTTTATGAGTTTTACTAGATTTAAGATTATCTAGTTCGAATTGTTGGCAAAATTGTCCTAACTGTTTCTTTCATCAAGGTTTTGTCTTTTAATTTGTTGATTCAACTTAATTTCATTACATAGAGCTAATCCTTCCTGAATACAGGTATCTATTAAAGCTCCATATGTATAATTTTCATATAGTATGGTTATATTATTTTTTCTAAGGTTTTTTCTAACCCTTTCAGCAAATAAGCTTGGAAGTCCATCTATAAATTTAGATTTCCAATGTGTATTACTACATTCTGATAATTTCATTACTCTAATTAAGAAAGTATCTTTATACCATCTAAAGTCAGAGAGTGTTTTACACCTTAAATTATGTAGTAAAGTTCTAATAGTATCACTATTATCACTAAATCTTCCAGTAAAATGTTCTATAATATTAATAGCTAGTGTATAAACTGTATTTTCCACAAGAGTATTATTTTCTTGTTTTACTGTTTTCATAATCTCATCTTTATTTTGTTGAGATAAGAAATTATCCCACAAACCATTAAGTTATCCAGTAAATCCAGCAACTATCATTGCTGCAATAGTTTTATCAGAATTATTATTATTTTTACAAATGGTAGAATACATTAGCATTCTGTGTATAGTATGATAAATCTGTTTGTTAGAATATCCATCAATATTCCATTCATAAATTTTACTACATGAATAACTAATATCTATTGTATCCGTATATTCTTCATGCAACACATCCATTGGTGTTGGTCTAGGATAATAAATTTATTCTGTATAGGCTTATCTACCCATTTATTATTAATTTTATTTATCTGGTTTTTGAAAAATTGATTATGATCAAAATTTTCTATTAATTCATATTGTAATTCCTTATCTAAGGTTTTTATACTTAATTTATTAAATTTTTCTTCTAGAAATTTTTCTAATTCCTGCATTGGTCTTATCTTAAAATCAGATACAGAAGGGGGAGGCTGGAAGTTAAGAGAAGCCTCTTTATCTTCAGGAGCTATTTTTATAAGTGCTGGCTGTATATTATTAATAGCATTGTTTATGATTTCTATCTTATTATGAAGTGATTGTAACTGTTCTCCTAAAACATTTAGGAAAAGATTTGTATAATTCTGATGTTCAAACATATTATTAATATGTTTACATGTAATATGTAATGTATCATTTTCCAGTAATTTTATAAAAGCTGAAAAATTATGAATTTTTCCATTCTTTTCAATATGAAAAGCTTGTTGTGGAGGATATATCCCCTTATAAACATTTCCAGTTTCTAGTTTATAATCTCTTTCAATTACAGAAATATAATTCCTCACATATATCTTTATAAACCATGAAGCAAAAGGTATTAAAGCATTTACCAATCTACAGTATTTATAAAATTCTTCTTGAAAGTATAATATTTCCTCAGTACTAAAAGTTTTAAAAAACCATGTTCTGAATTGGTTATAACCTGGATCTTTAAATTCTTCAGAAATAATTGTTCTGGCTGGAGAGCCAGGGCTGAAATCTATAATTTCATTTTTATCCATTAAATAGGAAATTTTATTTCTGACATTGTCGGTTCTAACTCATTCTTATTCTGAGTCTGACTATTCATTTCCCTTACAATATTATGTCTGCTTATATATAACTTTTCAGTCAGAGGTGTGGAAATCTCTGATTCTTTTATTTGAGAAGTAGATGCTCTAGCAGGCATAGAAGATTCTACCCTATAATCTATATGTGATATGTATGATCTCATAGAAGTACTTTTCAGAAATGATAATAATTTCAACTGATTATCGAATCTAATATTGAGATTTCCATCATTATTTTGAATTATGTCAATGATATTATCATGATCCTGAATCTGTGGTTGAACAGGAATGGCTTGTTCTATAACCCAATTTTCTGGAAAAGTAATTTCTTCCCATCTTATTGGTCTTCTATAAGTAATATTTGACCTATTAAAATTAGTTTCAATTATTATTGTCTCATTTTTAGGTTTATCAATTCTTTTACACTGTGGATTTAATGTAAACAAAGGTTTATAGTATATTCGATAACAGAGACATATTACTTCTGTTCCAACAATATAATTATAACCATGTGTTTTAACATTTAATGTTAAAGCATCCAAAATATTTACATCAGTTAAAGATAACTGCAAATTAGGATACATGTTAAAATAAATAGGGCCATGAGACAAACTGGATTGTATAATTCCCATTAATGATTTTTTTCAATTGAGATTCCTACTATCTCTTAGAGTTGCAATGACGCTTTCTGGTAAACCTTCTAAAATTAAAGGTTTAAATGCAATTTGCACTAATCCTATATGAAGAAACTTATGTGTTTCCCTATATGAACTTATGTCTTTTTTAGATAATAATCTGATTATCATTTCATTATTATCCAATGAAACAGATTCTTCAGTAGTTTTAAACTACTTGTTTTAAACCTAATTTTTTAAAAGTACCTAACTGGTATATTAACTTAAGTTCAACTATTGGAATTGTCCATTTATTAAGTAGATCTAAGTTCTGTGGAATATCATATTCCTCACTTTTTAAATTTTTAATATTATTCTTTTTATGAATAATGTTCATTATATTCATGATGAACTTGTGTGTCGACTCATAACATATCACATACAATTCAATCTAATTTAATATAAAATTAATTATACCAATCTAAAATATATAATAAAAGATAAGTACAAATTATTAAATCTTAATCTAATCCATACACCTATTAACTAGGTAATAAATATAAATATTAAATAATAAATATGCATTAAGTAAAAAATAATAATTAAAATAAATATAACTTTTTTAAAAACAATTGTACTCCTCCATGCCCCTTTTTCCCTTCCCGATCGGTTACCCCTCTGTCGCAGCAACTCGCCGGCCGCCACCACCAGCGAATCAGCCATCTCCTCCCACGTTTTGGTCGCGCCACCGTTCAAATAAGATTTCTCACACCTCCAGGACCAAAACCCAGCAAATCTTTCCCTCTATTCCAGTTTCTCTCTCCCCATCACTGTCGCACTGCCGCCACCGCCTCGATTCGCACTCCCCAGCTTCTGGCCGACGTCCCTTCTTCCAGTTCCAGCCTTCTTTCGGGCGAGATCTCAAAATCATCCAGGAGGGCGTCCAAATAGCAGCAACAACCCAAATCACAGCTCTCAATCCATGGGCATCCTCCAAGCTCTCAATCCATGGGCGTCCTCCAAGCTCTTAATCCAAAACCATGGCAGCAAAAAAAAACACAACTTTTTTCAATCCAAACTAACACAACCCACAAAAAAAATTACAAATTTTTCATTCATTTATTCAACCAAAATCACCAGCTTTATTTTTATCCATTTTCACTTCTATAACAAAAATTTTTCAAAATAAAATTACCTATCTAATGGTCCTCTTTGCTTCAATGGTGATGACTCTTTTTCCATTTTCTCCAACCTTCCACGAATGTCCGATTTTCGTTTAGAAATGTAACGAGGAGAACAGAGTGAAGAGGAGAAGAGGCGGAGGAAATGAGGGAAAATTTTATTGTGGGACTGGGTGCATGTGCACCCAGGACCAACTATGTAAATAAAAAGGTTATTTGTGTAATATTTATTTAGTATTAACTTATTTATTAAATTATCTTAATTATCTGAATTTATTGATCTTTATCTTTTTTATTTTTTCAGCACGATCTTCTCTCCTTTCTGTTTGACGGTTTCTCTTACTTTTCAGCATTTCTTTCTTCATTTTTTCACGATCTTCTCTCATTCCTGTCTTACGGTTTCTCTTACTTTCTTCAACAGTTACCGGAATTCAACACTCGCTGGAGTCTTTTCTTCAACAGTAGTCAAAATTAGTATTTTATTTTTTGGTAAAAATTGATATAATTTTCTTAAATAGTTTATCTTCGTTTCTTTCATGAGTATTTTCATTTTGATAAGATTTCATATGATTTTTTTTTTCAATAATCAAATGCAATATTGGACTTCATCCGTTTTTTCTTCCTTTTTTCAACTTCATTTGTTGATTTTACTTGTAAGAATTGATATAATTAAATAGTTTTTTAAATAGTGATATTAAGATTTTTTGCTTGACGGTTTCTCTTACTTTTCAACATTTCTTTCTTCATTTTTTCACGATCTTCTCTCATTCCTGTCTTACGGTTTCTCTTACTTTCTTCAACAGTTACCGGAATTCAACACTCGCTGGAGCCTTTTCTTCAACAGTAGTCAAAATTAGTATTTTATTTTCTGGTAAGAATTGATATAATTTTTTTAAATAGTTTATCTTCGTTTCTTTCATGAGTATTTTCAATTTGATAAGATTTCATATGATTTTTTTTTTCCAATAATCGAATGCAATATTGGACTTCATCCATTTTTTCTTCCTTTTTTCAACTTCAGTTGTTGATTTTACTTGTAAGAATTGATATAATTAAATTGTTTTTTAAAGAGTGATATTAAGATTTTTTGCGTATATAATTGTCTAATTTTTTTCTTGTGGATTTCGTACGTTTTAGAATGGAAGAGCTACAAAAAACTTATCAGGATTATGAATCTGGGATGAAGACAGTGTTTATGAAATATGAGGTAGAAGTTTGGATTTAGTTCGTGATTCTCATACGAAAAGTGAAAATTTGGCCTTGGTTGACTCTCACAAGAATATGGATTTGGTTGAATCTCACATTCATTCTGGTGATTCTATTTGTGAGTGTCCTATTTGTTTAATATATTTTATTTTTTTTAATAATGATGTACATAAATGTCTAAAAATATAAACATGTGTTGCAATTAGGTTATACATGGAATGATTTGTTATTGTACATGTGTTGCAATTAGGTTAGACATGGAATATTTTGTTGTTGTACATGTGTTGCAATTAGGTTATACATGGAATATTCTGTTGTTGTACATGTGTACATATAATTAGTGATGTACATGGAATAAATATGTACATGGAATTGTGAAGCGATATACATGAGTAGTTATTATCATATACATACGCTTATATGTATTCGGATTCGAGTAACGAGATAGTGGTATACATGCATGTTTATAATTATATACATATTTTGAAATAAGGGTATACATTGAACCAAATCATGATATTCATACATTTTTTCTGATAATATTTTGTTATTTGAAACGTGTACTTACATAGAATTTTATTGTTGTATGCGTGGTTGATAATGAAATTATATTTTGAATTAAATAATAAATATGCATACATTTTAATATTTTTGTACATGGATACATATATAAATATACATAGTTGATACTAGTTTTGTACATACATCCGCTTTTATTTATGTATACAACATTGCATAATCCAAAATTGATTATAATTTTTTTTAAAAGGTGATATGGTTGTTTGTGAGTCCTTGATGGGTGTAAAGGTGAATTCATTGGATGATGCATACTTGTTGTATAATTCATATGCTTATCGTTGGGGATTTAGTGTTCGTAGAGGTAAACAGAAAAGTAAAATGGTTTCTGGTTCAGCAACTATTTATTTGAAACGTTTCGTTTGTGGAAAAGAGGGAGCAAAGGCTGAACATGGGAAAGTTGACAAAACTTACTCTAAATTACATATGCGCACTGGTTGTGAGGAAATGATACAATTTACTGAGGATGGGTTAGGACAATGGATAGTTACAATACATAAGACTGAACATAACCATGATCCATGTCCTTTGAGTCAGAGACATCTTCTTCGGTCACAGAGGTATGTTCCAAAAAGTATTCTAGATTATATAATGGAGTTGAAAGAAAATGGTGTATCTGTTGCTGATACATTAAGAAAATGGTGTATCTGTTGCTGATACATTAAGGTACCTCACAAAGGTGGCTGGGGGTCAGTCGTTGCTTGGTTTTACTGCTAGAGATGTGTGCAATGGTTTGGCTATTCACAAAGACAAAGAATTAGATGGTGGCGACTCAAATGCTCTCATCCGAATGCTTAGAGAGAGAAAGGATAAAGAATATGACTTTTACTATGATTTTGATTTAGATGGTAATTCTTCTTTATGCAGAATTTTTTGGAGAGATAGTCGGATGAAGCAGGACTATGACATTTTTGGGGATGTACTGGTTCATGATACAACATATCGTACTAATAAGTACGATTTGATATGTGGTCCTTTTGTGGGTATGGACCATCACCGTAGAACTATAATGTTTGGATGTGGGTTTTTGACGAATGAGACTACTGAATCCTTTGTGTGGTTGTTTAATACTTTCTTGGGATCTATGGGAGGTAAACAACCGATTACTATCATGACAGACCAATCTGTTGCATTGAGTGCAGCTATTGGTAGAGTTTTTTTCGAATTCTCCTCATCATTTATGCATATGGCATCTGCTTCAAAATTCTAAAAGCCATATTAAGGTTTTAAGGAAGATAAAGGGATTTTGTGATATGTTAAATTATATAATGAAGGATGTGTGTTGCATAGAGGAGTTAGAAGAATGTTGGTCAAGGTAACTGGTTTTTTTTTTGTTTTTTGGTATTTGAACAATTTATGTATTTTTTAATGTATAACATAATATACATGGTCTTGTAATGTTTTATACATGTGATCTATATTATTGTGCATGCAACTAATATAATACTTTTTAATGTTTTGAAGGTTGGTGGCAAAGTATGATTGTCGTGATAATAAATGGTTGACGAAATTATATAGAATGAAAGAGAAGTGGTGCCCTGCATTTAGTAAGGAATTTTTTTCTGGTGGTATTTTATCTTCTCAAATGAGTGAGACAACCAATAAATCCGTGTCTGAACGTCTCTCAAAAACTGCAACTTTATGTGATTTTTATCATTATTTTGTTGATGTTGTGGCATGTTGGAGGAACAATGCAAATGAGCAGGATTATTTGAGCAATCAAACTCGTATTGAGATTCTTGCTATTGAATCTAAAATGCTTCAGCAGGTGAATGACATATATACTAATGCAGTATATAAGATGTTTCAGAAACAATTTATGAAGATTTCATCGATGCTACATAAACGTTGTGAATCTAATGATTCAACAAATCAATTTTTGGTGTGGTTGCCAGATGATACGTACAGACATACGGTATCATTTATTGATGAAGATTGTACATTTTCATGCACTTGTGAAATGTATTCGGAGGTTGGGATTTTGTGTTGTCATTGCCTTCGCGTGCTTAACATGCACTGTGTTCAGGTATTAAATAATGATTGTTTGATATGTATCTTAATATGACTCAATTCGTATTCATATATAAAGTTATGTATATTGTAATATATATGTGTGTTTTATTGGGATTTTATGTATATCGTGTTATAATTGTATGTATGTATATGTTTTGTGATGAATAACATTTTGTATCTAATGTAGATATATACTATCACATGTTCTAAACGTGGTAGAAATTAATAAAATTTGTGTTTTGTTTCATACAGGTTATTCCAGAAAAATACATTATGCACAGGTAGACTAAAAATGCTATATTGGATAGTGTTTGTGCTATTGATATTAATATGGGGCCGAGTAGCATAGAGAATTATTCTACAAGTGTTTGGAGAATGCAGATCATCAGGTCGTTCATAGATTTAATTAATGTCACTGAGGTCAACTATTGCTGCTAAAGTTGGGATTTCAAGTCTTGGGGAACTAGAACATCATATATATCCTGATGTATGTAAAGTTGGTGATCCGTTGGGTCATAGGGCTAAAGGTGGGAAGAATGTTCGACCCAAAAGTATTATTGAGAAAAAGTATAATCAAGCAAAGAGTAAGAAAAGATTGGCTGATCAAGTTGCAATGAGAAGTAAGGAAAGTTTTTAAAAAAAAATAATGGGAGACAAAAGTTGAAGAGTAGTGTAATAGGTTTCATTTGTTCGTATCTTACTTTTGATATAGTATTGTGATAGGTTTTGTTTTGGTTACTATCTTACTTTTGCACATTATTTAATATTATTATGTATATTAATTGATTGGTGGATGTATAATATTGTTTTATAACTTTTTGAATTATGGTTTTGATATTTTATAAGAATTGTATAATATTTTTTTAATGTTTTATTCTAACTTTGTTTTATTTTATTTGTATTTTTTTTTGTTTACAAATATTCATAATATACATTATATATTCGTAATATACATGTAATTATTACCAAATATACATGCAAATATGATGGAATATATGTGAAATATTACATAGTTTATATAATATATAATATACATGAATTTTGGTTAAGATATTCATAAAATTATGACATAATATATAGGCTTTATATTCATAATATACGTATAAAAATTACATATATTTTGTAAAGGTGAAGGGAAAAAATACTATGTACAAAGGGAAAATACATGAAAATGATTTATGGTTGTAATTTTACTTCACACATTATTCTTTATGGTAGAAATAAAGGGGTTAAATATATATATATATATATATTAGTGACAATAAATATGTTTTCTTGATTATTTAGGTACGAGCTCATGAGTGAAGGCACATGATTTTTTCAAAATTGGATTACTTATATATTGTTATCCTATTTAACTTTTTACCCTAAAAATATATATAAACTGAATCGTGGACATTATTCGTGTTTTGTGGCAGACAAAATATGGAATTTACTTAATATATAGTCATTTTGCATATATATATTATTTAATATTATTATGTATATTAATTTATTGTTCAATGTATATTATTTATATTTAGTGTTTTGTTATAATATGTACATGTATGAAGAATATTATATGCATACGTATTTAGTGTAATATACATGGATTAATTTAATGATATACATGAATTTTTATACAAATATATATCTATGCGGACAAAATGTAATTTGCTTAAATCAAATATTTAAAATGTATAAATAAATATAAGAGTTTAACATTTGTAGATAATAGATGTGGCTGATTTTACATAATCTCTCTTCGTATTGATGTCAGACATAATAATATCATGCAACAAATCCAATCTCAACTTGTCAAGAACTGCAGGATTATCTTTTGATTTGACCAGAATATTGTCCCAACCATGTCCTTTTTGTCCTTTGTATGTCTGCATATGCCGCATGCAGAACACTCCACAATCTGTTGCATTGTCCATGTTTTCCCAAGAAAGCATCAACAATCTGATTTTGTATTTCATCACATGTCCAAATCTAGTTGATGCATTTGTTGATATGATGAATGTGGAAAACACAGCTTTCTATTGATTGGAAAAATATAAATCAGTACATTTTTTTCAATATTGTAAGGTGAAATAATAGTTGATGTTACTTACAATTTGTTCAGGGATCCCCTCATATTACTTTTCAGGATTGGATTTGTATTGTCCTGTTCTTTTTGGTCTATTGTCCAATATATCCACGGTTTTATCCAAAGCATTGATACATACCACATAGAAATGATCAGATTGTGCAACGGGAAAAAACACCTGTTAAGAAATATATTTTTATTTATTAGTTTTGTACGAATGAATTATTTGTGAAATTTAAAGTATTTTTTAATAAGAATAATAAAGAATACTTACCAGATTAGCAGAAAAGGGTTGCTTATCAAGACTAGCGTATTGAAGTTCCACTGTTATTTTCTTCATGTATGTTGCTTTTATATTTTCCTGAAAGTTGAAATTCATAATTGATCCAGTTAAATATATAAGATAAATTATATTTATTGAAATTGGTACAGTAGACATTCTATAATACCTCTTCATTGGTTGTGAAGAATATTCTTGATATGTTTGCATCTTTCTGGGTCTTCTCATTCGAATTCAAATGAAATACAAAAGCATCAATTATAGAAGCCCATATCCAATTTCCTGGTTTCATTGAAAGGAATGAAGCCCTACTGATCGTGATATCTTTGCGGTAATGAAATAGCCTATCACTGCAAAATGATGTCAGGATGTATATAAATATAAGTATTTATGCATATCAAATTAAGAAAGTATGTATATAATATACAACACATACTTTTTACTTATCTTGTTGTTACGATCTGGATCCATGAAAACAAAATCAGTCACCAATTTTACACTTCTCAAAACAATAATGTCTTTATGTTGACCACTTGTCCAAAACGTGGATCTCAATGCTAATGGCAACACTTTCTTTCTGGGCTCAAGAATTTTTTCAGCAGATGAATTTTCTAAACTGTTCATACAATAAGAAATCATAAGTTGTAGAACATATCATACGAGCATTTTAAAATAAACATTGAACATTAAGTTATAATACTCACCGACTTATGATATCATGATTACTCTTTTCAACATTGCTTGTTTTTTCCTCGATTTGATCAAAATCTATTCCGAGATCATAACTTGGTTGAGAGCTTATGGGTGTTGTTGGGAAAGTGGACTCCTTTAGTATTTTTGCATGCATGAGATGCTTTGTGATGAGCTCATCTATCTCTGCCAAGAATTCTGCACTACTGAATAAAGCATCATCTTGACTGAGATTGATGTTCGTTATTGGGGAGTCATTCTCTAAATTGTCACCACGTGAGTGGAAAATGCCTCAAACCTCTGAATTGACTCGAGCAAACATTTCATCACAATTAATATTGTTGGTTTTGTATTTAACTTGGAGCTCAGCATATGATATACACGCTTGGCCTATAAGTGCAAATGTCGTCCTTCTGGCATTGTCCAATTCCTGAATTGAACAATTATAGAGTATATGTATAAATAATATGTGGTACATGTATAAGATATTGAATAAGGTATTTGTATATAAATATCAATTACCTCTTTGATGTTTTGCTCACCCAAATTTTGTTTTGAATTTTGCACATCTTCTACATTTGTTGGACGAGGGATGACTCTTCCTTGTCTAAAACCTCCTGCTCGTAACTCTTGTACTTCTCTATCATTCATACTTTGGAAATCCCAATTGGTGATGGTAGGTATTGATCTTCCAACAAAGTTTTCAGTCCCAAATTGGACCCTATCCAAATAGAACATCTGGGTTGAAAACAATATCAGTATTTGCATGGATATTGCCAAGTAAATACATGTATATAATTATTAGCTTGTATGAATTTCACAAAAATAAAAACATTTATGTATTATATAATGAAGGGTTTGAATAATGACAATATTATATAATATTTATTTTTGAAAAGTATGAAATACTTACCACTAAGAATGTGATGGGCCCACAGAAATGTTGTTTTTTGTTATCCCGCCATTCGTTGCATATAACAACAAGTGTATCATATACTATTGACACCAGTCATAATTTCTGATCTCTTTTGTGTCAATAAGTGACTTCAGAAGGTTGAACACTATCTGTTGGCTTTGCTTTCCATACAGGAAACTTGATACCATGTATATAACAATATCTCGCTTGAAATCTTCTCCAGCTTCCGTATGTGCCATGAGTATTTCTGGAATTTCTGTTGTTTTTGGCCATCTTTCTTCTCCATTTCTTTTTTTTCCATATCTTTTTTTCAAACTGTCCAACTGCTTAGAATATTCAGGATTTCCAATTCTAGTACCTAATGAATGGGAATTATATAAGAAATAATTTAAAATAGCACAACCTGTATGTTCATTATGAATATCAAATCATTCATCTAAAAATTTCAAATGTATATTTCATATAAACATATGCACATCTATTATATGTCATATGTATTATTGATCACATTTCGTACCTGCATCCTCTTCGATTTTTTTTGGTCCAGCTAGAATCCCAAGAACGAGTTGGATGTCCTTAGCATCCACTGGTAATTTTTCGTGCTCGAGTTCAATTGTAGTATTATTGGGATTGAATTGTTCCACCAAATATTTGGCCAACTTCATGGGCAACTTTTTAAAGTTGATCGAGCCGAGTGACCCAAAACCAATTTCATCAATTACCTGAATTTTTCTTTCGTTGAGTGCATTTTTGGCTTCATCTTCGTCTTGTCTGCAAAGTTTTTCCAAAAGATTAAACAAGCCATATGGAGATGTTCTAATTTGGAATTCAGCCTGCTGTCTCTTTGGCTTGTTATCTTGTTTTTCCCTATTATTCTTGTTTTTGCTATTAGTTGGGCCTTTCAAATCATTGCCTGGGGCTTTCAAACATTTGCCTTCATTGGTATCCCTGGTATACAAAGGCACAATGTTAACAAAGTGATTAATTATTTCATTATAAAAAAATTTATCAATATAGTTAAATTCTTAAATTAAATTACAAGACTCACCGGGACTGGGGATTGGGCATATGTTTTTTTTTCTTCCTCTCATCTTCAGTTGTCGATTTTCTTTTAATTGATTGGATTGGAGGGGTTCTATTGACCATGACAATAATTTTAAAATATTATAAACATAAAATATACATTATAATATTTAGATAATCAGGGTTTGATTAATAAGGTACCTTTCAAAATCTGATGATGATGATTGCGGTTGACTTATTCCTACTATTGTTGTTCTAGACCTGTACAAATAAAATATATATATAGTCACTATAACAAAATTTCTACATGTATATTATGAAAAAATAATATGTATATTATATATATTTCACCATCTAATATGTGTATTTCGTACTCATTTGTATATTTTCTTATTCATGTGTATTTTTTAAAAATTTCATTATTTTCAGTTTATTAAATCTTTAAAATAATATAATATACTTCAAAATGCACATACATATATTTGTGTATATTCATGTATATTTACTTACAATTTCAGGTATTTCCCGTTTTCTACAACTATAAAACAACATTATATATTTTTCAAAATATACATGCATATATTATTATGTACTCATGTATATTTTTCTGAAATCTCATGTATTTCTAATTTATTAAATTCATAAATCAACCTAAAAAATATATATGTATATTTCTCTAAAATTTTATGTATTTCTTGTTTATTGAATATATAGCCATCGTCATATACCCTCAAAATATAGATGTATATATTATTATGTATTCATTTATATTTCCTTAAAATTTTATGTATTTAATGTCTATTAAATCTACAAATCAACATTATATGCCCTCGTAATATACATGCATATATTATAAAGTAACCATGTATATTTATCTAAATTTTCATGTATTTTCTTTTGTAACTTTACAGCAAATATGAAAAATACATTCATATGCATAAAAAATACCATAATTATCAAAAGGACATAAAAATACAAATAATATATGCGTTTACAAAATGCAAAGATTACCTTTCTAAATTCGCAGCATTCCCTCTTGCATTTGATCTACTAGTTTCAGTTCTAGTGTTCCCTTCCATTATTTTTTTGTATTTCCTGCATGTATATAATTTATGATGTTATTATTTAAAAGATAAAAATCCATAAAATAGTTTATGATATATTCTTACTTTGGCTGCACGGGAGCAGAGGATGACGATTTTTTGTTGGACATTAGGATTGATTTTGTTCTGTTAATATAAATCAAACTAATAAGAAAACAAGATCAAACCAAACAATTTATTCAAAGTCCATGTAAACGGCATTAATAATTTAAACGACATTAAATTATCACTTCCAATATTAATATCAATTACATTGGCATTAAACTAATTTTTAAACGGCAACTTAAAAATCAAATCAAACTACATTGGCATCACTAATTTAAACGGTAGAAGCATTATGGTATTGATGAATACCAGCCTTTTTTGCTTCATTGATATCAGGCCCAACTAATAGCAAAAACAAAGCTACGCGAAAAAATTTCATGTTTTCCAAAATCCATGTGCAAAAACAGAATTATTCATACCTTTAGTAGCAACTATGGCTTCTTCTTTTATGTATTTGTTACTAATAAGAAAACAAAAAAAAAAAAAAACAAACAATTTAATAAAGTTCATGCATGAAAACGGAATATTCATACCTTTGATCCTCTCTCTCGTTGAAGAACAATTTATTGGAGGTTGCTATTGATGTTGTTTTGGTGTTGAACAGCGGTTGAATTGGATTGACGGGATTAAGAGCGGTTGAAATCTATTGTGCAAGTGAGAGAAAAATTTGATAGAGACGTGGTAGAGATGGTAGTTGATTAGATATGTTTATATATTTAAAAATTAATTAGATAAATTAGAAACTTATCAGGATTAGAATTTATTAATAAATTATAATTTTAATCCTGCTTTATTTACTTGTTTGGTCCTGGGTGCACATACACCCGGTCCTATAGTATAAGAACTGGGAAATAAGGGGAAGGAAGGAATTTATTTTTGTTAGAAAGGGTAATATGGCAAAAAGGGGGTGGATGAGTAGAAGGGGTATCAGTCCGTATATCCTACTCCTAGGAGTAATACTCCTAGCAAAAAAAAAAAAAAAACAAAACAAAACAAAAACAAAGGCAAAAAATGAGGCCCACTTCAACTAACACCACGTTTGAACCCTCAGTTTACATAAGTAGTTCAGCACCCTCAGTTTACATAAGTAGTTCATCACCCTAGTTTACATAAGTAGTTCAGCACCCCCAGTTTACATAAGTAGTTCAGAACCCTCAGTTTACATAAGTAGTTCAGCAACCCCAGTTTACATAAGTAGTTCAGCACCCTCAGTTTACATAAGTAGTTCAGCACCCTCAGTTTACATAAGTAGTTCAGCACCATCAGTTTACATAAGTAGTTCAGCACCCTCAGTTTACATAAGTAGTTCAGCACCCCCAGTTTACATAAGTAGTTCAGAATCCTCAATTTACATAAGTAGTTCAGAACCCTCAGTTTACATAAGTAGTTCAGCACCCTTAGTTTACATAAGTAGTTCAGCACCCCCAGTTTACATAAGTAGTTCAGAACCCTCAGTTTACATAAGTAGTTCAGAACCCTCAGTTTACATAAGTAGTTCAGCACCCTCAGTTTACATAAGTAGTTCAGCACCCTCAGTTTACATAAGTAGTTCAGCATCGTCAGTTTACATAAGTACACATTCGAGTTTACATAAGTACACATTCAAGTTTACATAAGCTATCGTTTCCAGTTTACATAAGCTATCGCCAATCTTCTCCCTCTCTCCCTCTCCATCGTCGGTCTCCCTCCATCGTTCCAAAATAACAAGCAGCACAAGACCGCGAAATGAGATCTATCGTTCCCAAAAAAATTGGCAGCCACAACAAGATAAACATAGAAAAAAAAAAACAAAAAGTAAGAAATGGAATTTCCTGATTCTTTATTTTTTTTTAGATCTACCAAAACCAATAGTAGGTATAGGAGACTAAGTCACAGTAAAACATGAATAACCATTCTTCTTCTCAGAAGTTCACAGCAACCCCCACCAATCCCAATTTCTTCTCCAAAGCCCCTTTTTCCCTTCCCGATTGGTTACCCCCTCTGCCGCAGCAACTCGCCAGCCGCCACCACCTCCCGCCGCTAACCACCAGCGAATCAGCCATCTGTTCCCTCGTTTTGGTCGCACCACCGTTCCGATAAGATTTCTCACACCTCCAGTACCAAAACCCATCAAATCTTTCCCTCTATTCCAGTTTCTCTCTCCCCATCACTGTCGCGCACTGCCATCGCCGCCTCGATTCGCACTCCCCAACTGCTGGCCGACGTCCCTTCTTCCAGTTCTAGCCTTCTTTCGAGCGAGATCTCAAAATCATCTGGAAATGCATCTAAACAGTAGCAACAACCCAAATCATATCTCTCAATCCATGGGCGTCCAAGACCTCAATCCAAAACCATGGCAACATAAAAAACTCAACTTTTTTCAATCCAAACCAACACAACCCACAAAAAAAACTGGGAAGCGGTGGTGGTGGGCGAGAGAGAGAGAGAGAGAGAGAGAGAGAGAGAGAGAGAAGGGAAAAGGAAGCGGTGGTTTCTCTCACTGGCTTCACACTATGGGAAAATGGGAAGAGAGAAAGTAAATGGGAAGATTAATTTGCCGAAGGGGTATGATTATCTTCCACGGAATTAACAGATTTTGTGGGGACATTTTTTCCTAAAATGGGCGGTAAATAGCAAAAAGGTGGACGGTAGATAGTAACTCCCTCCATTTCAAAATATAAGTCGTTTTCACCCATTAAAAAATCGATCAAAATATAAGTCACTTGTCTACTTCTAGAATACAATTCATTATTTTTACTCTATTACCCTTATTTAATTTGTAATTTCATTGGGACTTGTTTTTGTCATGGGCAAATTATATGCTGTACCACTAGGTAAATGTACCTAGTAATACATCATCACTCTCATTATAAGAGCGTGAGATACATTCTCTTATCTTCTTTTTCTTCTTCTTAAAAAACTCACTTCCTTCTTTTTCAAAAATCACTTCTTCTTCTTCAAAAATCACTTATTCTTCTTCAAAAACAAGTTATTCTTCTTCGCCGTACTCCATTCGAAACCGCATTTAATCAAAATTTTCATCCAAACACAGATTTAACGGAGATCGACGATTATATTTTTTGACGAACAACACCAAATACAACGGAAAAATAATTTCTTCTTAAAAAATTACTTCTTTCTCTTCAAAAATATCTTCTTCTTCTTCTTAAAAAAATAACTTATTCTTCTTAAAAAATCACAATATCATAAAGTATGAACTGTATTTGATGGATTTACGGAACCTTATTTTCGCTATTTGATATTAAGGAATGTATTAATGATGTTATATTCGTGTTTTCTTATTCAAATAATGCTCTGTTACTCTGAAATATGATATATAAATGTTTTCCGTGAGGTATTGGCACTTTCTTGTGAAATGGGTTGCTTCTGATTTCTCCCCGCTGCTGGACTTGGTAGGACGTGGTGTGGTAGTTATTTTTGGACGTGGTTGTAGTATTTATATTCCAATTAATTTAGTCCTACGTGAAAAAAAATGGTAAGAGTTTTTGGACGTTGCGACAGTTATTTTTTCGACGTTGCAGCAGTGTTAGGAGACGTTATGGAAGGTTTAATGTGAAAAATTCAGCTTAAATTCACATACTTGGATGTAGACATTGCGGCAGTTATTTTTTGGACGTGCAGGGACGTTGCGGCAGTGTTAGGCGACGTTGTGGAAGGTGCAATCTATGAAGTTGTATTGCACGGATGGTTCAAGAGGGCATAACTCAACACTCGATTGTCCGATTTGGACGCGCGAGTAGTCAATTTGATGGTTCTCGACGAGATTTACGCAATGTACATGACAGACAGGCATTTGGAGATGGTTTCGATATTGAAAATTGTGTGATTTTGGACAAAAACTTTAAATGGTCATAACTTTGCGCTCGGTGGTCCGTTTTAGACGATTTTTTTTTATTTCATATAACTTTTCGAGATTTGTCTATCTGCGGTTTGGGCCACTCAAAACTCCAAAAAATTCCATATTTTAAAAGATACGAAAGATTTTTAATAATTTCAAGGGTTTTTCAAATTTTCGACGAAACATTTGACATGTATAAAAAATAATTTTTTACGATTTGCCTGCATGAAAACCTTGTTCCTCCGGAGTTCTACTGACCTATGTATTGGGAGATGGGAAATTTAATATTGATAATAATGATCTTTTAAATGACATGTATAAAAAAGTGTAATTAAATATTAACTAACTTTAAGTGGATTAATGGCAATTGAATCTTTTGGAGAGTCACAAGACTAAAATAACCAGGGTTCGAGTCTCGTTCCTGAAAAATTTTTTTTTGTTTTTTCCTACTAATAGTTACTTAAATGATATCTATTTTTTACATTACTAAAATCAGCTTAGCCGTTTTTTGACGTTGCAGCAGTTATTTTTTGGACGTGCAGGGACGTTGCGGCAGTATTAGGAGACGTTGTAGAAGGTGTTATGTGAAAAATTCAGCTTTAAATTCACATGTCTGGATGTAGATGTTTTTGGACGTTGCGACGGTTATTTTTTGGACGTGCGAGAACGTTGCGGCCATGTTAGGAGACGTTGTGGAAGGTGTTATGTGAAAAATTCAGCTTTAAATTCACATGCCTGGATGTAGATATTTTTGGACGTTGCGGCAATTATTTTTTGGACGTAAGTGAACGTTGCGGCAGTGTTAGAAGACGTTGTGGACATGCCTGTATGTAGACATTGTGATAGTTGTTTTTTGGACATTGCGGCAGTTGTTCTGAGACATTGTGGACTCAGCGAGGAGAAAAAAAGGCGCGTGCGTCAGCGAAACTTACTATATTTAGTAAATGTACAGCTTTCATGCGAAAAATTACGATATATAGTAGTAAATACATGTACTACTGGTACAAGATATACGTTTTGTTTGTCATGACTATTCTAACTTATAGCACTATTATCAAAAATGCATTGAATAGGGGTATAACAGGTTTAACCATTAAAAGTTATGAGAATTTTCAAAAATTAATTATAAACGTAATATTTGTGTTTTGGTCAAAATGACCTATATATTAAAATAGAGGGAATAATAGTTTTTACTCATGAGCCGAGGTGCACGACATGACACGTGTAAACTTCTTAACCACGCGAAGTGACTATGATTATGAAAACAGAGTCTCCTACTCTTCCAGTTTCCACCCCGAAATCCATGTCATTGAATCGATCCATGCTCAAGTACGTTTCCTTATCTCATTGTTCAAGCACTTCACCAATTTCACACACAATAGCAACATCATTCCTGGTGTTTTTTCGTCGACCAACTCGACAAACCGTCTTTCCCAGTCGAAATATCTTAGCCATGATGCATCGTTCAAATTCCTCTGCAGCGGTAGTCGCACCGGTGGAACAAGTTCCAGGACTTACTGCTGAAGAGATGGACACCGTAGCTGCACAAACATTCCGAAGATACACGTCTTCTTCCGTGCCCAGAAGAAAAGGCAAGGGGGTCGCTATTGTTTGGTTTCGAAATGATTTGAGAATATTGGACAATGAAGTTTTGTTCGAGGCTTGGGTTTCGTCTGAGGCCCTTTTACCTGTTTATTGCGTTGATGCTAGGCAGTTCGGCACAACCCATTACTTTGGTTTCCCTAAAACTGGAGGTCATATTCTAAAATACCCTTTCTTTTTTCTGATTTCTCGACATGCTGTTTATTCGTTTTGTCCTTGTTTCTTGTATTTGGTAGAATGTTGTCGCTGTTGCCGTGCCTTTGATTTGTTTAATCAATTGCGTAGAGTAAGTTTTCCTAATTAAGGAATTGTTGAATGTGGTTGAAATGCTTATAGTAGTGGGTTAATCATTATTAGTTCTTGCTAACTCTTGAACAAGTCTGCAGATAATTCTTACAACCTCAATCCCAAAATTAGAGTTTAGTTTGTTGTACAATAACACTAAACGGTATTTTTAGGAGGAAAAAGGTAATAAGTATCAGCTTCTGACTGCTGAGTGTCCTCACTTTTGGAGTTCTTGTTCTAAACATTTTAGGTGAAAGGGTTTTGGGAAGAGACAATAAAATCCTCTTTTGAGTTTCATTTTCATGTTTTTGATTGTCACTAATTTCATTGCACGCTATAAGTTGTGGATGTGTTGAAAAATAATATTTGAGAGGTGAGTTTGGGAGCCAAAAGTAAGAAAATGCCCCTGCAATGAAAATTTTGTGAGTGTATCTTTCAAAATATAGCTTATTTTGTTATATTTTGTTGCATTATAAAATATTCAAATTAATTTTAGCATATGGATCACTGGCATGCAACAAATATATGTTTATCCCAGTCAACTGGATAGTTTTAGAAGATAACTGAAAGTTCGAAAGATGGTGAAAATTAATGCATGATGGTCCTGACGTTCTTAGAAATGCCTTCAAATGCTGTTTTTAGGACACAGAATTTGGTTAGGGTTCATTTTAAATTCCCACTGCATCTGAGGTCAAAATTAAAGTGTATAAATACTTAAGGTGGATTTGTTGTCTCATTAAGTGACTAAAAGAGTATTTTCTTGTTTGTCTTGACTTTTATTTCTATATGGTCTGACAATCCTACAGCATATTTTTTTCTCCTCCAGTTTTATTTTCTGTTGATAAAGTTCTTGAAGAACCACAATTGGTTATTAACTGATATCTTGTGTCCATGTCTATTAATAGAATTGGTTGATGAGAAGAAATTCTTTTTCAATCCTCAATGTTTTTCCCCTCCCTTTGATTGCTAAGTGGAAAATGAGTATTAGGTTATTATTAGCCTGTATACTACAGGAAAATGGAATACGCTCATTGCTCTTATATGCTTTGCTCATGATGCAAATTAATGGCTTCATGGCAGTAACTGATATTTATATACCACAACATTTGATACTTTGCAAATGTTGATCCTCTTAATGAGAGTTGTTTAAAATCTTTTTGGCAGTTTTGAGGGCTCAGTTTCTCATGGAGTCATTGGTTGACTTAAAAAGAAATTTAAATAAACATGGTCTTGACCTGCTAATTAAACAAGGGAAACCAGAAGATATTCTACCTTCATTAGCAAAAGCATATGCAGCACACACAGTTAAGCAGTCTCCATTTCCAATATTCTTTGCACATGAATTTTTAAGCCAGTTCTTATTTCCATCATGGCCAATTGATTTTGGTTTAACTCTTCTAGGTGTACGCTCAAAAAGAAACATGCAGTGAGGAGTTGAACATTGAGAAATTGGTGGCTAGAAATTTGAAACAAGCCCCCATGTCTGCATCTGAAGGGTTATCAGCTAACCCAAATTCCATAAATGGTATCAGATTAAAATTGATTTGGGGTGGTAGTATGTATCATATAGATGACCTTCCATTTGATTGTAAGTGTTTGCCAGATGTTTATACACAATTTCGCAAGGTATTATTCCTTATTTTATTTGTTAGAGTTCACAATTTGACCTCTAAGAAGTCTCAGTTTCCAACTCCTCTGATGTTCAACTTACAGTCTGTTGAATCCAAATGTAAAGTTCGGCATTGTGTAAAGCTTCCCTCAACCCTTGGACCAGCACCCCAAATCGATGACTGGGGATGCATATCAGAAATTCCTCTGTTTGGGCATCAAAGGCCGAAGGCAAGATTTCCTCTGTCTTTGTGATTGAGGAAAAAATGTCAAAGGTTTTACTTGCAAGCACCTTGATCATTCAATTCTTTTGCTAATTTAGGTTAATAGAGGAATGAAATTTGTTGGTGGTGAAAGTGGTGGCCTAAGTAGAGTGCATGAGTACTTCTGGAAGAAGGCAAGAGTTTTTTCTCACACTTGAATGTCAATAATTTTTAGGATAGTAAAGTTCAAGATACACAAAAAGATAGTGGACTAGTTTGCATGTGTCATCAAGAAAGTGTGGTATTTCATTGCCTTATCATATTATTTGTTGATAATTTTTTGAGGACTTTGACCTTCATATTGAATTATATACTACCAAATATCGGTTCATTCCTGTTTTTGGTGAATTTTTTTAATGCAAGTTTTTTTTTTTTGCCTATTATTGAAGGTTATTCAGTTGAGTATAGCTTGTAACTAGAATGGCTGTTTTTAATACCATATTTTAGGATTTACTTGGCATTTATAAAGAAACTCGCAATGGGATGTTAGGACGTGATTACTCCACGAAATTCTCTCCATGGCTTGCATCCGGATGCCTTTCTGCTCGGCTTATTTATGAGGAGGTATTTAGTGATTTAATTCACAAAGCATGGGTATCAATACTAGCAATCTCCTAGTTCATTTTAATATTATGTTTTTCCATTTATTTTAGGTAAAGAGATATGAAGCTGAGCGGCAGTCTAATAATTCAACATACTGGTCTCTTTTGCTCCCTCCCTCTATAATTCTTCAGCTGCCCCAGGAAACACCGTTTTGTATCTGAAGTTCTCTTTGCACTAACAAGAGTCTTAGTCAAAATTTTTTCTCTTATGCCTTTACTAATATGATTATGTGTGGTTTTCAATTCAAAAGTAACAGTACAAGTAAAAGGATAAATGTTATAAAATAGCGCACCTCACAAGTTTTACCCTTCTTATTTTCAAAAACTTCTGTAAGTACCATTTGCTAATGTAACTGACTGTTTGAAAGTGTCTGTTGGTTTATCAAACTAGATTGGTCTATCTTCTTTAATCTTCAAGCACTGGATTGTGCTACCACTGGATTGATTTTAACTAATGAAGCTCAAAAGTAGTGTTGATTAAGTTAATATGATTGTACAAATTCCTAAAGGATGATTTTGCTTTATATTATTTTTGTTATGACGTGTTTTATTTTTTTTGCAGGCTCGTGTTTGAATTGATGTGGAGAGATTACTTCCGATTTCTTTCGATTAAGCAGGGAAACTCCCTATTTCATATAGGTAGGAAAAAGGTTACTGTTGCGGATTTTTCTGATGAATGTTCGAGTACTTGTTCTTTTGGTTCGAAGCTTTCTAATTCCTGCATATTTTGGAGTCATAAATGTGAAGTACCATGTTTCCATTTCAGTCTTTTTATCTGCATATGGTTGGGTGGAAGTTCTTGATTGGGTGCCATTGCAGTTAAGTCTCATACTGAAATTTCTTTATTTTGTTCATTCTGTATTTAGGCGGACCCCGAAACGTGGAGATGAATTGGAGCTTAGACCGTAGTCTCTTTGATGCTTGGAAAGATGGCCGTACTGGGTATATTATCAGATGTTGCCATTTGATGCCTGTGACTAACACCTTTTTCATGGTTAAATTGGGTCATGATGATATTGTTGCTCCCCCATAAAAAGATTGCGTAGGGAAAAAAGAAATAGAAAGATTGAGCTAACCAAAGAATCAGAAATTTACTTCTTATCTAGTATTGATTCATCTATTATGTCCATATATTTAGGTACCCCCTTATTGATGCGAATATGAGAGAACTTTCTACAACAGGGTTCATGTCAAATCGGGGCCGACAGGTAACCACAAGTGATACTTTCTGAAAATTTAAGTGATAGAATTTAGATAGAACTTTCATCTATTAACAATATGTTTGATTAGAAGTGTGTCTGTTTTTTTATTCATATTTCTATTTTGCACTCAAATATTAGGGGGTTCATCAGCCAGCCTTATGTTCCACTCACTAATACATCTTTCCACAGATAGTATGTTCCTTTCTTGTCCGGGACCTGGGAATTGATTGGCGAATGGGAGCAGAGTGGTTTGAGTCTTACCTTTTGGATTATGATCCCTGCTCTAACTATGGTAATTGGACATACGGTGCAGGTATTCTCTTTTTCATGCGCGATATGTTTAATTTTCCATAAGGTGAAGCAGAATTTAAGTTTATGGATAGGTGATAATTTACAGAAAATAATCAGTTTCTCATAAATATATAATCAGCTTGGACAACATAAGAATGGGTGATTAGAAGAACTTTTGAGCATTGATCGTGTATCCTGTTAGTCATCTTAAGTATACTGCTTTAGTGTTGTGGTTTTCACCATGAACTGCACTTCCACTTCGTGACTGTCATGAAGTGCAGGAATCCTTGATTTTCATGTTTAAGATTCTCTTCGTCTTTTTCAGTTTCTCATTTGTTGAGGCTTATTTAGCAGAGAAGTGCTGTAGTGGATAATGCAGTCTGACGGCTTCAAATTTAGGGGTTATAAGATTTGTCGACACTAGGTGCTAATCTTCCTGTAGCTTTATCAAGTTTTGAATCTCCCAGGAGCAGAGACCTGACCAGACTAATCTGGACAGTCTTTGTTCCTATCACGTGCTTCATGCTGCTTTTGGAGAAAAACATCTATGGTGCTTATCTTCATTATAGTAGGCTGCCCTTCTGTAGTCTTCTCTAGTTTTTTTGTTAACTACCTATCTTCTCATATTTATCTATGTTTATGGTAATGATGACGGTCACTAATGGCTTAAGAGTGAGTAGTGTCCGCCCAACACATATGATGCTGCCAAATTTGTTGGTTCTTCTAATAGCTGAAATCTGATTCAAATGGATAAACAAGGCTGAAATTCATAGATTAGAAGCTAAGAAATAGAGTAAGAAAAGAGTTGTTCTTTGTACTCATGCCTAACAATATTAGGGAATCACTTCAAGAACAAGACACATGCATCGTTTGATGTTGAAAAAAAAGTTTGAAAAACTTTGGGATCTTGAAATAAGATGTATAATGGCGGTCATTTTTCTTTTGTTCCGGTTAGTGTAATTGTTCTTTTTGCAATGTTTTCATTTAGGAGTGGGAAATGACCCAAGAGAAGATCGTTACTTCAGCATTCCGAAGCAGGTTAGAAGATTTTATAACTTTGAGTGTAGCAGGATTGGAATTTAGCATTCTATTTAAAGCTTATTTGTTGTTTATGAGCTTTGAGATGATGAAGGAGATATGGATCTGTAAGCTAACTGGCAAAATCTTTTCTTTCTTTCTGTATACAGGCTCAAAATTATGACCCTGAAGGGAAGTTTGTAGCATATTGGTTGCCGGAGCTAAAATTTCTCCCAAAAGAGAAAAGGAATTTCCCAGGTGCCTCCTACATCAAACCCGTAGTAGCACTTAAGTTTGGAAGCAACAACAGAAGCAGTATCAAGACCAGGACTGAAAATAAATGGAAGAAATGAGATGATGATGTGCACTTTTTCTGTATTGAAGAATAAAAGAGCCAGGATCTCTGGTCTGGTATGTGCCTTGAAAGATGTCAAAATTGGTGAAATTATAATTTTTGTCCATTAACTATCATCATTTTACACCTTTTACCAGGTTGACTAAAACATGCCCAAAAACTTTCAAAATTTTAGTAATTTTAACCCATCAATTTACATTTTTATGCATTAAAATTGTTAAAATTTTTAAAAGTTTTAGAGCAATTTTGGGTTGCCATGACAAAAACACTAAAATAGCTATAGTTCATGGATCAAAATTTATACAAATTTGTTAGCAGACTGTTGTCTTTGGCATTTAATGTATAAATGTTGCTTTTAGGGAAAATATTTGTTCAGTTTTCCTATTTGACTTTTTCTTCTTATTTTAATGAGTGAATGATCATTGTAAAATTCAGGTAATTTTAAAAAATTCTATCTAAAATTACTAATTTTAAAATTTTGTTTTAATTTCTATCACTCTCTTAAATTTGGTCATTAAATATTAACGGACTATTTTTGCATGGTTATTTTTGTACATTCGTTCATTCTCCTCCTTTATCTATCTCTTCTCTTCTCTCCTCTTCTCGTCCTTTGCTGTCTTCTTCATTTTTTTTCATCTTCTCCAACCTTTTAGTGGCGAATATGAAGTTTGACTAAATAATATTTATGCTTCCAAAATTGCCATTGGGATGCAGTTTCTGGGCTTCCATTTATATCCAAGATCAGTCCCAACAAAAATCTCAAATCACAAAGCACATTCCAAAAATAAGAAGCACATTCCCAACAAAAATTACATTCTAAAATTAAGAAGTATCGCATAACGGATCAGAGAGTTGATGAACCATTATGCTTTCATGTTGGACGTTTCAAGCAAAAACACGATTAGAGAGCTCAATCAAAACAAAATTAACAGTGAAAAATATAAACCCAACAATGATTCTTTGGACAACCCAAGTAGCAGTGTAGGCCACTCTCTAATCTCCTCTGCCACCCATTCAATGACAAAACTTGCTCTCTCACAACTCTCTCCTTCAATGATGTATGCATGAATTTTGACAATAAGGGGAGAAAAATATTTTTTACCGTAATCATTTGCATTGTATATATATTTTAATATAATAATAAAATATACTAATAATATTAAAATATAATAGTATCGAAGAAATAACGTGAATTTCATAATATTAAATAACATATTACATATCTAATGAAATCCAAAATACATGTACTAAATAGGCAGAAGTGAAATTTTGCGAGTAGCCATTCCTTGAAAACGCTGTAAAATTTTTCATCATCAATCAAATAAAAAACATCATTCTCAATGTAGCACACTAGCATATCATGCATCAAGTCGTCACTCATCCGATTGTGCAAATCAGTTTTGATAATATTCATAGCTAAAAAGACTCTCAACAGATGTTGTAGCTACCGACAAAATCAAAACCAATTCAATCAACCGATAAACTAGAGGAAACACCTCATGCTTAAAGGTTTTCACCATTTTGATTGCGAGGCTAGCAAGATCATCACAACCAACAAAGTCTTCACTCATCCGCACATCGAAGACAAATGTTTCAAGTTCATATTGCAATCTCTCAATGTCAAAGGAGGAGAAGTCTTAAATACATTGAAGCAAGTGATATCAAACTAGCCTTATCATATCTAGCAAAAGAATCTCTAGGATCAAGACATGAAATTAATTTCAATAAACTAGTTCTAGTTTCTGAAAACCTATCATTCAACTCAACAAGAAACAAATCAATCATAGTAAGAAATAATTCATTGTGATAATGGTGATAATAAGTTACCAATTGGCAATGTTTTCTAGAACGGCCTCTCACACGTAAGTGGTCTTCCATGTCAATAACCAAAATGCCTTGTTGCTCACAGAATCTAGTGATTTCCTCAAGTAGAGGAATCCATCCATTCTCTCTCTCTCTCTCTCTCTCTCTCTCTCTCTCTCTCTCTCTCTCTCTCTCTCTTTTTGCAACAATTCTATAGTACCATCCAAGAGATTCATAGCATTGAGAATATTTTGATTATCTCGTTGCAAAGCATTTGAGAAGTTATGCGTTATACTCGATATTTTAAGCATCAAATGCAGAATGAACACAAAATAAAAACTTTCCATATGACCAATCAAACCACATGCCGAACCTCTTTGCTCCATACATACTCCATCTTCTACAACTACTTCAAGTACATACAAATCTGATTCCCACATACTTTTCATCTGAAATAAAGTAATATGATGTGATCCCCAACGAGTAACACCCGGTCTAACAAGATTGGTCTCTTGATGTTGGCTTCTACAGGGGAAAATCTATTTTTCTTCCAATTGTTTTAAAACACTTTCATGATGTTTTAGTTTCAAAATATCTCTTCTCTTACAAGAAGCACTAACAGCATGTAAAATCATACGAACATAATTAAAGAAATTACCGATAGTTGGTATACCCTTTGCAATAGCAACAATAACTAATTGTAATTGATGGGCAAAACAATGAACTTAAAATGCAAAAAGATTTCATTTAGAACAAGTGTCTTTAAACCATTAAATTCTCTCCTCATGTTCGATGCTCCATAAGATTGACCACGGAATCTTGAAATTGACAACTTCTTTCTTGCAAATACTTCATCAATTGACTTCTTCAATGAGATCGATGAAGTGCCATTAACATGTACAGTGGAAAGAAACCGTTCAACTAACTCACCTTTATCGTTTACAGACCTTAAAATAATTTCTATCTGTTCCTTAACTGACTTGTCTCGAGATTCATCAACTAATAAAGAGAAATTATTTTCACGCAACTCTTTCAAGATAGATAATGTCCTCTCAAAAGTACAAACATTAACAAGGTCTTTTTGGATTCTTGGAGATGTACATTGAGAGTTCCCTGGAGCATTAGGCCCAACAACATTTCTAACACTTTCTACCATATCAGCATACCAATAGAATAATTCCAGAAAATTTTCCCTATTCGAATCACAAGAAGACTCCCTATGTCCACAAAATGCCAGACTTTGTTTCAGTAAAATGCGAACAATATGTAATGAAGCAGTCAAACGAATACGATAATTAACTTTTCTGTTGTGGCTCTGAGATGACATAGAATGTGGAATATGTTGTATTTGATTTTGAAAATCCTCACAACGTTGCCTTGCAAGATCATGAATACTATTCACCATGCCAACATGATTATTGAAGAGTTCAATTGCTTTTTTCCAATTATTAAAGCTTGCAAAATTTTTCCCACCCTTTGCAAATAAATAGCTCCAAAAACAAAATGCAACATCTTTTTCCACACTATACTCTATCCAGGGAAATTTTACATACCATTCTTCTTTAAACCACCTCATACTGTCTTTTTTTTTTTTTTTTTTTTTGGGAAAATCATGACCACATGGTTGAGTTGGTCCTTATAATAAATACTCTCTCCTAACTTTATCTCTTATAGTAACATCATATTCATCAATTGATATTCTCAAACTCGGATCACCTATAATATCTCGAGAACCAAATTCTACACGATTTCTCTTTTGACCACCACTATTTCCCGTTTCTAAAATTGTATCAGAATTGACATTGACATCTTCATTTCTTCTAGATATTGGTTTAAAAAATTCTTCAAAGTATTCTTCATTATAATATCTAAAAGAACATACCAAGAAAAATTAAAAATGAAGAAAAAAATGAATTGGATTCAGGATGTTGGGGGGTCTACAAATATAGCAAAGCTCAATTAGAGGATGAAGAACAAAACGAATGCCGCTACTCTGATGAAAATCTACAATACACATCATAAAACTAGAAAAATTGCCTAAAACAGAACAAAGCATGCACTTCCACAAAAATTAACCACATTCCCAGCTCAAAAACCATGACATTCAGATTCCTCTAAATAAGCAAAAAATGCTTATCAATCAGGCAAAATCGAACCCACGTGACCCAACAAATTAACACAGGACAGTGCGCACACAGACTTTGGTTTTGTTTTTTCTTTGGGAAAATACTAAAAGCCAGAAAAAATGGTCAAATCAAACGTCAAAAGACACTAACTACTCTGCATATGCAACCCAACATTCGACCACTAAAAATTAATCCTCTATTGCAGGCACTGTGGACTATTATTTGTTAATTTTTTGCATCTTATCAAAGGAAGATGCTAATATTATTTCATATTTCAAGTTGATTACTCTGACGTCAGCCGCGTTGATTACTTTTGAGTACTCTATTTCCAAAAATTAAAAAACATAAATCTTCAACCTCGCGACTGGTGCAGCGGTGCTGCAACTCATTATTCTTCGCGGTCAGTGCTGCAACTCGAATACCCCTTCCCCCTAAAAATTTGGCATCAACGTGGGTACCATCGTACAACATAGATCCGCCCCTGCTCCCCTTCATGGTCGCAGTATCCAATTGAGTCACAAACCAGTAATATAATTCATTTGCTGTCAAAATAACACCATCGAAGTAATCAACGCAATGACGATGATGGATTTCATAAACCCACTTTGGCCTCCTAGGACCTGATCGACCAACCCACTATTCATTTACTCAAATTACGATTTTTTTTTTTATTTTATACCAATCGATTCACAGTGTTCGAAAGATTTATTTATAGTTTTCAACGGGAGGTGGATGGGCCGAGAAGGAAAAAAAAGGCAAGCAAGGGGACAAGTTTTTCTTATTAGACCAAAATTGATGTATTAATTTGGAGATTTTAAATTTGAAGGGATGAAAACATGGGGATAGAGTGTGAAGAGATCCAATTTGGAGAGACAACCTGCAAAGGAAACAAACGTTAAAAATGAAGATGAGAGAGAGGATGAAGATGGAGATAGAGGATGGTTGGAGAAGTGAGAGATGAAAAAGATAAAGATGAAGGAGATGAGGTAAATAATGGAAGGGAGAGAGGATGATATATATCTATAGATAATTAAGAAAATATAGACAAAAGAAAAAAGTGGGGAAAATGGTATGGTTTTACACATTTATATGTAAAAAAGTGTCTTTCAAGGCTACTAACGAATAAGTTTAGCGGAATGACTAAAAGTGGAACAAAATCAAAAAATTAGTGATTTTAGATCGAATTTTTAAAAGTTAGTACCAAAACTTGAATTTCAAAATAGTATCATGACCAAATTTGTAATTCACTCTCTTTTAATTTGTAAGTGCATCTGAGATTCCATACCACTATTTAAGTGAAAAAAAGTGGTACTCTGTTACTGTGTTTTGTTTAGGTGATATATAATTTTTTATTTTTTGAATGGTATAACTCGAAAAAATCTATTATTATATTTATTCAACAATAATTTACATTTTAATTATAAGCCATATGTAGAGAACTTTGTAATTGTAAAGTATCTTGTGTGTATTGTTGTAGGGTAGTATTATATCGCACCCCTTTTTGTTATTCAACGCCCTCCTTTTTTAAAAAAAGTCTTCCATTTTCTTAAGTATCGTCCATTAATTCTTATTTCTTACCCCCTTAATGCTTATCTTTCGTCTCTCCTATTATTACCTAACTGCCCTTAATTAATTTACCAAAAATTTTATAAATCCCTTCTTAATCTACCAAAAATTTATAAAAATTATAATTAATGTAGTATATATGTGCGGAACTATAAATGAATTCTTTTGGTATTTTTAGTAAATTGGTTTAGGGTAGTTAGTAATTTAATATATTATTATATTTTATATTTAAATATTATGGTTGGTATTTCCTAATTTGTCAAGGATAATTTGGGTATTAAAGGGGCGCGGAATAAGCCTTCACATTGTTGTATGTATACATACCTTTATAAAGAAAAATTACAACGGATAAATAACTAATGCACTATTGTGTTAAGTAATGTTAACATCTATGTTTTATTTTAGGCATGGATTGCTTGATTTTTGAACTTTTTTCATATCTTCCAAATCTCTTGGTGATATGTTTTCCTTCTCATTTCATGAATATTTTTAGATGATATGCTTTCCTTTGCTTTTCTTGCTTTCTTTATCAGCCCCTCTCAAATGGAGACAGAATGAAAGTGAAGACCCATGTTGTTGCAAAAAAGGATGAATGAAGACCGTAATAAAGGATCCGTAAAAATATATGCTATTTGAAGTGAAAATGGCACAAACTGGGTTGTAAGGTTTCTTATGGCTACCTTATCTTGAACAAAATCTAGTCAATTTCAATGTGTTTTGTGCGAGCATGAAAAAGTGGATTAACTATCATATGAAGAGCACTAATATTGTCACAAAAAATTTGCGGAGGACGAGATAAAGGAATGCCAACGTGACAGAGTAAAAATGTTAGTCAAGTGGTTTCAGTTGTAGTATAGGCCATCGATCTATATTCTGCTTCAAAGCTCGATCTAACAACGATGAGTTGTTTCTTTGAACACCATGAAATGCAATTTGCTCTCAAGAATACACAAAAGCCAGTAGTACTTCGACGTGTTAACAGACATCCAACCCAATCAGCATATGAGTAGGTGTATAAGGAAATAAGACTTTGAGAAAGAAAATGAAGTCCAAAGTCAAGAAAAGAGGACTTTGAGGGAGAAAATTAATTTTGAAGTCTTGTGTCCCTTTTTTAAGTAGTGAATAAGTCGTTTTACTGTCTCGAAGTGAGATTTTCTTGGAGAATTTGTGAACTAACAAACTTTGTTCACAATATGTTGAATATTTGAGCGAGTAAAAGTGAGGTATTTTAGTGCACTCACAATACTTCTATAGTTTGTTACATCTAAAAGTTGGGTCCTTATATCCTTGCATTATAAGTGATTTCAATAATTCTAGTACTCTAAAGAAGATCTTTAATATAGTTGCTTTGAGATAAAACCACTCCTCATTTGAAGCGCTTGATTTCAATACTTAAAAAGTAATTCAAGGAACTCTCTTTTATAGCAAATTCTTCACCAAACTGGTGGATTAGTTTTGAGATAAACATTTAATTTGTGGTGCCCTTGTAACCACGTCCCCAATAACTAGGTTATCAATGACGTAGCTAAACGCCTCCCTGGCTCTCGCCAGGACAACTGAACCGAGTCTAATGGCAATACGAGTAACTAAAAATACAAATTTTCAAAAATTTTTTAAACAAAACCCAAAAACAACTCTAACTATGGAATCATTTTCAAGGCAAGCTGCCAATGATCGTTTGTAGGAATTTCTGTTTAGGGTTTCGGTAAACCTCAAGTGACACTAATATAAATCCCAGTTATTCCATCCATAATTAAGTGACAAGCAGGTCATAATTGACAACCATAAGATGGTAACACAAAACAGTCACTCAAGACTCTGGTTCAGCTCAATCACAATCCTAGAGTAGACCATCCTCTAATTCCTGTGTCTCCAGAACCTAGGGAGAATAGGATGACAGGGGTGAGCATGCACCTTTCAAGCCCAATGAGTCTTCCCGGAGACACATAGTGATGGGTCTCCTTCAAGGAACGCAGGTTACTAATGGTAGCGATGCTGTCGGGTTGATCTGCACTCGAGTGAGAAACCTAAGGTTTGTCGGATCTTGCTATCTATTCTCCAGTTATCTTTGACTTTTGGATTTGAATAGCGGAAACACTCAAAACCAATAAAAGGGCACATGTTTCTTTAGCTTCCTCACTTGAAAGATAGTAGGAAGGTGGGTGAATTGGCTTGTGATGAATTATTACTCTCACAAGAGTACGTGGTGTAATAGTCAACCTAGACTATTAACCAAAGAAATAGGGGGTGGTGTTTCCTAGCAAGGACAACACACGATCTAAAAAATCACTCAAAGAGATTTTAATTATCAAAATCCATCAAAACATCATGCTTTATTTCGTGGGGTAGAGGCTTTTATATAGGCTTACAAGACTTCCCTTCCTGTTCTAAAAAGGTAATCTCCAATCCTAATGAAAGAGAGATTGGAAAAAATATCCTAAAGAAACTCAATTTCAGCCTTATAGATTTTACCAAATGGGGGTCTCAATCGGGTTTAGGGAGAGGGTTAGTGCACATTTTCCCATCTTTGTAGAGGTCCTATTGACTCCCTATCATTGGGCTTTAGTCTGTTGACTTTTCTACTCTTCAAGTCCATCTTCAGTCAGGCTCGTCTGACTAATAGGCTTTGGTCTCGAGTTGATAAGTTGGGCTTGGGGATGTTGGGCCACGTGCTTGATCAGCAACTTTAAGACTTGTTCAACCTTTTTAGTTCTATTTCTTGTCATGGGTCCAACAATATCTACTAAGAGATCTTTTGGTATACATTTGGATCCAATATAAGAGCTCTCAAAGGCTGTTTCGCATTTCCCCTTATGTCATTAGGGTCTTGCGCTTAGCTTGTATGAGAATGAGAAGTGGCTTGAGCTGCTTCTTCCTTTGGTGGAGGATAGTCTATTTTGATGTCCTTATCATTCCCTCCATGCTGGAAAGGACTCGTTCTCGAATAAAATGAATCTGCAAAATCAAACAAAGAATTGTTAGAAATATTAGTGAAAACGTTAAGCTTACCGACTTTTCTCGGTTTAGAACTTTTGGAACATAATGAATTGAATCTATGAGTTCACTTACCAAGCCTTTGAACCCTGTGACACATTAATAGAAAAGGGTAATTAGGCACATTAAAAGTCTTAGAAGACAACTACGCTCTCTATGGTGAAAGAGGGAGGTTTTCACAGGTTCCCTTAGAGAGAGTAACGAAAACTTCTTGTTGTCTTGTTTGCACTCTTCTTTCACTGATTTAGCAACGTAAGGCTATAGTCTCATTTCTTCTTGCATTGTCTCTTGAGCTTTAGAAGCTTGTGCAGGAGAAAGTGGCAAAAAGTTAAGTCTTTTTACCATTAATCATGAAAGAGTACCTGTTAGTCAACCCGTCAAAGGTGACTCTTCTGTCATATTCCCAATATCTGCCTAGGAGAATGTGACAGAAGTCCATTGGAAAAAAGTCACAAAGTACTTATTCCTTGAGAGGGCCAAGTAAAAAGAGTTACTTTGGCTTGTGAATGAGCTTTCTTCCCTCAACTATTTTCTAAGCATTGCAATCTGTAAGGCTTAGGATATTGCAAACATGTTAGTTATAAATATTTAACTAAAGATTCACTTACAACTTTTGTGTAGCTTCCATCGTCTATAATCAATAGTCGTTTCTTCTGCTGCTCAGTTTTACACCACATATGAAATATGTTGTTGCGTTGCTCAAGGCTAGGATCTGGAGAGTATTGAGCATTAAGTGAATGGACTAAGACAAGGTAAGGATTTCTTACCAAAGGACCATTAGGGTGCTCAATAGGATTTGCATTCTGACACTGATAAGATAAAAAGACATACTTGGGATTTTCTAATTCATCTTCATTGGTATCAATAAAGTTCTCATCATCCTCTTCTCCCGTAGTCAAAGGAGGCATATATGCTATCTCATCATCGCTTTCATCTATTTCGAAGAGCTCATTCTCCCTTATTGTATAAGCCATCTTATTTGGACATTGGGACTGCATGTGACCAATCCCATTACACTTGAAACAAGTGACAGGACGCTTATTACTCTGAACATTGCTAGCCTTAAACTTAGATGGTTTAGGCATGGATGAGGTGGCGGGTTTTGCGTTTGAAAGGGAGGGGGTGGCAGCCAAAATATGCTTTTTTGGCTGTTACTTTTTCCTTGTGAATAACTATTACTGTTAGACTGTCTTCTAAAGCTTGATTCATCATTTTTTTGCATATATTTCTCAATGAGCATGGCTTTTTGGAAACAATCTTCCAGGTCAGTGTACCCATTGATCTCAATCCTCTGACTGATCGTATCATTGAGACCATCGAGAAATCTCACTATTGCTGCATCATCATCCACATATATCTTCATTTTATAGTGGAGGGATTCAAGATCACTGTAGTACTTTGCAAAAGTACATGTTCCTTGCCTGCAACTATGCAACTTTTTATGTAAGTCATGAATAAAAGACGAAGGAATAAACTTACTACGCATTAATTCTCTAAGTTCTTCCCAACTGGAAACTGGAAGTCGCTCCATGTGTCGTCTATCTTGAACTATTGTAGCCCACCAAATAGCTGCATGTTGCTTGAATTTGGTAGTGGCTAGCTTCATTTTCTCAGCTCCGTAAAGTCATTAGCCTTAAAAATCTGTTCTATCTAAAATTGCCAATCAAAATACGTTTCAGGATCATACTTTCCTAAAAATTTAAGAATCTCAAATTTAATGTTATATTGAAATTGAAAATTAGGGCAAAGAAGCTTGATGAGTTTCTAAACGGGAGTGTGAGATGTTGGAGTTGAATACATAAGCTATGCTTGTGTTGTACTTTTTCCCAATAATATATCAATTTATGTTTTGGTTATATCTTGTTGTGCATTAATTGTCCATTTGTATTATGTAAGTAGATGATGAGGTGTCTTGTGTGACACAGTAGATCTCATCATTGGTTGAAAGACATAATATATAAATGAGGTTCATAACCGAGACAGCTTTGGACAAACTGTCGGTTTAGGTTATTATGTGATTCGGATAATTGATTTGTCTAAACTAATTGAATCATATAGATATACCCTGGACATATTGAACTTGACCTTTAGGAATGATTTGTCTTTACTGGTTTAATAGACAAATCGTTCCTTGTATTCTATCTCTTAATCCCTAGACTCGAGCGGGCCTGAGGATTAGATATAGTGTACTTTGATCTGCCAAAGGGTGAAGTCAATTGTGGCCAATAGTCTCGGTAGGTTGGGTGCGCATGATTAGTTACTTGGTGTGCTGCTGCTTGTCGAAAGGAAACCATGTACCGGTGCGTCCGGGGTGATGGTGCTCCCGAGATGAGCTCGAAATGTTTATTATACTAAACCCGGCCGGTGGACTTATGTCCGGTATAGTAAAAAGGTCGAGTGGTACTAGTCTCGGAATTACAGAAGTTAATTAATTAATTTATCAGTAAATTAATAAATTAACGAGCACTATATCTTTGATGCTGGGAGATTATGAATATAATTTAATTAAGTTGTTCCGAAAGCAATTCTGGTGTAGGATGGTAGTGCCAAAATTAATCCGTTAGTGGTATGATTAATTTTGTAATGGGTTAATTGAATAGGTAGAATTAATTAATTGATTAATTATTCCTAAGGGTTAATTGAGTAATTAACAAAGTGAAATTATTTAATTAATTCCTAAGGGTTAATTGAGTAATTAACAAAGTGAAATTATTTAATTAATTAATTAAGTCTTAAGTTTCAATTGGAATTAGGAAATCCTAGAGATTAGGAAATCTAGTAGGATTTGGTTTATCCTATCAGATTGGTTGCCTAATTGGATTTGGAAACTAATTAATTACCTAAACCCATTAGGAAGATCTATCCTAAACCAACTTAGGGTCTCTCTTGTAACTCTATATATAGACAAGGGATTAGCTATTCAAGACATACAATTCCATAAGTTTTCAAGACAAGAAAACTAGAGAGAGAAAATTCTAGAGAGAGAAAAATTTCTCTCTCCAAGTCGGATTTTCAAGGGAAAATTTCGGTTGGTCTTTGGTTCTTTATTGGCCGAATTTGGGCCTTGATTTTATACCAGCTGCGAGTAATTTTCTCTCTCTCTGGGCGGTGCGTTTACAGTACGTGCCAGGTGCTGCAGTGCTAGAATTTTCTAGCAGGTGGATTGTGGTGATTAGCTGATCAATTGACTTTTAGTTCATTGCCCACACAACGTGAAGTCAAAGTCTTGAGGCATACAAGAGAATCACCAAGTGCGCGCTTCAAAGGTACTTTTCTAAGATTCCGCTTTAATTAGAAATTTTTGTTGCGTGGTAAATCGAGCAAGTGCAAACCCAGATCCTATGTGGCAATCCTTGCAATTGGTATCAGAGCCTGGTTTTGGGTTCTATGCTTGTTCGATTTATTACATGGTTTTATTTTGCAGGTGGTTAAGAAATCCTGACTATTATGGTTATGTTTGTATGGGTTTTAATCAAACTCCGGGACATGTTCGGATTTAATTTTATTATGAATGTTTGTAATAGTATAACCACGTGCTGGAAGTCGTGTAGGATTAGATTAAATCTGTAGTAGGATTTTTTCTATGTAATTTTGATTATTTAATTTTCCTAGAAGCCTTGTAGTACGAGAATTAATTTTTGTAATCGAAGGCGTTATGGTGGGCAACTTGAATTCGTGGGTTTTGGGTTAACGTTAATTCATAGAAACCCAGGAAAATCTAGAACGAATTGCAAGAAGACAAAATAGCGTGGGAAAAGTGAAGGAGGAGGTGGCGGCAGGAGGCGGCGCGGGCGACGACCGCCGGCAACCTTGGCAGGCAGCGCAGGTGCCTCGCGGCGCGCACAACCCATGCGGGCTGTGCGCGCATGCTGGGCCGCGAGCACGGCCCGTGCGGCCCGTTCGGGCTGCGTTTTTGGCCCATTTTTCCTCCAGTTTTTGTTTTTTGAAGTTAAAGACTCTCTCCATCGAGTGACATGACGGGACACGAGATCAAGGCAGAAGATAGAAGCAATTAAAACCATAATAGTAGGGGAATTTATTTTTCGTATTTATTTCCCGTATTTCCCGTATTTATCGTTTTAATTTTTATGCTTTATTTTTATGTTGTATTTTAGATGCATGATTTTAAAGCATGACTGGTTTTATGGTTTCACATAACTTAGGTTAGTTAATTGCATGTTAAAACTGAAAAAACCCTCAATTTGAAAATCTAAGTGGGAGCGGGTTGGTTTAATATTCTCATGGCCACCATTACGAGTTCATATGTGATGTGGGTGGGCTTGCGTGTTGGCATGAGGGCCTTCCTCCATTCGGATGAGTGCAGCCCCGAGATCGCTAGATTATGAATTTCTGAGTAAGATGACTAGAGCGAGTTTAACTAGGAGAAATACGGCACCCTCTCCATCTGAGGCGCACTATCCTGAGGTAACAGACTCAGAAGTCACGTAATGGCATACACTTAGTGTACGATCTGTAGTGTTCCTCCCAAGAGGTTACGCTGCTTATTTGTACGGCTGAAAGCACCGACTATTAGCTACATTGATCAGTAGATCATTTGGTCAGACGGTGTAGTTAATGAACTTGGTTCTTCTTAAACGAATGTGGGTTAGCGTAAATGTCCACACTGCGTGGCTTGTGAGAATCCCGATGGATGAGATGTTGGTGGATTATAATTATTGTTTTGAGGGAAGTCAATAATTAATAGAATTTCATGTTTTTGAAATTCTAGGTTAATAACTGAAACATTGTCTGTTTGTTACTTTTACAGTTTTATCGATATGACATTCAACCCCTTAGCTGCTATTTTGAAAAAAAATAAATTAACTAGAACTAATTATGTCGATTGGAGTCGTAACTTGGACATTGTCCTTATGGCTGAGAGCACTCCTGTGAGAGATCATGTCATTGACGTGATTAGTAACATCAACAAGGTTGAGATAGTAGGAGGCGAAGTCGTTGGTGAAACCAAAGTCGATATTACCCTCCGGATCTTGTCTCAAAGCTATGAGCAGATTCGGTTGAACTACAACATAAGTAAGATGTTGAGTACATCATCCGAGCTCTTGGCAGAGTTGGTGGCGGCTAAAAGTCTTCTTCAAGAGAAGAAGCGAGCTTTAGTTGCAGTCAAAGCTTTAGAATCTTCTTTTGAGCCTGAGGCTGGAAAGAAGAAGAGAAAGCTCGAGGGAGTAGCTAAAATGCACAAATTGTGCCTAAGCCAGATATTACAAAGAAGAAGTCGAAAGACAAGTGCTTCAAGTGCAATAAGACGGGACATTGGAAATCGGATTGTCCAAAGCTTATAAGTACGATAGTTTCTGCCTTAATTACTGAGACATGTTTAGCGGTGATTCCCACAGATATTTGGTGTGTGGATTCAGGTGCCACTGACCATGTTTGTAATTCCTTGCAAGGGTTCCAAGTGACCTGGAAGCTTAGAGAGGGCGAACTGGACATCTACATGGGTGACACTACAAGAGTGTCAATAGAAGAAGTGGGAGTTGTCAATTTAAATTTTGAAAATTGTAGATTAGAGTTAGTTAATTGTCTTTATGTATCGAGTTTTAGAAAGAACCTTATTTTGGTTTCTAAACTCTTAAAGAAAGGTTATAAGCTTGTTTTTTCTGATGAGTCTGTATTTATTAGAAGAAATGGGAAACTTATTTGTTCTGGTTCATTGGTTGACAATTTATTTGTGGTTAACTCTAATTCCCCTGTTGCGCAAAACATAGAAATAGATATCTCAGTATCTAACATTAATAAGAGGAAGAAACCTTCTGAAATGAATCAAACCTATCTTTGGCATCTCAGGCTAGGTCATATAAACCTTTGTAGGATTCAGAGGTTGGTCAATGATGGACCTTTAGGTTCATTAGAGATTGACAGTTATACAACCTGCGAATCTTACTTGGAAGGTAAGATGACCAAGAGACCTAAAAGGTTATAGAGCTAAAGAAGTATTGGAGTTGATTCATTCTGACTTGTGTGGACCTATGACGGTCCAGGTACGAGGTGGGTTCGAGTATTTCATGACGTTCACGGATGACTACTCAAGGTACGGGTACATTTACCTAATGCGCCACAAGTCCGAATATTTTGGCAAGTTCAAAGAGTTTCTGGCAGATGTGGAGAAGCATCATGGTAAGAGTATCAAGACACTGCATTTAGATCGTGGTGGGGAGTACCTGTCCCATGAATTTCGAGATTACCTCAGTGAGGTAGGAATTCAGTCTCAGTTGTCTGCATCTAGCATGCCACAGCAGAATGGTGTAGCAGAAAGGAGGAATCGATCTCTTATGGAAATGGTTAAGTCCATAATGAGCTATAGTGATTTGCCAAGTTCGTTCTGGGGATATGCCTTAGAAACGACAATGTATATTCTTAATCTTGTTCCATCTAAAACCGTGCCTTCAACCCCAGTAGAGTTGTGGAATGGCCGCAAGCCCAGTCTAAGACATCTCAAAATTTGGGGCTGCCCAGCACATGTGCTTAAGACAGATACGACTAAGTTAGATACGAGAACAGAGTTAATGCTGTTTGTAGGATATCCTAGGGGAACAAAAGGTGGTCTATTCTATAGTCCTAAAGATCAGAAGGTGGTGGTTAGTACCAATGCTAGATTTTTAGAAGAGGACTATGTCTTAGACCACAAGCCCAAGAGTAAGATAGTACTAGAAGAGCTTAGATGACAAACTACTAATCCTGATGCACTCACAAGTAGATACACCACACACTGCACATGAGATCACAGATAATGCGCCTACACAGGTGGTGCCTTGTTGTAGTAGGAGGGTTATAAGACAGCCCGACAGGTTCATTGGCGTGGGAGAGGCCTCAGACCTAGTCCCAGGTGTGCCTGAACCTGACCCGGTTAACTACAATGAGGATCTATGAGATAAAGATGCAGAGTCTTGGAGTAAGGCAATGATATCCGAGATGCGGTTAATGGACCACAATCAAGTCTGGGAGCTTGTGGACCTGCCTGATGGGTTTAAGCCCATTGGATGCAAGTGGGTCTACAAACGTAAGAGAAGACCTGACGGAAAGGTAGAAACCTTTAAAGCTAGGCTGGTGGGGAAGGGGTATACTCAGAAAGAGGGAATCGATTATGAGGAAACCTTCTCCCCGGTAACCATGCTTAAGTCGATCCGGATTCTCTTAGCCATAGCTGCTCATTTGGATTATGAGATTTGACAGATGGATGTCAAGACAACTTTCCTAAACGGAAGTCTTGAGGAAACCATCTTTATGCAGCAACCAGAGGGATTCATTGAAAAATGCCAAGAGCATAAGGTTTGCAGGCTTAAAAGGTCCATTTACGGACTTAAGCAGGCATCCAGATCTTGGAACATTCGGTTTGATGAGGTAATCCAGTCCTTTGGATTTACTCAGTTTCCGGATGAGCAATTGTGTACTGTAGACGTGATGGAAACTCAGTGGTGTTTCTTGTGTTTTACGTAGATGACATTCTATTGATTAGCAACAACAAGAAAGTGTTATCAGACGTAAAGACATGGCTGTCCAAGCAATTTGATATGAAGGACTTAGGAGAAGCGGGACATATCCTTGGGATAGAGATAATTTGAGATCGTAGGAAATGTTCGTTAACGCTCTCCCAAGCTTCGTACATAGATACGATTCTAAGAAAGGTTTTCTACCTTTCAGACATGGAGTGTTTCTATCTAAGGAACAGTCCCCTAAGAGACTTTTGAGGAGATAGAGGCCATGAAGACAGTTCTTTATGCTTCGGCAGTAAGAAGTCTCATGTATGCCATGTTGTGTACGAGGCCTGATATCTTGTATGCCGTTGGCATGGTAAGCAAATATCAGAGTAACCCCGGGAAAGCTCATTGGGAGGCAGTAAAATGCATTCTCAAGTATCTGCGCAGAACGAGAGACCAAGTTCTGGTCTATCAGGCGCCTGAGCTAGTACCCCGAGGTTACACAGATTCGGATTTCCAAGGTGACAGGGACAAGAGCAAGTCTACCTCAGGGTATGTGTTTACTCTGGGAGGTGGAGCCATAGTTTGGCGGAGTGTCAAGCAGAAATGCGTGGCGGACTCTACCATGGAGGCTGAATACGTTGCCACATCAAAGGCAGCGAAAGAAGCAGTATGGCTCAAGAACTTCCTAGTGGACTTAGATGTGATTCCTGGTTTGCAAAAGTCTATCACGGTTTATTGTGATAACAACGATGCAGTAGCAAACTCGAAGGAACCATGAGTCCACAAGGCGAGTAAACATATACAGCGCAAGTACCACCTGATACGAGACATCGTAAAGAGGAAAGACGTGATCGTGGCTAAGATAGCATCAGAAGATAACCTTGCATATCCGTTCACGAAGACATTAACTTCGAAAGTCTTTGAGGCTCACGTGGAGGGCATGGGAATCAGATACTTAGGAGAGCCATAATAGTTTTTCTAGATATGTAGCAGTAGAATGTATAGGAGTTGTATGTAGTTGTATACTTAAAGCACAATCGGTTTAGGTTATAATGTGATTCGGATAATTGGTTTGTCTAAACTAATTGAATCATATAGATATGCCCGGGGCATATTCAACTTGACCTTTAGGAATGATTTGTCTTGTACTGATTTAATAGATAAATCGTTCCTTGTATTCTATCTCTTAATCCCTAGACTCGAGCGAGCATGAGGATTAGACATAGTGTACTTTGATCTGCCAAAGGGTGAGGTCAATTGTGGCCAATAGTCTCGGTAGGTTGGGTGCGCGTGTTTAGTTAGTTGGTGTGCTGCTGCCTGTCGAAAGGAAACCATGTACTGGTGCGTCCAGGGTGATGGTGCTCCCGAGATGAGCTCGAAATGTTTATTATACTAAACCTGGCCGGTGGACTTATATCCGGTATAGTAAAAAGGTCGAGTGGTACTAGTCTCGGAATTAAAGAAGTTAATTAATTAATTTATCAGTAAATTAATAAATTAACGAGCACTATATCTTTGATGTGGGGAGATTATGAATATAATTTAATTAAGTTGTTTCAGAAGCAATTCTGGTGTAGGATGGTAGTGCCAAAATTAATCCGTTAGTGGTTCGATTAATTTTGTAATGGGTTAATTGAATAGGTAGAATTAATTAATTGATTAATTATTCCTAAGGGTTAATTGAATAATTAACAAAGTGGAATTATTTAATTAATTCCTAAGGGTTAATTGAGTAATTAACAAAGTAGAATTAATTAATTAATTAATTAAGTCTTAAGTTTCAATTGGAATTAGGAAATCCTAGAGATTAGGAAATCTAGTAGGATTTGGTTTATCCTATCAGATTGGTTGCCTAATTGGATTTGGAAACTAATTAATTACCTATACCCATTAGGAAGACCAATCATAAACTAACTTGGGGTCTCTCTTGTAACTCTATATATAGACAAGGGATTAGGTATTCAAGACATACAATTCCATAAGTTTTCAAGACAAGAAAACTAGAGCGAGAAAATCCTAGAGAGAGAAAACTTTCTCTCTCCAAGTCAGATTTTCAAGGGAAAATTGCGGCAGGTCTTTGGTTCTTTATTGGCCAAATTTTGGCCTTGGTTTTATACCAGTTGCGAGTAATTTTCTCTCTCTCCGGGCGGTGCGTTTACAGTACGTGCCAGGTGTTGCGGTGCTAGAATTTTCTAGCAGGTGGATTGTGGTGATTAGCTGATCAATTGACTTCTAGTTCGTTGCCCACACAACGTGAAGTAAAATTCTTGAGGCATACAAGAGAATCACCAAGTGCGCGCTTCAAAGGTACTTTTCAAAGATTCTGCTTTAATTAGAAATTTTTGTTGCGTGGTAAATCGAGCAAGTGCAAACCCAGATCCTATGTGGCAATCCTTGCATGAGATTCATCAAAATCGTAGTTCAAGTTGGAGGAAACTTGAGGTTGTTGTTCTGGCACTGACTATTGGAATAGAATACATAAGCTATGCTTGTATTGTACAGTTTCCCAGATTAATATATCGATTCGTGTTTTTAGTCATATCTTGTTGTGCATTAATTGCCCATTTATATTATGTAAGTAGATGATGAGGTGTCTTGTGCGACACAGTAGATCTCATCATTGGTTGAAAGACATAATATATAAATGAAGTTCGTAACCGAGACAGTTTTGGACAAACTGTTGGTTTAGGTTATTATGTGATTCAGATAATTGGTTTGTCTAAACTAATTGAATCATATAGATATGCCCGGGGCATATTAAACTTGACCTTTAGGAATGATTTGTCTTGTACTAATTTAATAGACAAATCGATCCTTGTATTCTATCTCTAAATCCCTAGACTCGAGTGGGCATGGGGATTATATATAGTGTACTTTGATCTGCCAATAGGTGAGGTCAATTGTGGCCAATAGTCTCGGTAGGTTGGGTGCGCGTGTTTAGTTACTTGGTGTGCTCCTGCTTGTCGGAAGAAAACCATGTACCGGTGCATCCGGGGTGATGGTGCTCCCGAGATTAGCTCGAAATGTTTATTATACTAAACTCAGCCGGTGGACTTATGTCCGGTATAGTAAAAAGGTCGAGTGGTACTAGTCTCGGAATTAAAGAAGTTAATTAATTAATTTATCAGTAAATTAATTTTAATTAACGAGCACTATATCTTTGATGTGGGGAGATTAATGAATATAATTTAATTAAGTTGTTCCGGAAGCAATTCTGGTGTAGGATGGTAGTGCCAAAATTAATCCGTTAGTGGTACGATTAATTTTGTAATGGGTTAATTGAATAGGTAGATTTAATTAATTAATTGGTTAATTATTCCTAAGGGTTAATTCAGTAATTAACAAAGTGGAATTATTTAATTAATTCCTAAGGGTTAATTAAGTAATTAACAAAGTGGAATTATTTAATTAATTAATTAAGTCTTAAGTTTCAATTGGAAATAGGAAATCTTAGAGATTAGAAATCTAGTAGGATTTGGTTTATCCTATCAGATTGGTTACCTAATTGGATTTGGAAACTAATTCATTACCTAAACCCATTAGGAAGACCAATCCTAAACCAACTTGGGGTCTCTCTTGTAACTCTATAAATAGACAAGGGATTAGGTATTCAAGACATACAATTCCATAAGTTTTCAAGACAAGAAAACTAGAGAGAGAAAACTTTCTCTCTCCAAGTCGGATTTTCAAGGGAAAATTGCGGCTGGTTTTTGGTTCTTTATTGGCCAAATTTTGGCCTTGGTTTTATACCAGTTGCGAGTAATTTTCTCTCTCTCCGGGCGGTGCGTTTACAGTACGTGCCAGGTGTTGCGGTGCTAGAATTTTCTAGCAGGTGGATTGTGGTGATTAGCTGATCAATTGACTTCTAGTTCGTTGCCCACACAACTTGAAGTCAAAGTCTTGAGGCATACAAGAGAATCACCAAGTGTGCGCTTCAAAGGTACTTTTCAAAGATTCCGCTTTAATTAGAAATTTTTGTTGCGTGGTAAATCAAGCAAGTGCAAACCCAGATCCTATGTGGCAATCCTTGCATGAGATTCATCAAAATCGTAGTTCTAGTTGGAGGAAACTTGAGGCTGTTGTTCAGGCACTGAACTGTTGGAATAGAATACATAAGCTATGCTTGTATTGTACAGTTTCCCAGATTAATATATCGATTCGTGTTTTTAGTCATATCTTGTTGTGCATTAATTGTCCATTTATATTATGTAAGTAGAAGATGAGGTGTCTGGTGCGACACAGTAGATCTCATCATTGGTTGAAAGACATAATATATAAATGAGGTTCGTAACCGAGACAGTTTTGGACAAACTGTTGATTTAGGTTATTATGTGATTCAGATAATTGGTTTGTCTAAACTAATTGAATCATATGGATATGCCCGGGGCATATTAAACTTGACCTTTAGCAATGATTTGTCTTGTACTGATTTAATAGACAAATCGATCCTTGTATTCTATCTCTAAATCCCTAGACTCGAGTGGGCATGAGGATTAGATATAGTGTACTTTGATCTGCCAATAGGTGAGGTCAATTGTGGCCAATAGTCTCGGTAGGTTGGGTGCGCGTGTTTAGTTACTTGGTGTGCTCCTGCTTGTCGGAAGAAAACCATGTACCGGTGCATCCGGGGTGATGGTGCTCCCGAGATTAGCTCGAAATGTTTATTATACTAAACTCAGCCGGTGGACTTATGTCCGGTATAGTAAAAAGGTCGAGTGGTACTAGTCTCGGAATTAAAGAAGTTAATTAATTAATTTATCAGTAAATTAATTTTAATTAACGAGCACTATATCTTTGATGTGGGGAGATTAATGAATATAATTTAATTAAGTTGTTCCGGAAGCAATTCTGGTGTAGGATGGTAGTGCCAAAATTAATCCGTTAGTGGTACGATTAATTTTGTAATGGGTTAATTGAATAGGTAGATTTAATTAATTAATTGGTTAATTATTCCTAAGGGTTAATTCAGTAATTAACAAATTAGAATTATTTAATTAATTCCTAAGGGTTAATTAAGTAATTAACAAAGTGGAATTATTTAATTAATTAATTAAGTCTTAAGTTTCAATTGGAATTAGGAAATCCTAGAGATTAGGAATCTAGTAGGATTTGGTTTATCCTATCAGATTGGTTACCTAATTGGATTTGGAAACTAATTCATTACCTGAACCCATTAGGAAGACCAATCCTAAACCAACTTGGGGTCTCTCTTGTAACTCTATAAATAGACAAGGGATTAGCCATTCAAGAAACACAATTCAATAGATTCATTATTCAAGAATCTAGAGAGATAAAATTCTAGAGAGAGTTTTCTCTCTCAAGAACGAATTTTTGAGCAAATAGGCGGCTGGTTTTCTTCATCAAGTGGCCGAGAATATTGGTCCAAAATACTAGCCCCGTGTGTTGCTTTCTCTCTCTCCGGGCAATGCGTTTGCAGTACGTGCTAGGTGCGGAGGTGCTGAATTTTTTTTAGCAGGTGGATTGTGGTGAGTTGCTGATCAATTGACTTCTAGATTGTTGCCCACACAACAAGAGGTCATAGTCTTTGAGGCATACAAGAGAATCGCCAGGTGCACGCTTCAAAGGTAACTTTCTAAGGTTTCGCTTTAATTAAAAATTTTTGTTGCTTGGTAAATCGAGCATGTGCAAACCCAGATCCTATGTGGCAAAATTCTTTCATGAACCAAAATGAGTTTTCTTAGGAGTCCTGGTTATGTGGCCTTGGTTAACTAATTCTTCCCCACTCCCAACTTCTAGATTTCCAATGTGTTGGTTCATCTCTGTTAACTATGCTTGTAAGCATGCAATTTATGCTGCAATATGCTCCATAGAAATATAATGTTTAGGGACTGGCTCTTCCCTAATGTTATTATCCTTGTTGTTGTTTCTCTCCATCTTGCAAAAGAAGTTAGATCACACAAGAAAAGACCAAGAGTAAAAAATGTTGGAGTAGAATACATAAGCTATGCTTGTATTGTACAGTTTCCCAGTTTAATATATCGATTTGTGTTTCAGTCATATTTTGTTGTGCATATTTATGTCCATTTATATTATGTAAGTAGATGATGAGGTGTCTGGTGTGACACAGTAGATCTCATCATTGGTTGAAAGACATAATATATAAATAAGGTTCGTAACCGAGACAGCTTTGGACAAACTGTCGGTCTAGGTTATTATGTGATTCAGATAATTAGTTTGTCTAAACTAATTGAATCATATAGATATGCCCGGGGCATATTGAACTTGACTCTTAGGAATGATTTGTCTTGTACTGATTTAATAGACAAATCGATCCTTGTATTCTATCTCTAAATCCCTAGACTCGAGTGGGCATGAGGATTAGACATAGTGTACTTTGATCTGCCAATGGGTGAGGTCAAATGTGGCCAATAGTCTCGGTGGGTTGGGTGCGCGTGTTTAGTTACTTGGTGTGCTGCTGCTTGTCGAAAGGAAACCATGTACCGGTGCGTCCGGGGTGATGGTGCTCCCGAGATGAGCTCGAGATGTTTATTATACTAAACCCGGCCGGTGGACTTATGTCCGGTATAATAAAAAGGTCGAGTGGTACTAGTCTCGGAATTAAAGAAGTTGATGAATTAATTTATCAGTAAATTAATGAATTAACGAGCACTATATCTTTGATGTGGGGAGATTATGAATATAATTTAATTAAGTTGTTCCGGAAGCAATTCTGGTGTAGGTTGGTAGTGCCATAATTAATCCGTTAGTGGTACTATTAATTATGTACTGGGTTGTTGACAAAGGTAGATTTAATTAATTTAGAAATTAATTAATCCTTGTGTCAGTTGGTTGTGAATCATCCCAGGAACTGGTTTGGGATAAGTGAATCCCTGTGTCAGTTAGGAGTGATTCATCCCAGGAACTGGATTGGGATAAGTAAATCCCTGTGACAGTTGGGAGTGTATCAGTCCAGGAACAGGATTGAAGGAAACAGAATCTGTATCAGTCCAGAAACAGGATTGAAGGAAAACAGAAACCCAGTAGGAAGACCAATCCTAAACCAACTTGGAGTCTCTCTTGTAACTCTATAAATAGACAAGGGATCAGTCATTCAGAAAACACAATAACTCAATTAATCCACAGGATTTCTAGAGAGAGAAAATTCTAGAGAGAGAAAACGTTTCTCTCTCCAAGTCGAATTTTCAAGAAAGTGTGCGGCTGATTTTTGGGTTTCTAGTGGCTAAAATTTTGGCCTTGGTCTATACCAGCTGCGCGTAGCTTTCTCTCTTTGCGGGCGGTGCGTTTATAGTACGTGCCAGGTGCTGCGGGGCTAGAATTTTCTAGCAGGTGGATTATGGTGAGTAGCTGATCAATTGACTTCTAGTTCGTTGCCCACACAACGTGAAGTCATAGTCTTGAGGCATACAAGAGAATCACCAAGTGCACGCTTCAAAGGTACTTTTCTAAGATTCCGCTTTAATAGAAATTTTTGTTGCGTGGTAAATCGAGCAAGTGCAAACCCAGATCCTACCAAAATCTTTCAATAAACAAAAATAAAAAATAAGAGAGAAAGAAAGACACAAACGACATGAAAAGAAAACAAAAAGGAAAAAGTGTACCACAGTCGCACATTGTGCGAGGGGGCTACTAGCGGCCAAACCCAACCAACTAGTGACTTTAGTTACCAATGATGCGTGCATTGCCATAGGCTACTAGGGTTACACTCTAAGGTTCTTCACTAGGTTATCTTCCTTTCAGCTTGTTTCGAAGGTAAACAGATCCCTTTAGGGAGGTGTGACGCAATGGTATCTTCTAAAAAAACTCAAAATTACAAAACTGACACTAAAACTGGTTCTTAAACAAAAATAAGACACAAAACAACTAGTATTGAAAGGACAAATCCAATAGAAACTAAAAATTGAATACAAAATAAAGGTGACCAAAAATAGGTACTATATAAGTAGATGCTTATTAAGTCATACAAAAGTAAACAAAACCAAAGTAAGCGGATGACTCTTGCAGTAAATTAGTATCAATAAATTAATATCAGTAATACATAATTGATGTATTTGACACATTTGATTAAATTTTAAATTTTAAAATATAGAATATAATTTACATTGAAATATTAATATTTTAGTCAAATTAAAAATAAATGATATAATTATTTCTTATTTGTGTAAAAGTAAATAAAATGTTTCATTATAAAAATTGTTTTTGTGAATAAAAGTTTTTATATTAAATTTATTTGTATAAAAGTAAATAAAATTATTATAAAAATTATGTTGCAAAAGTAAAAGCCTACAAATCTACAAATATTTTTATGCAGTGAATTTTTACCCAAATACTTTTTTTAGTATGCAACATAAACAAAAGCCTACAAATCTAGTTTAATTTTATGTTGAAACTATCCACTGTAAAAGAAGAAACAAAAACAAAGTTAAATTGAAATATTACAAATTTTGAGTGAGGAGACATCAAAGAGGAGAGAAAGGTTTTGATTGCTTATGGAAGACATGAAACTTTGTGTAAAAAGAAATAAAATATAACTTCATCATCACCAGGAATTAAATTGTATATTTTCTATTGATGAAAGTTATAAATACATTCAATTACATAATAGTCATTATTTTTATTTAAATATATGATATATATATATATGTGTGTGTGTGAAATTTTAAATAGATATATATTATCTTTATTTGTTAATAATCATAAATATTTAAAAAACGTTTATGATGTATTCAACATATAATATTTAAAATTTTGAAACTTAATTAATGATAATTAATGTCAGTAATTGATAAGTGAAATTTAAATTGATTGATTGATTAAATTGATCATTTTTTATCCATGAATGTTATAGATAAATATATTAAATTAGATAATAATTATTATTTTTGTTTAAAATTATAATAAATGTGAAATTTAAAATGGATATATAAAATGTTTCTTTGTTAATAATCATCAATATTTAAAAAGAAATTAATGATGTATTCAAAATGTGAAATTTTATTCTAATACATATTTGACGATTTGAAAATCGGATTAAAATATTTTGAACTTTTAGATTATTAGTTTCATAGCAAACAATTTCCTTTTTAGAAATTAATTTATGTTTAAAAAAAATAAACTTAATAATATAAAAAAAGTATTATTAACATTTAAACACTGAAAAGCACCCAAATAATAATAATAATGATTAGATATGTATAAATATTACAATAAAAAAAGTAATATTTTCTCCAATTAATAAAAATTTTAAGAGATAATGGAGGAAAAATTGGAGAAAGAACATTATTTGAAATTCGTGAGAAGAGTGGGCAAGATGAAGATGAGATAAAGTTGTTGATTCTTTGTGGAAGATATGAATATTTATGTTAAAAAAAACACACACACACACAAATCTCATAATGAGTCTTTATCATCAAGATAAACATAATGATAATATAAAAAAAATTTTGAAATAAGAGATGAAGGTAAAGAATATAATTATATTTTATAATTTCTATTGATAATTGACAATTAGTAATTAAATTATAATAAAAAATTGTGAAAAATGATTGTGCCACCGCACATTTAAATTTTTTTTATTATTGCAATTAATAAAAATTTTAAGAGTTTATGGAAAAAGATTTGTAGAAAGAGCACAATTGGAATTCATGAGAGTGAGGGAGATGAAGGATGAGAGAGAGTTGTTGATTCTTTGTGGAATACATGAAAATTTTGGGAAAAAAAAACATACACACACACAAACTCATAATCAGTCTTTGTCATCACGATGAACATAATCAAAATATAAAATAAAAGGTTTAATCCAAATTAATTAAAACTATAACGGAAATACGTTTGGTATGGGGATTTCAGTTCTATGCGCTGATGAGAGAGAGTTGTTGATTCATTGTGGAAGCTATAAAGATTTCTGTAAAAGAAAAAGAAAAATCTCATTATTAGTCTTCATCATCACGCTGAATATAATGAAGACATGAAGATATATAAGAAAATTACATATTGAAGATTTTGGCTCTGTGCTGTGAGAATGAATTGTTGATTTCTTGTGGAAACCATGAAGATTTCTGTAAAAAAAAAAAAAAAAAAGTCTTTTATGATGATGATGAATATAATGAAGATATGAAGATATAAAAGAAATGAAGAAAAAAAATACATATTGAGGATTTTAGGTCGGTGTGCTATGAGAATGAATGTTGGATGAGAATTGAATAGAGATATATAATAGTGGTTGAAGATAAAAATTTTCAAATATCAAATGAACGAAAAAAGATTGAATTATATTTTAAAAATTCAAAAGTAACTCATGATAAGTGATAATAGTTTAGGAATTGATTGAAATTCTTAATGTATAAGGAAAAAATAAAAAGGAATATTGATACAAATTTGGATTTAAATGACACGTCATCAGTAGAGGGACCGGTTGCTCAAGAATTTCTAAGGTGGAGGGCCTAGTTGCTCAAAAATTTCTTCTGTTTTAGTATATTTATATAAGATTAAGATAAGATTATTAAGATATAATCTTAATACTAATACTAATTTGAATATGAATATATAAATTAATCATTTTTTATATTTTTTGAATATATATAAAATTATATTGATATTAAAATTAGTATTACAATTATATATATCATCATATTTAAAATTTAAAGTTGTAATTTAATTTATCTACTACATTGAAAATGAAAAAAAGGATTACATAATTTAAGACTATTTCATTTAGGTAATAGTTATCAGTTTTTTATTTTTAAAATTTTATCAGATTTATTAAAATATACGATTTTTGAATTTTGAAAAATTTGTTTTATATAAATACATAGATTGAGATAATAATTATCATTATTTATGTTACAATATATAATTAATGAAAAATTTATAAATGGATATATATGATATTTATTTGTCATTTATATGGAATTTTAGTATGTATAAAAATAAAAATATTGATAAATTATTAAATATAATTATGTGATTATTAAAATGTAATTATAATATTTTGTGAGATATATTAAAGTAGTGGATGAATTTCTGATATATTTTCAAGTTTGATATTAATATGGTAAGGAAGTAAATATCAAAAAGTGAATATATAATATTTTTCAAATAAGAATTATATAAGTCAATTTATAATTTATTGGAACTATTGTAATGAAATCAAAATCAAAATTTGAATTTTTGACCAAAAAAATCCCAAAAATTCATATGTAGACAAAAGAAGATGAATTATAAATTTTTGGCCGGAAAGAGGCCTTCAAAATTCGAATGTTGATGAATTCGGATTTTGAAAATTCGAATTTATGAACAATCGGATTTTGAAAATCCGAAATATCACCAAACCGTTTTAAATTAAAAATTAATTAGAATGATTAATTAGATTAATTAAATTCAAATTCTAGAAATCCGAAATTCTACAAATTCGGATTTTAGAAATCTAAATTTGTCACTATAAAAAAAATTAAAGAGGATTATGAAAATGAAATTTTCGAAAATTAATTAATTGAATTAAAATAATTCGGATTTATAAAATTCAAAATGCTTAAATTCGAATTTTTAAAATCCGAATTGTGGTAAAAAAAAGTAAAAAATAAAAGTGTTGATTTGATTAGTTAGTAAGAATGAAATTACAACTTTTAATGTACCAAAATTTAAATGTAAATAAATCAATACGAAAGAATATTCATATTGAATTGAAACAAAAAATCTAAAATGTTGAAATATGATAAATATTATAAAATCTCAAAATCAAAAAAAAATCTAACTACTAAATCCATATCTCGTAGGTGGAGGCGCATTTCTTCTACCTACTCTCTTTGAAATAGGTCAGGTACTAGAACCTGAACCCTATGAACCTCCACCTCTAGAACCTCTATCTCCAGCTCCACCTCCACCTCCACCCCTTGGACCCCGTGGCGGCAGTGGACCGCCATCATCATCGCTTGAGTTATCCTCTTCCAATTCATTATCTTCAGCTTCTTTATCTTCGCCCTCAATATGTTCCACAAATAGTGGCTCTCCTTGCTCTTCATGGATGACACTCCTTTTTCTGCCACCCCCTCTTGGAGGAGCGTGCCTTTGTGGGCGAGCCGGAATAGGGGCCTGAGTGAAAGGAGGTGGATTATCCATGAGTAATTGGGAACCACCATAATCAAATTCTTCAAGATGTGAAGACCCAAGCGTGTGGGCACTCTGGAAAGAGCTGGACATTTCTTCGATGAATTGAAGTACTTCAGGGTGAGCGCCATCTCTACGATAGTAATCAGTCTGAGATTGAATGCCCCTGTTGTACCATTCACTCATCTGATTCAACTAGAAAGAAATAAAAGAAGTGTAATAGTTAGAAAAAAAATTGATAATCATGGCATAAATGTAAAATAATTAAACAACAACTAAATGAAACACTTACGTATACTCTGGCTCGGTTCATCACACCATGGTATCCAATCTGAGTGGGATTATCCTTGCTTGGATCATTTATGAGTCGTATTGTTCTGCGGTTATACCAGCTTTGGTACCCCACGTCAGCTACTGGAGGTTGCTCCGGCATAGCGTCAGATAAATTAGCAGTTGACATCCTAACTCCCCAATGCTGAGTGTACCGAGCACATTCAAGCCCCCAGTCAGCGTACGGCCTGCCTCCCATACCCTTGGTATGCTCCTTTTCATATACGTCCACACGCATAGGATAAATCATTGGGGGGCCAGGGATAGGCTGATGACAGCCAAATTTTCGAAATACCCTCGAAGCCTCATGTGGCTCGTGTGCATCGTAATAAATCATCCAAGTGTTGGACATCCAACACTCCCTCTTTTCTCGACAGTATGGTGGGAGGTAACCATCAAGCAAATTGTCCTCCAGATAAGGCTCATAGAGAAACTGAAAAAAATAAATAGAAAAATGATCAAAACGTTAATAAATATAATAATATTTAAATAATCATCAAATTTGACAACAAATTTAAACTAACCTCCTCCTCTCGAAGACCCCTCTAGCTGATCTCTGAAAGTGGGCAAATAATGAGTAGTCGTGTTGTCAAATTTTTTCTGGGTGTGACACACGGTTATGCCAAAGGGCAACCAATTAACGGTCGGTCACTAACAGCCACTCTAGTTGATTTGACAGCACGAATACGCTCCCAAACCCATATCTGGATAATAAAATGAAATTGATATTAACATAAAATTAAATATGAACATAAATAATATGAAAAAAATAAAATAAAAAAATCACCTAAATAGAAAATTACATATGAACGTTATCCAAAAAAATCACAAAATAATTTTACCTGTAGCAGGAGCGAAAAAACCCGTAGCGTCGTTTGATTCCCGCCGCCAAACTTTGCAGAGGCCGCGGTACAAACTGCAGAGGGCTGTCGAACCCCAACTAAGCCTAGAACACCTCTCCAGATCCTCTATATTTTGAAGAAGATATAGAAGGATCTAGTTGTTGGCGGTGTCCGCAAAGAGCAATTCAAAACAGACGTAGATGATGTAGCATCGAGCTCTCTGTCTATATAACAATGGGTCAACCCCATGAGCCACCAGTGGTGTCGCGATGGCATGCTTAAGAGGTCCGAGATGTAAACTGCCACTCCTCAACTTCTCCGGCTCTTTAGGGAAGCCCAAAACCTTTTCACACTCATCGCTCCAGTCTTGGGGTGTGTAGTCATAACAAACACCCGTAACAGGATCATCTTGTGTCGCCAGGACAAAAAGTACTTGGACGTCTTGCAACGTCACTGTCGCTTCGCCAAAGTTTATGTGGAATGTGTAAGTCTATGGGCGTCATCTCTCACACAATGCCGTTATAAGTGAATTGTTGAGTTTAATGGATCCCACATGACAAAATCCCCTAAATCCAAACCGGTCAATTTGATCGTACACTTGGGGCAGTTTTCTTGCCAATAGTTCCCACATCCCACCATCTGCCCTTCGACAGTTGAGCATCCGAGAGCGAAACCCTTTAGAATCTAAGTACACACTCTGCGAACGGTGTGACTGCTGTAGATATAGTAGCTCAGGATCTACTGGTCCAGGGTTAAGATATTGACGAAGACCTTGTGAGCTGCTCGATGACACCATTGTACCTAGATTGAATGAATAAAGTGAACAATTTTATATATAAAAAAAAATAGGCAACATAACAGCAGTAAATGCAACTTTTCCAAATTCTCAATCAGGACATACAAAATAAACACAGCCATATACGAATCAATCAAAACACAATTATCAATAAACAACAAACTATGCGCCGACAAGGCCATAATAGTCTAAATTTTTATACATAATCAGTTAACAACAATTTGAAGATATAATTACACTACTAAAATAATTTACAACTAACAACAATTCCAACAATACCATTGTTCATATTAAACTAACTAATAATATATTTTCAAACAATAATAATACAAAAATTAATAATTTATTATATGAAATATGAAAATAAATTGCATAATTCACTATAAAATACAAAAAATCATTTAAATGAAAAAAATACTAATGAAGAAAATGCTTACAAGAAGAGAAGAATGCGAAAATATGAATTATGGTTCGTGGTGGGTGTTGGCGGCGGCGATCCGGCGGCGGCTGTCCAAATGCAAAACTAATTCGGTTAGTTTTGTAGAGAAACACAATGGGAGTATTTTACAAATCCGAATGTACCTTGAACATTCTGACCTTCGGCAGAAAGTTCATTGAAAGTTCGAATTTCACATATTCGAACATACATTAACCAAAAAAAAATTTTCGATGAGATTAGATTCGGATTTTTGTAATCCAAATTTGAAGTAATTCGGACTTTTGTAATCCGAATTACTTAAAATTCGGATTACAATCATCCGAATTTACCAAATTTCGGATTCTTATAATCCGGATTTTATTGAAGTTGGATTTTTAAATAAGCAATTGTACCTATTACATAGACCAAAACAACAAGAACTAACCATTAAACCAATACAACATCAAATAATGCAATTGTACCTATTACATATACCATAACAACAAGAACTAACCATCACACCAATACAACATCAACATAAGCAATTGTACTTATTACATATACCAAAATATCAATAATTAACCATTACACAAATACAATATCAAATAATGCAATTGTACATATTACATATACCATAACAACAAGAACTAAATATCACACCAATACAACATCAACATAAGCAATTCTACCTATAACATTTACCAAAACAACAATAACTAATCATTACACCAATGTAACATCAAATAATGCCATCTGCGTCATAGAGTCTACCAAGCCTTGTTCGGTCTGCTCTAGAATGAGAGACGGGACACATTCGAGCTCGATGGGCCGTACTTTCACACCTCGTGCATTCGCCATAGCATCTCATTTCACGTCGATCCATTTGCATTGTAAATCTCCGCTTCTGTCTCCTTCCCGACGGTGCATTATGAATGATGAGTCTTTCGTAATCTATAATCACCTTCCAGGCAATGTCTCTTAGCCATTTCTCTCTCGGCGGGATTGGGACAAAATTTCCATTCCCAAATTGCCTTTTCCAGTTTCTAACCGTAAGCGAGTCGTCCACAAGATTGAATGGATTATCACCAAGAGAACTACACACCGGCAAGGCATGTGAACATAGAAACCTATAGGTTTGCCACTTATGACACGTACAAGTGCGCGCTTAATAATCAACTGTGTGTATGTTTCCTCCTTTACCATCATAACGCACAAATGTACTAACCCTGAAGATTTTATTCATCCAGTCATAAGGTTCAACCTGATGTCCCCCATCTCGTATCTCGTAATCCTTGCATATTTCCCACAAAAGAGGAGGAAATTGAGTGTTGCATTTACGAGACTTTTCATTTTCCTGGCGGAATATCTCTTTTGTTTGTGCAAGGTCGACTCAATGATTGCTCTAATAGGAAAAGATCATACGCCTTTCAATGCAATGTTGTAACTTTCGGATATATTCATCTTTAAGTTACCCCAGCGATGGAATCCATCGTGTGCTAGACTCCATTTATTTGCACCGATTTTCGCCAAATACCGATAGGCGTACGGGTTGTATTGAAATAGCTCCGCACCAACTCTATCAAACTTCCAAGGTTGACAGCATTCATCCATTTCCCAACACAAACTATTCAATCTATTGCCGTGAAAATGTGTCATTAGATTGCTTCGAACGTATCGCAGGCAAAATCTATGGTGACCTGTAACACTCTTTTCTCATTCCTCAATGTCTCTAAATGCGGCGAAGATCCCAGCACATTGATCGGATAGCACACACGTCACACACTGAGCAAAGACATTATGAATGAGGTTTCGGATAAAAAAGCTCTAACTTTCAGTAGTTTTATCGTCAACCAATGCATACGTGAATGGAAGAAAACGAGTGTTGCGGTGACTGTGATGGCAACCAGCAACTTCCCCTTATATCCATCACGCAAATGTGTCCCGTCTATACTAACCACTAGTGGACAAAATCTCCCAAACGTACGTCGAGCTGGACCAAATGCCCAAAACAAATATTTGAAATGCCTATCTGAATTGGCCATTTCACTCGCCCCTCCTTGAAATTCTCATTCTACAACCGTCCCTGGATTCGACGATTGTAAGGCTTCAACAAAGCTACATAAACAAACCATTAACACAGTTATCACCCAATCATCATGAAAACAATATTTCCAAGCAAAATTTACAAAAAAGCATAAATGTTTAAAACTTTCCTCGGTAACTCAACAAAATTCGTTACCCAATTACCATATACCAACTTGATGGCTTTCCATCTCGCATGCCATGCTTTCTTCTTCATGACGTCAACTTTTAATTGGGTTTTGACATCAATTTAAATAGTGGCCACTGGATACTCCGGATCTTGTTCAATTTGCTTCATTATCAGTGGCGCTATTGTGGACAATGTCACATTGCCCACGGCCATTCCATTTTAATTGTGACTCGAACACCAAATAACCACTTCTCATTTACCGTGAGTACGATTCTTTTTCGACACCCGAATTTTCTATGCACATGGAGAATAACCTTCGGGTGTCTCAAATCGTCGACTCTTGTATTCCGCGCACCATGTGGTTTTATTGCTCTCAAAATTTACATATTTCCTGAGCCTTGCCACGTTCCACGTGGATATGTCCCGTTGTGCTTCTTCCTTGTTTTTGAAAATAGTTCCAAGGCCAATAGTTTCATGATTGCCTTTATATCGGGGCAAAGCATATTCATCCCGATCAATGGCGTACGGATCTTGGTGTCCCACATCAGAGTAGACGAAATGTCCCCTTTCATACATCCTAAGCTCATCTGAACTTTCCTCGGAACTGAACTCCGTAGAGTCAGAACAAAAATCACTCTCGGATTCATGGGCATTGTCGGCATCGTCTTCAATGTTGTAATCTAAGTCTGCGTGCTCCTCTTCAAAATTATAACGGAATCCATAATCAAATTGACATTCTCTGCCATGTGAAGAACTCGAAGCAACATTTCATTTATCAACTCTTTCTGAAGACTGAATTTCCTCTCTACCGACGTACACATAAATAAAACTCCATGCACGAAAATTATAAAAAAAATCCAGCACAGCATCAAAAGTGATTACTACTTGTTTCTTACTCCCATCCACTTCGAAAAACGCTGTAAGTGTGATTTTGCAAGAATTCATTGACACCCTAATTACATTGCAAATGCTTTCTACCAAATCATCCCTTGACAATCTAAGATTAACGACTAGTATATGATCCGAATTCGGAGGGTTATCAAAATCAAACGTAAATGTCTAATAGAAATTAAACATATACAGACCATTAATTGTCATTATACCTGTCAATCGTAAAAATGTCATTGTAACAATTAATTTTCAATTTTTGTAATCAAAATTTTTTATCAATTAAATTTATAAACCACATTACATGAAAAACCCACAACATTATAAACAATCCACAACAATACGATACAATTATTTTAATTATAATTTCATTACCACTTACAACTAATCATAATTAAAATCATAATTAGAATAATTACACTACTAATGCATGACTACTACTTAAAAATTCAACAAAACTTATAGAAATCTTAGTCCTATACTACTAATACATGTATGTCCTAACCATATTTCATCCACTACGTACACCACTACTCAAAATATCATCTAATCTCATTAAAATCATCTAATCACATGAAAATCGTATGAATAATGAAATATCAACCATAAAACATTTAAATGTTAACATACCTTATTATGATATCACAACGTGACGTAGATCTTCGAAAAAATTTAGTCAGAATCCAAATTTTGCAGATGAATAGTATGTGGCTGCTAGAGAGAGAAAGTGAGGGAAGAAGAAGAGAAGCATGCTGCAAAAAATGCTAGGGTTTTGGTTTATATAGTCCGATCACATTCAAATTTTTAAAATCTGAATGTAGTGCAAATTCGAATTACTAAATTCGGATTTTGACAATCCGAATTCATTATGTTCATATAAAAAGAAATTGTAATTGAAAATTTTTATTTCTACAAATTCGGATTTCACAATTCCGAATTTACATAATTTCCAAAAATTATTCAAATTTGTTTAGTTTTAAACAATTTTGAATTTGTAAAATCCGAATTGTTAATTAAATCAGATTTTCAAAATCTGATTTTTCCTTCAATTTTTTTCTCTTTTCTTTCGTAAAACTTTACAAATTAAATTACAATTTATATTAATATTTACAATATTCAGATTCTTAAAATCTGAAAAATCCATTAATTAAGAAATCAGATTTGTAAAATCTAAATCTCTAATTGATTAAGAGATTCAAATTTCATAAATCCGAGAGGCCTCTTTTTTGTCCACCCTCTTCCAATTCACAATATTCCTGTTCACACCCTCAATTTTGGAATTTTTTCGGTCCGACCCCCATCAAAATTATGAGATGAATAAAGAAATTCAAAATTCAAAATAAAAAATAAACTTGAAAATAACATTATTTAATGTTTTGCAACATTGCTGACAAAAAGAAACATACAAAATGTGTTGTAAAAAATTAAAATTCTTCATATGTTAATCCATCGAAGCTGCAAGATAAAAATAAATAAATTTGTTATGAATAATAATTAATAATGGCATGTGATTTATTTTTATATTCATATTTATTCAATTTATGTTTGTGCTCAATAAATTTTGAAAAAAAAATTATTAAGTTAACAAATTTTAATACCATAATTTTGAAAATAGAATCTTTGCCATCTTCGATCAGTTCAAGACTATAATGTCGGCCTTCTTCAATGTCCAATGCATTTCGAATCTCTTTCCATCCATGTACGATTGGAAATGGGAATTGTTTCTCTTCAATTTGACTTTTTATTAATTATCATAGGCGTCTATGATGATCATTTTTCTCTTCTTTAATAGATCAACTTTTCTAGCAAACTTCATTGGTAAATTCTGAAAATAAAATAATATTAAAATAATTAAAAGTATATAAAGTAATGGCATAAATAAAATAAATATATAAAGAATGATAATGTGAATGATAGTTTCAATCAACAAATAGGATCTCTTCATGCAATAAGGCTTGAAATATAAAGTGAAACGTGGCGGATCATTCCTTGTAGGCCATTTGGCTGTCCTCTCCAAATCTGCCCAAGTAAATCTTCTGGAAGATGGAGCAGTGGATATGTTTTGTGACCTGAATACTTCATTATTATCGAGCTTGGATGGAATAGATTTGGTAAGGAATGTATTATTATGCATAGCCAAAGAAGGTGATGAAAGATTATCTGCCCGGGCCCGGTCAAAAAATTCACTTTCGTGCTATGCATTCTAGAATCGGAACTCTTGACCAGGCCTAAACTCTAGCACAATTGTTATTCCAATCATTGCTTGAAATAACATTGCGCAGGATCTTAGCTTCTACTTATTCGATTTGTCACGCAACAATAAATTCTTAATTAAAACGGAAGTTTAAGAAATACCTCTTGAAGCGTGTACTTAGGTGATCGCTTGTATGACTCAAGACTAGCTCGTACATTGTGTGGGCAATGAACCAACGAACCAACGATCAGCAATCCACCACAATAGAGCAACCAAAAAATTCCAGCACCCACCATCGCCCGCTCGTGCAACTCACGCGCCGCCTCCACCTGAGAGTGAAGCCCACGCGCCGCCCGGAATGGATTCCACGCGCTGCCGACCTTGGATGAATTCTGACGGCCGCCTAGAGCAAAAACCAATCCACCGATCTACTGGGAAGAAAATCTACTACGATGGAAAATTCTTTAGATTTCTCTCTCTAGTTTCTTGAATTATGAAACTAATGAATTTTGTATTGTGAATTGCTAATCTCTTGTCTATTTATAGAGTTACAAGAGAGACCCCAAGTTGATTTAGGATTGGCCTTCCTAATGGGTTTAGGTGATTAATTAGTTTCCAAATCCGTAACCAAATCTAATAGAATTTCCTAATCCAATTAGATTTCCTAATTCTAATTAAAACTTAAGACTTTATTAATTAATTGAATAATTTCACTTTGTTAATTACTTAATTAACTCTTAAGAATAATTAATTAAAAAATTAATTCTACTTTATCAATTATCCCACTACATAATTAATCGTACCACTAACGGATTAATTATGACACTATCATCCTACACCAGAGTTTCTTTCGGAACAACTAAATTAATTATTCTTTAATCTCCCCACATCAAAGATATAGTGTCGTTAATTTATTAATTTACTGATAAATTAATTAATTAACTTCTTATAATCCGAAATTAGCACCACTCGACCTTTTTACTATACCGGACATAAGTTCACCAGTTGGGTTTAGTATAATAAACATAACGAGCTCATCTCAGGAGCACAATCACCCCGGACGCACCGGTAGACGGTTTTCTTTCGACAAACAACAACACACCAAACAACCAAACATGCGCACCCAACCTACGGAGACTATTGGCCACAAATGACCTCAAACTTTGGTAGATTAAAGTACATTATATCTAATCCTCATGCCTGCTCAAGTCTATGGATTTAGAGATATAATACTAGGAATGAATAGTCTATTAAATCAGTATAAGACAATTCATCCTAAATGGTCAAGTTCAATATGCCCCGGGCATATCTATATGATTCAATTAGTTTAGACAAACCAATGTCTGAATCACATAATAACCTAAACTGACAGTGTGTCCAAAAGTATCTCGGTTACGAACCTCATTTATATATTATGTTTTTTAACTAATGATGAGATCTACTATGTTACACCAGATGCCTCATCATCTAAATACATAATATAAATGAATGACATATGCAAAACATATAAACGATTTAACTAAAATATTCAATCGATATATAAAATTGAAAAATAGTTTAAGATAAACAAAGCTTCAATTTTTAAACCTAACAGATAAAATAAATTTATAAAGAAGATATAAAAAGATTGAACGCAAAAACAATAATATTTATTTTTTGGAGGAGAATATATATTGGTTGGAATATTTAATGTAGTTGGTTGTTGGATGAAAATAATTAGGTTTGATTATATTATTATATATATAATTTGTAATTTGTTAATATATTAAGAATACAACATTGAAAGAGATTCAAAAATTACAAAATATATTTGTTAATATATTCTCAATTAATTAATTGAAAGAAGAGTTTAACTAATGAAGAAATTTTTAATGTTTAAGGATAATATTAATAAGTATAATATAAGTAAAATTGAAGAATTGAAGAATTGAAGAAATTTTTCTAAATTAACTAATTGAATAAATTTGTCTAAAATCCACGTCGAGTTGGGGGTTTAATTGCTCAAGGATTTCAACTGCTTTAGTATATTTAAGATAAGATAAGTATTTTTTGGATAATTATTTTAAAATTTTAGATCACAATATAATTTTGAATTATTATTTTTTAATATTTTATTCAGTAATGATAGGGATGAGAGTATTAAAAAGAAAACCTATTAACATTTTTCAAAGTGAAATTGATTATAATTGCAATATGATATGACTTGATAACACACAATTCATTAATAATATAAGTTAGTTAACAAAAGCATCTTATATAAATAAAATAATTAAAAATTGATTAATAACCTCTCTAATTTTATTTGCTCCTAAGGGGATATCACATTTTGCGTAGTGATTGATTCCTGGAAATAGGAGTTATGTGTTTTTGTCATCTACTGCATATATGAATTGAACATTTAATATTTAATATTATGATTCAAATTACAATATCTTAAAATCATGATACGCTGATATATGTGTGTTTACACATTTTTATTCTTGTTTATATTTGTTATTTATGTCAATCGATATCAAAATCTATTATTGAACTCTTTTTATATGTCATATCATCTCTCACTTTTTATTATTTTTTTTTTCCAATTTCATCAATCAAACCTTTGCTCCTTTATCATCCAAGCATACTATATAATTATGGTATTCAAAACCAATTCAAGTGACCAATAACTTCACGAAAATAACGCATTTTGTTGACGTGTGATGAAGAATATAAAATTATGACATAGTTATCCACATTCATAGATCTCATTTTATAAAAATATATTTATTTACAATAGTTTTAGTTGTTTAGATAAAAATTTAGCGGGACAAATTAAGAATTTGAAAATTTAAATAAAACTTGATGGCAAGATTTAGAAAAATGATATGTCAAATTCAAAAGTTATGAAAATTGAGGATTAATATATAATTTATGAAAAGTAAACCCGTAATACTAAATGCAACTTTAAAGGTGTGAATCGAAATAAACAAACAAATTAAATTAAGATTTAATAGTATGATTTAGGAAATTGAAATGCCAAATTAGTATATTATAAAAATTAATGAGTAGGATAAGCAGAAAAGAGATACGGGTAGAGAAAAGGAAAAAGAAAGTCTAAAGAACAAAAGAACAGGGAGGAAATCAGGCCAAGTAAACCACACCATCACTCACTTCTCTAAAATCTCTTCGACACTTGCTCTCTCGGCTCTCTTTCTTCTTCATCCACCGTCCCTTCAATTTCATCATCTTCTTAATCCCTCAATTTGGGATATTTGAAATCAATCGGTCCAAGAGGGGATAAATCATGAATCGAGTTATCTCAGCCGAGCAACCAAATCCAAGTCCCAAATCCAAACTCTCCCAAAATTAACTAGAGTGTGGACGAATATCTTTGGGTGTTGTATCGAGTTCAGGCTCCCAAACTCAATTCTCCCTTCCTCCCTTCTGTGCCGACCAATAGCTTCCATTAATGTGGTTCTTTCCTCGTTTGGATAAGGAGGTTCTATGCTAATTGTGTTACAAATTTTATGTTGTAGTAACAAAGATGAGATAATCCAAAAACATAATAAATAGTAATTTAATGAGAATTTCTTCTAGGCGTGACAACACTTTCCCAATAAGGATATTTCTACCCTACAAACAAGCAAGGGTTACAAGAAATCCCTTAAGGAGATACAAAGAAGAACAGAGTTTTTGTGCTTGTAACAAAGAACTCTACAATATAAACTAGTTTATGAAAATGAATAGTTGATGTTAATCACCAAGAGTGAATTCAATCTCTTGGAAGAAAGACTATTTTCTGATTTTTGTTTTTGTTCTTTTTAAAATAAACACAAGATGTTGGTATTTATAGAGGACAAGAACTCACTTCACTAAGAGACACCAATTCAAACACAAAGAGACATCAACATTCATGCTGAAGAGGTACCAATATTAAGACTTCACTAAGAGACACCAATTCAAACACAAAGAGACACCAACATTCATGTTGAAGATGTATCAATATTAAGAGACATATACTTTAATATACTCTAAATTATCTACATTCCTCCCCTATTTAGAGTATATAATTATTATATCAATTGCAAACACATCAACTAAACAATCATCTTATACATATTGAAAGTGTACTAAGACTTGAACTTTCAATTAGTACAACTCAACTTTACAAGACTTCGTATCCATTTGGTGTCTTTAAAGACTTGAACCAACATTCGATACATAATGAAAACTTGAAGGAGTTATACATATAAGAAAAATTACTAGCTTCCAAAATCCTGACACCTTAAAGGCCATGTGTCCATATCTAATCATGAATGCATCAAAGCTTTGCCCCTTTGCTTCTTGAAGCGGCCACACTTCGCACTCATTTAGGTAGATCTCTTTAGAAAAATACATGCTCCTGTAAAAAAGCAAACTTTTAGAGATCTATTAAGCTTAACAACCTTTCTAACATCACAGTTTAAGAACTCTACCTTTGGATGATTAATAATTTCAGTTCTACAATCATCATATAAGAGATTTGATCTTATTGAACTTAAGACCCAATGTTTCTTTGAGCGTAAAGTTAAGATTCTCTTAGATGTGATTAATTTGTGGGCTCCAACCCCATTCCGGTTGCCATCCATCTCACAACTTCTCTAGACAATGCTTTCGTAAAACAATCCGCTAGATTGAAGTCGGTTCTTACATAGTCAACTGTAAGCACACTATTTTCGATGAGTTTATGCACACTACTATGCCTCATTCCAATGTGCCTATTTTTCCCATTATATATTTGACTATAAGCTCTTGAAAGAGCGGACTCACTATCAGTATGTATTGTGATAGGTGATATCGGCTTTGGTATCAAAGGTATCTCAAATGTGAGATCCCTTAACCACTCGGCTTCCTTACAAGCAGATGCTAAGGCAATAAACTCAGCCGTCATAGAAGAATCTGCAATGCAAGTTTGCTTCTTAGAAGCCCATGAAACTGCACCTCTCCCATAAAGGAATACCCAACCACTCGTAGATGAATGATCTTCCTTATTAGAGATCCAACTTGCATCGGCATATCCTTCTAAAACTGGAGGAAAGCCACAATATGTCAAACCATAATCCATGGTTGTTTTTAAGTACCTTAGTACACGATTCACCGCTTGCCAATGTTCCACACTAGGATTGCTAGTGAATCGACTCAATTTGCCTACTGCAAAGGCGATATCCGGCCTAGTACAAGTCATCGTATACATTAAACAACCTATTACCCTAGAATATTCAAGTTGAGACACCGGATTGCCTTTATTAGGCAATAACTTCTCACTTGGGTCCATAGGTGTTTTCATAAGAGTAGAACAATCATTCACATTAAACCTTTTAAGGATTTTCTCAATGTAATGAGATTGAGTCAATATCAATTTATGATTGTCCCTCTTAATCCTTATTCCAAGGATGACATCCGCTTCTCTCATATCTTTCATGGAAAATTTAGAAGCAAGAAATGACGTAGTCCATTCTACTTGTTCTAAGTCAGTTCCAAAGATTAACATGTTATCAACATATAAGCAAATAATAATACCATTACCGTGATTATCAAATTTGCTATAAACACATTTGTCCATGATATTCAACATGAATCCATTTGACAAAACAACATCATCAAACTTACGATGCCATTGCTTAGATGCTTGTTTGAGCCCATACAAAGATTTCACAAGTTTACAAACTTTATGTTCTTGACCTTTTACAACAAACCCTTCGGGTTGTTTCATGTAAACCTCTTCTTCAAGATCTCCATATAAGAATGCGGTCTTAACATCCATTTGATGGATGACAAGCTTATGAATAGCCACTAAGGCTATCAAAAGCCTAATGGTAGAGATTCTAGCTACCGGAGCATAGGTATCAAAATAGTCTATACCTTTCTTTTGAGTAAATCCTCTAGCCACAAACCGGGCTTTGTATTTCTCAATAGATCCATCCGGTCTTCTTTTCCTTTTGAACAACCATTTACCAGTTATTGGTTTTCATTTAGGAGGTAAGTCCGATAAAACCCAAGTATTATTTCCCATGATGGATTGCATCTCATCATTAATAGCCTCTTCCCAAAAGGGGGCATCTCGAGACTTCAATGCCTCATCAAAAGTCAAAGGATCATCTTCTACATTATATATAAAGGAATAACTATTCAAAGTAGCTTCCCTTGATCCTTCAACTAAATAGACATAAAAATCAGAGCCAAAGGATTTTGCTTTCCTTGCTCTCTTGCTCTTACGATGTTGAGTAGAGGTAGAAGGTTCATCTACAGCTACTTCTTCATCATTATCGTTATGAACAATTTCTAGATGGTCAGTTTCTTTATAATTGGTGTTTGGAGTCAAATCCTTAAACCTTGGACTTAATGAAAATCTATTCTCATCAAATATTGCATCTCTTGACTCTATAATCGAATTAATCGACCATGTGTCATTCTGTTCTATTACATAGAACCTATAAACTTTGCTATGTTGAGTATAGCCTATAAAGATGCATTCTACTCCTCTTTCACCCAATTTATTTCGTTTGGGTTCCAGGACTTTAACAATTGCCCTACACCCCCAAACTTTGAGATAACTCAAGTTTGGTTTCCTTTTGAACCAAAACTCATATGGGGTTCTTACTTCCTTTTTGAAAGGAACTCGATTCAGAACATGACAAGCCGTTAAAATGGCTTCACCCCAAAAACCATCACTAAGACCTGAATAGGACAACATGGAATTAACTATTTCTTGCAAGGTCCTATTCTTTCTTTCTGCTACACCATTTTGTTGTGGTGTATAAGCCGTGGTTGTCTCATGAATTATGCCTATTGATTGGAAGTAAGATGGATCATGATATTCACCTCCCCTATCGGTCCTTAGTCTCTTTAACTTAGAGTCTAATTTTAATTCAACTTCCGTTTTGTAAATCTTGAATTTATCAATGGCCTCATTTTTAGAATGCAGCAAATATACATAACAATAACGTGAATAATCATCAATAAATGTTATAATATACTTCTTGTTCCCTAAAGAGGGAGAACTATGAAAATCACATAGATCACTATGCACCAAATCAAGCAAATTCGTATTTCTTTTCACATTCTTAGGAAAAGATTTCCTTGTTATCTTTGTAAGCATACAAGTTCTACACTTCTCTATACTAGAATTAAATGAAGGAATTAAATCATGCTTAGACATAGAAATTAACTTTTTATAATTAACATGACCTAATCTCAAATGCCATAGAGAAGAAGTATCAATTACATTACAAACCACACTATTTAAGTGTTTAGAAATAGACAACTTAAATATGTCATTACAAAGATAACCAAGACCTATGAATACACCACCTTTAGACAATATGAACTTATCAGCCTCAAACACTAATTTATATCCTAATCGATTCAAGATAGCACCGGAAACAAGATTCCTTCTTAAATCTGGAGCATATACCACTTCCTTCAACAATAAAGTCTTGCCGGAAGTGAATTCTAATTCTACTTATCCTACGCTTATGATTTGTGCCGTAGAATTATTTCCCATGTAGAGAACTTCACCATTCTTTACTTCCTTAAAAGATTTGAATAAGTGTTGTTCTTTACACACATGTCTCGATGCTCCCGAATCGATCCACCAAGAATTATCATCCTGTACACAGTTTATTTCAGAAATAACATTCACGAAATTCAAACTAGAATCACACGAATAAAGTGTACACATACCTTCTTTGGTATGGGTTTGGCTAGAGTTGCCATTCCCTTGCTTTTCATGCTTCTTGGTCATTTTCTTCTTCCAAATGAAACAATCTTTCTTTATGTGACCAGATTTGCCACATTCCCAACATTTTCGTTGCTTTCCATCACCATTTTTTTGACTTTTTGCCATTTTTCACCATGATGTTGGATGAAGATCGTTTCTTAGTGCTCGAAGACTTAGTTCTTTTCATCCTCCACCGTATTTATGGTAGAAGATTTAGGATTTTCATCCTTTGTAACATCTTGAGCCCGGATACCCTCTTCAATCCGAAGATGAGTAGCCAATTGCTCAACATTCATATCATCTTTCTTATGTTTAAGATCATTTCTTACTTCTTTCCAAGAAGATGGCAATTTATCGATAATAGAAGATACAACAAAGGTCTCATCCATGATGATATTGTGTTGTCTAAGACTCCCTAAGATTCTTTGGATTTCATGGAGTTGCTCCATTATAGGCCTAGACTCTACCATCTTGTAATTGTTAAAATTACTAACAAGAAACTTCTTGCTAGAAGCATCTTCAGCCATGTATTTCTTTTCCAAATCATCCCATAGAGTCTTAGCAGATTCATAATATTGATAAACATCAAAAAGAGTATCAGACATACCATTGAGTATATGACCTCGACAAATGTAATCATCATTTTCCCACTTGTTCCTTCTTCGAACATCTTCCACGGTCTCGTCCTCATTCTCATTTGGTTTTGGAGTACTTAGAACATATGCAACATGGAGAGAAGTAAGAAGAAAGTGCATCTTCTTCTGCCATCTTCTAAAACTAATGCCATTGAACTTGTCTAACTTCTGGAAATTCATTGACATTTCTTTGATAGTAGCCATCTCAACAAGAAAATATCCTTATTGGATTGTTACAAATTTTATGTTGTAGTAACAAAGATGAGATAATCCAAAAACATAATAAATAGTAATTTAATGAGAATTTCTTCTAGGCGTGACAACACTTTCCCAATAAGGATATTTCTACCCTACAAACAAGCAAGGGTTACAAGAAATCCCTTAAGGAGATACAAAGAAGAACAGAGTTTTTGTGCTTGCAACAAAGAACTCTACAATAGAAATTAGTTTATGAAAATGAATAGTTGATGTTAATCACCAATAGTGAATTCAATCTCTTGGAAGAAAGACTATTTTCTGATTTTTGTTTTTGTTCTTTTTAAAATAAACACAAGATGTTGGTATTTATAGAGGACAAGAACTCACTTCACTAAGAGACACCAATTCAAACACAAAGAGACATCAACATTCATGCTGAAGAGGTACCAATATTAAGACTTCACTAAGAGACACCAATTCAAACACAAAGAGACACCAACATTCATGTTGAAGAGGTATCAATATTAAGAGACATATACTTTAATATACTCTAAATTATCTACAAATTGTTGGATTGGGCTTACGACTATCTCATCATTAACGTAAACAGTGGCGGTATTGTGGAAGAGGTTAGGGCCAGATGCGATTGGGTCGCCACTCATGCTTCTCATGTCACCGTCGACGCCTCAGGTTATTTATTCTTTAAATTTCAGACCCTTAATTGCGTAATGCGAGGTTGAGAAATGAATGAGTGGTGACATATGATATGTATTTGTGCAACCATTTTTTTTTTTTTTTTATTTGAGGGAAATGAACATATATTGATTGCAACATCATAAGGTTAACATTGTCAAAAATTCCAGTAAATAAAAAAGCAGTAAACGACAATTTAAAGATTCCAGAACTCCGTTTGATCTCAACTCCGAAGTCAAACAAAAACCTTTATTTTTCTCCGAACTACGCCAACAAGAAAATATCAACAAAGAAACCATACCCAGATAGGTAATTTCATCATCATCAGCATCATCATGAAAAATTAATTAGATTCAACCTCAAGGCGTTCTAGGGCTTTCTGGTGGGCCCAAGTCTCGATAGTGAGATCGGGCTTGGCATTCAGACCAACGCCAAGAATGACGATCGTAAGGAAGCTGGTGGTGTAAGAGGGCAGCTCCCAGTCTTCCCACTTGCGAGATTGTCCAGGCGGCGGCGGTGTCCGGTTGAATAGATAGCCGTTGGGTTTCTCTTGGTGGCCAGGTGTAGCCCATCTGCTAGGAGCGTGTGCGTCTCCTCCTCTTGTTCGGAGGGCGGAGCTTAATCGGGACCGCAACATACCAGCCGCAGTCTCCAAGGGTTTTGGAGACGGCATCTCCGAATACTATGTCGGTTCTGCGGTGAGGGACTGAACTCGCTGACTCTCTCAAGAGCGAGCTTGTGCATCCATTAAAATAGTTGTGAAAGCTACAATGGCCCTCTGTTTGCTCGTTTTGGATGATTTGAATTTTTTTCTTTGGCCCGGTATATTTGTTACATTCACACCAATAACAATAGGATGGGTCTCACTTATTAACCTCATGCAACCATTTAAGGGAGTATCACGTTTTTACACGGTTTTTCAGAGATGACATAAAGATGATATGGTGGATTCATCTATTATTTTTTTTAAATTTTTTTGTTAAAAAAATTGATCAGCCCAAAGCTCTCGTGACTGAATTGACTTTGTTTTAAAAAAAATATGCTCATCCAAAATACTCGTTATATGGCTCAATTTATTTTTTTTTGTCTTTTAATTTTCATAACCGTTGGACTTTTACTGCCGTTTGGCTTTTAATTTTTGGCTCAATTAATTTTATTTATTTTATTCTATAAATACCTATCAATTATAAAATTTATTTCACACTTTCTATCTTATAATCTTCTATTTCTTTCCTACAGTTCTACCATCTCAATCTTCAAACTCTCTATTATGGATGAAAATAATAATTGAAGAAATTCAACTAATTTTCCAAATTTAAAAAAAATTTTCTCCACACCACAACCACCCAATAATCCATATGATTTTTTTTTCAAATATGCAAAATTATCTATATCCTCCCAATTTCTTCAACCCTTTTTAAAATGTATCACCAAATTTGCAAAATTCAAATCAATTTTTTCAAAATGTACCACCAAATTTTCCATTTCAAGTTCCATCATTTCCAACTCCAAATTATTTTACTGCAACCCGTAGTTCTCCCTATTTCGTCGAAAACATGAATGTCGGCTCCAATCCAACAACTCCTACTCCGGGAACATCCATTTCATTCCCTCAAATTCCAACATTTTCCACGCAACCCGAAAGTGAAGGTATTGACCTCGGTGATAGTGAAGATGATAATGATGAAAAAAGGTCAAGGTGGAGCCATAAAGAACATGAGGTGCTTGAAAAAGCTTTTTTGACAATATCAAATGATAGCACTGTGGGCAACTCCCAACAATCGAAGACCTTCTGGACGAGAGTCACCGACTACTACAACGAAAATCGAACTTGTGACCCCTTTGGGCTTGCTGTGCTCGTGCAGCCCGTTCGTGAAGGATTTTGGTAGGATCTGGGTTTGCACTTGCTCGATTTACCACGCAACAAAAATTTCTATTAAAGCGGAATCTTAGAAAAGTACCTTTGAAGCGTGCACCTGGTGATTCTCTTGTATGCCTCAAGACTATGACTTCACGTTGTGTGGGCAACGAACTAGAAGTCAATTGATCAGCTATCACCACAATCCACCTGCTAGAAAACTCTAGCCCCGCAGCACCTGGCACGTACTATAAACGCACCGCCCCCAGAGAGAGAAAGCTACGCGCAGCTGGTATAGACCAAGGCCAAAATTTCAGCCACTAGAAACCCAAAAACCAGCTGCACACTTTCTTGAAAATTCGACTTGGAGAGAGAAACGTTTTCTCTCTCTAGAAATCCTGTGGATTAATTGTGTTGTCTTGAATGAATGATCCTTTGTCTATTTATAGAGTTACAAGAGAGACTCCAAGTTGGTTTATGATTGGTCTTCCTACTGGGTTTCTGTTTTCATTCAATCCTGTTTCTGGACTGATACAGATTCTGTTTCCTTCAATCCTGTTCCTGGACTGATACACTCCCAACTGTCACAAGGATTCACTTATCCCAATCCAGTTCCTGGGATGAATCACTCCCAACTGACACAGGGATTCACTTATCCCAAACCAGTTCCTGGGATGATTCACAACCAACTGACACAAGGATTAATTAATTTCTCAATAAATTAAATCTACCTTTGTCAACAACCCAGTACATAATTAATCGTACCACTAACGGATTAATTATGGCACTACCAACCTACACCAGAATTGCTTCCGAAACAACTTAATTAAATTATATTCATAATCTCCCCACATCAAAGATATAGTGCTCGTTAATTTATTAATTTACTGATAAAATATTCATCAACTTCTTAATATTCCGAGACTAGTACCACTCGACCTTTTTACTATACCGGACATAAGTCCACTGGCCAGGTTTAGTATAATAAACATTTCGAGCTCATCTCGGGAGCACCATCACCCCGGACGCACCGGTACATGGTTTCCTTTCGACCAGCAGTAGCACACCAAGTAACTAAACACGCGCACCCAACGCACCGAGACTATTGGCCACATTTGACCTCACCCATTGGCAGATCAAAGTACACTATGTCTAATTCTCATGCCCACTCGAGTCTAGGGATTTAGAGATAGAATACAAGGATCGATTTGTCTATTAAATCAGTACAAGACAAATAATTCCTAAGAGTCAAGTTCAATATGCCCCGGGCATATCTATATGATTCAATTAGTTTAGACAAACTAATTATCTAAATCACATAATAACCTAGACCGACAGTTTGTCCAAAGCTGTCTCGGTTACGAACCTCATTTATATATTATGTCTTTCAACCAATGATGAGATCTACTATGTCGCACTAGACACCTCATCATCTACTTACATAATATAAATGGACATAAACATGCACAACAAAATATAATTGAAACACAAATCGATATATTCAACTGGGAAACTGTACAATACAAGCATAGCTTATGTATTCTACTCCAACAGTTTGGGCTGCGGTTTTGGCCCATTTTTCCTCCAGTTTTCATTTTTTTGAAGTTCAAGACTCTCTCCATCGAGTGACATGACGGAAAACGAGATCAATGCAGAAGATGGAAGCAATTAAAACCATAATAGTCGGGGAATTTATTTTTCGTATTTATTGTTTTAATTTTATGCTTTATTTTTATGTTGTATTTTAGAGGCATGATCTTAAAGCATATTGGTTTTATGGTTGCATATAACTTAGGGTTAGTTAATTGCATGTTAAAACTGGAAAAACCCTCAATTTGGAAATCTAAGTGGGAGTGGGTTGGTTTAATATTCCTATGGCCACCATTACGGGTTCATATGCGATGTGGGTGGACTGCGCGTTGGCATTAGGGACTTCCTCCATTCGGATGAGTCCAGCCCCGAGATCGTTATGAAAGAATTTGCCACATAGGATCTGGGTTTGCACTTGCTCGATTTACCACGCAACAAAAATTTCTAATTAAAGCGGAACCTTAGAAAAATACCTTTGAAGAGTGCACCTGGTGATTCTCTTGTATGCCTCAAGACTATGACTTCACGTTGTGTGGGCAACAAACTAGAAGTCAATTGATCAGCTACTCACCACAATCCACCTGCTAGAAAACTCTAGCGCCGCAGCACCTGACACGTACTATAAACGCACCACCCGCAGAGAGAGAAAGCTACGCGCAACTGGTATAAACCAAGGCCAAAATTTCAGCCACTAGAAACCCAAAAACCAGCTTCACACTTTCTTGAAAATCCGACTTGGAGAGAGAAACATTTTCTCTCTCTATGATTTTCTCTCTCTAGATTCTTGAATTATGAATCTATTGAATTGTGTATCTTGAATGGCTAATCCCTTGTCTATTTATAGAGTTATAAGAGAGACCCCAAGTTGGTTTATGATTAGTCTTCCTAATTTAGGTAATGAATTAGTTTCTAAATCCAATTAGGTAACCAATCTGATAGGATAAATCAAATCTTACTAGATTCCTAATCTCTAGGATTTCCTAATTCCAATTGAAACTTAAGACTTAATTAATTAATTAAATAATCCCACTTTGTTAATTACTTAATTAACCCTTAGGAATTAATTAAATAATTCCACTTTATTAATTACTAAATTAACCCTTAGGAATAATTAACCAATTAATTAATTAAATCTACCTATTCAATTAACCCATTACAAAATTAATCGTACCACTAACGGATTAATTTTGGCACTACCATCCTACACCCGAATTGCTTCCGGAACAACTTAATTAAATTATATTCATTAATCCCCCCACATCAAAGATATAGTGCTTGCTAATTAAAATTAATTTACTGATAAATTAATTAATTAACTTCTTTAATTCCGAGACTAGTACCACTCGACCTTTTTATTATACCGGACATAAGTCCACCGGCCGGGTGTAGTATAATAAACATTTTGAGCTCATCTCGGGAGCACCATCACCCCGGATTCACCGGTACATGGTTTCCTTTTGACAAGCAGCAGCACACCAAGTAACTAAACACGCGCACCCAACCTACCGAGACTATTGGCCACAATTGACCTCACCCATTGGCAGATCAAAGTACACTATGTCTAATCCTCATGCCCGCTCGAGTCTAGGGATTAAGAGATAGAATACAAGGATCGATTTGTCTATTAAATCAGTACAAGACAAATCATTCCTAAAGGTCAAGTTCAATATGCCCCGGGCATATCTATATGATTCAATTAGTTTAGACAAACCAATTATCTGAATCACATAATAACCTAAACCAACAGTTTGTCCAAAACTGTCTCGGTTACGAACCTCATTTATATATTATGTCTTTCAACCAATTATGAGATCTACTGTGTCGCACCAGACACCTCATCATATACTTACATAATATAAATGGACGATTAATGCACAACAAGATATGACTGAAACACAAATTGATATATTAATCTGGGAAACTGTACAATACAAGCATAACTTATGTATTCTACTCTAACACGCTAGACTATGAACTTCTTAGTAAGATGACTAGAGCAAGTTTAACTAGGAGAAATGTGACACCCTCTCCATCTGAGGCGCACTATCCTGAGGTAACAAACTCAGAAGTCACGTAATGGCATACACTTAGTGTACGATCTGCAGTATTCCTCCCAAGAGGTTACGCTGCTTATTTTTACGGCTAAAAACACCTACTATTAGCTACATTGATCAATAGATCGTTTGGTCAGATAATGTAGTTAATGAACTTGGTTCTTCTCAAACGAATGTGGGTTAGCGTAAATGTCCACACAGCGTGGCTTGCGAGAATCCCGGTGGATGAGATGTTGGTGGATTAAGATTATTGTTTTGAGGGAAGTCAATAATTAATAGAATTTCATGTTTCGAAATTCTAGGCTAAATAACTGAAACATTGTTTGTTTATTTTCCAGTTTAATCGATATGGCATTCAACCCCTTAGCTGTTATTTTGAAAGACAACAAATTAACTGGAACCAATTATGTCGACTGGAGTCGTAACTTGGACATTGTCCTAACGGCTGAGCAGTATAAGTTTGTGCTCACCGAAGTATGTCCAGAAGTGCCTGATGAGAACTCTACCCAAGAGGATAGGGATGCCTATACATTTTGGCTTCTGTGTCAAATATGCTGCAACATCAACTTCATTCCATGGTCTCCGCCTTCAACATGATGGCACACCTAAAGGAAATGTTTGCACATCAAGGCAGAACTGCTATGTAGGTAGCCATGAGGAAATTAATGAATACCAAAATGGCTGAAGGCGGATCGGTGAGAGATCATATTTTACACATGATGAGAAACATCAATGAAATTGAGGTGTTGGGAGGAGAAATCGACCCAGAAAGTCAGATAGATATTATCCTCCAGAGTCTACCCTCTAGTTTTGAGCAGTTTCGGGTCAACTACAATATGAACCAAAGGGTTTATACTTTGCCCGAGCTCTTGACTGATTTGGTGGTGGCCGAAGACATCTTCCAGGAGAAGAAGCAAGCTTTGGTCACAGTAAACTTCGAGTTCTTCTTCTTGGCCAAAAGGAAAGAAGAATAAGAAGAAGAAGAACACCAGGAAATTTGCTGCAAAGCCAGATATCGCGAAGAAAAGCAAGCCCAAGGGCAAGTGCTTTAAATGTGGTAAAACAGGACACTGGAAAGAGAATTATCCAAAGCTCAAAGGTACGATTGTTTCTGCCCTAATTACTGAGACATGTTTAGTGGTGATTCCCACAGATACTTGGTGTGTGGATTCAGGCGCCACTGACCATGTTTGTAATTCTTTGCAGGGGTTCCAAGTAACCCAGAAGCTTAGAGAGGGCGAACTGGACCTCTACATGTGCGACACTACGAGAGTGTCAGTAGAAGCAGTGGGAGTTGTCAACTTAATTTTTGAAAATTATAGATTAGAGTTAGTTAATTATCTGTATGTACCGAGTTTTAGAAAGAACCTTATTTCACTCTTAAAGAACGATTAGAAGTTTGTTTTTTCTGATGAGTCTGTATTTATTAGAAGAAATAGGAAACTTATTTGTTCTGGTTTATTGGTTGACAATTTATTTGTGGTTAACTCTAATTCCCCTGTTGCGAAAAACACAGAAACAGATAGCTCTTTATCTAACATTAATAAGAAGAAGAAACCTTCTAAAATGAATCAAACCTATCTTTGGCATCTCAGGCTAGGTCATATAAATCTTAGTAGGATTCAGAGGTTGGTCAATGATGGACCTTTAGGTTCATTAGAGATTGACAATTATGCAACTTGCGAATCTTGCTTGGAAGGTAAGATGACCAAGAGACCTTTTAAGGCAAAAGGTTATAGAGTTAAGGAAGTATTAGAGTTGATTCATTCTGACTTGTGTGGACCAATGACGGTCCAAACACGAGGTGGGTTCGAGTATTTCATGACGTTCACTGATGACTACTCAAGGTACGGGTACATTTACCTAATGCGTCACAAGTCCGAATGTTTTGGCAAGTTCAAAGAGTTTCGGGCAGATGTGGAGAAGCATCATGGTAAAAGTATCAAGACATGCGTTCAGATCGTGGTTGGGAGTACCTGTCCCATGAATTTTGAGAATACCTCAGAGAGGTCGGAATTCAGTCTCAATTGTCTGCACATGGCACGCCACAGCAGAACGGTGTAGCAGAAAGGAGGAATCGGACTCTCATGCAAATGGTTAGGTCTATGATGAGCTATAGTGATTTGCTAAGTTCGTTCTGGGGATATGCCTTAGAAACGGCAATGTATATTCTTAATCTTGTACCATCTAAAATCGTTCCTTCAACCCATTGGAGTTGTGGAATGGGCGCAAGCCCAGTCTAAGACATCTCAGAATTTGGGGTTGCCCAGCACATGTGCTTAAGGCAGATACGGCTAAGTTAGATGCGAGAACTGAATTAATACTGTTTGTAGGATATCCTAGGGGAACGAAAGGTGACCTGTTTTATAGTCCTAAAGATCAGAAGGTGGTGGTTAGTACCAATGCTAGATTTTTAGAAGAGGACTATGTCTTAGACCACAAGCCCAAGAGTAAGATAGTACTAGAAGAGCTTAGGCAACAAACTACTAATCATGATGCACCGGCACAAGTAGATACACCACACACTGCACATGAGATAACAGATGATGCGCCTACACAGGTGGTGCCTCGTCATAGTGGGAGGGTTGTAAGACAGCCCAACAGGTTCATTGGCGCGGGAGAGGCCTCAGGCCTAGTCCCAGGTGTGCCTGAACCTGACCCAATTAACTGCAATGAGGCTCTCTGAGATAAAGATGCAGAATCTTGGCGTAAGGCAATGATATCCGAGATGGGGTCAATGGACCACAATCAAGTCTGGGAGCTTGTGGACCTGCTAGATGGGTTCAAGCCCATTAGATGTAAGTGGGTCTACAAACGTAAGAGAGGACCTGACGGGAAGGTGGAAACCTTTAAAGCTAGGCAGGTGGCGAAGGGGTATACTCAGAAAGAGGGAATCAATTATGAGGAAACCTTCTCCCCGGTAGCCATGCTTAAGTCGATCCGGATTCTCTTGGCCATAGCTGCTCATTTAGACTATAAGATTTGGTAGATAGATGTCAAGACAGCTTTCCTAAACGGAAGTCTTGAGGAAACCATCTTTATGCAGCAACCAGAGGGATTCATTGAAAAAGGCCAAGAGCATAAGGTTTGAAGGCTTAAGAGGTCTATTTACGGACTTAAGCAGGCATCCAGATCTTGGAACATCAGGTTTGATGAGGTAATCCAGTCCTTCAGATTTGCTCAGTGTCCGGTTGAGCAATGTGTGTATCGCATACGTGATGGAAACTCAGTGGTGTTTCTTGTGCTTTACGTAAATGGCATTCTATTGATTGGCAACAACAAGAAAGTGTTATCAAACGTAAAGGCATGGCTGTGCAAGCAGTTTGATATGAAGGACTTAGGGGAAGCGGGACATATCCTTGGGATTAAGATAATTCGAGATCGTAGGAAACGTTCGTTAACGCTTTCCCAAGCTTCGTACATAGGTACAATTTTGGCCCATTTTAACATGCAGAACTCCAAGAAAGGTTTTCTACCTTTCAGACATGGAGTGTTTATATCTAAAGAACAGTCCCCTAAGACTGTTGAGGAGATAGAGGCCATGAAGACAGTTCCTTATGCTTCGGCAGTAGGAAGTCTCATATATGCCATGTTGTGTACGAGGCCTGATATCTGTTATGCTGTTGGCATGGTAAGCAGATATCAGAGTAACCCTGGGAAAGCTCATTGGGAGGCAGTAAAATGCATTCTCAAGTATTTGCGCAGAACGAGAGACCAAGTTCTGGTCTATCAGGCACCTGAGCTGGTACCCCGAGGTTACACAGATTCAGATTTCCAAGGCGACAGGGACAAGAGCAAGTCTACCTCAGGGTATGTGTTTACTCTGGGAGGTGGAGCCATAGTTTGGCAGAGTGTCAAGCAGAAATGCGTGGCGGACTCTACCATGGAGGCTGAGTACGTTGACGCATCAGAGGTAGCAAAAGAAGCATTATGGCTCAAGAACTTCCTTGTGAACTTAGATGTGATTCCTTGTAACACCCCTGGAAGAACATGCGATCCCTTTCATGTGATTATTAAGAGTTAAGTAGGAATTATAAAAATAAATATGTTAATTAAGTTAAGAACGAGAAAAGTTATAGACTTAAGTGATTTAAAAGAAAACATTTAAGTGGCTAAATGGGAGAAAAGAACTTAATCAAGGGAATTAGGAATTTTGAGGTGTAATTTAAAAAGAACCTAAGAATCTAGGGACTAAATCATATATTCCTAAAGACTAAACTTAGTTCCTATTCTTCTTAAAACAAAAATTCCAGCAGCCCTTTTTCTTTTTTTCTTTCTTTCTTTTCTTCCTCTATCAGCTTGTGAGCAGCTCACCTTCGCCGGTTTCCTTCGGTCGCCGCCACTTACAGCCAGCCGGTCTTCCTTTCGGCCATCCGAACCCCCGAAAAGAAACCCCACCCTCCAGGGAACAAAACCCACCACTTAAACACCTCCTCTCCTCGTTTTTTCTCTCTCCCCGTCAAGCTGCGCCACCGCTATTTTCGTCGCGATTCAGCCTCTTCCAGTGTCTACTTGGACGGAAACCACCTCGAATGGACGCCTCTACCCAAGAGCTATAAAACCCACTGCTTGTTCTCTCATTTGGCGGTCAATTGGCTCTCACCGAAAAATAATCACCGCTGCCGGATTCACCATCCATCACCACTATGGGCACTACTGACGTCTCCATCCAACACAACTGCTGGTGACCCATATTTGGTTTGACTTCCAGTCACTAGAAAAATGGTAAATCTTAAGCTTTGATCACTTTAATTAAAAGAAACTTACTTTTGGATTAATAGTGTGAATGCATGGCTTATTATTGTTTAATTGATGTTGTGATTCTTAATCTAGTCATGCATGCGATAATATTGTAGGTTGTGCACCTAACGTTAATAGATAAGGTTCAAAAGACAAAGGTAACAAATAAGTAAGTCTAGGTCACTCGAAGATAGGTTAACTAGAAAAAAATTATAAGGATTAATTAGTTAGAAATTGGGCAGAATAGTATTTAGGACAAATAATAGGCTAGTTAAGTTATATGACTATAGGTTGGATTACTAAGCATGACTAGGATATTATTGAATTGGAAAGATAAAGAACAGTAAGTTAATACTACACATATCTACATGAGCTTAAGAGTCTAGAAATCATATAGGAAGCTAGGTAAATAAATCTAAGTAATAAAAATGGATTTGCATGTGCCTTGGGATCAAGTTTAGGTCAAAAGGACGTGGGAATCGCCTCGTGTTTCGCGACCCCGAGAGGAATCTCACTCCCTTTGGCTTAGTACTTGGTTGTGAGACATGAATAGGAATAGATTAGTACATGTAGAGACCCTTAGGACATGCCAATCTTTATGTGCGATTTTTTGATAAGTGGACTCTGTTTGTTATGTGTAATAGGAATCCTTATGACTCATAGACAAGTGGTGTCTTCTTGTCAAGCTGAGTTGTGAAAGGTTAACGCATTAAAGGTGAGTTGATTCTTTTTATGTGTTGCTTTGTTAAATTCAGGAGTACTTATATGCCCTCAAAAGCATATGGGTAGCCTGGGTTTAACCTGGAAAACATTCGTATGTACTTTTGCGTGTCTCTGCTTTTTGCTCTCGATGCATCTAGACAATTATGGCCTTGCCGGCACTTAGGATTTATTCTCTGTAACCATGGTTATGTTTTGATGCTAGTTTGTGGTAATGAATTATGTGTGGTATTTACGACTTTGGATGTTTAGCATGATGGTTGATGGGTGTTATTTCCGCACATTTGTTGTGTTTGCATCTTTTGGGGGCCCCGCCCTTTTCGCGCCGACCTACTAGGTAGGGGCCGGACTGAGGCTTAGTACGTAGGACAGGTATGGCCCAGGGTACCTTTGGTGGCTCGGTGGATATTGGTGGCTCGGTTGATAGCAGGTGGGATGCCCGTTTTCCGTATATCCTAGGGAGGGCATTGGTTGCGATGACCTATACCTCTCTAGGATTCAGGTTGGCTTTATTTAAGTTGTTGCACATTATTTGGTTGGTTGACGTTTCTTGTTAGCATGTTTAAATGTTTTACCGTTTTGATGCCTAATTATGTGGTTATGTTATCGATGGTTCTTGTATATGTTTGTGGGTTTGTTGTTTGTGTGCTTATCTTTTTGACCCTCCATCCAGCGCAGGCGGCGCCAGGTAAGCTAATAGAGAATCCTCACTGAGTATGCCTAGCATGCTTATTTAGTTACGTGTGTTTTCCAGGAATAAGTCCGGAGCGAGCCTAGGGGGAAGCTGGGTTGGTATATGGGTTTGAAGGAAGGTGTTTGAAGCTGCGAACTAAGGAATTGAATTTAAAACTAGAACTTGTATGTAATGTACTTAAGTACTTTATGATTTAAACTTGTTTAGGATTCTTGTAAATAAATTGTAGCAAGATAATGATGATTTTGGGTTTAGCTGTTACGAATTTGATGTTATAAAGCTTAATTTTATCTTAAAAAGTCAAATAGAGATTTGTATGCTGATTCAGGTAGAACGACCGTTTTTTGGGGTCGTTACAATTGGTATCAGAGCAGTAGGTTAATAACCTAAAAGACATCAATAAGCTTTAATCAGTGGAAATATGTATTGGGTAGTAAATAGGTGTCTTGTTAGGTTAGAACCTCTCGCCTGTGAGTTGTGACACTTAATCCAAATTTCTTTGGTTTAAGTTTCTTTTGTGTAATGCATATATGTTATGGTGTTGGGTAGACTTGTGATGTGAAAACATCACATAGATCATATATGTCTAGGGATCATGTAGCTTTTGAGATGTTGTATGTAAGGTTTAGTTATTCCTATCTCTGTAGCAATTTGTTTTGGTTGCTTTTGGTTTGTTTGCCTGTATTATAAACAATCAGGTGGACCTCTCAGGAGGAAGGGCAACAATTATGCAGCTCTGTCATGAGAGGCTGCGACTATTTCACTACTTGTCATGATTTATGGTTGCTATGCGGGAGATTTTCTGCCCTTAGCCACGATGGGTAATGGTTTGGCAGAAGATAGCCGCAGCTCCTAGTAATTGAGGGGTAGAATTTCTACCATTCGACTACTAGGGGTCTTAAATTTTCTTAACTAACATAATCATAACACATAGTCTTAGGGTGTGCTAAAATGAACATATTGCTGGTAATAGGAGTAATTCACTAATAGTTATAATCGTAATAATCGTTAACTTAGCGAAATACTTGTTATTAGTAAATCTTTGTTGTATAAATACTAATAAAACCAAACAAATCTAATCAATCAAGTTACGTAAATGGACACTAAAACATAAGCTTAACATTGTGAGTTTAAAAAGGAAACTTAGGTTAAAAAATTCCAGTCATCTTTGCTTCTATTTTCCCTCTATTCCTGTTTTACATGTTCAACCTGAAGCCCCAACTTTTGTTTTAAGCCCTGAGCCTTCAATCATCATTCTATCCTTAATTAGGCATCAAATCTACTCTTAGATATGATTGTGCACATTTTATATCTCTCCAGCCAATTTGGAAACCAAAATCCAAGTAAATTCGTAACCAAGGAACAAAGAAAAATCTCAACTAAAATTCATAGCCAAAGCTTTTGGATTTCTGCTGTACCACTTCCAGTTTCTCAAAGCATTATAGAACAACTAGAATTCATCCGTCTCATCCATTTTTCTTGTAACCTCTTTATATGCATTTCAACCCTTTATACCAAGGTTTGATACGGTTCCCGTGGTCTGTGAAAATGAATTCTAGATCCTTCCTGAAATTAGTTTTCAAAACAGTTGGTTGCCGCTGAATTTTACTTTCAAGAAATCCATGGTCGAGAAACCAACTTTAAAGCTCCAGATTTTCTTCGATCAATAATGCTTTTGACTGAAATTTGAGTTGGTTTTGACCTCCATACTTTTAAATTTAGAGTGTCCCTTTCGGTTTGCAGAATGAGATTTTAGACCACCTGTAAACTTACTTGAAAACAGTGCAACAAACGCGGTGTTTTCCTGGAAAGATTCAACAAGGCTCTGATTTGAACCTTCAACTTTGGGACCTCATATCTCCCTCATCTTACATCCGAATGAAGCAAACTTTATTTTGTTTCAAAACTTATTCAACCAGAGTTTTCCAGAAATTTCTAGCTCACAATTTGGATCTGTAAATTGCTCAGAAAATTTGTTTGAAACCAGACTGCCGTGCTGTTCCCTGCAGAAATTCTGCAGTCATTGCTACATTTGGAAAATCATCTCTCTTTCATTCCCTGACCAATTTGATCAAGCCATAGCTTGATTTAAACCTCATACAACAAGTATTTCTCAGAATTTTCTAGATTACAATTTGGATATGCGAATGGTCCAGAAAACCGTTCTTAAAATCGGACCAGCTGGCTGTTTTCTGCAGCAACTCTGCAGATTTTGCCAATTTTGGAAAAATCATATCTTCGCCATTCCTTATCCTTTTTGGCCAAAATTTGTCTTGTTTTAATCCTCTCCAATCAAGGTTTACTCAGAATTTCATAACTTTCAAAATGACTTTACCGATTTTACGGAATCTGGCTTTGAACACGACACTTTCACATTGCTAAAATTTCTGTTTTAACCTGATAAATGCAAGACAACTTTACCTCTTTAATTTAAGTCCATTTTTTTTTTCAAAGCATAGCTCGCTCTAAACCTTCCACAGCTACTATACGTTCTCAACTAAATTGAAGCCTACCAGTACTTCCTAGATCCTAATTTGGATCTATAAGTGGCCTAGAGAACTTCCTTGAAGTATGCCTACTCCTGTATTTCTGCAGAATTCCTATACTTATTTTCCAACCTCATAACTCCTTTGTTGTAAGCTCGTTTTCTATAAGCCATAGCTTGATGCAAATTCACTCCCAATGTCTGAGTTCTGCTTGCACTGCTGCCGGCTACGGCAGTAAATTTCTCACGAAAACCTTCAGCCACATACCTTTTCTTCCACCAAGATCCCTACCGTTTAAGTTCAACTGTTGTTTTAGACTTCATTTAAAAAAAAAAAAAAAAAAGTGAAACCTCTTCACACCAATAGGGATTTCCTTCTCTACAAAAAAAAAAAAATTTCTTTCTATACAAGATTTGGCATATAGATAGGCTTGACAATCAACACCTTGTCAACGCCTTCCAATTTATTGAACCCCGTCGAACCTTGAGCGATTTGGGGTTTAAAACTAAGAATCGCAAGCACCAAGGGAAGGCAAATAATATTAACAAAGCATTTAATTACAACTGAAAATCCAAGCTTGTTTCCTGGATGTGCACAATAAGAAACAAGTTACCCCCCTCAATGTGCTTAAAATGAGAGGGACGAGTAATCATAAATTTCATACCAAATAATAATTAGCAGCGTTAATAACTCTCAGGATAGATTATAACCAACTCGAATACTTGAAACTTCAAGATGGAAAACAAATAGAAGAGAATCTACCGTGAACATGTAAGAACCTTATAAAGTAGAGGTCAATTAGGGGTTTACACTTATGATACAACTTAGGACTAGAGAATGGATAGTCATAAAGAACCTTAAACTTTAAAGGATTGAAGTACTTCCGAGAGGTATGATAGTGAGATCTATGGGGCTATTAATTAATCAACATATAAATTCCACAAAACAATTAAAGTGCATAGAAAAAAGGATCTTCTATGGTGACCACCAACTTGGAATGTTCCTCTTTAGTTTTCAGATAATAACTCGTAGGACAATAGATCCGTATTGTATGAGTCGTGGTAAGAGGGGAGCAGTCTATTAGCATTGGTAGATTTCACCCTTCCCAAGGAAATTTCGGGACGAAATTTCATAAGGGGGGGTGATTGTAACACCCCTGGAAGAACATGCGATCCCTTTCATGTGATTATTAAGAGTTAAGTAGGAATTATAAAAATAAATATGTTAATTAAGTTAAGAACGAGAAAAGTTATAGACTTAAGTGATTTAAAAGAAAACATTTAAGTGGCTAAATGGGAGAAAAGAACTTAATCAAGGGAATTAGGAATTTTGAGGTGTAATTTAAAAAGAACCTAAGAATCTAGGGACTAAATCATATATTCCTAAAGACTAAACTTAGTTCCTATTCTTCTTAAAACAAAAATTCCAGCAGCCCTTTTTCTTTTTTTCTTTCTTTCTTTTCTTCCTCTATCAGCTTGTGAGCAGCTCACCTTCGCCGGTTTCCTTCGGTCGCCGCCACTTACAGCCAGCCGGTCTTCCTTTCGGCCATCCGAACCCCCGAAAAGAAACCCCACCCTCCAGGGAACAAAACCCACCACTTAAACACCTCCTCTCCTCGTTTTTTCTCTCTCCCCGTCAAGCTGCGCCACCGCTATTTTCGTCGCGATTCAGCCTCTTCCAGTGTCTACTTGGACGGAAACCACCTCGAATGGACGCCTCTACCCAAGAGCTATAAAACCCACTGCTTGTTCTCTCATTTGGCGGTCAATTGGCTCTCACCGAAAAATAATCACCGCTGCCGGATTCACCATCCATCACCACTGTGGGCACTACTGACGTCTCCATCCAACACAACTGCTGGTGACCCATATTTGGTTTGACTTCCAGTCACTAGAAAAATGGTAAATCTTAAGCTTTGATCACTTTAATTAAAAGAAACTTACTTTTGGATTAATAGTGTGAATGCATGGCTTATTATTGTTTAATTGATGTTGTGATTCTTAATCTAGTCATGCATGCGATAATATTGTAGGTTGTGCACCTAACGTTAATAGATAAGGTTCAAAAGACAAAGGTAACAAATAAGTAAGTCTAGGTCACTCGAAGATAGGTTAACTAGAAAAAAATTATAAGGATTAATTAGTTAGAAATTGGGCAGAATAGTATTTAGGACAAATAATAGGCTAGTTAAGTTATATGACTATAGGTTGGATTACTAAGCATGACTAGGATATTATTGAATTGGAAAGATAAAGAACAGTAAGTTAATACTACACATATCTACATGAGCTTAAGAGTCTAGAAATCATATAGGAAGCTAGGTAAATAAATCTAAGTAATAAAAATGGATTTGCATGTGCCTTGGGATCAAGTTTAGGTCAAAAGGACGTGGGAATCGCCTCGTGTTTCGCGACCCCGAGAGGAATCTCACTCCCTTTGGCTTAGTACTTGGTTGTGAGACATGAATAGGAATAGATTAGTACATGTAGAGACCCTTAGGACATGCCAATCTTTATGTGCGATTTTTTGATAAGTGGACTCTGTTTGTTATGTGTAATAGGAATCCTTATGACTCATAGACAAGTGGTGTCTTCTTGTCAAGCTGAGTTGTGAAAGGTTAACGCATTAAAGGTGAGTTGATTCTTTTTATGTGTTGCTTTGTTAAATTCAGGAGTACTTATATGCCCTCAAAAGCATATGGGTAGCCTGGGTTTAACCTGGAAAACATTCGTATGTACTTTTGCGTGTCTCTGCTTTTTGCTCTCGATGCATCTAGACAATTATGGCCTTGCCGGCACTTAGGATTTATTCTCTGTAACCATGGTTATGTTTTGATGCTAGTTTGTGGTAATGAATTATGTGTGGTATTTACGACTTTGGATGTTTAGCATGATGGTTGATGGGTGTTATTTCCGCACATTTGTTGTGTTTGCATCTTTTGGGGGCCCCGCCCTTTTCGCGCCGACCTACTAGGTAGGGGCCGGACTGAGGCTTAGTACGTAGGACAGGTATGGCCCGGGGTACCTTTGGTGGCTCGGTGGATATTGGTGGCTCGGTTGATAGCGGGTGGGATGCCCGTTTTTCGTATATCCTAGGGAGGGCATTGGTTGCGATGACCTATACCTCTCTAGGATTCAGGTTGGCTTTATTTAAGTTGTTGCACATTATTTGGTTGGTTGACGTTTCTTGTTAGCATGTTTAAATGTTTTACCGTTTTGATGCCTAATTATGTGGTTATGTTATCGATGGTTCTTGTATATGTTTGTGGGTTTGTTGTTTGTGTGCTTATCTTTTTGACCCTCCATCCAGCGCAGGCGGCGCCAGGTAAGCTAATAGAGAATCCTCACTGAGTATGCCTAGCATGCTTATTTAGTTACGTGTGTTTTCCAGGAATAAGTCCGGAGCGAGCCTAGGGGGAAGCTGGGTTGGTATATGGGTTTGAAGGAAGGTGTTTGAAGCTGCGAACTAAGGAATTGAATTTAAAACTAGAACTTGTATGTAATGTACTTAAGTACTTTATGATTTAAACTTGTTTAGGATTCTTGTAAATAAATTGTAGCAAGATAATGATGATTTTGGGTTTAGCTGTTACGAATTTGATGTTATAAAGCTTAATTTTATCTTAAAAAGTCAAATAGAGATTTGTATGCTGATTCAGGTAGAACGACCGTTTTTTGGGGTCGTTACATTCCTGGTTTGCAGAAGTCTATCACGGTTTATTGTGATAACAACAGTGCAGTAGCAAACTCAAAGAAACCATGAGCCCACAAGGTGAGTAAACCTATACAGCGCAAGTACCACCTGATACGAGACATCGTAAAGAGGGAAGACGTGGTCGTGGCTAAGATATCATCAGAAGATAACCTTGCAGATCCGTTCACGAAGACATTGACTTCAAAAGTCTTTGAGGCTCACGTGGAGGGCATGAGAATCAGATACTTAGGAGAGCCATGACAGTTTTTCTAGATATATAGCAGCAGAATGTATAAGAGTTGTATGTAGATGTATACTTAAAGCACAGCTTAAGTATTAGTGAGAGATTGTTGGAGTTGAATACATAAGCTATGCTTGTATTGTACAATTTTCCAGATTAATATATCGATTTATGTTTTGGTTATATCTTGTTGTGCATTAATTTTCCATTTGTATTATGTAAGTAGATGATGAGGTGTCTTGTGTGACACAGTAGATCTCATCATTGGTTAAAAGACATAATACATAAATGAGGTTCGTAACCGAGACAGCTTTGGACAAACTGTCGGTTTAGGTTATTATGTGATTCGGATAATTGGTTTGTCTAAACTAATTGAATCATATAGATATGCCAGGGGCGTATTGAACTTGACCTTTAAGAATGTTTTGTCTTGTACTGATTTAATAGATAAATCGTTCTTGGTATTCTATCTCTTAATCCCTAGACTCGAGCGGGCATGAGAATTAGGCATAGTGTACTTTGATCTGCCAATGGGTGAGGTCAATTGTGACCAATAGTCTCGGTAGGTTGGGTGCGCATGTTTAGTTGCTTGGTGTGCTGCTGCTTGTCGAAAGGAAACCATGTACCGGTGCGTCCGGGGTGATGGTGCTCCCGAGATGAGCTCGAAATGTTTATTATACTAAACCCGGCCGGTGGACTTATGTCCGGTATAGTAAAAAGGTCGAGTGGTACTAGTCTCGAAATTAAAGAAGTTAATTAATTAATTTATCAGTAAATAAATAAATTAACGAGCACTATATCTTTGATGCGGGGAGATTATGAATATAATTTAATTAAGTTGTTCCGGAAGCAATTTTGGTGTAGGATGGTAGTGCCAAAATTAATCCGTTAGTGGTACGATTAATTTTGTAATGGGTTAATTGAATAGGTAGAATTAATTAATTGATTAATTATTCATAAGGGTTAATTGAGTAATTAACAAAGTGGAATTATTTAATTAATTCCTAATGGTTAATTGAGTAATTAATAATGTGGAATTATTTAATTAATTAATTAAGTCTTAAGTTTCAATTAGAATTAGGAAATCCTAGAGATTAGGAAATCTAGTAGGATCTGGTTTATCCTATCAGATTGGTTACCTAATTGGATTTGGAAACTAATTAATTACCTAAACCCATTAGGAATACCAATCCAAAACAAACTTGGGGTCTCTCTTGTAACTCTATATATAGACAAGGGATTAGCTATTCAAGATATACAATTCCATAAGTTTTCAAGACAAGAAAACTAGAGAGATAAAATCCTAGATAGAGAAATTAATCTTTCACTCTCAAAGTCAGATTTTTCAAGGAGAATTGCAGCTGGGTTTTCTTCTTATTGGCCGAAATTTTAGGCCTTGTTTTATACCAGCTGCATGTAATTTTCTCTCTCCAGGCGGTGCGTTTACAGTACGTGCCAGGTGCTGCGTGCTAGAATTTTCTAGCATGTGGATTGTGGTGATTAGCTGATCGATTGACTTCTAGTTCGTTGCCCACACAACGTGAAGCCAAAGTTTTGAGGCATACAAGAGAATCACCAAGTGCACGCTTCAAATGTACTTTTCTAAGATTCCGTTTTAATTAGAAAATTTTGTTGCGTGGTAAATCGAGCAAGTGCAAACCCAGATCCTATTCGGCAATCTTTTCAGCCGCGAGTTCTAGATCTCATACTCGAAAGTATTACAAAAGTGATCGCTACGAAACATATGTTTGACTTTTCAACGATTACTTTTCTGACGATCCACTATATCCTGCAAATATTTTCAGGCGAAGATTTTGAATGAGAAGGGAGCTATTTATGAGAATTGTCCATGACCTTCAATTGAGGGTTGATGCAGCACAAAAAAGGGGGACTTTCTCATATTCAGAAAACAACAGCCGCTATTAGACAGTTAGTCTATGGATCGCCGGCTGATTTATGTGACGAATACATAAAGCTTGGTGAAACTACTGCTTTAGAGTGTTTGTCAAACTTTTGTCGATGTATTCGTGAACTTTACGGAGAGCGATACTTGAGAAGGCCAAATTCTGAGGATGTCGAACGTTTGTTACATCTACACACATAGCATCATGGCTTTCCTGACATGCTTGGGAGTATTGATTGCATGCATTGGCAGTGGAAAAACTGCCCAGTTGCATGGAAATGTCGATTTACACGCGTCGATAAAGGTTGTTCTACAATCATACTAGAAGCAGTTGCATCAGCTGACATCTGGATATGACATGCTTACTTTGGTGTTGCAGGGTCTAACAATGACATCAATGTGCTCAACCAATCTCCGGTATTTAATGACATTTTGCATGAGTACGCTCCCTCTGCTCAATTTACAGTGAATGGCACGATGTACACCAAATGTTATTTTTTAGCCGATGGCATATATCTTGAGTGGGCAACTTTTGTGAAGAGTTTCTTTTTTCCGCTAGATCCAAAAAGATGCAAGTTTAAACAAATGGAAGAAGCAGCACGAAAAGATGTCAAACAAGCATTTGGAGTACTCCAATCTCGGTAGGGTATTATACGTGGTCCAGCTCGTTCATGGAGCATATCAAAATTGAAGGATATAATGTATGCATGTATCATATTACATAATATGATTATAGAAGATGTGGGGGATGCAACAGCAAATTGGAATGATGAGGACGATGCAAATCCTATGAACGAGGCAATACAAGGTGTCCCCCAAAAGTTTCATCGTTATGTTCAACGGTTGACAGAATTACGAGATCGTGTAGTGCATCAACAACTTCAATAAGATTTAGTTCAACACATTTGGGAATGTTTTGGAAATAAAAATGGTGAAAATTAATGTAATATGTTTAATATTCAAGTTCTAGTAATTGCAATTTATGTATTTTTATGCACGTTTGGTTTTTTAGTTTTAATTAATATTTTATTAAATAATTATTTATATTTATTATGCTATATGATTTTTCATTTGTATTTAGTAAAATAAATTTAATTATTGATTATAAATATTTATATTATAATTGAAATAAATATAATATTATAGTGAGTCTATTCATTAACCTATTATAGTGTAAAACCATTGAAAAGAAAAAATTAATAAAATGAGAGACTAGTGATAAATTAATGTAATACTGTTAACCTTATTTATTAACCTATTTTGAGAGCAAACCATCCTCTAAATGTTTGTTTGGTTTATTCGCCGGCAACAGGCTGTCACCGACAAATTCTCACACACAGAGTCACATACTGCTTCTTCTCTCTCTCTCTGTATTGCTTTGTTTTAGTCATCTCTTACCTTACATCCTCTCTTCCTTTCTCTTTCCATTTTTTTTGCTTGGCAGACACTGTGTGTGTGTGTGTGTGTTTTTTTCTCTCCCTCCAAATCTCCTCTGGCTGTGTGGTTTTATCTCCTATAAATCTCCTCTTGCGTTTTCTCGCTCTTAGGGTTTTGGATTTTGCTCTTGCTTCGGCCAGTTTCAACCTCTCGCTGTTGAGGCTCACCGGATCCAGATTTTTCAACTGGTAAGCATTTTGATTTCCCCCCCTTCCAAGTGGATCCAGTTTCAACCTCTCGCTGTTGAGGCTCACCGGATCGAGATTTTCAACTGGTGAGCATTTTTTCTGATTCTTTTCCTCCAATTTCAACATCTCGCTGTTGAGGCTTACCGGATCGAGATTTTCAATTGGTGAGCATTTTTTCTGATTCTTTTCCTCATTCCAAGTGGATCCAATTTCAACCTCTCGCTGTTGAGGCTCACCGGATCGAGATTTTCAACTGGTAAGCATTTTTTCTGATTCTTTTCCCCCCTGCCAAGTGGATTATCTTCAGGGTTTTTTGCCTGCATTTTTTTTAATTAATTCGTGTTCGTTTTGGCCTGATGTTTAGTTTTGCATTAGTTTTTTCATCTGCTTAGCTATCGTGTCGGTTGAATTTTGATGTTGATATTCCCTCGTAATTTCTGCTTTTATTTTCCTTGGATTTATCTCGGTTTTGATTATTTCTGCTGTTTATTTCTTGCTTGTTGATTTGCTGCAAGTGCCCAGATTTGTTGTCCTCAAGTTGTTGTTTGATTTGCATTGATGAACTCGTACCTACTTGTAGGCTGTGGGTTTCTTTGTAAATGTGAGTGCCTGTGTACTTGAAGTTATGTAACAGAATTTTTAAAGTTTTTATTGGTGGATGATACTTTGAATATTTAAACTTAAAGATGAAGATTTCTGTTTTCTATATTCAGCCTGTTGAAGGAGTGGATCTGATGGTTAATGTTGCATGGAAGTAGGGTTAGAGTTTAAGTAATTAGGCGTTCAGGCCTAGTGAAGTGGTTCTTTAATCCAATATCGTTTTGAGTGGCGGATAGTTACTAATTTGATTTTATAAACTTAAACCAATTGCATATAGGGTTATGATATCATCGAGTTAATTCTATCGTATGGGCGACAAAAGTAGTGGTAGAGTAATTTGCTATTTTTACACTTAGGGTTTGTGTTAATTCTATCGTACGGGCGACAAAAGTAGTGGTAAGAGTAATTTGCTATTTTTACACTTAGGTTTTGTGTTCATAGCATACTTTCTTTGCAGAAATAGAAAAGAAAAAGAGATATATTACACATCAAGAAAGCAACAAAAAGAAAATAACTTCTGTAAACCATAAGTACTTCGGTCAAAACTTTACTCGAGTTCGGAGTTAACCAAACTCAGCTCAAGCTCGAGTTCGGCTCGACTAGTAACGAGCCGAGCTTGAGCCTTGAAAGTAGAGGTTCAATAGGTTCGACGAGCCTATACCTTTAAATAAATTATATTTTGAACATTTTTTTAGTCTATATTTCCAAATCTCTCTGTTGAATTTTAGTTTTTTTTTGCTAATTGTCTGAAATCTTTGAGTGTGAAATTAACGGGAAGAGACGAACATTTTTTGTTGTATTTCTTGAGATTTTTTTTGTATGTGTTTTTCTGGATTTTGATGGGTCAATTTGAGTTTTTTCAATCTTTTTTGATATTTGATTTTATAGCAGGAATATATAATTTGTTTTAACTGGGTTGTATAATTTTTTTGGAATTTTTTCTAAAATTTGTACATAAGAAGTAAAGCTCGACCTCAAACTCGAGCTTTATTTGATCACGAATCAAGCCAAGCTTGAGCTCAAGATATTAGGTTCGAACAATCTCGACCTTGAGCTTGAGTTTGTCTATTTCAAGACAAGCCAAGCTTGAGCAGGTCAAATCTCGAGCTCGGCTCGGCTCATTTACACTTGCAAGGCACCCTCTATCTCCTTACACCTGCAAGGCACACTCTTTCTCCTTGTGCAGAATCACCAAAAAGGATTTTTTTGTTGCCTCGAGTCTTCTCGAATTATGTTGAGTTATGCCTTCCCTTATAAAGTATGTTATACACTTATAAAGAGCTCGTCTTCATTTTAGCATTTTGATGATCATTCTGAAGGAAAACAGAACAAGCATCAGGCTCAAATTCATTTTTCCCTGAACGGATCTAGGCTTATACTTATTTAATTTATTAAAACGTAAATCGACATACAAAGATTTAACCTTTAATTAAAAGCGGAAAGTCTAAAGGTTATACATTTTTAGCGAAGTCCAACGCAAATAAAAAAACTGACCTCGAATATTGCGTGGGCAATAGTCTATCGAGGTGTACTATCAAAGCCCACGAAAATCCACAAGAAAGTCTCTCAAAATTGGACGAAAAAATAACCCAAAAAATTGATCAACACCATCACCAAGTTGCTGTCGCCGCCTGTCGTTTAGAACCACCGCCGGCGCTAAAGAAGTCCATGCCGGTCGTCAGAAATCCACCAACCCAGACGTGATCTAGACAGTCCGGGTTTTGGATCCACCAAAAAGAGATCGACAAAACCCAGATTGAATCAAACGCCCTGAATCGAAAGAAGATTGGCGCAAAAAAATGCTAGCCGCGGCGGTCCGTGAACGGCGAGAATGAAATTCGGCCAAAAAATTGAAATTAAAACAAAAGGTGTGCTCTTTAGGTGAATCCAATTTCGAACAAGTGAGAAATCTAGTTCGTTTTTGAGAAAGAACTTTTGAAGAAAAATTCTCTCTAGAACCTTCTTACTCAAGAAAGCAAGAATTGTCTTACAAGCCTTCTTGGCCTTAAGTTATCTATTTATTGGGGTCTCCAATGGAGACCTAGTGGGCTTTGGAGTTGGGTCTTTTAATTTGACTTTCGTTGACCGCTTAATCTTTGCTAGACTAATCAATTCCAGTCGACCCATTTGAATTAATTTTTTAACCCACTTCATTAATTTAATTTAATCGAATATTTAGGATTAATTAATTCATATAGAATTAATTTCTTAATCCACTTAGTCAATTAAATATTGATTAAACCTTTAGGATTAATTAATTCACTTTGTCGATTAGTCAAATACATAATTAGTTGTACTACTATCGGACTAACTATGGAACTACCGCTCAAAAATGACTTTACATCGTGTCACTATATTTTCTTCTATCTCCCCACATCAAAGATCTAGTGCTCGTCGGTTAATCAATTTACTGATAAACTAATTCGCCGACTTCTTGGTATCCGAGATTAGTACCATTCGACTTTCTTATTATACTGGACATAAAATCCACTGGCCAGATTTAGTATAATAAACCTTACAAGCTTATCTCGGGAGCACCATCAACCCGGTGAACCGGTACGTGGATTTCTCTGACTAACAACGACACATAAAAAGCTAAACACCCCATACCCAACCTACCGAGGTATAGGCCTCAATTGACCGCACTCTTTGGAAAATCAAAGCATACAATATCCAACTCTCACGCCCGTCCCAATCTCGGGATTGAGATACTGAATACTAGGACCGAATTGACTACGCCGATCAGTACAAGTCAATTCTATCCAAACTGGTCGTCTGGAAAACTATTTGTAGCACAAAAAAATTGATTAAATACCTAAAATGCCCTTAAAAATTGAAAATTGACAATTGCAATGAAAAATCGCTTGTACTTTGCGAAAATGGAGGCAAAAATTGCGTAGAATTTGCGAAAAAATGATAAAAATTGCCACAACTGCGTGATATAATGATACAAAATAGCCACACTAATCCGATAAAAATGGGAAAAATCGCAAAACGGGTCCGATTTTTCACCCAAAAATCGGATAAGTGAGGCGATTTTTCACTAGAAAATCGCCTAAGAACTGCGATTTTTGGGTGAAAAATTGCACAAAATGTGTGATTTTGTTCAGCAGGTTTGGTTATATAATTGCTTGGGAAACCATACAAACTCACCCTTCATTTCACATTCTCACAAAAAATCTCTCAAACCATCCAAAAAACTTAGAAAAAATCGCAAAGTGGATGCGGGCGGCTCTTAACCACCACGGGGTCTTGGGAGGGGGAAAGACTTGTATGGTCAGTTAAAAATCGTATTATTTTGTTTAAATCGCGTAGGTTATACTGTTGGATCGTCGATTGCCGGCGATTGTGTAGGAAATCGCTGGCAATCGGTGAATTCTTTTGGAAGAATCGCAACTAGTTTGTGATAAAAAATCACAGATCTGTGCGATTTTTTTGAGAGTTGCGATTTTGTCCAACACAATCGCAACTTAGGTGCGATAACTTAGGTGCTATTTTGTTGGACAAAATTGCACATAAGGTGCGATTTTTCCCAAAAAAATCACACAGGGTAAAATCGCACCTAAGGTGCGATTTTTTTAGTGAAAATCGGACATTAAGTGCGATTTTTACTAAGAATAGTATTTTAAGTTTGTTTTTTATTATTTTTAATTATTATTAATATTTTTCATGTTTTTTTATTATTATTCGTAGTTTTAATATTGTATTCATGAAATTTGTTGTAGGTTGGGGGAAAGTTTCTCCCGCGACAGCGGCCCACTGCTTTGTATATGAAGAAGAAAGCAAGGAGAGGTATCCATATCCATATGTTGGTAGATGTGGATATCGAAGGAGATGAGCAGCCTTTCATAGGCGGACATGAGATTCCCTCATCCTCAGCACATGATGAGGTGCCCACACGAGGTCAGTTTTAAATTTAAGACTAATTTAATGTTTATTTATTGAATTCTCTTATTTAATACATGTATTGTATTAGTGATTATTATTACTGGGCTGCTATTTGTAGCTCAAAAAAATTGATGAAATGACAAAATTGCCCTTAAAAGCATAACATGTGAAAAATCAATGAAAAATCGGATCCAATGTGCGAATTAATGTGTAAAAATCGGACCCAATTTGCGAAAAATAGTAGAAAATTCACCTACAATGCGTGAAAAAACATGCAAAAATCGTCACACTTATCCGAAATTTCAGTGAAAAATCGCCCAGAGCAGGCGAAATTTCACTGAAAAATCGCATAAGTGTGGCGATTTTTCAGTGAAAATTCGCCTGTTCTGGGCGAATTTTGTGTCAAAATTCGCCTGTTCTGGGCGAATTTTGACTGCAAATTCGCCCAGCACAGGCGAATTTTTTGACACTTTTTGTTATATTTGTCTGCAAACCTTACAAAATCATAAGTCATTTCAGATTTTCTTAGCAAAACTCTCTCAGGCCAACGAAAAAATTTTGCAAAAAAATCGCACGTAATGGAAGCCGGCGGATCTCAACCACCACAGCGTCCCGGGAAGAGGAAAGGATTGTTTGGACAGGTAAAAAGCGTAAAATTTCGGTTAAATTTTTGAATTGTGCCAAAAAATTCGCACCTGATGTGCGATTTTTTGGACAAAATTCGCACATGAGGTGCGAATTGTACAAAATAATTCGCACATCATGTGCGAATTGTTTTGTACAATTCGCACATCATGTGCGAATTTGGCCCAAATTTTCGCACATGATGTGCGAAAATTTGGGCAAAATTCGCACATCATGTGCGAATTTGGCCCAAACTTTCGCACTTGATGTGCGAATTTTTGGGCAAAATTCGCACATCATGTGCGAATTTTGCCCAAATTTTCGCACTTGATGTGCGAATTTATTTTGTACAATATTATTTATATTTTGTATGTTTCTAACTTATTATTTGCACTTTCTTGTAGGTTGCGGGGAAAACCCTCCCGCGACAGCGGCCCACTGCTTCTGCTCGGATGAAGAAAGCAGCGCGACGTGTGCCTGCACATACGCTGGTAGACGAGGACTCCGATCAGGAGGAGCAGCATTTTGAGCATTTTGCTGGCGGCGAGGAGATTCCGTCGCCCTCAGGACGCGCTGAGGAGATTCCGTCGCCCTCAGGACGCGCTGAGGAGCCCCCACGAGGTAAGTTTTAAATATAATGCACTAATATCATGTATATGTTTTGATTTCTATTATTTAAATTTTGTAGTGCATCCGTGATTATAATTATTTGTGTAATTTGATTATATGATAATATGGTGTTATGTAAATTACATTTTTCAATTTTTATTATTTATGTAATTTGATTATAATGATTATGTGTTTCTATTTCAAATGATTGTGTGTTGCTATTTCAATTAAATTATTGGATGTATTTATTTTATGTTTTTTAAATAAGTTTATTTATAGTCCATATTTTTTGAAATTAGTTACGAATAGGCGTGGGCGGAGCGATACGTCTTGGATTGTGACCGAGGCGTGTACGGGTGGCCCTATTGATGGGTCGGTGATACCTAGTTGGAAGGGCCATGTGGCCTATAGGTATAGACCGGACGGAGAGGAGGGTGAGGAGGTCGTACCACCTAGGTCCACACTGAGATGCCAAAATAGGGCAGGTGTATGTGAGCGTCTGGTATCTTGGTTGGCTTCGATGCCATCTGACTGGCAGCTTTTGTTGCGCGCCACTGGTTTAGCACACTTGCCGTACATTATGCACACGTCCATCGATACCCCACTGCTTATTGCATTTATTGAGCGGTGGCAGCCGGATACGAACACGTTTCATCTCCCTGTCGGTGAGATGAGTATACTCCTGCACGACGTGTGGGAGATACTTCGTATCCCTGTGGATGGTCCCATGCTTGCTGAAAGCACTGACAAGTCAGTGCTTTGGAGCCTGTGCGTAGATTTGCTTCATGTGTCCGAGAGGGACGCGAATTGGTTGGCGAGCCACACTGATGGTGGCGTTCTAGTTGACTACGTGCTCAGGAGGGGGTCAGCTTTAGTTACGGACATGCCGCGAGCTTTGGAGGCTTGGTTGTGGTTGACTATTGGTTCTACTCTTTTTGTGGACAAGAGTTCCAATAGGATTAAACCACAACACCTTGTGCATATTCGGGGACAATTGCAGACTGTGCATCAGAATGCTTGGGGTACCTCTACATTAGCCTACTTGTATAGACATCTAGGTAAGGCTAGTAGAGGATCTTGCAGCGGGATGGCGGGTTGTATGACCCTATTGCAGGCATGGATATACGAGCACTTCCCAGCGTTCAGACCGCATTCAGTGCCGATGCCTGATGATCCACACACCCCGCGCGCTGCTTTGTGGACCACTGGACCCCGTCAGGCCAGCATTTCCCGACTGCAGAGGTACCGGCATGCCCTTGACCACTTGCGTCCGGAGGAGGTATGTCAACATATATTTACCGATTTTAGTAATAAAATGTTTATGATAAATTGTAAATATGTAATTGCTGCACATATATGACATTAATTTTTATATATAACAGGTGACATGGACCCCATACGATCACTTTCCGCACGTACGCACCCCGATCACCACGTACAGGGGGTTGATCGCATGTGGTGGTGAGGTCGAGCCGTACATGCCAGATAGGTGCGTCCGACAGTTGGGATACGTGCAGGATATCCCAGCCGACATCCTCCTTCCGAAGACGGCGTTTCGACCGTACAGTGGTGGGTATAGTGTGGTTTATGACTTGGCGTTCGCCAAGAGCATATGGCGGGCACCACGTATGGCGAGTATACGTCCCGATGACTTCCAGCCTGCTGACGTTCCCGGCGCAGTCACCCACGATTACTTTACATGGTATCGTCAGCACTCCCACCCATACCTGTTCATCGATGGCCCCCCAGCTGATGATGGTGGAGTTCCGCCGCGAACCAACACTGAATATGTAAGTATTTTTCGTTACATAATTTGATTAAGTATAATGTTATATTGTTACAGAATAAGTGCAATTACTCATTGTGTTGTATTGTCTTTGTAGTGGGTTAGCCGTTTTACGCATTTCGGTGAGGACTGTGTACAGATATTCAGAGATGCTGGGTACGCACAGACTGAAGAAATGGAGGCTAGGTTGAGGGCTGAGATAGATAGGTGGCATTTAGCTGGATGATTGTATCAGATTACTATATATATATATATTTATGTAGTTTGTGGTGTTATGCGGATTCTGTTATGTTATATTTGACATGTTTAATCCTTTTTTAATTGTTTGTTATTTCATTTAGCCATGTTCAAGGGTTAATGCACTTATGAAATTAAAATTGGAAAATTACATAAATGACAATTCTTAAAAACACAAAGTAATCTTCAAAACAAAGTGCAATAAGTGCACGTAATCATTGCAATGTATTGTCTTTGTAGTGGGTCCGCCGGTGGCGAAATTACGGTGAGGACGCCTTACAGATCATCAGACGTGGTGGGTTACCCGAGACGGCAGAAATGGAGGCTAGGTTGATGGCGGAGATAGATAGATGGCATTTGGCTGGTTGATTGTAGTATATTACCATGTTATATTGTTATTCTATTTAGTTTGTGATACTATAAGGATTCTGTTGCGTTATATTTAATATGTTTACTCCTTTTTTGTGCACTTATGAAATTAAAATCGGGAAACTACAAAATTCATCACGTTCTGCAAAACTAGCCATAGCCGCATCACAGTAATGTCTCCACTGAAAGATTTTGGTAGGATCTGGGTTTGCACTTGCTCGATTTACCACGCAACAAAAATTTCTATTAAAGCGGAATCTTAGAAAAGTACCTTTGAAGCGTGCACTTGGTGATTCTCTTGTATGCCTCAGGACTATGACTTCACGTTGTGTGGGCAACGAACTAGAAGTCAATTGATCAGCTACTCACCACAATCCACCTGCTGGAAAACTCTAGCCCCGCAGCATCTGGCACGTACTATAAACGCACCGCCCGCAGAGAGAGAAAGCTACACGCAGCTGGTATAGATCAAGGCCAAAATTTCAGCCACTAGAAACCCAAAAACCAGCTGCACACTTTCTTGAAAATTCGACTTGGAGAGAGAAACGTTTTCTCTCTCTAGAATTTTCTCTCTCTAAAAATCCTGTGGATTAATTGTGTTATTGTTGTTTTCTGAATGACTGATCCCTTGTCTATTTATAGAGTTACAAGAGAGACTCCAAGTTGGTTTAGGATTGGTCTTCCTACTGGGTTTCTGTTTTCCTTCAATCCTGTTTCTGGACTGATACAGATTCTGTTTCCTTCAATCCTGTTCCTGGACTGATACACTCCCAACTGTCACAGGGATTCACTTATCCCAATCCAGTTCCTGGGATGAAACATTCCCAACTGACACAGGGATTCACTTATCCCAAACCAGTTCCTGGGATGATTCACAACCAACTGACATAAGGATTAATTAATTTCTCAATTAATTAAATCTACCTTTGTCAACAACCCAGTACATAATTAATCGTACCACTAACGGATTAATTATGGCACTACCACCCTACACCAGAATTGCTTCCGGAACAACTTAATTAAATTATATTCATAATCTACCCACATCAAAGATATAGTGCTCGTTAATTCATTAATTTACTGATAAATTAATTCATCAACTTCTTTAATTCCGAGACTAGTACCACTCGACCTTTTTACTATACTGGACATAAGTCCACCGGCCGGGTTTAGTATAATAAACATTTCGAGCTCATCTCGGGAGCACCATCACCCCAGACGCACCGGTATATGGTTTCCTTTCGACAAGCAGCAGCACACCAAGTAACTAAACACGCGCACCCAACCTACCGAGATTATTGGCCACAATTGACCTCACCCTTTGGCAGATCAAAGTACACTATGTCTAATCCTCATGCCCGCTCGAGTCTAGGGATTTAGAGATAGAATACAAGGATCGATTTGTCTATTAAATCAGTACAAGACAAATCATTCCTAAGAGTCAAGTTCAATATGCCCCGGGCATATCTATATGATTCAATTAGTTTAGACAAACTAATTATCTGAATCACATAATAACCTAGACCGACAGTTTGTCCAAAACCGTCTCGGTTACGAACCTCATTTATATTCTGTCTTTCAACCAATGATGAGATCTACTGTGTCGCACCAGACACCTCATCATCTACTTACATAATATAAATGGACGATTAATGCACAACAAGATATGACTGAAACACCAATCGATATATTAAACTGGGAAACTATACAATACAAGCATAGCTTATGTATTCTACTCCAACATCCACATCTCAAAGCTTTGTTTTAATTATCTAAACTGAGAACACAGCCCTCTAGTCGAAGAAAAATAAATTAAACTGTTGACGTAAATATTTTTACTGAATTAAAAGACGAATTTAATTTTATTTAGTCAAAAAATTGTTAGATATATATTTTTAAACGAAATTTAACGCTTTTTACCTTGCTATTTTTAAAAGTTGCGATTTTTTACAAAATTTTTTCGTTGGTCTGAGAGAGTTTTGCTAAGAAAATCTGAAATGACTTATGATTTTGTAAGGTTTGCAAACAAATATAACAACTAAATTTCGGCCAAAAATTCGCCTGTTCTGGGCGAATTTTCAGTCAAAATTCGCCCAGAACATGCGAATTTTGACACAAAATTCGCCCAGAACAGGCGAATTTTGACAGAAAATTCGCCACACTTATCCAAATTTTCTGTCAAAAATCGCCTGTTCTGGGCGAATTTTGTGTCAAAATTCGCCTGTTCTGGGCGAATTTTGACTGTTTTTTCACGTACTGTAGGTGATTTTTTCCCAGTTTTTCGCAAATTGGGTCCGATTTTACCAAGTTATTTCGCACATTGGATCCGATTTTTCATTGAATTTTCACATTTTCTGCTGTTAGGGGCAATTTTGTCAATTCACTTTTTTTTGAGCTACAAATAGTAAATTTGAGCTACAAATAGTAAGATCCTTATTATTATTTATGTAATTTGATTATATGTTGATATCTGAAGTGTATTAGTGATTATTATTATTTATGTAATTTGATTATATGATTATGTGTTGATATTTGAATTATATTATTGATTTTTTTTTGTTTGTTAAATAAGTTTATTTATAATAAATATTTTTTGAAATTAGTTACAAATAAGCGTGGGAGGGTCGATACGTCTTGGATTGTGACTGAGCCGTGTACGGGTGGCCCTATTGATGGGTCAGTGATACCTAGTTGGAAGGGGCATGTGGCTTCTAGGTATAGACAGGACGGTGAGGAGGGTAACGAGGCTGTAGCACCTAGGTTGCCCTTGAGATGCCACAATAGGGCAGGGGTATGCGAGAGATTAGTTTCTTGGTTTGTCGGGATGCCCGATGATTGGCAGACATTATTGAGGGCGACTGGTTTGTCTCACCTGCCTACTACCATGCACAATACTATTGATGCCCCCCTTATATGTGCATTTATTGAGCGTTGGCAGCCTGATACGAACACGTTCCATCTCCCTGTTGGTGAGATGACTATACTTCTGCACGATGTGTGGGAGATACTACGCATACCGGTTGATGGTAGTATGGTCGCTGATTGTACTGCCAAGTCAGTTATGTGGGGCCTCTGTAGAGACTTGCTACATGTTTCTGAGCGGGATGGGGAGTGGAGTGAGATGCACTCCGATGGTGGGATAGTCGCTGATTATGTGTTTAGGCGACGCTCGCATTTAGAGACGGGTACATTGCACTTGCCTTATGATGTGGAGGCTTGGTTATGGCTAGCTATTGGTTCTACTTTATTTGTGGACAAGAGTTCCAATAGGTTTAGACCACATCATATTGTGCAGATTAGGGGCCAGTTACATACTGTACAGCAGCATGCTTGGGGTACCTCGACACTAGCATACTTATATAGGTATTTAGGTAAGGCTAGTAGAGGTAGCTGCAGCGGGATGGCGGGTTGTCTGACAATGCTACAGGCATGGATATATGAGCATTTTCCATCATTCAGACCTCATTCTATGCCTATGTCTGATGATCCACAAACTCCACGAGCTGCTTTGTGGACTGTTGGCCCCTTACAGGGCGCGAGTGCCCGTCTGCAGAGGTATCGGGATGCACTTGACCATTTGAGAGCCGATGAGGTATGTTAAAATATTTTTGTACATTTTATAATTAAAATTTTAGTTAAATTGTAAATATTTAATAAATATCTGACCATAATTGTATATATTACAGGTGACATGGACCCCATACGGTCAGTATCCGCACGCACGTACCCCGATCACTAAGTACCGGGGGTTGATCGCATGTGGTGACGAGGTCGAGCCTTACATGCCAGATAGGTGTGTGCGACAGTTGGGGTACGTACAGGATATCCCATTCGCCATCTTTCGTCCGAAGAAGGCGTATCGGCCGTATAGTGGGGGTTACAGTGTGGACTTCGACTTGGAGTTTGCCAAGAGTTTATGGCAGTCAGTACGTAGTTCTAGTTTACGTATTGAGGACTTGCAGCCGTGTGATTCTCCTGGTGCATCCACAGATGAGTACATCACTTGGTATCGCTAGCGCTCCCACCCGTATCTGTTCATTGATGGCCCCCCCGCTGATGTTGGTGGAGTTCCGCCTCGCACTAACACAGAATATGTACGTAATTTTATTCATTTAATTTTAGTTAAAAATTGTTTTATATTATTATATAAAATATGAATTTAATAATTTCAATGTGTTGAATTTGTAGTGGGTGAGCCGATTTATGCATATAGCCGAGGAGCTTCTGCAGATCATCAGAGATAATGGATTACCCCAGTCGGATGAATGCGAGGCTATGTTGAGGGCGGAGATGGATAGATGGTATTTAGCTAGGTGATTGTATTATTGTACTTTTTTTGTTGATATTCTTGGATTTTGTAGATATAATTTATTACGCCAAACTTTTTTTTGGTTGTTTTGTATTTCATTTAGCTATGATTTATGGTAATTTGACTAATGAAATGATAATTTGAAGTCTAAGTAAATGACAACTATAAAAAAAAAAAAAAATAAATATACAAATCAAAGTGAAATGTCACAAATCATGGTCCACAAATCATGTTCCAGTGGTCGAGCCTCCTTTTAAATTCAGCAGATTCTGTAAATTGCGCCATAACATCATCGCGGTGATACCTCCACAAGTATGCCAATGGAGGGACAGGGCAATCATCAGTCAAACTGACGTGAACATAATGATTTCCATGTACGTGGACAATGACTATCTGTTGAGATGGTCTTCTGCCACCACCTAACGGCCTCAAAGGTAAAATGGAGAAACAACCACCATGAGCGATACTGAGATGGATCACCAAGGCGTTTGCATAAGTGGCGATAACAAACAAGTCCGTGGGGGTGGTCATCCAGCCAGCACCAATTCCCCAAGCAATAGGATCAGTGTCCTCATGAAGAGTGTGTGGTAGACAAGCACGGAGAAGCGGTATGTAAGTATCCTGATGCACAAGAATCTCTCCAATAGACGCAGTTCTAACCGTTCCCCATTCATTCTGATTGCCATAAATACCATATGCAACAACTCGAAATCCGTAATTGCCATCTGGCTCTACGTCGGAAATGCAATTACAGAAAGGATGGACATAATGTGGTATCAGTGGACTACTCTCACTGTCTTCTCTAACTGCAAATTGGAAATAAACAATTATTGTAATTTTACTCTTTTAGAAAATTAAAGTAAACAGTCAATCTTAATTGACAAAAACAATGCGTACCATCCTCAAATTGCAAAGATCTTTTGGATGATCTCCCGGATGCATTATTTCGCCTTGCAACTTTCTCGCGAGCACTCAGCTTGCGCCTCACTGATGGATGTAATCTTTGACGACCCCTTGATGTTGACAAAATTGCTGGCTCAAACACACTTGAATTGTCAAGATTCAGCAACGCGTTCATCTTGACAATCAGATCACGCATGACCACGCGTGGACTGCTCTCGAATTTAGGAAAGATTTCCTCGCAGAAGTATCTGTTAAAAAAATTAAATTACAACATATAAAAAATATCTATGAAAATGCATGTAAATAAATCATAACATCGAAAAATAACATACATAATGTAAATCATACCTAAGTTCCTCAGAAATAGTGTTCGAACCCACTTCAGATGTTTCAATCGTCAATCTCTTCCAAAACTCGTGCATCATTTCAACAGTGATCGTGTCGTGTGATTCCTTCAACTTCCAAATTTCACATGCACAGGGAATCCCATGCGTAGCCTTGCAGACACAGCCACATCTCTCAAACAAGTCATTGCCCAACTTAGTAATCCTTTCAACTTGTTCGCTGATCAACTCCAAACAATAATGCGACACATGACCATTCAATAATTCATAAGGAAAACTCAACATAGCGGTTGCTTTCTTAGAAATGCATGCCTCAAGCGTTTCCCTTGAAAGATTTTGGTAGGATCTGGGTTTGCACTTGCTCGATTTACCACGCAACAAAAATTTCTATTAAAGCGGAATCTTAGAAAAGTACCTTTGAAGCGTGCACTTGGTGATTCTCTTGTATGCCTCAAGACTATGACTTCACGTTGTGTGGGCAACGAACTAGAAGTCAATTGATCAGCTACTCACCACAATCCACCTGCTAGAAAACTCTAGCCCCGCAGCACCTGACACGTACTATAAACGCACCGCCTGCAGAGAGAGAAAGCTACGCGCAGCTGGTATAAACCAAGGCCAAAATTTCAGCCACTAGAAACCCAAAAACCAGCTGCACACTTTCTTGAAAATTCGACTTGGAGAGAGAAACGTTTTCTCTCTCTAGAAATTTCTCTCTCTAGAAATCCTGTGGATTAATTGTGTAATTCTGTATTCTGAATGGCTAATCCCTTGTCTATTTATAGAGTTACAAGAGAGACTCCAAGTTGGTTTAGGATTGGTCTTCCTACTGGGTTCCTGTTTTCCTTCAATCCTGTTTCTAGACTGATACAGATTCTGTTTCCTTCAATCCTGTTCCTGGACTAATACACTCCCAACTGTCACAGGGATTCACTTATCCCAATCCAGTTCCTGGGATGAATCACTCCCAACTGACACAGGGATTCACTTATCCCAAACCAGTTCCTGGGATGATTCACAACCAACTGACACAAGGATTAATTAATTTCTAAATTAATTAAATCTACCTTTGTCGACAACCCAGTACATAATTAATCGTACCACTAACGGATTAATTATGGCACTACCAACCTACACCAGAATTGCTTCCGGAACAACTTAATTAAATTATATTCATAATCTCCCCACATCAAAGATATAGTGCTCGTTAATTCATTAATTTACTGATAAATTAATTCATCAACTTCTTTAATATTCCGAGACTAGTACCACTCGACCTTTTTACTATACCGGACATAAGTCCACCGGCCGGGTTTAGTATAATAAACATTTCGAGCTCATCTCGGGAGCACCATCACCCCGGACGCACCGGTACATGGTTTCCTTTCGACAAGCAGCAGCACACCAAGTAACTAAACACGCGCACCCAACCTACCGAGATTACTGGCCACATTTGACCTCACCCATTGGCAGATCAAAGTACACTATGTCTAATCCTCATGCCCACTCGAGTCTAGGGATTTAGAGATAAAATACAAGGATCGATTTGTCTATTAAATCAGTACAAGACAAATCATTCCTAAGAGTCAAGTTCAATATGCCCAGGGCATATCTATATGATTCAATTAGTTTAGACAAACTAATTATCTGAATCACATAATAACCTAAACCGACAGTTTGTCCAAAGCTGTCTCGGTTACGAACCTCATTTATATATTATGTCTTTCAACCAATGATGAGATCTACTGTGTCGCACCAGACACCTCATCATCTACTTACATAATATAAATGGACGATTAATGCACAACCAGATATGACTGAAACACAAATCGATATATTAAACTGGGAAACTGTACAATACAAGCATAGCTTATGTATTCTACTCCAACAATCTCCCACTAATACTTAAGCTGTGCTTTAAGTATACAACTACATACAATCCTACCCAATCTGCTGCTATCTATCTAGAAAAACTGTCAAGGCTCTCCTAAGCATCTGATCCCCTTACCCTTCACGTGAGCCTCAAAAACTTTAGAAGTCAATGTTTTCGTGAAACGGATCTGCAAGGTTATCCTCTGATGCTATCTTAGCCACGACCATGTCTACCCCCTTTACGATGTCTCATATCAGGTGGTACTTGCGCTGTATATGTTTACTTGCCTTGTGGGCTCGTGGTTCCTTCGAGTTTGCTACTGCACCATTGTTATCACAATAAACCGTGATAGACTTCGGCAAACCAGGAATCACATCTAAGTCCACTAGGAAGTTCTTGAGCCATACTGCTTCTTTCGCTGCCTCTGATGCGGCAACATACTCAGCCTCCATGGTAGAGTCCGCCACGCATTTCTGCTTGACACTCCGCCAAACTATGGCTCCACCTCCTAGAGTAAACACATACCCTAAGGTAGACTTGCTCTTGTCCCTGTCGCCTTGGAAATCTGAATCTGTGTAACCTCGGGGTACCAGCTCAAGCGCCTGATAGACCAGAACTTGGTCCCTCGTTCTGCGCAAATACCTGAGAATGCATTTTACTGCCTCCCAATGAGCATTCCCGGGGTTACTCTGATATCTGCTCACCATACCAACGGCATAACAGATATCAGGCCTCGTACACAACATGGCATACATGAGACTTCCTATTGCCGAAGCATATGGAACTGTCTTCATGGTCTCTATCTCCTCAACAGTCTTAGAAGACTGTTCCTTAGATAGAAACACTCCATGCCTGAAAGGTAGAAAACCTTTCTTGGAGTTCTGCATGTTAAAACGGGCCAGAATCGTGTCTATGTACGAAGCTTGGGAGAGCGTTAACGAACGTTTCCTACGATCTCGAATAATCTTGATCCCGAGGATATGTCCCTCTTCCCCTAAGTTCTTCATATCAAATTGCTTGGACAGCCATGCCTTTACGTTTGATAACACTTTCTTGTTGTTGCCAATCAATAGAATGTCATCTACGTAAAGCACTCACCACTGAGTTTCCATCACGTCTGCGATATACACATTGCTCATCCGGACACTGAGTAAATCCAAAGGACTGGATTACCTCATCAAACCGGATGTTCCAAGATCTGGATGCCTGCTTAAATCCATAAATAGACCTCTTAAGCCTGCAAACCTTATGCTATTGGCCTTTTTCAATGAATCCCTCTGGTTGCTGCATAAAGATGGTTTCCTCAAGACTTCCGTTTAGGAAAGCTGTCTTGACATCCATCTGCCAAATCTCATAATCCATATGAGCAGTTATGGCCAAGAGAATCTGGATCGACTTAAGCATGGCTACCGGGGAGAAGGTTTCCTCATAATCGATTCCCTCTTTCTGAGTATACCCCTTCGCCACCAGCCTAGCTTTAAAGGTTTCCACCTTCCCGTCAGGTCCTCTCTTACGTTTGTAGACCCACTTGCATCCAATGGGCTTAAACCCATCAGGCAGGTCCACAAGCTCCCAGACTTGATTGTGGTCCATTGACCCCATCTCGGATATCATTGCCTTACGCCAAGATTCTGCATCTTTATCTCGAAGTGCCTCATTGTAGTTAACTGGGTTAGGTTCAGGCACACCTGGGACTAGGTCTGAAGCCTCTCCCACACCAACGAACCTGTCTGGCTGTCTCACAACCCTCCCACTACGATGAGGCACCGCCTGTGTAGGCGCATCATCTGTGATCTCATGTGCAGTGTGTGGTGTATCTACTTGTGCTGGTGCATCAGGATTAGTAGTTTGTCGTCTAAGCTCTTCTAGTACTATCTTACTTTTGGGCTTGTGATCTAAGACATAGTCCTCTTCTAAAAATCTAGCGTTAGTACTTACCACCACCTTTTGATCTTTAGGACTATAGAATAGACTACCTTTCGTTCCCCTAGGATATCCTACAAACAGCATTAATTCTGTTCTTGCATCTAACTCAGTCGTATCTGCCTTAAGCACATGTGCTGGGCAGCCCCAAATTCTGAGATGTCTTAGACTGGGCTTCCGCCCGTTCCACAACTCTACTGGGGTTGAAGGCACGGTTTTAGATGGTACAAGATTAAGAATATACATTGCCGTTTCCAAGGCATACCCCCAGAACGAACTTGGCAAATCACTATAGCTCATCATGGACCTAACCATTTCCATAAGAGTTCGGTTCCTCCTTTCTGCTACACCATTCTGCTGTGGCGTGCCAGGTGTAGACCACTGAGACTGAATTCCTACCTCAGTGAGGTAATCTCGAAATTCATGGGATAGGTACTCCCTACCACGATCTGAACGTAGTGTCTTGATACTCTTACCATGATGCTTCTCCACATCTGCCCGAAACTCTTTGAACTTGCCAAAATATTCAGACTTGTGGCACATTAGGTAAATGTATCCGTACCTAGAGTAGTCATCCGTGAACGTCACGAAATACTCATATCCCCCTCGTGCCTGGACCGTCATAGGTCCACACAAGTCAGAATGAATCAACTCTAATACTTCTTTAGCTCTATAGCCTTTTGCTTTAAAAGGTCTCTTGATCATCTTACCTTCCAAGCAAGATTCGCAGGTTGCATAACTATCAATATCTAATGAACCCAAAGGTCCATCATTGACCAACCTCTGAATCCTACTAAGGTTTATATGACCTAGCCTTGGATGCCAAAGATAGGTTTGATTCATTTCAGAAGGTTTCTTCCTCTTATTAATGTTAGATTATGAGCTATCTATCTCTATGTTTTGCGCAACAGGGGAGTTAGAGTTAACCACAAACAAATTGTCCGCCAATGAACCAGAACAAATAAGTTTTCCATTTCTTCTAATAACAACACAGCCATCAGAAAAAATAAACTTATACCCGTTCTTCAAGAGTTTAGAAACCGAAATCAAGTTCTTTCTAAAACTCGGTACATAAGACAATTAACTAACTCTAAGCTAGAATTTTCGAAATTCAACTTAACTACTCCCACTGCTTCTACTGACACTCTTGTAGTGTCGCCCAAGTAGATATCCAATTCGCCTTCTCTAAGCTTCTGGGTTACTTGGAACCCTTGCAAAGAATTACAAACATGGTCAGTGGCACCTGAATCCACACACCAAGTATCTGTGGGAATCGCCGCTAAACATGTCTCAGTAATTGAGGCATAATTTATCGTACTTATAAGCTTTGGACAATCCGCTTTCCATTGTCCCGTCTTATTGCACTTGAAGCACTTGTCTTTCGACTTCTTCTTTGCAATATCTGGCTTAAGCACAATTTGTGCCTTTTTAGCTACTCCCTCGAGCTTTCTCTTCTTCTTTCCAGCCTCAGGCTCAGAAGAAGATTCTAAAGCTTCGACTGCGACTAAAGCTCGCTTCTTCTCTTGAAGAAGACTTTTAGCCACCATCAACTCTGCCAAGAGCTCGGATGAACTCCACAACATCTTACTTATGTTGTAGTTCAACCGAACCCACTCATAGCTTTGAGTCGCCATCAACTCTGCCAAGAGCTCGGATGAACTCCACAACATCTTACTTATGTTGTAGTTCAACCGAATCCGCGCATAGCTTTGAGGCAAGCTCTGGAGGACAATATCGGCTTTGGTTTCACCAACGATTTCGCCTCCTCCTACCTCAACCTTGTTGATGTTACTAATCATGTCAATGACACGATCTCTCACAGGAGCGCTCTCAGCCCTAAGGACAATGTCCAAGTTACGACTTCCATCGACATTATTAATTCCAGTTAAATTGTTGTTTTTCAAAATAGCAGTTAAAGGATTGAATGCCATATCAATTTAAACTGGAAAGTAAACAAACAGTGTTTCAGTTATATATGCTAGAATTTTCGAAAACATGAAAATCCAATTAATTATTGATTTCCCTCAAAACAATAATATTAATCCACCAACATCTCATCCACCGGGATTCTCGCAAGCCACGCAGTGTGGACGTTTACGCTAACCCACATTCATTTGAGAAGAACTAAGTTCATTAACTACACTATCTGACCAACGATCTTTTAATCAATGTAGCTAATAGTCGATGCTTTCAGCCGTACAAGTAAGCAGCGTAACCTCGCGGGAGGAATACTACAGATCGTACACTAAGTGTATGCCATTACGTGACTTCTGAGTTTGTTACCTCAGGATAGTGCGCCTCAGATGGAGAGGGTGTCGCATTTCTCCTAGTTAAACTCGCTCTAGTCATCTTACTCAGAAGCTCATAGTCTAGCGATTTCGGGGTTGGACTCATCCGAATGGAGGAAGGCCCTAATGCCAACGCGCAAGCCCACCCACATCGCATATGAACCCGTAATGGTGGCCATGGGGATATAACACAACCCGCTCCCACTTAGATTTCCAAAATGAGGGTTTTTCCGATTTTAACATGCAATTAACTAACCTATGTTATATGCAACCATAAAACCATACATGCTTTAATTCATGCATCTAAAATATAGCATAAAATAAAGCATAAAAATTAAAACAATAAATACGGGAAATAAATTCGAAAAAATAAATTCCCCGACTATTATGGTTTTAATTGCTTCCATCATTTGCCTTGATTTCGTGTCCCGTCACATCACTCGATGGAGAGAGTCTTGAACTTCAAAAAATGAAAACTGGAGGAAAAAAGGGCCAAAAACAGCCCGAACGGCCCGAACGGGTCGCCCGGGCCGCACTGCCAGCGCGCACAGGCCGCACAGGCCGTGCGCGGGGCCCAGCCCGCGCGCGCGGCCACTGCGCGCGCGGCCCCTACGCCCCCGGCAGCAGCGCGCAGCAGCTGCTGCGTGCAGCGACTGCTGCGCACTGCTGCTGCCTGCTGCTGCGTTTTTCGCCTGCCGGCCGGCGATTTTGCTACCGGAAAAAGTTGCCGGCATCGCCTCCTGCCGCCAACTCCTCCTTCGCTTTTTCCCACGCTATTTGGTCTTTTTGCAATTCGTTCTGGATTTTTCTGGGTTTCTTCAAATTCATGATATCCCAAAACCCACGAATCCAAGTCGCCCACCATAACGCCTTCGATTAAAAAAAATAATTTTCCTACTACAAGGCATTCTAGGAAAATTAAATAATCGAAATTACATAGAATAAATCCTACTACAGATTTAATCTAATCCTACATGGCTTCCAGCACGTGGTTATACTATTACAAACATTCATAATAAAATTAAATCCGGACAAGTCCCGAAGTTTAATTAAAACCCATACAAACGTAACCATAATAGTCGGGATTCTAAACCACCTGCAAATAAAATCATGTAATAAATCGAACAAGCACAGAACCCCCTAAACCAGGCTCTGATACCAATTGAAAGATTTTGGTAGGATCTGGGTTTGCACTTGCTCGATTTACCACGCAACAAAAATTTCTATTAAAGCGGAATCTTAGAAAAGTACCTTTGAAGCAAAATACATTAATAAAGTAAAAAGTGCATATATTAAATTAATAAAGTAAGTATAGAATAAAGTTAAATAATGAAGTTATGAGTGCATAATTTAAATAAATAAAGTAAGTAGCAAATCAAACTAAGTAATAAAATTACCTAATCTTTGATAGCTGGTAATTGACATGGTCATCAATCACACCAAATAGCGTGTCAAGTGAATGGGTGCCAGCATTCATCCAATCCTTCAGTGCAACATGAGTACTATCCACTCTGTTACTACTAGTATTGCCAAAGTGCAGAATTTTGTTTGTCCAAGCCCTACAAATCATCTCTTTATGGACCAGCCATGTCCTCTCCAAGTAGACAACAACAGACGGTGCAACTGTAGAATAACTATTCTTCAAAAGCTGCAGTAACAATTCATACTCTTCAACTGTTGGCGCATTAACAATTGCCTTCCAAAGCTTTTTTATTGCTTTTTTCCTTTCACCCTCACCAACAAGCTTTTTCAACTGATTATCAATATCACGGTCGATATGCCACAAACATAGCATGTGGTGTGATCCCGGAAAATGATCCTTTATGGGATCCATCAAACTCATCTCTCGATCAGAAACAATAGCACTATGAACATTTTCAACATCCAACAACTCTCTCAACTGTGCAAACACCTAATCATAACTAATTTTTTTCTCATCTCTCAAAAGGGCACATGCAATATTATAATTCTTATTAGAAGGAGTCATACCAATTATCTGAAAGAGTGGCATATTGTACTTGTTGGTCTTGTATGTTGCATCTACCACAATCACCCAATAATATCTGTTCAATAACTGAATTGACATTGGATGCGCTATGAATGCATGTGTGATCACATCTGTGCCCTCTTATGTCAAAACTTTTACATAATAATGCTTCTCCTCGGCGTAATGAACAAATTGCTGCCCAATATTTCTACCTTCAAACTTTGCTTTCCTGTCATCAGATTTAAGATTGTTTAGCTGCCTCACTGTCACATTATCTTCAGGATGCGTCTCAGCAAGATGATTCCGAATCATTTTTGGCTTCATATTTGCATTGTTCAAAGTTCTAGCAACCTGTCTTGATTCATCAGTCAAGCGGCTGAGCTGTCTGTGACCCTCTGGATACACTATAGCAGTGTGATTGTGCATTGAGTTCGCACTTGGTGTAACTTTGACCCACCAACCATTTTCCCTCACCTCCTTACAATATAACTTGAACATACTCTTAACCTCGCCGTTTGGTGTTCTTCCTATGTTGGGGGGGAGGCCATTGCTCAATCGGATCTCTGAATCTGTTGCAACAATATGTGACCCCTTTTCCCTTATTACCCTTCCCTACTTTAATCTACTCGAAACGAAATCTAAGAGCCAAATCCGAATAATAAGTGTATGCTTCTTCTTCAGTAGGAAAAAAGCCAGGGCACTTAAAATCGTGACTCATATCCCTCTGAAAGTCGAGCAATCCATTTGGATCCTGCGTCATTAATCAAATTAAAACTAATAATAAGTAATTACATAAACAATTACAAGCCATACAAAATATATAATTTTAAAAAATTAGAGCAAATAAGTGATTTTCATATAAAAAATCGCACATAAAATGTGATTTTTCAAATAAATCTCGCGCACAATCTGCAAGAGTTATATAAAAAATCACCAACAATGTGGGAAATTTTTGTTAAAAATCGCCTACGATTTGCGAATTTTTTTACAAAAATCGCACCCACATTGCGATTTTTGTAGAGAAAATCGCAAATCGTAGGCGATTTTAAACAAAAATTTCGCCCATAATTGGCGAAATTTATACAAAAAATCGCCAAAAAGGGGAGATTTTTAAAAAATTTCTCGCCAATTAGGGCTACTTTTCCAAATAAAATAGCAAAACATGTGCGATTTTTTATGCAGCATGATAAAAACAATACAAAAATATCAAAATCTTACCATTTTTGCGTAAATTTTGAAGTAGACTCAATCCCAACTAGAACGAAATCTGTGTTTTAATGTTTTTCTACGATTTTGGAAGGTTTTTTGAAAAATTTGGAAGGGTTTTGTAAGATTTTTGAGGGAGTTTTCTATGTTTTGAGAAGTTTTTTGAATTCTATGAAGTATATAACTTATTCATATATTAAGGGCATTTTTGTCATTTCACTTTTTTTTTGTGCTGCAAATAGAAAATTTGTGCTACAAATAGTAAGACCCACTGGTTGTGCTCATATGCCCGGGCATATCCGTGTGATTTTAATTAGTCTAGATAAACTAATTTATAAATCACACGATAACCTATACCGATAGTATGTTCAGACTATCTTAGTTACGAGCATACTTTTTATATATCAATACTTTAACCAAATAACGGTATCTACTATGTCTTTCCACACCCCGTTATCTAGTTCTATGATATAATGAAACAATTTAATACTGAAACAAAATGATATGTCATCTGTGGATATTAGTTTTTGATACAAGCCATAGCTTTTCTGTTTTCAAAACTAACAATCTCTCACTAGTACTCAAAGTTATGCTAAGAAGTACAAAACTGTCCAACCCGCTATTACACTGCTGTCATAATGAAATCTACAGAACACCTTTAAGCTCACTCACATGGCTCCCTCAAGAATCTGACTCCATTCCTTCCACATGTCTCTCAAAGACCTTTTGGGTCAATGGCTTTTTGAAAGGATCTGCAAGGTTGTCATCTGATGCTATCTTGGCCACGGTCACGTCTCCCCTCTTTACAATCTCTCGTATCAGGTGGTACTTGCGCTCTATGTGTTTACTCGCTTTGTGGGCTCGTGGTTCCCTCGAGTTAGCAACTGCACCATTGTTATCACTATAAACTGTGATAGACCTAGGTAACTCAAGAACCACATCTAAGTCCACCTGGAAGTTCCGGAGCCATACATCTTCTTTCGCTGCCTCTGATGCGGTAACGTACTCAGCCTCTATGGTGGAGTCTGCCACGCATTTCTGCTTGAAACTCCGCCATACTATGGCTCCACCTCCTAGAGTAAACACAAACCTAGAGGTAGACTTACTCTTGTCCAAATCACCTTGAAAGTCCGAATCTGTGTAAACCAATGGTACAAGCTCCTGTGCTCTATAAACTAGGACATAATCTCTCGTCCTGCGCAAGTACTTGAGAATGTATTTTACTGTCTTCCAGTGAGCCTTCCATGAGTTACTTTGATATCTGCGAACCATGCCAACGGTAAAGTAAATATCAGGTCTCGTACATAACATAGCATACATGAGATTACCCACTACAGAAGCATAGGGTACCGCCTGTTGGAGTAGAATACATAAGCTATGCTTGTATTGTACAGTTTCCCAATTTAATATATCGATTTGTGTTTCAGTCATATCTTATTGTGCATTAATCGTCTATTTATATTATGTAAGTAGATGATGAGGTGTCTGGTGCGACACAGTAGATCTCATCATTGGTTGAAAGACATAATATATAAATGAGGTTTGTAACCGAGACAACTTTGGACAAACTGTTGGTTTAGGTTATTATGTGATTCAGATAATTAGTTTGTCTAAACTAATTGAATCATGTAGATATGCCCGGGGCATATTGAACTTGACTCTTAGGAATGATTTGTCTTGTACTGATTTAATAGACAAATCGATCCTTGTATTCTATCTCTAAATCCCTAGACTCGAGTGGGCATGAGGATTAGACATAGTGTACTTTGATCTGCCAATGGGTGAGGTCAAATGTGGCCAATAGTCTCGGTGGGTTGGGTGCGCGTGTTTAGTTACTTGGTGTGCTGCTGCTTGTCGAAAGGAAACCATGTACCGGTGCGTCCGGGGTGATGGTGCTCCCGAGACGAACTCAAAATGTTTATTATACTAAACCTGGCCGGTGGACTTATGTCCGGTATAGTAAAAAGGTCGAGTGGTACTAGTCTCAAAATATTAAGAAGTTGATGAATTAATTTATCAGTAAATTAATGAATTAACGAGCACTATATCTTTGATGTGGGGAGATTATGAATATAATTTAATTAAGTTGTTCCGGAAGCAATTCTGGTGTAGGTTGGTAGTGCCATAATTAATCCGTTAGTGGTACGATTAATTATGTACTGGGTTGTTGAGAAAGGTAGATTTAATTAATTTAGAAATTAATTAATCCTTATGTCAGTTGGTTGTGAATCATCCCAGGAACTGGTTTGGGATAAGTGAATCCCTGTGTCAGTTGGGAGTGATTCATCCCAGGAACTGGATTGGGATAAGTGAATCCCTGTGACAGTTGGGAGTGTATCAGTCCAGGAACAGGATTGAAGGAAATAGAATCTGTATCAGTCCAGAAATAGGATTGAAGGAAAACAGAAACCCGGTAGGAAGACCAATCCTATTCCAACTTGGAGTCTCTCTTGTAACTCTATAAATAGACAAGGGATCAGTCATTCACAATAACACAATTAATCCACAGGATTTCTAGAGAGAGAAAATTCTAGAGAGAGAAAACGTTTCTCTCTCCAAGTCGAATTTTCAAGAAAGTGTGCAGCTGGTTTTTGGATTTCTATTGGCTGAATTTTTTGCCTTGGTCAATACCAGCTGCGCGTAGCTTTCTCTCTCTGCAGGCGGTGCGTTTATAGTACGTGCCAGGTGCTGCGGGGCTAGAGTTTTCTAGCAGGTGGATTGTGGTGAGTAGCTGATCAATTGACTTCTAGTTCGTTGCCCACACAACGTGAAGTCATAGTCTTGAGGCATACAAGAGAATCACCAAGTGCACGCTTCAAAGGTACTTTTCTAAGATTCCGCTTTAATAGAAATTTTTGTTGCGTGGTAAATCGAGCAAATGCAAACCCAGATCCTACCCAAAATCTTTCACCGCCTGCATGGCATCTATCTCTTCAGCAGTCTTGGGACACTGCTCATTTGATAGATGCACTTCATGCCTGAAAGGTAGTGAACCCTTCTTGGAGTTCTGCATGTTAAAATAGGCCAAAATTGTGTCTATGTAGGATGCCTAGGAGAGTGTCAGAGAACGTCTCTTGCGATTTCAAATAATCTTGATCCCAATGATATGTCCAGCCTCTCCCAAATCCTTCATATCAAATTGCCTGGACAACCATTCCTTTACGTTTGACAACACCTTCTTACTGTTGCCAATAAGAAGGATGTCATCTACGTAAAGTACGGAGAACACCACCGTATCACCATCACGTCTGCGATATACACACTGCTCATCTGGACACTGAGTGAATCTATAGGACTGGATAACCTCATCAAAACGGATGTTTCAAGATCTGGATGCTTGCTTAAGTCCATAAATGGACCTCCTAAGCCTGCATACCTTGTGCTCTTGGCCCTGAACAATGAAACCCTCTGGTTGTTGCATAAAGATGGTCTCCTCAAGATTCCATTAAGGAAAGCTGTATTGACGTCCATCTGTCAAATCTTATAGTCCATATAAGCAGCTATGGCCAAGAGAATCCTAATCGACTTAAACATAGCTACGGAGGAAAAGGTCTCCTCATAATCGATACCCTTTTTCTGAGTATACCCCTTCACCATAAGCCTAGCCTTGAAGGTCTCAACCCTCACGTCAGATCCTCTCTTTTGCTTGTAGACCCATTTGCACCCAATAGGCCAAAACCCACCAGGAAGGTCTACTAGCTCCCAAACCTGATTTGAGTCCATAGAACCTATCTCAGCAATCATCGCTATCTGCCAAGAATCTGCATTTTTATCCTGGAGAGCCTCATTGTAGCTAACTGGGTCTGGTTTATGAGCGCCAGGGATAAAGTCTGAAGACTCACCCAAACCCATGTACCTCTCGGGCTGTCTGACAACCCTCCCACTACGACGAGGAGCAGCCTGTGTAAGAGCATTATCTGTGATAGAGTGTGCAGTCTCTTGTGGTGTGTCTTCCTGTACTCGTGCATCTGGAATAATGGATTGTCTTCTAAGCTCTTCTAATACTACCTTGCCGCTTGACTTGTGATCTAAAACATAGTCCTCCTTAAGAAATCTGGCATTGGTGTTGATCACCACCTTCTGATCCCGAGGACTATAAAATAGACCACCTCTCGTTCCTTTGGGATAGCCTATAAACAGCATAGCCTTGGTTCTTGCCTGCATCTGCCTCGAGCACATGTGCTGGACAACCCAAAATCCTGAGATGTCTCAGACTAGGCTTTCGCCCAGGCCACAACTCTACTGGGGTCGAAGGCATAGACTTAGATGGCACAAGGTTGAGGATAAAACATGTTGTTTCTAAGGCATAACCCCAAAATGAGATAGGCAACTCACTGTAATTCATCATCGATCTAACCATATCCATAAGAGTCCTGTTCTTCCTCTCTGCTACACTATTCTGCTGGGGTGTGCCAGGTGCTGACAACTGAGACTGAATACCCTGCTCTGACAAATAGGACCTAAATTCACTAGAGAGGTATTCGCCACCATGATCAGATCGCAAGGCCTTGATACTCTTACCCAGATGGTTCTCCACCTCAGCCTTAAACTCTTTGAACTTGCCAAAGCATTCAGACTTATGGCGCATCAGGTATATATATCCATATCTAGAGTAATCATCCGTGAATGTCACAAAATACTCATAACCACCTCTGGCCTGAACTGACACAGGTCCACACAAGTCAGAATGAATCAACTCTAAAACCTCCTTGGCCTTATACCCCTTTGCCTTGAAAGGCCTCTTGGTCATCTTACCCTCCAAGTAGGACTCACAGGTCGGATAGCTGTCAATCTCCAATGAGCCCAAAGGCCCATTATTGACCAACTTTTGAATCCTACTAAGGTTGATGTGACCTAGTCTCAGGTGCGAAAGATAAGTTTGATTCAAAGGGGAAGACTCTTTTCTCTTATTATGATTCGGTGATAAATTATCAGTTTCAGTGTTTTGCATTATTGGGGAGTATGTCTTGATTAAAAACAGATTGTCAACTAATGTACCGGAACATATAAACTTCTGGTTCTTTCTAATAAAAATAGAATTATCACAAAAACACACTTATAACCATCCAATAAAAGTCTCGAAACTAAAAGTAAATTCTTTCGAAAACTGGGTACATATAAACAATCTCTCAAATGTAAAACTTGTTAGTTTTGAATACAGAAAAGCTATGGCTTGTATCAAAAACTAATATCCACAGTTGACATATCATTTTGTTTCGGTATAAATTTGTTCCTTTATATCATAGAACTAGATAACGGGGTGTGGACAGACAAGTAGATACCGTTATTGGTTAAAGTATTGATATATAAAAAGTATGCTCGTAACCGAGATAGTCTGAACATACTATCGGTATAGGTTATTGTGTGGTTTGGAAATTAGTTTATCTAAACTAGTTTAAATCACACGGATATGCCCGGGGCATATTGAGCACGATCAGTTTGGATAGAATTGACTTATACTGATCGGCGTAGTCAATTTGGTCCTAGTATTCCGTCTCTCAATCCCGAGATTGGGACGGGCGTGAGAGTTGGATATCGTATGCTTTAATTTGCCAAAGAGTGCGGTCAATTGAGGCCTATACCTCGGTAGGTTGGGTATACAGTGTTTAGCTTCTCACGTGCCGTTACTAATCGGGGGAATCCACGTACCGGTTCGCCGGGTTAATGGTGCTCCCGAGATGAGCTCTTAAAGTCTATTATACTAAAACCGGCCGGTGAACTTTATGTTCGGTATAATAAAAGGACGAGTGGTACTAATCTCGGAAATCAAGAAGTCGGTGAATTAATTTGTCAGTAAATTGATAAACCGACGAGCGCTAGATCTTTAATGTGGGAAGATAGAATAAAATATAATGGCTCGATGTAAAGTCGTTTTTGAGCGGTAGTTCCATAATTGGTCCGTTAGTGGTACGACTAATTATGCATTTGACTTATCGACAAGGTGAATTAATTAATCCTAAAGGTTTAATTAATATTTAATCAACAAAGTGAATTAAGAAATTAAATCTATTTGAATTAATTAATTCTAAGGTTCGATTAAATTAAATTAACAAAGTGGGTTAAATAAATTAACTTAAATGGGTCGATTGGAGTTGATTAGTCAGGAAGACTTAGCGGTCAACGAAAGTCAAATTAAAAGGCCTAACTCGAGAGCCCATTAGGTCTCCTTAGAAGCTCCTTATAAATACAACTTATTGGGCAAGAAAAGAATTAAGAAACTTGATACCCAAGTAAGAGGTAGTGAGAGAAAGTTTAGCTTAGAGTGAGAAGTTCGTCTTCCTCGTCAAAACTTCTTCTCGAAGTCAGCTAAGAAAGCTTTCTTCTTTGCGAAAAACTCAAGCCCATAAAACCTCAGTTTTTGCTGCTGTTTTACCGCTGGATTTTCCTCCGCCGCGGGTTCATTAAATTTGCCCAGTTTTGGCGCTGCGGGTTCATTATTCTTGCCCAGTTCCAACGATTGATTTCCTGGTTCCAGTGCCGCCGCGGGTTTTATCATCCTAGCCTAGTTCTGGCGATCGGCTTCCTAGCTTGCGTGCTGATCCTGCTGCTGCTGTGTTGATCTTTTGATTATCTTGGTGATCCACAGCAGTAGTGGTGCAGATCGTGGTGGGTTTTGGAGTTCGATCAAAGGGGTTGAATCGGTTTTTCATAAGGCGGCAGTTTGCTTGTATTTAGCGGCAGCACAGGGGTTGATTCGAAGGGCAGTTTTGAGTTTCTTGCGAAGCAAGTTTCTTGGGTTTCTATATTTTGCCGTGGGTAACTCCGTAGACAATAGCCCACACTATTTCGGAGTTTGTATCGGAGTCATTCTTCGGATTTCTTGTGGTAATTGCGTAAAAGATTGGATTTTTCTTTAGGCAAGGGACTTCGCTACAAAAGGTAGAATCTTTAAATTCCGCTTTTATTAAAGATTTAATTTTTTGTGTCCTGATTAATAAATTAAATAAGTATAAGCTAAGATCCGTTCATGGGTAAACTAATTTGAGCCTGAGCTTGGTCGAAAGCTTCCGATTCTGGAATGCATTGCACGAAAGTGAGATTTTTTATTTAGCCCGGGCTTGTTCAGTTTTCCTTCAAAACTGAGTCTGAAAAGTAAAGACATAAAACTCGCACTGCAACAACCAAAACTCTGGTAGTATCCCCAAGGTAGACCTGCAACTCTCCCTCTCTAAGTAGCCGGGTCACTTGGAATCCCTGCAAAAAATTACAAACGTGATCAGTGGCTCCTGAGTTCACACACCAAGTATCCTTGGGAGTCACCGCTAAACACTTCTCAGTAACTAGGGAAAATTTGCATATACCTCGAGGCTTTGGACAATCTTTCTTCCAATGTCCTGCTTTGCCACATCTAAAGAACTTGCCTTTTGACTTATACTTCTTGGCAATGCTCGCCTTGGGTCCATGATCAGCTGCTGCTCTCTGGCATCTTTTCCTCTTATGTTTTCTTGCTTTGGGCCCAACAGAGGAACCTGAGGGACTAACAGTAGCCAAGGCTCTGCGAAGAGGCCTCAGAAGACACCATTGCAGTCATGAGCTCGGGAAGTGAATATGAGAGCTTGCCCATATTATAGTTCAACCAAAACTGCTCAAAACTGGGGGGGCAAGCTCTGGAGGATGATATCGACCTGGGTCTCTCCATCAATATCACCTCCCAATACCTCGATCTCATTGATGCAGCTCATCATGTCCAATACATGATCCCTCACTGAGGTGCCTTCAGCCATCCTAGCATTCATGAGTTTCCTCACAGCTGACTGCTTAGCTGCCCTGCCCTGATGTCCAAACATCTCCCTAAGGTTGAGCATTATATCGTAGGCTGAGGTAAACAAATGATGCTGGTGCTGCAGTACACTCGACATAGAAGCCAAGATGTAGCACCGGGTCATCTCATCAGCCTTCTGCCATATATGGCTCTCGCTGCTCAGGGGCGGCATCATCGCTGGGCTTAGGGGGGCACTCCTCAGTGAGCACGTATTTGTAACCCTCAGCGGTAAGGACAATGTCCAAGTTACGTTTCTAGTCAATGTAATTTGGACCCGTAAGTTTGTTCTGATTCAGTATGACAGCTAGCGGGTTGAACGACATATCAACAACTGAAAAATAAACAGTCAAGTTTCAGTATTACTTTTTTGAAAATATTGAAATCCTCAAAAAATAATATAATCTTCTACCGACATCTCTCACACCGGGATTAACGCAGGTCACGATGGGTGAACATCTACGCTAACCCACATTTGTTCGAGAAGAACCGAAGTTCATTAATTCCATTCTCTAAGCAACGATCTTATGATCAATGAAATTAATAGTCGATAATTTTAGCCGTACACGAAGATAGCGTAACATCGATTGGAGGGATACTAAAAATGGTACACTAAGTGTTTGCCATTACGTGACTTCTAAGTTTGTTACTTAGGATACTAATGCGCCTCGGATGGCGAGGGTGTCACAACTTTCTCCAATTGAAGTCACTACAGTCATCCTTTTAGAAATTCATTCTTGTGATATCTGTGATTGAAAACTCATCCGATAGGGAGGAAGGTCTAAGCCACCACGCAAGTTTAACCACATCACCAATGAACCCGTAATGGAGGCCATGGGGATATTTACCAACCCGCTCCCACTTAGATTTTTAAGTTTGAGGATTTTTCTGTTTTAACATGCAATATCTTAAAGAAGGATATTCACACCCATAAAACCTTTGGAGTTTTAATATACGAATAATTTACCTTAGTTAATTGCACTTTACTTTTTAAAACATTTTGGTTTTCGTTCAAGCAAATAAATGAAAACACATAATCAACGAAAAGACATAAATATGAGAAATTAAAGAAATAAAATTTTCCAACTATTATGGCCTTCTCTATCGTTGATTCCTTGATGCCTCAGTGACACTGTTGGTGTATGTGTCCTAATGAGGGCTATTTATGTAAATAAACTTTGAGGGTTATTTATGTAAATAAGACATATGTCGTTTGATTGATTATTTATCTGATGAGTTAATTTCATGAATGTAATATTCTTGTGCATATTTAATTTCATGAAAACAATCCGCCAGAAGAAACACTCCATGGACTGATAGATCATGAGTGATTCTTTTCGAGTGTATTCGTACAAGGATCCTTAGACTAGAAATCACTGCATGGTCTTAGGTGAATTGTGGTGTTCTTTGACATACGCCTGACGAGACTGTAACAGGTTGCCAAGTACGGGTATGATTGGGTACACTATGAGTCACGTTAAGATATGTAGGTGAAGTGATGGGACTACAAATCTCTCTTAAGTGAGAGATGATATCTGGGCCACTTGATAGTGAACTAAGAAGTGCATGGCCATGCCCGAGAAACGATAATTGTTATCATTTGCTCGAATAGAATCAGTGTCACTGAGAGATCAAGTAAACGTTTAGCTTAATAAGGATGATGGTTCCATGCCTTATGCTAAACGGGATATCGATGTAGAGGACCGTACATAGTATGCTTAGAAAGGTTGCGTTGAACCATCATTCGACCATCCATTCTAAATTGAGTAGTCATCATATCTTACTAGAGGCCACTGATGATTTATGGATTAATCTATGAGATAAATTTATCCATTGTCAATTTGGAATGGACCTACAGGATTGCACGTAAGTGAGTTCGAAGATTCTTGACGATACTAGGTATAATTGTTATACTTAGATGGATAATATTAAATTAAATAGTTTAATTAAATATTATTAAGAAGTTTTGGGGTATTAATTAATAGTTAATTAATTACTCAGGAAGAATTGAGATAGACTGACAAATCAAGGGACCTAGTTGCAGTTGAGGTTCTAGACCCATCAGTCTGATCCATGGGTAAATGGTTTGATCCATGGGTCAAGTAAAACCCAAATCAGTAAAAGTAAAATATTATATTATTATTGTAATATTAAATATTTTATTTTTAACAACCCGGTGGTTGTGGGATTGGGGAAAAATCAGATTTCTTTTTATAAAGAGAATCTGTGAGAGAAAAAGGAAGAAAGATTTCAAAATGAGAAAATAGTTTTCTGGAAAATCTTTTCTTCTCTTTTTCTCTCTCGTAAAATTCTCTCTCTTCCAAAACAAAAATTTCTTTACAGGAATTTTATACTAGCACCGAAGAGCTCTAGTGCTTGATTGTGGAGGACACTTCCAGGAAGTGCCAGAGAAAGACGAAACGCCATCTTCCCAAAAGGATCCAGGTGCGACCGCAACCGATTACGCGTCGAGGGTAAGACCCCGGTTCTTATAGTTTAGGATAATCCGCTGCGTAAATTTAGAATTAAATGCCTAAACACGATCCTACAGACACGTCCCGTCATGTCGCTTCCACTCGTTATTTGGATTCCTCTCGATTCGCCAAGGTTTTCTCAGTTTACTACGTAATTAGGAATCACCCAAAATTACAAGAAACCAAAATCCGCGAATATAAGTTACCAAAAATAACGTCTTCGTCATAATACGTAAATTCCTATATACAAAGGCGTTTTTTTAGGAATTTAAAAACGACAACATTAGATCAAATCCTGCTACAAGATTTATCTAATCCTACACGGCTTCCAGCTCGTGGTTATTACTATTACAAACATTTTCATTCAAAAAAATACGAGCCCGGACATGTCCCGGGGTTTATGAATAAAAAATAAATTCTACCATAATACCCGGGAAAATAATAACCACCTGTTTAAACATTTTGACAAAAATAATAATGCCAAAATAAAGTCTTGTAATAAATTAAACAAGTATAAAGCCAAAACACTCGCTCTGATAACAATTTGAAGGAAAACAGAACAAGCCCGGGCTAAATAAAAAATCTCACTTTCGTGCAATGCATTCCAGAATCGGAAACTTTCGACAAAGCTCAGACTCAAATTCATTTTCCCCTGAACGGATCTAGACTTATACTTATTTAATTTATTAAAATGTAAATCAACATACAAATATTCAACCTTTAATTAAAAGCGGCAAGTCTAAAGGTTATACCTTTGTAGCGAAGTCCAACGCAAAAAAAAAAAAAAAAAAAAAAAAAAATTGAATCTTTAACTTGCGATCACCACAGAAATCCAAAGGATTACTCCAAGATGCCTCGAATATTGCGTGGGCAATAGTCGATCGAGGTGTACTATCAAAGCCCACGAAAACCCAAAAGAAAGTCTCTCAAAATTGGACTCAAAAATAACCCAAAAAACTGATCAACACCATCACCAAGTTGCTACTGCCGCCTGCCGTTTTAGAACCACCGCCGGCGCAAAAGAAGTCCACGCCGGTCACTGGAAATCCACCAGCCCAGACGTGATCTAGACAGTCCGGGTTTTGGATCACCAAAAAGAGGTCCAAAAAACCCAGACCGAATCAAATGCCCTGAACCGAAGGAAGATCGGTGCCGAAAAATGCTAGCCGCGGCGATCCGTGAACGGTGAGAATGAAATTAGGCCAAAAAATCGAAATTAAAACCAAAGGTGTGATCTTTTGGGTGAATCAAATTTTGAACAAGTGAGAAATCTAGTTCGTTTTTGAGAAAGAACTTTTGAAGAAAAATTCTCTCTATAACCTTCTCACTCAAGAAAGCAAGAATTGTCATGCAAGACTTCCTTAATTTTTCTTTGGCCTTAAGTTATCTATTTATAGGGAGCTCCAATGGAGACCTAGTGGGCTTTTGAGTTGGGTCTTTTAATTTGACTTTCGTTAACCGCTTAGTTTTTCTTAGACTAATCAACTCCAATCCACCCATTTGAATTAATTTCTTAACCCACTTTGTTAATTTAATTTAATCAAACCCTTATGATTAATTAATTCATATAGAATTAATTTCTTAATCCGCTTAATCAATTAAATATTAATTAAATCTTTAGGATTAATTAATTCACTTTATCGATTAGTCAAATACATAATTAGTCGTACCACTATCAGACTAACTATGGAACTACCGCTAAAAAATGACTTTACATCGCTCCACTATATTTTCTTCTATCTCCCTGAAAGATTATCTGCCCGGGCCTAGCCAGAAACTCACTTTCGTGCTATGCATTCCAGAATTGGAATCTCTGGCCAGGCCTAGACGCTAGCACAATGCTATTCCAACCCTTTTGAAATAACATTGCACAGGATCTGGGTTCGAACTTATTCGATTTACCACACAACAAAAAATTTCTAATAAAAAGCAGAACTTTAGAAATTACCTTTGAAGCGTGCACTCAGGTGATTCTCTTGTATGCCTCTAGACTTTGATTTCACGTTGTGTGGGCAACGATCTAGAAACCAATTGATTAACTAATCTCCACAATCCACCTGCCAGAAAATTTCAGCACCGCTGCACCTGGCACGTACTGTAAACGCACCGCTCGGAGAGAGAGAAAGCTACACACGCAGCTGGCTTGAAAGGCCAAAAATTTCGGCCAAGAGGAGAAGAAAAACCAGCCGCCAATTGCTCTAAAAATCCGAATTTGAGAGAGAGACTTTTCTCTCTCTAAATTCTTGGATTATGAATCTACTGAATTGCGTTGCTTGAATAGCTAATCCATTGTCTATATATAGAGTTACAAGAGAGACCCCAAGTTGGTTTAAGATTGGCCTTCCTACTGGGTTTGTGTTTTCTTTCAATCCTATTCCTGAACTGATACACATCCAACTGATACAGGGATTCACTTATCCCAAACCAGTTCCTGGGATGATTCACAACCAACTGACACCGGGATTCACTTATCCCAAACCAGTTCCTGGTATGATGGGATTCACTTATCCCAAACCAGTTCCTGGTATGATTCACAACCAACTGACGCAAGGATTAATTAATTACTTAATTAATTAAATCTACCTTTGTCAACAACCCAATACATTATTAATCATACCACTAACGGATTAATTATGGCACTACCAACCTACACCAGAATTGCTTTCGGAACAACTTAATTAAATTATTTGCATAATCTCCCCACATCAAAGATATAGTGCTTGTTAATATATTAATTTACTGATAAATTAATTAATTAACCTCTTTAATTCTGAGACTAGTACCACTCGAACTTTTTACTATACCGGACATAAGTCCACCGGCTGGGTTTAGTATAATAAACTTTACGAGCTCATCTCAGGAGCACCATCACCCCGGACGCACCGGTACATGGTTTCCTTTCGACAAGCAGTAGCACACCAAGTAACTAAACACGCGCACCCAACCTACCGAGACTATTGGCCACAATTGATCTCACCCATTGGCAGATCAAAGTACACTATGTCTAATCCTCATGCCCGCTCGATTCTAGGGATTAAGAGATAGAATACCAAGAACGATTTGTCTATTAAATCAGTACTAGACAAATCATTCTTAATGGTCAAGTTCAATACGCCCCATGCATATCTATATGATTCAATCAATTTAGACAAACCAATTACCCGAATCACATAATAACCTAAACCGACAGTTTGTCCAAAGCTGTCTCGGTTACGAACCTCATTTATATATTATGTCTTTCAACCAATGATGAGATCTACTGTGTCACACAAGACAACTCATCATCTAACTACATAATATAAATGGAAAATTAATGCAAAACAAGATATAACAAAAACATAAATGGATATATTACTGGGAAAAAGTACAATACAAGCATTGCTTATGTATTCAACTCCAACAATCTCCCACTAATATTTAAGTTGTGCTTTAAGTATACATCTACATACAACTCCTATACACTCTGCTGCTATATATCTAGAAAAACTGTCATGGCCCTCCTAAGTATCTGATTCCCATGCCCTCCACGTGAGCCTCAAAGACTTTCGAAGTCAATGTTTTCGTGAAAGGATCTACAAGGTTATCCTCTAATGCTATCTTAGCCATGACCACGTCTTCCCTCTTTACGATGTCTCGTATCAGGTGGTACTTGCGTTGTATATGTTTACTCGCCTTGTGGGCTCGTGGTTCCTTCGAGTTTGCTACTGCACCATTGTTATCACAATAAACCGTGATAGACTTCTGCAAACCAGGAATCACATCTAAGTCCACTAGGAAGTTCTTGAGCCATACTGCTTCTTTCGCTGCCTCTGATGCGGCAACGTACTCAGCCTCCATGGTAGAGTCGACCACGCATTTCTGCTTGATACTCTGCCAAACTATGGCTCCACCTCCCAGAGTAAACATATACCCTGAGGTAGACTTGCTCTTGTCCCTGTCGCCTTGGAAATCCGAATCTGTGTAACCTCGGCGTACCAGCTCAGGTGCTTGATAGACCAGAACTTGGTTCATCATTTTGCGTAAATACTTGAGAATGCATTTTAATGCCTCCCAATGAGCTTTCCCGGGGTTACTCCGATATCTGCTTACCATGCCAACAACATTACAGATATCAGGCCTCGTACACAACATGGCATACTTGAGACTTCCTACTGCCGAAGCATAAGGAACTGTATTCATGGCCTCTATCTCCTCAACAGTCTTAGGGGACTGTTCCTTAGATAGATACACTCAATGTATGAAAGGTAGAAAACCTTTCTTGGAGTTCTGCATGTTAAAACGGGCCAGAATCGTATCTATGTACGAAGCTTGGGAGAGCGTTAACGAACGTTTCCTACGATCTCGAATTATCTTGATCCCAAGGATATGTCCTGCTTCCTCTAAGTCGTTCATATCAAACTGCTTGGACAGCCATGCCTTTACGTTTGATAACACTTTCTTGTTGTTGCCAATCAATAGAATGTCATCTACGTAAAGTACAAGAAACACCATTGAGTTTCCATCACGTCTGCAGTACATACATTGCTCATCCAGACACTGAGTAAATCTAAAGGACTGGATTACCTCATCAAACCGGATGTTCCAAGATCTGGATGTCTGCTTAAGTCCGTAAATAGACCTCTTAAGCCTGCAAACCTTATGCTCTTGGCCTTTTTCAATGAATCCATCTGGTTGCTGCATAAAGATGGTTTCCTCAAGACTTCCGTTTAGGAAAGCTGTCTTGACATCCATCTGCTAAATCTCATAGTCTAAATGAGCAGCTATGGCCAAGAGAATCCAGATTGACTTAAGCATGGCTACCGGGGAGAAGGTTTCCTCATAATCGATTCCCTCTTTCTGAGTATACCCCTTCGCCACCAGCCTAGCTTTAAAGGTTTCCACCTTCCCATCAGGTCCTCTCTTACGTTTGTAGACCCACTTACATCCAATGGGCTTGAATCCATCTGGCAGGTCCACAAGCTCCCAGACTTGATTGTGGTCCGTTGACCCCATCTCAGATATCATTGCCTTACGCCAAGACTCTACATCTTTATCTCGGAGAGCCTCATTGTAGTTAACCGGGTCAGGTTCAGGCGTGATTGGGACTAGGTCTGATTCCTTTCTCACGCCAATAAACCTATATGGCTGTCTCACAACCCTCCCACTACGATGAGGCACCACCTGTGTAGGCGCATCATCTGTGATCTCATGTGAAGTGTGTGGTGTATCTACTTGTGCAGGTGCATCAGGATTAGTAGTTTGTCATCTAAGCTCTTCTAGTACTATCTTAATCTTGGGCTTGTGATCTAAGACATAGTCCTCTTCCAAAAATCTAGCGTTGGTACTAACCACCACCCTCTGATCTTTAGGACAATAAAACAGACCACCTTTCGTTCCCCTAGGATATCCTACAAACAGCATTAATTCAGTTCCCGCATCTAACTTAGCCGTGTCTGCCTTAAGCACATGTGCTGGGCAACCCCAAATTCTGAGATGTCTTAGACTGGGCTTGTGCCCTTTCCACAACTCTAATGGGGTTGAAGGCAAGGTTTTAGATGGTACAAGATTAAGAATATACATAGCTGTTTCTAAGGCATATCCCCAAAACGAACATGGAAAATCACTATAGCTCATCACAGACCTAACCATTTCTATGAGAGTCCGATTCCTCATTTCTGCTACACCGTTCTGTTGTGGCGTGCCAGGTGCAGACAACTGAGACTAAATTCCGACCTCACTGAGGTATTCTCGAAATTCATGGGACAAGTACTCCCCATCACGATCTGAACGTAGTGTCTTGATACTCTTACCATGATGCTTCTCCACATTTGCCCGAAACTCTTTGAACTTGCAAAACATTCGGACTTGTGACGCATTAGGTAAATGTACCCGTACCTTGAGTAGTCATCCGTGAACGTCACGAAATACTCGAACCCACCTCATGCCTGGACCGTCATTGGTCCACACAAGTCAGAATGAATCAACTCTAATACTTCCTTAGCTCTATAACCTTTTGCTTTAAAAGGTCTCTTGGTCATCTTACCTTCCAAGCAAGATTCGCAGGTTGCATAACTGTCAATCTCTAATGAACCTAAAGGTCCATCATTGACCAACCTCTGAATCTTACTAAGGTTTATATGACCCAGCCTGAGATGCCAAAGATAGGTTTGATTCATTTCAGAAGGTTTCTTCTTCTTATTAATGTTAGATAAAGACCTACCTGTTTCTATGTTTTGCGCAGCAGGGGAATTAGAGTTAACCACAAATAAATTGTCAACCAATAAACCAGAACAAATACGTTTCCCATTTCTTCTAATAAATACAGACTCATCAAAAAAAAAAACAAACTTATAACCGTTCTTTAAGAGTTTATAAACCGAAATAAGGTTCTTTCTAAAACTCAGTACATAAAGACAATTAACTAACTCTAATCTACAATTTTCGAAATTTAAATTGACAACTCCCACTGCTTTTACTGACACTCTTGTAGTGTCGCCCATGTAGATGTCCAGTTCGCCCTCTTTAAGCTTCTAGGTTACTTGGAACCCCTGCAAAGAATTACAAACATGATCAGCGGCGCCTGAATCCACTCACCAAGTATCTGTGGAAATCATCGCTAAACATGTCTTAGTAATTAGGGCAGAAACTATCGTACCTTTAAGCTTTGGACAATCCGCTTTCCAGTGTCCCGTTTTACCGCATTTGAAGCACTTGCCTTTGGGCTTGCTCCTCTTTGCGATCTCGGGCTTTGCAACAAGTTTCTTGGCATTTTTCTTCTTCTTCTTATTCTTCTTACCTTTAGGTGCAGAAGAAGAACCTGAAGCCTTTACTGCGACCAAAGCTTGCTTCTTCTCGTAGAAGATGCCTTCGGCCTCCACCAAATCGGTTAAGAGCTCGGGTAGAGTTTAGACTCTTTTGTTCATGTTGTAATTGACCCAAAATTGCTTAAAACAAGAGGGTAGACTCTGAAAGATAATATCTATCTGATTTTCTGGGTCGATTTCTCCTCCTAACACCTCTATCTCATTGATGTTACTGATCATGTGTAGCACATGATCTCTCACCGATCCGCCTTCAGCCATCTTTGAGTTCATTAACTTCCTCATGGCTGCTTGCCTAGTAGTCCTGCCTTGATGTGCGAACATCTTTCTCAGGTGAGCCATCTTGTTGAAGGCAGAGACCATGGGATGAAGCTGATGTTGCACTACATTTGACACAGAGGCCAAAATATAGCACCGCGCCATCTCATCCGCTTTTCTCCACCGGGCATATGCATCCCTATTCTCTTGAGGAGAGTTCTCATCAGACACATCTGGACATACTTTAGTGAGCACAAACTTATACTGCTCAGCCGTCAGGACAATGTCCAAGTTCCGACTCCAGTCGACATAATTGGCTCCAGTTAATTTATTGTCTTTCAAAATAGCAGCTAAGGGGTTGAATGTCATATCGATAAAATTGTAAAATTAACAAACAGACAATGTTTCAGTTATTAACCTAAACTTTTGAAAAACATGAAATTGTATTAATTATTGAATTCCCTCAAAACAATAATTATAATCCACCAATATCTCATCCACCGGAATTCTCGCAAGCCACGCAGTGTGGACATTTACGCTAACCCACATTCGTTTGAGAAGAACCAAGTTCATTAACTACACTATCTGACCAAATGATCTATTGATCAATGTAGCTAATAGTCGGTGTTTTCAGCCATACAAATAAGCAGCGTAACCTCTTGGGAGGAATATTGCAGATCGTACACTAAGTGTATGCCATTACGTGACTTCTGAGTTTGTTACCTCAGGATAGTGCACCTCAAATGGAGAGGGTGTCACATTTCTCCTAGTTAAACTTACTCTAGTCATCTTACTCAGAAATTTATAATCTAGCGATCTCGGGGCTGGACTCATCCGAATGGAGGAAGACCCTAATGCCAACGCGCAAGCCTACCCACATCGCATATGAACTCGTAATGGTGGCCATGGGAATATTAAACCAACCCGCTCCCACTTAGATTTCCAAATTGAGGGTTTTTCTGGTTTTTACATGCAATTAACTATCCCTAAGTTATATGCAACCATAAAACCAAAATGCATTAAAATCATGCATCTGAAATACAGCATAAAAATAAAGCATAAAAATTAAAACAATAAATATGGGAAATAAATACGAAAAATAAATTCCCCGACTATTATGGTTTTAATTGCTTCCATCTTCTGCCTTGATCTCGTGTCCTGTCACGTCACTCGATGGAGAGAGTCTTGAACTTCAAAAAGAAAAAATTGGAGGAAAAAAGGGCCAAAAACGCAGCCCGAATGGGCCGCACACGCGCAGCACGCCCAAAGGGTGCGCGGCCCAGCAACTGCTGCGTGTTGCTACCGCCTGCTGCTGTCGCGGCTGGCGCAGCCTCTTGCTGCGCCCCGCAGCAGCGGCGCTGCTACTGGCGGTAGCCGGCGATGACTGCTGCCGGCGTGTGGTCGCCGGCGCTACCCCCTGCCGCCACGCACTCTTTCGCTTTTTCTCACGCTATTTGGTCTTCTTGCAATTCGTTCTGGGTTTTCCTGGGTTTCTATGAATTAACGATAACCCAAAACCCACGAATTCAAGTTGCCCATCATAACGCCTTCGATTACAAAAAATTAATTCTCCTACTACAAGGCTTTCTAGGAAAATTAAATAATCAAAATTACATAGAAAAAATCCAACTACAGATTTGATCTAATCCTACATGGCTTCCAGCACGTGGTTATACTATTACAATCATTCATAATAAAATCAAATCCGGACATATCCTAGAGTTTAATTAAAACCCATACAAACGTAACCATAATAGTCGGGATTTCTTAACCACCTGCAAATAAAACCATGTAACAAATCGAACAAGCACAAAACCCAAAACCAGGCTCTGATACCAATTGAAAGATTATCTGCCCGGGCCTAGCCAAAAACTCACTTTCGTGCTATGCATTCCAGAATCGGAATCTCTGGCCAGGCCTAGACGCTAGCACAATGCTATTCCAACCCTTTTGAAATAACATTGCACAGGATCTGGGTTCACACTTATTCGATTTACCACGCAACAAAAAATTTCTAATAAAAAACAGAACTTTAGAAAAATACCTTTGAAGCGTGCACTCAGGTGATTCTCTTGTATGCCTCAAGCTTTGATTTCACGTTGTGTGGGCAACGATCTAGAAACCAATTGATCAGCTAATCACCACAATCCACCTGGCAGAAAATTCCAGCACCGCTGCACCTGGCACGTACTGTAAATGCACCGCCCAGAGAGAGAGAAAGCTACACATGTAGTTGGCTTGACAGGCCAAAAATTTTGACCAAGAGGAGAAGAAAAACCAGCCGCCTATTGCTCTAAAAATCCAACTTTGAGAGAGAGAATTTTCTCTCTCTAAATTCTTGAATTATTAATCTACTGAATTGCGTTGCTTGAATAGCTAATCCATTGTCTATATATAGAGTTACAAGAGAGACCCCAAGTTGGTTTAGGATTGGCCTTCCTACTGGGTTTCTGTTTTCCTTCAATCCTATTCCTGGACTGATACGCATCCAACTGATACAGGGATTCACTTATCCCAAACCAGTTCCTGGGATGATTCACAACCAATTGACACAGGGATTCACTTATCTCAAACCAGTTCCTGGTATGATTCACAACCATGACACAGGGATTCACTTATCCCAAACCAGTTCCTGGTATGATTCACAACCAATTGACACAAGGATTAATTAATTACTTAATGAATTAAATCTACCTTTGTCAACAACCCAATACATAATTAATCGTACCACTAACGGATTAATTATGGCACTACCAACCTACACCAGAATTACTTCCGGAACAACTTAATTAAATTATATTCATAATCTCCCCACATCAAAGATATAGTGTTCGTTAATATATTAATTTACTGATAAATTAATTAATTAACCTCTTCAATTCCGACACTAGTACTACTCGATCTTTTTACTATACCGGACATAAGTCCACCGGCCGGGTTTAGTATAATAAACTTTACGAGCTCATCTCGGGAGCACCATCACCCCGGATGCACCGGTACATGGTTTCCTTTCGACAAGCAGCAGCACCCCAAGTAACTAAACACGCGCACCCAACCTACTGAGACTATTGGCCACAATTGACCTCACCCATTGGCAGATCAAAGTACACTGTCTAATCCTCATGCCCGCTCGAGTCTAGGGATTAAGAGATAGAATACCAAGAACGATTTGTCTATTAAATCAGTACAAGACAAATCATTCTTAATGGTCAAGTTCAATACGGCCCGGGCATATCTATATGATTCAATCAGTTTAGCCAAACCAATTACCTGAATCACATAATAACCATACGCCCGTGCATATCTATATGATTCAATCAGTCTAGATAAACCAATTACCTGAATCACATAATAACCTAAAACGACAGGTTGTCCAAAGCTGTCTCGGTTACGAACCTCATTTATATATTATGTATTTCAACCAATGATGAGATGTACTGTGTCACACAAGACACCTCATCATCTAACTACATAATATAAATGGACAATTAATGCACAACAAGATATAACTAAAACATAAATCGATATATTACTGGGAAAAAGTACATTACAAGCATAGCTTATGTATTCAACTCCAACACTCCCCACATCAAAGATCTAGTGCTCGTCGGTTTATCAATTTACTGACAAACTAATTCACCAACTTCTTGGTATCTGAGATTAGTACCACTCGACTTTCTTATTATACCGAACATAAAATCCACTGGCCTGATTTAGTATAATAAACCTTACGAGCTCATCTCGGGAGCACCATCAACCGGGCGAATCGGTGCGTGGATTCTTCTGACTAGCAATGACACGTAAAAAGCTAAACACCGCATACCCAACCTACCGAGGTATAGGCCTCAATTGACCGCACTCTTTGGAAAATCAAAGCATACGATATCCAACTCTCACGCCTGTCCCAATCTCGGGATTGAGAGACTGAATACTAGGATCGAATTGACTACGCCGATCAGTACAAGTCAATTCTATCCAAACTGGTCGTGCTCAATATGCCCCGGGCATATCCGTGTGATTTTAATTAGTCTAGATAAACTAATTTCCAAACCACACAATAACCTATACCGATAGTATGTTCAAACTATCTTAGTTACGAGCGTACTTTTTATATATCAATACTTTAACCAGTAACGGTATCTACTATGTCTTTCCACACCCCGTTATCTAGTTATATGATATAATGGAACAATTTAATACTGAAACAAAATGATATGTCATCTGTGGGTATTAGTTTTTGATACAAGCAATAGCTTTTCTGTATTCAAAACTAACCCATTCATTTTTTATTTCTTTACTTTTGATTAACTGAAGCATTGTGCTTAATCGTTTACCTGTTTTTGTATCAAAGTACAAAACTGTTTATGTATCTTCTTCTACAAATAATTGTTGCCGTAGTAAAATGGATGATGCATGACCAAACCTTCTTACTCCTATTTTTTCCCAAAGAGTAAAAGATTAGAATGAATTCATAAAGTATATGGGAAATTTTCCAGCCTTTGGCTCTGGTTGTAATAGCATCCATGTGATCATTAATAGTACCTTAATCCAAAGGGACATGCTTTATATGTTTGAATGCTTGATTTCTACATGAAAAAATCTCGTTAGATAAATTTTTTTGGTCATTATTCTTAGTTAACATCACTTCTAAAGGTTTTTCCTTGAAAGAATTTCCCATTTCTGATCTGTCATTTGATACGATACAGGCATCAATTTTCCATTTATTGGATTTAGAGGCTCTAGCCAAGGTAAAACTATTTCAATAAAGATGGAGCTATCAATTACACGGCCTGATGACTGGCATCTCCATCTTCGTGAAGGCAACCTACTTGAAATGGTTGTTCCTCACTGGTCAATACCCCTAGATTTTACTTATCGTATTGGACTTGTTTAAATGAAAATTCTAAACTTGATTTTGATGTGTAATATATCTCTTTTTCCTTTCTGTTTCTGCGAATTTTTTTTTTGTTTTTTTGTTTGCGAAAATTTTACAAATTTATGTTAACAATCATGAATACAGTGCACAACACTTTGGAAGGGCAATAGTCATACCAAACTTGAAACCTCCTATCACTACCATGGATGCTGCAGTGGTATATAGAGAATCCATTCTGAAAGCATTACCTCATAATAGTGATTTTTCTCCGCTTTTGACTCTTTATTTGACAGATTCCACCAGACCTGAAGAAATTAAGTTTGCAAGTGAGTACAAATAAGGATCTTTATAGTAGCAGTTTCTATAATCTCATTTTTGGAGTTTATTTTGTTTGAAAATATATATCTTTCTGAGCTAATTTTGCTGTCACTTATTAATATTTTTCAAACGGAACAACAATACTTCTTTTGCCTCTGTCAAATTCTTTATAGTATTTTGAATGTGATACATGTCACTATATAGGAAATTTTTCTGGAAATACAAAAATTAAAACGTAAAGTCAAGGGAACAATTTTCATTTTTAGTATCTCTCCTGTATGTTTTTCTTAATTAAAACTATTTCGCAGGAGAAAGTGGGATTATATATGCTGTCAAGCTCTACCCTGCTGGAGCCACAACGAACTCACAAGATGGTGTAACAGATCTATTTGGAAAATGTTTACCTGTGCTCGAGGAAATGGTTAAGCAAAATATGCCTCTCCTTGTAAGTACATTATTTTCTAGAGAGAAAAATGCTTTTGCTGCTCTTTTTGCAAATCAAAAGTGCTTGATTTCAAGCATTAGTATCCTTATTCATTAAGGCATGTGGACAATCATATTGTTTTGTGTAGTCCTTTTAAAAGAGTTGCAGAGAAAGGTAAAAGGGTAAGGCTATTGAAAGATTATCTGCCCGGGCCTAGCCAGAAACTCACTTTCATGCTACGCATTCCAGAATCGGAATCTCTTACTAGGCCTAGACTCTAGCACAATTGCAATTCCAACCCTTTTGAAATAACAATGCGCAGGATTTGGGTTTGCACTTATTCGATTTACCACGCAACAAAATTTCTAATTAAAAGCGGAACTTTAGAAAATACCTTTGAAGCGTGCACTCAGGTGATTCTCTTGTATGCCTCGAGACTTTGATTTCACGCTGTGTGGGCAACTATCTAGAAACCAATTTGATCAGCTAATCACCACAATCCATCTGCTAGAAAATTCCAGCATCGCTGCACCTGGCACGTACAATAAACGCACCGCCCGTAGAGAGAGAAAGCTACACGCGCAGCTGGTTTGAACAGGACAAAATTTTGGCCAAGAACAGAAGAAAATCCAACCGCACAAAGCTCAAAAAATTCGACTTGGAGAAAAGAAAATATTTCTCTCTCTAGAATTTTATCTCTCTAGTTTTCTTGTCTTGAAAACTTATAAATTGTATATTGAATTGTGTGTCTTGAATAGCTAATCCCTTGTCTATATATAGAGTTACAAGAGATTCACTTATCCCAATCCAGTTCCTGGACTGATACACATCCAATTGATACAGGGATTCACTAATCCCAAACCAGTTCCTGGTATGATTCACAACCAACTGATACAGGGATTCACTTATACCCAATACAGTTCTTGGTATGATTCACAACCAACTGACACAAGGATTAATTAATTACTTAATTAATTAAATCTACCTTTGTCAATAACCCAATACATAATTAATCGTACTACTAACGGATTAATTATGGCACTACCATCCCACACCAAAATTGCTTCCGAAACAACTTAATTAATTTATATTCATAATCTCCCCACATCAAAGATATAGTGCTCGTTAATATATTAATTTACTGATAAATTAATTAATTAACCTCTTTAATTCCGAGACTAGTACCACTCGACCTTTTAATTAATTAACCTCTTTAAGTGCACCAGCCGGGTTTGAAAGATTGCCACACAGGATCTGGGTTCGCACTTATTCAATTTATCATGCAACAAAAATTTCTAATTAAAAGCAGAATCTTAGAAAAGTACCTTTGAAGCGTGCACTCAGGTGATCGCTTGTATGACTTAAGACTTTGATCTCACGTTGTGTGGGCAACGATCTACAAATCAATTGATAAGCAATCTACACCAAACCTGTCAGGAAAATCCAGTAAAAAACCCGCCAGACAAAATCCCGACCAACTGCTGCCTCACGTGCCGCCTGAAGCTGCCGCATGCGCCGCCGCCTGTGAGTGGCTTTTCCACGCGCCGCCTACTTGCTCACCAAACGCCGCCGCTGGAGATTAAACACGATCAACGCCGCGGCCTTGGAAAGTGAAGAACCGCCAGCCGCGAAGCTCTAAATCCGACTTCGAGGGAGAAAGTATTTATTTCTCTCTCTAGGATTTTATCTCACTAGATTCTTGAATTATGAATATATTGAATTGTGTGTCTTGAATAGCTAATCCCTTGTCTATATATAGAGTTACAAGAGAGACCCCAAGTTGGTTTAGGATTGGTCTTCCTAATGGGTTTAGGTAATTAATTAGTTTCCAAATCCAATTAGGTAACCAATCTGATAGGATAAACCAAATCCTACTAGATTTCCTAATCTCTAGGATTTCCTAATTCCATTTGAAACTTAAGACTTAATTAATTAATTAAATAATTCCACTTTGTTAATTACTCAATTAACCCTTAGGAATAATTAATCAATTAATTAATTCTACCTATTCAATTAACCCATTACAAAATTAATCGTACCACTAACGGATTAATTTTGGCACTACCATCCTACACCAGAATTGCTTCCGGAACAACTTAATTAAATTATATTCATAATCTTCCCACATCAAAGATATAATGCTCGTTAATATATTAATTTACTGATAAATTAATTAATTAAGCTATTTAATTTTGAGACTAGTACCACTCGACCTTTTTACTATACCGGACATAAGTCCACTGGCCGGGTTTAGTACAATAAACTTTACGAGCTCATCTCGGGAACACCATCACCCCGGACGCACCGATACATGGTTTCCTTTCGACAAGCAGCAGTACACCAAGTAACTAAACACACGCACCCAACCTACCGAGACTATTGGCCATAATTGACCTCACCCTTTGACAGATAAAAGTACACTATGTCTAATCCTCATGCCCGCTTTAGTCTAGGGATTAAGAGATAGAATACCAAGAACGATTTGTCTATTAAATAAGTACAAGACAAATCATTCTTAAAGGTCAAGTTCAATACACCCCGGGCATATCTATATGATTCAATTAGTTTAGACAAACCAATTATCCGAATCACATAATAACCTAAACCGACAGTTTGTCCATAGCTGTCTCGGTTATGAACCTTATTTATATATTATGTCTTTCAACCAATGATGAGATCTACTGTGTCACACAAGACACCTCATCATCTACTTACATAATACAACTGGACATATCGTGCACAACAATATATAACCAAAACATAAATTGATATATTACTGGGAAAAAGTACAACACAAGCATAGCTTATGTATTCAACTCCAACAGGGTTTAGTATAATAAACATTACGAGCTCATCTCGGGAGTACCATCACCCCGGACGCACCGGTACATGGTTTCCTTTCGACAAACAGCAGCACACCTAGCAACTAAACACGTGCACCCAACCTACCGAGATTATTGGCCTTAATTGACCTCACCCATTGGCAGATCAAAGTACACTATGTCTAATCCTCATGCCCGCTCGAGTATAAGGATTAAGAGATAGAATACCAAAAACGATTTGTCTATTAAATCAGTACAAGACAAATCATTCCTAACGGGTCAAGTTCAATACGCTCCGGGCATATCTATATGATTCAATTAGTTTAGAAAACCAATTATCTGAATCACATAATAACCTAAACCGACAATTTTCCCAAAGCTGTCTTGATTACGAACCTCATTTATATATTATGTCTTTTAACCAATGATGAGATGTACTGTGTCACACAAGACACCTCATCATCTAACTACATAATATAAGTGGACAATTAATGCACAACTAAATTTAACCAAAACATAAATCGATATATTAACTGGGAAAATGTACAATACAAGCATAGCTTATGTATTCAACTCCAATAGCTATGATAGTTTACTAGAACATAATCTAAAGGTAGGGTTAAGTTCCTTAGTGACTATGAATTATAATGACACATCTTGAATTCAAATAGTTTGTATGACTTGAAGCTGATGCATTGTTTTAAATATGTAAAGTATCTCTTTGTTGTTTGTTGGTTATCTATAAATTATTATTGACTATAGACTAAATTTAGACAAATGTTTGACAGTGTTTTTCATGTCTCTCATGGCTTACAGATTTCATTTGTAGTTGTGACCTTATTAATTGAACTGACAGTATAGAAATTGTTTTGACTATTAAAGACAGCTATTCTCTGATAAAATTTTGGGATTGAGCTTCTTTTAGGTGCAGGAGTCACTACATAATATTAGTATGTGGATGTATGTTGCATTTTTTGTCGTATGTAGCAAGATCGGCAAAGAATTACTCTGCTTACAGACATTGATAAATAATTTATATAATCTATAATCGACAGGTACATGGAGTGGTTACCAATCTAGAAGTAGATATATTTGATCGAGAAAAAGTATTCATTGAAACAGTCCTGAGCCCACTTGTGCAGAAATTTCACAATTGAAAATTGTGATGGAGCATATTACAACCATGGATGTTGTAAAGTTTCTTGAGTCTTGTACTGAAGGTAATTTTTTTTGTAATATTTATGCTATGCTCTGTCGTAATTTTGTTTTATCTAAATTTTTGTTCTCCGTATTACATGGTTGTTTAATATACATATTTGTATCTATTTTTTGTCAGGATCTATTGCTGCAACAGTCACTCCGCAACATCTTGTTCTAAATAGGAATTCCCTGTTCCAAGGAGGGCTACAACCACACAATTACTGCCTTCCTGTACTCAAATGAGAGACTCATAGTACATTTTTCACCTAATCATTGCATAAGTTCTTGAACATCAAGCCTGGTTAATCTATGCATGACACTATTGCGTCTTATATTTAATCAAAAAATCTGACAGTGGTTTAAGTAGTACCTATTGTGTAAGGTTGCTTCAGTAAGAATATGTCTGTAATCTGGCTTGTGCATGAATAGTTTTACTGACAATCAGTAACATCTGCAATCAAGGCCCTACTTGGTATATTAAATTCTAAATACCTGTCATAGGATGTTGTGTACTAGTGTTGAACCTTTCAAGTTTCTTCCTTGAGAGTTGCTAAGTTTAAATCTTGGTTAGAATTAAGCTGAATTGCTGCTACTCTGTGTAGTCTCTTCCATTTCCTATGCATATTATATTAAGTAGCCAAATGAATTGTATTCCTGGCCTTCTTTCCCCCCAATTTTTTACAGTTTCCTTAGTTTGTACAAGCTTTTCTATGTTCGAACCTCTCATTTTGGACCGTCAGCAGGGTATTATATAGTACAAGGTCTTGTTTTATTCTATATCTAGATTTCACGACTTTAGATAGGAAGGTTCTAGGTCAGGGTAGTTTAGTGCATTCTATGCATGTTAGAACTATGTATAAAGTTTAGTTGGTATTATGTATATTTTTTTGTTGTCTTTAGGTTTTGTTATGACTATTCTATATGTCTAGCATGTGCGATCAGTTTTGAAGGAGAGAGCAATTGCTTTTTAGTATTTTCATTTTCCCTGATAATGGGCATAAAGTCTAGAAAGAAATTCCCTTCTGATAGATTACCTGTTTATTGCATTTCAATTCAGGAAAAGCTATTGTATCTGCTATCACTAGTGGAAGTAAAAAATTCTTCATTTGAACTGAGAGTGCTCCCCATGAGAGAATGAAGAAGGAGTGCCCATATGGATGTATCGGTATTTATAACGCTGCTGTTGCATTGTCAATATATGCAAAGGTTTTTGAGGAGGTAATTTCTACTAAAAATTATGTTTTATCTGGATTTTTCATTGTTCATTAACCTTCAGTTGACTTCTTACCTGGGTGAAAGGTCAGAATGTGTTGCAACGTGAATACATGATTAATTGGAAATGTTGTTTTGTGATGATTAAAATGATTTACTGTATCTCATATATCTAAAACAAAGCAAAATCATCATCTACAAAATTTGGTCACTACATTGGCATCATTTTATACATCTAATAATGTTGTACTATGAAGTGTTGGATTGCAATTGTTAAAGAAGCAACAATTATACCATTCTCTAACAACATATTGGTATATCAGTTGTAGCTGATGATGTGAAATTTTTTTTTCTGAAGAATTTGAACAAATTACAGAAAATGTTCAGTTGAATATCATATTGTAATTGTTTCAACTCCTTTGCATCTTGTAGATGTTAAGAGCTTTATTTTGTAAAACGGTGCCACTACTGCTAGAATTTACTCCTCACTTCCAGACATCTGCCTCTTTCGCATGATTTTTTGCCAAATAACGCAGTATGCATTTCAACATAATCTTGATGATTGTATAAAGCTATGCTGTGCTCCGAAGAATAACATTTCGTTGGAATATTAAGACCTTGTAAATTACATGTGTGCTTAACTTCAATTTGCATTGGGTTGATCTCTAATGTAATTTTTTTTTTTTACTTGTCAGGCCGGTGCACTCGACAAGCTTGAAGCATTTACCATTTTCAATGGTCCAGACTTCTATGGGATCCCAAGAAACAAGTCAAAAATTAAGTTAAAGAGAACCCCTTGGAGAGTTCCACAATCATTCTCTTATGCAGAAGGGTATATCATACCAATGTTTGCTGGTGAAATGCTTGATTGGTTGCTATCCACCATTTGAAAAGGCAGATTTTTATCATGAATAATACATTTTGCTGAACAGAGACTGGAAATGATATGCAGAGTTGTTGTGGGTTGTTCTCAAGCAATCTAAACTAGGGGTGTAAATGAGCCGAGCCGAGTTCGAGTTTTATCTCGCTTAAACTTGGCTTGTCTTGAAATGGACAAACTTGATAATATCTTTGAGCTCGAACTTGGCTTGATTTAAACTCGAATCGAGCTTGAGCTTGATGTCGAATTTTACTTTTTCTATACAAATTTTAGAAAAAAAAAGTCTCAAAAAATTATACGACAACCAAATAAAACAAATTATATATTTCTACTATAAAATCAAATAGCAAAAAAGACAGAAAAAACCAAAATTCACCCAACAAAACATAGAAAAACACATACCAAATAACAAATCTCAAGAAATACAAAAAAAAAAAAAAAAATGCTTGTATCTTTTCATTAATTTCACACCCAAAGATTTCAAACATTTAACAAAACAAACTAAAATTCAATAGAGGGAGTTGGAAATATGGACTAAAAAATGTTTAAAATATAATTAGAATAAATTATATATATATTTAAAGGTATAGGCTCGTTAGGCTCATTGAGCCTATCGAGTCTCTACCTTTAAAGTTTAAGCTTGGCTCGTTACTGGTCGTGCCAAACTCGAGTTCAAGCCGAGTTTAGTTGATTCCGAACTCGAGTCAAGTTTTGACTGAGTTGCTCACGAGTAGTTCATGAGCGGACTCAGTTCATTTGCACCCCTAATCTAAACATGTCTTATGCTCAATTTCCAGAAACTGTTCCCCTTTGTAGATGGGGGAAGAATCCATAGATGCACTTTTCCCTCTTTTCTTGGAGATTGAGGTTTGTTCATTTCTCTTGAACCTTGAAATCATAGTTTCAGGTAAGTCCTAATCTTGGTATCAAATCTTGTTGGCTACTGAACCTCCTTGGTCTATCCTTTTTAAACATGTTTTCAAGTTTGAACTTTTCATTGAATCAATTTTGTTAGATCTTGTTGGTAATTTTATATTATATCTGTCTTATTCGTGTTTGTTTTATATTATATCTGTCTATTTTTGCAATTTTAATGAAGATGTTGGATAGAATTTTCAATAAACTAGACAAAAATCTTATATACTATGTTAACTATTATTAATAAAATTATTAATGTGCTAAATTACGTGAAATAATAAAATAGTGAAATCCTGAGATTAATGGTATGTTTGGTAATTTAATTTAAGTATGGTTTGATATTTTAATTTAATATTAACTTAATAAACTAAAGAGTATTTTTAATTTTTTTGAGGAAAAATAATATTTTTAATTAAATATTTGATAAGTAATTTATTTTAATAATTATAAATTAAAATTTTTAAAACATTAGGCGGTTTAAAATAAAATGATAAGTATATATGGTAATTTATATGGTGGTCCTATAGGACCACAATGTAAATTTATTTCCCGTCCCAAAATAATAATTTGATAGAGATGGGTTAAATTTGGAAAAGTAAGGCACGTCACTACAACTTTTGCTTTTTTTTCTTTTTTCCTCACCCTGGATGACGCGGCGCGGGTCTCATTGTTTTTTTGTTTTTGAGCAGACTCCTTCACGCCTCTTCCATAGTTGATTTTTTGACCAAAAAGGAGGTCAAAATAAATGTGTGGACTGAAAAGAGGAAATATTTGAAAATGTGGACATATAGGGGCCTCTCGGATTCTTAAAATCTGAATTTTAAAAAATTCGGATTCTAAGAATCCGAAAAAAGAGAAAATCTGTTTTAATTAAATACTAATGACGCTAATTAATTAAATTAATAAAATTAGGAGGTTTTTCACAAAGACAACTAGCACCACGTCTCAGAACAACAAAACCACGTCAAAAATAACTAGCACCACGTCTAGAAATGTCTACATCCATGCATGTGAATTTAAACTGATTTTTTTCACAAAAACAACTAGCACCACATCTCAGAACAACTAGCACCACGTCAAAAACAACTAGAACCACGTCTAGAAATGTCTACATCCATGCATGTGAATTGAAGCTATTTTTTTAAAAAAGATAACTAGCACCACGTCTCAGAACAACGAGAACCACATTAAAAACAACTAGCACTAGAAACGTCTACATCCATGCATGTGAATTTAAACTGATTTTTTTCACAAAGACAACTAGCACCACATCTCAGAACAACTAGCACCACGTCAAAAACAACTAGCACCACGTCTAGAAATATCTACATCCATGCATGTGAATTGAAGCTATTTTTTTCAAAAAGACAACTAGCACCACGTCTCAGAACAACGAGAACCACGTTAAAAACAACTAGCACTAGAAACGTCTACATCTATGCATGTGAATTTAAACTGATTTTTTCATAAAGGCAGTCCACCACGTCTCAGAACAACTAGCACCACGTCAAAAACAACTAGCATCACGTCCAGAAACGTCTACATCCATGCATGTGAATTTAAGCTATTTTTTTCACAAAGACAACTAGCACCACGTCTCAGAACAACTAGAACCACGTAAAACATAACTAGCACCACGTCTAGAAACGTCTACATCCATGCGTGTGAATTTAAACTGATTTTTTTCACAAATTGGAGGTAATACTTGGATATATTGTTGTACAAATTGCGTTGCGTAAAATTGTTATTCTATTTGAGTGTTGAGTTATGCCCTCCCGAATAAATTAATTAGAATATAACTACTACCACCACGTCCAAAAATAACTACCACACCACGTATCATCAAAACATGTGAAATTTAGCTGAATTTTTCACAGAACATATTCTACCACGTCTAGTTATGTCCAAAAAAACTAGCACTATGTCCCGCTACGTCCAGCTACGTCCCGCTACGCCCCGTTAAGTCCAGCTATGTCCCGCTACGTCCCATATCTATGCATGTGAATTTAAACTAAATAATTTCACAAAGACATTTCACCACGTGGTTGACTGTCTTTGTGACAAAAATCAGTTTAAATTCACACACATGGATGTAGACATTTCTGGACGTGGTGCTAGTTGTTTTTGGACGTGGTGCTAGTTGTTCTGAGACGTGGTGGGCTATTTTTGTGAAATAAATCAGTTTAAATTCACATGAATGGATGTAGATGTTTCTGGACGTGGTGCTAGTTGTTTTTGACGTGGTGATAGTGTTGGAGTAGAATACATAAGCTATGCTTGTATTGTACAGTTTCCCAGTTTAATATATCGATTTGTGTTTCAGTCATATCTGGTTGTGCATTAATCGTCCATTTATATTATGTAAGTAGATGATGAGGTGTCTGGTGCGACACAGTAGATCTCATCATTGGTTAAAAGACATAATATATAAATGAGGTTCGTAACCGAGACAGTTTTGGACAAACTGTCGGTTTAGGTTATTATGTGATTCAGATAATTAGTTTGTCTAAACTAATTGAATCATATAGATATGCTCGGGGCATATTGAACTTGACTCTTAGGAATGATTTGTCTTGTACTGATTTAATAGACAAATCGATCCTTGTATTCTATCTCTAAATCCCTAGACTCGAGCGGGCATGAGGATTAGACATAGTGTACTTTGATCTGCCAAAGGGTGAGGTCAATTGTGGCCAATAATCTCGGTAGGTTGGGTGCGCGTGTTTAGTTACTTGGTGTGCTGCTGCTTTTCGAAAGGAAACCATGTACCGGTGCGTCCGGGGTGATGGTGCTCCCGAGTTGAGCTCGAAATGTTTATTATACTAAACCCGGCCGGTGGACTTATGTCCGGTATAGTAAAAAAGGTCGAGTGGTACTAGTCTCGAAATATTAAGAAGTTGATGAATTAATTTATCAGTAAATTAATGAATTAACGAGCACTATATCTTTGATGTGGGGAGAATATGAATATAATTTAATTAAGTTGTTCCGGAAGCAATTCTGGTGTAGGTTGGTAGTGCCATAATTAATCCGTTAGTGGTACGATTAATTATGTACTGGGTTGTTGACAAAGGTAGATTTAATTAATTTAGAAATTAATTAATCCTTGTGTCAGTTGGTTGTGAATCATCCCAGGAACTGGTTTGGGATAAGTGAATCCCTGTGTCAGTTGGGAGTGATTCATCCCAGGAACTGGATTGGGATAAGTGAATCCCTGTGACAGTTGGGAGTGTATCAGTCCAGGAACATGATTGAAGGAAACAGAATCTGTATCAGTCCAGAAACAGGATTGAAGGAAAACAGAAACCCAGTAGGAAGACCAATCCTAAACCAACTTGGAGTCTCTCTTGTAACTCTATAAATAGACAAGGGATCAGTCATTCAGATTAACACAATAACACAATTAATCCACAGGATTTCTAGAGAGAGAAAATTCTAGAGAGAGAAAACGTTTCTCTCTCCAAGTCGAATTTTCAAGAAAGTGTGCAGCTGGTTTTTGGATTTCTAGTGGCTGAAATTTTGGCCTTGGTCTATACCAGCTGCGCGTAGCTTTCTCTCTCTGCGGGCGGTGCGTTTATAGTACGTGCCAGGTGCTGCGGGGCTAGAGTTTTCTAGCAGGTGGATTGTGGTGAGTAGCTGATCAATTGACTTCTAGTTCGTTGCCCACACAACGTGAAGTCATAGTCTTGAGGCATACAAGAGAATCACCAAGTGCACGCTTCAAAGGTACTTTTCTAAGATTCCGCTTTAATAGAAATTTTTGTTGCGTGGTAAATCGAGCAAGTGCAAACCCAGATCCTACCAAAATCTTTCAATTGGTATCAGAGCCTGGTTTAGGGGGTTCTGTGCTTGTTCGATTTATTTCATGGTTTTATTTGCAGGTGGTTTAGAATCCCGACTATTATGGTTACATTTGTATGGGTTTTAATTAAACTCCGGGACTTGTCCGGATTTAATTTTATTATGAATGTTTGTAATAGTATAACCACGTGCTGGAAGCCGTGTAGGATTAGATTAAATCTGTAGTAGGATTTATTCTATGTAATTTCAATTATTTAATTTTCCTAGAATGCCTTGTAGTAGGAAAATTATTTTTTATGTAATCGAAGGCGTTATGGTGGGCGACTTGGATTCGTGGGTTTTGGGTTATCATGAATTTGAAGAAACCCAGGAAAATCCAGAACGAATTGCAAGAAGACCAAATAACGTGAAAAAAAAGCGAAGGAGGAGTTGGCGGCAGGAGGCGACGCCGGCAACGATCGCCGGCAGCAAAAACGCTACCGGTAGCCAAAGGAGGGCAGCAGCAGGCAGCAGCAGCAGCTGCTGCACGCTGCTGCTGCAGGCGCGCAGGGCCGCTCGCGCACGGCCCGGGCGGGCCGGGCGCGCGACCGCGCAGGCGCCCAGGCCAGCGCGCAGGGCCCGTGCAGGCCGTGCGGGCGCACTGGCGCACGGGCGCTGCGCCGCGCGCGCAGGGCCCGTGCGGGCCGTGCTGCGGCCCGGGCGGCCCGTTCGGGCTATTCGGACTGTTTTTGGCCCGTTTTTTCTCCAGTTTTCGTTTTTTGAAATTCAAGACTCTCTCCATCGAGTGACGTGACGGGACACGAAATCGAGGCAAAGGATGGAAGCAATTAAAACCATAATAGTCGGGAAATTTATTTTACGTATTTATTTCCCGTATTTATTGTTTTAATTTTTATGCTTTATTTTTATGCTGTATTTTAGATGCATGAATTAAAGCATGTCTGGTTTTATGGTTGCATATAACTTAGGTTAGTTAATTGCATGTTAAAACCGGAAAAACCCTCAATTTGGAAATCTAAGTGGGAGCGGGTTGTGTTATATCCCCATGGCCACCATTACGGGTTCATATGCGATGTGGGTGGGCTTGCGCGTTGGCATTAGGGCCTTCCTCCATTCGGATGAGTCCAGCCCCGAGATCGCTAGACTATGAGCTTCTGAGTAAGATGACTAGAGCGAGTTTAACTAGGAGAAATGCGACACCCTCTCCATCTGAGGCGCACTATCCTGAGGTAACAAACTCAGAAGTCACGTAATGGCATACACTTAGTGTACGATCTGTAGTATTCCTCCCGTGAGGTTACGCTACTTACTTGTACGGCTGAAAGCACCGACTATTAGCTACATTGATCAAAAGATCGTTGGTCAGATAGTGTAGTTAATGAACTTGGTTCTTCTCAAACGAATGTGGGTTAGCGTAAACGTCCACACTGCGTGGCTTGCGAGAATCCCGGTGGATGAGATGTTGGTGGATTAATATTATTGTTTTGAGGGAATCAATAATTAATTGAATTTTCATGTTTTCGAAAATTCTAGCATATATAACTGAAACACTGTTTGTTAACTTTCCAGTTTAAATCGATATGGCATTCAATCCTTTAGCTGCTATTTTGAGAAACAACAATTTAACTGGAACTAATAATGTCGATGGAAGTCGTAACTTGGACATTGTCCTTAGGGCTGAGAGCGCTCCTGTGAGAGATCGTGTCATTGACATGATTAGTAACATCAATAAGGTTGAGGTAGGAGGAGGCAAAATCGTTGGTGAAACCAAAGCCGATATTGTCCTCCAGAGCTTGCCTCAAAGCTATGAGCGGATTCGGTTGAACTACAACATAAGCAAGATGTTGTGGAGTTCATCCGAGCTCTTGGCAGAGTTGATGGCGGCTCAAAGCTATGAGCGGATTCGGTTGAACTACAACATAAGTAAGATGTTGTGGAGTTCATCCGAGCTTTTGGCAGAGTTGATGGCGGCTAAAAGTCTTCTTCAAGAGAAGAAGCGAGCTTTAGTCGCAGTCGAAGCTTTAGAATCTTTTTCTGAGCCTGAGGCTGGAAAGAAGAAGAGAAAGCTCGAGGGAGTAGCTAAAAAGGCACAAATTGCGCCTAAGCCAGATATTGCAAAGAAGAAGTCAAAAGACAAGTGCTTCAAGTGCAATAAGACGGGACATTGGAAAGTGGATTGTCCAAAGCTTATAAGTACAATAAATTATGCCTTAATTACTGAGACATGTTTAGCGGCGATTCCCACAGATACTTGGTGTGTGGATTCAGGTGCCACTGACCATGTTTGTAATTCTTTGCAAGGGTTTCAAGTAACCCAGAAGCTTAGAGAAGGCGAATTGGATATCTACTTGGGCGACACTACAAGAGTGTCAGTAGAAGCAGTGGGAGTAGTTAAGTTGAATTTCGAAAATTCTAGCTTAGAGTTAGTTAATTGTCTTTATGTACCGAGTTTTAGAAAGAACTTGATTTCGGTTTCTAAACTCTTGAAGAACGGGTATAAGTTTATTTTTTCTGATGACTGTGTTGTTATTAGAAGAAATGGAAAACTTATTTGTTCTGGTTCATAGGCGGACAATTTGTTTGTGGTTAACTCTAACTCCCCTGTTGCGCAAAACATAGAAATAGATAGCTCAGTATCTAACATTAATAAGAGGAAGAGACCTTCTGAAATGAATCAAACCTATCTTTGGCATCTAAGGCTAGGTCATATAAACCTTAGTAGGATTCAGAGGTTGGTCAATGATGGACCTTTGGGTTCCTTAGATATTGACAGTTATGCAACCTGCGAATCTTGCTTGGAAGGTAAGATGACCAAGAGACCTTTTAAAGCAAAAGGCTATAGAGCTAAAGAAGTATTAGAGTTGATTTATTCTGACTTGTGTGGACCTATGACGGTCCAGGCACAAGGGGGATATGAGTATTTCGTGACATTCACGGATGACTACTCTAGGTACGGATACATTTACCTAATGCGCCACAAGTCTGAATATTTTGACAAGGTCAAAGAGTTTCGGGCAGATGTGGAGAAGCATCACGGTAAGAGTATCAAGACACTGCGTTCAGATCGTGGTAGGGAGTACCTGTCCCATGAATTTCGAGATTACCTCACTGAGGTAGGAATTCAGTCTCAGTTGTCTACACCTGGCACGCCACAGCAAAATGGTGTAGCAGAAAGGAGGAACCGAACTCTTATGGAAATGGTTAGGTCCATGATGAGCTATAGTGATTTGCCAAGTTCGTTCTGGGGGTATGCCTTGGAAACGGCAATGTATATTCTTAATCTTGTACCATCTAAAATCGTGCCTTCAACCCCAGTAGAGTTGTGGAACGGGCAGAAGCCCAGTCTAAGACATCTCAGAATTTGGGGCTGCCCAGCACATGTGCTTAAGACAGATACGGCTAAGTTAGATGCAAGAACAGAATTAATGCTGTTTGTAGGATATCCTAAGGGAACGAAAGGTGGTCTATTCTATAGTCCTAAAGATCAGAAAGTGGTGGTAAGTACCAACGCTAGATTTTTAGAAGAGGACTATGTCTTAGACCACAAGCCCAAGAGTAAGATAGTACTAGAAGAGCTTAGACGACAAACTACTAATCCTGATGCACCAGCGCAAGTAGATACACCACACACTGCACATGAGATCACAGATGATGCGCCTACACAAGCGGTGCCTCGTCGTAGTGGGAGGGTTGTGAGACAGCCAGACAGGTTCATTGGCATGGGAGAGGCTTCAGACCTGATCCCAGGTGTGCCTGAACCTGACCCAGTTAACTATAATGAGGCGCTTCGAGATAAAGATGCAGAATCTTGGCGTAAGGCAATGATATCCGAGATGGGGTCAATGGACCACAATCAAGTCTGGGAGCTTGTGGACCTGCCTGATGGGTTTAAGCCCATTGGATGCAAGTGGGTCTACAAACGTAAGAGAGGATCTGACGGGAAGGTGGAAACCTTTAAAGCTAGGCTGGTGGCGAAGGGGTATACTCAGAAAGAGGGAATCGATTATGAGGAAACCTTCTCCCCGGTAGCCATGCTTAAGTCGATCCGGATTCTCTTGGCCATAGCTGCTCATACGGATTATGAGATTTGGCAGATGGATGTCAAGACAGCTTTCCTAAACGGAAGTCTTGAAGAAACCATCTTTATGCAGCAACCAGAGGGATTCATTGAAAAAGGCCAAAAGCATAAGGTTTGCAGGCTTAAGAGGTCTATTTATGGACTTAAGCAGGCATCCAGATCTTGGAACATCCGGTTTGATGAAGTAATCCAGTCCTTTGGATTTACTCAGTGTCCGGATGAGCAATGTGTATATCGCAGACGTGATGGAAACTCAGTGGTGTTTCTTGTGCTTTACGTAGATGACATTCTATTGATTGGCAACAACAAGAAAGTGTTATCAGACGTAAAGGCATGGCTGTCCAAGCAATTTGATATGAAGGACTTAGGGGAAGCGGGACATATCCTTGGGATCAAGATTATTCGAGATCGTAGGAAACGTTCACTAACGCTCTCCCAAGCTTCATACATAGACACGATTCTGGCCCCTTTTAACATGCAGAACTCCAAGAAAGGTTTTCTACCTTTCAGGCATGGAGTGTTTCTATCTAAGGAACAGTCTCCTAAGACTGTTGAAGAGATAGAGACCATGAAGACAGTTCCATATGCTTCGGCAGTAAGAAGTCTCATGTATGCCATGTTGTGTACGAGGCCTGATATCTGTTATGTCGTTGGCATGGTGAGCAGATATCAGAGTAACCCCGGGAAAGCTCATTGGGAGGCAGTAAAATGCATTCTCAAGTATTTGCGCAGAACGAGGGACCAAGTTCTGGTCTATCAGGCGTCTGAGCTGGTACCCCGAGGTTACACAGATTCAGATTTCCAAAGCGACAGGGACAAGAGCAAGTCTACCTCAGGGTATGTGTTTACTCTAGGAGGTGGAGCCATAGTTTGGCAGAGTGTCAAGCAGAAATGCATGGCGGACTCTACCATAGAGGCTGAGTGTGTTGCCGCATCAGAGGCAGCGGAAGAAGCAGTATGGCTCAAGAACCTCCTAGTGGACTTAGATGTGATTCCTGGTTTGCAAAAGTCTATCACGGTTAATTGTGATGACAACGGTGCAGTAGCAAACTCGAAGGAACCACGAGCCCACAAGGCGAGTAAACATATACAGCGCAAGTACCACCTGATACGAGACATCGTAAAGAGGGTAGATGTGGTCGTGGCTAAGATAGCATCAGAGGATAACCTTGCAGATCCGTTCACGAAAATATTAACTTCTAAAGTCTGTGAGGCTCACGTGAAGGGCAAGGGGATCAGATGCTTAGGAGAGCCTTGACAGTTTTTCTAGATAGATAGCAGCAGATGAGGTAGGATTGTATGTAGTTGTATACTTAAAGCATAGCTTAAGTATTAGTGGGAGATTGTTGGAGTAGAATACATAAGCTATGCTTGTATTGTACAGTTTCCCAGTTTAATATATCGATTTGTGTTTCAGTCATATCTGGTTGTGCATTAATCGTCCATTTATATTATGTAAGTAGATGATGAGGTGTCTGGTGCGACACAGTAGATCTCATCATTGGTTGAAAGACATAATATATAAATGAGGTTCGTAACCGAGACAGTTTTGGACAAACTGTCAGTTTAGGTTATTATGTGATTCAGATAATTAGTTTGTCTAAACTAATTGAATCATATAGATATGCCCGGGGCATATTGAACTTGACTCTTAGGAATGATTTGTCTTGTACTGATTTAATAGACAAATCGATCCTTGTATTCTATCTCTAAATCCCTAGACTCGAGCGAGCATGAGGATTAGACATAGTGTACTTTGATCTGCCAAAGGGTGAGGTCAATTGTGGCCAATAATCTCGGTAGGTTGGGTGCGCGTGTTTAGTTACTTGGTGTGCTGCTGCTTTTCGAAAGGAAACCATGTACCGGTGCGTCCGGGGTGATGGTGCTCCCGAGATGAGCTCGAAATGTTTATTATACTAAACCCGGCCGGTGGACTTATGTCCGGTATAGTAAAAAAGGTCGAGTGGTACTAGTCTCGGAATATTAAGAAGTTGATGAATTAATTTATCAGTAAATTAATGAATTAACGAGCACTATATCTTTGATATGGGGAGATTATGAATATAATTTAATTAAGTTGTTCCGAAAGCAATTCTGGTGTAGGTTGGTAGTGCCATAATTAATCCGTTAGTGGTACGATTAATTATGTACTGGGTTGTTGACAAAGGTAGATTTAATTAATTTAGAAATTAATTAATCCTTGTGTCAGTTGGTTGTGAATCATCCCAGGAACTGGTTTGGGATAAGTGAATCCCTGTGTCAGTTGGGAGTGATTCATCCCAGGAACTGGTTTGGGATAAGCGAATCCCTGTGTCAGTTGGGAGTGACTCATCCCAGGAACTGGATTGGGATAAGTGAATCCCTGTGACAGTTGGGAGTGTATCAGTCCAGAAACAGGATTGAAGGAAACAGAATCTGTATCAGTCCAGAAACAGGATTGAAGGAAAACAGAAACCCAGTAGGAAGACCAATCCTAAACCAACTTGGAGTCTCTCTTGTAACTCTATAAATAGACAAGGGATCAGTCATTCAGATTAACACAATAACACAATTAATCCACAGGATTTCTAGAGAGAGAAAATTCTAGAGAGAGAAAACGTTTCTCTCTCCAAGTCGAATTTTCAAGAAAGTGTGCAGCTGGTTTTTGGATTTCTAGTGGCTGAAATTTTGGCCTTGGTCTATATCAGCTGCGCGTAGCTTTCTCTCTCTGCGGGCGGTGCGTTTATAGTACGTGCCAGGTGCTGCGGGGCTAGAGTTTTCTAGCAGGTGGATTGTGGTGAGTAGCTGATCAATTGACTTCTAGTTCGTTGCCCACACAACGTGAAGTCATAGTCTTGAGGCATACAAGAGAATCACCAAGTGCACGCTTCAAAGGTACTTTTCTAAGATTCCGCTTTAATAGAAATTTTTGTTGCGTGGTAAATCGAGCAAGTGCAAACCCAGATCCTACCAAAATCTTTCAGATAGTTGTTCTGAGACGTGGTGGGTTGTCTTTGTGAAAAAATAGTTTAAATTCACACACAAGGATGTAGACGTTTCTGGACGTCGTGCTAGTTGTTTTTGACGTAGCGAGACGTGGTAGACTATGTTCTGTGAAAAATTCAACTAAATTCACATGTTGGGATGTATACGTAGTGCTAGTTGTTTTTTACTTGGTGCTAGTTGTTCTGAAACATGGCGGACTATCTTTGTGAAAAAAATCAGTTTAAATTCACACACATGTATGTAGACATTTCTGAACGTGTTGCTAGTTGTTTTTGACGTGGTTCCAGTTGTTTTTGGACGTGGTAGACTATGTAGGTAAATTTGGATTTCAAAAATCCGAATTTATCTACCGTTTTTTACCTTTTACAATATTACTGATTCGGATTTGTAAAATTCGAAACTCTTAATTAATTAGAGTTTCGGATTTTACAAATTTGAGAGGCCCCTTTCAGTCCACACAACTAAATTTTTAATTTCTTTCAGTCCACACCCTAATTTTGTACCTCCCTTTCGGTCCCAGCCCCTTCCATAGTTGGTTCATTCCTTTTTGTTATCATTATATTAGTATTTTTTTTTCTTTCTTAAGACATTTTTTTATCTATTTTTTTTCTAAACAATTCAGTATTTTTTTATGTTTTTGATTTTTTTAAAAAATATAATTTTTTAATTATTATTTATTTATTTTATAATTAAATAATTTTATATATTGTGATATGATATCTTTTGTCTTGTGATAAGATATCTGTTATATGCTGATATGATATCTTTTTTCTGCTGATATGATATCTGTTATATGCTGATATGATATCTTTTATCTTGTGATATGATATCTATTATATACTGATATGATATCTCCTGTCCTCAGATATTTACTTAATTTTTTGTCTTGTGATATGATTTCTTTTGTCTTGTGATATGATTTATATTGTCCGCTGATATGATTTATTTTGTATTGTGATATGATATCTGTTATATGCTGATATGATATCTTCTGTCCTCTGATATCTACTCCATTTTTTGTCTTGTGATATGATTTCTGTTGTCCGCTGATATGATTTCTTTTGTCTTTGAGATATGATTTCTGTTATCTCACAACCCTCTCACTACGACGAGACACCACCTGTGTAGGCGCATCATCTGTGATATCTTGTACAGTGTGTGGTGTATCTACTTGTGCTGGTGCATCAGAGTTATTAGATTGCTCTCTAAGTTCTTCTATCTTACTCTTAGGCTTGTGATCTAGAATATAGTCTTCCTCTAAAAATCTGGCGTTAGTACTATCTATCACCTTCTGATCTTTAGGACTATAGAACAGACCATCTTTCGTTCCTCTAGGATATCCTGCAAACAACATTACTTATGTTATTTCATCTAACTTAGCCGCATCTGCCTTAAGCACATGCGCTGGACAACCCCAAATTCTGTGATGTCTTAGACTGGGCTTGCGCCCATTCCACAACTCTGTAGGGGTTGAAGACATGATTTTAGATGGTACAAGATTTAGAATGTACATTGCAGTTTCTAAGGCATATGTCCAGAACTAACTCCGCAAATCACTATAGCTCATCATTGACCTAACCATTTCCATAAGAGTTCTGTTTCTTCTTTTTGCTACACTGTTCTGCTGTGGTGTGCCAAGTGCAGACAAATGAGACTGAATTCCGACCTCACTGAGGTATTCTCGAAATTCGTGAGACAGGTACTCACCACCACGATCTGAACGCAATGTTTTGATACTCTTACCGTGATGTTTCTCCACATCTGCCCGATACTCTTTGAATTTACTAAAGCATTCGGACTTGTGGCACATTAGGTAAATGTATCCGTACCTTGAGTAATCATCTGTGAATGTCACAAAATACTCAAACCCACATCATGCTTAGACCGAAATTGGTCCACACAAGTTAGAGTGAATCAATTCTAATACTTCTTTGGCTCTATAACTTTTTACTTTAAAAGGTCTCTTGGTCATCTTACCTTCCAAGCAAGATTCGCAGGTCGAGTGACTGTCAATCTCTAATGAACTTAAAGATCCATCATTGACTAACCTCTGAATCCTACTAAGGTTTATATGACCTAGCTTGAGATGCCAAAGATATGTTTGATTCGTTTTATAAGGTTCTTTTCTATTATTTTGGTTAGATGATGCGTCATTTAGTTCTGTGTTTTGCACAACAGGGGAGTTTGATTTAACCAAAAACAAATTGTCTACTAAAGAACCAGAACAAACAAGTTTGTCATCTTTTCTAAGAACAACTGATTTATCAGAAAAAATAAACTTGTAACCATTAATTAAGAGTTTAAAAACCAAAATAATGTTATTTGTAAAACATGATACATAAAGATAATTAGGTAAATCTAGCCTAGAATTTTTGAAAAATAATGTGACTACTTCCACTGCTTCAACTGACACTCTTGTAGTGTTGTCCAAGTAGACTTTTAGCTCGCCTTCTCTAAGCTTCCGGGTTACTTGGAACCCCTGCAAAGAATTACAAACGTGGTCAGTGGTGTCTGAATCCACAAACCAAGTATCTGTGGGAATCACCACTAAACAAGTCTCAGTAATTAAGGCAGAAACTATCGTACATTTGAGCTTTGGACAATCTGACTTCCAATGTCCCATCTTACCGCATTTAAAGCATTTGCCTTTAGGCTTCTTCTTCTTTGTGATGTCTGGCTTGGCAGCATGATTCTTGGTCTTCTTCTTCTTCTTCTTCTTCTTCTTCTTCTTCTTCTTCTTCTTCTTCTTCAATGTGACCAAAGCTTGCTTATTCTCTTGGAAGATGCCTTCGTCCGACACCAATGCTGTTAGAAGATCGAGAAGAGTATAAACTCTTTGATTTAAATTATAGTTCACCAGAAACTGCTCGAAACTAGAAGGTAAGCTCTGGAGGATGATATCGATTTGAATTTCTTGACCAATTTCACCTCCCAACACTTCTATTTCATTGATGTTACTGATCATGTGAAAAACATGATCTCTCACCGATGAGCCTTTAGCCATTCTAGTAGTGATTATCTTCCTCATGGTTGATTGCCTTGTTGTCCTGCCTTGATGACCAAACATCTCTCTTAGGTGTGCCATCATGTTAAAAGCGAAGACCATAGGATGAAGTTGATGTTGAAGAACATTCGACACAGAGGCCAGATGTAACACGACGCCATCTCATCCACTTTTCTTCACCTCAGATAGGCATCTCTTTTCTCTTGAAGAAAGTCATCAGTAGGCGCATCTGGACAAACTTTGGTGAGCACAAACTTATACTGCTCAGCCGTCAGGACAATGTCCAAATTACGACTCCAATCGACATAGTTCAGACCAGTTAATTTGTTGTCTTTCAATATCGTAGCTAACGGATTAAATGCCATATCAAAAATTGTAAATAAATAAACAGACAATGTTTCAGTAAACTAAGAATTTTGAAAATAAATTCAAGTAATTATTGACATCCCTTAAACAATAATTAAATCCACCGACATCTCATTCACCGGGATTTTTGCAAGCCACGATAGTGTGGATGTTTACCCTAATCCATATTCATTTAAGAAGAATTATGTTCATTAACTACACTATCTGACCAAACGATCTATTGATCAATGTAGCTAATAGTCAGTGCTTTCAACCGTACAAATAAGCAGCGTAACCTCGATGGGAGGAATACTACAAATCGTATACTAAGTGTGTACCATTACGTGACTTCTGAGTTTGTTACCTTAGGATAGTGCACCTCAGATGGAGAGGGTATCGCATTTCTCTAATTTCAACTTACTCTAGTCATCTTACTTAGAAATTTATAAGCTAGTGATCTTATGGTTGAACTCATCTGATATGGAGGAAGGCCTTGATGCCAACGTGCAAGTCCACCCACATCACTTATGAATTCGTAATGGAGGCTATGGGAATATTAACCAACCTCCTGCTTATGTTTCTAAAATGAGGATTTTTCTGGTTTTAACATGCAATTAATGAAAGATTATCTGCCTGCACCCGGTCAAAAATTCACTTTCGTTCTACGTATTCTAGAATCGAAACTCTTGACCAGGCCTAAGCTCTAGCACAATCACTATTTCAATCGTTGCTTGAAATAACATTGCGCAAAATCTTAGCTTCTACTTGTTCGATTTGTCATGCAACAATAAATTCCTAACTAAAGCAAAAGTTTAAGAAATACTTCTTGAAGTGTGTACTTAGGTGATCGCTTGTATGACTCAAGACCAGCTCGTACGTTGTGTGGCAACGAACCAACAAACCAGCAACCAGTAATCCACCACAAAGCTCACCAAAAATCAACTAGCAAAAGAACCGCTGGAAAATCGTGCGATCACCGCCACCTGCGCCACGCGTGTTCTTCACACACCGTCTGCCAGTTATCCACACGCCATTCGCCGATGAGAGAGGTTGGGCCGACGGTCGTTATTCACCCAAGGATACTGCCGCCACTTGCAACTAGAAAACCGGGAAGACTCGTAGAGATAATTATTCTCTTAAGAGTTTCTCTCTAGTTTTGTTGTCTTGAAAACTTATGAATTGTGTATTGTGAATTGCTAAATTTTGACTATTTATAGAGTTACAAGAGAGACTCAAAGTTGGTTTAGGATTGGCCTTCCTAATGGGTTTATGATAATTAATTAGTTTCCAAATTTAATTAGTAACCAAATCTAATTAGATTTCCAAATCCAAATAGATTTCCTAATCTTTAGGATTTCCTAACTCTAATTGAACTTTAAGACATAATTAATTAATTAAATAATTCAATTTTGTTAATTACTTAATCAACCCTTAGGATTAATTAATCAAATAATTAATTCTACTTTATTAATCAACCCACTACATAATTAATCGTACCACTAACAGATTAATTATAGCACTACCATCTTACACCAGAATTGCTTCCGGAACAACTAATTTAATTATTCTTTAATCTCCCCACATCATAGATATAGTGCTCGTTAATTTATTAATTTACTAATAAATTAATTAATTAACTTCTTATAATCTGAGATTAGTATCACTCGACCTTTTTACTATACAAGACATAAGTCCACCGGCCAGGTTTAGTATAATAAACATAACGAGCTCATCTCGGGAGCACCATCACCCCAGACGCATCGGTACATGGTTTACTTTCGACAAGCAACAACACACCAAGCAACTAAACACGTGCACCCAACCTACCGAGACTATTGGTCTCAAGTGACCTCACTCTTTGGCAGATCAAAGTTCACTATGTATAATACTCATGCCTGCTCAAGTCTAGGGATTAAGAGATAGAATACTAGGAATGAATAGTCTATTAAATCAGTACAAGACAATTCATCCTAAATGGTTAAGTTCAAAATGCCCTGGGCATATCTATATGATTCAATTAGTTTAGACAAACCAATTTTCCGAATCACATAAGAACCTAAACTGACAGTGTTGAAAGACTATCTGCCAGGGCCCGGTCAAAAATTCACTTTCATGCTATGCATTCCAGAATCGGAACTCTTGACCTGGTCTAGACTCTAGCACAATCGCTATTCCAATCCTTGCATGAAATAACATTGCGCAGGATCTTAGTTCGCACTTGTTTGATTTATCACGCAACAAATAATTTCTAATTAAAGCGGAAGTTTAGAAATACCTTTTGAAGCGTAAACTCAAGTGATCTCTTGCATGACTCAAGACAGGCTCGAACGTTGTGTGGTCAACGAAACAACGATCAACAACTCAACACATGAAAGATTATCTGCCCGGGCCTAGCCAGAAACTCACTTTCGTGCTATGCATTCCAGAATCGGAATCTCTGGCCAGGCCTAGACTCTAGCACAATTGCTATTCCAACCCTTGCTTGAAATAACATTGCGTAGGATCTGGGTTTGCACTTATTCGATTTACCACGCAACAAAAATTCTTAATTAAGCGGAAAGATAAGAATTACCTTCTGAAGCGTGAACTTAGGTGATCGCTTAATTGACTCAAGACATTGATTTCACATTGTGTGGGCAACGATCTAGAAATCAATTGATCAGCAATCAACACAAAACCCGTCAGGAAAATCCAGCGAAAATTGCCGGACCAAAACCTGACTAACTACCGTCGCACGCACCGCTTGAAGGCTCCACACGCGCCACCGCCAAGCTTGTACTCGCCGGCGATTGACCACCCACGCGCCGTCGGGAAATCCAAGAAGAAAATCCGGCCAACCTCCCCGCGAGAACAACCGCCAGTCTAAGCTTAGAAAATCCAGTTTTTAGAGAGAAGTAATTTAATTCTCTCTCTAGGATTTTCTCTCTCTAGTTTCTTGAATTATGAAACTTTGGAATTGTGTATCTTGAATAGCTAATCCCTTGTCTATATATAGAGTTACAAGAGATACCCCAAGTTGGTTTAGGATTGGTCCTCCTAAAGGGTTTAGGTAATTAATTAGTTTCCAAATTCAATTAGGTAACCAATCTGATAGGATAAACCAAATCCTACTAGATTTCCTAATCTCTAAGATTTCTTAATTCTAATTGAAACTTAAGACTTAATTAATTGATTAAATAATTCCACTTTGTTAGTTACTTAATTAACCCTTAGGAATAATTAATCAATTGATTAATTCTACCTATTCAATTAACCCATTACAAAATTAATCGTACCACTAACGGATTAATTTTGGCACTACCATCCTACACCCGAATTGTTTCTGGAATAACTAATGAATTTATTCTTTAATCTTCCTACATCAAAGATTTAGTGCTCGTTAATTTATTAATTTACTAATAAATTGATTAATTAGCTTCTTATAATCCGAGATTAGTACCACTCGACCTTTTTACTGTACCGAAAAAAAGTCCATCGGCCAGGTTTAGTATAATAAACATAACGAGCTCATCTCGGGAGCACCATCAACCCGGACGCACCGGTACATGGTTTCCTTTCGACCAGCAGCAGCACACCAAGCAACTAAACACGCGCACCAACCCACCAAGATTATTGGCCGCAATAGACCTCACCCAGTGGCAAATCAAAGTACACTATGTCTAATCCTCATGCCCGCTTGAGTCTAGGGATTAAGAGATAGAATACAAAGAATGATTTGTTTATTAAATCAGTACAAGACAAATCATTCATAATGGTCAAGTTCAATACGCCCCGGACATATCTATATGATTCAATTAGTTTAGACAAACCAATTATCCAAATCACATAATAACCTAAACCGACAGTTTGTCCAAAGCTGTCTGGGTTACAAACCTCATTTATATATTATGTCTTTCAACTAATGATGAGATCTACTGTGTCACACAAGACACCTCATCATCTACTTACATAATATAAATGGACAAATCATGCACAACAAAATATAACCAAAACATAAATCGATATATTAACTGGGAAAATGTACAATAGAAGCATAGCTTAAATATTCAACTCCAACAACACAAACCCGTCAGAAAAATCCAGCAAAATTACCGGACCAAGAGCTGACCAACTGCCTGCCGCATGCGCCGACAAGAACCGTCGCATGCGCAGCCGACTCGCCTCACGAGCTGCCCTCAAATTTTGGAAAAAAAACCAGCAGCTTCACCTCGGGAGTTGGACTGTACGCCTGAGGAGGAAAATCTGACTTCGAGGTAGAAAATAAATTCTCTCTCTAGGATTTTCTATCTCTAAGTTTTCTTATCTTGAAAACTAATGATTTGTGTATCTTGAATTGCTAATCCCTTGTCTATCTATAGAGTTACAAGACAGACCCCAAGTTATTTTAGGATTGACCTTCCTAATGGGTTTAGGTAATTAATTAGTTTCCAAATCCAATTAGGTAACTAATCTAATAGGATAATACAAATCCAATTAGATTTCCTAATCTATAGGATTTTCTAATTCTAATTGATACTTAAAACTTAATTAATTAATTAAATAATTCCACTTTTTTAATTACTTAATTAACCCTTAGGAATAATTAATTAAATAATTAATTCTACTTAATCAATTAATTCACTACAAAATTAATACCACTAACGGATTAATTTTGGCATTACCATCCTACACCAGAATTGCTTCCGGAATAACTAATTAATTTATTCTTTAATCTCCCCACATCAAAGATTTAGTGCCTGCTAATTTATTAATTTACTGATAAATTAATTAATTAACTTCTTATAATCCGAGATTAGTCCACTCGACCTTTTTACTATACTGGACATAAGTCTACCTGCCGAGTTTAGTATAATAAACATAACAAGCTCATCTCGGGAGCACCATCACCTCGGACGCACTAGTACATGGTTTCCTTTCGACAAGAAACAACACACGAAGCAACTAAACACGTGCACCCAACCCATTGAGACTATTGGCCATAAATGACCTCACCCTTTGGCAGATCAAAGAACACTATGTCTAATCCTCATGCCTGCTAAAGTCTAGGGATTAAGAGATAGAATACATGGAACGAATAGTCTATTAAATAAGTACAAGACAATTCATCCTATATGGTCAATTTCAATACGCCCTGGGCATATCTGTATGATTTAATTAGTTTAGACAAACCAATTATCCGAATCACATAATAACCTAAACCGACAGCATGTTCAAAACTGTCTCGGTTACGAACCTCATTTATACATTATGCCTTTTAAACAATGATGAGATCTACTATGTCACACCAGACACCTCATCATCTAATAACATAATATAAGAAAAGATGATATATGCACAACATATAAACAAAAACATTAAGTCAATATATTTACCGGGAAATAGTATAATACAAGCATAGCTTTAGTATTCAAACCTAATAATCTCTCACTAATACTTAAGCTGTGCTTTAAGTATAAAACTACATTAATCTTTTATTACTACAATACATCTAGAAAAACTATCATAGCTCTCCTAAGTATCTTATTCCCATGCCCTTCACGTGAGTCTCAAAGACTTTTGCAGTCAATGTCATTGTGAAAGGATGTGCAAGGTTATCCTCTGATGCTATCTTTGCTACGACCACGTCTACCCTCTTAACGATATATCGTATTAGGTAGTACTTGCGCTGTATATGCTTACTCGCCTTGGGGGCTCATGGTTCCTTCGAGTTTGCTACTGCAACATTGTTATCATAGTACACTGTGATTGACTTCTACAAATCAGAAATTGTTAGGATTGAATACATAAGCTATGCTTGTATTGTACATTTTCCCAGTTAATATATTGATTTAAAGTTTTAGTTAAATTTGTTGTGCATTATTTGTCCATTTATATTATGTAGTTAGATTATGAGGTGTCTTGTGTGACACAATAGATCTCATCATTGGTTAAAAGACATAATATATAAATAAGGTTCGTAACCGAGATAGATTTGTACTGATTTAATAGACAAATCATTCTTGGTATTCTATCTCTTAATCCCTAGACTCGAGCGGGCATGAGGATTAGACATAGTGTACTTTGATCTGCCAAAGGGTGAGGTCAATTGTGGCCAATAGTCTCAGTAGGTTGGGTGCGCGTGTTTAGTTACTTGGTGTCCTACTGCTTGTCGAAAGGAAACCATGTACTGGTGCGTCCGGGGTGATGGTGCCTCCGAGATGAGCTCAAAAAGTTTATTATACTAAACCCGGCCGGTAGACTTATGTCCGGTATAGTAAAAATGTCGAGTGGTACTAGTCTCAGAATTAAAGAGGTTAATTAATTAATTTATCAGTAAATTAATATATTAACGAGCACTATATCTTTGATGTGGGGAGATTATGAATATAATTTAATTAAGTTGTTCTCAGAATTAAAGAGGTCTATTTACGGACTTAAGGTGACATCCATATCTTGGAACATCCGGTTTGATGAGGTAATCCAGTCTTACGGATTTATTCAGTGTCCGGATGAGCAATGTGTATATCGTAGACGTGATGGAAATGCGGTGGTGTTTCTTGTGCTTTACGTAGATGACATTCTATTGATTGGCAACAACAAGAAAGTGTTATCAGACGTAAAGGCATGACTGCCCAAGCAATTTGATATGAAGGACTTAGGGAAAGCGGGACATATCCTTGGGATCAAAATAATTCAAGATCATAGATAACGTTCATTTACGCTCTCCCAAGCTTCATACAAATATACGATTCTGGCCCGTTTTAACATGCATAACTCCAAGAAAGGTTTCCTACCTTTTCAGACACAGAGTGCATCTATCTGAAGAACAGTCTCCCAAAACTGTAGAGAAGATAGAGGCCATGAAGACAAATCCTTATGCTTCGGCTGTAAGAAGTCTCATGTATGCCATGTTGTGTATGAGGCCTGATATCTGTTATGCCATTGGTATTGTAAGCAGATACCAGAGTAACCTCGGAAATGCTCATTGGGAAGCAGTAAAATGCATTCTCAAGTATTTGCACAGAACGAGAGACCAAGTGTTAGTCTATCAGGTGCCTGAGCTAGTACCCCAAGGTTACACAGATTCAAATTTCCAATGCGACAGGGACAAGAGCAAGTTTACCTCAGGGTATATGTTTACTTTGGGAGGTGGAGCCATAGTTTGGTGGAGTGTCAAGCAGAAATGCGTGGTGGACTCTACCATGGAGGCTGAATACTTTGTCACATCAGAGGTAGCGAAAGAAGCAGTGTGGCTCAAGAACTTCATGGTGGACTTAGATGTGATTCCTGGTTTCCAAAAGTCTATCACAGTGTATTGTGATAACAACGGTGCAGTAGCAAACTCGAAGGAACCACGAGCCCACAAGGCGAGTAAACATATACAGCTCAAGTACCACTTGATACGAGATATCGCCAAGAGAGAAGACGTGGTCGTGGGTAAGATAGCATCAGAGGATAATCTTGTAGATCAGTTCACGAAGACATTAACTTTAAAAGTCTTTGAGGCTCACGTGGAGGGCATGGGGATCAGATACTTAGGAGAGCCAAGATAGTTTTTCTAGATATATAGTAGAGTGTATAGAGGTGAATGTAGTTGTATACTTAAATCACAACTTAAGTATTAGTGAGAGATTGTTAGGATTGAATACATAAGCTATGCTTGTATTGTACATTTTCCTAGTTAATATATCGATTTAATATTTTAGTTAAATTTGTTGTCAATATTTGTCCATTTATATTATGTAATTAGATGATGAGGTGTCTTGTGTGACACAGTAGATCTCATCATTAGTTAAAAGACATAATATATAAATGAGGTTCGTAACCAAGACAGCTTTGGACATGCTGTCGGTTTAGGTTATTATGTGATTCAGATGATTTGTTTGTCTAAACTAATTGAATCATATAGATATGCCCGGGGTGTATTGAACTTGACCATTTAGAATGATTTGTCTTGTACTGATTTAATAGACTTGAGCGGGCATGAGGATTAGACATAGTGTACTTTGATCTGCCAATGGGTGAGCCCAATTATGGCCAATAGTCTCGGTGATTGGGTGCACGTGTTTAGTTACTTGGTGTGCTGCTGCTTGTCGAAAGGAAACCATGTAAAGTGCGTCCGGGGTAATGGTGCTCCCGAGATGAACTCGTAATGTTTATTATACTAAACCCGGCCGGTGTACTTATGCCCGGTATAGTAAAAAGTTCGAGTGGTACTAGTCTTGGAATAAAAGAAGTTAATTAATTAATTTATCAGTAAATTAATAAATTAATGAGCACTAAATCTTTGATGTGGGGAAATTAAGAATAAATTAATTTAGTTGTTCCGAAAGCAATTCTGGTGTAGGATGGTAGTGCCAAAATTAATCTGTTAGTGGTACGATTAATTTTGTAATGGGTTAATTGAATAAGTAGAATTAATTATTTAATTAATTATTCCTAAGCGTTAATTAAGTAATTAACAAAGTGGAATTAATTAATTGATTAATTAAGTCTTAAGTTTCAATTAGAATTAAGAAATCCTAGAGATTAGGAAATCTAATTTGATTTGGTTTATCCTATTAGATTAGTTACCTAATTGGATTTGAAAACTAATTAATTACCTAAACTTATTAGGAAGGCCAATCCTAAACGAACTAGGGGTCTCTCTTTTAACTCTATATATAGATAAGGGATTAGCAATTACATAACACACAACTCATAAGTTTTCAAGACAAGAAAACTAGAGAGAGAAAGTTTAGAGAGAGAAAATAATTTTCTCCCTCTAGAATAAACTTTGGGCGGCCGAATTCGGTCCCAGGCGGCGGGCGGCGGTTCGTTTTCCAGCCAGAATCCCGATGCAATTTTTGTGTTGATTACTGATCAAATGGTTGCTAGATCTTTGCCCACACAACGTGTGATCATAGTCATTAGTCACACAAGTGATCACCTGAGTTCACGCTTCAAGAGGTACTTTCTATGATTCCGCTTTTATTTAGAAATTATTGTTGCATGGTAAATCAAATGAGTACAAACCAAGATCCTGTGCAATGTTATTTCAAGCAAGGATTAGAATAGCGATTATGCTAGAGTGCCTGGTCAAAGATTACGATTCTGGAATGCATAGCACGAAAGTGAGTATTTGACCGGGCCTGGGCAGATAATCTTTAAGAAATCACATCTAAGTCCGCTCGGAAGTTCTTGAGCTGCCTCTGATGCGACAACATATTCAGCCTCCATGGTAGAGTCTGTCACGCATTTCTGCTTGACACTCTGCCAAACTATGGTTCCACCTCCAAAAGTAAATACATACCCTGAGGTAGAATTGCTCTTGTCCCTGTCGTCTTAGAAATCTGAATTTGTGTAACCTCGGGGTACCAGCTTAGGTGCCTGTTAGACCAAGACTTGGTCCCTGGTTCTGCACGAATACTTGAGAATACATTTTACTGCCTCCCAATGGGTTACTCTGATATCTGCTCACAATTCCAAGGGTATAACAGATATCAGGCCTCGTACATAACATCGCATACATGAGACTTCATACTTCCGAAGAATAAGGAACTGTCTTCATGGCTTCTATCTCCTCAACAGTCTTTGGAGACTATTCTTTAGACAGATGCACTTCGTGTCTAAAAGGTAGAAAACCTTTCTTGGAGTTCTGCATGTTAAAATGAGCCAGAATCGTGCCTATTTATAATTTTGAGAAAGCGTTAACGTACGTTTTCTACGATCTCAAAATATCTTTATTCCAAGGATATTTCTCGTTTCTTTTAAGTCTTTCATATCAAATTGTTTGGACAGCCATGCTTTTACGTCTGATAACAATTTCTTATTGTTGCCAATCAGTAAAATGTCATCCACGTAAAGTAAAGAAACACCACCGCGTTTCCATCACGTCTGCGGTACACACATTGTTCATCTGGGTACTGAGTAAATCTGTAGAACTGGATCACATCATCAAATCAGATATTCTGAGATCTAGATGTCTGCTTAAGTTCGTAAATTGACCTCTTAAGCCTACAAACCTTATGCTCTTGGCCTTTTTCAACTAATCCCTCTGGTTGCTGCATGAAGATGGTTTCCCCAAGACTTCCATTAAGGTAAGCTGTCTTGACATCCATCTGCCATATCTCATAATCTAAATGAGCAGCTATGGCCAAGAGAATCCGGATCCTTGGGTAAGCAAGTAGTACGTCTTTCCACCAAGTAGATAAAGAGAAAGGGAAAAGACTTAAGCATGGCCACCGGGGAGAAGGTTTCCTCATAATCGATTCCCTCTTTCTGAGTATACCTCTTCTCTACAAGCCTAGTTTTAAAGGTTTTAACCTTTTCGTTAGGTCTTCTCTTTCATTTGTAAACCCACTTACATCTAATGGGTTTGAAACCATCAGGCAGGCCTACAAGCTCCCAGACTTGATTGTGGTCCACCGACCTCGGATATCATTGCTTTTTGCCAAGATTCTACATCTTTGTCTTGAAGAGCCTCATTATAGTTTATTGGTTAGGCATAGGCGTGCCTGGAACTAGGTTTGAGGCCTCTTCCACACCAATAAACCTGTCGGACTGTCTCCCAACCCTCCCACTACGACGAGGCACCACCTGTGTAGGAGCATCATCTGTGATATCTTGTGTAGTGTGGTGTATTTACTTGTGCTGGTGCATCAGGATTATCAGATTGCTTTCTAAGTTATTCTAGTACTATCTTACTTTTGGGCTTGTGATCTATAATATAGTATTCCTCTAAAAATCTTGCATTAGTACTAACTATCACCTTCTGATCTTTAGGATTATAGAACAGACCACCTTTCGTTCCTCTAGGATATCCTACAAACAATATCACTTCTGTTCTTGCATCTAACTTAGCCACATCTGCCTTAAGCACATGTGCCGGACAACCCCAAATTCTGAGATGTCTTTGTTGGAGTTGAATACATAAGCTATGCTTGTGTTGTACTTTTTCCCATTAATATATCAATTTATGTTTTGGTTATATCTAGTTGTGCATGATATGTCCATTTGTATTATGTAAGTAGATGATGAGGTGTCTTGTGTGACACAGTAGATCTCATCATTTGTTGAAAGACATAATATATAAATGAGTTTCGTAACCGAGACAACTTTTGATAAACTGTCGGTTTAGGTTATTATGTGATTCGGATAATTGGTTTGTCTAAACTAATTGAATCATATAGATATACCTGGGGCATATTGAACTTGACCATTAAAAATGATTTGTCTTGTACTGATTTAATAGACAAATCATTCTTGGTATTCTATCTCTTAATCCCTAGACTCGAGCGGGCATGAGGATTAGACATAGTGTACTTTGATCTGCCAAAGGGTGAGGTCAATTGTGGCCAATAGTCTCGGTAGGTTGGGTGCGCGTGTTTAGTTACTTGGTGTGCTGCTGCTTGTCAAAAGGAAACCATGTACCGGTGCATTCGGGGTGATGGTGCTCCTGAGATGAGCTCGTAAAGTTTATTATACTAAATCCGGCCGGTGGACTTATGTCCAGTATAGTAAAAAGGTCGAGTGGTACTAGTCTCATAATTAAAGAGGTTAATTAATTAATTTATCAGTAAATTAATATATTAACGAGCACTATATCTTTGATGTGGGGAGATTATGTATATAATTTAATTAAGTTGTTCCGGAAGCAATTATGGTGTAGGATGGTAGTGCCAAAATTAATCCGTTAGTGGTACGATTAATTTTGTAATGGGTTAATTGAATAGGTAGAATTAATTAATTGATTAATTATTCCTAAGGATTAATTAATTAACAAAGTGGAATTATTTAATTAATTAATTAAGTCTTAAGTTTCAATTGGAATTAGGAAATCCTAGAGATTAGGAAATCTAGTAGGATTTGATTTATCCTATCAGTTTGGTTACCTAATTGGATTTGGAAACTAAATAATTACCTAAACCCATTAGGAAGACCAATCCTCAACCAACTTGCGGTCTCTCTTGTAACTCTACATATAGACAAGGAATTAGCTATTCCAGACATACAATTCCATAATTTTTCAAGACAAGAAAACTAGAGAGAGAAAACTTTCTCTCTCCAAGTCGGATTTTCAAGGGAGTTGTGCGGCTGGTTTTTGGTTTTAATTGGCCGAAATTTTTAGCATTATTTTATACCAGCTGCGTGTAGCTTTCTCTCTCTCCAGGCGGTGCGTTTACAGTACGTGCCAGGTGCTACGGTGCTAGAATTTTCTAGCAGGTGGATTGTGGTGATTAGCTTATCGATTGATTTCTAGTTCGTTGCCCACACAACGTGAAATCAAAGTCTTGAGGTATACAAGAGAATCACCTGAGTGCACGCTTCAAAGATACTTTTCTAAGATTCCCCTTTTAATTAGAAATTTTTGTTGCGTGGTAAATCGAATAAGTGCAAACCCAGATCCTATGTGGCAATCTTTCAGTCTTAGACTAGGCTTGCTCTCGTTGCACAACTCTGTAGGGGTTGAAGACACGGTTTTAGGTGGTACGAGATTTAGAATGTACATTGCAGTTTCTAAGGCATGCCCCCAGAACGAACTTCACAAATCAATATAGCTCAACATTGACCTAACCATTTCCATAAGAGTTCGGTTCCTTCTTTCTGCTACACCGTTCTGCTATGGTATGCCAAGTGCAGACAACTGAGACTGAATTCTGACCTCACTGAGGTATTATCAAAATTCATAGGAAAGGTACTCACCACCACGATCTGATCACAGTGTCTTGATACTCTTACCGTGATGTTTCTCCATATCTGCCTGATACTCTTTGAATTTACTAAAGCATTCGGACTTGTGGCGTATTAGGTAAATATATCCGTACCTTGAGTAGTTATCTGCGAACGTTATGAAATACTCAAACTCACCTCGTGCTTGGACCGACATTGGTCCACACGTGTCAGAGTGAATCAACTCTAATACTTTATTGGCTCTATAATCATTTACCTTCAAAGGTCTCTCGGTCATCTTACTTCCAAGCAGGATTTGCAGGTAGAATAACTTGAAGAAAAACTGAACAAGCCCGGCCTAAATCCAAAACCTCACTTTCGTGCAATGCATTCCAGAATCGGAAGCTTTCGACCAAGCTCAGGCTCAAATTAGTTTACCCATGAACGGATCTAGGCTTATACTTATTTAATTTATTAATCGGGACACAAAAAATTAAATCTTTAATAAAAGTGGAATTTAAATATTCTACCTTTTGTAGCGAAGTCCCTTGCCTAAAGAAAAACCAAATCTTTGTTGCGATTCCAATAGAAATGCACTAGATATCTCCAAGAACACTTCGAATATTGCGTGGGCAATAATCTATCGAAGCTTACTTGCTTAGCCCACAAAAACCCACAAAGAAATCTTTCAAATTGAATTCTTAAAACCCAAAAACTGATCAGTGAAAACCCTCAAAACTGCTCCACCTCTTGCATGATAAATTCGCCGTTGTCCTGCCCGATCTGCGCCAGTACCCAGTCCCAAAACTCACCGGGATCTAGATAAGAGAAGCCTGCGGATCACCCATCAAATGAAAGAGATCAACGCAGGCCAATCTCGAATCAACCGCGCAAGCCTTGTTGCTGAAGAAACTGTCGCTGGGCTGCTTGAAGAAAACGCGGCAGTAGCAGCGAAATAAATAACTCGACAGCAGCAAAAAAAATATAAAACCCAGCAAGAATCTGGTGGAGCCTTTGAAATCCAACTAGAAGGTTCGATCTTTGGGATGAATTCAATTCGAGAAGCAAGAAATCTAGTTCGTTTTTGAAAGAGATCTCCAAAAAGAAGAAGTTCTCTCTCTAGAACTTTCTTACTCTAAAAGGGGCACGACTTGTCTTGCAAGATTTCTTAGCTTTCTTTGGTCTCAAGTTATTCTATTTATAGGAGCTCTCATGGAGACCTAATGGGCTCTCGAGTTAGGCCTTTTAATTTGACTTTCGTTGACCGCTAAGTCTTCCCGACTAATCAACTCCAATCGACCCATTTAAATTAATTTATTTAACCCACTTTGTTAATTTAATTTAATCGAACCCTTAGAATTAATTAATTCAAATAGAATTAATTTCTTAATTCACTTTGTCGATTAAATATTAATTAAACCTTTTAGATTAATTAATTCACCTTGTCGATTAGTCAAATACATAATCGGTCGTACCACTAACGGACCAATTATGGAACTACCGCTCGAAAATGACTTTACATCGCGCTATTATATTTTATTCTATCTCCCCACATTAAAGATCTAGCACTCATCGGTTTATCAATTTACTGACAAATTAATTCACCAACTTCTTTGTTTCCGAGATTAGTACCACTCGTCCTTTTATTATACCGAACATAAAGTTCACCGGCCGGGTTTAGTATAATAACCTTACGAGCTCATCTCGAGAGCACCATCAACCCGGCAAACCGGTATGTGGATTCCTCCTACTAGCAACGGCACGTAAGAAGCTAAACACCGCATACCCAACCTACCGAGGTATAGGCCTCATTCGACCGCACTCTTTGGCAAATCAAAGTATATGATATCCAACCCTCATACCCGTCCCAATCTCGGGATTTAGAGAATGAATACTAGGACCAAATTGACTACGCCGATCAGTATAAGTCAATTCTATCCAAACTGGTCGTGCTCAATATGCCCCGGGCATATCCGTCTGATTTAAACTAGTTTAGATAAACTAATTTCCAAAACACACGATAACCTATACCAATAGTATGTTCAGACTATCTCGGTTATGAGCATACTTTTTATATATCAATACTTTAACCAATAACGGTATCTACTGTGTCTGTCCACACCCCGTTATCTAGTTCTATGATATAAAGGAACAAATTTATACTGAAACAAAATGATATGTCAACTGTGGATATTAGTTTTTAGTACAAGCCATAGCTTTTCTGTATTCAAAACTAACATAACTATCAATCTCTAATGAACTTAGTGAAAGATTATCTGCCCGGGCCTAGCCAGAAACTCACTTTCGTGCTATGCATTCCAGAATCGGAATCTCTGGCGAGGCCTAGACGCTAGCACAATTGCTATTCTAACCCTTTTGAAATAACATTGTGCAGGATCTGGGTTTGCACTTATTCGATTTACCATGCAACAAAAATTTCTAATTAAAAGCAGAACTTTAGAAAATACCTTTGAAGCGTGCACTCAGGTGATTCTCTTGTATGCCTCATGACTTTTATTTCATGTTGTGTGGGCAATGATCTGGAAACCAATTTGATAAGCTAATCACCACAATCCACCTGCTAGAAAATTCCAGCACCGCCGTGTTGGGGTAGAATACATAAGCTATGCTTGTATTGTACAGTTTCCCAGTTTAATATATCGATTTGTGTTTCAGTCATATCTTGTTGTGCATTAATCGTCTATTTATATTATGTAAGTAGATGATGAGGTGTCTGGTGCGACACAGTAGATCTCATCATTGGTTGAAAGACATAATATATAAATGAGGTTCGTAACCGAGACAGTTTTGGACAAACTGTCGGTCTAGGTTATTATGTGATTCAGATAATTAGTTTGTCTAAACTAATTGAATCATATAGATATGCCCAGGGTATATTGAACTTGACTCTTAGGAATGATTTGTCTTGTACTGATTTAATAGACAAATCGATCCTTGTATTCTATCTCTAAATCCCTAGACTCGAGCGGGCATGAAGATTAGACATAATGTACTTTGATCTGCCAAAGGGTGAGGTCAATTGTGGCCAATAATCTCGGTAGGTTGGGTGCGCGTGTTTAGTTACTTGGTGTGCTGCTGCTTGTCGAAAGGAAACCATGTACTGGTGAGTCCGGGGTGATGGTGCTCCCGAGATGAGCTCGAAATGTTTATTATACTAAACCCGGCCGGTGGACTTATGTCCGGTATAGTAAAAAGGTCGAGTGGTACTAGTCTCGGAATTAAAGAAGTTGATGAATTAATTTATCAGTAAATTAATGAATTAACGAGCACTATATCTTTGATGTGGGGAGATTATGAATATAATTTAATTAAGTTATTCCGGAAGCAATTCTGGTGTAGGGTGGTAGTGCCATAATTAATCCGTTAGTGGTACGATTAATTATGTACTGGGTTATTGACAAAAGTAGATTTAATTAATTTAGAAATTAATTAATCCTTGTGTCAGTTGGTTGTGAATCATCCCAGGAACTGGTTTGGGATAAGTGAATCCCTGTGTCAGTTGGGAGTGATTCATCCCAGGAACTGGATTGGGAGAAGTGAATCCCTGTGACAGTTGGGAGTGTATCAGTCCAGGAACAGGATTGAAGAAAACAGAATCTGTATCAGTCCAGAAACAGGATTGAAGGAAAACAGAAACCCAGTAGGAAGACCAATCCTAAACCAACTTGGAGTCTTTCTTGTAACTCTATAAATAGACAAGGGATCAGTCATTCAGAATAATACAATTACACAATTAATCCACAGGATTTCTAGAGAGAGAAAACGTTTCTCTCTCCTAGTCAAATTTTCAAGAAAGTGTGCAGCTGGTTTTTGGGTTTCTAGTGGCTAAAATTTTGGCCTTGGTCTATACCAGATGCGCGTAGCTTTCTCTCTCTGCGGGCGGTGCGTTTATAGTACGTGCCAGGTGCTGCGGGGCTAGAGTTTTCTAGCAGGTGGATTGTGGTGAGTAACTGATCAATTGGCTTCTAGTTCGTTGCCCACACAATGTGAAGTCATAGTCTTGAGGCATACAAGAGAATCACCAGGTGCACGCTTCAAAGGTACTTTTCTAAGATTCCGCTTTAATAGAAATTTTTGTGGCGTGGTAAATCGAGCAAGTGCAAACCCAGATCCTACCAAAAATCTTTTACGCCGCACCTGGCACGTACAATAAACGCACCGCTGAGAGAGAAAGCTACACGCGCAGCTGGTTTGAACTGGCCAAAATTTTGGCCAAGAACAGAAGAAAATCCAGCCGCACAAAGCTCAAAAAATTCAACTTGGAGAGAGAAGAAAATATTTCTCTCTCTAGAATTTTATCTCTCTAGTTTTCTTGTCTTGAAAACTTATGAATTGTATATCTTGAATAGCTAGTCCCTTGTCTATATATAGAGTTACAAAAGAGACCCCAAGTTGGTTTAGGATTGGCCTTCCTACTGGGATTCTGTTTCCTTCAATCCTGTTCCTGGACTGATACACTTCCAACTGATACAGGGATCCACTTATCCCAAACCAGATCCTAGTATGATTCACAACCAACTGATACAAGGATTCAGTTATCCCAACCCAGTTCCTGGTATGATTTACAACCAACTGACGCAAGGATTAATTAATTACTTAATTAATTAAATCTACCTTTGTCAATAACCCAATACATAATTAATCGTACCACTAGCGGATTAATTATGACACTACCATCCTACACCAGAAATGCTTCTGGAACAACTTAATTAATTTATTCATAATCTCCCCACATCAAAGATATAGTGCTCGTTAATATATTAATTTATTGATAAATGAATTAATTAACCTCTTTAATTCTGAGACTAGTACCACTCGACCTTTTTACTATACCAGACATAAGTCCACCGGTCGGGTTTAGTATAATAAACTTTACGAGCTCATCTAGGGAGCACCATCACCCCGGACGCACCGGTACATGGTTTCCTGTCGACAAGCAGCAACACACCAAGTAACTACACACGTGCACCCAACCTACCGAGACTATTAGCCACAATTGACCTCACCCATTGGCAGATCAAAGTACACTATGTCTAATCCTCATGCCCGCTCGAGTATAGGGATTAAGAGATAGAATACCAAGAACGATTTGTCTATTAAATCAGTACAAGACAAATTATTCCTAATGGTCAAGTTCAATACGCCCCGGGCATATCTATATGATTCAATTAGTTTAGACAAACCAATTATCCGAATCACATGATAACCTAAACCGACAGTTTGTCCAAAGCTGTCTCGGTTACGAACCTCATTTATATATTATGCCTTTCAACTAATGATGAGATCTACTGTGTCACACAAGACACCTCATCATCTACTTACATAATATAAATGGACATATCATGCACAACAAAATATAAATTGATATATTACTGGGAAAATGTACATTACAAGCATAGCTTATGTATTCAACTCCAACAATCTCCCACTAATACTTAAGTTGTGCTTTAAGTATATATCTACATACAACTCTTATACAATCTGCTGCTATATATCTAGAAAAACTATCATGGCTCTCCTAAGTATCTGATCCCCATGCCCTCCACGTGAGCCTCAAAGACTTTTGAAGTCAATGTCTTTGTGAACGGATCTGCAAGGTTATCCTCTGATGCTATCTTAGCCACGACCACGTCTTCCATCTTTACGTTATCTCGTATCAGGTGGTACTTGCACTGTATATGTTTACTCGCCTTGTGGGCTCGTAGTTCCTTTGAGTTTTCTACTGCACCATTGTTATCTCAATATACCGTGATAGACTTCTGCAAACCAGGAAATATATCTAAGTCCACTAGGAAGTTCTTGAGCCACACTGCTTCATTCGCTGCCTCTGATGCGGTAATGTATTCGGCCTCCATGGTAGAGTCCGCCACTTATTTCTGCTTGACACTTCGCCAAACTATGGCTCCACCTCTTAGAGTAAACACATACCCTGAGGTAGACTTGCTCTTGTCCCTGTGGCCTTGGAAATCTGAATCTGTGTAACCTCGGGATACCAGCTCAGGCGCCTGATAAACCAGAACTCGGTCCCTCGTTCTGCGCAAATACTTGAGAATGCATTTTACTCCCTCTTAATGAGCTTTCCCAGGGTTACTTTGATATCTTCTTACCATGCCAACGACATAACAGATATCAGGTCTCGTACACAACATGGCATATATGAGACTTCCTACTGCCGAAGTATAAGGAACTGCCTTCATGGCCTCTATCTCCTCAACAGTCTTGGGATATTGTTCCTTAGATAGATGCACTCCGTGTCTGAAAGGTAGAAAACCTTTCTTGGAGTTCTACATGTTAAAACGGGCCAGAATCGTATCTATGTACGAAGCTTGGGAGAGCGTTAACGAACATTTCCTATAATCTCGAATTATCTTTATCCCAAGGATATGTCCCGCTTCCCCTAAGTCCTTCATATCAAACTGCTCGGACAGCCATCGCTTTACGTCTGATAACACTTTCTTGTTGTTGCCAATCAATAGAATGTCATCTACATAAAGCACAAGAAACACCACTGAGTTTCCATCACGTCTGCGGTACACACATTGCTCATCCGGACACTGAGTAAATCTGTAGGACTGGATTACCTCATCAAACCGGATGTTCCAAGATCTGGATACCTGCTTAAGTCCATAAATGGAGCTCTTAAGCCTGCAAACCTTATGCTCTTGGCCTTTTTCAAATGAATCCCTCTGGTTGCTGCATAAAGATGGTTTCCTCAAGACTTTTGTTCAGGAAAGCTGTCTTGACTTCCATCTGCCAAATCTCATAATCTAAATGAGCAGCTATGGCCAAGAGAATCCGGATCGACTTAAGCATGGCTACCAGGGAGAAGGTTTCCTCATAATCGATTCCCTCTTTCTGACTATACCCCTTCGCCACCAGCCTAGCTTTAAAGGTTTCTACCTTCCCCTCAGGTCCTTTCTTTCGTTTGTAGACCCACTTGCATCCAATGGGCTTAAACCCATCAGGTAGGTCTACAAGCTCCCAGACTTGATTGTGGTCCATTGACCATCTCGGATATTGTTGCCTTATGCCAAGATTCTGCATCTTTATCTCGGAGAGCCTCATTGTAGTTAACTGGGTCAGGTTTAGGCGTGCCTGGGACTAGGTGTGAGGCCTCTCTCACGCCAACGAACCTCTCGGGCTGTCTCACAACCCTCCCACTACGACAAGGCACCACCTGTGTAGGCGCATCATCTGTGATCTCATGTGCAGTGTGTGGTGTATCTACTTGTGCTGGTGCATCTGGATTAGTAGTATGTCTTCTACGCTCTTCTAGTACTATCTTACTCTTGGGCTTGTGGTCTAAGACATAGTCCTCTTTAAAAAATCTAGCGTTGGTACAAACCACCACCTTCTGATCTTTAGGACTATAGAATAGACCACCCTTCGTTCCCCTAGGATATCCTACAAATAGCATTAATTCAGTTCTGGCATCTAACTTAGCCGTATCTGTCTTAAGCACATGTACTGGACAACCCCAAACTCTGAGATGTCTTAGACTGGGCTTGCGCCCATTTCACAACTCTACTGGGGTTGAAGGCATAGTTTTAGATGGTACAAGATTAAGAATATACATCGTCATTTCTAAAGCATATCCCCAGAACGAACTTGGCAAATCACTATAGCTCATCATCGACCTAACCATCTCCATGAGAGTCTGATTCCTCCTTTCTGCTACACCGTTCTGCTGTGGCGTGCCAGGTGCAGACAACTGAGACTGAATTCTGACCTCACTGAGGTATTCTCAAAATTCATGGGAGAGGTACTCCCCACCGTGATCTGACCGTAGTGTCTTGATACTCTTACCATGATGTTTCTCCACATCTGCCCGAAATGAAAGATTTTGGTAGGATCTGGGTTTGTACCTGCTCGATTTACCACGCAACAAAAATTCTAATAAAAGCGGAACCATAGAATAATACCTTTGAAGCGTGCACCTGGTGAATCTCTTGTATGCCTCAAGACTATGACTTCACGTTGTGTGGGCAACGAACTAGAAGTCAATTGATCAGCTACTCACCACAATCCACCTGCTAGAAAACTCTAGCCCCGCAGCACCTGGCACGTACTATAAACGCACCGCCCGCAGAGAGAGAAAGCTACGCGCAGCTGGTATAGACCAAGGCCAAAATTTCAGCCACTAGAAACCCAAAAACCAGCTGCACACTTTCTTGAAAATTCGACTTGGAGAGAGAAACGTTTTCTCTCCCTAGAATTTTCTCTCTCTAGAAATCCTGTGGATTAATTGTGTTATTGTTGTATTCTGAATGACTGATCCCTTGTCTATTTATAGAGTTACAAGAGAGACTCCAAGTTGGCTTAGGATTGGTCTTCCTACTGGGTTTCTGTTTTCCTTCAATCCTGTTTCTGGACTGATACAGATTCTGTTTCCTTCAATCCTGTTCCTGGACTGAAACACTCCCAACTGTTACAGGGATTCACTTATCCCAAACCAGTTCCTGGGATGATTCACAACCAAGTGACACAAGGATTAATTAATTTCTCAATTAATTAAATCTACCTTTGTCATTAACCCAGTACATAATTAATCGTACCACTAACGGATTAATTATGGCACTACCACCCTACACCAGAATTGCTTCCGGAACAACTTAATTAAATTATATTCATAATCTCCCCACATCAAAGATATAGTGCTCGTTAATTCATTAATTTACTGATAAATTAATTCATCAACTTCTTTTATTCTGAGACTAGTACCACTCGACCTTTTTACTATACCGGACATAAGTCCACCGGCCGGGTTTAGTATAATAAACATTTCGAGCTCATCTCGGGAGCACCATCACCCCGGACGCACCGGTACATGGTTTCCTTTCGACAAGCAGCAGCACACCAAGTAACTAAACACGCGCACCCAACCTACCGAGACTATTGGCCACATTTGACCTCACCCATTGGCAGATCAAAGTACACTATGTCTAATCCTCATGCCCGCTCGAGTTTAGGGATTTAGAGATAGAATACAAGGATTGATTTGTCTATTAAATCAGTACAAGACAAATCATTCCTAAGAGTCAAGTTCAATATGCCCCGGGCATATCTATATGATTCAATTAGTTTAGACAAACTAATTATCTGAATCACATAATAACCTAGACCGACAGTTTGTCCAAAGCTGTCTCGGTTACGAACCTCATTTATATATTATGTCTTTCAACCAATGATGAGATCTACTGTGTCGCACCAGACACCTCATCATCTACTTACATAATATAAATGGACGATTAATGCACAACAAAATATGACTGAAACACAAATCGATATATTAAACTGGGAAACTGTACAATACAAGCATAGCTTATGTATTCTACTCCAACACGAAACTCTTTGAACTTGCCAAAACATTCGGACTTGTGACGCATTAGGTAAATGTACCCGTACCTTGAGTAGTCATCCGTGAACGTCATGAAATAATCAAATCTACCTCGTGCCTAGACCGTCATTGGTCCACACAAGTTAGAATGAATCAATTCTAATACTTCCTTAGCTCTATACCTTTTGCTTTAAAAGGTCTCTTGGTCATCTTACCCTCCAAGCAAGATTCGCAGGTTGAATAACTGTCAATCTCTAATAAACCTAAAGGTCCATCATTTACCAACCTCTGAATCCTACTAAGGTTTATATGACTTAGCCTGAGATGCCAAATATAGTTTTGATTCATTTCAGAAGGTTTCTTCCTCTTATTAATGTTAGATAAAGAGCTATCTGTTTTTATGTTTTGCACAACATGGGAGTTAGAATTAACCACAAATAAATTGTCAGCCAATGAACCAGAACAAATAAGTTTTTCATTTCTTCTAATAAATACAGACTCATCAGAAAAAATAAACTTATAACCCTTATTCAAGAGTTTAGAAACCGAAATAAGGTTCTTTCTAAAACTCGGTACATAAAGACAATTAACTAATTCTAATCTACAATTTTTGAAATTCAGAGTAACTACTCCCACTGCTTCTACTGACACTCTTGTAGTGTCGCCCAAGTCGATATCCAATTCGCCTTCTCTAAGCTTCCGGGTTACTTGGAACCCTTGCAAAGAATTACAAACATGGTCAGCGGCACCTGAATCCACACACCAAGTATCTGTGGGAATCACCGCTAAACATGTCTCAGTAATTAAGGCAGAAACTATCGTACCTATAAGCTCTGGACAATCCGATTTCCAATGTCCCGTCTTATTGCACTTGAAGCACTTGTCTTTCGACTTCTTCTTTGCAATATCTGGCTTAGGTGCAATCTGCACCTTTTGAGCTATTCTCTCAAGCTTTCTCTTCTTCTTTCTAGCCTCAGGCTCAGAAGAAGATTTTGAAGCTTTGCCTGCGACTAAAGGTCACTTCTTCTCTTGAATAACACTTTTAGCCGCCACCAACTCTGCCAAGAGCTCGGATGAAGTACACAACATCTTACTTATGTTGTAGTTCAACCAAATCTGCTCATAGCTTTGAGGCGAGCTCCAAAGGACAATATCGACTTTGGTTTCACCAACGATTTTGCCTCCCACTACCTCATCCTTGTTGATGTTACTAATCGCGTCAATGACATGATCTCTCACAGGAGTGCTCTTAGCCATAAGGACAATGTCCAAGTTACGACTCCAATCGACATAATTAGGTCCAATTAACTTGTTGTTTTTCAATATAATAGCTAAGGGGTTGAATGCCATGTCGATAAAACTATAAAATAAATAAACAGACAATGCTTCAGTTATTAAGTCTAGAATTTCGAAAAAAAAAATGAAATTCTATCAATTATTGACTTCCCTCAAAACAATAATCTTAATCCACCAACATCTCATTCACCAGGATTCTCGCAAGCCACACAGTGTGGACGTTTACGCTAACCACATTCGTTTAAGAAGAACCAAGTCTGTTAACTACATTATCTAACAAAATGATCTATTGATCAATGTAGCTAATAGTCGGTGCTTTCAGCCGTACAAATAAGCAGCGTAACCTCGAGGGAGGAATACCGCAGATCATACACTAAGTGTGTGCCATTACGTGACTTCTGAGTTTGTTACCTCAGGATAGTGCGCCTTAGATGGAGAGGGTGTCGCATTTCTCCTAGTTAAACTTACTCTAGTCATCTTACTCAGAAATTCATAATCTAGCGATCTCGGGGTTGGACTCATCCGAATGGAAGAAGGCCCTAATGCCAACGCGCAAGCCCACCCACATCGCATATGAACTCGTAATGGTGGCCATGAGAATATTAAACCAACCCGCTCCCACTTAGATTTCCAAATTGAGGGTTTTTCCGGTTTTAACATGCAATTAACTAACCCTAAGTTATATGCAACCATAAAACCAACATGCTTTAAAATCATGCATATAAAATACATCATAAAAATAAAGCATAAAATACGGGAAATAAATACGAAAAATAAATTTCCCGACTATTATAGTTTTAATCGCTTCCATCTTCTGCCTTGATCTCGTGTCCCGCCACGCAACTCGATGGAGAGAGTCTTGAAATTTAAAAAATGAAAAACTAGAGGAAAAACGGGCCAAAACACAGTCCGAACGGGCCGCATGCACACAGCACGCCCAAAAGGGTGCGCTGCTGCTGTGCCGCGCGGCAGCACTGCTGCTCCTGGCGGTTGCCGGTGGCAACTTTTACCGGCGGGTAGTCGCAGGCGCCGCCACCTATCGTCATTCCCTCCATGCTTACTTAAGTCCATAAATGGACTTCCTAAGCTTGCATACCTTGTGCTCTTGGCCCTGAACAATGAAACCCTCTGGTTGCTGCATAAAGATGGTCTCCTCAAGACTTCCATTAAGGAAAGCTGTCTTGATGTCCATCTGCTAAATCTCATAGTCCATATGAGCAGCTATGGCCAAGAGAATCTGGATTGACTTAAGTATAGCTACCGGGAAAAAAGTCTCCCTATAATCGATACCCTTTTTCTGAGTATACCCCTTCGTTACAAGCCTAGCCTTGAAGGTCTCAACCCTCCCATCAGATCCTCTCTTTCGCTTGTAGACCCATTTGCACCCAATAGGCTGAAACTCATCAGGAAGGTCTACCAGCTCCCAGACCTGATTTGAGTCCACAGAACCCATCTCAGCAATCATCGTTCTCTGCCAAGAATCTGCATCTTTATCCTGGAGAGCCTCATTGTAGCTATGGTCTGGTCATAAGCGCCAGGGATAAAGTCCAAAGACTCACCCAAACCCATGCACCTCTCGAGCTGTCTAGAAACCCTCCCACTACGATGAGGCCCAACCTGTGTAAGAGCATCATCTGTGATAGTGTGTGCAGTCTCTTGTGGTGTGTCTTCCTGTACTTGTGCATCTGGAATAATGGAGTGACTTCTAAGCTCTTCCAATACTACCTTGCTGCTTGATTTGTGATCTAAAATATAGTCCTCCTCAAGAAATTTGGCATTGGTGCTCACCACCACCTTCTGATCCCAAGGACTATAAAATAGACCACCTCTCGTTCCTTTGGGGTAACCTACAAATAGCATAGCCTTTGATCTCGAATCTAACTTACCTGCATCTGCCTCGAACACATGTGCTGGACAATCCAAAATACTGAGATGTCTTAGACTAGGCTTTCACCCAGTCCACAACTCTAGGGGTGTCGTAGGCATAGATTTAGATGGCACGAGATTAAGGAGATAACACGCTATCTCTAAGGCATAACCCTAAAAAGAGGTAGGCAACTCACTATAACTCATCATCGATCTAACCATATCCATAAGAGTCCTGTTCCTCCTCTCTGCTACACCATTCTGCTAGGGTGTGCCAGGTGCAGACAACTGGGACTGAATACCCACCTCTGACAAATAGAACCTAAATTCACTCGAGAGGTATTGGCCACCGCAATCAGATCACAAGGCCTTGTTACTCTCACCCAGATGGTTCTTCACCTCAGCCTTAAACTATTTTAACTTGTCAAAGCATTCAGACTTATGGCGCATCAGATATATGTATCCATATCTAGAGTAATCATCCTTGAATCTCACGAAATACTCATAACCACCTCTAGCCTGAACTGACATAAGCCCACGCAAGTCAGAATGAATCAACTCTAAAACTTCTTTGGCCCTATACACCTTTGCCTTGAAAGGCCTCTTGGTCATTTTACCCTCCAAGCAGGACTCACAGGTAGAAAAACTGTTAATATCTAATGAATCTAAAGACCCATCATTGACCAACCTTTGAATCCTACTAAGGTTAATGTGACCTAGTCTCAGGTGCAAAAGATAAGTTTGATTCAAATGGGAAGACTCCTTTCTCTTACTATGATTCGGTGATGAGTTACTAGTTTCTGTATTTTGCACAACTGGGGAGTCTATCTTAATTAAAAACAGATTGTCAACTAATGTACAGGAACATATAAGCCTCTGGTTTTTTCTAATAAAAACAGAATTATCAGAAAAAACACATTTATAACCATCCAATAAAAGTTTAGAAACTGAAAGCAAATTCTTCCGAAAACTGGGTACATATAGACAATCTCTCAAATGTAAAATGGAGTCTGAAAATAAAGACATAAAACTCCCACTGTAACAACAGAAACTCGGGTAGTATCCATAAGGTAGACCTGCAACTCTCTCTCTCTAAGCAGCTGGGTCACTTGGAACCCCTGCAAAGAATTACAAACATGATCAGTGGCTCCTGAATCCACACACCAAGTATCTGTGGGAATCGCCGCTAAACATGTCTCAGTAACTAGGGAAAATTTACACATACTTCGAGGCTTCTGGCAATCCTTCTTCCAATGTTGCGCCTTGCCACATCTGAAGAGTTTGCCTTTCGGCTTATGCTTCTTAGAAATGCCCGCCTTGGGTCCATGATCAGTAGGTCCTGCTTTCTGGTATCTCTTCCTCTTTTGTTTCCTGGCTTTGGGCCCAGCAGAGGAACCTGAGGGACCAACAATAGCCAATGCTTGCTTCTTCTCTACGAAGAGGCCCTCAGCAGACACCAATGCAGTCATGAGCTCGGGAAATGAATATGAGAGCTTGCCCATATTGTAGTTCAACTGAAACTGCTCAAAACTGGGGGGCAAGCTCTGGAGGATGATATCGATCTAGGTCTCCCCATCAATGTCACCTCCCAATACCTCGGTCTCATTGATGCAACTTATCATGTCCAGTACGTGATCCCTCACTGAAGTGCCCTCAACCATCCTAGCATTCATGAGTTTCCTCATAGCTGACTGCTTGGGCTGCCCTGCCCTGATGTCCAAACATCTCCCTGAGGTTGAGCATCGTATCTTAGGCTGAGGTAAACAACTGATGCTGGTGCTGCAGTACACTCGACATAGAAACCAAGATGTAGCACCGGGTCATCTCATCAGCCTTCTGCCACCTCGTATATGGCTCTCGCTGCTCAGGGGTGGCATCATCGCTGGGCTTAGGGGGGCACTCCGCAGTGAGCAGGTATTTGTAACTGAAAGAATTCGCCACATAGGATCTGGGTTTACACTTGCTCGATTTACCACGCAACAAAAATTTCTAATTAAAGCGGAACCTTAGAAAAGGCCCTTTGAAGCGTGCACCTGATGATTCTCTTGTACGCCTCAAGACTATGACTTCACATTGTGTGGGCAACGAAATAGAAGCCAATTGATCAGCTACTCACCACAATCCACATGCTAGAAAGTTCTAGCTTCGCAGCACCTGGCACGTACTATAAACGCACCGCCCGCAGAGAGAGAAAGCTACGCGCAGCTGGTATAAACCAAGGCCAAAATTTCAGCCACTAGAAACCAAACAACCAGCCGCACACTTTCCTGAAAATCCAACTTGGAGAGAGAAACATTTTCTCTCTCTAGGATTTTCTCTCTCTAGAAAACTTGTGGATTAATTGTGTATCTTGAATGGCTAATCCCTTGTCTATTTATAGAGTTACAAGAGATACCCCAAGTTGGTTTAGGATTGGTCTTCCTAATGTGTTTAGGTAATGAATTAGTTTCCAAATCCAATTAGGTAACCAATCTGATAGGATAAACCAAATCCTATTAGATTCCTAATCTCTAGGATTTCCTAATTCCAATTGAAACTTAAGACTTAATTAATTAATTAAATAATTCCACTTTGTTAATTACTGAATTAACCCTTAGGAATAATTAACCAATTAATTAATTAAATCTACCTATTCAATTAACCCATTACAAAATTAATCGTACCACTAACAGATTAATTTTGGCACTACCATCTTACACCAGAATTGCTTCCAGAACAACTTAATTAAATTATATTCATTAATCTCCCCACATCAAAGATATAGTGCTCGTTAATTATAAATTAATTTACTGATAAATTAATTAATTAACTTCTTTAATTCCGAGACTAGTACCACTCGACCTTTTTATTATACCAGACATAAGTCCACCGGCCGGGTTTAGTATAATAAACATTTCGAGCTCATCTTGGGAGCACCATCACCCCGGACGCACCGGTACATGGTTTCCTTTCGACAAGCAGCAGCACACCAAGTAACTAAACACGTGCACCTAACCTACCGAGACTATTGGCCACAATTGACCTCACCCATTGGCAGATCAAAGTACACTATGTCTAATCCTCATGCCCGCTCGAGTCTAGGGATTAAGAGATAGAATACAAGGATCGATTTGTCTATTAAATCAGAACAAGACAAATCATTCCTAAAAGTCAAGTTCAATATGCCCCGGGTATATCTATATGATTCAATTAGTTTAGACAAACTAACTATCTGAATCACATAATAACCTAGACCGACAGTTTGTCCAATGCTGTCTCGGTTACGAACCTCATTTATATATTATGTCTTTCAACCAATGATGAGATCTACTGTGTCGCACCAGACACCTCATCATCTACTTACATAATATAAATGGACAATTAATGCACAACAAGATATGACTGAAACACGAATCAATATATTAATTTTGGAAACTGTACAATACAAGCATAATTTATGTATTCTACTCCAACAATCTCCCACTAATACTTAAGCTGTGCTTTAAGTATATAACTACATACAATCCCTATACAATCTGCTGCTATCTATCTAGAAAAACTGTCAAGACTCTCTTAAGCATCTGATCCTCATGCCATTCACGTGCGCCTCAAAGACTTTTGAAGTCAATGTTTTCATGAATGGATCTGCAAGGTTATCCTCTGATGCTATCTTATCCACGACCACGTCTACCCTCTTTACGATGTCTTGTATCAGGTGGTACTTGCGCTGTATATATTTACTCGCCTTGTGGGCTCGTGGTTCCTTCGAGTTTGCTACTGCACCTTTGTTATCACAATATACCGTGATAGACTTCGGCAAACCAGGAATCACATCTAAGTCCACTAGGAAGTTCTTGAGCCATACTGCTTCTTTCACTGCCTCTGATGCGGCAACGTACTCAGCCTTCATGGTAGATTCCGCCATGCATTTCTGCTTGACACTCCGCCAAACTATGGCTCCACCTCTTAGAGTAAACACATACCCTGAGGTAGACTTGCTCTTCTCCCTGTCACCTTGGAAATCTGAATCTGTGTAACATCGGGGTACCAGCTCAGGCGCCTGATAGACCAGAACTTGGTCACTCGTTCTGCGCATATACTTGAGAATGCATTTTACTGCCTCCTAATGAGCTTTCCCGGGGTTACTCTGATATCTACTCACCATGCTAATGGCATAACAGATATCAGGCCGCGTACACAACATGGCATACATCAGACTTCCTACTGCCGAAGCATACGAAACTGTCTTCATGGCCTCTATCTCCTCAACAGTCTTAGGAGACTGTTCCTTAGATAGATGCACTCCATGTCTGAAAGGTAGAAAACCTTTCTTGGAGTTCTGCATGTTAAAACGGGCCAGAATTGTGTCTATGTATGAAGCTTGGGAGAGCGTTAACGAACGTTTCCTATGATCTCGAATAATCTTGATCCCAAGGATATGTCCCGCTTCCCCTAAGTCCTTCATATCAAATTGCTTGGACAGCCATACCTTTAAGTCTGATAACACTTTCTTGTTGTTGCCAATCAATAGAATGTGATCTACGTAAAGCACAAGAAACACCACTGAGTTTTCATCACGTCTGCGATACACACATTGCTCATCCGGATACTGAGTAAATCCAAAAGACTGGATTACCTCATCAAACTGGATGTTCCAAGATCTGGATGCCTACTTAAGTCCATAAATAGACCTCTTAAGCTTGCAAACCTTATGCTCTTGGCCTTTTTCAATGAATCCCTCTGGTTGCTACATAAAGATGGGTTCCTCAAGACTTTCGTTTAGGAAAGCTGTCTTGACATCCATCTGCCAAATCTCATAATCCATATGAGCAGCTATGGCCAAGAGAATCCGGATCGACTTAAGCATGGCTACTGGGGAGAAGGTTTCCTCATAGTCGATTCCCTCTTTCTGAGTATACCCCTTCGCCACCAGCCTAGCTTTAAAGGTTTCCACCTTCTCATCAGGTCCTCTCTTACGTTTGTAGACCCACTTACATCCAATGGGCTTAAACCCATCAGGCAGGTCCACAAGCTCCCAGACTTGATTGTGGTCCATTGACCCCATCTCGGATATCATTGCCTTCGCTAAGATTCTACATCTTTATCTCGAAGCGCCTCATTGTAGTTAACTAGGTCAAGTTCAGGCACACCTGGGACTAGGTCTGAGGCCTATCCCACGCCAATGAACCTATCGGGCTGTCTCACAACCCTCCCACTACAACGAGGCACCGCCTGTGTAGGCGCATCATGTGTGATCTCATGTGCAGTGTGTGGTGTATCTACTTGTGCTGGTGCATCAGGATTAGTAGTTTGTCGTCAATGCTCTTCTAGTACTATCTTACTCTTGGGCTTGTGGTCTAAGACATAGTCCTCTTCTAAAAATCTAGCGTTGGTACTTACCACCACCTTCTGATCTTTAAGACTATAGAATAGACCACCTTTCGTTCCCCTAGGATATCCTACAAAAAGCATTAATTCTGTTCTTGCATCTAACTTAGCCGTATCTGCCTTAAGCACATGTGCTGGGCAGCCCCAAATTCTGAGATGTCTTAGACTGGGCTTCCGCCTGTTCCACAACTCTACTGGGGTTGAAGGCACGGTTTTAGGTGGTACAAGATTAAGAATATACATTGCCATTTCTAAGGCATATCCCCAAAACGAACTTGGCAAATCACTATAGCTCATCATGGACCTAACCATTTCCATAAGAGTTTGATTCCTCCTTTCTGCTACACCATTCTGCTGTGGCGTGCCAGGTGCAGACAACTGAAACTGAATTCCGACCTCACTGAGGTAATCTCGAAATTCATGGGACAGGTACTCCCCACCATGATCTGAACGCAGTATCTTGATACTCTTACCATGATGCTTCTCCATATCTGCCCGAAACTCTTTGAACTTGCCAAAACATTCGGATTTGTGGCACATTAGGTAAATGTATCCGTACCTAGAGTAATCATCCGTGAACGTCACAAAATACTCAAATCCCCCTCGTGCCTGGACCGTCATAGGTCCACACAAGTCAGAATGAATCAACTCCAATACTTCTTTAGCTCTATAACTTTTTGCCTTAAAAGGTCTCTTGGTCATCTTACCTTCCAAGCAAGATTCGTAGGTTGCATAACTGTCAATATCTAATGAACCCAAGGGTCCATCATTGACCAACCTCTGAATCCTACTAAAGTTTATATGACCTAGCCTGAGATGCCAAAGATAGGTTTGATTCATTTCAGCAGGTTTCTTCCTCTTATTAATGTTAGATCCTGAGCTATCTCTCTCTATGTTTTGCACAACAAGGGAGTTAGAGTTAACCACAAACAAATTGTCCACCAATGAACTAGAACAAACAAGTTTCCCATTTCTTCTAATAAATACAGACTCATCAGAAAAAATAAACTTGTAACCGTTCTTCAAGAGTTTAGAAACCAAAAGCAAGTTCTTTCTAAAACTCGGTACATAAAGACAATTAACTAACTCTAAGCTAGAATTTTCGAAATTCAACTTAACTACTCCCACTGCTTCTACTGACACTCTTGTAGTGTCGCCCAAGTTGATATCCAATTCTCCTTCTCTAAGCTTCTGGGTTACTTGGAACCCTTGCAAAGAATTACAAACATGGTCAGTGGCACCTGAATCCGCACACCAAGTATCTGTGGAAATCGTCGCTAAACATGTCTCAGTAATTAAGGCAGAATTTATCGTACTTATAAGCTTTGGACAATCCGCTTTCCAATGTCCCGTCTTATTGCACTTGAAGCACTTGTCTTTCGACTTCTTCTTTGCAATCATGGCTTAGGCACAATTTGCACCACTTGAGCTATTCCCTCGAGCTTCCTCTTCTTCTTTCTAGCCTCAGGCTCAGAAGAAGATTCTGAAGCTTCAACTGCGACTGAAGCTCGCTTCTTCTCTTGAAGAAGACTTTTAGCTGCCACCAACTCTGCCAAGAGATTGGATGAACTCCACAACATCTTACTTATGTTGTAGTTCAACCGAATCCGCTCATAGCTTTGAGGCAAGCTTCGGAGGACAATGTCGGCTTTGGTTTCACCAACGATTTTGCCTCCCACTACCTCAACCTTGTTGATGTTACTAATCATGTCAATGACATGATCTCTCACAGGAGCGCTCTCATCCCTAAGGACAATGTCCAAGTTACGACTTCAATCGACATTATTAATTCCAGTTAAATTGTTGTTTTTCAAAATAGCAGCTAAGGGGTTGAATGTTATATTGATTTAAACTGGAAAGTAAACAAACAATGTTTCAGTTATATATGCTAGAATTTTGAAAAATTCTAATTAATTATTGACTTCCCTCAAAACAATAATCTTAAACCACCAACATCTAATTCACTGGGATTCTCGCAAGCCACGCAGTGTGGACGTTTACGCTAACCTACATTCGTTTGAGAAGAACCAAGTTCATTAACTACACTATCTGACCAACGATCTTTTGATCAATGTAGCTAATAGTCGGTGCTTTCAGCCGTACAAGTAAGCAGCGTAACCTTGCGGGAGGAATACTGTAGATCGTGCACTAAGTGTGTGCCATTACTGAAGAAAAACTGAACAAGCCCGGGCTAAATAAAAAACCTCACTTTCGTGCAATGCATTCCAGAATCGGAAGCTTTCGACTAAGCTCAGGCTCAAATTAGTTTACCCATGAACGGATCTAGGCTTATACTTATTTAATTTATTAATCGGGACACAAAAGATTCGATCTTTAATTAAAGCAGAATGTTTAAAGATACAACCATTTGAAGCGAAGTCCCTTGCCTAAAGAAAAATCCAATCTTTGTTGCGATTTCCACAAAGAATCCAAAGAATGACTCCGATACAAACTCCGAAATAGTGTGGGCTATTATCTACGGAGTTACCCACGGCGAAATTAGAAATCCAAGAAACTTGTATCGGAAGAAAACTCAAAAATCTACTTGCCCATATTTTTTTTCGAAAATAAAATGCTGCTGCGCCAAAACCTGCTGCGCCAAAACCTGCTGCGCAAGTAAGCTTCGCCGAACTGGATTAAAGAAGATTCGCCGGAGCTGCTCGATCGGTCGAGTCCTGATCTGTACAACCAGTTTCACGGATCACTCAAGATGAAGATCAACGTGAAACTAGTCGGCTCAGGGCACTGGTAGAAGAGCAGCGCTGGGTTTTTAATTCAGAAAACCCTGCTGCGCAAAACTGATCGAAGACAACGATCTGCGCGGGTTTTATTAAAAATCCGACCGGCCACTTGCTTAGATAATAATCCGGGCAAGATAAAGAATTAATCTTCCGAAAAAGAAAACTATCTTAGCTGACTTCGAGAAGGAACTTCGACGATGAAGACGAAGTTCTGTCTTTAAGCTAAATTTTCTCACTATAGCCTTTTCTTGGCTGCCAAGTTTCTTAATGTTTTCTTGCCCAATAAGTTGTATTTATAAGGAGCTTCTAAGGAGACCTAATAGGCTCTCGAGTTAGGCCTTTAAATTTGACTTTCGTTGACCGCTAAGTCTTCCCGACTAATCAACTCTAATCGACCCTTTTAAATTAATTTATTTAACTCACTTTGTTAATTTAATTTAATCGAACCCTTAGAATTAATTAATTCAAATAGAATTAATTTCTAAATTCACTTTGTCGATTAAATATTAATCAAACCTTTTGGATTAATTAATTTACCTTGTCGATTAGTCAAATCATAATCGGTCGTACCACTAACGGACCAATTATGGAACTACCGCTCGAAAATGACTTTACATCGCGCCATTATATTTTATTCTATCTCCCCACATTAAAGATCTAGCGCTCGTCGGTTTATCAATTTACTGACAAATTAATTCACCGACTTCTTGGTTTCCGAGATTAGTACCACTCATCCTTTTATTATACCAAACATAAAGTTCACCGGCCGGGTTTAGTATAATAACCTTACGAGCTCATCTCGGGAGCACCATCAACCCGGCGAACCGGTACGTGGATTCCTCCGACTAGCAATAGCACGTAAGAAGCTAAACACCGCATACCCAACCTACCGAGGTATAGGCCTCAATTGACCGCACTCTTTGGCAAATCAAAGCATACGGAATCCAACCCTCACGCCCGTCCCAATCTCGGGATTGAGAGACGGAATACTAGGACCAAATTGACTACGTCGATCAGTATAAGTCAATTCTATCCAAACTGGTCATGCTCAATATGCCCCGGGCATATCCGTGTGATTTAAACTAGTTTAGATAAACTAATTTCCAAACCACACAATAACCTATACCGATAGTATGTTCAGACTATCTCGGTTACGAGCATACTTTTTATATATCAATACTTTAACCAATAACGGTATCTACTGTGTCTGTCCACACCCCGTTATCTAGTTCTATGATATAAAGGAACAAATTTATACTGAAACAAAGTGATATGTCAACTGTGGATATTAGTTTTTGATACAAGCCATAGCTTTTCTGTATTCAAAACTAACAATCTCCCACTAATACTCAAAGCTATGATAAGAAGTACAAAAACTGTCCAACCCGCTATTACACTGCTGTCATAATGAAATCTCCAGAACACCTTTAAGCTCACTCACATGGCTCTCTCAAAGACCTTTGGCGTCAATGGCTTCGTGAAAGGATCTGCAAGTTTGTCATCTGAAGCTATCTTGGCCACGATCACGTCTCCCCTCTTAACAATCTCTCGTATCAGGTGGTACTTGCGCTCTATGTGTTTACTCGCCTTATGGGCTCGTGGTTCCCTCGAGTTAGCAACTGCACCATTGTTATCATAATAAACTGTGATAGACCTAGGCAACTCAGGAACCACATCTAAATCCATCAGGAAGCTCCTGATCCATACAGCCATACAGTCCTGTTCCTCCTCTCTGCTACACCATTCTGCTGGGGTGTGCCAGGTGCAGACAACTGGGTCTGAATACCCTCCTCTGACAAATAGGATCTAAATTCACTTGAGAGGTATTCTCCACCGTAATCAGACCGCAGTGACTTGATACTCTTACCCAGATGGTTCTCCACCTCTGCCTTGAATCCTCTGAACTTGCCAAAGCATTCAGACTTGTGGCGCATCAGGTATATGTATCCATATATAAAGTTATCATCCGTGAAAGTCACGAAATACTCATAACCACCTCTAGCCTGAACTGACATAGGCCCACACACGTCAGAATGAATCAGCTCTAAAACCTCCTTGGCCCTATACCCCTTTGCCTTAAAAGGCCTCTTGGTCATTTTACCCTCCAAGCAGGACTCACAGGTCGAATAGCTGTCAATATCTAGTAAGTCCAAAGACACACTCTTGACCAACCTTTGAATCCTACTAAGGTTGATATGACCTAGTCTCAGGTGCCAAAGAAAAGTCTGATTCAAAAGGGAAGATTCTTTTCTTTTATTATGATTCGGTGATGAGTTACTAGTTTCTGTGTTTTGCATAGCTGGGGAGTAAGTCTTAATTAAAAATAAATTGTCAACCAATGTAACGGAACATATAAGTTTCTGGCCTTTTCTAATAAAAATAGATCCATCAGAAAATGCACACTTATAACCATCCAAAACAAGTCTCGAAACCGAAAGCAAGTTCTTTCGAAAACTAGGTACATAAAGACAATCCTTTAAATGTAAAATAGAGTCTGAAAAATAAAGACAAATAACTGCCACTGCAGCAACAGAAACTCTGGCAGTATCCCCAAGGTAGACCTGCAACTCTCCCTCTCTAAGCAGCCGGGTCACTTGGAACCCCTGCAAAGAATTACAAACGTGATCAGTGGCTCCTGAATCCACACACCAAGTATCTGTGGGAATCGCCGCTAAACACGTCTCAATGACTAGGGAAAATTTACACGTACCTCGAGGCTTTGGGCAGTCCTTCTTCCAATGTCCCGCTTTGCCACGTCTGAAGCATTTACCTTTCGGCTTCTGCTTCTTGGCAATGCCCGCCTTGGGTCCATGACTGGCTCTTGCTTTCTGGCCTCTCTTCCTCTTTTGCTTCCTGGCTTTGGGCCCAGCAGAGGAACCTGAGGGACCAACAGTAGCCAAGGCTTGCTTCTTCTCTGCGAATAGGCTCTCAGCAGACACCAATGCAGTCATGAGCTCAGAAAGTGAATATGAGAGATTCCCCATATTATAGTTCAATCGAAACTGCTCAAAACTGGGAGGCAAGCTCTGGAGAATGATATCGACCTGGGTTTCCCCATCAATGTCACCTCTCAATACCTCGATCTCATTGATGCAACCAATCATGTCCAGCACGTGATCTCTCACTGAAGTGCCCTCAGCCATCCTAGCATTCATGAGTTTCCTCATAGCTGACTGCTTGGCTGCCCTGCCCTGATGTCCAAACATCTCCCTGAGGTTGAGCATCATATCGTAGGCTGAGGTCATCTGCTGATACTGGTGCTGCAATACACTTGACATGGAAGCCAAGATGTAGCACCTGGTCATCTCATCAGCCTTCTGCCACCTCGTATATGGCTCTCGTTGCTGAGGGGTGGCATCATCGCTGGGCTTAGGGGGGCACTCCTCAGTAAGCATGTACTTGTAACCCTTAGCGGTAAGGACAATGTCCAGGTTACGTTTCCAATCAATATAGTTTGGACCGGTGAGTTTGTTTTGGTTCAGAATGACAGCTAGCGGGTTGAACGACATATCAACTGAAAATAAACAAACAAGTTTCAGTATACTTTTTCGAAAATATTGAAAATCCTCTAAAAACCAATATAATCTTCTACCGACATCTCTCACACCGGGATTAACGCATGTCACGATGGGTGAACGTGTACGCTAACCCACATTCGTTTGAGAAGAACCGAAGTTTATTAATTTCATTATCTGACCAATGATCTTATGATCAATGAAATTAATAGTCGATAATTTTAGCCATACCCGAAAATAGCGTAACCTCGATGGGAGGGATACTAAAAATGGTACACTAAGTGTATGCCATTACGTGACTTCTAAGTTTGTTACTTAGGATACTAATGCACCTCGGATGGCGAGGGTGTCGTAACTTTCTCCAATTAAACTCACTATAGTCATCCCTTTAGAAATTCATTCCGGTGATATCCGTGATTGAAAACTCATCTGATAGGGAGGAGGGTCTAAGCCAACACGCAAGTTTAACCACATCACCAATGAACCCGTAATGGAGGCCATTGGGATATTAACCAACCCGCTCCCACTTAGATTTTTAAGCTCGATTCGCCCGGGTTTTCTCGATTTTCTACGTAATTAGGAATCACCTAAAATTACGATTAAACCAAAACCCGCGAATTTAGTTAAGTTTGAGGATTTTTACGTTTTAACATGCAATATCTTAACTATGGATATTCGCACCCATAAAATCATTGGAGTTTTAATATGCGAATAATCTACCTTAGTTAATTGCACATTACCTTTTAAAAACATTTTGGTTTGGTTTTCGTTCATGCAAAATAAAACGAAAAACACACAATCAACGAAAAGACATAAATACGGGAAATTAAACAAATAAAATTTCCCGACTATTATGGCCTTCTCTATCGTTGATTCCTTGACGCCTCGGTGACACGTCCCGTCGTGTCGCTCTCACTCGTTATTTGGATTCCTCTGGATTCGCCTGGGTTTTCTCAGTTTACTACGTAATTAGGAATCACTTAAATTACGATAAACCAAAACCCGCGAATATAAGTTACCCAAAATAACGTCTTCGTCATAGTACATAAATTCCTATATACAAAGGCATTTTTCTAGGAATTTAAAGACGATATGATTAGATCAAATCCTACTACAAGATTTTTCTAATCCTACACGGCTTCCAGCTCGTGGTTATTACTATTACAGAAATTTCCATTCAAAAATAAAACAAGCCCGGACATATCCCGGGGTTTATGAATGAAAATTAAATTTCTACCATAATAGCCGGGAAACCAATAACCACATGTTTATGCATTTCGACAAAAATAATAATGCCAAAATAAAGCCGTGTAATAAATCAAACAATTATAAGACCGAAACCAACACTCTGATACCAATTTGAAGGAAAACTGAACAAGCCCGGGCTAAATCGAAAACCTCACTTTCGTGCAATGCATTCGAGAATCGGAAACTTTCGACCAAGCTCAGGCTAAAATTTGTTTACCCATGAACGGATCTAGGCTTATACTTATTTAATTTATTAATCGGGACACAAAAGATTCGATCTTTAATTAAAGCGGAATGTTTAAAGATACTACCTTTTGAAGCGAAGTCCCTTGCCTAAAGAAAAATCCAATCTTTGTTGCGATTTCCACAAAGAATCCGAAGAATGACTCCGATACAAACTCTGAAATAGTGTGGGCTATTATCTACGAGTTACCCACGGCAAAATTAGAAATCCAAGAAACTTGTATCGGAATAAAACTGAAAAATTTACTTGCCCAGATTTTTTTTCGAAAATAAAATGCTGTTGCGCCAAAACTTGCTGCGTAAGTAAGCTTCGCCGGACTGGATTAAAGAAGATTCGCCGGAGCTGCTCGATCGGTCCAGTCCCGATCTGTACAACCAGTTTCACGGATCACTCAAGATGAAGATCAACGTGAAACTAGTCGGCTCAGGGCACTGGTTGAAGAGCAGCGCCGGGTTTTTAATTCAGAAAACCCTGTTGCGCAAAACTGATCGAAGACAACGATCTGCGCGGGTTTTATTAAAAATCCGACCGGCCACTTGCTTAGATAATAATCCGGGAAAGATAAAGAATTAATCTTCCGAAAAAGAAAACTATCTTAGCTGACTTCGAGAAGGAACTTCGACGAGGAAGACGAAGTTCTCTCTCTAAGCTAAATTTTCTCACTCTAGCCTTTTCTTGGCTGCCAAGTCTCTTAATGTTTTCTTGCCCAATAAGTTGTATTTATAAGGAGCTTCTAAGGAGACCTAATGGGCTCTCGAGTTAGGCCTTTAAATTTGACTTTCGTTGACCGCTAAGTCTTCCCGACTAATCAACTCCAATCGACCCTTTTAAATTAAATTATTTAACCCACTTTGTTAATTTAATTTATTCGAACCCTTAGAACTAATTAACTCAAATAGAATTAATTTCTAAATTCACTTTGTCGATTAAATATTAATCAAATCTTTTGGATTAATTAATTTACCTTGTTGATTAGTCAAATCATAATCGGTCGTACCACTAACGAACCAATTATGGAACTACCGCTCGAAAACGACTTTACATCGCGCCACTATATTTTATTCTATCTCCCCACATTAAAGATCTAGCGCTCATCGGTTTATCAATTTACTGACAAATTAATTCACCGACTTCTTGGTTTCTGAGATTAGTACCACTCATCCTTTTATTATACCGAACATAAAGTTCACCGGCCAGGTTTAGTATAATAACCTTACGACCTCATCTCGGGAGCACCATCAACCCGGCGAATCGGTACATGGATTCCTCCGACTAGCAACGGCACGTAAGAAGCTAAACACTGCATACCCAACCTACCGAGATATAGGCCTCAATTGACCGCACTCTTTGGCAAATCAAAGCATACGGAATCCAACCCTCACGCTCGTCCCAATCTCGGGATTGAGAGACGGAATACTAGGACCAAATTGACTACGCCGATCAGTACAAGTCAATTCTATCCAAACTGGTCGTGCTCAATATACCCCGGGCATATCCGTGTGATTTAAATTAGTTTAGATAAACTAATTTCCAAACCACACAATAACCTATACCGATAGTATGTTCAGACTATCTCAGTTACGAGCATACTTTTTATATATCAATACTTTAACCAATAACGGTATCTACTGTGTCTGTCCACACCCCGTTATCTAGTTCTATGATATAAAGGAACAAATTTATACTGAAACAAAGTGATATGTCAACTGTGGATATTAGTTTTTGATACAAGCCATAGCTTTTCTGTATTCAAAACTAACAATTACGTGACTTCTGAGTTTGTTACCTCAGGATAGTGCGCCTTAGATGGAGAGGGTGTCGCATTTCTCCTAGTTAAACTCGCTCTAGTCATCTTACTCAGAATTTCATAGTCTAGCGATCTCGGGGCTGGACTCATCCGAATGGAGGAAGGCCCTAATGCCAATGCGCAAGCCCACCCACATCGCTTATGAACCCGTAATGGTGGCCATGGGGATATTAAGCCAACCCGCTCCCACTTCGATTTCCAAATTGAGGGTTTTTCCAGTTTTAACATGCAATTAACTAACCTAAGTTATATGCAACCATAAAACCAGACATGCTTTAATTCATGCATCTAAAATACAGCATAAAAATAAAGCATAAAAATTAAAACAATAAATACGGGAAATAAATACGAAAAATAAATTTCCCAACTATTACGGTTTTAATTGCTTCCATCCTTTGACTTGATCTCATGTCCCATCACGTCACTCGATGGAGAGAGTCTTGAACTTCAAAAAATGAAAATTGGAGAAAAAACGGCTAAAAACAGCCTGAATGGCCTGAACGGGCCGCCCAGGCCGAAGCACTGCCCGAGGGCCGCACTGCCTGCGCGCACAGCCCGCACGGGCCCTGCGCCCGCGGCGCTACGCGCCCATGCGCCCGCGCGCCCGCTTGCCAGCACGGCCTGCACAGGCCGTGCGTGCGCAGTCGCACGTGGCTGCTACTGCTGCTGCGTCTTTGGTGTGGCAGCTGCTGCTGCTGGCCACCCGGCCGCACGACTTGCTGTCGGCGGTCCTTGCCGGCGTCGCCTCCTGCCGCCAACTCCTCCTTCACTTTTTCCCACGCTATTTGGTCTTCTTGAAATTCGTTCTCGGTTTTCCTGGGTTTCTACGAATTCACGATAACCCAAAACCCATGAATTCAAGTCGCCCACCATAACGCCTTCGATTAAAAAAAAAAAAAAACAATTTTCCTACTACAAGGCTTTCTAGGAAAATTAAATAATCGAAATTACATAGAAAAAATCCTACTACAGATTTAATCTAATCCTACACGGCTTCCAGCACGTGGTTATACTATTGCAAATATTCATAATAAAATTAAATCCGGACATGTCCCGGAGTTTAATTAAAACCCATACAAACGTAACCATAATAGTCGGGATTCTAAACCACCTGCAAATAAAACCATGTAATAAATCGAACAAGTACCAAAACCCCCTAAACCAGGCTCTGATACCAATTGAAAGAATTTGCCACATAAGATCTGGGTTTGCACTTGCTCGATTTACCACGCAACAAAAATTTCTAATTAAAGCGGAACCTTAGAAAAGTACCTTTGAAGCGTGCACCTGGTGATTCTCTTGTATGCCTCAAGACTATGACTTCACGTTGTGTGGGCAACGAACTAGAAGCCAATTGATCAGTTACTCACCACAATCCACCTGCTAGAAAGTTCTAGCTTCGCAGCACCTGGCACGTACTATAAACGCACCGCCCGTAGAGAGAGAAAGCTACGCGCAGCTGGTATAAACCAAGGCCAAAATTTCAGCCACTAGAAACCAAAAAACCAGCTGCACACTTTCCTGAAAATCCGATTTGGAGAGAGAAACGTTTTCTCTCTCTAGGATTTTTTCTCTCTAGAAAACTTGTGGATTAATTGTGTATCTTGAATGGCTAATCCCTTGTCTATTTATCGAGTTACAAGAGAGACCCCAAGTTGGTTTAGGATTGGTCTTCTAATGGGTTTAGGTAATGAATTAGTTTCCAAATCCAATTAGGTAACCAATCTGATAGGATAAACCAAATCCTACTGGATTCCTAATCTCTAGGATTTCCTAATTCCAATTGAAACTTAAGACTTAATTAATTAATTAAATAATTCCACTTTGTTAATTACTTAATTAACCCTTAGGAATTAATTAAAGAATTCCACTTTGTTAATTACTGAATTAACCCTTAGGAATAATTAACCAATTAATTAATTAAATCTACCTATTCAATTATCCCATTACAAAATTAATCGTACCACTAACGGATTAATTTTGGCACTACCATCCTACACCAGAATTGCTTTCGGAACAACTTAATTAAATTATATTCATTAATCTTCCCACATCAAAGATATAGTGCTCGTTAATTATAAATTAATTTACTGATAAATTAATTAATTAACTTCTTTAATTCCGAGACTAGTACCACTCGACCTTTTTATTATACCGGACATAAGTCCACGGGCCGGGTTAAGTATAATAAACATTTCGAGCTCATCTCGGGAGCACCATCACCCCGGACGCACCGGTACATGGTTTCCTTTCGACAAGCAGCAGCACACCAAGTAACTAAACACGTGCACCCAACCTATCGAGACTATTGGCCACAATTCACCTCACTCATTGCCAGATCAAAGTACACTATGTCTAATCCTCATGCCCGCTCGAGTCTAGGGATTAAGAGATAGAATACAAGGATCGATTTGTCTATTAAATCAGTACAAGACAAATCATTCCTAAAAGTCAAGTTCAATATGCCCCGGGCATATCTATATGATTCAATTAGTTTAGACAAACTAACTATCTGAATCACATAATAACCTAGACCGATAGTTTGTCCAATGCTGTCTCGGTTACGAACCTCATTTATATATTATGTCTTTTAACCAATGATGAGATGTACTGTGTTGCACCAGACACCTCATCATCTACTTACATAATATAAATGGACAATTAATGCACAACAAGATATGACTGAAACACGAATCGATATATTAATCTGGGAAACTGTACAATACAAGCATAGCTTATGTATTCTACTCCAACAGTAACCCTCAGAGGTAAGGACAACGTCCAGGTTACGTTTCCAGTCAATGTAATTTGGACCCGTAAGTTTATTCTGATTAAGTATGACAGCTAGCGGGTTGAACGACATATCATCAACTGAAAAATAAAAAGTCAAGTTTCAGTATACTTTTTCGAAAATATTGATATCCTCAAAACAATACATTCTCCTACCGACATCTCTCACACCGGGATTAACGCAGGTCACGTTGGGTGAACGTCTACGCCAACCCACATTCGTTCGAGAAGAACCGAAGTTCAATAATTCCATTATCTGACCCATGATCTTATGATTAATGAAATTAATAGTCGATAATTTTAGCTGTACAAAATAACCAGCGTAACCTCTTAGGAGGAATACTACAGACGGTACACTAAGTGTTTGCCATTACGTGACTTCTAAGCTTGTTACTTAGGATACTAATGCGCATCGGTTAGCGAGGGTGTCGCAACTTTCTCTAATTAAACTTGCTATAGTCGTCCCTTTAGGAATTCAATCTAGTGATATCTCGGGGTTGAAGACTTATCCGTGGGGAAGAAGGCCCTTCGCCAACGCGTCGATTTAACCCACATCACATATGAATCCGTAATGGAGACCATTGGGATATTTACCAACCCGATCCCACTTAGATTTTTAAGTTTGAGGATTTTTTATGTTGTAACATACAATATCTTAACTGTGGATATTCGCACCCACAAAACCGTTGGAGTTTTAATATGTGAATAATCTACCTTAGTTAATTGCACTTTACTTTTTAAAAAGGTTTGGTTTTCGTTCATGCAAATAAATCGAAAACACACAATCAACGAAAAGACATAAATACAGGAAATTAAAGAAATAAAATTTCCTGACTATTATGGCCTTCTCTATCGTTGATTCCTTGACACCTCGGTGACACGTCCCGTCATGTCGCTCCCACTCGTTATTTGGATTCCTCTCGATTCCCCTGGGTTTTCTCGGTTTACTACGTAATTAGGAATCACCCAAAATTATGAGAAACCAAAACCCGCGAATATAAGTTACCCAAAATAACGTCTTCGTCATAGTACATAAATTCCTATATACAAAAGCGTTTTTCTAGGAATTTAAAGACGAAAACATTAGATTAAATCCTACTACAAGATTTATCTAATCCTACACGGCTTCCAGCTCGTGGTTATTACTATTACAGACATTTCCATTCAAAAACAATACGAGCTCGGACATGTCCCTGGGTTTATGAATGAAAAATAAATTCTACCATAATAGCCGGGAAACTAATAACCACATGTTTAAACATTTCGACAAAAATAATAATGCCAAAATAAAGCAGTGTAATAAATTAAACAAGTATAAAACCAAAACACTCGCTCTGATACCAATTTGAAGGAAAACAGAACAAGCTCGGGCAAAATCAAAAATCTTACTTTCGTGCTATACATTCTAGAATCGGAGACTTTTGACTCGGCTCAGGCTCAAATTCATTTCCCCTGAACGGATCTAGGCTTATACTAGTTCAATTTATTAAAATGACAACTAACGCACAAATATCGAACCTTTAATTAAAAGTGGCAGGATTAAAGGTTATACCTTTAAAGCGGCAGGATTAAAGGTCCACCGCAATAAGAAAAACAAAATCTTTACTTGCGATTACCACAGAAATCCAAAAAATGACTCCAAGAAACTTTGAATATTGCGTGGGTAATAATCTATCGAAGTGCACTCAAGAGCCCACGAAAACCCACAAGGAAATCTCTCAAAATTGGATTCTAAACAAACCCAAAAACTGATCAAAGCCTATCAACAAAGTACTGCTACCGCCCGTCGTTTAAGGACTATCACCAGGAATCAAGAACCCATGCCGATCACCGAAAAACTCCCAGCTCATATGTGATCTAGACAGTCTGGGTTTTGGGTCACCAAGGAGAGATCGACAAAACCCAGACCGAATCAAACACCCTGAACCAAAATGAAGTCCGGCGCCAGAAATAAAACTGCTACCGGCGGAAGTCCAAACGGCGAAACCCGGCCAATGAAGAAACACGAAACCGACTAAAGGCTTGATCTTTGGGTAAATCCAATCTCGAGCAAGTGAGAAATATGATTCATTTTTTGAGAAAGAATTCTTGAAGAAGAAATTCTCTCTCTATAATCTTTTCACTCAAGAAAGCAAGAATTGTCTTGCAAGACTTCCTTAGTTTTTTTTTTTGCCTTAAGTTTTCTATATATAGGGAGCTCTAATGGAGACCTAGTGGGCTTTTGAGTCAGGCTTTTAATTTGACTTTCGTTGACCGCTTAGTCTTTCCTAGACTAATCAACTCCAATCGACCCATTTGAATTAATTTCTTAACCCACTTCAGTAATTTAATTTAATCGAACCCTTATGATTAATTAATTCAAATAGAATTAATTTCTTAATCCACTTTGTCAATTAAATATTAATTAAACCTCTAGGATTAATTAATTCACTTTGTCGATTAGTCAAATACATAATTAGTCGTACCACTATCGGACTAACTATGGAACTACCGCTGAAAAATGACTTTACATCGCGCCACTATATTTTCTTCTATCTCCCCACATTAAAGATCTAGTGATCGTCGGTTTATCAATTTACTGACAAACTAATTCACCGACTTCTTGGTATCCGATATTAGTACCACTTGACCTTTTTATTATACGGACGTAAAGTCCACTGGCCAGTTTCAGTACAATAAACCTTACGAGCTCATCTCGGGAGCAGCATCAACCCAGTGAATCGGTACGTGGATTTTTCCGACTAGCAATGACACGTAAGAAGCTAAACACCGCATACCCAACCTACCAAGGTATAGGCCTCAATTGACTGCACTCTTTGGCACATCAAAGAATACGATATCTAACTCTCACGCCCGTCCCAGTCTCGGGATTGAGAGACTGAATACTAAGAACGAATTGATTACGCTGATCAGTACAAGTCAATTCTATCAAAACTGGTCGTGCTCAATATGCCCTGGGCATATCCGTGCGATTTAATTAGTCTCGATAAACTAATTTCCAAACCACATGATAACCTACACCGATAGTATGTTCAGACTATCTCAGTTACGAGCATACTTTTTATATATCAATACTTTAACCAATAACGGTATCTACTGTGTCTTTCCATACCCCGTTATCTAGTTCTATGATATAATGGAACAAATTAATACTGAAACAAAATGATATGTCATCTGTGGATATTAGTTTTTGATACAAGCCATGGCTTTTCTGTATTCAAAACTAACAAATTTCACCTCCCAACACTTCTATTTCATTGATGTTACTGATCATGTGAAGCACATGATCTCTCACCGATGAGCCTTCAGCCATTCTAGTATTCATTATCTTTCTCATGGCTGATTGCCTCACTGTCCTGCCTTGATGACCAAACATCTCTCTCAGGTGTGCCATCATGTTAAAAGCGGAGACCATGGGATGGAGCTGATGTTCCAGAACATTCGACACAGAGGCTATAATGTAACACCGCGCCATCTCATCCGCTTTTCTCCACCTCACATAGGCATCTCTTTCCTCTTGAGAAGAGTCATCAGTAGGCGCATCTGGACAAACTTTTGTTAGCACAAACTTCTACTGCTCATCCGTCAGGACAATGTCCAAATTACGACTCTAGTCGACATAATTCAGACCGGTTAATTTGTTGTGTTTCCTTATCGTAGCTAACGGATTAAATGTCATGTCGAATACTGTAAATAAATGAAAAGACAATGTTTTAGTAAATAAACACAAATTTTCAAAAATAAATTCAAGTAATTATTGACATCCCTCAAACAATAATTTAATCCACCGCATCTCATTCATCGGGGTTTTTGCAAGCCACGATAGTGTGGACGTTTACGCTAACCCACATTCGTTTGAGAAGAACTAGGTTCATTAACTACACTATCTGACCAAATGATCTATTGATCAATGTAGCTAATAGTCAGTGCCTTTCAGCCGTACAAATAAGCAGCGTAACCTCGATGGGAAGAATACTACAAATCGTACACTAAGTTTGTGCCATTACGTGACTTCTAAGCTTGTTACCTTAGGATAGTGCATCTGAGATGAAGAATGTATTGCATTTCTCCAATTTCAACCTACTCTAGTCATCTTACTTAGAAATTAATAAGCTAGTGATCTTATGCTTGAACTCATCCGATATGGAGGAAGGCCCTAATGCCAACGCGCAAGTTCACCACATCACATATGAATTCGTAATGGAGGTTATGGGAATATTAACCAACCTGCTCCCACTTAGATTCCTGAAACGAGGGTTTTTCCAGTTTTAACATGCAATTAACTAATCCTAAATTATGTGCAACCATAAAACTAGCATGCTTTAAAATATGCATCTAACATACAACACAAAAATTAAAACATATAATTAAAACTGTAAATATGGGAAATAAATGCGTAAAATAAATTTCCCGACTATTATGGTTTTAAGTGCTTCAATCTGTTGCCCTGATCTCGTGTACCATCACGTCACTTGATGGATTGAGTCTTGAAAAGTTTGATCTTGAAAAAATGGAAAACGGGCCGCGTGTGCGACCCGAATGGGCTGGGCCGCACACGCGCAGCACGCACGCGGCGTGCCGCTCACACAACCCCTGCTGGGCCTATGCGCGGCAGCCCACTGTTGCACGCAGCTGCCCAGCACGCACACTAGTGTTCCTAGCGCCGCAATCTTGGGTACAACGTGCATGCAGCGGTGCTGCTGCTGCCGGCGAGTCTTTCCCTGGCCCGCCTGCCCCGTTTAGTTTTCTAGTCTTCTATCCTGCTCCTACTTCATTATTTGGTCTTCTTACAATTCATTATGGGTTTCCTTGATTTTCTATGAATTAACGATAACCAAAACCCACGAAATCAAGTTGCCTACCATAACGTCTTCGATTACACAAAATCTTCCTACTATAAGGCTTTTAGGAAAATTAAATCGAAAATTACATAGAAAAAATGCTACTAAAGATTTGATCTAATCCTTCACGGCTTCTAGCACGTGGTTTTACTATTATAAGCATTCATAAGAAAAAAAACCCAGACATATAAACAAAACATACAAACGCAACTACAATAGCTGGAATTTCTAAAACACCTATAAACAAAACCATGTAACAAACCGAACAAGCACAAAAACAAAAACCAAACTCTGATACCAATTGAAAGATTATATGCCCGGACCTGGTCAAAAATTTACTTTCGTGCTACGCATTCCAGAATCGGAACTCTTGACCAGGCCTAAGCTCTATCACAATCACTATTCTAATCCTTGCTTGAAATAACATTGCGCAGGATCTCAGCTTCTACTTGTTTGATTTTCCACGCAACAATAAATTCCTAATTAAAGCGGAAGTTTAAGAATTACCTCTTGAAACGTGTACTTAGGTGATCGGTTGTATGACTCAAGACTAGCTTGTACGTTGTGTGGGTAATGAACCAACAACCAACGATCAGCAATCCACCATAAAGCTCGTCAGAAATCAACTAGCAAAAGAAATGCCGAAAAATTGTGCGATCACCGCCTCTTGCACCACGTGTGTTCTTCACGCGCCGTCCGTCGATAAGAGATGTGAGGCCGCTGGTCGGTATTCACGCAATGATACTGCTGCCACTTGTAACTAGAAAACCGGGAAGACTCGTAGAGATAATTATTCTCTTAAGAGTTTATCTCTCTAGTTTTCTTGTTTTGAAAACTTATGAATTGTGTATTATGAATTTCTAATCTCTGGTCTATTTAAAGAGTTACAAGAGAGACCCCAAGTTGGGTTAGGATTGGCCTTCCTAATGGGTTTAGGATAATTAATTAGTTTTCAAATCCAATTAGTAACCAAATCCAAATAGATTTCCTAATCTTTTGGATTTTCTAATTCTAATTGAACATTAAGACTTAATTAATTAAATAAATAATTCCACTTAGTTAATTACTTAATTAACCCTTATGAATAATTAATTAAATAATTAATTATATTTTATCAATTAACCCACTACGTGATTAATTATACCATTAACGGATTAATTATGGCGCTACCATCCTACACCAGAATTGCTTTCGGAAAAACTAAATTAATTATTCTTTAATCTCCCCACATCAAAGATATAGTGCTCATCAATTTATTAATTTACTGATTAATTAATTAATTAACTTCTTACAATCTGAGATTAGTACCACTCGACCTTTTTACTATATCGGACATAAATCCACCGGCCCGGTTTAGTATAATAAATATAACGAACTCATATAGGGAGTACCATCACCCTGGATACACGGGTACCTGGTTTCCTTTCGACAAGCAACAACACACCAAGCAACTAAACACGCGCACCAAACCTACTGAGAATATTGGTCTCAAGTGATCTCACGCTTTGGCAGATCAAAGTACACTATGTCTAATCCTCATGCCTGCTCAAGTCTAGGGATTAAGAGATATAATACGATGAATGAATAGTCTATTAAATCAGTACAAGACAATTCATCCTAAATGCTCAAGTTCAATATGCCCCGGGCATATCTATATGATTCAATTAGTTTACACAAACCAATTTTCTGAATCACATAAGAACCTAAACTGACAGTGTCTCCAAAACTATCTCGGTTATGAACCTCATTTATATATTATGTCTTTTAACCAATGATGAGATCTACTGTGTCATACCAGACACCTCATCATCTAATTACATAATATAAATGGACAACATATGTAAAAAATATAAACAATTTAACTAAAACATTCAATTGCTATGTAAAACTGGGAAATAGTTTAATACAAGCAAAACTTTAGTATTCAAAACCAATAATTAGAAACTACAATGTACATTCTAAATCTTGTACCATCTAAAACCGTTCTTTCAACCCCTACTGAGTTGTGGAAGGGGCGCAAGCCCTGTGTAAGACATCTCAGAGTTTGGGGTTGTCCAGCACATGTGCTTAAGGCAGATGCGAGATGCGAGAATATAAGTAATGCTATTTGTAGGATATCCTAGAGGAATGAAAGGTGCTTAGTTCTATAGTTGTAAAGATCAGAAGGTGATAGTTAGAACTAACACCAGATTTTCGGAGGAAAACTATATTCTAGATCACAAGCCCAAAAGTAAAATAGTACTAGAATAACTTAGAAAGCAATCTGATAATCCTGATGCACCAGCACAAGTAGATACACCACACACTGCACAAGATATCACAGATGATGCGCCTACACAGGTGGTGCCTCGTCGTAGTTGGAGGGTTATGAAATAACCCAAGAGGTTCATTAGCGTAGGAGAAGACTGTGACTTCATCCCAGGTGCGCTTGAACCGGATCCGTTGAACTACAATGAGCTTTCCGAGATAAAGATGCAGAATCTTGGCAAAAGAAGATGATTTACGAGATGGGGTCGATAGACCACAATCATGTCTAGGAGCTTGGGGACATGTCTGATGGTTTTAAACCCATTGGATGTAAGCGGGTCTACAAATGCAAGAGAGGACTTGACGGAAAGGTTGAAACCTTTAAATCTTGGAATCAATTATGAGAAAACCTTCTCCCCAGTAGCCCTGCTTAAGTCAATCTGGATTCTCTTGGCCATAGCTGCTCATTTAGATTATGAGATATAACAGATGGATGTCAAGACAGCTTTCATTAACGGAAGTCTTGAAGAAACCATCTTCATGAATCAACCTGAGGGATTCGTTGAAAAAGGCCATGAGCATAAGGTTTGTAGGCTTAAGAGATCCATTTACGGACTTAAGCAAGCATCCATGTCTTGGAACATCCGGTTTGATGAGGTGATCAAATCCTACTGATTTGCTCAATGCCCTGATGAACAATGTGTGTACCGCAGACATGATGAAAACGAGGTAGTGTTTCTTGTGCTTTACATAGATAATATTTTACTAATTGGAAATAAAAAAAAAGTGTTATCAGACGTAAAGACATGGCTGTCCAAACAATTTGATATGAAAGACTTATGAGAAGTAGGACATATCCTTGGGATCAAGATCATTCGAGATCGTAGGAAACGTTTACTAACGCTCTCTCAAGTTTCATACATAGATACAATTCTGGCTTTTTTTAACATGCATAACTCTAAGACAGGTTTTCTACCTTTTAGAAACAGAGTGCATCTATCTAAAGAACAGTCTTCAAAGACTGTTGAGGAGATAGAAGCCATAAAGACAGTTCTTTATGCTTCAGTAGTAGGAAGTCTAATGTATGCAATGTTGTGTACGAGGTCTGATATTTGCTATGTTGTTGGCATTGTAAGCAGATATCAGAGTAACACCAGAAAAGCTCATTGTGAGGCAGTAAAATGCATTCTCAAGTATTTACACAGAACGGGAGACTAAATCTTGTTCTATCAGGTGCCTGAGCTTGTGCCCCGTAGTTACACAGATTCAGATTTCCAAGGCAATAGGGACAATAGCAAGTCTACCTCAAGGTATGTATTTACATCGGGAGGTGAAACCATAGTTTGGCAGAGTGTCAAGCAGAAATACGTGGCATACTCTATTATGGAGACTGAATGCATTGCAGCATCAGAGGCAGCGAAAGAAACAATGTGGCTCAAGAACTTCCTAGTGGACTTAGACGTGATTCCTGGTTTGTAGAAGTCGGTCACAGTGTACTGTGATAACAATGGTGCAGTAGCAAACTCGAAGGAGCCACGAGCTCACAAAGCGCGTAAGCATACACAGCGCAAGTACCACTTAATACGAGATATCATAAAGAAGGAAGACGTGGTCATGGAAAAGATAGCATCAGAAGATAACCTTGCAGATCCATTCACGAAGACACTGATTGCAAAAGTCTTTAAGGCTCACGTGGAGGGCATGGGGATCTGATACTTAGTAGAGCTATGAATGTTTTTCTAGACATTATTGTAGTTGTAGGATTAATTTTGTTTTATACTTAAAGCACATCTTAAGTATTAGTGAGAGATTGTTGGGTTTGAATACTAAACTTTGCTTGTATTAAACTATTTCCCAGTTTATAAATCGGTTAAACGTTTTAGTTAAATTGTTTATATGTTTTACGTATGATGTTCATTTATATTATGTAGTTAGATGGTGAGGTGTTTGGTGTGACACAGTAGATTTCATCATTGATTGAAAGACATAATATATAAATAAGGTTCTTAACCGAGACAATTTTGGACACGCTGTCAGTTTAGGTTATTATGTGATTCAGAAATTGGTTTGTCTATACTGATTCAATCATATAGATATGCTCGGGGCATATTGAACTTCACCATTTATGATGAATTGTCTTGTACTGATTTAATATACTCTTCGATCCTAGTATTGTATCTCTTAATCCTTAGACTTGAGCAGACATAAGGATTAGACATAGTGTATTTTGATATGCCAATAGTCTTGGTAGGTTTGGTGCGCGTGTTTGATTGTTTGGTGTGCTATTGCTTTTAAAAAAGAAACCATGTACAGGTGCGTCTGGGGTGATGGTGCTCCCGAGATGAGCTCGTTATGTTTATTATATTAAACCCGGCCGATGGACTTATGTCTGGTATAGTAAAAAGGTCGAGTGGTACTAGTCTCAGATTATGATAATTAATTAATTAATTTATCAGTAAATTAATAAATTAACGATCATTATATCTTTGATGTGGGGAGATTAAAAAATAATTAATTTTGTTATTCCGGAAGCAATTCTTGTGTAGGATGGTAGTGCCATAATTAATCCGTTAGTGGTACGATTAATTATGTAGTGGGTTAATTGATAAAGTAGAATTAATTGTTTAATTAACTATTCCTAATGGTTAATTAAGTAATTAATAAAGTGAAATTATTTAATTAATTAATTAAGTATTAAAGTTCAATTTGAATTAGGAAATCCTAGAGATTAGGAAATCTATTTGGATTTGGAATTCCTATTAGATTTGGATCCTAATTGGATCTGGAAACTAACTAATAATCCTAAACCCATTTGGAAGGCCAATCCTAAACCAACTTGGGGTCTCTCTTATAACTCTATAAATAGAAAAGAGATTATCAATTCATAATACACAATTCATAAGTTTTCTAGACAAGAAAACTAGAGAGAGAAATTAAATATTTCTTTCTCAAAGTCGGACTTTTTCTTCCTTTGTGCAACAGCTCGATTCCCAAGGTGCTGTGGCGATTAATCTTCTCCACCGTCGGCGGCGTGTGGTGATTGGACGAGCGGCGCGTGGTGTTCACACGCTAGCGACAATGTTTGGTCAGTTTTTTTTTTTTTGCGGTTTTTTGTGGTGATTGCTGATTAATTGTTCATTAGTTCATTGCCCACACAACGTATGCTCAAGTCTTGAGTCATACAAAGTACACGCTTCAAGAGATAATTCTTAAATTTCCTATTTTATTAAGAATTTATTATTGTGTGACAAATCGAATAAGTACAAGCTAAAATCCTGCACAACAGTTTTGTGCTAGTGGTTAGGCCTGGTCAAGAATTTTGATTATGGAATGCGTAGCACGAAAGTAAATTTTTTACTGAGCCCGGGTAGATAATCTTTTTGTGTACGAGGCCTGACATTTGCTATACTGTTGGCATTGTAAGCAGATTTCGGAGTAACACCAGGAAAGCTCATTGGGAGGCAGTAAAACGCATTCTCAAATATTTGCGCAGAATGAGAGACTAAGTCTTGGTCTATCAGCATCCTGAGCTTGTGCCCCGTGGTTACACAGATTTTGATTTCTAAGACGACAGGGACAAAAGCAATTCTACCTCAGGGTATATGTATACTTTGGAAGGTAGAGTTGTAGTTTAGCAGAGTGTCAAGCAAAATGCGTGGCAGACTCTACCATGAAGGCTGAGTACGTTGCAGCATCAGAGGCAGTGAAAGAAGCAGTGTGGCTCAAGAACTTCATAGTGGACTTGATGTGGTTCCTGGTTTCCAAAAGTTGATCACAGTATACTGTGACAACAACGGTACTATAGCAAACTCGAAGGAACCACGAGACCACAAAGTGAGTAAGCATATACAACGCAAGTACCACCAAATACGAGATATAGTAAAGAGGGAAGGCGTGGTCGTGGCAAAGATGGCATCAGAAGATAACCTTGCAGATCCATTCACAAAGACATTGACTACAAAAGTCTTTGAGACTCACGTGGAGGGCATGGGGATTAGATACTTAGTAGAGCCATGATTGTTTTTCTAGACATTATTGTAGTTGTAGGATTAATGTTGTTTTATACGTAAAGCATAGCTTAAATATTAGTGGGAGATTGTTGGGTTTGAATACTAAAGATTTTCTTGTATTGAAATATTTTCCAGTTTATATATCGATTAAATGTTTTAGTTAAATTGTTTATATGTTTTACATATGATGTCCATTTGTATTATGTAGTTAGATGATAAGGTGTTTGGTGTGACACAGTAGATCTCATCATTGATTGAAAAACATAATATATAAATGAGGTTCGTAACCGAGACAGTTTTGGACACGCTGCCAGTTTAGGTTATTATGTGATTCGAAAATTGGTTTGTCTATACTGATTGAATTATATAGATATGCTCGGGGCATATTGAACTTTACCATTTAGGATGAATTGTCTTATACTGATTTAATAGACTATTCGATCCTAGTATTCTATCTCTTAATCCCTAGACTTGAGCAGGCATGAGAATTAGACATAGTGTACACTGCCAAAGAGTTAGGTCACTTGAGGCCAATAGTTTCGGTAGGTTAGGTGCGCGCGTTTGGTTGCTTGGTGTGCTTTTGCTCGTCGAAAGGAAATCATGTACCCGTGCGTCCGGGGTGATGGTGCTCCTGAGATGAGCTCGTTATGTTTATTATACTAAACCCGGACGGACGGTTGACTTATGTCCGGTATAGTAAAAAGGTCGAGTGGTACTAGTCTCGGATTATGAGAAGTTGATTAATTAATTTATCAGTAAATTAATAAATTAACGAGCACTATATCTTTGATATGGGGAGATAAAGAATAATTAATTTAGTTGTTCCGGAAGCAGTTCTGGTGTAGGATGGTAGTGTCATAATTAATCTGTTAGTGGTACAATTAATTATGTAGTGGATTAATTGATAAAGTAGAATTAATTATTTAGTTAATTATTCCTAAGGGTTAATTAGTAGTTAACAAAGTGGAATTAATTAATGAATTAATTAATTAAGTCTTAAAGTTCAATTGAAATAAGGAAATCCTAGAGATTAGGAAATCTATTTGGATTTGGAAATCCTATTAGATTTGGATTCTAATTGGATTTGGAAACTAATTAAAAAACCTAAACCCATTAGGAATGCCAATTCTAAACCAACTTGGGGTCTCTCTTGTAGCTTTATAAATAGACAAGAGATTAGCAATTCATAATACATAATTCATAAGTTTTCAAGACAAGAAAACTAGATAGAGAAAATCCTAGAGAGAGAAATTAAATCTTTCTTTCTCGAAGTCGGGTTTTTCTTCCTCTAGGCGGAGGCTCTAATTTCGAGACAGTGGTGGCGGTCGGTGATAACTTTTGCGTGGACAAGAGCGGGGCGGTGCGTGGGGTCGTTGTCGGCGTGTGAACATCACGCGCGCGCGGCGGTGTTCGATCGGATCTCACCAGAAACCTCCTGGTGGTTTTTCCAACGTGTTTTGCGTTATTTTACTGATCGTTGGTTCGTTGGCCACACAACATACGAGCTGGTCTTCAGTCATACAAGCGATCACCTAAGTACACGCTTCAAGAGGTAATTTTTAAAGTCCTGCTTTTATTAAGAATTTATTGTTGCGTGACAAATCAAATAAGTAGAAGCTAAGATCCTGCGCAATGGTATTTCAAGCAAGGGTTGGAATAGTAATTGCGCTAGAGGTTAGGCCTGGTCAAGAGTTTCGATTCTAGAATGCGTAGCACGAAAGTAAATTTTTTATCGGGCCTGAGCAGATAATCTTCCAGAAAGGACCAACTCCTCCCTTAAAAAAATAAACAAATAAAAATAGAAATAGAAGACAACATGCGCGGTTGGTAAGTGGGGGGAGAAAAACTTTCTAAAAAGGTGGGTGGGGGGGGGGGGGGGGGGGTTATATTGCTCGTAGGAGCACTATATACCAACCCATCATTTATTGTTGAAGTGAATCATTATTTGTTTTTCTCATTGTTTATTTTTTAAAATTTTCTTTTAAATAATTTTTATAATATTAAATATTTAGATAAATAAAAATATATTTATAACATAAGTTTTATTTTTTAAAATTCTATTTAGTGGTGTTTATTTTAATTATCATTTTAGTTTTTTAAAAATAATAATTAAAATGAAATTTATTGTAAAAACTTTCAAAAATATTTACTATCAAAATTTTAATATAATTAAATGTAGAGTAAATTCTAAAATTGGTGACCATACTATAGTCAGTTTCTGATTTTGGTCATCATATTTTGAAAACTCCAATTTTGGTCATCATATTTTTTTTTCAAAAATAGTCATTCTATCATGTTCGGCTGTTAGTTAGGCTGACTGACCCTTTTTTTAAGAGTAAATATGTAAAACACTATTTTTCTTTCCTTTTTCTTTTTAATTATATTTCTTACTATTTATCCCTTTAAATATTTTAGAGTTAAAAACTTCATAGCTCACTAAACTAGTTCAATAGTATACTTTTGGCCACTGAACTTTTTTGCTTGACTAATAGGCCATTAAACTCTTAAAACGTAAAATTTATCATACTTTTATTGGGTATCCATATATAATCTAACGAAAAATTAAACTTATGCAAAATCTGTTAGTTTTTTAAAGGAAAAAAATGGAATATTAATTCTGAATTTTTTAGGAAAAAAAAAACTTTAGATTGCAAAAATAATAGTTATACGATTTAATGTGGTGCAACACTTTATATTTCACTCCTTAATTAGTATTAATATTAACACTCTTCCCAGAAGGATTTGGAACCACAGCCAGCGAAGAGGTGGCGGTGCTGCGTTGGAGTGAGGTGTTGGCTGGCCGTGACTAGGAGAAAGTTTTTTTTTTTTTCAAAAAAAATCCAGAATTGATATTCCATGTTTGCTATTTAAAAAACTAACAGATTTTGCATAAATTTAATTTTTCGTTATATTATACATGAATACCCAATAAAATTATGAAAAGTTATACGTTTTAAAAGTTTAATGGCCTATTAGTTAAGCAAAAGAGCTCAGTGGTTAAAAACATACTGTTTTAAAAGTTTAATGGCTCATTAGTCAAGCAAAAAAGTTCAGAGCCAAAAGTATATTATTGAACAAGTTTATTTACTTGTCAAGTTTTTTAACCAAATATTTTATTAATATATTTGCATATATCCTAAACACATCCCTATTTTCATCACCTGGGCTGCTAAACATAGCACATTTTTGCTATTTGTAGCACAAAAAATTGGATAAAATGCCTAAAATGCCCTTAAAACAGAAAATGCCAAGTTTTGATGAAAAATTGGATGTAATTTGCGATAAAACTACGAAAAATTGGACCCAATATGCGATTTTTCAGCAAAAAATCGCACACAATGTGCGAAAGTGGGGCGAAAAATCGCCCCACTTATCCGATTTTCTGGGGAAAAATCGCCCCACTTAAGCGATTTTCCCCCAGAAAATCGGATAAGTGGGGCGATTTTTCGCCCCACTTTCGCACATTGTGTGCGATTTTTTACTGAAAAATCGCAAAGTATGTGCGATTTTTCATAGAAAAATTGGAAAGTAAGTGCGATTTTTTTCTATATGTACGCTTATAAGTTCCTTGCAATCCTTACAAAATCAAACTTCATTTCAGATTTTCGAAGCAAAATTCTCTCAGACCATTCAAAAAAATTTTGAAAAAATCGCACAATGGACGCAGGCGGCTCTCAACCACCACGGGGTCACGGGAAGGGCAAAGGCTAATTCATTCAGGTAAAAATCGTATTATTTCGTTCATAATTGTTTGAAATCGCGTAGGAAATCGCAGCTATTGTGCGAAATTTTATGTAAAAATCTCACCAGATTGAGATTTTGTACTGAAAAATCGCACCTGATGTGCGATTTTTCAGTACAAAATCTCAATCTGGTGAGATTTTGTCTTGAAAAATCGCACCTGATGTGCGATTTTCCTGGACAAAATCTCACCAGATCGATAATTTGTCCAGGAAAATCGCACTTCAGGTGCGATTTTCCTTTAGAAAGGTGCGATTTTCCTTAAGAAAATCGCACTTCAGGTGCGATTTTCTGGGGTAAAATCGCACCTCATGTGCGATTTTCTTGTGTAAAATCGCACATTAGGTGCGATTTTTCACAAAAAAATTATATTCGTACTTTTAATGTTATTTTTATGAAATTTGCTGTAGGCTGCTAGGAAAACACTACCGCGACAACGGCCCACAGTTTCTAATAGGAAGAAGAGGGCAGGCAGAGGTGTCCCACTCCGTGAGCTGGTCGATGATGAGAGCGATAGGGAGGAGCAGCCTTTCATTGGCGGAGATGAGCCTCCTTCACCCCCAGTACGCGATGAAGAGCATTTCATTGGCGGAGATGGGCCTCCTTCACCCCCAGTACGCGATGAGGAGCATTTCATTGGCGGAGATGAGCAGCTCCCCCGACGCGTTGAGAAGCGCCCACGAGGTCAGTTTAGAATTTTCAAAGAATATCATTTATATTTATTTATTTATCGTATTACGTTTTGCTATTTGAATTATTATTGTTACATAAATTTGTTTATATTAAATAATTTATTGAATTTAGTTGCAAATAAGCGTGGGCGGAATGACACGTCTTGGCTTGTGACCGAGCCGTGTACTGGTGGACCTATTGATGGGTCCGTTATTCCTAGTTGGAAAGGCCATGTGGCCTATCGTTATAGACAGGACGGTGAGGATGGTGAGGAGGCATTACCACCTAGGACCCAGTTGAGATGCCACAATAGGTCAGGGTCATGTGAATCACTTGTTAGGTGGTTCGCCGCCATGCCTGACGACTGTCGGAGTTTGTTGAGGGGGACAGGTTTGGCTCATCTGCCATCTATCATGCACACGGCCATTGATGCGCCGCTTATATGTGCATTCGTTGAGAGGTGGCAGCCCGATACGAACACCTTTCATCTCTCAGTCGGTGAGATGACTATTCTTCTGCACGATGTGTGGGAGATACTACGTGTCCCCGTAGACGGCAGGCTGGTCGCTGATCGCACTGACAAGAGTGTGATGTGGGGACTTTGTAGAGATGTGCTGCAGGTGTCAGCGAGTGATGGGGATTGGGAGATGAACCACAATGATGGTGGGGTACTATCTGAGTTCGTGTTCAAGAAGAGGTCGCTTTTGGAGACGCACACTATGCACATGCCCCTTGATTTGGAGGGTTGGTTGTGGCTGGCTATTGGATGTACTTTATTTGTCGACAAGAGTTCCAATAGGATTAGGCCACAGCACGTTGTCCAGCTTAGGGGCCAGTTGCACAATGTGCATCAGTATGCTTGGGGCACCTCTGCACTAGCTTACCTGTATAGACATTTAGGTAAGGCTAGTAGAGGTAGCTGCAGCGGGATGGCAGGGTGTTTGACACTTCTTCAGGCATGGATATACGAGCATTTTCCGGCGTTCAGGCCGCACTCCGTGCCTATGTCTGACGATCCACACGCGCCGCGCGCTGCTTTGTGGAGTGTTGGCCCTCGACAGGCCACCAGTTCCCGTCTCCGGAGGTATCGCCATGCACTTGACCACCTGCGACCGGAGGAGGTATGTTAAACTATATTTGTACAGTTTATAATTACAGTTTTAGTTAAATTGTAAATATTTCATAAATATCTAACCACACTTGAATATGTTACAGGTGACATGGACACCGTACGGTCAGTTTCCCCATCTCCGCACCCCGATCACCACGTACATGGGTTTGATCGCATGTGACGACGAGGTTGAGTCGTACATGCCAGATAGGTGCGTGCGCCAGTTGGGGTTCGTTCAGGATATCCCATGCGCCATCCTCCGACCGAAGGTGGCGTACAGGCCATATGGTGGTGGGTACAGTGTGGAATTCGATTTGGAGTTCGCCAAGAGCGTATGGCAGTCCGCACTGTTCTCTAGTATTCGGCCCGATCTCCTACAGCTTTCAGAGTATCCCGGCGCTACCACACCTGAGTATATCACATGGTATCGCCAGCACTCCCACCCGTACCTGTTCGTCGATGGCCCCCCCGATGATGATGGTGGAGTTCCGCCCCGCACCAACACAGAATATGTATGTAACTTGTTTTTATATTTAATTTTATTTAATAATATTTTTCCGAGATGGTTTTGAATATAGACAGTTACTAATTAATTTCATCTTGTTGACTTTTTAGTGGGTGAGCCGATTTACACATTTATTTGAGCGAGCCGTACATGTCATAAGAGATCATGGATTACCGGAGACGGACGAAATGGAGGAAGCGTTGAGGGAGGAGCTAGATCGATGGCATTTAGCTGGGTGATTGTAGCAGATTACTGTAAATGTAATTATGTATGTTTTGTTTAGATTGTGATGCTATGACGATTTTGTAATGTTATTATTTACATGCTTAATCCTTTTTAAGTTGTTTGGTATTTAATGCTCTTTTGATATCGAAATTGAAAAAATAAATAAATGACAATTATGAAAAAGAACAATGTAATCTTCAAATCAAAGTTCAAAGCTACAACCAATCTATGGTCCGCAAATCATGTCCCAATGGTCCACCCTATTTTTAAATGCATCAGATGCTGCAAACGTAGCCATAGATTCATCGCAATGATGTCTCCACAACAATGCCAACGAAGGTACAGGACAATCATCAGTCAAACGGACATGAACAAAATGATTACCACGAACGTGTGCAATGGCTATCTGACGAGATGGTCTTCCCCTGCCCCGTAACTGCCTCAAAGGTAAAATGGAGAAACAACAACCGCGAGCGAGACTGAGATGGATTACCAATGCGTTTGCATAAGTGGCGATAGCAAACAAGTCCGTTGGGGTGATCATCCAGCCATCAAAGGGGCATGGTGATGAAAAATGATTCAATCGACCAGTTGCCCAAGCAATAGGATCTGCGCCGGCTACAAAAAGATCCTGTGGTAAACATGCACGGAGGAGCGGTATGTAAGTATCCTGATGCATAATAATCTCGCCAACAGACGCAGTTCGGACCGTCTCCCATTCATTTTCATTGCCATACAGACCGTATGCAACAGCGCGAAATCCGCAATTGCCATCTGCCTCTACGTCCGTAATGCCAGTGCAGAAAGGATGGACATAATGTGGAATCATGGGAATACTTTCACTATCCGCTCTAACTGTAAATTGGAATATAAACAAGTAATAGTAACTTTTAGTCTTACAGAAAAATTAAAGTAACCAATCCATCTAATTGAAAAAAAAACACTATATTACCTTCCTCGAAGTGCAACGATCTCTGAGAAGATCTCCTAGATGCATCACTGCGTCTTGAACCTTTCTCTCGTGCACTCCTCTCGCGCATCACTGATAGATGTAATCTTGGGAGACCCCGTGATGTTGACAAAATAGCTGGCTCAAACAGACTTGAGTTGTCAGGATTCAGCGACGCGCTCCACTTGACGATAAGATCACGCATAACCACGCGTGGACTGTTCTCGAATCTAGGAACGAGTTCCTCGCGGAAGAATCTGTTGAAAAAATTAATTGCAAAAAGTAAAATTTAATATGTGTTAAATATATGTACATAAGCAAAACATTGTAAAATAACATACTTAATATAAATCATACCTAAGTTCCTCAGAAATAGTGTTCGAACCCACTTCGGATGGCTCAATCGTCAATCTCTTCCAAAACTCGTGCACCATTTCAATAGTGATCGTGTCACGCGATTCCTTCAACTTCCAAATTTCACACGCACAAGGAATCCCATGGGTCGTCTTGCAGACACACCCACATCGCTCAAACAAGTCATTGCCCAACTTACTAATCCTTTCAACTTGTTCACTTATCAATTCCAAACAATGGTGCGACACATAACCATTCAATAATTCATAAGGAAAACACATCATAGCGGTTGCTTTCTTGGAAATGCATGCCTCAAGCGTTTCCCTAAAAAAATACATAAATCAAGTAAACGTACATGCATTAAATTAATAAATTAAGTATTGAATCATGTTAAGTAATCAAGGTATGAGGGCATAATTTAAATAAATACAGTAAGTACGGAATTAAACTATGTAATAAATTTACCTTATCTGTGATAGCTGGTAATTGACATGGTCGTCAATCACACCAAACAGCGTGTCAAGAGAGTAGGTGCCGGCATTCATCCAATCCTTAAGAGCAGCATGAGTGCTCTCCACTCTGTTACTACTAGTGTTGCCAAAATGCAGAATTTTGTTTGTCCAAGCCCTACAAAACATCTCTTTGTACACCAGCCATGTCCTCTCCAAATATATAACAACAGACGGCGCAACCATAGAATAACTGTCCTTCAGCCGCTTTAGTAACATTTCATACTCTTCCACTGTTGGCGAATTAACAATTGCCTTCCAAAGCTTTTTTATTGCTTTTTTCCTGTCACCTTCACCAACAAGCCTTCTCAGCTGATTATCGACATCACGGTCGATATGCCACAAACATAACAGATGGTGTGATCTAGGAAAATGATCCCGTATAGGATCCATCAAACCCATCTCTCGATCAGAAACAATAGCACTAGGACAATTTTCAACATCCAACAACGCTCTCAACTGCTCAAACACCCAATCATAAGTAATTTTTTTCTCATCTCTCAAAAGGGCACAAGCAATATTAAAATTCTTGTTGGAAGGAGTCATACCAATTATTTCAAAGAGTGGCATCTTGTACTTGTTGGTCTTGTATGTTGCATCCACCACAATCACCCAATAATATCTGTTCAACAACTGAATTGACATTGGATGCGCTATGAATGCATGTGTGATCACGTCTGTGCCATCTTCTTTCAAAACTTTCACATAATAATGCTTCTCCTCGGCGTAATGCACAAACTGCTGCCCAATATTTCTACCTTCAAATGTTGCCTTCCTGTCAGCAGATTTCAGATTGTTTACCTGCCTCACTGTAACATTATCTCCAGGATGCGTCTCAGCAAGGTGATTCCGAATCAGCTTAGGCTTCATATTTGCATTGTTCAAAGATCTAGCAACCTGTCTGGCATCATCACTCAACCGGCTGAGCTGTCTGTGCCCCTCTGGATACACTATAGCAGTGTGATTGTGCATGGATTTTTCACCTGGTGTAACTTTGACCCACCAACCATTAACCATCACCTCCTTGCAATATAACTTGAACATACACTTACACCCTCGCCGTTTGGTGTTCTTCCTCTGTTGTGGGGGAGGCCCTTGTTCAACCGGATCTCTAAATCTGTTACAACGATATGTGACAGATTTACCATTATTACCTTTCCCTACTTTAATCAGCTCGAAACGAAATGAAAGAGCCAAGTCTGAATAATAAGTGTATGCTGCTTCTTCAGTAGGAAAAAAGCCAGGACACTTAAACTCATGACTCAAATCCCTCTGAAGGTCGGGCAATCCATTTAGATCCTGCGTCATTAATCAAATTCAAACTAATAGTAAGTACTTACATAAACAATGTGCGATATTTCCATGAAAAAATCACGAATGTGAGTAGGTATTTTTTAAATAAATCACGCGAACAATGTGCAACATTTCCATGAAAAAATTGCATGCAAATACGGTTTTTCAGAAAAATCGCCTGCAATTGGCGATTTTTCATGGCAAAATCGCACAATGCAGGCGATTTTCCAGAGAAAAATCGCAGCCATTGTGCGATTTTTCCAGGAAAAATCGCCTGCTTTTTGCGATTTTGCCTTGGAAAATCGCAAGAAGCAGGCAATTTTCCAACGAAAAATCGCCTATAATTGGCGAATTTTGGGTAAAAAATCTCCAACATTGGGCGATTTTTTACACCACATTCGCCAATTATGGGCGATTTTCCCCAATAAAATTGCAAAACATGTGCGATTTTTTTGGCAGCATGATAAAAACAATACAAAAGTATTAGATTCGTACCATTTTTGCGTCAATTTTGAAGTAGACTCTATCCCAAGCTGAACGAACGATGCGTTTCAATTTGTTTCTACGATTTTAAACGTTTTTGAATGATTTGGTAGGCTTTCGTAAGATTTTTTGAGGGAGTTTTGAATGTTTTGAAATGTTTTTTGAATTTTGTGAAGTATATTACTTAATCATACATTAAGGGCATTTTTGTCATTTCATTTTTTTTTTGGTGCTACAAATAGTAAATTTGTGCTACAAATAGTAAGATCCTTTCATCACTCACTCACTCACCCTCACCAACTTCATCAGTCACTCTCACCAGCTACCATACCCCATCTTCATCAATTCACCCCCATCCGCTAATCAACCTAATCAACCTTACTCCAGCGCATCTCCAACCCACTTCTTCTCTCGCTGCCCTGCCTTCTACCCTTCTTTTCGTTTGAAACGACAGGCTTCTTATCATTAAGAACCTTCTTTTTCGTTTGGAACGGAGGCAGGGCTCAAAGTGAAAAAGATTCCCTCTTCTCAGATTGACTTTTCGTTCTGTGATTGAAAGGGATCAGATCCAATCGAAAGTACGAAGATCCTTATTGGTCGATCTGCCTTTTCCTCATTTGGCTTTAACCCTGATCATATTAATCATCCTCTTTTGCTTCTCAATTCGATAATGAAATTTTTATTTTTCTTCATCAAAGAATTTCGATTTTATTGAGGATATGGGGGGTGATTTGATTTCTCCAAAGAGGACGTGGACTTCGTCGGAATGGTCTATTATCTGGTTTCTAATTTTGGGGGTTTTGTTATTTTCTCTAATTTTGATTCTGGTGGGGATGTTATATCATCTGTTTCTTCTGGGTTTTTGTTATTTTCTTTGGTTTTGATTCTGGTGGTGGTGGTGCTCTGGTGGTTGTGATTTGTTCTATGGTTTCCTATCGATTGAACAAAATCTCTCTATTTGTGAACCTTCACAACAGATCCACAGGAGGAGCAGGCTGTAAATACCCAATATTTTAATTAGAAAAAACATAAAAAAGAATTTTACGTTTGAAACAGAAACAAACCGTAAGCAGGCTATTGAATTTTAAGCAGAAAAAGAATTTTAAGCAGGCTATTGAAACATAAAAACGTAAAAAAAAATGAAGAAAAGAATTTTAATTAGGAAAATATGAAAAAAAGACAAAAATAATGGGTTGAAATCTAAAAATAAAAAATGACCAAAATTTTAATTAGTGGAACATATAAAAATATACAAAAATTTTAATTGGTGGAACATGAAAAAAAGAAGGAAGACTTGAAGTGCTGGAGATAAAGGAGGAAATTTACAATTTTAACCCCGAAAAAATGAAAGAGGAGAATTGGTTTAATTGCAATAATGGATCGACGGTTAAAGGAGCACTTTAACGGAATGACCATTTTTAAAAAGAAAAGTAAAGTATGATGACCAAAATTGGAATTTTCAAAATATGATGATCAAAACCAGAAACTGACTATAGTATGGTGACAATTTTGTAATTTACTATTAATTATAAAAAAATTTAGAGTAAATTCCAAAATTGGTCACCATACATAATCAATTTCTGATTTTGGCCATCATACTTTGGAAACTATTTTTAAGGTCATCATATTTTACTTTTCTTTTCAAAAATGGTCACTCCGTCAAGTTTGAGGGGGGGGGAGGGGGGTTAAACCACCAACGACCAACTTTTTTTAAGGTTATTTTTTGTCTTTTCCTTATCCTCAATATAATAAGAGAGTATAAATTACGTGAACTGTAAAGTAAAGAGCTAATAGTGTAATTTTAGAAAATTTAAAACCCTAGCAGCTATCCCTTTCCTTTCCCTCTTCTCCAGCAGCCGCTCTCCCTATTCTCCGGTGACCGCTCACCTTCATTTTCCATCCTATAACCCTCGCTTTCTCTTATCATTATTGCCCTCAATCTCGCCGCCCTCGATCTCGATGCTTGTCGCTGGCCACACTCGATCTCTCCCTCTTTCTCGCCGCTTGCCACACTCGATCTCTTCCTCGATCTCACTGCTCATCGCTCGCCGCACTCTATCTCTCCGTCGATCTCGTTGCCCCGATCTCCTCCCTCCCTCATTCACCCCTCGACTTCCCTTGCCCACAATGTTTTGCCGTCGATCCTATGAGATCGGGGGTGACGAGATCTACGAGGTTTTCGTAGATTTATGAGAAATCGGCTAGGTGAGATCCACCTCCCTCGTCAATAAGAAACCCTCAGCGAGGATTCTTCTTCTTCGATGGTGAGAAGGGCGTGGAGAGATCGGGGAAGAGGTTACATGGGGAGGAAAAGGAGGAGGGTAGAGCGGGGGAGGTCCTATGGGAAGGAGGAAGAGATCGGCAGCAACGGAGAAGGAGGAGGGCAGAGGAGGGCGGCTGTGGAGGATGGGAGAGGGGAGGGTAGAAACCCTAATTGATGTGGGTTTTTTAATTTTTAATTTTTTTAAATTTAAGAAGGCATTGAAAAGACGAAAATAACCCTAAAAAAGGGTTGTCAGTGTTTTAACCAAGGGTACTGACGGAGTGACCATTTTTTAAAAGAAAAATAAAGTATGATGGCCTTAAAAATAGTTTTCAAAGTATGATGACCAAAATCAGAAACTGACTATAGTATGGTGATCAATTTTAGAATTTACTCAAAATTTTATTGTATAAATTCAATAGTGAATTCCAAAATTGGCCACCTTACTTTGCTGAAGTTCAACTTTTGGTCCCTACCTTATAAAAATCCTATCTAAAATCCCCAACTTTTCATTTTTGTTCAATTTTTGGTCATTCCATCAAAGTAAGCCGTTAGTGGCACTAACAGATCATTTTTGTGAGGTTAATTTTGTCTTTTTTAATCTATTTCTTATCGATTTTTAAAAATATATTATTTAGTGTGAATACTGAAAAGTTTCGCTTGTACGAACATTATTTCCCTGTTATATCAATTGAAAGTGTTTTAGTTAATTATTCATGTATATTTATGAAGTCCCTTTATATCATATGACTAGATGATGAGGTGTTTGGTATGACACAGTAGATCTCATCATTGGTTAAATTTATGATATATAAATAGGCTCGTGATTGAGATAGTTTGGATATACTGTTGGTTTAAGTCATTGTATGTTTCTGAAATCGGTTTGTCTTGACAGATTGAAATATACAGATGCACACGGTGCGTATTGTGCAGTACCAATTAGTATTGAATTAACTTGTAATGATCCTTCGTAGTTAATTGGAACCTAGTATTCAATCTCTTAATCCCTAGACGATGACATGCACGAGGATTAAACATAGTGTACTTTATTCTGCAAAAGAGTGCTATCGCTTAAGGCCTATATACTTGGTAGGTTGGGTGCACGTGTTTAGTTGTTTGGTGTGCTGTTTCTAGTTGGAAGGAAACTGTGTACCGATGCGTCAAGGTGATGGTGCTCTCGAGATGAGCTCGAAAAGTTTATTATACTAAACCCAACTGTTGAACATAAAGTCTGGCATAATAAAAAGGTCGAGTGGTACTAATCTCGATGAGAAGAAGTTGATTAAATTAATTTATCAGTGAATTAATAAATCGACGAGCATTATATCTTTGAAACGGGGAGATTGATGAATATTTAATTAAGTGGAACCGGGAGCATTATTTGATTTGAGAAGTAGTTTCATAATTAATCCGTTTGTGGTAAGATTAATTATGTGTTAGGTTAATTGAAAAAGTGGATTTAAATAATCCTTGGGTCAATTGGTTATTAATCAGTCCAGGAGAAGGATTAGAGTTAATAAAACCCAAACCAAACAGGGAGGCCTAACACAAGCCCACTTGAGGTCTCTTTTGTAGTTCTATATAAGACACAAGAATCAATCCCAGAAGACAGAGATTGTCATAATTCAGACAGAACACAAATCCTAGAGAGAGAAAGTTATAGAGAGAAGGTTGGGCGTGAAACCCAAGAAACCTTCAGCGGCCAATTCTTCAGTGGCGGCAGCCCTTAGCGGTTAGTGGCGGCGCGTGAAGAGGAGCGGCGATGGCGCATGGCTTTGCGGTGGTGACTTTTTCCAGTGACGCGTGAAGAATCTGGCGGAGGCATTTGGTTGATGTGGTTCGGTTTTTGTGAGTTGATTTTGTGAGGAGTTTTCTGTCGGTGCTGATTCAGAAATGTTCAGTAGATCGTTGCCCAAACAACGTCCAGATGAGTCTTTGAGAATATAAGCGAATTCTCAGGTTCACGCTGATGGTTTTAAATACTAAAGTTTTTCTTGTATAAAACTATTTCATGGTTTATATATCGATTGAGTGTTTCAGTTAATTGTTTATGTTTTTACATATGTTGTCCTCTTATATTAGATGACTAGATGATGAGGTGTCTGGTCTGACACAGTAGATCTCATCATTGGTTAAGGTCATGGTATATAAATAAGGTGCATAACTGAGACAGTTTTGGACACACTGTCGGTTTAGGTTAATGTGTGATACGGAAATTAGTTTGTCTAAACTAATTGAATCATATAAATATGCCCGGGGCATATTGAGCATGACCAATTTGGATTGAATTGTCTTGTAGTGATTTAATAGACTATTCGATCATAGTATTCTATCTCTTAATCCCTAGACTTGAATGGGCATGAGGATTAGACATAGTGTACTTTAATCTGCCAATGAGTGCGGTCACTTGATGCCGATATTCTCGGTAGGTTGGGTGCGCGTGTTTGATTACTTGTTGTGCAGTTGCTTGTTGAAAGAAACCATGTACCAGTGCATCCGGGGTGATGGTGCTCTCAAGATGAGCTAATAATGTTTATTATACTGAACTCGGCCGGTAGACTTATGTCCGGGATAGTAGAAAGGTTGAGTGGTACTAATATCATATTATAAGAAGTCAATTAATTAATTTATCAATAAATTAATAAATTGATGAGCACTGTATCTTTGATGAGTGGAGATTAAAGAATACTTAATTTAGTTGTTCCGGAAACAATTCTGGTTTGGATGGTAGTGTCATAATTAATCTGTTAGTAGTATAATTAATTATGTATTGGGTAATTGAAAAATGTAGATTTAATTAAATAAATAATTAATTAATCCTTGTGTCAATTAGTAGTGAATCAGTCCAGAAACTGGATTAAGGATAAGTGAATCCTTGTGTCAGTTGGATGTGAATCAGTTCAAGAACGGGATTGGAGTAAAACACAAACTCAATAGGAAGACCAATCCTAATCCAACTTAAGGTATATCTTGTAGCTCTATAGATAGACATAGAGGGCCAGCCATAACAACACACAAGTCATAATTGACAGAACATAGATTTTTAAAGAGAGAAACTCTGAGAGAAAAACTAGAGAGAGAAAGAACTTGGAGTTCGAGTTTCTCCTTGGGCAGCCGCGGCAGCATCTCCGTAGCGGTAGTAAGTTTTTCTCAGTGGTCTTGGGCGGCATGTAAATCCCACGCTTGGCGGAGACCTTCTCCCTCGGCGGCACGTGAAGTCAACGAGCGACGGCAAGAGCTCGAATTTTCCGGTTGTAAAGCTGCTGGGTTTTTTTCCAGGGAATTTCTGTGAGGATTGTTTGGTACTGATTTGTTGGTTCTGTAGTTCGTTGCCCACCCAACGTCAAAACTTGTCTTGAGTCATACAAGAGAATCATTTGAGTACACGCTTCAAAGGTCCATTCTTTTCCTTCCGCTTTAATTAAAATTATTTTGTTGCGTGACAAATCGAATAAGGTAGAACTAAGATCCGGTGTTCGAGTGATATTTCAAAAGGGGTGTGAATTGGATTGCACGAGCGCTTGGGTCTGGTTGAGAGTTTCCTAATCCAGAATACATTGCACGATATGGAAATTTTTGATCGGATCCGGGCAGACTATTCCTTCACACGCTACAAAGGTCAATTTTAAATCTTCTGCTTTTAATTTAGATATTGTTATGTGATTGCGTGACAAATCGAACAAGGTAATCCAAGATCCTGTGCATTGGTTTCGAAAGAAAATTTAAAATCGGATTGTACGAACCGAAATCTTTCAATATTATATTTATCTCTCTCATTCTCTCCTCTCTCCAATATATTATATTTATCTCCTCTATCCAATATATTATAAGGGGTTAATATATGCTGCCCCCTTTTTAATATAGTCCACCCCCTACTGCCCCCTAAATTACAAAAAAGTCCCTAATTTTAATATAAGCTGCCCCTTTTTTTAATATAGTCCGCCCCCTCCTACATTTACAATAAACCCTTTTTAATACTTACCGCCACTAAAATTTTACATACCGCCCTCTACATTTTACTAATATAACAATAATTTACTAAAAATAATTTTAAAAAATTTAATTACTAATTTGCCATTATGCTATAAAATACTGCTAATCTTTTTATTATAACTCATATTTAAATGTGTCAATTAAATTTAATTTGTAAAAAATATACTTTGTCAAAAAATATTTTCAGCAAAAACCCAATTTGGAAAACTACATTGAAAGCTAATGTTGTAAATGCAAAATAAAAAATTTTACAAATAGGAACTTTTGCATTACGAGAATTTGGCAAAAATATACTTTGCCAAAAAAAAATTTCAGCAAAAACCTAGGTTGGCAAACTAAATTGAAAGCTAATAATGAAAATGCAAAATAAAAATTTTAACAAATAGAGACTTTGGCGAGAAACCACGACGATTTGGAAAAAATATACTTTGGCAAAAAAAATTTTCAACAAAAACCTAGTTTGAAATACTACATTGAAAGCTAATGTTGAAAATACGAAATAAAAATTTTGACAAATGGAGACTTTGGCGAGAAACCACTGTTGGTGTACATACTGAAAACTTTGCTTGTATGTGAAGGAATTATCTGTCCAGGCCTAATCGAAAATTTCACTTTCGTGCAATCCGAATCGGAAACCTTCTCATGAACCCAAATGCTCGTGCAATCCGATTCAAACCCTTTTGAAATACCATTGCACCGGATCTTAGTTTACTTTTTTCGATTTGTCACACATACAAAATAAATCTAATTAAAGCGGAAGGAAAAGTTTTGACCTTTGAAGCGTGATCCTCAAGATTTCTTTTCTATAACTCTGAGATAAGTCCGAATGTTGTATGGGCAACTATCTACCGTAACCAACTGAATCAGCACCAACAAAAATAGCACAAAAGAAAAACCGATTCTTGAAACCCGAGTCGCTGCCGCACATTACCAGAAAAAAATCCCACCGTGCACCGCCGCCTAAACCCGCCGCCGTGAACTTCGGGACCGCCGCCGCCGCGTGTCACCGCTGAGAGAATAGAAACCAACTTCGAGGGAGAGCTTCAGTTGCTGCGCCTCTAACTCTATCTCTAGGTTTTCTCTCTCTAGACTTTTTGTGACTTGTCAATTATGACTTCTGTGTATTGGTATTGCTGACTCTTGTGTCTTTATATAGAGCTACAAGAGAGACCTTAAGTGGGTTTAGGTTTGGCATTCCTATTGGGTTTGTGTTTTACTCCAATCCCATCCTAGACTGATTCACACTCAACTGACACAAGAATTAATTAATTAATTAAATCCACATCGTCAATTAACCCAATACATAATTAATCGTACCACTAATAGATTAATTGTGGAACTACCATCCACACTGGATAATATTTCCGGTTCCACTTAATTAATTATTCACTAATCTCCCCACGTTAAAGATATAGTGCTCATTGATTTATTAATTTACTGATAAATTAATTCATCAACTTTTTTATCCGATATTAGTACCACTCAACCTTATTACTATGCCGGACATAAGTCCACCGGCTGGGTTTAGTATAATAATCTTTTCAAGCTCATCCCAAGAGAACCATTACCCCGGACGCACCAGTACATAGTTTCCTTTTGACTTGCAACAGCACACCAAGCAACTAAACACGCGCACCCAACCTACCGAGACTATAGACCTCAAGTGACCACACTCTTTGGCAGATTAAAATACACTATGTTCAATCCTCGTGCCCATCCTCATCTAGGGATTAAGAGATCGAATACTAGGATCGAATAGTCTATTAAATTAGTACAAGACAATTTAACCAAAAATGGTCTTGCTCAATATACACCGTGCATATCTATATGATTCAATCAGTTAAGACACACCAACTTCATAATCACACAATGACTTAAACCAACAGCTTGTCCTAGACTGTCTCAGTCATGAGCCTTATTTATATATCATGACTTTAACCAATGATGAGATTTACTGTGTCGCACCAAACACCTCATCATCTAGTCACAAAATATAAAGGGACTACGAACAATTAACTAAAACATAAACGTTATGTATAACTCGAGAAATAATGTTCATACAAGGAAAGCTTTCAGTATTTACACCAACAATCACCCACTAAAACTAAAGCTGCGCTTAAGTACAATGCTCATTCAATCTACTATTCTACTGTCATACTACTAACTAGATAACTAGTCAAGGCTCAGCTAAGAATCTAACTCGCATGGCCTCCACATGTGTCTCAAAGACTTTTGCAGTCAATGTCTTTGTGAAAGGATCTGCAAAGTGTTTTCCTGATGCTATCTTTGTCACGACCATGTCTCATCTCTTGACGATTTCTCATATCAGGTGGTACTTGTGCTCTATGTGATTGCTTGCCTTTTGGGCTCGTGGTTCTCTCGAGTTTGCTGCTGCACCATTATTATCACAATACACTGTGATAGACTTTGGCAAACTAGGAATCACATCTAAGTTCACCAGGAAGTTCTTGATCCACACTACTTCCCTTGCCACCTCTGAGGCTACAATATATTATATGATGAGGTGTTTTGTGTGACACAGTAGATCTCGTCATTGGTTAATGTCATAATAAATAAATTGAGCTCGTGACTGAGACAGTTTGGCATATGGTTGGTTTAAGTCATTATGTGATTCTGAAATTAGTTTGTCTAGACTAATTGAATCATATAGATATGCCTGGAGCATATTGAGCATGACCAATTTGGATTGAATTGCCTTATACTGATTTAATAGACTATTCGATCCAAGTATTCTATCTATTAATCCCTACACCTGAACAGACATGAGGATTAAACATAGTGTACTTTAATTTGCCAAAGAGTGAGGTCATTTGAGGCCAATATTCTCGGTGGGTTGGGTGCGCGTGTTTGATTGCTTGGTGTGCTGTTGCTTGTCAAAAGGAAACCATGTACCGGTGCGCCCAGGGTGATGGTGCTCTCGAGATGAGCTCATTATGTTTATTATACTAATCCCAGCTGGTGAACATGTGTCCAGTATAGTAAAAAGGTCGAGTGGTACTAATCTCGGATTATAAGAAGTTAATTAATTAATTAATCAGAAAATTAATAAATTAACGAGCACTATATCTTTGATGTGGAGAGATTAAAGAATTATTAATTTAGTTGTTCCAGAAGCAAGATGTAATTCTTAAACTTCCGCTTCAATTAAGAATATATTGTTGCACGATAAATCAAACAAGTGCAAGCTAAGATCCTGCGCAATGTTATTTTAAGCAAGGATTGGAATAACGATTGTGCTAGAGTCTAGCCTAGTCAAAAGTTCTGATTCTGGAATGCATAGCATGAAAGTGAATTTTTTACCGGGCCCAGGCAGATAATCTTTCAATTGGTATCAGAGCCTGGTTTTGGTTTTGTCTTTGTTCGATTTGTTACATGGTTTTATTTGCAGGTGGTTTAGAAATCTTGGTTATTATGGTTGCGTTTGTATGTTCTAATTAAACCCCAGGACATGTCGGGGTTATTTTTTTATAAATGCTTGTAATAGTAAAACCACGTGCTGGAAGCCGTGTAGGATTAGATCAAATATGTAGTAGGATTTTTTTATGTAATTTTTGATTTTATTTTCCTAGACACCTTGTAGTAGGAAAGTTTTTTATGTAATCGAAAGCATTATGGTGGGTGACTTGAATTCGTGGGTTTTGGTTTATCGTTAATTCGTAGAAAACCAAGAAAACTCAAAACGAATTACAAGAAGACCAAATAACATAGTGGGAGCGAGATAGGAAGACCCGGAAGGTAACGCAGTAAATGAATCATTGGCAGGAGTTGCTAGCAAACGTTGTGTAGCAATGCTGTGCAACTGAAGGCTGCACGCGCAGGCCCGGCCCACCGCGCGTAGGCATGTGCGCGGCCCGTTTGCTGGCTATGTGTGCAGTGCGGGTGCAGCCCATTTTGGCTGAGGTCGCGGGCCGTTCTTCATTTTCTGAGTTGATTTCCAGATCTAGTTTTCAATACTCAATCCATCAAGTGACATGACGGGACACGAGATCAAGGTAGCAGATGGAATCAATTAAAACCATAATAGTCGAGAAATTTATTTTACACATTTATTTCCCGTATTTACAGTTTTAATTTTATGCTTTAATTTTGTGTTGTATGTTAGATGCATATTTTTAAAGCATGTTGGTTTTATGTTTGCACATAACTAAGGATTAGTTAATTGCATGTTAAAACTGGAAAAAACCCTCGTTTTAGAAATCTAAGTGGGAGCGTGTTGGTTAATATTCCCATAGCCTTCATTACGAGTTCATATGTGATGTGGGTGGACTTGCGCGTTGGCATTAGGGCTTTCCTCCATATCGGATGAGTCCAACCATAAGATCACTAGCTTATGAATTTCTAAGTAAGATGACTAGAGTTAATTGAAATAGGAAAAATGCTATACCCTCTCCATCTGAGGCGCACTATCCTAAGGTAACGAGCTCAGATGTCACGTAATGGCACACACTTAGTGTACGATTTGTAGTATTCCTCCCATCAAGGTTACGCTACTTATTTGTATGGCTAAAAGGCACTGACCTTTAGCTACATTGATAAATAAATCGTTTGGCCAGATAATATAGTTAATCAACCTAGTTCTTATCAAACGAATATGAGTTAGCGTAAACGTCCAAACTATCGTGGCTTATGAAAACCCCGGTGAATGAGATGTCGATGGATTTAATTATTGTTTGAGGGAAATCAATAATTGTAGAATTCATTTTCGAAATTCTAGGCTTATTTTATTGAAAAATTGTTTGTTTATTTATTTACAGTCTTTGATATGACATTTAATCCTTTAGCTGCAATGTTGAAAGACAGCAAACTTACCGGTCCAAATTATGTTGACTTGAGTCAGAATTTAGACATTGTCCTGACGGCTGAGCAGTATAAGTTTGTGCTCACCGAAGTCTGTCCAGATGTGCCTGTCGATGAACCTCCTCAAGAGCATAGGGATGCCTATGCGAGGTGGAGAAAAGTGGATGAGATGGTGCAGTGTTACATTCTGGCCTCTGTGTCGAATATTCTGCAACATCAGCTTCATCCCATGGTCTTTGCTTTTAACATGATGGCTCACCTGAGAGAGATGTTTGCTTATCAAGGCAGGATAGCTAGGCAAGCAGCCATGAGGAAAATCATGAATACCAGAATGGCTGAAGGCTCATCGGTGAGAGATCATATACTTAAGCAATCAAACACGCGCACCCAACCTACAGAGAATATAGACCTCAAGTGACCGCACTCATTGGTAGATTAAAGTAACTATGTCTAATCCTCATACCCATTCAATTCTAGGGATTAAGAGATATAATACTAAGATCAAATAGTCAACTAAATCAGTACTAGACAATTCAACCCAAATTGGTCATGCTCAATACGCCCGAGCATATCTATATGATTCAATTAGTTTAGACAAACCAATTTCTGAATCACATAATGACTTAAACCGACAGTATGTCCAAACTGCCTCAGTCATGAGCCTCATTTATATATCATGACTTTAACAATGATGAGATCTACTGTGTCACACCAGACACTTCATCATCTAGTCATATAATAAAATTAGACAACATATGTAAAACATAAAAAAAATAACTAAAACATTCAATCGATACATATAAATCGAGAAATAGTTTACATACAAGCAAAGCTTTAGTATTCAAAACTAACAAATAGGATTAGTCTAGAATTTTTTTTTTTTCCTAATCTCTAAGTCACTAGAATTTGTGATTACCTTTTTTGAAAATGAAGAGTCCATTGTAATTGCCTATATAAGGCCCCCTATACACGAATTTTATTAGTAGTTGATTGATATTTTCCCCTTGAATTTTTGAATTCTTTGAGTTGTTAACTCAGTTAAAATCTCTTTGAGTGATCCTGCAAGATCGTGAATTATCCTTACGAGAAAACCCACAACCCTTTTCGTTGGTTATAGTATTTTGTTGGACTGTCAAACCTTGTCACGTGTTGACTATAATTATCATAAACCATCACCCATTCTTTGAATTATTTTTGCACAAAGAGGGCTAAATAATTGTGCATTTTCTTAAGTTGAGCGATTCCTTCGCTTCAATTCATTCTTGTAGAGATAATATGAAGGAATAGACGAGAAAGGTCTGTCAATATTAAGGGTCTTAATCGTGTAGCATCCAACTTGTCAGCTTCGCTTTCACGTTGATTTGAATTCCAAAGAAGATAACCCGTCATCCCTTCTTGCTTGAATCGACATAGGTCCACACAAGTCATTATGAACCAATTCTAACACCTGTTTGGCCCTATACCCCTTTGCTTTAAAAGGCCTCTTGGTAATTTTACCTTCCAAGCATGACTCGTAGGTCGAGTAGTTATCAACTTCTAACGAACCTAAAGGTCCATCGGCTACCAACCTTTGAATTCTACTAAGGTTAATGTGACCTAGCCTAAGGCCAAAGATATGTTTGGTTAAGCTCTGAAGGTTTTTTTCTCTTATTATGGTTCAATGATGTATTATAAACTGTTGTATCATGCATAACGGGAGAAGTTGGTTTTAGTAAAAACAAATTGTTTATCAATGATCCAAAACAAATAAGTTTCTTATTCTTTCTAATAAAAACAAATCCATCCGAAAAAACAAATTTAAAACCATCCTTCATAAGTCTAGAAACCAAAATTAAATTTTTTCTAAAATTTGGAACATAAAGGCTTTAAAAACCAACTGAGAATCACTAAAACTCAATCTAACTTCTCCCACTACAACAACTGACACTCTTGTAGTGTCGCCCAAGTAGACTTCCATTTCACATTCTCTAAGCGTCCGAGTTACCTAAAACCCCTACAAAGAATTACAAACATGATCAGTGGTTCCTGAATCCACACACCAGGTGTCCGTGGGAATCATCACTAAACATGTCTCAGTAATCAAAAAGGAAATAGTCGTTCCTTTGTTCTTTGGACAGTTCACCTTCCAACGTCCCGACTGATTGCACTTGAAACACTTGCCTTTCGGCTTTTTATTTTCAATACCCGACTTTGGAGCAACATGTGACTTTGGAGCTTTTCACTTGAGCTTCTTCTTCCTCTTTCTAGCCTTGGGCCCAGAAGAAGATTCTAAAGTTTTGACTGTAGCTAAAGCTTGCTTCTTTTCTTGAAAAAGACCTTCAGCTGCCACCAACTCTGCCAAGAGCTTGGATAAACTATACAACCTTTTATTCATGTTGTAGTTCAACTAAAACTGCTCAAAGGTTTAAGGCAAGCTCTGGAGGACAATGTCAATTTTGGTCTCACCATTGATCTCGCCTCCCAGTACCTCAATTTCGTTGATGTAACCAATCATGTCAAGGACGTGATCCCTCACGGGACTGCCCTCAGCCATTTTGGTTGTCATAAGCTTTCTCATAGTTACCTGTCTTGCCGCCAGACTCTGGTGACCAAACATTCTCTCAAGTTAGCCATCATTGAAAGATTATCTGCTCAGACCCTGTAAAAAAATTACTTTCGTGCTACACATTCCATAATCGAAACTCTTGACAAAACCTAAGCTCTAGCATAATTACTGTTCTAACCCTTGCTTGAAATACCATTGTGCAGGATCTTAGCTTCTACTTATTCGATTTGTCACGCAACAATAAATTCTTAATTAAAAGTGGAAGTTTAAGAATTATCTCTTGAAGTGTGTACTTAGGTGATCGCCTGTATGACTAAAGACCAGCTCATTTGTTGTGTGGGTAACTAACCAACGATCAGCAAAACACCACAAAACTCGTCAAAAAAAAAAAACAACAAGAAGTCACCGGAAAAATCTAACCAAATGTCGCCGCTCGTGCGTGAAGTTCACGTACCGATCAATCGAGAAGCTCCCCACGTGCCGTCCGCCAAAACCCACGTGCCACCAGACCTCAAAGAACAAAAGTCGCCAGAGCTTTCTTGGGAATCAGGCCCCACTTCTAGCTCAAGAAAATCGACCATGAGAGAAAAATATTTTATTTCTCCCTCTATACTTTCTCACTCTAAGTTTCTTGAATTATGAAACTATGAATTGCGTATTGTGAATTGCTAATCTCTTGTCTATTTATAGAGTTACAAGAGAGACCCAAGTTGGTTTATGATTGGCCTTCCTAATGGGTTTAGGTTTCTTAATTAGTTTACAAATCCAATTAGTAACCAAATCTAATTTGATTCCAAATCCAAAAAGATTTCCTAATGTCTTGGATTTCCTAATTCCAATTGAACATTAAGACTTAATTAATTAATTAATTCCACTTTGTTACTAATTAGCCGTTAGGAATAATTAATTCTACTTTATCAATTAACCCAATACATAATTAAGCGTACCACAAACGGATTAATTATGGCACTACCATCCTACACAAGAATTGTTTCCGGAACAACTAATTTAATTATTCTTTAATCTCCCCACATCAAAGATGTAGTGCTCGTTAATTTATTAATTTAAAGATAAATTAATTAATTAACTTTTTATAATCCGATATTAGTACCACTCGACCTTTTTACTATACCGGACATAAGTCCACCGGGCGGGTTTAGTGTAATAAACATAACGAGCTCATCTCGAGAGCACTATCACCCCGGACGCACCGATAAATGGTTTTCTTTCGACAAGTAATAGCACACCAAGCAATCAAACAAGTGCACCCAACCCACAGAGACTATTAGCCTCAAGTGACCTCATTCTTTGGCATATTAAATTACACTATGTCTAATACTCATGTCTGCTCAAGTCTAGGGATTTTGAGATAGAATACTAAGATCGAATAGTCTATTAAATCAGTACAAGACAATTCATCCTAATTGGTCAAGTCCAATATGCCCCGGGCATATCTATATGATTCAATTAGTTTAAACAAACCAATTTCTGAATCACAATAACTTAAACTGACAGTGTGTCCAAAATTGCCTCAGTTACGAACCTCATTTATATGTTATATCTTTTAACCAATGATGAGATCTACTGTATCATACCAGACACCTCATCATCTAATTAGATAATATAAATTGATGACATATGTAAAACACAAAAATGATTTAACTAAAACATTTAATTGATATATACAAACTGGGAAATAGTTTAATACAAGCAAAGTTTCAGTATTCAAACCCAACAATCTCCCACTAATACTTAAACTGCACTTTAAGTATAATACTACATTAATCATACAACTACAATAATAACTAGCAAAATAGTCATGGCTCTACTAAGTATCTAATACCCATACCCACCCATGAGCTTCAAAGACTTTCGAAGTCAGTGTCTTCGTGAATGGATCTGCAGGGTTATCTTCTGATGCTATCTTCACCAAGACCACGTTTTCCCTCTTAACGATATCTCATATCTGGTGGTACTTGCACTGTATATGCTTACTCGCCTTGTGGGCTCGTGGTTTCTTCGAGTTTGCTATTACACCGCTGTTGTCACAGTACACTTTGATCAACTTTTGCAAACCCGGAATCATGTCTAAGTCCACTTGGAAGTTCTTGAGCCACACTGCTTCTTTCGCTGCCTCTGATGCTGCAACGTACTCAGCCTCCATGATTGAGTCTGCCACGCATTTCTGCTTGACACTCTGCCAAACTATGACTCCACCTCCCAAAGTCAACACATACCCTGAGGTAGACTTACTCTTGTCCATGTCGCCTTGAAAATCTGAATCTGTGTAACCACGGGCCACAAGCTCAGGCGCTTGATAGACCAAGACTTGGTCTCTCATTCTACGCAAATACTTGAGAATGCATTTTACTACCTCCCAATGAGCTTTTGCGATGTTACTCTGATATCTGCTTACAATAACAACAACATAGCAAATATCAGGCCTCGTACACAACATTGCATACATGAGACTTTCTACTGCAGAAGCATAAGGAACTATTTTCATGGCTTCTATCTCCTCAACAGTCTTTGGAGACTGCTCCTTAGATAGATGCACTCCTTGTCTGAAAGATAGAAAACCTTTCTTGGAGTTCTGCATGTTAAAATGAGCCAGAATCATATCTATATATGAAGCTTGAGAGAGCGTTAGCGAACGTTTCCTACGATCTCAAATGATCTTGATACCAAGAATATGTCCCGTTTGTCCCAAGTCTTTCATATCAAAGTGCTTGGACAGCCATGCCTTTATGTCTGATAACACTTTCTTATTGTTGCCAATTAGTAAAATGCCATCTACGTAAAGCATAAAAAACACCATCGCGTTTTCATCATGTCTGCGGTACACACATTGTTCATTCAGGCACTGAGTAAATCTGTAGAATTGAATTACCTCATCAAACTAGATGTTCCAAGATCTAGATGCTTGCTTAAGTCCATAAATAAATCTCTTAAGCTTGCAAACCTTATACTCTTGGCCTTTTCAATGAATCCATCTGGTTGCTGCATGAAGATGGTTTATTCAAGACTTCTGTTAAGAAAAACTGTCTTGACATCCATCTGCTAAATCTCATAATCTAAATGATCAGCTATGGACAAAAGAATCTGGATGGACTTAAGCATGACCACTGGGGAGAAGGTTTCCTCACAATCGATTCCCTCTTTCTAAGTCTACCCTTCGCCACAAGCCTAGCTTTAAAGGTTTTAACCTTTCTGTCAGGTATTCTCTTGCATTTGTAGACCCACTTATATCCAATGGGTTTGAAACCATTAGGCAGGTCCACTAGCTCCTAGACTTGATTGTGGTCCATCGACCCCATCTCGGATATCATCACTTTTCGCCAAGATTCTGCATCTTTATCTCGAAGAGCCTCATTATAGTTAATGGGGTCAGGTTCTGGCGCACCTGGGACTAGGTCTGAGGCCTCTCCCATGCCAATGAACCTATCGGATTGTCTCACCACCCTCCCACTACGATGAGGCACCACCTGTGTTGGCGCATCATCTATGATATCTTGTGTAGTGCTTTGTGGTGTACCTACTTATGATGGTGCATTAGGATTAGATTGTTTTCTAAGTTCTCCTAGTATAATCTTACTCTTGGGTATATGATCTAGAATATAGTTCTCTTCTAAAAAACTGGCGTTAGTACTAACTATCACCTTCTGATATTTAGAACTATAGAACAGGCCACCTTTCATTCCTCTAGGATATCCTACAAACAACATCACTTCTGTTCTTGCATGTAACTTAGCTGCATCTGCCTTAAGCACATGTGCTGGACAACCCCAAATTTTGAGATGTCTCAGATTGGGCTTGTGCCTGTTCTACAACTCTGTAGGGGTTAAATGCACGGTTTTAGAAGGTACAAGAATTAGAATGTATGTTGTAGTTTCTAAGGCATATCCCCATAATGAATCAGGAAAATCACTATAGCTCATCATCGACCAAACATTTTCATGAGAGTTCTATTTTTTTTTTCTGCTACACCATTCTGCTGTGGTGTGCCAGGTGCAGATAACTGAGACTGAATTTCGACCTCACTGAGGTATTCTCAAAATTCGTGGGATAGATACTCTGCACCATGATCTGATCGTAGTGTCTTGATGCTTTTACCGTGATGTTTCTCCACATCTGCCTGATACTTTTTGAATTTACTAAAGTATTTGGACTCGTGGCGCATTAAGTAAATGAATCCGTATCTTGAGTAATCATCTGTGAAAGTCACAAAATACTCAAACCCACCTCGTGCATTAACCGAAATTGGTCCACCCAAGTCAGAGTAAATCAACTGTAATACTTCTTTGGCTCTATAACCTTTTGCCTTAAAAGGTTTATTGGTCATTTTACCTTCCAAGCAAGATTCGCAGGTTGAGTAAATGTCAACATCTAATGAACTTAATGGTCCATCGTCGACTAACCTCTGAATCCTGCTAAGTTTATATGACATAGCTTGAGATGCCAAAGATAGGTTTGATTCGTTTCAGAAGGTTCTTTCCTCTTATTTTGGTTAGTTGATTCGCCATTTAACTCTATGCTTTGTACAACAGGGGAGTTTGATTTTATCAAAAATAAATTGTCTACTAATGAACCGGAATAAATAAGTTTACTATCTTTTCTAACCATAACAGATTTATCAGAAAAAATAAACTTATAACCATTCACTAATAGTTGAGAAACTAAAATCAAGTTCTTTCTAAAACTTGATACATAAAGACAATTATCTAAATCTAATCTACTATTTTTGAAAATAATAGAGACCACTCACACTGCTTCTACTGACACTCTTGTAGTGTCACCCAAGTAGACTTCAAGCTCGCTTTCTCTAAGCTTCCGGGTTACCTAGAACCCCTGCAAAGAATTACAAACATGGTCAGTGGCACCTGAATCCACACACCAAGTACCTGTGGGAATCGTCGCTAAACACGTCTCAGTAATTAAGCCAGAAACTGTTGTACCTTTGAGCTTTGGACAATCTGATTTCCAATGTCCCATCTTCCTGCACTTGAAGCATTTGCATTTAGGCTTCTTCTTCTTTGCGATGTCAGACTTAGCAGTATGATTCTTGGTCTTTTTCTTCTTCTTGTTCTTGCTTTTAGGTGCAAAAGAGGAACTCGAAGCCTTGACTGTGACTAAAGCTTGCTTCTTCTCTTGGAAGATGCCTCCAGCCAACATCAATGCAATTAGGAGCTCAAGAAGAGTACAGTCTCTTTGATTCATGTAGTAGTTTACCCAAAACTGCTTAAAACTAGAAGGTAAACTCTGAATGATGATATCAATCTGACTCTCAGGATCAATCTCACCTCCTAACACTTCTATCTCATTGATGTTACTGATTATGTGAAGCACATTATCTCTCACTGAGGTGCCTTTAGCCATTTTGGTATTCATAATTTTCCTCATGGCTGCCTGCCTTGTTGTCGTGCCTTGATAACCAAACATCTCTCTCAGGTGAGCCATCATGTTAAAGGCAGATATCATTGGATGAAGCTGATGTTGCAGAACATTCGACACAGAGGCCAGAATGCAACACTGCGTCCTTTCTCCACCTTTGATAAGCATCCCTATCCTCTTGAGGAGATTCATCAATAGGCACATCTAGACAAACTTCAATAAGCACGAACTTATACTGCTCAGCCGTTAGACAATGTCCAAATTTCGACTCCAATCGACATAATTCGGACCAGTTAATTTGTTGTCTTTCAATATTGTAGCTAACAGATTAAATGTCATATCGAAAACTGTAAATAAAAAAAACAGACAATGTTTCAGTAAATAAATTAAAGAATTTCAAAAAATTCATGCAACTATTGACATCCCTCAAAACCATAATTAAATTCACCGAAATCTCATCCACCAGTTTTTGCACAAACCACGATAGTGTGGATGTTTACACTAGCCCACATTCGTTTGAGAAGAACTAGGTTCATTAACTAAACTATCTGACCAAACGATCTATTGATCAATGTAGCTAATAGTCAGTGCTTTCAGCCATACAAATAAGCATCGTAACCTTGATGGGAGGAATATTACTAATCGTACACTAAGTGTATGCCATCACGTGACTTCTAAGTTTGTTACCTAGAAAAGTGCGCCTCAGATTGAGAGGGTTTCGTATTTCTCCAATTTTAATTTACTCTAGTCATCTTACTTAGAAATTCAAAACTAGTGATCTTATGGTTAAACTCATCCGATATGGAGAAATGCTCTAATGCCAACGCGCAAGTTTAACCACATCACTTATGAACTCGTAATGGAGGCAATGGGAATATTAACTAACCCGCTTCCACTTAGATTTCTAAAAATTAGGGTTTTTTCTGGTTTTAACATGCAATTAACTAATCCAAAGTTATATGCAAAATAAAATCAACATGCTTTAATCATGCATCTAAAAAACAGCACAAAAATTAAAATATATAATTAAAACTGTAAATACGGGGAAATAAATAAATAAAATAAATTTCCCGACTATTATGGTTTTAATTGCTTCCATCTGCTTGCTGCCTTGTTCTCGTGTCCCGTCACATCACTCGATGGATTGAGTTTTGAAATCTGGATCTCAGAAATATCTCGAGAAAATGAAAAACGGGCCGCACGAGTGAAGCATGCACTGGGCATGCCGCGCGCACTGGAATTTGCGGTATTGCAGTGCTGCCGCTGCAGGCGCTGTCTGCCGAATATCATTTGCCGGCCCCGTCTGCACCATTTCATTTTTGGGTCTTCTATCCTGCTCCCACTACGTTATTTGGTCTTCTTGCTATTCGTTCAGGGTTTTCTTGGTTTTCTATGTATTAACAAAAAACCAAAACCCACGAAATCAAGTCGCCCACCACAACGTCTTCGATTACAAAAGATTTTCCTACTACAAGGTTTCGAGGAAAATAAAATCGACAATTACATAGAAAAAAATCCTACTACAGATTTAATCTAATCCTACATGGCTTCCAGCATGTGGTTTTACTATTACAAGCATTCATAAAAAAAAAAAAACCCGGAAATATCTCGAGGTTTAATTAAAAAACCATACAAATGCAACCATAATAGTCAGGATTTCTAAACCATGTGCAATCAAAACCATGTAACAAATCAAACAAGCACAAAGACAAAACCATAGCTCTAATACCAATTGAAGGATTATCTGCCCAGGCCCGGTCAAAAATTTACTTTCGTGCTACGCATTCCATAATCGAAACTCTTGACCAGGCCTAAGCTCTAGCACAATTACTATTCTAACCCTTGCTTGAAATACCATTGCACAGGATCGTAGCTTCTACTTATTCGATTTGTCACGCAACAATAAATTCATAATTAAAACGAAAGTTTAAGAATTACCTCTTAAAGCTTTTACTTAGGTGATTGCCTGTATGACTCAAGACCAGCTCGTATGTTGTGTGGGCAACGAACCAACGAACTAACGATCAGTAAAACACCACAAAACTCATAAAAAAACCAGCAGGATGTCACCAAAAAAATCCGATCGAATGCCGCCGCTCGCGCGTGATGTTCACTCCCTGACCGAGAACCTCCTCATGCACCGTTCGCCAAAAACCCACGTGCCGCCGGACCTCAAAGAACAAAAGTTGTTGGAGCTTTCTTGGGAATCTGGCCGCCGCTTGGAGCTCAAGAATATCGACCACGAGAGAAAAATATTTAATTTCTCTCTCTAGACTTTCTCTCTCTAAGTTTCTTGAATTATGAAACTATGAATTGTGTATTGTGAATTGCTATTCTCTTGTCTATTTATAAAGTTACAAGAGGACCCCAAGTTAGTTTAGGATTGGTCTTCCTAATGGGTTTAGGTTTCTTAATTAGTTTCCAAATCCAATTAGTAACCAAATCTAATTAGATTCTAAATCCAAAAAGATTTCCTAATGTCTTGGATTTCCAAATTCTAATTGAACTTTAATACTTAATTAATTAATTAAACAATTCCACTTTGTTAATTACTAATTAACCCTTAGGAACGATTGAATAAATAATTAATTCTACTTTACCAATTAACCCACTACATAATTAATCGTACCACTAACAAATTAATTATGACACTACCATCCTACTCTAGAATTACTTCCAGAATAACTAAATTAATTATTCTTTAATCTCCCCACATCAAAGATATAATGCTCATTAATTTGTTAATTTACTTATAAATTAATTAATTAACTTCTTTTAATTTGAGATTAGTACCACTCGACCTTTTTACTATACCGGACATAAGTCCACCGGACTGGTTTAGTATAGTAAACATAACGAGCTCATCTCGGGAGCACCATCACCCTGGATGCATCGGTACATGGTTTCCTTTCGACAATTAACAGTACACCAAGCAATCAAACACACGCACCCAACCCACCGAGACTATTGGCCTCAAGTGACCTCACTCTTTGGCAGATTAAAGTATACTATGTCTAATCCTCATGTCTGCTCAAGTCTAGGGATTTAGAGATAGAATACTAGGATCGAGTTGTATATTTAATCAGTACAAGACAATTCATCCTAATTGGTCAAGTTTAATATGCCCCGGGCATATCTATATGATTCAATTAGTTTAGACAAACCAATTTTTGAATCACACAATACCTTAAACTGACAGTGTGTCCAAAACTGTCTCAGTTACGAACCTCATTTATATATTATGTCTTTTAACCAATAATGAGATCTACTGTGTCACACCAGATACCTCTTCATCTAATTACATAATATAAATGGACGACATATGTAAAACATAAAAACAATTTAACTAAAACATTTAATCGATATATACCAACTAGGAAATAGTTTAATACAAGCAAAGCTTCAATATTCAAACCGAACAATCATGTCAAAAGCAGAATTTATAGACTGATGCTGATGTTGTAGAACATTTGACATAGATGCCAGAATGTAACACCATGCCAGCTCATCTGCCTTGATCCACTTCTGATAGGCTAACCTTCCCTCGTTAGTTACCTGGTCGTACGGTATTTCTGGGCACACCTCTGTGAGCACAAATTTGTACCCCTCAGCCGTTAGAACAATGTCCAGGTTACGTTTCCAATAAATGTAATTAGGATTAGTGAGTTTGTTCTCTTTAAGAATGACAGCTAATGGATTGAACATCATATCAAAAACTGAAAATTTAAATAAACAGAAAAATACTTTAGTAAATAAAATTAATTCAATTCTAATATATTGATTCCCTCAAACAATATAAAACTTAATTGAATCTACCGACATCTCGTTCACTGGAATTTACGCGAGCCACGATGGTGTGGATTACATTAATCCTTATTTGTTCAAGAATGACCTAGTTCATTAACCTCTTTATCTGACCAAACGAACATTGACCAATGAGACTAATAGTCGGTATTTTAGCCGTACATAAATGTAGTGTAACATTGATGGGAGGAATACTACAAATTGTACACTAAGTCTATACCATCACGTGACTTCTAAGTTCATTACTTCGGATAGTGCGCCTCCGATGAAAAGGGTATCGTATCTCTCCAGTTTAGTTCACTATAGTCATCACTTTGGAAATTCATTCCAGTGATCCGTAGATTTGACTCATTCGATATGAAGCCCTAATGCCCATGCGCAAGTTAATCCACATCACTAATGAATTCGTGATGGAGGCCATGGGATTAATAGCCAAACCCGTTCTCACTTAGATTCTTAAAAATGAGGGTTTTTACCCATTTTACACATCTCATTAAGTATCCTAAGTTATACGCATTTTGAAAACCTATGTTTTAATCATGTAAAATTTAAAAAATACATCCATGCAATTAAAAACAATAAATATGGGAATAAATAAACGAATAAATAAACCGACTATTACGGCCTTCAAAAATTGGATGTTGCTTCCAGCTGCTGCCTTGCATGTGTGTCCCGTCGCATATCTCTGATGGATTGCTTCCTTGTCTTGGACATCTCGGTGCCACCCAAAGATTGCGTTGCACAATGCTACATGACACCGTATGATAATGCCACACATGCCGACACCGCAACACTGACGTTGCACTTTTCAGAGTCGCAGAAGAAATTCCCTCTGCTGGGATAAACCGTTGCCACCGGGATTTCTACTACCTCTCTCACTCGTTATTTCAACCTTCTTGGAACTCATCTGGAATATCTCGATTTTGTACACAATCATTGGAATAACCCAAATTGTGTTAAAAACAAAACACAAACCCTTAAATCCAATTTGTCCAAAAAAATGCCTTCGATTACAATTTTCCAAAATTCAAGGCAAAAATTTCAAGAAAAATAAAAAAGAAAATTACATCAGATCAAAACCTACTACATATTCAATCTAATCCTACATGACTTCCAGCTCATGGTTTAAAACTATTACAAGCATTCATACTTTAAAAAACCAGCCTCGTCATGTCTGAGGGTTTAATAAAACACAAATACATAACCATAATAGTCGGGATAAAATAAATCACCTGCAAAACCATGTAATCAAATCAAACAAAGATAAATCCAGAACCTTGGCTCTGATACAAATTGAAAGTATTCATGCTATCCGGTTTAAAAATTTTCTTTAAAAACATTAGCACAGGATCTTGGATTATCTTGTTTGATTTGTTACGCATTCAATTAACAAAACTAAATAAAGATGAAGTTTAGAATTGACCCTTGAAGCGTGTACTCGATAATTCTCTTATATTCCCAAAGACTCGTTTGGACGTTGTGTGGGCAACAATCTACAAGATGATTCCAAATCAGCCTTTGACAAAACAACAACACAAATCACGTAGCCTAGAAAATCGCACCGCTTTTCAGGTTCTGTGTCGTAGCCGAATTTTGCGTTGCTGCCAGATTCACGCGCCGCCACTACACCAGGGTTCGTACCTCTTCGGTTTACATGCCTCATCGGGGTTTGTTGCTGCACCAAGAATCACGCCGCCTCAGGGTTCGTGCCGCTTCAGGGTCTGCTACCTCGAGGTTCTTGTCGCTGGAGAATGTGTCGCACTTCTCTGGTTTTTTGTTTTTCTTTTTGAGTGATATTGTGTTCTCTCTCTATTCGGTCTTGAGGCTGATTCTAATGCATTATATAGAAGGCTACAAGAGATACCTCAAGTGGGCTTGAGTTGGGCTTTCTTGTTCGGTTATTAGTTCCAAGCCTAAACCAAAACTTATTAATACTATTGATCCAAAGTTAATTAAACTAACTTTGTCAATTAAACCCAACACACAATTAATCTTAACACTAACGGATTAGTTCGTGGAACTACTGCTCAAGTCCGAAACATCAATTCTGGTTCTACTTTATTATGTATTCGATTATCTCCCAATGTCAAACATATAATGCTCGGCGATTTATTAATTTACTGATAAATTAATTTAATCAACTTCTTTATCCAAGACTAGTACCACTCGACCTTATTACTATACCGGACTTTCGTCCACTGGCTGGGCTTAGTATAATAATCTTTTCGAGCTCATCTCGAGAGCACCATCACTACGGCGCACCGGTATAGTTTCATTTTGACTAGTAACAACACACCAAGCAACCAAACACTTGCATCCAACCTACCGACCATATAAGCCTTAAGTGACTGCACTCTTAGGTAGATTAAAATACACTATGCTCAATTCCCGTGCCCGTCCTCGTCTAGAGATTAAGAGATTGAACACCATAAACTGCTGAGGTTTGAATTAACTAAGAAATATCAGTACAGGTTAATTCAATCCTCAAACGGTTCTGCTCAATATCCACCGTGCATATCCGTATGATTCAATAAGACAAGATAAACCGATTCTAGAAACATACAATGACCTAAACCGACAGCGTGTCCAAACTGTCTCAGTCATGAGCCTATTTATATATCATAATTTTAACTAATGACGTAATTGTTAGTTTTAAATACATAAAAGCTATGGCTTGTATCAAAACTAATATCCACATATGACATATCATTTTGTTTCAGTATTAAATTGTTTCATCATATCATAGAACTAGATAACGGGGTGTGGAAATACACAGTAGATACCGTTATTGGTTAAAGTAATGATATATAAAAAGTATGCTCATAACTGAGACAGTATGAACATACTATCGGTATAGTTTATCGTGTGGTTTGGAAATTAGTTTATCTAGACTAATTTAAATCACACGGATATGCCCGGGGCATATTGAGCATGACCAGTTTGGATAGAATTGATTTGTACTGATCAGCGTAGTCAATTCGGTCATAGTATTCAGTCTCTCAATACTGAGATAGAGACGGGTATGAGAGTTGGATATCGTATGCTTTGATTTGCCAAAGAGTGTGGTTAATTGAGGCCTATACCTCGGTAGGTTGGGTATGCGATGTTTAGCTTCTTACGTGTCGTTACTAGTCAGAGGAATCCACGTACTGATTCGCCGGGTTGATGGTGCTCCCGAGATGAGCTCGTAAGGTTTATTATACTAAATCTGGCCAGTGGACTTTACGTTCAGTATAATAAGAAGGTCGAGTGGTACCAATCTCGGATACCAAGAAGTTGGTGAATTAGTTTGTCGGTAAATTTATAAACTGACGGGCATTAGATCTTTAATGTGGGGAGATAGAAGAAAATATAGTGGCATGATATAAAGTCATTTTTTGAGCGGTAGTTCCATAGTTAGTTATGTATTTGACTAATCGACAAAGTGAATTAATTAATCCTAAATGTTTAATTAATATTTAATTGACTAAGTGGATTGAGAAATTAATTCTATATGAATTAATTAATCCTAAGGGTTCGATTAAATTAAATTAACAAAGTGGGTTAATAAATTAATTCGAATGGGTCGATTGGAGTTTATTAGTCTAGGAAAGACTAAGCGGTCAACGAAAGTAAAATTAAAAGGCCCAACTCAAAAGCCCACTAGGTCTCTATTAGAGCTCCCTATAAATAGAAAACTTGAGGCAAAAGAAAATGATGGAAGTTCTTGCAAGACAACTCTTGCTTTCTTTAGTGAAAAAATTCTAGAGAGAGAACCTCTCCTTCAAGAGTTCTTTTTCAAAAATGAATCAGATTTTTCACTTTCTTAAGATTGGATTCACCAAAAGATCACACTTTTGGTTTTAATTTTGAATTTTTTAGCCGGGTTTCTCCTCGCCGTTCACAGACCGCCACGACCAGCTTTCTCCGGCGTCGATCTTCACGCTGTCCAGGGCATTTGATTCGGTCTGGGCTTTGTCAATCTCTTCTTGGTGATCCAAAACCTGGACTGTCTATATCATGTCTGGACTGGTGGTTTTCCGTTGATCGGCGTGGATTTTATTTGTCGTCGGCAGTGGTTCTAAGACGGTGGGAGGCAGCAGCAATTTGGTTATGGTGATGATCAGTTTTTTGGGTTATTTTTGAGTCCAATTTTGAGAGATTTCCTTGTGGGTTTTCATGGGCTTTGCGAGTACACTTCGATAGATTATTGCCCATGCAATATTCAAAGTTTCTTAGAGTAATCTTTTGGATTTCGGTGGTATTCGATTGCCCAAGACTTTGGTTTTCTTTATACTGAGGACTTCGCTTCAAAGGTATAACCTTTAATCCTTCCGCTTTCAATTAAAGGTCCAATCTTTGTGCATTGTTCATCGATTTAATAAATTAAATAAGTATAAACCTTGATCCGTTCAGGGGAAAATGAATTTGAGCTGGAGCTTCGTCAAAATTTTCCGATTCTAGAATGCATTGCACGAAAGTGAGATTTTCAATTTAGACCGGGCTTGTTCTGTTTTCCTTCAAATTGGAATCAGAGCGAGTGTTTCGGCTTTATACTTGTTTAATTTATTACACAGCTTTATTTTGGCATTATTATTTTTGTCGAAATATTTAAACAGGTGGTTATTAGTTTCCTGGCTATTATGATAGAATTTATTCTTCATTCATAAACCAAGGGACATGTCTAGGCTCGTATTTTTTTGAATAGAAATGTCTGTAATAGTAATAACCATGAGCTGGAAGCCGTGTAGGATTAGATAAATCTTGTAGTAGAATTTAATCTAATGATGTCGTCTTTAAATTCCTAGAAAATGCCTTTGTATATAGAAATTTATGTACTATGACGAAGAAGTTATTTTGGGTAACTTATATTCGCGGGTTTTGTTTTCTCATAGTTTTGGGTGATTTCTAATTATGTAGTAAATCGAGAAAACCCAGGCGAATCGAGAGGAATCCAAATAACGAGTGGGAACGACATAACGGGACGTGTCACCGAGGCGTCAAGGAATCAATTATAGGGAAGGCCATAATAGTTGGGAAATTTTATTTCTTTAATTTCCCGTATTTATGCCTTTTCGTTGATTGTGTGTTTTTGATTTATTTGCATGAACGAAAACCAAAATGTTTTAAAAGGTAAAGTGCAATTACTAAGGTAGATTATTCGCATATTAAAACTCCAACGGTTTTATGGGTGCGAATATCCTTTGTTAAGATATTGCATGTTAAAACGGAAAAATCCTCAAACTTAAAAATCTAAGTGGGAGCGGGTTGGTAAATATCCCCATGGCCTCCATTACGGATTCATATGTGATGTGGGTTAGACCGACGCGCTGGCCAAGGGCCTTCTTCCCTATGGATAAGCCTTCAACCCCAATATATCACTAGATTGAATTTCTGAAGGGATGACTATAGCAAGTTTAATCGGAGAAAGTTGCGACACCTTCGCTAACCGAGGCGTATTAGTATCCTAAGTAACAAGCTTAGAAGTCACGTAATGGCAAACACTTAGTGTACAGTCTGTAGTATTCCTCCTAAGAGGTTACGCTGCTTATTGTGTACGGCTAAAATTAGCAACTATTAATTTCATTGATCATAACATCGTTGGTCAGATAATGGAATGAATAAACTTTGGTTCTTCTTGAACGAATGTGGGTTAGCATAAACGTTCACTGAACGTAACCTGCGTTAATCCTGGTGTGAGAGATGTCGATAGAAGAATGTATTGTTTTGAGGATATCGATATTTTCGAAAAAGTATACTGAAACTTGACTGTTTATTTTTCAGTTGTTGATATGTCGTTCAACCCGCTAGCTGTCATACTGAATCAGAACAAACTTGCGGGTCCTAATTACATTGACTGGAAATGTAACATGGACATTGTCCTTATTACTGAGGGTTACAAATACATGCTCACTGAGGAGTGCCCCTCTAAGCCCAGCGATGATGCCACCCCTGAGCAGCGAGAGCTATATACGAGGTGGCAGAAAGCTGATGAGATAACCCGGTGCTACATCTTGGCTTCTATGTCGAGTGTACTGCAACACCAGCATCAGTTATTTACCTCAGCCTACGATATGATGCTCAATCTCAGGGAGATTTTTGGACATCAGGGTAGGGCAGCTAAGCAGTCAGCTGTGAGGAAACTCATGAATACTAGGATGGTTGAAGGCACCTCAGTGAGGGATCACGTATTGGACATGATGAGCTGCATCAATGAGATTGAGGTATTGGGAGGTGACATTGATGGGGAGACCTAGATCTATATTATCCTCCAGAGCTTGTCCCTCAGTTTTAAACAGTTTCGGTTGAACTACAATATGGGCAAGCTCTCATATTCACTTCTTGAGCTCATGACTGCATTGGTGTCTGCTGAGGGCCTCTTCACAGAGAATAAGCAAGCATTGGCTACTGTTGGTCCTTCAGGTTCCTCTATTGGGCCCAAAGCCAGGAAGCATAAGAGGAAGAAATGCCAGAAAGCAGGAGCAGTTGATCATAGACCCAATGTGGGAATTGCGAAGAAGCACAAGCCGAAAGGCAAGTGTTTCAGATGTGGAAAAGTAGGACATTGGAAGATGGACTGCCCAAAGCCTTCGAGGTATGTGCAAATTTTCCCTAGTTACTGATACGTGTTTAGCGGTGATTCCCATAGATACTTGGTGTGTGGATTCATGAGCCACTGATCATGTTTGTAATTCTTTACAGGGGTTCCAAGTGACCCAGCTGCTTAGAGAGGGAGAGTTGCAGGTCTACCTTGGGGATACTACCAGAGTTTCTGTTGTTGCAGTGGGAGTTTTATGTCTTTATTTTTCAGACTCTATTTTACATTTGAGAGATTGTCTATATGTACCCAGTTTTTGGAAGATTTACTTTCAGTTTCTAAACTTTTATTGGATTGTTATAAGTGTGTTTTTTCTGATAATTATGTTATTATTAGAAATAACCAGAGGCTTATATGTTCCGTTACATTAGTTGAAAATTAATTTTTAATTAAGATAAACTCCCCAGTTGTGCAAAACACAGAAACTAATAACTCATCACCGAATCATAGTAAGAGAAAACAGTTTTCCCATTTGAATCAAACTTATCTTTGGCACCTAAGACTAGGTCGCATTACCCTTAGTATGATTCAAAGGTTTGTCAATGATGGGTCTTTGGATTCATTAGATATTGACAGTTTTCCTATCTGTAAGTCCTGTTTGGAGGGTAAAATGACCAAGAGTCTTTCAAGGCAAAGGGGTATAGGGCCAAAGAGGTTTTAGAGTTGATTCATTCTGACTTGTGTGGGCCTATGTCAGTTCAGGCTAGAGGTGGTTATGAGTATTTCGTGACATTCACGGATGATTACTCTAGATTTGTATACATATACCTGATGCGCCACAAGTCTAAATGCTTTGGCAAGTTCAAAGAGTTTAAGGCTGAGGTGGAGAACCTTCTGGGTAAGAGTATCAAGACCCTACGATCTGATCTCGGTGGCGAATACCTCTCTAGTGAATTTAGGTCCTATTTGTCAGAGGTGGGTATTCAGACCCAGTTTTCTGCACCTGGTACACCCCAGCAGAATGGTGTAGCAGAGAGGAGGAACATGACTCTTATGGATATGGTTAGATCAATGATGAGTTATAGTGAGTTGCCTACCTCATTTTGGGGTTATGCCATAGAGACAGCGTGTTATCTCCTTAATCTCGTGCAATCTAAATCTATGCCTACGACACCCCTAGAGTTGTGAACTGGGCAAAAGCCTAGTCTGAGACATCTCAGGATTTGGGATTGTCTAGCACATGTGCTCGAGGCAGATGCAAGTAAGTTAGATTCGATATCAAAGGCTATGCTGTTTGTAGGCTACTCCAAAGGAACGAGAGGTGGTCTATTTTATAGTCTTCGGGATTAGAAAGTGGTGGTGAGCACCAATGCCAGATTTCTTGAGGAGGACTATATTTTAGATCACAAGTGAAGCAGCAAGGTAGTATTGGAAGAGCTTAAAAGTCAGTCCATTATTCAAGATGCACAAGTACAGGAAGACACACCACAAGAGACTGTACACACTATCACAGATGATGCTCTTACACAGGTTGTGCCTCGTCGTAGTGAGAGGGTTTTCAGACAGCCCGAGAGGTACATGGGTTTTCCTGAGTCTTCGGAATTTATCCTTAGCGCTCATGAACCAGACCCAGTTAGCTATAATGAGGCTCTCTAGGATAAAGATGCAGATTTTTGGCAGAGAGTGATGATTGCTGAGATTGGTTTTATCCACTCAAATCAGGTCTGTGAGCTGGTAGACCTCCTGATGGGATTCGACCTATTGGGTGCAAATAGGTCTACAAGTGAAAGAGAGGATCTGACAGGAGAGTTGAGACCTTCAAGGCTAGGCTTGTGGCGAAGGGGTAAACTCAGAAATAGTGTATCGATTATGAAGAGACCTTTTCCTCGGTAGCTATGCTTAAGTCGATCCGAATTCTCTTGGCCATAGCTGCTCATATGGACTATGATATTTGGCAGATGGACGTCAAGATAGCTTTCCTTAATGGAAGTCTTGAGGAGACTATCTTTACGCAGCAACCAGAGGGTTTCATTGTTCAGGGCCAAGAGCACAAGGTATGCAGGCTTGGGAGGTCCATTTATGGACTTAAGCAAGCATCCAGATCTTCGAACATTCATTTTGAGGAGGTTATAGAGAAGGAACAGGAATCTTATGGATATGGTTAGATCGATGATGAGTTATAGTGAGTTTCCTACCTCGTTTTGGGGTTATGCTATAGAGACAACGAGTTATCTCCTTAATCTCGTGCCATATAAATCTGTGCCTACGACACCCCTAGAGTTGTGGACTAGGCGAAACCGTAGGCTGAGACATCTCAGGATTTGGGGTTGTCCAGCACATGTGCTCGAGACAGATGCAGGTAAGTTAGATTCGAGATCAAAGGCTATGTTGTTTATAGGCTACCCCAAAGGAACGAGAGGTGGTCTATTTTATAGTCCTCGGGATCAGAAGGTGGTGGTGAGCACCAATGCCAGATTTCTTGAAGAGGATTATATTTTAGATCAGAAGTCAAGCAGCAAGGTAGTATTGGAAGAGCTTAGAAGTCAGGCCATTATTCCAGATGCACAAGTATAGGAAGACACACCACAAGAGGCTGCACCCTCTAGCACAGATGATGTTCTTACACAGGCTGTACTTCATCGTAGTGGTAGGGTTATCAGACAACCCGAGAAGTACACGGGTTTGGGTGAGTCTTCGGACTTTATCCCTGGCGCTCATAAACCAGACCCAGTTAGTTACAATGAGGCTTTCCAGGATAAAGATGTAGATTTTTGGCAGAGAGAGATGATTGCTGAGATGGGTTCTATGCACTCAAATTGGGTCTGGGAGCTGGTAGACTTTCCTGATGGGTTTCGGCCTATTGGGTGCAAATAGGTCTACAAGCGAAAAAGATGATCTGACGGGAGGGTTGAGACCTTCAAGGCTAGGCATGTGGCGAAGGGGTATACTCAAAAATAAGGTATCGATTATGAGGAGACCTTTTCCCCAGTAGCTATGCTTATGACGATCCGGATTCTCTTGGCCATAGCTGCTCATATGGACTATGATATTTGGTAGATGGACGTCAAGACAACTTTCCTTAATGGAAGTCTTGAGAAGACCATCTTTATGTAGCAACCAGAGGGTTTCATTGTTCAGGGCCAAAAGCACAAGGTATGCAGGCTTAGGAGGTCCATTTATGGACTTAAACAAGCATCCAGATCTTGGAACATCTGTTTTGACAAGGTTATCCAGTCCTATGGATTCACTTAGTGTCTGAATGAGTAGTGTGTATATCGCAGGCGTGAGGGTGATATGGTGGTGTTCCTCATACTTTACGTCGATGACATCATTCTGATTGGTAACAGTAAGAAGGTGTTGTCAGACGTAAAGGCATGGTTGTCTAGGCAATTTGATATGAAGGATTTGGGAGAGGCTGGACATATCCTTGGGATCAAGATTATTCGAGATCGTAGAAGACGTTCTTTGACTCTCTCCTAGGCATCCTACATAGACACGATTCTGGCCCGTTTTAACATGCAGAACTCCAAGAAGGGTTCACTACCTTTCAGGCATTGGGTCCATTTGTCTAAGGAGCAGTGTCCTAAGACTGCTGAAGAGATAGATACCATACAGGCAGTACCCTATGCTTCTATAGTAGGTAGCCTCATGTATGCTATGCTATGGACGAGGCCTGATATTTGCTTTGCAGTTGGCATGGTTAGCATATATCAGAGTAACCCTGGGAAGGCTCACTAGGAGGCAGTAAAATGGATTCTCAAGTACTTGCGCAGGACAAGATTATGTCCTAGTTTATAGAGCGCAGGAGCTTGTACCATTGGGTTACACAGATTCGGACTTTCAAGGTGATTTGGACAAGAGTAAGTCTACCTCTGGGTTTGTGTTTACTATAGGAGGTGGATCCATAGTATGGTGGAGTGTCAAGCAGAAATGCGTGGCGGACTCCACCTTGGAGACTGAGTACGTTACCGCATCAGAGGCAGCGAAAGAAGCTGTATGGCTCTAGAACTTCCTGGTGGACTTAGATGTGGTTCCTGAGTTTCCTAGGTCTATCACAGTTTATTGTGATAACAATGGTGCAGTTGCTAACTCGAGGGAACCACGAGCCCACAAAGCAAGTAAACACATAGAGCGCAAGTACCACCTGATACGAGAGATCGTAAAGAGGGGAGACATGATCGTGGCCAAGATAGCATCAGATGACAACCTTGTAGATCCTTTCATAAAGCCATTGACCCCAAAGGTCTTTGAGAGACATGTGGAGGGTATGGGAGTCAGATTCTTGAGGAGCCATGTGAGTGAGCTTAAAGGTGTTCTGTAGATTTCATTATGACAACAGTGTAATAGCAGGTTTGACAGTTTTTGTACATCTTAGCATAGCTTTAAGTATTAGTGGGAGATTATTACTTTTGAATACAGAAAAGCTATGGCTTGTATCAAAAACTAATATCCACATATGACATATCATTTTGTTTCAGTATTAAATTGTTCCATTATATCATAGAACTAGATAACGGGGTGTGGAAAAACACAGTAGATACCGTTATTGGTTAAAGTATTGATATATAAAAAGTATGCTCGTAACTGAGATAGTCTAAACATACTATCAGTATAGGTTATCGTATGGTTTGGAAATTAGTTTATCTAGACTAATTCAAATCACACGGATATGCCCGGGGCATATTGAGCACAACTAGTTTGGATAGAATTGACTTGTACTGATCGGCGTAGTCAATTTGGTCCTAGTATTCAGTCTCTCAATCCCGAGATTGGGACGGGCGTGAGAGTTAGATATCGTATACTTTGATTTGCCAAAGAGTGCGGTCAATTGAGGCCTATACCTCGGTAGGTTGGGTATGCGGTGTTTAGCTTCTTACGTGTCGTTGCTAGTTAGAGGAATCCACGTACCGGTTCACCGGGTTGATGGTGCTCCCGAGATGAGCTCGTAAGGTTTATTATACTAAATCTGGCCAGTGGACTTTACGTCCGTTATAATAAGAAGGTCGAGTGGTACTAATCTCGGATACCAAGAAGTCAGTGAATTAGTTTGTCAGTAAATTGATAAACCGATGAGCACTAGATCTTTAATGTGGGGAGATAGAAGAAAATATAGTGGCACGATATAAAGTCATTTTTGAGCTGTAGTTCCATAGTTAGTCCGATAGTGGTACGACTAATTATGTATTTGACTAATCGACAAAGTGAATTAATTAATCCTAAAGGTTTAATTAATATTTAATTGACTAAGTGGATTGAGAAATTAATTCTATATGAATTAATTGATCCTAAGGGTTCGATTAAATTAAATTAACGAAGTGGGTTAAGAAATTAATTCGAATGGGTTGATTGGAGTTGATTAGTGTTAGTTTTGAATACAGAAAAGCTATGGCTTGTATCAAAAACTAATATCCACAGATGACATATCATTTTGTTTCAGTATAAATTTGTTCCTTTATATCATAGAACTAGATAACGGGGTGTCGACAAACACAGTAGATACCGTTATTGGTTAAAGTATTGATATATAAAAAGTATGCTCGTAACCGAGATAGTCTGAACATACTATCGGTATAGGTTATTGTGTGGTTTGGAAATTGGTTTATCTAAACTAGTTTAAATCACACAGATATGCCTGGGGCATATTGAGCACGACCAGTTTGGATAGAATTGACATATACTGATCGGTGTAGTCAATTCGGTCCTAGTATTCCGTATCTCAATCCCGAGATTGGGATGGGCGTGAGGGTTGGATATCGTGTGCTTTGATTTGCCAAAGAGTGAGGTCAATTGAGGCCAATACCTCGGTAAGTTGGGTATGCGGTGTTTAGCTTTTTACGTGCCGTTGCTAGTCGGAGGAATCCGCGTACCGGTTCGCCGGGTTGATGGTGCTCCCGAGATGAGCTCGTAAGGTTATTATACTAAATCCAGCCGGTGAACTTTATGTTCGGTATAATAAAAAGACGAGTGGTACTAATCTCGGAAACCAAGAAGTCGGTGAATTAATTTGTCAGTAAATTGATAAATCGACGAGCACTAGATCTTTAATGTGGGGAGATAGAATAAAATATAATGGCGCGATGTAAAGTCGTTTTCGAGCGGTAGTTCCATAATTGGTCCGTTAGTGGTACGACCGATTATGCATTTGACTAATCGACAAGGTAAATTAATTAATCCGAAGGGTTTAATTAATATTTAATCGATAAAGTGAATTTAGAAATTAATTCGATTTTGAATTAATTAATTCTAAGGGTTCGATTAAATTAAATTAACAAAGTGGATTAAATAAATTAATTTAAATGGGTCGATTGGAGTTGATTAGTCGGGAAGACTTAGCGGTCAACGAAAGTCAAATTTTAAGGCCTAACTCGAGAGTCCATTAGGTCTCCTTAGAAGCTCCTTATAAATACAACTTATTGGGCAAGAAATCGATTAAGAAACTTGGCAGCCAAGAATAGGCTAAAGAGAGAAAGTTTAGCTTAGAGAGAGACATCGTCTTCCTCATCGAAATTCTCTCTCGAAGTCAGCTAAGATAGCTTTCTCCTTCGGAAGATCAAATCTTTAACTTGCCCGGATTATTGTTTAATAAATGGGCTGGTCGGATTTTCTTTAAAAAACGCAGCAGGAATTTTTTCTTAAAAAATCCAGTAGTGCTGCAAGGTTTTTTAAGTCTTCAAATATCCGGTGCTGCTAAAGGTTTTTTTTACGTCCTCAAAAAACCAGTACTACTTATCTTTAAATTGCCCAGATCCTTTTAAGCAGGCTGCTGGTCGGATTTATTAAATCATCCGCGCCCAGTTTTTATTTCCGCCACTGTCCAGTATTTTTTTTGCGGAACTACTGCAGCGAAGAAAGAAAACCCGGCGCTGTTTTCTTTGGTGCCCTGAGCCGGCCTAGTCTTCACGTCGATCTTCTGATCAGAGTGATCCGTGGAGCTGGGCTGTACAGATCGGGACCGAAGAAGGCGGTTCGGAGGTCGGTTTTTGTTCAGGCGGTCCGGTGACTTGCGCTGCACTCTTAAAATCTGGGCAGCAGCAGTTTTATTTAAAAAGATTCAATCTTTTTGAGTTTTCTTCCGGAGCAAGTTTCTTGGGTATCAATTATTTACCGTGGGTAACTCCGTAGACAATAGCCCACACTATCTCGGAGTTTGTATTGGAGAATTCTTCGGATTTCTTGTGGAAGTTGCGTCAAAGATTTGGTTTTCTTTAGGCAAGGGACTTCGCTACAAAAGGTAGAATCTTTAAATTCCGCTTTTATTAAAGATTTAATTTTTTGTGTCCCAATTAATAAATTAAATAAGTATAAGCCTAGATCCGTTCATGGGTAAACTAATTTGAGCCTGAGCTTGGTCGAAAGCTTCCGATTCTGGAATGCATTGCGCGAAAGTGAGGTTTTCGATTTAGCCCGGGCTTGTTCAGTTTTCCTTCAATTAGTCTAGGAAAGACTAAGCGATCAACGAAAGTCAAATTAAAAGGCCCAACTCAAAAGCCCACTAGGTCTCCATTAGAGCTCCCTATAAATAGAAAACTTGAGGCAAAAGAAAACGAAGGAAGTCTTGCAAGACAACTCTTGCTTTCTTGAGTGCAAATATTCTAGAGAGAGAACCTCTCCTTTAAGAGTTCTTTTTCAAAAACAAATCAAATTTTCACTTTCTTAAGATTGGATTCACCCAAAAGATCACACTATTGGTTTTAATTTCTAATTTTTTAGCCTGTTTTCTCCTCGCTGTTCACGGACCGCCGCGGCAAGCTTTTTGTGGCGCCGATCTACACGCGGTCCAGGGCGTTTGATTCGGTCTGGATTTTTGTCGATCTCTTATTGGTGATCCAAAACCCAAATTGTCTATAACACGTCTGGACTGGTGGGAGGCGGCAGCAATTTGGTGATGGTGATGATTAGTTTTTTGGGTTATTTTTTAATCCAATTTTGAGAGATTTCCTTGTGGGTTTTCATGGGCTTTGTGAGTACACTTCGATAGATTATTGCCCACACAATATTCGAAGTTTCTTGGAGTAATCATTTGGATTTTTGTGGCATTCGATTGCCCGAGACTTTGGTTTTCTTTATACTGAGGACTTCGCTTCAAAGGTATAACCTTTAATCCTTTCACTTTTAATTAAAGGTCCAATCTTTGTGCGTTGTTTGTCGATTAGATAAATTAAATAAGTATAAGCCTAGATCCGTTCAGGGGGAAATGAATTTGAGCCTGACCTTCGTCAAAAGTTTCCGATTCTGGAATGTATTGCACGAAACTGAGATTTTCGATTTAGCCCGGGCTTGTTCTGTTTTCCTTTAGTAATATTCTGTGTCACACCAAACTCCACATCATCTTTTATAAAGGGATTTCATGTCTAACACGAATAATTAACTAAAACCATTTTCAATCGATATAAACTGGGAAATAGTTTCGTACAAGAGAAGCTTTTCAGTATTCACACTTACAACTGCCTCCGGTGGGATGGTGTAAGCTTAACACTGACGGCGATGTCAATGGTAGTGATAGGATGGCAAGTTTTTGAACCCTCTTTAGGGCTTAAGGCATTTATTCGTTCTTGAGTCTTTTGTGTTGGTTTTTATTTTTTATTTTTTTGAGTCTATAAGTCCCCCTCTAGGTTTATTTTGTGTCATTGTCAAGTTCTAGTGGTAGGAAACTCGTTTTTTACCCTAGAAATGTTCCTTCGAAAATTTGGCAAAATTACCAAAAAAACTCCTGTGTGATTTTGTTTGATTTTGAAGTCCTAAGTCTCTGTTCTTAGTTTTGAAAAGTTTTTTTTCGTTTTAGTCCTTTTCTGACAAGCAGTACAAGTTTTGGACGTTCGGAGGTGAAAAATCATATTTTCATACTTGGTGCACAGGGAAGCATAGGAGTTCATAGATTGAAGGCTGTAAGTGTTCTTTTCAAGTTCGATTGTAATCTTGAAAGAATACTTGAACCTTGAGACCTATTCATCTTGTTAAGTACTTGAGGTTGAATTCCCCCTAGCCTTAAATTGTTCGTATCAAAACTCATGAAAAAAGTCTATAGAATTGAGAAAAGACAAGAGCCAAAGTGTCATCCTTAAGAATTTAACAAATTCTGTTAAAAAGAATAGCTCTTCTACAAAATTCTGGCTAAATAAAGAAAAAAACAAACCAAAGTTTAGTTGCTCCTATAAGTCTTTGTAGCGAAGCAAATGGAATTCTGATATAGAAGTGGTCACGCCAAATTAAGCAATAAATGGAGAAAAGGGTGTGAAATCCAAACAGCCCCTGCTTGAATTTTGCCTGGTGTGTAGACGTGCACTTGTTGTTGTACAACTTTTAGGCAAACACTTCAAAATAAATTTATAAATAAACAAAACAAAAATACCAAAAGTATAGTACTTAAGGTTTCGTTCCCATACGAATGTTGTGTTGATTGAAGTGGTAGTTGGGTTCAAGTACTTATTTACTAATGCTTTAGTAGTTTCTAGCCTAAGTATCTAACAAAACAAAGGGTAAGATAGTGAATTCAAGTAAATCATGCAAAGCTAAAATAAACAAAAGAAAAGACAATGGTGGTAAAAGCGAGAAAATCATACCACAACAAGATCCAAGGGGTTATTAGTAAGTGAAATATCAGGCAATTGTCCAAACACCTAGATTTTTTCATTCCTATTATGCACATAAGGACCAAAGATAGCCAATAATGGAAGTAGGGTCGTCAATCCTATCCATTATCAATCCTCTACTTCCTACTTGAGATCAAGCAACCTTACCAACTTTTATAGCAAATGAGTAAAGGAACAATTAAGCTTGCAACACAAGAAAGCAAAACTAACACATAACAAATGCTTACACAATCTAACAAGTAGTGAGGTAAATTCATCAAATATACTAACATCGAGGCAAATTCATAAGGTATGAACATGAATTACTTTATTTGCACGAAACCCACTTAACAATATGCATGGAAAACCATAGAATAGAACAAAAGCATCATGGAAATGCGAAGCCCGTCACAAAATAACTCAATTTATAAGAGAATGTAAGGCTTTTTCAACAATTAAGGAAAGGACACTCCCAACTCTAGCTTCCATCATTAATATAAGAACTTCTCCATAAAATTCATACCCTTTGTTCTATATCACATGGAAATCCACTACCCCTTATCACTTAGAAGGGTAGATTTCCCTAGAATCTCCTTAGAACATAGTTGTTCTAAGAGAATTCATAGTGTGTGTGTGTGAAAAATTGAGAAAGTGTGTGTTTCTTCCTCCCTAAGTTAATTATTTAAAACTATAAAAAACCTACTAAAATGTAATAGTATGTGTCTTTATAAGAGGTCTTGGCCATTAAGAAAGGTTCCAGAGAGCTAAAATTGGAATTACATAAGTTGAATCATGCCAAAGGTAAATTTGGACTTTCAGCAGGATTTTCTGAGCGATGACTAGGCGGTGGCGACGTGTGAACGCCGAGGACGGTGGCGATCAAGCGCCAGTGCCTAGTGGATTCCAGTCTCAGAATCTTCAATCTTTGCTCTCTTTCCAAATTCTTCTCTTTAAGCTTTAATTCTGCATGTTTTCTTCCTTTTTTCAGCCAAAGTCTTTAAGTTTCTTCCAAAATCTCCAACATGGCTCCTTACTACAAAATCATGCAAATCTAACTATAAGTGCATTGAAAGCTCATAAAAGATATAATATTAATTGAAAATCAACTAAAAATAAGCTAAAAATGCATGATTTTGGGTCATAAAAAGGTATATTTTGGAATCACAACATGTGTGTATAAACTTCTTCCTCTCAACCGGTGGTCAAGCTCATGTTCTGATTCGTTATAGTTTGACTGCAAGAGAGTACCTACTTACTTTTAATTTTTGTGTGACTCTATAAGCATCTACTTATTTATAGTATTTGTTTTAAAATTCACCTTTGTTTGTCTTTAGCTTTTACTTGTTTTGTTGGATTTTTCTTTTCATTCTTAAGCTTCATAGTTGTTTTTGTTTTTTAGTTTTTGGTATCACATGACATCATTTTTTGTGCAGTATTTTTGTGTGCTTTTGAGTCAGTTGAAAAAGTACCATTGTGTTGCACCTCCCTAAAGGGATCTGATAACCTCTACGAGATAGCTGAAAGAAAAAAGACCCAGAACTGCAGCCTTAGCAAAAACTTAGCTTGAATAACTTTTTAGCAACCAACTTCCTAGTGTCGCTATAAGTCTGATGCGGTTCATTTTATACATATTTTTACATGATTTTAGCCTAGTTTCGACTACCTATGGATAGATCCTTAATATGTTCTTATGGTAAAAATACTAGTTACTGCTTTACTTGTGCTATTTGCAGGTTAAATATGAATGGAATGAAGACTGTAGAAAACCACACTTCGGACTTAGCATTTGGAGCAGAACTTAGGATTCTCAACCTAGAAGGAATGACATGGACTACAAACGACAACTTCACATGAGCGTCAAGTTCAGCAAGTCCAGTGAAATCCAGCATTTGATGAACGTGAGCTGAAGATGTCCAGTTCACGACACCATTCACTGGACATGACCTAGACAATGTGAAGTAGTGCAGAAGTGAAGTAGCAAAAGATTAAAGAGAAGATCACAGCCTTCGAACGACAACGTCTCTCAATGGTCCCAATGTGATGATCACCAAATGCCATCATCTGGAGAACGTGAGAAAATGATGATCGAAAACTGTAGAGTCTAGTGAAGCCAAGTCAGTGCATGGTGACAGAGATAGAACACTTCCAGGTGATGCTCAGCTGAAGCCACCGCCAGCTGAGTGTCTGACCACCATCTGGAGTACTAGGGATTAATCACATTTATCGAGGCTTTTTACATATGAAATCAACAATTTTGACTGAAGAATTATCCTCACTCCTGTGATTTCATTACTTATGATTGACTAATTGTAAACTGCATGCACGGAATTAAAAGTGATGTGTCCATGCACAATTGGAGTGGAAAGCAGCTGGAGAAGCTTATAATGTAAGCTTCCAATTTTGGGACTAAAATAGCAGAAAGGGCAGCTGTCAACCACGTGAAAACCAGCTTCCTTCACTGCTGAATTTACCTTTCTACCCCTGCTGTTGTAATTATTTTCTAACGTAATTGTAATGGGTATAAATACCCAAGGACAAGTCCTCTAAGACATCTTTTGTTCACTTTATCATTCGGCTACTTAAAAATCTTCTCCAGTACTCCTCGAGTTAGGGTTTCAAGCATGACGGGTTGTGAGCTCGGATCTATGGAGTTCTAAGCTCCATATCAGAGAGGAAGCCCCAAATGATGTAGTGTTGGTGTGAATCAGGCATACATCAACACTCTACTCGCAACTGTAGTCCAACCATCGAGTTCCCTTCGACAGAGCTGTGTGTCGGATTACCACACACTCTTCCCCGATACCACGACAGAGCTCTTTATCGGTTGTCAGTGCTTGAGTGTATGTGTAATGCTTGATTCCTTTAGCTGTGTATATATTGGATGTTTGAGGCTATATTATTGCACGGTTGATGCAAGTTCCTTAGTTACTAATTCTTGTGTGTTCATAGTTAGACCCCGATTGTGTATTCCCTTCCTTCCAAGGGGTGTGTTGAGTCGCAATTGAAGTGCGAATTCTATTTTTCCTCTGGAAACATGTTGAGTTGCATCCGAACATGCAAATAAGATAGATAGCCAGTCGGAACGTAATCCCTGATATGTTATAATCCCATCTGTTATGTCATAGCACAACCCGAACTCAAATGGTGGCCTAATCTCTCCCTCAAAACCAACCTTATTACCAATATGCTATTTTGTGTGCTTTATTAATGCTTGCTAGTTATATGTATGCTTTCCTGCTCATTAATCAAAAGAAAATTAAATGTGTTCAAAGCTTTGTTGGTCTCTGTAGGATCGACACCTAACTCACTACACGATGGGGACTTAGAATCCCTTAGTGTGGAAAAATTTGGTTTTTATTTTGTAGTGGCGCCGTTGCTGGGGAGAACGGTAGCCTTTGTGTGGGTTTGATTTTATGTTGAGTAGCGTGCAAAAATATCCAGGTGCAGTGTGTTGCCAATCCAGTTGCTTCGGAAGTGGCTTAAGGGAAAGAGAAAATGGAAACGGGGAATAAGCCACCAGATAAGGGAAAATCAATTCAGAGTGCAGTTGACTGCACGAGATAGAAGTTTCTGGAATCTATAAGTGAGACTCAAATGAAAGAGTCGGTAGCTGAGCTTATTCTGTATACTTCGAAACACTCAAAACAGTTAAAGAATTCATTGACCAGAAATGGTTAATCTTAGCATGAGGTTGGTGTGCCTATTGCAGAAATGCCCTTAAAGATCAAGGACCCCAAAATGAGCACTAATCCTCACAGGAACTCTCTTAAGGTTCCCTATAACTCTAATATAAGAACGAGCTTCCATACCGAAGAACTGCTAAAAGCTTTAGGGAGTATTCCATGTACTGAGCGCAATTAAGGTGTAGTACCCCCTGTTAAAAAGCAAACACGTCGAGGGAAAAACTGATCAAGGGGGTCACGATCATAACCTGGCAACCCGACTGGGAAAAGCCCAAATTAACCAAACGAGACACATTAATCCATCTACACTGGTAACAGAGGCAGCGGAAATGACCTCTGCTAAAAAGGGAAACTGGAGTCTGGCTGTAGACTATAAATGCAGCTCTTCTGGGTGACAACGCAAATGAATAATTTTTGCTTCTTAATTTATAGTTTTCTTTTTTATTTTCAGAGATTAGCTTGCATGTTGGTGCGTTGTAGGAAAACAAGGAAAGTCCAGGATGTAGATGACGCATATCATAAGGATTCAGCAATCAGGAGTAGTCTGATCTTAAACTATTTCCTTTTGATCAATTATGCTAATATAACATCTTGGGGGCTTTACAGCCTATGATCACGAATGAGAGTTTCAAATGCATAATTGCCATTGAGGGTGAAACTCATGTCATTCTTTTTACCATTCCCACGTGTGGCAAACAGTAGTCTATAGGATAATAATTGCAGTAATAGCACATAACATGGACTTAGAAAGGGTTATGATGAAGAAAGTATTGGGGGGAGGAGGATAACTTAAGGATAGAATCTTGTGTGCACATGTAAAGTATATAGCTACACAGCCCCAGGTAAGTCATCCAACCTCCTGTTTCTCTCAAAAATTGTACAACTGAGCAAATATTAAAATTTGCATTTTCTGATCCAGAATGTATTTTTTTTCAAAAGCTTTCAAATATTCCAAGTGTTCTTTCTGACAAGGTCAAATTCAATAAGTGTATTGACTTGCTTTAAACGAGATAATGCTGAGTGTGAAATGAGATCTATGAATTATTTTCTGCTTTATTCACATTGTGTCCAAATCATCTTGAGTGAGCACAATTGAGCTTCTATAAGTATTTTTCAACTGCTTACTCTTTGTTGTGTGTGTGAATGACTTCTGCTGAGGAGAGTAACTAGAATTTGTAGAAAGTATACATGTTGCTGCTTGGTGTTGGTATAGAATGTTGAAAGGATAAAAAACATTAGAAACATGTATGTTAATCTCCTCTCTTCTGGCCAACCTAACACAATGAACCTTAGGACTAACCAATAGATCCCCAACATTTCTTTGAACACCCTAAAATATAATAAACACAACAGCCTTCTTTTTTGATCCCATCACTTGTGAACCACCTACGGAACTCGACTGAATATAAGAAGGATTTTAAAGCTGAACATTTTGACAAAAAGACTCAGTTCTGTACTTTTGAACATTATGAGAATAAAAAGAGAAGTGAGGTACAATGAAGCCCTGGACTTCCTTGGAAAAACAATAGAAAAGTAAGAGAAAATTGAAAAAGTAAAAGAAAATCGGAACAAAAAGAAGAATACGAACAAATGTTCTAAGATGAAGAAGTGAATGACAACTAAGCCTTGAACCTTCATCTCAAAAGAGATTCCTAGCCTTTTAAGCTTTAAAAGGAAAGTGAAATAAAGATGGTTGAGTTCCTCAGGTATGTGAAGCCTCTAGTTTTCTAGCCTTAACCAATTCTTCTTAAGCCTTACCTTATCCCTTGTATACTTTTCTGATTGATGTTTTATGCATAGAATTAGTGTGAATGTGTGATCTTTCCCTAAACATATGGTTGATGTTTCTCAACAAGAGTCCTTAGAGTCCAATATATATATATGATACCCTGAGTCGAGTATAGCTCTCTTGAGCCTACTTGTGAGGGTGACTGGACTAGGAAATAATTCGAAAGGAATCTTTTCATGTTTAGGTGAATCTACATGTTTTGTTGAGTTGATATGCTTTTCGAGTTTGTCTTGTCTAATTTTAAACTCTACACTTGGAAAAGATCAAAACGTCTAGAACACATTTTCTGTTCAACTGTATAAATTCCCTAGAACAAAGATTGACTTTGCTTGAGAACAAGCAAAATTCTTAGTTTGTGGGGATGGAGTGCAAAAGTTTCATCATATTTATCGAGGCTTTTTAAATATGAAATCAACAGTTTTGTGTGAAGAATTATCCTCACTCCTGTGATTTCATGACTTATGATTGACTAATTGTAAATTGAAGGCACAAAATTAAAGTGATGAATCCATGCACAATTGGATTGGAAAGCAGCTGGAGAAGCTTATAATGTAAGCTTCCAATTTTGGGACTAAGATAGAAGAAAGGGCAGCTGTCAACCACGTGAAAACTAGCTCCCCTCACTGCTGAATTTACGATTCTACTCCAGCTATTGTAATTATTTTCTAACCTAATTGTAATGGTATAAGTACCCAAGGACAAGTCCTCTAGGGCATCTTTTGTTCACTTTATCATTTGGCCATTTAAAAATCTTCACCAGTACTCCTCTGTTAGGATTGAATACATAAGTTATGCTTGTATTGTACATTTTCCCAGTTAATATATAGATTTAATGTTTTAGTTAAATTTGTTGTGCATTATTTGTCCATTTATATTATGTTGTTAGATGATTAGGTGTCTTGTGTGACACAGTAGATCTCATCATTGGTTAAAAGACATCATATATAAATGAGGTTCGTAACCGAGACAATTTTGGATAAACTGTCAGTTTAGGTTATTAAGTGATTCGGATAATTGGTTTGTCTAAACTGATTAAATCATATAGATATGCCCGGGGCGTATTGAACTTTACCATTTAGAATAATTTGTCTTATATTGATTTAATAGACAAATCGTTCTTAGTATTCTATCTCTTAATCCCTAGACTTGAGTGGGCATGAGGATTAGACATAGTGTACTTTGATCTGCCAATGGGTGAGGTCAATTGTGGCGAATAGTCTCGGTGGGTTGGGTGCGCGTGTTTAGTTACTTGGTGTACTGCAGCTTGTCGAAAGGAAACCATGTACCGGTATGTCCGGGGTGATGGTGCTCCCGAGATGAGCTCGTTATGTTTATTATACTAAACCCACCCGGTGGACTTATGTCCGGTATAGTAAAAAGTCGAGTGGTACTAGTCTCGGAATTAAAGAAGTTAATTAAATAATTTATCAATAAATTAATAAATTAACGAGCACTAAATCTTTGATGTGGGCAGATTAAGAATAAATTAATTTTGTTGTTCCGGAAGTAATTCTGGTGTAGGATGGTAGTACCAAAATTAATTCGTTAGTGGTACGATTAATTTTGTAGTGGGTTAATTGAATAAGTAGAATTAATTAATTAATTATTCCTAAGGGTTAATTAAGTAATTAACAAAGTGGAATTATTTAATTAATTAATTAAGTCTTAAGTTTCAATTATAATTAGGAAATCCTAGAGATTAGGAAATCTAATTGGATTTGGTTTATCCTATTATATTAGATTCGTTACCTAATTAGATTTGAAAACTAATTAATTACCTAAATCTATTAGGAAGGTCAATCCTAAACTAACTTGGGATCTCTCTTGTAACTCTATATATAGACAATGGATTAGCAATTACATAACACACAATTCATAAGTTTTCAAGACAAGAAAATTAGAGCGATAAAATCCCAGAGAGAGAAACTAATTCCCTCTCAAGAAATTGGATTTCTTAAGCTTTTTGGCTGGCTGGATTTTCCTCCTAAACTGGCGGCGCGTGGCTTTCTCTCTCCCTCCAAGTGATGCGTGAACTTCACGAGCTAGGGGCAGGCAGTTGCTGAATTTTCTGGCGACCCAGTTGTGTTGATTGCTGATCAATTGCTCATTAGATCATTGCCCACACAACGTGCAATCAAAGTCTTGAGTCATACAAGGGATCACCTGAGTTCACGCTTCAAGAGGTACTTTCTGTGATTCCGCTTTTTTTTTAGAAATTATTGTTGCGTGGTAAATCAAATGAGTACAAACCAAGATCCTGCGTAATGTTATTTCAAGCAAGGATTGAAATAGCGATTATGCTAGAGTCTAGGCCTGGTGAAAGATTTTGATTCTAGAATGCGTAACACGAAAGTGAGTTTTTGACCGGGCCCGAGCAGATAATCTTTCATCCTCGAGCTAGGGTTTTAAGCATGACGGGTTGTAAGATTGGATATATTAAGTTCTATGCTCCATATCAGAGAGGAAACCCCAGATGGTGTAGTGTTGGTGCGAATCAAACATACGGTAGCACTCTACTTGCAACTGTAGTCCAACCATCGAGTTCCTATCGACAGAGCTGTGTGTCAGATTACCACACACTCTTCCCCGATTCCACGGTAGAGCTCTTTATCAGTTGTCAGTGCTTGAGTGTATGTGTACTGCTTGATTCCTTTAGCTGTGTTTATATTGGATGGTTGAGGCTATATTATTGCACGGTTGAAGCAAGTTCCTTAGTTGCTAATTCTTGTGTGTTCATATCTGGACCCGATTGTGTATTCCCTTCTTTCCCAAGGGTGTGTTGAGTCACAATCAAAGTATGAATTCCATTTTTCATTCGGGAACATATTGACTTACATCTGAACATGCAAATAGGATAGTTAGTCGGACGAAACGTAATCCCTGATATGTTAGAATTCCATTTGCTATGTCATAGCACAACTCGAACTCAAATGGTGACCTAATCTCCCCCTAAAAACCAACATTATTACCAATCTGCTATTTTGTGTGCTTTATTAATGCTTGCTAGATATATGTATGTTTTCCTGCTCATTAATCAAAAGAAAATTAAATCTAGTGCAATGCTTAGTTGCTCTATGTGGGATTGACACCTAACTCACTACACGACGGGGTCTTGGAATCCCTTACTGTGGAAAAATTAGGTTTTTATTTTGTAGTGTTTTCCGCACTCCACCATCACCAGCACGGGGCAGCAGGTAGAAGCCAGAAGAACAATTAGTATGCCGATGCCAGCTAAGGGCAGGACCACAGGAGACACGAAGTACAACATTACAGCTAATGGTCCCCGTCCGATAAGACAAAAAGTACACCGGCATAGGAATCACGTGGTTGAAGTACACCCAAAACAGTGTTGCAGGTTACTTTAACCATTTCTAAACTATGCAAGAATGCTTTTATGGCTGGATATCATCATTTGCCCCCTGAAATATGCCAAGAGGCATCTTGCAATCCTTAGCCACCAAGCAATCCAGAAATTTCCATTTTAGCCATCCAACATTCTCTTTATTAGATTTTCTTCTATAAATAGCAGTAGCCAACTCCAAACTCATTAACAGAGACAGTAGGAAGTAAGGAGTAGTAGAGTAGGAGTTCAGAGTTTTTTCCCTTTTAATTCTTTACTTGGGTTGTTTTATCCGAAACTCATTTTCTTTTCTCTTTGTTCAAGTTTTTCTTAGCATTTGAGTGTTGATTTGGAACCGATGAGGTTCTAAGTGTTGCTGGGGTTTTTATTCCTCTAATGAGGTAGAGGCAAGGTGGAAGTATCGCCTACAAAATGTGCACTAAAGGGGGTTTGATAGTGCCAAACTGCATGCCTAACCTTCTCTGCCGGCTGATGAGTGGAATAGACTACTATCAAAATCTGCTGAGCACTCCTTTATATGTGAGCTTCCACTGATTCTTTTCATGGTGAGTGTTGTAGTATAGGTTCTCCAGTTAAATTAACAGCGTGAGTAGAGAGTTTTGTGAGGATGTCACAGAAGTCCGAACCATGGCAGTATCATATAATTTAAGGGGATGTGGAGTCACAAAAGTCGGAATGCTCGTAGGGAAATATTAATTGAGAATACCTTAGCAACTATATACTCTGTGACTCCCGGAGTTTAACAAAAGTCGGAATGCTTGTAGGGAAGTCTTAATTTACAATACCTTAGCTACTATATACTCTGTTAAACTCATGAGCCTAGCAGAGTCGGAATGCTTGTAGGGAAGTCTTAATTGATGATACCTTAGCAACTATATACTCTGTAAAGCTCACGAATGAACAAAAGTCGGAATGCTTGTAGGAAGATCTTAATTGATGATACCTTAGCAACTATATACTCTGTTTATTCAAGTTCTGGTATTATATATATGTGGTAAGGAGGTCCAGTCCCCTAGGTTGGTTGGACTGGTGCTAGGCCTTACACAAGAGCGACTGGGGACTATATGGTCAATTGATAAGGTGATCGTGGAGTAAGTGACATGGGTGTTGTTCGAGTTGAGTCAGAACTGGGTGCTCTTCGTCATATTCTTGATCCTCGCTGCTGGGAAGCTTTAACCTTTGTTGTCAACTGCAAGCCATAATCAAAGCCTTTACTTTTATATGGAAGTAAAAATCACAACTCTCATCATTTGTTTCTCTGTTCATATAATTCATCTTTTCATCTTTATTTTACGAACCTCACTAGTCTGCTTACTTTATTTCTTTATACTTGTTCTGTTTTGTTGATATTTCAAACTTGGCAGTAAGATTCTACTCTCCGTTCCTTGTGGATTGACCCGTATACTACGTTCATTCATTGTATTAGATTATAAATTATTAATTCTGAGTGGTACATGACACTAAATTCGTTGGCATCAAAGCCTCTCGTGATATTTTTGGGTTCAATATAATTGGTGACAGCTGCTCGAATTATCGCTGAAAGTTGCGAACTTGTTCCCCCTTGCGCACAAATTGTTGTGCCCGTAGTAAGCCTTTACCGTTTAGCTTCTTTTCAATCTAGTCTTTATTTCTTCTTTATCTTTGTTTTTGTTTTGTATTACACTTGGTTTTTTGTGTTATACATTATTTCGCAAGATGACATTGAACCAATAAGGTACCCCCAAAAGTAATCAACATGGAAGAGCAGCATAGCTTGCATTTGATTAGGAACTACAACCTAGTCATAGTGCAATCGTTAGCTGCTCAACCTACATTGGATGTCAGCCAAAACCAGCATGATAATATCTTTCATATGTGGTGTAAGATTGAGGATCAGAAGAAATGTCTACTCATCATTAATGGTGCTAGCAGCACAAACGTAGTAAGTGAGTCTTTGGTTAAAGATTTGCAACTAACATGTTTACCTCATTCTAAGGCTTACTGGTTGCAATGGCTAGATAACAATGGTGAAATTCAGGTACAACGACAGGTAGTGATGATCTTCTACCTTTACCCTATAAGGGAAGAGGTCATCTGCGATGTTGTTCCTATGACTGCATGTCACATATTATTAGGAAGGCCATGGGAATTTGACAAAAAAATTTCCAGGGATGACTATACTAATTGGTATTATTTCTTGTTTAAAGGAAAAAAACAAATTGTTACCTCTTGTTCCTTCTCAGGTTGCTCTAGCTCAAAATAAGATGTGGGAATAACGAGAACTTAGCAGAAAATCTAACCCTTTTAATACAGGAACGGGCATGCTGAAGTCAAAAAAATGAGAGGCTTGGCAACTCTCTCCCACTTCCAAGGGATCTACGAAATCCCCTATGGGAGGGAAAAGAGCTGCGAAAGCTACCTAACCCCAAAAGGAAATTGCAAGACTTCCTGAGGGAATGGACCTAGTTTTGAAATCCTTATCTCTTTCACCTTGTATTCCAGTGCTTTCTGCTGGAATAGATGAAGAAGCTGATAAAGAAGTTGAATCATCTACAGAGATAGCTGTGGAAGAATATACTACTAACCCAGTTGATATTCCTAATTCTGTTGTTTCTGATGTCTTGCAGCAAGAGCTATCTGAGTATTACACTCCAGACAGATCTATTTACAGAGGAGATCTATGTGAGACACAAACTCAAATCGTGTCCCTCAAAGATCCCGAGGATCCATTGCTGAAATCACTTAAGTTTCAATTTATACATGATCGTGTGAATCTTTATCGCCAACGGAAGCAATGTTAATCAATTCTAGCCTTGGAAGATAAAGTGTAAAATCATGTTTCGCTCATTCTGTCTGTTGAACATAGACTGCACAAGATTCGAGGACGAATCTTTTCTGGGAATGAGAGAATGATGGAAATATGGGCTCGTCATGGACCATGGTTGATATTTATCTTCTAGCTTTCAAATCCCAAGATTCAGAGGTGAAGTTCAACCCAAATGAGCCCAAGATGAAGATTTTATCATGCAAAAAGGCACTTGGGTCAACATATGGGTCAAGCCCATCAAAAGGGGTTAAAAGAGATGTCACATGACATCAATATGCATGTCCAAATTACAGGGTATGCCTAGTTACGAAATTTCCCCATGGGAGCCTATGGAAACTACTATCTTGTATCCTTATATCCATTAGTAGATATCGTCGAGCTCGATGACAAGATCCAGAACAAAGAAAGTCTGTTCGACAGAGTCCAACCCTATGAAGTTGCTGATTGAGTCTGAAGCCCAATAGGCCCAAGCCCATTTGCATTACTCGAGGGCCAAGCCCATTAACCTTTTGAGGTTAAGAGAAGATGGACTCATAGAGTGAACGTAGATGATGGCAGAAGCCCACAACAGAGGTTGAAGATTGGGTTCGTAGTGAAAGAAGCCTACATATGAAGGCCCTGTTAGTTTTGAATACTGAAAAGCTATTACTTGTATAAAAAACTAATACCCAGGTGACATTTCATTTTATTTCAGTATTAAATTTGTTCCATTATATCATAGAACTAGATAACGAGGTGTAGAAAAGCACAGTAGATCTCGTTATTGGTTAAAATAATGATATATATAAATAGATACTCGTAACTGAGATAGTTTGAACATACTATCGGTTTAGGTTATCGTGTGATTTGGAAATTAGTTTTTCTAGACTAATTAAATCATACGGATGTGCCCGGGGCATATTGAGCATGACCTGTTCGGGATTGAATTAACTTGTACTGATCGGCGTAGTTAATTCGATCCTAGTATTCTAATCTCTTAATCCCTAGATTGGAGCGGGCATGAGAGTTAGATATCGTATGCTTTGATTTGCCAAAGGGCGCGGTCAATTGAGGCCTAGATCTCGGTAAGTTGGGTATGCAATGTTTGGCTTCTTTGTGTGTCATTGCTAGTCGAAGGAATCCATGTACCGGTTCGCCAGGTTGATGGTGCTCTCGAGATGAGCTTGAAAGGTTTATTATACTAAATCTGGCCAGTGGACTTTATGTTCGGTATAATAAGAAAGTCGAGTGGTACTAATCTCGGATACCAAGAAGTCAATGAATTAATTTGTCAATAAATTTATGAATCGACGAGCACTAGATCTTTGATGTGGGGAGATAGAAGAATAATAAAGTGAGCGTGAAGTAAATTCATTTTTGAGCGGTAGTTCCATAATTGGTCCATTAGTGGTACGACTAATTATGCGTTTAACTAATCGACAAAGTGAATTAATTAATTCTAAAGGTTTAATTAATATTTAATTGACTAAGTGGGTTATACGAAATAATCCTAAGGGTTCGATTAAATTTAATTAACGAAGTGGGTTAAGAAATTAATTCGAAAGGTTCGATTGGAGTTGATTAGTCTAGGGAAGACTAAGGGGTCAATGAAAGTCAAACACTAAGGCCAACTCAAAAGCTCACTAGGTCTCCCTTGAAACTCCTATAAATAGCTTAAGTTAGGCATTTATAAGACATAAGAAACCTTGTAGGCAAAGTTGCCTCTTCAGAGAGAAGGGGGAGCCTAGAGAGAGAACTTCATCTTCTTCGATTAGTTCTTTCTCGAAGTTGGTTTCTAGATCTTTTTTTTTTCGAGAGCTCAGCCCATTAGTAGCCTAAGAAGACCCCGTTAGATTGATTCCCCGTTTATTGGTCCGATTAACCACTGCCCAGTTTTCCGCAGCTCCGCCCGTTTTTGCGATCAGCAGCAAGTGTCCGACGTTTGGGCTGCCAGTTTTTCTTGGGCTTGATCTTCTTCCATCATGCTAATCCTTTGGCTTGTTCCTTGGATTCACCAAAGTCTAGATCTCCGGTCAGTAGAAGATTCATTTAGCTGCATACGAGGGTTTTCATAATAGCCTCAGGCCTCCGGGCTATTTCAAATTTAGGAGGTTTGAGTTTTCTCAAAGTGGGTTTCTTTGGATTTTTCAATTTGTGCCTTAGCCATCCCATGGACATTTGCCCACTCAATTTCAGGATTTTTTGGAGTTATTCTCGGGACTCTTTAGTGGATTCACGGGTTTTCTTATTGCGAAGGACACGCTTCAAAGGTATAATCTTTAAAGATTTCCGCTTTAATTTAAATATTCAATTTTTGCGTGTCGTTTTAATAAATTGAACTAGTATAAGCCTAGATCCGTTCAGGGGAAATGATTTTAAGCCTGAGCCGAATCGAAAGTCTCCGATTCTAGAATGTATAGCACAAAAGTGAGATTTTTGGTTTAGCCTGGACTAGATCTGTTTCCTTCAGGCCCATGTCACTCCCTAAGCCCATTTGAAAACCTTCTCTCTTCCTATAGGACTTTTACTTTTATTGTACTTAGAATTCTTGAAGGTTTTAGAAGTGTATTTTGTTTATAATAGGATATGCTGAGTCTTCTCTTCTAGATTAGGTTTTACTTTTGTTTATAATCTCTCTCTAGGTTGGCCGAAATTCTGAAGCAACTAGAGTTAGAATAGGAATTGTTTTCAATCTCTGAATCACTAGGATTTGAGATTACCTTTTTAGAAAATGAAGAGAACTTCATGTAAGCTCTATAAATAGAGCATCCACACGCATGAATAGATACATCTTGACATTATTTGATAAATTTTAATCTCTTTTGAGTGGTCTTGCGAGATCGTGACCCTTCCTCGAGGGGAATTCACAAACCTTTTATTGGATACTAGTTTAGGTTGAACTACACCCAGTGTTACTCTTGCGAGAGAACAACCCCCATCATAAGCCAATTCTCCATCTTCCTACTTGTCCAAGTGAGAAAGTGAAATAAACACATGTTTTTAAGGTTAAGTTGTTTCCGCTAATTTATCCATCAGTCAGATAACATATAGAATAGTTCCTTTAGAAAGTTTACCCTAGGTTTTGATTCCTCAAGAAAACGCATCACGTGGGAATGTGGATGCCAAGATGTAGAAGTAGAGTTGGATAATACAGTAGCTGTGAAGTTGGTGGGCACGTCAAAAAGTGGGGTTGGATTTTAGGTGAGCTTGGTGCATGGAATAAGGGAGCTAATAGGGAGCTAATAGGTGAGCTAATAGGGTGCATGGACACATCACACCTACAGTGAAACTAATTTTATGGCCCATTGCTTAGCCTCATTAGGAAGGAACAGTGATAAAGACTATTAGAGGCTAGAAAAACCCCCATTGGAAGTTCTGAAAGATTATCTGCCCGGGCCCGATCAAAAATTCACTTTCGTGCTACACATTCCAGAATCGGAATCTTTCACCAGGCCTAGACTCTAGCATATCGCTATTCCAATCCTTGCTTGAAATAACATTGTGCAGGATCTTGGTATGCACTTATTCGATTTATCACGCAACAAAATAATTTCTAATTAAAGCGGAAGTTTAAAAATACCTCTTGAAGCGTATATTCAGCTGATCGCTTGTATGACTTAAGACTAGGCTCGAACATTGTGTGGGCAACGATCCAACAAACCAACGATCAGCAATTCTTCATAATTGAACTCGCCAGAAAAAATCTCTGGCTTGCCCCCCTGCGCGTGAAGTACACGCGCCGACTGCTGCCCGAGAGATCGCCCACGCGCCGCCACACAATTCTCACGTGCCACCCAAAAATAGTGAAAATCTGGACGCTTTTATGGACAATGTGCAGCCGCCCAAAGCTTCTAAAATCCGACTTTAGAGAGAAGAAAAATAATTCTTTCTCTAGGATTTTATCTCTCTAGTTTTCTTGTCTTGAAAACTTATGAATTGTGTACTATAGAATTGCTAATCCCTTGTCTATATATAGAGCTACAAGACAGACCCCAAGTTGGTTTAGGATTGGTCTTCCTAATGGATTTAGGTAATTAATTAGTTTCTAAATCTAATTAGGTAACCAATCTAATAGGATAATCCAAATCCAATTAGATTTCCTAATCTCTAGGATTTCCTAATTCTAATTGAAACTTAAGACTTAATTAATTAATTAAATAATTCCACTTTATTAATTACTTAATTAACCCTTAGGAATAATTAATTAAATAATTAATTCTACTTTTTTAATTAACCCACTACAAAATTAATCGTACCACTAACGGATTAATTTTTGCACTACAATCCTACACCAGAATTTCTTCCGGAATAACTAAATTAATTTATTCTTAATCTCCTCACATCAAAGATTTAGTGCTCATTAATTTATTAATTTACTGATAAATTAATTAATTAACTTCTTTAATTCCAAGATTAGTACCACTTGACCTTTTTACAATACCGGACATAAGTCCACCAGCTGGGTTTAGTATAATAAACATAACGAGCTTATCTCGGTAGCACCTTTACCCCGGAAGCACCGGTACATGGTTTTTTTTTTTGACAAGCAGTAGCACACCAAGTAACTAAACACGCGCACCCAACCCACCGAGACTATTGGCCACAAAAGACCTCACCCATTGATATATCAAAGTACACTATGTCTAATCCTCATGCCCGCTCAAGTCTAGGGATTAAGAGATAGAATACCAAGAACGAATTGCCTATTAAATCAGTACAAGACATATCATTATAAATGGTCAAGTTCAATATGCCCCGGGCATATCTATATGATTCAATTAGTTTAGACAAACCAATTTTCTGAATCATCTAATAACCTAAACCGATAGCGTGTCTAAAACTGTCTCGGTTACGAACCTCATTTATATATTATGTCTTTCAACCAATAATGAGATCTAATGTGTCACACAAGGCACATCATCTAATTATATAATATAAATGGATAATATATGCACAACATATAAACCAAAACATTAAATCGATATATTAACTGGGAAAAAATATAATACAAGCATAGCTTATGTATTCAAACCTAACAATCTCCCAGTAATACTTAAGTTGTGCTTTAAGTATATAACTACATTCATCTTTTACAATCTACAATATATCTAGAAAAACTATCATAACTCTCCTAAGTATCTGATCCCCATGCCCTCCACGTGAGCATCAAAGAGTTTTGAAGTCAATGTCTTCGTGAAAGAATCTACAAGGTTATTCTCCGATGCTATCTTTGTTATGACCACGTCTTCTCTCTTGACGATATCTCGTATTAAGTGGTACTTGCACTGTATATGCTTACTCGCCTTGTGGGCTCGTGGTTCCTTCGATTTTGCCACTGCACTGTTGTTATCACAGTACACTGTGATCGACTTCTGCAAATCATGAATCACATCTAAGTCAACTAGTAAGTTCTTGAGCCACACTTCTTCTTTTGCTACCTCTAATGTGGCAACGTATTCAGCCTTCACGGTAGAGTCCGCCACGCATCTCTGCTTGACACTCCGCTATACTATGGTCTCATCTCCCAAAGTAAATACATACCCTAAGGTAGACTTGTTCTTGTCTCTGTCGCCTTGGAAATATGAATCTGTGTAACCTCGGGGTACCAGCTCAGGCTCCTGATACACCACACTTGGTCTCTCGTTCTGTGCAAATACTTGAGAATGCATTTAACTTCTTCCCAATGAGCTTTCCCGGGGTTACTCTGATATATGCTTACAATGCCAACGGCATAACAGATATCAGGCCTCATACACAACATCGCATACATGAGACTTCCTACTGCCGAAACATAAGGAACTGTTTTCATGGCATCTATTTCTTCAACAGTCTTTTGAGACTGTTCTTTAGATATATGCACTCCATGTCTGAAAGGTAGAAAACCTTTCTTGGAGTTCTACATGTTAAAACGGGCCAGAATCGTATCTATGTATGAAGCTTGAGAGAGCGTTAGTGAACGTTTCCTACGATCTCGAATTATCTTGATCTTAAGGATATATCCTACTTCTCTTATGTCCTTTATATCAAATTGTTTGCACAGCCATGCCTTTACGACTGATAACACTTTCTTATTATTGTCAATAAGTAAAATGTCATCTACGTAAAGCACAAGAAACACCAACGTATTTCCATCACGTCTGCGGTACACACATTGCTCATCCGGACACTGAGTAAATCTGTAGGATTGCATCACCTCATCAAACCGGATGTTCCAAGATCTGGATGCCTGCTTGAATCCGTAAATTGACCTCTTAAGCCTGCAAACCTTATGCTCTTGGTCTTTTTCAACGAATCTCTTTGGTTGCTACATGAAGATGGTTTCCTCAAGACTTCCGTTAAGGAAAGCTGTCTTGATATCCATCTGTCATATCTCATAATCTAAATGAGTAGCTATGGCCAAGAGAATCTGGATCGACTTAAGCATGGCCACTGGGGAAAAGGTTTCCTCATAATCGATTTCCTCATTCTGAGTCTACCCCTTCGCCAGAAGCCTAGCTTTAAAGGTTTCAACCTTTCCGTCAGGTCATCTCTTGTGTTTGTAGACCCACTTATATCCAATGGTTTAAAACCATCAGGTAGCTCCACAAGCTCCCAGACTTGATTGTGGTCCATCGACCCCATCTCGGATATCATTGCTTTTTGCTAAGATTTTGCATCTTTATCTCAGAGAGCCTCATTGTAGTTTACTGGGTCAGGCTCAAGCTTACCTAGGACTATGTCTGAGGCCTCTCCCATGCCAATGAACCTGTCAGGCTGTCTTACAACCCTCCCACTACGACGAGGCACCACCTGTGTAGGTGCATCATTTGTGATATCTTGTGCAGTGTGTGGTGTATATACTTGTGCTGGTGTATCAGGATTATCAGATTGTTTCCTAAGCTCTTCTAGTACTATCTTGCTCTTGGGCTTGTGATCTAAAATATAGTATTCCTCTAAAAATCTGGCGTTAGTGCTAACTATCATATTCTGATCTTTAGGACTATAGAACAGACCACCTTTCGCTCCCTTAGGATATTCTACAAACAGCATTACTTCCATTCTTGCATCTAACTTAGCCACATCTGCCTTAAGCACATGTGTTGGGTAAACCCAAATTCTGATATGTCTTAGACTGGGTTTGCGCCCGTTTTGCAACTCTGTCGGGGTTGAAGGCACGGTTTCAGATGGTACAAGATTTAGAATGTACATTGTTGTTTCCAAAGCATACCCCCAGAATGAATTCGGCAAATCACTATAGCTCATCATTGATCTAACCATTAACATGAGAGTTCGGTTCCTTCTTTCTGCTACACTGTTCTGCTGTGGTGTGTCAGGTGCAGATAACTAAGACTGAATTTTGATATCGCTGAGGTATTCTCAAAATTCATGAGATAGGTACTCACCACCACGATATAATCGCAGTGTCTTGATACTTTTACCGTTATGCTTCTCCACATTTGTCTGATACTCTTTGAATTTACTAAAGCATTCGGACTTGTGGCGCATCAGGTAAATATATTCGTAGCTTGAGTAATCATCTGTGAACGTCACGAAATACACAAACCCACCTCGTGCTTAGACCGACATTGGTCCACACAAGTCAGAATGAATCAACTCTAATACTTCTTTAGATCTAAGATGTTTTGCCTTAAACTGTCTCTTGGTTATTTTACCTTCCAAAAAGGAATCACAGGTTGAATAACTGTCAATCTCTAATGAACTTAAAGTTCCATCATTGACCAACCTCTGAATCCTACTAAGGTTTATATGACCTAGCCTGAGATGCCAAAGATAGGTTTGATTCATTTCAGAAGGTTTTTTCCTCTTATTAGTGTTAGATGATACGCCATTTATCTCTATGTTTTGCACAACAGGGGAGTTTGATATAATTATAAATAAGTTGTCAGCCAATGAACCATAACAAATAATTTTCCCATCTTTTCTAATAAAAATATAATCATCAGAAAAAATAAACTTATAACCATTCTTTAAGAGTTTAGAAACTGAAACAAGGTTCTTTCTAAAACTCAGTACATAAAGACAATTAACTAAATCTAGCCTAGAATTTTTGAAAATAAGGCTAACTACTCCCACTGCTTCTACTGACACTCTTGTAGTGTCGCCCAAGTGGATATCCAGCTCGCCTTCTCTAAGCTTCCGGGTTACTTGGAATCCCTGTAAAGAATTACAAACATGGTTTGTGGCGCCTAAATACACACACCAAGAATCTGTAGGAATCGCCACTAAACTTGTCTCAGTAATTAAGACAAAAACTATCGTACCTTTAAGCTTTGGACAATCCGATTTCCAATGTCCCGTTTTGCCGCACTTGAAGCATTTGCCTTTGCACTTATTCTTCTTTGCGATGTCTGGCTTGGCAGCATGTTTCTTCGTATTCTTCTTCTTGTTGTTCTTGCCTTTAGGGGCAGAAGAGGAGCTTGAAGCCTTTACTGTGACCAAAGCTTGCTTTTTCTCGTGAAAGATGCTTTCGGTAGACACCAATACTGTTAGGAGCTCGGGTAGAGTATAAAATCTTTGGTTCATGTTATAGTTGACCCGAAACTGCTCGAAACTAGAGGGTAAGCTCTGGAGAATGATATTGATCTGACTTTTTGGATCAATCTCACCTCCCTACACCTCTATCTCATTGATGTTGCTGATCATGTGAAGCACATGATCTCTCACCAATGAGCCCTCAGCCATTTTGGTATTCATTATCTTCCTCATGACTGCTTGCCTAGCTGTCCTACCTTGATAAGTGAACATCTTTCTCAGGTGAGCCATCATGTTAAAAGTAGAGAGTATGGGATGAAGCTGATGTTGTAGAACATTCAACATAGAGGCCAGAATGTAACACCGCGCCATCTTATCCATTTTTCTCCACCTCGTATAGGCATCCCTATCCTCTTGAGGGGATTCATCGTCAGACACATCTGGACGGACTTCGGTGAGCACAAACTTATACTGCTCAGCCGTCAGGACAATGTCCAAATTCCGACTCCAATCGATATAATTCGGACCAGTAAGTTTGTTATTTTTCAATATTGTAGCTAAAGGATTGAATGCCATATCGAAGACTGTAAATTAAATAAACAGACAATGTTTTAGTATTTATCTTAGAATTTCAAAAATAACAAGAAATTCTAACAATTATTGACTTTTCTCAAAACAATAATTTAAACTACCAACATCTCATTCACCGGGATTCTCGCAAGCCACGATAGTGTGGACGTTTACGCTAACCCACATTTGTTTGAGAAGAACCAAGTTCATTTAACTACACTATCAGACCAAACGATCTATTGATCAATGTAGCTAATAGTCAGTACTTTTAGCCGTACAAATAAGCAGCGTAACCTTGATGGGAGGAATACTTCAAATTGTACACTAAGTGTGTGTTATTACATGACTTCTAAGCTTGTTACCTCAGGATAGTGTGCCTCAGATGGAGAGGGTATCGCATTTCTCCTAGTTTAACTTACTCTAGTCATCGTACTTAGAAATTCATAATCTAGCGATTTTGTGGTTGGACTCATCCAACATGGATGAAGGCCCTTATGCAAACGTGCAAGTCCACCTATATCACATATGAACTCGTAATGGTGGCTATGGGGATATAAAACCAACCCGCTCCCACTTAGATTTCTAAATTGAGGGTTTTTCTGGTTTTAACATGCAATTAACTAATCCTAAGTTATGTGCAAACATAAAACCAGCATCCTTTAAAATTATGTATCTAAAATATAGCACAAAAATTAAAGCACAAAAAATTAAAACTATATATTCAGGAAATAAATACGTAAAAATAAATTTCCCGACTATCATGGTTTTAATTGCTTCCATCTTCTGCCTTGATCTCGTGTCCCGTCATGCCACTCGATGGATTGAGTTTTGAAAGTTGGAACTCAAAAAACCCAAAAAAAATGAAAACATAAAACGGCACACACACGGGACCCGAACGGACAGGGCCGCGTGCGCGTGAGCTGGGCCTGCGTGCGGCACCAGCACTACCTGCGCCGCAAATTTGCAATGCAGTGCTGGCGCTGCGGTGCGCCCCGTTCTGTCGGTGATTTCTTCACCGGCGTCGCCTTCCAGGTTCTCTGTCCTGTTCCCACTACGTTATTTAGTCTTCTTGCAATTCGTTCAGAGTTTTGTTGGTTTTCTAGGAATTAACGATAAACCCAAAACCCACGAATTCAAGTCGCCCACCATAACGTCTTCGATTACAAAATAAATTTTCTTACTATAAGGCATCTAGGAAAATAAAATTGAAATTACATAGAAAAAATCCTACTACGGCTTTGATATAATCCTACAAGGCTTTCAGCCCGTGGTTTTACTATTACAAGCATTTCATAAAAACCAAAACCCGGACATGTCCCGGGGTTTAATTAAAAATAATACAAATGCAACCATAATAGCCAGGATTTCTAAACCACCTGCAAATAAAACCATGTAATAAATCGAACAACCCCAAAACCAGGCTCTGATACCAATTGAAAGATTATCTGTCCAGGCCCGGTCAAAAATTCACTTTCGTGCTACGCATTCCAGAATCGAAATCTTTGACCAGGCCTAGACTCTAGCACAATCGTTATTCTAATCCTTGCTTGAAATGACGTTGCACAGGATCTTGGTATGCACTTATTCGATTTATCACACAACAAAATAATTTCTAATTAAAGTGGAAGTTTAGAAATACCTCTTGAAGCGTATACTTAGGTGATCACTTGTATGACTCAAGACTAGGCTCGAACGTTCTGTGGGTAATGATCCAACAAACCAACGATCAACAATTCTCCAAAATTTATCTCGTCGGAAAAAATCTCCGACATGCCGTCCCTGCGCGTGAAGTACACGCGCCGACTGCTGCCCGAGAGATCGCCCATGCGCCGCCGCACAATTCTCATGCTCCGCACAAAGATGTTGAAAATCAAGCCGCTTTTCTGGAGAATGTGCAGCTGCCCAAAGCTTCTAAAATCCGACTTTAGAGAGAAGAAAAATAATTCTCTCTCTAGGATTTTATCACTCTAGTTTTCTTGTCTTGAAAACTTATGAATTGTATACTATAGAATTGCTAATCCCTTGTCTATATATAGAGATACAAGAAATACCCCAAGTTGGTTTAGGATTGGTCTTCCTAATGGATAAAGGTAATTAATTAGTTTCCATATCCAATTACGTAACCAATCTAACAGGATAATCCAAATCCAATTAGATTTCCTAATTCTAATTGAAACTTAAGACTTAATTAATTAATTAATTAATTTTGCTTTGTTAATTACTTAATTAACCTTTAGGAATAATTAATTAAATAATGAATTCTACTTATTCAATTAACCCACTACAAAATTAATAGTACCACTAACGGATTAATTTTGGCACTAGCATCCTACACCAGAATTGCTTCCGGAACAACTAAATTAATTTATTCTTAATCTCCCCACATCAAAGATTTAGTGCTCGTTAATTTATTAATTTACTGATAAATTAATTAATTAACTTCTTTAATTTTGAGATTAGTACCACTCGACCTTTTTACTATACCGGACATAAGTCCACTAGCTGTGTTTAGTATAATAAACATAATGAGCTCATCTTGGGAGCACCATCACCCCGGACGCACTGGTACATGGTTTTCTTTCGACAAGCAGCAGCACACCAAGTGACTAAACACGCGCACCCAACTCACCGAGACTATTGGCCACAAATGACCTCACCCATTGGTAGATCAAAGTACACTATGTCTAATCCTCATGCCCGCTCAAGTCTAGGGATTAAGAGATAGAATACCAAGAACGAATTATCTATTCAATCAGTACAAGACATATCATTCTAAATGGTCAAGTTCAATATTCCCCGTGCATATCTATATGATTCAATTAGTTTAGACAAACCAATTTTTCGAATCATATAATAACCTAAACCGACAGCGTGTCCAAAACTGTCTCGGTTACAAACCTCATTTATATATTATGTCTTTCAACCAATGATGAGATCTAATGTGTCACACAAGACACCTCATCATCTAATTACATAATATAAATGGACAATATATGCACAACATATAAACCAAAACATTAAATCGATATATTAACTCGGATAAAGTATAATACAAGTATAGCTTATGGATTCAACCTAACAAGTTCAACGTTGGCTTGATCCTAATGTGGAGGAAGGGGCATAGGTGCGTCATGTAATAGCAGAATAAACTAGGCATTAAATCTCTTTGTTTTTGTAAAAAATAAAATTAGTTACAACATTTCCTTGTCTAGTGACTCCATGTGTTTTTTCAAAGAAGGGTCAAAAAATAAAAGATTAAGTTCCTGTTTGAACAAACATTATAAAAATATTTTAAGGGTTTTAAAAGTTACAAAAATTTATAAAATGTGTTTGGACAAAAATATGTATTATTTTGAAAAGGCTTAAATCCATTTTTAGTCCCTCATAACATGGTTATTCTAGTTTTGGTCCCCCCATATGTTTTAGTCACCAATTTTAGTCCCACTTAATTTTTTTTTTTTTGACAATTCTAGTCCTTTTTAACGGAAAAGTTTAGAAGATAACGGATTAATTCATTTGATCGCTAGTCAAACCTAATTTTTTCTTCAAAATGATTTGTACTGTGATGTTTTTAACCAATTTTATAATCCGGATCCTCATGAATATTCAATCCATTTAGTGTTTCGGCCATCATTTTGAATTGTGAGTCGATCTAAATGGGTTGATCATCCATGAGGAACCGAGTCATAAAATGGATTGAAAACATCATGGTGCAAATCATTTTGAAAAAAAAAATTAGGTTTGACTAGTTATCAAATGAGATAATTTGTTATCTTCTAAATTTTTCCGTTAAAAGGGACCATAATTGGTAAAAAAAATTTAAGTGGGACTAAAATTGGTGACTAAAACATATGGAGGACCAAAACTGGAATAACCCATGTTATGAGGGACCAAAAATAGATTTAAGCCTTTTGAAAATTTATTTTATAAAAATAATAGATAATAAGTACACTTTTTTAAAAACATGTGGGAGGTGTTTTTTTTAGTGTTTTTAGACTTTTTTTTTTATAAAAAAATTAGAGGTTCCATTTCTGGGTCAAACTCGGGTTATAAGACTTATGGGTCAATTTCTTCTTCCGGTTGCAAATCCCGTGAGGTGAGGGTGGCGAAGTGGTGGCTAGGGTTTCGGGTTTGGAGCCGTGAATCAGGAAGAGGAAAGGGAAAGCTTCGGTTGACGTTGCAATGATGCAGCGACATCGATCAGAAGGCGGTAGCTGAGCAGCAGAATAGGGGTTGTTACGGGTGTTGGAGTTGAATACATAAGCTATGCTTGTATTGTACATTTTCCCAGTTAATATATCAATTCATATTTTGGTTAATTTTAGTTGTGCATTACCAGTCCACTTATATTATGTAGTTAGATGATGAGGTGTCTTGTGTGACACAGTAGATCTCATCATAGGTTAAAAGACATAATATATAAATGAGGTTCGTAACCGAGACATTTTTGGATAAACTGTCGGTTTAGGTTACTATGTGTTTCGGATAATTGGTTTGTCTAAACTAATTAAATCATATAGATATGCCCGGGGCGTATTGAACATGACCAATAGGAATGATTTTTCTTGTACTGATTTAATAGAAAAATCGTTCTTGGTATTCTATCTCTTAATCCCTAGACTCGAGTGGGTATGAGGATTAGACATAGTGTACTTTGATCTGCCAATGGGTGAGGTCAATTCTGGCCAATAGTCTCGGTAGGTTGGGAGCGCGTGTTTAATTGCTTGGTGTGCTGCTGCTTGTCGAAAGAAAACCATGTACTAGTGCGTCCGGGGTGATGGCGCTCCCGATATGAGCTCGTAAAGTTTATTATACTAACCCCGGCCGGTGGACTTATGTCCGGTATAGTAAAAAGGTCGAGTGGTACTAGTCTCAGAATTAGAGAAGTTAATTAATTAATTTATCAGTAAATTAATATATTAACGAGCACTATATCTTTAATGTGGGGAGATTATGAATAAATTGATTAAGTTGTTCCAGAAGCATTTTTGGTGTACGATGGTAGTGCCATAATTAATCCGTTAGTGGTACGATTAATTATGTATTGGGTTATTGACAAAGGTAGATTTAATTAATTAAGTAATTAATTAATCCTTGTGTTAGTTGGTTGTGAATCATACTAGGAACTGGTTTGGGATAAGTGAATCCCTGTATTAGTTGGTTGTGAATCATACCAGGAACTGGTTTGGGATAAGTGAATCCCTGTATCAGTTGGTTGTGAATCATATCAGGAACTGGATTGGGAAAAGTGAATCCCTGTATCAGTTGGATGTTATCAGTCCAGGAACAGGATTGAAGGAAACAGAAACCCAGTAGGAAGGCCAATCCCAAACCAACTTGGGGTCTCTCTTGTAACTCTATATATAGACAAGGGATTAGCTATTCAAGACACACAATTCAATATACAATTCACAAGTTTTCAAGACAAGAAAACTTAGAGAGAGAAAATTATAGAGAGAGAAAAACTCTCTCTCTTAAAGTTTGAATTTTCCAAGCTTTGAAGCTGCCGAGATTTTGTCCAATTTTGGTGGCTAGTATAGGCTTTCTCTCTCTCCGGGCGGTGCGTTTATTGTACGTGCCAAGTGCAGCGGTGCTGGAATTTTCTGGCAGGTGGATTGTGGTGATTAACTTATCATGTTGCTGGTTTGATTGCTGCCCACACAGCATACAAGCAAAGTCTTGAGGCATACAAGAGAATCACCTGAGTGTACGCTTAAGAAATCCCGACTATTATGGTTACGTTTGTATGGGTTTTAATTAAACTTCGGGATATGTCCGAATTTGATTTTATTACGAATGTTTGTAATAGTATAACCACGTGTTGGAAGCCATGTAGGATTTGATCAAATCTGTAGTAGGATTTTTTCTAGGTAATTTTGATTATTTAATTTTCCTAGAAAGCCTTGTAGTAAGAGAATTAATTTTTTGTAATCGAAGGCGTTATGGTGGGCAACTTGAATTCATGGATTTTGGGATATCGTTAATTTGTAAAAACCCAGGAAAACCCAGAACAAATTGCAAGAAGACCAAATAGCATGGGAAGAAGCGAATGAGTGATAGGAGGCAGGGGGCGGCGCCAGCGACTACCCGCTGGTAACCGCCCGGGCAGCGGCGCTGCTACGCGGTACAGCAGGAGGCTGCGCCAGTGCACGGTAGTAGAAGGCGGCAGCAACGCACAGCAGTAGCTGCGCGGCCCAGGTGGACTGCGCGTTCTTTGTGCGTGTTGCGCGCGTTCTTTGTGCGTGTTGCGCCCGTTCGCACTGCGTTTTGGCCCGTTTTTCCTCCAGATTTCATTTTTTTGAAGTTCAAGATTCTCTCCATTGAGTGACGTGGCGGAACACGAGATCAAGGCAGAAGATGGAAGCGATTAAAACCATAATAGTCGGGAAATTTATTTTTTGTATTTATTTCCCGCATTTATTGTTTTAATTTTTGTGCTTTATTTTTATATTGTATTTTAGATGCATGATTTTAAAGCATGATGATTTTATGGTTGCACATAACTTAGGGTTAGTTAATTGCATGTTAAAATTGGAACAACCGTCAATTTGGGAATCTAAGTGGGAGCGGCTTGGTTTAATATCCCCATAGCCACCATTACGGGTTCATATGCGATGTGGGTGGGCTTGCGCATTGGCATTAGGGCCTTCCTCCATTCTGATGAGTCCAACCCTGAGATCGCTAGATTATAAATTTCTGAGTAAGATGACTAGAGTAAGTTTAACAAGGAGAAATGTGGCACCCTCTCCATCTGAGGCGCACTATCCTGAGGTAACAAACTTAGAAGTCACGTAATGGCACACACTTAGTGTACAATCTTCAGTATTCCTCCCGTGAGGTTACGCAGCTTATTTGTACGGCTGAAAGCACCGAGTATTAGCTACATTGATCAATAGATCGTTTGGTCAGATATTGTAGTTAATGAGCTTGGTTCTTCTCAAACGAATGTGGGTTAGCGTAAATGTCCACACTGCGTGGCTTGCGAGAATCCCGGTGAATGAGATGTTGGTGGATTAAGATTATTGTTTTGAGGGAAGTCAATAATTAACAGAATTTCCTTGTTTTCGAAATTCTAGGTTAGATAACTAAAACATTGTCTGTTTAATTTACAGTTTTCGATATGGCAATCAACCCCTTAGCTACTATATTGAAAAACAATAATTTAACTGGACCTAATTATGTCGATTGGAGTCGTAACTTGGACATTGTCCTTATGGCCGAGAGCACTCCTGTGAGAGATCATGTCATTGACGTAATTAGTAACATCAACAAGGTTGAGGTAGTGGGAGGCGAAATCGTTGGTGAAACCAAAGTCGATATTGTCCTCCGGAGTTTGCCTCAAAGCTATGAGCAGATTCGGTTGAACTATAACATAAGTAAGATGTTGTATACTTCATCCGAGCTCTTGGCAGAGTTGGTGGCGGCTAAAAGTCTTATTCAAGAGAAGAAGTGAGCTTTAGTCACAGATAAAGCTTTAGAATCGTCTTCTGAGCCTAAGGCTAGAAAGAAGAAGAGAAAGCTTGAGGGAATAGCTCAAAAGGCACGAATTGCGTCTAAGCTAGATATTTCAAAGAAGAAGTCGAAAGACAAGTGCTTCAAGTGCAATAAGACGGGACATTGGAAATCGGATTGTCCAAAGCTTATAGGTACGATAGTTTCTGCCTTAATTACTGAGACATGTCTAGCGGCAATTCCCACAGATACTTGGTGTGTGAATTCAGGTGCCACTGACCATGTATGTAATTCTTTGCAAGGGTTTCAAGTAACCCAGAAGCTGAGAGAGGGCGTGCTGGATATCTACTTGGGCGACACTACAAGAGTGTCAGTAGAAGCAGTGGGAGTAGTTACTCTGAATTTTGAGAATTCTAGTTTAGAGTTAAATAATTGTCTTTATGTACCGAGTTTTAGAAAGAACCTTATTTCGGTTTCTAAACTCTTAAAGAATGGTTATAAGTTTATTTTCTCTGATGATTATGTTGTTATTAGAAGAAATGGAAAACTTATTTGTTCTGGTTCATCAGCTGACAATTTGTTTGTGGTTAACTCTAACTCCCCTGTTGTGCAAAACATAGAAACAAATAGCTCTTTATCTAACATTAATAAGAGGAAGAAACCTTCTGAAATGAATCAAACCTATCTTTGGCATCTCAGGCCAGGTCATATAAACCTTAGTAGGATTCAGAGGTTGGTCAATGATGGACCTTTAGGTTCATTAGAGATTGACAGTTATTCAACCTGCGAATCTTGCTTGGAGGGTAAGATGACCAAGAGACCTTTTAAAGTAAAAGGTAATAGAGCCAATGAAGTACTAGAGTTGATTCATTATGACTTGTGTGGACCAATGTCGGTCCAAGCACGAGGGGGGTTCGAGTATTTCGTGACATTCACGGATGACTACTCAAGGTACGAGTACATTTACCTTGCGTCATAAGTCTGAATGTTTTGGCAAGTTCAAAGAGTTTCGGGCAGATGTGGAGAAGCATCATGGTAAGAGTATCAAGATACTATGATTAGATCGTGGTGGGGAGTACCTGTCCCACGAATTTCGAGAATACCTCAGTGAGGTCAGAATTCAGTCTCAGTTGTCTGCACCTGGTACGCCACAGCAGAACGGTGTAGCAGAAAGAAGGAATATAACTCTCATGGAAATGGTTAGGTCGATGATGTGCTATAGTGATTTGCCAAGTTCCTTCTGGGGATATGCCTTAGAAACAGTGGTGTATAATCTTAATCTTGTACCATCTAAAACCGTGTCTTCAACCCCAGTAGAGTTATGGAATGGGCGCAAGCCCAGTTTAAAACATCTCAGAGTTTGGGGTTGCCCAGCACATGTGCTCAAGGCAGATGCGACTACGTTAGATGCGAGAACAGAATTAATGCTGTTTGTTGGATATCCTAGAGGAATGAAAGGTGGTCTGTTTTATAGTTCTAAAGATTAAAAGGTGATGGTTAGTACCAACGCTCATTTTTTGGAAGAGGACTATATCTTAGATCACAGGCCCAATAGTAAGATAGTACTATAAGAGCTTAGGAGACAAACTACTAATCCTAATGCACCAGCACAAGTAGATACACCACACACTGCACATGAGATCACAGATGATGCGCCTACACAGGTGGTGCCTAGTCGTAGTGGGAGGGTTGTGAGACAGCTCGACAGGTTCATTGGCGTGGGAGAGGCCTCAGACCTAGTCCCAGGCGCGCCTGAACCTGACCCGGTTAACTACAATGAGGCTCTTCGAGATAAATATGCAGAATCTTGGCGTAAGGCAATGATATCCGAGATGGGGTCAATGGACCACAATCAAGTCTGGGAGCTTATGGACTGCCTGATGGGTTTAAGCCCATTGGATGCAAGTAGCCTACAAACGTAAGGGATGACCTGACGGAAAGGTGGAAACCTTTAAAGCTAGGCTGGTGGCCAAGGGGTATAATCAGAAAAAGGGAATCGATTATGAGGAAACCTTCTCCCCGGTAACCATGCTTAAGTCGATCCGGATTCTCTTGACCATAGCTGCTCATTTAGATTATGAGATTTGGCAGATGGATGTCAAGACAGCTTTCCTAAATGGAAGTCTTGAGGAAACTATCTTCATGCAATAACCAGAGAGATTCGTTTAAAAAGGCCAAGAGCATAAGGTTTGCAGGCTTAAGAGGCCCATTTATGGATTTAAGCAGGCATCCAGATCTTGGAATATCCAGTTTGATGAGGTAATCCAGTCCTATGGATTTACTCAATGTCCGGATGAACAATATGTGTATCGCAGACGTGATGGAAACTCAGTGGTGTTTCTTATGCTTTACGTAGATGACATTCTATTGATTGGCAACAACAAGAAAGTGTTATCAGATGTAAAGGCATGGCTATCCAAGCAGTTTGTTATGAAGGACTTAGGGGAAGTGGGACATATCCTTGGGATCAAGGTAATTTGATATCGTATGAAATGTTCGTTAACGCTCTCCCATGCTTCATACATAGATACATTTCTGGCCCGTTTTAACATGCAGAACTCCAAGAAAGGTTTTCTACCTTTCAGACACGGAGTGCATCTGTCTAAAGAACAGTCTCCCAAGACTGTTAAGGAGATAGAGGCCATGAAGACAGTTCCTTATGCTTCGGCAGTAGGAAGTCTTATGTATGTCATGTTGTGTACGAGGCCTGATATCTGTTAAGCAGATATCAGAGTAACCCCGGGAAAGCTCAATGAGAGGCAGTAAAATGCATTCTCAAGTATTCGCGTAGAACAAGAGACCAAGTGTTGGTCTATCAGGCGCCAGAGCTGGTACCCTGAGGTTACACAGATTCAGATTTCCAATGCGACAGAGACAAGAGCAAGTCTACCTCAGGGTATGTTTTTACTCAAGGAGGTAGAGCCATATTTTGGCAGAGTGTCAAGCAGAAATACGTGGCGAACTCTTCCATGGAGGCTGAATACGTTGCCATATCAGAGGCAGTGAAAGAAGCAGTATGGCTCAAGAACTTCCTAGTGGACTTAGATGTGATTCCTGGTTTGCAAAAGTCTATTATGGTGTATTGTGATAACAATGGTGCAGTAGCAAACTCGAAGGAACCACGAGCCCACAAGACGAGTAAACATATACAGCACAAGTACCACCTGATACGAGATATCGTAAAGAGGGAAGATGTGGTCGTGGCTAAGATAGCATCAGAATATAACCTTGTAGATCCGTTCACGAAGACATTGACTTCGAAAGTCTTTGAGGCTCATGTGGAGGGTATAGGAATCAGATACTTAGGAGAGCCATAACAGTTTTTCTTGATATATAGCAGCAGAGTGTTTAGGGGTTGCATGTAGATGTATACTTAAAACACAGCTTAAGTATTAGTAGGAGATTGTTGGAGTTGAATACATAAGCTATGATTGTATTGTACATTTTCCCAGTTAATATATCGATTTATGTTTTTGGTTAAATTTAGTTGTGCATTATTAGTCCACTTATATTATGTAGTTAGATGATGAGGTGTCTTGTGTGACACAGTAGATCTCATCATTGGTTAAAAGACATAATATATAAATGAGATTTGTAACCGAGACAGTTTTGGACAAACTGTCGGTTTAGGTTATTATGTGATTCAGATAATTGGTTTGTCTAAACTAATTGAATCATATAGATATGCCCGGGGCGTATTGAACATGACCAATAGGAATGATTTTTCTTGTACTGATTTAATAGACAAATCATTCTTGGTATTCTATCTCTTAATCCCTAGACTCGAGCGGGTATGAGGATTAGACATAGTGTACTTTAATCTGCCAATGGGTGAGGTCAATTCTGGCCAATAGTCTCGGTAGGTTGGGTGCGCGTGTTTAATTGCTTGGTGTGCTGCTGCTTATCGAAAAGAAACCATATATCGGTGCGTCCGGGGTGATAGTGCTCCCAAGATGAGCTCGTAAAGTTTATTATACTAAACCCGGCCGGTGGACTTATGTCCGGTATAGTAAAAAGGTCGAGTGGTACTAGTCTCAGAATTAGAGAAGTTAATTAATTAATTTATCAGTAAATTAATATATTAACGAGCACTATATCTTTGATGTGGGGAGATTATGAATAAATTAATTAAGTTGTTCCAGAAGCATTTCTGGTGTATGATGGTAGTGTCATAATTAATCCGTTAGTGGTATGATTAATTATGTATTGGGTTATTGACAAAGGTAGTTTAATTAATTAAGTAATTAATTAATCCTTGTGTCAGTTGGTTGTGAATCATACTAAGAACTGGTTTGGAAAAAGTGAATCCCTGTATCAGCTGGTTGTGAATCATACCAGGAACTGGTTTGGGATAAGTGAATCTCTGTATCAGTTGGTTGTGAATCATATCAAGAACTGGATTGGGATAAGTGAATCCCTGTATCAGTTGGATGTGTATCAGTCCAGGAACAGGATTGAAGGAAACAGAAACCCAGTAAGAAGGCCAATCCTAAACCAACTTGGGGTCTCTCTTGTAACTCTATATATAGACAAGGGATTAGCTATTCAAGACACACAATTCAATATACAATTCACAAGTTTTCAAGACAAGAAAACTTAGAGAGAGAAAAACTCTCTCTCTTAAAGTTCGAATTTTCCAAGCTTTGAAGCTGCCGAGATTTTGTCCAATTTTGGCGGCTAGTGTAGGCTTTCTCTCTCTCCGGGCGGTGCATTTATTGTACGTGCCAGGTGCAGCGGTGTTGGAATTTTCTGGCAGGTGGATTGTGGTGATTAGCTGATCAAGTTGCTGGTTAGATTACTGCCCACATAGCATACAAGCAAAGTCTTGAGGCATACAAGAGAATCACCTGAGTGTACGTTTCAAAGGTGTTTTCTAAAGTTCCGCTTTTAATTAGAAATTTTCGTTGCGTGGTAAATCGAATAAGTGCAAACCCAGATCCTGCGCAATGTTATTTCAAAAGGGTTGGAATAGCAATTGTGCTAGTGTCTAGGCCTGGCAGAGATTCTGATTATGGAATGCATAGCACGAAAGTGAGTTTCTGGCTAGGCCTGGGCAGTTAATCTTTCAACGGGGAGAGAGAAAACGCGAAGGAAGAAGATGGAGGATGCTGGGTTTTGTGACTTGGAGGTTGGGAAACTCTTTTGCGATAGTGGTGGCATAAAACGCCAGAGAGAGTCTGGCGATGGCAGCAGAGGCGGAGGTTAGGGAGAGAGAAGTCGAGTGAGAAAGAGAGAGAATAACCGAGAGAACAAAGCTAAGAAGGAAGGACTGTCCATCCGGGGGAAAATTGGGTGAAGGAGGAGATAGCAACGTGAAAGATTATCTGCCCGGGCCCGCCCAAAATTTCACTTTCGTGCTACGCATTCCAGAATCATAATCTTTGACGAGGCCTAGACTCTAACACAATCGCTACTCCAATCCTTACTTAAAATAACATGGTGCAGGATCGTGGTTTGTACTCATTCGATTTATCACTCAACAAAGTATTTCTAATTAAACCGGAAACATAGAAAATACCTCTTAAAGAGTGTTAACTCAGGTGATCGCTTGTATGACTCAAGACTTTGATCGCACGTTGTGTGGTCAACGATCTAGCGAGCAATTGATCAGCAATCAACACAAAAGGACTAGCCAAAAAATTTCTACAGCTCGACGCCGCCTGAATTGAACCGTCGCTGCCGCCAGAACCTGCTTCATGCAGCCAGAAAATTATTGAAGAGAGAGAAATATGTTTTCTCTCTAAACCTTCTCTCTCTAGTTTTCTTGTCTTGAAAACTTATGAGTTGTGTTTTGTAGAATTGCTAATCCCTTGTCTATATATAGAGCTACAAGAGATACTCCAAGTTGGTTTATGATTGGCGTTCCTAATGGGTTTAGGTAATTAATTAGTTTCCAAATCCAATTAGGTAACTAATCTAATAGGATAATCCAAATCCAATTAGATTTCCTAATCTCTAGGATTTCCTAATTCTAATTGAAATTTAAGACTTAATTAATTAATTAATTCCACTTTGTTAATTACTTAATTAACCCTTAGGAATAATTAATTAATTCTACTAATTCAATTAACCCATTACAAAATTAATCGTACCACAAACGGATTAATTTTGGCACTACCATCCTACACCAGAATTGCTTCCGGAACAACTAAATTAATTTATTCTTAATCTCCCCTCATTAAAGATTTAGTGCTCGTTAATTTATTAATTTACTGATAAATTAATTAATTAACTTCTTTAATTCTGAGACTAGTACCCCTCGACCTTTTTATTATACCGGACATAAGTCCACCAGCTGGGTTTAGTATAATAAACATAACGAGCTCATCTCGGGAGCACTATCACCCCGGACGCACCGGTACATGGTTTCCTTTCGACAAGCAACAGCACACCAAGTAACTAAACACGCGCACCCAACCCACCGAGACTATTGGCCACAATGGACCTCACCCATTGGCAGATCAAAGTACACTATGTCTAATCCTTATGCCCGCTCAAGTCTAGGGATTAAGAGATAAAATACAAGGAATGAATTGTCTATTAAATCAATACAAGACAAATTATTCTAAATGGTCAAGTTCAATATGCTCCGGGCATATCTATATGATTCAATTAGTTTAGACAAACCAATTATCCGAATCACATAATAACCTAAACCGATAACGTGCCCAAAACTGTCTCGGTTACGAACCTCATTTATATATTATGTCTTTTAACCAATTATGAGATCTACTGTGTCGCACCAGACACCTTGTTATCTAACTACATACTATAAATGGACTAATCATGCACAACACATAAACCAAAACATTAAACCGATATATTAACTGGGAAAAAGTACAATACAAGCATAGCTTATGTATTCAAATCTAACAATCTCCCAATAATACTTAAGTTGCGCTTTAAGTATATATAACTACATTCAATCTTTTACACTCTATAATACATCTAGAAAAACTATCATGGCTCTCCTAAGTATCTTATCTCCATGCCCTTCACATGAGTCTCAAAGACTTTTGAAGTCAATGCCTTCGTGAACGGATCTGCAAGGTTATCCTCCGATACTATCTTAGCCATGACCACGTCTTCTCTCTTGACGATATCTCGTATCAGGTGGTACTTGCGCTGTATGTGTTTACTCGCCTTGTGGGCTCGTGGTTCCTTCGAGTTTGCTACTGCACCGTTGTTATCACAGTACACTGTGATTGACTTCTGCAAACCAAGAATCACATCTAAGTCCACTAGGAAGTTCTTGAGCCATACTGCTTCTTTCGCTGCCTCTGATGCGATAACGTATTCAGCCTCCATTGTAGAGTCCGCTACGCATTTCTGCTTGACACTCCACTAAACTATGGCTCCACCTCCCAAAGTAAACACATACCTGATGTAGACTTGTTCTTGTCCCTGTCATCTTGAAAATCTGAATCTGTGTAACCTCAGGGTACCAGCTCAGGTGCCTGATACACCAACACTTGGTCTCTCATTCTGCGCAAATACTTGAGAATGTATTTTACTGCTTTCCAATGAGCTTTCTCGGGGTTACTCTGATATCTGCTTACAATGACAACGGCATAACAGATATCAGGCCTCGTACACAACATCGCATACATGAGACTTCTTACTGCCGAAGCATAAGGAACTATTTTCATGGCATCTATCTCCTCAATAGTCTTGGGAGACTATTCTTTAGATAGATGCACCCCGTGTCTGAAAGGTAAAAAACCTTTTTTGGAGTTCTGCATGTTAAAAAGAGCCAGAATCGTGTTTATGTATGAAGCTTGAGAGAGCGTTAACGAATGTTTTCTATAATCTCGAATTATTTTGATCCCAATGATATGTCTCGCTTCTCCTGAGTCCTTCATATCAAATTGCTTGGACAACCATGCCTTTACGTCTGATAACACTTTTTATTGTTGCTAATTAGTAAAATGTCATCTACGTAAAGCACAAGAAACACCACCACGTTTCTATCACACCTGCGATACACACATTGTTCATCCGGGCACTAAGTAAATCCGTAGGATTGGATTACCTCATCAAACCGGATGTTCCAAAATCTGGATGCCTGCTTAAGTCCGTAAATAGACTTCTTAAGCCTACAAACCTTATGCTCTTGGCCTTTTTCAACGAATCCCTCTGGTTGCTGCATGAAGATGGTTTCTTCAAGACTTCCGTTAAGAAAAGGTGTCTTGACATCCATCTGCCATATCTCATAATCTAAATGAGCAGCTATGGCCAAGAGAATCTGGATCGACTTAAGCATGGCCACCAGGAAGAAGGTTTCCTCATAATCGATTCCCTCCCCTTCGCCAGAAGCCTAGCTTTAAAGGTTTCAACCTTTCCGTCAGGTCCTCTCTTGCGTTTATAGACCCACTTACATCCAATGGGTTTGAACCCATCAGGCAGGTCCACAAGCTCCCAGACTTGATTGTGGTCTATCGACCTCATCTCAGATATAATTTCTTTTCGCCAAGATTCTAATCATGGACAAGACACCTCATCATCTAACTATATAATATAAATGGACTAATCATGGACAACGTATAAACCAAAACATTAAATAGATATATTAACTAGGAAAAAGTACAATATAAGCATAGTTTATGTATTCAAATCTAACACAACGATGGTATATGGAGGGCGGTGGCGTCGGAGGCCAGTTGGCTAAAGGGAGAGGGCGATAGCATCGGCGGGCAGTTAGCTGGAGGGAGAAGAAGACAGCTGCTACTGTTGCTAGGGTAAAAAATGAGAGGAAATCAATAACACCTTTTTAATTTGTTTTGGCTATAAGATTATTTGTTTAAAATATTATCCAAACACATATTTACCTCTTTAAAAGAATTTAAAATATTTTACTAAAATTTCTAAAAATACACTTATATCAAAGTATTTTTATAAATCTTGTCCAAATGGAGTCTAAGGTGAAAGATTTTGGTAGGATCTGGGTATGCACTTGCTCGATTTACCACGCAACAAAAATTTCTATTAAAGCGGAATCTTAGAAAAGTACCTTTGAAGCGTGCACCTGGTGATTCTCTTGTATGCCTCAAGACTATGACTTCACGTTGTGTGGGCAACGAACTAGAAGTCAATTGATCAGCTACTCACCACAATCCACCTGCTAGAAAACTCTAGCCCCGCAGCACCTGGCACGTACTATAAACGCACCGCCTGCAGAGAGAGAAAGCTACGTGCAGCTGGTATAAACCAAGGCCAAAATTTCAGCCACTAGAAACCCAAAAACCAGCTGCACACTTTCTTGAAAATTCAACTTGGGGAGAGAAACGTTTTCTCTCTCTAGAAATCCTGTGGATTAATTGTGTTATTGTGTTATTCTGAATGACTGATCCCTTGTCTATTTATAGAGTTACAAGAGAGACTCCAAGTTGGTTTAGGATTGGTCTTCCTACTGGGTTTCTGTTTTCCTTCAATCCTGTTTCTGGACTGATACAGATTCTGTTTCCTTCAATCCTGTTCCTGGACTGATACACTCCCAACTGTCACAGGGATTCACTTATCCCAATCCAGTTCCTGGAATGAATCACTCCCAACTGACACAGGGATTCACTTATCCCAATCCAGTTCTTGGGATGATTCACAACCAACTGACACAAGGATTAATTAATTTCTAAATTAATTAAATCTACCTTTGTCAACAACCCAGTACATAATTAATCGTACCACTAACGGATTAATTATGGCACTACCAACCTACACCAGAATTGCTTCCGGAACAACTTAATTAAATTATATTCATAATCTCCCCACATCAAAGATATAGTGCTCGTTAATTCATTAATTTACTGATAAATTAATTCATCAATTTCTTTAATTCCGAGACTAGTACCACTCGACCTTCTTACTATACCGGACATAAGTCCACCGGCCGGGTTTAGTATAATAAACATTTCGAGCTCATCTCGGGAGCACCATCACCCCGGACTCACCGGTACATGGTTTCCTTTCGACAAGCAGCAGCACACCAAGTAACTAAACACGCGCACCCAACCTACCGAGATTATTGGCCACAATTGACCTCACCCTTTGGCAGATCAAAGTACACTATGTCTAATCCTCATGCCCGCTCGAGTCTAGGGATTTAGAGATAGAATACAAGGATCGATTTGTCTATTAAATCAGTACAAGACAAATCATTCCTAAGAGTCAAGTTCAATATGCCCCGGGCATATCTATATGATTCAATTAGTTTAGACAAACTAATTATCTGAATCACATAATAACCTAGACCGACAGTTTGTCCAAAGCTGTCTTGGTTACGAACCTCATTTATATATTATGTCTTTCAACCAATGATGAGATCTACTGTGTCGCACCAGACACCTCATCATCTACTTACATAATATAAATGGACGATTAATGCACAACAAGATATGACTGAAACACAAATCGATATATTAAACTGGGAAACTGTACAATACAAGCATAGCTTATGTATTCTACTCCAACATAAGGGTCCGTTTGATAAAATTTAATTTGAGGTATGAAGACTGAAGAGTGAACTCTGAATTCTGAATTGAATAAGTGATGAATTCCAAGAATACTTAAATCTCAATAACTGAACGTGTTAAGTGTTCAATTTTAAGTGATAGGGGAATCACTTAACTAAAAGCAATAAATTTAAACTAAAACAACTTATTTAATTCAGACATGACAATATGAATTATCAAACACACATATTTAGATAAGTACTGAATCTATTTAGATTAAATACTGAATTTTTTTATCAAATAGACCCTAAATATCACTTTAAAAAATCGCAAATTATATCCTGTACCTAGAGGTACATGTACCTAATAATACATCACCACTCTCACTATAAGAGAGTGAGATACACGCTCTTCTCTTCATTTTCTTCTCCAAAAACCCAGTTCATTCTTTTCAAAAAATCACTTCTTTTTCTTCTTAAAAAATCAGTTATTCTTCTTCGCCGTACTCCATTCGAAACCGCATTTAATCAAAATTTTCTTTCAAACACAGATTTAACGGAGATCGACGATTGTTTTTTCCGACGAACAACACCAAATACAATGGAAAAATCACTTCTTCCTGTTCAAAAATCTCTTCTTCTTCAAAAATCTCTTCTTCTTCTTCAAAAATAACTTATTCTTCTTAAAAAATCACCACATCATAAAGTATGAACTGTATTTGATGGATTTACGGAACCTTATTTTCACGATTTGATGTTGGGTAATGTTATATTCGTGTTTTCTTATTCAAATAATGCTCTGTTACTCCGAAATATGATATATAAATGTATTCCGTGAGGTATTGGCACTTTCATGTGAAATGGGTTGCTTATGATTCTTTCCCGCTGTTGGACTTGGTAGAACGAGTGATGGGACGTAACTAGATGTTGTGGGACGTTGCGGGACGTTGCGGGACATAACAGGATGTTGCTGCTTTGTATTTTGGACGTAGCGGGACGTAACAAGACGTTGCGGGACGTTGCTGCTTTGTATTTTCAGACGTTGCGGGACGTTGTTGGACGTAGTTGGACGTATCTGGACGTGGTGCTAGTTTTTTTGGACGTAGCGAGACGTGGTAGACTATGTTCTGTGAAAAAATTAGCTTAAATTCACATGCATAGATGTAGACGTTTCAAGATGTGGTGCTAGTTGTTTTTGACGTGGTTCTAGTGTTATGAGACTTGGTGGACTGTCTTTCTGAAAAAAATCAACTTAAATTCACATGCATGGATGGATGTAGACGTTTCAGGACGTGGTGCTAGTTGTTTTTGACGTGGTTCTAGTGTTAGGAGACGTTGTTGAAGGTGTAATCTGAAAAATTCAGTTTAAATTCACATGCTTGGATGTAGACGTTGTGGCAGTTATTTTTTGGACGTGCATGGATGTTGCGGCAGTATTATGAGACGTTGTAGAATGTGTTATGTGAAAAATTCACCACATGCCTGGATGTTGACGTTGTGGTAGTTGTTTTTTGGATGTGCAGGGACGTTGCGGCAGTGTCAGAAGACGTTGTGGAAGGTGCAATCTATGAAGTTGTATTGCACGGACGGTTCAAGAGGGCATAACTCGGCACTCGATTGTCCGATTTGGATGCACGAGTAGTCGATTTGATGGTTCTCGATGAGAAGTACGCAATGTATACAGCAGACTGGCATTTGGAGATGGTTCCGATATTGAAAAATGTGTGGTTTTGGGCGAAAACTTTAAATGGTCATAACTTTGCGCTCGGTGGTCCGTTTTCGGCGGTTTGGGCAGCTTGAAACTCCAAAAAACGCCATATTTTAAAAGATATGGAAGATTTTTAATAATTTCAAGGGTTTTTTGAATTTTTGACGAAACATTTGACATGTATGAAAAATAATTTTTTACGATTTGCCTGCATGAAAGCCTTGTACAATAGTGATCTTTTAAATGACATGTACAAAAAAGTGTAATTAAATGTCAACTAACTTTAAATGGATTAATGGCAATTGAATTTTTTGGAAAGTCACATGACTAAAATAACCAGGGTTCGAGTCTCGTCCCTGACAATTTTTTTTTTGGTTTTTTCCTACTAATAGTTACTTAAATGATATATGCTTTTTACATTACTAAAATCAGCTAAGCCATTTTTGGACGTTGCAGCAGTTTTTTTTGGACGTGCGGGGACGTTGCGGCCGTGTTAGGAGATGTTGTGGAAGGTGTTATGTGAAAAATTCAACTTAAATTCACATGCCTAGATATAGATTTTTTTGACGTTGCGGCAGTTGTTTTTTGGACGTAGGTGGACGTTGCGGCAGTGTTAGTAGACGTTGTGGACATGCCAGGATGTAGACGTTGCGACAGTTATTTTTTTGACGTTGCGGCAGTTGTTCTGAGACGTTGTTGACTCAGCGAAGACGTTGTGGACATGCCTGGATGTAGACGTTTATGGACGTGGTGCTAGTTATTTTTGACGTGGTTCTAGTTGTTCTGAGACGTGGTGGACTGTCTTGGTAAAAAAAATAGTTTAAATTCACACACATGAATGAGGACGTTTCTGGATGTAGTGCTATTTGTTTTTGACGTGGTTCTAGTTGTATTTGTAAAAAAATTAGTTTAAATTCACATGCATGGATGTAGACGTTTCTGGACGTGGTGCTAGTGTTAGGAGACGTTGTAGACATGCCTGGATGTAGACGTTGCGACAGTTATTTTTTGGACATTGCAGCAGTTGTTCTGAGACGTTGACTCATCGAAGACGTTCACTCAGCGCCAAAAAAAAAAAAAAACGTGCGCGTAGGCGAAACTTACTATATTTAGTAAGTGTACAGCTGTCATGCAAAAAATTATTATATACATGTACACAGTGTACAAGATATACGCGCTCTTAAAAAATGGGTTACTTAAAAAACTAGTAGCACTATAATATACGGCGGACATCATAAAATTAATGACTAGTAACTCTAACAACAGTGTTGTAATTTGTAAACACCACAAAGAAAAGCACCCAATACAGCCGCAAGCATACAACGTTTGAAACTAAAATCGAACGATGCAGAGACTGAAACTTTTGAAGCCACTGCAACAAGCTTTACGGAGAAATGGCTCTTTTGTTAATCAAACTAGAGGTGCTTATGCTCTTCCTAGCTATACTCTCCTGGACCATCTTCAAGAACAGGTTACTTTCTCTTCGCCCTAATTTTTTTTATTTATTATATTTGTTTTTCTAGAATGGGTTCTGATGGGATGTGGTTTATGTGAATTGATGCAATGGATTTTGCAAGTTTGAAGGGATTGATACACTACAATTTTTTTTTTTGGGATTCATTCTCGCGCATTTTTATTGCATTTGAGTAAAAAAGTTTCAATCTTTACAAAAATATAAACTTCATAGAGCATGCCGGCGGGGTTCATGGGATGATGACTGCTATTTTTTGTGCTATTAATTGTAGGTTTTAGTTGAAGGAAGAGCGAAGTCAAGGGCAGCAATACTCAATAGGCCATCTGCACTCAATGCCATTACTACAGTTATGGTTAGTTACTTTTTCTCTTCCTTTGATCTTATTAAAAGTTCTATTATAAAGGAAGGTTGTGAGGTTCCTTTTGTGTTTTGTTTGTAATATTTGTTTTCAATGATTGTTTATACTAATATTCTGAAATGTGGATGTTTTCATGGTAGGTGGCACGGTTGAATAAATTGTACGAGTCATGGGAAGAAAATACAGATATTGGATTTGTTCTGATGAAGGTAAAACATTGCTGTGATCCTTCTCTTTTCTTTTGTTAAAGAACAATTTACTTATTCTGTGTTCTTGAGTTTTTGGTTTCAAACCATTGAAGGAAAATTATAGGATGAATATGGCATAATGTTTGAACTTATTTAAGGGTACTGGCAACGCATTCTGTTCTGGAACCGATGTTGTGTTGCTTCGTCAGTTAAGTAATGAAGGTTAGTTGATTATGTTTTTCTATGTGGATCTTATTTCAACTTCCTAGACTGTAGAATTGATAATGAAAGACTTTCGGTCTAGGTAGAGAAGTTCATTTCATTTCTGTTGTGCGCGGCGAAATAGCTATCTTGTTCATAGATGCTTGTATTCTATTATAAATGTGTAATCCTAGAATTTTGTTTATTTGCTTTCTGATAATGTGCACCTTCACATATTATGGTATAAAGATAAAATGAGGAAAAATGAAAATAAAAAACTTAAGGTTTAGTAGGCCTGTATTTGGGTGTGATGCACTGGTGCTGTTTTTACACAGTCACTGAGATTTCAGCATCCTGCGTTGACTTCTTAGAATTTTGAACGCCCATTTGTCAGCTTGCTGTACAGGAACATAGGATTAAGTGCAATCTTTTAACAGAATATATAACAAAGCTGATAACTTTGTGACTAAGATTTCAAAAGTACAAATGCTGGTTTAGGATTTTTTTCAATGGTACAACTACGATGTTGCAGCAAAAAAATTTGATAATTTTACTATTCCTTGATCAGATGCAAAAAATTTGGAAAGTTTATCAGATGGATTTCAGTAAAATAATTCCTTCTATATATTTTTTTCCTAGTTGCAACCTGGTTTTAAGTATTGATTGTGGCTACTTGGCCAGCAATTCAGTGCTGTGTATGTATCAATGAATTTGGGCTGCTAGAATGAAAGATTGACATGTGCCACAATAGTCCAGTGTGGTAGTTGCAAATACTTTGAAGGCTTTCTTTCAGATTTAGTTGAAATAACTTATATTAAACTAGGGGCTCGATATTTTATCCAACACATGGTTGTTATACTCCCTTCTAAATGTATGTAAATGTATGCCTTGGGGTTCTCTGATGTTGTCTTACTTTTTGAACTCGGGCATTTTTGGCATCTTATATTGATTTGCAAATAATGAACTATATGAACTGTAAGTATTTTTACCTGTGAATATCGGCTCTGATTGTATTTCATGTAGTTAAGATCATTTGAATATTGGATATTTTTCAGGGAACATTCAAGAATGTAAAGTTTTTTTTGAGACTCTATATAAGTTCGTCTACCTCTTGGGAACATATCTCAAGCCTCATGTGAGTATTGCCTTAATTATCATTTTGTTGTTTTATGCTTTGATTGTTGGAATATGATTTGGTGTGTTGTTAAGCAAGCCTGTTAAAAGATTCTATGAAGTGTGGAAGTTTGATTTGAATTACATCATTGCAGAACGAAAAGGGGACTACAGTAGCAATTTGGTCATTGTGTTTGTTGAATAATAGTTTGAGCAACGTAATTATAATATATTAGATCTTATTTCCTTTGTGTATAGTCATGCTATCGAGGGTTAGATATGAGCATAGTCTTCTTTTCCTTGCCCCTTTTCTTTACGGAGATTTTTCGGCGCTTGATATCCGTCCTGGCAGTTACAAATCATCCACTGGAAATTTCTGTGTAAAGATAGACATGAACAGCTCACGGGTTCACTCCATTTAAAAATTTTGATTTTCTTATATGGGGTTTATGGCACAACTTTCCAACTCATGTAATTGTGTTTCTTTTTCATTTGTTTTTAAGAGCTTAATCTAGTTATTTTCTGACGTTAAACTCAAAAGTTTGTTGATATTGCTTGGAACTCTGTAACTGAGTGAAAGTCTGCCTCATTAGGTTGCTATTTTGGATGGAATGACAATGGGAGGTGGGGCAGGTATTTCGCTCCCTGGAATGTTTCGCGTTGTGACTGATAAAACTGTATGCAACTTTTCTTTACAAAGCTTCTCATTTGGGATTCATCCGTCGTTTCTTGTCATAATTAGTTTTCTAATGCAAGAGTTTAACATGCTGTAATATACTTGTATGTTTTATTTCCCTGCTGGTTGCTTCATTGGTTGATTTCCAATTTGATGCTGTGGCTGAATACATTTGTGTACCATGTATCAAGAGGGACTTGCACTAATACTGGCTTCTGTAATTAGAGTTGCTCTTGCTGTATGAGGAACACAGGAGTAGAGAACAGTGTGTATATATTATTTAGGTTAGTCCATTATATGATAATAATAAAAGCAGCTTTGACCGAGACACATAATTATTCTAGAATAACATGCATGTTGAAAATTCTAAATGAGTAATTAGAAGTTGCAATTTGAGGTACCTGTAGCTGTTGGTGAAGTAGCCTAGGAATTTTCAGCTATAAATGAACTGTGCATTTTTGTCTAAGTAGTCTAGTGGGAAGAGAATGTGATCACACCCTGATTAGAATTGCCCATAGTATTAACATGTAGTACAATAGCCTCATCCTGACAAAGTTACTAAGATCTATACAATTTGGCAATGAATTTTGTATACGTGGCTTATCATTCTGTGTACACTCTTGGTTTTGATAGATTTTCATTGACTATTTTCCATGAGGGTATGTCCCTATGCAGTACTGATCTTTTGTGGGTATTGTTTTTACTTTATCAAGCTTTCATTGATATGAATTGAATATTTTCTCTTCCTCTTCAGGCCAATTGGCATCAATGGAACATATTTTTACGCAACCAAGCTTTGGTATCAATGGAACAATTTCCTTACTATATTGAAGCTGATTTTATTGAAAGAAGATTATGTGCTTTGTTTATAGATAACGTGTATGGTTCTATGTTCGCACTGACTCTGTTTTATGGTAGGATCATGTACACACTTCTTATGTAGATATCCAGACACTTTCTAGACACTTTTGTAAAAACTGGTGTGTTAAAGATTTAAGCGCTTTCCATGATAATAACAGGCTAGGTTAGGGTGACCAAGGTTCTAATTCAAACTGGAACCAAATTGATGGATTTGGTTCTAGAACCAGAATTGTAACTGTAACTGGATCTGATTGTTTGGTTCTGGTTCGTAGTTTTTATAACTGAACCCATGACCAATTATTTGGTTATTGTTGAAACCACAAGACCTCTTTTTTGAAAAATTTTGTTGTATTATTAATATTTGACTGTAGTTTATTTATAATTTCAAAATGTCTTACTTGGTCTATCTTATAATAGCTTCTAAATATTTCCAGAGTTGACTTCAATTTGGATATTAATATTTTTCAATATTTTATAATTTATTTAAAAGAATTATGTATAATTTTTTCATTTTTAAGAACAAAGTTTTGAATCTTGATAAAATAAATAAAAATTTAACAATTTTTCTCATTTTCATTTGTAATTAAATTTTTGAGTGTTACAACTTCTATTGAAAGTTCAAGTTAAATATTTCTTTTCTAAATTGACCAAAACCTAAACCATTTGGAAGCAGGACCAAAGGTGAACTAGATGGAACAAGACGGTCCGGTTCTGGCTTTCCTTGTTATGGAACTAGTAATATGTAATTCTAGAATCGGTATCAGCTGTTTTGGAACCATGGTCTCACCGCTATGCTAGATCATGAAGTATCAAATTTGCAAAATAGATTAATAGTCCATACAAGTTTGGAGATTTGGGAAGGATGTTGGCCCACTATGGTCGAATAATCAGCAATGGCTGGTTGCATAACTGGAACCAGTGGACCAATTCTGGTTCAAATTAGAACCATCACCATCCTTAATTTGTCTTGGTTGGGCATACAACCTCTTAACTGTACTTCCTTTCCCTGCATCGTTGTAGGATAGATGCCCTTTCTACGTGCATTTGCACTTCTTCTCTTTTGATGCTTTGGCTCTAGCAAACAGTATGCAAATCTTAAATGAAAAGAGAGAATTTGCAGGGTGTAATTGCAGATTAAACTGCCTTCTTAATATGTCTGTAATTGCAGATTTTTGCCACACCGGAGGCTCAAATTGGTTTCCATCCAGATGCAGGGGCTTCCTATTACCTCTCTCGTCTTCCTGGTTATTTAGGTAACTACAGGAAGCATTTAGCAATCTTATGGAAGTTATATTTCAATTTGGCTTAGTAGACCTTGTCAGATGTACTTGTCAAATTAGACGTGTATGGAGAAAGAATGAAATGCTTGATTGGATATTTTCATCTCAATGACTGTCGTTTTATTTTGATGTTATTATCAGAAAATTTAGTGTATGGCCAGCTCTGAAAAATTCCCAAAACATGTTTTGTACAGTTTCCAAGACAACTTTTTACATTGTGAAGGCACCTTTGTATATTTGCAACGCACTTTTTACATTTCCAATTGAAAACCATCCAAAACACCATCAATGCATACCTTATTATACTTGAGCAGATTTACTGTTCTTTAACACTAAGTGTTTCTTAATGTGCAAAAGTTCGCATTTCCTGATTTGATTTGCCTTTTCTTGCTTCTTTGCACTTGAAAGTAGTCACTGTCGCACCCTCAAGATTTTCTGTTAGTAGACGCTCCAACATATTTTAATATGAGCTTTGATGTGCTTCTTCTTGCTACTTTGCACCTAAATTACTTCACTCAAGATTTTTTTGTAAGATAGACGCTACTCTAACAGAAAACAAAGTTTGGAGCCTCTAGAAATGTAGCTAAACATTAGCTTATTTAATGCTTAAAAGATGGAAGGATCAAATTCAAAATCTGGGAGGTCTTTGTGGACTTTTCTTTTAATTTTTATTGCTTCCACAAGTATAATTGGGCCTTTAAGAATATTAACTGAATAACAACCATTAACTGACTAAGAGTGGTTGTAAATGGCCAAGCCTATGATTTGTACAACCATTTTATGTTGTATGCGAAAGTAACAACAGAGGGGCACTGCCGTTTGAAGAGAAGATTTGAAAGAGCTTTACCAAGTATTGTTTCACATATTACTTTGCATGGGAACCAAAGCTTTATCCATGTGGACTCCCTTCACAATCCAGTGCGGTGAATTGTTTGGTGCAGTTCTATATTATTTGTACTAGTGTTAAAAAAGACATTCAGGGACTAGGTTATGGATTACCATCTTCTCGTCAAGTATTATATGATTCGACTGTGCGGTTCTCAGGATAAGATGTTCTTTTCTTTGTTTTGTAGGAGAATATCTTGCTCTGACAGGAGAAAAGCTTAATGGAGTAGAAATGATTGCTTGTGGACTTGCAACACACTATTCACTGAAAGAGGTAATCTTCAGGATCCAAGTATAAAACTGGTTGCTTAAGTATCATTTCTATCATAAATTTACTTGTAAAATTTTTCCCCATTTGCAGAGGCTTCCTTTGATTGAAGAACGCCTCGGTAAATTGATCACAGATGATCGTTCTGTTGTTGAAACTTCGCTTGCACAATATGGTGATCTTGTCTACCCAGATCAGAGGAGCATTCTTCATAAGTAATTATTTTATTATTCCCAGAGATTTCTATAAATTTGTTAGTTGTTCTTTTTGCTGGCTTTTACTTGGCTGCTGAGGTTTCAACTGTTCTTGTAGTTATATGGATAATTGTTTCTAAAGAATATACCTAGCTTGATATCTTCTTTTGTTTAATGCTTGAGATAGATTGTCAATTCAGAAGATCAAAGAGGTTTGTTTCTTATCTTTCTCAATACATTCTATGCATTCTTACCATTTTATTTTCTTTTCCTTTGGCCCTTTTCACCATCTCCCATTCTCCAAGCATTGTTTTAACTAGTGTTTGATGGTTGACTATCAAGATCTTTCAGGTTATTAGAAGTTTCAAAAGTGGAAAATTGCGTGAAAGCTGTATTTATAGTAGGGATCTAAATATAGTTCTTAAAAAAACTACTTAGCAGCATTTAGGTAGGATATTTGAATTTTAGCTCTGGAGCTGTGAGAACCTGGCAAACTATACTGTTATGAACAACGAGGCTAACATATCTAATTTTCAGACTTGAGTATGTCATGGATGTCTGTGTTTCTTGATGCCCATGTCATCTTGTCCTGGAAGTTATGACCTATGTTATTTTTTATCCAGATGCTGGTTTGTGTTTCTTATTTGCCTCTGTTACAGTTTTTACAAATTAGTGTGAGTATGATTTGAAAATCTAGTATGTAGCAAATTATTAATAGAAGGGTTGAGTAGCAAAGCAACCTTTACTGTTGCAGATAGAGAGGTTGCGTCTGACCTGTGAGTTACCTGGCATCTTGTTTCAAGGTCCAAGTTTGAATGTATGTATATTTGAGCATGCAGTTGCATGAAAAGCTTATTGCTTATTGCCGTAGCAAGATGATAGTGTTTTGTTGTGGTTGAAAGTGATAAGACTTGGAATGAGATTAAAAGCACCCATATGAATAGCTGTATTGATAAATGCTTCCACCATCTCTCTCAGGTTAGATAAAATTGATAAATGCTTCAGCCGCGATACTGTTGAGGAAATTATAGATGCTCTGCGAGAAGAAGAGGCAGTGGAACCTTGGGATGAGTGGTGCAGGGCAACGCTGTATAAAATGATGGAAGCTTCACCACTGAGCCTTAAAGTTACTTTACAATCTGTAAGCTGTTAAAACTTACAACTGTCTCATGCTTCAACAATATGCAGAATCTGAAATTGTTTGTTTCTCTTGCTGCTAACCATAGATTCGAGAAGGTAGATTTCAACCTCTTGATCAGTGTCTAGTGCGTGAGTATCGGATTTCCTTAAATTGCATTTCAAATCGCGTCTCTAATGACTTTTGTGAGGTATAGTTTGTTTCTCTTACGTGATTCCCTTGTCAATTTTTTGAAATCTCCTAATTAATGTTTGTTGTGTTCCCATTTGTAGGGCATTCGTGCGAGATTTGTTGATAAGGACTTTGCTCCAAAGGTACCAACTTTTGATCCCTTTATTCTTTCTGGCTAGCTTCGTAAACAAAGCCACATAGAGGAGGGCCATGATAGATAATATGATGATTTCAAAATTCTCAATTGTAGTGGAATCCTCCATCTCTGAAAGATGTCACCAAGGACATGGTCGATGCCCACCTTCTGCCATTGAATGAATATGAACCTGATCTGAACCTCCCCACTTCCGTGCGAGAACCTACTGCATAATACTAGTCTTCTTATCAGCTTTTTCATACCTCATCTTGTGGGTTATATTACTCATTGCCAACCAAGAGTTTTGAATAGAAGAAACATCAACAACGGCTCCACTTGGACACGGATTTTTGTTCTTTCCCCTTCAGACCAGGGAACTTTTGCTAGTTATTTCTTTTGTTTTATAGCTGTTTTAATTCCAAGGAACTTGCATACAATTTTATGTTTGTAATCTTTTACATGCTGTAGCTGTTTAGGAACTTTTGATACATTTTGCAGTTTCGTTCCGACTGCCTCACGACTCATTTTCTATTTATTCTATGAGCATTCCAATCATTGGGGATGATTACAATATTTATATGCAAAAGTTGTCTCCGGATGAAAAATACAAAAGACAAGAAAGTCCTATGAAGAGTGTAGTTAGAAATATTGCAAATGCAAATCGTTAAAGTATGTGTTCACTTCAACTACAGCCCACGTTAGTTAGAAGAAATTATCGGATTTTGGTAAATAGTCGATCAGCACTGATCACTTCGACCCCCCTTTTGTGAAGACACCCTCCCTCTCAAAGTTATGGGACTATTATGTTAAATTTCTTAGAAAAATTTATTCTCTACATACCTATTATCGCGTCAGTTTCGAGTACATATACCGTTTTGTTTAGTCTTTTTAACTTTACAATTCATTGATTTGTTCGATCAACCATCACAAAACCGAGCGAGACATAGAGCTATCACAAACTGAACTTGCATGCTTTCATTACGGATCAAAATATTATGAACGTCATAATAATGGATAAGCCCAGTTAGGATATGAACCAGCTAGGGTTGTTGATATGTATGCAATGCATCCTCATTGAAGCTGAATTATTGAGTCCTTTCTCCTGCACCTCTGACCATCTTCATATATGATCGAAACAACATTTAACTGTTGACTTTTAGGGGAATAATATCCACCAGATCTGCAAAAAAGAAAGGTATTGTCTCTTCCTACCATTATTCTTTGTTTTGCCCACAAATGGGGGATTATAATGGTGAATTATTATTATTATGCAAATATCGATCCATCACTAGTTTTCCATGACTCGGTTCTTCTTTTATGATGCTTGTTGTTTTTCTACCTTACAAATGAGTAGTACAGCTCTCTCTATTGATTATGATAATTGGGTTGCAACTGTTTGTTTGAATGCCTAACTGGAATTCGGCTACTCCAGTCAATAAGTTCTATTCCATATTTTCTTCAAAATTCTCTTCCTCTTACCATATGCATGCTTTTCTTTTATCAAAATTAACCCATCTCCCCATTTTTCTCCTTTCTCTTCCTCACTTTGACGAATGGTTACATTATAATATTATAAGATACAATGTTCTATGCATCTAGTGCAAACACAATAACATTTGACAATCTTTTAAGACGGTGAACTCATTTTATCATAATAAATATACCATAATAACTGTAAAAGTTAGAGGGGGTGAAGAATGAGGGAAAAAAACTTCAATTAATATATAGTAAAACCCTAGCAATACAATGTTTCATATCCCATAGTACTGTCATATAATTTGCGCATTTTGAAAAAAAAAAATGAAAAAACAAGCATTATCACAAATATCAAATAGGCACAAAAGGAAAATTGGATGAGTAATAATTATCCCCTATTGATTTTTCATTTGATATCATTATCATTTACTCTACTAAGGCATGATAACGCTCCTTGAACAACAAGTCCCTCTATCTCATGACATAGCATAAATTTGCTGACATGTCACGTATTATTAAAAAAAATAAAAAATTATTTCTTTCACCTTAATTTATTTTTCAATCCATCAATAAATGCAATATAATTTATCAATTACTATTAGTAACTTAAATTATCAATTATCAATTCAAATTATAAAATATAATCCTATCATTTTGTTAAACTCTTATTATAAAATAAAACATCAATTCTCACACCCACACCACACAGAGACGAACCTTCAACCATCCTTCATCTCTTTCCCTTTTCTTCAAAGGTAGTATTAATCTCTTATAGTTTTAATTTAATAATAAATTTGCATTAATTCTGTCTATTGTCACTCAATATGATATGTATTGTTTTTAGAATCTTAAATTGTTTATTGTTTTGTCTTTGAAGATATCAAAATTTATTTGGTAATCCCAAATCTTCAATGTGTATTTATTTTTTTTAAAATTCTTTAAATTTATATTTCATTATTATATATATATGATTATATATATTATGATGATAAATAATCATTAACATGTTTTTGTGTGTTATTTTTAGGAATTTTCATGGCTTCCACAAGAAATCTAGAACTATCTCTTATCTTTCATGTTGCTAAATTTCATTTTTTATTAGGGAGTATACATTGGCACCATAATCGTTGATCTTGATGGAGAAGTTGCTATTGCTATTTACCAAAACATAAGTGTATGCAGAAGCAATCCTAGAGAATAATCATACCAATATACACAAAATAAGAGGGAAGTTAATATGAGAGAAGTTTTGAGGGCCTTCATCATTCTAAATATTCTCACATAATTACAATTGTCATTTTTTTTGCAATTCTTTTTTCATTTATCTGTTAAATTTTTTTAATTGTAATAATTATAATTTTTTTAATCGCTCAATATATGTTCACTCATTTACTTTTTATCATAATTTAATTATTATATGTTTAATTATTTGATTTTATGTCTTCATTATAGTCTTCAATTATTCAATCATCATTATATATATAAATTACCAATTTTTTTTCGATATCTTGGGGGCTTACATAAGAAATCAACAAATATATCTCACTCTTTATCTACTTAAATCTTCTCATCAGTTCCAATTGTGATCATTATCCATCTATTTTTTCATTATCTCTTAAAAGTTGTATTAATTGTAATAATAATATTTTTTCATTTTCGTGTAGCATTATTTTTTGCATATTATTTTTAATTAATTTTTCAATAATGTAAATCTATATCATTCTCATAAATTTTAATTTTGATATTTCTTAAACTCTTCTTCCATCATCTCTTAAAATTTGTATTAATTACAACGTTAATTACATTAATTAATTTACATATATTATTTTATTTTTGATGTTCCTTATGCTCACTATAATGATATTCCTTCATTATAACATTTTTTTGTGAGTTTTATTTATATATATATTTTGCATAATCTTCATGAATTCAACAACCAATCAATAACTCTATCACATCATTCGTATATATATTTTCCCTTCCGTGATAATTTGTACTCAAATTATGATTTATTGATAAATTAATTATAATTATATTCGTACATTTTTTTAAGAAAAATTATTTATTCATTATATTTAATCATATTGTTAAGGTTAAAAATTCGATCATGATTATCTGTAATACTACTTCTATACTCTCTTTCTTCATCAATCCATTACATAATTACACATTCAAAATTATGATGACTATCAAATCAAATCACGTATCCATAACTTTACTCAATTATTCTTTAATTATGTATTAAATAATTCACATTATAAACAAATAAACCTAATATATATTATCTTAAAATTTAACAATTATCATAATTTTAAGGCTTAAATCCATTTTTGGTCCCTCATAACATGGGTTATTCCAGTTTTGGTCTCCCATATGTTTTAGTCACCAATTTTAGTCTCACTTAAATTTTTTTTACCAATTATGATCACTTTTAACGGAAAAGTTTAGAAGATAACGGATTACCTCATTTGATTGCTAGTCAAATCTAATTTTTTTTTCTTCAAAATGATTTGCACCGTGATGTTTTCAACCAATTTTATAATTCGGATTCTCATGAATATTCAACCCATTTAGGGTTTCGACCGTCATTTTGGATTGTGATTCGATCTAAATGGGAACATCCATGAGGAACCGAGTCATAAAATGGATTGAAAACAATATGGTACAAATCATTTAAAAAAAAAAAAAAAAGGTTTGACTAGCGATCAAATGAGTTAATCTGTTATCTTCTAAACTTTTCCGTTAAAAGGGACCATAATTGGTAAAAAAAATTTAAGTGGGACTAAAATTGGTGACTAAAACATATGGGAGACCAAAACTGGAATGACCCATGTTATGAGGGACCAAAAATAGATTTAAGCCTAATTTTAAACAATAATAATCATTCTCACGTTATTCACTCTATTTATCTATAATATTAAACAACTATTTTAATCCATTAGTAAATTTCAACTTCACTCATGAAATTAAAAAAATTATCATGTATTACATTTATTATTTATTTATTATATTCCACTTAATATATAAATTTATCCTTTTATCATGCTTTATTGCCTCATTATATATCATTACATATATCATGAAAATATTTAATATTTAATATTTAATATTTAATATGTCATGATTGAATCAATTTTATTTTAAGATATTTACTAATATACTTATAAAATATAATTTTACCATAATTATAATTATGCACGGTTACCAAATTTTTCGTTACCCAAAAATACTTTCATATTTTAATCATGATTGCAATTCTTTCCAAATTCTACCACTTTCGTTTTTTATTTTATTTTTTTGAAACACAAAATATGTAGTATTATATTTTAATCATGATTGCAATTCTTACGCTCCTCACGTTTACTAACAATAAATGTCCATAAATTCTTCCATAACATCTTTCTACATCAATTCACCCTCTTAATACTCATCTTGAAAAAAAATCTGACAAGAACATTCATTCTTTCTCAACATGTATTTCAACTCTGTTTCCCAACTTTTCCTTGCCTTTCTTCTTGATTTTTTTTTCCCAGAACAAGAAATTCCACCACCGGCGGCACCAATATTTTGCATTACTCTTACTCCAAAATTTAAATATCATTATGGAGGACAATTATCACAATCAATCCAAGGATGTTCGCTATTGGTTCGAAACTTATGTTGCATCTTCTGTGGATAGTCTTCCAATTTCAAGAAATGTACAGGCAAGAATGTTTGATGATGTTGACTCATGTTCAGTAACCTTGGTTATGGGACGTTATCAATGGAAGGTGAAATACATAATGGATTTTTCACCAATGGCTGGAAGAAATTCAGATCCGAGACAATGCCTCAAGTTAAAAAATTCGGTGTTTTTCAATAAGATAGACGATTTCGTTTTCAAAGTACTAATCTTTGGACTAGATCACTTGGTAAAGGATTCCTGTGTAAAGAAGCATGATTCTGAATCCGAATATTCAGCATCCGACGATGAAGGTCCTCCATCTTCAATGGATGAATATCCATCATTCGGAATCAAGTTGACTGAATATTGCTTTTCAAATCAATGCTTGATAATGTTTTATTATTTTCCAAAAAATTTTCTATTTATTAATATAGTAATTTTTTCCGTTCTTATCTCGTTTTGAATATTTTGATGCTGCTGATAATGGAACATTTTTTGTTGATGTGTCCTATTGGGAAACCTTGTTAGATTACCATGTTAGAAATTTTTACTTGTTTATAGTCTCTCCTGTTATCCTGATAAATTTCTGCTTTATGTTCCCCTTTTTGTCCTAATTTTTATCCTTAAATATATATTGCTGTTTTTCATATTATTAAATTCCTATGATTTAATTTTTTCATAATATATTGCTATTTTTTTGGTCTGAATGATCATTCTGGTATGCAATTGCAAATATTTGTGTTTTTCAGATAGTTCCCCGTGTATTTGCAATGGGAGATGATTTATTGCGAGGAAGACTTAATGTTTCCATTGAAGATCCAAGAGGAGTCCATTGGGATTTTGATATTTATGAAAGTAAACACCGTATCCAAATCAAGAAGCAAGGAAGTTTGTCTGTTATGTTGAATGAAAATGAAATTGGTGAATGAGAAAGAATCAGATTGTGTTTGCTAAAAAACGGAGATTGTCCAATTTCTAAGTTTGAAACATATTCCCTTCACGAAGTAGGTCCTTCTCAAGTTGTTTAAAATTTATTTACTGCAACCATAATGTCATATAGCATGACAAGAAATTACTTGGTAAGATTTATTTTAACTTTAACATTATGAATCATTACACATTCATTAATTTTGTCACTCCGATAGTTAATTTATGTTTGAACTTTGTTGCTATGTTTTGTTGTGTAGTATATTCCAATTGCCTTCGCCAGGGAAATGAACTCTTGAACAAGCATGAAATGATTCTTACCAATGCTGCTGGTATGAAATGGCGAGTACACGTGAAATTTGATAATGATAAACATTTCAAGATTATTGATGGATGGAGTGAGTTTAGAGATGCAAATTCACTGAAATATGATCAACAATACACATTGCGCTTACTAGATAGTAATGAAGGTGTTCCTCTTGCAGAATTTAAGGTAAGTAATTATCATTTTTTGTTGTTTACATAATAAAACCTTTTTAACAATGTTCTTCTTGTTCTTCTTATTTTATTATTTTATTATTATTTATTATTACTATTATTATTTTTTTTGCAGGTTCATGAAGCTGTTGAATCAAATGTTTCTGATTATGGTGTTATGATACTGGATTCATAACCTTAAACTATCCTTTAAGATGTTCCTGCATTTTGTTTCTACAATACTATGTTATTTGGTATTAATATGCTCTTCAATTGCTATTCAACTCTATTGTACTTTTTTATATTTTTTTCCGCATTATTGTATTTTCATTTCAAACATTTCATCATAACTGTTATTTTGGAAAATATATGAATATTACATATAAATCCTTCATGTCTAAATATTAATATATTTTTTGCTTACAATTTCTTTAGTAATTAATACAACACTCAACTATTTTCCTTTTTTCACTTAAATATGCACGTATTCCAACTCTTCATCCTTCTCAAAAAATTATTTCATTTTCTCTCACTTCTAATTTAATCCATCAATCATCCATCAAAGCTTTAGTCACTTAATTTCTTTACAATTAATAAGACCACATATCTATCCTATCTTTCACTTCATTCTATATTGTAATGATGATGAATGATGGTGATGCTGCAGCCGTTTTCAATATTAATAAATAATTTAATTTAATTATAAGTTATCACAAATTATATTAAGTAAATCTTTTCATCTTTAATTCTATAATTAAATCAACAACTAATTATTTCAATATATATATATTTTACTCCTCAAAAAAGATAAGAAATTATTTATACTTATAATTAAATTACTTAAAATCATGAATCCTATTCCTATACTTCAATCACTCCATCTTTATATTTATCAATCAATAATATTTCTATTCATATATTCATCATCAACTAAATCATCAATCTATATTCCTATATTAATTAAAACGTATTTGGCTATTTGTTCCATTTCCATCGATCAATAACCCCATCTACATAATTGAATTTGTATCAAATTACTTATCAATCATATTTCTATATCATCAATATACATATTTGAATTTGTATAAAATTGCATTTCCATTTATTACAGCAAAATTAAAACGTCTTTGGCTGTTATAATTAATACAACACTCAACTATTTTCCTTCTTTCACTTAATATATGCACGTATTCCAAATCTCCTCATTCTCCAAAAATTATTTCATTTTCTCTCACTTCTAATTTAATCTATCAATCATCCATCAAAGTTTTAGTCACTTAATTTCTTTACAATTAATAATAACACATATGTATACTCTCATTCTCTTCATTCTCTATTGTAATGATGATGAATGATGGCGATGTTGTAGCCGTTTTCAATATTAATAAATAATTTAATTAATTATAAGTGATCACAAATTATGTTAACTAAATCTTTTCATCTTTAAGTCCATAATTAAATCAACAACTAATTATTCCAATATATATATTTACTCCTCAAAAAAGAAAAGAAATTATTCATACTTATCATTAAATTAGTTAAAATCATGAATCCTATTCCTATACTTCAATTACTCCATCTTTATATTTATCAATCAATAATATTTATATTTATATATTCATCAGTAACTAAATTATCATCAATCTATATTTCTATATTAATTAAAATATATTTGGCTATTTGTTCCATTTTCATCGATTAATAACTCCATCTACATAATTCAATTTGTATCAAATTACTCTTATCAATCAATCATATTTCTATATCATCAATATACATATTTGAATTTGTATAAAATTGTATTTCCATTTATTACAAAAAAAAACGTATATATCACTCAATTATTTTCCTTCTTTAACTTAATATATACATGTATTCCAAATCTCCTTCTTCTCCAAAAATTATTTCATTTTCTCTCATTTCTATTTTAATCCATCAACCATCCATCAAAGCTTTAGTCACATAATTTCTTTATAATTAATAATACCACATATGTATACTCTCATTATCTTCATTCTATATTGAAATGATGATGAATGATGATTATGCTGCTGCCGTAATTCTTAACAAAATCTTTTCCTTATTCACTTAGTATACTCCACCTACACAATTTCCAATTCTCATATTTGACCAAGTAGTATTTCCCTCACACCTCACTTTGTATTTATTGCCATGCATTTTTTATCTACAATGATTCATATTTTAACAAAATCAACAAAAAAAAAAAAATTATGAGTCCATAAATTTATTCTCTTGAATAAAAATAAATAATTAATAAACCTAATTAAACTATAAAAAATATTAATAAATCGTTAATTAAATTCTAATTTATCTGGAATTATGTTAAGTAAATATTTTCATCTTTAAGTCCATAATTAACTCAATCACTACTTGTTCTAATTTTAAATATATATATATATATTTTACTCCTCAGTATGATAATATAGAATTAAAGAATGGGTTAGAATTATTAGACAGGATATAAATTTAGAAAAGAAGGGTGCTGCCGTTAGCCGTTATTGTTGTGAAGGCGTTAGGCGTAGAGCCCGGATTGCTTTGATAAATTTGTAGTTTTGTCTAATTGATTATGTAATATCCTACGTGTCTTTGCTTCTTTAATTATCATGCTGAGGGTCTCTCTGTAATTTGGTATCAGAGCCTGGATTTATGAATTTACTAACTTTTATTCTAACCAGTTTACTCTTTTGCTCATGAATTTAGGTAAAGGTAAACAGATTATTAAAAATAGTCTGAAACAGGAATTTGATATCCCTGCAAATCTAGAAGACCTTAATAGGTGGACCCTAGAATTGATGTTAAAACTGTATATCAGTTAGGAACCTTTGAAAAATTAGGTTTCAAACAAATTATAAAAACAACCGAAGAATCAGTTTCTTTAGATAATGAAGAAATTGAAATAAAATTAATACAGTCAGATGATATTAATAGATATACTGATTTATACAGATTTATACATATTTATACATATTGGTTTAGTGCAGATTGCCTTTAAACCTTTAACCTTAGAAGGTTTATCTGAAAGTTTTATAGCATGTTTAAGAAATGCTAGAAATTTAAATTGGAAACAATCTTTAATGGGAATTATACAATCGAGTTTAGCTCATGGCCCTGTATATTTTAATGTTTATCCGAATTTATCTTTATCACTAAGTGATGATAATATATTAAATGCCTTAACATTAAATGTTAAAACCCATGGATATAACTATATGCCTGGTTCTGAATTAATATGTGTATGTTATAGAATTTATTATAAACCTTTAAAAACGTTGAATCCTAATTGTAGATTAGTAGATAAAAAAATAGATGAAACAATATTGATAGAAACTAATTTTAATAAATCTAAAAATTATAAAATGAAGAACTATTAAATGGAATGAAATACCTATTCCAGAACAATGGACAATAGAAAGAGTCAGTAATAAACAGCCACAAATTAATAGTGACATTGATTATATTGAACAGACTCCTGAAGGAAAAATTAACATAAAAATGCAGAATAATCCATTTTTATTAGATAATATCTAACTTATCCAGATCATACTCTTCTCATTTTATATCACCGCTAGATAACAAAGATGATATATCTGTGATACCTAGACATTCTGTTTCACAACCTTATAGAGTTTCTACCTCTCAGGTTAGTGACGATACTGATAATTATGTTGATAGACTAGTTAAAAATAAACATAATATTGTTAAAGATAAAGACGAAGAAATAACTGAGTCTGAAATGGCTTTTCCCATATGAATAAAATAGATTTCAGTCCTGGATCTTTAGCCAGAAATCAGGTTAAAGAAGAATTTAATAAAGACAGATGAAAATCATTTAGAACATGGTTTTTTTTTCTAATTTCTCTTTAAATGAACAGAATAATATTTCTGATCAGTTTTATGCTTTTCTATCGCAACATAATATTTTATTTCCTTTCGTTCCATGGTTTATTTCAAATTATATTGAACCATGTATTTGTGTTTTAGAAAGATATTATAAACTTATAAATGGTCATACATTGAAGGAAATATTTCCTCCTCAACAACCTTTTAAATTAGAAAAGGAGAATCAGGTATTAAATTTCTCTGCTTTTGTTAAATTATTTGATAATGATACATTGGTAATTACTGTTAAACAGATGAATAAAATTATAGAACAGAATAATTATACAAATATTTATTTGAATGTTTTACGCGAACAGATTATATCTTTACATCATAGATTAGATCAAATAATACATAGATTACAGAAGTTTTCTCCTAACGAATCCTCTTCTAAGGAACAGGTAATAGTGACTCCAACACTTCAACCACCGCCTGAAATAAAAGATTTCAAGTTAAAATCTATTTCAGAATTAGAAAAATTACTGGATGAAAAATTTAAAGGATTGAAAATTAATACATTAGAAGAAGAATTAGAAGCATTCGAAATACAACTAAAAGATACAGCTAATCATAATACAGATGAAATAAATAAGATAGGTAAATTTACTGATAAAAAATTTGCTTATAAACCAACTCAGAGACTATATTACTATAATAGACCCTCTCCAATGGACATTTTACATGAAGAACAAGAATATGTACTTAATAACAGTTATAATGGTAAATGCATATATGAATGGAATATAGACGGGTATACTGAAAAACAGATTTATAATCAAGCCCATAGAATGCTTATGTATAGTAGCATTTGTAAAACCAATGGTAATACTAATGTAGGTATCTCTAAAATGATAGTTTCAGATTTTACTGGTCAACTTAAAGGTTGGTGGGATAATTATTTAACCCCACAAAATAAAGATGTTATTGAGTAATTATGTAAATTCATGCTTTAGATCCTTGTTATTGAGAAATTCTCAGTATGATAATATAGAATTAAAGAATGGGTTAGAATTATTAGACAGGATATAAATTTAGAAAAGAAGGGTGCTGCCGTTAGCCGTTATTGTTGTGAAGGCGTTAGGCGTAGAGCCCGGATTGCTTTGATAAATTTGTAGTTTTGTCTAATTGATTCTGTAAGATCCTACGTGTCTTTGCTTCTTTAATTATCATGCTGAGGGTCTCTGCTGTAATAATCTTTTTTATAATGATCTTACTAAAATTGTAAATTTTACTACCCTGATGAGGGTAAAAATGTTTAATGTCACAAGTACCAGAAACTTTAAAAATAGTTTCATAGTACATGCGTGGCTTATAAGCTCCATTAGCATGAATATAAATGCCATTATTAGGAGATCCTGTATTCAGATATCTTTTGATCAATTCCCATGGATCTTTTCCCCATTGAAGATCCTTATCTTCTATAAGAAATAAAAGTTCCTTTTTATTATGAACTTTGTAATTTGTAATATGATCCTCGGCAACAGCAATTTCCACATATGATGCGGACGTGTTTTCTGTAGAAGAGGAGGATTCTGCCTTTTCTTGTTCAAGAAATTTTTGGAATTTATTAAATAAGACCGGATTATGAGAAAGGTCTGTAATATTATCTGAGTATAGGGTCTTATTACTCATTTGAGAAAGGATATGCCTTCCTCGACCCCTGCCATGCATTCCATTAGCACGAGAGGGATATTCCCTGCCTCGTCCTCTATAAGTATCACGTGGGATCATTCTGTATAAATTCACGAGAGAGAAAATCAGGAAGATTATTATCTGTCTCCTTTTTATAAACAATATCAAAATCAAAGGGAGCTAAATTAGCTTGCCATCTAGCATACATTTGCTTAGAGACATCATGTTTAAAATCTTTATTAAACATATATTTTGCTGCTTGACAATCAATTCTGATTATAAATCTCTGATTGTATAAATCATCTTGAAATTTTAAAACACATTTCAATATAGCTAATATTTTCTTAGCTACTGTGGCATAATTTCTCTGACTATTAGTCCATTTTCCTGAATGATATCGAACTAGTTTTTCTGTCTTATCATCAGGACATATTTGTTTTAATATGCCTCCGTATCCTATGTCAGAGGCATCGGTTTCAACAATTTTAACCCAATTGGGATTAGCTAATATAAGACATGGTAAAGATGTAACTTTTTATTTAATTTTCTGGACTGTATTAGTATGTTCATTAGTCCAGGGTTTAGGTTTATCTTTTAGTCTATCATATAAAATGGCAGTATCATATGCTAAGTTCTTATAATAAGGTAGAATATAATTCAAACTTCCCAAAAACCTTTGTAATTGGGTTTTATCTTTTATTTCATCAGGAAATTTAGAAGCAAAATCTATACTTCTATCTATGGGAATTATTTGTCCTTTTTCAATATTATGCCCTAAAAATCTAATATTAGTCTGAAATAAGACCATTTTAGATTGTGATATAACAAATCCATTAGTTTTTATAAGCTTCTTAAATATATCTAAATGATTGAAATGTGATTGAATATCTTTAGAAAATACTAAAATATCATCAATATAAACAATAACAAAATTGCTATAAGGAATAAAAACATCATTCATAATTTGTTGAAATTCAGACGGTGCATTTTTTAATCCAAAAGGCATAACTTTCCATTCATAATGTCCTATTGGAACATTAAAAGCTGTTTTATATTGATCGGATTCTTTTATTTGAATCTGCCAGTATCCTGATTTTAAATCAAACTTAGAAAATATTAATGCATCATATAACCTATCTAATAAATCCTTTTTATTAGGAATAGGATGTCTTATCCATTTTAAGACTTTATTCAGAGGTTTATAATTTATAACTAACCTAGGTCTTCCTCTTTCAATTTCACTATGCTTATTTACATAAAATCCTGTACATGACCAGGGTGATTCAGACTGTTTTATTAAGCCTTTTTCTAATAACATACTTATTTCTTGTTTACATAACTCTAAATATTCAGAGTTCATTTGACACGGTCTTGCCTTTGTCTTAATCATAATTTTTTCATCAAAATCATCCTCATAAGGAAGACTTATAATATGCTTCTTTCTATCCCAAAAAGCATTAGGATGTTCATTACAAATTTCATTAGAGAAGGTATTATAAACACTTTTTATTTTTTCTTGTAATTTAAGATTATTCTGCAAAGTGTCTTTAATAGAAAAAGAGTTAATTTTAAATTTTAAAAAATTAATTTGATTATTTTTTCTATTAATTAAATCTTTTAATTCATTTATAAATCTAGTATTAGGTTCAGTTATAAACTGAAAACTTACATTTTTCTTATTATAAGTACCTGTAATCTTATCAGTATTAATATACGTGATAGGAAATATCTTTTTTATAAAAGAAGTGCCTAATATTAATTGACTAGTAATATTTTTGGCTATTAAAAAACTTTCTGGAATACATATGTTATTATTGCAAATATAACCTTTAGATAATTTATAATTTATATCTAAGGCTTTACCACCTGCATGTCTTACTATATGAGTAGATTTTTCAAAATATCTAGTAGGAACTATTCCTTCTTGTATAACACTTACATCTGCGCCACTATCAAAAAGAGCAACTAATTCAATAGTAAAAGAGTTATATATTAATAATTTTATCTTAACATGAAATTTAAAAGAAGTGATTAAATTTAATGATCCTAGGAAATTTTCATTTCCTGTATATTCTATTAACATATCATAATCTAATTTAATATGATCTTTCTTTTCTAAATAAGATACTCTTTCATCTAACGTCTCATTTAACTTTTTTAAGATTTTTATCTCTCCTTTAAGATTATTAATCTCTTTTCCTAAATCTTCTATTGTTGTAGGAAATCTTTCTATAGTACTATGTTTATTTTTTAATATTTTATAGACTTCAGACATAGTATAAGGATTCTGATTTTCTTCTAATTTGTTATTAATCTGACTAGTTTCTGGAATATCATCCATCTGTTCTATTATTCTAGATCTCAATTCCTGATCTTTTATGGATTTGAGGAATTCTAAAATATTATGATTTGTTATTACATTAACATCTAAGTCTAAGTCTTGAAATTGTGATAAAATTTTATAATACTCTCCATTTTCACTATTAGTGTCTTTTTGTTCTATATTATTACGATTACATTCCTGTTCACCTTCTGAACTGTTCATTTATTCAATGTCAGATATTTCTGACTCATACTCAGAATCTGTAGTTACTATCTGAAGTAATTCTTCTTTAATTTCCTTATCTATCTCTAGACTATTAATTTTCTTTTTCATTTTACATTTATTAGCAAAATGTCCTTTTTGTTTACACTTATAGCATGTAATATTATTCATGTCTTTCTTATTACGTCTTTCTAGTTTTCTATATTCTTTTTTATTCTTTTTATCTTGAGAATATTTTCTTTTTTTATATTCATATCTAGGATAAGTCCTATAATTCTTTTCCTGTATTATTTTCTTTTCCTTAGATGGTATATTCATTCCAAATTGACTACAAAACTGTCCCAATTGATGTTTTTCATTTAATCTTTGATTTTTAATTTGTTGATTTAGTTTAATTTCATTACATAATGCCAAACCTTCTTGTATGCAAATTCCTATTAATTTCCCATAAGTATAAATTTCATAGGGTATAGTCATCCTATCTTTCCTTAAAATTTTTTTAATTCTTTCTGCAAATAGGTGTGGTAGTCCATCTATAAATTTAGACTTCCAATGATTACTATTACTATCATTTAATTCCATAACTCTATTAAGAAAAGCATCTTTATACCACCTAAAATCTGAAAGTGTTTTACATCGCAGGTTTTGTAATAAGGTACGAATATTTTCAGCATTATCTGAAATCCTACCTGTAAAATGTTCTAGGATAGTTACTATTAAGGTATAAACCGCATTTTCAATCGGCTGAGAGGTTGATTCCTCCATTTTAACTGTTTTAAATATTTCATCTTTATTTTGTGGGATCAAATAATTATCCCACCAACCTTTAAGTTGACCAGTAAAACCTGAAACTATCATTTTAGCGATACCTACATCAGTATTACCATTGGTTTTACAAATGCTACTATACATAAGCATTCTATGGGCTTGATTATAAATCTGTTTTTCAGTATACCCGTCTATATTCCATTCATATATGCATTTACCATTATAACTGTTATTAAGTACATATTCTTGTTCTTCATGTAAAATGTCCATTGGAGAGGGTCTATTATAGTAATATAGTCTCTGAGTTGGTTTATAAGCAAATTTTTTATCAGTAAATTTACCTATCTTATTTATTTCATCTGTATTATGATTAGCTGTATCTTTTAGTTGTATTTCGAATGCTTCCAATTCTTCTTCTAATGTATTAATTTTCAATCCTTTAAATTTTTCATCGAGTAATTTTTCTAATTCTGAAATAGATTTTAACTTGAAATCTTTTATTTCAGGCGGTGGGTGAAGTGTTGGAGTCACTATTACCTGTTCCTTAGAAGAGGATTCGTCAGGAGAAAACTTCTGTAATCTATGTATTATTTGATCTAATCTATGATGTAAAGATATAATCTGTTCGCCTAAAACATTCAAATAAATATTTGTATAATTATTCTGTTCTATAATTTTATTCATCTGTTTAACGGTAATTACCAATGTATCATTATCAAATAATTTAACAAAAGCAGAGAAATTTAATACCTGATTCTCCTTTTCTAATTTAAAAGGTTGTTGAGGAGGAAATATTTCCTTCAATGTATGACCATTTATAAGTTTATAATCTCTTTCTAAAACACAAATACATGGTTCAATATAATTTGAAATAAACCATGGAACGAAAGGAAATAAAATATTATGTTGCGATAGAAAATCATAAAACTGATCAGAAATATTATTCTGTTCATTTAAAGAGAAATTAGAAAAAAACCATGTTCTAAATGATTTCCATCTGTCTTTATTAAATTCTTCTTTAACCTGATTTCTGGCTAAAGATCCAGGACTGAAATCTATTTTATTCATATGGGAAAAGCCATTTCAGACTCAGTTATTTCTTCGTCTTTATCTGTATTATAAATACCTTTAACAATATTATGTTTATTTTTAACTAGTCTATCAACATAATTATCAGTATCGTCACTAACCTGAGAGGTAGAAACTCTATAAGGTTGTGAAACAGAATGTCTAGGTATCACAGATATATCATCTTTGCTATCTAGCGGTGATATAAAATGAGAAGAGTATGATCTGGATAAGTTAGATCTATTATCTAATAAAAATGGATTATTCTGCATTTTTATGTTAATTTTTCCTTCAGGAGTCTGTTCAATATAATCAATGTCACTAATAATTTGTGGCTGTTTATTACTGACTCTTTCTATTGTCCATTGTTCTGGAATAGGTATTTCATTCCATTTAATAGTTCTTCTTTTTATAATTTTAGATTTATTAAAATTAGTTTCTATCAATATTGTTTCATCTATTTTTTTATCTACTAATCTACAATTAGGATTCAACATTTTTAAAGGTTTATAATAAATTCTATAACATACACATATTAATTCAGAACCAGGCATATAGTTATATCCATGGGTTTTAACATTTAATGTTAAGGCATTTAATATATTATCATCACTTAGTGATAAAGATAAATTCGGATAAACATTAAAATAAACAGGGCCATGAGCTAAACTCGATTGTATAATTCCCATTAAAGATTGTTTCCAATTTAAATTTCTAGCATCTCTTAAACATGCTATAAAACTTTCAGGTAAACCTTCTAAGGTTAAAGGTTTAAAGGCAATCTGCACTAAACCAATATGTATAAATCTGTATAAATCAGTATATCTATTAATATCATCTGACTGTATTAATTTTATTTCAATTTCTTCATTATCTAAAGAAACTGATTCTTTGGTTGTTTTTATAATTTGTTTGAAACCTAATTTTTCAAAGGTTCCTAACTGATAAACAGTTTTAACATCAATTCTAGGAATTGTCCACCTATTAAGGTCTTCTAGATTTGCAGGGATATCAAATTCCTGTTTCAAACTATTTTTAATAATCTGTTTACCTTTACCTAAATTCATGAGCAAAAGAGTAAACTGGTTAGAATAAAATTTAGTAAATTCATAAATCCAGGCTCTGATACCAAATTACAGAGAGACCCTCAGCATGATAACTAAAGAAGCAAATACACGTAGGATCTTACAGAATCAATTAGACAAAACTACAAATTTATCAAAGCAATCCGGGCTCTACGCCTAACGCCTTCACAACAATAACGGCTAACGGCAGCACCATTCTTTTCTAAATTTATATCCTGTCTAATAATTCTAACCCATTCTTTAATTCTATATTATCATACTAAGAATTTCTCAATAACAAGGATCTAAAGTATGAATTTACATAATTACTCAACTTTTATTCTAACCATAAGGCTTTTAGCCTTGCATCGTAAATAAAATAAAAATAAATACAAACTTACTTGGTTGATGACACCAGAATAATAAATATATAAGAAATCCCACAAAGCTGCTAATAATAAAGCTGCTAAGAAAACCTCCGCTGGAGTAATATATTAACGGAAAGAAATATACAAAGAAAGAAATATACAAAGAGAGTTGTGTACAAGAGAGAGAAGAGAAGGAGCAGAAGAGGTCTGCCTCAAACTGAAAACTTAGTAGGCTATTTATACTAGTTCTATGTTAACTATTACGGACTTTAAATCTTATTTTTCAAGTTCATACAATTATAAGCCTCTAATGAGGTCATTGCTTACATATTATATCACTATCTATTACATCATTGCTTAGATAAGCACGCACTACCACACATCTGTTGTATCTTTAAGTCTGCAGTATCTTCCTTTAAGTCTTCACTTCCTTATCTGCTTTGTCTTCTTCCTTTATGTCCTTGTCATCATATAAATTTAGCTTTACCTTTATTTTTGGCCTTTTCAGCATTTAGGCCATCTATCAATTCTTTTAATTGTGCATTCATAAAATCTTCATCAAAGGGATCAATATCATTAGGATCCTGCGCAAATTCTTCCATGTCTTTAGGGTCTTGATATTCACCTGCCAAACTATGAGCGCTAGAAGAGGATGCCATGGAAACATCTGATTTATTATCCTCATTTTTCTGCAAATGTTTTTTGAGCTCATTCATGTAGGCCTTAATAAGATCTTGCTGAGAAATATTATCTTTTTGCAATTTCATCTTCATCGAGATATGAGTAAAAGGATCAATCTCCTGAGAACTTGAAGTTTCTCGATGCTGACTATAATGCTGGACTCTTTCTTGGATAGCCATAAGAGTCTCCTGCCCATAAGGCGTATTAGTATCTGGATCAAGCTTTTGCATCTTATCCCAGAATCTCGTATAAATTGTCTTCAAGATGCATGGTAAATTTTCCTCAGTATAACTGAGTTCAGGGATCCATCTCTAAATCCAGGGAATGGAGAATTCTATAAAAAACCACATATTAGCAATGGTTTCATTGCATCTATTAGATGCTACTGATTCGGATATTTTGGGTGAAACTTTGACCCAATCTCCATATGAGGAGAGAAAATCTTTAGGAAGAATACTTTTAACTGGTCCATGTTGGTACCACCACTTTATGAACCAATTTGGATTGGGGTCATTATAAATATTTCCACAGATTTTAATAAACCAAGAATGTTTCTTATTATTATTTTCATATAAGAAAATCTGAGTATGGGCTTCAATATGATCCCAGTAATTATATTTATATTTCACTTGGGTTTCAGGAATTATAAATTCCCTATCATTCAAAGTTGATAACCCCCATTCTTCTGCTGTTATAATCTTTTTTATAATGATCTTACTAAAATTGTAAATTTTACTACCCTGATAAGGGCAAAAATGTTTAATGTCACAAGTACCAGAAACTTTCAAAATAGTTTCATAGTACATGCGTGGCTTATAAGCTCCATTAGCATGAATATAAATGCCATTATTAGGAGATCCTGTATTCAGATATCTTTTGATCAATTCCCATGGATCTTTTCCCCATTGAAGATACTTATCTTCTATAAGAAATAAAAGTTCCTTTTTATTATGAACTTTGTAATTTGTAATATGATCCTCGGCAACAGCAATTTCCACATATGATGCGGACGTGTTTTCTGTAGAAGAGGAGGATTCCGCCTTTTCTTGTTCAAGAAATTTTTGGAATTTATTAAATAAGACCGGATTATGAGAAAGGTCTGCAATATTATCTGAGTATAGGGTCTTATTACCCATTTGAGAAAGGATATGCCTTCCTCGATCCCTGCCATGCATTCCATTAGCACGAGAGGGATATCCCCTGCCTCGTCCTCTATAAGTATCACGTGGGATCATCCTGTATAAATTCACGAGAGAGAAAATCAGAAAGATTATTATCTGTCCCCTTTTTATAAACAATATCAAAATCAAAGGGAGCTAAATTAGCTTGCCATCTAGCATACATTTGCTTAGAGACATCATGTTTAAAATCTTTATTAAACATATATTTTGCTGCTTGACAATCAGTTCTGATTATAAATCTATGATTGTATAAATCATCTTGAAATTTTAAAACACATTTCAATATAGCTAATATTTCCTTAGCTACTGTGGCATAATTTCTCTGACTATTAGTCCATTTTCCTGAATGATATCGAACTAGTTTTTCTATCTTATCATCAGGACAATAACAAGGATCTAAAGTATGAATTTACATAATTACTCAACTTTAAAATCAAGGGTCTCATACTTATCATTAAATTATTCAAAATCATATATCCAATTCATATACTTCAATCGCTCCATCTTTGAATCAATCATTCCATCTTTATATTATTAAATCATTAATATTTATATTTATTTATCAATAACTAAATCATCAATCAATATATATTTCTATATTAATTTATAATTTAAATAAATCTATATGAAATTCCTTTGTTATTATACTTTCAATTATTAAATGCATTAAATTAATCTCTCCATGTTTAATCAAATAATTAAATCAATACATGGTTACTTATTTTAAAATTTTTGTTATTAAGATTTATTGTGTCTCTAATCGTTAATTCCGAAATAATCTATCTCTCACATATTTTAATTTGTATCAAATTTCCTTTCCATTTATTCCAATGATATTCTGCATTGGAAGATATAGAGATAATAGTAACCAATAAAAGGGCGGCTGCATTAAAATGGATGATACTCAATCAAATCAGAATTAACTGTTCGAACTACCCATGCATATCAGAATATGTAAAAGGCACCAAGGGTAATCATAACTTGAATAACCCTAATGATTTTCTCTCTCTTTATATAGATTCTTGTCTTTCTCAACTTCTTCCCTTTTTGTCTCTTCACCTAAAGCAGCGGTTTTGCCAAAATTCTTCATACGAGGTCTCAACTTCTTCCCTTTCTGTCTCTTCAGTTACAACAACGGTTTTGCCAAAATTCTTCATACCATGTATGTTGTATGAAAAATCTTTTATCCCTTCTGTTATATTCTTTATGTATTTAAATCCCTTTATCAAGTATTACAATATTTCAAGTGATTCTAAGAACCTACAATTGTGTTACTAGTAGGAATAGCTGTATTGTTGGTCAAAACTAAATTATGATATTATTTGCTATTCTTGATAAAAACAGAACATATATAATGGCATCTTCGAGCAGTAATGGTCGTGGTGATATGGAAGACAGACAGTTGTTTGCATACAGGCAGGGTGTTGCATTGCTACTAATCCTATCTACCATCAGATATAGGTAGATGAGGACTGTATGCTGAAGCTATATTTGGCAGCCAAGAAGTGGGCTAAGCTTGCCCCTTCTCGCCATTTTTGAAACGAAATTTTGGTAAGAGAGTTTTATTTTAGTTCCAGGCATCGAGAACTGAAAGGGATATTAAATGTACGTTTTGCTAGGGTACCGTTTTCTCCACAATCAATTAATTGGTTTTTGGGACTTGAGTTGAACGAAGAAGCTTTGGATATTTACCAGTTAGATGTTTACCAGCCAACCATGGAGAATCTTCAAAAGATTGTTAGACTGGAGTTGCAGATACCTGAAAAATGGTTGGATATCCCATTTGAAAGTATAAGGATTGTACCTCGGATTCTTTATACTTTTATCTGTAACAACATAGCACCAATCCATGCTGATGCTAGTGGAAAAATCCATGACAGACAGTTCCAAATCCTATCAGCTGTGATGGATAACAAACCAGTCAATCTTGGTAGCATCATCATGCAATACATGTTCGTTGCCACCAGAAGCCAACAAATTCATTTTCCATGTGCCAGTTTGGTGGAAAACATGTGTATTGGAAATGGTGCAGAGCCACTGTATGATGATGAACTTTTTAGGATTAAAGGTGGCAACTGGGTCAAGATACAAGCATTGTACGAGGAGTTGAAGATGTGAGCATCCAGTTGCGAAGGCAGTAACCTCATATTCAAATTAATACAGAGGAATTACACTCAATGCGGAAGCAACTGGATCTCTTCTACAAGTACCTGGCCACCAGTGTATCTGTCACCCCTCATTTTGAATGGATATCCCTGAATTTGCTTAATCCCGGATCATTTTGATATCCCCTAGACATATTTTTAAAATTTCTGTTTTATTTTGAAGTTTGATGAGCCACCAGCGCTCGTGGATATTATTTCAATATTTTGTGAGAATTTCTGCCTAAATTTTCTATTCTCCAAAGTAAAGTGGAGTTAACTTATTTCCATAATATAAGTAGTTCCCTTTGATTAATTCTTGTGTTTTCCTTGTTCTGATGATAAGTCCATAGCTGGTCTCTTCTTGAGCCTCCAGGTAAGTCCTTTACAAATGTTCTGAAAATCCCAATTGTTATTTTTTTGGCAATAATTTTATGTTATGTATATTGGTTTACCTTAGATGTACTCATGCTTCTTGTGAAGTGATTGATGCATTGCTTTCTGGTTTAAATATGTAGCACACACCATTTTTTCATAAGTGATCAAAGATTCGAATGTGTAGCACACTAATTTGCCCCTGTTTTGAGAAATATAACCCTAGGATTAACTGCTATATCCTCTACATATTTCCTTGCTGAATCCATATGTTTAGCCTTCCCATTCTGTTCTTTCTTCCATCCGTATGCTAAGTATACAAGTTGGATAACCTTTATGACAAAATGTGAGAATAAATTTTGTACAAAGCATGTGTTTTATTGATGTATGAACAAATATTTATAGTTATAGGGTCTCAGGTTTCTTTCTGAACAAGAAACCAGTTTTCTAATTCTAAAAGAACAGGAAATAGTAAACTACTATATTTACAATCCTAAATATAGTAATACTATAATTCCACACCCCCCTCAAGTTGGAGCATGCAGATCACAAATGCCCAACTTGCGAAGTACGCCATCAAACTGAACATGACCAAGTGCCTTAGTGAAGATATCAGCAAGCTGATGCTGAGAAGAAACATGCATAGGAGTGATAAGACCTTGAGCAATAACCTCCCGAACAAAATGACAATCAATCTCAATATGTTTTGTGCACTCGTGAAAAATGGGATTGGCTGCAATATGAAGAGCTGATTGATTGTCACAAAACATAGAGATGGGGGAGGAATGCGAAATTCCAAAACAAGATAAGAGACCCTTAAGCCACTTAAGTTCAGCTGTGAGAGCCGCCATGGCCCGATATTCTGCTTCCGTCGAGGAGCGAGCCACAGTATGCTACTCTTTGGTACGCCAGGAGATAGGTGAACCACCAAACTGTACCATCCAACCAGTAAGAGAACGCTGAGTCGTAGGATAACCGGCCCAATCTGAATCGCACCACCCGGTCAAAGAAAGAGAGGAGGCTGCCGGAAAGAAAAGGCCTTTGCCAGAACAACCTTTAAGATAACGAATAACCCGCAAAGCTGCTTCCCAATGGTCATGCAAATGATGATGCAAGAACTGAGACAAAACGTGCACCGAATATGAGAGATCTGGTCGAGTAACTATCAGATAAATGAGACAACCAATGAGACGATGGTAGGCCTCTGGATCATGAAAAACAGGTCCTTGAAGCAAAGAAAGATGGTGATTCTGCTCAATAGGTAACAATGCTGGCTTGTATCCCAACAAACCTGCCTCAGTAACAACGTCCAGAGTATACTTGCGCTGACACAGAGAGATCCCTGTCTGGGTGCGAGCAACTTCCAGACCAAGAAAATACTTTAAAACACCCAAATCTTTCATATAAAAACAAGAGCTCAAATAAGCCTTAAAAGCATAAATAGCATTATGATCATTACCAGAAATGACCAAATCATCCACATAAATCAGAACATGCAATTGAATGGAACCTCGGCGAAAGGCAAAAAGAGAATAATCATGATATGACTGCTTAAAGCCAAACCAAAGAAAAGCAGTGGTGAGCATGGAAAACCAACAGCGGGGAGCTTGCTTGAAGCCATACAAAGAGCAACGCAAACGGCAGACCTTGTCTGGGCCTGCGGAGCGAAAACCAGGAGGAAGTTTCATATACACCTCATCCTTAAGATCACCATGAAGAAATGCATTATGAACATCCATTTGGTGAAGCTCCCACTTGAGAGCAGCTGCAATAGAGAGAAACAAATGAACAGTGGCATCTAAGCAACCGAAGCAAATGTTTCAGTATAATCAAGCCCATCAACTTGATTATTTCCCAAAACAACCAAGCGAGCTTTATAACGTTCAGTGGAGCCATCAACATTATGCTTGATTTTAAAAATCCATTTACATCCAATAGCCCTTTTTCATACAGGAAGAGCAATAATATCCCAAGTATTATTCTTCTCTAAAGCAGATATTTCATCCCTCGTAGCATCTCTCTAACATTCCTGACGAACTGCCTGCCCAAAAGTCTGAGGCTCCTCTGCAGAGGTAATAGAGGCCAAAAATACCTGATGGGCAGTGGTAAATCTATCATAAGAAATGTAATTAGTCAAGGAATAAGGAGTACCTAAGGAGGACAAGGCAGGAGGGGTAACAGTAGGCAAGAGAGGGGGGCGAATAGCAGAAGCAACAAAATCTCGGAGTCGAGATGACGGAATTTTCTGGCGGAGACCTCGACCCAATGCCTCCTCGGCTAAAGGAGGAGGTGGCACCACCGGTGAAAGGGCGGTGGACAGGGCCGATGAAAAAGAATCAGCGGCCGGTGGCGAAGGAGGATCGGCGGCAGACAGCGAGGGAGCAATGGTAGCCGGTGGTGAGGAAGGTGTGGCAGGCCGCGTTGGCGGCGAAGGCACGATGATGAGATCCAAATCATCATAAAAAATATCCAAAGTAGAAACCCGGGAGACAGCAGAGTCATCAACAGTAAGACCAGGAAACTCAGATTCACAGAAAACCACATCCCGGGAAACAAACAGTTTCTATAATTCAAAATCATACAAGCACCACCCTTTGGTACCCATAGGATAACCACAAACAAGCACTTACGGGACCTACTAGCAAATTTATCATCCCCATGATTTTGATTATGAGCATAGCACAGGCAACCAAAAACACGAATATGAGCAACTGAAGGAGGCTTGCCATACAACTTTTCAAAGGGAGTGAGATTATGTAAGACTTTAGTAGGTGTGCGATTAATCAAATAGGTTGCTGTCATCACACAGTGACCCCAAAATTGCATAGGTAACTTAGACTGAAAAAGTAAGGCACGAGCAACATTAAGAAGATGTTGGTGTTTACACTCAACTCAACCATTCTGCTGAGGGGTGCCAACACAAGAGGTTTCATGCAAGATACCATGCTCATGAAAATATGAACGCAATCCCAGGAATTTAGTACCCTTCTAACAACTTTCACAGCAGAATTAAATTGACGATGAATCATATTAAAAATTTTTATCAAAGCAGCTGACACACCAGCCTTATAATGCAACAAATAAGTCCATGTGGTACGACTAAAATCATCCACAACAGTCAAAAAATATCGAGCTCCACATATGGCAGGAGAACAGTAGGGACCCCAAACATCAACATGTATCAAATCAAAGGCAGCTAAACTAACCGTTTGACTAACATGAAAACTAGAACAAGAATGCTTGAAACAAAAATACACTTCACAAGCTTTATTAAACTGCAAAATATCTGACCGAGAAACAGAGATCCCAGGAAGAAACTGAATAGCTGTCACAGATGGATGACCAAATCGATGATGCCATAATTCCAAAGAAGTTTATGAACGAGCCGCACTTGCTACACTGTTTACCCATGCCAATCGTCCTCATCGTGATGCGGTCCTGAATGAGACATGATGAAGCATCGAATGAATCAATTAGATCAGAATAGGTCAACAACTGGGACAAAGAAATTAGATTACACCGTAATCCAGGAACAAATAAGACATCATATAAAGTGATATGAAAATTAAAAGAAATAGTCCCAATATAGGAGGCCTAAAATACATTCCCATCTGGCAAGTGAACTGATCGAGACAGAATTGATCAAATATCCTTGAGCAATTCCAAACAACCAGTCATATGATGAGAAGCTCCACAATCAAACATCCATTCAGAAGACTGATATATACCAGATAATTTATAGGTCTGAACAGAATTAATAAATTCTAATACTGCTGCTAATTGGTCACTAGACATTCTGGAAGTAGCTTTACTGAGATCAGCTGCAACTAAGGGGACACGCACGGAATTCACCCGAGCTGGACCGACGGTTGGCACCCGTTGGGTTGGCACCCGTTGGATGCTATCAGTGTCGCCGCCACGTGGAGCCATGTCACACAATAAATATTATCACGGGCAAGAAAACCAACAAATGCCACCAAAAGTATTGGCAAAGTCCACTGCCCACGGACAAGAGTATTGGCAATAGTATTATCACCACAAAACCCCCAAATAATCCGAAACAAATTTTAAACAAACAAAAATATGAAAAATATCAAATAAAGCTCCAGGGCAATTGCAATTTGCCAAATATGTCTTCAGCAATACAATGGATTTGTCTTCTTGAAAAGCGTGTGCCAACCCTTTTCAAACCAAATTAATTTGGTTTCTGCTGCTACTACTTGTTTCCGCCGACAAACAAATTAATTTGGAAAGGTTGACACGCATGAAAAGTACGAACAGAAAGAAAGAAAAAAATCAATATGCAAATATGAAAAACAAGGAAAATTTTTCCTGCTCTGATACCATGACAAAATATGAGAAGAAATTTTGTACAAAGCATGTGTTTTATTGATGTATGAATAAATATTTATAGTTACAGGGTCTTAGGTTTCTTTCTGAACAAGAAACCAGTTTCCTAATTCTAAAAGAACAGGAAATAGTAAACTACTATATTTACAATCCTAAATATAGTAATACTATAATTCCATACTTTAAAAGCATGAATGGTTATTCAATCATGTTTGGTAGACAATACCCAAAATTAAATGTATATAATTATTTCCTGTTCAACTACATGTTTCTTTGCTTTTATTGTTGCTTTTACCTTACCTTATATGTGGCTTTTCCAAATATGTCATATTTTTAACTCTCAAACCATGTTTACAGTGTACCATCCTAATATGGTCATATTTCTCATAAATTTAAATAATGTTTATTTTTTTCAATATATTCAAGAATTTCATAAGGTTCTACTAACAGTAAATCTGTGTTATCTACAAATGATTTTTATTATGTTTACACCATCCTTCAATATTTTAAAGTTATTCCATTAATGTTTATTTTATTTTAACTTTTAGCTTTATTTTTTACATGAATATTTGGAATCAATGGTTAAATGATAAATTATATTGTAAAATTTTCAATTGGAAAATGTGACAAATTCACTTTGTAAACTACCATGCTTTGTAAAATTCATACCAAACCTCATATATTCGTTTTGATTACTTACAAAGACTCCAAATATGTCTCAAAATAAATTTTAACAAATTGTTATGTAATTTATTTAATTTTTAACATCAATTACTTTTTTACGGATCGAATATTTTCCTAAAACTACTATAATCTATCTCGCTAAATATTCAAATTCAAATAATTATATTACAAAAATATAAATATATAAATTTTAATACATCATAAAATTTATCATAAATCACAAATAAACATTATATCTATATACATTTAATTGTAATTGTACTTTAATTATTTTTTTAAAATTATAAATTTTGATAAAAATAAAAAATATATATGTTAATTATCTTAATCACACTTTGAAATACACTTATATATCACAATAAAATATAAAAAATACAATATATCATAAATTTCGTGATTACTAACAAACAAACATCATATATATCTATTTTTTTAATATGTTCAAATAATAATAAAAAAATAAACAATAAAAATAACAAAAAGTATGATTATTATTATCTCATTCCTACTATTTGTCTTCTATCTATATCTATATAATAAAAAATTTATAAACAACGTATTAAGTTAAAAAAATGACTAGATACATTGATAAATAACATGAAATAATGTTCAAAATTTGAACATAACAATTTAATCTATTCACCACATCAAACCACACCAACTTATCTTAAAATTTAAAAATAAGAATTTAACACATATTGACCATATAAAATTATTATCAAACAATTCTTACGCCATCACTAAATTCATTTATCAATTATCATCATCATCAATAAATCGTCAATCATCAATCAATGGTACTATTCTAAATAATAAAAATATAAAATATAAAAATTAAGATAAATTTGTATATTCTTAAATTTTTTCCTACTCCTACATCACCTCATCACATCACATTATTACACATATATTATCACCATTACTATTTACATTTATAATTAATTTATCTAATACAATTTAAAAAAATTCAAAATTATGTTTATCTTCTATCATTATACAATTCTTACAAATAATCAAATACACACAACACTTTCAATATATATGTATATACATACCTATATACATAACAATAACAATACACTATATATCACTACCAACTATTATACACATATTCATTTAAAGTCAGCTATCACAATCATCTAGCCTTTTATTTTTTATTTTTTTTCTTCGAAATCTTCATTTGCCATCTTTTCACGTTGCACCTCTCAATCATCACATTATTCATTTACATATGTTCAAGACAGCTATTCAACTAGAATAATGGCCGATAATCCAACTTTAATCAAAGAAATAATGCCATTGAAACAAAACTTGAAGATTTGTGTAAGGATTATTCGGTTATGGAAACAACCATTGTACAATAATTCGAGTGAAGATGGAAGCATATATATGGTCTTAATGGATGAGATGGTACGTTCATAATATTACTTTATGAGCAACTATTTCCTTATATTTAAAATTATATTATAATCATTTATTCCATTAATGATAGGGTGATAGAATACAAGCAACCGTGAAAAAGGCATTCATGCATAAATTTTCTCAATTACTTGCAGAAGGAGAAGTTAGAGTGATAAACAACTTTGGAGTCGGCCAAAATACTGGTTCCTATGAACAAACCAGTCATCCGTACAAGATCCACTTCACGAGATCAACTTTAGTGTCAACTTATTCTGATTTGGACATTTCCATGAATAGTTTCAAATTTGTATCTTTTGATGATATTATATCCAGCAAACTCGATGACAATTGTTTAGTAGGTATATTCTCTTACATTTTCTACTTTGATTTTTTTAAATATTTGGTATAACATGGAATTTTTTATTATACTAAATTATTTATTTTATGATGCAGATGTTATTGGAGAAATTGTTTCAGTAAGTGCTCCCCAAGTAACACAAAAGGACGGCAAGCAGTTTACGAGATTTGTAATAGAATTAGAAGATTTAGAGTAAGAATGAATCATCATTTATGAATTTTTCTTTTTATAATTGTATTCTACACATTCAAATAACTTTTTATTTTTTAGGAAAAAAAATCAGTTGTACTTTATGGAATCAATTTGCTGACAAACTCTATGGTTATGTCAACAATAACACAGCTGACCATATCATCTATATAATGCAATTTGCCAAAATGAGGAATTGGCAAGGTACTAATCACTATGAATTTTTTTACAATTACCAAATTGCATATGCCTCCTTCATATTTATTAACATGTTATAGATCTTGTGTTAAACAGGTAAAATGAATATTTCCAATTCTTTGTTCTCAACAAAGATATTTATGAACTCTGAGCTTCCTGAGATCAATCAGTTTGAAATGAGGTAATAAGAAAAATACTTATCCTAATTTCCAAATACATTTTCATGAACATTTTTAATTAAAACTCTATTATGTTTTTTATTTCAACATTATTATAGGTTTATATCTAGCAAGAAATATGATAATTCTTTACCGAGAATTAGTCAAATACCAGTCAATAATCCTCAATCACTACATGAAGAGTCTTGCAATCATCCCAGAGAAAAACTATACAAGAAATAAATGATATTGGAGATGTATGTATCAGCAAATACATAAATAATTCCACTTCAGTTATAACAATCTCACTCAAATATTTAATGTTGCAGGTTTCTTTCTGCATTACTCGTGCACTAGTTCTTTGCATTCAGACGGATCATAATTGGTACTATATTGCATGCAAGAAATGCAATAAAAAGGTTAACAAATCTGATTCATCGAATGATGATCCGCAACATCATTTCGATATGAATATCACCATGCATCAATTCACCAAGAACATGAATAAAAAAGACTTTTCTTGTTCTACATGCAAAAAAAAATTATTTGCTTACAAGTTATTCCAAGGTTAACACACTATTATTTGCTTTGATAATTTATAATATTTACATAAATTTTATTTTTAATACTGATTTTTTTTTGTCTTTAGATACAAAGTACATGTTCGTGTTCAAGATCACAGTGGGAGTGCATCATTTGTAATGTTTGATCGAGAGGTTTATGGGCTATTGCATAAAACTGCCAGTGGATTCAGGAAAAACTTAAAACATGTAAAAACTAACACGTATTCAAATATGAAATATTTTTACTTATATGTTGGTATTATATTACTTTACATCCAATTATTATTCTGTAGGTTGAAGATTCAGATTCCTTTCCGAATGAATTGAATAATATTGTCGGAAAGAGGTTTCTCTTCAAGGTGAAGGTTTCAGACTATAATATTGAACGAAATTGGCCTGTTTATACATTTGTCAAGCTATGCAATGATGAAAAAATCATGAACAAATTCCTTCCATCTTCATTGAATGATAATGTAAAACATCCTTCTATCTATATGCAAAATGGTTATAAATTTACGATTTAAACTATTGATGTTATTATTGTTTATTTTAATTATGCAGGAAATGACTTCTAATAATGATGTGTATCCTTCTATAACGTCTGTCTCGATTGATTCTTCCAACGTAAGTTTAAGATTTTAATAACATAAATACATTTTGTTGTATAATTATATATATATAATGTTTCAAGTTTGTGTAATTAATCATATATTATGTTTGTTTCAGGATTCTATCTTTGCAACTGTTGATAATGAGAATTCAATGTCTGACATAGATCTCAACAGTCCATAGAACATTAAACATGGCAAGCGACCCATAACTATTGTGGAAAATGATATGGATGTTCAAAGATATCAAACAAGGAGAAAGATGGTTGTGAAGTTAGAAAAGTTAGACAAATGAACAATTAATAATTTCTTTACATTTCTGATCTCCATTGTTTATGAATAATTATTATTTTTTGAAAATGAATAACTAACTATTAGTTTATTTTGTAATAATTTATTATCACTTTTATTTTTATAGTTTGTTTTTTACATAAGTTTTCATTCTGTTAATGAATAAGTTTATTTCTATAATGATTATATTACTTCTCATTCAAATCATGAATATTTACCCTATGTTTGATGATTCAATATTACCCGACGGCAATTTTCTTCATTTCAACAATGTGTAGTTTTTTTTTTTCTAACCATACACACTGTTTATTTAATTTTGAGTTTACATATCTTTTATTTTCAAAATATAACATGAATCGTTATATGTCCATCAAAAAATTTAAATAATTTAAAATGAATTCAAATGAATATGCATTTATCATTAAACCTTTGATCATCAAGTTTTTTTAAAATTCAAAATCATTATATTAATCATTTAACCTTTAATCACCTATATTTCAAGTTTCAAATACAAAAATTTTAAAATTTTTTTTTATCCAAATCTGAATTATAACTCCACTTATCAATTAAACCATTCACCATACACACATTAATTATCTATCATATATTCATATTATTATATTATAATTTTATAACTATATATATAATATATCATACATAAATGTATATATATTATGTATAATAATTATATATATGCTATGTTTGATGATTCACTATCAACCGGCGACAATTTTCTTCATTTCAATAATATTTATTTATTATTTTTTAACCATACACACTGTTTATTTAATTTTGAGTTTACATCTTTAATTTTCAAAATATAACATCAATCATTATATGTCCATCAAAAAATTTAAATTATTTAAAATTAATTCAAATGAACATGTATTTATTATTAATCCTTTGATCATCAAGTTTATATAAAATTCAAAAGCATTATAATAATCATTCAACAATTTAATCACCTATATTTGAAGTTGCACATCAATTATCTATAAATATACACGAATGATATATCACAAGTAATACACATTCAGTTAACAACATAATTTGTGTTGCTTGGTAGATATGTTTAACGAACATCTATTTCATTATTTCCCTCTACCAATTCAAAGCTCCAATCCACAACAAATCTTCTATTCACAACAAACACAAGCTCACATGTACTGCACAACTCAAGCAAGATTGAGAAAAAGATTCATTTTGGCCAATAAGAGGTGAAGGATTTTGGTTTATTCAAATAAGTACACCAGAGTAACTTTTAAATTTCGTATGTTAAACAATCAAGTTCATTAAAAAAAAATCACATTTTTTTTCTTTTAATATGGACCATGTTCATCTTTCTAATTTCCTCTTTTGTAAACAACAAATTAGACCATTGAAGCAACTCAAGCAAGATTGAAGAGGAGATTTATTTTGGCAAGAAAGAGTGGTAGGACTATACCTCAATCACATTCTAATAACTCTGTAAATTTTGTAAATACTCAGTTATTGTTATATATGTTGCAAACTAATTATTTATTTCATAATTTTATTAAAATATATATTCCCTAACAATATCATTTTGTATATTTTTTATACATGCAGTTTAACAATGATGATCAACAAAAGAGCATTGATGCTCAACAAAACATCAATGATTCTCAACAAAACCACAATGATCTTCAACAAAATGACAATGATGCTCAAGAAAACACCAATGATGCTCAACAAAACACTAATGCAAATAAGAAACGCAAGACATTATCTCCTGGTAAAACCACAACGCTTACATATTGCTAAAAAAATTCACATAAATTAATCATTCTCATAATATCTTTCATATTTTATTAAATTTATTTAATAAACTGTTAAACATAAATGATATATTTTTATAGTATTCTTTATTAAATAAACTTTATAATATTTCACTCAATTATGTATATTTTTAAATATATTTTAATAATGTTTTTTTTCTTTTTTATATTACTGGGATATTGGGAATCCTTCATGTGCATGTGAATACTGTGGCGCATTGATGTGGCTTGAAGAAATGCGTAAAAAAAAATCATCTAAACCAAACTTCTCAAGGTGTTGCATGCATGGAAATGCTCAACTACCCCTCATAAATGATTCTCCGGTATTGTTGAAGAATCTCATGCATGGCAATGATGCTAAGAGTAAACATTTTATTCAAAATATTAGAGCATATAATATGATGTTTTCTTTTACTTCAATGGGAGCCAAAATTGGTACATCAGTTACAAACGGACGTGGTGAATACACTTTCAGGCTTAATGGACAAAACTGCCACAAAATAGGAAGTTTATTAACAAATTCTGAATAAATTTCTAAATTTCCATAGCTCTACATTTACGACACTCAAAATGGAGTTGACAACAAATTGCATACAATCTGGTAGATTATTGCTTTTAAATTAATTAATATGCCTTTACTTTTCATATTTAACATCTTTTATATATTTTAATCTTATATCCTTTCTACATTTTTTTCAGCGATAAAGCATGCACAGATAAACAACCTTTATTAAATGCAGATATTGTTGGTGATTTAAATAAGGTTCTTGATGATGTTAGTTCTTTGGCAAAGGCTTTCAGAATGGCAAGAGATCGTTACATTTCAAATGAGGATAAAAACTTCAAGTTGAAACTCATAGGAACTAGAGAAAAAGATGAAATGACTTATAACCTTCGAACATCCTCAGAAGTTGCTGCTCTCATTGTTAGTGATATTGATAGTTCAACTACTAACATGGATATTGTAGTTAAGACTCACTCTGGTAATCTGCAGCGGATAAATGAGTTGCACCCTGCTTACCTTGCACTACAGTATCTATTACTTTTCCTTACGGAGAAGATGATATAGATGTGACATTTCATTAAGGGAAGTGGATGATAATAATTCCAAGAAAAGGAAGAGATTGAGCATGAGAGAGTTTTTTTTTTCATTCAGGATTCAAGACAGGTCCAATGAATATCCAAGCATTTTATCTTCGAGAAGGTTATTTCAACAGTTTTTGGTTGATGCATACACCATGGTTGAGGCAGATAGGCTTTGTTACATCTGAAACAACCAGCATGCTCTTAGAAGTGAGTGTTGTAAAACTTTATCATCAGAAATTCATAATGAAAATTTAGAAGCTTCTTTGATCAGACAGAGAATAATACTGCCTTCCTCATTCACTGGTGGTGAGAGATATATGGCACAAAATTATCTACAATGGCAATTTGCAAGTTTTTTGGATTTTCAGATCTATTTTTGACCTTTGCTTGCAATTCAAAGTGGTCAAAAATTACCAATTTCCTAGATTCTAAAGGTCTTAAAGCGGAGGACAGACCATACATTGTTTCTAGAGTTTTTAAGATTAAACTTGATCACTTTATTGAGGAATTGAAGGATAAACAACTATTTGGTCGAGTAAAAGTAGGTAAATTAAAAATTAAGGTGTATTTATTTTATTATTATTCATATTTTATTTTATTTAAATTATATATTATTTATTGATGAATTGATTGATTGATAATAGTTTGATTTTATATATTTTTTATAATAATTACTCATAATTATCTCATTATCTTATTTTATTTTTGTAATTATTTTATGACTTTTACGATCAGTCACATTTTATTTTATTTAAATTATATTTAATTGATTGATAATAGTTTAATTTTATATTTTTTTATAATACTTACTCATAATTATCTACTTATCTTATCTTATTTTTGTATTTATTTCATTACTTTTATGATTACTCACATTTTATGTCATTTAAATTACATTTAACTGATTGATAATCATTTGATTTTATAATTTTTTATAATACTTACTCATAATTATCTCATTTTCATAATTATTTTATGATTCTATGATTTATTATTAATCACGTTTTATTTTATTTAAATTATGTATATATATATTCAATATTTATTGATTTTATAATAATCCTTTGATTTTATAGTTTCTGATAATATATATTAAATATTGATTGATTTATAATAGTTTGATTTTATAGTTTTTGATAATACTTATAATTATTTCATTATCTTATTTTCATCTATCTCTAATTATCTTATGACATTGAATTTTAATTGTATCATTTTTATTTTGTAGTTGTCTATCCAGTAGAACTTCAAAAGCGAGGCCTCCCTCACTCTCACATAATATTGTTCTTGCATCCTGAAGACAAGTTTCCAAGTCTCGAACATATTGACAGTATCATGTGTGCCGAAATTCCTGATCAAAACTCTGATCCTAAAACTTATGATCTTGTGAAGGAATTTATGATTCATGGTCCTTGTGGTGTTTCCAATCCGAAATGCCCATGCATGAGACATGACAGCTGTTCCAAAAACTTTCCAAAGGATTAAAGAGAATTTAGTTCGGTTGATGATGATGGTTATCCTATTTATAGGAGGCGGGATGATGGCAGGACAGTGAAGTAGAATGGAGTAATCTTGGACAATAGATTTGTTGTCCCGTATAACACAATATTGCTGAAGAGGTACCGTGTTCACATTAACATTGAGTGGTGTAATCAGTATAGGGCCATAAAGTATCTTTTTAAGTACATCAGCAAGGGGAATGATAGAGTTACTGCTGTTGTTTTAGAAGATGGCAATTACGATGTGAGGAGAAAAGATAACAATGATCTTGATGAGATAAAAACATATTATAATTGTAGATATATTTCTCTTTGTGAGGCTTTGTGGAGATTATATGGGTTTGATATTCACTACAGTACTCCATCTGTGGAAAGATTGACGCTTCCTTTGCCTGGTGAATATTCAGTTATCTTTGATAATTGTGATGATCTTGAATATGTTATGAGTAAGCCTGGAATTAATGAATCAATGTTTCTAGGATGGATAAAGTATAATCAAACATATGATGAAGCTAAGCTGCTGACTTATGCCGAGTTCCTACCAAATTTGTTTGGAATAAACAGATCAAGGAGTGGACTCTGAGGAGAAAAGGCTTTTCGATTGGCAGGATTCATTATGTGCTGCCAAAGTCTGGTGAAACCTATTACAAGAGGGTTTTGTTGAATAAAATTAGAGGACCAACCTATTATAAAGACATACGAACTGTTAATGGCACAGTTCATTCAACTTTCAAAAGAGCTTGCTACGCACTCAGACTATTAGATGATGATAAAGAGTTTATTGAAGCTATAAAAGAAGCAAGCTTCTGGGGATCTGGACATTATTTAAGAAATATGTTTACATCTCTTTTGTTTTCTGATACTATTACAAGACCTGGATTTGTGTGGGAAGAAACATAGAAATTATTGTCCAATGACATTCTTCATAAACAGAGGTTTATTCGTCAGATGAAAGGTAACTTTATGTATATATTATGTTTATTATTAACTTTATATTTTAGAATATCAATCAGAATGTACTATCTACATTAATATCTAATTTATTTTGTGTGTGTGTGCGTGTGTTTGTGTGTGGGTGTGTGTTTTTTTTTTTTTTTGCTTATTATTACTATTTTTTTTTATAGATCTATAACTTAGTGATGAGGAACTAAAAAACTATGCTTTGAGTGTGTTGGAGTAGAATACATAAGCTATGCTTGTATTGTACAGTTTCCCAGATTAATATATCAATTCTTGTTTCAGTCATATCTTGTTGTGCATTAATTGTCCATTTATATTATGTAAGTAGATGATGAGGTGTCTGGTGTGACACAGCAGATCTCATCATTGGTTGAAAGACATAATATATAAATGAGGTTCGTAACCGAGATAGTTTTGGACATGAGGATTAGACATAGTGTACTTTGATCTGCCAATGGGTGAGGTCAAATGTGGCCAATAGTCTCGGTGGGTTGGGTACGCGTGTTTAGTTACTTGGTGTGCTACTGCTTGTCAAAAGGAAACCATGTACCGGTGAATCCGGGGTGATGGTGCTCCCGAGATGAGCTCGAAATGTTTATTATACTAAAACTGGCCGGTGGACTTATGTCCGGTATAGTAAAAAGGTCGAGTGGTACTAGTCTCGGAATTAAAGAAGTTAATTAATTAATTTATCAGTAAATTAATTTATAATTAACGAGCACTATATCTTTGATGTGGGGAGATTAATGAATATAATTTAATTACGTTATTCCGGAAGCAATTTTGGTGTAGGATGGTAGTGCCAAAATTAATCCGTTAGTGGTACGATTAATTTTGTAATGGGTTAATTGAATAGGTAGATTTAATTAATTAATTGGTTAATTAATTCCTAAGGGTTAATTAAGTAATTAACAAAGTGGAATTAATTAATTAATTAATTAATTAAGTCTTAAGTTTCAATTGGAATTAGGAAATCCTAGAGATTAGGAATCTAGTAGGATTTGGTTTATCCTATCAGATTGGTTACCTAATTGGATTTGGAAACTAATTCATTACCTAAACCCATTAAGAAGACCAATCCTAAACCAACTTGGGGTCTCTCTTGTAACTCTATAAATAGACAAGGGATTAGCTATTCAAGATACACAATTCAATAGATTCATAATTCAAGAATCTAGAGAGATAAAATTCTAGAGAGAGAAATTTCTTTCTCTCTCATAGTCGAATTTTAAAGACAATTTGCGGCTGGCCCCTTTGGTTTATTTGGCCAAATTTTGGCTAGATTTTGCTGGCTTCGAAAATTTTTTTCTCTCTCTTCGGGCAGTGCGTTTGCAGTACGTGCTAGGTGCGGAGGTGCTGGTTTTTCCTGGCAAGTGGATTGCAGGGAGTTGCTGATCAATTGACTTCTGGATTGTTGCCCACACAACAAGAAGTCATAGTCTTGAGGCATACAAGAGAAACATCAGGTGCACGCTTCAAAGGTAACTTTCTAAGGTTCCACTTTTAATTAGAAAATTTGTTGCATGGTAAATCGAGCAAGTGCAAACCCAGATCCTATGTGGCAATCCTTTCAGAGTGAAATTGAAAAAATATTGTAAGTTGCTGCCTTATGCCGAGTTCCTACCAAATTTGTTTGGAATAAACAGATCAAGGAGTGGACTCTGAGGAAAAAAGGCTTTTCGATTGGCAGGATTCATTATGTGCCTTCAAAGTCTGGGGAAACCTATTACAAGAGGGTTTTGTTGAATAAAATTAGAGGACCAACCTGTTATGAAGACATACGAACTGTTAATGGCACAGTTCATTCAACTTTCAAAGAACTGTTATAGCTTCAATATTGTCAAGCAATGACAACAGCATAAAGAATTACCCCTCACTGCCATATCTAGATGATTACATCATTTCTAAAGGATCCAACATGTTAATTCGTGATAAGCTTTGTTATGATCCAACACATTCTAGATTTCGAATTCCTATAAATATTAATGTATATTCTATGTGTAACATTAAACCCAGTAGTGAATTGGTTGATTTGTTGCATAAGACCAGGTTAATTATCTGGGATGAAGCACCCATAGTTCATAAACACTGCTTTGAAGTTTTTGATAGGATTTTAAAGGATGTACTTCGATATTCTAATCCAAGGAATCTGCAATAACCTTTTGGTGATAAAGTTGTTGTGTTTGGAGGTGATTTTCGACATATTCTTCCTGTTGTCCCTAGAGGAAGTAGGCATAATATTGTGCAGTCTGCTTTAAATTCTTCTTACTTATGGGATCACTGTAAAGTTCTCATATTGACAACAAACATGAGACTTAAAGGATCTAAACATGCAGAATTGCATAATACAAACAAGTTTGCTGAATGGATTTTGAAGGTTGGAGATGGTTCTGTAGGTGAACCTAATGATGGAGAAACTCTTATTCAAATTCCTGATGACATTCTCATACAGGAATCGGATCATTATATTCAATCAATAGTTGATTATACTTACCCTTCCATTGTTGATAACCTATGATCTCCGGGATACTTCCAGGAAAGAGCAATCATTTCTCCCCCCAATGATGTTGTTGACAAGTTAAATGACTACTTGGATTCAGTTATACCGGGGAGGAAAAGGTATATCTCAGTTCAAATTCTATTTGCAAATCAGATAAGGATACAGATTTTAATGAAGCTCTTTACTCTCCTGAATTGCTAAACAATATTTCAACCTCTGGTTTGCCTAATGACAAGCTTGTGTTAAAGGTTGGAATTCCCATTATGCTACATCGAAATTTTGATCAAAATTCTGGCTTGTGTAATGGTACTAGACTACAGGTTTCTAGATTGGGAAGTTGTGTCATTGAAGCAAAAATTATTTCAGGCGGTAACTTTGGCAAGGCTGTATTCATACCTCAGATGGTGTTAACACCTGGTAATACAAGATTCCCCTTTAAGTTGCAGAGAAGACGATTTCCAATGATTGTTTGTTTCGCTATGGCAATAAATAAGAGTCAAGGACAATCACTCTCTCGTGTTGGGTTGCTTTTACAGAAATCAGTTTTTACTCATGGACAACTCTATGTTTTCATATCTAGAGTTAAATCAAGAGAAGGATTGAAGGTTCTCATTTGTGACAAGGACGGTCAACTGGGGAAGACAACAACAAATGTAGTGTATAAAGAAATTCTTTAGAATTTGTAATAGTGCATTACTTTTTTATTGATCCTCGATTGATTTTTGAATAATTGTTTCTGTCATCATCTTATTATGATATACTTGACATGCTGTGTAATTTTGGATATTCAAATAAGATGAGTGAACATGGATGAAAAACATATACAAATGGCGCAACAATAACCAAACTCCAGCCACTTCCTCAATTATCGACATTATTTAAGGGTAAATGGAATAATAAACAATTTCTTTGTTGATTTATTTTAAATGCATACAATGTCAGTGATTTAGGCTTTGGAGTGTATGAATGATATTACATTATACAATAACTGATATACATGAACGAATTTGAAGCAATATGAATGATATTACAAATGGAAATTCCTTTGTAAGATTTTTCTTCATCTAAGGTCAAAAAATAATTAATCTGTGTTTTCATACCAAAGATCCTCTGCATATAATCAGATTGATTTCAAATTCAGTTGTTTCAAAATGTAGTTATAAACATGAAAATTTTATGTATTTATACACTATATCCATCTGTATTAATATTAATAATAATAAAATAAATTAAGAATATAATCATTTACTAAAAATTTATATACAAATCATTTGTAAAATAATGACACTTATTATTTAATATTTATATAGAATATTATACATTAAGAATAAATAATAATAATAATGTATAAATTATTATTACCGTTATACAAATTAGGTCATTAATGTTAGGTCGGTACTATAGGTCCCCGTGCGATGTACATGCCCACGATCTAGTATTAACTAAAACATTATATCTTGAAATAACTCCTGGAACAACAGCCCCCCTACCTGAGTACGTGTCATAACCTCATTAACATGTCAAATATTCTATAAAAATTCTTCAATTCACCTTCTTCCATTCTTCAATCTATCAATAAACTCAATTTAACTTATCATTTACTATTAGTAACTTAATCTTTAATTATCAATTCAAATTATAAAATATAATCCTATCATTTTCTTGAACTCTTATTATAAAATCAATCAACCACTCGCACACCACCAAACCACACCATAAAGAAACAAAATCTTCAACCAAAATATTCATGGCTTCCACAATTTTCCTTCATCTCCCTCCTTATTCCTTAAAGGTAGTATTCATCTCTTATAGTTTTAATAAAAATAAATTTACATTAGTTTTGTCTATTGTCACTCAATATGATATGTATTGTTCTTGGAATCTTAAATTGTTTATTGTTTTCTATTTGAAGATATCAAAATTTATCTCACTAATCCCAAATTTCAAATCTTCAATGTGTATTTATTTTCTTTAAATTCTTTTACTTTATATTTCATTATTATATATATGATTATATATATTATCATGATAAATAATCATTAATATGTTTTTGTATTTTTTTTCAGGAATTTTCATGGCTTCCACAATAAATCTAGAACTTTCTCTTATCCTTCATCTTGCTAAATTTCATTTTTTTATCATGGAGCATACATTGGCACCATAATTGGTGATCTTCACAGAGAAGTTGGTATTGCTATTTACCAAAACATATACATACATTCATATCATTATATACAGAAGCAATAGTGAAGAATTATCATACAAATATACACAAAAATATGAGGAAAATTTTCAGTACTTTCATCTTTCTAAATATTCTCACATAATTCCAATTATCATCTTTGTCCAATTATTTTTCCATTATGTCTTAAAATTCTTATTAATTGTAGAGTAAATTCCAAAATTGGTCACTTTACTATAGTCACTTTCTGGTTTTGGTCATCATACTTTGAAAACTATTTTTAAAGTCATCATACTTTACTTTTCTTTTCAAAAATGGTCACTCCGTCAAGTTTGACCGTTAACCCTCTAACAGTCAACTTTTTTAGGGTTATTTTTGTCTTTTCATTAACTCATTAAATTAAAAAAAGAGTAAACTCTGAATTTGGTCATCATACTTTTCTAAAATTCCATTTTTGGTCATCTTACTTTAAAAATTATATTTGATGTCATCTACTTTCATTTTTTATTCAATTTTGGTCACTCCGTCAAAATGTTCCGTTAAGTCTCTAACGGCCATAATTTTTTGAGGGTAAATACAGAAAAACACACCCCATCATACACGTGGAATTTCTTTTATTTTTATTAATTATTTTTTTACATCTTCGCCATGAACACCCACAGTAGGGCTGGTAATTTCTGACACGACACGAAAATTGAACACGAAATCGGCACGAAACGGGTAGGGTTCGGGTTGGAATTTTGGACACGAAAAATTTTCTGGCCGGGTTCGTGTCGGTCCAAGGTTTTCAGGTCAAAATTAGGTCAACACACCGGGTCAACGGGTTGACATGATGACCTGAAATATTTTTAAAAAATTATTGTGTGAAAAAAATCGAGTTTGCGGGTCGAGTTAGGGTTGGTCGACACTAACCCGACTCGGTCAAACCGTTTGGCTCTGGTTGGTGGGTCAATCAACGGGTTGACTATGTCGATTTCGGGTTGACCTGGTAAAAATCAGGTCAGGTTCGGATTCGGGTTAGGGCCGGGGGCAAAAATATAATTTTCTCTTTCAACCGACAAGAAACCGACATACTGACATGAATTAACAGCCCTAACCCACACCCTTAAGAAGAATAAAACTTTTTAAAGTTACGTGCATGATGGGGGTGAGGGTGTGGGTGTTGGCGGCGGAGATGCGAAAAAATAATTAATAAATAAAAAAAATTCCACGTGTATGATGGAGTGTTTTTTTGGTATTTACCCTAAAAAGTTATGGCTGTTTGAGACTTAACGGAACATTTAGACGAAATTACCAAAATCTTAAAAAAAATGAAAGTATGATGATCTCAAATATAATTTTTAAAGTAATATGACCAAAATGGGATTTTAGAAAAGTATGATGACCAAATTCAAAGTTTACTCTTTTTTTAATTTAATGAGTTAATGAAAAGACAAAAATAACCCTAAAAAAAGTTGACCGTTAGTGGGTTAACGGTTAAACTTGACGGAGTGACCATTTTTGAAAAGAAAAGTAAAGTATGATGACCTTAAAAATAGTTTTCAAAGTATGATGACCAAAACCAGAAAGTGACTATAGTATAGTGACCAATTTTGGAATTTACTCTTAATTGTAATAATAATATATTTTTTTCACTACTTTATTTTAATGATAATTTAATTATCATTTGTTTAATTATTCGATTTTATACCTCCATTATAATTTTCAATTCTTCAATCATTTAAATAATGAGATGAGATGATAAGATTCGAAGAGATAAGACTAATTAGAATGACATTAAATTGAATTAAAATTTAGATAATGATAAATAAAATAAATAAATATTATGATAAATATAACTTTAAACACATAATCTATCTATCTATTAACATATACAAAAAATAATTATGCAGCCCTCTTATCAAATAAACCCACGATTATTTTTTCAATTTCTCTCACTAAACATTTTTTTTCACTAAATTTTTTACTCTTCTTTTTTGAATAAAAAAGGCAACTACTCTTTAGAAGTAAATATTCACAGGGATTTAAAAATATAATAAATTAATATTAGGGTTTAAATTAATGAAACGAACTTTCATTTCTCAACTAATGTTAAAAAATATTGATAGAATTACTTGGTAGGGTGCAACAGCAAATTTTAGAATCCGCCAGATGCCTTCAGCGTGTATTCTCCAGCCACTGCATGTGACATCGTTTTATTTAGTCTCACCATTTGGTTGCTTCTTTTCCCAAGATATTATTATCACCATCGATATTATTTTTTTTTACCAAACTATTTTTATACTAAAATTTTTTATTCTAATATTTTACATACTATTATTTTTTTTTAGTATTTTACTATCCATTATGTATTTTATTACCATGATTATATATATATTTTCACCATTTTCTCAAACACACTACCAAATATATTTATTTAATAAAAAATATGGGTGAAAAATAATAATTTTTTACTCTAATATTTATACATATCTAATCATTATTATTATTTGAGTGCTTATTTTCTCATCTTGCTAATTTTAAAGGGAGAAATTTAAAGCTAATTTCCTCAAACTATTTACTTTCTTTATCTCTTCACTTATTTTTCTTCCCATTTTTTTTTACTTATACTAAATATTTTTACTCTAATCACCAACCAATAAAAAATTAACTTGTGATATAAAAATCTTGCAAATATACATGTATATGTATAAGAAAGCTACATATTTATATATCAAAAGTGATAGAAACATTGAAATAACACCAATCTCCAAATTGCACCATGCTGACAGTACTCCATATGCTTATTAAAACATTATGATACACAAACATACCACATTATAATCAAAAGATTTTGGAAGAAAATCTCATGAAGATGCAATCAAGTGACGTGATCGCGATGTCCATGGAGAATATGTTCTTTTAACTAATGTTAAATGGAATTATAAAAAAGGCAAAAAATTTTGCAATTAGAAAAAATCATTCAAAATATTATATCTGAAAAATATAAACAAGTGGAGTAGTTCATAGAATGCTCAAGATCAAAATATCAAATTCTAAATAATCTCGCATCAATAACTGATTAAAATAGTTAACAAATTTTTTTCCAAGAGGGGCAGTTATAAAATTTCAAAATTTCATCATTGTGTAATAAAATATTTTTGGATAAAGTTAAAACCCAAACAAATCCTAAATTTGGAATAATATTGTCTGAAATGTCAATTAGTTATATTTTTTATGTTTTAAATTGCATTTTTTATTTTTTTAATGTATAATCATAAATCTATGCTAACTTGAATCAATTTTAACCTACAAATTTAATACTAAATATATTTTATAATAGTTTATCTCTTTTAACAATTTAATTTAATAATGATAGGAAAGTCAATTTGATTATTATTATTTCTTTTACTATCTATTTTCACTCTTTATCAAATAAATACACAATTATTCCCTCTAACTTTTTTTAACAAACTATTTTTTAAACTATTTGTATACTTTATTATTTTTTTATTATTTTACCATATCTGTATTTTACCCTTTTTTTCAGAAAAAATACGGGTGTAAATTTTTAGTATTTTTACTTTAACATTTGTACATGTGCTATTGGCATCCATTTTCTTTCCTTATGCATTGTATTTTTCTCAATAAATCTTAAATCAACAAAAAATAAATAAAAGTATGTATAAGTTTAACATTGATATTTACTATAAACTTTAATAAAAAATAATCATGGATAATATTGAGTATAGAATTAAGATTCTCAATAGATAAACAATTTCCTATATCTTCAAAATCTATCATTATCACACATTCAATAAATTTTATGAAGTAATATCACAATCATAATTCATCTACTATCTATTATTACCAATCTTTATATAATAATATTAGAGGTATATTGTAATGTGTCATTTGACAAATGACGGAACAACATTGGCTAAAGGGGGAAACAATGAATATTCGGAGGGGGCGACCACATTAAATGATAAAAGATTTTTTCTATTAAAGTATTAGAGGCATATTCGTAGGTGTACGATATAATTTGCTCATTATTGCACCCCTTTCTCAAAGAAATATAGTGTCATCATTTTCTTTATTAAAAAATCAATCATGATTTTAAAAAAAAAATTATATCAATCAATTACAAATATATATAACCAAAAATCACAAACTACTTTTTTTCGTGGATTTACATTCGTTTGGTGCTTTCAAATAAATATCTACTTTTATTTTTCATTTCTTTCCTAAATTTCTCCTCTCTAAATCAGAATACCATAATTTTTTTTTTCTTACTCTTTTGGTTGATTTTGTTGGAAGGGATTCTTTATTTTTCTCTCGGTCTAAAATAATGACTAATAAGTACCTTTCGATTTTTCACTACATCTTTTTGAAAGTGAAAAATCTTTTATAAGAAATTTTATAGTTTTAATATAATTTTGAGTTTTTTCATTTTAAATTATTTATATTTAATGATAGAGTTTAAATGAATATAAAAGAGATATTTTTTTATATAATAATTATTATAAAGCATAAAAATTATTTGTAAATTAAATAATAATTAATCATTCATTTATAATGTATAATTTTAAATTTTTAAGAGAAAATATTATGATAATAATGGTTCAAAAGATTTAAGTCAATGAATTTAACTATAAAATAAGTATAAAATTATAAGGAGTAATACGTATATTAAGATTTTAATATTTGATGTGATATATTTAATGGAACAATTTTAATAAAATAAAATTAAAATTTTTAAATAAATTATTATGTAAAATAAAAAAGAAAATAATATTATTTTTTGAAATAAAAAATTTAGAGAAGCATAATATAAAGATAGGCTGAAAAGAACATGATTATCTTTAAAAAAAAGGATAATTACAATTAACTTATGTGGCTAAAATTTATTTAGAAAAATATAAAACGAAGAGAATTATAAGTGAAAGATTATCTGCCCGGGCCAGGTCAAAAATTCACTTTCGTGCTACGCGTTCCAGAATCGGAATCTTTGACCAGGTTTAGACTCTAGCATAATCGCTATTCCAATCCTTGCTTGAAATAACATTGCGTAAGATCTTGGTATGCACTTATTCGATTTATCACGCAACAAAATAATTTCTAATTTAAAAGAGAAAACATAGAAAGTACCTCTTGAAACTTGTCACTCAGGTGATCGCTTGTATGACTCAAGACTCTGATCGCACGTTGTGTGGGCAAGGATCTAGCGAGCAATTGATTAGTAATCAACACAAAAGGATTCACCGGAAAATTTCAGCAAACCGCCTAACCGCCTAGCCGCCTAGCGCGTGATGTTCACGCGCCGCCTAGACCTGAGATAAGCCCCACGCGCCGCCGTCCTAACACCACACTTGTCGCCGTCGAAAAAAACTGAGAATTTCAGCCACCTGGACTCGTGTGAGAGCTGCCGCACTTAGGCCTCAAAATCCGACAATGAGGGAGAAAATCATTTCTCTCTCTAGGATTTTATCTCTCTAGTTTTCTTGTCTTGAAAACTTATGAAATTGTGTACTATTGAATTGCTAATCCCTTGTCTATATATAGAGCTACAAGAGAGACCCCAAATTGGTTTAAGATTGGTCTTCCTAATGGGTTTGGGTATTAATTAGTTTCCAAATCCAATTAGGTAACCAATCTAATAGGATAAACCAAATCCAATTAGATTTCCCAATCTCTAGGATTTTCTAATTCTAATTAAAGCTTAAGACTTAATTAATTAATTAAATAATTCCACTTTGTTAATTACTTAATTAACCATTAGGAATAATTAATTAAATAATTAATTCTACCTATTCAATTAACCCACTACAAAATTAATCGTATCACTAATGGATTAATTTTGGCACTACCATCCTACACCAGAATTTCTTTCGGAACAACTAAATTAATTTATTCTTAATCTCCCCACATCAAAGATTTAGTGCTCGTTAATTTATTAATTTAATGATAAATTAATCAATTAACTTCTTTAATTCCGAGATTAGCACCACTCGACCTTTTTACTATACCGGACATAAGTTCACCAGCTGGGTTTAGTATAATAAACATAATGAGCTCATCTCGAGAGCACCATCACCCCAGACGCATCGGTACATGGTTTCCTTTTGACAAGCAGCAGCACACCAAGTAATTAAACATGCGCACCCAACCCACTGAGACTATAGGCCACAATTGACCTTACCCATTGGCAGATCAAAGTACACTATGTCTAATCCTCATACCCTCTCAAGTCTAGTGATTAAGGGATAAAATACTAAGAACGAATTGTCTATTAAATCAATAAAAGACAAATCATTCTAAAAGGTCAAGTTCAATACACCCCGGGGATACCTGTATGATTCAATTAGTTTAAACAAACTAATTGTCCAAATCATATAATAACCTAAAACGACAGCGTGTCCAAAACTGTCTCGATTACAAATCTCATTTATATATTATGTCTTTTAACGAATGATGAGATCTAATGTGTCACACAAGACACCTCATCATCTAATTACATAATATAAAGTGACAATATATGCAAAACATATAAACCAAAATATTAAATCGATATATTAACTTGGAAAAAGTATAATACAAGCATAACTTATGTATTCAAACCTAGCAATCTCCCACTAATACTTAAGCTATGCTTTAAGTATATAACTACATTAATCTTTTACACTCTACAATATATCTAGAAAAACTATCATGGCTCTCCTATGTATCTGATCCCCATGCCCTCCACGTGAGCCTCAAAGACTTTTGAAATCAATGTCTTCGTGAAAAGATCTGCAAGGTTATCCTCTGATGCTATCTTTGCCACGACCACGTCTTCCCTCTTGATGATATCTCATATTAGGTGGTACTTGCGCTATATATACTTACTCACCTTATGGGCTCGTGGTTCCTTCAAGTTTGCTATAGCACAATTGTTATCACAGTACACTGTGATCAATTTCTGCAGATCAGGAACGTCTAAGTCAACTAGTAAGTTTTTGAGCCAGATTGCTTCCTTCGCTGCCTCTGATGTAGTAATGTATTCAGCCTCCATGGTAGAGTCTGCCACGCATTTCTGCTTAACACTCTGTCAAACTATGGCTTCACCTCCTAGAGTAAACATATACCCTGAGGTATACTTGCTCTTGTCCCTGTCGCCTTGGAAATCTGAATCTGTGTAACCTCGGGGTACTAGCTCAGGCGCCTGATAGACCAAAACTTGGTCTCTTATTCTGCACAGATACTTGAGAATGCATTTTACTACTTCCCAATGAGCTTTCCCGGGTTACTTTTATATCATTGTCAACGATATAACAGATATCATGTCTCGTACACAACATGGCATACATGAGACTTCCTACTCCCGATGCATAAGGAACTGTCTTCATGGCCTCTATCTCCTCAACAGTCTTGCGAGATTGTTCTTTAGATAGATGCACTCCATGTCTGAAAGGTAGAAAACCTTTCTTGTAGTTCTGCATGTTAAAACGGGCCAGAATCGTATCTATGTATGAGGCTTGGGAGAGCGTTAACGAACATTTTCTACGATCTCAAATTATCTTGATCCCAAGGGTATGTCCCGCTTCTGCTAAATCCTTCATATCAAATTGTTTGGAAAACCATGCCTTTATGTATGATAACACATTCTTATTGTTGCCAAGTAGCAAGATTTCATTTACGTAAAGCATAAAAAACACCACCACGTTTCCATCACGTTTGCAATACACACATTTTTCATCTGGTCACTGAGTAAATCCGTAGGATTGGATCACCTCATCAAACCGGGTGTTCCAAGATCTGGATGCCTGCTTAAGTCCGTAAATAGATCTCTTAAGCCTGCAAACCTTATGCTCTTGGCATTTTTCAACGAATCCCTCTGGTTGCTGCATGAAGATGATTTTCTCAAGACTTCCATTAAGGAAAGCTGTCTTGACATCCATCTGCCATGTCTAATAATCCAAATGAGCAGCTATGGCTAAGAGAATTCGGATCGACTTAAGCATGGCTACCGGGGAGAAGGTTTCCTCATAATCGATTCTCTCGAACCATAAGCCTAGCTTTAAAGGTTTCCACCTTTCTGTCAGGTCTTCTCTTGTATTTGTAGACGCACTTACATCCAATGGGTTTAAAACCATCATGTAGGTCCACAAGTTTCCAGACTTAATTGTGGTCCATTGACGCCATCTCAGATATCATTGTTTTTCACCAAGATTCTGCATCTTTATCTCAGAGAGCCTTATTGTAGTTCACTGGGTTAGGCTCAGGCGCGCCTAGGACTAGATCCGAGGTTTTTCCCATGCCAATGAACCTGTTAGGCTATCTTACAACCCTCCAACTACTACGAGGCACCACCTGTGTAGGCATATCATATGTGATATCTTGTGCAATGTGTGGTGTATCTACTTGTGCTAGTGCATCAGAATTATCAGATTGTTTTCTAAGTTCTTTTAGTACTATCTTGCTCTTGGGCTTGTGATCTAGAACATAGTCTGTCAGGCCCCGAAAGCACCTGATTTCCTAAACTCGTAACAAAGCATGATGAAGCTAATTTAAACTAATTACAACCTACAAAATTACAATTAACAAGCTATTACATTTAAGTATTTTCAAAGCTTATGACATCCCAACCACTCCCAAGCTTCTACTAGGCTTGTATCCGGAAATCTCCTACCTGGATCACATTCAAAGATAAAATAAACATAAGTATGCGAAAACGCATACCTAGTGACGGTCACCTCCTGGACCCAACAAAGCAAAATGAAAGACAACAAACAACAGGAAAGCATACAACGTAAGCCATGTATTCAAAACGTAACTCAACTAGTATGCCAATGTTATACCAACTAACCACATAATGCGCACCCAAAATAACCAACAAACCTGGATCTGTACCAACCAACGAAAACGGGCATCCCACCCGTTATCAACCGAGCCACCAATATCCACCGAGCCACCAAAGGTACCCCGGACCATACCTGTCCTACATACTAAGCCTCAATCCGGCCCCTACCTAGTAGGTCGGCGCGAAAAGGGCGGGGCCCCCAAAAGATGCAAACACAACCATGACTCTTAAATAAACCATACAGCAAATAGTACAAATAATATTACGGTCGTGTCATAGACTCTACAGAAATTTCAGCAGTATAACGACTGTAACCACAACAAAACCAAATACCCAAACAGCATAGAATCATTCAAAAATAGCCACATAGTCAACCAACATCACAACATAATATACATGACTGAAACCTATGTGTCGGCAAGGCCATAATCTTCTATACAGAATATAAACCAAACACAAGCATAATAGAACTTTGAATGTAATCCAGGTCCTTCCTAGGTTACGCCTGTATGTCCATAGAATATACCGGTGTACTCCTAGTCAGAACAACAAGCACATCTAAGGGGGAGACACTCACCTTATCGCATTTTTCCTATCCAACCTCAATTGACGCGAAAATGCCAACCGTCACCTAATTACGAACTTCTCCTATGAAAAATAACATACACGAAACACTACTCAATTTCTCATATAAAGATGATATTTATATGCATATGTCCTAAGATTCTCTAAATGAAAACTAACCTAATTCATCTTAACTTTGAGCGACATAGGTTCACTTGACCATTATTGTTTTAAGTGTCACTCTAGAGTTCCTTTATTAATGGTTTAAGCACTAATCCACCTCTTTTACTCCCATTTAGCTATAGTTACTTTTTCCTCCTTTATCTAGTGTATACACTATATACCAACTCACGGTTACTATTCCTTTCTACTAATAAAAGATATTTAATTCATGCATGCATAAATTACCCAATGAACCTAAATTATTAATTATAGTAAATTATATGCATGAACATGGTTAGCCTTATAATATAATCTCTCTTAATTCTTAATAGTAATAGCCTAGGGTTTAGCCCTTGTACCTAATAATGGTGGAAGAGGTTGTTATGACACAATGGATCCACTGATGGCGGCGGTTCAGCGACGGCAGCGGCGGTCCGGTGGCGGCGACGATCCTAGGGTGGCGTTCCAACCATGAAAATGGGAAATATCTTGAAGGCTTTTGTTCTAGAGAGGGTGGGGAGTATTTTTGGTGTGAGAATCGACCACATGCATGGCCGGAAATGGCTAAATCGACAGCGGTCGGGTGGCGGGGAAAGGGTTTTGGGGAGAGAGAATTCATGAGAAAAGAGAGCAATGGAGGGTGGGTTTTGTTCTTTGCAAGATGGGGTTTCTTTTTGTGGTGTTGTGCGACCCAAACGACGCCGGAGAAGACTGAATTGCGGTGGGGAAGGCGGCGGCGGTAAATTTCATAGAGAGAGAAAAGACGAACAAAATGTAGGAATGAGGGTAGGGTTTTATTCCTTATGTCGTGGGGAACACTTTTGTATGTTCAGCTCGCCGAAATGGTGCCCGGATGATCAGAAATGAAGGCGGCCGGTGGTGGTTTGTGGAGGTGGGTGTACTGGCGGGGAGAAAGAGAAAAGAAAAGAAAAGAAAAGAAAAGGGAAAGAAGAAGAAAAGAAAAGAAAGAAGGGGCGGGCTGCTGAGGAAGAAAAGAAAAACAAAGAAAAATTACACTTCAATCCCTAGAATTATTAAGCTCTTTTAATTTCATCCTAAAAGTCTTAAGTTTATTCAACTAGACTCATATATTAGTTAATCCCTCATTTAACCAATTATTTACATATATCTATTTGAGATCTTGATTATTTCTTTTAATTTAAGGATTAATCCAATAATTTTATTTATAATTTAGTTTACTTCCTTCATTTAAAAATTTAAATCGCCTAATTTCCACGATCAAATTTACCTACTTGGCAGGGATGTTACATAGTCTTCCTCTAAAAATCTTGTATTAGTGCTAACTATCACCTTCTGATCTTTAGGACTGTAAAACTGACCACCTTTCGTTTCCCTAGGATATCCTACAAATAGCATTACTTCCGTTATTGCATCTAACTTAGTCGCATCTGCCTTAAACACATGTCCTGGGCAATCCCAAATTCTGTTATGTATTAGACTGGGCTTACGCCTGTTCTACAACTCTACTGGGGTTGAAAGCATGGTTTTAGATAGTACAAGGTTAAGGATGTATATTGTTGTTTCTAAAGCATACCCCCAGAACGAGCTTGGAAAATCACTATAGCTCATCATTGACCTAACTATTTCCATGAGAGTTCGGTTCCTTTTTTCTGCTACACCGTTCTGCTATAGAGTGCCAGGTGCAGATAACTGAAACCGAATTCCAACCTCACTAAGTTATTCTCGAAATTCGTGGGACAGGTACTCACCACCACGATCTGATCGCAGTGTCTTGATACTTTTACCGTGATGCTTCTCTATATCTGCCCGATACTCTTTGAATTTACTAAAGCATTCGGACTTTTGGCGTATTAGGTAAATGTATCCGTACCTTGAGTAATAATCCATGAACGTCACGAAATACTCAAACCCTACTCGTGCTTGAACCGACATTGGTCCACACAAGTCAGAATGAATCAAATCTAATACTTCTTTGGATCTATAACCTTTTGTCTTAAAAGGTCTATTTGTCATTTTACCTTCCAAGCAAGATTCGCAGGTTGAATAACTGTCAATTTCTAATGAACTTAAAGGTCCATCATTGACCAACCTCTGAATCCTACTAAGGTTTACATGACCTAGCCTGAGATGCCAAAGATAAGTTTGATTTATTTTAGAAGGTTCCTTCATCTTATTAGTGCTAGATGATGCGCCATTTATCTATATGTTTTGTATAACAGGGGAGTTTGATTTAATTATAAACAAATTGTCAGCTAACGAACCAGAACAAATAAGTTTCCCATCTTTCTAATAACAATAGAATCATCAGAAAAAATAAAATTATATCCATTATTTAAGAGTTTAGAAATTGAAACAATGTTCTTTCTAAAACTCGGTACATAAAGAAAATTAATTAAATCTAGCCTAGAATACTCGAAATTTAAGCTAACTACTCCCACTGCTTCTACTGACACTCTTGTTGTGTCACCCAAGTAGATATCCAGCTCACATTCTCTAAACTCTGGGTTACTTGGAACCCCTGCAAAGAATTACAAATATGGTCAGTGGCGCCTGAATCCACACACCAAGTATCTGTGGGAATCGCCGCTAAACACGTCTCAGTAATTAATGCAGAAACTATCGTACCTTTAAGCTTTGGACAATTAGATTTCCAATGTCCTGTTTTCCCGCACTTGATGCATTGCCTGTAGGCTTACTCTTCTTTGCGATGTCTGGCTTGGCAGTATGTTTCTTGGCATTCTTCTTCTTCTTGTTCTTGCCTTTAGGCGCAGAAGAGGAGCTTGAAGCTTTTCTTGTGACCAAAGCCTACTTCTTCTCGTGAAAGATGCTTTTGGCCGACACCAATGCTGTTACGAGCTCGGGTAGAGTATAAAATCTTTGGTTCATGTTGTAATTGACCCGAAACTACTCGAAACTAGAGGGTAAGCTCTGGAGGATGATATTGATCTGACTCTCCGGATCAATCTCACCTCCCAACACCTCTATCTCATTGATGTTACTGATCATGTGAAGCACATGATCTCTCACCGATGAGCCCTCAGCCATTTTGGTATTCATAATCTTTCTTATGGCTGCTTGCCTAGCTGTTCTACTTTGATGAGCGAACATCTCTCTAAGGTGAGCCATCATTTTAAAGACAGAGATCATTGGATAAAGCTGATGTTGCAGAACATTCGACACAGATGCCAGAATGTAACACCGCATAATCTCATCCATTTTTCTCCACCTCGCATAGGCATCTCGATCCTCTTGAGGAGAATCCTCGTCAGGCACATCTGGATAGACTTCTGTGAGCATGAACTTATACTGCTCAGCCGTTAGGACAATGTCCAAATTACAACTCCAGTCGACATTATTGGGACTGGTAAGCTTGTTGTCTTTCAAAATTGTAGCTAAGGGATTGAATGTCATATCGAATACTATAAATTAAAATAAACAGACAGTGTTTTAGTGTTTATCCCAAAATTTTGAAAATCAAAAGAAATTCTAATAATTATTGACTTCCCTCAAAACAATAATTTAAACTACCAACATCTCATTCACCAGGATTCTCGCAAGCCACAATAGTGTGGATGTTTATGCTAACCCACATTCGTTTAAGAAGAACCAAGTTCATTAACTACATTATCTGACCAAACGATCTATTGATCAATATAGCTAATAATAGGTGCTTTCAACCGTACAAATAAACAGCGTAACCTCGATGGGAGGAATAATACAAATCATACACTAAGTGTGAACCATTACGTGACTTCTGAGCTTGTTACCTTAAGATAGTGCACCTCATATGGAAATGGTATCACATTTCTCCTAGTTAAACTTACTCTAGTCATCTTACTTAGAAATTCATAATCTAGCAATCTTGTGATTGGACTCATCCGAATGGAGGAAGGCCCTAATACCAACGCGCAAGTCTACCAACATCACATATGAACCCGTAATGGTGGCTATGGGGATAGTAAACAAACCCGCTCCCACTTACATTTCTTAATTGAGGGTTTTTCCGGTTTTAACATGCACTTAACTAATCCTAAGTTATGTGCAAACATAAAACCAATATGCTTTAAAATTATGCATCTAAAATACAACACAAAAATTAAATCACAAAAATTAAAACTATAAATACAGGAAATACAAAAAATAAATTTCCTGACTATCATGGTTTTAATTTGCTTCCATCTTCTGCCTTGATCTCGTGTCCCGTCATGCCACTCGATGGATTGAGTTTAAAAAAATTGAATTTCAAAAAAATGAACTTTGGAGGAAAAACGGGTCAAAACGCACGCCTCAACGAACCGTGCGTGCGACACGCACATAGCATGCCGCGCGCGACAACAGCTGCTGCCGCGCACTTGCGTAGCAAATTGCTGCGCCACGCAGCCGCTCTGCTGCCGGTGCCGATGGCGGCTCCCGCCAACGTGTCGTCGCCGGCGCCGCCGCCCACCTCCGACCCCTTCTTTGCTTTTTTTACGCTATTTGGTTTTCTTGCAATTTGTTTTGGGTTTTCCTGGGTTTCTACGAATTAACCATAACCCAAAACCCACGAATTCAAGTTGTCCATCATAACGCCTTCGATTAAAAAAAAAATCTCCTACTATAAGGCTTCTAGGAAAATTAAAATCAAAATTACATAGAAAAAATCCAACTACAGTTTTGATCTAATTCTACACGGCTTCCAGCACGTAGTTTTACTATTACAAGCAATCAGAAAAGAAACAAACCCGGACATATCCCGGGGTTTAATTAAAAACCATACAAACACAACCATAATAGTTGGGATTTCTAAACAACCTGCAAATAAAACCATGTAATAAATCGAACAAGCACAAAACCAAAACCAGACTCTGATACCAATTGAAAGATTATCTGCCCGGGCCCGGTCAAAAATTCACTTTCGTGTTACGCATTCCAGAATCAGAATCTTTGACCAGACCTAGACTCTAGCACAATCGCTATTCCAATCCTTGCTTGAAATAACATTGCGCAGAATCTTGGTATGCACTTATTCGATTTATCACGTAACAAAATAATTTCTAATTTAAAAGCGAAAACATAAAAAATGCCTCTTGAAGCGTGTTACTAAGGTGATCACTTGTATGGCTCAAGACTTTGATCGCACGTTGTGTGGGCAATGATCTAGTGAGCAATTGATCAACAATCAACACAAATGGATTCACCGGAAAATTTCAGCAAACCTCAGCCGCCTAGCGCGTAATGTTCACGCGCCGCATATACCTGAGATAAGCCCCACGCGCTGCCGCCCTAACACCACCCTTGTCGCTTCCGGAAAAAATGAGAAGTCCAGCCACCTGGACTCGTGTGAGAGCTGCCACACTTAGGCCTCATAATCCGACAATGAGGAAGAAAATTATTTCTCTAGTTTTCTTGTCTTGAAAACTTATGAAATTGTGTACTATTGAATTGCTAATCCCTTGTCTATAAATAGAGCTACAAGTGAGACCCCAAGTTGGTTTATGATTGGTCTTCCTAACGGATTTAGGTAATTAATTAGTTTCAAAATCCAAATAGGTAACTAATCCAATAGGATAATCCAAATCCAATTAGATTTTATAATCTCTTGGATTTCCTAATTCTAATTAAAACTTAAGACCTAATTAATTAAATAAGTAATTCTACTTTGTTAATTACTTAATTAACCCTTAGGAATAATTAATTAAATAATTAATTCTACGTATTCAATTAACCAACTACAAAATTAATCGTACCACTAACGGATTAATTTTGGCACTACCATCCTACACCAGAATTGCTTTCGGAACAACTAAATTAATTTATTCTTAATCTCCCCACATCAAAGATTTAGTGCTCGTTAATTTATTAATTTACTGATAAATTAATCAATTAACTTCTTTAATTTCGAGACTAGTACCACTTGACCTTTTTACTATACCGGACATAAGTACACCAACTGGGTTTAGTATAATAAACATAACGAGCTCATCTCGTGAGCACTATCACCCTGGACGCACCGGTACATGGTTTCCTTTTGACATGCAGCAACACACCAAGTAACTAAACACGCGCACCCAACCCACTGAGACTATTGGCCACAATTGACCTCACCCATTGGCAGATCAAAGTACGCTATGTCTAATCCTCATGCCTGCTCAAGTCTAGGGATTAAGAGATAGATTACTATGAACAAATTGTCTATTAAATCAGTACAAGATAAAGCATTCTAAAATGTCAAGTTCAATACGCCCCAGGCATACCTATATGATTCAATTAGTTTAGACAAACCAATTATCTGAATCATATAATAACCTAAACGGACAGCGTGTCCGAAACTATTTCGGTTACGAACCTCATTTATATATTATGTCTTTTAACCAATGATGAGATCTACTATGTCACAAAAGACACCTCATCATCTAATTACATAATATAAATAAAAAATATATGCACAACATATAAACCAAAATATTAAATTGATATATTAACTGGGAAAAAGTATAATATAAGCATAACTTATGTATTCAAACCTAACAATAAGATACATCATTTTGAACATATGTATATTGTTATGGTCAACTCCAAAATTTAGGAATGACATGGTAATGTAACATAAATGTTAAAAACATTCCAAACACAAACACTAAATTAAAAACATGTAAACAAACTCAACAGATCATTTTATGATGAAAGACACAAGAATGAGAAAAGTTTTCAAACACTTACATCTTAAAGTAATTAGAATTTCTTTTCATACAACTCCCTTAATATTTTGTCAAACTTGAGCAGCTTAAATTCCTACCCAAAATATCAAAGGAACGCTCTCATCATATATCATCAAAAGTTATCAGTCATAAACAAAAGTTTTGTCACCAATAAAACTTTTTAGATAAATTGAAATGAAAATAAAACTACATTGATTTGCAAACTAGACCTTTAAAGTGATATAATACTTTTCCAATCAAACTTGCTGAAATAAAGCAAAAATTAATACAAAACCTACATATGTCCAGAAAAACATGCCAAGTCAAGCCAATTTTTACAATTATCTATAAGAAATTTGATCATATAAGAGATTAACAAGGGTCATCTAAGGACAAATGAAACATATAAAAATATAGAGAACCATTGTTTCCAATGCATATATGGACATCACTTTCATAATAGTACAATTTTTATCAAAATAATGCCACGTTTAAAGAGATTATATTTCTATACAATCCGATCAATTTGTTCAGAAAATAAGGCTTAAAAAATATATATATATATATATACATACATACATACATACTAGGGTTGTAATCGAGCCAAGCCGAGCACAAACTCAGCCCTACTCCAATTCGGCTCGACTACTACCTAAAAGGCTCGAGCTCGAGAATTTGCATTTTATATTAGTTTAAAAAAAAATTTATACACATTTTTTAAAATTTTGTTATGTGACTTTGTATCTATTATTTTCTCTTTAAAGGAAAATTTCATCCGAATTCATTCAAAGGTTTGCACTGATTAAAAGAAAAGTGATCATTTTGGTTATCTTTTCTAAAAGTTAAATGCCTTGACAGAACAACAAAGAAGAAGCAAGAAGACACAGTAAATCCACCACAAGAATGAGGCCAACATAGCAAACAAAATCATAGTGGAAACCAAAGTCCTCCCCTGTTTCTATACAGCTTAATGAGAAAGCAAATCAGTAAAAAGTCAAAACAAGAACAACTGCAACTCTCATTTGCCAATAAATATAAAGGTACTTGGAAACATATAATATCCACCATTATTCTCAATCAAAACAATGCAAAAAAAAAAAAAAAAAAGCGAAAACAATGGAAAACTTAATTCTTCAAATACCTGCACTTTATTGTGCTAAAACCGGCAAAGATAAAAACAAGAGCTGAAAAGAAATATATCCCAGAGGAGACATTCGACAAAAGAGGGCTCTTCCAATACCCAAAATAAATAAAAATAAAAATATGGATTTTTCAACAAAAACAACCAATTAGCCAGCAAACATAAAACATAAAATAAACAAAAAAAAAAAAAAGAAAACAAATCTAGCCATAAGCACAAAAACATTGAATCTTAAAATTTTTTCAGATCTGACTTATTTCCTTTTGTTTTTTGCTTGACAGATCTGGTCACACGAAGGAAAGAATCACATATGTGAGAAGAGATGGAGTAGGTGATATGGCGTAAAGACGGGGGGGAGAAGGTGGTGGGGGAAGGAGGTTTGAGGATTGAGAAAACAGGCGAAGGTGCCGATGGACACGCTGAGAGGAATGACTTGTGGCTGCTGTAGACTGCTGAGGCCAAGAAAAACATCGGGCGAGAGAATCACAACAACAAGAAGAAAAAAGGATGGGCTTGAGACTTGGCCATACTGACAGTTTGTTGCGGAAAACAAGCGGGGAGGGAGAGTGCAGGTCGTCGGGGGTGGGGTGAGGGAGAGTGATCGTGACTGATGGAGAGAAGAGGGGAGGTGAGGTAACAGGAAAGGAGGAAGGGGAGTAGATGGAAAGATGTAGGAGAAAACTGCAAAAGGGGAAATGGTACGAAGCTAGGGTTTTTATTTATATATAATATAAGATTGGGGGGGGGGGGGGGGGGTAAACAAGGGATTAGTATAATATAATATACAATATATATTATATATTTGGCTTGCTTGAGCTCGAGTTTTGATCGAGTAGCTCGTGAGCGGCTCACGAATAGCTCGATTCATTTACAACCCTAATACATACATATATAAAAAGAGAGATGAACGAATGGTTAAGAATAGCAACATTTAAAGTTTACCTGCTCGAGGAAATATAACCTATAAAGGTTTTCAAACTGATTGAAAGATATGTCTATAACAATATTTTGTACAATACATTTTAAAAGTTAAACATGCTAACACAGACACAATCATCTCAGCATACAACAAAAACTCTGAAAACACATTTATATGTACAAAAAATCCACATATTTATGTATCAAAAGTGATAGAAACATTGTAATAACACAAGTCTCCAAATTGCATCACACTAACAATACTCCATATCCGTATTAAAAGATTATGATTACACAAACACACCACATTGTAATCAAAAGATTTTGAAAGAGAATCTCATTAAGATGCAATCAAGTGACGTTTCCATGATGTTCATAGAGTTCTTTTAACTAATGGTATGTCGAATTATATAAAAGGCACAAAATTATGCAATTAGAAAAAAAACTTCAATATATTATAAATAAAAGGCTTAAATACATTTTTGGTCCCTCATAACATGGGTTATTCCAGTTTTGGTCCCCCATATATTTTAGTCACCAATTTTAGTCCCACTTAAATTTTGTTTTACCAATTATGGTCACTTTTAACGAAAAAGTTTAGAAGATAACGGATTACCTCATTTGATTGCTAGTCAAACCTAATTTTTTTTCTTCAAAATGATTTGTACCGTGATGTTTGCAACCAATTTTATAATTCAGATCCTCATGAATATTCAACCCATTTAGGGTTTCTGCCGTCATTTTGGATTGTGAGTCGATCTAAATGGGTTGAACATCCATGAGGAACCGAGTCATAAGATGGATTGAAAACATCATGCTACAAATTATTTTTCAAAAAAAGGGTTTTACTAGTGATCAAATGAGTTAATCCGTTATCTTCTAAACTTTTCCGTTAAAAGGGACCGTAATTGGTAAAAAAAATTTAGGTGGGACTAAAATTGGTGACTAAAACATATGGGGGACTAAAACTAGAATGACCCATGTTATGAGGGACCAAAAATGGATTTATAATTCTGCAAAATGTAAACAAACTCAAAAAGTTCACTGAATGTTCAAGTTCAAAATATCAAACTCTAAATAATGGGGCATCAATAAATTGTGTGTCTTTCATTTCAAATTCAACACTTTCATCATTATCTTCCTTTTGCAAGACAGAAAGAACCTCAGCTGCCTGAGAAATTTCAGCACCAGTAACACTAAGACATAAAGAACATTAGCAACCAATTAGATACTTTACCAATTAAATACTTTACCTCCTTATCTTTATTATCAATATCTTTAAACGAAAAGTGTCTTATACACTACTTTTATTTTAACATATTATTTGAATAACATAATTTTTATCAATTTTTTATATTTAATTTAATAATATTATTATTATGAAAACTATTATACATGGATAGATGAAATCAAATAAGTCTAAATTTTTATAATATTTAGTTAGAATTAATTTTCATATTACCTCTTTATATTAAAATATGATTAACATTATTTGAATTATATAAAAAATTAATAATAATAAAACTCAAAAATAAATTATTAATATTATAATTTACTAAATATTTGTATACAAATTGTTTCTAAAACAATGATACTAATTTAAAATTCATACAAAATATTACACATTAAAAAAATAATATTAATAAATAAATTATTATTACCATGATAACAATTTAAATAAATATTGTAGAACCTCATGCGTGCATAGGCCTACGATCTAGTATACTTAATAAATGGAAATAAAATTGTGGAGAATAAACGCGTCAATTCCAAGAAAAATAATGGTGCAAAATGAAAGATTTGAAAAATCAGAGTTAATTTTGGTAATAATAAAAGAAAAAAAAAGGAAGAAAATAAAAATGAACACTTATTTATCATATATGAATTACCATTTTATTTCCCTTTCTTTTTATCAAAATACCCTACTTCTTTTTCTTATTTATCGCTCTAAATTATCATTTTATTTAATTTTTTACTAAAATACCTTATTATTTTTAAGATGCTATATAATGCTACAAAAAAAATGCTAATTTTAAATGAGGAGGACGTCACACCGAGGGCACTTAGTAAAATTTATCTAATTCGTTTTTCCTAATAATGAAACACAAAAAATTTGTGTACAATATAGGAGCAGATACAAAATAAATAAATAAATAAAATTGTGTCCAAACATAGGTATGTGCGCAATCTTAACTTTTTTGTGCACGGACCTAGGTTCTAGACAATTGTGCATGAACCTAAGTCGTGCGCATAAAAGTTATGCACAAACATAGTTCGTGCGCAACACTTTTACGCACGGCAGGCCACTGGGCGCAATCTAAACTTTTTTTGCTCACGGACATAGGTTCTGCATAATTGCGAACGAACCTAAGTCGTGCTCGTAAAAGTTACGCACAAACTTAGTTCGTGCACAACACTTTTGCACATGGCAGGCCACTGTGTGCAAATCCATTATGCACAGTCGTGGACCCTGTGCAAAAGTGTTGTGCACGGACATAGGTTCATGTGCAAGATAATTGTGCATGAACCTAGGTCTGTGTGCCACAATTTTGTGCGGGGTCTATGGCCGTGCGCAATGAATTTCCGCACAGTCGTTGGCAGTGCAAAAAAGTGTTGGGCACAACGTTCACGAATTTAAAATTGATTATTTTAAAATACTTTTTTTTTCATTTTCTATATTTTATCATAAAAAACAACATACTTGTTTTTCCTTTGTTTCTCTGCCTTTCCCTCCGAGAATTAAATAAGGGTTGGCTTTCACCGTCAGAGTAGTATCAGAGCAAAGGTCATTTCTTTCTATTGTGTATCTTGTTTTTTTTTTTTTTTTTTGAAAATTTTGTTTTGTCATTGTTTAGAAAATTTGTCCATTTTTCGATCTAAATATCTTAGGTCTTTTTCGAAATCAGTGTTATTGGTTTCACAGGTTTTTTGTGTCTATTGGTTGAAAATCAGTCCAACTATCTATATCAAAACTAGTGTCTGAGTCCACCTTAGGGATTGAGGCATTTGTTCGTTTTGAGTATTTTGCATTGATTTTTGATTTGTTTGAGTCTAGAAGTCTTCCTCTAGGGAAAACTTGTGTCAGTGTTCAATTCTAGTGGTCAGAAACGTGTTTTTAACACCAAGAAATTTGTTTCAAAACTTGCAAAAATTTACCAAAATACCCCTGCGTGAGTTTTGTGGGTTTCGAGTTTGGTGTGTGTTTTCTTACTAGTGTCAAGGTTATTTTTATTCTATTTGATCTATCTTTAGATTTTTCTGATAGGTAGTACGAGTTTGAAACTTGCAAGGGTGAAAACGTAACTTCATAATTTGGTGCACGGGGATCACAGATTTTGACAAATCTGAGGTTAGTGGGTGTTCTTTAAGGTTGAGTTGTGGTTTTCTTGAGAATACTTGAAACTCGATAACTTTACTCTCTTGTTGAGTACTTGAGGTTGAATTTCCCCTCGCAAATAGATAACAGTTCTAAACTCCCTGAAAAGGTCTTAAAAGAATTGAGAAGAGGCGAGAGCCAAAGAGCCATCCTTAAGGACCTGACAAATCCTGTTAAAAAGAATAGCTCTTCTATAAAATTCTGACTGAGTAAAGAAAAAGACAAGCCTAGTTGAGTTGCTCCAAAATGTTTTGTAGGGAAGCAAACAGAATTTTGAGATAGGAGTGATCACACCAAATTTAGCAACAAAGGGAGAAAAGGGTGCGAAATCCAAACAGCCCCTGCATGATTTTTGCCTGATGTGTGTATGAACTTCTTCTTCTTAACCGGTGATCAAGCTCGTGTTCTGATTAATTACAGTTTGGATGCAAGAGAGTACATGCTTACTTTTGAATTTGGGTACTTTTGTGTGACTCTATAAGCATCTACTTATCTTCATATTTGTTTTAAAAGTCACATTTGTTTGTCTTTAACTTTTATTTGTTTTGTTAGATTTTTGTTTTCATTAAACTTTAGAGTGGTCTTTTGTTTTTTCTTTTTGATTATTGGTATCACTTTTTTGTGTTAGAGTCAGTTTTTTTTAAGTGTGGTGTCAGTTGTGTTTTGAGTCTTGTGTGAAGAGAAACCGTCGAGTTAGCACCTAAAGGATCAGGTTATCGGTGGGAGCAAACTGAAAGGTTGAAAACTGGCACGGTAACCCTTGCACTAACCCTAGCATCAGGTTGTGCAGCTCAATGATTCAGTGACACATCCGTTTCGTCGCTAATCCTCTTGTGTCAAGAACCCACGTGCTCGGTGCGGCACGGTAGTAATTTTCGTTTCATTTTTTGTTTTGTGTTTGTTTTGTGTCGGATTACACTTGGTCTTTTGTGTTCTACCATTTTTTGTAGGATGGCAATGAATATAATCCAAGTGTAAAGTGGAAAAGTAAGCAAGTTGGGAGTGTAAAATTTGGTAAACAGCCTAACCTTAAACAGGTGAAATCAGTAGAAGTCCTGCATAATTTTTGGCCATGTCAGGGGCATACTAGTCAACTTAAAACTTTTAATGTACCTTATTATCCTTTTCCGACTTTATTGCAGCAGGAGAAATGGACCACTAAAAGATTTAAGCGCAGTTGGAAGTCTAAGTCTAAAAGTTCAAAATGTCCTAAAGCCGGTAGTTAGAAAGTTTTTCTAATGTATTTACTAATCCTTTGTTTCATTATGCAGACACATCAGATTCGAGGACGAATCACTTTCGGAAGGAAGGGGATGGTGTCAACATCATGACGATAGACTCTCCATCAGAAGAAGAACCAGCACGCAATTCCAAATCTTCTTCCACTCCAGAGCAATTTGCATAGAGAGGAGCTCAGGGAGAGCTGTTTGGCGCATGAATTGGCTCAGGAAGGTCCTTGGTGGGTCGAAATCTCAGTCTGAGATACCACAAGCTGAATATGTTGGACTACTTGCTAGATTAAGAGCCTAGAAGATGAATGGATTGAGTCCAGCTTCAAAGTTCAATATCAAGTCCAATGCCCAACAGGCCTAAGCCCATCTACCATCCACGAGGCCCAAGCCCATTAATGTGACGAGATTATTCGATAATGGACTTGTAGATGTAACATAGATGTAGACTGAAGCCCAGCAATAAGGTTGAAGATTGGGTTAAGGAGTTAAAGGCTTAATAGCAAATCCCATCCATTCCTTAAGCCAATCTGATACTAGAGTTAAGTCTCTTGCTATTAGGATTAGGATTTACTTTTCCTTAGTCTAGAATATTTTGTAAGTTTATCCTATTATCCTATTACAACTAGGATAGATGGAGTTTTTCCTTCTATAGTAGGAGTTTTAATTGTCTTGTAATTCCCTCTATTATGGTGGAAAATATAAGACCAAATAGAGTTAGAATAGGACTTTATTTTTGTAACCTCTCACTAGGATTGAAGGTTACCTTTTTAGAAAAGGAAGGGAACTATCTTGTATTCTATTTAAAAGTCTTCTGGTCGAATTTCTAAGAGACAGAATAAAAAAACTGAGTTTAATTTTCAAGATTAGATCTTGAGTTTTTTTTTTTCGAAAATAAGTTGTGGGCTTTTCTTTCATCCGGAATATCTAGTTCAGAGTGATCTTGCGAGATAGTGAGTATCCTTGCGTAGGAACCACAAAAACGCACCCCATTGGTTTGGTAGTTTTGGTTAAGCTATTAATCCTTGTCAGATTGACAAAAATCACAAACTGTCATCTATCCTCTGAGAATTCAATTCACACAAAGAGGTTAAATAAAAGTGCGTTCTTGTGAGTTGAGTGTTTCTGCCACTTAATTCATTGGTTAAGATACTGAAGGGAATAGGCAAGAAAGACCGGGAAACAATTGGGTAGAGTTAAACCTTTGAGAATTAAGGAAGGGTTGGCTTTCACCGTCAATCAATCTATTTTCTGTTTTAAGATTTTTTTTAGTTTGCCTCAAAATTTGGATGAAATCATGATAAAAATTTGGCTGCCTAAATGAAATGTGAAGACATTCATTGACCAAGTTCAATTAATCAAAGGTTGGTTTCATAATTTCTTCAACATTTTTGATATGTTCTTGTGCGAATCAACAATTACTGTCCAATAATGATTTTTTTTTGAGCTAGAGGGAGTTTTATTTTGTAATGTTACGAATTATTAAGAATGTAGCGGTTTAATTCAGGTGAGAAATTTGAAATGAAAAAGTTGAAGAACGATACAAGTAAATTGAAACGTCAAATAGTGCAGTAATATTGTGTTGCCATATATGGGGAGTTGCCTTAGAACTTGGATTGGATTTGAGCGATGACATTGGAGTCGACTTGGAATGATTTGGCAAGAACCTCACTTCTGATTAGTGGATCTGATCCAAAGACAGCGTGACCTACAGCTTGCGTTCCAGCAAATTAACTATCAAAAAATTTGATGATAACAGCAGGTGGATTTCCTGTTGGAAGGAAGAGTTGAAAAAGGTGTGAATGAGAATATTTGGAAAAACGTTGGGCCTGATCAACCCGCGTTTTGATTCTCAAATTTAATATAGATGAGGATTGACTCTTTAGTTTTCAATAGATAACCATGATTAATCCATTGAAGGATAATGATTATAGTTTTGGATAATTATCTGGTCTAATCCATTGAAGGATAATGATTAAGTTTTTGGATAATTATCAATGGTGGCAACAAATTAATGGTTGAAATTAAGGTGACAGATTAATGGATTAACATTGGTATTAATCATATTTATCTGCACACTTGATATTGAAAACTGGTGATGCCTATAAATAGCATTTTATAGATCTGCAGAGAACACACCTCTCTTTGGAAATTCTCTTTCTCTCAGAATCTCTCTTCCCATTCAAAATTCTTCTCCTCTTTCTCTGAAGAAATATTCTCCCGATTTCTTACCAAAATTTCCTCAAGTATTCAACAACTGTTCTAGTTCGTTGGTAAGGTGGTTTTGTGCAAACCGACTTTACGGTTTCCATTGTATCCTGGGAAACATTTTGCTCACGTAACCTCTTGCACATTCGTAAAGGGGGCAAATCTGTTTTAAGGAAATTGTGTGCTACACAAGCATTGGAATTTTCTTACTACTAGCCTTAATTTTTCTAACATTTCCGAGATTATATTGGAAGTGGACAAGTCCCTTGGAAAAGACAAACACATCACCCTTTTGAAGAAACTTACCGAAAAGTTTATGATCTGGGTTTGAAGTGATGAAACCAGCATAAACAAAGCCCTTGAGAATGGTGGTAACCTCGATTGCCTTGGGGTGAATGTGAGGAGGATTTACTCCAACTGGTGCCAAATCAACATGGCCCATCCCTATTCCTTGAGTATTCAGTCCCGGTAGCACCAACACAATGAAAGGCAACACGCTAACTCCTAAAGGGTTACTTGTATTGCCGGGGATCAGTGCTCCCCGGAACAAAAAATAGTCTGTAGTTATCATGCTAGGATCATTGCAGGCAAAGCCATTCACACTCACTAAAAAGAGACAGTAACAAAGCTTCACAATCCCGCATGCATGCATGTAATTAACAAACCGAATACATGGCTGCATCTAAGCCTACATCATATATTAATTATATTTATTTGGATTTTCAAAGTAAGTTTTGTATCGAACTATTATTATTGGACGGAGATAAACCAAACCAAACCTGTACTTGCATGATTCGCTATGCAGAAGTTTTACAATGGATTTGGATCAAGGTTAAAGCAACGTAAAAGAAACTCGTGAAAGCTATCCAACTCAATATCAAAAAATTAATGCAAGCTTTAGCCATGATAGATCTCTCTTTGTTGGAAAGATGATCTGAACAGAAATTATTAGCATGTATATTTTACTTAGTGAAACTGGCTGCTTAGACCATTCACGATTGCCCCCCATTTTGTTTATTCTCTTTGAATGTATGTGATATGATCCAAAGGTCCTCACTCAAACTTAAATATGCGTGTCAAGAAGAGCCCAACCATGAAGCTTACATACTTGGGACAAATTATAAGCATCAAGCCCGATTTGAAGGCATGAGATCAAGTTCAAAAGCTATTGGGTCACACAAGTTTGAAGAGCCCATTAAGGAAACTTGTTTGGGCAAGACAAAAATAATAAAACTCAACAAGTTCACAAAGGACTTGTTCAAAGTCCCTTGGATCATTTTCAAAGGCCTTTACTTTATTTTCTTGCCAAGAATAATTTCATCCCACTCATTTTTATTTGTAATTTGGCAATTACTTTGTTTTGTTGGCCTGAATAAATTAGGTCCAAGTGTTAGGTCTTGTCTTAGTTAGGCCTTAATAAGAATATTAGTTGTATTAGGAGTAGGCCAAATAAATAAGGTGATGCCCAGCCCATGAAGACATTGGAAGGCTACAAGAAACTTCTAGAAGATTCAATAAAGGAATAAGTAATCAGCCTTAATTCTTCAAAAAGAAAACAAGACAGATTGAAGAATGATTAGGCAGATTGAAAGAAGACTAAGGATGATTGAAGATTCTACCATAAACGTAGGCAAGGGTTTTGTAACCTAAAGGCTCACTTCTACTCCTATAAATAGAGGAGAAGTTCAACTTTTGCAGGCATGATTTGAATAGAAGAAATTGAGTTCTCTCATTTTGAATCATCCCTCTTAACATTTATCAAAATCTAGGGTAGTTAGCTTTTGTGGTTGCCTCCTTAGGCTCTTCATTTCGAAGGCCTCATCCCACTACCACCGTATTTTCACACTTTGAGAATAGCACTAGATTAGGGACCTTGATCCTTCATACAATACTCCGCCATCATCCAAATCCGAGCCTCCATATAAGCCTTCATACAAACAAACCTCTGCCGGATCACAACAGTATGTTTGGAATATGATCTGAAATCAGCCGGCTCTGAATTATTCTGATATCATACAAGCGTCCTTATGCCTGGGACAGATAGAAACTGATTCTTCTCTAGCTATAAACTAGCATTGTGAATTTAAAGAAACAATGATGATTCCCTTCCTTCAGAATTTCTATTGTGCCAAACCCTATGAACCAAACTTTTTTTGACCCCATATCGAGAGGTATAATTTTTTTTGTTTAATTTAAAACAATAATATTCAAATAGAATTTGATAGTGAACTCTAGTTCTGTTATGATAGTTATAAGGTTTATATAAATGGTTCAAATGTATTTCCGATTTATTTGCGATCAAGAGTTTAAATTAGACGTTAAACAAGAAATAATAGAAAAACAAGTAAAGGTAGGAGAAGTTTGTAAGCTTATGAGAAAAAACGAGTATGAAAAATACCAATGTGATTGTCATAATTGATAGAAAATCACTACGATTGATGAGTCGAAAAAGGATATCCTCAAGTACTTGCTGATAGATTTAGTTTCTATAGTGATATTCTAGGCAAATTACATTATACAATATAAGGGTATACTCTTATTACTAAATTTGAAAAATGATAACTCAACAATGTTTTATAATTGGATTAGAATTCTTGTCTCTTTATTCATTAAAGGGTCATGATTTATTTTTCAAATTTAGTAATAAAGGTATACTTTTAGGTTATACAGTATAATTTGATGATATTCTACCTCATAAGACTAGTTGGCATTCGGCCAAAACCCAAGGTAAACCCAATTTGCAAACAATTGGCTGCCTCTTCATAAGTATTCCAGTTTTCTTCATGGGGTTACTAGTTACTGCCTCAGTTTTTGGGGCGGTAGTCCCTAATTTTGACAAAATTGCCCTTTGATAGTAAGGAAAATATAGATGCCTTCTTTCCTACGTTTCCTAAGCTCAATTTTTTGCAAAGCTCACTCAAATAATATCTTTTAAGTCATGATAAAATTAAATTAATCTAGATTTAGTGGGAGAAACGATCCTTTACCGTGAGAATTCTTTTAGTATTTTTATTTTCTCTATTCACAAGACTCGAACTCGAAATCTTACTAGACCGGTAACAAATTTCTAGGGGGGTTACTAGTTACCACCTCAGTTTTTGTGGCAGTAGTACATAGATTTTAACAACATTGCCCTTTTACTTAAAAGGGGGAAGAGAAAGGGTATTATAGGGGGTATTTTAATCCAAATTGGGGCGATAGAGGATAAGAAGTGAGCGGTAACTAGTGAAACTTAATTTCTAGTCACTACCTCAAAACAAACTAATCATTTGGGTTTCAACCTTTCTTGCTTGTTATATAGACTCAACTTTAAGCAAAAGCAAAGCATATATTTCTTTCTTCAAAGAGATGGAGATGATGATCAATCTATTTTATGTTTCTGGAATCTTTTCACTTTCCTTTAAAACTCAAACTGCTTCTAATCATGATGAAGATTTGGATGCCTGAATGAAATGTCGAAACTTTCATTCACTAAATTTGATTAATCAAGGGTCAACAAATACGGTCCAAGAAAGATTTTCTTTTTTTTTTTTCGACAAATGGAGTATTTTTTTTTAAAGTATTGGTTATTTCATGGTTATAATTACACGATTAGATCACTCTAAAAACGTCTTTTGTATTCGTAGATTTCATAATGAATAAAAACCTTGGGTTTTAATAAGTTTATAAGATGAAAATATGTATTATTTATCCACTCCATCACCATCACCTTTCCCAACCCCGTTGGCTATTCTGATACCAAAAACAACGGTAGAACCATTGATAGAGGACGTGAAAGATGAAGAAGACCACGAAGATGATGCTGATGCCGATGATTTCGATGATGAAGATGACGAGAAGGACGATGGCGGTCAAGGCACTAACGAGGGTTCAAAACAGAGCCAAAGTGAGAAGAAGAGCCGGAAGGCAATGCTAAAAATTGGGAATGAAACACGTCCCTGGTGTCAGCAGGGTCACCATTAAGAGAACATAAAATATACTGTTCTTCATCTCAAAACCTGATATCTTTAAGAGCCCAAATTTAGAGACCTATGCCATATTTGGAGAGCTAAGATAGAGGACTTACTCTCAGCTGCAGACACAAGCTGCCCAGCAGTTCAGGAAAGCCGGATGTGGGTTCTGTCATGGCAAAGTCTGAAATGTCTGGTTCAGCTGCTGCATTGCGAGCGGAGGAGGAAGAAGAAGAGGTCGATGATACTAGTATTGTACTGCCCCTTGATCAATCCTTCACCTAAAAACCATTGCTCTTAGCTCCATTTTTGTGCATCAAGTTTGATGATTTCATTAAAAAAAAAAAAAGTATTATTTTTGTCTTAAAATTAGAGTTGTGTTTATAATATTATAAAGGGTGAATTACATTTATCTTTTGACGTGACTCCAAAATATACCTTTTCATGATCCAAAATCATGCACATTTAACTTACTTTTAGTTGGTTTTGAATGATTATGACATCGTTAATGAGCTTTCAATACACATATAGTTTGATTTGCACAATCTTGTAGTAAAAAGGCATGTTGGAGATTTTGAAAGAAACTTGAAGACTTTTGCTGGAAAAAGGAAAAAAAATGAAGAATTGGAACTTAAAGAGAAGAATTTGGAAAAGAGCAAAAAGAGCTGAAGAGTACAAGATCGGCGACGCATGCACACCGCCGACCTCGGCGTCTGCTCGGCGCCACCTCCTGGCCGTGGCCCGAAGATCGTTGCTGAAAGTCCAAATTTATCCTTGGCGTGTTTCAACTTGTGTTTTACCAATTTTAGCCCTCATAAACTTTTCTTAATTGCCAATGCCTCTTGTAAAGACACATACTATTACAACTTAGTAGTTTTTTTTTTTTTTTTTTTTTAGAGAGAGTACCTTGGTGAGGAAGAAACACACACTTTTTCACCTTTTTGACACACACACACTATGAAGTCTCTTAGAACAATCATATTCTAACTAGTCTAGGGAAATCTACCATTCTAAATGATAGGGGGTAGTGGATTTCCTTAAGATGTAGAACAAAACCATGGATTCAATGGAGAAAAATTGCTCTTTAATGATGAAATTCAATAGTTGGAAGTGTTTTATCCTTAAGTGTCGAGAAAGGCCTTACCTTCTCTTGTGAAATGAATCATTTTATTCAGTAATTTCCATTTCCATGTTTGTTTTGTTATCTTCTTCGATTATTCATGCATATTGTTAAGTGGGTTTCATGCAAATGAAGTAATTCTTGTCTTTACATGTAGATTTTACCTTGGAATTGGAATATTTGTTGAATCTACTCCATCACTTGTTTAATTGGAGAGTGCTTAACTTGTTTTAGGCATGTGTCCTAGTCTAATTGACATTTCGTGTTTTGCAAGCCTTGTTGTCTAATTGTCCATTCGTCATGTAAGTTGGTAACTTCAATTGGTTTAATGTGAAGGTGCAAAGGATTGATAGGAGAGTAGGATTGACGACCCTAATATACTATTGGCTAATTTTAGTCCTTATTGTGGAAATTCATGTAAGGTATTATCATAGTGATTAGACACTTGTATGTTATTTGCTTACTAATAGCCCAATGGATCTTGTAGTGGTGTGATTTTCTCGCTTTTACCCATATTATCTTTTCTTTTGTTTATTTTGTTACTTTTATGACTTACTTGAAATTACTATCCTATCCTTTGTTTTGATAGTTTTTAGATCTAAAAACTATTAGAAATTGTAGTAAGTAAGGACTCGAACCCAACTATACCATCAATCAAGATCACTTTCTTATGGGAATGAAACCTTAAATACTATAGTTTTATATTTTTGTTTTGTTTATTTATACATTTATTTTGAAGTGTTCGCCTAAAACTTATACAACGACAAGAGCACGTCAAATTTGGCGTCGTCGATGAAGATGGTTTGTTTTGATTGATTATTGTTGTTGATAGTTTTGTGGTTTTTACTTGTTTTTGCGTCTTTAGTAGTTTTCAAGAGTTTTTAGTAAGTCTTTATAGTGCAGTAGTTTAGCTATTGTGAATATCCTTTTTCTATTTTTAACTTCGTTTTAATAGTTTTCTTGTGTTTTCAGGTACTTGGTTACTTGAAGTAATGGGACATGAATTTCGAGTAACACCTAGGACTTATGAGCAAAGGTTTTATGGTTCTTGTAACATCACGTTTCAAGGATCTAACCAAGAAGAGTCAAGGATGCTCAACGGTTTGCTTAGTCAAGATATGAGGATTCAAAGAATGCGTAGATGTGAAAGTCTTCAAGCAAATCATGGAGGGAATCTAAGGGTTCATTATCCTAGGAGGAGGGAGTTTGGTGGTTATAATAATGCAATTGATGCAAGGAGAGATGATGATTGAGAGTTATGAAAAATCAATTGCAAAATGTGATCTATAGAGCTAGTAGAAATACAATTTGTATTAGGGGCATAGAAGCGCAACTAGAAGAAATAGAATTGAAGTTGGAAGCCATGTTAATGGATTATGAAAGTCAAAATCAGAGGGAAGCGGAAAATGAAAGATTTGATGCCAATAAAATCCCTTTGAACATTCAAAGCATACCCACAGATGATTATGAGGATGTAGAATCTTTAGAGAAAAATGATGACTCCTTAGGTATGAAAGTTGGAGTTGAGGATTTAGTGAGTGGTATAATCAAGGGTGGTGTATGTGAATTGTATTGGAATGAACCGGACGAGGTTGGACCGGTTGTTGAGGAACCTAGTGAAACTAGTAAAGATAATGAGCTTAATGAGGATGCGAATATTCTCTTGTGCCTTAGTGGTTTGAGGAAAATAGAGCTTAAGGTGAATAAGGTGCAAAACACTCTTATATTCTCATGATTAATATGTTGGAGATTAGAGATGCTTTATGGAAAGATCTAAAGAGAGAGAAGTTATATAAGGAAAATTTGAAGGAATTAGAAGCTAGACTAAGATATACAAAAGTGAGCTAACTCATAAGGAGATAGTGAGAAATCGAAAGAATAGAAGAAAGCTAAAAAGGAAGATGAAAAAAAAAAAAAAAAAACTAGCAAAGGAGAATTGCAAAAAGATGGTTGAGAATTTCTCAAAACTTAAGGAAGTCATTGGAAACATTAATGCGACTACTGGAAGTGCAAACTATGTGCAAGACTTCATGAGTCTTGTACCAACTTGATCCTTTACATTGAGACAAGTCTAGCTGGAGACTATAAAGTCCAAAGCCTTGGGAGGCAACCTAAGCCTTTTTATTGTTTTTTATCTTATTTTCTAGATTTTAGATTTTTGAAATTTTCAAATGCAAATTTGTCATATGTTCTTATGTGAATTTTGACAATATTGATTTGGGGCATGTGTATATGTTGTAGGTACAGGTTTTAGCAATATTGGATGGAGTAAAAAACAAAAGGAATAAAATTTGGGAATTTTGGCAAAAAGTTCAGGATAAGCGCTCAGGCAGCGCCTGTGCGCCACCAAGCATCGGGCGACACACAGACACCCTGCCTTGTTGCTGCCATCATTCAAAGGCGTTATCAATAACGCTGAGTCATCGCCCATCCAGCGCCTAGTTACAGCCACGGCGACTTGGGGGCGGCATGAAGGCTCCGTGCCTTTACTGAGAAATTTTGAACTTAAAAGGAAAAATGGGCAGTATGAAGGCCACAACCTCTAAACCGCCTAGACACGAAGAACTTTCCAAAGTTGCGCATCATACCGAGCTCCAATCTAATCTTCCAAACAGGTTTTTCATTCCAAATTTCTTTAATCCAATAGTTCCTTACCTACTAACAAGTGATTTGAACCGTTTGGATTTCTCCAAAAACATTTATTCCCGCACGAATCAAAGGCCATGTCTAGAGTTAGAATATGGGACCAAGTCATGAGCAAGCAAGTACGAGTAGACAACAAGAGCCACTGAGACTCACAGATTCCTTTGAAGATTGTTTTGAAAGAGAGGATGTAGAAAAAACTGAGAGTGATGTTAGAGGTGAAAGCATAGCAGAAGAATCTGAAGGAGATGAGGAGCAAAATGAAGAGGATAATGAAGCAGAGACTTCTAGATCAAATACTTCCAGTGGAGAGTCTCAACGACCGGGAGTTCATCTTCAAAATCTGAGGAAGAAGAAGCTGCTGCTCCACCACCCAAGAAGGAAGAAAAAAGAATTCATACAAGCAAGCCCAACAAGAAGCATGGAATCAGAAAAGAGGCTGAAGGGAGAATGAATGAAAGAGAGCTCACCTTACAAAGGGGAGTGAGTAGAAGAAGCAAGTATTGGGAGATGATAGAGAGAAATGTTTGGGAGAAATTCATGTCTGCTTCAGAATATGCAAATATGCATTTTTGCAGGGATTTCTATGTTGCTTTATGGTTAAGAGATTCTAAGCACATAATCAAACTGAAGAGTCAAAGGGTATTGATTACAAGTGAATCTCTGAATTCATTTATGAGGATAGAAGGAAGAGGACTGCTAAGAGAGATGAGCTTTTATAGAGAAAGGTAGATGATAAGGATTGGAGGAAATGCATCAGTCATGCAGTACCTTGTGCATCTACAAGGCAACAAGTAGTCTACAATGACTTCCACAGTAGTGCTAGGACCATTTACACCTTCATCAGTCACAACATCATTCCTTCAAAGAACAACAGGATCATTAAGGATAGATTCCTACTTTTGTTGGCCTTGATGGAGGGATAGCGTATTGACTTGGGTGATTTTATCTATTTTGCTATGATTGATACTCTGAGTAGTAGTGTAAATACTGGTTTGCTTATTTCTTCCTTGATACAGGAATGTTGCTATGTTGTGTATATTAGACCAAATGATATAGATCTTGACGAGGGGCTCAGTGGAGATATAGAAGATAACACTTGCCAAGGAAAGGAAGTGGAGAAGGAGAAGAGATCAGCTCAGGAGCAGCAGAAAGTGAAGGAAAACTGAACAAGCCCGGGCTAAATCGAAAACCTCACTTTCGTGCTATGCATTCCAGAATCGGAAGCTTTCGACCAAGCTCAGGCTCAAATTAGTTTACCCATGAACGGATCTAGGCTTATACTTATTTAATTTATTAGTCGGGACACTAAAAATCGAATCTTTAATAAAAGCGGAAGTTAAAGATTCTACCTTTTGATGCGAAGTCCCTCGATTAAAGAATACCAAATAAAATCTGCTGCGATTTCCACAAGAAATCCGATCGATTCTACAATACTAACTCCGAGATAGTGTGGGCTATCTTCTACGGAGTTACCCACGAGCAATCGAACAAAAAACCCAGAAACTTGCTTTAGAAGAAAACTCAAAAAAAACTGCAATTAAAAACTGCTGCCCAGAATTTTTAGAAAACCCACTTCGCAAGTAATAAAGCTGCTGTCTTGCAGCATGAAAAACCCACCGGAGATCGAGTGATTGGTCCCGATCTAGACAGTCCAGTCTGCGGATCACTCCCTTGGGAAGATCGAACACAGAACAGGACCGGTTCTGGGCACCGCTCGAACTGATCGCCGGAGCTGCAGGTTGAAGACGCTGCTGGCGCGCGATCCTGTCCTGAAGAACGATCAGCACTGCCCAGCGAAATTCCAACCGCCTGCTCACTTAGAAATAATCTGGGCAACTTAAAAGAGTAATCTTCTAAAGAAGAAAGTTCTCTTGGTCGACTTCGAGAGAAGAATTGACGAAGAAGACACGTCCTCTCTCTAGACCAAACTTTCTCTTTCTAGCCTAACTTGGCTGCCAAGTTTCTTAATTGTTTTGGCTGCTCATTATTTTGTATTTATAGTAGCTCGATTGGAGACCTAATGGGCTCTCGAGTTAGGCCTTAAAATTTGACTTTCGTTGACCGCTAAGTCTTCCCGACTAATCAACTCCAATCGACCTTTTTAAATTAATTTATTTAATCCACTTTGTTAATTTAATTTAATCGAACCCTTAGAATTAATTAATTCAAAATCGAATTAATTTCTAAATTCACTTCGTCGATTAAATATTAATTAAACCCTTCGGATTAATTAATTTACCTTGTCGATTAGTCAAACGCATAATCGGTCGTACCACTAACGGACCAATTATGGAACTACCGCTCGAAAACGACTTTACATCGCGCCATTATTATTTCTTCTATCTCCCCACATTAAAGATCTAGTGCTCGTCGATTTATCAATTTACTGACAAATTAATTCATCGACTTCTTGGTTTCCGAGATTAGTACCACTCGACCTTTTATTATACCGAACATAAAGTTCACTGGCCAGGTTTAGTATAATAACCTTACGAGCTCATCTCGGGAGCACCATCAACCCGGCGAACCGGTACGTGGATTCCTCCGACTAGCAACGGCACGTAAAAAGCTAAACACCGCATACCCAACTTACCGAGGTATTGGCCTCAATTGACCTCACTCTTTGGCAAATCAAAGCATACGACACCCAACCTTCACGCCCGTCCCAATCTCGGGAGTGAGAGACGGAATACTAGGACCGAATCGACTACGCCAATCAGTACAAGTCAATTCTATCCAAACTGGTCGTGCTCAATATGCCCCGGGCATATCTGTGTGATTTAAACTAGTCTAGATAAACCAATTTCCAAACCACACAATAACCTATACCAATAGTATGTTCAGACTATCTCGGTTACGAGCATACTTTTTATATATCAATACTTTAACCAATAACGGTATCTACTGTGTTTGTCGACACCCCGTTATCTAGTTCTATGATATAAAGGAACAGATTTATACTGAAACAAAATGATATGTCATCTGTGGATATTAGTTTTTGATACAAGCCATAGCTTTTCTGTATTCAAAACTAACAATCTCCCACTAATACTCAAAGCTATGCTAAGAAGTACAAAAACTGTCCAACCCGCTATTACACTGCTGTCATAATGAAATCTCCAAAACACCTTCAAGCTCACTGACTTGGCTCTCTCAAGAATCTGACTCCCATGCCCTCCACATGCCTCTCAAAGACCTTTGGGGTCAATGGCTTGGTGAAAGGATCTGCAAGGTTGTCCTCTGAAGCTATCTTGGCCACGATCACGTCTCCCCTCTTTACGATCTCTCGTATCAGGTGGTACTTGCGCTCTATGTGTTTACTCGCCTTATGAGCTCGTGGTTCCCTTGAGTTAGAAACTGCACCATTGTTATCACAATAAACTGTGATAGACCTAGGCAACTCTGGAACCACATCCAAGTCCATCAGGAAGCTCCTGAGCCATACAGCCTCTTTCGCTGCCTCTGAAGCGGCAACGTACTCGGCCTCCATGGTAGAGTCCGCCACGCATTTCTGCTTGACACTCTTCCATACTATGGCTCCACCTCCCAGAGTAAACACAAACCCAGAGGTAGACTTACTCTTGTCCATATCTCCTTGAAAATCCGAATCTGTGTAACCCAATGGTACAAGCTCCTGCCCTCTATAAACTAGGACATAATCTCTCGTCCTGCGCAAGTACTTGAGAATGCATTTTACTGCCTCCCAGTGAGCCTTCCCAGGGTTACTCTGATATCTGCTAACCATGCCTACGGCAAAGCAAATATCAGGCCTCGTGCACAACATAGCATACATGAGGCTACCCACTGCAGAAGCATAGGGTATCGCCTTCATGGCATCTATCTCCTCAGCAGTCTTAGGACACTGCTCCTTAGACAAATGCACTCCATGCCTGAAAGGTAGTGAACCCTTCTTGGAGTTCTGCATGTTAAAACGAGCCAGAACCGTGTCTATGTAGGATGCCTGCGAGAGAGTCAGAGAACGTTTCCTACTATCTCGAATAATCTTGATCCCAAGGATATGTCCAGCCTCTCCCAAATCCTTCATATCGAATTGCCTGGACAGCCATGCCTTTACGTCTGACAACACCTTCTTACTGTTGCCAATAAGAAGAATGTCATCTACATAAAGTACGAGGAACACCACTATCTCACCATCATGCCTGCAATAAACACACTGCTCATCCGGAGACTGAGTGAATCCATAGGACTGGATAACCTCATCAAAACGAATGTTCCAAGATCTGGATGCTTGCTTAAGTCCATAAATGGACCTCCTAAGCCTGCATACCTTGTGCTCTTGGCCCTTAACAATGAAGCCCTCTGGTTGCTGCATAAAGATGGTCTCCTCAAGACTTCCATTAAGGAAAGCTGTCTTGACGTCCATCTGCCATATCTCATAATCCATATGAGCAGCTATGGCCAAGAGAATCCGGATCGACTTAAGCATAGCTACCGGGGAAAAGGTCTCCTCATAATCGATCCCTTCTTTCTGAGTATACCCCTTCGCCACAAGCCTAGCCTTGAAGGTCTCAACCCTCCCGTCAGATCCTCTCTTTCGCTTGTAGACCCATTTACACCCAATAGGCCTAAACCCATCAGGAAGGTCTACCAGCTCCCAGACTTGATTTGAGTCCATAGAACCCATCTCAGCAATCATCGCTCTCTGCCAAGAATCTGCATCTTTATCCTGGAGAGCCTCATTGTAGTTAACTGGGTCTGGTTCATGAGCACCAGGGATAAAATCCGAAGATTCACCCAAACCCATGTACCTCTCGGGCTGTCTCACAGCCCTCCCACTACGACGAGGCGCAGCCTGTGTAAGAGCATCATCTGTGATAGTGCGTGCAGTTTCCTGTGGTGTGTCTTCCTGTACGTGTGCATCTGGAATAGTGGACTGACTTCTAAGCTCTTCCAATACTACCTTGCTGCTTGACTTGTGATCTAAAATATAGTCCTCATCAAGAAATCTGGCATTGGTGTTGACCACCACCTTCTGATCCTGAGGACTATAATATAAACCACCTCTCGTTCCTTTGGGGTAGCCTACAAACAGCATAACCTTAGATCTCGCCTCTAACTTGCCTGCATCTGCCTCGAGCACATGTGCTGGACAACCCCAAATCCTGAGATGTCTCAGGCTAGGCTTGCGCCCATCCCACAACTCTAATGGGGTCGTTGGCACAGACTTAGATGGCACAAGGTTGAGGATATAACATGCTGTGTCTAAGGCATAACCCCAAAATGAGGTAGGCAACTCACTGTAACTCATCATCAATCTAACCATCTCCATAAGAGTCCTGTTCCTCCTCTCTGCGGGGGTGTGCCAGGTGCAGACAACTGGGTCTGAATACCCTCCTCTGACAAATAGGTCCTAAATTCACTAGAGAGGTATTCGCCACCGCGATCAGACCGCAGTGACTTGATACTCTTACCCAGATGGTTCTCCACTTCTGCCTTGAATTCTCTGAACTTGCCAAAGCATTCAGACTTGTGGCGCATCAGGTATATGTATCCATATCTAGAGTAATCATCCGTGAAAGTCACGAAATACTCATAACCACCTCTAGCCTGAACTGACATAGGCCCACACACGTCAGAATGAATCAGCTCTAAAACCTCTTTGGCCCTATACCCCTTTGCCTTAAAAGGCCTCTTGGTCATTTTACCCTCCAAGCAAGACTCACAGGTTGAATAGCTGTCAATATCTAGTAAGTCCAAAGACCCACTCTTGACCAACCTTTGAATCCTACTAAGGTTGATATGACCTAGTCTCAGGTGCCAAAGATAAGTCTGATTTAAAGGGGAAGATTCCTTTCTCTTATTATGATTCGGTGATGAATTACTAGTTTCTGTGTTTTGCATAACTGGGGAGTAAGTCTTGATTAAAAACAGATTATCAACCAATGTACCGGAACATATAAGTTTCTGGCATTTTCTTATAAAAACCGAACCATCAGAAAATACACACTTATAACCATCCAAAACAAGTTTCGAAACTGAAAGCAAGTTCTTTCGAAAACTAGGTACATAAAGACAATCCTTCAAATATAAAATAGAGTCTGAAAAATAAAGACTAATAACTCCCACTGCAGCCACAGAAACTCTGGTAGTATCCCCAAGGTAGACCTGCAACTCTCCCTCTCTAAGCAGCCGGGTCACTTGGAACCCCTGCAAAGAATTACAAACGTGATCAGTGGCTCCCGAATCCACACACCAAGTATCCGTGGGAATCGCCGCTAAACACGTCTCAGTGACTAGGGAAAATTTACACGTACCTCGAGGCTTTGGGCAGTCCTTCTTCCAATGTCCTGCTTTGCCACATCTGAAGCATTTGCCTTAGTTTAAAATAATTTCTCACTTAGATTTTTAAAATAATTTAAATTCGCCTTAGTTTTCTCGGTTTTCCATTTCGGTTTTCTACGTAATTAGGAATCACCCAAAAATTACGAAAAACCAAAATCCGGGTTTTCTCGATTTTCTACGTAATTAGGAATCACCCAAAAATTACGATAAATCAAAACCCCACGTAATTAAGTTTGAGGATTTTTACGTTTTAACATGCAATATCTTAACTATGGATATTCGCACCCATAAAACCGTTGGAGTTTTAATATGCGAATAATCTACCTTAGTTAATTGCACATTACCTTTTTGAAAAACTTTTGGTTTGAATTTCGTTCATGCAAAATAAAACGAAAATCACACAATCAACGAAAAAATCATAAATACGGGAAATTAAATAAAATAAAAATTTCCCGACTATTATGGCCTTCTCTATCGTTGATTCCTTGACGCCTCGGTGACACTTCCCGTCGTGTCCCTCCCACTCGTTATTTGGATTCCTCTCAATTCGCCCGGGTTTTCTCGGTTTAGTCCGTAATTAGGAATCACCCAAAATTACAATAAACCAAAACCCGCGAATATAAGTTACCCAAAATAACGTCTTCGTCATAGTACAAAAATTCCTATATACAAAGGCGTTTTCTAGGAATTTAAAGACGACATGATTAGATCAAATCCTACTACAAGATTTTTCTAATCCTACACGGCTTCCAGCTCGTGGTTATTACTATTACAGAAATTTCCATTCAAAAATAAAACGAGCCCGGACATGTCCCGGGGTTTATGAATGAAAATTAAATTTCTACCATAATAGCCGGAATACTAATGCCAAAAATACTAATGCCAAAATACTAATGCCAAAATAAAGCCGTGTAATAAATCAAACAAGTATAAGACCGAAACCAACGCTCTGATACCAATTTGAAGGAAAACTGAACAAGCCCGGGCTAAATCGAAAACCTCACTTTCGTGCTATGCATTCCAGAATCGGAAGCTTTCGACCAAGCTCAGGCTCAAATTAGTTTACCCATGAACGGATCTAGGCTTATACTTATTTAATTTATTAGTCGGGACACTAAAAATCGAATCTTTAATAAAAGCGGAAGTTAAAGATTCTACCTTTTGATGCGAAGTCCCTCGATTAAAGAATACCAAATAAAATCTGCTGCGATTTCCACAAGAAATCCGATCGATTCTACAATACTAACTCCGAGATAGTGTGGGCTATCTTCTACGGAGTTACCCACGAGCAATCGAACAAAAAACCCAGAAACTTGCTTTAGAAGAAAACTCAAAAAAAACTGCAATTAAAAACTGCTGCCCAGAATTTTTAGAAAACCCACTTCGCAAGTAATAAAGCTGCTGTCTTGCAGCATGAAAAACCCACCGGAGATCGAGTGATCGGTCCCGATCTAGACAGTCCAGTCTACGGATCACTCCCTTGGGAAGATCGAACACAGAACAGGACCGGTTCTGGGCACCGCTCGAACTGATCGCCGGAGCTGCAGGTTGAAGACGCTGCTGGCGCGCGATCCTGTCCTGAAGAACGATCAGCACTGCCCAGCGAAATTCCAACCGCCTGCTCACTTAGAAATAATCTGGGCAACTTAAAAGAGTAATCTTCTAAAGAAGAAAGTTCTCTTGGTCGACTTCGAGAGAAGAATTGACGAAGAAGACACGTCCTCTCTCTAGACCAAACTTTCTCTTTCTAGCCTAACTTGGCTGCCAAGTTTCTTAATTGTTTTGGCTGCTCATTATTTTGTATTTATAGTAGCTCGATTGGAGACCTAATGGGCTCTTGAGTTAGGCCTTAAAATTTGACTTTCGTTGACCGCTAAGTCTTCCCGACTAATCAACTCCAATCGACCTTTTTAAATTAATTTATTTAATCCACTTTGTTAATTTAATTTAATCGAACCCTTAGAATTAATTAATTCAAAATCGAATTAATTTCTAAATTCACTTCGTCGATTAAATATTAATTAAACCCTTCGGATTAATTAATTTACCTTGTCGATTAGTCAAACGCATAATCGGTTGTACCACTAACGGACCAATTATGGAACTACCGCTCGAAAACGACTTTACATCGCGCCATTATTATTTCTTCTATCTCCCCACATTAAAGATCTAGTGCTCGTCGATTTATCAATTTACTGACAAATTAATTCATCGACTTCTTGGTTTCCGAGATTAGTACCACTCGACCTTTTATTATACCAAACATAAAGTTCACTGGCCAGGTTTAGTATAATAACCTTACGAGCTCATCTCGGGAGCACCATCAACCCGGCGAACCGGTACTTGGATTCCTCCGACTAGCAACGGCACGTAAAAAGCTAAACACCGCATACCCAACTTACCGAGGTATTGGCCTCAATTGACCTCACTCTTTGGCAAATCAAAGCATACGACACCCAACCCTCACGCCCGTCCCAATCTCGGGATTGAGAGACGGAATACTAGGACCGAATTGACTACGCCAATCAGTACAAGTCAATTCTATCCAAACTGGTCGTGCTCAATATGCCCCGGGCATATCTGTGTGATTTAAACTAGTCTAGATAAACCAATTTCCAAACCACACAATAACCTATACCAATAGTATGTTCAGACTATCTCGGTTACGAGCATACTTTTTATCTATCAATACTTTAACCAATAACGGTATCTACTGTGTTTTTCGACACCCCGTTATCTAGTTCTATGATATAAAGGAACAGATTTATACTGAAACAAAATGATATGTCATCTGTGGATATTAGTTTTTGATACAAGCCATAGCTTTTCTGTATTCAAAACTAACAGAAAGAGCATATTATGAGGAGTATACCACATGGGGAAGCTAGTACCTTTGTTCCAGAGCCATCATTGAGAGAGGTTATGGATCGTTTGGATGCCGTTGCTGAGACTATGCAAATGGTTGTGGATAGAGTGGAAGCTCAGGAGGCTTTGAGTAGGCAGATTATGGAGGCTCAGCAGAAATTGGAGCAGAAAATGGAGTTGAATGCACGTTCTACATCACAGCCACCTATGCATCAGACTTACTCCAGACAATCCCAGCAGTGATAGAGAGAGAGTTTGAATATCCTTATCACTATGAATTTTTACCTATCCTTTGATGACAATTTGCTACTTTGTTTTATTTTCTTTTGGATGTTTGTTTTGGATTTTCAATTTTAGATAGTTTGGTGTTTTCAGAATGATTGATATGATTGAATGAGTTTAATTTAGAATAAATGTACGATCTTAAACTTAATGTGTTTTGCATGCTTTAAATCTTTATGTTTGAATTTAATGTTAGTGAAGCATGTGGAACTTGTGTTATAATGAAAGAAAAGCATACATTCTTACAACAAGAACAATCATATGATGAATTTAACATGTTGAGATTGTACTTAATTGATTAAACTGTTGAATTGGTGAATTATTACAAATATGGTTTTTTCTGGACTAGATGCCAGGCGACATGGGGGTACCACACCTCCATGTCACTCGCATCTGGCGACCGCTAGGCTCCAACACTTCTAGGATGCCGAATGTGGTGACTGCTAGACGCTGACACCTGTTGGACGCCGCTGGTGTATTAGTACAAGCCAATTTACTTTCATTTCTAAAATTCACTAATTCATTCCAACTTTTCAGAACATGGTTAATTCATGAAGTAAGAAAGAAGAAGGATGAGCTTGTATGGAAGAGAGAGGAAGCTTATAGAGTGATGCACTTTTGGTTTTCCTCCACAATTAGTTCCTTTATAACAAGAGTGTGAGAATCCTTACTACTATTACTGTCTTACTACTTTTTGTTGACACCTATGCAATTTAGTTATTTTTATATGCTTTGGTTTTGTTTATTTTATGTTTTTAATAAAAGTGTAGTGATTTACAATTGGTTTTTGGCTAACATTATATGGGCATGAGCTTAATGCTGATATTATAAGAATGAAAGCAAAATTGGTACCTCATTTCTCTACTTGTGTTTTGTTTTGATACATTGAGGACAATGAATATCTTAAGTTGGGAGGGGGGAGGTGAATACAAATTGTTATTCTACTTCTTCATGCTTGCTAATTAAAAAACTAGTAGTGAATGAGACCATTTGTGGATTATTTTTCAAAATTTGCTCTATTTTGGACTTTGCAAAAAATTTCCAAAACAAAATGACCCCTTCAAGCTAGTTTTGTGTATTTGCATTGCATGATTGGTGAAGATATGATGGAAATGGTTAAGTATTGATAGGTATGATGTGAGTTCTTACTTGACATCTTGAGATGTAATCACATTTCAACTCTTGATTTATGTGAGTTAATTTGAGCCTTTATTGAGCATGTCTTATTTGCTTGATCATATTTCTTTGGTTGTGTGATTTGTCTTGCATGAATGATTGAATCTAGACTTGACTTTAGCATACATATCAAGACCTTTTACATGTTTGTGATACATTGAAGTGATAAAGGCAATTAGTTAGCTTTTGTTTTTACCTTTTCTTTGCTTTACAATTACCCTAATCATCTTTATTCCCTTAGGTATAACCAAGTTGAGCCTCATCTTTTCATTGTTTTTATTTTGTCCCAATAAGCCAACTTGAGCAATTTTCTTTGTTAAGCCTTGTTTTTAGACCCTTAGAGAGTTTGTTTGTGGAAATGAAAAATAATTGATGGATTCTAAGTATGTTAGTTTTCAGTTTTAGAAGTTTATAAAAGAAGAATAGTAAAAAAAAAAAAGTTAGAGTTTTTAAGTTGGAAGTAATAAAAATGGGGAAGTAAAGGACATCTAAGCCTTAAACCTCTATTAGTAAAAGAAGAATTCAAGTAGACGTAGTTGATGAAGCATCCAACCAATACAAGTCTCTTTACAATAACTCCAATTTTTAAGGCTTGACATTTTCTTGTCCTTAGCCAATTTTCTTAGCCCCGTTTAACCCTAATAAAAGTCATTTTGATCGATGTGTTACATTCACAATAGGTGGGTGGCGAGGTGATCTTGAGTCAAGCTTATTGTTGAAAATCTTTCATGCAATTGTCTTGGGCGTATTGAATATTTCAAAGCCTATACACTTTGAGCATTATTGAGCGTATCTTTGATAATGTGAGGTGATGATGTCAATTGGTGTTGATTAAGAATTCATATCATGCTTGTTTTGTTTGATTATGGAAGTTATATGAAATTATGAATGCAAAGTGAGTGTATGTTTTTCATGTTTAGCTTGAAGGGGGAAGAAAAACCATCTTAGAGCGAACTTATTTTATTTTGGACTACTTTCTATTAGTTTTTTGGGTTAGTTTGCTTGAGGACAATCAAAGTCTTAAGTGTGGGGGTGTGACTTGACTCCACAATATACTTTTTTATGACACAAAATCATGCACATTTAGCTTACTTTTAGTTGGTTTTCAATGATTATGACATCTTTTATGAGCTTTCAATGAACTTATAGTTGGATTTGCATGATTTTATAGTAAAAGGACGTGTTCGAGATTTTGGAAGAAACTTGAAGATTTTTGTTGGAAAAAGGAAGAAAACATGAAGAATTGGAGCTTAAAGAGAAGAATTAGAAAAAGACCAAAAAGAGCTAAAGAGTCCAAGATTGGCGACGCACAGGCGCTGGCGCCTGCATGCCGCTAACCTCGGTGTCACTCGGTGCCACCGCCTGGCCGTCGCCCAGAGATCGCTGCTGAAAGTCCAAATTTACCCTTGGCGTGTTTCTAAAGTGCACGGGATTCATCACAATTACTGCAGTTTTTCACGATTTAATTCACTTGATTGAGTATAGGTATTCCCGAATTCCTTGAGTTTTAAAGACTTATAGCAATTAATTGTGAACTACAGGTGACGAACGAGAATATGATGAATCATGTATAATTCTTCTCTGGGGAACATTTTTGAAGAGTGCTAAGTAAGCTAAAGACTTTGAAAGTGACCGGGTAATCATCTTTGGAATTCAAGTCAACGTGAAAGCGAAGCTTAGAACTTGGTTGCTACACGAACAAGACCATTCTGTTGACAGACCTTTCTCATCTATTCCTTCCTATTATCTCCACAAGCATTAATTGAAGTGGTGGAATCGCTCAATTTAAGAAAATATACTGCCACTTTAACCTCTTTGACATGGTTTAATAGTCCAACCATTTGACTATAACCAACGAAAATGGGTGTAAGTTTCCTCGCAATGACAACTCACGATCTCGCAGATCACTCAAAGAGATTTTAGAGGTGAGTTAACAACTCATAATTTCACAAGAAATTTTTAGGCAAAAATCAATCTATGTATTTCGAAATAAGGAGGCCTATTTATTGGCAATTACAAGTCTTATCTTCCTATTCTAAAAAGGAAATCTCAAATCCTAGTGACTTAGAGATTAGGAAACAAAATCCTATTCTTACTCTAATAGTTTAGGAAATTTTGAAAGCTATAGAGTAGAGTTAGAATATAATTAAAACTCCTAATTAGAAGGAAACACTCTATCTATCTTAGTTGAATTAGAATAGACTTACAAAACCTTCCAAAACTATGAAAGTAAACAAACATAATCCTAGTAGGAAGAGACTTGATTTTTCTAGCTTCAGTTGGGCTTAAGGAAGGCTTGAATTTTTCAAACTGGGCCTCTTGCTTCTGTAATCGAAACTACACCTTTTATTCTTGGGCTTTATTCCTCATCTACTTGTATTTTCAAGTCCATTATCAAATAATCTTGAAACATTAATAGGCTTGGCCTTCCAATTATTTAGATGGGCTTGGGCCTGTGTGGCCTTGGACTTGATCTTGAACTTTGAAAGTGGACTCGATCCAATCATTTTTTGGGCTGTTGATTTAGTAACTTCTCCAATATATGAGGCTTGTGGATCTGACACAGATTTTTTGACCCACAACCGGGCTCACTGAGCCATAACTTGCGTTGGAGGGACTCTCTTGAGCTTCCTTTTGCGCCAGCCGCTTCAGTGTAGAGGAAAAATTGGTACTGATTGCTTGTTCTTCTTCTGAAGGAGAGTGTACCGCCATGATGTTAACATCAGAAAGTCAAAAGGAAAGAAAAAGCTAGCTGGCTGCCACTTGAAGAACCATTTCACAGAAATTACCATTATAGCCTTACATTGGTAGCTAATTACAACCCTAATTGTAATGGGTATAAATACCCGAAGACAAGTCCATTAGGGCTTCTTTTGTTCACTTTTCATCTCGGCCACTTTGTAATTCTTCAAAAGTACTCTTCGAGCAAGGGTTTCATTGCAGCTGGGTTGTGAGCTTGGATCGATGGAGTGCTAAGCTCCATCTTGGAGAGGAAGCCCCAGATGAGCTAGTGTTGGTGGAATCGGACTGTGTTGCAACACTTTCCCTCTTGACTGTAGTCTAACTAGGAGACTGCCACTCGAGAGGTTGTGCCACTGATTCATCGTCACTCCCTACCGCTTGAGGTTAACGGTAGTTTTCTTATCGGTCGTCGGTACTTGGTGTTGTAATACTATCTTATTCCTTTGGATATATATATATTGCAGATGGTTGTTGCTCTTTGTGGGATCGACACCGATTCTAATGCACGACGGGGTCCCTTAGTGTCGAAAAATTAGGTTTTATTTTGGTGTGCTTTCCGCACTTTATTTTTTGCGCCATTGACGGGAAGCACGGTAGCCCTTGATTCGTTTTAATTTTCTTTCAATTTGTGTGCAGGAATCTTTGAATAGTGTATGGTTCAGACCAGATCTGCTAGTGTATGAGGCTTGCTAGAATGAGATTCGAAGTTGGAAAATTCCTTGAGAATAACCAGGAGAAACAAGGAAAGAGTGGAAGAAGAAATGGCCAAGTAGCAACCTCAACAGGAGCAACAGCTGCAGCAACAACAACTACCTGCGCCACCAAGGAGAACTTTCGGGTAATTCTTTGCTCTCAATTCGGTAGTACCGATGAAGTGGTGGTTGAAGGAGTAGCTTAGTATCAAATTTAGCCGAATTTGATCACCTTGATTCCGAGTGGATCACATTTTTATAGAGTGGATAATAATGACAGCAATGATCACCTGAGAAAGTTTTTGGCTATTTGCAACACCACTAAAGTGCAGAATCTCAGTGACGACCAATTAAGGAAGATCTTGTTCCCATTTTCCTTGAGGGGAAATGCTAGCAGCTGGATGAATGCCCTGCCAGATAATTCAGTCTGGACATTTGCTGAGCTAAATAAGAAATTTTTGAGAAAGTACTATCCCCTTTCTAAGATTGCGAGATTAATTACTGAAATACATATGTTTAAGCAGGAAGAAAGGGAATCTTCTGCTGCAGCATCAGAAAGGTTTCAAAATTTGATGAGAAAATGCCCTAACCATGGAATAGAAGTAGGGAGAGAATTGCACATATTCTACCGAGTTTTGGATCCACACACTTCGGATATGGTTAATGCATATACAGGAGCGAGCCTGACACACAAAACCGTAGAGGAAGTTAGAGAATTATACGGAAACATGGCGCTCTCTCACTAATGAATGGGTTTAAGAACGTCTGCAGGGTGCAACGAAAAAGGAGAAAGTCATGAAAAATGCACCGTTGATGAATGAAAAGAAAAATCGTTTGGCCGCCCTAGAAACACAAATGAAAGAGATGCGAATGTTGTCCAAATGAAGACAGATGATAGCTATAGCATACGAACAAGAGATTCCAAATGAAGAATGTAAGGCGGTATACAAAGATGCTGGAGAATCGACTGTGATGGCATGCTGGAACTATCAAGGACCGCACAGAGCTTTGGAGTGCCCTATAAGACCCAACCGTAATGCTAGACATAATGGTAAAGGTTTCTCAAACTAGAGGAATCAAAATAGATAAAATCCACCAGCTGGGAATTTTCAAAACAATGGGCCTCAGTATGGATATAATCAGAGAAGTAATCAATCAGGTTGGAACCAACCACAGCTGAATAAGAATTGGGGGCAAATTGGTGGCACAAGATCTTCTTGGTGGGATACCAGGAGAATGATATATCGAACAACTTGGAAAGTATGATGAAAGAGTTGGATGAAATCAAAAGAGTGATGAAGGATGTACAAACGCAACTGTGGACCTTTTTGAGCAACAATGCCAATCGTCAGAGAGGGAACCTTCCAAGTAACACTGAACAGAATCCTGCTAACACATAACACTGCATGGCAAGGTCAGACCGAAGAAAATGGAAGAAACCAAAAAGAATGAGGATTCAATGAAGGAGAAGAAGGAAGAGGTCAGGACCAGAGAGGACCGTTGGTTGAGCAGGAAGATTCTGATAGTGGAAAAGCTGACAAGGGAGATGCTCACAAGCCTCCACTTCCTTACAGAAAGCTAGTGAAAATTGAAGACGCACGGACAAAATAGAAATTTTTTGAGTTAATAAATGAAGCTCACATGAGATTTTCTTTAGCTGACCTACTCTTGCATGCCCCCAAATACCTAAAACTGTTAAAAGAATTGCTTGCCAAGAAGAGCCAATTTAGTTATGAACTAGTTACACCTGTTGTGACTGTGGGAAGTGTTGCAACAGCAGAAATCCCAACCAAAGCAAAGTGTTGGGATCGCATGCATGATTTTCAAAATTTTACGCAATGGATTCATGCCAATTTCAATTTTAGTGTTTTAATAATCCTACGTTCAAAGCTTCTAAAGCTTACCCTCGCAGCGTAATCGGTTACCGCGTCTGTATCCTTGTTTGATGTTGGTCCAAACTTTCTGCTCCGTTTACGTTTGTCACCAACAAAATCCTTCCTTGAAGGACTCTCTACTTTCAAACACTGAAGTTCTTTGCAGATCCGTTGCTAGCTGTTTTGGCCTACGGAGAGAGTTTGGGATTTTGTGTATATTTTGCTTGTTCTGTTTTTATGATTGAAATCATCTATCTACTACAATAATATCCCTAGGATATTTGTAGAGTTAAAATTTCCAAAATCAGTATTGTAATCAATCAATTATTACATTACTGATTTAATCAGATTCCAAATCAGTATTGTTACTAAATATTATTATACTAATTCCAAATTAGTATTAAATAATATATACTGATTCCAAATTAGTATTAAATAATACCTTAATGATTTGGGTTATACACCAAGCCCATGGATCAACCCACGACCCATGGATCAGGTTGATGGGTCAAGAACTTCAATTGCAATTAGGTCCCTTGATTTATCAGCCCATCCCAATTATTTCCAGATAATTAAGTAACTCTTAATTAATACTACAGAACTTTTCAATAATATTTAATTAAACCATTTAATTAAATCTTATTTATTTAAGTATAACAATTATACTTATTGTAGGCAAGAATACTTATTCTGCATCATCGAACTTTCTTATGTGCGATCCTGTAAGCCCATTCTAAATTGGCAATGGATAACTCAATCTCATCGATTAATCCATAAGTCCTTAGTGGTATCTTGCAAGACATAATGACTACTCAATTCAGAATTGAGGGTCGAATGGTGATTCAACACAACCTTTCTGAGCAAACTTTGCACGATCCTCTACATTGATATCCCGTTTAACATAAGGCATGGAAATGGTACATACACCAGCAATCTCCCACTTGCCCGTTGAAGGGCTATGTCCTAAACATTTTAAGACCAAGCTGTATTACATGTCTCTCAAACATTGAATATGGTAGAGCTTTTGTGAGAGGATCTTCTATATTGTCGTCTGACCCTATTTTGCATACTTTCACATCTTCTCGATCGACATTCTCTCGAATTAGATGAAGCCTTCTGAGTATGTGTTTGGTCTTTTTTGTGTGACCGGGGCACCTTAGCTTGTGCGATAGCCTCGTTGTTGTCATATAAGAGGTCTATCGAACAATCCAATGTTAGACACAAACTTCCCTCAATCATACACTCCCATTGCAACATCCATGCAGCAAAGTACTCAGATTCTATTATAGAGTCGGCCATTCTATCTTGCTTTGAGTTTTTCAAACTCACTGCACCGCCATTCAGGCTAAAACAATAGCCTGATTGTGACTTCATGTCGTCTTGGTCAGTCTGGAAAGTAGCATAGGCGTAACCTTGTACGACGAGCTGTTCTTGTCCTTCGTACACTAGCATTAATCCTTTAGTCCTTCACAAGTACTTCAGGATTGCCTTGACTGCAGTCCAATGATCCATTCATGGATTTTGTTAGTATCTGCTTGTCATGCATAGTGCATGTGCAACACTTGGGTGGGTATATAACATGGCATTAAAGATCCTATTGCCGAAGCATATGGGACTCTACTCATAGCATCCCTCTCCTCTTTAGTGGAAGGACATTGGTTCTTCTTCAAAAGGAGGTCATGTCTGAATGGTACCATACCATTATTAAAGTTAGACATACTGAATCTATTCAATATCTTGTCTATGTACCCTTCTTGACTTAGTCCTAGAAGCCTTTTAGACCTATCTCTATAGATTTTGATACCTAGTATCATTTCGGCTTCTCCTAAGTCTTTCATAGAAAGTACACTCCCCAACCATTGTTTGATGTCTTTCATCATGAGAATGTCATTTCCTATGAGTAGGATGTTGTCCACATATAGGATGAGAAAAACATTCTTGCTCCCAGTAACCATCTTGTAAACACAAGTCTCATCTTCATTCTTTATGAAGTCGTAACCTTTTACTGCCTTGTCAAAATAAAGATTCCAACTTCAAGATACTTGCTTTAGTCCGTAGATGGACCTCTGAAGCTTGCATACTGGATTTGGATACTCTTGATCGATGTATCCCTTGGGTTGTTTCATGTAAGTTCCTCGAGTAGGCTTTCATTCAGGAAAGCCATCTTAACATCCATCTGCCATATCTCATAGTCATAATATGCAGCTATGGTGAGCATAGTCCGAATGGACTTGAGCATCATGACAGGGGAGAAGGTTTCATCATAGTCAATACCTGAGTCTGTCTAAAAACTTTAGCCACTAGTCGTGCCTTGAAGATCCCGCCAGGTTTTAACTTTAAAATCCACATGCAATCGATAACCTTTACCTGAACAGGAGGGTCAATCAAAGTCCACATTTTATTGTCCCTCATGGATTACATTTCAGATTCCATGGCTTGTAGCCATCTATCTAAATCTGGACTTTCTAAAACCTGTCTGTAGGTCGTGGGCTCATCAGAGTCCACAAAGATCAAATCTTGATCATCAGTCACGAGAAATCTGCATTTCTCGGTTATTAACGAGATCTACTAGATCTTCTGCGTTCTTGTGTTGTTGGCTCAGGTTTCTCATCTTCATGAGTTTCCATGCCAACTTCCACATGAGTTTGTGTAGAAGGTTCTGCACTCTCTAGTGGGTCTCGAACCTCTTCGAGTTCTATTTTACTCCTACTGTCTTTCTTGTACAGAAAGTCTTTCTCTAAGAATGTAGCTCCTCGAGTAACGAACACTTTGTTCTCAATTGGGAGGTAAAATTGATATCCTTTGGTTTCCTTAGGATACCCCACAAATAGGCATTTGTCAGTTTTGGGTTCAAGCTTATTACTTTGTAAACGCTTTACATGAGCTTGACAACCCCAAACTCCTAGATAGGACATATAAGGCTTTTGGCCCATCCATATCTCATATGGAGTCTTATCTACTGCCATAGATGGAATACGGTTCAATAAGTAGGCAACATAAAGGAGAGCATAAACCCAAAATGATGTAGGGAGAGTTACTTAGCCCATCATTGATCGAACCATATCTAATAGGGTCCGATTCCTCCTTTCAGATACACCATTCCATTGAGGTGTTCCCGGTGGAGTCGGCTGTGAAACAATTCCACACTGTGTTAGATAGCCATCAAACTCATCACTAAGGTATTCACCTCCCCGATCGGAGCGAATAGCCTTAATCCTTCTATCTAACTGATTCTCTACTTCATTCTTAAACTCTTTGAACTTTTCAAAAGTTTCACTTTTATGCCTCATTAAGTAGGCATACCCATATCTACTATAGTCATCGATAAAACTAACGAAGTATACGAATCCATATCTGGCTTGTGTGCTCATTGGTCAACATACATTCATGTGTATTAGGGCCAAAAGCTCACTAGTTCTTTCACCTTTCTTATTAAAAGGACTCTTTGTCATTTTTCCTTGCAAACAGGGTTCACACTTGTCATATGATTCAAAAACAAATGACCATAGCACTCCATCCTTATGAAGTCTTTGAACTCTTTTCTCGTTTGTATGGCCTAAACGACATTGCCAATGATAAGTTGGACTCATATCAAACTTAATTGATTTAGCTTTCTTTTCAATGTTATAGACCGGTCTTTCTTGGTTCAAATCCAAGACATATAGGCCGTTGCACAAATTTGCAACTCCGTATAAAAGATCATTCCGATATAAAGATAACGAATTATTACCAATAATAAAACGAAATCCTTTAATATCCAAACAAGAATTGAAATGATATTCCTGCTCAAAGTAGGTACATAATAACAATTCACAAGTTCAATGTCTAAACCGAAAGGCAGAGATAAAATGTAATCTTCCACTTCAACAGCAGCAACCCTTGCCCCGTTGCCCACTCAAAGATCAACTTCACCTTTCCTTGTCATCCTTCTATTTCTGAGTCCTTGCACATTAGCACAAATGTGAGCCCAAATCCGGTATCTAATACCCATGAGATGGACATAGAAAGATTTATTTCAATAACAAAGATACGGGCTTGTTCACGAAACATTTTCGTCAGTGAATGATAAATCCGGAATGCTTCCAAATTCATGAACTACTTTTGAAGCTTGTCTGTCATAGATGCGAGCATCAAGCATGTCACATCATCAGAATCGCTTTTCATCTTATCCCATACTCGCTGAACAGTGGCCGTGGCATTCTGTGGTGGTTCAGGTAAAGCAGTCTTTAAGACATGTAGCTTCATTTCTTGTTTAAGAACAATTTTCAAGTTTCTTTCCCAGTCTAAGAAGTTTGGTCCAACCAATTTGTCTTTATCGAATATACTTCTTAGAGTAATGTTTGAGACAACATTAGTGCTAGATGATGCCATTTCTACAATGAATAAATGCAAAATATTAGGATGAGTTTTTAAAATCATTTTCCACCATAGCCAAAATTGAAATCCCAAACAGTTTTGTGTTGGTGCTAGATTGTGGGCCGAAAATCCACAAAGAACCAAACCCCAGTCTTGCTTTGGCAAGTATCGTAGGGATCGGGCCCTTTTGGTAGACAACGTTCAAATCACATCTCATGCAACTTAACGCTTTCCAATTGCATCCCATGCAACTTTTTGGTGATAGGATGAACATTCCAAATGTTTGACACATCATATCATTGCAAAACCAATCATAGTCAGCTTATCGGGTTAAACTAGACCAATTTCCCTAAGTCAAACCATCCCTCGAAGTATCACATCAATAAATACCCAAACAGTTTTTCCACAAAGTGGTAGTAAGTAAAGTTGGGCACCTATTATGTGACAACCCGCCGCACGAAGAAAACCTGAGGCCCTTGGGCTCTCCAAGTCCACAGACGTTTGACGCTCTGGCGGGCCCCCAAGTATGGAAGCAATTTACAACTTAGGTTTTTATGGATTTAGTTTGAGCGGCTTAACATGCATTTCATTTTTCATCATTCACAAAATATAAAATATAAAGCGAAAAATGCAATGAATTGGGCTCTAGTCTATTACAAGGCTTTTAAAACTTGGTCTTCATTTGGGCCTCCATTATTGGGCTCCAACTCCATGACTCCGTCTTGGCTTTTTGGAATTTCTTAGGTCTAATTTCTAATATATTCTATTACAATAAATTTTAATAGGCTCGCAGGCCCAATTTAAATGGCTCGCAGGTCCTAAATTAAAAGAAAATAAATAAAGCCCAATTAATGCATGAAAAACACATAAAATGTAAGTGCTTCATACAAGCCCATTTTAATTAGGCCAATCAATTTAAAAGATTGTGTAATTGAATATTTCCAAAATATTCTATACTATTAAAATTGATCGTGTCATAATCAATTTTAATCAATCTTTCCTTTTTCTTGTTCAATCATTTGTGATAAATGATGCATGAACATACCAAATATGTATGCAAATATTTAAACCATTTAAATAAATCATACCATATTCGAAAGCATAAATAAAGAATAAAATTAATCAAATTAATTATTCTATTTATTAGCTAATTATCATAATCTCATTAAGATAATTGATTTAATATATTTTAAAATTTTAAAATCCAATTTTAACATTTTAAAACTAAGATCTGATAAGATTTGATTTTATTCCAAAATTAAAATTTAAAATCTTACCAAAATAAAATCATAAAACAATTTTCCTTAAATTATGGGGAAATTTGTTAATTTAAATGAAATTTTGGGCTATGTTTTGAGGAGGACTCAAAGTCCAAAGGCCATTTTGTAATTTTAAAACCAATTTTAAAACCCAGTTGTCCGTTTTGGTAATTAGAGGCTGCGGCGGGGGCAATTTGGTAAATTCACCTTTTTAGGGTTTCTGCCCCAGCCGCCTCTCTCTTCCATGAATTAGGGTTTCTTGGCCCAGCCGCCACCAACCCATCTTGTTCCTCAAACTTGCCACCGGAAATCGCACCTTCCGACGTCCAACGCAGGTCGTCTTCTCCAGCGTTCTTTCTGGCGCTGTTTGCCTCTTCGAGTCATCACCTTTCTAATCATAGCCTTCTCGTCCTACGAAGAAGACTCGATCAGAGATGACGAACCAGCAGCGATTGATGATCTGGTCATCATCTGATTCCAGTCTGACACACCGATAACTGAAACCAAGCAACAACGGACACGCCAGGAACGTTTTCGGCCTTCGTCGACCACCGGTATATAAAAAAATTGACACGCCCAGAATGTTTCCATCGTTTGTAATTTCCCGGCAAAACCAGCAGCTGCAAAATAATGAAAATAGCAGCCCAGAGAATATTGAAAACAGCAAATCAGTTTCGAAAACCCAAAAGAATTTCGTTCAAAATGTTTTTCCGGCAAGTTCAATGAAAAATCAGAAATCGACTCCAGCTGCCCGTTTTCCTAATGACCTTTATGACCAAAAACCATGAAAATGTTTTACTAATCCAACGAAAACAATAGCAGCCCAGAAACAAATCCATTTCTAATCTTTGGCCAAAAACCCTCTTTTAAACCAAACGAAAAATCAAAACTTTTCGAGATATTTTCGCGACCGAAAAACCAAAAGAAAAATGAACAGAACCCTTCCATTCATCCAATTTTTAGTGAGCAAAGTTTTTCCAGTGAGGCAATCCGGCATAGAAAAATAAAAGTTTCCTTTTGCCTTTGAATTATTCACCTTTTTGGTGAGGGTTTCAAAAACCCAGAAATAAAGACCAAAAACTCATTCTTAAAAGAAAAAATGAGCAATCAATTTGTCCAAAACCAAAATCTGCCATTTTGCTTTCTCCAAGACCAATTTCCAAAATTGGCCAAGAAAGAAAAATTTTCTCTGGAAAAATTATTTTCAATTAACGCCGATTAATTTTGAAAACAAACATCTCGTTTCAATCAAAATTAATTTTATGATTAACACTAAAAATGAGCCTAGCTCTGATACCACTGTTGGGATCGCAGGCATGATTTTCAAAAGTTTACGTACCGAATTCATGCCAATTTCAATTTTAGTGTTTTAATAATCCTACGTTCAAAGCTTATAAAGCTTAACCTCGTAGCGTAATCGGTCACCGCGTTGTATCCTTGTTTCATGTTGGTCAAAACCTTCTGCTCCGGTTACGTTTGTGACCACCAAAATCCTTCCTTGAAGGACTCTTTACTTTCAAGCACTGAAGTTCTTTGCAGATCCGGTGCTAGCCGTTTTTGCCTACGGAGAGAGTTTGGCATTTTGTGTATATTTTGCTTGTTCTGTTTTTCTGATTGATCATCTATCTTCTACGATAATATCCCTAGGATATTTGTAGAGTTAAAATTTCTAAAATCAGTATTGTAATCAATCAATTATTACATTACTGATTTAATCAGATTCCAAATTAGTATTATTACCAAATATTATTTTACTAATTCCAAATCAGTGTTAGATAATCTTTACTGATTTCAAATCAGTATTAAATAATACCTTAATGATTTGGGTTATACACCAAGCCCATAGATCAGGCTGATGGGTTAAGAACCTCAATTGCAATTAGGTCCCTTGATTTATCGGCCCATCCCAATTATTCCAAGGTAATTAATTAACTCTTAATTAATACTACAGAACTTTTCAATAATCTTTAATTAAACCATTTAATTAAATCTTTTTTTATTTAAGTATAACAATTATACTTATTGTAGGCAAGAATACTTATTCTGCATCATCGAACTTTCTTGCGTGCGATCCAGTGGGCCCATTCTAAATTGGCAATGGATAACTCAATCTCATTGATTAATCCATAAGTCATTAGTGGTCTCTAGCAAGACATAATAACTACCCAATTCAGAATAGAGGGTCAAATGATGATTCAACACAACCTTTCTGAGCAAACTGCGTACGATCCTCTACATTGATATCCCATTTAGCATAAGGCATGGAACCATCATCCTTATATAGCTAAACATTTACTTGATCTCTTAGTGACACTGATTCTATTCGAGCAAATGATACACTTACCATTTCTCAGGCACGGCCATGCACTTCTCAGTTCACTATCAAGTGGCCAAGATATCATCTCTAACTTAAGAGAGACTTGTAGTCCCATCACTTCACGTAAATAGCTTAGCGTGTCTCATAGTGTACCCAATCATAACCGTACATGGAAACCTGTTACGGCCCCGTTAGGCATATGCCAAAGCACACTACAATTCACCAATAATTATGCAGTGACTTTTAGTCTAAGGATCCTCGTACGATACTACTCGAAAGAATCACTCATGATCTAATCAGTCCAGGGAGTGTCTCTTTTGGTGGATCGATTTCATGAAATTAAATATGCACAAGAATATTACTATCATGAAATTAAGTCATCTGATTATAATATCAATCAAAACGACAAATATCTATATAGCCCTTAAAAGGGAACATACACCAACACTAAGGATCCTGGGATGTGCACAATCCCCTGCAAAATTGGATCCAGAACATTTCTAAGAGTACTTTATGACCCACGTGCTGGGGTAAACCTGATGGCTTATTCAATTGCTGAATCATGTGGGCTTATCCAAAACGTGGTTCCCTGAAACATCACTTTGTAAATGGCTGACTGGTCTAAGGTTGTGCCAAAGGGAATGATTGAGAATGTGATGGTGCAAATGAATTGAGTTATCCTACCTGTTGATTTCATCATAGTGGATATGAAAAAAGATGGTGAGGTGCCAATCATCATGGGAAGATGATTTCTAGCTACTGGAGATGTGACATTGAGGATTAAAGACCAAGTGATAACCTTTGATGTATTTGGAACCAAATATGCCTTCAAAATTGATGAACAAGAGCAGAGACCGTATGATGAGATGCTTGGGGTAGTGCTAATGACAAGCACAAATTGCACTGAAGGGAATAAGAATTAGAGGAAAGATGCAGTTGTTAACCAGACTGGAGAGCCCTAGGATAGCCAAGAGGGCACTGAATGCACTCAACAAAGGAAAGATGAAGGATTGTGGTGGAGGAGGGGGGCAAAACGAGTCTCTTGAGACAGTTGATGGCGTAGTTATGGAGGTTGAAAAGGAAGTACCTTCAAAAAGTGAATACTTGAGCTCAGAAGAAGACGCCAGCGTTGAAACCAGGCTGATGACCGTGATCTAGAGAGTGATTCAACTTCTGAAATTGGGACTCAAGGAGCACCAGATCAGAACTTGTCAATGGTGACAGAGTGCGCTAAACGGTGTCTGCAACCTCAGATTGTGAGGAACAGCTAATCACCAGGAGAGAATGCAGCATAGCTGAAAAAAGAGAAAGTACAACCAGATAGAAAGTGAGCTAAAAAGAAAAGAAAGGCATACAAAGGACACCTGAAGAGTGCAGACCACCCTGAAAGATTATCTGCTTAGGCCCGATAAAAAATTTACTTTTATGCTAAGCATTTCAGAATCGAAACTCTTGACCAGGCCTAAAATCTAGTGTGATTACTATTCCAACCTTTGCTTGAAATACCATTGCACAGGATCTTAGCTTGTACTTATTCGATTTGTCACACAACAATAAATTCTTAATAAAAATGGAAGTTTAAGAATTACCTCTTGAATCGTGTATTTAGGTGATTCTCTTGTATGACTCAAGAATTTATCGTACGGTGTGTGGGCAACAAACTAACGAATAATTGATAAAAAAAACACCACAAAGAACTCGCCGAAAAAACTTTGACCACTCACCGGAGAGAGATGTCGGGAAAAGGTTTTGGTGCCGTTGCAAGCTAATGCTGCCGCCGCCCTTGGGTATTCCCGGCCGTGTGCTAGAGAAGAAAATTCCAAAGACAATTTCTAGCTTTTTCCTTTTCTCTTACTTTCTCTCTCTAAGTTTCTTCAATTAGGAAACTATGAATTGTGTCTTGTGAATTGCTAATCTCTTGACTATTTATAGAGTTACAAGAGAGACCCCAAGTTGGTTTTGGATTGGTCTTGCTATTGGATTTGTGTTTCACTTCAATCCCGTTCCTGGACTGATTCACATCTAACTGACATAATGAATCACTTATCCTTAATCCAGTTCCTGGACTGATTCACAACCAACTGACACAAGGATTAATTAATATCTTAATTAATTAAATCTACTTTTTCCAATTAACGAATGCATAATTAATCGTACCACTAACAAATTAATTATGACACTATCATCCTACACCAGAATTGCTTCTGGAATGACTAAATTAATTATTCTTTAATCTCCCCACATCAAAGATATAGTACTTGTTAATTTATTAATTTATTGATAAATTAATTAATTAACTTCTTATAAGCCGAGACTAGTACCACTCGACCTTTTTACTAGACCGGACATAAGTCCACCAGCTGGGTTTAGTATAATAAACATAATGAGTTCATCTCGGGAGCACCATCATCCTGGACGCACCGGTACATGGTTTCCTTTCGAAAGTAACAGCACACCAAGCAATTAAACATGCACACCCAACCCACCGAGACTATTGGCCTCAAATGACCCACTCTTTGGTAGATTAAAGTACACTATGTCTAATCCTCATGCCTGCTCAAGTCTAGGGATTTAGAGATAGAATACTAGGATTGAATAGTCTATTAAATCAGTATAAGACAATTTATCCTAATTGGTCAAGTTCAATATGCCCCAGGTATATCTATAAGTTTCAATCAGTTTAGACAAACCAATTTCTGAACCACATAATAACTTAAACTGACAGTGTGTCCAAAACTTTCTCAATCACGAACCTCATTTATATATTATGTCTTTTAACCAATGATGAGATCTACTATGTAACACCAGATACCTTATCATTTAATTACATAATATAAGTGGATGATATATGTTAAACATAAAAACAATTTAACTAAAAAATTTAATCGCTAAATACAAACTGGGAAATACTTTAATACAAGCAAAGCTTTAGTATTCAAACCCAACATGCCCTGCATTGGAAAGCATAGTCTGAATGTCTGAAAATTGTGCACTTGTCTACGTGGGAGACAAAAGGATTCTGGAAGGATCCTGAGAAATGCCAGAATCTGGAGTCAAGTTGAAGACTGCAAATACAGCGCTTTTGGGGGGCACCCCAACAATAAGCATTTGTTTATTTATTTTTTTAATTACCCTAGCATTTATTTTTCATGTTTTCATAGCTTCAAAGTGTCATGCCTGTAAATGGTAATAATCAAAGTGATTATTTTGCAGGAACTTAGTTGAAGGAAGAGAGTGCAAGGAATACAATTCGAACATGGTAATCAGGAGCACTCTAAACTCTAATTTGTTTTTTTTTGATTGAGCATACAGATCTAACATCCATTTTAGTACACACATAGGATCAGGGATGAGTGTTTTGGCGCGTATTTGCCAAGTAGAGGCCCATTTCACATCTTCCCTTTTGCATGACAATATTTAGATTTAGTAGGGAAGGTGATGGCTTTAAGTGCAAAGGAAGGTGGTAATTTACAGATAAAATCTTGTATGAACAGTGACCAAGTAAGTCATCAAACTCTCTGTATCCCCTAGAAATTTGTGCAGCTGATTACACAGTTTCTGTTCTAGAGTGAATTTTTATTAAAAATCTTTTGAACAACTTCCAGTGCTCTTTTGATAGGAATGAACTCGTTGAGTGTATTAGCTTGCTTTAGATGGGATAATGCTGAATTTGAAATGAGATCTATGAATTATTTTTTGCTTCATTCATTGTATAACTGAATTCATTTGAGTGACCACCTTTGAGCTTTGTAAGTAATTCTTTGTCTGCTTACCTTTTGATTGAGTGAATGAACAATTGCTACTGATGAGAGTATCTAGAATTTGCAAAAAGTATGCATATCACTATTTGATTCTAATGTGAAATATTGAGATGATGAAAAGTAATTAGAAGCCTATATGTTCAACCCTCTTCTCTCACACAAATATCATTCTCTTTTAGGATTAGCACGTTTGAGCCTTTGACCATTCTTTGAATTATTCCCCTAAATTTCAACCCTTAAGACCTTTTTTTTCTAGTCTATACATTTGTAAGACCTCCGAAGTTGCTTGGTTATGGTTTCAACATGAAGAAATGGTTAATGTGTGTTCTGTAGATTCTTAATATGATTATATATTGTGTTTATTCCCTTGCAAGAAAATTAGAGAAGTGAGGAATCTCAAAGCCCTAGACCTCTAAAAAAAAATTAAATTAAATAAATAAATATAGAGAAAAGCTTGGAATGAGGAAGCGAGGGATATCAAAGCCCGGTACCCTCATATGTGTGTAATATAAGAATCTGAAATAAAATCTCCAAGGAAGTGATTAAATTATGATTAAGTGCTTCATATTGTAAACCTTTATTTTCTGACCTTATATTTTTTTTGTCCTCACTTTGAACCCTAACTTTTAACCCTGTTGTACTTTTCTGATTAATGTTTCATACTAAGGATTAAGTGCAGAGTTGTGATCTTCTGCCAAACATATGGTTGATGCTTATTGGCAGGGATCTTGATAGTCTAGCTTACAGTGTACCCCTCTAAAACTGAGTGCAGCTCTTATAAGCTTACTGCGAGAGGATGACTGGATTAGAAAATACTTCTAATGGTATTCTTTCATGTTTAGCTACATTCATATGTCTTGTTTAAGCTAATACTCTATGAAGGAATGTCTCGTCTTGTTTTTGAAAATCCGCACCTGGAAGTACTTAAAACCTCTGGAATACATCTAACGGTCAGTTGCTTGAATTTCCTTAGAGTTTGAGTGACTTTGCTTGAGGACAAGAAAGATTTTAAGTGTAGGGTGGTGGAGTGCACGGGATTCATCACAATTATTGCAGCTTTTCACGGTTTAATTCAATTGTTTGTGTATAGGTATTTCTAAATTCCTTGACTTTTAATGACTTATAGCAATTAATTGTGAACTGCAGATGACGAACGAGAAAGTAATGAATCCATGCACAATTCTGGTATGGGAATATCGTTGAAGAGTGTTAAGTAAGCTGAAGATTTTGAAAGTCAAAAGGGAGGAAAAAGCTAGTTGGCTGCCACTTGAAGACCAACCTTTACACAGAAATTACCATTGTAACCTTATATTTGTAGTTAATTACAACCCTAATTGTAATGGGTATAAATACCCAAAGACAAGTCCATTATGGCATCTTTTGTAATTCTTCTTGAGTACTCTTTGAGCTAGGGTTTCACGGCAGCTGGGTTGTGAGCTCCGATAGATGGAGTGCTAAGCTCCATCTTGGAGAGGAAACCCCAGATGAGCTAGTGTTGGTGAAATCAGACTATGTTGCAAAACTTTCTCTATTAACCGTAGTCCAACCAGCAAGACCGTCGCTCACGAGGTTGTGCCACTGATTCATCACCACTCTCCACCGCTTGAGGTTAACGGTAGTTTTCTTATCGGTCGTCAGTACTGGGTGTTGTAATACTGTCTGATTCCTTTGGATATATATATATATATATATATTAGGATGATTGTTGCTTACTTATCGTTGGCTTTTAGTGCAATAGTTGTTTCTCCCTTGTATGTTCAAAGTTGGACCAGATTGTTCATTCCCCTTTCCCTAGGCGAGTGCAATCAGAAGTGATTCTTTCTCTTCTCGGAGAGAAACTGAGACCCGTGAACTGCAAACATAGGATTAAAAGGCCAGACAGGAATGGACCCGATATAATCGCACTTATCCAAAATAGTATATCACAACCCAAATTCAAATAGTGGCAGAATCTCCTCCCCAAACTCAAACATATTTCCCAATATTGCCATTTCATGTGCTTTGTTAGTTGCTTGCTTGTATGTGTTTGCTTCTCTGCCCATTAAATCTGAAGAAAATTATATCTTGCAAGGCTTAGTTGCTCTCTGTGGGATCGACACCTATTCTCTGCATGATGGGGTCTTGGAATCCCTTAGTGTTGAAAAATTAGGTTTTAGTTTGGTGTGTTTACCGCACTCCAGTTTCAACTTGTGTTTTACCAATTTTAGCCCTCATAAAGACACGTACCATTACACCTTAGCTGGTTTTTCTTGTTTTAGACATAGTAGCTTAGTGAGGAAGAAACACACACTTCTTCACCTTTTTTACACACACACTATGAATTCTCTTAGAAAAATCATGTTCTAAGTAGATTATAGGGTAATCTACCCTTCTAAGTGATAGGTGGTAGTGAATTTCCATAAGATGCAGAACAAAACCATGGATTCAATTGAGAAAAATTGCTCTTTAATGATGGAATTCAAGAGTTGGAAATGTTTTATCCTTAAGTGTTGAGAGAGGCCTTACCTTCTCTTGTGAAATGAATCCTTTTATGCAGCAATTAGCATTTTTATGTTTATTTTGTTCTCTTCTTTGGTTATTCATGCATATTGTTAAGTGAGTTTCATGCAAATGAAGTAATTCTTGTCTTTACATATAGATTTTACCTTAGAATTGAAATATTTGTTGAATCTACTCCATCACTTCTTTAATTGGAGAGTGCTTAACTTGTTTTAGGCATGTGGGCAAGTCTAATTGAGATTTATTGTGTTGCAAGCCTGGTTGTCTACTTGTCCATTTGCATGTAAGTTGGTAACTTCAATTGGCTTAATATGAAGGTGTAGAGGATTACTATGAGAGTAGGATTGACGACTCTAATCTTCTATTCGCTAATTTTAGTCCTTATTGTGGAAATTCATGTAAGTTATTATCATAGTGATTAGACATTTGCATGTTATTTGCTTACCTACCAATTGGATCTTGAAGTGCTGTGATTTTTCTTTTTTACCTATATTATCTTTTCTCTTGTTTATTTTGTTACTTTTATGACTTACTTCAAATTACTATCTTATCCTTTGTTTTGTTAGTTTTTGGATCTAAAAACTACTAGAAATTGTAGTAAGTAAGCACTCGAACCCAACTACACTATCAATCAAGACAACTTTCTTATGGGAACGAAACCTTAAGTACTATAGTTTTAGTATTTTGTTTATTTATAAATTTATTTTGAAGTGTTAGCCTAAACCTTATACAACGACAAGAGTACGTCACCTTTCTCGTGGGTTGGTCAAATTATCAATTGCCTCCTAAAATTTTGACAATTACATTTATTCTCATTGATGGAAGTTAAACATAAAAAAATGTCAAAAATAGAAAATTTTGACAATTTTTGGTCAAAATGGGGTTATGAAATAGTGTTAATTTTATCTTTGAACTCAAAAACAATATTTACGTCAGTATTTTTGCTCATTTTTTTCATCAATCAGCGAGGTAGTTGTTATTAATTTGAATAGTCAAGAGAAGTATGCGTAATTTTTAAAACTATAGAGGTATTGATAATTTGACAAAATCACATGAGATGAAAATATAATTCACTATTATAAATTATTGAGAAAAGTGATATTAATTTAGGAGAGAAATTTGAAATGGGAAAGTTGAAGAAGGATACAAATAAATTGAAGCGTGAAACAGTGTAGTAATATTATTGTGTTGTCATATATGGCTAAAGTAGCCTTAAAACTTGGATTGCATAGCGATGACCTTGTTGTCCACTTGGAATGCTTTGGCAAGAACCGGATTGCTCAATGGTGGATCTGATCCAAAGATAGCATCAGCTACAATTAGCCCACCAGCAACTTGGCTATCGAAGAAATTGAAGATAACAGCAGGTGAATTTCCAACGTTATGTTGGAAGTGAACATGTCCCTTGGAAAAGACAAAGACGTCACCCTTTTGAAGAATCTTACCGAAAAGTTTGTTTTTTGGGCTTGAAGTAATAAAACAAACATAAACAAAGCCCTCGAGAACCGTGGTAATCTCGGTTGCCCTCGAGTAAATGTTAGGAAGATTATCTCCAAATGGTGCCAAATCAACCCGACTCATCAAGATCCCTTGAGTATTTAGCCTGGTGGCGTGAACACGTTGACGTTCTTTGCGCTTACCCCTAAAGGATTACTTGTATTGCCCAGAACGTGTACTCCACTGAACAAAGAATGGTCTGCAACTGCCATGATGGCATCCTTGCAGGCAAAGCCATTCACACTCACTAAAAAGAGACAGTAAGAGAGCTTCACAATCCCGCATGCATGCATGTAATTAATAAACAGAAAAACATGGCTGCATCTGAGCCTCTCTCTTCATACCTGAACTTGCATAATTAGCTATGCAGAGGTATTGCAATGGATTTGGATCAGAGGTTAAAGCAACGTAAAAGAAACTCAAGAAAGCTATCAAAATCAAAGTCAACGAATTAATGCAAGCTTTAGCCATGGTGGATACTCTTTGTTGGAAATATGGTTTGAACAGAAATTTGCATGTCTATTTTCCTCAGTGAAGCTGCTACTTTATAACTTTCACGAAAGTCTTTATTTTGTTTATTGCCTTCGAATGTATATTTGGAACAGGACGTGAAATGGGACGGCTCTGAATATTCGGAATACGAGGTGAAATGAGCTGGCTTTGGATTATCCTGAGATCATATAGAAGTGTACATACGCATGGGACAGATAGAAACAAATTTTTCTACCTAACCTAGCATGGCGAATGTCACCAACAATGATTCCTCCTTTCAAAATTTCTTCTGTGCCAAACACTCTATAAACCAAAGTTTTATCGATGTCTCAAAAATATTAAATCAAATATAATTAGAACAAAATTTGATAACTAGTAGTATAATTCTTTTTTTGTTTAGTTAAAACAATATTATCTCAATAGAATTTGATAGCGAATTCGAGTTGTTGTGTTAGAATGTAATTAGATTGTAGCATTAGTTTGTGATTTTTTTTGTTTGAAGGAAGTAGCATCAATTACTTGGTACCCAATTTGCAAAAAATTGGCTCTGCCTCTCCATGTAGAATTTCAGCAACAATGATTCCCTTCTTTCAAAATTTCTTTTGTGCCAAACACTATAAAACCAGAGTTTTATCGATGCCAAATGTTGAAATCTGCTTTATGGGGAATGAAAAGGGTTGAGAATATTAAATTAAATATAATAAGAATAAAATTCAACTATTCGTTCTCAATTAATAGACAAAGAATTGTAGAATTCTCTTTTAATTGATATTTTGCAACTTTCGAATTATAATCTTTCAATTTTATCTTACTATAAATAAACATAAGAGTAAATTCCAAAATTGGTCATCATACTATGGTCAGTTTCCAGTTTTGGTTATCATACTTTCAAAACTATTTTTAAGGTCATCATACTTTCATTTTATTTTCAAAAAAGGCCACTCCGTCCATATTAGCCGTTAACCCTCTTAACGGAGCCTTTTTTTGAGGGCATTTATGTCATTCTCATTTATTTTGCTTTCCAATTTTCATCCAGTAACGCGCTACAGTGCACGCTACAGTAACGCGCTACAGTGTCTTCCTTTCTTTTTTAATTTTTGGCTAATTTTTTTTTTTTTGGCCTTCCTCCTTGAGACTTTTTTCCGTCCGTTTTTTCTAAACAATTCAGTATTTTTTAATGTTTTTGAATTTTATAAAAAAATATTTTTAAATTATCATTTTATTTGTTTTATAATTAAATAATTTTAGATATTATGATACATATTATGAACGAAATTTTTTTAAAAAAATAATAATACAGTAGATATCAGATCAACAGATTATAGATATCAGATTAAAAATATAAAAGAAATCATACAATAGAATTAAAACATACTTAACAAGGGATATCAGATCAGGATTATATAGACATCAGATCAGCGAATACTTGACATCAGATCAACAGATTATAGATATCAGATCAAGAATATAAAAGAAATCATACAGTAGAACTAAAACATACTTAACAAGGGAGATCATATAAGAATTATATAGACATCAGATCAGCAAATACTTGACATCAGATTAACAGACTATAGATATCAGATCAGGAATATAAAAGAAATCATACAATAGAACTAAAACATACTTAACAAGGGAGATCAGATCAGGATTATATAGACATCAGATCAGCGAATACTTGACATCAGATCAACAGACTATAGATATCAGATCAAGAATATAAAAGAAATCATACAATAGAACTAAAACATACTTAACAAGGGAGATCAGATCATGATTATATAGACATCAGATCAGCGAATACTTGACATCAGATCAACAGACTATAGATATCAGATCAAGAATATAAAAGAAATCATACAATAGAATTAAAACATACATAACAAGGGATATCAGGTCAGGATTATATAGACATCAGATCAGCGAATACTTGACATCAGATCAACAGACTATAGATATCAGATCAAGAATATAAAAGAAATCATACAATAGAATTAAAACATACTTAACAAGGGATATCAAATCAGGATTATATAGACATCAGATCAGCGAATACTTGACATCAGATCAACAGACTATAGATATCAGATCAAGAATATAAAAGAAATCATACAATAGAATTAAAACATACTTAACAAGGGATATCAGATCAGGATTATATAGACATCAGATCAGCGAATACTTGACATCAGATCAACTGAATGATGTAACGAATATTTTTTAACTTAAGAATTTGTTTGTATTTAATTTTTGGATAGTTGATGTGTATGAATTTTTCTTCCAATTCACATGAATGTATGTAAAATGCTCTTTTATTTTGTACTGGATTGCAACCAAATTTTTTTTTGTATAAATAATTAATATTTCATTTGTATAAATAATTATATTGTATAATGTCAATCAAAAAATGAGTGAAATATAATTATACAAATATAATTATTTCACTCATTTTTTTGATTGACATTATACAATATAATTATATATACAAATGAAATATTAATTATTTATACAAAAAAAATTTGGTTGCAATCCAGTACAAAATAAAAGAGCATTTTACATACATTCATGTGAATTGGAAGAAAAATTCATACACATCAACTATCCAAAAAACAAATACAAACAAATTCTTAAGTTAAAAAACATTCGTTACATCATTCAGTTGATCTGATGTCAAGTATTCGCTGATCTGATGTATGTATAATCCTGATCTGATATCCCTTGTTAAGTATGTTTTAATTCTTTTGTATGATTTCTTTTATATTCTTGATCTGATATCTATAGTCTGTTGATCTGATGTCTATATAATCCTGATCTGATGTCTATATAATCCTGATCTGATCTCCCTTGTTAAGTATGTTTTAATTCTATTGTATGATTTCTTTTATATTCTTGATCTGATATCTATAGTCTGTTGATCTGATGTCAAGTATTCGCTGATCTAATGTCTATGTAATCCTGATCTGCTCTCCCTTGTTAAGTATGTTTTAGTTCTACTGTATGATTTATTTTATATTCTTGATCTGATATCTATAGTCTGTTGATTTGATGTCAAGTATTCGCTGATCTGATGTCTATATAATCCTGATCTGATCTCCTTTGTTAAGTATGTTTTAGTTCTACTGTATGATTTCTTTTATATTCTTGATCTGATATCTATAGTCTGTTGATCTGATGTCAAGTATTCGCTGATCTGATGTCTATATAATCTTGATATGATCTCCCTTGTTAAGTATGTTTTAATTCTATTGTATGATTTCTTTTATATTTTTGATCTGATATCTATAGTCCGTTGATCTGATATCTACTGTATTATCATTTTTTTAAAAAAATTTCGTTCATAATATGTATCATAATATCTAAAATTATTTAATTATTAAACAAATAAAATGATAATTTAAAAATATTTTTTTATAAAATTCAAAAACATTAAAAAAATACTGAATTGTTTAAAAAAAAGGACGGAAAAAAGTCTCAAGGAGGAAGGCAAAAAAAAAAAAAAAACCAAAAATAACAAAAGAAAGGAAGACACTGTAGCGCGTTACTGTAGCGTGCACTGTAGCGCGTTACTGGATGGAAATTGGAAAGCAAAATAAATGAGAATGACATAAATGCCCTCAAAAAAAGGCTCCGTTAAGAGGGTTAACGGCCAATATGGACGGAGTGACCTTTTTTGAAAATAAAATGAAAGTATGATGACCTTAAAATTAGTTTTGAAAGTATGATGACCAAAACCGAAAACTGACCATAGTATGATGACCAATTTTGGAATTTACTCTAAAGATAAATTACCTCCTCTCTCCTCCCCAGCACGTATATTTACTCTCTCCCCCCCATAATTTTTTACTTCCAACACTTCTCTTATCTTTACATCGCATGAATCCATATCTTCTATTTATCGCATGAATCCATATCTTGAGAACGAAGGCAATAGTATATAACTATTTCTTGTTTAGCTTAAGACAATAATATCCCAATCCAATTTGATAGCAAATGCTAGCAATAATTTGCAAGCAATTGGCTCTGCCCCTCCTGTTAGTTTTGAAAACTGAACAACTATTGCTTGTAAGAAAAAATAATATCCACAATTTACATATCGATTATGTTTCAATATTAAATTTCTTTCATTATATCATAGAACTAGATAACGAGGTGTGGAAAGACACAGTATATCTCGTTATTGGTTAAAGTATTGATATATAAACAGATGTTTGTAACTGAGATAGTTTGAACATACTATCAGTTTTGGTTATCGTGTAATTTAGAAATTAGTTTGTCTAGACTAATTAAATCATATGGATGTGCCCAGGGCATATTGAGTACGACCTGTTCGGGATTGAATTAACTTGTACTGATCGGCGTAGTAAATTCGATCCTAGTATTCTAATCTATTAATCCCTAGATTGAAGCAGACATGAGAGTTATATATCGTATGCTTTGATTGTTGGAGTAGAATACATAAGCTATGCTTGTATTGTACAGTTTCCCAGTTTAATATATCGATTTGTGTTTCAATTATATTTAGTTGTGCATTAATCATCTATTTATATTATGTAAGTAGATGATGAGGTGTCTGGTGTGACACAGTAGATCTCATCATTGGTTGAAAGACATAATATATAAATGAGGTTCGTAACCGAGACAGCTTTGGACAAATTGTCGGTTTAGGTTATTATGTGATTCGGATAATTAGTTTGTCTAAACTAATTGAATCATATAGATATACCCGGGGCATATTGAACTTGACTCTTAAGAATGATTTGTCTTGTACTGATTTAATAGACAAATCGATCCTTGTATTCTATCTCTAAATCCCTAGACTCGAGCGCGCATGAGGATTAGACATAGTGTACTTTGATCTGCCAAAGGGTGAGGTCAATTGTGGCCAATAATCTCGGTAGGTTGGGTGCGCGTGTTTAGTTACTTGGTGTGCTGCTGCTTGTCGAAAGGAAACCATGTACCGGTGCGTCCGGGGTGATGGTGCTCCCGAGATGAGCTCGAAATGTTTATTATACTAAACCCGGCCGGTGGACTTATGTTCGGTATAGTAAAAAGGTCGAGTGGTACTAGTCTCGGAATATTAAAGAGGTTAATGAATTAATTTATCAGTAAATTAATGAATTAATGAGCACTATATCTTTGATGTGGGGAGATTATGAATATAATTTAATTAAGTTGTTCCGGAAGCAATTCTGGTGTAGGTTGGTAGTGCCATAATTAATCCGTTAGTGGTATGATTAATTATGTACTGGGTTGTTGACAAAGGTAGATTTAATTAATTTAGAAATTAATTAATCCTTGTGTCAGTTGGTTGTGAATCATCCCAGGAACTGGTTTGGGATAAGTGAATCCCTGTGTCAGTTGGGAGTGATTCATCCCAGGAACTGGATTGGGATAAGTGAATCCCTGTGACAGTTGGAAGTGTATCAGTCCAGGAACAAGATTGAAGGAAACATAATCCGGAAGCAATTCTGGTGTAGGTTGGGAGATTAATGAGCACTAGATCTTTGATGTCGGGAGATAGAAGAATAATAAAGTGAGTGCGAAGTAATTCGATTTTGAGCGGTAGTTCCATAATTAGTCCGTTAGTGGTACGACTAATTATGCGTTGGACTAATCGACAAAGTGAATTAAATAATTTTAAAGGTTTGATTAATATTTAATTGACAAAGTGGATTATAGAAAATAATCCAAAGGGCTCGATTAATATTTAATTAATGAAGTGAGTTAAGGAACTAATTCTAAAGGTTTGATTGGAGTTGATTAGTCTAGGGAAGACTAAGAGAGTCAATGAAAGTCCAACATTAAGGCTTAACTCAAAAGCCCACTAGGTCTCCCTTGAAACTCGTATAAATAGATTAAGTAATGCCTTGAAAACTCTAGAATTCAAGCCTTGCCTCCTTAGAAAAAGAAACATCTAGAGAGAGATTTTAGATTGATTCAAGAATCTTTATCGAAGTCGGTGTATTCTCTCCCGAAAACACGTGGGCTTATTTGTTTTGTTGATGTGGGAAGAATCCGGTGAGGCAAGAAGTTCCAGCATGAACAGTAACCTGTGAATAGTGTTTCCAGCGTGAAGAGTAATCTGTGAACAGTGTTTCCAATGTGAACAGTGTTTTCCGGCGTAGACTTGGTCTTCATTGGATCTTTAGATCTGATGATAGATATGAGTTCTGGGAAATAGATATGTTCATTTGGAGTTCGTTTCAAGTAAGATCTGATACATTGGGTGATTTCCAATCAGATTTGATTTTCGTTTTCCTGACGGGTTTTGTTGTTAGAGTTTTCGGGCTAGTTGATCTGGTAGATAGTTGCCCACACAACTTCTAGATCTATCTTGGAGTCATTCGAAGGATTCTTTGATGGTTTTCGCAATCAAAATTTCATCCTTTTTTTGTTAAAGATTCTTTCTTTTCGATTTTGGTTGATTCCTAATTGAAAGAAAAATCTTTTCTTAGGTAAAGTTCTTATCTTTTGATTTTGGGTGATTCCAAATTAAAAAGAAAATATCTTTTCTTGTGGGTTTCACATTTCAGAATTTGGTATTCCTATTTATGAGGGACACGCTTCAAAGGTATAATCTTTATCTTCCGTTTTAATTAAAGATTTAATTTTTAGCGTGTCATTTTAATAAATCGAATACGTATATGCCTAGATCCATTCAGGGGAAATATTTTAAGAGTCTGGACCAGATCGAAAGTCCCTGATTCTGGAATGTATAGCACGAAAGTGAGATTTTCGGTTTAGCCCGGACAATATCTATTTCCTTCACCTCCATGTAGTATTCCAGTTTTCATAATGTAAGAAAAAATAGATGTCTTCTTTCATTGATTAGCACAATCTTTTGCAAGGCTAACAAAAACAATATTATCTTGAGCTGTTCTGAATGGTTCGTATAAGTTATGATAAATTTTAACTAATCTAAGTTTAGTTCCAGACAAACCCTTTACGGTAAGTATCTTTTTGGTATTATTTTTTTTATCCACAAGATTCCCGAAATCTTACTAAATTAATAACCCATATATCTTGTCACTTGCTCAAAGCAAACTAATTATATGGGATTTCAATCTTTCTTGCTATGTAGACTTAACTCGAAGCAAATGCAACGCATATATAAATTTTGACGAGATGTGAATGTACAATATTATTTTAATATTAAAATTAGAGCCGTATCTGTAATATTATGAATTATTAAGAATGTGTTGATATTAATTTAGGTGAGAAATTTCAAATAGGAAAATTGAAGCACGTTACAAGTAAAATGAAACCTAAAATAGTACAGTAATATTGTGTTGCCATATATGGCTATAGAAGCCATACAACTTGGATTGGATCTGAGTGATGGCATTGTTGTCCACTTGGAATGCTTTGGTAAGAACCGCACGGTTGATTGATGGATGATCTGTTCCAAAGACAGCGTTAACTACAGGTTCGGCTCCAGTAAATTGGCTATTGAAAAAATTAATGATAACAGCAGGTGAATTCCTGAGATTATACTAGCAGTGGATAAGTCTCTTACGGAAGACAAACAAATCACCCTTTTGAAGAACCTTGCCGATAAGTTTGTTTTCTGGGCTTGAGGTGAAGATGAAAGATTATCTGCTCGGGCCTGCTCAAAAATTCACTTCCGTACTATGCATTCTAAAATCGGAATATTTAACCAGGCCTAGACTCTAGCACAATTGCTATTCTAATCCTTGCTTGAAATAACATTGCGAAGGATCTTGGTATGTACTCATTCGATTTATCACGCGACAAAATATTTCTAATTAAAGTGGAAACATAGAAAGTACCTCTCGAAGCGTGTTACTCAGGTGATCCCTTATATGACTCAAGACTTTGATCGCCCATTGTGTGGGCAATGATCTACCGAGCAATTGATCAACAATCTACATAAAATGACTCGCCGAAAAAATTCTGCAGCTCGACATCGCTTGGATTACACTGCCGCCACCACCGGAATTTACTTCCCGCAGCCAGAAAATTATTCAAGAAAGAGAAAAATGTTTTGTCTCTCTAAACTTTCTCTCTCTAATTTTCTTGTCTTTAAAACTTAAGAATTCTGTGTTGTAGAATTACTAATCCCTTGTCTATATATAGAGCTACAAGAGAGACTCCAAGTTGGTTTAGGATTGGTCTTCCTAATGGGTTTAGGTAATTAATTAGTTTCCAAATCCAATTAGGTAACTAATTTAATAGGATAATCCAAATCCAATTAGATTTTCTAATTCTAATTGAAATTTAAGACTTAATTAATTAATTAATTAAGTCAACTTTGTTAATTACTAAATCAACCCTTATGAATAATTAATTAATTAATTATATTTATTCAATTAACCCACTACAAAATTAATCGTACCACTAACGGATTAATTTTGGCACTACCATCCTACACAAGAATTGCTTCCGAAACAACTAAATTAATTTATTCTTAATCTCACCACATCAAAGATTTAGTGCTCGTTAATTTATTAATTTACTGATAAATTAATTAATTAACTTCTTTAATTATGAGACTAGTACCACTCGACCTTTTTACTATACCGGACATAAGTCCACCTGTTGGGTTTAGTATAATAAACATAACGAGCTCATCTCAGGAGCACCATCACCCCGGACGCACCGGTACATGGTTTCCTTTTGACAAGCAGCAGCACACTAAGTAACTAAACACGCACACCCAACCTACCGAGACTATTGGCCATAATTAACCTCACCCATTGGGAGATCAAAGTACACTATGTCTAATCCTCATGGCCGCTCAAGTCTAGGGATTCAGAGATAGAATACTAAGAATGAATTGTTTATTAAATCAGTACAAGACAAAACATTCTAAATGGTCAAGTTCAATATGCCCTGGGCATATCTATATGATTCAATTAGTTTAGACAAACCAATTTTCTGAATCATATAATAACCTAAACCGACAGCGTGTCCAAAACTGTCTCGATTACGAACCTCATTTATATATTATGTTTTTTAACCAATTATGATAGACTGTGTCACACCAGACACCTCATCATCTAATTACATAATATAAATAGACTAATCATGCACAACATATAAACCAAAACATTAAATCGATATATTAACTGGAAAAAGGTACAATACAAACATAGCTTATGTATTCAAACCTAACAATCTCCCACTAATACTTAAGCTGTGTTTTAAGTATATATAACTACATTCATCTTTTAAAATCTACAATACATCTAGAAAAACAATTATGGCTCTCATAAGTATTTGATCCCCATGCCCTCTACGTGAGCCTCAAAGACTTTTGAAGTCAATGTCTTCATGAAAGGATCTGCAAGGTTATCATCTGATGCTATCTTAGCCACGACCACATCTTTCCTCTTGACGATATCTTATATCAGGTGGTACTTGCGCTGTATGTGTTTACTTGCCTTGTGGGCTCGTGATTACTTCGAGTTTGCTACTGCACCATTGTTATCATAGTACACTGCGATTGACTTCTGCAAACCAGAAATCACTTCTATGTCTACTAGGAAGTTCTTGAGCCATATTGCTTCTTTTACTGCCTCTGATGAAGCAACATATTCAGCCTCCATGGTAGAGTCCACCACGCATTTCTGCTTGACACTGCGCCAAACTATGGCTCCACCTCCCAAAGTAAACACACCCTGAGGTAGACTTGCTCTTGTCCCTGTCGCCTCTGAATCTATGTAACCTTAGGGTACCAGCTCAGGTGCCTGATAAACCAACACTTGGTCTCTCATTCTATACAAATACTTGAGAATGCATTTTACTGCCTCTCAATGAGCTTTCTCGGGGTTACTCTGATATCCGCTTACAATGCCAACGGCATAACATATATCAGGCCTCGTACACAACATGGCATACATGAGACTTCCTACTGCCGAAGCATAAGGAATTGTCTTCATGGCATCTATCTCCTCAACAGTCTTAGAAGATTGTTCTTTAGATAGATGTACTCCGTGTCTGAAAGGTAGAAAACCTTTCTTGGAGTTCTGCATGTTAAAATGGGCCAGAATCATATCTATATATGAAGTTTGAGAGAGCGTTAATGAATGTTTCCTACGATCTTGAATTATCCTGATCCCAAGGATATGTTCCGCTTCTTCTAAGTCCTTCATATCAAATTGCTTGGACAACTATGCATTTACATCTGATAACACTTTCTTATTGTTGCCAATCAGTAAATTGTCATCTACGTAAAACACAAGAAATACCACCGCATTTCCATCACGTCTGCAGTACACACATTGTTCATCCGGGCACTGAGTAAATCCGTAGGACTGGATCACCTCATCAAACCGGATGTTCTAAGATCTGGATGCCTGCTTAAGTCCATAAATGGACGTCTTAAGCCAGCAAACCTTATGCTCTTGGCATTTTTCAACGAATCTCTCTGGTTACTGCATGAAGATGGTTTCATCAAGACTTCTATTAAGGAAAGTTGTCTTGACATCCATCTGTCATATCTCATAATCTAAATGAGCAGCTATGGCCAAGAAAATCTTGATTGACTTAAGCATAGCTAACAGGGAGAAGGTTTCCTTATAATCGATTCCCTCTTTTTGAGTATACCCCTTCGCCACAAGCCTAGCTTTAATGGTTTCAACCTTTCCGTCAGGTCCTCTCTCGCATTTGTAGACCCACTTGAAATGATTGCCACATAGGATCTGGGTTCGCAATTGCTCGATTTACCACGCAACAAAAATTTCTAATTAAAGTGAAATCTTAGAAAAATACCTTTGAAGCGTGCACTTAGGTGATTCTCTTGTATGCCTCAAGACTTTGACTTCACGTTGTGTGGGCAACGAACTAGAAATCAATTGATCAGCTAATCACCACAATCCACCTGCTAGAAAATTCTAGCACCGCAGCACCTGGCACGTACTATAAAATCACCGCCGGGAGAGAGAGAAAAATACACGCAGCTGGTATAAAACAGGGCCAAAATTTTCGGCCAACAAGAAGAAAACCCAGCCGCAATTCTCTTGAAAATCCGACTTGGAGAGAGAATTTTTTCTCTCTCTAGGATTTTCTCTCTCTAGTTTACTTGTCTTGAAAACTTATGGAATTGTATGTCTTGAATAGCTAATCCCTTGTCTATATATAGAGTTACAAGAGAGACCCCAAGTTGGTTTAGGATTGGTCTTCCTAATGGGTTTAGGTAATTAATTAGTTTCTAAATCCAATTAGGTAACCAATCTGATAGGATAAACCAAATCCTACTAGATTTCCTAATCTCCAGGATTTCCTAATTACAATTGAAACTTAAGACTTAATTAATTAATTAAATAATTTCACTTTGTTAATTACTCAATTAACCTTTAGAAATTAATTAAATAATTCCACTTTGTTAATTACTCAATTAACCCTTAGGAATAATTAATCAATTAATTAATTCTACCTATTCAATTAACCAATTACAAAATTAATCGTACCACTAACGGATTAATTTTGGCACTATCATCCTACACCAGAATTGCTTCCGGAATAACTTAATTAAATTATATTCATAATCTCCCCACATCAAAGATATAGTGCTCGTTAATATATTAATTTACTGATAAATAAATTAATTAACCTCTTTAATTCCGAGACTAGTACCACTATACCTTTTTACTATACCGGACATAAGTCCACCGGCCTGGTTTTAGTATAATAAACTTTACGAGCTCATCTCGGGAGCACTATCACCCCGGACGCACCAGTACATGGTTTCCTTTCGACAAGCAGCAGCACACCAAGTAACTAAACACGCGCACCCAACCTACCGAGACTATTGGCCACAATTGACCTCACCCTTTGGCAGATCAAAGTACACTATGTCTAATCCTCATGCCCGCTCGAGTCTAGGGATTAAGAGATAGAATACCAAGAACGATTTGTCTATTAAATCAGTACAAGACAAATCATTCTTAAAGGTCAAGTTCAATACGCCCTGGGCATAGCTATATGATTCAATTAGTTTAGACAAACCAATTATCCAAATCACATAATAACCTAAATCGACAGTTTGTCCAAAACTGTCTCGGTTACGAACCTCATTTATATATTATGTCTTTCAACCAATGATGAGATCTACTGTGTCACACAAGACACCTCATCGTCTACTTACATAATACAAATGGAGAATTAATGCACAACAAGATATAACCAAAACATAAATCGATATATTACTAGGAAAAAATACAACACAAGCATAGCTTATGTATTCAACTCCAACACCACTTACATCCAATGCGTTTAAAACCATCAGGCGGGTTCGCAAGCTCCCAGACTTGATTGTGGTCCATCGACCCTATCTTGGATATCATTGCTTTTTATAAAGATTCTGCATCTTTATCTCGGAGAGCCTCGTTGTGGTTAACTGGGCCAGGCTTAGGCGTGCCTGGGACTAGGTCTGAGGCCTCTCCCACGCCAATGAACCTTTCAGGCTGTCTTACAACCCTCCAACTACGATAAGGCACCACCTGTGTAGGCACATCATATGTGATATCTTGTGCAGTGTGTGGTGTATCTACTTGTGCTGGTGCATCAGGATTATCATATTGTTTCCTAAGCACTTCTAGTACTATCTTGCTCTTGGGCTTGTGATATAGAATATAGTATTCCTCTAAAAATCTGGCGTTAGTGCTAACTATCACCTTCTAATCTTTAGGACTATAGAACGAACCACCTTTCATTCCCCTAGGATATCCTACAAATAGCATTACTTCCGTTCTTGCATCTAACTTAGCCACAACTACCTTAAGCACATGTGCTGGGCAATCCCAAATTCTGAGATATCTTATACTGGGCTTACGCCCGTTCCACAACTCTATTGGGGTTGAAGGCACGGTTTTAGATGGTACAAGATTTAGGATGTACATTGCTATTTCCAAGGCATATCCCCAGAACGAACTCGGCAAATCACTATAGCTCATCATTGACCTAACCATTTCCATGAGAGTTCGGTTCCTTCTTTTTGCTACACCGTTCTGCTGTGGTGTGCTAGGTGCAGACAACTAAGGCTGAATTTTGACCTCACTGAGGTATTCTCAAAATTTGTGGGACCGATACTCACCACCACAATCTGATCGCAGTGTCTTGATACTTTTACCATGATGCTTCTTCACATCTGCCCGATACTCTTTGAATTTACTAAAACATTCAAACTTGTGGCACATTAGGTAAATGTATCCGTATCTTGAGTAATTATCCGTGAATGTCACGAAACACTCAAACCCACATCGTGCTTGAACCGACATTGGTCCACACAAGTCAGAATGAATCAACTCTAGCACTTCTTTAGATCTATAACCTTTTGCCTTAAAAGGTCTCTTGGTCATCTTACCTTCCAAGCAAGATTCGCATGTTGAATAATTGTCAATCTCTAATGAACTTAAAGGTCCACCATTGACCAACCTTTGAATCCTACTAAGGTTTATATGACCTACCCTGAGATGCCAAAGATAGGTTTGATTCATTTTAGAAGGTTCTTTCCTCTTATTAGTGTTAGATGTTCGCCATTTATCTCTATGTTTTACACAACAGGGGAGTTTGATTTAATTATAAACAAATTGTTAGCTAATGAACCAGAACAAATAAGTTTCCCATATTTTCTAATAACAACATAATCATCAGAAAAAATAAACTTATAACCATTCTTTAAGAGTTTAGAAACTGAAACAAGGTTCTTTCTAAAACTCGGTACATAAAGACAGTTAACTAAATCTAGCCTAGAATTTTTGAAAATTAGGCTAACTACTCCCACTGCTTCTACTGACACTCTTGTATTGTCGCCCAAGTAGATATCCAGCTCGCCTTCTCTAAGCTTCCGGGTTGCTTGAAACCCTTGCAAAGAATTACAAACATGGTCAGTGGCGCCTGAATCCACAAACCAAGTATTTGTGGGAATCGCCGGGAAACATGTCTCAGTGAGTAAGGCATTAACTATCGTACTTTTAAGCTTTGGAAAATCTGATTTCCAATGTCCCGTCTGATTGCACTTGAAGCACTTACCTTTCGACTTATTCTTTGCAATATTTGGCTTAGGCGCAATCTGCGCCTTTTGAGCTATTCCCTTGAGCTTTCTCTTCTTCTTTCCAGTCTTAGGCTTAGAAGAATATTATGAAGCTTTGACTGTGACTAAAACTCGCTTCTTCTCTTGAAAAAGACTTTGAGCCACCACTAACTCTGCTAAGAGCTCGGATAAAGTACACAACAATTTATTCATGTTGTAGTTCAACCAAAACTGCTCATAGCTTTGAGGTAAGTTCTGGAGGACAATATCGACTTTGGTTTAACCATCGATTTCGCCTCCCATTACCTAACCTCGTTGATGTTACTAATCATGTCAATGACATAATCTCTCACAGGAGTGCTCTCAGCCGTAAGGACTATGTCTAAATTACGACTCCAATCGACATAGTTCAGACCAGTTAATTTGATGTATTTCAATATTGTAGCTAAAAGATTGAATGCCATATCGAATACTGTAAATTAAATAAACAAATAACGTTTTAGTGTTTAATCCTAGATTTTTCAAAATCATAAGAAATTCTATTAATTATTGACTTCCCTGAAAACAATAATTTAAACAACCAACATCTCATTCACCGAGATTCTCACAAGCCACGATAGTGTGGGCATTTACACTAACCCACATTCGTTCGAGAAGAACCAAGTTCATTAACTACACTATCTGACCAAATGATCTATTGAAAAATGTAGCTAATAGTCGGTGTTTTTAGCCGTAAAATAAGCAGCGTAACCTCGATGGGAGGAATACTAGAAATCGTACACTGAGTGTGTGCCATTACGTGACTCCTGATCTTGTTACCTCAGGACAGTGCACCTCAGATGGAGAGGGTATCGCATTTCTCTTAGTTAAACTTACTCTAGTCATCTTACTCAGAAATTCATAATCTAGCAATCTTGTGGTTGGACTCATCCGAATGGAGGAAGGCCCTAATGCCAACGCGCAAGTCCACCCACATCACATATGAACTCGTCATGGTGGCTGTGGGGATATTAAACCAACCCGCTCCCACTTATTTCTAAATTGAGGGTTTTTCCGGTTTTAACATGCAACTAACTAATCCTAAGTTATGTGCAAACATAAAACCAACATGCTTTAAAATTATGCATCTAAAATACAACACAAAAATTAAAACTATATATATGGGAAATAAATACAAAAAAATAAATTTCTTGACTATCATGGTTTTAATTGCTTCCATCTTCTGCCTTAATCTCGTGTCCCGCAATGTCACTCAATGGATTGAGTCTTGAAAAATAAAAGAAACGAACTATGGAGGAAAAGCGGGCTAAAAACGAGCGAGGCAAACGGCCCGCGCGTGGCCCACTAGCACGCAGCTACTGTTGCGTGCTTGCGCAGCATTTTGCTGTGCCACGCAGCGGCGGTACTGCCGGTGCCGGAGGCGGCTCCCACCGGCGAGGTGTCACCGGTGTCACTGACCACCTTCGATTCCTCCTTCACTTTTTCTATGCTATTTGGTCTTCTTGCAATTCGTTCTGGGTTTTCCTGGGTTTCTACGAATTAACGATAACCCAAAACCCACGAATTTAAGTTGCCCACCATAACACCTTCGATTACAAAAATATTCTCCTACTACAAGGCTTCTAGGAAAATTAAAATCGAAATTACATAGAAAAAATCCTACTATGGATTTGATTGAATCCTACACGGATTCCAGCACGTGGTTATACTATTACAAGAATTCATAATAAAACCAAACCCGAACGTGTCCGGGGTTTAATTAAAAACTATATAAACGCAACAATAATTGTCAGGATTTCTAAACCACCTGCAAATAAAACCATGTAATAAATTGAACAAGCACAATACCCAAAACCTGACTCTAATACCAATTGAAAGATTATCTGCCCGAGCCCGATAAAAAATTCACTGTCGTGCTATGCATTCAGAATCGTAATCTTTGACCAGTCTTAGACTCTAGCACAATCGCTATTCCAATCCTTCCTTGAAATAACACTGCGCAGGATCTTGGTATGCACTCATTCGATTTATCACGTAACATAATATTTCTAATTAAAGCAGAAACATATAAAGTACCTCTTGAAGCGTGTTACTCAGGTGATCGCTTGTATTACTCAAGACTTTGATCGCACATTGTGTGGGCAACGATCTAGCGAGCAATTGATCAGCAATCCACACGAAAGGACTGGCCGGAAAAATTCTGCAGCTCAACGCCGCCTGAATTGAACCGCCTCCGTCGCCGCCGGAATTTACTTCCCGCCGCCCGAAAATTATCCAAGAGCGAGAAAAATGTTTTCTCTCTCTAAACTTTCTCTCTCTAATTTTCTTGTCTTGAAAACTTAAGAATTGTGTGTTGTAGAATTGCTAACCCCTTGTCTATATATAGAGCTACAAGAGAGAACCATAATTGGTTTAGGATTGGTCTTCATAATAGATTTAGGTAATTAATTAGTTTCTAAATCAAATTAGGTAACTAATCTTATAGGATAATCAAAATCCAATTAGATATCCTAATCTCTAGGATTTTCTAATTCTAATGAAACTTAAGACTAATTAATTATTTAAATAATTTCACTTTGTTAATTACTTAATTAACCTTTAAGAACAGTTTATTAATTAATTATACTTATTCAATTAACCCAATACAAAATTAATCGTACCACTAACAGATTAATTTTGGCACTACCATCCTACATCATAATTGCTTCAGGAATAACTAAATTAATTTATTCTTAATCTCCCCACATCAAAGATTTAGTGCTCGTTAATTTATTAATTTATAAATAAATTAATTAATTAAGTTCTTTAATTCTGAGACTAGTACAACTCTAACTTTTTACTATGCTGGACATAAGTCCACCAGCTGGGTTTAGTATAATAAACATAACGAGCTTATCTCGGGAGCACCATCACCCCGGACGCGCCGGTACATGGTTTCCTTTCGACAAGTAGCAGCACACCAAGTAACTAAACACGCGCACCCAACCCACCGAGACTATTGGCCATAATTGACCTCACCTATTGGCATATCAAAGTACACTATGTCTAATCCTCATGCCTACTCAAATCTAGGGATTCAGAGATAGAATACTAAGAACGAATTGTCTATTAAATCAGTACAAGACAAAACATTCTAAATGGTCAAGTTTAATACGCCCCGGGCATATCTATATCATTCAATTAGTTTAGACAAACCAATTTTCCGAATCACATAATAACCTAAACCGACAACGTGTCCAAAACTGTATCGGTTACGAACCTCATTTATATATTATGTCTTTTAACTACTGATGAGATCTACTGTGTCACACCAAACACCTCATCATCTAATTACATAATATAAATGGACTAATCATGCACAACTTATAAACCAAAACATTAGATCAATATATTAACTGGGAAAAAGTACAATACAAGCATAGCTTATGTATTCAAACCTAACAGATGAAGCCAGCATAAACGGTGCCCTCAATAATGGTAGTAAACTCAGTTGACCTGGGGTGAAAGTGAGGAGGATTTTCTCTGAATGGTGCCAAATCAACACGCTCCATCCCCATCCCTTGAGTATTCAGCCCCAATAGCAAGAACACGTTGACAATCAATATGTTGACTCTAAAGGATTACTTGTAGCCTCCCCTCCCCCCCTTTTGTTATTCAATATCCCATTGGAGTGCGAAAAACACACCAAAACAAAAATCCTAAAATCTTCACTAAGAGATTCTAAGTCCCCGTTGTGAAGTGTATTATGTGTCGGTCCCAAAGAGAACAACTAAGCCATTACAAGATTCAATTTTCTTTTAATTAATGGGCAGAGGGAAAACATACAAAAGTTGGCTATCAATTCACAAAGCACACAAATAGCAAGATTGGGAAATAGGGTTGTGTTAGAGGATGAGATTCTGAAGGAAATAGAACTAGCCCGGGTGAAACCAAAAATCTCACTTTCGTGCAATGCATTCCAGAATCGGAGACTTTCGATTCGGCTCAGGATAAAATTCATTTCCCCTGAATGGATCTAGGCTTATACTAATTCGATCTATTAAAACGACAAGCAAAAATTGAATCTTTAAATTAAAGCTAAAACCTTTAAAGATTATACCTTTGTAGCTTATCCCTCGTAAATATAGAAAACCCTTGAAATCCACTAATTCATCCCTCGAATAACTCCAAATGATCCCGAATCTGAGTGGGCAAATGTCCACGGGATGGCTAAAGCACAATACTAAGATTATTATTCCCTGTTATTATGGTTGTTTAATTTTCATTCATAAACCCCAGGACATGTTTGGGCTCATTTTTATTTTTGAATGGAAATGTCTGTAATAGTAATAACCACGAGCTGGAAGCCATGTAGGATTAGATAAATCTTTTAGTAGGATTTAATCTAATGTTTTCGTCTTTAAATTCCTAGAAAATGCCTTTGTATATAGGAATTTATGTATTATGACGAAGACGTTATTTTGGGTAACTCATATTCGTGGGTTTTGATTTATCACAATTTTGGATGATTCCTTATTACATAGAAAATCGAGCAAATCCGGTCGAATTAGAAGAAACCAAATAATGATCGTTATAGGCAAAGTGAATTTATGATTTTTGGCTTTGTCATAATTTTGGGTGATTCCTAATTACGTAGTAAACCAAAAAAACCGGATAAATTCTAAGGTCCTTATAACGAGTGAGAGTGACGTGACGGGACGTGTCAACAAGGCGTCAAAAGAAGTGACGATTGAGAAGGCCATAATAGTTGGGAAATGTTTAATTATGTATTTCCAGTTTTATGTCCTTATCATTGCTTATGTGTTTTCGTTTTATGTTTTATGCATGGTCAAAACCAAACTGTTTTTTTTTTTTTTTTTTTGCGTGCAATTAATTAAGGTAGATTATTCACATATTAAAAATTTAACGGTTTTATGGGTGCGAATATCCAAAGTTAAGCTATTGCATGTTGGTTTTATTAGTGCAATTAACTAAGGTAGATTATTCGCATATTAAAACTCCAACGGTTTTATGGCTGTGAATATCCATAGTTAAGATATTGCATGTTAAAACGTAAAAATCCTCAAAGTTGAAATTCTAAGTGGGAGCGGGTTGGTATATATCCCCATGGCCTCCATTTCGAATTCATATGTGATGTGGTTAAACTTGCGGATTGGCTTAGACCTTCGTCCCTATCGGATGAGTTTTTAACCACGGATATCACTAGATTGAATTTCTAAAAGGAATACTATAGTTAGTTTAATTGGAGAAAATTGAACACCCTCACCATCCGAGGTGCATTAGTATCATAAGTAACAAACTTAGAAGTCACGTAATGGCATACACTTAGTGTACCATTTGTAGTATCCCTCCCATCGAGATTACGCTAGTCATTGACTATTAATTTCATTGATGATAAGATCGTTGGTCAGATAATGAAATTAATGAACTTTGGTTCTTCTCAAACAAATGTGGCTTGGCATAGACGTTCACCCATCGTGACCTGCGTTAATCCCGGTGTGAGAGATGTCAATGGGAGATTATATTGTTTTGAGGATATCAATATTTTCGAAAAAGAATACTGAAACTTGACTGTTTATTTTTTAGTTTGTAGATATGGCGTTAATACAATATTTGTCACACTAAAGGAGAACAAATTAACTAGTCCAAATTATATCAACTGGAAATGCGATTTGGACATTGTCCTCACGGCTGAGCAATACAAGTTCGTGCTCATTGAGGTATGCCTAGAAATGCCAAATGACTAATATGGCTAAGGGCACACTTGTGAGAGATCATGTATTTGAGATGATTAGTAACATCAATGAGATTGAGGTTTTAGGAGGTGATACTCCAGGGTTTGCCTCATAACTTTGAAGATTGCTAATCAAGTGCTTAAGCCAGACATTGCCAAGAAGAAGAAGTCGAAAGGCAAGGTCTTCAAATATGGCAAGACAGGACATTGGAAGCCAGATTGTCCAAAGCTCAAAAGTACGACCATTTTGCCTTGGTTACTGAGACATGTTTAGTGGTGATTCCCATTGATACTTGGTGTGTGGATTCAGTAACCACTAATCTTGTTTGTAATTCTTTGCAGGGTTTGCCAAGTAACCCAGATGCTTAGAAAATGTGAGATGGAAGTTTACTTGGGTGACACTATCAGAGTGTTGGTACAAGTAGTGGGAGTGGCTATATTTATTTTTCTAAATAATGTTGTGATAGTTTTTTTGAAGAATTGTCTTTATGATCAGAGTTTTAGAAAGAATTTGTTTGATGCTTCTAAACTCTTATTGGATAGTTATAAGTTCATTTTATTTGATAATTCTGTGTTTGGAAAGAACGAGAAACTTATATATTCCAGTTCATTAGTGGATAATCTCTTCTTGATAAAAACTAATTCCCCTGTAGTGCAATGGCACTTAGATAAATAACACATCATTGAATCATAATGAGAGGGAATAACCGTGTAAAATGAACCAAGCTCATTTTTGGATTATAAGACTAGGTCATATAAACTTAGTAGAATTCAAAGTTTGGTCAATGATAGGACCTAAGGCTCATTAGATATTGACAATTACGTAACCTACGAATTCTGCTTGGATAGTAAAATGACTATGTAGTTTTGAAAGGTCAAAAAGGTTTTAAGAGTTGTTTCATTCTGATTTATGTGAACATATGATAATTTAGGCCAGAGGTAGTTTTCGAGAATTTTGTGATCTTCACAGTTTACTACTCGAGGTACGGGTACATTTACTTGACGCGCCACAAGTCTGAATGTTTTGGCAAGTTCATAGAGTTTCGGACAGATGTGGAGAACCATCATTGTAAAAGTATCAAGTCATTATGATTTGATCATAGTGACAAATAACTATCTGGTGAATTTAAGAGCTACATATCAGAGATGAGGATTTAATCCCAGTTGGCTACACCTGGCACATTCCAGCAGAATGGTGTAGCGAAATAATGAAACAAAACTCTTATGGAAATTGTTAGATCTGTGATGAGTTACAGTGAGTTGCTCCATTTGTTTTGGGGATATGCTTTAGAAACAGCGGCTTACAATCTAAATCTTGTACCATCTAAGTCCGTGCCTTCAACCCCTGTAGAGTTATGGTTAGGGCAAAAGCCCAATATTAGACATCTCAAAATCTGGGGTTATCCAGTACATGTGCTTAAGGTAGATACAGACAAGTTAGATGCAAGATTGGATGTAATACTATTTATAAGATATCTCAGAGGAATGAAGATTGGTTTATTCTATAGTGCTAAAAATCAGAAGGTGGTGGTTATTACCAACACTAGATTTTAGAAGATGACTATATTCAAAACTATAAAACAAGTAATAGGATTGTGCTAGAAAAGCTTAAGGGACAGTCCAAAATTTCCTGATGTACCAGTACAAGTAGATACATCGCAGAATACTGCATAATTTGTCACAGATGATGCGATTACACAAATGGCGCTTTATCCTAGTTTAAGGGTTGTCAGACAACCTCAGAGGTACGTGGGATAAACTTATCCCTGACGCTCATGAACCAGACCCAGTGTCCGAATGAGCATTGTGTATACCGAGGCATGGTAGAAAATCAGTGATGTTTCTTGTACTTTATGTAGATGATATTCTTCTTACTGGCAATAGTAGGAAGGTTTTGTCAGACATAAAGGCATAGTCTTTCAAGCAAGTTTGATATGAAGGATTTGGGAAAGGGTGGACCTATCCTTGGGAGCAAGATTATTCGAGATCGTAGGAGATGTTCACAAACACTTTCTCAGGATTCCAACATAGACATGAATCTGACTAGTTTTAACATGCAGAACTCCAAGAAAAGTTTCCAACTTTTTAGATATGGAGTGCATCTATCTAAGGAGCAGTCTCCTAAGTAGATAGAAGCCATGAAGATAGTTTCTTATACATCTGCAGTAGGAAGTCTCATGTATGTGTGTTGTGTACGAGGCTGACGTTTGCTTTTCCGTCGGCATAGTTAGCAGATATCAGTATAACCCAGGAAAAGCTCAAGCATTTGCACAGAATGAAGAACCAACTTTTGGTATATCAGGTGCAAGAGCTAAGGGTTACACAAATTAGGGTTTTCAAAGTGATATGGACAAAAAGAATGTCTACCTCTGGGTTTGTGTTTACTCTGGAGTGGAGCCATAGTATGGCGAAGTGTCAAGCAGAAATGCATGACAGACTCCACCATTGAGGCTAAATTCGTTGCTTCAGAGGCAGTGAAGGAAGCGGTGTGGTTCAGGAACTTCCTAGTGGATTTAGATGTGATTCTTGAGTTGCCCAGACTTATCACAGTTTACTGTGATAACAATAGCGCAATGGGAAACTTAAAGGAACCACAAATCCACAGAGTTAGTAAACACATAGAGCGCGAGTACCACCCAGTACGATAAATCGTAAAGAGGGAAGACGTGGGTGAAGATAGATCAGTTGACAACCTTGCGGATCTATTCACGAAAGCATTGACTGCAAAAGTCTTTGACAACCACGTGAAGGACATGGGAGTTAGATACTTGACTGAACCTCGATAGTTCTCTAGATTTTGGTGTGATATAGGAATAAATGTATTAAACAAGTTTTTATACTTCAGAGCATAGCTTTGAGTATTAGTGGGAGATTGTTGGTTTTGAATACAGAAAAGCTATTGCTTGTATGAAAAATTAATATCCACAGTTGACATATTGTTTTGTTTCAGTATTAAATGTGTTTCATTACATCATAGAACTAGATAACGAGGTGTGGAAAGACACAGTAGATCTCGTTATTGGTTAAAGTATTGATATATAAAAAGAATGCTCGTAACTGAGATAGTCTGAACATACTACCGGTATAGGTTATAGTATGGTTTGGAAATTAGTTTGTCTAGACTAATTAAATCATACGGATATGCCCGGGGCATATTTAGCACGACCAGTTTGGATAGAATTAACTTGTACTGATTGGTATACTTAATTTGGTCATAGTATTCTAATCTCTTAATCCCGAGATTGGGACAGCCATGAGAGTTAAATATCGTATGCTTTGATTTGCCAAAGGGTGTGGTCAATTGAGGCCTAAATATCGGTAAGTTGGGTATGCGATGTTTAGTTTCTTGTGTGTCGTTACTAGTCCGAGGAATCTATGTACCGGTTCGCCATGTTGATGGTGCTCCCGAGATGAGCTCGTAAGGTTTATTATACTAAACCCGGCCGGTGGACTTTATGTCCGGTGTAATGAGAAGGTCGAGTGGTACTAATCTCGGATACTAAGAAGTAGATGAAATAATTTGTCAGTAAATTGATGAACCGATGAGCACTAGGTCTTTGATGTGGGGAGATATAAGAATAATAAAGTAAGCGCGATGTAAATTCATTTTTTAGTGGTAGTTCCATAATTGGTCCGCTAGTGGTACGACTAATTATGCGTTTGACTAATCGACAAAGTGAATTAATTAATCCTAAATGCTTAATTAATATTTAAATGACTAAGTTGATTAAGAAATTAATTCATATTGAATTAATTAATCCTAATGGTTCGATTAAATTAAATTAACGAAGTGGGTTAAGAAATTAATTCGAAAGGATCGATTGGAGTTGATTAGTCTAGGGAAGACTAAGGGGTCAACGAAAGTCAAACATTAAGGCCTAACTCAAAAGCCCATTAGGTCTCCCAAGGAGCTCCCTATAAATAGCTAATGTTAGCCACATTTGAAGACATTAGAAAACTTGTAGGCAAATGCCTTAGAGTGAAAAAGACAAGCCTAAAGAGAGAACTTGTTCTCCTTCCTTGAGAGTTCTTTCTCGAAGTTGCTTTGCGATCTTTCTTTTCGAGAAACTCAGCCCACGATTCTAAAAACCCAAGATCACCGCTTAGCTGCACCGAAAAGTCCGTTCGCTGCCTATTTTTTCGGCCGAAGTGCCGCTGACGTTTTTTGAAAAAATTGACTGCGTTAGTCCTTTGGCTGGTTCCTTTTGGTTCGCCAAAGTCTAGATCTACGAGCAAATAGCTTACCCACAAAGTTTTATTGAGGCGGTGTGGGTTTTCAGATTAGAATCAGTTTCCCGGGCTAGATCTGTTTTTCAGATCTACGAGTTTCTTGAAGTGGGTTTCTTTGGATTTCTTCACCAGTGCCTTTAGCCTCCTCGTAGTTAGTTGCCCACCCAAGTTCGAGGTTGTTTTGAGTTATCCTTGGGATTCTGTGTGGAATTTGCGCTAAAGACTTGGTTTTCGCAACAGGAGGTAAATAAGAGGCTGATCTTCGGGCAACGATCTGCTACGGATCTAACGAGTTTTTCGAAGTGGGTCTTTTTGGGATTTCTTCCTTAGTGGCTTAGCTACCCTTTGGATAATCGACCACAAGATTTTGGGGTGAAAAAAAAGTCATTATCCGGATTTTCTCGTGATTGGTCTCAGGCTGTAAATAGCAGGATTTTCCAAATTTAGTTTTCTTTTTCCTTGGGACTTCGCTTCAAAGGTATAATCTTTAATCCTTCCACTTTAGTTAAAAATTTAATCTTTGAGCATCGTTTTAATAAATTGAACTAGTATAAGCCTAGATGCGTTCAGGGGAAACGAATTTGAGCTTGAGTAGAGTCAAAAGTCTCCGATTCTTGAATACATCTCACGAAAGTGAGATTTTCGATTTAGCCTGGGCTTGTTTTGTTTTTTTCAGAAATCTGTCTTGACGTCTGTCTGCCAAATCTCGTAGTCCATATGAGCAGCTATGGCCAAGAGAATTCGGATCGACTTAAGCATAGCTACCGGGAAAAAGGTCTCCTCATAATCGATACCCTCTTTCTATGTATACCCTTTCTCTATAAGCCTAGCCTTCAAGGTCTCAACCCTCTCGACAGATCCTCTCTTTCGATTGTAGACCCATTTGCACCCAATAGGTCGAAACCCATCAGAAGGTCAACCAGCTCCCAGACCTGATTTGAGTCCATAGAACCCATCTCAGCAATCATCGCTCTCTGGCAAGAATCTGTATCTTTATCCTGGAGAACCTCATTGTAGCTAACTTAGTCTAGTTCATGAGCACCAGGGATAAAATCCAAAAACTCACCCAAACCCATGTACCTCTCGGGCTGTCTGACAACCCTCCCACTACGATGAGGTGCAGCCTGTGTAAGAGCATCATCTGTGATAGTGCGCGCAGTACTCTGTGGTATATTATCCTGTACTTGTGCATCTAAAATACTCGATGGACTCCTAAGCTCTTCCAATACTACCTTGCTGCTTGCCTTGTAATCTAAAATATAGTCCTCCTCAAGAAATCTGGCATTGGTGCTGACCACCACCTTCTGATCTGAGGACTATAAAATAGACCAGCTCTCGTTCCTTTGGCGTAGCCTACAAACAGCATAACCTTCGATCTCGCATTTAACTTACCTGCATCTGCCTCGAGCACCTGTGCTGGACAACCCCAAATCCTGAGATGTCTCAGACTAGGCTTTCGCCCACTCCACAACTCTGTGGGTGTCGTAGGTACAGATTTAGATGGTTCGAGATTAAGGAGATAACATGCTGTCTCTAAAGCATAACCCCAAAACGAGCTGGGCAACTCACTATAACTCATCATAGATCTAACCATATCTATAAGAGTCACGTTCCTCCTCTCTGCTATACCATTTTGCTGGGGTGTGCTAGGTGCAGACAACTGAGACTGAATACCCTCATCTGACAAATAGGACCTAAATTCACTAGAGAGGTATTCACCACCATGATCAGATTGCAGAGTCATGATACTCTGACCCAAATGCTTCTCCACCTCAGCCTTAAACTCTTTGAACTTTCAAAAACATTCAGACTTATGGTGTATCCGGTATATGTATCCATATCTAGAGTCCTCATCTGTGAATGTCACGAAATACTCATACCCACCTCTAGCCCGAACTAACATAGGCCCACACAAGTCAAAATGAATCAACACTAAAACCTCTTTGGACCTATACCCCTTTGCCTTGAAAGGCCTCTTGGTCATTTTACCCTCAAAGCAGGATTCACAGGTCGGATAACTGTCAATCTCCAATGAGCCCAATGGCCCATTATTGACCAACTTTTGAATCCTACTAAGGTTGATGTGACCTAGTCTCAGGTGCCAAAGATAAGTCTGATTCAAAGGGGAAAACTCCTTTCTCTTACTATGATTCGATGATGGGTTATTAATTTCTGTGTTTTGCACTACTGGGGAGTTTGTCTTAATTAAAAACAAATTGTCAACCAATGCATCAAAACATATAAGTTTTTGGTTTTTTCTAATAAAAATAGAATTATCAGAAAAAATACATTTATAACCATCCAAAAGCAATTTAGAAACTGAATGCAAGTTCTTTCTAAACATGGGTACATACAGACAATCTCTCAAATATAAAACAGAGTCCAAAAAATAAAGACAAACTACTCCTACTGCAGCAACTGAAACTCTGGTAGTATCCCCAAGGTAGACCTGCAAATCACCCTCTCTAAGCAGCTGGGTCACTTAGAACCCCTGCACAGAATTACAAACATGATCAGTGGCTCATGAATCCACACACCAAGTAGCTGCTAAACACGTCTCAGTAGCTAGTGCGAAATTACACATACCTCGAGGCTTTGGGCAGTCTTTCTTCCAATGTCTTGCTTTGTCACATCTGAAGCACTTGCCTTTTGGGTTGTGTTTCTTAGCAATGTCTCTTTTGGGTCCATGATCAGCTCCTGCCTTCTTGCCCTTCTTCTTCTTTTGCTTTCTATCTTTGGGCCCAACAGAGGAACCTGAAGGTCCAACAGTAGCCAAAACTTGCTTCTTCTCAGTGAAGAGGCCTTTAGCAGACAACAATGCAGTCATGAGCTCGGGAAGGGAATATGAGAGCTTACCCATATTGTAGTTTAACCGAAACTGCTCAAAACTGGGGGGCAAGCTCTGGAGAATGATATCAACGTAGGTCTCCTTGTCGATGTCACCTCCTAATACCTCAATCTCATTGATGCAGCTGATCATGTCCAACACGTGCACTGGAGTATCCTCAGCCATTCTAGCATTCATGAGATTTCACATAGCTGACTGTTTGGCTGCCCTACCCTGATGTCTGAACATCTCCCTGAGGTTAAGTAGCATCTCATAGGCTGAGGTCATCAACTGATGCTGGTGCTGCAGTACACTCGACATAAAAGCCAAGATGTAGCCCCTGGTAATCTCATCAGCTTTCTTCCACCTAGAGTGAGCCTCTCTCTCCTCATGAGAGGAATCATTAGTGGGCACTGGGGGGCACTCTTCAACGAGCACGTACTTGTAACCCTTAGCAGTAAGGACAATGTCCAGGTTACATTTCTAATCAATGTAATTTGGCCCAGTGAGTTTGTTCTGATTCAAAATGACAGCTAGCGGGTTTAACGACATATCAACAAACTTAAAAATAAAAAGTCAAGTTTCAGTATTCTTTTTTGAAAATATTGATATCCTCAAAAATAATATAATCTCCCACCGACATTTCTCACACCGGGATTAACGCAGGTCACTTTAGGTGAACATCTACACCAACCCGCATCCGTTCGAGAAAAACCTAAGTTCATTAATTCCATTATCTGACCAACGATCTTATGATCAATGAAATTAATAATCGATACTTTTAGCCGTACAGATAAATAGCGTAACCTCTTAGGAGGAATACTACAAATGGTACACTAAGTGTATGCCATTACATGACTTCTAGGTTTGTTACTTAGGATCCTAATGCGTCATCATTTAGCAAGGGTGTCGCAACTTTCTCCAATTAAACTCACTATAGTCATCTCTTTAGAAATTCAATCTAGTTATATCCATGGATTGAAGACTTATCCTTAGGGAAAAAGCTCCTTGGCCAGCGCGTCGGTCTAATCCACATCACATATGAATTCGCAATGAAGGCCATGGGGATATATACCAACCCGCTTCCACTTAGATTTTTAACTTTGAGGTTTTTTACGTTTTAACATGCAATATCTTACCTATGGATATTCGCACCCATAAAACCGTTAGATTTTTAATATGTGAATAATCTACCTTAGTTAATTGCACGTACTTTTAAAAACTGTTTGTTTTTGCTCATACATAAAAATGAAAACACACAATCAATGAAAAAGACATAAAATAGGAAATACATAATTAAACATTTCCCGACTATTATGGCCTTCTCTATCATCGATTCATTTGACGCCTCGTTGACACGTCGCGTCGCGTCGCTCCCACTCGTTATTTGGATTCCTCTCAATTCATCCGATTTTTCTTGGTTTTCTACATAATTAGGAATCACCCAAAATTATGAGAAACCAAAATCCACGAATATGAGTTACCTAAAATAATGTCTTCGTCATAATACATAAATTCCTATATACATAAATTCCTATTTACAAAGGCGTTCTAGGAATTTAAAGATGACAACATTAGATTAAATCCTACTACAAGAATTATCTAATCCTACACGGCTTCCAGCTCATGGTTATTACTATTACAGACATGTCCCGGGGTTTATGAATAAAAATTAAACTACTATAATAGCGGGAATAATAACCACCTGTTAAATGTATTAACAATGCAAAAGTAACAATGCCAAAACAAATCCTTGTAATAAATCAAACAAGTATAAAGCCAAAACACTCGCTCTGATACCAATTTGAAGGAAACAGAACTAGCCCGGGCTAAACCGAAAATCTCACTTTCGTGCAATGCATTCCAGAATCGTAGACTTTCGATTTGACTTAGGCTAAAATTCATTTCCCCTGAACGGATCTAGGCTTATACTGATTCAATCTATTAAAATGACATGCAAAAATTGAATCTTTAAATTAAAGCGAAAACCTTTAAAGATTATACCTTCGAAGCGTGTCCCTCACAAATATAGAAAACTCGCGAAATCCACAACTTAGTCCCTCGAATAACTCCAAATGATCCTAAATCTGAGTGGGAAAATGTCCATGGGATGGTTAAAGCACAATACAAAGAAATCCAAAGAAACCCACTTTAAGAAACTCAAAATCTGTAAAAACAAATTTAGCCCGGGAGCTGATCATCATCTGAAAACCCAATTCAGAAAATAATTTTGCTCGGAGATCTAAACTTTTGCAAATCGGAAGAAACAAGCTAAAGGATCAGCGCAACAAAAAGATCAAACCCAAAGCAATTCCAATCGAAGCTGCTCAAATCGACACCGGAAAACTCCCTGCGGCGGCGGTCCGGCTAGCGCAGCGGCGGACTAATGCGGCGGGCTGAACAGCGGGGCGGCGATGAGCTCGATGGGCACTCCGGGGTTTTCTAGGAATCGTGGGCTGAGTTTTCAAAGAATAAGGATCAAGAAACCGACTTCGAGAAAGAACTAATCGAAGAGATGAAGTTCTCTCTAGGTTCTTCCTTGTCTCTAAAGGAGGCAACTTTGCCTACAAGTTTTCTTATGTCTTCAAAGTGCCTATCTTAAGCTATTTATAGGAGCTTCAAGGGAGACCTAGTGGGCATTTGAGTTGGGCCTTAATGTTTGACTTTCGTTGACCCCTTACTCTTCCCTAGACTAATCAACTCCAATCGAGCCTTTCGAATTAATTTCTTAATTCACTTCATTAATTAAATTTAATCGAACCCTTAAGATTATTTTGAATAACCCAATTTGTCAATTAAATATTAATTAATCCTTTAGAATTAATTAATTCGCTTTTTCGATTAGTCAAACGCATAATTAGTCGTACCACTAACAGACCAATTATGGAACTACCGCTCAAAAATGAATTTACATCACGCTCACTTTATTATTCTTCTATCTCCCCACATCAAAGATCTAGTGCTCGTCGATTCATCAATTTACTGACAAATTAATTCATTTACTTCTATGTATCCGATATTAATACCACTCGACTTTCTTACTATACAGGACGTAATGTTCACTGGCCAGATTTAGTATAATAAACCTTACGAGCTCATCTCGGGAGCACCATCAACCCGACGAACCGGTACATAGATATCTTCGACTGGCAACGGCACACGAAGAAACTAAACACTTCATACCTAACTTACCGAGATTTAGGCCTCAATTGACCGCACCCTTTGGCAAATCAAAGCATACGATATCTAACTCTTATCCCCACTCCAATCTTGGGATTAAGAGATTAGAATACTAGGATCGAATTAACTATGCGGTCAGCACAAGTTAATTCAATAAAAAATGGTCGTGCTCAATATACCCCGGGCACATCCGTATGATTTAATTATTCTTGACAAACCAATTTCCAAATCACGTGATAACCTATATGATAGTATGTTCAGACTATCTCAGTTACGAGCATATTTTTATATAACAATACTTTAACCAATAACAATATCTACTGCGCTTTTTTACACCTCGTTATCTAGTTCTATGGTATAATGGAACAAATTTAATACTGAAACCAAACGATATATCAACTGGGTATTAGTTTTTATTACAAGCAAATAGCTTTCTAGTATTCAAAAGTAATAGATTCGGCCACTATTTGAGTTCAGGTTGTGTTACATAATAGTGGAAAGGTGCGATTATAATGGGCTCACTCCCAGCGTGTCGTCTTAACCTTTATTAGCAGTTCACGGGTCTCAATTTCTCTCCGAGAAGAGAAAGAATCCTTTCTGATTGCACTCGCCTAAAGGAAGGGGAATAACAATCTTGGTCTAGCTATGAACAGGCAAGAAAAAAACCACGGTACTAAAAGCAAATGATAATGAAGTAAAACCATCCAATATATATATATAACCAAAGGATTCAGACAAGATTACAACACCCAGTACTGACAACCAATAAGAAAACTACCGTGTGATTCAACGATGAGGAGTGGCGAAGAATCAGCGACACAACCATAAAGTTGGAGATTACACTTTGTATTTGCCTTCCGGTTTAAATATTGTTTCAGAGAATTGTTATTATGTACCTACTATGAGTAGGAATATTATTTCAATTTCTTGTTTGGATATTAAAGGATTTCGTTTTATTATTAGTAATAAATCGTTGTCTTTATATCAAAAAGATATTTTATACGGAGTTGCAAATTTGTGCAATGGCCTATATATCTTGGATTTGACCCAAGAGAAACCGGTTTATAACATTGAAAAGAAAGCCAAATTAATTCAATCTGATTTAAGTCCAACATATCTGTGGCATTGTCGTTTAGGCCATGCAAATGAGAAGCGAGTTCAGAGACTTCATAAGGATTGAGTGCTTGGGTAATTTGATTTCGAATCATATGACACATGTGAACCCTATTTGCAAGGCAAAATGACGAAGAGTCCTTTCAGCAAGAAAGGCGAGAGGACTAGTGAGCTATTGTCTCTAATACATACAGATGTATGTGGACCAATGAGCACACAAGCCAGAGGTGGATTTGAATACTTCGTGACTTTTACCAATGACTATAGTAGATATGGTTATGTCTACTTAATGAGGTATAAAAATGAAACTTTTGAAAAGTTCAAAGAGTTTAAAAATGAAGTAAAAAAACAGTTAGATAGAAGGATTAAGGCTATTCGCTCCGATCGTGGAGGTGAATACCTTAGTGATGAGTTCGATGGCTATCTAAAACAGTGTGGAATTGTTTCACAGCTGACTCCACCAGGAACACCTCAATGGAATGGTGTATCAGAGAGGAGGAATCGGACCTTATTAGATATGGTTCGATCTATGATGGGCTAAGCAACTCTCCCTATGTCCTTTTGGGGTTATGCCCTCATTTCAGCAGCCTACTTACTAAATCGTATTCCATCTAAGGCAGTAGATAAGACTCCATATGAGATATGGACGGGTCAAAAACCCTATATGTCCTATCTACGAGTTTGGGGTTGTCAAGCTCATGTAAAGCGTTTACAAAGTATTAAGCTTTAACCTAAAACTGACAAATGCCTGCTTGTGGGATATCCTAAGGAAACAAAAGGATATCAATTCTACAATCCAACTGAGAACAAAGAGTTTGTTGCTCGAGGAGCCACTTTCTTAGAGAAAGATTTTCTCTACAAGAAAGACAGTGGGAGTAGAATAAATTTTGAAGAGGTTTAAGAACCACAAGAGAATGTAGAACGATCTACAGAAACTCAGATGGAAGTTGACATGGAAACTCATGAAGATGAGCAGCCTGAGTCAACAACACAAGAACCTAGAAGGTCTAGTAGATCTCGTCATGAACCAGAGAGATACGGATTTCTCGTGACTGACGATCAAGATTTTATTTTTGTAGACTCTGACGAGTCCACGACCTACAGACAGGTTTTAGAAAGTCCAGATTCAGATAAATGGCTAGAAGCAATGGAATCTGAAATGCAATCCATGAGGGACAATAATGTATGAACTTTGATTGATCCTCCTGTTCAGGCAAAGGTTGTCGATTGCAAGTGGATTTTCAAGTTAAAACCTGGCGGGATCTTCAAGGCACGACTAGTGGCTAAAGGTTTCAGACAGACTCATAGTATAGACTATGATAAAACCTTCTCCCCTGTCGTCATGCTCAAGCCCACTTGGACTATGCTTGCCATAGCAGCATATTTTGAGTATGAGATATGGCAGATGGATGTTAAAACGGCTTTCCTGAATGGAAACCTTCTCGAGGATGTTTATATAAAACAACCCAAGGGATGCATCGATCAAAAGCATCCTAATCGAGTATGTAAGCTTCAGAGGTCCATATATGGACTAAAGCAAGCATCTCGAAGTTAGAATCTTCATTTTGATGAGGAAGTAAAAGGTTACGGATTCATCAAGAACGAAGATGAGCCTTGTGTTTACAAGAAAGTTAGTGGGAGCAAGATTGTTTTTCTTGTCCTATATGTGGACGACATCTTGTTCATAGGAAATGACATTCCCATGTTGAAAGATATCAAACAATGGTTGGGGAGTGTATTTTCTATGAAAGACTTAGGAGAAGCTGAAATGATACTGGGTATCAAGATCTATAGAGATAGATCAAAGAGGCTTCTAGGACTAAGTCAAGAAGGGTACATAGACAAAATATTGAAGAGGTTCAATATGTATAACTCTAAGAATGGTATGGTACCATTCAGACATGGCCTTCTCTTGAAAAAAAACCAAGGTCCTTCAACAAGAGAGGAGAGGGATACAATGAGTAGAGTTCCATATGCTTCGACAATAGGATCTATCATGTATGTCATGTTGTGTACCCGCCCGGATGTCACACATGCACTGAGCATGACTAGCAGATACCAACAAGATCCTGGAATGGCTCATTGGACTGCAGTCAAAGCAATTCTAAAGTACTTACGAAAGACTAAAGGATTGATGCTAGTGTATGGGGGACAAGAACAGCTCATCGTACAAGGTTATGTTGATGCTGCTTTCCAAAAAGATCAATATGACATGAAGTCACAATCAGGTTATGTGTTTAACCTGAGTGGCGGTGCAGTAAGTTGGAAAAGCTCGAAACAAGATACCACAACCGACTCTACAACAGAATCAGAGTATATTGCTGGATCGGATGCTGCAAAGGAAGTTGTTTGGCTGAGAAAGTTCGTGTCTGATATCGGAGTGATACCGAGTATCTAAGATCCGATAGACTTATTCTGTGATAATAACGGGGCCATCGCACAAGCTAAGGAGCCTCAGTCACACCAGAAAACCAAACACATACTCAGAAGGTTTCACCTCATCCAAGAGATCATCGATCGAGGAGATGTGAAAGTGTGCAAAATAGGGTCAGACAACAATGTAGCAGATCCTCTCACAAAAGCTCTACCGCAGTCGAAGTTTGATAGACATGTAATAGAGCTTGGTCTTAAACAGTTTAGGACATAGCCCTTCAACGGGCAAGTGGGAGATGGTTGGTGTATGTGCCCTTTTGAGGGCTATTTATGTACATAAACTTTGAGGGTTATTTATGTAATTAAGACATTTATCGTTTGATTGATTATTTATCTGATGAGTTAATTTCATGTAATTATATTCTTGTGCATATAGAATTTCATGAAATCAATCCGCCAAAACAAACACTCTATGGACTGTTAGATCTTGAGTGATTCTTTTGAGTAGTACTCGTACGAGGATCCTTATACCAGAAATCATTGCATAGTCTTAGGTGAATTATGGTATGCTTTGACATATGCCTAACGGGACCGTAACAGGTTGCCAAGTACGGGTATGATTGGGTACACTATGAGTCACGCTAAGGTATGTAGGTGAAGTGATGGGACTACAAGTCTCTCTTAAATGAGAGATGATATCTTGGCCACTTGATAGTGAACTGAGAAGTGCATGGCCGTGCCCAAGAAATGATAAGGGGTATCATTTGCATGATTAAGTTCAGTATCACTAAGAGATCAAGTAAAACGTTTAGCTATATAAGGATGATTGGTTCCATGCCTTATGCTAAACTGGATATCAATGTAGAGGACAGTACGTAGTTTACTCGGAAGGTTGTGTTGAATCACCATTCGACCCTCCATTCTGAATTGTGTAGTCATTATATCTTGCTAGAGACCACTAATGATTTATGGATTAATTAATGAGATTAATTTATTCATTGTCAATTTGGAATGGGCCTACAGGATCGCACATAAGAGAGTTGATGATTCAGAATTAAATTGCCAGTAATAAGTATAAGAGTTATGCTTAAATAGATAATATTTAATTAAATGGTTTAATTAAATATTATTGAAGAGTTTTATGGTATTAATTAAAAGTCAATTAATTACCTGGGAAGAATTGAGTTGGGCTGACAAATCAATGGACCTAATTGTGAATTAAGGTTCTTGACCCATCAGCCTGATTCATGGGTCAATGGGTTGATCCATGGTGTTGGTTAAACCCAACTCAGTAAATAATATTAATTAATTATTATTTAATTAATTAATATTAATTTACTGTTACAGATAAGTCTGTACTCTTTTATAAAAGAGCAGAGGTATCTGTGCGCAGAGGGGATTTGATTTTTCACTGATTTTCTGGTTTTGAAACGTGTGAAAATATTTTGAGAAAAACTTCTCTCTCTCTTTCAAAATTCTTCCAGAGAAAAACGTTTTCTCTTTTACAGGCAATTTTGGCTAGCACCGGTTCTGAGAGACTCCAGTGCAAGAACGTAGAGGCAATTCGTGTGGATTGTTTGGTGGTGAACGCAATCTTCCCAAGGGATCCATGCGACGAGCGCAACCGATTACGCGTCGAGGGTAAGACCTGATTCCATAGAATTTAGGCTATTCCGTAGCATAATTTAGGAAATTATGCATGCCTAAGATCCAACAGCTTTCTCTACAAGATGGAGCTTAGCACTCCATCGATCCAAGCTCACAATCCAACAGCTGCAAAACCCTAACTTGAAGAGTACTCAAGAGGATTTACAAAGCAGCCAAGATAAAAGTGAACAAAAGATGTCGTTAAGACCTTATCTCTGGGTATTTATACCTGCTCAGATTAGGGTCGTAATTAATTACAAATGATGAGGACAAAGTAGTAACTTCAGTACATAGCTGAGTCTTGAATGGGAGCCAGCTGGTTCTTTCCCGCGATTTCGATTTTCCCCATTCGTTCTACTTCTATGGTAAGTTCCTGCAGTGCTGTTTTGGACCAAAATTGTGCATGGATTCATCACTTTTTATCGCGCCCTGAAATTCACAAACAATCAATCATAAACAAGGTAAATCACAGGAACAAGAGAGATTCCTTACTTAAATTGTCGAGTGACTGTGTGAAAAACCAGAATAAAAGTGATGAATCTCATTCACTCAACCACCCTACACTTAAAATCTTACTTGTCCTCAAGAAAAGTCAATCAAACTCTAAGGAAATTCAAGTAGCTGAACATTACATGCAATCCAGAGGTTTTAGGCACTTCCAGTCATCATCTCAAAACAAGCTTATAATAGCCGCAATCAATATAGGGAATTACATCTGTATACTGGACTCTCAAAATTTCTACCAAGAAGCATCAACCACATGTTTGAGAGAAGATCACGTTTCAGCACCAATCCTTAATATGAAACATCAATCAGAAAAGCACAACAGGGTTAAGAATCAAGGTTCAGGATAATGACAGAAAAGGGTATAAGGCTAGAAAATGGAGATTTTACAATCCAAAGGGTTCACTCCTGTTTAAACACTCCATGTGAGGCTTTATTTGAGATCCTTTGATTGTATTTACATGAGGGTACAGGGCTTAAACATCCCTCACATCCTCAATATATTTATAGTGTTTTTTTTCAAAGGTCTAGGGTTTTGAGATCCCTTACTTTTTCGTTTTCTCATTTGCCTATTGTAGTAGATGCACATGCAATATATAACCAACTGAGGATCCATATGTATATTTTTATCCGTTTTAGCTCTCAAATAGCAAGCAAACTCCATTTGGCAGGCATACAAATGATAGACTGAGAGAAAAAAGTTAAAGGGGTTCAGTATAATCGGCTTAGCTCGAAAGACGAATCAGGCTTCAGGGGCTGGTCCTCAAAACTATTGTGTGTGTGGGAAGAGAGGGTTGAACATATAGGGTTTTAGTTACTTTTTATCATTTCAACATTCCACATTAGAATCAAGTATTGACATGCATGCTTTTCACAAATTCTAAATACTCTCCTCAGAAAAATCATTCATTCACTCGATCAAAAAGGTAAGCATTCAAAGAATTACTTACATATGCTCAACATGCTCACTCAGATGAATTTAGGCACGTAAAGAATGAAAGAGAAAATAATTCGTAGTCCTCATTTCATATTCAGTATTATCCCATATAAGGCAAGCTAATACACTCAACAAGTACAGTCCTATCAGAAGAACACCAAAAATTATTTGAAAAGCTTTGAGAAAATGCACTCTGGAGCAAGCAACACAGAATCTTACTACTCGTTCAACTGCATGAATTTCTAAGCAAGACAGAGAGTTAGAGAGACTTACCCGAAGTACCATGCAAAATTTTATCCTGAAGCACGTCTTATCTTTTTCCCTATTTTTCTAAACTATTGATGTCAACATTAGTTCTAAATGCCTCAAGAGTAGTCTGTGCAAAACTTCTAGCTCCCCTGCCAGGTCCTGACAAAACAGTCACTCCAGTCATTTTTATGTGCATATAAAGATCTACAGAACTACTGAAACTTAAAATAAAGCACTGACAGAAAAAGTAAAAAAAGAAGGTTACGAATCGATGGGATATGACGTGTTCTTGTCATTGTAAAAAGTTTTAGGCGAACAAGAAAAAATAAAATTTATATTAACAAAACAAAAACACTAAAACTATAGTATTTAAGGTTTCATTCCTGTGAAATTTTTGGTATCAAGTGAAGTGGTTGTTGGGTTCGAGTCCTTACTCACTACAATTTCTAGCAGTTCTAGTAGTCTATGAATCTAAGTAAGTAAAATATGATAGTGGTTTAGTAAAGTCATACAAATAACAAAATAAAGAAAATAACATAAAATGGGAAAAAAGGTAGAAAATCACACCACAACTAAGATCAAAGGGGCTATTGCTAAGTAAATTATCATGGAATTGTTTAAGAACATTCTACTAATATCGTCGTCACCAAATCTATAAGGACTAGAACTAGCCAATAATAGAAATATGGTCGTCAATCCTATTTATTATCAATTCTCAACTTTACCACAATAAGATCGAGTCCATCAATCCAATCTAAGACCACTTGTTCGACAAAACAATGAAACTTGAAGCACAAAACAACACTATCTATTAACCACATGTTCCTCAAAATAGATAATCAACATGAATCTCAACAATAACGTAGATTCAACATGTAGATTGACGACAAGATAAAAAACACATCCAAAAACGGGAGTTATTCATTCCTTGCATGAAACTCACTTAACAATAAGCATGAATAACCAAAGAACGAAACAAAAACGACATGGAAGTAATGAGAATATCTTGGATTAGTTCGATGAGTAAGAAAGGTGAGGCATTAGCATAAAAAATGTAAGATAACTCAAAAATTCTTAGCACCTCCACCATATGAAAACACAAAATAATCACTAAATTCATTGTCTTCGCCCACATCTATTGGAAATCCACTACCCCCTATCACTTAGAAGGGTAGATTTCCCTAGAATGTATTAGAACATGAGTGTTCTAAGAGAATTCATAGGCTTGTGTGTGTGTGTGTGTGAAAATGTGAGAAAGTGTGTGTTTGTTCCTCCCTAAGCTAAACTCTCTAAATTATCTAAATAATGAAAAACACACTTAAGGTGTGTTGTATGTGATCTACTATGTCTTTACAAGTAGTTTTGGCCACTAAGAAAGGTCCTAGAGGGCTAAATTGGTATTACATAAGAAAATTCATGCTGAGGGTAAAGTTGGAACTTCAGCAATGGTTTTCTGAGTGATGACCAGGCGGTGGAGCCATGGTGACGCCGAGGTCAGCTGCATTCAGGCATTAGTGTCGTGCGGATGCCAGTGTTGGTAGTGACCAGGCGCCAGCGCCCAGTGGATGCCGGACTCAAAATCTTCTTCAATCCATGCTGATTCCAAACTTTTCTCTTTAAGTTTCTTTAAGTTTCAATCTTGCGTGATTTCTTCCTTTTTCCAGCAAAAGTCCTTATGTTTTATCCAAAATCTCCAAAGGGCCTCCTTACTACGAAATCATGCAAATCCAACTATAAGTGCATTGAAAGCTCATAAAAGAAGTCATATTCAATGAAAACCAACTAAAAATAACAAAATATGCATGAATTTGGGTCATAAAAAGGTATATTTTGGAGTCAAGTCACCCCCCCACACTTAAGACTTTGCTTGTCCTCAAGCAAACTAGTTGAGAAAACAAATAAAAAGTGAGTCCAAAATTTAACAATTAGCTCTAAGATGGTTTTTTCTCCCCCTCCATGCTAAACATGAAAAAGCATGCACTTACTTTGCATTCATGATATCATATAACTTCTATAGTTAAGCAAGACAATCATGATATGAGTTCTCTATCGACATCAATTGATCTCATCACCTCACACTATCAAAGGATTCACTCAATAACGCTCAAAGTGTTTAGGTTTTTAAATATTCAACTACGCTCAAGTCAATTGAATGAAAGATCTTCAACCATAAGGTTGACTCAAGATCACCTTGCCACCCGCGTATTGCAAATACAACACATTGATCAAAAGGACTTTTATTAGGGTGTAACGGGGCTAGAAAATTGGCTAAGGACAAGAAAAATGTTAATCCTTGAAAGTTGTTGTTATTGCAAAGAGATTTGCATTGATTGGATGCTTCATCAACTACTTCTACTTGGATTCTTCAACTACTAATGGAGGTTTAAGGCTTAGATGTCATTTACTTTCCCATTCTTATTTCTTCAAACTTTATATATATATATATATATATATATATTTTTAAGGTTTTCTTCTTTTATAAACTACTAAAACATGAAATCTAACAACTTAGAATCCATCAATTATTTTTTATTTCCACATCCAATCACATACAAACTCTTTAAGGGTCCAAAAATAAGGCTTTAACAAAGAAAAATGCTCAAGTTGGCTTAATGGGATAAAAATAAAACAAAGAAAAAGATGGGTCTTAACTTGGTTATGCTTAAGTGGATAAAGATGATTACAGGTAATATAAAGCAAAGAAAAGGTAAAAAAAAAAAAAAAAGCTAACTAATTGCCTTCATCACTTCAATGTACCACAAACACGCAAAAGGTCATGATATGTATACTAAACTCAAGTTCTAGATTAACTATTCATGCAAGACAAATCACACAACCAAAGAAAAATGAGCAAGCAAATAAATAATGTTCAATAAAGGCTCAAAGAAACTCACATAAATCAAGGGTTGAAATGTGATTACATCTCAATATGTCAACTAAGAACTCGCATCATGCCTATCAATACTCCAGCATTTTCATAATATTTCAACCAATCATGCAATGTAAATATACAAAACTAGCTTTAAGGAGTCCTTTTGTTTTGGAAAAAATTTATCAAAATCCAAAATAGAGCAAATTTTTGAACATTAACCACAAAATGGACTCAACTTCACTACTAGTTTCTCAATTAGCAAGCATAAGAACTTATAACAATTTTTTTTGTTATCTCCCTCCCCTCCTCCCAACCATACTTAAAGTATACATTGTCCTTAATGTATCAAAACAAAACAAAAGTCGGCTAATGGGGTACCAATTTCTTTTTCATTAGATTCATTTATCACAATTAAGCTCATGCCCATATAATGTTAGCCAAATAATCAATGTAAATCATTCACACTTTAATTAAAAATATAAAAATAAACACACCAAAGTAAATAAAAATATTTAAATTGAAAAGTGTCAACAAAATGTAGTAAGAAAGTAATAGTGGTAAGGATTCTCAAAATCTTGTTGTAAAGGAACTAAATGTGGAGGAAAACCAATAGTGCATCACTTTATAAGCTTCCTCTCTCTCAATAAAGCTTATCCTTCATCTTCCTTACTCCTTGAATTAACCATGTCCTAAAAACTATTACGAATTAGTGAATTTTAAACATAAAAGAATGGCTTCAGCATACCTCAGAGGTTAGCATCCAACAAGTGTTGGCGCCTGGCGGTCGCTACATGCGGCTTCCAACAGTGTTGGCGCCTGGTGGTTGCCATTACGGGCGGCATGGAGACGCCAATTTAATTCACTAAAGCTGCAGTAATAAGCATTAAAACACCACAAGACATGTTAAGTAACGATATGATTAATCTACACATATGAACATATGATTTTTCATCCATTTATGCACAAGTTCTATATGTTCTATAGTATTAAAGCTTCGGGATATAAAGATTTGAACATCTAAAACATATAAGATTGAAAAATGCATACCTTCATCTATTATAAGCTCATTCAATCATATAAAGCATATATAGCATAGTACTATGCATAGTGTAAGAAATCCATTTTTGAAAATTTAAGCAAAAGGCAGCTCTATACTCTTACTATTGATTCTTGATTTTGTATAATGTCTGAAATCTGCAGAGAACTCAACAACAACAATGTTATATGTAAAATAACTAAAAATGAAGAATTCCAAAGCTCATATTTATGAATTGAATGCATTGGAAGGGTAAATGATTCGCATTAATGCTCATAGATGTTTTGGAAGTTTTAAGTAAGTAAAATAGAAGTTTTAAACTCCATAGTACCTCATTTAGAACATAAAAATGAAACGGGAGTTATGGACACTGTGACGCGTCTAGACGACACTGCTGATACCGCCCAAAACATCACGGCGGTAACCTGGTGCTGTGCTATTTTTCTTGATATTCGCAAAATTGCTTCCACTTGACATTTCCAATTGCACCAAATCATACAACACAGGAATGTGTTCAAAAACATTATACTCAAAAATCACATTGAAACTCATGACTTATTAGCAATTTAAAAATTTAAAAATCTAAAAACTAGAAAATGAACTAAAAAGAGCTAAAAACTCTTTGGTTGTCTCCCAAAAAGCTCTTTGGAATTTAGAGTCTCGGGCTAGACTTTTCTTGAGTTATGTATTCAAGATCCTTCTAAGATCCCTCTGTCATGTACAATAGATGCATTTTCTTCTCTTTTATCCATCCAAATTGCCTTCACTTCCTTGAACTTTTCCCTTTGTCTATCTCTTCTCTTTTTTCTCCTATATCGCTCCTTCTTCCTTCTTACTTCTTCATCATTGTTGACAATGTTCACCTCTTTCTCTAATTCCTTATTTCTTTTATGTGGTGGCATTTCCACATTTTTCCATGCATGAGCTTCCTTAAATTCAATCCCATCAACCTTTCTTTCTACTTCATAAATTCTTCTTAAAAAATCACAAAAGCAATTCTTCTATTGTATCATCATATCCAATATCTCTTTTTGTAGGTTGGGAGATTCTTTCACCAATTCCTTAAGCTCTTCATTAGATTGCTTCAATGTTTTAATGCCCCACTTTTTTTTGAACTTTGTAACAATCTTTCTTCTTTCCTTGTCCTTATTTCTGACTGTTAGGTTTGAATACTAAAGCTATGCTTGTATTATACTATTTCCCAGTTAATATATCGATTTAATGTTTTGGTTTATATTTTGTCCATATGTCGTCCATTTATATTATGTAATTAGATGATGAGGTGTCTGGTGTGACACAGTATATCTCATCATTTGTTAAAAATGATAATATATAAATGAGGTTCGTCACTGAGACAGTTTGAGATACACTGTTGGTTTAGGTTATTATGTGATTCGGAAATTGGTTTGTCTAAACTAATTGAATTATATAGATATGCCCGAGGCATATTGAACTTGACCATTTAGGATGAATTGTCTTGTACTGATTTAATAGACTATTCATTCCTAGTATTCTATCTTTTAATCCCTAGACTTGAGCGGGCATGAAGATTAGACATAGTGTACTTTGATCTGCCAAAGGGTGAGGTCATTTGTGGCGAATAGTCTCGGTAGGTTGGGTACGCGTGTTTGGTTGCTTGGAGATCTGCTGTTTGTCAAAAAGAAACCATGTACCAGTGCGTTTGGGCTGATGGTGCTCCCGAGATGAGTTCATTATGTTTATTATTCTAAACCAGGCTGGTGAACTTATGTCCGATATAGTAAAAAGGTCGAGTGGTGTTAATTTCTGATTATAAGAAGTTAATACATTAATTTATCAGTAAATTAATAAATTAACGAGCACTATATCTTTGATATGGGGAGATTAAACAATAGCAATTCTGGTGTAGGATGGTAGTGCCATAATTAAACCGTTAGTGGTACAATTAATTACATATTGGGAAATTGATAAAGATAGATTTAATTAATTAAATAATTAATTAATCCTTCTGTCAATTGGTTGTGAATCAGGCCAGGAACTTGATTAAGGATAAGTGAATCCTTGTGTCAGTTGGAACTAGATTAAGGATAAGTGAATCCTTGTGTCAGTTGGTTGTGAATCAGTCCAAGAACTGGATTGAAGGAAAACAGAAACCCAGTAGGAAGAGTAATCCTAAACCAACTTGGAGTCTTTCTTGTAACTCTATATATAGACAAGGGATTAGCAATTCAAGACACACAATTCATAAGTTTTCAAGACTAGAAAACTAGAGAGAGAAATCAAATTTTCTTCTCTCAAAAACGTTTTTCTTCCCAAGGAGCAGCAGGTGGCTAGTTTTCTTCTCCCAAGATTGGCGGTTAGTTTCTCTCCTTGAAACCAGAGGTGCGTGGGTAGAATTCAGGCGGCTTGTGGGCTTCTCTCTAAGGCAGCGGCGGAGCGTGAGCTATACGCGCTAGGCGGCGGCAGTGCTGGATTTTTTTGGCAAGTGGATTGTGGTGGTTGCTAATCGATTGAATGTTAGATCGTTGCCCACACAACGTACGATCAAAGTCTTGAGGCATACAAGAGAATCACCTAAGTAACACGTTTCAAGAGGTAATTCTTATACTTTCACTTTTAATTAGGAATTTATTCGTTGCGTGACAAATCGAATAATTGTAAGCCAAAAACCTGCGCAATGTTATTTCAAGCAAGGATTGGAATAGCGATTGTGCTAGATTCTAGGTCTGGTCAAGAGTTCCGATTCAGGAATGCATAGAACGAAAGTGAATTTTTTATCGGGCTCAAACAGATAATCTTTTAATTGGTATCAGAGAAAGGTTTTGGTTTTGTGCTTGTTCAATTTGTTACATGGTTTTATTTACAGGTGGTTTAGAAATCCCAGCTATTATGCTTGCATTTGTATGTTTTCATTAATCTCCGGTACATGTCTGGGTTTGGTTTTTATCAATGCTTGTAGTACTAAAACCACGTGCTACAAGCCGTGTAGGATTAGATGAAATCTGTAGTAGGATTTTTGTATGTAATTTTGATTTTATTTTCCTAGATGCCTTGTAGTAGGAAAATTTATTTTGTAATCGAAGGCGTTATGGTGGGCAATTGAATGCACCTCTTCCTAGGGAATTAGCCATTGATATCATCTTGGCATCATTATCGAATGAATACAATGATTTTGTGGTGAACTACAATATGCACAACATGGATAGGAGCATTCCTGAGCTCCATGGCATGTTGAAGAACACTGAGCAGACCTTTCGGAAGGCAACACCAGTGTTGGTAGTAGAGAAAGGTAAAGGGAATAGGAAGTTTAAAGGCAAGGCCAAAGTTGGGCAGAACAAGAAAGCTCACAGTAAGACTGCTTCCCAACCACAAACTCCTTCAGCTAAGACAAGATCCAAAAAGGATGATACATGTCTCTTCTGCAAACAGAAGGGTCATTGGAAGAGAGACTGCAAAAAGTTTCTCGAAAGCAATCATTCAGCTTCAGGTATCTTTGTTATAGAAATTAATCTTTCTATGTCCACCTCATGGGTATTAGATACTGGTTGTGGGGCTCACATTTGTACTAATGTGCAGGGACTCAGAAATAGAAAGGTGACAAAGAAATGTGAAGTAAATCTCCGAGTGGGCAACGAGGCAAGAGTTGCTGCTTTTGAAGTTGGAGATTATACCTTGTCTTTACCTTCTGGTTTAAATATCGAACTGGAAAATTGTTATTATGTACCTGCTTTGAGCAGAAATATTATTTCAGTTTCTGGTTTAGATAATAAAGGTTTTCGATTTATTATTGAGAATAATTCGTTATCTTTATATCAAAATGATATTTTATACGGAGTTGCAAATATGTGTAACGGCTATATGTCTTGGATTTGACCCAAGAAAAACCAGTCTATAACATAGAAAAGAAAGCTAAATCAACTAAAAATGATTTAAGTCCAACATACCTTTGGCATTGTCAATTAGGCCATGCAAATGAAAAGCGAGTTCAAAAACTTCACAAGGATGGAGTGCTTGGGTCGTTTGATTTTGAATCATATAATACCTGTGAACCCTGCTTGTAAGGCAAAATGACAAAGAGTCCTTTCAACAAGAAAGGGGAAAGGACAAGTGAGCTATTGGCTCTAATACATACGGATGTATGTGGACCAATGAGCACACAAGCCAGATGTGGATTTGAATACTTCGTGACTTTTACTGATGACTATAGTAGATATGGTTATGTGTACTTAATGAGGTATAAAAGTGAAACTTTTGAAAGGTTCAAAGAGTTTAAAAACGAAGTAGAAAATCAATTGGATAGAAGGATTAAGGTTATTCGCTCTGATCGAGGAGGTGAATACCTAAGTGATGAGTTCGATGGCTATCTGAAACAGTGTGGAATTGTTTCACAATTGACTACACCGGGAACACCTCAATGGAATGGTGTCGAGTAGTTTACCCTCTAGTTTCGAGCAATTTGGGTTAACTACAACATGAACCAAAGAGTCTATACTCTTCCCGAGCTCCTAACAGCATTGGTGTCGGCCGAAGGCATCTTCCATGAGAAGAAGCAAGCATTGGTCACAGTAAAGGCTTCAAGCTCCTCTTCTGCGGCTAAAGGCAAGAACAAGAAGACGAATAATGCCAAGAAAAATGCTGCCAAGCCAGACATTTCAAAAAAGAATTAGCCTAAAGGCAAATGCTTCAAGTGCGGTAAAACGGGACATTGGGAATCGGATTGACCAAAGCTTAAAGGTATGATAGTTTCTGCCTTAATTACTGAGACGTGTTTAGCGGTGATTTTCACATATACTTGGTGTGTGGATTTAGGCCCCACTAACCATGTTTTTAATTCTTTGCAGGGGTTCCAAGAACCCGAAAGCTTGGAGAAGGGAAGCTAAAAATCTACTTGGGCAACACTACACGAGTGTCAGTGAAAGCAGTGAGAGTAGTTAGTTTAATTTTTGAAAATTTGAGACTAGATTTACCAAATTGTCTTTATGTACCAAGTTTTAGAAAGAACCTTATTTCCGTTTCTAAACTTTTAATGAATGGTTACAAGTTTTTTTTTTTTTTTTGATAATTCTGTTATTGTTAGAAAAGTTGGCAAACTTGTTTGTTTTGGTTCATTAGTAGACAATCTGTTTGTGGTTAAATCAAACTCCCTTGTTATGCAAAACATAGAAATAAATAACACATCATCTAACAATAATAAGAGGAAAGAACCTTCTGAAATGAATCAAACCTATCTTTGGCATCTTAAGCTAGGCATATAAATCTTAGTAGAATTCAAAGGTTAGTCGATGATTGACCATTAAGTTCATTAGAGATCGACAACTATTCTACCTGCGAATCTTGCTTGGAAGGTAAAATGACCAATAGACCTTTTAAGGCAAATGGTTATAGAGCCAAAGAAGTATTAGAGTTAATTCACTCTTACTTGCGTGGACCAATGTCAGTCTAAGCATGAGGTGGGTTTGAGTATTTTGTGACGTTCATAGATGATTACTCAAGGTACGTATACATTTACCTAATACACCACAAGTCCGAATGCTTTAGTAAATTCAAAGAGTATGGGGCAGATGTGGAGAAACACCGCGATAAAAGTATCAAGACACTGCGATTAGATCGTGCTGGTGAGTACCTGTCCTACGAATTTTGAGAATACCTCAGTGGGGCTAGAAATTCGTCTCAATTGTCTGCACCTGGCAAACCAAAGTAGAACGGTGTAGCAGAAAGAAGAAACCGACTCTTATAGAAATGGTTAGGTCAATGATGAGCTATAGTGATTTACCAAGTTCATTCTGGGGATATGCCTTAAAAACTGCAATGTACATCATAAATCTTGTATCATCTAAAACCGTGCCTTGAACCCCTACAGAGTTATGGAACGGGCGCATGCCCAATCTAAGACATCTTAGAATTTGGGGTTGTCCAGCACATATGCTTAAGGAAGATGAGGCTAAGTTAGATGTAAGAACGAAAGTAATGCTGTTTGTAGGTTATCCTAGAGGAATGAAAGGTGAACTATTCTATAGTCCTAAAGATCAGAAGGTGGTAGTTAGCACTAACGCCAGATTTTTAGAAGAAGACTATATTCTAGATCACAAGTCCAAGAGCAAGATAGAACTAGAAGAGCTTAGGAAACAATCTAATAATCCTGATGCATCAGTACAAGTAGATACACCACACACTGCACAAGATATCACAAATGATGCGCCAACACAGGTGGTGCCTCATCGTAGTGGGAGGGTTGTAAGACAGCCCGACAGGTTCATTGGAGTAAGAGAGGCTTCAGACCTAGTTCCAGGCGCGCCTGAGCCTGACCCGGTAAACTACAATGAGGCTCTCTGAGATGAAGATGCAGAATCTTGGCGAAAAGCAATGATATCCCAGATGGGTCAATGGACCACAATCAAGTCTGGAGCTTGTAGACCTTCCTAATGTTTTCAAACCCATTGGATGTAAGTGGATCTACAAATATAAGAGAGAACCTGATGGAAAGGTTAAAACCTTTAAAGCTAGACTTTTGGCGAAGGGGTATACTCAGAAAGAGATAATCGATTATGAGAAAACCTTCTCCTCAGTGGCCATGCTTAAGTCGATCCACATTCTTTTGGCAATAGCTGCTCAATTATATTATGAGATATGGCAGATGGATATCAAGACAGCTTTCTTTAATGAAAGTCTTGAGGAAACCATCTTAATGTAGTAACCAGAGGGTTTCATTGAAAAAGGCCAAGAGCATAAGGTTTACAGGCTTAAGAGGTCCATTTACGAACTTAAGCAGGCATCCAGATCTTGGAACATCCGGTTTGATATGGTGATCAAATCCTACAGATTTACTCAGTGCCCGGATGAACAATGTGTGTACTACAGACGTGATGGAAACGAGGTGGTGTTTCTTGTGCTTTACGTAGATGACATTTTACTGATTGGCAACAATAAGAAAGTGTTATCAGATGTAATGGCATGGCTGTCCAAACAGTTTGATATGAAAGACTTAGGAGAAGTAGGACATATCCTTGGGATCAAGATAATTCGAGATCGTAGGAAACGTTCACTAACGCTTTCTCAGGCTTCATACATAGACACGATTATGACTCGTTTTAACATGCAAAACTTCAAGAGAGGTTTTCTACCTTTCAGACACGAAGTGCATCTATCTAAAGAACAGTATCTCAAGACTGTTGAGGAGATAGAAGCCATGAAAACAGTTCCTTATGCCTCGGCAATAGGAAGTCTCATGTATGCGATGTTGTGTACGAGGCCTGATATCTGTTATGACATTGGTATTGTAAGTAAATATCAGAGTAACCCCGGGAAAGCTCATTGGAAGGTAGTAAAATACATCTTTAAGTATTTGCACAGAACGAGAGACCAAGTATTAGTCTATCAGGTGCCTGAGCTGGTACCCCGAGGTTACACAGATTCATATTTCAAAGGCGACAGGGACAAGAGCAAGTCTACCTCAGGGTATGTTTTTACTTTCGGAGGTGGAGCCATAGTTTAGCGGAGTGTCAAGTAGAAATGTGTGGCAGACTCTACCATGGAGGCTAAATACATTATCACATCAGAGGCAGCGAAAGAAGCAGTATGGCTTAAGAAATTCCTGGTGGACTTAGATGTGATTCCTGGTTTGCAGAAGTCAATCACAGTGTACTGCGATAACAATGGTGTAGTAGCAAACTCGAAGGAACTACGAGCCCACAAACTGAGTAAACATATACAGCACAAGTACCACCTAATACGAGACATCGTCAAGAGGGAAGATGTGGTTGTAGCAAAGATAGCATCAGAAGATACCTTTGCAGATCCTTTGATGAAGACATTGACTATAAAAGTCTTTGAGGCTCACGTGAAGGGCATGGGGATCAGATACTTAGTAGAGCCATGATAGTTTTTCTAGATATATTGTAGTTCTAAAGATTAATGTAATTTTCTACTTAAAGCACAGCTTAAGTATTAGTGAGAGATTGTTAGGTTTGAATATTAAAGCTATGTTTGTATTATACTATTTCCCAGTTAATATATCGATTTAATGTTTTGGTTTATATGTTTTGTATATCTCGTCCATTTATATTATGTAATTAGATGATAAGGTGTCTGGTGTGACACAGTAGATCTCATCATTGGTGAAAATGTTGGTGAATGTGCCCTAATGAGGGCTATTTATGTAAATATACTTTGAGGGTATTTATGTAAATAAGACATTTTTCGTTTGATTGATTGTTTATCAAATGAGTTAATTTCATAATAGTAATATCCTTGTGCATATTTAAATTCATGAAATCGATCCGCCAAAAGAAACACTCCATGGACTAATTAGATCATGAGTGATTCTTTTGAGTAGTACTGGTACTAGGATCCTTAGACCAGAAATCACTACATGGTCTTAGGTGAATTGTAGTGTGCTTTGACATACGCCTAACGGGGCCGTAACAGGCTGCTAAGTACGGGTATGATTGGGTACACTATGATTCATGCTGAAATATGTAGGTGAAGTGATGGGACTACAAATCTCTCTTAAGTGAGCGATGATATCTTGGCCACTTGATAGTGAACTGAAAGTGCATGGCCATGCCCAAGGAATGATAGGATATCATTTGCTTGAAGGATTCAGTGTCACTAAGAGATCAAGTAAACGCTTAGCTACATAAGGATGATGGTTCCATGCCTTATGCTAAGCTGGATATCGATGTAGAGGATCGTACGCAGTTTGCTCGGAAAGGTTGTGTTGAATCTCCATTCGACCCTCCATTCTGAATTGGGTAGTCATTATGTCTTGCTAGAGACTACTAATGACTTATGGATTAATCAATGAGATTGAGTTATCCGTTGCCATTTTGGAATTGGCCTACAGGATCGCACATAAGAAAGTTCAATGATGCAGAATAAGGATTCTTGCCTACAATAAGTATAATTGTTATACTTAAATAAATAAGATTTAATTAAATGGTTTAATTAAATATTATTGAAAAGTTATGTGGTATTAATTAATAGTCAATTAATTACCTGGGAACAATTGGGATGGGCTGATAAATCAAGGGACTTAATTGCAATTGAAGTTCTTGACCCATCAGCCTGATCCATGGGTCATGGGTTGATCCATGGGCTTGGTGTATAACCCAAATCATTAAAGTGTTATTTAATGCTGATTTGGAATCAGTAAATATTATTTAAATACTGATTTGGAATCAGTAAAATAATATTTGGTAATAATACTGATTTGGAATATGACCAAAATCAGTTAAGTTATAATTGGATAATTATAATACTGATTTTGGAAATTAATTCTCTAAAAATATCCTAGGGATATAATTGTAGGGGAGAGGATTTTTGATGATTCTCATCAAACCAAAATACACAGAATTTCCCAAATTCTTGGAGTAGGCAAGATTGGCTAGCACCAACCTGCGAAGGCTTTCGTGCGTAAGAGTAGAGAATCCTTCGAGGAAGGATTTTGGAGACAAAAACGCCATCTTCTCAGAGGAGCCAGACGACGTGCGCAACCGATTACGCTTCAAGGGTAAGACCCGATCCTTATAGTTTAGGATTCCGCCATTTAATTAGATTAAATACCTAAACAAATCCCAACAGTGGTATCAGAGCCAGGTTGAATTTAATTTAAAATTAAAATTAAAATTAAGAAATCTGGGTTCTTGAATTTTGGGGAAAACGACGTTCATTGTTTTTTTTTTTTTTGAAGTTATGCTTTATCCCCGAAATTGTTTTCTTTTGGGTTGCTTACCTTCAAAATCCCGTCGCAGGATTTGGCCGGATTTCTGGGTGACTTTTCTGGGAAACATGTTGCCGGTTTTGGAAACTGGTTTCTGTTTATTTTAAAACTTTCGCCGGAAAAACGCGGCTGATCGGATTTCCTTGGTTTTGGCTTTCGAAAGTTTGGGCTTTCCAGTTTTTTTTTGGTTAACATTATTTGCTGGGCGATTAGTTGTTTCTTTCACTGGGTTTGAGTTTTTTGGTTTCGAAAATTACTGGGTTAAGTTGTTTTTTTGTCTGGGTATAAGAAAATCCCGCCGGTAAAACGAGGTTGCCGGAAATGTTCCGGGCCTCTTCATGGTTTTAAAAACCTTGCTGTTTTCGTTTTGGGTTTTGTCGCCAGGGAACTCGTCGGACATCAGGAATTGTTCCGGATGGAGTCGGACTAGAGATGGGCGTCAATCGGAGTTGAAGAACGTCTTCAACTGGTATCGATTGTCGGCCGTCGCTGCATCTGATGTTGCGCTGTTCTTCAGTCGGCATCGTCGGCGAGTCATCAAAGATGGATCTCGGTTCGATCGGGGTAAAACCTGGCCGATGGAATGAAATAGGCGCTGAAAATTTGAACCGCCGGAAATGGCGAAAGTCGCCGGAAAACATGAAAGGCCGATGAAAAATTCGAGGAAGGAGAAGGGCTGGTGGCAGCTGGGGCAAGAAACCTTAAGGGGTGAAATGACCAATATACCCCTCCGCCCCAGAACCCTAATTGGCTGAGAAGGCGGCGGGGGGGCAAGAACCCTAAAAAGGGTGAATTTACCATAATTCCCCCGCCGCAGCCTCTAATTACCAAAAGGGAATGCAGATCTTAAAATGGTTTTGAAATTGTATAATGGTCCCTGGACTTTGAGTCCTCTTCAAAACCCTAGCCCAGAATTTTATTTAAATTAATAATTGCCCCAAATGTTTCAGAAAATTAAAATTTAAAATTTTCTGAATTTTATTTAATAAGATTTTAATTAAATAGTCTTATTAGATAAAGATAGGATTAATTTAGAATTTTATCCTATAAGTTTAAATTTATCTTAATTAGATAATTAGATAAATTTTAAAATAATTATTTTAATTAGATTAAAATAATTAGAAAAGATAAATAAATAAATAAATAAATAAATAATTAATTAGATTAATTAATTAGTTTAAATTTTGAATTGTTATTTATTTATTTAAATTTTGATGCTTATTTAAATAGTTTAAATTTTATTTGAAGCATCATAATTATGCAAGCATTTTCATGCATCATTTTGGATAAATGTAAAATGAACAGAATGATTGATTAAAATTGATCATGACACGATCAATTTTAATTCTGTAATGGTTACACAATCCTTAAAATTAATCGGCTTAAATTAAAATCGGCTTGTATGAGCATATGCTTTTTATGTGTTTCAAAGCATGAATTGGGCTTTTAATTTTAACGTTTTAAAAGTTGGGGCCCGCGAGCCAATTTTGAATTTGGGCCTGCGTGCCTATAAAATCATCATGTAAAAGTTAGGCCCAAAAGGAGGTTCCAAGAGGAGTCCATGGTGGAGCCCAGGAGCGGAGGCCCAACATGAAGATTTTAAAAAGCCCTGTAATAGACTATAGCCCAATTCATCGCTTTATTTCATTCTTTTATTTATGCGAATGAATGATAAATGAAAAATGCATGTTAAGCCGATCAAACTTAAATCCCAAAAAAAACCCAAGATTTTGCTTCCATACTTGAGGGCCCGCTTGAGTGTCGAACGTCTGATGGACTTTGAGAGCCCAAGGGCCTCAGGTTTTCTTCATGCAGCGGGTTGTGACATAATAGTCCCAACTTTATCACTACCATTAATGAGTGGAAAAACTGCTTGGGTATTAGATGCTCAAACTTTATCACTACCACTTGTTATGAAAAAACTGTGTGGGTGTCTATTGATGTGATGCCTTGAGGGATGGTTTAACTTGGGAAAATTAATCCTAGCTTGACCCGATAAGTTGACTAGGGATTAATTTTGCAAAGATAGAATGGTGTCAAACATTTGGAATGTTCATCCTATCACCGAAAAGTTACATGGTATGCAATTGGAAAGCGTTAAATTACATGGAATGTGATTTGAACGTTGCCTACCAGAAGAGCCCGATCCCTACGATACTTTCCAAAGCAAGACTGGGGTTGACTCTTTGTGGATTTTCGGCCCACAATCTAGCACCAACACAAAATTGTTAGGGATTTCAATTTTCGCTATTGTGGAAAATTAATTATAAAACTCATTCTAATATTTTGCAATACTCTTTGTAGAAATGGCATTATCTAGCACAAATGTTATCTCAAACTTTACTCTAAGAAGTATATTGGATAAAGATAAATTGGTTGGACCAAACTTCTTAGATTGGGAAAGAAACTTGAGAATAGTTCTCAAACAAGAAAGGAAGCTACATGTCTTAGAGACCGCTTTACCTGAACCACCACAAAATGCTTCGGCAAATGTTCAACGAGGCTGGGATAAGCTGAAAAGTGGCTCCGATGATGTGACGTGCTTGATGCTCGCGTCTATGACAGGCGAGCTTCAAAAGCAGTTCATGAATTTGGAAGCGTTCCAAATTTATGAGTCACTGACGGAAATGTTTCGTGAACAAGCTTCAGGTATCTTTGTTATAGAAATAAATCTTTCTATGTCCACCTCATGGGTATTAGATACTGGTTGTGGGGCTCATATTTGTACTAATGTGCAAGGACTCGGAAATAGAAGGATAACAAAGAAAGGTGAAGTAGATCTCTGAGTGGGCAACGGGGTAAGAGTTGCAGCTGTTGAAGTTGGAGATTACACTCTGTCTTTACCTTCTGGTTTAAATATCGAACTTGAAAATTGTTATTATGTACCTGCTTTGAGCAGAAACATTATTTCAGTTTCGAGTTTAGATAATAAAGGTTTTCGATTTATTATAGAGAATAATTCGTTATCTTTATATCGAAATGATATTTTATACGGAGTTGCAAATATGTGTAACGGTCTGTATGTCTTGGATTTGACCCAAGAAAAACCAGTCTATAACATAGAAAAGAAAGCTAAATCATCTAAAAATGATTTAAGTCCAACATACCTTTGGCATTGTCGATTAGGCCATGCAAATGAAAAGCGAGTTCAAAAGCTTCACAAGGATGGAGTGCTTGGTTCATTTGATTTTGAATTATATCATACCTGTGAACCCTGCTTGCAAGGCAAAATGACAAAGAGTCCTTTCAACAAGAAAGGTGAAAGAACAAGTGAGCTATTGGCCCTAATACATACGGATGTATGTGGACCAATGAGCACACAAGCCAGAGGTGGATTTGAATACTTTGTGACTTTTACTGATGAGTTTAGTAGATATGGGTATGTCTACTTAATGAGGTATAAAAGTTAAACTTTTGAAAAGTTCAAAGAGTTTACAAACGAAGTAGAGAATCAGTTGGATAGAAGGATTAAGGCTATTCGCTCCCATCGGGGAGGTGAATACCTTAGTGATGAGTTCGATGGCTATCTAAAACAGTGTGGATTTGTTTCACAGCTGACTCCACCAGGAACACGTCAATGGAATGGTGTATCTGAGAGAAGAAATCGGACCTTATTAGATATGGTTCGATCTATGATGGGCCTAGCGACTCTCCCTACATCCTTTTGGGGTTATGCTCTCCTTTCTGCTGCCTACTTATTGAATGGTATTCCATCTAAGGCAGTAGATAAGACTCCATATGAGATATGGATGGGTCGGAAGCCCTATATGTCCTATATGCGAGTTTGGGGTTATCAAGCTCATGTAAAACGTTTACAAAGTAATAAGCTTGAACCCAAAACTGACAAATGCCTATTTGTGGGATATCCTAAGAAAACTAAAGGATATCAATTCTACAACCCAACAGAGAACAAAGTGTTCGTTGCTTGAGGAGCTACTTTCTTAGAGAAAGAATTTCTGTACAAGAAAGACAGTGGGAGTAGAATAGAACTCGGAGAAGTTCAAGAACCACAAGAGAATGTAGAACGATCTACAGAAACTCAGATGGAAGTTGACATGGAAACTCATGAAGATGAGCAACCTGAGTCAACAACACAAGAACCTAGAAGATCTGGTAGATCTCGTCACCAACCCGAGAGATACGGATTTCTCGTGACTGACGATCAAGATTTGATCTTGGTGGACTCTAATGAGCCCGCGAACTACAAACAGGTTTTAGAAAGTCCAGATTCCGATAAATGCCTAGAAGCTATGGAATCTGAAATGCAATCCATGAGGGACAATAAAGTGTGGACTTTGATTGACCCTCCTGTTCAGGCAAAGGTTATCGATTGCAAGTGGATTTTCAAGTTAAAACCTGGCGGGATCTTCAAGGCACGACTAGTGGCTAAAGGTTTCAGACAGCCTCATGGTATAGACTATGATGAAACCTTCTCTCCTGTCGTGATGCTCAAGTCCATTAGGACAATGCTTGCCATAGCAGCATATTTTGACTATGCGGTATGGCAGATGGAAGTTAAGATGGCTTTCCTGAATGGAAACCTACTCGAGGATGTTTATATGAAACAACCCGAGGGAAACATCGATCAAAAGCATCCTAATCGAGTATGTAAGTTTCAGAGGTCTATCTATGGACTAAAGCAAGCATCTAGAAGTTGGAATCTTTGTTTTGATGAGGAAGTAAAAGGTTACGGATTCATCAAGAACGAAGATGAGCCTTGTGTTTACAAGAAAGTTAGTGGGAGCAAGATTGTTTTCCTTGTCCTATATGTGGACGACATCCTGCTCATAGGAAATGACATTCCTTTGATGAAAGACATCAAACAATGGTTGGGGAGTGTATTTTCTATAAAAGACTTAGGAGAAGCTGAGACGATACTAGGTATCAAGATCTATAAAAATAGGTCTAAAAGGCTTCTGGGACTAAGTCAAGAAGGGTACATAGACAAGATATTAAAAAGATTCAATATGTCTAACTCCAAAAATGGTAAGGTACCATTTAGACATGGCCTTCTCTTGAAGAAGAACCAAGGTCCTTCAACAAGAGAGGAGAGGGATACAATGAGTAGAGTCTCATATGCTTCGGCAATAGGATCTATCATGTATGCCATGTTGTGTACCCGTCTGGATGTTGCACATGCACTTAGCATGACTAGCAGATACCAACAAGATCCAGGGATAGATCATTGGACTGCAGTCAAAGCAATCCTGAAGTACTTACGAAGAACTAAAGGATTAATGCTAGTGTATAGAGGACAAGAACAGCTCATCGTACAAGGTTACGCTGATGCTGTTTTCCAAACAGATCAAGATGACATGAAGTCATAATCAGGCTACGTGTTTAGTCTGAATGGCGGTGCAATAAGTTGGAAAAGCTCAAAGCAAGATACAACAGCCGATTCTACAACAGAGTCTGAGTACATTGCTGCATCAGATGAAACAAAGGAAGCTGTTTGGTTAAGGAAGTTCGTGTCAGACATCGGAGTGATACCGAGTATCCAAGATCCGATAGAACTTTTCTGTGACAATAACGGGGCCATCGCACAAGCTAAGGAGCCTCGGTCACACCAGAAAACCAAACACAAACTCAGAAGGTTTCACCTCATCCGGGAGATCATTGATCTAGGAGATGTGAAAGTGTGCAAAATAGGGTCAGACGACAATATAGCAGATCCTCTCACAAAAGCTCTACCACAGTCAAAGTTTGATAGACATGTAATAGAGCTTGGTCTTAAACAGTTTAGGACATAGCCCTTCATCGGGCAAGTGAGAGATTGTTGGTGAATGTGCCCTAATGAGGGCTATTTATGTAAATATACTTTGAGGGTATTTATGTAAATAAGACATTTTTCGTTTGATTGATTGTTTATCAAATGAGTTAATTTCATGATAGTAATATCCTTGTGCATATTTAAATTCATGAAATCGATCCGCCAAAAGAAACACTCCATAGACTAATTAGATCATGAGTGATACTTTTGAGTAGTACTGGTACTAGGATCCTTAGAACAGAAATCACTACATGGTCTTAGGTGAATTGTAGTGTGCTTTGAAATACGCCTAACGGGGCCGTAACAGGCTGCCAAGTACGGGTATGATTGGGTACACTATGATTCATGCTGAAATATGTAGGTGAAGTGATGCGACTACAAATCTCTCTTAAGTGAGAGATGATATCTTGGCCACTTGATAGTGAACTGAAAGTGCATGGCCATGCCCAAGGAATGATAGGATATCATTTGATTGAAGGATTCAGTGTCACTAAGAGATCAAGTAAACGCTTAGCTGCATAAGGATGATGGTTCCATGCCTTATGCTAAGCTGGATATCGATGTAGAGGATCGTACGCAGTTTGCTCGGAAAGGTTGTGTTGAATCTCCATTCGACCCTCCATTCTGAATTGGGTAGTCATTATATCTTGCTAGAGACCACTAATGACTTATGGATTAATCAATGAGATTGAGTTATCCGTTGCCAATTTGGAATGGGCCTACAGGATCGCACATAAGAAAGTTCAATGATGCAGAATAAGGATTCTTGCCTACAATAAGTATAATTGTTATACTTAAATAAATAAGATTTAATTAAATGGTTTAATTAAATATTATTCAAAAGTTCTGTGGTATTAATTAACAGTCAATTAATTACCTGGGAACAATTGGGATAGGCTAATAAATCAAGGGACTTAATTGCAATTGAAGTTCTTGACCCATCAGCCTGATCCATGGGTCATGGGTTGATCCATGGGCTTGGTGTATAACCCAAATCATTAAAGTGTTATTTAATGCTGATTTGGAATCAGTAAATATTATTTAAATACTGATTTGGAATCAGTAAAATAATATTTGGTAATAATACTGATTTGGAATATGACCAAAATCAGTTAAGTTATAATTGGATAATTATAATACAGATTTTGGAAATTAATTCTCTAAAAATATCCTAGGGATATAATTGTAGGGGAGAGGATTTTTGATGATTCTCATCAAACTAAAATACACAGAATTTCCCAAATTCTTGGAGTAGGGAAGATTGGCTAGCACCACCCTGCGAAGGCTTTCGTGCGTAAGAGTTGAGAATCCTTCGAGGAAGGATTTTGGAGACAAAAACGCCATCTTCTCAGAGGAGCCAGGCGACGTGCGCAACCGATTACGCTTCAAGGGTAAGACCCGATCCTTATAGTTTAGGATTCCGCCATTTAATTAGATTAAATGCCTAAATAAATCCCAACAGAAAATGCATAATATATAAATGAGGTTCGTAACCGAGACAATTTTGGACACACTGTCGGTTTAGGTTATTATGTGATTCAGAAATTGATTTGCCTAAACTAATTGAATTATATAGATATGCCTGGGGTATATTGAACTTAACCATTTAGGATGAATTATCTTGTACTGAATTAATAGACTATGCATTCCTAGTATTCTATATCTTAATCCCTAGACTTCAGCAGGAATGAGGATTAGACATAATGTACTTTGATCTGCCAAAGGGTGAGGTCATTTGTGGCCAATAGTCTCGGTAGGTTGGGTACGCGTGTTTGTTTGCTTGGTGTGCTACTGCTTGTCAAAAGGAAACCATGTACTGGTGCGTCCAGAGTGATGGATCTCCTAAAATGAGCTTTTTATGTTTATTATACTAAACCCAGCCGGTAGACTTATGTCCGGTATAGTAAAAAGGTCGAGTAGTACTAATCTCCAATTATAAGAAGTTAATACATTAATTTATCAGTAAATTAATAAATTAACGAGCACTATATCTTTGATGTGGGGAGATTAAAGAATAATTAATTAAGTTGTTTTGGAAGCAATTCTGGTGTAGGATGGTAATGCCATAATTAATCCGTTAGTGGTATAATTAATTATGTATTGGGAAATTGATAAAGGTAGATTTAATTAATTAAGTAATTAATTAATCATTATGTCAATTGGTTACGAATTAGACCAAGAACTGGATTAAGGATATGTGAATCCTTGTGTCAGTTGGTTGTGAATCAGACCAGAAACTGGATTAATGATAAGTGAATCCTTGTGTCAGTTGGTTGTGAATCAGTCTAGGAACTGGATTGAAGGAAAATAGGAACCCAGTAGGAAGACCAATCCTAAACCAACTTGGGGTCTCTCTTGTAACTCTATATATAGACAAGGGATTAGCAATTCAAGACACACAATTCATAAGTTTTCAAAACAAGAAAACTAGAGAGAGAAATCAAATTTTCTTCTCTCAAAAATGTTTTTCTTCCCAATAAGTAGTAGGCGGCTGGTTTTCTCCTCCCAAGATTGGCGGTTGGTTTCTCTCCTTGAAACCGGCAGTGCGTGGGTAGAATTCAGGAGGCTCGTGGGCTTCTCTCTAAGGCAGCTGCAACGCGTGAGCTATACACATTAGGCGGCGGCAGTGCTGGTTTTTCTGGCAAGTGGATTGTGGTGATTGCTGATCGATCCAACATTGGATCATTGCCAGCACAACGTACGATCAAAGTCTTGAGGCATACAAGAGAATCACCTAAGTAACACACTTCAAGAGGTAATTCTTATACTTCCGCTTTTAATTAAGAATTTATTCTATGCGTGACAAATCGAATAAGTGCAAGTCAAGAACCTGCGCAATGTTATTTTAAGCAAGGACTGGAATATAGATTGCACTATAGTCTAGGCCTGGTCAAGAGTTCCGATTCTGGAATGCATAGCCCGAAAGTTTGATCGGGCCCGGACAGATAATCTTTCACTGACATTTACAATATCCAATTCCCTAACTAGAAGCATGGAATGTAGTCTAAAGTCTCCTCAACAATCAAATTCCTCAACTCATTAGTCACCTATCGTGTTCCTCCAAGATATTCCTAGGTTTCTCTTCTTCTTTAAAGCCCTTTTCATTAGAGGACTCCTTATCTCCTTTTTCCTCAATGATAGCTCCCACTTTAATGAGTTCACAACTAGGTTTAAAACTTTCATTTGATGAGTTCATTTTGGACTCCTTGATTGAACCTTTAACAACATCAACACCCTTTAAATATTAAGTCCAAGGTCTCTCAATTTGGTCCTCTTGACAACATTGCACAAATTCATTCTCATGACCAATATAGTTTGAACCTATTAAGCATTCTTTCTTGACACATTTGATACTTCTTCTAGTGGCAATTTAGGGTTTCCTTCAATTTTCATTTGAGATTCACTCTCAAATATTTCCTCTTGACATTTGATTTCCACTACTTGCTCTTCATGTTCCAAGGCTTCTCCTTCTAATGAGTCCAAAGATTCCTCCTTAGTTGTATGACTTCCATTCTCCAACATAAGTAGGGCATCCACCGCTTCCATAATAAATTCTTGAGTGTTTTCTCTCCATGATTGTGTGATAGATGATGGAGTTGATGTTTCCATTATGTGATCATCATCTATCTCCACATCTTTACAATATTCCTTATTCAAAACAAGGAGTCTATTTTCATGTTCTTTTTTATAAAACTCTTTTTGTTTTAAATCAAACTCATCCAACTCTCTCATATATACGTCAATCCAATCATCATAGGACATATTCTTGATTTTATCCATTGTCTCATAGTATCCCTCTCCAAAATAACCACTATATCTTAAACCACCTTGGTCATTATTACAACTTCCATTAACCCAATTTGACTAACCGATTACACGTGAACACCTCACTTGGGCTGGTTTTGGCTCCCTTCCATATATGCCATTCATACTTCTCATGTTGGTCATTGGGAACATTTTTGAGTAATTGTAACCATTCCAAGATCTCTCTTCCTTGTGGAAGCTCATTTTCTTTCTCAATCCAATTACCTCACAAAAATTAACAAGTAAATTATGTAAGAATAAGTTAAGAGACGAAAAACAAGACTAATAAAGAAAATTACTGCACTTAACACATTACTCACAAGTACACAAAAGCTCATAAAAACTCTAAAAACTACTAAAAATTCAAAAACAAGTAAACATCACAAAATTTTGACGACAATAATCACTCAAAAATAGACAAATTTCCGTCAATGGAGCCAATTTTTTATGTGCTCTTGTCGTTGTAAAAAGCTTTAGGTGAACACGCAAAAATAAAATTTATATTAACAAAACAAAAACACTAAAACTATAGTATTTAAGGTTTCGTTCCCATGAAATTTGTGGTATCAAGTGAAGTGGTTATTGGGTTTGAGTCCTTACTCACTGCAATTTCTAGTAGTTCTAGTAGTCTATGAATCTAAGAAACTAAACTAGGATAGTGGTTTGGTAAAATCATGCAAATAACAAAATAAGAAAATAAGATAGAATGGGAAAAAGTTGGAAAATCACACCACAACTAAGATCAAAGGGGCTATTGCTAAGTAAATTATCATGCAATTGTTTAAGAACATCCTATTAATACCGTCGTCACTGAATCTATAAGGACTAGAACTAGCCAATAATAGAAATAGGGCCGTTAATCCTATCTATTATCAATCCTCTACTTTACCGCAATAAGATTGAGTTCATCAATCCAAACTAAGACCACTTGTTCGATAAAACAATGAAACTTGAAGCACAAGACAACATTATCTATCAACCACATGTTCCTCAAAATAGATAATCAACATGAATCTCAGCAATAAAGTAGATTCAACATGTAGATCGATGACAAGATAAGCATGAATAACCAAAAAGAGAAACAAAAATCACATGGAAGTAATGAGAATATCATGGATTAGTTCAATGAGTAAGAAAGGTGAGGCCTTAGCATAAAAAATGTAAGATAACTCAACAATCCTTAGCACCTCCACCATATAAAAACACAAAATAACCATTAAATAAATTGTCTTTGCCCACATCTATTGAAAATCCACTACCCCCTATCATTTAGAAGGGTAGATTTCCCTAAAATCTACTTAGAACATGAGTGTTCTAAGAGAATTCATAGGTGTGTGTTGTTGGAGTTGAATACATAAGCTATGCTTGTATTGTACTTTTTCCCAATAATATATCGATTTATGTTTTGGTTATATCTTGTTCTGCATGATATGTCCATTTGTATTATGTAGATAGATGATGAGGTGTCTTGTGTGACACACTAGATCTCATCATTGGTTGAAAGAGATAATATATAAATGAGGTTCGTAACTGAGATAGCTTTGGACAAACTGTCGGTTTAGGTTATTATGTGATTCGGATAATTGGTTTGTCTAAACTAATTGAATCATATAGATATGCCCGGGGCGTATTGAACTTGACCATTAAGAATGATTTGTCTTGTACTGATTTAATAGACAAATCGTTCTTGGTATTCTATCTCTTAATCCCTAGACTCGAGCGGGCATGAGGATTAGACATAGTGTACTTTGATCTGCCAAAGGGTGAGGTCAATAGTGGCCAATAGTCTCGGTAGGTTGGGTACGCGTGTTTAGTTACTTGGTGTGCTACTGTTTGTCGAAAGGAAACCATGTACCGGTGCGTCCGGGGTGATTGTGCTCCCGAGATGAGCTCGTAAAGTTTATTATACTAAACCCGGCCGGTGAACTTATGTCCCGTATAGTAAAAAGGTCGAGTGGTACTAGTCTCGAAATTAAAGAGGTTAATTAATTAATTTATCAGTAAATTAATATATTAACGAGCACTATATCTTTGATATGGGGAGATTATAAATATAATATATTAAGTTGTTCCGGAAACAATTCTGGTGTAGTATGGTAGTGCTATAATTAATCCGTTAGTGGTACGATTAATTATGCATTGGGTTGTTGACAAAGGTAAATTTAATTAATTAAGTAATTAATTAATCCTTGTGTCAGTTGGTTGTGAATCGTACCAGGAACTGGTTTGGGATAAGTGAATCCCTGTATCAGTTGGTTGTGAATCATCCCAGGAACTGGATTAGGATAAGTGAATCCCTGTGACAGTTGGATGTGTATCAGTCCAGGAACAGGATTGAAGGAAAACAGAAACCCAATAGGAAGACCAATCCTAAACCAACTTGGGGTCTCTCTTGTAGCTCTATATATAGACAAGGGATTAGCTATTCAAGACACACAACTCCATAGATTCAGATTTCAAGAATCTAGAGAGAGAAAATCCTTCTCTCTCCAAGTTGGATTTTTGGGCATTATTTACGGCTGGTTTTCTTCCTCCCTTGGCCGAATTTTTGGCCTATTTTATACCAGTTGCGCGCAGCTTTCTCTCTCTCTGGGCGGTGCATTTACAGTACGTGCCAGGTGCAGAGGTGCTAGAATTTTCTAACAGGTGGATTATGGTGATTAGCTGATCAATTGATTTCTAGTTCGTTGCCCACACAACGTGAAGTCAAAGTCTTGAGGCATACAAGAGAATCACCTGAGTGCACGCTTCAAATGTACTTTTCTAAGATTCTGCTTTTAATTAGAAATTTTTGTTGCGTGATAAATCGAATAAGTGCTAACTCAGATCCTATGGCAATCCTTTCAATTGGTATCAGAGCCAAGTTTTGGGTTCTGTGCTTGTTCGATTTATTACATAGTTTTATTTACAGGTGGTTAAGAAATCCCGACTATTGTGGTTTCGTTTATATGGGTTTTAATTAAACTCCAGGACATGTCAGAATTTGATTTTATTATGAATATTTGTAATAGTATAACTAGTGCTGGAAGCCGTGTAGGATTAGATTAAATCTGTAGTAGGATTTTTTCACTTAATTTTGATTATTTAATTTTCCTAGAAAGCCTTGTAGTAAGAGAATTAATTTTTGTAATCGAAGGCGTTATGGTGGGAACTTGAATTCGTGGGTTTTGGGTTATCGTTAATTTATAGAAACCCAGGAAAACCCAGAACGAATTGTAAGAAGACCAAATAGCATGGGAAAAGCGAAGGAGGGGGTGGTGGCAGGAGGTGGCGCCGGGGACCAACCGCCGGCAGCAGTCGCCTCCGGATCGCCAGCAACGGCAGCGCTGCTGTGCCAGCCACCGCAGCAGCACTGCGCGCGCGGCGCACCCCTTTGGGCGTGCTGCGCGTGTGTAGCCCATTCGGGCTGTGATTTCGGCCCGGTTTTTTCTCCAATTTTCACTTTTTAAGTTCAAGACTCTTTCCATCGAGTGACGTGATGGGACACGAGATCAAGGCAGAAGATAGAAGCAATTAAAACCATAATAGTCAGGGAATTTATTTTTCGTATTTATTTCCTATTTTTGTTGTTTTAATTTTTATGCTGTATTTAGATGCATGATTTTAAAGCATGTTGGTTTTATGGTTGCATATAACTTAGGGTTAGTTAATTGCATGTTAAAACCAAAAAACCCTCAATTTGGAAATCTAAGTGGAAGCGGGTTGTTTTAATATTCCCATAGCCACCATTACGAGTTCATATGCGATGTGGGTGGGCTTGTGCATTGGCATTAGGGCCTTCCTCTATTCGGATTAGTCCAGCCCCGAGATCGCTAGATTATGAATTTCTGAGTAAGATGACTAGAGCGAGTTTAATTAGGAGAAATGCGACACCCTCTCCATCTGAGGCGCACTATCCTGAGGTAACAAACTCAGAAGTCACGTAATGGCATACGCTTAGTGTATGATCTGCAGTATTCCTCCCATGAGGTTACGCTACTTATTTGTACGGCTGAAAGCATCGACTATTAGCTACATTGATCAATAGATCATTTGGTCAGATGGTGTAGTTAATGAATTTGGTTCTTCTCAAACGAATGTGGGTTAGCGTAAACGTCCACACTACGTGGCTTGCGAGAATCCCGGTGGATGAGATGTTGGTGGATTATAATTATTGTTTTGAGGGAAGTCAATAGTTAATAGAATTTCATGTTTTCAAAATTCTAGGTTAATAAGTGAAACATTGTCTGTTTGTTAATTTTACAGTTTTATCGATATGGCATTCAACCCCTTAGCTGCTATTTTGAAAGACAATAAATTAACTGGAACCAATTAAGTCGACTGGAGTCGGAACTTGGACATAGTCTTGGCGGCTGAGCAGTATAAGTTTGTGCTCACAGAAGTATGTCCAGATGTGCTTGATGAGAACTCTCTTCAAGAGGATAGGGATGCCTATGCCCGGTGGAGAAAAGCGGATGAGATGGCACGGTGCTATATTTTGGCCTCTGTGTCAAATGTGCTGCAACATCAGCTTCATCCCATGGTCTCTGCCTTCAACATGATGGCTCACCTGATAGAGATATTCGCGCATCAAGGCAGGACTGCTAGGCAAACAGCCATGAGGAAATTAATGAACTCAAAGATGGCTGAAGGTGGATCGGTGAGAGATCATGTGCTACACATAATTAGTAACATCAATGAGATAAAGGTGTTGGGAGGAGAAATCGACCCAGAAAGTCATATAGATATTATCCTCCAGAGTCTACCATCTATTTTTGATTAGTTTTGGGTCAATTATAACATAAACAAAAGAGTCTATACTCTACCGGAGCTCTTAACTGATTTGGTGGTGGCAGAAGGCATCTTCCACGAGAAGAAGCAAGCCTTGGTCGTAGTAAAGGCTTCAGGTTCTTCTTCTGCACCTAAAGTCAATAAGAATAAGAAGAAGAAGAATGCTAGGAAACTTGCTGCAAAGCCCGAGACCGCAAATAGGAGCAAGCTCAAAGGCAAGTGCTTCAAGTGCGGTAAAACAGGACACTGGAAAGCGGATTGTCCAAAGCTTAAAGGTACGATATTTTCTGCCCTAATTACTGAGACATGTTTAGCGGTGATTCCCATAGATACTTGGTGTGTGAATTCAGGCACCACTGATCATGTTTGTAATTCCTTGCAGGGGTTCCAAGTAACCCGAAAGCTTAGGGAGGGCGAACTAGACATCTACATGGGCGACACTACAAGAGTGTCAATATAAGCAGTGGGATTTGTCAATTCAAATTTTGAAAATTATAGATTAGAGTTAGTTAATTGTCTTTATGTACCGAGTTTTAGAAAAAACCTTATTTTGGTTTCTAATCTTTTAAAGAATGGTTATAAGTTTTTTTTCCTGATGAGTCTGTATTTATTAGAAGAAATGGGAAACTTATTTGTTCTAGTTCATTGGTTGACAATTTATTTGTGGTTAACTCTAATTCCCCTGTTGCGCAAAACACAGAAACAGATAGCTCTTTATCTAACATTAATAAGAGGAAGAAACCTTCTAAAATAAATCAAACCTATCTTTGGCATCTCAGGCTAGGTCATATAAACCTTAGTAGGATTCAGAGGTTGGTTAATTATGGACCTTTAGGTTCATTAGAGATTGACAGTTATGCAACTTGCAAATCTTGCTTGGAAGGTAAGATGACCAAGAAACCTTTTAAGGCAAAAGGTTATAGAGCTAAGGAAGTATTAGAGTTGATTCATTCTGACTTGTGTGGATCAATGACGGTCCAGGCATGAGGTGGGTTTGAGTATTTCGTGACGTTCATGGATGACTACTCAAGGTACGGGTACATTTACCTAATGCGTCACAAGTCCGAATATTTTTGCAAGTTCAAAGAGTTTCGAGTAAATGTGGAGAAGCATCATGGTAAGAGTATCAAAACACTGCGTTCAAATCGTGGTGGGGAGTACATTTCCTATGAATTTTGAGAATACCTCAGTGTGGTCGGAATTCAGTCTCAGTTATCTGCACTTAGCACGCCACAGAAAAACGGTGTAGCAGAAAGGAGGAATCAGACTCTTATGGAAGTGGTTAGGTCTATGATAAGCTATAGTGATTTACCAAGTTTTTTCTGGGGATATGCCTTAGAAACGATGATGTATATTCTTAATCTTGTACCATCTAAAACCGTGCCTTCAACCCCATTGGAGTTGTGGAATGGGTGCAAGCCCAGTCTAAGACATCTCAGAATTTGGGGTTGCCCAGCACATGTGCTTAAGGCAGATACGACTAAGTTAGATGCGAAATTAATGCTGTTTATAGGATATCCTAGGGGAACAAAAGGTGGTCTGTTTTATAGTCATAAAGATCAGAAGGTGGTGGTTAGTACCGATGCTAGATTTTTGGAAGAGGACTATGTCTTAGACCACAAGCCTAAGAGTAAGATAGTACTAGAAGAGCTTAGACAAAAAACTACTAATCCTGATGCACATGCACAAGTAGATACACCACAAACTGCACATGAGATCACAGAGGATGCGCCTACACAGGTGGTGCTTCGTCGTAGTGGAGGGTTATGAGATAGCCCGATATGTTCATTGGCGTGGGAGAGGCCTCAGACCTAGTCCCAGGCGCGCCTGAACCTGACCCAGTTAACTACAATGAGGCTCTCCGAGATGAAGATGTAGAGTCTTGGCGTAAGGCAATGATATCCGAGGTGGGGTCAATGGACCACAATCAAGTCTGGGAGCTTATGAACCTGCTAGATGGGTTCAAGCCCATTGGATGTAAGTGGGTCTACAAACGTAAGACATGACCTGACGGGAATGTGGAAACCTTTAAAGCTAGGCTGGTGGCGAAGGGGTATACTTAGAAAAATGGAATCGATTATGAGGAAACCTTCTCCTCGATAGCCATGCTTAAGTCGATCCAGATTCTCTTGGCCATAGCTGCTCATTTAGACTACGAGATTTGGCAGATGGATGTCAAGACATCTTTCCTAAACGGAAGTCTTGAGAAAACCATCTTTATGCAACAACTAGAGGGATTCATTGAAAAAGGCCAAGACCATAAGGTTTGCAGGCTTAAGAGGTCCATTTACGGACTTAAGCAGGCATCCAGATCTTGCAGCATCCTGTTTGATGAGGTAATCCAGTCCTTCAGATTTACTCAGTGTCCAGATGAGTAATGTGTGAATCGCAGACGTGATGGAAACTCAGTGGTGTTTCTTGTGCTTTACGTAGATGACATTCTATTGATTGGCAACAACAAGAAAGTGTTATCAGACGTAAAGGCATGGCTGTCCAAGTAGTTTGATATGAGGGAATTAGGGGAAGCGGGACATATCCTTGGGATAAAGATAATTCGATATCGTAGGAAATGTTCGTTAACGCTCTCCCAAGCTTCTTACATAGATACGATTCTAGCCCATTTTGACATGCAGAACTCCAAGAAAGGTTTTCTACCTTTCTGACATGGAGTGTATCTATCTAAGGAACAGTCCCCTAAGACTGTTTAGGAGATAGAGGCAATGAAGACAGTTCCTTATGCTTCGACAGTAGGAAGTCTCATGTATGCCATGTTGTGTACGAGGCCTGATATCTATTATGCCATTGGCATGGTAAGCAGATATCAGAGTAACCCTGGGAAAGCTCATTGGGAGGTAGTAAAATGCATTCTCAAGTATTTGCGCAGAACAAGGGACCAAGTTCTGGTCTATCAGGCGCCTGAGTTGGTACCCCGAGGTTACATAGATTCAGATTTCCAAGGCGACAGGGACAAGAGCAAGTCTACCTCAGGGTATGTGTTTACTCTGGGAGGTGGAGCCATAGTTTGGCTGAGTGTCAAACAGAAATGCGTGGCGGACTCTACCATGGAGGCTGAGTACGTTGCCACATCATAGGCAGCGAAAGAAGCAGTATAGCTCAAGAACTTCCTAGTGGACTTAAATGTGATTCCTAGTTTCCAGAAGTCTATCAGGGTTTATTGTGATAACAACGGTGCAGTAGCAAACTCGAAGGAACCACGAGCCCACAAGGCGAGTAAACATATACAGCGTAAGTACCACCTGATACGAGACATTGTAAAAAGGGAAGACGTGGTCGTGGCTAAGATAGCTTCAGAAGATAACCTTGCAGATGCGTTCACGAAGACATTGAATTCGAAAGTCTTTGAGGCTCACGTGGAGGGCATGGGAATCAGATACTTAGGAAAGCCATGACAGTTTTTCTAGATATATAGCAACAGAATGTATAGGAGTTGTATGTAGTTGTATACTTAAAGCACAGCTTAAGTATTAGTGGGAGATTGTTGGAGTTGAATACATAAGCTATGCTTGTATTGTACTTTTTCCCAGTAATATATCAATTTATGTTTTGGTTATATCTTGTTGTGCATTATATGTCCATTTGTATTACGTAAGTAGATGATGAGTTGTCTTGTGTGACACAGTAGATCTCATCATTAGTTGAAAGACGTAATACATAAATGAGGTTCGTAACCGAGACAGCTTTGGACAAACTGTTGGTTTAGGTTATTATGTGATTCGGATAATTGGTTTGTCTAAACTAATTGAATCATATAGAAATGCCCGGGGTGTATTGAACTTGACCATTAAGATGATTTGTCTTGTACTGATTTAATAGACAAATCGTTCGTGGTATTCTATCTCTTAATCCCTAGACTCGAGCGGACATGAGGATTAGACATAGTGTACTTTGATCTGCCAAAGGGTGAGGTCAATTGTGGCCAATAGTCTCGGTAGGTTGGGTACGCGTGTTTAGTTACTTGGTGTGCTGCTGTTTTCAAAAGGAAACCATGTACCGGTGCGTCCGTGGTGATGGTGCTCCCGAGATGAGCTCGTAAAGTTTATTATACTAAACCCGGCCGGTAAACTTATGTCCGGTATAGTAAAAAGGCCGAGTGGTACTAGTCTCGGAATTAAAGATGTTAATTAATTAATTTATCAGTAAATTAATATATTAACGAGCACTATATCTTTGATGTGGAGAGATTATGAATATAATTTAATTAAATTGTTCGGAAGCAATTCTGGTGTAGGATGGTAGTGCCTAATTAATCCGTTAGTGGTACGATTAATTATGTATTGGGTTGTTAACAAAGGTAGATTTAATTAATTAAGTAATTAATTAATCCTTGTGTCAGTTGGTTATAAATCATACCAGGAACTGGTTTGGGATAAGTGAATCCCTATATCAGTTGGTTGTGAATCATCCCAAGAACTGGATTGGGATAAGTGAATCCCTGTGACAGTTGGATGTGTATCAGTCTAGGAACAGGATTGAAAAAAAACAAAAACCCAGTAGGAAGACCAATCCTAAACCAACTTGCGGTCTCTCTTGTAACTCTATATATAGACAAGGCATTAGCTATTCAAGACACACAACTCCATAGATTCATAATTCAAGAATCTAGAGAGAGAAAATCTAGAGAGAGAAAATTTTCTCTCTCCAAGTTGGATTTTTGGGCATTATTTGCGGCTGGTTTTCTTCCTCCCTTAGCCGAATTTTTGGCTTGTTTTATACTAGCTGAGCGCAGCTTTCTCGATCTCCGGGCGGTGCGTTTACAGTACCTGTCAGGTGCAGCGGTGCTAGAATTTTCTAACAGGTGGATTGTGATGATTAGCTGATCAATTGATTTCTAGTTCGTTACCCACACAACGTGAAGTCAAAGTCTTGAGGCATACAAGAGAATCACCTGAGTGCACGCTTTAAATGTACTTTTCTAAGATTCCGGTTTTAATTAGAAATTTTTGTTTCGTGGTAAATCGAATAAGTGCGAACCCAGATCCCGTCGCAATCTTTCATGTGTGTGTGTGAAAAGGTGAGAAAGTGTGTGTTTCTTCCTCCCTAAGCTAAACTCTCTAAATTATCTAAATTATGAAAAACACACTTAGGTGTGTTGTATGTGATCTACTATGTCTTTAGAAGGAGTCTTGACCTCTAAGAAAAGCCCCAGAGGGCTAAAATTTGTATTATATAAGAAAAGTCATGCCAAGGGTAAAGTTGGAACTTCAGTAGTGGTTTTTCGGGTGATAACTAGGCGGTGGTGCCGTGGTGACGCCGAGGTCGGCAGCGGTCAGGCATTGGTGTTGTGCAGACGTCAGTGTTGGCAGCAACAAGGCGCTAGTGCCCAGAGAACGCTGGACTCAAAATCTTCTTCTATCTGTGCTGATTCCAAACTCTTCTTTTTAAGTTTCAATCTTGCGTGATTTCTTCTTTTTTCCAGCAAAAGGCTTTAAGTTTTACCCAAAATCTCAAAAGTGTCTCCTTTCTACAAAATCATACAAATCCAACTATGAGTGCATTGAAAGCTCACAAAAGATGTCATATTCATTGTAAACCAACTAAAAATAAGTTAAACATGCATAAATTTGGGTTATAAAAATGTATATTTTGGAGTCACGTCAGGGTGCCTCCCGAAAGCACTGTATTTACAATCTTTAGCTCGACTATTGCTTGTTTATCTTCTTTCAAGGTTCTCCCAAGGTTCTCCCCCTCGCCAAGGATGTTCTGATGTCTCTAAGCTCTTATCGTATTTCCATAATTACTGTGGTTAGGGAATTTGGGATTGCAGAAAGGAAATCCTGATTGTGGAATTCAAGATCCCTTGTTCTCCATTCAGTTATGAGTATGTCAGCGGTGTCATCTCCCAGTGGTCTATTTAACCACTCATACTGGTCTTTCATCTTGGTCTCAAACATCACCAACAACACACTTATGTTCAACCAGGCTCCCAAAGGGAATGAATCCATGGTCTTGATTCACCAAAGATTCCTCAATGCACTGAGAGATGATACTACCCACATCTAGTTCATTTTCTTCTATCACGAGGATGACAATTTTCAATTGAAACTCAGCAACCCGATTGAAGAAATTATCTGCCCGGGTATGGTTAAAAATCTCACTTTCGTGCAATGCATTCCATAATCGGAGATTCTCAACCAAACTTGAATGCTCGTGTAATACGATTCAAACCCTTTTAAAATATCATAAAAGCACCGGATCTTAGTTTTACTTTATTCGATTTCTCATGCATTCAAACAACTCTAATTAAAGCGGAAGGAAAAAAAATTAACCTTTGAAGCGTGTACTTAAGGATTCCCTTGTATGACTCTGAGACCCATCTGGAATCTGTGTGGGCAGTTATTCACCAAACGAACATATCAACAAAAATAAAACCAACACAAAAACCCCTTCGAAGGAATTTCCAGCCACTGCCGCCTCTACCACACGTCTCACGTGCCGATGCCGAAAAAAATGTGCCGCCTGTCCGAGTCTTCACGCGCCGCCAAGTCGGTTGAATTCACCAACCGCTGCCACTGCCTGCGCACAACTTCGAGAAGCATGCCGATCGTGAAAGATTACCTACTTCAAAAGAGAATTGATTGATTTCTCTCTCCAGATATTCTCTCTCTAGTTTCTTGAATTATGAAACTATGAATTTTTTTGTATTGATTATTGCTAATCCCTTGTCTATTTATAGAGATACAAGGGAGACCTTAAGTATGCTTGAGTTAAGCCTTTCTTGTGGGCTTTGGATTTACTAATTTCCTAATCTCAATTAGTTACCAAAACCAATTAGTTTCAAAATCCAGTTAGATTTCCTAATTCTTGGATTTCCTATTTCTAATTGAACTTTAATCCTTAATTAATTAATTAATTCCATTTTGTCAATTTACTAATTGACCCTTAGGATTAATTAATTAATTAATTCTACTTTATCAATTAAACCAACAAATAATATATCATACCACTAACGGATTAATTATGGAATCACTACTCAAACCAAAATTGCTTTCGGAACCACTAAATTAATTATTCTTTATTCTCCCTACGTCAAAGATATAGTGCTCGTCAATTTATTAATTTACTAATAAATTAATTTATCGACTTCTTATTATCCGATACTTGTACCACTTGATTTTATTACTATAACAGACATAAAATCCACTGGCCAGATTTAGTATAATAAATCTTTCAAGTTCATCTCGAGAGCACTATCACCCCGGACGCACTGGTACATGGTTTTCTTCGACTTGCAACGACACACTAAGCAACCAAACACACACAGCCAACCTACCTAGACTATAGGCCTTAAGTGACGGCACTTTTTGGCAAATCAAACTACGCAATGCTCAATCCTCATGCTCATTCTCATATAGGGATTAAGAGATAGAATACAAGGTTTGAATTAACTACTAATGAACAGTACAAGTTAATTCAATCCTAAACAGTCATGCTCAATATGTCCCGAGCATATCTATATGATTCAATTAGTCTAGACCAACTAATCTCAGAATCACATATGACTTAAACCGACAGTATGTCCAAACTGTCTCAACTATGAGCCTAATTTATATATCAAGACTTCAACCAATGATGAGATCTACTGTGCTACACCTGGCACCTCAGAATCTAGCCACACGATATAATTGGACTACATATGTAAAATATAAAGCATTTAACTGAAACATTTAACTCGATATATATACTGAGAAAATAGTTTTCATACAAGCAAAGCTTTCAGTATTCAAACCAACTATCTCCCACTAATACTTAAAGCTATGTTTCTAAGTATAAAACTGGCTACAAAATCCAAATCAATACTGATATATTAAAAAAATACAGAACTGTCAAGGCTCTGCTAAGTATCTAACTCTCATGCCTTCCACATGAGCCTCAAAAGCAGTCAATGTCTTTGTGAACGGATCTGCAAGATTTTCTGCTGATGCTATCTTTGCCATGACCACATCTCCTCTCTTAACGCTCTCTCATATTGGGTGGTACTTGCGCTCTATGTGTTTACTCGCTTTGTGAGCTCGTGGTTCTCTTGAGTTGGTTACTGCACCATTGTTATCACAGTACACTGTGATTGATCTTGGCAACTCAGGAATCACTTCTAAGTCCACTAGGAAGTTTCTGAGCCACACTGCATCTTTTCGTTGCCTCTGATGTTGCGACATATTCAGCCTCCATGGTAGAGTCCGTCATGCATTTCTGCTTGACACTCCTCCAAACTATGGCTCCACCTTCCAAATCCAAAGGTAGACTTACTCTTGTCTTTATCGCATTGGAAATCCAAATCTGTGTAATTATGGGGCACAAGCTCTTGCGCCTGATAGACCAACACTTGGTCTCTCATTCTAGGAAAATACTTGAGGATGCACTTTACAGCCTCCCAATGAGTTTTTTTGGGGTTACTCTGATATCTGCTAACCATGCCAACAATATAGCAAATATCAGGTCTCGTACATAACATTGCATACATGAGACTTCCTACTGCATATGCATAAGGAACTGTCTTCATGGCTTCTATCTCCTCAACAGTCTCCGGTGACTGTTCTTTTGACAGATGCACTCCATGTCTGAAAGGTGAAAAACCTTTCTTGAAGTTCTGTATGTTAAAATGAGCCAGAATCATGTCTATGTATGAAGCCTATGAAAGCATCAAGGAACATTTGCTACTATCTCAAATAATATTGATCCCAAGGATGTGTCCAGCTTCTCCCAAGTCCTTCATATCAAACTTTTTAGACAACCATGCCTTTATGTCTGATAATACTTTCTTACTATTGCCAATAAGAACAATAACATCTACGTAAAGTACATGAAACACCACTATATTTCTGTCATGTCTGCGTACACATACTACTCATCTGGACACTGAGTAAATCTGGATTACTTCATTGATGTAACCCTAAGTTACATCAATTTTCACAGCATTTTCGATAGAAGTCCACTACATTTAGATAGAGTTTTGATCACTCTGGTATACTTTCCAAGCTTATAATGAACTTTGTTGAAAATGCAGGGTAAGGTTTGGTTATGTCAATTTTCCACCACTAATGAGGTCATAAAGTGCTAAATTGATGCAATTGGCCAAAATAGTCATTACTAGAAGTACGTTAAGCAATTCAGATGGGCATGTATGCTAAAAAGACTGTTATACCCCTGTTATTTAAGGCAATTGCAACCCTAGAATATTGTAATAGTATAAATTGTGTTTGGACAAATCCTGTTTGGTAACTTTTGCTTTGTCTATTCCATTTTGGGAGCCGACTGCTCTGCTTGTGCTCACGGTAGCTAGGGTTTCTTCAAGATATGGCAAATCAGCTTGGAACCATGTGGTTCTAAGCGGTTCATGGTGGTTTGATCCCAGATCTGGCAATCCTAGTTGGAATCAGTGCATTTGCACTTGTCGGAGCTGCTTGGTATTTCATTTATTCAGCTTGGTTAGACACTCTTACTATTACGGGGTGACAGACCGTTTTAAGCACCAGTGAGTTGACTGAATCTTGTATTGTTTATGCTCCTTTTGTGTTACATTGTATTTGAATTCCTTTGATTTGTTATGTATTGGTGGAACGAGTTTTTAATTAATCTTACCTTAGCTGACTTTTGGCGATTTGGCCATTACATTAATGGAGATTGAATCTTGAGTAAACTTATTATCTTGCTGGCGGTTTCCTCTTTTGGAGATTGAATCTTGAGTAAGTTTATTATCTTGTTTGTGGTTTCCTTGTGTAATGTGAAAATTAGATCTTGTTAGCCATTTAAGTCTAAGATTTGTAGAGAATTAGTGAGGCCAGTGCATGATGAATATTAGAAGCCGATAAAGGCGATTGAACACCCACTCCAACTTAATCAATTTATTTTCTATAATTTTGTATGTTTTAATTTTATCAAATCAAATCTATTTCAATATTTGCAACTAGCATGCTGTTATTCCGATTAAATACATAAGTGTTCAAGTGTTCCATGTGGATACGATACCCTTCTCTACTATACGATAGGATTTGTGGTCCTTAAGTGTACAGAAATAAAGGTTTTTATTTGTGTTGCTTTTACATACATCACTTTTTGGTGTCATTGCCGGGAAGCGTGGTAGCTCTTATGTATCTACTTTTTTTTGTTGATTGTGTAGTGTAGAAACCACATTATGGATCCTGAGTATAAAGAAAGTGATCGAGCTCTTGTTTTTTGGGGATGTAACCAAGGAACAGTTAAGAAATTACTATTTAACTGTAGTAGGTAAAGGGTATAGAAGGTGTACTGATGAAGAGTTACGATAGAAGTAGTGGTAAGAACAAAGAGGGAGTCATGATTTAACTAGGACAGAGATTAATCTTATGTTCAACTTTTTCAGAATGGAAAGGGAATTACCAATGATGCAAATGGAACTAGAGAAGGGGCTGGAGAGGCCATTTAGAAAGGAAAGTGAGATCAAAGTGGAAGAAGTAAGTGTTAGGTTTGAATACATAAGCTATGCTTGTATTATACTTTTTCCCAGTTAATATATCGATTTAATGTTTTGGTTTATATGTTGTGCACATATTATCTATTTATATTATGTAATTAGATGATGAGGTGTCTTGTGTGACACAGTAGATCTCATCATTGGTTAAAAGACATAATGTATAAATGACCTTCGTAACCGAGACAATTTTGGACACGCTGTCAGTTTAGGTTATTATATAATTCAAAAAATTGGTTTGTCTAAACTAATTGAATCATATAGATATGCCCGAAGCATATTGAACTTGACCATTTAGAGTGATTTGTCTTGTACTGATTAATAGACAATTCGTTCTTAGTATTCTATCTATTAATCTCTAGACTTGAGTGGGCATGAGGATTAGACATAGTGTACATAGATCTACCGATGTGAGAGGTCTATTGTGGCCAATAGTCTCGGTCAGTTAGGTGCGCGTGTTTAGTTACTTTGTGTGCTACTGCTTGTCGAAAGGAAACCATGTATCAGTGCGTCCGGGGTGATGGTGCTCCCGAGATGAGCTCGTTATGTTTGTTATACTAAACCCAGCTGGTGGACTTATGTCTGGTATAGTAAAAATGTCAAGTGGTACTAATCTCGGAACTAAATTAACGAGCACTAAATCTTTGATGTGGAGAGATTAAGAATAAATTAATTTAGTTGTTGCAGAAGTAATTCTGGTGTAGGATGGTAGTGCCAAAATTAATCCGTTAGTGGAACGATTAATTTTGTAGTGGGTTAATTGAATAAGTAGAATTAATTATTTAATTAATTATTCCTAAGGGTTAATTAAGTAATTAACAAAGTGGAATTATTTAATTAATTAATTAAGTCTTAATTTTCAATTAGAATTAGGAGATCCTATAGATTAGGAATTCTAATTGGATTATGACTATCCTATTAGAATGGTTACCTAATTGGATTTGGAAACTAATTAATTACATAAACCCATTAGGAAGATCAATCCTAAACCAACTTGGTGTCCTCTTATAGCTCTATATATAGACAAGAGATTAGCAATTCTATAACACACAATTCATAAGTTTTCAATACAAGAAAACCAGATATATAAAATCCTAGAGAGAGAATTTATTTTTTCTCTTCTAAAAGTTATATTTTTTAAAGCTTGGTGCGGCTGCTCCTTCTCCTAGATCAGTGGCCAGTTGACGACTAAGCTACTCGGCGGGGCGTGGAGGTTTGAGCTAGCAGCGCGTGAGGCGAGCAGGCGGCGCGTGCGATGGTCCGTATCGGCGCGTGCGGCAAGCGGCGAGTGGCCAAAGAGTCCCGACGTGATTTGTGTGTTCAATTTTTTATCATTGGTTCGTTAGTTCATTGCCCACACAACGTTCGAGCCTAGTCTTGAGTTATACAAGCTATCACCTGAGTTTATGCTTCAAGAGGTATTTCTAACTTTCGCTTTAATTATAAATTATTTTGTTGCATGATAAATCGAATAAGTGCATACCAAGATCCTGTGCAATGTTATTTCATGCAAGAATTGGAATAGCGATTGTGCTAGAGTCTAGGCTTGGTCAAAGATTCCAATTTTGGAATACGTAACACGAAAGTGAAGTTTTGACTGGGTTCCGGGTAGATAATCTTTCAATTGGTATCAGAGCCTGGTTTTGAGTTTTGTGCTTGTTCGATTTATTATATGGTTTTATTTACAGGTGGTTTAGAAATCCCGACTATTATAGTTGCGTTAGTATGGTTTCTTTAATAAACGCTGGGACATGTCCGGGTTTTGGTTGTTATGAAAACTTGTAATAGTAAAACCACGTGCTGGAAGCCGTGTAGGATTATATCAAATCTGTAGTAGGATTTTTTCTATGTAATTTTGATTTTATTTTCCTAGATGGCTTGTAGAAGGAAAATTTATTTTGTAATTGAAGGCGTTATGGCGGGCGACTTGAATTCGTGGGTTTTGATTTATCATCAATTCATAGAAAATCAAGAAAACCCAGAATGAATTGCAAAAAGATCAAATAACGTAGAAGAAGCGAAGGAGGTATCGGAGGTGGGCAGCAGCGCTGACGACGACTCGCCGGTGGGAGCCGCCGCCAGCACCGGCACTGACAGCAGCACGCAACAGTAGCTGTGCTTGCCGCGCAAGGCCCGTTTGGCTCACGCACGTAGCCATTTTTCCTCCAGGGTTCCTTTTTTTTGAAATTCAACTTTTCAAGACTCAATTCATCGAGTGGCGTGACGGGACACGAGATCAAAGCAGAAGATGGAATCAATTAAAACCATAAGAGTCAGGAAATTTATTTTACGTATTTATTTCCCGTATTTATAGTTTTAATTTTTGTGCTTTAATTTTTGTGTTGTATTTTAGATGCATAATTTGAAAGCATGTTGGTTTTATGTTTGCACATAACTTAGGATTAGTTAATTGCATGTTAAAACTGGATAAACCCTCAGTTTAGAAATCTAAGTGGGAGCGGGTTGGTTTAATATCCCCATAGCCACCATTATGAGTTCATATGTGATGTGGGTGGACTTGCGCGTTGGTATTAGGGCCTTCCTCTAAATCGGATGAGTCTAACCACAAGATCGCTAGATTATGAATTTCTAAGTAAGATGACTAGAGTAAGTTAAACTATGAGAAATGCGATACCCTCTCCATCTGAGGCGCACTATCCTGAGGTAACAAGCTCATAAGTCACGTAATGACACACACTTAGTGTACGATTTGTAGTATTCCTCCCATCGAGGTTACGCTACTTATTTGTACGGCTGAAAGCACCGACTATTAACTACATTGATCAATAGATCGTTTGGTCAGATAGTGTACTGAATGAACTTGGTTCTTCTTAAACGAATATGGGTTAGCGTAAATGTCCACACTATCGTGGCTTGCGAGAATCCCAGTGAATGAGATGTCGGTGGTTTAAATTATTGTTTAAAGAAAGTCAATAATTGTTTAGAATTTCATGTTATTTTCAAAATTCTAGGATAAATACTAAAACATTGTCTGTTTATTTAATTTACAGTCTTCGATATGGCATTCAATCTTTTAGCTACAATATTGAAAGACAACAAACTTACCTGTCCGAATTATGTCGACTGGAGTCAGAATTTGGACATTGTCCTGACGGCTAAGCAGTATAAGTTTGTGATCACCGGAGTCTGTCCATATGTGCCTGACAATGAATCTTCTCAGGATAATAGGGATGCCTATGCGAGGAGAAGAAAGATGAGATGGTGCGGTGTTATATTCTAGCCTCTGTGTCGAATGTTCTACAACATCAGCTTCATCCCATGATCTTTGCCTTTAACATGATGGCACACCTGAAAGAGATGTTCGCTCATCAAGGCAGGACAGCTAGGCAACCTGCCATGAGAAAGATCATGAATACCAAAATGGCTGAGGGCTCATTGGTGAGAGATCATGTGCTTCACATGATCAGCAACATCAATGAGATAAAGGTGTTGGGAGGTGAGATTGATCTGGAAAGTCAGATCGATACCATCCTCCAGAGCTCACCCTCTAGTTTCGATGTGAGATTGATCTGGAAAGCCAGATCGATACCATCCTCCAAAGCTCACCCTCTAGTTTCGAGGTGAGATTGATCTGGAAAGTCAGATCGATATCATTCTCCAGAGCTTACCCTCTAGTTTCGAGTAGTTTCGGGTCAACTATAACATGAACCAATGAGTTTACACTATACCCGAGCTCCTAACAGCATTGGTGTCCGCCGAAAGTATCTTCCACAAGAAAAAACAAGCTTTGGTCACAGTTAAGGCTTCAAGCTCTTCTTCTGCACCTAAAAGCAAGAACAAGAAGAAGAAAAACACAAAGAAACATACCGCCAAGCCAGACATCGCAAAGCAGAATAATCCTAAACGCAAATGCTTCAAGTACGATAAAATGGGACATTGGAAATCAGATTGTCCAAAGCTTAAAAGTATGCTAGTTTCTGCCTTAATTACTGAGACATGTTTAGCGGTGATTCCCACAGATACTAGGTGTGTGGATTCAGGCACCACTGACCATGTTTGTAATTCTTTGCAAGGGTTCTAAGTAACCCGAAAGCTTAGAGAATGCGAGCTGGATATCTACTTGGGCGACACTACGAAAGTGCCAGTGGAAGCAGTGGGAGTAGTTAGCCTTACTTTCTAAAATTGTAGGCTAAATTCAGTTAATTGTCTTTATGTACCGAGTTTTAGAAAGAACCTTGTTTCAGTTTCTAAACTCTTAAAGAATGGTTATAAGTTTATTTTTTCTGATGATTCTGTTGTTGTTAGAAAAGAAGGGAAACTTATTTGTTTTGGTTCATTAGCTGACAACTTGTTTATAATTAAATCAAACTTCCCCGTTGTGCAAAACATAGCGATAAATAGCGCATCATCTAACACTAATAAGAGGAAAGAACTTTCTGAAATGAATCACACCTATCATTGGCATCTAAGGCTAGGTCATATAAACCATAGTAGGATTCAAAGGTTGGTCAATGATGGACCTTTACGTTTATCAGAGTTTGACAGTTATTCAACCTGCGAATCTTGCTTGGAAGGAAAAAATGACCAAGAGACCTTTTAAGGCAAAAGGTTATAGATCCAAAGAAGTACTAGAGTTGATTCATTCTGACTTGTGTAAACCAGTGTCGGTCTAAACACGACGTGGGTTTGAGTATTTCATGACATTCAAGGATGATTACTCAAAGTACGGATATATTTACCTAATGCGCCACAAGTCCAAATGTTTTACTAAGTTCAAAGAGTATCGGGCAGATATGGAGAAGCATCATGGTAAAAGTATCAAGAGAATACGATCAGATCATGGTGGTGAGTACATGTCCCAAATATTTTGAGAATACTTCAGTGAGGTCAGAATTCAATATCAATTATCTGCACCTGGCACACCACAGCAGAACGGTGTAGCAGAAAGAAGGAACTGAACTCTCATGGAAATGGTTAGGTCAATGATGAGCTATAGTTATTTTTCGAGTTCGTTCTGGGGGTATGCCTTAGAAACAACAATGTACATCCTAAATCTTGTATCATCTAAAACCTTGCCTTCAACCCCGATAGAGTTGTGGAACGGGCGCAAGCCTAGTCTAAGACATCTCAGAGTTTAGGGTTGCCCAGCACATGTGCTTAAGGCAGATGCGGCTAAGTTAGATGTAAGAACGGAAGTAATGCTGTTTGTAGGATATCCTAAGGGAACAAAAGATGGTCTGTTCTATAGCCTTAAAGATCAGAAGGTAGTAGTTAGCACTAATGCCATATTTTTAGAAGAACACTATATTCTAGATCACAAGCCCAATAGCAAGATAGTACTAAAAGAGCTTTGGAAATAATCTGATAATCTTTATGCACCAGCACAAGTAGATACACCACACATTGCACAAAATATCACAAATGATGTGTCTACACAGGTGGTGGCTTTTCATAGTGGAAGGGTTGTAAGACAGTCCGACAAATTCATTGGCAGTAAATTACAATGTGGTTCAGACAAGTTCAGACCTAGTCCCAGGTGTGCCTAAGCCTGACCCAGTAAACTACAATGAGGCTCTCCGAGATAAAGACGTAGAATCTTGGCAAAAAGTAATGATATCAGAGATGGGGTCGATAAACCACAATCAAGTCTGAGAGCTTGTGGACCTACCTGATGGTTTTAAACTCACTGGATGTAGGTGGGTCTAAAAACGTAAGATAGGACCTAACAGAAAGGTGGAAACCTTTAAAGCTAGGCTTGTGACGAAAGTATATACTCAGAAAGAGGGAATTAATTATGAGGAAACCTTCTTCCCGGTGGCCATGCTTAAGTCGATCCGGATTCTCTTGGCCATAGCTGCTCATTTAGATTATGAGATATCGCAGATGGATGTCAAAAAAGCTTTTCTTAACGGAAGTCTTGAGAAAACCATCTTCATGTGGCAATAAGAGGGATTCATTGAAAAAGGCCAAGAATATAAGGTTTGCAGCTTAAGAGGTCCATTTATGGACTTAAGCAAACATCCAGATCTTGGAACATCCAGTTTGATGAAGTAATCCAATCCTATGGATTTACTCAGTGTCCGGATGAGCAATGTGTGTACCGCAGACGTGATGGAAACGCGGTAGTGTACCGCAGACATTTTACTGATTGGAAACAATAAAAAAGTGTTATCAGATGTAAATGTATAGATTTCGAAATAATTTAATATGAAGGACTTAGGAGAAGCTGGACAATTCCTTGGGATCAAGATAATTCAAGATCGTAGGAAAAGTTTGTTAACATTCTCTAAAGCTTCATACATAGATACGAATCTGACCCGTTTTAACATGCAGAACTCCAAGAAAGTTTTTCTACCTTTCAGACACGACATGCATCTATCTAAAGAATAGTCTCTCAAGACTGTTGAGGAGATAGAGGCTATGAAGACAGTTCCTTATGCTTCGACTGTAGGAAGTCTCATGTATGCATTGTTGTGTATGAGGCCTGATATCCGTTATGCTGTTAGCATTGTAAGTAGATATTAGAGTAACCCCGGGAAAGCTCATTGGGAGGTAGTAAAATGCATTCTCAAGTATTTACGCAGAACGAGAGACCAAGTGTTAGTCTATCAGGGGCCTGAGCTAGTACCCCGAGGTTACACAGATTTAGATTTCCAATGAGACAAAGATAAGAGCACGTCTACCTCAGGGTATGTGTTTACTTTGGGAGGTAGAGCCATAGTTTGGCGGAGTGTTAAGCAGAAATGCGTGGCGGACTCTACCATGGAGGTTGAATACATTGTTGCATCAGAGGCAGCGAAGGAAGCAGTGTGGCTCAAGAACTTTCTAGTGGGCTTAGATGTGATTCCTGGTTTGCAGAAGTTTATCACAGTGTACTGTGATAACAACGGTGCAATGGAAAACTCAAAGAAACCACGAGCCCACAAGGCGAGTAAGCATATACAACGCAAGTACCACCTAATATGAGATATTGTCAAGAGGGAAGACGTGGTCGTAACAAAGATAGCATCGAAGGATAACCTTGCAGATCCTTTCACGAAGACATTGACTTTGAAAGTCTTTGAGGCTCACTTAGAGGGCATGGGGATCACATACTTATGAGAGCCATGATAGTTTTTCTAGATGTATTATGGATTGTAAAAGATGAATGTAGTTATATACTTAAAGCACAACTTAAGTATTAGTTGGAGATTATTACGTTTGAATACATAAGCTATGCTTGTATTATACTATTTCCCAGGTAATATTTCGATTTAATACTTTGGTTTATATGTTGTGCATATATTGGCCATTTATATTATGTAATTAGATGATAAGGTGTCTTGTGTGACACAATAGATCTCATCATTGGTTAAAAGACATAATATATAAATAAGGTTCATAACCGAGACAGTTTTGGACACGCTGTCAGTTTAGGTTATTATATGATTCGGAAAATTGGTTTGTCTAAACTAATTGAATCATATAGATATGCCTGGGGAATATTGAACTTGACCATTTAGAATGATTTGTCTTGTACTGATTTAATGGACAATTCATTCTTAGTATTCTATCTCTTAATCCCTAGAGTTGAGTGTGGGCATGAAGATTAGACATAGTGTACTTTGATCTGCCAATGGGTGAGGTCTATTGTGGCCAATAGTCTCGGTGGGTTGGGTGCGCGTGTTTAGTTACTTAGTGTGTTGTTGCTTGTCGAAAGAAAACCATGCACCGGTGCGTCCCGGGTGATGGTGCTCCCGAGATGAGCTCATTATGTTTATTATACAAAACCCAACTGGTGGACTTATGTCCAGTATAGTAAAAAGGTCGAGTGGTACTAATCTCGAAACTAAATAAGTTACTTAATTAGTTTATCAGTAAATTAATAAATTAACAAGCACTAAATCTTTGATGTGGGGAGATTAAGAATAAATTAATTTAGTTATTTCAGAAGCAATTCTGGTGTAGGATGGTAGTGCAAAAATTAATCCGTTAGTGGTACAATTAATTTTGTTGTGGGTTAGTTGAATAAGTATAATTACTTATTTAATTAATTATTCCTAAGGGTTAATTAAGTAATTAAAAAAGTAGAATTATTTAATTAATTAATTAAGTCTTAAGTTTTAATTAAAATTAGGAAATCCTAGAGATTAGAAAATCTAATTGGATTTGGAGTATCCTATAGATTGGTTACCTAATTGGATTCAGAAACTAATTAATTACATAAACCCATTAGGAAGACAAATCCTAAACCAACTTGGGGTCCTCTTGTAGCTCTATATATAGACAAGGGATTAGCAATTCTATAACACACAATTCATAAGTTTTCAAGATAAGAAAACTAGAGAGATAAAATCCTAGAGAGAGAATTTATTTTTTCTCTTCTAAAAGTCAGATTTTTCAAAGCTTGGTGCGGCTGCTCCTTCTCCTAGATCGGCGGCCGGTTGACTACTAAGCTACCCGGCGGCGCGTGGAGGTTTTAGCTAGCAGTGCGTGAGGCAAGCAGGTGGCGAGTGCAGTGGTCCTTATTGACACGTGCGGTAGGCAAGCGAGAATCCTGGCATGATTTGTGTGTTCACTTGTTGATCGTTGGTTCGTTGCCCACACAACGTTCGAGCCTAGTCTTGAATCATACAAGCGATCCCCTGAGTTTACGCTTCAAGAGGTGTTTCTAAACTTCCGCTTTAATTAAAAATTATTTGTTGCGTGATAAATCTAATAAGTGCATACCAAGATACTGTGCAATGTTATTTCAAGCAAGGATTGGATTTGCGATTGTGCTAGAGTCTAGGCCTGGTCAAAGACTCCAATTTACGTAGCATGAAAGTGAATTTTTTACTGGACCCGGGCACATAATCTTTCAGTAAGGCAAGTGGAGGTGACAGTAGAAGACAACAAGCATGCTTTGGAAATAGAAACCTTTGATGAGCTCAAAATGTCTGGAGAAAATTTGGAAAGGAATATGTATATGTCGATTGTGGTTCGTCAGCCTAGAACACTGGCTCGAAGGATAAGAATTGACAGAAAGAATGCAGAAAAAGATGACTATAAGGGGCCTAAAAAAAGTTATTTTGATGAGTCAAATGAGTGTTGTAGTGAAAGAGGGGATAAAGACAGGACAATTCTGAAAGAGGTGTTCAACTTAGAATTCCAGTAACTATAACTTCTTGGTGTTTACAAGGGTATAGAGTTGTTATAAGTTCTCATCTCTTCGAACACGACAGAAAGTACAAACAAAGAAGAAAGAATCAAAATTGAGCTAATTGGGGAATAAGGTGAATTGGTGAAATTTTTTCGCCTGAGACAGAAGAAAAATCCCAGGTCTGCAGATGAGGCGGATTATGAACCATTCAATTCTTTTCTCTAATTGTAAGTCAACAGAGGGGGACTCCTGTACTGGAAATTTGGGAGCCCTCAAACATGTTAGTATATGAATAAATAATTCTACAGCAGTAGATAATGTTTCTGCTTTGTTTTTGTCTCTATATCTGTCATATAGGATATTCTAATGATGAAAGATCCGAGGTTGCGTGCATGGGTACAAAAGTCAATAAAAAAAGTTACAAATGTAGCCAAAAAGGGGTAAGAGGCATAAGTTTCGTTAAGGAAAGAGAAAAAGGCAGCCACTAGAATGTTGCGTGGAGGGATGCGAACGACTTAAAGGTCACATCTTTAATTAGCAGGAATTCTCACATATTTTGCAAAGGTGAGAAATTCAACGGGTAAGTGATATATATCTATCTCTTTCAACCCTAGTTGTGTTCTATCCCTCCACAATAGAGTATCGTTGTAGCAAAATTTTGGTTCCCCTTTTATGGTAAAAGAATAATCTATGACGCTCTTCTCACCAGGTATATTTTTTTTTAGTTCTTTCCTATGACCTTTTGGTTTTCAAGTAAGTGAAACGGTTGAGGAAGAATTGTGATAAATTATTTTGTCAAACCAATCTGAACTTTCTTAATGCTTATAGGTTAAACAAGACTTTCATGGCTTCTTCAAGCATGTCCTTCTCGAGTGATAACAAAGTCTCGGAAAGGGGAGAGTTGTTACCCCTATCGACCCACAGTTCACTGACAGGGCTTTTATCCACCAACTATGGATTGCTGAAGCCTGCATTTTTAGAGAATATTTGATAGGTAAGCAGTGGGGTAAGTTGATACCTACAACCAGATAGGTAAATCTAACCAGGGTAAGAGAATTTTACTTAATTGCTAAATATGGGGAGGAGAAAGGAATGATTTCTGTTCACTCTGTGAAAATACCTTTTTCCTTTGATTCCAAAAATTGGTTGTTGGGAATCGATGACATTAGAGACACACTGGATGTGTGGCGGCTTAGTTGGTATCAGCCACAAAGAGAAAGTTGGATAAGAATGATGAAGTCAGAGGCAACAGTCCGAGCTTACTGGGGGGAAGTTTGTTATGAAGATCTTGGAGAGATGGCTAGGAGACTATATGAAGGAAAACAGAACAAGCCCGGGCTAAATCAAAAATCTCACTTTCGTGCAATGCATTCCAGAATCGGAAACTTTCGACAAAGCTCAGGCTCAAATTCATTTACCCGAACGGAACTAGGCTTATACTTATTTAATTTATTAAATCGACATCTAATGCACAAAGATTACACCTTTAATTAAAAGCGAAAAGATTAAAGGTTATACCTTTGAAGCGAAGTCCAACGCAATAACAAAACCCAAATCTTTAATTGCGAATTCCACGAGAAATCAAATAGATGACTCCGAGAAAACTTCGCATATTACGTGGGCAATAATCTATCGAAGTGTGCTACCAAAGCCCACGAGAAATCCACAAAGAAAATCCCTCAATTAGATTAAATCTGCCCAAAAGATCAAACCTTTAACCCAAAAAACTGCTGCTCACTACTTTTCTCGCCAATAAAATCGAACCCACTTCAACTCCGGTCACGATCTGGACAACCGGGATTGTGGATCACCAACCCAAGGAAGAGATCAACACAAACCCAGCTGGATCAAGCACCCCGGAGTGATTAGAAGTGGCTGCCATCTCACCAAAAAAAACGTGAACAGTAAGGTGAACAGTAACGTGAACAGTGATTCTGGGCAAAAATTATAAAATCCAGCAATGGGCAACTCCAAAAATCGATGGGCTATCTAAATGTTTAATCTTTCAAGCTTAATATAAATTGAGAAGTAAGAATCCAAGTTCGTTTCTGAAACTCAAAAGGGAAGAGAGTTTCTCTCTAGAACTTTCTCACTCTAAGGTTGTCTTGCTAGATTTTCTTAAGTTTCTTTGGCCTTAAGCTTTATATTTATAGGGAGCTCTAATGGAGACCTAGTGGGCTTTTGAGTTGGGCCTTTTAATTTGACTTTCGTTGACCGCTTAGTCTTCCCGACTAATCAACTCCAATTGACCCATTCGAATTAATTTCTTAACCCACTTCGTTAATTTAATTTAATCGAACCCTCAGAATTAATTAATTCAAAATGAATTAATTTCTTAATTCACTTTGTCGATTAAATATTAATTAAACCTTTAGGATTAATTAATTCACTTTGTCGATTAGTCAAATACATAATTAGTCGTACCACTATCGGACTAACTATGGAACTACCGCTCAAAAACGGCTTTACATCGCGCCACTATTTTTCTTTTATTTCCCTACATTAAAGATCTAGTGCTCGTCGGTTTATCAATTCACTGACAAACTAATTCACTGACTTCTTAGTATCCGAGATTAGTACCACTCGACCTTTTATTATACCGGACATAAAGTCCACCGGCCGGGTTTAGTATAATAGACCTTACGAGCTCATCTCGGGAGCACCATCAACCCGGCGAACTGGTACGTGGATTCGTCGGACTAGCAACGGCACATAAGAAGCTAAACACCGCATACCCAACCTACTGAGGTATAGGCCTCAATTGACCACACTTTTTGGCAAATCAAAGCATACGATATCCAACCCTCACGCCCGTCCCAATCTCGGGATTGAGAGACTGAATACTAGGATCGAATTGACTACATCGATCAGTATAAGTCAATTCTATCCAAACTGGTCGTGTTTAATATGCCCCGAGCATATTCGCGTGATTTAAACTAGTATAGATAAACTAATTTCCAAATCACACGATAACCTATACCGATAGTATATTCAGATTATCTCAGTTACGAGCATACTTTTTATATATCAATACTTTAACCAATAACGGTATCTACTGTGTCTTTCACACACCCCGTTATCTAGTTCTATGATATAATGGAACAATTTAATACTGAAACAAAATGATATGTCATCTGTGGATATTAGTTTTTAATACAAGCCATAGCTTTTATGTATTCAAAACTAACAATCTCTCACTAATACTCAAAGCTATGCTAAGAAGTACAAAAACTGTCCAACCCGCAATTACACTGCTGTCACAATGAAATCTCCAGAACACCTTTAAGCTCACTCACATAGCTCCCTCAAGAATCTGACTCCCTTGCCCTCCACATGTCTCTCAAAGACATTTGGGGTCAATGGCTTTGTGAAAGGATCTGCAAGGTTGTCATCTAATGCTATCTTGGCCACGATCATGTCTCCCCTCTTTACGATCTCTCGTATCAGGTGGTACTTGCGCTCTATGTGTTTACTCGCCTTATGGGCTCGTGGTTCCCTCGAGTTAGCAACTGCACCACTGTTATCACAGTAAACTGTGATAGACCTAGGCAACTCAGGAACCACATATAAGTCCATCAGGAAGCTCCGGAGCCATACAGCTTCTTTCGCTGCCTCTGATGCGGCAACGTACTCAGCCTCCATGGTGGAGTCCGCCACGCATTTCGGCTTGACACTCTGCCATACTATGGCTCCACCTCCTAGAGTAAACACAAACCCAGAGGTAGACTTACTCTTGTCCAAATAACCTTAAAAGTCTGAATCTGTGTAACCCAACGGTACAAGCTCTTGCGCTCTATAAACTAGGACATAATCTCTCGTCCTGTGTAAGTACTTAAGAATGTATTTTACTGCCTCTGCTTCCCAGTAAGCCTTCCCAGGGTTACTCTGATATCTGCTAACCATGCCAACGGCAAAGCAAATATTAGGCCTCGTACATAACATAGCATACATGAGGCTACCCACTGCAGAAGCATAGGGTACCGCCTTCATGGCATCTATCTCCTCAGCAGTCTTAGGACACTTCTCCTTAGACAAATGCACCCCATGCCTGAAAGGTAGTGAACCCTTCTTGGAGTTCTGCATGTTAAAACGGGCCAGAATCATATCTATGTAGGATGCCTGGGAAAGTGTCAGAGAACGTCTCCTACGATCTCGAATAATCTTGATCCCAAGAATATGTCCAGGCTCTCTCAAATCTTTCATATCAAATTGTCTGGACAACCATGCATTTACGTCTGACAACACCTTCTTACTGTTGCCAATCAGAAGAATGTCATCTGTGTAAAGTACGAGGAACACCACCGTATCACCATCACGCCTGCGATAAACACACTGCTCATCCGGACACTGAGTGAATCCATAGGATTGGATAACCTCATCAAAATGGATATTCCAAGATCTGGATGCTTGCTTTAGTCCATAAATGGTCCTCCTAAGCCTGCATACCTTGTGCTCTTAGCCCTGAACAATGAAACCCTCTGGTTGCTGCATAAAGATGGTCTCTTCAAGACTTTCATTAAGGAAAGCTGTCTTGACATCCATCTGCCAAATCTCATAGTCCATATGAGCAGCTATGGCCAAGAGAATCCGAATTGACTTAAGTATAGCTACCGAGGAAAAGGTCTCCTCATAATCGATACCCTTTTTCTGAATATACCCCTTCGTTACAAGCCTAGCCTTGAAGGTCTCAACCCATTAAGGATCCTCTATTTTGCTTGTAGACCCATTTGCACCCAATAGGCCAAAACCCATTAGGAAGGTCTACCAGCTCCCAGACCTGACTTGAGTCCCTAGAACCCATCTCAGCAATCATCGCTCTCTGCAAACAATCTGCATCTTTATCCTGGAGAGCCTCATTGTAGCTAACTGGGTCTGGTTCATGAGCGCTAGGGATAAAGTCCGAAGACTCACCCAAACCCATGTACCTCTCGGGCTGTCTGACAACCCTCCCACTACGACGAGGCGCAGCCTATGTAAGAGCATCATCTGTGATAGTGTGTGCAGTCTCTTGTGGTGTGTCTTCCTGTACTCGTGCATCTGGAATAGTGGACTCACCCCTAAGCTCTTCTAATACTACCTTGCTCTTTGCCTTGTGATCTAAAACATAGTCCTCCTCAAAAAATCTGGCATTGGTGCTCACCACCACCTTTTGATCCTGATGACTATAAAACAGACCACCTTTCATTCCTTTAGGGTAGCCTACAAAAAGCATAATCTCAGATCTTGCATCTAGCTTGGCTGTGTCTGCCTTAAGCACATATGCTGGACAACCCCAAATCCTGAGATGTCTCAGATAGGCTTTCGCCCAGTCCACAGCTCTACTAGAGTCGAAGGCACAGACTTAGATGGTACGAGATTAAGGAGATAACACGCTGACTCTAAGGCTAAACCCCAAAATGATATAGGAAAATCGCTATAACTCATCATCGATCTAACCATATCCATAAGAGTCTTGTTCCTCCTCTCTGCTACACCATTCTGGTGGGGTGTCCCAAGTGCAGACAACTGGGTCTGAATACCCTCCTTCGACAAATAGGACCTAAATTCACTAGAGAGGTATTCGCCACCGCGATCATATCACAAGGCCTTGATACTCTTACCCAGATGGTTCTCTACTTCAGCCTTAAACTCTTTGAACTTGCCAAAGCATTCAGATTGTGGCGCATCAGGTATATGTATCCATATCTAGAGTAATCATCTGTGAAAGTCACGAAATACTCATAACCACCTCTAGTCTGAACTGACATAGGCCCACACAAGTCAGAATGAATCAACTCTAAAACCTCCTTGGCCCTATACCCCTTTGCCTTGAAAGGCCTCTTGGTCATCTTACCCTCCAAGCAGGACTCACAGGTCGTATAACTGTCAATATCCAATGAGTTCAAAGACCCATTATTGACCAACCTTTGAATCCTACTAAGGTTGATGTGACCGAGTCTCAAGTGCCAAAGATAAGTTTGATTCAAAGAGGAAGACTCATTTCTCTTACTATGATTCCATGATGAGTTACTAGTTTCTATGTTTTGCATTACTGGGGAGTATGTCTTGATTAAAAACAGATTGTCAACTAATGTACCGGAACATATAAGCTTCTGGCCTTGTCTAATAAAAACAGATCCATCAGAAAAAACACACTTATAACCATCCCAAATAAGTTTAGAAACTGAAAGTAAATTCTTCTAAAAACTGGGTACATATAAACAATCTCATAAATGTAAAACTGAGTCTGAAAAATAAAAACAAAGAACTCCCACTGCAACAACAAAAACTCTGGTAGTATCCCCAAGGTAGACCTGCAACTCTCCCTGTCTAAGCAGCCGGGTTACTTAGAACCCCTGCAAAGAATTACAAACATGATCAGTGGCTCCTGAATCCACACACCAAGTATCTGTGGGAATCGCCGCTAAACACGTCTCAGTAACTAGGGAAAATTTACACATACCTCGAGGCTTTGGGAAATCCTTCTTCCAATGTCTTGCTTTGCCACATCTGAAGCATTTGCCTTTCGGCTTGTGTTTCTTGGCAATGCCCGCCTTGGGTCCATAATCAGCTCCTATTTTCTGGCCTCTCTTCCTCTTTTGCTTCCTGGCTTTGGGCCCAACAGAGGAACCTGAGGGACAAACAGTAGCTAAGGCATGCTTCTTTTCTGTGAATAGGCCCTCAGCAGACACCAATGCAGTCATGAGCTCGGGAAGTGAATATGAGAGTTGGCCCATATTTTAGTTCAACCAAAACTGCTCAAAACTGGGGGGCAAGCTCTGAAGAATTATATCAACCTGGGTCTCCCCATCAATGTCACCTCTCAATACCTCAATCTCATTGATGCAGCTCATCACGTCCAGCACGTGATCCCTCACTGAAGTGCCTTCATCCATCCTAGCATTCATGAGTCTCCTCATAGCAGACTGCTTGGCTGCCCTGCCTTGATGTCCAAATATCCCCCTGAGGTTGAGCATCATATCGTAGGCTGAGGTAAACAACTGATGCTGGTACTGCAGTACACTCAACATAGAAGCCAAGATGTAGCACCGGGTCATCTCATCAGCCTTCTGCCACCTCATATATGGCTCTCGCTGCTCAGGGGTGGCATCATCGCAGGGCTTAGGGGGGTATTCCTCAGTGAGCACGTACCTGCAACCCTCAGCGGTAAGGACAATGTCCAGGTTATGTTTCCAGTCAATATAATTTGGACCCGTAAGTTTGTTCTGGTTCAAAATAACAGCTAGTGGGTTGAACGACATATCAACAACTGAAAAAATAAACAGTCAAGTTTCAGCATACTTTTCCAAAAATATTGAAATCCTCAAAAACAATATAATCTCCATCGACATCTCTCACACCGGGATTAACGCAGGTCACGCGGGTAAACGTCTACGCCAACCCACATTCGTTCGAGAAGAACCGAAGTTCATTAATTTCATTATCTGACCAACGATCTTATGATCAATGAAATTAATAGTCAATGCTTTTAGCCGTACACATAAATAGCATAACCTCGCGGGAGGAATACTATAAATAGTACACTAAGCGTATGTCATTATGTGACTTCTAAGTTTGTTACTTAGGATACTAATGCGCCTCAGCAGAGAGGGTGTCGCAACTTTCTCCAATTAAACTCACCATAGTCATCCCTTCGGAAATTCATTCAGGTGATATCTGTGATTGAAGACTTGTCCGCATGGAGGAAGGCCATAATACCAACTCGCAAGAATAACCACATCACCAATGAACCCGTAATGGAGGCCATGGGGATATTTACCAACCCGCTCCCACTTAGATTTTTAAGTTTGAGGATTTTTACGTTTTAACATGTAATATCTTAACTATGGATATTCGCACCCATAAAATCGTTGGAGATTTAATATGCGAATAATCTACCTTAGTTAATTGCACTTTTTTTTTTTAAACGGTTTGGTTTGGTTTTCGTTCATGCAAAATAAATCGAAAACACACATTCAACGAAAAGACATAAATATGGGAAATTAAAGAAATAAAATTTCCCGACTATTATGGTCTTCTCTATCGTTAATTCCTTGATGCATCGGTGATATGTCCCGTTATGTTGCTCCCACTCCTTATTTGGATTCCTCTCGATTCGCCCGGGTTTTCTCTGTTTACTACGTAATTAGGAATCACCCAAAATTATGAGAAACCAAAACCCGTGAACATAAGTTACCCAAAATAACATCTTCGTCATAATACATAAATTCCTATATACAAAGGCATTTTTTCTAGGAATTTAAAGACGACATGATTAGATTAAATCCTACTACAAGATTTTTCTAATCCTACACGGCTTCCAGCTCATGGTTATTACTATTACAGACATTTTCATTCACAAACAATACGAGCCTGGACATGTCCCGGGGTTTATGAATGAAAAATAAAATTCTACCATAATAGTCGGGAAACCAATAACCACCTGTTTAAACATTTCGACAAAAATAATAATGCCAAAATAAAGTTGTGTAATAAATCAAACAAGTATAAGATCGAAACCTACGCTCTGATATCATTTTGAATGAAATGATGAAGTATTAGATCTTGATAGATTAAAAGCAGTAAGCAGATTATGAAGGTAACTATTAAAGAATAAGAAGTAAAGGATCTTCAAGCCCTGCACCTTCTTAAAAAAAATTGCTTTTTAAGAAAGTAAGAGATACCTAAGTCATGTACCCTTGGTCAATACTAAGATCCAAAGTCAGCAAACGAATAATAACTGAAATCAGGTTAAGTACTAAAGGAAGTAGCTCCAACATTCAAGCCTTAGACTTTCATTTAACCTGAACCATCACCTATGGCCAAAGACCCATAGATCAATACCTTATGTTCAGGGTTAGTGTGGGGGTGTGGTTCTGTCTCAAGCCTATGGCTGCTTCAATTCAGCGCAAGTATGAGAGTTACCCAAAAATGTATACAGAACCTAAAAAAAGGGGAGCTCTCTTGGGCTCACTAGTGAAAATACTTGGATTAGGAGATGTTTCACTCAATTGGTTCACTCTTATCTGAATTCTCATGTGTTGAATGAACTACTGCATGGTTATATGTTGCTTGCTCTGTTTTTAACTTAGATGTTTAGGAACCTGAAAACCCTGGAGTCAGAATTGTGATTGGCTATGATAAATTTTCTTTGGTTCTTAATGACCTTGCTTGGGGATAAACAAGAATTTAGTGTGGGGGAGTAATGTAACCATAAGTTATATCAATTTTCATAGCATTTTTTATAGAAATTCACTACATTTAGATAGATTTTCTATCACTCTGGTATACTTTCCAAGCTTATAATGAACTTTGTTAAAAATGCAAGGTAAGGTTCGGTTATGTCGATTTTTCATCACTAATCAGGTCATAAATTGTTGAATTGATGCAATTGGGCAAAATGGTCATTACTGGAAGTACCTCGAGCAATTCATATGGGCATGTGTGCCGAAAAGACTGTTGTACCAATGTTGTTCAAGATAATTGCAACTCTAGAATATTGTATATTCTTTGGACAAATCCTGTTTGGTAACTTTTGCTTTGTCTATTCCATTTTGGGAGCTGGCTGCTCTGTTTGTGCTCGCAGTAGCTAGGGTTTCTTCAGGATATAGCTAGGGTTTCGCAGTAGCTGGCTGCTCTGTTGGTGGAACGGGTTTTTAATTAATCTTGGTTTGGCTAACTTTTGGAAATTTGGCCATTACATTAATGGAGGTTGAATCTTGAGCAAAATTATTATCTTGATAGCGGTTTCCTCTTTTGGAGATTGAATCTTGAGTAAGTTTATTATCTTGTTGGCAGTTTCCTTGTGTAATGTGAAAATTAGATCTTGTTAGCCGCTTAAGTGTATGGTTTGTAAAGAATTAGTGAGGCCAGTGCATGATGAATACTAGAAGCCGATGAAGGCGATTAAACCACCACTCCAACTCCAACCAATTTATTTTCTGTAATTTTGTTTGTTTTCATTTTATCAAATCAAATCTATTTCAATCTCAACAACTCATATGTTGTTATTCTGACTAAATACATAAGTGTTCAAGTGTTCCCTGTGGATACAATACCTTTCTCTACTACACGATAATTTTTGTGGTCCTTAAGTGTGTAAAAAGAAGGTTTTTATTAGTGTTGATTTTATACACATCATTCATCAAACCGAATGTTCCAAGATCTGGATGCTTGCTTAAGTCCGTAGATGGACTTCTTAAGCTTGCAAACCTTATGCACTTGGCTCTTTGCAATAAACCACTCTGGTTGCTGCATGAAGATGGTTTCCTTAAGACTTCCATTAAAAAAAGCTGTCTTGACATCCATCCGCCATATCTCATAATCTAAATAAGCAGCTATGGCCAAGAGTATCCGGACTTAAGCATAGCTACCGACGAGAAGGTTTCCTTATAATCGATTCCTTCTTTTTGAGTATACCCCTTTCGCCACAAGCCTAACTTTAAAAGTTTCAACCTTTTTGTCAGGTCCTCTCTTGAGTTTGTAGACCCACTTCCATCCAATGAGTTTAAAACCATCACGCAGGTCCACAAACTCCCAGACTTAATTCGAGTCTGTTGACCCCATCTCAGATTTCATTACCTGTTGTCAAGATTCTGCATCTTTATCTTGGAGAGCCTCATTATAGTTATTGGGTTTGGTTCGTGTGTGCCTGGGACAAAATCAGAGAATTCTCCCAAGCCCACGTACCTCTCGGGTTGTCTCACAACACTTCCACTACGATAAGGCACCACTTGTGGAGGCGCATCATCTGTGACATCTTGTGCAGTATTCTGTGGTGTATCTACTTGTACTGGTGCAATAGGAGTATTGGATTGTCCTCTAAGTTCTTTTAGTTGGATTTTTCTACTGGCGTTAGTATTTACTTCCACTTTTTGATCTTTAGGACTATAGAATAAACCACCTTTCGTTCCTTTGGGTATCCTACAAACAGTATTACTTATGTTCTTGCATCTAACTTACCTGCATCTGCCTTAAGCACGTGTGCTGGACAACCCCAAATTCTGAGGTGTCTGACACTGGGTTTTTGCCCATACCACAACTCCACAGGGGTTGAAGGCACGGATTTAGATGGTATAAGATTTATAATATATGCAGTTGTTTCTAAGACATATCCCCAAAATGAATTTGGCAAATCACTATGACTCATCAAATACCTAACCATTTCCATACGAGTTCTATTTTTCTGTTCTGCTACACAATTCTGTTGGGGTGTGCCAGGTGCAGATAACTGAGATTGAATATCTACCTGTGTTATTTCGAAACTCACTAGACAGGTGTTCACCACCACGATCTAATCGAAGTGTCTTGAAACTTTTACCATGATGTTTCTCCACATCTTCTCGGTACTCTTTGAACTTGTCAAAGTACTCAGACTTGTGGCACGTCAAATAAATGTATCCATACCTCGAGTAGTCATCTGTGAATGCCACAAAATACTCAAAACCTCTCCTGGCTCGAATAGACATTGGTCTACACAAGTCAGAATGAACCAGCTCTAATACTTATTTGGCCCGATACCCCTTTGCCTTAAAAGACCTCTTGGTTATCTTACCTTCCAAGCAAGATTCGCAGGTTGAGTAGTTGTCAATCTCTAATGAACCCAAAGGTCCATCATTAACTAACCTCTGAATCCTACTAAGGTTTATATGGCCTAGTCTCAGGTGCCAAAGATAAGTTTGGTTTATTTCAGAAGGTTCTTTCCTCTTATTATGGTTTAATGATGTTTGATTTGCATTTGCATATCTAGTAGGAGAAGTCGGTTTTAGGATAAATAAATTGTCTACCAATGAACCAGAACAAATGAGTTTCTTATTTCTTCTAATAAACAAAGACTCATCAGAAAAAACAAACTCAAAACCATTCTTTAAAAGTTTAGAAACCGAAATAAGGTTTTTTCTAAAATTAAAAACATAAAGACAACTAAGCTATTAGAATTTTCGAAATTTAGCTTTACTTCTCCATTGCAACAACTAACACTTTCGTAGTGTCTCCCAAGTAGACATCCAACTCGCCTTCTCTAAGCTTCCGGGTTACTTGGAACCCCTGCAAAGAATTACAAACATGGTCAGTGGTGTCTAAATTCACACACCAAGTATCTGTGGGAATCACAGCTAAACATGTCTCAGTAATTAAGGCAAGATAAGTCGTACCTTTGATCTTTGGACATTCCGAATTCCAATGTCTCATCTTCCTACATTTGAAGCACTTTCCTTTTGGCTTCTTCTTCTTTGCGATGTCAGGCTTAGGTGCATGATTGACTTTCTTCTTCTTTTTTCAGCCTTCGGCTTAGAAGTAGATCTCGAAGCCTTGCCAGTTACAAAATCATTCTTTTGCTCTTGAAAAAGACCTTCAGCCGACACCAATGCTGCTAAAAGCTCGGCCAAACTATAATCCCTTTAGTTCATATTGTAGTTTAGTCAAAACTTCTCAAAGCTATGAGGCAAGCTCTGGGGGATCATGTCAGGTTGAGATTGATAATCAATCTCTCATCCCAAAAATTCTATCTCATTGGTGTTTCTAATCATTTCAAGCACGTGATCTCTCACATGAATGCCTTCTTTCATCTTAGTAGTCATGAGTTTCCTCATAGCCACTTGCCTAGCATCCCGACCTTGATGTCCGAACATCTCTCTAAGATTCATCATCATATTTAAGGCAGTGAGCATAGCCTGATGCTGATATTGCAGAACATTCGACATAGAAGCAAGAATGTAGCACCACGCCATCTCATCAGACTTTCTCCACCTCTGATAAGCTTCTCTTTGTTCATTAGTGGACTGGTCATTAGGATCGGCCTGGCACGGTTCTTTGAGCACCAACTTGTGTTGATCAGCCGTTAGGACAGTGTCTAAGTTGTGTTTCCAATCGATGTAGTTTTGACTAGGTAATTTGTTCTCTTTTAATATGACAGCTAAAGGATTAAATGATATATCGAAAACTGAAAAATAAATAAACGAAAATTATTTCAAAACATATGAAATTTCAAACCAAACATTGCAAAATCCCTCAAAACAATATTTAAATCTACCGACATCGCGTTCACCGGGATTCATGCAAGTCACGTTAGTGTGAACATTTACGCTCGTCCACATTCGTTCGAAAGAATTAAGTTCATTAATTTCACTATCTAATAAATGATCTATTGATTAATAATATTAATAGTCAGTTTTTTTGGCCCTACACAAGAGCAGTGTAACCTCGTTAGGAGAAATACTACAAATTGTACACTATGTGTTGTGCCATTACCTGACATATAAGTTTGCTACCCAGGATAGTGTGCCTCAGTTATAAAGGGTGTTGGATTCTCCAATTTAACTCACTATAGTCATCTCACTTAAAAATTCAATCTAGTGATCTTATGGATTAGACTCATCCGTTATGGAGGAAGGCCCTAATGCCAACGCGCAAGTCTACCCACATCACTTATGAATTCGTAATGGAGGCCATGGGAATGTTAACCAACCCGCTTCCACTTAGATTCTTAAAATAAGGGTTTTTTCGATTTTAACATGCAATTAACTAACCTAAGTTATATGCAACATAAAACCAACATACTTTAATCATACATAAAATAAAGCACAAAATTAAAAAATGTAAACGATAATTAAAACAATAAAACAGGAAATAAATATGTAAAATAAATTTCCCGACTATTAGGGTTTTAATTACTTCCATCTTGTTGCCTTGTCTTCGTGTCCCATCACGTCACTCTGATAAATAGAGTCTTGAACTTGAAAGATCTTAGAACTACCCGAGAAACGCTTAAAAAAGGCTCAAAAATTATCCCCACAACAGCACCGCCACGAGGCCGCGAGCTCGTGGTCGACTCAAGTTGCCAGCGCAGTGAGCTGTGCTAGCGCGACACCGCACATGCTGGTCTACCGGCGTGTCGCCTCACGCGCGGAGCCATGCAACGTGTTTTTACACACATCGAGCCCAGCATCGCTTCGCAGCCATCATGGACTTCTTCAGGTTAGTCTGTTCTGTTTTCACTCGCTATCTGGTCTTTTCGCAATTCGCTTGGTTTTTCTCAGTTTTGAACGCAATGCTTGGATTCACCCAAATTGCGATAAACTGAAATCTGCAAATTCAAGTCGTACACAACAACAACGTCTTCGCTATTACATATTTTCCTAAATACAAGGCTAAATCAATCTAGGAAAATAAAAAATGACAATTACATAGAATAAATCCTACTATAGATTTAATCTAATCCTACACGGCTAACAGCACGTAGTTTTGCTATTCAAGCATTCATAAAAAAATAACCAGGACATGTCTCGGGGTTTAATTAAAAACATACAAATGCAACAATAATAGTTGAGATTTCAAAAACCACTTGCAATAAAACCATGTAATAAATTGAATAAAGCAAAGCCAAAACCTTAGCTCTGATACCAATTGAAGGAATTATCTGCCCGAGTCTAGTCAAAAATCTCACTTTCGTGCAATTCATTTCAGAATCGGAGGTTCTCAACCAAACCCGAACACTTGTGTAATATGATTCCAACCTTTCTGAAATATCACACGAGCACCAAGTCTTAGTTTTACTTTATTTGATTTATCACGCATTCCAACTATTAGTTTTGAATACAGAAAAACAATGGCTTGTATCAAAAACCAATATCCACAGTTGAGATATCATTTTGTTTCAGTATTAAATTGTTCCATTATATCATAGAACTAGATAATAGGGTGTGGAAAGACACAGTAGATACCGTTATTGGTTAAAGTATTGATATATAAAAAGTATGCTCGTAACTGAGATAGTATGAACATACTATCGGCATAGGTTATCGTGTGGTTTGGACATTAGTTTATCTAGACTAGTTAAATCACACGGACATGCCCGGGACATATTGGGCACGACCAGTTTGGATAGAATTGACTTGATCTGATCAGCGTAATCAATTCGGTCCTAGTATTCAGTCTCTCAATCCCGAGATTGGGACGGGCGTGAGAGTTGGATATCGTATGCTTTGATTTACCAAAGAGTGCGGTCAATTGAGGCCTATACCTAGGTAGGTTGGGTATGCAGTGTTTAGCTTCTTACGTGCCATTACTAGTAGGAGGAATCGACATACCGGTTCTAATTTAATATATTAAATAAGTATAAGCCTAGATCCGTTCAGGGGAAAATGAATTTATGCATGAGCTTTGTCGAAAGTTTCCGATTCTAGAATGCTTTGCACGAAAGTGAGATTTTCGATTTAGCCCGGGCTTGTTCTGTTTTCCTTCAAATTAGTATCAGAGCATGTGTTTCAGATTTATACTTGTTTAATTTATTACACGGCTTTATTTTGGCATTAATATTTTTGTCAAAATGTTTAAACAGGTGGTTATTAATTTCCTGACTGTTATGGTAGAATTTATTTTTCATTCATAAACCTCGGGACATGTCCGGGCTCGTATTATTTTTGAATGAAAATGTCTGTAATAGTATAACCATGAGCTGGAAGCCGTGTAGGATTTGATAAATCTTGTAGTAGGATTTAATATAATGTTGTCGTCTTTAAATTCCTAGAAAAATGCCTTTGTATATATGAATTTATGTATTATGATGAAGACGTTATTTTGGGTAACTTATATTCGCGGGTTTTGGTTTCTCTTAATTTTGGGTGATTCCTAATTACGTAGAAAACTGAGAAAACCCGGGCAAATCGAGAGGAATCCAAATAACGAGTGGGAGCAACATGACAGGACGTGTCACCGAGGCATCAAGGAATCAACGATAGAGAACGCCATAATAGTCAAAAATTTTATTTCTTTAATTTCCCATATTTATGTATTTTTGTTGATTGTGTGTTTTCGATTTATTTTGCATGAACGAAAACCAAACAGTTTTAAAAAGTAAAGTGCATTAACTCAGGTAGATTATTTGCATATTAAAACTCCAACGGTTTTATGGGTGCAAATATTCATAGTTAAGATATTGCACGTTAAAACGTAAAAATCCTCAAACTTAAAAATCTAAGTGGGAGCGGGTTGGTAAATATCCCCATGGCCTCCATTATGGATTCATATGTGATTTGGGTTAGACCGACGCGTTGGCCAAGAGCCTTCTTCCCTACGGATAAGTCTTCAACCCCGAGATATCACTAGATTGAATTTCTAAAGGGATGACTATAGCGAGTTTAATTGGAGAAAGTTGTGACACCCTCTCTAACCGAGGCGCATTAGTATCCTAAGTAACAAACTTAGAAGTCACGTAATGGCAAACACTTAGTATACCATTTGTAGTATTCCTCCTAAGAGGTTACGCTGCTTATGAGTATGGCTAAAATTATCGACTATTAATTTCATTGATCATAATATCGTTGGTCAGATAATTGAATTAATAAACTTCAGTTCTTCTCGAACAAATGTGGATTGGGGTAGACGTTCACCCAACATGACCTGCGTTAATCCCGATGTGAGAGATGTCAGCAGGAGAATGTATTGTTTTGAATATATCAATATTTTTGAAAAAGTATACTGAAACTTGACTGTTTATTTTTCAGTTGTTGATATGTCAATCAACCCGCTAGCTGTTATACTAAATCAGAACAAACTTATGGGTCTTAAGTACATTGACTGGAACCGTAACCTGGACATTGTCCTTACTGCTGAGGGTTATGTGCTCACTGGGGAGTGCCCCCTTAAGCCCAGCGATGATGCCACCCCTGAGCAGCGAGAGCCATATACGAGGTGGCAGAAGGCTGATGAGATGACCCGGTGCTACATCTTGGCTTTTATTTTGAGTGTACTGTAGCACCAGTATCAGTTGTTTACCTCAGCCTACGATATGATGCTCAACCTCAGGGAGATGTTTGGACATCAGGGCAGGGCAGCTAAGCAGTCAGCTATGAGAAAACACATGAATGCTATGATGGCTGAAGGCACCTCAGTAAGGGATCACGTATTGGATATGATGAGCTGCATCAATGAGATCAAGGTATTGGGAGGTGATGTTGATGGGGAGACCCAGGTTGATATTATCCTCCAGAGCTTTCCCTCTAGTTTTGAGCAGTTTCGGTTGAACTACAATATGGGCAAGCTCTCATATTCACTTCCCGAGCTCATGAGTACATTGGTGTCTACTAAGGGCCTCTTCGCAGAGAAGAAGCAAGCCTTGGCTACTGTTGGTCCCTCAGGTTCCTCTGCTGGGCCCAAAGCCAAGAAGCACAAGAGAAAGAGATGCAAGAAAGTAGCAGCTGATCACCATTGACAAGAAGCATAATCCTAAAGGCAAGTGCTTCAAATGTGGCAAGGCGGGACATTGGAAGAAAGATTGCCAGAAGCCTCGAGGTATATGTAAATTTTCCCTAGTTACTGAGACGTGTTTAGTGGCTATTCTCACAGATACTTGGTCTGTGGATTCAGGAGCCACTAATCACGTTTTTAATTCTTTGCATGGGTTCTAAGTGACCCGGTTGCTTAGAGAGGGAGAGTTGCAGGTCTACCTTGGGGATACTACCAAGGTTTTTGTTGTTGCAGTGGGAGTTTTATGTCTTTATTTTTCAGACTCTATTTTACATTTGAGAGATTGTCTATATGTACCCAGTTTTTGAAAGAATTTACTTTCAGTTTCTAAACTTTTGTTGGATGGTTATAAGTGTGTTTTTTCTGATAATTCTATTTTTATTAGAAAGCACATGAGGCTTATATGTTCCCATACATTAGTTGACAATCTGTTTTTAATTAAGACAAACTCCCCAGTTGTGCAAAACACAGAAACTAGTAACTCATAACCTAATCATAGTAAGAGAAAAGAGTCTTCCTATTTGAATCAAACTTATCTTTTGCACCTAAGACTATGTCACATTAACCTTAGTATGATTCAAATGTTGGTCAATGATGGGTCTTTAGACTCATTAGATATTGACAGCTTTTCTACCTGTGAGTCCTGTTTAGAGGGTAAAATGACCAAAGGCCTTTCAAGGCAAAGGGGTATAGGGCCAAAGAGGTTTTAGAGTTGATTCATTCTGACTTGTGTGGGCCTATGTCTGTTCAGGCTAGAGGTGGTTATGAGTATTTCGTGACATTCACGGATGATTACTCTAGATATGGATACATATACCTGATGCGCCATAAGTCTGAATGCTTTGGCAAGTTCAAAGAGTTTAAGGCTGAGGTGGAGAACCATCTGGGTAAGAGTATCAAGACCCTGCGATCTGATCGCGGTGGCAAATACCTCTCTAGTGAATTTAGGTCCTATTTGTCAGAGATGGGTATTCAGTCCCAGTTGTCTGCACTTAGCACACCCCAGCAGAATGGTGTAGCTAAAAGGAGGAACAGGACTCTTATGGATATGGTTAGATCGATGATGAGTTATAGTGAGTTTCTTACCTCGTTTTGGGGTTATGCCTTAAAGACAGCGTGTTATCTCCTTAATCTTATACCATCTAAATCTATGCCTACGACACCCCTGGAGTTGTGCACTGGACGAAAGACTAGTCTGAGACATCTCAGGATTTGGGGTTATCCAACACATGTGCTCGAGGCAGATGCAGGTAAGTTAGATTCGAGATCAAAGGCTATGCTGTTAGTAGGCTACCCCAAAGGAATGAGAGGTGGTCTATTTTATAGTCCTCAGGATCAGAAGGTGGTGGTGAGCACCAATGCCAGATTTTTTAGAAGGACTATATTTTAGATCACAAGTCAGGTAGCAAGGTAGTATTGGAAGAGCTTAGAAGTCAGTCCATTATTCCAGATGCACAAGTACAGGAAGACACACCACAAGAGACTGCACACACTATCACAGACGATGCTCTTACACAGGCTACGCCTCGTCGTAGTGGGAGGGTTGTCAGAAAGCCCGAGAGGTACATGGGTTTGGGTGAGTCTTCGAAATTTATCCCTAGTGCTCATGAACCAAACCCAGTTAGCTGCAATGAGGCTATCCAGGATAAAGATGTAGATTTTTGGCAGAGAGCGATGATTGCTGAGATTGGTTCTATGGACTCAAATCAGGTCTGGGAGCTGGTAGACCTTCTTGATGCGTTTCGGCCTATTGGGTGCAAATGGGTCTATAAACAAAAGAGAGAATTTAATGGGAGGGTTGAGACCTTCAAGGCTAGGCTTGTGGTGAAGGGGTATACTCAGAAAGAGGGTATCGATTATGATTGGACCTTTTCCCCGGTAGCTATGCTTAAGTCGATCCAGATTCTCTTGGCCATAGCTGCTCATATGGACTATGAGATTTGGCTGATGGACGTCAAGACAGCTTTCCTTAATGGATGTCTTTGGGAGACCATCTTTATGCAGCAACCAAAGGGTTTCATTGTTCAGGGCCAAGAGCACAATGTATGCAGGCTTAAGAGGCCCATTTATGGTCTTAAGCAAGCATCTAGATCTTGGAACATCCAATTTGAAGAGGTTATCAAATCCTATAGATTCACTCAGTGTCCGGATGAGCAGTGTGTATATCGCATGCGTGATGGTGATACGGTGGTGTTCCCCATACTTTATATAGATGACATCCTTCTGATTGGCAACAGTAAGAAGGTGTTGTCAGACGTAAAGGCACGGTTGTCCAGGCAATTTGACATGAAGGATTTGGGAGAGGCTGGACATATCCTTGGTGAAGGAAAACAGAACAAGCTCGGGTTAAATCGAAAACCTCACTTTCGTGAAATGCATTCCAGAATCGGAAGCTTTCGACAAAGCTCAGGCTCAAATTCATTTTCCTATGAATGGATCTAGGCTTATACTTATTTAATTTATTAACTCGACATCTAACGCATAAAGATTAAAGCTTTAATTAAAAGCGGAAGGATTAAAGGTTATACCTTTGAAGCGAAATCCAACGCAATAAGAAAAACCAAATCTTTGCTTGCGATTACCACCGAAATCCGAAAGATAACTCCAAGAAATCCCGAATATTGCGTGGGCAATAATCTAACGGGATGTGCTATCAAAGCCCATGAAAACCCACAAAGAAAATTCCTCAAAAAGATTAAATCTGCCGAAAAGATCAACCCTTTAACCCAAAAAACTGCTGCCCACTACTTTTCTCGCCAATAAAATCGAACCCACTTCAACTCCGGTAACGATCTGGACAACCAGGATTGTGGATCACCAACCCAGGGGAGAGATCAACACAAACCCAGCTGGATCAAGCACCCCAGAGTGATTAGAAGCAGCTACCGAACTGCCCAAGTGAAGAACTAAAAATCAGGCCAACACCAACAAAAACTGGCCAGAATTTTGGCCAAAAATATGAAGAATCCGGCGAAAAGAAATGAAATCCAGCAGTGGACAAACTCAAAAATCGATGGGCTATCTAAAAGTTTGATCTTTGAACTTAATCTAAATCTAGAAGTGAGATTCCAAGTTCATTTTTGAAAGAAACCCAAGAAGGAAGGAGAGTCTCTCTCTAGAACTTTCTCACTCAAGGAAGACAAAGTTGTCTTGCAAGATTTTCTTAAGTTTCTTTGGCCTTAAGCTTTCTATTTATAGGGAGATCTAATGGAGACCTAGTGGGCTTTTGAGTTAAGCCTTTTAATTTGACTTGCATTGACCGCTTAGTCTTTCCTAGTCTAATAAACTCCAATCGACCCATTTGAATTAATTTCTTAACCCACTTCGTTAATTTAATTTAATCAAACCCTTAGGATTAATTAATTCTTATAGAATTAATTTCTTAATCCACTTTTTCAATTAAATATTAATTAAACCTTTAAGATTAATTAATTCACTTTGTCGATTAGTCAAATACATAATTAGTCGAACCACTATCGGACTAACTATGGAACTACCGCTCAAAAATGACTTTATATCGCGCCACTATATTTTCTTCTATCTCCCCACATTAAAGATCTAGTGCTCATCGGTTTATCAATTTACTGACAAACTAATTCATCGACTTCTTGGTATCCGAGATTAGTACCACTCGACCTTCTTATTATACCGGACATAAAGTTCACCGGCCGGGTTTAGTATAATAAACCTTAAGAGCTAATCTCGGGAGCACCATTAACCTGGTAAACCGGTACGTGGATTCCTACGACTAGCAATGACACGTAAGAAGCTAATCACCACATACCCAACCTACCGAGGTATAGGTCTCAATTGACCGCACTCTTTGGCAAATCAAAGCATACGATATCCAAATCTCACGCCCGTCCCAATCTCTGGATTCAGAAACTAAATACTATGACCGAATTGACAATGTCGATCAGTATAAGTCAATTCTATCCCAACTGGTCATGCTCAATATGCCCCAGACATATTCGTGTGATTTAATTGGTCTAGATAGACTAATTTCCAAACCACACGATAACCTATACCGATAGTATGTTCAGACTATCTCAGTTACGAGCATACTTTTAATATGTCAATACTTTAACCAATAAAAGTATCTACTGTGTCTTTCCACACCCCGTTATCTAGTTCTATGATATAATGGAACAATTTAATACTGAAACAAAATGATATGTCATCTGTGGATATCAGTTTTTGATACAAGCTATAGCTTTTCTATATTCAAAACTAACACTTGGGATCAAGAATATTCGAGATAAAGGAGACGTTCTCTGATGCTCTCCCAGGCATCCTACATAGACACGATTCTGGCTCATTTTAACAAAAGAGGGGTTCACTACATTTTAGTCATGGAGTTCATCTATCAAATGAGTAGTGTCCCAAGACTGCTAAGGAGATAGATGTCATGCAGGTGGTACCCTATGCTTCTGCAGTGGGTAGCCTCATGTATGCTATGTTTTGTACGAGACCTGATATTTATTTTGTCGTTGGCATGGTTAGTAGATATTATAGTAACCCTGGGAAGGCTCACTGAGAGGCAGTAAAATGCATTCTCAAGTACTTACGCATGATGAGAGATCATGTCCTATTTTATAGAACGCAGGAGCTTGTACAATTGGGTTACACAGATTCAGACTTTCAAGGTGATTTGGACAAGAGTAAGTCTACCTCTGGGTTTGTGTTTACTCTAGGAGGTGGAGCCATAGTATGGCGGAGTGTCAAGCAGAAATGCGTGGCGAACTCCACCATGGAGGCTGAGTACGTTGCCGCATCAGAGGCAACGAAATAAGTTGTATGGCTCCGAAACTTCCTGGTGAACTTAGATGTGGTTCCTGAGTTGCCTAGGTCTATCATAGTTTATTGTGATAACAATGGTGCAGTTGCTAGCTTGAGGGAACCACGAGCCCACAAATCGAGTAAACACATAGAGCGCAAGTATCACCTGATACGGAAGATCTTAAAGAGGGGATACTTGACCGTGGCCAAGATAGCATCAGATGACAACCTTGCAGATCCTTTCACAAATCCATTGACTCCAAAGGTCTTTAAGAGACATGTGGATGGCATGGCAGTCAGATTCTTGAGGGAGCCATGTGAGTGAGCTTAAAGGTGTTCTGTAGATTTCATTATGACAGCAGTGTAATAGCGGGTTGGACAGTTTTTGTACTTCTTAGCATAGCTTTGAGTGTTAGTGAGAGATTGTTAGTTTTGAATTCAGAAAAGCAATGGCTTGTATCAAAAACTAATATCCACAGTTGACATATCATTTTGTTTCAGTATTAAATTGTTCCATTATATCATAGAACAAGATAACGGGGTGTGGAAAGACACAGTAGATACCATTAATGGTTAAAGTATTTATATATAAAACGTATTAACTGAAATAGTCTAAACATACTATTGGTATAGGTTATCATGTGGTTTGGAAATTAGTTTATCTAGACTAATTAAATCACACGGATATACCCGGGGCATATTAAGCACGACCTGTTTGGATAGAATTGACTTGTACTGATCGGCGTAGTCAATTCGGTCCTAGTATTCAGTCTCTCAATCCTGAGATTGGGACGAGCATGATAGTTGGATATCTTATGCTTTGATTTGCCAAATAGTGCGGTCAATTGAGGCCTATACCTCGGTAGGTTGGGTATGCGGAGTTTAGCTTCTTACGTGCCGTTGCTAGTCAGAGGAATCCACGTACCGGTTCGCGGAGTTGATGGTGCTCCCGAGATGAGCTCGTAAGTTTTATTGTACTAGAATTGGCCAATGGACTTTACGTCTGGTATAATAAGAAGGTCAACTGATACTAATCTTGGATACCAAGAAGTTAGTGAATTAGTTTGTCAGTAAATTGATAAACCGACGAGCACTAGATCTTTGATAAGGGGAGACAGAAGAAAATATAGTGGCGCGATGGAAAGTCATTTTTGAGCGGTAGTTCCATAGTTAGTCCGATAGTTGTACAACTAATTATGTGTTCGACTAATCGATAAAGTGAATTAATTAATTCTAAGGGTTTAATTAATTTAATTGACAAAGTGGGTTATTGTAAATAATCCTAAGGGTTCGATTAAATTTAATTAACAAATTGAATTAAGAAATTAATTCGAATCGATTGGAGTTGATTAGTCTAGTGAAGACTAAGTGGTCAACGAAAATCAAATTAAAAGGCCCAACTCAAAGGCCCACTAGGTCTCCATTAGAGCTCCATATAAATAGAAAACTTGAGGCTAAAAAATTTAAGAACTTGGATTCTCACTTTCTCGAGTTGGATTTTTTTCCTAAAAGATTGATTCTTTTCTGTCCAGTTTTTATTTTGGATTTGCGTCAGTTTAGTGCTGCCGCCGATCAGATTTTTGAGCCACCGTCCAGCAGTGTTTTCCGGCGAAGTCATCTTGATTTTGCTGCGTTTGATTCGGGCTTTGTTGCGTTGATCTCAATCAGGTGATCCATAATTGAACCTTTCTAGATCACGACCAGAGTCTGGTGGTTTTCCATCCGGCGTGGGTCCTTTCCGACGGGTGGTTTCGAGCGGTGCAGCACGCCGGTTTTGGTTTTCCGGGCATCGAGAATTAATCAGATTTTTGGGCTAGTTCTAAATCCAATTTGAGGGATTTTCTTGAAGGTTTTTTTCGTGGGCTTTGCGAGTACACTTCGATAGATTATTGCCCACGTAATATTCAAAGTTTTTTGGAGTCATCTTTTGGATTTCAGTGGTGATCGCAACATAAAGATTTGGTTTTTCTTATTGCGTTGAACTTCACTTCAAAGGTATAACTTTTAAAGGTTCCGCTTTTAATTTAAAGGTTGTATCTTTGTGTTCCTATTTAATATATTAAATAAGTATAAGCCTAGATCCGTTCAGGGGAAAATGAATTTGAGCCTGAGCTTTGTCAAAACTTTCCGATTCAAGAATGCATTGCACGAAAGTGAGATTTTCGATTTAGAATTAAAACAAAAGGAAAAGAATTGACCTTTGAAGCGTGTACTCAATAATTCACTTGTATGACTATGAGACTCGTCTAGAAACTATGTGAGCAATTATCCACCAAATGAACGGATCAGCAAAAACGAAACCAATACCAAAAACCCACCGGAGGAATTTCCAGCCACTGCCGCCTCTACCACGTGCCTCAAAAACTATGGCTTGTATCAAAAACTAATATCCACAGTTGACATATCATTTTGTTTCAGTATTAAATTGTTTCATTATATCATAGAACTAGATAACGGGGTGTGGAAAGACATAGTAGATACCGTTATTGGTTAAAGTATTGATATATAAAAAGTATGCTCGTAACTGAGATAGTCTGAACATACAATCGGTATAGGTTATCGTGTGGTTTGGAAATTAGTTTATCTAGACTAATTAAATCACACGGATATGCCCGGGACATATTGAGCACTACCAGTTTGGATAGAATTGACTTGTACTAATCGGCATAGTCAATTCAGTCCTAGTATTCAGTCTCTCAATCCCAAGATTGGGACGGGCGTGAGAGTTAGATATTATATGCTTTGATTTGCCAAAGAGTGCGGTCAATTGAGGCCTATACTTGGTAGCTTAGGTATGTTGTTTTTAGCTTCTTACGTGTCGTTGCTAGTCGGAGGAATCCACGTACCGGTTTTCCAGGTTGATGATGCTCTCAAGATGAGCCCGTAAGGTTTATTGTACTAAAACTGGCCTCTGGACTTTACGTCCAGTATAATAAGAAAGTCGAGTTATACTAATCTCGGATACCAAGAAGTCGGTGAATTAGTTTGTCAGTAAATTGATAAACCGATGAGCACTATATCTTTACTGTGGGGAGATAGAAGAAAATATATTGGCATGATGTAAAGTCCTTTTGAGCGGTAGTTCCATAGTTAGTCCGATAGTGGTACGACTGATTATGTATTTGACTAATGACAAAGTGAAATAATTAATGAAAAAGGTTTAATTAATATTTAATTGACTAAGTGGATTAAGAAATTAATCTATATGAATTAATTAATCCTAAGGGCGATTAAATTAAATTAACGAAGTGGTTAAGATATTAATTCAAATGGGTCGATTGGAGTTGATTAGTCTAGGAAAGACTAAGCGGTCAACGAAAGTCAATTTAAAAGGCCAAACTCAAAAGCCCACTAGGTCTCCTTAAGAGCTCCCTATAAATAGAAAACTTGAGGCCAAAGAAAGAGTAAGAAAATCTTGCAAGACAAGTCTTGCCTCTTAGAGTAAGAAAGTTCTAGAGAGAGAACTTCTTCTTCTTGACATTTTCTTTCAAAACTGAACTTGGATTCTTACTTTCTCGAGTTGGATTTTTTGCCTAAAAGATTGATTCTTTTCTGCCCAGATTTTATTTCGGATTCCCGCCGTTTGAGTATTGCCGCCGAGCAATTTCTGAGCCACCATCCAATGGCATTTTTCGGTGAGATTATCTGGACTTTGGTGCGTTTGATTCGGGCTAGATTACGTCAATCTCACTCAGGTGATCCGCAATTAAGCCTGTCTAGATCACGATCAAAGTTTGGTGGTTTTTTGATAGGTGTGGGTATTTTCTGGCGTTCGAGCTGTGCGGCGCGGCTGTTTTGGTTTTCCGGGCAATGAGAATCAATCAGTTTTTTGGGCTAGTTCTAAGTCCAATTTGAGGGATTTTCTTAAGGATTTTTCGTGGGCTTTGTGAGTACACTTCGATAGATTATTTCCCACGCAATATTCGAAGTTTCTTGGAGTCATCTTTCGGATTTCGGTGGTAATCGCAAGGAAAGATTTTGTTTTTCTTATTGCGTTGGACTTCGCTTCAAAGGTATAACCTTTAAAGTTTTCACTTTTAATTAAAGGTGTAATCTTTATGCGTTGTTTGTCGATTTAATAAATAAAATAAGTATAAGCCTAGATCTGTTCAGGGGAAAATGAATTTGAGCCTGAGCTTCGTCAAAAGTTTTCGATTTTGGAATGCATTACACGAAAGTGAGATTTTTGATTTAGCCCGAGCTTGTTTTATTTTCCTTAAGCAGGCATCCAGATATTGGAATATCCGGTTTGATGAGGTAATCCAATCCTATGGATTTACTTAGTGCCTGGATGAACAATGTGTGTACCGCAGACATGATGGAAACGTGATGGTGTTTCTTGTGTTTACGTAGATGACATTTTACTAATTGGCAACAATAAGAAAGTGTTATCAGACGTAAAGGCATGGTTTTCCAAACAGTTTGATATGAAAGATTTAGGAGAAGCGGGACATATCCTTGGGATCAAGATAATTCGAGATCGTAGGAAATGTTCGCTAACGCTCTCTCAAACTTCATACATAGACACGATTCTAGCTCATTTTAACATACAGAACTCCAAGAAAGGTTTTTTACCTTTCAGACACGGAGTGCATCTACCTAAAGAACAGTCTCCAAATACTATTGATGAGATAGAAGCCATAAAGACAGTTCCTTATGCTTTTGCAGAAGGAAGTCTCATGTATGCAATGTTATGTACGAGGCCTGATATCTGTTATGTTGTTGGCATTATAAGCAGATATCAGAGTAATCCTGGGAAAGCTCATTGGGAGGTAGTAAAATGCATTCTCTAGTATTTACGCAGAACGAGAGACTAAGTCTTGGTCTATCAGGCTCCTGAGCTAGTACCCCGAAGTTACACAGATTCAGATTTCCAAGGCGACAGAGACAAAAGCAAGTCTACCTCAAGTTATGTGTTTACTTTGGAACGTAGAGCCATAGTTTGGTGGAGTGTCAAGCAGAAATGTGTGCCAGACTCTACCATGAAGGCTGAATACATTGCAGCATCAGAGGCAGCGAAAGAAGCAGTGTGGCTCAAGAACTTCCTAGTGGATTTAGATGTGATTCCTTGTTTGTAGAAGTTGATCACAGTGTACTATGACAACAATGGTGCAGTAGCAAACTCGAAAGAACCACGAGCCCACAAGGTGAGTAAACATATACAGCACAAGTACCACCTAATACGAGATATCATCAAAAGGAAAGACATGGTCGTGGCAAAGATAGCATCGGAAGATAACGTTGCAAATCCTTTCATGAAGACACTGACCGCAAAAGTCTTTGAGGCTCATATGGAGGGCATGGGGATTAGATACTTAGTAAAGCCATGATAATTTTTCTAGTTGTATTGTAGTTGTAAAGATTAATATAGTTTTATACTTAGAGTACACTTTAAGTATTAGTGGGAGATTATTGTGTTTGAATACTAAGCTTTACTATTATTAAACTATTTCCCAGTTTTATATATCAATTGAATGTTTCAGTTAAATTATTTATATGTTTTTACATATGTTGTCCATTTATATTATGTAGTTAGATGATGAGGTGTCTAGTGTGACACAGTAGATCTCATCATTGGTCAAAAGACATAATATATAAATGAGGTTCATAACCGAGACAATTTTGGGCACACTGTCAGTTTAGGTTATTATGTGATTCATGTTGGAGTTAAATACATAAGCTATGCTTGTATTGTACTTTTTCCCAGTAATATATCGATTTACGTTTTAGTTATATCTTGTTGTGCATAATATGTCCATTTATATTATGTATGTAGATGATGAGGTGTCTTGTGTGACACAGTAGATCTCATCATTGTTTGAAAGACATAATATATAAATGAGGTTCGTAACTGAGACAGCTTTGGACAAACTGTCGGTTTAGGTTATTATGTGATTCGGGTATTTGGTTTGTATAAACTGATTGAATCATATAGATATGCCCGGGGCGTATTGAACTAGACCATTAAGAATGATTTGTCTTGTTCTGATTTAATAGACAAATCGTTCTTGGTATTCTATCTCTTAATCCCTAGACTCGAGCGGGCATGAGGATTAGACATAGCGTACTTTGATCTGCCAAAGGGTGAGGTCAATTGTGGCCAATAATCTTGGTAGGTTGGGTGCGCGTGTTTAGTTGCTTGGTGTGTTGCTGCTTGTCGAAAGGAAACTATGTGCCGGTGTGTCCGGGTGATGGTGCTCCCGAGATGAGCTCGTTATGTTTTTATACTAAACCCAGCTGGTGAACTTATGTCCGGTATAGTAAAAAGGACGAGTGGTACTAGTCTCAGAATTAAAGAAGTTAATTAATTTATTTATCAGTAAATTAATATATTAACGAGCACTATATCTTTGATATGGGGAGATTATGAATATAATTTAATTAAGTTGTTCCGGAAGCAATTCTTGTGTAGGATGGTAGTGCCATAATTAATCCGTTAGTGGTATGATTAATTATGTATTGGGTTATTGACAAAGGTAGATTTAATTAATTATTAATTAATCATTGTGTCAGTTGGTTGTGAATCATACCAGGAACTGGTTTGGGATAAGTGAATCCCTGTATCAGTTGGTTGTGAATCATACCAGGAACTGGTTTGGGATAAGTGGATCTCTGTATCAGTTGGATGTGTTTCAGTCCAGGAACAGGATTGAAGGAAAATAGAATCCCAGTGGAAAGGCTAGTCATAAACTAACTTGGGGTCTCTCTTATAACTCTATATATAGACAAGGGATTAGCTATTCAAAATATACAATTCATAAGTTTTCAAGACAAGAAAACTAGAGAGATAAAATTCTAGAGAGAGAAATATTTTCTTTTCTCTCCAAGTCGAATTTTTTGAGCTTTTGTACGGCTGGTTTTGCTCCTCTTTTGGCCAAAATTTAGGCATGTTTGTACCAGCTGTGCGTGTAGCTTTCTCTCTCTCCAGGCGGTGCATTTACAGTACGTGCCAGGTGCAGTGGTGCTGGAATTTTCTGGCAGGTGGATTGTGGTGATTAGCTGATCAATTGGTTTCTAGATCTTTGCCAACACAACATGAAATCAAAGTCTTGAGGCATACAAGAGAATCACCTAAGTGCACGCTTCAAAGGTATTTTTCTAAAGTTCCGCTTTTAATTAGAAATTTTTGTTGTGTGGTAAATCGAATAAGTGCAATGTTATTTCAAAAGGGTTGGAATAGCATTGTGCTAGCATCTAGGCCTGGCCAGAGATTCCGATTCTGGAATGCATAGCACGAAAGTGAGTTTCTGGCTAGGCCCAGGCAGATAATCTTTCAATTCAGAAATTAGTTTGTCTAAACTAATTAAATCATATAGATATGCCCGGGGCATATTGAACTTGACCATTTATGATAAATTGTCTTGTACTGATTTAATAGACTATTCAATCCTAGTATTCTATCTCTAAATCCCAAGACTTGAGCAGGCATGAGGATTAGACATAGTGTACTTTGATCTGCCAAAGGGTGAGGTCATTTGTGGCCAATAGTCTCGGTAGGTTGGGTACGCTTGTTTGATTGCTTAGTGTGCTGTTGTTTGTCGAAAGCAAACCATATACCGGTGAGTACGGGGTGATGGTGCTCCCGAGATGAGCTCGTTATGTTTATTATACTAAACCCAGCTGGTGGACTTATGTCCGGTATAGTAAAAAGGTCAAGTGGTACTAATCTTGGATTATAAGAAGTTAATTAATTAATTTATCAGTAAATTAATAAATTAATGAGCACTATATCTTTGATGCAAGGAGATTAAATAATAATTAATTTAGTTGTTCCGAAAGCAATTCTGGTATAGGATGGTAGTGCCATAATTAATTCGTTAGTGGTACGATTAATTATGTATTGGGAAATTGATAAAGGTAGATTTAATTAATTAAGTAATTAATTAATCCTTGTGTCAATTGGTTGTGAATCAGACAAGGAACTGGATTGAGGATAAGTGAATCCTTATATCAGTTGGATATGAATCAGTCCAGGAACTGGATTGGAGTAAAACACAAATCCAATAGGAAGTCCAATCCTAAACCAACTTGGGGTCTCTCTTGTAACTCTATAAATAGACAAGAGATTGGCAATTCAATACACACAATTCATAAGTTTTCAAGATAATAAAGCTAGAGAGAGAATTTAAAGAGAAAAGAAAAGTTTCTTCATCGAAGTCAATTCTCTTCAGGCGGCGGCGGCGAGTTGAACCGGCGATGGGCAGCAGTGCAAAATTCTGGCGGTGGCAAGCTGCTAGATTTTTTCTGGCGAGATCATTTTGTGGTGATTGCTGATCAATTGCTCGTTAGATTGTTGCCCACACAACGTACGATCAAAGTCTTGAGTCATACAAGAGAATCATCTAAGTACACACTTCAAGATGTAATTTTTAAACTTCCGCTTTAATTAGGAATTAATTATTGAGTGATAAATCAAGCAAGTAGAAGTTAAGATCCTGCGCAATATTATTTCAAGCAAGGATTGGAATAACGATTGTGCTAGAGTTTAGGCTTGGTCAAGAATTTCGATTCTGGAATGCATAGCACGAAAGTGAATTTTTTATCAGCCTGGGCAGATAATCTTTCAGTCTGCAGTATACCTTAGACTAGTCAAGGTGTAGCGTTGTGTGATGTTGTACCAATGGATGCCTGTCATGTTCCTCTAGTAAGGTCTTGGGAATTTGACAGAAGAGTCACCAGTGTGACTACCAGGTATTCTTTAATGTCTCATGGTAAGAAAGTTAACTTGTTACTTTGTCTCCTGCGCAGGTTTCTAGTAAGAATGTTGCAAAAAGAGAAGAACAATGCAAAGCAATCGAGTCCTAAACATTGAAAGTAGTACAACCCCTAGAAAGTTCAAGCATAATTTTGCCCCTCTTCCTAAGAGGATATACGAAAACCCATTTGATTGGGAGCTAATAGTTGTCTTCTTAAGTCATTTTATTTACATTTTCACCTTTTGCATATAGTGTTATGTAGGCTTGAAGGTTCACAAAGGAGACTTAAGCTACAAACTCAGACAGCTTGACGACTTTCACTCCTCGCTATGTGATGCGCCCTGTGAAAAGTCTTATTTCTCATAAGGAGAGTACAATGAGATTATCGCTCCTTGCTGGATGCGCCCTGCGAATAGTCCTGTCTTCCGAATGAGAGAGTATAGTTGTCTGCTTAAACTTTTTGATGTACCCTATTATCCTAATTTGTCTGTATGGCACAGGAAAACAAGTTCAACAAGAAGTTTAAGAGAATTGGAGATTTGAGCAAATTTGTTTCACTACTCCTAGGCCTAAGAAACTTAGTAAGTCTGTTTATGTTCATTGATATTTCTAATGTTTGTTTGTGTGACAATGCAGATTCGAGGATGAATCATTTCCGGCAGGGAGGGGATAATATGAACATCAAGAGCTCTTCCTCCACTCCCATCAAAACTGCGCATCATCTCCCTAAACTGACAAGGGATTTTTGTAACTTTGGTTTAGGGAGCCCCAAAGAGACCTATAATGAGGCCAAATTGAATATTTTATCATGTTAAAAGACACATGGGCCAATACATGGGTCAAGCCCCCTAAACAGGCCTAAAGAGATGTCACATGGCATCAATATGCATGTTCAAATTTCAGGGCATGCCTAGTTACGAAATTCTTCAGGGAGAGCCAGAAAATACGAAGCATAGCTCATGAAGCTCTCAAGTGGATCCAAATCTCCTCAACAAAAATCCACTAATTGATTATGTTGGACCAATTACTAGATCGAGAGCCCAGAAGATGATTGGATCAAGCCTAGCTTCAGAGTTCAAGATCAAGTCCAAAGCCTAACAGGCCCAAGTCCATCTACAGATTTGGAAGCCCAAGCCCATTAATGTCACAAGATTATTCGCTTATGAACTTGCAGATACAACGTAGATGAGGAATGAAGCCCAAGAATAAAAGCTGGGGTATGGATTAAGAAAGCCAGAGGCCCAGTTCAAAAATCAAGCTTCCCCTGAATCCAACTGAAGCTGGGAAAACCAAGTCTCTTCCTACTAGGATTATGTTTGTTTTACTTTCTTAGTTTTTGAAGGTTTTGAAAGTCTATTCTAATTCAACTAGGATAGATGGAATTTTTCCTTCTAATTGGGAGTTTTATTTGTTTTGTACTGCATCTGTAATTGGCCGAAAATATAAGCCTTTTAGAGTTGTATTAGGACTTTTGTTTCCTAATCTTTAAATCACTAGGATTTGAGGTTATCTTTTTAGAATAGGAACAGAATACTTGTAATTGCCTATAAATAGGCCCCCATATTTTCGAGATTAGTAGATTTTTTTTAGCCAAATAAATTTCGTGTGAAATTTTTGAGTCGTGGACTCTTGAAAATCTCTTCGAGTGATCTTTCAAGATCGTGAGTTATCCTTGCGAGGAAACTTACACCCTTTTTGTTGGTTATAATCTTTGGTTGGACTATTACACCTTGTCACGTGTTGATTAAAATCATCACAAACCATCACCCATCCTGTTGGTGTATGCCCTTTTGAGGCTAATTTAGATATTTGTCGTCTGTTTGATAATTTATCAAATGAGTTAATTTCATGATAATTATATTCTTGTGCATATTTAATTTCATGAAATCGATCTGCCAAAAGAAACACTCCATGGACATTTAGATCATGAGTGATTCTTTTGAGTAGTACTCGTACGAGGATCCTTAGACCAGAAATCACTACATGGTCTTAGGTGAATTGTAGTGTGCTTTGACATACACCTAACGGGACCGTAACAGGTTGCCAAGTACGGGTATGATTGAGTACACTATGAGTCACGCTAAGATATGTAGGTGAAGTGATGGGACTACAAATCTCTCTTAAGTGAGAGATAATATCTTGGCCACTTGATAGTGAACTGAAAAATGCATGGCCATGCCCAAGGAATGAAAAACGTTATCATTTTCTTGATGAATTCAGTGTCACTAAGAGATCAAGTAAACGTTTAGCTATATAAGGATGATGGTTTCATGTCTTATGCTAAACGGGATATCAATGTAGAGGATCGTACGCAGTTTGCTCAGAAAGGTTGTGTTGAATCACCATTCGACCCTCCATTATGAATTGGGTAGTCATTATGTCTTGCTAGAGACCACTAATGACTTATGGATTAATCAATGAGATTGAGTTATCCATTGCCAATTTAGAATGGGCCTACAGGATCGCACATAAAAAGTTTGATGATACAGAATAAGTATTCTTGCCTACAATAAGTATAATTGTTATACTTACATAAATAAGATTTAATTAAATGGTTTAATTAAATATTATTGAATAGTTCTGTGGTATTAATTAAGAGTTAATTAATTACCTGGGAACAATTGGGATGGGCTGATAAATCAAGGAACCTAATTGCAATTGAGATTTTTAATCCATCAGCCTGATCCATGGGTCATGGGTTGATCCATGGGTCATGGGTTGATCCATGGGCTTGGTGTATAACCCAAATCATTAAGGTATTATTTAATACTGATTTGGAATTAGCAAATATTATTTAACACTGATTTAGAATCAGCAAAATAATATTTGGTAATAATACTGATTTGGAATATGATTAAATCAGTTAAGTAATAATTGATTGATTACAATACTGATTTTAGAAATTTCAACTCTACAAATATCATAGGGATATTATGGTATGAGGATGATGATTTTCAATTGAGAAAAATCAGAACAAGCAAGATACACGAAAAATCCCAATTCTCTCTGTAGGCAAAAAACGGCTAGCACCGAATCTGCAAAGGCTTTCGTGCTTGAAATTAGAGAGTCCTTCAAGGAAGGATTTTGGTGGTGACAAACGTAATCGGAGCAGAAGGTTTGGACCAACATCAATCTAGGATCCAGACGCGGCTACCAATTACGCTTCAAGGGTATGGTTTACTTGTTTTGAACATAGGATTAAAACACTAAAATTAAAATTGGCATGAATCCGCTGTGTAAAAAATTTGAAAATCATGCCTCCGATCCCAACAGTGGTATCAGAGTTAGGCTTAATTTTAGTGTTAAAATTAAAATTGATTTTGATTAAAAGAAATTTAATTAAAATTGATTTTAATAAAATCGGGCTTTTAGAAAGCAAAAGAAGAAAAATTCTGGGAAAAATAATTAAAATATTTTCGTATTTGGATTTTTTGGTTGAAGGTCGCCATAGGTGGTGGCGCCGATTGTCAGAATTTTCGCCGGAAATTCGAAGAACAAAATTTCATGGTTTTGGGCTTGAAATTTTTATGCGTTTTGTTCCTTATATCCCGGAAATGTTTTCTGTTTAATTGGGGTTTCAAATCGTGTTTCAAAACGCGTTTAATGTTCTGGGTTTAGTTTGTTTTGAAATTTTTTTTTCACCGGAGAAACGATTTGCATCTTGGTTTTGAACCTCTCCAACAGAAAAACGATTTGCGACTCAATTCTTCGCGCTGGTGATCAAAGAAAGCTGAAAGGTCTTGGCCGGACTTTGATTACTGCGGTTTCCTAATCGATTAGAGAATAAAGCCGCGGCGAATGTCGCCGTTGGATCTCTTAAAGCTGAATCAGCCAAGGGTCGGGTTTTCTCCGTGGGATCTTCGAACGACGAGTTTCATCTGTCGGGGACTCCACGATCGAAGAGGCTGCAATCGGGAGGTAAGACGGTGACTGGTGCTGTAATTACAGTATCGGGAGAGTCCAGTCGCGCCGGAGAAGACAACCGGTGTTTGACACCAACGAGTCGAGGCTGCAAACAAGAATTTTTTTTTTTTTTTTTTTTTTAGGCTGGTGGTGGCTTGGGAAATTACACAATCTTTTAAATTAATTGGCTTAATTAAAATGGGCTTGTATGAGCATATGTATCTATGTGTTTTAAAGCATGAATTGGGCTTATTAATGTTTTAAAAGTTGGGGCCTGTGAGCCATTTGACTTTGGGCCTGCGTGCCTATTAAAATTTTATGTAATAGTTAGGCCCAAGAGGAGTTTCCAAGAGGAGTCCATGGTGGAGCCCGGGAACGGAAGCCCAACAATGAAGACCCAAATATGAAGAATTTTAAAAGGCTCTGTAATAGACTAGAGCCAAATTCATTACTTTTATTCATTTTATTTATTTGATATACCAAATGAATGTTAAAACGAAAAATGCATGTTAAGCCGATCAAACTAAAATCCCAAGGACCCGCCAGAGCGTCGAACGTCTGTGGACTTGGAGAGCCCAAGGGCCTTAGGTTTTCTTCGTGCGGTGAGTTGTCACATAATAGGTGCCCAACTTTACTCACTACCACTATGTGGAAAAACTGTTTGGGTATTTATTAATGTGATGCCTCGATGGATGGTTTGACTTGGAAAAATTAATCCTAACTTGACCCGATAAGTTAACTAGGGATTAATTTTGCAATGATGGTGTCAAACATATGGAATGTTCATCCTATCACCGAAAAGTTACATGGTATGCAATTGGAAAGCGTTAGATTACATGGAATGTAATTTGAACGTTGCCTACCAAAAGAGCCTGATCCCTACGATACTTGCCAAAGCAAGACTAGGGTTAACTCTTTGTGGATTTTTGGCCCACAATCTAGCACCAACACAAAATTGTTTGGGATTTCAATTTGGCTATTGTGGAAAATGATTTTAAAACTCATTCTAATATTTTGCATTTATTCTTTGTAGAAATGGCATCATCTAGCACTAATGTCATCTCAAACTTTACTCTAAGAAGTATATTGGATAAGGATAAATTGGTTGGACCAAACTTCTTAGATTGGGAAAGAAACTTGAGAATAGTTCTCAAGCAAGAAAGGAAGCTACATGTCTTAGAGACCGCTTTACCTGAACGACCACAAAATGCTTCGGCAACTGTTCAATGAGCCTGGGATAAGCTAAAAAGTGACTCCGATGATGTGATTTGCTTGATGCTCGCGTCTATGACGGGTGAGCTTCAAAAGCAGTTCATGAATTCAGAAGCCTTCTTGATTTACGAGTCACTAACGGAGATGTTCCGTGAACAAGTCCGTAACGAAAAGTTCGTTATGATAAAAGCTTTAATTTCGTGCAAGATGGTGAAGGGTTCGTCAGTTAACACGCATTTAATCAAGATGAAAGGGTACATTGATACCCTAGAGCGATTGAATGCAATCCTTCCTAGGGAATTGGCCATTGATATCATCTTAGCATCATTGCCTGATGAATACAATAATTTTGTGGTGAACTACAATATGCACAACATGGATAGGAGCATTCCTGAGCTCCATGGCATGTTAAAGAACATTGAGCAGACCCTTAAAAAGGCAACGCCAGTGTTGGTAGTAGAGAAAGGTAAAGGGAAGACGAAGTTTAAAGGCAAGGCCACAGTTGAGCAGAATAAGAAAGCTCGTAGTAAGACTGCTTCCCAACCACAAGCTCCTCCTGCTAAGACAAGATCCAAAAAAGATGATACATGTCTCTTCTGCAAACAGAAGGGTCATTGGAAGAGAGACTGCAAAAAGTTTCTCGAAAGTAATCCTTCAGCTTCAAGTATCTTTGTTATAGAAATTAATCTTTCTATGTCCACCTCATGGGTATTAGATACTGGTTGTGGGGCTCACATTTGTACTAATGTGCAGGAACTCAGAAATAGAAGGATGACAAAGAAAGGTGAAGTAGATCTCCGAGTTGGCAACGGGGCAAGAGTTGCTGCTGTTGAAGTTGGAGATTATACTTTGTCTTTACCTTCTGGTTTAAATATCGAACTTGAAAATTTTTATTATGTACGTGCTTTGAGCAGAAATATTATTTCAGTTTCTAGTTTAGATAATAAAGGTTTTCGATTTATTATTGAGAATAATTCGTTATCTTTATATCGAAATGATATTTTATATGGAGTTGCAAATATATGTAACGGTCTGTATGTCTTGGATTTGACCCAAGAAAAACCAGTCTATAACATACAAAAGAAAGCTAAATCAACTAAAAATGATTTAAGTCCAACATACCTTTGGCATTGTCGATTAGGCCATGCAAATAAAAAGCAAGTTCAAAAGCTTCACAAGGATTGAGTGCTTGGGTTGTTTGATTTTGAATCATATGATACCTGTGAACCCTGCTTGCAAGGCAAAATGACAAAAAGTCCTTTCAACAAGCAAGGTGAAAGAACAAGTGAGCTATTCGCTCTAATACATACGGATGTATGTGGACCAATAAGCACACAAGCCAGAGGTGGATTTGAATACTTCGTGACTTTTACTGATGACTATAGTAGATATGGTTATGTCTACTTAATGAGGTATAAAAGTGAAACTTTTGAAAGGTTTAAAGAGTTTAAAAACGAAGTAGAAAATCAGTTGGATAGAAGGATTAAGGTTATTCGCTCCTATCGATGAGGTGAATACTTAAGTGATGAGTTCAATGGCTATCTAAAACAGTGTGGAATTGTTTCACAGCTGACTCCACCGAGAACACCTCAATGGAATGGTGTATCTGAAAGAAGGAATCAGACCTTATTAGATATAGTTCGATCAATGATGGGCCAAGCGACTCTCCCTATGTCCTTTTGGGGTTATGCTCTCCTTTCTGCTGCCTACTTATTAAACTGTATTCCATCTAAGGTAGTAGATAAGACTCCATATGAGATATGGATGGGTCGGAAGCCCTATATGTCCTATCTACGAGTTTGGGGTTGTCAAGCTCATGTAAAACGTTTACAAAGTAATAAGCTTGAACCTAAAACTGACAAATGCCTATTTGTGGGATATCCTAAGGAAACCAAAGGATATCAATTCTACAACCCAACTGAGAACAAAGTGTTCGTTGCTTGAGGAACTACTTTCTTAGAGAAAGAATTTCTGTACATGAAAGACAGTGGAAGTAGAATAGAACTCGGAGAAGTTCAAGAACCACAAGAGAATGTCGAACGATCTACAGAAATTCAGATGGAAGTTGCATGGAAACTCATGAAGATGAGCAACCTGAGTCAACAACACAAGAACCTAGAAGGTCTAGTAGATCTCGTCATGAACTCAAGAGACACGGATTTCTCGTGACTGACGATCAAGATTTGATCTTGGTGGACTCTAATGAGCCCGCGAACTATAAACAGGTTTTAGAAAGTCCGGTCAGATAAATGGCTACAAGCCATGGAATCTAAAATGCAATCCATGAGGGACAATAAAGTGTGGACTTTGATTGATCCTCCTGTTCAGGCAAATGTTATCGATTGCAAGTGGATTTTCAAATTAAAACCTGGCGGGATCTTCAAGGCATAACTAGTGGCTAAAGGTTTTAGACAGACTCATGGTATTGACTATGATGAAACCTTCTCCCCTGTCATGATGCTCAAGTCCATTAGGACAATGCTTGCCATAGCAGCATATTTTGACTATGAGGTATGGCAGATGGATGTTAAGACGGCTTTCCTGAATGGAAACCTACTCGAGGATGTTTATATGAAACAACCCAAGGGATACATCAATCAAAAGTATCCTAATCGAGTATGTAAGCTTCAAAGGTCCATCTATGGACTAAAAACAAGCATCTCGAATTTGGAATCTTCGTTTTGATGAGGACGTTAAAGGTTACGGATTCATCAAGAACGAAGATGAGCCTTGTGTTTACAAAAAGGTTAGTGAGAGCAAGATTGTTTTCCTTGTCCTATATATGGACGACATCCTACTCAAAGGAAATGTCATCCCCATGTTGAAAGACATCAAACAATGGTTGGGGAGTGTATTTTCTATGAAAGACTTAGGAGAAGCCGAAATGATACTAGGTATCAAGATCTATAGAGATAGGTCTAAAAGGCTTTTAGGACTAAGTCAATAAGGGTATATAGACAAGATATTGAAGAGGTTCAATATGTCTAATTCTAAGAATTGTATGGTACCATTCAGACATGGCCTTCTTTTAAAGAATAACCAATGTCCTTCTACTAAAGAGGAGAGGGATACGATGAGTAGAGTCCCATATGCTTCGGTAATAGGATCTATCATGTATGTCATATTACATACCCACTCGGATGTCGCACATGCACTAAGTATGACAAGCAGATACCAATAAGATCCAGGTATGGATCATTGGACTGCAGTCAAGGCAATCCTGAAGTACTTGCAAATGACTAAAGGATTAATGTTAGTGTATGGAGGATAAGAACAGCTCATCGTACAAGGTTACACCGATGCTGCTTTCCAGACTGATCAAGATGATATGAAGTCACAATCAGGCTACGTTTTTAGCCTGAATGGTGTGCGGTGAGTTGGAAAAGCTCGAAGCAAGATACCACAGCCGACTCTACAACAGAATCTGAGTATATTGCTGCACCAGATGCTGCAAAGGAAGCTGTTTGGTTGAGGAAGTTCTTATCAGACATCGGAGTGATACCGAGTATCCAAGATCTGATAGAACTATTCTGTGATAACAACGGGGCTATCGCACAAGCTAAGGAGCCTCGGTCACACCAGAAAACCAAACACATACTCAGAAGATTTCACCTCATCAGAGAGATCATCGATCGAGGAGATATAAAAATGTGCAAAATAGGATCAGACGACAATGTCGCAGACCCTCTCACAAAAGCTCTACCACAGTCAAAGTTTGAGAAACATGTAATAGAGCTTGGTCTTAAAATGTTTAGGACATAGCCCTTTAAATGGCAAGTGGGAGATTGTTGGTGTATGCCCTTTTGAGGGCTAATTTAGACATTTGTCATCTGTTTGATAATTTATCAAATGAGTTAATTTCATGATAATTATATTCTTGTGCATATTTAATTTCATGAAATCGATCCGCCAAAAGAAACACTCCATGGACATTTAGATCATGAGTGATTCTTTTGAGTAGTACTCGTACGAGGATCCTTAGACCAAAAATCACTACATGGTCTTAAGTGAATTGTAGTGTGTTTTGACATACGCCTAACGGGACCGTAACAGGTTGCCAAGTATGGGTATGATTGGGTACACTATGAGTCATGCTAAGATATGTAGGTGAAGTGATGGGACTACAAATCTCTCTTAAGTGAGAGATGATATCTTAGCCACTTGATAGTGAACTGAAAAGTGTATGGCCATGCCCAATGAATGATAAGTGTTATCATTTGCTTGATGAATTCAGTGTCACTAAGAGATCAAGTAAATGTTTAGCTATATAAGGATGATGGTTCCATGCCTTATGCTAAACGGGATATCAATGTAGAGGATCATACGCATTTTGCTCGGAAAGGTTGTGTTGAATCACCATTCGACCCTCCATTATGAATTGGGTAGTCATTATATCTTGCTAGAGACCACTAATAACTTATGGATTAATCAATGATATTGAGTTATCCATTGCCAATTTAGAATGGGCCTACAGGATCGCACATAAGAAAGTTCGATGATGCAGAATAAGTATTCTTGCCTACAATAAGTATGATTGTTATACTTAAATAATTAAGATTTAATTAAATGGTTTAATTAAATATTATTGAAAATTTTTGTGGTATTAATTAAGAGTTAATTAATTACCTGGGAACAATTGGGATGGACTGATAAATCAAGGGACCTAATTACAATTGAGGTTCTTGATCCATTAGCCTGATCCATGGGTCATGGGTTGATCCATGGGCTTGGTGGATAACCCAAATCATTAAGGTATTATTTAATACTGATTTGGAATCAGCAAATATTATTTAACACTGATTTGGAATCAGCAAAATAATATTTGGTAATAATACTGATTTGGAATATGATTAAATCAGTTAAGTAATAATTGATTGATTACAATACTGATTTTGGAAATTTCAACTCTACAAATATCCTAGGGATATTATGGTAGGAGGATGATGATTTTCAATTGAGAAAAATCAGAACAAGAAAGATACACGAAAAATCCCAATTCTCTCTGTAGGCGAAAAGCGGCTAGCACCGAATCTGCAAAGGCTTTCGTGCTTGAAAGTAGAGAGTCCTTCAAGGAAGGATTTTGGTGATGACAAACGTAATCGGAGTAGAAGGTTTGGACCAACATCAATCTAGGATCCAGACGTGGCTACCAATTACGCTTCAAGGGTATGGTTTACTTGTTTTGAACATAGGATTAAAACACTGAAATTAAAATTGGCATGAATCCACTGCGTAAAAAATTTGAAAATCATGCCTCCGATCCCAACACATCCTATGAATTATTTTCGCACAAAGAGGTCTAAATAATTGTGTGTTTTCTTGAATTGAGCGATTCCACCACTTCAATTTATGTTTGTGAAGATAATAGGAAGGAATAGACGAGAAAGGTCCGTCAACATAAGAGTCTTGTTTGTGTAGTAGCCAACTTGTCAGCATCACTTTCATGTTGATTTGAATTCTGACCAAGATAACCCGTCACTCCTCCAAACTATGGCCACACCTCCTAAATTAAACACAAACCCGGAGGTAGACTTACTCTTGTCTTTATCACCTTAGAAATCAGAAGCTGTGTAACCTCTCAGAACTAGCTCTTGTGCCTGATAAACCAAAATTGGGTCTCTCATTCTGCGTAAATACTTGAGGATGCACTTCACAGCCTCCAATAAGCTTTTCTGGGTTTACTCTGATATCTACTAACCATGCCAATGACATAGCAAATATCGGGTCTTGTGCACAACATTGCATACATGAGACTTCCTACTGCCGAAGCATAAAGAACTGTCTTCATGGCTTCTATCTTCTCAATAGTCTTTGGAGACTTTTCTTTAGATAGATGCACTCCGTGTTTGAAGTTAGAAAACTTTTCTTGGATGTCTGCATGTTAAAATGAGCCAGAATCATGGGAGAGCGTCAGTGAACGTTTCCTACGATCTCGAATAATCTTGATCCCAAGAACAAGTCCAGTTTCTCTCAAGTCTTTCATATCAAATTGCTTGGACAACCATGCCTTTACGTCTGATAACACTTTCTTGTTGTTTTCAATAAGTAGGATGTCATCTTCGTAAAGTACAAGAAACACCACACTTTTCCTGTCACGTCTACGGTACACGCACTGCTCATTCGGACATTGAGTAAATTCTTAGCACTGGATTACTTCATCAAACCAGATGTTCCAAGATCTGGATGCTTGTTTAAGTCCATAGATGGACCTCTTAAATTTGCAAACCTTATACTATTGGCCTTCTGCAATGAATCCCTCTAGTTGCTGCATGAAGATGGTTTCCTCAAGACTTCCATTAAGGAAAGTTGTCTTGACATCCATCTGCCATATCTCATAATCTAAATGAGCAGCTATAGCCAAGAGAGAGGTTCAATATGTAACTCTAAGAATGGTATGATACCGTTCAAACATGGCCTCCTCTTAAAAAAGAACCAATGTCCTTCTACTAAAGAGGAAAGGGATATGATGTGTAGAGTCCCATATATTTTGACAATAGGATCTACCATGTATCCCATGTTATGTACCTATTCGAATATCGCACATACACTGAGCATGACTAGCAGATACCAACAAGATCCAGGAATGGCTTATTGAACTGCAGTCAAGGCAATCCTTAAGTACTTACGAAGGACTAAAGGATTGATGCTAGTGTATGGAGGATAAGAACATATCGTTGTACAAGGCTACATAGATGCAACTTATTAGACAGATCAAAATAACATGAAATCATAATCAGGCTACGTGTTTAACCTGAATGGTGGTGCAGTGAGTTAGAAAAGCTCGAAACAAAATACCACAGCCGACTCTACAACAGAATCTGAGTATATTACTGCATCAAATGCTGCAAAGGAAGCTGTTTGGTTGAGGAAGTTTGTGTCAGATATCGGAGTGATACCAAGTATCCAAGATCCGATAGACCTGTTCTGTGATAACAACGGGGCCATCGCACAAGCTAAGGAGCCTCGGTCGCACCAAAAGACCAAACACATACTCAAAAGGTTTCACCTCATTCGAGAGATGGTCGATCGAGGAGATGTGAAAGTGTGCAAAATAGGGTCAGACAATAATGTAGCAGATCATATCACAAAAGCTCTACCACAGTTAAAGTTTGAGAGACATGTAACAGAGCTTGACATTTTTCATTTGATTGATGATACATCAGATGAATTAATTTTATGAATGTAATATTTTTGTGCATATTTGAATTTATGAAATTGATTCGTCAAAAGAAACACTCCATGGATTGCTTAGATCATGAGTGATTTTTTTGAGTAGTACTCGTACGATGATCCTTAGACCAGAAATCACTACATGGTCTCAGGTAAATTATAGTGTGCTATGACATATGCATAACGGGGCCATAACAGGTTGCCAAGTACGGGTATGATTGGGTATGTTATGAATCACACTAAGGTATATGAGTGAAGTGATGGGACTACAAGTCTCTTTTAAGTGAGAGATGATGATATCTTGGTCACTTGATAGTGAACTGAGAAGTGCATGGCCGTGCCCAAGAAATTATAAGTGTTATCATTTGCCTGATGAAATTCAGTGTTACTAAGAGATCAAGTAAACATTTAGCTAAATAAGGATGATGGTTCCATGCCTTATGCTAAACGAGATATCGATGTAGAGGATCATATGTAGTATGTTCGGGAGGTTGTGTTGAATCACCATTCGACCCTCCATTCTGAATTGGGTAGTCATCATGTCTTGCTAGAGACCACTATTGACTTATGGATTAATCAATTAGATTGAATTATCCATTGCTAATTTGGAATATGCCTACAGGATCGCACATATGAGAGTTTGATGATACAAAACAAATAATCGTGCATGTACTAAGTGTAATTGTCATACTTAGATAAATAATATTTAATTAAATAGTTTAATTAAAAATTATTAAAAAGTTTTATTGTATTAATTAAGAGTTAATTAAGTACATAGGAATAATTGGGATAGCCTGACAAATCAATGGACCAATTAGGGGTGTAAATTGGCCGGTTTGGCCGGTTTGAAGGCTAAAGTACCGGCCAAACCAATAACTATGGTTTGATAAATTTTCAAACCAAGTCATCCAAATAAATGTGCCAAACCAAGTCGGCCAAACCATATTTAGACGGTTTGGTTCGGCCGGTTTGGACGGTTTCAAACAAATTTACGTTTTATTTCAAAAAAACAAGTACACACAAATACAATAACTGGAGCTTCTATATTTTATAAAACATCAATGGAAACTATCATTTGAAAGTGGTAACTACCCAGCCAGTCAATGAAAATATATAGACTTCACAAAAATAATTGATTTCTTTTATATTCTTGATCTGATATCTATAGTCTGTTGATCTGATGTCTATATAAGTATGTTTTAGTTCTAGTGTATGATTTCTTTTATATTCTTGATCTGATATCTATAGTCTGTTGATCTGATGTCAAGTATTCGCTCATCTGATGTCTATATAATCCTGATGTGATCTCCCTTGTTAAGTATGTTTTAGTTCTACTGTATGATTTCTTTTATATTCTTGATCTGATATCTATTTTCTGTTGATCTGATGTCAAGTATTCGCTGATCTGATGTCTATATAATCCTGATGTGATCTCCCTTGTTAAGTATGTTTTAGTTTTATTATATGATTTCTTTTATATTCTTGATCTGATATCTATAATCTGTTGATCTGATGTCAAGTATTCGCTGATCTGATGTCTATATAATCCTGATGTGATCTCCCTTGTTAAGTATATTTTAGTTCTATTGTATTATTTCTTTTATATTCTTGATCTGATATCTATAGTCTGTTGATCTGATGTCAAGTATTCGCTGATCTGATGTCTATATAATCCTGATGTGATCTCCCTTGTTAAGTATGTTTTAGTTCTATTGTATGATTTCTTTTATATTCTTGATCTGATATCTATAGTCTTTTGATCTGATGTCTATATAATCCTGATGTGATCTCCCTTGTTAAGTATGTTTTAGTTCTATTGTATGATTTCTTTTATATTCTTGATCTGATATCTATAGTCTGTTGATCTGATGTCAAGTATTCGCTGATCTGATGTCTATATAATCCTGATGTGATATATTTATTAAATATATTTATTATATATATTAAATTAAAAACGGTCAGTCCGGTCGAAGTGGCCAGTTTTATTATTGAAACCATCGGCCGAACCGTATCTATCGGTTTGAAAATTTTTAAACCGACAAGTAATTATATATATTTTGAGACCGGCCAAACCGATAAAACTTGGCCGGTTTGGTCGGTTTCGGCCGAACCACTTTCAACCCTAGGACCAATTGCAATTGAGGTTTTTGACCCATCAGCCTGATCAATGAGTCAATGGGTTGATCCATAGTTTTGGTAAAACCCAAATTAGTAAAAGTGATATTAAATTAAATTAATATTAAATCTATTACTGATTTGGTATCTGACTCTTATATATCCCAGGGATACTGAGTCAGATACACGGGTCTTTTGTTTTTAGAGAAAACAGTTTTACCAAAATATTCCAAAAGGATTTTCTTTGCAGGCTTGAAAGGCTAGCACCAATTTTGTGAGAACTCTGGTGCTTGAGAGTAGAGAGTTTCTTTAAAGAAAGAACTTTTGGTGGTGATCAACGTACTCGAAGCAGAAGGATCTGGACTAACATCAAACTAGGATCCAGGCGTAACCACTAATTACACTTCAAGGGTATGTTTTAGATGCTTTGAACGTAGGCTAATTAAGACTAAAATCATATTTAGAATGAATCCACTGCATAAAATTCTTGAAAACCAGTAGATCCCTACAAATCCATGCTCTTTGTTCTACATCACTTGGAAATCCACTACCCCCTATCATTTAGAAGTGTAGATTTTCCTAGAATTTACTTAGAACATAGTTGTTATAAGAGAATTCATAGTGTGTGTGTGTGTGAAAAAGGTGAGAAAGTGTGTGTTTTTTCCTCCCTAAGTTACTCTCCCTAAAACTATGAAAAACCTACTAAGGTGTAATAGTATGTGTCTTTACAAGGGGCCTTAGCCATTAAGAAAGGTTCCAGAGGGCTAAAATTGGAATTACATAAATTGAATCACGCTAAGGGTAAATTTGGATTCTCAATAGGATTTTTTAATCCACGACCAGGCTGTGGCGCCGTGTTGACGCCGAGGATGACGATGAACAGGCACCAGCGCCCAGTGAACGCTTGTTTCGGAATCTTCAACTCTTTGCGCTATTTCTGAATTCTTCTCTTTAAGCTCCAATTCAACGTGTTTTCTTCCTTTTTCTAGCAAAAGTCTTTAAGTTTCGTCCAAAATCTCTGACATGCCTCCTTATTATAAAATAATGCCAATCAAACAATAAGTGTATTGAAAGCTTATAAAAAATATCATACTCATTGAAAATCAACTAAAAGTAAGCTAAACATGCATGATTTTGGGTCATAAAAAGGTATATTTTGGACTCACGTCACAATATATTTTAAATTTCTGTCCACTGTTCACTTCTCTTTTCTCCTGAATGGCATGCAATTTGGTAGCTTGAAACCACAGAGAGGTATCCGACAAGAAGATCCCATCTCTCCTTATTTGTTCATTATCTGCAGTGAGGTATTGTCTTGCTTACTTCAGGATTTGCAAAAGTGTGGACGGCTGAGTGGTATTTCGGTAGCCAGGGTTGCGCCTTTTATATCGCATCTATTATTTGCCGATGATACTTTGTTATTTGGTAATGCCACTCATGAGGAAGCTTATAGTATGTGTTGGGCGTTAAATACTTATTCATCTATCTCCGGGCAGAGTATAAATCTTAAGAAGTCTGGGATTCTGTTCAGTCCTAATACCCCTATCTCAGTTAGAGAGGATATTTGTGCCACACTTGGAATTGTTGAGTCTCAGTCTCACGGCAATTACTTGGGTTTGCCTAGTATAATGGGACGTAGCAAAAGGGAGGTTTTTGCCACATTGTGTGATCGTGTTGCTGCACGCATTCAAGGTTGGTCAGAAAACTCTCTTTAAAGCCGGGAAAGAAACTCTTATAAAATCTGTTCTGCAAGCTATCCCCTCCTATGCTATGTCGTGCTTCCTTTTACCTGATGGTGTTATTAATGATATTCAGCGGCTTATTACAAGATATTGATGGGGATCTAGTGTTGATAACAGAAAGATACATTGGATTTCCTGGAGGACACTGTCACGTCGTAAATCATTAGGTGGCCTTGGCTTTCGGGACTTGAAACTCTTTAATATGGACCTTTTATGTAAACAAGCTTGGCGATTACTTGTGCAGCCTAATTCCACCATAGCGTGTGTACTACGTCCTAAGTATTACCCCCATGGCTCGCTGTTTGATGCTGATTTTAGAAATAGGCCATAATTTACTTGGAGAGGTATTATGGAGGGGATCAAGGGATTGAAAACGGACGCCCGTCGTAAAATTCTATATGGTGAACAGACTAAGATCTGGTTAGACCCATGGCTCCCCATTGGCAACCCTCTGTGCAGATTTCATCCAACAGCAGCTCTGCCAGATGATGCTACCGTTGCCGCGCTGTTGTCACCAGGCCGGTCTTCCTGGAATGTGAACCTTATTCAGCAGACTTTTTCTGCCTAGGTTACTTCAGCTATTTTGTCTATCCCTCTCCAGGTGTTGCGAGGTCCCGATCGCTGGTATTGGCATCATAACCATAAAGGGGTGTTCGCTATAAAGTCGGCCTATCATGCTCTCCAGGAATCGAGCAGCATTTTTCCTTCATTGATATCAGGGGCAACCGATGTACATGGTACACATCCAATTTGGCGAAGGGTTTGGAAACTTAAGATACCACCGAGGGTCACCCACCATTGTTGGTGGATTCTCACCAACACACTACCCACGGTCGAGAATCTAGCGAGACACCATGTCCCAATTCCTCATCACTGTCCATTCTGCCAGCAGCAGGAGGATTCATTTTCCCACATACTCTTCTTCTGCCCGTTTTCCCGTGAAGTATGGCACTTTATTAATCTCTACAATATACCATTCTCCTTTCAGAATACGCAGGTTGAGCTATGGGTGATGAACATGTTGCTAGGAGTTTCTATAGCTGAAGCAGAACGGATTAGTATGGTGTTGTACTCCATTTGGTACGCCCAGAACAGGAAAGTGAATGAAGATGCGTTGATGCTACCCTTAGATGTTGCACTCTCTGCCACAGCTATACTGTACTCCTACCAGTCGGCGCGGAGTCTCCACTGCCTAAAATTTTCTTTAGGGTACACTCCTCTTCCTGTCCGGCCTGAAAAACTTGAATTAAGGAAAACAGAACAAGCCCGGGCTAAATCAAAAATCTCACTTTTGTGTAATGCATTCCAGAATTGAAAACTTTCGATAAAGCTCAGGCTCAAATTCATTTTCCCATGAACCGATCTAGGCTTATACTTATTTAATTTATTACAACATAAATCGAAATGCAAAGATTCAACCTTTAATTAAAAGCGGAAACTATAAATGTTATACCTTTGAAGCGAAGTCCAACGCAAATAAGAAAACCGAATCTTTATTTCGCGATCACCACTGAAATCCAATGGATTACTCCAAGAAGCCTCGAATATTGCGTGGGCAATAATCTATCGAGGTGTACTATTAAGCCCACGAGAAACCCACTAAGAAAATCCCTCAATTAGATTAAATCTGTCCAAAAGATCAAACCTTTAACCCAAAAAACTGTTGCCCACTACTTTTCTCGCCAATAAAATCGAACCCACTTCAACTCCGGTCACGATCTGTACAACCGAGATTGTGGATCACCAATCCAAAGAAGAGATCAACACAAACCCAGCTGGATCAAGCAGCTCGGAGTGATAAGAAGTGGCTGCCATTTCACCAAGAAAATGGTGAACAGTAAATTCCGTGAACAGTGAATTCCAGGCAAAAATTATAAAATCCAGCAGTGGGCAACTCCAAAAATCGATGGGTTATTTAAAAGTTTAATCTTTCAAGCTTAATCCAAATTAAGAAGTGAGAATCTAAGTTCGTTTTTGAAAGAAAACTCAAAAGGGAAGAGAGTTTCTCTCTAGAACTTTCTCACTCTAAGGAAGACAAAATGTCTTGCAAGATTTTCTTAAGTTTCTTAAGGCATAAGCTTTCTATTTATAGTGAGCTCCAATGGAGACCTAGTGGGCTTTTGAGTTAGGCCTTTTAATTTGACTTTCGTTGACCACTTAGTCATTCCAAGATTAATCAACTCCAATCGACCCATTTGAATTAATTTCTTAACCCACTTCGTTAATTTAATTTAATCGAATCCTTAGGATTAATTAATTCAAATAGAATTAATTCCTTAATCCACTTTGTCGATTAAATATTAATTAAACCTTTAGAATTAATTAATTCACTTTGTCAATCAGTTAAATGCATAATTAGTCGTACCACTATCGGACTAACTATGGAACTACCGCTCAAAAACAATTTTACATCGCGCCACTATTTTTCTTCTATCTCCCCACATTAAAGATCTAGTGCTCATCGGTTTATCAATTTACTGACAAACTAATTCACCAATTTCTTGGTCTCCGAGATTAGTACCACCAGTCGGGTTTAGTATAATTGACCTTACGAGTTCATCTCGGGAACACCATCAACCCGGCGAACCGGTACGTGGATTCCTCCGACTAGCAATGGCACGTAAGAAGCTAAACACCGCATACCCAACCTACCGAGGTATAGGCCTCAATTGATCGCACTCTTTGGCAAATCAAAGCATACGATATCTAACTCTCACGCCCGTCCCAATCTCGGGATTGAGAGACTGAATACTAGGACCTAATTGACTACGTCGATCAGTATAAGTCAATTATATCCAAACTGGTCGTGCTCAATATACCCCAGGCATATCCGCGTGATTTAAACTAGTCTAGATAAACTAATTTCCAAATCACATGATAACCTATACCGATAGTATGTTCAGACTATCTCAGTTACGAGCATACTTTTTATATATCAATACTTTAACCAATAACGGTATCTACTGTGTCTTTCACACACCTCGTTATCTAGTTCTATGATATAATGGAACAATTTAATGCTGAAACAAAATGATATGTCATCTGTGGATATTAGTTTCTGATACAAGCCATAGCTTTTCTGTATTCAAAACTAACAATCGCTCACTAATAGTCAAAGCTATGCTAAGAAGTACAAAAACTGTCCAACCCACTATTACACTGCTGTCACAATAAAATCTCCAGAACACCTTTAAGCTCACTCACATGGCTCCCTTAAGAATCTGACTCCCATGCCCTCCACATATCTCTCAAAAACCTTTGGGGTCAATGGCTTTGTGAAAGGATCTGCAAGGTTGTCATCTAATGCTATCTTGGCCACGATCACGTCTCTCCTCTTTACGATCTCTCGTATTAGGTGGTACTTGTGCTCTATGTGTTTACTCGCCTTATGGGCTCGTGGTTCCCTCGAGTTAGCAACTGCACTATTGTTATCACAGTAAACTGTGATAGACCTAGGAAACTCAAGAACCACATCTAAGTCCATCAGGAAGCTCTGGAGCCATACAACTTCTTTCGCTGCCTCTGATGCGGCAACATACTCAGCCTCCATGGTGGAGTCTGTCACGCATTTCTGCTTGACACTCTGCCATACTATGGCTCCACCTCCTAGAGTAAACACAAACCCAGAGGTAGACTTACTCTTGTCCAAATCACCTTGAAAGTCCAAATCTGTGTAACCCAACGGTACAAGCTCCTGCGCTCTATAAACTAGGACATAATCTCTCGTCCTGTGCAAGTACTTGAGAATACATTTTACTGCATCCCACTGAGCCTTCCCAGGGTTACTCTGATATCTACTAACCATGCCAACGGCAAAGCAAATATCAGGCCTCGTACATAACATAGCATACATGAGGCTACCCACTGCAGAAGCATAGGGTACTGCCTTCATGGCATCTATCTCCTTAGCAGTCTTGGGACACTGCTCCTTAGACAAATGCACCCCATGCCTGAAAGGTAGTGAACCCTTCTTGGAGTTCTGCATGTTAAAATGAGCCAGAATTGTATCTATGTAGGATGCCTGGGAAAGTGTCAGAGAATGTCTCATACGATCTCAAATAATCTTGATCCCAAGGATATGTCCAGCCTCTCCCAAATCCTTCATATCAAATTGCCTGGACAACCATGCCTTTATGTCTGACAACACCTTCTTACTGTTTCCAATCAGAAGGATGTCATCTACGTAAAGTACGAGGAACACCATCGTATCACCATCACGTCTGTGATAAACACACTGCTCATCCGGACACTGATTGAATCCATAGGACTGGATAACCTCGTCAAAACGGATGTTCCAAGATCTGGATGCTTGCTTAAGTCCATAAATGGACCTCCTAAGCCTGCATACCTTGTGCTCTTGGGCCTGAACAATGAAACCCTCTAGTTGTTGCATAAAGATGGTCTCCTCAAGACTTCCATTAGGGAAAGCTGTCTTGACGTCCATCTGCTAAATCTCATAGTCTATATGAGCAGCTATAGCTAAGAGAATCCGGATTGACTTAAGCATAGCTACCGGTGAAAAGGTCTCCTCATAATTGATACCCTCTTTCTGAGTATACCCCTTCGCCACAAGCCTAGCCTTGAAGGTCTTAACCCTCCCGTCAGATCTTCTCTCTCGCTTGTAGACCCATTTGCACCCAATAGGCCGAAACCCATCAGGAAGGTCTACCAGCTCCCAGACCTTATTTGAGTCCATAGAACCCATCTCAGCAATCATCGCTCTCTGCCAAGAATCTGCATCTTTATCCTGAAGAGTCTCATTGTAGCTAACTGGGTCTGGTTCATGAGCGCCAGGGATAAAGTCCGAAGACTCACCCAAACCCATGTACCTCTCGAGCTGTCTGACAACCCTCCCACTACGACGAGGCGCAGCCTGTGCAAAAGCATCATCTGTGATAGTGTGTGCAGTCTCTTGTGGTGTGTCTTCCTGTACTCGTGCATCTGGAATAGTGGACTCACCCCTAAGCTCTTCTAATACTACCTTGCTCTTTGCCTTGTGATCTAAAACATAGTCCTCCTCAAAAAATCTGGCATTAGTGCTCACCACCACCTTCTGATCCTGACAACTATAAAACAGACCACCTTTTGTTCCTTTGGGGTAGCATACAAAAAGCATAATCTCAGATCTCGCATCTAGCTTGGCTGTGTCTGCCTTAAGCACATATGCTGGACAACCCCAAATCCTGAGATGTCTCAGACTAGGCTTTCGCCCAGTCCACAGCTCTACTGGAGTCGAAGGCACAGACTTAGATGGTACGAGATTAAGGAGATAACACGCTGACTCCAAGGCTAAACCCTAAAAAGATATAGGCAATTCGCTATAACTTATAATCGATCTAACCATATCCATAAGAGTCCTGTTCATCCTCTCTGCTACACCATTCTGCTGGGGTGTTCCAGGTGCAGACAACTGGGTCTGAATACCCTCCTCCGAAAAATAGGACCTAAATTCACTAGAGAGGTATTCGCCACCACGATCAGATTGCAAGGCCTTGATACTCTTACCCAGATGGTTCTCCACCTCAGCCTTAAACTCTTTGAACTTGCCAAAGCATTCAGACTCGTGGCATATCAGGTATATGTATCCATATCTAGAGTAATAATCCATAAAAGTCATGAAATACTCAGGCCCATACAAGTCAGAATGAATCAACTCTAAAACCTCCTTGGCCCTATACCCCTTTGCCTTGAAAGGCCTCTTGGTCATCTTACCCTCCAAGCAGGACTCACAGGTTGGATAGCTGTCAATATCCAATGAGTCTAAAGACCCATTATTGACCAACCTTTGAATCCTACTAAGGTTGATGTGACCGAGTCTCAGGTGCCAAAGATAAGTTTGATTCAAAGGGGAAAACTCCTTTCTCTTACTATGATTCGGTGATGAGTTACTAGTTTCTGTGTTTTGCATTACTGGGGAGTATGTCTTGATTAAAAACAGATTGTCAATTAATGTACCGGAACATATAAGCTTTTGGCCTTTTCTAATAAAAACAGATCCATCAGAAAAAGCACACTTATAACCATCCAAAATAAGTTTAGAAACTGAAAGTAAATTCTTGCGAAAATTGGGTACATATAAACAATCTCTCAAATGTAAAACTGAGTCTGAAAAATAAAGACAAAGAACTCCCACTGCAACGACAGAAACTCTTGTAGTATCCCCAATGTAAACCTGCAACTCTTCCTCTCTAAGCAGCCGGGTCACTTGGAACCCCTGCAAAGAATTACAAACATAATCAGTGGCTCCTGAATCCACACACCAAGTATCTGTGGGAATCGCCGCTAAACACGTCTCTGTAACTAGGGAAAATTTACACATACCTCGAGGCTTTGGGCAATCCTTCTTCCAATGTCCTGCTTTGCCACATCTGAAGCATTTGCCTTTCGGCTTGTGCTTCTTGGCAATGCCCGCCTTGGGTCCATAATCAGCTCCTACTTTCTGGCCTCTCTTCCTCTTTTGCTTCCTGGCTTTGGGCCCAGTAGAGGAACCTGAGGGACCAACAGTAGCCAATGCTTGCTTCTTCTCTGCGAATAGGCCCTCAGCAGACACCAATGTAGTCATGAGCTCGAGAAGTGAATATGGGAGCTTGCCCATATTGTAGTTCAACCAAAACTGCTCAAAACTAGGGGGCAAGCTCTGGAGAATGATATCGACCTGGGTCTCCCCATCAATGTCACCTCCCAATACCTCAATCTCGTTGATGCAGCTCATCATGTCTAGCACGTGATCCCTCACTAAAGTACCCTCAGCTATCCTAGCATTCATGAGTTTCCTCATAGCTGGCTGCTTGGCTGCCCTGCCCTGATGTCCAAACATCTCCCTGAGGTTAAGCATCATATCGTAGGCTGAGGTAAACAACTGATGCTGGTGCTGCAGTACACTCGACATAGAAGCCAAGATGTAGCATCGGGTCATCTCATCAGCCTTCTGCCACCTCGTATATGGCTCTCGCTGCTCAGGGGTGGCATCATCGCTGGGCTTAGGGAGGCACTCCTCAGTGAGCACGTACTTGTAACCCTCAGCGGTAAGGACAAAGTCCAGGTTACGTTTCCAGTCAATATAACTTGGACCCGTAAGTTTGTCCTGGTTCAAAATGACAGCTAGCGGGTTGAACGACATATCAACAACTGAAAAATAAACAGTCAAGTTTCAGCATACTTTTTTGAAAATATTGAAATCCTCAAAAACAATATAATCTCCATCGACATCTCTCACACCGAGATTAATGCAGGTCACGCGGGTGAACGTCTACGCCAACCCACATTCGTTCGAGAAGAACCGACGTTCATTAATTTCATTATCTAACCAACGATCTTATGATCAATGAAATTAATAGTCAATGCTTTTAGTCGTACACATAAATAGCGTAACCTCGCGGGAGGAATACTATAAATAGTACACTAAGCTTATGCCATTACGTGACTTCTAAGTTTGTTACTTAGGATACTAATGCGCCTCAGCAGAGAGGGTGTCGCAACTTTCTCCAATTAAACTCACTATAGTCATCCCTTCAGAAATTCATTTCGGTGATATCTGTGATTGAAGACTTGTCCGCATGGAGGAAGACCATAATACCAACTCGCAAGAATAACCACATCACCAATGAACCTGTAATGGAGGCCATGGGGTTATTTACCAACCCGCTCCCACTTAGAATTTTAAGTTTTAGGATTTTTACATTTTAACATGCAATATCTTAACTATGGATATTCGCACCCACAAAACCGTTGGAGTTTTAATATGCGAATAATCTATCTTAGTTAATTGCACTTTATTTTTTTTTAAAACCGGTTTGGTTTGGTTTTCGTTCATGCAAAATAAATCGAAAACACATAATCAATGAAAAGACATAAATACGGGAAATTAAAGAAATAAAATTTCCCGACTATTATGGTCTTCTCTATCGTTGATTTCTTGATGCCTCGGTGACACGTCCCGTCATGTCGCTCCCACTCGTTATTTGGATTCCTCTCGATTCGCCCGGGTTTTCTCGGTTTACTACGTAATTAGGAATCACCCAAAATTACGAGAAACCAAAACCCGCGAATATAAGTTACCCAAAATAACGTCTTCGTCATAATACATAAATTCCTATATACAAAGGCGTTTTTTCTAGGAATTTAAAGACAACATGATTAGATCAAATCCTACTACAAGATTTTTCTAATCCTACACGGCTTCCAGCTCGTGGTTATTACTATTACAGATATTTCCATTCAAAAACAATACGAGCCCGGACATGTCCTGGGGTTTATGAATGAAAAATAAAATTCTACCATAATAGCCGGGAAACCAATAACCACCTATTTAAATATTTCGACAAAAATAATAATGCCAAAATAAAGCCGTGTAATAAATCAAACAAGTATAAGACCGAAACCTACGCTCTGATACCATTTTGAAGAAAAACATAACAAGCCCGGGCTAAATCGAAAATCTCACTTTCGTGCAATGCATTCCAGAATCGAAAACTTTCGACAAAGCTCAGGCTCAAATTCATTTTCCCATGAACGGATCTAGGCTTATACTTATTTAATTTATTAAAACGTAAATCGACATGCAAAGATTCAACCTTTAATTAAAAGCGAAAACTATAAAGGTTATACCTTTGAAGCGAAGTCTAACGCAAATAAGAAAACCGAATCTTTAATTCGCGATCACCACCGAAATCCAATGGATTACTCCAAGAAGCCTCGAATATTGCGTGGGAAATAATCTATCGAGGTGTACTATCAAGCCCACGAGAAACCCACTAAGAAAATCCCTCAATTAGATTAAATATGCCAAAAAAATCAAACCTTCAACCCAAAAAACTGCTGCCCACTACTTTTCTCGCCAATAAAATCGAACCCACTTCAACTCCAGTCACGATCAGGATAACCGGGATTGTGGATCACCAACCCAAAGAAGAGATCAACACAAACTCAGCTGGATCAAGCACCCCGGAGTGATTAGAAGCGGCTGCCATCTCACCAAGAAAATGGTGAACAGTAAATTCCGTGAACAGTGAATTCCGGGCAAAAATTATAAAATCCAGCAGTGGGCAACTCCAAAAATTGATGGGCTATCTAAAAGTTTAATCTTTCAAGCTTAATCCACATCGAGAAGTGAGAATCCAAGTTCGTTTTTGAAAGAAAACTCAAAAGGGAAGAGAGTTTCTCTCTAGAACTTTCTCACTCTAAGGAAGACAAAATGTCTTGTAAGATTTTCTTAAGTTTCTTAAGGCATAAGCTTTCTATTTATAGGGAGCTCCAATGAAGACCTAGTGGGCTTTTGAGTTGGTCCTTTTAATTTGACTTTCGTTGACCGCTTAGTCATTCATAGACTAATTAACTCCAATCAACCCATTCGAATTAATTTCTTAACCCACTTCGTTAATTTAATTTAATCGAACCCTTAGCATTAATTAATTCAAATAGAATTAATTCTTTAATCCACTTTGTCAATTAAATATTAATTAAACCTTTAGGATTAATTAATTCACTTTGTCGATCAGTCAAATGCATAATTAGTCGTACCACTATCGGACTAACTATGGAACTACCGCTCAAAAATGATTTTACATCGCGCCACTATTTTTCTTCTATCTCCCCACATTAAAGATCTAGTGCTCATCGGTTTATCAATTTACTGACAAACTAATTCACCGACTTTTTGGTATCTGAGATTAGTACCACTCGACCTTTTTATTATACCGGACATAAAGTCCACCGGCCGGGTTTAGTATAATAGACCTTACAAGCTCATCTCGGGAGCCCCATCAACCCGGCAAATCGGTATGTGGATTCCTCCGACTAGCAACGGCACATAAGAAGCTAAACACCGCATACCCCACCTACCGAGGTATAGGCCTCAATTGACCGCACTCTTTGGCAAATCAAAGCATACGATATTCAACTCTCACGCCCGTCCCAATCTCGGGATTGAGAGACTGAATACTAGGACCGAATTGACTACGCCGATCAGTATAAGTCAATTCTATCCAAACTGGTCGTGCTCAATATGCCCCGGGCATATTCGCGTGATTTAAACTAGTCTAGATAAACTAATTTCCAAATCACACGATAACTTATACCGATAGTATGTTCAGACTATCTCAGTTACGAGCATACTTTTTATATATCAATACTTTAACCAATAACAGTATCTACTGTGTCTTTTACACACCCCGTTATCTAGTTCTATAATATAATAAAACAATTTAATACTGAAACAAAATGATATGTCATCTATGGATATTAGTTTTTGATACAAGCCATAGCTTTTCTGTATTCAAAACTAACATCGAAGGGATGTGTGTTTTTTTCAATGGAGCGGTATCTACTCATCGACAGGGAGTTGCCGCTGGTGTGCTTGTCATGGAGTCCATAGGTCAGCATATCTGCAGTTATGGTGTGTTCTACCTGGGTGTCACTAACCCAGAAGTTGCTGAGGCCCTTGCCCTACGTGCAACGCTTCTTTTTTGTCGTCGGCAGGGTCTTGTGGTTGCCTCCATTCTTGGTGATTCTTCACAGATTGTTATTGCCGCCAAGAGTCTATCCGGCTGCTCCCACTTGGCAATGCCTGTTATTGATGATTGTCGGGCTTTATTATTAGAAATGGGGATACCCAAGCTCTATTGGATTCCTCGTGCTCAAAACTTGTACGCCCGTGGCTTGGCTTGTTATGTGAAAAGTGAGGTTGCGGGAGATCATGAGTGGCCTTGTGTGCCAGAATTTTTACAACATTTGTCGCTGGACAATTTCCAGTAACGTAATAAAAGTTCTTTATTCTCAAAAAAAAGAAAAATATATATAAAATTAAACCCTCAAAAAATATTTCTTCCCCTCTTCCTATTATGGGAGGATGGGGGAAATAAATTTGTTGCCCGATTTCGTTTTATTATTTTTAGTTTCGTTATCCAATAAAGAGAGAGATTATCCCCAATCTTTATTTTCTTTGTCTTTCAGTAGATTCAAATCTACTGGTACTGTATTGGTCGCGGCTTCATTGATGGTGTTCGTTGTTATGACAACAGTTTCATTGGTGAAGTTCGTTGGATTGGTAACAGCGTCGTTGACGATATTCGCTAGTTTGGTCTAAGAAGATTCAGTCATCATAGAGCTAATTATTGGATCTATGCTTTGGAGTTTTCATCAGAAAATTAGTGATGTATCCTTATTTTGATTAAAATTTTGACAGGTGGTATATCCACCGCTTGATAGGGTAGATCTATATAGGTTTATCCGTAATTTGTATTTCTTTAACTGTATCTTCCTTTTGTTGCTGGACGTTTTCTAGTAAATTAATATAATCTTTTATTTAAAAAAAGAATATATATATGTTTTCAAAAAGAGAAATATATGTCCGGGAGTCCTGAGTTCGAGTCACACCCGGGGGTAGCAGATCATACCGGAGGCACTCAGGAGGCAGTAGTCACATCGCACCGGACTTAAATTAATAAGTTTCAATAGACATTATGACTCTCTCATTATAATATATATATATATATTTATATATAAGACTCGAACTATCTCCTCGTGCGGCTTCGTGGGCTGACCCAAAATAAAGTAGTTATATTGGCTGACAAAATCAAACCGAACGACCACCGTCCCGGATTTATAATCACCTCTGAAATTTTATGTGCTTTAGACAATTATTGTCGCTATAATAACCAACATTTAGAGCAGTAAAGAGTTTGATTCACTTTTCTTCTTTTCTTGTTTGGATCGCCGAAGCCTAATGTTATGATTGGCTTTGGTTCTCCTTCTCAAATGGACTCCTTCAAGAAAGTCATTATATTTTATGTGTTTCTTGTTTTAATTTGCACTCCGATCAAAGCAGAAAGTGGTGCTGATATCTCAAGGGACGATGACGGAATTACCGAAGAGGGCTCTGATTCTACTGCTGAGTTGGCTCAGCTCAAATCCAGGATCCTTGCTCTTGGTCAGTCATGTTTACTCTGGTGCTGCTTGTGATTTAGTAATAGCTGTCTGAATTACAGTAATTTGATTTGAAAGTGATCGGGCATATATTCAGTTTCGTTTCACCATTTTCTTTCTCTCTTCTTTTCAAAGTTATGAGCTTTCGGAAAGAACGATATGATTTGATCGAGAAGATTACAGTAGTTATATACTCCTTTGTTAATCGGGTTATTTTTGAAACTGGGAAGTTTTCTGGTGGGAGAAGATTTAGTCACGATGTTTTCTCAGCTGCTTTTGACTGGGGAATGCAGCAGATTAAACTGTTTAGTTTCCGGCTTAATGAAGTATTCATTGAAATACAATCTATGAAACCTTTGATGTCGTTGTTCTGGATTTCAAGGATTTTTTTTCTTCTTTTGTTTGTTATGTCAGATATTAATTTTAAGGAATAAAAGTACTATTCAGGTTTCTGGGTGTCAGCTGACCCTTCTTGCTACTTTTAGCTCTACGAATGCACTGCTTAGGTTTTATCTGCGCGGGTTTTATGATATGATTAGGTGGCTAAGATAGGGTTTAATGGAAACCTTTGTATAAGGTAAGTGCCCGATGTTTCCAGAACGGTTTAGGCATCATGTGGTAGGTATACCATAAGAAAAGGGTGGAAATTGGTGTTTATACCCATATCTCTGTCTTGTATGATCATAATATGATGTCTATACCCATATCCTTGTAAAAATGCTATGTTTTATTGGTAGAAACAAGAGATAGAAGTTATCGGGGCCCTTTTTTGAAAATCCAGTTTGTTAGATTGTTGAGATGCTTCTGATAATACTTTCCATTTTTAGATACGCTGAGATCAAACCTCACCTGAACGTTCTTTTAATGAACTATTTGGGACATTTTTGGGTTTACGTATTTTCTGATTTAGAAATTTCTGGTTTTGTAAAATTTCTCTCATCCCGAACACCGTAGCTCTACGAATATTTACAGCAGTGTTCAAGGTAGTCTGAACTAAATCAATTCTTTTTACTCATTCATCCCAAACTTTATCCCAAGTGTGATTTAATTTTTGTAAAATATAATGTAAAAATTTGCATCAATGAATGAGATTTCTGCTGGGTTTTATAGTTGACACCATGATGTGCATCATCCATTTGCAGCAGTTTATTCCTTTGTTTCCTATAAATAAAACGTGATTATGAGATTTTGATTTACAAAGAATTAGGTTGATATGTTGTTTGATCGGAATGCATGCTAGCGATACCATATTCAACATGAGGCTGGAGGGATTATGGTTAATGAGCCTGGTGTTGATGTACAGAGAGATATGACAAGGAAGACACTGCTGTTAAAAGAACGCAAAAAAAAAAAGAAAAAATTGGAAGACTGCTGCTAGCTATAAGGTGCCACCTAATAATATATTTGTGAGAGAGACTTTTGTAATCAAAAACTCAATGCTAACTCTGTCTTGAATATGCCTTTTTTGTTGGTGATTGTGCTTGCTTTCTTTATGTGGTGACATGTTGAATGACAGTTTGGTTTTTGTTACTCTAGCGAAAGATAATAATTTTTCTAATTGGTGTCCATTTTGAAGAATCGGATATCAAGGGGAAGAGTCTAGAAATCAAAGGGAAAGATGATGTAATTTTTCATATGGAAAAAATAATTAAAGAGAAATCTGAAAGCATCGACTCATTGCAGAGTGAGCTAGCTTCTCTCCAGGTGAGAAATTAAATTCCTTCACCTTAGCAATTGTTTGATTTTTCTTTAATTTAAAGTTGCAAAGCGGAGATTTCATTCGACTATGCAGTAAGTTTTACTTTCTATTTCTTAGAAGAAAGGAAGCATAGATGCTCAGGAGTTGGTGGGCAAGGCTCATGCACGAGCTACTGAACTAGAAAAACAGGTGGACAATCTTAAAAAGGAGATTGCGATTAAGAATGAAGAAATAGAGGCAGTTGAAGTTCTGGCAGCTGAGAGGGAGAAGAAGGTTAAAGACTTAAATTCAGAATTTGAGAATGTAAGTCAAATTTTTAAATGGCTGATTATTTATTTGAACTGTGACAGTTAATTTATTTTCACAAATTTCTCTGGAAGGAAAAAAAATCCTTATTTCGGAACAAAAAAGGAAAGAGAAAATATCCTTCATAACTTGTTTCTACATTTTACTTTTAATTCTTGTTTTGTTTATGCCATGTTATAACCTTGTAGAACATTAGAGATGTGTTTCACATGGGCCATTTAGTTTCTAGGTATGTTCAGTCTTATCTCCATTGAGGAAAAGGACACTATTTCAAACGTTCACTCAAGTGTATAATATATTCTTCCCCTCCCAGGCCTTGTTATGCTATATCTTAATGTGTATATGTATTTCATTTACTTCATTTTTTCTGCACCAGGGTAGTTTTTGTAGTATATGTTCTCATAGAAGAGTATTGTATTTGACGGGTGACATTGTTTGATATGTTAGTTGACATTGTTTGATATGTTATGCATGTACAAAATGTGTATGTTTTTAATTGCTCCTGCATGCTGCATATAGGAATTCTCAATTATCCTCTGCCCAGATTTCGTACTCGGCATGAGATGTGTGATTGATTTAGTTTTTTGTTTCATGTTGAGTTTGATTCTTTGAAAGCAATGAGTAGTTTCAGTTAAAAGTCTTCTACCATGTTCAGGAATATTCCCACTTGGTTTAGTTGCATTTACAAATCAAAAATATATTACCGAATGTATATCTAACCTCCCAAAATATGTATGCCTTACTTAAGTATTTAAGACAGTTCTGAATTATATCCCCTGAACCATAATGCAGTCTATACCTGCAGAGGAAAATCTCCTCCTTTGCAACAAGACCTTGAGTTGACCTTTCTTAAACATTAGACGATTTTAGATTAGGTTACATGCCTGAAAATTATAATTAGAAAATAGGATTTAATGTTGGGAGTTAGGAATCCCGTGTCGGCTTCACGTGATTCAGTTTGCGGTCTCAAAATTTTCAAATTTAATTATGTACATATAAATATATTTGTATGTATATATACACACATATGTAGATATATATGGGTATGGGTAGGTAAGTAGGTAGATAGTCATATTATTACTGCTGTTGTTTTCTTGTTTTTGATCCAATATGAGGCAATCACTCTTGAATAGCACTTTGTTAATGATCATCCTTTGAAGAAGTTCGACTCCTAAAGTAAAAGCATCATCATTATAGAGTTCATCATCTGGAATACAAAATTTCTTAGAGTGTCAAAAGGTCAAACTTACATATAATATTGATGCGGGACAGATTCCTTCATATAACATGTGAGTCGTGCTTCGTACTAATTGATTCTCTAGGCAAACCAAACGGGCGATGAAAATAATCCTATAGCTTGAGCAATGCAAGAGAAAACTTGAAAAGAAGCCGGTCAGTTCTGCTTTGGGACCACCCATTACGAATGTGAGGGAAAAAGAGGGAGACACAGCAAAGAGAATGAGTGAAGGAGTAGGGGCCTGGAATTTCTTCAGAGCCTGTTGTATAGTTTTTATATTTTCAGTTCTTTGCTCTAACCAGCTGAGCTATCTGAACCACTTTTCTAAGGCCCGTTTCCTAAGATGAGTCTAGTGAAGTGGGATAGCATTTGCCAGCTGTTTTTTGCTTGGTTCAGAAGTGTTCTGCGAGAGAGCTCTTTTGTTCAAGGTGCCATCTCTGTGGACCATTCTATGTTGTCTTTTTTCGCCTCCTAAATTCATGTATAGAACAAAAACTATTCTACGTCTGTTTAAACCATTGGGAAATGCCCTTCAGGGTTGTGAGGAGAACCCTCCTCCTATAGATTTGATAAAAAAAGCGCGAGGGTTGTGGTATGCATTTGTCCATTTCAGTATTTGCTGTTGCGGGATTTCCAGTTGCTAACTGCTTTCCAATGAACTCGTTTAAAGTATATCAAACGAAGCAGCTATCCTTGAAAGACGGACAAAAGCAGAGGCAAACTTAGTAAGCTTTCTCGCCTGGATCAATAGAGAAAGTGACTGAAACTCTATCAATGGAAGTTCCCTTGCCTGCTCGCTAATCAAGTTCCTGTTGTCTTGTCCCTTCAAAGTGAAGGGGTTTCTAAGCTTAAAACATTCAGTTCCTTAATGGTTACAAATGGAAAACATGGAGAAAGAGCATAGGCAAATGTTGGCTGGAATTCCTGTTGATAGAGGAAAACTGAATTAAATTTGGGATGGCGAGAGATGGTGCATAAGAGATGATCTCAAAGGAAAACTCTATAACTAGGAAATTTTGTGACTTTGAATATAGTGATGAGAAACCATATGTCTTTAAATATTGAATATTTAGTTGTTTCCAAATTAGAATCAGAATTTGGTGTTGATAACTGACTTTGTATGTTTATAGGTGTAGTGGCAAAATTTATGATGTCCTATAGTTTTAATGGGTTGTAATTTCTCGGAGAATTGTTTTCTGTTTTAAGACTTTAGGGCGTGGGTTTCTATTTTTCTTAGCTAGCTTTAGGTGATGTGTCATACTTGACGTCAAAGTTTTCGAAAAACAGTATAAAAACATTGAGTTCTGTTATTGGATCCGCTCTTTAATTCAGAAAGGTTCATAATGACCAAGTTCAGTTTGCTTTATAGCAGCAAGTAAATTTGGAATCAGCCTGGTGTTTGTGAGGTTCTCAAGTACAAAATTAATCGTTGGAGTCCCTCAAACTGAAAGTATACCTTGGCTTTGTTCTTTAACTTGGGTCAATCTTTGATTCTAGCTTTCTGCTGCCTCAGGTTTTGTGTCATAAAATCATCAGGTGCAGGGTCCTTTGAGTTCTTGGTTAGAAACTGGTAGACGGCAGAGTATGGATTTGATATTAATATTAATAGAGGAGTGGAAGGTGAAACTGAGTAAATAGATTGTGAATTAAAACAGCCCTAATCTTGTTGTCTATCTTGATAGGTTGTTTCCTACCACTAAGCATTGAATGGTGCAATTTTGCAATTAAGACCTTCAATTTTCGTTGAGCATGTCCTCGAAACAATCTTAATTTCTTATCCCCAGATTTTACCTCGTTTCGGAGGAGACGGAAGCAAGATCTTATGTAGTATCCTCGTGGTCTGTAACGACTGTCAAATGTCAAGTTCTGCATTTGAAACCATTTATCCAGATGAGAAAGAAAAATTTGGGTTATCAAGGACTGGACAAGAGTGGGAACTTGAATACAAATGCAAGTGGAAGAGTTAAAGACATTTAGAGGAGCTCTTGTTGCCCTTGTGGGTCTGGAACAGTACCTATAAACAGTAAAAGGGGGGCAAAGATAAAAATAAGAAGTAAGAACAATACATCATTGTGAACCTGAATTGTTTCTTAACTAATATTAGAGAACATAGCTGTGTCAAAGATTTCAGTATTCCTTTCCTTATTACTTACCTAAAACAAAAGACTTGCAATCCTATAACTGCACATTAATAACGCATAAATATCTGGAAGACTTCTAACTGTTGAAGCTGAAATGAAAGAATATGGAATCTTTAAGAATTGATCTCATTCTTGTTAATAAATCATCTCTTAGTTGTTTGCATCACACTTTCCAATCCCCAGATTTGTTTTTCACTGATTTGTAAAGTGGAAGAGTATTAGCAACTATAAACTTGTTTCTTTTACTCTTGTGAAATTATTCTATTTTTAATCTTCATTCATTTAGGCCAAACAGTGTAGGAAATTATGATACACTCATCTTACGTTGAAGCTATCCATTACCTTCTGCTTCTTGTACAAAATCTTGTAATTGATTTGAATGTCTTTATAGTGCTTATAATCATAGTGTGTGTAACTATTGCCGTGCAAAGTGGCTGATCTGAACCGATCTGCTCCAATTCGAACAGATCTGAATGGCTCGGATCAAAAGCAATGGGTTTCCGATTAGTTTTGGATTGAGCCAACCTGATCCAATTCGACCTGCTGCCATTGCTTTAGTTTTGTGTTTTTTGTTTTTTTGGTTTTTTCCCAAAATGTTCATGCTTTATCATAAAGCAACGCTGGATGCTAGTTTATGTAAGTTTAATTATTGATTACATTCAAACAACAGCGATGAGCAATAAAAATTCTCTCTCTATGAACAGAACCATAATCAAGGACTAATTCTCAAGCATTTGAGGCTGAACTGGAAATTTCCTTGAGAAAATTTACCTCATTGTTAGCAAAAGATTGGGTATATCTGAGTACTACATAAAGGATTCTTACTCCAAAACTTCCCAACAAAGCCCGTCAATCTTGACTTGCGTGCACTACCATATCCCACAAATTACTTTCCTAGGGTTTGGAAAAAGGTGTATTAAAGTTGAGAAGGTAGCGCTATGGTGGCAGAAATCTTTATGGTACTTTCTTTCATTGTCAACCTTAACAGTCATGAAAAGGGGAAAGCATACTGCATACAAGAAAACACCAGTTAATAGAATCCGAAGAAATTAAGTGGGCATATATGCTTGATGCCCCTGTAAAATGAACGGAAAATGTGCATCTGAAATTCCTTAAAAAATCTTATAGAGAACCAAACGTAAGCACGGGATTATAACTAGTTTGAGAATATATCATGGTTATTTATGGTTACTGTGTAGAAGACACTTAATATAATCGTTGAATTTATCCATTACTATAAATTGAACTTCTTGTTATTTTGTGTCTTTGTTTTGCAGCTCCAGAGCATCATAAACGAACAGAAAGCAAAATTACAGAAAACTGAATGTGCTCTTCAAGTTGCTGAGGCATGCATCTTTATAGAGATTCAAATACTTGTAATACTTTGTTTACGAGTTCATGAGGAATCACTGGAGTTGTTTTTTCTTGGGCTTTTCCTGTTTAGGTGGAAATGATGAAAGCAAAATCCGAAGTAACGTCGAAGGCCAATGAGTTACTGGAGGTAATGAAGCTCATTTGTACATATTGACTCAACTATGCTTAATTCTGATAATTTCAGTTTGTTTGTGAACAATACTGGTTGCAAGCTGCAGAATCTTTACTTCATTTTACAGAACTGGATTAGTTTACTCTCTTTTCTTTCTATTTGTATTTATAAAAGTCACAAGACTAATATCTGAAATGTGAATCATATAGTTCACTATAATAACATTAATTTGCTTGTGTTGATTATAAGTTGGTATAATGAGTTAGATAAAAGATGATTAGCTTCAGGTTTCACTTTTGAAGGTGTGTATAGACGGGGACAAATGACAATGGATTATTACATTTGCAAAAGGTAAGATAAAGAGGATTCTAAGGCCTGAAACTCATGCTCTGGGTAAAAGGGATCCAATTGGGCAACTTGGATAACTTGCAGAGTTTTTTTTTTAAATAAAACCTTTAGATTAGGGAAGTAGATTTGTTGGTTTTAGTAATTTCTGATTTTTCGTTGGCAATGATATTTCAGCAGGATTTCTGCTTCCCCAGGAATGTTCTGACTTCTAAATTTTCTATCTAAAGTTTATTTTGGCAAGTGTTACCTTTTTGCAATTGCATCCAGAGAGGAGATTAGTTTGTTTGGAAATGTGAAGGATAAATCATAACCTAAATGAGTTTTGGTTTTGCGGTCTATATAATGCTCCACTCTAGCAGAAGATTGTAATTGAGTTAAATAAAAGAAATACCAGCTACAATTGTCTTTGTCAAATGTTGTATTATGCAACTATGCCTTGGGGTGATGTTTAAAGGTCCTGATGTGTGATGATAGGGATTCTAGGAGTGATTAATGGAGAAATTCAGTTTCCAATGATTTTTCAAAGTTTTGGGTTTTCTTTTTCTTGAACTCGCAACTGTCTGCCTTTCTCAAAGCTGGAAAGAATTCTAAGATCTGTTTGGTTTGAAATACGATTGTGCTGCATCATGCATCCTGATATATAGTAACCTAGTCACCATTACATGTTCGAAAAATATATCAGAAGGTATGAGGCAATGTAATAATCATGTGGCACTAAGAAGCGTTAGTGTGTGATTGAGGATTGAAGTTTTACTAGGATTTGGCAATCTGAGAAAGTTTTAGAACTCTGAGATAAGAGATTGCTGAAGTTATGATTTTAGACAGAGAAAGCCAATGGAAGCAGATGATTAGAAGGAGAAGTTGAATACTAACTGATATAGATACCAATTGGATCATCTCATAAAAGCCTCCCCATGTAACTATGGAAAAATTACTAGCTATGGGAAAAAAGATCTCCTTGGAAACCATATTGAAGGCTTTACTTCCCTATTCAGCTATGATAGGGTGACCTTCTACTGTGCCTATGATCCACTCTGTACCACATGCGCTATAAATTCAGCAGATTTGAATGAACAGACTCAGATTTCTCTCTTGCCAGACTAAATCAACCGACAAAGCTTGCTTTCTAAAGCTGATTCAGGAACTATGCACCTTGTGATGGTGTAACCACTGTACTGATTCTGGCCAACTACCTCTATGTTTTGGACATGGTGTGTACAGAATATAAGGGCACTGAAAAATCAAATGGAATGTTTCCTTTTCTACAGCTCAGAATGGACACCAAGGTTGATTAGTAAAAACACTGCAAAATATCCCATCTTTTCTGGATAATCTAATTTTTGGGCATACTTATTACAAAAAAGAAAAAGTATAGCATGAATACTGACACCGTAGTATATACACACCCAAGACACTAGGACTCCAGGTCCTCTTAGATTCACCCCAGTGGATTTGGTGAAATAAATTTGGATGACCATTCCATCTAAAATTGATCCATATTTTGGGGAGTGCATTGCATTGCATGAGTTACAGCCTGGAGAATGCCATAAACAGCACCTTCTTCTGCTATAGGCATCAAGCAATCATTACTTTTGATGATGAAGCTAATTCTAACCTGACTTATACGTCCACATATCCTCATAAAATACCATGCAATTGATGCAGCAGATTCCTGGGGGATATTATTGGTTATGCCCATATAGCCTATTTACTCTCTAACCAATTAAAGCAGATGTCAGATGCCTCCCTGAAGAAAAGTTCTATCCAGAACCCTGAGCCTTTTGTAGAAATGGTGAGGACCCAAAATGAACCTTTTTTAACTTAAAAATATGTACCCCATGAAACTGTGAATCATCCTTTTGCTTGAAAATTTTCCTTTTATAGGGAATAGTTGTTCCGTGTTACCCTACCCCCATAAGTGGTTCATTTATGGAGCCAAGATGTTGTACCTGTTGATAGGGCTCCCGTAACTATACCAGGCATCATGGAGTAGAGATCTATATGTCCTCCTGTATGTGGGACTCCACAATTAAGTGAAATAAAGTAATTTCTTACACATAATACTGTGAAAATGTAGACATCTTCATGTTTCTTCTATAAGGTGAAACATGAATTAAAAGAATTTTCAAGACTAAAGTTAAAGGCAGTTTTTGATGTAATACTTGAAGGAGGTAAAATGTCTTTTTATCTAATGCCCTTTCTTCGGCTTTCAATACTAAACCAGGTTCATGGTGCATGGCTTCCTCCTTGGCTTGTAGTTCATGCTGCGCATTATCAGGTTAGTTCTGGAGTTAGTGATAAAAGTCCTTAACTTGTCTGGTGATTCTGACTGTGTTGGTTTTCCAACAGCTACTGTTAGAAAAGCACTGGAAAGAATGGGTGAAGCCTACAGCTGATACATTGATGAAGAAGGTGTTAGATTATTAATTTGTTGTTTGCCAGTGGAATAATAGGGTGAATAATCTCTCTTATTTTGCTATATTAACTCATCCACGTGCATTATCAATGTGATTCTTTTAGGCTATTGAGAAGAAGTCTCAGGCTGAAGTTTGGGCTGAACCACACATCAAAACTATTAAAACTGTAAGTTTCAAGTTTCCAGAAATAACTGTTCAATATTTGTGTTCTGCTTCTTGACCTGCATCGCGGGCAGATATTTTACCTCTTTGGAATTAACAATTTATATGGATGACCCTAACATTTTTATGACTGGTCAAACAGATTAAATTTCCTTACTACCATATGAGAGTTCGGGTAGTCAACGCTTCATATTCTAGTATTTGATGTAGTAGTTATTCTGATAGAGTTTTTGCCTGATACTGGTTTTTGGGGCATAAGAATGTCACTTGGAAGAAGATAACTATTTTTTTTTTTTTCCCGTTGTAATGGGTTCTGTTGTTAATGATTTTGCAAGTAACATTGAGGACAAGCTGTACCAAACTGACATTGAATGCCTGCAGGCCCCGTACCTAACTAATGAATATTAATGATTGACTAGGTATTGGCAAGTTGTGGGTTGATTTAAGTTTTCCTGTCTGGTCAAGATTCGATAGCGCAAGTTTTATTTGCAGAATGCGGCTGAAATGACATATCATAGAAATCGTTTAGTTCCATTGAGGCATAAGCGAGTACTAATGATTCCTGCGTATTATATTTTTCACATTCTCTTAAGGTCTTTTGACCTTGAATTTGTAAAGTAATCTGAAGGTTAAGCTGTTCAAAACTGAAGTAGGGTGCTTACTGGCCCCATATCTTAAAATTGCCCCTTAATGGTTGATTAAGTATTGTCAAGTAGTGGATTCATTTAAGTATTTCTGTCTGGTAGAGAAATGATGCAACTGGTTACTTTTTTTCACTGGATGTAGTTCTGTCTATTGAAAGCTTTTGCTTTGAGAAGGTATAAGAAAGTGTAGTTCTTTTAGTAGATAAGGCATCTACATTCCTTTTGTTTTATGCTAAATATTTAAAATTCCTATCTTGAGTTTTGAATGTTTACTACAGCTTTCATATGTATACTTTTAAACACAATAAAAAAAAGACGTGCAATTTTAAAAATTTTCCATCAATGGCAGAAATGGATTCCAGCAGTAAAAGAGCAGTGGTTGATCCTTGTCACTAATGCTGAACCCCATGTGCAACTACTCACAGCCAAAACTTTTGAGGTTTATGAGTCATCTAAAAACTCAGTGACTCCACACATTATTAAAGTTCAAGAACTTGCGGATCCTTATTTTCAGGTAATTTAATAATTTCCCAGGCCTGTTTGCCTATATTTCTTAGTGTTATGGGACTCATCTTAAAAACTTGTCAAAAATGGCAGTAGTAAAAGTAATTCTGATTATACTGCCTTTTGCATAACCCGACTAATTTTGACCTCTGGAAACAAACAAATTATTCAGAATTAAAAAAGAAAGAATGAAAAATTTTAAATGAATCTTTGCTAAACAAACGGATCATGTGGCAGGAAGTTAAGAAGTTCAGCAAACCTTACATAGATCAGATTGCCACTGCCACAAGACCTCATGTGGATAAAATACGGAGTGATCTCAAGCCTTACACACAGAAAGCATTTCATATTTCTGGAAAGTTTCTGGAATCTGCAAGTGCATACCATTATCAGGTATCCTTAGCTTTTTTTGTTTTGATAATTTTTCAGGAAAAGTTAACTTTTTCTCAACAAAACATTACTGCTTAAGTAATTTTTAACTTAAGGTGTTTTATGGATGCAACTTTTTCTTGATGAGAGTGCACTTTTACAGCATAAGTATCACATTTGGTGGCAAAGTATTTCTGCAATGTGAAGCATAATGAAGATCTCTCTCTCTCTCTCTCTCTCTCTCTCTCGCTCGCTCGCTTGCTCTCTCTGTTTATGTTCTTTGTTTCTCTCTTAAGCTTACTCTTTGACCATTTATTTTCTGATTGACTGTGGCTTATAGGTTCAGGGCACAGTTCAAGAAAAGCTGCAGATGAATGAACTAACCAGACCTCTTGCAACAAAAGAGCTAGTGTGGTTTATCGTATGTGTTTGCCATTTATTTCTCACAGTTGTCTTATTTCTCAAATTGAAAGCTTGAGGTTTGATTTTATCTTTCTAAACTTTGAATGTGTAGGCATCTGCTTTTTTGGCTCTACCTGTAATACTGGCATTTAGAATGATTTCAACCATTTTCCGGTTAGCTCCGTTCTCCTATCTGTTTGAAATGGATGAGGTGTTTTTGGTTGACAGTTTTGATATCATTTGTTATTTGGTTGAATTTTACTATTCTCACTCAAATATTGCAGTCCTAAAACAAGGAATTCCACTCAAAATGGTCATTCTAGCCATTCACGTCGGAAGGCCAAACGGGGACATCCAGAAAAGTGATGCTTAATGCTTTTCAGATGTAAGTTGCTTGTCAGGACTTGTCATTGAAGTTTAATATTACAGATTTTTTGAAGTGTGGCTCATGAATTTGTTATATCATACTGTGGCACTTCTACTTTGTTTGAGACTGCCAATATGTTTTTTGGTTTATCGAATAATGATATTCTCAGTAAATTCATCCTGTGAGATTGGAGAGCTGTGTCTCATAGATGAAAAGACATAATAAATCCCTTATTACGTTGCACCTTTTCTAATGTGAGGCGATTTTGTCATTATCTGATATCTATGGATGAATCACTGGGAATATCTTTACTCTAAAATTTAAGTCTTTTTCTGTCATCTTTCTCCTGATAGAAACTTAGTAGCATAGTGTTGGTCATGACCAAATGGCTTACCTAAGAGCTTATATTCCTTCTGAGCAAAATTTTGGCATTAGGATAGGTTCAAATGGTATCCAATTTATGCTTTTCTAATGCTGTGGTTTCTTTCTGGCAGGTTCTTTGTGCTTGCATATGGAGCTGTATTTCTGTTTTTCTTGTATGTTTTCTTTGATTTCCTTGTCGGCATGAGTTAGATGTTGATTCTTCTGTAGCATTATTTGTGTAGTCTTAGGGCGTATACTGTTTTTGTTTCTAGATCCTCATCAACCTCCTTAAATGTACGTTTCTGGTGTCATTTAAGTTGTCTGTTGGATTGATAAAATCCATGATACACGATTGACTTGGTGTTACATTTTTCAATATTCCAATGGTGTACACTACTCCCTCCATTTCAATAGGTCGTTTTGACCAAAACACAAATATTAAGGCTGTAATTAATTTTTAAAAATTCTCATAACTTTTAATGGTTAAACCTGTTATACCCCTATTCAATGTATTTTTGATAATAGTGCTATAATATGGAATAGTTATGACAAAAATAAGTCTCAATGAAATTGTAAATTAAATAAGCGTAATAGAGTAAAAAAATGAATTGTTTTTCATAAGTAGACAAGTGATTTATATTTTGACCGGTTTCTTAATGTGTGAAAACAACTTATATTTTGAAATCGATAGAGTATTATTATAATTTTGTTGTATATTCCCATAAATTTTAATTGAAAATCTCGTTATATCATTATTTAACACAGTATATTTCTTGATAGTAGTGATATAAGTTAGAGTCATGTTGTAAATTAAATAAGGGTAATAGAGTAAAAGCAATAACTTGTTTGCTTACAGTAGACAAGTGATTTATATTTTAAAATGAAGGGAATATTATTTTATTTTGATTAAACTCTTAAAATGGTCTATTACATATACTGAAAATATCATTTTAGTTCAAAATAAATAAAAATTATTTTTTTCAATCCGTTATGTTAATTCTTAAAAATTTTTGGTCCAAAATTTACTTTTTCTATCTTGAGCAGGGATATTTTGATCTTAACGAATAATATTTTTCTTTTTAACATTCAAAATTATAAAATATTCAAAAAAAATATTTATCTTCCCCTTCCTTTCCCTTCCCCCTCTCTCTCTCCCCTCTGCACCGACACAACACAGATCCACCCCTCCGGCTTCTTCTTCCAACCAAATCGACCTCTCACCACCTTACGTTTACTCTTCCCCCTCTCTCTCCTACCCTCCTTCACTCCTCCTTCTCTCCACCACCGCCCCCACCCATCCTCCGCCTTTTCTTCACTACCATCCCTGCCCACTCCTCCTCTCCACCACTATTACTCGCCTTTCTCCACCACCGTCACTTCCTATTGTCTCACCTAAAACGTAATCATCCTCAAGATTATTCCTCCTCCCCGTTTGAGTTTTGGCATCTATACATCCAATTTTTCGTTTAATCCCCGTCCTGATGCCAAGAAAGAAGAGGTCCCCAACGGAGGTGCCGTGGCAGCAATGCCGGCAAGCCTGATACTTTTACATGACTTAACAATATCACTACCCACTGCAGCATTAACAACACCATCTTCCTTGCACTTTTTCTTCAACCTTGAACAATCTTTTAGTGCCGGCCCATAAGGTAGGGCAGGAGGGGCAACCGCCCAGGGCCCAAAAATTTTAGGGGCCCATTTTTTTTATATAATATTAATATTAATATATAATTTAAAAAATCATATAAAATAGGGACCTTTTATTGTATAACTTTTTTAAAATAAAAAATAAAGGAAAACTTGGTCAAATTGAGAGTTGGAAGGACGGTCACGATTTTTAGGAGTTTTAATGGGATTTGAATGTGATTTGAATGGGAAGGCCAGGAAAATTAGAAAGACGATCAAATTTGAATTAGATTTGAATGTGTAGAGAAAATTCAGAAATTTATATGGTAGTCATAGGACCACCATGCAATTTTACTCCTACCCCTAATATATTAGTAGTTTCTATATTAGCCCCCCAATTGTATTAGTAATTTCTTTTTTAAAAAAAGTCAGACAAGCGCTACTTACCCGCCCGAAGCTATATAAACTTCTTTTTTTTTTCTTTTTTTCTCGTGTTTGTTGCCGATCTTTTGCTTCGTCTTTTACTGCCGTTTTTCATCTTCGTCTTTCGCTTGGATTCTTTTGTTTCCAATTTTGATCCAAATTTGATTACGGTATGTATTTGATTATGGAGATTGATTTATGTTGAAGAATTTGTTGTTTTTCTATTTTTCGTCTTCGTTTTTGCTTATTTTGTTGCCGTTTGAGCTCTGTTTTATCTTTGGACGGAGTTTTTGCTTCGAATTTGATAATTAAGGTATTTATTCCTGTGTTTTGATCCTTTTGATTGATTTATGTGTTTGAATTTGTCGTTTCAACGGTTCTGTTCTTCTTCGCGTTTTGTTTTTTTATCAAAAATTGTTGCTTAATGTCTTTTTTTTTTTTTTTTTTTTTTTTTGATAGATCATTCTGGATTTAAGAAATTGCAATGGAAGACACGGTTGGTGATATAGTTGATTTCTTTCGCGAAGAAGATGCTCCTGAATTGCTTGATTTTGATAAACAGCAAGAATCCATGGTATCTATGTTGGAAAGTAAGTCATGATGTGATATTAGTTATGCATTGATCTGATATTATGTTTGTATTGATATGATATTAGTTCTATATTGATGTGATACGTTTTCAATATATTGTTCTGAATCTATTAGATGATAGTTGACATCAGATCAGCGGAGTATAGTTATCAGATCAGAAAGTAATATACATCAGATCATCGCACTACAGATATCAAATCAATAATATTAAACAAATCATACATTAGAACCAAACATACTGAACAAGGAGGATTATAATTATAGAAATCAGATCAACTGACCATAGATATCAGATCGACAGATAATAGGTATCAGATCAACTGACTATAGAAATCAGATCAACTGACTATAGATATCAGATCAACTGACTATAGGTATCAGATTAACTGAATATAGATATCAGATCAACTATATTTAAACTAATATGATATTATTATTTTTTATACAGGTTCAGATGATGAATCTATGGAATCTTTGTGTAAATCAGTGGTTGAAAATGAAGAAGCAACATACAACTTATATAATGATTATGCTTTTAGGTTAGGATTTAGTGTGAGGAAATGTAAAGATCGTAATAGAGAAGGAGCTAAACAATGCAAGGAGAATTTGAAGAAGATTTATACGAAAGTTGATATGCGATCTGGATGTAAAGCTTTTATTGAATTTAAGAAAAGAGAAGATGGGAGTTGAATTGTCCAAAAGCATTTTGGGAAGCACAATCATGAACTGTGTCCTGTAGCTGAGAGGTAGGTTTTATGTTCTCAGAGAAAGTTTGATGATTCTGCATTACAGTATTTTGAGGAATTGAAAAGTTTAGGTGTTCATCTAACCGATGGTTATCATATATTGTCAAAAGAGGTTAGTTATATTTTCAGTTTATTTTTTATGAATCTACATAAATGTGATATTTGTTATGATCTGATATTACGTTTGAGTTTATCTGATATTATGTTTCTGTTGATCTTATATTATTTTTCTGTTGATCTGATATGTGTATTTTTCAGTCTGGGGGGTCATCAAATGTTGGTTATACGATGAGAGATGTATATAATCATTTGGAACAAGAGAAGAGGAGAAAGATTGATGGTTGTGATAGTAATGCTTTGATAAATATGTTAAAACAGAGATTTACGGATAAGAAGGATTTTTATTGTGATTTTGATTTGGATGAGGAGTCTTCATTATGTAGTGTATTTTGGAGAGATCGGAAGATGAAGGAGGATTATAGTAGATTTGGGGATTTGTTGGTTCATGATACAATTTATCGGACAAACAAATACGACATGATCTGCGGACCTTTTGTTGGTATGGACAACCATTGTCGTAATGTTATGTTTGGTATAGGTTTCATAAAAAAATGAGAAGGTGGAGTCGTTTATTTGGTTGTTTAGTACATTTTTGAGATCGATGGAGAACAAACAACCAGTGACATTTATGACAGACCATGATTTTTCGATGGCAGCTGCTGTGCGTGTGGTTTTTCCAAATGTTCATCATCGTCTTTGCGTTTAGCACATTGCAAAGAATGCTCGTAGTAATATACCTCATTTGATGAGTCAATAAGGTTTTTCAGATGCCTTTCATTTCTTGCTTAATCAAGTTTGCACAGAAGCTGAATTTAATCACTTTTGGAACATGTGTGTGTTTTTTCTGTATTATATATATATATAATGCAATATGATATTAGTTGTTAGGTGATCTGAGATTAGTTATGTATTGATCTGAAGTTTGAGTTGATCTGATATATTATTATGTTACTATTTTATTCTTTTTTAGCTGATCTGATATTAGTTATGACTTGATCTGATATTAGTTATGGTTTGATCTGATATATTAATCGGTTACTACTTTATCTTATCAGTTTGTTGAAGTATTACAATTGCAAAGGCAGCACTTGGTTGAAGAAATTAGATGAGATAAAAGAAAAGTGGTGCCCTGCATTTAGTAAACAATATTTTTCTGGAGGGGCAGTTTCTTCCAAAAGATGTGAGACAACCAATCGTTCGGTTTCAATGAAGTTGTCGAAAACTTCTATTTTGTGTGAATTCTATCAGCAGTTTCTTGATGTTGTGACTGAGTGGAGAAACAATGACATTGCAGAAGATTTTAGATGTAGAGAAAGGGTTGATCCTATTGTTGGAGATTCATTAATGCTTCAACATGCTGCTGAGGTTTATACGATAAAGGTGTTTGTAAGATTTCAGGAGCTGTATATCAAGATGTTATCATATTATCACTTGTATACCAGTAGCAATAATGGTGTTTATGAATATCAGGTTTGACACACCAAACTTGATTTGTTTCGACACGTAGTTCGTTTTGATGAGAATGACTATACAGTGAGCTGCACTTGCAATCTTTTTTTTAGGCTGGGTTGTTATGCTCGCATGCTCTTCGTGTGCTAAATCTGAATAATTTCTCGGTACGTATTTATTGCAACTTCGGAGATATTATGTTGAAGTTGATATGATATTAGCTTTAGTTTGACCTGATATTATGTTTGAGTTGATCTGATATTAGGTTTAGTTTGATCTGTTATTTATGTTCCAATTTATCTGATATTACATTTGATATGATGTTAGTTATTATTTGATCTGATATGATTAACTTTATAATTTCTTTATACTGTAGAGAATCCCTGAAAAGTATGTATTGAAAAGGTGGACTAAGAGTGCAAGTAGATGTGATTATTATTCGAAAGAAGATTGTTTGTTGACATCAAGTAGCTTTGAGAAAGATTCAGATTCTGTTTAGAGAGTTGAAGCAAGCAGAAAATATTTGGATTTAATTAGACATGCACAGTCTAGTTCTGTTGCACGTTCTATTCTTGACAAGCACTTCAATTTGGCTAGAGTTTATATTAAATCAGAGGTTGGTCCATCCTATGTTGGTGAAAAAGAAGAAGGTTCAAACATTGCTGAAATTAGAGATCCGAAGAGAAGAAGAGAAAAAGGTGTTAGAAACATTCATCCAAAAAGCGTTGTGGAGAAAATGTGCAATAGGGCAAGAGGAAAGAAAAAGAAAGCAGCATCATTTGCATTGCGTACTAGAGAACGGATCGCATCAATGGGGATTGAAAATTGTGGAGTTGTTGATGGTAATTTTGTAAATCCTGTTGTGGAGAAGTTGTAGAGTTTATATGAATTCTTTTAGTTAGTTGATACAAAACATTAAATGACTTCCTGTTGTTGGGAGAGATTGTATGTTATATGATTTTTTTTGTGAGTTGATAGTTATTTTATGTGATTTCTTTTTACTGTACTTAGTTGTTTCATAACAATGACTAGAAGATATCAGATCATAGGATTATAGACATCAGATCAGAGGTCTATAGAGATCAGATCAGAGTACCGTAGACATCAGATCAGAGGACTATAGACATCAGAGTATTTTTTTCACATGCATGGATATAGACGTTTCTGGACGTGGTGCTAGTTGTTCTTGACGTGGTGCTAGTGTTCTGAGACGTTGTGGACTGTCTTTGTGAAAAAAATTAGTTTAAATTCACACGCATGGATGTAGAAGATATCAAATCATAGGATTATAGACATCAAATCATAGTATTACATATATCATATCAGAGTATTAAAATATCATATCATAGGACTGTAAATATCAGATCAGAGGACTATATACATCAGACCAGAGGTCTATGAGATCAGATCAGAGGATTATAGACATCAGATCAATAATGTAATATGATTTTAGTTATTAGTTGATTTGATATTAGTTATAATTTGATATGATATTACGTTTTCAGTTAATATTTTAATCTGTTTGTTTGAAGATATCACATCACAACAGAAATATGAATCATAAATGGTGATATAGATAATAACTTTTATGTGATTTGAAATTAAAGTATGAAAACACAAAAATATACCATTATGAAATTTTATAGACAATTGGGAAATGTAAACATTGTCATGTATAATCAATCTAAAGTCTAATGTCTATACTAGATTCAAGTTAAATATCTATTACAATTTTGTACTATAAAACTTCTCAATTTTGGCCTTGAGCTCATCTTTCATTGAATTTGCTTGAGAAGCCATTATAGTATAAGAATACTTGACCCTAAGAATCTGTAGAGCCCTGTTGAGAGCAGCTTTGCTCTTGCGTGCTTCTCTTATGAGCTCTGGATCCCAAGTCTGAGTTGTTTGTCCTCTGTAGAGCTCCATGTGTCTCATTGTAAGAATGCCACAATCAGTGTGGTTCTTGTTATCTTGTCAGATCAATTTTGGATACTCCACTTTATACTCTTTGGGATCTCCAAAAATTTTTTCTGCTGATGTCCCTTTTATTATCTTAACAAAATATTGCAGCTGCATTAATGATGAAAAAAGATATCAGATTAATGAAAAGAAGATATCAGATCATTTAAAAGAAGATATCAGATCAAAGGAAAGAAAATATCAGATCAATGTAAAGAAGAAATCATATTAGTGTAAAACCATATCAGATCAGTGTAAAGAAGACATCAGATCAAGGTAAAAAAGATATCATATCAAGGGAAATAAGCTATCAGATAATTTAAAAAAAGATATCAGATCAAAGGAAAGAAAATATCATATCAATGTAAAGAAGAAATCAGATTAGTGTAAAACCATATCAGATCAGTGTAAAGAAGACATCAGATCAAGGTAAAGAAGATATCAGATCAAGGGAAAGAAGATATCAGATCAATGAAAAGAAGATATCAGATATGAGACAGGTATTTACCATAAGTTTGTGAATTGCAGTGTACTAAGTGTTTTCTGGGATATTGTTATTAAGTACGACTACTTTTCTCGCCGTTGCATTTATACACAAAGTATAGTAATGCTCATGCTGATATATTGGGATGAAGATCTGCACAAAGTATAATACTAATTAGAAGTTGATATTTTTATATATTGAATTCAATGAATAGAGGAATTAAAATTGCACTTACCATTTTTACATTTAATGTGTCCATGTTTTTGTTGGCTCTTGTGACATCATCTATGAATTGAATTTTCATGATGTGCATAATCTCAGGTTTAACCTCATAGTGAGGAAATGCTGGTTTTGGAATTGTGGGGGTACGAGGGACGCCTAACTTCTTGGCAGCATCATGTCTTTTCTTTGAATTGTTGTAATCATCCATTGCTGATATGAACTCCAGACGTTGATGTAGTGTATCTTCCATTAGTGAAAACTGAAAACATAATGAATTTAATTCATATTAGATGGAATAATATGTATATATTTTTGAAAATGAATTTCATATTAAAATTATAAGGGATTCATATCTTACACAAATTTGTTGAGATATGAACAGCCTTGTTGGATCATTGAAGTTCATATCTGTGATCCATGCATTTAGTACCGATATTGTTGTCCATTCTCCTCGATGCATGGTCAGGAAGTACGATCGGTCCATTATTATATATGATCCATCGGAGTAGAGTTGTTCTCTGTATGCGTGAATCAAAATAATGTTAACAAAAGTATGTTGAAATCCCAAAATTTACAAATCAGATCAGCATATAATAGAAATCAGATCACAAAATGTAAACATCAGATCAGCATATAACAGATATAAGATCAATTTATATAACAGATATCGTATGACAAGACAGTAAATATCAGATCAGAGGACTCTAGACATCAGATCAGAAGGCTATATATATCAGATCAGAGGACTATATACATCATATCAGAAGACTATTTATATTAGATCAATAATATAAAAGAAATCATACATTTTTTAGAAACGATCAAATCATGCATTTTACACATATCATATCAAAAGACAGTAGGCATCAGATCATTGGATATTAGATATCAGATCAAAAATACAATATTAGAACTTACTGCTCACTGATTTTATTTTCTTTTGTCCATGTTAGGTAAGTATAATCGGTGAACAGTTTCTCTCTCCTTGAGATCATCAAAAATGGTCTAGGAGTCTTGAGCCAAAAATCTGATCTCAACCGTACAGGGAGTTGTCTATCTCGATGTCTTGAGTTTGGTGTCAAGATGACATCTTCCATAGCATTGTCTGGCTCTTCATTGATCATGCTGGAAATAAAGTTCATATCAGTAGATATAACATATCAAATTATTCAATTTAAGATATCATATCAGATTGTAGTTTGTTTTACTTACGTTATGAGCTCTGCTATGTCTTTATCATCTTTTGAAGTCATGGCTTCTTTTGGAGTCTGATATGCTTTTGAAATGATTGCATTGATGTTTGTAGCAAGCAGTACTGCATCCTCCACCATTCTTTCAGTATCTTCATCTTGTGATTCTGTCAAATTTAGAGAAGCTTTCCCTTTCTCATTCTCTTTCTCCTTGTTAGCATCTGTTTCTTCAGGCTTCTCTTCCTCCATATCTTTTCTTTTTCATTCTTGTTTTTTTCCACTCTCTGCATCTAGATTTTCTTTCTCCTTTACTAACATGTTGTACACCAATTGCTTTGCAATTGGATCTTCCTTATGCTTTGTTCTGCTCTCATCCATTTCTATCTCTTCCATTTTCATTTCTTCTGGTTCAACTTCTTTTTGTTCCGAGGTTATTGGAGAGATGTGTGGTGACTGAGGTTCTTTTTCCTTTTCCTCCACCACATTTTGTTGTATTGGTTCTTCTTCTACTTCATGAAAGCTGTCTTTAGGTGCAAATTCTTCAACTTCTGAAGGTGTACAGAGGTTGAAATTTGGCATATCATCTTCCAAGCATACAGTGACGGATTTATTCTGCATATTGTTGTAATCCTCTTGTAGTTTATCTGCAATTTTTGCACATGCTGCATAGAACCTTACATCCTTTGATGCGTTGGTTCATTTTCTTTTGTTGGGGATTTTGAGGATTGACCTTGTTGCTCAGGAGTTGTATTTTTCTCCCACATATCACGGATAATCCCCTCAACTTTGCTTGTTATTTTGGCAAATGCTACAGCACCTTCTGGATTGTTTGCTGCCCCAACATTGTGTCATACTTTGATGAAAGCCATCATGGACTTTGCCAAATCAACCACTGATTGCATTATTTCATCAGCATTTTCAAAATCCTGTTGCAGAAGATAATTGTTATAGTTTGTTTGTTTCATATTACTATATGAAAGATATATCAGATCATTGTAAAATAGGCATCAGATCAGCATATAAGACATATCAGATCAGAACTATGAAAGAAAACATACTATAGAACGAAAACATAATTAAAAAAGGGTGATCAAAGCATCATTATAGAGACATCAGATCATGAAAAAACAGATACCAGATCAGCATATAACACATATCAAATCACAAATATAAAAGAAAACATACTGTAAAACGAAAACGTACTTAACAAATGGAGATCAAAGCACCATTATATAGAAATCACATCATCAAATAGTACACATCAGATAATCAAATAAAACATATCAGATCAGAAGTTTACCTTGCTCTTTGATGTGGTTGGAGCTTGTTTCGATGTGCTGGTATTTTCAGAAGCATGTGTATGTTGTGGTTTTTCCACATGCACCTCGGTTGTAGCCCTTTCTCTTATCCAGCCTTGACCACCTCCCTTTTTCTCTTCAAGTATTGCTCTCTCAAAGAGTTGACTCTGACTCCAATTTGTGAATGTTGGTAGGTTTCTTGGAATGTCTTTGTGAATTCCATACACAACCCTATCAACATAGAATAACTGAAGAATATATGTTAGGTGTGAGTTAAAAAAATAAAATTTTTGAAAGCAAATCATTTCAAAGACTAAAACAGACATCAAATCAACAGGAAACATATATCAGATCAACATATAACAGACATCAGATCACAACAATACCCACATCAGATCAATAATTTTGATAGAAAATTATTTGAAACAACTAAAACAAAATTAACAGAATAAACAGACATCAGACCAAGAGGAAAAATATATCAGATCAAATGAATACAAACATCAAATCACAAGTAATTGAAAGAAAATATTTAACTGAAATAAAAAAGACATCAGATCAGAAAATATACACATCAGATCAACATATAAAATACATCATACCACAATAATACAGACATCAAATCAATAATCAAATGAATACAGAAAAGCCAGATGAGAGACTTACAATTAGAAAAGAGAGTGGTCCATTGTAGGCTGTTGATGTTGTGCCATCTTTGTGGAAATACTTCTCTTGGCATTCCACCAATGCTCTGAATGTGTAGCTACACCAGTCCAGCTGCCTTATTTGATCAATGCTGTTGAGGGATTTGAGGAGCCGATATCTGATGTTGTTGATGCTCCCATGATGGTACAGAAATATGGTGGCCAAGTAGATAAGGAAATCCTGGACGAAGTTGATGTCACTGTAGTCCTGATGGTTGACAATGTACTGCTCAAGCTGCTTGATGGTTGGTCTTTTTGTGGGTGGCATGCCAAATCTTTGATAGTAGCGTTCGACATTCTGCTCATAATCGTCACCCTTTGACTCAGCAGCTGTGTATTCTTCAACTTCAATTGGACCTCTTGGGAAGCCAAGAACCAATTCCACATCGCCCTGCTTCTTTTCCTTGTTGACTATCACATTAGTCTTCTTTTGTTGCTGCTGCTGCACATTCTTCTTCTGCAATTGTTAAAGAATTTCTTCATTTGTCTTCTTTTTTGCAGGTGCTTTCATCCTTTTACTTGTTTGCTCCTTTTGGGATGTTTGAACAACTTCCTGTTCTTTTCTTTTCTTGTCCGATTTATGTTTGTACGTATGTTGTAACAGCTTGCTAGGTGTTTGTTGAAAATCTGAACTGTCATATTGTCCTAGAAGAACTTGCTTGGTTTTATCAGCCATTATGTATATATTGTTGTTTCCTATAATATGTCAGTAAAAGTATGTTAACAAAAATAAGTTGATATCAGATTAGAAGAAAGCAGATATCAGATCAGCAGATATAAGACATCAGACCACAACATGAACACATCAGATCAGCATATGACAGACATTAGATCGCAACATGAACACATCAGATCAGTATATGACAGACATCAGATCAACTAAATACACACATCAGATCAAGGAAATACACACATCAGATCAAGGAAAAATACACATCAGATCAACTTAATTCACACATCAGATCAATAAAAAACACACATCAGATCAATTTAATAAACACATCAAATCAACAAAAAATTGACATCAGATGACTATTTTCATAAGAAAATAATTTCACAGAAAGGAAACAAATTTAACACATAAATCAAATCAGGATATAACTTATATCAGATCAAGAAAATGAAGGCATCAGATGAACTGAAATCACACATCAGATCATAAAATCCACATGCATGGATGTAGACGTTTCTAGACGTGGTGCCAGTTGTTTTTGACGTGGTGGGCTGTCTTCGTAAAAAAATTAGTTTAAATTCACACGCATGGATGTAGATATTTTTGGACGTGGTGCTAGTTGTTCTGAATGTGGTGGGTTGTCTTTGTGAAAAAAATAACTTAAATTTACATGCATGGATGTAGACGTTTCTGAACGTGGTGCTAGTTGGTTTTGGACGTGGTGCTAGACTTTTTTCAGTGAACTAAAATAGACATCAGATTACGAAAATACAGAGATCAGATCAAAATATAACAGACATCAGATCACCATAATATAGACACCAAATCACTAATTTTGAAATTCATTTCGAAGAACAAAAACAAAATTAACAGCGTATAACAGACATCAGATCAAGTGAAAACGTATATCAGATTACAAGAATACAGACATCACAACCCTAATTATTCAATGAAAATAACGGTTATAAAATTGAAATCCTATGATATGTACCTGTAGATAAATATCGAAGCCAAAAAAATGATAGTTTGAGAAAAAAAGCAAGTTTTTTTTTTCTGATTTGGAGACTTTTTGTAGCATTTGAGTTGAACAACAAGTTTTTCTTCGCGCAGTTTTTCTTCTGAAGAATAGAGAAATTCGAAATGCAGTGGTCTCTGAACGTATTTAATGTTAGAAATTTAGATTGTGGTGATCTAATGTTGTTAATGGAAAGATGAAGATCGTGGGGATGAAATCAGTTTGAGAGCGCGAATGAAGGGTTTTGGGTTTTCAGTTTAACAACGGGATAAAGTAAAGTATTCGGATTTAATTAAGTCGCGTGTTTACATGCATGTATAATGCGACTGGGATTGCGCGCGGCCTACAGTAGGAGTAAAATTCATCCTACTCCTATAGGCCCACCGTTTACGAATCCAAAAAATTCAGGAAAAATTTAGGAATTTTTCCATTTATAATTTTAATTCAACAACATTCATATTTTTAAAGTTTTCATTATTATAAATAGTTATTGAACCAATTTTAATCTCATCACAATCTCTTAATTCTCAAAATTTCTTCAAATTCATCCTCTCAATCTATTACTTACTATAATTCTTTGGGAATCTGGCCCCTTTCATTTCGAATAATATCAAAAGGGTCCATCGTTGTTATTTTGCCCTAGGGCCCTCAAAATCATTAGAACGCCCTGAGTGAATAATGGAACTTCAAATTTGACATAGATGATTCCAGATCATGTGCTGCTTCAAAAATACCATTCTTTTTGGGATCCAAAATTTCACTCCCCTTCCGCTTCTTCCTCTTCACCCAAATAAAAATTTACATAAAATAATGTCGATTTCAATCCAAGAATATAATCCCCAACCTCAACTAGGGAAAACATAGATACTTCTCATCCTCCAAAGCAACACCAAATTACCAATCCCACAAAGCAAAAACCAATCCCACAAAACAGCACCAAATTCTGAATGGAGATTTAACCATTAGTAAGCAAAAACCAGTTTCTAGCATAAATTCCCACAAAAACAAAAACAACAGGAACCCAATTAATTCCTTTAATTAAATCACCTTTTCTTGGCTTCAATTTCAGCCAATCCAAATAATGGAGAAAAGAAATAACTACTACCCAAATAATAATAAAAATCTTTCTTCAGTGCTCCAACTCCACCGCCAACTCCATAATGCTCGTGGGTGAGTAAAAGTGTGGGCCACGTGGGGGGATAGGTTTAGAGCTGTGAGAGGAAGTGTGGGTGACGGGCTTGTCACTGAAGGAAGCAAAAGATTAAAAAAATTATAGATGGATCGGCGTGCAGAGAAGGAGGCGGCGAGATCGGGGGAAGGAGATCGGGATCGCGTGCAGAGAAGAAGAAGAAGATGATGCAAAAGAAGAAGAAGAAGAAGAAGAAGAAGAAGAAGAAGAAGAAGAAGAAGAAGAAGAAGAAGAAGAAGAAGAAGAAGAAAGGAAAGGAGGTGGCGCTGGAAAATGGAAGAAGAAAAAGAGAAGAGTGAGAGGGGGGCGGCTGCGGGGGAGCAGGCAGAGAGAGAGAGAGGAGAGAAGGAAAGAAAGAGTAAATATTTTTTTGAATATTTTATAATTTTTTTGGTAGAATGAAATAGGCATAATGCCTATTGAAACCTATCAATCTAGGTCTTGTGCGGTGTGACTACTGAGTGCCGTCTGAGTGCCTCCGGTGCGATCTGCTACTCCCGGATGTGACTCAAACTTAAGATCGCCATGCTCCCAAGTGCTCCTGGTGTGATTTACCCCCGGCATGACTCGAACTCAGAATCTCCCTACGCCTCAATATCTCCGTCATGACTCGAACTCAGGACCTCCTAGTAGTTAGGAGGCCTACCACTAGGCCAATTCCTTCTTGTCAAGATAGGTAAAAGTGGGTTTTGGACAAAAAAGAAAAATATTTTATAATTTTGAAGGTTAAAAAGAAAAATATTATTCGTTAAGACCAAAATACCCCTGGTCAAGATAGGTAAAAGTTGATTTTTGACAAAAAAATTTTTAGAATTAATATAATGGACTGAAAAAGTAGTTTTTATTTATTTTGGATCAAAATAATATTTTTCCTATATGTAATGGACCATTTTAGGAGTTTAATCTTTTATTTTTTTACTTGTAATTTTATATTTATATTGTGAATTAAATAAAAATTATTTATAATTATAATAATTTTGATTTTGGAAGTAAATTGAGATATTAATAGTAATTATATTAAAATTGGATTATTTTTAAAGGACAAACGTTAAGGTTTTGCTTGGTTCTTGGACAAAAATTGGAATTGAAATGGATTTGATAGTATTCTTGAATGTGTTCAAGAATACTGGGACTACCTATGGTATCATGGATTTATTAATAGTGCATGGTTCAGTTTTTTAATTGGTTGGTAACAGTCAATTTCAAAAAAAATATACAAATGCAAATAAATTTAAAACTATGAGATATGATCCAAGTAGTGATTTTTTTTAAAAACAAATCTAGAATTAACAACCAAAGCATCAAAATTGTACCATTAAAGGATGTAAAAATGCGTTAGGTTGAGGAAATAGTGGCTTTTGGATGAGTGATTATAGATGAATTTTTGTTGGTGCATATCAAAATGATGGTAGTAGTGGCGATTCAGAAGAGGTGGTTGTAAGGAAGAGGTGATAGAATTTTTTTTTTTTTTTTTTTTTTGGAGAGAGTGTAGATTGTTATGATTTGTGATTAAGGGAGTGGTTGTGGTGGTGATGGTGGGGGTGGTTTTTTTTTTTTTTTTTTAGAATTTAGATGAGTTTTGATTTGTGATTAAAGAAGTGGTCATGGTGGTGCGTGGTAAAGAGGGGAAGAGATGGGGCAAATTATATAGTATCCCTTTTTTTAAATAAAAGACACATATTAATTTACTGGAAAACGTCCAGCAACGATTGACAAACAGAAGATACAACCAAAGAAACACAACTTACACGTATGAATGTCATTGTTGTGGTTGTGTTTACTGCGGATAAACCTATATAGATCTATCATATCAAGCAGTGGATGACGCCATAACAACGAAAACACCAAACCATAAATCTAATAATTAGATCTATAATGACTGAATCTTCTTGGACCAAACCAGCGAACATCATCAATGACGCCACTACACTCTGTCAGTAGATCGGAATCTACTGAAAGAACAATAGACTCTACCAGTAGATCTGAATCTACTGAAAGACAAAATAAAATAAGATTGGGGTTAATCCCCATTATTTGATAACGAAACTAAAAACAAAAATAAAAAAAAATGAAAGTTTATAACAAATTTATTTCCCCCATTCTCCCATGATGGGAAGATAGTGGAAGAAATATTTTTGAAGTTTGAGGTTGGGAGAGAAATAATTATATAGTACTCCTATGTGTATATTAGCATTATACACCTAGGAAGTTTTTGTGAACAAAATGGCTGGAAATGACTTCCAAACTAGCATTAATGCGCATTTAATATACTTGTCCCCACTTGTACTTTTCCTTCTCACTCACTTGCTCACACCCAACTTGCACAACACCTTCACTTTCTCTCTCACTATCTCCTATTTATCGCTAATACCCCTCATTTTCTCTCTGACTCTCTCCTTCCTTGCTCTCTCCGCTTCTCATTCACCAGCCACCTCTCTTTCCTCTCTCCCTCTCTCCTTCCTTCATCTAATCCATTTCCTTCTTTTGATGTAAAATCGTATACTTTTGATGTAAAATAATATATTTTCGTATACTTTTTATGTAAATCGTCTATTTTAAATATATATTGTATATTTTCAAAATCTGATGTTATATCATATATTTTGATATATAATCATCTACTTTTGATGTAAAATCATCTATTTTCGTCTACTTTTAATGTATAATCGTATATTTTTTATGTAAAATCCTATACTTTTGATGTAAAATCGTCTATTTTGAATATATATTGTATGTTTTCAACATCTGATGTTATATAATATATTTTGATATATAATCGTTTACTTTTGATGTAAAATCATCTATTTTTGTCTACTTTTTATGTAAAATCGTCTACTTTTGATGTGTAATTGCGATTTAACATTAAAATTTAAACAATGAATAATGAAGGAAAAAAAAAAAAAAAAACTGCAGCTACATTTTTACATAAAAAACGAAATCTAAGAAACATCATCATTACTGTTTGTGAAAAATTGGTCCAAATTCAAAATAAATCAATTATCAACCAAAATTGACACGATTTTCCACTGTAATACTTCAATTCCGATTTAACATCAGATTTTCAGCTTAAAAAACATATTTAACATCAGTTTTCGTTCAAAATATATGATACCACATCAAATATCATCGCAGCATTTTACATCACAATATTTTACATAAAAAACACTGGATTTTACATCACAACATTTTACATCAAAAACACATTTTACATTAAAATATATAATACAACATCAATAACTTATTATACATCAATACCAACCGATTTACATAATTTTTCCTTCAAAATATATGATACCACATCAGATAACATCACAACATTTTATATCAAAAACATATTTTCACATCATTTTACATAAAAAAAAATAGCATTTACATCAAAAACACATTTTATATCAAAATATATGATACCACATCAGATACTGAAAACATACAATATATATTCAAAATAGACGATTTAACATAAAAAAATATACAATTTTACATAAAAAACATACATTTTTTTCTCAAATCCTAGTTTTCCTTTCATATTTTCCACTTTCCAGGCGCCAGTTCCTTTCCCCTCTTCCCTTCGGCCACCCTCGCAGGCCACCGTTATCACCAACTTCAGATCTGGCCGCTGCTGTCACCACAACATTTTACATCAAAATATATAAAAACAGACAATATATATTCAAAATAGACGATTTAACATAAAAAAATATACGATTTTACATCAAAAACATACATTTTTTTCTCAAACTCTAGTTTTCCTTTCACCTTTTCTACTTTCCAGCCACCAGTTCCTCTCCCTCTTCCCTTTTGCCACCCTCGTCGGCCACCATTGTCACCAACATCAGATCTTGGCCGCTACTGTCACCACAACATTTTACATCAAAACCACGTTTTACATCAAAATATATAAAAACAGACAATATATATTCAAAATAGATGATTTTACATAAAAATATACGATTTTACATTAAAAATATATCTTTTTGCCCAAACCCTAGTTTTCCTTTCATCTCGACCTCATGTTTATTTAAATACGTACGAAAATAGTGGAACAAGGTATGGGTTTTGAAGCTTAAGAGGGGAGAGTATTTTGACGGTGAGAGATCTTCAAAACTCCATCCAGAATGGCCAGAATCGACGGCGATGAGTGGTGGGGAAGAGAGTTTGAGGAGAGAGAAAAGAGAGAACAGCTGCTGAACAGAGAAAAGAGAGTTAGGATTTGAGGAAATAATAAAAAAAAAGTGGTTGGTGATGGATTTTTATATATAAGAGGCGCGTGTAGACACTCTCCTTTTTCCATATTTTGCATCTCCTATTTTTTTTTTTTTTTTTTGCCAAGGTGTACCAAATTATATAGTACTACTAGTAGTACTATATAAGAACTGAAGAAATGGTGGTGGTGATTGTAAGGGTATTAGATTTGAGGGGAAAAAAGGAAAGAGAAAAGCTTGTTCCATTCACAAATTTCTAAACCTATCAAATGTATTGGGTTTGGACTAAACCCAAGTTATCGAGTACTGTACCCAAATCCAAATATATGAACCAAGCAAAGTCATTGACAAATAATGGAATGATTGTGATTAATGGACTTCTATCCACTTGAACCAAGTAGACCCTCAATATTGAAAGAAGACTATTATTATGTGACTAATTCAATAATTTTATTTTGAATATAATCGAATTCTAGAATTGTAAGGTAAAAGAAAAAGGGAAAATGCTTTAAAGCAAAATATTGATATATAAACTAGGTACTCCTCAGGGTAGATAACTCTGAGTGTCTTTCTAACTATTTGGCACTCTAAAAATGCACTCGTGTCGAGTTAATCATATAGTTCGCACATTCAGTATGACCGATTTCATAAATCGCCTTCAAAAAATAGGAGTTAAAAATTTAGTACACAGTTGATTTTTTTTTTTTTTTTTTTATCTTGAGGGGAAAAGAGAATGTAAATAGAATCAAGAAAAAATGTAAGTCATCAAAAGATATAGTTTACTAATGGTAAAAGACGTTAAGGCAGTGGTGAACATAGATTTTAATAGTAGATGAGACTGATTTGAGTATTATCAATATGTGGTAGTTATAATTTTTTAGATATCTTATTAATGGGAATACTTGATACCAAAGATGGTTTCCTATGGTAGGGAGAATTATTTAGTTAGGGCGGATAAATTTTTTATTTTATCAAAGATGGGGTTCCAAAGATCGGGATTCTTTGCAATTCTGTAGATAAGTTGTTAACCCTTTGGGTTTAAGGTTTAGGGATGGTGAGGTGGTGCAAAATTAGAGGAGACGTATTACAATTCAGTTCCATGAGTTGCTGAGTGGAGTTTGTGTTAGTTTTGAATACTGTAAAGCTATTGCTTGTAAAAAAAACTAATACCCAGTGGACATATCATTTATGTTTTAGTATTACATTGTTCCTTTATATCATATATCTAGATAACAAGGTGTAGAAAAGCAAAGTAGATCTCGTTATTGGTTAAAGTAATGATATATAAACAGACACTCATAACTGAGATAGTTTAAACATACTATCAGTATAGGTTATCGTGTGATTTGGAAATTAATTTGTCTAGACTAATTAAATCATACGGATGTGCCTGGGGTATATTGAGCACGACCTATTCGGGATTGAATTAACTTGTACTGATCGGCATAGTTATTTCGAACCTAGTATTCTAATCTATTAATCCCTAGATTAAAGCGGGTATGAGAGTTAGATATCGTATGCTTTGATTTGCCAAAATGTGAGGTCAATTGAGGCCTAAATCTTGGTAAGTTAGGTATGCGGTGTTTGACTTTTTTGTGTGTCGTTGCTAGTCGAAGGAATTCATGTACCGGTTCGCCGGGTTAATGGTGCTCCTGAGATGAGCTCGAAAGGTTTATTATTCTAAACCCGGCCAGTGGACTTTATGTCCCGTATAATAAGAAAGTCAATGAATTAATTTGTCAATAAATTTATGAATCGACGAGCACTAGATATTTGATGTGGGGAGATAGAAGAATAATAAAGTGAGCGCGAAATAAATTCATTTTTGAGCGGTAGTTCCATAATTGGTCCGTTAGTGGTACGACTAATTATGCGTTGGACTAATCGACAAAGTGAATTAATTAATCATAAAAGTTTAATTAATATTTAATTGAAAAAGTGAGTTATACGAAATAATCCTAAGGTCTGATTAAATTTAATCAACGAAGTGGGTTAAGAAATTAATTTAAAATGTTCGATTGGAGTTGATTAGTCTAGGGAAGACTAAGAGGTCAACGAAAGTCCAACACTAAGGCTCAACTCAAAAGCCCACTAGGTCTCCCTTGAAGCTCCCTATAAATAGCTAATGTTAGGCACTTAAGACCTTAAGAAACTTGGAGGCAAATTTACCTAGAGAGAGAAGGTGTAGCCTAGAGAGAGAACTTCTTCTCCTTTGTTGAGTTCTTTCTCGAAGTCAGCTTAGGATCATTTTTCTTCGAAAACTCAGCCCGTTATTTGATTTGGATTATCGTCGTGTCGCAGTTGGTTTTCTCTCTCCGCCAATCTGATTTCTTCTCGCTGCCGCGCAATTTGAGTTATCCGACGATCGGCGTCGCCGTGGTCGGTCATCTCCTCCGTCGCGCTGATCCTTTGGATCATTCCTTTGGGTTTTCCAAAGTCTAGATCTCCTATCGGATGAAGACTTTTCTCGATGAGTTTTTTTGGTAGTGCACGGCGGATCCGGTCTTGCACAGATAGCCTCCGGGGTGAATCTGTTTTGGGTTTTTTGAGTTTTTTCGAAGCGAGTTTCATTTGGTTTTCTTCGTTAGTGCTATTAGCCGCTCCGTAGCTAATCGCCCACCGGATTTCGGTGTTGTAGGAGTTATTCTCGGGACTTTTGGTGGTATTTGCTATTTTTCGGCTTTGCGTTTTCTTATTGCTTATGACACACTTCAAAGGTATAATCTTTAAGATTTTTGCTTTAATATTAAAGATTTAATTTTTGCGTGTCGTTTTAATAAATCAAACTAATATAAGTCAAGATCCGTTCAGGGGAAATGATTTTAAACCTGAGCCAGATCGAAAGTCTCCGATTCTGGAATGCATAGCACGAAAGTGAGATTTTTGTTTAGCCCGAGCTAGATCTGTGTTTTCAGTTTGTTGACGTGAGGATGGCAACCCTGGCCTAAGATGCTCCAATTAGGGCAGTTGGATCCAAGTGTGGCTAATTGCTGGTGGATAGGGATATGATTGGATCCTCGGTAGATAGAGAGGATGACTTGATTGATGGCGTAGACTGAGAGAAAAAATGGTTTGAGATTGAGAGAGGCTCGAAGCTAAGGTCTGAAGGCCAGAGTAGAATCTATGTGAGGAGGATTTATGAACTTCTCACCATAGTCTTTTGCTAAATGGCCAATAATCCCACAATGGTAAAAAAAATATGGCAAGTGCGTATTTTATATCAATACTTTGTTAGATGTGTGACCATTATCAATGAGGAGGAGGTATTTCAAAAGTTTCTTGATGTTTATTTGGACCTTGATACACATAAATCGGCCAATTAGCGAGCCATCAAGGAGGATTAGAAGGATAAAGCCAAGGGGATGGAAAAAGAGAATTGATGGGAGGATCAGAAGGAACAAACAGAGAAGATGGAATGAAGGATTGATGGGAGGATTAGAAGGAAGAGAATCAAGGAGGAGATGGATCGATCATGAATCAATCAAACACCATGAAAGATTAGACTATGCATGGCATGACAGGACATTTATAGAGGAAAACTCAAGAGAGAACCTCATAGGACTTGAATGGTTTTTAGTCTATCTAATGAACTCTTATTTAAAAAAAAAAAAATTTGTTTGTTTCTGTATGTGTTAGGTATCATTTTAATTGGAATTTAATCTTTACAAAAAATGTCAATTACAAGACACGAAAGATAAAAAGAAACAAAATGTAATTTTGATATCTCTTCTTTGGAGTAGCGCCAAAACGAGTCCCTCTCAAATTTGTATCGATAGAATTGGTACCTTTTATATTACTAACGTCTCAAATTGACTCATTTTAATGGTAATAAGCAATATTTTCAATTTTGACCAACTATTCCATTAGTTAATCTTGATTTTAAAAATTTTTTAGCTGAAAAAAATGACCCACATTTAATTCAACATTTCAACCGACCCAATAAGAATATTTATTTGATAAAATAAAAGTCGGTCAGATTTTAAAAAATTTTAAAAATGGTGTTAACTAATAAAATAGTTGGCCAAATATTAAGAAAACTATTAAAACCCTAATTTTTACCAACTTAATATGACATACTTTTTCATGACAATTTATATGGTATACATATAGACTAGTTTTTACACTGATTTTTAATTTTAGTGGATCTAACTGTAGTTGTTGACTTTTTGTCTAACAGCAAGATCCATGCACTCGTCACAGGTGTTGGGGTTGTACATGCTTTGGTTCAATTACTTACAATTCAAATACTACTCTGATGCACGATTTTTTTAAATTAATCATCCCATTCTTTTTTTTTCCTTCAATTTTTTTCAGTTTATGTTTTGAAAATAAATTTTATTTATTTATTTCAAAATAAAAATTTTTATTTTTTTATACATTAAAAATTTTTTAATTAAAATTATATAAATTAAAATACGAGATTATGATACCAATTTGAAGGAAACAGATCTAGCTCGGGCTAAATCGAAAATCTCACTTTCGTGCTATGCATTCTAAAATCGGAGACTTTCGATTTGACTCAGGCTTAAAATCATTTCTACTGAACAGATCTAGGCTTATACTAGTTCAATTTATTAAATCGACACGGAAAAATCAAATCTTTAAATTAAAGCGGAAATCATTAAAGATTATACCTTTGAAGTGTGTCCCTCGCAAATAAGAAAACCGACGAATCCACTAAAGAGTCCCAAGAATAACTCCAATGATCCCGAATTCGATTGGGCGAATGTTCACGGGATGGCTAAGGCACAAACGAAGAAATCCAACAAAACCCACTTCGAGAAAACTCAAACTGCCCAAATCTGAATCCGCCCGGGGGCCTGTGCCTAATCTGAAATCCAACAAACACCCCCAAAAACTTCGCCGGAAAAACTTTTCGCCCGGAGATCTAGACTTTGGTGAACCCGGAGGAATGATCCAAATGATCAACGTGATGGAATAATAAAAAACCAACAAATTTAGATCGCCGGACAAGCTTGGCGCAAATCGAGCGGCAGCCGGAATTAACCCTCGGCGACGGAGGAATTCAAACGGTCACGGCGAAGTGGGCGGCATTCTATTGAGGGATTTCTAGGCTAAAGAATGGGTTGAGATCTCGAAGAAGAAAGATCAAAAACCGATTTCGAGAAAGAACCCAACGGAGAATATGAAGTTCTCTCTTGAGGCCACTTTGCCTACAAGGTTTTTTATGTCTTCTAAATGCCTAACTTAAGTTAGAGTTTCAAGGGAGACCTAGTGGGTTTTTGAGTTGGGCCTTAGTGTTTGACTTTCGTTGACCCTTAGTCTTCCCTAGACTAATCAACTCCAATCGAACCTTTCGAATTAATTTCTTAACCCACTTTGTTAATTAAATTTAATCGAACCCTTAGAATTATTTTGTATAACCCACTTAGTCAATTAAATATTAATTAAACCTTTAGGATTAATTAATTCACTTTGTTGATTAGTCAAACGCATAATTATTCGTATCACTAACGGACCAATTATGGAACTACCGCTAAAAAATGAATTTAATTCGCGCTCACTTTATTATTCTTCTATCTCCCAACATCAAAGATCTAGTGCTCGTCGATTCATAAATTTACTGATAAATTAATTCATCGACTTCTTTGTATCCGAAATTAGTACTACTCGACTTTCTTATTATACCGGACATAAAGTCCACTGGCTAGATTTAGTATAATAAACCTTTCAAACTCATCTCGGGAGCACCATCAACCCGGCGAATTGGTACATGAATTCTTTCGACTAGCAACGACATACAAAGAAGCCAAACATCGCATACCCAACTTACTAAGATCGTGTTGAAAGGTTTATTAGAATAATAGGATCGAATTAACTATGTCGATCATGTTGGATTTGTTTAGGTGTTTAATCTAATTAAACAGCGGAATTCCTAAACATTAAGGATCGAGTCTTACCCTTGAAGCGTAATCGGTTGTGCACGTCGCCTGGCTCCTCTGATAAGATGGCATTTTGTTGTCTCCAAAATCCTTCCTCGAAGGATCCTCTACTCTCAAGTACAAAAGTCTTCGCAGGTTGGTGCTAGCCGATCTTGCCTACCCAGAGAATTTGTGAAAATCTTGTGTATTTTGTCTGATCAGAATTTTTCTAATTCAAATCACCTTTTTTTCTACAATAATACCCCTAGGATATTTGTAGAGATCAAATTTCCAAAATCAGTATTGTAATTATCCAATTATAACTTAACTGATTTTAGTCATATTCCAAATCAGTATTATTACCAAATATTATTTTACTGATTCTAAATCAGTATTTAAATAATATTTACTGATTCCAAATCAGCATTAAATAATACCTTAATGATTTGGGTTATACACCAAGCCCATGGATCAACCCATGACCCATGGATCAACCCATGACCCATGGATCAGGCTGATGAGTCAAGAACTTCAATTGCAATCAAGTCCCTTGATTTATCAGCTTGCCCCAATTGTTCATAGGTAATTAATTAACTATTAATTAATACCCCAGAACTTCTCAATAATATTTAATTAAACCATTTAATTAAATCTTCTATATTTAAGTATAACAATTATACTTATTGTAGGCAAGAATACTTATTCTGCATCATCGAACTTTCTTATGTGCGATCCTGTAGGCATATTCCAAATTGGAAACGGATAACTCAATCTCATTGATTAATCCATAAGTCATTAGTGGTCTCTAGCAAAACATAATGACTACCCAATTCAGAATAGAGGGTCGAATGGTGATTCAACACAACCTTTCCGAGCAAACTGCGTACGATCCTCTACATTGATATCCCGTTTAGCATAAGGCATGGAACCATCATCCTTATATGGCTAAACGTTTACTTGATCTCTTAGTGACACTGAATCCATCAAGCAAATGATATCCTTATCATTCCTTGGGCATAGCCATGCACTTTTCAGTTCACTATCAAGTGGCCAAGATATCATCTCTCACTTAAGAGAGATTTGTAGTCTCATCACTTCACCTACATATCTTAGCGTGAATTATAGTGTACCCAATCATACCCGTACTTGGCAACCTGTTACGACCCCGTTAGGCGTATGTCAAAGCACACTACAATTCACCTAAGACCATGTAGTGATTTCTGGTCTAAGGATCCTCGTACCAGTACTACTCAAAAGAATCACTCATGATCTAATTAGTCCATAGAGTGTTTCTTTTGGCGGATCGATTTCATGAATTTAAATATGGACAAGAATATTACTATCATGAAATTAACTCATTTGATAAACAATTAATCAAGCGACAAATGTCTTATTTACATAAATACCCTCAAAGTCTATTTACATAAATAGCCCTCATTAGGGCACATTCACCAACAATCTCCCACTTGCCCGATGAAGGGCTATGTCCTAAACTGTTTAAGACCAAACTCTATTGCATGTCTATCAAACTTTGACTGTGGTAGAGCTTTTGTGAGAGGATCTGCTTTATTGTCGTCTGACCCTATTTTGCACACTTTCACATCTCCTCGATCAATGATCTCTCGGATGAGATGAAACCTTCTGAGTATGTGTTTGGTTTTCTGGTGTGACCGAGGCTCCTTAGCTTGTGCGATGGCCCCGCTATTGTCACAGAAAAGTTCTATCGGATCTTGGATACTCGGTATCACTCCGATGTCTGACACAAACTTCCTCAACCAAACAGCTTCCTTTGTAGCATCTGATGCAGCAATGTACTCAGACTCTACTGTAGAATTGGCTGTTGTATCTTGCTTTGAGCTTTTCCAACTTATTGCACTGCCATTCAGACTAAACACATAGCTTGATTGTGACTTCATGTCATCTTGATCTGTTTGGAAAGCAGCATCAGCGTAACCTTGTACAATGAGCTGTTCTTGTCCTCCATACACTAGCATTAATCCTTTAGTTTTTCGTAAGTACTTCAGGATTACTTTGACTACAGTCCAATGATCCATCCCTGGATCTTGTTGGTATCTGCTAGTCATACTAAGTGCATGTGCAACATCCAGACGGGTACACAACATGACATACATGATAGATCCTATTGCCAAAGCATATGGGACTCTACTCATTGTATCCCTCTCCTCTTTTGTTGAAGGACCTTGGTTCTTCTTCAAGAGAAGGCCATGTCTAAATGGTACCTTATCATTTTTGGAGTTAGACATATTGAATCTTTTCAATATCTTATCTATGTACCCTTATTGACTTAGTCCCAGAAGCCTTTTAGACCTATCTCTATAGATCTTGATACCTAGTATCGTCTCGGCTTCTTCTAAGTCTTTTGTAGAAAATACACTCCCCAACCATTGTTTGATGTCTCTCATCAAGGGAATGTCATTTCCTATGAGCAGGATGTCGTCCACATATAGGACAAGGAAAACAATCTTGCTCCCACTAACTTTCTTGTAAACACAAGGCTCATCTTCGTTCTTGATGAATCCGTAACCTTTTACTTCCTCATCAAAATGAAGATTCCAACTTCGAGATGCTTGCTTTAGTCCATAGATGGACCTCTGAAGCTTACATACTTAATTAGGATGCTTTTGATCGATGTATCCCTCAGGTTGTTTCATATAAACATCCTCGAGTAGGTTTCCATTCAGGAAAGCCGTCTTAACATCCATCTGCCATACTTCATAGTCAAAATATGCTGCTATGGCAAGCATTGTCCTAATGGACTTGAGCATCACGACAGGGGAGAAGGTTTCATCATAGTCTATACCATGAGTTTGTCTAAAACCTTTAGCCACTAGTCGTGCCTTGAAGATCCCGCCAGGTTTTAACTTGAAAATCCACTTGCAATCGACAACCTTCGCCTGAACAGGAGGGTCAATCAAAGTCCACACTTTATTGTCCCTCATGGATTGCATTTCAGATTTCATGGCTTGTAGCCATTTATCTGAATCTGGACTTTCTAAAACCTGTCTGTAGGTCGTGGGCTCATCAGAGTCCACCAAGATCAAATCTTGATCGTCAGTCACAAGAAATCCGTATCTCTCGAGTTCATGACGAGATCTACTAGACCTTCTAGGTTCTTGTGTTGTTGACTCAGGTTGCTCATCTTCATGAGTTTCTATGTCAACTTCCATCTGAGTTTCTGTAGATCGTTCTACATTCTCTTGTGGTTCTTGAACTTCTCCGAGTTCTATTCTACTCTCACTGTCTTTCTTGTACAGAAATTCTTTCTCTAATAAAGTAGCTCATCGAGCAACGAACACTTTGTTCTCAGTTGGGTTGTCGAATTGATATCCTTTGGTTTCCTTAGGATATCCCACAAATAGGCATTTGTCAGTTTTGGGTTCAAGCTTATTACTTTGTAAACACTTTACATGAGCTTGACAACCCCAAACTCGCAGATAGGACATATAGGGCTTCCGACCCATCTATATCTCATATGGAGTCTTATCTACTGCCTTGGATGGAATACGATTCAATAAGTAGGCAGCAGAAAGGAGAGCATAACCCCAAAAGGATGTAGGGAAAGTCGCTAGACCCATCATTGATCGAACCATATCTAATAAGGTCCGATTTCTCCTTTCGGATACACCATTCCATTGAGGTGTTCCCGGTGGAGTCAGCTGTGAAATGATTCCACACTGTTTTAGATAGTCATTGAACTCATCGCTAAGGAATTCACCTCCTCGATCGGAGCGAATAGCCTTAATCCTTCTATCCAACTGATTTTCTACTTCGTTTTTAAACTCTTTGAACCTTTGAAAGGTTTCACTTTTGTACCTCATTAAGTAGACATAACCATATCTACTATAGTCATCAGTAAAAGTGACGAAGTATTCAAATCCACCTCTGGCTTGTGTGCTTATTGGTCCACATACATCCGTGTGTATTAGGGCCCATAGCTCACTAGTTCTTTCGCCTTTCTTGTTGAAATGACTCTTTGTCATTTTTCCTTGCAAACAGGGTTCACACATGTCATACGATTCGAAATCAAATGACCCTAGCACTCCATCCTTGTGAAGTCTTTGAACTCGTTTCTCGTTTGTATGGCCTAAACGACAGTGCCAGAGATAAGTTGGACTTAAATCATTTTTAGATGATTTAGCTTTCTTTTCTATGTTATAGACTGGTTTTTCTTGGGTCAAATCCAAGACATACAGACCGTTACACATATTTGCAACTTCGTATAGAATATCATTTCGATATAAAGATAACGAATTATTCTTTATAATAAATCGAAAACCTTTATTATCTAAACTCGAAACTGAAATAATATTTCTGCTCAAAGTAGGTACACAAAAACAATTTTCAAGTTCAATATTTAAACCAGAAGGTAAAGACAGAGTATAATCTCCAACTTCAACAGCAGCAACTCTTGCCCCGTTGTCCACTTGGAGATCTACTTCACCTTTTTTTGTTATCCTTCTATTTCTGAGTCCCTGCACATTAGTACAAATGTGAGCCCCACAACCAGTATCTAATACCCATGAAGTAGACATTGAAAGATTAATTTCTATAACAAAGATACCTGAAGCTGAAGGATTGCTTTTGAGAAACTTCTTACAGTCTCTCTTCCAATGACCCTTCTGTTTGCAGAAGAGACATGTATCATCCTTTTTGGATCTTGTCTTAGCAGTTGGAGGAGCTTGTGGTTGGGGAGCAGTCTTACTGCGAGTTTTTTTGTTCTGCCCAACTTTGGCCTTGCCATTAAGCTTCCTCTTCCCTTTACCTTTCTCTACAACTAACACTGGCGTTGCCTTCTGAATGGTATGCTCATTGTTCTTTAACATGCCATGGAGCTCAGGAATGCTCCTCTCCATGTTATGCATATTGTAGTTCACAACAAAATCATTGTAATAATCAGGCAGTGAAGCCAAGATGATATCAATGGTCAACTCTCTAGTAAGAGGCGCATTTAATCTCTCTAGGGTATCAATATACCCCTTCATCTTGATCAAATGCGTACTTACTGACGAACCCTTCGCCATCTTGCATAAGATTAATGCTTTTATCGTAATGAACCTTTCATTACGGGCTTGCTCTCGGAACATTTCTGTGAGTGACTCATAAATCCGGAATGCTTCCGAATTCATGAATTGCTTCTGAAGATCGCCCGTCATAGACGCGAGCATCAAGCAAGTCACATCATCGGAGTCGCTTTTCAGCTTCTCCCAGGCTCGTTGAACATTTGCCGAAGCATTTTGTGGTGGTTCAGGTAAAGCGGTCTCTAAGACATTTAGCTTCCTTTCTTGCTTGAGAACTATTCTCAGGTTTCTTTCCCAATCCAAGAAGTTTGGACCAACAAGTTTTTCTTTGTCCAAAATACTTCTTAGAGTGAGATTTGAAGTGACATTAGTGCTAGAAGATGTCATTTCTACAAAAGAAAAATGCAAAATATTAGATGAGTTTTAAAATTATTTTCCACAATAGCCAAAATTGAAATCCCTAACAATTTTGTGTTGGTGCTAGATTGTGGGCCAAAAATCCACAAAGAGTCAACCCTAGTCTTGCTTTGGCAAGTATCGTAGGGATCGGGCTCTTCTGGTAGGCAATGTTCAAATCACATTCCATGTAATCTAACGTTTTCCAATTGCATACCATGCAACTTTTCGGTGATAGGATGAACATTCCAAATGTTTGACACCATCCTATCTTTGCAAAATTAATCCCTAGTCAACTTATCGGGTCAAGCTAGGATTAATTTTCCCAAGTTAAACCATCCCTCAAAGCATCACATCAATAGACACCCACACAGTTTTTCCATAACAAGTGGTAGTGATAAAGTTGAGCATCTAATACCCAAACAGTTTTTCCACTCATTAATGGTAGTGATAAAGTTGGGCACTATTATGTAACAACCCGCCGTACGAAGAAAACTTGAGGCCCCTGGGCTCTTCAAGTCCATCAGACGTTCTACGCTCAAGCGGGCCCTCAAGTATGGAAGCAAAATCTTGGGTTTTTGGGATTTAAGTTTGATCGGCTTAACATGCATTTTCGTTTATCATTCATTTGCATAAATAAAAGAATGAATTAAAGCGATGAACTAGGCTCTAGTCTATTACAGGGCCTTTTTAAAATCTTCATGTTTGGGCCTCCATTCGTGGGCTCCACCATGGACTCCTCTCGGAACCTCCTTTTGGGCCTAACTATTACATGATGATTTTATATATAGGCACGCAGACCCAAATTCAAAATTGGCTCGCAGACCCCAACTTATAAAATGTTAAAATTAAAAGCCCAATTCATGCTTTGAAACAAACAAAATGCATATGCTCATACAAGCCGGTTTTAATTTAAGCTGATTAATTTTAAGGATTGTGTAACTATTACAAAATTAAAATTGATCGTGTCATGATCAATTTTAATCAATCCTTTTGTTCATTTTACATTTATCCAAAATGACGCATGAACATGCTAGCATAATAATGATGCTTCTTGTAAAATTTAAACAATTTAAAATAAGCATAAAAAATAAAATAAAATAAAATAAATAGCAATTCAAAATTTAAACAAATTAATTAATTAATCTAATTAATTAATTATTTATTTATTTATTTATCTTTTCTAATTATTTTAATCTAATTAAGATAATTTATTTAAGATAATTTTAAAATCTTAAAATCCAATTTTAATATTTTTAAAATAAAATCTAATAAGTTTTGATCTTAATTCTGAAATTAAAATCTTAAATCTTACCAAAATTAAAAACAGAAATAAAATTTTTCTGAAAAATTTTGGATCGATTTTGTAATTAATAGAAGTTTTGGGCTTAGGGTTTAAAAGAAAACAAAACTGCTGGGGCTGGTTTGTAATTCTTAAAACATTTTAATTTTTTTTCAGCTAGGGTTTCAATGTTGCGGCGGGGGCATTTAGGTAATTTCAGCCCCTAGGGCTTTTGCCACCCGCCGTTTCTTTCATTGTCTTCCCCGGCGGTTTTTATGTTTTTTTCGATCAGCCGTCCGGCGTCATTGATGAACGACGACGCTCGTAGTTCATCTTCTTCGGTCGCCCTCTCTTATCTGGTCAAAGGCGAATCCTCTTCCATTGAAGATCCGATTCCTCGACCATTTGAAAAATGACCGAAACCAAAAAGAAACATGTCAGAGTCCCGTTTTTTCTATCATAAACCAGTTTCGACAAAAACCCATTTAAAACCAGCGAAAACCAAAACAAACTTCGGTGTTTTTTGTTTTCAAAACCCAGAAAATAGCAGCCCAGATTAAAACAAGCCAAAACCAGAAACCCAAATCAACATCGGAACAATTCCGGTCATCCGATTCAAGACTCAGACAATTTTCAAAACTAATCATTCAATTTCTGGCTAAAATTTTAGAAACCCCAATTTCCGGCAAGATTTAGAACCAAAACGATGGCGGAACAATTCCGACCAATCGAAGGGCAACCCAGAAAACCATTTCAAAATCTCTTTTGAAAATCCAAAGCCTAAACCAAAATTCCAAAAAATGGCTAATAGGAAATCCTTTTCCAAAACCTCGTTCAATTCTGGCCAAAACCATGAAAGAGGGGAAAAGAAAAACAAACGGACCCTCCATGGAAAAAAATAGCGTCAATCAATTTTGCAAACCAAAATCTGGCATTTTTCTTTCTTCGATTCTAATTAAAATCCAATTTTAATTAAAACTGAAAAACCTCGCTCTGATACCACTATTGGATTTGTTTAGGTGTTTAATCTACTTAAACAGCGGAATTCCTAAACATTAAGGATTGGGTCTTACCCTTGAAGCGTAGTTGGTTGTGCACGTCGCCTGGCTCCTCTGATAAGATGGCGTTTTGTTGTCTCCAAAATCCTTCCTCGAAGGATCATCTACTCTCAAGCACGAAAGTCTTCGTAGGTTGGTGCTAGCCGATCTTGCCTACCCAGAGAATTTGGGAAAATCTTGTGTATTTTGTCTGATCAGAATTTTTCTAATTCAAATCACCTTTTTTTCTACAATAATACCTCTAGGATATTTGTAGAGATCAAATTTCCAAAATCAGTATTGTAATTATCCAATTATAACTTAACTGATTTTAGTCATATTCCAAATCAGTATTATTACCAAATATTATTTTACTGATTCCAAATCAGTATTTAAATAATATTTACTGATTCCAAATCAACATTAAATAATACCTTAATGATTTGGGTTATACACCAAGCCCATGGATCAACCCATGACCCATGGATCAGGCTGATGGGTCAAGAACTTCAATTGCAATCAAGTCCCTTGATTTATCAGCCTGCCCCAATTATTCCTAGGTAATTAATTAACTATTAATTAATACCCCAGAACTTCTCAATAATATTTAATTAAACCATTTAATTAAATTTTCTTTATTTAAGTATAACAATTATACTTATTGAAGGCAAGAATACTTATTCTGCATCATCGAAATTTCTTATGTGCGATCCTGTAGGCCCATTCCAAATTGGCAACGGATAACTCAATCTCATTGATTAATCCATAAGTCATTAGTGGTCTCTAGCAAGACATAATGACTACTCAATTCAGAATGGAGGGTCGAATGGTGATTCAACACAACCTTTCCGAGCAAACTGAGTACGACATGGAACCATCAAGAATAAGACATGGAACCATCATCCTTATATGGCTAAATGTTTACTTGATCTCTTAGTGACACTGAATCTATCAAGCAAATGATATCCTTATCATTCATTGGGCATGGCCATGCACTTTTCAGTTCACTATCAAGTGACCAAAATATCATCTCTCACTTAAGAGAGATTTGTAGTCCCATCACTTCACCTACATATCTTAGCGTGAATCATAGTGTACCCAATCATACCCGTACTTGGCAACCTGTTATGGCCCCGTTAGGCGTATGTCAAAGCACACTATAATTCACCTAAGACCATGTAGTGATTTATGGTCTAAGGATCCTCGTACCAGTACTACTCAAAAGAATCACTCATGATCTAATTAGTCCATGGAGTGTTTCTTTTGGCGGATTGATTTCATGAATTTAAATATGCACAAGAATATTACTATCATGAAATTAACTCATTTGATAAACAATCAATCAAGCGACAAATGTCTTATTTACATAAATACCCTCAAAGTATATTTACTTAAATAGCCCTCATTAGGGCACATTCATCGACAGATAAGTACAAGTTAATTCAATCCCGAACAGGTCGTGCTCAATATGCCCTGACACATCCGTATGATTTAATTAGTCTAGACAAACTAATTTTCAAATCACACGATAACCTAAACTGATAGTATGTTCAAACTATCTCAGTTACGAGTATCTATTTATATATCATTACTTTAACCAATAACGAGATCTACTGTACTTTTCTACATCTCGTTATCTAGTTCTATGATATAATGGAAAAAATTTAATACTGAAACAAAACGATATGTCAACTGGATATTAGTTTTTGATACAAGCAATAGCTTTTCAGTATTCAAAACTAACAGGTTTTGAAAGTGTGTAGACCATAAATTGGATTAATGTGTGCATTAATCTATGTGAAACCGTTTGGGATTCTAGGCTAATATTGCAGCCTATAAATAATCTTTTGTTTGACGAAATTTGGAACTCACTTCACAAATCCTTTTCCCCTCCTCCCAAAAATCCTCTCCCTAGCCTTTGAAATATTCTCTTCCCTTAGAGAATTTTTCCTCTTCCAAAGTGTTCAACAATATTTGTTCTAGTTCGTTGGTAAGGCGGTTCTGTGTAAACCGACTTTGCGTTTTCCATTGTATTATGAGAAATATTTTGCCTTCGTATCCTCTTGCACATTGGTAGAGGCAGAAAATCTGTTTGAAGGAAATTGTGTACTACACAAGCCTTGAAATTTTTCTGTGTGTTCAAACCACTAGCCTAATTTTTCTAACAGAAACAAACAAGAACATGTTAGCTGGCATTTACCACCATCGTCCTCTCCTCTTTTCCTGTCGCCCGCAGCAACCTGGCTATCACTATCTTCTGTATCGTGCCTTCTCTCTCTTCTCGTTTCTTCTTCGCGATGAAACCATCACCATCGCTGATTCTTCTCTTTGATGTTTTGTCTCGCAGCCATTACCACCGATGAGATCTCAATTCCCAAGCCCTGAAAACCCAACATCTATCTCATCTTCCTTCGTTTCTCTCTCCCTGAACCTTAGCCTTGCTTCTGTCGCTTGGTTTCGCTGCTGGATCCGCTTGCCACCGCTGCACCACGATCCCCCTGGAACTAAAAGGAGAAAGGAGGAACAATCGTGAAAGGGAAAAAGATGGGGAAATAAATGGGTTGTATTAATTGTAGATAAGCCTAAATTTTTGTATATTTATAAAATACTCCTAAATATTTATTATAATTTATAAAAACAGTCTCTTTTACCTTTGACTCAGTTGATCAATACAAAAACTTATTATTATAGGTTAACATTTTTGTATGGATCAAAAGTGTATAAAATTTCAAAAGTAATAAGTATTTTTTGATAAAAATTAAATATGTTGGACTAAAAGAGTGAAAATGGCCGACCAAAATTACATAATAAATTTGTACAACCTTTTAGGAGCAAAAAATACACACTGGGGGAGCAAAACGGTGTCGGCTATACCCTAATTCATAATATTAAAAAGAAAGATAGGACCTAGGAGAGCTGCTAAAACAAACACCAAAACCCCAGTACTACCGCTTCCCTGTTAAACCACCCGGGTACTCTCTCCAACTCCAAACAGGTAATCCTGTTTCAGATTGCCGACATTGAATGTTAGCACAATTCTCTTTATGATTTTTAGTTCTTTTTTATGGGATGGTTGTTGGGGAGGGGAAAGTTCACTCCTCACTTTTAAATTTTTTTTTTTTTTAATTTCTGTTGGTTTTCCGTTTTTCTTCATATTGTAAGCATTTTAGAACTGTATTGGGCTTCTATTTCTTCTTCTCTTCTTGTATCGTGTCTAATCTCTTCTTATATTATGGAAATTTTTTCTTCTCTTCTTGTAGTGTTTGTAATTTCTTCTTATTATATGGAAAGTCTTGTTCTTTGGTAAAGCTTTTTTAGTTTTACCCTTTTTTTTTCTTTGGGAAAATGTGTTATGGTAAGCTGTTTATAAAGTGCGAGTCTTTCTGTAGCAATGTTTGGTTGAGTAGTTAATCTTTGTGCCGTTTTGCATAATTCTATCGAACATTTTCATTATATAATCTGTTCTTGCCATGTATACTTGTCGTGATCTATGCACATTTTGCTTATACTTTGATGTTTAACGGGACAGGAAATGGCGGATGATGTTATGGTAAAAGATTCCTCCATCAACTCATGCTGTGAAATTGTAAGTTACTCATCTTATTCTATTTGTTTTACACTTTTGCTTTGTTTCTTGTTATGGTTAATGTATGAGTAGTGTGATATTTAGTGTGTGCATTTGGCAGTGGAAAGAGAAGTACACAAAATTGAAAGAGAGGTTTTCAAAGTATGAAACTGGTCGAAATGCTCTTCGGGAAGCTATTTCTATTTTGGAGCAGCAAATTAGTAATTTGCAAGCTGAAAATCTAGGTCTCCAGAAAGGTATATTTTGCAAAATTCTTTTAGCATTTCTTTTTCCAGTTATTTTGATTACTCTAGTTCTTCTGAAATGAGTTCATGTTGGTCACATGAATTTTTAAAGATCTTATTTAACACAAAGAAAATGAAAAGGTAAGGGATCTGAATGATTGGATGAACTCGAAGAAAAAAAAAAAGAGTTGACTCATTGTATAAAGTTCAATATTTTCTGGTCTTTTTTTTTTTTTTTTGGTCAAAAAGGGTTGATTGTATTCAATATTTTCTGGTCTATGTTACTGTAAAATCGTGTGTTTGAACATTATGATATCTTTTGCTATTTTATAATCACTTTAACTGATCTCTTGGGTTGTTAATTATTCATGTTAACTGATACTGTTGTCAGTACAGAACTTATTTAACTTGATGGAACAAAATTTTTTCTTGTTTTTAGCATTGGAGGTGGATTTCATGTGGGGGTTGATATATTCTGATTAAGGTTTTTTATTATGATTGCATTATTTCTCTCTCAGCATGTAATGATGAGAGGGCCCGGGCAGAGAGTGAAAAAGAAGATAGGGAGAAAGAATATGCTGTGAGAGTTACTTTAGAGAATGAGGTTTCCTCTTTGAAGTCTGAGATTCTTTTGCTGCAAAAGAATGGAGGGTTGGCAGATAGAGGTGTGGATAAGGAAGTTGCAAGCATGCAGTTACTTATTTCAGAAGCTGAAAGGGAAAGAATTGAGCTCAAGGAACTATTAGAGAAGGAGAAAAAGAAGGTTGTTGCAGAGAAAGAGAAAGCTGAGATGGAGAGGAAGAAAGCTGAGAAGGCATTGGAAAAACTAAATGTAGAAAAGAAGAAGGCTAATGTAATAACTGACATTGCAAGGGAAAAGGATCAGGAAGTTAGACTTCAAATTGAGACCTTAAAACGTGAAGTGGATGAAGCAAAATCAAAGTTGGCTTTGGAAACCGCAAAATATGAACAGGAAAATAAGAAGCTTAAGGCTGAAAAGGAAATCTCAAAAAAGGAGAGAGAGTGTGCAGTCAAAGAGATGGCTAAAGCCAATGATCTACAGAAGCTGGCTGACTCAAACTTGAAGAAGGCAATGGATGAAAGAAGTTGTGCAGACAACTTGTCTCAGCAATTGGATCAGAATAGGAAAAGAGTTGAAAAATTGGAGAAGGAACTTGTAAAACATGCATCTACTAGAAAGTTGGTTAAAGCTGCTGGTAGCCAAGCTGTTGAAGAGGGACATGGAGAACTTTCTGGTGAGATAGGCTCAGGGACAATAAGTAGAGAAACCAGTGCACTAGAGGCATGCGCAAAGCATGAGGAACTGGAAAAGAAAATTCTCAGGGTAAGGAAGCAGGCGAAGTCTGAAATAAATAAAGGGCATGATGAATTGGAGAAGAAAATTAAGAGGTTAAAGAAGCAGGTGAAGTCTGAGATGAAGAAAGCAGAGGAGCAGATGAGGAATGCAGTAGCATACAAGAGTAAAGCTATGGTCGAAAAAAATCGTGCTGATCATTTATCTTGTCAACTAGACCACTATAAGGAAAGGTTGGAGAAAGTACGACATGAGATTCAGGAACTTGTTTCTGCTGTGAAGGTTTATAAATCTTTTGAGCCTTCACCTGAAGGTTTACAAGAAGCAACTGCTGAAATCAAGTTGTTAAAGAAACAATTGAAATTTGAACAATTGAGAGTGAAGCATGCCAAACAAGTCTCCAAGATGACAATTGATCAAAATCAGATTTTTCGACAAGAAATATATTGCATGAAGCAGGAATTTCTTCACTTTGCAAAGCGCTTTGACATACTGCTGGACAAGAGCCCCGGTCTACATGATGTGGAAAAGGTTTGTATTTGTTATTTACCAAAATATTGTCATAGGTGTGATTGAATAACAATTTTAAAAGGCTGGTTTTGAAGTGCAAGCTTCAAACAGGTTAAATATAAAATATTCCCGAGCACAGTTTAGGAATGATTTAGTAGCAGTGGATGAAAGCCTTGGTAGTGCTCCTGATATTCTTGTGCTAATTAGAACTTGTAGCCTTGTTTTTCTGCCAAAATCAAAACAATGGAGGAAATATGAAAGGAGAAGAGGAAGCAAGAGGATGAGACCCCCATAGATAAAAAAGATGATGTATAATGGCATCAGATTCTAGACAGAAAGAGAAAATATAAGATCTATCTGGTGAATTTTTTTGCTAATAGATGCAGAAGTGAAGTTTGTAGAAGAGAGCTGGGGCCATGGAATGAATTGATGGATGACTTCACCTTAGTTTCCGAAACCTGAGACATAGCATGTCATGTTATCTTTGCATTTGCCCATAGACTCTTGGAGGTTTACATATCTTTAAGATCTCCCATTAAGAAGTTGAGGAACTTTTGGATTCCTCTCTCGAGAATCTCTATACCTATAATCTCTTTTTTGTGGAATTGTCCTCTTCTCAAGTTCGAATTTGGATCCCATGGTTTATTTGTTATAATGTAGTGCACATATCTATTTATGTATTCATTTAGATATTCATACTTATGTTTAAGTTTTGGATGCATTCCTTAGTTAAAAAGGCGTAATTTTGATTTGTAGAATATGCTACTGTGCACATGAAATTTTCAAATTTGTGTTTTAAGCTATTATCTATTAATGCCTCTATCGAGTGTTGTTGGCTTGTATTTTAATGGAGATAATGCTTGTCTGATGTGTATAAAATTTGGGAATTAGTATTCTTTTCATTGGTTGCTTTTTGGGTTCTTATTATTTGTACTACTTTCCTATTATATTATGCTTTTAATTGATTTTAGTTAGGCTCAAAATCTTGCTTGCCGATGCCAAGGCTATTAGTATCATTGGTAAATTGGATTGAATTCTCCCTCAAGAATTTCATTGCATGCATATATCAGAATATTCCCAAAACGGGGGAAAAGATTAGATGTGTACTGGAGGACTTGATTTTTATAATGGAGTAGAGCTTAAGTAGTAACTATTCCGTAAAATTCAAAAAGAGTAAAAATGTTGTTGTGGAATCCTGTCCAAGTTAAATTTCTTTGACTGGAGCTATTCGATTTTTAGGTCAAGTTATACTTTCACATTTAGAAAATGGCAAGAACTTCAAACCAGGATGCAACAAGAGATATCAGTGTTCCTTTTTCTTCTGTCCCTATCTGCTGAGAGTTAAAATGCATTATTTTTATGTACTAATGTTGGGATAAAGGGACACTTGGTTGTTTGTGCTTCGTTAGGATATTTTTTATTCTTTTTGGAACCATTGCATAATAATTTATGTACATTTCCTGATGTGATTAGGGTGCTTGTCTTGTGTACAGATTGGGAGCTTAAACTTGGAGCAAGAGTGTTTTCATATGCAACCATCTCTGATGGTGCCTCATGCTGAAACTGGGTTTGTAAAACCAAGTTATACGAGCAGCATTGCAACAGGAAGGTCTAGTCCTGTGAAGCATAACAAGAAATGTCCTGAGTTACTACCTCCTGTATCTGGCGAGGTCTTCACAAGTCCCATTACAGGTACTGATTCTAGTTTGGAGCTTCTGCTTAGAGGTTCCAACAGAAAAATGTTACAGCCTTCTGCCATAAATTCCAGTTCGGCATCTTTTTCTGATAGACCATTGGTGGGCTCACAGGAAAAGGGCACTGTTTCTGTCACCACATCAGCTTTATTGACAGCAGAGCAATACCTTGAACGAACTACATCGAGTTTCGCTGATGATATGAGGAAAGGCTTTGATGAAAAGCTTGGAGTGGGGCCCGAAAACAGCGTCGGAGGTCCAATGAAATCTGGTGCTACAGAGAGGAGTAGGGGGCATAGGAAGAGGAAGAGGCTTCCTCATGTAGTTGAATCCATTGGAAAATTGTATTCTGCTGGTCAGAAATGGCATCATCAAGTATTGCAAAAGTTATCTGTTCTGCACGGCATGTTAGATGGTGAGTGTCTGAAGTCTTCGGAGGAGCAAAGACTTAGGGTTCCTAAAATAAAAGAAAATGTCTGCAGTGAGTTAACTAGACCTCACAAGAAGAAGAAAAAAGCAACAAATGTTGGTCAGGAAATGCTGCCTCCTAATAAACTGAAAATGAATCTTGAAACTCTGTGTACTGAAATTTCAGAGATTTGCAAAGATGCTTCTACAATTGAATGCAATACAAATGCTACTGAATTGAAGGCTGTTGGCGAGGATCTTTTAGGAAGTAGATGGCACTCAGCGAGGGATTATGAATATGTCTTGGATCAGGACTATATGAATCTGGTTGATTTGGACTATGATAATGTTGAAGAACTATTACGCAAAGCAATTGAAAGGCCAATTTCTCCTCTTTCTCCAAGCCTTGCCAATATTCAATTTCCGGATACAGACGTGTGTGAAATTGAAATGCATAGCCCTTGGTCTTCGCAAGGCTCTTTCAGAGCGCTAAAAGATCTAGTGCAATCATACAGTTTTGATGTAATCAATGTAGAAATTGATTCCAATCAAAGGGTTCTTGAAGGCTTTGGGACTTCCAATAGTTTGTCTCTTGGGAAGTGTAAACCTCATAATGACACCCAGGAAGACTTAAATCACAGTCAAAGTGGCAACATAGACAATGTTTTTTCTGGTCAAACCCAAAATTCAAGCATATTGTCAGGTGCTCCTGGAGTAAAGAGTTTCACCTGTGAATGCAGAGTTTCAGGATTTACTAGATTTCCGGAATATTGTGTCAAGTTTCCAAATGACATTGGAAGCAGCAGCATTTATAGGATATTCCATGTTTGCTGTGAAATTATGTTTCAGTCTTCTGGCAGCTGTTCAATTGATAGATTGATAAAGAATACGCTGGTTTCTCTTCAGAAAGCTGATGGTCTTTCTGCTGGGTAAGTACTCTTTCTAGACTGAAGTTGGCGTGTTCAATATTTTTTAGCTCAATATCTTTGAATATTTTGATTTTAGCAAGGTTTAGAGCATTAGTACTTGAACTAATGCAGGTTATGTTTCTCTTGGAGCAACTCTATTTGGAATACTTCACCTTTAGCTCAATATCTGTGACGTGTCAGAATCATTTAGGGAATAGTGCCCAATAATATTGCAAAATAAGAGATTGGAATTGTGCTGAGTTTTTTTTGAAAGGTCCGGTAGAAGCTGGCCTATTTGTTTCTTCTTTTCATTCTGTTGTTAGTTCGTTACTATTATAGGGGAATGTGGTGGTCAATATTTTGTCTTCACCTTATTTAGCAGGAAGTTATGCTTTTGACACCCTACAATACTATAGTTTTGTGTTGTATCTTGTGTAATATACTCATGTATCTATGTGGTTTCCCCATTTGCAATTAAAATGTTCGGGTGTTTTGTGCTGGACTTTGGCCTGGCCTTTTACACATCTTATCTATTTTAGCTAGACTTGCTTGAATATTACCCAATAAGCTGCTTTTTGCCGGATAACAATCTGAATTAATTTTCTTCCTTGTTACTCTATCCAGGGAACGCTGTTCTGTTTTCTTGTCACTATTACTTCACTACATTCCTAAAATTGCAGTTGATGAGTTCAGAACTTTTTGTGACCGAAATTTCCTTCAGTTAATAGATTCTTTTGCTCAACAGTTGAGTGCAGGTTTGTGGACCCATTATCTCAATTATTGGTTCAATAGGATGGCACCTTTCAGTTAGATGATTATCTAACATTATTCTCTTTGTGCAGTGCTGAATGATGAGGCCACAAGGAGAATGTTTCTGGAAACTTGTGATGTTGGTCAACTGCTTGCTCTAATTGAGGATTTCCTCTTAAATGGGACCATTCTGGTGTATGATGACGCGTGTAAAAGAATGATGCATCAATGTGTTTTAAGATCTGTCCCCAGTAGCAAATGCATATTTTGGTCCAGTATATCAGCTTCAACCGACTTACTGCTTGTTGGGGGATTATTATTGGCTTCAATATGTGCTTCAGTTGATCAAATTAGCTTTATTTGTGACATATCATACAACTTACTCATGATGAGGAAAATTAACCTTTCTTTTTCACTGAGGCTTCTACATGTTTTTGCCCATCTCTGCGGCCCAAAATATTTTACTCTTGAAGACTATTGTTTGGAAATGTGTGTGATCAAATCTTTGGTGGTGTTCTTTGAGAGGCTGAATTGTTCACCTGATAATTTCTCCTGCTTGTCCTCTGGGGATGAGGATTTGGTGAAGGTTTCAGCCTGTAGTGCATGCCCATTTTTGGACGATGTAGCTCCTGTTGATTTTGTTGTGTCATTGCTCCTGGAAAAGCTTCAGAGCTATTCTATCTCTTGGGCTGAGAAACAGAATCCATCAGGAACACTTGTATCATCAAATAGTGTAGTGTCGTGGCATGGGACGAAAACCACTGATGTTCCACTTCCCAGAGAAGCTGATCAACTGAATTTTGCATCGAATCAACGTTTATGCGGCTTCATTAACATCCTTTCTTTGGTGGAGCTTGTTTCAAGTTTTATGGTATGTGTTGGATACTCCTGTTTTAGTTGGAAAAGTCTCAATGTATATTACTTGGTTGGTTTGTGATGGATAAATTAGTTTTGTTTTGCTTTATTTCTGGGTGAGATCAACATAATACCCCTTTTTGTTGCAGCATGAAAGTGGTGTATGGGTTACACAAGTGGTAGTGTGGCAGATTATCCAAAAGATATTTCCTTATTCCTGCCTAATTGGTTTGTTGATGTTATGCAGGCATGGGAATGGACATTTGACAAGGTTGTAATACGGGTTCTGAGTGTGGTGGAGTCGTATACTTATCCTGCGATTATTGCTCTTGTTGGGGAATTAGGGAGGAGTGGAGTTGATGCTAAAGGGTACGAGGATTCTAAAGTTGACAGCTTGAGAAAATGGTTTGTTGGTGTTATCGGCGGGAACACATTTAGGAGCTGTGAACTTTCAGTCCAGTTTGCTTCTGTCAATGCCTTGACTGGCCTTGTGGCGACGCCATTAGAAGAAATTATCCAAACTCAAAATCACAGCGGAAGCGGGGCAACTACTGATACTCAAGAAGTGGCTGTGGATTGTGTAAGCAACTGGTTTTCTTCATTGACTAAGGAAGAGCAGTCATCTTTCAGATCCCTACTTTTTTTATAGACTTCAACAGTAGAAACCTCTTTGGATATTCCATTTCTGAAACGCTATTTGTAGCTCAAAAATGCTATTTGTAGCTCATAAAAAGAGTTAAAATGACTAAAATAACTCCGAAGTAAGAATAACAAATTTGTAATTGTCAAAATTCGTAAAAATTCACTCGACCCATGGATATCGCGACATGAATTTGAGTAACAACCATGGTACAAACTTTAAATTTGGACGCAACAACCATGGAATGAGAGCAAAATCCATGTGTCAGCACCATGGCCGGACGCATGGATGACACGTTTGACCATGGGCCGGACGCATCATCCATGGCCGGACGCATGGATGACACGTTTGACCATGGGCCGGACGCATCATCCATGCGTCCGGCCATGGTGCCAGACGCATAAGTGGTGCGTCCGGCACCATGTATGCGTCCGGCACCATGGCCGGACGCATGGATGATGCATGCGTCCGGCCCATGGTCAAAGGCAAAAATGCAGGCGTCCATACTATAAATATATATAAATCCTCCATTCATTTCAATCTTCACTATCTTCAATATTAAAAATTTTCAAAATTCTTGTCTATCTCACAAACCCATGGACGTGGTGGACTGTCTTTGTGAAAAAAATCAGCTTAAATTCACATGCATGGATGTAAACGTTTCTGGACGTGGTGGACTGTCTTTGGGGAAAAAATCAGCTTAAATTCATATGCATGGATGTAGACGTATCTGGACGTGGTTATAGTTATTTTTGACGTGGTGCTAGTGTTCTGAGACGTGGTGTGTCTTTGTGAAAAAAATCAGCTTAAATTCACATGCATGGATGTAGACGTATCTGAACGTGGTTATAGTTGTTCTGTGAGGTGGTGGAATGTTTTTTTTCAAAAAAATCAGCTTAAATTCACATGCATGGATGTAGACGTTTCTGGACGTGGTGTTAGTTATTTGTGATGTGGTGCTAGTGTTCTGAGACGTGGTGGACTGTCTTTGTGGAAAAAATCAGCTTAAATTCACATGCATGGATGTAGACGTATCTGGACGTGGTTATAGTTATTTTTGACGTGGTGCTAGTATTCTGAGATGTGGTGGACTGTCTTTGTGGAAAAAATCAGCTTAAATTCACATGCATGGATGTAGACATTTCTGGACGTGGTGCTTGTTATTTTTGACGTGGTGCTAGTGTTCTGAGACGTGGTGGATTGTCTTTGTGGAAAAAATAGCTTAAATTCACATGCATGGATGTAGACGTATCTGGACGTGGTTATAGTTATTTTTGACGTGGTGCTAGTGTTCTGAGACGTGGTGGACTGTCTTTGTGAAAAAAATCAGCTTAAATTCATATGCATGGATGTAGACGTATCAGGACGTGGTTATAGTTATTTTTGACGTGGTGGACTGTTTTTGTCAAAAAAATGAGCTTAAATTCACATGCATGGATGTAGACGTTTCTGGACGTGGTGCTAGTTATTTTTGACGTGGTGCTAGTGTTCTGAGACGTGGTGGACTGTCTTTGTGGAAAAAATCAGCTTAAATTCACATGCATGGATGTAGACGTTTCTGGACGTGGTGCTTGTTATTTTTGACGTGGTGCTAGTGTTCTGAGACGTGGTGGACTGTCTTTGTGGAAAAAATCAGCTTAAATTCACATGCATGGATGTAGACGTATCTGGACGTGGTTATAGTTATTTTTAACGTGGTGCTAGTGTTCTGAGACATGGGAGACTGTCTTTGTGAAAAAAATTAGTTTAAATTCACATGCATGGATGTAGATGTTTCTGGACGTGGTGCTTGTCATTTTTGACGTGGTGCTAGTGTTCTGAGACGTGGTGGATTGTATTTGTGGAAAAAATAGCTTAAATTCACATGCATGGATGTAGACGTATCTGGACGTGGTTATAGTTATTTTTGACGTGGTGCTAGTGTTCTGAGACGTGGTGGACTGTCTTTGTGGAAAAAATCAGCTTAAATTCACATGCATGGATGTAGACGTATCTGGACGTGGTTATAGTTATTTTTGACGTGGTGGACTGTTTTTGTCAAAAAAATCAGCTTAAATTCACATGCATGGATGTAGACGTTTCTGGACGTGGTGCTAGTTATTTTTGACGTGGTGCTAGTGTTCTGAGACGTGGTGGATAGTCTTTGTGGAAAAAATCAGCTTAAATTCACATGCATGGATGTAGACGTTTCTGGACGTGGTGCTTGTTATTTTTGACGTGGTGCTAGTGTTCTGAGACGTGGTGGACTGTCTTTGTGGAAAAAATCAGTTTAAAAAAATCAATTTAATGGCATATATTAAAATGTAAAAAATAACAATTAATTGCATCAATATAGTTAGGTGTACAAAATCATGGGCATATTCTATCCAATCGACTGGATTCTGCATAATTTATAAAAATAACATCAGTTTAATTTTTAAATAATAAAAAAATAAATATGAAGAATTATAATATTAACAATTACGAATACTAAAAAATATTATATAATAAAATATTTTCGAAATATACCGAGAATGGAATGGAAAAAACGCCTAGCGTGTTATCCATGGAGTCACATGCCCATTATGGGCGTGTGCACCATGGAACAAACGCCATGGAACAAACGACCAGCGTTTGTTCGATGGTATAAACGCCCATTATGGGAGTGTGATACCATGGTTCAAACGCTAGGCGTTTGTCCCATGGTTCAGACGCCCATATTGGGTGTGTGATACCATGGAGCACACACCTAGCGTGTTATCCATGGTTCACACGGGCGTGTGACTCCATGGATAACACTTTAGGCGTTTTTTCCATGGCCTCCACGCACAACTTTCCGTCTATGGTGCACACGCCCACAATTTGAGTTCCTTCCATGGTATCCACTACCACATTTTCACTCCTTACCATGGAAGACACGTCTGCTATAGGCGTTTGAACCATGGAATCTGCGCCCAAACTGGGCATGTGTACCATGAAATTCGCTAAAAAATCAAACGACACAAATATTTTCCGAGAATGTTCGACGTATGCTTCGCTTCAACACAAATCTACGCCGATTGTGAGGTTTTCTGAAATATTTATCTTTGTTTTGGGGTGTTTTTGGATTGTTAAATGAATTTGTAGATATTTTGAATGAAGGCTAAATTTGTAAGTTTATAAAATTTTGTGAGCTACAAATAGCATTTTTGAGCTACAAATAGTAAGACCCATTCCATTTTTATTCCAGGTGGAATATATCACGTTTCCTCTTTCTGAGTGAGTTTTGAACTACTATTTGATAGTCCATTCCGGATCGATTCCGAATGTTTTTTTTTTAGGGTTAATATAAAACACCCCCCATCCTCCTCCCCCGAATTTTGATTATAAATTAAACACCCTCCTAACTCCCTCTATTAACTAATTAAGTATTATATTGACCATTCTTAATTAAAATACAAAAATTTAGATAACTTTATCCTTCACTTAAATGACATAAAAATTTTAATACTAAAATACCAATAAATGAGAAGGTCATTAATTATTGACCTCCATCGCCACCAACAAAGGGCAACAACAATTCCATCGGCGATCAATCTATTGCTTCTGTAAATCCCATCGTAGATTTTCATCTCTCCTCTTTGGTTCTCTTATTTACTTTTGTATAGATGATTAGGGGTTTGTGCGAGATTGAGATACCTTGTGAAATTGAGAATTGCTAGGAGAGACCATGGTTATGAGATTAAAATTCTCTGTTTTCAGTTGAAGTCTTTGGTGAAATACTTGGTTTATGATTATGGGAGATTGAGATTCTTTGAGGATAGGAAGAGGAATGTAATGTTGTTGGGATGGGAGAAGATTGGATGCTTTTTGTTGCAAAATCGTGGTGGTGCAAAATTGAGGATGCAGGCCACAAAATGTATTTTTGAATTTGTTTTTTGGGTTTTTTGAAATCATTTGTTTGGACATTTTCTTAAAAAATTTAAATTATTTGTGATAATTGGAAAATTTACTTGATGAAGTAATTTTTTAAAAAGTAAATAAAAATTAGGTTTAATATCAAAAAAAATCCCTGAAATTTACTTATAAATAAAACACCGGTCCAACCTTTACCAAATATCAAAAACCTCCTTCAACTCATTAAATTAAAATTATATTGGCATTCACTAACAAAAATAAAAGTGTTTAGACAAATTTGTCCTCCACTAAAGTAATTTGAAAATTTTACTTTTCTCCTAACCTTAATTTTATCATAGAGTACGACAATACGCCAGCGATGGCAAGGAGCCAACCCATGAGTGAACTGCAACGATTATGATTCCTGAGGCAAGAAGAAATATGCTCAAATGTAAAGCAGGCTTCAAAAAGGCAACATTATTTATACGATTGATCTTGAGAGAATAAAACGTTTCCAAGAAATTTTCAGGGCTGCGGTAGGCTTTTTGTATGTTTTCCTTCCTTTTGAATATTCAATTATGGAGTGTTGCTTATATTTTTTTACCCAATTTTGTTGATTCTTTTCTTTGGTTCAAAAAGAAGGTGTTCTTGATTGAAATTATTGTGAATATGATGATAAATGTGGCGTTCTTCTTGATGCTATGAAGAGGATGTTGGAAGAAATAGTGTGAATGAGAGAAGTTTGGGAAATTGGAACAAGCAAGATAAAGGGATATATGTATCCCACATTGGAAGTGTAAGGAAAAGGAAGACACCTTATAAGTAATTATGGTTTGAGTGACTTTTGAAATTCCTACACTATATTATACGTCGTATATCCTGCTTGCGTGCGCACACGCAGGGGGAGGGGGGGTGCGATCCCAAGACCGAAATAGCTGGAACTTGTGTGCAAGCGCTTGATCATCCCGTTCATAGGCTTAAATGGGGTTGCCGTGTTTGTCAAGAGGTGACAACAGAAGATGTTGTTCTACCTGACGATGTTGGGTCTTTCGAGATTTTTGAAAGAGGATCGCTTTAAGGTCCCAAAAGGGGGTGATGATGCTTCAATAGAAAGTACCGTTGAGGCGTGGGAGGGCTTTGGACCGTAAGTACAAAATTGAGGATCCAGACGCAAAGAAATTAGTGGTCGACCACTTCCTTGATTACAAGATGGTTTCCAAGTGGATGCGATGATCTAGAACTTGCCACCAAGTTGGAGGGATTTCAAGAACTATCTCAAGTATAAACGCAAGGAAATGACATTAGAGGATCTCATTGTCAGACTTTGGATTGAAGAAGACAATAAGAAGGCTGAGATCAAGTCAGTTAACCCTGCAGAAGCAAAGGTCAATGTGCTGGAAAATATCAAGGGAGGCTTCAAGAATAAGGCCAAGACCACCGACAGAGGCAAAGGTAAGGCCAAGCTTGGGGCATCGGGAGGTGTCTCGAAACAAAAAATTCAAGTTTAAAGGCAAATGCTTTAACTGTGGGAAACAAGGTCATAAGTTGTCAGAATGCCATGCTTCTAAGAAGAACTCTGAGGCAAATGTGATCCATAAAAACTCGGAAGAAGACCTCAGTTTGGTGGCTATAGTCTCCGAGGTCAACATGGTAGAGCCAAATTACAAAGAATGGTGGTACGACTCTGGTGCAACCAAGTATGTGGGCACCAACAAAAGCCACTTCTCAATGTTCGAACCGAGCCAAAGTGAGAAGTTGTACATGAAAAACTCGGCTGTCGCCAAAGTTGAGGGGAAATGAACTGTTTTGCTCAAGTTGACTTCGGGCAAGACATTGACTTTGAAGGATGTGCTGTATGCTCCAAAGTCCGAAAGAATCTCATTTCGGGGTTCATGTTGAATAAGCATGGATTTCGCATTATAATAGTGTCAGACAAAATTATCCTTTCTAAGTCGGGGAAGGGGTATGCATCTGAGGGTATGTTTAAGATGAATGTAATGACGATTGTAAAAAATAATGCAAGTACCTCTTCTGCTTATTTGATTGAGTCTTCTAATTTATGGCATGGTAGACTAGGTCATGTTAATTATGATTCGATGCATCGATTAATTAACTTCAACCATATCCCAAGTTTTCAAATTGACCAAAGTCATAAATGTGAAATTTGCGTTGAAGCAAAACTAACAAGGTCATCATTCTAAACTATTGAAAGAAACAATGAACCCCTTGACTTGATATATAGAGATGTGTGTGATTTGAAATCGGTTCAAACACGAGGTGGTAATAAATATTTTATTACCTTTATTGATGATAGCACAAAATATTGCTATGTTTATTTGTTTAAAAGCAAATATGAGGCATTAGAGAAATTCATTCTGTATAAAACCGAGGTTGAAAATCAACTCAGAAAATGGATCAAGAAATTGAGAAGTGATAGAGGTGGAGAGTACGAAGTATCTACTGATGACTATTGTGCTAAAAATGGTATAGTTCATGAAGTAACTGCACCGTACTCACCTCAATCCAATGGAGTTGCTGAACATAAAAATCGCACATTAAAAGAAATGATGAACGCGATGTTATTAAGTTCAGGTTTACCTTCTAACATGTGGGGAGATGCTATTTTATCAAGTAATTACATACTTAATAGAATACCTCAAAAGAAAGAACGGAAAACTCCATATGAATTATGGAAAGCAAAAACGCCTTCCTACAAACACTTACGAGTGTGGGGGTGCCTAGTGAAGGTAGCAGTACCAACACCAAAGAAAACAAAGATAGGTCCCAAAACGGTGGATTGTATCTTTATAGGCTACGCTCATAATATTACTGCATACCGATTCCTTGCGTATGATTCAAAAATACTGGATATACACAAAAATACGACCATGGAATCAAGAAATGCATATTTCTTTGAAAATGTATTTCCTTGGAAATTAGTTGGAGAAAGTAGTTCTAAACGACAGTGAAACCATTGATGAAGAACCACAAAGTCAAGAAGTGGTAGAGTTAAGACGTAGCAAAAGAGCAAGGGTGAACAAATCATTTGGTGATGATTTTGAAACTTTACTCGTTGAGAAAGAACCACAGACTTATGCTGAAGCTGTGAGTCTTGCTGAAGCGCCTTTATGAAAAGAGGCCATAAAGAACGAGATTGATTCTATTTTATAGAATTATACTTGGGAGTTAGTGGATCTCCCTCCTAGCTGTAGTCCTTTATGAAAGATTATCTGCCCGGGCCCGGTCAAAAATTCACTTTCGTGCTATGCATTCCAGAATCAGAACTTTTGACCAGGTCTGGACTCTAAAACAATCGCTACTCCAATCCTTACTTGAAATAACATTGCGCAGAATCTTAGCTTTTACTTATTCGATTTTCCATGCAACAATATATTCTTAATTAAAGCGGAAGTTTAAGAAATACCTCTTGAAGCATGTACTTAGGTGATTCTCTTGTATGACCCTAGACAATCTCGTACTTGTGTAGGAAACGATCTAACGAGCAATTGATCAGCAATCACCACAAAATTCTCGCCCAAAAAACAACCAAACGCAGCCGCTTGCTAGATCCACACGCCGCAGGAGCTGGGCCACGTGCCACCGCCTAACTACCAAAAAAAGCTCCCGTCGTCCACACCCGAGTCAACTAGCCGGCCGAAAATATTTAGGCCGCCAAATCTCGGGTCACGTGTGCGGGTTACGAGGGAGGAAAAAATTTGAAGAATTGATTTTTCTTTTCTCTCTCTCTCTCTAGTTTTCTTGTCTTGAAACTTATGAATTGTGTGTTTTTAATTGCTAATCTCTTGTCTATTTATAGAGTTACAAGAGAGACCCTAAGTTGGTTTAGGATTGGCCTTCCTATTGGGTTTGTATTTTACTTCAATCTAGTTCCTGGTCTGATTCAAAACCAACTGACACAAGGATTCACTTATCCTTAATCCAGTTCCTGGTCTGATTCACAACCACTTGACACAATGATTAATTAATTACTTAATTAATTAAATCTATCTTTATCAATTTCCTAATACATAATTAATTGTACCACTAACAGATTAATTATGGCACTACCATCCTACACCAGAATTGCTTCCGGAATAACTAAATTAATTATCCTTTAATCTTCTCACATCAAAGATATAGTGTTCGTTAATTTATTAATTTACTGATAAATTAATTAATTAACTTCTTATAATCCGAGATTAGTACCACTCGACATTTTTAATATACTGGACATAAGTTTACTAGCTGGGTTTAGTATATTAAACATAACGAGCTCATATCGGGAGCACCATCACCCCGGACGCACCGGTACATGGTTTCCTTTCGACAAGCAACAACACACCAAACAACTAATCATGCGCACCCAACCTACCGAGACTATTGGCCACAAATAACCTCACTCTTTGGCAGATCAAAGTACATTATGTCTAATGGTCATGCCTGCTCAAGTCAAGGGATTTAGAGATAAATACTAGGATTGAATAGTGTATTAAATCAGTATAAGACAATTCATCCTAATTGGTCAAGTTCAATATGCCTCAGGTATATCTATATGATTCAATTAGTTTAGACAAACCAATTTGTCGAATCACATAATAACCTAAATCGACAGGGTGTCCAAAACTGTCTCGGTTACGAACCTCATTTATATATTATGTCTTTTAAGCAATGATAAGATCTACTGTGTCACACCAGATACCTCATCATCTAAATACATAATATAAATGGACAACATATGTAAAAATATATAAACAATTTAACTAAAACATTCAATCGATATATATAAACTGGGAAATAGTTTAATACAAGCAAAACTTTAGTATTCAAACCCAACACTTTATGGTCAAAATGGATTTTCAAACGGAAAATGAAAGCTGGTGGCTCTATTAACAAATACAAAGTTAGGCTATAATCAAAAGGGTATAAGCAACGAGAAGGTTAGACTACTTTGATACGTATTCTCCAGTGCCGAGAATAAATTCCATAATGATGATACTGGCTATCACAGCCTTACAGAATTTAGAAATTCATCAAATGGATGTCAAAACAGCTTCTTAAATGGGGATTTAGATGAAAAAGTCTATATGGAACAACCCGAAGGGTTTAAAGCTCTAAGTTTCAATAAGAAAGTGTGTAAATTGGTTAAGTCATTGTACAATTTGAAAAAAGCTCCTAAGAAGTGCCATGAGAAATTTGATCAAGTAATGATAACCAGTGGATATAAAATTAATGAGTGTGATAAATGTGTCTATGTTAAAAAGACGGAGATGGTTATGTCATCTTACGTTTGTACGTAGATGACATACTCTGTTGGTGAATGTGCCCTAATGAGGGCTATTTATGTAAATATACTTTGAGGGTATTTATGTAAATAAGATATTTATCGCTTGATTGATTGTTTATCAAATGAGTTAATTTCATGATAGTAATATCCTTGTGCATATTTAAATTCATGAAATCGATCCGCCAAAAGAAACACTCCATGGACTAACCAGATCATGAGTGATTCTTTTGAGTAGTACTGGTACTAGGATCCTTAGACCAGAAATCACTACATGGTCTTAGGTGAATTGTAGTGTGCTTTGACATACGCCTAACGGGGCCGTAACAGGTTGCCAAGTACGGGTATGATTGGGTACACTATGAGACACGCTAAGGTATGTAGGTGAAGTGATGGGACTACAAATCTCTCTTAAGTGAGAGATGATATCTTGGCCACTTGATAGTGAACTGAAAAGTGCATGGCCATGCCCAAGGAATGATAAGGATATCATTTGCTTGATGGATTCAGTGTCACTAAGAGATCAAGTAAACGCTTAGCTACATAAGGATGATGGTTCCATGCCTTATGCTAAGCTGGATATCGATGTAGAGGATCGTACGCAGTTTGCTCGGAAAGGTTGTGTTGAATCTCCATTCGACCCTCCATTCTGAATTGGGTAGTCATTATGTCTTGCTAGAGACCACTAATGACTTATGGATTAATCAATGAGATTGAGTTATCCGTTGCCAATTTGGAATGGGCCTACAGGATCGCACATAAGAAAGTCCAATGATGCAGAATAAGTATTCTTGCCTACAATAAGTATAATTGTTATACTTAAATAAATAAGATTTAATTAAATGGTTTAATTGAATATTATTGGAAAGTTCGGTGGTATTAATTAATAGTTAATTAATTACCTGGGAACAATTGGGATGGGCTGATAAATCAAGGGACTTAATTGCAATTGAAGTTCTTGACCCATCAGCTTGATCCATGGGTCATGGGTTGATCCATGGGCTTGGTGTATAACCCAAATCATTAAAGTGTTATTTAAGGCTGATTTGGAATTAGTAAATATTATTTAAATACTGACTTGGAATCAGTTAAATAATATTTGGTAATAATACTGATTTGGAAATTACTAAAATCAGTTAAGTTATAATTGGATAAATTACAATACTGATTTTGGAAATTAATTCTCTACAAATATCCTAGGGATATAATTGTAGGAGATAGATTTTTGGAATAATTCTCATCAGAAAAATACACAGATTTCCCAAATTCTCCGGGTAGGCAAGATTGGCTAGCACCAACCTGCGAAGGCTTTCGTGCTTGAGAGTAGAGGATCCTTCAAGGAAGGATTTTGGAGACAACAAAACGCCATCTTCTCAGAGGAGCCAGGCGACGTGCGCAACCGATTACGCTTCAAGGGTAAGACCCGATCCTCATAGTTTAGGATTCCGCTGTTTAATTGGATTAAACACCTAGACAATTCCCAACATACTCATAGTAAGTAGTAATGACAAATTGGTCAAGTCTACCAAAGCAATGTTAAATTCAAAATTTGACATGAAAGATATGGGACTGGCAGATGTGATTCTTGAAATCCAAATCATTAGGTCCCTGGAAGGTCTAATTTCGACTCAAACTCATTATGTAGACAAAAATCTAGGGAAACTCAATCAGAATGACTCTAAAAATGCTAGAACACCATTAGATAACAATCTTCATTTAATCAAGAATCGTAGAGAGAGTATTTCTCAAATAGAATACTCTAGGATTATAGGGAATTTGATGTATCTAATAAGTTATACTAGACCAGATATTGCTCACGTGGTAAGTAAATTAAGTTCATACACATGCAATCCAGGGAAAGATCACTAGACTGCGATAATCAGGGTACTAAGGTACATAAGATATAGTCGTGATTATAGATTACATTATACCAGATATCCATCTGTGCTAGAAGGTTATAAAGATACTAATTGGATATTTGATATAAATGACTCGACGTGCACGAGTGGCTATGTATTTACACTTGCTGGGGCTGCCGTGTCGTGGAAATCATCAAAACAAACTGTGATAGCTAGATCCACAATGGAATCAGAGTTTATTGCTCTAGATAAATGTGGAGAAGAGGTTGAATGGCTACGCCATTTCCTAGAGGATGTTCCAAAATGGGAAAAACCTGTGCTGCCAATTTGTATTCATTGTGATAGTCAATCTGCAATTGGTAGAGCACAGAGTACAATGTACAATGGTAAATCGAGACATATTCGTCGTTGACACAATACCATTAGACAACTGCTCTCAACATAAGTTATCTCAATTGACTTTGTAAAGTCAAAAGATAACATCACGAATCTGCTAACCAAAGGGTTAAATAGAGAGACAGTTGAAATATTGAAAGAAGGAATGGGAATAAAGTCTGTGAAAATAAAGGTTTTATGAATGAAAACCTAACCTAGTTGACTTGAGATCCCAAGATATAGGTTCAAAGGGACAACCTAATTGTAAGACTTGATATGGTCACTGTGGGGACAACCTCAACTCATTCCTGTCAAGAAACAGTGACAGTTTGGATAGGTTAGCAATTGTTGCTTTAATGACTCTTAAGAAAGTAACTATGGTTACGTTTCAAATTTAAGAAGTTACCTATCTTAGAGAGAAGTGGGGCCGCTTCAAATGAGAATTGATCAGGCTTAATTCTGGAGTGCAAAAAACACACCAAAATAAAAACCTAATTTTCTGACACTAAGGATTCCAAGACCCCATTGTGCAGTAGAATAGATGTCAATCCCACAAGGAAGGGTATTGAATTTGTTCTTGAGAATCTTAACACACAAAGGGTTATAAAGAGAGAGTGGTGTGAACTAAGGACTAAGAATCATGGATTTGCTTCTTGATCCCCCCATGGTTAATTAATATTGAGATACTCATTTTAATTTGTCATTCCATGTTTGGTGGTTTTACCCCGTTAGATTGCCCAATCAATCTAACTCTCTAAGTTTCCGAATCCCAAAGAGACCAAGTAACCTAAAGGCATTGATAGCAAAGTTATCCAACTATCCAGTTACAAACCATTTATTTCCCTATGACAAACATAGTGATTTAAACATCCCTTATGGAGTTAATTCATGAATATTAATGTAACCTTAAGTTAAATCTGTTTTCATGACATTTTTCACTGAAATTCATTACATTTGGATAGAGTTTTGATCACTCTTGTGTACTTTACAAGCTTATAATGTGTTTTGTGGAAATCCAGGCTCAGGTTCGATTTTATCACTTTTCCACCACAAATAGGGCCATAAATTGCTGAAAAGAAAGATAGGCAAGCTGGTCAATGATGGACTCTTTGAGTCAACCTGGATGTTCATGTACTACTGAAAAGACTATTTTACCCTTGTTGACTTTAACTATTTGCAACCCTAGAATGCTGTAATAGTATATATAGTGTAAGAACAAGTCCTGAAGGCAACTTTTGCTTCGTTCATTTTGCTTGTTGAGCCGACAGCTTTCTCATCTTCTCGGGTAGCTAGGGTTTTCATCAAGGATAGCGAATCAGCTTAGAACCATGTGGTTCTAAGAAGTTTATGGGGATTTAACCCTAGATCTCTTCAGCTTAGGTGGAATCGGGTGCAATTACACTCGGTCAGAGCCGATTAGCATTTCTACAACTCAACTTGGTGAGAGCTCTTGCCTCTTTAAGTGTGACGAACCTTGTGCGAAGGACAACCGGTTGATTTGTGTTTTCATGTATGCTTTGATTAGTTGTGTCTGAATTTCTTTGATTCTATTTATGTATTGGTGTATTACTTTCCGCTGTTGATTTGGGCTTTACTGATTTGTTGGCGATTTCTTTGTTACACTGTTGAAGATTGAATCTCGTTAGTAAGCTTGCTTATTTGTTGGTAGTTTCCTCTTTTGGGGATTGAATTTTGTTAGTAAGCAAACTATCTTGTTGGCGGTTTCTTTTGTTATGATGTTTGAGATTGAATTTTATGAGTAAAACAACCTAAGGTCCAAAGAGAGATTAAGAAACAATGTATGCAGAATACTAGCTAAGAGAGAAGGTGGATAAATCACCATCCCACAATCCGATCAATTTATATTTCTTTATTTGTTTGCTTTTATTTTATCAAATCAAAGTTATTTCACTGTCTCAGCTCTTGCATGTTCAAGCTAAAATCGATACACAAGTGTTAAGTATTTCATGTGGATTCGGCACATTTATTTACTACACGACATGATTAGTGATCCTGAAGTGTGCTAAAAAGGCTTATTAGTAGTGTGGTTATTTTTGCACATCAAATATGACATTCAAAGGTTTAACCTAGGGTCATCAGTGAAAGATTTTGGGTAGGATCTGGGTTTGCACTTGCTCGATTTACCACGCAACAAAAATTTCTATTAAAGCGGAATCTTAGAAAAGTACCTTTGAAGCGTGCACTTGGTGATTCTTTTGTATGCCTCAAGACTATGACTTCACGTTGTGTGGACAACGAACTAGAAGTCAATTGATCAGCTACTCACCACAATCCACCTGCTAGAAAACTCTAGCCCCGCAGCACCTGGCACGTACTATAAACGCACCGCCCGCAGAGAGAGAAAGCTACGCGCAGCTGGTATAGACCAAGGCCAAAATTTCAGCCACTAGAAACCCAAAAACCAGCTGCACACTTTCTTGAAAATTCGACTTGGAGAGAGAAACGTTTTCTCTCTCTAGAATTTTCTCTCTCTAGAATTTTCTCTCTCTAGAAATCCTGTGGATTAATTGTGTTATTGTGTTTTTATGAATGACTGATCCCTTGTCTATTTATAGAGTTACAAGAGAGACTCCAAGTTGGTTTAGGATTGGTCTTCCTATTGGGTTTCTGTTTTCCTTCAATCCTGTTTCTGGACTGATACAGATTCTGTTTCCTTCAATCCTGTTCCTGGACTGATACACTCCTAACTGTCACAGGGATTCACTTATCCCAATCCAGTTCCTGGGATGAATCACTCCCAACTGACACAGGGATTCACTTATCCCAAACCAGTTCCTGGGATGATTCACAACCAACTGACATAAGGATTAATTAATTTCTAAATTAATTAAATCTACCTTTGTCAACAACCCAGTACATAATTAATCGTACCACTAACGGATTAATTATGGCACTACCGACCTACACCAGAATTGCTTCCGGAACAACTTAATTAAATTATATTCATAATCTCCCCACATCAAAGATATAGTGCTCGTTAATTCATTAATTTACTGATAAATTAATTCATCAACTTCTTTAATTCCGAGACTAGTATCACTCGACCTTTTTACTATACCGGACATAAGTCCACCGGCCGGGTTTAGTATAATAAACATTTCGAGCTTATCTCGGGAGCACCATCACCCCGGACGCACCGGTACATGGTTTCCTTTCGACAAGCAGCAGCACACCAAGTAACTAAACACGCGCACCCAACCTACCGAGATTATTGGCCACAATTGACCTCACCCTTTGGCAGATCAAAGTACACTATGTCTAATCCTCATGCCCGCTCGAGTCTAGGGATTTAGAGATAGAATACAAGGATCGATTTGTCTATTAAATCAGTACAAGACAAATCATTCCTAAGAGTCAAGTTCAATATGCCCCGGGCATATCTATATGATTCAATTAGTTTAGACAAACTAATTATCTGAATCACATAATAACCTAAACCGACAGTTTGTCCAAAGCTGTCTCGGTTACGAACCTCATTTATATATTATGTCTTTCAACCAATGATGAGATCTACTGTGTCGCACCAGACACCTCATCATCTACTTACATAATATAAATGGACGATAAATGCACAATCAGATATGACTGAAACACAAATCGATATATTAAACTGGGAAACTGTACAATACAAGCATAGCTTATGTATTCTACTCCAACAATCAGCACATGAATACAAAATGCACAAATCAACCATACAACTAAAGCCCATACATATGAAGAGAAGAAAAGTGAGCATTCACATAATATTAAGCCCCATGGGGTTTACAATACACAAACCCAAGAATAAATCTAGTAATACATAATAAAGGAGAAAGGGAGAAACTTTCCAAACCCTAAGAATCTTGCCATTGTATCTTGATGAACACCGAGCTAAGATTCTATCGGTATTTGGGGCTAGATCCCCTCCGATCTAACTAGAAAATAACAAACCTTAATCTCTAGAGAGAGTAAGCTTCCTTGTCTAAAGATAATGAAAGAATGCCCAAAACAGAGCTTTTAACTATTAGTTTTTGAATACTGAAAGCTTTGCTTGTATGAAAAACTATTTCCCGATTTTATATATCGAGTTAAATGTTTCAGTTATATGCCTTATGTTTTACATATGTTGTCCACTTATATCTAGTGACTAGATGATGAGGTGTCGGGTGTAACACAGTAGATCTCATCATTGGTTAAAGTCATGATACATAAACTAGGCTCGTGACTGAGATAATTTGGACATACTATTGGTTTAAGTCATTATGTGATTCTGAGATTGTTTGTCTAAACTAATTGAATCATATGGATATGTCCGAGACATATTGAGCATGAACAGTTTGGGTTGAATTGTCTTATACAAATTTATTAGACTATTCAATCATAGTATTCTATCTCTTAATCCTTAGACTTGAACGGGCATGAGGATTAAGCATAGTGTACTTTGATCTGCCAAAGAGTGAGGTCACTTGAGGCCAATATTCTCGGTAGGTTGGGTGCGCGTATTTGATTACTTAGTGTGCTATTGCTTGTCGAAACGAATCCACGTACCAGTGCATTCAGGGTGATAGTGCTCTCGAGATGTGCACAAAATGTTTATTATACTAAACTCGACCGGTATACTTATGTCTGGTATAATAATAAGGTCGAATGATACTAATCTCAAATTATAAGAGGTCGATTAACTAATTTATCAGTAAATTAATAAATTGATGAGTACTATATCTTTGACGTGGGGAGAATAAAGAATAAATTAGATTAGTGGTTCCAGAAGCAATTATGGTTTGAGCGGTGATGCCATAATTAATCCGTTAGTGGTACAATTAATTATGTTGTTGGGTTAATTGATAAAGTGAATTATTTATTTAATTAATTAATCCTAAGGTTCAATTAGTAAATTGACAAAAGTGAATTTAATTAATTAATTAATTCTTGTTTCAATTAAGAATTAGGAAATCCACGAATTAGGTAATCTAATTGATATTTGGAAGTTACCAAAACCCAAGTCCAACAAGAAGGCCTAACTCAAGCCCATATAAGATCTCTCTTGTAACATTATAAATAGACAAGGGATTAGCAATACAAGACACAAAATTTTCATAACTCACTTTTAGAGAGAGAAAGCTAGTGAGAGAAAGATAAGACAACTTTTGTCTTTTCTCCTTGGGTGGCGGTGCATCTTCCAAAAGAGGGCAGCGGCAGTTAGCTTCTCTCGGTGGCTCGGCGGCGCGTGACCAACACGCATGGGCAGTGGTGAGCTTCGGCGACACGTGATCTCCACACGAGGGTGGCAGTTCACAGATTTTTCCGGCGAGCAATTTTTGCATTGATTTTGGTGATTGCTAATTCAATTGGTTCGTTAATTCGTTGCCCACACAACGTACAGATCTGTCTAAGAGTCATACAAGCGATTACTTATGGGACACGCTTTAAGAGGTCGATTTCTATTTTTCTGCTTTTATTAGTCATCGTTATATTGCTGCATGATAAATTCGAATAAAGTAAAAAAAATGATGTAAACTATGAAAAATGCACCGGCAGTAATGAGTATTCATTACCATGGACGACTGAATTTTTTTTTATTTTTTTGTTGATCAACCATAACTCCATTGTCATTTGGGCATCGAATCTCTGTACAACCACCCTGTCCAATCTAATGAGGTTGACTTCTTTGGTTCTCAAAATGTTCTGCAATATTTTCAATTCACATTAGTCAGGTTATGAACAAACCGTTGGTAACTATTAACGTATCAAAACTAGTTGGTAACTATTAACGTACTGAAAATACCAAAGTGAAGTAAAATCTTGAAGGATTTTCACTTTCTGGCACGTTTCTTGTGTAATTTAGGTGGTGTGCCCAACAATCAATTATAGCGTTATCCAACCATAGTGGCCACTCAATGCATGCTATCTGTTCCCTGTCGATACTAAGAGATTGTACCGCACCGAAAAGTTGCTCACTGCAAAGTGTTTAAAGTAAATGTTTACGAATCAGTTGATGTAACTAGATTGATGTAAAAACACAAAGGTAGATTGAAAGTAGGCTGACGGTTTATGTCTTTCTTTTTGTCTTCATGTAGCATTGCGTAATCAATGACTATGATCCCCTTCTCCGAGACCCTAAATCTTTCTCTAGGCCAGCTACTGATGTAAAGAGACATCAGTTTTCTTGATTATTTGGGCTATCTATGCGCACTGTTCGGAGCAAATGCAACCTCTAAACTATTGTCCTTTTCTCTGAGAATTACGTTGAAAGGCTCAATTCAAATAAATCATTCGATATTCAATATCATGTTACATTAACCAGGACATAATAAAATTACTTACTCATAGTCTTCCCCGTTTGGATTCAATGTGGGAGTATTATAGTCCAGCTTCCTTGCCAACCCTACATCACCTTCTTTAATGGAGGCTTCAACTAATGTTATTGCTGCAGCCACGTCATGAGTGTTCTTTGTTGCAGCTTCCTGAATTTTTTTAATCAAACACACTGATGTTAGTTGTGAAATGCCTAGATCAAACGATTGAGCGTTTGGTGTTCTATTCTTCATAGTAATGCCCGTCAGCTCTAATTGTCTATCTACCACATCAGCCACCAGGAACATTTCTTTTAGGAACTGTGTGTCAGGAAATTTAGTTCCATCTTTCTCCCATGATTCGTCTTCAGCTTCATGTGCTATTTCTGCAGCCTCAACTATCACAGTTTTGGCTGCTTTGTCATCCTATTTACATCAGAATAATAACAATTTTACATCAAATTTCATCCTGTTTATATAATAATATTTTATTAGTTTTCATCATAATTGAACACTACCTCTCTTGAAAACTCAGCTCGATCTTTTTCCCCTGATTCATCTCGAGCTTCATTTGCTGTTTCTGCAGCTTGAACAGTCATATTCTCGGCTGCTGCTTTGTCATCCTATTTTACATCAGAATAATAACAATTTTTCATCAAATTTCATCCTGTTTATATAATAATGTTTTATTATTTTTCATCATAATTGAACATTACCTCTCCTGAAAACTTTGCTCGATATTTCTTTCTTGATTCATCTTGAGCTTCATCTACTGTTTCTACAGCCTAAACCATCACATTCTTGGATACTATTTTGTCATCCTATTTTACATCAAATTTCATCATATTTATATCATAATGTTTTCCAACTTTTCATCATAATTGAACATTACCTCTCATCCAACTTGAGCTTCATCTGCCTCATCTCCACTTGCCTTCTATTCAGGTTCATCTACTTCCTCTTCAGCATCTGCTTCCTCTTCTAATTGCTCTTCTGGTTCCTCCCCTATTTCCTCCCTAGCCTCCCCCCCTGATTCCTCCCCGCCATCCTCCACTGATCCCTTCCATGGTTCACCTTTCTCCTCCTGCCAACACAATGTTAAACATTATAGTTTCCCTAAAAATTAATGTATGACAACAAATTAAATGTTAACCTCATCTTCCTTTTCTAGGCGTTCTCTTATTTCACCCTTTCCAAATGCTTTGTTCCGTCTTTCTTCAAAAAGAACTGCCATCAGCTTTCCCTGCGGTCAGTTTCGAATTGTTGGTATAAGGCGACCATCCGTATTCACCTTTCCATAGCCAACCCGATCAGCATACAATAACTTTGATAATGCAAAAAACATCAAAAATAAAATTAGTAACAAATGTAATATTTTGATGTAAAATGTCATTTTCAATCATTATCGTATTTGATGCAAAATGTCATTATGATGGAATTCTGATGTAAAATTCTAACAAAATAAAATTTACCTCAATAAATGTAAGAGGCCCCATGAATTGGCATTTTTTCGCTTATTAGGCCTTTGTACTTTCCATCAAGTGATCAAGCACGTACTTCCTCCAATTCAGTTTCTTGATGTTCTCCAATGAATTGAATGATTTCAGAAGTCGGTATCTAATTTGGTTACTTCTATAGCTGTGCATCAGTGTCGATACCATGAATATCAAGAAGCTGAAGGAATTCTAGGTTTGAAAGTTCCTTCTCAATAGGTAGTTCCCCACCAGGGAATCCCATAACCAGTTCTAAATCAACTTCCTCAATTGGAATTGAACCTCTATCAAACTCCAATTTTTTTTTTGTTTATGTGTTGATGTTTCTTATCAAATACTCTTCTAGAGCATTTGGAAACCTATTGTAGTTTATGTGGAACAAGAAACCCAGTCCCACATCTCTCAATTCTTGCTGCTGTGATTCACCGAGGGATTTGACCAATGATAATATACAACTAGGGGAAGTTCTGGATAATAATCTTCCCCTTATATCCTCCCCCTGCTCTTCGGCTTATTCCTTCTCTTCCTGTTGTTCCTTATCTTGCTTCATTTTTTTTTCCAGTTCTCTAATATTTGTACTGAGAGCATTGCTTTCTTCATTTTATGCTCTGTCTTTTGTTCATCAGCTTTCTGCTTTATTTGTTGTCGAAGTGTTTCTAAAGGTATGTTGTCTTCAAAATCATCATCGGAGTCTTCTGAAACTGTTTTGTTTCTTTTGCCTGCAAGCACACGAGGAGAACACCAGTTTACATCGTAACAATCTTCAGTTTGCAGCATTTTACATCAAATTTTAACGTATTTTTTACATCAAAATTCAGATGAACATCCGTAGCACGATTATACATCAAAACGCATATTTAACATCAATATCAACCAAACATATTTTTCATCAATTTTCACCGTATTTAACATGATTTTAATTTGAACAGTCAGCATTTAACAGATTTAACATTATACATGAGAAACTTATTATAAATCAATATCAACTGATTTAACATCATTTTTCGTAAAACTAAAATATATGGTATATCCGTAGCACGATTATACATCAACATATATTTAACATCAATATCACACCAAAATATATGATGCATAAGTTTCATTCAGTTTACAGCATTTTACATCAATTTTCTGTTAGGTTTCATTACTGAAGCTATGCTTGTATTATACTATTTCCCATTTAATATATCGATTTAATGTTTTGGTTTATATGTTGTGCATATGTCGTCCATTTATATTATGTATTTAGATGATGAGGTGTCTGGTGTGACACAATAGATCTCATCATTGGTTAAAAGGCATAATATATCACTGAGTTTCGTAACCGAGATAGTTTTGGACACACTGTCGGTTTAGGTTATTATGTGATTCAGATAATTGGTTTGTCTAAACTAATTAAATCATATAGATATGCATGAGGCGTATTGAACTTGACCATTTAGGATGAATTGTCTTGTACTGATTTAATAGACAATTCATTCCTGGCATTCTATCTCTTAATCCATAGACTTGAGCGAGTATGAGGATTAGATATAGTGTACTTTGATCTGCCAAAGGGTGAGGTCATTTGTGGCCAATAGTCTCGGTAGGTTGGGTGCGAGTGTTTAGTTGCTTCGTGTGTTGCTGCTTGCCGAAAGGAAACCATGTACCGGTGCGTCCGGGGTGATGATGCTCTCGAGATGAGCTCATTATGTTTATTATACTAAACCCGACCGGTGGACTTATGTCCGGTATAGTAAAAAGGTCTAGTGGTACTAATCTCGGATTATAAAAAGTTAATTAATTAATTAATTTATCAATAAATTAATAAATTAATGAGCACTAAATCTTTGATGTGGGGAGATTAAAAATTAAATTAATTAGTTGTTTCAGAAGCAATTCTGGTGTAGGATGGTAGTGCCAAAATTAATCCGTTAGTGGTACAATTAATTTTGTAGTGGGTTAATTGATTAAGTAGAATTAATTATTTAATTAATTATTCCTAAGGGTTAATTAAGTAATTAGAAAGGTGGAATGATTTAATTAATTAAGTCTTAAGTTTCAATTAGAATTAGGAAATCCTAAAAATTAGGAAATCTAATTGGATTTGGATTATCACATTAGATTAGTTACCTAATTGGATTTGAATACTAATTAATTACCTAAACTCATTAGGAAGGCCAATTCTAAACCAACTTGGGGTCTCTCTTGTAACTCTATAAATAGACAAGATATTAGCAATTCTACATACATAATTCATTAGTTTTCAAGACAAGAAAACTTAGAGAGAGAAAACTTAGAGAGAGAATTCAAGAATTCTTCCTCCGAGTCAATTTTCTTTCTCAGTTTTTTTAGGTAGTTGCACTCCCAACCCGGCGGTGGTCTGTTCAAGTGAGATTGGCGGTACGTGGAGTCCATCCCGGCGGTGCATTGAGGTGAAGTCGGTGGCGCGTGGTGTTATACTCGCGACGGCGGCGAGTTCACAGATTCTCCGGTGAGTTCTTTTGTGTTGAGTTGTTGATCGTTGGTTCGTTAGTTCGTTGCCCACACCACGTTCGAGCCTGTCTTGAGTCATATAAGTGATCACCTGAGTATACGCTTCAAGAGGTATTTCCTAAACTTCCGTTTTAATTAGGAATTATTTGTTACGTGGCAAATCGAACAAGTATAAGCTAAGATCCTGCACAATGTTATTTCAAGCAAGGATTGGAATAGCAAGTGTGCTAGAGTCTAGGCCTGGTAAATAGTTCTGATTCTGGAATGAATAGCACAAAAGTGAATTTTTGACCAGGCCTTGGCAGATAATCTTTCATTTTCATCGTATTTTACATCAATTTTCATATCAACGGTCAACATTTAACATCAGTATCACGATTATACATCAAAACACATAATTAACATCAATATCACACCAAAACATATGATGCAGAAGTTTTCTTCAGTTTACAGCATTTTACATCACTTTTCATATCAACAGTCAACATTTAACATCAGTACCACGATTATACATCAATATCACACCAAAACATATGCTGCAGAAGTTTCTTCAATTTAAAGTATTTTACATAAAATTTCATTGTATTTTTCATCATTTTCATATCAATAGTCAACATTTAATATCAGTACCACGATTATACATCAAATCACATATTTAACATCATCATCAACCAAAACATATAAAATATACCTTATGTTCGTGTTTTATCTACTTCCATGCTGATATTTTTGGTCTTCGACCACTTTTTCCCCTCTCATCGAACGATCATTTACGTCGGCTCAACTGTTGTTTTCCCTTTTTAACATTAACAAATAAATGAATATACATCCATTTTCTAAAATCAAAGTTCAGTTTAACATCAATATAACTCAAAATGGATTCAAAATTTGTTATAAACACACCTGTCATTCCTTCTTCAATTCATTTTGCTTCTGCATCACTCGTAACATGTTTAACCCTCACCATCTTTGCCCACTTTCCTCGAAGGTTTTTTTAGCCCACTCAACTGGACATTTTTCTTTGTTTGCTTCTTCAAAAATGATGTGCAATCATCTGCCGTTTGATGTGGGTTTTATGGATGTCGAATCGTGCGAAATGAATGTGGGTTGATTTCGCCGTAGAATGTGGGTTTATTGCAGTTTTCTCTTCCGTTTTTGTCGGAGGTCGTGGGTCGCGTCGAGAGATGAACGAGGGCTTTGACTTATTCGAATGGAAAATGGAACCCGAAAATAGGCTTTTCCATTGGTTTTGTTTCAAATTTGATGTTCGAATTTCTCTGATTTTCGAAAGAAAATGATGATTGATTTCTTGGGAGCCGTTTTGATGTAAAATCGGAGGCTACTAGGTCGGGTTAGCTTTTTGGAATTCCAAAGTGCGTGTAAACACCTTTTATCCTCCATATTTTGCAGCTTCTAACTTTGAATTTTTTTCTAGGTGTATGAAATTATATAGTAATACTAGTAGTACTATATAAGAACTGGCCATAGGGTCCCCATGGTTGTAGGATATACTAACTCCTTGTCGAATGCTTCAATATACTTTTTTTTTATTACATAGTGCTATGCATTTTAAAAATTAAAATATTATTAAATTAATTAATTTAATATAATTAAATATATGAATTGGAATTTTTTTTTTGATATGATTTGAATTGGAAATTTAAATGTAAAGAAAACATTATGAATATTATTAATATATAAATGATGATTAATATTGTAACTATAAAATTATATTGTAATATATATTTAAAAAAATATTACAAATTGTGTATTTTTAAAAATGATATTATATCATAATTAGGTAAAAATAAAATTAATTAAATATAAAATTTATTATATTATATAAAATTAAGAGTGAGTTATAAATTTCGTCATCATACTTTGGTAAAATTCAGGTTTTGGTCACTAACTTTTAAAAATTCAAAAAACATCACTGACTTTGTCATTTTAATTTCACATTTGGTCATTCTTTCAAAATAAACCGTTAAGTGCATTAACGGTGTTAACTTTTAAGGATAAATTTGTCCAATCATCAATAATTATAGAGTGAGTTACAAATTTGGTCGTCATACTTTGGTGAAATTCAGATTTTGGTCACTAACTTATAGCAAAGCAAAAAAGTCACTAATTTTGTCATTTTTGTTCTATTTTTGGTCACTCCATCAAATTGCACCGTTAATACACTAATGGATAAATTTGTATAAGGCCATTTTTTTATTTTCTTTTGCAACTTTGTCCAGCATGTCTAGCAATTTTGCAATTTCCTTTTTCCTTTTTTTTTTCTTTGAGCTCTTCAACGTCATTTTCTCTTTCTCTATTTTTTTTTCCTTTCCATTGAAGCACTTCAACCTCCTTTTCCTCTCTCTCTCTCTCTCTCTCTCTTTTTTTTTTTTTTTTTTTCTTTCCACTGCAAAATTTAGATAAAACATAAAACTACAACACTTCAACCTGCTTTTCCTTTTTTTTTTTTTTTCTTTCCACTGCAAAAATATAGATAAAACATAAAAGGAGATGGAGATGGAGAAGACGGTGGAGGTAGCAAACTAAATTATGTTTTATCTAAATTTTCATTGGAAAGAAAAAAAAAAAATGAAGGGAAATAGAGGTTGAAGTGGTGTAGTGGAAAGAGAAAAAAAAATTGGGGGAGGGGGAGGGAGGGGAAGAAGGTTGAAAAATTGTTGGATAAGCACGAGAGAGTTGCAAAAGAAAATGACAAAAATAACATCATACAGATTTGTCTGTTAGTGTATTAACGGTGCAATTTGATGGAGTGACAAAAAATTAGTGACCAAAACCTGAATTTCACCAAAGTATGATAACCAAATTTGTAATTCACTATAAATTGTTGATGATTAGACAAGTTTACCCTTAAAAGTTAACACCGTTAATGCACTTAACGGTTCATTTTGAAGAAATGACCAAAAGTGAAATTAAAATGACAAAGTTAGTGATGGTTTTTTAATTTTAAAAAGTTAGTGATCAAAACCTGAATTTCATCAAAGTATGATGACCAAATTTATAAATCACCCTAAAATTAAATGTATAAATTACGTAATAATCTATAAAAATATTATAAATTCCGTATTATCTTTTAACTATCATATAATGCATTTATATAAAATACACAAAAAATATAAATAAATAAACTAAAAAATCATTATAATGAATAATTATAGTAATTGTAGTTTATACTATGTGTAATTTATTGTAATAAATAATTACAATAAATTTCAATTATTTTATATAACTTTTGAATATACAAACCACGAAAAAAATATAAAATAAAATTTTTATTATAAACTTATAATACATAATTACGAAAAAAAAGTGATTTAGTTTTTAATAAAATTCCAAATATTTGGTTTAATATCATATTTTGAAATAATAGTTTATCTATTTATTTACATAAATCTTATTTATTTCAAATATTGGAAGAGAGTGAATATGAAATTATATTAAAGGTTAGTTACGGTTCTTATATTATAGGGATAGGAGTAAACGGGGGTTGGTACACTTAGAAGCAAAATTTGGAGCTGCCCTAGAGTTTGAACCCACACGCCTCTTGTATAATATAACCAACAGCAGCCACTTTTTTTCCCGCCAAACCCTAAGCTCTCTCTCTATTTTCTCTCTCTAGCAGTTTCTCTCCCCCAAACTCTCTTCCCCCGCAACTTCTTGTAGCCGATTCCGGCAATTCCAACTAGAATTTTGAAGATCTCTCACCGCCAAAATACTCTCCACCTCTTAAACTTCAAAACCCATACCTTATTCCACAATCTTCTTATGTATTTAAATCAAGATAAGGCCAAGAAGAGGCGGCTCGCGGCGGTGGTGACAGCAGCGACCAAGAAGAGATAATTTTTTATGAAAGGAAAACTAGGGTTTGGCCACAAAGATATATATTTTTTTTTATGTAAAATCATAAAATTTTTATGTAAAATCATTTATTTTGAATATGGCTATACCTGATGTTGGTGACAGCGGCGTCCGGCGAGGGTGGCGGAAGGGAAAACGGCAGAGGGGCTGGCGGCTGGAAAGTGGAAAAGAGAGGAAGGAAAACTAAGGTTTTGGAAAAAAGGTATATTTTTTTATGTAAAATCGTATGTTTTTACTGTTTGTTTATTGGTATAAACTGCTGTTTATTGGTGGGCTTTGTTGCTGCAAAATTCTGGTTTGTTGGTGTAAACTGCTGTTTGTTGGTGTAAAGTACTGTTTATTGGTGTAAAATGATGTTTCTATGTGTAAAATTCTCGTACTAGTCTCTTGGTGTAAAGTACTGATCGTTGGTGTAAAGTATTGTTTATTAGTGTAAAATGATGTTCTTATGTCTAAAATTCTCATACTGATATTTTGGTGTAAAGTACTATTTGTTGGTGTAAAGTAAAGATCGTTGGTGTAAAGTACTGTTTATTAGTGTAAAATGATATTCCTATGTGTAAAATTCTCGTACTTATCTTTTGGTGTAAAGTACTGTTTGTTGGTGTACAGTACTGATATGCTGGTGCAAAGTACTGATGTGTTGGTGTAAAGTACTGATGTTTTGGTGTAAAGTATTGATATGTTGGTGTAAAACACTGATATTTTGGTGTAAAGTACTAATGTGTTGGTGTAAAGTACTGATGCATTGGTGTAAAGTACTGATATGTTGGTGTAAAGTACTAATATATTAGTATAAAGTACTGATGTGTTGGTGTAAAGTACTGTTTTTTGGTGTAAAGTTCTGTTAGTTGGTGCAAAATGATGTTCCTATGTGTAAAATTCTCGTAGTGATCTCTTAGTGTAAAGTACTGTTTATGGGTTTAAAGTACTGTTGATTGGTGTAAAGTACTGGCATTTTACATCAAAAATTGATATAAACAGCAACATTACATCAAAGTTGATGTAAAATGGCGTGGGACTTCAAACTAATTAGGCGCGTGAGGAGAGAGAGGGAGAGAGAATCTAAGGACAGTTGGGGACATGCACATTTAATACGCATTAAATGCGCCTGACCCACTTCTTTTGTGTTTTTTTGAAAAAAAATTCAGTTTTTACTCGATTTTTGCTCAATTAATCCGGTTTTTTTAAAAAAGGGTAAAAGTATATCTCCCTATTTATAGGAGTATGATATAATTTGCTGGTTAGTTAAGAGTACATTGATTCATATATAGTTTATTATATATTTGATTCAGTTATTCGTATATATAAAAGTGTGTTTTTTAAGTAAAAATAAAATGTAATAATTTTTAGTGAACCGGTGATTTTACACTAATACTCCACCTGACCCTTTAATTTTTTTTTACTTTCAAATATCCAAATTAAATAATTTATTTCTACGTTTTAATATATATGATTTTTAACGTGTTTTATTTTTTTATTATAAGAGAAAAATGCACATCTTTACTTGTTTTTTATAAAAGTATTTTTTTTATAAAAACAATTACTATCCACTCCACCATATTCTTAAAACTTACCTTAAATGGATTGGAATTTGTAAGTGAATAAATGACCTAATATGAATAAAATATTATATTTTTATTTTGGTATATTTCAGATAAATATCTTATTTTTATATTTTATTATTATGTTCCCTTCTCAAATATATTTTTACAATTTTCAAAAATCCAACTCTTAATTAATCAAGACTAATTTCTAGTAAAAAAATAAAGTGAGCAGCAGTCTAAAATTCCCAAATAATTTCCAACCCCTCCACCTCAGGCGCTATCCAAAGACCGCAACTTCTTTTTCTAGCTTCCAAGATTGTTGGCCATAAATCCTTTCATGAACAGCAAAACAAAAGCTAAAGGATGAACCCAGTACTTATATCATACCACTAGGAGTACCATATGAGAGTGGTACCCCTAGGAAAAAAAATTAAAAAGTAAATTAATTATTGAGAGAGTGTTTACACTCTCTTCTTGAAAATAAGGAAACATAAATAAGGAAACATCATTTAATGAGATGTTTTCTTGGAAATAAGGAAACATAAATAAATTAATAAAGCTGTCATTTTACAACTCACCACTTTCCAAGATAATGATAATTATTTCAATTTTCTAGGGAAATTTAACAAATTAAAAATTACCATCAATCCTCACAATAAGTGCATGAGTTTAGTGATATAACCCATCAACAACAACAAAGAAATGATAATTTACACAAAGAAATTAACCCATCAAAATACAAACTTGACAGTTCCAATAGATTAAAACCCACGTCGCCATTACATCACCATTTTGTACGATATTCCATCAATTCCATCAATCATCATCCGTCTCTTCGTCATCATCGTTCTTCATTTTGCCTGTACGTAAAGAGTTTTCCATCAACTTTGGACATATTCCATCAACCAGAACAGATATCATACAACATTTTATTCCATCAAATTTGGACAAATTCCATCAACCAGAACAGATATCATACAATATTTTATTCCATCGAGAAACAGTTTCACATAAGTAACATGATTACCATCAATTCAATCACCATATGTACGATATTCCATCACAAATTGTGATATTCCATCAACAACAACAGACTAAAAATAAGTGCAGGAGTTTAGTGATATAACCCATCAACTTTGGACATATTCCATCAACCAGAACAGATATCATACAACATTTTATTCCATCAAATTTGGACATATTCCATCAACCAGAACAGATATCATACAATATTTTATTCCATCGAGAAACAGTTTCACATAAGTAACATGATTACCATCAATTCCATCACCATATGTACGATATTCCATCACAAATTGTGATATTCCATCAACAACAACAGACTAAAAATTAGTGCAGGAGTTTAGTGATATAACCCATCAACTTTGGACATATTCCATCAACCAGAACAGATATCATACAACATTTTATTTCATCAAATTTGGACATATTCCATCAACCAGAACAGATATCATACAACATTTTATTCCATCGAGAAACAGTTTCACATAAGTAACATGATTACCATCAATTCCATCACCATATGTACGATATTCCATCACAAATTGTGATATTCCATCAACAACAACAGACTAAAAATAAGTACAGGAGTTTAGTGATATAACCCATCAACTTTTGACATATTCCATCAACTTTGGACATATTCCATCAACCAGAACAGATATCATACAATATTTTATTCCATCAAATTTGGACATGTTCCATCAACAGAACAGATATCATACAACATTTTATTCCATCGAGAAACAGTTTCACATAAGTAACATGATTACCATCAATTCCATCACCATATGTACGATATTCCATCAACAATAACAGACTAAAAATAAGTGCAGGAGTTTAGTGATATAACCCATCAACTTTGGACATATTCCATCAACTTTGGACATATTCCATCAACTAGAACAGATATCATACAACATTTTATTCCATCAAATTTGGACATATTCCATCACCAGAACAGATATCATACAACATTTTATTCCATCAAATTTGGACATATTCCATCAACCAGAACAGATATCATACAACATTTTATTCCATCAAATTTGGACATATTCCATCAAATTTGGACATATTCCATCACCAGAACAGATATCATACAACATTTTATTCCATCAAATTTGGACATATTCCATCAAATTTGGACATATTCCATCAACCAGAACAGATATCATACAACATTTTGTCAGATGTACCCCAATACATTTCTAATTGATTACCAAAAAAAAAAAAAAGACGAAGCACACAACAAGTGACAAGTTCATTTGCATGAGGAAATAGAATTAGAAACAGAACCTGCTCAGCACCAGAAAAGGCAATAAAGTTCAGTTCTTGATAATCAGAAGAACAATTATTAAGAGAAAAAAAAAAAGTTCAACTCTTTTTCAAGACTAAGAATTTAAAGCATAAATTGCAAAGTAACAAACTTCATCAGGAAAACCTAGCAAGAATTCATTTCAACAAACACAATCAAACACTCAGAAGCAAAAGAGAACGATAGTATTGAAAAACAAAAAATTAATCAACCAACAACCCGACCCAAACTAAACCAACCAAACCCATATCAAGAATTCAGTCCAAACAGAATCAAATCAAAGAAGAAAACCATCATACTGGAGCCGCCGCGGCTTAAAATGCTGGGACTCACCATGTTATCAGAGCCAGTGCCCTCGTCGCCGATGTAGTAAACCACCATTATCAACAACCTCACCATGTTATCAGTCCACTTCATTCTCTGCCAAGGAGACATCTTCCTCTTCCCATCGCCACCCTCGGCGCTGTTTTCAGTACCAAGCCCAGGCTCGTCATCGTCGCTGAGCGTTAAACTGATGTTCTTAGACTTTGCAGCCGCAAAAGAGTAGCCTAGTTGTTTTAAACCCATATGGGCCTGCGGGTGGCTGTGCAGCTGTTCAGTACTGTCGTGAACGGCAAAACCGCCGCTAACCATCGACGGCTGCTGGAGGTGGCGTGCGTTTTGAGCGTTCTGCTGCTGCGGTGGTAACTGTTGGTGATGGTGTTGAAGCGACATTTCCAGCCCCAACATTCCAGAACCCATACTTGGATACATAGCATTACCCTCCATAAGATTTTAAACCCTGGAGTTGAAAATTGAAATCTTTAACATCCAATAAAAGGGTTCCTAACGCATTCGCAAGAATCTAATTCTATAATCCAAAAAAAAAAAAAAAAAACCCAAGAAGAAATCTAAGAAACCTATGAAAAGAGAACATGCAACAAATCTAATTCTTGCCACGGGAAACAGCAGGCTTGAAAATCAAAAGGTAACTTCTTAAATACTGGAAAAAACCAATCGATTCCGCAACCCGCCGATTTCTCCATTGATGGCAGAAATTAATTTGTGCAATTTCCCAGGAGTGACTGACGGCTGGAGAAAGAAGAAAGAGGAAAAAAGGAAAATGAGGGTTAAGGACGTACTGGTTAGGCGCGTGGAGGAAGGAAGAAGAAGAAAATTGGGAAACATCATTTAATGACATGTTTTATATATAAAATCTACTATGGGTACCATCCTACATGTACACCTAGTTGTAGGAAAAAAATTGCCAGGATGAACCTGCTACCTTTTCAAACTCCCTGGAAAAGCTGTCTACCGCGGCAAAATATAATGTAGAATTAGGGTATATACTTCTAGTAGTGTTGGCCCAATAGAAATATCTCATTTAATGCATTGTCCCCCTGAATTTGCCTTGTTTTCTCCCTAACTAATGTTTTTTTGCTTGATATGAATAACTCATTTAATGAATATTTATATTGTCTAATATAAATACATTCTATGCTCTCTGGTTATATCTGTTATGCTCTATGATATGAAACCTTGTGTTTTTTTCTATGATATATTATGTATCTTGATATGATGTATTATGTCCCCTGATATGAATGTCAAATGCATTATCTAATTTTTGTTTATATCCTTTCTATTGTATGATATAAAATTATTATATTGTCTGATATGATATATTATGTCCCTTGATATGAATATTTATATTGTCTGATATGAACACATTCTTTGCTCTCTAGTTGTATCCGTTATAGTATGATATAAAATCTTGTGTTTTCTGATATGATATATTATGTATCCTGATATACTTTCTTATATTAACTGATATGATATATTATGTCTCCTGATATGAATGCATTATCTGCTTTTTTGTTTATATCCGTCTTGTGTGTATGATATGAAACCTTATAAAATTTCATATCAACACAACAAACTAAAGGAATTAAGATCCGGTCCGGGCCAAATCGAAAATCTGAGTTTCGTTCTATGCATTCCAGAATCAGAGACTTTCGATCGAACCCAAACACTATAATCAATTCCCCTGAGCGGATCTAGTCTTATACTTGTTAGATATATTAAACGACACGCTAAAATTAAATCTTTAATTAAAACGGAACATAAAGATTATACCTTTGAAGTGTGTCCTCGATGCAAAAAAAGAAAACCAAATCTTTGGTGACGAACTCCACTAAAGAATCCCTCGAACGACTCCGACAACCCCCAAGTTGAGTGGGCTGAAAGATTATCTGCCAGAGCCGGTCAAAATTCACTTTCGTGCTATGCATTCTATAATCGGAATTCTTGCTCAGGCCTAGACTCTAACACAATCGATATTCCAACCCTTGCTTGAAATAACATTGCGCAGGATCTTGGTATGCACTTGTTCGATTTATTACGCAACAAAATAATTTTTAATTAAAACAGAAGTTTAGAAATACCTCTTGAAGCGTATACTCAGGTGATTCTCTTGTATCATTCAAGACTTTGATCGCACGTTCTGTGGGCAACGATCTAACGAGCAATTGATCAGCAATCATCATAATCCATTCGCTGGAAAAATTCTGCAGCTTCTCGCCGCCGAAAATAACACCACCGGCCGCCGCCTGAGGGAGTAATCGGCGGCCTGAGAAAATTAATTACGCGGGAGAAACTTGTTTTCTCTCTCTAAATTTTATCTTTCTAGTTTTCTTGTTTTGAAAACTAATGAATTGTGTATTTAGAATTGCTATAATCTCTTGTCTATTTATAGAGTTACAAGAGAGACCCCAAATTGGTTTAGGATTGGTCTTCCTAATGGGTTTAGGTAATTAATTAGTTTCCAAATCCAATTAGATAACTAATCTAATAGGATAATCCAAATCCAATTAGATTTCCTAATCTCTAGGATTTCCTAATTCTAAATGATACTTAAGACTTAATTAATTAACTAAATAATTTCACTTTGTTAATTACTTAATTAACCCTTAGGAATAATTAATTAAATAATTAATTCTACTTAATCAATTAACCCAGTACAAAACTAATCGTACCACTAACGGATTAATTTTGGGCACTACCATCCTACACCAGAATTGCTTCCGGAACAATTAAATTAATTATTCTTTAATCTCCCAACATCAAAGATATAGTGCTCGTTAATTTATTAATTTACTGATAAATTAATTAATTAACTTCTTATAATCCGATATTAGTACCACTCGACCTTTTACTATACCAGACATAAGTCCACCGGCCGGGTTTAATATAATAAACATAACGAGCTCATCTCTTAAGCCTGCAAACCTTATGCTCTTGGCATTTTTCAACGAATCCCTCTGGTTGCTGCATGAAGATGGTTTCCTTAAGACTTCCGTTAAGGAAAGCTGTATTGATATCTATCTGCCATATCTCATAATGTAAATGAGCAGCTATGGCCAAGAGAATCCGGATTGACTTAAGCATGGCTACCAGGGAGAAAGTTTTCTCATAATCGATTCCCTCTTTCTGGGTATACCCCTTCGCTGCAAGCCTAACTTTAAAGGTTTCAACCTTTCCATCATGTCCACTCTTACGCTTGTAGACCCACTTGCATCCAATGAGTTTGAAACCATCAGGCAGTTTCACAAGCTCCTAGACTTGATTGTCATCTATCGACCCCATCTCGGATATCATTGCTTTTCGCCAAGATTCTGCATCTTTATCACGAAGAGTCTCATTGTAGTTTACCGGGTTAGGCTCAGGCGCACTGGGGACTAGGTCTGAAGCCTCTCCCACGCCAATGAACCTGTTGGGCTGTCTTACAACCCTCCCACTACAACGAGATACCAATTATGTAGGCATATCATCTGTGATATTTTGTGCAGTGTGTGGTGTATCTACTTGTGATGGTGCATCAGGATTATCAGATTGTTTCTTAAGTTCTTCTAGTACTATCTTGCTCTTGGGCTTGTGATCTAGAATATAGTCTTCCTCCAAAAATCTAGCGTTATGCTAACTACCACATTCTGATCTTTAGGCCTATATAACATACCACCTTTCTTTCCTCTAGAATATCCTTCAAACAGCATTACTTCCGTTCTTACATCTAACTTAGCCATGTCTACCTTAAGCACATGTGCTGGACAACCCCAAATTCTGAGATATCTTAGGCTGGGCTTATGCCCGTTCCAAAAATCTGTAGGGGTTGAAGGCAATGTTTTTTATGGTACAAGATTTAGGGTGTACATTGCAGTTTCTAAGGCATACCCCCAGAACAAACTCAGAAAATCACTATAGCTCATCATTGACCTAACCATTTCCATGAGAGTTCAGTTCCTTCGTTCTGCTACACCGCTCTGCTGTGGTATACCAGGCGCAGACAATTGAGACTGACCTCACTGAGGTATTCTCAAAATTCGTAGGACAGGTACTCACCACCACAATCTAATCGCAGTGTCTTGATACTCTTACCATGATGTTTTTTCACATCTGTCCGATACTATTTGAATTTACTAAAGCATTTGGACTTGTGGCGCATTAGGTAAATGTATTCGTACATTGAGTAATCATCTGTGAACATCATGAAATACTCAAACCCACCTCATGCTTGGACCGAAATTGGTCCACACAAGTCAGAGTGAATCAACTCTAATACTTCTTTGGCTCTATAACCTTTTTCCCTAAAAGGTCTCTTGGTCATCATACCTTCCAAATAGGATTCGCTAGTAGAATAACTGTCGATCTCTAATGAACTTAGTGGTCCATCATCGACTAACCTCTGAATTCTACTAAGGTTTATGTGACCTAGCTTAAGATGCCAAAGATATGTTTGATTCATTTTAGAAGGTTCTTTCCTCTTATTACTTTTAGATTATGCACTATTTACTTCTATGTTTTGCACAATAAGGATTGTCTACTAATGAACCAGAACAAACAAGTTTGTCATATTTTCTAACAACAACAGAATTATCAGAAAAAATAAACTTGTAACCATTTATTAACAGTTTAGAAACTGAAATAAGGTTTTTTCTAAAATTCGCTACATAAAGATAATTTGGTAACCCCTGCAAAGAATTTTTGAAATAAGTCTAGAATTTTTGAAAATTAAACAAACTACTCCCACTGCTTCCACTGACACTCTTGTAGTGTCGCCCAAGTAGATTTCCAGCTCGTGTTCTCTAACCTTCTGGGTTACTTGGAACCCCTGCAAAGAATTACAAACATGGTCAGTGGTGCCTGAATCCACACACCAAGTATCTGTGGGAATCGCCGCTAAACACGTCTCAGTAATTAAGGCATAAACTATCTTACCTTTGAGCTTTGGACAATTCAATTTCCAATGTCCCATGTTACCACACTTGAAGCATTTGCCTTTTGGCTTATTCTTCTTTGCGATGTCTAGCTTGGAAGCATGTTTTTTGGCATTCTTTTTCTTCTTGTTCTTACCTTTAGGCGCAGAAGAGTAGGTTGAAGCCTTAACTGTGACCAAAGCTTGCTTCTTCTCATGGAAGATGCCTTCGGCTGACATCAATGCGGTTAGGAGCTCGGGAAGAGTATAGACTCTTTGGTTCATGTTGTAGTTAACCCAAAGCTGCTCGAAACTAGAGGGCAATCTTATTGATGTTACTGATCACCGATGAGCCTTCAGCCATTCTGGTATTCATGATTTTTCTCATGGCTGTTTGCCTAGCTGTCCTGCCTTGATGAGCAAATATCTCTCTCAAGTGTGCCATCTGTTAAAAGTAGATATCATGGGAAGAAGCTGATGTTGCAGAACATTCGACACAGAGGCCAAAATGTAACACCGCGCCATCTCATCCGCTTTTCTCCACCTCGCATAGGCATCCCTATCCTCTTGAGGAGATTCATCGTTAGGCACATCTAGACATACTTCGATGAACACAAACTTATACTGCTCAGCCGTCAGGATAATGTCCAAATTCTGACTCCAGTCAACATCATTCGGACCAGTAAGTTTGTTGTCTTTCAATATTGTAGCTAAAGATTGAATGTCATATCGAAGACTGTAAATTAAATAAACAGACAATGTTTGAGTTAATTAGCCTAGAATTTTGAAAAATTGAATTCTAATTATTATTGACTTCCCTCAAACAATAATTTAATCCACCGATATCTCATTCACCGGTATTCTCACAAGCCACGATAGTGTGAACGTTTACGCTAACCCACATTCTTTTGAGAAGAACCAAGTTCATTAACTACACTATCTGACCAAACGATCTATTGATCAATGTACCTAATAGTAGGTGCTTTCAGCCGTACAAATAAGCAGCGTAACCTCGATGGAAGAGATATTACAAATTGTACATTAAGTGTGTGCCATTACGTAACTTCTGAGCTTGTTACCTCAGGATAGTACGCCTCAGATAGAGAGGGTATCACATTTCTCCTAGTTCAACTTACTCTAGTCATCTTACTTAGAGATTCATAATCTGGTGATCTTGTGGTTGAACTTATCCGATATGGAGGAAGGCCCTGATGCCAACGCGCAAGTCCAGCCACATCACATATGAACTCATAATGGAGGCTTTGAGGATGTTAAACCAACCCGCTCCCACTTAGATTTTTAAAATGAGGGTTTTTCCAGTTTTAACATGCAATTAACTGTTAGGTTTGAATACTAAAGCTATACTTGTATTAAACTTTTTTCCCACTTAATATATTGATTTAATGTTTTGGTTTATATGTTGTGTGTTGGGATATGAGGCATGATTTTCAAAAGTTTACACAGCGGATTCATGCTAAATCCAATTTTAGTGTTTTAACTAATCCTACATTTAAAGCTTCTAAACCTTACCCTCGTAGCGTAGTCAGTTGTTGCGCCTGGATCCTTGTTTGATGTTGGTCCAAACCTTCTACTCTGGTTACGTTTGTCACCACCAAAAATCCTTCATTGAAGGATTCTCTACTTTCAAGCACGAAAGTCCTTTGCAGATTTGGTGCTAGCCGTTTTCTGCCTACAGAGAGTTCTCGGGATTATGTGTATATTTTCTTTGTATGATTTTTGTCTAATTGAAATGTCTAAGTCTACAATAATATCCCTAGGATATTTGTAGAGTCAAAGTTTCCAAAATCAGTATTGTAATCAATCAATTATTACTTTACTGATTTAATCAGATTCCAAATCAGTATTATTACCAAATATTACTTTACTAATTCCAAATCAGTATTAAATAATATTTACTGATTCCAAATCAGTATTAAATAATACATTAATAATTTGGGTTATAGACCAAGCCCACGGATCAACCCATGGATCAGGTTGATGGGTCAAGAATCTCAATTTCAATTAAGTCCCTTAATTTATCATCTCATCCCAATTGTTCCCAGGTAATTAATTAACTCTTAATTAATACCACAGAACTTTTCAATAATATTTAATTAAACCATTTAATTAAATAATTATACTTATTATAGGCAAGAATACTTATTCTGCATCATCAAACTTTCTTATGTGCGATCCTGTATGCCCATTCTAAATTGGTAATGGACAACTCAATCTCATTGATTAATCCATAAGTCATTAGTGGTCTCTAGCTAAACATTTACTTGATCTCTTAGTGACGCTGAATTCATCAAGCAAATGATAACACCTATCATTCCTTGGGCACGGCCATACACTTCTCAGTTCACTATCAAGTGGCCAAGATATCATCTCTCACTTAAGAGAGATGTGTAGTCCCATCACTTCACCTACATACCTTAGCGCGTCTCGTAGTGTACCCAATCATACCCGTAGTTGGCAACATGTTACGGCCCCGTTAGGTGTATATCAAAGCACACTACAATTCACCTAAGACCATGTAGTGATTTCTGGTCTAAGGATCCTCGTACGAGTACTACTCAAAAGAATCACTCATGATCTAATCAGTCCATGGAGTGTTTCTTTTGGCGGATCGACTTCATGAAATTAAATATACACAAAAATATTACTATCATGAAATTAACTCATCTGATAAATCATCAATCAAATGACAAATGTCTATATAGCCCTTCAAAAAAGGCACATACACCAACAATCTCCCACTTGCCCATTGAAGGGCTATGTCCTAAACATTTTAAGACCAAACTCTATTACATGTCTCTCAAACTTTGACTGTGGTAGAGCTTTTATGAGAGGATTTGCTACATTATTTTGCAAACTTTCACATCTCCTCGATCGATATTCTCTCAAATAAGATGAAACCTTCCGAGTATGTGTTTGGTCTTTTTGGTGTGATCGGGGCACCTTTGCTTGTGCGATGACCCCGTTGTTACCACAGAAGAGGTCTATCGGAACTTGGATACTCGGTATCACTCCAATGTTAGACACAAACTTCCCTCAACCATACACTCCCATTGCAACATCTCACGCAACAATGTACTCAGATTCTGTTATAGAGTCGGCCATTCTATCTTGCTTTGAGTTTTTTCTAACTCACTGCACTACTATTCAGGTTAAACACGTAGCCTGATTGTGATTTCATGTCATCTTAATCTGTCTGAAAAGTAGCATCGGTTTAGCCTTGTACAACGATCTGTTCTTGTCCTCCAATAGCATCAATCCTTTAGTTCTTCGCAAGTACTTTAGGATTGCCTTGACTGTGGTCCAATGAGCCATTCTTGGATCTTGTTGGTATCTGGTATTCATGCTTAGTGCATGTGTAACATCCGGGCGGGTACATAGCATGACATACATGATAGATCCTATAGCCGAAGCATATGGGACTCTACTCATCGCATCCCACTCCTGTTTAATAGAAGGACATTGGTTTTTCTTTAAGAGAAGGCCATGTCTGAATGGTACCATACCATTCTTAGAGTTAGACATATCGAATCTTGTCAATATCTTGTCTATGTACCCTTCTTGACTTAGTTCTAGAAGCCTTTTAGACCTATCTCTATAGATCTTGATACCTAGTATCATTTCGGCTTCTCCTAAGTCTTTCATAGAAAATACACTCCCCAACCATTGTTTGATATCTTTCAACAAGGGAATGTCATTTCCTATGAGTAGGATGTCATCCACATATAGGACAAGAAAAACATTCTTGCTCCCACTAACCTTCTTGTAAACACAAGGCTCATCTTCGTTCTTTATGAAGCCATAACCTTTTACTGCCTCGTCAAAACGAAGATTCCAACTTCGAGATGCTTGCTTTAGTCTGTAGATGGACCTCTAAAGCATGCATACTCGATTAGGATGCTCTTGATTGATGTATCCCTTAGGTTGTTTAATGTAAATATACCCGAGAAGGTTTCCATTCAGGAAAACCGTCTTAACATCCATCTATCATATCTCATAGTTATAATATACAGCTATGGCGAGCATAGTCCGAATGGACTTGAGCATCATGACAGGGGAGAAGGTTTCATCATAGTCAATACCATTAATCTGTTCAAAACCTTTAGCCACTAGTCGTGTCTTGAAGATCCCTCCAGGTTTTAACTTGAAAATCCACTTGCAATCGACAACCTTTGCGTGAACAGGAGGGTCAATCAAAGTCCACATTTTATAGCCCCTCATGGATTGCATTTAAGACTCTATAGCTTGTAGGCATTTATCTGAATCTAGACTTTCTAAAACCTGTCTATAGATCATGGGCTCATCAGAGTCCACTAAGATCAAATCTTGATCGTCAGTCACGAGAAATCCGTATCTCTTGGGTTGATGACGAGATCTACCAGATCTTCTAGGTTCTTGTGTTGTTGGCTCAGGTTGCTCATCTTCATGAGTTTCCATGCCAAATTCCATCCGAGTTATTGTAGATGGTTCTACACTCTCTTGTGGGTCTTGAACCTCTTCAAGTTCTATTCTACTCCCACTGTCTTTCTTGTATAGAAAGTCTTTCTCTAAGAAAGTAGCTCCTCGAGCAACAAACAGGTATTTGTTAGTTTTGGGTTCAAGTTTATTACTTTGTAAATGCTTTACATGAGCTTGACAACCCCAAACTCACAGATAGAACATATAGGGCTTTTGGTCCATCCATATCTCATATAGAGTCTTATTTACTGCCTTAGATGGAATATGATTCAGTAAGTAGGCAGCAGAAAGGAGAGCATAACCCTAAAATGACACAGGGAGAGTCGTTTGGCCCACCATTGATCGAACCATATCTAATAGGGTTCGATTCCTCCTTTCAGATACACCATTCCTTTGAGGTGTTCCCGGTGGAGTCAACTGTGAAACAATTCCACACTGTTTTAAATAGCCATCGAACTTATCACTTAGGTATTCTCCTCCCAATCGGAGCGAATAGCCTTAATCCTTCTATCCAACTGATTTTCTACTTCATACTAAACACTTTGAACTTTTCAAAGGTCTCACTTTTGTAACCATATTTAGTATAGTTATAAGTGAAAGTCACGAAGTAAACAAATCCATCTCTGGCTTATATGCTCATTGGGCTACATACATCTCGTTGTATTAGGGCCAAAATAGCTCACTAGTCTTTTCACCTTTTTTGTGAAAGGACTCTTTGTCATTTTGTCTTGCAAACAGGGTTCATATGTGTCACATGATTCGAAAACAAATGACCCAATGACTCCATCCCATGAAGTCTTTGAACACGTGTCTCGCTAATGACAATGCCATAAGTATGAAGGATTTTTCTTGACACACTCTACATTTTTCTTTTCCAATGACATCCATTGAATAGAAACATGTAGTGTCATTTCCGGGTCTAATCTTAGAATCTGGCTTGGCCTTGGCAGCAATCTTACTATTTGCCTTCTTGTTCCCAACAATTTTGCCTTGCCTTTGAACTTTATCTTATTCACTTTTCCCTTCTCAACCACTAGGCAAGTACTCACAAACGAACACTTCGTCATCTTATAGGAAATTTAATGCTACCAATGTAATGAACCTTTGATTACGGGCTTGCTATTAGAACACCTTTCCTTTGTGACTCAGAAATATGGAACGCTTCCATATATATGTTTCTGAAGCAAGCCTCAAAATATGTCACATCATTGGATGGTTCTTGTTTGCCTTCCAAAGGCCTTTCGAGTAACCTTTGCAATATTTTTCTGGGTATTTTGGGCAAAGTAGCTTCTAAGACTATAACACTTCCTTTCTTGTTTTAAAATATTTCTTATGGACAGTGATTTGAAATTTAAGTGTAAGATAATGCCATCCACAAAAGAATAATGCAAAATATTAGAATGAGTTTTAATAAAATCATTTCCACAATAGCCAAAATTGAAATCCCAAACAATTTTGTGTTGGTGCTAGATTGTGGGCCAAAAATCCACAAATAACCAAACCCCAGTCTTGCTTTGGCAAGTATCGAGGGATCGGGCCCTTTTGGTAGGCAACGTTCAAATCACATCTCATGCACTTAATGCTCTCCAATTGCATCCCATGTAACTTTTCGGTGATAGAATGAACATTCTAAATGGTTGACACCATCCTATCATTGCAAAACCAATCCTAGTCAACTTATCGGTTAAACTAGACGATTTCCCTAAGTCATACCATCCCTCAAAGCATCACATCAATAAATACTCAAATAGTTTTTCCACATAGTGGTAGTGAGTAAAGTTGGACACCTATTCTACAAAAACTCGCCTCACGAAGAAAACCTGAGGCCCTTGTGTTCTCCAAGTCCACAGACGTTCGACGCTCTGGCGAGCCCCCAAGTATGGAAGTAATTTATAACTTAGGTTTTCAGGGATTTTAGTTTAAACGGCTTAAATCATTCACAAAATATAAAATATAAAGCGAAAAATGCAATGAATTGGGCTCTAGTCTATTACAAGTCTTTGAAAGTTTGTCTTCATTTGTGCCTCCATTATTGGGCTCCAACTCCATGACTTCGTCTTGACTAATTGGAATTTCTTGGGCCTAATTTCTAATCTATTATACTACGATAAATTTTAATAGGCTCGCAGGCCCAAAATTAAAACAAAATAAATAAAGCCTAATTCATGCATGAAAAAAACATAAAATGAAAGTGCTTCATACAAGCCCATTTTAATTAAGCGAATCAACTTAAAAGATTATGTAATTAAATATTTCTAAAATATGTTATACTATTAAAATTGATCGTCATAATCAATTTTAATCAATCTTTCCTTTTTCTTGTTCAATCATTTGTGAAAAATGATGCATGAACATACCAAATATGTATGCAAATATTTAAACCATTTAAATAAATCATATCATATTTGAAAGCATAAATAAAAGAATAAAATTAATCACATTAATTAATTATTCTATTTATTAACTAATTATCCTAATCTCTTTAGGATAAGTGATTTAAAATATTTTAAAATCATAAAATCCAATTTTAATATTTTAAAACTAAGATCTGATAAGATTTGATTTTATTCCAAAATCAAAATTTAAAATCATACCAAAATAAAATCAGAAAACAATTTTCCTTAAATTATGAGGCAGTTTAGTTATTTAAATAAAATTATGGGCAATGTTTTTGAGAAGGACTCAAAATTCAGGGGTCATTCTACAATTTAAAACCATTTTAAAAAACTGATGGAACTTTTGGTAATTATAGATAGAGGGGCATAACGGTAACTTCAAAACAGTTTTAAAATTAGGTTTTGGAGTTAAGGCAGTTCGGCGGGGGCATTTTAGTAACTACAGCCCTTTAGGGCTTTAGCCAAAACAGTCGCTGCCACCTTTCTTCCCTGGCGAGAAATCCGGTCACCTACCCGGCGCCGATCTCCTTCTCCCGACGAGGAAAACACAAGTCTATTCTTCGCTCGGCTTTCTCTGATATTAACTTTCCCGATTGTGGCTTTCTAAACGATGGAGATTGCCGTTTGAAGAACCTACGCATCGAGACGTGATCTCTGACCGTCCCGACTAAAAGATATGCAGCGACGACATTCACTGCTGCTTGTTCTCCGTCCAACTGGGGCTTTCAAACGATCGAAGAACAACCAGAACACTTCTGGCTTTGTTCGAGTGCCGATAAATTGAAAAATGAAACTCCCGAAAACCATTCCCGGCGAACTCATTTTTTGCTGCGAATCAAAACCCTTGTAAACCAAAACCAACAACAGCTTAGAAAAAACTAAATTTCGCAACCAAAAAATCCCAGTTTCTGGTCAAACGAACATCTAGCAGCTCCAGCCCAGAAAAATTGTCCAAAACAGACCCAAAAGAAAACATTTTTTCAGTGAGATATCTTACAACCTAGTTTCAAAAACGATTCCAAACCGTTTAAAGAATCTGACCAAACAATTTTGTGGCCCAGAATATGAAAACAACTTTGCCCAGCGATAATTCAAAACAGCCCACATGAAATTTTTGAAACCAAATCCAGATTGCTACAAGTCTTTTTTCCAAAAATGTGAACCCAGAAATCGGCGGATGTTTTTGGCAGATAGTTTTAAAACAGCAGCCCAGATTTCGAAAGCCAAAAGAGAAAATCATTTTCTTGGCGAGGGTTTCCCAAAACCCCAGATTCCAGTGGAAAAATTTTGTAACCCAGAAATTAATTCGATTTCCCAATTAAGGACGCAATAGACCAGAATTCAATTCCATATATGGTGATAAAAACCAAAACCAAAACCCAGTTTTTGAAAACGGTTTTCCGGTGAGATATGAGCGACCAAAATGTAATTTTGGGAGAAGGCCAAAATCAAGAAACTAATTAACCCAGAATCCAATTCCCTTGAAAATTAATTTTTATTATTTCGCAGAAAAAAATTTTCTTGTTGCTTTCTAAAAGCACGAATTAAATTAATTTTAATAAAAAAATCAAATTTACTTTTAATCAATATCAATTTTAATTTTAACACTAAAAATCTGAGCCTAGCTCTGATACCATTGTTGTGATCGGAGGCATGATTTTCAAAAATTTACGCAGTGGATTCATGTCAATTTTAATTTTAATGTTTTAATTAATCCTACGTTTAAAGCTTCTAAAGCTTACCCTTGTAGCGTAATCGGTTGTCGCGCCTGGATGCTTGTTTGATGTTGGCCCAAACCTTCTGCTCCAGTTACATTTGTCATCACCAAAAATCCTTCCTTGAAGGGTTCTCTACTTTAAAGCACGAAAGCCCTTTGCAGATTCGATGCTAGCCATTTTCTGCCACAGAGAGTTCTCGAGATTTTGTGTATATTTTCTTGGTATGATTTCTATCTAATTGAAACGTCTAAGTCTACAATAATATCCCTGATATATTTGTAGAGTCAAAGTTTTCAAAATCAGTATTGTAATCAATGAATTATTACTTTACTGATTTAATCAGATTCCAAATCAGTATTATTACTAAATATTACTTTATTGATTCCAAATCAGTATTAAATAATATTTACTGATTTCAAATCAGTATTAAATAATACTTTAATGATTTGGGTTATCCACCAAGCCCATGGATCAACCCATAACCCATGGACCAGGCTGATGGGTCAAGAATCTCAATTTCAATTAAGTCTCTTGATTTATCAGCCCATCCCAATTGTTCCCAGGTAATTAATTAACTCTTAATTAATACCACAAAACATTTCAATAATATTTAATTAAATATTATTTATTTAAGTATAACAATTATACTTATTGTAGGCAAGAATACTTATTCTGCACTATCGAACTTTCTTATGTGCGATCCTGTAAGTCCATTCTAAATTGGTAATGGACAACACAATCTCATTGATTAATCCATTAGTCATTAGTGGTCTCTCGCAAAACATAATGACTATCCAATTCAGAATGGAGGGTCGAATGGTGATTCAACACAACCTTTCCGAGCAAACTGCGTATGATCCTCTACATTGATATCCGTTTAGCATAAGGCATAGAACCATCATCCTTATATAGCTAAACGCTTACTTGATCTCTTAGTGACGCTGAATTCATCAAGCAAATGATAACACTTATCATTCCTTGGGCATGGCCATGCACTTCTCAATTAACTATCAAGTGGCCAAGATATCATCTCTCACTTAAGAGAGACTTGTAGTCCCATCACTTCACCTACGTACCTTAGCGTGTCTCGTAGTGTATCCAATCATACTCGTACTTCGCAACCTGTTACAGCCACGTTAGGCGTATGTCAAAGCACACTACATTTCACCTAAGGCCATGTAGTGATTTCTAGTCTAAGGATCCTCGTACGAGTACTACTCAAAAGAATCACTCATGATCTAATCAGTCCATGAAGTGTTTCTTTCGGAAGATCAATTTCATAAAATTAAATATGTACAAGAATATTTGTATCATGAAATTAACTCATCTGATAAATCATCAATCAAACGACAAATGTCTATGTAGCCCTTCAAAAATGGCACATACACCAACATTGTGCATATTTAGTCCATTTATATTATGTAGTTAGATGATGAGGTGTCTGGTGTGACACAGTAGATCTTATTATTGGTTAAAAGACATAATATATAAATAAAGTTTGTAACCAAGACAGTTTCGGGCAAGCTGTCGGTTTAGATTATTATGTGATTCAGATAATTGGTCTATCTAAACTGATTGAATCATATAGATATGCCCGGGGCGTATTGAACTTGACCATTTAGAATGATTTGTCTTGTACTAATTTAATAGACAAATTGTTCTTAGTATTCTATCTCTTAATCCCTAGACTTGAGCAGGCATGAGGATTAGACATAATGTACTTTGATCTGCCAATGAGTGAGGTCAATTATGGCCAATAATCTCGGTGGGTTTGGTGCTCATGTTTAGTTACTTAGTGTGTTGTTGCTTGTTGAAAGAAAACCATGTATCTGTGCGTCCGGGGTGATGGTGCTCCCGAGATGAACTCGTTATGTTTATTATACTAAACCCTGCCGGTGGACTTATGTCCGGTATAGTAAAAAGGTCCAGTGGCACTAGTCTTGGAATTAAAGAAATTAATTTATCAGTAAATTAATAAATTAACGAGCACTAAATCTTTGATGTGGGGAGAATAATAATAAATTAATGTAGTTGTTCCGGAAGCAATTCTGGTGTAGGATGGTAGTGCCAAAATTAATTCGTTAGTGGTACGATTAATTTTTTAGTGGGTTAATTTAATAAGTGGAATTAATTAATTAATTATTCCTAAGGATTAATTAAGTAATTAACAATGTGGAATTATTTAATTAATTAATCAAGTCTTAAGTTTCAATTAGAATTAGGAAATCCTAGAGATTAGGAAATCTAATTGGATTTGGTTTATCCTATTAGATTAGTTACCTAATTGGATTTGGAAACTAATTAATTACCTAAACCCATTAGGAAGACCAATCCTAAACTAACTTGGGTTTCTCTTGTAACTCTATATATAGACAAGGGATTAGCAATTACATAAGACACAATTCATAAGTTTTCAAGACAAGAAAACTAGAGAGAGAAAATCCTAGAGAGAGAAATAATTTTATCTCTCAAGTTCAGATTTTTGAACTTCAAAAATCGACTGCTCTCCCTTCAAACCGGCGGTCGGATTTTCTCAATTCCCGGCGGAGCGTGGTTCAAAGAGCGGCGGCGTGTGAGTTTTTCTTGGTGGCGCTTAAAGTCCACGAACTCAGGCGGCGGTTCTGGGAATTTTTTTCGGTAACCCAGTTGTGTTGATTGCTGATCAATTGCTCGCTAGATCGTTGCCCACACAACATGCGATCATACTCTTGATCACCTGGGTTCACACTTCAAGAGGTACTTTCTATGGTTCCACTTTTAATTAGCAATTATTGGTGCGTGATAAATCGAATGAGTACAAACCAAAATCCTGCACAATGTTATTTCAAGCAAGGATTGGAATAGCGATTGTGCTAGAGTCTAGGCCTGGTCAAATATTCTGATTCTAGAATGCGTAGCACGAAAGTGAGTTTTTGATCGGGCCCGAGCATATAATCATTCAATTGGTATCAATGCCTGGTTTTGGATTTTGTGCTTGTTCGATTTATTACATGGTTTTATTTGCAGGCGGTTTAGAAATCCCAACTATTATGGTTGCGTTTGTATGATTTTTAATTAAACCCTGGGACATGTCCGGGTTTGGTTTTATTATGAATGCTTGCAATAGTATAACCACGTGCTGGAAGCCATGTAGGATTAGATCAAATTTGTAGTAGGATTTTTTCTATGTAATTCGATTTTAATTGTCCAATAAGCCTTGTAGTAGGAGAATTATTTTTTTTGTAATCGAAGGCGTTATGGTGGGCAACTTGAATTCGTGGTTTTGGGTTATCGTTAATTCGTAGAAACCCATGAAAACCTAGAACGAATTTCAAGAAGACCAAATAGCATGGGAAAAGAAGCGAATAAGGGATCAGAGTTGACCAGTGGCGCGCGACAGTAGATACGATCGCAGCAATAGTGCAGCAACTACTGCACGCGCGCGGCCCATTTGGTTCATGCGTTTAGCCCATTTTTTCTCCAAGTTTGTTTTTTTTTTAAATTCAAGACTCAATCCATAGAGTAGCATGACGGGACACAAGATCAAGGAAGAAGATGGAAGCAATTAAAACCATGATAGTCGGAAAATTTATTTTTGGTATTTATTTCCCATATTTATAGTTTTAATTTTGTGCTTTAATTTTTGTGATGTATTTTATATGCATAATTTTAAAGCATGACTGGTTTTATGTTTGCACTTAACTTAGGATTAGTTAATTGCATGTTAAAACCGGAAAAACCCTCAATTGATAAATCTAAGTGGGAGCGGGTTGGTTTAATATTCCCATAGCCACCATTACGGGTTCATATGTGATGTGGGTGGACTTGCGCATTGGCATTAGGGCCTTCCTCCATTCGGATGAGTCCAACCACGAGATCGCTAGATTATGAATTTTTTAGTAAGATGACTAGAGTAAGTTTAACTAGGAGAAATGTGATACCCTCTCCATCTGAGGCGCACTATCCTGAGGTAACAAGCTTAGAAGTCATGTAATGGCACACACTTAGTGTATGATTTGTAGTATTCCTCCCATCGAGGTTACGCTGCTTATTTGTATGGCTGAAAGCACTGACTATTAGCTACATTGATCAATAGATCATTTGGTCAGATAGTGTAGTTAATGAACTTGGTTCTTCTCAAATGAATGTGTGTTAGCATAAACGTCCACACTATCATGACTTGCGAGAATCCCGGTGAATGAGATGTTGTGGTTTAAAGGGAAGTCAATAATTGTTAGAATTTCTTTGTTATCTTCAAAATTCTAGGATATGCACTAAAACATTGTCTGTTTATTTAATTTACAATATTCGATATGGCATTCAATCCTTAAGCTACAATTTTGAAAGATAACAAGTTGACTGGTCATAATTATGTCGATTGGAGTCGTAATTTGGATATTATCCTGACGGCTAAGTAGTATAAGTTTGTGCTCACCGAAGTCTGTCCAGATATGCCTAACGAGGACTCTCCTCAAGAGGATAGGGGTGTCTATGCGAGGTGAAGAAAAGCGGATGAGATAGTGCGGTGTTACATTCTGGCCTCTATGTCGAATGTGCTGCAACATCAGTTTCATTCGATGATCTCTGCTTTCAATATGATGGATCACCTGAGAGAGATGTTCGCTCATCAAGGTAGGACAACTAGGCAATCAGCCATGAGGAAGTCAATGAACACCAAATGGCTGAGGGTGCATCGGTGAAAGATCATGTGCTTCACATGATCAGCAACATCAATGAGATAGAGGTGTTGGGAGGTGAGATCGACCCGAAAAGTCATATAGATATCATCCTCTAGAGCTTACCATCTAGTTTTGAGCAGTTTCGGGTTAACTATAATATGAACCAAAGAGTTTACACTCTACCCGAGCTCTTAATAGATTTGGTATCGGCGGAAGGCATCTTCCAGGAAAAGAAGCAAGCTTTGGTCACGGTAAAGGCTTCAAGTTCTTCTTCTGCACCTAAAGACAAGAACAAAAAGAAGAATAATAATGCCAAGAAACTTGATGCTAAGCCTGAAATTGCAAAGAAAAGCAAGCCCAAAGGCAAGTGCTTCAAGTGCGGGAAAACAGAACACTAGAAATCGGATTGTCCAAAACTTAAAGGTATGATAGTTTCTGCCTTAATTACTGAGACGTGTTTAGAGGCGATTCTCATAGATACTTGGTGTGTGGATTCAGGCGCCACTGACCATGTTTATAATTCTTTGCAGGGGTTCCAAGTAACCCGGAAGTTTAGAGAAGACGAGCTGGACATCAACTTGGGCGACACTACCAGAGTGTCAGTAGAAGCAGTGGGAGTTGTTAGTTTATTTTTCGAAAATCATATACTAGATTTACCAAATTGTCTTTATGTACCGAGCTTTAGAAAGAACCTTATTTCGGTTTCTAAGCTCTTAAAGAATGGTTTCAAGTTTAGTTTTTCTGATAATACAGTTGGTTTTAGAAAAGATGGCAAACTTGTTTGTTCTGGTTCATTAGTAGATAATTTGTTTGTGGTTAAATGTAACTCCCCTGTTATATAAAACATAGAAACAAATTGTGCATCATCTAACATTAGTAAGAGGAAAGAACCTTCTGAAATGAATCAAACCTATCTTTGGCATCTCATGCTAGGTCATATAAACTTTAGTAGGATTCAGAGGTTGGTCAATGATGGACCTTTAGGTTTATTAGAGATTAACAGTTATTCAACTTGCGAATCTTGCTTGGAAGGTAAAATGACCAAGAGACCTTTTAAGGCAAAAGGTTATAGAGCTAAAGAAGTATTAGAGTTAATTCATTCTGACTTGTATGGACCAGTGTCGATCCAAGCAAGAGGTGGGTTTGAATATTTCATGACGTTCACAGATGATTACTCAAGGTACAGGTACATTTACCTAATGTGCCACAAGTCCGAATGCTTTAGTAAATTCAAAGAGTATCGGGCAGATGTGGAGAAGCATTATGGTAAGAGTATCAAGACACTACAATCAGATCGTGATGGGGAGACCTGTTCTACAAATTTCGAGAATACCTTAGTGAGATCGGAATTCAGTCTCAGTTGTCTGCACTTGGCACACCACAATAGAACGGTGTAGCAGAAAGAAAGAATTGAACTCTCATGGAAATGATTAGGTCAATGATGAGTTTTAGTGATTGCAAAGTTCATTCTGGGGATATGCCTTAGAAACAACAATGTACATCCTTAATCTTGTACCATCTAAAACCGTGCATTCAACCCCAGTAGAGTTGTGGAACGGGCGGAATCCCAATATAAGACATCTGAAAATTCAGGGTTGCCAAGCACATGTACTGAAGGTAGATGCGGCTAAGTTAGATGCAAGAATGGAAGTAATGCCGTTTGTAGAATATCCTAGGGGAACAAAGAGTGGTCTGTTTTATAGTTCTAAAGATCAGAAAGTGATAGTTAGCACTAACGCCAAATTTTTAGAGGAAGACTATATCCTAGATCACAAGCCTAAGAGCAAGATAGTACTAGAAGAGCTTAGGAGACAAACTGATAATCTTGATGCACCAGCATAAGTAGATACACCACACACTACACAAGATATCATAGATGATGCACCTACACAGGTGGTGCCTCGTCGTAGTGGGAGGGTTATAAGACAACCCGACAGGTTCATTGGTGTGGGAGAGGCCTCGGACCTCATCCCAGGCGCGTCTGAGTCTAACCCAGTGAACTACAATGAGGCCAGAGATAAAGATGCAAAATCTTGGCGAAAAGAAATAATATCTGAGATGGAATCAATGGACCACAATCAAGTCTGGGAGCTTGTGGACCTACCTGATGGATTTAAGCCCATTGGATGTAAGTGGGTCTACAAATGCAAGAGAGCACATAACGGACAGGTTGAAACCTTTAAAGCTAGGCTTGTGGCGAAGGGGTATACTCAGAAAGAGGGAATCGATTATAAAGAAACCTTCTCCCCGATAGCCATGCTTAAGTCGATCCGGATTCTCTTGGCCATAGCTGCTCATCTAGATTATGAGATATGGCAGATGGATGTCAAGACAGCTTTCCTTAACGAAAGTCTTGAGGAAACCATCTTCATACAACAACCAGAGGGATTTGTTGAAAAAGGCCAAGAGCATAAGGTTTGCAGGCTTTAGAGGTCCATTTACGGACTTAAGCAGGCATCCATAACATCCGGTTTGATGAGGTAATCCAGTCCTATGGATTTACTCAGTGTCCGGATGAGCAATGTGTGTATCGCAGACATGATAGAAACGCGGTGGTGTTTCTTGTGCTTTACGTAGATGACATTCTATTGATTGGAAACAACAAGAAAGTGTTATCAGACGTAAAGGCATGGCTGTCCAAACAATTTGATATGAAGGACTTAGGAGAAGCAGGACATATCTTTGGGATTAAGATAATTTGCATTCGTAGGAAACATTTGTTAATACTCTCTTAAACTTCATACATAGATATGATTCTGGCCCGTTTTAACATGCAGAACTCCAAGAAAGGTTTTCTACCTTTCAGACACTGAGTGCATCTATCTAAAGAACAGTCTCCCAAGACTGTTGAGGAGATAGAGGCCATGAAGACAGTTCTGTTAGTTTTGAATACAGAAAAGCTATGGCTTGTATCAAAAACTAATATCCACAGATGGCATATCATTTTGTTTCAGTATAAATTTGTTCCTTTATATCATAGAACTAGATAACGGGGTGTGGACAGACACAGTAGATACCGTTATTGGTTAAAGTATTGGTATATAAAAAGTATGCTCGTAACCGAGATAGTCTGAACATACTATCGGTATAGGTTATTGTGTGGTTTGGAAATTAGTTTATCTAAACTAGTTTAAATCACACGGATATACCCGGGGCATATTGAGCACGACCAGTTTGGATAGAATTGACTTATACTGATCAGCGTAGTCAATTTGGTCCTAGTATTCCATCTCTCAATCCCGAGATTGGGACGGGTGTGAGGGTTGGATATCGTATGCTTTGATTTGCCAAAGAGTGCGGTCGATTGAGGCCAATATCTCGGTAGGTTGGGTATGCGGTGTTTAGCTTCTTACGTGCCGTTGCTAGTCGGAGGAATCCACATACCGGTTAGCCGGGTTGATGGTGCTCCCGAGATGAGCTCGTAAGGTTATTATACTAAACCCGACCGGTGAACTTTATGTTCGGTATAATAAAAGGACGAGTGGTACTAATCTCGGAAACCAAGAAGTCGGTGAATTAATTTGTCAGTAAATTGATAAACCGATGAGCGCTAGATCTTTAATGTGGGGAGATAGATAAAATATAATGGCGCAATGTAAAGTTATTTTCGAGCGGTAGTTCTATAATTGGTCCGTTAGTGGTACGACCGATTATGCATTTGACTAATCGACAAGGTAAATTAATTAATCCAAAAGATTTAATTAATATTTAATCGACAAAGTGAATTTAGAAATTAATTCTATTTTGAATTAATTAATTCTAAGGGTTCGATTAAATTAAATTAACAAAGTGGGTTAAATAAATTAATTTAAATGGGATTGGAGTTGATTAGTCGGGAAGACTTAGCGGTCAACGAAAGTCAAATTTTAAGGCCTAACTCGAGAGCCCATTAGGTCTCCTTAGAAGCTCCTGATAAATACAACTTATTAGGCAAGAAAACAATGAAGAAACTTGGCAGCCAAGAAAATGCTAGAGTGAGAAAGTTTAGCTTAGAGTGAGAACTTCGTCTTCCTCATCGAAGCTTCTTCTCGAAGTCAGCTAAGACAACTTTCTTCTTCGGAGAAACTCAGTAATCAAGCTGCCCGGATTGTCCCTTATTAAGTCGCCGGCCGTCCGTTTTTTTTAAGCAGTTGCAGTCCAGTTTTTCTGACCGGAAAAATCGCGGCTCATCGCGGCGCTGCTTTAGCAGGAAAACCCGGCGATGGTTTATCTTCGGTGCCCTGAGCCGGCTTGGTCTTCACATCGATCTTCTGATTGAGTGATTCGTGAAGCCGGGCTGTACAGATCGGGACCGGAGAGATCAGCCCGGTGATCGGTTTTCTTCAGGCGTTCCCGGCGACTTGCGCTGCACTCTTCAAAAATCTGGGCAGCAGTTTTTATTATTTAAAAGTTCAGTTTTTGAGTTTTCTTCCGGACCAAGTTTCTTGGGTTTCTATTATTTGCCGTGGGTAACTCCGTAGACAATAGCCCACACTATTTCGGAGTTTGTATTGGAGTCATTCTTTGGATTCTTTGTGGAAATCGCAACAAAGATTGGATTTTTCTTTAAGCAAGGGACTTCGCTACAAAAGGTAAAATTTTTAAGTATTCCGCTTTAATTAAAGATCGAATCTTTTGTGTCCCGATTAATAAATTAAATAAGTATAAGCTTAGATCCGTTCATGGGTAAACTAATTTGAGCCTGAGCTTGGTCGAAAGCTTCCGATTCTAGAATACATTGCACGAAGGTGAGGTTTTCGATTTAGCCCGGGCTTGTTCAGTTTTCCTTCAAGTTCCTTATGCTTCGGCAGTAGGAAGTCTCATGTATGCCAAGTTGTATACGAGGCTTGATATCTGTTATGCCGTTGGCATTGTAAGCAGCTATGGGAGTAACCCTAGGAAAGCTCATTAGGAGGCAGTAAAATGAATTATTAACTATTTGCGCAGAATGACAGACCAAGTGTTGGTCTATCAGGCGCCTGAGCTGGTACCCCGAGATTACACAGATTCAAATTTCCAAGGCTACAGGGATAAGAGCAAGTCTACCTCAGGGGATGTATTTACTTTGGGAGGTGCAGCCATAGTTTGACGGAGTGTCAAGCAGAAATACATGGCGGACTCTACCATGGAGGCTGAATACATGGCCGCATCAGACGCAGTGAAGGAATCAGTGTGGCTCAAGAACTTCCAAGTGGACTTAGATGTGATTCCTAGTTTGCAGAAGTCTATCACAGTGTAATGTGATAACAACAGTGCAGTAGCAAACTCAAAGGAACTATGAGCCCACAAGGTGAGTAAACACATGCAGCGCAAGTACCACCTGATACGAGATATCGTCAAGAGGGAAGACGTGGTCGTGGTAAAGATAGCATCAGAGGATAACCTTGTAGATCCTTTCACGAAAACATTGACTTCAAAAGTCTTTCAGGCTCACGTGGAGGGCATGGGATCATATACCTAGGAGAGTCATGATAGTTTTTCTAGATATATTATAGAGTGTAAAAAATTGAATGTAGTTATGTACTTAAAGCACAACTTAAGTATTAGTGGGAGACTGTTAGGTTTGAATACTAAAGTTATACTTGTATTAAACTTTTTTCCCAGTTAATATATCGATTTAATGTTTTGGTTTATATGTTGTGCATATTTAGACCATTTATATTATGTAGTTAGATGATGAGGTGTCTAGTGTGACACAGTATATCTCTTCATTGGTTAAAAGACATAATATATAAATAAGGTTCATATCCGAGACAGTTTTGGACAAGCTGTCGGTTTAGGTTATTATATGATTCAGATAATTGGTTTGTCTAAACTGATTGAATCATATAGATATGCCCGGGTCGTATTGAACTTGACCATTTAGAATAATTTGTCTTGTAATGATTTAATAGAAAAATTATTCTTAGTATTCTATCTCTTAATCCCTAGACTTGAGCGGGTATGAGGATTAGACATAGTATACTTTGATCTGCCAATGGGTGAGGTCAATTGTGGCCAATAGTCTCGGTGGGTTGAGTGCGCGTGTTGAGTTACTTGGTGTGCTGCTGCTTGTCGAAAGGAAATCATGTACCGGTGCGTCCGGGGTGATGGTGCTCCCGAGATGAGCTCGTTATGTTTATTATACTAAACCCGGCCGGTGGACTTATGTCCGATATAGTAAAAAGGTTGAATAGTACTAGTCTTGGAATTAAATAAATAAATTAATTAATTTATCAGTAAATTAATGAATTAACGAGCACTAAATCTTTGATGTGAGAGATTAAGAATAAATTAACTTAGTTGTTCCGGAAGCAATTCTGGTGTAGGATGGTAGTGCCAAAATTAATCCGTTAGTGGTGCGATTAATTTTGTAGTGGGTTAATTGAATAAGTGGAATTAATTAATTAATTATTCCTAAGGGTTAATTAAGTAATTAATAAAGTGGAATTAATTAATTAATTAATTAAGTCTTAAGTTTCAATTAGAATTAGGAAATCCTAGAGATTAGGAAATCTAACTGGATTTGGTTTATCCTATTAGATTAGTTACCTAATTGGATTTGGAAACTAATTAATTACCTAAACCATTAGGAAGGTCAATCCTAAACCAACTTGGTATCTCTCTTGTAACTCTATATATAGACAAGAGATTAGCAATTACATAAGACACAATTCATAATTTTTCAAGACAAGAAAACTAGAGAGAGAAAATCCTTGAGAGAGAAATAATTTTATCTCTTAAGTTTGGATTTTTGAAGCTCAAAAGTCGGCTGCTCTCCCTTCAAACCGGCCTCTGAATGTTCTCAATTCCAGGCGGTGTGTGGTTCAAAGAGCGGTGGCGACTGAGTCTCTCTTGGTGGCGCGTGAAGTCCACATGTGCAGGCGGCGGTTCTGGGAATTTTTTCCGACCCAGTTGTGTTGATTGCTGATCAATTGCTCGCTAGATCGTTGCCCACACAACGTGCGATCATAGTCTTGAGTCATACAAGTGATCACCTGAGTTCACGCTTCAAGAGGTATTTTCTATGATTCCGCTTTTAATTAGAAATTATTGTTGCGTGATAAATCGAATGAGTACAAACCAAGATCCTGCGCAATGTTATTTCAAGCAAGGATTGAAATAGCGATTGTGCTAGAGTCTAGGCCTGATCAAATATTCCGATTCTGGAATGCGTAGCACGAAAGTGAGTTTTTGACCGGGCCCGGCCAGATAATCTTTCATTAACTAATCCTAAGTTATGTGCAAACATAAAACCAGAATGCTTTAAAATATTCATATAATATACAACATAAAAATTAAAACACAAAATTAAAACTATAAACCCGAGAAATAAATACGTAAAATAAATTTCCTGACTATTATGGTTTTAATTGCTTCCATCTTCTGTCTTGATTTTGTGTCTCGTCATGCCACTCAATAGATTGAGTCTTGAAAAACGAATTTCAAAAAAAATGAACACCGAAGAAAAACAGCCCGAACACGTGTAAGACAATTCAACCTAAATGGTCAAGCTCAATATGCCCGGGGCATATCTATATGATTCAATCAGTTTAGACAAACCAATTTCCAAATCACAAAATAACCTAAACCGACAGCATGTCCAAAACTGTCTCGGTTATGAATCTCATTTATATATTATGTCTTTTAACCAATGATGAGATCTACTGTGTCACACCAGACACCTCATCATCTAATTACATAATATAAATGGACGACATATGCACAACATATAAACCAAACATTAAATTGATATATTAACTGGGAAATAGTATAATACAAGCATAGCTTCAATATTCAAACCTAACATGGACAACTATATACGGGGTGGATCTGGCAATAAACAAGAAACCCACAAGAAACCCGCGTTGATAAAGTCCAAAAACTACCCAAAAGAAAACCCGGACAGCCACGAGCAGCCCAGCACACAACTGTGATCCGTCGGCTAGCAAAAGCCACGATCTACACACCCTGAGCGGTGGATCTGCTTGGCCAATGAAGTAGCTAGCGATCGGCAGTGTAGCAGGATCTGGGCAGCATCTTCACTGCCCAAAAACTGAAGGCTGAAGCGGCGATCTCACGACCAGAAAATCCACCGAAATTGGCAACTCCGTGGCTGAAAAAACACGCCGGGCAGCAACCTTAAAATTGGGCTGAACTTCTTTTTGAGGAATGAAGGATTCTAAGTCGGCTTTGAAAGAAATCTTCAAAGAAAATGAAGTTCTCTCTCTAGATTACTCCTTCTCACTCTAGGCTAGTTGCCTCTCAAGTTTCTTATGTCTTGAAATGTGTAAGACATTAAGTATTTATAAGGAGTTTCAAGGGAGACGTAGTGGGCTTTTGAGTTGGGCCTTCTAATTAGATTTAATTGACTTTCTTAGTCTTCCATAAACTTGTCAATTCTCAATTAGCCCAAAGATTATTTATTCGACCCACTTCGTCAATTAAATATTAATCAACCTAAGGATTATTTCGTAACCCACTTCGTCAATTAAATATAAAATTAGCCTAAGGGTGAATTTTATTTAATCCACTTTGCCAAATAATTTAATTCATAATTAATCGTACCACTAACTGATTAAATATGTAACTATCGCTCAAAAACGAAATTACTTCGCGCACACTTTAATTATTCTTCTATCTCCCCACATCAAAGATATAGTGCTCGTCGATTTATTAATTTACTGACAAATAAATTAATCGACTTCTTTGTTATCCAAGACTAATACCACTCGACCTTCTTATTATACCGGATATAAGTCCACCGGCCAGATTTAGTATATTAATCCTTATGAGTTCATCTCAGGAGCGCCATCAACCCGGATGAATCGGTACATGGATTCCTTTGGACAAGTAACGACACACTAAGAAGTCAAACACGCATACCCAACTTACCGAGAACTAGGCCTCAATTGACCGCATCCTTTGGCAAATCAATGTACACTATGTCTAACTCTCATACCCGCTCTAGTCTAGGGATTAAGAGATTAGAATATTAGGTTCGAATTAGCTACAAATATCAGTACAAGTTAATTCGATCCCGAATAGGTCCTGCTCAATATGCCCCGGGCATATTCATATAATTCAATTAGTCTAGACAAACTAATTTTTCGAACCATACAATAACCTAAATCGACAGTATGTCCAAATTGTCTCGGTTACGAGCTTTTATTTATATATCATTACTTTAACCAATAACGAGATCTAATGTATCTTTCTACACCTCGTTATCTAGATATATGATATAAAGGGACAATGTAAAATATTGAAACACAATTGATATATAACTGGGAAAGAGTTTTTCATACAAACAAAGCTTTTCAGCATTCAAAACTAACACTAAGTTAACTCTATTCTTGCTTGATATGAATTCAAGTTTTACATGATATGAAACCTTCTTTTCCTTGATATGAATTCAAGTTCTACATGATATGAAATTCTGTTGATCATTTTTTTTATATAATTTCACATTTTATATCAATTAAATAATTTTTTTAAAAATAAAATAATAATTAAAAATATTTTTTATAATTTTTTAAAAAATTCAAAAATATGAAAAAAATATTGAATTGTTTAGAAAAAAAACGAAAAAAAAAAAAAGCCTCATGGAAGAAGAAAAAAAAAAGAAGAAATAACCCTTTAAATAATAATAAAAAAAGAAGGGAGTTGCGAAGAGAGGAAGCAGGAAAAAAAAAAAACCAAACCGCTTGCGTGTTGTCCACGTCTTAAAAAAAATTTGTGTGGGAGCCTTGGATGTGCATGCGTGTTTTCCACCCCAAAAAATTACTATTTTTGAGAGGGACAAAATTGCATTTTGGTCCTAGGATCACTATATAATTTGCCAGTAATGAATCTGCAGAGTTAAAAGGGAACAAAAACAAAAATAGGGAAGAAGAAAGAGGGAAAAAATGGAAGAGTATTTTTTAATACTTTTAAAATATCTCTAAATATTTACTAAAAATCTATATTTTTGCCCCAAATTACAGTTGACCAGTTTGACTTATACTAATAATCGGTTAATGGACAAAAAATGTTTAAAATTCCAGAAATAATTGGTACTTTTAGAGGGTCTGTACATGTGAAATCTAAAGTGAAATTTAGTTATAAATGACGTACCAAAACTTTAATTATTCCCTTTATAAAAAATCTTGGCTCATATTAGTGAGAAGTGTTTTGAGAAAGGTGCTCATGTTAGTTCTAGATATGGAAGTGGAAGGTATTTTTAGGAGAGAATGTAATTGGACATATTTCTAATTTCACTTTTTTTTTTTTTTTACTAGCATGGGATTTTGGTCTTTCTCTATTTCCATGTAAATAAACGAATTATTAGTTTTTCACTAAAACAAAAAAAATCATAAAATGTAATTTTGAATAAATATAGGTGATAACATAGGCAATTTATATGGTAACCACCCTATAATTTTATTTCCACTCAAAACATAATAAATGTTCTGAATTAAGATTAATAAACACGTGCGGAGGTCGCTTCTTTCGTTTTTAACAAACATGCGTTGGGGGCTGGGCGGGGCATTAAGGGCAAATTATAGCTCCTTCTTTCGTTTTTAATCTTAAACCCAAGAAGCCGTTTCTTTTATTTAATTTTTATATTATTTTATTCTTTTAATTGGGATATTTTTCCTTTTTTTATGTTTTCCTGAGCCTTTATTTTCGTCCGTTTTTTTAAATAATTCAATATTTTTTAATATTTTTGAATTTTTTTAAAAAATAATTAAAATTTATTTTTAATTTTTTTATAATTAAATAATTTTATATATTGTGATATGATTTTCTAAAGTATGCATATATGAATACATGGTATGACCGTTTTTGTTGTATGATATGAATTTTGTTGTCCGCTGATATTATTTTTGTTGTTCGTTGATATGATTTCTTTTGTCTTGTGATATGATATCTGTTATATGCTGATATGATATCTATTATATAATATGATATGTGTTATATGATGATATGATACCTGTTATTTGCTGATATGATATCTTTTGTCTTGTGATATGATATCTATCATATACTAACATGATATCTTCTATCATCAGATATCTACTCCATTTTTTGTCTTGTGATATGATTTCTTTTGTCTTGTGATATAATTTAAATTGTCTGCTCATATGATTTGTTTTGTTTTTGTGATATGATTTCTTATATATTGTGATATGATTTCGTTAGTCCACTAATATGATTTTTTTTGTCTTATGATATAATATCTGTTATATGCTGATATGATATCTTTTGTCCTCTGATATCTACTATATTTTTTGTCTTGTGATATGATTTATGTTGTCCGCTGATATAATTTCTTTTGTCTTGTAATATGATTTCTGTTGTTCACTGATATGATTTCTTTTGTCATTGTGATATGATTTGTTTAGTCTGCTGATATGATATCTGTTATATACTGATATGATAAATCGTCAGAAAGTGGCCAGTTGAAAAAAAAAATTTAAGAAAAAAAAAAGAGGTTATGGGTAAGAAAAGAAAAAAAATATTTAGAAAAAGTTTTTTTTAAGGAGGGACCAGCACGTCCAAAATAAAAAATAAAAAACAAATAAAAAAAAAAGAAAGAAGACAACCCGCCCTGGTTGTTAAATGGGGGAGAAAAACTTTCTAAAAATATGGTGGGTATATTGCTCCTATAGGAGCACTATATACCGATCCAATGATATATGTATTTCAAAATGTTATTTCTAATAAAAATTTTCGACCAAAAAAATTCCAAAAATCAATATGTGGACAAAAAAAGAAGAATTATAAATTTGTGATCGTAAATAGGCCTCTCGGATTTTGAAAATCTGAATGTCCATGAATTAGGATTTTTAAAATCCGAATTCATCAACAATCGGATATTTAAAATCCAAAATATCACCAAACTTAATTAAATTAAAAATTAATTAGTTTGATTAATTAGATTAATTAAATTTGGATTTAAACAATCTGAAATTCCTCAAATTCAGATTTTAAAAATTCAAATTTGTCAATATTAAGAAAAATTAAAGAGGATTATGAAAATGACATTTTTGAAAATTAATTAATTGAATTAAAATTATTCAGATTTATAAAAGTCGAATTGCTTCAATTCGGATTTGTAAAATCTGAATTGTGGTAAAAAAATTAAAAATAAAAGTGTTGATTTAATTAGTTAAGAATGAAATTACACCTTCTAATGTACCAAATTTGAAATGTAAAAAAATAAATCAATACGAAAGAACATTCATATTGAATTGAACAAAAAAATAAATAAAACAAAAATTATGAAATGTTGAAATATAATAAATATTATAATCAAATCCCAATATCAAAACACACAAATAAAAAACAAAAAAAAATATCTAACTACTAAATCCATATCTCGTAGGTGGAGGCGCATTTCTTCTACCTACTCTCTTTGGAATAGGTCCTGTACTAAAACCTGAACCCTATGAACTTCCACCTCGAGAACCTCTACCTCGAGATCCACCCCCACCTCCACCTCCACCTAGACCCCTTGGACCTCGTCATCGATGTAGTCATCCTCCTCCTCCTTATCATATTCAGCTTCTTCATCTTCGTCCCCAATATGTTCCACATGTAGTGGCTCTCCTTGCTCTTCATGGATGACCCTCATTTTTCTGCCTCCCCCTAGTGGAGGAGCGTGCCTTTGTTGGCGAGCCAAAATAGGGGCCTGAGTGAAAGGAGGTGGATCATCCACGAGTAATTGGGAACCACCATCATCGAATTCTTGAAGATGTGAAGACCCAAGGGTGAGGGCACTCTGGAAAGAGCTGGGCATCTCCTCGATGAATTGAAGTACTTCAGGGTGAGCGTCATCTCTGCGATAGTAATCAGCCTGAAATTGAATGCCCCTGTTATACCATTCACTCATCTGATCCGACTACAAAGAAATAAAATAAGTGTAATAGTTAGAAAAAAATCGATAATGATGGCATAAATTTAAAATAATTTAAACAAGTACCAAATGAAACACTCACATATACTCTGGCTCGGTTCATCGTACCACAGTAGCCAATCTGAGTGGGATCATCTCTACTTGGATCGTTTATGAGCTGCACTGTTCTGCGGTTATAACAGCTTTGGTACCCCGCGTCAACTATTGGAGGATGTCCCGGTATAGCGTCAGATAAATGCTTAGCTGACATCCTAACTCCCCAATGCTGAGTGTACGAGAACATTCAAGCCCCCAGTCAGCGTTCGGCCTGCCTCCCATACCCTTGCTATGCCCCATTTCATATACGTCTGCACGCATAGAATAAATCATTTGGGGGCCAGGGATAGGCTGATGGTAGCCAAATTGGCGAAGTACCCTAGAAGCCTCATGTGGCTTGTATGCGTCGTAGTAAATCATCCAAGTGTTGGACATCTAACACTCCCTCTCTTCTCGACAGTATGGTGGGAGTAACCATCAAACAAATCGTCCTCTAGATAAGGCTCCCAAATAAACTAAAAAAAAAAATAGAAAACCGATCAAAATGTTAATAAACATAATAATATTGAAATAATCAAAGAATTCGACAACAAAATTTAAACTAACTTCTTCCTCTCGGAGACCCTCTAGCTGATCTCTGATAGTGGTCAAATAATGAGTAGTCGTGCTGTCAAATTTCTTCGGGGTGTGCCACTTATCTGCCAAAGGGCAACCAATCATCGGTCGGTGACTAACAGCAACTCTAGTTGGTTTGACAACATGAATACGCTCCCAAGCCCATATCTGAATAATAAAATGAAATTGATGTTAACAAAAAATTAAATATGAACATAAATAATGTGAAAATAATAAAATGAAAAAATCATCTAAATAGAAAATAAACATATGAACGTTATCCAAAAAAATCACAAAATAAGTTTACCTGTAGTAGGAACGAAAAAACCGTAATATCTTGTGATTCCCGCCGCCAAACCTTGCAGAGGCAGCGGTACAAACTGCAGAGGGCTGTAGAACCCCAACTAAGTCTAGAACACCTCTCAGGATCCTCTATATTTTGTAGAAGATATTGAAAGATTATATGCCCGGGCCTAGCCAGAAACTCACTTTCGTGCTATGCATTCCAGAATCAGAATCTCTGGCTAGGCCTAGACTCTAGCACAATAGCTATTCTATTCCTTGCTTGAAATAACATTGCGCATGATCTTGGTTTGTACTTATTCGATTTACCACACAACAAAAATTTCTAATTGATAAGGTTTTGTCATGCCTGTCAAATTAATCCGAATTTTCTTACGGACTACAAAAATTTGCAGCAGTAGTGGTTTCGGGTCGAATCCCAAAGGAGTCTGAATTAATTTTAATGCCTAACTTGATCAATTTGAGTGAAGAGTTTTGAATTAAAGGAAAAGAACGGGAAAAAAAATTAAAGTAGGAAATTGAAGGCTGAAACTTGAATTTCAAAAGGATTAAGCTGATTAACAGTAGTTGAACAGAGCAGAACTTTTGTTGAACTACAACTAGTTAAAAGAAATTTAATAAGAGAGAATGATTCTGCAAGATAAAGATAAAAGGTAGTGTACTACTACTACTAAACTACGTCCCTTTGCTGGGAATTGTGTTTTTTTAAAGACTAATTCTGCCTCTATTTATAGGCATTAAAAACCCAACAACTTCCTAAATTAATTCAATCCCAACAGTAAATAAAATATCTGATTATCTACAAAAATATTCCACCAAATCTTGCAACGTTAACAAAAATCATAACTATCAGATTTCCCTTCAGCCAACAGTTTTTACCACGTCAAACTTTATCACATCTGCCTCTCCACTCTCTTCAAGTCAGCCCCTCCTTCAATAAATTGCACTTTAGTCCATATTAGTCCTTTTTTTTCTCCAAAACTCCCTGCCACATACCACAAATCATAATTTAGCCTAAATCACCAAGAATCACATTAAATAGGTGCATAATAATAACAAAATTAATCCTAAAAACTAACTAATTATGCACCTATCAAATTCCCCCACACCAAAACATGCTTGTCCCCAAGCATGACTCAAGAAGAAAAACCCAATAACACTTGGATCCTCCACATGCAATATATAAACAAGCAAAACTCACAATCAAATAGCAAACTTTTCACAGTATCAAGCATTTGAAATGGTTATCTCTAGTTCCTCATAACTTCCCCAAATTCAAATGACAAGAAAAAGTGACAACCACCTCACCAAGTAGTCTCTCATGCACTCAAAAGTGTATATTGGGACATATCCTCTCTCAAATTCACAACATAGCACGTTTTTGCCATAAGCTTGCCAATATATCATACTACCATTACTCAAATGAAGTCAATGCACAAATCAAAAGGACTTTTCACAGGATATAACGGGGCTTAGGACAAAAGGTTAGGACGAACAAAGAGAACACAAAAGGCTCAGTCATGAGAGAAAGTTACTACTTGATTGCCAACCATCCACCATCTTACCAATGATGACCCATGCAAAGCAACACTAACTCACAAAGTTCACGAACTTGACTAATGCTCACTTTTCCATTTTTTTCTCTCTTCTTTTTTTTCTTTATTTCACTTTCACTTGCATCTTGAGAGAAAGAACTTGTACTTTTTCTTGATTTTTTTCAAACACTCGTGCCTTTATTACTTAACATACGCGACTTAACTTTTCCTTTTTTTTTTTTTTTTTCTTTTTCAAGAGCATACTAACCTCTTTGTGAACTATCATTACCTTGCAATGTCCACCTTCATACTACAAACCCAAGGTCAACAACCAAGCACAACTTCTCTCACAACAAGGTAGAAATAATCAAGCTAAAACAGGTCTCGGTTTATTTTAATGACTTTTCACATCAAAGAACAAGTCCAAGCTTCAAAAGGGTTCACTAGTGGTAATCAATGAAGGTTGGAATTTTTAAAGAAAGCCAAAAGGGTTCATCCTAGTGCCTTTATCATATTTGCACAATGAAAACATAAGCAACAATAATATGCATAACAAGGCAAGTTCTAGAATCAGCAACCATGTGTGAAAACACTCTTCAACAACAATTGAGCACAAAAATTTTGCTCATATAAAGCTCAAACCTCACTTATCTAGGCTTTTGTTGTCACTTAAGCAAGCATTTGTCAATTGAGTCATCACAAAGAACAAGTTATAACCACCCAACACCTTATACTATTATTATTTTCTACTTTTCATGTTCATCTTACCTAATCACACATCGCATGTTAGTTTCCAAAACAAAGTAGAAAACTTCTCCCCCACACCTAGACTCTAAACACAATAAAACAAAAACACTCCCATAAACACACATAATCAAACAAACAACCCCCCCCCCCCCCCACACCAACACTCTACATTGTCCCCAATGTAGAAAATAGGCATAAAGAGGGTTGCAAAAATAAACACCACCAAGTCATAAAATAACACAAATACTTTAAACAAAACTAAAGCTAGTAAAGGGAAAAAGAAGCTTCTCTATTGTGGAGGTAGAGGAAATGGTGGCGTAAAGTGCAGATGAGCACAAAGCGCCTGAAGATTAGCATGCATTTCCTTAATGGTGGTGTGCAACACTTCGATCTCGTGACGTGCATCCAACAGCCCCTGTGAGGCAAAAACAGTCTCACTATACTCCTCCTCCAACGAACCTGCAAAAGATCCTCTAGACGGCTCCGGCGGACCAGGTTTGCTCGGCGAAAAAAAACATACTTCTCATCCCGTAAGTGAATCAATTGCATTTTAACAAGACAATCTAAATTTAATGGAGCAAGAGTACAACTGACGTGCAAAGAGTGATTTGTAAGGTCTAAAACTTTTAGATTAACAGCCAATTGTGTAATTAAGGAACCCAAAATCAATCCTCTACTAGGACGATTCACAGCACGTTGTACTTGAGTGACAAACCAATAAGCAAAACACACTCTTTTCCCTGCCAGCATTCTCGTCAGCAAAAACATTTCATGTGTATTAATCACCCCCGCATTATCTTTCCTACCAGAGAAACTGTAACCCAAAAATCTATGACACAACCTCAACACAGGATCCTGAAAATAATAATCCATGGATTTACTACTTTGAAAAACTGTCCTGGGGACCGGAGCTAGCTGTTTCCAAGCATTTAAACATTCACTAGGATAAAAATCAGAATGAACATCCAAAGCAGACGAAGTATAAGCTTCAGACTGCGACTCCTCTTCAGAAACAAATCCCAGGGCAATATCAAACTCAACCAAGGACATTTCAAAACATGTGTTCATTAATTGAAAACAAATAACCTTAGGTGAATCAAGTGTAAAATCCGTCTTTGGGGGCGTAAATGCCAATATAGCATAAAACTCATGGGTTAATTCAATGAATGTTGGACAAGACAATTGTAAATAAGCGGACCATCCAATATTATGAAACAATTTGCAAACATCATCATAGACATTTAATTCACGTAGAGTAGCTTCATCAAATCGTTTCATCGGAATGAATTTCTGAAAACGTACCTTCTCATAAGTCCTAAGCTGCTCTTTGGTTGCAAAATTTATTGGACATTGACGGGAAAGGGAAGGTGGCAACACAGCTGGACCAGACCTGGTTCTTGAGCGACTCCGAGGAAGTCTAATCGGCAACTGAGATCCCGGGGGTTGACGCTGCGGCTTACTTCGATTGGCCGGAATCGGTGCGGACTGCCCTTCCTCTTTGGAACTGTCTTCCTCATCCGACGGTAGGATGAGTTGTTGTTTAGCCTTTGCTTTTCCCCTCGCCATGGTCCTTGTTGTACCAAGAGGGTGGGAAAAGCTTTTCAGACCGTTCTTCGCCGGACGGAAGTAACAACGAGGGAGGCCGCCGATCAAAATTGGACAATTGTGTTGGTGGAGATGAAGATAGCAGCTGTGTGTTTCTTCGTAACCCCTGGCAATAGAAGAAGAAATGTGAGTAGGGTTACAAGAATTGCTGAAGGTAAAGTAAAGTTTTTTTTTTCTTTTTTTTTTTCAAACTTGAGGTGGGCATATCCTGGAGTAAATCCACTTCTGGAATGTTGCTTCTGATCTCCCGTGGGCATGCCGTAGGAAAAACTCTCCTCTGGAATTTTCAGTCATTGTACTGATTAAATCGACACGGGCGTGTTGTGGGAAAAATCCACTTCTGGAATTCTGGATGTAGCAGCTGATTAAATCGACACGGGCGTGTCGTGGGAAAAATCCACTTCTGGAATTCTGGATGTAGCAGCTAATTAATTGACATGGCCACGCCGTGAGATACACTCTTCTCTGGAATTTTCAGAAGAATTCACTCAAAACCCACCTGCAATATACTCGAAAAACACCAATTTAAAACCATAACTAACTAGAACATAAAATGAAAAACATAACAGAAAAACTCAGTTGGGTTGCCTCCCACTTAGCGCCTTTGTTTATGGTCTTTGGCTAGACCACTTACGATCATTCATAGGAAGGTAAGGACAAGCTAATCTCCTCCACATTCGCTACTTCAAAATTTTCAATGAAAGGTTTCAGTCTATGCCCATTTACCTTAATCAATTTACCTGACTCCATCCCTTCAATCTCAATCATACCATGGGGATAAACATTTACTACCAAGAAGGGTCTTTTCCATCGTGACCGCAGTTTACCTGGCATCAGTTTAAGTCTTGAATCATATAACACTTTTTGGCCTACAACAAACTTCTTCTTGCGAAGAAAACTATCATGCAGGAGTTTGGTTCGCTCCTTGTACATTAGGGCATTGTCATAAGCCTCCAACCGTATTTTCTCTAATTCCTGCAGCTGCAACTTCCTTTCTACACCACTTGCCTTAGCATTCATATTACACATTTTAACAGCCCAAAAAGAACGATGCTCAATACTAACAGGCAAATGGCACAACTTACCAAATACTAACCTATACGGTGACATTCCAATGGGAGTCTTGTATACAGTTCGGTAGGCCCAGAGTGCATCGTCCAAATGCCTGCTCCAATCCTTGTGCCCAGTATTCACTGTTTTCTCTAAAATATTCTTTATCTCCCGATTAGAAATCTCAGCCTGACCATTAGTTTGTGGATGGTATGCTGTAGAAACTCTGTGATGAACACCATATTTCCTCATCAATGCTTCCATGGTCCGGTTACAAAAATGTGCCCCTTGATCACTAATAATTACTCTTGGCACCCCAAACCTACTAAAAATGTTAGTCCGAAGAAAACCTGAAACAACTTTAGCATTATTAGTCCGGGTGGCTTTTGCCTCCACCCACTTTGACACATAATCCACAGCAAGCAAAATATACAAATTACCAAACGAGCTTGGAAAGGGTCCCATAAAATCTATTCCCCACACATCAAATATTTCACAAAATAATATTGGAACTTGAGGCATTTCATTACGGAAATAAATGGTACCCATCTTTTGGCATCTCTCACATCCCTTACAAAAGTTATAGGCATCTTTAAACAGAGTATTCCAGTAAAATCCACTATTTAAAACCTTCCTTACTGTCCTTCTAGGTCCAAAATGACCACCACAAGCAAAAGTATGACAATAAGCAAGAATCGACTCAATTTCATTCTCTGGTACACACCTTCTAATCACCTGATCTGACCCTATCTTCCATAAATAAGGCTCATCCCATAAATAATATTTTGCTTCACTTCTCAACTTATTTCTTTGAAAAGAACTCAATTCAGGTGGGAACTTATGAGTAACCAAATAATTCACAATATCAGCATACCAAGGTTCCTTACCTCTTTCCTCCTGTAAAGCCCATAAATGCTCATCTGGAAATGCCTCGTTGATGGCTACTCTTTCTTCCTCAACTGTTATTCTACTCAAATGGTCGGCCACCGAATTGTCAGCCCCCTTCCGGTCTTTAATTTCCCAATCAAACTCCTGAAGTAGAAGTATCCATCGAATCAATCTTGGCTTTGTTTCTTTTTTCCCTAAGAGGTACTTCAACGCTGCATGATCAGAATATACAGTTGTTTTAGTACCTAATAAATAAGATCTAAATTTTTCAAACGCAAAAACAATAGCCAAGAGTTCTTTTTTCGTAGTGGTGTAGTTGCATTGAGCTTCATTCAACGTTTTGGAAGCATAATAAATGACATGACATGTCTTCCCAACTCGCTGCCCCAACACTGCACCGACTGCATAGTGGCTAGCATCGCACATAAGCTCAAATGGCAACTCCCAATTTGGAGGTTGGACAATGGGTGCTGATGTGAGCAACCTTTTTAAAGTGTTGTATGCTTCCTTGCATTCTTCCCCAAACTCAAAAGGAACTTCATTTTGAAGCAATCTTGTCATTGGTTGTGCTAACTTTGAGAAATCCTTGATGAACCTGCGATAGAAACCTGCATGTCCAAGGAAACTACGCACCTCTCTCATATTAGTTGGGAAAGGCAATCTAGCAATTAAATCCACTTTTGCTCTATCGACTTCTATTCCTTTCTTAGAAATCGCATGCCCCAAAACTATCCCTTCCTTAACCATGAAATGACATTTCTCATAATTAAGTACTAAGTTAGTATTAATGCAACGTTCTAACACATGCTTCAAATTCTCTAAACAAACATCAAAAGAACTGCCATAAACCGTAAAATCATCCATAAAAATCTCAATGCAATTCTCAATCAAATCTGAAAATATGCTCATCATGCAACGTTGAAAGGTACCAGGAGCATTACATAATCCGAAAGGCATGCGACGATAAGAAAAAGTTCCGAAAGGACATGTAAAAGTGGTTTTCTCCTGATCTTCAGGAGCCACAACAATTTGATGATAACCCGAAAATCCATCAAGAAAGCAGAAAAATTCTTTTCCAGCTAATTTCTCAAGCATTTGATCAATAAATGGAAGTGGAAAATGATCTTTCCTAGTAGCTGCATTTAATTTCCTATAATCTATACACATTCTCCAACCACTTTGCATTCTCATAGGCATAAGTTCATTATCACCATTTTTAACCAAGGTAAAACTAGACTTTTTAGGGACAACATGCACAGGACTCACCCAATTACTATCCGAGATGGGAAAAATAATTCCTAACTCTAATAATTTTAAAATCTCTTTAAGAACTACCTCCTCCATTGCAGGGTTCAATCTGCGTTGTGGGTCACGAACCGCCTTAGAGTTAGGCACTAATGAAATGTGATGCATGCAAACAGCTGGACTGATGCCTTTGATGTCTGCTAATGTCCACCCTATGGCAGACTTATGCTTCTTCAACACTCGGATCAACTTATTCTCCTGCACTTCTGTGAGGTCATTTGCAATAATCACCGGCAGGGTACTATTCTCACCTAAGAACACATATTTCAGATGTGTAGGTAAAGGTTTGAGTTCCAAGGAGGGCGCCTGCAAGACAGAAGGTAATACTAAATTAGCACCCTGAAATCCCTGCACCAACTTATTTGATAACGAAAGTTCAGAGTTCAATATTTTTCTATCACTTCCTGTTGTAGCCTCTATTGGTACATTTTCCTCCATAAGAATTCCTTCTCCAAGCTCATCCTGCAACCAATTATTTTCCACATGCTCTTCCACACACTTATCAATAATACTTATATCATAAATAGATTCAACATTCTCTGAATAATCCATGGTATTATAAATATCAAAATCCATAGAAAAACCATTAACCCTGAAAGTTACCATTCCTGAATTAACATCAATTACAGTCTTGGCTGTTTTCATAAATGATCTGCCTAACAACATAACAGCTTCACTAGGTGAGATGTCATTGCCCATATCAATTATATAAAAGTCCACTGGAAAAACAAACTTATTGATTTTCACCAAAACATCTTCCATTATCCCCCTTAGGACGCGTAGTTGACCTATCTGCCAATTGAATTATTACATTCGTAACCTTCATAGGTCCTAAGCCTAGATAATTAAATAATGTTAATGGCATGACATTTACTGAGGATCCTAAATCCAACATGGCTCTTCTAACCAATTTATTACTTATTACGCAGGATATTGCAAATATACCAGGATCGGAGCATTTTGTGGGTAGCTCAAGTGGTTATCCTTGTATGACGGTTGACATAATTTGTCCTACCTGTTCCTTCCCTTCCTCAGGTTTCCTTCTCCTCGTGCATCTTTCCTTTAAAAATTTGGCGTATCTAGGCATGTGATCAATTGCCTCCAGAAGAGGAATATTAATTTCTACCCTGCGAAATATTTTAGAAATTTCTTTTTCCTCTTCTTCCTTCTTAGATTTCCTAAACCTGCCAGGAAAGGGAACATGAGTTAGAACATTATGGTCATCCTGTTCAACTTCAGCTCTCACCTATTTTTCTTGGGGTGGTGTCTCTGCTGATTTCTGAATTTTTGGAACCTCATTCTGCACTTCTCTCCCACTGCGAAGTGTCATGGCACTCGCATTTTCCTGTTTAGAAAGGGATGTTCCTGCTTCCGTTTCGCTCACCCTACGGGCCAATTGTGCAATTTGTTTTTCCATGTTCTGAAAATTGGCCCGAGTTTCCTTCTGGAAAGCCTGAGTGCTTGTGGCCAGGTTCATAACTATCTCCTCCAGATTCATGTTGGGTTTTTGAGACACTGAAGGAAGCTGATAGGGCTGCCTCATTGCTGGAGGTTGGTACGCCTGAGGTTGTTGAAATCCTGGCGGCCTGAAATTTGAATTGGGCTCCCTCCACTTTGAATTATTCTGCGTTGGGTATTGATCATATCTCCCCTGGGGCTGACCAAAGTATCCTCCAACTTGGTTGACTTGCTCATTTGGCTCATTCCTAATGGCGGGGCATGCATCTGTGGCATGTCTAGGCATCAAACATATCCCACAAGCCTTTGCCTGTTGCATTTGACCTACAGCCAATTGACGTACTAAGTCAGTTAAAGCGTTAAGTCGTTGGTCAATTGAATTGGTACTTACCTCAGAAACAATTTCTCTTCTAATCCCGAATTACTGTGCATTGGCTGCCATGTTGGAAATCAAAGTTTTAGCTTCAGCAATGGTTTTGTTCATCAGGGCGCCACCACTTGCTACATCAATATTGCTCATATCTCCATCTAAGAGCCCCTCATAAAAGTACTGTATCAGCAGTTGTTCAGGAATTTGATGCTGGGGACAGCTGGCACACAGTTGCTTGAATCTCTCCCAGTAGTTATGCAAAGTCTCTCCCTGATGTTGACGAATTCCACATATATCTTTCCTGATATGTGCAGCCCTCGATGCTAGAAAAAATTTCTCCAGAAATTGCCCCTTGAGTTCATTCCATGTGGCTATCGATCCTGGAGATAGGTCATATAACCAGTCCTTTGCTTTATCTGCAAGTGAAAAAGGAAAGGCCTGTAATTTTACCTGTTCCTCTGTAACCCATTGGTGTCGAACTGTTGAGCAGACCACGTGAAACTCTTTTAAGTGCTTGTGAGGGTCTTCACCTGCACTGCCATGAAAAACCGATAATAAGTGCATTGTTCCAGATTTTAATTCAAATGGAGGAATATTATCAGGCAAAGCAATGCATAAAGTTTGATTATTGATATCAGGTGTTGCCAACTCCCTTAATGTTCTTGCAGCCATGGAAATTCCTTCTTCAAATTCTGACTCGTTCCTGGTTGAGCTAGAGCCAATGGTATCGTTTGAAGAAGATGGCGAATTGCTGGACTTTTTCTTCGTCTTTGTTTCTCGCCGATTTGCTCTAGCCAATTTCTCGATCTCTAGAATATAGGTTAATTCTCCTGTACGGGAAGAACGCACCATAAACCAGGAAAAGTAACAAAAATGGGGGGTACGGTATCGTGAAATAAAGAAGAAAAAAAATTACGGATGCAAAGAAAATTTTGTAAATATTAAAAGGAAAACAAAAATATATATATTTTTTTCAAACTAAAATTCACAATAAAACAATTAAATAAAATAAATAACTCTACGGAATACACCAAAACAAATTAAAGATGAGAAACGTAAATAGCAATATGTCCCTACTCACAAATTCACTGGCGTAAAAACACTAAAACACTTAATTAAACAAACGTAAACAGCAAATTTTTGTTTTTTTTTCCAAAGCTAAAATTAACAATCGAAAATAAAAGTGAAGAGATTAAAATCATAGAAACACATAATCAAATTAAGAATCAAAATTCTTGACTCCCCGGCAACGGCGCCAAAATTTGATAAGGTTTTGTCATGCCAGTCAAATTAATCCGAATTTGCTTACGGACTACAAAAATTTGCAGCAGTAGTGGTTTCGGGTCGAATCCCAAAGGAGTCTGAATTAATTTTAATGCCTAACTTGATCAATTTGAGTGAAGAGTTTTGAATTAAAGGAAAAGAACAGGAAAAAAAATTAAAGTAGGAAATTGAAGGCTGAAATAAGAGATGGAATTAAAACTTGAATTTCAAAAGGATTAAGCTGATTAACAGTAGTTGAACAGAGCAGAACTTTTGTTGAACTACAACTAGTTAAAAGAAATTTAATAAGAGAGAATGATTCTGCAAGATAAAGATAAAAGGTAGTGTACTACTACTACTAAACTACGTCCCTTTGCTGGGAATTGTGTTTTTTTAAAGACTAATTCTGCCTCTATTTATAGGCATCAAAAACCCAACAACTTCCTAAATTAATTCAATCTCAACAGTAAATAAAATATCTGATTATCTACAAAAATATTTCACTAAATCTTGCAACATTAACAAAAATCATAACTATCAGATTTCCCTTCGGCCAACAGTTTTTACCACGTCAAACTTTATCACATCTGCCTCTCCACTCTCTTCAAGTCAGCCCCTCCTTCAATAAATTGCACTTTAGTCCATATTAGTCCTTTTTTTCTCCAAAACTCCCTGCCACATACCACAAATCATAATTTAGCCTAAATCACCAAGAATCACATTAAATATGTGCATAATAATAACAAAATTAATCCTAAAAACTAACTAATTATGCACCTATCACTAATTAAAAGCGAAATCTTAGAAGTATACCTTTGAAGCGTGAACTAAGGTGATCGCTTGTATGACTCAAGACTTTGATTTCACGTTGTGTGGGCAACGATCTAGAAATCAATTGATCAGCAATCAACACAAAAAACTACGTCGGAAACCAAAACCAAAAAAATCTGCCGCCTGCGGCCTACGCGTATATCTTCACGTGCCATCGATTGTCCACGCGCCGCCGCCCACTTTTTCCATGCGCCGCCAATGAGCTAGTGTAGCAACCGGCCGGCCGATCTAGGAGAGAGGGCAGCCGCTAGGATTCTCAAAAAATCCAACTTTGAGGGAGAAATAATTATTTCTCTCTCTAGGATTTTATTTCTCTAGTTTCTTGAATTATGAAACTATTGAATTGTGTGTCTTGAATCAACGCGTATACCCTGTATACTGTGTACATGTGCCTAGTGTTTATATCCCACTCTCACTACTATATAGTAGCTTCACGCGCGCGAACCCCGCGCAAAACCCACTTGCTAGCAGTTTCCTTTTTCAAAACCCCAACTCCTTCCCATCAAAATATTCCATAACTTCCAGCGATCAAACCCTAAAAAAACTGATTTCTGCTTCCAATCTTCAAAAATCCAGACGAAACACGAATCGAACGAAATTTCTGACAAAGTTTCCGACAGAGAAGAGCAAAAACCCACTGGAATAACTTCAATCCAGGCAACCTACGTCCCGTAACGTTAATACACTACATCAAAACTTCACAAAACTACAGGTAATACATTGCAAAATCTACTACATCATTTACTATAAACTAGTTTTCACTGGAATTGATGGATTTTTGAAACCCTATTTTCCCGTATTTGCTGTATTCGATTATAATGCTATACTAGAAGTTGCTCTGTTACTCTTCAAACTACTGTAAATAATGTTCTATTACTCTAAATAATGCTATTACTCTGAATTCTACTAGACATTGCATCGTCTTTGTTGTTTCTGTTTGTACTAAAATTAAAATTCTGTGTTTCCTAATGGACGTTGCGGTAGTAATTGATGGACGTGGTGGATATGTAACTAGACATTGCTGCTTGTTTTTCTACTAAAAGTAGAATTGTTTTTGTTTCAAATTTGACGTTGTGATATATGTTATACGAATTAGAGGATTCAAAATCTGTTTCGTTTTTTAATTGGATGAAATAACAATTTTTTTTGTGTGTTTCCTAATGGACGTTGCGGTAGTAATTTTTGGGACGTTGATGGACGTGGTGGGTATGTAACTTGACGTTGCTGGTTGTTTTTCTGCTAAAAATATAATTGTTTTTGTTTTAAATTTGACGTTGTGATATATGTTATACGAATTATAGGATTCAAAATCTGTTTCATTTTTGAATTTGATTAAATAACAATTTTTTTTTGTGTGTGTTACCTAATGGACTTTGCAGTAGTAATTTTTGGGACGTGGTGGGTATGTAACTGGACATTGCGGCTTGTTTTTCTCCTAAATATAGAATTGTTTTTGTTTCAAATTTGACGTTGTGATATATGTTATACGAATTAGAGGATTCACAATCTGTTTCATTTTTGAATGAGAGAAAATAACAATTTTTTTTGTGTTTCCTATTTGACATTGCCGTAGTAATTTTTGGGACGTAGATGGACATGGTGGGTGTTTAACTGGACGTTACGGTGCCTTTGCTGTTTGTTTAATTTAATAAAAGTAACATTGTATTTGTTGTAGGTATGTTATAGAAATTCGATGACCAAAAATGTGTTTTGTGTTTTGTATTTATTAAAAAATAATAAATTTTTGGTATTTGTTGTTGGACGTTGCTGTAGTTTTTTCAGACGTTACTAGACGTTGTAATCATAATGTTAAGAATTTTGTGTTTTTGTTTCTGATAATTATTTCCCTAGTTCATTGCAGGATGGTTAACTACAAACAACCCGCAAAAAGATCAATACCAAATACAGATGATGGTTTCGTCACAGATTCCACACCATCACCAACACCAAGTAAATATAATGCTGCTGCACCAAGTGAATATGACTCTCAAATTCCATTAAACCAATACATACTCAAAAACAAAACAAAAAATGCCAGCCCTAAAATTTCTGCCAAAAAAAACTGGATTCCCTTGTTGATGCAGCAACAAAACACATCCTCAACCCTCAAAAAATCCACAGCCAAAGTAGAAACCAACAAAAACCCAAGATCACCAGTCTAACACCAAAAAACCATCAACAACAAAACATCCTGTTGCCTAAAAACCACCAACAAAACAGAAACCAAAAAGACTTAGAGACGAAACAGAATCAGAAGAAGATGAACCACAACCAAAACAGAAACAGCCTGCTAAACACAAAAAAACAAAAACAAAAAAGTAACCAAAGATACCAAAACTTCAATCATGTATGAAGACTTTGTGATCTTTTTACTTTCATATTTTCTATTATCATATCAACATGTTGTTTGAGGACGTTGCGGTAGTTATTTTATGGACGTTGCGGTAGTTATTTTATGGATGTGGTATGTATTATAATAGACGTTGCGAAATATTTTTTTTTATGTGACTGATTTTTTTCATTTATTTATATCGCAGTCAGTCAAAAAAATAAACAAAAAATATCTCCTAAGAAGGCCAAATTCCAAATAAGGACCAACATTGTTGCATTGTACAAGCTTGTAAGACATTTGACTGAGCAGCAAAAACAGGCAGTGAGAGATATTGGATTCGGATCGTTGCTTGATATCAACTTAAATCAACTGCCATGTGGATTAGGAGAACATCTGTTGCGGTCTTTCACAATCTCAAACAACAGGTGCAAAATCCAGTTGAATAGTGGCAGCATTGATATTGAAGAAGAAGATGTCAGGCATGTGTTTGGAATACCACGTGGTGGTATTAAGATTGAAGAATACACCTCTTCTGATCTATACTCTGATGACTACAAGAAAGAAATATAAAACTTCCATTCCAGACATCCAGGATCCATTAGCAACGAAGGGAATCAAAGAAAACCAACCACAACACAAATGGCAGATTATATCAAGCAACACAAAGACTATGCAGATGAAAACTTCAAAATAGACTTCACAATCTACATGGCAACAACTCTCCTTTGGGCTTACACGGATTTAAGTTTCTGACAATCACTACTGAAGAGTGTCAAAAATGTAGAAAACATCAGAAACATGAATTGGTGCGAGTTCACCATCAGAGGCTTGATACAATCAGTCAAACATTGGAATGACACAAATCTAAGAGTAATCTTTAAAGGATCTCTCCCATTCATTGTGGTAAGTACTTCCAATCTACTTTATAAACATTGTGCACTTGATTTTTATCAGACGTAACTAACATTTATTCTTTCATTTTTTTCATGCTACTGTATCTGGACAGAGTCAAAATTCATGGTGAACCCATACGTCTAAGAAATGTGCCTCTACTCTCACATTGGGACTATGAAAAGTATACAAGAAGAGAGGCAAAAGAGACAACAATGGGTGGATTTGGAAGGGGAAGAATATTGACAAGGGATGAGATGAAAAACCAGCTAGAAGATGATGAAATCCTACAAGATGATCAAATCCCAGAAGATCAACATCAGGTAATATTCACATTTTCAAACACAAAAGCATTATTTGTTCTAGACGTGGAAGGACATTGTGGATATTATACTGAATGTTGTGGATATTAACTTACACCTGTCTCTGTTTCTATTTTTATTTTTAAAAGCATTGGCCTCATGATGTTGATTATGATAATGATGATGATGATAATGCTGAGATAAGATATGAAGAAATACCAGAGAAGCAAGATCATGTAAAATTTGGAATCCAAAATTACTATTTCTCTTATACATTAACTAGACGTAACTAGACATTGTGGCTTTGTTATTGGACGTTGCGTTAGTGTAACAGGACGTTGCATGTGTATAACAGGACATTGCGTGTGTATAACAGGACGTTGCGTGTATTATTCACTCACAAATAACTCATCTGTTGTTCCTTTTTTATTGTGTACAGCCTATTGATAATTCTGATGAAGCCAAAATCAGAAGACTTAATCAAGGAATGACACGATTACTCAAGGAATACACCAACCTCATCAAACTTGTAGAAGAAACAAAAGCAATACAAGATAATCCAGCATTGAGGATGCTTGAAGTGATATTGAAAAAAATGAAAAATCTCTTCAACAATGTCACCAAAGAAACAGTACAAGTTGATGATGTTGCTGCTGACGTACCAAGTCAACCTCCCACTGACTTTGAACCAATGTTGAGTCAACTTGAAAAGATGCTCCAAAAACAACAAGAAGAACTCAACAAGAAGATTGATGCTACACAAACAACTCAGTATCCTGCTGATATTTTGAGTCAAGTGGATAAGATTGTTCAAGAAGAGATCGACAAGAAGTTTGCTGCATTTGTCACACCATAAAGTCGGAATGATAAAGATAACATTGCTGCACTTCTCAGTCAGATTGATAAGATTGAAAAAGAACAACAAGAGACAAACAAGAAGCTTAAAGAAATTAAAGAAATTATACCACCAAGCTTCGACCTTGGCATAGACTTGTCACAGTAGCATGAGCCAAGGCCAAGGAATCTACAAAAGGAGTATGATGCTTCTCAGCAGATACAAGCTGATCCACAGGCTCAAAAACTGGAAGAAATCAGACAGTGAGTAATACTATAATTCATTCATTTTGTATCATAATATTATTACTGATAGATACATTTTCATTATTTCTCTACAAAATCATCATGGATGAGAAAGACAATCCGCTGGAAAGACATGATGAAAATCCAAAGCCAAACCCAAAGCATCGCCAGATCAAGCTTCCATTGGCACTGAGGAGTCCATTTTACTATTACATCAAGCCTCCAAAGAAGTAAATGCTGGATGTAAATCTTTCCAAGAAAGAGGAACTGATGATCAATTTCGCATTCCTCATTAAGGATATGAAAAGGGATAAGACTCACCACAAACTGTAAGTACATCAAAAACATTATCATCCAACAAAATTAATTATTTATCCTTACTAACTTATAATCCAACAAATGCAGTGAAACACTCTACAGCTTTGGAAGAACGGTCTTGACTAGGCTAGACTTCCACACCATGTCACCAAATAAATGGGTTAGTATGGAAATCCTAAATGCATGGTGCGCCCATGAAAACTACATAAGAAGTTTTCCTGGCAAGCTAAGAGACAAATCTGGGCTAAAAAAGTTTTTCTTCATAACCAGATTTTTGGTAAGAACATTTATATTTGCAAGAAATAACAACTGTTTGTATTTGCTTGTCGAACATTGCGGTAGTTAATTTTTGGACGTAGTGGGACGTGGTAGGTACTATAGTGGACGTTGCGATAGTTGATTTTTTGGACGTTGGGGGACGTGGTGGTTATGTAACAGGACGTTGCGACTTGTTAACTATTTCTGTTTGAGATAAAAGTAGCATTGCCTTTTTTGCTGTTGGAAAACCTTTAACTGACGTTGTGTATTAATTTTGATGCAGTTGATTTTCACCAATTACAAAAAAAAGTTTCCAATAAGATGGTGAAAATGCACAACAAAAATGTTTTCGTGATTGGATGCAGGAAGAACTTGCTCGATTCCACCATAGCTTGGAACATTTCAATTTCGAGTTTATAAGTACATTTACAAAATCATTCATTAAGTATACATATCAAATTCTATTTTATAATTTTTTTCAATCACAATAAGGTTTATTTCCCCATCATCGATGGTGGACACTTCACCACCCTGGCCATTAATATCCAGGATGCATATGCCAAAGTTCTCGACAACTTAGGACCAAATCAAAATCGATTGCATCATGACGTCCTAACAATGTTTGCAAGAATAATGAATGAGGAGAAAAAAGGCCAATATCCAGAATTCAAACAAATATAGACTAATTTATTAGAATATGCGGATTTGCCTTGGAAAGATCAAAATAACAGATGCGATTGCAGAATATACACCATAAGGAAATATTATTTCTCTTACTACTTGTTGTATTACTTGTTTTTGTGACGTAGATAGACTTGGTGAGTTAGTTAATAATTGCTGTTCCTGTTTGCTGTCGGACGTTGCTATAGTTGATTTTTTCAACGTAGGTGGACGTGGTGGGATTTTAACGGGACATTGCGGGTCATTACTATTGCTTATTATTGTTAAACTTCTATTTTGCAAAATAACTTCCACTAGTTTGTGTTTACTATCAGGCACATGGAGATGTATGAAGGTGATTTGGATTTCAATTATGACAATCTTCTCATCCAAAGTAAGAAGGCCAATGACAAAAGCGTATTCATCAGGTTGCAAGCCAAGTATTCATACAATATCCTGATGTCTCCATCGAACATGATAAAAGATGAGATCAAGCAAAAAGCATTGGACTACTACCATAAGAATTATCATCTTTTATTAACCATGGCACAGGAGTCATTGCCTATGCCCACTGGGGAAAAAAAAAAGCGAAAGAGAAGAATATGATTTGCCTGATTCAGATCCAGAGATTGCAAATCCAAATCCGAAACAACAACCACCAAAGAAACAATAAAAACAGAACCCCCGAAATAAAAAATAAATAGGTTTCTTTGTATATTTGTATATTTCTTATATTTGCATATACTTTCCACTATATATAATTTATCAATATATATAATTTTATTTCAATGAAATGTCTTTCAACTTTCATTTCTTTAACCTTTCAATGAAAAATAACTCCCGCCAAAACCAACCACGTACGTTTAATATAAACTCTTTCAAAAATTCTACTATAAACAAGACCCACGTCTGGTAACGTCCATACAATGTCTAGACCAAATCACTTCATTCAGACGTTACGATAGTTATTTTTTAAGACGTTATGGGACGTGACGGACATATCAAGAAAAATTAAAACTTAAAGTATATAATATTTATTAATCATAACCGTACAACGTCCTGGCACTTCTGAAAAACAACTTCCGCCAAGTCCAATCAACACTCCATCACTTCATTCAATTTCATCAACCACTTACTTATTAATAGTTTCAATTACATTCATATTAATTGCCAAACCAACCACATACGTTCAACATAAACTCTTTCAAAAGTTATACTATGAACAAGACCCACGTCTGGCAACGTCCATACAACATTTCCTCTGCTTTTCTTTTTCCCTTCCAAAAAAAACAACCCACAAACCTGAACTATTTCTCACCAATTTCCTCAATGGCCCTTCGCTACATTATTCGTAACATGAATATCTTTGAAGAAAACCAAGAATCACCACAACAAATGCCGCCACCACTGCCACTTCCGCTTGACCATATGCCGATGAAGCATATGTTCAATATAGAAGATAATTCAAAACTCATGCTATTTCTCACCAAAAAAGGTTTGACGGGATTATTGCCAATGGACCGCCAATTCGTAAACAGAACGCTGGTACTAGATTTCTATGATGCACTACACAACAAAGATGCAATAAATATAGTGAATGTGAGGGGTTTTAGATTTAGCATATCAACAAAAGCAATTAACACGCACTTGTCCATGAGGAACCAAAATCCTGATGCACTAACACATGAGGTTATCCGAAGAAGAAGTCCGACCAAGGAAGAAATCAGAGCAATATTAAAGCAAAATGTTGACATCCCAGATGATTACTGGATGATCAGATTGGAAGATCTGAGCACATTTGCAAAGACATTGTACACGTTCCTACATTTCAATGTCGCTGCAGGAGAAGTCTCCAAGACATTCGGGTTGCAACTGTTAATTACCATGATGGCAAGAAAAAAAATCAATTGGGGCAACATCATCAAATACTACATGGAAGAAGTTGGCACAACATGGACTCAGAGTATCCTTTATCCCAGCCTAGTCATGGACATGTGTGGAATGATTGGAATCCTAAAACACAATGATAATGAACTGGTGACACTTCCAACATATCTTGATGACATCTCTTGCATTCTTCTTGACATTGACAATGCAAGACAAAATCCTACGCTTGAACCATCCTTAAGCATAGGTAGTAATTAAAAAATTTATTGTACAATAAATTATAATTTTTAATATAATCTCTAGTTTTCTTTTAATATCACTATTTTAATTTATAGTTCAATTATACAACATCCTAAAAACGTAGTACTACGTTTGTGTTTCAATAAAATAAGAAATGTTTCTCTTTTCATATCAGACGTTGCGATAGTTGTTTACGGGACGTTGTTGGACATTGTTGGACGTGGTGAGATATTCACTTTCAAAAACCAATTCAAAAACAACAAAACTTCTTCAAAAAAGGGCCAAAAATCACTACCAAAATCACTAAATTCTCCTTTCTGTTGTAATTTGTTTTAATCTACATATCATTTTCTTCAATTTAGTAGAACAACGTCTGTTAATAAAATCGCAACGTCCATATACGTCACAACACGTCCATCTTGTAAAACTAAACAACTGAAACGTCCATCTTGTAAAACTAAAATATTCATCATTTACGTCCCAACGCATCCTGAAACGTCAAGTATATAAACAGGAGCGACTTTAAAACTTCATTAATTGCATCAGAACAAAAAACCATCCCGAGTTTCCAAGCATACCTTCGTTACAAACAAGAAAACTATCCACTCCTATAAAAACAATTGGTAAAACAATTTTTAACATTCGCTTTGGTAAAACTTAAAAATTCCTTCGCTTTCCTTCTTCCCTTTCAAACACAACAATCCGAAAAACATCTTCACGTTCCAATGGCCTGTCGTTATATTTTTCCAAGCATGAACATATTCGAAGAAAACCAAGACCCGCAACCACCAATACCTCCATTACTCCCGCTTGAACAAATGCCAATGAAACATATGTTCAGCGTAGAACACCATTCATAACTCAAAATGTTTCTCGACAGAAATCATTAGAGTGGATTGATGCAAATGAACGACCAGCAGGTAAACAGATCGCTGACCCTAGAGTTCTATGATGGTCTGCATCATAGAAATAGACTAAATACAGTTTACGTCAGAGGACATTTAATCAGAACAACTACTAAAGCAATCAACGACCACTTGGGCATCAGGAACTTGGGTCCCCAGTCTTTACAACATGATGATATTGCCCGTTTCCAACCAACCATGGAGGAAGTCCGAGCAGTATTAAAGCAAAACATTAACGTCCCAAACAATTATTGGACGATCAGATTGGAATATCTGAATAATTTTGCAAAAACACTGTACACATTCCTTCGTTACAATGTCGCTGCAGGACAAGTCTCCAAGTCATTCGGTTTGGCCCTTTTAATTGCAACAAATGCAAGAAAACGTATCAATTGGGGCAACATCATCAAATTCTACATGGAAAATGTTGGCTTCTCAAATGGGTGGACTTGGAGTATCCTTTACCTCAGCCTCGTCATAGACATGTGCGAAATGTCTGGAATCCTACAATCCCATTATGATGAAGTGGTTCCACTCCCTGAATATCTTGGAGATTACTCTTCCATTCTGCTTGACGAGGATGATGCCTCAAGTGTATATAGCAATGAGTTGTAATAATAATTTTAATAAAATTTCATTATTTTCTTTTCATATCAGTATCTTAAACTTTCTCATTTCATATCAGACGTTGCGATAGTTGTTTATGGGACGTTGTGGGACGTTGTTGGACGTGGTGAGACATTCACTTTCAAAAACCAATTCAAAAACAACGAAAGTTCTTCAAAAAATGGCCAGAAATCACTACCAGAATCACTAAAACTAGCACAACGTCAAAAACAACTAGCACCACGTCCAGAAACGTCTACATCCATGCATTTGTAATAATAATTTTAATAAAATTCCATTATTTTCTTTTCATATCAGTATCTTAAAATTGCGTATGACGTACAACGGCCGAAAATGGAACTGCAACGTCCTGGAACGTCTAATAAGAAAACCAAATAAAACAACCAATAAAATTTTGTGATTCCTTATGGACGTTGCGAATATTTTTTTTTTTTTTTGGACGTAACCAAACGTGCTGAAACGTAACAACTAATATCAAAACACAACTCATTATGCCACAACGTCCTACTACGTCCAATTACGTCTACAAAATCTCAAATTAAAAGTAATAAACATTCATTTTCCAAATCAAATGTTAATTACAAATATAAATTCATCTCAATTCCTGTAATTATCTCACTCAACTACACCATCTGAACTGTTCCTTTTGTATTTTCTACCTCTCGAAATATTCCTTTTTTTCTCCATTGTACTCTTTGGCCGTACATTTCGAGCACCTTTTGGTCTCTTCCCTTTCGGATCTCCAATTTCTCCTTCTGTACCATCATCATCATCATCCACATCTTCACCTCCTCCTTCCAATCTAATACCAGCTAACTCAGCAATGCAATCTCTAAGATCTTTGAATTTATCATCTATAATTCCATGAGAAATAGAACTCGACTGACATAATTGAATCAATCTCAAATACTTCTTGCTGGCAGCATGCCTCCAAACAGAACAGTAAACATAATCTCCTTCACTTCTCGGACGTGAATTGTGAAATTGAATCTGACGGCCATATGTCACACCCTTAGTCCACCTTTGCAATATACACCTATCGGGTAGTATCTATAAAAAAAAAGTAATTAATTAATTAATCAACAAAACAAGTTTCACACCAACAAAGTCTGGTATTTTATAATCAACGTCTATAAAAACACTATCGCAACGTCAGATTAACACATTAACAACGTCACAAAAAAAAAAACAAAAACTCAACCAATAAAAATTCATACCTTAACACAATTCAGGTTAAAAACACGAAGTGAATGACCGCATAATATCCCAACTTCATTGAAATATTTGTTGCTGCATTCTATCCAATAAGTCAGCTTATCAAACAACACAACATATTAAAAAATGTCTTCTCCATCCCACCAGACATGATATTGAATTAACTTGTCATCTTCACAAACGTTTAATAATTGTATAAAGTCATGTCTCTAAACTGAGTCTCAAACATACGATATGCATTAATTGTGTAAACTTCAGAAGCTTGAATTAACATCGAATGTTTTGGAACAAACAAATTCGACTTCCCTTGATGACACCTGTAGTTTTTTTCATTTTCATTATTCCTCCAGTCATTCACCACATCTACAAACTGATGGTAAAAATCGCAAAGTGATGATGTTTTGCTTAGCCGCCTTGAAATCGCACAATTTGTTGACTCACTCCTTTGAGATGAGAGAACCCCTCCAGAAAAGTAATCTTTGTTAAATGCAGGACACCATTTCTCGCGAATCTCATAGAGATCATTCAACCACTTAATATTTCCACATTCATATTTAGCCACCATGCTGTAAACAAACAAAAAAAGCGAAAAAATGTTTCCGCAACGTCAAAAAAAAATACCACAACGTACGTAAAAACACTATTGCAACGTCCAAAAAAACACTACCGCAACGTCCTTACCTGTCCCAAACATGCTGAAACTCTTCCTTTGTAACCACACTGTAAAGAAGGCGTTGAAACAATTTAGAAAAACCTGTGTCATCATGCAATGAAGGTAAGTTCTTCCGGAAGTTCTCACTTATATGCCAAAGACACAACCGATGACGAGTTGATGGAAATACATCCTTTATAGCTGCTGTCATCGAAAATGCTTGATCTGTCATCAAAGTAATTGGTGCTTGACCATCGATGGACCTCAAAAACGTCTTAAACAACCAATTAAATGATTCAATCTTTTCATTCTTTATGAAAGCAAATCCAAACATAACATTACGACAGTCATTGTCCATTCCAATAAATGGTCCACATATCAAACCATACTTGTTTGTCCTATAAGTCATGTCATGAACAACCAAATCTCCAAATATCTTGTAATCCGCCTTCTTTTGTCCATCACGCCAAAACAAATTACACCATGATGAATCGCTGTCCAACTCAAAATCAAAATAGAAATCCTATTCATCACAAGACCTTTTCTGCAATATCTCAAAAAGTGTATTTGCATCACAACCATCAATGGTCTTTTTCTTCTCAATTTCCATATGATTATAAACATCTCGTGAAGTAAAACCTACTTGAGATGGTCCACCAGCCTGTTGCAAAAAAAAAAAAAGTTATAACTACAACGTCCAGAAATGTCAATAATAATACTCTCGCAACGGCCACTTACGTCCACAAGAAAACTATTAAAATCAATTACCTCTTTGCACAACACTCTGTAACCATCTGAAACACAAACACCAGAATCCTTCTAAATCTTCAAATAATCAAATGATAAAGAATTCATATTTCTACAAGAACACAATAAGTGTCTCTGATGTTCAAAGCACATCTCATGATTGTGTTTTCGGAAATGCTTTTGCACCTCCCAAATACCATCATCAATTCTCCTAAATTCAACAAACGCATTACATTTCGTTCGAACGTCCAATTTAGAATAAATCCTCTCATTCTCAATCTTATTTTTATAATCCTTCTCACCTTACTTCCAGCACACAAACTGTCTCATATATAACCCATCTTCCTTGCTACGAGATTTATGCTTCCTAATACTAAAACCCAATTCAAAAGCATATTTGTTATACAAATCGTATGCCTCATCTACGCTACCAACTCTTTGACCAATCAAAGACAGCATCGACTAATTATCCATTGATTCCATATCTGAGAAAAAACAAAAAAAGGGAAAAAATAATAATAACAACTTAAGCAATGTCCCATTTATTACTTACGCAACGTCCCAACACGTCCCACTTATTACTTACACAACGTCCAGAAAAACATCACATAAAAACTAGGGAAAAAACTCATATCCCGCAAAGTCACACTACGTCCCACTTATTACATACGCAACATCCAGAAACATCACAACAAAACAAAAACAAGCAACATCGCAATAGCAACATCCAAAAATGTCCCAGTTATACCTTACGCACGTCCAGCTACATCATATAAAAACTAAAAAAAAAAATAACATCCTATCCCGCAACGTGCAGATTTATGCCGCAACATTCAAAAATACATACCAACAACATCCTCGAACACAATGATCAAAATAACAGCATCACAAAAAAGAATCATACGAATGGAACAACAATTTTCAAACGATCGAAAATCATAATTCGCAAAAACATACTATAAGAACAACAATTAAACAACAAAAACATCAATCGAAAATTGTGATCTGATACCTTTATTAACAATTTCAATGCTTGTAGAATGATTTCAGAAGCAGCACAATTTGAAAAACTCTGGTTCTGATCGCTCTAGGTTAAGTTTTTTATCGCTCTCGTTCAGTTTTTGAAAAAAAAAAAAAGTGCAACCACCACGTTTTGAATGTATATATACCACGGTGGGAAAAAAAGAAAAAAAAAAGAAAAAATTGGGCGAGTCACTAAATATTATTAAAAATGGAAAAAAGACAGTTGACTCAAAAAAATTTACTAATTATAGTAAGTGGTACATGTACACAGTAGTACAAGATATAAATTGCGGTCTTGAATAGCTAATCCCTTGTCTATATATAGAGTTACAAGAGAGACCCCAAGTTGGCTTATGATTGGTCTTCCTAACGGGTTTAGGTAATTAATTAGTTTTCAAATCCAATTAGGTAACCAATCTGATAGGATAAACTAAATCCTACTAGATTTCCTAATTCCAATTCAAACTTAAGACTTAATTAATTAATTAAATAATTCCACTTTGCTAATTACTTAATTAACCCTTAGGAATAATTAATCAATTAATTAATTCTACCTATTCAATTAACCCATTAAAAAATTAATCGTACCACTAACAGATTAATTTTGACACTACCACCCTACACCAGAATTGCTTCCGGAACAACTTAATTAATTTATTCATAATATCCCCACATCAAAGATATAGTGCTCGTTAATTTATTAATTTACTGATAAATTAATTTATTAACTTCTATAATTTTGAGACTAGTACCACTCGACCTTTTTACTATACCGGACATAAGTCCACCAGCTGGGTTTAGTATAATAAACATAACGAGCTTATCTCGGGAGCACCATCACCCCGGACGCACCGGTACATGGTTTTCTTTCGACAAGCAGCAGCACACCTACCGAGATTATTGGCCACAATAGACCTCACCCATTGGCAGATCAAAGTACACTATTGTTGGGAATAGTCTAGGTGTTTAATCCAATTAAACAGCGGAATCCTAAACTATGAGGATCGGGTCTTACCCTTGAAGCGTAATCGGTTGCGCACGTCGCCTGGCTCCTCTGAGAAGATGGCATTTTGTTGTCTCCAAAATCCTTCCTCGAAGGATCCTCTACTCTCAAGCACGAAAGCCTTCGCAGGTTGGTGCTAGTCAATCTTGCCTGCCAAGAGAATTTTGGGAGTTCTGTGTATTTTTGTCTAATGAGAATCATTCAAAAAATCCCCCCCTACAATTATATCCCTAGGATATTTGTAGAGAATTAATTTCCAAAATCAGTATTGTAATTATCCAATTATAACTTAACTGATTTTGGTCATATTCCAAATCAGTATTATTACCAAATATTATTTTACTGATTCCAAATCAGTATTTAAATAATATTTACTGATTCCAAATCAGCATTAAATAACACTTTAATGATTTGGGTTATACACCAAGCCCATGGATCAACCCATGACCCATGGATCAGGCTGATGGGTCAAGAACTTCAATTGCAATTAAGTCCCTTGATTTATCAGCTCATCCCAGTTGTTCCCAGGTAATTAATTAACTATTAATTAATACCACAGAACTTTCCAATAATATTTAATTAAACCATTTAATTAAATCTTATTTATTTAATTATAACAATTATACTTATTGTAGGCAAGAATACTTATTCTGCATCATCGAACTTTCTTATGTGCGATCCTGTAGGCCCATTCCAAATTGGCAATGGATAACTCAAACCCATTGATTAATCCATAAATCATTAGTGGTCTCTAGCAAGACATAATGACTACCCAATTCAGAATGGAGGGTCGAATGGAGATTCAACACAACCTTTCCGAGCAAACTGCGTACGATCCTCTACATCGATATCCAGCTTAGCATAAGGCATGGAACCATCATCCTTATGTTGCTAAGCGTTTACTTGATCTCTTAGTGACACTGAATCCTTCAAGCAAATGATATCCTATCATTCCTTGGGCATGGCCATGCACTTTTCAGTTCACTATCAAGTGGCCAAGATATCATCTCTCACTTAAGAGAGATTTGTAGTCCCATCACTTCACCTACATACCTTAGCGTGTCTCATAGTGTACCCAATCATACCCGTACTTGGCAACCTGTTACGGCCCCGTTAGGCGTATGTCAAAGCACACTACAATTCACCTAAGACCATGTAGTGATTTCTGGTCTAAGGATCCTAGTACCAGTACTACTCAAAAGAATCACTCATGATCTAATTAGTCCATGGAGTGTTTCTTTTGGCGGATCGATTTCATGAATTTAAATATGCACAAGGATATTACTATCATGAAATTAACTCATTTGATAAACAATCAATCAAACGACAAATGTCTTATTTACATAAATACCCTCAAAGTATATTTACATAAATAGCCCTCATTAGGGCACATTCACCAACAATCTCCCACTTGCCCGATGAAGGGCTATGTCCTAAACTGTTTAAGACCAAGCTCTATTACATGTCTATCAAACTTTGACTGTGGTAGAGCTTTTGTGAGAGGATCTGCTATATTGTCGTCTGACCCTATTTTGCACACTTTCACATCTCCTCGATCAATGATCTCTCGGATGAGGTGAAACCTTCTGAGTATGTGTTTGGTTTTCTGGTGTGACCGAGGCTCCTTAGCTTGTGCGATGGCCCCGTTATTGTCACAGAAAAGTTCTATCGGATCTTGGATACTCGGTATCGCTCCGATGTCTGACACGAACTTTCTCAGCTAAACAGCTTCCTTTGCAGCATCTGATGCAGCAATGTACTCAGACTCTGTTGTAGAATCGGCTGTTGTATCTTGCTTTGAGCTTTTCCAACTTATTGCACCGCCATTCAGACTAAACACGTAGCCTGATTGTGACTTCATGTCATCTTGATCTGTTTGGAAAGCAGCATCAGCGTAACCTTGTACAATGAGCTGTTCTTGTCCTCCATACACTAGCATTAATCCTTTAGTTCTTCGTAAGTACTTCAGGATTGCTTTGACTGCAGTCCAATGATCCATCCCTGGATCTTGTTGGTATCTGCTAGTCATGCTAAGTGCATGTGCAACATCCGGACGGGTACACAACATGGCATACATGATAGATCCTATTGCCGAAGCATATGGGACTCTACTCATTGTATCCCTCTCCTCTCTTGTTGAAGGACCTTGGTTCTTCTTCAAGAGAAGGCCATGTCTAAATGGTACCTTACCATTTTTGGAGTTAGACATATTGAACCTTTTCAATATCTTGTCTATGTACCCTTCTTGACTTAGTCCCAGAAGCCTTTTAGATCTATCCCTATATATCTTGATACCTAGTATCGTCTCAGCTTCTCCTAAGTCTTTCATAGAAAATACACTCCCCAACCATTGTTTGATGTCTTTCATCAAAGGAATGTCATTTCCTATGAGCAGGATGTCGTCCACATATAGGACAAGGAAAACAATCTTGCTCCCACTTACTTTCTTGTAAACACAAGGCTCATCTTCGTTCTTGATGAATCCGTAACCTTTTACTTCCTCATCAAAACGAAGATTCGAACTTCGAGATGCTTGCTTTAGTCCATAGATGGACCTTTGAAGCTTACATACTCGATTAGGATGCTTTTGATCGATGTATCCCTCGGGTTGTTTCATATAAACATCCTCGAGTAGGTTTCCATTCAGGAAAGCCGTCTTAACATCCATCTGCCATACCTCATAGTCAAAATATGCTGCTATGGCAAGCATTGTCCTAATGGACTTGAGCATTACGACAGGGGAGAAGGTTTCATCATAGTCAATACCATGAGTCTGTCTGAAACCTTTAGCCACTAGTCGTGCCTTGAAGATCCCGCCAGGTTTTAACTTGAAAAGCCACTTGCAATCGACAACCTTTGCCTGAATAGGAGGGTCAATCAAAGTCCACACTTTATTGTCCCTCATGGATTGCATTTCAGATTCCATAGCTTCTAGCCATTTATCGGAATCCGGACTTTCTAAAACCTGTTTGTAGTTCGCGGGCTCATTAGAGTCCACCAAGATCAAATCTTGATCGTCAGTCACGAGAAATCCGTATCTCTCGGGTTGGTGACGAGATCTACCAGATCTTCTAGGTTCTTGTGTTGTTGACTCAGGTTGCTCATCTTCATGAGTTTCTATGTCAACTTCCATCTGAGTTTCTGTAGATCGTTCTAATTCTCTTGTGGTTCTTGAACTTCTCCGAGTTCTATTCTACTCCCACTATCTTTATGATACAGATATTCTTTCTCTAAGAAAGTAGCTCCTCGAGCAACGAACACTTTGTTCTCATTTGGGTTGTAGAATTGATATCCTTTGGTTTCCTTAGGATATCCCACAAATAGGCATTTGTCAGTTTTGGGTTCAAGCTTATTACTTTGTAAACGCTTTACATGAGCTTGACAACCCCAAACTCATAGATAGGACATATAGGGCTTCCGACCCATCCATATCTCATATGGAGTCTTATCTACTGCCTTAGATGGAATACGATTCAATAAGTAGGCAGCAGAAAGGAGAGCATAACCCCAAAAGGATGTAGGGAGAGTCGCTAGGCCCATCATTGATCGAACCATATCTAACAAGGTCCGATTTCTCCTTTCGGATACACCATTCCATTGAGGTGTTCCCGGTGGAGTCAGCTGTGAAACAATTCCACACTGTTTTAGATAGCCATCGAACTCATCACTAAGGTATTTACCTCCCCGATCGGAGCGAATAGCCTTAATCCTTCTATCCAACTGATTCTCTACTTCGTTTTTAAACTCTTTGAACTTTTCAAAAGTTTCACTTTTATACCTCATTAAGTAGACATACCCATATCTACTAAAGTCATCAGTAAAAGTCACGAAGTATTCAAATCCACCTCTTGCTTGTGTGCTCATTGGTCCACATACATCCGTATGTATTAGGGCCAATAGCTCACTTGTTCTTTCATCTTTCTTATTGAAAGGACTCTTTGTCATTTTGCCTTGCAAGCAGGGTTCGCAGGTATCATATGATTCAAAATCAAATGAACCAAGCACTCCATCCTTGTGAAGCTTTTGAACTCGCTTTTCATTTGCATGGCCTAATCGACAATGCCAAAGGTATGTTGGACTTAAATCATTTTTAGATGATTTAGCTTTCTTTTCTATGTTATAGACTGGTTTTTCTTGGGTCAAATCCAAGACATACAGACCGTTACACATATTTGCAACTCCGTATAAAATATCATTTCGATATAAAGATAACGAATTATTCTCTATAATAAATCGAAAACCTTTATTATCTAAACTCGAAACTGAAATAATATTTCTGCTCAAAGCAGGTACATAATAACAATTTTCAAGTTCGATATTTAAACCAGAAGGTAAAGACAGAGTGTAATCTCAAACTTCAACAGCAGCAACTCTTGCCCCGTTGCCCACTCGGAGATCTACTTCACCTTTCTTTGTTATCCTTCTATTTCTGAGTCCTTGCACATTAGTACAAATGTGAGCCCCACAGCCAGTATCTAATACCCATGAGGTGGACATAGAAAGATTTATTTCTATAACAAAGATACCTGAAGCTTGTTCACGAAACATTTTCGTCAGTGACTCATAAATTCGGAACGCTTCCAAATTCATGAACTGCTTTTGAAGCTCACCTGTCATAGACGTGAGCATCAAGCACGCCACATCATCGGAGTCGCTTTTCAGCTTATCCCAGGTTCGTTGAACAGTTGCCGAAGCATTTTGTGGTGGTTCAGGTAAAGGGGTCTCTAAGACATGTAGTTTCCTTTCTTGTTTGAGAACTATTCTCAAGTTTCTTTCCCAATCTAAGAAGTTTGGTCCAACCAATTTACCTTTATCCAATATACTTCTTAGAGTAGAGTTTAAGATAACATTTGTGCTAGATGATGCCATTTCTACAAAGAGTATATGCAAAATATTAGAATGAGTTTTGAAAAATGTTTTCCACAATAGCCAAAATTGAAATCCCAAACAATTTTGTGTTGGTGCTAGATTGTGGGCCGAAAATCCACAAAGAGTCAACCCCAGTCTTGCTTTGGCAAGTATCGTAGGGATCGGGCTCTTCTGGTAGGCAACGTTCAAATCACATTCCATGTAATTTAACGCTTTCCAATTGCATACCATGCAACTTTTCGGTGATAGGATGAACATTCCAAATGTTTGACACCATCCTATCTTTGCAAAATTAATCCCTAGTCAACTTATCGGGTCAAGCTAGGATTAATTTTCCCAAGTTAAACCATCCCTCAAGGCATCACATCAATATGCACCCACACAGTTTTTCCATAACAATTGGTAGTGATAAAGTTGAGCATCTAATACCCAAACAGTTTTTCCACTCATTAATGGTAGTGATAAAGTTGGGCACTATTATGTAACAACCCGCCGCATGAAGAAAACCTGAGGCCCTTGGGCTCTCCAAGTCCATCAGACGTTCGACACTCAAGCGGGCCCTCAAGTATGGAAGCAAAATCTTGGGTTTTTGGGATTTTAGTTTGATCGGCTTAACATGCATTTTCGTTTATCATATTCATTTGCATATCAAATAAAATGAATAAAAGCAATGAATTGGGCTCTAGTCTATTACAAAGCCTTTTAAAATCTTCATATAGGGCCTCCGCTCCTGGGCTCCACCATGGACTCTTCTTGGAACCTCCTTTTGAGCCTAACTATTACATGATGATTTTATAGGCACGCAGGCCCAATTCAAAATTGGCTCGCAGGCCCCAACTTTTAAAACGTTAAAATTAAAAGCCCAATTCATGCTTTGAAACACATAAAATGCATATGCTCATACAAGCCGATTTTAATTAAACCGATTAAATTTAAGGATTGTGTAACTATTACAGAATTAAAATTGATCGTGTCATGATCAATTTTAATCAATCCTTCTGTTCATTTTACATTTATCCAAAATGATGCATGAACATGCTTGCATAATCATGATGCTTCAAATAAAATTTAAACAATTTAAATTTAAGCATCATAAGTAAAAATAAAATAAATAAATAACAATTAATCTAATTAATTATTTATTTATTTATCTTTTCTAATTATCCTAATCTAATTAAGATAATGTTTCGAATTTTAAATTTAAACAATTCTAATTATCCTAATCTAATTAAGATAATTTATTTCAAAATTTTAAATTTAAACTTATAGGATAAAATTCTAAATTAATCCTATCTTTATCTAATAAGATTATTTAATTAAAATCTTATTAAATAAAATTCAGAAAATTAAAATTTTAAAATTTTCTGAAAACTTTTGGGGCTATTTGGTAATTTAAATAAAATTCTGGGCTAGGGTTTTAAGGAGGATTCAAAATCCAGGGGCCATTCAACAATTTAAAACCATTTTAAATTGATTCCTTTTAGGGTTAGGGGCGGCCGGGGTAATTTTGTAAATTCAGCCATAAGGCTATTTAGGGTTTCCCCCAGCCACTGCCGCCAACCTTTCTTCCCCAAATCATTTCGCCGGTGGTCTCATTTCCGGCGCCGGTCGTCTTCCCCGGGGCTGCAAACTTGCAGCGACGATCTTCGTTCAGTGGCCAGAACGCTTCTGGCCGCCGATCGAAGCAGGATCCGACCGCAACCGCGAACTCAAATCGCTTCTGGAATTTCAATCGATTGTTGACTCCCGAGAAAAGCAACAGAAATACCAGAACCATTCCGGCGATCCCGTTTTCCCGGCGAGACATATCAATCAAACCGCAGCAGTCAAAAAAAAAAACCTTTCGAAAAATTCATTTTTCTGACTAGTTTCGAAACAAAACCAAACCCAGATTGGTGAAATCAATTTCCAACAGAAAAACCTTGAATACCCAGAATTGAAAAACTGAGTTCAAAAACAAAACTCTCCATTTTTATTCCCAAATCGAAGCGGAACATTTCCGGCTTCCTTTTCCGTTGAAAACTTGAAAGCTCAGATTCTGACTCCAGCGGCTCGTTTTTCCGGTGGAACCACAGCGACCAAAACAGACATAAAACCCAGATTCTTTCCAAAATGACATAAAACCCAGATACAAAAATAACCAATTTTCAATCCCCGAAGAAGAAATTCGTTTTTCCCAGTGAAGTTTCAAACAGCCCAGAACATAAAACCCATTTTCCGTTTTTGAAATTCTGGCCAAACAATTTGCACAAAATCAGAAAGGAAAACAATTAGCCCATCAAATAGTTTAAACCAAAACCAAGCTTTCCGGCAGATTTCAAAAACCAGATCCCAGTTTCCGGCCAACCCGAAATCCTTTCAAGTCGTTTTCATGTTTGATTCTGTCAAAGAATAATGATGAAACCTAATTTCGTTCATAATATAAAACCCCGTCCAAAAGGATTTTTCTTTTGACCCTTCCGAAGCCAATTTCCAAAACCGGAACGAAAAGGTGAAAAGTGACCTTTACAAAACCTTTGCAATTAATTTTCTTTTTTTTTCTTGTTTCAACTAAAACCATTTTTAATTAAAACAAAATTAACCTATGGCTCTGATACCACTGTTGGGAATAGTCTAGGTGTTTAATCCAATTAAACAGCGGAATCCTAAACTATGAGGATCAGGTCTTACCCTTGAAGCGTAATCGGTTGCGCACGTCGCCTGGCTCCTCTGAGAAGATGGCATTTTGTTGTCTCCAAAATCCTTCCTCGAAGGATCCTCTACTCTCAAGCACGAAAGCCTTCGCAGGTTGGTGCTAGCCAATCTTGCCTGCCAAGAGAATTTTGGGAGTTCTGTGTATTTTTGTCTAATGAGAATCATTCAAAAAATCCCCCCCTACAATTATATCCCTAGGATATTTGTAGAGAATTAATTTCCAAAATCAGTATTGTAATTATCCAATTATAACTTAACTGATTTTGGTCATATTCCAAATCAGTATTATTACCAAATATTATTTTACTGATTCCAAATCAGTATTTAAATAATATTTACTGATTCCAAATCAGCATTAAATAACACTTTAATGATTTGGGTTATACACCAAGCCCATGGATCAACCCATGACCCATGGATCAGGCTGATGGGTCAAGAACTTCAATTGCAATTAAGTCCCTTGATTTATCAGCTCATCCCAGTTGTTCCCAGGTAATTAATTAACTATTAATTAATACCACAGAACTTTCCAATAATATTTAATTAAACCATTTAATTAAATCTTATTTATTTAAGTATAACAATTATACTTATTGTAGGCAAGAATACTTATTCTGCATCATCGAACTTTCTTATGTGCGATCCTGTAGGCCCATTCCAAATTGGCAATGGATAACTCAAACCCATTGATTAATCCATAAATCATTAGTGGTCTCTAGCAAGACATAATGACTACCCAAATTCAGAATGGAGGGTCGAATGGAGATTCAACACAACCTTTCCGAGCAAACTGCGTACGATCCTCTACATCGATATCCAGCTTAGCATAAGGCATGGAACCATCATCCTTATGTTGCTAAGCGTTTACTTGATCTCTTAGTGACACTGAATCCTTCAAGCAAATGATATCCTATCATTCCTTGGGCATGGCCATGCACTTTTCAGTTCACTATCAAGTGGCCAAGATATCATCTCTCACTTAAGAGAGATTTGTAGTCCCATCACTTCACCTACATACCTTAGCGTGTCTCATAGTGTACCCAATCATACCCGTACTTGGCAACCTGTTACGGCCCCGTTAGGCGTATGTCAAAGCACACTACAATTCACCTAAGACCATGTAGTGATTTCTGGTCTAAGGATCCTAGTACCAGTACTACTCAAAAGAATCACTCATGATCTAATTAGTCCATGGAGTGTTTCTTTTGGCGGATCGATTTCATGAATTTAAATATGCACAAGGATATTACTATCATGAAATTAACTCATTTGATAAACAATCAATCAAACGACAAATGTCTTATTTACATAAATACCCTCAAAGTATATTTACATAAATAGCCCTCATTAGGGCACATTCACCAACAACTATGTCTAATCCTCATACCCACTCGAGTCTATCGATTAAGAGATATAATACCAAGAATGATTTGTCTATTAAATCAGTACAAGATAAGTTATTCCTAATAGTCAAGTTTAATACGCCCGGGCATATCTATATGATTCAATTAGTTTAGACAAACCAATTATCCGAATCACATAATAACCTAAACCGACAGTTTGTCCAAAGCTGTCTCGGTTACGAACCTCATTTATATATTACGTCTTTCAACCAATGATGAGATCTACTATGTCACACAAGACACCTCATCATCTACTTACATAATATAAATGGACAAAACATGCACAACATAATATAACTAAAACATAAATTGATATATTAATTAGGAAAATGTACAATACAAGCATAACTTATGTATTCAACTCCAACAGATATAGGGGGACGTAGTTTCCAGTGGTGTTTACAAAGAGCAATCTGAAGTAGACGTAGATGATGTAGCATCGAGTCCTCTGTCTATATACCAATGAATCAACCCCATGACCTACCAGTGGTGCTGCGATGACACGCTTAAGAACTCTGAGATGTAAACTGGCGCTCCTCAACTCCTCCTCTACAGGGAAGCCCAAAACCTTTTCACACTCATCGCTCAATTGTTGGGGTGTGTATTCAAAACAAACACCCATAACAGGCTCCCCGTGTGTTGCCAGGCCAAAAAGTACTAGGACGTCTTGCAACATCACTGTGGCCTCTCCGAAGTTGAAGTGGAATGTGTGAGTCTCTGGACGCCATCTCTCACACAATGCCATTATAAGTGAATGGTAGAGTCTAATCAACCCCATATGGCAAAGTCCCCCAAATCCAAAGCGGTCAAGTTCATCGTAAACTTGGGGTGGTTCCCTTACCAATGGTACCCACATCCTACCATCTGCCATTCGATACTTGAGCGTCCGAGAGCGAAACCCTTCCGAACCTAAGTAGACACTCTGCGAATGGTGTCTCTGCTGCATATATAGTAGCTCAGGATCTATTGGTCCAGGGTTAAGATACTGGCGGCGACCTTGTGAGCTGCTGGATGACTCCATTGTACCTAGATTGAATGAATAAAGTTAAGAATTTAATTATAAAAAAATTTTGGTAGCATAATGGCTGTAAACGTAACTTTTTTGAATTCTCAATCAGTACATAAAACATAAACATAGCACTATATGATTCAATCAACACACAATTATCAATAAACAACAACCTATACACCGGCAAGGCCATAACGGTCTAAATTCTTATAAATTATATTATATCTACCAAATACGGTAAATATGAAATAAACATATATAAAACAAAAATATTAATAATACTAATAAATTAGGAATAATAAACAGGTAAAACTTACAATTTTTTTGGTTTTGGGGTGGCATTGGTGGCGGTCCGACGGCGGCGAGCGGCGGTCAGCGGTCCGGCTTCAAATCCAAAAAATGTTAGGTGCATTTTGTAGAGTTAAACTAGGGGAGTATTTTGGTGGTATTATCTCACTCAAACACTGGCCGGATTGTCATAAATCTAAGAAAATTTGATGGGTTTTGATTTTTGGTATATGTAAAAAAGCCAAACAAAATCTAGATTGGAATATATGGTTTTGTTCCTTGTGATGAAATGAATGTTTTGATCGGTTTAGATATTTTATTGGAGGTTCGGTTGGCCGAAAACAAAAAATCCGGTGAGGGAGAAAAAAAACACCTGCAAAATGAAATTGGAAGAAGAATCCTACAGAATTCGGATTTGCCAAATCCGAATTCAGAAGATGCCGACCGGATTTAATTAAATCCTGTTTCGGATTTTGGAAATCCAAAACTGGATTCGGATTTTCCAAATCTGAATTCATATTATAATTTGAAATATTTTTATCTGAATTGACTTGAATTCGGATAACTGAAATCCAAATTCAATTAAATTCGGATAGTTATCATCTGAATTTTTAAATATACCAAAACATCAACAACTCAATAAAACACCAATATGAACATCATATAACCAATTCTACCTATTATATATACCAAAACAACAATAACTATCCAAAACACCATTACAACATCAAATAAGCAATTGTACCATATTAAATATATCAAAACATCAACAACTCAATAAAACACCAATATGAACATCATATAACCAATTCTACATATTACATATATCAAACAACAATAACAAACCAAAACACCAATACATCATCAAATAAGCAATTGTACCATATTACATATACCTAAACAAAAATAACTAAAGAAACCAACATATGAACATCAAATAATGTCATCTGCATCATAAAGTCTACCAAGCCTTGTTCAGTCTGCTCTGGGATGAGAGACGGGACACATTCTAGCTCTATGGTCTGTACTTCAACACCTCATGCATTCGCCACGACGTCGTCTTCCACAGTGATCCATTTGCATTGTAAATCTCTGCTTTTGTCTCCTTCCTGGCGGTGCATTATGAACGACGAGCTTTCGTAGTCTATATTCAACTTCTAGTCAATGTCTCTTCGCCAATGTTCTCTCTGTGGGATTGGGACGAAATTTCCATGCCCGAATTGCCTTTTCTAGTTTTGGACCGTAACCAAGTCGTCCACAATATTGAATGCATTATCACCAAGAGAACGACACACCATCAAGGCATGTGAGCATAGAAACCTATAGGTTTTCCACTTATGACAAGTACAAGTGCGCGCCTGATAATCAACAGTGTGTATGTTTCCTCCTTTGCCATCATAACCCACAAATGTACTAACCCTGAAGATTTTATTCGGCCAGTCATAAGGTTCAACCTGATGTCCCCCAGCTCGTATCTCATAATCTTTGAATATTTCCCACAAAAGAGGAGAAATTGAGTGTTACATTTATGAGATTTTTCATTTTCCTGGCGGAATATCTCTTTTGTTTTCTGGAAGGTCGACTCAATGGTTGCTCTAATAGTAAGAGATCGTATGCCTTTCAACGCATTGTTGTAACTTTCTAAAATATTCGTCATTAAGTTACCCCAGCGATGGAATCTGTCGTGTGCAAGACTCCATTTATCAGCACCAATATCCTGCAAATACCGAAATACATCCTGACTTTATTCAAACAACTCTGCATCTACTCTATCAAACTTTCGAGGTTGATAGCATGCACTGATTTTCCAACACAGACTATTCAATATATTACCACGAAAATACGTTATTAGATTGTTTCGAACGTTTTGTAGGCAAAATCTATGGTGACCTGTAACACCTTCTTCCCATTCCTCCAATTCTCTAAATGAGGCGAGCAACTCAGCACATCGATCGGATAGCACACACGTCGCACACTGAGCAAAGATATGGCGAATGAGGTTTCTAATAAAAAAGTTCCAACTCTCAGTAGTTTCATCGTCAACTAATGTATACGCTAGTGGAAGAAGACGACATGCTGAGGTAACTGTGATGGCAACCATCAACTTCCCCTTATATCCACCACGGAAATGTGTCCCATCTATACTAACCACCGATGGAAAAAATCTCCCAAATGTACATCGGGCTGAACCGAATGCCCAAAACAAATATTTGAAATGCCTCTCAGAATCGGCCATTTCACTCGCCCTCATTGGTATTCTCATTCTAAAATCTTCCCTGGATTCGACGATTGTAAGGCTTCAACAAAGCTACATAAATAAACCATTAACACAATCATCACCCAATCATCATGTAAACAGTAATTCCATGCAAAATTAAAAAAAAAAACATAAACAATTAAAACTTACCTCGGTAACTCAACAAAATTTGTGACCCAATTACCATATACCAACTTGATGGCCTTCATTCTCGCATGCCATGCTTTCTTTTTCTTTACGTCAACTTTTAATTGATTTTTAACGTCAATTTGAATAGTGACACTGGATACTCCGGATCTTGTTCAATTTGCTTCATTATCATTGGCGCTATTGTCGACGATATCACATTGTGGTGGTCATTTACCATGGCCATTCCAAGGCAATTGTGACTCGAATACCAAATAACCACTTCCCATTTGCCATGAGTATGATTCTTTTTTGACACTCGGATTTTTCACGCACATGGGGAATAACCTTCGGGTGTCTCAAATCATCGACTCTTGCATTCCACGCACTATGTGATTTTATTGCTCTCGACATTTACATATTCCCTGAGCCTTGCTACGTTCTATACGGATATGGCCCGTTGTCTTCCTCCTTGTTTTTGAAAACAGTTCCAAGGCCTATAGTCTCAGGATTGCCTTTATATTGGGGCAATGCATATTCATCCCGATCAATGGCGTACGGATCTTGGTGTCCCACATCTGAGTAGACGAAATGTCCCCCTTATACGTTATAAGCTCATCCGAACTTTCCTCAGAACTGAACTCCGTAGAATCAAAACAAAAATCACTCTCGGATTCATGGTCACCATCGGCATCGTCCTCAATGTTATAATCCAAGTCCCCTTCATCCTCTTCAAATCATAACGGAATCTATAATCAAATTGACCTTATCCACCATGTGAAGAACTCGAAGCAACATTTCGTCTATCAACTCTATCTGAAGACTGAATTTTCTCAATACCGACGTACACATAAATAAAACTCGATGCTCGAAAAGTATAAAAAAAATCCAGCACAGCATTAGAAGTAATTACTACTTGTCTCTTACTCCCATCACTTCAAAAAACGTTGTAAGTGTGATTTTGCAAGAATTCATTAACACCCCAATTACATTGCAAATAATTTCTACCAAATCATCCCTTGACATTCTAAGATTAACGACTATTGAATGATCCGGATTCGGAGGGTTGTCAAAATCAAACGTAGATGTCCAATAGAAATTAAACATATACGGACCATTAAATTCCATTATACCTGTCAATCATAAAAATGTCATTATAACAATTAATTTTCATTTTTCGTAATCAAAATTTTTTATCAATCAAATTTATAAACCACATTACATGAAACAACCCACAACATTATAAACAATCCACAACATTACGATTTTAAATATAATTTCCTTACAACTTACGACTAATCATATTTAAAATCGTAATTAGAATAATTACACTACTAATGCATGACTAGTAATTCAAAATTCAACAACACTTACACAAATATTTGTCATATACTACTAATACGTGTATTTCCTAACCACATTTCATCCACTGCGTACACCACTACTCAAAATATCATCTAATCACATTAAAATCGTAATTACAATAATTACACTACTAATGCATGACTAATATTTAAAAGGTCCACAAAACTTACTCAAATCCTAGTCCTATACTACTAATACTTGTATTTCCTAACCACATTTCATCAACTACGTACACCATTACTCAAAATATCATCTAATCACATTAAAATTATGAATAATGAAATATCAACAATAAAACACTTAAATCTTGACTTACCTTATTACAATATCACAACGTGACGTAGATCTTCGAAAAAATTTAGTCGGAATCCAAATTTGCAGGTGAATAGTATTTGGCCGCTAGATAGAGAAAATGTGAAGGAAGAAGAAGAGAAGAATGCAGCAAAAAATGCTAGAGTTTTGATTTATATAGTCCGATCAAATTCGGATTTTCAAAATCCCGATTTTCAAAATCCGAATACAGTAAAATTCGAATTTCTAAAATCTGAATTTTACTAAATTCGGATTTTCAAAATCCGAATTCATTATGTCCATGAAAAAATAAATTGTTAATGAAATTTTTTACTTCTACAAATTTGGATTTTTGCAATCCAAATTTACATAATTTTCAAAAATTAGTTTATTTTTTTTCACAATTTCATATTACTAAAATCCGAATTGCTTATTCATTCGGATTTTCAAAATCAGATTCCTGCAATTTTTTTCTCTTTTATTCTGTTAAGCTTAACAAATTAAATTATAATTTTTTTATTTTTAATACATTCAGATTTCTAAAATCTGAATTGTCTGTCACTTAAGAAATCGGATTTACAAAATCTAAATCTCTAATTAATTAAGAGATTCAGATTTCACATATCCGAGAGACCTATATTTTGTCCACATTTTTTCAATTCTTATTATTTTCGGTCACACCCTCAATTTTAGAATTTTTCTGGTCCAGCACCCCTTTCTAATAATGTAATAATCTCTAATAATTTACATCCTAATCTATACCCATTATAATTTTTAATATAAAAAGGGATAGTGTTATATCGCGCGTCATTTTTTTCGAAAAAGTCCTTGATTTTCTTAACTATTGTCCCCTTAATGTTTATCTTCCGCCCCCTCTTATTATTACCTAGCTGTCCTTAATCAATTACCAAAAATTTTATAAGTCCCTTCTTAATCTAAAAAAAATTTATAAAAATTACGATTAAAGCAATATAGATGAGCGGAATTATAAATAAATTTTTTAATGAATATTTTTAGTAAATTGATTAAGGGTAGTTAGATAATTTAATTTATTATTATATTTAATCTTTAAATATTATAATTGATATTTTTTAATTTATCAGAGATAATTAGAATATAAAAGATGCACAAATTAACAAAAGAGATGGCACGAAATAAGCCTTCATATTTTAAAAAACAATTACTCATCATTTATTGCATTTCTCATCCGAATTTGTAACTACTCCCTATGTTTTTTCATGCAATATAGAATATGATGTCAATTTTCTTTAAAAAAAAAAAAAAAACTGATGTGACAACTTTAGAGGACTTTTTCTTTGTATTTCTTTATATATATAATAGATTACTGTTTTAATAAATATATCTAAAAAAAAGCATCAATCATTGAATTCAATCCACCAACATATATATATATATATATATAAAAAAGTATTTAATGCGACAGGTTTTCTTCGGTTGGTTTCTTGCCATTGTTCTTCTTCTTGTTTGTCCAAGTGGATATTAAATCCTAAGCAGGAGGAATTTTTGGGTCCTAAGCATGAGGAATCTTTGGCACCTAGGAACCACCTTACCGAAAAATTCCAAAACTATATGTTGCAAATAGCCGACTCTGAAAAGCATGTGACTCAATCAAATCTTGATTTGGTGATCATCTTTTGCCCTTATGAATCCTGGAGATGTTAAAAGTAATGGATATTTTGGTTGTAAAATTTGCGGGTTTTGTGAGAAGTTTGGTACTGTTGTTGGTAGTTAGTTCAGTGGACTGCATAGGAGTAAATTGGGGAACTCAGTCGACCCATCCTTTGCCAGCTCCAATCGTTGTGAAGCTGCTTAAGGACAACGGAATTCAGAAAGTAAAGCTATTTGATGCAGATGCTAGGTTGCTGAGTGCTCTGAGTGGGTCTGGGATTGAAGTGATGGTGGGAATACCAAATGATTTGTTGTATTCTTTAGCCAATAGTGTGGATGCTGCTGAAAAATGGGTGGCTTTGAATGTTTCTGCTCACCTTTCCACTAATGATGTTGATATCAGGTACTCTGCAAACTTCTTCTTTTTTTACTGCCTTCTTTCTTCCAGATGAGATTGGTTGTGTCTGAGGATTTTTTGGTTCAAGCGTTTTCATCATTTCCTTTTAATTAAATAAGTTTTGCCAGTTTTACATGGTTTAATTAGCATATGAGAAGAAAACAGAGACTTTCATTTTCGACACCTGATTCTTGATTCTTGTGATAAGGATAATTGGACAATTTATTCTTCTTGGATAATAAATGGAAGCCTTGGAAAGCCATACCTAGGACTAAAATGATGAGTTAGCTTATGGAATCTCCCTTTTTTAAGTTTGAGAATTGTTATATCAGATTTGATGATGGACAAGTTCCCAAATGGGTGTTGTAACCATTAAATTTCCACGCATGAGAATAGCAAAATGTAAGAGAAACAGACTTGAGTCTGTGGTTGGTTACTGACAAATGTTAAATTCAGAGGCAATATTTTTTTGGATTTGTGCGTTCCATTCTTGCACAAGATCATGCTAATCTTCTCTTTATCGTACCAATTTTATCAGATGTCCCCGAAAGGACATTCAAAGGCAATATATTTCTACTTAATGTCACCTTATTTTGTTGTTTGGTCCCAAGGTACGTTGCAGTAGGAAATGAACCCTTCTTATCAACACTTAACGGCACCTATATTGGAACCACTTATCCAGCTCTTCAAAATATCCAGGCTGCTCTCATTAAAGCTGGAATCGCTAATCGAGTCAAGATTACTATTCCCCTAAATGCAGATGTGTACCAGAGTTCCACATCTTCACCTTCAACTGGTGACTTCCGGCCAGACATCCATGACCTTATGGTGCAGATATGTCAATTCTTGAATACTAACGGCGGATCTTTCACTGTCAACATTTATCCTTACATAAGTCTTCACAACGACCCACACTTTCCAGCTGATTATGCCTTCTTTGATGGATATTCATCCCCTATCAATGACAATGGCAGGATCTACAGCAACGTATTCGATGCGAATTACGACACCCTTGTCTGGGCCTTACAAAACAACGGTATCACTAACTTATCCATAATTGTTGGAGAAGTTGGATGGCCTACTGATGGTGATGCCAATGCTAATCCTCAGAATGCTCAAAGGTTCAACCAAGGCTTCATGTCCCGAATATCAGCTGGGAAGGGAACTCCAATGAGACCTGCTCCATTAGATGCATACTTGTTCAGCCTCATCGACGAGGATGCCAAATCGATCCAACCGGGCAACTTCGAACGCCACTGGGGATTATTCAACTATGATGGAACCCCAAAGTACAATCTTAGCTTAAGCTCAAGCTCAAACTCAGTAGGCTTGATAGGAGCAAGTAATGTTCAATACCTTAGCCGTCAATGGTGTGTCCTGTCCACCAACGCTAGCCTTGATGATCCACAAGTGGCTCCCAGTGTGAGTTTTGCTTGCGCCAATGCTGACTGCTCCAGTCTCGGATATCAAACATCCTGTGGGAGTTTAGATGCAAAGGGCAACATTTCCTACGCATTTAACAGTTATTACCAGCAATTTAATCAGCTTCCGAGTGCTTGCCGATTTCCAGGTCTTTCAGTAGTTACAACAACTGATCCATCACAGGGCCAGTGTAAATTTAACATTATGATACGAACAAGCCCCTCCATCTCAAGTGCCCACCGATGGAACGCCTTCATCAACTTGCCTTTTAATCTTCTTCTTCTTCTTCTTCTTCTTCTTCTTGTATCCATCTTCACCTAATTCAACATTCTTTGATATTTTTCCATTTCTATGTATTTGTGGGTTTTTTTGCCTCTTGTGATCAAATACGTGTGTGAAATTGAAGACTTATTTCTTCCGGTTGTTGCATCAACACAAAAAAAAAAAAAAAAAAAAAAAAAATCTTACTCTCCTGCAGTTCCAACGTTTTTTCATTTTGTTTTTAAAGAAAGAAAATTTCGTTTTCTTTTCTTTGTGGCTAATCTGATTCTGCAAGAGACTGAGTTGATTTGTGTTTCTAGGAGCTGATTTGGAAAAAAAAAACCCTCGGCCAAAAAAGAATTCAATCCTAGACAATAAGTTGAGTCAAAGTAAAACTCCTCAAAGGCCAAGAGGGAGTTTGACACCACGAGGATTCCTAGTACAAGAAGGATTTTCAAGAGCTGATTTCAAAAGATTAAATTTTGGCAAAGTCAAATCTAAGTGACCAAACAAGATTCAGCTTCCGAGAATGCCAATTCACCTCCATAATTCAGTCACGCCAAGTCAAATTCTACACTACAATTCTAGAAAGGAACAAGGGTAAAAGACTCCTAATTACCTCAAATATTCGCCCAATTACTCTAAGGGTGTGTTTGTTTGAAGGCAATCGAAAATTGATAAGTCAGCAATCATTAAATGAATCTGATTGTCTTTGACTTTGTAACATTCATTAAAGGAATTTAATTGCCTCTAATTATATAAATATCGTTATATAAAAGAATGAAATTAATCAGATTAATTCATGTGATAAACAGATTACGTTTGCCTTTGATTTTACGGTTTTGAAATATAGTAATCGGAATCAGTTTACGATTGTTACATTCTCATTGTCTCCAAACAAACACACTCTAAAAAAAATTCGGCCACTTTAGTTAAGATTTTAAGAATGTGAGTGTTAGAGTTAAATACATAAGTTATGCTTGTGTTGTACTTTTTCCCTGTAATATATCGATTTATGTTTTGATTATAATTTGTTGTGCATAATATGTCCATTTATATTATGTAAGTAGATGATGAGGTGTCAGGTGTGACACAGTAGATCTCATCATTGGTTGAAAGACATAATATATAAATGAGGTTCGTAACCGAGACAGCTTTGGACATACCGTCGGTTTAGGTTATTATGTGATTCGGATAATTAGTTTGTCTAAACTAATTGAATCATATAGATATGCCCGGGACATATTGAACTTGACCTTTATGAATGATTTGTCTTGTACTGATTTAATAGGCAAATCGATCCTTGTATTCTATCTCCTAATCCCTAGACTCGAGCGGGCATGAGGATTAGACATAGTGTACTTTGATCTGCCAATGGGTGAGGTCAATTGTGGCCAATAGTCTCTGTGGGTTGGATGCGCGTGTTTAGTTATTTGGTGTGTTGCTGCTTGTCGAAAGGAAACCATGTACCGGTGCGTCCGGGGTGATGGTGCTCCCAAGATGAGCTCGAAATGTTTATTATACTAAACCTGGCCGGTGGACTTATGTCCGGTATAGTAAAAAGGTCGAGTGGTACTAGTCTCAGAATTAAAGAAATTAATTAATTAATTTATCAATAAATTAATTTATAGTTAACGAGCACTATATCTTTGATGTGAGGAGATTAATGAATATAATTTAATTAAGTTGTTCCGGAAGCAATTCTGGTGTAGGATGGTAGTGGCAAAATTAATCCGTTAGTGGTACAATTAATTTTGTAATGGGTTAATTGAATAGGTAGATTTAATTAATTAATTGGTTAATTATTTTTAAGAGTTAATTGAGTAATTAACAATGTGGAATTATTTAATTAATTTCTAAGGGTTAATTAAGTAATTAACAAAGTGGAATTATTTAATTAATTAATTAAGTCTTAAGTTTCAATTGAAATTAGGAAATCCTAGAGATTAGGAATCTAGTAGGATTTGGTTTATCATATTAGAATTGTTGCCTAATTGGATTTGAAAACTAATTCATTACCTAAACCCATAAAGAAGACCAATCCTAAACCAATTTGGGATCTCTCTTGTAGCTCTATAAATAGACAGGGATAAGCTATTCAAGACAGACAATTCAATAGATTCATAATTTAAGAATCTAGAGAGATAAAATCCTAGAGAGAGAAATTAATTTTCTCAAGCTCAAAGTCGGATTTTCTTAAGCATTGGGGCGGCTGGTTTTTCCTTGAGTTGGCCGAAATTTTGCTCTTCTTTTGCTAGCCCCGTGTGTTGCTTTCTCTCTCAGGGCAGTACGTTTGCAGTACGTGCTAGGTGCGGAGGTGCTGGATTTTTCTAGGAGGTGGATTGTGGTGAGTAGCTGATCAATTGGCTTCTAGTTCGTTGCCCACACAACGTGAAGTCATAGTCTTGAGGCATACAAGAGAATCACCAGGTGCACGCTTCAAAGGTATTTTTCTAAGGTTCTGCTTTAATTAGAAATTTTTGTTGCGTGGTAAATTGAGCAAGTACAAACCCAGATCCTATGTGGCAAACCTATCAATTGGTATCAGAGCCTGGTTTTGGGTTTTGGTACTTGTTCGATTTATTACATGGTTTTATTTGCAGGTGGTTAAGAAATCCCAACTATTATGGTTACATTTGTATGGGTTTTAATTAAACTCTGGGACATGTCCGGATTTAATTTTATTATGAATGTTTGTAATAGTATAACCACGTGCTGGAAGCCGTGTAGGATTAGATTAAATCTGTAGTAGGATTTTTTCTATGTAATTTCGATTATTTAATTTTCCTAGAAAGCCTTGTAGTAGGAAAATTGATTTTTGTAATCGAAGGCGTTATGGTGGGCAACTTGAATTCATGGGTTTTGGGTTATCGTTAATTCGTTGAAACCCAGAAAAACCCAAAACGAATTGCAAGAAGACCAAAAAGCGTGAGAAAAAGCGAATGAGGAATTGGCGGCAGGAGGCGACGCCGGCAACGACCGCCAGCAACAGTCGCTCTGGCTGGGGGTGTAGCAGGAGCCGTTGCCGCGTGCGCACAGCCCGTGCACGGCTCATGCGGGCTGTGCGCGCGGGCGATACGGCCTTCGGGCCATGCTGCGGCACAGGCGGCCCGTTCAGGATGTTTTTGGCCCGTTTTTCCTCCAGTTTTTATTTTTTGAAGTTCAAGACTCTTTCCATCGAGTAACGTGGCGGGACACGAGATAAAGGCAGATGATGGAAGCAATTAAAACCATAATAGTCGGGAAATTTATTTTACGTATTTATTTCCTGTATTTATTGTTTTAATTTTCATGCTTTATTTTTATACTGTATTTTAGATGCATGAATTAAAGCATGTCTGGTTTTGTGGTTGCACATAACTTAGGCTTAGTTAATTGCATGTTAAAACCGGAAAAACCCTCAATTTGGAAATCTAAGTGGGAACGGGTTGTTTAATATTCCCATGGCCACCATTACGGGTTCATATGCGATGTGGGTGGACTTGCGCGTTGGCATTAAGGCATTCCTCCATTCGGATGAGTCTAGCCCCGAGATCGCTAGACTATGAACTTCTGAGTAAGATGACTAGAGCGAGTTTAACTAGGAGAAATGCGACACCCTCTCCATCTGAGGCGCACTATCCTGAGGTAACAAACTCAGAAGTCACGCAATGGCACAAACTTAGTGTACGATCTGCAGTATTCCTCCCGCGAGGTTACGCTGCTTATTTGTACGGCTGAAAGCACCGACTATTAGCTACATTGATCAAAAGATCGTTTGTCAGATAGTGTAGTTAATGAACTTGGTTCTTCTCAAACGAATGTGGGTTAGCGTAAACGTCCACACTGCGTGGCTTGCGAGAATCCCGGTGGATGAGATGTTGGTGTGTTATAATTATTGTTTTGAGGGAAGTCAATAATTAATAGAATTTCATGTTTTTGAAATTCTAAACATATATAACTGAAACATTGTTTGTTTATTTTCCAGTTTAAATCGATATGGCATTCAACACCTTAGCTGCTATATTGAAAAACAACAATTTAACTGGAACTAATAATGTCGATGAAAGTCGTAACTTGGACATTGTCCTTAGGGCTGAGAGCGTTCCTGTGAGAGATCATGTCATTAACATGATTAGTAACATCAACAAGGTTGAGGTAGTGGGAGGCAAAATTGTTGGTGAAACCAAAGTCGATATTGTCCTCCGGAGCTTGCCTCAAAGCTATGAGCGGATTCGGTTGAACTACAACATAAGTAAGAAGTTGTGGAGTTCATCCGAGCTCTTGGCAGAGTTGGTGACGGCTAAAAGTCTTATTCAAGAGAAGAAAAGAGCTTTAGTCGTAGTCAAAGCTTCAGAATTTTCTTCTGAGCCTCAGGCTAGAAAGAAGAAGAGAAAGCTAGAGGGAATAGCTCAAGTGGCGCAAATTGTGCCTAAGCCATATATTGCAAAGAAGAAGTCGAAAGACAAGTGCTTCAAGTGCAATAAGATGGGACATTGGAAAGCGGATTGTCCAAAGCTTATAAGTACGATAAGTTCTGCCTTAATTACTGAGACATGTTTAGCGGCGATTCCCACAGATACTTGGTGTGTGGATTCAGGTGCCACTGACCATGTTTGTAATTCTTTGCAAGGGTTCCAAGTAACCCAGAAGCTTAGAGAAGGCGAATTGGATATCTACTTGGGCGACACTACAAGAGTGTCAGTAGAAACAGTGGGAGTAGTTAAGTTGATTTTTGAAAATTCTAGCTTAGAGTTAGTTAATTGTCTTTATGTACCGAGTTTTAGAAAGAACTTGATTTCAGTTTCTAAACTCTAGAAGAACGGGTATGAGTTTATTTTTTCTGATGACTGTATTGTTATTAGAAGAAATGGAAAACTTATTTGTTCTGGTTCATTGGTGGACAATTTGTTTGTGGTTAACTCTAACTCCCTTGTTGCGCAAAACATAGAAATAGATAGCTCAGGATCCAGCATTAATAAGAGAAAGAAACCTTCTGAAATGAATCAAACCTATCTTTGGCATCTCAGGCTAGGTCATATAAACCTTAGTAGGATTCAGAGGTTGGTCAATGATGGACCTTTGGGTTCATTAGATATTGACAGTTATGCAACCTGCGAATCTTGCTTGGAAGGTAAGATGACCAAGAGACCTTTTAAGGCAAAAGGTTATAGAGCTAAAGAAGTATTAGAGTTGATTCATTCTGACTTGTGTGGACCTATGACGGTCCAGGCACGAGGGGGATTTGAGTATTTCGTGACGTTCACGGATGACTACTCTAGGTACGGGTACATTTACCTAATGCGCCACAAGTCCGAATGTTTTGGCAAGTTCAAAGAGTTTCGGGCAGATGTGGAGAAGCATCATGGTAAGAGTATCAAGACACTGTGTTCAGATCGTGGTGGGGAGTACCTGTCCCATGAATTTCGAGATTATCTCAGTGAGGTAGGATTCAGTCTCAGTTGTCTGCACCTGGCACGCTACAGCAGAATGGTGTAGCGAAAAGGAGGAATCGAACTCTTATGGAAATGATTAGGTCCATGATGAGCTATAGTGATTTTCCAAGTTTGTTCTGGGGATATGCCTTAGAAACGGCAATGTATATTCTTAATCTTGTACCATCTAAAACCGTGCCTTCAACCCCAGTAGAGTTGTGGAATGGGCGCAAGCCCAGTCTAAGACATCTCAGAATTTGGGGCTGCCCAGCACATGTGCTTAAGGCAGATACGGCTAAGTTAGATGCGAGAACAAAATTAATGCTGTTTGTAGGATATCCTAGGGGAATGAAAGGTGGTCTGTTTTATAGTCCTAAAGATCAGAAGGTGGTGGTTAGTACCAACGCTAGATTTTTAGAAAATGACTATGTCTTAGACCACAAGCCCAAGAGTAAGATAGTACTAGAAGAGCTTAGACGACAAACTAATCCTGATGCAACTGCACAAGTAGATACACCACACACTGCACATGAGATCACAGATGATGCGCCTTCACAGGTGGTGCCTCATCGTAGTGAGAGGGTTGTAAGACAGCCCGACAGGTTCATTGGCATTGGAGAGGCTTCAGACCTAGTTTCAGGTGCGCCTGAACCTGACCCAGTTAACTACAATGAGGCTCTCCGAGATAAAGATACAGAATCTTGGCGTAAGGCAATGATATCCGAGATGGGTCAATGGACCACAATCAAGTCTGGGAGCTTGTGGACCTGCCTGATGGGTTTAAGCCCATTGGATGCAAGTGGGTCTACAAACGTAAGAGAGGACCTGACGGGAAGGTGAAAACCTTTAAAGCTAGGCTGGTGGTGAAGGGGTATACTCAGAAAGAGGGAATCGATTATGAGAAAATCTTCTCCCCGGTAGCCATACTTAAGTCGATCCAGATTCTCTTGGTCATAGCTGCTCATATAGATTATGAGATTTGGCAGATGGATGTCAAGACAGCTTTCCTAAACGGAAGTCTTGAGGAAACTATCTTTATGCAGCAACCAGAGGGATTCATTGAAAAAGGCCAAGAGCATAAAATTTGCAGGCTTAAGAGGTCTATTTACGGACTTAAGCAGGCATTCAGATCTTGGAACATCCGGTTTGATGAGGTAATCCAGTCCTTTGGATTTACTCAGTGTCCGGATGAACAATGTGTGTATCGCAGACGTGATGGAAACTCAGTGGTGTTTCTTGTGCTTTACCTAGATGACATTCTATTGATTGGCAACAACAAGAAAGTGTTATTAGACGTAAAGGCATGGCTGTCCAAGCAGTTTGATATGAAGGACTTAAGAGAAGCGGGATATATCATTGGGATCAAGATTATTCGAGATCGTAGGAAACGATCGTTAACGCTCTTCCAAGCTTCGTACATAGACACAATTCTAGCCCGTTTTAACATGCAGAACACCAAGAAAGGTTTTCTACCTTTCAGGCATGGAGTGTTTCTATCTAAGGAACAGTCTCCTAAAACTATTGAGGAGATAGAGGCCATGAAGACAGTTCCGTATGCTTCAGCAGTAGGAAGTCCCATGTATGCCATGTTGTGTATGAGGCCTGATATCTGTTATGTCGTTGGCATGGTGAGCAGATATCAGAGTAACCCCGGGAAAGCTCATTGGGAGGCAGTAAAATGCATTCTCAAGTATTTGCGCAGAACGAGGGACCAAGTTCTGGTCTATCAGGCGTCTGAGCTGGTACCCAGAGGTTACACAGATTCAGATTTCCAAGGTGACAGGGACAAGAGCAAGTCTACCTCAGGGTATGTGTTTACTCTAGGAGGTGGAGCCATAGTTTGACGGAGTGTCAAGAAGTAATGCGTGGCGGACTCTACCATGGAGGCTGAGTACATTGCCGCATCAGATGTAGCGAAAGAAGCAGTATGGCTCAAGAACTTCCTAGTGGACTTAGATGTGATTCCTAGTTTGCAGAAGTCTATCACGGTTTATTGTGATAACAACGGTACAGTAGCAAACTCGAAGGAACCACGAGCCCAAAAAGCGAGTAAACATATACAGCGCAAGTACCACTTGATACGAGACATCGTAACGAGAGAAGACGTGGTCGTGGCTAAGATAGCATCAGAAGATAACCTTGCAGATCCATTCACGAAAACATTGACTTTGAAAGTCTTTGAGGCTGACGTGAAGGGCATGGGGAACAGATACTTAAGAGAGTCTTGACAGTTTTTCTAGATAGATAGCAGCAGATTGTATAGGAGTTGTATACAGATGTATACTTAAAGCACAACTTAAGTATTAGTGGGAGATTGTTAGAGTTGAATACATAAGCTATGCTTGTGTTGTACTTTTTCCCTGTAATATATCGATTTATGTTTTGGTTATAATTTGTTGTGCATAATATGTCTATTTATATTATGTAAGTAGATGATGAGGTGTCTGGTGTGACACAGTAGATCTCATCATTGGTTGAAAGACATAATATATAAATGAGGTTCGTAACCGAGACTGCTTTGGACAAACTGTCGGTTTAGGTTATTAAGTGATTCGGATAATTAGTTTATCTAAACTAATTGAATCATATAGATATGCCCGGGGCATATTGAACTTGACCTTTAGGAATGATTTGTCTCGTACTGATTTAATAGACAAATCGATCCTTGTATTCTATCTCCTAATCCCTAGACTCAAGCTGGCATGAGGATTAGACATAGTGTACTTTGATCTGCCAATGGGTGAGATCAATTGTGGCCAAAGTCTCGGTGGGTTGGGTGCGCGTGTTTAGTTACTTGGTGTGCTGCTGCTTGTTCAAAGGAAACCATGTACCGGTGAATCCGGGGTGATGGTGCTCCCGAGATGAGCTCGAAATGTTTATATTACTAAACCCGGCCGGTGGACTTATGTCCGGTACAGTAAAAAGGTTGAGTGGTACTAGTCTCTGAATGAAAGAAGTTAATTAATTAATTTTTCAGTAAATTAATTTATAATTAACGAGCACTAGGGGAGATTAATGAATATAATTTAATTAAGTTGTTCCGGAAGCAATTCTGGTGTAGGATGGTAGTGCCAAAATTAATCCGTTAGTGGTACGATTAATTTTGTAATGGGTTAATTGACTAGGTAAATTTAATTAATTAATTAGTTTATTATTTCTAAGGGTTAATTGAGTAATTAACAAAGTGGAATTATTTAATTAATTTCTAAGGGTTAATGAAGTAATTAACAAAGTGAAATTATTTAATTAATTAATTAACTCTTAAGTTTCAATTGAAATTAGAAAATCCTAGAGATTAGGAATCTAGTAGGATTTGGTTTATCCGATCAGATTGGTTGCCTAATTGGATTTGGAAACTAATTCATTACCTAAACCCATTAGGAAGACCAATCCTAAACCAACTTGGGGTCTCTCTTGTAACTCTATAAATAGACAATGGATTAGCTATTCAAGACAGACAATTCAATAGATTCATAATTTAAGAATCTAGAGAGATAAAATCCTAGAGAGAGAAATTAATTTTCTCAAGCTCAAAGTCGGATTTACTTAAGCATTGGCGCGGCTGGTTTTTTCCTTGAGTTGGCCAAAATTTTGGTCTTTTTTTGCTAGCACCGTGTGTTGATTTCTTTCTCTCAGGGCAGTATGTTTGCAGTACGTGCAGGGTGCGGAGGTGCTGGATTTTTCTAGGAGGTGGATTGTGGTGAGTAGCTGATCAATTGGCTTCTAGTTCGTTGCCCACACAACGTGAAGTCATAGTCTTGACATACAAGAGAATCACCAGGTGCACGCTTTGAAGGTATTTTTCTAAGGTTCCGCTTTAATTAGAAATTTTTGTTGCGTGGTAAATCGAGCAAGTGCAAACCCAGATCCTATGTGGCAAAATCTTTTCAATTGGTATCAGAGCCTGGTTTAGGGGATTTTGGTACTTGTTCGATTTATTACATAATTTTATTTGCAGGTGGTTAAGAATCCCGACTATTATGGTTACGTTTGTATGGGTTTTAATTAAACTCCGGGACATGTCCGGATTTAATTTTATTATGAATGTTTGTAATAGTATAACCACGTGTTTGAAGCCGTGTAGGATTAGATTAAATCTGTAGTAGGATTTTTTCTATGTAATTTCGATAATTTAATTTTCCTAGAAAGCCTTGTAGCAGGAAAATTGATTTTTGTAATCGAATGCGTTATGGTGGGCAACTTGAATTCGTGGGTTTTGGGTTATCGTTAATTCTTAGAAACCCAGGAAAACCCAGAACGAATTGCAAGAAGACCAAATAGCATGGGAAAAAGCGAAGGAGGAATTGGCGGCAGGAGGCGACGCCGGCAACAACCGCCGGCAGCAGTCGCGCCGGCCTGGTGGTGCTGCAGCAGGCAGTAGCTGCTGCTGCGCTGCTACTGGGAGCGCAGGGCCGCGCACGCACGGACCGTGCGGGCCGTGCTGCGGCACCGGTGGCCCGTTTGAGCTTTTTTTGGCCCGTTTTTGGCCCGTTTTTCCTCCAGTTTTTGTTTTTTGAAGTTCAGGACTCTCTCCATCGAGTGACGTGATGGGACACGAGATCAAGGCAAAGGATGGAAGCAATTAAAACCATAATAGTCGTGGAATTTATTTTTTGAATTTATTTCCTGTATTTATTGTTTTAATTTTTATGCTTTATTATTTATGCTGTATTTTAGATGTATGAATTAAAGCATGTCTGGTTTTATGGTTGCATATAACTTAGGTTTGTTAATTGCATGTTAAAATCGAAAAAACCCTCAATTTGGAAATCTAAGTGGGAGCGGGTTGGTTTATATCCCCATGGCTACCATTATAGGTTCATATGCGATGTGGGTGGGCTTGCGCGTTGGCATTAGGGCCTTTCTCCATTCAGATGAGTCCAGCCCCGAGATCGCTAGACTTTGAACTTCTGAGTAAGATGATTAGAGCGAGTTTAACTTGGAGAAATGCGACACCCTCTTCATCTGAGGCGCACTATCCTGAGGTAACAAACTCAGAAATCACGTAATGGCACACACTTAGTGTACAATCTGCAGTATTCCTCCCGCGAGGTTACGCTGTTTACTTGTACGGCTAAAAGTACCGACTATTAGCTACATTGATCAAAAGATCGTTGGTCAGATAGTGTAGTTAATGAACTTGGTTCTTCTCAAACGAATGTGGGTTAGCGTAAATGTCCACACTGCGTGGCTTGCGAGAATCCCGGTGGATGAGATGTTGGTGGATTAAGATTATTGTTTGGAGGGAAGTCAATAATTAATTAGAATTTTTCGAAATTCTAAGCATATATAACTGAAACATTGTTTGTTTATTTTCCAGTTTAAATCGATATGGCATTCAATCCCTTAGCTGCTATTTTGAAAAACAACAATTTAACTAGAACTAATAATGTCGATGGAAGTCGTAACTTGGACATTGTCCTTAGGGCTGAGAGCGTTCCTGTGAGAGATCATGTCATTGACATGATTAGTAACATCAACAAGGTTGAGGTAGTGGGAGGCAAAATCGTTGGTGAAACCAAAGCCGATATTATCCTCCGGAGCTTGCATCAAAGTTATGAGTGGATTTGGTTAAACTAGAACATAAGGAAGATGTTGTGGAGTTCATCCGAGCTCTTAGCAGAGTTGGTGGCGGCTAAAAGTCTTCTTCAAGAGAAGAAGCGAGCTTTAGTCGCAGTCGAAACTTCATAATCTTCTTTTGAGCCTGAGGCTAGAAAGAAGAAGAGGAAGCTCGGGGGAATAACTCAAGTGGCGCAAATTGTGCCTAAGCCATGTATTACAAAGAAAAAGTCGAAAGACAAGTGCTTCAAGTTCAATAAGACGGGACATTGGAAAATGGATTGTCCAAAGCTTATAAGTACGATAAATTCTGCCTTAATTACTGATGTTTAGCGGCGATTCCCACAGATACTTGGTGTGTGGATTCAGGTGCCACTGACCATGTTTGTAGTTCTTTGCAAGGGTTCCAAGTAACCCAGAAACTTAGAGAAGGCGAATTGGATATCTACTTGGGCGACACTACAAGAGTGTCAGTAGAAGCAGTGGATGTAGTTAAGTTGAATTTCGAAAATTCTAGCTTAGAGTTAGCTAATTGTCTTTATGTACAGAGTTTTAGAAAGAACTTGATTTCGGTTTCTAAACTCTTGAAGAACGGGTATAAGTTTATTTTTTCTGATTACAGTGTTATTATTAGAAGAAATTGAAAACTTATTTGTTCTGGTTCATTGGCGGACAATTTGTTTGTGGTTAACTCTAACTCCCCTGTTGCGTAAAATATAAAAATAGATAGCTCAGGATCCAACATTAATAAATTGGTAGAAACCTTCTGAAATGAGTCAAACCTATCTTTGGCATCTCAGGCTAGGTCATATAAACCTTAGTAGGATTCTTAGGTTGGTCAATGATGGACTTTTGGGTTCATTAGATATTGACAGTTATGGAACCTGCGAATCTTGCTTGGAAGGTAAGATGACCAAGAGACCTTTTAAGGCAAAAGGTTATAGAGCTAAAGAAGTATTAGAGTTGATTCATTCTGACTTGTGTGGACCTATGACGGTCCAGGCACAAGGGGGATATGAGTATTTCGTGACGTTCACGGATGACTACTCTAGGTAAGGATATATTTACCTAATGCGCCACAAGTCTGAATGTTTTGGCAAGTTCAAAGAGTTTTGGGCAGAAGTGGAGAAGCATCATGGTAAGAGTATCATGACACTGCGTTCAGATCGTGGTGGGGAGTACCTGTCCCATGAATTTCGAGATTACCTCACTGAGGTAGGAATTCAGTCTCAGTTGTCTGCACCTGGCACGCCACAGCAAAATGGTGTAGCAGAAAGGAGGAATCGAACTCTTATGGAAATGGTTAGGTCTATGATGAGCTATAGTGATTTGCCATGTTCGTTCTGGGGATATGCCTTAGAAACGGCAATGTATATTCTTAATCTTGTACCATCTAAAACCGTGCCTTTAACCCCAGTAGAGTTGTGGAACGGGCGGAAGCCATTCTAAGACATCTCAGAATTTGGGGCTGCCCAGCACATGTGCTTAAGGCAGATACGGCTAAGTTAGATGTGAGAACAGAATTAATGCTGTTTGTAGGATATCCTAGGAGAACGAAAGGTGGTCTATTCTATAGTCCTAAAGAATAGAAGGTGGTGGTAAGTACCGACGCTATATTTTTAGAAGAGGACTATGTCTTAGACCACAAGCCCAAGAGTAAGATAGTACTAGAAGAGCTTAGATGACAATCTAATCCTGATGCAACTGCACAAGTAGATACACCACACACTGCACATGAGATCACAGATGATGCGCCTACACAGGTGGTGCCTCGTCGTAGTGGGAGGGTTGTGAGACAGTCCGACAGGTTCATTGGCATGGGAAAGGCCTCAGACCTAGTCCCAGGTGCGCCTGAACCTGACCCGGTTAACTACAATGAGCCACTTCGAGATAAAGATGCAGAATCTTAGCGTAAGGCAATGATATCCAAGATGGGGTCAATGGACCACAATCAAGTCTGGGAGCTTGTGGACCTGCCTGACAGGTTTAAGCCCATTGGATGCAAATGGGTCTACAAACGTAAGAGAGAACCTGACGGGAAGGTGGAAACCTTTAAAGCTAGGCTGGTGGCGAAGGGGTATACTCAGAAAGAGGGAATCGATTATGATGAAACCTTCTCCCTGGTAGCCATGCTTAAGTTGATCCGGATTCTCTTGGCCATAGCTGCTCATATGGATTATGAGATTTGGCAGATGGATGTCAAGACAACTTTCTTAAACGGATGTATTGAGGAAACCATTTTTATGCAGCAACCATAGGGATTCATTGATAAAGGCCAAGAGCATAAGGTTTGCAGGCTTAAGAGGTCTATTTATGGACTTAAGCAGGCATCCAGATCTTGGAACATCCTATTTGATGAGGTAATCCAGTCTTTTGGATTTACTCCGTGTCCGGATGAGCATTGTGTATATCGCAGACGTGATGGAAACTCAGTGGTGTTTCTTGTGCTTTACGTAGATGACATTCTATTGATTGGCAACAACAAGAAAATGTTATCAGACATAAAGGCATGGCTGTCCAAGCAGGTTGATATGAAGGACTTAGAGGAAGCAGGACATATCCTTGGGATCAAGATTATTCGAGATCGTAGGAAACGTTCGTTAACACTCTCCCAAGATTCATACATAGACACGATTCTGGCCCGTTTTAACATGCAGAACTCCAAGAAAGGTTTTCTACCTTGCAGACATGGAGTGCATCTATCTAAGGAACAGTCTCCTAAGACTGTTGAGGAGATAGAGGCCATGAAGACAGTTCCGTATGCTTAGGCAGTAGGAAGTCTCATGTATGCCATGTTGTGTACAAGGCTTGATATCTGTTATGCCGTTGGCATGGTGAGCAAATATCAGAGTAACCCCGGCAAAGCTCATTGGGAGGCAGTAAAATGCATTCTTAAGTATTTGCGCAGAACGAGGGACCAAGTTCTTGTCTATCAGGCGTCTGAGCTGGTACCCCGAGGTTACACTGATTCAGATTTCCAAGGTGACAGGGACAAGAGCAAGTCTACCTCAGGGTATGTGTTTACTCTAGGAGGTGGAGCCATAGTTTGGGGGAGTGTCAAGCAGAAATGCGTGGCGGACTCTACTATGGAGGCTAAGTACGTTGCCACATCAGAGGCAGGGAAAGAAGCAGTTTGGCTCAAGAACTTCCTAGTGGACTTAGATGTGATTCCTGGTTAGCAGAAGTCTATCACGGTATATTGTGATAACAACGGTGCAGTAGCAAACTCGAAGGAACCACGAGCCCACAAGGCGAGTAAACATATATAGCGCAAGTACCACCTGATACGAGACATCGTAAAGAGGGTAGACGTGGTCGTGGCTAAGATAGCATCAGAGGATAACCTTGCAGATCCATTCAAAAAAACATTGACTTCAAAAGTCTTTGAGGCTCACGTGAAGGGCATGGGGATCAGATGCTTAAGAGAGCCTTGACAGTTTTTCTAGATAGATAGCAACAGATTGTATAGGATTGTATGTAGTTATATACTTAAAGCACAGCATAAGTATTAGTGGGAGATTGTTGGAGTAGAATACATAAGCTATGCTTGTATTGTACAGTTTTCCAGATTAATATATCGATTCGTGTTTCAGTCATATCTTGTTGTGCATTAATTGTCCATTTATATTATGTAAGTAGATGATGAGGTGTCTGGTGCGACACAGTAGATCTCATCATTGGTTGAAAGACATAATATATAAATGAGGTTCGTAACCAAGACAACTTTGGATAAACTGTCGGTCTAGGTCATTATGTGATTCAGATAATTAGTTTGTCTAAACTAATTGAATCATATAGATATGCCCGGGGCATATTGAACTTGACTTTTAGAAATGATTTGTCTTGTACTGATTTAATAGACAAATCGATCCTTGTATTCTATCTCTAAATCCCTAGACTCGAGTGGGTATGAGGATTAGACATAGTGTACTTTGATCTGCCAATAGGTGAGGTCAAATGTGGCCAATAGTCTCAGTGGGTTGGGTGCGCGTGTTTAGTTACTTGGTGTGCTGCTGCTTGTCGAAAGGAAACCATATACCGGTAAATCCGAGGTGATGGTGCTCCCGAGATGAGCTCGAAAAGTTTATTATACTAAACCCGGCCGGTGGACTTATGTCCGGTATAGTAAAAAGGTCGAGTTGTACTAGTCTCGGAATTAAAGAAGTTAATTAATTAATTTATCAGTAAATTAATTTTAATTAACGAGCACTATATCTTTGATGTGAGGAGATTAATGAATATAATTTAATTAAGTTGTTCCGGAAGCAATTTTGGTGTAGGATGGTAGTGCCAAAATTAATCCGTTAGTGGTACGATTAATTTTGTAATGGGTTAATTAAATAGGTAGATTTAATTAATTAATTGTTTAATTATTCCTAAGGGTTAATTCAGTAATTAACAAAGTAGAATTATTTAATTAATTCCTAAGGGTTAATTAAGTAATTAACAAAGTGGAATTATTTAATTAATTAATTAAGTCTTAAGTTTCAATTTGAATTAGGAAATCCTAGAGATTAGGAATCTAGTAGGATTTGGTTTATCCTATCAGATTGGTTGCCTAATTGGATTTGGAAACTAATTCATTACCTAAACTCATTAGGAAGACCAATCCTAAACCAACTTGGAGTCTTTCTTGTAACTCTATAAATAAACAAGGGATTAGCCATTCAAGACACACAATTCAATAGATTCATTATTCAAAAATCTAGAGAGATAAAATTCTAGAGAGAGATTTCTTTCTCTCTCAAGAACAAATTTTTGAGCAAATAGGCGGCTGGTTTTCTTCATCAAGTGGCCAAAAATATTGGTCCAAAATACTAGCCCCGTGTGTTGCTTGCTCTCTCTCCGGGCAGTGCGTTTGCAGTACGTGCTAGGTGCAGAGGTGCTGAATTTTTTCAGCAGGTGGATTGTGGTGAGTTGCTGATCAATTGACTTCTAGATTGTTGCCCACATAACAAGAGGTCATAGTCTTGAGGCATACAAGAGAATCACCAGGTGCACGCTTCAAAAGTATTTTTCTAAGGTTCCGCTTTAATTAGAAATTTTTGTTGCGTGGTAAATCTTGCAAGTGCAAACTCATATCCTATGTGGCAAAATCCTTTCAACTAGCGATCCCAATTAGTATGTAGTACCATAGGGTATATTGCTATATACCCCTGCCTACCAAAATTAAAAAAAATTCTGGTGAAAATGGGTAGTGTGAATACACGCGCATGAGTAGTTTGGAAAGAATGAAAAACATCGAATAAATTCAGCTTAAAAAAATCATCCAAAATTAATTGAATCAATTTAAAATAATAACTGCATACTAACCATAATTAATGCTGAAACAAGACCTTTTATAACAAACAAGAAATTGATCTCCATAATTTAATGCTGGAGACGCGAAGAAATATCGTTATTCTTCATCTTTTGTTCTTCCGGGATTGAAGACGACATCAACTAGTTTTTCATCGTTTGCTCTTCCATTCTGAATGGCTTTCATCCTTCGAGATCGAACGGACTGGAGATGTGACAATGACCTTTTTCTTCTGCAGTGGCAATCTTTGGCGACAGTGGCGGCCGATCGAAAGGGCGAGGAAGATCTAACGAGAGTGAGAGATCGGACTTGAAGCACTGATCGGACGAGAGAACGGGAGAGGGAGAGGGAGATCACGGGTGGGGACAAGTCCGACGATAGTACTAAGGTGGCGGCACCGGTGACGACGATCTATCCTATGTTTTTCTGTTTGTTCATTGTGTGTGTGTGTAGAATTTGTAGCACTCTCTTTGATTGAAGGAAGAATTGCCTAAATCATGATTTGATTCTTATCATCGTTTTAGCTTTACTATATAAGAAAATCCTACTGTTACAACATTTAAAAAAGAAAAAAAAAGAAACTAGGGTTATGCAGTGGTAATCTTGGAGATGACATGAAATTTTGATGAAAACACAAGTAATTTTTATGAAAATGATATAAACACTAATTTTTTACTTTATCAAAAAAAATTTTTCCACAAATTCTAATTTTGATTATAATACACTATTATTTTGATGAAACAATAAAAAACTAATTTTTTACTTTATCAAAAAAATACAAATTCTAATTTTGATTAAAATACGATATTATTTTGATGAAACAACTTAATTTTGATGAACACACATCTAATTTTGATGAAAAGCCTATTTTGTTGAAAATGATGAAAAGACTAATTTTTTATTATATAAAAAAATATTCCGCAAAATCTAAATTTGATGAAAATACACTATTATTTTGATAAAATGCCAATTAATTTTGATGAACACAATCAAAATTATAATTTTTTAATTTCTGGTGAAAACAACAAAATAATTGATGAAAAGATGAATATGGTTTTAATTCACTTAAAAAAAGTAACAAAGTCACCTCCCAAGCTAATTATTTTTTTAGTTAGGGGTATATAGCATTTTAACCAAACCCTTTTATATAATAATTAAACTCTAACCCATTTGATGAATAATTGAATCCTAACATTTTAGATGAATAATTATATCCTAACCTAGTTGATAAATAACTGAATCCTAACATTTTATATAATAACTAAACTATAACTCATTTAATGAATAATTGAACTCTAACTTTTTATATAATAACTAAACCCTAACTCATTTTATGAATAAACCTACCCTAACCTTTTCGTTGGATCACTGAACTCTAACATTTTCGATTAAAATTTAAACTCTAACATTTTTTATGAAACACTGAACCCTAACCTTTTCGATTAAAAAAATGAACCCTAACCTCTTTGATGAAACACTAAACCCTACCCCTTTCGATTAAAAACCTGAGATGAACCACTGAACCCTAACATTTTCGATAAAAATATAAACGCTAACCTATTTGATGAAACACTGAAACCTAATTTTTTGATGAAACACTAAATCCTAACATTTATTATTAAAAACCTGAACCCTAACCCTTTTTATGGATCACTGAACCCTAACATTTTTTATTAAAATATAAACTCTAACATTTTTTATGAAACACCAAACCCTAACCTTTTCGATTAAAAAAACTGAACCCTAACCTCTTTGATGAAACACTATACCCTAACATTTTTTATGAAACAATGAACTTTACACTTTTAGATTAAAACCATGAACCCTAACCCTTTAGATGGATCACTAAACCCTAGCATTTTCAATAAAAATATAAACCCTAACCTTTTTTTATAAAACACTGAACTCTAACTTTTTTGATGAAACACTGAACTCTAACCTTTTCGATTAAAAACCTGAACCCTAACCCTTTTCATGGATAATTGAACCCTAACTTTTCTGATGAAACACTGAACCATAACATTTTCGATTAAAAACCTGAACTCTAACCCTTTCAATTAAAAAATTGAACCATAACATTTTTTATGAACACTGAACTCCAACCTTTTTGATGAAACATTGAACCCTAACCTTTTTGATTAAAATATAAACCCTAACTTTTTTGATAAAACACTGAACCCTAACCATTTTGATGAAACACTGAATCCTAGCATTTTTTTATGAAAAACTGAATCTTAACATTTTTCATTGAAACACTGAACCCTAACCTTTTTGATGAAACACTGGACCCTACCATTTTCAACTAAAAAACTGAACCTAACCTTTTTTTATGAAACATTGAACTCTAACCTTTTAATTTAAAAAACCGAACCCTATTCTTTTTGATGAAAAATTAAACTCTAACTTTTTTAATGAAAAACTGAACCATAACATTTTCAATTAAATAAGTGAACTCTAACCCTTTCAATTAAAAAACTGAACCCTAATATTTTCAATTAAAAACTGAACCATAACATATTTTATGAAACACTGAACTCTAACCTTTTCACTTAAAAAACAGAACCCTAACCTTTTTTATGAAACACCGAACCCAACCTTTTTGATGAAACACAAAACTCTAACCCATTTGGTGAATAGTTGAACCCTAACCTTTTATATAATAACTAAACCCTAACCCAATTGATGAATAATCAAACCCTAAACATATATTTAATAACTTAACCCTAACCCATTTGATGAAAAACCGAACCATAACCTTTTATATAATAACTGAACCCCTAACCCATTCGATGAATAATTGAACCATAACCTTTTATTTAATAACTTAACCCTAACCCATTTGATGAATAACCGAACCATAACCTTTTATATAATAACTGAACCCCTAACCCATTCGATGAATAATTGAACCCTAACCTTTTATATAATAACTAAACCCTAACCCATTTTATGAAAACTCCTATCCCATTTGATGAATAACCGAACCCTAACCTTATATATAATAACTAAACCCTAATCCATTTGATGAAAATACCAAACCCGTTTGATGAATAACCAAACCCTAACCTTTTATATAATAACTAAACCCTAGTCGAAATAGATCGAACTAGACAGAGGAGAAAGAATATGAATATGAAAAGCGTAAGGACGAAATCTGAAACGAAGCAGGACTTACAAAAGAATTAAAGAAGTAGAGTTGAAGACTAGACTACTACCTGTATTGCTATGATTGACAGTGGTGCAGACCAATCTTGCATTAATCGAGGTATCATTCCTGAACATTATCTATCTCGTACTAAAGAAAAATTATATGCAGCTAATGGATTAGAAATCCCTATTTATGCTGAATTAAATAATGGATATATATGTAATAATGGCTATTGCATTAAACATTCTTTCCTAATTCTTGAAAAGTTTACTACTGATGTTGTATTAGGAAATCCTTTTTTGTATCAAATTACACCATTTAAAAAAGAAGATAATCATATATCAGTAAAAATATTAGGTAATAAATTGTATTTTCCTTTTATTAATCCTATACAACGTATCGAATTAGATTTACTTTAGACTAATTCTATATATAAACAAATCTGTTTAATGAATAAGAAAAAGAATTGCTTGATGTCCTTAGAAAAAGAATTAGAATTTTCAAAAATAGAAGAAAAATTATTGGATGAACATACTAAAAGCAAGATCACTAATTTAGAGAAAAAATTTCAGCAATTAGTTTGCTCGGAACATCCTAATGCTTTTTGGTCTAGAAAAAGACATGTTGTTTCATTACTTTATGAAAAAGATTTCAATGAAAAACATATTCCGACTAAAGCCCGACCAATACAAATGAATGAATAATTGCTTAATTTGTGTAAAACTGAAATTCAAAGTCTACTTAATAAGAAATTAATTAGAAAATCCCAATCTTCCTGGAGTTGTGCCGCCTTTTATGTCAATAATCAAGCAGAAAAGGAACGTGGTGCGCCTAGATTAGTAATCAATTATAAACCCTTAAATAAAGTTTTACAATGGATTCGGTAACCTATTCCTAATAAGAAAGATTTGTTAAATAGACTTCATAGTGCTAAAATATTTTCGAAATTTGATTTAAAATCTGGCTATTAGCAAATACAGATTCATGAGCAAGATAGATATAAAACTGCCTTTACCGTACCTTTTGGTCATTTTGAATGGAATGTGATGCCTTTTGGTTTAAAAAATACTCCTTCAGAATTTCAGCGTATAATGAATGATATATTTAATGATTATTTTAATTTTGTACTAGTACATATTGATGATATTTTAATCTATTCTAATAATATTGATCAACATTTTAAACACTTAAATATAATTTTACATGTGATACAGACTAATGGCTTAGTAATTTCTGCAAAGAAAATGAAATTATTTTAGACAAAAATTAGATTTCTTGGTCATGATATTAATAAAGGGACAATAAGACCAATTCAAAGGACAATAGAATTTACTGAAAAATTTCCTGATGAGATTAAAGATAAAGACCAGTTACAACGGTTTTTAGGTTGTCTTAATTATATTGCAGATTTCTTTTCTAATTTAAGAACAATTTGTAGTCCTTTGTACGAACGACTGCAGAAGAATCCTCCTGCCTGGACAGATAGACATACTTATTTAATTAAAGAAATAAAAAGAAAAATTAAAACATTACCATGTCTTGGTATTCCACATCCTCATGCATTCATGATAATTGAGACTGATGCATCAGACATTGGTTATGGTGGTATCCTGAAACAAAAATTACATGCATCATCTGTAGAGGAATTAGTTAGATATCATTCAGGTGTCTGGTCTGGTCCTCAGAAAAACTATTCTACTGTGAAAAAAGAAATTTTATCAATTGTTTTATGCATTTCTAAATTTCAAGACGATTTGTATAATAAAAAGTTTTTATTACGAGTTGACTGCAAGTCAGCTAAAGAAATTCTACAAAAAGATGTAAAAAATTTGGTTTCAAAACAGATTTTTGCAAGATGGCAGGCGATACTTTCTGTCTTTGACTTTGATATTGAATTTATCAAAGGCGAATCTAATTCTCTTCCTGACTTCCTTACTCGTGAATTCCTTACAGGTTTTTCTCCTCATGTCTAAAGATCCAGGCAAATCTCCAGCTCCTTTAACTTCCAACGATTATATCATGACTCCTCCTCCTAAACCACTCTAGCCTAATGTTCCTACTCAAGATTTTCCTCCTCTTACCTACATTAATGCAGGAAGGTGACCTGATGACAACTCTAAATTCTTAGTGTTTGTGTTCAGCTTGATGAGCAAGTATTCTCCCAATACATTTGGAAGAGTGTCTATATTCAAGTGAAACAAGCAAGCCAGTCCAACCTGTCTCAATGCTTCCTTTTGAGGTTCACTAAGGTACTTCAGCAGGGCTGATATTGCGGAAGGAGATATTCTGCTCAAGAACCTCATTGAATCATAATATTTCTTCAAATTTTTTGGACGTTTGTTCCATTTATTTTTCTCCTCAGGTTTCTTGACTTTTTTCATTCTTGATTTAAGCAATGATAAAGGGATGTTCTCTGTGAAATCATCATTCGTTTCTTCGTCGTCATCTTTCTTCCTTTTGCCTGTAAGCAAAGAGTTTTCCATCAAAATACTTATACTTAAATCATTACAACAAAATTGAATGAAAATACATTTACCATCATCTGTGATTCATATAATGATTCTCTATCAACTATATCAGTAAGTACATTTACCATCAACATCGTAATACAAAACATATACCATCATCTGTCATTCATATAATGATTCTCCACCAATTATATCAGTAAGTACATTTACTATCAACATCGTAATACATAACATATACTATCACCTGTCATTCATATAATGACTCTCCATCAACTCTATTAGTAAGTACATTTACCATCAACATCCTAATACAAAATATTTACCAATATTCTATTATTCATATAATGATTATCCATCAACTCTATTAGAAAGTACATTTACCATCAACATCCTAATACAAAACATATACAATCATCTGTCATTCATTTAATGATTCTCCATCAACTATATATCAGTAGGTACATTTACCATCAACATCATAATAAACAACATTTACCATCATCAACATAAGAATACAATTTTCATCCTCAGGGTTACATCTACGACACAATATCAGAACAAAATCAAAACAAAAGCATCCAAGAACATCATATTAAAGATTTCCATCAATAACAAACATAATACAATACATTTATCATCAGTCAATTTTAAAAAAAAAAATACAATTACCACATCAGGGTTTCATTCACGGCAGAACATCGGAACAAAAACATAACAAAAGCATCCAAGAACATCACAATAAAGATTTCTATCAACAAAAAACATAATACAAATACAGTTACCATCATCAACATAAGAGTAGAATTTTCGTCATCAGTGTTCATTTTACAGCACAATTTCAGATTTTTTTAAAAAAAGCATCCAATAACATGCATTCTCTCTGTCGCGTTTCTTCTCCTCCCTTTGATGCATTTTTGGTTCTCATTTTTTCACCCTTTCTCTTTCGTATTGTCCGTTCCTTCAATTTTCTTGCTTTTTTTGATTCTTCAAATAAAATGGAAAATCTTGTTGCTCTGTTGTCGGATTTGGGTTTATATTGTTGATGGATTTCTCTTTTGATGATGGTTGAAAGCGGATGCTTCGTGTTGTAGGATTCCCGGAGCAAAAATCTCGGACGTGAGCGACAGTTTCTGGGAAGAATTTTGCTTACGAGGTGCACGGTTTGCTGAAAAAAGAAATCAGCAAATTTGCAGCTTTAGTCGACAATGGGGATGAAATGGATATAATGCCGGACTTGATTTCTCTTTTGGAAGGATTGATGGAGGATTTGAATTTTTTCAATTTCCCAGACATATTGAATGATTATGGCAGCTGCTGTGTTTTGATGAGTTTTCAAGGAGCATGAATACAAACGCCTCCCTACTTAATTTATATATATTTTTTTATTTAATTTTTACTATATGTACCACTTTATATAGTACAGCTAGTTGTACTATATAAGTATTACCTAAATATCCCTAATTTTTAATAAATCTCTCCACCCTCCTCCTCTTCTTCCCTCCGCGGCCTCTCTCCATCTTTTTTTTTGTTTTTTTTTTTTACTTCGTCTTCTTATTCTCCTCATTTATGTATGGGCTATACAAACAAACAAGGAAGACTCCAGGCAACTTGGTCTTCTTCTTGTCCTCTACTGCTATGGACTCTTCTAATAATTGTGTGAACTTGGATTTATTAATAATAAATTATTAGATAGTTCCATAAAGAAAAGTATATTTCATCTGCAACTTGTCAAGTTGATGATTAAATACAAGGTAAATCGTCGGAGGAAGAAGGAGAAAGCTTTCAAAAATATCCCAAAAGGAAGGGGAAAAAAAAACACACACACACACACACATGATGAAATTATTTTTAAATATTTTAAAAAAGTCATTAATAATTATTTCCCCTCCCACTTCGACTCTAGTTAACTCGGAATTGTATAAAAACAATGCATAAAACTTATCTTCACATGTCTTAATATTTATTTATGATATTTATTTTGTGTTGTTAAAATTTTGATTATTATTTTATGATAATTGAGGTAGATTTACTAATAATTATAATTATGTTTGTGAATTTTTCTTATACGTTTGATTTTAATTTGATTTATATTTAATTAAAATGTATAATAAGATAAATAAATTTGTTAATCGATGAATTTTGAACAGTTTAAATCCGAATTAGGTCATTTTAAAATGTGAAGTTGACATTTTAATTTTTTTTTTTATGTACGAAAAGGGAAAATTGGAATCTGTGTTAGTCCATTTAATTACAATACGTACAGAACGTATAGTTCATTTAATTCATGTAAGTATTGAAAGGTAATTCAAGTTATAATTTCATTCTCTTTAGAAAACGTGGTAAGGAGCTGCGTGCGGCTGCTGAATGTTGACAAAACTGCACAAAAAGTTTCTCTGTGAGTCGAACTGAGTCAGAAAGAACTTTGATAGAGTTTCATAAGCTGAAAAAATGGCTGAACTCTTGCTTGAAATTGTTGTGGAGAAAGTCTTGAGTGAGGCATTCTCACTTGCTACGGAAGAGGTGAGCCTGATATGGGGCGTGACTGAAGATCTCAAAAAGTTGGGTCAAGATTTGGAGATGGTTCGAGCTTTGTTGGCTGATGCAGAGCAGAAGAGTAGGAATAGCAGAGCTGTTGAGCTTTGGCTGAGAAGGCTTCAAACTGTGGCATCTGAAGCCGATAACGTGTTGGATGAATATGGATATGCAGCTCTTGCGAAAAGGGTTCGACAACGAAAGCGTGACAAGGTATCCCATTTCTTTTCCCATTCAAATCCACTTGTATTTCGTACTAGAATGGCTCACAAGATTAAGAATTTCAGTTCGAGGTTTGAGGAAATATTCCAGGAGGCCCATAGGATTGGACTTGTCCCTGTTCAAATTGCAGCATCTAGCGTTGGTATTCCCACTAGTGAAAGATTGAGTACAGATCCATTTGTTGATGTTTCAGAAATTGTGGGAATGACTGATTATGCAGAGCAGATTGTAAGAATTGCAGTTTCCTTTGAGGGTGAAAAAAGTTTATCCCTTGTCGGAATAGCAGGGATGCCAGGTGTGGGAAAGACAACACTTGCTCAGTTAGTTTATAATGATGAAAAAATTGGAAAGCATTTTGATCATAAAATTTGGATACATGTGTCTGATAAGTTCAATGTGGAAGGGCTCTTGAATGAAATGGTGGAATCTCTTACCGGAACTGTTTCTAAGTTGACAAATAAGGAAGCAATAGTGAGAGGGCTTCAAGAATCCCTGAGAGCTAAACGATTCTTGCTTGTGTTGGATGACGTCTGGAATGAGGATGAAGAATTGTGGAATACAATGAAGAGGTGTCTGGTACAAATAGGTGCATCTACTGGAAGTAGGATTCTTGTAACGACTCGAAAGGAAAGCGTTGTATCAACAATGCAAGCATCTTTCGTGTGTCGTTTAAAGATACTTTCTGAGGATCACAGCTGGGAATTGTTTGAGAACATAGCATTTGGCCCTGGTGGAGCAATTAAAAGTCCTGAACTGGAGAATATAGGCAGGGAAATTGCCAGAAAGTGTGGTGGTGTTCCATTAGCTATTAAGGCAATAGGACGTTTGATGCGCTCCAAAAAAGGGGAACAAGAGTGGTCAAAAATAGAAAAAAGTGATGTGTGGAATATGTTTGGGGCGGATGGAAACGAAGTGAAATCTGCAATCAAGTTGAGTTACGATAATTTTCCTTCGGCATCTTTGAAACATTGTTTTGCATACTGTACCTTATACGGGAAAGGTCGTGTCATGGAATCAGAAAGTATGATACAGGTGTGGATGGCTCAAGGGTTGCTTAATCTTTCCATGAAAGATCAAGGGACAATGGAGGACATAGGATATGGATACATCAACATTTTCCTTCAAAGTTCTCTGTTGGAATGTGTTAAAAGGGATGAGTATGGAAACAATATCCATTTTAAAATGCATGATCTTGTGCATGAGTTTGTTTCTGAAGTAGCCAAAGATTTTTCCTTGATTGGATCTGATGAACTTCTAACGGACAAAAATAAGGTGACAGGGAAGATTTTGAAGCAGACATTTTCCAAGCAGAGAACTCTGATTTTAAAGAATCACCTTGAAGTTGCATTGCCACACTGTGAAGATGTTCGAATTCTAATTGTAGATGACAAAAGTCGACAAGAGCTGCCAAAATCAATTGAAAAGTTGAAGCATCTGAGATATCTTGACGTAACTGAGACTTCTATAACTCAACTCCCAAATTGTTTCATCAATCTCTACAATTTGCAAACTTTGAGACTTCATAATTTGCAAGAGTTGCCAAAGAATTTCTGCCATCTGGCCAGCTTAAGACATTTGTATATTCAGGAAGAAGGAACTATGGAGAACATGAATTGTTTGCTTCCTGGTATCGGGATTTTGACTTCTCTTCAAACTTTGCCTTTCTTCCGGGTGAGCCCGGATGAGCAATGTCAAATCTCGGAGCTGGGAGCTTTAAACAATCTCAAGGGCAACCTCAAAATTTTTGGTCTTCAGAATGTTAGGGATCTTGAAGAAGCAAGAAAAGCCAAAATATCAACAAAGATAAATCTTGAGAGTTTAGAACTTCGATGGAATGAAGCATTCAACTTTGAGGATGCCTTCAGATATGGTGATCTTTTCTCAAAACTTGAAGGCTCTACCAGCGAAAACTGGACAGCTGAGGATTTCTTGGAATTCGCTGTGCTTCGTTCAAAATTTGAAGGCCTCATGAGCGAAAACAACAATCAGGAGGATGTCTTGAAAGGTCTTGAGCCTCATTCAAATTTGAAAGGCTTGAAGATTGAAAACTACAAAGGCCAAAATCTTCCACCATGGATGTCTGTGACAAGTCGACCAATAATTCTTCGAAACCTTGTGAAGGTGATATTAAAGAACTTCATCAATTGTGAAACTATGCCACCACTTGGGCACCTGATGCATCTCAAGATTGTCAACTTTGAAGGGATGTGTAGCATAACAAGCATCGGAAGGGATTTCTATGGCTGGACAAACCTTGATTTTGGCAATAATCCAAGTGCTGTTGCAGTGATATTTCCAGCATTGGAAGAACTCATTTTGAAGGATATGCGAAATCTAAAGGAGTGGTCGGGTGTTTTTGATGATTATGACATATCACATGCAGCAGTAAAGATACTCCCTTCTTTGGTGAAATTCCAAATTGAGAGCTGTACGGAATTAATAAGCTTACCAGATGACATTTGGAACGATCTCTCCTCCATAAGAGAACTCTCAATCATAGGATGCCAAAGTTTAAGTTATCTACCGAGGGCTGTAGGAGAATTGGCATCTCTGGAGGTTTTAACGGTGGTGAGCTGCCCAAATCTTGAAGAAATTCCAGACATGCATAGACTGAAAGGTGTGAATGACTTGTCTATCTTCGGATGCAGCCAGCTTCGTTCATTACCTAATGGGATAGAAGCATGTACATCAATTGAAAAGTTGAGTATTGTTGATTGCCCAAATCTTCAGCTAGGGAATTTGGGGCAACTACCCATAACCCGAGTCCGAATTTTGGGAATAGGTGGTGGATTCTTAGATGATGTTGATTATTTCCCCTGGCCCTTTCACACCCCTGCCACCACCAACAATACTGTGGAGGAAAGCGATGAGGTCCAACAACCTTCGACCTCTTTGGAGTGGCTTTTATTATTTGGCTGGCAGAAAGTTAGGTCTCTACCTGAGCAGATTCAGCATCTCTCCAACTTGTCTCTCTTGGCAATTTTAAATTTTGATGGTATTGAGTCTCTGCCAGAGTGGTTAGGAAACATTAGCTCCCTTCAGACGCTGCATATTACATCCTGTGAAAAGCTTTTGAATCTGCCCCCTGCTGGAGCAATGCGAAGCCTGATTAATTTGAAGGAATTGCTTATTGAAAAGTGTCCTCTCCTGAAAGAAAGATGCAAGAAAGATAGTGGCTCAGAATGGCACAAAATTGCCCATATTGCTGCAATTGAGATACTTGACTGATATGTGAGTTCTGTCTCCTTACTGTCTATTCAATCCATTTTAGATGCTGTTTCCATGCATCCATTTTAGTTCTGTTCAAGCATTGAAGAATTCATTGTTCTTGTGAAGATATTAGATATTGTGTGTGCTATATCTTTCTTGGCATTTAATTGTAGATCACATTGATTTGCAGGTAGGGGCAGAAGGACGACCGATAATAATTTATGGCGTCTCAAACTCTTTCCCTGTTGTTTGTGCAAGATGATTGAAGTTCTTATTTCCTTGGATATAGCAGCAATATTGCTGCTTACGTTATGTTCTTTCATAATAAAGATTTGTATTCCCTCCCTATTTGCTGTGCCAGTTGTGTTTTATTTGTGGAGTGATGTTTTTATTCTTCTGGACAGTATTATATGCTGAAAAACCATCAAACTGGACAGAAGAATTTTGTGAATGCTAGAAAACAATTAATATGATGAATAGTGAGATAAATATTAATACTAACAGTAATAAAGAAATATTATTTGATATAATAAACGAAATCAAAGATGAAAATGTTAAAAAAGTATACTTAGAAAAATTAAAAACTTTAGTATTACAAGAAAATAATCATGTATTTGATATAAAAGAACCATTTAGTCTTAATAGTTTAATCGACAAATATAAAAACGAGGATACATTTGAATTTCGTAAAAGTAATAATCTCAAAGAAGAAATAAATAAATTAAAACATGAAATTAAAGAAATCAATAAAGAATTAAGTAATTTAAAAGTAAAAGATTTAGAATTAGAGGCAAAGATAATATTAAATTCTCAACAGAATCTATCTAATCCTAATATTGTATCTAGTTCTGGCATAATAAAAGAAAAGGATGGTATTAAGATATCAGAAGAAATTCTTGAAAATAAAATATCTAACCTATTCGATGAATAACAAAACCTTAACCTTATATATAATAACTAAATCCCTAACTGGTTTGATGAATAACTGAACCCTAACCTTTTATATAATAACTAACCCCTGACCCATTTGATGAAAACATCTAACCCATTTGATCATGACGTCCAAGACATTATTGCTCAATGTCTCAAGACTTTTTATGAAACAAAGAAAAATATGTCTCATGCTGAATCATCTAAATCAGATTCCTAAAAAAAAGACAAAGAAGACTCATGTGAAGATGACGATTTTGACCCATTTGGTGGGCCTTTAGCTTAGGACCCATATGACTTTTAAGTTGTAATAATTTTCTGATGTCATTGCTTACGGTTTAGTATAATAATTCAGATCATGATGTAATTGGTTCATAGTCTAATAACTTAATATAGACGTAAGTGCTTAGGTCATAAAGCACTTTCTTTCATTTGAATTTAATTTACCTTTCATTCCGGATTTCATTTCCGGACTTGTAATCTTTGTAAAGAATTCCCTATATAAAGGGAAGACTCATCTTGTAATCGGCAGAAGCCTTTTTTATAAAAACTTAAGTTTTACGAAACAACTTTTGAAAATCTTCTAGTCTTCAACTCTACTCCTTTAATTCTTTTGTAAGTCCTGCTTCGTTTCAAATTTAGTCCTTATGCTTTTCATATTCATCTTCTTTCTCTTCTGTCTATTTCGATCTATTTCGATCCTGCTTCGTTTTGGTATCAAAGCCTGGTTTTATTAAAATTTCCAAATCGAATTTCTAACAAAGTTTTTCAAACATTCTGTTTTCAAAAGATTTTCACAATCTGAGGCTTCGGTAGAGTCTTGCATGCATCCATCTAAGGTTTGGTAAGAGGTTGAGTGCATAAGTCCGTTGGTAAGCCCATAGAGGTGTTCCAGGTAGCAGACTCCCTTGTTCCCTTTAAGTTCTTGCATACATCTTTACTCAAGTCAAAGTATGTTTAAGTCCTGCAAAACATCATGGCTGAAAAAATTTGAAGATTTCTCTTTGGAGATTCTAATACAGCCCATGCATATGCATCCATGGCATCATCATCATATTCATCCATTCTTAATTCTCATGAATTAATACATGAAATACTGCCTAGTAAGAGTATTTTTGCAGTCTACTCACAAGGATTACTTGAATTTAATAAGGCTTACTCCATTAAAATCCATGAGGAAATTCATCCCATGGAAGAAGATAAGAAAACAGTTAATTTGTTGAATAATACTGCTATTTCTTATTATCTTAATCAAGGTTACCGATTTATGCATTATGGTTTAATACAAATTGCTTTACATCCTTTAATTAAACGTGGGGTTGATACTCCTATTTTTATGACTTTACGTGATGATCGTTTAATTAATTATAATGATTCTATTCTTGCTTTAGTACGGACTAATTTATGTAATGGAACTACTCGATGTAATTGTGCACTTAATTTTGTTGTTAGTCTCACAGATAGAACAATAATGAAATCTTTGTTGTTAGATATTCATGTTCTTAATAATAAGAAATTAGATCCAGAATCTGATAAATTTGTTTTAATTTATCGCATTTACTTTAAATTAATAAAGTCTATGATTCCTACCGCTTTAAAGTTAAAACCCAATAATATTGATGATTCTGTTTTAGTAATAACTGATTCTGATAATACTAGAACACAAATTCCTCGACTACTTCCTCGACATGAAATAACTATACCCTCTGAGATATTGATAGATCGACCAATTATATCTCAGAGAAATCCTATTAGAACTCAGACTAATATTGAAGAAATTTCAGATAATAAAATTCTAATTAAATTTGATAATATATCTTCTTTTAGATCTTCTTCTTTCAGAAATAATCCAGACATTTCTCCCAGGTATTCTGTAGATATACCTAGTACATCTGCTGGGTTAAGTCAAGAACCATCCAGGTATTCTTATTCTACTCCCGATCCTAAGCTTAAATTTAAAGCTCCACTACCCGAAATAATTCCTGACTCTAGTTCCTCTGTAGGTTCTCATACTCAGTCTCAAATGCGTTTTTCCGAAATTAATGTAATAAACAAATCTTTTCAAATAGATAAAGATTTCTTAAATAAAAATTATTTTTCAAGTGAAAATAATAAAAACGTAAGTGGTTTGAACAATTTGATGAGACAGTCACGTCTCACCTAAAAAATGAATGGGTTAATGATATAAATAATTAACAAATTAATTTTCCCTTTTTCACATGGTTAAATTATTATTTTAATGAAGAGAAAATTCCATATGAAAATTTATCCACTATTAATGTTCAGCCTAATTTACATAAAAAATAGAAATTAAATGATGATACTATTCTCTCCTCGATTCATCATCCTTTACAAACTATTAAAATTAATACTAATGAAGGAGAAATAATTGCCTCCCATTTTAAAAAAGGTAGAGATACACAAGATCCAGTTAATTATGAATATATTAAAAAGATTTATCAACAAAATAATTTTTCTAATCAGATTTTACAAACCATATCTCAACAAGTAGATTTAATTTCTGTCAAGCTAGACAGTCAGCCTAATAATTTTCCTAATGAAGTAGCTAAACCTTTGATTATTCCCTCTCTTCCTCATGAAATGGCAAAAGAAATTTCTTTGGTTCAAAGAATTAATTTAGCTTTAGAATCATCTAATAGAGCTTCTAGTTCTAATTCCTCGTTAAATCAAATAGAAAAATAATTTAGTGGTTTAAGAAGTAATGTAATAAATCGAGACGCACCTAAAGAAGATTCAACTGAAAATAAAAGTTCCGAGTCAGAAAATGAATTAGATAATATAGAAGATTTAGAACAACAATTCTCCGAGAATCCTCTTTTAGAGTTTAATAGAATACAAAGAAGATCGTATAAACGATCATATCGTGATAATCGATGGTCTAATAAAAATATAATGAATTACCATAGTAAACCGACTCCTCCAGATATTCAATTTGAAGATAAAAGTAGATTTGTTACTAAATCATATGATGGTAATGCTATTTATGAATGGAATATAGATGGTAAATCCAAATATGAAATAATGAATACTTTGCATGAAATGGGTACTGCTACATTAGCTTATAAATCTAAGTATCATATGACTGAACGACAAATTGCTTCATGTTTAGTTTCTGGATTTACTGGCCAATTAAAAAATTGGTGGGATAATATGTTTACTCGTGCTCAACAAATGGAAATTTTAACTCATCAGACTATAATTAGTAGAGAAATGACTACTGAAAGTAATGAAATCGTTAGAACTGTTGAATATGAATCTGATGGAGCTAGTTATTTAATTTACGTACTTTCTATGCATTTTATTGGAAATCCGAGAGAAGAGTTAACCAGCTTGAAAATCTCTTTAACTAATTTAAGATGTCCTTTGTTTAAAGATTACTTTTGGTATAAGAATACTTTTCTGACTAATGTATTGAGACGACCTGATTGTAATCAATCTTTTTGGAAAGAAAAATTCATTACAGGTTTACCTCCATTATTTTCCCAAAAATTAATTACAAGTTTACTTAAATAAATGGGAACTGATAATTTAGATTTAACTAATATAACTTATGGTCAATTATTTGCTTTCCTTAAAAAAGAGGCTTTATCCATTTGTCAAGATTTTAAATTACAGCGTAAATATGGCTTAGAAAGAGAAGAATTGGGGGCCTTCTGTCAGACATTTGGCATTACAGGTATTTCTCCACTATCTACTCAAGAAAGAAATAATAGAAAAATGCTTAAATATAAACATATTAATAAACGATATAAAAAGTATAATAGGTATAATAATAAGTACAATAATAATGAATTCTATAATACTAAAAAGAAATTTAGAAAAACTAAAAAACCAGTTAAATGTTATAAATGTGGAAAATTAGGTCATATAGCTCCTAATTGTAAATTAGAAAAGAAAATTAATACAATATTTTCTGATGAAACAGAATTGAAAAATAAATTAATGTCCATTATAATAAATTCAGAAAATGACGATGATTTTTATTATTCCTCTTCTGATTCTAGTTTTCATGATAACGAAGAATTTTGTGAATGCAAGAAAACAATTAATATGATGAATAGTGAGATAAAGATTAATACTAACAGTAATAAAGAAATATTATTTGACATAATAAACGAAATCAAAGATGAAAATGTTAAAAAAGTCTACTTAGAAAAATTAAAAACTTTAGTATTACAAGAAAATAATCATGTATTTGATATAAAAGAACCATTTAGTCTTAATAGTTTAATCAACAAATATAAAAACGAGGATACATTTGAATTTTGTAAAAGTAATAATCTCAAAGAAGAAATAAATAAATTAAAAATGAAATTAAAGAAATCAATAAAGAATTAAGTAATTTAAAAGTAAAAGATTTAGAATTAGAGGCAAAGATAATATTAAATTCTCGATAGAATCTATCTAATCCTAATATTGCATCTAGTTCTGGCATAATAAAGGAAAATGATGGTATTAAGATATCAGAAGAAATTCCTGATAATAAAATTTTTTTAAATTTAATAAATAAGGTAAAAATTGAAAAATAGTATGTAATGGTTACTATTGGAGTAAAAGACTGGACTACTACCTGTATTGCTATGATTGACAGTGGTGCAGACCAATCTTGCATTAATCGAGGTATCATTCCTGAACATTATCTATCTCGTACTAAAGAAAAATTATATGCAGCTAATGGATTAGAAATCCCTATTTATGCTGAATTAAATAATGGATATATATGTAATAATGGCTATTGCTTTAAACATTCTTTCCTAATTCTTGAAAAGTTTACTACTGATGTTGTATTAGGAAATCCTTTTTTGTATCAACTTACACCGTCTAAAAAAGAAGCTAATCATATATCAGTAAAAATATTAGGTAATAAATTTTATTTTCCTTTTATTAATCCTATACAACGTATCGAATTAGATTTACTTCAGACTAATTCTATATATAAACAAATCTGTTTAATGAGTAAGAAAAAGAATTGCTTGATGTCCATAGAAAAAGAATTAGAATTTTCAAAAATAGAAGAAAAATTATTGGATGAACATACTAAAAGCAAGATCACTAATTTAGAGCAAAAATTTCAACAATTAGTTTGCTCGAAACATCCTAATGCTTTTTGGTCTAGAAAATGACATGTTGTTTCATTACTTTATGAAAAAGATTTCAATGAAAAACATATTCCAACTAAAGCCCGACCAATACAAATGAATGAAGAATTGCTTAGTTTGTGTAAAACTGAAATTCAAAGTCTACTTGATAAGAAATTAATTAGAAAATCCCAATCTGCCTGGAGTTGTGCCGCCTTTTATGTCAATAATCAAGCAGAAAAGGAACGTGGTATGCCTAGATTAGTAATCAATTATAAACCCTTAAATTAAGTTTTACAATGGATTCGGTATCCTATTCCTAATAAGAAAGATTTGTTAAATAGACTTCATAGTGCTAAAATATTTTCGAAATTTGATTTAAAATCTAGCTATTGACAAATACAGATTCATGAGCAAGATAGATATAAACTGCCTTTACCGTACCTTTTTGGTCATTTTGAATGGAATGTGATGCCTTTTGGTTTAAAAAATGCTTATTCAGAATTCCAGCGTATAATGAATGATATTTTTAATGATTATTTTAATTTTGTACTAGTATATATTGATGATATTTTAATCTATTGTAATAATATTGATCAACATTTTAAACACTTAAATATAATTTTACATGTGATATAGACTAATGGCTTAGTAATTTCTGCAAAGAAAATGAAATTATTTTAGACAAAATTTAGATTTCTTGGTCATGATATTAATAAAGGGACAATAAGACCAATTCAAAGGACAATAGAATTTATTGAAAAGTTTCCTGATGAGATTGAAGATAAAAACCAGTTACAATGGTTTTTAGGTTGTCTTAATTATATTGCAGATTTCTTTCCAAATTTAAGAACAATTTGTAGTCCTTTGTACGAACGACTGCAGAAGAATCCTTTTGCCTGGACAGATAAACATACTAATTAAACACATAATCCATTTGATGAATAACCGAACCTTGAAATTTATATAATAACTAAACCCCTAACCCATTTGATGAATAACCAAACCCTAACCTTTTATATAATAACTAAACCCTAACCCATTTGATGAATAACCGGACCATAACCTTTTGAGGTTTAGGATTTTAGGGTTTAGGGGTTAAGGTTTAGTTATTTAAGAGTTAAGATTTTAATCAAAGGGGTTAGGGTATAGTTTTTAAACAAAAAGGTGAGGGGTTTTTTTTTTTTTTTTTTTATAAAAAATGTTAGGGTTCAGTGTTTTATCGAAAGGAGTTACGGTTTAGTTATTATATAGAAGGTTAGGGTTAAGTTATTCATCAAATGAGTCAGTTTATAGTTTTGATGAAATCATATCCAAAATTGGTGAACACTATTTGTTTCTCCTTTATCGTTCGAAAAATCCAAATATTTAAACTAGTGTTCATCAGGTATTATTTTTTATGAAAATAAATTCAAAATCGATAAACACTATAACATCTTTTAATAAAAGAAAGTTTATATAGTTATAATATGTTAATTGATATCTTAAATATAGAACAAAATCTTCAACAAATTTATGTTTCCCTTATTTAATGCAATAATATTAAATTTTAGGTAATATAATTATCTTTCAACCAATAAAGATTAACCATAATCATCAAAGAGTTTATGCTACACACAACAACATGTGGAGAGTGAAAGAATCTTGAGAAAAGATTCCAAAAAGAACTAGATTGATTAAAAATTTACCTAAAAAACAAATAGAAGCATAAAGCTCTATATCCTAGGTACTATATAATTTGCGTACCGATCCCATTTTACAGATTTGCCTTTATGCTTTGTAATTTACTGCCTCCATATTTTAATTTACCGCCCCCTTAATTATTATTTAATGTCTCCATTATTTACAATTTTACCAATGCCCATACATTAAATCATAAAATAATTAAATATAAAAAATTTATTTAATTAAAAAATTATTATTCAATAAAAAATTTCCTTGTATATAATTTAAAGTATGGCTATATTTGATAACGAATTTGAAATTTAATCTTAATTGATTAAGTGTTTATTTGATTAAGAGCATTTGATAAGTCAATTTATTTCTGACTTAATAAATTAAGAGTTTTTTAAAGTAGGTTTGGAATGTAATTACAATTGTTTTATTGAAAATAAGTGATTAGAGTGCTGAATTTATAACTTGTGCTGATTGGACTTATTTGAAAATGGGAAAACATGACTTTTAAGCAGAAACGCTGTTGAAATTTCGGTAGAATTTGATGGCTAGAATCTAGGCCTACTTGTGTGACTTGCTTGTTGTGATAGACTGGGACTAGGTGTCTAGTTTTAGAAATATTATTTAGAGGTTTAGAAGGTACAAAGAAGGTACCTTGGAAACTAGGTAATAGAACGTTAAAGAGATTTATAACCTCGGAGAGCCTCATTGTAGTTCACGGGATACGGTTCAGGCACGCCTGGGATGAAGTCAGAGGCTTCTCTCACGCTAATGAACCTATCTGGTTGTTTGAAAACCATCCTACTACGACGAGGCAACACCTGTGTAGGCATATTATCTGTGATATCTTGTGCAGTGTGTGGTGTATCTACTTGTGCTGGTGCATCAGGCAGATTGCTTCCTAAGTTCTTTTAGTACTACCTTACTCTTGGGCTTGTGATCTAGAATATAGTATTCCTCTAAAAACCTGGGGTTAGTGCTAACTATCACCTTCTGATCTTTAGGACTATAAAACAGACAATCTTTCGTTTCTCTAGGATATCCGACAAACAACATTACTTTTGTTCTTGCATCTAACTTAGCCGCATCTGCCTTAAGCACATGTGCTGGACAACCCCAAATTCTTAGATGTCTTAGACTGGGCTTGCGCCCGTTCCACAACTCTATAGGGGTTGAAGACACGGTTTTAGATGGTACAAGATTTAGAATGTACATTGCAGTTTTTAAAGCATAACCCCAGAATGAACTCGGAAAATCACTATAGCTCATCATTGACCTAACCGTTTCCATGAGAGTTCAGTTTCTTTTTTCTGCTACACCATTCTGCTGTGGTGTGCCAGGTGCAGACAATTGAGACTGAATTCCAACCTCACTGCGATATTCTCGAAATTCGTGGGACAGGTACTCACCACCACAATATGATCACAGTATCTTGATACTCTTACCGTGATGTTTCTCCACATCTACCCGATACTCTTTGAATTTACAAAAGCATTCGGACTTATGGCACATTAGGTAAATGTATCCGTACCTTGAGTAATCATCTGTGAATGTCACAAAATACTCAAATCCACCTCGTGCTTAGACCGACATTGGTCCACACAAGTCAGAGTGAATCAATTCTAATACTTCTTTGGCTCTATAACCTTTTGCCTTAAAAGGTTTCTTATTCATCTTACCTTGCAAGTAAGATTCGCAGGCAGAATAACTGTCGATCTCTAATGAACTTAATGGTCCATCATCGACTAATCTTTGAATCCTACTAAGGTTTATATGGCCTAGCCTGAGATGCCAAAGATAGGTTTGATTTATTTTAGAAGGTTCTTTTCTCTTATTTTGGTTAGATGATGCGTCATTTAGTTCTGTGTTTTGCACAACATGGGAGTTTGATTTAATCAAAAATAAATTGTCAAACCTAGCCTGAGATGCCAAAGATAGGTTTGATTTATTTTAGAAGGTTCTTTTCTCTTATTTTGGTTAGATGATGCGTCATTTAGTTCTGTGTTTTGCACAACATGGGAGTTTGATTTAATCAAAAATAAATTGTCTACTAATGAACCTGAACAAACAAGTTTGCCATCTTTTCTAACAACAACAGAATTATTAGAAAAAATAAACTTGTAACCATTCATTAAGAGTTTAGAAACCGAAATAAGGTTCTTTCTAAAACTTAGTATATAAAGACAATTATGTAAATCTAGCCTAGAATTTTCAAAACTATGTTCACTACTCCCACTGCTTCCACTGACACTGTTGTAGTGTCGCCTAAGTAGACTTCCAGCTCGCATTCTCTAAGCTTCTGGGTTACTTGGAACCCCTGCAAAGAATTACAAACATGGTCAGTGGCGCCTAAATCTACACACCAAGTATCTATGGGAATCGCAGCTAAACATGTTTCAGTAACTAAGGCAGAAACTATCGTACCTTTGAGCTTTGGACAGTCCGATATCCAATGTTCCGTTTTACCGCACTTAAAGCATTTGCCTTTAGGCTTATTCTTCTTTGTGATGTCTGGCTTAGTAGCATGTTTCTTGGTCTTCTTCTTCTTGTTGTTCTTGCCTTTAGGCACAGAAGAGGGCCTAGAAGCCTTTACTATGACCAAAGCTTGCTTCTTGTCTTAGAAGATATCTTCGGCCGACACCAATACTGTTAGGAGCTCGAGAAGAGTATAAACTCTTTGATTCATATTATAGTTAACCCAAAACTGCTCAAAACTAGAAGGCAAGCTCTGGAGGATGATATCGATCTGACTCTATGGATCAATTTCACCTCTCAACACTTCTATTTCATTGATGTCGCTGATCATGTGAAGCACATGATCTCTCACCGATGAGCCTTCAGCCATTCTGGTATTCATAATTTTCCTGATGGCTGTTTGCGTTGTTGTCCAGCCTTGATGAGCAAACATCTCTCTCAGGTGAGCCATCATGTTAAAAGTGGAGACCATAGGATAAAGCTGTTGTGCAGAACATTTGACACAGAGGCCAGAATGTAACACCGCGCCATCTCATCCGCTTTTCTCCACATCGCATAGGCATCTATATCCTCTTGAGGAGAATCATTAGTATGCACATCTGGACAAACTTTGGTGAGCACAAACTTATACTGCTCAGCTATCAGGATAATGTCCAAATTCTGACTCCAATTAACATAGTTTGGACCGTTAACTTGTTGTTTTCAATATCGTAGCTAACGGATTAAATGCCATATCGTAGACTGTAAATAAATTAAATAGACAATGTTTTAGTAAACCTAAAATTTCAAAAATAAATTCAAAAAATTATTGACATCCCTCAAACAATATTTAAATCCACCGACATCTTATTCACCGAGGTTTTCGCAAGCCACGATAGTGTGGACGTTTATGCTAACCCACATTCGTTTGAGAAGAACTAGGTTAATTAACTACACTATCTAACTACACTATTGATTAATGTAGCTAATAGTCAGTGCTTTTAGCTGCACAAATAAGCAGCATAACCTCGATGGGAGGAATACTACAAATCGTACACTAAGTGTGTGCCATTACGTGACTTCTGAGCTTGTTACCTTAGGATAGTGTGCCTCAGATGGAGAGGGTATCGCGTTTCTCATATTTCAACTTACTCTAGTCATCTTACTTAGAAATTCATAAGCTAGTGATCTTATGATTGAACTCATCCGATATGAAGGAATGCCCTAATGCCAATGCGTAAGTCCACCCACATCACATATGAACTCATAATGGAGGCTATGGTGATATTAACCAACCTGTTCCCACTTAGATTTCCAAAAAGAGTGTTTTTCCAGTTTTAACATGCAATTAACTAATCCTAAGTTATTAGCAAACAAAAAACCAACATGCTTTAAAATATGCATCTAAAATACAGCATAAAAATTAAAACATAAAATTAAAATTGTAAATACGGGAAATGAATACGTAAAACAAATTTCTCGACTATTATGGTTTTAATTGTTTCTTTCTTCTGCCTTGATCTCGTGTCCCTTCACGTCAGGATTTATTCTTTGAAAAGTTCGATCTTGAAAAAAAAAACTTAAAAAATGGAAAACGGCCTACGCGTGCAGCATGCACGGGGCGTGCTGTGCGCGCGCAGCAGCCCAGCGTTGCGTGCAGCTAGGGCTACGCGCGCGCGCTGGTGCGCCCAGCTCCTGCTGCATTCTTGCGGTGCTACACCAGCTCCTGCTGCGCAGGCAGCCTGTGCACAACTGTGCTTCTGCCGGTTGGCGGTTTCTGCCGGTGACTTGTTCGTCAGCCCTCCTGCCCCGTTTCGTTCCCAAGTCTTCTATCCTACTCCCATTAGGTTATTTAGTCTTCTTGTAATTCGTTCTGGGTTTTTCTTGGTTTTCTATAAATTAACGATAAACCAAAACCATGAATTCAAGTCGCCCACCATAACGCTTTCGATTACATGAAAAACTTTCCTTTTACAAGGCGTCTAGGAAAATAAAATTGAAAATTACATAGAAAAAATCATACTACAGATTTGATCTAATCCTACACGGCTTCCAGCACATGGTTTTACTATTATAAGCATTCATAAAAAAAAAAATCTGGACATGTCTTGGGTTTTAATTAAAACATACCAATGCAACCATAATAGCCGAAATTTCTAAATCACCTGCAAACAAAACCATGTAAAAAATCGAAGAAGTACAAAGCCAAAACCAGGCTCTGATACCAATTGAAAGATTATCTGCTCGGGCCCGGTCAAAAATTCCCTTTTGTGCTATGAATTTCAGAATCGAAACTCTTGACCAGGCCTAGACTTTAGCACAATCGCTATTCCAATCACTGTTTGAAATAACATTGCGTAGGATCTTAGCTTCTACTTATTCAATTTGTCACGCATCAATAAATTCCTAATTAAAGCGGAAGTTTAAGAATTACCTCTTGAAGCGTGTACTTAGGTGATCACTTGTAAGACTCAAGACCAGCTTGTACGTTGAGTGGGCAACAAACTAACGAACCAATGATCAGCAATCCAGCACAACAACCACAAAAATTGGATACCGGAAAAGAAACCCGCGAACTCCGCATGGGCATGTAACACACGCGCCACTGCCGCCGCCGGTACTAGCTCCACGCGCCGCCCTGGAAAGAAATCTGACGCCGGTCAAATTTATAAGCAGCTGCTAGAAATTCTGGTAGCCACTCCTGACCGCACGCACAAACCAAGAAAGAAAATTGAGATTTAAATCTCTATTTTTTTCTCTCTATAGATTTCTCTCTCTAGTTTTCTTGTTTTGAAAACTAATGGATTGTATGTGAATTGCTAATCTCTTGTCTATTTATAGAGTTACAAGAGAGACCCCAAGTTGGTTTAGAATTGGCCTTCTTAACGTGTTTAGATAATTAATTAATTTCCAAATCCAATTAGGTAACCAAATCTAATTAGATTTCCAAATCCAATTAGATTTCCTAATTTCTAGGATTTCCTAATTCCAATTGAACTTTAAGACTTAATTAATTAATTAAATAATTCCACTTTGTTAATTACTTAATTAACCCTAGAAATAATTAACTAAATAATTAATTCTACTTTATCAAATAACCCACTACATAATCAATCGTACCAGTAACGGATTAATTATGACACTACCACCCTACACCAGAATTGCTTCCGGAATAACTAAATTAATTATTCTTTAATCTCCCCACATCAAAGATACAGTGCTCGTTAATTTATTAATTTACTAATAAATAAATTAATTAACTTCTTATAATCCGAGATTAGTACCACTCGATATTTTTACTATACCGGACATAAGTCTATCAGCTGTGTCTAGTATAATAAACATAACGAGCTCATATCGGGAGCACCATCACCCCGGACGCACGGGTACATAGTTTCCTTTCGACAAGCAACAGCACACCAAGCAACTAAACACGCGCACCCAACCTACCGAGACTACTGGTCTCAAGTGACCTCACTCTTTGGCAGATCAAAGTACACTATGTCTAATCCTCATGCCTGCGCAAGGCTAGGGATTTAGAGATAGAATACTAGGAACAAATAGTCTATTAAATCAGTATAAGACAATTCATCATAAATGGTCAAGTTCAATATGGCCCGGGCATATCTATATGATTCAATTAGTTTAGACAAACCAATTTCTGAATCATATAATAACCTAAACTGACAGTGTGTTCAAAACTGTCTCGGTTACGAACCTCATTTATATATTATGACTGTTAACCAATGATGAGATCTACTGTGTCACACCAGACACCTCATCATCTAACTACATAATATAAATGGAAAACATATGTAAAACATATAAACGATTTAACTAAAACATTTAATTAATATATGTAAAACTGGAAAATAGTTTAGTATAAGTAAAGGTTTAGTATTTAAAGCCAACCGGGCAGCATAAGTGCAATAGTGAAGAAATTTAGGATGAAGAATGTGAAATGATTAGTTTCCTGTGGAAGAAGTGAAACATCTAGATATTCAAGAAATTAGGAAAATGACTGACAAAATCAATTCTGCTTAGGAATTAAGACCCCTTAAGGAGACATCGGCACTAAGAAACTGCCCAGATTAGTCTCTGTCCCGAAAGCTCTGGAAGATTTTGTGGTGGAGCTCGCAGGCAGCAATAAAGATTCTGACAGTGAAGCGGTGCCAGACTTCTATATGGAGGATTGCCAGTTGATGGAAGATGAGGAATTCACCCCGATCTGAAGGAAGAAAAGGAGTCGATGAAAGATTATCTGCCTGGACCCGATTAAAAATTTACTTTCGCACATTGCATTCTAAAATTGAAATGTTTGATTAGGCCTAAGCATTAGTGCAATACTATTCCAATCTCTACTTGAAACACCATTGCACAGGATCTTAGCTTTTACTTTTTTGATTTCTTACACAACAAATAAAATTCTTAATTAAAACGGAAGTATAAGAATTACCTCTTGAAGCGTGTACTCATGTGATTCTCTTGTATGACTCAAGACCAGCTCGTCGGTTGTGTGGGCAACAAACTCACAAACCAACATATCAGCAACCAAGAAATCTACACAAAATTCTGCTCAGAAAAAAACAAAGTTGTCACCCTCCACGAGTGTTCCTCACGCGCTGCCGCCGAATTCTACGCGTGAACCTCACGCACCACCGATAGGCCAGAGCTGACTCACCACCTGCTGCTGCTAGAAGAAAATGTCCTGCCAAAGCTAGGGAGAGCCACTACCGCCTGCTGAGGAAGAAAACTGATAGCGAGAAAAAATTCTTTGAATTCTCTCTCTAAGTTTTCTCTCTCTAGTTTCAAGAATTATGAAACTTATAAATTGTGTGTCTTGTATTGCTAATCCTTTGTCTATTTATAAAGTTACAAGAGAGACCCCAAGTTGGATTAGGATTGGTCTTCCAATTGGATTTTGGTTTTAATTAGTTTCCATATCCAATTAGTTACCAAATCTAATTAGTTTCCAAATCCAATTAGATTTCCTAATTTCTAGGATTTTCCAATTCCAATTGAACTTTAAAATTCAATTAATTAATTAAATAATTCCACCTTGCCAGGTGCAGACAACTGAGACTGAATTCTGACCTCACTAAGGTATTCTTGAAATTCATGGGACAGGTACTCACCACCATGATCTGATCACAGTGTCTTGATACTCTTACTGTGATGTTTCTCTACATCTGCCCGATACTCTTTGAATTTACTAAAGCATTTAGACTTGTGGAGCAATAGGTAAATATATTCGTACCTTGAGTAATCATCTGTTAATGTCACAAAATACTCAAATGCACCTCGTGGTTGGACCAAAATTGGTCCACACAAGTCAGAGTGAATCAATTCTAATACTTCTTTGGCTCTATAATCTTTTGCTTTAGAAGGTCTCTTTGTCATCTTACCCTCCGAGCAAGATTCGCAGGTAGAATAACTGTCGATCTCTAATGAACTTAATGGTCAACCATCGACTAAACTTTGAATCCTACTAAGGTTAATATGGCCTATCCAGAGATGCCAAAGATAGGTTTTATTCATTTTAGAAGGTTCTTTTCTCTTATTACTATTAGATGAATTAGAACAAATAAGCTTGCCATCTTTTCTAATAATAACAGACTTATCAGAAAAAATGAACTTATAACCATTCTTTAAGAGTTTAGAAACCAAAATAAGATTCTTTCTAAAACTCGGTACATAAAGACAATTTTCTAACTCTAACCTACTATTTTTGAAAAATATAGAGACTACTCCCACTACTTCTACTAACACTCTTGTAGTGTCACCCAAGTAGACTTCTAGCTCACCTTCTCTAAGCTTCCGGGTGAAGGAAATAGAACAAGCCCGGGAAAAATTGAAAATCTAACTTTCGTGCTATGTATTCCATAATAGGAGACTTTCGTCTCGGCTCAGGCTCAAATTCATTTCCTCTGAACGGATATAGGCTTATACTAGTTTAATTTATTAAAATGATGCTCAAAGATTAAATCTTTAAGTATAGCGGAAGGATTAAAAAAATTATACCTTTGAAACGAAGTCCTTTGCAATAAAGAAAACTAAAACTCTGGAAAGCGACTACCACCGAAATCCGAAGAATGACTCAAAAACAACTCTGAACTAGTGTGGGCTAGTGTCTAAGAAGTGGCCCAAAGTGAAACGAAGAAATTCCAAGGAAACCCACTTCGAAAAAACTAAATCTGTTTAAACAGATCTTTGTCCGGGCCTTCAGCACAACAACCGATCGCACCGCCTACATCCACCCGTCGGACAACCCACCGCCAGCCGGCCGTGATCCAGACAAGGAGGATCGATAGATCACCAATCTGCTAAAATAGATCGACGCTGAGCTCCCCGAATCAAACACGCCGATCGGGTAGATGAAGGGTCACTGGTCTAGCGATCGAAAAACCAGCGGCGGTGATGAACTTTTCCGGCGGAAGCTTAAGGAAGAACACTAGATCTCACAAATCAATTTAGACTAAGTTTTTCAAAAGAAGAAGGACTTAGATCCGACTTCGAACAAGAGCTTATCGAACAAGATGAAGCTCGCACTCTAAGATCTTTTTTCTCTCTCTAAGCTAATTAGCCTACAAGTTTCCTTATGTCTTCAACTGCCTAACATGGACTATTTATAGTGAACTTCTAAGGAGACCTAGTAGGCTTTTGAGTTGGGCCTTAATGTTTGACTTTCGTTGCCCTTATTCTTCCTAGACTAGTCAACTCCAATCGAGCCTTTCGAATTAATTTCTTAACCCACTTCGTTAATTTAATTTAATTGAACCCTTAGGATTAATTAATTCAATATGAATTAATTTCTTAATCCACTTAGTCAATTAAATATTAATTAAACCTTTAAGATTAATTAATTCACTTTGTCGATTAGTCAAACACATAATTAATCATACCACTTGTTGGAGTTGAATACATAAACTATGCTTGTGTTGTACTTTTTCCCTGTAATATATCGATTTATGTTTTGGTTATAATTTGTTGTGCATTAATTGTCCATTTATATTATGTAAGTAGATGATGAGGTGTCCTGTGTGACACAGTAGATCTCATCATTGGTTGAAAGACAATATATAAATGAGGTTCGTAACCGAGACAGCTCTGGACAAACTGTTGGTTTAGGTTATTATGTGATTCGGATAATTGGTTTGTCTAAACTAATTGAATCATATAGATATGCCCAGGGCATATTGAACTTGACCTTTAGGAATGATTTGTCTTGTACTGATTTAATAGACAAATCATTCCTTGTATTCTATCTCTTAATCCCTAGACTCGAGCGGGCATGAGGATTAGACATAGTGTACTTTGATCTGCCAAAGGGTGAGGTCAATTGTGGCCAATAGTCTGGGTAGGTTGGGTGCGCGTGTTTAGTTACTTGGTGTGCTGCTGCTTGTCGAAAGAAAACCATGTACCGGTGTGTCCGGGGTGATGGTGCTCCCGAGATGAGCTCAAAATGTTTATTATACTAAACCCGGCCGGTGGACTTATGTCCGGTATAGTAAAAAGGTCGAGTGGTACTAGTCTCGAAATTAAAGAAGTTAATTAATTAATTTATCAGTAAATTAATTTATAATTAACGAGCACTATATCTTTGATGTGGGGAAATTATGAATATAATTTAATTAAGTTGTTCCGGAAACAATTCTGGTGTAGGATGGTAGTGCCAAAATTAGTCTGTTAGTTGTACGATTAATTTTGTAATGGGTTAATTGGTTAATTATTCCTAAGGGTTAATTCAGTAATTAACAAAGTGGAATTATTTAATTAATTCCTAAGGGTTAATTAAGTAATTAATAAAGTGGAATTATTTAATTAATTAATTAAGTCTTAAGTTTCAATTAGAATTAAGAAATCCTAGAGATTAGGAAATCTAGTAGGATTTGGTTTATCCTATTAGATTAGTTGCCTAATTGGATTTGGAAACTAATTTATTACTTAAACCCATTAGGAAGACCAATCCTAAACCAACTTGGGGTCTTTCTTGTAACTCTATAAATAGACAAGGGATTTGCTATTCAAGACACACAATTCATTCACAAGTTTTTTAGAGAGATAAAACTCTAGAGAGAGAAATTTCTTTCTCTCTCATTGTCGAATTTTAAGGGACTTGTGCGGTTGGTTTTTGGTAAGTGTTGGCCGAAATTTTGGTCTTTTTTTTACCAGCTGTGCGTATAGTTTTCTCTCTCTCTGGGCAGTGCGTTTTCAGTATGTGCTAGGTACGGAGGTGCTGGATTTTTCTAGCAAGTGGAGTTGTGGTGATAGCTGATCAATTGACTTCTGGATTGTTGCCCACACAACAAGAAGTCATAGTCTTGAGGCATACAAGAGAATCACCAAGTGCACGCTTCAAAGGTGTTTTTCTAAGGTTCCGCTTTAATTAGAAATTTTTGTTGCGTGGTAAATTGAGCAAGTGCAAACCCAGATCCTATGTGGCAATCCTGTCACCAATAACGGACCAATTATGGAAATACCGCTCAAAAATGACTTTACATCGCGCTCACTTTATTATTCTTCTATCTTCCCACATCAAAGATCTAGTGCTCGCGGTTCATCAATTTACTGACAAAATAAATTACCGACTTCTTGGTATCCAAGATTAGTACCACTCGACTTTCTTATTATATCAGACATAAAGTCCACAGGTCGGGTTTAGTATAATAAACCTTACGAGCTCATCTCGAGAGTACCATCAACCTGGGAAACCGGTACGGGATTCCTCTGACTAACAACATCACAGAAAAATCTAAACACCGCATACCCAACTTACCGAGATTTAGGCTTCAATTAACCGCACCATTTGGCAAATCAAAGTATACGATATTTAACTCCCATGCTCATCCTAATCTCGGGATTAAGAGATTAGAATAGTAGGACCGAATTAACTTACTACGCTGATCAGTAAAAGTTAATTCTATCCAAACTGGTCATGCTCAATATGCCCTGAGTGCATCGGTATGATTTAATTAGTCTAGACAAACTAATTTCTAAATCACTATACTGATAGTATGTTCGGACTATCTCTGTAACGAGCATTCTTTTTATATATCAATACTTTAACCAATAATGAGATATACTGTATCTTTCCACACCTTGTTATCTAGTTCTATTATATAATGGAACAAATTTAATACTGAAACAAAATGATATGTCAACTGGGTATTAGTTTTTGATACAACCAAATAGCTTTCTAGTATTCAAAATTAACAATCTCCCACTAATACTCAAAGTTATGCTCTGAAGTACAAAAACACAGTTCAACATGCTTTATTACAATGCTGTCATAATGAAAGCTACAGAACACCTTTAAACTCACTCACATGTCTCTCTTAATAATCTGACTCCCATGCCCTCCACATGTCTTTCAAAGACCTTTGGGGTCAATGGCTTAGTGAAAGGAGTTGCAAGGTTATCTCCTAATGCTATCTTGGCCACGGTCACGTCTCCTCTCTTCACGATTTTTCGTATCAGGTGGTACTTGCGCTCTATGTGTTTACTCGCCTTGTGAGCTCGTGGTTCCCTTGAATTAGCAACTGCACCATTGTTATCACAGTAAACTATGATAGACCTAGGCAACTCAGGGACCACATGTAAGTCCACCAGAAAATTCCTGAGCTATACAACTTCATTCGCTGCCTCTGATGCGGTAACATACTCAGCCTCCATGGTGGAGTCCGCCATGCATTTCTGCTTGACACTCCGCCATACTATGGCTCCACCTCCTAGAGTAAACGCAAACCCAGAGGTAGACTTACTCTTGTCCATATCACCTTGAAAGTCCAAATCTGTGTAACCCAATGGTACTAGCTCCTACACTCTATAAACTAGGACATGATCTCTCGTCTTGCGCAAGTACTTGAGAATGCATTTTACTGTCTCCCAGTGAGCCTTCCCAGGGTTACTCTTACATCTGTTAACCATGCCAACGACAAAACAAATATCAGGCCTCGTACATAACATAGCATATATGAGACTACCTACTGTAGATGCATAGGGTACCGCCTACATGGCATCTATCTCCTCAGTAATCTTTGGACACAGCTCTTTTGATAAATGCACTCCATGCTTGAAAGGTAGTGAACCCTTCTTGAAGTTCTGCATGTTAAAACTTACAAGAATCGTGTCTATGTATGATGCCTGGGAGAGTGTCAGAGAATGTCTCATACGATCTCTAATAATCTTGATCCCAAGGATATGTCCAGCCTCTCCCAAGTCCTTCATATCAAACTGCCTGGACAACCATGCCTTTACGTCTGACAACACCTTCTTACTGTTGCCAATCAGAAGGATGACATCTACATAAAGTACGAGGAACACCACCATATCACCACGCATGTGATATACACACTACTCATCTGGACACTGAGTGAATTCATAGGATTGGATAACCTCATCAAAACAGATATTCTAAGATCTGGATGTTTGCTTAAGTCCATAAATGGACCTTTTGAGCCTGCATACCTTTTGCTCTTGGCCATGAACAATGAAACCCTCTGGTTGCTGCATAAAGATGGTCTCCTCAAGACCTCCATTAAGGAAAACTGTCTTGACGTCCATCTGCCAAATTTCATAGTCCATATGAGCAGCTATGGCCAAAAGAATTAGATCGACTTAAGTATAGTTACCGGGGAAAAGGTCTTCTCATAATCGATACCCTCTTTCTGAGTATACCCTTTTTCTACAAGCCTAGCCTTGAAGGTCTCAACCTTGCCATTAGATCCTCTCTTTCACTTGTAGACCCATTTGCACCCAATAGGCCAAAACCCATCAGAAAGGTCTACCAGCTCCCATACCTGATTTCAGTCCATAGAACCCATATCAGCAATCATCGCTCTCTGCTAAGAATCTGTGTATTTATCTTAGAGAGCCTCATTGTAGCTAATTGGGTCTGGTTCATGGGTACCGGGGATAAATTCCGAAGACTCACCCAAACCCATGTACCTCTTGGGCTGTCTAACAACCCTCCCACTACGACGAGGCGCAGCCTGTGTAAGAGCATCATCTGTGATAGTGTGTGCAGTATTTTGTGGTGTGTCATCCTGTACTTTTGCATCTAGAATACTGGACTGACCTCTAAGCTCTTCTAATACTACCTTGCACATTGGCTTGTGATCTAAAATATAGTCCTCTTCAAGAAATCTGGCATTGGTGCTCACCACAACCTTCCGATCAGAATGACTATAAAATAAACCGCCCTTTATTCCTTTGGGGGTAGCCTACAAAAAGCATAACCTCAGATCTCGCATCTAGCGTGGCTGTATCTGCCTTAAGTACATATGCTAGACAACCCCAAATCCTGAGATGTCTTACAGCTCTATAGGGGTCGAAGGCTTAGAATTAGATGGTACGAGATTAAGGAGATAACACGCTGTCTCTAAGGCAAAATCCCAAAACAAATTGGGCAATTCACTATAACTCATCATCAATCTAACCATATCCATAAGAGTCCTGTTCCTCCTCTCTGCTACACCATTCTGTTGGGGTGTGCCAGGTGCAGACAACTGGGATTGAATACCCTCATTTAACAAATAGGCCCTAAATTCACTAGAGAGGTATTCACCACCATGTTCAGATTTCAGGGTCTTGATACTCTTATTGTGATGCTTCTCCACATCTGCGTTAAACTCTTTGAACTTGTCAAAGCATTCAGACTTATGGTGCATCAGGTATATGTATCCATATCCAGAGCAATCATCCGTGAATGTCATGCAATACTCATAACCACCTCTAGCTTGAACTGTCATAGGTCACCTCGTTTGGTCATTTTACCCTTCAAGCAAGACTCGCAGGTCAGATATGAAAGATTATCTGCCTGGGCCTAGCCAGAAACTCACTTTCGTGCTATGCATTCCAGAATCGGAATCTCTAGCCAGGCCTAGATGCTAGCACAATGCTATTCCAACCATTTTCAAATAACATTGCACAGGATCTGGGTTCGCACTTATTCGATATACCACGCAACAAAAATTTCTAATTAAAAGTGAAACTTTAGAAAAATACCTTTGAAGCGTACACTTAGGTGATTCTCTTGTATGCCTCAAGACTTTGATTTCACGATGTGTGGGCAACTATCTAGAAACCAATTGATCAGCTAATCACCACAATCCACCAGCCAGAAAATTCCAGCACCACTGCACCTGGCACGTACTGTAAACGCAACGCCTGGAGAGAGAGAAAGCCACACGCAGGCAGCCAAAAATTAGGAAAAAATTGGCTGCCTTAAGGCTTGGAGAAATCTGAATTTAGAGAGAGAGAGAATTTTTCTCTCTCTAGATTCTTGAATTGTGAATCTATTGAATTGTGTGTCTTGAATAGCTAATCCCTTGTATATATATAGAGTTACAAGAGAGACCCCAAGTTGGTTTAGGATTGGCCTTCCTGCTGGGAATCTGTTGTCCTTCAATCCTGTTCCTGGACTGAAACACATCCAACTGATACAGGGATTCACTTATCCCAAACCAGTTCCTGGTATGATTCACAACCAATTGATACAGGGATTCACTTATCCCAAACCAGTTCCTGGTATGATTCACAACCAACTGACATAAGGATTAATTAATTACTTAATTAATTAAATCTACCTTTGTCAATAACCCAATACATAATTAATCGTACCACTAACGGATTAATTATGGCACTATCATCATACACCAGAATTGCTTTTAGAACAACTTAATTAAATTATATTCATAATCTCCCCACATCAACGATATAGTGCTCGTTAATATATTAATGTACTGATAAATTAATTAACTTCTTTAATTCCGAGACTAGTACCACTCGCCCTTTTTACTATTTCGGACATAAGTTCACTAGCTGGATTTAGTATAATAAACATAACAAGCTCATCTCGGGAGCACCATTACCCCGGACGCACCGATACATGGTTTTCTTTCGACAAGCAGCAACACACCAAGCAACTAAACATGCGCACCCAACCTACCGAGATTATTGGCCAAAATTGACCTCACCCTTTGGCAGATCAAAGTACGCTATGTCTAATCCTCATGCCCGCTCGAGTCTAGGGATTAAGAGATTGAATACCAAGAACGATTTTTCTATTAAATCAGTACAAGACAAATCATTCTTAATGGTCAAGTTCAATATGCCCCGGGCATATCTATATGATTCAATTAGTTTAGACAAACCAATTATCCGAATTACATAATAACCTAAATCGACAGTTTGTCCAAAGCTGTCTCGGTTATGAACTTCATTTATATATTATGTCTTTCAACCAATGATGAGATCTACTATGTCACACAAGACACCTCATCATCTACTTACATAATATAAATGGAGATATCATGCGCAACAAGATATAACCAAAACATAAATCGATATATTAATAGGAAAAAGTACAATACAAGCATAACTTATGTATTCAACTCCAACAATCTCCCACTAATACTTAAGCTGTGCTTTAAGTATACAACTACATACAACTCCTATACATTCTGCTGCTATATATCTAGAAAAACTGCCATGGCTCTCCTAAGTATCTGATTCCCATGCCGTCCACGTGAGCCTTAAAGATTTTTGAAGTTAATGTTTTCGTGAACGAATCTGCAAGGTTATCCTCTAATGCTGTCTTAGCCACGACCACGTCTTCCCTCTTTATGATGTCTCGTATCAAGTGGTACTTGCGCTGTATATGTTTACTCGCCTTGTGGGCTCGTGGTTCCTTCGAGTTTGCTACTGCACCGTTGTTATCACAATAAACCGTGATAGACTTCTGCAAACCAGGAATCACATCTAAGTCCACTAGGAAGTTCTTGAGCCATATTGCTTCTTTCATTGCCTCTGATGCGGCAACGTACTGAGCCTCCATGGTGGTGTCCGCTACGCATTTCTGCTTGACACTCCACCAAACTATGGCTCCACGTCTCAGAGTAAACATATACCCTGAGGTAGAATTGCTCTTGTCCCTGTCGCCTTGGAAATCTGAATCTGTTTAACCTCAGGGTACCAGCTCAGGCGCCTGATAGACCAGAACTTTGTCCCTCGTTCTGCACAAATACTTGAGAATGCATTTTACTGCCTCCCAATGAGCTTTCCCGGGGTTACTCTGATATCTGCTTACCATGTCAATGGCATAACAGATATCAGGCCTCGTACACAACATGGCATACATGAGACTTCCTACTGCCGAAGCATAAGGAACTGTCTTCATGACCTCTATCTCCTCAATAGTCTTAGGGGACTGTTCCTTAGATAGATACACTCCATGTCTGAAAGGTAAAAAACCTTTCTTGGAGTTCTGCATGTTAAAACGGGCCAGAATCGTATCTATGTACGAAGCTTGGGAGAGAGTTAACGAACGTTTCCTATGATCTCAAATTATCTTGATCCCAAGGATATGTTCCGCTTCCCCTAAGTCTTTCATATCAAACTTCTTGGACAGCCATGCCTTTACGTCTGATAACACTTTCTTGTTGTTACCAATAAATAGAATATTATCTACGTAAAGCACAAGAAACACCACTGAGTTTCCATTACGTTTGCGGTACACACATTGCTCATCCGGACACTGAGTAAATCCGAAGGACTGGATTACCTCATCAAACCGGATGTTCCAAGATCTGGATGCCTGCTTAAGTCCGTAAATGGACCTCTTAAGCCTGCAAACCTTATGCTCTTGGCCTTTTTCAACGAATCATTCTTGTTGCTACATAAAGATGGTTTCCTCAAGACTTCCGTTTAGAAAAGCTGTCTTGGTATCCATCTGCCAAATCTCATAATCTAAATGAGCAGCTATGGCCAAGAGAATCCGGATTGACTTAAGCATGGCTACCGGGGAGAAGGTTTTCTCATAATTGATTCTCTCTTTCTGAGTATACCCCTTCGCCACCAGCCTAGCTTTAAAGGATTCCACCTTCCCGTCAGGTCCTCTCTTACGTTTGTAGACCCACTTGTATCTAATGGGCTTAAACCCATCAGGAAGGTCCACCAGCTCCCATATTTGATTGTGGTCCATTGAACCCATCTCAGATATCATTGCCTTACGCCAAGACTCTGCATCTTTATCTTGGAGAGCCTTATTGTAGTTAATCGGGTCAGGTTCAGGCACGCCTGGGACTAGGTCTGAGACTTCTCCCACGCCAATGAACCTATCGGGCTGTCTCACAACCCTCCCACTACGACGAGGCACCACCTGTGTAGGAGCATCATCTGTGATCTCATGTGCAGTGTGTGGTGTATCCACTTGTGTAGGTGTATCAGGATTAGTAGTTTGTCGTCTAAGCTCTTCTAATACAATCTTACTCTTGGGCTTGTGGTCAAAGACATAGTCCTCTTCCAAAAATCTAGCGTTGGTACTAACCACCACCTTCTGATCTTTAGGACTATAAAACAGATCACCTTTTGTTCCCCTAGGATATCCTACAAACAACATTAATTCAGTTCTCGCATCTAACTTAGCTGTATCTGCCTTAAGCACATGTGCTGGGCAACCCCAAATTCTGAAATGTCTTAGACTGGGCTTGCGCCCATTCCACAACTCTAATGGGGTTGAAGGCACGGTTTTAGATGGTACAAGATTAAGAATATACATCGTCATTTTTAAGGCATATCCCCAGAACGAACTTGGCAAATCACTATAGCTCATCATCGACTTAACCATTTCCATGAGAGTCCGATTCCTCCTTTCTGCTACACTGTTCTGCTGTGGCATGCCAGGTGCAGACAACTGAGACTGAATTCTGACCTCACTGAGGTATTCTCGAAATCCACGGTATAGGTAATCCCCACCACGATCTGAACGCTGTGTCTTGATATTCTTACGATGTTGTTTTTCCATATCTGCCTGAAACTCTTTGAACTTGTCAAAACATTCGGACTTGTGAAAGATTCGCAGGTTGCATAACTGTCAATATCTAATGAACCTAAAGGTCCATCATTGACCAACCTTTGAATCCTACCAAGGTTTATATGACCTAGCCTGAGATGCCAAAGATAGGTTTGATTCATTTCAGAAGGTTTCTTCCTCTTATTAATGTTAGATAAAGAGCTATCTGTTTCTATATTTTGCGCAACAGGGGAATTAGAGTTAACCACAAACAAATTGTCAGCTAATGAACCATAACAAATAAGTTTTCTATTTCTTCTAATAAATACAGACTCATCAGAAAAAACAAACTTATAACCGTTCTTCAAGAGTTTAGAAACTGAAATAAGGTTCTTTCTAAAACTTGGTACATAAAGACAATTAACTAACTATAATCTACAATTTTTGAAATTTAAATTGACCATTCCCACTGCTTCTACTGACACTTTTGTAGTTTCGCCCATGTAGATGTTCAGCTCGCCCTCTCTAAGCTTCCGGGTCACTTGGAACCCTTGCAAAGAATTACAAGCATAGTCAGTGGCACATGAATCCACACACCAAGTATCTGTGAGAATCGCCGCTAAACATGTCTCAGTAATTAGGGCAGAAACTATCGTACGTTTAAGCTTTGGACAATCCGATTTCCAATGTCCCATCGTATTGCACTTAAAGCATTTGTCTTTCGACTTCTTCTTTGCAATATCTGGCTTTGGTGCAATTTGTGCCTTTTTAGCTACTCCCTCGAGCTTTCTATTCTTCTTTCTAGAAGAAGATTCTAAAGCTTTGACTGCGACTAAAGCTCGCTTCTTCTCTTGAAAAAGAGTTTTAGCCACCACTAACTCTGCCAAAAGCTCGAATGAAGTACACAACATCTTACTTATGTAGTAATTCAACTCAATCTGCTCATAGCTTTGAGGCAAGCTCTGGAGGACAATATCGACTTTGGTTTCACCAACGATTTCGCCTCCCAATACCTCAACCTTGTTGATGTTACTAATCACGTCAATGACATGATCTCTCACAAGAGCACTCTCAGCCATAAGGACAATGTCCAAGTTACGACTCTAATCGACATAATTAGTTCCAGTCAATTTATTGTTTTTCAAAGTAGCAGCTAAGGGGTTGAATGCCATATCGAAAAACTGTAAAATTAACAAACAGACAATGTTTCAGTTATTAACCTAGAATTTCAAAAAATATGAAATTCTATTAATTATTGACTTCCCTCAAAACAATAATTATAATCCACCAACATCTCATTCACCGGGATTCTCGCAAGCCACGCAGTATGAACGTTTACGCTAACCCACATTCGTTTGAGAAGAACCAAGTTCATTAACTACACTATCTGACCAAATGATCTATTGATCAATGTAGCTAATAGTTGGTGCTTTCAGCCGTACAAATAAGTAACGTAACCTCTTGGGAGGACTACTTCAGATCGTACACTAAGTGTATGCCATTACGTGACTTCTGAGTTTGTTACCTCAGGATAGTGCGCCTCAGATGGAGAGGGTGTCGTATTTCTCATAGTTAAACTTACTCTAGTCATCTTACTTAGAAATTCATAATCTAGCGATCTCGGGGCTGGACTCATCCGAATGGAGGAAGGCCCTAATGCCACACGCAAGCCCACCCACATCGCATATGAACTCGTAATGGTGGCCATGGGGATATTAAACCAACCCGCTCCCACTTAGAATTCCAAATAGAGGGTTTTTCGATTTTAACATGCAATTAACTAACCCTAAGTTATATGCAACCATAAAACCAACATGCTTGAAATTCATGCATCTAAAATACAACATAAAATTAAAGCATAAAAATTAAAACAATAAATACGGGAAATAAATAAGAAAAATAAATTTCCCGACTATTATGGTTTTAATCGCTTCCATCTTCTGTCTTGATCTCGTGTCCCGCCATGTCACTCGATGGAGAGAGTCTTGAACTTCAAAAAATGAAAACTGGAGGAAAAACGGGCCAAAACGCAGCCCGAATGGGCCCTACGGGCCCGATAGTTGCCACTCGCAGCAACTGCTGCCGCGCGCTGGCGCAGCCTCCTGCTGTGCCGCGTGGCAGCGCTGCTGCTCCAGGCAGTCGCCGGCGGTGATTGCTGCCGACGGGTAGTCACCGGTGCCGTCCCCTGCCGCAAATCCCTCATTCACTTCTTCCCACTTTATTTGGTCCTTTTGCAATTCGTTCTGGGTTTTCCTGGGTTTTTACAAATTAACGATAACCCAAAATCCACGAATTCAAGTTGCCCACCATACCGCCTTCGATTACAAAAAATTAATTATCCTACTACAAGGCTTTCTAGGAAAATTAAATAATCAAAATTACATAGAAAAAATCCTACTACAGATTTGATCTAATCCTACACGGCTTCTAGCACGTGGTTATACTATTACAAACATTCATAATAAAATCAAATCCGGACATGTCCCAGAGTTTAATTAAAAACCATACAAATGTAACCATAATAGTTGGCATTTCTTAACCACATGCAAATAAAACCACGTAATAAATCGAACAAGCGCAAAACCCAAAACCAGGCTCTGATACCAATTCAAAGATTATCTGCCCGGGCCTAACCAGAAACTCACTTTCATGCTATGCATTCCAGAATCGAAATCTCTGGCCAGGCCTAGACGCTAGCACAATGCTATTCCAACCCTTTTGAAATAACATTGCACATGATCTGGGTTCGCACTTATTCGATTTACCACGCAACAAAAATTTCGAATTAAAAGCGGAACTTTAAAAAAATACCTTTGAAGCGTGCATTTAGGTGATTCTCTTGTATGCCTCAAGACTTTGATTTCACGTTATGTGGGCAACAATCTAGAAACCAATTGATCAGCTAATCACCACAATCCACCTGCCAGAAAATTCCAGCACCGCTGCACGTGGCACGTACTGTAAACGCACCGCCTGGAGAGAGAGAAAGCCAAACGCAGGCCGCCAAAAATTAGGAAAAAATCGGCAGCCTTAAGGCTTGGAGAAATCTAAATTTAGAGAGAGAATTTTTCTCTCTCTAGATTCTTGAATTATGAATCTATTGAATTGTGTGTCTTGAATAGCTAATCCCTTGTCTATATATAGAGTTACAAGAGAGACCCCAAGTTGGTTTAGGATTGGCCTTCCTACTGGGAATTTGTTTTCCTTGAATCTTGTTCCGGGACTGAAACACATCCAACTGATAAATGGATTCACTTATCCCAAACCAGTTCCTGGTTTGATTCACAACCAACTGATACAGGGATTCACTTATCCCAAACCAGTTACTGGTATGATTCACAACCAACTGACTCAAGGATTAATTAATTACATAGTTAATTAAATCTACCTTTGTCAATAACCCAATACATAATTAATCGTACCACTAACGGATTAATTATGGCACTATCATCATACACTAGAATTGCTTCTGGAACAACTTAATTAAATTATATTCATAATCTCCACACATCAAAGATATAGTGCTCATTAATATATTAATGTATTGATAAATTAATTAATTAACTACTTTAATTCCTAGACTAGTACCACTCGACCTTTTTACCATACCGGACATAAGTCCAACAGCTGAGTTTAGTATAATAAACACAACGATCTCATCTCGGGAACACCATCACCCTGGATGCACCGGTACATGGTTTCCTTTCAACAAGCAGCAACACACCAAGCAACTAAACACGCGCACCCAACCTACCGAGATTATTGGCCACAATTGACCTCACCCTTTGGCAGATCAAAGTACACTATGTCTAATCCTTATGCCCGCTCGAGTCTAGGGATTAAGAGATAGAATACCAAGAACGATTTGTCTATTAAATCAGTACAATACAAATCATTCTTAATGGTCAAGTTCAATATGCCCCGGGCATATCTATATGATTCCATTAGTTTAGACAAACCAATTATCCGAATCACATAATAACCCAAACCGACAGTTTGTCCAACGCTATCTCAGTTACGAACTTCATTTATATATTTTGTCTTTCAACCAATGATGAGATCTATTGTGTCACACAAGACACCTCATCATCTACTTACATAATATAAATGGACATATCATGTACAACAAGATATAACCAAAGCATAAATCGATATATTACTGGGAAAAAGTACAATACAAACATAGCTTATGTATTCAACTCCAACAAGATAGTTGTCAATCTCCAATGAGCCCAAGGGCCCATTATTGACCAATTTTTAAATCCTACTAAGGTTGATGTGACCGAGTCTCAGGTGCCAAAGATAAGTTTGATTCAAAGGGGAAAACTCCTTTCTTTTACTATGATTCGGTGATGAGTTATCAGTTTCTATATTTTGCACTACTTGGGAGTTTGCCTTAATTAAAAATAGGTTGTCAACTAATGAACCGGAACATATAAGCCATTGGTTCTTTCTAATAAAAATAGAATTATCAGAAAAAACACACTTATAACCATCCGAAAGAAGTTTTGAAACTGAAAGTAAGTTCTTTCTGAAACTTGGTACATATAAACAATCTCTCAAATGTAAAACTGAGTCTGAAAAAAAAAGACATAAAACTCCCACTGCAACAAAAAAAAAAAACTCTGGTAGTATCCCCAAGTTAGACCTGCAGCTCTCCCTCTCTAAGCAGTCGGGTCACTTGGAACCCCTGCAAAGAATTACAAACGTGATCAGTGGCTCCTGAATCCACACACGAAGTATCTGTGGAAATCGCCGCTAAACACGTCTTATTAACTAGGGAAAATTTACACATACCTCGAGGCATTAGGCAATCCTTCTTCAGGTGTCCAGCCTCGCCACATCTGAAGCATTTGCCATTCGACTTGTGCTTCTTGGTAATGCCTCCCTTAGGTCAATGATCACCAGCTGCTTTCTGGCCCCTCTTCCTCTTATGCTTTCTGGTTTTGGGCCCAACAAAGGAACCTGAGGGTCCAACAGTAGCCAAAGCTTGCTTCTTCTCAGCTTAGAGGCCTTCAGCAAACACCAATGCAGTCATGAGCTTGGGAAGTGGATATCAGAACTTGTCCATATTATAGTTCAACCGAAACTGCTCAAAACAGGGGGGCAAGTTCTGGAGGATGATATCGACCTGGGTCTCCCCATCAATATCACCTCCCAATACCTCGATTTCATTGATGCGGCTTTTAACGTCCAGTACGTGATCCCTCACTGAAGAACCCTCAGTCATCCTAACATTTATGAGTTTCCTCATAGCTGACTGTTTGGCTGCCCTTCCCTGATGTCTAAACATCTTCCTGAGGTTGAGTATCATATCGTAGGCTGAGGTAAACAACTGATGCTGGTACTGTAGTACACTCGACATAGAAGCCAATATGTAGCACCTTGTCATCTCATCAGCCTTCTGCCACCTCATATATGGCTCTCGCTGATTAGGGGTGGCATTATTGCTGGGCCTAGGGGGGCACTCCTTAGTGAGCACATACTTGTAACCTTCGGCAGTAAGGACAATATCCAGGTTACGTTTCCAGTCAATGTAATTAGGACCCGTAAGTTTGTTCTGATTCAGTATGACAGCTAGTGGGTTGAACAACATATCGACAAACTGAAAAAAAACAGTCAAGTTTCAGTATTCTTTTCAAAAATATTGATATCCTCAAAACAATATAATCTCCCATCGACATCTCTCACACCGAGATTAATGCAGGTCACGTGGGTGAACGTCTACGCTAAGCCACATTCGTTCGAGAAGAATTGAAGTTCATTAATTTCATTATCTGACCAATGATCTTATGATCAATGAAATTAATAGCCAATGATTTTAGCCGTACACATAAATAGAGTAACCTCACGGGAGGAATACTATAAATAGTACACTAAGTGTATACCGTTACTTGACTTCTAAGTTTGTTACTTAGGAGATAGAGTAGCTCAGCAAAGAGGGTGTCGCAATTCTCCAATGAAACTCACTATAGTCATCCCTTTATAAATTCAATATAGTGATATATGTGATTGAAGACTCATCCGCGTGGAGAAAGGCCCTAATGCCAACGCGCAAGTCTAACCACATCATATATGAATTTGTAATGGAGGCCATGGGGATATTTACCAACCCGCTCCCACTTAGATTTTTAAGTTTGAGGATTTTTACGTTTTAACATGCAATATCTTAACTATGGATATTCACACCCATAAACCGTTAGTTTTAATATGCGAATAATCTACGTTAGTTAATTTCACTTTACTTTTTAAAATGGTTTGGTTTTCGTTCATGCAAAATAAATCGAAAACACACAATCAACGAAAAGACATAAATACGGGAAATACAAAAATAAACATTTCCCGACTATTATGGCCTTCTTTATCGTTGATTCCTTTGACGCCTCATTGACATGTCCCGTCATGTCATTCCCACTCGTTATTTGGATTCCTCTCGATTCATCTGAGTTTTCTCAATTTTCTACGTAATTAGGAATCACCCAAAATTATGAGAAACCAAAACCCAAAAATATAAGTCACCCAAAATAACGTCTTTGTCATGATACATAAATTCCTATATACAAAGGAGTTTTTCTAGGAATTTAAAGACGACAACATTAGATTAAATCCTACTACAAGATTTATCTAATCCTACACGGTTTCCAGCTCGTGGTTATTAATATTACAGACATTTCCATTCAAAAACAAAATGAGCCCAGACTTGTCCCGGGGTTTATGAATGAAAAATAAATCTACCATAATAGTCGGGAATTAATAACCACCTGTTTAACGTAATGAGAAAAATAATAATGCCAAAACAAATTCGTGTACTAAATCAAACAAATATAAAGCCAAAACACTCGCATTGATACCAATTTGAAAGAAACAGAACAAGCTGGGGCGAAATAAAAAATCTCACTTTCGTGCTATGCATTCCAGAATAGGAGACTTTCGACTCGGCTCAGGCTCAAATTCATTTCCCCTAAATGGATCTAGTCTTATACTTGACGCTCAAAGATTAAATCTTTAATTATAGCAGAAGGATTAAAAAATTATACCTTTGAAGCGATGTCCTTAGCGATAAAGAAAACCAAAACTCTGGAAAGTGACTACCATCCAAATTCTAAGAATGACTCCAAAACAACTCCGAACTAGTGTGGGCTAGTGTCTACAGAGTGGCCCAAAGCAAAATGAAGAAATCTCAAGGAAACCCACTTCAAAAAAACTAAATTTGTCTAAACAGATCTTTGCCCGGGCCTTCAGCGCAAACACCAATCACGTCGCCTACAACCACCCGCCAGACAACCCAACGCCGGTCGGCCATGATCTAGACAAGGAGGATTGGTGGATCACCGATTTGCTGAAAGAGATTGATGCTGAGTTCCCCGAATCAAACGCACCGATCGGGTAGATGAAGGGTCGCTGGTCCAGCGATTGGAAAACTAACGGCAGCGCTGAACTTTTCTGGCGGAAGCGTAAGGAAGAACCTAGGATCTCTAAAATCAATTTAGACTAAGTTTTTCCAAAGAAGAAGGACTTAGATCCGACTTCGAACAAGAGCTTATTGAACAAGATGAAGCTCTCACTCTAAGATCTTCCTTCTCTCTCTAAGCTAATTAGCCTACAAGTTTCCTTATGTCTTCAAATGCCTAAAATGGACTATTTATAGTGAACTTCTAAGGAGACCTAGTAGGCTTTTGAGTTGGGCCTTAATGTTTGACATTCGTTGACCCCTTATTCATCCCTAGACTAGTCAACTCCAATCGAGCCTTTCGAATTAATTTCTTAACCCATTTCGTTAATTTAATTTAATCAAACCCTTAGGATTAATTAATTCAATATGAATTAATTTCTTAATCCAATTAGTCAATTAAATATTAATTAACCTTTAACATTAATTAATTCACTTTGTCGATTAGTCAAACACATAATTAGTCATACCACTAACGGACCAATTATGGAACTACCGCTCAAAAATGACTTTACATCGTGCTCACTTTATTATTCTTCTATCTCCCCACATCAAAGATCTAGTGCTCATCGGTTCATCAATTTACTGACAAATTTAATGACCAACTTCTTGGTATCCGAGATTAGTACCACTCGACTTTCTTATTATACCGGACATAAAGTTCACAGGCCGGGTTTAGTGTAATAAACCTTATGAGCTCATCTCGGGAGCACCATCAACCCGGGGAACCGGTACGGGTTTCCTCTGGCTAGCAACAGCACACAAAAAACTAAACACCGCATACCCAACTTACCGAAATTTAGGCTTCAATTGACCTCACCATTTGGCAAATAAAAGAATACGATATTTAACTCTCATGCTCATCCCAATCTCAAGATTAAGAGATTAGAATAGTAGGACCGAATTAACTTACTACGCTGATCAGTAAAAGTTAATTATATCCAAACTGGTCGTGCTCAATATGCCCCGGGCACATCCGTATGATTTAATTAGTCTAGACAAACTAATTTCCAAATCATACGATAACCTATCCCGATAGTATGTTTAGACTATCTCAGTTACGAGTATTCTTTTTTATATATCAATACTTTAACCAATAACGAGATCTACTGTGTATTTCCACACCTTGTTATCTAGTTCTATGATATAATGAACAAATTTAATACTAAAACAAAATTATATGTCAACTGGGTATTAGTTTTTTATACAAGCAAATAGTTTTCTAGTATTGAAAACTGACATAGGGTTACTTGAAACCCCTGCAAAGAATTACGAACATGGTCAGTGGCGCCTGAATCCACAAAAAAAATATCTGTGGGAATCACATCTAAACATGTCTTAGTAATTAAGGCAAAAACTATTGTACTTTGAGCTTTGGACAATCCGATTTCCAATGTCCCATTTTACCGCACTTGAAGCATTTGCCTTTAGGCTTATTCTTCTTTGCGATGTCTGGCTTGGCGATATGTTTGTTGGTCTTCTTCTTCTTCTTCTGCTTGTTATTTCTGTTACGTGCAGAAGAGGGACTATAAGCCTTTACTATAACCAAAGCTTGCTTCTTCTCTTGGAAGATGCCTTCGGCCGACACCAATGCTGTTAGGAGCTCGGGCTCTTTGATTCATATTGTAGTTCACCCGATACTGCTCGAAACTAGAAGGAATGCTTCAGAGGATGATATCAATCTAACTCTCAGGATCAATTTCACCTCCCAATACTTTTGTTTCATCGATGTTGCTGATCATATGAAGCATATGATCTCTCACCGATGAGCCTTCAGCCATTCTGGTATTCATAATTTTCCTCATGGCTGCTTGACTTGCTGTCCAACCTTGATGAGCAAACATCTCTCTCAGGTGAGCCATCATGTTAAATGCGGAGACCATGGAATGAAGCTGATATTGTAGAAAAATTATGAATACCAGAATGGTTGAAGGCACCTCGGTGAGAGATCACGTGCTTCACATGATCAGTAGCATCAATGAGATAGAAGTGTTAGGAGGTGAGATTGATCCTAAGGTCAGATCTGAAAGATTATCTGTCTGGGCCCGGTCATAAATTCACTTTCGTGCTATGCATTCCAGAATCGGAACTCTTGACCAGGCCTAAGCTCTTGCACAATCGCTATTCCAATCTTTGCTTGAAATAACATTCAGCAGGATCTAAGCTTCTACTTGTTCGATTTGCCACGCAACAATATATTCTTAATTAAAGCGGAAGTTTAAGAATTACCTATTGAAGAGTGTACTTAAGTGATCGCTTATATGACTCAAGACCAGCTCATACGCAGTGTGGGCAATGAACCAACGAACCAAAGATTAGCAATTCACCACAAAATCTCATCGGAAAAACTCCTCCGACCTGACATCGCCGCACGTATAACCCACGGACCACCACTGCCCGAGAGTGGCTCCACGCGCCGCCCACTTGATCACCAAATGGCACCATCAAAATAGTATTTCTTAGCTCCGCCTCCACCTAGGAGAACAAGCCGCCGGCCAAGAAGCTAAAACCCGATTTTGAGAGAAAAAATCAATTTCTCTCTCTAGTTTTCTTGTCTTGAAAACTTATGAATTTGGTATTGTCAATTGCTAATCTCTTGTCTATTCATAGAGTTATAAAAGAGATCCAAGTTGGTTTAGGATTGGCTTCCTAACGGGTTTAGGTAATTAATTAGTTTCCAAATTCAATTAGGTAACCAAATCTAATTAGATTTCTAAATCTAATTAGATTTCCTAATCTCTAGGATATCCTAATTCCAATTGAACTTTAAGACTTAAATAATTAATTAAATAATTTCATTTTGTAAATTACTTAATTAACCATTTGGAATAATTAATTATACTTTATCAATTAATCTACTACATAATTAATCGTACCACTAATGGATTAATTATGGCACTACCATCCCACACAAGAATTGCTTCCAGAAAAACTAAATTAATTATTCTTTAATCTCCCCAAATCAAAGATATAGTGCTCGTTAATTTATTAATTTACTGATAAATTAATTAATTAACTTCTTATAATCCGAGATTAGTACCACTCGACCTTTTTACTATACCAGACATAAGTCCACCAGCTGGGTTTAGTATAATAAACATAACGAGCTCATCTCGGGAGCACCATCACCCCGGACGCAGCGGTACATGGTTTCCTTTCGACAAACAACAACACACCAAACATCTAAACACATGCACCCAACTTACCGAGACTATTGGCCTCAAGTGACCTAACTATTTGGCAGATCAAAGTACACTATGTCTTATCCTCATGCCTGCTCAAGTATAGGGATTAAGAGATAGAATACTACAAATGAATAGTCTATTAAATTAGTATAAGACAAATTCATCCTAAATGGTCAAGTTTAATATGCCCCGGGCATATTTATATGATTCAATTAGTTTAGACAAACCAATTTTCCGAATCACATAATAACCTAAACTGACAGTGTGTCCAAAACTGTCTCGGTTACGAACATCATTTATATATTATGTCTTTTAACCAGTAATGAGATCTACTGTGTCACACCAGACACCTCCTCATCTAACTACATAATATAAATGGACAACATCTGTAAAAACATATAAACAATTTAACAAAAACATTCAATCGAAATCTAAAATTGTTAAATAGTTTAATACAAGCAAAGCTTTAATATTTAAACCCAACAAGATCGATATCATCCTCCAGAGTTTACCTTCTAGTTTTGAGTAGTTTCGTGTAAATTAAAACATGAATAAAATATTTTATACTTTTCCAGAGCTCCTAACTGCATTGGTGTCGGCTGAAGTAATTTTCTAAGAGAAGAAGCAGGCTTTAGTCATAATCAAGGCTTCGAGTTCCTCTTCTGTGCCTAAAGCAAGAACAAGAAGAAGAAGAAGACCAACAAGAAGACTGAGAATTATGCTGCTAAGCCAGACATATCAAAGAAGAAGAAACCAAAGGCAAATTCTTTAAGTGTGGTAAAATGGGACATTGGAAATCAGATTGTCTAAAGCTCAAGGGTACGAAAGTTTCTGCCTTAATTATTGAGGCGTGTTTAGTGGCGATTCCCACAGATACTTGGTGCATGGAATCATGCGCTACTGACCACATTTGTAATTCTTTGCAGGGGTTCCAGGTAACCCTAAAACTTAAAAAAGGCGAGCTTGAAGTCTACTTGGGCGACACTACTGAAAGATTATCTGCCCTGGCCCGGTAGAAAACTTACTTGCGTGCTATGCACTCCAGAATCGAAATTCTTGACCAGGCCTAAGCTCTAGTGCAATTACTATTCCAATCCTTGCTTGAAATACCATTACGCAGGATCTTAGCTTCTACTTATTCGATTTGTCATGCAACAATAAATTCCTAAATAAAAGTGAAAGTTTAAGAATTACCTCTTGAAGCGTGTACTTAGGTGATTCTCTTGTATAACTCTTAGAATTGATCGTACGTTGTGTGGGCAACAAACTAATGAATAATTGATCAGCAAATCACCACAACACTCTCGCCGCTGGAAAGGAGAAATCCAACACCGACGTCTGCGTATAAAGTTCACACGCCGTCGAAAGGTCCCACGCGCCGCCGCCACACCACCCACGCACTACTATAATCTGAGAAGAGAAACTGGATGCTAAATCTTGGGAAATGGGCTGGCCTAACTTGGGAGTAGATTCGACTTTGAGGGAGAAAATATTAATTCTCTCTCTTTGATTTTCTCTCTCTAGTTTTCTTTTCTTGAAAACTTATGAATTGTGTATTGTGAATTGCTATTCTCTTGTCTATTTATAGAGTTACAAGAAGGACCCTAAGTTGGTTTAGGATTAGGCTTCCTAATGGGTTTAGGATTATTAATTAGTTTCCAAATCCAATTAGGTTCCAAATCTAATAAGATTTCCAAATCCAAATATATTTCCTAATCTCTAGGATTTCCTAATTCCAATTGAACTTTAAGAATTAATTAATTAAATAAATAATTTCACTTTGTTAATTACTTAATTAACCCCTATGAATAATTAATTAAATAATTAATTCTATTTTATCAATTAACCCACTACATAATTAATCGTACCACTAACGGATTAATTATGCCACTACCATCCTACACCAAAATTGCTTCCGGAACAACTAAATTAATTATTCTTTATTCTCCTCACATCAAAGATATACTGCTCGTTAATTTGTTAATTTTTTAATAAATTAATTAACTAACTTATTATAATATGATATTAGTACCACTCGACCTTTTTACTATACCGGACATAAGTCAAACATGTGAATTTAGTATAATAAACATAACGAGCTCATCTCGGGAGCACTATCACCCCGGACACACCGGTACATGGTTTCTTTTCAATAACCAACAGAACATCAAGCAATCAAGCATGCGCACCCAACCTATCGAGACTATTGGCCTCAAGTGACCTCACTGTTTGGCAGATTAAAGTACACTATGTCAAATCCTCATGCCTGCTCAAGTCTAGGGATAAAGAGATAGAATACTTGGATCAAATAGTCTATTAAATCAGTACAAGACAATTTGTCCTAACTAGTCAAGTTCAATATACCCCGGGCATATCGATATGTTTCAATCAGTTTAGACAAACCAATTTCTGAACCACATAATAACTTAAACTGACAGTGTGTCCAAAACTGTCTCAGTTACAAACCTCATTTATATATTATGTTTTTTAACCAATGATAGGATCTATTGTGTCACACTAGACACCTCATCATCTAACTACATAATATAAATGGACAACATATGTAAAACATACTAACAATTTAACTAAAACATTTAATCGATATATAAACTGAGAAATAGTTTAATACAAGCAAAACTTTAGTATTCAAACACAACAATCTCCCACTAATGCTTAACCTCCACATTAAGTATAAAACAACATTAATCCTACAACTACAATAATGTCTAGAAAAATAATCATGGCTCAGCTAAATATCTAATCCCCATGCCTTCCACATGAGTCCCAAAGACTTTTGCAGTCAATCTCTTCGTGAATGGATCTGTATCTTCTGATGCTATCTTCACCATAACCACGTTTTCCCTCTTTACGATATCACGTATCAGGTGGTACTTGCGCTGTATATGCTTACTCGCCTTGTGGGCTCGTGGTTCCTTCGAGTTTGCTACTGCACCATTATTGTCACAGTACACTGTGATCGACTTCTACAAACCAAGAATCACGTCTAAGTCCACTAGGAAGTTCTTGATCCATACTGTGTATTTTGTTACCTCTAATACTACAACGTACTCAGCCTACATGGTAGAGTCTGCCACGTATTTCTGCTTGACACTCCGCCAAACTATGGCTCCACCTCCCAAACTAAACACTTACCTTGAGGTAGACTTGCTCTTGTCCCTGTCACCTTGGAAAACTGAATCTGTGTAACCACGGGGCACAAGCTCAGGCGCCTGATAAACCAAAACTTGGTCTCTCATTCTGCGCAAATACTTGAGAATGCATTTAACTACTTCCCAATGAGCTTTCCTGGGGTTACTCTGATATATGCTTACAATGCCAAGAACATAGCAAATATCAGGCATCGTACACAACATTACATGAATGAGACTTCCTAATACAGAAGCATAAGAAACTGTCTTCATGGTTTCTATCTCCTCAACAGTCTTCGAAGACTGCTTTTTAGATAGATGCACTTCGTGTCTGAAAAGTTAGAAAACCTTTCTTGGAGTTCTGTATGTTAAAACGAGCCAAAATCGTATCTATGTATAAATCTTGAAAGAGCGTTAGCGAACATTTCCTACGATCTCGAATAATCTTGATCCCAAGGATATGTCCCGCTTCTTCTAAGTCTTTCATATCAAATTGTTTGGACAGCAATGCCTTCACATCTGATAACACTTTCTTATTGTTTCTAATTAGTAAAATGTCATCTACATAAAGCACAAGAAACACCACCGTATTTCCACCACGCCTGCGATACACACATTGTTCATACATGTATTGAGTAAATTCGTAGGATTAGATCACCTCATCAAACCGGATGTTCCCAGATCTGGATGCCTCCTTAAGTTTGTAAATAGACCTCTTAAGTCTGCAAACCTTATGCTCTTGGCCTTTTTTAACTGTTAGTTTTGAATACCGAAAAGCTATGGCTTGTATCAAAAAACTAATTTCCACGGTTGATATATCATTTTGTTTCAGTATTAAATTGTTCCATTATATCATAGAACTAGATAACGGGGTGTGGAAAGACACAGTAGATCTCGTTATTGGTTAAAGTATTGATATATAAAAGTATGCTCATAACTGAGATAGTATGAACATACTATCAGTATAGGTTATCGTGTGATTTGGAAATTAGTTGTCTAGACTAATTGAATCACACGGATATGCCTGGGGCATATTGAGCACGACCAGTTTGGATAGAATTAACTTGTACTAATCGATGTAGTTAATTCGATCATAGCATTCAGTCTCTCAATCCCGAGATTGGGACAGGCGTGAGAGTTAGATATCGTATGCTCTGATTTGCCAAAGAGTACGGTCAATTGAAGCCTATACCTCGGTCAGTTGGGTATGCGGTGTTTAGCTTTTTATGTGCCGTTGCTAATCAGAGAAATCCACATACCGGTTTGCAGGTTGATTGTTCTCCCGAGATGAGCTCGAAAGGTTTATAATATTAAATCTGGCCAGTGGACTTTACATCTGGTATAATAAGAAACTTGTGTGGTACAAAGATCGGATACCAAAAAGTCAGTAAATTAATTTGTCAGTAAATTGATGAACCGATGAGCACTAGATCTTTGATGTGGGCATATAGAAGAAAATAAAGTGGCGCGATGTAAAGTCATTTTTGAGCGGTAGTTCCATAGTTAGTTCGATTGTGGTACGACTAATTATGTGTTTGACTAATCGACAAAGTGAATTAATTAATCATAAAGGTTTAATTAATATTTACTTGACTAAGTGGATTAAGAAATTAATTATATATGAATTAATTAATCCTGAGGGTTTAATTAAATTAAATTAACTTAGTGGGTTAAGAAATTAATTCGAAAGGATCAATTGGAGTTGAAGGCCAAACTCAAAAGCCCACGAGGTCTCCTTTGGAGCTCCCTATAAATAGAAAGCTTAAGGCCAAAGAAACATTAAGAAAATCCTGCAAGACAAGTCTTGACACTTAGAGTGAGATAGTTATAGAAAGAGAACTTCTTCCCTTTTAAGTTTTCTTTAAAAAATGAACTTGGAATCTCGCTCTTCGAATTAGATTCAGCTCAAAGATCGAACTTTTTACCCAGCCCTTGATTTATTTTTGCTGCCCCTCAGTTTTTCTCACCATCACCGAACTTGCATTTTTTTTTTGGGGCATTGAATCGGATGTCTAACGAGACTACTGCAGTCTTTCGGTGTGCTTGATCTGGGGTCTTGCATCGATCTCTTGTTGGTGATCCGCAAGATCTCGTCCAGATCGTGATCGACTGGTGGTGGTGGTTCCGACGCAGGTTGCTGGTGACCGGCGGCTTTGTGGGTAGTTTTTGGGCAAATAGTTTTGGTTAGATTTTGCGCAAAGATTTAATCTTTTTCGTAGGATTTTCTTGTGGGTTTCGTGGGTTTTGCTAGCACATCCCGTTATACTATTGCCCACGCAATATTCTGGATTTCTTGGAGTTATCCATTAGATTTCGGTGGTAGTCAAAGGCTAAAGATTTGGTTTTCTTATTTGCTTGGGACTTCGCTACAAAGGTAGAACCTTTAGATTTTCCGCTTTTAATTAAAGGTTGAATCTTTGTTTGTCGATTTAATAAATTAATTAAGTATAAGCCTAGATCCATTCAGGGGAAAATGAATTTGAGCCTGAGCTTTGTCGAAAGTTTCTGATTCTGGAATGCATTGCACAAAAATGATATTCTCGATTTAGCATGGGGTTATTCTATTTTCCTTCAAATTGGTATCAGAGCGAGTGTTTTGGCTTTATACTTGTTTGCTTTATTACACTGCTTTGTTTTGGCATTATTATTTTTTGCAAAATGTTTAAACATGTGGTTATTAGTTTCCCAGCTATTATTGTAGAATTTATTTTTCATTCATAAACCCCAGGACATGTCTGGGCTCATTTTGTTTTTGAAGGGAAATATCTGTAATAGTAATAACCACGAGCTGGAAGCTGTGTAGGATAAGATAAATCTTGTAGTAGGATTTAATCTAATGTTGTCACTTTTAAATTCCTAGAAAAATGCCTTTATATATAGGAATTTATGTATTATGACGAAGACGTTATTTTGGGTAACTTATATTCTGGAGGTTTGGTTTTTTGTAATATTAGGTGATTCCTAATTACGTAGAAAACCCTGGCGAATCGAGAGGAATCCAAATAATGAGTGGGAATGACATGATGGGACGTGTCACTGAGGCATCAAGGAATCAACGATAGAGAAGGCCACAATACTCGGGAAATTTTATCTCTTTAATTTCCCGTATTTATGTCTTTTCATTGATTGTGTGTTTTTGATTTATTTTGCATGAACAAAAACCAAACCGTTTTAAAAAGGTAAAGTGCAATTAACTAAGGTAGATTATTCGCATATTAAAACTCCAACGGTTTTATGGGTATGGATTTCCATAGTTAAGATATTGCATGTTAAAACGTAAAAATCCTCAAACTTAAAAATCTAAGTGGGAGCGGGTTGGTAAATATCCCCATGGCCTCTATTACGGATTCATATGTGAAGTGGGTTAGACCAATGCGCTGGCCAAGGGCCTTCTTCCCTATGGATAAGTCTTCAACCCCGAGATATCACTAGATTAATTTTCTAAAGGAATGACTATAGCAAGTTTAATTAGAGAAAGTTGCGACACCCTCGCTAACCGAAGCGCATTAGTATCCTAAGTAACAAGCTTAGAAATCACGTAATGGCAAACACTTAGTGTACCGTTTGTAGTATTCCTTCTAAGAGGTTACGCTGCTTATGAGTATGACTAAAATTATCGACTATTAATTTCGTTGATCATAAGATCGTTGGTCAGATAATAGAATTAATGAACTTTGGTTCTTCTCAAACGAATGTGGGTTGGCGTAGACGTTCACCCAACGTGACCTGCATTAATCCCAGAGTGAGAGATGACGTTAGAAGAATGTATTGTTTTGAGGATATCAATACTTTTGAAAAAGTATACTAAAATTTGACTGTTTATTTTTCAGTTATTGATATGTCGTTGAACCCGCTAGCTGTCATACTGAATCAAAACAAACTTACAGGTCCTAATTGCATTGACTGGAAACGTAACCTGGACATTGTCCTGACTGCTGATGGTTGCAAATACATGCTCACTGAGGAGTGCCCCCTAAGCCCAGCGATGATGCCACCCCTAAGCAGCGAGAGCCATATATGAGGTGACAGAAGGCTGATGAGATGACCCGGTGCTACATCTTAGCTTATATGTCGAGTGTATTGTAGCACCAGCATCAGTTGTTTACCTCAGCCTACGATATGATGCTCAACCTCAAAAAGATGTTTGGACATCAGGGCAGCTAAGCAGTCAGCTATGAGGAAACTCATTAATGCAATGATGGCTGAAGGCGCCTCAATGAGAGATCACGTATTGGACATGATGAGCTGTATCAATGAGATCGAGGTATTGAGAGGTGATATTGATGGGGAAACCTGTTCGATATCATCCTCCAGAGCTTGCCCCCCAGTTTTGAGAGTTTTGGTTGAACTACAATACTGTTGGTCCCTCAGGTTCCTATGATGGGCCCAAAGTTAGGAAGCACAAGAGAAAGAGAGGCCAGAAAGTAGCAGTTGATCATTAACCCAATGCGGGCATTGCCAAAAAGCATAAGCCGAAAGGAAAATGCTTCAGATGTGGCTAGGCGGGACATTGGACGAAGGATTTCTAGAAGCCTTGAGGTATGTGTAAATTTTTCCTAGTTATTGAGACGTGTTTAGCGGCGATTCCCACAGATACTTGGTGTGTGGATTCAGTAGCCACTGATCATGTTTGTAATTCTTTGCAGGGGTTCCAAGTGACTCCAGCTGCTTAGAGAGGGAGAGTTGCAGGTCTACCTTAGGGATACTATTAAAGTTTCTGTTGTTGCAGTGGGAGTTTTATGTCTTTATTTTTCAGACCCTATTTTATATTTGAGAGATTGTTTATATGTACCCAGTTTTCGGAAGAATTTGCTTTCAGTTTCTAACCTTTTATTGGATGGTTATAAGTGTTTTTTTTCTGATAATTATGTTTTTATTAGAAAGAACAAGAGGCTTATATGTTCCAGTACATTAGTTGACAATTTGTTTTTAATTAAAACAAACTCCCCAGTTGTGCAAAACACAGAAACTATAACTCATCACCGAATCATAATAAGAGAAAGGAGCCTTCCCCTCTAAATCAAACTTATCTTTGGCACCTAAGACTTGGTCATATTAACCTTAGTAGGATTCAAAGGTTAGTCAATGATGGGTCTTCAGACTCATTAGATATTGACAGTTTTCCTACATGTGAGTCCTGTTTAGAGGGTAAAATGACTAAGATGCCTTTTAAGGCAAAGGGGTATAGGGCCAAAGAGGTTTTAGAGTTGATTCATTCTAACTTGTGTGGGCCTATATCAGTTCAGGCAAGAGGTGGTTATGAGTATTTCGTGACATTCACGAATGATTACTCTATATATGGATACATATACCTAATGCGCCATAAGTCTGAATGCTTTGGCAAGTTCAAAGAGTTTAAGGCTGAGGTGGAGAACCATCTGGGTAAGAGTATCAAGACCCTATGAAATGATCGTGGTGGTGAATACCTCTCTAGTGAATTTAGGTCCTATTTGTCAGAGGAGGGTATTCAGTCCCAGCTGTCTGCACCTAGCACACCCCAGCAGAATGGTGTAGCAGAGAGGAGACACAAGACTCTTATGGACATGGTTAGATCGATGATGAGTTATAGTGAGTTGCCTACCTCGTTTTGGGGTTATGCCTTAGAGACAGCGTGTTATCTCCTTAATCTCGTACCATCTAAATCTGTGCCCACGACACCCCTAGAGTTGTGGACTAGGAGAAAGCCTAGTCTGAGACATCTCAGGATTTGGGGTTGTCCAGCACATGTGCTCGAGGTAGATACAGGTAAGTTAGATTCGAGATTAAAGGTTATACTATTTGTAGGCTAACCCAAAGGAACGAGAAGTGGTCTATTTTATAGTCCTCAGGTTCAAAAGGTGGTGGTCAGCACCAATGCCAAATTTTTCGAGGAGGACTATATTTTAGATCACAAGTCAAGTAGCAAGGTAGTATTGGAAGAGCTTAGAAGTCAGTCCATTATTCCAGATGCACAAGTATAGAAAAACACACCAAAAGAGACTGCACACACTATCACAGATGATGCTCTTACGCAGGCTGCGCCTCGTCGTAGTGGGAGGGTTATCAGACAGCCCGAGAGGTACATGGGTTTGGGTGAGTCTTCGGACTTTATCATTGGCACTCATGAACCAGACCCAGTTAGCTACAATGAGGCTCTCTAGGATAAAGATGTAGATTCTTGGCAGAGAGCGATGATTGTTGAGATGGGTTCTATAGACTCAAATCAGGTCTAGGAGCTGGTAGACCTTCCTGATGGGTTTTGGCCTATTGGGTGCAAATGGGTCTACAAGCGAAAGAGAGGATTTGACGGGAGGGTTGAGACCTTGAAGGCTAGGCTTGTAGCGAAGGGGTATACTCAAAAAAAAGGTATCAATTATAAGGAGACCTTTTCCCCTGTATCTATGCTTAAGTCGATCCAATTCTCTTGGTCGTAGCTGCTCATATGGACTATGAGATTTTGCAGATAGATGTCAAGACAGCTTTCCTTAATGGAAGTCTTAAGGAAACCATCTTTATGCATCAACCAGAGGGTTCAGGGCTAAGAGCACAAGGTATGCAGGCTTAAGAGGTCCATTTATGGACTTAAGTAAGCATCAAGATCTTGGAACATCCGTTTTGACGAGGTTATCCAGTCCTATAGATTCATTCAGTGTCCGGATGAGCAGTGCATATATCGTAGGCATAATGGTGATATGGTGCTATTCCTCATACTTTACATAGATGACATCCTTCTAATTGGCAATAGTAAGAAGGTGTTATCAAATGTAAAGGCATGGTTGTCCAGGCATTTTGATATGAAGGATTTGGGAGAGGTAGGACATATCTTTGGGATCAAGATTATTCAAGATCGTAGAAGACGTTCTCTGACACTCTCCCAGGCATCCTACATAGACACGATTCTGGCCCGTTTCAACATGCAGAACACCAAGAAGGGTCCACTACCTTTCAGGCATGGGGTGCATTTATCAAATGAGTAGTGTCCCAAGACTACTGAGGAGATAGATGCCATGCAGGTGGTACCCTATGCTTCTGCAGTGGGTAGCCTCATGTATGCTATGTTATGTACGAGGCCTAATATTTGCTTTGTCATTGGCATGGTTAGCAGATATCAGAGTAACCCTGGGAAGGCTCACTGGGAGGCAGTAAAATGCGTTCTCAAGTACTTGTGCAGGACGAGAGATCATGTCCTAGTTTACCTAGCGCAGGAGCTTGTACCATTAGGTTACACAGATTCAGACTTTCAAGGTGATATGGACAAGAGTAAGTCTACCTCTGGGTTTGTGTTTACTCTAGGAGGTGGAGCCATTGTATGGCAGAGTGTCAAGCAGAATGCGCGGCGGACTCCACCATGGAGGCTGAGTACGTTGCCCCATCAGAGGTAGTGAAAGAAGTTGTATGAATCTAGAACTTTCTTGTAGACTTGGATATGGTTCTTGAGTTGCCTAGGTCTATCACAGTTTACTCTGATAACAATGGTTCAGTTGCTAACTCAAGGGAACCATGAGCCCACAAAGCGAGTAAACACATAGAGAGTAAGTACCACCTGATACGAGAGATCGTAAAGAGGGGAGACATGATCGTGGCCGAGATAGCATCAGATGACAACCATGCAGATCCTTTCACAAAGCCTTTGACCCCAAAGGTTTTTGAGAGACATGTGGAAGGCATGGGAGCCAGATTCTTAAGGTAGCCATGTGAGTGAGCTTAAAGGTGTTCTGTAGGTTTCATTATGATAGCAGTGTAATAGTGGGTTGGACAGTTTTTGTACTTCTTAGCATAGCTTTGAGTACTAGTGGGAGATTGTTAGTTTTGAATACAGAAAAGCTATGGCTTGTATCAAAAACTAATATCCACAGTTGACATATCATTTTCTTTCAGTATTAAATTGTTCCATTATATCATAGAACTAGATAACGGGGTGTGGAAAGACACAGTAGATCTCATTATTAGTTAAAGTATTGATATATAAAATGTATGCTCCTAACTAAGATAGTCTGAACATATTCTTAGTATAGGTTATCGTGTGATTTTGAAATTAGTTTATCTAGACTAATTAAATCACACGGATATGCCCTGGGCATATTAAGCACAACCAGTTTGGATAGAGTTAACTTGTACTAATCGGCGTAGTTAATTCGGTCCAAGTATCCAGTCTCTCAATCCTGTGATTGGGATGGGCATGAGAGTTAGATATCGTATGCTTTGATTTGCAAAAGAGTGCTGTCAATTGAGGCCTATGCCTCGGTAAGTTGGGTATACAGTGTTTAGCTTCTTATGTCTCGTTGATAGTCAGAGGAATCCACGTACCGATTCGTCGGGTTGATGGTGCTCCCGATATTAGCTTGTAAGGTTTATTGTACTTAATTTGGCCAGTGGACTTTACGTCCGATATAATAAGAAAGTCGAGTGGTATTAATCTCGGATACCAAGAAGTTGGTGAATTAATTTGTCAGTAAATTGATGAACCGATTAGCACTAGATCTTCAATGTGGGGAGATAGAAGAAGATTGATAAGCTGTCAAACCAATAAAAAATAAACCTACTTTTGAAACTATTAAAAATAGTACAGTGCGAGTAGGATCGTATCCACAGAGAGCACCAGAGTGAAAGAAATTTGGTCAAAAGTGCGTAGCCAAAATGGGGGTTTGTTGTTACTTAAAACTACTAACAGAAATCAATAAAATTAAACAGCAAGAAATTAAACAAATTGTAAAAAAAAAAAACCAAATTCGAAAAAACGTCTAGCCAAGGGAATTGGACCACCTCGATGCACTAATCGATCCTTGATGCAAAAATGTATTAATTAATTACTGGTTACACCGGTTTTCATTGTTGGAACCTCCTAACAATTCAGTTCTATTAATTTAAGCCAGCAATTAACGAACCTCCGTTAATTGCGTCTATAATCGATGATCGATTCTGGAACCTCCTAGAACCTAGATCACGATAGTCAAGGACCCAATTCAACTACAAGTAACCCAATTAGCCTAATTGCACTTGATTATTTATTCTTTCTCAATTCACTAATCTACGTACCACGTGATTAGTTTCATGGACTCTAAGGAATACCGAACCTCGTGTATTCTAGTAGATTGGATTACCTAGGAAAGCCTGCATGCTACCAGCTATACAAACAGTGCCAAATAATCCTCAAACATGCACAAGAATAAATAAGAAACCAATAATCAATTAATAATAACACCAATTCGATCTCACGATTTAAGTAGCATCGAGGGGTTTTGATTCCCTTTACTAGACTAAAGAAATCTAGCTACTCATAATTAAACTAATAAAAATAATGTATAATTTGTGCCACATGAATTCAAACTAAAGTAAAGGAATAGAAACGGAGTACTATATGTAGTAGCCGCCTTGAGCCAAAGATGTTGTCCACCTTTTTTTTTCTCTTCTTCCTTCAGCCGTCCCCACTTCCTTTTTCCCTTAGCCAAAATTGATCCTAGTCAAAGAATGCCTCCGTCTGCAGTGCAAGTCCTCTTTTTTTCTCAAGTCTTCCCTTTTCCAAATATATCCCCCGCAGTCAACTCCCCAAATCCCAAAACCATCCAGAATAAAATCCTACATTTTTTAATTCCTAACCATATATAACTCTTCCTGCCTAATTTGGCCATTCTTTCTTTCTTGTCTTTCCCAAAAATCCTCCTCATCCAATGCAATATATTTCCCCAATTAACAATTAATTCTAAACCCAAATCTTAGGCCCAACTTCTTTTCCTCAATTGTCCAATTTGCCCTTCTTTTGTCCAAAGATTGCACCATCCTTCTCAAAATCAATATAATTCCCTACAAATATATAAACCATTATTAAGCCTCACCAAAACATCCAACTTTGCCCAATTCAGCACCAAATTGTATCATGAAATATCAGCTCATCAAAATCCCCCACACCTAGACAATGCTTGTCCCCAAGCATGACTCAAGACTCGACACATAAACAAACACAAGTAACAAACAAAACTGGATCCTCAATATGCAATATCCGATCAAGCAAGACTCGAAATCCACATACGAAACTTTCATAGTATCATGCATTTGTAACGACTATACTCATTCCTCATAACTCTCCAAACTCAAATAACAAGCATGAACGACACCCACATCTCAAGTAATTCACTCAAGCACTCAAAGTTTTTAAAGGACGTAATCACTCAAGTTCATCACATAGCATTGTTCTTACCATATGCTTGCAAAATTATCACATTACTATCACTCAAATGAATCAAAGTACAAATCAAAAGGTCTTCGTTAAGGATTAGAATAAGGCTTAGGACAAGGTAGGATAAACAAGGGTTAAACAAAGGCTAAAGTCATGAAAGAAAGAACACACTTAATTGTTAACCATCAACCATCTTACCGAGGATAACCCATGCAAGACACTATTAACCCACCAAGGATTCGAAACTCCGCTCTTTCCACAATTCCTCTTTTTTTTTTTTCTAGCCACACAAATTCATTTGAATTTGTTTATATTGGCTCCTTTTCTTTCTTGTCTTCTTTTTTTTTTTTTTTTTTTTTCTTTTTCTTTCATTTTCTTGTTTTTCTTACCTTTTTTTTCTTTTTTTCTTTTTCTCTTTTTTTTTTTTCAACACCTTGGTCAGAGCACAACTTATCCTTAATGAGTTACTATTGCCTTACAATGTCCGCCTTCAAACCACAAACCCAAGTAAACAACTAAGTATGTAGTTCTTTAAATAACTAGGCAAAAAGAGTAAGCTAAACACAGGCCTAGGTTTAATTTTGAGGCTTTAAAATCAAAGAATTAGGTCTAAGCTTCAAAAAGGTAAACTAAGGGTAAGCATTGAAGGTTGGATTTTAAAGCAAGCAAAAAACTGGTTTATCCTATTGCCTTTATCCTTTTTGTACTTCAAATTCACAAGCAACGGTAACATGTATAACCAAGCAAGTTCTAGAATATGCAAACTATGTGTGAAACACTCAAAAAAAAATTGAGCACAAGAAAGAATTGTTGCTCATTAAGGCCGAAAATCTTACTTTATCTTGCTTTTTGGGTGCCATTCATACAAGTATCATTATATGAATTATCACAAGGAACAATTATAGCCATCCAACACACAATACTACTAATATTCCCTATATTTCATCCTTACCTTACCAAATCACACATTGCATATCAATTTTCCAACACAAAACACATAACATTTACATCTCCCCCACACCTAGACTCTAAACACAATGAAACACAAACCATCCCCAAAACAATAATCATACAAAACAATCCCCCCACACCTAAAACTCTACATTGTCCCCAATGTAGAAAAAAATAGGCATAAACAGGATCACAAAAACAAACACCACCAAGACAGAATAAAAATAAATAAAATAAATAACTAAAACAAACAAAAGTTAGTAAGGGGAAGTGAAGCTTCTCTATGGTGGTAGAATTGGTGGTTTCAAGCCCACATGTACGCAAAGGGCATGTGATGACTGATGTTGCTGCGCTGGATTCCGTGTAAAGAGGGGGCCTCTTCTTCTGAAGAGCTGGATTCATCACGCAATGCAATTGTTGTTGGGGCTTTCTTACACACCATAGTGGCAGTCAAAGGTGAACAGCGGTTGGCTGAGGCGGTACGGACTGGAATAACTGCCCTGAGTGTGGCAACTCCCGAAAGCAGAGCGAAAATTGAGGTAGAATGGACCCGCAGCAGATGGCACCGGCTAAGTGTAGAAGAGACTGAGTCCCTTGAACGGCCAGAGCAACTGAGTGACTGCTGTGCGGCTGCTGAGCCGAAGTACGGCTGGTTTCAGAGTGCGGCTGCTGTGCAGGCGGAAGCCTGCGCACCCTGGGCGAAATAACGGCTGGAGGAGTTGCGGCGAAAAGTACTGGGAGACGAAAGTGCCCTCCCCGAATGATGGACCCACTGAAAATTGCGACCTTTGCAGTGACTTTTGGGTGCGGCTGTACTCGACCATTCGAACGACCTTGGCTGGAAATTTTGGAGTGCTGGTATCACTGCAGACCAGTCCAAAATGGCTTAGGACGGGGAACAGGTGCGACAAGGAGGTGTATGAAGGGCGGTGGTGAAATTTAGTTGGGAGAAGGGAGTCGGCGCCGCTTTTGTGTTGGCCGAATTTGTTTGGGAAGAACTTTGTTCGCCGCTGGAGTGAAACAAATGAAAAGAAAAGTCAAAGTGGAACCCTAATTAAAATTGAAAAGGAAATAAATTTTTTTCATTTTTTTTTAAATGTAATTGACATGGGCATGTTAGAGGAAGGATTGTAATTTGCCCAACCACTTAAAAATTCCAAAGAAAAACAAAGAAAATCATGAGAAAATCAAAGGCACTGACCTGGGCATGTCAGAGGGAAAATTGTATTATGCTCTCATCCCTTAAAAATCAAAGGAAAACTCACCTGGGCATGTCAGAGGAAGCATTCTATTCTGCCCAAACCTTCAGAAAATCCAAAACAAATGCAAACCTTGACCTGGGCATGTCAGAGGAAAGATTGTATTCTGCCCAAGCCTTCAGAAAATACAAACAAAATGCCAACCTTGACCTGGGCATGTCAGAGGAAAAATTCTATTATGTCCAGCTGCCTTAAAAATTCAAGAAAAACTCACCTGGGCATGTCAGAGGAAAAATTGTATTCTACCCAAACCTTTAATTCCCCTCGAAATTCTCAACTAAAAATCACTTAAAAATATAATTAAAAGACTAAACTTATTTCAAAAAAAACTTAGAAAAAATTTGGGTTGCCTCCCATAAGCGCCTTTTTTTAATGTCTTTGGCTAGACACAGACCTACTTCTAATTAATCTTCATAAATAAGCAGAAATAACCAAATTTCATTATTATAAGTAGTTATACCATTCACAAGAAAAGATTTAAGTCAATGACCATTCGCAACCCATATTTTTCTGGACTCTAAATCTTTAATTTCAACCATACAAAAAGAAGAAATACTTACATCAATATAGGGTTTGTGCCGTCTTGATTTGAACTTACCATGCATTAATTTGCATATGCACTCTGTGAAAAATACCTTCTGCCCAACCACACATTTCTTCCTCCGTAGCAGCTCATCCTGAATGGTTTTTTTCCTTTCCTTGCACCACGATTTTGACTCGGGCTCTAACAGAAGATATTTGAGATGATCGTGGAACAATTTGAACTCCAATTTAGGGGCCTGTACCAGAGAAGGTAAAATACTTTCAGAACTAATAGGCAATCCCAAGTAATGGTTAGCAAACCTCAGTGGCAGTTCAGGATTGGCATGAAATGCCTTGATTGCCTCAATGACAGATTCATTCACATCTTTTTGAGCATCCGTTCCCTGTAAACTATGCTGTAACAGAAAATTAAGCTCATCAAGCATCAAATTAAATTCAACTTCTTCTTGCACAATAGAATCAACCAGGCTAACATTGACAAAGTATTCAGAGTCCGGTGGATAGTTCATTGCTTCATACATGTTAAACTGTACTTTTTCACCATCAAACTCAAAAGTAAACACACCAGCTTCTACATCAATCTTTGTCTTAGCCATTTTCATAAACGATCTACCCAATAGAAGAATATCAGAATTTATCACATGTTCATCATTCATGTCAAAAATGTAAAAATCAGCAGGAAATATCAACTTATCACATTTAACTAATACATCCTCGACTACCCCCTCTGGATAAATCTTCGACCTATTGGCTAACTGAACAATCACATTCGTGTTCTTAAGAGCCCCATTTTCAACTTATTAAACAAAGATAGAGACATAACATTTATTGAAGCTCCTAAATCCAGCATGGCTGATTTTATAACTTGCGACCCAATAACACAAAAGATAGCAAAAATACCTGGGTCAGTACACTTTTGAGGTAATTTGCGCTGAAAAACCGAGGACACATTCTCGTTCACGTAGACCTTACCTTCAGGTCTTCTCTTCTTAGTCAGCAACAACTTTAAAAATTTCGTATACCGTGGAATCTGTGCAATGGCCTCCATCAATGGTATGTTTATTGCCACTTTGCAAAATACTTCAAATACCTCATCGTCACTGTAATCCTTTCTCACTTGGGCTAACCTGCTAGGAAAAGGGGTGGAATCACACTCTCAGTTTTTCTCACAATAAATTTAGGAGTTACCTCTTTCTCTGGCAACTCTTCCACTTCCTCTTCCTTTTTTGACTTCTGAGAAGGTTCTTGAACTTCAACAGTCGGACCTTTAGGTTCTAGAAATTCTCTTCCACTCCTCAAAGTAATGGCTCCTCTGTAACTCCTTGGTAACTCACTTCCGAGCATACAATGTGGAACTCCATAAAGTGCTTATGGGGGTCCTCACCTGTCAAACCATGAAACTTAGGCAGTAAGTGTATAGTACTAGACTTCAACTCAAACCTAGGAGTATCATCAGGAAAAGTAATGCAAAGAGAGTGATGATCATCAGTAGGAGTTGCCAACTCCCTTAGAGTTCTGTCAGCCATTGGTATTGCAACCAACTCTTCGTCCTCTTCCGGAACTTGAATTTCTTCCTGTTCGTCAACTGGTGGGGCCAAAGATGTTGACTCAGCCAGTTGCTCTCTTTCTTTCTACTCTTTGGTGTTCCTCTTTCCAGTCTTCTCTATCTCTGGGTCAAATACGAGTTTGCCTGTACGAGAAGAGCGAACCATAAAAAGGAACAAACAAAACCAAAACTTTTAACCAAACATAAAACACTACACCGTGCTCCCCGACAACGGCTCCAAATTTTGATAGGCTATCAAACCAATCAAAAATAAACCTACTTTTGAAACTATTAAAAATAGTACAGTGCGAGTAGAATCGTATCCACAGGGAGCACCAGAGTGAAAGAAATTTGGTCAAAAGTTCGTAGCCAAAATGGGGCTCTTAAGAACAAAAATCAATAAAATTAAACAGCAAGAAGTTAAACAAATTGTAAAAAAAAAAAACAAAATTCGAAAAAATGTCTAGCCAAGGGAATTGGACCATCTCGATGAACTAATCGATCCTTGATGCAAAAATGTATTAATTAATTACTGGTTACACCGGTTTTCATTGTTGAAACCTCCTAACAATTCAGTCCTATTAATTTAAGCAGGCAATTAAGGAACCTCCGTTAATTGCGTCTATAATCGATGATCGATTCTGGAACCTCCTAGAACCTAGATCACGATAGTCAAGGACCCAGTTCAACTACAATTAATCCAATTAGCCTAATTGCACTTGATTATTTATTCTTTCTCAATTCACTAATCTACGTACCATGTGATTAGTTTCATGGACTCTAAGGAATACCGAACCTCGTGTATTCTAGTATATTGGATTATCTAGGAAAACCTGCATGCTACCAGCTATACAAACAGTGCCAAATAATCCTCAAACATGCACAAGAATAAATAAGAAACCAATAATCAATTAATAATAACACCAATTCGATCTCACGATTTAAGTAGCATCGATGGGTTTTGATTCCCTTTACTAGACTGAAGAAATCTAGCTACTCATAATTAAACTAATAAAAATAATGTATAATTTGTGCGACATGAATTCAAACTAAAGCAAAGGAATAGAATCGGGGTACTATAGGTAGTAGCCGCCTGGAGCCAAAGCTGCTGTCCACCTTTTTTTTTTTTCTCTTCTTTCTTCAGCCTTCCCCACTTCCCTTTTCCCTTAGCCAAAATTGATCCTAGTCAAAGAATGCCTCCGTCTGCAGTGCAAGTCCTCTTTTTTTCTCAAGTCTTCCCTTTTCCAAATATATCCCCCGCAGTCAACTCCCCAAATCCCAAAAACATCCAGAATAAAATCCTGCATTTTTTTATTCCTAACCATATATAACTCTTTCTGCCCAATTTGGCCATTCTTTCTTTCTTGTCTTTCCCAAAAATCCTCCTCATCCAATGCAATATATTTCACCAATTAACAATTAATTCTAAACCCAAATATTAGCCCCAACTCCTTTTCCTCAATTGTCCAATTTGCCCTTCTTTTGTCCAAAGATTGCACCATCCTTCTCAAAATCAATATAATTCACTGCAAATATAAAAACCATTATTAAGCCTCACCAAAACATCCAACTTTGCCCAATTCAGTACCAAATTGTATCATAAAATATCAAAGCTCATCAAAGATAAGTAGCGCGATGTAAATTCATTTTTGAGCGGTAGTTCCATAGTTAGTCCGATAGTGGTACGACTAATTATGTGTTTGACTAATAGACAAAGTGAGTTAATTAATCCTAAAGGTTTAATTAATATTTAACTGACTAAGTGGATTAAGAAATTAATTCTATATGAATTATTTAATCCTAAGCGTTCGATTAAATTAAATTAACGAAGTGGGTTAAGAAATTAATTCGAAAGGATCGATTGGAGTTGATTAGTCTAGGAAAGATTTAGAGGTCAACGAAAGTCAAATGTTAAAGGCCCAACTCAAAAGCCCACTAGGTCTCCTTTGGAGCTCCCTATAAATAGAAAGCTGAATGCCAAAGAAACATTAAGAAAATCTTGCAAGACAAGTCTTGTCACTTAGAGTGAGATAGTTCTAGAGAGAGAACTTCTTCCCTTTTGAGTTTTCTTTCAAAAATGAAATTGGAATCTCGCTCTTCAAATTAGATTCAGCTCAAAGATCGAACTTTTTGCCCAGCCCTTGATTTATTTTTACTGCCCATCGGTTTTTCTCAACATCACTGGACTTGCGTTTTTTTTTTGGGCATTGAATCGAAAGTCCAATGAGACTGCTGCCGTCTTTCGATGTGCTTGATCTGGGGTCTTGTGTCGATCTCTTGTTGGTGATCTATAAGATCTCGTCCAGATCATGACCGGCGGGTGGTGGTGGTTCCGACGCAAGGTGGTGGTGACCGGCGGATTTGTGGGTAGTTTTTGGGTAAATTGTTTTTGTCAGATTTTGGGCAAAAATTGAATCTTTTTTCGTAGGATTTTCTTGTGGGTTTTGATAGCACATCCCGTTAGACTATTGCCTACGCAACATTCAGGATTTCTTGGAGTTATCCATTGGATTTCGATGGTAGTCGCATACTAAAGATTTGGTTTTCTTATTTGCTTGGGACTTCGCTACAATGGTATAACCTTTAGATTTTCCGCATTTAATTAAAGGTTGAATCTTTGTTTGTCGATTTAATAAATTAAATAAGTATAAGCCTAGATCCGTTCAGGGGAAAATGAATTTGAGCGTGAGCTTTGTCGAAAGTTTCATATTCTGGAGTGCATTGCACGAAAGTGAGATTTTCGATTTAGCCTGTGTTTGTTCTGTTTTCCTTCATCAACGAATCCCTCTGGTTGCTGCATGAAGATGGTTTCTTTAAGACTTACATTAAGGAAAGCTATCTTGACATCCATCTGCCATATCTCATAATCTATATGAGCAGTTATGGCCAAGAGAATCCAGATTGACTTAAGCATGGCTACCGGGGATAAGGTTTCCTCATAATCGATTCCCTTTTTCTGAGTATACCCATTCACCATAAGCTTAGGTTTAAAGGTTTCAACCTTTCTGTCAGGTCTTCTCTTGCATTTTTAGACCCACTTACATCCAATGGGTTTGAAAACATCAGGTAGGTCCACAAGCTCCTAGACTTGATTGTGGTCCATCGACCCCATCTCGGATATAATTGCTTTTAGCCAAGATTCTGCATCTTTATCTTGGAGAGCCTCATTGTAGTTAACAGGGTCAGGTTCAGGCATGCCTGGGACTAGGTATGAGGCATCTCCCACGCTAAAGAACCCGTCAGGTTGTCTCATAACCCTCCCACTACGATGAGGCACCACCTGTGTAGGCGCATCATCTGTGATATCTTGTGCAGTGCGTGGTGTATCTACTTGTGCTGGTGCATCAGGATTATCAGATTGCTTTCTAAGTTCTTCTAGTACTATATTACTCTTGGTCTTGTGATCTAGAATATAGTATTCCTCTAAAAAATGGGCATTAGTAATAACTATCACCTTCTGATCTTTAGGACTATAGAACAGACCACCTTTCATTCCTCTAGGATATCCTACAAACAGCATTACTTCTATTCTTGCATCTAACTTAGCCGCATCTGCCTTAAGCACATGTGCTGGATAACTCCAAATTCTGAGATGTCTTAGACTGGGTTTGCACCCATTTCACAACTCTATAGGGGTTGAAGGGACAGTTTTAGATGATGTAAGATTTAGAATGCACATTGAAGTTTCTAAGGCATATCCCCAGAACGAACTAGGCAAATCACTATAGCTCATCATTGACCTAACCATTTCCATGAGAGTTCTGTTTCTTTTTTTTTTCTTTGCTACACCATTCTGCTGGGGTGTGCCTGAAAGATTATTTGCTCGGTCCGGGTCAAAAATTCACTTTCGTGCAATCCATTCCAAAATTGGAACACTTGGCCAAGCCTATGCTCTAGTACAATCGCTATTCCAATCATTGCGTGAAATAACATTGCGCAGGATCTTAGCTTTAACTTGTTCCATTTGCCACGCAACAATAAATTCCTAATTAAATGGGAAGTTTGAGAATTACCTCTTGAAGCTTGTGCTTAGGTGATCGCTTATATGACTCAAGACTAGCTCGTACGTTATGTGGACAACGAACCAACGTACCAACGATCAGCAATCTAGAACAAAGCTTGTCAAAAAACACCAACAAGTTGCCGCCGCTGGAAACCCAAAGCCGCCGACCGCGCGTAAAGACACAAACAATTGGAGGAGAGAGAGAGAGAGAGAGAGAGAGAGAGAGAGAGAGAGAGAGTGAGTGAGTGAGTGAGTGAAGCCGATGCCGTACGATTCAAGTGCCACCACTACCCTCAACTGCCACCGACTTGGAGAGAAAACTGACTGCGAGAAGAAATTCTAAAGAATTTTCTCTCCATATTTTCTCACTCTAAGTTTATTGAATTATGAAACTAAGAAAATTGTGTATCTTGAATTATTAATCTCTTGTCCATTTACAGAGTTATAAGAGAGACCCAAAGTTGGTTTAGGATTGGCCTTCCTAATGGGTTTAGGATTATTAATTAGTTTCTAAATCTAATTAGGTTCCAAATCTAATAGGATTTCCAAATCAAAATCTATTTCCTAATCTCTAGGATTTTCTAATTCCAATTGAACTTTAAGACTTAATTAATTAATTAAATAATTCTACTTTGTTAATTACTTAATTAAACCTTATGAATAATTAATTAAATAATTAATTCTACTTTATCAATTAACCCACTACATAATTAATCGTACCACTAACGGATTAATTATAGCACTACCATCCTACACCAGAATTGCTTCCGGAATAACTAAATTAATTATTCTTTAATCTCCCCACATTAAAGGTATAGTACTCGTTAATTTATTAATTTACCGATAAATTAAATTAATAAATTAACTTCTTATAATTCAAGATTAGTATCACTCGACCTTTTTACTATACAGGACATAAGTTCACCGGTCGGGTTTAGTATAATAAACATAACGAGCTCATCTCCGGAGCACCATCACCCCAGACACACCGGTATATAGTTTCCTTTCGACAAGCAACTAAACATTCGCACCCAAACTACCGAGACTATTGGTCTCAAACGACCTCACTATTTTTGCAGATCAAAGTACACTATGTCTAATCCTCATGCCTGCTCAACTCTAGGGATTAAGAGATAGAATACTAGGAATTAATAGTCTATTAAATCAGTACAAGATAATTAAACCTAAATTGTCAAGTTCAATATGCCCCGGGCATATCTAATTTTCTGAATTACATAATAACCAAAACTAACAGTGTGTTCAAAACTGTCTCGGTTACGAACCTCATTTATATATTATGTATTTTAACCAATGACGAGATCCTCTGTGTCACACTAGACACCTCATCATCTACTTACATAATATAAATGGACGACATATGTAAAACATAAAATAATTTAACTAAAACATTTAATCGATATATAAAACTGGGAAATAGTTTAATGCAAGCAAAGTTTTAATATTCAAACCCAACAATCTCCCACTAATACTTAAGTTACTCTTCAAGTATAAAACTAAATTAATCCTAAACTACAATAATATCTGGAAAATCAATCATGGCTCTATTAAGTATCTGATCCCCATGCCCTCCACGTGAGTCTCAAAGTCTTTTGCAGTCGATGTCTTCGTGAAAGGATCTGTAAGGTTATCTTCTGATGCTATCTTCACTACGACCATGTATTCCCTCTTTACGATATCTCGTATTAGGTGGTACTTGTACTCTATATGCTTAGTCGCCTTATGGGCTCTTGGTTCCTTCGAGTTTACTATTGCACCGTTGTTGTCACAGTACACTGTGATCGACTTCTGCAAACCAGCAATCACGTCTAAGTCCACGAGGAAGTTCTTAAGTCACACTGCTTCTTTCACTGCCTCTAATACTGCAACGTATTCATGTTAGTTTTGAATACTAGCAAGCTATTTGCTCGTATAAAAAACTAATACTTAGCTGACATATCATTTTATTTCAGTATTAAATTTGTTTCATTAAATCATAGAACTAGATAATGAGGTGTAGAAAAGCACAGTAGATCTCGTTATTGGTTAAAGTATTGATATATAAAAGGATGCTCATAACTGAGATAGTTTGAACATACTATCGGTATCGGTTATCGTGTGATTTGAAAATTAGTTTATCTAGACTAAGTAAATCATATGGATGTGCTCGGGGCATATTGAGCACGACCAGTCGGGATTGAATTAACTTGTACTGATCGGTGTTGTTAATTCGATCCTAGTATTCTAATCTCTTAATCCCTAGATTGGAGCGGGCATAAGAGTTAGATATCGTATCTTTGATTTGCCAAAGGGTGCGGCCAATTGAGGCCTAAATCTCTGTTAGTTGGGTATACTGTGTTTAGCTCTTTGTGTGCCATTGCTAGTCGAATGAATCCATGTACCGGTTTGCTGGGTTAATGGTGCTCCCGAGATGAGCTCATATGGTTTATTATACTAAATCTGGTTAGTTGACTTTACGTCCGGTATAATAAGAAAGTCGAGTGGTACTAATCTCGGATACCAAGAAGTCGATGAATTAATTTGTCAGTAAATTGATGAATTGACAAGCACCAGATCTTTGATGTGGGGAGATAGAAGACAAATAAAGTGAGCGTCAAGTAAATTTGTTTTTGAGCAGTAGTTCCATAATTTGTCCATTAGTGGTACGACTTGCGTTTGACTAATTGACAAAGTGAATTAATTAATCCTAAAGGCTTAATTAATATTTAATTGACTAAGTGGGTTATACGAAATAATCATAAGGGTTCGATTAAATTTAATTAACGAAGTGGGTTAAGAAATTAATTCGAAAGGCTCGATTGGAGTTGATTAGTCTAGGGAAGATTAAGGGGTCAATGAAAGTCAAACATTAAGGCCCAACTCAAAAGCCCTCTAGGTCTCCCATGAAACTCCTCTAAATAGCTTAAGATAGGCACTTTGATAACATAAGGAACCTTGAGAGGCAACTATAGTGAGAGAAGGACAAATCTAGAGAGAAATCTTTGTCTTCTTAGATATTTCTTGAAGTTGATTTCGATTCTTCTTTTTAAGAAAACCCAGCCCATAATTGATCTTAGAAATCCCCGCCCAGTCCCTCGAGAATGTTGCCATTAGTCCAATATTTTTTGCCATCGATTTGAGTAGCCGGCGAATGGATTTTTCTGTCGCCATTTTTCCTTTTTGTTGGGTTTTGATTCCTTTGTCATGTTGATCCTTTGGGATCGTTCTTACGGGTTTTCCAAAGTCTAGATCTACAGGCAAAAGACTTTTCCCTACAAGTTTTATTTAAGCTGTGTGGGTTTTCATATTACGATCATGACTCTGGGCTGTTTCAGATTTGGGCAGAATGAGTTTTCTTGAAGTGGGTTCCTTTGGATTTCTTCATATTGTGCTTTAGCCATCCCATGGACATTTTCCTACTCATATTCGGGATCGTTTGGAGTTATTCTCTGGACTCATTAGTGGATTCACATCACAAGACCCAGTTTTCTATATTTGTGAGGGACACGCTTCAAAGGTATAATCTTTAAAGGTTTCCGCTTTAATTTAAAGATTCAATTTTTGCGTGTCAATTTAACAAATCAAACTAGTATAAGCCTAGATCCATTCAGGGGAAATGAATTTTAGCATGAGCCGAATCAAAAGTCTCCGATTATGAAATGCATTGCACGAAAGTGAGATTTTTGGTTTAGCCCGGGCTAGTTCTGTTTCCTTCAAATTGGTATCAGAGCGAGTGTTTTGGCTTTATACTTGTTCGATTTATTACACGGCTTTGTTTTGGCACTGTTATTTTTGCATTGTTGATACATTAATAGGTGGTTATCATTTCTGACTATTTTGGTTGTTAAATTTCATTCATAAACCACGGGACATGTCCGGGCTCATTTTGTTTTTTGAATAGAAATGTCTGTAATAGTAATAACCACGAGCTGGAAGCCGTGTAGGATTAGATGAATCTTGTAGTAGGATTTAATCTAATATTTTCATCTTTAAATTCCTAGAACGCCTTTGTATAAGGAATTTATATATTATGACGAAGACGTAATTTTGGGTAACTCGCATTCGTGGGTTTTGGTTTATCATAATTTTAAGTGATTCCTAATTACGTAGAAAACCGAGAAAACCTAGACGAATTGAGAGGAATCCAAATAACGAGTGGGAGCGACATGACGGGACGTGTCAACGAGGCGTCAAAGGAATCGACGATAGAGAAGGCCATAATAGTCGAGAAATATTTATTTATGTATTTCCCATTTTATGTCATTTTCTTTAATTGTGTGTTTTTGTTTTTATGCATGTGCGAAAACAAACCATTTTTTTTAAAAAAAAATTATGTGCAATTAACTAAGGCAGATTATTCGCATATTAAAACTCCAACAGTTTTATGGGTGCGAATATCCATAGTTAAGATATTGCATGTTAAAAAGTAAAAATCCTCAAACTTAAAAATCTATGTGGGAGCGGGTTGGTATATATCCCCATGGTCTCCATTACGAATTCATATGTGATGTGTGAATATCCATAGTTAAGACCTACACGCTGGCCAATGGCCTTCTTCCCTACGGAAAAGTCTTCAATCCCGAGATCACTAGATTAAATTTCTAAAGGGATGACTATAGTGAGTTTAATTGGAGAAAGTTGTGAGACCCTCGCTAATCGAGGCGCATTAGTATCGTAAGTAACAAACTTAGAAGTCACGTAATGGCAAACACTTAGTGTACCGTTTGTAGTATTCCTCCTAAGAGGTTACGCTACTTATGTGTGCAGCTAAAATCATCGACTATTAATTTCATTGATCATAAGATCGTTGGTCAGATAATAAAATTAATGAACTCTGGTTCTTCTCGAACGAATGTGGGTTGGCATAGGCATTCACCTAACGTTACCTGCGTTAATCCCGGTGTGAGAGATGTCAATAGAAGATTATATTATTTTGAGGATATCAATATTTTTGAAAAAGAATACTGAAACTTGACTGTTTATTTTTCAGTTTGTTGATATGTCATTCAACCCGCTAGCTGTCATTTTGAATCAGAACAAACTCACTAGTCCTAATTATATTGATTAGAAGCGTAACCTGGACATTGTACTCTGCTGAGGGTTACAAATACATGCTCATTGAGGTGTGCCATGAGACACCCAAAAATAATGGCACCCCTGAGGAGAAAGAGTCATATACAAGGTGAAAAAAAGTTGATGAGATGGCCAGGTGCTATATCTTGGCTTATATGTCGAGTGTACTGCAACACTAGCATCAGTTGATGACCTCAGCCTATGATATGATGACTAACCTCAGGGAGATGTTTAGACATCAGGGCAGGGCAGCCAGGCAGTCAGCTATGAGGAAACTCATGAGTGCCAAGATGGCGGAAGGCACCCCAGTGAGAGATCACGTGCTAGAAATGATCAGCAACATCAATAAGATTGAGGTATTGGGAGGCGTGATTGATTGTGAGTCACAGTGTGATATCATCCTGTAGAGCTTGCCTCACAATTTTGAGCAGTTTCGGTTGAACTATAACATGAAGAAGCTTAAGTATACTTTGCCCGAGCTCATGACTACGTTGGTGTCTACCGAAGGCTTTTTTGCTGAGAAGAAGCAAGCTTTGGCTACTGTTAAACTTTCAGTTTCCTCTGCTGGGCCTAAAACCAGGAAGCATAAGTGAAAGAAGGGCCAGAAAGCAGGTGCTGATCATGGATCCAAGGGAGGCATTGCCAAGAAGCACAAGCAGAATGACAAGTGCGTCAGATGTGGCAAAGCAGGAAATTGAAAGAAAGATTGTCCAAAGTCTCGAGGTATGAGTAATTTCACCCTTGTTACTTAGACATGCTTAGCGGCGATTCCCACAGATACTTTGTGTGTGAATTCAGGAGCCACTTATCATGTTTGTAATTCTTTGCAGGGGTTTCGAGTGACCCAACTACTTAGAGAGGGGGAGTTGCAGGTCTACCTTAGGGATATTAGCAGAGTTTCTATTTTTGTAATGGGAGTTGTTCATCTTTATTTTCCAGACTCGGTTTTTTTGATTTTGAGACATTGTCTTTATGTACCTAGCTTTAGAAAGAAATTGCTTTTGGTTTCTAAGCTGTTTTTTGATGATTTTAAGTTTGTTTTTTCTGATGATTCTATTTTTATTAAGAAAAACAAAAAACTTATATATTCCGGTGCATTGGTTGATAATTTGTTTCTAATTAAAACTAACTCCCCAGAAATGCAAAACACAGAAATTAATAACCCATCATTGAATCATAGTAAGAGAAATGAGTTTTCCCCTCTAAACCAGACTTATCTTTGGCACCTAAGACTATGTCACATCAACCTTAGTAGGATTCAGAGATTGGTCAATGATGGGCCCTTGGGCTCATAAGAGATTTAAAATTATCCGACTTGTGAGTCTTGCTTGGAGGGTAAAATGACCATGAGCCTTTTAAGGCCAAGGGGTATAGGGCCAAGGAGGTTTTAGGTTGGTTCATTCTGACTTGTGTGGGCCTATGTCAGTTCAGGCTAGAGGTGGTTATGAGTATTTCATGACATTCACGGATGATTACTCTAGATTTGGATACATATACCTGATGCGCCACAAGTCTGAATGTTTTGACAAGTTCAAAGAGTTTAAGGCAGATGTGGAGAAGCATCACAGTAAGCGTATCAAGACCCTACGATCTGATCATGGTGGTGAATACTTCTCTAGTGAATTTAGGACCTATTTGTCAGATGAGGGTATTTAGTCCCAGTTGTCTGCACCTGGCACACCCCAGCAGAATGGTGTAGCAGAAAGGAGGAACATGACTCTTATGGACATGGTTAATCGATGATATGTTATAGTGAGTTGCCCAATTTGTTTTGGGGTTATGCCTTAGAGACAACGTGCTATATATCCTTGGCTTTGTACCATCTAAGTCTGTGCCTTCTACCCCTGTAAAGTTGTGAAGTGGGCAAAAGTCTAGTCTAAGACATCTCAGGATTTGGGGTTGCCAATCACATGTGGTTAAGGTACATGCAGCCAAGCTAGATGCGAGGTCTAAGGTTATGTTGTTTATAGGCTATCCCAAAGAAACGAAAGGTGGTATATTTTATAGTCCTCAGGATCAGAAGGTGGTGGTAAGCACCAATGCCATATTTCTTTAGGATGACTATATTTTAGACCATAAGCCAAGAAACAAGGTAGTATTAGAAGAACTTAGGGGTCAATCGAGTATTTCAGATGCACCAGTACAGGATGACACACCACAGAGTACTGTACGCACTATCACATATGATACTCTTACACAGCCAGCCTCATCGTAGTAGGAGGGTTGTCAGATTGCCCGAGAGGTACATAGGTTTGGGTGAGTCTTCGGACTTTATCTGTGACGCCCAATGAACCAGACCCAGTTAGCTGCAATGAGTCTCTCCAGGATAAAGATGCAGATTCTTATGAGAGAGCAATGATTACTGAGATGGGTTCTATGGACTCAAATCAGGTCTGGGAGTTGGTAGACCTTCTTAATGGGTTTCGGTCTATTGGGTGCAAATGGGTCTATAAGCGAAAGAAATGATCTGAAGGGAGGGTTAAGACCTTCAAGGCAAGGCTTGTGGTGAAAAGGTATACTCAGAAAGAGGGTATCGATTGTGAGGAGACCTTTTCCCCAGTAGCTATGCTTAAGTCGATCTGGATTCTCTTAGCCATATCTATTCATATGGACTATGATATTTGACAGATAAACATCAAAACAGCTTTACTTAATGAAAGTCTTGAAGAGACCATCTTTGTGCAGCAACTAGAGGGTTTCATTGTTAAGGGTAAGAGCACAAGGTATGCAGGCTCAAGAGTTCCATTTATGGACTTAAGCTGGTATCCATATCTTGGAACATCCATTTTGATGAGATTATCCTGTCCTATGGATTCACTCAATGTCCGGATGAGCAGTGTGTATATCGCAGGCATGATGGTGATTTGGTGGTGTTCCTTATACTTTACGTAGATGACATCCTTCTTATTGGCAATAGTAAGAATGTGTTGTCAGACGTAAAGGCATGGTTATTTAGGCAGTTTGATATGAAGGACTTGGGAGAGGCTGGACATATCCTTTGGACCAAAATTATTCGAGATCATAGGAGACGTTCTCTGACACTCTCCCATGCTTCATACATAGACACGATTCTTACCCATTTTAACATGCATAACTCCAAGAAGTGTTCACTACCTTTTAGGCATTGAGTGTATTTATCAAATGAGCAGTGTCCCAAGACTGCCGAGGATATAGATGCCATGAAGGTAGTACCCTATGCATCTGCAGTGGGTAGTCTCATGTATGCTATGGTATGTATTAGGCCCGATATTTGCTTTGTCGTTGGCATGGTCAGCAGATATCAGAGTAACCCTGGGAAGGCTCATTGGGAGGCAGTCAAATGCATTCTCAAGTTCTTTTGCAGGACGAGAGATCACGTCTTGATTTATCGAGCGCATGAGCTAGTTCCATTGGGTTACACAGATTCAGACTTTCAAGGTGATCTGGACAAGAGTAAATCTACCATTGGGTTTGTGTTTACTCTAGGAGGTGGAGCCATAGTATGGCTGATTGTCAACCAGAAATGCGTTGCAGACTTTACCTTGGAGGCTGAGTACGTTACCGCATCAGAAGCAGCAAAAGAAGTTGTATAGCTCAGGAACTTCCTAGTGGACTTAGATGTGGTCCCTAAGTTGCCTAGGTCTATTACAGTCTATTGTGATAACAATGGTGCAGTTCTGAACTCAAGGGAACCACGAGCCCACAAGGCGAGTAAATACATAGAGGGGAGATGTGACCGTAACAAAGATAGCATTAGAAGACAACCTTGCAGATCCTTTCACAAAGGCATTGACTTCAAAGGTCTTTGAGAGACATATGGAGGGCATGGGAGTCAGATTCTTAATAGAGCCATCTGAGTGAGCTTTAAGAGTGTTCTAGGTTTTATTCTGACAGCAATGTAATAAAGGGGGTTGAACAGTGTTTTTGTACTTCAAAGTATAGCTTTGAGTAATAGTGGGAGATTGTTAGTTTTGAATACTCTAAAGCTATTTGATTGTATCAAAAACTAATTTCCAATTGACATATCATTATGTTTCAGTATTAAATTTGTTCCATTATATCATAGAACTAGATAACGAGGTATGGAAAGACATAGTAGATCTCGTTATTGGTTAAAGTATTGATATATAAAAAGATGCTCGTAACTGAGACAGTTTGTATATACTATTGGTATAGGTTATCGTGTGATTTGGAAATTAGTTTGTCTAGACTAATTTAAATCATATGGATGTGCCGGGGCATAGTGAGCACGACCAGTTTGGATTGAATTAACTTGTACTGATCGGCGTAGTTAATTCAATCCTAGTATTCTATCTCTTAATCCTAATATTGAAGCGGGCATGAGAACTAGATATCGTATACTTTGATTTTCCAAAGGGTACGGTCAATTGGGGCCTAAATCTCGGTAAGTTGGGTATGCGGTGTTTAGCTTCTTTGTGTGCCATTGCTAGTTGAAGGAATCCATGTACCGGTTCACCGGGTTGATGGTGCTTCCGAGATGAGCTCGTAAGATTTATTATACTAAATCTGGCTAGTAGACTTTACGTTCGGTATAATAAGAAAGTCGAGTAGTACTAATCTCAGATACCAAGAAGTCGATGAATTAATTTGTCAGTAAATTGATGAATCCACGAGTACTAGATCTTTGATGTCGGGAGATAGAAGAATAATAAAGTGAGCGCGATGTAAATTTGTTTTTGAGCAGTAGTTCCAGAATTAGTCCATTAGTGGTACAACTAATTATGCGTTTGACAAATCGACAAAGTGAATTAATTAATTCTAAAGATTTAATTAATATTTAATTGACAAAGTGAGTTATTCGAAATAATCCAAAGGGTTCGATTAGATTTAATTAACAAATTGAATTAAGAAATTAATTTGAAAGGCTCGATTGGAGTTGATTAGTCTATGGAAGACTAAGGGGTAAACAAATGTCAAACATTAAGGCCCAACTCAAAATTACACTAGGTCTCCCTTCAACCTCCTATAAATATCTTAAGATAGGTACTTTGAAGACATAAGGAACTTAGAAGGCAACTCTAGTGAGAGAATGAGAAATCTAGAGAGAGATCTTAATCTTCTTAGATTTTGCTCAAAGTCAATTTTGATCCTTCTCCTTCGAATTAGCTTAGCCCCAGATAAATATATTTTTGACCATATGTTTTTTTGGTTTTTAGTCCCCCGCCGCGTTTTTGTATCTCCGCTGGGTTTCATGCAATTCTGACGACCGTTCATCTTCTCGACACGTTGATCCGGCAACATTCGTGTAGATCTCTTGTTTGTTTGGTGATCCACGATTGTTGTTGTGCATATCCTTACTGAGATTGGCGGTTGGTTGGCCAGAATTCTTCATTGGAGATCGACGGCAGGCGGTTGTGCGCAGACTTGCTCTGGGCTAAATCTGTTTTGGGCATATTGAGTTTTTTCGAAGTGGGTTCATTTGGATTTCTTTGTATTGTGGTTTAGCTATCACGTGGACATTTTCCTACTCAGATTCAAGATCGTTTAGAGTTATTCTCGGGATTCACTAGTGGATTTCGCGGGTTTTCTATATTTGCGAGGGACACGCTTCAAAGGTATAATCTTTAAAGGTTTCCGCTTTAGTTTAAAGATTCAATTTTTGCGTGTCATTTTAATAGATCGAACTAGTATAAGCATAGATCCATTCAGGGGAAATGAATTTTAGCCTGAGCCGAATCGAAAGTCTTCGATTATGGAATGCATTGCGCGAAAATGAGATTTTCGATTTAGCCCGGGCTAGTTTTGTTTCCTTATGTCAGAAACAACTGATTGCGAAAAGTATAAGTAGCAATGAAGTGGCAGATTTGGATGCAGATCAGAAAAGAAAGTTGACAAGAAGGATAAAATGAAGGAAAACACGAAAATCATGAGGGAGACAGCTAGTAGTTGGTGGAAATTGAGCAATGTGGCCAAGGAATCTACAGACTTGTTTCCAACTGGCAGAGAAGATCACAAGGTTGTTGAAGAATTTGATTGTCTTGCAGAGTATCCTTTTGTCCAGACTCGAGGCTTAATAGGAGTGCTACTAGGAGGCAACCCATGAAAAATTTATAGCGTTAATCTTTATTTATTTTCATTTTGCTTTGGCATTGAAATCTGTAAAATTGAGATAGCTGTAATTTAAAGCATGCAATGATTTTTGGGTAAAGGTGGAAGAACTGTATAAAAACATTACGCCGTGATGAAAATTTTGAAAAAGGAGAAAATGATTAACCAGAGACCTTTAACTTTGCTTTAGAACTGTTCTAATGAACCCTTTCATAATTGATAGATAGCAATCAGGGTAGGATAGGTCTAGCATAAGCTTATTGTAGTTAATGGGAGCACTAACTTATCTGCATGGGGATAAAGTATGTACTGGCTAATAGGATATATAAGGCTAATTACTGTTTCTCTAGATTCCCAGGTAAGTTCTTCTAAACCACTGATTTTGAAATTTTCTCAATCAATCCTATGATGGAAATTCTTAAGACTCCAATAGTGTTTTGTACAAATTATTCTCAAAATTCTAAACATCTATATTTTAGCAAGTATTTTGCATTTGATATCATGGATCTCTGTAGATGAACTGATGTTGTTTGTGAAACAACTGATGAAGTATTTGCTAGTTTACAATGTTGAGCTTAATTTCTGTGAGTGAGCATTTGAGCCTATGCTAAGTATTGTTGTACTTGCTTTTTTATTTGATTGTGCGAATAACTTGTGTTGGATTGAGAATCCAGAATTTGAGGTATTATACATGTTGCTTACTGAATCTGGGTATGAGTTGTTAGAATGACATAGGCATTAGTACCCTTTTCTCTTCTTTTGGTGAGCCAAGTAAATATGACCTTTAGGGGTAACCTGTTGAGCCTAAGCCTTATTCTTGATGAACATAATAGTAAACTTACTCTTCCTTAATTCTGTACATGATCTCTTCTATTAAAATTTTTCCCTCCAAGGTGCTTAATTCTGATTTGAGTAGCCTAAATGATTAGGAATTAGACCATTAGAAATTAAAGGCAGTGAGTAGCGCATAAATGTAATTAATTAAGAAGAATAAGTGATGGATCTTTAAGCCCTGAACCTTCAGTTTTTTTTATCTAAAAACAAAAAAGGGGGGGCTGCCTTCTGAGGAAGTGAGGGATGCCTAAGCCCTGTACCCTTAGTAAATAGTAAGGTCCAAAGTTGGCAAATGTATATTAACTTGAATCAGATTAAGAAATAAGGATTTTAGCTCCAGCTTTCCAGGATTTGACTTTCATCTAATCTGAACCATCACCCTGAGCCAAAGACCTATTGATCAATGCCTCATGTCCAAGATTAGTGTGGGGGTGTGATTCTGTCTCAAGCCTATGGCTGCATCAATTTGGCACAAGTATGAGAGTCACCTTAAAAGTATACAGAACCTATAAAGAGGGGAGCTCTCTTGGGAAAACTAGTGAGAATACTTGAACTAGTAAATGCTTCAACTAACTGAATCATCCATAGCTGAATTCTCATGTGCTGATTGAACTAGGGTATGGATGTATGCATGCTGCTTACTTTGTTTTAACTGGGATATTTTGAAACTTTAAAACATTGGAGTCAAAATTGTGATTGTCTTTGATAAATTTCCTGTGGTTCTAAATGATCTTGCTTGAACAAGCAGGAATTTAGTGTGGGGGAGTGATGTAACCCTAAGTTACATCAATTTTCATAGCATTTTCCTTAGAAGTTCGTTACATTTAGATGGAGTTTTAATTACTCTTGTTGATTTTTCAAGCTTATAATGTACTTTATTGGAAATGCAGGTTATGATTTAGTTTTATCATTTTTGCACCACTAATGAGGTCAAAAAGTGCTGAATTGATGCAATTGGGCAAAATAGTCATTGTCGAAAGTATATCAAGCAATTCAGGAGGGGCATTTGTTCCAGAAAGACTATTGTAACCCTACTGTTTAAGATATTTACAACCCTAGAATTCTGTATTAGTATAAATTGTTGAGAGACAAATCCGGTAGGTAACTTTTGCTTTGTCTATTCCATTTTGAGAGCCGACTGCTCTGCTTGTGTTTGCAGGAGCTAGGGTTTCTTCAGAATATGGAAAATCAGCTTGGAACTGTGAGGTTCTAAGAAGTTCATGGTGGTTTGATACTGGATCTGGAGATCCTAGGTGGAATCAGTGCATTTGCACTTGTTAGAGCTGCTTTGTATTTCATTCCTTCAGGTTAGTTAGGCACTCTTGCTACTACGGGGTGACAGACCATTTTAAGCTCCGGTGAGCCGGCTGAATCATTTGTTGTTTATGCTCCTCTTGTGTAGTGTATCTGAATTCCTTTGATTTATTATGTATTGGTGAAACGGGTTTTTAATTGATCTTGGCTTGGTCGACTTTTGGCAATTTTGACATTATATTGAAGAAGATTGAATCTTGAGTAAACTTATTATCTTGTTGGCGGTTTCCTCTTTTGGAGATTGAATCTTGAGTAGGTTTATTATCTTGTTGGCAATTTCCTTGTGTGATGTGAAAATTGGATCTTGTTAGCCGTTTAAGCCTAAGGTTTATATTGAATTAGTGCAACCAATGCATGATAAATACTAGAAGTCGATAAAGGCTATCAAAGTACTGCTCCAACTCCAATCAATTTATTTTTTGTAATTTTTTTTGTTTTCATTTTATCAAACCACACCCATTTTGATCTTTGCATCTCGCATATTGTCATTCTGATTGGATACATAAGTGTTCAAGTGTTCCCTGTGGATACGATACCCTTCTCTACTACTGATAGGATTTGTGGTCCTTAAGTGTTCTAAAAGAAGGTTTTTTATTAGTGTTGTTTTGAGCACATCAGTAACCCTAAGTTACATAAGTTTTCATAGCATTTTCCATAGAAGTTCATTACATTTAGATAGAGTTTTAGTCGCTCTTTAGTACTTTTCAAGCTTATTTTGTGCTCTGTTGGAAATGTAGGCTCGTGATTGTTTCTATCACCTTTTCACCCTAAAAAAGGTCATAAAGTGCTGAATTGATGAATGTGGGCAAGCTGGTCATTGCTAGACTAAATAAGTCAATTCAGATGGGCAAGTGGGCTAAAAGGATTGTTGTACCCTTGCTATTTCTAGCTATTTGAAACCCTAGAATGCTAAATTACTACATGTATTGTGTGGACAAATCCTATTTAGGTAACTTTTGGCTTCGTTTTATTCCATTTTGGAGCCGACTGCTCTGCTTACTTTAGCGATAGCTAGGGTTTTACCAGGATATGGCGATTCAGCTTAGAACTAAAGGGTTCTAAGCCGTTCATGGTGGTTTAATCCCGGATGTGGCTATCTTAGGTGGAATCAGTGAATTTGCACTTACTGGAGCTGGTTTGTAGTTCTCTTCTTCAGCTAGGTTAGATACTTCTACTACTATGGGGTGACAGACCGTTTAAGCATAGGTGAACCGGCTGAATATTTCAATTTTTAAGCTCCTCTTGTGTAGTGTATTTGAATTCTTTTGGTTTATTATGTCTTGGTGAAACTGATTTTTGGGTTGATCTGGGCTTGGCCAACTTTTTGTGATTTGGCTATTATACTATTGGAGATTGAATCTTGAGTAAACTTATTTTCTTGTTGGCGGTTTCCTCTTTTGGGAATTAAATCTTGAGTAAGTTTATGATCTTGTTGGTGGTTTCTTTGTGTAATATGAAAATTAGATCTTGTTATCCCTTTAAGCCTAAGGTCTGAAAAGAATTAGTGAAGACAATGCATTATAAATACTAGATGTCAGTGAAGACAATCAAACCACCGCTCAAACACCAATCAATTTATTTCCTGTATTTTATTTGTTTTTGTTTTATCATACCAAACCCATTTCTATCTCTGCACAATCGCATATTTTCATTCTAATTAGATACATAAGTGTTCAAGTGTTCCCTGTGGATACGATACCCTTCTAGACTGCACGATAGGATTTGTTATCCTTTAGTGTACTAAAAGAAGGTGTTTTTATTAGTGTTGTTTTAAGCACATCAGAAAGCGTCAAGGAACGTTTCCTGCGATCTCGAATAATCTTGATCCCAAGGATATGTCCAGCTTCTCCCAAGTCCTTCATATCAAACTGCTTAGACAACCATGCTTTTAAGTTTGATAATACTTTCTTATTGTTGCCAATAAGAAGAATATTATCCACGTAAAGTACAAGAAATACCACCGCATTTCCGTCACATTTGTGGTACACACACTGCTCATCCAGACACTGATTAAATCCGTATGACTGGATTACTCCATCAAACTGGATATTCCAAGATCTGGATGCTTGCTTAAGTATGTAAATTAACCTCTTAAGCTTGCAAACCGTATGCTCTTGGCCTTTTGCAATAAATCCCTCTGGTTGCTGCATAAAGATGGTTTGCTCAAGACTTCCATTGAGGAAACTGTCTTAACATCCATCTGCCAAATCTCATAATCCAAATGAGCAGCTATGGCCAAGAGAATCCAAATTGACTTAAGCATAGCCAATGGGGAGAAGGTTTCCTCATAATTGATTCCCTCTTTCTGAGTATACCCTTTTGCCACAAGCCTAGCTTTGAATGTTTCAACTTTCCCGTCAGATCCTCTCTTTCTTTTGTAGACCCACTTGCATCCATTGGGTTTAAAACCATCAGGAAGGTCCACAAGCTCCCAGTCTTGATTAGAGTCCATTGACCCCATCTCAGATTTCATTGTCTTTTGCCAAGATTCTGCATTTTTATTTTGGAGAGCCTCATTGTAGTTAGCTGGGTCTGGTTCGCGAGCGCCTAGGAAAAAATCTGAAGATTCTCCAAAGCTCACGTACCTCTCGGGTTGTCTCACAACCCTCCCACTACAACGAGGCACCGCCTGTGTAGGTGCATTATCTGTGACAGCTTGTGCAGTATTCTATGGTGTATATATTTGTACTGGTGCAACAGGAGTAGTGGATTTTTGTCCTCTAAGTTCTTCTAGTACGATTTTACTACATGGCTTTTGATCTAAAATATGGTCATCTTCTAAAAATCTGGCGTTAGTGATAACTACCACCTTCTGATCTTTAGGACTATAGAATAAGCCTCCTTTCATTGCTCTGTGATATCCAACAAATATCATTACTTCTGTTCTTGCATCTAACTTACCCGCATCTTCCACATGTGCTAGACAACCCCAAATTCTGAGGTGTCTGACAATGGGTTTTCGCCCAGACCACAACTCCACAGGGGTTGAAGGCACAGATTTAGATTGTACAAGATTTAGAATATATGCAGATGTTTCTAAGGAATATCCCCAAAACGAATTCGTCAATTCACTGTAACTCATCATAGACCTTACCATTTCCATAAGAGTTCTATTTCTCCGTTCTGCTACACCGTTATGCTAGGGTGTGCTAGATGCAGATAACTGATATTGAATTCCTACTTCTACTATGTAGTTTTGAAATTCAACAGACATGTATTCATCACCACGATTTGATCGTAACGTCTTGATACTTTTACCAAGATGTTACTCCGCATCTGCCCTGTTAGTTTTTAATACTGAAAAGCTTTACTTGTATGAAAAACTATTTCCCAGTTACATATCGATTGTGTTTTAGTATTATAAATTGTCCCTTTATATCATATGTCTAGATGATAAGGTGTTTGGTGTGACACAGTAAATCTTATCATTGGTTAAAGTTATGATATTTAAATAACGCTCGTAACTGAGATAGTATGGACATACTGTCAATTTAGGTTATTGTATGATTCGAAAATTAGTTTGTCTAGAATAATTGAATCATACGGATGTGCCCGGGACATATTGATCAAAACATTGAGTATGATCGAATTAACTTGTACTGATCTTCGTAGTTAATTCGAGCCTTGTGTTCTTTCTCTTAATCCCTAGACAAGAACAGGCAAGAGGGTTAAACATACTGTACTTTGATTTTCCAAATGGTGCAGTCAATTGAGGCCTAGATCTCGATAAATTGGGTATACGTGTTTGATTTCTTATTGTGTCGTTGCTTATTGGTGCGTTCGAGGTGATGGTGCTCCTGAGATGAGCTCGTAAGGATTATTATACTAAACCCAGCTGGTGGACTTATGTCCGGTATAGTAATAAGGTCTAGTGGTTCTAATCTCGGATTATAAGAAGTCGATTAATTAATTTATCAGTAAATTAATAAATTGAAGGGACTGTATTTTGACGTTGAGAGATTAAAGAATAATTAAAGTGAACCCGAAAGTAATTTCGGTATAAGCAGTAGTTCCATAATTAATTCATTAGTGGTACGATTAATTATGAGTTGGATTAAATCAAAAAATTGGATTTGACAATTAATTAATAATCCTTAAGTGAGTTGTAGAGAATTTAATTATTCGATGAATTATCCTTGGGACAATTAACGTAGTGGGTTGAATTAATTAATTATCCTTGGGTTGATTAATGTTGACAAGTCTAGTGAAGACTTAGAAGTCAACGGGTCCAACTTAAGCCCACTTGAAGGTTTCCCTAGGAGCTCCCTATAAATAGAATAAGTTGTTGCCTTGAAACAAAAAGTTAGATGATAATTCAAGAAGTCTTGCTACCAATAGAGAGAAGGAGTCTAGAGAGAGTTTTCTTCTTCCTCGAGAAAGCTTTTTCGAAGTCGACGTGATTCTCTCTCATGAAAGAGAGGAAAGATCAAATCTTAGGAATTCTTGGCCGGTTTTTCTCTTCCCTGCGGTGCAGATTTTCCGACGTTCCTCTCCTTTTTCTTGTGCGGCAGTTCTAGTCACCGGCGGTTGCTTCAGGCGGGTTTTCCGGTTTGGTTTTCAGCGCCCAGTAGTTCCGATGAGCAGATCTTATCGTCTAACATTTGGGGTGATTCGAAACTGGGCTGATCAGAGATCCGTCGACTGGCAGTTCTTGTGGTACCCGAAGATCGACAGTCGGTTTTGATCCGGCTGTTTTGGGTGATTCCGACAGCCGGGTCTTGTTCTTCCGATGAGCTTCTTATCGATTTTTCACGGGCTTCAACTTGTAAATCCGATATACAGTTGCCCACACGACTCTCGGATCGTTCTAGGAGACATCATTGGGATTTCTTTGAGGGACACGTTTAAAAGGTATAATCTTTGATTCCGTTTTAATATAGAGATTTGATTTTTAGCGTGTCGTATAATAGATCTAACAAGTATAAGCCTAGATCCGCTCATAGGAATTGATTTTAGAGTTTAGGCTCAATTGAAAGTTTTCGATTCTGGAATGCATAGCACGAAAGTGAAATTTTGATTTGGCCCGGACCGGATCTTAATTCCTTCAATTGGTATCAGAGTCGAGGTTTTGGTTTTATACTTGTTCGATTTAATATGCGGTTTTACTTCAGGTGGTTATTATTCCCGGGTATTATGGTTTTACATTCATTTATAAAACCCGGGACTTGCCCGGGCTTGTTTTATTTTGAATGTGAATGTGTGTAATAGTAATAACTACGAGCTGGAAGCCGTGTAGGATTAGACTAAATCTTGTAGTAGGATTTATTCTTTCAAATGTCGTCTTTATTTTTCTAGACAAGCCTTGTATTTAGGAATTTATTAAATGACGAAGACGTTATTTTGGATAACTTATATTCGTAGGTTTTGATTTATCGTAATTTTGGGTGATTCCAAATTACGAAGAAAACTGAGAAAACCCGGACGAATTAGGAGGAATTCAAATAACGAGTTGGAGCGACGTGGCGGGACGTGTCAACAAGGCGACGAATCGAAGATACAATTGAGAAGGTCATAATAGTCGAGAAATATTTCATTACGTATTTATTTCCCGCTTTATATGTCCTGATTGTTGCTTGTGTGTTTTCATTTTATGTTTTTATGCATGATCGAAAACAAATGATTTTATTGGTGCAAATAACTAAAGTTAGAAATAACTAAAGTTAAGATTGCATATTAAAACCGGAAAAACCATCAATTTAATAATCTAATTGAGAGCGGGTTGGTTTATATCCCCATAGCCTCCATTACGAATTCATATGTGATGTGAATAGACATGCGCGTTGGCATTAGGGCCTTCTTCCATATCGGAAGAGTCTTTATTCATAAGATCACTGTAACGACCCTCACCTGCACTTCCCACTAGAACCACACCATACACGTCTACTGCCAGGATAACTCAATAGTAACAACACAGGGAAGTTCAGCTCACATTATTTAATCATAACAGTACAAAAAGAAGGCGCATAACTATACATTCAGAACTCACAAATAGTACACTCCTGTTTCAACCCCCACACATGCAGAACAGAAGAACATAGCTTAATGTTCTATACACATTACTGCCTACTACCATTACCTATAAACAGGGTACTCACTCTAAAAGCCGGATCGCTGCTACAACGAAAACTCTACTTCCGACGTCACTCTTCTATCAGTTTTCCTGCTTCTCTACGCTCGGTCCACCCTCTAACTTCTTACCTGGACACAAGCAATACAAGAGTTGGTACAAAAAGTACTCAGTGGCCATGTCCTAAGCATTCACAGCATAAAGATAGTACATTACACACAGCAGAACCTAAAACAGAGCCTTCAAAACATTCCCAGGTTCTGCACAAATATAAAACATGAGCCGGACAAAAAAAAGTCCTGATTCTGTAACATCGCAAGCCGTTAACCGTAGTGCAATCACCTTGTCCAATCTGCGTCCACCCTGCATCCTCCAGGCATCCCGGTACTCACCTTTTTCCTGCAAAATCACTGCGCAGCCTGAATTCCCAATCCCATCCCTTTCCACCGGCAAGAGAGAGGCGTACGCTGAAAGGGATCCCCAAAATACAAACACAAACAAGTGACAGAACGTAACAATCAACATCCATCATACAGAACACAGTGCACATGTACAGCACTCACCAATAATAACATATAACCACCATATTCACCTATACATCATTATATACCCAGTTTAATTCACAAACAACTCTAACAGCGTTGTCCAGTACCAAGTCACAGCCAAGAAGATGAAAACAAGAATTAATAATCATAAGGAAAAGGAATTGTTCGAATCCAGGCCCACCCACACACCAACAGCGGGTGTACGGCGGCCGGTGGGTGACGCCTCACAGAGTAGGGCTGCGGCTCACCTTACTAGCTACACCGCTACTTCAAGCATAACTCCGGGAATCAATCGCTATCCGACTCCAAGTTGCGAGGGGAACCTGTAGAACAATAAAACAATCCTATCTCAGTATAATAATCATTTCAATAGAAGCTAACCGTATATACAAGTAAATGCACGACTCCTTTACAACATGCCTCTGTCCAACCATGAATCAGAAGAGAGAAGGGTTCAATTCAGGTTAGCTAAGCCTGAATTGAGCACTGCCCCTTCTAATTCCGTTAAGCACAGCCATCATCAACCCTGGAGCTATCATTCACCCAACTGTTCACCCCCGTCAACCAAACGCTACCCCAATCACCCCTTGCGGAGACTTAGGTAAGTCAAGATACTTACCAATCCAACCCGCTCTTCCACCGATGGTTACTGCTCCCCTTCACTCTCCTTTCGCCACCACTGATTACCCTCTTTCTCTGTCTCTCCACCAAAACTCACCAATACTAGGAATAGCTTGATGAATGGTTACTTCCACCACCAGCGTGTACGGGTTGCTTTCTAAGTACAAAGAACCTCAACTTCACTGCTCAAAGTAATCCCCACTAGCCTAGTCCCGACCCACTCACAAAACAAAAAAAGGGAAAGATGCCATCTAATCTCAGATAGAGTAGGAATAGAAATAGGGATAACACTTCTAGAATACCCCCAAATGAACCGACTATCCAAAGATAAAGTCTACTGCCCCTTTTTCCCAATTTCAACACTCGGTGTACTTAAACAATATTAAAAAAGTACTAACCTCCACAGTCACGTACTCGACCCGCAAGGCCGTCACAATAACTATATTGAATTTATAAATAGATGACTATAGTGCGTTGGAGAACCGTGATACCCTCTCTATCTGGGGCACATAAGTATCCTCAGTGAGAAACTAAGAAGTCACATACTGGCATACACTTAGTGTATCATTTGTAGTAACCCTCCCAACGTGGTTACGCTACTTATGTGTGCGGCTAAAATCACCGACTATTAATTTCATTGATCAATAGATCGTTTGGTCAGATAGTGAAATTACTAAACTTGGTTCTTTTTTGAACGAATATGGACTAGCGTAGACGTTCACAATATTGTGACCTGCGTGAACCCCGGTGAACGAGATGTTGGTGGATTTGATTATATTGTTTTGAGGATATTAATACTTTCTAAAAAGATAAAATACTGAAACTTCTATGTTCATTTATTTTTAACTTTCGATATGTCGTTCATTCCACTTATTGTCATACTAAAAGAAAACAAACTGACTGGCCCAAATTATATTGATTGGAAACGCAATTTGGACATTGTCCTTATCGCTGAGGAGTACAAGTTCATGCTCACTGTGTGGCCAGAAACGCCCGCTGATGACTCTACTCCTGAGTATAGGGAGGCATATAAAAGATGGAAGAAAGCTGATGAGATGACCAGATGCTATATTTTGGCTTCTATGTCAAATGTTCTACAGCACCAGCATCAATTGATGACCTCAGCCTTTGATATGATGACAAACCTAAAAGAGATATTCGGTCATCAGGGCAGGGCAGTCAGGCAGACAGCTATGAGGAAACTGATAAACGCCAAAACGGCTGAGGGCATGCCTGTGAGAGATCACGTTCTTGACATGATTAGCAACATCAATGAGATTGAGGTACTAAGAGGTGAGATTGACTGGGAGAGCAAGAATGATATTATACTCCAGAGCTTACCTCAGAGTTTTGAGCAGTTTTAGTTGAACTATAATATGAGACAGCGTGCTTATACTCTTCTCGAGCTCTTGGCTGCATTGGTGTCAGCTGAAGGCCTCTTCAATGAGAAGAAGCAAGCTTTGGCAACTGTCGGGCCTTCAGGATCTTCTTCTGGACCCAAAGCCAAAAAGAAAAAAAAAGAAGAAGACCTAGGACTGCTAATCATGGACCCAAGCCGGGGATTGCAAAGAAGAACAAGCCAAGAGGCAAGTGCTTCAAGTGTGGCAAGACATGACATTAGAAGCTGGATTGCCCAAAGCTCAAAGGTATGACCAATTTCACATTTGTTACTAAGACATGTTTAGCGGTGATTCCCACAGATACTTGGTGTGTGGATTCAGAAACCACTGATCATGTTTGTAATTCTTTGCAGGGGTTCCAAGTAACCCGGATGCTTAGAGATGGTGAGTTGCCGGTCTACTTGGGAGATACTACCAGAGTATCAGTTGTTGCAATGGGAGTTGTTACGCTTATTTTCACAAATAATGTTGTTTTAATTTTGAAGGATTGTCTTTATGTTCCAATCTTTAGAAAAAATTTACTTTTAGTTTCTAAGCTTTTGAAGGATGGTTGTAAGTTTGTTTTTTCTAATGACTCTGTTAATGTTAGAAAGAATAAGAAACTTATATGTTCTGGTTCATTGGTTAACAATATTTTCTTGATTAAGACCAACTTCCCTGTAGTGCAAAACACTGAGATTAATGACACATCATCTAGCCATAGTAAGATAAAAAAACCTTCACAAACATATTTTTGGCACCTTAGACTGGGTCATATCAACCTTAGTAGGATTCAAAGGTTGGTAGATGATGCGCCTTTGGGCTCATTGGAGATTGAAAGTTATTCAACCCGTGAGTCTTGCTTGGGGGGTAAAATGACCAAGAGGCCTTTCAAGGCAAAGGGGTATAAGGCTAAAGAAGTTTTAGAGTTGGTTCACTCTAACTTATGTGGGCCTATGTCAATTCAGGTTAGAGGTGGTTTTGAGTATTTTGTGACCTTCACAGATAATTACTCTAGATATGGATACATTTACTAGATGCGCCACAAGTCCGTTTACTTTGGCAAGTTCAGAGAGTTTAGGGCAGATATGGAGAAGCATCATGTTAAAAGTATCAAGACACTGGGATCTGTGGTGACGAATACCTCTCTAGTGAATTTAGGAGCTACTTGTCAGATGAGGGTATTCAGTCCTAGTTGTCTGCACCAGGCACACCCCAGCAGAATGGTGTAGCAGAAAGGAGGAACATGACTCTTATAGATATGGTTAGATCGATGATGAGTTATATTGAGTTGCCCAATTCATTTTGGGTATATGCCTTAGAGACAGCGGCTTACATTCTAAATTTGTACTATCTAAGTTTGTGCCTTCGACCCCTGTAAAGTTATGGATTAGGCGAAAGCCTAGTATCAGACATCTCAGGATTTGGGGTTGTCCAGCAAATATGGTTAACGCATATGCGGGCAAGTTAGATGTGAGATCAGAGATAATGCTATTTGTAGGATATCCCAGAGGAACGAAATGTGGTTTATTTTATAGTCCTAAGGATCAGAAGATGGTGGTTAACACTAATGCCATATTTTTAAAAGACGACTATATTTTAGATCACAAGCCCAGTAGCAAGATCATACTAGAAGAGCTTAGGGGACAGACAGGTATTCCTGATGTACCAGTACAAGTAGATACACCACAGAATACTACACAAGATGTCACAGATGATGCACCAACACATGTTATGTCTCGTCGTAGTGGGGGGGTTGTGAGACAACCCAAGAGGCACATGGGTTGGGGAGAGTCTTCGGATTTTGTCCCTGGTGCTCACGAGCCAGGCCCAGTTAACAACAATGAGGCTATCAAAGATAAAGATGCAGATTCTAAGCAAAAGAGCGATGATTTCTGAAATGGGTTCCATGGACTCAAATCAAGTTTGGGAGCTGGTAGACTTGCCTGATGGGTTTTGACCTATTGGGTGCAAATGTGTCTATAAGCGAAAGAGATGATCTGACGGGAAGGTTGAAACCTTCAAGGTTAGGCTTGGGGCGAAGGGGTATACTCAGAAAGAGGGTATCGATTATGAGGATACTTTTTCCCTAGTAGCTATGTTTATGTCGATCTGGATTCTCTTTGCCATAGCTACTCATTTAGATTATGAGATTTGGCAAATGGACGTCAAGACAGCTATTCATAAGGGAAGTCTTGAAAAGACCATCTTTATGCAGTAACCAGAGGGATTCATTGCAGAAGGCTAAGAGCACAAGGTTTGCAGGCTCAAGAAGTCCATTTATGGACTTCAGCAAGCATCCAGATCTTGGAACATCCATTTTGACGACGTAAAAATACGGAATGATGAATAACAATGAAAGAAAAAGCAGAATAGTGTCAGGAATATAATGCAGAATGTGTCAGGAATATATTCGGTTCATGGAACCGAGCAGGATTCATCTTCATCAGACAGGATTCATGTGAAGGATTCAGAATGGAAGATAACAAGGATGTACAAAAAAGGATTCAGCACTTAAATAGTATAGTTGTAGGATTTTACCACTAAAGTCAGCACTTGAATAGTATTGTTATAGGATTTTTACACTAAAGTGGTGCACTATTTTAGTTGTGCACTAAAAAATGTCTAGAATAGTTTTAAATAGTGCTTGAATAGTTAGAAATTTTCCCTATAAATAGGCTTGAGAATGAAGTGATCGGCAGAACAATCACACACTCACTTGTGCTCAACTCTTCACTTATTCTCACACTACTTCACTAGTTTTCTACTACACTTGTTCTAAAAAGTCTTTTGTAAATAGAATCTTTTATATTTCTTTTGTATCAAAGAATTTTCAACATAATAATATCAAAGAATTTTCAGGATTATCTATTTGTGTTCTAATTATTTTACAGATAGCTACATCAACTATCATGCAGCTTTTGGGATTTCTTTTATATTAGGATTGCGTCTTCAATATCTGTAAGTTTATTTATTTATTATTCTTGTTAATACTAATTTATTAATTATTCTTGTTATTATCCTGGGTATTTTTTTTTTTAGAACTCAAAATGCTCCTGTTTTATGTTGGACTCCATATAATTTGAAGATGACCCTTGACTAGAAGCTCCTTTAAGACTGCTGGATCTCTCTTTGAATTTCTTGAACTCCAAGAATTATTGATATTCAAGAAATTCATTTTCTTGACTGAGCTTCTGTTTTAAAGAAAGGGATGTAGTCGGTTGAGAAACCGATATTTTCCCTTTATCAGAAAATTCTCTTTTTACTGGAGTTCGTGGATTTGAGAGAGTTAACTGTTGAACCGGGGCTCTTCCTAGTTGTAGTGAACTTTTTTGAATTAATTTTTGTTATTCAAAATAAACCTGAACAGTGTCCTGGTATACCTTGAGAACAATCCACCATTTGATCTTGAATTCTCTGACCAGCGATAATGGCATTAGTTTTGGAAAATGTTGAGTAAATGTAAAATTCTAGCAGAGAATCCATGGAAGCTTCATCTTGAAATGGAACTGCACCATTTTGCTGAAATCTGGGACTGACTCTTCCTTTCTTCTGAATAGTTGCCAAGCCACCTTGGCATGTGGACGGTAGACTTCTTCCGTGGCTCCATAATATTGCCACCACTCGTAAAACCACATCGGAATACTGTTGAAATCTATTTGAAGGGTTTTGTGAATAGTGTAAAACCACGAGTGATTGAAAGGCCTGAAAAGAAAGGCCTTAAACCACGCTTGATTATAATCTTCATAAGAATATCCCAGATGATCATATGGAATTCCAAAACTGACTATGCCTCCTATTGTAGATGTCATCTCTGATCAATCCTTTATGTTCAAAATCCTTTTAATGACAGCCTTGGAGTATAGAATAACTGTATTTGTAGGTGGATCCATGGTATAGTGTATATCTACTGATCCTAAGTGCACCAGAATGAACTGATAATACTTTAAATCATTTTTTGGTTCTGAGTAAACCCAATATTGCTTTTCCTAGAACATGTTGAAAACATATCCTAGAAGATCTTGATATTCTAAAGGTTCATGATTCCTTGTGAGGGTCAAGTGGTCGGTATGGGGTAAAGGGCTGTCTAGGTTGATTATTCTGAGGTTAGTTTTGATTATGCTGTCTGGGGGTAAATGTTTGCTGTCGAGATGGGTAAGGAAAGTGAATAATGGATTTTTGAATGGGTGATGGCTGTAATTTTGCTAAAGGAGTGAATGCTGCTTGGACATAGGTAAGCGGTGGAAAATCCTGAAGAGACTGAAATCTTTTTGAGGTTGATGGGACAATTTGATTATTTATAAAATCCTTAACTGTAAGGGTTTTATTATTTGTTGGTTGTGAACTCATCCTTGGAACCTGTCCAAAATTCTCTTGTTAAGAAATCCGGTAAAGAATTCAAATCTCCTTTGATATGTTCGATCTCAAAATAAAAAATAGATAAAATTGCTTGCCATCTTGCAAAAATCTATTTTGAAACCAAATTTTTTACATCCTTTTGTAAAACATCTTTTGCTGGTTTACAGTCTACTCTTAAAAGAAATTTCTTATTTATAAGTTCATCCTGAAATTTAGAAATGCACAGAACAATAGATAAAATTTCTTTTTAACTGTAGAATAATTCTTTTGTGGTCCAATCCATAATCCTGAATGATATCTTACTAATTGTTCATTTGAGGATGATTCTACTTTTTGTTTTAAAATACCTCCATATCCTATATCAGATGCATCTGTTTCTACTATCATGAATGCATGAGGGTGTGGAATACTTATAAGTGGTAAAGTTTTTATTCTTCCTTTTAACAACTTTACTATATTAGTATGATCTTCTGGCCATGCTGGTGGATTCTTTTGTAACCTTTTATACAAAGGAGCACATATTTCCCTTAATTTTGGAAAAAAAGTCAGAGATATAATTTAAACATCTTAAAAATCTTTGCAATTGAGTCTTATCCTTCAATTCATGTGGAAACTTTTCTGCAAATTCTAATGATCTTTGAATGGGAATTATAGTTCCTCTATAAATATTACGTCCTAAAAATCATATATTAATCTGAAATAATTTAATTTTTGATGCAGAAACTACTAATCCATTTTTCTTTTCTATATTCAGAAAAATATTTAAATGTTTAAAATGTTGATCTATTGATTTTGAAAAAATCAAAACATCATCAATGTATACTATGGAAAAATTAGTATAAGGATTTAATATATCATTCATAATTCTTTGAAATTCTGAAGGGGCATTTTTTAATCCAAAGAGCATAACATTTCATTCATAATGACCGAAAGAAACTGTAAAAGTCGTTTTATATCTATCTTCTAGAGCAATTTGAATTTGCCAAAATCCTGATTTCATATCAAATTTTGAAAATATCTTTGCATTATACACTCTTTTTAATAAATCTCTTTTATTGGGAATAGGGTACCTAATCTATTGTAATACTTTATTAAGAGGTTTATAATTAATTACTAATCTTGGAACTCCTCTTTATTTTTCTGCCTGTTTTTGAACGTAAAAGGCTGAACAACTCCAAGGTGACTTAGATGGAGTAATTAGGCCTTTTTTGATTAATCCTTTTATTTCCTTTTTACATACTTCTAATAATTCATAATTCATTTGTATTGGTCTGGCTTTAGTTGGTATATTTCTTTCATTAAAATCCTTTTCATATGGTAAATTTACTAAATGTTTTTTCCTATCCCAAAAAGCATTAGGAATTTCTGAACATACCTCTTGTTTTATTTTCTCTTCTAAATCCTTTATTTTCTTTCGTAATCTTGGATTCTGTAGCCGTTCTTCTTTTCTAACATAACTTTTTTCTTCCTTTAGAAAATTAATTTTTCTTGTTATTTTATTAATACTATTGACCTGTTGATAAATAGAATTACTCTGTAGCATTAAAAGCTTCTTATGTTTCACTGGAGATAGGAATCTAAATATTACTTTTGATCCTAAGATTTTAGTTCCTACCCCTTATTCATTTACCCAAAAAGGATATATCTTTGTTAAAAAATGAGTACCTAATATAGCCTGAATATTCAAATATTCTACAACAACAAACTGGTGTTTAAAACAAAATTTTCCATTGCATATAGAAGTCTTAGTTATTTTTCCTTTAACTCTTAGTGGCATTCCATTTGTTGTAAGTAAAGATTCGTTTGTTGGTACATAATACTTTGTAGGAATTAATCCATCTCTTATACAACTCTGATCTGCACCACTATCTAACATAGCATTAATTGTTGTTTTAAAAGATCCTATTGATATTGTAATATAAACTATCCATTTTTGAAAATTCATCCTTTCTATAGCATAAATAAATTTGGAATCCTGAGGTTGCTTATCTGAGAGTGAAATTTCTGCTAACTGGAATTCTGGAGGGTGAGATTCTAGAGGTGGTATATCCTCTATTATATTTTTCCCTTTTGAAGTACTTGCTTTAATTATAGCTATCTTAGTTTCTAAATCTAAATTCTTTGTTTCTATTCTAAAAACATCTTCCTTTAGCTGTTTCATCTGATTCTTTAACTGCTTTATGTCAGCCTATAAATCTTCCGTACTATTTTTCCTAAATGAATTATATGTTGAATAAGTATTCAATAACTTAGAAATACTAAATGGCTCAACTATTTTGACAGTATCCTGTTCTTCTAATAATATTAAATCTCTTAATTTATGTAAATAAGCAGGTTGCAAATCTGAAGGTAATTCTTGTATTAAATCAAATAATAGGTGTTTTTTTATCCTTATTATTAGAATTTTTCCTAATCATATTAATGGAATTATTACAACTACATTCTGCTTCTCCCGAACTTGCTCCTAAAATACTATAAAAATCATCATTATAATCATCAGAATTATCTTGCACTAGAGAAATTTCATTTGCCAATTTTTCTTTAAATCTAAATCTAGTTCTCAGCAAATTATATGCTGCACCCACGGTACATGTATCCAATTACTATTCACCACTCTCACTATAAAAAAGTGAGACCCACGCACTCTCCTTCTTCTTCAAAAACCCATTTTCTTCTTCTTCAAAAATCATTTCTTCTTATCCTTCTTCAAAAATCAATTCTTCTGATTCGCCGCACTCCATTCAAAATTGCATTCAATCAAATTTTCATCCAAACAGAGATCGGCCATTGAACTTTTCGACGAACAATGGAAAAATCACTTTTTCTTCTTAAAAAATCACTTATTCCTTTTCAAAAATCTCTTATTCTTCTTCAAAAATAACTTATTCTTCTTAAAAAATCACTACATCATAAAGTATTAACTGCATTTGATGGATTTACGGAACCTTATTTTCACGATTTGATGTTGGATAATGTATTAATGATGTTATATTCATGTTTTCTTATTCAAATAATATTCTATTACTCCGAAATATGATATATAAATGTTTTCCTTGAGGTATTGACACTTTCATTTGAAACGGGTTGCTTATTATTCCTCCCCGCTACTGGACGTGATAGAAGGTGTTATGGGATATAGCTAGACGTAGCGCGACGTAGCTGGACGTAGCGGGATGTAGCTGGACGTAGTGGGATGTAGCTGGATGTTGTTGGACGTTGCTGCTTTGTATTTTGGACGTAATGGGACGTGGTAGACTGTGTTATGTGAAAAATTCAGTTAAAATTCACATGTTTGGATGTATACATGGTGTGGTAGTTATTTTTGGATGTGGTGATAGTAGTTATATTCCAATTAATTTATTCTCACATAAAAAAAAAAAAAAGAAGTGGTAGACGTTATTAGACATTGCGGCAGTTGTTTTTTGGACGTACGAGGACGTTGTAGTAGTGTTAGGAGACGTGGTGGAAGGTGTTTTGTGAAAAATTCAATTTTAATTTACATGCCAGGATATAGACGTTTTTGGACATGGTCGGCTGTCTTTGTGAAGGGGAATTGCTGCTATCTATGAAGTTGTATTACAAGGATGATTCGGGAGGGCATAACTTGGCACTCAATTGTCCGATTTGGACACGCGAGTAGTTGATTTGATGGTTCTCGATGAGATGTACGCAATGGACATGGAAGATGGGTGTTTTGAGATGGTTCTAAAATTGGAAAACGTGTGGTTTTGGATGAAAACTTTAAGGGGTCATAACTTTGCTCTCGGGGGTCCGTTTTAGACGAATTTTATTTTTTGATTTCATATAAATTTTTGAGATCTATCCATTAAAAAACTGTTGTAGGCGATTTGGGCCACTCCAAACTCCAATAAATGCTGTATTTTAAAATATACGAAAGATTTTTAATAATTTCAAGGGTTTTTCAAACTTTCGATGAAACATTTGACATGTATAAAAAATAGTTTTTTACGATTTGCCTACATGAAAACCTTGTTCCTCCGGGGTTCTACTGACCTATGTATTGGGAGATGATAAATTCAATATTGACAATAGTGATCTTTTAAATGACATGTACAAAAAAGTTTAATTAAAAGTCAACTAACTTTAAGTGGATTAATGGCAGTTAAATTTTTTGGAGAGTCCCAAGACTAAAATGACCAGGGTTCGAGTCTCGTCCTTGACATTTTTTTTTTTGTTTTTTTCCTACCAATAGTTACTTAAATGGTATTCATTTTTTACATACTGTGTGGATGTAGACATTTTTAGACGTTGCGGCAGTTGTTTTTGGGACGTACTGGGATGTTGCAGTATTGTTAGGAGACGTGGTGAAAGGTGTTATGTGAAAATTTCAATTTTAATTCACATGATGCCTGGATGTAGACGTTTTTGGACGTGGTGCTAGTTGTTCAAAGACGTGATGGGCTATCTTTGTGAAAATATCAGTTTAAATATTTACATGCATAGATGTAGATGTTTATGGACGTTGTGCTAGTTGTTTTTGGACGTGGTGCTAGTTGTTCTGAGACGTGGTGGATTGCTTTTGTGAACAAAATCAACTTAGATTCACATGCATGGATGTAGACGTTTCTGGACGTCATGCTAGTTTTTTTTAACGTAGTGCTAGTTGTTTTGAGACGTGGTAGACTGTTTTTGTGAAAAAAATAAGTTTAAATTCACATGTATGGATGTAGACATTTTTGGATGTGGTGCTGGTTGTTTTTGGACGTGGTGCTAGTTGTTCTGAGACGTGGTGGACTGTCTTTGTGAAAAAAATCTGTTTAAATTCACACGTATAGAAGTAGACATTTTCGGATGTGGTACTAGTTGTTCTGAGACGTGGTAGGTTGTTTTTGTGAAAAAAATAGCTTAAATTCACATGCATGGATGTAGACGTTTCTGGACGTGGTGCTAGTTGTTTTTTGGACATGGTGCTAGTTGTTCTGAGATGGGCTGTTTTTTGTGAAAAAAATTAGTTTAAATTCACATGCATGAATGTAGAAGTTTTTTGACGTGGTGCTAGTTATTTTTGGACGTGGTGCTAGCTATTCTGAGACGATGTGAGACGTTTTGTGAAAAAATTAGTTTAAATTCACATATCTGGATGTAGACGTTTTTGGACTTGGTACTAGTTGTTTGAGACGTGGTGGACTCAGCGAAGACTTGGTAGACTCAGCGAGGGTGAAAAAAAAGCGCGCGCGTCGGCAAAAATTACTATACTTACTAAGTGTGCAGCTATCATTCGAAAATTACTATATATAGTAGGTAGGTACATGTACCCACGGTACATGGTATAATTTCTGCTAATTCTGCAAACTTATCGAATATTTCATTAATCCTTTTTTTACTCTTGCATACATTAGCTTTATGTCCCTTTTTCAACATTTATAACAAGTAATAGTCTCCTTATTATATTTTCTTTGATACTTTTTATTTTTATAATATTTTTTGCTATCCTCATTCCTCTGTATTTTTCTCTTTTATAAGTTATCCTATTATGTTTAGCCACTGCTGAAGGGGCTTTAATTTCTATTATTCCAAAAGCTTCACAAAATGATCCTAATTATTTTCTTTCACTACCATATTTAGCTTGAAATTTCAATTCCTGACATGCTGTTAAAGCTTCCTTTTTCACGAAAGCAAATAATTGACCATAAGTCATATCATTAAAATTTATTGTTTTTGTACCCATTTCTTTCTATAAATTTGTCAATACTTTTTGATAAAATATATTAGGTAATCATGTAACAAATTTTTCTTTCCATATTGGAGAATTACTATTTGGTCTTTTTAATACATATGTTAAAAACATATCCTTATACCATCTAAAATCAGATAAACTCGGACATCTTAAATTTGTTAGAAAAATCTTTGAAGAAGTTAATGCTTCATTAGGATTTCCTACAAAATGCATAGCTATAGCATAAACTAAAAAGTCACAAGAATCATTTATATTAGTAATATTTCCTTCTGCATCCTTCTCTGATCTCATATGATCCATTATAGCCATTTTATATTGAAAGCCTAAAGAATTATCCCACCAATATTTTAATTGTCCTGTAAATCCTGTGATAATTAAAAGACATGCATCATTTTCAAGCATATTTTTTAATCTGTATGATGTTTTTGCCATTCCTATTTCTTGTAATGTATTCAAAATTTCATATTCACTTCTACCATCTATATTCCATTTTGTCAAAAAATTACCATCATAACTATTTAGATTATGAGATTTGGCAGATGGATGTCAAGACAGCTTTCCTAAATGGAAGTTTTGAGGAAACCATCTTCATGCAGCAACCAGAGGGATTCGTTGAAAAAGGCCAAGAGCATAAGGTTTGTAGGCTTAAGAGGTCTATTTACGGACTTAAGTAGGCATCCAGGTCTTGGAACATCCGGTTTGATGAGGTAATCCAATCCTACGGATTTACTAGGTGTCTGGATGAGCAATATGTGTACTGAAGACGTGATGGAAACTCAATGGTGTTTCTTGTGCTTTACGTAGATGACATTCTATTGATTGGCAACAACAAGAAAGTGTTATCAGACGTAAAGGCATGGTTGTCCAAGCAGTTTGATATGAAGTACTTAGGAGAAGCAGGACATATCCTTGAGATCAAGATAATTCGAGATCGTAGGAAACGTTCATTAACACTCTCCTAAGCTTCGTACATAGATACAATTCTGACCCGTTTTAACATGTAGAACTCCAAGAAAGGTTTTCTACCTTTCAGACACGGAGTGTATCTGTCTAAAGAACAGTTTCCCAAGACTGTTGAGGAGATAGAGGCCATGAAGACAGTTCCTTATGTTTCGGCAGTAGGAAGTCTCATGTATGCCATATTATGTACGATGCCTGATATCTGTTATGCCGTTGGCATGATAAGCAGATATCAGAGTAACCTAGGAAAGCTCATTGGGAGGCAGTAAAATGCATTCTCAAGTATTTACGCAGAACGAGAGACCAAGTGTTGGTTTATCAGGCGTCTGAGCTAGTACCCCGAGGTTACACAGATTCAAATTTCCAAGGCGACAGGGACAAGAGCAAGTCTACCTCAGGGTATGTGGTTACTCTAGGAGGTGGAGCCTTAGTTTGGCGGAGTGTCAAGCAGAAATGCGTGGCGGACTCTACCATGGAGGCTGAATACGTTGCTGTATCAGAGGCAGCGAAGGAAGCAGTGTGGCTCAAGAACTTTATACTGGACTTAGATGTGATTCCTGGTTTGCAGAAATCTATCAAGGTTTATTGTGATAACAATGGTGCAGTAGCAAACTCGAAAGAACCACGAGCCCATAAAGCGAGTAAACATATACAGCGCAAGTACTAAAGGAAAACTGAACAAGCCCGGGCTAAAACGAAAACCTCACTTTCGTGCAATGCATTCCAGAATCGGAAGCTTTCGACCAAGCTCAGGCTCAAATTAGTTTACCCATGAACGGATCTAGGCTTATACTTATTTAATTTATTAATCGGGACACAAAAGATTCGATCTTTAATAAAAGCGGAATTTAAAGATTATACCTTTTGTAGCGAAGTCCCTTGCCTAAAAGAAAAATCCAATCTTTAGCGCAATTTCCACAAGAAATCCGAAGAATGACTCCTATACGAACTCCGAAATAGTGTGGGCTATCATCTACGAAGTTACCCACGGAAATACGAAGAAAACCCAAGAAACTTGCTCTGGAAGAAAACTCAAAAATCTGAACATTTAAAAACAAAACTGCCCAGAATTTTTTTTTCAAAAAAAACTGCTGCTGCGTGAATTTTTCTTGGCCGGATTTTAGAAAACCTCTTCTCCCAGAACTACTCAATCACTCCAGTCCCGATCTGTACAACCAGCTTCACGGATCACTCAAGAAGAAGATCAACGCAAAGTTGGTCGGCTCAGGGCACCGGGTTGAAGAACAGCGCCAGGTTTTTCTCGGAAAAACCCTGCTGCTGCGCGATCGAATCAGCAGGGATGATCGGCGCACTTCAGCAATAAAAACCGGCCAACAGCTTTCTTAAAATGATCTGGGCAAACTAAAGAAGTGATCTTCCAAAGGAGAAAGCTCTCTTAGTCGACTTCGAGAGAAAACTTGACGAAGAAGACACAGTTCTCTCTCTAGACTAAACTTTCTCTTTCTAGCCTAAACTTGGTTGCCAAGTTTCTTGTGTTATTTCTTGCCCAATAAGTTGTATTTATATGGAGCTTCTAAGGAGACCTAATGGGCTCTCGAGTTAGGCCTTAAAATTTGACTTTTGTAGACCGCTAAGTCTTCCCGACTAATCAACTCCAATCGACCCATTTAAATTAATTTATTTAATCCACTTTGTTAATTTAATTTAATCGAACCCTTAGAATTAATTAATTCAAAATCGAATTAATTTCTAAATTCACTTTGTTGATTAAATATTAATTAAACCTTTCGGATTAATTAATTTACCTTGTCGATTAGTCAAATGCATAATCGGTCGTACCACTAACGAACCAATTATGGAACTACCGCTCGAAAACGACTTTACATCGCGCCATTATATTTTATTCTATATCCCCGCATTGAAGATCTAGTGCTCGTCGATTTATCAATTTACTGACAAATTAATTTACCGACTTCTTGGTTTCCGAGATTAGTACCACTCGTCCTTTTATTATACCGAACATAAAGTTCACCGGCCGGGTTTAGTATAATAACCTTACGAGCTCATCTCGGGAGCACCATCAACCCGGTGAACCGGTACGTGGATTCCTCCGACTAGCAACGACACGCAAGAAGCTAAACACCGCATACCCAACTTATCGAGGTATTGGCCTCAATTGACCTCACTCTTTGGCAAATCAAAGCACACGATATCCAACCCTCACGCCCGTCCCAATCTCGGGATTGAGAGACGGAATACTAGGACTGAATTGACTACTCCGATCAGTATAAGTCAATTCTATCCAAACTGGTCGTGCTCAATATGCCCCGGGCATATCTGTGTGATTTAAAGTAGTTTAGATAAACTAATTTCCAAACCACACAATAACCTATACCGATAGTATGTTCAGACTATCTCGGTTACGAGCATACTTTTTATATATCAATACTTTAACCAATAACGGTATCTACTGTGTCTGTCCACACCCCGTTATCTAGTTCTATGATATAAAGGAACAAATTTATACTGAAACAAAATGATCTGTCATCTGTGGATATTAGTTTTTGATACAAGCCATAGCTTTTCTGTATTCAAAACTAACAAGTACCACCTGATACGAGATATCGTAAAGAGAAAAGACGTGGTCGTGACTAAGATAGCATCAGAAGATAACCTTGCAGATCCGTTCACGAAGGCATTCACTTCAAAAGTCTTTAAGGCTCACGTGAAGGGCATGGGGATCATATACTTATGAGAGCCATGACAGTTTTTCTAGATATATAGCAGCAAAGTGTATTGGAGTTGTATATAGATGTATACTTAAAGCACAGCTTAAGTATTAGTGAGAGATTGTTGGAGTTGAAAACATAAGCTATGCTTGTATTGTACATTTTTCCAGTTAATATATCAATTTATGTTTTGGTTCTATCTTGTTGTGCATGATTTGTCCATTTATATTATGTAGTTAGATGATGAGGTGTCTTGTGTGACACAATAGATCTCATCATTGGTTGAAAGACATAATATATAAATGAGGTTCGTAACCGAGACAGCTTTAGACAAACTGTCAGTTTAGGTTATTATGTGATTTGGATAATTGGTTTGTCTAAACTAATTAAATCATATAAATATGCCCGGGGCGTATTGAACTTGACCATTAGGAATGATTTGTCTTGTACTGATTTAATAGAAAAATCGTTCTTGGTATTCTATCTCTTAATCCCTATACTCGAGCGAGCATGAGGATTAGACATAGTGTACATTAATTTGCCAATGGGTGAGGTCAATTGTGGCCAATAGTCTCGATAGGTTGGGTATGATTGTTTAGTTGTTTGGTGTGTTACTGCTTGTCAAAAGGAAACCATGTACCAGTGCGTCCGGGGTGATGGTGCTCCCGATATGAGCTCATAAAATTTATTATACTAAACCCGACCGGTAGACTTATGTCCGGTATAGTAAAAAGGTCGAGTGGTACTAGTCTCGGAATTAAAGAGGTTAATTAATTAATTTTCTGTAAATTAATAAATTAACGAGCACTATATATTTGATGTGGGGAGATTATGAATAAATTAATTAAGTTGTTCCAAAAGCATTTCTGGTGTAGGATGGTAGTGTCATAATTAATCTGTTAGTTGTATGATTAATTATGTATTGGGTTATTGACAAAGGTAGATTTAATTAATTAAGTAATTAATTAATCCTTGTGTCAGTTGGTTGTGAATCATACTAAGAACTGGTTTGGGATAAGTGAATCCCTGTATCAGTTGGTTGTGAATCATATCAGGAGCTGGATTGGGATACGTGAATCCCTGTATCAGTTAGAAGTGTATCAGTCCAGGAACGGGATTGAAGGAAACAGAAACCCAGTAGGAAGGCTAATCCTAAACCAACTTGGGGTCTCTCTTGTAACTCTATATATAGACAAGGGATTAGCTATTCAAGACACACAATTCAAGAGATTCATAATTCAAGAATCTAGAGATAGAAAATCCTAGAGAGAGAAAAATTTTTCTCTCTAAAATTTTGGATTTTATAAGCCAAAAGGTTGGCCGGATTTTTCCTCTAAATTTGGCTGGCACGTGTGGCTTTCTCTCTCCGCCCAGGCAGCACGTGTAGTACATGTTCCAGGTACGGTGGTGCTGGAATTTTTTGGCAGGTGGATTGTGGTGATTAGCTGATCAAATTGCTAGTTAGATTGCTGCCCACACAGCATACAAGCAAAGTCTTGAGGCATACAAGAGAATCACATGAGTGAACGCTTCAATAGGTAATTCTTATGGTTTCGCTTTTATTAAGAATTTTTGTTGCATAGCAAATCGAATAAGTGCCAGATCCTGCGCAATGTTATTTCAAAAGGGTTGGAATAGCAATTGTGCTAGGGTCTAGGTCTGGCCAGAGATTCCAATTCTGGAATGCATAGCACGAAAGTGAGTTTCTGGCTAGGCCCGGGCAGATAATCTTTCATTTACTATACCGTACAGAAGTCCACCAGCTGGGTTTAGTATAATAAACATAACGAGCTCATCTCGGGAGCACCATCACCCCGGATACATCGGTACATGGTTTCCTTTCGACAAGCAGCAGCACACCAAATAACTAAACACGCGCACCCAACCCACCGAGACTATTGGCCACAATTGACCTCACCCATTGGCAGATCAAAGTACACTATGTCTAATCCTCATGCCCACTCAAGTCTAGGGATTAAGAGATAGAATACTAAGAACAATTTTTCTATTAAATTAGTACAAGACAAATCATTCTAAATGGTCATGTTCAATACACCCCGGGCATATCTATATGATTCAATCAGTTTAGAAAAACCATTTATCTGAATCACATAATAACCCAAACCGACAGTTTGTCCATAACTGACTCAATTACGAACCTCATTTATATATTATGTCTTTCAACCAATGATGAGATCTACTGTGTCACACAAGACACCTCATCATCTAACTACATAATATAAATGGATAGATTATGCACAAATAAATTTAACCAAAACCTAAAATCGATATATTAAATGGGAAAAAGTACAATATAAGCATAGATTATGTATTCAACTCCAAGACGTTGAAGGTGTGCCGCTGATCCATCGTCGCTCCTTTATCGCTGAATGACACGGTAGTTTCCTTAGCGGTCATCAGTATTGAGTGTTGTAATTTTGTATGAATCCTTTAGTTATATATATTGTGGATGGTTGTTGTTTCCTTACGGTTGGCTTTTAGTACCTAGTTGTTCTACCTTGCATATTCATAGCTGGACCGAGTTTGTACACTTAAATAAGTGCAATCACAAGGGATTCTTTCTCTTCTCGGAGAGAAATTGAGACCCACGAACTGCAAACACTGGTTAAATGATAGTCGAGGAACGAACCCTGTCTAATCGCACCTAGCCAAAGTAAATATAACACAACCTGAACTTTAATGATGGCTAAATCTCCTTCTCAAATTTAACCTGTTGGGAATTGTTTAGGTGTTTAATCCAATTAAACAGCGGAATCCTAAACACTAAGGATCAGGTCTTACCCTCGAAGCGTAATCGGTTGCGCACGTCGCTTGGCTCCTCTGAGAAGATGGCATTTTGTTGTCTCCAAAATCCTTCCTCGAAGGATCCTCTACTCTCAAGCACGAAAGCCTTCGCAGGTTGGTGCTAGCCAATCTTGCCTAACCAGAGAATTTGGAAATTCTGTGTATTTTGTCTGATCAGAATAATTCTTCCAAAAATCATCGTCCTACATATTATATCCCTAGGATATTTGTAGAGAATTAATTTCCAAAATCAGTATTGTAATTATCCAATTATAACTTAACTGATTTTGGTAATATTCCAAATCAGTATTATTACCAAATATTATTTAACTGATTCCAAATCAGTATTTAAATAATATTTACTAATTCCAAATCAGCCCTAAATAATACCTTAATGATTTGGGTTATACACCAAGCTCATGGATCAAACCATGACCCATGGATCAGGCTGATGGATCAAGAACTTCAATTGCAATTAAGTCCCTTGATTTATCAGCCCATCCCAATTGTTCCCAGGTAATTAATTAACTATTAATTAATACCACAGAACTTTCCAATAATATTTAATTAAACCATTTAATTAAATCTTATTTATTTAAGTATAACAATTATACTTATTGTAGGCAAGAATCCTTATTCTGCATCATCGAACTTTCTTATGTGCGATCCTATAGGCCCATTCTAAATTTGCAACGAATAACTCGATCTCATTGATTAATCCATAAGTCATTAATGGTCTCTAGCAACACATAATGACTACCCAATTCAGAATGGAGGGTCGAATGGAGATTCAACACAACCTTTCCGAGCAAACTACGTACGATCCTCTACATCGATATCCAGTTTAGCATAAGGCATGGAACCATCATCCTTATGTAGCTAAACGTTTACTTGATCTCTTAGTGACACTGAATCCATCAAGCAAATGATATCCTTATCATTCCTTGGGCATGGCCATGCACTTTTCAGTTCACTATCAAGTGGCCAAGATATCATCTCTCACTTAAGAGAGATTTGTAGTCCCATCACTTCACCTATATACCTTAGCGTGTCTCATAGTGTACCCAATCATACCCGTACTTGGCAACCTGTTACGGCCCCTTTAGGCGTATGTCAAAGCACACTACAATTCACCTAAGACCATGTAGTGATTTCTGGTCTAAGGATCCTAGTACAGTACTACTCAAAAGAATCACTCATGATCTAATTAGTCCATGGAGTGTTTCTTTTGGTGGATCGATTTCATGAATTTAAATATGCATAAGGATATTACTATCATGAAATTAACTCATTTGATAAACAATCAATCGAGTGAAAAATGTCTTATTTACATAAATACCCTCAAAGTATATTTACATAAATAGCCCTCATTAGGGCACATTCACCAACAATCTCCCACTTGCCCGATGAAGGGCTATGTCCTAAACTGTTTAAGACCAAGCTCTATTACATGTCTATCAAACTTTGACTGTGGTAGAGCTTTTGTGAGAGGATCTGCTATATTGTCGTCTGACCCTATTTTGCACACTTTCACATTTCCTCGATCAATGATCTCTCGGATGAGGTGAAACCTCCTGAGTATGTGTTTGGTTTTCTGGTGTGACCGAGGCTCCTTAGCTTGTGCGATGACCCCGTTATTGTCACAGAAAAGTTCTATCGGATCTTGGATACTCGGTATCAATCCGATGTCTGACACGAACTTTCTCATCCAAACAGCTTTCTTTGCAGCATCTGATGCAGCAATGTACTCAGACTCTGTTGTAGAATCGGCTGTTGTATCTTGCTTTGAGCTTTTCCAACTTATTGCACCGCTATTCAGACTAAACACGTAGCCCAATTGTGACTTCATGTCATCTTGATCTGTTTGGAAAGCAGCATCAGCGTAACCTTGTACAGTGAGCTGTTCTTGTCCTCCATACACTAGCATTAATCCTTTAGTTCTTCGTAAGTACTTCAGGATTGCTTTGACTGCAGTCCAATAATCCATCCCTGGATCTTGTTGGTATCTGCTAGTCATGCTAAGTGCATGTGCAACATCCGAACGGGTACACAACATGGCATACATGATAGATCCTATTGCCGAAGCATATGGGACTCTACTCATTGTATCCCTCTCCTCTCTTGTTGAAGGACCTTGGTTCTTCTTCAAGAGAACGCCATGTCTAAATGGTACCTTACCATTTTTGGAGTTAGACATATTGAATCTTTTCAATATCTTGACTATGTACCCTTCTTGACTTAGTCCCAGAAGCCTTTTAGACCTATCTCTATAGATCTTGATACCTAGTATCGTCTCAACTTCTCCTAAGTCTTTCATAGAAAATACACTTCCCAACCATTGTTTGATGTCTTTCATCAAAGGAATGTCATTTTCTATGAGCAGGATGTCGTCCACATATAGGACAAGGAAAACAATCTTGCTCCCACTAACTTTCTTGTAAACACAAGGCTCATCTTCGTTCTTGTTGAATCCGTAACCTTTTACTTCCTCATCAAAATGAAGATTCCAACTTCGAGATGCTTGCTTTAGTCCATAGATAGACCTCTGAAGCTTGCATACTCGATTAGGATGCTTTTGATCGATGTATCCCTCGGGTTGTTTTATATAAACATCCTCGAGTAGGTTTCTATTCAGGAAAGCCGTCTTAACATCCATCTGCCATACCTCATAGTCAAAATATGCTGCTATGGCAAGCATTGTCCTAATGGACTTGAGCATCACGACAGGGGAGAAGGTTTCATCATAGTGTATACCATGAGTCTGTCTGAAACCTTTAGCCACTAGTCGTGCCTTGAAGATCCCGCTAGGTTTTAACTTGAAAATCCACTTGCAATCGACAACCTTTGCCTGAACAGGAGGGTCAATCAAAGTCCATACTTTATTGTCCCTCATGGATTGCATTTCAGATTCCATGGCTTGCAGCCATTTATCTGAATCTGGACTTTCTAAAACCTATCTGTAGGTCGTGGGCTTATCAGAGTCCACCAAGATCAAATCTTGATCGTCAGTCACGAGAAATCCGTATCTCTCGGGTTCATGACGTGATCTACTAGACCTTCTAGGTTCTTGTGTTGTTGACTCAGGTTGCTCATCTTCATGAGTTTCCATGTCAACTTCCATCTGAGTTTCTGTAGATCATTCTACATTCTCTTATGGTTCTTGAACTTCTCCGAGTTCTATTCTACTCCCACTGTCTTTCTTGTACAGAAATTCTTTCTCTAAGAAAGTAGCTCCTCGACCAACGAACACTTTGTTCTCAGTTGGATTGTAGAATTGATATCCTTTGGTTTCCTTAGGATATCCCACAAATAGGCATTTGTCAGTTTTGGGTTCAAGCTTTACATGAGCTTGACAACCCCAAACTCGTAGATAGGACATATAGGGCTTCCGACCCATCTATATCTCATATGGAGTCTTATCTACTGCCTTGGATGGAATACGATTCAATAAGTAAGCAGCAGAAAGGAGAGCATAACCCCAAAAGGATGTAGGGAGAGTTGCTAGGCCCATCATTGATCGAACCATATCTAATAAGGTCCGATTTCTCCTTTCGGATACACTATTCCATTGAGGTGTTCCCGGTGGAGTCAGCTGTGAAACAATTCCACACTGTTTTAGATAGCCATCGAACTCATCACTAAGGTATTCACCTCCCCGATCGGAGCGAATAGCCTTAATCCTTCTATCCAACTGATTTTCTACTTCATTTTTAAACTCTTTGAACTTTTCAAAAGTTTCACTTTTATACCTCATTAAGTAGACATACCCATATCTACTAAAGTCATCAGTAAAAGTCAAGAAGTATTCAAATCCACCTCTGGCTTGTGTGCTCATTGGTCCACATACATCCGTATGTATTAGGGCCAATAGCTCACTTGTTCTTTCACCTTTCTTGTTGAAAGGACTCTTTGTCATTTTGCCTTGCAAGCAGGGTTCGCAGGTATCATATGATTCAAAATCAAATGAACCAAGCACTCCATCCTTGTGAAGCTTTTGAACCCGCTTTTCATTTGCATGGCCTAATCGACAATGCCAAAGGTATGTTGAACTTAAATTATTTTTAGTTGATTTAGCTTTCTTTTCTATGTTATAGACTGGTTTTTCATGGGTCAAATCCAAGACATACAGACCGTTACACATATTTGCAACTCCATATAAAATATCATTTCGATATAAAGATAACGAATTATTCTCTATAATAAATCGAAAACCTTTATTATCTAAACTCGAAACTGAAATAATATTTCTGCTCAAAGCAGGTACATAATAACAATTTTCAAGTTCGATATTTAAACCAGAAAGTAAAGATAGAGTGTAATCTCCAACTTCAACAGCAGCAACTCTTACCCCGTTGCCCACTCAGAGATCTACTTCACCTTTCTTTGTTATCCTTCTAGTTCTGAGTCCTTGCACATTAGTACAAATGTGAGCCCCACAACCAGTATCTAATACCCATGAGGTGGACATAGAAAGATTTATTTCTATACCAAAGATACCTGAAGCTTATTCACGAAACATTTTCGTCAGTGACTCATAAATTCGGAACGCTTCCAAATTCATGAACTGGTTTTGAAGCTCGCCTGTCATAGACGCGAGCATCAAGCACGTCACATCATCGGAGTCACTTTTTAGCTTATCCCAGGCTCGTTGAGCAGTTGCCGAAGCATTTTGTGGTGGTTCAGGTAAATCGGTCTCTAAGACATGTAGCTTCCTTTCTTGTTTGAGAACTATTCTCAAGTTTCTTTCCCAATCTAAGAAGTTTGGTCCAACCAATTTATCTTTATCCAATATACTTCTTAGAGTAAAGTTTAAGATAACATTTGTGCTAGAAGATGCCATTTCTACAAAGAGTAAATGCAAAATATTAGAATGAGTTTTGAAAAATGTTTTCCACAATAGCCAAAATTGAAATCCCTAACAATTTTGTGTTGGTGCTAGATTGTGGGCCGAAAATCCACAAAGAGTCAACCCCAGTCTTGCTTTGGCAAGTATCGTAGAGATCGGGCTCTTCTGGTAGGCAACGTTCAAATCACATTCCATGTAATTTAACGCTTTCCAATTGCATACCATGCAACTTTTCGGTGATAGGACGAACATTCCAAATGTTTGACACCATCCTATCTTTGCAAAATTAATCCTTAGTCAACTTATCGGGTCAAGCTAGGATTAATTTTCCCAAGTTAAACCATCCCTCAAGGCATCACATCAATAGACACCCACACAGTTTTTCCATAACAAGTGGTAGTGATAAAGTTAAGCATCTAATACCCAAACAGTTTTTCCACTCATTAATGGTAGTGATAAAGTTGGGCACTATTATGTAACAACCCGCCGTGTGAAGAAAACCTAAGGCCCTTGGGCTCTCCAAGTCCATCAGACGTTCGACACTTAAGCGGGCCCTCAAGTATGGAAGTAAAATCTTAGGTTTTTGGGATTTAAGTTTGATCAGCTTAGCATGCATTTTCATTTATCATTCATTTGCATAAATAAAAGAATGAAATAAAGCGATGAACTGGGCTCTAGTCTATTACAAGGCCTTTTAAAACTTTATGTTTGGGCCTCCGCTCCTTGGCTCCACCATGGACTCCTCTTGGAACCTCCTTTTGGGTCTAACTATTACATGATGATTTTTATAGGCACGCAGGCCCAAATTCAAAATTGGCTCGCAGGCCCTAACTTTTAAAATGTTAAAATTAAAAGCCCAATTCATGCTTTGAAACACATAAAATGCATATGCTCATACAAGCCGATTTTAATTTTAAGCCGATTAATTTTAAGGATTGTGTAACTATAACAGAATTAAAATTGATCTTGTCATGATCAATTTTAATCAATCCTTCTGTTCATTTTATATTTATCCAAAATGATGCATGAACATGCTTGCATAATTATGATGCTTCAAATAAAATTTAAACAATTTAAATAAGCATCAAAATTAAAATAAATAAATAACAATTCAAAATTTAAACTAATTAATTAATCTAATTAATTAATCTAATTATTTATTTATTTATTTATCTTTTATAATTATTTTAATCTAATTAAAATAATTATTTTAAAATTTATCTAATTATCTAATTAAGATAAATTTAAACTTATAGGACAAAATTCTAAATTAATCCTATCTTTATCTAATAAGACTATTTAATTAAAATCTTATTAAATAAAATTCAAAAAATTTTAAAATTTTAATTTTCTGAAACTTTTTGGGCAATTATGTAATTTAAATAAAATTCTGGGCTAGGGTTTTGAGGAGGACTCAAAGTCCAGGGACCATTATGCAATTTTAAAACCATTTTAAAATCTGCATTCCATTTTGGTAATTAGAGGCTGCGACGGGGGCATTTTGGTAAATTCACCCTTTTTAGGGTTCCTGCCCCCGCCGCCTTCTCAGCCAATTAGGGTTTTTGGTGACGGTAGGGCAATTTAGTAAATTCACCCGTTACGGTTTTTGCCCCCAGCCGCCACGACCCTTTTTTGAATTTTCTGTCCGGCATCCTCGACTCCCCGGCGTCCCACGCCGGTCGTCTCTTCCGGCGATGGTTATCGTTTTTGTCTTCCGAACGCAACTCTTCCACGACCGCGGCTTCTCTAAATGAGGAGGAGCGTCGTTCGAAGAAGCGTCGAAGCTGTAGCTGCGATTCCCAACGTCCAACGTCGGTCGGATTCCGATCTCAACGAAGAAACAGCGGCCGTTAAAAGAACGAGTCCAGCGGCCTCCCTGATAGAAAACCGAACGACCCAGAACGATTCCGGTGTCCCCGTTTTCTCGGCGAGAAGCGAACAACCCAAACCTTCAGCAAAATCGGAATTCCGACAATGTGAAAAACAAAACGAAACCCAGAAACTAAAACAACATCACAACAAAAACATTTTTCCGGTCAAGTTCTAAACAGACCCAGAAAAGATCATTTTTTTTCCCGGCGAGATTCCTCACAACCCAGTTTCAAAATTGATTCCAAACCGTTTAAAGAATCTGGCCAAACAATTTTGCAGCCCAGGATATGAAAACAACTTTGCCCAGCAAAAATTCAAAACAAAACGAACCCAGTTTTCAATTTGGTTTTTCGGTAAAACAAACCCAATTTTGCAAACATTTCCGGCGAGGGTTTCCAAAACCCAGAATAATCAAATCGTTTTTTTCGGTGAATTTTACAACCCAGAAAAGCAGCAAAATTTTTCAGCCAAGAAAATACCAAAGCTTTTCAACAAATTTTCAGACCAAACGGAACCTACCCTTTTTTTTCTCCCCTTTGTTTTCAGACCAAAAGGAAAAACGGAGAAAAATTAGAAAAGCAAAACCCAGACTTCATGGCATGTTGTTAACCCCCGTTCAAAACCAAAAAAAAATTCGTCCGACGAACTGTTTTGGTAAAGATATATGGCTACCCGACCAAAACCCCTTTCCCGATTTTGATTAATGTTTCCAAAACAAAACAACCAGAAAATCGTTTTGGTAAAAGTCTTTGACGAAAAAAAAAAATTTTTCTTCCAACTTAATTTTATTTTAATTTAATTCTAATTAAATTAAAATTAACCTCGCTCTGATACAACTATTGGGAATTGTTTAGGTGTTTAATCCAATTAAACAGCGAAATCCTAAACACTAAGGATCGAGTCTTACCCTCAAAGGGTAATCGGTTGCGCACGTCGTCTGGCTCCTCTGAGAAGATGGCGTTTTGTTGTCTCCAAAATCCTTCCTCGAAGGATCCTCTACTCTCAAGCACAAAAGACTTCGCAGGTTGGTGCTAGCCAATCTTGCCTACCCAGAGAATTTGGGAATTCTGTGTATTTTGTCTGATCAGAATAATTCTTCCAAAAATCATCATCCTACATATTATATCCCTAGGATATTTGTAGAGAATTAATTTTCAAAATCAGTATTGTAATTATCCAATTATAACTTAACTGATTTTGGTAATATTCCAAATCAGTATTATTACCAAATATTATTTAACTGATTCCAAATCAGTATTTAAATAATATTTACTAATTCCAAATCAGCCCTAAATAATACCTTAATGATTTGGGTTATACACCAAGCCCATGGATCAAACCATGACCCATGGATCAGGCTGATGGGTCAAGAACTTCAATTGCAATTAAGTCTCTTGATTTATCAGCCCATCCCAATTTTTCTCAGGTAATTAATTAATTATTAATTAATACCACAGAACTTTCCAATAATATTTAATTAAACCATTTAATTAAATCTTATTTATTTAAGTATAACAATTATACTTATTGTAGGCAAGAATCCTTATTCTGCATCATCGAACTTTCTTATGTGCGATCCTGTAGGCCCATTCTAAATTGGCAACGGATAACTCAATCTCATTGATTAATCCATAAGTCATTAGTGGTCTCTAGCAAGACATAATGACTACCCAATTCAGAATGGAGGGTCGAATGGAGATTCAACACAACCTTTCCGAGCAAACTGCGTATGATCCTCTACATCGATATCCAGTTTAGCATAAGGTATGGAACCATCATCTTTATGTAGCTAAACATTTACTTCATCTCTTAATGACACTGAATCCATCCAGCAAATGATATCCTTTTCATTCCTTGGGCATGGCCATGCACTTTTCAGTTCACTATCAAGTGGCCAAGATATCATCTCTCACTTAAGGGAGATTTGTAGTCCCATCACTTCACCTACATACCTTAGCGTGTCTCATAGTGTACCCAATCATACCCGTACTTGGCAACCTGTTACGGCCCCGTTAGGCATATGTCAAAGCACACTACAATTCACCTATGACCATGTAGTGATTTCTGGTCTAAGGATCCTAGTACCAGTACTACTCAAAAGAATCACTCATGATCTAATTAGTCCATGGAGTGTTTCTTTTGGCGGATCGATTTCATGAATTTAAATATGCACAAGGATATTACTATCATGAAATTAACTCATTTGATAAACAATCAATCAAGCGACAAATGTCTTATTTACATAAATACCCTCAAAGTATATTTACATAAATAGCCCTCATTAGGGCACATTCACCAATATAACCCTATTTCCCAATCTCCTTATTTGTGTGCTTTGTGAATTGTTAGCCCGTTTATGCATGTCCCCTTTGCTCACTAATCAAAATAAAATTAAATATTGCATTAACTTAGTTGCTCTCTGTGGGATCAACACCTATTACAACACTTCACGACGGGGTCTTAGAATCCTTTAGTGCGGATTCTAGGTTTTTATTTTGGTGTATTTTCCACATTCCAAAGAATAAAGGGATAAAATAGTTGTGGTATCTAAAAAGAAAGAGAAACGTTGTAGAATAAGAAGTAAGAGAATTAACAAAGTTTGACCTTTGGTGTTCTGTTCAAAAATGAAAAACAAAATAAAGAACACGTGAGTTCGTAGTGAGCACGTGGTGGACGACCAAAAATGAAAAATGTATCCGCCAATTATATAATAGTTAGAAACATAATAATATTAAATAATGTACAAAAGTAAGATAATTACCAAAACAAAACCTATTACAATACTAGATGAAATGAAAAATTAAAAGTACACTACTCCTCAACTTTTGTCTCCCATTAGTTTTTTAAAAGTTTCCTTACTTTTCAATGCAACTTGATCAGTCAATCTTTTCTTGCTCTTTATTTGATTATACCTTTTCTCAATAGTACTTTTGGGTCAAACATTCTTCTCACCTTTAGCCATACGACTCAACGGATCACTAACTTTACATACGTCAGGATGTATATGATGTCCTAGTTCCCCAAGACTTGAAATCCCAACTTCAGCAGCAATAGTTTACCTCAGTGACATCATATTCTCGCTCAAAATTTGGCGAGCATTAGAGTTCATTCATTGACATTAATTGAATCTATGAACGACCTGATGATTTGCATTCTCCAAACACTTGTAGAATAATTTTCTATGCTACTCGGCCCCATATTAATATCAATAGCACAAACACTATCCAATATAGCATTTTTAGTCCATTTGTGTATAATGTATTTTTCTGGAATAACCTATATGAAATAAAACACAAATATTAATAATTTTTGGCATGTGTAGAACATGTGATAGTATATATCTACATTAGATACAAAATGTTATTATCACAAAACATATACATACATAAATTATAACACAATATACATAAAATCTCAATAAAGCAGACACACACACAGATATATACATATTACAATATACATAACTTTATATATGAATACAAATTGAGTCATATTACGATATATATCAAACAATCATTCTTAATACCTGAACACAGTGCTTGTTAAGCACATGAAGGCAATGACATCACAAAATCCCAACTTCCGAATACATTCTACAAGTGCATAAAACTTTTTCAATAAATGATATCGTGTGTTTGTACGTAACATCTAGCAACCACACCAAAAACTGATTTGTTGAATCATTAGTTTCGGAACATTCATGCAGCATCGATGAAATCTTCAAAAATTATTTCTGAAACATCTTATATGCTGCATTAATATATATGTCATTGGCATGCTGAACTATTTTAGATTCATTAGCAAAAATCTCAACATGAGCTTGATTGCTAAAATAATCTTATTCATTTGCATTGTTCCTCCAACGTGCCACAACATCAACAAAACAACGATAAAAATTGCATAAAGTTTCACTTTTTGAGAGACGTTCAGAAACAGACTTGTTTGGTTGTCTCACTCCTTTGAGAAGATAAAATACCATCAGAAAAAAATTTCTTACTAAATGTAGGGCACCATTTCTCTTTGATTCTATATAATTTCATCAACCATTTATTGTCGCAATAATCATACTTCGCCAACAACCTTCAAAACATTAAAAAGTATTCCATTAGTTGCATGCACAATAAGTATAGACCACATATATAAAACATTACAAGACCATGTATATTATGTTAATTCTCATGTACATTAGAGGTACATAAATTGTTCAAATGCCGAAATAAAAAAATAAAATAAAATAACAAAGTTACCTTGTCCAACATTTTTTGACCTCCTCTATGCAACATACATTCTTCATTACATAATTTAACATATCACAGAATCTCTTTTTCTTTCTTAAACCCTTAATATGGTTTTTTGAATTTTGAATCAGATGTCATATACATAAATGATGATGAGAATTCGAAAAAACTCTACAAATAGTTGCACCCATTGCAGTATAGTCTGTCATGATAGTAATTGGTTGTTTCCCTCTCATAGATCTTAAAAGAGTATTAAATAGCCACACAAAGGATTCAGTAGTGTCATTCGTCAAAAACCCACATCCAAACATTATAGTTCTAGAATAATGGTCCATATGAACCAGTAGATTCCCAAAAATATCATAGTCCTGCTTCATCCAACCATCTCTCCAAAAAATTGTGCATAAAGAAGAATTGCAATCTAAATCAAAATCAAAGTAAAAGTCATTTTCTTTATCCTTTCTCTCTCTAAGAATTTGAATAAGAGCATTTGAGTCGTCACCATCTAATTCTTTAGCTTTGTGAATAGCCAAACTATTGTACACATCTCTAGCAGTAAAGCCAAACAACGAATGACCCCCAGCCACCTTTGTGAGGTTCCTTAATGTATCACCAATAGCTACAACATTTTATTTCAACTCCATTATATAATCTAGTATACTTTTTAGAACAGACCTAAGTGATTGAAGAAGATGTCTCTGAATCAAAGGACATGGATCATAGTTATATTTAGTCTTATGTATTGTAACTATTTATTGTCCCAACCCTTCCTCAGTAAATTATATCATTGTCTCACAACTAGTGCACATATCTAATTTGGAGTAAGTTTTGTTAACTTCCCATATTCAATCTTTGCTCCCTCTTTGCCACAAACGAAACACTTCAAATAAATAGTTGTTAAACTAGAAACCATTATCTATGTATATTTATATATGTATCCATGTACACAAATATTAAAATGTATGCATATTTATTATTTAATTCAAAATATAATTATATTATCAACCACGCATACAACAATACAATTCTATGTAAATACATGTTTTAAATAACAAATATTAAAGGAAAAATGTATGAATATCATGATTTTTTTCAATGTATATAATTATAAACATGCATATATACTACTATCTCGTCACTCGAATCCGTATACATATAAACGTATGGATATGAAAATAACTACTTGTTAGTTTTGAATACAGAAAAGCTATTATTTGTATAAAAACTAATATTCAGAGTTGACATATCGTTTTGTTTCAGTATTAAATTTATTTCATTATATCATAGAACTAGATAACGAGGTGTGGAAAGACACAGTAGATCTCGTTATTGGTTAAAGTATTGATATATAAAAAGAATGCTCGTAACTGAGATAGTCTGAACAAACTATCGGCATAGTTTATCGTATGATTTGAAAATTAATTTGTCTAGACTAATTAAATCATACGGATGTGCCCGGGACATATTGAGCACGACCAGTTTGGATTGAATTAACTTGTACCGATCGACGTAATTAATTTCATCCCAGTATTCTAATCTCTTAATCCCGAGATTGGGATGAGTACGAGAGTTAGATATCGTATGCTTTGATTTGCCAAAGGGAACGGTCAATTGAGGCCTAAATCTCGGTAAGTTGGTATGTGGTGTTTAGCTCATTTGTGTGTCGTTGCTAGTCGAAGAAATCCACGTACAGGTTCACCGAGTTGATGGTGGTCCCAAGATGAGCTTGTAAGGTTTATTATGCTAAACCCGGCCAGTGGACTTTATGTCCGGTATAATAAGAAAGTCGAGTGGTACTAATCTCAGATACCAAGAAGTCGGTGAATTAATTTGCCAGTAAATTGATAAACCAACAAGCATTAGATCTTTGATGTGAGGAGATAGAAGAATAATAAAGTGAGCGCGATGTAAAGTCATTTTTGAGTGGTAGTTCTATAATTGGTCCGTTAGTGGTATGACTAACTATGCGTTTAACTAATCGATAAATGAATTAATTAATCCTAAAGGTTTAATTAATATTTAATTGACTAAGTGGATTAAGAAATTAATTCATATTGAATTAATTAATCCTAAGGTTCAATTAAATTAAATTAACAAAGTGGGTTAAGAAATTAATTCGAAAGGCTCGATTGGAGTTGACTAGTCTATGGAAGACTAAGGGATCAACGAAAGTCAAACATTAAGGCCCAACTCAAAATCCCACTAGGTCTCCTTAGAAGCTCCCTATAAATAGTCCATGTTAGGCACTTAACAAGACATAAGAAAATTTGTAGGCAAATGCCTTAAAGTGAGAAAGACAAGCCTAGCGAGAGAATTCTTTCTTCCTTATTGAGAATTCGTTTTCGAAGTTGGTTTGCGATCTTTCTTGTTCGAGAAACTCAGCCCACAATTCTAGAAGCCCAAGACCATCGCATGAAAGTTTGAACACTGCTCGAGAAGTCCGATCACTGCCCTTTTTTTGGCAGTTAGCGCCGTCGACATTTTTTGGATTTTCCGGCGCCGTTTTGGTGCATTTTCATTATGGGTTTTGTGATTTTGTTGTATTGATCCTTTGGCTTGTTCCTTTTTATTGGCCAAAGTCTAGATCTACGAGCAAATAGCTTACCTACTAAGTTTTATTGAGGCAGTGTGTGTTTTCATATTATAATCAAGTTCTCGGGCTAAATCGGTTTTCAGATCTGTGAGTTTCTTGAAGTGGGTTTCTTGGGATTCCTTCATTTTGCCTTGGGCCACTCCGTAGACACTAGTCCACACTAGTTCAGAGTTCTTTTGGAGTTTTTCTTTGGATTCTGAGTGGATTTCGTTTTCATGGAGATTTGGTTTTCTATATTGCTTGGAACTCGCTTCAAAAATATTATCTTTAATCCTTCCGCTTTAGTTAAAGATTTAATCTTTGAGCATCGTTTTAATAAATTGAACTAGTATAAGCCTAAATCCGTTTAGGGGAAATGAATTTGAGCCTGAGCCGAATCGAAAGTCTCCGATTCTGGAATGCATAGCACGAAAGTGAGATTTTTTTATTTAGCCAGGGCTTGTTCTGTTTCCTTCAAATTGGTATCAGAGCGAGTGTTTTGGCTTTATACTTATTTGATTTATTACACGGCTTTGTTTTGACTTTGTTATTTTTGCATTGTCATTATGTTAAATAGGTGGTTATTAATTCTCGGCTATTATGGTAGATTTATTTTTCATTCATAAACCCTAGGACATGTCTGGGCTCTTTTTTTTTTTTTTTAATGAAAATGTCTGTAATAGTAATAACCACAAGCTGGAAGCCGTGTAGGATTAGATAAATCTTGTATTAGAATTTAATCTAATGTTGTGGTCTTTAAATTCGTAGAGAACGCATTTGTGTATAGGAATTTATGTATTATGACGAAGACATTATTTTGGGTAACTCGTATTCGTGGGTTTTGGTTTATCATAATTTTGGGTGATTCCTAATTACGTAAAAAATCGAGAAAACCCAGACAAATTAGGAGGAACCAAATAACGAGTTGTTGAGGGCAAAGAGAATTTATGGTTTTTTGGTTTGTCGTAATTTTTGGGTGATTCCTAATTACGTAGTAAACCGAGAAAAATCGGATAAATTCTAAGGGACCTTATAACGAGTGAGAGTCACATGACAGGACGTGTCAACAAGGCGTCAAAGGAATTAACGATAGAGAAGGCCATAATAGTTGGGAAATGTTTATTTTGTATTTCCCGTATTTATGTCTTTTCGTTGATTGTGTGTTTTTTTTTATTTTGCATGAGCGAAAACAGACCATTTTTTTAATGCGTGTAATTAACTAAAGTTGATTATTCGCATATTAAAACTCTAACGATTTTATGGGTGCGAATATCCATAGTTAATATATTGCATGTTAAAACGTAAAAATCCTCAAACTTAAAAATGTAAGTGGGAGCGGGTTGGTATATATCCTCATGGCCTCCATTACGAATTCATATGTGATGTGGATTAGACCTATGCACTGGCCAAGGGCCTTCTTTCCTACGGATAAGTCTTCAATCCTAAGATCACTAGATTGAATTTCTAAAGGGATTACTATAGTGAGTTTAATTGGAGAATTACGACACCCTCTCTTCTGAGGCATTTTATCTCCTAAGTAACAAACTTAGAAGTCACGTAATGGCATACACTTAATGTACTATTTATAGTATTCCTCCCGCAAGGTTATGCTATTTATATGTATAGCTAAAAATATTGACTATTAATTTCATTGATCATAAGATCTTGGTCAGATAGTGAAATTAATGAACTTCGGTTCTTCTCGAACGAATGTGGCTTAGCGTAGACGTTTACCAAAGTGACCTGCATTAATCCCGATGTAAGAGATGTCAATGGGAGATTATATTATTTTCAAGGATATCAATATTTTTGAAAAAGAATACTGAAACTTGACTGTTTATTTTTTTAGTTTGTCGATATGGCATTTAATACAATATTTGTCACACTAAAGGAGAACAAGTTAACTGGTCCAAATTATATCAACTAAAAACGTGATTTGGACATTGTCCTCATGGCTAGGTGGCAGTGCAAGTACGTCCTCACTGAAGTATGCCCAGATGAGCCTAGGGATGACTCTTCTCCTGAGCATAGGGAAGCCTATCAAAAGTAGAGAAAGGCTGATGGGATGCTAGATGCTGCATTCTGACTTCCAGGTCGAATGCATTACAGCTTCAGCATCGGTCAATGGACTCTGTTTTTGACATTATGGCAAACCTAAAGGAGATGGTTGGTCATCAAGGCAGAGCTGCAAGGCAAGTAGTCATGTGAAAGCTAATGACTAGCCAAATGGCAGAGGGTATGCCTGTGGGTTATCCTGTACTTGAGATGATTAGTGACTTCAATGAAACTGAGGTATTAGGAGGAAAGATTGAAGGGGAAACCCAGGTCGATATCATACTCCAGAGCTTACCTCAAATTTTTGAGCAGTTTTGGCTGGACTATAATATGAAGCATCATATTTACACTCCTTCTGAGCTCTTAGTTGTATTGGTGTCTGCTAAAGGCCTCTTCCAAAAGAATAAACAAGCTTTGGCCACAGTCGGGCCTTCAAGTTCTTCTTCTGGGCCCAAAGCCAGAAAGAAGAAAAAGAGAGCCCAGAGGACTGCTAATCATAAGCCCAAGCCAGAAATTGCCAAGAAAAAGAAGCCGAAAAGCAACTGCTTCAAGTGTGGCAAAGGAAGACATAGGAAGTTTTATTGTCCAAAGCTCAGAGGTACAACCATCTCAGCCTTTATTACTGAGATATGTTTAGTGGTGATTCCCATAGATACTTGGTGTGTGGATTCAGGAACCAGTGATCATGTTTGTAATTCTTTGCAGGGTTTGCCAAGTAACCCAGATGCTTAGAGAGGGCGAGATGGAAGTTTACTTGGGTGACACTATCAGAGTGTCGGTAAAAGTAGTGGGAGTGGCTAGATTTATTTTCTAAATAATGTTGTAATAGTTTTTTGAAGAATTGTCCTTATGATCAAAGTTTTAGAAAGAATTTACTTGATGTTTCTAAACTCTTATTGGATAGTTATAAGTTCGTTTTATCAAATAATTCTGTTATTGAAAAGAACGAGAAACTTATATGTTCTAGTTTATTAATGGACAATCTCTTCTTAATAAAAATTAACTCCCAGTAGTGCAATAACACTGAGATAAATAACACATCATTGAATCATAATAAGAGGAAAGAACCGTGTAAAATGGACCAAGCTCGTTTTTGACACATAAGACTAGGTCATATAAACCTTAGTAGAATTCAAAGGTTGGTCAATGATAGGCCCTAAGGCTCATTAGATATTGACAGTTAATCAACCTACGAATTGTGCTTGGAGGGTAGAATGACCAAGAAGTTTTTAAGGGTCAAAAAGGTATTAGAGTTGGTTCATTCTGACTTATGTGGACCTATGATAATTCAGGCCAGAGGTGGTTTTCGAGTATTTTATGATCTTCACATATTACTACTCGAGGTATTTGTACTTTTACTTGATGCGTTACAAGTCCAAATGTTTTGGCAAGTTCAAAAAGTTTTGGACAGATGTGAAGAACCATCATTGTAAAAGTATCAAGTCATTATGATTCGATCGTAGTAGGGGAATAACTATCTGGTGAATTTAGGAGCTACTTATCAAATATGAGGATTTAATCCCAGTTGGCTGCACCTGGCACATTCCAGCAGAATGGTGTAGCAGAACAGTGAAAAAGAACTCTTATGGAAATGATTAGATCTGTGATGAGTTACAGTGAGTTGTTCCATTCGTTTTAGAGATATGTCTTAGAAACAGTGGCTTACAATATAAATCTTGTACCATCTAAGTCTGTGCCTTCAACCCCTGTAAAGTTATGGTCAGGGCAAACGTCCAGTATTAGACATCTCAGAATCTGAGGTTGTCCATCACATGTGGTAGATATGGACAAGTTAGATACAAGATTGGAGGTAATGTTGTTTATAGGATATCCCAGAGGAACAAATGATGGTTTATTCTATAGTGCTAAAAATCAGAATGTGGTGGTTAGTACCAACACTAGATTTTAGAAAATGACTATATTCTAAACCATAAACCAAGTAACAAGATTGTGATAGAAGAGCTTAAGGGACGGTCTAGAATTCCTGATGCACCAGTACAAGTAGATGCATCGCAGCATACTGCACGAGTTGTCACAGATAATGAGATTACACAGACGGTGCTTTATTGTAGTGGGAGGGTTATCAGACAACCCGAGAGGAACGTGAGCTTGGGAAAATCTTTGGATTTTGATCCCTGGCGCTCACAAACCAGATCCAGTGTCCGAATGAGCATTGATAGAAACTCAGTGATGTTTCATATACTTTATGTATATGTTATTCTTCTTATTGGCAACAGTAGGGAGGTATTGTCGACTTAAAGGCATAGTCATTTAAGCAAGTTTTATATGAATGATTTGGGAAAGTGTGGACATATCCTTGGGATCAAGATTATTCGAGATCGTATGAGATATTCACAGACACTTTCTCAGGATTCCTACATAGACATGAATCCGACTCATTTTAACTTGCAGAACTCCAAGAAAAGTTTCCAACTTTTCAGATGCATCTATCTAAGGAGCAGTCTCCTAAGTAGATAGAAGCCATGAAGACAGTTCCTTATCTGCATTAGGAAGTCTCATGTATACGTGTTGTGTACGAGGCTGATGTTTACTTTGACATCGGCATAGTTAGCAGATATCAGTGTAACCCAGGAAAAGCTTAAGTATTTGCATGGAATGAAGAACCAAGTTTTGGTATATCAGGCGCAAGAGCTAGGGGTTACACAGATTAGGGTTTCCAAAGTGATATGGACAAAAAGAATGTCTACCTCTGGGTTTGTGTTTACTCTGAGAGTGAAGCCATATTATGGCAGAGTGTCAAGCAGAAATGCATGGTAGACTCCACCATTAAGGCTGAATTTGTTCCTTCAGAGACATCGAAAGAAACAGTGTGGTTCAGGAACTTCCTATTGGATTTAAATGTAATTCCTGAGTTGCCCGGTTTTATCACAGTTTACTGCGATAACAATGGTGCAGTGGGAAATTTGAAGGAACCATAAATCCACAAGGAGAGTATACACTTAGAGTGCAAGTACCACCCAATACGAGAAATCGTAAAGAGGGGAGATGTGGGTGAATATAGTATTAGTAGACAACCTTGTAGATCCATTCACGAAATCACTGACTGCAAAAGTCTTTGAGAACTACGTGAGGGCATGAGAGTTAGACATTTGGCTGAACCTTAATAGTTCTCTAGTTTTTGGTGTGACATAGGAATAAATATATGAAACCAATTTTTATACTTCAGAGCATAGCTTTGAGTATTACTGGGAGATTGTTAGTTTTGAATACAGAAAAGCTATTGCTTGTATGAAAACTAATATTCACAGTTGACATATTGTTTTGTTTCAGTATTAAATTTGTTTCATTATATCATAGAACTAGATAACGAGGTGTGGAAATACACAGTAGATCTCGTTATTGGTTAAATTATTAATATATAAAAAGAATGTTCGTAACTGAGATATGCTAGAGTTGAATACATAAGCTATGCTTGTATTAAACATTTTCCTAGTTAATATATCGATTTAATGTTTTAGTTAAATTTGTTGTGCATTATTTGTCCATTTATATTATGTAGTTAGATGATGAGATGTCTTGTGTTACACAGTAGATCTCATCATTGGTTAAAAGACATAATATATAAATGAGGTTCGTAACCGAGACAGTTTTGGACAAGCTGTCGGTTTAGATTATTATGTGATTCAGATAATTGGTTGGTCTAAACTAATTGAATCATATAGATATGCCAGGGGCGTATTGAACTTGACCATTTAGAATGATTTGTCTTGTACTGATTTAATATATAAATCGTTCTTAGTATTCTACATCTTAATCTCTAGACTTGAGCAGGAATGAGAATCAAACATAGTGTACTTTGATCTGTCAATGGGTGAGGTCAATTGTGGCCAATAGTCTCAGTGGGTTGGTGCGCGTGTTTAGTTACTCGGTGTGCTGCTGCTTGTCGAAAGAAAACCATGTACCGGTGCATCCGGGGTGATGGTGCTCCCAAGATGAGTTCGTAATGTATATTATACTAAACTCGGCCGGTGGACTTATGTCCGGTATAGTAAAAAGGTCGAGTGGTACTAGTATCGGAATTAAAGAAGTTAATTAATTAATTAATCAGTAAATTAATAAATTAACGAGTACTATATCTTTGATGTAGGGATATTAAGAATTAATTAATTTTAGTTGTTCCGAAAGTAATTATGGTGTAGGATGGTAGTGCCAAAATTAATCCGTTAGTGGTACGATTAATTTTGTAATGGGTTAATTGAATAAGTAGAATTAATTAATTAATTAATTATTTCTAAGGGTTAATTAAGTAATTAACAAAGTGGAATTATTCAATTAATTAATTAAGTCTTAAGTTTCAATTAGAATTAGGAAATCCTAGAGATTAGGAAATCTGATTGGATTTGGTTTATTCTATTAGATTAGTTACCTAATTGGATTTGGAAACTAATTAATTACCTAAACCCATTAGGAAGGCCAATCTTAAACCAACTTGGGGTCTCTCTTGTAACTCTATATATAGACAAAGGATTAACAATTAGACAACACACAATTTATTAGTTTTCAAGACAAGAAAACTTAGAGAGAGAAAATTCTAGAGAGATAAAATTCTTCTCTCAAGGTCTGAATTTTTGAGCTTCAATAGGCGGCTGGAATTTTCCAAATTTTTCGATGGCGCATGGCTCTCTCTCTCTCTCCCTCCGGGCGGCGGTGCTGGAATTTTTCTGGCAAGTGGATTATGGTGATTTACTGATCAATTGTTCGTTAGATTGTTGCCCACACAACATACGATCAAAGTCTTGAGGCATACAAGAGAATCATCTGAGTTAACACGTTTCAAGAGGTCCTTTTCTATGATTCCATTTTTATTAGAGAATTATTGTTGCGTGATCTATCGACTGAGTACAAACCAAGATCCAGCGCAATGTTATCTCAAGCAAGGATTAGAATAGCGATTGCGCTAGAGTCTTAGCCTGGTCAAAGATTCTGATTCTGGAATGCGTAGCACGAAAATGAATTTTTGACCGGGCCCGGGCAGATAATCTTTTAATTGGTATCAGAGCCAGGTTTTGGGTTTTGTGCTTGTTCGATTTATTGCATGGTTTTATTTGCAGGTGGTTTTGAAATCCCAATTATTACAGTTGCGTTTGTATGGTTTTTAATTAAACCCTAGGACATGTACGAGTTTGGTTTTATTATGAATGCTTATAATAGTATAACCACGTGCTGAAGGCCGTGTAGGATTAGATCAAATTTGTAGTAGGATTTTTTCTATGTAATTCGATTTTTTTAATTTTTCTAGAAAGCCTTGTAGTAGGAGAATTAATTTTTGTAATCGAAGGTGTTATGGTGGGCAACTTGAATTCGTAGGTTTTGGGTTATCGTTAATTCGTAGAAACCCAAGAAAATGCAGAACGAATTGCAAGAAGACCAAATACCATGGGAAAAAAGTGAATGAGGGATCGGAGGTGGCCAGCGGTGTTGAGCATGCTGCCGACCGGCAGCAGCGCAGCTGCCGCCGCACAGGCAAGCGCTGCAGCAGCTGTAGACGCAGCAGCAGTGCACATCAACTGCTATGTGCCGTCGCGCGGCCTTTTTGGCTCGCGTTTTGGCCCATTTTTCTTCCAGATTTCGTTTTTTTGAAGTTTCAAGACTCAATCCATCGAGTGACGTGATGGGACATGCGATCAAGGCAGAAGATTGAAGCAATTAAAACCATGATAGTCGGAAAATTTATTTTTCGTATTTATTTCCCGTATTTGTAGTTTTAATTTTTGTGCTTTAATTTTTGTGTTGTATTTTAGATGCATGATTTTAAAGCATGTTGGTTTTATGTTTGCATATAACTTAGGTTTAGTTAATTGCATGTTAAAACCTGAAAAACCCTCAATTTAGAAATCTAAGCGGGAACTGGTTGGTTTAATATTCTCATAGCCACCATTACGGGTTCATATGTGATGTGGGTGGACTTGCGAGTTGGAATTAGGGCCTTCCTCCATTCGGATGAGTCCAACCACGAGATCACTAGATTATGAACTTCTAAGTAAGATGACTAGAGTAAGTTTAACTAGGAGAAATACGACACCCTCTTCATCTGAGACGCACTATCCTGAGGTAACAAGCTTAGAAGTCACGTAATGGCACACACTTAGTGTACGATTTGTAGTATTCCTCCCATCGAGGTTGAAAGAATATATGCTCGGGCCCAGCCAGAAACTTACTTTCGTGCTACGCATTCCAAAATCGGAATCTCTGGCCAGACTTAGATGCTAGCACGATCACTATTCCAACCCTTTTGAAATAACATTGCGCAGGATCTGGGTTTGTACTTATTCGATTTACCACGCAACAAAAATTCTTAATTAAAGTTAAAACATAAGAATTACCTATTGAAGCGTATACTCAGGTGATTCTCTTGTATGCCTCAAGACTTTGCTTGTATGCTGTGTGGGCAGCAATCTAACGAGCAATTGATCAGCTAATCACTACAATCCACCTGCCCGAAAAATCCCAGCACCATAGCACTTGGAACGTGTACTACACGCGCCCCTTACGAGGAGAGAGAAAGCCACGCACCGCCGCCAAAAATTGGACAAATTCCGGCAGGCCAAAAGGCTTAAGAAATCCAAAAATTCTGAGGGAGAAAATTTTCTCTCTCTAGTTTTCTTGTCTTGAAAACTTATGAATTGTATATTGTGGAATAGCTAATCCCTTGTCTATATATAGAGTTACAAGAGAGACCCTAAATTGGTTTAGGATTGGTCTTCCTAATGGGTTTAGGTAATTAATTAGTTTCCAAATCCAATTAGGTAACCAATCTAATAGGATAAACTAAATCCAAATTAGATTCCTAATCTCTAAGATTTCCTAATTCTAATTGAAACTTGAGGCTTAATTAATTAATTAATTAATTAATTTCACTTTGTTAATTACTCAATTAACCCTTAGGAATAATTAATCAATTAATTAATTCTACCTATTCAATTAACCCATTACAAAATTAATCGTACCGCTAACGGATTAATTTTGGCACTACCATCCTACACCAGAATTGCTTCCGAAACAACTTAATTAATTTATTCATAATCTCCCCACATCAAAGATGTAGTGCTCGTTAATTTATTAATTTACTGATAAATTAATTAATTAACTTCTTTAATTCTGAGACTAGTACCACTCGACCTTTTTACTATATCGGACATAAGTCCACCGGCCGGGTTTAGTATAATAAACATTACGAGCTTATCTCGGGAACACCATCAACCCGGACGCACCGGTACATGGTTTCCTTTCGACAAGCAGCAGCACACCAAGTAACTAAACACGCGCACCCAACCTACCGAGACTATTGGTCACAATTGACCTCACCCATTGGCAGATCAAAGTACACTATGTCTAATCCTCATGCCCGTTCGAGTCTATGGATTAAGAGATAGAATACTAAGAATGATTTGTCTATTAAATCAGTATAAGACAAATCATTCTAAATGGTCAAGTTCAATACGCCCCGGGCATATCTATATGATTCAATTAGTTTAGACAAACCAATTATCCGAATCACATAATAACCTAAACCGACAGTTTGTCCAAAGCTGTCTCAGTTAGGAACCTCATTTTTATATTATGTCTTTTAACCAATTATGAGATCTATTGTGTCACACAAGACACCTCATCATCTAACTACATAATATAAATGGACAAATAATGCACAACAAAATATAACCAAAACATTAATCGATATATTAACTGGGAAAAAGTACAATACAAGCATAGGTTATGTATTCAACTCCAACAGAGGTTACACTGGTTATTTGTACGGCTGAAAGCACTGACTATTAGCTACATTGATCGATAGATCGTTTGGTCAGATAGTGTAGTTAATGAACTAGGTTCTTCTCAAACGAATGTGGGTTAGCATAAACGTCCACACTATCGTGGCTTGCGAGAATCCCGGTGAGTGAAATGTCGGTGGTTTAAATTATTGTTTTGAGGAAAGTCAATAATTGTTTGAGTTTCCTTTTTTTTGAAATTCTAGATTTAATAAATGAAACATTGTCTATTTATTTTACAGTATTCGATATGGCATTCAAACCCTTAGCTACTATTTTACTGTATTCGATATGGGCATTGTCCTAACGGCTGAAAGCACTCCTGTGAGAGATCATATCGTTGACATGATTAGTAACATCAACGAGTCTGATGTAGTGGGAGGCGAAATCGATGGTGAAACCAGAGTCGATATTGCCCTCCAGAACTTGCCTAATAGCTATGAGAAGTTTTGGTTGAACTACCAGATGAATCAATTGTTGTGTACTTCATCCAAACTCTTAGCAGAGTTGGTGGAGGTTAAAAGTCTTTTTTAAGAGAAAAAGTGAGTTTTAGTCACAGTCAAAGCTTCAGAATCTTCTTCTGAGCCTGAGGCTGGAAAGAAGAAAAGAAAGTTCGAGGGAATAGCTCAAAAGGTGCGAATTGCGCCTAAGCTAGATATTACAAAGAAGAAGTCGAAAGACAAGTGCTTCATGTGCAATCAGACGGGATATTGGAAATCAGATTGTCCAAAGCTTAAAAGTATGACAGTTTATGCCTTAATTACTAAGACATGTTTAGCAACAATTCCCGCAGATACTTGGTGTGTGAATTTAGGCGCCACTAACCATGTCTGTAATTCTTTGCAAGGGTTCCAAGTAACCTGAAAGCTTAGAGAAGGTGAGCTGGACATCTACTTGGGTGACAGTACAAGAGTGTCAGTAGAAGCAGTGGGAGTAGCCAGCCTTAATTTCAAAAATTCTAGGCTAGATTTAGTTAGTTGTTTTTATGTACTGAGTTTTTGAAAGAACCTTGTTTCAGTTTCTAAACTCTTGAAGAATGGTTATAAGTATATTTTTTCTGATGATTCTGTTATTATTAGAAAAGATGGGAAACTTATTTGTTCTGGTTCATTAGCTGACAATTTGTTTATAATTAAATCAAACTCCCCTGTTGTGCAAAATATAGAGATAGATAGCGCATCATCTAACACTAATAAGAAGAAAAAACCTTCTAAAATGAATCAAACCTATCTTTGGCATCTCATACTAGGTCATACAAACCTTAGTAGGATTCAAAGGTTGGTTAATGATGGACCTTTAAGTTCATTAGAGATTGACAGTTATTCAACCTGCGAATCTTACTTGGAATGTAAGATGACCAAGAGACCTTTTAAGGCAAAAGGTTATAGATCCAAAGAAGTATTAGAGGTTATTCACTCTGAATTGTGTGGACCTATGTCAGTCTAAGCACGAGGTGGGTTTGAGTATTTCGTGATGTTCACGGATGATTACTCAAGGTACGGGTACATTTACCTAATGCGCCACAAGTCTGAATGCTTTAGTAAATTCAATGAGTATCGGGCAGATGTGGATATACATCATGGTAAGAGTATCAAGACACTATGATCAGACCGTGATGGGGAGTACCTGTCCCACAAATTTTGAGAATACCTCAGCGAGGTCGGAATTTAATCGCAGTTGTCTGCACCTGGCACACCACAGCAAAACGGTGTAGCAGAAAGAAGGAACAAAACTCTTATGGAAATGGTTAGGTCAATAATGAGCTATAGTGATTTGCCAAGTTTGTTCTGGGGATATGCCTTAGAAACAGCAATGTACATCCTTAATATTGTATCATCTGAAACCGTGCCTTCAACCCCAGTAGAGTTGTGGAATGGGCGTAAGCCCAGTCTAAGACATCTCAGAATTTGGGGTTGCCCAACACATGTGCTTAAGGCAGATGTGGCTAAGTTAAATGCAAGAACTGAAGTAATACTGTTTGTAGGATATCCTAGGAAAATGAAGGGTGGTCTGTTTTATAGTCCTAAAGATCAGAATATGGTGGTTAGTACCAACGCTAGATTTTTAGAGGATGACTATATTCTAGATCACAAGCCCAAGAGGAAGATAAAACTATAAGAGCTTTGGAGACAAACTGATAATCCTGATGCACCAGCACAAGTAGATACATCACACACTGCACAATATATCACAGATGATGGTCTATACAGGTGGTGCCTCGTCGTAGTAGGAGGGTTGTAAGACAGCCCGACAGGTTTATTGGCGTGGGAGAGGCCTCAGACCTAGTCCCAGGCACGCCTGAGCCTGACCTAGTAAACTACAATGAGGCTCTTCGAGATAAAGATGCAGAATCTTGGCGAAAGGCAATGATATCCGAAATGATGTTGATGAACCACAATCAACTCTGGGAGCTTGTGGACCTGCCTGATGGGTTTAAGCCCATTGGATGTAAGTGGGTCTAAAAACACAAGAGAGGACCTGACGAAAAGGTTGAAACCTTTAAAGCTAGGTAGGTGGCGAAGGGGTATACTTAGAAAGAGAGAATCGATTATGAGAAAACCTTCTCCTCGGTGGCCATACTTAAGTCGATCCAGATTCTCTTGGCCATAGCTAATCATTTAGATTATGAGATATGGCAGATGGATGTCAAGACAGATTTCCTTAACGGAAGTCTTGAGAAAACCATATTCATGCAGCAACCAGAGGGATTAGTTGAAAAAGTTCAAGAGCATAAGGTTTGCAGGCTTAAGAGGTCTATTTATGGACTTAAGCAGACATCTAGATCTTGGAACATCCAGTTTGATGAGGTAATCCAGTCATACAGATTTACTCAGTGTCCAGATGAGCAATGTGCATATCGCAGACATGATGGAAATGTGATGGTGTTTCTTGTACTTTACGTAGATGACATTCTATTGATTGGCAACAACAAGAAAGTGTTATCAGACGTAAAGGTATGGTTATCCAAACAGTTTGATATGAAAGACTTAGGGGAAGCGGGATATATCCATCGGATCAAGATAATTCGAGATAGTAGAAAACGTTCATTAACACTCTCTCAAGCTTCATACATAGATACGATTCTGGCCCGTTTTAACATGCTGAACTCCAAGAAAGGTTTTCTACCTTTCAGACATGGAGTGCATCTATCTAAAGAATAGTCTCCCAATACTGTTGAGAAGATAGAGGCCATGAAGACAGATCCTTATGCTTCAGCAATAGGAAGTCTCACGTATGCCATGTTGTGTACAAGGCCTGATATCTGTTATGTCGTTGGCATTGTAAGCAGATATCAGATTAACCCCGGGAAAGCTCATTGGAAGGCAGTAAAATGCATTCTCAAGTATTTATGTATAACGAGAGACCAAGTGTTGGTTTATCAGGCACCTGAGCTGGTACTCCTAGGTTACACAGATTCAGATTTCTAAGGCGATAGGGACAAGAGCAAGTCTACCTCAGGGCATGTGTTTACTCTGGGAGGTGGAGCCATAGCTTGGCAGAGTGTCAAGCAAAAATGCATGGCAGCTCTACCATGGAGGCTGAATACATTGCCGCATCAGAAGCAGTGAAAGAAGTAGTGTGACTCAAGAACTTCCTAGTGGACTTAGATGTGATTCCTGGTTTGCAGAAGTCTATCACAGTGTACTGTGATAACAACGGTGCTGTAGCAAACTCGAAGGAACCAAGAGCCCACAAGGCAAGTAAACACATACAGCGCAAGTACCACCTGATACGAGATATCATTAAGAGGAAGACGTGGTCGTGGCTAAGATAGCATCGGAGGATAACCTTGCAGATCCGTTTACGAAGACATTGACATCAAAAGTCTTTGAGGCTCACGTGGAGGGCATGGGGATCAGATACTTAGGAGAGCCATGATAGTTTTTCTAGATATATAGTAGAGTGTATAAAGTTGAATGTAGTTTTATACTTGAAGCACAACTTAAGTATTAGTGAGAGATTGTTAGAGTTGAATACATAAGCTATGCTTGTATTATACATTTTCCCAGTTAATATATCGATTTAATGTTTTGGATAAATTTGTTGTGCATTATTTGTCCATTTATATAATGTAGTTAGATGATGAGTGTCTTGTGTGACACAGTAGATCTCATCATTGGTTAAAAGACATAATATATAAATGAGTTTCATAACCGATACAGTTTTGGACAAGCTGTCAATTTAGGTTATTATGTGATTCAGATAATTTGTTTGTCTAAACTGATTGAATCATTTAGATATGTCTGGGGCGTATTGAACTTGACCATTTAGAATGATTTGTCTTGTACTGATTTAATAGACAAATCATTCTTAGTATTCTATCTCTTAATCCCTAGACTTGAGCGAGCATGAGGATTAGATATAGTGTACTTTGATCTGCCAATGGGTGAGGTCAATTGTGGCCAATAGTCTCGTTGGGTTGGGTGCACGTATTTAGTTACTTGGTGTGCTACTGCTTTTCAAAAGGAAACCATGTACCGGTGAGTTAGGGGTGATGGTGCTCCCGAGATGAGCTCGTAATGATTATTATACTAAAACCGGCTGGTGGACTTATATCCAGTATAGTAAAAAGGTCGAATGATACTAGTCATATTTTTCAAGATCGAGATCCCATGCAGAATCATTTTGTAATCACAGGATCGGATCAGTCCCTGCATCGGTAAGATCAAATTATTAGAATCATAAAAGTATAAAATGTAGGCAAAAAATCCAGCTAAAATTCACGTGTTTGGAGACATTTATGGACGTGGTGCTAGTTGTTCTGAGATGTTTATAGACTTGGTTCTAGTTGTTTTTAGATGTGGTGCTAGTTGTTCTGAGACCTGGTGCTAGTTGTTCTGAGATGTTTCTGGACGTGGTGCTAGTTTTCTTGGACGTGGTGCTAGTTATTCTGAGGCATTTCTAGATGTGGTACTAGTTTTTTTGGATATGGTGCTAGTTGTTCTGAGACGTGGTGCTAGTTGTTTTGAGATGTTTCTGGACGTGGTGCTAGTTTTTTTGGACGTGGTGCTAGTTGTTCTGAGACGTTTCTGGACGTGGTACTAGTTATTTTTAGATGTGGTGCTAGTTGTTCTGAGACGTTTTTGGACGTGGTGCTAGTTGTTCTGAGATGTTTCTGGACGTGGTACTATTTGTTTTTGGATGTGGTGCTAATTGTTTTTGACATGGTGCTAGTTGTTCTGAGACGTTTCTGGATGTGGTACTAGTTGTTTTTGGACGTAGTGCTAGTTTTTGTGGATGTGGTACTATTTTTTTTTTTTTTTTGTGGACATGGTGCTAGTTGTTTTGAGATGTTTCTGGACGTGGTACTATTTGTTTTTGGATGTGGTGCAAGTTGTTCTGAGACATGGTAGACTGTCTTTGTGAAAAAAAAAATCAGTTTAAGTAAAGAAGTCAAAATCATCTCCACTATCAATTTCTCTTACACCAACATTTTCATTTATAGCTCTCCCTTCATCTTTGCCTTGGTCACCATCTTCATCTTCATTTTCATCTTCATCCCTCAATACAAACCTTGGCCTTTTATCGATTTTCTTTCTCTTCTCATTTGCCCCACTAGTTCCTTCTCCATCATTTTCATTTCTAGCTATCTCTTCATCTTTGCTTTGGTCACCATCTTCATCTTTCTCCTCATCTTCATGTCCATCTTCATCTCTCAATACAATCCTTGGCCTTTATTCATATTATTTCTCTTCTCATTTGCCCCACTTGTTCCTTCTCTATCATCACTTACATTTAGCATAACTAGGTGATTATAAGGTACATATTTATATAAAAATTCAATAACTTTACACGAAATAAGTAAAAATAACTTACAAGTCCTTATTATCAAGGAAGAAAGTTCTTCAATTACTTGTTCATCCTCCTCTTCCTCATCCGAAGAGTTGTGTGGATTTGTATCCAAAATTCTCAACCAATTGTTGTTCTTTGGTAGCACAGGACCTTCTTTCTCAGTAATTCATTCATCATCAGATAGTAAATCATCAAACTCATATGAATTGCCCATCTTAAGTTCTTTCACATCTCTTTCTTTTTGTCTAGGTTGTAGCCTTAAGTTATACATAACAAACACTAATTTATCAAGCCTTTGGTGAGCCAATCGGTTCCTCTTCTTTGAATGTACATATTTGCAACACAGTAATTGCAATCCCTTAGAAGAAAGAGTAATCACGTTACTTAGAAGAAAAAATTAAAAAAAAATCAGAACTCACCATTTCAAACGCACTCCAATTGCGTTCACATCCTGAAGAACTACATGCTAAACTTAGAACTCTTATGGCAAACCTTTGCAATTCTGGACATTCATCACCATAAATTTCCCACCACTCAGCTACAATCCAACAAATGAATAATAAACAAACATGTATACCACCAAATTCTCAACATATCAAATTAGTTCGTACAAGAATGAACATGGCTCCATTGTGTGTATAGATTTCACAGCAGCGTCTTCCCCAAATAATCCTTTAGCATGTGTAAATCTAACAAGTTGAGGATACATTTTTTCTCACAATTTTGAATCAGGAACAAACTTCTTCATGCAATCAAAAAGAGCCAACTTGATCTCTGGATTCCCCTCAAAATTTGGGACATATTGGTATTTTGGATTTAAGTAATATCCAGCAAAATGTAAAGGTTGAATGAGCATTTTTTTTACATCTTGAATCGATGATCTTAATGATAGGCTCATACCTACAAAACAATAGAAAGTGTGTGTACACATACATTCAAAACAAGAGTGGAGACATTTACCTTTTCTTTGTGTGATTCAATTTTTTTTTTTTTATTTCTTCTTTTGCAACTCCAATGGCTTTGTATAAATACCCCATAGAAGGTTTCTCATCGGAATCAACCATCCTCAAAACCTTAATGATTGGTGATGCAATCTTCAAACACAGCTCAACATTTGCCCAGAAATTTCCACCATAAAAAACAATATCACAAGCTTCTTTTCCCTTTTTGTTTCTTAGAATATACACTTCATTTCCACTTATCCAAAGCAAACAAGCCTATCAAATCACCTTTTAACTCATGAAGGTGCCTAGAGTTAGAAATGATGTAGCAAAATGTGTGACTCCAGGCCTAACCAACTCCTTACCCTTAGTGAATTCTTTCATCCAATTCACAAGTGTTGATGAAGAGTAAATGAACGATACAACTAACTTACCTTTGGCTATAGTCACTTTTATTGGTGTATGTGCCCTTTTGAGGGCTATTTATGTAAATAAACTTTGAAGGTTATTTATGTAAATAAGACATTTGTCGTTTGATTGATTATTTAATCTGATGAGTTAATTTCATGAAATTAAATTCTTGTGCATATTGAATTTCATGAAATCGATCCGCCAAAAAGAAACACTCCATGGACTTTTAGATCATGAGTGATTCTTTTGAGTAGTACTCGTACGAGGATCCTTAGACCAGAAATCACTGCATAGTCTTAGGTGAATTAGAGTGTGCTTTGACATATGCCTAACGGGACTGTAACAGGTTGCCAAGTACGGGTATGATTGGGTACGCTATGAGTCACGCTAAGGTATGTAGGTGAAGTGATGGGACTACAAGTCTCTCTTAAATGAGAGATGATATCTTGGCCGCTTGATAGTGAACTGAGAAGTGCATGGCCGTGCCCAAGAAATGATAAGGGTTATCATTTGCTTGATTAAGTTCAGTGCCACTAAGAGATCAAGTAAAACGTTTAGCTATATAAGGATGATTGGTTCCATGCCTTATGCTAAACTGGATATCAGTGTAGAGGACATTACGTAGTATACTCAGAAGGTTGTGTTGAATCACCATTCGACCCTCCGTTCTGAATTGTGTAGTCATTATGTCTTGCTAGAGACCACTAATGATTTATGGATTAGTTAATGAGATTAATTTATTCATTGTCAATTTAGAATGGGCCTACAGGATCGCACATAAGTGAGTTCGATGATTCAGAATTAATTAAATTGCCTGTTTTAAGTATAAGAGTTATACTTAAATTGATAATATTTAATAAATAGTTTAATTAAATATTATTGAAGAGTATTATGGTATTAATTAAGAGTTAATTAATTACCTAGGAAGAATTGAATTGGGCTGACAAATCAAGGGACCTAATTGTGAATTGAGGTTCTTGACCCATCAGCCTGATCCATGGATCAATGGGTTGATCCATGGTGTTGGTTAAACCCAATAGTAAATAATTAATTATGATTAATTATTTATTTAACAAATACTTCTCAAATCAGAGAAGTATCTGTCAGTTCAGAGTTTTTAGAAAAATTGGTTTTAAACACGTTTCAAAAGATTTTTTAAGTGAGACTCTCTGAGACTGAAAAAGAAAGAGATAGACGTTCTTCCAAAAACTTTTTCCCAGAGAAAAATCGTTTTTCTCTTGACAGGCACTTTTGGGCTGGCACCGGTTCTGAGAGACTCCAGTGCAAGATCGTAGAGACAATTCACGTGAATTGTTGGTGAACGCTATCTTCTCAGAGGAGCCAGGCGTCTGTACAACCGATTACGCTTCAAGGGTAAGACCCGATCCTCTTAGAATTTAGGCTATTCCGTAGCATAATTTAGGAAATTATGCATGCCTAGTTCCAACAGTGGTATCAGAGCCATAGGTTAATTTTGTTTTAATTAAAATTGTTTTAGTTGAAACAAAAGGGTTTAGAATCGGGGCTATCAAAATTTTTCCCTTTATGGCCAGAAACTGGAAAAACGGGTTTATATCAAATTTGGGTTTCTGGGTTCTTCAAAATTGGTCTTTTCCTTTTTGTTGCATCTTTGGCCAGAAAACCAATTTTATTCTGTTTTGTTTTGGTGGCCGAGTCACGGGCAAACCGGGCTGTCCGTCCAAGCTTATGCTTTGGATTGTTTTGGTTTTGGGTTTATTTCGCCGGAAAAACGGGATGTACCCAGAAATTGGATATCGGGGTTTAAAAGAATTTTTACCGGAAATTGGTTTTGGTGTTGTTTGAATTCCGTTTTCTGGGCTGCCAAATTGTTTGGCCGGATGGTTTTTTTTTTCTTGTCGGAATTGTTCCGCCATTGTTATGGTTCTAAATGTTGCTGAGAAATTGGTTTGGAAACTGGGTTTTCATCACCGGAAAAACGATTTCAAAAGTTTTTTTGATTTTGGTTTTCGTTCTGGAAAAATGGGCTGCTGGTTGTTGTTGCTGGTTATATTTTTATCCACAGGTGCTCGGTCGTCCGAAGAACGGCGAAGATGGAATCCATGTTGGCGGGCTACTTCGGTTTCGTCGAAGCGGTCGCTGGGTTCGCGTCTGGGCTCGATTGGCGCCGGAAATGAGCAGTGGCGAACGTCGCCGCTGCGTTTCCTGGTTGATCGAAGCCGGGGATCGCAACTGATGTTGTTGATTCTTCGCCGGAAGTCTTGCGAATTTTGAACGGCGATTATCGTCGCTCGGAGAGGCCGCTATTGGGGACAGAAAAGTTCTGACCACCAAGACAAGAGACGCCGGAAACCGATGGGTTCACCGGGGAAGACGATCGGAGCTGGCGGAGGGTGGTTGAAGCCCTAGGGGCTAAAATGACTAAAATAACCCCGCCGCAGCTTCTAAACCCTAATCAGCCAAAAAGAAAAATTTTAAAATTTATAAAATGGCCCCAGCAGTTTTTTGTTTCCCTTAAACCCTAGCCCAAAAATTTTGGTTATTTACTAAATGACCCCAAAAAGTTTCAGAATATTAAAATTTTAATTTTTTTGAATTTTATTTAATAAGATTTTAATTAAATAATCTTATTAGATAAAGATATGATTAATTTATAATTTTATCCTATAAGTTTAAATTTAAAATTTTGAAATAAATTATTTTAATTAGATTAGGATAATTAGAATTGTTTAAATTTAAATTCAAAACATTATCTTAATTAGATTAGGATAATTAGAAAAGATAAATAAATAATTAATTAATTAGATTAATTGTTATTTATTTATTTTATTTTACTTATGATGCTTAAATTTAAATTGTTTAAATTTTATTTGAAGCATCATAATTATGTAAGTAAGTCCATGCATCATTCGATTAAAATGAATGAACATGGGATTGATTAAAATTGATCATGACACGATCAATTTTAATAGTGTAAGAGTTACACAATCCCTAATTAAATGATTCGGCTTAATAAAATTGGCTTGTATGAAGCATATACATTTGTGTGTTTTTATATGCATGAATTGGGCTTAAAATTTATTATTTAAATTTTTGGGCCTGTGAGCCATTTTAATATTGGGCCTGCGTGCCTATTAAATAATTATGTAATAGTTAGGCCCAAAAGGAGGTTCCGAAGGAATCCATGGTGGAGCCTAGGAAAGGAAGCCCAAAATGGAGGCCCAAAAGAAGTTTTTTTTTAAAGGCCCTGTAATAGATTAGAGCCCAATTCATCGCATTTCCACAATTTTATTTTATGTTTTGTGAATGAATGAAAACGACAATGCATGTTAAGCCGATCAAACTAAAATCCCAAAAACCCGAGTTGATTTTGCTTCCATACTTGGGGGCCCGCCAGAGCGTCAAACGTCTGCGGACTTGGAGAGCCCAAGGGCCTCAGGTTTTCTTCGTGCGGCGAGTTGTCACATAATAGGTGCCCTACTTTATCACTACCACTTGTTATAGAAAAACTGTGTGGGTATCGATTGATGTGATGCCTTGAGGGATGGTTTAACTTGGGAAAATTAATCCTAGCTTGACCCGATAAGTTGACTAGGGATTAATTTTGCAAAGATAGGATGGTGTCAAACATTTGGAATGTTCATCCTATCACCGAAAAGTTGCATAATGATGTAATTGGAAATCGTTAAATAACATAGGGATGTGATTTGAACGTTGCCTACCAAAAGAGCCCAATCCCTACGATACTTGCCAAAGCAAGACTGAGGTTGACTCTTTGTGGATTTTCGACCCACAATCTAGCACCAACACAAAATTGTTTGGGATTTCAATTTTGGCTATTGTGGAAAATATTTTAAAAACTCATTCTAATGTTTTGCATATTCTTTTGTAGAAATGGCATCTACTAGCACTAATACATCTAATCTCACTCTAAGAAGCATTTTGGACAAAGAAAAACTTGTTGGTCCAAACTTTTTAGATTGGGAAAGAAACTTGAGAATTGTTCTCAGACAAGAAAGGAAGCTAAATATCTTAGACGCTGCTTTACCTGAACCACCTGTAAATGATACGGCTGTTGTTCAACGAGCATGGGAAAAGCTGAAAAGCGATTCTGATGACGTGACATGTCTGATGCTCGCGACTATGTCAGGTGAGCTTCAGAAACAATTTATGAATTTGGAAGCGTTCCAAATATATAGGTCACTAACGGAAATGTTCCGTGAACAAGCCCGTAACTAAAGGTTCGTTACGATAAAAGCATTGATCTCGTGCAAGATGGCGAAGGGTTCGTCATTAAGCACGTATTTGATCAAGATGAAGGGGTATATTGATACCCTAGAGAGATTAAATGCACCTCTTTCTAGAGAGTTAGCCATTGACATCATCTTGGCTTCACTGCCTGATGATTACAATGACTTTGTGGTGAACTATAACATGCATAACATGGAGAGGACAATTCCTGAGCTCCATGAAATGCTTAAAAATACTGAGCAAACCCTTCGGAAGGCAACGCCAGTACTTGTTGTAGAAAAAGGTAAGGGCAACAAGAGAAAGTTTAAAGGCAAAGCAAAAGTTGCTGAAAACAAGAAGCCTCGCAGTAAGACTGCTCCTAAGGCTCAGCCTCAAACTCCTCCTGCTAAGAAAAATGCTTAGAAGGACGCAGTATGTTTCCATTGCAATCAGAAGGGGCATTGGAGAAGAAACTGCAAGCTGTTTCTTGAAGAGAAGAAACAGAATCCTTCGGCTTCAGGTATCTTTGTTATTGAAATTAATCTTTCTATGTCCACCTCATGGGTATTAGATACCGGATGTGCACATTTGTACTAATGTGCAGGGACTGAGCAATAGAAGGATGACAAAGAAAGGCGAAGTAGATCTCCGAGTGGCCAACGGGGCAAGAGTTGCAGCCGTTGAAGTTGGAGATTACACTTTGTCTTTGCCTTCCGATTTAAACATTGCTTTAGAGAATTGTTATTATGTACCTACTATAAGTAGGAATATTATTTCAATTTCTTGTTTGGATATTAAAGGATTTCGTTTTATTATTGGTAATAAATCGTTGTCTTTATATCAAAAAGATGTTTTATACGGAGTTGCAAATTTGTGCAATGGCCTATATATCTTGGATTTAACCCAAGAGAAACCAGTTTATAACATTGAAAAGAAAGCCAAATTAGTTCAATCTGATTTAAATCCAACATATCTGTGGCATTGTCGTTTAGGCCATGCAAATGAGAAGCGAGTTCAGAGACTTCATAAGGATGGAGTGCTTGGGTCATTTGATTTCGAATCATATGACACATGTGAATCCTGTTTGCAAGGCAAAATGACGAAGAGTCCTTTCAGCAAGAAAGGCGAGAGGACTAGTGAGCTATTGGCTCTAATACATACAGATGTATGTGGACCAATGAGCACACAAGCCAGAGGTGGATTTGAATACTTCGTGACTTTTACCGATGACTATAGTAGATATGGTTATGTCTACTTAATGAGGTATAAAAATGAAACTTTTGAAAAGTTCAAAGAGTTTAAAAACGAAGTATAAAATCAGTTAGATAGAAGGATTAAGGCTATTCGCTCCGATAGGGGAGGTGAATACCTTAGTGATGAGTTCGATGGCTATCTAAAACAGTGTGGAATTGTTTCACAGCTGACTCCACCAGGAACACCTCAATGGAATGGTGTATCCGAGAGGAGGAATCGGACTTTATTAGATATGGTTCGATCTATGATGGGCCAAGCGACTCTCCCTATGTCCTTTTGGGGCTATGCCCTCCTTTCAGCTGCCTACTTACTAAATCGTATTCCATCTAAGGCAGTAGATAAGACTCCATATGAGATGTGGACGGGTCAAAAACCCTATATGTCATATCTACGAGTTTGGGGTTGTCAAGCTCATGTAAAGCGTTTACAAAGTAGTAAGCTTGAACCTAAAACTGACAAATGCCTGTTTGTGGGATATCCTAAGGAAACTAAAGGATATCAATTCTACAATCCAACTGAGAACAAAGTGTTTGTTGCTCGAGGAGCCACTTTCTTAGAGAAAGATTTTCTCTACAAGAAAGATAGTGGGAGTAGAATAGAACTTGGAGAAGTTCCAGAACCACAAGAGAATGTAGAACGATCTACAGAAGCTGAGATGGAAGTTGACATGGGAACTCATGAAGATGAGCAGCCTGAGTCAACAACACAAGAACCTAGAAGGTCTAGTAGATCTCGTCATGAACCCGAGAGATACGGATTTCTCGTAACTGACGATCAAGATTTGATCTTGGTGGACTCTAATGAGCCCGTGAACTACAAACAGGTTTTAGAAAGTCCAGATTCGGATAAATGGCTACAAGCCATGGAATCTGAAATGTAATCCATGAGGGACAATAAAGTGTGGACTTTGATTGACCCTCCTATTCAGGCAAAGGTTATCGATTGCAAGTGGATTTTCAAGTTAAAACCTGGCGGGATCTTCAAGGCACGACTAGTGGCTAAAGGTTTCAGACAGACTCATGGTATAGACTATGATGAAACCTTCTCCCCTGTCGTGATGCTCAAGTCCATTCGGACTATGCTCGCCATAGCTGCATATTATGACTATGAGATATGGCAGATGGATGTTAAGACGGCTTTCCTAAATGGAAACCTACTCGAGGATGTTTATATTAAACAACCCGAGGGATACATCGATCAAGAGCATCCAAATCGTGTATGTAAGCTTCAGAGGTCCATCTACGGACTAAAGCAAGCATCTCGGAGTTGGAATCTTCGTTTTGACGAGGCAGTAAAAGGTTACGGCTTCATAAAGAACGAAGATGAACCTTGTGTTTACAAGAAGGTTAGTGGGAGCAAGATAGTTTTCCTTGTCCTATATGTGGACGACATCCTACTCGTAGGAAATGACATTCCCATGTTGAAAGATATCAAACAATGGTTGGGGAGTGTATTTTCTATGAAAGACTTATGAGAAGCTGAAATGATAATGGGTATCAAAATCTATAGAGATAGATCACAGAGGCTTCTAGGACTAAGTCAAGAAGGGTACATAGACAAAATATTGAAGAGGTTCAATATGTCTAACTCTAAGAATAGTATGGTACCATTCAGACATGGCCTTCTCTTGAAGAAGAACCAAGGTCCTTCAACAAGAGAGGAGAGGGATACAATGAGTAGAGTTCCATATGCTTCGGCAATAGGATCTATCATGTATGCCATGTTGTGTACCCGCCCGGATATCGCACATGCACTGAGCATGACTAGCAGATACCAACAAGATCCTGGAATGGCTCATTGGACTGCAGTCAAAGCAATCCTAAAGTACTTGCGAAGGACTAAATGATTGATGCTAGTGTATGGAGGACAAGAACAGCTCATCGTACAAGGTTACGCTGATGCTGCTTTCCAAACAGATCAAGATGACATGAAGTCACAATCAGGCAATGTGTTTAGTCTGAATAGCGGTGCAATAAGTTGGAAAAGCTCAAAGTAAGATACAACAACCGATTCTACAACAGAGTCTGAGTACATTGCTGCATCAGATGCTGCAAAGGAAGCTGTTTGGTTGAGAAAGTTCGTGTTAGACATCGGAGTGATACCGAGTATCCAAGATCCGATAGAACTTTTCTGTGATAATAACGGGGCCATCGCACAAGCTAAGGAGCCTCGGTCACACCAGAAAACCAAACATATACTTAGAAGGTTTCACCTCATCCGAGAGATCATTGATCGAGGAGATGTGAAAGTGTGCAAAATAGGGTCAGACGACAATGTAGCAGATCCTCTCACAAAAGCTCTACCGCAGTCAAAGTTTGATAGACATGTAATAGAGCTTGGTCTTAAACAGTTTAGGACATAGCCTTTCAACGGGCAAGTGGGAGATTGTTGGTGTATGTGCCCTTTTGAGGGCTATTTATATAAATAAACTTTGAGGGTTATTTATGTAAATAAGACATTTGTCGTTTGATTGATTATTTAATCTGATGAGTTAATTTCATGAAATTATATTCTTGTGCATATTGAATTTCATGAAATCGATCCGCCAAAAAGAAACACTCCATGGACTTTTAGATCATGAGTGATTCTTTTGAGTAGTACTCGTACGAGGATCCTTAGATCAGAAATCACTGCATAGTCTTAGGTGAATTAGAGTGTGCTTTGACATATGCCTAACGGGACCGTAACAGGTTGCCAAGTACGGGTATGATTGGGTACGCTATGAGTCACGCTAAGGTATGTAGGTGAAATGATGGGACTACAAGTCTCTCTTAAATGAGAGATGATATCTTGGCCACTTGATAGTGAACTGAGAAGTGCATGGCCGTGCCCAAGAAATGATAAGGGTTATCATTTGCTTGATTAAGTTCAGTGTCACTAAGAGATCAAGTAAAACGTTTAGCTATATAAGGATGATTGGTTCCATGCCTTATGCTAAACTGGATATCAGTGTAGAGGACATTACGTAGTATACTCGGAAGGTTGTGTTGAATCACCATTCGACCCTCCGTTCTGAATTGTGTAGTCATTATGTCTTGCTAGAGACCACTAATGATTTATGGATTAGTTAATGAGATTAATTTATTCATTGTCAATTTAGAATGGGCCTACAGGATCACACATAAGTGAGTTCGATGATTCAGAATTAACTAAATTGCCTGTTTTAAGTATAAGAGTTATACTTAAATTGATAATATTTAATTAAATAGTTTAATTAAATATTATTGAAGAGTATTATGGTATTAATTAAGAGTTAATTAATTACCTAGGAAGAATTGAATTGGGCTGACAAATCAAGGGACCTAATTGTGAATTGAGGTTCTTGACCCATCAGCCTGATCCATGGATCAATGGGTTGATCCATGGTGTTGGTTAAAACCAACAGTAAATAATTAATTATGATTAATTATTTATTTAACAAATACTTCTCAAATCAGAGAAGTATCTGTCAGTTCAGAGTTTTTAGAAAAATTGGTTTTAAACACGTTTCAAAAGATTTTTTAAGTGAGACTCTCTGAGACTGAAAAAGAAAGAGATAGACGTTCTTCCAAAAACTTTTTCCCAGAGAAAAATCGTTTTTCTCTTGACAGGCACTTTTGGGCTAGCACCGGTTCTGAGAGACTCCAGTGCAAGATCGTAGAGACAATTCACGTGAATTGTTGGTGAACGCTATCTTCTCAGAGGAGCCAGGCATCTGCACAACCGATTACGCTTCAAGGGTAAGACCCGATCCTCTTAGAATTTAGGCTATTCCGTAGCATAATTTAGGAAATTATGCATGCCTAGTTCCAACAACTTTGAGCACTGGGTCTAACTTATCGAAATCTTCCAACATCAAATCTAAACAATGGGCAGCACAAAGGGTCCAATACAACCCTGTCTTTTCTCCATCAATAATCTCCCGACAGCCTTGTAATTAGCCGCATTATCAGTGACAACTTGTACCACATTAGCCTCTCCAACCTTCTCCACAACCTCATCCAACATCTCAAAAACCTTCTCAGCAGTTTTACATATATCTGTTGTTTCCTTAGACATTAAAAATATAGTTTCACCAGGACTGTGAACAAGAAAGTTCACCATTGTTCTTTTTCTTTGATCAGTCCATCCATCAGACATAATAGTGCAACCAAATTTTTCCCAAAAAACCTTGTGTTTTTCAACAACTTTCAACACATCAGCCACTTCCCACTTTAGCAATGTTTCTCTCAATTCATGATATGAGGGTGGTTCAAAACCCTTTCCAAACTCTCCTATTTCTTTCACCATTTGTTTATTTTTTACAGCATTAAAAGGAATAGCACAAGAATAAAACCACCTTGCAATAGTTTGACAAACAGCATCTCTCGAATGTCTTTTCCAACTATCATTTAAAGTAACTTGTTTCCCCTTTTGATCAGCAATGATTTTTTGACAAAACTCATCCATTGAGCCAATACTGGATGTTTTCTACTTAGAAATACCTTTAGATGATGCCACACTAGCAGAAAAAGGAGACAACATTTCAATCATTTCATCCCTAACTTCATCAGGAACTTGAACACATGGAGAACCATCTTTATGTGTACCTGCTAGATGATGTTTTAACCTATAAATGCCCCCAGATCTAACTTCATGACAAAACTTACATTTAACCTTTTTACTAGCAGCATCAATATCAATACCATATTTCCAGGCAGGATCTAAACGAGATCCAGGAGCATTACTTCGAGTTTTATTTGCTCGCTTTGCAACAGACGAACCAATACTAGACATTTGCAAAATTTTTACACGAACGAAACTGTAATGTGCAAGAAATCAATAAAAAAAATAAAGCTCTGGGGGAACCGATTAAACAAGACATACATACCTTTGAGGTCAGGCAACCGAATTATTTTCCCGGCATAAAGCTCCGGGGGCTGACCACGAAGCAATCGAATCGCACTGGTGGTATGCGAGGAGACAATCGACAACAACCTCATGCTTGAATAAGTTTCAATTTGCAAATTGGGTCTAAACAAGAGAAATTGAGGTAAATTTGAAAAACGATGTCATTTAAAACATTGGCCAAACACGAATTTTTGGACGTGGTGCTAGTTGATTTTGACGTGGTGCTAGTTGATTTTGACGTCGTGCTAGTGTTCTGAGACGTGGTGGACTGTCTTTGTGAAAAAAATCAGCTTAAATTCACATGCATGGATGTAGACGTTTCTGGACGTGGTACTAGTTGTTCTGTGACGTGATGGTCTTTTTTTGTGAACAAAATCAGTTTAAATTCACACGAATAGATGTAGACATTTCTCGACGTGGTGATAGTTGTTTTTGACGTGGTGCTAGAGTTCTGAGACGTGGTGGACAGTCTTTGTGAAAAAAATCAGCTTAAATTTACATGCATGGATGTAGACGTTTCTGGACTTGGTTCTAGTTGTTCCGTGACGTGGTGGTCTATTTTTGTGAACAAAATTAGTTTAAATTTACAAGAATAGATGTAGATATTTCTGGACTTGGTGCTAGTTGTTTTTGACTTGGTGATAGTGTTCTGAGACGTGGTTCTAGTTGTATTTGTGAAAAATAGCTTAAATTCACATACATGGATGTAGACGTTTTTGGACATGGTTCTAGTTGTTTTTTTATGTGGTGCTAGTGTTCTGAGACGTGGTGGATTGTCTTTGTGAAAAAAATATCTTAAATTTACATGCATGGATGTAGACGTTTATGGACATAGTACTAGTTGTTTTTGACGTGGTGCTAGTGTTTTGAGACGTGGTGGACTGTCTTTGTGAAAAAATAGCTTAAATTCACATGCATGGATGTAGACGTTTCTGGACGTGGTGGACTGTATTTTCCCTATGGATCATATAGACTCTTGAAATCAGTCCGATCACACGATCCCATACGATTATGTCCGATCCCACTACAATCCCACATATAAACTCGATCCACAATGATCCTGGATCGATTTTGTGGTTTTGGAGCGTAAGATCGTCCGATCCTACGATCCAGATCGCGATTTTTTAAACTATGGTACTAGTCCCAGAATTAAAGAAATTAATTAATTAATTTATCAGTAGATTAATAAATTAATGAGCACTATATCTTTGATGTGGGGAGATTAAGAATTAATTAATTTTAGTTGTTCCGGAAGCAATTCTGGTGTAGGATGGTAGTGCCAAAATTAATCCGTTAATGGTACGATTAATTTTGTAATGAGTTAATTGAATAAGTAGAATTAATTAATTATTCCTAAGGCTTAATTAAGTAATTAGTAAAGTAAAATTAATTAATTAATTAAGTCTTAAGTTTCAATTAGAATTAGGAAATCTAATTGGATTTGGTTTATCCTATTAGATTAGTTACCTAATTGGATTTGGAAACTAATTAATTACCTAAACCCATTAGGAAGGCCAATTCTAAACCAACTTGGGTCTCTCTTGTATCTCTATATATAGACAAGGGATTAGCAATTAGACAACACACAATTCATTAGTTTTCAAGACAAGAAATCTTAGAGAGAGAAAATTATAGAGAGAGAAAATTCTTCTCTCAAGGTCCGAATTTTTGAGCTTCAATAGGCGGCTGGAATTTTCCCAATTTTCCGGCGGTGCATGGCTCTCTCTCTCTCTCTCTCTCTCCCTCCGGGCGGCTCATGAATCACATGCGCTAGGTGTGGCGGTGCTGAAATTTTTCTGGCAAGTGGATTGTGGTGATTTGCTGATCAATTGCTCGTTAGATTGTTACCCACACAACATACGATCAAAGTCTTGAGGCATACAAGAGAATCACCTGAGTTAACACGTTTCAAGAGGTACTTTTCTATGATTCCGTTTTTTATTAGAAAATTATTATTGCGTGATAAATCGAATAAGTACAAACCAAGATCCTGTGCAATATTATTTCAAGCAAGGATTGGAATAGCGATCGTGCTAGAGTCTAGGCCCGGTCAAAGATTCTGATTCTTGAATGCGTAACACGAAAGTGAGTTTTTGACCGAGCTCGGGCAGATAATCTTTCAAGATAGTATGAACATACTATCGGTATAGGTTATCGTATGATTTGGAAATTAGTTTGTCTAGACTAATTAAATCATACGGATGTGCCCGGGACGACCAGTTTGGATTGAATAAACTTGTACTGATCGGCGTAATTAATTCGATCCTGGTATTCTAATCTCTTAATCCCGATATTGGAATGGGCATGAAAATTAGATATCGTATGCTTTGATTTGCCAAAGGGTGCGGTCAATTGAGGCCTAAATCTCGGTAAGTTGGGTATGCGGTGTTGAGCTTCTTTGTGTGTCGTTGCTAGTTGGAGGAATCCACATATCGGTTCGCCGGGTTGATGGTGCTCCCGAGATGAGCTCGTAACGTTTATTATGCTAAACTCGGCCGGTGGACTTTATGTTCGATATAATAAGAAAGTCGAGTGGTACTAATCTCGTATACCAAGAAGTCGGTGAATTAATTTGTCAGTAAATTGATGAACCGACGAGCACTAGATCTTTGATGTGGGAAGATAGAAGAATAATAAAATGAGCGATGTAAAGTCGTTTTTGAGCGGTAGTTCCATAATTAGTCTGTTAGTGGTAGGACTAATTATGCGTTTAACTAATCGACAAAGTGAATTAATTAATATTTAATTGATTAAGTGGATTAAGAAATTAATTCATATTGAATTAATTAATCCTAAGGGTTCGATTAAATTAAATTAACAAAGTGAGTTAAGAAATTAATTCGAAAGGCTCGATTGGAGTTGACTAGTCTATGGAAGACTAAGGGGTCAACGAAAGTCAAACATTAAGACCCAACTCAAAAGCCCACTAGGTCTCCTTAGAAGCTCCCTTTAAGTAGTCCATGTTAGGCACTTAACAAGACATAAGAAACCTTGTAGGCAAATGCCTTAAAGTGAAAAAAACAAGCTTAGAGAGAGAATTCTTTCTTCCTTATTGAGAATTCTTTTTCGAAGTTGGTTTGCGATCTTTCTTGTTCGAGAAACTCAGCCCAGGATTCTATAAGCCCAAGACCATAGCCCGGAAGTTTGAACGCCGCTCGAGAAGTTCGATCGCCGTCCTTTTTCCGGCCAGTTAGCGTCACCGACATTTTTTGGATTTTCCGACACCGTTTTGGTGCATTTCCATTGTGGGCTTTATGATTTTGTTGCGTTGATCCTTTGGCTCATTCCTTTTGGTTCGCCAAAGTCTAGATCTATGAGCAAATAGCTTACTCACTAAGTTTTATTGAGGTGGTGTGGATTTTCAGATTAGAATCAAATTCCCGGGCTAGATCGTTTTTTCAGATCTTTGAGTTTCTTGAAGTGGGTTTTTTGGAATTTCTTTGTTTTGCCTTAGGCCACTCCGTAGACACTAGCCCACACTAGTTCTGAGTTGTTTTTGAGTTATTTTTTGGATTCTGAGTGGATTTCGCTTTCCTGGAGATTTGGTTTTCTATATTGCTTGGAACTCACTTCAAAGGTATAATCTTTAATCATTCCGCTTTAGTTAAAGATTTAATCTTTTAGCGCCGTTTTAATAAATTGAACTAGTATAAGCCTAGATCCTTTCAGGGGAAATGAATTTGAGCCTGAGCTGAGTCAAAAGTCTCCGATTTTGGAATGCACCGCACGAAAGTGAGATTTTCGATTTAGTCCGGGCTTGTTCTTTTTTTCACTACTCATGTACAGTGCTTTGCAATGCCATGTACATGGTTATTTCATGTACATTACTACTTATATGTATACATGTACAACAACAAATTATTCCATGTATAACCTAATTGCAACACATGTTTATATATTTAGACATTTACATACAACATTATTAAATATATATATATATATATAGAACAAATAGGACTCACAAATAGAATTACCAGGACAAATATGAGATTCAACCAAAGCCATATTCCTGTGAGGGTCAACCCCAACCAAATTTTCACTTTCCATCTCAGAATCACGAACTAAATCCAAACTCCTACCTCTCATTTCATAAACACTGTCTTCACTCCCCATAATCATAATCTTGATAAGTTCTTTGTAACTCTTCCATTCTAAAACATACGTAATCTACACCAAAAAAAAAAAAAAAATTGGAGACAAAAAAATCTTAATATCACTATTAAAAAAACTATTTAATTATATCAATTTTTACCGGGAAACAAAATATTGATTGAAGGAAGAAAAATGGATGAAGTCCAATATTGAATTCGACTATTGTAGAAAATCATATGAAATCTTACCGAGAAACAAAATATTGATGGAAGAAAGGAAGATAAACTACTGAAGAAAATCATATCAATTCTTACCAAAAAACAAAATACTGATTGAATAAAATACTAATTTCATCTACTATTGAAGAAAAGACTCCAGCGAGTAAGGAAGAAATGAAGCGAAACGGCTAAATTCTGGCACCTGTTGAAGAAAGTAAGAGAAATTGTCGAGAGGAAGAGGAGGAAAACAGATATGATCCTCTCAGAGTGGAGAGAGAAACGCTATAAAAAAAGATAAAGATAAAGATAAAGAAATTCAAATAATTACGATAATTAAATAAATAATTTAATACTAAATAAATACTACACAAATAATCTTTTTTATTTACGTGGTAACTCCTTGTGCACACCCATTCCACAATCAACAACTCTGATGTTGTATTTGACAGTTGAGAAAAAAATAGATAAAGAGGAAAATCGTGGTTTGGTGGGGGAGACAAAATTGTAAAAAGATAAATATAAATACCATTTATTATTTTAAACAATTAAAATAATAAAAAAACTAATTTAATTTAAATTCAACATTAAACAAAAATTGCTTGCACCTACAGTAAAATTTTCCCGGAGCTAACGTCAACCGGGTTTTAAAACCTCTACAATTCCTTAAACCCTGACTGCCTTGTATTTTCAACTGTCAATCAGTTTGTCAGCCATAGCCGCAGCCACCGGCGGGCAGCAACTAGGCTTTTAACCCATAACCCTATAAATTACAGATCAGGACTTCTTAAGATATTCACTGAAAAAGTAAATATGAGGAAAAAAGTGGACGAACGCATCAGAACTCTCATAGAAAACGGCGTTAAAACTCGCCATCGCTCCATGTTCGTCATCGTCGGCGATAAATCGCGTGACCAGGCATGCTGTTTTTCTCATTGCACGGATTTTTTTCCCCGAATAATAAGGATATTTGTGCACGTCGAAGTTTGATTTTCGGTTCAGGTCATTGAATTTTAATATGATTTTTCTTTTTTTTTTTTTTCCGGTTGGTTATTGGTTGGGAAAATAGATTGTGAACTTGCACTTCATGTTAAGTAAAGCCGTGGTGAAGACGCAGCGTACTGTGCTATGGTGTTACAAAGACAAACTTGAGCTCAGCAGGTCTTTCTTTCTTTTAGTGTTTTTTGGTTTTACTTGCGGTGTTTCCAAATTTGGGTTTTTAAGTTTCGAATGCAAAGGGGATTCTGCCACTTTCGATGAGATATGTTACTTGTAGAATGCAATTTGTGACAATTGTAAATTTATATGGCAAGATGGACTGTTCCCATGAATAAGAGATCCCCTAGTTTCTTTGGGATTGGTTCAGGAAGAATGTGTTCACATATTAAACATAAAAAAAAAAAAAAAAAAAAAAAGAAGAAAGGATGGACCTCTCTCTTTATCATTCAAAAACTGATTTTAAATCTGGTATGTAATTGTACTTGAATATTGTGTTGTATATATATGATGTGGGATTTTGAAGGTACTAATTTATTTAGCAAATGTTGATTTTAATTGATAAACTTATGTCGTCTACATTAAGTTGATTCCTGACAAATCAAGAGTTTTGTTCGTTGTAGTCATAAGAAAAAAAGGGCCAAGCAAGTGAAGAAGCTGAGGCAGAGGGGTGTGCTAGACCAAGAAAAAGTTGATCCTTTTTCACAATTTGTTGAAACTGTAGGAATCACATATTGCTTGTACAAAGATTCTGAAAGGATTTTGGGAAATACATTTGGCATGTGCATATTACAGGTGGATTCTGAAGTTTTTGTGCCTTTGATTCAGTTTCTGCGCTTTGCCTCTGTAGTATGTGGTGATATCCTGCAGCTTTCTAACTTATCTTCTTCTTTTTGGTGGTAAATTCCTTTAGGATTTTGAGGCTTTGACACCAAACCTTCTAGCTAGAACAATAGAGACAGTTGAAGGTGGAGGATTGATTGTATTGCTGCTCCGCTCTTTGTCTTCGCTTACTAGCCTTTACACCATGGTTATGGTAAGCCATCGCATGGAACAAATTAGGATAACCAGGTTCTGATGAAATGTAGTTTTAATTACTAAAAAAGGACCGATTTTTGGTGTAAAGTATGCATTATTGAGTTGGCTGTGAACATTACCAAATAAGCACTCCGTCTAATATGTGCCATTCTCCTAGTTGAAAACCCAATTTTTTTAATGATTTTACAAGCTAGTTTAACAAACAGAGTTTTCAATTTGTATTGGATATTTTGCCACCAAAAAGGTGCTGGAGATTGTATGTTATCATCTTTATTGATGCTGTTCTGGTGTGATTACTGGATGCCTTTGCTATTTGCAGGATGTCCATGAAAGATTTCGCACAGAGTCTCATTTACAAGCCACTGGTCGATTCAATGAACGTTTCCTACTTTCTATTGCTTCTAACAGAGCATGTGTTGTCATGGATGATGAATTAAATATTTTACCTATTTCTTCACACATGAAATCAATAGCCCCAGTGCAAGCACGAGAGGTAAACTTCACGTTTCATGAACTTTATCGGGGAGTTGGGATATAATTCATTTGTAGACTTTTGGATTCTCTCTTTCTAATGGTTTTAATGTTGTATAATGTCCTTGCCATTCCAGATAACTTTGTCATTGATTTATCATGATGGTTACGGTAGTTTGATGCATTAAAGAATCAGTATATATGGGCACAATGGTTACACAATAGATTTTATTATTTAAAAATTTGGAGTAAAAGATAATTCTAGAGTTGATTGTAATGTACCTTAAAATGCGTCCTTGAAGGAGTTTGTTTTGAGTGTGTTTTTCTGTGATTGGGATCAAAGGACTCTGAAGGGCTTTCTGAGGCAGAAAGGGACCTGAAGAATCTGAAAGAACAATTGAGTGATGATTTTCCTGTTGGTCCTCTGATAAAAAAGTGCTGTACGCTAGATCAAGTATGTTTTCCGCTTTTGTTGCATGTTTTCGAATATTCTTCTATTAAGATGATTTGCTGAGCCATTTATTTTTAATTAATTCAGGGGAAGGCTGTTACTACATTTCTTGATTCAGTTTTGGAGAAGACACTTCGTCGCACAGTTGCTTTACTTGCTGCTCGTGGTCGTGGCAAGTCTGCCGCTCTTGGTCTAGCAATTGCAGGAGCTGTTGCTGCAGGGTAATTTGATTGGCAGGATGGAATTGTTTTCTTAACTTCCCACTTTATTGATTTATTATTATTATTAATTTTTATTCATGGGTGCTTATTATTATTATTATTATTGTTATTGTTATTGTTGCATTTTAGGCCCTCAAATGACCTTTTTCTTTTCAGGTATTCCAATATTTTTGTTACCGCACCAAGTCCTGATAATTTGAAAACCTTGTTTCAGTTTGTATGCAAAGGTTTTGATGCACTTGATTATAAGGTAAAGTTATTTTCATATTGATTACGTTATTGTTGTGTTTTTTGGTTAAAAGTAATAATTATGGTGGTCAACAAAAGAAAATCAGAACAAGTCAAACCAGTTAAACTCTACACTTCATCTAACCACAATGGGTTTGACATTACCAACTTTATGATTAACAATTGGATAAACCAAATTTGGCCAGGCAATGGCTTGAAACATTGGATTTCCTATGGATAAACAAAAATGTGCAAGAATTAAATATAGACTTCTACCAATAGACATCTTTAGCTATGGATGATACTGGAAAACAGAATTCTATCCTATAACCAAGTGGCCAATAGTTTTGACATCTATCTACATCTTCTTCGCCTGCAAAGACCTTTCTGATAAGCTTCTATTAGTGCCAGCCTGATAGCTTCCATCGCCCAAGTCTGGATATGCTCTCCAACCCACGCCATGTTCACATAAAGATTTCCAACCCTACTTTCTTTGTAGCATATTGTAGTTCTGAAGCATCATTATCTGTGAAAATTCCTTGGGGCTTGATGTTTCCAACACATAGTGGCAGAATCTGGAGCTTGATTACTTTCATCTGCACTTGGTCAAATTCTATTCACTCTTGAATTGCTTTCTGTTGGATATCAAATTCTTTTGATTTTTGTACATCTTAGTGCCACTGATTTCTAGGCTTGCACATCTGCTCATTATTAACTATTTAGTAGATTCTCTCCTGCAACTCGGCACCTTGATTCTCTGAGCAGATAGCTTTTCACTGATCCTTGAATAAACAAAGCAAATGTTGAATGCTTCTAGTTTACTGGGTGTATTGTCTAAATCAGTACTGATGCACAATGGGGAAAAATAGTTCAATAGTCTGTCTGTCCTGGTCGCAGATTTTGTAGAACCTTCCCACCTCCCCTCTTTTTGAGTCCATTTGTTGGTATCCAATTCTGGAAGCAGAAATATGAAAAATGCTGGGGCTTCACTTTGCTTCCAGAATCTTTTCTGAATTTGTTTCATCTCTTTACTGCTCGTCTCTACATCTCTCATATTTCATGCCTCGTGTGGAGTGAATTGCAGGTTCAGCTCACCCATCAAAGAGAGGACATGGATTGCTTATCTTTTAACAGTTATTTAGATCCACAATGTGATAGAATTGCATTTCCTTGAATGGGATAGTCAATACCTAAAATTTGTAACTATCATCATCAATAGAACTTTTTTTTCCAGAACTTGTGAGGATGACAAGTTTAGTAGGAGCAGAACTAAATTTGTTGTTCATTAACATATTAGCTGGTCCAAATGATCTTTTTGAGCTTTTCATGTCAAATTAGTTGTTCTGTGAAGCCAAAGACATTCTGATTTTGGTACATGGAGTTCTGTGTCATTGACATGTATTATAAAAATGATTGCTTAGTTGAAGATAAAAGTACTTTATACCTTAGAAAATGAGTATGACAAACTTTCTTGTCCCTAAGTGAGTTGTTACCGTTGGTGCTACAGATATGTCATTAGGTCATTTATTACTCCTAAATCCCAAGTGAGCTTGGTACCCTATACAAAAGAGTGGAGAATGATATTTCTTTGTATCTGACAACTTATGCTTGATGCCTTAATTTTCTCCAGGAACATTTAGATTATGATGTAGTCAAAAGCAAAATCCCAGAGCTCAAAAAGGCAACTGTGCGGATCAATATCTACAAACAACATCGACAGACAATTCAGGTTGTGTAAAAATTGGGTTTCATTTATCCATGTTTTAGTCCTTTTATTCTTGCTATATTTTTTTGCTTATAGATTGTTGTTATTGGTAGTAATTTCTCTGGAACTGTGTTTCACTAATTTTTTAAGTTTTATTGGACTACAAGATGTGACATACTTAACTTTGGGTTTCATTCTGTTTGCTTGCAGTATATACACCCTCATGAGCATGGAAAGCTTTCCCAGGTTGAGTTGCTGGTGGTTGATGAAGCAGCTGCCATTCCATTGCCAGTTGTGAAATCTTTGCTTGGCCCTTACCTTGTCTTCCTTGCATCTACGGTGAATGGGTAAGGGTTTTCATCTCAGCCCTTGATGTCAAGAATACATCATAAGACTTTTTGTTAGAACCTTTCTTATTTAACTTGTAGTTCCCTTTACATGCCACACCCTCTAGATGCTAGTTTATGAATGTTAGCTGTAAAATGTCAAAGCTTCTGATGTGTGATTTATTCTTCTTTTGGTTACCCACTATACCGTGATTTCCAGTTATGAAGGTACTGGTCGTTCTCTATCATTGAAGCTGTTGCAACAACTGGAGGAGCAAAGTCAAATGTCTACTAAAAATGTCGAGGGTGCTCTTTCAGGTACTGTTTGCATCTCAATTTCTCTTCTGGCACTTTAACTTATTTTACAAGTGAGGTGATGAGGGGACCAGATGTCATGTAATAAATTAACCTCTTTACTCGTACTCAAGTATAGCCCCGTCCTAGCAGTTTTTAGAGGGTCGATCCCACGAAGACGGTGTGAATTAAACATATTGCTGTCAAATGGGCGGGTTGGGTTGTTAATGAGTGATTTAAAATCACTAATGTGAGTCAAAATGGGTCAAATGATTCGCAGGTTGGGTTGATCTGCTGATTGAGTGGTGGGTCAACCCTTATTTTAGCTCCTTTTTTCCTTGATTTTATCCATATAAACTAGATTGATCCGTGTCATATATTTTGAATTTTTCTTAATTATTTTGATGTAAATTTTTTCTTTATATCGATTTGAACTACAACAGTTGGGTTGACCATTTAATATATATATTTTTTGTTTGTTTGGTTTTCATTCTTTTGATATACATTTATTTTTATATGTTTGGTTAGAACTACGACAAGCCTTTTTGAACTGGGTCGGTTCAGTTCGGATTGGATCGCCCCGTTTAATATATATTTTTAATTCTTTCGATATAAAGTTATTCTTTATAAGTTTGGTTTGAACTATGACAATCGGTTGTGAATTGGGTTGACCCAGATCGAGATGGGTCAACCTGCTTAATATTTTATTTTATTTTTAATTTTATTCTTTCGATATAAATTTTCTCTTTAAATGTTTGGTTTGGACTATCCGTTTAATATATTTTTTATTTTTTATTCTTTCGATATAAATTTATTCTTTATATATTTGTTTTGAACGACCCCGACAACCTGTTTTGAATTGGATCGGCTCATTCAAGTTGGGACGACTAGTTTAATAATTATTTTATTTTTTGCATTTTTATTCTTTCAATAGAAATTTATTCTTTATATATTTATTTTGAAGTACGACAATTCGTTTTGAACTGGATTGACGCACCTTTTAATTGGACTGCCCCATTTTTGAACTGCTCGACCCGTTTAACACACACACACATATATATATATATTATTTTCTTCTTTATTTATTTTTTTTTGTTGGGTACATTTTTCTTTATCTTTTTAATATAGATATAATATATTCTTTATTTTTTCGGTTGTTTTGAATTGGTCGACTCGTTTAATATATTTAAATAATATTGTTATAATTTTTAAAACTTATAAAACTCGAAATAATCCAACATTTTCTGGTAGTTTAACTTTCAAATTCGAAGAAACTTATCTGTCAAACTAGAAGATTATCTGTCACAACAAAGTATTCAAATCCCCCAAGACCACAAACAAGAATATGATCATCTGTCACAACAAAGTATTCACATGTGATCAAATCCTATTATCCTTCATTGTCTCCCACATTAAAACTCATATTCCCAGATGAATGGGGAGCCTTCATAACCTAGTCTTCTTTATCTTTGAGAATGTGCCAGTTTCAGAGAAGTAGGTGCTTTAAGAACCACTTCCCAATTGATTTGCAAGTGCTCTAAGCTCGGTCCCCTGGAAGAAGAGGGTGGTAAAAAAGAAAATAAATATGCACGGCTCAAGGATTTCTACATTCAGAAGACATACTAGACTGACCTATAAAGATGATGGATAAATATCACTAGGCTACAAAAGCAGTTGAGACAGATTACAATTTTGCTTTCTTACGTAGCTTTTAGAACTGGATTACAGTCTAAGATGTATCATTAAAATTCTACAGCAAGCTGAACTCTTGACGTTGTCAAACAAAATTCAAAAGAAAGGTCCCAAAATCAAAATTTATAAGTCCAAGAATCCACTGAAATTTTGAGATCCATAATTCATGAAATGTTTACTTGGTATGAGCTCAAATCAAAGAAATTTGAAATTTTACCACACAACTATATAGCTTGCAAGCACTGCTCACACAAAGCAGCTTATGCTCAAACGTTTCTGAAATAAACTATGACCAACAACCCCTAGAGCCACACAGGAGAAGCCCTAATACATAGCAGAACCAAACAAATAGGAACATTTCTTTCCAGTTAGCAGAACTTTCAGCTATCAAACCAATGAAATTAACGATATCCCTTCACTAAACAGTATGTAATAGGGTCTAGAAGAAACTAACTGGGCTAGAAAAATTGAACTATGTAATCAGGTTTGCAAAATGTTTAGCCATTCTCAAACTAAATAGATATTGAGTCTCCATACGCAATGCCAGCACAGAAGGTTGAGAATAGTCATCAAGTGGGAGGTCTATGGTGATTATTAAACTGGAAACTTGAGGCACAAGACCTAGTGGTCGGATGTATAGATTTAGTTCTCTCTTTTTTCCCAGGAAGAGTCCCTGAAATTTTGATTCTCAAAAGATCATATTTTTTTGGTACAGTCAGTCAGTAAGTGTGGTTCTCTTCCACATTTGTAGTCTTGAATTAATTTCCTAACCAGGTTTCAAGTTGTTCAAAAATCAAGGGTAATATGGTAAATAGCACCTTTGTAGTACATGTACTGAGGTATAAGTCATGAACTATGTAATATATGCTTCTTTTGAAGTCTTATGTAATGGTATCAGAGCAATCAGGTAGGGGGACACTGCAATCTTAGCTAAATAGTGCAAAAAGAAAAGAGCAAGCCCTTTGTAAAACAACAGTGGCCTTCTTTGCATGTTTCTTGGTAAAATAATGAGCAAGTGGCATTGTTTCTTGGTTTCCGATAAAGACACGAGTGCCTTTGTTTTTCCCTCCGAGGTGCTTTTTTCCCATGTTATTTCTTGTGTGAAACCTCATCTTTTGGTGGTCCAGAAAGTATTAAGATTCATTTTTTGGCAGTTATTGTTCCTGGCAGAAAGTTCTATAGAATACTACAATTTTCTATTTCCTGATGTTGACACCATCCACAACACCTCACATACCAGATGGAAACCAAACGATACCAATTATCAACAGAGGTCAAGAGCTTTGAAGGTTTATCTGATAGGTTTGGGAAAATAATGTCACCACTGATGTCTCCTTCTAATCATAACAGCAAAGTTGTTTGGGTTCAAGAGGATGCTGGTCCTTTTGTGGTTTTTTTTTTTGAACTTCATGCGGGATAAACTGGGGTGATTGAATTGATAAATATTATTTGTCATTCTTTGGTTGTTTATGTGCTAATCTCTGGATGGTTCTCAAATGTAGGTCGACTTTTCAAGAAGATTGAATTAAATGAATCAATCAGATATGCTTCTGGTGATCCAATCGAATCATGGCTTAATGCTTTACTTTGTTTGGATGTGACAAACTCTGTCCCTGGTATCAATAGGTTGGAGTTTGGCAGTTACAAGATTTGTTGTAATTGGTAACCTTTGATATGGTTCTTCTTTGTCCACTAATTCATCTTTTTCGCGTCCATACACCTTGTTTTCAAATTCAGGTTGCCCTCGCCAGATGAGTGTGACCTCTACTATGTTAATCGAGATACACTTTTTTCCTACCACAAAGACAGTGAGTTATTTTTGCAGGTAATTAGTTCACTGTTATTCTGTAATGATTTTCATTTTCTAGTTGGTGAATATTGATGATTACTAGTGCATTCTGCAGCGAATGATGGCACTATATGTTGCTTCACACTATAAAAATTCTCCTAATGATTTACAATTAATGGCGGATGCTCCAGCTCACCACTTGTTTGTACTACTTGGTATGTATGATGTTAATGGGTCCTTTATTTGTTTTCTGGTAGTTGGGCACTGATTTGTTTCTTTTCTCCAGGCCCTGTCGACGAGTCAAAAAATCACCTTCCTGACATTCTATGTGTTGTCCAGGTCTGCATTGTTATTATATGGTGATCTGTAAATGAAGCTTTTAGTAAAAAATTTATAATGGGTTCATGCTGCTTCTTGATTGTCATTCTTGGAAACTATTTGAAAGAATCTAGCAGAAAGAGTTTTCCTTTGAAGTCCACTGATTGAATCCTTAGCTTGGAAATGGGGAAACACCTACGTAAAAAATTGCTGACCTATAGAAATCTCCTTAGAAAGAGATTTTCTAAGTTCTGCTTATAAAGTGCAAGAGATGCATTCACCCAGTCTCTTGGAACCTCCATGAGATGATGCCATGATTTGAAAATGCTAGAGATAAAAATACATCTCCTGCTATGTGTATAGGTAGCACTTGAAGGTCAAATTTCTCGAAAATCTGTGATTAAAAGCTTAAGTGATGGTCATCAGCCTTCTGGAGACCAGATACCATGGAAATTTTGCCAGCAGTTTCAGGACACGGTTTTCCCAAGCCTTTCAGGTGTTCGCATTGTTCGAATTGCAACTCATCCTAGTGCAATGAGGGTAGTTCTCTTGGTTATGATTGTATATCTAAATTGAAATTTCTTTCTCCCCTGTCTCCATCGTGATTATATTCTTCATGCAGCTTGGATATGGATCTGCTGCTGTTGAACTTTTAACAAGGTATTTTTACTTAAAATTTTTATTTTTTGGTGTCTTTTTCTCTTTCTTTTCTTTTTTCGTTCTTTTTAGTTGTGATGTACATTATTTTTCTTGTTGACTGAAAGGGTCTTTGGCAGAGATGTAAAAGTCTAAACTGGAACTCCTGCAAATTGGCTTGGTTCACAAAATCTAGTCTGTGTTATATATTTTAGTGACAACCTGGCTGGGCTAAATTTCAGTTCCAGTGGAAGAAATTGCTTAAAAGGCTATGGTCTTGTCAACAGATCCCGAGAGCATCTTTCTATTATGCTCAGGTTTCTATTTTTGCAGAGAGAAGCGGTCATGAAAGTTAACCATTGTGTGGATCAAGATTGCGTTCAATCTATAATCAATTTGCAAACTTTTGCTATGAACTGAATGACTAGTAACAAAGGTGTAAAGGGACAAGTCTTTTTGTAGGCGGTAGCAATTTGCTTCAAATCCTTGAATTTTTTCTCGTGTTTGGGGAAATGGAGCAATTATTGTGATGTCTGCTTGACATGTTATATACCTATGATTTATTTTTATTTTATATTTGTACTTTTGTTTATTGGGTTAAGGGCATGTAGGACGGAGACTAAGATTCATGGGTGAAAGCAGCTGAAGGTTGTACTTCTCTGGAAATCTTTCATTTTAAGAGTGCCTTTTTGGTGCTGTCTTAAACATTAGTTAGCTCTTGTTTTCTGTTGTTCAAGCAGCTTTTTTTATTCTATAGGGTTATTTTGTAGATTGAGGATGCTTTCAATATAATTATTTATCAATTGATTGTACAAATAGTAATTTTATATCATAATCCTTGATTGATTGTACTGTGGACAATTTAAATTAACAATATCAACAGTACTGTCTAGATATAATTGCTGCCTTTACTCGTCAAAATGATATATACCCCATACCCTCTTGATGAAGCAGGTTTTATTTTCTTATTACAAATTGTTTCTACCTGGAAATAATGGTTGGAATTTTACCTTGGGTAGATACTTTGAGGGACAATTGAGTCCAATTTCCGAAGTGGATGTGGGAGATGATCATGAAGTTCCCCAAGTCAGAGTTACTGAGGCTGCTGAGAAGGTATATTTTATTCCTTCCTTTCCTTGAAACAATGTTTAATGTTTTATTTAATTTTTTTACAATTTCTTTCAATTGAAAAATTTCGAGGTATCAGCTGTATGCTCATTACTCCTGATACTGGATATAAGGGAATGTCAGTGTTAGATGTTAATGCTCTTTTAGTGTTCAGCTTATCAAAAAATAGGCACTTGAACAGATATATGAGCTGTACTTCTTACTTACTCTATAGGATTAGTAATGAATGCATTTGAAAGAAAGTATGGGTAGCACCAATGGACGACAAAATGAGAATCACAGCTCAAGATGGTTCGGACATATGCATGGGAGGTTGTCACATGCTCTAGTAAGAAGGGTAGAAAACGAAGATGCCTTAACTCAAATTAAAAGAGGAAGGGGAAGCCCTAAAAGGTATTGGAAAGAATCTCTTAAATCCAATGTATTTAAATGTAAATGATAAGTGTTTGGATAGAGCACCATGGCACGATATGTATAGCCGACCCCGTCGAGTGGAATACAGGTGTGGTTATTGTATTCTCTAGCTTATGGCCACACTATTGCCAAAGAAGACCAAGACGAAGCACAAGATTGTAGAATTCATATAATAAAACATACAAGAGTTTTATTTTATTTTTTTCTGAAATAAAAAATTTCTAGGTGGCAGCCTTTTCTTATTTCTTGGATTTGTTATAATCTCAGTTGGCATATACTTGCAGGCCTCTTTGCTAGAAGAAAACATAAAACCTAGGATAGATCTTCCACCTCTGCTTGTGCATCTTCGTGATCGAAAGCCTGAGAAGCTTCATTACATTGGTGTGTCTTTTGGTCTCACCCAAGATCTCTTCCGGTTTTGGAGGAAACATAAATTTGGTCCGTTCTACATTGGGCACGTTCCAGTTGAGTACTCTCATTGGTGTAACATTCACTTTGGTTTGCAGTTTCTGTTTATTTGCTTGTTCTCTTCATATGCATCCAGAAGTCAAATTGCTTTGTGTAAACCATTCTGTGATTCAGAACAATGTGACTGGTGAGCACACATGTATGGTTCTAAGGCCATTGAATAACGATGACATAGAAGCAGCTGGATCTGATTACTGGGGCTTTTTTGGTCCCTTTCACCAAGGTGAGTGATGTGGTTATTTAAGCTGGTATCATTCCATTTATTTGAATTTTATTTAAATCTGCTTGGGATTGTCTCAGATTACAGGCGGAGATTCACCGAACTTCTGAGTTATAGCTTTCATACTATGGAATACAAGCTAGCCATGAGGTCTGAACATGCCATTCTGGATTCAGTCATTGGGATATGTGGTTTGCAGTTATTCTGACACTTTCATTGCTTCTGCAGTATCTTAGATCCAAAAGTTAACTTCAATGACTTTGACCCTGCCTTGTCCTCTTCGGATGATTATTTGAAGTCAACTGGCGAAATTGTATCACCACATGATATGAAGAGGTTGGAAGCTTATTCAAACAATCTTGCTGATTTTCATTTGGTAAGAGTTCCCATTAAGTGAGACTAGTGCTCTCTTTTAAGTCCTTGAGCTAGATATGCTGCCTACTAGTCATCCAGACTCCCAAAGTGAGAAACAGCGAATAGAAATACCATTCTCAATCTTTTTACTAGGAAGTGGAAATGCATGCTCAACAATGTATTGATTTCCCATGGAAGCTGTTGCTTTAGTTCTATCTCAATTTAACTATAGAAAGATATAATTTTCCGGGACATCCTTTCCATAATGCTTAAAAAATATTTCAATACAAATTTATACTCCATTATGGAAAATGTGGAGATTGAAGGTATACGTTGAAATATTGGCAGAAACCCTTGAATAACATATAAATTTAAATAACATATCATAACTGACGTTAATTGCTGTCACCAACAGCATTTCTTGGTCACTTGGGATGGGGGGACTTCAAGAGTAGGAAAAGGGTTCAACTTCTTGCGGTGAAACATTGGTTGAAAGGGATATGAAATGCAGTTGTATTAGGGGTGGGAGATACTTATAGATGCCTAAACTGTGTATGGATTATGCATCTGCCTGTGCATGTCTTGGGGTTGGAGATATGTGTTATTTCACTTTTGACCACTCTTTTGCTTTGCTTTCTTTGGCATATTTATGAGGTTTTCTTGCTGTTGCTATAGAGGTTTGAACTTATTCCTAAAATTGAATTGGGACTATATCTAATCTTGCACCCCTATGCCTCTCCTTTTGGAGTGGCTTTGAGACTACTTCCTAAATATTTATGTATATTGCTGATCCTGCATGTGTATTTTCATTTCTCAAAATGTGAATTATGCAGATTCTAGATATTGTTCCAAAACTGGCACGTCTATATTTTCTGGAAAAGCTTCCTGTTACACTATCATATGCTCAGGCTTCTGTTTTGCTCTGCATGGGTTTACAGAGAAAAGACATATCTTCGATTGAGGTTAGCTCTTTTTTCGCCATTTATGGAACAATTGTAAATTGTTTAGGTTAAAAACTCAAATTGGTGTTGAAAATCACTTTATACAACAGTTGAAATTTCAATGTAGTGCCACCAATATCTGCACCTTTCACAGATATGCTCACTCTGATTTGTGGGATTGTTGTGAAACTGATTTCCAGATTTAGTGGATTGAAAAGTCTGAATCATTTAGAAACATTAACAAATGGAAAGAGAAAGAGTGCACAAACACCTACCAGAGATTTATGGTTTGCCTCAATGGATTGAGGTACAAGTTTTACAGCCATAAATGGTGTGTAGTGTTGTTGTAAGTCTAAATGCTGAATAGAAATTTAGTCTGAACAAAAAGCATGTCATTATAGGTTGACAAAGGGTTATATGTTCCTGTGATTGGATGGTTAGGTGACCTTAGCATCAAAGAGTTATGACATTTCTTTTGTTAGTTGAACATTGAAAAATTGTCAATTAGTTGAGAAAACAACTTGGTACGCATAATGATCTTTACCTGCTGGTTTCCAGGGAGAGATGAAACTGGAAAGGCAGTCTATACTATCTCTGTTCATTAAAGTCATGAAGAAGTTCTATAAATATCTGTATAACGTTGCATCGAAGGACATCAATTCCACCGTACCTCGGCTCAAGGAAGTAAGTGTAGAAGTAATTAGTTTGTTGTAGTTTATGTTATAATTCTTTATGGTTCATAATCGTGGTTGTTTCTTATGATTGTCTATAATTTCAAAGAAAAAAAAGCAATTTCTTTGCTGTAATTAGAATGTGTAGTAAACCAGAACAGAAGATTTTCTCTAGATTGATGGTATGTTAATTTCAAGATGAAAGCATTCGCCCTTGTACTATTTGTCTAGATATTACCCCCACTTCACATTCAATGCAATTCATATAATTTAGAATTCTTTGGATTTATCTTGCTTTTTATTTGATATTGATTAATTATATCTTTCAAAGAAGGACGTGACTTGGTACTTGTCTTCCACCTTCTGAGAACTGAAAAATGAACCATAGGAATGGAACAATGATGGGAAAAAATGAGCTCCAATTTATCTTTAGGGCATCATGTGCCTATTTTTTGCTTCATGTTTGCTGTATATTGAGGCAGACTATGTTTTTGGTGAAACCATGAAGATAAGAATATGAGATTGCAATTCTATTCTGGCAAAGATTCCAAAGATATGCAATATTTCTGAAATTCAGAACTTCAATGGTTTGGGAAAAATATACTTTGATGATAGACACACGAAATTTCTTGTTTTCCTCCAACTATTGTTTTGCCTTGCCCAACAGTGTCATGAGTTGATTCATGACATATGGTCGGGTCAAACAGCCATTGGGTTCGTGTGTTTGCTTGTTGTTGATTCTATAATTTGTGTATAACTGAAGTTATGGAAGAGTACTCGGAGTGAGCTCTTGGGTATGTAGAAACAAATTGCAAAATGCAGTTTCTAGTAGCGTTGTGTTGCATTGTTCTTACATAATTTCTGACTGATTTCTAAGTGTATATATGCATTGTTAAAAGGGTGATCTTCATTCCGGTATTCTGGGGAGGACTGATTTATGGAGTTCCTGCCCACCATTTTTTTTTTTTTTTTTTTTTGAAGCATCCTTGTACCTTATAAAAGGGTAACCAAGCTAAGCCCGTAATACAGGAGAGGGTATGGAAAGGAAGGCAGTGGCTATGTTTTTTACTGCACTGGTGGAAACCATCCTTGATTGTTTGAATTATTTTGCACCGATTCGTTTAATTGACAGTCCAAGTACTTGTACCAGATTTCGATGGCTCCTCACAGTAAAACAGTTGATGAAGATCTTGACGAAGCTGCAAGAGAAGTTGAGGTTTGCAATTTCCTTTAATTATTCATTACCCGAGCCTTTTTGAGAAACAAGCTTTACTTATTTGAGAGAGCATCCCCAGGATGCCATGAAAGGCAAGTCGGCCACATTATTAAACCCAGAGCTCCTCCAGCAGTATGCCATTGTCGACAGAGAAGCCAACCTTGAGCAAGCATTGCAGAATGGTGCCGGGAAGGTGACTCCTGGTGGTTTGATTAGTGTAAAGTCCAACAGAGATAAAGCTGCAAAACGTGGCAAGAAAATCGAGGACCACAAAATTGGGAGGAAAAGAAATCAGGACGATCGCGGATCAAAACTGAACAAGAAGAGGAAGGCTTGATTGAAGCAGAGGTGGGTCGTTCTGTTTCTTCTGTTGTCTCCTTCAGTTCTCAAAACTGAGGACATCAATCAAGGTGATGCTCCATTTATGAAATTATTTCTCAATATTTTTGTCCTCTTGCTTAATTTATGTCAAACGAAAGCAAGAAAACAGGTTTTTATTTTTTTTTATTTTTTTTCTCCAAAAAATCATGAAAGTCGAACAGGTTTTAATGTACACTTGAGATATTTTCTATCTCGATTGAGTTAAATTAACTTACCAGATTGTTTACAACCTCTGACCTGACAACACTGACTTTTTGGGAGGAGGCAAATGAAAGTTTGATCCTCTGATTATATAAATACTAGGGGGCTTAGCCTCGCAATGCGGGACCCACTATAATTAAGAATTTGAGGAACAAGAAATTTTTAAAATCCACCGCCTTCCCTTCTTACCCAATTTACTTAAAATTATAAGTTAAAAGTTAAGTGTAAGAATTAAAAAGGCAGTTTCGAAATATTTAGTAAATGCTTAAATTGTACGCAAAAACATTGAAAATGATTTGGTGACAATATTATTGAAGGAGAGAATGAAATATTTTATAGAAGCTGAAGAATTACTTTATTATTATTATTTAAAAAAAATAAATCTCCTATTTTCATTAATTTGGTAGATAAATTTTACAAAAAATAAGTTCTCTTCCTTCAGTTTTTCATCTTACACACTAAAGACTAAGACTGAATGTTGTTGAATATTCAAATAATCATCAAATAATAACACTACATAACAAAATTGTTTTTATGGATGAAACTCTTCTATTATCTTATTAGCTATCATATTAAAAAAGTCTTCAGATAAAATCTCTCACACCTTCAATCAACATATGAGGAGGAGCAACAAGTGAAAACTCGTAATGCCCTTTTCCTTCCTTAACGCTGCATCTGCTAAATGACCATATATACACAGAGCTTGGATTGCAACATTCATCAGATTTTAGCCTGGATTCTTCAGTTTTCAGAGCAATGTTTTGGTCCCCTGAATTCTTAGGTAATGACAATCCATTTATAACCCTTCACCTTAAGAACTAAAACGTTACAGACTATATATGCATACCAAATTGTTGAATGAAATATGCATCATGCTCAATAGTTACCACATGCAGTACTATGCATTATGATAGTATTAACCTACTCCCTCTCCATCTTAAGAAAATGATCATGTTTGTGTTATGTTAGCATTTTCTTTGGGACCAAGGGTTTATCAAGTAGAACTATTTTATTCAATACTACCGTACCAATCACTTTAAACTAATGGAAGAGTGTCAAAGATAAAAGACATTACTTGTCCAAAAAAGTTTAGGGAAAAAGGAAAGTAATAAGGAAAATGTGGCCTTTTTATCATCAGAAAGCAGTGGAGAAGGAGGATGATTTTGAAAAGCCTAAAAAATTGAGCATCAAAGGGAGTCACCGCTACCAACTTTTAGTAAAGTTGGAGAAACACGAAGAGATCAGTAATATTGCCAAAACCCCTGTTTTCCAATGCAAATGTGCTGATTTGTATAATATTTGCTTCAACACCAAGTGAAAGAGATACAGCAGACAAGGAAATACTTGACCAATGAGAGATCCCAGGAAGTAGAGCGAAACTGGTAGTGCAGCAAGAAATTTCCTGTCACAAATCAATCCCCATTCAGCAATAGTTGAGCTTGTATTCCCACAAGCCATTACCAACTTCCTGGTTTCAATCCACAAATAGCAGAGGGAAAAACATTACATACCATCCACTCTAAGCCTCAGTCCAAAAAGTTGGGTTATACGGTCTGTTGGGACTGAAACTATCACAGTAGAAACTATTGCACGTGTTCCTTAATCCTATGGATTTCTTCCTTCATTGCATCTGAATCAGCAGGCCCAGATTTTTTATCGCGAGCATACCAAGGAAGATCTTCCCCTGCAAAAACAATACAATGTAAGAAAGATAAAGGCTTTCAACCAACTAACAAAACCGAGCCCACGAAGAGGTCGTAGAACAATGTGATACATAGCACGAAATGCATACTATCCTGCAACTATATTCATCTACACCGAAATATAGCAGCAGAATATGGGATGCTGTTCAGGCTTCCATTTGGATGACAGCTTGGAAGCTGTATTCTCAAGACATCTTAAAGGCATATAATATTGGTTTCAGAATTAACCCAAGGAAATCCTAACAAGGAAGGAAGGGAGTGGAAGAAAAGTAAAAATCCACATAATAATATGGTCACAGAAATGTTAGAAAGTGAAACAAAATTCTAATACATTCTAGTATTTAAATTTCAATTGTTCCTGGAAAGCAAGAACATCCTGTAGATTACAGAACAGAATATCCAGCAACTATACATTTTATCAAATCTCTAGTGAAAGAGGAACAATATTCTTCTAATACAAGTACTATTATCCAGCCGACCATAGGGAGGAAAACTGCTATCTTGAGCAACAAACAAAGATTTCCACAAGGAAATATGGCAAAGAAACGGAAAATGAACGAGCTGAGAACTTTAAAAGCTGAGTGCGTTATGAAATGCAACATAACAATCTTAATGTCGTAAACTAATTGACAATACTGGAGAGGAAGGATCAATTAGAGGTTCAAAATACATACATCAGGAAATTGATTTTGACACCAATAAAACCAAGTAACGACAAAAGATATATCAACATAAAGTCTCAGTAAAACCCAAACAAGCATGAATAAAACCTCAGTAAACTCAAAACACAGTTAAGAATTTCATGAGCAATTCACAACCTCATAAGTAAAATAAAGGTTGTTTACTGGCAATCATGAAAAAAGGTATCCATGTCCAAAACATCCAAACCGCGCACAAATAAATCACCATTCAATCCAACTGCAGCCAGGCACCCTATGGAAGCCTTTCTCCATCATTTCATCCCTCAGTGCCAACGCCTTCTGCCATCTTCCGGCACGAAAGGATCCAATGCCCTTATTTTTCTGGCTGCATATTCTCCCAGTTCTGCATTTAAGTGTATGCATCCTCCTAGTATAGCCTTGCAGAATCCAATCCCTGGGTCAAAAGGTAAATCAGCCATAAACTTCACGGCTTCTTGAAACCGTCCAGACCGCGCTGTACTTTGTAAGTTAGCAGAAAGTTTTATAACTTTATCAGTTTTGATATAGGGTAAACCAATAGTAAGCCTTCTAAGCGTTAGCAAGTAATGTTTAATAATGAAACTTCTTATATCTAAGTCAACCCGACAGTGGCCAATAATCTTAAGTCCAATATGAGAAAAATTCTAATTATGATGATAATAAAATTGAAAATGGACATCAGAAGTTAATTACCTTCCTGATATCTCCAAAAAATAAGGATCCAAAGTTCTCATTGTTATTTTCCTAAAATTAAACAAACGTCTTCAATAGCACTGTACAATAAGACAAAAGCGTTCATAGCCATACCAACTCTGAAATCTTCAGGCGTTTTTCCCTTCTACGGAGAGATTCCTGAAAAGGAACACATACAAGTGTGAACACATCCAATAAAAAATGACCATTCCACAAAAAGAACTAAAAGCCTAGTTGAGATGAAATTCATCAATGAATTAGATTAGATGCAATACTCTCACGAGGCATTTATCAAAACCTAAATTGAAATCATCTTTTTGAAAGTAACATTGTACCGTTGATGTTTGTAATCGTTAGAAACTTGGTAGAAATACTAAAGCTGCAAGATAATAATATTTCAGGACAAAAATGGCTACATTCATTCATTCAGCTTGCCAGAGGCGTACATCAGATGTAAGCTACAAACTACATTTTCCCTAAATGTTTCAGGCTATTCAACAGGGCCTATCTATGCAATGTAACATCACCCAACCAGAAGGTACACCAGGTATGTCTGTCAGCCTACAGCAAATCAAAGAACCTACTTATTCACCACTACAGTTCCTATCTCCTGAATCTCTAAGCCAAAGTTCAACACCGTTTTGCACTGGCCAGCGTCTTATTTGGCCCACCAAAACCCCAAACAACCCATCACCTCAGACTTGAAGGGACTGCACATTCTCTTCCCCTTTCAAGGGTAGATGAGTAAGAGCCCATTCATCCTTTCCGTGCCATGACTTCCCACCACAAGGCCGCTCATTTCCTTCTCAGCAGCATCTACCTTCAAATCCTCAAAAGTCTAATCTCTCTTGCTCAAAACATCCCAAAAAAAAGTCAGCTACTGCACACTCACAATCGGGCATCTTTGCATACCCAGGAAAATAATTAATGTCCACAACAAGGTACCTATTTCCAACCTCGGTGTCCCTAATCAGATCAAAATTGAATTTCGGGGTAAAGATCTATGGACTATGGCCAAAAACTTATCTCTGAATTTCAGGGTAAAGAGAAAAAAAAAAAAAAAAAAAAACATAGTGTATTTAAAATTTCATCAGTTTATTCGGAAAAAAGAACTCTTTTTCTGAATCAATTTAACTCGGAATCAATTTACCTCCGCACGTCCACGTTCACATCCTACATCGTAAAGGTGGTGACTTTGAGGAAAATAATGTAACACCCAAAAAAAATCACCTTTGCATAAGTTGTGATGTGATCAAGCACTCTTGTTTCGATATTTTTTCGTGTTGTACAGTTAGATTTGAAGGAGAAGGAACTTAATCAGAAGCTTGATTTGGAGAAGGATAATAAGAATGAGAATGACAGAAGCATGAAGAAAGTGGCTGAAGGAGCAGAACAATGTACAAGAAAGCTTTTCCACAGTACAACAGAGAAAAAAAAAAAAAAAAAATCCCACGTGTGGAGGAAGAAAACTTCACACGTGAGAAGGAGAACATAGAAGACCACTGGATTCTTTTTATATATACATTTAGACGAAGTTAAAGTGTTTGCTATTGCAGTTTCAGGCCTTTAAACATTAGCAATGCTGTAAAAGAGGAAAGGAAACAAGAATGGCTATGTTTCAATGTTGAGGTAACAAAAGAAATGTGATAGGTAACGTAACCATCCAATCACAGGAATGTATCACCCTATGATGGTATGCTTTTTACTATTCAGCATTTAGACTTACAACACTATACACCATTTATGGCTGTAAAACCTGTACCTTAATCGAATGAGCAAACCATAAAGCTCTATAGGTGTTTATGCAAGGTTTCCCTTTCCATTTGTTAATGTTTCTCAATTCTTCAGCCTTTTCAATCCACCGAATCTGAAAAATTAGTTTCACAACAATTCCACCGAGTCAAATGAGCATATTGGCAGAGCCGTCCTGAGCATCATCCTTTTTTGGGGTAGTAGCGGGGTAATGGCTTAGTGCCCAAATTTTAAAGGGTTCAAAGTTGTAGGTATTAATAAATTATTTTTAAAATTTATTTTTAACTCTTATTAATCTCATGATAATTTTTAATATTTTCAAAAAAATTTAACCGTTATTATCATTAATCTTCATAGTTTTGGCAACGTAATAAAATTTTGGAGAAAATTGATGTTGATGTTGTCATTAATGATTTTACAAGTCGAAAAGTTCTTAGAACCCATTTTATGTTATTTTAGCATGTTATGTATCAAATGATGGCATATGAGTTACCAAACAATTTTTTAAATTTTTTTTATTATTTTATTAGTTGAGTTGTATCCATTTAAAAATAACGAATTATTTCATTACAATTATTATAATATGTTTTTATCTTAATCTACTACCGTGTATTTTAGGGTTTCAACCAACTATTTTACTTAGAACCATGAAAAGTTGATATTGGTGTAAGTTGCAAATACTAGTGTCAACGCATTAAAATTTTAACTGTTTTATAAAGTGATTTAAACATATATTTGAGTTTTTACCCTAAACAATTTGTAAATGTTCCATAGAATGGGAAAATAAATAACTAACCTCAATTGCAGATGTGTGTTCTTTTGCAAACGCATGTAGAGCAAAACAGAAGCCTGAGCATATGACAATATAAGAGGAAGCTTCTCTAGGAAATATAGGGGTGCAAATTTTGGAATAGCATCTAGAATATATAGGATTCACATTTTAAGAAATATGAAAACACAAATGCAGGTTCAACAATATACATAACTATTGAGGAAGTAAACTCAAGGCCAAATTATAATTTTGGTCCTTATAATAGGCCTTGTACCATTTTTGCTCATAATTAATTTTACGAGAACACTTTTAGTCACTTAACTTTTTTTATTAAGATTTTTAGTATTTTTTGACGAAAATACCATTTGAGTAACGGTTGACTAAATCTCAAAATCCTTTTACTAACAGTTTGACTACCCTCGCTGTCGCTGCAACAGCCGACACCTCTATCGTCGCCATTGCCCTGTCGCCGCCACCACAGCACCGTCACCACCACTACCACCTCTTCGCCATCGCTACTGTCGCCAAAACTTCTACAAACCCGTCTCATAGCCGCTAACTGCCTTTCCCTTCCTTCTCCATAGTCGATAAAAATGTGTGAAGAAACAGCGGTGGCTAGCGGAGATAGATGGTGATGATGGTTGGCGATTGAGGGAGTCCAACAGTGGCGGCGGTAGTGGTGGCGGCAGGAAATACAACTTACAAGTGTTGCTCCTGAATTTGATGAAACTGAATATGAATTTGATAGAAACTTATGTTTTAGAGGTTAACTTGAGAGAAGATTAAATTTGATGGAATCTGATATCAATTGATGGAAAATTGAATATATGGTTTCGTTTGTTAAAACATTATTTAAATGAGATTGAGAATGATTTTCGTTTTCATCTATTATGTTCTTCTCAAATGAAAGAGTTATTAGTTGAGCAAAAAAGAGTAGATGATGGAAACAGATTCTTGCAATAATGCTTTCCATCTTATCTTATCTTTCAAAGCAGTTAATCTTATCTTATCTTTGGAGAAGATGATAGAAGCAGTTAATCTTACCTTATCTTATATTTGAAGCATATGATGGAAGCAGTTAATCTTATCTTTAGACCTCTTAACACCCTCTTTACAACAAACAAATTTCCTGCAATAACGTTTTTCATCTCTAAATCTCTTCCGATCTTGGCCAATGTGAATACTAAAGCCCAATTTACATGCATAAAAATAATATAAATCATAACATTTTTCTTTATTTTGAACAATTTTATTGACAAGAGACTCTATAAAACCATCATCACCTTCTTGAAACCCTAAAAAAAATAAATAATACTGGAAAATAGAAATGTATTCGCATGAAACTGATCGAAAAACAATGAATATATATGGAACTGATAGGAAAACAACAAAAAGATATGGAACTCATGGAAAAAAAACAAAAATATACGGAACTTATGGAAACTGATTGATGAGGACATCGGAATAGACCATCCTTCACCAAAGAAAGAAGTAGCAACAACCACTTCTCCCTCTCCCTACACTTTGGAACAAGATCCCACACAGGAAGAGAGGAATGCGAAAAATCCTCAGGGAACTACTATTGTGGATCCAAATCTTTACAAGAGAGATGCATTAGTAGACATCATTGGACCTGTGATACGAAACAGAACTAAAAAGGTTGAATAAGTCTTGAAGTTTTTGATTGAGCAACCAGTCTAACAAGCCGATGCCCATTTACGCAACTCAAGGCCCAAAGCCATTAACATCTCCAGACCGAGTGAAGATTGATTCGTTGAGTTAACGTAGATGATGGTCCAAGCCCAGAATCCAGGAATCAGATTAGGTTCATGGTAAAAAGGCTAAGATGTGAAACCCATATCACTCTCTAAGCCTATTTGAGACGTCTATATCTTCCTATAGGTTTTTATGTGTTTTATGTATTACAATTCTTGAAGGTTTTAGAAGTCTATATTATTGTAAATAAGGTAACCTGAGTTTTTACCTTATTATATTAGGACTATTTTCGTGTAATACTACTCATGATAGCCGAATATATAAGGCTAGTTTGAGTTAGATAGAATTTTGTTTTTTAATATATATTTCATTAGAATTGAAGATTACTTTTTATAAAAGGCATGCCTATTTAAAGGCCTCCACAAGTGAGAAATAATACAAGACTTGCATCATTTTTGATAAATTAAATCTCTTTTTTAGAGTGATATTGCCAGATCATGAGTTGTCCTTGTATGGAAACCACAAACCCTTGTTACTTTGGTTGATAGTGTAGGTTGACTATCACACCACGTACTCTTGTGAGAGTAATAATTCACCATAAGCTAATTCATCCACCTTCTAACCATCATTCAGGTGAGAAAGATAAAATAAACACGTGGCCCTAGGATTTGAATATTTTCGCCATTCAGAGCCTTAATTTTGTGAGGTAACACATAGAATAGTTAGCACAATCGAGCAATCTTAGGTTCCTCCTGTTGGAGTTGAACACATAAACTATGCTTGTATTGTACATTTTCCCAGTCAATATATCGATTTATGTTTTGGTTATATTTTGTTGTGCATTACTTGTCCATTTATATTATGTAGTTAGATGATGAGGTGTCTTGTGTAACACAGTAGATCTTATCATTGGTTAAAAGACATAATATATAAATAAGGTTCGTAACCGAGACAGTTTTGGACAAACTGTCGATTTAGGTTATTATGCGATTTGGATAATTGGTTTGTCTAAACTAATTGAATCATATAGATATGCCCGGGGTATATTAAACTTGACCATTTAGAATGATTTGTCTTGTACTGATTTAATAGAAAAATCGTTCTTAGTATTCTATCTCTTAGTCCCTAGACTTGAGCGGCATGAGGATTAGACATAGTGTATTTTGATCTGCCAATGGGTGAGGTCAATTGTGGCCAATAGTCTCGGTAGGTTGGGTGCGCGTGTTTAGTTGCTTGGTGTGCTGCTTCTGGTCGAAAGGAAACCATGTACCGGTGCGTCTGGGGTGATGGCGCTCCCGATATGAGCTCGTTATGTTTATTATACTAAACCCAGCTGGTGGACTTATGTCCGGTATAGTAAAAAGGTCGAGTGGTACTAGTCTCAGAATTAAAGAAGTTAATTAATTAATTTATTAGTAAATTAATAAGTTAACGAGCACTATATCTTTGATGTGGGGAGATTATGAATAAATTAATTAAGTTGTTCTGGAAGCAATTCTGGTGTAGGATGGTAGTGCCAAAATTAATCCGTTAGTGGTACGATTAATTTTGTAATGGGTTAATAGAATAGGTAGAATTAATTAATTGATTAATTATTCCTAAGGGTTAATTGAGTAATTAACAAGGTGAAATTATTTAATTAATTAATTAAGTCTTAAGTTTCAATTAGAATTAGGAAATCCTAGAGATTGAAAAATCTAATTTGGATTTAGGTTATCCTATTAGATTGGTTACCTAATTGGATTTGGAAACTAATTAATTACCTAAACTCATTAGGAAGACCAATCATAAATCAACTTGGGGTCTCTCTTGTAACTCTATATATAGACAAGGAATTAGTTATTCCACAATACACAATTCATAAGTTTTCAAGACAAGAAAACTTAGATAGAGAAAATCCTAGAGAGAGAAATTTTTCTCACTCTGAAAATTGGATTTCCTAGGCTTATTGCTGCTGATTTTTCTCCAGTTTATTGCTGGCCGATTCTGCTCCATAGATCGGTGGCACGTGAGAATTTTGGCGGCGAGTGAAGCTTCTCTCTCGGGTCCTAGGCAGCACGTGTTATTCACTCGCTAAGGGTAGGTGGTTGCAGAATTTTTCAGGCGACCTAGTTGTGGTGATTAGTTGATCAATTGGTAGCCAGATCGTTGCCCAAACAACGTGCAATCAAAGTCTTGAGGCATACAAGAGAATCACCTGAGTTAACAAGCTTCAAGAGGTATATTCTATGATTCCGATTTGTATTCGAATTTATTTTGTTGCATGATAAATCGAATAAGTACATACCAAGATCATGCGCAATGTTATTTCAAGCAAGGGTTGGAATAACCATTGTGCTAGTGTCTAGGCCTGGCCAAAGATTCCGATTCTGGAATGCGTAGCACGAAAGTGAGTTTCTAGCTAGGCCCGGGCAGATAATCTTTCAATTGGTATCAGAGCCTGGTTTTGGATTTTGTGCTAGTTCGATTTATTACATGATTTTATTTGCAGGTGGTTAAGAAATCCCGACTATTATGGTTACGTTTATATGGGTTTTATTTAAACTCCGGGACATGTCCGGATTTGATTTTTTTATGAATGTTTGTAATAGTATAACCACGTGCTGGAAGCTGTGTAGGATTAGATCAAATATGTAGTAGGATTTTTTCTATGTAATTTCGATTCTTTAATTTTTCTAGAAAGCCTTGTAGTAGGAGAATTAATTTTTGTAATCGAAGGCGTTATGGTGGGCAACTTGAATTCGTGGGTTTTGGGTTATCGTTAATTCGTAGAAAACCAGGAAAAACCCAGAACGAATTGCAAGAAGACCAAATAACGTAGAAGAAGCGAAAGAAAGAATCAGAGGTGGGGGTAGCATCGGCGACGACTCGCCTACAGGAGCCGGCGCTAGCGACCGGAAGCAATCGCCGCCGCGTGGTGCTGCAGCTGTAGCTACTGCAGCAGCTCACAGCAGTTGAAAGATTTTGGTAGGATCTGAGTTTGTACTTGCTCGATTTACCACGCAACAAAAATTTCTATTAAAGCGAAATCTTAGAAAAGTACCTTTGAAGCGTGCACCTGGTGATTCTCTTGTATGCCTCAAGACTATGACTTCACGTTGTGTGGGCAACGAACTAGAAGTCAATTGATCAGCTATCACCACAATCCACTTGCTAGAAAACTCTAGCCCCGCAGCACCTGGCACGTACTATAAACGCACCGCCCGCAGAGAGAGAAAGCTACGCGCAGCTGGTATAGACCAAGGCCAAAATTTCAGCCACTAGAAACCCAAAAACCAGCTGCACACTTTCTTGAAAATTCGACTTGGAGAGAGAAACGTTTTCTCTCTCTAGAATTTTCTCTCTCTAGAAATCCTGTGGATTAATTGTGTTATTATATTATTCTGAATGACTGATCCCTTGTCTATTTATAGAGTTACAAGAGAGACTCCAAGTTGGTTTAGGATTGGTCTTCCTACTGGGTTTCTGTTTTTCTTCAATCCTATTTCTGGACTGATACAGATTCTGTTTCCTTCAATCCTGTTCCTGGACTGATACACTCCCAACTGTCACAGGGATTCACTTATCCCAATCCAGTTCCTGGGATGAATCACTCCCAACTGACACAGGGATTCACTTATCCCAAACCAGTTCCTGGGATGATTCACAACCAACTGACATAAGGATTAATTAATTTCTAAATTAATTAAATCTACCTTTGTCATCAACCCAGTACATAATTAATTGTACCACTAACGGATTAATTATAGCACTACGAACCTACACCAGAATTGCTTCCGGAACAACTTAATTAAATTATATTCATAATCTCCCCACATCAAAGATATAGTGCTAAATTAATTCATTAATTTACTAATAAATTAATTCATCAACTTCTTAATATTCCGAGACTAGTACCACTCGACCTTTTTACTATACCGGACATAAGTCCACCGGCCGGGTTTAGTATAATAAACATTTCAAGCTCATCTCGGGAGCACCATCACCCCGGACTCACCGGTACATGGTTTCCTTTCGACAAGCAGCAGCACACCAAGTAACTAAACACGCGCACCCAACCTACCGAGATTATTGGCCACATTTGACCTCACCCATTGGCAGATCAAAGTACACTATGTCTAATCCTCATGCCCGCTCGAGTCTAGGGATTTAGAGATAAAATACAAGGATCGATTTGTCTATTAAATCAGTACAAGACAAATCATTCCTAAGAGTCAAGTTTAATATGCCCCGGGCACATTTATATGATTCAATTAGTTTAGACAAACTAATTATCTGAATCACATAATAACCTAGACCGACAGTTTGTCCAAAGCTGTCTCGGTTACGAACCTCATTTATATATTATGTCTTTCAACCAATGATGAGATCTACTGTGTCGCACCAGACACCTCATCATCTACTTACATAATATAAATGGACATAAACATGCACAACAAAATATAATTGAAACACAAATCGATATATTAAACTGGGAAACTGTACAATACAAGCATAGCTTATGTATTCTACTCCAACAATCTCCCACTAATACTTAAGCTGTGCTTTAAGTATACAACTACATACAATCCTATACAATCTGCTGCTATCTATCTAGAAAAACTGTCAATGCCCTCCTAAGCATCTGATCCCCATGCCCTTCACGTGAGCCTCAAAGACTTTTGAAGTCAATGTTTTCGTGAACGGATCTGCAAGGTTATCCTCTGATGCTATCTTAGCCACGACCACGTCTACCCTCTCTACGATGTCTCGTATCAGGTGGTACTTGCGCTGTATATGTTTACTCGCCTTGTGGGCTCGTGGTTCCTTCGAGTTTGCAACTGCACCGTTGTTATCACAATAAACCGTGATAGACTTCTGCAAACCAGGAATCACATCTAAGTCCACTAGGAAGTTCTTGAGCCATACTGCTTCTTTCGCTGCCTCTGATGCGGCAACGTACTCAGCCTCCATGGTAGAGTCCGTCACGCATTTCTGCTTGACACTCCGCCAAACTATGGCTCCACCTCCTAGAGTAAACACATACCCTGAGGAAGACTTGCTCTTGTCCCTGTCGCCTTGGAAATCTGAATCCGTGTAACCTCGGGGTACCAGCTCAGACGCCTGATAGACCAGAACTTGGTTCCTCGTTCTGCGCAAATACTTGAGAATGCATTTTACTGCCTCCCAATAAGCTTTCCCGGGGTTACTCTGATATCTGCTGACCATGCCAACGGCATAACAGATATCAGGCCTCGTACACAACATGACATACATGAGACTTCCTACTGCCGAAGCATATGGAACTGTCTTCATGGCCTCTATCTCCTCAACAGTCTTAGGGACTGTTCCTTAGATAGATGCACTCCATGTCTGAAAGGTAGAAAACCTTTCTTGGAGTTTTGCATGTTAAAACGGGCCAGAATAATATCTATGTATGAAGCTTGGGAGAGCGTTACTGAACGTTTCCTACGATCTCGAATGATCTTGATCCCAAGGATATGTCCCGCTTCCCCTAAGTCCTTCATATCAAACTGCTTGGACAGCCATGCCTTTACGTCTGATAACACTTTCTTGTTGTTGCCAATCAATAGAATATCATCTACGTAAAGCACAAGAAACATCACTGAGTTTCCATCACATCTGCGATACACACAGTGCTTATCCGGACACTGAGTAAATCCGAAGGACTGGATTACCTCATCAAACCGGATGTTCTAAGATCTGGATGCCTGCTTAAGTCCGTAAATGGACTTCTTAAGCCTGCAAACCTTATGCTCTTGACCTTTTTCAATGAATCCCTCTGGTTGCTGCATAAAGATGGTTTCTTCAAGACTTCCGTTTAGGAAAGCTGTCTTGACATCCATCTGCCAAATCTCATAATCCATATGAGCAGCTATGGCCAAGAGAATCCGGATCGACTTAAGTATGGCTACCGGGGAGAAGGTTTCCTCATAGTCGATTCCCTCTTTCTGAGTATACCCCTTCGCCACCAGCCTAGCTTTAAAGGTTTCCACCTTCCCGTCAGGTCCTCTCTTACGTTTGTAGACCCACTTGCATCCAATGGGCTTAAAACCCATCAGGCAGGTCCACAAGCTCCCAGACTTGATTGTGGTCCATTGACCCCATCTCGGATATCATTGCCTTACGCCAAGATTCTGCATCTTTATCTCGAAGCGCCTCATTATAGTTAACTGGGTCAGGTTCAGGCACACCTGGGACTAGGTCTGGAGCCTCTCCCATGCCAATGAACCTGTCTGGCTGTCTCACAACCCTCCCACTACGACGAGGCACCGCCTGTGTAGGCGCATCATCTGTGATCTCATGTGCAGTGTGTGGTGTATCTACTTGCGCTGGTGCATCAGGATTAGTAGTTTGTCATCTAAGCTCTTCTAGTACTATCTTACTCTTGGGCTTGTGGTCTAAAACATAGTCATCTTCTAAAAATCTAGCGTTGGTACTTACCACCACCTTCTGATCTTTAGGACTATAGAATAGACCACCTTTCGTTCCCTTAGGATATCCTACAAACAGCATTAATTCTGTTCTTGCTTCTAACTTAGCCGTATCTGCCTTAAGCACATGTGCTGGGCAGCCCCAAATTCTGAGATGTCTTAGACTGGGCTTCCGCCCGTTCCACAACTCTACTGGGGTTGAAGGCACGGTTTTAGATGGTACAAGATTAAGAATATACATTGCCATTTCCAAGGCATATCCCCAGAACAAACTTGGCAAATCACTATAGCTCATCATGGACCTAACCATTTCCATAAGAGTTCGGTTTCTCCTTTCTGCTACACCATTCTACTGTGGCATGCCAGGTGCAGACAACTGAGACTGAATTCCTACCTCAGTGAGGTAATCTCGAAATTCATGGGACAGGTACTCCCCACCACGATCTGAACGCAGTGTCTTGATACTCTTACCATGATGCTTCTCCACATCTGCCCGAAACTCTTTGAACTTGCCAAAACATTCAGACTTGTGGTGCATTAGGTAAATGTATCCGTACCTAGAGTAGTCATCCGTGAACGTCACGAAATACTCATATCCCCCTCATGCCTGGACCGTCATAGGTCCACACAAGTCAGAATGAATCAACTCTAATACTTCTTTAGCCCTATAGCCTTTTGCTTTAAAAGGTCTCTTGGTCATCTTACCTTCCAAGCAAGATTCGCAGGGTGCATAACTGTCAATATCTAATGAACCCAAAGGTTCATCATTGACCAACCTCTGAATCCTACTAAGGTTTATATGACCTAGCCTTAGATGCCAAAGATAGGTTTGATTCATTTCAGAAGGTTTCTCCCTCTTATTAATGTTAGATTCTGAGCTATCTATCTCTATGTTTTGCGCAACCGGGGAGTTAGAGTTAACCACAAACAAATTGTCCGCCAATGAACCAGAACAAATAAGTTTTCCATTTCTTCTAATAACAACACAGTCATCAGAAAAAATAAACTTATACCCATTCTTTAAGAGTTTAGAAACCGAAATCAAGTTCTTTCTAAAACTCGGTACATAAAGACAATTAACTAACTCTAAGCTAGAATTTTCAAAATTCAACTTAACTACTCCCACTGCTTCTACTGACACTCTTGTAGTGTCGCCCAAGTAGATATCCAATTCGCCTTCTCTAAGCTTCTAGGTTACTTGGAACCCTTGCAAAGAATTACAAACATGGTCAGTGGCACCTGAATCCACACACCAAGTATCTGTGGGAATCGCCGCTAAACATGTCTCAGTAATTAAGGCATAATTTATCGTACTTATAAGCTTTGGACAATCCGCTTTCCAATGTCCCGTCTTATTGCACTTGAAGCACTTGTCTTTCGACTTCTTCTTTGCAATATCTGGCTTAGGCACAATTTGTGCCTTTTTAGCTACTCCCTCGAGCTTTCTCTTCTTCTTTCCAGCCTCAGGCTCATAAGAAGATTCTAAAGCTTCGACTGCGACTAAAGCTCGCTTATTCTCTTGAAGAAGACTTTTAGCCGCCATCAACTCTGCCAAGAGCTCGGATGAACTCCACAACATCTTACTTATGTTGTAGTTCAACCGAATCCACTCATAGCTTTGAGGCGCCATCAACTCTGCCAAGAGCTCAGATGAACTCCACAACATCTTACTTATGTTGTAGTTCAACCGAATCCGCTCATAGCTTTGAGGCGAGCTCTGGAGGACAATATCGGCTTTGGTTTCACCAATGATTTTGCCTTCCACTACCTCAACCTTGTTGATGTTACTAATCATGTCAATGACACGATCTTTCACAGGAGCGCTCTCAGCCCTAAGGACAATGTCCAAGTTACGACTTCCATTGACATTATTAGTTCCAGTTAAATTGTTGTTTTTCAAAATAGCAGCTAAAGGATTGAATGCCATATCGATTTAAACTGGAAAGTAAACAAACAGTGTTTCAGTTATATATGCTAGAATTTTCGAAAACATGAAAATTCAATTAATTATTAATTTCCCTCAAAACAATAATATTAATCCACCAACATCTCATCCACCGGGATTCTCGCAAGCCACGCAGTGTGGACGTTTACGCTAACCCACATTCGTTTGAGAAGAACCAAGTTCATTAACTACACTATTTGACCAACGATCTTTTGATCAATGTAGCTAATAGTCGGTGCTTTCAGCCGTACAAGTAAGCAGCGTAACCTCGCGGGAGGAATACTACAGATCGTACACTAAGTGTATGCCATTATGTGACTTCTGAGTTTGTTACCTCAGGATAGAGCGCCTCAGATGGAGAGGGTGTCGCATTTCTCCTAGTTAAACTCGCTCTAGTTATCTTACTCAAAAGCTCATAGTCTAGCGATCTCGGGGCTGGACTCATCCGAATGGAGGAAGGCCCTAATGCCAATGCGCAAGCCCACCCACATCGCATATGAACCCGTAATGGTGGCCATGGGGATATAACACAACCCGCTCCCACTTAGATTTCCAAATTGAGGGTTTTTCCAGTTTTAACATGCAATTAACTAACCTAAGTTATGTGCAACCATAAAACCAGACATGCTTTAATTCATGCATCTAAAATACAGCATAAAAATAAAGCATAAAAATTAAAACAATAAATACGGGAAATAAATTCGAAAAAAAAAAAAATTCCCCGACTATTATGGTTTTAATTGCTTCCATCTTCTGCCTTGATCTCGTGTCCCGTCACGTCACTCGATGGAGAGAGTTTTGAATTTCAAAAAACGAAAACTGGAGGAAAAACGGGCCCAAAACAGCCCGAACAGCCCGAACGGGCCGCCCGGGCCATGCGCGCGGGCCTGCGCGCCCAGCAGCAGCGCGCAGCGACTGCTGCGTGCAGCGACTGCTGCGCGCTGCTGCTGCCTGCTGCTGTCTTTTTATGGCTGCCGGCGGCGATTTTGCTGCCGGCAATCGTTGCCGGCGTCGCCTCCTCCCGCCAACTCCTCATTCGCTTTTTTCCACGCTATTTGGTCTTCTTGCAATTCGTTCTGGGTTTTCCTGGGTTTCTTCAAATTCATGATAACCCAAAACCCACGAATTCAAGTCGCCCACCATAACGCCTTCGATTACAAAAAAACAATTTTCCTACTACAAGGCATTCCAGGAAAATTAAATAATCAAAATTACATAGAAAAAATCCTACTACAGATTTGATCTAATCCTACACGGCTTCCAGCACGTGGTTAAACTATTACAAACATTCATAATAAAATTAAATCCGGACAAGTCCCGGAGTTTAATTAAAACCCATACAAACGTAACCATAATAGTCGAGATTCTAAACCACCTGCAAATAAAACCATGTAATAAATCGAACAAGCACAGAACCCCCTAAACCAGGCTCTGATACCAATTGAAAGATTTTGGTAGGATCTGGGTTTGTACTTGCTCGATTTACCACGCAACAAAAATTTCTATTAAAGCGGAATCTTAGAAAAGTACCTTTGAAGCGTGCACCTGGTGATTCTCTTGTATGCCTCAAGACTATGACTTCACGTTGTGTGGGCAACGAACTAGAAGTCAATTGATCAGCTATCACCACAATCCACTTGCTAGAAAACTCTAGCCCCGCAGCACCTGGCACGTACTATAAACGCACCGCCCGCAGAGAGAGAAAGCTACGCGCAGCTGGTATAGACCAAGGCCAAAATTTCAGCCACTAGAAACCCAAAAACCAGCTGCACACTTTCTTGAAAATTTGACTTGGAGAGAGAAACGTTTTCTCTCTCTAGAAATCCTGTGGATTAATTGTGTTATTATATTATTCTGAATGACTGATCCCTTGTCTATTTATAGAGTTACAAGAGAGACTCCAAGTTGGTTTAGGATTGGTCTTCCTACTGGGTTTCTGTTTTCCTTCAATCCTATTTCTGGACTGATACAGATTCTGTTTCCTTCAATCCTGTTCCTGGACTGATACACTCCCAACTGTCACAGGGATTCACTTATCCCAATCCAGTTCCTGGGATGAATCACTCCCAACTGACACAGGGATTCACTTATCCCAAACCAGTTCCTGGGATGATTCACAACCAACTAACATAAGGATTAATTAATTTCTAAATTAATTAAATCTACCTTTGTCATCAACCCAGTACATAATTAATCGTACCACTAACGGATTAATTATGGCACTAACAACCTACACCAGAATTGCTTCCGGAACAACTTAATTAAATTATATTCATAATCTCCCCACATCAAAGATATAGTGCTCGTTAATTCATTAATTTACTGATAAATTAATTCATCAACTTCTTAATATTCCGAGACTAGTACCACTCGACCTTTTTACTATACCGGACATAAGTCCACCGGCCGGGTTTAGTATAATAAACATTTCAAGCTCATCTCGGGAGCACCATCACCCCGGACTCACCGGTACATGGTTTCCTTTCGACAAGCAGCAGCACACCAAGTAACTAAACACGCGCACCCAACCTACCGAGATTATTGGCCACATTTGACCTCACCCATTGGCAGATCAAAGTACACTATGTCTAATCCTCATGCCCGCTCGAGTCTAGGGATTTAGAGATAGAATACAAGGATCGATTTGTCTATTAAATCAGTACAAGACAAATCATTCCTAAGAGTCAAGTTCAATATGCCCCGGGCACATTTATATGATTCAATTAGTTTAGACAAACTAATTATCTGAATCACATAATAACCTAGACCGACAGTTTGTCCAAAGCTGTCTCGGTTACGAACCTCATTTATATATTATGTCTTTCAACCAATGATGAGATCTACTGTGTCACACCAGACACCTCATCATCTACTTACATAATATAAATGGACATAAACATGCACAACAAAATATAATTGAAACACAAATCGATATATTAAACTGAGAAACTGTACAATACAAGCATAGCTTATGTATTCTACTCCAACAGCTGCGCGTGCTAATGGGCTGCGCGCGGCCCGTTTGGGGAGCGTTTTGGCCCGCTTTTCCTCTATATTTCATTTTTTGAAGTTCAAGACTCTTTCTATCGAGTTACGTGACGGGACACGATATTAAGGCAGAAGATGGAAGCGATTCAAACCATAATAGTCGAGAAATTTAATTTTTGCATTTATTTCCCGTATTTGTTGTTTTAATTTTTATGCTTTCATTTTTTGTGCTATATTTTAGATGCGTGATTTTAAAGCATGATGGTTTTATGGTTGTATATAACTTAGGGTTAGTTAATTGCATGTTAAAACCAGAAAAACCCTCAATTTAGTAATCTAAGTGGGAGCGGGTTGGTTTAATATCTCCACGGCCACCATTACGAGTTCATGTGCGATGTGGGTGGACTTGCGCGTTGGTATTAGGGCCTTTCTCCATTCGGATGGGTCTAACCACGAGATTGCTAGATTATGAATTTCTGAGTAAGATGACTAGAGTAAGTTTAACTAGGAGAAATGCGACAACCTCTCAATCTGAGGCGCACTATCCTAAGGTAACAAGCTCAGAAGTCACGTAATGGCACACACTTAGTGTACGATCTGCAGTATTTCTCCCATCGAGGTTACGCTGCTTATTTGTACGGCTGAAAGCACCGACTATTAGCTATATTGATCAATAGATCGTTTGGTCAGATAGTGTAGTTAATGAACTTGGTTCTTCTCAAACGAATGTGGGTTAGGGTATACGTCCACACTATCGTGGCTTGTGAGAATCCCGGTGAATGAGATGTTGGTGGATTATAATTATTGTTTTGGAAGAAGTCAATAATTATTAGAATTTAGTTTTTGAAATTCTAGATTAGATAACTAAAACATTGTCTATTTAATTTACAGTATTCGATATGGCATTCAACTTCTTAGCTACTATATTGAAAAACAACAAATTAACTGGTCTAAATTATGTCGATTGGAGTCATAATTTGGACACTGTCTTGATGGCTAAGAGCACTCCTGTGAGAGATCATGTCATTGACATGATTAGTAACATCAACGAGGTTGAGGTAGTGGGAGGCAAAATTGATGGTGAAACCAAAGTCGATATTGTCCTCCAGAACTTGCCTCAAGGCTATGAGTAGTTTCGGTTGAACTATAACATGAATAAATTGTTGTGTATTTCATCCGAGCTCTTAGCAGAGTTGATGGAAACTAAAAGTCTTTTTCAAGAGAATAAGCGAGTTTTAGTGGTAGTCAAAGCATTAAAATCTTCTTCTAAGCCTGAGGCTGGAAAGAAGAAGAGAATGTTCGAGGAAATAGCTCAAAAGGCGTGGTTTGCGCCTAAGCCAGATAGTGCAAAGAAGAAGTTGAAAGACAAGTGCTTCAAGTGCAATAAGACGGGACATTGGAAATCGGATTGTCCAAAGCTTAGAGGTACGATAGTTTCTGCCTTAATTATTGAAACATGTTTAGCGGCAATTCTCACAGATACTTGGTGTGTGGATTCATGTGTCACTGACCATGTTTGTAATTCTTTGCAAGGGTTCCAAGTAACCTAGAAGCTTAGAGAAGGCGAGCTAGATATCTACTTGGGTGACACTACAAGAGTGTCAGTAGAAGCAATGAGAGTAGTCAACCTAAATTTCGAGAGTTCTAGATTAGAATTATTTAATTGTCTTTATGTACCGAGTTTTAGAAAGAACCTTATTTCGTTTTCTAAACTCTTGAAGAACGGCTATAAGTTTATTTTTTCTGATGATTCTGTATTTATTAGAAGAAATGGAAAATTTATTTGTTCTGGTTCATTGGCTAACAATTTGTTTGTGGTTAATTTTTACTTCCTTATTGTGCAAAACATATAAACATATAGCTCTTTATCTAACATTAATAAATGGAAGAAGCCTTCTGAAATGAATCAAACCTATCTTTGGCATCTCATGCTAGGTCATATAAACCTTAGTAGGATTCAGAGGTTGGTCAATGATGGACCTTTAGGTTCATTAGAGATTGACAGTTATTCAACCTGTGAATCTTGCTTGGAGGGTAAGATGACCAAGAGACCTTTTAAAGCAAAAAGTTATAGAGCCAAAGAAGTACTAGAGTTGATTTATTCTGACTTGTGTGGACCAATTTTGGTCCAAGCACGAGGTGGGTTTGAGTATTTTGTGACGTTCACGGATGACTACTCAAGGTACGAGTATATTTACCTAATGCGTCACAAGTCCGAGTGTTTTGGCAAGTTTAAAGAGTTTCGGGCAGATATGGAGAAACATCATGGTAAGAGTATCAAGACACTGCGATCAGATCGTGGTGGGGAGTACCTGTCCCACGAATTTTGAGAATACCTCAGTGTGGTAGGAATTCAGTCTCAGTTGTCTGCACCTGGCACGCCACAGCAGAACGGTGTAGCAGAAAGAAGGAATCGAACTTCATGGAAATGGTTAGGTCGATGATAAGCTATAGTGATTTACCGAGTTCGTTATGGGGATATGCCTTAGAAACAGCTATGTATATTCTTAATCTTATACCATCTAAAACCTTACCTTCAACCCCAGTAGAGTTATGAAATGGGCGCAAGCCCAGTTTAAGACATCTCAGAGTTTGGGGTTGCCCAACACATGTGCTTAAGGCAGATGCGGCTAAGTTAGACGCAAGAACAGAATTAGTGCTGTTTATAGGATATCCTACGGGAACAAAAGGTGGTCTGTTTTATAGTCCTAAAAATCAGAAGGTGGTGGTTAGTACCAACACTAGATTTTTAGAGGAAGACTATATCCTAGATCACAAGCCCAAGAGTAAGATAGTACTAGAAGAGCTTATGAGATAAACTGATAATCCTGATGCACCAGCACAAGTAGATACACTACACACTGCACAAGATATCACAGATGATGCGCCTACACAGGTGGTTCCTCGTCGTAGTGGGAGGGTTGTTAGACAGGCCGATAGGTTTATTAGCGTGGGAGAGGCCTCAGACCTAGTCCCAGGCGCGCCTGAACCTGACCCAGTAAACTACAATGAGATTCTCCGAGATAAAGATGCAGAATCTTGGCGTAAGGCAATGATATTCGAGATGGGGTCAATAGACCACAATCAAGTCTGGGAGCTTGTGGACCTGCCTGATGGGTTTAAACCCATTGGATGTCAGTGGGTCTACAAATGCAAGATATGATATGACAAAAAGGTGAAAACCTTTAAAGCTAGGCTTGTGGCCAAGGGGTATACTCAGAAAGAGGGAATCGATTATGAGGAAACCTTCTCCCCGGTAGCCATGCTTAAGTCAATCCAGATTCTCTTAACCATAGCTGCTCATTTAGATTATGAGATATGGCAGATGGATGTCAAGATTGCTTTCCTAAATGGAAGTCTTGAGGAAAACATCTTCAAGCAGCAACCAAAAGGATTCGTTGAAAAAGGCCAAGAGCATAAGGTTTGCAAGCTTAAGAGGTCCATTTACGGACTTAAGCAGACATCTACATCTTGGAACATCTACTTTGATGAGGTAATCCAGTCATACAGATTTACTCAGTTCCGGATGAGCAATGTGTATATCACAGACATGATGGAAACTCGGTGGTATTTCTTGTGCTTTACGTAGATGACATTCTATTGATTGGCAACAAAGAGAAAGTGTTATCAGACGTAAAGGCATGACTGTCCAAGCAGTTTGATATGAAAGAATTAGGGGAAGCGGGACATATCCTTGGGATCAAGATAATTCGAGATATTAGGAAACGTTCGTTAACGCTCTCCCAAACTTCATATATAGATACGATTCTGGCCCGTTTTAACATGCAGAACTCCAAGAAAGGTTTTCTACCTTTCAGGCATGGAGTGCATCTATCTTAGGAACAATCTCCTAAGACTGTTGAGGAGATAGAGGTCATGAAGACATTTCCTTATGCTTCGGCAGTAGCAAGTCTCATGTATGTCATATTGTGTACGAGGTCTGATATCTGTTATGTCGATGGCATTGTAAGCAGATATCAGAGTAACCCCAGGAAAGCTCATTGGGAGGCAGTAAAATGCATTTTCAAGTATTTGCATAGAACGAGAGACCAAGTGTTGGTCTATCAGGCGCCTGAGCTGGTACCCCGAGGTTACACGGATTCAAATTTCTAAGGCGACAGGGACAAGAGCAAGTTTACGTTAGGGTATGTGTTTACTCTAGGAGGTGGAGCCATAGTTTGGCAGAGTTTCAAGCAGAAATGCGTGGCAAACTCTACCATGGAGGCTGAATACGTTGCCGCATCAGAGGCAACAAAGGAAGCAGTGTGGCTCAAGAACTTCCTAGTGGACTTAGATGTGATTCCTGGTTTGCAAAAGTCTATCACAGTATATTGTGATAACAACGGTGCAGTAGCAAACTCGAAGGAACCACGAGCCCACAATGCGAGTAAACATATACAACGCAAGTACCACCTGATACGAGATATCGTAAAGAGGGAAGACGTGGTTGTGGCTTAGATAGCATCAGAAGATAACCTTGCAAATCCGTTCACGAAGACATTGACTTCAAAAGTCTTTGAGGTTCATGTGGAGGGCTTGGGAATCAGATACTTAGGAGAGCCATGATAGTTTTTCTAGACATATAGTAGCAGAGTGTATAGGAGTTGAATGTAGATGTATACTTAAAGCACAACTTAAGTATTAGTGGGAGATTGTTGGAGTTGAATACATAAGCTATGCTTGTATTGTACATATTCCCAGTCAATATATCTATTTATATTTTGGTTATATTTTGTTGTGCATTATTTGTCCATTTATAATATGTAGTTAGATGATGAGGTGTCTTGTGTGACATAGTAGAACTCATCATTGGATAAAAGACATAATATACAAATAAGGTTCGTAACCGAGATAACTTTGGATAAACTGTCGGTTTATGTTATTATGTGATTCGGATAATTGGTTTGTCTAAACTAATTGAATCAGATAGATATGCCCGGGGCGTATTGAACTTGACCATTTAGAATGATTTGTCTTGTACTGATTTAATAAACAAATCGTTCTTAGTATTCTATCTCTTAATCCCTAGACTTGAGCGGCCATGAGGATTAGACATAGTGTACTTTGATATGCAAATGGATGAGGTCAATTGTGGCCAATAGTCTCGGTAGGTTGGGTGCGCGTGTTTAGTTGCTTGGTGTGCTGCTGCTTGTCGAAAGGAAACCATGTATCGGTGCGTCCAGGGTGATTGTGCTCCCAAGATGAGCTCGTTATGTTTATTATACTAAACCCAACTGGTGGACTTATGTCCGGTATAGTAAAAAGGTCGAGTTGTATTAGTCTTGGAATTAAAGAAGTTAATTAATTAATTTATCAGTAAATTAATAAGTTAACAAGCACTATATCTTTGATGTAGGTACATTATGAATAAATTAATTAAGTTATTCCGGAAGCAATTCTGGTGTAGGATGGTAGTGCCAAAATTAATCCGCTAGTGGTACGATTAGTTTTGTAATGGGTTAATTGAATAGGTAGAATTAATTAATTGATTAATTATTCCCAATGGTTAATTGAGTAATTAATAAAGTGAAATTAATTAATTAATTAATTAAGTCTTAAGTTTCAATTAGAATTAGGAAATCCTAGAGATTGGGAAATCTAATTTGGATTTGGTTTATCCTATTAGATTGGTTACCTAATTGGATTTGCAAACTAATTAATTACTTAAACCCATTAGAAAGACAAAATCATAAACCAACTTGGGGTCTCTCTTGTAACTCTATATATAGACAAGGGATTAGCTATTCCACAATACACAATTTATAAGTTTTTAAGATAAGAAAACTTAGAGAGAGAAAATCCTAGATAGAGAAATTTTTCTCACTTTGAAAATCGGATTTCCTAGGCTTATTGTTGTCGATTTTTCTCTAGTTTTTTGCTGGCCGATTCTGCTCCATAGATCGGTGGCGCGTGAGAATTTTGGCGGCGCGTGAAGCTTCTCTCTCGGGTCTTAGGCGGCGCGTGTGATTCAAGCGCTAAGGGCAGGTGGTTGCAGAATTTTTCAGGCGACCCAGTTGTGGTGATTAGTTTATCAATTGGTTGCTAGATCGTTGCCCACACAACGTGCAATCAAAGTGTTGAGGCATACAAGAGAATCACCCGAGTTAACACGCTTCAAGAGGTATATTCTATGATTCCGCTTTGTATTAGAATTTATTTTGTTGCGTGATAAATCGAATAAGTACATACCAAGATCCTGCGCAATGTTATTTCAAGCAAGGGTTGAAATAGCCATTGTGCTAGTGTCTAGGCCTGGTTAGAGATTCCGATTCTGGAATGCGTAGCACGAAAGTGAGTTTCTGACTAGGCCCGGGCAGATAATCTTTCACCTCCATTGAGTGTAGATCAATCCGACAATATCGCTACCATCGGTAACCTATTCCTTGAATGAGATACATCAGTTTGGTATAGGAGCCCAAGGTTGTATATTTCTATTCTTTTATGTTTTTTTGTCTTTTTCGATTTTTTTAGGCCAAAATGCAATTTTGGTTCCTTACAATAGGCCTTGTATAATTTTTTGTCCCTTTTAATTTTACGGTGACACTTTTAGTCTCTTAACCTTTTTTTATTAGGTGTTTAGGCCATTTTTAACAGGAAAAATGATCAACTAACGGGTCCACCATGCGTTGATTAGGGACCTTTTGTGTAAAAAAAAAAATTCAAGGGCCTTTATATAAATTTTTTTTCTACTTCTTTTCCTCCGCCACCCCCGAACCGCCGGATTTCTTGCTCCGCCCTTCCCAATCCAAATCTTCCCGTCATTTTTTCATGGCCTTCTGTTTCAAGCAATAATAGCAACTCACTCGCATCATACCGCCCAAAGTTTTGTGATTTTTTTGTCCGCAAATCAAGTTCATCCTACTAATTTCTTCTGCCATTCTCAAAGGAAGAACAAGAAACCGCATATTTCGCAAGTCCAAATTTCAATTACAATAAAATATACCATCTTGCGTGTAATTAGGAGTTTTCTTAGAGTGCATTATTGTAGGATTAAAGTAGTGCAAGGAAGATGCCATCATACCTCTTTCTAGATTCCAGCTCAATCTTACGAATTACACGCACAAGTAGTTTCGCATCCATGCTATTCTTCAAGGCAATATTATCCCCTTCTATTTTTTTATCTTCTAATTTCTTATCGGTGTACTGGACATTTGGATTTCCTCCTCCTTGTCCTGAGTAAATAAGGACATTGGAAAATTCAACACTGTTTTCGTAGTGGCCTGATAAACAACGCTAATAGCATAGTTTGTCCCATCTATAATCACCGAATCAATATCGCGAATAAACTCATGATGCAGGCCTACCACCACAAGTTCAGCCCTGAACTGGAACTGATGCCCAATTTCAACACCAAGAATATGACCAATACAACGTTCAGTGTTCACCCATTTTTTCTCTTCTCTTAGCATAATTGCTGCTTTGGTATGCACTTGTCTGTTGCCTTTCTATCATTGTTTTACGACAAATACTTTGTCAACAGCTCATGAAAGAGATACAGAGCCTCCTGCACCTTCTCGCATTCCTTAGATTTCATTTCTTGATTCCCTAACTTATTCCAAGACTCAGCCACATTCTGGGTTCTTTTATCAATAATATTCTGCCACTCTGGAGGAGTTAAAATGGAGATTTCATCGTCATCACCCCGTACTTCAACCCATTCAAATTCCCATCTTTTAGACTTGTATTGATTTGAATTTTCAGGAATGACTTGATCGGGGAGAAGAGAAAAGAAGAGGGGGGATCCGATCATGGAGAAGAGGGTTGCAAGGTTTTGGAGCTCGAGGGGTAGGGATTCCGAACGGTGGTGGAGGCGGCAGCGTTTTTAAAAGAATGAAGAGAAGAAGAATTGAGGGTAGTTGAGGTGGTGGAGGCGGGAGGTCTGGAGGTTGGGGTCCCGAGGCGAGAGGTAGAAGAGGGAATTTTTGACCAAATTAATCCTCTAAATAAATTTGTGGATAAAAAAATAAAAAAATGGGAAGGGGTGGCCTAAAAAAGGCCTCTCGAATTTTAAAAATCCAAAATAAGAAAACATCGGATTTCAGAAATTCGAATTCAACTTTCGGATTTTGAAAATCCGAAATATCAATAACCCTAATTAAATTAAAAATTAATAAGGGAGATTAATTAGATTAATTAAATTCAGATTCAAAAAATCCGAAATAAATGGAATTCAGGATTCTAAAATCCGAATCCTTTATGAAATTTTTTTTGAAAAGAATAATGAAAATGAATTTTTTTGTGTAAATTAATAAATAGAATTAAAACGATTAGGATTTCGAAAATTCGAATTGTGAGAATTTGAATTTTCTTCACAAAGATAGCCCACCACGTCTCAGAACAACATGCACCACGTCAAAAACAACTAGGACCACGTTCAGAAACGTCTACATCCATGCATGTGAATTTAAGCTATTTTTTTTCACAAAGACAGTCTACCACGTCTCAAAACAACATGAACCACGTAAAAAACAACTAGTACCACGTCAAGAAACGTCTATATCCATTCATTAGAATTTAAACTGATTAATTTTCAACAAAGAGAGTCCACCACGTCTCAGAACAACATGAACCACGTCAAAAACATCAAGCACCACGTCCAGAAACGTCTACATCCATGCATGTGAATTTAAGCTATTTTTTTACAAAGACAGCCACCACGTCTCAGAACAACATGAACCACGTCAAAAACAACAAGCACCATGTCCAGAAACGTCTACATCCATGCATGTGAATTTAAGCTATTTTTTTCACAAAGACAGTCCACCAAGTCTCAGAACAACATGAACCACGTCAAGAATCGTCTACATCCATTCATTTGAATTTAAACTGATTTTTTCAACAAAGACAGTCATTCACGTCAAAAACAACTAGTACCACGTCCAGAAATGTCTACATCCATTCATTAGAATTTAAACTTATTTTTTCAACAAAGACATTACACCACGTCTCAGAACAACATGCACCACGTCTTAGAACAACATGCATCATGTCAAAAACAACAAGCGCCACGTCCAGAAACGTCTATATCCATGCATGTGAATTTAAGCTATTTTTTTCACAAAGACAGTCCACCACGTCTCAGAACAACATGAACCACTTCAAAAACAACTAGTACCACGTCAAGAAACATCTACATCCATTCATTTGAATTTAAATTGATTTTTTCAACAAAGACAGTCATTCACGTCAAAAACAACTAGTACCACGTCCAGAAATGTCTACATCCATTCATTAGAATTTAAACTGATTTTTTCAACAAAGACATTACACCATGTCTCAGAACAACATGCACCACGTCAAAAATAACTAGTACCATGTCAAGAAAAGTCTACATCCATTTATTAGAATTTAAAAGATTAATTTTCAACAAAGAGAGTCCATCACGTCTCAGAACAACATGAAAAAACAACTAGTGTCACGTCAAGAAACATCTACATCCATTCATTTGAAAAAATTAAAAAATCTAACTACTAAATCCATATCTCTAAGGTGGCGGCGCATTTCTTCTATCTTCTCTCTTGGAAATAGGTCCAATAGAAGAACCTGAACCCTGCGAACCTCCACCTTGAGAACCTCTACCTCCAGGTCCACCTCCACCTTCAACTCCACTTGGATCATCCTTATCCTCTTCATCTTCCACTCCAAGTTGTTCCACATGTAGTGAAAGTTCTTGCTCTTCATGAATGACCCTCCTTTTTTTGCCTCCTACCCTTGGAGGAGCTTGCCTTTGTAGGCGAGCTGGAATGGGTGTTGGCGAGCTGGAATGGGGGCTTGAGTGAAAGGAGGTGGATCATCAACGAGAAATTGGGAACCACCATCATGGAATTCGTGAAGATGTGAAGACCCAAGCCTGAGGGCGCTCTGGAACGAGGTGAACATCTCCTCGATGAATTGAAGTACTTCAGGGTGAGCGTCATCTCTGCGATGGTAATCAATTGACATCCTAGCTCTCCAATCCATGGTGTAACGAGCACGTTCAAGGCCCCAGTCAGCGTACTGCTTGCCTTTCATACCCTTGCTATGCGACCGTTCATATACGTCCGCACTCAAAGGATAAATCATTGGCGGCCCAGGGATAGGCTGATGGCAGCCAAATTGGCGAAGGACCCTCGAAACCTCATGTGGCTCGTGTGCGTCGTAGTAGATCATCCAAGTGTTGGAGATCCAACACTCCCTCCCTTCTCGGCAATATTGTCAGAGGTATCTATCAAGCAAATTATCTACCAGATAAGGCTGCCATATAAACTGAAAAAAATAAAATTAAAACTGATCAAACAATAAAAAATTATAAATTATATTTAAATAGTCATCGAAATTTGACAATAAAATTTAAACTAATCTCATCCTCTCGGAGACCATCTAGCTGATCTCTGAAAGTGGGCAGACAATGAGTAGTCGTGCTGTGATATTTCTTGGGCGTCTGTCACCGTTCTGCCAAAGGGCAATCATCCGACTACAGGACACTAAGAGCCACTCTATCTAGCCTGATAGCACGAATACTCTATCTGGCATTTCGACGCACTATTGTAACTTTCTGATATATTCGTCGTTAGGTTACCCAGCGATGAAATCCATCATGTGCAAGACTCCATTTATCAGCACCAATATCCTGCAAATACCTAAAGGCGTCCTGACTGTATTCAAACAACTCCGCACCTACTCTATCAAATTTCTGAGGTTAACAGTATGAGCCCATTTCCCAACACAGACTATTTAATCTATTACCGTGACAATGCGTCAGTAGATTGCTTCGAACGTGTCTCAGACAAAATCTATGGTGACCTGTAACACCTTCTTCCCATTCCTCCAAGTCTCTAAATGTGGCGAGCAACCCTGCATTTCGATCTGATAGCACACACGTAGCACGCTGAGCAAAGACATGACGAATGAGGTTTCTAATAAAAAGCTCCAACTCTCAGTGGTTTCTTCGCCAACTAATGCATACGCCAGTGGAAGAAGTCGATGAGCTGCGGTAACTGTAATGGAAATCCCCTTATATCTACCCCGCAAATGTGTACCATCTATACTAACCACAGGTGGATAAAATCTCCCAAACGTACATCGGGCTGAAGCGAATGCCCAAAACAAATATTTGAAATTCCTCTCAGAATTGGCCATTTCACGCTCCCCTCCCTGGAATTCCCATTCTACGATCGTCCCTAGATTGGAAGATTTTAATGCTTCAACAAATCTACATAAATAAACCATTAACACAATTATCACCCAATCATCATGTCAACAGTAATTCAAAACAATAAACTGATTAAAACAAAAATAATATCAAAATTTAAACTTACCTCGGTAACTCAACAAAGTTTGTAACCTAATTACCATATACCAATTCAATGACCTTTCTTCTCGCGTGCCATGCTTTCTTCCTCTTCACGTCAACTTTTAGTTGATTTTTTTACAGCAATTTGAATAGCTTCCACTGGATACTCAGGATCTTGTTCAATTATCAATGGTGCTATTGTCGACAATGTCACATTGTGGTGGTCATTTCCAACCGCAATTCCAAGGCAATTATGACTTGGACACCAAAGAACCACTTCCCATTTGCCATGAGTATGATTCTTTTTTGACACCCAGATTTTCCATGCACAAGGGGAATAACCTTCGGGTGTCTCAAATCGTCTACTCTTGCATTCCACGAACCACGTTGTTTTATTGCTCTCGACGTTAACATATTCCCTGAACCTTGCCACGTTCCATGCGGATATGGCCCGTTGTGCTTCCTCCTTGTTTTTGAAAACAATTCCAAGTTCTATAGTCTCATAATTGCCTGTATATCAGGGCAACGCATGTTCATCCCTATCAATGGCGTACGGTTCTTGGTGTCCCACATCAGAGTACACGAAATGCCCCCTTCATACGTCCCAATCTCATCCAAACTTTTCTCAGAACTGAAATATGTAGAATCAGAACAAAAATCACTATCGGATGCATGGTCACAGTCGTAATCGTCCTCAGTGTTATAATCCAAGTCCCCTGCCTCATCTTCAAAATCATAACGGAATCCATAATCAAGTTGCCCTTCTCCGCCATGTGAAGAACTCGAAGCAATATTTCGTCTATCAACTCTATCTAAAGACTGAATTTCCTCAATAGCGACATTAACATTAATAAAACTCCATGGTCGAAAAGTACAAAAAATCCAGCATAGCATCAGACGTAATTACTACTTTTGTCTTACTCCCATCCACTTCAAAAAATGCTGTAAGTGTGATTTTGCACGAATTCATAGACACCCCAATTACATTTCAAATGGAAATCATCCCTTGAAATTCTAAGATTAACGCATATTGAATGATCCGGATTCGGACGGTTATCAAAGTCAAACGTAGATGTCCAATAGAAATTAAAAATATACAGACCATTAAATACCATTATACCTGTCAACCATAAAAATGTCATTATATCAATTAATTATCCATTTTTGTCACCAAATATTTTTTTAATCAAATTTATAAACCACAATTCATTAAACAACCCCCAATGTTATAAACAATCCACAATATTACGATTTTAATTATAATTTTATTACCACTTACGACTAATCATATTTAAAATAGTAATTAGAACAATTACCCTTGACTACAACTTAAAAATTCTACAAAACGTACCCACATATTAGTCATATACTACTAATAACTGTATTTCCAAACCACATTTCATCCAATACGTACACCACTACATAAAATATCATCTAATAACATTAAAATCATAATTAGAGTAATTACACTACTAATGCATGACTAATAATTAAAAAGACCACAAAACTTACACAAATGTTGGTCTCATACTACTAATACGTGTATTTTCTAATTGCATTTCATCAACTACATACACCATCTCTCAAGATATCATCTAATCTCATTACAATTAATCTAATTACATGAAAATCTAATGTTTTATGAAATATCAACCATAAAACACTAAAATCTTGACTTACCTTATTACGATATCACAACGTGAAGTAGATTTTCGGAATAATTTAGCTGGAATCCAAATTTTGCAGGTGAATAGTGCTTGGCCGCTAGAAAGAGAATGTTTGCAGGAAGAATAGGATAACAATGCGGCAGAAAATGATAGGTTTTGTGTTTATATAGTTAAAATGAATTTGGATTTTTAAAATTCAAAATTAGCCTAATTTGGACGAAGCTGGGCGTGGGGCTAGTTGTTTGGGATGTATCGAGACGTGGTAGAATTTTCTGGATGTGGTGCTAGTTTTTGAGATGTGGTTCTAGTTGTTTGAGATGTGGTGCTAGTTGTTATGGACGTGGTGCTAGTTGTTTGTGAAAAAGGAACAATTTAAATTCACATGAATGGATGTAGACATTTTTGGACGTGGTTCTAGTTGTTCTGAGACGATTTGAGATGTTGTATGGCCATTTTATTTGTTTTTGACATGGTGCATGTTGTTTTGAGACGTGATGAGCTTTCTTTGTTGAAAAAATCAGTTTAAATTCACATGTATGGATGTTGACTTTTCTGGACATGGTGCTAGTTGTTCTAGACGTGGTTCCAGTTGTTCTGAGACGTGGTGCTAGTTATTATGGACGTGGTGCTAGTTGTTTGTGAAAAAATCAGTTTAAATTCACATGCATGGATGTAGACATTTTTTTACGTGGTGCTAGTTGTTCTGAGATGAGGTGAGATGTTTTGTGAAAAATCAGTTTAAATTCACATGTATGGATGTTGTCGTTTTTGGACGTGGTGCTAGTTGTTCGAGACGTGGTTCTAGTTGTTCTGAGACGTGGTAGACTGTCTTTGTGAAAAAATAAATAGTTAAATTCACATTAATGGATGTAGACATTTTTGGACGTGGTTCTAGTTGTTCTTGACGTGGTACTAGTTGTTTTGGACGTACCTAGTCGTGATAGACTATGTTCTGTGAAAAATTCAGTTAAAATTCACATGTTTGGATATATACGTAGTTCTAGTTGTTTTAGGACGTGGTTCTAGTTGTTCTGAGACGTGGTGGGCTGTTTTTGTGAAAAAAAATCTGTTTAAATTCACATGCATAGATATAGATTTTTTTGGACATGGTGCTAGTTGTTTTTTGACGTGGTGCTAGTTGTTCTGGATGTAGACGATTTTGGACGTGGTGCTAGATGTTCTGAGACGTGGTGGACTCAGCGAATACGGATTTTAAAATCCAAAATTAATACTGATTCAGATTTTCAAAATCCGATTTGTCCATCAATTTTTTAATACTTTCTGCCGTTAAAATTAACAAATTAAATTAATTTTTTTAGAAATCGAATTTCTAAAATCCAAAATAGTTTTGTTTTACTAAATCGGATTTCTGAAATCCGAATCTAAAATTGATTAAGAGACTCGGATTTCAGAAATCCGAGAGGCCTAAAAATGGTCCACACAATTCCTATTCTAAATATTTCCGTCCACACCCCCAAATTTTGTATTAATTTGAACCGGGCCCCGTAGAAGAGGATTGGAAATTTTTTTATACAAATACCCGTAAATTTTTTTTACAAAAAGGTCCCTAATTAACAGTCAAACATGGTCACCCCGTTAGGTGCAAATTTTCCATTAAAAATGACCTAAACACCTAATAAAAAAAAGTTAGGGGACTAAAAGTGTTTCCGTAAAATTAAAAGGGCTCAAAAGTGGTACAAGGCCTAGTATAAGGGACCAAAATTGTATTTTGGCCTTTTCTCTATTGGTGCGAAATATGCCTAATTTCATCCAAACATCTTGTTGTATAGTTGAGTTGTTTTTGTTATTTTTGAGTCTCGAATTCACCTAGGGTAGTCTATCTAGGTTTCGAAAATTAGTAGAGTCATTTTGGTGAAAGGAAATTCATTTTTGACCCCAGAAATATCCCATAGTAAAATCGTCACCTTTCTTTGAGAAAAAGATGATTTTGCCCCTATGCAATTTTTGTGCAGTTTTTGAGTCTTTCTATTTTAGAATTAGTTTCGAAAGGTGCACCTTGCCAATTTAATTTGTTTTTGAATTTTTCAATTAGTTTGTAAGAGTTTAACTTGCAAAGGTGAAAATTGTATTTCCACGCCCGGTGTACGAGGATCGCAGAGTCGACAACTCTGAGGTTAGTGGGTCTTCTTTTAAGGTTGAATTGTTATCTGATAAGAATATTTGAAAATTGATAACCTTAGCCCTCTTGTTAAGTACTTGAGGTTAAATTCCCCCTCGCATCTAAATATCTATGGTAAAACTCCTAGAAAAGTCTAAAAGTAATTGAGAAGAGACAATACCCAAATAGCAAACTTAAAGGATCTGACAAATCCTAATAAGCCAAAACTCTTCTGCAAAATCTGGTTGAGTAAGAAAAAGACAAGCCAAAGTAAGTTGCTCCACGTTTTATAGGGAAGCAAATGGAGTTCGGAGATAGGAGTGATCACAGCTAGTGAGCAACAAAGGGAGTAAAAAGGTGAAAAGTATCCCCTGAGTTAATTACCCGGTGTGTGTATAAACTCTTTCCTCTCCTCCGATAATTAAACTCGTGTTCTATAGATCACAGTTTGAGTGCAAACGTTACATGCTTTCTTTGGTGTTTGTTTGCTTTTTGTGACTTAATAAACATCTATATTTATATCGTATCTTGTTTTTGTCAACTTTGTTTGTCTTTAATTTTTACCATCTGTTAGATTTATCCTTTCAATACAAATCAGTTTGGTGTCTTATTTTTGTGTTTTTAGAGTCAGTTTAACTGTGAATAGTAGTTAGTTTGGTGTTTTTCTTGTTATTTTGTGTCAATTGAGAAGATACCATTGTGTTCACACCTCCCTAAAGGGATCTGTTAGCATTTAGAAGCAAGTTGAAATGTTGAATTCTGGTAAGGTAGCCTTGAAACCCTAGCTAAGTGACGTGCTCATGTTGTTGTATAAGTTAAGGGAAAACACGCAAAATAAATTTATAAACAAACAAAAACAAAAATACCAAAACTATAGTACTTAAGGTTTCGTTCCCATACGAATTGTTGTCTTGTTGATAAGAGTGTTGGGTTTGAGTCCTTACTTACCAAGGTTCTAGTAGTTTTTAGCCTAAGTTTCTAATAAAACAAAGGGGTAGATGAGTGATTTCAAGTAAACATGCAAATAGATAAAACAAAATGAAAAGATAATAAATGGATAAAAGGCGGGAAAATCACACCACAACTAGATCAAGGGAGCTATTGCAAATGGAAGTCAAGCAACTTACTAATCAAACGAATAATACCTCTCTTTACCTTCCTATAAGAACCAAAATAGCCAATAGTAGAATAGGGTCATCAATCCTACCCACTATCAATCCTTTACAACAAATACATAAGGAAAATTGGTGACACGAACTTCTACTCACAAATAGCATAGAATCAACTAAGTTTGCAACACAAGAAATCTCAATTGACTACACCAAATGCTCAAATTAGTTAACATCCACAATTATACCCTTAAATGAAATAGATTCAACATATATTCCACTAACAAAGTAAAATCCACATGAAAAGATATAGAATAAATTCAATTGCAAGAAACCCATTTAACAATATTCATGAATTACCATAGATGAGAGCAAATCCAACACGGAAATGATAATTGCATAATAAAAGATTTGATTCATAAGAGAATGTGAAGTCTTTCTCAACATATAAAAGAATAAATCCACAAATCTCTTGAACTTTTACTTATAGAATGCAGTTCTTTACATTGAATTCTTGGATTTGGTCTACATCACATGGAAATCCACTACCCCCTATCACTTAGAAGGGTATATTTCCCTATAAATCTACTTAAAACATAGTTGTTCTAAGAGAATTCATAGTGTGTGTGTGAAAAAGGTGAGAAAGTGTGTGTTTCTTCCTCCCTAAGCTACTATTTAAAACTATGAAAAACCTACTAAGATGTAATAGTATGTGTCTTTACAAGAGGCCTTGGCCATTAAGAAAGGTTCTAGAGGGCTAAAATTGAGATTACATAAGTAAAATCATGCCAAGGGTAATTTTGGACTTTCAACAGCGATTTTAGGGCGACGACCAGACGGTGGCGCCATGATGACATCGAGGTCCGCAGTGCCCTGCGGACGCCGAACTCGAACTTCTTCATCTTTTTGTGCTTTTTCTAAAATCTTCTCTTTAAGCTCTAATTCTGCATGTTTTCTTCCTTTTTCCTTCAAAAATCTTTAAGTTTCTTCAAGAATCTCCAACATGCCTTCTTACTACAAAATCATGCAAATCCAACTATAAATGCATTGAAAACTCATAAAAAGTATCATTATCATTGAAATTCAACTAAAAGTAAGCTAAACATGCATAATTTTGGGTCATAAAAAGGTATATTTTGGAGTCACGTCACTAAGCCCTAACCCGGACTTATAGTGACAACCCGAGAGAGTGTGTCGCTAAAAGGTGTAGACCATCAGCAGTTTTCATCACCAAAGTCCATCGCTAAAAGCCAATCCGGCGTTGCAAAAAGCCCCACATTGCATATTGCACGAGCCCAAGTTCCTTTCTATTTTGCGTTTCTTTTGTATTTTTGAGTATTTCATTCTTCTTATTTTTTTGTTTTATTTTGTTTTACTCTTGGTCTTTTTTGGTGTGATCTACCCTCTTTTGCAGGATGGTTAGAGGAAACAACAACAAGGACAATAACGTTAGGGAAGAACCAATTCCTGAGCAAGTTGAAGAGACTAGCAAGGACCCAGTATCAATGGAGGAGATTGTAGTGTCAATTGCGGGTTTCCAAGCACAGTTAATTGAGATGAATCAACGCATTGGCAATCTAGAAGTCAATAGCAGAGAAGAATCTGTTAACCAAGGCCTTACATCCAAGACTCCTAAGACAACTCAGTTTGGTCCAACACCTGATCAGCCACAAGTGTCACCCTATTTGCACTATGATTCTGACGATTCTCACACACCACACGTGAAGACTCATGATGTGTGTCAATTATATCCATATTTTATATAGCAAAATCCTTGTATTATGCCAACTTTTATACTAGAATTGACCATTCTAGCTGGGCTTTCTATGGAATTATGCCATATTTATGGATTATTCAGGTGATTAGATGTTGTGGTGTAATTGACATACTTTTGCACTTAAATCTTGCATTATTGGAAGGAAATTGTGCACAAATAGAGAAGACAAGTACTGGACAGCTCATAGCGTATGGAATTCCTAAATTGCCCCAGAGGCCTTGAGTTATTACCACAAAGTTACCCTAAATCTTGGCATGTATAAATAGAAAAAGTTCTATGGTTAATTTTTGAAGCTCTGCTTCACTCTTCAGTTCCCGACTTCGGTTGGCTTACAGTAGAAGAAGAAATAGTCTCTTGTAGATTAGGGTTTTCTTTCTATGTAGATGATGAAGGTGATTGAGTTTAGATCCATGGAGTTCTAAGTTCCCAGAGGGGTTTTCCAGCCCTGATGGCGTGATCAAGGTGAGATACAGTTGCAGATGCGGACAACACGAGTGTGGAGTCTCGATGGAGCATCAGAAGGCGTCATCAGCCCGAAATAGCATCTCTTCCATTCCTGATGGTATAATGAGCTGGATGCTGCTCGTGTAGTCCTAGGGAGCTTAGCTCTGTTGTGTGTATTTGTATCTATATCTCTTTGGACATTTATGTATATAGTAGTTCCTAGTTTTATAATTGCTAGTTGTCCACGCATTGTTCTAAGTCATATTGAATAGGGTTATGTTGCCTCTATGATGGGGGTCGAACCGTGTATCGTGCGCAGAGGATAGATACCTACTATGTATGTTTATAGTCACTTGAATATGCCGGAAGGTGGTTGGAATCCCCTATCATCTCTTTGATTCTACCACTTTTACTTGTTGCATGTTTAGATTAGTAGTTGTTAAATAATAAACTCTCTTTTGTAATCACTAAACATGATCAGTTACTCCAAAAAAATATAAAGCTCATGTGCTCTCTATGGATTGATAGTTGAGTACTCTACGATGGGATTTTTGAGTCCCTTAGTGTGGATTTAGGTTTATAAATATTATCTTGATAGGTGTTTTACCGCATATCAATTTTGGTGCCATTGTCGGGGAGCACCGTAGCCTTTGTGTTCGTTTGTTTGTTTTGATTCTTGTTTTACTGGTTATATATCCCTAAAGAATTAAAAGGAAGAAAGAAAATACAGAATGGAAAGCGGGTCGCTGACGGACTGCCACTATAATGTTAGATGCAAAAAATAAAAGTTAGATTACAGGAATGTAAATGTTAGATGCAGAAAATAAATGTTAGAAGTTAGAAATCATAAACAAAAATTGTATCCATGAGAAACAGAAATAATATACATGTTTTCAAATTAAAACATAATAGTTTCACAATTGAAACTCCAAGATAGTTCACTGCTTTGGGTATATCACTTACTTATATATTCTCCAAAGCTTAGGTACAAAAATGAAAAACATATCTAAGAAGGTGAGGGGGGGGGGGGAGAAGAGATATGTTAAAGGGATACAATAGAAAGGATGAAGAAATTACAAAGAGATAACAAAGAGAAGAAGACGAAAGAAAAAGGAAAGAGAAGAAAGAAAAGAGAAGGAAAGAGAAGAAAAAAGTAGAGAGAGAGAGAGTACTAAGAGATTTTGGAAGAAAGGGAGGTTTAGAGAGAGAAAGAAGAGATGAGAAATGGGTAAGCAAAGTCCTGCCTCCCTCTGGTTTCTTTATTGTCAATTTATAGACAATTTTTTTTTTAATTCCATGTAGCTACAGTAGTTGCTACAAGAACTCATCATTCATTTTTTTTTTAATTCCCAATTTTATTTATGGAATTGGGGAGAAAATCCCGAAACAGTCGTCTTCATTTTGAAGATCAATAAGTGGATCTTCTTATTCATTTTCTTCTTTGATTGAGGTTCCTCGACTTCTCTGGGAGCTCGTGTCACTTTTAAGCTGACTTAATATATTTTCCAGGTGTTTTATGTAATATTCCTGGGTTGATATTGCTGCTAATTTGGAAGTAGCTAATGCCTTATACTAGAGGAAAACTGATGTTTGTTGATATGCTGGTGGCAGATATCTTGGATTGTTGTGGAACCATGCTTCAATCATTCCTGGTTGAATAGCATCGGTCTTGAATTCTTTTCACCATTTTGAGTATCCTTGTCTTACCAAGGCAGGTAGTATGTCTTCTTGCTTAGAAAATTCAAATTTCCAAGCATATACCCATGACAAGGAGAATATGGAATAAAACTGTAATAATTTTGGCACAGATTTTGGTGCCGTAAATCTTTCATAGAACATTTTGTAACCAGGTCGTACTGATTCTGGTAAAATTTGTGGGTTTGGGCCATGGGTATTCCACCATGTTATGAACCATATAGGAAAATTATATTGATTTTCTCTTTTAAAATAAAAGAGCCAAGAGTGGCTGTAGGCCTAATTTTGTACTGTAAACGCATTAAACCAAGCTTTTCTATAATCCATGTAAGTATATCCTGGGGGAGAGAAAGGTTGTGAGAAGTTTTTGGGTTTATTTAGATTGTCTTTCCAAACTGCTGGAGTTAAGACAGAGAGAATTTGGGCTGTAGAATGTGTATTCTCTCCTTTATCAAAGTAGGCTTTGAATGAGACATACCCTGAATCTACCAATATGAATTCATAATATTTTTGGATTTTATTCAGGGAGTGGGGAATAAAATTTGTTTGTGGTGGTAGGACTTTTTGGGCTACTTGAATAGGATTGCTTGTAAGGAAATCTGGCTCTGTTTGGACTACCAGCTGGGAAGTCTGGCATTTGAAGTATTCAGTTGGGATAGAATTTTTTGATCCAGTAGGGATCGGTTTTTGCCCTATTTTGAGAACTTGTTTGTTAGCGGGATTTGTAATCACCACTTTATTTTGTGAAGTGGATTTGTAATCACCACTTTGTTTGACGGAGTGGGATTAATGCTCACCACTGGGGATTTAGATGTGGGATTGTTAATCACCACTTTAGTTTGAGTAGTGGGACTATTAGTCACCACTTGAGGTTGAGGAACAACCTGAGGTTGGGGAGATTTTACCAATGAAAATCCTGATCGGGTGACCCACTCTTAGATGAATACCAGTTGGGCTCTCTTTATTTGTTCTTCTTCAGCCATCTATGCCCAAGTTTTTGGGGAGACTATTGAGATTGGTTGGATAGCGGCGAGGTCATCCATTGCTTGAAATTGCCTTGGGGTCAAGGCATTGTCCTTTGGTGACCTTTTCACCATTTGCTTCGAAGTTGAGGCTTCGAAAGGTTGCTTGGAGGAAGGGGACCCCTCCTTTGATGCCTTGATAGCTTCAATTGCTATCACGAGGTTATCCGGGGGCATTTCTTTTCTCTATTTTTTGGGAGGCATTATTTTCCCTGTAAAAATTCACGGGTCAGAAAATTGGGAAGAGAATTAGACTCTCCTTTAAGATATTCAATATCAAAATCAAATACAGATAATTAGCTTGCCACCTAGCAAAAATTTGTTTGGATGCTAGATTTTTTACATCTTTTTGTAAAACATCTTTTGCTGATTTACAATAAACTCTTATTAAGAATTTTTGATTAAGTAAATCAGATTGGAATTTAGAAACACAGAGAATAATAACAAGCATTTCCTTTTTTTATGGTGGAATAATTCTGTTGTGTGCTATTCTAATGTTTAGATGTAAAGAAAATAATTTTCTCTTTTTCTCCCTGGACTTGTTATTCGATTTTTCATTGCAACTGTTTAATCCTTCATTGGATTTGTGGCTACTGTAGTTGTGATTCAATTTTTTTAAATTCTATTTCCTCCTTAAGGAAATTTACCTGTTGGATTTTTGCTGTCAAAGGATTTACTTCCCTAGTAATTGGTTCCTTAGAAAATGGGAGAATAATGTTCTCTCCTAGTTCCTGTGGTTGAATTCCTTCCATTGTAGTTAAATAAGGAACTAACTGGATGATAAACTTTGTTCCTAAAATAATAGGACAGGACTTTTACCAGCAGAAATGAAACTGTAATTTTAGTTGTTGAAAAATGAACATCAACATCCGATAATTTGAACTTGATTCCAAGCTTTGTCTTATTGGCTGCAGTTAGTCTTTCCCTACTTTTTTCAAAAAATTTTGTAGGAATAAGTCCCTCTTGAATGTAGCTAAAATCGGCTCATGTGTCCTATAATGCATCGGTTTCTAGGACAAAACAATTTTTTACTACCAACTTTATCCTAACATCATGCCTTTGGAATGTTGTTATAGAATTCAGTTGGGGTATATGGGCTCCAATGAAGGATTCTTCTTCATTTTCTAAGACAGGTTTTGGGTTATGGCTATCAATTAGGTTTTGTATTAGTAAACCATGAAGGTCTTACTTAGCTTTTGTCTCTCTAATTTCTGCTTTAGCTAAGGCCAACTCTTTCTGTAGGTCACTAATATAGATTGGACTAGGGGTTTTTTTTTGGGAACCTATTAAAGATCTCTGTAAGATTGTAAGTATTAAGTAGTTTTGGGTGACTTCCTATAGGGTTAGGTATGGAGGAAGTAGATGGTTTTTCTCTCAGAGTTTGTCTTAATTAGTTTAAGTAAATTTTTTGCTGGTTTGGATCTTCTATCACTTCTATTAATTCTAAAAGGAGATCCTGTGTTTTAGTAAGAACATTAATAGAATGACCCTCTATGATTTCATTTTTTGATGAAAATGAATTAATATCATCCTACTGATATTGCTAGATGTAATTATCATCACTTGATTCTGTATCTGTATCAGCCTAGCTGATTGAGTTGATTAGTGACCTCCTCTTGTAAATTCAAGGCCTGAATTTTCCTGTTTAATCTGCAATACTTGGCTATATGACCAGGTTTCTGACACTTATAACAAATAACCTTAGATAAATCTCTTGGCTTATTAGTTTGTTCTAAGGGAAGTTTTCTTTGAAATTTAGAATAGATAAATCTCAAGGCTTATTAGTTTGTTCTAAGTGAAGTTTTCTTTGAAATTTAGAATACCTTTTCTTTCTATAAAAAGGTTTAGGTTGAGGTTCTGACCTATATTTTTGAAAATTAGCTTTATACTTCTTTTTTTTTAGAATAACTTGGTAATCCAAATTGTTCACAAAATGATCCTAACATTTTTCTGTTTTTGTCAAGATCCCTCAGCATTTTATCTTGCCTACATGTTTTCATTGCTACTTTTTGAATGAAAGTATTAAGTTGTCCATAAGTAAGTTGCTCATAAGGAACAACTCCTTTGAATTCTTCCATAAGTTCATCTCGGACTAATCTCCTTAAAGACTTCGGAAGGCCATCTATAAATTTTTCTTTCCGGTATTGTTGATTACCATCTGGTCGGTCATAAATTCTAGATAGGAAGAAATTTTTGTATTCCTGGAAACCTCTGCATTTGAGATTGTTTAATAATTATGAAGACTTGTCTCTAAAGATTCCTGGATCACCAATAAAAGTTTTAGCAATCGTAAATATTAAGGTTGAGACAGAGTCAGGAATAGTTTCACCATTTTGGATGATGGGTTCTCCTTCTTCATCCACTTTGACTGTATAAAGAATACTATTTTTCTCATTTTTGATGAGGTGTTCATCCCACCATCATTTTAATTGACCTGTGAAACCTGCAATTAGAATATGAGCAGTAGCTAAATCATTACTACCCTATGTTGTTCTATATGCCGTGGCTACCATGGTCATGTTTTGTAAAAATTTGATAATGCTATATTCTGGTTGCCCATCTACACACCATTCATAGATGTTATTGGCATTATAGCTATTTTGTATAACGTTTGGGCCAGGTTCTAATCCTTGGTTTGAGGTGTCGTATTGGCGAAGAAACCTTCGCTGAGGGATTGGTCTTCTCCAAGTGGATATTTGTCTTTTCTCTGATAAAGGTCCTATTCTAATAAACTGTGGATCATTATCTAATAATTCTTCTGATCATTATCAGAAGTTTTACTTAGGACTCTAATTCCTTGGTTTATTAAGACTGATCCTGATTCAAAATTTGGTTCCCTAGCTTTCTGTTTGAGTTTTGGGGCAAAGGTTTCCTCAATTTTGGCTAATCTTTTTTCCAGTTCAGTCATTGGTCGGGATACTAATTGGTTGGCTATTTTCTGGGGAATCTAATGTGGTTTAAACAAAGGCTTTTTATCAAATGTCTCAGAAATGTGAGTAGATATAGAAGGTTGAGGTTTTCTAGTTAGGTATTCTCATATGGTTTGAAGGTATTTGTTGGTATAATTGTTTTGTTCAAAGATACTATGGATATTTTTAGCATTGATTGGCTCTGACAAGTGTCTGGGATCCTTTTGTTTGAATGGGACCGCTTTAATTTCTACAGCCTTATAGGTTATGGTAAAAGGCATCTTCGGAGGCATCTCTGACTTTAACTTTTCCCCTTCGGTGACCTGCAAGTTTTAGCCACGTAAATTTCTTTTTCTTTTAAAAAGGGATATTGTATATTATGACTAGAGGCATAATAATCAAACCATTTAAAGAATATTACATTAACTTTATGTTTACTAAGGAAATTATAATATTCTTCCTGAATACTTTTCCTATCTTTGCCTTAATATTTAGCAAAGAACCAGTCTCTTTTTATTCTATTTTTCTCAAAATAGAATTCCTTTTGTAATTCTTCTCTTTCAAAATTAAATTATGATTTTATCATATATGTTATCTGTCTTAGTAGAATAAGTGAGAGATCTGGGAAGACTATTACTATCAGACGAGTCTTCTTGAGGTTCTACCTTATATCTAGCTTGGGGAATTTTAGATGAATTATCTAAATTATGCAAGCTTGTATTAATTGCTGAGACAGAATGCCTAGGGGGTTGTTCTAGTTTTCTAGAGTGTGAAAAGGAAGTAGACCTAGATGATTCAGCTTCTTCCTTATGAGAATTTCTCATACTAATTGACATGTCAAATGTTATTTTCATAGTTCCACTAGCATATTGAGTATTTTTGTGGGTACAATACTATTAACTGGATCTGAAGGTGCTGCTTCTTCTAAAAGCCAATCATCTGGCAAAGAAATAGCTTTCCATCTAATATTTTGTGGAATAGATAATCTAGATCTATTCATATCTGTTTTAAACAAGATGGTTTCTCCTTTCTTTGAAACCATTCTTGCACCTGTGTTAAAAGCTGAGATTAAGGCCTTATATCTAAGCCTATATAATATTGTAACAGGAATTAATCATTCTTTTGGTTTATATTAAATAGTTTAATTTAAAGCTTACTCCCTTCTGGACTCATCACCGTCCGGTTCCATGGATCTCTGGATAATAATTTAACTTATTCTTACGAATAATGATGAAGATCTCACTGTGTGCGCAGAAAGTTGTAGCTGTTTATGGTGAGAACCCGATCTAAGGGTAATACATCACTGTTGGAAGTTGAGTCTGAACTGGAATAATCCTTGAGGAGGCAAAAGAATACATAAACATCAGGTGAAGGGAGTTCAAGAGAAATGGTAGAGCAGACTCCAACAACCTTCGAAGCTTTCTTTGAACCTAGATATGTAGGCCCTGAAAAAATATTTGGTATTGAAGCGGTCACTTACCAAGTTCCCCCACCGCTAATAAATCTGGTGCAAAATGGGTCTAACTTCAATGGTTTGGACAATGAAGATGCCACTGCACATCTGAAGGCCTTTGTTTGCAGTATGTGACATTGCCCGAATACAACTCATTACAAATGACCAACTCAGGAGGATTCTATTTCCTTTCTCTCTAAAAAAGGAATGCAAGTGGTATAATTCACTGCCTGAGAATTCGATCAAAACATTTGAAGAACTGAAAAAGAAATTCCTATCCAAATACTACTGATACGAAATTAGATTACTCAGATACCAACTGATGCGCGTCTTCCCTCTAACAAAGAATTCCCGGATAAGGATTTCTTCGGTAGAAGAAATTCCTGCTTTAATTTTCCCGACGTAGGAGATTAGTAAATTTATTATCTTACAAACATAGCAGAAATTTGGTTGTAAGATGGGTAGAATTGAACCACAACAATAACAACCACGTATTGTTGATAAATCGGGGAGATGCACCGTATATATAAATTCGATTTGGGGCTATCATGAGCTCTCACAACATTCATCAATGCAATCTTCTAAAATTGAAGGCACAACCCTCTATTTATAAAGTATAAGGGCGACCTAATTACAGAGCAAAAAAAGGGAATTCTTGTGTAACAAGAATTTCCTTTCTTAAGGCACAAGTCTTTTCCTTATTCAACTTGGAAAACAATAAGACTTGTTTACTTATTCTAACCCTAATCAAACTATAATTAAACTAGGATTCTTGCTGAGATTTATTCTTTCTAAATTCCTAAAAGAATAAACCTTATTTAACACTAATAAAAAAATCAGAAAACTGCCTAAGCCGGGAGCATAAAGGGGGCGGCGGCCGAACTAGGCTTAAAGGGGTCACCCTTGCCTTCTTGTCCAAGTGATCTTCTTATAGACCTTCTAGAACACTTGTTGGCCGAAATTCATCTCTCTTTGGGCCTCATGGACTTTATTGGACTTGTTTAAGGGAAAAACTCATCCCTCAAAGGATTTATAGAAGTATTTAAACAAGTACAAAGACTCAATAATTAAAAATACTTAAAAGTAATTGTCTTTGACTTGAAAAATAAATAGAAAGTTGCTCATTCTAATTTGCTCAGCACAATGACTTCTTTTGATGATGGCTTATCTTTGAAAATAAGAACCACTGTGCTAAGGGCTTCAATTGCCTTCTTCACTTTAACTCTTGATCTTGGATCCCAAATATCTGAAGTTGTACTTGGTTCATGCTCTTCATGTCTTGAGCTTGAACACAAATTGTTGCAGTAGGTTGTGAACCATGAGGTGATCTTGAGATCATATCATCCCCTCCCTCTTGAAAAGGAATTGTCCTCAATTCCCAACCTTCATTGTAAACAAAATGAGAAAGGTTAGAAAAAAAAAGAAGCCCAAATTCTCTTATCACCTCTCTTGTCTTCTTTGTGATACGTGATCTCTTTCTTGATGCCACTAGAGGGTACCAACTCATTAGATGTCATTGATGTAAGACATCTCTTGCATGATACTTGGCCACTCAACATGGTCTCCACATTTTGCCTGGACATGTCACAATTTTTGGCCATTCTCAAATTTCGAACATAGCATGCAATTTACTCTTTTTTGCAAGTGATGCAATTTCGACACATGCCTTTCACATCTTCTCTCAATGTCGGCCAAAAATACTGTTCTTGAAAACTTTTAGAATCATATTTTCACTTTGTTGTCCTTTGACTCTTTCACAGTGAGGATCTTGAAGTAGCAATCTCCTTGCACTAGCTTGCGGAACATCAATCTTAGTATTTTGCATATGATAACTTGCTAACTTCCTCACGTGGTTAATGTCCCTGCAAACATAAAATTCAACCATATTAGTGAACAAATTGGAGGCACTATCATAATAACCTACCATGGTTTCTTTAAGTGTCGCACTAAATCTTTCAATAGTGCTCGTGTCATACAGCAATATGCATCTTATTCCTACTCCTAACAATTGAAATTGAAAATTACAAACACTTTTGAACAAAGCAAAAGTAGGAGTAAAGAATGTCTCTCCCTTTTTGGTGTACACATGTAAAAAAAGGCATATGATTGGTTTAACCCTCTCTCTTGAAGCTTGGACCTGTATGTGCGGATTTGAGAGCCAAAGAACATACGCTCACATGACTATTAGAACATTACGATGAATATGTCATTGAATTTGACCAATGGAATCTTTCGGAGCTACTAGGTGAGACGGACTTAGGGGCAAGTTGGTCGACCGATTCTCCAACTTCTTCATCTAAAAATTGTGTCCAATTGAACTCAGTGGACTCTTATTTGTCAATTCATTCCTTAGATGGAGCTTTGGTTGAAGTTTTCTCTTTATCAGACAGAGAGTCGATTATCACCAAAGGAATTGAGCATTCTTTCTTTAGAGTTCTTTGAGATGAACTCTTCTTTGAGCTTGATATACTTGATGAGGTAGGACAATCATTCCTCATACTTGCTCCTCTTTTCCTCTTTCCACTGTCATGACTGGATGACATGTTTTTGTCATCTTCTCTAGACTCTTGCCAATCACCATACTCGGCCACTATCTATTCCTCGGATGGAGTGAGAGAATCTTCTTCCTCTGATGGCGAGTCTATCCAACTTAGTTTCGCAAAGCTAGTTTGATTTGGAACTTTTTGAGAAAATGAGCTCGTCCAACTAGCTTTGATTAATCCTGGCTTGTGATTGGACCCTGAGGAACCGTTGTCGGCCATTTTGAAAGCAAACGGTCCACTTTTTTTTTTTTTTTTTCTACCAACTCTCATTCTAGCAGTCATTTTCATGACACCACATTCTAATCTTGGTTGCTCAGTTTGTGTCTTATTACTCGCATTAGCCTCTTGATTTTTTTGCTTGACTTGCCAAACCTGAGAATAAGACATTGGAGTGAGTTTGTACTTTTTACAACCAAAGACAAATGAGTACCTATTTAAGAACCCATCATGTGTGGTCTTTCTATCAAATTGCCACGGCCATCCTAGTAACAAGTGAGCCGCGCTCATAGGCACTACATCACACTTGACATGGTCTTCATAGTCACTGATAGAGAGTGATACTATGCATTGCTTGGTGACTTTAAATTCATCTCGCTGGGTGAGCCATTGCAACTGATAAGGATGGGGGTTAGGAGTAGTAGGCAAATTCATAATAGACACAAGATAGTTAGAAACATGATTATTCTCACTACTACTATCAATTATAAACAAGCACTTACCACCATTGATTTCACCTAAAGTATGAAATACCATTTGTCTTTGCTCACTTGGATCTTCTAGATCTTCTTGTGAATTAGAAGTCCTTACCACACTAGAAGATTGTGATTTAGAATCACTTGAATTAGGTACTTGTAGCGAGACTCCACATGTTACTTTTGGAATTTTTGGAGACTTTGGAAGTTCATCATCAACCTCCTATTTCTTGGAAGAACTATAAAAGAAAGAAGGTGGTGACAACTTCTTCAAGTAAGATGGGACTTCATCAAACTTGGTTGATATATTCCTTGCTGCCTGGAATTCTTCCATTGAATCAATCAACCTATCCAATGATTGATCTATCTTTCTCAAGCACTCTAGTAATGCTTGGTTTTGCCTTGAGTTGAATGCTTCCATTTTTCTGTCAATCAAACACTCAACTTAGGTAGAAGTGAAGACTTCTCCTTGAAGGTTAGTAACCAAAAGAATTAACTACAAAAAATTAAAAACAAACCTAACAAATGACTACAAAATTGCAGCAACTACACTAAGCCAAAAAATCCAAAAATTAAAATTAAAAAAATCAAATAAATCACAAAACAAAAACACAAAAACTAAAAACCGGCCGCAAAAGCTCACAAAATGCGGCAACTCACAAAAATTCAAAATTAAAATTCTAAAACTACAAAAATCAAATAAATTACAAAATTTACAAAATATGCATGGTGCTAATGTGAAGTTGATCAAATTCTATGGTGCTAATGTGAAGTTGATCAAATTCTATCTCTTTCCTTAAAAACTTAATTTCTTTAAGTCTCTAAGCTTCACTTTAGCAAACCTTCTTTCATCATCGGTTATCACACTCAAAACTGGGAGACACCTGTTATTAGAATCAAAACTCCAGTAAGTTCACCTTTTACCTTTATTCTCACTCATGTGGGTCCTAATGTTGATAATTATGTGAATCTCAACTCTTACTTCACCGACCCTCCTTTCGCTTAAGTATAGCTTTCTAAACTTGTACTTTTGCCTCAAGGACTCTTTAGTCTTGACTTTTCCCTTTGGTTAAGAGACTTGTCTTTTTTTTTTTTTTTTTTTACACTTGCACTTTTTTTTCTTTTTGGAATCCTTTGGGATTCTTTTTTTTCTTTTCACTCAATGAAGCTCCTTTGGAACTTCTTTTATTTTCTTTTAGACACATTAAATTATTTATACTTTTATTTTCTTTCAAATTCCTATAGGAATTCCAATTTTTTTTCTACTATCTTTCCAACTTGATGATGGTACAAGCCAACCACACTACAAGTCAGAAAGAAGGTTAGTAAAACAATAAATTAAAACACACACAACGTCTCAAGTAAGAACACCACTAGATGGAAAGTTTTAAGGCTTTTATATCCCTCGGTGGAATATACCTTATAACAAGCTTCTCTATTTCAATCAAAACGATACCAATTTTTTGCAAGAAATCACCAAGTATTTCAAGTTAGTATGCTTTGGTTTCACTTAGCGACGAAAAATTATTCTTTTTATTAATTTAGTTTGACTTCAATGTTTGAATACAACACAAATCACATGCAAGCACAAAAGATGCAATTTCAAACTTCAATTAATGCAAAGAAACACACAAGACTCTGTTTTTGGTGAAAACGAAGTTTTCAATTTTCTGACTCGGTTTATCGACAATAGGTGCGATCCCTATATAACACAAACAAGACTCAACAATTGAATTTAAAACTAAATTCTAGACACTAAATAAACACAAAATACACAATCTTTCAACCAACGAAGGTTAAAAGAAACACAAACACACAATATTTTTGTGAAACACAATTTTTTATTTTTCTTGACCAATGTGGACTAAGATGGTGTGGCAACTAGGGAATAATCACCAAACCCAAAATTAAAAATTAAATGTAGAAACTAGGCAAAAAAACGAACAAAACGGATATGATCTTGCAACCGGAAAAGTTGAAATAACTATTAAAATAATTGACTCAAAACAACTCATTTTTGTCAAACAATTTTCCTATTTTCTTGACACTATGATGATGATGATATGCGATAACAAATTAAAAATTATATTATTAAAATAGACTAAAAAATGAAGAAAACAGATATGGACTTTTAACCTGACAAGGTAAAAGAACTAATTAAGACTCGATCTTTTTGTGAAGAAAATTTTCAAACTTTCTTAGACACTTTGGTTTATAGTGGTGCGACTTCAAGTGAAAACACACAACTACACGATTTTGAAATTTTGTTTAAAATAAAGACACAAAATTAAGCAAAGTTTAAACTTCTTAATGTGATTTATTTAACTTAAAGAATGGGCGAACTCGAACATTGGTGTCGTTAAATCAAACAAATCGGTTAGAAAATTATACATTGATTGAAAAGGGATATTTTCAAGAATCACGCTGACAAGCGAACTCGAACATTGGGTTGCCGATCAACGGGGGTTGACACGTCCTCCGTGAAATAGGAAATTGGTGAGAATTTTTCTCCGGTTGGCTCTGATATCAACTGATGCACGCATAGGATTGCTCTGATACCAACTGATGCGCGCCTTCCCTCCAACAAATAATTCCCAGATAAGGATTTTTTCAGTAGAAGAAATTCGTGCTTTAATTTTGCCGACCTAGGAGATTAGTAAATTCACTATCTTACCAACGTAGCGAAAATTTAGTTGTAAGACAGCTAGAATGGAACCACAACAATAACAACCACATATTGTTGATAAATCCAGGAGATACAGTATGTCGATAGAAATTTGGTTTTGGGGCTATCACGAGCTCTCATAAAAGGTTTCAACATTCATCAATGCAATCTTATAAAATTGAAGGCACAACCCTCTATTTATAGAGCATAGGGGCGGCCGAATTACAGAGCAAAAAAAGGGAATTCTTGTGTAATAAGAATTTCCTTTCTAAAGGCACAAGTATTTTTGTTATTCAACTTTGGAAAAGAATAAGACTTCTAACTCTAATCAAACTATAATTAAAATAGGTTTCTTGCTGAGATTTATTCTTTCTAAATTCCTAAAACAATAAACCTTATTTAACGAGCACTATATCTTTGATGTGGGAAGATTAATGAATATAATTTAATTAAGTTGTTCCGAAAGCAATTCTGGTGTAGGATGGTAGTGCCAAAATTAATCCGTTAGTGGTACGATTAAATTTTGTAATAGGTTAATTGAATACGTAGATTTAATTAATTAATTGGTTCATTATTCCTAAGGGTTAATTCAGTAATTAACAAAGTGAAATTATTTAATTAATTCCTAGGGGTTAATTAAGTAATTAACAAGGTGGAATTATTTAATTAATTAATTAAGTCTTAAGTTTCAATTGGAATTAGGAAATTCTAGAGATTAGGAAATCTAGTAGGATTTGGTTTATCCTATCAGATTGGTTACCTAATTGGATTTGGAAACTAATTCATTACCTAAACCCATTAGGAAGACCAATCCTAAACCAACTTGGGGTCTCTCTTGTAACTCTATAAATAGACAAGGGATTAGCTATTCAAGACACACAATTCAATAGATTCATAATTCAAGAATCTAGAGAGAGAAAATCCTAGAGAGAGAAAATGTTTCTCTCTCCAAGTCGGATTTTCAAGAGAGTGTGCGGCTGGTTTTTGGATTTCTAGTGGCTGAAATTTTGGCCTTGGTTTATACTAGTTGCGCGTAGCTTTCTCTCTCTGCGGGCGGTGCGTTTATAGTACGTGCCAGGTGCTGCGAAGCTAGAACTTTCTAGCAGGTAGATTGTGGTGAGTAGCTGATCAATTAGCTTCTAGTTTGTTACCCACACAATGTGAAGTCATAGTCTTGAGGCATACAAGAGAATCACCAGGTGCACGCTTTAAAGGTACTTTTCTAAGGTTCCGCTTTAATTAGAAATTTTTGTTGCGTGGTAAATCGAGCAAGTGCAAACCCAGATCCTATGTGGCAAAATTCTTTCAGTGCCAGGTGCAGCGGTGCTAGAATTTTCTAGCAGGTGGATTGTGGTGATTAGCTGATCAAATTGGTTTCTAGATCGTTGCCCACACAGTGTGAAATCAAAGTCTTGAGGCATACAAGAGAATCACCTGAGTGCACGCTTCAAAGGTATTTTCTAAAGTTCCGCTTTTAATTAGAATTTATGTTGCGTGATAAATTGAATAAGTGCAAACCCAGATCCTGAGCAATGTTATTTCAAAAGGGTTGGAATAGTGATTGTGCTAGCTTCTAGGCCTGGCTTGAGATTCCAATTCTGGAATGCATAGCACGGAAGTGAGTTTCTGGCTAGGCCTGGCCTGAGATTCCGATTCTGGAATGTATAGCACGAAAGTGAGTTTCTGGATAGGCCCGGGCATATAATCTTTCATAGAAAACCTAAATGGCTATTTTTCTCTTTTTCCCAGCAGCCAGACGTGGAGATAGCCAGTTAGCCGTGAACATTTTTCTACGGGAAATCCGAAGCCAATTCTGGTGGATATTTTGGGAGTTTTTGGCAGCAATTTTCTTTGGGTTTTGTACCCTTTGTTGCATTTATCCTTTGGCTCATTCTTTCAGGTTCATCAAAGTTTAGATCTACGAGCAAATGTCAATTCTTGAAGTGGGTTTTCAAATTAGGATCAATTCTCGGGCTAGATCTATTTTTCAGATTTGTGAGATTCTTGAAGTTGGTTTCTTTGATTTCTTCACCAGTGCCTTTAGCCACCTCGTAGTTACTTGCCCACCCATGTTCGAGGTCGTTTGGAGTTATCCTTGGCTGAGTGGATTTAGCTTTCCCTAAGTTTTGGTTTTCTATATTGCTTGTGACTTCTCTTCAAAGGTATAATCTTTAATCCTTCTACTTTAGTTAAAGATTTAATCTTTGAGCATCATTTTAATAAATTGAACTAGTATAAGCCTAGATCCATTCAGGGGGAAATGAATTTGAGCCTGAGCCGAGTCAAAAGTCTCCGATTCTGGAATGTATTGCACGAAAGTGAGTTTTTCGATTTAGCCCGGGCTTGTTCTGTTTCCTTGAGGAAGAATCCTTTGATTTCATCCCAGGTGCGCACGAACCAGACCCGGTGAACTACAATGAGGCTCTCTGAGATAAAGATGGAAAATCTTGGCAGAAGACAATGAAATCAGTGTTGGGTTTGAATACTAAAGCTTTGCTTGTATTAAACTATTTCTCAGTTTATATATCGATTAAATATTTTAGTTAAATTGTTCATATATTTTTACATATGTTGTCCATTTATATTATGTAGTTAGATGATGAGGTGTCTGGTGTGACACAGTAGATCTCATCATTGGTTAAAAGACATAATATATAAATGAGGTTCGTAACCTAGACAATTTTGGACACACTGTCAGTTTGTATATTATGTGATTCGAAAAATTATTTTGTCTAAACTAATTGAATTATATAGATATGCCTGGGGCATATTGAACTTGACCATTTAGGATGAATTGTCTTCTACTGATTTAATAAACTATTGATTCCTAGTATTCTAACTCTTAACCCTATACTTGAACAGGCATGAGGATTAGATATAGTGTACTTTGATCTACTAAAGAGTGAGGTCACTTGAGACTAACAGTCTCGGTTGGTTGGGTGTGCGTGTTTGATTGCTTAGTGTGCTGTTGCTTATCGAAAAAAACCATGTACCGGTGCATCTGAGGTGATAGTGCTCCCGAGATGAGCTCGTTATGTTTATTATACTAAACCTGGCAGGTGGACCTATGTTTGGTATAGTAAAAAAGTCTAGTGGTACTAGTCTCGAATTATAAAAAGTTAATTAATTAATTTATCAGTAAATTACTAAATTAACGAGCACTATATCTTTGATGTGGGGAGATTAAAGAATAATGAATTTAGTTGTTCCAGAAGCAATTCCGGTGTAGGATGGTAGTGAAAGATTATCTGCCCGGGCCTAGCCAGAAACTCACTTTCTTGCTATGCATTCCAGAATCAGAATCTCTGGCCGGGTCTAGACGCTAGGATAATTACTATTCTTGGTCTTCCTAATGGGTTTAGGTAATTAATTAGTTTCCAAATCCAATTAGGTAACCAATCTGATAGGATATACCAAATCCTACTAGATTTCCTAATCTCTAGGATTTCTGAATTCTAATTGAAACTTAAGACTTAATTAATTAATTAAATAATTCCACTTTGTTAATTACTCAATTAACCCTTAGGAATATTTTTTTAATTAATTAATTCTACCTATTCAATTAACCGATTACAAAATTAATCGTACCACAAACGGATTAATTTTGGCACTACCACCCTACACCATAATTGCTTCCAGAACAACTTAATTAAATTATATTCATAATCTCCCCACATCAAAGATATAGTGCTCGTTAATATATTAATTTACTGATAAATTAATTAATTAACTTCTTTAATTTCGAGACTAGTATCACTCGACCTTTTTACTATACCGGACATAAGTCCACCGGCCGGGTTTAGTATAATAAACATTACGAGCTCATCTCGGGAGCACCATCACCCCGGATGCACCGGTACATGGTTTTCTTTCGACAAGCAGTAACACACCAAGCAACTAAACACGTGCACCCAACCTACCTAGACTATTGGTTCGAATTGAACTTACCCATTGGCAGATCAAAGTACACTATGTCTAATCCTCATGCCCCCTCGAGTCTAGGGATTAAGAGATAGAATACAAAGAACGATTTGTCTATTAAATCAGTACAAGAAAAATCATTCCTTATGGTCAAGTTCAATACGCCTCGGGCATATCTATATGATTCAATCAGTTTAGACAAACCAATTATCCGAATCACTTAATAACCTAAACTGACAGTTTGTCCATAGCTGTCTCGGTTACGAACCTCATTTATATATTATGTCTTTCAACCAATGATTAGATCTACTGTGTCACACAAGACACCTCATCATCTACTTACATAATATAAATGGACATATCATGAACAACAAAATATAACCAAAACATAAATCGATATACTAACTGGGAAAATGTACAATACAAGCATAGCTTATTTATTCAACTCCAACAATCTCCCACTAATACTTAAGCTGTGCTTTAAGTATACATCTACATACAACTCCTATACACTCTGCTGGTATATATCTAGAAAAACTACCATGGCTCTCCTAAGTATCTGATCCACATGCCCTCCATGTGAGCCTCAAAGACTTTTGAAGTCATGTCTTCATGCACGGATCTTCAAGGTTATCCTCTAATGTTATCTTAGCCATGACCATGTCTTCCCTCTTTACGATATCTCGTATTAGGTGGTACTTACACTATATATGTTTACTCGCCTTGTGGGCTCGTGGTTCCTTCGATTTTGCTACTGCACCGTTGTTATCACAATATATCGTGATAGACTTCTGCAAACCAGGAATCACATCTAAATCGACTAGGAAGTTCTTGAGCCATACTGCTTCTTTCACTGCCTCTGAAGTAGCAATGTATTCAGCCTCCATGGTAGAGTCCGCCACACATTTTTGCTTGACACTCTGCCAAACTATGGCTTCATCTCATACTGTAAACACATACCCTGAGGTAGACTTGCTCTTGTCTATGTCGCCTTGGAAATCTGAATCTGTGTAACCTCAGGGTGCCAACTCAGGCGCCTGATAGACCAGAACTTGGTCTCTTGTTCTGTGCAAATACTTGAGAATGCATTTTACTGTCTCCCAATGAGCTTTCCCGGGGTTACTTTGATATCTGCTTACCATGCCCACGACATAACAGATATCAGGCCTCGTACACAATATGGCATACATGAGACTTCCTACTGCCGAAGCATAAGTAACTGTCTTCATGGCCTCTATCTCTTCAATAATCTTAGGGGACTGTTCATTTAATAGATGCACTCCGTGTCTGAAAGGTAGAAAACCTTTCTTGGAGTTCTGCATGTTAAAACGGGCCAGAATCCTATCTATATACGAAGCTTGGGAGAGCGTTAATGAATATTTCCTACGATCTCAAATTATCTTGATCCCAAGGATATGTCCCGTTTCCCCTAAGTTCTTCATATCAAATTGCTTGGACAGCCATGCCTTTACGTCTGATAATACTTTCTTGTTGTTACCAATGAATAGAATGTCATCTATGTAAAGCACAAGAAACATCACCGAGTTTCCATCACGTCTGCGGTACACACATTGCTTATCCGGACACTGAGTAAATTCGTAGGACTGGATTCCCTCATCAAACCAGATGTTCCAAGATCTGGATGCCTGCTTAAGTCTGTAAATGGACCTCCTCAGCCTACAAACATTATGCTCTTGGCCTTTTTCAACGAATCCCTTTGGTTGCTACATAAAGATGGTTTCCTCAAGACTTCCGTTTAGGAACGCTGTCTTGACATCTATCTGCCAAATATCATAATCTAAATGAGCAGCTATGGCCAAGAGAATCCAGATTGACTTAAGCATGGCTACCGGGGAGAAGGTTTCCTCATAATCAATTCCCTCTTCCTGAGTATACCCCTTCGCCACAAGCCTAGCTTTAAAGGTTTCCACTTTCCCGTCAGGTCCTCTCTTACGTTTGTAGACCCACTTATATCCAATGGGTTTAAACCCATCAGGCAGGTCCACAGGCTCCCAGACTTGATTGTGGTACATTGACCCATCTGGGATATCATTACCTTATGCCAAGATTCTGCATCTTTATCTCGGAGAGCCTCATTGTAGTTAACTGGGTCAGGCTCAGGCACGCCTGGGACAAGGTCTGAGGCCTCTCCCACGCCAATGAACCTATCGGGCTGTCTTACAACCCTCCCACTATGACAAGTCACCATCTGTGTAGGCACATCATCTGTGATCTCTTGTGTAGTGTGTGGTGTATCTACTTGTGCCGGTGCATCAGGATTATTAGTTTGTCGCCTAAGCTCTTCTAGTACTACTTACTCTTGGGCTTGTGATCTAAGACATAGTCCTCTTCCAAGAATCTAGCGTAGGTACTGACCACCACCTTCTGATCTTTAGGACTATAAAAAAGACCACCCTTCGTTCCCCTAGGATATCCTACAAACAACATTAATTCAGTTCTCGTATCTAACTTAGCCATATCTGTCTTATGTACATGTTTTGGGCAACCCCAAATTTCGAGATGTCTTAGACTTGGCTTGCTCCTATTCCACAACTCTACTGGGGCTGAAGGCATGGTTTTAGATGGTACAAGATTAAGAATATACATCGTCATTTCTAAGGCATATCCCCAGTACGAACTTGGCAAGTCACTATAGCTCATCATCGACCTAACCATTTTCATGAGAGTTTGATTCATTCTTTCTGCTACACCGTTCTACTGTGGCGTGCAAGGTACAGACAACTGAGACTGAATTCCTACCTCACTGAGGTATTCTCGAAATTCATGGGAAAGGTACTCCCCACCACGATCTGAACGCAGTGTCTTGATATTCTTACCATGATGCTTCTCCACATCTGCCCAAAACTCTTTGAACTTGCCAAAGCACTCAGAGTTGTGACGCATTAGGTAAATGTACCCGTACCTTGAGTAATCATTCGTGAACGTCACGAAATACTCAAATCCACCTCGTGCCTGGACCGTCATTGGTCCACACAAGTCAGAATGAATCAACTCTAATACTTCCTTAGCTCTATAACCTTTTGCTTTAAAAGGTCTCTTGGTCATTTTACCCTCCAAACAAGATTCGCAGGTTGAATAACTGTCAATCTCTAGTGAACGTAAAGTCCGTCATTGACCAACCTCTGAATCCTACTAAGGTTTATATGACCTAGCCTGAGATGCCAAAGATAGGTTTAATTCATTTCAGAAGGTTTCTTCCTCTTATTAATGTTAGATAAAGAGCTATCTGTTTCTATGTTTCGCACAACAGGGGAATTAGAGTTAACCACAAATAAATTGCCAGCCAATAAACCAGAACAAATAAGTTTTCCATTTCTTCTAATAAATACAGACTCATCAGAAAAGACAAACTTATAACCGTTTCTCAAGAGTTTAGAAACCGAAATAAGATTCTTTCTAAAACTTGGTACATAAAGACAATTAACTAACTCTAATCTACATTTTTTGAAATTTAAATTGACCACTCCCACTACTTCTACTGACACTATTGTAGTGTCGCCCATGTAGATGTCCAGCTGGCCCTCTCTAAGCTTCCGGGTTACTTGGAACCCCTACAAAGAATTACAAACATGATCAGTGGCGCCTGAATCCACACACCAAGTATCTGTGGGAATCACCGCTAAACATGTCTCAGTAATTAGGGCAGGAACTATCGTACCTTTAAGCTTTGGACAATCCACTTTCCAGTGTCCTGTTTTCTCGCACTTGAAGCACTTGCCTTAGGGCTTGCTCTTCTTTGCAATTTCGGGCTTCGCAACATGTTTCTTGGCATTATTATTCTTCTTCTTATTCTTATTGCCTTTTGGCACAGAAAAAGAACTTGACGCCTTCGCTGTGACCAAAGCTTGCTTCTTCTCGTGGAAGATACCTTCGGCTGCCACCAAATCAGTTAAGAGTTCGGGTATAGTGTAAACTCTTAGGTTCATGTTGTAATTGACCCGAAACTGCTCAAAACAAGAGGGTAGACTCTGGAGAATAATGTCTATCTGACTTTCTGGGTCAATTTCTCCTCCCAACACCTCTATCTCATTGATGTTACTAATCATGTGTAGCACATGATCTCTCACCGATCCGCCCTCAGCCATCTTTGTGTTCATTAACTTCCTCATGGCTGCTTGCCTAGCAGTCCTGCCTTGATGGGCGAACATCTCCCTCAGGTGAGCCATCATGTTGAAGGTAGAGACCATGGGATGAAGCTGATGTTGCAGTACATTTGACACAGAGGCCAAAATATAGCACCGCGCCATCTCATCCACTTTTCTCCAGTTGGCATAGGCATCCGTATCCTCTTGAGGAGAGTCCTTGTCAGGCACATCTGGACATACTTCGGTGAGCACAAACTTATACTGCTCAGCTGTCAGGACAATGTCCAAGTTATGACTCCATTCAACATAATTGTTTACAGTTAATTTATTGTCTTTCAAAATAGCAGCTAAGGGGTTGAATGCCATATCGATAAAACTGTAAAATAAATAAACAGACAATGTTTTAGTTATTAAGTCTAGAATTTCAAAATCAAAGAAATTTTACCAATTATTGACTTCTCTTAAAACAATAATCTTAATCCACCAATATCTCATTCACCGGGATTCTCACAAACCACGCAGTGCGGACGTTTAAGCTAACCCACATTCGATTGAGAAGAACCAAGTTTATTAACTACACTATCTTACCAAACGATCTATTGATCAATGTAGCTAATAGTCGGTACTTTCAGCCGTACAAATAAGCAGCATAACCTCGAGGGAGGAATACTGCAGATCGTACACTAAGTGTATATCATTACGTGACTTCTGAGTTTGTTATCTCAGGATAGTGCGCCACAGATGGAGAGGGTGTCGCATTTCTCCTAGTTAAACTTACTCTAGTCATCTTACTCAGATATTCATAATCCAGCAATCTCGGGGCTGGACTCATCCGAATGGAGGAAGGCCCTAATGCCAACGCGCAAGCCCACCCACATCGCATATGAACTCGTAATGGTGGCTGTGGGGATAATAAACCAACCCGCTCCCACTCAGATTTCCAAATTGAGGTTTTTCTGGTTTTAACTTACAATTGACTAACCCTAAGTTATATGCAACCATAAAACCAACATGCTTTAAAATCATGCATCTAAAATACAACATAAAAATAAAGCATAAAAATTAAAACAATAAATACAGAAAATAAATACAAAAAATAAATTTCCCGACATTCATGGTTTTAATCGCTTCCATCTTCTTTCTTGATCTCGTGTCCTACCACGTAACTCGATGAAGAGAGTCTTGAACTTCAAAAAACAAAACTGGAGCAAAAATGGGCCAAAACGCGACCCGAACGGGCCGCACGCTGTGGATTATCTGCCTGGGCATAGCCAGAAACTCACTTTCGTGCTATGCATTCTAGAATCGGAATCTCTGGCTAGGCCTAGACGCTAGCACAATTCCTATTTTAACCCCTTTCAAATAACATTGCACAGGATCTGGGTTTGCACTTATTCGATTTACCACGGAACAAAAATTTCTAATTAAAAGCGGAATATTAGAAAAATACCTTTGAAGCGTACACTCAGGTGATTCTCTTGTATGCTTCAAGACTTTGCTTGTATGCTGTGTGGGCAGCAATCTAACCAGCAACTTGATCAGCTAATCACCACAATCCGCCTGCCAGAAAATTCCAGCGCTGCACCTTGCACGTACAATTAACGCTCTGCCCAGATAGAGAGAAAGTCACACAGAAGCCGCCAAATCTTGAAGAAAATTGGCAGCCCCTAAGACTTATAAAATCCAAAATTTGAGAGAGAATTTTCTCTCTCTTGGATTTTCTCTCTCTACATTTTCTTGTCTTGAAAACTTATGAGTTGTGTATCTTGAATAGCTAATCCCTTTTCTATATATAGAGTTACAAGAGAGACCCCAAGTTGGTTTAGGATTGGTATTCCTTATGGGTTTAGGTAATTAATTAGTTTTCAAATCCAATTAGGTAACCAATCTGATAGGATAAACCAAATCCTACTAGATTTCCTAATCTCTAGGATTTCCTTATTCTAATTGAAACTAAAGACTTAATTAATTAAATAATTCCACTTTGTTAATTACTCAATTAACCCTTACGAATAATTAATCAATTAATTAATTCTACATATTCAATTAACCCATTACAAAATTAATCGTACCACTAACAGATTAATTTTAGCATTACCACCCTACACTAGAATTGCTTCCGGAACAACTTAATTAAATTATATTCATAATCTCCCCACATCAAAGATATAGTGCTCGTTAATATATTAATTTACTGATAAATTAATTAATTAACTTCTTTAATTCTGAGACTAGTCCCACTCGACCTTTTTACTATACCGAAAATAAGTCCACCGGCCGAGTTTAGTATAATAAACATTACGAGCGCATCTCGGGAGCACCATCACCCCAGACGCACCGGTACATGGTTTCCTTTTGACAAGCAACAGCACACTAAACAACTAAACACGTGCACCCAACCTACCGAGACTATTGGCCAGAATTGACCTCACCCATTGGCGGAGCAAAGTACACTATGTCTAATCCTCATGCCCGCTCGAGTCTAGCGATTAAGAGATAGAATACCGAGAATGATTTGCCTATTAAATCAGTACAAGACAAATCATTCCTAATGGTCAAGTTCAATACGCCCCGGGCATATCTATATGATTCAATCAGTTTAGACAAACCAATTATCTGAATCATATAATAACCTAAACGACAGTTTGTCCAAAGCTGTCTCGATTATGAACCTCATTTATATATTATGTCTTTCAACCAATGATGAGATCTACTGTGTCACACAAGATACCTCATCATCTACTTACATAATATAAATGGACATATCATGCACAACAAAATATAACCAAAACATAAATTGATATATTAACTGGGACAATACAAGCATAGCTTATGTATTCAACTCCAACAGGTAGTGCCATAATTAATCCGTTAGTGGTACGATTAATTATGTAGTGGGTTAATTGATAAAGTAGAATTAATTATTTAATTAATTATTCCTGAGGGTTAATTAAGTAATTAACAATGTGAAATTATTTAATTAATTAATTAAGTCTTAAAGTTCAATTAGAATTAGGAAATCTATTTAGATTTGGAAATCCTATAAGATTTGGATCCTAATTGGATTTGGAAACTAATTAATAATCCTAAACTCATTAGGAATGTCAATCTTAAACCAATTTCGGGTCTCTCTTGTAACTCTATAAATAGACAAGAGCTTAGCAATTCACATACACAATTCATAAGTTTTCAACACAAGAAAACTAGAGAGAGAAAATCAATTACTCAAGTTCTTTTCTTCCTTGAAGTGCGTGCGCCAAGACTGATCAAGCGGCGGCCCTTCTCCAATATTCTGGGCTAGCACGTGAATATCAAAAGTGGCGGCGGTGCGTGAGGGCGCGTGCGGTGGCGTTGGAGATTCCAGGTAGCAAGCTTGGAATTTTCGAGTAGTATTTGTGGTGATTGCGGATCAATTGCTTGTTGGTTCGTTGCCCACACAACGTACAATAAAGTCATGAGTCATACAAGAGAATCACCTAAGTACACGCTTCAAGAGGTAATTCTTAAACTTCCGCTTTAATTAGGAATTTTTTGTTGCATGACAAATCAAAAAAGTAGAAGCTAAGATCCTGTGCAATAGTATTTCAAGCAAGGATTAGAATAGTAATTGCGCTAGAGCTTAGGCCTGGCCAAGAATTTCAATTCTGGAATGCATAGCACGAAAGTAAGTTTTTGACCAGGCCTAGGAAGATAATATTTCAATTGGTATCAGAGCCTGGTTTTGGCTTTGTGCTTGTCCGATTTGTTACATGATTTTGTTTGAAGGTCGTTTAGAAATCTCAACTATTATGGTTACGTTTGAATGTTTTAATTAAACTCCGGGACATATCTGGGTTGTTTTTTTTTTGTTTTTATGAATGCTTGTAATAGTAAAATCACATGCTGGAAGCCGTGTAGGATTAGATCAAATCTGTAGTAGGATTTTTTCCATGTAATTTTCGATTTTAATTTTTCTAGAATACTTGTAGTCAGAATATTTTTATGTAATCAAAGACGTTATGGTGAGTGACTTGATTTTGTGGGTTTTTGATTTATCATTAATTCGTAGAAAACCTAGAACAAATTGCATTAAGACCAAATAACGAAGTAGGAGTAGGGTAGAAGACGTGGAAATGAAATGGGGCAGGAGGGTCAGCAAACGACTCACTGGCAGAACCTGTGGACAGTGGTAGCAGTGCGCAGCGAGCGCTGGTGCAGCGCCGCAACACCAGCGCGAGCAGGCCCATCAAGGGTTGTGCGCGCACTGTTAGTTTTGAATACAGAAAAGCTATGGCTTGTATCAAAAACTAATATCCACAGATGACATATCATTTTGTTTCAGTATTAAATTGTTCTATTATATCATAGAATAGATAACAGGGTGTGGAAAGACACAGTAGATACCGTTATTGGTTAAAATATTGATATATAAAAAGTATGCTCGTAACTGAGATAGTCTGAACATGCTATCGGTATAGGTTATCGTGTGGTTTGGAAATTAGTTTATCTAGACTAATTAAATCACACGAATATGCCCGGGGCATATTAAGCATAACCAGTTTGGATAGAATTGACTTGTATTGATCGGCGTTGTCAATTTAGTCCTAGTATTCAGTCTCTCAATCCCAAGATTGGGATGGGTGTGAGAGTTGGATATCGTATACTTTGATTTGCCAAAGATTGTGGTCAATTGAGGCCTATACCTCGGTAGGTTGCGTATGCGGTGTTTAGCTTCTTACGTGTAGTTGCTAGTCGGAGGAATCCACGTACTGGTTCACTGGGTTGATGGTGCTCCCGAGATGAGATCGTAAGGTTTATTATACTAAATCTGGCCAGTAGACTTTATGTCCAGTATAATAAGAAGGTCGAGTGGTACTAATCTTGGATACCAAGAAGTCTGTGAATTAGTTTGTCAGTAAATTGATAAACCGATGAACACTAGTTCTTTGATGTGGGGAGATAGAAGAAAATATACTGGCGCGATGTAAAGTCATTTTTGAGCGGTAGTTCCATAGTTAGTCCGATAGTGGTACGACTAATTATGTGTTTGACTAATCGACAATGTGAATTAATTAATCCTAAAGGTTTAATTAATATTTAATTGACAAAGTGGATTAAGAAATTAATTCTATATGAATTAATTAATCCTAAGGGTTCGATTAAATTAAATTAATGAAGTAGGTTAAGAAATTAATTCGAATGGGTCGATTGGAGTTGATTAGTCTAGGAAAGACTAAGTGGTCAACGAAAGTCAAATTAAAAGGCCCAACTCAAAAGCCCACTAGGTCTTCATTGGAGCTCCCTATAAATAGAAAGTTTATGGCTTAAGAAACTTAAGAAAATCTTGCAAGACAACTTTGTCTTCCTCTTGAGTGAGGAAGTTCTAGAGAGAGATTCTCCTTCCTTCTTGAGTTTCTTTCAAAAATGAACTTGGAATCTCATTTCTCGATTTAGATTAAGTTCAAAGATAAACTTTTAGATAGCCCATTGATTTATTTGAGTTGCCCACTGCTGGATTTCATCTTATTTTGCCCGGATTTCATTTTATTCTCGCCGGACCAAGTAGATTTTTTGGCTGGAACGGCGATCACTTCTAATCACTCCGGGGTACTTAATCCAACTGGGTTTGTGTTGATCTCTCCCTTGGGTTGGTGATCCACAATCCCAGTTGTCCAGATCGTGGCCGGAGTTGAAGTGGGTTCGATTTTATTGGCGAGAAAAGTAATGGACAACAGTTTTTTAGGTTAAAGGTTTGATCTTTTAGGTAGATTTAATCTAATTGACGGATTTTCTTAGTGGGTTTCTCGTGGGTTTTGGTAGCACACCTCGATAGACTATTGCCCGCGCAATATTCGAGGTTTCTTTGAGTTATCTATTGGATTTCGGTGGTGATCGTGAATTAAAAATTTGGTTCTCTTATTTGCGTTGGACTTCGCTTCAAAGGTATAACCTTTATGTTTTCCGCTTTTAATTAAAAGTTGATTCTTTGTGCATTGTTTATGGATTTAATAAATTAAATAAGTATAAACCTAGATCCATTCAGGGGAAAATGAATTTGAGCCTGAGCGTCGTTGAAAGTTTCCGATTCTGGAATGCATTGCACGAAAGTGAGATTTTCGATTTAGCCCGGGCTTGTTCTGTTTTGCTTCACGCATGACACGCCTTATGCGTGCCCGCAGCCCAGCCTGTTCGGGTTGCGTGCGGCCCATTTGTCCCTTTTTTTGAGTTTATTTTAAGTTTAAATTTTTCAAGACTCAATCCATCAAGTGACGTGACGGGACACGACATCAAGACAGCAGATGGAAGCAATTAAAACTATAATAGTCAGAAAATTTATTTTATGCATTTATTTCCCGTATTTACAGTTTTAATTATATGTTTTAATTTTTATGTTGTATTTTAGATGCATGATTTAAAGCTTGTTGGTTTTATGTTTGCATATAACTTAGGCTTAGTTAATTGCATGTTAAAATTGGAAAAACCCTTATTTTAGAAATCTAAGTGGGAGTGGGTTGGTTAATATTCCTATAGCCACCATTACGAATTCATATGTGATGTGGGTGTACTTGTACGTTCGCATTAGGGCCTTCCTCCATATCGGATGAGTTCAACCATAAGATCACTAGCTTTTGAATTTCTAAGTAAGATGACTAGAGTAAGTTGAAATTGGAGAAATGCGATACCCTCTCCATCTGAGGCACACTATCCTATGGTAACAAACTCAAAAGTCATGTAATGGCACACACTTAGTGTACGATTTGTAGTATCCCTCCCATTGAGGTTACGCTGCTTATTTGTACAACTGAAAGCACTGACTCTTAGCTACATTGATCAATAGATCGTTTGGTCAGATAGTGTAGTTAATAAACCTTGTTCTTCTCAAACGAATGTGGGTTAGCGTAAACATCCACACTATCGTGGCTTGCAAAAATCCCGGTGAATGAGACGTCTTGAAAGGTTATCTGCCCGGGCCCAGAATTGGAATCTTTGACCAGGCCTAGACTCTAGCACAATCACTATTCCAATCCTTGCTTGAAATAACATTGTGCAGGATCTTGGTTTGTACTTCTTCGATTTATCACGCAACAATAATTTTCTAATTAAAAGCAGAAACATAGAAAAGTACCTCTTGAAGCGTGTTAACTCAGGTGATCGCTTGTATGACAGAAGAATATGATTGCACGTGTTGTGGGCAACGATCTAGCAACCAATTGATCAGCAATCAACACAAAAACTGAGTAGGGAATCTCGTCGAAAAAATGAACCGCCGCCCGCTGCCTGGGACCAAAATTTTGGTCGCCCAAAAGCTTTCCTAGAGGGAGAAAATTATTTTTTCTCTCTAGACTTTCGGTCTTTAGTTTTTTTTGTCTTGAAAACGTATGAGTTATGTGTCATGTAATTGCTAATCCCTTATCTATATATAGAGTTACAAGAGAGACCCCAAGTTGGTTTAGGATTGGTCTTCCTAATGGGTTTAGGTAATTAATTAGTTTCCAAATCCAATTAGGTAACTAATCTAATAAGATAAACCAAATCCAATTAGATTTTCTAATGTCTAGGATTTTCTAATTCTAATTGAAACTTAAGACTCAATTAATTAATTAAATAATTTCACTTTGTTAATTACTTAATTAACCCTTAGGAATAATTAATTAATTAATTATACTTATTCAATTAACCAATTACAAAATTAATCGTACCACTAACGGATTAATTTTTGGCACTACCATCCTAACGGAATAATTTAATGATAAATTAATTAATTAACTTCTTTAATTCCGAGACTAGTACCACTCGACCTTTTTACTATACCGGACATAAGTCCACCGGCCGGGTTTAGTATACTAAACATTCCGAGCTCATCTCGGGAGCACCATCACCCGTGATGTACCGGTACATGATTTCCTTTCGACAAGCAGCAACATACCAAGTAACTAAACAAGCGCACCCAACCCACCGAGACTATTGGCCATAATTGACCTCACCCATTGGCAGATCAAAGTATACTATGTCTAATCCTCATGCCCGCTCAAGTCCAGGGATTAAGAGATATAATACTAAGAATCATTTTTCTATTAAATAGTGCAAGATAAATCATTCTAAATGGTCACATTCAATATGCCGCATATCTATATGATTCAATTAGTTTAGACAAACCAATTATCTGAATCACATAATAACCTAAACCGACAATGTTTCCAAAACTGTCTCGGTGATGAACCTCATTTATATATTATGTCTTTTAACCAATGATGAAATCTACTGTGTCACACAAGACACCTCATCATCTAACTACATAATATAAATGGACAAACATATGCACAACAAATTAACCAAAATATCAAATCGATATATTAACTGGAAAATGTATAATACAAGCATAGTTTATGTATTCAATCCTAACATGTGGATTTAATTATTGTTTTATGGATATCAATAACAATAGAATTTGTTTTCAAAAATTCTATGCTTAGTTCACAGAAACATTATCTATTTATTTATTTACAATATTCAATATGATATTTAATCCGTTAGCTATGATATTAAAATAAAACAAACTAATTGGTCCGAATTATGTTGATCAGAGTCAAAATTTGGACATTGTCCTGACGGCTGAGCAATATAAGTTTGTACTCACTGAGGTTTGTCCAGATATGCCTACTGATGATTCTCCTCAAGAGGATAGGGATGCCTATACGAGGTGGAGAAAAACGGATGAGATGACACGGTGTGACATTCTGGTCTCTGTGTCAAATGTTCTGCAACATCAGTTTCATCCCATGATCACTGCCTTTAACATGGTGGCTCACCTAAGAGAGATGTTTGTTTATCATGGCAGGACAGCCATGCAGTCAACCATGAGGAAAACCATGAATACTAGAATGGCTGAAGGCTCATCGGTGAGAGATCATGTGCTTCACATGATCAGTAACATCAATGAAATAGAAGTGTTGGGAGGTGAAATTAATCTGGAGAGTCAAATCGATATCATCCTCCAGAGCTTACCTTCTAGTTTCGAGTAGTTTTGAGTGAAATACAATATGAACCAATCTTCCCAAGCTCCTAACAACATTGGTGTCGGTCGAACGCATATTCTAAGAGAATAAGCAAGCTTTGCTCACAGTGAAGGCTTCAAGTTCATCTTATGTGCCTAAAGGCAAGAATAATTAGAAAAAGAAAGCCAAAAATTATACTGCCAAGCCATACATTGCAAAGAAGAAGAAGCCTAAAGGCAAGTGCTTCTAGTGCGGTAAAATGAGATATTAGAAATCAGATTATCCAAAGCTCAAAGGTACGATAGTTTCTGCCTTAATTACTGAGACGTGTTTAGCGGTGATTCCCACAGATACTTGTTCGTTCTGGTTCATTAGTAGACAATTTGTTTTTGGTTAAATCAAACTCCCCTGTTGTGCAAAACACAAAACTAAATGGCGTATCATCTAACCAAAATTAGAGAAAAAACCTTCTAAAATGAATCAAACTTATCTTTGGCATCTCAGGCTAGGCCATATAAACCTTAGTAGGATCCGGAGGTTAGTCAACGAGGGACCTTTAAGTTCATTAGAGATTGACAGTTATTCAACCTGCGAATCTTGCTTGGAGGGTAAAATGACCAAGAGACCTTTCAAGGCAAAAGGTTATAGAGCCAAAGAAGTATTAGAGTTGATTAACTCTGACTTGTGTGGACAAATTTTGGTCCAAGCACGAGGTGTGTTTGAGTATTTTGTGACCTTCACAGATAATTACTCAAGGTACGGATACATTTATCTTATGTGCCACAAGTCCAAATGCTTTAGAAAATTCAAAGAGTATCAGGAAGATGTGGAGAAACATCACGGTAAGAGTATCAAGACACTGCGATCAGATCATGGTGGTGAGTATATGTCCCATGAATTTCGAGAATACCTTAGTGAGGTCGGAATTCATTCTCAATTGTCTACAACTGGCGACCACAACAGAATGGTGTAACAGAAAGAAGAAACAGAACTCTCATGGAAATAGTTAGGTCAATGATGAGCTATAGTGATTTGCATGGTTCATTTTGAGGATATTCCTTAGAAATTGCAATGTACATTCTAAATATTTTACAATCTAAAATCTTGCCTTCAACCCCTATAGAGTTGTGGAACGGGCGCAAGCCGAGTCTAAGATATATCAGAATTTAGGGTTGTCCAGCACATGTGGTTAAGGTAGATGTGGCTAAGTTAGATATAAGAACAGAAGTGATGTTGTTTGTAGGATATCCTAGAGGAACGAAAGGTGGTATGTTCTATAGTCCTTAAGATCAAAAGGTGATAGTTATTATTAGTGCCAGATTTTTAGAGGAAGACTATATTCTAGATCACAAGCCCAAAAGTAAGATAGTACTAGAAGAACTTAGAAAGAAATCTGATAATCCTGATGCACCAGCACAAGTAGATACATCACACGCTGCACATGATATCACAGATGATGCACCTACACAGGTGGTGCCTCGTCGTAGTTGGAGGGTTGTGAAACAACCCGAGAGGTTCATTGGCATAGGAGAAGCCTCTGACTTCATCCCAGGTGCGCCTGAACCGGATCCAGTGAACTACAATAAGGTTCTCCTAGATAAAAATACAGAATCTTGGCGAAAGGCAATGATATCCTAGATGGGGTCGATGGACCACAATCAAGTCTGGGAGCTTGTGGACCTACCTGATAGTTTCAAACCCATTGGATGTAAGTTGGTTTACAACTGTAAGAGAGAACCTGACGGATGAAGCTAGGCTTGTGGCGAAGGGGTATACTCAGAAAAAGGGAAAGGACTATGAGGAAACCTTCTTCCCGGTGGCCATGCTTAGGTCGATCTGGATTCTCTTGGCCATAGCTGCTTATTTAGTTTATGAGATATGGCTAATGGATATCAAGACAGTTTTCCTTAATGGAAGTCTTCAAGAAACCATCTTCATGTAGCAACCAGAGAGATTCCTTGAAAAAGGCCAAGAGCATAAGGTTTGAAGGTTTAAGAGGTCCATTTACGGACTTAAGCAGGTATCCCGATCTTGAAACCTCCAGTTTGATAAGGTGATCCAATGTAATTCACTCAATGCCCGGATGAACAATGTGTGTACAACAGATGTGATGGAAATGTTGTGGTGTTTCTTGTGTTTTACATAGATGACATTTTACTAATTGGCGACAATAAGAAAGTGTTATCAGACGTAAAAGCATGGCTGTCCAAACAGTTTGATATGAAAGACTTAGGAGAAGTGGGACAGATCCTTAGGATCAAGATTATTCGAGATCGTAGGAAATGTTCGCTAACGCTCTCTCAAGTTTTATACATAGACACGATTCTGGCTTGTTTTAACATGCAAAACTCCAAGAAAGGTTTTCTACTATTTAGACACGGAGTGCATCTATCTAAAGAGTAGTCTCCAAAGGCTATTGAGGAGATGAAACCATGAAGACAGTTCCTTATGGCTCAGCAGTGGGAAGTCTCATGTATGCGATGTTGTGTATGAGGCCTAATATCTGATATGCGGTTGGCATTGTAAGCAGATATAAGCGTAACCCCGGGAAAGCTCATTGGATGGCAGTCAGATGCATTCTCAAGTATTTACGCAGAACGAGAGACCAAGTTTTGGTCTATCAGGTGCCTGAGCTTATGCCCCGAGGTTACACAGATTCAGATTTCAAAGGCGACAGGGACAAGAGCAAGTCTACATTAGTGTATGTTTACTTTGGGAGGTGGAACCATAGTTTGGTGGAGTGTCAACTAGAAATGCGTGGCAGACTCTACCATGGAGGCTAAATACGTTGTAGCATCAGAGGCAACGAGAGAAGTAGTGTGGCTCAAGAACTTCCTAGTGGACTTAGAGGTGATTCCTGGTTTGCAGAAGTCGATCACAGTATATTTTGATAACAACGTTGCAGTAGCAAACTTGAAAGAACCACGAGCCCATAAGGCAAGTAAGCATATACAGCGCAAGTACCACGTAATACGAGATATCATAAAGAGGGAAGACATTGTCATGGCAAAGATAGCATCGGAAGATAACCTTGCAAATCCATTCACGAAAACATTAATTACAAAAGTCTTTGAGACTCACGTGGAGGGCATGGGGATCAAATACTTAGTAGAGCCATGATTGTGAAGAAAAACAGAACAAGCCCGGACTAAATCGAAAATCTCACTTTCGTGCAATGCATTCCAGAATTGGAAACTTTCGACGAAACTCAGACTCAAATTCATTTTCCCCTGAACGAATCTAGGGTTATACTTATTTAATTTATTAATTGGGACATAAAAGATACAATCCTTAATTAAAGCGGAAAGTTCAAAGTTTCCTCTACCTATGTACAGATTGGATGCTCCTCCTGCTCAGGCATTCCTTTTGTCGCGTATCCTTGATTAATGCAACCTCATATGCTATGTTTCAATTGTGGATTCTAGTATTCAGCGAAAAGTTACACCTAAAGTTGAGTTATTTGGGCCCTGGGGGGCCTAACAGGGCGAACTACTAGTTTTCGGATATGAGATAACCATTCCAGTCACTATGGGCCATGTAACAAGTGGTCGTGCTTGTCGAGACACCCAAAATAAATCCGGTTCTACCGAACTCCAAATAACTTGCAACAGTAGTAGTACCGAGTCGAAATCCCAAAGGAACCAAAATTAATTCTTAACCCAAACAGTTATCAGGGGTTTTGCAATTAAACTAACTACTAAATCAAAAGAATTCTAAAATTGCGACAATTTTAAATCAAGAAAATCAAAGGAGAAAAAATCCAATCCAAGGGAAACATGAATAATTAACACGTTGATCATAGGCTCAAAGGTTTTCCTTCAATTCAAGCATTCAACCTCCACTATTGTTAGGATAGCCGTAACAATTATGGATTCTCTAATTTCATTAACCAAACCCAGCATTCGATTAAATCTTGTTATGGAAAACTGGGCACGATAGCGTTCCATATTCACTCATAACAGCATTACACATAAGAACTAGTCGAAAACTAAAATTAACTAAAAGAGATAGCTGCAATTAACTAATTTAGTTCAATTGTTTCCCTTTAGATTATCACGCATGCTCAATTAAGTCTCACCAACATGCATAAATAAACTAATTGCTACTTGATACTACCGGTTCGTGTCTATTACGTAACACTCAACATGTAGATAGCATAGGAAAATTAATACTAATCGAGTCGTAAATTCAATTAATACTGAAAATTTCTCAATTAATCCAAGAAACAATCATACTTGAACTTAGGAAGGAAATTAAATTCAGCACAAAACCTCACAACATGCTAATTAAATCAAATCCCTTGGATTAGAAAAATAAAATTAGCTACTCATGTTCTTGAACAAAACAAATAACAAATTGTTATTCATAAAAATAGAAAATTGAAAACAGTAAAAAAAGCAAACACAGCCGTTGAGCTCTCCTATGTGCTCTGTTCTGCTTCCTTCTGTTGTATTCTGTTCTGTACTCAAGGTTCTCCCTCTCTTTTAAATGCCAGCAGCAGAAAAATTATAAAAATATAAATCCAGACCTTACCCATTTTCCTTTGCTTTCTTCGGGTAAAACCAAATCGGAAATTTGGAAACACAATTTTTCTTTCCTTTTCTTTTCGGTCCAGCAGCAAATTGGGGAGGAAAGAAATCAACATCATCTTTGGAAACAAAAAAATCTGCCAGCTCAATTTTGTATCTAAACAGCACCCTTCCTTCCTTTTTCCCACTTGGATTCGCAGCCTTGATTTCTTTGGAACTCACCGAATTTTGCTGCAGTTTTTTCCTTTTTTATTCTTTCTTGACTGGTCAGCCCCTTGAACTTTTGAGAATTCAGTAGCAGTAATTTTAGAAAGGACAAAACTTCCTTTCCCGGTTCTTGGGCATCTTTTGGAAACAAGGAGAATAAAATTCTGCTTCCTTTTCTTGTTCATCGGTTTGCAGCAAAGCAACTTGGAAATTTAGGAAAATCCCTTTTCCTTATTCTTATGATTTCCTTTCTTTAGAAACCAAAAATGCAGCAGCCCTGCTGCCCTTAATTTCTTTGAGAAAACAGCAGCAACTTTGGAAATTGGAGAAATCAAAGCAGCTCAATTTTTTTGGAAGGATTTTTACTTGCCTTCTTTTTCTTGCACTGTGGCAGCTGCAGCTTCTTAGAAACCATGAAAATTCCAATTTCTTTCCTTATTCTTCTTGGGCTCTGATTTTGGACAGCAGGTACTTTGGAAACAATAGCAGCCCGTTTCCTTATTCATCTCGCGTTAGCAGCTCCCAGAAATCGCAGCAAACTCCGGAGAAAGAAAACCACCAGTTTCAGTTCTTCTCTTTGGGAACTTTACAATGGATGGCAGCAGCTTGGCAGCTGCAATTCTGGAAGCAAAATGAAGAAGAGCAGCCGACAACTTCAATTTAGTAAACTAGGGATTTTAGTCAAAATAGCCACAATGCAGATTTGACCCTTTATTTATGCCATTGTCAACTTTCACCCCTACTTTTCCTTCAATCTTACAAATTGGTCCTTAATAGAGTGTATCATCCAAAATAATTGCAATCTCCAATTTCTTTCCTTCAACACAAAATATAGATATAAGCAATTAATTCAACTCACAAAGCCTATAAAACAATAAAATTATAACACTGAAAAATACCATTATATGGCTTTATCAAATTCCCCCACACTTACATCATGCTTGCCCTCAAGCATGTCAAATATTCAAACTCATTGCATGGAAGGATTCAAAGGACTAGTCAAGGAGATTTATAAGAAACTATACCCAAATATGTAGAACAATTCAAAGAACCAATCTCATGCCACCATAAACCACTCAAGTGTGTGTGTGTGTTCAAATCAATCACCTTCAACTATTTTCAGGTTAGAAGAATATAGATGAAGCAAAATATCTCATCTTCTAATCCACCCTACACTTATCTTTCATGACACCCTTAACTAGATTGAAACTTCCACCCAACCAAAGATCAATAGGACTTTTTTTTTTTTAATTGGCTTGCATACTTGTATAAGTGTTAATATTTGATCAAGAAGCTCAAAACCTTTCCATTTTCCTTGTTTCACCAAGCTCCCCCACACTTAGACTTTCCCTACTCTTTTCTTGAAGTTCATTGGAACTTCACCTTGTACCACCTCTTTGAAGTTCATTGGAACTTCCATTATACCTTCCTTCTCTTTTTTTTTTTTTCAATTAGCCACACAAATCCAATTGAACTTGTTTATATTGGCCTCTTTTTTTTCAGCCACACAAATCCAATTGAACTTGTTTATATTGGCCTCTTTTTTTTTCTTTTCACAACCAGACCTTTCAACTTGCACTTCATAAATCTTTTTTATCCCTCAGAATTATACTTCACATGAGCTTCAAATGAGTGAGAAAAAAGGATAGATATCAAAGGCTAGGCTTTATTTAGTAAGCAAAGAATAGGAAATTTATACCAAACTCTCAAGGGGAATGCAAAGGATACTTTCAAAGATGGCCTAAGTCACTTCTTCAGTAGGATCTGCTTCCAACTTAATCTCAAATGCCAATCAAACAAGCATAGAAGTAAATTAAAGGTCAAAGACATGTACTTCAGCATATTCGCTTCACACATAAATAGTCTCATGATCATGACTTGAGTGCTCAAAAATTTTAGAGTGGTCTTAAGCAACATAAAATTGAATCAAAGCATTGAACCACATACTGAAAAATTTTGGCAAGAAAACACAAACTCCTCCCCCACACTTAAATTCTGCATTGTCCACAATGTAGGAAACATTCAAAACAAGTATGTGTGAGGAAAAAAAATGCAGAAAAAAAATCGCAAATAATATGTGGAAGAGAAAAGAACAATACTCCCTTGAGAAATATAGTTGAGGAACCACAAGATCAGATTGGAATTCAGAAGCGGATACGGTGTCATCCTTTGAGAATTGGAGAGCCGCATGTATCTTTTCAACTTGGCTGCCACAATTAAACGCACTTATTAAAAAAATAATAATAATAAAAAAATAAAATAAAACTATGTTGACTAAATGGTTATGAAAAACCACGAATATCAAGAAATTAAAGATTTCAAGATAAATAGGAACAAAAAACTTAACCGATTTAATCAGCTTATTCAAAAACCAAATAAATAAAACTACTTAATTGGGTTGCCTCCCAATAAGCGCAATTTTTTTAACGTCGTTATGCTTGACGTGAGACTCGCTTAAGGAGGATGATATCCAAAGCAAGAAGTATTGTTTTGGTACTGCCATTGTGTCTGAGATTCCATTGTACTTTTTAGATCAGCCTGCACTCTTAGATCACATATGTCAATAGCACAAATTGGATGACATGTACTAGGATACTTTACTGCATCAGCAACTTGAAATTGCACTTTCTCTCATTCAAACTCCACGGAGAGAGTACCCTTTTCCATATCAATCTTTGTCTTTGCTGTTCTCATGAAAGTTCTTCCCAACAAGATTGGAGATGGATTTTCAATTGAATCGCCCTCCATTTTTAGAATGTAAAAATCTGCAGGGAAGATCAAATCTTTAACCTGCACTAAAACATCGTCAACAATTTCTTCAGGGTGGACAATAGAATGGTCAGCCAACTGGATAAGAACATTAGTCTCTTGTATTGGACTTAAATTTAACAATTGAAAAATTGAATAAGGCATGACATTTATAGATGCTCCTAAGTCCAACATAGTCTGCTCAATTTTTTTATTCCCAATAACACATGGTAAGGCATAAATACCTGGGTCAGGGCACTTTTCTGGTAGCTTGTGATCTATCTTTAACACACTTTCCCTTGAATTTACCACTTCCTTACCTTTTCTCCGATTGGTGCAAAATTTCTTCAACATTCGTGCATATTTTGGGATTTTCTTGATAGCTTCAAGCAATGGAATGTTGATTGCAACCTTTCCAAAAGTTTCAATCACTTCTCTCTCCTCCTCTTCTTCTTTAGATTTCTTTAACCTGCTAGGAAAAGGTGAATAGAGTGGGTTAGAATCAAATGGTAAAGAAGGATTAGGGAATACCTTTGATGAGGTTTCATGTGTTTCTTCTTTACTAATGGTTTTCTTTTCAACCCTAGGAGCAATAGGAATTTCAGAGAGCTCCTTTCCACTTCTCAATGTGATTGCACTAACATTCTCCTTTGGATTTATTACCATCTGAGATGGTAATTTTCCTAAACTTTGTGCCTCCATCCTGCCAACTGATGTAGCTAGTTGACTAATTTGGTGTCTCATCTCTTGTATGCTTGCCCTTGTTTCCTGTTGAAATTGCTGAGTGTTAGTAGCTAAAGATTTGACAATTTCTTCTAAAGACATACCTGAGCTTTGCGCTTGTGTCTGCTGAGGAGGTGGTCTAGGAAGATATGATTGATTTGGTATTCCTTGATTCCCATATCTGAAATTTGGATGATCTCTTCAACCTGGATTGTAGGTGTTAGAATATGGATCATACTGACGTTGAGGTTGATTAGGAAATCCTCCTATAGCATTGACTTGTTGAACTCCATCATCATGAAGAGTAGGACACATATCAGTAGTATGTCCCGGTGTTGAGCAAATCCCACAAACCTTAGCCACTTGTACTTGCCCTACAACAAATTGTCGCACCAAAGTAGTTAATCAGTCACTTGTTTTTCAAGATTTGAGTGACTTACCTCCTTCACTTGCTGAATTTCAGTCCTTGCCCTTGTCCCATGATGTTGAGAAGTCTCTGCCATAATCTTGATCAACTCTCTAGCTTCATTAGGCGTCTTGTTCATTAAGGCTCCTCCACTAGCCGCATCCAACATATTTTTATCCATCTCAAAAAGCCCCTCATAGAAGTATTGCAGCAGTAGTTGCTCTGGAATTTGGTGTTGAGGACAACTGTTCCACAGTTTCTTGAACCTTTCTCAGTACTCATGCAGAGACTCGCTATGAAATTGTCGAATCCCACAAATGTCCTTCCTAATGTTTGAAGCTCTGGATGCAGGGAAAAATTTCTCTAGAAACTGCTTTTTAAGCTCATCCCAAGTTGTGATGGAGTTGGCCAGCAGGTCAAAAAGCCAACTTTTTGCATTACCTTCCAATAAAATTGGAAAGGCCTGCAATTTCACCCTCTCTTCACTAACTCCTTGATGCCTCACTGTTGAGCATACTACTTGAAATTCCTTCAAGTGTAGATGAGGATCTTCACCTGCAAGACCACGGTATTTAGGCAATAAATGTATAGTACTAGATTTAAGCTCAAATGCTACCGTAATCTCAGGCAAAATAATGCACAAAGACTGTTAGTTCACGTCGGGGGTCGCCAATTGCCTTAATGTTCTGTCAGCCATCTCTTTCTCCTGCAAAACAATAGAATCAGAAAGATCAATGTCACTATCGGATTCCTCCTTTGTTGATGATTCTCCTCGCGCTTGCTTAGTTTATTTCCTTATGCGCTTAGCAGTTTTCTCAATCTCTGGATTGAACAGCAGTGGTTCTTGTGGATGTGCCCTAGTCATAAAAAAAAAAACTGTTTAGTTAAAGAACTAATATTTTAGTTCCCCGGCAACGGAGCCAAATTTTTGCTGTGCTTGTCAAGGCACCCAAAATAAATCCGATTCTACCGAACTCCAAATAACTTGCAGCAGTAGTAGTACCGAGTCGAAATCCCAAAGGAACCAAAATTAATTCTTAACCCAAACAGTTATCAGGGGTTTGCAATTAAACTAACTACTAAATCAAAAGAATTCTAAAATTGCGACAATTTTAAATCAAGAAAATCAAAAGAGAAAAAATCCAATCCAAGGGAAACATGAATAATTAACACGTTGATCATAGGCTCAAAGGTTTTCCTTCAATTCAAGCATTCAACCTCCACTATTGTTAGGATAGCCGTAACAACTATGGATTCTCTAATTTCATTAACCAAACCCAGCATTCGATTAAATCTTGTTATGGAAAACTGGGCACGATAGCGTTCCATATTCACTCATAACAGCATTACACATAAGAACTAGTCGAAAACTAAAATTAACTAAAAGAGATAGCTGCAATTAACTAATTTAGTTCAATTGTTTCCCTTTAGATTATCACGCATGCTCAATTAAGTCTCACCAACATGCATAAATAAACTAATTGCTACTTGATACTACCGGTTCGTGTCTATTACGTAACACTCAACATGTAGATAGCACAGAAAAATTAATACTAATCGAGTCGTCAATTCAATTAATACTGAAAATTTCTCAATTAATCCAAGAAACAATCATACTTGAACTTACGAAGGAAATTAAATTCAGAACAAAACCTCACAACATGCTAATTAAATCAAATCCCTTGGATTAGAAAAATAAAATTAGCCACTCATGTTCTTGAACAAAACAAATAAGAAATTGTTATTCATAAAAATAGAAAATTGAAAACAGTAAAAAAAACAAACACAGCCGTTGAGCTCTCCTATTTGCTCTGTTCTGCTTCCTTCTGTTGTATTCTGTTCTGTACTCAAGGTTCTCCCTCTCTTTTAAATGCCAGCAGCAGAAAAATTATAAAAATAGAAAATCCAGACCTTACCCATTTTCCTTTGCTTTCTTCGGGTAAAACCAAATCGGAAATTTGGAAACACAATTTTTCTTTCCTTTTCTTTTCGGTCCAGCCGCAAATTGGGGAGGAAAGAAATCAACATCATCTTTGGAAACAAAAAAAATCTGCCAGCTCAATTTTGTATCTAAACAGCACCCTTCCTTCCTTTTTCCCACTTGGATTCGCAGCCTTGATTTCTTTGGAACTCACCGAATTTTGCTGCAGTTTTTTCCTTTTTTATTCTTTCTTGACTGGTCAGCCCCTTGAACTTTTGAGAATTCAGTAGCAGTAATTTTAGAAAGGACAAAACTTCCTTTCCCGGTTCTTGGGCATCTTTTGGAAACAAGGAGAATAAAATTCTGCTTCCTTTTCTTGTTCATCGGTTTGCAGCAAAGCAACTTGGAAATTTAGGAAAATCCCTTTTCCTTATTCTTATGATTTCCTTTCTTTAGAAACCAAAAATGCAGCAGCCCTGCTGCCCTTAATTTCTTTGAGAAAACAGCAGCAACTTTGGAAATTGGAGAAATCAAAGCAGCTCAATTTTTTTTGGAAGGATTTTTACTTGCCTTCTTTTTCTTGCACTGTGGCAGCTGCAGCTTCTTAGAAACCAGGAAAATTCCAATTTCTTTCCTTATTCTTCTTGGGTTCTGATTTTGGACAGCAGGTACTTTGGAAACAATAGCAGCCCGTTTCCTTATTCATCTCGCGTTAGCAGCTCCCAGAAATCGCAGCAAACTCCGGAGAAAGAAAACCACCAGTTTCAGTTCTTCTCTTTGGGAACTTTACAATGGATGGCAGCAGCTTGGCAGCTGCAATTCTGGAAGCAAAATGAAGAAGAGCAGCCGACAACTTCAATTTAGTAAACTAGGGATTTTAGTCAAAATAGCCACAATGCAGATTTGACCCTCTATTGATGCCATTGTCAACTTTCACCCCTACTTTTCCTTCAATCTTGCAAATTGGTTCTTAATAGAGTGTATCATCCAAAATAATTGCAATCTCCAATTTCTATCCTTCAACACAAAATATAGATATAAACAATTAATTCAACTCACAAAGCCTATAAAACAATAAAATTATAACACTGAAAAATACCATTATATGGCTTTATGAAAAAGCTACCCCAAGTAAGAAGTGTAGAACAATGAGTTCATAAGGACCGCATTTGTATAACTATTCATCAACAGATGCCGCTTCCCATATTGCTTAAAAGTGCAAACTGATAGCTGCAGAAGTTGGAATAATGGCACCCGAAATAATATTGTTTCCGTATGAATATGTTTAATTTGAATAATTTCTTAGAAATTAAGTCAAATTTTTGACACGTAAAGATACAGATTCGAAAATTCAATAAAGAACAAACCATTTAGTTTATTAAAGTTTATTAAGAGTTTATTATTAAGAGTATATTACGTTTATTATTATTAGTTTATTTTAGTCTATTTCTGGAATTTTTAGTTTATTTTAATACATCCTGTTTAGCAGAAAGATGGATCTTCCTTGATAATTATCAGACAATCACTTATTCATAAACTTCGTGTGGGGCTAATAGTTTTCATTTCACATCTCATGGAAAACACTTTTCGCTTCGGTTAGCCTTATTCCCCTCTAGGGGTATTTTAGTGATTGTTTCTATTGGAAGTGGACGATCCTATTTGTCAAATACCTAGTGAAACTCCTATGTTCCTTCAGATGTGTCAATTGGACAAATATGCCCATAGTGGCTGGAATGGATATCTCGTATATGAAAACTAGCAGTTCGCCCTGTTAGGCCCCCAGGGCCCAAATAACTCAACTTTCTCCCGTGAACTATTTGTCTCAATGGATTGGTTCGATCTAAAACTTGAGATAGTGGGAGTAAACTGAAAAAAGACTCAAAAGTAGTTGTTACTGCAGTTGAAGTTACCAAATTTTGGGGTGTCAGTATCAATTTATGCCGAACTGCTCCACATATAGTTCCGCGAATCGCATTTTCTAAATGAACCAGAGCCAATCCGGTTTTGTGGGAATGGGATATCCGGTATCAATGTGACAAGGAATAGTATCTCAATATAGTGGAGGTTAATCTAAAACGGGAGAATCCTCTAGGCCAGTCAGATATTCCAACAGTTGTTGATGTTGAGTATCCAGAGTCAGAGCCAAGACTATTAAAGTATGGAACCAAAAGAAAGCATCAATCTACTCGAATATCTTAATAACAGATCGAGTACATTAGGACGAGCAGCCAATGAGTGAGAGCATCCGCCAGTTCTTGATCCTGAGTTCATAGGCCGAATTATGCAAGGGATCAGGGACCGCATTCGCGATCTTTTTCTACTTCTTCTTCCAAGTGCAGGATAACCCCAAGGGATTGTGGGTTTTTTTTTTCTACCAATTGGGGCTCTCCCTTCCCCACCCCCATGGGGATGGTCTACAGGGTTCATAACTACCCCTCTTACTATAGGATGTTTACCTAGCCAACGCTTAGATCCGGCTCTACCCAATCTTTTCTGGTTCACCCCAATCCAAAATAAGGGGTATGTTGCTACAGTTTTTAAAGGATTACAAAGCACCGAAGAGATGTCTAAACCTAATGATTAATAAAGGATCTCAAAACAAGGATAGGTAGCTGCTTAGTCTTATCCAAGAGTATAATCTCCTTTATTGCTTTTGTTCTTTGAAAAAAAAAAAAGAAAAGAAAGAAGGGGGTCGATTTAGGCTCCGTTTCCCTTTCACTGCATAGCTGTGCTAGCGGGTACTACGAGCCCTGTGTATGGACAACTATCTCTCAAACACAGGTTTAGGTTTGGCCTCTATAGGAAAAATGGAGCACCTAAAACGCATCTTCACAGACCAAGAACTACGAGATCACCCTTTCATTCTGGGGTGACGGACACGATTTTGAATCAGAAGAGAGATTTCAAGAAATGGCAGATCTATTAATTCTATCAATAACTGAGCCGGATCTGGTGTATCATAAGGGATTTGCCTTTTCTATTGATGCCTACGGATTGGATAAAAAATAATTCTCCCCTAGCGAGTGAAGTGCTTACGCCCCTTTAGAGATACGGGTGAGTCAAAGAGCTCATTCTTCAAATTGCAGATCTTTAGATTCGTAAGATCATAATGTTTAATGCCCTTTACTTTCTATTCTATTAGTCAAGCTCTAGCGTTCTACAACTAGAATAGTATAGCAGAGCAGCCAGCTTCGATCCGACAGAACAATTCAAAACATAAAGAAGGATTGTTAATTTCTTCATGCTCGTTCCAAGTTCGAAGTACCATTTGTACAAATAAGAATCCCTCTCCTTACATGATTTCTTCTTCATATAGATAGATAAAGGATCTATGGAGCAAATGGAGTTTTTCACGAAGTTCGAAACAAAGGCAAAAAAAAAGACTTTCTCTATGGCCTCCTCGTTTTGAGACATTATGGCTTTGGAGTCGACCTCAATAACAAAGAAGGAATCCATAAAAACTTAGGATCCGACACCATGATAAAATAATACCATCATGATTAGATCATGTCCCTGAGATTTGATAAAAGAAAGGTGCATTAGCGGTTAATACCCTCATGATTAGACCTGCTCATGGCTAGATCGATCGGTTTAGGGTCAAATAGGAAGAACTAGGAGAAATAACCTCTGGAAAACGCCTACTCCTAATGGCTTAAAAAGAAGAGCGAACATCAAACACTGCTTCCCTTCATTCATGTGATTATTGAAACCCAACGTTACGAAAATAGGGAGGCAGAAACAAGCTTAAAAAGTGCCAGGCCGGGACTTATGAATGAACACAAAAAGAAGAAAAATGTTGAAGATTGAATTAATCTTTGACCCTGCCGTCAAGAACTGCTATTCAGGTTTATGAAGTCTCTATTGAACGTCACATGAATCGTAAATGCATGAATGTGATGGACCAAAAAATATGCAGTTCCTAATGGAATAGGTAACAAAGCCACTTTGCCCCCTTTTTCTTTTCGTATGGCTTTGCTTACTATACCTGCCGTTGTAACATTATAAACAGTATTGTTACTCTTCCTCCCGTTCGGATAAATCTGACCCCTTCCCCGATTCCCGCCCACTTCCAGATAATGATTGATATGAAGATTTTCAAATCTATCACTATCAAAAGTTTTGTGTTTATGTTTATGTGTATACCTACCTTCTCTTCTATAGGCTCTAGGAGACCCGTCTTTCGATTTAGTCCAATCGACTATGATTCTACCATTTCTGTATCTGCAATTCAATATATTCAATATAGATGGATATATATCGAAGGTAAATATATCCAAATGCATCATTTTCGATTATGGATGGTATGAACTGCCTAAACAAGAATTCTTGAACAGCGAACAACCAGTTCAGATATTCACAACCAAGAAGTACTAGATTATCTTCTCTTTAGGATAAGCCCTGAAAGAAGAAGGAATACTGGAATGCCACCAGGCGTCTATTATTGTAAGAATATACATTTTGGTTCTAGGGCTGGGGTTTACATATATAAGTATATATTGGTACTCTATTGCTTAGTCTAGCTTTTATGGAAGCTTTAACAATTTATGGACTAGTTGTAGCATTAGCACTTTTGTTTGCGAATCCCTTTGTTTAATCTTTAATCTTCAAAATAATGAAAAGTACATATTGTAGTGCCTTCAACTTTTCATTTGCTTTTTCAAATTATAGCAAGATTTGACTCTTCTAATTATTTATTCGTTGACAAAATAACCTACGGGAAGGGCAAATTTTCGGAAGGATTTGCATTTATTGTGGAAATTCCATTTGATTTTGATATAGGATTAATACCTTCTCAAGAAGGGAAAAAAATATTAAACTCTACCTTACATAAAGTTGCCAGAGTACGATTAACCTTTGGATTTGAAATCACTGCTTATATACCCGGTATTGGCCATAATTTACAAGAACATTCTATAGTCTTAGTAAGAGGGGGAAGGGTTAAGGATTTACCCGGTGTGAGATATCACATTGTTCCAGGAACCCTAGATGCTGTCGGAGTAAAGAATCGTCAACAAGGGCGTTCTAGTGCATTGTAGATTCTTATCCAAGACTTGTATCGTTCGGGAATTTATATGCGAATCAAGATCGAAAAAAGGAAGTCTTTCAATCACTGACCCTAACCCATTGTCGAATTTTACTCAGCCGAATACGGAGGTACTTTATGGCAGAACGGGCCAATCTGGTCTTTCACAATAAAGTGATCGATGGAACTGCCAAGAAATGCCTTATGAGTCAATTAATAGATCACTTTGGAATGGCATATACATCACACATCCTGGATCAAGTAAAAACCCTGGGTTTTCAACAAGCTACTACTACATCTATTTCATTAGGAATTGAGGATCTTTTAAAACTTGATAATATAAAATAGACTTTTCAAGTAATTAAATATTATTCAATGGATGAAAATGGGAAAATTTATAACCCCGACCCAGTAATAACAGTGGAGGATACACGTTACACCACGATTTTGAATCAGAAGAGAGATTTCAAGAAATGGCAGATCTATTCATTCTATCAATAACCGAGCCGGATCTTGTGTATCATAAGGGATTTGTCTTTTCTATTAATGCCTATGGACTGGACAAAAAACAATTCTTGAATGAGGTATTCAACTCCAGGTATGAATAATTAATATTAGCAATAGAAATTCCAATAGTACGAATGGAGTTTGAATTAGCATATTTGCTACATTAAGTAGAACCAGGTTGTAATGCTTAATGCTCTGAAGAAACATTGAAGGAACCAATACCCGAAGGTTCGCAATTGGCTGAACCCTTATTCAAGAAGGGTTTAGGCTTCGTCGTCTGGCTTCTCATAAATGATGTTAGGATTGCCCGGCTCATCCTCAGAATCATAAAATAAAACAAAATGAAATAGGTGACATATCTAATTAGACCAAAGCCTATCTAAAAGCTCTTTCATCCTCTTCGTATATGAGCCTCTACAAACGGGGCTTATTGCTATTGATTCGATGATTCCAATAGGACGAGGCCAGCGCGAATTAATTATTGGGGACAGACAGACCGCCAAAACAACAGTAGCCACAGATACTATTCTTAATCAACAAGGTCAAAATGTAATATGTGTTTATGTACCTCATAGGGGCGTTAGTTACTTAGGAGTTGAAAGAAATATCTCTTCACTTGACATAAAAGAGAATGCGCGTTCATTTGATCTTGGAAACCAAGAGTTTCATTGTTTAAAAATGCAAAATCTCGTATGAATCACCATTTGTCAGGACTTTTGGGCGTAAGCTTCGCTGCTCGGAAACACCCAGTGCTGACCACAATGAGAGACACGAAAGCACAGGCAACGCCAGCTGGTGAAGTGGCGTTAAACATCCCTAGTAGTACGAAAAAAGGGGTCGTGATGATATCATCTTCGTCCGTACCGCTCCCTTAACTAATAAGAATAGTCATTTTGTCGACATTGTAAGAGGACCTGAACCTCAAGTTGAGAAGGAACAGGTTACTCCCACGAATGTAGATCCGTTGCAAACCCAATTGTGGAAGGCATGTTAAAGAGTGGGACAACTCACTGAAGTAGAAGGCTTTTATAGAACATGTGCTAAGTCTTCTACCTCCACGTGGCATTGCTCCATCAGGCTTTCACCCATTGCGGAAAATTCCCCACTCCTGCCTACCGTAGGAGTCTAGGCCGTGTCTCAGTCCCAGTGTGGTTGATTATCCACTCAGACCAGCTACCGATCATTGCCTTGATAAGCTATTGCCTCACCAACTAGCTAATCAGACGTGAGCCCCTCATCAGGCGGATTCCTCTTTCAAAGAACTGTTTAAGGAATAATCAATAAGCCCGTCATCCATTGATATTGATCTAACAAACCCTTCGCTTGGGGGTACTCATGTTGCTATAACTAACAAGATCTCTTTCGATAGTGTTTTATCTGTAGAAAGTCCTGTAGACGGTACTTTCTCTACCAGTAGTTCCTCTGGGTCAGCGTAAACTCCCGTAGATATAGGTAGTCGGCCCTTTCGCCACTCAAACAGGCGGGGGCTCTCTATTTGCTTGCATTGCCGGCTGCTCACCTTTAGTTAAAAGTAGAAGTATAGGGCTTCAGAAAAAGTCTTGATTGTTACAAAGGGCGATGCTACCATATCGAGCCAGTTCCTGGCGAAGAAGATCAATATATTGCTTATGTAGCTTACCCCTTAGATCTTATTGAAGAAGGTTATGTTACTAACATGTTTACTTCCATCGTAGGTAATGTATTTGGGTTAAAAGCCCTGCACCCTACATCTGGAAGATTTTAGTTACATTTGAATGAAAGCAGTAGGACAAGAATAATTGATTTTAGAGTCATGGGAATTTCTTTAAGTAAGAACGATCCCCCAGTGTCATCCTCTTCGTCTTCTCGAAAGAAAAACTCTTTAGTAAGATAGCAGCCAGTGAAAGCTCTTTTCTAGGCGCTTATTCACACAAGTATCTCAGCTATTTTTGCTTGGACTTGGTAAACTCGATCCACCGATTATGGATATTGACTCTTAGATAGAGACCAGCATAGTATCTTAATTAACAGTTTCTTGAACTTGGTTGCACTCGTAAAGCGAGTGATAGCTTAAGAAAGCAACGAAAGAAGATAAGGTGAGATTTTCTGACTAGAAAGTGGAGGATCATACAAGGCTCTAATCCAGTCATAATTTGATTTCTGAGTAGGGTATCAACCGTATCGCATAAAAAAAGGAATCTGTCTCGATAAAGTCGGTTGATTAGGATGTATCCCTTAGAAAGTGTACATACACCTTTTGATGCATACGGTTCAAAAAAATTGCGAAAGCAAAAAATGAATCAATGTATAGATTCCAGTCCTCTTTCTTTTCTTATACTTATAACAACTACCTAGATCAAGGTTGATTGACTTTTATTTCTATCTAAGCATCGGTGTAGTCTCGCCTCTCGCTAGTAGTGAAAGTGGTAGAGGTCGCAGAGCCTTCCACAGAAAGAACACCTTCGTTGGAGCTTTTGATTTTCCACAGACATTTTGCCCAAGGAGGTTGCTAACTCAACGGTAGAGTACTCAGATTTTAAGTGCAACTAGGATCTTTTACACATTGAGATAAAGCAAAGTATTCGTCCATACTATCGGTAAGGTTTGGAAGCCCACGACTGATCTTAAAAAGGAATGAATAGAAAAAATAGCATGTCGGGTTGAGGGATAGCGTTTCATTCTTTTCAGATAAGTACAAAACAAAACCATGGTTTGAATTCTTATAACGGAAAAAAATAATGCTGGGTTGACTGAATAAATGGATAGGGCTCCGCTGCTTCAATTAATTTTAGAAAATGGCAAAGCGACGAGCTATATCTTTAATTTGAATTATTTCCTGATCCAGGGACTTGTTTAGAAATACCGTAATGAAAGGAACATAGGAGTTTGTCACTAGGTATTTGACCAAATAGGATAGTCCACTTCCTATAGAATCAATCACTAAAATACCGCTAGAGGGGGATAAGGCTAACCGGAGCGAAAAGGGTTTTCCATGAGATGGGAAATGAAAACTATTAGCCCCACACGAAGTTTGTGAATAATTGATTGTCTGATAATGAGTAAGGAAGATCCATCTTTCTGCTAAACAGGATGTATTGAACTCATAATTCATTAGATCCTTTTTATGAATGTCAACTATGTGTCGTAAGTAAATTGCTCCTGGTTGTTCAATCATCAGATTCAACAACTAAAAGAGAGATTGATTCTTTGGGATCCTTCCTTTCTTCAAACGAAACGAACAGAGATAGAATCAGACCGATTCCTGAAATGCCTTTCTGGCTATTCCTAATGTCCTGCCTATTCACGGAACGTAAGAAGCAGATGATTCCGGAAAAAATCAAAGAATTTCTTGGGAATCCTACAAGATCCGTTCATTCTTTTTTCTCATTACATTTATAATTATAATATAAAAAGGTATAAGAATTTCTTTTTCTTTTTTATTATTTGTATTTGTTAATTTGAATTCTTAATTATTTTTATTATATTAAATATTAAATATTTTAATTATTAAATATTATTTATTTAAAATTTAAATTTAAATTTTATTTTATTTTATTTATTTTTTATTTATTTAAATTTTAAAATTTAAAGGGTATGAGAATTTAATTTATTAATTTTTTGGGCGTGTTTGGTTCGAGAAGGGATTATGGAAACTTTTAAATGAATGAATGGAAAGATAATCTACTTTCATTTTTTCGAATAGTTAAAAGAAGTTCTGTAAATTCAAAATGGAATTCATCCTTTTTTTTTTCCCCTTCCCTTCACTCAAATTTCTTCCGTTTGATCGATTTTGTATGGATCCTTTTTTTCTTCTTCTTTCGAAAAAAGGGAAGAAGAAGGGTCTTCTTCCCTTTTTCAAAAGTTGTTTCTATTTCTACATCCCTTTCTTCTTCACTTTCCACCCCTTATTCTGCTTGCGCTTGATTTGCATTAACCCTAGATTCTTGCTCCGAAAAATGAATTAATACGTTCTACTTTTGTAGATGTGTCTCCGAGTATTCTACGATCATTTCCTCCAAGAGGAGGAGTTCCTCCAATTTTATGAATTTTTCTAGAACTCCCTTTTCTTGAATATCATTCAAAAGATTTCAGATTGCCCAACATTCCACCACTTAGTGATCCAAAATTCTAGGCTTTTATTCAATGAGAGAAAAAGGTACCAGGGCAAAAATACTATAAATAGAAGCTTTAACAAGGGAGTAAATGCTTTATTTTTTGTCAATTGAATTCGATATAACATGTGATTTGTGCCGCATATAAATATATAAAGATAAAGGAAATAATTCTAATAAACTAGTAGATTTAGATACGAAGCAATATAAAATAAACCAAATTTAATACCCGAATATTCCGTTTGATAATCCGCTACTAATTCTTCTACTGCTTCTGGCAAATCAAAGTGCCTATGGTACAAGTTCATATTTGGTTACCTGAAGCTCATATGGAGGCACCTACGGCAGGATCCGTCATCTTGGCAGGAATTCTTTTAAAATTGGGAACCTACGGGTTTTGTAGATTTTCAATACCCATGTTTCCCGAAGCGATACTTCGTTCCACTCCTTTCATTTATACTTCAAGCGTGATTGCCATAATGTATACTTCCTCGACCACTTTAAGACAGATCAATCTTAAAAAATGGTGTATAATCTCGACCTGTTTTGTTTATTTCTTAGACTGAAAGAGCCAAGAGAGGCGGTTCTATCATCTTCCTCTGGAAATCGTAGTTATTTTTAGCATGATATTACTCAAACAAGCATGATACCATGGCTGCTGGCATAGAGTTAGCCGATGCTTATTCCCCAGATACCGTCATTGCTTCTTCTCTGGGAAAATAAGTTCATGACCCGTGGGCCTTCTACCTCCACGCGGAATTGCTCCGTCAGGCTTTCGTCCGTTGCAAAAAATTCCCCACTGCTGCCTCCCGTAGGAGTCTGGGCCATGTCTCAGTCCCAGTGTTGCTGATCATCCTCTCGGACCAGTTACCGATCATCACCTTAGTAAGCGATTGCCTCACCAACTAGCTAATTAGATGCGAGCCCCTCCTAGGGCGGATTCCTCCTTTTGCTCCTCAGCCTACTGGGTATTAGTAGTTGCGCCAGGAAAAAGAATAGAATAAGCATCTGACTATTTCATGCATGCTCCACTCGGCTCAGGGCATATAGCTCAATAGGTAGAGCACCGCTATTGCAATTGGGTCGTTACAATTACGGGTTGGATGTCTAATTGTCCAGGCGGTAATGATAGTATCTTGTACCTGAACTGGTGGCTCACTTTTTCTAAGTAATAGAAAAGAGGACAATTCTTGCCAATACCCCTGCCAAGAAATTAAGAACATAAATCCAGTAGCCCAAACAAGGTGTCCAAATAAGAACATCCATGCCCAGACCGATAAACTATTCATACCAAAGGGGTTATATCCATTAATAAGTTGTGAAGAGTTTAACCATGAATGCAAAATCTCCACTCGCTCCCTCGCTTTTGTTAATTATAAAGAAATAAGCACTTTGATAATCTCTTAACCAGCCCATCAAATAGGTAGAAGATTCATTAAATTATGAAATGTTACCCTGCCATAATGTAATGTGTTTCTAATGCGCCTCTGCATCTAGCATTGGGTAGACCTCATACAATAACTTCCCTAGCTCTAGCATATCTTTTGTTTCACTCAAGATTGGGTCTCTATGCCGGGTGTTCTGCCCGTGGCTTCAAGGGGTATTCATGTGGAAAAATATATAAAAGATCATTGGGCCATGCGGGCTCCCCATAATAATTATGACCCATACCCTTAGCCAATTTAGCTCTTAATACAGGATCATTCAAGTCAGGTTTTTTTGTTATTAGGATAGGTGAATCATTATCGATTCATCCCCCGAAGGAGCCGGACATGATTCTATTGAGTCTGACTCATAGTGATCATTTATCAAAGAATGACTCTGGTTATCAAATGATTGAACAACCAGGAGAAATTTACTTATGACACTTAGTTGACATTCATAAAGCATATACTCAGGGTGGGTGCAGGGCCGATGGTTTGAAAGCAGACTCCCCATTCATTAGATAGAGAAGATCACCAAGATTTCGTGATCCGCTGCCACTTGACTGTAAGGAGAGGAGCGAAAGCCATTTCTTTTCCAAGCACCCAAAAAATATCATATTCGTAAAGCAAAAACATAGATAGACTCCTCTGGATGTAGAAAATATACCGGATTGCTCGATTCAAATTCAAACTGTCAATCAAGTCCTAATTTAGTTAAAATAAACAGAAATCCATTTTTATCGGATTGACTAGTTTTCCTTGTTCACTATGGTGGATATCGCATTTCAAGTGCAATCCTATTTCCATTATACCGCTTTTTCTTTTTTAGGTAGTCTAACTCTATCTATATCTTACTTTTATACAAGTTCTTTTTTTTGGCCTAAGGTTCTCTCAAAAAGAAAGTTTCGTTTAGATGACCTAAATGATGCCTTTTAACGCGAGTTAGATGTTGAAGGTAGGAAGCCCAACTTGACCCTTAGCCCAGGTATACTATTTGGATATTTATTAAAATTGCCCTTTGGGAGGAGTGATGGATTATTAGTGTGGACGATTTAGAATATATAATGGAAGGACATGTATGGTTAGGTTCCATTTGTATACTGGGCTGAATCTGGCATATTTTAACCAAACTCTTCGCGTGGGCTTGGCGCTCGATTGTATGGTCGGAAAGAATCAATTGAAATCCTTTAATTGTTTCTGCCACACCAACATATTTCCTTGGAGAACCAGTAAATACTTCTACTATGAAGATGGGTTGTGATAAGAAATGTTCAATTTTTCGCTCCCGTGCTACGATTAAAGGATCGTCTTCGGATAATTAATCTAACCCAAAGCTCTAGAATGAAAAAAGAGACCTTTTCTCATCAATTTCTAAGTAAAATTAAAAAAAAAAATGAATTCTAACCCCATATGGGCAATGTGCACTAACCGCGTGAATCAAATATTTTATTTGATTCACACGGTTCGCATAAAATTTTTTAGTATTTAATTTAGTATATATACAAGTACTCGGTTGTATTCCCAAGATCATTTCTTGAATCTTGAACTCAGTTAGATGTTAATGTAAATAAACCATAACTATGCAGTCATATTCCCAATAAATTGACCCCAAAATAGCAAATCCTAATTATAAGAAACCCTAAAAGCATTACAATTGCTGAGTTTAAACCCTGCGTATTACTAGTTGTTCGAGTATGTAAATAATCCACGTACCCCGAGATAGTTGATGATGCTCCCGAGACGAGGTCATAAGGTTTATTGTACTAAAAATCACCAGTGGACTTTACTTCCGGTATAATAAGAAGGTCGAGGTACTAATCTCGGATACCAAGAAGTTGGTGAATTAGTTTGTCAGACTATCCCAGTTATGAGCATACTTTTTAGAGTGAATTATAAATTTGGTCATCATACTTTGGTGAAATTTCAGGTTTTGGTCACTAACTTTTAAAAACTCAAAAAAATCACTAACTTTGTCATTTTGATTTAACTTTTGGTCATTCTGTCAAAATGAACCGTTAAGTGCATTAACGGTGTTAACTTTTAAGGGTAAATTTGTCCAATCATCAATAATTATAGAGTGAATTATAAATTTGGTCATCATACTTTAGTAAAATTCAGGTCTTGGTCACTAACTTTTAGGAAAGTAAATAAGTAACTGATTTTTTCATTTTTATTCTATTTTTGGTCACTCTGTCAAATTGCACCATTAATACACTAATGGACGAATTTGTATGAGGCTATTTTTGTCATTTTTCTTTTTGCAACTCTCTCATGCTTATCCAGTAATTTTTCAACTTTTTTTTCCTTTTTCCACTACACCACCCCAACCTCTTTTTCCTTTTTTTTCCCTTTATTTACAATGCAAAATTTAGATAAAACGTAATTTAGTTTTCTGCCTCCACCGTCTCTTCCATCTCCGTCTCCTTTTATGTTTTTATCTAAATTTGTGTAGTGGAAAGGGAAAAAAAGGGGGGGGGGAATGGAGGTTGAAGTGCTGCAGTTTTATGTTTTATATAAATTTTGCAATGAAAAGGAAAAAAAAGGAAAAGGAGGTTGAAGTGCTGAAGTGGAAAGGAAAAAAAATTGAGGAAAGAGAAAATGAAGTTGAAGAGGTGCAGTGGAAAGAAAAGAAAAGTGATTGAAAAATTGTTAGATAAACATGAAAGAGTTGCAAAAGAAAAGGACAAAAATGGCCTCATACAAATATTTCCGTTTGTGTATTAAAAGTGCAATTTGATGAAGTGACAAAAAATGACAAAGTTAGCAATTTTTTTGGTTTTTTAAAAGTTAGTGACCAAAACCTGAATTTTACCAAAATATGATAATTAAAATTGTAATTCAATATTTAATTATTGATGATTGGACATATTTACCTTTACAAGTTAACACCTTTAATGCACTTCACGGTTTATTTTGATGAAATGACCAAAAGTGAAATTAAAATGAGAAAGTTAGTGATATTTTTTGAGTTTTTTAAAAGTTAGTGACCAAAACATGAATTTTACCACAGTATGATGAGCAAATTTATGATTCACTCTACTTTTTATATATATCAATACATTAACCAATAACGGTATCTACTGTGTCTTTCCACACCCCGTTATCTAGTTCTATGATATAATGGAACAATTTAATACTGAAACAAGATGATATGTCATCTGTGGATATTAATTTTTAATACAAGCCATAGTTTTTCTGTATTCAAAACTAACAATCTCCCACTAATACTCAAAGCTATGCTAAGAAGTACAAAAACTATCCAACCTGCTATTACACTGCTGTCATAATGAAATCTACAGAACACCTTTAAGCACACTCACATGGCTCCCCCAAGAATCTAACTCCCATGCCCTCCACATTTCTCTCAAAGACTTTTGGGGTCAATGGCTTTGTGAAAGGATCTGCAAGGTTTTCATCTGATGCCATCTTGGCCACGGTCACGTCTCTCCTCTTTACGATCTCTTGTATTAGGAGGTACTTGTGCTCTATGTGTTTACTCGCTTTGTGGGCTCGTGGTTTCCTCGAGTTAGCAACTACACCATTGTTATCACAATAAACTGTGATAGCCTAGGCTACTCAGGAACCACATCTAAAAGGAAGTTCTAGAGCCAGACAGCTTCTTTCGCTGCCTCTCATACGGCAACGTACTCAACCTCCATGGTGGAGTCCGCCACTCATTTCTTCTCGGCACTCCGCCATAGTATGGCTCCACCTCCTAGAGTAAACACAAACCCAGAGGTAGACTTACTCTTGTCCATATCACCTTGAAAGTTTGAATCTGTGTAACCCAATGGTACAAGCTCCTGCGCTCTATAAACTAGGACATAATCTCTAGTCTTGCACAAGTACTTGAGAATGCATTTTACTGCCTCTCAGTGAGCCTTCCAGGGTTACTCTGATATCTGCTAACCATGCCAATGGCAAAGTAAATATCAGGCCTCGTACATAACATAGCATACATGAGGCTACCCACTGCAGAAGCATAGGGTACCGCCTGCATGACATCTATCTCCTTAGCAGTCTTAGGACACTACTCCTTAGACAAATGCACCCCATGCCTAAAAAGTAGTGAACCCTTCTTGGAGTTCTGTATGTTAGAAAGGGCCAGAATCGTGTCTATGTAGGATGCCTGAGAGAGAGTCAGAAAACGTCTCCGATGATCTCGAATAATCTTGATCCCAATAATATGTCCAACCTCTCTTAAATCCTTCATATCAAATTGCCTTGACAACCATGCCTTTAAGTCTGACAACACCTTCTTACTGTTGCTAATCAGAAGGATGTCAACTACGTAAAGTATGAGGAACACCACCGTATCACCATCACGCTTGCGATATACACACTGCTCATCCAGACACTGAGTGAATCCATAGGACTGGATAATCTAACCAAAACGGATGTTCCAAGATCTAGATGCTTGCTTTAGTCCATAAATTGACCTCCTAAGCCTGCATACCTTGTGCTCTTGGCCCTGAACAATCAAACCCTCTGGTTGCTGCACAAAGATGGTCTCCTCAAGACTTCTATTAAGAAAAGCTGTCTTGACATTCATCTGCCAAATCTCATAGTCCATATGAGCAGCTATGGCCAAGAGAATCCGGATCGATTTAAGCATAGCTACCGGGGAAAATGTCTCCTCACAATCGATACCCTCTTTCTGAGTATACCCCTTCACCACATGCCTAGCCTTGAAAGTCTCAACCCTCCCGTCAGATCCTCTCTTTCGCTTGTAAACCCATTTGCACCCAATAGGCCAAAACCCATCAAAAAGGTCTACCAGCTCCCAGACCTGATTTGAGTCCATAGAACCTATCTCAACAATCATCACTCTCTGCTAAGAATCTGCATATGTATCATGGAGAGCCTCATTATAGCTAACTGGGTCTGGTTCATGGGCACCAGGGATAAAGTCCGAAGACTCATCCAAACCTATGTACCTCTCGAGCTATCTGGCAACCCTCCCACTACGATGAGGCGCAGCCTGTGTAAGAGCATCATTTGTGATAGTGTGTGCAGTCTCTTGTGGCGTGTTTTCCTGTACTTGTGTACCTGGAATACTGGACTGACCCTTAAGCCCTTCCAATACTACCTTGCTCTTTGCCTTGTGATCTAAAACATAGTCCTCCTCAAGAAACTTGGCATTGGTGCTCACCATCACCTTTTGATCCTGAGGAGTATAAAACAGACCACCTTTCATTCCTTTGGGATAGCCTACAAAAAGAATAATCTCATATCTCACATCTAGCTTGGCTATATCTGCCTTAAGCACATATGTTGGGCAATCCCAAATCCTAAGATGTCTCAGACTAGGCTTTCGCCTAGTCCACAGCTCTACTGGGGTCGAAAGCACAGACTTAGATGGTACGAGATTAAGAAGATAACACGCTGACTCCAAGGCTAAACCCAAAAACAATATAGGCAATTCTCTATAACTCATCATCGATCTAACCATATCCATAAGAGTCATGTTCCTCCTCTTTGCTACACCATTCTGCTGGGGTGTGCCAGGTGCAGACAATTGTGTCTGAATACCCTCATCCGATAAATGGGACCTAAATTCACTAGAGAGGTATTCATCACTGCAATCAAATCGCAAGGCCTTGATACTCTTACCTAGATGGTTCTCCACCTCAGCCTTAAACTTTTTGAACTTGCCGAAGCATTCAGATTTATGGCGCATCATGTATATGTATCCATATCTAGAGTAATCATCCGTGAAAGTCACGAAATACTCATAACCACCTCTAGCCAAAACTGACATAGGCCCACACAAGTCAGAATTAATCAACTCTAAAACCTCCTTGGCCCTATACCCCTTTGCCATGAAAGGCCTCCTGGTCATTTTACCCTCTAAGCAAGACTCACAGGTCGGATAGCTGCCAATATCCAATGAGTCCAAAGACCCATTATTTACTAATATTTGAATCCAACTAAGGTTGATGGGACCGAGTCTCAGGTGCCAAAGATAAGTTTGATTCAAAGGGGAAGACCCCTTTCTCTCACTATGATTCGGTGATGAGTTGTTAGTTTCTATGTTTTGCATTACTGGGGAGTAAGTCTTGATTAAAAATTGATTGTCAACTAATATACCGGAACATATAAGCTTCTAGTTCTTTCTAATAAAAAAGAATTATCAGAAAAAAACACTTAACACCATCCAAAATAAGTTTAGAAACTAAAAGTAAATTCTTCAAAAAACTGGGTACATAAAAACAATCTCTCAAATGTAAAACTGAGTCTGAAAAGTAAAAACATAAAACTCCCACTACAACAATAGAAACTATGGTAGTATTGCCGAGGGAAACCTGCAACTCTCCCTCTCCAAGCAGCCGGGTCACTTGGAACCCCTGCAAAGAATTACAAATGTGATCAGTGGCTCCTAAATCCACACACCAAGTGTCTGTGGGAATCGCCGCTAAACATGTCTCAGTAAGTAGGAAAAATTCGCACATACCTCGAGGCTTCTGGCAATCCTTCTTCCATTGTCCCGTCTTGCCACATCTGAAGCACTTGTCTTTCGACTTATGCTTATTGGCAATGCCCGCCTTGGGTCAATGATCAGCTGCTGCTCTCTGGCCTCTCTTCCTCTTATGCTTCCTGGCTTTGGGCCTAGCAGAGGAACCTAAGGGACCAACAGTAGCCAATGCTTGCTTCTTCTTTACGAAAAGGCACTCAGCAGGCACCAATGTAGTCATGAGCTCGAGAAGTGAATATGAGAGCTTGCCCATATTGTAGTTCTACCAAACCTGCTCAAAACTGGGGGGCAAGCTCCAGAGGATGATATCGACATGGGTCTCCCCATCAATGTCACCTCCCAATACCTCAATCTCATTGATGCAGCTCATCATGTCTAGCACGTGATCCCTTAATGAAGTACCCTCAGCCATCCTATTATTCATGAGTTTCCTCATAGCTGACTGCTTGGCTGCCCTACCCTGATGTCCAAACATCTCCCTGAGGTTGAGCATCCTATCATAGGCTGAGGTAAACAACTGATGCTGGTGCTGCAGTACACTTGACATAGAAGACAGGATGTAGCACCGGGTCATCTCATTAGCCTTCTGCCACCTCATATATTGCTCTCGCTGCTTAGGGGTGACATCATCGCTGGGCTTAGGGGGGCACTCCTCAGTGGGCACATACTTGTACCCCTCAGCGGTAAGGACAATGTCCAGGTTACGTTTCCAGTCAATGTAATTTGGACCCGTATGTTTGTTCTAATTCAAAATGACAGCTAGTGGGTTAAACGAGATATCAACAACTGAAAAATAAATAATCAAATTTCAGTATACTTTTTCGAAAATATTGAAATCCTCAAAAACAATATAATATCCATCGACATCTCTCACACCGGGATTAACACAGGTCATGCGGGTGAACGTCTACGCTAACCCACATTCGTTCGAGAAGAACCGAAGTTCATTAATTTCACTATCTGACCAACGATCTTATGATCAATAAAATTAATAGTCAATGCTTTAGCCGTACACATAAATAGTGTGACCTCGTGGGAAGAATACTAAAAATAGTACACTAAGTGTATGCCATAACGTGACTTCTAAGTTTGTTACTTAGGATACTAATGCGCCCTCAGTAGAGAGGGTGTCGCAACTTTCTCCAATTAAACTCACTATAGTCACCCCTTTGGAAATTCATTTCGGTGATATCTGTGATTGAAGACTTGTCCGCATGGAGAAAGGCCATAATCACAACTCGCAAGAATAACCACATCACCAATGAACCTGTAATGGAGGCCATGGGGATTGTTACCAACTTGCTCTAACTTAGATTTTTAAATTTGAGGATTTTTACGTTTTAAGATGCAATATCTTAACTATAGATATTCGCACCCATAAAACCGTTGGAGTTTTAATATGCGAATAATCTACCTTAGTAAATTGCACTTTACTTTTAAAACGGTTTGGTTTGGTTTTCGTTCATGCAAAGTAAAATGAAAAACACAAAATCAACAAAAGACATAAAAATGGTAAATTAAAGAAATTAAAATTTACCGACTATCATGGCCTTCTCTATCGTCCCGTCATGTCGCTCCCACTCGTTGTTTGGATTCCTCTCGATTCACCCCAATTTTCTCGGTTTATTACTTAATTAGGAATCAACCAAAATTATGAGAAACCAAAACCATGAATATAAGTTACCCAAAATAACGTCTTCGTAATAATACATAAATTCCTATATACAAAGGCATTTTTTAAGAATTTAAAGACGACATGATTAGATCAAATCCTACTACAAGATTTTTCTAATCCTACACGGATTCCAACTCGTGGTTATTACTATTACAAACATTTTCATTCAAAAACAATACGAGCCCAGACATGTCCCGGGGTTTATGAATGAAAAATAAAATTCTACCATAATAGCCGGGAAACTAATAACCATCTGTTTAAACATTTTGAAAAAAATAATAATGCCAAAATAAAGAATGTAATAAATTAAACAAGTATAAAGCCAAAACAATCGCTCTGATACCGATTTGAAGGGAAACTGAACAAGCCCGGGCTAAATCAAAAATCTCACTTTCGTGCAATGCATTCCAGAATTGAAAACTTTCGACGAAGCTCAGGCTCAAATTCATTTTCCCCTGAATGGATCTAGGCTTATATTTATTTAATTTATTAATCGGGACACAAATGATACAATCTTTAATTAAAGCGAAAAGTTAAGATTTTACCTTTGTAGCAAAGTCCCTAGCAAAAAGAAATCCAAAACTTCGTGCAAGCGAAATCCACAAGAAATCCAAAAAATAACTCCAAATCGACTCCCAACTAGTGTGCGCTAGTGTCTACGGAGTAGCCCAAGGCAAAATGAAGACATCCTAAGAAGCCCACTTCAAGAATCACTCAAATCTGAAGAAACAGATTTAGCCCGGGAACTGAGCCCAAACTGAGAATCCACACCAAAAGTGTCTGGAATGTGTTCCTGCTCGTAGATCTAGACTCTAGCGATCTAAAAATATCAAGATAGAGGATAAACACAACAAGAAACAACAAACCCACTAAATTTGAAGATGAATTGCCGCCTCAAAACCACCTCGCCAGCGCCGAGAAGCTTCACCGACAGACAGTTTTTCGACGGCCAAAAAAAACCAACAAAAGGCGGCGCTTCTCCTCTCCAAATGATGATCTTGGATTCTGTAGATTATGGGTTTTTAGGATTCTTGAAGAAGAAAGATCCTTGGTCGACTTCGAAAGAAAACTTCAAGGTAGACGAAGAAGTTCTCTCTCTAGACCACTCTTTCTCACATTAGGCAAAGTGCCTCTAAGGTTTCTAATATCTTCTAAGTTGCCTAACATGCGGTATTTATAGGGAGCTTCTAAGGAGACCTAATGGGCCTTTGAGTTTGACTTTCGTTGACCCCTTAGTCTTTCCTAGACTAGTCAACTCTAATCGATCATTTTGAATTAAATCTTTAACCCACTTAGTTAAATTAATTTAATCGAGCCCTTAGGATTAATTAATTCATATAGAATTAATTTTATTAATCCACTTTGTAAATTAAATATTAATTAAATATTTAGGATTAATTAATTCACTTTATCGATTAGTCAAACGCATAATTAGTCGTACCACTAACGGACCAATTATGGAACTGCCGCTCAAAAATGACTTCACATCGCGCCACTATATTTTCTTCTATCTCCCCACATCAAAGATCTTGTGCTCGTTGGTTTATCAATTTACTGACAAACTAATTCACCGACTTCTTAGTATCTGAGATTAGTATCACTCATTATATTGGACGTAAAGTCCACTGGCGAGTTTTGGTACAATAAACCTTACGAGCTCATCTCGGGAGCACAATCAACCTGGTGAACCGGTACGTGGATTTCTCCAACTAGCTACGGCACGTAAGTAGCTAAACATCGCATACCCAACGTACCGAGGTATAGGCCTCAATTGACCACCCTTTTTGGCACATCAAAGCATACGATATCCAACTCTCACACCCGTCCTAATATGGGAATTGAAATACTGGATACTAGGACCGAATTGACTACGCCGATCAGTATAAGTCAATTCTATCCAAACTGGTCGTTCTCAATATACCCAGGGCATATCCGTATGATTTAAATTAGTCTAGATAAACTAATTTCCAAATCACACGATAACCTATACCGATAGTATGTTCAGACTATCTTAGTTACGAGCATACTTTTAATATATCAATACTTTAACCAATAACGATATATGCTGTGTCTTTCACACACCCCGTTGTCTAGTTCTATGATATAGTGGAACAATTTAATACTGAAAGAAAATGACATGTCATCTGTGGATATTAGTTTTTGATACAAGCCATAGCTTTTCTGTATTCAAAACTAACAGATTGCTTTTCTAGACAATATTGTAGTTGTAGGATTGATGTAGTTTTATACTTGAAGTGCATCTTAAGTATTAGTTGGAGATTGTTGGGCTTGAATACTAAAGCTTTGCTTGTATTAAACTGTTTCCCAGTTTATATATTGATTAAATGTTTTAGTTAAATTGTTTTTATGTTTTTACATATGTTGTCCATTTATATTATGGAGTTAGATGATGAGGTGTCTGGTGTGACAAAGTAGATCTCATCAATGTTTGAAAGATATAATATATAAATAAGGTTCGTAACCTAGACAGTTTTGGACACACTGTCAGTTTCGGTTATTAGGTCATTCAGAAAATTGGTTTATCTAAACTAATTGAATCATATAGATATGCCTGGGCATATTGAACTTGACCATTTAGGATGAATTGTCTTGTACTGATTTAATATACTATTCATTCATAGTATTCTATCTTTTAATCCCTAGACTTGAGCAGGCATGAGGATTAGACATAGTGTACTTTAATCTTCCAAAGATTGAGGTCACTCGAGACTAATAGTCTCAGTAGGTTGGGTGCACGTGTTTGATTGCTTGGTGTGTTGTTGCTTGTCGAAAGAAAACCATGTACCGGTGCATCCGGGGTGATGGTGCTTCCGAGATGAGCTCATTATATTTATTATACTAAACCTAGCCGGTAGACTTATGTCCAGTATAGTGAAAAGGTCAAGTGGTACTAGTCTCGGATTATAAGAAATTAATTAATTAATTTATCAGTAAATTAACAAATTAACAAGCACTATATCTTTGATGTGGGAAGATTAAAGAATAATTAATTTAGTTGTTCCGAAAGCAATTCTGGTGTAGGATGGTAGTGCCCTAATTAATCCGTTAGTGGTACGATTAATTATGTAGTGGGTTAATTGATAAAGTAGAATTAATTATTTAATTAATTATTCCTAAGGGTTAACTAAGTAATTAACAAAGTGAAATTATTTAATTAATTAATTAAGTCTTAAAGTTCAATTAGAATTAGGAAATCTATTTGGATTTAGAAATCCTACTAGATTTGGATCCTAATTGGATTTGGAAACTAATTAATAATCCTATACAAACTTGGGGTCTCTCTTGTAAATCTATAAATAGACAAGAGATTAGCAATTTACATACACAATTCATAAGTTTTTAAGATAAGAAAACTAGAGAGAGAAAGCTAGAGAGAGAAAAACAATTCTTCAAGTTCTTTTCTTTGTCGAAGTGCGTGCTCCCAGTCCGATCAAGCGGCGTCCCTTCTCTAAATTCCAGGGCGGCGCGTGAAGATCGAAATTGGCGGTAGCGAGCTTTCTGTTTTGGCGCGTGGAACCATGCACAGCAGTGAGCGGCAGCACGTAAGGGCACGTGCGACGGTGTTGGAGATTCCGGGCAGCAAGCTTGGAAATTTAGAGTAGAATTTGTTGTGATTGCTGATCAATTGCTTATTGATTTATTGCCCACATAACGTGCGATCAAGTCTTGAGTCATACAGGAGAATTACCTATATACACGCTTCAAGAGGTAATTCTTAAACTTCCATTTTAATTAAGAATTTATTGTTGGGTGACAAATTGAATAAGTAGAAGCTAATATCCTGCGCAATGATATTTCAAGCAAGGATTGGAATCTTAATTGCTCTAGGGCTTTCGCCTGGCCAAGAATTTTGATTATGGAATACATAGCACTAAAGTATGTTTTTTGACCAGGCCCGGGCAGATAATCTTTCAATCAGAGATAGGGTCAATGGACTCCAATCAAGTTTGGGAGCTTGTGGACCTGCCCGATGGTATTAAACATATTGGATGCAAGTGGGTCTATAAATGCTAGAGAGGACCTAACGGAGAGGTTAAAACCTTTAAAGCTAGGCTTATGATGAAGGGGTATACTCAGAAAGAGGGAATTGATTATGAGGAAACCTTCTTCCCGGCGGCTATGCTTAAGTCGATCCGGATACTCTTGGCCATAGCTGCTTATGTCGATTATTAGATATGGCAGATGGATGTCAAGACAGCTTTCCTTAACGGAAGTCTTAAGAAAACCATCTTCATGCAGTAACTAGAGGAATTTATTGCAAAAGGCCAAGAGCATAAGGTTTGCAAGCTTAAGAAGTCCATCTACGGTCTTAAGCAAGCATCCAGATCTTGGAACTTCTGGTTTGATGAAGTAATCTAGTCCTACGGATTTACTCAGTGTCTGGATGAGCAATGTGTGTACCGCAGGCGTGATGAAAACGCAGTGGTGTTTTTTGTATTTTACGTAGATGATATTTTTCTTACTGGAAACAGTAAAAAAATATTATCGGACATAAAGGCATGGCTGTCTAAATAGTTTGATATGAATGACTTGGGAGAAGCAGGACATATCATTGGGATCAAGATTATTTCTAGATCGTAGAAAACTTTCTTTGATGCTTTCCCAGGCTTCATACATAGACATGATTTTGGCTCGTTTTAACATGCAGAACTCCAAGAAAAGGTTTTCTACTTTTCAAACACGGAGTGCATCTATCTAAAGAGAAGTCTGCAAAGACCGTTAAGGTGATAGAAGCGATGAAGACAGTTCATTATGCATCTGCAATAAAAAGTCTCATGTATGCAATATTGTGCATAAGACCTGATATTTGCTATGTTATTAGCATGGTTAGCAGATATCAGAGTAACCCCAAAAAAAACTCATTGGGAGGCTATAAAGTGCATTCTCAAGAATTTGCGCAGAACGAGGGACTAAGTGTTAGTCTATCAGGCGCAAGAGCTTGTGCCCTGTGGTTACATAGATTCAGATTTCCAAGGTGATAAAGACAAGAGTAAGTCTACCTCTAGGTTTGTGTTTACTTTAGGAAGTGGAGCTATAGTTTGGAGGAGTGTCGAGCAAAAAATGTGCGGTGGACTCTACCATGGAGGCTGAGTATGTCGCAGTATCAGAGGCAGTGAAAGAAGCAGTGTGGCTCAAAAACTTCCTAGTGGACTTAGATGTGATTCCTGAGTTACCAAGATCAATTACAGTGTACTGTGATAACAATGGTGTAGTAGCCAACTTAAGAGAACCACGAGCTCACAAAGTGAGTAAACACATAGAGCGCAAGTACCACCTAATACGGGAGATCGTTAAAGGAAGAGACATGCTCGTGGCAATGATAGCATCAGCAGACAACCTTATAGGTCCATTCACAAAGACATTGACTTCTAAAGTCTTTGAGACTTATGTGGAGGGCATGGGAGTTAGATACTTAGCTGAGCCTTGACAGTTCTCTAGATTTTAGCATAACAGTAGTAGAAATTTTGGATATGCCAGTTTTGTATTACTTTAAAGCACAACTTTAAGTATTAGTGGGAGATTGTTAGTTTTGAATACTGAAAATTGAGTTTGTATGAAAAACTATTTCCGTTTATATCGAGTTATATGTTTCAGTTAATTACTTTTTGTTTTACTTATATAGTCCAATTATATCGTGTGATGATGAGGTGTCGAGTGTAGCACAGTAGATCTTGTCATTGTTTGAAGTCTTGATATATAAATTAGGCTCGTGGCTGAGACAGTTTTGGACATACTCTTAGTTTAAGCCATTATGTGGTTCTGAGATTAGTTGGTATAGACTAATTGAATCATATAGATATGTTCGGGGCATATTGAGCATGACCGTCTAGGATTGAATTAACTTGTACTGTTCGTTTGTAGTTAATTCAAACCTTGAATTCTATCTCTTAATCCCTAGATGTGAATGAGCACTTCGATTAAGCATTGCGCAGTTTGATTTGCCAAACAGTGCGGTCGCTTGAGGTCTATAGTCTCGGTAGGTTGGCTGCGCATGTTTAGTTGTTTGGTGTGTCGTTGCGAGTCGAAGGAAACTACGTATCGGTGCGTCCGGGGTTATGGTGCTCACGAGATGAGCTTGAAAGGTTTATTATACTAAATCTGATCAATAGACTTTATGTCCGGTATAGTAATAAAATCAAGTGGTACTAATCTCGGATAATAAGAAGTCGATGAATTAATTTATCAGTAAATTAATAAATTGACGAGCACTATATCTTTGACATGGGGAGAATAAAAAAGTAATTAATTTAGTTGTACTAGAAGCAATTATGGTTTGGATGGTAGTGTCATAATTAATCCGTTAGTGATACGATTAATTATGTATTGGTTAATTGGCAAAGGTAGATTTAATGAATTACGATATTAATTAGTCCTTGTGTCAGTTGGTTGTGAATCAATCTAGGAACTAGATTAAGGATAAGTGAACCCTTGTGTCAGTATGATGTGAATTAGTCTAGGAACGGGATTGACGTAAAACACATACCCAATAGGAAGACCAATCCTTTTACAACTTAAGATCTCTCTTGTAACTCTATAAATAGACATAGAGGGTCAACAACACAAGATAACAATTCACAAGTTTCATAATTTAAGAAACTAGAGATAGAAAGATTAGAGAGATAGAGCTGTGCAGGGGGCGGTAAATAAGCTGCATAGGGCAGTAAGTAAGTACAATGTTGGGTGGTAAATAAGCAATGCCAAAGGCGATAATTAAGCCCAGCGTAGGGGGTGGTAAATAATCTCAGAACTGGTAACAGCTTTTTCTCCTCTTCTCCACGATCGACGGTCAGCGTCTCGTTTTCACCAACAGGCAGTGGCAATTGTTGAGTTTCGGCGATCGACGGCAGGAAATCTTTTAGCAGCGGCAATCAAGCGGGTCAGATTGTGGTTCTGATCAACTGGTTCTGTGTTTGGTTGCCCACACAACGTCAGAATCTGTCTAAGAGTCGTACAAGCGATTATTTAAGGGACATGTTTCAAGAGGTCGATTTCTATCTTTTTGTATTATTTTGTTATTGTAAATTTGTATGCGTGATAAATCAAATAAAGTGAAGCTAAGATCTTATACTCGTGTGGTATTTCAAAAGGGTTTGAATCGTATTACACTTGCATTCACATTTTTTTGAGAATCTCCGATTTTGGAATGCATAGCACAAAAGTGAGATTTTTTACAGGGCCAGGGCAGATAATTCCTTTAAAAGCCACCATCATGGCTCTCAGGATGTGAGCCCTAGGAACCCGCAATAGGAGGTAGAAGAGTATAGGTTCAAAACCATCCTGAGATTGTTCACAAAAATAGAGGAAACAGCTCAGAGGAGAGACCTCCATTACTTACAGAAGCTCAGTTCTATGAAGAGAACTATGAAGAAACTGCAGACTAAAGTGGCTAGCCTGAATACTACCAGCAAGCAACAGTGGGAAGAAAGCCATCATCAGAGGCTTTACTTGGAGAAAAGAGAAAAATAATCCCTCAGAAATGAGGATGATACTTTTAAGAAGTTGTTTTACATCCAGTTTAAATCAAGCAAGCTGGATAAAACTCAAACAACTCATGAGAACAGTGAGTGTATTAGGGAAGGGTCCACTGACTCAACTTATTCCTGTGTGAGTTCCAAAATGGAGGAAACCAGTCACTGGAAGACAATTTTTAACGAGCCACCAAAGGTAGAGATCAACACAGAGCTTGACCCCTGAAGGAAATAATAGGGAGTCTGATTGATTGGATTCAACCTACGAAGTTGGTAGAGTTAGAAGAAAAAGGCTTATCAAAGAAGGTTGAAGAAAATTCTAACATGGTTGAATTACAGTATGATGATGAAAGAGGTTTAATAGGAATCTTGGACATAATGCTAATTGGAGCCATTAACCAGAGCCCTGTGGATGACGATGGAGTTGAAACCCATGAGGTTAAAATTGAATGTCATCCTGATCCGGAAATTGAAAAATTTCAGGAAATGATGGATTGGTATGAACAATTCTTGAAAAAGATGACCGCAGGCATGTTAGAGTTATCTGATGAGCAGAGAAAGTTTACATAGATACTATGTGAGAGATTATTTGCCCGGGCCCGGTCAAAAATTTACTTTCGTGCTACGTAATCGAGAATCGAAACTCTTGACCAGTCCTAAGCACTAACGGAATTACTATTCTAACCATTGCTTTGAATACCATTGCGCAGGATCTTATCTTCTACTTATTTGATTTGTCACGCAACAATAAATTCTTAATAAAAACGGAAGTTTAAGAATTACCTTTTGAAGCGTGTACTTAGGTGATTCTCTTGTATGACTCTTATACTTGATTGTATGTTGTGTGGGCAACAAACTAACGTACAATCGATCAGCAAAACACCAGAAAACTCCACAAAGCTGTCACCGAAAAATCCAACCGGACACGCCGTCACAGGCACGTAGTTTCCATGCGCCACCGAGACACTCCCTTACGTACCGCCGGTGCTTAGCACGGGAATCGGGATACTGATTGGAGCTAAAGAAAATTGTCTTTGAGAGAAAAATATTTAATTTCTCTCTCTAAGTTTCTAGAGAACTTGAAACTATGAATTATGTGTTGTGTATTTCTAATCTCTTATCTATTTGTAGAGTTACAAGAGAAACCCCAAGTTGGTTTAGGATTGGTCTTCTTATTGGGTTTGTCTTTCACTTCAATCCTGTTCCTGGACTGATTCACATCCAACTGACACAAAGATTAATTAATATCTTAATTAATAAAATTTACTTTTCCAATTAACCAATACATAATTAATCGTACCACTAATGGATTAATTATGGCATTACCTTCCAATACAAGAATTGCTTTGGAACTACTAAATTAATTATTCTTTAATCTCCCTACATCAAAGATATAGTGCTCGTTCATTTATTAATTTACTGATAAATTAATTAATCACCTTCTTATAATCTGAGATTAGTACCAGTCGACCTTTTTACTGTACCGGATATAAGTCCACCAGCTGGTTTAGTATAATAAACATAACGAGCTCATCTCGAGAGCACCATCACCCTGGACGCACTAGTACATGGTTATTTTCAACAAGTAACAGCACACCAAGCAATCAAACACGCGCACCCAACCTACCGAGACAATTGGCTTCAAGTGACCTCACTATTTGGCAGATTAAAGTACACTATGTCTAATCCTCTTGCCTGCTCAAGTCTGGGGATTTAGAGATTGAATACTAGGATCGAATAGTCTATTAAATTAGTATAAAACAATTCATCCTAATTGGTCAAGTTTAATATGCCCCGGGCATATCTATATGATTCAATTAGTTTAGACAAACCAATCTCAGAATCATATAATAACTTAAACTGACAGTGTGTGCAAAACTATCTCAGTTACAAACCTCAATTATATATTATGTCTTTTAACCAATGATGAGATCTACTATGTCACACTATACACCTCATCATCTAATTACATAATATAAATGAACAACATATGTAAAACATAAAAATAATTTAACTAAAACATTTAATCGATATATAAAAATAGTTTAATACAAGCAAAGCTTTAGTATTCAAACCCAACAATCTCCCACTAATACTTAAGGTGTGCTTTATGTATAAAACTACAGTAATCTTACAACTACAATAACAACTAAAAAAACAATCATGGCTCTACTAAGTATCTAATCCCCATGCCCTCCATGTGAGCTTCAAAGACTTTCGAAGTCCGTGTCTTCATGAATGGATTTGCAAGGTTATCTTCTGATGGTATCGTCACCACGACCACATCTTCCCTCTTAACGATATATCATATCAGGTGGTACTTGCGCTGTATATGCTTACTCTCCTTGTGGGCTCGTGGTTCCTTCGAGTTTGCTACTACACCATTGTTATCACAATATATTATGATTGACTTTTGCAAACCACGAATCACATATAAGTCTACTACAAAGTTCTTGAGCCACACTACTTCTTTCACTGCTTCTGATGCTGCAACGTACTCAGCCTTCATAGTAGAGTCTGTCATACATTTCTGTTTGACACTCTGCCAAGCTATGGCTCCACCTCCCAAAGTAAACACATACCCTGAGGTAGACTTACTCTTGTCCCTGTAGCCTTGGAAATCTGGATCTTTGTAACCACAAGGCACAAGCTCAGGCACCTGATATACCAAGACTTGGTCTCTTGTTCTGTAGAAATACTTCAGAATGCATTTAACTACCTCGTAATGAGTTTTTCTGGGGCTACTCTAATATCTGCTTACAATGCCAACAGCATAGCAAATATCAGGCCTCGTACACAACGTTGCATACATGAGACTTCCTACTACATAAGCATAAGGAACTGTCTTCATGGCTTCTATCTCCTCAACAGTCTTTGGAGATTGCTCTTTAGATATATATACACTCTGTGTTTGAAAAGTAGAAAACCTTTTTGGAGTTCTGCATGTTAAAATGAGCCAGAATCTTATCTATGTACGAAGCATGAGAGAGCATTAGCGAACATTTCCTATGATCTAGAATGATATTGGTCCCAAGGATATGTCCCGCTTCTCATAAATCTTTCATATCAAACTGTTTGAACAGCCATGCCTTTACATCTATTAACACTTTTTTATTATTGCCAATCACTAAAATGTCATCTACGTAAAGTACAAGAAACACTACCGCATTTCTATCACGTATGCGGTGCACAGATTGTTCATCTGGGCACTGAGTAAATCCGTAGGATTGGATTACCTTATTAAACCAGATGTTCCAAGATCTGGATACTTGCTTAAGTCCATAAATGGACCTCTTAAGCTTGCAAATCTTATGCTATTGGCATTTCTCAACGAATCCCTCTGGTTGCTGCATGAAGATGGTTTCTTCAAGACTTCCGTTAAGAAAAACTGTCTTGACATCCATCTGTCATATCTCATAATCTAAATGAGTAGCTATGGCCAAGAGAATCCAGATTGACTTAAGCATAGCTACCAGGGAGAAGGTTTCCTCAAAATTGATTCCCTCTTTCTGAGTATACCCCATCGCCACAAGCCTAGCTTTAAAGGATTAAACCTTTCCGTCAGGTCATCCTTTGCATTTTTAGACCCACTTACATCCAGTGGGTTTGAAACCATTAGGTAGGTCCACAAGGTCCCAGACTTGATTATAGTCTATTGACCTCATCTCGGATATTATTGTTTTTCGCCAAGGTTCTGCATCTTTATCTTAGAGAGCATCATTGTAGTTAACGGGGTCAGGTTCAGGCACACAAGCTCCCAGATTTGATTATAGTCTATTGACCTCATCTCGGATATCATTGCTTTTTGCCAAGATTCTACATCTTTATCTTAGAGAGCATCATTGTAGTTAACGGGTTCAGGTTCAGGCACACCTGGGACTAGGTTTGAGGCCTCTCTCATACCAATGATTCTGTCGGGTTGTCTCACAACCTTTTCACTATGATGAGGCACCACCTGTGTAGGCGCATTATCTGTGATATTTTGTGCAGTGTTCAGTGGTGTATCTACTTGTGCTGGTGTATTAGAATTTGATTGTTTTCTAACATCTTCTAGTATGATCTTACTCTTGGGCTTGTGATCTAGAATATAGTCTTCCTCTAAAAATCTGGCGTTAGTGCTAACTACCAACTTCTGATATTTAGGACTATAAAACAGATCACCTTTCGTTCTTCTAGGATATCCTATGAATGGCATTACTTATATTCTTGCATCTAACTTAGCCACATCTGCCTTAAGCACGTATACTGGATAACCCCAAATTCTGAGATATCTTAGACTGGGTTTTCACCTGTTCCACAACTCTGTAGGGGTTGAAGGCACGGTTTTAGATTGTACAAGATTTAGAATGTATACTGCAGTTTATAAGGCATACCCCCACAACGAATCAGGAAAATCACTATAGCTAATTATCGACCTAACCATTTCCATGAGAGTTTTGCTTCTTTTTTCTGCTACACCATTGTGTTGTTGTGTGCTAGGTGCAGACAACTGAGACTGAATTCCGACCTCACTAAGGTATTCTCGAAATTCATGGGATAGGTACTCTCCACCATGATCTGATTGTAGTGTCTTTATACTTTACCGTGATGTTTCTCCACATCTGCCCGATACTCGTTGAATTTAATAAACCATTCATACTTATGGCGCATTAAGTAAATGTATTCGTATCTTGAGTAATCATCTGTGAAAGTCACAAAATACTCACCAACCTCATGCTCAGACCAAAAATGGTCCACACAAGTCAGAGTGAATCAACTCTAATACTTCTTTGGCTCTATAACCTTTTGCGTTGAAAGGTCTCTTGGTCATTTTACTTTCCAAGCAAGATTCGCAGGTTGAATAACTGTCGATCTCTAATGAACTTAATGGTCTATCATCAACTAACCTCTGAATCCTACTAAATTTTATATGACCTAGTTTGAGATGCCAAAGATAGGTTTCATTCATTTCAGAATGTTCTTTCTTCTTATTTTGGTTAGATGATGCTCTATTTAACTCTGTGGTTTGCATAACAAGGGAGTTTGATTTATTCAAAAACAAATTGTCTATTAATGAACCAGAACAAATAAGTTTACTATCTTCTCAAAAAATAACAAATTTATCAGAAAGATAAACTTATAACCATTCACTAAGAGTTTAGAAACTAAAATTAGGTTCTTTCTAAAACTCGGTATATAAAGACGATTATGTAAATCTAGCCTACTATTTTCGAGAATAATAGAGACTCCCACTGCTTCTACTGACACTCTTGTAGTGTCGCATAAGTAGATTTCAAGCTCGCATTCTCTAAGATTCCAAGTTACCTGGAACCCCTATAAAGAATTACAAATGTGGTTAGTGGTGCCTGAATCCACACACCAAGTATCTGTGGGAATCGCCGCTAAACACGTATCAGTAATTAAGGCATAAATTGTCCTAGCTTTGAGCTTTGGATAATCTGATTTCCATTGTCCCATCTTCCTGCATTTGAAGTATTTGCCTTTACTTCTTCTTTGTGATATTAGGCTTAGCAGTATGATTATTGGCCTTTTTCTTCTTCTTGTTCTTTCCTTTAGGCATAGAAGAGGAACTCGAAGCCTTGACTGTGACAAAAGCTTTCTTCTTCTCTTGGAAGATGCCTTCAGCCGATGCCAATGCATTTAGGAGCTCGGGAAGAGTATAAACTCTTTAATTTATGTTGTAGTTTACCCAAAACTGCTTAAAACTAGAAGGTAAACTCTGGAGGATGATATCGATCTGACTCTCAGGATCAATCTCACCTCTTACCACTTCTATCTCATTGATGTTACTGATCATGTGAAGCACATGATCTCTCACTGAGGAGCCTTCAGCCATTTTGGTATTCACAATTTTCCTCATGGTTGCCTGCCTCACTGTCCTACCTTGATGACCAAACATCTCTCTTAGGTGAACCATCATGTTAAAGGCAGACATCATGGGATGAAGCTGATGTTGTAGAACATTTTACACATATGCAAGAATGTAACACCGCGCCATCTCATCCACTTTTCTCCACCTTTGATAGGCCTCCCTATCTTCTTGAGGAGATTCTTCATCAAGCACATCTGGACAAACTTCAGTGAGCACGAACATATACTGCTCAGCCGTAAGTGTGAGAGAAGGGGTATAGATCTGCATCTATTTCTCTTCATGACACCTGACTATGAAATTGGCATGGTGATTAAGTCCTTTGCATAAAAATACATTTTTCTTTAAAAATGATCACGCTCTATAATTTTTTTGAATTAAAAACATATTTTCTTAAAACCCCTTTAAGCCCACTTTTAGAAAACTTTAGTAATGCATGAAATATAATTTTTCCTTTCAGTGATTACGAGAGTAACACGGGGATCGAACTTAAGCTATTTCCTTTAGATTTAGTCACAAAATTGTCAATTTTTTTGATGAATTTTGAGCCTAGAAGTCTCCCTGTGACTCATTTTCTTTGTTGGGTGACTGGTATTTTATGCATTAATGGATCTAGAACGTGGCTAGATAATACATAACAAAACCATTCAAGTGTTCATGATTGGTTGATATGATAAAGGCCCATATAATGCATCTTTTTATTTCTCCTTTTCTTTCACATAAACCCCTAGGATCAGCCCCTTGAACCTAACCTTTTTCTTTGACCTCCCTTACATAAATACTCATTCTGAACCTTTCCCTTTGACCCCTCTATCCTAATTTTCTATTTGGTAGTTTTAATCCTTGCTCAAATATGCCAATATAACCAGGTGTTGATCTTTATTGGTGCTGTCTCAAAATATATATATATATACATACCATTTAGGGACAAATGTCCTTAGTATGAATAAGTGGGAAAGTGAAGGATATCTAAGCCTTGTACCCTCACAGTAGTATAGTGGTGAGAAGTAAGGAAATAAATGATCTCTAAACCTTATCCTTAAGGAAACAAGCGATTAGTGGTGTGAAGTGTAAGGAAGTGAAGGACCTCTAAGCTTTGTAACCTTACCAGAATAGTAGGCATGCACACGAACACACTTTGGAAGGCTAAAATAATAAGTTCGAGCAAGGAATGCTACTACCTAATTATGTTTTTTTCCTTTTTAATTTTTCACTCTTTTGGCCAAAAATGTTCTCACCCCTTTTATATTCGCTCTAAAATAAGCCCTTATGATTGACCTATTGTAGACACAATATAATGGTAAATGAGTGATATCTAACCAATTCCATGGTTGAAGTTATGCTTACAATTGACTTGAGTGCTTCATTTCTATGACAAGTCAATAGGTTAATAGTTTCGGTAAGAAACCCGTGTTGCAATTTTTAGTTAATGGGGCTAATTTTAGAATTTTCATGCATTACTTAGGCTTATTCTAAAAGCATTGCTCAAAGGGAGAACATTAGAGTATGGTCTTATTTTTCAAAAGGGGACTTATTCATCTCTGATTTCATAGTTGGTTGCTTGAGAACAAGCAAAGCCTTAAGTGTGGGGGTGCTGATGCAATCTGTTTCATAGATATTTTAGGTTGCTTTTAGCCTAGCTTTGAGCTACATATGGACAGAATTATAATCTGTTTCTATAGGAAAAATACTAGTTACTGCTCAACTTGTGTTGATTACAACTTAAATATGCGTAGAATGAAGACTGTAAAAAATCACACTTCGGACTTAACATTCAAATCAGAACCAACGATGCAAAAGCTAGAAGGAATGATATGGCCAGCAGACTACAGCTTCACTTAAGCGTTAAGTTCACCAAGTTGAGTGAAATCCAGTTTTTGGCAACCGTGAGCTGAAGACATCCAGTTCACGACAACATTCACTGAACGTGACCTGATAAAGTAAAGACAATTGAGCGAAGTAGCATAAGCTAAAAGAGTAGATCACGACTATCACACAACATCGTCCCATCAAAGTCTTTACACAACGACCACAAAACGCTAGCGTCTGAGGGATTTTAGAAGATGACATTAGGAAACTGTAACATCTAGTGAAGCTAAGTTTAAACCTTTAGTGTATGGTGACCGAGACAGAACACTTCCCAAAGTGACACTCAGCTGAAGCCACTGTCAACAGAGCATCCGACAATCATCACCAGCACTGGCAGTGGGAAGACTCTAGAAGGGCAGTTAGTACGCCGACGACAACTACCGGCAGGACTACAGGAGACAAGAAGTAGACATTACAGCTAAGGGTACCTGCCCAAAAAGACAAGAAGTACACCGAAGGAATCACGAAGCTGAAGTACGTCCAGAACAGTGCAGCAGACTACTTTAACTCTTTCTAAACATTATAGGGATACTTTAACGGCTGGTTGTTAGCAATTAATCCCAGGAAGATGCCAAGAAGCCATCTTACAATCCTTAGCCATCAAGCAATCCAGAAATTCCCATTTTAGCCGTCCAACATTTTTATTCACTAGAGTTCCTCTATAAAAAACAGTAGTTAACTCCGAACTCAACAATAGGAAACAGTAGAGAATAAGGAGTAGTAGTTGAGTTCAGATTTTTTTTTCCCTTGTAACTTGTTACTTGGGTTTTGTTATCCGAAACTCTTTGTTTTCTTTATTATTGACTTTCTCTTTATAGTAATGCTAATTTAGAACCATGAGGTTCTAAGTTCTTGAAGGGAGTTCTACTTTTCTTGTGAGATAGAGATAAAGTGAAAGCCTCAATTACAACTGTGCATTATATCATGTTTAATCATACTAAACTACTCACTTAAGCCTCTCTGCTGGCCGATGAGTAGAATAGTGATATCTATAACTTGTTGTGCACTTTATTGTATGTGAACTTTCACTAATTTGGTTTACAATTAGTGTTGTAGTTTAGGTTCAGTAATTCCAACATTGTGTGAGTAAAGAGTATTGTAAAGATGTTGCAAAAGTTCTTATCAAGGTAGTATCCTATAAATTTAGGGGCTATGATAACATAGGAACACAAGTTTTGTCAAGAAACTTGATTGGTAATACTGTGAACATCAAAGATTTTGTGTTATTCGGAGAATAACAGAGTGGAAACACTTATAGGGAAATCTGGATTGATAATACCTTGGCAGTCAAACACTTTGTACCTCTCAGAGCTTGACATGGGTAGAAATGCTTTTGGGAAGTCTTAGAGGATGATACCTTAGCAAACATCTACTTTGCTAAGCCGAAAGAGTTTTTTAGAATATGAATGCTCTTAGGGATGTCTTAATCAACAACACCTTAGCAACCAAACATTCTGAAAAGCTCTTGAGTCTAACAAGATGAAAATTTCTAAGGTAAGTCTTGGTTGACAGCACCTTGGCAACCATTTGTCTTGCTAGACTCAGGAATAAACAAGATTGGAATGCTTGTAAGGAGATCTTTATTAATAATACCTTTGCAACCAAGTTCCTTATTTATTCAAGTCCTGGTATGATATATGTATGATAAGGAGGTCCAATCCCCTTATCAGGATGACTGGTTGGATTGGTGCTAGGCCATACACAAGAGCAACCAGGGCCTATATGGTATTTTGGTAGAGAGATCGTGAGGTATGTGACACAGGTGTTGTTCGAGTTGAGTCTGAACTGTGCTCTGCAACAAACTCTCAATCCTTGCTGGTAGGAAACTAAACCTTTTTTGTCATCTGCTCATTGAAATCAGAGCCTCTATCCTCTTAAGAAAATAGAATTCCTTACTCTGATCCTCTTTATTTTCGTTCAAAGCATTACCTCTTTCTCCTATTATAGATATACCTCACTGACTACTTACATTCGTGCTACTTATTTACTTATTTGTTTCTTGTGAAGTTTGATTATTTGGTAGGATTCTACCCTCTGTTCCTTGTGGATCGACCCTTAGACTACGTTAATTTATGGTATTCATATTTTAAATTGTTAATTCTAAGCGGTACGCGATATTACATCCATTGCATCAACAAGAAAGAACTAAAGTTTTTCACATTCAACATATTCTTCAAGTTCACAAGTACAAAACAGATGATTGGCTCTAAAGATGTTTAGGGACTAGTTATTCACATTTAGCATTGTTAGTTATGAATACTGAAAAGTTATTGCTTGTATAAAAAACTAATACCCAGTTGACATATCATTTTGTTTCAGTATTAAAGTTGTTCCATCATATCGTAGAACTAGATAACAAGGTGTGGAAAGATACAGTAGATCTCGTTATTGGTTAAAGTATTGATATATAAACAAATGCTCATAACTGAGATAGTTTGAACATACTATCGGTATAGGTTAATGTTTGATTTTGAAATTAGTTTGTCTAGACTAATTAAATCATACGGATGTGCCCAGGGCATATTGAGCACAACCTGTTCGGGATTGAATTAACTTGTATTGATCGGCGTAGTTAATTCGATCCTAGTACTTTAATCTCTTAATCCCTTGATTGGAGCGGGCAAGAGAGTTAGATATCATATGCTTTGATTTTCCAAAGGGTACGGTTAATTGATACCTATATCTCGATAAGTTGGGTATGCGGTGTTTAGCTTCTTTGTGTGCTGTTGCTAGTTGAAGAAATCCATGTATCGGTTCGTCGGGTTAATGGTGCTCCCAAGATGAGCTCGTAAGATTTATTATACTAAATCTGGCCAGTGGACTTTATGTCTGGTATAATAAGAAAGTTGAGTGGTACTAATCTCGGATACCAAGAAATCGATGAATTAATTTGTCAGTAAATTGATGAAACGACGAGCAATAGATCTTTGATGTGGGGAGATAGAAGAATAATAAAGTTAGCGCGAAGTAAACTCATTTTTTGAGCGGCAGTTCCATAATTGATCCGTTAGTGGTACGACTAATTATGAGTTTGACTAATCGATAAAGTGACTTAATTTATCCTAAAGGTTTAATTAATATTTAATTGACTAATTGGGTTATATGAAATAATCCTAAGGGTTTGATTAAATTTAATTAACGAAGTGGTTAGGAAATTAATTTGAAAGGCTCGATTGGAGTTGATTAGTCTTGGGAAGACTAAGGGGTCAACGAAAGTAAAACACTAAAGCCCAACTCAAAAGCCCACTAGGTCTCCTTTGGAACTCCCTATAAATAGAATGCTTAAGCTTAAAGAAACATAAGGAAAATCTTGCAAGACAAGTCTTGCATGTTAGAGTAAGACAAGTCTTCTCCTTGAAGTTTTCTTTCAAAGTCAAACTTGAAATATTACTTTCTTGAATTTAATTTAGCCCAAAGATCAAAGATATTGCCCAGCTCTTATTTGGATTTGTCACTGCTGTTTTACCGAATTTTAGTGCCGCCGTGTTGTTTATGTTTTCCAGCAATCTCGTCGACGAGAAGTGCATTTGATTTGGATTGGTCACGTCCCATCTCAGCTAGGTGATCTGTGGTCTGATCTGTCTACATCACGACTGATCTTTGGTGTTTTCTGCTCCTGACGGTGTTGATTTTTTGACTGGCGGCATTGGGTTGTGCGGCGCTGTGGAGATCGCTTTTCTAGGCAATTCTTTGATAAGTTTTTGGGCGAGTTTTAAATTCATTTCTAGGGATTTTCCTAGAAGTTTTTATTGGGCTTTGTGAGCACTTCCTGATAGATTATTTCCCAGACGGTATTTGGGATTTCTTGGAGGCATCCAAAGGATTGTGGTGGTTTTCGCAACTCAAAGATTTGGTTTTCTTATTTGCGAGGGACAAGCTCCAAACGTATAATCTTTAAAGATTACCACTTTAATTGAAAGATTCAATTATTGTGTGTCAGTATAATAAATCAAACTAGTATAAGCCTAGATCCGTTCAGGGAAAATGAATTTAAGCCTGAGCCGAATCGAAAGTCTCCAATTTTGGAATGCATAGCACGAAAGTGAGATTTGTGATTTAGCCCGGGCTAGTTCTATTTTCTTCAAGCATATTCTTTATGTCTTGATTCTAATTTATATGTTGCCTCCTTGGTTATCATCTGCTTTAAACTTGTGCACTTGAAACCATTGGATGCCTCCTTGGTTATCATCTGCTTTAAACTTGTGCACTTGAAACCATTGGAGCAGGATTTTGTGATTAACCTTTGTGAATTTGTTGATAACCCAAGGTAATTTTGCTTGAGGACAAGCAAGATCTTAAGTGTGGGGGTGGTGAATGTCAGAGTCATCATCTATCCACACAAAACTAAATTTATAAAACCTAATAAATACAAAAAATACGTAGTATTTAAAAGGATTGTATCCCAAGGGACGGCGGGATTCTTATTCGATTTCTTTTTGGTTTTTCAAGTTAAAGTGGTTAAAATGCAACAAGGATTGGTTGTGACAACTCAACACTAAGCAAACAAGAAACATGGTAATAAACTACAAGAGATAGGGATGCGGGATTTCCATTATTCTCTAGATCAAGAGGCCAAGTTATATTTAAATCATGAATTCGACAAGCAATTAACTAAAATATTGCACACCTATGCATTGGGTTAATTAACTTCATCATAGGGTCGTCAATCCTAAAAATCTAGTGTATACCACTTACAAATATAATGATCTAGTGAAATCCAAGGTCATTTAACATACAAGGCAAGCAAATTGGAGGATTAATCTAGAAATCACTAAATCGACCCCTTGTTATGTTTGCCCAATTACCCATAGGACTATGAAAATCATAAAATCACCAAACCAACAAGAAAATATAAACATTGATACAAAGCTTATAATAATAGCATGCATAATTGAAGTCAATCACATGAATCACATGAAACAAACATACCCATCATGGAAACAACATATATAAACATGAAAATAAGCATAACTCATAAGAAAGGTGACCATTTATTCCCAATAAAGTAAGGAAAATAGTTAGCTTCTCTCCATTTTTGACCCGATACAAAGTAACCCATAATGCTACTCCAAGAATTCATGTGAAATCTAGTAGGTTACTTAGATCCATAGGATCTATATAGGATTTAAAATTTCTTTATCACTTAGAGGAGTGAAAATCCCTAATCTTAGCTTAAAACCTCATGGTTCTAAGTGTAGAAGCCATCTTCTCCCTTGCTTTATCTCTAAAAAAATGTCACTATGTGTTTCCTCGGTGTAGAGTATGTGTTTTCTTGGCCCTTAAGCCTTTACATATCAAGATTCAAGATTAAGTGAATTGAAATGTCTAAAAGACCCTAAATTTACAATTTATTCTATTTAATTCTAGGGGCAAAGATGTCTTTAAGTACCTCGAGCAAGCAGGCCATGGAAGAGGTGTTGAAGCCCGGCTTGTGTCTGAGGCTTAGGTTCTGAAGAGGCGCTGGCACCTGGATGTTACCTAAGCAGCGCCCAAGAGAATCGAAGAGCAGATGCTGAGGCCTAGTTGTCTCATGAGTGGCGCCTAAGAGCATTGAAGAGCAGGCAATATCACCTGAGTGGCATCTAATAAAGTATACTAGGCGCTGGCAGCTGATATAGGGCTCACCCGTGCTCTTTTGAATTCATTGACTTTCTCTCCATGTTTTCTTCATTTTTTCACGAATTTTGCTCTTTTTTCGCACCAAAGACTTTCTGTATCGTTCTCAACTCTACATATGCATTTCACTGCAAATCATGCAAAATCGAACATAAGTACATTTTTAAGGTACAATTAGATACAAAATTTAACAATAAATGGAAAAATGCATGATTTTATCTCCTAAAAAGATGTGAATTTGAGTCGCATCAGGGGGTATAATGTGTGTCAATTATGCCCCTATTTTATATAGAAGAATCTGTGTATTATGCCTACTTTAATACTAGAATTGGCCATTCTAGTTGTGCTTTTTATGGACTTATGACATATTTAAGGATTATGCAGGTGATTAGATGCCATAGTGCAATTTACACACTTTTTCACTTAAATTTTGCGTTACTAGAGAGAAATTGAGCACAAATTGAGAAGTCAAGTGTTGGACAGCTCATAGCGTGTAAAATTCTCAAATTGTCCCCGCAGTCTTGAGTTAATACCATAATGTTACCCTAATTTTTGGCATGTATAAATAGAATAAGTCCTAGGGAAATTTCTCAAGCTTTGCTTCACTCTTCCATTCCCGACTTCGGTTGGCTTACAATAGAAGGAGAAATAGTCTCTTGTAAATTAGGGTTTTCTTTCTAGGTAGATGATGAAGGTGATTTAGCTTATATCCATGGAGTTATAAGTTCATAGAGGTGTTTTCCAACCCCTGATGGAGTGATCAAGGTGAGATGCGATTGCGGATGCGGACAACACGAGCGTGTAGTCCTAATGAAACATCAGAATGCATCATCGACCCCAGAAGAGCATGTCTTTTGTCCCTGATGGTATAATGAAATGGATACCGCTTGTGTAGTCTTAGAAGGATGATGTGAACATCATGGCGGTAGAATCTCCACCAGGAGAAGAACCAGCAATAAGAGCTAGTTCTTCCTCTACTCAAAAAGACTTGGCCTATAATTTCCCTAAGGACAGAGAAAAAGTGCAAACAGTCCCTTTAGAGGAGCACATGTGGATCCCAACATTTTCAAACATTATCCACAAGCTAAGTACGTTAGACTAGTTACTAGATTGAGAGCCCAGAAGATGATTGGTGAAGGAAAACTGAACAAGCCCGGGCTAAATCGAAAACCTCACTTTTGTGCAATGCATTCCAGAATCGGAAGCTTTCGACCAAGCTCAAGCTCAAATTATTTTACCCATGAACGGATCTAGGCTTATACTTATTTAATTTATTAATCGGGACACAAAAGATTCAATCTTTAATTATAGTGGAATTTAAAGATACTACCTTTTGAAGCGAAGTCCCTTGCTTAAAGAAAAACCAATTCTTTGTTGCGATTCGAATAGAAATCCAATCGATTCTCCAAGAACATTTCGAATATTGCGTGGGTAATAATCTATCGAAGCTTACTTGCTTAGCCCACGAAAACCCACCAAGAAATCTTTCTAAACTGAATTCAAAAACCCGAAAATCTGATTGTGAAAACCCTCAAAATTTCTTCACCTACTGCTCGATCAAGAGCTGCTGTCCGCCCAAAAAACTGCTAGTATCCAGCCCCAAGTTTCGCCGTGATCTAGACAAGAAGGAGCTGCGGATCACCCATCAAATGAAAGAGATCAACGCAGCCTTCTCGAATCAAATGCGCGAACCTTGCTGCTGAAGAAAACTGGCGTGCGCTGCTGAAAAAAAACGCTGGGCAATAATACAAAAAAACTGCAGCAGTTGACCGATGAAGACCCAGCAGAATTCTGGTGAAGATTTTCGAAATCCAACTAGAAGGTTCAATCTTTGGGATGAATTCAATCCAAGAGCAAGAAATCTAGTTCGTTTTTGAAAGAGATCTTCAAAAGGAAGAAGTTCTCTCTCTAGAACTTTCTTACTCTAAAAGTGGCAAGACTTGTCTTGCAAGATTTCTTCATTTTCTTTGGTCTCAAGTTATTCTATTTATAGGAGCTCGATTGGAGACCTAATGGGCTCTCGAGTTAGGCTTTTTAATTTGACTTTCGTTGACCGCTAAGTCTTCCCGACTAATCAACTCCAATCGACCCATTTAAATTAATTTAATTTAACCCACTTTGTTAATTGAATTTAATCGAACCCTTAGAATTAATTAATTCAAAATAGAATTAATTTCTAAATTCACTTTGTCGATTAAATATTAATTAAACCTTTTGGATTAAATAATTTACCTTGTCGATTAGTCAAATGCATAATCGGTCGTGCCACTATCGGACCAATTATGGAACTACCGCTCGAAAATGACTTTACATCGCGCCATTATATTTTATTCTATCTCCCCACATTGAAGATCTAGCGCTCGTCGGTTTATCAATTTACTGACAAATTAATTCACCTACTTCTTAGTTTCCGAGATTAGTACCACTCCTCCTTTTATTATACCGAACATAAAGTTCACCGGCCGGGTTTAGTATAATAACCTTACGAGCTCATCTCGGGAGCACCATCAACCCGGCGAACCGGTACGTGGATTCCTTCGACTAGCAACGGTACGTAAGAAGTTAAACACCGCATACCCAACCTACCGAGGTATAGGCCTCAATTGACCGCACTCTTTGGCAAATCAAAGCATACGATATCTAACCCTCACGCCCGTCCCAATCTCGGGATTGAGAGACGGAATACTAGGACCGAATTGACTACGCCGATCAGTATAAGTAAATTCTATCCAAACTGGTCGTGCTCAATATGCCCCGGGCATATCTGTGTGATTTAAACTAGTTTAGATAAACTAATTTCCAAACCACACAATAACCTATACCGATAGCATGTTCAGACTATCTCGGTTACGAGCATACTTTTTATATATCAATACTTTAACCAATAACGGTATCTACTGTGTCTGTCCACACCCCGTTATCTAGTTCTATGATATAAAGGAACAAATTTATACTGAAAAAAATGATTTGTCAACTGTGGATATTAGTTTTTGATACAAGTCATAGCTTTTCTGTATTCAAAATTAACAATCTCTCACTAATACTCAAAGCTATGCTAAGAAGTACAAAAACTGTCCAACCCGCTATTACACTGCTGTCATAATAAAATCTCCAGAACACCTTTAAGCTCACTCACATGGCTCTCTCAAGAATCTGACTCCCATGCCCTCCACATGTCTCTGAAAGACCTTTATGGTCAATGGCTTTGTGAAAGGATCTGCAAGGTTGTCATCTGATACTATCTTGGCCAGGGTCACGTCTCTCCTCTTTACGATCTCTCGTATCAGGTGGTACTTGTGCTCTATGTGTTTACTCACGTTATGGGCTCGTGGTTCCCTTGAGTTAGCAACTGCACCATTATTATCACAATAAACTGTGATAGACCTAGGCAACTCAGGAACCACATCTAAGTCTATCAGGAAGCTCCTGAGCCATACAGCCTCTTTCGCTGCCTCTGAAGCGACAACGTACTCGGCCTCCATGGTAGAGTCCGCCACGCATTTCTACTTGACACTCTTCCATACTATGGCTCCACCTCCTAGAGTAAACACAAACCCAGAGGTAGACTTACTCTTGTCCAAATCACCTTGAAAGTCCGAATCTGTGTAACCCAATGGTACAAGCTCCTGCGCTCTATAAACTAGGACATAATCTCTCGTCCTGCGCAAGTACTTGAGAATGCATTTTACTACCTTCTAGTGAGCCTTCCCAGGGTTACTCTGATATCTACTAACCAAGCCAACGGCAAAGCAAATATCAGGCCTCGTGCACAACATATCATACATGAGGCTACCCACTGCAGAAGCATAGGGTACCGCCTTCATGGCATCTATCTCTTCAGCAGTCTTAGGACACTGCTTCTTAGACAAATGCACTCCATGCCTGAGAGGTAGTGAACCCTTCTTGGAGTTCTGCATGTTAAAATGGGCCAGAATCGTGTCTATGTAGGATGCCTGAGAGAGAGTCAGAGAATGTCTCCTACGATCTCGAATAATCTTGATCCCAAGGATATATCCAGCCTCTCCCAAATCCTTCATATCGAATTGCCTAGATAGTCATGCCTTTACGTCTGACAACACCTTCTTACTGTTGCCAATAAGAAGAATGGCATCTACGTAAAGTACTAGGAACACCACCATATCACCATCACGCCTGCGATAAACACACTGCTCATCCGGAGACTGAGTGAATCCATAGGACTGGATAACCTCATCAAAACGAATGTTTCAAGATCTGGATGCTTGCTTAAGTCCATAAATGGACCTCCTAAGCCTGCATACCTTGTGCTCTTGGCCCTTAACAATGATGCCCTCTGGTTGCTGCATAAAGATAGTCTCCTCAAGACTTCCATTAAGGAAAGCTGTCTTGACGTCCATCTGCCAAATCTCATAATCCATATGAGCAGCTATGGCCAAGAGAATCCGTATTGACTTAAGCATAGCTACTGGGGAAAAGGTCTCCTCATAATCAATCCCTTCTTTCTGAGTATACCCCTTCACCACAAGCCTAGCCTTGAAGGTCTCTACCCTCCCGTCAGATCCTCTCTTTCGCTTGTAAACCCATTTGCACCCAATAGGCCTAAACCCATCAGGAAGGTCTACCAGCTCCCATACTTGATTTGAGTCCATAGAACCCATCTTAACAATCATCGCTCTCTGCCAAGAATCTGCATCTTTATCCTGCATCTTTATCTTCATGAGCACCAGGGATAAAGTCCGAAGACTCACCCAAACCCATGTACCTCACGGGCTGTCTCACAACCCTCCCACTACGACGAGGGGCAACCTGTGCAAGAGCATCATCTGTGATAGTGTGTGCAGTCTCTTGTGGTGTGTCTTCCAATACGTGTGCATCTGGAATAGTGGACTGACTTCTAAGCTCTTCCAATACTACCTTGCTGCTTGACTTGTGATCTAAAATATAGTCCTCCTCAAGAAATCTGGCATTGGTGCTGATCATCACCTTCTGATCCTGAGGACTATAAAATAAACCACCTCTCTTTCCTTTGGGGTAGCCTATAAACAGCATAACCTTGGATCTCACCTCTAACTTGCCTGCATCTGCCTCGAGCACATGTGCTGGACAACCCCAAATCCTGAGATGTCTCAGACTAGGCTTTCGCCCACTCCACAACTCTACTGGGGTCGTAGGCACAGACTTAGATGGCACAAGTTTGAGGATAAAACATGTTGTATCCAAGGCATAACCCCAAAACAAGGTAGGCAACTCACTGTAACTCATCATCGATCTAACTATCTCCATAAGAGTCTTGTTCCTCCTCTCTGCTACACCATTCTGCTAGGGTGTGCCAGGTGTAGACAACTGGGTCTGAATACCCTCCTATGACAAATAGGATCTAAATTCACTAGAGAGGTATTCGCCACCGCAATCAGACCGCAGTGACTTGATACTCTTACCCAGATGGTTCTCCACTTCTGCTTTGAATTCTCTGAACTTGCCAAAGTATTCAGACTTGTGGCACATCAGGTATATGTATCCATATATAGAGTAATCATCTATGAAAGTCACGAAATACTCATAACCACCTCTAGCCTGAACTGACATAGGCCCACACACGTCAGAATAAATCAACTCTAAAACCTCCTTGGCCCTATACCCCTTTGCCTTGAAACCTCTTGGTCATTTTACCCTCCAAGCATGACTCACAGGTCGAATAGCTGTCAATATCTAGTAAGTCCAAAGACCCACTCTTGACCAACCTTTGAATCCTACTAAGGTTGATATGACCTAGTCTCAGGTGCCAAAGAAAAGTCTGATTCAAAGGGAAAAACTCTTTTCTCTTATTATGATTCGATGATGAGCTACTAGTTTCTGTGTTTTACATTACTGAGGAGTATATCATAAAAACCAATTGTCATGTAGAGTCTAAAAAAAAAGACAAACTACTCCCACTGCAACAACAGAAACTCTGGTAGTATCCTCAAGGTAGACCTGCAACTCTCCCTCTCTAAGCAGCCGGGTCACTTGGAACCCTTGCAAAGAATTACAAACGTGATCAGTGGCTCATGAATCCACACACCAAGTATCTGTGGGAATCGTCGCTAATCACGTCTCAGTAACTAGGGAAAATTTACATTTACCTCGAGGCTTTGGGCAGTCCTTCTTCCAATGTCCTGCTTTGCCATATCTGAAGCATTTTCCTTTCAGCTTGTGCTTCTTGGCAATGCTCGCCTTGGGTCCATGATCAGCTCCTGCCTTCTGGCCTCTCTTCCTTTTCTGCTTCCTGGCTTTGGGCCCAGTAGAGGAATCTGAGGGACCAACAGTAGCAAAGGCTTGCTTCTTCTCAGCGAATAGGCCCTCAGCTGACACCAATGTAGTCATGAGCTCGGAGAGTGAATATGAGAGCTTGCCCATATTCTAGTTCAACCGAAACTGCTCAAAACTAGGGCAAGCTCTGGAGAATGATATCGACCGGGTCTCCCCATCAATATCATCTCCCAGTACCTCGATCTCATTGATGCAACTGATCATGTCCAGCACGTGATCCCTCATTGTAGTGTCATCAGCCATCCCAGCATTCATGAGTTTCCTCATAGCTGACTGCTTGGCTGCCCTACTCAGGGGAACACTCCTCAGTAAGCACGTACTTGTAACCTTCAGCGGTAAGGACAATGTCCAGGTTACGTTTCCAGTTAATATAGTTTGGACCCGTGAGTTTGTTTTGGTTCAAAATGACAGCTAGCGGGTTGAACGACATATCATAACCAAAAAATAAACAATTCAAGTTTCAGTATACTTTTTCAAAAATATTGAAAATCCTCATAAAACCAATATAATCTTCTACCGACATCTCTCATACCGGGATTAACGCAGGTCACGATGGGTGAACGTCTACGCCAACCCACATTCATTCGAGAAGAATCGAAGTTCATTAATCTCATTATCTGACCAACGATCTTATGATCAATGAAATTAATAGTCGATAATTTTAGCTGTACACGTAAATAGCGTAACCTCGAGGGGAGGGATACTAAAAACAGTACACTAAGTGTATGCCATTACGTGACTTCTAAGTTTGTTACTTAGGATACTAATGCGCCTCGGATGGCGAGGGTGTCGCAACTTTCTCCAATTAAACTCACTATAGTCATCCCTTTAGAAATTCATTCCAGTGATATCTGTGATTGAAAACTCATCCGATAGGGAGGAAGGTCTAAGCCAGCACGCAAGTTTAACCACATCATCATTGAACCCGTAATGGAGGCCATGGGGCTATTAACCAACCCGCTCACACTTAGATTTTTAATTTCGATTCGCCCGGGTTTTCTCGGTTTTCTACGTAATTAGGAATCACCCAAAATTACGATTAAACCAAAACCCGCGAATGTAATTAGTTTGAGGATTTTTTTATGTTTTAACATGCAATATCATAACTATGGATATTCGCACCCATAAAACCGTTGGAGTTTTAATATGCGAATAATCTACCTTAGTTAATTGCACAATACCTTTTAAAAAACATTTTGGTTTGGTTTTCGTTCATGCAAAATAAAACGAAAATCACACAATCAACGAAAAGACATAAATACGGGAAATTAAACAAATAAAATTTCTTGACTATTATGGCCTTCTCTATCGTTGATTCCTTGACGCTTCGGTGACACTTCCCGTCGTGTCGCTCCCATTCGTTATTTGGATTCCTCTCGATTCGCCCGGGTTTTCTCGGTTTAATACGTAATTAGGAATCACTCAAAATTACGATAAACCAAAACCCGCGAATATAAGTTACCCAAAATAACGTCTTCGTCATAGTACATAAATTCCTATATACAAAGGAATTTTTCTAGGAATTTAAAGACGACCTGATTAGATCAAATCCTACTACAAGATTTTTCTAATCCTACACGGCTTCCAGCTCGTGGTTATTACTATTACAGAAATTTTCATTCAAAAATAAAACGAGCCCGGACATGTCCCGGGGTTTATGAATGAAAATTAAATTTCTACCATAAAAGCCGGGAAATCAATAACCACCTGTTTAAGCATTTCGACAAAAATAATAATGCCAAAATAAAGCCGTGTAATAAATCAAACAAGTATAAGACTGAAACCAGCGCTTTGATACCAATTTGAAGGAAAACTGAACAAAGCCCGGGCTAAATCAAAAACCTCACTTTCGTGCAATGCATTCCAGAATCGAAAGCTTTCGACCAAGCTCAAGCTCAAATTAGTTTACCCATGAACGAATCTAGGCTTATACTTATTTAATTTATTAATCGGGACACAAAAGATTCAATCTTTAATTAAAGCGGAATTTAAAGATACTACCTTTTGAAGCGAAGTCCCTTGCCTAAAGAAAAACCAATTCTTTGTTTCCAATAGAAATCCAATCGATTCTCCAAGAACACTTCGAATATTGCGTGGGCAATAATTTATCGAAGCTTACTTGCTTAGCCCACGAAAACCCACCAAGAAATCTTTCTAAACTGAATTCAAAAACCCCAAAATCTGATTGTGAAAACCCTCAAAATTTCTTCACCTACTGCTCGATCAAGAGCTGCTGTCCGCCCAAAAAACTGCTAGTATCCAGCCCTAAGTTTCGCCGTGATCTAGACAAGAAGGAGCTGCGGATCACCCATCAAATGAAAGAGATCAACGCAGCCTTCACGAATCAAACGTGCGAACCTTGCTGCTGAAGAAAACTGGCGTGCGCTGCTGAAAAAAAACGCTGGGCAATAATACAAAAAAAAAATGCAGCAGTTGACCGAAGAAGACCCAGCAGAATTCTGGTGAAGATTTTCGAAATCCAACTGGAAGGTTCAATCTTTGGGATGAATTCAATCCGAGAGCAAGAAATCTAGTTCGTTTTTGAAAGAGATCTTCAAAAGGAAGAAGTTCTCTCTCTAGAACTTTCTTACTCTAAAAGTGGCAAGACTTGTCTTGCAAGATTTCTTCATTTTCTTTGGTCTCAAGTTATTCTATTTATAGGAGCTCGATTGGAGACCTAATGGGCTCTCGAGTTAGGCCTTTTAATTTGACTTTCATTGACCGCTAAGTCTTCCCGACTAATCAACTCTAATCGACCCATTTAAATTAATTTAATTTAACCCACTTTGTTAATTTAATTTAATCGAACCCTTAGAATTAATTAATTCAAAATAGAATTAATTTCTAAATTCACTTTGTCGATTAAATATTAAGTAAACCTTTTGGATTAATTAATTTACCTCGTCGATTAGTCAAATGCATAATCGGTCGTGCCACTATCGGACCAATTATGGAACTACCGCTCAAAAATGACTTTACATCGCGCTATTATATTTTATTCTCTCTCCCCACATTAAAGATCTAGCGCTCGTCGGTTTATCAATTTACTGACAAATTAATTCACCTACTTCTTAGTTTCCGAGATTAGTACCACTCGTCCTTTTATTATACCGAACATAAAGTTCACCGGCCGGGTTTAGTATAGTAACCTTACGAGCTCATCTCGGGAGCACATCAACCCGACGAACCGGTACGTGGATTCCTTCGACTAGCAACGGCACGTAAGAAGTTAAACACCGCATACCCAACCTACCGAGGTAAAGGCCTCAATTGACCGTACTCTTTGGCAAATCAAAGCATATGATATCCAACCCTCATGCCCATCCCAATCTCAGGATTGAGAGATGGAATACTAGGACCGAATTGACTACGCCGATAAGTATAAGTCAATTCTATCCAAACTGGTCGTGCTCAATATGCCCCGGGCATATCTGTGAGATTTAAACATGTTTAGATAAACTAATTTCCAAACCACACAATAACCTATACCGATAGTATATTCAGACTATCTCGGTTACGAGCATACTTTTTATATATCAATACTTTAACCAGTAACGGTATCTACTGTGTCTGTCCACACCCCGTTATCTAGTTCTATGATATAAAGGAACAAATTCATACTGAAACAAAATGATATGTCAACTGTGGATATTAGTTTTTGATACAAGCCATAGCTTTTCTGTATTCAAAACTAACAATTGGATCGAGTCCAGCTTCAAAGTTCAAGATCAAGTCTAAAGCCCAATAGGCCCAAGCCCATCTACTCACTTGGAGGCCCAAGCCCATTAACGTCTCGATATTATTCGCTAATGGACTTGCAGATGGAACGTAGATGTGGACTGAAGCCCTTTTTTGAAGTGAGAGTTAGAGTGAAGGGATTAAAAGGCTTATTCCAAAGCCCAACCATTCCCTACACCCAACTGATACTAGAAAAGCTCTTCCTACTAGGTTTATGTTTTACATTTCCTTAGACTATAAGGTTTTGTAAGTCTATTCTAATTCAAATAGGATAGATGGAGTTTTTCTTCTAATTAGGACTTTTATTTTTTCTTTTATTTCTCTCTTTCCCGAATTTCCTTAGCCATTAGAGTTACAATAGGAATTGTTTTCTCAATCTCCGAGTCACTAGGATTTGAGATTACTTTTTAGAAAAGGAAGAGGATTCTTGTAATTTTATATAAATAGGACACCCTATATGATTTTAAGATATAGATTGGATTTGATATTTGTCTTTGAATTTGTGAATTCTCCCCTTTGAGTTGCAACTCAACCCTTGGTCTTGCGAGATCAAACGTTCGTGTGTTGTCCTCGCGAGTAAACCCACTAACTCCACATTTGATTTCAATAGTTTAGGTTGAACTATTAAGCCTTGTTATGTGTTGACTAGATTAATTATAAACCATCACCTATCCTTTGAATTATTTTCGCACAAAGAGGTCTAAATAAGAGTGTGTTTTCTTGAGCTGAGCAATTTCGCCACTTCAATTCGTGCATGTGGATATAGTAGGTAGGAATAGACGAGAAAGGTCAGGAAAACACAAGGGTCTTCTCATGAAGCAACTAAGCTTGACAGCTTCGATATCATTGTTAAATTGAATTTCGAAGAAGATAACCCGTCAGATTGGTATTAGAGCTTTAGGTCTCATTCTATTATATTATTATTTTTCAAATTTTTGTGTCCTTTTTTATTTTGAACCTGCCCCCTATAGTTTAAAAAATATCTAGACTCATTGGTTTAAAAATCAGTCCAATTTTTAAGCCCAATACCTGTGTCAGAAGTTGTGTCTGAAACCCCTTTAGGGAACCAGCATTTCTTTGTTTTTGAGTCTTTTACATGATTTTTGTTTTGTTTAAGTCTAGAAGTTCCCCTCTAGGTTTATTTTGTGACAGTTTTAAATTCTAGTGGTAAGAAAAGTCCTTCAAAACTTGCCAAAATTTATACAAAATACCACTGTATGAGTTTCGAAAATTGTGTTATTTTCTTACTAGTTTCAAACTTATTTTGTTATATTTAATCTATCTTTGGATTTTTCTGACAGGTAGTATGAGCTCGTGTTCTTGAGGGACCACAGTTTGACTCGAGAGAGTACCTGCTGATTTTGGTTTTGTTTTGCTTTGGATGCCTTAATAAGCATCTATATTATATAGTTACTTGTTGTTGTCACCTTATTTGTTTCGAATTTTTACTATTTTGTTAGACTAGTCTTTTGATTGCTAGTTTGATTTTTGTGTCTTTTAAGTTTTGTTGTTGAGTCTTGTGAAAATAAAACCCATCGAGTCGACCCCTTATAGTAAGAATAGGTTGTTGGTGAGAAACCGGACCGCAACCACACCACTCTCTCGCGACCCCCTCGTGGCCTCGGTGCAGCTTCAGTTCTAAAAACCAGCTTTAGTTGCTGATGTTTGCCAAATCAAGACCACGACCACACCGCGACATCGCGACCACCTCGCAGCCTCGACGCGGCCACTCAGCGCATTGCACTCAATTGTGTTTGTTTTCTTTTCCTTTCTTTCTTTTGTTTTTTTTTTTTTTTTGTTTTCTCTATTTTATTTTTAGTTTGTTTTGAGTCTTTTGTTTCTGGTTTTACTTGGTTTTGTTTTCTATGTGATTTACCTTATTTTACAAGATGGTTCGTCCTACCAAGAATGCCCGAGAAGATCTAGTTGATCAAGAAGTCGAGGAACCTAGGCAGCTAATCTCTATGGAGCAGATTGCATCTTCTCTTGCAGGTTACAGATACAGTTAACAGAGATGAACCAGCGTATTGGCAATCTAGATGTCAATAGTAGGGAAGGATCAGTTAACCAGTTTCTTGGATCACCACGCCAGAGAAGGCCTAATCATGGTCCTAGACTTGATAAGAACCCTCAAGTCTCTTAAAATCTCAACTATGATTCTAATTAATCGATAGCACATTATGAGCATCATAGAGCACCTGTTTATTCTAATTTTTTATTCAAAATGACATTAAATTTGAGATTCCTAAATTTCTAGGAAAGTATAATCCTGAAGCTTATATTGAATGGCAATTTCAAATTGAACAGATATTCAATGCGAATGATTTCACAGAGAATCAAAATGTTAGGCTAGCCACCACTAAATTCAAACATCACGCAGTGATATGGTGGGCTACATTTGTACGAGACCCGTGATGTATGGAGCGCCATCCTGTGACAAGCTGGGAAGAGTTTAAGGAAATCATGTGTCGTAAGTTCATTCCTTCATCTTTTATTCATGAAATCATGTGCCGTAAGCTGGGAAAGCTGTATAGTTGCAGGCAAGGATCACGAACTGTAGCAGAGTATTACAATGAACTCGAGTCTCTCTATTATAGAGAAGAAATCTATGTGGATGATGATACAGCAAATGCAAGGTTTCTCAGTGGCCTTAGGAAAAACATCAGTCAGAGGATAGAGCTCACAAGTTACACCGATTTAGAGGATTATTTTCAGAAAACTATGTTGATCGAAAAGCACCTAAAGGAAAGTGGCGAATCAAGCAGCAGGAAGCAGTCTTCTAGCAGCAGTTGGTTTAGGGAAAGAGTAGCGGTCTTCAAAAAAATCCAATAAGAAGCCACCTCCCCCTAAAACCAGCGACCGTTCCCCTACCCCTATCCCTCCTAAATCATATACTTTTTGAAATTCTGTAACTCAAAGTAGTAAGAAGCCAGTTTCATGTTATAAATGTAATAGAATTGGTCTGTACAAGCTAATTGGCCCAATAAGAGTGCTTACATTATGAGAGACAATCAGTTATATGTAATAGATGAGGAAAAGGATAGTGATAGTGATTGTGAGGGAATGCCACCTCTTGAAGAAATAGGAGAAGAGGATTATGAGCTCTTCATTGGTGATTCCTGTAAAGCATTTGAGGATGAAGTTGGACAAAACCTCCTTTCCTTACGTCATGAGTACCCAGATGGACCGTTAGTAAGAAATTCTACTATTGTCATTGTCCATTCTTTGAACGCTCACTACTCCCTAGATTTGTCCCCTACACAGCGCAACAACATATTTCATATGTGGTGTAAGATAGAAGATCAAAAGAAGTACCTACTGATCGTAGATGGTGGAAGTTTCACAAATATTTTAAGTGAGTATTTGGTTAAGGATTTATCACAAACATGTTTGCCACATCCTTGGCCTTGCAGGTTGCAATGGCTCGAAAAGGGAGGAGAGAAGAAAGTCCAATACCAAGCACTAGTCACTTTATACCTTGGTCCAAGTAAAGAAGAAATATTGTGTGATGTGGTTCCAATGGACGCCTGTCATATACTTCTAGGAAGGCATTGGGAGTATGATAGAAGGGTCACCTTCGATAGTTTGACAAATAGTACTCATTTATGTTCGATGGTAAGAAAGCTAATTTGTTACATTTGTCTCCTACACAGGTTTCTAGCGCGTAGAAAAAATGCGAGAAGAAAAGAGCAAGACAAAGTAATCTACGCCTAAGCATTCGAAAATAGTACAGGCTAAATTAGGCAGTTCAAAATTGGCCTTGATGTCCTGAGGAAGTCCTGCGTAATTTCAACGCTATTCAGGGCATAATTTTCTTCATAAAAATTTTAATGTTCCCTATTATCCTTTTTTGGCATTGTGGCATAGGGAAAAAAAGGTCCACTAAAATGTTTAAGCAAATCTGGAAGTCTCAACCCAAAAGATCCAAAAGATCTAAGAGTCCTAAAGCCGGTAAGTTAGAAAGTTTTTCTAATGAGTTTTCTAATCCTTTGTTTGATTGTGCAGACACATCAGATTAAAGGAAAAATCTCTATTAGAAGGGAGGGGATAATGTGAAAATCAAGGCGGTAAATTCTCTATCAGAATAAGAACTAGCAATCAGAGCCAGTTCTTCCTCTACTCTAATAGATTTGGTGCATAATCTCCCTACGGAAAAAGAAAAAGTGGCCCACAGTCCCTTTAGAGGAGCACATGTGGATCCCAATGTTTTTAAACGTTATCCACAAGCTGAGTACATTGAACCAGTTACAAGATCGGGAGCCCAAAAGATGATTTGATCGAGTCCAACTTCAAAGTTCAACATCAAGTCTAAAAACCAACAGGCCCAAGTGCATCTACTCACTTGGAGACCCAAGCCCATTAACGTCTCAAGATTATTCGTTAATGGACTTGCAGATGGAAGTAAATGTGGACTGAAGCCCTTTTCTAAAGTGTGAGTTCGAGTGAAATGATTAAATGGCTTATTCCATAGCCCAACCATTCACTACACCCAACAGATACTATGAAAACTCTTCCTACTAGGTTTATGTTTTATATTTCCTTAGACTAGAAGGTTTTGTAAGTCTATTCTAATTCACCTTAGATAGATGGAGTTTTTCCTTCTAATTAGAGCTTTTATTTTTTCTTTTATTTTGACTCTTGGCTGAATTTCTTTAGCCATTAGAGTTACAATAGGCTTTGTTTTCTCAATCTCAAAGTCACTGGGATTTGAAATTACTTTTTAGAAATGGAGGATGATTCTTATAATTGCCTATAAATAGGTCACTTTTAGTTTTGAATACGAAGTATTTCTCAGTTATATATCGTTTGTGTTTCAGTAAATCATAACGTGTAGACTACTTATATCATATAACTAGATGATGAGGTGTTTGGTGTGACACAGTAAATCTCATCGTTGGTTCAAGTCATGATATATAAATAATGCTCATAACTGAGACAGTTTGGATATATTATTGAATTAAGTTATTGTATAAATCTAAGATTAGTTTGTCTATACCAATTGAATCATTGCAGATGTGCCCCGGGCATATTGAGCAGGACCGATGTAGGATCAAATTAACCTGTACTGATCTTCGTAGTTAATTCGAGCCTCGTATTCTGTCTATTAATCCCTAGACTAGAGCATGTATGAGGATTAGACATAGTATACTTTGATTTGCAAAAAGGGTGCGGTCACTTGAGGCCTATAATCTCGGTAGGTTGGGTATACATGTTTAGTTTCTTATTGTGTTGTTGCTTGACGAAAGGAATAATAGTTTTGAATACAGAAAAGCTATGGCTTGTATCAAAAACTAATATCAATAGATGACATATCATTTTGTTTCAGTATTAAATTATTCCATTATATCATAGAACTATATAACGGAGTGTGTGAAAGACACAGTACATACCGTTATTGGTTAAAGTATTGATATATTAAAAGTATGCTCAAAACTGAGATAGACTAAACATATTATCGGTATAGGTTATCGTGTGATTTGGAAATTTGTTTATCTAGACTAATTTAAATCACACGGATATGCCCGGGGCATATTGAGCACGACCAGTTTGGATAGAATTGACTTGTACTGATCGGCGTAGTCAATTCGGTCCTAGTATTCAGTCTCTCAAACCCGAGATTGGGACAGGCGTGAGAGTTGAATATCATATGCTTTGATATGCAAAAGAGTGCAGTCAATTGAGGCCTATACCTCGGTAGGTTGGGTATGTAGTGTTTAGCTTCTTACGTGCCGTTGCTAGTCGAAGGAATCCATGTACTGGTTCGCCAGGTTGATGGTGCTCCCAAGATGAGCTCATAAGGTTTATTGTACTAAAACTGGCCAATGAACTTTATGTCCGGTATAATAAAAAGGTCGAGTGGTACTAATATTGGATACCAAGAAGTCGGTGAATTAGTTTGTCAGTAAATTGATAAACCGATGAGCACTAGATCTTTGATGTGGGGAGATATAAGAAAATATAGTGGCGCGATGTCAAGTCATTTGTGAGCGATAGTTCCATAGTTAGTTCGATAGTGGTACGACTAATTATGTATTTGACTAATCGACAAAGTGAATTAATTAATCCTAAAGGTTTAATTAATATTTAATTGACAAAGTGCATTAAGAAATTAATTCTATTTGAATTAATTAATCCTAAGGGTTCGATTAAATTAAATTAACGAAGTGGGATAAGAAATTATTTTGAATGGGTCGATTGGAGTTGATTAGTCTAGGAAAGACTAAGCGGTCAACGAAAGTTAAATTAAAAGGCCCAACTCAAAAGCCCACTACGTCTCCATTAGAGCTCCTTATAACTAGAAAACTTAAGGTCTAAGAAACATAAAGAAATCTTGCAAGACAAGTCTTGCAACTTAGAGTGAGAAAATTCTAGAGAGAGAACTTCTTCCTCTTGAAGTTTTCTTTCAAAAACGAACTTGAAATCTCACTTCTCGGATTGGAATCAGCCTAAAGATCACGTCTTCTTGTTTATTCGGTTTAATTCCAGTTTTATGCTCGCTATTTTTCGTCAGACTGTTGGCGGTTTGCGGTTTCCAGCGCCTGTACCTTGATCACTATCCGCTCGTTGATTATATCTCCATCCACATTGATCTCTTTTGGTGATCCGTGGTGGAGATTGTCTATATCACGGCTAGGTAGTGGCTGGGCTCCAATGATCAGTAGTTTTTATTGTCCGGCGGTGGGAGGTTTTTGCAGCGAACAGCGACGGTTGGTTAGTGAACGTTGTGGTCTGATTTTGGGATATTTTGAGTCCGATTTGAGGGATTTCCTTGAGGGTTTTTTGTGGGCTTTGCGAGTACACTTCGATAGATTATTGCCCACGTAATATTCGAAGTTTCTTGGAGTCATCTATTGGATTTCGGTGGTAATCGCAATAAAAAATTTGGTTTTTTTTATTGCGTTGGACTTCGCTTCAAAGGTATAACCTTTAATCCTTCTGCTTTTAATTAAAGGTTTAATCTATGTGTGTTGGTTGTCGATTTAATAAATTAAATAAGCATATGCCTAGATCATTTCATGGGAAAATGACTTGAGTCTGAGCTTCGTCGAAAGCTTCCGATTTTGAAATGCATTGCACGAAAGTGAGATTTTCGATTTAGCTCGGGCTTGTTCTGTTTTCCTTCAAAATGGTATCAGAGCGAGTGTTTCGGCTTTATACTTGTTTAATTTATTACACGGCTTTGTTTTGGCATTATTGTTTTTGTCAAAATGTTTAAACAGGTGGTTATTAGATTCCTGGCTATTATGGTAGAATTTTATTTTTCATTCATAAACCCGGGGACATGTTCGGGCTCGTATTGTTTTTGAATGAAAATATCTGTAATAGTAATAACCATGAGCTGGAAGCCGTGTAGGATTAGAAAAATCTTGTAGTAGGATTTGATCTAATCATGTCATCTTTAAATTCCTAGAAAAATGCCTTCGTATATAGGAATTTATGTATTATGACGAAGACATTATTTTGGGTAACTTATATTCCCGAGTTTTGGTTGCTCGTAATTTTTGGTGATTCCTAATTACCTAGTAAACTGAGAAAACCCGGGTGAATCGAGAGGAATACAAATAACGAGTGGGAGTGACATGACGGGACGTGTCACCGAGGCATCAAGGAATCAACAATAGAGAAGGACATGATAATCGGGAAATTTTATTTTCTTTAATTTCCCGTATTTATGTCTTTTTGTTGATTGTGTATTTTTCGTTTTATTTTTCATGAACAAAAACCAAACCAAACCGTTTTAAAAAATTAAAGTGCAATTAACTATTGTAGATTATTTGCATATTAAAATGCAACGGTTTTATGGATGCGAATATCCATAGTTAAGATATTGCATGTTAAAACGTAAAAATCCTCAAACTTAAAAATCTAAGTGAGAGTGTGTTGGTAAATATCCCCATGCCCTCTATTATTGGTTCATTGGTGATGTGGTTACTCTTGAGAGTTGGTATTATGGCCTTCCTCCACGCGGACAAGCCTTCAATCATAGATATCACCGAAGTGAATTTCTGAAGGGATGACTATAGTGGTTTAATTGGAGAAAGTTGCGACACCCTCTCTACTGAGGGCGCATTAGTATCCTAAGTAACAAACTTAGAAGTCACGTAACGGCATACACTTAATGTACTATTTATAGTATTCCTCTCGCGAGGTTATGCTAATTATGTGTACGGCTAAAAGTATTGACTATTAATTTCATTGATCCTAAGATCGTTGGTCAGATAGTGAAATTAATGAACTTCGGTTCTTCTCGAACGAATGTGGGTTGGCGTAGATGTTTACCCGCCTGACCTGCGTTAATCCCAGTGTGAGAGATGTTGAGGGATATTGTATTATTTTTGAGGATTTTAATATTTTCAAAAAAGTATACTGAAACTTGATTGTTTATTTTTCAGTTGTTGATATGTCGTTCAACCCGCTAACTATAATTTTGAATCAGAACAAACTTACGGGTCCAAATTACATTAACTGGAAATGTAACCTGGACATTGTCCTTAACCCTGAGGGTTACAAGTACATGCTCACTAAGGAGTGCCCCCCTAAGCCCAGCAATGATGCCACCCCTGAGCAGCGAGAGCCATATACGAGGTGGCAGAAGGCTGATGAGATTACCCGGTGCTACATCTTGGCTTCTATGACGAGTGTACTGCAGCACCAGCATCAGTTGTTTACCTCAGCCTACGATATAATGCTCAACCTCAAGGAGATGTTTGGACATCAGGGCAGGGCAGCCAAGCAGTCAACTATGAGGAAACTCATGAATGCTAGGATAGCTGAGGGTAATTTAATGAGGGATCACGTGCTAGACATGATGAGTTTCATCAATGAGATCGAGGTATTGGAAGGTGACATTGATGAGAAGACCCAGGTCGATATCATTCTCCAGAGCTTGCCCCCCAGTTTTGAGCAGTTTCGGTTGAACTCCAATATGGGCGAGCTCTCATATTCACTTCCCGAGCTCATGACTGCATTGGTGTCTGCTGAGGGCCTATTCACAGAGAAGAAGAAAGCTTTGGCTACTGTTGGTCCCTCAGGTTCCTCTGCCCGAAGCCAAGAAGCAAAAGAGGAATAGAGGCCAGAAAGCAGGAGCTGCTGATCATGGACCCAAGGCGGGCATTGCCAAGAAGCATAAGCCGAAAGGCAAGTGCTTCAGATGTGGCAAAGCAGGACATTAGAAGAAGGATTGCCCAAAGCCTCGAGGTTGTTAGTTTTGAATACAGAAAAGCTATGGCTTGTATCAAAAACTAGTATCCACAGATGACATATCATTTTGTTTCAATATTAAATTGTTCAATTATATCATAGAACTAGATAACGGGGTGTGTGAAAGAAACAGTAGATACCGTTATTAGTTAAAATATTGATATATAAAAAGTATGCTCGTAACTGAGATAGTCTGAACATACTATCGGTATGGGTTATCTTGTGGTTTGGAAATTAGTTTATTTAGACTAGTTTAAATCACACGGATATGCCTGGGGCATTTTGAGCGCGACCAGTTTGGATAGAATTGACTTGTACTGATCGGCGTAGTCGATTCGGTTCTAGTATTCAGTCTTTCAATCCCGAGATTGGGACGGGCATGAGAGTTGTATATCGTATGCTTTGATGTGCGATAGAGTGCGGTCAATTAAGGCCTATACCTCGGTAGGTTGGGTATGTGGTGTTTAGCATCTTACATGTCGTTGCTAGTCGAAGTTCGCCGGGTTGATGGTGCTCCCGAGATGAGCTCGAAAGATTTATTATACTAAACCCGGTCGGTGGACTTTATGTCCGGTATAATAAGAAGGTCGAGTGGTACTAATCTCTGATATTAAAAAGTCAGTGAATTAGTTTATCAGTAAATTGATAAACTGAGAAGCACTAGATCTTTAATGTGTGGAGATAGAAGAAAATTTAGTGGCACGATGTAAAGTCGCTTTTGAGCGGTAGTTCCATAATTGGTCCGTTAGTGGTAAAACTAATTATGCATTTGACTAATCGATAAAGTGAATTAATTAATCCTAAATGTTTAATTAATATTTAATTGACAAAGTGGATTAAGAAAATGAATTCTATATGAATTAATTAATCCAAAGGGTTCGATTAAATGAAATTAAAAAAATGTGGGTTAAAGATTTAATTCAAAAGGATCGATTGGAGTTGACTAGTCTAGGAAAGACTAAGGGGTCAACAAAAGTCAAACTAAAAGGCTCAACTCAAAGGCTCATTAGGTCTCCTTAGAAGCTCCCTATAAATATCCCTTGTTAGGCAACTTACAAGACATTAGAAACATTAGAGGCACTTTGCCTAGTAAGAGAAAGAGTGGTCTGGAGAGAGAACTTATTCCCTTACCGTTAAGTTTTCTTTTGAAGTCGACCAAGGATCTTTCTTCTTCGAGAATCCTAAAAGCCCATAACCTAGAGAATCCACTATCATCATTTTGGGAAGAAAGCTTCTGCCTTTTTCATGGGATTTCTTGGCCACCAATTTTGAGGCCGCCGGTGAGAAAAAATTGCCACTGGTGAAGGTTTTTTGAGGCGGCAGCTTGCTTCTTTTGCACGGGTTTTTTAATTCTTATTGTGTTGATCCTCTAGCTTGATCCTCTTAGATCACTAAAGTCTAGATCTACGAGCAGTAACACATTCCAGACACTTTTGGTGTGGATTCTCAGTTTGAGTTAAGTTCCCGAGCTAAATCTGTTTCTTCAGATTTGCGTGATTCTTGAAGTGGGTTTCTTAGGACTTTTTCATTTTTCCTTGGGCTACTCCATAGACACTATCCCACACTATTCAGAGTTGAATTGGAGTTATTCTTTGGATTTCTCGTCGAATTCGCTTGCCCGAAGTTTCAGTTTTCTATTTGCTAGGGAGTTCGCTACAAAGTATAATCTTTGAACTTTTAACTTAAATAAAAAATTGTTTTTTTATGTTCCGATTAATAAATTAAATAAGTATAAGCCTAGATCCGTTCATGGGAAAATGAATTTGAGTCTGAGCTTTGTCGAAAGCTTCCGATTCTGGAATGCATTGCACGAAAGTGAGGTTTTCGATTTAGTCTGGGCTTGTTCTGTTTTCCTTCAGAGGTATCTATAAATTTTCCCCAGTCACTGAGACATTTTTAGCGGCGATTCCCACAGATACTTGGTGTGTGCATTCAGGAGCCACTGATCATGTTTGGAATTCTTTGCAGGGGTTCTAAGTAACCCGGCTGCTTAGAGAGGGAGAGTTACAGGTCTACCTTGGGGATACTACCACAGTTTCTGTTGTTGCAGTGGAAGGTCTTTGCCTTTAATTTTCAGACTCAGTTTTACATTTTTAGTTTCTAAACTTATTTTGGATAGTTATAAGTGTGTTTTTCTGATGGATATGTTTTTATTAGAAAAAGCCAGAAGCTTATATGTTCTGGTACATTAGTTGACAAATCTGTTTTTAATTAAGACATACTCCCCAATAATGCAAAACATAGAAACTAATAACTCATCACCGAATCATAGTAAGAGAAAGAAGTCATCCCCTTTGAATCAAACTTATCTTTGGCACCTGAGACTCGGTCACATCAACCTTAGTAGGATTCAAAGGTTGGTCAATAATGGGTCTTTGGACTCATTGGATATTGACAGCTATCCGACCTGTGAGTCCTGCGTGGAGGGTGAGATGACCAAGGGGCCTTTCAAGGCAAAGGGGTATAGGGCCAAGGAGGTTTTAGAGTTGATTCATTCTGACTTGTATGGGCCTATGTCAGTTCAGGCTAGAGATGGTTATGAGTATTTCGTGACTTTCATGGATGATTACTCTAGATATGGATACATATACCTGATACGCCACAAGTCTGAATGCGTTGGCAAGTTCAAAGAGTTTAAGGCTGATGAGAGAACCATCTTTGTAAGAGTATTAAGGCCTTGCAATCTGATCACGGTGGTGAATACCTCTCTAGTCAATTTATGTCCTATTTGTCGGAGAAGGGTATTTAGACCCAGTTGTCTGCACCTGGCACACCCCAACAAAATAGTGTAGCAGAGAGGAGGAACAGGACTCTTATGGATATGGTTAGATCGATGATGAGTTGTAGTGAATTGCCTATATCGTTTTGGGGTTTAGCCTTAGAGTCAGCGTGTTATCTCCTAAATCTTGTACCATCTAAGTCTGTGCCTTCGATTCCAGTAGAGCTGTGGACTGGGCGAAAGCCTAGTCTGAGACATCTCAAGATTTGTGGGTGTCCAGCATATATGCTTAAGGCAGACACAACCAAGTTAGATGCGAGATCTGAGATTATGCTTTTTGTATGCTATCTCAAAGGAATGAAAGGTGATCTATTTTATAGTCCTCAGGATCAGAAGGTGGTAGTGAGCACCAATGCCAGATTTCTTGAGGAGGATTATGTTTTAGATCATAAGGCAAAGAACAAGGTAGTATTGGAAGGGCTTAGGGGTGAGTTCACTATTCCAGATACACGAGTACAGGAAGACACACCACAAGCGACTGCACACACTATCACAGATGATACTCTTACACAGGCTGCGTCTCGTCTTAAAGGAGGGTTGTCAGATAGCCCAAGAGGTACATGGGTTTGGGTGAGTCTTCGGACTTTATCCCTGGCGCTCATGAACCAGACCCAGTTAGCTACAATGAGGCTCTCTAGGATAAAGATGCAGATTCTTGGCAGAGAGCGATGATTGCTGAGATAGGTTCTATGGATTCAAATCAGGTCTGGGATATGGTAGACCTTCCTGATGGGTTTCGGCCCATTGGGTGCAAATGGGTCTACAAGCGAAAGAGAGGATCTGACGGGAAGGTTGAGACCTTTAAGGCTAGGCTTGTGATGAAGGGGTATACTCAGAAAAAGAGTATCGATTATGAGGAGACCTTTTTCCCGGTAGCTATGCTTAAGTCGATCTGGATTCTCTTGGCCATAGCTTCTCATATGGACTATGCGAGACATCAAGACATCTTTCCTTAATGGAAGTCTTGAGGAGACCATCTTTATGCAGCAACCAGACGGTTTCATTATTCAGGGTCAAGAGCACAAGGTATACAGGCTTAGGAGGTCTATTTATGGACTTAAGCAAGTATCCAGATCTTAGAACATCCATTTTGACTAGGTTATCCAGTCCCATGGATTCAATTAGTGTCCGGATGAGCAGTGTGTTTATCGCAGGCGTGATGGTGATACGGTGGTGTTTTTCATACTTTACGTTGATGACATCCTTCTGATTGGAAACAGTAAGAATGTGTTGTCAGACGTAAAGGCATGGTTGTCCAGGAAATTTTATATGAAGGATTTGGGAGAGGCTGGAAATATCCTTGGGATCAAGATTATTCGAGAACGTAGGAGACATTCTCTGACACTCTCCTAGGCATCCTACATAGACACAATTCTGGCCCGTTTTAACATGCAGAACTCCAAGAAGGGTTCACTACCTTTCAGGCATGGGGTGCATTTATCTAAGGAGTAGTGTCCCAAGACTACTGAGGAGATAGATGCCATGCATGCGGTACCCTATGCTTCTACAGTAGGTAGCCTCATGTATGCTATGTTATGTACGAGGCCTGATATTTGCTTTGCCATTTGCATGGTTAGCAGATATCAGAGTAACCCTGGGAAAGCTTACAGGGAGGCAGTAAAATGCATTCTCAAGTATTTGCACAGGACGATAGATTATGTCCTAGTTTATATAGCGCAGGAGCTTGTACCGTAGGGTTACATAGATTCAGACTTTCAAGTTGATATGGACAAGAGTAAGTCCATCTCCAGGTTTGTGTTTACTCTAGGAGGTGGAGCCATAGTATGGCGGAGTGTCAAGTAGAAATGCGTGGCAGACTCCACCATAGAGGCTGAGTACATTACCGCATCAGAGGCAACGAAAAAAGCTGTATGGCTCCGGAACTTCCTGGTGGACTTATATGTGGTTCCTGAGTTGCCTAGGTCTATCACATTTTATTGTGATAACAATGGTGCAGTTGCTAACTCGAGGGAACCATGAGCCCACAAAATGAGTAAACACATAGAGCGCAAGTACCACCTGATACGAGAGATCGTAAAGAGGGGAGACGTGACTGTGTCTAAGATAGCATCAGATGACAACGTTGCAGATCCTTTCACAAAGCCATTGACCCCAAAGGACTTTGAGAGACATGTGGAGGGCATGGGAGTCAGATTCTTGAGGAGCCATGTGAGTGAGCTTAAAGGTGTTCTGTAGATTTCATTATGACTGCAGTGTAATAGCGGGTTGGATAGCTTTTGTACTTTTTAGCATAACTTTAAGTATTAGTGAGAGATTATTAGTTTTGAATACAGAAAAGCTATGGCTTGTATCAAAAACTAATATCCACAGATGACATATCATTTTGTTTCAGTTTTAAATTGTTCCATTATATCATAGAACTAGATAACTGGGTGTGTGAAAGACAGAGTAAATACCGTTATTGGTTAAAGTATTGATATATTAAAAGTATGCTCGTAACTGAGATAGTCTGAACATACTATTGGTATAGGTTATCGTGTGATTTGAAAATTAGTTTATCTAGACTAATTTAAATCACATAGATATGCCCGGGACATATTGAGCACGACTATTTGGATAGAATTGATTTGTTCTAATCGACGTAGTCAATTCGGTCCTAGTATTCAGTCTCTGAATCCCGAGATTGGGATGGGCGTGAGAGTTGGATATCGTATGCTTTGATGTGCCAAAGAGTGCGGTCAATTGAGGCTTATATCTCGGTAGGTTGGGTATGTGGTGTTTAGCTTATTACCTGTTCGCCGGGTTGATGGTGCTCCCGGGATGAGCTCGTAAGGTTTATTGTACTAAACCTTGCCAGTAGACTTTACGTCCGGTATAATAAAAAGGTCGAGTGGTATTAATCTCAGATACTAAGAAGTCGGTGAATTAGTTTGTCAGTGAATTGATAAACCGATGAGCAAAAAGAAAATATAGTGGCGCGATGTAAAGTCATTTTTGAGCGGTAGTTCTATAGTTAGTGTTAGTTTTGAATACAGAAAATCTATGGCTTCTATCAAAAACTAATATCCACGGTTGACATATCATTTTGTTTCGGTATAAATTTGTTCCTTTATATCATAGAACTAGATAACGGGGTGTGGAAAGACACAGTAGATACCGTTATTGGTTAAAGTATTGATATATAAAAAGTACGCTCGTAACCGAGATAGTCTGAACATACTATCGGTATAGGTTATTGTGTGGTTTGGAAATTAGTTTATCTAAACTAGTTTAAATCACACGGATATGTCCGGGGCATATTGAGCATGACCAGTTTGGATAGAATTGACTTATACTGATCGACGTAGTCAATTCGGTCCTAGTATCCGGTCTCTCAATCCCGAGATTGGGACGGACGTGAGGGTTGGATATCGTATGCTTTGATTTGCCAAAGAGTGCGGTCAATTGAGGCCTATACCTCAGTAGGTTGGGTATGCGGTGTTTAGCTTCTTACGTGCCATTGCTAGTCGGATGAATCCACGTACCGGTTCACTGGGTTGATGGTGCTCCCGAGATGAGCTCGTAAAGTCTATTATACTAAACCCGGCCGGTGAACTTTATGTTCAGTATAATAAAAAGGCGAGTGGTACTAATCTCGGAAAACAAGAAGTCAGTGAATTAATTTGTCAGTAAATTGATAAACCGACGAGTGCTAGATCTTTAATGTGGGGAGATAGAATAAAATATAATGGCGCAATGTAAAGTCATTTTCGAGCTGTAGTTCCATAATTGGTCCGATAGTGGCATGATTAATTATGTATTTGACTAATCGACAAGGTGAATTAACTAATCCTAAAGGTTTAATTAATATTTAATCGACAAAGTGAATTAAGAAATTAATTCTATTTGAATTAATTAATTATAAGGGTTCGATTAAATTAAATTAACAAAGTGGGTTTAATAAATTAATTCAAATGGATCGATCGGAGTTGACTAGTCGGGAAAGACTTAACGGTCAACGAAAGTCAAATTAAAAGGCCTAACTCGAGAGCCCATTAGGTCTCCATTAGAGCTCCTATAAATAGAAGACTTGAAGTCCAAGAAAACCCGAGGAAATCTTGCAAGACAATTCTTGCCCCTTTTAGAGTAAGAAAGTTCTAGAGAGAGAACTTCTTCCTTTTGAAGTTATCTTTCAAAAACGAACTAGATTTCTTACTCTCCGAATTGGATTCATCCAAAGATCGAATTTTCAGTTGGTGTTCTAAATATTTCGTCGGAATTCTGCTTGGGTTTCAATCGAATTGCTGCTATTTTTTTTTTAGGGTTTTTAACCCGGCGCTGCTGTGTGTTCTTCGTGGGTTTTCTCAGCGTTGGAGTTTAGCTATTCTGTGCGTTTGATTCGAGGGAGATGATGCTGATCTCTTTCAGTTTGATCGGTGATCCATCAGCCTCTCTTGTCTAGATCACGACGGGATTCAAGCTGGATTCTAGCGGACTGAAGATGGGTTTTTAAATTACAGCAGCGGCAGCAGTTTATTATAGCAGTAGGCGAATTTTCAGTCAGATTTTGGAACTAAATTGAATCCGATTTGAGTGATTTCCTTGTGGGCTAAGTAAGTAGACTTCGATAGATTATTGCCCACGCAATATTCGAAGTTTCTACGGAGATATCTATTGGATTTCTATTAGAATCGCAACAAAGATAGGATTTTTTTTCTTTAGGCAAGGGACTTCGCTACAAAAGGTAGAATCTTTAAATTTTGCTTTAATTAAAAATTTAATTTTTTGTGTCCCGATTAATAAATTAAATAAGTATAAGCTAAGATCCGTTCATGGGTAAACTAATTTGAGCCTGAGCTTGGTCGAAAGCTTCCGATTCTGGAATGCATTGCACGAAAGTGAGGTTTTCGATTTAGCCCGGGCTTGTTCAGTTTTCCTTCAGTTAGTCCGATAGTGGTACGACTATTTATGTATTTTACTAAGCAACAAAGTGAATTAATTAATCTTAAAGGTTTAATTAATATTTAATTGACAAAGTGGATTAAGAAATTAATTATATTTGAATTAATTAATCCTAAGGGTTCGATTAAATTAAATTAACGAAGTGGGTTAAGAAATTATTTCGAATGGGTCGATTGGAGTTGATTAGTCTAGGAAAGACTAAGCGGTCAACGAAAGTCAAATTAAAAGGCCCAACTCAAAAGCCCACTAGGTATTCATTAGAGCTCCCTATAAATAGAAAGCTTAAGGCCTAAGAAACATAAGGAAATCTTGCAAGACAAGTCTTGCTTTTTTTGAGTGAAAAGATTATAGAGAGAGAATTTCTACTTCAAGAATTCTTTCTCAAAAATGAATCAGATTTTTCACTTTCTCGAGATTAGATTCACCCAAAGATCAAGCGTTTAGTCAGTTTTTTGTGTCTCTTCATTGGCCGGGTTTCGCCCTTTGGACTTCCGCCGGCAGCAGTTTTATTTCTGGCACCGGACTTCATTTTGGCTAAGGGAGTTTGATTCAGTCTGGGTTTTGTCGATCTCTCGTTGGTGATCCAAAACCCGGGCTGTCTAGATCACATCTGGTCTGGGAGTTTTCTGGTGATCGGCGTGGGTTCTTGATTCCCAGCGACAGTTCTTAAAAGGCGGGCGGCAGCAGTACTTTGTTGGTGGGCTTTGATCAGTTTTTGGGTTTGTTTAGAGTCCAATTTCGAGAGATTTCCTTGTGGGTTTTCGTGGGCTTAGTGAGTACACTTTGATATATTATTGCCCATGCAATATTCGAAGTTTCTTGGAGTCATCTTTTGGATTTCGGTGGTAATCGCAGGTAAAGATTTGATTTTTCTTATTGCTTCGCTTCAAAGGTATAACCTTTAATCCTTCCGCTTTTAATTAAAGGTTCAATCTTTGTGTGTTAGTTGTCGACTTAATAAATTAAATAAGTATAAGCCTAGATCCGTTCAGGGGAAATGAATTAGAGCCTGAGCCGAGTAGAAAGTCTCGGATTCTGGAATGCATTGCATGAAAGTGAGTTTTTTTATTTAGCCCAGGCTTGTTCTATTTTCATTCATTTATGAGCTACTTGTCAGAGGTGGGTATTCAGTCCCAATTGTCTACACCTGGTACACCCCAGCAGAATGGTGTAGCAAAGAGGAGGAACATAAATCTTATGGAAATGGAGAGATGTATTATGAGTTATAGTGAGTTCCCAATTCGTTTTGGAGATATGCCTTAGAGACGGCGACATACATTCTGAATCTTGTACCATCTAAATCCGTGACTTTGACCCCTGCGGAGTTATGATCTGGGCGAAAACCCAGTGTCAAGCATCTCAAGATTCGGGGTTGTCCATCACATGTGCTTAAAGCAGATACGGGTAAGTTAGATGCAAGATCATAAGTAATTTTGTTTTGTAGGATATCCGAGAGGAATGAAAGGTGATTTATTCTGTAGTCCTAAGGATCATAAGGTAATGGTTAGTACTAACGCCAGATTTTTAGAAGATGACTATATTCTAGACCACAAACCAAGTAGCAAGATTGTACTAAAAGAGCTAAGGGGCTAGTCCAGTATTCCTGATGCACCAGTACAAGTAGATACACCACAGAATACCGCACAAGATGTCACAAATGATACACTTACACAGGTTGTGCCTCATCATAGTGGGAGGGTTGTGAGACAGCCCGAGAGGTAAGTGGGCTTGGGAGAATATTTGGATTTGGTCCCTGGTGCTCACTAACCAGACCCAGTTAACTACAATGAGACTCTGCAAGATAAAGATACAGATTCTTGGCAAAAACCAATGATATCTGACATGGGTTCGATGGACTCAAATCAAGTGTGGGAGCTGCTAGACCTACCTGATGGTTTTTCACAAATTGGGTGCATATGGGTCTAAAAGCAAAAGAGAGTATCAAATGAGAAGATCAAAATCTTGAAAGCTAAGTTTTTGGCGAAGGGGTATACTCAGAAAGAGGGTATCGAGTGTGAGGAAACCTTTTCCCCATTAGCTATGTTAAAGTCAATCCAGATTCTCTTGGCCTTAGCTACTCATTTGGATTATGACATTTGACAGATAGATGTCAAGATAGCTTTCATTAATGGAAGTCTTGAAGAAACCATCTTCATACAGCAACCATAGGTATTCACTACAGAATGCCAAGAGCACAAGGTTTGCAGGCTCAAGAAGTCTATCTACAGAATTAAGCAAGCATCCAAATCTTGGAACATCCGTTTCGATGAGGTAATCTAGTTCTATGTATTTACTTAGTGTTCGAATGAGTAGTGTGTGTACTACAGAAGTGATAGAGACTTGTAGAACTCTAAAAAGGATTTTCTACCTTTCAGATATGGAGTGCATCTATCCAATGAGAAGTCTCCTAAGACTGTTGAAGAAGTAGATGTCATAAAGACAGTTCCATATGCATCTATAGTAGGAAGTCTCATGTATGTCATATTCTGTATTAAAGATTATATACCCGCTGCAGCCTAAAATTACCAAAACGAACAGCTGAATTTTAAAATAGTTTTAAAATTGCAGAATGGCCCCTGGACTTTGAGTCCTCCACAAAACCCTAGCCCAAAATTTTATTTAAATTAGATAATTGCCCCAAAAATTTCAGAAAATTAAAATTTTAAAATTTTCTGAATTTTATTTAATAAGATTTTAATTAAATAATCTTATTAGATAAAGATAGGATTAATTTAGAATTTTATCCTATAAGTTTAAATTTAAAATTTTGAAATAAATTATCTTAATTAGATTAGGATAATTAAAATTATTTAAATTTTAAATTTGAAAATTTATCTTAATTGGATAATTAGATAAATTTTAAAATAATTATTTTAATTAGATTAAAATAATTAGAAAAGATAAATAATTAAATAAATAAATAAATAGATTAATTAATTTGTTTAAATTTTGAATTTTTATTTATTTATTTTATCTTATTTTAATTTTGATGCTTATTTAAATTGTTTAAATTTTATTTGAAGCATCATAATTATGCAAGCATGTTCATGAATCATTTTGGATAAATGTAAAATGAACAGAAGGATTGATTAAAATTGATCATGACACGATCAATTTTAATTCTGTAATAGTTACACAATCCTTAAAATTAATCGGCTTAAATTAAAATCGGCTTGTATGAGCATATGCATTTTATGTGTTTCAAAGCATGAAATGGGCTTTTAATTTTAACGTTTTAAAAGTTTGGGGCTGCGAGCCAATTTTGAATTTGGGCCTGCGTGCCTATAAAAATCATCATGTAATAGTTAGGCCCTAAAGGAGGTTCCAAGAGGAGTCCATGGTGGAGCCCAAGAGCGGAGACCCAAACATGAAGATTTTAAAAGGCCCTGTAATAGACTAGAGCCCAGTTCATCGCTTTAATTTCATTCTTTTATTTATGCAAATGAATGATAAACGAAAATGCATGTTTAGCCGATCAAACTTAAATCCCAAAAACCCAAGATTTTGCTTCCATACTTGAGGGCCCGCTTGAGTGTCGAACGTCTGATGGACTTGGAGAGCCCAAGGGCCTCAGGTTTTCTTCATGCGGCGGGTTGTTACATAATAGTGCCCAACTTTATCACTACCATTAATGAGTGGAAAAACTGTTTGGTATTAGATGCTCAACTTTATCACTACCACTTGTTATGAAAAAACTGTGTGGGTGTCTATTGATGTGATGCCTTGAGGGATTGTTTAACTTGGGAAAATTAATCCTAGCTTGACCCGATAAGTTGACTAGGGATTAATTTTTCAAAGATAGGATGGTGTCAAACATTTGGAATGTTCATCCTATCACCGAAAAGTTGCATGGTATGCAATTGGAAAGCGTTAAATTACATGGAATGTGATTTGAACGTTGCCTACCAGAAGAGCCCGATCCCTACAATACTTGCCAAAGCAAGACTGGGGTTGACTCTTTGTGGATTTTTGGCCCACAATCTAGCACCAACACAAAATTGTTTGGGATTTCAATTTTGGCTATTGTGGAAAATATTTTTCAAAACTCATTCTAATATTTTGCATTTATTTTTTGTAGAAATGGCATCTTTTAGCACAAATGTTATCTTAAACTTTACTCTAAGAAGTATATTGGATAAAGATAAATTGGTTGGACCAAACTTCTCAGATTGGGAAAGAAACTTGGGAATAGTTCTCAAACAAGAAAGGAAGCTACATGTCTTAGAAACCGCTTTACCTGAACCACCACAAAATGCTTCGGCAACTGTTCAACGAGCCTGGGATAAGCTGAAAAGCGACTCCAATCATATGACATGCTTGATGCTCGCGTCTATGACAGGCGAGCTTCAAAAGCAGTTTATGAATTTGGAAGCGTTTCGAATTTATGAGTCACTGACGGAAATGTTTCGTGAACAAGCTTCAGGTATCTTTGTTATAGAAATAAATCTTTTTATGTCCACCTCATGAGTATTAGATACTGGTTGTGGGGCTCACATTTGTACTAATGTGCAAGGACTCAGAAATAGAAGGATAACAAAGAAAGGTGAAGTAGATCTCCGAGTGGGCAACGGGGCAAGAGTTGCTACTGTTGAAGTTGGAGATTACACTATGTCTTTACCTTCTGGTTTAAATATCGAACTTGAAAATTGTTATTATGTACCTGCTTTGAGCAGAAATATTATTTCAGTTTCGAGTTTAGATAATAAAGGTTTTCGATTTATTATAGAGAATAATTCGTTATCTTTATATCGAAATGATATTTTATACAGAGTTGCAAATATGTGTAACGGTCTGTATGTCTTGGATTTGACCCAAGAAAAACCAGTCTATAACATAGAAAAGAAAGCTAAATCAACTAAAAATGATTTACATCCAACATACCTTTGGCATTTTCGATTAGGCCATGCAAATGAAAAGCTGGTTCAAAAGCTTCACAAGGATAGAGTGCTTGGTTCATTTGATTTTGAATCATATGATACCTGCGAACCCTGCTTGCAAGGCAAAATGACAAAGAGTCCTTTCAACAAGAAAGATGAAAGAACAAGTGAGCTATTAGCCCTAATACATACGGATGTATGTGGACCAATGAGCACACAAGCCAGAGGTGGATTTGAATACTTTGTGACTTTTGCTGATGACTTTAGTAGATATGGGTATGTCTACTTAATGAGGTATAAAAGTGAAACTTTTGAAAAGTTCAAACAGTTTAAAAATGAAGTAGAGAATCAGTTGGATAGAAGGATTAAGGCTATTCGCTCCGATCGGGGAGGTGAATACCTTAGTGATGAGTTCAATGGCTATCTAAAACAATGTGGAATTGTTTCACAGCTGACTCCACCAGGAACACCTCAATGGAATGGTGTATCCGATAGGAGAAATAGGACCTTATTAGATATGGTTCGATCAATGATGGGCCTAGCGACTCCCTACATCCTTTTGGGGTTATGCTCTCCTTTCTGCTGCCTACTTATTGAATCGTATTCTATCTAAGGCAGTAGATAAGACTCCATATGAGATATGGATGGGTCGGAAGCCCTATATGTCCTATCTACGAGTTTGGGGTTGTCAAGCTCATGTAAAGCGTTTACAAAGTAAGAAGCTTGAACCCAAAACTAACAAATGCCTATTTGTGGGATATCCTAAGGAAACCAAAGGATATCAATTCTACAACCCAACTGAGAACAAAGTGTTCGTTGCTCGAGGAGCTACTTTCTTAGAGAAAGAATTTCTGTACAAGAAAGACAGTGAGAGTAGAATAGAACTCGAAGAAGTTCAAGAACCACAAGAGAATGTAGAACGATCTAAAAAACTCAGATGGAAGTTGACATGGAAACTCATGAAGATGAGCAACCTGAGTCAACAACACAAGAACCTAGAAGGTCTAGTAGATCTCGTCATGAACCCGACAGATACGGATTTCTCGTGACTGATGATCAAGATTTGATCTTGGTGGACTCTGATGAGCCCACGACCTACAGACAGGTTTTAGAAAGTCCGGATTCAGATAAATGGCTACAAGCCATGGAATCTGAAATGCAATCCATGAGGGATAATAAAGTGTGGACTTTGATTGACCCTCCTGTTCATGCAAAGGTTATCGATTGCAAGTGGATTTTCAAGTTAAAACCTGGCGGGATCTTCAAGTCACGACTAGTGGCTATAGGTTTCAGACAGACTCATGGTATAGACTATGATGAAACCTTCTCCCCTGTCGTGATGCTAAAGTCCATTAGGACAATGCTTGTCATAGCAGCATATTTTGACTATGAGGTATGACAGATGGATGTTAAGACAGCTTTCCTGAATGGAAACCTACTCGAGGATGTTTATATGAAACAACCCGAGGGATATATCGATCAAAATGTTGGATTTTGTTTAGGCATTTAATCTAATTAAATGGCGGAATCCTAAACACTAAGGATCGGGTCTTACCCTTGAAGCATAATCGGTTGCGCACGTCGCCTGGATCCTCTAAGAAGATGGCATTTTGTTGTCTCCAAAATCCTTCCTCGAAGGATCCTCTACCCTCAAGCACGAAAGTCTTCGCAGGTTGGTGCTAGCCGATCTTGCCTACCAAGAGAATTTGGGAATTCTGTGTATTTTTGTCTGATGAGAATAATTCAAAATCATCATCCTACAATTATATCCCTAGGATATTTGTAGAGAATTAATTTCCAAAATCAGTATTGTAATTATCCAATTATAACTTAACTGATTTTAGTAATATTCTAAATCAGTATTATTACCAAATATTATTTAACTGATTCCAAATCAGTATTTAAATAATATTTACTAATTCCAAATTAGCCTTAAATAATACCTTAATGATTTGGGTTATACACCAAGCCCATGGATCAACCCATGACCCATGGATCAGGCTGATGGGTCAAGCTGATGGGTCAAGAACTTCAATTGCAATTAAGTCCCTTTATTTATCAGCCCATCCCAATTGTTCCCAGGTAATTAATTAACTATTAATTAATACCACAGAGCTTTCTAATAGTATTTAATTATTTATTTAAGTATAACAATTATACTTATTGTAGGCAAGAATCCTTATTCTGCATCATCGAACTTTCTTATGTGTGATCCTGTAGGCCCATTCTAAATTGGCAACGGATAACTCAATCTCATTGATTAATCCATAAGTCATTAGTGGTCTCTAGCAAGACATAATGACTACCCAATTCAGAATGGAGATTCAACACAACCTTTCCGAGCAAACTGCGTACGATCCTCTACATTGATATCCCGTTTAGCATAAGGCATGGAACCATCATCCTTATATGGCTAAACGTTTACTTGATCTCTTAGTGACACTGAATCCATCAAGCAAATGATATCCTTATCATTCCTTGGGTATGGCCATGCACTTTTCAGTTCACTATCAAGTGGCCAAGATATCATCTCTCACTTAAGAGAGATTTGTAGTCCCATCACTTAACCTACATACCTTAGCGTGTCTCATAGTGTACCCTATCATACCCGTACTTGGCACCTGTTACGGCCCCGTTAGGCGTATGTCAAAGCACACTACAATTCACCTAAGACCATGTAGTGATTTCTGGTCTAAGGATCCTAGTACCAGTACTACTCAAAAGAATCACTCATGATCTAATTAGTCCATGGAGTGTTTCTTTTGGCGGATCGATTTCATAAATTTAAATATGCACAAGGATATTACTATCATGAAATTAACTCATTTGATAAACAATCAATCAAGCGACAAATGTCTTATTTACATAAATACCCTCAAAGTATATTTACATAAACAGCCCTCATTAGGGCACATTCACCAACACAAAAGCATCCTAATCGAGTATGTAAGCTTCAGAGGTCTATCTATGGACTAAAGCAAGCATCTTGAAGTTGGAATCTTCGTTTTGATGAGGAAGTAAAAGGTTATGGATTCATCAAGAACGAAGATGAGCCTTGTGTTTACAAGAAAGTTAGTGGGAGCAAGATTATTTTCCTTGTCCTATATGTGGACAACATCCTGCTCATAGGAAATGACATTCCTTTGATGAAAGACATCAAACAATGGTTGGGGAGTGTATTTTCTATGAAAGACTTAGGAGAAGCTGAGACGATACTTGGTATCAAGATCTATAGAGATAGGTCTAAAAGGCTTCTGGGACTAAGTCAAGAAGGGTACATAGACAAGATATTGAAAAGATTCAATATGTCTAACTCCAAAAATGGTAACGTACCATTTAGACATGGCCTTCTCTTGAAGAAGAACCAAGGTCCTTCAACAAGAGAGGCGAGGGATACAATGAGTAGAGTCTCATATGCTTCGGCAATAGGATCTATCATGTATGCCATGTTGTGTACCCGTTCGTGTTGGAGTAGAATACATAAGCTATGCTTGTATTGTACAGTTTCCCAGTTTAATATATCGATTTGTGTTTCAGTCATATCTTGTTGTGCATTAATCATCCATTTATATTATGTAAGTAGATGATGAGGTGTCTGGTGTGACACAGTAGATCTCATCATTGGTTGAAAGACATAATATATAAATGAGGTTCGTAACCGAGATGGTTTTGGACAAACTGTCAGTCTAGATTATTATGTGATTCAGATAATTAGTTTGTCTAAACTAATTGAATCATATAGATATGCCCGGGGCATATTGAACTTGACTCTTAGGAATGATTTGTCTTGTACTGATTTAATAGACAAATCGATCCTTGTATTCTATCTCTAAATCCCTAGACTCGAGTGAGCATGAGGATTAGACATAGTGTACTTTGATCTGCCAATGGGTGAGGTCAAATGTGGCCAATAGTCTCGGTAGGTTGGGTGCGCGTGTTTAGTTACTTGGTGTGCTACTGCGGGGTGATGGTGCTCTCGAGATGAGCTCGAAATGTTTATTATACTAAACCCGGCCGGTGAACTTATGTCTGGTATAGTAAAAAGGTCGAGTGGTACTAATCTCGGAATATTAAGAAGTTGATGAATTAATTTATCAGTAAATTAATGAATTAACGAGCACTATATCTTTGATGTGGGGAGATTATGAATATAATTTAATTAAGTTGTTCCGGAAGCAATTCTGGTGTAGGTTGGTAGTGCCATAATTAATCTGTTAGTGGTACGATTAATTATGTACTGGGTTGTTGACAAAGGTAGATTTAATTAATTTAGAAATTAATTAATCCTTGTGTCCGTTGGTTGTGAATCATCCCAGGAACTGGTTTGGGATAAGTGAATCCCTGTTTCAGTTGGGAGTGATTCATCCCAGGAACTAGGTTGGGATAAGTGAATCCCTGTGACAGTTGGGAGTGTATCAGTCCAGGAATAGGATTGAAGGAAACAGAATCTGTATCAGTCCAGAAACAGGATTGAAGGAAAACAGAAACCCAGTAGGAAGACCAATCCTAAACCAACTTGGAGTCTCTCTTGTAACTCTATAAATAGACAAGGGATCAGTCATTCAATACAATTACACAATTAATCCACAGGATTTCTAGAGAGAGAAAATTCTAGAGAGAGAAAACGTTTCTCTCTCCAAGTCGAATTTTCAAGAAAGTGTGCGGCTGGTTTTGGGGTTTCTAGTGGCTGAAATTTTGGCCTTGGTCTATACCAGCTGCACGTAGCTTTCTCTCTCTGCCGGCGGTGCGTTTATAGTACGTGCCAGGTGCTGCGGGGCTAGAGTTTTCTAGCAGGTGGATTGTGGTGAGTAGCTGATCAATTGACTTCTAGTTCGTTGCCCACTCAATGTGAAGTCATAGTCTTGAGGCATACAAGAGAATCACCAAGTGCACGCTTCAAAGGTACTTTTCTAAGATTCCGCTTTAATAGAAATTTTTGTTGCGTGGTAATCGAGCAAGTGCAAACCCAGTTCCTACCAAAATCCTTTCAATTGGTATCAAAGCCTGGTTTAGGGGGTTCTGTGCTTGTTCGATTTATTACATGGTTTTATTTGCAGGTGGTTTAGAATCCCGACTATTATGGTTACGTTTGTATGGGTTTTAATTAAACTCCGGGACATGTCCAGATTTAATTTTATTATGAATGTTTGTAATAGTTTAACCACGCGCTGGAAGCCGTGTAGGATTAAATTAAAACTTTAGTAGGATTTTTTCTATGTAATTTCGATACTTTAATTTTCCTAGAAAGCCTTGTAGTAGGAAAATTGTTTTTTTTGTAATCGAAGGCGTTATGGTGGGCGACTTGGATTCGTGGGTTTTGGGTTATCATGAATTTGAAGAAACCCAGGAAAACCCAGAACGAATTGCAAGAAGACCAAATAGCGTGGGAAAAAGCGAAGGAGGAGTTGGCAGCAGGAGGCGACGCCGGCAACGATCGTCGGCAGCAAAAACGCCACCGGCAGCCAAAGGAGGGCAGCAGCAGTGCGCAGCAGTTGCCCAGGCCCGCGCGCGCCCGGCCCGTGCAGGCCGTGCGGCCGCGCGGGTGCACGGGCGCAGCGCCGTGCGCGCAGGCCCGTGCGGGCCGTGCGGGCGCGCGGCCTTCGGGCCGTGCTGCGGCCCGTGCGGCCCGGACTGCCTGTTCGGGCCGTTCGAGTTATTTTTGGCCCGTGTGGCGGGACACGAGATCAAGGCAAATGATGGAAGCAATTAAAACCATAATAGTCGGGAAATTTATTTTTCGTATTTATTTCCCATATTTATTATTTTAATTTTTATGCTTTATTTTTATGTTGTATATTAGATGCATGATTTAAAGCATGTCTGGTTTTATGGTTGCATATAACTTAGGTTAGTTAATTGCATGTTAAAACCGAAAAAAACCTCAATTTGGAAATCTAAGTGGGAGCGGGTTGTGTTATATCCCCATAGCCACCATTACGGGTTCATATGCGATGTGTGTGGGCTTGCGCGTTGGCATTAGGGCCTTCCTCCATTCGGATGAGTCCAGCCCCGAGATCGCTAGACTATAAGCTTCTGAGTAAGATGACTAGATCGAGTTTAACTAGGAGAAATGCGACACCCTCTTCATCTGAGGCGCACTATCCTGAGGTAACAAACTCATAAGTCACGTAATGGCACACACTTAGTGTACGATCTGCAGTATTCCTCCCGCGAGGTTACGCTGCTTACTTGTACGGCTAAAAGCACCGACTATTAGCTACATTGATCAAAAGATCGTTGGTCAGATAGTGTAGTTAATGAACTTGGTTCTTCTCAAACGAATGTGGGTTAGCCTAAACGTCCACTCTGCGTGGCTTACGAGAATCCCGGTGGATGAGATGTTGGTGGATTAATATTATTGTTTTGAGGGAAATCAATAATTAAATTGAATTTTCATGTTTTTCGAAAATTCTAGCATATATAACTGAAACACTATTTGTTTACTTTCCAGTTTAAATCGATATGGCATTCAATCCTTTAGCTGCTATTTCGAAAAACAATAATTTAACTGGAACTAAAAATGTCGATGGAAGTCGTAACTTGGACATTGTCCTTATGGCTGAGAGCGCTCCTGTGAGAGATCGTGTCATTGACATGATTAGTAACATCAACAAGGTTGAGGTAGTGGGAGGCGAAATCGTTGGTGAAACCAAAGTCGATACTGTCCTCCAGAGCTTGCCTCAAAGCTATGAGCGGATTCGGTTAAACTACAATATAAGTAAGATGTTGTGGAGCTCATCCGAGCTTTTGGCAGAGTTGATGGCGCCTCAAGGCTATGAGCAGATTTGGTTGAACTACAACATAAGTAAGATGTTGTGGAGTTTGGTTGAGCTACAACATAAGTAAGATGTTGTGGAGTTCATCCGAGCTCTTGGAAGAGTTGATGGCGGCTAAAAGTCTTCTTCAAGAGAAGAAGCGAGCTTTAGTCGTAGTCGAAGCTTTAGAATCTTTTTCTGAGCCTGAGGCTGGAAAGAAGAAGAGAAAGCTCGAGGGAGTAGCTAAAAAGGCACAAATTGCGCCTAAGCCAAATATTGCAAAGAAGAAGTCAAAAGACAAGTGCTTCAAGTGCAATAAGACGGGACATTGGAAAGCGGATTGTCCAAAGCTTATAAGTACGATGAATTATGCCTTAGTTACTGAGACATGTTTAGCGGCGATTCCCATAGATACTTGGTGTGTGGATTCAGGTGCCACTGACCATGTTTGTAATTCTTAGCAAGGGTTCCAAGTAACCTAGAAGCTTAAAGAAGGCGATTGGATATCTACTTGGGCGACACTACAAAAGTGTCAGTAGAAGCAGTGGGAGTAGTTAAGTTGAATTTCGAAAATTCTATCTTAGAGTTAGTTAATTGTCTTTATGTACCGAGTTTTAGAAAGAACTTGATTTCGGTTTCTAAACTCTTAAAGAACGGGTATAAGTATTATTTCTGATGACTGTGTTGTTATTAGAAGAAATGGAAAACTTATTTGTTCTGGTTCATTGGCGGACAATTTGTTTGTGGTTAACTCTAACTCCCCTGTTGCGCAAAACATAGAAATAGATAGCTCAGAATCTAACATTAAAAAGAGGAAGAAACCTTCTGAAATGAATCAGACCTATCTTTGGCATCTAAGGCTAGGTCATATAAACCTTAGTGGGATTCATAGTTTGGTCAATGATGAACCTTTGGGTTCATTAGATATTGACAGTTATGCAACCTACGAATCTTGCTTGGAATGTAAGATGACCAAGAGACCTTTTAAAGCAAAAGGCTATAGGGCTAAAGAAGTATTAGAGTTGATTCATTCTGACTAGTGTGGACCTATGACGGTCCAGGCACGAGGGGGATATGATAGGTTGGTCAATGATGAACCTTTGGGTTCATTAGATATTGACAGTTATGCAACCTACGAATCTTGTTTGGAAGGTAAGATGACCAAGAGACCTTTTAAAGCAAAAGGCTATAGGGCTAAAGAAGTATTAGAGTTGATTCATTCTGACTAGTGTGGACCTATGACGGTCCAGGCACGAGGGGGATATGAGTATTTCGTGACGTTCACGGATGACTACTCTAGGTACGGATACATTTACCTAATGCGCCACAAGTCCGAATGTTTTGGCAAGTTCAAAGAGTTTCGGGCAGATGTGAAGAAGCATCATGGTAAGAGTATCAAGACACTGCGTTCAGATCGTGGTGGGGAGTACCTATCCCATGAATTTTGAGATTACCTCACTGAGGTAGGAATTCAGTCTCAGTTGTCTGCACCTGGCACGCCACAGCAGAATGGTGTAGCAGAAAGGAGGAATCGGACTCTTATGGAAATGCTTACGTCCATGATGAGCTATAGTGATTTGTCAAGTTCGTTCTGGGGATATGCCTTGGAAACGGCAATGTATATTCTTAATCTTGTACCATCTAAAATAGTGCCTTCAACCCCAGTAGAGTTGCGGAACGGGCGGAAGTCCAGTCTAAGACATCTCAGAATTTGGGGCTGCCCAGCACATGTGCTTAAGGCAGATACGGCTAAGTTAGATGCAAGAACAGAATTAATGCTATTTGTAGGATATTCTAGGGGAACGAAAGGTGGTCTATTCTATAGTCCTAAAGATCAGAAGGTGGTGGTAAGTACCAACACTAGATTTTTAGAAGAGGACTATGTCTTAGATCACAAGCCCAAGAGTAAGATAGTACTAGAAGAGCTTAGACGACAAACTACTAATCCTGATGCACCAGCACAAGTAGATACACCACACACTGCACATGAGATCACAGATGATGCGCTACATAGGCGGTGCCTCGTCGTAGTGGGAGGGTTGTGAGACAGCCCAACAGGTTCGTTGGCGTGGGAGAGGCTTCAGACCTAGTCCCAGGTATGCCTGAACATGACCCAGTTAACTACAATGAGGCACTTTGAGATAAAGATGCAGAATCTTGGCGTAAGGCAATGATATCCGAGATGGGGTCAATGGACCACAATCAAGTCTGGGAGCTTGTGGACCTGCCTGATGGGTTTAAGCACATTGGATGCAAGTGGGTCTACAAACGTAAGAGAGGATCTGACGGGAAGGTGGAAACCTTTAAAGCTAGGCTGGTGGCAAAGGGGTATACTCAGAAAGAGGGAATCGATTATGAGGAAACCTTCTCCCCAGAAGCCATGCTTAAGTCGATCCGGATTCTCTTGGCCATAGCTGCTCATATGGATTATGAGATTTGGCAGATGGATGTCAAGACAGCTTTCCTAAACGGAAGTCTTGAGGAAACCATTTTTATGCAGCAACCAGAGGGATTCATTAAAAAAGGCCAAGAGCATAAGGTTTGCAGGCTTAAGAGGTCTATTTATGGACTTAAGCAGGCATCCAGATCTTCGAACATCCGGTTTGATGAAGTAATCCAGTCCTTTGGATTTACTCAGTGTCCGGATGAGCAATGTGTATATCGCAGACGTGATGGAGACTCAGTGGTGTTTCTTGTGCTTTACGTAGATGATATTCTATTGATTGGCAACAACAAGAAAGTGTTATCAGACGTAAAGGCATGGCTGTCCAAGCAATTTGATATGAAGAACTTAGGGGAAGCGGGACATATCCTTGGGACCAAGATTATTTGAGATCGTAGGAAACGTTTATTAACGCTCTCTCAAGCTTCATACATAGACACGATGCTGGCCCGTTTTAACATGCAGAACTCCAAGAAAGGTTTTCTACCTTTCATTGATGCTACTACCTTTCAGACTCCGGTTGTGTGGCAAATCGAACATGTAGAAGCTAAGATCATTCGCAATGTTATTTCAAGCAAGTATTGGAATAGGGATTGTGTTAAAGCTTCAAGAGTTCTGATTCTGGAATACATAGCACGAAAGTGAATTTTTTACAGGGACCGGGCAGATAATCTTTCAATGATATCATCTTTAAATTCCTAGAAAGCCTTTGTATATCGGAATTTATGTATTATGACGAAGATGTTATTTTTGGTAACTCATATTCGTGGGTTTTGATTTATCGTAAGTTTGGGTGATTTTTAATTACGTAAAAATTTGAGAAAACCCGGATGTGTCAACAAAGCGTCAAAAGAAGCGACAGTTGAAAAGGCCATAATAGTCGGGACATGTTTAATTACGTATTTCCCGTTTTATGTCCTTATCATTGCTTGTGTGTTTTCGTTTTATGTTTTTATGCATAATCGAAAACAAACAGTTTTTTTAATGAGTGCAATTAACTAAGGTAGATTATTCGCATGTTAAAACTCCAACGGTTTTGTACGTGCGAATATCCAAAGTTAAGATATTGCATGTTAAAACGTAAAAATCCTCAATTCTAAAAATCTAAATGGGAGCAGTTGGTTAATATCCCCATGGCCTCCATTATGAATTCATATTTATGTGGATAGACTTGCGAGTTGTCCTAGGGCCTTCCTCCCTACGGATGAGTCTTTAATTCATAAGATCACTAGATTGAATTTTTAAATGGGTGACTATAGTGAGTTTAATTGGAGAACCTTGAGACACCCTCACTACTAAGGCGCATTAGTATCCTAAGTAACAAACTTAGAAGTCACGTAATGGTATACATTTAGTGTACTATTTGTAGTATTCCTCCCACGAGGTCACGCTACTTATGTGTGCGGATAAAATCACTAACTATTAATTTCATTGATCAACAGATCATTGGTCAGATAGTGAAATTAATGAACTTATGTTCTTCTCAAACGAATGTGGCCTAGCATAGACGTTCACCAGTGTGACCTGCGTGAATCTTGGTGTAAGAGATGTTGCTGGAAATTAAATTATTTTAAGGATATCAATATTTTTGAAAAAGATAAAATACTGAAACTTGGCTGTTTATTTTTCAGCTTTTGATATGGTGTTTAATACAATATTTGTCACACTAAAAGAGAACAAATTAACTGGTCCAAATTATATCAACTGGAAACATGATTTGAACATTGTCCTCACGACTAAGCAATGCAAGTTCATGCTCACTGAGGTATGCCCAGAAACGCCAAATGACTAATATTGCTAAGGGCACACTTATGAGAGACCACGTACTTGAGAAGATTAGTAGCATCAATGAGATTGAGGTTTTAGGAGGTGATACTCAGGATTTGCCTCATAACTTTGAAGATTGCTAATCAGATGTTTAAGCCAGACATTGCCAAGAATAAGAAGCCGAAAGGTAAGTGCTTCAAATATAGCAAGGCAAGACATTGGAAGCCAGATTATCCAAAGCTCAAAGTACGACTATTTTGCCTTAATCACAGAGACATGTTTGGTGATGATTCCTACATATTCTTGGTGTGTGGATTCAGGGATCACTAATCACGTTTGTAATTCTTTGCAAGGGTTCCGAGTGGCCCGGATGCTTAGAGAATACGAGATAGAAGTTTACTTAGGTGACACTACCAGAGTGTCAGTGAAAGTAGTGGGAGTGGCTAGACTTATTTTCAAAATAATGTTGTAATAGTTTTTTGAATAATTGTCTTTATGATCTGAGTTTTAGAAAGAATTTACTTGATGTTTCTAAACTCTTACTGGATAGTTATAAGTTCGTTTTATCTAATCATTATATTATTAAAAAAATGAGAAACTTATATGTTCCAGTTCATTCGTGGATAATCTCTTCTCAATAAAAACTAACTCCCCTGTAGTGCAAAAGATGAGATAAATAACACATCATTGAATCGTATAAGAGGGAAGAACAGTGTAAAATGAACCAAACTCATATTTGTCACCTAAGACTAGGTTATATAAACCTTAGTAGAATTCAAAGGTTGGTCAATGATGGGCCCTTGGGCTCATTGGATATTGACAGTTACCCAACTTACGAATTCTGCTTGGAGAGTAAAATGACCAAGAAATTTTTTAGGGTCAAAGAGATTTTAGAGTTGGTTCATTCTGACTTATGTGGACATATAATAATTCAGGCCAGAGGTGGTTTTAAGTATTTTGATCTTCACAGATTACTACTCGAGGTACTGGTACATTTACTTGATGCACCACAAGTTTGAATGTTTTGGTAAGTTCAAAGAGTTTCGGACAGATGTGGAGAACCGTAATTGTAAAATTATCAAGTCATTACGATTCGATCATGGTGACGAATAACTATCTGGGGAATTTAGGAGCTACTTATCTAAAGACCTCAATCAATTTCTGTCCAACGAGAAATCCCGGGGAACTCGATTTTCCGACAGAATGAACATGAACCAAAACCTGTAAAAGCCCATCAAAATCCAACCAGAAACCCCTTTTCAATATATGAAAACTATCAGAATCACCCCTGTTTCAAACCCCAATCTTCAAAACCCAGTTTTTCTGATCAAAATCGAACCCTTAATTTTCTTTCCCATTTAAACCATTTTTCTGGCGAACCTTTTCAAAACCCAGAAAAACATATTTTCAAAATCCAAGCATTCAATTCATGTTTTGAAACCCAAACAAGGCTGAAACTATTTCCAGTGATAAAAGGAACAAAACCTACAAATAAATTTGAACCAAAAATGTGAAATCAAGCCAGTTTAGGCGCTCACGAAATTTTGACGAGATTCCAGCCGACTGGAACTATTCTGGCTGGTCGACGCCACCTTCTCTGGTGAGCTTCAAGGCAGAATTCCAAAAAAAAATTTCAATTTCTAGAAAAATATTTTTTTTCAAATCCAGCCACAGTTTTGAAAAAAAAACATATTTTTTGACTTTCGGAATTCATATTAATTAACACTAAAGAGCCTAGCTCTGATACCACTATAGGAACTATAGGCATGATTAACAAAAATTTTATGCAGCAGAAATGCCTAATTTGTGTTTTAATGTTAATTAGCCCTACGTTTAAAGCATTTAATGTTTACCCTCGTAGCGTAATCGGTTGTCGCGCCTGGATCCTAATTGATGTTTGTTCGGGAATTTGGATCACCACCAAAGCACTTCCCCAGGAGATGCTCTCTACTCTCAAGCACTGCAGTTCTCTCAGAACCGGTGCTAGCCATTTTCCTTTAGAGAGAAAAAGTTTCTTGGAAGAATTTTGGTAAAAATTTTCTTTTTTCAGAAAAATCTTCTTCTTCTCAACTGACTCTGTCTCGTATTTTTACAGACATAAGACTGAGTCAGTAAAAATCAGTTTTCGTAAATATTTAATTAATTAAATAATTAAAACAATATTTACTTTACTGATTTGGGTTTTACCAAAACCCATGGATCACCCAGTGACCCATGGATCAGACTGATGGGTCAAGAACCTTAATTTGTAATTAGGTCCCTTGATTTGTCAGCCTATTCCAATTCTTCCTAGGTACTTAATTAACTCTTAATTAATACCACAAAACTTTTCAATAATATTTAATTAAACAATTTAATTAAATACTATTTGTCTAAGTATAACAATTATACTTAGTGCAGGCAATTTTGTATCATCGAACTCTCTTATGTGCGATCCTATATGCCCATTCCAAATTGACAATGGATAAATCAATCTCATTGATTAATCAATAAATCATTAGTGGTCTCTAGCAAGACATAATGAGTACTCATTTCAGAACGGATGGTCGAATGGTGATTCAACATAACCTTCCAAGCATACCATGTACGATCATCTACATCGATACCCAATTTAGCATAAGGCATAGAACCATCATCCTTATTTAACTCAACGTTTACTTGATCTCTTAGTGACACTAATTCTATTCAAGTAAATGACAACACTTATCATTTCTTGGGCACGGCCATGCATTTCTCAGTTCACTATCAAGTGGCCAAGATATCATCTCTCACTTAAGAAAGACTTGTAGTCCCATCACTTCACCTACATACCTTAGCATGACTCATAGTGTACCCAATCATACCCGTACTTGGCAACCTGTTACGGCCCCGTTAGGTGTATATCAAAGCACACTACAATTCACCTAAGACCGTGTACTGATTTCTGGTCTAAGGATCCTCATATGAGTATTACTCAAAAGAATCACTCATGATCTCAACAATCAATAATGTTTATTTTGGCGGATCGTTTTCATGAATTAAAACATGCACAAGAATATTACATTCATGAAAATTAACTCATCTTATAAAAAGATCAATCAAATGATAAATATCTATTTACATAAATAGCCCTTAAAGGGCACATTCACCAACAAATTGGCCAATCAAAAGGGCTTGTTTTAGAGAGAATGGAAGTGGGGTGAGAATAAATTGGGCTAAAAATTGTGAAAATTCAAAAAGGAAAAATAATTGGGTAGTAGCAATACTTGCTCAAAGTTATTATTTAGGTCTTTTTAGGTCTGTTATTGTGCTTGCCTACCACTATATTATGGTAAGGGTACAAGGCATAGAGATCCTTCACTTCCTTACAATTTATTCTCCTAACTCGGTGTTGGGATTGGAGGCATGTTTTTCAAAATTTTTACGCAGCGGATTCATGCCAATTTCAATTTTAGTGTTTTAATCCTATGTTTAAAACAAGTAAATCATACCCTTGAAGCGTAATCGGTTGCCGCGTCTGGATCCTAGATTGATGTTGGTCCAAACCTTCTGCTCCGGTTATGCTTTTCAGCACCAAAATCCTTCCTTGAAGGACTCTCTACTTCCAAGCACGAAAGCCTTTGTAGATTCGGTGCTAGCCATTTTTCACCTACAGAGAAAATTGGGATTTTTCGTGTATCTTGCTTGTTCTGATTTTTCTCAATTGAAAATCATCATCCTCCTACCATAATATCACTAGGATATTTGTAGAGTTGAAATTTCCAAAATCAATATTGTAATCAATCAATTATTACTTAACTGATTTAATCATATTCCAAATCAGTATTATTACCAAATATTATTTTGCTGATTCCAAATCAGTGTTAAATAATATTTACTGATTCCAAATCAGTATTAAATAATACCTTAATGATTTGGGTTATACACCAAGTACATGGATCAACCCATGACCCATGGATCAGGCTGATGGATCAAGAACTTCAATTGCAATTAGGTCCCTTGATTTATCAGCCCATCATAATTGTTTCCAGGTAATTAATTAACTCTTAATTAATACCACAGAACTTTTCAATAATATTCAATTAAACTATTTAATTAAATCTTATTTATTTAAGTATAACAATTATACTTATTGTAGGCAAGAATACTTATTCTACATCATCGAACTTTCTTATGTGCGATCCTGTAGGCCCATTCTAAATTGGCAATGGATAACTCAATCTCATTGATTAATCCATAAGTCATTAGTGGTCTCTAGCAAGACATAATGACTACCCAATTCATAATGGAGGGTCGAATGGTGATTCAACACAACCTTTCTGAGTAAATTGCGTACGATCCTCTACATTGATATCCCGTTTAGCATAAGGTATGGAACCATCATCCTTCTATAGCTAAACATTTACTTGATCTCTTAATGACACTGAATTCATCAAACAAATGATAACACTTATCATTCCTTGGGCATGGCCATGCACTTTTCAGTTCACTATCAAGTGGCCAAGATATCATCTCTCACTTAAGAGATATTAGTAGTCTCATCACTTCACCTACATATCTTAGCGTGACTCATAGTGTACCCAATCATACCCGTACTTGAAAACCTGTTGCGGTCCCATTAGGCGTATGTCAAATCACACTACAATTCACCTAAGACCATGTAGTGATTTCTGGTCTAAGGATCCCCGGACGAGTACTACTCAAAAGAATCACTCATGATCTAAAAGTCCATGGAGTGTTTGTTTTTGGGAAATCAATTTCATGAAATTAACTCATTTGATAAATTATCAAACAAACGACAAATGTCTAAAGTAGTCCTCAAAATGGCATAAACCAATAATCTCCCACTTGCCCTTTGAAGGGCTATGTCCTAAACATTTTAAGACCAAGCTCTATTACATGTCTCTCAAACTTTGACTGTGGTATAGCTTTTGTGAGAGGATCTGCTACATTGTCGTCTGATCCTATTTTACACACTTTCACATCTTATCGATCGATAATATCTCGGATGAGGTGAAATCTTCTGAGTATTTGTTTGGTTTTCTGGTGTGACCGAGACTCCTTAGCTTGTGCGATGGCCTCGTTGTTATCACAGAACAGTTCTATCGGATCTTGGATACTCGGTATCACTCTGATGTCTGATATGAACTTCCTCAACCAAATAGCTTCCTTTGCAGCATCTGATGCAGCAATGTGCTCAGATTCTGTTGTAGAGTTGGCTGTGGTATCTTGCTTCGAGTTTTTCCAACTCACTGCACCGTCATTCAGGATAAACAAATAACCTGACTGTGACTTCATGTCATCTTGATCTGTTTGGAAAGTAGTATTGGTGTAACCTTGTATGACGAGCTGTTCTTGTCATCCATACACTAGCATCAATCCTTTAGTTCTTCTTAAGTACTTTAGGGTTGCTTTGACTACAGTCTAATGAGCCATTCATGGATCTTGTTGGTATCTGCTAGTCATGCTTAGTGCATGTGCGACATCCAGATGGGTGCACAATATGACATACATGATAGATCCTATAGCCGAGGCATATGGGACTCTACTCATTATTTCCCTCTCCTATCTTGTTGAATGACCTTGGTTCTTCTTCAAGAGAAGGCCATGTCTGAATGGTACCATACCATTCTTAGAGTTAGACATATTGAATCTCTTTAATATTTTGTCTATGTACCCTTCTTGACCTAGTCCTAGAAGCCTCTTAGATCTATCTCTATAGATTTTGATACCTAGTATCATTTCAGCTTCTCCTAAGTATTTCATAGAAAATACACTCCCCAACCATTGTTTGATTTCTTTCAACATGGGGATGTCATTTCCTATGAGTAGGATGTCGTCCACATATAGGACAAGGAAAACAATCTTGCTCCCACTAACCTTTTTGTAAACACAAGGCTCATATTCGTTCTTGATGAATCGTAACCTTTCACCTCCTCATCAAAATAAAGATTCAAACTTCGAGATGCTTGCTTTAGTCCATAGATGGACCTTTGAAGCTTACATACTCAATTAGGATGTTTTTGATAGATGTATCCCTCGGGTTGTTTCATATAAACATCCTCGAGTAGGTTTCCATTCAGGAAAGCCGTCTTAACATCTATCTGTCATACCTCATAGTCAAAATATGTTGTTATGGCAAGCATTGTCCTAATGAACTTGAGCATCATGACAGGGGAGAAGGTTTCATCATAGTCAATACCATGAGTCTGTCTGAAACCTTTAGCCACTAGTCGTGCCTTGAAGATCTCGCCAGGTTTTAATTTGAAAATCCACTTGCAATCGACAACCTTTGCCTGAATAGGAGGATAAATCAAAGTCCACACTTTATTGTCCCTTATGGATTGCATTTCAGATTCCATGGCTTGTAGCCATTTATCTGAATCCGGACTTTCTAAAACCAGTTTGTAGTTCGCGGGCTTATTAGAGTCCACCAAGATCAAATCTTGATCCTCAGTCATGAGAAATCTACTAGACCTTCTAGGTTCTTGTGTTGTTGACTCAGGTTGCTCATCTTCATGAGTTTCCATGTCAACTTCCATCTGAGTTTTTATAGATCGTTCTACATTCTCTTGTGGTTCTTGAACTTCTCCGTGTTCTATTCTACTCCCACTGTCTTTCTTGTACAGAAATTCATTCTCTAAGAAAGTAGCTTATCGAGCAACGAACACTTTGTTCTCAGTTGGGTTATAGAATTGATATCTTTTGGTTTCCTTAGGATATCCCACAAATAGGCATTTGTCAGTTTTAGGTTCAAGCTTATTACTTTGTAAATGTTTTACATGAGTTTGACAACCCCAAACTCGTAGATAGGACATATAGGGCTTCTGACCCATCCATATCTTATATGGAGTGTTATCTACTGCCTTAGATGGAATACGATTCAATAAGTAGGCAGCAGAAAGGAGTGCATAACCCCAAAAGGATATAGGGAGAGTCGTTTGGCCCATCTTTGATCGAACCATATCTAATAAGGTCTGATTCCTTCTTTCAGATACACCATTCCATTGAGGTGTTCCCGGTGGAGTTAGTTGTGAAATAATTCCACACTGTTTTAGATAGCCATTGAACTCATCACCTAGGTATTCACCTCCTCGATCGGAGCGAATAACCTTAATCCTTCTATCCAACTGATTTTCTACTTCGTTTTTAAACTCTTTGAACCTTTCAAAAGTTTCAGTTTTATACCTTATTAAGTAGACATAACCATATCTACTATAGTCATCAGTGAAAGTCACGAAGTATTCAAATCCACCTCTGGCTTGTGTGCTCATTGGTCCACATACATCCGTATGTATTAGAGCCAATAGCTCACTTGTTCTTTCACCTTACTTGTTGAAATGACTTTTTGTCATTTTGCCTTACAAGCAGGGTTCACAGGTATCATATGATTCAAAATCAAACAACCCAAGCACTCCATCCTTGTGAAGCTTTTGAACTCGCTTTTCATTTGCATGGCCTAATCCATAATGTCAAAGGTATGTTGGACTTAAATTATTTTTAGTTGATTTAGCTTTCTTTTCTATGTTATAGACTGGTTTTTCTTGGGTCAAATCTAAGATATACAGACCGTTACACATATTTGCAACTCTGTATAAAATATCATTTCGATATAAAGATAACGAATTATTCTCAATAATAAATCAAAAACCTTTATTATCCAAACTAGAAACTGAAATAATATTTCTGCTCAAAGCAAGTACATAATAAGAATTTTCAAGATCGATATTTAAACTAGAAGGTAAAGACAAAGTATAATCTCCAACTTCAACAGCAGCAACTCTTGCCCTGTTGCCCACTCAGAGATCTACTTCACCTTTCTTTGTCATCCTTCTATTTCTGAGTCCCTGCATATTAGTACAAATGTGAGCCCCACAACCTGTATCTAATACCCATGAGGTGGACATAGAAAGATTAATTTCTATAACAAAGATACCTGAAGCTGAAGGATTGCTTTCGAGAAACTTTTTGCAGTCTCTCTTCCAATGACCCTTCTGTTTGCAGAAGAGACATGTATCATCCTTTTTGGATCTTGTCTTAACAGGAGGAGCTTGTGGTTGGGAAGCAGTCTTACTGCGAGCTTTCTTGTTCTGCCCAACTGTGGCCTTGCCTTTAAACTTCCTCTTCCCTTTACCTTTCTCTACTACCAACACTGGCGTTTCCTTCTTAAGGGTCTGCTCAGTGTTCTTTAACATGCCATGGAGCTCAGGAATGCTCCTATCCATGTTGTGCATATTGTAGTTCACAAAAATCATTGTATTCATCAGGCAATGATGCCAAGATGATATCAATGGCCAATTCCCTAGGAAGGGTTGTATTCAATCGCTCTAGGGTATCAATGTACCCTTTCATCTTGATTAAATGCGTGCTAACTGATGAACCCTTCACCATCTTGCACGAAATTAAAGCTTTTATCGTAACAAACCTTTCGTTAAGGGCTTATTCACGGAACATCTCCGTCAGTGACTCGTAAATTCGAAAGGCTTCCGAATTCATGAACTGCTGTTGAAGCTCGCCCGTCATAGATGCGAGCATCAAGCAAGTCACATCATCGAAGTCGCTTTTCAGTTTATCCCAGGCTGGTTGAACAGTTACCGAAGCATTTTGTGGTGGTTCAGGTAAAGCGGTCTCTAAGACATGTAGCTTCCTTTCTTGCTTGAGAACTATTCTCAAGTTTCTTTCCCAATCTAAGAAGTTTGGTCCAACCAATTTATCCTTATCCAATATACTTCTTAGAGTAAAGTTTGAGATGACATTAGTACTAGATGATGTCATTTCTACAAAGAATAAATGCAAAATATTAGAATGAGTTTTAAAATCATTTTCCACAATAGCCAAAATTGAAATCCCAAACAATTTTGTGTTGGTGCTAGATTGTGGGCCGAAAATCCACAAAGAGTTAACCCCAGTCTTGCTTTGGCAAGTATCGTAGGGATCGGGCTCTTTTAGTAGGCAACGTTCAAATTACATTCCATGTAATCTAACGCTTTCCAATTGCATACCATGCAACTTTTCGGTGATAGGATGAACATTCCAAATGTTTGACACCATCTTATCTTTGCAAAATTAATCCCTAGTCAACTTATCGGGTCAAGCTAGGATTAATTTTCCCAAGTCAAACCATCCCTCGAGGCATCACATCAATAAATACCCAAACAATTTTTCCACATAGTGGTAGTGAGTAAAGTTTGGAACCTATTATGTGACAACCCGTCGCATGAAGAAAACCTGAGGCCCTTGGGCTCTCCAAGTCCACAGACGTTCGACACTCTGGCGAGCCCCCAAGTATGGAAGAAAAATCAACTCGGGTTTTTGGGATTTTAGTTTGATCAGCTTAACATGCATTTTTCGTTTTAACATTCATTTGGTATATCAAATAAATAAAATGAATAAAAGCAATGAATTGGGCTCTAGTCTATTACAGAGCCTTTAAAATTCTTCATATTTGGGCCTTCATTGTTGGGCTTCCGTTCCTGGGCTCCACCATGGACTCCTCTTGAAACTCCTCTTGGGCCTAACTATTACATAAAATTTTAATAGGAACGCAGGCCCAAATTCAAATGGCTCGCAGGCCCTAACTTTTAAAACATTAATAAGCCCAATTCATGCGTTAAAACACATAGATGCATATGCTCATACAAGCCCATTTTAATTATGCCAATTAATTTAAAAAATTGTGTAATTGAATATTTTCAAAATATTCTATACTATTAAAATTGATCGTGTCATAATCAATTTTAATTAATCTTTCTTTTTTCTTGTTCAATCATTTATGAAAAATGACGCATGAACATACCAAATATGTATGCAAATATTTAAACTATTTAAATAAATCATACCATATTTGAAAGCATAAATAAAAGAATAAAATTAATTTTTTTATTTATTATATAATTATCCTAATCTTATTAAGATAATTGATTTATGATATTTTCAAAATCTTGGAATCCAATTTTAACATTTTAAAACTATAATCTGATAAGATTTTATTTCATTCCAAGATTAAAATTTTAAAATCTTACCAAAATTCAGAAAATAATTTTTCTTAAATTATGGGGTAGTTTGTTAATTTAAATAAAATTCTGGGCTAGGGTTTTGAGGAGGACTCAAAGTCCAGGGATCATTCTGTAATTTAAAACCTTTTAAAACTCAGCAATCCATTTTGGTAATTAGAGGTTGTGGCGGGGGCAAACTGGTAAATTCACCCATTTAGGGTTTATGTCCCCAGCTGCCACCAGCCTCAAAAAAAATTCTTGTTTGCAGCCTCGACTCGCCGGTGTCAAATACCGGTTGTCTTCTCCGGCGCGACTGGCCTCCCCGGCACAGCAATTACAGCACCAGTCACCGTCTTGCCTCCCGATCGTAGCCTCTTCGACCGTGGAGTCCCCGACTGATGAAACTCACCGTTCGAAGATCCCATGGAGAAAACCCGACCCTTGGCCGATTCGACTTTAAGAGATCCAACGATGACATTTGCCGCGGCTTTATTCTCTAATCGATCAGGAAACCGCAGTAATCGAAGTCCGGCAAAGTCCTTTCAGCTTTCTTCGATCACCAGCACGAAGAATCGAGTCGCAAATCGTTTTTCCATTGGAGAGGTTCAAAACCCATATGCAAATCGTTTCTCCAGTGAAAAAAAATTTCAAAACAAACTAAACCCAGAACATTAAACGCGTTTTGAAACCCGATTTGAAACCCCAATTAAACAGAAAACATTTCCGGGATAATAAGGAACAAAACCCAGAAAAATTTCAAGCCCAAAACCATGAAATTTTGTTCTTCGAATTTCGGGGGAAAATTCCAGTAATCGGCGCCACCACCTCCGGCGGCCTTCAACCAGAAAATCCAAATACGAAAATATTTTAATTATTTTTCCCAAAAAAAATTTTCTTTTGCTTTCTAAAGCCCGATTTTATTAAAATCAATTTTAATTAAAAATCTAATTTCTTTTAATCAAAATCAATTTTAATATTAACTCTAAAATTAAGCCTAGCTCTGATACCACTGTTGGGATCGGAGGCATGTTTTTCAAAATTTTTACGCAGCGGATTCATGACAATTTCAATTTTAGTGTTTTAATCCTATGTTCAAAACAAGTAAATCATGCCCTTGAAGCGTAATCGGTTACCGAGTCTGGATCCTAGATTGATGTTGGTCCAAACCTTCTGCTCCGGTTACGTTTGTCACCACCAAAATCCTTCTTTGAAGGACTCTCTACTTTCAAGCACGAAAGCCTTTGCAAATTCGGTGCTAGCCGTTTTTCACCTACAGAGAGAATTGGGATTTTTCATGTATCTTGTTTGTTCTGATTTTTCTCAATTGAAAATCATCATCCTCCTACCATAATATCCCTAGGATATTTGTAGAGTTGAAATTTCCAAAATTAGTATTGTAATCAATCAATTATTACTTAACTGATTTAATCATATTCCAAATCAGTATTATTACCAAATATTATTTTGCTGATGCCAAATCAGTGTTAAATAATATTTACTGATTCCAAATCAGTATTAAATAATACCTTAATGATTTGGGTTATACAAGTATAACAATTATACTTATTGTAGGCAAGAATACTTATTCTGCATCATCGAACTTTCTTATGTGCGATCCTGTAGGCCCATTCTAAATTGGCAATAGATCACTCAATCTCATTGATTAATCCATAAGTCATTAGTGGTCTCTAGCAAGACATAATGACTACCCAATTCATAATGGAGGGTCGAATGGTGATTCAACACAACCTTTCCGAGCAAACTACGTACGATCCTCTAAATTGATATCTCGTTTAGCATAAGGCATGGAACCATCATCCTTATATAGCTAAACGTTTACTTGATCTCTTAGTGACACTGAATTCATCAAGCAAATGATAACGCTTATCATTTCTTGGGCATGGCCATGCACTTTTCAGTTCACTATCAAGTGGCCAATATATCATCTCTCACTTAAGAGAGATTTGTAGTCCCATCACTTCACCTACATATCTTAGTGTGACTCATAGTGTACCCAATCATACTCGTACTTAGCAACCTATTACGATCCCGTTAGGCATATGTAAAAGCACACTACAATTCACCTAAGACCATTAATGATTTCTGGTCTAAGGATCCTCGTACAAATACTACTCAAAAGAATCACTCATGATCTAAAAGTCCATGGAGTGTTTCTTTTGGCGGATCAATTTCATGAAATTAAATATGCACAAGAATATAATTATCATGAAATTAACTCATTTGATAAATTATCAAAGAGACGACAAATGTCTAAATTAGCCCTCAAAAGAGCATACACCAACACTCGAGTGTTTCCGTAAGGGTATAGGTTTAGAGTAGGGCTGGCAATTGCTGACACGACACGATAACCCGACACGGACACGACACGAAAAAAAGCGGGTTAGGGTTGAGATTTTTGACACGTATAATAAATGGGTCGGGTTTGGGTCGACACGTTTAAATAGCGGGTCGGGTTTGGGTCGACACGACGGGTTGGCGGGTTGACACGTGAACCCGTTAAAAAAATATTTTTTAAAAAATTAAATTTTATAACCTTAATAATTGATGAAACTTTCAAATTTCCAAATCAAAAATTCAACAGGACTTCCTATGGTGGTATTTTTTTATTTAAATTTTGTAACTGTAATTACCTTTGGATTTTATTTATTTTGGTTGGATTGAATTGGATTTTGGTTGTATTAGGAAGAATTTAAATTGATGAAATTTATGTTGATGTCATGTATAAGAATGTTATGGTTAAATTTAAATTGATGGATTTGAATTTGATAGATACAAATTTTAGATGGTGTTATTATAAATAAACATGTATGTTTTAGTCTCATTGACAAATTCAGTCCCCTTTTTCTGTGGTGAAAATTTGGACCGAAAAATTACCAATCAACAATTAAACAGGTTACGCGGGTAAGGTTCGGGTCGACACGATTATAAATGGGTCGGGTTAGGGTTGGAGTTTTCGACACGATTAATTAAATGGGTCGGGTTAGGGTTGGGGGTTTCTCGACACGCCAACACGCCAACCCGAACACGATAACACGAACACGACACGAATTGCCAGCCCTAGTTTAGAGGTCCTTTACTTCCTTACATTCCACCATTATACTGCTGCGATGGTACAAGATTTAAATATCCTTCACTTTCCCACTTATTTATTTTGAGTACATTGGTCCTTCAAAAAAAAAAAATTTTTTTTTTTTTTAGACAGCACTTACAAAGAACGGCACCTAGTTATATTGGTATATTTGAGCAAGAATTTTCACTACCTAATAGAATTTAGAATGGAGAGGTCGAAAAGGAAGGTTTAGAAGGGATGTTTATGGAAAGGAGGTCAAAGAAAAGGATGGGCTCAAGGGGTTAATTCTAGGGATTTATTGGATGGTAAAAGAAAAATATGGATTCTAGGGGCCTTTATCCTTTTGACAAATCACTGACGCATAAATAATTTTTGTATGTATAATATAGTCAAGTTCTAGATCCATTAATGAATATAAGACTAATCATTCAACAAAGAAACATTAAGTCATATTGAGACTAGGCTTAAAATTTCTCACAAAAAATTTGGGGTTTTGTGACTAAATCTAAAGGCAATAGCTAATGTCCAATTCACGTGTCACAATCCTAATTACTAAAGGCTAAACATATATTTCATACATCACTAAAGGCTACTAAAAATACACTTAAAGGGGTTTTAAGAAAATGTTTTTTATTTTGAAGAATTCTAGAGCATAATCATTTTTATGAGAAATTTATTTTTAGGCAAGGGACTTAATCATTTTCTTCATTCATAATTAGTCATCATGAAAATAAGCTTATTTAGAGCCATTCACCCTCCCCCACACTTATGTCAAAAATAGAACAGAGATATAAAGTGCAGTGTGTGAGAAAGGTGTAAACTAGCTCAACATTTCATTCAAAAAGACATCTTATTATTTGAAAAGGAAAAATTACTAATCTATCAGAAGATAACTAAAACAATTATGAGTAGATTTAAGAGTAAAGGATATTCTTTAAATGTGGCATTATCACTTTGAGACTAGGTTTGATTGCTTCCGCTATTTGATGTTTCAGGGCAGTCAGATTCCTCAGATGTAAGGTGATATTCTTCATCCTGGAACGTCCTATCCGATGGTTTGCATGTCAGTTCATCAAGCTCATCAGTCTCCCTGTATTTAGGGGTGAAAGTGGTTCGGCCGAAACCGACCAAACCGGTCAAGTTTTATCGGTTTGGCCGGTCTCAAAATATATATACGGTTCAGTCGGTTTGACAAATTTTCAAACCGATAGATACGGTTCGGCCGATGGTTTCAATAATAAAACCGGCCACTTTGGCCGGACCGGCCATTTTTAATTTAATATATATAATAAATATATTTAATTAATTCCTTCCTTTCTGCCTTCTTTCCCTTCTCTCTTTCCCATCTCCGTTTCTGCCCTAATTTTTTATCCTCGTTCCCGCGCACCTCCTTCTCCCAAGCTGTCTCCCCATCATCAGCAATAGTCACCAATAATTTTCCGGGGAAAGAGGCTTCTCCTGAGTAATTACTTCCAATTCCTGGGAACCAGTTGGCTGCCCAACCTTGATATTGGAACATCGTCAGCAGAGTTTTGAGCCTTCCTCCACCGTCGCCTCCTCACTGCTGCCTCCTTCCCTCGGCCTCAATCCACAGCAATAGATCTATTCCAGGTGATTATTCATATTTTTTATTTTCATTTTGAATGAATTTGCAATAGTTGCAAAGCTTTAACCACAGATAAGGTGACAATTGTTTGACTCTGAACAGTATGAATAAATTTTTATGTGAAATGGATATTTTATTTGTTCATACTTTAGTTTCTACATTTTTTTCATGTCTTTTAAAGAAATTGTCGATGGATGATGAGACTCATGCAATTGTCGATGTACAAATGGAGGAGAACCGTGAAACAAGGGAAACCAATGAGGTTGAGCCTGAGCTTACGAAAGAATTAGGAGACACAACAAAACCTTCTTTGGAAAAAGTATCCATGCGAAAGAAGAAAGTCTCACAGGTATGGGACCACTTCGTTATTCCAAATCCAGTTCCAAAGATTGATCCTAGGTGTAAGTGCAAATATCGCAATAAGAGTTATGCTTATAATCCAAGCAAGACTGGTACTAGTAGTTTGTGGAATCATCTGAATTATCAGTGTAGAAAATGTCCTTATGGAAAACAGGAGGATAAGAAACAAAAGACTTTAGTTTTTTAACCGAATGTTGGAAATTTGACAGCTGTGACTTTTACTAAAGAAATGGGTAGGAAGGCTTTGGCTAAGATGATAATTATGGATGAACTCCCATTTTCTTTTGTTGAAAAATTGGGATTTAAGTACTTTTGTTCTGTAATTCAGCCCAAGTTAGTGATGTCTACTCGTGTTACATTGGCTAAGGATGTCATAAGATTGTATGTTGAAGAGAAAGAAAAATTGAAAGCCATGTTTTCTAAATCCTCAAATCAATTTTGCTTTACAACGGATACGTGGACTTCAGTGCAAAACATTAATTATATGGTTTTAACGGTGCATTATATTGATGATGATTGGAAGTTACAAAAAAAATATTGAATTTTGAGGTTATTCCTAATCATAAAGGAGTGACAATTGGGAAAATGATTGAGGCATGTTTGATTGCATGGGGTATTGAGAGAGTTTTCACAATTACTGTGGATAATGCAAGTTCTAATGATGGTGTCATTTCTTATATGCAAAGAAATATTAGAAATTGGGGAAATTCAGTATTGGATTGTGAATTTTTGCATATGCATTGTTGTGCTCATATAATAAATTTGATTGTGACGCATGGTTTAAAAGATTATGATTCTTCTATTCGAGTTATCAGAAATGGTGTTAGATATGTTAGATCATCTCCTTCTAGGTTGGCAAAATTTAATGAATGCGTGAAATCAGAAAAATTGGAGATTGGAGGAAGTGTTTGTTTGGATGTTCCTACTAGATGGAATTCTGCATTCTTAATGTTAAATTCAGCTTTAAAGTTTAGGAGAGCTTTTGATCGTATGAGAGATGATGGACAATATATGCAATACTTTAGTGAGGGTTCGAGTTTTGTTGGACCACCTTGTGATAGAGATTGGGATGCTGCTAGTTGTTTCATAAAATTTCTTGAGTTGTTTTATGATATGACAAAAAGATTTTCTGGATCATTGTATGTTACTTTAAATACTTACTTTCATGATATGTGTGCAATGTACACTCATATAACTAATTGTGAGAAATCTAGTGATACAAAGTTGAGTGTCATGGCTTCCCAAATGAAAGTGAAGTATGATAAGTATTGGGGAGATGTGGAGAAGAGTAATCCTTTATTATTTGTTGCTGTGGTTCTTGATCCCCGTTACAAACAAGAGTACATTAATTGGAGTTTTATGGGTATGTATGGGGATTCTGATATTGCAATTAGGATGAGCAGAAAAGTAAAAGACACTTTGAGGAAGCTATATGAGCATTATGAAACATTAGATCCTGAACATGGCAAGGAGAAAAGTGCATCTTCAAGCAGTAATGTGGTGGGTGACAGTTTTAAAGATGACAGTGTTGATATACATCAGAGCCATTTAAAAAAATTTTTGTCTTTCATGGAATCAGGAGACAAAGGGGAGAGAAGTGAATTGGAGAAATATTTGACTGATGCCAAAGAGAATATACATGGATCATTTGACTTGTTGGATTGGTGGAAGACCAATTCGAAAAAGTATAAGATTTTATCTAAAGTTGCTAGAGATGTGTTGGCTATCCCTGTTTCTACAGTTGCATCAGAGTCTGCATTTAGCACAAGAGGTCGAATTTTAGACCCTTTCAGGAGTAGTCTTACTCCTAGAACAGTGCAAGCTCTTATATGTATGCAAAATTGGTTGAGGAGTGAAATGGTTTAAGAAATTATTCATTTACGGGATTCTTTGCAAGAGATTGAAGAGCTTGAAAATGTTGAAAAAGGTACAATTCAATGTTCCCTCTTTATATAATACATAAATGTATGTTATGTTGACTTATTTTATTATTATTGCTAACAAAGTAATACTTGTTTTTTTTTTTATAGATTTTGCCAACTCTCTAAATATTTGCACGGATAATATCGAGTGACAACATCTCAACACATGTGGCGTGCAATCTTCTTTGGCTATTCTCAATCTTTGGCTCTTCTTTGGCTCTTCTGCAGCCAATGGTATTGTACTCTTAAACTTGTATTTTTTGAAGCACTCAAACCTGTGTATCTGTACTTTGGAGGCTTTGTTGCTGCAGCGCGTATACCCTGTACATTGAATTGTATTATATAAAGAAGAAACATTGAATTGTACCTTTTTCAACATTTTCAAGCTCTTCAATCTCTTGCAAAGAATCCCGTAAATGAATAATTTCTTGAACCATTTCACTCCTCTACCAATTTAACAAGGGAGATCACATCAGGATTATATAGACATCAGATCAGCGAATACTTGACATCAGATTAACATACAATAGATATTAGATCAATAATATAAAAGAAATCATACAGTAGAACTAAAACATACTTAACAAGGGAGATCACATCAGGATTATATAGACATCAGATCAGCGAATACTTGACATCAGATCAACAGATAATAGATATCAGATCAAAAATATAAATGAAATCATACAGTAGAACTAAAACATACTTAACAAGGGAGATCACATCAGGATTATATAGACATCAGATCAGTGAATACTTGACATCAGATCAACAGACAATAGATATCGGATCAAGAATATAAAAGAAAACATACAGTAGAACTAAAACATATTTAACAAGGGAGATCACATCAGGATTATATAGACATCAGATCAGCGAATACTTGACATCAGATCAACAGACAATAGATATCAGATCAAGAATATAAAAGAAATCATAGAGTAGAACTAAAACATACTTAACAAGGGAGATCACATCAGGATTATATAGACATCAGATCAGCGAATACTTGACATCAGATCAACAGACAATAGATATCAGATCAAGAATATAAAAGAAATCATACAGTAGAACTAAAGCATACTTAACAAGGGAGATCACATCAGCATTATATAGACATCAGATCAGCGAATACTTGACATCAGATCAATAGACAATAGATATCAGATCAAGAATATAAAAGAAATCATACAGTGGAACTAAAACATACATAACAAGGGAGATCACATCAGCATTATATAGACATCAGATCAGCGAATACTTGACATCAGATCAACAGACAATAGATATCAGATCAAGAATATAAAAGAAATCATACAGTAGAACTAAAACATACTTAACAAGGGAGATCACATCAGGATTATATAGACATCAGATCAGCGAATACTTGACATCAGATCAACAGACAATAGATATCAGATCAAGAATATAAAAGAAATCAATCACTAGAACTAAAACATACTTAACAAAGGAGATCACATCAGGATTATATAGACATCAGATCAGCGAATACTAGACATCAGATCAACAGACTATAGATATCAGATCAATAATATAAAAGAAATCAATTATTTTTGTGAAGTTTTGTTTTGGGTACAAAATGTCACGGGTTCGAATCCTGTCATCCCTAGTCATTACTGCTCAAAGTAGCAGTAATGGGGGATCGCCTGAGATCGATTCAAATTGGACATAATTTTTCATTTTTATGATACGATCCATAAATCTCCTTTTGATAGTCTATATTCGGATATATTTTCATTGACTGGCTGGGTAGTTACCACTTTCAAATGATCGTTTCCATTGATGTTTTACAAAATATATTATCCACAATTATTGTATTTGTGTGTACTTGTTTTTTTGAAATAAAACGTAAATTTGTTTGAAACCGTCCAAATCGGCCGAACCAAACCGTCTAAATATGGTTTGGCCGACTTGGTTTGGTATATTTATTTGGCCGACTTGGTTTGAAAATTTGTCAAACCGTAGTTATTGGTTTGGCCGGTACTTTAGCCTTCAAACCGGCCAAACCGGCCGATTTACACCCCTACCTGTATTCGACCCTTGCTCCGTGGCATATTTCCATAACCAAGCTTGGGTAAGGAATTTCTGCACACAAATTCTTGTGACTGAACTATATCATGAAAGAATAGATAAAATTCCCTCAGGTTCAATCCTTCCCCCAGGTTCAATTCCCCCATTCATTTGAAAAGAAAAAACAATATTAATATTGAATTATTTCTTATATTCATCGTTATTTAAACTGGATTGCTATTTGTATAACTAAATTGCTATTTGTATCACAAAAAAAATCAAAATAATTATGAAATGACGAAAATGCCCTTATGAAGGAAAAAAGTAGAAAATGGCTAAGTAAATGTCGAAAACGCAACTAAAATGCGTTTTCTCCATATACACAAACGCAGAGAATAACGTTTCTGAAATGTAAAATTTAATACTGATGACGTTTTAATACAACAAAAACTTCAAAATTCTCCGATAATGACAACAAAAAATGTATCACTTTAACGTTTCATGTTTATCAAAAACGTCAAACTGGAACGTTTAAACCTGGCTCGCTCGTTAAAACGGTGCGTTTCCACCATGGCTCGCTCATTTAAATGGTGCGTTTCCACCATGGCTCGCTCGTTAAAATGTCGCTCGTTAAATGTCGCTCGTTATGGGACGTAGTTGGACGTAGCGGGACGTATCCGGACGTAGCTGGACGTATCTAGACGTGGCGATAGTTGTTTTGGACGTAGCGAGACAAGGTAGACTATGTTCTGTGAAAAATTCAGCTAAAAGTCACACGCATGGATGTAGACGTAGCGAGACGTGGTTCTAGTTGTTTTTGACGTGGTGCTAGTTGTTTTTGACGTGGCAGAACAACAAGAACAACGTCTCAAAACACTAGAACCACGTCCAAAAAAGTCTACATCCAGACATGTGAATTGAAACTTATTTTTTCACAAAACATCTCAACTCGTCTCAGACCAACTATAACCACCTCCAAAAATGTCTACATCCATTCATGTGAATAAAATCTGATTTTTTTCACAAAGATAGTCCACCACGTCTCAGAACAACTAGAACAACGTCTCAAAACACTAGAACCACGTCCAAAAAAGTCTACATCCAGACATGTGAATTGAAACTTATTTTTTCACAAAACATCTCAACTCGTCTCAGAACAACTATAATTACGTCCAAAAACTTCTACATCCATTCATGTCAATTTTAACTGATTTGTTTCACAAAAACAGTCTACCACGTCTCAGAACAACTAGCACCACGTCTCAAAACACAAGAACCACGTCCAAAAACGTCTACATCCATGCATGTGAATTTAAACTGATTTTTGCACAAAACATCTCAACTCGTCTCAGAACAACTAGAACTACGTCCAAAAACGTCTGATGTGGACCGAAATGTGCATAATCTATTATCTAAGGGTTTTGAAAAGATAAAACAAATAAAACGGATATACAATTCTCAGAAATGATCATGATCTCATATCTAAGAGTTGTAATGAGATAAAAAAATAAAATGACCATTCAACTCTTAAAAATGTTCATGATATCTGATCTAAGAGTTTTGTGAATATAAAACAATTAAAATGACCATATTACTCTTAGCAATGTTCATGATCTTGTACGTAGGTGTTATAATAAGATAAAACAAATAAAATGGCCATACAACATCTCAACTCGTCTCAGAACAACTAGAACCACGTCAAAAAATGTCTACATCCATTCATGTGAATTTAAACTGATTTTTTTCACAAAGACAGTCTACCACGTCTCAGAACAGTTAGCACCATGTCTCAAAACACTATAACCACGTCCAAAAACGTCTACATCAAGGCATGTGAATTTAAAATGATTTTTTCACAAAACATCTCAACTCGTCTCATAACAACTATAACCACGTCCAAAAACGTCTACATCCATTCATGTGAATTTAAACTGATTTTTTTCACAAAGACAGTCTACCACGTTTCAGAACAACTAGCACCACGTCTCAAAACACTAGAACCACGTCTAAAAACGTCTACATCAAGACATGTGAATTTAAAATGATTTTTTCACAAAACATCTCAACTCGTCTCATAACAACTATAACCACGTCCAAAAACGTCTACATCCATTCATGTGAATTTAAACTGATTTTTTTCACAAAGACAGTCTACCATGTTTCAGAACAACTGAAACACGTCTAAAAAAACTAGCACCACGTCCAAAAACGTCAACATCCGTACATGTGAATTTAAACTGATTTTTTTCACAAAGACAGTCTACCACGTCTCAGAACAATTAACACCACGTCTCAAAACACTATAACCACGTCCAAAAACGTCTACATCAAGGCATGTGAATTTAAAATGATTTTTTCACAAAACATCTCAACTCGTCTCATAACAACTATAACCACGTCCAAAAACGTCTACATCCATTCATGTGAATTTAAACTGATTTTTTTCACAAAGACAGTCTACCACGTTTCAGAACAATTAGCACCACGTCTCAAAACACTATAACCACGTCCAAAAACGTCTACATCAAGGCATGTGAATTTAAAATGATTTTTTCACAAAACATCTCAACTCGTCTCATAACAACTATAACCACGTCCAAAAACGTCTACATCCATTCATGTGAATTTAAACTGATTTTTTTCACAAAGACAGTCTACCACGTTTCAGAACAACTAGCACCACGTCTCAAAACACTAGAACCACGTCTAAAAACGTCTACATCAAGACATGTGAATTTAAAATGATTTTTTCACAAAACATCTCAACTCGTCTCATAACAACTATAACCACGTCCATAAACGTCTACATCCATTCATGTGAATTTAAACTGATTTTTTTCACAAAGACAGTCTACCATGTTTCAGAACAACTGAAACACGTCTAAAAAAACTAGCACCACGTCCAAAAACGTCAACATCCGTACATGTGAATTTTAACTGATTTTTTCACAGAACATCTCACCCCGTCACATAACAACTAGCACCACGTCCAAAATTACGTTTTTTCTTCAATGCCAGAATGGTGCGTTTGCACCATGGATGAAACGCCAAAATGGGGCGTTTCATCCACGGTTCGCTCGCCCAAACGGGGCGTTTTTTGCCCAGCAAAAACCTAAAAACCTTCAACTCTTCTGTACATGTCAAACACACACCATTTTTACGAGCGAACCATGGTTAAAATGCACAATTTTAACGATTTGATTGACTAAAAACGCATCATTTTAACGAGTGAACCATGGTGGAAACTTCCCAGTTTGACGTTTTAGATGCCATAAAACTCTGTAATTTAGCATTTTTGGCCCATTGAAACGCAATTTTGGTTAAATTGTGCATGTCCAAAACGTTTTTTCATTGCGTTTTGAAAGAGAAAAAACTCAATTTTGCCCCTTTTTTACATAAAATCTGTCAACTTATCAAGAATTTTGTTCATAAGGGCATTTTGATCATAATTAATTTTTTTTTTGTGATACAAATAGCAAATTTGTGATACAAATAGCAAGTCCCTTATTTTAACTATGGATACAAATAAACTAAGCTATGCGAGAACGGGTCGATCGAAGTTGTCCGAGTTCAAACCTATAATATACAGATTCGGTAGGCTTTTCGAGGCTATTGATTCTAAATATACATTAAAGTAAAGTCTAAAATTAGTCTTTATAATATTTTAAAATTTTATTTTTAATAATTTTATTTTAAAAATTATAGTTGAGATCATTAAACTTTCATTTTTATTTATTATTGGTCATCCTGTTAAAGTCACGGATAATTTTTTATGGGGCTATTTTTGTCAATTTCATTACCTCAAACACTGTTCTCCAAACCCTCAGCGCCTCCCTTCTTTCCTTTCCGCTTTTCCTCTCGTCGGTTTTTCCACTCCCTGTATCCAACCACCGCCAACCGCAGGCGACCATCCCTCTCCCTCGTTTGATCCGCGCCCCACCTCTGTCGACTTTCTCTTGCCTGTAGCGCCAAAACCCAATAACCAAAATCAGGGTTAAGGTTTTCAATCTTGCACCAAATTCGTTGAAATTTTCTCCAAATAAATCATAAGGAAAAAAGGGGGAAGGGAGGCGGAGGACATGGTGATTACGACGGGACATATGCTGATATTGTTCAATTAAATAACCAAGTGAGTATACCTTTTATAGCAAGACGGAGATCTTGGTGCATCATTCAGTTATTGGCTTTTGGCTTTTATTCTCATAAGTCGTCAGCTATTTTCTTGGTATGGAGGGAGATGATAGTGGCGTGAGAGTGCTAGTGGACAGAGAGGAAGCAAGAGGGAAGTTGAAGGTAGGCATGTCTATGATTCGGTTAGCCAAATAACGCCGAGAAGCTGCTCGTCCTTCTCGTAATTTACTCCTTCAATTTGCACTTTTCGTTCAATTGGAGTTTTTCCTCCAAATTTTGGATTTTCAATGGAAATTCGCTGATTATTTTTGTTTTTCCTTTCCTGTAGATAGGTGAATGGGAAGGTGACGTCCGTACTGGTAGTTATTATGTAATTGTTGGACAACATCTGTAGATTGATTTTTCTTCTACAACGGTGATTGGGTGGGTGGTGTGTAGAAGATGGTGATGAACTGGTGGCAACAAAGGTGGGAGAGGAGGGTGAGGGAGGTGAAGATTGAAAAAAAAAAAAAAAAAAAAAATTTAAATAGAAAACTCCCCACGTGGATTGGAATGTGTTTTTATGCTTTTGTCCTAAAAAATATGTCTGTTTTAGGACCAAACATTTTGATAGAATGATCAAAAATAAATTAAAAAATAAAAATTTAGTTATATTAAATATTATTTTTAAAGAATGATGATAAAAATAAAATTTTATAAAAGGATGATGACCAATTTTACAAATCACTCTCAAAAATATTTTCGTTTGACCAGTTAACGGAGCATTCAGACGAAATGATCAAAATTAAATAAAAATAAAAGTATGATGACCTCAAATATAATTTTTAAAGTAAAATGATCAAAAGTGAAATTTTGAAATAGTATGATGATCAATTTCAGATTTTACTCTATATTTTATGATAATAAGAAAACTTGTCAAGCTCAAAATTAAGCACGGCTCTCGTGAGCTTGATCTTGAGCTTGTAAGTTATCGAGTTCAAACGTAAAGTTCAAACTTGATAATTATGTCTCGAGGTTGAGCTCTAGCTCCAAAAATGAAGCTCGAACTTGAGTCTGGCCATTTTAAATTTTCAGAATTAGCCACCATCCTATAGTCAATTTCTGATTTTGGTCATCATATTTTGAAAATTATTTTTATGGTCATCATATTTTACTTTTTTTTTTTTTCATAAAATGTCACTCCGTCTCTTTAGTCCGTTATGCTTAACGGAAGCTTGGACACATGACTATTATACAAGGACAGAATTGATATTTCGGCCAACTGTACTTCAGTTTAACTACCCACCCTTTTCATCTCCCTCCACTTTTGTTGCTTTTTTCGAAAAACGAACTCGAACCCCGAAGAACTTCCAGAGTCATCGAGCGAAGCGAGAGTTCAAAAAAATTTTGGCAGCGATTCAACAATATTGTGAAACCCCTCAAATCGACTTGACTTCGTGTAAATAAATAATAGTCGATTAACAAATAAATAACGATTTCTTTTATTTCATTGGCCTAAATTAGTGATAATTAAATTTTTTCGAATAAGACTTGAATTAGAGAATATTAATTGGGAATTTTAGAAACGAAAATTTAGGAAGGAGATGAATAAAATGAAATAAAATAGTTAATAAAACAACAACTTAGGATATATATATATATATATAACTTACATACATATGCATAATTGGATGAAAGCATAAGACGGTGGATAAGTATAATATTAATAATAATAATAAATAAATAAATAAATAAATACTACAGTAGGGGGCTAGTGAATATAGGCTTCCCACATATGGGTTTATAGAGATGAAACATTGTTGGAGCATGATTGACGCTGATTATGTTGTAAATATAGCAAATTGATATGGTACATAATTAGATTGATATTAGTCTAATTAGGTGATATTTTTACCATGTTTGTAGATATGCTTTGTACTATAAATCAGGCTACTTAGCATCAATACAAGACAAGAAGAATATACAGAAAACATTCTCTTCAATTTGTGTGATTTGTTAATGGTATCAGAGCTTTGATCCTCATTGATCATGGCTAAGCACGGTGAAGAGTCCAGCAAGAATACAGGTGAAGAAACAATGAGAAGGAAAACAATTTCTCCGTACGATCTTACGGCCAATGACAACTCCGGCAGTTTGATTAGTCAAGTTCTGCTTAAAGAAGAAAATTACGCAGAATGGTCAACTTCTTTGCAAATGGCTCTTCAAGCAAGAAAGAAATTTGGATTTGTTGACGGCACTCGCCCAGCCGTCAGAAGATTCTGAAGATTTGGAAGATTGGCGTACTATCCAATCTCTCCTTTGTTCATGGATTATGAACACTATAGAACCATCGTTGCGGTCATCAATTGTGCACACTGAAATTGTGACGGCCAAAGAATTGTGGGATGACATTAGAGAACGTTACTCTATTGTCAATGGACCTCGTGTTCATCAGTTAAGGTGTGAGCTGACAGATTGCAAACAAGCCGGACTTAGTATTGCGGTGTACTATGGTAAGTTGAAGAAATTATGGGGTGAACTGTATATTACGAACGTATACCTGGATGTCCGGTTTGTGCCCATTGTGTTTGTGGCATTAAACAGGTACTCGAAAAACGCAGAGAAGATGAGAAAATTCACCAATTTCTCATGGGATTGGATTCGAATTTGTATGGTACTGTTCATTCTACTGTTTTGTCTACTGATCCTATGCCGGCATTAAACCGGGTGTATGCTTTGATGGTTCAAGAAGAAAGAGTTCGCACTGTTGCAAGACTCAAGAAGGAAGTCAAGTTATGCGTTTAATGCCACCGCCGGCGCCGTCGTCGGCGGTGGCGACTGGGCAGAGTCCGGAACCTGTCTTGTTCCATTTGCAGCCGAGGCGGACATGATTCGTCCGCCTGCTTTGAGTTGATTGGATATCCGGCGTGGTGAAGCGATAGACCCCGTGGAATCGCAGGCAATAATGGTGGAAAACTGCCGGACTTGCAGGGACGGGCGGGCTGAACTTCGGCCCTGGAATTAGCTCCGGAGGGTTTCCTGGTATGGAGGACAACTTCCGGGTGGCGGACAAGGTCGATCTGCACCTGGGTTTCTTACGCCGTTTGCTACCGGACATGAAAGGAACAGCGGTCGGGCTGGGAATGCTAGAGGAGGACGACGCGTGAGTGGCACGCGCGCACCAGGGAGCTTTCATGCACATGTCAGTGCATTTAATGAGTTTCCTTCTCAAAATAATATTAGCAATCCTGGTCCTTCCAATTCAGTGGAGAATACTGTAGCTACTGGTTTTAGTCCAGTACAGTGGGAGCAATTAATGACTTTCCTTAATAAAACCGATGCCTCTGAAAATCTGTCTGGTAATATTATTTTTAATTATTGGATGTTTGATAGTGGGGCAACCCATCATATGACAGGCTCCACTGATTTTTTTATGGATCTTCAAAATATTCCTCCAAGCCCCATACAACTTCGAGATGGCACATTTTCTATGGCTAATAAGGCCGGAACAGTTCGGCTGAGCACCTTGGTGATCTTATATGATGTACTCTATGTTCCTAGTCTCAAATGCAATTTGATTTCGTTGTATCAATTACTGAATCAATCAGATGTAACTGATCTGTTTTCTAATCAATTTTGTGTCATTCAGGACCGCACTTCGAGGACGCTGATTGGAGCGGGTGAGCAAGTGGGGGGCCTATACTTCTTCCGGGGACCAGTTTTAGTTTCATCTGTCCATGTTCAGAATACAGATGACATTGAAGTATGGCACCCACGTATGGGACATCCGCCTGTCAAGATTTTAAAATAGCTTTCTCTTGGTAATAGTGATGTTTTGGATAATAAGGCATGTGACGCCTGTCTTAGAGCTAAGCAGTGCCGGGATTATTTTCCTATCAGTTTTAATACATCTTCTGAGTTATTTGCATTGGTTTATTGTGATGTCTGGGGCCCGTATAGGACTCCAACTGTTAATGGTGCATATTATTTTTTGACTATTGTTGATGATTGCTTTCGTGCCACCTGGCTGTATCTTCTTCATGACAAAACCGAGGTGTCAACCCGTCTTCGGCAATTCATTGTCATGGTTTCATGCCAATTTGGGACACAAGTTAAATCTATTCGAAGTGACAATGGATCAGAGTTTATAAGTCTAAGTTCTTATTTTTGTGAGCAAGGAATTCTGCATGAGACCTCATGCGTTGGCACACCTCAGCAAAATGGACGAGTAGAACGCAAACACCGTCACATACTGAATATTGCTCGTGCTTTGAGATTTCAGGCACAGTTACCTATTCAATTTTGGGGTCACTGTGTTATGACTGCGGTATATCTGATAAATCGCACTCCCACACCTCTTTTGAATGGACGCACGCCATTTCAATGCTTATATGGAAAGTCTCCTTCGCTGACACATTTGCGAGTGTTTGGTTTTTTGTGCTATGTGCACAATAAGTACCATAAGGGGGATAAGTTTTCTAGTCGAAGCAGGCGGTGTGTTTTCCTTGGATATCCTTTTGGAAAGAAAGGATGACAAGTTTATGATCTTGATCAACAAGTTTTCTTGATATCCTGGGACGTGCATTTTTGTGAAGATGAGTTTCCATTTGCTCAGGGTCCCGGTGATCAAATAGTTCTGGGCCCGTCGTCTTCTGTTATTGTTGAAAACGAGGAGGATTCTATTGCATCGTCTCTTCCCGTACAATCTCCTCCCGTACAGTCTCCTCCTGATGAGCTGGGTCGTGGTCATCGGGTTAAAATTCCCTCTACTCGTCTTCGTGAATATGTCTCCCATACGGTTTCTCCCCCACTCTCACCTCAGTCTCTCCTGCTCCGTCAGCCTCCTCAGGTACTCCCTATCCGCTGTCTCATTATGTTGATTGTACTACTTTTTCTCCTCAGTACAGGACTTTTCTTGCTGCCATTACGAATGGGATTGAGCCTACGACATTTCAGGATGCTGTCACTAATCCTCAATGGCGTAAGGCTATGCAATCTGAAATTGCTGCTCTTGAAACAAATAAGACGTGGTCTCTTAACACTATCTCTCCTGGTAAACGGGCCATTGGTTGCAAGTGGATATACAAACTCAAATATAAATCTGATGGGACCCTCGAACGGCACAAAGCTCGCTTGGTTATTTTGGGCAACAACCAAGTGGAAGGAATTGATTATAAGGAAACATTTGCTCCGGTCTCCAAAATGGTGGCAATCCGGACTTTTCTGGCAGTCGCAGCTGCTCGACAGTGGTAGATTAATCAGATGGATGTCCATAATGCCTTTCTTCACGGTGATTTGGAAGAAGAGGTATATATGAAACTTCTACCCAGATTTCAGTCTACTCTCCCGGGTCAAGTCTGTCATCTTCATCGGTCTCTGTATGGCTTGAAACGGGCCCCACGCTGTTGGTTTACGAAATTAGCTCGGGCTCTTCGCCAGTATGGGTTTGTTCAGTCCTCGACTGATCATTCACTATTCACTTTTGGTCGTGCTGATATTCGGTTGCAGATTCTTGTCTATGTGGATGATCTTGTTATTTCCGGAAATAACTCTGTCGCCATCTCCTCCTTTAAAACTTATCTCAGTCACTGCTTTCACATGGAAGACCTTGGTTTCCTTAAGTATTTTCCGGGCATTGAGGTTGCTCGCAATGCTACTGGTCTATTCCTCTGCCAACGGAAATATGCTTTGGATATTATTTCAGAGGTTGGCCTTCTTGGTGCCAAGCCTGCTAGTTTTCCTTTGGAACCTAATCATCATCTTAGCTTGGCCGATACTGATCCACTTCCTGATCCTGACCGATATCGACGCCTAGTGGGTCAGCTTATCTATCTGGCTGTTACTCGCCCCGAACTTTCTTATTGTGTTCATGTCTTAGCCCAGCACATGCAGTAGCCTGTTCAAGCTCATTGGGATGCTGCTCTTCGAGTTGTTCGGTATCTAAAAGGCACTCCTGGCCAGGGTATTCTCTTACGTGCTGATTGTGATCTCCAACTCTATGCATGGTGCGATTCTGATTGGGCCAGCTCTCCACTTACACGTCGTTCTCTCACTGGATGGTTCATATAGTTAGGCCACTCTCCTATTTCTTGGCGCACCAAGAAACAGCAGATCGTTTCTCGATCATCTACTGAAGCTGAATATCGAGCAATGGCTTCTACCACCTGTGAACTTAAGTAGCTGAAATCTCTTCTACACAGTCTTGGTGTAGCTCATCATCAGCCCATGCGCTTGTTTTGTGACAACCAGGCTGCTCTTCATATTGTTGCCAACCCGGTATTTCATGAACGGACCAAGCACATTGAAATTGACTGTCACTTTCTTCGCGATGCGTTGGTCCAACGTATCATTGCTCCAGGCTATGTTCTTTCGCGTGATCAACTTGCTGATATTCTCACGAAGGCTCTTGGGAAATGCCAATTTGATAGCTGTCTTTCCAAGTTGGGCGTTGGCAATCCCCACGCTTCAACTTTAGGGGGGGGTGTTGGAGCATGATTGACGTTGATTATGTTGTAAATATAGTAAATTGATATGGTACATAATTAGATTGATATTAGTCTAATTAGGTGATATTTTTACCATGTTTGTAGATATGCTTTGTACTATAAATCAGGCTACTTAGCCTCAATACAAGACAAGAAGAATATACAGAAAATATTCTCTTCAATTTGTGTGATTTGTGCAAACATGGCAGATTAACCATCAAGGGAAAAACGTGGCCATATCAATTTAACTTTGGGTGGCAGGCCTATAGGACATGGTGGCACACCTCCAAGTGCTTTGTTGTCAATTTTGGGAGTAAGTAACATGAAGTGAGGGCAAGTACAGTAGTATAAATAGGGAGATTGTGTCCTTTCCTTTTCATTTCCACCATCACCGAATTCCAATTTCCCCACCACTTTCACCTAATTCTCTTCTTGTTTTTCTTCCAATCTTTCCATGTTTTCCATCACTGCCTCTAAAATCCCAACAACGAAATGAGAATTTTTCCAGCCAAGAATCCTTGTTAAATTGGTCCAAAACAGCAGTCAAAGTAGCTATCGCTATTCTGCTAGAAAACTAAACTAGCTGCGGTTTATGTTACTTTTCACTCTCAAATCACCTTTGTTTGTCCCAACCAAATTCCCTAAGCTTTTTCTATCTTCCCTCTACGAATATATTCAAATCTCATATCAATTGGACCCTTCTATAAGTATAGAAAAATCCCGGAAGAATCTAGAACACTATGTTCAGTTTTTAACATTTTCAAACCCGCCGACTCGAAAAAATTGCTAGGGACATCAAATCTTCGGTCACTCGAGCTAATCTTCCCGTCGGTCAAAATCTCCCAGGTTCATTCGAGTTGAACTTCGATTAAGGTAGGAAATCCTTAACCACTTAGTTGGCCACTGAATTAGGTTGTGATGGTGAATGAATAAATTAAGATTTTTATATTTTTTGTGATGTTATGTTTTGCTTAAAACCTTACTGATTTGTACTTGAGTAGAGTTTCACTTTAATCCATTTGAATTACTTACTTATGAAGTTCTTAGTTCTAGCTTAACTTGACTTTTGGATGACATGATTGTGAGTATGATGCTCGGGGGTTGGGAAACTTAGAACTCATCTCTCTTATGTCTTATCATACGAACTCTCTACATAAAAGTGAACCCCTCTGGCAAGGCTTGTAGTGGCCCCAACAGTGTGTGAGTCGAACCTCTGGACTGTTCTAGACGTAGCAATGGAAACTGTTGGTTGATGCGGATATCCCCAGAATTTTTAGCATCGCTGGGCAGATTTTAAAACATCATATCTCTTCCGATACATGCTCGTTTTCAATGAAACTTATCTTGATTTAAACCTCATACCCCAAAGATTACTAATCATCTTTTAGATCATGATTTGGACTTATAAACTATCCAGGAAACATTTTTTAAGTCCAACTGTTGCTGCTATTTTACCGCAGCAGTTTTGCAGTTGCTCTAAAACTTTAACATCCTATATCTCTTTCATCTTGTGTCCGTTTTGAACAAACCATACATTTTTTTAAACCTCTTCTCATAGGGATTATACAGAATTTTATGGATTTTCATTTGGAATTATATAGCTACCAAAAACTGCTTTTGAATCCGAGATGGTCCTGCTGGTTTTCCAGAAAAAATGCAGAGCTGACCCAGCGACTTTGAAAATTCATATTTTTCTCGTTTCTCATCCTTTTTGGCCAAGATATAATTCTTTTTAAACCTCTAAATTCAATATTTCTCTTCTTACGAAATGTTTTTACGGATGTCCCAGTATATTGCCTTGAATAGAGCATATCACTAGTGCAGTGTATGAAATTCAACTTTTAGTTCTAAGAACCTTTCTTACACATCCTGACTTGATAATTAAGGGTTTGGGATACTAGTTAATTTTTAATCTTAGTTGCTGCGAGTTACTAACGGCATTACTTAGGCATAACGCTTTCGCCATAGAAAGCTTCCGCTACTATGTAAACACGTGATCATGGATATTTCAAGTTGGGATCACAAGCTAAGATAATGACACATAGACGATCTTATGCTCGGTTCTAACTTTTATATGGAATCGTTCTCAGGAGCTAACTTTTCATCTAACGCTATACCTTTGAATAACCCTTGATAGATAGGCTACCTGTTAGTCGTCTTACTCGAGATTTCACTTTTCCCTTGCAGATCCGCAAGAAAACTACATCGACTCCGACTACTTCGACCAAAGTGAGTTAACCCGCTAAACTTTCCAACTTGTCCCCCTAGCTAATAGGACTTGCGTGAATGCTTGTATATATTTTACTACAAGTCTGTATGTCTTGCTTGAACTTGATACTTGAACAAGATGATCTTGGTTCTCGTGTTACTTACTTTTGAACATTACTTGCATGTGTTTACTTATGCTATTTTACGCCTTTACAAATGGATATCACTGATTAATATCCATACTACTTGTACGACTTGTATTACATATTCTTTTGTCTTGTTACCACTTGTTCCTATGTGCTTGATTACTGGATTATGATCTTAGGCCCGATATGTACTTTACTACACTGCTGACGCCCCTATTGTCGTGCCCCTAACAAGTCAGCTGCCAGTGGCATAGCTTGCGTCCCCCTGGCACAGGTCAGGACACGTGTCGAACAAATAGGCGTGCGTATGAAATAAACAAAGGAAATAAAATAGAATAACATAAAGAGAAACGACATAAATAAATCAAATGATAACAACGCGTGAGAAGATCCTGAGAGTAAGACCTACTCGGATAGCCAAAATATCTGATATATAAAGTAGGTCTAAATAACGATACATCGGAGGTTTACAAGGCCTCATGGGTCTTACTTCCACTATGTACAAATGTATAGTGAACGCGGAACACACGTGAAAAGTATGTACCAAGCTTCCTTGTAACCTCTAAAGTCTTCTAGCAAGTCACTTCTCTCGTCTGTGCCTCAATCTCATTGCTGAGCATCTGGACCTAAGGGTAAGGGTAAGGGAAAGGGATAACGAGGTGAGTATGCACCGTGCAAGCCCAGTGAGCCTTCCCGGAGACTATATAATATATATACAAGAAATAAAACTATATAACAAGTCAAGCATATAACAAGTGAGTAAGGCACATAAGATGAATAGCAAGTATCAAGGATATCAAGATCAATGAACGACTCTAGGTACAATCCCCAGCCTACGTGGCGGGAAGATTGGCCCTAGGCTCTGATCCAAGTTGCATCCACTGTCCAGAAATGCCTATCACTGGACTTTCCAAGATGAATCCACTCGGTGATATCCCCTAAGGAGAGGCTTCGGCTCGGACGGGCGAGAATATCAAGTGCAAGTGGTGCGCACTTGTAACTCATGAGTACCTGGGGACAAGCCCGACGTAAATCATAAGGTCTGACCTAGCTCGATGTTGGCTCGTTCCAGATGAGAGCTGCTTCGGGAGAGGGAAACCCCTCGATGCAATGTAGGCATCAATCGAGAATGTAACAAGCGCAAGCAAGAGGATCATAGGTTACCGGTGTGGTAAAGTACACCCAGGCCTAACATCATAATCCAGTAATCAAGCACATAGGAACAAGTGGTAACAAGACAAGCAAGTAAGTAATATAAGCAGTACAAGTAGTATGAATATCAATCAGTGTTATCCATTAGTAAAGGCGTAAAATATCACAAGTAAACACATGCAAGTAATGTCCAAAAGCAAGTAACACAGGAATCAAGATCATCTTGTTCAAGTATCAAGTTCAAGCACGGCGTGCAGAGTTGTGGTATAATATATACAAGAATTCACGCAAGTGCTATTAACTAGGGGGACAAGTTGGAAAGTTTAGCCGGTTAACTCACCTTAGTCGACGGAGTCAGAGTTGGTGTAGTTTTCCTGCGGATCTGCCAAGGGAAAAATGGAGTCTCGAGTAAGACGACTAACAGGTAGCCTATCTATCAAGGGTTATTAAAATGTATAGCTTTAGATGAAAAGTTAGCTCCCAAGAACAATTCTCGAGACAAGTTAGAACTGAGCGTAAGATCGTCCTTATGTCGTTATCTTAGCTTGTGATCCCAACTTGAAATATCCACGATCATGTAAAACATAGTAGCAGAAACTTTCTGTGGCAAAAATGTTATGCCTAAGTAATGTCGTTAGTAACTCGCAGCAACTAAGAATAAAAATTAATTAACATCCCGAACCCTTAATTATCAAGTCAGGATGCATTAGAAAGGTTCTTATAACTAAAAGTTAAAATGTTGAATTCCATGCACTGCACCAGTGACATGTTCTATTCAAGGTAATATTTTTGGACATCCGTAAAACTATTTCGTAAGCATAAAAATCCTGAATAAATATTGAATTTAGAGATTTAAAAAGAGTTATATATTGTCCAAAATGGATGAGAAATGAGGAAACTATGAATTTTCAAAATCGCTGGGTCAGCTCAGCATTTTTTCTGAAAAATAAGCAGGACCATCTCGGATTCAAACACAGTTTCTGGCAGCTATATAATTCCAAATGACAATTCTTAAAATTATTATAATCCTTATGAGAAGAGGTTTAAAACAAGGTATGGTTTGTTAAAAAATGACACAAGATGAAAAAGATATGGGATGTTAAAGTTGTAGAGCAACTGCATAACTGCTGCGGCAAAACAGCAACAGTAGCTGGACTTTAAAAATGTTTTTTGGGCAGTTTATATGTCCAAATCATGATCTAAAAGGTGATTAAAAATCCATGGGTATGAATTTTAAACCAAGATAAGTTTCACTGAAAACGATCGGGTATCGAAAGAGATATGACGTTTTAAAATCAGCCCAGCGGTGCTGAAAATTCTGGGGATATCCGCATCAACCGTCACTTTCCAACGCTACGTCTAGAATGGTATAGAGGTTTGAATCACACACCGTTGGGCCACTACCATTCTTTCCAGAGGAGTTCACTTTTATGTAGAGAGTTCGTATAATAAGAAATAGGGGAGATGAGTTCTAAGTTCCCCAACCTTCGAGCGTCATACTCACAATCATGTCATCCAAAAGTCAAGTTAAACTAGAACTAAGAATTTCATAAGTAAGTAATTCAAATGGATTAAAGTGAAACTCTACTCAAACACAAATCAGTAAGGTTTTAAGCAAAACATAACAACACCAAAAATATAACAACCTTAATTTGTTCATTCACTTCACAATCTAATACAGTGACTAACTAAGTGGTTAAGGATTTCCTACCTTAATCGAAGTTCAACTCTAATGAACCTGGGAGATTTTGACAGGAAGATTAGTTTGAGTGATTGAAGATTTGATGTCCCTAGCAATTTTTCCGAGTTAGCGGGTTTGGAAATGTTGAAAACTGGGCAGCAGCGTTGCAGATTCTTATGGAATTTTTCTGTACTTATGGGAGGGTCCAAATGATATGAGATTTGAATATATTCGTAGAGGGAAGATAGGAGGAGTTTAGGGAATTTGGTTTAGGGCAACCGGAGGTGATTTGAGGGTGAAAAGTTGCATAAACCGCAGCTGGTTCAGTTTTCTGACAGAATAGCGGTAGCTACTTTGGCTGCTGTTTTAGGCCAATTTAACAAGGGTTCTTAGTTGAAAAAATTATCATTTCGTTGCTGGGATTTCATTGAGGCAGTAGGGATGAAAATCAGGGAAAGATTGGAGGAAAAAACAAGAAGAGAATTTGGTGGAAGTGGTGGGGAGGTTGGAATTCGGTGATGGTGGACATGAAAAGGAAATGAAACAATCTCCCTATTTTTACAACTGTACTGGCCCTCACTTCAGGTAGGGTGTTACTATTTGTAGCTCAAAAACGCTATTTGTAGCTCAAAATATTTTGTAAACTTCCAACTTTATCCTTCATTGAAAACATACTATAAATTCATTTCACAATACAAAAACACTCTACATAAAATAGAAATATTGCAGAAAACTTCACAATCGTCGTATATTTACGTTGAAGCGAACGCATTGGTCGAAAATTCTCGGGAAAATGGTACGTTTTTGACGTTTTTTTTTTTTTGTCGTTCGATTTGTTAGCGAATTCCATGGTACACACGCCTAGTTTGGGCGCATTTTCCATGGTGCAAACGCCCAAAGAAGTAGTGATGTCCATGGTAAGGAAAAAAAATATGGTCGCGGATACCATGGATGGGAACGAAAAAGTGGGCGTGTGCACCATGGACTGAAAGATGGGTGGGAATGCCATGGAACAAACGCTAGGCGTTTGTTCCATGGCAGAAACGCCCAAAGTGGGCGTCTGTTCCATGGAACAAACGCCCACTTTGGGCGTTTGTTCCATGGCGCAAACTTCGAATTTGGGCGTGTGATACCATGGTACACACGCCCAAAATGGCGTTTCTGTCATGCTTGCTATATTTAAAGAATATTGTATTATATATTATTTCGTAGTATTCGTCAGTGTTAATATTGTAATTATTCATTTGTATTTTTTATTTTTTTTATTGAAAAATTGAACTTACGTTATTGTTATAAATTATGCAGGATCCAGTTGAAATTCCTGATTTGTCGCAAGATTTGAGCGCACTTTTTTCCTCGCCTGTATACTTTGCTACTGAAGAAAAGGCCTTCGAGCATTGCAAGGACGTAGCGAAGGAATTACGGTTCGAGCTGGTTTGCGCAGGGTGGAATCCAAAGAGGAATGGGGTCACATATCGGTGCGCGCGCTTTAGAAATCCTATTGATCAAGGCCCTGCACCGACACAAAGGCAGCATACAAAGCGCAAAGGATGTGGTTGCCCGTTCAAATTATATTGCTTGCAAGTACCGCATTATGGTTGGTGGATCCGAGTATTTCCTGGGTATGAGTCGACACATAACCATCCTGGGATAGTCTATGCAGAGGGTCACAGGCAATTTAGTTTCATGAGCGATGATGCAAGGGTTTTGGCTAATCGGTTGGATAAAGCAAATGTTAAGCCAAAAATGGTGAAGGCAATGATTGATGCGGAGTTTCCCAGAGACAATGTGACAATCAGGCATATTACCAATAACAAGTCGCAGAACAGGAGATCACAGTTGGAAGGTCGAGATATTGGTGAAGAATTTGTTCGTTTGGCTATTGAGAAGCATTATATGGTGCGGACTCTGAAGGAACCTGGCACTAATGCGATCACTCATGCATTTATGGCGCATCCAGTATCCATCCAGATGTTCAACCGATATTATTGGGTTATTGTGGTGGATTCAACTTACAAGACAAATAAGTACAAGATGCCACTCTTCCAGATAATAGGTATGACTCCTACCAATACGAATTTCAATATTGCATTTGCCATTTTGAGAGATGAGTCAAGAGATACCTATGATTGGGTGATGTCGAATTTGAGGCTTTTGTTGGATGAAGAGAAAATACCAAGTGCAATAGTCTCAGATCGAGAGATGGGCTTGCTTCAGCCTATAGCGGATCATTTTCCACATTCACAACACCTGTTGTGTTTGTGGCACATAGACCGCGATGTTGATGCCATGCTGAGGAAAAAGATTCGCGATGAAAAATTGAGGTCCGACGTGAAAGGCATGTGGAAGAAACTTATTAATGCGCCAACAGTGCAAGCGTATGGTTTGTTATTACAGCTTTTCAAGGACAGTTACTCAACTCTTGCGCGTGCCGCTGTCGTATACTTGGAGGGTACATGGCTTTACCACAAGGAGAAGATTTGTAAGGCTTGGACTAACCAAGTTCTCCACCTTGGCAATACCAGTAGCAATCGAGTCGAGAGTACTCATGCTTCACTGAAGGATTGGATGAATTCTGGGACCCAAGCACTGGACACGCTCTTTGGTGTGATTGACGCCCATGTCATGCACCAGTTATCTCATATCAGGTACATTCATTAATTTTGAAGACTACATATTTATTTTTACACTGTATAAAAATATATTTTGATTATTTTTTCATTTAAATTTATACGCACACGTATATATGTTGTTTTAGGGGAAAACTTGAGGAATCCATGTCGACGAAACCAACTGACAAGTTACAGGGTACATACGATCTGTTGCATGGTTATGTGTCGCACCATTGTATGGATTTGATCAGCATTCAGGTTGATAAAATGATTAAGTGGGGTGATCATGTGTTTGAGCGCTGTCGGTGCTTTTGCAAGGTGACTCATGGGATTCCCTGTGCTTGCGACTTATTCAAATTGAAGGAGGCGAACGACAAGGTCACAGTCGACATGGTTCACGAATTTTGGCAAAGATTGCAGATCGTACCCTCTGAAGTGGATTCGAATACTATTTCTGCAGAGCTCAGGTATGTTTGTTGATTCGCATGTTATATTCAAAATATATATATATGTCGCCTCTATATTCATATTATATTTATTAACAGGTATTTCCGTGAGGAAATCATACCACGATTTGAAAACAGTCCAGCTGCAATGATGCGCCAGATGCTTGTCTCAATGGAGGGAGCAGTGTTTCCTGACAGGAATAGTGGTTGTGAGCCTGCTGTCTTGTCAACATCTCGCGGTCGTCAAAGGTTACATTCATCTGTGATGAGAACACAGAGCACCTTCGAGAGAATGATGCGTCGATCAACTTCATCGGGTCGCAGATTGCATTTTGATGATGATAGAGAAGAGGTTCGTAGCTTTCCCCTATTGCCAAGGTATATCCACCCTTATTGCACTGGGTATTTGGACGTAAAGTCAGATGGCAATTGTGGTTTTCGTTCTGTGGCACATTCTTTATACGGGAACCAGGATTTATGGGCAACGGTTAGGATGGTGGCATACGGGGAAATTATAAGTAATCAAGATGTGTACAGAAATATTTTCGCTGCTTTTGCACCGAATGAGATCCCGGAGGAGCAGGGTTTAGAGTGGGCAGCGCAAAGGATAATGCATCGGGAACCTTCATGTGGGATGGAATATTGGATGCACACACCAGAGGACTTATTTCCTATCGCAACATTCGCGAACGCATTGGTCGTCCATCTCAGCGATCAAAGTACAGCTTCCTGTTTCTCTGTCTTGCCTTTGAGGGTGGTAGAAGGTGCCGTTCGACCGGATAAGGAAATATGCATTGCGCACGTTCGGAATATGCATTTTATTAGTGTAAGTTTGATCCCTAATGGTCCTATTCCACCATTGATCCGCATCTGGCATCGTTATCGCGATCCAAGGCTGGCTGCGTTTGCAACGTCAGATGAGTTTGTGGATAGGGTTACAGCGTGGGATGGGATATGCCCATGATTTTATACATCAGTCTATGTTGAGGCAAATAATTGTTTTTTTTTAAAATACTATTTTGTGCGTATGTATGTAGACGTAGTATATGCTAATTGGCACACACTAACAAAGAAATATATCAATAATAATAGATCAACTGAAAATGTACTACAAAAATGTTAACAATTATATCAAGATGTGCATATATCAATAATAATATATCAAATGAAAATGTACTACAATAATGTCAACATGACCTAACTATCATCTAGATAAGCACCATCTATGCATCAATCTGGCCAGCTCTGCAGCGTACTCCTCTGCCTGGGGGATGCCTGCATCTCTAATAGCCGCAGCCTGCCTCTGGGCGACCCTCTCGTACTCTCTGACCCACTGTAAAATGCAAATACCAAAAATGAATATCTATAATAAATAACGTGAACCCATTATTATAATTATAATTCAATAAAAAATAAAAAACTTACATATTCAGAATTGGCGCGCGATGGCACGCGATTCGGGTCACTGAGTGGGATGTCACGGAAAAGCCGGGGATGAGAGTATTGCTCGAACCACGCCATGTAAGTGCTGTCGCATGAGCCGGGATTCTCAAGACTGGACCGCTCTCTATCAGTCCGTATGCAATAAATATCCGCCGAATCCCATAGATCCCGGGCCATTCCCTTAGCGAACTCAACCTTGTAAGCCTTCCCATGATATGGCCTAAGACATTCAGTAGGCCGGAGTATCCTATTGGGGACTCTCTGAACGAATCCCAACTGGCGTACGCATCTGTCGGGCATATATGGCTCCACGAACTCGCCATATGCTATCAGTCCTCTAAAAATGGTCCGCTCCATGCGCACGTGAGGATCCGGCCCATATGGCAACCAGGTCACCTACATGATGAAGTCAAAATACATTAAAAATAATACCTATGTAACTTCAAATCGCATATGTAAATTTTAATAAAACAAATATTTAATTAACATACCTCATCGACTGTCAGCCTATCGAGCTGCTCCCGGTACTCAGTCATACTCCATCCCTTGTCGCCGCGGGTGCCAGCCTTCCACAATTTAGCGCGCGGGGTATGCGGAGGAACAATCATGGGCGCGGACTGGGGTCTAAATACTGGAAAATACTCATATATCCAGGCCTGTAATAACGTAAGACATCCGGCCATAGACGAAATGCCACCTCTACTGGCTATACCTAACTGCCTGTATAGCCAAGCGAGTGTAGCAGAACCCCATGAAAACTGGCCAACACCCGCGATGTTGTTCCTAATATGCATAATGGAGTGTGGCCTAAATTTATTCCCACTCTTGTCTGGGAATAAACAAGCGCCTATGGTTACCCACAGCCACGCCTCCATGTCAAACACCGGATGCCTCCGATCACCACCATGCCTCCGACGCTCAAAAACCTTCTCAGTGACAATAGCCCCACTCGAATAATACTCCTTCCATGTAGAGCGACTGGAAGAAGACAGCTCAAGAATATCTCTAGAAAATCCCTGGATGATGTCCAAATCCACGACCTCGTCCAGCAACTCACCATCTACAGGTATGCGGAGTATCTCGAACACGTCATGGAGCAGTATCCCCATCTCACCAAACGGAAGATGGAAGGTGTTGGTGTCTGGCTGCCACCGCTCGATAAATGCGCATATAAGCGGTATATCTATGGACCTAAACATGGTCAAAGGCAAGTGGTCCAAACCTGTCTCCCTCAGTGTCAACCGCCAATCATCGGGCATCTCGCCATACCAATCCACCAACTTAAGACACACCCCGGCCCTATTCTGGCACCTAAAGGGCTCCCTAAGTGGTTGGTTGGGGTCTACGTACCGCGATGCAACATGTCCCAGCCAACTAGGGATCACAGAGCCATCCCTAGGGCCACCAATACAAGGCGTAGTAACCCGCCATTGTTCCTCAACAACTTTTGCACGCTTTCTTTTCTCTAATTTAACAGAAAATGATATATATATATATAATTACCACCATTCAACCAAATTTTAATAAATGCCACACATAAAAAGTAAAATAAATTACGAATGAAAGACACTTTGTAAAATAAAAAGTAAATATGCATAAATTACGAATGCAAATTCCAATATAGTAATTCAATTTTAACGCTAAATAGTTATAGATTTTTAAGCATGTACCTTTAGCTGTAAACCGCCCATCAGATTTGCTGCGAATCTGAGACACGTTCTCCTCGCGGATATGCACATCATCGCCCTCCTCATCACCACTCGCTCCACTATCCTCCTGATCATCTCCACTATACATCTGCTCCTCCCCACCTCCACCTCTATGCTCGTCCTCCTCGCCTATATGCTCCTCCTCCCCTATATGCTCCTCCTCCCCGCCGAGGAAAAAATCATGCCCGCCTAGGATGTACTGCTCACCACCAGTGAGGTAATCCGAACTGGGCATGATATAATCCTCCCCGTGTATGTCGTGCTCCATACCTCCTTCGTATTGCTGCTCATCCATCCAATGCTGGGATGAGCTACCCCTATTTGCTCTCTTCTTCCGATTCGAAACAGTAGGCCGCTGTCGTGGTGCAGGTACATCCGGAGCCTACAAAACAAATAATAATTCGAAAAGTAAGTTAACAATAATTAAATTAAATTGTTATAAAATTAGTGAAATAAATTCAACAATATTTCAAATAATTCAAATTAGCCATAAAAAACAAATAAATAATTAACTCAAACAAGTTAATACTAATTTAAATAATTAAAATTAACCAAAACAAACATTGATAAATTATACAAATAAATAATATACACATTACACACACATATTAAGTTCAATAGTTGAATTTAATAATTACGATACTAATTGACATAATTAAAAGTCCCTAAAAATTAACAATAACGACAATAATTAAATAATTAATCAATTAAAATTAATATAATTAACAAATTATTAAATAAATCGGGACGCCGGCGTGACCTGACGTCCGGCGTCCGGTCAATGTACCGGACGCCGGCCGTCCGGTCTATTGACCGGACGCCGGACGTCCGGTCGATAGACCGGACGCCGGGCGTCCAGTCAATGGACTGGACGCCTGGCGTCCAGCCCATTGTCTGGACGCCGGGCGTCCAGACGATGGACTGGACGCCAGGCGTCCAGTCCATCCTCTGGACGCCGGCGTCCGGTCCATCGACCGGACGGCCGGCGACCGGACGCCGGCGTCCGTCGCCGGAATTTTCCCTAAAAAACGCAAAAAATTACCTGGCCAATCATCAAGCCTTTTCCTGCTCCGTGCCGCCTGGGTTGTTCTCCTCCAGCACCTTGGCGTCTGTCCATGGATTATTTTGAGAGATAAGAGTTTTCAAAATTTTGTAAGAATGAAGATGCTGCAATGCTTTGGAAGTCTTATATATATATATATAAAAACTGGACGCCCGTTTTTTTGCCTCCGACCATGGGCCGGACGCATGGAGGGGCGCCCGACCATGGAGCCGGACGCCCCATCCATGCGTCCGGCCATGGTGCCGGACGCATAAGTTGTGCGTCCGGCACCATGGCCGAACGCATGGAGTGGGCGCCCGACCATGGAGCCGGACGCCCCATTCATGCGTCCGGCCATGGTGCCGGACGCACAACTTATGCGTCCGGCACCATGGCCGGACGCATGGATGGGGCGTCCGGCTCCATGGTCGGGCGCCCACTCCATGCGTTCGGCTCCATGGCCGGGCGCATCGTTTTTTCTCTCGTACCATGGTATTTGCGTCCCATTTTAAAGTTTGTACCATGGTTATTACTTAAATTCATGTCACGACATCCATGGGTCGAGTGAATTTTTCCGAAATTTGTCTTTTAAAAATTTATTATTCTTAGTTCGGGGTTACTTTAGTCATTTTACCTCTTTTTATGAGCTACAAATAGCGTTTTTGAGCTACAAATAGCGTTTCAGCTTCAGGTAACCTTACTCCCAAAATCGACAACAAAGCACTTATAGGTGTGCCACCAAGTCCTATAGGCCTGCCACCTAAAGTCAAATTGATATGGCCACGTTTTTTCCCTTAATGGTTAATCTGCCATGTTTCATGTCTATAAACCCATATGTGGGAAGCCTATATTTACTAGCTCCCTACTGTAGTATTTATTTTTTTTTATTGTTACTATTATTAATATTATACTTATCCACCGTCTTATGCTTTCCTCCATATATGCATATGTATGTATGTATGTTATATGTACATATATCCTAAGTTGTTGTTTTATTAACTATTTTATTACATTTTATTCCTCCCCTCACTAAATTTTCTTTCTGAAATTCCCAATTAATATTCTTTAATTCAAGGTTTATTCAAAAAAATTTAATAATCACTAACTCACGCCAATTAAATAAAAGAAATCATTATTTATTTGTTAATCGACTATTATTTATTCATGAAGTTAAGTCGATTTGAGAGGTTTCATATTCTTTTCCCCTTATGATATGTCGTCCTCGAAATACTAGATATTCTAAAATAGGTGGGGGTATTGTTGATGCTTCTGTTCTTCTGGTTCGCACGTCTAGTCTTCAATTTCTAACTTTTTCAAAGGACTCTAACTAAAGAGATTTCTTTATTACGTAACTTCTTTACTTTGTAATCTATAATCCTGACCGGTTTCTCTTCATAGGTCAATTTTTCATCCAGCTCTAACTCTTCATATTGTAACACATGGCTTGGGTCCGGGTGGTACTTTTTTAAGAGTGAAACATGGAATATGTCGCGCATCTTACTAAGTTGTTGAGATAACGCCAATCGATAAGCAGCTGGTCCTATTCTCTCAAAAATCTCAAATGATCTCACATATCTTGGACTCAGTTTTCCTTTTATTCCATGGCGAATGATTTCTTTCTGAGGTAATGCTTTAAAAAATACCTTGCCTCTGACAGCAAATTCCAAATCCTTCATACGGTTATCGGCATAACTCTTCTGTCGACTCTGAGCGTCTGCAGATGCTGGCGTATATCCTTAACCTTTTTGTATGCGTTCTCTACCCAGGGAAGATGATACTTACCTAACAGTTGGTGTTCTACCTTATCCTAGTACAAGGGGGACCGACAAGGTCGTCCATATAAGGCTTCGTAAGGGGCCATCTGGTTTGAGGCATGGTAACTGTTATTATACGCAAACTCCACCAATATAATGTGTTGATCCCAGTTACCACCAAAATCCATCACACAAGCCCGCAACATATCATCCAATGTCTGGATGGTTCTTTCTGACTGTCCATCCGTCTGTGGGTGAGCTGTGGTACTAAGGTCCAATCGTGTACCCAAGGTTTCCTGTACCTGACGCCAAATCCTAGAAATGAATCGGGGATCCCGATCTGACACTATTGACACCATGAAAGCGTATAATTTCATCAATATAGATTTGGGCAAGTCTCTCAAGTGAATACTTAACTCCTACATGAATAAAGTGTGCTGGTTTTGTAAGTCTGTCAACTACGACCCATACGGCATCATATTTTCGCAATATACTGGGTAATCCAACCACGAAATCCATAGTGATGTGTTCCCATTTCCATTCCGGATTGGTCAATGGTTGCAACAGTCTAACAGGTCGTTAATGTTCAGCCTTAACCTGCTTGCACGTCAAATAGGTTGTAACGAATTCGACAATATCCTTCTTCATGCCTTCTCAGTAGTACTGTCGCTTCAGATCCTTGTACATCTTGTTGCTTCCCGGATGCATCGCGAACCGTGTCTAATGCGATTCCTCTAGCTTCTGCTTTCTAAGAAGACATTCCGCTGGAGCACAAATCCACAGTCAAAATCTAAGCAATCCATAAAACCCTATGGAGTAGTTTATCAACTCATCTCTACTAACGCTTTCTCTCTGAGCAGTTATTCTATGGTCCCGCATCTGGACTTCCCTTATCTGGGTCATAATAGCAGGTTGAGCTTTCAGATTAGCCAATCTCCATCTGTTGTCCCGCTCCATCGGTATCCAGTGGGTAAGTTCTTCCTACATCTCACATTTCTTTATCATCGAACTAGCGAGTTTCTCCTGTCGGCTTAACGCATCCACTAGACATTAGCTTTACCTAGATGATAGTTAATGACAATCATAATCTTCAAGACACTTAATCCACCTCCTTTGCCTCAGGTTCAAGATTTGCTGAGTAAAGATGTACTTCAAATTTTTGTGATCGGTTATTACTTCAAACGTAGTGTTATAAAGGTAATGTCGTCATTTCTTAAGTGCAAAAACTATTGCGGCTAGCTCTAAGTCGTGAGTAGGGTAGTTTACCTCGTGAGGCTTCAATTTTCTAGATGCATATGCAATTATCTTCCGAGTTTGCATTAATACACATCCTAACCCTTCATTCGAAGCATCCGTGTATACCACAAAGTTATCTTGCCCGTCAGGCAAGGCAAGAATAGGAGTTGTGGTTAATCTTCTTTTCAATTCTTGGAAACTACATTCAGCTTTATCTCCCCACTGAAACCTTGCTTGCTTCCTAGTCAACTGGGTCAACGTTGTAGTTATCTTCGAAAAATCCCAGATGAAACGCCAGTAATACCCTGCCAAACCTAAGAAGCTGCGCACTTCTGTAGCATTCTTTGGTTGTTGCCAATTAGGAACAGATTCAACCTTCGAAGGGACAACTGCAATTCCTACTTGAGAAATAACATGACCTAAGAAGGTTACTTGGCTTAACCAAAATTCACATTTGTTGAACTTTGCGTAAAACTTGTGATACTGAAGGGTTCGTAACACTACTCACAGGTGCTCCTCATGTTCTGCTTGAGTCTTGAAATAAACCAAAATATTGTTGGTGTATGTGCCCTTTTGAGGGCTATTTATGTAAATAAACTTTGAGGGTTATTTATGTAAATAAGACATTTATCGTTTGATTGATTATTTATCTGATGAGTTAATTTCATGAAATTATATTCTTGTGCATATTGAATTTCATGAAATCGATCAATAAAAAAGAAACACTCCATGGACTTTTAGATCATGAGTGATTCTTTTGAGTAGTACTCGTACAAGGATCCTTAGACCAGAAATCACTGCATAGTCTTAGGTGAATTAGAGTGTGCTTTAACATATGCCTAACGGGACCGTAACAGGTTGCCAAGTACGGGTATGATTGGGTACACTATGAGTCACGCTAAGGTATGTAGGTGAAGTGATGGGACTACAAGTCTCTCTTAAATGAGAGATGATATCTTGGCCGCTTGATAGTGAACTAAGAAGTGCATGGTCGTGCCCAAGAAATGATAAGTGTTATCATTTGCTTGATTAAGTCCAGTGTCACTAAGAGATCAAGTAAAACGTTTAGCTATATAAGGATGCTTGGTTCCATGCCTTATGCTGAACTGGATATCAGTGTAGAGGACATTACGAAGTATACTCGTGAGGTTGTGTTGAATCACCATTCGACCCTCCGTTCTGAATTGTGTAGTCATTATATCTTGCTAGAGACCACTAATGATTTATGGATTAATTAATGAGATTGATTTATTCATTGTCAATTTGGAATGGGCCTACATGATCGTACATAAGTGAGTTCGATGATTCAAAATTAATTAAATTGCCTGTTTTAAGTATAAGAGTAATACTTAAATTGATAATATTTAATTAAATAGTTTAATTAAATATTATTGAAGAGTATTATGGCATTAATTAAGAGTTAATTAATTACCTAGGAAGAATTGAATTGGGCTGACAAATCAAGGGACCTAATTGTGAATTAAGGTTCTTGACCCGTCAGCCTGATCCATGGATCAATGTGTTGATCCATGGTGTTGGTTAAACCCAACTCAGTAAATAATTAATTATTATTAATTATTAACAGATACTTCTCAACTTTTTGGAGAAAAATCAGAGAAGTATCTGGGAGTTGAGAGTTTTTTTTAACTGATTGGATTTTAAAAAAATGTTTTGAGAAAAAATTTAAAAATAGACTCTCTCTCACTTTTCAAGCACTTACTCCAAGACATTCTTCCAGAGAAAAAACGTTTTCTCTTTGACAGGCAATTTTGGCTAGCACCGGTTCTGAGAGACTCCAGTGCAAGAACGTAGAGGCAATTCATGTGAATTGTTTGGTGGAGAACGCAATCTTCCCAAGGGATCCAGGCGACGAGCGCAACCGATTACGCGTCGAGGGTAAGACCTGATTCCATATAATTTAGGCTATTTCGTAGCATAATTTAGGAAATTATGCATGCCTAAGATCCAACAATGGTATCAGAGCCAGGTTATTTTATGTTTTAATTAAAAGTGTTTTAATTGAAACAAAAGTTGAAAAAAAAGGGGGTATAAGATTTTTTTCTTGAAAATCGTTTGAAGGAAAAATATATATATATATATGCTTGAAGTCGCCGGTTTCTGGGAATGGTGGCCGGAATGGTTTTCTGGTCGGCCGGAAGTTCGTCAAAAATCGCAAATGGAAAGAAAATTGGTTTTTGGCCTGAATTTTTCTGTGCGTTTTGTTCTTTTCTTAATGGGGAACAATTTTGTGTTGATTGGATTGTCAAAAACGTTTTGATTGCAAAGATTTTGGAAAGAATTTTCTGGGTTGTTGTTTTGTTTTGCTTGTCAGAAAAACGGAAGAGTTCCACCTTGTGTTGGTTACAATATTGGGTTGTTTTGCTTCTGGGTTTTTGTCGCAGGGACACGCCGAAATCAACGCCGGGTTTTGGAAATCATTTCCAAACGGTTTTGAGGTAATATCGCCGGAAAAATGTGGCCACCGAAAAATGTTATATCGCTGGTTTCGTCGATCGATGAACTGCCGAGGTGGGCCTCGATTTGATCGGGGTCAAACCAGGGCGAAGAGAAGACGTCTGGCGCTGCGATCAGCGCCGGAAAAGGCGAAGTGTTTGTCAGAAAAACTGAGGAGCGACGCCGGCAGCAAATCGGGGAAGAAGAAAGGAGGCTGCGGGGCTGGTGCCCTAATTGGGCTGAAATGACCAGATTGCCCCCGCCGCATTCCAAAATCCCAAAACTGCCAAGTTTTAAAATTGTTTTAAAATTTGCAAAACAACCCCAGCAGTTTTAATCTTTAAAACCCTAGCCCGATAATTTTTATTAATTACAGATTTGCCCTAAAATTTTCAGAAAAACTTAATTTTTCCTGAATTTTAAAATTTGATAAAATTTTAATTTATGATTAAGGATAAATTAAAAGATATTATCAGATTTTAAATTACAATAAGATAGGATTAGATTTAGATTTAATTCTTATCCTATAGAATTTTAAAATTTAGAATTTTGAATAATTATCTTAATGAGATTAGGACAATTAGAAATATTTAAATTTTAAAATTAGAAAGATTATCTTAATAAAATTAGATGATTAAATGAATAAATAAATAAATAATTAATTAATAAGATTAGTTAATTAATTATTTTTATTTTTTTCTGATTTATTTATTCATTTTTCTGAAATAATGTGTTATTTATTTAAAATGTTTAAATAATTGCACGCACTATTGGTATGTCCATGCATCATTCGATTAAAATGAATGAACATGGGATTGATTAAAATTGATCATGACACGATCAATTTTAATAGTGTAAGAGTTACACAATCCCTAATTAAATGATTCGGCTTAATAAAATTAGCTTGTATGAAGCATATGCATTTGTTTGTTTTTCTATGCATGAATTGGGCTTAAAATTTATTATTTAAATTTTTTTTGGGGCCTGCGAGCCATTTTGAATTTGGGCATGCGTGCCTATTAAATCATTCTGTAATAGTTAGGCCTAAGAGAGGAGGTTCTGAAGGAGTCCATGGTGAAGCCCAAGAACGGAAGCCCAAAATGGAGACCCAAAAGAAGTTTTTTTTTTTTAAAAGGCCCTGTAATAGATTAGAGTCCAATTCATCGCATTTTCGCAATTTTATTTTATGTTTTGTGAATGAATGAAAACGACAATGCATGTTAAGCCGTTCAAAATAAAATCCCTAAATACCTAAGTCTAAAATTGCTTCCAAACTTGGGGGCTCATCAAATCGTCGAACGTCTGGCGGACTTGGAGAGCCCAAGGGCCTCAGATTTTCTTCATGAGGTGAGTTGTCATGTAATAAAAGCCCAACTTTACTCACTACCACTATAGTGTGAAAAACTGTTTGGGCTAGCCCAACTTTACTCACTACCACTATAGTGTGAAAAACTGTTTGGGTCCTTATTGATATGAGGCTTCAAGGGATGGTTTGACTTAGGAAAATTGGTCCTAGTTGACCCGATAAGTTGACTAGGATTGATTTTGCAATGATAGGATGGTGTCAAACATTTGGAATGTTCATCCTATCACCGAAAAGTTGCATAGTGATGTAATTGGAAATCGTTAAATTACATAGGGATGTGATTTGAACGTTGCCTACCAAAAGAGCCCAATCCCTACGATACTTGCCAAAGCAAGACTGGGGTTGACTCTTTGTGGATTTTCGGCCCACAATCTAGCACCAACACAAAATTGTTTGGGATTTCAATTTTGGCTATTGTGGAAAATATTTTAAAACTCATTCTAATGTTTTGCATCTTTCTTTTGTAGAAATGGCATCTACTAGCACTAATACATCTAATCTCACTCTAAGAAGCATTTTGGACAAAGAAAAACTTGTTGGTCCAAACTTCTTAGATTGGGAAAGAAACTTGAGAATTGTTCTCAAACAAGAAAGGAAGCTAAATATCTTAGATGCTGCTTTACCTGAACCACCTGTAAATGCTACGGCTGCTGTTCAACGAGCATGGGCAAAGCTGAAAAGCGATTCCGATGACATGTCTGATGCTCGCGACTATGTCAGGCGAGCTTCAGAAACAATTCATGAATTCGGAAGCGTTCCAAATTTATGTGTCACTAACAAAAATATTCCGTGAACAAGCCCATAACGAAAGGTTCGTTACGATAAAAGCATTGATCTCGTGCAAGATGGCGAAGGGTTCGTCAGTAAGCACGCATTTGATCAAGATGAAGGGGGTATATTAATACCCTAGAGAGATTAAATGCACCTCTTGCGAGAGAGTTAGCCATTGACATCATCTTGGCTTCACTGCCTGATGATTACAATGACTTTGTGATGAACTACAACATGCATAACATGGAGAGGACGATTCCTGAGCTCCATGGAATGCTTAAAAATACTGAGCAAACCCTTCGGAAGACAACGCCAGCACTTGTTATAGAAAAAGGTAAGGGCAACAAGAGAAAGTTTAAAGGCAAGGCAAAAGTTGCTGAAAACAAGAAGCCTCACAGTAAGACTGCTCCTAAGGCTCAACCTCAAACTCCTCTTGCTAAGAAAAATGCTCAGAAGCACGCTGTATGTTTCCATTGCAATCAGAAGGGGCATTGGAGAAGAAACTGCAAGCTGTTTCTTGAAGAGAAGAAACAGAATCCTTCGGCTTCAGGTATCTTTGTTATTGAAATTAATCTTTCTATGTCCACCTCATGGGTATTAGATACCGGATGTGGGGCTCACATTTGTATTAATGTGCAGGGACTGAGAAATAGAAGGATGACAAAGAAAGGCGAAGTAGATCTCCGAGTGGGCAACGGGGCAAGAGTTGCAGCTGTTGAAGTTGGAGATTACACTTTGTTTTTGCCTTCCGGTTTAAACATTGTTTTAGAGAATTGTTATTATGTACCTACTATGAGTAGGAATATTATTTCAATTTCTTGTTTGGATATTAAAGGATTTCGTTTTATTATTGGTAATAATTCGATGTCTTTATATCAAAAAGATATTTTATACGGAGTTGCAAATTTGTGCAATGGCATCTTGGATTTGACCCAAGAGAAATCGGTTTATAACATTGAAAAGGAAGTCAAATTAATTCAATCTGATTTAAGTCCAACATATCTGTGGCATTGTCGTTTAGGCCATGCAAATGAGAAGCGAGTTCAGAGACTTCATAAGGATGGAGTGCTTGGGTCATTTGATTTCGAATCATATGACACATGTGAACCCTGTTTGCAAGGCAAAATGACAAAGAGTCCTTTCAGCAAGAAAGGCGAGAGGACTAGTGAGCTATTGGCTCTAATACATACAGATGTATGTGGACCAATGAGCACACAAGCCAGAGGTGGATTTGAATACTTCGTGACTTTTACCGATGACTATAGTAGATATGGTTATGTCTACTTAATGAGGTATAAAAATGAAACTTTTGAAAATTTAGAAGAGTTTAAAAATGAAGTAGAAAATCAGTTAAATAGAAGGATTAAGGCTATTCGATCCGATCGGGGAGGTGAATACCTTAGTGATGAGTTCGATGGCTATCTAAAATAGTGTGGAATTGTTTCATAGCTGACTCCACCAGGAACACCTCAATGGAATGGTGTATCCGAGAGGAGGAATCGGACCTTATTAGATGTGGTTCGATCTATGATGGGCCAAGCAACTCTCCCTATGTCCTTTTGGGGTTATGCCCTCCTTTCAGCAGCCTACTTACTAAATCGTATTCCATCTAAGGCAGTAGATAAGACTCCATATGAGATGTGGACGGGTCAAACCCTATATGTCCTATTTACGAGTTTGGGGTTGTCGAGCTCATGTAAAGCGTTTACAAAGTAGTAAGCTTGAACCTAAAACTGACAAATGCCTGTTTGTGGGATATCCTAAGGAAACAAAAGGATATCAATTCTACAATCCAACTGAGAACAAAGTGTTTGTTGCTCGAGGAGCCACTTTCTTAGAGAAAGATTTTCTTTACAAGAAAGACAGTGTGAGTAGAATAAATTTTGAAGAGGTTCAAGAACCACAAGAGAATGTAGAACGATCTACAGAAACTCATATAGAAGTTGACATGGAAACTCATGAAGATGAGCAGACTGAGTCAACAACACAAGAACCTAGAAGGTCTAGTAGATCTCGTCATGAACCCGAGAGGTACGGATTTCTCGTGACTGGCGATCAAGATTTGATCTTGGTGGACTCTAAAGAGCCCGTGACCTACAGACAGGTTTTAGAAAGTCCAGATTCAGATAAATGGCTACAAGCAATGGAATCTGAAATGCAATCCATGAGGGACAATAAAATATGGACTTTGATTGATCCTCCTGTTCAGGCAAAGGTTGTCGATTGCAAGTGAATTTTTAAGTTAAAACCTGGCGGGATCTTCAATGCACGACTAGTGGCTAAAGGTTTCAGACAGACTCATGGTATAGACTATGATGAAACCTTCTCCCCTGTCGTGATGATCAAGTCCATTCGGACTATGCTCGCCATAGCTGCATATTATGACTATGAGATATGGCAGATGGATGTTAAGACGGCTTTCCTAAATGGAAACCTACTCGAGGATGTTTATATAAAACAACCTGAGGGATACATCGATCAAGAGCATCCAAATTGTGTATGCAAGCTTCAGAGGTCCATCTACGGACTAAAGCAAGCATCTCGGAGTTGGAATATTCGTTTTGACGAGGCAGTAAAAGGTTGCGGCTTCATAAAGAACGAAGATGAGCCTTGTGTTTACAAGAAGGTTAGTGGGAGCAAGATAGTTTTCCTTGTCCTATATGTGGACGACATCCTACTCATAGGAAATGACATTCCCATGTTGAAAGATATCAAACAATGGTTGGGGAGTGTATTTTCTATGAAAGACTTAGGAGAAGCTGAAATGATACTGGGAATCAAAATCTATAGAGATAGATCAAAGTGGCTTCTAGGACTAAGTCAAGAAGGGTACATAGACAAAATATTAAAGAGGTTCAATATGTCTAACTCTAAGAATGGTATGGTACCATTCAGACATGGCCTTCTCTGGAAGAAGAACCAAGGTCCTTCAACAAGAGAGGAGAGGGATATAATGAGTAGAGTTCCATATACTTTGGAAATAGGATCTATCATGTATGCCATGTTGCGTACCCGCCCGGATATCGCACATGCACTGAGCATGACTAGTAGATACCAACAAGATCCTGGAATGGCTCGTTGGACTGCAGTCAAAGCAATCCTAAAGTACTTACGAAGGACTAAAGGATTGATGCTAGTGTATGGAGGACAAGAACAGCTCATCGTACAAGGTTACGCTGATGCTACTTTCCAAACAGATCAAGATGATATGAAGTCACAATCAGGCTACGTGTTTAGTCTGAATGGTGGTGCAATAAGTTGGAAAAGCTCAAAGCAAGATACAATAGCTGATTCTACAACAGAGTCTGAGTACATTGCTGCATCAGATGCTGCAAAGGAAACTGTTTGGTTGAAAAAGTTCGTGTCAGACATCAGAGTGATACCAAGTATCCAAGATCTGATAGAACTTTTCTGTGACAATAACGGGGCCATCGCACAAGCTAAGGAGCCTCGGTCACACCAGAAAACCAAACATATACTCAGAAGGTTTCACCTTATCTGAGAGATCATTGATCAAGGAGATGTGAAAGTGTGCAAAATAGGGTCAGACGACAATGTAGCAGATCCTCTCACAAAAGCTCTACCGCAGTCAAAGTTTGATAGACATGTAATAGAGCTTGGTCTTAAACAGTTTAGGACATAGCCCTTCAACGGGCAAGTGGGAGATTGTTGGTGTATGTGCCCTTTTGAGGGCTATTTATGTAAATAAACTTTGAGGGTTATTTATGTAAATAAGACATTTGTCATTTGATTGATTATTTATCTAATGAGTTAATTTCATGAAATTATATTCTTGTGCATATTGAATTTCATGAAATCGATCGGCCAAAAAGAAACACTCCATGGACTTTTAGATCATGAGTGATTCTTTTGAGTAGTACTCGTACAAGGATCCTTAGACCAGAAATCACTGCATAGTCTTAGGTGAATTAGAGTGTGCTTTGACATATGCCTAACGGGACTGTAACAGGTTGCCAAGTACGGTGGGTACACTATGAGTCACGCTAAGGTATGTAGGTGAAGTGATGGGACTACAAGTCTCTCTTAAATGAGAGATGATATCTTGGCCGCTTGATAGTGAACTGAGAAGTGCATGGCCGTGCCCAAGAAATGATAAGTGTTATCATTTGCTTGATTAAGTCCAGTGTCACTAAGAGATCAAGTAAAACGTTTAGCTATATAAGGATGATTGGTTCCATGCCTTATGCTGAACTGGATATCAGTGTAGAGGACATTACGAAGTATACTCGTGAGGTTGTGTTGAATCACCATTCGACCCTCCGTTCTGAATTGTATAGTCATTATGTCTTGCTAGAGAACACTAATGATTTATGGATAATTAATGAGATTGATTTATTTATTGTCAATTTGGAATGAGCCTACAGGATCGCACATAAGTGAGTTCGATGATTCAAAATTAATTAAATTGCCTGTTTTAAGTATAAGAGTAATACTTAAATTGATAATATTTAATTAAATAGTTTAATTAAATATTATTGAAGAGTATTATGGTATTAATTAAGAGTTAATTAATTACCTAGGAAGAATTGAATTGGGCTGACAAATCAAGGGACCTAATTGTGAATTAAGGTTATTGACCCATCAGCCTGATCCATGGATTAATGGGTTGATCCATGGTGTTGGTTAAACCCAACTCAGGAAATAATTAATTATTATTAATTATTAACAGATACTTCTCAACTTTTTGGAGAAAAATCAGAGAAGTATCTGGGAGTTGAGAGTTTTTTTTAACTGATTGGATTTTAAAAACACGTTTTGAGAAAAAATTTAAAAATAGACTCTCTCTCACTTTTCAAGCACTTACTCCAAGACATTCTTCCAGAGAAAAATCGTTTTCTCTTTGACCGGAAATTTTGGCTAGCACCGGTTCTGAGAGACTCCAGTGCAAGAACGTAGAGGCAATTCGTGTGAATTGTTTGGTGGTGAACGCAATCTTCCCAAGGGATCCAGGCGACGAGCGCAACCAATTACGCGTCGAGGGTAAGACCTGATTCCATATAATTTAGGCTATTCCGTAGCATAATTTAGGAAATTATGCATGCCTAAGATCCAACAAATATCATCAATAAAAACTACCACAAATTAATCCAAGTATGGTCCAAAGACTCGATGCATCAAATCCATGAACGGCGTTGGCGCGTTAGTCAACACAAAAGGCATCACTACAAACTCATAGTGTCCATAGCGAGCATTGAACACAGTCTTGGGTATGTCTTATTCTCTAATTCGAAGCTGACAGTATCCCTGTCTCATGTCAAATTTAGATAAAATCATGACACCCTGTAACTGATCAAACAACTCATTGATCAAGGGTAACAGATACTTATTCTTTATAATCACTTTATTCACGCCACGATAATCAATACATAATCACAACGTATCATCCTTCTCCTTTACAAACAACACCAGAGCTCCCCACGGGGAAACACTAGGCCTAATGAACTCCTCATTCAATAGATATCCTAGTTTCGTCTTCAATTCCTTCAGTTCGGCAAGTGTCATCCTGTATGGCGTCCTAAAAATGGCATGGTTCAAGGAAGTAACGAGTTGGAAAAAATTCCAGTTCTTATTCTGGAGGTAGCGTTGTCAACTCCGAAGGAAAGACATTCACAAACTCCCAAACAAGAGGCATTTCTTCCAACTAGATTTGATATTCTGGCTTATTTATCAGATAAGCCAAATATCCTGTAATGCCTTTTCAAAGTAAATTTCGTTCCCTAACTCCGGATATCAACCTCGTATGGATAATCCCTTATTTGAGTTGCAGTTGAAAACTAGGTTCATTCTTAGTTCTGAAAAGGTTGGTATCTCATATAAAGTTAGCCGACACAAATGAATGACTGGCTACTGGATCTATTAAAACTTTAGCTAATTTACTGAGAGCAGGAAGTGTACATTCAATGACATCGGTTGCTGCTTGAATAACATAAACTCTAGCGGGTACCTTGGACTTATTTTCCTGATCGTTCATTCGTCGGGGCACAGGGGGTCTGGGTCCTTGAGATGAGCATGCCTGAGGTGGTACCGTTGTGCAAGTTCATGCATAATATCCTGTCATTCCACAGTGGAAACATGCATTGTTCTTACTCCGACACTCTGTGTCTCGATGCCCCAACCTTTGGCAGAAGTTACAGCGAGGCACGTTGGAATTGATCGGTCTAACTTGGGCTACCAGTTGGGCTGGTGCATTTCCTTGTCTGTTTCCAGCTCTCTGGGGTTGATTTGGTCTGAACCCCAATTGTTTGGTTAGAAATGTGGTTTGGGGTGCAATCCACCGTGCTCTATCTTGCTGTGGCTGGCGTTGAGCTTGCTCTTTTCTAAGCTTCTCTTGGGCCTCTTCTGCCCGTTGGGCTACATCAAAGGCTTCCTCGAACGTGCCATGCCTGGTAGCTGCCATAGCTGTCTGGGTTTTCTGTCTTGTGTAAATCTTCTCCCTCCGTTCAGCATCGGTTTTCACCAACTTAGGGATAAACTTGGCCAGCTTGGTAAATGTTGCTTCGTAGTCAGCCACACTTCGTGCTCCTTGTTGTAGGCTGATGAACTAACTCTCCTTTATTTCTTGCACCAATGGCGGAATGTATTTGGTGTTAAACTCTCTTAAGAAGTTGGCCCAAGTCCTAGGCACCCCCTCGCGTTCCCAACGCAAGTTTACTAAGGCTCACCAAGAACGGACTGCTCTTTCCAATTGGAAAACAGTGAATATAACCCTCCTGGTTTCACTATAATCCAAGGCTTTGTAGATATTTTCAACAGCCTCAACCCACTACTCTGCAGCTTCACTGTCAGGTTCTCCATTAAACTTCGACGGTTGAATCTTCATAAATTGTTCCATAGCCACATCTTCTGTGATCACAGCTCCTAGTGGTTCTGGGCGTGGCTGTGCACTCATCTGCTCATAGAATTGTCGCATATGAATAAAGGTTTGCATCCTTTGAGCAGCTACTTTTTCAAAAGGGTTACCCTGAGACCCTTCGCTAGTTCCCTCGCCCTCCATTGCCTATATAGTACCAAGATAAACAAGTTAAATATTCGTGGACAGGCGAAGGTAAGTTGGTGTTGCTCCAGAATCGTTTTATAATCGAATATGTCCTGTTAACTTAATGTGTCAAAAATTTAGACAAGAGGGTTACCAGTCAAAAGTCAAGAAACAAGTACGTGATATACATGGCACAACTTTTATATACAACAAGTTGTAGTATCTTACAACCAACACAAACCTTCATTAGATAACTATTATACTATACACTAGATAAGATAGGTTATACAGAAAATTTAAACACATCTACAACCAAGGTCCACGCACACAACCCCCCTACGGACTACCGTATGACACCAAGTTCACACCAGATTGCTCAAAAGATCGTTCCCACTCCTCTGAAGCTGGTTCATCATCCTGGAATGCGCTGGCAAATCGTGCGGAGAGCTCATCCCAAGGGAGCTGGCATCCGGCTGCTACCTCATACATATGGCGAGCCGATGTACGCATCAAAATGTGTTGGTACTTCTCTAGCCTTGTCATCTCGTCCTCCAACGGTGCTATTATGAGTTGGGTGAGTTGGTAGTCATGAAGCCACCATTCCCTGAGCGCCACAGCACTCCTGTTTCGCATGCGCTGACGTCGAATAGGCCGTTGTATATCACGCAACACTTCCTATCTTTGGTCCAGATGGTCCCTAGCTATTACGATCTCCTGTTGGGCGATGTTGCTGGCCTCTATAACCTGCAGGGCCTCAATGATTGTGTGGGTATAGGTTCCAAGGCAGTCAGAGTTGCACCTATGTGCGTTGCACTCCTCCAACCGGTACTGGCGCACAAACTGAAATGGTCCTTCTAAATCCTCAAGGGCCTGTCCCTGACCAGGTCTAGGGTCTGCTGCCATACTTAAAAATAATAACGGTTCGAGGTAATAGAAAGAAATAGAAAATCCCCCAAAACCAAAAATGAAACAAGAGTATAAAGAAATATAACCCTGATAATATATAGATCGACATGAGTAACATGTACATAATAAGATTCCAAACCATAGATATAAACATCCTACCATCTAAGCTGGCTCTCAACCCCCTACTACTAAGGGATCAATCCCAAAATGAGTGAACTCGGAACCACCAGCCAACCCCAAAGTTCACCCACCGCCCTACCAGCCTCTAAACTCTACTCCCCAAATATGGGGTACAATACCATACCTAAGGCTCCTTAAGTGGAAGCCATACTAGTGATATCACTGTCGCTGGATCCACCTGACGGGGGGTCATCTACACCTCCTGGCATCCCTGCTATTGTCATCACTCTATCATGTATCACCTCGGTGGTGATCTCTAGCCCCGGGTCAATTTTCCCCAAACACAGGAGATACTCTTTATGTGCAGCACCCAGTTAGTAATTAAAAATCTCTATGACCTGTTACATCAGCTCCTCTTGTCTAACCGCGTCCTCGGTGATCCAACGTTGAAGGTGCACTCCATACAGTAGGACACCTTTTTCAACTCATAGCTCCTGGAGAACATCTCGCTCATGCTCAAGGTACTCCTCCATCACTTCAAGCCTTTCTCGAGTGGAGGTCAACTCGACCTCATAGGCATCCCGGTCAGCTACAAACTGTGCGTACTCCTCATCTAAGTACCTATAAGTCTCATAACAATACTGACTCCAATCATAGTGGCCATGCTATCAGTAGGCCACTAGCCATCAGTTCTCACCTGCCCCTTCATAGACAGGAGAGTAGCGAACAGAACTAAGTCGTCTCGGATCATCCTCCTCAATCAAGTCCATCCTACATTATAACAGAAGTAAAATCAGCCTAACCTAATACACAGAATGCAATAAAGAATTAAAGTATTCGTGAATACAACAAAGAGAAATACTCACAACCCTGTCTCTTTGATCCCTCTACCTAGTTCCGTCACCTAGTACAGGTCGATTAATCAAAAGTCTTAATAATGACGTAACTTCTGTGAGTACTAATCCAGAATGTCGCTCTGATACCACTCAGTGACGCCCTATTGCCGTGCCCCTGACAGGTTAGCTGCCAGTGGCATAGCCTGCGTCCCCTTGGCTCACGCCAGGACACATGTCGGACAAATAGGCGCATGTATAAAAAAACAAAGGAAATAAAATAGAATAACACGAATAGAAGTGACGTAAATAAATCGAATGTTAATAACGCATGAGAAGATCCTGAGAGTAGGACCAACTCGGATAGCCAAAATATCTTACATATAAAGTCAGGTCTAAAACAGCAATACATCAGAGGTTTACAAGGCCAAGTAGGTCTTACTTCATCTATGTACAAATGTATAGTGAACGTGGAACACACGTGTAAATTATGTACCAAGCTTTCTCGTAACCTCTAAAGTCTTATAGCAAATCACTCATCTCCTTTGTGCCTCATTCTCATCGCTGCGCATTTGGACCTAAGGGTAAGCGAAAGGGATAACAGGGTGAGCATACACCGTGCAAGCCTAATGAGCCTTCCCGGAGACTCTATATAATATATATATATATATGTAAGAAATAAAACCATATAACAAGTCAAGCATATAACAAGTGAGTAAGGCACATAAGATGAATAGCAAGTATCAAAGATATCAAGATCAAGTGGTCGACTCTAGGTACAATCCCCAGCCTACATGGCGGGAAGATTGGCCCTAGGCTCGACTCCAAGTTGTATCCACTGCTCGAAAAAGCCTGTCGCTAGACTTTCTGAGATGAATCCACGAGGTGATATTTCCCGAGGTGAGCCTTCAGTGCGGACGAGCGAGAATATTAAGTGCAAGTACAAGTGATGCGCACTTGTAACTCATGAGTACCTGGGTACAAGCCCAATGTAGATAATAAGGTCCGGCCTAGCCTGATGCTAGCTCGTTCCAAATGAGAGTTACGCCGGGAGAGGGGAACCCCTCGATGTAATGTAGGCATCGATTGAGAATGTAACAAATATCATCATTGATTCGTGTACTGCAGAACTAAAATAGCAGTTTTTTGGATTTAATCGGAGAACTCATCATCGATGTTGAAGGAGTTTGTACAGCGGAGGAAGGGTGATTATTTCGACCCGTAAATAGCTTACAGTAAGATTTTTTTTCATTCGCTTGGGTTTTGATCTCGTTTGCTTTACTTGTGTTTGTTATTGCGCTGGCCATTAGGTTTTTTCAAATTTGAAAACGATCATGGGAAATCCTGATTGTGGGTTTGAAATTGAAAAAAAAATTAAGCCTTTGTAAACTTTGCATGCGGATATGAGGGAATAGTTTTAAAAAATCGCGTCATATGCATAAAAATTTAAACCACAATTTTAAATTTTTGTTCTTTTCATTTGTTTCGTAAAGTTTATTCTATTTGTTTGTTTCATAAAGTTCATTCTTTTTGTTCATTTCGTAAAGTTTGTTCGCTTCATAAAGTTTGATCTTTTCCTAAAAACTCTCTGCCTGGTGTATTTTGTACTGATTGTATTTTTATATGTCAAAATACAGAACCCGACTTAAGGAACTAGTCAGTCCGGGCCCAATAGAAAATTTCACTTTCGTGCTATGCATTCCATAATCGAAAAACTTTTGATCAAGCCTAAACACTAGTACAAGTTCCTATGAACCCGATCTAGCTTATACTTGTTCAATTTACTTTACCCACTATAAATTGAATCTTTAAATTAAAGCGGAAAGATTAAATATTCAACCTTTGTACCATATCCCACAACAAATCAATTGAGAAAGATCAAAACTTCCACCTTTGAAGCTAAAGACTCCATCTTTGAAGCAAAGACTCCACCTTTGAAGCTAAAGACTTCACCTTTGAAGCAAAGATTGCACCTTCAAAGCTTTACCCTCAAGAAATCCCTTGAATGTCTCCAAGATATATCCGGAAGTCGTGTGGACAACTATCTACCTGATAGATCGGTCAAACCCCATGAAAACAAGCTCAAGAAACTCATTGAAAACTCAAAGATCTCGCCAGAAAAAAGATCTCCCCGGAAAACTCGCTGCCCGTCGAAAATGGAAACCTCCAAAAAAATGCTGCCCAAATAGAGATCCGACCTTCCTTTTATGAGAGAGATGAAAAACCAACTTCAAGTGGGTCTTAGTTGCTAGATCTAAGTCCCTCTCTGGGCCTTTCTCTTTCTAGAGGCAAGACAACTTTTCTTGCAAGTTTCTTATGTTTAAAGTGGGCATAACCTTATCTATTTATAAGAGCTTCAAGGGAGACCTAGTGGCCTTTTGATTTGGGCCTTCTAGTTGGACTTTTAATTGATTTCTAAGTCTTTACTAGACTAGTCAATACTAATTGACCCAAGGATAATTAATTTAATCAACTTTTTTAATTAAATACTAATCAACCCAATGATAAATAATCAAATCCACTTTGTCAATTAATCCAACACTTAATTAATTGTACCACTAATGGATTAATTATGAAACTACAGCTCAAAATAAAATTGCTTCCAGGCACCACTTTAATTATTCATTTATCTCCCCACGTCAAAGATATAGTGCTTGTCAATTTATTAATTTACTGATAAATTAATTAATCGACTTCTTATCATCCGAGATTAGTACCACTCAACCTTATTATTATACCGAATATAAATTCACCAGTCGAGTTTAGTATAATAATCCTTATGAACTTATCTCGAGAGCACCATCACCCCGAACGCACCGGTACATGGTTTCCTTTCGACAAGCAACAACACAATAAGAAAATAAATATGTATACCCAACTTACTGAGATTATAGGCCTCAAGTGACCGCACTCTTTGGCAAATCAAAGTACACTATATCTAATCCTTATGCCTGCTCTAGTCTAGGGATTAAGAGACAGAATACAAGGCTTGAATTAATTACGAATATCAGTATAAATTAATTCGATCCTACATCGGACCTGCTCAATATGCCCCTGGCACATCTGCATGATTCAATTAGTCTAGACAAACCAATCTTAGAATCATACAATAACCTAAACTGATAGTGTGTCCAACCTGTCTCAGTTACGAGCATTATTTATATATCATGACTTTAATCAATGATGAGATCTACAGTGTCACACCAAACACCTCATCATCTAGTCATATGATACAAATGGACAACATGTATAACATGTAATTATATACTAAAACACAATCGATATAAAACTGAGAAATAGTTTTTCATACAAGCAAAGCTTTTAAGTATTCAAAACTAACAATCTCTCACTAATACTCAAAATTGCACTTTTAAATATAAAAAATGGTCTAATCCATTTATTCTACTGTTATACCAAAATCAAGAGAACTATCATGGCTCACTCAAGTATCTAACTCCCATGCCCTCCACGTGAGTCTCAAAGAATTTTGCAGTCAATACCTTCGTGAATAGATATGCAAGGTTGTCAGCCGATGCTATATTTGCCATGATCACGTCTTCCCTCTTTACGATCTTTCGTATCTGGTGGTACTTGCGCTCTATGTACTTACTCGCCTTGTGGGCTCGTGGCTCCCTTGAGATACCCACTGCATCATTGTTATCACAGTAAACTGTGATAGACCTTGGTAACTCTGGAATCACATCTAAGTCCACTAGGAAGTTCTTGAGCCATACAGTTTCTTTCAGTGCCTCTAATGCTACAGCGTATTCAACTTCCATTGTGTAGTCCGTCACGCATTTTTACTTGACACTTCGCCAAACTATGGCTCCATCTCCCAAAGTAAACATAACCCCATAGGTAGACTTGCTCTTGTCCTTATCAGCTTGGAAATCTGAATCTGTGTAACCCTTTGGAACTAGCTCTTTTGCCTGGTATAATAAAACATGGTCTCTCGTTCTGCGCAAAAACTTGAGGATGCACTTGACAACCTCCCAATTAGCTTTTTCAGGGTTACTCTGATATCTGCTAACCATGCCAATGGCAAAGCAAATATCATGCCTCATACACAACATAGCATATATGAGACTTCCTACTGCAGATGCATAAGGAACTGTCTTCATGGCATCTATCTGTTCAACTGACTTAGGAGACTGATCTTTGGATAGATGCACTCCGTGTCTAAAAGGTAAGAAACCCTTCTTGGAGTTCTGCATATTAAAATGGGCCAGAATAATGTCTATGTATGAAGCCTAAGAGAGTGTCAGTGAATGTCTTCTATGATCTCGAATGATTTTGATCCCAATGATATGTCCAACATCTCCCAAATCCTTCATATCAAACTGTTTGGACAACCATGCCTTTATGTCTGATAATACCTGTTACTGTTGCCAATAAGAAGAATATCATCTACGTAAAGTACAAGAAACACCACAAATTTCCATCACGCCTGCGATACACACACTGCTCATTCGGACACTGAGTAAATCCATAGGACTGGATTACCTCGTCAAAATGGATATTCCAATATCTGGATGCTTGCTTAAGTCCGTAAATGGACTTTTTGAGCCTGCAAACCTTTTGCTCTTGGCTTTCTGCAATGAATCCCTCTGGTTGCTGTATAAAGATGGTTTTCTCAAGACTTCCATTAAGGAAAGTTGTCTTGACATCCCTCTGCCAAATTTCATAATCTAAATGAGCAGCTATGGCCAAAAGAATCCCATTCGACTTAAACATAGCTACCGGGGAAAAGGTTTTCTCATAATTGATACTCTCTTTATGAGTATACCCTTTCGCCATAAGTCTAGATTTGAAGGTTTCAACCTTCCCGTCTGATCCTCTCTTTTGCTTGTAGACCTATTTGCACCCAATTGGTCAAAACCCATCAAGCAGGTCTATCAGCTCCCAGACTTGATTTGAGTCCAACGAACCCATCTCAAACATCATTGTTTTTCACCAAAAATATGCATCTTTATCTTAGAGAGCCTCATTGTAGTTAACTGGGTCTGGTTCGTGAGCACCAGGGACAAAATCTAAAGATTTCTCAAGCCCCCCTACCTTTCGGGCTGACTCATGAAGGAAAATAGAACAAGCCCGGGCTAAATTGAAAACCTCACTTTCGTGCAATTCATTCTAGAATCAGAAGCTTTCGATAAAGCTCAGGCTCAAATTCATTTTCCCATGAACGGATCTAGACTTATACTTATTTAATTTATTAAATTGACATCTAACGCACAAAGATTACACCTTTAATTAAAAGCAGAAGGATTAAAGGTTATACCTTTGAAGTGAAGTCCAACGCAATAAGAAAAACCAAATCTTTCTTGGCGATTACCACTGAAATCCAATAGATGACTCCAAAAAAACTTCGAATATTGCGTGGGCAATAATCTACCGAAGTATACTCTTAAAGCCCACGAAAACCCACAATAAAAATCCCTCAAATTAAACAAGAATTGCCCAAAATCTGATCAAAATCCAACCAGCCGCTAGGACTACTACGCCACCCAAGTCCGCCCAGCCCCACCGCGAAAAAGAAGAACCGAACAAGCTTAAAGATTCAATATTTGGCCATGATCTGCACAAGCCTACTCATGGATCACCAAAGGAGAGATCAACATGAATAAACCTGGATTAAGCACCCCAAAGACTGCCCAAGAAACCGCCAGAATATACAAACCAGCGGCGGCGCGGAAATGGGTCATGCGAGCTCAATAACAAGGCGGAATTCCAAAACAATTTTGATCTTTGAGATTTGTTTTAATTCGAGAAGTGAGATATCAAGTTCGTTTTTGAAAGAAACTCAAAAAACAAGAGTGTCTCTGTCAGAACTTTCTCACTCTAAGAAGCAAGACTTGTCTTGCAAGATTTTTTTTAATGTTTCTTTGGCCTTAAGTTTTCTATTTATAGGGAGCTCTAATGGAGACCTAGTGGGCTTTTGAGTTGGGCATTTTAATTTGACTTTCGTTGACCGCTTAGTCTTTCCTAGACTAATCAACTCCAATCGACCCATTCGAATTAATTTCTTAACTCATTTCGTTAATTTAATTTAATCGAACCCTTAGGATTAATTAATTCATATAGAATTAATTTCTTAATCCACTTTGTCAATTAAATATTAGTTAAACCTTTAGGATTAATTAATTCACTTTGTCGATTAGTCAAATACATAATTAGTCATACCACTATCGGACTAACTATGGAACTACCGCTCAAAAATGACTTTATATCGCGCCACTATTTTTCTTCTATCTCCCCACATTAAAGATCTAGTGCTCGTTGGTTTATCAATTTACTGACAAACTAATTTACCGACTTCTTGGTATCCAAGATTAGTACCACTCGACCTTTTATTATACTGGACGTAAAGTCCACCGGCCGGGTTTAGTATAACAAACCTTTCGAGCTCATCTCGAGAGCACCATCATCCAGGCGAACCGGTACCTGGATTCCTCCGACTAGCAACGGCACGTAAGAAGATAAACACCGCATACCCAACCTACTGAGGTATAGGCCTCAGTTGATCGTACTCATTGGCAAACCAAAGCATACAATATCCAACTTTCACGCACGTCCCAATCTCGGGATTGAGAGACTGAATACTAAGACCGAATTGACTACGCCGATCAGTATAAGTCAATTCTATCCAAACTGGTCGTGCTCAATATGCCCTGGGCATATCTGTGTGATTTAATTAGTCTAGATAAACTAATTTCTAAACCACACAATAACCTATACCGATAGTATGTTCAGACTATCTCAGTTATGAGCATAATTTTTATATATCAATACTTTAACCAATAACGGTATTTACTGTGTCTGTCCACACCCCGTTATCTAGTTCTATGATATAATGGAATAATTTAATACTGAAACAAAATGATATGTCATCTGTGGATATTAGTTTTTGAGACAAGCCATAGATTTTTTGTATTCAAAACTAACACATCATCTGTGACATCTTGTGCAGTATTTTGTGGTGTGTATACTTGTACTGGTGCATCAGGAATACTGGAATGTCCCCTAAGCTCTTCTAGCACAACTGTACTACTTGGTTTGTGGTCTAGAATATAGGTCTCTTCTAAAAATCTAGCGTTAGTACTAACCACCGCTTTCTGATCCTTAGGACTACAGAATAAACCACCTTTCGTTCCTCTTGGATATCATACAAATAACATTACTTCTGACCTTGCATCTAATTTACCCGCATCTGCCTTAAGCTCATGTATTGGATAACCCCAAATCCTGATATGCTTAACACTAGGCTTTCACCCATACCATAACTCCCCATGGATTGAAGGCACAGATTTAGATGGTATAAGATTCGGAATGTAAGTCGTCATTTCTAAGGTATATCCCAAAAAAAAAATGGGCAACTCACTATAACTCATCATAAATCTCACCATTTCCATAAAACTTTCTTGGCCCTATATCCCTTTGCCTTGAAAGGCCTCTTGGTTGTTTTACCTTCCAAACAAGATTCACAAGTTAGATAACTGTCAATCTCCAATGAACCCAAAGGCCCATCATTGACCAACCTTTGAATCTTACTAAGGTTGATATAACCTAGTCTAATGAGCCAAAGATAAGTTTGGTAAATTTCATAAGGTTCTTTCCTCTTAGTATGGCTTAATGATGTGTCATTCATTTCAGTTTTGCACAACAAGGAAGTTAGTTTTTATCAAGAAGAGATTGTCAACCATTGAACCAGAACATATAAATTTCTCATTCTTTCTAACAATAACTGAATTATTAGAAAAAATAAACTTATAACCATCAAACAAGAGTTTAGAAACTGAAAGTAAATTCTTTCTAAAACTAGGAACATAAAGACAATTCTTCAAACCTATTACAACATTATTTTGGAAAATAAGTCTTGCTAGTCCCACTGCTTTAACTGACACTTTGGTAGTGTCTACCAAGTAGACTTCCGTCTCTAAGCATCCGGGTTACTTGGAACCCTTTTGAGCTTTGGACAATCTGAATTCCAATGTCCTACCTTGCCACATTTGAAGCACTTGCCTTTCAGCTTCTTCGTTTTTATAATCTCCAGCTTAGGCCCATAATTAGCAGTCTTATGGGTCTTCTTCTTCTTTTCAGCTTTGGGCCTAGAAGAAGATTCTGAAGCCCCGATTGTGACTAAAGCTTGCTTCTTCCCTTGGAAGAGGCCTTCGCAGACATCAATGCAGCTAAGAGTTTGGATAGAGTATGGACTTGCTGATTTATATTGTAATTCATCCAAAACTGCTCAAAGCTTTGAGGTAAGCTCTAGAGTATGATGTCAACCTGGGTTTCCCAGTCGATCTCACCTCCTAAAACCTCAATCTTATTGATGTTACTAATCATCTCAAGTGCGTGGTCTCTCACAAGTGTGCCCTCAGCCACCTTGTTAGTCATTCGGCGTTTCTGGGTATACCTCAGTGAGCACGAACTTGTATTGCTCAGCCGTGAGGACAATGTCCAAATTGCATTTCCAATCAATGTAATTTGGCCCAGTTAACTTGTTCTCTTTTAGTATGACAGATAATGGATTAAATGCCATATCAAAAGTTGAAAGTAAATAAACAGAGAAATTTCAGTATTTTATCTTTTTAGAAAATATTGACACCCTCAAAACAATATAATCAAATCCACCAACATCTCGTTCACCAGGATTCACGCTACTCACGTTGATGTGAACATTTACGCTAGTCCACATTCATTTGAGAAGAACCAAGTTCATTAATTTCATTATCTGACCAAATGATCTATTGATCAATGAAATTAATAGTCGGTGATTTTAGCAGTACACATAAGTAGCATAACCTCGTTAGGAGGAATACTACAAACAGTACACTAAGCATTTGCCATTACGTGACTTCTAAGTTTGTTACCAAGGATAGTGTGCCCTCGGTTAGAGAGGGTGTCGCATTCTCCAATTTAACTCACTATAGTCATCCCTTTAGAAATTTACTCTAGTGATCTTATGAATTAGACTCATCCGATATGGAGGAAGGCCCTAATGCCAACGTGCACGTCTATCCACATCACATAAGAATTCGTAATGGAGGCCATGGGGATATTAAGCAACCCGCTCCCACTTAGATTTTCAAATTTAGGGTTTTTCCAGTTTTAACATGCAATTTCTTAACTTTATTTATTTGCACCCATAAAATCACATGTTTTTAATCATGCATCAAAACATAAATTAAAAACATGCAAGCAACAATCAAGACAATAAAAGGGGGAAATAAATATGTAATTAAAATTTCCCGACTATTATGGCCTTCTCAATTGTTGCTTACTTTCGTTGCCTCGTTGTTGCATCCCGTCACGTTGCTCCCACTCATTATTTGAACTCCTTGCAATTCGTTTGGATTTTCTCAGTTTTTACGTAATTCATCGAATCACCCAAGTTACGATAAACCAAAACCCACGAATCAAAATTGCCCACAATAACGTCTTCGCCATTACATATCTTCCAAAATATAAGGCTTGATTTTCCAGGAAAATAAAGACGGCATTTGATAGAATAAGATTTAATATAATCCTACATAGCTTCCAGCTCGTGGTTATTACTATTACACACATTCACATTCAAAAAACCAACCCGAATATGTTTTGGGGTTTATAAATGAAACTGAATGCAAAAACCATAATAGCCGGGATAATAACCACCTGTAATAAAAGCCCTTAACAAATCGAACAAGTATCAAGCCAATTCCTTGGCTCTGATACCAATTGAAGGAACTAGTCGGTCTGGGCCCAATCGAAAATTTCACTTTCGTGCTACGCATTCCTGAATCAGAAACTTTTGATCAAGCCCAAACACTAGTACAAGTTCCTATGAACCCGATCTAGCATATACTTGTTCGATTTACTTTACCAACTAGAATTGAATATTTAAATTAAAGCGGAAAGACTAAAGATTCGACCTTTGTAGTGTGTCCCTCAAGAACTCAATTGAGAAAGATCAAAGACTTCACATTTGAAGCAAAGACTCCACCTTTGAAGCTAAAGACTTCACCTTTGAAGCAAAGATTGCACCTTTGAAGCTTTTCCCTCAAAAAATCCCTTGAATATCTCCAAGATATATCCGAAGTTGTGTGGGCAACTATCTACCAGATAGATCGGTCAAATTTCATGAAAACAAGCTCAATAAACTAGCTAAAAACTCAAAGATCTCGTCGAAAAATGAGATCTCCCCGGAAAACTCGCTGCCCGTCGGAAATGAAAACCTATCGGAAATAGAAACAGCCGGAAATGGAAACCTCCAAAAAAATATTGCCAAACCGAGATCCGATCTTCCTTTTCTGAGAGAGATGAAAAAATGACTTCAAGTGGGTATTAGTTAATAGATCTAAGTCCCTCTCTAGGCCCTTCTTTCTCAAGAGGCAAGACAATTTTTCTTGCAAGTTTCTTATGTTTAAAGTGGGTATAACCTTATCTATTTATAGGAGATTCAAGGGAGACCTAGTGGGCTTTTGAGTTGGGCATTCTAGTTGGACTTTTAATTGACTTCTAAGTCTTTACTAGACTAGTCAATACTAATTGACCCAAGGATAATCAATTTAATCCACTTTATCAATTAAATACTAATCGACCCAATGATAAATAATTAAACCCACTTTGTTAATTAATCCAACACAATTAATCGTACCACTAATGGATCAATTATGAAACTACCGCTCAAAATGAAATTGCTTCCGGGCACCACTTTAATTATTGTTTTATCTCCCCACATCAAAGATATAGTGTTCGTCAATTTATTAATTTATTGATAAATTAATTAATCGACTTCTTATCATTCGAGATTAGTACCACTCGACCTTATTATTATATCTTATATAAATTCATCGGCCGGGTTTAATATAATAATCCTTACGAGCTCATCTCAAGAGCACCATCACCCCGGACACACTGGTACATGATTTCCTTTCAACAAGCAATAACACAATTAGAAAATAAATACGTATACCCAATTTATCGAGATTGTAGGCCTCAAGTGACCCCATCCGCATGTATGCTCTAGTCTAGGGATTAAGAGATAGAATACAAGGCTAGAGTTAATTACGAGGATCAGTACAAATTAATTCGATCCTACATCGGTTCTGCTCAATATGCTCTGGCACATCTGCATGATTCAATTAGTCTAGACAAATCAATCTCAAAATCACACAATAACCTAAACCGACAGTATGTCCAAACTGTCTCAGTCACGAGCATTATTTATATATCAAGACTTTACCCAATGATGAGATCTACTTTGTCACACCAAACACCTCATTATCTAGTCATATGTAAATAGAAAACATGTATAATATGTAATTATATACTGAAACAAAATCGATATGAAACTGAGAAATAGATTTTCATACAAGCAAATCTTTTAAATATTCAAAATTAACACCAATTGTACGTTGTTCATGCTAAGAATGCATCACAAGGGGCAAATAAATGGTAAAAAATACAAATGCTGTGAAGGAGGTGAGTCGGATTACTTTGATTTGGTTGATGATGAGTAGTTCAGCTTTCACAGCCTTAATAAGATATTAAGGGCAGTAGGGCATAACTAGAAAACAATAGTGCTTTATTATTATCTTGACCCTAGGAGTAATCTTAATAGTAGATTGAGGGAGCTTCAAACTGATCATCACATGATTGAATTAATAGCATGGGTTAAGGATTATAAGGTCATTGAAGTCTATTGTGACTATAAATCGGACGAAGTTATCCTTACAATTCCTTTGTTTGTGAAGCCATTTGTGAAGCCCAAACTGAAGGAATTATCTGCCCGGGCCCATTACAAAATCTTTTTTTCGTGCTATGTATTCCAGAATTAGAGATTCTCAACCAAACCTGAATGCTCGTGTAATACGATTCAAACCCTTTTGAAATACCACATGAGCACCGGATTTAAGTTTAGTTTATTCGATTTATCATGCATATAAATTTACAATAACTAATAAAAGCGAAAAGATAGAAATTGACCTCTTGAAGCGTGTCCCTTAAGTAATCACTTGTATGACTCTTAGACAGATCCATGTGTTGTGTGGGCAACGAACCAACGAACCAGTTGATCAACAAAACAAAAACAACACAAAACAGCTCCCAGAAAAAACCCATGAACTGTCGTCGTTCGCGCGTGTACCTCACGCGCTATCGATCGGAATTGATCTCTGCTGCCACCGGTCAGAGTTAATCACCACCGTCGCCTGAGGTGAAAACCGACTTCGAGGGATAATTCGTTTGAGTTCTCTCTCTAGGTTTTCTATCTCTAGTTTTAAGAATTATGAAACTTATGAATTGTATATTGTGTCTTGCTAATCCCTCGTCTATTTATAGAGGTACAAGGGAAACCTTAAGTGGGCTTGAGTTAAGCATTTTTTTTAGGCTTTAGATTAACTAATTTCCAAATCTCAATTAGTTTCCAAATCCAATTAATTTTCAAATCCAATTAGTTTTCAAATCCAACTAGATTTCCTAATCCAATTAGATTTCCTAATTCTAATTGAACTTACAGACTTAATTAATTAATTAACTAATTCCACCTTGTCAATTTACTAATTGACACTTAGGATTAATTTAATTAAATAATTAAATCTACTTTATCAATTAACCCAACACATAATTAATCGTACCACTAACGGCTTAATTATGGAATCACTACTCAAACCGAAATTGCTTCTGGAACTACTAAAATAATTTATTCTTTATTCTCCCCACGTCAAATATATAGTGCTCGTCAATTATTAATTTACTGATAAATTAATTTATCAACTTCTTATAATCTGATATTAGTACCACTCGACCTTATTATTATACCGGACATAAGTCCACCGGCCGGGTTTAGTATAACAAACATTTCAAACTCATCTCGAGAGCACCATCAACCAGGACGCACCGGTACATGGTTTCCTTCGACTCGCAACGACACACCAAGCAATCTAACACACGCAGCCAACCTACCGAGACTATAGGCCTTAAGTGACCACACTCTTTGACAGATCAAACTACGCAATGCTCAATCCTTGTGTTTGTTCTTATCTAGGGATTAAGAGATATAATACTAGGATCGAATAGTCTATCAAATCAGTACAAGACAATTCATCCTAAATAGGTCAAGCTCAACATGTCCTGGACATATCTATATGATTCAATCAGTTTAGACAAACCAATCTCAGAATCACATAATGACTCAAACCGATAGTATTTCCAAACTGTCTTAGTCACGAGCCTAGTTTATATACCAAGACTTTAACCAACGATGAGATCTACGTTGTTATACCCGACATCTTATCATCTAGTCTGTAGATATAATTGGACAACATATGTAAAACATAAGGCATATAAATGAAACATTTAACTCGATATATAAAATTAGAAAATAGTTTTTTATACAAGCAAAGCTTTCAGTATTTAAAACTAACAATCTTCCACTAATAATCAAAGCGACGCTTTTAAGTATAAAACTTGTTCAATATAATTAATCTACTGCTACAATAAAATCTAGAGAACTATCACGGCTCAGCTAGGTATCTAACTTCTATGCGTTCACCTGAACCTCAAAGACTTTTGCAGTTAATGTCTTCGTGAACGGATCTGCAAGGTTCTCTATTGATGCTATCTTTGCCATGACCATGTCTCCTCTTTTAACGATTTCTCGTATCAGGTGGTACTTGCGCTCTATGTGTTTACTCGCCTTGTGAGGTCGTGGTTCCCTCGAGTTGGCTACTGATCCATTGTTATCATAGTACTCTATAATTGATCTTGGTAACTCAGGAATCACATCTAAGTCCACTAAGAAGTTCTTGAGGCACACTGCTTCTTTCGCTGCCTTTGATACTGTAACGTATTCAGCTTCTATGGTGAAGTCTGCCACGTATTTCTGCAGGACACTCTGCCAAACTATGGTTCCACCTCCCAAAGTAAACACAAACCCCAAGGTAGATCTACTCTTGTCTTTATAGGCATAAGCTCAGGTGCCTGATAGACCAATACTTGGTCCCTCGTTCTGCGTAAATACTTTAGGATACATTTTACAACTTCTCAATGAGCTTTCTAGGGTTACACTGATATCTGCTAACCATGCTAACAGCATAGCAAATATCAGGTCTCATGCACAATATCGTATACATGAGACTTCCTACTGCAGAAGCATAAGGAACCGTCTTTATGGCTTATATATTCTCAATAGTCTTCGGAGACTGCTCTTTAGATAGATGCACTCCGTATCTGAAAGGTAGAAAACCTTTATTAGAGTTCTGCATGTTAAAACGAGTCAGAATCTTATCTATGTATGAAGTCTAAGAGAGTGTCAGTGAACGTTTCCTACGATCTCTAATAATCTTGATCCCAGGGATATGTCTAGCTTCTCCCAAGTCCTTCATATCAATTTTTTTAGACAACTATGCATTTACATCTGATAATACTTTCTTACTGTTGCCAATAAGTAAGATATCATCTACATAAAGTACAAGGAACACCACCACATTTTTATCACGTTTGCGGTACACACACTGCTCATCCGAACACTGAGTAAATCCGTAGGACTATATTACCTCATCAAACTGGATGTTCCAAGATTTGGATGCCTGCTTAAGTTCATAGATGGACCTATTAAGCTTGCAAACCTTATGCTCTTGGCCTTTTTCAACGAATCCCTCTGGTTGCTGCATGAAAATGATTTCCTCAAGACTTTCATTAAGAAAAGCTGTCTTGACATCCATCTGCCAAATCTCATAATCCAAATAAGCAGCTATGGCCAAGAGTATCCAAATCGACTCAAGAATATCTACCGGGGAAAAGGTTTCCTCATAATCGATACCTTCTTTTTGAGTATACCCCTTCTACACAAGCCTAGCTTTAAAGGTTTCAACCCGTCGGGTCCTCTTGCATTTTAGACCCACTTGCATCCAATTGGTTTAAAACCATCAAGCAAGTCTACAAGCTCCCAGACTTGATTAGAGTCCATTGACCCTATCTCAGATATCATTGCCTTTTGCCAAAATTCTGCATCTTTATCTCGGAGAGCCTCATTGTAGTTGATAGGATCAGCCATTTGCTCTCCCAGGACAAAATTCGAAGATTCTCCCAAGCCAAAGTACCTCTCGGGCTGTCTTACAACCCTTCCATTATGACGAGGCACCACATGTATTGGCACATCATCTGTGACACCTTGTGCAATATTATGTGATGTATATACTTGTACTGGTGCATCAGGAATAGTGGATTATCTTCTAAGTTCTTCTAGTACAATCGTACTACTGGGCTTATGATCTAGAATATAGTCATCGTCTAAAAACCTGGCGTTAGTGCTAACTACCACCTTCTGATCTTTAGGACTATAAAATAGACCACCTTCCATTCCTCTAGGATATCCTACAAACAGCATTACTTCTGTTCTTGAATCTAACTTACTTGAATCTGCCTTAAGCACATGTGCTGAACAACCCCAAATTATGAGATGTCTTAGACTGGGCTTACGCCCCGTCCATAACTCTGTAGGGGTTGAGGACACGGATTTAGATGGTACAAGATTAAGAATATATACAGCTGTTTCTAAGGCATATCACCAAAATGAATTTGGCGATTCACTATAACTCATCATGGATATTTCTAAAAGAGTTCTGTTCCTTCGTTCTGCTACACCATTCTGCTGGAGTGTGCCAGGTGCAGATAACTGGGATTGGATTCCCATTTCTAACATGTAATTTCGAAATTCAGTAGACAGGTATTCGTCACCACGATCAGATCTCAGTGTCTTGATACTTTTACCATGACGCTTCTCCACATCTGCCTAATACTCTTTGAACTTATCAAAGTACTCAGACTTGTAACGCATTAAATAAATGTATTCGTACCTCGAGAAGTCATTTGTGAATGTCACAAAATACTCGAACCCGCATCTTTCCTGAATCGAAAATGGTCCACACAAGTAAGAATGAATCAGCTCTAACACTTTTTTGGCCCTATACCCATTGTCCTTAAATAAATGTTTGGTCATTTTACCTTTAAAGCAAGATTCGCAAGTTGAGTAGTTGTCAACTTCTAGTGAATCTAAAGATCCAACAGTGACTAATCTTTAAATCCTACTAAGGTTAATGTGACCTAGTTTAAGGTGCCAAAGATAGGTTTGATTCATCTTAGAATGTTCTTTCCTCTTATTATAGTTTAACGATGTTTGAATTTTCGTTGCATGTCTAGTATGAGAAGTTGGTTTTAGAATAAACAAATTTTCTACTAATGATCCGGAACAAATGAGTTTCTTATTTCTTCTAACAAATAAAGACTTATCAGAAAAAATAAACTCATAACTATTCTTTAAAAGTTTAGAAACTGAAATAATATTCTTTCTAAAACTCGGAACATAAAGACAATTATCTAAAACTAAGCTAGAATTTTCAAATTTTAGCTCTACTTCTCCCACTGCAACAACTGACTCTTTTGTGGTGTCGCCCAAGTAGACTTCCAGCTCACATTCTCTAACCTTCCAGGTTACTTGGAACCCCTGTAATGAATTACAAACATGGTCAGTGGTGCCTGAATTCACACACCAAATATCTGTGGGATTCACCGCTAAACATGTTTCAGTATTTAAGGCGAAAATTGTCATACCTTTGAGCTTTGGACAATCTGACTTCTAATGTCCCGTCTGACCACACTTGAAACACTTACCTTTCGTCTTCTTCTTTTTTGTGATATCCGGCTGTGGCGCGAGTTTCTGAGCTTAAGTAGCATTCTTCTTGGCCTTCCTCTTCTTCTTTCCAGCCTTGGGCTAAGAAGAAGATCCCGAAGCCTTGATAGTGACCAAAGATTGCTTTTTCTCTTAAAAAAAACCTTCAGCCTGCACCAATGTTGCTAAGAGCTCGACTAGAGTATAATCTCTCTGATTCATATTATAGTTCAGCCGAAACTGCTCAAAGCTCTGAGGCAAGCTCTGGAGGATGATATCAGCTTGATTTTGATGATCAATCTCACCTCCCAATATCTCGATCTCATTGATTTTGCTAATCATGTCAAGGACATGATCTCTCACAAGAGTCCCCTCTTTCATCTTAGTAGTCATGAGCTTGTTCATAGCCACTTGTCTAGCATTCCGACCTTGATGTCCGAACATCTCTCTAAGATTCAACATCATCTCTGAGGCAATAAGCATTGACTGATGCTGATGTTGTAAAACATTCGACATAGAAGCCAGAATGTAACAACACTACATCTCATTAGCTCTTCTCCACCTCTGATATGCCTCTCTTTGTTCATCAGTCGATTCATCAGTAGGTACAAAAGGACATGGTTCTGTGTGTACGAACTTGTATTGCTCAGCCGTTAAGACAATGTCCAAAATGCGTTTCCAATCAATGTAATTTTGACCATTCAGTTTGTTCTCTTTTAATATCACATCTAAAACTAACATGCTTCAATTATGCGTAAAAATAAGGCATAAAATTAAAACATATAAATCGCAATAAAAAACTGTAAATACGGGAAATGAATATGTAAAATAAATTTCCTGACTATTATGGTTTTAATCGCTTCCATCTACTGCCTTGTCTTCGTGTCCCGTCAAGTCATTCCGATGGATTGAGTCTAAAAATTTGGATCTTAGATTCCTCATAGAAAAAAGCAAGCCATACGCGCCCGACCATGCACGCATGGGCTATGCGCATTGGGCCTAGCACGCAAGCGAAGGCCTACGAGCACTGGGCCTCGCGCGGCGCCGCACCAGTGACGGCTTTCCCCTGCATGCTGTTGCGCCCAAAGCCGGCGTTCCTATGCCAGCACCGTCCGGTGCACCCGTTCTCTCTCCGGGTCTTCTGCTCTACTCCCACTCGTTATTTGATCTTCTTGCAATTTGCCTGGGTTTTGTCATTTTTCAACGCAATCATTGGAATCATTCAAATTGCGATAAACCAAAATCCGCAAATTCAAGAAGTCCACAACAACGTCTACGCTATTACATATTTTCCTAAATACAAGGCTAAATCTATCTAGGAAAATAAAATGACAATTACATAGATTCAAATTCTAATACAGATTTAATCTAATCCTACACGGCTTCCAGCACGTGATTTTACTATTACAAGCATTCATATAAATAGCCATATGGATATGTCCCGGAGTTTAATTAAACATACAAATGCAAACCATAATAGCCGGGATAAACAAACCACATGCATATAAAAACCATGCAATAAATCGAATAAAACAAAGCCAAAACCTTAGCTCTGATACCAATTGAAGGAATTATCTGCTCGGGCCGGGTAAAAAATCTCACTTTCGTGCTATGCATTCCAAAATCGGAGATTCTCAACCAAACCCAATGAAGGAAAACAGAACAAGCCGGGCTAAATCAAAAATCTCACTTTCGTGCAATGCATTCCAGAATCGGAAGCTTTCGACAAGGCTAAGGCTCAAATTCATTTTCCCCTGAACGGATCTAGGCTTATACTTATTTAATTTATTAAATCGACAACTAACGCACAAAGATTGAATCTTTAATTAAAAGTGGAAGGATTAAAGGTTATACCTTTGAAGCGAAGTCCAACGCAATAAGAAAAACCAAATCTTTGATTGCGATTAGCACCGAAATCCAATAGATGACTCCAATAAACTTCGAATATTGCGTGGGCAATAATCTATCGAAGTGTACTCACAAAGCCCACGAAAACCCTGAAGAAAAATCCCTCGAAATAGATAACAGCTGGCCCAAAATTTTGCCTGAAGCCCAGCCGCATAACCCACCGGAACTGCCCCCTTTTCCACCGCGAAAACCTATTGATCGGTGACCCAAAAGCTTTTCCCAGCCACGATCTGCACCACTACCACCGTGGATCACCAAGACTAACAAAAGATCAACATGGCAGCAGCAAGATCAGCACGCCGGACAGCAGCAGTTGAAATCTCCGAAAGAAGAAACCAACAGCGGTCGAAAAATCCTGCCGGCAGTCCTAAAACCGGGCTAAGCTTCACGAAGTTATTACCTTTTTGAACCTTATCTAATTCGAGAAGTGAGATATCAAGTTCGACTTCGAGAAAGAAGCTTCAAGAAGAAGAAGTTCTTTCTCTAGAACTTCCTCACTCTAAGAGGCAAGACTTGTCTTGCAAGATTTCCCTTTATGTTTCTTTGGCCTTAAGTTTTCTATTTATAGGGAGCTCTAAAGGAGACCTAGCGGGCTTTTGAGTTGGGACTTTTAATTTGACTTTCGTTCACCGCTTAGTCTTTCCTAGACTAATCAACTTCAATCGACCCATTCGAATTAATTTCTTCACCCACTTTGTTAATTTAATTTAATCAAACCCTTAAGATTAATTAATTCAAATAGAATTAATTTCTTAATCCACTTTGTCAATTAAATATTAATTAAACCTTTAGGATTCATTAATTCACTGTGTCGATTAGTCAAATACATAATTAATCGTACACTATCGGACTAACTATAGAACTACCGCTCAAAAATGACTTTACATCGCGCCACTATATTTTCTTCTATCTCCCCACATCAAAGATCGAGTGCTCGTCGGTTTATCAATTTACTGACAAACTAATTCACCGACTTCTTGGTATCCGAGATTAGTACTACTCGACCTTTTTATTATACCGGACGTAAAGTCCACTGGCCAGTTTTAGTACAATAAACCTTACGAGCTCATCTAGGGAGCACCATCAACCCGGTGAACTGGTACGTGGATTCCTCCGACTAGCAACGGCACGTAAGAAGCTAAACACCGCATGCCTAACCTACCAAGGTATAGGCCTCAATTGACCGCACTCTTTGGCACATCAAAGCATACGATATCTAACTCTCACGCCCATCCCAATCTCGGGATTGAGAGACTGAATACTAGGACCGAATTGACTACGCCGATCAGTACAAGTCAATTCTATCCAAACTGGTCATGCTCAATACGCCCCGGGCATATCCGTGTGATTTAATTAGTCTAGATAAACTAATTTCTAAACCACACGATAACCTATACCGATAGTATATTCAGTCAATCTCAGTTACGAGCATACTTTTTATATATCAATACTTTAACCAATAACGATATCTACTGTGTCTTTCCACACCCCGTTATCTAGTTATATGATATAATGGAACAATTTAACATTGAAACAGAATGATATATCGTCTGTGGATATTAGTTTTTGATACAAGCCATAGCTTTTTTGTATTCAAAACTAACACCTAAATGCTCGTGTAATACAATTCAAACACTTTTGAAATACCACACAAGCACCGGATCTTAGTTTCACTTTATTCGATTTATCATGTATACAAATTTACAATAACTAATAAAAGTATAAAGATAGAAATCAACCTCTTGAAGTGTGTCCCTTAAGTAATCGCTTGTGTGACTATTAGACAGATCCGTATGTTGTGTGGGCAACGAACCAGTTGATCAGCAAAACGGAAACAACACAAAATAGATCGCCAAAAAAACCCACAAACTGCAGCTGTCTGCGAGTGTGCCTCAGGCACCGTCGGTTGGAATTGATCGCCTCTACTGCCGGTCGGAATTAATCACCGCCGCCTAACCCGGACTCGACCCGCCGCACGCCTAATGTGAAAACCGACTTCGAGGGAGAATTATTTTGAGTTCTCTCTCTAGTTTCAAGAATTTGAAACTTATGAATTGTGTATTGTGTCTTGCTAATCCCTCGTCTATTTATAGAGTTACAAGGGAGACCTTAAGTGGGCTTGAGTTAAGACTTCTTGTTGGGTTTTGGATTAACTAATTTCCAAATCTCAATTAGTTTCCAAATCCAATTAATTTCCAAATCCAATTAGTTTCCAAATCCAACTAGATTTCTTAATTCTTGGATTTCCTAATTCTAATTGAACTTAAAGACTTAATTAATTAATTAATTAATTTCACCTTTTCAATTTACTAATCAACCCTTATGAATAATTTAATTAAATAATTAATTCTACTTTATCAATTAACCCAACACATAATTAATCATATCACTAATGGATTAATTATGGAATCACTGCTCAAACCGAAATTGCTTCCGGAACCACTAAAATGATTTATTCTTTATTCTTCCCACGTCAAAGATATAGTGCTCGTCAATATTAATTTACTGATAAATTAATTTATCGACTTCTTATAATCTGAGATTAGTACCACTCGACCTTATTATTATACTGGACATAAATCCACCAGACGGGTTTAGTACAACAAACATTTCAAGCTCATCTCGAGAACACCATCAACCCGGACGCACTGGTACATGGTTTCCTTCGACTCACAACGACACACCAAGCAACCAAACACACGCAGCGAACCTACCGAGACTATACACCTTTAGCGACCACACTCCTTGGCAGATCAAACTACGCAATGCTCAATCCTTGTGCTCATTCTCGTCTAGGGATTAAGAGATAGAATACTATGATCGAATAGTCTATGAAATCAGTATAAGACAATTCATCCTAAATAGGTCAAGCTCAACATGTCCCGGACATATCTATATGATTTAATCAGTTTAGACAAACCAATCTCAGAATCACATAATGACTTAAACTAACAGTATGTCCAAACTGTCTCAGTTATGAGCCTAGTTTATATACCATGACTTTAACCAACAATGAGATCTACTGTGTTACACCCGACACCTCATCATCTAGTCTGTAGATATAATTAGACAACATATGTAAAATACAAGGCATATAACTGAAATATTTAACTCGATATATAAAATTAGGAAATAGTTTTTTATACAAGAAAAGCTTTTAGTATTTAAAACTAACACAAACCGTTTGTGGTCATTGAAGAAATTTCAAAGGAAAGAGGGGAGAGTGTTGGTTTGATGAAAAGGAAGGCAAGGATTGTTCTCACGATTGGGCAGAGTAAATTGAAAGAGCATTCAAGGATACCACCATTCCTTCGAATTGGATGGATAGAACCGGAATCAAATGCGAATAGAGATAGTTCGAATGGTGAAAGTGATTTGGCTGATGGTGGTAGTGGAGAGTGCAGCAAAACAGATATTGGTGATATCCTGTAGGTGTGGATTAAGAAGATGGATTTGATTGTCATTAGGGTGGGTTTGAGGGTCAAGCCTTAGAAGTTGATGAAGAAGATGGAGTTAATCTTGTCAATGGTGGTCCATATTCACAGTATATTGCTGCAATTCAAAATGATAACTAGTTCGAGTAGATGTTAGAAAACATACTGTTAAATTTAAGTGTTTCAATTTTGGTTTTAATAATAACAAAATAAATATGTGAAACTAATAATTTCTTAAACTGTCTAAAATTATTTTTTGTAGAAAATGCAAAATTTTCAGATTGATATACTCATATTCAAATGAGCATAAATTTTGTTTCACTTAGCCAAAAATTAAGATTTTGGATGTTTTGAAAACCACTTTCAATTATCTAAAAAATGGTGTCTAATAGTCAAGGTGAAATTCCAATGAAATTTTGATGAAAATAGACAAAAAAGAAACTATATCATTGCAATGCCACAGTTCAATAAATTAGATGTAATGTGAGCTAAAAAAGTCCAAATCAACTAATTTTGACGTCCTTAAAAAGCTAAGAGAAAGATCTACAACATTGATTTCTGACACAAAAGTCAAAAGCAGCTGCAAAAAGTCGAAAAAGTTGAAGGAAGTTTAGACTATGTTAAATCACCTTCGGAGCCAAAATTCAAGTGTTTAAATTGAAACCCAAATTTACCTATAAATAGAGACCATGGGTGAAGACATTCAAGACACACAAGCTATCAAGCCATTCTTATTATTATCAAAAATCTCTCAAATTTTCAAGTGCTCATTTTCAAATTTTACTTTCAAATTCTAATTATTTTTCAAAGTGTTCTAGTTATTTTTCAAAGTGTCAGTCTTAGACTAGAACCTTGTCACTTGTAAGCCATAGACACTTCACACACAAAAAGTTTTTATTGTTCTTGAAAGCAAGAGGTTGTAAGTCAAGAACAATTTAGAGGACGAATAGTGAAGAACCTCTTAGTAGAGTTACTAAGTTATTATTGGGAAATTTGTAAATGTTTAAATTTCACCTTAAGGAATTTTTGTTTTTTTTTAAAAAGAAATAGGAAGGACATCAACTTTAGAAGTATGAGAGTGGATGTAGAGCTTGTAAGGGGGTTACAAGTTTGAACCACTTTAAAAATCTTGTCCCTTTCATTGCATTGCATTTTGCATCCGTACTCTCTCTTCTATATTTCTTGCATCATAAAACATCACCATTAGACTTGTTCAATTCAAGTATTCAAGTCTAGCTTTCTTTAATTAAGTATTTACTTTATCTTAGACTTGTCCTTATCAAGTCAAGGACTTGGCCTTAATCAAGTCAATACTTGAGTTTTATTTTAAATTATTCAATTTCAAAATTTGTCCATTTCAAGTTAAAGACTTGTCCTTAATCAAGTCAGTAATTGAACTTTATTTTAAATTATTTAATTTCAAGACTTGTCCATTTTAAGTCACATACTTGACCTTTATTTTAATTTGATTATTAACAATTTCTTGTTTCCCTGTATACTTTTATATTGTTGACTAATCTTATTATTCTTATTTTCATCTTATTTTAATTTAGACTTATTTGTTATTTGTTTCATACACATAGATAGTCATTGTTTATTTTAAAAAGATTATTTTAAGATTTGCTCATTTTTTAAGTATATTTTTTAAACAACTTAATCCCCCCCCCCCCAGGTTGTGTTGTTAGTTTTCATTTGGTATCGGAAAAGGACTCTTAAACTATTTTGGATGCACCTCCAAGAGTTAAAAGATCCATCTAATGGCAAATCTTGGAAGCCCTTTTTGTGAAGGAAATTTGACCACTAGGCCTCCTCTATTTAAAGGTGTCAATTTTGTGAATGGAAAAAAAGAATGGAAACTTTTTTTAAAATGGATTATGATTTATGGTTAATTATATATGAAGGTCTATTTATCCACATGACTAGTAATAATTTAGGTGCATCTAGGCCTAAAACAAGAATAATTATCTATACAAATGAAATATTAATTATTTATACTACAAAAATTGGTGGAAATGCACTACGTTCCTTTTAACCCGCCATCAGTTGGAGAAAAATTAGGAATGCAAAATAAATAGCATTGACCTAAATGCCCTCAAAAAGTGCTCTGTTATGAAGCTTAACGGACTAAAGAGACAGAGTGATCTTTTTTGAAAAAAAAAAAAGTAAAGTATAATTATCTTAAAAATAGTTTTCAAAGTATGATGACCAAAAGTAGAAATTGACTATAATATGGTGACCAATTTTGAAATTTACTATAATCTTATTTTCAAGGTAATTTATATGGTGGTCCTATAGGACCACCATGCAATTTTACTCCTACCACTGTAGCGCGCTACAATAGCGCGTTACAGTACGCGCTACAGTTCCGCGCGCGCTACAGTAACGCGCTATAGTACCTTCCTTTTTTTTGTTATTTTTGCTATTTTTTATTTTATTTTTTTGTCTTCCTCCTTGAGTCTTTTTTCCGTCCATTTTTTTTATAAACAATTCAGTAGTTGCTCCTGAATTGTTTTATTTTATAATTTGCTCCTGAATTGTTTGATTTTGATAAACAACAAGAATCTGTGATATCTATGTTGGAAAATAAGTCATGATGTGATATTAGTTATGCATTGATCTGATATTACGTTTGTATTGATCTGATATTAGTTCTATGTTAATATGATATGTTTTCAGTATATTGGTTTCGGACGTGGTGCTACTTGTTCTGGACGTGGTGCTAGTTGTTTTGGACGTGGTGCTAGTTGTTCTGAGACTTGGTGAGTTGTCTTTGTGAAAAAAATAGCTTAAATCACATGCATGGATATAGACGTTTCTGGACGTGGTGCTAGTTGTTTTGGACGTAGCGAGACGTGGTAGACTATGTTCTATGAAAAATTCAGCTAAAATTCAGCAGATATAAGACATCAGATCATAACATGAACACATCAGATCAGCATATGACATACATCAGATCACAAAAACACAGAGATCAGATCAACTGAATACACACATCAGATCAAGGAAAAACACACATCAGATCAAGGAAAAACACACATCAGATCAACAAAAACTTGACATCAGATCACTATTTTCATAACAAAATCATTTCATAACTTAAATTCACACACATGGATGTAGACATTTTTGGACGTGGTTATAGTTTTTTTGACGTGGTGCTAATTGTACTGAGACGTGGTGAACTGTCTTTGTGAAAAAATTAGTTTAAATTTACACGCATGGATGTAGACATTTTTGGACGTGGTGCTTGTTGTTTTTGACATGGTGCTAGTTGTTCTGAGACGTGGTGGGTTGTCTTTGTAAAAAAAAAAGCTTAAATCACATGCATGGATGTAGACGTTTCTATACGTGGTGCTAGTTGTTTTGGACGTAGCGAGACATGGTAGACTATGTTCTGTGAAAAATTCAGCTAAAATTCACATGTTTGGATGTATATGTGGTGTGTTAGTTGTTTTGGACGTGGTGCTAGTTGTTCTGAAAAGTGGTGGGTTGTTTTTGTGAAAAAAATAGCTTAAATTCACATGCACGGATGTAAACGTTTCTGGACGTTGTGCTAGTTGTTTTGGACGTAGCGAGACGTGGTAGACTATGTTCTATGAAAAATTCAGCAGATATAAGACATCAGATCACAACATGAACACATCAGATCAGCATATGACATACATAAGATCACGAAAACACAGAGATCAGATCAACTGAATACACACATCAGATCAAGGAAAAACACACATCAGATCAACTTAATTCACACATCAGATCAAGGAAAAACACACATCAGATCAATAAAAAATTGACATCAGATCACTATTTTCATAACAAAATCATTTCATAACTTAAATTCACACACATGGATGTAGACGTTTTTGGACGTGGTTCTAGTTGTTTTTGACGTGGTGCTAGTTGTTTTTGGACGTGGTGCTAATTGTACTGGGACGTGGTGGACTGTCTTTGTGAAAAAATTAGTTTAAATTTACACGCATGGATGTAGACGTTTTTGGACGTGGTCCTTGTTATTTTTGACGTGGTGCTAGTTGTTCTGAGACGTGGTGGGTTGTCTTTGTGAAAAAAATAGCTTAAATCACATACATGGATGTAGACGTTTCAAGACATGGTGCTATTTGTTTTGGACATAGCGAGACATGGTAGACTATGTTCTGTGAAAAATTCAGCTAAAATTCACATGTTTGAATGTATACGTGGTGTGCCAGTTGTTTTGGACGTGGTGCTAGTTGTTCTGAAACGTGGTGGGTTATTTTTGTGAAAAAAATAGCTTAAATTCACATGCATGGATGTAGACGTTTCTGGACGTGGTGCTAGTTGTTTTGGACGTAGCGAGACGTGGTAGACTATGTTCTATAAAAAATTCAGCTAAAATTCAGCAGATATAAGACATCAGATCACAACATAAACACATCAGATCACGAAAACATAGAGATCAGATCAACTGAATACACACATAAGATCAAGGAAAAACACACATCAGATCAACATAATTCACACATCAGATCAAGGAAAAACACACATCAGATCAACAAAAAATTGACATCAGATCACTATTTTCATAACAAAATCATTTCATAACTTAAATTCACACACATGGATGTAGACGTTTCTGGACGTGGTTTGTAGTTGTTTTTGACGTGGTGCTAGTTGTTTTTGGACGTGGTGCTAATTGTACTGAGACGTGGTGGACTATTTTGGTGAAAAAAATTAGTTTAAATTTACACGCATGGATGTAGACGTTTTTGGACGTGGTGCTTGTTGTTTTTGACGTGGTGCTAGTTGTTCTGAGACGTGGTGGGTTGTCTTTGTGAAAAAAATAGCTTAAATCACATGCATGGATGTAGACGTTTCTATACGTGGTGCTAGTTGTTTTGGACGTAGCGAGACATGGTAGACTATGTTCTGTGAAAAATTCAGCTAAAATTCACATATTTGGATGTATACATGGTGTGCTAGTTGTTTTGGACGTGGTGCTAGTTGTTCTGAAATGTGGTGGGTTGTTTTTGTGAAAAAAATAGCTTAAATTCACATGCATGGATGTAGACGTTTCTGGACGTGGTGCTACTTGTTTTGGACGTAGCGAGACGTGATAGACTATGTTCTATGAAAAATTCAGCTAAAATTCAGCAGATATAAGACATCAGATCACAACATGAACACATCAGATCAGCATATGACATACATCAAATCACGAAAACACAGAGATCAGATCAACTGAATACACACATCAGATCAACTTAATTCACACATCAGATCAAGGAAAAACACACATCAGATCAACAAAAAATTGACATCAGATCACTATTTTCATAACAAAATCATTTCATAACTTAAATTCACACACATGAATGTAGACGTTTCTGGACGTGGTTCTAGTTGTTTTTGACGTGGTGCTATTGTTTTTGGACGTGGTGCTAGTTCTTCTGAGACGTGGCGGGCTGTTTTTGTGAAAAAAATTAGTTGAAATTCACATGCATGGATATAGACGTTTCTGGACATGGTGCTAGTTTTTTTTGACATGGTGCTAGTTGTTTTTGGACGTGGTGCTAGTTGTTCTGATATCTATATTCTGTTGATCTGATATCTACTGTCTTATTATTTTTTTTAAAAAAAATATTTTTTTTAAAAAGGCTCTGCGTAAAAAAAAAAAAAAAAACTGTAGCGCGTTACTGTAGCGTGCAACTATAGCGCGTCACTATAACAGTAGGAGTAAAATTCACGGTAGTCCTATAGGACTACCGTAAACGGACTCTTATTTTCAATATTATTTTTTATTACATAAAAATCGTTCAATTTTAATATTTTCACCATCAATATATAAATTTAATTTTAAAAATTCAAACCAATACAATTATACATGATTTTATATTAATAAAAATAATAATATTTTATATAAATTATAAATTATCCAATATTTCAAAAAAATCTAAATTATCCAATATAATAAAGGGAATTCATATATATGCCGCCCCTTTCCCCTTCAAAATTACAAAAAAGTCCCCAATTTTAATATACTCTGCCCTCTTAATTTTACCGCCCCTAAAATTTTATATATTGTCCTTCACAATTTACTAATATAACCTTATAATATAATAATAATTTATTAAAAATAATAAAAAATTTAACTACTTTTTTAAGCAAAAATAAATAAATAATTTAATTACTAATTTGCCATTATGCGGTAAAATACTACTAATATTTTTATTATAACTCATATTTAAATGTGTAAATTAAATTTAATTTGGAAAAAATATATTTTGTCAAAAATATTTTCAGCAAAAACCTAATTTGACAAATTACATTGAAAGCTAATATTGGTGTGAAATAAAAATTTTGATTTGGTACCACGAATGATTTGGCAAAAATATACTTTGTCAAAAAAAATTTCAGCAAAATCATAATTTGCCAAAAAACAATATTCCGAACAAATTTATTTATGTACAATTTTTCATAAAAAAATCTTTCATGGAGATAATATTTTCTGGAGATGTAAATTTTTTTTGACTAAATCGTAAACCGTAATACACACATTTTGGTATGCAGAGAAGATTATTTAGAGATGTTAATTTTTTCTTAAAATTTATCATTGCTCTGAGAAAAATAATTTATTTTTTATATTTCATAAATTATATATGTAAATTAAAATAAAATTATTTTTTTAATTTTTCCAATATCTGTACATATTTTTTTCCTTCTCAAAAAAATAAAAAGAGGAAAAATAAAATTTTTAATCAATTATTATATATATATTTAAATGAAAATTAATTGAAAAAAATTCTTAACCAAAAGAAATTTTCAGCAAAAATCTAGTTGAAAAATTATTTTAAAAGTTAATGTTGCAAATGCAAAATAAAAAAATTTAACAAATAGGATTTTGGCACCATGATGCTTGGCAAAAATATTCTTTACCAAAAAAAAAATTTAGCAAAGATTAGTTTGACAAATTACATTGAAAGAAAATATTGTAAATGCGAAATAAAAATTTTAACAAATAGAGATTTTGGCACCGCCAAGATTTGACAAAAATATATTTTGTCAAACTACATTTAATTTACATATTTAAATATGAGTTCTAATAAAAATATTAGTAGTATTTTATAGTATAATAAAAAATTAGTAATTAATTTTAATAAATTATTATTATATTATAAAATTATATTAATAAATTGTAAAAGACGATACGTATTAAAACTAAAGGATCGAAGTATATTAAAATCGATGACTTTTTTAGGATTATATTAAAAGGGCAGCATTGTTCAAATAAAGTAATAATATTTATAATTAATATATCTCTTTTACTTAAAAAAATAATATTTATTTTAGAAAAAAAAATTGTCATTTACTCTACAGAGATTTACATAATCTATGTACCAAAAGAAGTCAAATATTTGGACCCACAACAGGCTCCCCATTCCTTCAGTTACTTCCGGCTCCTCCTCCGTCGACCTCTCTCTCTCTCTCTCTCTCTCTCTCACACACACACACACAGTCATATCTAGTCTTGCCGTATTTAATGGTCCCATCACTCCAATATTTTTCCTTCTCACTTTCTTCAGAGTCTTCTTCTTAGTCTTTCAACTCTCCCCTCTTCCGATCCATCATTCATTAATAAATCCTTCCCCTAGCATTATTTCCTCGCTCTTCCGTTTCTCTGCCATTTCTGACACTTATTATTATATAGTATTATATTATGTTGAATCGCCCATTCCCAGTTTAATAATTTGAACCCGCCCTTCCTTTTTCCCCGCTCTTTGTGTTCAGACGAGCTTCAGATTTGGCTCTTTCCGCCACCACGACGACCACTTTTGGACACTAATGTTGCAGCTCTTTCTTGAAAAGAGGAGAATAATCAATTGAAAAGCTACTCAGTGGCCGCCAAGGTTTGCCATTCTCTGTTTCTCTTCCTCTTTATTTTCATCATTTCAAGTTTCAACAACTGCGCTTCTGTGTTGTCGACTCGGTGATCGATCCATTTTCCTACTTGAGTTGGTGTGTTTTTTTTTTTTATTGATAATGTAATACTAGTACATTCCTTATTTGGTTCCATTCCCCCCCCCCTCTCTCTCTCTCTCTCTGTGATTTTCACTGGTTTCGCTGGAGAGGGAGTGGGAGAGAGTCGAAGAAAAAACAAGCGGGAATAGCATGTGGGTGACGCATGAGAATGGCGTTTTTCTCTGCCTAGAATACGTCGGCAAAAGCCACTTTCCCTTTGTGTTATTTGTCTTTCTTCAAGTAAAGATAGCAGAAAAGTATTTAAAGTTATTTTTGTTTTTTTAAATAGTTTTAAAGGTTTAAGTTTTTTTTTTTTTCTACTTTGTATACAATTTTAAAAATATTTTTATATATGGAACCCTGGACGAGTACTTGCATTTTAGAGCTCCGAGTGAAGCCGGAGAAGCCGAACTGAAAATTAAGGTGGAACCTGGGGACCACTATACCAACTACACTCCCTTCCCCAATTCTCATAATCATAATTTACGGATCGTTGTTTCTATCCTCGGAAACCCCTTCTTTCTTTCTTTCTTTCTTTCTTAATTGATTTTAATTATAATTAAAATATGAGTTAGTTCTAAATTTCACAATATCTGTCTTAATAAATACAGTCAAAAAGATAAAAAAAGAAAATAGGTCAAATAGATTTGAAAAAGCTTTTTAAAGATATTTTATTATTTTATTTAAAAAAAAGACATTTTATTATGAAGCTATTTTATTTTTAACTTGTGTTTAATATACTACTTAGGGTCAATTATTTTGGCATTGCTTGATGCATTTCTCCACGTGCGAGTGGGTATCATCTCTGTGGTACTATGATTGGTTTGTTAGTGTTACTATCATTATTATTACTTGATTTACTACTATAACTTATCTCAACTATTCATGATTAAGATTTTTTATTGGTTCAGAAGATTCTTCGATCTGTGATTTTGTGAGACCTTTCTTTTTTTTTTTAAAAAAAAAGAAGAAAATGTTAAAAGGTAATGATTTTTTAGAATAATGTGAATGAAGTTAGGAGTTAAAAGTTTAATTTTATGTGGAGAAAAAGTTAAAAAGTTTTCTGAAGAAAATATCAAAACAAACAAAGCCTTGGAGTGTCATTGTCCTGTCTTGGGTGCCATATGTGCATGTAGCCTAAAATTTGTGCCACTCTCCGACTGAACTAATTCAAAAAATTGATTTGGACCACTTTTTTGAGACATTTTCCTTTTCTTTTTAAGTTTTAATATTCATAATTCACCGACTCCTACTCCAACTGATTCGGTCCTTTTTATTGACTTAGATTCACTAGTTTGACATGTTTTGAGTTTTTCAATTTTTAGTGGAAATTTATTTTGTTACTAACTTAGACCATATATTGTCTTTTCTTCTTTTTGTTTTTAATGGCACAGAAACTTGGCAAGAAACAAAAATCATGTTGATCATGAGGAGAAGACTGGCCTGTTGTAGCAGAGACCGAGAAGCTAGCATCGACTTTGATCAAGATAGTAAGCAACCACCATTTAGCCCTTCTCCCCATTTCTAGCCCACTTTCTTTTTAAAAAAAATTTCAATATTGCCTCCAAAATCTAAAATTTATTTTTCTTTGTTCTTTTTTTGTTTTTGCAATTTTAATTTTCTGTTATACAAGTAGTGATTGTGATCTGTCAACAACATTTAGTGACGAGGGCCCATTGACATATACTTTGTTTCCATTTCTTACATGAATGATGGAAAGAGGAGTGCCATTACTATAGTTGCACCATTTTGCTTACACCTTCATTTCATGTGAGATTCCCATGGAAGTGGGGACGCAGGAGTCAATGTCTGAACGACTTTTCCCTCCAAAAGTTTTTCCTCTCTTCTGTTTGGAGCCTCCTGCTTTAGAGAAATTCTGTTTTTCTTGTCCATCCATTTTTCAGATCTTCTTTTTTGCGCTACTGATGACTGCTATAGATTATATGTTAATTTATGCTCTTGTCAATGTTGTCCTAAAGTAAGAGTCTTTTTTCAAAATACTGAACCAATATTATGACTACGATTTAAGTTAACAGAAGACATGGAGAACCTTTTTAGATAAATTTAACTTTGTATTGTTAATATCACAAAAAAGTTAGATTTTTCATATGGTTTGAATCACATCAAAATTACTACGGCACTATCATATCAATCTAGTATTTTTTTTTTTACACTGTTAAAAGAAAGGATGATGAAGGAAGGAACAATGGGGTGATCGAGACTCAAGTTTAAGCGGCCAACACTCACGTTTTTATGCTTTGGGAATTTGGCTATAATAGTTATAGTTAGAAGAACTAGAATGGCATAAAACATAAATGCTCAACTGTTGTTTTCTTAAATAACTAAACAACTTTTAACCATTTTACAAATATAGTGACTTCTTAATCAGGAAAATTATACTTGGACGATCCCAGTAATTCAGGGCTTCTTGCATATGCATTTAGGTGTCTTTAGTTACTCCAGGAAACTAAATTTCTTGCATGTTGATAATTTTAGGAGTTATGACATATAATGGCCTTGAGAGCTGCATTCTCAGCCGTCAGCAGCCATATGACAATGCAAGTGTCACTACCAAAGAGGATGGATGTGCTTCAGATTCAGGAGACGAATGTGCCTCAAGCAGCTCATCCAATTATGTTGCTTCTGGGTCAGTCTCTTCTTACCGAGCAATGGTGAAAAGGGATGCTTATGAGCCAGATGACTTGGAGTTTACTACTGGTAGTCCTGACCATTTCTACCTCAAGGTAAAACCAGATTACACAATTGATATGGCAGACTTGGAAGCGATGAAAGAAAAATTTGCCAATTTGTTACTTGGAGAGGATATTACTGGAGGGAAAAAGGGATTTTCAACAGCTTTGGCTTTGTCCAATGCCATAAATAATCTCGCAGGTATGGTATATCCTACCTGGAATTCGTTCAATACTTCAATTTATTGCTTTTGTAGCTCACATGCAGTCGTCTGTCATCTGTAAAGAAAGTAAACATTCCTTCATGTAAATTTCGGCCAAAATGAAAGCTCTTTTCTCACATTGTTGTGACATTTAATGTATGCAAATGTCTCAATATTGCTGGAAAATTTATTCAGGGAGTCTTCTGATATGACATTTAGATAGTTGCAATAGTAGGGAATTATAGCTCCTGGTATCCATGTTGACTATCCATTCCAGTTTCATATGAAATTTTAACAACTTAGTGCTATTTGCACGACAATGCACTGTGTCAAAATTTGATATAATATGACTCGTCTGCAGTATCTGTCTTTGGTGAGCTGTGGAAGTTAGAGCCACTACCAGAGGACATGAAAGGCAAATGGCGAAGAGAAATGGACTGGTTACTTTCTCCAACCAACTACATGGTTGAGTTGGTTCCTACCCAAAAAAATGGCATTGACGGTCAAACAGTAGAGGTGATTGTTGTTTTGTGAATCTAGCTCAGTTTTCCAAAAAAATATCATGTGACCTTGGATTTTCTCTACCAAAGCAGATTATGACGCCAAAAGCTCGAGCAGACATACACATGAATCTTCCAGGACTTGAGAAGTTAGATTCAATGCTAATCGTAAGTTCTCTCCTTGACTTGAAAAATTTTAGAAGCTTGATTAGGTGTATCAATAGTGATCTAACTTCATTAGGTGTATTTTGTCAACTTACAGGAAACACTGGATTCTATGGTCAATAATGAGTTCTATTATGAGGAAGTTGGCAGCAGAGCCGAAGGAAGAAACAGGAGTGCAGGTGAGAGCAGAAGGTGGTGGCTGCCTTCACCGCGTGTACCTGCAGCTGGTCTCTCTGACAGTGAAAGAAATAAATTGGTGAGCCTGGGTAGACAAGTTCATCAAGTATTGAAGGCTGCCAAATCGATTAATCAAAATGTGTTGAATGAAATGCCCATCCCGGATATTATAAAAGATGCCCTAAACAAGGTAAGCAAAAACAAATTCATCGATTTGCCACATTCGATTTCTTATCCCATTATTCAATGAATGCAGTCTGGAAAAGCATGTCTTGGAGAAGAACTGTACAAACTCTTAGCTGCAGAGACTATCTCAGCTGGGCACATTATCAACACCCTTAACTTTGAATCTGAACATAGTGCCCTGCAAATCATTAATAAGTTGGAAGCTGCTATATTTGTTTGGAAAAAGGCAATTGCTGAACAATCGGGTGAGGGATCATCTCCAGGGCGAAGCTCTTGGTCATTTGCTAGAGATCCAGTTTCTGAGTTGGATACGATTGAGTTTTTACTGAACAGGGCAGAACTTGTCCGGCAACAGCTTAAGACCAGATACCCCAATCTTCCTCAGACATTCCTTGATGCTATAAAAATCCAATATGGAAAGGTAAGTACGGGGCTGGAAAATACATATCTAACAGTATGAAGAAATAAAAAAAAATTCACTCATTGAGCTTTTCAAATGGTATTTTCCCTAGCTTGACACTCAGGATGCCAACATGCTAATATTTCTGAACGATAAAAAGTGTGTTACAGGTGAATTTTTACTAAATCATGAAGATTATGTGGAAATTAAGAAATTTTTTATGAGTGAAAGGGCAAGGCAAGAAAAGCTGTCATTTGATTAGCTAAACATTCAAAATGCAGTTGATTTGGCAACTAGGTTTCTCATTACTATAATAGTGTATAGAACAAAATGCATTGTCTCATCTTCTTATATTTCCTTCCATTATATTTACTTTCTTTTTCATATATAATGACATCTTCACTTCCATTAAAGTTCTTTCTTATGAGGTCCTTGTGTTCCCAGGTTGAGTTTTATGAACTTAATTCTCTAAAAATTCTTGAATGTATTAGATTGTAATGATTACTTCAAATCTTCTAGGATGTGGGGCATTCAATTCTCGAGGCATATTCCCGTGTTCTGGGAAACTTAGCATTCTCCATACTATCAAGGATTGGAGATATTCTCGAAGAAGATCGGCTGAGCAATCCAAATTCCCCTGTGGCGACAAGTCACTTCCCTGGATTTTCATGCAGTCCAATGCAGCAGCAGCGAGTAAGGCATTCACTTCTTGACCAGATGAACAGAGTGGATGGCTATCCTCCACTTCATGCTTCTGATTTGGAAAGCCCACTTGGTAGTTCCAAAATAAGTTCAATGAGTTCGACGCCGAGTCGTAACAGGGCATGGTGCATGGGTAGAGAAGCATGTGGTAGAATATCAGCTGGGAATTCCCCATGAGATATGGGAAGGATAGCCTTTGATGGTTACGTTTGTAGATAAAAGAAAAAAAAGCTTTTGTTTTCATGACCATGGTAGTGAGCTAGCAGGCCCCTGGTTATGAAGATAGTAGAACCTGTCACCATATGGAACAGAAAAATGGAATTTGAAGCTCTTCACATAATTGAAGATCTTATGACTTTCATATATTGAAAAAGAAAAAAAAAAAAAAAAAACATTTTCAACCATAGAGTTTGAAGAGGAAGGGAGAAAAAAAAAAAAGAAGAGGGATAGGATGATGAACAGGATGAGGGGGGAAAGACAAGGTCTCCCCCTCTCTCCCTCTCCCTCTCCCTCTCTTCTTTTTATTTTTAATTTTTTCATAGCTCGGTTTTCCTCTTTTTAAAAAAATTACTGACTTGAGAGAGAGTTTTGGGAGTCAGAACTCAACTTTTTATTCTCTATCTAGAGAGAGAATGAATGACCTTGATTTTACAAGTTAGTCTCTCACCTAGACTAATCCTATACAACTCAAACAAAATTCTAAATTTAAGTGGCCGGACTTTCTTAGTATATTTTGGCCGAAAATAGGAAACTTCTGTAGCGTTGTTCCCTTCCAGAATTGGAGTTTTTAAATATTGTAGAAGTTACAGCCTTTTTGGTAAGTAGTTGGTCGAAACTTTTGAGTAAGATTGTGACTCTTTGTTGTTGACTCTCTCGGCTGAACTTGTACAAGAGCTGGAGAGTGATTAAAACTCTATCGGATCCCATGGCATTATCCGGAGGTTGGATGACTCAAGCTAAATGGGGACGGCGCAGTGAGGATGGACGAACAGGCGAGCGATGGTGGTTTGCTGAGGGGTTCTTATGGAACTTGGGAGTTTGTGGCAGCGAAGCGGTGGAGTTGTGGAGTCTCTTTGAAGGTCTACAACTGGCATGGGAGGTGGGCTGTAGAAGGGTAGTGGCTGATATAGACAATGAGGAAGCAGTTCCAGATGCTTCTAAGCAGACGATAGAAAGTAAAGATTCGCTCATGTTCACAAGGAAGCCAATTGTGAAGTAGACTGTCTTGTTTCGTTAGCCTCGGAAGCTGCGGGAGTAATATGAAACTAGCACCTCTCATATGAAACTCCGACTCTGATTGGAGCAAAATGTACTAGTTTCGTAATAGGCTGAATCCTCTTTCTTTGGACAAAAACCCAAAAAAACTCTATATAGCCAAAGATATCACTCCACATTGTTGAAGGAAAACAGAACAAGCCCGGGCTAAATTGAAAACCTCACTTTCGTGCAATGCATTCTAGAATCGAAAGCTTTCGACAAAGCTTAGGCTCAAATTCATTTTCCCATGAACGGATCTAGGCTTATACTTATTTAATTTATTAAATTGACATCTAATGAACAAAGATTACATCTTTAATTAAAAGCAGAAAGATTAAAGGTTATACCTTTGAAGCGAAGTCCAACGCAATAAGAAAAATCAAATCTTTCTTGGCGATTACCACCAAAATCCAAAAGATGACTCCGAGAAAACTTCGAATATTGCGTGGGCAATAATCTATCGAAGTGTGCTACCAAAGCCTATGAGAAACCCACAAAGAAAATCCCTCAATTAGATTAAATCTGCCCAAAAAATCAAACTTTTAACCCAAAAAACTGTTGCCTGCTACTTTTCTCGCCAATAAAATCGAACCCACTTAAACTCCGATCACGATCTGGACAACCAGGATTGTGGATCACCAACCCAAGGAAGAGATCAATACAAACCCAGCTGGATCAAGCACCCCGGAGTGATTAGAAGTGGCTGCCATCTCACAAAAAAAAAAAAAAAAAAACGTGAACAGTACACGTGAACAGTACACGTTAACAGTGATTCCAGGCAAAAATTATAAAATCCAGCAGTGGGCAACTCCAAAAATCAATGGGCTATTTAAAAGTTTAATCTTTCAAGCTTAATCTAAATCGAGAAGTGAGAATTCAAGTTCGTTTTTGAAAGAAAACTCAAAAGGGAAGAGAGTTTCTCTCTAGACCTTTCTCACTCTAAGGAAGACAAATGTCTTGCAAGATTTTCTTAAGTTTCTTTGTCTTAAGCTTTCTATTTATAAGGAGCTCTAATGGAGACCTAGTGGACTTTTGAGTTGGGCATTTTAATTTGACTTTCGTTGACTGCTTAGTCTTTCCCAACTAATCAACTCCAATCAACCCATTCGAATTAATTTCTTAACCCACTTTGTTAATTTAATTTAATCGAACCCTTAGAATTAATTAATTCAAATAGAATTAATTTCTTAATTCACTTTAGGATTAATTAATTCACTTTGTCGATTAGTCAAATACATAATTAGTCGTACCACTATCAGACTAACTATGGAACTACCGCTCAAAAACGACTTTACATCGAGCCACTAATTTTCTTTTATCTCCCCACATTAAAGATCTAGTGCTCTTCGGTTTATCAATTCACTGACAAACTAATTCACCGACTTCTTAGTATCCGAGATTAGTCCCACTCGACCTTTTATTATACCAAACACAAAGTCCACCGGCCGGGTTCAATATAATAGAACTTACGAGCTCATCTCGGGATCACCATCAATCCGGCGAACAGGTACGTGGATTCCTCCGACTAGCAACAGCACATAAGAAGCTAAACACCGCATACCCAACCTACCGAGGTATAGGCCTCAATTGACCGCACTCTTTGGCAAATCAAAGCATATGATATCTAACTCTCACGTCCAATCTCGGGATTGAGAGACTGAATACTAGGACCGAATTGACTACGTCGATCAGTATAAGTCAATTCTATCCAAACTGGTCGTGCTCAATATGCCTCGGGCATATCCGCGTGATTTAAACTAGTCTAGATAAACTAATTTCCAAATCACACGATAACCTATACCGATAGTATGCTCAGACTATCTCAGTTACGAGCATACTTTTTATATATCAATACTTTAACCAATAACGGTATCTACTATGTCTTTCACACACCCCGTTATCTAGTTCTATGATATAATGGAACAATTTAATACTGAAACAAAATGATATGTCATCTGTGGATATTAGTTTTTGATACAAGCCATAGCTTTTCTGTATTCAAAACTAACAATCTCCCACTAATACTCAAAGCTATGCTAAGAAGTACAAAAACTGTCCGCTATTACACTGCTGTCACAATGAAATCTCCAGAACACCTTTAAGCTCACTCACATGGCTCCCTCAAGAATCTGACTCCTATGCCCTCCACATATCTCTCAAAGACCTTTGGGGTCAATGGCTTTGTGAAAGGATCTGCAAGGTTGTCATCTGATGCTATCATGGCCACGATCACGTCTCCCCTCTTTACGATCTCTCGTATCAGGTGGTACTTGCGCTCTATGTGTTTACTCACCTTATGGGCTCGTGGTTCTCTCGAGTTAGCAACTGCACCATTGTTATCACAGTAAACTGTGATAGACCTAGGCAAATCAGGAACCACATCTAAGTCCATCAGGAAACTTCGGAGCCATACAGTTTCTTTCGCTGCCTCTGATGCGGCAACGTACTCAGCCTCCATGGTGGAGTCTGCCACTCATTTCTGCTTGACACTCTGCCATACTATGGCTCCACCTCCTAGAGTAAACAAAAACCAGAGGTAGACTTACTCTTGTCCAAATGACCTTGAAAGTCCGAATCTGTGTAACCCAACGGTACAAGCTCATGCACTCTATAAACTAGGACATAATCTCTCGTCCTGCGCAAGTACTTGAGAATGCATTTTACTGCCTCCCAGTGAGCCTTCCCAGGGTTACTCTAATATCTGCTAACCATGCCAACGGCAAAGCAAATATCAGGCCTCGTACATAACATAGCATACATGAGGCTACCCACTGTAGAAGCATAGGGTACCGCCTTCATGGCATCTATCTCCTCAGTACTCTTGGGACACTGCTCCTTAGAAAAATGCACCCCATGCCTGAAAAGTAGTGAACCCTTCTTAGAGTTCTGCATATTAAAATGAGCCAGAATCGTATCTATGTAGGATGCCTGGGAAAGTGTCAGAGAACGTCTCCTGCGATCTCGAATAATCTTGATCCCAAGGATATGTCCAGCCTCTCCCAAATCCTTCATATCAAATTACATGGACAACTATGCCTTTACGTTTGACAACACCTTCTTACTGTTGCCAATCAAAAGGATGTCATCTAAGTAAAGTACAAGGAACACCACCGTATCACCATCACGCAAGCGATAAACACACTGCTCATCCGGACACTGAGTATATGACTGGATAACCACGTCAAAATGGATGTTCCAAGATCTGGATGCTTGCTTAAGTCCATAAATGGACCTCCTAAGCCTGCATACCTTGTGCTCTTGGCCCTGAACAATGAAACCCTCTGGTTGCTGCATAAAGATGGTCTCCTCAAGACTTCCATTAAGGAAAGCTGTCTTGACGTCCATCTGCCAAATCTCATAGTCCACATGAGCAGCTATGGCCAAGAGAATTCGGATCGACTTAAGCATAGCTACCGGGGAAAAGCCTCCTCATAATCGATACCCTCTTTCTGAGTATACCCCTTCGCCACAAACCTAGCTTTGAAGGTCTCAACCCTCCCGTCAGATCCTCTCTTTCGCTTGTAGACCCATTTGCACCCAATAGGCCGAAACCCATCAGGAAGGTCTACCAGCTTCCAGACCTGATTTGAGTCCATAGAACCCATCTCAGCAATCATCGCTCTCTGCCAATAATTTGCATCTTTATCCTGGAGAGCCTCATTGTAGCTAGCTGGGTTTGGTTCATGAGCGCTAGGGATAAAGTCCGAAGACTCACCCAAACCCATGTACCTCTCAGGCTGTCTGACAACCCTCCCACTACGACGAGGCGCAGCCTGTGCAAGAGCATCATCTGTGATAGTGTGCGCAGTCTCTTGTGGTGTATCTTTCTGTACTCGTGCATCTGGAATAGTGGACTCACCCTAAGCTCTTCCAATACTACCTTGCTCTTTGCCTTGTGATCTAAAACATAGTCCCCCTCAAGAAATCTGGCATTGGTGCTCACCACCACCTTCTGATCCTGAGGACTATAAAATAGACCACCTTTCATTCCTTTGGGGTAGCCTACAAAAAGCATAATCTCAGATCTCGCATCTAGCTTGGCTGTGTCTGCCTTAAGCACATATGCTGGACAACCCCAAATCCTGAGATGTCTCAGACTAGGCTTTCGCCAGTCCACAGCTCTACTGGAGTCGAAGGCACAGACTTAGATGGCACGAGATTAAGGAGATAACACGCTGACTCTAAGGCTAAACCCCAAAATGATATAGGCAATTCGCTATAACTCATCATCCATCTAACTATATCCATAAGAGTCATGTTCCTCCTCTCTGCTACACCATTCTGCTGGGGTGTGCCAGGTGCAGACAACTGGGTCTGAATACCCTCCTCCGACAAATAGGACCTAAATTCACTAGAGAGGTATTCGCCACCTCAATCAGATCCCAAGGCCTTGATACTCTTACCCAGATGGTTCTCCACCTCAGCTTTAAACTCTTTGAACTTGCCAAAGCATTCAGACTTGTGGCGCATCAGGTATATGTGCCCATATCTAGAGTAATCATTCGTGAAAGTCACGAAATACTCATAACCACCTCTAGCCTGAACTGACATAGGCCCACACAAGTCAGAATGAATCAACTCTAAAACCTCATTGGCCCTATACCCCTTTGCCTTGAAAGATCTCTTGGTCATCTTACCCTCAAATCAGGACTCACAGGTCGGATAATTGTCAATATCCAATGAGTCCAAAGACCCATTATTGACCAACCTTTGAATCCTACTAAGGTTGATGTGATCGAGTCTCAGGTGCCAAAGATAAGTTTGATTCAAAGGGGAAGACTCCTTTCTCTTACTATGATTCGATGATGAGTTACTAGTTTCTGTGTTTTGCATTACTGGGGAGTATGTCTTGATTAAAAACAGATTGTCAACTAATGTACCGGAACATATAAGCTTCTGGCATTTTCTAATAAAAATAGATCCATTAGAAAAAGCACATTTATAACCATCCAAATAAGTTTAGAAACTGAAAGTAAATTCTTTCAAAAACTGGGTACATATAAACAATCTCTTAAATGTAAAACTGAGTCTGAAAAATAAAGACAAAGAACTCCCACTGCAATAACAGAAACTCTAGTAGTATCCCCAAGGTAGACCTGCAACTCTACCTCTCTACGCAGCCGGGTTACTTGGAACCCCTGCAAAAAATTACAAACATGATCAGTGGCTCCTGAATCCACACACCAAGTATCTGTGGGAATCGCCGCTAAACACGTCTCAGTAACTAGGGAAAATTTACACATACCTCGAGGCTTTAGGCAATCCTTATTCCAATGTCCTGCTTTGCCATATCTGAAGGATATGCCTTTTGGCTTGTGCTTCTTGGCAATGCCCGCCTTGGGTCCATGATCAGTTCCTGCTTTCTGGCCTCTCTTTCTCTTTTGCTTATCTGCGAATAGGCCCTCAGCAGACACCAATGCAGTCATGAGCTCGGGAAGTGAATATGAGAGCTGGCCCATATTATAGTTCAACCGAAACTGCTCAAAACTGGAGGGCAAGCTCTGGAGGATGATATCGACCTGGGTCTCCCAATCAATGTCACCTCCCATTACCTCAATCTCATTGATGCAGCTCATCATGCACGTGATCCCTCACTGAAGTGCCTTCAGCCATCCTAGCATTCATGAGTTTCCTCATAGCTGACTGCTTGGCTGCCCTGCCCTGATGTCCAAACATCTCCCTGAGGTTGAGCATCATATCGTAGACTGAGGTAAACAACTGATGCTGGTGCTGCAGTACACTCGACATAGATGCCAATATGTAGCACCTGGTCATCTCATCAGCCTTCTGTCACCTCGTATATGGCTCTCGTTGCTCAGGGGTGGCATCATCGCTGGGCTTAGGGGGGCACTCCTCAGTGAGCACGTACTTGTAACCCTCAGCGGTAAGGATAATGTCCAGGTTACGTTTCCAGTCAATATAATTTGGACCCGTAAGTTTGTTCTGGTTCAAAATGACAGCTAGCGGGTTGAACGACATATCAACAACTGAAAAATAAATAGTCAAGTTTCAACATACTTTTCCAAAAAAATTGAAATCCTCAAAAACAATATAATCTCCATCGACATCTCTCACACCGGGATTAATGCAGGTCACGCGGGTGAACGTCTACACCAATCCACATTCGTTTAAGAAGAATCGAAGTTCATTAATTTCATTATCTGACCAACGAACTTATGATCAATGAAATTAATAGTCAATGCTTTTAGCCGTACACATAAATAGCGTAACCTCGCGGGAGGAATACTATAAATAGTACACTAAGTGTATGCCATTACGTGGCTTCTAAGTTTGTTGCTTAGGATACTAATGCCCCTCAGTAGAGAGGGTGTCGCAACTTTCTCTAATTAAACTCACTATAGTCATCCCTTCAGAAATTCATTCCGGTGATATCTGTGATTGAAGACTTGTCCGCATGGAGGAAGGCCATAATACCAACTCGCAAGAATAACCACATCACCAATGAACCCGTAATGGAGGCCATGGGGATATTTGCCAATCCGCTCCCACTTAGATTTTTAAGTTTGAGGATTATTATGTTTTAACATGCAATATCTTAACTATGGATATTCGCACCCATAAAACCGTTGGAGTTTTAATATGCGAATAATCTACCTTAGTTAATTGCACTTTATTTTTTTTAAAACGGTTTGGTTTGGTTTTCGTTCATGCAAAATAAATCAAAAACACAAAATCAACGAAAAGACATAAATACGGGAAATTAAAGAAATAAAATTTCCTGACTATTATGGTCTTCTCTATTGTTGATTCCTTGACGCCTCGGTGACTCGTCCCGTCATGTCGCTCCCACTCGTTATTTGGATTCCTCTCGATTCGCCCTGGTTTTCTCGATTTACTACGTAATTAGGAATCACCCAAAATTACGAGAAATCAAAACCCGCGAATATAAGTTACCCAAAATAACGTCTTCGTCATAATACATAAATTCCTATATACAAAGGCGTTTTTCTAGAAATTTAAAGATGACATGATTAGATTAAATCCTACTACAAGATTTTTCTAATCCTACACGGTTTCCAGCTCGTGGTTATTACTATTACAGACATTTCCATTCAAAAACAATACGAGCCCGGACATGTCCCGGTGTTTATGAATGAAAAATAAAATTCTACCATAATAGTCGGGAAACCAATAACCACCTGTTTAAAAATTCGCCAAAAATAATAATACCAAAATAAAGCCGTATAATAAATCAAACAAGTATAAGACCGAAACCTACGCTCTGATACCATTTTGAAGGAAAACAGAACAAGCCCGGACTAAATCTAAAACCTCACTTTCGTGCAATGCATTCCAGAATCGGAAGCTTTCGACAAAGCACAGGCTCAAATTTATTTTCCCATGAATGGATCTAGGCTTATACTTATTTAATTTATTAAATCGACATCTAACACACAAAGATTACACCTTTAATTAAAAGCGGAAAGATTAAAGGTTATACCTTTGAAGCGAAGTCCAACGCAATAAGAAAAACCAAATCTTTCTTGGCGATTACCACCGAAATCCAAAAGATGACTCTGAGAAAACTTCGAATATTGCGTGGGCAATAATCTATCGAAGTGTGCTACCAAAGCCCACGAGAAACCCACAAAAAAAATCTCTCAATTAGATTAAATCTGCCCAAAAGATCAAACTTTTAACCCAAAAAACTGCTGCCCCTACTTTTCTCGCCAATAAAATCGAACCCACTTCAACTCCGGTCACGATCTGGACAACAGGGATTGTGGATCACCAACCCAAGGAAGAGATCAACACAAACCCAGCTGGATCAAGCACTCCGGAGTGATTAGAAGTGGCTGCCATCTCACCAAAAAAAAAAATTGAACAGTACACGTGAACAGTAACGTGAACAGTGATTCCGGGCAAAAATTATAAAATCCAGCAGTGGACAACTCAAAAAATCGATGGGCTATCTAAAAGTTTAATCTTTCAACCTTAATCTAAATCGAGAAGTGAGAATCCAAGTTCGTTTTTGAAAGAAAACTCAAAAGGGAAGAGAGTTTCTTTCTAGAACTTTCTCACTCTAAGGAAGACAAATGTCTTGCAAGAATTTCTTAAGTTTCTTTGGCCTTAAGCTTTCTATTTATAGGGAGCTCTAATGGAGACCAAGTGGGCTTTTGAGTTAGGCATTTTAATTTGACTTTCGTTGACTGCTTAGTCTTTCCCGACTAATCAACTCCAATCGACCCATTCGAATTAATTTCTTAACCCACTTTGTTAATTTAATTTAATCGAACCCTTAGAATTAATTAATTCAAATAGAATTAATTTCTTAATTCACTTTGTCGATTAAATATTGATTAAAACTTTAGGATTAATAAATTCACTTTGTCGATTAGTCAAATGCATAATTAGTCGTACCACTATCGGACTAACTATGGAACTACCGCTCGAAAATGACTTTACATCGCGCCACTATTTTTCTTCTATCTCCCCACATTAAAGATCTAGTGCTCGTCGGTTTATCAATTCACTGACAAACTAATTTACCAACTTCTTGGTATCCGAGATTAGAACCACTCGACCTTTTATTATACCGGACATAAAGTCCACTGGCCGGGTTTAGTATAATAGACCTTACGAGCTCATCTCGGGAGCACCATCAATCCGGCGAACAAGTACGTGGATTCCTCCTACTAGCAATGGCACATAAGAAGCTGAACACCGCATACCCAACCTACCGAGGTATAGGTCTCAATTGACCGCACTCTTTGGCAAATCAAAGCATATGATATCCAACTCTCATGCCCGTCCCAATCTCAGGATTGAGAGACTGAATACTAGGACCAAATTGACTACGCCGATCAGTATAAGTCAATTTTATCCAAACTGGTCGTGCCCAGTATGCCCCGGGCATATCCGCGTGATTTAAACTAGTCTAGATAAACTAATTTTCAAATCACACGATAACCTATACCGATAGTATGTTCAGACTATCTCAGTTACGAGCATACTTTTTATATATCAATACTTTAACCAATAACGGTATCTATTGTGTCTTTCACACACCCCGTTATCTAGTTTTATGATATAATGGAACAATTTAATACTGAAACAAATTATATGCCATCTATGAATATTAGTTTTTGATACAAGCCATAGCTTTTCTGTATTCAAAACTAACACTTGTTGCACTTAAACTCTTCCTTTCCATGCTATACCTGGACTCCTTGGACTTGTGAACCTCCTTAAAAAATTTAGCACTTTGGATACTCACGTGTGTTGTGAGAGGGTTAGGCGAAATTCAACCACTTTCCTTCGCTCTAAAGAGTCTTCCAAGGTTAGGACTGCTCCTAGGATTGAACTTCTATTGGATTTTCGTTGATCCTTGTTTCCTCAATTTTGACTACAATTTGGGGTTCACTTATGCTTCTTCTCTTTGAATTAGCCTAGTCTATTACAATTAACCAAAAGACTGAAAAGCTTAACATTGGTTCAAACTAAATACATGGCCGTAATAAACAAGTGACTGAAAATTAGATTTGAAAGAAAAAAAAAAAAAAAAAATAAGGCCTAACAATTGGGCCAAATTATTTTAAAACCAACTTACACCTTGGGTAATTTATATGGTGGTCCTATAGAACCACCATGCAATTTTTCTCTCACCCCTAATATAGTAGTAGTTTCTATTTTAGCCCCCAATTGTATTAGGAGTTTCTTTTTTAAAAAAAATTGGACACGCGCCTTATTTACCTGAAGCTATATAAGGTTGTTTTTTTTTTTCTTTTTTCCGCATGTTTGTTGCCAATATTTTACTTCATCTTTTGCTGTAATTTTTCGTCTTCATTTTTCGCTTGGATTCTTTTGCTTCCAAATTTGATCCAATTTTGATTACGGTATGTATTTGATGGTTGTGATTGATTTATGTTTAAGAATTTGTTGTTTCTCTATTTTTCGTCTTCATTTTTTGCTTAGTTTGTTGCCGTTTGTGCTCTGTTTTATCTTTCAATGGAGTTTTTGCTTCGAATTTGATAATTAAGGTAATTATTCCTGTGTTTTGATCTTTTCGATTGATTTATGTGTTTGAAATTGTTGTTTCTACGGTTCTGTTGTTCTTCGCGTTTTGTTTTTCATCGAATATTATTGCTTAACGTCTATTTTTTTTTGTTGATAGATCATTCTGTATTAAAGAAATTGCAATGGATGATACGGTTGGTGATATAGTGGATTTCTTTCGCGAAGAAGATGCTCCTGAATTGTTTGAATTTGATAAACAAGAAGAATATGTGGTATCTATGTTGGAAAGTAAGTCATGATGTGATATAGTTATTCATTGATCTGATATTACGTTTTTTTTATCTGATAGTAGTTCTATGTTGATATGATATATTTTCAGTCTATTGTTTTGGATCTATATGTAATGTAGTATGATATTAGTTTTAGATGATGTGATATTAGTTATGAATTGATATGATTTTAGTTATGCATTGATATGATATTAGTTCTATGTTGATGTGATACGTTTTCAATAAATTGTTCTGAATCTATCAGATGATAGTTGACATTAGATCAGTGGAGTGGAGATATCAGATCAGAAAGTAATTGAAATCATATCAACGTACTATAGATATCAGATTAATAATATTAAGCAAATCATACAATAGAACCAAACATACTGAACAAGGAGGATTATAATTATAGATATCTGATCATGTGACTATAGATATCAGATCAATTGACTACAGATATCAGATCAACTGACTATAGAAATCAAATAAACTGATTATAGGTATCAGATGAACTGACTATAGATATCAGATCAACTATGTTTAAACTAATATGATATTATTATTTTTTGTACAGGTTCAGATGATGAATCTATGGAATCTTTGTGTAATTCAGTGGTTGAAAATGAAGAAGCAGCATACAATTTATATAATGATTATGCTTTTAGGTTAGGATTTAGTGTGAAGAAAGGAAAAGATTGTAAAAACAAAACCACTGGAATCAGGTATTTGAGAAGATATCTTTGCAATAGAGAATGAGCTAAACAATGCAATGAAAATTTGAAGAAGATTTATACGAAAGTTGATATGCGATCTGGATTGAATTTAAGAAAAGAGAAGATGGGAGTTGGATTGTCCAAAAGCATTTCGGGAAGCATAATCATGAACTGTGTCCTGTAACTGAGAGGCAATTTTTACGTTCTCAGAGGAAGTTTGATGATTCTGCATTATAGTATTTTGAGGAATTGAAAAGTTTAGGTGTTCGTGTAACGGATGGTTATCATATATTGTCCAAATAGGTTAGTTATACTTTCAGTTTATTTTTTATGAATCTACATAATTGTGATATTTGTTATGATCTGATATTACGTTTGAGTTGATCTGATATTACTTTTCTGTTGATCTGATATTATGTTTCTGTTGATCTGGTATTATTTTTCTGTTTGATCTGATATGTGTATTTTCAGTCTGGTGGTTCATCAAATGTTGGTTATACCATGCAAGATGTATATAATCATTTGGAACAAGAGAAGATGAGGAAGATTGATGGTTGTGATAGTAATGCATTGATCAATATGTTAAAATTGAGATTTACGGATGAGAAGGATTTTTATTTTGATTTTGATTTGGATGAGGAGTCTTCATTATGTAGTGTATTTTGGAGAGATCAGAAGATGAAGGAGGATTATAGTAGATTTGAGGATTTGTTGGTTCATGATACAACTTACCGGACAAACAAATACGACATGATCTGTGGACCTTTTGTTGGTATAGACAACCATTGTAGTAATGTTATGTTTGGTATAGGTTTCATAAAAAATGAGAAGGTGGAGTCGTTTATTTGGTTGTTTAGTACATTTTTGAGATCGATAGAGAACAAGCAACCAGTGACATTTATGACAGACCAGGATTTTTCGATGGCAGCTGCTGTGCGTGTGGTTTTTCCAAATGTCCGTCATCGTCTTTACGTTTGGCACATTACAAAGAATGCTCATAGTAATATACCTTCATTTGATGAGTCAAGAAGGATTTTCAGATGCCTTTCAATTCTTGCTTAATCAAGGCTGCACAGAAGCTGAATTTAATCACTTCTAAACAGGTGAATGTTTTTTCTGTATTAGTTGTTAGGTGATCTTATATTAGTTATGTATTGATCTAATATGTTTGGGTTGATGTGATATATTATTATTATGCTACTTTATTCTTTTTTAGTTGTAAGCTGATATGATATTAGTTATGAATTGATCTGATATATTAATCAGTTAATTTTTTATTCAATCAGTTTGTTGAAGGATTACAATTGCAAAGGCAACACTTGGTTGAAGAAATTAGATGAGATAAAAGAGAAGTGGTGCGCTGCATTCAGTAAACAATATTTTTAGGAAGGGACAGTTTCTTCCCAAAGATGTGAGACAACCAATCATTCGGTTTCAATAAAGTTGTCAAAAAATTCTACTTTGTGTGAATTCTATCAGCAGTTTCTTGATGTTGTGACTGAGTGGAGAAACAATGGCATTGCATAAGATTTTAGATGTAGAGGAAGGTTGATCCTGTTGTTGGAGATTCATTAATGCTTCAACATGCTGCTGAGGTTTATACAGTAGAGGTGTTTGTAAGATTTCAAGAGCTGTATATCAAGATGTTAGCATATAATCACTTACAGACGAGTAGCGATAATGGTGTTTATGAATATCAGGTTTGGCATACCAAACTTGATTTGTTTCGACACGTAGTTCGTTTTGATGAGAATGAGTATACAGTGAGTTGCACTTGTAATCTTTTTTTTGAGGCTGGGTTGTTATGCTCGCATGCTCTTCGTGTGCTAAATCTGAATAATTACTCGGTACATATTTATTGCAACTTCAGAGCTTTTCTTTTTTTGAGTTTATCTGATATTAGGTTTAATTTGATCTGATATTATGTTTGAGTTGATCTGATATTACAATTGAGTGATGTCATTTTTTTTTGGTTTGCTGATGATTATTCTCTATGTAATGTGGTTGATCTGATATTAGTTGCTAGTTGATATGATATTAATTATTATTTGATCTGATATGATTAACTTTATATTTGTTATATACTGTAGAGAATCCATGAGAAGTATATATTGAAAAGGTGGACTAAGAGTGCAAGTAGTTGTGATTATTATTCGAAAGAAGATTGTTTGTTGACATCAAATAGCTTTGAGAAAGATTCAGATTCTGTTTAGAGAGTTAAAGCAAGCATAAAATATTTGGATTTAATTAGACATGCACAGTCTAGTTCTATTGCACATTCTATTCTTGACAAGCACTTCAATTTGGCTAGAGTTTGTATTAAATTAGAGGTTGGTCCATCCAATGTTGGTGAAAAAGAAGAAGGTTCAAACATTACTGAAATTAGAGATACGAAGAGAAGAGAAAAAGGTGTTAGAAACATTCGTCCAAAAAGCGTTGCGGAGAAAATGTGCAATAGGGCAAGAGGAAAGAAGAAGAAAGCGAACGGGTCGCATCAATGGGGATTGAAAATTGTTGAGTTGTTGATGGTAATTTTGTAAATCCTGTTGTGGAGAAGTTGTAGTTGTAGTTGTAGTTTATATGAAGTCTTTTAGTTAGTTGATACAAAACATTAAAAGACTTCCTGTTGTTGGGAGAGATTGTATGTGTTGGTGAATGTGCCCTAATGAGGGCTATTTATGTAAATATACTTTGAGGGTATTTATGTAAATAAGATATTTGTCGCTTGATTGATTGTTTATCAAATGAGTTAATTTCATGATAGTAATATCCTTGTGCATATTTAAATTCATGAAATCAATCCGCCAAAAGAAACACTCCATGGACTAATTAGATCATGAGTGATTCTTTTGAGTGGTACTGGTACTAGGATCCTTAGACCAGAAATCACTACATGGTCTTAGGTGAATTGTAGTGTGCTTTGACATACGCCTAACGGGACCATAACAGGTTGCCAAGTACGGGTATGATTGGGTACACTATGAGACACGCTAAAGTATGTAGGTGAAGTGATGGGACTACAAATCCCTCTTAAGTGAGAGATGATATCTTGGCCACTTGATAGTGAACTGAAAAGTGCATGGCCATGCCCAAGGAATGATAAGGATATCATTTGCTTGATGGATTCAGTGTCACTAAGAGATCAAGTAAACGTTTAGCTACATAAGGATGATGGTTCCATGCCTTATGCTAAACTGGATATCGATGTAGAGGATCGTACGCAGTTTGCTTGGAAAGGTTGTGTTGAATCTCCATTCGACCCTCCATTCTGAATTGGCTAGTCATTATGTCTTGCTAGAGACCACTAATGACTTATGGATTAATCAATGAGATTGAGTTATCCGTTGCCAATTTGGAATGGGCCTACAGGATCGCACATAAGAAAGTTCAAGGATGCAGAATAAGGATTCTTGCCTACAATAAGTATAATTGTTATACTTAAATAAATAAGATTTAATTAAATGGTTTAATTAAATATTATTGAAAAGTTCTATGGTATTAATCAATAGTTAATTAATTACTTGAGAACAATTGAGATGGGCTGATAAATCAAGGGACTTAATTACAATTGAAGTTCTTGACCCATCAGCCTGATCCATGGGTTATGGGTTGATCCATGGGCTTGGTGTATAACCCAAATCATTAAAGTATTATTTAAGGCTGATTTGGAATTAGTAAATATTATTTAAATACTGACTTGGAATCAGTTAAATAATATTTGGTAATAATACTGATTTGGAATATTACTAAAATCAGTTAAGTTATAATTGGATAATTATAATACTGATTTTGGAAATTAATTCTCTACAAATATGCTAGGGATATAATTGTAGAAGAGGAAGAATTTTGAATTATTCTCATCAGAAAAAAATACACAGGATTTCCCAAATTCTCCGGGGTAGGCAAGATTGGCTAGCACCAACCTGCGAAGGCTTTCGTGCTTGAGAGTAGAGGATCCTTGAAGGAAGGATTTTGGAGACAACAAAACGCCATCTTCTCAGAGGATCCAGGCGACGTGCGCAACCAATTACGCTTCAAGGGTAAGACCCGATCCTTAGTGTTTAGGATTCCGCTGTTTAATTGGATTAAACACCTAAACAATTCCCAATAGTGGTATCAAAGCAAGGTTCCTAATTTTAGTGTTAAAACTATAATTGATTAATTAAAACAATTGGTTTGTTTTGAAAAAAAAATCAATTTTTTATTAATGATAGCGAAATTGGAAATTGTTTTCTGGTTTTGGGCTTTGGTATCGGGTTTTTTGAAAATATTATCACAGAAAAATTGGGTTTTTACTTGGGCTGTTATAATAGTTCGCCGGGCTTCAAGGGGTTGTCTCACCGGAAATTACTCCGAATGGTTCCGGGGTCGTAAGTTTTCGAAAGATCCATGGAAGAGTTCCATGTTAGTTGGTTTTGTTTCTGGTTTTGTTTTACAAGAACTGAATTTCGAAACAAACACTGCAGGGTTTGAAAGATTTGGGTTCAATTGGATCCGCCGGAAACTGGGTTTCTTTTTTTGGTTTATTTTTCATCGCCGGAAACATATGGGTTGTTGTTTTGAATTGTTGTTTTGATTGGTTTCGAAATTGATTTCCTGGGCTGATGTTGTTTTCACTGGATTTCAAAATTGGGTTTTTGGTTTTGGCTATTTTGTTTCTCCATCGAAAAAAAAAAAACGGGACCGTCGATTTTGGTCTCTGTTTTGTTTTGTTTCAAATATTCGCCAGAAAATTGAGGGAGCCAACTCAAGGCTAAGGTGTTACTCCGGGATGTTCGAAACAGTTGCGGGTATCATCTTCGTGACGACTGGCGTTTGAGAAACCAATGGCAAACGTAGCCGCTGCGTCTTCATCGGACATGGAGTCTTCACCTTCCGACTTTGAAAGTCGGGGACGAAGATCCTTCTTCGTGGTCTTTTCAGTCGGCGATCTTCGTCGTTTTGAGGAGGTCATGGTCGGCTAAGCAGCGTCGACGGAAACAATCGTGTTGGGGACACGATCGGCTAATGTTGCCGGAAGTCGAGGATTCCAACGAGCGATCCGCCGGAGAAGACGATGAAGGAAGCGGCGGGTGGCAAAAGCCCTAGGGGCTAAAATTACCTAAATGCCCCTGCCGTAACCTTTAAACCCTAAACTGCCATTTTTTTAAAAAATGTTTTAGGAATTACAAACCAGCCCCAGCAGTTTTGTTTCTTTTAAACCCTAAGCCCGAAAATTAAGATAAATTGGATAATTGCCCCAAAAGTTTCAGAAAATTAAAATTTTAAAATTTTTTGAATTTTATTTAATAAGATTTTAATTAAATAGTCTTATTAGATAAAGATAGAATTAATTTAGAATTTTATCCTATAAGTTTAAATTTATCTTAATTAGATAATTAGATAAATTTTAAAATAATTATTTTAATTAGATTAAAATAATTAGAAAATATAAATAAATAAATAAATAAATAATTAATTAGATTAATTAATTAGTTTCAATTTTGAATTGTTATTTATTTATTTATTTTATTTTATTTTGATGCTTATTTAAATTGTTTAAATTTTATTTGAACCATCATAATTATGCAAGCATGTTCATGCATCATTTTGGATAAATGTAAAATGAACAGAAGGATTGATTAAAATTGATCATGACACGATCAATTTTAATTCTGTAATAGTTACACAATCCTTAAAATTAATCGGCTTAAATTAAAACCGGCTTGTATGAGCATATGCATTTTATGTGTTTCAAAGCATGAATTGGGCTTTTAATTTTAACGTTTTAATAGTTGGGGCCTGCGAGCCAATTTTGAATTTGGGCCTGCGTGCCTATAAAATCATCATGTAATAGTTAGGCCCAAAAGGAGGTTCCAAGAAGAGTCCATGGTGGAGCCCAGGAGCGGAGGCCCAACATGAAGATTTTAAAAGGCCCTATAATAGACTAGAGCCCAGTTCATCGCTTTATTTCATTCTTTTATTTATGCGAATGAATGATAAACGAAAAATGCATGTTAAGCCGATCAAACTTAAATCCCAAAAACCCAAGATTTTACTTCCATACTTGAGGGCCCGCTAGAGTGTCGAACGTCTGATGGACTTGGAGAGCCCAAGGGCCTTAGGTTTTCTTCATGCGGCGGGTTGTTACATAATAGTGCCCAACTTTATCGCTACCATTAATGAGTGAAAAAATTGTTTGGGTATTAGATGCTCAACTTTATCACTACCACTTGTTATGGAAAAACTGTGTGGGTGTCTGTTGATGTGATGCCTTGAGGGATGGTTTAACTTGAGAAAATTAATCCTAGCTTGACCCGATAAGTTGACTAGGGATTAATTTTGCAAAGATAGGATGGTGTCAAACATTTGGAATGTTCATCCTATCACCAAAAAGTTGTATGGGATGCAATTGGAAAGCGTTAAATTACATGGAATGTGATTTGAACGTTGCCTACCAGAAGAGCCCGATCCCTATGATACTTGCCAAAGCAAGACTGGGGTTGACTCTTTGTGGATTTTCGGCCCACAATCTAGCACCAACACAAAATTGTTTGGGATTTCAATTTTGGCTATTGTGGAAAACATTTTTCAAAACTCATTCTAATATTTTGCAATTATCTTTTGTAGAAATGGCATCTTCTAGCACTAATGTCACTTCAAATCTCACTCTAAGAAGTATTTTGGACAAAGAAAAACTTGTTGGTCCAAACTTCTTGGATTGGGAAAGAAACCTGAGAATAGTTCTCAAACAAGAAAGGAAGTTGAATGTCTTAGAGACCGCTTTACCTGAACCACCACAAAATGCTTCGGCAACTGTTCAACGAGCTTGGGATAAGCTGAAAAGCGACTCCGATGATGTGACTTACTTGATGCGCGCGTCAATGACGGGCGAGCTTCAGAAGCAATTCATAAATTCGGAAGCATTCCGGATTTATGAGACACTCACGAAAATGTTCCGAGAGTAAGCCCGTAATGAAAGGTTCATTACGATAAAAGCATTAATCTCCTGCAAGATGGCGAAGGGTTCGTCAGTAAGCACGCATTTGATCAAGATGAAAGGGTACATTGATACCCTAGAGTGATTGAATGCACCCCTTCCTAGGGAATTGACCATTGATATCATCTTGGCATCATTGTCTGATGAATACAATAATTTTGTGGTGAACTACAACATGCATAACATGGAAAGGAGCATTCCTGAGCTTCATGGCATGTTAAAGAACACTGAGCAGACCTCGGAAGGCAACGCCAGTGTTAGTTGTAGAGAAAGGTAAAGGGAAGAGGAAGCTTAATGGCAAGGCCAAAGTTGGGCAGAATAAGAAAGCTCGCAGTAAGACTGCTTCCCAACCACAAGCTCCTCCAACTGCTAAGGCAAGATCCAAAAAGGATGATACATGTCTCTTCTGCAAACAGAAGGGTCATTGGAAGAGAGACTGCAAGAAGTTTCTCGAAAGCAATCCTTCAGCTTCAGGTATCTTTGTTATAAAAATTAATCTTTCTATGTCCACCTCATGGGTATTAGATACTAGTTGTGGGGCTCACATTTGTACTAATGTGCAGGGACTCAGAAATAGAAGGATAACAAAGAAAGGTGAAGTAGATCTTCGAGTGGGCAACGGGGCAAGAGTTGCTGCTGTTGAAGTTGGAGATTACACTCTGTCTTTACCTTCTGGTTTAAATATCGAACTTGAAAATTGTTATTATGTACCTGCTTTGAGCAGAAATATTATTTCAGTTTCGAGTTTAGATAATAAAGGTTTTCGATTTATTATAGAGAATAATTCGTTATCTTTATATCGAAATGATATTTTATACGGAGTTGCAAATATGTGTAACGGTCTGTATGTCTTGGATTTGACCCAAGAAAAACCAGTCTATAACATAGAAAAGAAAGCTAAATCAACTAAAGATGATTTAAGTCCAACATACCTTTGGCATTGTCGATTAAGCCATGCAAATGAAAAGCGAGTTCAAAAGCTTCACAAGGATGGAGTGCTTGGTTCATTTGATTTTGAATCATATGATACCTGCGAACCCTGCTTGCAAGGCAAAATGACAAAGAGTCCTTTCAACAAGAAAGGTGAAAGAACAAGTGAGTTATTGGCCCTAATACATACGGATGTATGTGGACCAATGAGCACACAAGCCAGAGGTGGATTTGAATACTTCGTGACTTTTACTGATGACTTTAGTAGATATGGGTATGTCTACTTAATGAGGTATAAAAGTGAAACTTTTGAAAAGTTCAAAGAGTTTAAAAACGAAGTAGAGAATTAGTTGGATAGAAGGATTAAGGCTATTGGCTCCGATCGGGGAGGTGAATACCTTAGTGATGAGTTCGATGTCTATCTAAAACAGTGTGGAATTGTTTCACAGCTGACTCCACCGGGAACACCTCAATGGAATGGTGTATCCGAAATGAGAAATCAGACCTTATTAGATATGGTTCGATCAATGATGGGCCTAGCGACTCTCCCTACATCCTTTTGGGGTTATGCTCTCCTTTCTGTTGCCTACTTATTGAATCGTATTCCATCTAAGGCAGTAGATAAGACTCCATATGAGATATGGATGGGTCGGAAACCCTATATGTCTTATCTATGAGTTTGGGGTTGTCAAGCTCATATAAAGCGTTTACAAAGTAATAAGCTTGAACCCAAAACTGACAAATGCCTATTTGTGGGATATCCTAAGGAAACCAAAGGATATCAATTCTACAACCCAACTGAGAACAAAGTGTTCGTTGCTCGAGGAGCTACTTTCTTAGAGAAAGAATTTCTGTACAAGAAAGACAATGGGAGTATAATAGAACTCGGAGAAGTTCAAGAACCACAAGAGAATGCAGAACGATCTACAGAAACTCAGATGGAAGTTGACATGGAAACTCATGAAGATGAACAACTTGAGTCAACAACACAAGAACCTAGAAGGTCTAGTAGATCTCGTCATGAACCCGAGAGATACGGATTTCTCGTGACTGATGATCAAGATTTGATCTTGGTGGACTCTGATGAGCCCACGACCTACAGACAGATTTTAGAAAGTCCAGATTCAGATAAATAGCTGCAAGCCATGGAATTTGAAATGCAATCCATGAGGGACAATAAAGTGTGGACTTTGATTGGCCCTCCTGTTCAGGCAAAGGTTGTCGATTGCAAGTGGATTTTCAAGTTAAAACCTGGCGGGATCTTCAAGGCACGACTAGTGGCTAAAGGTTTTAGACAGACTCATGGTATAGACTATGATGAAACCTTCTTCCCTGTCGTGATGCTCAAGTCCATTAGGACAATGCTTGCCATAGCAGCATATTTTGACTATGAGGTATGGTAGATGGATGTTAAAACGGCTTTTCTGAATGGAAACCTACTCGAGCATGTTTATATGAAACAACCTGAGGGATACATCGATCAAAAGCATCCTAATCGAGTATGTAAGCTTCAGAGGTCTATCTATGGACTAAAGCAAGCATCTCGAAGTTGGAATCTTCGTTTTGATGAGGAAGTAAAAGGTTACGGATTCATCAAAAACGAAGATGAGCATTGTGTTTACAAGAAAGTTAGTGGGAGCAAGATTGTTTTCCTTGTCCTATATGTGGACGACATCCTGCTCATAGGAAATGACATTCCTTTGATGAAAGACATCAAACAATGGTTGGGGAGTGTATTTTCTATGAAAGACTTAGGAGAAGCTGAGACGATACTAGGTATCAAGATCTATATAGATAGGTCTAAAAGGCTTCTGGGACTAAGTCAAGAAGGGTACATAGACAAGATATTAAAAAGATTCAATATGTCTAACTCCAAAAATGGTAACGTACCATTTAGACATAGCCTTCTCTTGAAGAAGAACTAAGGTCCTTCAACAAGAGAGGAGAGGGATACAATGAGTAGAGTCCCATATGCTTCGGCAATAGGATCTATCATGTATGCCATGTTGTGTACCCGTCCGGATGTTGCACATGCACTTAGCATGACTAGCAGATACCAACAAGATCCAGGGATGGATAATTGGACTGCAGTCAAAGCAATCCTGAAGTACTTACGAAGAACTAAAGGATTAATGCTAATGTATGGAGGACAAGAACAGCTCATTGTACAAGGTTACGCTGATGCTGTTTTCCAAACAGATCAAGATGACATGAAGTCACAATCAGGCTACGTGTTTAGTCTGAATGGCGGTGCAATAAGTTGGAAAAGCTCAAAGCAAGATACAACAGCCGATTCTACAACAGAGTCTGAGTACATTGCTGCATCAGATGCTGCAAAGGAAGCTATTTGGCTGAGAAAGTTCGTGTCAGACATCGGAGTGATACCGAGTATCCAATATCCGATAGAACTTTTCTGTGATAATAACGGGGCCATCGCACAAGCTAAGGAGCCTCGGTCACACCAGAAAACCAAACACATACTCAGGAGGTTTCACCTCATCCGAGAGATCATTGATCGAGGAGATGTGAAAGTGTGCAAAATAGGGTCAGACGATAATATAGCAGATCCTCTCACAAAAGCTCTACCACAGTTAAAGTTTGATAGACATGTAATAGAGCTTGGTCATAAATAGTTTAGGACATAGCCCTTCATCGGGCAAGTGGGAGATTGTTGGTGAATGTGCCCTAATGAGGGCTATTTATGTAAATATACTTTAAGGGTATTTATGTAAATAGGATATTTGTCGCTTGATTGATTGTTTATCAAATGAGTTAATTTCATGATAGTAATATCCTTGTGCATATTTAAATTCATGAAATCGATTCGCCAAAAGAAACACTCCATGGACTAATTAGATCATGAGTGATTCTTTTCAGTAGTACTGGTACAAGGATCCTTAGACCAGAAATCACTACATAGTCTTAGGTGAATTGTAGTGTGCTTTGACATACGCCTAATGGGGTCGTAACAGGTTGCCAAGTACGGGTATGATTGGGTACACTATGAGACACGCTAAGGTATGTAGGTGAAGTGATGGGACTACAAATCTCTCTTAAGTGAGAGATGATATCTTGGCCACTTGATAGTGAACTGAAAAGTGCATGGCCATGCCCAAGGAATGATAAGGATATCATTTGCTTGATGGATTCAGTGTCTAAGAGATCAAGTAAACGTTTAGCTACATAAGGATGATGGTTCCATGCCTTATGCTAAACTGGATATCGATGTAGAGGATCGTACGCAGTTTGCTTGGAAAGGTTGTGTTGAATCTCCATTCGACCCTCCATTCTGAATTGGGTAGTCATTATGTCTTGCTAGAGACCACTAATGACTTATGGATTAATCAATGAGATTGAGTTATCCGTTGCCAATTTGGAATGGGCCTACAGGATCGCACATAAGAAAGTTCAAGGATGCAGAATAAGGATTCTTGCCTACAATGGTTTAATTAAATATTATTGGAAAGTTCTATGGTATTAATTAATAGTTAATTAATTACTTGAGAACAATTGGGATAGGCTGATAAATCAAGGGACTTAATTGCAATTGAAGTTTTTGACCCATCAGCGTGATCCATGGGCTTGGTGTATATCCCAAATCATTAAAGTATTATTTAAGGCTGATTTGGAATTAGTAAATATTATTTAAATACTGACTTAGAATCAGTTAAATAATATTTGGTAGTAATACTTATTTGGAATATTACTAAAATCAGTTAAGTTATAATTGGATACTTATAATACTGATTTTGGAAATTAATTCTCTACAAATATCCTAGGGATATAATTGTAGAAGAGGAAGAATTTTGAATTATTCTCATCAGAAAAAAAAAATACACAGGATTTCCCAAATTCTCCGGGGTTGACAAGATTGGCTAGCACCAACCTGCGAAGGCTTTCGTGCTTGAGAGTAGATGATCCTTCAAGGAAGGATTTTGGAGACAACAAAATGCCATCTTCTCAGAGGAGCCGGGCGACGTGCGCAACCAATTACGCTTCAAGGGTAAGACCCGATCCTTAGTGTTTAGGATTTCGCTGTTTAATTGGATTAAACACCTAAACAATTCCCAACAGTTATTTTATGTGATTTCTTTTTACTATACTTAGTTGTTTCATAATAATGACTAGAAGATATCTGATCATAGGATTATAGACATCAGATCATAGTATTACAGATATCAGATCAGAGTATTAAGATATCATATTAGAGGACTGTAGATATCAGATCAGAGGATTATAGACATCAGATCATAGTATTACAGATATCAGATAAGAGTATTAATATATCAGATCAGAGGACTGTAGATATCAGATCAGAGGACTATAGACATCAGATCAAAGTTCTATAGATATCAGATCAGAGGATTAGAAACATCATATCGATAATGCAATATGATTTTAGTTATTAGTTGATTTGATATTAGTTATAATTTGATATGATATTACGTTTTCAGTTAATATTTTAATATGTTTGTTTAAAGATATCACTTCACAACAGAAATATGAATCATAAATGGTTATATAGATAATAACTTTCACGTGATTTGAAATTAAAGTATGAAAACACAAAAATAGACAATTATGAAATTTTATAGACAATCGGGAAATGTAAACATTGTCATGTACAACTAATCTAAAGTCTAAAGTCTAAACTAGAGTCAAGTCAAGTATCTATTACAATTTTGTACTATAAAACTTCTCAATTTTGGCCTTGAGCTCATCTTTCATTGTATTTGGTTGAGAAGCCATTATAATATAAGCATACTTGACTCTAAGAATTTGTATAGCTCTGTTGAGAGCAGCTTTGCTCTTGCGTGCTTCTCTTGTGAGCTCTGGATCCCAAGTCTGAGTTGTTTATCCCTTGTAGAGCTCCATGTGCCTCATTGTAAGAATGCCACAATCAGTGTGGTTCTTGTTATCTTGCCAGGCCAATTTTGGATACTCCACTATATAATTTCTTGGATCTCCATAAATTCTCTCTGCTGGTGTCCCCTTTATTATCTCAAAAAAATACCGCAACTGCATTAATGATGAAAACATATATATCAGATCAGTGTTAAGATGATATCAGATCAATGTAAAGAACATATCAGATCAAGGGAAAGAAAATATCAGATTAATGTTAAGAAGATATCAGATATGAAACAGGTACTTACGATGATTTCAGGAATTGTAGCGTACCAACTTTCATCTTCTGGGATTTTGTTGTTCAGCATAATTAGCCTTCTTGTCATTGCATTGATACAGACAGTATAGTAATGTTCATGCTGAAATATTGGGAAGAACACCTACACAATGCATAATACTAATTAGAAGTTGATATATTTGATATATTGAATTCAGTGAATAGAGGTATTAAAATTGTACTTACCATTTTCACGTTTGAAGTGTCTATGTTTTTGTTGGCTCGTGTGACATCATGTACGAATTAAGATCTCATAATGTACAGAATCTCATTTTTAATCTCTTGGTGGGGAAATACTGGTTTTGGTATTATCGGTGGAGGAGTGATGCCTAACTTCCTGGCAGCTTGATTTGCTGTCATTGAGTTTTTGTAGTCATCATTTGCCGATACGAACTCCAGACGTTGCATTAATGTATCCTTCATAAGTGAAAGCTAAAAACATAATGAATTGTTGAATTTGTATTAGATGGAATAATATTTGCATATATTTGTAAATGAATTTCATATCAAAATAATTAGGAATTCATAACTTACACAAAATTGTTGAGATATTAACAGCCTTGTTGGATCTTTGTAGTTCATATGTACGATCCATGTATTTAAAACTTGAATTGTTATCCATTGCGAAGGATGCATTGACTTGAAGTCCGTTCGGTCCACCGAAATATAAGAAGCCCCAGAGTAGAGTTGTTCTCTGTATGTGAATTTCAAAACAATGTTAACAAAAGTAAGTTGAAAATATGCATATCAGATGAGCCAATATAAGAGAGATCAGATCAGAAAATGAACACATCAGATAAGTATATAAGAGAGACCAGATCACAAAATTAACATATCAGATCACCAAAAAACAGACATCAGATCAACTCAAAACAGATATCAGATCAATACGAAACAGACATCAGATCAATACGAAACAGACATCAGATCAACTCAAAACAAACATCAGATCAATACAAAACATACATCAGATCAATATGAAACAGACATCAGATCACTATTTTTTAAAGAAAATCATTTTACAGAACTAAAACAAACTTAACACAGATATCAGATCAAGAAAATGAAAGCATCAGATCAGATGAAAATGGACATCGGATCAGATGACTATATTTGTAAATATAAAATAGAGTAGAACTTACTCCTCACTGAGTCGATTTTGCTTATCCCCGTCAGGTATGCATAATCTGTGAAGAGTTTCTCTTTTCTTGAGATCGTCAAGAATGGCTTAGCCTTCTTTAGCCAAAAATCTGATCTCAAATGGACAGGGAGTTTGCGATCTCTATGCTTTGAGTTCGGTGTTAAGATGACATCTTCCTCAGCATTGTCTGGTTCTTCATTGATCATGCTGGAAATAGAGTTCATATAAGCACATATTATATAACAAATCATTCAAGTAAAGATATCATATCAGGTAGTAATTTGTTTTTACTTACGTTATGAGGTCAGTTAAGACTTCATCAACTTTTGAAGTCTGAACTGGTTTTGGAGTCTGATCAACTTTTGAAGTCTGAACTGGTTTTGGAGTCTGATCTGCTTTTGAAATGATGGTGTTGATGTTTGTAGTAAGCAGTACTGTATCCTCCACTATTTTTTCAGTATCTTCTTCATTATCTTGGGATTCTGAGAAGTTTACAGGAGCTTTGCCTTTATCCAACTCTTTCTGTTTGTTAGCTTCTGTTTCTTCAGGCTTCATGTGTTCCTTATCTTTTTCTTTCTCAGGAGTATTTAGTTTTTCTTTCTCCTTGACTGACAGCATTTTGTAGACCAATTGCTTTGCAATTGGATCTTCCTTTTGCTTTGTCTTGTTCTCTTCCCTTTCTATCTCCTCCCTTTCTATCTCTTCTGGATGAACTTCTGTTTGTTTCAGCGGGAGTGAAGAGATGTGTGGTGACTGAGGTTCTTTTTCCTTTTCCTCCACAACATTTTCTTGAATTGGTTCTTCTTCTGCTTCATGAAAGTTGTCTTCAGGTGCAGATTCGTCATCTTTTAAAGGTGTACAGAGGTTGAAATTTGGCATATCATCTTCCAAGAGTACAGTGACGGATTTCTTCTTTATATTGTTGTAATCCTCTTGTAGTTTATCCGTAATTTCTGCACATGCCGCATGGAACCTTGCATCCTGTGATGGCGTTGGTTCATTTTCTTCTGTTGGGGATTTTGAGGATTGACCTTATTGGTTAGGAGTTGTATTTTTCTCCCTCATGTCACGGATAATCCCCTCCACTGTGCTTGTTATTGTGGCAAATGCTGCAGCACCTTCTGGATTGTTTGCTGCCCCAACATTGTGCCATGCTTTGATGAAAGCCATCATGGACTTTGCCAAATCAACCACTGATTGCGTCATTTCATCAACATTTTCAAAATCCTATTGCAGAAGATAATTGTTATAGTTAGTTTGTTTCATATTACTATATAAAAGATAAATCAGATCAAGGTAAAATAGACATCAGATCAGAACTATGAAAGAAAGCATACTATAGAACGAAAACATAATTAAAAAAAGGGTGATCAAAGCATCATTATAGAGACACCAAATCATGAAAAAACAGGTATCAGATCAGCATATAACACATATCAGATCACAACTATAAAAGAAACCGTACTGTAAAACTAAAATGTACTTAACAAATGGAGATCAAAGCACCATTATATAAAAATCAAATCATCAAATAGTACACATCACATTAGTAAATAACACATATCAGATCACAACTATAAAAGCATACTATAGAAATAAAATGTACTTAACAATGAGACATCAGATCAAGAAAAAAATACATCAGATCATCAAATAAAACATATCAGATCAGAAGTTTACCTTGCTCTTTGATGTGGTTGGAGCTTGTTTCGATTTGCCGGTCTTTTCAGAAGCATGTGCATGTTGTTGTTTTTCCACATGCACATTGGCTGCAGCCCTTTCTCTTATCCAGCCTTGACCATGTCCTCTCTTTTTCTCTTCGAGTCTTGCTCTCGCAAAGAGTTGACTCTGACTCCAGTTTGTGAATGTTGGTAGGTTTCTTGGAATATCTTTGTGAATTCCATACACAACCCTATCAACATAGAATAACTGAAAAATATATGTTAGGTGTGAGTTAAAAAAATAAAATTTTTGAAGCAAAGCATTTCACAAACTAAAACAGACATCAGATCAAGAGGAAACAGATATCAGATCAACATATAACATACAATAGATCAGAACAATACCCATATCAGATCAGTAATTTTGATAGAAAATTATTTGAAACAACTAAAACAAAATTAACAGTATATAACAGACATCAGATCAACAGGAAATAGATATCAGATCAAATGAATACAAACATCAGATCACAAGTTATTGAAAAGAAATATTAACTGAACTAAAATAGACATCAGATCAGAATATATACACATCAGATCAACATATAAAAGATATCAGATCACAACAATACAAACATCAGATCAGTAATCAAATGAATACAGAAAAGCCAGATGAGAGACTTACAATCAGAAAAGAGAGTGGTCCATTATAGGCTGTTGATGTTGTGCCATCTTTGTGGAAATACTTCTCTTGGCATTCCACCAATGCTCTGAATTCAGCTGCCTTATTTGATCAACTGTTTAGGGATTTGAGGAGCCGATATCTGATGTTGTTGATGCTCCCATGATGGTACAGAAATGTGGTGGCCCGGTAGATAAGGAAATCCTGGACGAAGTTGATGTCACTGTAGTCCTGATGGTTGACAATGTACTGCTCAAGCTGCTCGATGGTTGGTCTTTTTGTGGGTGGCATGCCAAATCTTTGACAGTAGCGTTCGACATTCTGCTCATAATCTTCACCCTTTGACTCAGTAGCTATGTATTCTTCAACTTCAATTGGACCTCTTGGGAAGCCAAGAACCAATTCCACATCTTCTTCAGCAATTGGAATAACTGTATCTTGTTCCAGCTCCAGTCTCAACTTGAGAGAGTTGAATTTTTTAAGCAGGTATTGTCCTAATTTGTTTGGCATCTTGGTGTAGTTGATATTGAGGAAGCTACCAAAGCCTATATCCCTCACAGCATTTCTTTGTGGTTCTGAGAGTCTAGAAACTGCAAAACTTATACCGTTTGGAGATGTACTGCAACTGAATCTTTTGCTCATCTCATTATCAGCATCATCATCATTGTCCTTTCTTTTTTCTCTTTTTTTTTTTTTGATTTGGACATCCACATCACCCTGTTTCTTTTCCTTATTGACCATCACATTGGTCTTTTTCTGTTGTTGCTTCTGCTGCAGATCCTTTTTTTGCAATTGTTGAAGAATTTCTTCATTTGTCTTCTTCTTTGCAGGTCGTTTCATCATTTTACTTGTTTGCTCCTTTTGGGATGGTTGAACAACTTCCTGTTCTTTTCTTTTCTTGTCCGATTTACGTTTGTACGTATGTTGTAACGACTTGCTAGGGGTTTCTTGAAAATCTAAACTGTCGTCTTGTGCTTGAACAACTTGTTTGGTTTATCAGCCATTATGTTTATATTGTTATTTCCTGTAATATGTCAGTAAAAGTATGTTAGCAAAAATATGTTGATATCAGATTAGAAGAAAGCATATATCAGATCAGCAGATATAAGATATCAGATCACAACATGAACACATCAGATCAGCATATGACAGCCATCAGATCACGAAAACACAGAGATCAGATCAAGTGAATACACATCAGATCAAGCAAAAACACACATCAGATCAACTTAATTATCACATCAGATCAACAACAAATGGACATCAAATCACTATTTTATAAGAAAATCATTTCACATAAAGAAAATAAATTTAACACATAAATCAAATCAGGATATAACTTATTCAGATCAAGAAAATGACGGCATCAGATGAACTGAAAACACACATCAGATCATTAATTTTCATAGAAAAATCATTTCACAGAACTAAAAGAACCATAACATTGAATATCAAATCAAAATACAAAAGACATCAGATCACGAAAAACAGGAAACAGATAACGAAAAAACATACATTAGATCACTGCTTTTGAAAGAAATCATTTCACATAACTAACACAAAATTAACAGTCAAGATCAACCTAGGAAAAAACAAGACATCAGATCAACTTACTATATACATCAGATCAAAACAAAACAGAGATCATATCAAAAGAATACAGTGAACAGATCAGTAATTTTGATAGAAAAATATTTCAAAGAACTAAAACAAAATTAAAAGCATATAAGAGACAACAGATCAATTGAAAACATATATCAGATCACTGATGTTTATAAAAATTTATTTCAAAGAACTAAAACAAAATTAATAGTATGTAACAGACCTCAGATCAACTGAAAATATATATCAAACCAAAAGAATACAGACATCAGATCACAAAATATTGAAGGCAAATATTTCAATGAACTAAAATAGACATCAGATCACGATAATATAGCAATCAGATCAACATATAACATACATCAGATCAACGAAATATAGACATCAGATCACTAATTTTGATAGAAAATCATTTTGAAGAACAAAAACAAAATTAACAACATAAACAAACATCAGATCAATCGAAAACATATATCAAATTAGAAGAATACAGACGTCAGGACCCTAATTATTCAAAGAAAATAACGGTTATAAAATTGAAATTCTATGATAGGTATGTATAATGGTTAAAAAATTAGGGTTTTGTACATGTAGATAAATGTCGAAGCAGAAAAAATGTTGGTTTGAGAAAAACAGTAAGTTGTTCTTCCGATTTGGAGACTTTTTGTAGCGTTTTGAATTGAACAGCAAGCTTTTCTTCGTGCAGATGATGGTTATGGTGTTTTCTGAACCGGAAGAAGAGCAGAAATTCGAAATGCAGTGGTCTCTGAACGTATTTGAGGTTAGAAATTTAGATTGTGGTGATCTGATGTTGTTAATGGAAAGATGAAGATTGTGGGGATGAAATCGGTTTGAAAGCGCGAAGGAAGGGTTTTGGATTTTCAGTTTCAGAGCGGGAGAAAAGAAAGTATTCAGGTTTAATTAAGTCGCGTGTTACCATGCATGTATAATGCGACTGGGAATGCACGAGGGCTACAGTAGGAGTAAAATTCACCCTACTCCTATAGGCCCACCGTATATGAATCCTACACCTTGGGGTCAAAATTATTTAACCAGAAACTCAATTGGTATATATCGTCCAACTTTTACTAAATATCGCCCACTTTTTATAATGAAATTATTTAAATACCCCTAACTTTATAATTTTATTAAAATTTTAAAATTATAAAATATAATATCTAATTCTTTTATTCAAAAATATACAAACTAATTTTTGGCCTCCCTCAAAATACTATCTTAGACCGAACCAACATCTGGCGCCCAAATATGGGCGGCGAGTTCATTGCGGACTTCAAGGGCCTGTAAATATATTTTTAATAATAGTAAAATTAAATTATTTAAATATTTATGGTATTTTGCCTCAAAAAAATATTTATGGTATTTTATTTTATAAATTTATTTAAAATACCAAAAAATTAATAAAATAATAAAATTACCTTAAATTAAAATAATTACCACTCTTATCTCATCATAAATAATTTTATATAAGATTATTTTAACAAAAAAAATAATAATCACACAAGAAACACATCCAAAATAATTTTTTCTCCTCTAAAAAAATTAAACACATCCCTTTTTGAAATTCATCGTTGCAATACATCAGAAGTCATGACATCGAAATTAAGAATTACGTTGAAGAAACCAACAGCTAAAATATCGGTAAATTTTTTTATTATAAAAAGTAATTATTTTATTTTATATTTTAAATAAACGTAATCGTTAACTTTTCATGTTCAATATTAACTTTTCATGTTCAATATTATTTTTTATCACTTATTTTAATATTCAAATTAAACACTAATAAAAAATACACAGGCAACAAAATTTTTTAAAAAAAAAGTTTTACCGTTGAATTCCGCAAAATTGCGAACTTCAACTGCGCCTTCCGTTCCACGCCAGCGGACTTCAACGGCAATTGGAGTTGGAATTCAAGTTGAAGTCTGTACTTCAACTTGAAGTGCAAGACTTTATATTTTTATCATTTTTTATTTTTATTATTTTGAATGGATTTTTATTTTTATTTAATTATTAATTATATATGGTTAAATAATTATTAGTATTTATTTATTATATAAATATTGACTATTAATTATTAATTATGTATATTTAATTATTAATTTTTTCATGTGCTAACCATATAAATTATTAATTTTTATGATAGTATTTATATTATTTATGATTATTTAATTTTTTATAGTTAAGTATAATTGTTATTGCTTTAAAAAAATATAATTGTTATAATTTAATTATATAATTTTTTATAGGTTAGAATTTCAGTATTTTATTAGAATCACGAGTCTATTGTTAATAATATATAAATCATGAACCATAAAATATGTTACTTTGTCGTAACTTATTTTAGTAATTGTTGAAAGTTAGATATTAATTATTCTTTGTCATTATTTTAGATCAATGTAGGACCTGACAAACAGCTCCAGATGAGCCAGGGGTAAAGTGAAGCCCCAAAGTCGCGAAATACGCATGTGCACAAGTGTATATCATCTTCTATGAATGACGCAGTTCTTGCTGAGACTATTCCTCTCATGTCTCAGTTAGATGATATTCAAAAGCAACACTCTGTCGAGTTTGAGATTCCCGGATTGCAGGGGTCTTATGAGCATGACTCCTACCTACTAGGATAGTGAGATGCAGTCAGACCATCCATCTTGAGATGATGATGATGCTGATGTTGATTTTGATGTTGGTGATGGTGCTTATTTTGGTGCTAGCGATGACACTGATACTAATTTTGGTGATGGTGATGATGTTGATGATGAGGATAAAAATGTGGATATGGATGGAAATGATATTGAATGTGACGGAGATCATGATGAACCCAATGTTTCTGTTGTGCAGCAGGGGCTTCCGAGAGGGGTAGGTGAACGTTTTGTTCCTGGTTCATCATCAGGTATACACATGACAATCTCTACTTTATTTTTTTTTATGATAATATTTATTTATATATTTTAGTGAGTTCCTGTAGGTTGAATACATATTTTGTTTACATCCATACAAAATAAATATTGATTTTAGTTATAGTTTTTGGGGTAGTCTTTACACTCTCTTTTATATACTATATTACTTATTTTCTATTTTTATTTATTTATTGAGCAGTAAAAATATTTTTTTGATAATTTGCATTAAAAAATACAAATTAGTTATACTTACAAAATTTGTATTTACATAATAATATACTAATTTTGATAAACTATGACTTTAGGGAGTATTAAACGGTTTCACACAGAGAGTAATGAATGGATAGTTAAAGAAGAAGTGTTTGGAAGCCCAAAAAATGGCCTAGTTATTCCTAGTTTCTTAGGTCATGTTGCATTAAAATACCGTAAACGTGTGTATATAGGTCCTTTTAGGTGCCAAAATCGGTAGGGAATAATTGAAAAATTGAAGACGTAGTACAATAAGATGCCCAAATCGGTGAAAAACATACTTAGCATGACTGGTTTGGACCACCTGCCGTATTGCATGTTTCGTCACTTAGATGTTCCCCTCATTTGTGCTTTTATTGAGCGGCGGCAACCAGATACTAATGCTTTCCACATGCCCTTTGGTGAGATGACGATATTATTGCACGATGTCTTTTATATTTTGCGCATTCCTGTTGATGGTGATATGATAACGGAGCGGCCGACCACATCTGATATATTGGGGCTCGCCAAGGGATTACTGCATGTGGAGACAACCGATGAGTTAAAAAATAAGTATTGGGATGGCGGCGCCTTTAAATCAGATAAGGATATAGAGATTTGCCAGAATAATAAGCTGACAGTAGATGACCAAGCTAGAGCCTGGTTATGGGTCCTCTTAGGTGTCACATTGTTTACTGATAAGAGTTCTAGCAAGTTCAGACCATATTGCATAGATGAGATGAGAGATGGAGTGGGTAGAGTTGGAAGGTATTCGTGGGGATCTGTGACACTAGTATATCTCTACCGTCAGTTAGGGATGGCTAGTCGGGGAGGTGCCTGTAGTGTTGCTGGGTGTCTTAATTTACTGCAGATGTGGATATACGAGTACTTTGCCACACTTCGACCCCCTCGTGATGCCTTGCATTTTGATGTTAATGTTGCTCACTCCCGATTCTAGACACCGACCAAGAGTGGAAACAATGAAGAGCGATTAAGACGACTACGCATTGTCTTTGACCACATGACTACAAATGAGGTATATCAATGTATTTAAATTATTTTAACTTATTTCTCAACAAAAGTTGACATTAAAATATTTTGATTTTCTAAATTATTTTCTGTATGTCCATTTGTATATATGTGACAGGTGTGTTGGATGCCTTTTGGTCCCAAACCGTTTGTTGTCATCCCGAGGATGACTTATGATGGCTTGATAGCATATCGGGATATTGTAGAGCCATACTGTCCCGCAAGAGTGTTACGGCAGCTTGGATATAGACAAACTATCCCACCTGTTATTACTCTTCCCATAAATGTAGTACGGGCATGGGGTATTAGCAGCTACAAGGTAGAGAATTCTGTTGTTGTTACAATGGATCATTAGGCGAACTTTCTCACAGATAACAATTTGGCGCTACAGTATTATACTTCTGTCGGTTTAGATTCTGTGCGATGGTATTTTGTTCGTTCGCATCCTTATATTATTGGTGCACCCCTAGCTGAGACTAACATTCTTCCAGCTCGAACCAACACTGAATTTGTAAGTATTTATGTTTATGTTTAATAAGAAATAGTTATGCTTTATAAATTATACTTTAAATATGACATTAATATATGGTTCTTTTAGGTTTTTGTTCTTGTTAACGTTTAACTTTTTTTTTAGTGGGTCAAGACCTTCCAAAGTTTTACGTAGGACATAAGGGATCATATCAGGCATCTAGGAAGTGACCGAGCGGATGAGTATGATGCAATGGCTGACAAGTTTGCAGATATGTGGATTAGGGCCCCTTGATTTGGTAATATATCTTTGTTTCATATTGGATTAGTAATTTGTTTGCAACTGTCTCTTATATTAGTCTTTTGACTGGGACATTACATATTTGTTTGAAATTTTTATTTTGTACTATTGATTTGCTTAGAACTGCACATTTTAATATTTTAAACATTTATTTCATTAATTTTTTTTTCAAACATTCTACACAACAACCGAAATAAAATTACATATTAATAGGTCCATTCTGTTGCTGTTGAATTGGACGTGCAACATCCCATCTAGTCCTCCGAAACCTATATGGCCTATGCCACTCTCTAACACTAGGGTGACAATTACTATGCCACAAGGGAGATATTGGTGGGAGGGGAAAATCTCGTTGAAATTCTAGACGAATATAATGACGATATGAACCTAGATGAGCTATCACAATCTCTGTGGATAGTCCTTGTGTTCTGCCCCGTGTACGCATTGACAATATTGTGCAACATCCAAATATATTAGGGGTAATACATATGACTACTGCATTAGCCCATGTAGCAAGGGGAAACAAATCGTCTGCAATTTACATCCAATGTTCTTCCTCACAACTAGTCTCATTCCACTGGATACGATGAATTGCAAAACCAATTGGATTGGTTGCTCCATCAAAGTTTGTATATATATTTCTATACAAATCCCTATTAAAATAGAGTTCGCCAGCAATACTATCCCTTACTAATGGCCACTGCTCTTCATTTCCCTCGAACAAATGGTGTGCAACTACGCGAAAACCACAATTGCCATCATCTTTAACATCTTTGTAGCCCACTATGAAATTGTATATGAATGCTGGAAATAATCCTCTCAATTGTCGTGGAAGTTCATTTGCCACCCGTGTAACCGAAATATTTTAATAATTTTAAATATATATTTAATGTTGAAATAAAATTAAGTTCACAACAATATACCTGTCTGTTGGGTAACAGTATCAACATCTTTTCTCTCTATCGAATTGTTTTGCACATTGGTTTAACCATGGTCACTAAGAAGGCCACGACCACGACCACGACTGTGACTGCGACTTCAACTGTACTCCCAAGCACTTAGTTCCCGTCTTGTGGATCGACTCCCTCGTTACCGCTCTCTAGTTTGTTCCAGTGGTTCTGGTTCACTTATAATCCTACGATATTGGTGAATTATATCATGGATAGCAAGATTCACTCTGTGAACCACTTCAGGTCGACTAGATTCCACTTCACTCCTGAGCGTCTGAAAGTAGCTGTGATTCTCATATATGTTATTACAACAACCTAGTGATTTAATCATGAAAAAAAATAAATCGATAGAATGACGACTTAAATTAAATTATCCAAAAGTAATGTGATTCTCAGACACATAATTATGGTCAATTTCCATATGCTCTTGACCGATCACAAGTGTCCGCCAAAACACATGAACAGATTCTACACTGATTGGGTTCCCAGCGTCATAGCATCTCTGGATCTCACATGCACATGGAATTTGATGTGTGTTTCTCCTTCGGCACCCACAACTCACAAACACATCATTACCCATATCTTGTATCCGTTCAAACTCTTCCCGAATTAGTTTCAAGCAGTGGTGTGAGACATGAAGATTTAGGTATTTGAATAAAAATTCTGAAGATGAATTCAGAATTTGGCATCTCGAAAACTCTAAGGCAGTTCTAATAAGTAACAACAACATATCATAATTGCTGATTAGTAAATACAAAAAACATATCATACATGATTATATTATTCATTATTAATACTGATATTTAACTGTTTACCTGATTTCAATGACTTGATCATCGATTAGCTTATCAATCTTTATCCATACTGTATCCAAAGCGCCTCTAGAACTGTTTAGCCATTGTTTCAGCGTATTATGTGCACTCTCCACTATGCACGTTGTAGTGTTTCCAAGATGGAGGATATTGTTCGTCCAAGTACGAATAAACTTCTCTTTGTGGATTAGCTAAGTACTCTCAAGGTATGATAATATTCTTGGCATAACAATTTCATTCATACCTCGAAGCTTTTCAAGTGCTGCTTCATAATGGGCTACAGTTGGAGCTTTCATTATTTTTTCCATATGGTCTCCCTGAATTTTTTTGAAAATTCTTTATCCCTCCTAACAAGGTCGTACACTTTCTTTTCTATTTCTTTGTTGATATGTCAGGTGCACAATAGGTGTGCAAATTCTGGACATTTCCCTATCTGTGACAATTGTAGTAGGCCTTTCATTGCCAAACAATATCCTCAACTGACACAAAACCCAATCATAGCTAGCCTCCGACTCATCTTTCATCAAAGCATACGCAACAAGAAAATTCATATTGCATGAAGTCGACCCAACAATCTGAAACAAAGGAAAATGATACCTGTTCGTCTTATATGTAAAGTCCATGGAAATAAACCAACGGTATGTACAGAGCAAGTCAAAAGACTCTGGACATTCCATGAACAACATGAGTTAGCACATGAGTATCCATGTCCTGTAGCACTTGAAACTCATAGTTCCTCTCCTTAGCTATGTGCAGTAACTGTGCCGCAATATCTCTCCCTTCGAGCGCCTCAGTCCGGAGCTTGGCCCTGTAATTATATATTAGCTTGTGATGGACATAATTGTCTAGAAAATGCTTCTTCACCGCCACTGAAATAGCTTGCGGCTTCGCTTCATATTCTGCCATCTCGCGAACAAGCTTTTTTGACCCCAAACTAAGGCCGCTCATCTGTTTGTGACCCTGTGGATATACAATCAACGAATGATTGTGGACATCATTTTCTTCTCCTGGATACGTGCGAATTGTATATGCATTAGGAACATCTTGCCTTATTGATATCTGAAATTCGCAACCACAGTACTTTGATTTCGTATTCTTCAGCACTTTGAGTCTCTCTGAATTTTTAGGCTTGATTCCTCTATTGCATTTTAAGAAAGTCACTTTTTTGTCTTGTTTGTGGGTCGCAGTGACAATTTCGAACATAAGTGTGATTGCAACTGACTTGGCCAATTAATAGCTTCAGTTTTACTTGGAAATACAATGTCAGTTTTGAAACATTCACTGTAATCTGTTCTGTCTGCTTCACAGTAATCTGTTCACTCTTCTTCTGATGAATCCTGCACAATTTCATTATAAATGATAAATAATAAAATAATAAATAACTAATATAATTAATAAAATCAATAACTAATATAAATAATTAACACTTAATAATGAATAAAAAATGAACAAATAATAAATATTAATTAATAACAAATAATTATTAATTAAAAACAAATAGTTAATAACAAATAATTACTAATTAACAATTAATATCTATAACATATAAAAATAGTTTTTTAAAATAAAAAAATTGAGCAATTGAAGTCTACAAGACTTCTGCTCAATTAACCCGGGCGCTGAGGTGAGGCGCAAGCTGCTAGTCAGCGTGCAACATCATTTTGGGGGCGCAGATTACTGGCGCCCAAAGAGTATGGTACTACTAGTAGAATTTGTATACAAAACATCTCATTAAATGATGTTCCCCAATTTTCCTCTTCTATACTCCCTTACGCGCCTAACAATAGTGTGTAAAACCCTCATTTCCACTTTCTTCTCTTTCTTCTTTCTCCAGCCATTTTTTTGTCTTGAAAATTGTCCCACATTCATGATGTTGTTTGCTCCTATTTTCCAGATTTCTCCACTCTACATTTTTGTTTTGAAAATTTTCACTTTAGGTGCTCTGAAGGAGAAAACTAAGGGATGCGTTGGATTTTGCAGAAGACTTCATGGGTTCATTTCTGGGTTTGTCCCCTCTATTTTTTTCATTTTTCCCTTTATTTTCCCCAATTTCTTGATGTGGTTGGTGGTTGGTGTGTTCTTTTCAACTCGATTTAACTAATGATCCATCCATGCTATTGATTTTTTTCAATTTTCATTGTTGGTTGGGTTTCATTCATATCGTGTTCTTCCTGAAATTTGTGTTTTTGCTTTCATGTGGTGATGGTAAATCGCGATTGTTGATGTAAAATCTCGGTATTGGACATATTATGCTCTCATTCACTACTTTTTTTATATTCTGATATGGATATCATGAATCTGAATCGAGATAATGGTTCAAGTGGTTGCAACAATGTTCAAAATCGTCACAATGTGCAAGTCATATGTGATGGTAAGTTACTTTTGACATTTTTTGTTTCCTCTGTGTACGATAAGCATTCAATATATAATACATTCTTCTTTTAGTTTCTGAACAAGGTGATGATGTTTCAATGGAGTCTCTTTTACATAAAACTGTTGAGAGTGAGGAAAAAGCTTACGAAATGTATAAGTCGTATGCTTGGAATCATGGTTTTGGTATTCGTCTAGAAAGAGATCGAAAGAGAGCTCATGATGGAAAACGTTACTACAGGAAACTTGTTTGTTGTAAACAGGGGGAGAAGAGGGCGACTGATAAGTTAAACCAAATGTACACGAAGCTTGATTATCGCTGTGGTTGTTGGGCTTACATTGTATTTAAACTGAGGGATGATGGTTTATGGGAAGTCACCGAACATTTTCGTAGGCATAATCACGTTATGTGTTCAGAGAATGAGCGACATCTGTTACGTTCTCATCGGAATGTATCTTAAAGTTCGGTTGAATTTTTTAAGACAATGAAAGGTGTTGGAATAACTGTCGGTGATAATTATAAGGTTTTGTCTAGAGAGATAAGTTATTTTTCTCCATTTATACTTGATTGAATATCACATGTTCATGATTGAAATTAAGTACAGAATCTAAATATGTAAGTTATATTTAGTCTGATACAATCGATGGAATATGTTTAAAGTTGATGGTAAATATTGTCAGTTGATGGAATATGTTTAAAGTTGATGGTAAATGTCTAAAGTTAATGGAAAATGTCTAAAGTTGATGGAATATGTTTAAAGTTGATGGAATATGTCGTCAGTTGATGGAATATGTTTAAGTTATTTTTCTCCATTTATACTTGATTGAATATCACATGTTCATGATTGAAATTAAGTACAGAATCTAAATATGTAAGTTATATTTAGTCTGATATAATCGATGGAATATCACATGGTTATGATGGAATATGTTATATAATATCATTTTCTGTGAACTATTAGTTATCTTACTGATATGATTGATGGAATATGCAATCTTATATTTGATGGAATATCTACTAAATTTATCAATCTGATTCGAATCTAAATATGTAAGTTATTTGTAGACTGATATAATCGATGGAATATCACTTGGTTATGATGGAATATCACTTGGTTATGATGGAATATCAATTGATTATGATGGAATATGTTATAGAATATCATTTTCAATGAAAGTAGTTATACTAATGATATTATTGATGAAATATGCAATATTATATTCGATGGAATATCTATTAAATTTATCAATCTGATTTGATTCTAAATATGTAAGTTATTTTTAGACTGATATAATCGATGGAATATCACTTGATTATGATGGAATATCTTTTAAATTTATCAATCTGATTCGAATATTGTTAAATTATTTTTGTTAAATCTATCTCCATTACGAATGTTATGTAAATTTTTGATTGTTGTTCATGTAGTGCGGCGGTCCTTCAAAGGTTGGTTTACACCGAGGGATGCACACAACCAACTGGAATCTAAAAAATGCAGATATCTTGATGGCAGTGATTCAAATTCCTTGATAGAAACTTTGAGATACAGGGCTTCTCATGAGAAAGATTTTTTCTTTGATTTCGAATTGGATGCTGAGTCTTCTTTGAGGAATATTTTTTGGAGAGATGGTCAAATGAAGTTAGATTACAGTATTTTTGGGGATTTAGTAGTCCATGATACCACATATCGTACTAATAAATACGATATGATATGTGGCCCATTTGTCGGTGTGGACAATCACAATCGCAATGTCATGTTCGGAATCGGTTTTCTAAGGGACGAAAAATATGAATCCTTCGTTTGGTTGTTTTCTGCATTCTTGAGGTCTATGGACAATAAGCCTCCTATAACTATCATGACTGATCAATCAGCATCTATGGCAAAGGCTATTCTTGTTGTGTTTCCTAATTCCCGGCATCGTCTTTGCATTTGGCATATCATTAAAAACTCTGAGAAGAAAGTTGGATTTCTCAGGCAACGTGAAGGTTTTTCGAAAATGTTATATAAATTGCTCACCTAAGTGGAAACCATTGATGAATTTGAATGGCTCTGGAAAGATTGTTTTATTGATGGAATATGCCATGGATATGATGGAAAATGTCAATGATATGCTTAGGAATAATTTTTTTTTCTTCAATGATTGAATATCTGATTGATTATGTTTGTGTGTAGCATAAATGGGTATTTTTTTTTTTTGTGTTATAAATGATGGAATATCATATGTATACGATAGATTGTGTAGTACTTTTTTGTTTATGTGGGCATTTGTTGGGAAATATATTATAATTAGACTGTTGTTGATGATGGAATATCAACGCCACGTCTGTTGTTGTTGATGGATTATCATATTTCTGTTAGATTTGAATACATAAGCTATGTTGTGTTGTACATTTTCCCGGTTTAATATATCAATTTGTGTTTCAGTCATATCTTGTTGTGCATTAATTGTCCATTTATATTATGTAAGTAGATGATGAGGTGTCTGGTGTGACACAGTAGGTCTCATCATTGGTTGAAAGATATAATATATAAATGAGGTTCATAACCGAGACAGCTTTGGACAAACTGTCGGTTTAGGTTATTATGTGATTCGGATAATTGGTTTATCTAAACTAATTGAATCAGATAGATATGCCCGGGACATATTGAACTTGACCTTTAGGAATGATTTGTCTTGTACTGATTCAATAGACAAATCGATCCTTGTATTCTATCTCTAAATCCCTAGACTCGAGCGGGCATGAGGATTAGACATAGTGTACTTTGATCTGCCAATGGGAGACGGTCAAATGTGGCCAATAGTCTCGGTGGGTTGGGTACGCGTGTTTAGTTACTTGGTGTGCTGCTGCTAGTCGAAAGAAAATCATGTACCGGTGAATCCGGGGTGATGGTGCTCCCGAGATGAGCTCGAAATGTTTATTATACTAAACCCGGCCGGTGGACTTATGTCTGGTTTAATAAAAAGGTCGAGTGATACTAGTCTCGGAATTAAAGAAGTTAATTAATTAATTTATCAGTAAATTAATTTTAATTAACGAGCACTATATCTTTGATGTGGGGAGATTAATGAATATAATTTAATTAAGTTGTTCCGGAAGCAATTCTGGTGTAGGATGGTAGTGCCAAAATAAATCCGTTAGTGGTACGATTAATTTTGTAATGGGTTAATTGAATAGGTAGATTTAATTAATTAATTGGTTAATTATTCCTAAGGGTTAATTCAGTAATTAACAAAGTGGAATTATTTAATTAATTCCTAAGGGTTAATTAAGTAATTAACAAAGTGAAATTATTTAATTAATTAATTAAGTCTTAAGTTTCAATTGGAATTAGGAAATCCTAGAGATTTGGAATCTAGTAGGATTTGGTTTATCCTATCAGATTGGTTGCCTAATTGGATTTGGAAACTAATTCATTACCTAAACCCATTAGGAAGACCAATCCTAAACCAACTTGGAGTCTCTCTTGTAACTCTATAAATAGACAAGGGCTTAGCTATTCAAGACAACACAATTCAATAGATTCATTATTCAAGAATCTAGAGAGAGAAAATAATTTCTCTCTCCAAAACGAATTTTGAAGAGCAATTGGGGCGGCTGATTTTTCTTGCCTTGGCCGAAATTTTGCCTTGGTTTTGCTAGCCACGTGTGTTGCTTTCTCTCTCTCCGGGCAGTGCGTTTACAGTACGTGCTAGGTGCGGAGGTGCTGAATTTTTTTTCAGCAGGTGGATTATGGTGAGTTGCTGATCAATTGACTTCTAGATTGTTGCCCACACAACAAGAGGTCATAGTCTTTGAGACATACAAGAGAATCACCAGGTGCACGCTTCAAAGGTAACTTTCTAAGGTTCCGCTTTAATTAGAAATTTTTGTTACGTGGTAAATTGAGCAAGTGCAAACCCAGATCCTATGTGGCAATCCTTTCAATTCCTTTCTTATCCATATTATTTATGTATTACCGTATGTTTGTTCCCTAGTTTTTTATGGAATATACCTCTTCTTATCAGTATGATGCAAACATATGGTTGCCGTGACGTTGATTGGTTGAAAGGATTATATAAGTTATGCAAAAAGTGGTGTCCTGCTTTCAGCAAGGATTACTTTTCTGGTGGAATAGTGTCTTCTCAGAGGAGTGAAACTACTAATCGTTCCATTTCTCTTAAATTTTCTAAGAGTTCCACATTGTGTGAGTTTTATGGCCATTATGTGGATGTTGTGAACGATTGGTGATACAATGCTGCTCAAGAAGACCATAGGTGCTTCTATGGTAAAGTTGTTCTTGCTGTGAAAGATTATCTAATTTTGAAACATGCTTGTGAAGTATACACAATCGAAATGTATATAGAATTTGAGAAGCAATATATGCAAATTCTTGCTTTGTATCTGGTACAGGTTACTCAATCAAATGGCTTATATGAGTTTCAGGTTTGGGTACCTGAAAAATATAGTTTTCGTCATGTTGTTCGCTTTGATGAGAACGATTATTCTGTAAAGTGCACATGCAAAATGTTTTCTGAAGTTGGTATTCTGTGTTGCCATTGTCTTCGTGTCTTATGCAGAACAATTACCAGGTTTTTTTTTTTTTTTGATATTTTTATGGACTTGATGGAATTGATGGAATATCTTTACAAATGGTGATGTAAAATGTATTATACATGTTATAATCCTATTATTTTTTACCTTTTTCTCTCATTTTCAATGATAATTATTTTATACTTATGTAATATCATATTTTTGCAGAGAATTCCTGCTGTTTACATATTGAATAGGTGGACAAAAGCTGCATCAATTTCACGTAATGAGCAGTTAAATATTTCTCAAGAGTCCAAATGTCCTGGGGATCCTTCCTCATCTTTGTGGAGGGCATATACTAGTAGAAAGTATCTCGATTTGATTAAATTATCTCATACTAGTTCTATTGCTCACCGTATTTTGGATGAGTTATTTGTCAAAGCTAGAGATGCAATTGCTGCTAAAGCTGAGATTGTGGTTGAGAATTTGGAGGTTCCATCGTCTAATAAAATCAGAGATCCCAGTTCCAGGTGCGCAAAAGGTGTTAAGAATGTTCGTATAAAGAGTACTGTGGAGAAGCGAATCAATAAATCCAAATACAAACATCAAGGGCGTTCAAGGAAGTCTGAAGCAGCTGCATTGTGATCTAATAAGGTGGTCACTGATATTCTAAAGAAGAAGTATGATAATTTAGATGGTGTTTTTATAAACCCTGTTGATGATTAAATTTAGGAATATTGCTGAAATTTGTTTCTTGATGGAAAATATTATATTTATGTGTACCAGTTATTTTTGTGTTTGTTGATGCAAACATGTTTTCTGCCTAATACATGAGATGTAATATCGTGTCATGTTTCAAACGCAATTTCAGAATTTCGACCATATTTTCCTTCAAATTTAAGACTTTACCATCAACTTTACCAGAGGGCCTAAACAATTGTTAATCGAACTTTCAAACGCAACTTTATTCATCGTATATAAGTTACTCGTTGACTCCTGATGCTTATTATAAAAATCCTATTCATATCGTATATAACAAGATACAAAACTTATATCAAACGCAATTATAAGTTTTACATTAAATAAGATAATATATTCCATCAAAAAAACAGTTTATATTCCATCAACAGAAACAGTTAATATTCCATCAAAAAAAACAGTTAATATTCCATCAACATATCAGTATATATTCCATCAACATATTAGCATATATTCCATCAATTCAGTACATATTCCATCAAAAAAACAGACAATATTCCATCGAGATATCAGTACATATTCCATCTATTCAATATATTACTTTGAATAAAATTCTGCCATTTTTTCCATCACTTCCCTCCTTTCCCTGTTACATGGCGACGTAATCAATTGATATACGTATTTGAGCCTAAATAATAACAGTATATCTGGTTCCTTCACTGCATCAATCATCACCTTGTCATAGTCGAATGTTTCTTGCCCCTTGTATGTTTCCATGTGCCTCATTACATATATACCACAATTTATTCCATCGGCATTTTTCCATTTGATTCTGGTGTATGTCTTTTTCCATTTGTCACAATCAAGATACAATTATCTACCCTTGGATGATTTCACCCAGTTTGCGAAGTATTTCAACTACAGTAATATACCATCAAAGGCTTGAATCAGCAATCAATCAGATATATAATATTCAAAATAACTTTAACAAACCATATGTTTAATATCGTAATTAATACTTACAATTTCACGGTGGTCCGCACATGTTGTCCAACACTATCACTCGCTTTGACATGCTGTTGATGCATATTACCAGAAAGTGTTTGGGAAGGTGTATTGGGAAGAATACCTGCATTAACATAAACATACATAAAACATGTACATTTGACGACATTTCACTATATTGATGGCAAATATGTAAAATTCAATACAGAATTTATGTACTCATTACCATGGATGGATAAAATCTTTCTGGTGTTATATTTATCAACCTTAATTCCACTTCTAGTTGCTCATCGAACCTTTTGCATATCTCACCCACTAACTTAGTATGATCATTTTCAGGTGCTTGAACAATAGACTGCAGTGTATAATCAAATAATAATACATTTTCCATCAAAACATTGCAGTAGTTTGCATAACAATAATTAAATATGATGTAATGTTCTAATTACCGTAAAATTCATTGAGAAGTATATTCTCATAGGATCTTCAAGCTTTGGGACATTTCTCGTCTGGTTTAAGTGGTATGCCCAACAGTTAATTACAGAGATGTCTAACCAATTAGGCAACTTCATACATTCCAGATCTTCCCTGTTTAGGCCAAAAAATGATGATCCTCTAAAAAGCATCTCACTGCAATATACATGAAAAAAGTGAATTGTATATGGATTAGTTCATTTCAATTTAGGTTTAACCATAAAAGACACTAATAATTTTGGATGGAAAGTGTACAAACCTGTTGAAAATGCCTCTGTCTTTATCTTGCACCAGCATTGCGTAATCATTCACCATTATCTCCTTCTCCGATACCTTGAGTCTGTCCCTTGGCTAGCTAGTAATGTAGGGAGACATCGATTTTGCCGGTTTTTTGCCTTCTCTACGTTTATTGTTTGGACCAAACATCATTCTCTCTAAACTATGGTCATCGTCTTCATCAATAATCCTGGAAACAAAATATATCATAAAACATTTTATTCTATCAACTTTAGACATTTTCCATCAACTTTGGACATTTACCATCAACTTTAAACATATTCCATCAACTGACGACATTTACCATCAACTTTAGACATATTCCATCAACTGACGACATTTACCATCAACTTTAAACATATTCCATCAACTTTAGACATATTCCATCAACTTTAGACATATTCCATCAACCATAACATATATCATACAACATTTTATTTCATTAACTTTAGACATTTTCCATCAACTTTGGACATTCACCATCAACTTTAAACATATTCCATCAACTGACGACATTTACTATCAACTTTAAACATATTCCATCAACTGACGACATTTACCATCAACATTAAACATTTACCATCAACTTTAAACATATTCCATCAACTTTAGACATATTCCATCAACTTTAGACATATTCCATCAACCATAACATATATCATACAATATTTTATTCCATCAAGAAACAGTTTCACATCAGTAACATGATTCAAAATATAACATGTTATATTAAAATTTCAATAAATTCCTTACTCCTTGCGTTTTGATCCTTCTTCTCCGACTGAAGTTGGTATTGGAGTATTGAAATCTAGTTTCTTTCCCTGCACTCCTGCACCCCTATCTTTAGTCGAGGCAACAACTAACGCTATAAGTGCATCCAATTCTGGTGTGCTCTCTTTTGTTTCTTTTGTTTCTGCAGCATCCTGAAATTTTTCATTCAAACGTACCGGTGTTAGTTGTGATATTCCAAGATCAAATGATGGAAACTGTATTGTATTTTTCTTGGCATGTTTATCCCCCATCCGTTGTTCTCTTTCCACTATATCCAGTACCCTGCACATCTCATTTATGCACTCTGTGTCCGGGATATCGGTTAGCTGCATATTGGTTGTTATATATGTCAAATATTTCTATCAATATCCAATTTATTTTCGGTAATATTGTTGAAGTTTGTCATTACCTCTACAAAAGCTTTTTTATTGTTGCCGGGGGTTTGCATCCCAATTGTTATGTCTTCTTCCTTTTCATCCTGCAAAAAAGAAGTTAAACTATAAGAATGTCTAATATTTCCATCATGTTTTATATTAGTTGACATGTAGTTAACAAGAAGTTTCATTTACGTGCTTACCTCACTATGTGCCTTTTTATCGCTTGCAGGATTTTTCAATTTTTCCATCACCTGCTCAGCAACATCAGGTACATCATCCTTATGGTCTATGTCTTTGAATCCTTTTCTCATTTTTTCAAAGATCAGATCAACTTGCTCAATGATTTCACGGAGTTGTATATCATTTTTTCCATCTGAATCTTTTACTCTGCTGTAGACTTCTAATAATTTCATCGTTGCATTTTCAATTGCAACTACGCAACCTTTCATCCGTTCCATGTCACTGGGTTGTTTCTGTCAAAACATCATAAACAATGCCATTAGATACATCATCTATAATAATATATTATATTCCATCATATTCATTTTCTGTTTCATTAACTACCTCTTCCTCATTAATGTCCATTATTTTTTCTTCATGCATTCCTCCAGTTTCTTCCCTTTCTTCCATCAATTCTTCTTCATACTTAATTTTCAGCACCTCTTCTTCTTCGTTGTCTCCATCAGAATCTTCATCTGTCTCATCTTCCTCTTCCTCCACGTCATTACCCTCTTCCTCATCTTCTGCATCTTTCACCTGCTGCCAATACAAACATAATGATTACTTTGTTCCATCATACTATTATCATTTTAAAATCAAATGAATCATAAAATGAACATCTTACATTATCCTCTTCATCACCATCTGTGTCCTCATCATCATCATCATCTTTTTTTGGGCGTCCCCTTATTCTGCCCCTCCCAAAATCTCCTTTGTATTCTGCAAGTACATTCAGTTGTTGCTCTGTCCAGTTTTGAATTGTTGGCACAAGTCGGTCCTGGTTGCTTGATTTTCCATAACCAACTCTATCTGCGTATAACAACTGTGGTAACGAAAAAACATAAACAATATCAATATTCCATCACTCATATCAGATCATAATAAATATTCCATCATATCATAAAACATAATCAATAGATGGGTATAAGATTTACCACGAAAAATGTAAGTGGCCCTCTAAAATGGTCTTTATCATTCTGCCTATTCCAGTCATTTGTTGCTTCCAACAATTTGTCAATTATGTATTTTCTCCAATTAATCTTGCTGATGTTTTCCACACTATCCAAAGATTTCAGCAATCTGTATCTGACGGATGTGTTTCCATAGCTAAACACCAATGTTGATACCATTAAAATCAAGAAATCTTGAAGGAAATCCAAGTTGTAACATTCCTTGTTCCGGATGATGTGAAGTGCTAATTCTCCGGTTGATGGTATTTTCTCTCCATACCTTCTTTCCAAGTTTTGTTTGTCCAATTTATATTTATCCAGTCTCTCTTCCTTCCTTGTATACTCTTCTATTTCCAGTTGGCCACCGGGGAAACCCATAACAAGTTCTACATCAATCTCATAAATTGAAATATTACCTGATGGCAACTCTAAATTCCTTGTGGTTGTGTTCATCTTTGTCAGCAAATATTCTCCTAATACATTTGAAAGATTGTCTATTTTCAAGTGGAACAGGCAGGAAAGTCCAACTTGCCTCAAAGCTTCCTTTTGAGCTTCAGTAATGTGTTCTAGTATTGCTGATATTGCAGAAGGAGAAGTTCTACTCAAGAACCTCATTGAATCATATTCCTTCTTCAAGTTTTTCGGACGTTTATTTCCCTTACTCTTCTCCACAGGTTTTTTGACTTGTTTATTTCTTGATTGAATCATTTTTACAGGGATCTTCTCTGTAAAATCATCATCCGTTTCTTCGTCATCATCTTTCTTTCTTTTGTCTGTACGTAAAAAGTTTACTTAAATCATTACATCTAGTCGTATTTTTACTTCAAACTTGAATGAACATACATTTACCATCAACAACATCATATGGAACAATATAATACACTACATTTACCATTATGAGGTTACATTTACCATCAAACTTACAGATCATTGGGAAACAAAAATGAGAATAGAAAGAACATCAGGGATGGTCATTCAATTACATTTACCATCAAGAACATCATATCGAAAAAATAAAATACAGAACCAAAGCATGGTCACATATACCATCACCATGATCACATTTACCATCAACAACATCATGTGAAAACAATATACTGAACATTACCCATCAAAACCATCGTAATATAATAGATATACCATCATATTCCATCAACTGACGACATTTACCATCAACTTTAAACATATTCCATCAACTTTAGACATATTCCATCAATTTTAAACATTTTCCATCAACTTTGGACATTTACCATCAACTTTAAACATATTCCATCAAAAAAACAGTTAATATTCCATCAAAAAAACAGTTAATAATCCATCAACATATCAGTATATATTCCATCAATTCAGTACATATTCCATCAAAAAAATAGACAATATTCCATTGAGATATCAGTACATATTCCATCAATTCACTATGTTACTTTGAATAAAATTCTGCCATTTTTTCGACATTTACCATCACCATGATCACATTTACCATCAACAACATTGTGTGAAAATGATATACTGAACATTACCCATCCAAAACATCGTAATATAATAGATATATCATCATATTTGAAGAATCAAAAACATACCATATTATGGATAATACAATACATTTACCATCACGAGGCTATATTTACCATCACCATGTTTACATTTACCATCAACACCATCATATTGCAGTACATTTACCATCATATTGCAGAACAAAAAACAAGAACAACAAGAACTTCATGGTTGCATTTACCATCATCAGGGCTACAGAACAATGGTATCGGTAAAAAAAATAACAAAAAAAATGTACGTTCTCCAAGAACATACCTCCTATATGGGGCTGTTGCTGAAAAATCTCAATTTCTCCACCAGTTGATGCATTTTTTGTTCTCATTTTTTCTCCCTTTCGAGTAGGTTTTGTCCTCGCGCCGCTTTTCGGATTTCGTTTTACAGGGTTGATGGGTTTCACTTTTGCGGAGGGTTGAAGGTGGGTGCTTCGTCGTGTATGAACGTGGACTGTTTGCGAAATACTCGGACATGGGTAGGAATGCTCAGAGGTTGACGGTTTGCGGCCAATCGAAAGCAGCAATTTTGCTTCTTGAACAGACGATGATGATGGAATTGATGGATGGAGGGTGTTGTTCTCCATTTTATGATAATTAATGGAAGAAATCAATTTGTGCAATTTCCCAGGAATGATTTAATGATGATCCTGTATTGGAACCCGTTTATATGGAAAAAGGTAGGCGGCTCTGTTTTGTGGGTTTTCAAGGAGCGTGAATACAAACTCCTTCCCACTTAATATACATATTTTAATTTTGTTTTAATTTTTACTGTGTGTACCGCTAATTATGGTACACTTAGTTGTACTATATAAATACTGCTAAGGTGAGGCGCAAGCTGCTAGTCATCGTGCGCCCAAATTATATTAACGCCAAAAAATATATATATATTAACATAAATAATTATAATTTAAAATTTTCATATGTAATATAAAAAAATTATTAAATTAAATAAGAAAACGTACCATATTTCAACAGTTCTTTTTGTAAAATTCCTTAGGAACGATGATAAACACTTTTAATTTGGTAATAATATATAATATTTAGGGTTTATTTTTTTGTAACTGGATTTAAGTTAGAAAGGAGATGGCTATATATATTTTAAAATTTGATGAGTATATACATAAATAGGAATAATTGTATAATTATAAATAAATAAGATAATGAAGGGCGAAATAGTAATAAAATGGGCGATATTTAGTAAAATGAGGGCGGTGTATAATAACGAGAAAATATGAAATTAATTAAGATTAAAGAACAAAACTAAAGAAATAGATTCAAAATTTGGAAAAAAAAAATAAGGAAAAGAGTGTGCAGTTGACCTCTAGAATTATAAGAGATAGTTAATATTTTTATTTAATTTGATTCACATCTGTAAAGTTTTATTTATTAATTGAAACTATAGTTTTGACCATTTATATTTGACGAGACGAGGGGTGTTATAAGTTAGCATGCGGTTAGTAAAACGCAAATTATATCCTGTTCCTAGAGGTACATGTACATAATAATATATCACCACTCTCACTATAAGAGAGTGAGATACACGCTCTTCTCTTCTTTTTCTTTTGAAAAAACCCAGTTCCTTCTTTTTCAAAAAATCACTTATTCTTCTTAAAAAATCAGTTATTCTTCTTCGTAGTACTCCATTTGAAACCGCATTTAATCAAAATTTTCATTCAAACACAGATTTAACGGAGATCGATGATTATTTTTTTTGACGAACAACACCAAATACAACGGAAAAATTACTTCTTCTTAAAAAATCACTTCTTCCTGTTCAAAAATCTTTTCTTCTTCTTCAAAAATCTCTCATTCTTCTTCAAAAATAACTTATTCTTCTTAAAAAATCACCACATCATAAAGTATGAACTGTATTTAATGGATTTACGGAACCTTATTTTCACGATTTGATGTTGGGTAATGTATTAATGATGTTATATTCATGTTTTCTTATTCAAATAATGCTATGTTACTCCGAAATATGATATATAAATGGTTTCCGTGAGGTATTGGCACTTTCATGTGAAATGGGTTGCTTCTGATTCTTCCCCGCTTATGGGACGTAACTAGACGTTGGGGGACGTTGCAGGACATAACGGGATGTTGCTGCTTTGTATTTTGGACGTAGCGGGACGTAACTAGACGTTGTGGGACGTTGTTGCTTTGTATTTTCGGACGTTGCGGGATGTAACTAGACGTTGTCGGACGTTGCTGCTTTGTATTTTAGAACGTTGCGGGACGTTTTCGGACGTAGCTGTACGTATCTGGACGTGGTGCTAGTTTTTTTGGACGTAGCGAGACGTGGTAGACTATGTTCTGTGAAAAAATCAACTTAAATTCACATATATGGATGTAGACGTTGTTAAGTATGTTTTAGTTATATTGTATGATTTCTTTTATATTCTTGATCTAATATCTATAGTCTGTTGATCTGATGTCAAGTATTCGCTGATCTGATGTCTATATAATCCTGATGTGATCTCCCTTGTTAAGTATGATTTAGTTCTATTGTATGATTTCTTTTATATTCTTGATCTGATATCTATAGTCTGTTGATCTGATGTCAAGTATTTGCTGATTTGATGTCTATATAATCTTGATGTGATCTCCCTTGTTAAGTATGTTTTAGTTCTACTGTATGATTTCTTTTATATTCTTGATCCGATATCTATAGTCTGTTGATCTGATGTCAAGTATTCACTGATCTGATGTCTATATAATCCTGATGTGATCTCCCTTGTTAAGTATGTTTTAGTTCTATTGTATGATTTCTTTTATATTCTTGATCTGATATCTATAGTCTGTTGATCTGATGTCTAGTATTCTCTGATCTGATGTCTATATAATCCTGATCTGATCTCCCTTGTTAAGTATGTTTTAATTCTATTTTATGATGTGATAGTTGTTTTTTGGAAGTTGCGGCAGTTGTTCTGAGACGTTGTTGACTCAGCGAAGACGTTGTTCACTCAGCGCGGAAAAAAAAAAAAAAAAAAAAAAGGCTCGCGCGTAGGCGAAACTTACTATATTTAGTAAGTGTACAGCTGTCATGCGAAAAATTACTATATATAGTAATAGGTACATGTACACAGTGTATAGGGTATATGCGCTGGTAGTAAAAAGGGTGAGATTGAGTTTGAATTGTAACACTTCTTTTTATTGTGCGAGGGTTGAGGAATGGGGAGAGGAGCTTTTTCCATGGATGGATGTCAAAAGAGGGCTTGAGAAGGATTGGGGAGAGGTTGAAGGGGGGCTTAGGGGGCGCAAATTATACCCTGTACCACTGTGTACATGTACCACTTAACACATCACCACTCTCACTACAAGAGAGTGAGATACACGCTCTTTTTTTCTTCTTCTTCTCCAAAAACCCAGATCCTTCTTTTTCAAAAAATCACTTCTTCTTCTTAAAAAATCAGTTATTCTTCTTCGCCGTACTCCATTTGAAACCGCATTTAATCAAAATTTTCATTCAAACACAGATTTAACGGAGATCGACAATTATTTTTTCCGACAAACAACACCAAATACAACGAAAAAATCTCTTCTTCTTAAAAAATCACTTTTTCCTGTTCAAAAATCTCTTCTTCTTCTTCAAAAATAACTTATTCTTCTTAAAAAATCACCACATCATAAAGTATAAACTGTATTTGATGGATTTACGGAACCTTATTTTCACGATCTGATGTTGGGTAATGTATTAATGATGTTATATTCGTGTTTTCTTATTCAAATAATGCTCTATTGCTCCGAAATATGATATATAAATGGTTTCCGTGAGTATTGGCACTTTCATGTGAAATGGGTTGCTTCTGATTCTTCCCCGCTGCTGGACTTGGTAGAACGCGTTATGGGACGTAACTAGACGTTGCGGGACGTTGCGGGACGTTGCGGGACATAACGGGATGTTGCTGCTTTGTATTTTGGATGTTGCGGGACGTAACAAGACATTGCGAGACGTTGCTGCTTTGTATTTTCGGACGTTGCGGGACGTTGCGGGACATAACGGGATGTTGCTGCTTTGTATTTTGGACGTTGCGGGACGTAACAAGACGTTGCGAGACGTTGCTGCTTTGTATTTTCGGACATTGCGGGACGTAACAAGACGTTGCGAGACGTTGCTGCTTTGTATTTTCGGACGTTGCGGGACGTTGCAGGACGTTGTTGGACGTGGTGCTAGTTTTTTCGGACGTAGCGAGACGTGGTGGACTGTCTTCGTGAAAAATATCAGTTTAAATTCACTCGCATAGATGTAGACGTTTCAGGACGTGGTGCTAGTTGTTTTTGACGTGGTTCTAGTGTTATGAGACTTGGTGGACTGTCTTTGTGAAAAAAATCATCTTAAATTCACATGCATGGATGGATGTAGACGTTTCAGGACGTGGTACTAGTTGTTTTTGACGTGGTTCTAGTGTTAGGAGACGTTGTTGAAGGTGTAATATGAAAAATTCAGCATAAATTCACATGATTGGAAGTAGACGTTGAGGCAATTATTTTTTGGACATGCATGGATGTTGCGGCAGTATTAGGAGACGTTGTAGAAGGTGTTATGTGAAAAATTCACCACATGCCCGAATGTTGACGTTGCGGCAGTTGTTTGTTGGACGTGCAGGGACGTTGCGGCAGTGTTAGGAGACGTTGTGGAATGTGCAATCTATGAAGTTGTATTGCACGAACGGTTCAAGAGGGCATAACTCGGCACTCGATTGTCCGATTTGGACGCGTGAGTAGTCAATTTGATGGTTCTTGACGAGATCTACGCAATGTACACAGTAGACCGGCATTTGGAGATGGTTCCGATATTGAAAAATGTGTGGTTTTGGACGAAAACTTTAAATGGTCATAACTTTGCGCTCGGTGGTCCGTTTTAGACGAATTTTTTTTTGATTTCATATAACTTTTCGAGATCTATCTATCTGCAAACTGTCGAAGGCGGTTTGGGCAGCTCAAAACTCCAAAAAACGTCATATTTTAAAAGATACGAAAGATTTTTACTAATTTCAAGGGTTTTTTGAATTTTTGACGAAACATTTGACATGTATAAAAAATAGCTTTTTACGATTTGCATGCATGAAAACCTTGTTCCTCCAGGGTTCTACTGACCTATGTATTGGGAGATGGGAAATTCAATATTGACAATAGTGATCTTTTAAATGACATGTACAAGAAAGTGTAATTAAATGTCAACTAACTTTAAGTGGATTAATGGCAATTGAATTTTTTGGAAAGTCACAAGACTAAAATAACCAGGGTTCGAGTCTCGCCCCTGACAATTTTTTTTTTTGGTTTTTTCCTACTAAAATGGTATCTGCTTTTTACATTACTAAAATCAGCTAAGCCGTTTTTTGGACGTTGCAGCAATTTTTTTGGACGTGCGGGGACGTTGCGGCCGTGTTAGGAGACGTTGTGGAAGGTGTTATGTAAAAAATTCAACTTAAATTCACATGCCTGGATATAGATTTTTTTTGACGTTGCGACAGTTTTTTTTGGACGTTGGTGGACGTTGCGGCAGTTGTTTTTTGGACGTAGGTGGACGTTGCGGCAGTGTTAGTAGACGTTGTGGACATGCTGGGATGTAGACGTTGCGACAGTTATTTTTTGGACGTTGCGGCAGTTGTTCTGAGACGTTGTTGACTCAGCGAAGACGTTGTGGACATGCCTGGATGTAGACGTTTGTGGACGTGGTGCTAATTGTTTTTGACGTGGTTCTAGTTGTTCTGAGACGTGGTGGACTGTCTTTGTAAAAAAAAAAATTTAAATTCACACGCATGGATGAGGACGTTTCTGGACGTAGTGCTATTTTTTTTTTTGACGTGGTTCTAGTTGTATTTGTGAAAAAATCAGTTTAAATTCACATGCATGAATGTAGACGTTTCTGGACGTGGTGCTAGTTGTTTTTGACGTGGTGCTAGTGTTAGGAGACGTTGTAGACATGCCTGGATGTAGACGTTGCGACAGTTATTTTTTGGACGTTGCGGCAGTTGTTCTGAGACGTTGTTGACTCAGCGAAGACGTTGTGGACATGCCTGGATGTAGACGTTGCGACAGTTGTTTTTTTGGACGTTGCGGTAGTTGTTCTGAGACGTTGTGGACTCAGCGAAGACGTTGTGGACTCAGCGAGCGCGCGCGTGGGCGAAACTTACTATATTTAGTAAGTGTATAGTTGTTAAGTAAAAAATTACTATATATAGTAGTAGGTACATGTACCACTGTGTATAGGGTATACGGACTGCTTAGGGGGACCCCAAACAAAGATGTGGAGGCGATGTGATGAAAAACGGAAGGAATGAGGTTTTCATTCTTTATTCTTTGCCTTTTTTTTTTTTTTTTAACTTTTCATAAATTTCACTTAGTGTTTAACTTCTATAACTTGTAAATTTCACATATTATTTTTTTAAAATCTCGCCATTAAGTCTTAATTTAACTTTTTATTTCCTTTTATTTGCACTATTAAAGTTTTATAGAAATATTTGAGGTTATTGTGAATCAATATATTTTTACATGTTAAAGTTTGATAAGATAAAAGGTTTCCTATTAAAAAATAAAAAATAAAAGATCTCCCATTAATTGTTTTGGAAGAGCAGGGCCACAACATAAAAGGGAACTAGTGTAGTTTAGGAAATTGGGAAAAATAATGAAAATGGGAAAAACATTAATTAGGGAATAAGAAAGAGGTCAACAATAAATTTAAGACTACCGATCCTCCCTGAGCACTTTTTAGCATTCAGAGTAGAGTACTTTTTTGCCCTCAACAAGTCAAATAATTTTTTTTTTTTTTTTTTTTTTTTTGCCGAAACCAAATCAATTCCTCATCTTCATTTTTGGTGGGAAATTTTCCCAGGCACCCAAGTTTTCTTCCCCATCTATTCAATCTCTGATTCTTCCCCTTCCCGTTAATCAATTGGTTTTCTTCTACTTCTTATCTTCAATCTTTGTTTGTTTAATTTTGGGTTTAAATCATAGTGAAGCCTAGCCCAAACCCCTTTTTCCCTTCTCCTCCATCTTCTGTGTTTCAGTCTTTTATGGGAAAAGTGATATTAAAAAAAGGTCAAAATGCCACAATTAACTTAGGTGACTATCACATCCCAGCATATATGTACGACAACGATCCAATGAGTTCTATTGATTTGAATTACCAACCGAGTTCAAATGATGAGTTTTAGTGAAACTAAGATATGATTCCAGGTATGTTTATTGTTTATATAATATTTGATATTATTTTCGAATTTGAATGTCATTTTGTCACATGTAACCAAATAATAGTCTTGGAAACTAAGTTGAGATCTCATTCTTCAAGATTAGAAACTTCTTAATTCTTATGATTATTGCTTTTGAATCTTTATTTGATTTTAATAACTCATTAGCTGAATAGGCTTTGCACCTCATCTTTTCATGAATCACTTCTTTATTGTGTGTGTGTGTGTGTGTTTTTTTTTTTTTTTTTTTTACATATTGTAAATAGAGTCTTGGTTCGAAAATAGCTTGTTAGGACTATTCCTAAGAAGCTGAGGACTATTCCTTTGTCTTAAATTTGCAGTTTGGGTACATTGTGCTACTGAGCACATCTGCTGGCATCATGGACCATGAAGGGGCTAGCAGGAAAAAAGCTGGTGGGAAAGTCATGGGTTTCTTTTACTAATCATTGTTATTGAATTATTGCGAAAAAATGTGATAGTTTTGAAATAGACTTTGGTTTTTACAACTTGATGGGGTAGTAGTGTTTGCAGCATTTTTATTTCCCTCCAAATGTGAGTAGAAATTTTTTACTTGCATTGTTCGAATGTAGTACTTTTGTTTATTGACTATTATATATTTTAGCAAAGTCGTCGTGTTCCGAAACCATTTTATTTTTCACCTGCTCCCAATGCTTATTAATGAAAAAAGGACTACTACCAACAAAAATCTTAACAGGGTCATGAAATAATGAATAGTTCTTGAGGCCTAGGAGCACTGAAACTGTGTACTTGAATCAGGCAGTGTCCAAAGCTACTCAAATCAGTAGCAATCCTCGTTTATTCTTGGCATCATGTGTCTGACTTGATGTATAGTAGAAGCTAGTTGCTGCTACCGATTGAAGCAACAAATAACTAAGTTGATTACACAATTTTATTCAAAGCAAATACTGAAACAAAGAAAGGAAAAACAGTACTTGAAAGTGTTCCAGTCCCAACATGTGTATGCTCCTTATTTGTTTCCATGGACAAGGAAGTTAAGGAAGTCTAGGAAAAGACTTAAATTAGCTTATAGAGAATAAAAACTCACAAACTATATCATAATATCATACTTTCTTCCCAGATTGTATGGCATATCTGAAGACATTTTGTAGAGAAAAAATAGAGAGAGAGACATGAGGACTGCTAAAGGTTTTAGTTGCCCTACTAGTTTGCAATATGAATAATCCAATCATCACAATCCTAGGTAAAAAAAAAAAAAAATGGAGATAAATAACCAGAGTCTTCAAGTTGTCAACAAAACCACACACCAAACTATTTCAAAGCAGTCATATTAGCCCTCAAATCAATCTAAACTCAATACTTCTACCAAAAATGCTTTAAGTATTTTCTTCTTCATAACATCCGTGCCACCAAAACACAAAAAATAGAAGTACACCAGTCTCTCAGTGATAGAGTTCTCCAAAACTTTCATCAGAAACCTCTTGATGTTCAGCGTCATATTTGTGGCTCTTTATCTTCAGCTTCTTCGGCAGGTACATCTTCTCCGGTTTCAGCACTGGAACAAACAGTACATAGAATGTTGGAAAATAAAGGGCAAAACTAAACCAAATGATCATTCATTTTATGCCGGAAGAACTATTCATTTTGTTCTCCATTTTAGACAGATAAAATTTCAAAACCCCCCAAAACCACCCTCAATTTAAATGTTGTGCATATAGAAGCTAGATAACCAAAAAAGCGAGAACAACAATATAAAGGAATAAGCAAAGACAAAAACTAAAGGGGGGTCATAATAAAGCAAAATTGGCATTAGAAATTTGTGTAGTGCAAAAGAATTTAGTCACAGGTGTAAGGGAACACTAAAATTTAATATAAATGTAAAGCATTTTGTAGAAACCTGATTTCTTTAATAACTGACATGCCTGATGCTGCTTTACCAGAAGCACTTGAAACTTGTTCCCTAAAGAGTGATCTTTTGCAATCATTAAGCTCGAAATACAAATGTCGACAGATAAATTACCCTAGCCCAAGGATGCATACATGAGGCTAGCTAAGGCATACCATCATATTAACTTAACCATATCATCCACTAATTAGAAAAGGAACAATATAAAGAGAGGATAAGAGCTGCCTAAAGCACACATGTAGTCCCAGGAAGGGCTCGAAATCAGATCTTCCAAAAGTGCAACTCCTAATATGTTACAATTACCTGGTAGTTTTTTCTGTCCATTCGTCATCTGCATTAGCAACATCACTTGAGCTTCCAGATAAAAAACAATCATCATCACTTGAATCCAGAAGACCATCATCTTCACTCACTATCTCTGCGGAAGGAAGTTGAAGCTAAGAAGATCAACTTCACGAGACTTAACACTTCTTACCAACGAAAAAGATACACCGAAACTAGACTATTCTACAAAGATAGGTATGACCATGATCTCAAATTTCTGCCACAAATCATTGAATCATATAAATGATAAACTTAATAATTAGTACGATGTAAGAAACATGTCTAAATATGTATTGACTGATCCAAAGAAATCATACAGAAGGTAAAACTAATTGAAATATTATACAAACTGTACAGTCTACACAACAAAACTATCTACAAGTCCGTTTTCTCCTCTCTCTCTCTCTCTCTCCCACCTCAAAGCAGGTGATGATTTAAACAATCCGTGAGAGCAATTAGTAAATCTGAACAAAAAATTTTCCAAACATGAAACTTGAATCAAATTGAATGAACTACAAAATGAGCGAGACAGACCTTCCAAATCCTTCCCACTTGCCGCGGCAGCAACTATATTGGCTTTAATCACTTACGAAATATATTGGTTGCATTGGAACTCCTGGCACTATTTGTTTTAATTTAAAGTAATGGACTCCTAGATAAACCCCCATCTCCAATATCCCAACACTTAACAGTTCCATCTCTGCCTTGGCTAATTACTTTGTCTTCTCCAACTGAAGGACTAGATGCAACACCTATAATCCCAGCAGTATGCCCGTGTCCCAGATGCGCAATTCACCATCTGCAGCCCCCAAGAACAATATATTTCTTGATGGATGGAAACATATGTCCATAACATAAGCCCACTGCTACAGGATTCGAAGGAGGTCTCTTGCTCATTCTATGCCTTTGTTTTTCAGCTCTATTGGGGTCGAAGGATGAAAGCTTGAAAACTCAAGTCTCTGTCTCAACTCAACTTCTGCCACAGATCAAGAATTCAATAATTGTCGCGGCAGCAACTATATTGGCTTTAATCAGCTCACGAAATCTACTTCTTTTTTCAATAATCTCCACTTCTTTACCTCTCGAAAATAAGGGTACATAATTCTCAGTTTTGGGAAAGAATATGACATATTCAAGATGTTGAAGAAATTTCTTTCGACTTAGAAAGTTGCTCAGCAAGCTCTGCTTCATGGGCCTGACCGGATGAAGCACGCAGTTGTTTCTCCACTCTTCTAATCCTCCGCTCAATCTTTCTTCTCTCAAAAAATCTGATCTTCCTATTGCACTGACGAGAGCTTTTGTCCGAACGGTGATGGGTTTTACTCTCTGGCATTTAGAGATCAAATAGTTAAAATAATTAAAAATTGAAAAATATATATATAAATTTGACTTTATAAGGGTAATTTTTAAAAATTTGTTAAAAATTCTCTGGCAGAATCGGTAGCTTAAATTTAATCAAATAACATAAGGCTAATATTATATCACATCTCATTTCTTTAAAAAAGCTCTCAATTTTTGTAAGTATTACCTCTTAATTCTTATTTTTTGTTCCCTTAATGTTTATATTCCGCTCCTCTAATTATTATAATATAGTCCTTATTTTTTAACTTTCTCCCACCCCAAAAATCTTATATACTGCCCTTTTTAATTATCAATATAACTTATAATATTTTAATAATTTAAATGTGTATTATTTATCATCTCATTTTCTTATTCACATCATTTTTTCAAAAAAAAATCTTAATTTTCTTAACTATCCCCCTTCATTTTTATCTTTCGCCCCATTATTACAATATAATCCTTATTTTTCTTAACCTTTGCCCTTAAATTTTATATACACTCCTTTAATTATCAATATAACCTTATAATATTTTAATAATTTAATAAAAATAAAAAATACTAATGTAAATACGAATTTGCCATTATGTGAATATTAAATATAAAAAGAGTACTACAAATTAATTAAATAATAAAAATTTAAATACATATATATATTTTTAGTTACAATGAAGGAGGCTACATATATTTTTTTTAACACAAAAGAATCTCAAAGTTTTTTGTACCAATAAATTCTAAGAGTGGACAAAATTTCCATGCATTAGGCTAAATTTATGATCCTTAATCCAAAATGAGTACCATTTGAAGCATAATTAAGGTAAAAATGGGCAACTAAGAGAAACAAACATCATAATCAGCTCATGTCAATGTGCTTAACTTTCCAGGGCAGCCGACTTGGCATCCCAAAAAAGCCTACTAGTACCCGACCAACCCACCACACAAGGGGCAGGGCTACATACGGTTGGAGTAGGGGATTCACCCATGTAGAGATCGAATTTTTACCGAGGGAGTATGTAGTTTCGTCCTAATTTTATCCCTGCCCACAGATATTTTTACAGTGTCGCCCAAGGAAGTTTCATTGGAGAAAGCGAGCCTTTTAATTTATTTTTTATTTTTTATATGAAAGTCTTCCCATTAATAGGGATGACGTCGTTTTGGCGTGGGCAAAATTAAGAAAAAGGAAAAAAGTGTGAGCAGGAAAAGTTGCTAGTGAAGCTTCGTTAAGGGAAAATAAAAATAAAGTAGCGGGTTCAGTGAAAAGAAAAACAAAGGCAACTGGGTCAGTGGGTGTTGGGGGAAAAAAAGAGGACAGCGAGAGTCATTTTCAAATTCAATTCAAAAGCCTCAACTTATCCAAACTCTTTACTTCCGGTCCTCCTTGCAATTTTCATCCCAATCCACAAAATATCAAACCCCACAACAATTAATTCTGAAATCAAGATATTTGAGCTCTAATTCTAATTTTGAAGTAAGTTTTATCTCTCTTTTCCTAATTTTAGTATTTTTGTTATTAATGTATATTTTGTATTCTAAATATAATATCATGACTTGTTGATTGTTGTTTGTTGATTTATATTTATTATTGTGTAACTTGTTGATTCTAGTTTAGTTGATTGTTGTTTGTTGTTTATTTTCTTTATATTTATTATTGTATTCTAAATATAAACCAGGGAGTAGTGAAAATAGTGGTGGTATAAAAAGAAGTCTGTTAGATTTTAGTTCTCATGATATAATTAGTGATCCGGGTAAAAGAAAACCGATTGAGCAATATGATGGGTCCATAAGAAATGAAGTTAGGAGGGAATATTTAGTAAAAGGTCTGTGCCAACCGTTTAATCATTAATTTCCAAAGGAAAAGCAAGGGGATTGCATGAGATCTTTTAATGAAAGATGGTTCTTGAAATTTCCTTGGTTGGATTATAGTGGTGAAAAGGATGTCGCTTATTGTCTATATTGTTATTTGTTTGTTAAACCCCGAAGAAGAAGTGACACTTTCAATAGTGTTGGTTTTAGGAATTGGAAAAATGCAAAACACCTTTTTAAATTACATGTAGGAGGTGGTGATAGTGTTCACAATAATGCATGACGAGATTGTGAAGATTTTGAAAATCAACGACAAAGTATTTCACATTGTATGACATCTCAAAGTCGTCGTGATATATAAGATTACAGAATTCAGTTAACGGCATTATTGCATGTTGTTCACTTTCTTTTGATCCAAGGTCTAGCATTTCGGAGACATTATGAGGAGACCGATAGTCTCCGTAAGGGAAATTTTCTTGCTATGCTCTCTTGGTATACTGATAGGTATGAGAATGTTAGAAATGTTCTTAATGAAAATGCTCCGGGTAATAATCGATTCACATCTCCGGATATTTAAAAGGATCTAGTGAATTGTTATGCATCACTAACATCTCTTTCAATCATTGAGGATTTGGGTACTACAAATTTCTCCTTGTTAGTTGATGAATCTCGCGATGTGTCTACAAAATAACAAATGACCATTATATTGATGTTTGTGAATGACAAAGGTAAAACCATTAAACGTTTTCTTGCCATTGAACATGTAAGCGATATTTTCTTGGCTTCATTGAAAAGAGTTATAGATGAAGTATTTTCTCATTTGGAATTGTCTATTTCGAGACTTAGAGGTCAAGATTAAGATGGAGCATCTAACATGAGTGGAAAAATTAAATGGTTTGAAGTCATTTATGTTAGAAAATATAGGGTTGGTATATAGAAGAGTAAAAGATAGAACATTCCAAGGCTTGTGCAGTTACACAATTTCTTTAAAACATATTTGTCCCCTCTACAAATGTGCAAGATGATACATAGGCAAAATATTTCCTAGGGTACAATGGAAATCGTAAAGTCAGTTTGCAAAAATCGCCTTACTAAAGAACTAGAACAAACTTTGAAAACTTGATAAACATGGAAAATTTTGTAAAGAGCGGACAAGAATTATTTGGAGAAGAAAATTCTAAAGAACTTCTGCAGGGAATATTCTTGAAAGGAGTGTAGAATTTAGAGGAAGAGAATTATTGCTGGAAGGTGTCTTTTCCATTCTGAATTTGGATGCCTATTTATAGGCTGAAGGCTCAAGGTTGAATTAATCAAAAAATTAATTCCTTCATCAGTTTTTTGTGGATTAATTCAACATCAACAGTTTTATTTGCAAGCACTAACTCTTTGCCAGCATTAAAACTCAACAGTTTTGGTTTTTTTTTTTATCCAAAGCAAACCCGAATATGCTTAACTCATCAATTTTGCAAAATTAAAATACCAAAACTGATGCATTAGCCATTAATCCGATTAAAACTGTTATATCAGCCCAACAGCCCATTAAATGTCCAATTCCAGTTTGCAAAAAATACAGCCTTAATACTGAATTGAATTACTGCCATTTTAATTTGCAAGCTTTTGCAAAAATTGCAGCCTTAATTAAATCACTGCCATTTAATTTGCAAACTTAAAGTGAGATTAAGTCGGGAAAATCTGACTCCGGAACATAGCAAAACCCGGGTTGATCAGACTCGACATTTTTGCCTACGAGCGTTTCAATTTCTCAATTATTTTCTCATTCACACACTATTTCCTCTCTTTTTTTCTAACAATCACCCACATGAATGAGATAGAATGATCCTTGCATAGAAAAAGTAAGTGTTACCCTTTGAACTTTACTAGCTGTCGAGTAGACATGATGTCCTTGAATTGTCCGGCTTTTCCGTGTAAAGACCCACGTACCCTACACAGGAACCATTCCTATTTGTTCTGTTCTCAATGTTTTGTCCATTATGGCCATGACACGTCTTGGTTTTGCAAGAGTTTCTAAAGAATTGTGCCCAATCAATTCTCCTTTGAAGCGACCTCACTTCTCTCTCACATAGGTGACCTCTTAAATCTGAAACGTAACCAAAGTTACTTTCTTAAAAGTCATTAAAGCACAATTGCTAGTCTTATCCAAACTGTCACTGTTTATTGACATGAATGAGTTGAGGTTGCCCCTATAGTGACCCTACCAGGTCTTATAATTAGGTGGTCCCTTTGAATCTAGATCTTGGGATCTCCAGTCAACTAGCTTGGGTTTTCCTTCGTAAAACCTTTATTTTCCATAGGCTTTATCCTCATTCCTTTTGTCAATCTTTCAAATGTCTCTCTATTTAACCTATTGGTTAGCGGATCCGCAATGTTATCTTTTGACCTTACAAAGTCAATTGAGATAACTCCTGTTAAGAGCAGTTGTCTAATGGTATTATATCGACGAAAAATATGTCTTGATTTACCATTGTACATTGTGTCGACGACGAATATGTCTTGATTTACCATTGTACATTGTACTCTGTGCCCTACCAATAGCAGACTGACTATAACAATGAATACAAATTGGTGGCACAGGTTTTTCCCATTTTGGAACATCCTTCATGAAATGGCATAGCCATTCAGTCTCTTCTCCACATTTATCTAGAGCTATAAACTCATATTTCATCGTGGATCTAGCTATCATAGTTTGTTTTAAGGATTTCCAAGACATGGCGGCACCAGCTAAAGTAAAGTAAACACATAGTCGCTCGTGCATGTTGAGTCTTTTATATCAGATATTCAATTAGCATCTGTATATCCTTCTAGCATAGATGGATATCTAGTATAATGTAATCCACAATCACGAGTATATCTTAAATACTTTAGTACTCTAATTATCGCAGTCCAGTGATCTTTCCCTATATTACTCGTGTATGAACTCAATTTGCTTACCACATAAGCAATGTCTGGTCTAGTACAACTCATCAAATACATCAGATTCCCTATAATTCTGGAGTATTCTACTTGAGAAATACCTTTTCCACGATTTTTGGATAAATGGAGATTGTTATCTAATGGCGTTCTAGCAATTCCAAAGTCATTCTGATTGAATTTCCCTAGAATTTTGTCTACATAATGAGCTTGACTCAAAATTAGACCTTTCGTAGACCTAATGATTCGGATTCCAAGAATCACATCTGTCAGTCCCATATCTTTTATATGTCAAATTTTGAATTTAACATGGTTTTGGTAGATTTGACCAATTTGTCGTTGCTACCCACTATGAGTATGTCGTCTACTTATAGACATAAGATGACATAATCATCTCCGGTCCCTTTCACATAGTCACATTTATCACACTCATTATTTTGTATCTACTGGTTATCATTGCATGTTCAAACTTCTCATGCCACTTATTTGGAGCTTGTTTGAAACCATACAATGACTTCACCAATTTACAAACTTTCTTAACAGAATTTGGAGCTTTGAACCCTTCGGGTTGCTCCATATATATCTCTCATCTAAATCCTCATTCAAGAAAGCTATTTTGACATCCATTTGATTGATTTCCAGATTCTGTAAGACTACGATAGTAAGTATCATCCTTATTGAATTTATTCTCATCACTGAAGAATACGTATCGAAGTTTCCTAAGCTTTCACGTTGCTTATACCTTTTTTACAAGCCTAGCTTTGTATTTGTCAATAGAGCCATCAGTTTTCATTTTCCGTTTGAAAATCTATTTCGACCCTAAAGGACTACAGCCAGGAGGGAGGTCCACTAACTCCCAAGTATGATTATATAAAATAGAATCAATTTCGCTTTTTATGGCCTTTTTTCATAAAGGCGCTTTCGAATGATTCACAGCTTCAGCATAAGTCTGTGGTTCTTTCTCAATGAGAAAAGTTTCAAAATCATCACCAAATGATTTTTCCACCCTTGCTCTTTTTCTACGTCTTAATTCTACCACTTATTGATTTTGTGGTTCTTCATTTATGGTTTCACTAAGCCGTTTAGAACTGGTTTCCCCAACTGATTTACAAGGAAATACATTCTCAAATAATGATGCATTTTTTTATTCTATGATTGTATTCTTGGTATATCTGGAATTTTTGAATCATGCACAAGAAATTGGTATGTAGTACAGTTGTGTGTGTAGCCTATAAAGTTACAATCCACCATTTTAGGACCTATCTTTATTTCCTTTGGTGTTGGTATTGCTACATTCACTAGGCACCCCCACACACGTAAGTGTTTGTAAGATGTCTTATTTCCTTTCCACAATTCATATGATGTTTTCCTTTCTTCCTTCTGAGGTACTCTATTAGGTAAGTAATTACTTGACAAAATTGTTAGAGTTGAATACATAAGCTATGCTTGTATTGTACTTTTTCCCAGTAATATATCTATTTATGTTTTGGTTATATCTTGTTGTGCATGATATATCCATTTTATATTATGTAAGTAGATGATGGGGTGTATTGTGTGACACAGTAGATCTCATCATTGGTTGAAAGACATAATATATAAATGAGGTTCGTAACCGAGACAGCTTTGGACAAACTGTCAGTTTAGGTTATTATGTGATTCGGATAATTGGTTTGTCTAAACTGATTGAATCATATAGATATGCCCAGGGCGTATTGAACTAGACCATTAAGAATGATTTGTCTTGTACTGATTTAATAGACAAATCGTTCTTGGTATTCTATCTCTTAATCCCCAGACTCGAGCGGGCATGAGGATTAGACATAGCGTACTTTGATCTGCCAAAGGGCGAGGTCAATTGTGGCCAATAATCTTGGTAGGTTAGGTGCGCGTGTTTAGTTGCTTAGTGTGCTGCTGCTTGTCAAAAGAAAACCATGTACCGGTGCGTCCGGGGTGATGGTGCTCCCGAGATGAGCTCGTTATTTTTATTATACTAAACCCAGCTGGTGAACTTATGTCTGGTATAGTAAAAAGGTTGAGTGATACTAGTCTCGGAATGAAAGAAGTTAATTAATTAATTTATCAGTAAATTAATATATTAACAAGCACTATATCTTTGATGTGGGAAGATTATGAATATAATTTAATTAAGTTGTTCCGGAAGCAATTCTGGTTTAGGATGATAGTGTCATAATTAATCCGTTAATGGTATGATTAATTATGTATTGGGTTATTGACAAAGGTAGATTTAATTAATTAAGTAATTAATTAATCCTTGTGTCAGTTGGTTGTGAATCATACCAGGAATTGGTTTGGGATAAGTGAATCCTTGTATCTGTTGGTTGTGAATCATACCAAAAACTGGTTTGGGATAAGTGGATCCCTGTATCAGTTGGATGTGTATCAGTCTAGGAACAGGATTGAAGGAAATAGAATCCCAGTAGGAAGGCCAATCCTAAACCAACTTGGGGTCTCTCTTGTAACTCTATATATAGACAAGGGATTAGCTATTCAAGACACACAATTCAATAGATTCATAATTCAAGAATCTAGAGAGATAAAATTCTAGAGAGAGAAATAAATATTTACTCTCTCGTAGTCGGATTTAAGAGCCAAATTACGACAGCCCTTGTGCAAGTCTAGTTGCCGGATTTTCTCACTTTTTCGACGGCGGCATTCGAGACTTGGGGCGGTGGCGTGTGTGGCTAATCTTAAGCCTAGGCGGCGCGTGAAGGTCACGCGCTAGGTGGTTTGGTTTGCTGAATTTTCTGGCGACTCCAGTTGTGTTGATTGCTGATCAATTGATTTCTAGATAATTGCCCACACAACGTGATATCAAAGTCTTGAGTCATACAAGCGATCACCTGAGTTCACGCTTCAAAGGTATTTTTCTAAAGTTCCGCTTTTAATTAGAAATTTTTGTTGCGTGGTAAATCGAATAAGTGCGAACCCAGATCCTGTGCAATGTTATTTCAAAATGGTTGGAATAGCATTGTGCTAGCGTCTAGGCCTGGCCAGAGATTCCGATTCTGGAATGCATAGCAGGAAAGTGAATTTCTGGCTAGGCCCGGGCAAAAAATCTTTCAATTGGTATCAGAGCCAGGTTTTGGGTTTTGTGCTTGTTCGATTTATTACATGGTTTTATTTTGCAGGTGGTTAAGAAATTTCGACTATTATGGTTACGTTTGTATGGTTTTTAATTAAACTCCGAGACGTGTCCGGATTTGATTTTATTATGAATGTTTGTAATAGTATACCCACGTGCTGGAAGCCGTGTAGGATTAGATCAAATATGTAGTAGGATTTTTTCTATGTAATTTCGATTATTTAATTTTCCTAGAAAGCCTTGTAGTAGGAGAATTAATTTTTGTAATCGAAGGCGTTACGGTGGTCAACTTGAAATCGTGGGTTTTGGGTTATCGTTAATTCATAGAAACCCAGGAAAACTCAGAACGAATTGCAAGAAGACCAAATAATGTGGGAAGAAGCGAATGAGGGATTGGCAGCAGGCCGGCGCCTACCCACCGCCAGCAGTCGCAGCCGGTAACCGCCTAGAGCAGCGGTGCTACCGCGCGGCGCAGCAGGAGGCTGCGCCAGCGCGCGGCAGCACCAAGGCGGCAACAGCGCGCTGCAGTTGCTGCGCCACTAGGCTGCGCGCGCTCTGCGGGCCCTTTGGGCGTGCTGTGCATGTGCGGTCCGTTCGGGCTGCATTTCGACCCGTTTTTCCTCCAGTTTTCATTTTTTGAAGTTCAAGACTCTCTCCATCGAGTGATGTGGAGGGACACGAGATCAAGGCAGAAGATGGAAGCGATTAAAACCATAATAGTCGGGAAATTTATTTTTCGTATTTATTTCCCGTATTTATTATTTTAATTTTAATGCTTTATTTTTATGCTGTATTTTAGATGCATGAAAAAACGTTAGTTAATTGCATGTTAAAACCGGAAAAACCCTCTATTTGGAAATCTAAGTGGGAGCGGGTTGGTTTAATATCCCCGTGTCACCATTACGAGTTCATATGCGATGTGGGTGGGCTAGCGCGTTGGCATTAGGGCCTTCCTCCATTCGGATGAGTCCAGCCCCGAGATCGCTAGATTATGAATTTCTGAGTACGATGACTAGAGTAAGTTTAACTAGGAGAAATGCGACACCCTCTCCATCTGGGGCGCACTATCCTGAGGTAACAAACTCAGAAGTCACATAATTGCATACACTTAGTGTACGATCTGCAGTATTCCTCCTAAGAGGTTACGCTGTTTATTTGCACGGCTGAAAGCACCGACTATTAGCTACATTGATCAATAGATCGTTTGGTCAGATAGTGTAGTTAATGAACTTGGTTCTTTTCAAATGAATGTGGGTTAGCGTAAACGTTCACACTGCGTGACTTGCGAGAATCCCGGTGAATGAGATGTTGGTGGATTATAATTATTGTTTTGAGGGAAGTCAATAGTTATTAGAATTTCATGTTTTCAAAATTCTAGGTTAATAACTGAAACATTGTCTGTTTGTTAATTTTTACAGTTTTATCGATATGGCATTCAACCCCTTAGCTGCTATTTTGAAAGACAATAAATTAACTGAAACCAATTATGTCGACTGGAGTCGTAACTTGGACATTGTCCTGACGGCTGAGTAATATAAGTTTGTGCTCACCGAAGTATGTGCAGATGTGCCTGATGAGAACTCTCATCAAGAGGATAGGGATGCCTATGCCCGGTGGAGAAAAGCGGATGAGATGGCGCTGTGCTATATTTTGGCCTCTGTGTCAAATGTGCTACAACATCAGCTTCATCCCATGGTCTCTGCCTTCAACATGATGGCTCACCTGAGAGAGATGTTCGCACATCAAGGCAGGACTGCTAGGCAAGCAGCCATTAGGAAGTTAATGAACTCAAAGATGAAAGGATTGCCACGTAGGATCTAGGTTTGCACTTGCTCGATTTACCACGCAACAAAAATTTCTAATTTAAAGCGGAACCTTAGAAAGTTACCTTTAAAGCGTGCACCTGGTGATTCTCGTGTATGCCTTAAGACTATGACTTCTTGTTCTGTGGGCAACAATCCAGAAGCCAATTGATCAGCAACTCACCACAATGCACTTGCCAGAAAAATTCAGCCCCTCCGCACCTAGCACGTACTGCAAACGCACTGCCTGGAGAGAGAGAAAGCAACACACGGGGCTAGTATTTTGGACCAATATTTTCGACCACTTGATGAAGAAAACCAGCCGCCTTTTTGCTCAAAAATTCGTTCTTAAGAGAGAAAGAAATTTCTCCCTCTAGAATTTTATTTCTCTAGATTCTTGAATAATGAATCTATTGAATTGTGAGTCTTGATTAGCTAATCCCTTGTCTATTTATAGAGTTACAAGAGAGACCCCAAGTTGGTTTAGGATTGGTCTTCCTAATGGGTTTAAGTAATGAATTAGTTTCCAAATCCAATTAGGTAACAATCTGATAGGATAAAACAAATCCTACTAGATTCCTAATCTCTAGGGTTTCCTAATTCCAATTGAAACTTAAGACTTAATTAATTAAATAAATAATTTCACTTTGTTAATTACTTAATTAACCCTTAGGAATTAATTAAATAATTCCACTTTGTTAATTACTGAATTAACCCTTAAGAATAGTTAACCAATTAATTAATTAAATCTATCTATTCAATTAACCCATTACAAAATTAATTGTACCACTAACGGATTAATTTTGGCACTACCATCCTACACCAGAATTGCTTCCGGAACAACTTAAAAAAATTATATTCATTAATCTCTCAACATCAAAGATATAGTGCTCGTTAATTAAAATTAATTTACTGATAAATTAATTAATTAACTTCTTTAGTTTCGAGACTAGTACCACTCGACATTTTTACTATACCGGACATAACTCCACCAGTCGGGTTTAGTATAATAAACATTTCGTGCTCATCTCGGGAGCACCATCACCCCGGACGCACCGGTACATGGTTTCCTTTCGACAAGCAGCAGCACACCAAGTAACTAAACACCCGCACCCAACCTACCGAGACTATTGGCCACAATTGACCTCACCCATTGGCAGATCAAAGTACACTATATCTAATCCTCATGCCCGCTCGAGTCTAGGGATTTAGAGATAGAATACAAGGATCGATTTGTCTATTAAATCAGTACAAGACAAATCATTCCTAAAGGTCAAGTTCAATATGCCCCGGGCATATCTATATGATTCAATTAGTTTAGACAAACCAATTATCTGAATCACATAATAACCTAAACCAACAGTTTGTCCAAAACTATCTCGGTTACGAACCTAATTTATATATTATGTCTTTCAACCAATTATGAGATCTACTGTGTCACACCAGACACCTCATCATCTACTTACATAATATAAATGGACAATTAATGCACAACCAAGATATGACTGAAACACGAATCGATATATTAATCTGGGAAACTGTACAATACAAGCATAGCTTATGTATTCTACTCCAACAAAAGATGGCTAAAGGCAGATCTGTGAGAGATCATGTGCTACACATGATCAATCACATCAATGAGATAGAGGTGTTAGAAGGAGAAATCGACCCAGAAAGTCAGATAGATATTATCCTCCAGAGTCTACCCTTTGGTTTTGAGCAGTTTCGGGTCAACTACAATATGAACCAAAGAGTTTATACTCTACCCGAGCTCTTAACTGATTTGGTGGCAGCCGAAGGCATCTTTCACGAGAAGAAGCAAGCTTTGGTCATAGTAAAGGCTTCAGGTTCTTCTTTTGTGCCTAAAGGCAAGAAAAATAAGAAGAAGAAGAAGAATGCTAGGAAACTTGCTACGAAGCCCAAGATCGCAAAGAGGAGCAAGCCCAAAGGCAAGTGCTTCAAGTGCGGTAAACCAGGACACTGGAAAGCGGATTGTCCAAAGCTTAAAGGTATGATAGTTTCTTCCCTAATTACTGAGACATGCTTAGCGGTGATTCCCACAGATACTTGGTGTGTGGATTCAGACGTCACTGATCATGTTTGTAATTCTTTGCAGGGGTTCCAAGTAACCCGGAAGCTTAGAGAGGGCGAACTGGACATCTACATGGGTGACACTACAAGAGTGTCAGTAGAAGCAGTGGGAGTGGTCAATTTAAATTTCGAAAATTGTAGATTAGAGTTAGTTAATTGTCTTCATGTACTGAGTTTTAGAAAAAAGCTTATTTCAGTTTCTAAACTCTTGAAGAACGATTATAATTTTGTTTTCTCTGATGAGTCTGTATTTATTAGAAATTGAAAACTTATTTGTTCTGGTTCATTGGTTGACAATTTGTTTGTGGTTAACTCTAATTCCCCTATTGCGCAAAACATAGAAACAGATAGCTCTTTATCTAACATTAATAAGAGGAAGAAACCTTCTGAAATGAATCAAACCTATCTTTGGCATCTCAGGCTAGGTCATATAAACCTTAGTAGGATTCAGAGGTTGGTCAATGATGGACCTTTAGGTTCATTAGAGATTGACAGTTATGCAACCTGCGAATCTTGCTTGGAAGGTAAAATGACCAAGAGACCTTTTAAGGCAAAAGGTTATAGAGCTAAGAAAGTATTAGAGTTGATTCATTCTGACTTGTGTGGACCAATGAAGGTCCAGGCACGAGGTGGGTTCGAGTATTTCGTGACGTTCACGGATGACTACTCAAGGTACGGGTACATTTACCTAATGCGTCACAAGTTCGAATGTTTTGGTAAGTTCAAAGAGTTTCGGGCAGATATGGAGAAACATCATGGTAAGAGTATCAAGACACTGCGTTCAGATCGTGGTGGGCCCATGAATTTGGAGAATACCTCAGTGAGGTCGGAATTCAGTCTCAGTTGTCTGCACCTAGCACGCCACAGCAGAACGGTGTAGCAGAAAGGAGGAATCGGACTCTCATGGAAATGGTTAGGTCGATGATGAGCTATAGTGATTTGCCAAGTTCGTTCTGGGGATATGCCTTAGAAACGGCGATGTATATTCTTAATCTTGTACTATCTAAAACAGTGCCTTCAACCCCATTAGAGTTGTGGAATGTGCGCAAGCCAGTCTAATACATCTCAGAATTTGGGGTTGCCCAGCACATGTGCTTGAGGCAGATACGACTAAGTTAGATGCGAGAACTGAATTAATGTTGTTTGTAGGATATCCTAGGGGAACGAAAGGTGGTCTGTTTTATTGTCCTAAAGATCAGAAGGTGGTGGTTAGTACCAACGCTAGATTTTTTGAAGAGGACTATGTCTTAGACCACAAGCCCAAGAGTAAGATAGTACTAGAAGAGCTTAGACGACAAACTACTAATCCTGATGCACCTACACAAGTAGATACACCACACATTGCACATGAGATCAAAGATTATGTGCCTACACAAGTGGTGCCTCGTCATAGTGGAAGGGTTGTGAGACAGCCCGATAGGTTCATTGGCGTGGGAGAGGCCTCAGACCTAGTCCCAGGTGCGCCTGAACCTGACCCGGTTAACTACAATAAGGTTTTTCGAGATAAAGATGCAGAGTCTTGGCGTAAGGCAATGATATCCGAGATGGGGTTAATGGACCACAATCAAGTCTGGGAGCAGGTGGACCTGCCTGATGGGTTCAAGCCCAGTGGATGCAAGTGGGTCTACAAACGTAAGAGAGGACCTGACGGGAAGGTGGAAACCTTTAAAGCTAGGCTGGTGGCGAAGGGGTATACTTAGAAAGAGGGAATCGATTATGAGGAAACCTTCTCCCCGGTAGCCATACTTAAGTTGATCTAGATTCTCTTGGCCATAGCTGCTCATTTAGATTATGAGATTTGGCAGATGGATGTCAAGACAGCTTTCCTAAACGGAAGTCTTGAGGAAACCATCTTTTTGCAGCAACTAGAGGGATTCATTGAAAAAGGCCAAGAGCATAAGATTTGCAGGCTTAAGAGGTCCATTTACGGACTTAAGCAGGCATCCAGATCTTGGAACATCCGGTTTGATGAGGTAATCCAGTCCTTTGGATTTACTCAGTGTCTCGATGAGCAATGTGTGTATCGCATAAGTGATAGAAACTCAGTGGTGTTTCTTGTGCTTTACGTATATGACATTCTATTGATTGGCAACAACAAGAAAGTGTTATCAGACGTAAAGGCATGGCTGTCCAAGCAGTTTGATATGGAGAACTTAGGGGAAGCGGGACATATCCTTGGGATCAAGATAATTCAAGATCGTAGGAAATGTTCATTAACGCTCTCATAAGCTTCGTACATAGATACGATTATGGCCCGTTTGAACATGCAAAACTCCAAGAAAGGTTTTCTACCTTTCAGACATGTATCTATCTAAGGAACAGTCCCCTAAGACTGTTGAGGAGATAGAGGCCATGAAGATAGTTCCTTATACTTCAGCAGCAGGAAGTCTCATGTATGTCATGTTGTGTACGAGGCCTGATATCTATTATGTCGTTGGCATGGTAAGCAGATATCAGAGTAACCCCGGGAAAGCTCATTGGGAGGCAGTAAAATGCATTCTCAAGTATTTGCGTAGAACGATTGACCAAGTTATGGTCTATCAGGCGCCTGAGCTGGTACCCCGAGGTTACACAGATTCAGATTTCCAAGGCAATAGGGATAAGAGCAAGTCTACCTCAGGGTATGTATTTACTCTGGGAGGTGGAGCCATAGTTTGGTGGAGTGTCAAGCAGAAATGCGTGGCGGACTCCACCATGGAGGCTGAGTACGTTGCCGCATCAGAGGCAGCGAAATAAGCAGTATGGCTCAAGAACTTCCTAGTGGACTTAGATATGATTCCTGGTTTGCAGAAGTCTATCACGGTTTATTGTGATAACAACGGTGCAGTAGCAAAAATCGAAGGAACCACCAGCCCACAAAGCCAGTAAACATATACAGCGCAAGTACCACCTGATACGAGACATCGTAAAGAGGGAAAACGTGGTCGTGGCTAAGATAGCATCCGAGAATAACCTTGCAGATCTGTTCACGAAGACATTGCATCGAAAGTCTTTGAGGCTCACGTGGAGGGCATGAGAATCAGATACTTAGGAGAGCCATAATAGTTTTTCTAGATATATAGCAGCAGAATGTATAGGAGTTGTATGTATTTGAATACTTAAAGCACAGCTTAAGTATTAATGGGAGATTGTTGGAGTTGAATACATAAGCTATGCTTGTATTGTACTTTTTCCCAGTACTATATCGATTTATGTTTTGGTTATATCTTGTGTGCATGATATGTCCATTTATATTATGTAAGTAGATAATGAGGTGTCTTGTGTGATACAGTAGATCTCATCATTGGTTGAAAGACATAATATATAAATGAGGTTCATAACCGAGACAGCTTTGGACAAACTGTTGGTTTAGGTTATTATGTGATTTGGATAATTGGTTTGTCTAAACTGATTGAATCATATAGATATACCCATGGCGTATTGAACTAGACCATTAAGAATGATTTGTCTTGTACTGATTTAATAGACAAATCATTCTTGGTATTCTATCTCTTAATCCCTAGACTGGAGCGGGCATGAGGATTAGACATAGCGTACTTTGATTTGCCAAAGGGTGAGGTCAATTGTGGCCAATAATCTTGGTAGGTTGGGTGCGCGTGTTTAGTTGCTTGGTGTGCTGCTGCTTGTCAAAAGGAAATAATGTACCGGTGCGTCTAGGGTGATGGTGCTCCCGAGATGAGCTTGTTATGTTTATTATACTAAATCTAACTGGTGGACTTATGTCTGGTATAGTAAAAAGGTCGAGTGGTACTAGTCTCTGAACGAAAGAAGTTAATTAATTAATTTATCAGTAAATTAATATATTAACGAGCACTATATCTTTGATGTGGGGAGATTATGAATATAATTTAATTAAGTTGTTCCGGAAGCAATTCTGGTGTAGGATGGTAGTGCCATAATTAATCCGTTAGTGTATGATTAATTATGTATTAGGTTATTGACAAAGGTAGATTTAATTAATTAAGTAATTAATTAATCCTTGTGTTAGTTGGTTATGAATCATACCAGGAACTGGTTCGGGATAAGTGAATCCCTGTATCAGTTGGTTGTGAATCATACCAGGAACTGGTTTGGGATAAGTGGATCCCTGTATCAGTTGGATGTGTATTAGTCCAGGAACAGGATTGACGGAAAAAAAATCCCAGTAGGAAGGCCAATCCTAAACCAACTTGGGGTCTCTCTTGTAACTCTATATATAGACAAGGGATTAGCTATTCAAGACACACAATTTAATAGATTCATAATTCAAGAATCTAGAGAGATAAAATCCTAGAGAGAAATAAATATTTACTCCCTCGTAGTCGGATTTAAGAACCAAATTGCGGGAGCCCTTGTGCAAGTCTAGTTGGTCAGATTTTCTCACTTTTTCGGCTGCGGCATTCGAGACTTGGGGCGGCGGCGTGTGTGGCTAATCTCAAGCCTAGGCGGCGCGTGAAGGTCACGCGCTAGGTGGTTTGGTTTGCAGAATTTTTCCTGCGAATCCAGTTGTGTTGATTGCTAATCAATTGATTTCTAGATCGTTGCCCACACAACGTGATATCAAAGTCTTGAGTCATACAAGTGATCACCTGAGTTCACGCTTCAAAGGTATTTTTCTAAAGTTCCGCTTTTAATTAGAAATTTTTGTTGTGTGGTAAATCGAATAAGTGCGAACCCAGATCCTGTGCAATGTTATTTCAAAAGGGTTGGAATAGCATTGTGCTAGCGTCTAGGCCTGGCCAGAGATTCCTATTCTGGAATGCATAGCACGAAAGTGAGTTTCTGGCTAAGGCCGGGCATATAATCTTTCAAAAATAGCATCCCCCTCACATGTTAGAAGGTAAACCTGAACTTAATAAAATCGTGTTCATAATTTCTTTTAATGTATGATTTTCAACAACTCCATTAGAATGAGGTGAGTACAGTGCAGTTACTTCATGAACTATACCATTTTTAGCATATAAGTCACCAATAGGTGCTTCGTACTCTTTACCTCTATCACTTCTTAATTTCTTGATCTGTTTTCCAAGTTGATTTTCAACCTCGGTCTTATAGAGAATGAATTTCTTTAATGCCTCATCTTTGCTTTTAAGCAAATAGACATAGAAATATTTTGTGCTGTCATCTATAAACGTAATAAAATATTTATTACCATCTCGTGTTTGAACTGATTTCAAATCGCACACATCGCTATGTATTGAGTCAAGGGGTCCATTGTTTCCTTCAACGGTTTGGAACGATAACCTAGTTAGTTTTGCCATAACGCAAATTTCACATTTGTGATTTTAGTCAATCTGGAAACTTGGGATATGGTTCAAGTTAATTAATTGACGTATTGAATCATAATTAACGTGACCTAGTTTACCATGCCATAAGCTAGAAGACTCAATCAAATAAGTAGAAGAGGTACTTGAATTATTTTTGACAATAGTCATTACATTCATTTTGAACATTCCCTTATATGCGTACCCCTTCCCCAAGTACATTCCCGACTTAGAAAGGATTATTTTGTCTGATTCTATTACAATGCGGAATCAATGCTTATTCAGCATGAACCCAGAAATGAGATTCTTTCGGACTTCTAGAGTATACAAAACATCCTTCAAAGTCAACATTTTGCCTGAAGTCAACTTGAGCAAAACCGTTCATTTCCCCTCAACTTTGGCAATAACCGAGTTTTTCATGTACATCTTCTCACCTTGAATCGGTTCGAACGTTGAGAAGTAGCCTTTATTGGTGCACACATGCTTGGTTGAACTAGAGTCATACCACCATTCTTTCTGGTTTGACTCCACCATGTTGACCTCATAAATTACAGCCACCAAACTAATGTCTCCCACATCCTCTGTGACTTTTTGGATCACGTCGGCTTCAGGGTTCTTCTTATGAGCACTTCACTCGGACGATTTATAACCCTATTTTCCACAATTAAAGAATTTACCTTTTAACTTGAACTTTTGCTTTGAGACACCTCCTGATGCTCCAAGTTTGGCCTTGCCTTTGCCTTTGTCGGTGGTCTTGGCTTTATTATTGAAGCTTCCCTCGCCATGTTCCACCACATTGACTTTGGCTTCCGCAGGGTTAACCGACTTGATCTCAGTCTTCTTGTTGTCTTCTTTAATCCAAAGTCTGAAAATGAGATCCTCCAAGGTTATCTCCTTGCGTTTATGCTTGAGATAGTTATTGAAATCCTTCCAACTTGGTGGAAATTTCTCGATCGTAGCCCCCACTTAAAAAGTCTCACTCAGCACCATCCCCTCAGCACTTATATCGTGCAAGATGAGTTGCAACTCATCCACTTGACTCATCACTGATTTGGAGTCAACCATTTTAAAATCAAGAAAACACCCGACCACAAACTTTTGTTAGCTCGTATCCTCAATTTTGTACTTAAGATCCAAAGCCTCCCATAATTGCTTTGTCATTTTGTACTTCCCATAAATTGTGTATAGGGAGTCTTGCAACCCATTTAGAATATAGTTGCGACAGAGGAAATTGGAGTGCTTCCATGCTTATATAGCAGTTACAATCAAAGCATCACCACCCCCTTCCGGGATTTTCAAGGGATCCTTTTTCAGAAACCTTCAGAAACCCAATATTGTCCGATAAAACAACATTTTCTATTGCCATCTTTTGAAAGAAATTACAACCCCTTGAAATTTTTTTGGCTTCTCTTGGTGGTTACCTGGCACAGTATGGATAGCCACTGAAGGAGTAACAACCGAGCTTGTGGTGAAAACAGGATTGCAGTACAGATCGATGGGTAGTGGTATTAGGATCACTTGTACCAGCAATCGTAGAAATAAGAAATCTGTTTTAAGATTGTTAGAAAATATAAGGATGGTATATAGAAAAGTAGAAGATAGAAAATTTCAAGGCTTGTGTAGTTACACAATTTTCTTAAAATAGATTTGCCCCATCTACAAATATGCAAGAGGATACGTAGGCAAAATATTTCCCAGGGTACAATGGAAACCGTAAAGTCAGTTTGCACAAAACCGTCTTACCAACGAACTATAACAAACTTTGAACACTTGATAAACAGGGAAATTTCATAAAAAGTGGACAAGAATTCTTGGAGAAGAAAATTCTAAAGAACTTCTGCAGGGAATATTCTTGAAAGGAGTGTAGAATTTAGAGGAAGAGAATTATTGCTGGAAGGTGTCTTTTCCATTCTGAATTTGGATGCCTATTTATAGGCTGAAGGCTCAAGGTTGAATTAATCAAAAAATTAATTCCTTCATCACTTTTTCGTGGATTAATTCAACATCAATAGTTTTATTTGCAAGCACAAATTCTTTGCTAGAATTAAAACTCAACAGTTTTGGTCACTTTCTCTCCAAAGCAAACCCGAATATGCTTAACTCATCAGTTTTGCAAAATTAAAAACCCAAAACTGATGCATTATCCATTAATCCGATTAAAACTGCTATATCAGCCTAAAAACCCATTAAATGTCCAATTCCAATTTGCGAAAACTGTAGTCTTAATACCAAATTGAATTGTTGTCATTTTAATTTGCAAACTTTTGCAAAAACTGCAGCCTTAATTCAAATTAAATGGCTTAAATGCAGTTTTGGTCTCCCGTAATAGAGGTAATTCTATTTTTTGTCCCTCTTATGTTTTGAGTGGCAATATTAGTCCACATCCTTTTATTTTTAGCAGTTTTAGTCATTTTTTACAAAAAAAGTTTAGAAAATAACGGATTAATTCATTGATCACTAGTCAAGCCTAATTTTTTTTTTCAAAATGATTTGTACCATGATGTTTTCAACCAATTTTATGATCCGGATCCTCATTAATGTTCAATCCATTTAGGGTTTCGATCGTCATTTTGAATTTTGAAACGATGTAAATGGGTTGAGCATTTATAAGGAGCCGAGTCATAAATGGATTGAAAACATCATGGTACAAATCATTTTGAAGAAAAAATTAGGTTTGACTAGCGATCAAATGAGTTAATCCGTTATCTTCTAAACTTTTTTGTAAAAAACGACTAAATATGCTAAAAAGAAAAATGATGGGGATTAATATTGACACTCAAAATATAAGAGGGACTAAAAGTGAAATTACCCCTATTATGGGGGACCAAAATTTCATTTTAAGACAAATTAAATAACTGCCATTCAATTTGCAAACTTAAAGCGAGATTAAGTTGGAAAATCTTACTACAGAACTTAGCAAAACGTGAGTTGATCAGGCCCGACGTTTTTGCCTACGAGCGTTTCGATTTCCAAACCATTTTCTCATTCACACAATATTTTCTTTCTTTTTTCCAGCAACTTATTGCAAGTAAGAATCCTTTTACTTTTTATGTTCATTGTTTTGTCCATCAATTACAATTAGTTGTTGTTGCCGCTGCGAAGGGTGTTCCAACTGTGTGTGATTTTTTTGATTACATTGGTTTGATTGTTAATTATGTTGGTGCTTCTTGTAAGAGAAAAGATTCATTGATGCTCTAACAACATGAGAATATTTTGAAGCAGTTAGAATCAAATGAGATACCTTCCAGAAAAGGCAAGAATCAAGAAATAAATCTTGGAAAACCGGGGGACATTCATTGTGGATCTCATATTAAAACTTTAATTAGTTTGAATCACATGTGGAAAGCGATTTTGCTTGTACTTGATATAATTGTTGAAGATGAATCTAGTAGTAAGGAACAAAATGGTGTGGCAAATGGGTTGATTCACAGTATAGAAAGTTTTCACTTTGTATTCATTATGCATTTTATGATAAATGTGTTGGGTATAACCAATGACTTCTTAAATGCTTTGCAACGGAAGGATCAACATATTATAAATGCAATGAATTTGTTAGTTGTTACCAAAGAATTGTTGCAAAAAGAAATGGACAATGGATGAGTTCTTCTACTTGAAAAAGTCACTCAATTTTGTGAATCTCAAGGAATTACGGTTCCTAATATGGATGATCTCGTACCAATGAGAGGGCATTCTCGAAGTAGGGGTTCTACAATGGTAACATATTATCATCAATATCACTCTCAAATATTTCTTCGTGTGATGGATTTACTTATTAGTGATATGAATGGTATATTTTCAGAGACTAGTACTAAATTATTGAGATTGATGTCATGTCTTGATCCTAAAGATTCATTTGCTACATTTGATAGTACTAGTTTGGTGTCCCTTGTTGAGATGTATTCTAAAGACTTTTCAAGTGTTGATTTGTAGATTTTGAAATTTCAACTTGATGCATATATCATTAATGTGAAAAGAAATGGACTCTTTGTTGGATGCCATGATCTTGCTAGTCTTACAATAAAGATGGTTGAAACCGATATGCATAACGTGTTTAAGTTGGTTTACCGATTGATTGAATTGGTTTTACTTTTACCTGTAGCTACAACATCTGTTGTGAGAGTTTTTTTCGCTATGAATGTGATCAAAACTGATTTACGCAACCAGATGAGTGATGATTGAATTAATGATATAATGATGTGTTACGTAGAAATATATGTATTTGATTCCATCAACGATTAATACATTTTGGATCGCTTTCAAAAAATGCGAGACCGTCGATATTCACTTCCACGAATTAGATAATTCATGTTCATGTATTGTATAAATCTTTTAGAATATTTTGTAATATTACTAAATTAATATATATATTTTTTAATATTATAATATATGTATACGTAGGTAGAAAAAAAAATCGCCCATGTAATCCCAAAATCATGGCTACGCCACCGTCTGTAGGCAACTTCATTGGTTTCCTTGCAAACCCCGATGACCGGCCGAGATAATTCACGTAGATCAGCTTCTTCATCATCTGGGTTTCCATTTAGCACTTCCTCGGAACGCACATCCAAGGTCTCGATAATTATCTCTGGAAAAACTCAAAACACAACAGCCAAAGGGCAAAATAGTTCAGAGTGGCAGAACTGAGTAGAATATAGGGTTATGAAATAGCAATCCTTTCTTTTTATGTGTATTTTTGGTAAATTTGTTAAAGGTAGTTGGGTAATTCATTATATTAATTTATTTTATATTTAAATATTATGATTGGTATTAATAAAAAGTCATATTTTTAATGAATATTTTTAATAAATTAATTAAATAAAATTGGGTAATTCATGATATTATTTTATTTTATATTTAAATATTATGATTGGTATTTCTTAATTTGTTAAGGGCAATTTGAATATAAAAAGAGCAAGAAATAAAAAAAAAAAGAGGAATGCAAAACGAATCGGATTGAGTTAGGTCATTTTTTTACTAATGACAGGTTAATTCAACCCGTAAACATGAAATCCACCTATTTTGCCAAACTTAGTTAAATTAGACAAGTTTCCTTTAATAAGACATGTAGTTGAGTGCATGAAAGTTATATAATTTTGTCGGATTGATTTAGATATTTATATTCTTTAATGTACTAATTTTGTCAAAACAAATATTAGTATTCAAAGCAATTTTTATTTGATCTTACAAAATTACCTTTATAAAATCAAAATCACATATTTACTTGTATCTCTCCCCATAGTTTTTCCCCAAAATTAAACTCATTCCTTCTGCTTTCTACTCCAGCTTCCCTCCAAAATTTTAACTATTTCTCCCTCCAAAATCCTCCAAAATCAATATAGGGCAATCTTAGGAATTACAATGAACACTAATTGTCCGTATCTTTGCTGTGAAAATTTCACTCTTTATATGAAATTAGGTGATAGATTCAGAAGATCTGAACAGATTGGGGGAGAAGAATATGGCGATAATATCAGTGGAAGGTCAAGTATCGGAATAGTGCAAAACATGGAAGGAATAAGATGGATGCTTCTGAAAATGAAGACAGGTATAGCACTCACTGAGGATGATGATGGTTGGGATTCGAGATGTAAGTGAAGGTGAGATTGATGATGACGACGATTTCAACAAAACGCGTGGAAAATTCCAATGGAAAATTGTGTTTAGAGATAACAGAGAGACTTGCGGAAACTAATTTAGAGGCTTACTTGGTCATCGCAATGGGAAATTGTATTTGAGCTTTATTCGGATATTTGAGCTTCTGCACAATCATCATCATCATCATCATCATCATCCTCTTTCACAATTTCTTTTAGATTGCCTTCAATGTTTCAGAGTTTGCACAAAACAAAGCAGCAGAGGAGGTTTTCTTAAACTATGGCTTTCTCTACTGATGAGAAGACTTGCTATAAACATTTAAAAGCTAGTTTCTAATGGTGGAATAGAAATTGCAGTATCCACACAAACGCAAATTATACATCTGTTCATCGTTGCTGTCTATTTCAAACTATTTTGTATTGATTTTGGAGGGAGAAATAGTGAAAATTTTTTAGGGGAGCTGGATGTAGAATGCCTAAGGAAAAACTGAGAAAGGTAAAACATTGAGGTTTTAATTTTAGAGAAAAATTAAGGAGAGATAAAAAAAAAAAAAAGAAGAAAATATGTGGTTTTGATTTGGTAGGTCAAATTTTATAAAATCAAACAAAGGTGATCTTTTGCCCATAAATTAATATTCCTAGCATTCCAATTTTCCAACAAAATTACTGTCACGTCAACCAAATTGACCATTAAAATATTTTGATTCATTGTTCTTTATTATTTAGTTGGAGTGTTTAAGTTAGATTTCTTGAAAAACAAGGAAAAGTGAAGATAACTATTGTTTTTATAGACTATACCCATCACACACATTGAATGCTGATGCGGAAAACAGAAAAAAGCCGATGAATGCAACACCAAGAAATAAAGGACTCGTTTGATAAATTAACAGTCATTAATTCATTAAAGGAATTTAATCGCTGTCTTACATCAAAGACACTAAAAAAAGAAAAAGAAAATAACATACTTTACACAAATACTAAACTTGGAGAGGTCGGACTGGTGGTCAGATGCTACAGCAGATAAAAGATACAACTATGAGAGGCAATACTTCCATGCGTATTCAACCTATGAACCACAAGGGAGAAAGAAACAATCATGTGATCCATTATAATCAAACTATGAATCCAACAAAGCCCCTAGATTTCTTTCCTTCCCCTTTTTCCTCCATCCATTTAGAACATGAAAATCTTCAATCAGAAAGAGGTATACTAATCTGCGCAATAGCTGTTGTATTTTCCTTTTACAATGCCCATGCCAGCAATTGAAACTTACCTTTCCTAATGAAGGAAGGGTTTCCTTTTTTCTTCTTTTAAGAGAATCAATAGTAGTTCCCCACTTACCCCCTCAAGATGACTCAAACCTGCAACCTCTTGAAGAAGGGGATGCATCTTGAAAGAAGGAAACCTAATAAAGAGTCCATCATTATAGGATTTCATGCTCATGACAGGCACAAGAAGAATCTGGAACACTGTGTTATGGGCATTAGAAACTCAGTTACGACCCTGATCACCTGTCTGAAAATTCCAAATAAGGCTGCATGCCTTTAATTGAGTGATGCAAGCAGAGTCCTTTTATTTGCACTATGGAGCTTCTTTTCTCTGCTGCTGAAAATCCATGAGATAATTGATCATGGTACCATATATGCAGGGCAAGATGACATGATAGTCTGAGGAGCTTAATGACTTTTGCTAACAAAGTACTCCCACAGAAAGCCTTGTCACTTTAGACAGTGGAACAACAATCTCTTTTTATATCGAAGTTTGCTGGAATCATATATAATATTTCAGCCAAACTCAGTAGTCGATCTGTAAATATTATCAAACCAAAATCTGAAAAAATAGTAACAAAAAGGGTTCAACTCAAACAATTACAAATGTTATCCAATAAATAAGCTATCACAATTCATTCTGTCTTACTATCGTAAAACACGTCAAACTAACAGTTCCAAAGTCCAATTGGAGAGAACACTGACGACATTAGGGATGTAAAGCAAAAGGGTTCATATAATAAGCTATAGCAATTCATTCTGTCTTGCTATCACACGTAAGACTAACAGTTCTGAACTCAAATTGGAGATAACGCTGAAGACATTAGGGATATAAAGCAAAAGGGTGCATATAAGAACCTTACAGTTCTGAACTCCAATTGGAGATAACGCTGAAGACATTAGGGATATAAAGCAAAAGGGTGCATATAAGAACCGAATCCAACGGTAGCATCATATCTAATTGTTTCCCATCACTACTACCAAATTATTCGTCATCATGCAATATAGAGGGCAAGGAGACAAAAGAAAGATCCAATCAGCTGTAATAAAAACAAGGTTTATCCTTAAATTGACTTGGTCAAATAAAATAGAACCAAAGGGGAAGGAACAAAAGTAAGGTAAGAGCAAAGATTGTCTTGATATGTCAAAGTCTTCTTAGAAGAGAAGCTCAAAAAATTTAATGCCAGGGTTAAAGGTCAATGAAAATAACAAACAAGAGGAAATAGAATGATTATGATTATACACAAAATCTCCAAGAATATATTCCAACACCAAAAACTGTATAAGAATAATGCCTATGCTATAAATCAGAACAGTTGGTTGGTCTCAGAAACACAACAAACAATTTAATCATCCCCATAGTAAATTGAGCACATTGACGTTGAACTTCTGTCAGTATAATTCCACGCCAACTTTAGGGTTGGAAAGGTTTGGTCTTTCTCTATCAATCAACTACCTACTCTGCTTCTTCCAGGGTTCCTTAAACGCTTTCTCCCACATTGTTCTAATCCATTTTTTAAGCCGCAAAAGGAATCGAGAAATGATTAAAATAATAGCAAGACTCCAAGAAATGCATTCTCAAAGCAAGACTCCAAGGATATCCTTAAGCTGAAGAGGTCAAATATAATAGAAGCAAAGAGAAGGAACAAAAGTTACTTAGCAAAAAATATTGTCTTGATGTGACAAAGTCTTAGAAGAGAAAGCTCAGAAACATTAACGCCAAGATAGAGAATATAAGACCAAAAGGAAACCGAATAATTATGATTTTACACAAAGATTCCAAGAATATATTCCAACACCATAAACGGTCTCATCCAGAAACTTCAAAAGAATCATCATACCTACTTTTTAGGCAATAAATACGAACATTTAGTTGGTCTCGGAAAAGAACTAAGAATTTAATCTTCATCGCCATGGAGAAAGAAAGGAAATTGGCTTTAAACTTCTCTCAATATAAATCCTGCCCATTTTTGGATTGAAAAGGTTTTGCCTTTCTTTATCAATAGACTACCTTTTCGGCTCCTAAGTCACTGGTCATTCTCTCAGGCCTTCTCTCACATTGCTCTTATCCATTATTTAAGCCTAAAGAGAATAAAGATACCATTACAAAATTTAGAAGACTACCGCAGTTTAAAGAAAATTAAGATACAGATATCAATCAATAAAATTATGCTACCAATCATTCCAAAATAATATATATATAGGAGGTAATTTCAATAAAACTCCATTTACCCCGAACTAAAATATTAAATCCTGCTAATTAATGATGAATCAGAAATAGATCAAAAGAATCCTGAAAGATCTAAGGATCACAATCAAATGTCAACAAATCTAATCGATAGACAAGTAGATCAAGACGAATTATTCCCTGCTCCAACAATTGACAAGTCAATAAAATCAATACCAAAACCATCCAAACCTCGGATCTTTGGGGTTTAACTCTTTCCGAATATCTTCTCGCTGCAGCCTCCGATTCAGTTGATGCAAGGCGGGAGCTCAATTCACCATAAACACCGTTTACAAAATTACAAGGAAAAAATATATATATCACAAACGTCTTATAAGTTATAACGACGTCGAGGCGAAAGCAGTTCCCGACCTGCACCAAGCGAATTAGAGACCGCCGCAATTCAACCTGAAACTTTCCATTTCAGCGATTATTTCTCTCATTCACCCTTATTTTATGGGTGATATAGAATCTATATATAGATCTGGAACGAGCTAGTGTGTGACTGTGTGAGAGAGAAACTTAGGGAGGGAAACAAAAGGAAGAAATTACTCAAATAAGGCCTGCCTGCCTGCCTGCCTATATCTAATAGGGAGGAAGGGTTACAGGAGGAAGAGTGAGGAGGTTATTTATAAGGAAAACAGACGAACTAGATGCTGCCACGTGGAGAAATGACCGACGACGAATGGCCGTTTAAGAAAGGGGGTAAAGAAAGGAACAAAACGTGAATGTGTTGGACTTTTGGAGAGGAAAGCGTGTGGACGGGATGGGGTAGTTGGAAGCCTTTCAATTAACCTTGGATTTGAAGAGAATTACAATGTTGCCATTCCGGGAAATGTAACAGTGAAGTCATGTGGTGTGAGTGCCACGTGGTGGATTATTTTATCTGGCAAGTGAGATTCGGGAAATATCTTCAAAAAGGAAAACCCGGATTTCGTTTTATTTATTTATTTTTTTTAGCAACGGATTTCCTTTTACTTTTTTTAAATAACGGATTTCCTTTTAACTTGGTTAAAAACGATTTATTAATGTAGTTTTATTTGTTTAGGCCTTCAAATACAAGAAGCATGACATCCGTATAATTATTATTAGGTTGAACCCAATTTTATACTGTATATGGTATGTATCCCTCTAATCAGTTTTAGTAGCAGCACCAGTTGTAAGGAAAAAATTATATTTAAATCCTATTTGAAGTGAAACAAATTATAATTTTTTCCGTCGAGAATTCAAGACAATTTGGAGTTAATTTATGCTAGAAGTTTGTGTTTACTTTCTTCTCCAGATCAACTGACAGGTTTGTTCAAGTTCTGTTAACCTTCTTCTTTGAATCAACAAACAAGTTGGTCAATCAAGTTGCTCAATTTGATCAACCTCTAAGGTATCCACACGAACAATTTCCTGGAATTTATCGTACTAAATACACCAGAGGCAATAGGCTAATCCTTACTCTGTCACCACCGTATAGTTTTAAGAAATTCATAATAGTTTATTTCTTATATGTTGTGATGATGATCTGATCAGAGACTTCTACGTGTCTACTTATATTTAAAGACATAGTCGTTCATGTGCGAAAGGTATCTTCAATAGACTGATGCCATGAACGTTGTTCCACGATATGATCGTGTCAGCCAACGGCTCTGTTGGTTACAGAGTTTAACTTTATCTTAAGTTAAATTGTAACTCTGTAACTCGGATAACTATTATCATAATTACTTATCCAACTTTTTGATAATTACATATATGTACTAGGAACTAAACTATCTTATAATTTAATCCCCAATCAGTTTAACCATGAATCATTCAATTGTGTGTGACCCTTTAGTTTCCTAAACACTTGCCTAATAAATATAAAACATAACCTTAGATTAATTGGTTTTAGTACAAAACTAACAAACTCCCACTTGGACTAAAACTAATTTTAGTCGTAAGATTAGAATAAATTAAACAACTTTAATTTATCATTAATTCTTTAATTAACACTTTTATATTTAGGCTTAAATCCATTTTTGGTCCTTCATAACATAGGTTATGCCATTTTTGGTCCCCCCATATGTTTTAGTCACCAATTTTAGTCCTACTTAAATTTTGTTTTACCAAAAATGGTCATTTTTAACGGGAATTTGCAACCATCTAAAAGAATCAAAAGTTGACCGTTAGTCAACCCCTTCTTTGACCCAACCATGGTTATATTTGTTTGACTTTGGTTAAAACACGGTAAAACAAAAAAAATTGAAAAACGGTCAAAGAGTAAAACCTCCTTCGGACTTAGAAATTTTTTTACCATCTCCTTCAACCCGTTTCCTTCGTTCGTTTGAAAAATCTGACGCCATTGAAGTGTTCTCGTCGAAAAAATCGTATTTTTCATTTGAATCCGACCCCTTCCCTTTGTTAGTTTGAATCGATTGAAACCAAAAATGGTTCGCAACCTTAGCTAGATCGATCGAAACCCAAACCCACCTCGCAAACCTTAGTCCGATCGTAACCCTAATTTTGTTTGAAAAATCTAATGCCATTGAAGTGTTCTTGTCGGAAAAAATTGATTTTTTCATTTGAATCCGACCCCTTCCCTTCGTTAGTTTAAATTGATTGAAACTAAAAATGGTTCGCAACCCTAGCTAGATCGATCGAAACCCAAACCCACCCCGCGAAGCCCTAGTTCGATCGTAACCCTAATTTCATGCGATGAAAACCCCGTGATCGCAATAAAAATTGAAACCCTAAATCTACCCTTTGGTCCGATGAAAACCCCTCGAAGCCGTAGGTTGATCGAAACCCTAAATCCCCTTTCGTCAGTTTGATCGATTCAAAAATCTGAAGAAAACCAATCCTGAAACCGTAGTTGACCGAAACCAAAATTTGAGGAAGCGAAAGAAACCCTAAATCCCAAGATTTTGAACCCTAGGTCGATCGAATCCCCTGTGTTCGTTCAATCTCCCAAAACCCTAAATTCACTAATTTTGTTAATTCGATCGAACCCTAAATTCTCAAATTGGGGCAGCAGTCGATCGAATGGACTTTTGTTTGCAGAGGAAAAGAGATTAATTCTTCACATTAGGGATAAGAGTGGCTACGTTAGTTGTAGTACAGAGGAAATGGCAAGGAATGAATTCAATGATATTCCAAATCCACAATATGGTAAGTGCACAGTATCTTATGTACTGGTTAAATTGCTTTTTGATTATTTTGTTAGTATATTGATTGATTAGTTTGGTCAAAGAAATTGTTTTGATGTGAATGTGTGGAGTGCATATAAACGAATATGTTGGGATGTGTAGTCATGTGACTGCTGTATTTGGTTGGGATGTAAATGCTGGTAGTGTTATTGAACTTGTCGTAAAGCACATACCATACTATACTTTTTGTGGCCCCCTTTCCATTGTTTTGATGCATTAGATTCTCTGTTTTTTTGTCTGAATGAATGCATGAACTATTGTTTTTTGTCTGAAGGGTACTGTTTTTAAAGGAATTATTTTTTTTCCATTTCAGAATTTTTCTGTGGAGTTAATTTTTTTTTTTTTTTACAGGTGAGGAAAGTTCCTTTATTACACTTAAGATATTTCATGCCGGGGCCCTAATAAATAATCCATCACCTAAGTATAGAGGGGCTAGGTTGTATGTATTTGACTTTGTGATGTGGGTTCTTTATACCTATAAGGCATATAGTTTCAGTTAGAAGATGAAAGGGTAAAAGTATAATTTGAACCTGAAGTTGAGCTGTATGTGCTGGGTTCAGGTGGGTTCAATTTAATAGGCTCTGATGAGGATTTGAAGAAGTTGTTGGAAGAATGATTGAAAAGTAGGGAAATCACCTTATATTCTCTTTGTCCTGCAGCTGAAAAAGGGAATTTTCTGGATGAATCTTTCAAAGTAGAGGTTGAAAGTGACAACAGTGATTGATCTAATGTAGATTCAGACTATGATTTTGATGATGAAGCTGGTAAGCACGGTGTTGTTGGAGAAAATGCAGAAGGATGTGATGCAGATATAGGCAGTCAGAAGCTTCGGAAGGAATTTTTTTTAGCACCTCTTGTTAACAAGAAAGATAATATTGTAGTTGAGATTCAGCCTAAGGAGAGAAATGTTCAATTGAGTGAGAAGAATAAAACTACAGTGGAGGACGGTTCAAGCAGTCGAAAGGAAACTGTTGGAGGAAAATGGGCTAGTAAAGTTAATGATAAGGATAGTGAAGGTGATGAGATTGATGGTTCTGATGATGGAAACATTTGTCTGAATTTAGATGGGGAATTGGAAAGTTTCAAAGGGTCTGATGTGGAAGATGGTATGCAATGGCTGGTTATCAATCCCTCAGATATGTACAACCCCCACTTGAAGTTGAGATGTAATTTAGCAGCTTTAAAGAGTTCAAGGAAGCTGTCAGGTCCTGGAACACTACAAAAGGAAGGCCTTGGAAATTTGTGAAAACTGATAAGCTTCGTGTGAGGGCTAAGTGTCCTATACGGACAAGGACTGGAAGGAGGAGGTGTAAGTGGGAAATTAATGCTAGGAACATGGGTGAAGAGAGAGAGTCTAAGTTAGGACTTTTAAGGAAGAACAAACTTGCAAGTTCAAATACAAGAACATGAGTGTGAACTCTAGTTGAGTGGGCATGAAATATAAGGAGTTGATTCGAGATAACCCCAAAATGGATCCAAAAGAGTTCAGGCGGAATGTAATGCTGCAAAACTGAAGGAAAACTGAACAAGCCCGGGCTAAATCGAAAACCTCACTTTCGTGCTATGCATTCCAGAATCGGAAGCTTTCGACCAAGCTCAGGCTCAAATTAGTTTACCCATGAACGGATCTAGGCTTATACTTATTTAATTTATTAATCGGGACACAAAAAATTAAATCTTTAATTAAAGCGGAATTTAAAGATTATACCTTTTGTAGCGAAGTCCCTCGATTAAAGAATACCAAATAAATTGCTGCGATTTCCACAAGAAATCCGATCGATTCTACAATACAAACTCCGAGATAGTGTGGGATATCTTCTACGGAGTTACCCACGAGCAATCGATCAAAAACCCAGAAACTTGCTCTAGAAGACAACTAAAAAAATATGAACTTTTTAAAAAAAACAGCCGCTGCCCAGTTTTAATATTTTTACCCACAAGCTGCCGATCATGCACAATAAAATTCCGCCGGAAGAAGTCTTGCCCAATCCCGATCTAGACGATCAAAACCCACGGATCACTCCATCAGGAAGATCGGACGTGGGCTTCAATCGGTTCTGGGCACTGAGCGAAAGAAACCACCGCCGGAACTATAAAACCCGCAGAAAAACCCTCTTCGCACAAACTGATCGGAAATTCGATCTGTGCAATCCGACGTGCTTATGACCGGCCGCTTGTTCAAGGGATGGCCTGGGCAAGTTCTAGAGTTTATCTTCTAGAGGAGAAAATTATCCCAGCTGACTTCGAGAGAAAAAATCGATAAGAAAAACGAAGATTTCTCTCCAAGCTGAATTTTCTCTTTCTACCCTTTTCTTGGGTGTCAAGTTTCTTAATGTTTTGGCTGCCCATTATGTTGTATTTATAGTAGCTCGATTGGAGACCTAATGGGCTCTCGAGTTAGGCCTTAAAATTTGACTTTCGTTGACCGCTAAGTCTTCCCGACTAATCAACTCCAATCGACCTTTTTAAATTATTTTATTTAATCCACTTTGTTAATTTAATTTAATCGAACCCTTAGAATTAATTAATTCAAAATAGAATTAATTTCTAAATTCACTTCGTCGATCAAATTTAATTAAAACCCTTCGGATTAATTAATTTACCTTGTCGATTAGTCAAATGCATAATCGGTCGTACCACTAACGGACCAATTATGGAACTACCGCTCGAAAACGACTTTACATCGCGCCATTATTATTTCTTCTATCTCCCCACATTAAAGATCTAGTGCTCGTCGATTTATCAATTTACTGACAAATTAATTCACCGACTTCTTGGTTTCCGAGATTAGTACCACTCGACCTTTTATTATACCGAACATAAAGTTCACTGGCCAGGTTTAGTATAATAACTTTACGAGCTCATCTCGGGAGCACCATCAACCCGGCGAACCGGTACGTGGATTCCTCCGACTAGCAACGGCACGCAAGAAGCTAAACACCGCATACCCAACTTACCGAGGTATTGGCCTCAATTGACCTCACTCTTTGGCAAATCAAAGCACACGACACTCAACCCTCACGCCCGTCCCAATCTCGGGATTGAGAGACGAAATACTAGGACCAAATTGACTACGCCAATCAGTACAAGTCAATTCTATCCAAACTGGTCGTGCTCAATATGCCCCGGGCATATCTGTGTGATTTAAACTAGTCTAGATACACCAATTTCCAAACCACACAATAACCTATACCGATAGTATGTTCAGACTATCTCGGTTACGAGCATACTTTTTATATATCAATACTTTAACCAATAACGGTATCTACTGTGTTTGTCGACACCCCGTTATCTAGTTCTATGATATAAAGGAACAGATTTATACTGAAACAAAATGATATGTCATCTGTGGATATTAGTTTTTGATACAAGCCATAGCTTTTCTGTATTCAAAACTAACAATCTCCCACTAATAGTCAAAGCTATGCTAAGAAGTACAAAAACTGTCCAACCCGCTATTACACTGCTGTCATAATGAAATCTCCAAAACACCTTTAAGCTCACTGACTTGGCTCTCTCAAGAATCTGACTCCCATGCCCTCCACATGCCTCTCAAAGACCTTTGGGGTCAATGGCTTGGTGAAAGGATCTGCAAGGTTGTCCTCTGAAGCTATCTTGGCCACGATCACGTCTCCCCTCTTTACGATCTCTCGTATCAGGTGGTACTTGCGCTCTATGTGTTTACTCGCCTTATGGGCTCGTGGTTCCCTTGAGTTAGCAACTGCACCATTGTTATCACAATAAACTGTGATAGACCTAGGCAACTCTGGAACCACATCCAAGTCCATCAGGAAGCTCCTGAGCCATACAGCCTCTTTCGCTGCCTCTGAAGCGGCAACGTACTCGGCCTCCATGGTAGAGTCCGCCACGCATTTCTGCTTGACACTCTTCCATACTATGGCTCCACCTCCCAGAGTAAACACAAACCCAGAGGTAGACTTACTCTTGTCCATATCTCCTTGAAAGTCCGAATCTGTGTAACCCAATGGTACAAGCTCCTGCGCTCTATAAACTAGGACATAATCTCTCGTCCTGCGCAAGTACTTGAGAATGCATTTTACTGCCTCCCAGTGAGCCTTCCCAGGGTTACTCTGATATCTGCTAACCATGCCAACGGCAAAGCAAATATCAGGCCTCGTGCACAACATAGCATACATGAGGCTACCCACTGCAGAAGCATAGGGTACCGCCTTCATGGCATCTATCTCCTCAGTAGTCTTAGGACACTGCTCCTTAGACAAATGCACTCCATGCCTGAAGGGTAGTGAACCCTTCTTGGAGTTCTGCATGTTAAAACGGGCCAGAATCGTGTCTATGTAGGATGCCTGTGAGAGAGTCAGAGAACGTCTCCTACGATCTCGAATAATCTTGATCCCAAGGATATGTCCAGCCTCTCCCAAATCCTTCATATCGAATTGCCTGGACAGCCATGCCTTTACGTCTGACAACACCTTCTTACTATTGCCAATAAGAAGAATGTCATCTACATAAAGTACGAGGAACACCACTATCTCACCATCACGCCTGCAATAAACACACTGCTCATCCGGAGACTGAGTGAATCCATAGGACTGGATAACCTCATCAAAACGAATGTTCCAAGATCTGGATGCTTGCTTAAGTCCATAAATGGATCTCCTAAGCCTGCATACCTTGTGCTCTTGGCCCTTAACAATGAAGCCCTCTGGTTGCTGCATAAAGATGGTCTCCTCAAGACTTCCATTAAGGAAAGCTGTCTTGACGTCCATCTGCCATATCTCATAATCCATATGAGCAGCTATGGCCAAGAGAATCCGGATCGACTTAAGCATAGCTACCGGGGAAAAGGTCTCCTCATAATCGATCCCTTCTTTCTGAGTATACCCCTTCGCCACAAGCCTAGCCTTGAAGGTCTCAACCCTCCCGTCAGATCCTCTCTTTCGCTTGTAGACCCATTTGCACCCAATAGGCCTAAACCCATCAGGAAGGTCTACCAGCTCCCAGACTTGATTTGAGTCCATAGAACCCATCTCAGCAATCATCGCTCTCTGCCAAGAATCTGCATCTTTATCCTGGAGAGCCTCATTATAGTTAACTGGGTCTGGTTCATGAGCACCAGGGATAAAGTCCGAAGACTCACCCAAACCCATGTACCTCTCGGGCTGTCTCACAGCCCTCCCACTACGACGAGGCGCAGCCTGTGTAAGAGCATCATCTGTGATAGTGCGTGCAGTTTCCTGTGGTGTATCTTCCTGTACGTGTGCATCTGGAATAGTGGACTGACTTCTAAGCTCTTCCAATACTACCTTGCTGCTTGACTTGTGATCTAAAATATAGTCCTCCTCAAGAAATCTGGCATTGGTGCTGACCACCACCTTCTGATCCTGAGGACTATAAAATAAACCACCTCTCATTCCTTTGGGGTAGCCTACAAACAACATAACCTTAGATCTCGCCTCTAACTTGCCTGCATCTGCCTCGAGCACATGTGCTGGACAACCCCAAATCCTGAGATGTCTCAGAGTAGGCTTGCGCCCATTCCACAACTCTACTGGGGTCGTAGGCACAGACTTAGATGGCACAAGGTTGAGGATATAACATGTTGTATCTAAGGCATAACCCCAAAACGAGGTAGGCAACTCACTGTAACTCATCATCGATCTAACCATCTCCATAAGAGTCCTGTTCCTCCTCTCTGCTACACCATTCTGTTGGGGTGTGCCAGGTGCAGACAACTGGGTCTGAATACCCACCTCTGACAAATAGGTCCTAAATTCACTAGAGAGGTATTCGCCACCGCGATCAGACCGCAGTGAATTGATACTCTTACCCAGATGGTTCTCCACTTCTGCCTTGAATTCTTTGAACTTGCCAAAGCATTCAGACTTGTGGCGCATCAGGTATATGCATCCATATATAGAGTAATCATCCGTGAAAGTCACGAAATACTCATAACCACCTCTAGCCTGAACTGACATAGGCCCACATACGTCAGAATGAATCAGCTCTAAAACCTCCTTGGCCCTATACCCCTTCGCCTTAAAAGGCCTCTTGGTCATTTTACCCTCCAAGCAGGACTCACAGGTTGAGTAGCTGTCAATATCTAGTAAGTCCAAAGACCCACTCTTGACCAACCTTTGAATCCTACTAAGGTTGATATGACCTAGTCTCAGGTGCCAAAGATAAGTCTGATTCAAAGGGGAAGATTCCTTTCTCTTATTATGATTCGGTGATGAGTTACTAGTTTCTGTGTTTTGCATAACTGGGGAGTAAGTCTTGATTAAAAACAGATTGTCAACCAATGTACCGGAACATATAAGTTTCTGGCATTTTCTTATAAAAACCGAACCGTCAGAAAATACACACTTATATCCATCCAAAATAAGTTTCGAAACCGAAAGCAAGTTCTTTCGAAAACTGGGTACATAAAGACAATCCTTTAAAAGTAAAATAGAGTCTGAAAAATAAAGACTAATAACTCCCACTGCAGCCACAGAAACTCTGGTAGTATCCCCAAGGTAGACCTGCAACTCTCCCTCTCTAAGCAGCCGGGTCACTTGGAACCCCTGCAAAGAATTACAAACGTGATCAGTGGCTCCCGAATCCACACACCAAGTATCCGTGGGAATCGCCGCTAAACACGTCTCAGTGACTAGGGAAAATTTACACGTACCTCGAGGCTTTGGGCAGTCCTTCTTCCAATGTCCCACTTTGCCACATCTGAAGCATTTTCCTCTCGGCTTCTGCTTCTTGGCAATGCCCGCCTTGGGTCCATAACTGGCTCCTGCCTTCTGGCCTCTCTTCCTCTTTTGCTTCCTGGCTTTGGGCCCAGCAGAGGAACCTGAGGGACCAACAGTAGCCAAGGCTTGCTTCTTCTCTGCGAAGAGGCTCTCAGCAGACACCAATGCAGTCATGAGCTCAGAAAGTGAATATGAGAGATTCCCCATATTATAGTTCAATCGAAACTGCTCAAAACTGGGAGGCAAGCTCTGAAGGATGATATCGACCTGGGTTTCCCCATCAATCTCACCTCCCAATACCTCGATCTCATTGATGCAACCAATCATGTTCAGTACGTGATCTCTCACTGAAGTGCCCTCAGCCATCTTAGCATTCATGAGTTTCCTCATAGCTGACTGCTTGGCTGCCCTGCCCTGATGTCCAAACATCTCCCTGAGGTTGAGCATCATATCGTAGGCTGAGGTCATCAACTGATGCTGGTGCTGCAGTACACTTGACATGGAAGCCAAGATGTAGCACCTGGTTATCTCATCAGCTTTCTGCCACCTCGTATATGGCTCTCGCTGCTCAGGTGTGGCATCCTCACTGGGCTTAGGGGGACACTCCTCAGTGAGCACGTACTTATAACCCTCGGCGGTTAGGACAATGTCCAGGTTTCGTTTCCAATCAATGTAATTAGGACCGGTGAGTTTGTTTTGGTTCAGAATGACAGCTAGCGGGTTGAACGACATATCAACTGAAAATAATGAAAAAACATGTCTCAGTATACTTTTCGAAAATATTGAAAAATCCTCAGAAAAGAAATATAATCTTCTACCGACATCTCTCCCACCGGGATTAACGCAGGTCACGATGGGTGAACGTCTACGCCAACCCACATTCGTTCGAGAAGGACCGAAGTCCATTAATCTCATTATCTAATCAACGATCTTATGATCAATGAAATTAATAGTCGATAATTTTAGCCGTACACGTAAATAGCGTTACCTCGTAGGAGGGATACTATAAACAGTACACTAAGTGTATGCCATTACGTGACTTCTAAGTTTGTTACTTAGGGTACTAATGCGCCTCGGACGGCGAGGGTGTCGCAACTTTTCCCAATTAAACGCACTATAGTCATCCCTTTAGAAATTCATTCCAGCGATATCTGTGATTGAAAACTCAACCGACGGGGAAGCCGTTTAACCACATCGCCAATGAACCCGTAATGGAGGCCATGGGGCTATTAACCAACCCGCTCCCACTTAGATTTTTAAAATAATTTCAATTCTCCCTAGTTTTCTCGGTTTTCCATTTCGGTTTTCTACGTAATTAGGAATCACCCAAAAATTACGATAAACCAAAATCCGGGTTTTCTCGGTTTTCTACGTAATTAGGAATCACCCAAAATTACGATAAACCAAAACCCCACGTAATTAGGAATCACCCAAAATTACGATTAAACCAAAACTTGCGAATATAATTAAGTTTGAGGATTTTTACGTTTTAACATGCAATATCTTAACTATGGATATTCGCACCAATAAAACCGTTGGAGTTTTAATATGCGAATAATCTACCTTAGTTAATTGCACATTACCTTTTGGAAAAACTTTTTGTTTGAATTTCGTTCATGCAAAATAAAACGAAAATCACACAATCAACGAAAAAATCATAAATACGGGAAATTAAATAAAATAAAATTTCCCGACTATTATGGCCTTCTCTATCGTTGATTCTTTGACGCCTCGGTGACACTTCCCGTCGTGTCGCTCCCACTCGTTATTTGGATTCCTCTCGATTCGCCCGGGTTTTCTCGGTTTATTCCGTAATTAGGAATCACCCAAAATTACAATAAACCAAAACCCGCGAATATAAGTTACCCAAAATAACGTCTTCGTCATAGTACAAAAATTCCTATATACAAAGGCGTTTTCTAGGAATTTAAAGACGACATGATTAGATCAAATCCTACTACAAGATTTTTCTAATCCTACACGGCTTCCAGCTCGTGGTTATTACTATTACAGAAATTTCCATTCAAAATAAAAACAAGCCCGGACATGTCCCGGGGTTTATGAATGAAAATTAAATTTCTACCATAATAGCCGGGAAACCAATAACCACCTGTTTATACATTTCGACAAAAATAATAATGCCAAAATAAAGCAGTGTAATAAATCAAACAAGTATAAGACCGAAACCAACGCTCTGATACCAATTTGAAGGAAAACTGAACAAGCCCGGGCTAAATCGAAAACCTCACTTTCGTGCTATGCATTCCAGAGTCGGAAGCTTTCGACCAAGCTCAGGCTCAAATTAGTTTACCCATGAACGGATCTAGGCTTATACTTATTTAATTTATTAATCGGGACACAAAAAATTAAATCTTTAATTAAAGCGGAATTTAAAGATTATACCTTTTGTAGCGAAGTCCCTCGATTAAAGAATACCAAATAAATTGCTGCGATTTCCACAAGAAATCCGATCGATTCTACAATACAAACTCCGAGATAGTGTGGGCTATCTTCTACGGAGTTACCCACGAGCAATCGATCAAAAACCCAGAAACTTGCTCTAGAAGACAACTCAAAAAATATGAACTTTTTAAAGAAAACAGCCGCTGCCCAGTTTTAATATTTTTACCCACAAGCTGCCGATCATGCACAATAAAATTCCGCCGGAAGAAGTCTTGCCCAATCCCGATCTAGACGATCAAAACCCACGGATCACTCCATCAGGAAGATCGGACGTGGGCTTCAATCGGTTCTGGGCACTGAGCGAAAGAAACCACCGCCGGAACTATAAAACCCGCAGAAAAACCCTCTTCGCACAAACTGATCGGAAATTCGATCTGTGCAATCTGACGTGCTTATGACCGGCCGCTTGTTCAAGGGATGGCCTGGGCAAGTTCTAGAGTTTATCTTCTAGAGGAGAAAATTATCCCAGCTGACTTCGAGAGAAAAAATCGATAAGAAAAACGAAGATTTCTCTCCAAGCTGAATTTTCTCTTTCTACCCTTTTCTTGGGTGTCAAGTTTCTTAATGTTTTGGCTGCCCATTATGTTGTATTTATAGTAGCTCGATTGGAGACCTAATGGGCTCTCGAGTTAGGCCTTAAAATTTGACTTTCGTTGACCGCTAAGTCTTCCCGACTAATCAACTCCAATCGACCTTTTTAAATTATTTTATTTAATCCACTTTGTTAATTTAATTTAATCGAACCCTTAGAATTAATTAATTCAAAATAGAATTAATTTCTAAATTCACTTCGTCGATCAAATTTAATTAAAACCCTTCGGATTAATTAATTTACCTTGTCGATTAGTCAAATGCATAATCGGTCGTACCACTAACGGACCAATTATGGAACTACCGCTCGAAAACGACTTTACATCGCGCCATTATTATTTCTTCTATCTCCCCACATTAAAGATCTAGTGCTCGTCGATTTATCAATTTACTGACAAATTAATTCACCGACTTCTTGGTTTCCGAGATTAGTACCACTCGACCTTTTATTATACCGAACATAAAGTTCACTGGCCAGGTTTAGTATAATAACTTTACGAGCTCATCTCGGGAGCACCATCAACCCGGCGAACCGGTACGTGGATTCCTCCGACTAGCAACGGCACGCAAGAAGCTAAACACCGCATACCCAACTTACCGAGGTATTGGCCTCAATTGACCTCACTCTTTGGCAAATCAAAGCACACGACACTCAACCCTCACGCTCGTCCCAATCTCGGGATTGAGAGACGGAATACTAGGACCAAATTGACTACGCCAATCAGTACAAGTCAATTCTATCCAAACTGGTCGTGCTCAATATGCCCCGGGCATATCTGTGTGATTTAAACTAGTCTAGATAAACCAATTTCCAAACCACACAATAACCTATACCGATAGTATGTTCAGACTATCTCGGTTACGAGCATACTTTTTATATATCAATACTTTAACCAATAACGGTATCTACTGTGTTTGTCGACACCCCGTTATCTAGTTCTATGATATAAAGGAACAGATTTATACTGAAACAAAATGATATGTCATCTGTGGATATTAGTTTTTGATATAAGCCATAGCTTTTCTGTATTCAAAACTAACAAAAACAATGTTTTCATTTAAAAAGATAGGGGTACAGAGCCAGAAGACATGCTATGAGATTAGTGAGTGGAACAGAGGTTGAGCAGTACAGCTTGTTACAAGCTTATAGGGATGAGATATTAAGGACAAACCCTGGGTCAACAGTAGAAATAAAGACTATTGAAGGCTTTAAGGATCTCAATACTGGAAAAGAAAGATTTCAGAGGATATTCGTATGTTTTAAAGGTGTAAGTGATGGGTTTTTAGCTGGACGTAGGAAGATAATGGGTTTTGATGGAACCGTTTTTAAAGGACCGTGTGGCGGTATCTTGTTAACAGTTGTGGGGATAGACCCCGATAATGGAATCTATCCAATTGCTTGGGCTGCAGTTGAGGGTCAGAACACTGAATCCTGGACATGGTTTATGACTTTGCTTAGAGATACGTTGTATATAGAGAATAATGATGAATGGACTCTCATTAGTGACAAGAAGAGGACTTGTAAATGCTGCATAAATGGTATTCCCAGCTGCTGGACATAGGTTGTGTCAAGTACATGCATGCAAATTGGTCAGCTGCTGGATTCAGAGGAGTTGCATTGAGAAAAGCGTTATGGGGAGCAGCCAAGTGCACAACTGAAGCACAATGGAGAGTAAGGATTTAGATTATCAAGGATTTGGATGAGGATGCAGCAAAATGGCTAGAAGATAAGCCACCCTCATAATGGTTATGGTTACACTTTAAGTGTGAACCTAAATGTGACATGTTGTTGAACAACCATTATGAGGCTTTTAACTTAACCATCTTGGATGCTCGAGAAAAACCAATTTTGGCTATGTTAGAGGGGATTTGAATTTATGTGACGACGCGGATGCAACAACAAAGAGACAAAACAATGAATAGATGGAAAGGGAGAATGGTATGCCTTCAGATTTATAAGAGGATAGAAAAAAAAAAGGTGCTGACAACCCTATGTATTCCAATAAAGTCGAATGATGAGAATGTTGAGATCAGTGGTGACAATGGGGAAGCATATGCAATCAATGTAAGGAATAGGCCATGTACTTGCCGGAGATGGCAACTTACTAGATTGCCTTGTCAACATGCTATATCTGCTTTGTAGAAGCTGGGGGAGGGGACAACGGTGTATGCAAATGCATGTTATAGCATAGTAACATTTCAAAGGGTGTATGTGTTGGAGTTGAATACATAAGCTATGCTTGTATTATACTTTTTCCCAGTAATATGTCGATTTATGTTTTGGTTATATCTTGTTGTGCATGATATATCCATTTGTATTATGTAAGTAGATGATGAGGTTTCTTGTGTGACACAGTAGATCTCATCATTGGTTGAAAGATATAATATATAAATGAGGTTCGTAACCGAGACAGCTTTGGACAAACTGTCGGTTTAGGTTATTATGTGATTCGGATAATTAGTTTGTCTAAACTAATTGAATCATATAGATATGCCCAGGCGTATTGAACTTGACATTTAAGAATGATTTGTCTTGTACTGATTTAATAGACAAATCGTTCTTGGTATTCTATCTCTTAATCCCTAGAGCGGGCATGAGGATTAGACATAGTGTACTTTGATCTGCCAAAGGGTGAGGTCAATTATGGCCGATAGTCTCAGTAGGTTGGGTGCGAGTGTTTAGTTACTTGGTGTGCTGCTGCTTATGGAAAAGAAACCATGTACCGGTGCGTCTGGGGTGATGGTGCTCCTGAGATGAGCTTGTAAAGTTTATTATACTAAACCCGGCCGGTGGACTTATGTCCGGTATAGTAAAAAGGTCGAGTGGTACTAGTCTCAGAATTGAAGAGGTTAATTAATATATTAACGAGCACTATATCTTTGATGTGGAGAGATTATGAAAATAATTTAATTAAGTTGTTCCAGAAGCAATTCTGGTGTAGGATAGTAGTGCCATAATTAATCCTTTAGTGGTACGATTAATTATGTATTGGGTTGTTGACAAAGGTAGATTTAATTAATTAAGTAATTAATTAATCCTTGTGTCAGTTGGTTGTGAATCATACCAGGAACTGGTTCGGGATAAGTGAATCCCTGTGTCAGTTGGTTGTGAATCATCCCAGGAACTGGATTGGGATAAGTGAATCCCTGTGACAGTTAGATGTGTTTCAGTCCAGGAACAGAATTGAAGGAAAATAGAAACCCAGTAGGAAGACCAATCCTAAACCAACTTGGGATCTCTCTTGTAACTTTATATATAGACAAGGAATTAGCTATTCAAGATACACAATTCCATAGATTCATAATTCAAGAATCTAGAGAGAGAAAATCTTAGAGAGAGAAAATTTTCTCTCTTCAAGTCGGATTTTTGGGCATTATTTGTGGCTGGTTTTCTTCCTTCCTTGGCCAAATTTTTGGCCTGTTTTATACCAGCTGCGCACAGCTTTCTCTCTCTCCGGGCAGTGCGTTTACAGTATGTGCCTGGTGTAGCGGTGCTAGAATTTTCTAGCAGGTGGATTGTGGTGATTAGCTGATCAATTGATTTCTAATTCATTGCCCACACAACGTGAAGTCAAAGTCTTGAGGCATACAAGAGAATCACCCGAGTACCAGCTTCAAAGGTACTTTTCTAAGATTCTGCTTTTAATAGAAATTTTTGTTGCGTGGTAAATCGAATAAGTGCGAACCCAGATCCTGTGGCAATCTTTCAATTGGTATCAGAGCGAGATTTTGGGTTCTGTGCTTGTTTGATTTATCACATGGTTTTATTTGCAGGTGGTTAAGAAATCCCGATTATTATGTTTATGTTTGTATGGGTTTTAATTAAACTCCAGGACATGTCCGGATTTGATTTTATTATGAATGTTTGTAATAGTATAACCACGTGCTGGAAGCCGTGTAAGATTAGATTAAATCTGTAGTAGGATTTTTTCTATGTAATTTCGATTATTTAATTTTCCTAGAAAGTTTGGTAGTAAGAGAATTAATTTTTGTAATCGAAGGCGTTATGGTGGGCAACTTGAATTCGTGGGTTTTGGGTTATCATTAATTCGTAGAAACCCAGGAAAACCCAGAACGAATTATAAGAAGACCAAATAGCGTGGGAAAAGTGAAGGAGGGGGTGGTGGCAGGAGGCGGCGCCAGCGACCAACCGCTGGCAGCAGTCGCTGCTGGACCGCCAGCAACGGCAGAGCCCCTGTCGCGGGGCGCAGCAGCTGCGGCAGTAGTAGCCGACCGCGCGCGGAGCGCCTCTTTGGGCGTGCTGCGCGCGTGCGGGCTGATTTTTTCCTCCAATTTTTGTTTTTGAAGTTCAAGACTCTCTCTATCGAGTGACGTGACGGGACACGAGATCAAGGCAGAAGATGGAAGCAATTAAAACCAGAATAGTCGGGGAATTTATTTTTCGTATTTATTTCCCGTATTTAGTGTTTTAATTTTTATGCTTTATTTTTATGCTGTATTTAGATGCATGATTTTAAAGCATGTTGGTTTTATGGTTGTATATAACTTAGGGTTAGTTAATTGCATGTTAAAATTGGAAAAACCCTCAATTTGGAAATCTAAGTGGGAGCGGGTTGGTTTAATATTCCCATGGCCACCATTACGAGTTCATATGCGATGTGGGTGGGCTTGCGCGTTGGCATTAGGGCCTTCCTCTATTCGGATGAGTCCAGCCCTGAGATCGTTAGATTATGAATTTCTGAGTAAGATGACTAGAGCGAGTTTAACTAAGAGAAATGCGACACCCTCTCCATCTGAGGCGCACTATCCTGAGGTAACAAACTCAGAAGTCACGTAATGACATACACTTAGTGTACAATCTGCAGTATTCCTACCAAGAGGTTACGCTGCTTATTTATACGGCTGAAAGCACCGACTATTAGCTACATTAATCAATAGATCGTTTGGTCAGATGTTGTAGTTAATGAACTTGGTTCTTCTCAAACGAATGTGGGTTAGCGTAAACGTTCACACTGCGTAGCTTGTGAGAATCCTGGTGGATGAGATGTTGGTGGATTATAATTATTGTTTTGAGGGAAGTCAATAATTAATAGAATTTCATGTTTTCGAAATTCTAGGTTAATAACTTAAACATTGTCTGTTTGTTAATTTTACAGTTTTATCAATATGGCATTCAACCCTTTAACTGCTATTTTGAAAGACAATAAATTAACTGTAACCAATTATGTCGACTAGAGTCGAAACTTGGACATAGTTCTGACGGCTGAGCAGTATAAGTTTGTGCTCACCGAAGTATGTCCAGATATGCCTGATGAGAACTCTCCTCAAGAGGATAGGGATGCCTATGCCCGGTGGAGAAAAGCGGATAAGATGGCGCGGTGCTATATGTTGGCCTCTGTGTCAAATGTGCTACAACATCAGCTTCATCCCATCGTCTCTGCCTTCAACATGATGGCTCACCTGAGAGAGATGTTCGCGTATCAAGGCAGGATTGCTAGGTAAGCAGCCATGAGGAAATTAATGAACTCAAAGATGGCTGAAGGCGGATCGATGAGAGATCATGTGCTACACATGATCAGTAACATCAATGAGATAGAGGTGTTGGGAGGAGAAATCGACCCAGAAAGTCAGATAGATATTATCCTCCAGAGTCTACCCTCTAGTTTTGAGTAGTTTCGGGTCAATTATAATATGAACCTAAGAGTCTATACTCTACCCGAGCTCTTAACTGATTTGGTGACGGCCGAAGGCATCTTCCATGAGAAGAAGCAAGCCTTGGTCACAGTAAAGGCTTCAGGTTCTTCTTCTGTGCCTAAAGGCAAGAAGAATAAGAAGAAGAAGAATGCCGAGAAACTTGCTGCAAAGCCCAAGACCGTAAAGAGGAGCAAACCCAAAGGCAAGTGCTTCAAGTGCGGTAAAACGGGACACTGGAAAGTGGATTGTCCAAAGCTTAAAGGTACGATAGTTTCTGCCCTAATTACTGAGACATGTTTAGCGGTGATTCCCACAGATACTTGGTGTGTGGATTCAGGCGCCACTGATCATGTTTGTAATTCCTTGTAGGGGTTCCAAGTAACCCGGAAGCATAGAGAGAGTGAACTGGACATCTACATGGGTGACACTACAAGAGTGTCAGTAAAAGCAATGGGAGTTATCAATTTAAATTTCAAAAATTGTAGATTATAGTTAGTTAATTGTCTTTATGTACCGAGTTTTAGAAAGAACCTTATTTCGGTTTCCAAACTCTTAAAGAACGGTTATAAGTTTGTTTTTTCTGATGAGTCTGTATTTATTAGAAGAAATAGGAAACTTATTTGTTCTGGTTCATTGGTTGACAATTTATTTGTGGTTAACTCTAATTCTCCTGTTGCGCAAAACACAGAAACAGATTGCTCTTTATTTAACAATAATAAGAGGAAGAAACCTTCTGAAATGAATTAAACCTATCTGCTCATTTAGTCGATCCGTATTCTCTTGGCCATAGCTGCTCATTTAGACTATGAGATTTGGCAGATGGATGTCAAGACAGCTTTCCTAAACGGAAGTCTTGAGGAAATCATCTTTATGCAGCAACCAGAGAGATTCATTAAAAAAGACCAAGAGCACAAGGTTTACAGGCTTAAGAGGTCCATTTACGGACTTAAGCAGGCATCCAGATCTTAGAACATCCAGTTTGATGAGGTAATCCAGTCATTCGAATTTACTCAGTGTCCGGACGAGCAATGTGTGTATCACAGACTTGATGGAAACTCAGTGGTGTTTCTTGTGCTTTACGTAGATGACATTCTATTGATTGGCAACAACAAAAAAGTGTTATCAGACGTAAAGGCATGGCTGTCCAAGCAGTTTGATATGAAGGACTTAGGGTAAGCGGGATATATCCTTGGGATCAAGATAATTCGAGATCATAGGAAACGTTCGTTAACGCTCTCCCAAGCTTCATACATAGATACGATTATGGCTTATTTTAACATGCAGAACTCCAAGAAAGGTTTTTTACCTTTCAGACATGGAGTGTATCTATCTAAGGAACAGTCCCCTAAGACTGTTGAGGAGATAGAGGCCATGAAGACAGGTCCTTATGCTTCGGCAGTAGGAAGTCTCATGTATGCCATGTTATGTAAGAGGCCTGATATCTATTATGCCATTGGCATGGTAAGCAGATATCAGAGTAACCCTGGGAAAGCTCATTGTGAGGCAGTAAAAAGCATTTTCAAGTATTTGCACAAAACGAGGGACCAAGTTCTGGTCTATCAGGCGCCTGAGCTGGTACCCCAAGGTTACACAGATTCAGATTTCCAAGGCAACAGGGACAAGAGCAAGTCTAACTCAGGGTATGTGTTTACTCTAGGAGGTGGAGCCATAGTTTGGCGGAGTGTCAAGCAGAAATGCATGGCGGACTCTACCATGGAGGCTGAGTACGTTGCCGTATCAGAGGCAGCGAAAGAAACAGTATGGCTCAAGAACTTCCTAGTGGACTTAGATGTGATTCCTGGTTTACAGAAGTCTATCACGGTTTATTGTGATAACAACGGTGCTGTAGCAAACTCGAAGGAACCACGAACCCACAAGGCGAGTAAACATATACAGCGGAAGTACCACCTGATACAAGACATCGTAAAGAGGGAAGACATGGTCGTGGCTAAGATAGCATCAGAATATAACCTTGCAGATCCGTTCACGAAGACATTGACTTCGAAAGTCTTTGAGGATCACGTGGAGGGCGTGGGAATCAGATACTTAGAAAAGCCATGACAGTTTTTCTAGATATATAGCAACAGAATGTATAGGAGTTGTATGTAGTTGTATACTTAAAGCACAGCTTAAGTATTAGTGAGAGATTGTTGGAGTTGAATACATAAGCTATGCTTGTATTATACTTTTTCCCAGTAATATATCGATTTATGTTTTGGTTATTTCTTGTTGTGCATGATATGTCCATTTGTATTATGTAAGTAGATGATGAGGTGTCTTGTGTGACACAGTAGATCTCATCATTGATTGAAAGATATAATATATAAATGAGGTTCGTAACCGAGACAGCTTTGGACAAACTGTCAGTTTAGGTTATTATGTGATTCGGATAATTGGTTTGTCTAAATTAGTTGAATCATATAGATATGCCCGCGGCGTATTGAACTTTACCTTTAAGAATGATTTGTCTTGTACTGATTTAATAGACAGATCGTTCTTGGTATTCTATCTCTTAATCCCTAGACTCGAGGGGCATGACGATTAGACATAGTGTACTTTGATCTGCCAAAGGGTGAGGTCAATTGTGGCCAATAGTCTCGGTAGGTTGGGTGCGCGTGTTTAGTTATTTGGTGTGCTGCTGCTTGTCGAAAGGAAACCATGTACCTGTGCGTCCGGGGTGATGGTGCTCCCGAGATGAGCTCGTAAAGTTTATTATACTAAACCCGGCCGGTGGACTTATGTCCGATATAGTAAAAAGGTCGAGTGGTACTAGTCTCGGAATTAAAGAGGTTAATTAATTAATTTATCAGTAAATTAATATATTAACGAGCACTATATCTTTGATGTGGGAGATTATGAATATAATTTAATTAAGTTGTTCCGGAAGCAATTCTGGTGTAGGATGGTAGTGCCATAATTAATCCGTTAGTGGTACGATTAATTATGTATTGGGTTATTGACAAAGGTAGATTTAATTAATTAAGTAATTAATTAATCCTTGTGTCAGTTGGTTGTGAATTATACCAGGAACTGGTTTGGGATAAGTGAATCCCTGTATCAGTTGGTTGTGAATCATCCCTGGAACTGGATTGGGATAAGTGAATCCCTGTGACAGTTGGATGTGTTTCAATCCAGGAACAGGATTAACGGAAAACAGAAACCCAGTAGGAAGACCAATCCTAAACCAACTTGGGGTCTCTCTTGTAACTCTATATATAGACAAGGGATTAGCTATTCAAGATACACAATCCCATAGATTCATAATTCAAGAATCTAGAGAGATAAAATCCTAGAGAGAGAAGATTTTCTCTTTCCAAGTCAGATTTTTGGGCATTATTTGCGGCTGGTTTTCTTCTTCCCTTGGCCAAATTTTTGGCCTATTTTATACCAGTTGCGCGCAGCTTTCTCTCTCTCCGAGCGATGCTTTACAGTACGTGCCAGGTGCAGCGGTGCTAGAATTTTCTAACAGGTGGATTGTGGTGATTAGCTGATCAATTGATTTCTAGTTCGTTGCCCACATAACGTGAAGTCAAAGTCTTGAGGCATACAAGAGAATCACCTGAGTGCACGCTTCAAAGGTATTTTTCTAAGATTTCGCTTTTAATTAGAAATTTTTGTTGCGTGGTAAATCGAATAAGTGCGAACCCAGATCCTGTGGCAATCTTTCAGTATGAGCATTGCATTTTTCCTCTTAGTGCTCAAAATGAATGGCTAGAATCTGCTATCCCTCCTCCACTGCTGCCAGTGTATGCCAAATGACTTGGAAGACCCAAAAAAATAGGAGGAAGTCGGTTGAAGAAGTAGTCGATGAAAAGGATAAGAAGAAGTTCCTGAAAAAGTTTGGAGTACAACCAAAATGCAAGCTTTGTGGTGAAAAAGGGTATAACAAAACCACATGTAAGAATGTGAGCAATGCTGAACAACGAAAATCAAAAGTTTATGGTAAATGTGGTGAATTAGGCCACAAAAATAGGAGCTGCGGCAAAAATTCCAACCTCAATCACAAAATAAAAAAGTTTTAGGTATGCAGTTTTATTAGTGTAACTTACTGTTTTATTAGTTTCATGTATGAAAAAATTATGTATTTTGTTTAACATACTTTTGTATCTTTTTAGGTATTTGATGAAGATGTAGATGATAATGGACAACCTCAATCAGAAAATGAAGCAGTTTCCATATCTGTCAGCAAAAATTCCAAGTTTCAGGTATGCAGTTTCAGTATTGTTTATCACTATTATTATTTTTGAAAGATTTTTTGCCCAGGCCTAGCCAAAAACTCACTTTCATGCTATGCATTCCAGAATCGGAATCTCTGACCAGGCCTAGACGCTAACACAATCGCTATTCCAACCCTTGCTTGAAATAACATTACGTAGGATCTTGGTATGTACCTATTCGATTTATCACGCAACAAATAAATTCTTAATTAAAAGCGGAAACATAGGAATTACCTATTGAAACGTTCACTCAGGTGATTCTCTTGTATGCCTCAAGACTTTGTTCGTATGTTGTGTGGGCAACAATTCAACAAACAATTGATCAGCCTAATCACCACAATCCACTTTCCAAAAAAATTTCTGCGGCTCGTCGTCCCCTGAATTTCAACCGCCGCCACTGCCGAATTTCCCCTGCCACCGCCGCCTGCCGGAATTAAACACCAACCGCCGCCTGGGACAATAACCGGCCGCCTGAGATTATGCTAGAGGGAGAAAAACATTTTCTCTCTAGACATTTTCTCTCTAGTTTTCTTGTCTTGAAAACTTATGAATTGTGTATGTTGAATAGCTAATCCCTTGTCTATATATAGAGTTACAAGAGAGACCCCAAGTTGGTTTAGGATTGGTCTTCCTAATGGGCTTAGGTAATTAATTAGTTTCCAAATCCAATTATGTAACTAATCTAATAAGATAAACCAAATCCAATTAGATTTCCTAATCTCTAGGATTTTCTAACTCTAATTGAAACTTAAGACTTAATTAATTAATTAAATAATTCTACTTTGTTAATTACTTAATTAACCCTTATGAATAATTAATCAATTAATTAATTCTACCTATTCAATTAATCCATTACAAAATTAATCGTAACACTAAAGGATTAATTTTAGCACTACCATCCTACACCAGAATTGCTTCCGGAACAACTTATTTAATTTATTCATAATCTCCCCACATCAAAGATATAGTGCTCATTAATTTATTAATTTACTGATAAATTAATTAATTAACTTCTTTAATTCCGAGACTAGTACCACTCGACCTTTTTACTATATCAGACATAAATCCACCAGCTGGGTTTAGTATAATAAACATAACGAGCTCATCTCGGGAGCACCATCACCCCGAACGCACCAGTACATGGTTTTCTTTCGACAAGCAGCAGCACACCAAGTAACCAAACAGGCGCACCCAACCTACCGAGACTATTGGCCACAATTGACCTCACCCATTGGCAGATCAAAGTACACTATGTCTAATCTTCATGACCGCTCAAGTCTAGGGATTAAGAGATAGAATACTAAGAACGATTTGTCTATTAAATCAGTACAAGACAAATCATTCTAAATGGTCAAGTTCGGGTATATCTATATGCTTCAATTAGTTTAGACAAACCAATTATCCGAATCACATAATAACCTAAACTGACAGTTTGTCCAAAGCTGCCTCGGTTATGAACCTCATTTATATATTATGTCTTTTAACCAATGATGAGATCTACTGTGTCACACAAGACACCTCATCATCTAACTACATAATATAAATGGACAAATAATGCACAACAAAATATAACCAAAACATAAATTGATATGTTAACGGGGAAAATGTACAACAAAAGCATAGCTTATGTGTTCAACTCCAACAATCTCCCACTAATACTTACGTTGTGCTTTAAGTATACAACTACATTCAACTCCTATACACTCTGTTACTATATGTCTAGAAAAACTATCATGGCTCTCCTAAGTATCTGATTCTCATGCCCTCTACGTGAGCCTCAAAGACTTTTAAAGTCAATGTCTTCGTGAATGAATCTGCAAGGTTATCCTCTGATGCTATCTTTGCCACGACCACGTCTTCCCTCTTTACGATATCTCGTATTAGGTGGTACTTGCGCTGTATATGTTTACTTGCCTTGTGGGCTCGTGGTTCCTTCTAGTTTGCTACTGCACCGTTGTGATCACATTGCACTGTGATAGACTTCTGTAAACCAGGAATCACATCCAAGTCCACTAGGAAGTTCTTGAGCCATACTACTTCTTTCACTGCCTCTGATGCGACAACATATTCAGCCTCCATGGTGGAGTCTGCCACGCATTTCTGCCTGACACTCCGCCAAACTATGGCTCCACCTCCCAGAGTAAACACATGCCCTGAGGTAGACTTGCTCTTGTCCCTGTCGCCTTGGAAATCTGAATATGTGTAACCTCGGGGTACCAGCTCAGGCGCCTGATTGACCAACACTTGGTCTCTCGTCCTGCTCAAATACTTGAGAATGCATTTTACTGCCTTCCAAAAAGCTTTCCCGGGGTTACTCTGATATCTGCTTACAATGCCAATGATATAATAGATATCAGGCCTCGTACACAACATGACATACATGAGACTTCCTACTGCAGAAGCATAAGAAACTGTCTTTATGGCCTCTATATCCTCAACAGTTTTGGGAGACTATTCTTTAGATAGATGCACTCAATGTCTAAAGGGTAGAAAGCCTTTCTTGGAGTTCTGCATGTTAAAACGGGCCAAAATTGTATCTATGTATGAAGCTTGGGAGAGCGTTAACGAACGTTTCCTATGATCTCGAATTATCTTAATCCCAAGGATATGTCCCACTTTCCCTAAGTCCTTTATATCAAACTGCTTGGACATCCATGCCTTTACGTCTGATAACACTTTATTATTGTTGTCCATCAATAGAATGCATCTACGTAAAGCACAAGAAACACCACCGAGTTTTCATCACGTCTCCGGTACACACATTGCTCATCCGGACACTGAGTAAATCCGTAGGACTAGATTACCTTATCAAACCGGATGTTCCAATATATGGATGCCTGCTTAAGTCTTGTAAATGGACCTCTTAAGCCTGCAAACCTTATGCTCTTGGCCTTTTTCAACGAATCCCTCTGGTTGCTGCATAAAGATGGTTTCCTCAAGACTTCCATTTAGGAAAGCTGTCTTGACATCCATCTACTATATCTCATAATCTAAATGAGAAGCTATGGCCAAGAGAATCCGGATCGACTTAAGTATGGCTACCGAGGAGAAGGTTTCCATATAATTGATTCCCTCTTTCTGAGTATACCCCTTCATCACCAGCCTAGCTTTAAAGGTTTCCACCTTTCCATCAGGTACTCTCTTATGTTTGTAGACCCACTTACATCCAATGGGTTTAAAACCATCAGGCAGGTCCACAAGCTCCCAGACTTGATTGTGGTCCATAGACCCTATCTCAGATATCATTGCTTTATGCCAAGATTCTGCATCTTTATCTCGGAGAGCCTCATTGTTGTTCACTGGGTCTGGTTCAGGCGTGCCTAGGACTATGTATGAGGCATCTCCCATGCCAATGAACATGCTAGGCTGTTTAACAACCCTCCCACTACGACGAGGCACCACCTGTGTGACGCATCATCTGTGATATCTTGTGCAGTGTGTGGTTTATCTACTTGTGCTGGTGTATCAGGATTATCAGTTTGTCTCCTAAGCTCTCCTAGTACTATCTTACTCTTGGGCTTGTGATCTAGGATATAGTCTTCCTCCAAAAATCTAGCGTTGGTACTAACCACCACCTTCTGATCTTTAGGACTATAAAACAGACCACCTTTCATTCCCCTAGGATATCCTACAAATAGCATTAATTCTGTTATTGCATCTAACTTAGCCGCATCTGCCTTAAACATATGTGCTGGGCAACCCCAAACTCTGAGATGTCTTAGACTAGGCTTTCGCCTGTTCCACAACTCTATTGGGGTTGAAGGCATGGTTTTAGATAGTATACAATTAATAATATACATCACTATTTTTAAGGCGTATCCCCAGAACAAACTCAGCAAATCACTATAGCTCATCATCGACCTAACCATTTCCGTGAGTGCATGACTCCTTCGTTCTACTATACCGTTCTGCTGTGGTGTATCAGGTGTAGACAACTAAGACTGAATTCTGACCTCACTGAGGTATGCTCGAAATTCGTGGGACAGGTACACCCTACCACAATCTGATCGCAGTGTCTTGATACTCTTACCATGATGCTTCTTACATCTACCCGAAACTTTTTGAACTTGCCAAAGCACTGGGACTTGTGCGCATTAGGTAAATGTACCCTTACCTTGAGTGGTCATCCGTGAATGTCACGAAATACTCAAACCCACCTTGTGCTTAGACCGACATTGGTCCATATAAGTCAGAATGAATCAATTCTAGTACTTCTTTGGTTCTATAACCTTTTGTCTTAAAAGGTCTCTTGGTCATCTTACCCTCCAAGCAAGATTCGCAGGTTGAATAACTGTCAATCTCAAATGAACCTAAAGGTCCATTAATGACCAACCTTTGAATCCTACTAAGGTTTATATGACATAGCTTGAGATTCCAAAGGTAGGTTTGATTCAATTCAGAAGGTTGTTTCCTCTTATTAGTGTTAGATAATGTGCTATCTATCTCTATGTTTTGCACAACAGGGGAGTTTGATTTAATTATAAACAAATTGTCAGCCAATGAACCGGAACAAATAAGTTTGCCATCTTTTCTAATAACAAAAGAATCACCAGAAAAAATAAACTTATAACCGTTCTTTAAGAGTTTAGAAATTGAAACAATGTTCTTTCTAAAACTCGGTACATAAAGACAATTTACTAAATCTAAACTAGAATTCTTGAAATTAAGAGTAACTACTCCCACTGCTTCCACTGACACTCTTGTAGTGTCGCCAATGTAGATGTCCAGCTCGCCTTCTCTAAGCTTCCGGGTTACTTGGAACCCTTGCAAAGAATTACAAACATGGTCAGTTGCACCTAAATCCACACACCAAGTATCTGTAGGAATCGCCGCCAAACATGTTTCAGTAATTAAGGCAGAAACTATCGCATTTCTAAGCTTTGGACAATTTGATTTCCAGTATCCCGTCTTATTGCACTTAAAGCACTTGCCTTTTGGCTTATTTTTTCCAATATCTGGCTTAGGCGCAATTCACACCTTTTGAGCTATTCTCTCGAGATTTCTGTTCTTCTTTGTAGCCTCAGGCTCAGAAGAAGATTCTAAAGCTTTGAGTGTGACTAAAGCTCGTTTATTCTCTTGAAGAAGACTTTTAGCCACCACCAACTCTACTAAGAGCTCAGATGAAGCGCACAACAATTGATTAATGTTGTGGTTCAACCGAAATTTCTCATAGCTTCGATGCAAGTTCTGGAGAACAATATCAACTTTGGTTTCACCATCGATTTTGCCTTCCTCTACCTTAACCTCGTTGATGTGGCTAATTATGTCAATGACATGATCTCTCACAGGAGTGCTCTGAGCCATAAGAACAATGTCCAAATTACGACTCCAATCGAGATAGTTCGGACCAGTTAATTTGTTGTTCTTCAATATAGTAGCTAAGGAGTTGAATGCCATATCGAAACACTGTAAATTAAATAAACAGATAATGTTTTAGTTATTAAATCTAGAATTTTGAAAAACAAGGAAATTCACACAATTATTGCCTTTCCTCAAAACAATAATTTTAAATCCACCAACATCTCATTCACCAGGATTCTCACAAGCCACGATAGTGTTACGATAACCCACATTCATTTGAGAATAACCAAGTTCATTAACTACACTATCTAACCAAATGATCTATTATCAATGTAGCTAATAGTCGGTGCTTTTAGCCGTACGAATAAGTAGCGTAACCTCGATGAGAGGAATACTACAAATCATACACTAAGTGTGTGTCATTACATGATTTCTGAGTTTGTTACCTCAGGATAGTGTGCCTCTGATGGAGAGGGTATTGCATTTCTCCTAGTTAAATTTATTCTAGTCATCTTACTCAGAAATTCATAATCTAGCGATCTCGTGGTTGGACTCATCCGAATGGAGGAAAGCCCTAATGCCAATGCGCAAGTCCACCCACATTGCATATGAACTCATAATGCTTTCCATGGGGATATTAAACAACCCGCTCCTACTTAGATTTCTAAATTGAGGGTTTTCTGATTTTAACATGCAATTAACTAATCCTAAGTTATATGCAAACATAAAACCAGTCATGCTTAAAATCATGCATTTAAAATACATCACAAAAATTAAAGCATAAAGCTAAAAAAACATAAATATGGGACATAACTACAAAAAATAAATTTCTTGACTATCATGGTTTTTAATTGCTTACATTTTCTGCCTTGATCTCGTGTCCCGTCACGTCACTCGATGGATTGAGTCTTAAACTTCAAAACACAAAATCTGGAAGAAAAACAGGCCTAAAATGGGTCATGCACGTTCAGTGCCCAAAAGGCGCTCCGCAAGCGCACAAGTAGCACCGCGCGCTCGCAGCCCACATGGGCCGCGCGCTGCTGCTGCGATTGCAGCTGCTACCGTACTGTGCAGCGGCAGCTACACCGTTGCTGGCCGACGGCATCGCCAGCGCCGCTGGCCACCTCCGATCCCTTTTTCGCTTTTCCCACACTATTTGGTCTTCTTGCAATTCATTATGAGTTTTCCTGGGTTTTTACGAATTAACGATAACCCAAAACCCATGAATTCAAATTTCCAACCATAATGACTTCGATTACAAAAATTAATTCTCTTACTACAAGACTTTCATGGAAAATTAAAGAATCAAAATTACATAGAAAAATCCTACTATAGATTTGATCTAATCCTACACGGCTTCCATAACGTGGTTATACTATTACAAACATTCATAATAAATTAAATCCGGACATGTACCGGAGTTTAATTAAAACCCATACAAACGGAGCCATAATAGTTGGGATTTCTTAACCACCTGCAAATAAAACCATGTAATAAATTGAACAAGCACAAAACCCAAAAACCAGGCTCTGATACCAATTGAAAGATTATCTGCCCGGGCCTAGTCAGAAACTCACTTTCGTGCTACGCATTCCAGAATTGGAATCTCTGGCAAGGCCTAGACTGTTGGAGTTGAATACATAAGCTATGATTGTATTGTACATTTTCCCAGTTAATATATCGATTAATGTTTTGATTATATTTTGTTGTGCATTTTTTTCCATTTATATTATTTAGTTAGATGATGAGGTGTCTTGTGTGACACAGTAGATCTCATCATTGGATAAAAGACATAATATATACATAAGGTTCGTAACCGAGACAGCTTTGGACAAACTTTCGATTTAGGTTATTATGTGATTCAGTTAATTGGTTTGTCTAAACTGATTGAATCATATAGATATGATCGGGGCGTATTGAACTTGAACAATTAGAATGATTCGTCTTGTACTGATTTAATAGACAAATAATTTTTGGTATTCTAACTCTTAATCCCTAGACTTGAGCGGGCATGAGGATTAGACATAGTGTACTTTAATCTGCTAATGGGTGAGGTCAATTGTGGCCAATAGTCTCGGTGGGTTGGGTGCCTGTGTTTGGTTACTTGCTGTGCTGCTGCTTGTCGAAAGGAAACCGTGTACCAGTGCGTCCTGGGTGATGGTGCTCCCGAGATGAGCTCATTATGTTTATTATACTAAACCTAGCTGGTGGACTTATGTCCGGTATAGTAAAAAGATCGAGTGGTACTAGTCTCGGAATTAAAGAAGTTAATTAATTAATTTATCAGTAAATTAATAAATTAATGAGCCCTATATCTTTGATGTGGGGAGATTATAAATAAATTAATTAAGTTGTTCCGAAAGCAATTCTGGTGTAGGATGGTAGTGCCAAAATTAATCTGTTAGTGGTATGATTAATTTTGTAATGGGTTATTTGAATAAATAGAATTAATTAATTAATTAATTATTCCTAAGGGTTAATTAAGTAATTAACAAAGTGAAATTATTTAATTAATTAATTAAGTCTTAAGTTTCAATTAGAATTAGGAAATCCTAGAGATTAGGAAATCTAATTGAATTTGGTTTATCCTATTAGATTGGTTACCTAATTGGATTTGGAAACTAATTAATTACCTAAATCCATTAGGAAGACCAATCCTAAACCAACTTGGGATCTCTCTTGTAAATCTATATATAGACAAGAGATTAGCAATTACACAATATACAATTCATAAGTTTTCAAGACAAGAAAACTTAGAGAGGTAAAATCCTAGAGAGAGAAATATTTTCTTCTCTCTCCAAGTCAGATTTTCAAAGCTTTGTGCGGCCCTTTCTCTCTCTAAAAATTGGTGGCTGGGCTTCCTCTTTCCTCCTGGAGGTGCGTGTTTTTCTTGGCGGCAGCGCGTGTGGCTTTCTCTCTCTCTGGGCGGCTCGTGGATTGTACGTGCCAGATGCGGTGGTGCTTGGACTTTTCCGACTGGTGGATTATGGTGATTAGCTGATCAATAGGTTCCTAGATCGTTGCCCACACAACGTGCGATCAAAGTCTTGAGGCATACAAGAGAATCACCTGAGTATACACTTCAATAGGTAATTATTATGTTTTCACTTTTAATTAAGAATTTACTTGTTGTGTGATAAATCGAATAAGTACATACCAAGATCCTGTGCAATGTTATTTCAAGCAAGGGTTGGAATAGCGATTGTGCTAGCGTCTAGGCCTGGCTAGAGATTCTGATTTTGGAATGCGTAGAATGAAAGTTAGTTTCTGGTTAGGCTCGAGCAGATAATCTTTCAATTTGGTATCAGAGCCTGACTTTTGGGTTTTGTGCTTGTTCGATTTGTGACATGGTTTTATTTGCAGGTGGTTAAGAAATCTTGACTATTATGGTTATGTTTGTATGGGTTTTAATTAAACTCCGGGACATGTCCGGATTTGATTTTATTATGAATGTTTGTAATAGTATAACCACGTGCTAGAAGCCGTGTAGGATTAGATAAAATCTGTAGTAGGATTTATTCTATGTAATTTTTGATTATTTAATTTTCCTAGATAGCCTTGTAGTAGGAGAATTAATTTTTGTAATCAAAGGCATTATGGTGGGCAATTTGGATTCGTGGGTTTTTGGGTTATCATTAATTCGTGGAAACCCAGGAAAGCTCAGAACGAATTGCAAGAAGGCCAAATAGCATGGGAAGAAACGAAGGAAGAATCAGAGGTGGGGATGACGCCAGCGACGACTCGCTGGCAGGAGCCGCCACGGGCAACCGGCAGCATTACCGCCGCGTGGCGCAACAAGCAATTGTTGCGCCAAGGTGTGGTAGCAAAACGCAGTAGCAGCGCACAGCAAGGCGCGTCGCGCGTGCGTGGCCCGTTTGGGTCACGTTTTTGCCCATTTTTTCTCCACTTTTCGCTTCTGAAGTTCAAGACTCAATCCATCGAGTTGCGTGGCGGGACACGAGATCAATGCAGAAGATGGAAGCAATTAAAATCATAATAGTTGGGAAATTTATTTTTCGTATTTATGTTTTTTAATTTTGTGCTTTAATTTTTATGTTGTATTTTAGATGCATGATTTTAAAGCATGACTAGTTTTATGTTTGCATATAACTTAGGGTTAGTTAATTGCATGTTAAAACTGGAAAAACCCTCAATTTAGAAATCTAAGTGGGAGCGGGTTAGTTTAATATCCCCACAGCCACCATTACGAGTTCATATGCGATATGGGTGGACTTGCGCGTTGGCATTAGGGCCTTCCTCCATTCGGATGAGTCCAACCACAAGATCGCTAGATTATGAATTTCTGAGTAAGATAACTAGAGTAAGTTTAACTAAGAGAATGCGATACCCTCTCCATCTGAGGTGCACTATCCTGAGATAACAAAATCAGATGTCACGTAATGGCACACACTTAGTGTACGATCTGTAGTATTCCTCCCATCTAGGTTACGCTACTTATTTGTACGGCTGAAAGCACCGACTATTAGCTATATTAATCAATAGATCATTTGGTCAGATAGTGTAGTTAATGAACTTGGTTCTTTTCAAATGAATGTGGGTTAGCGTAAACGTCCAAACTATCGTGGCTTGCGAGAATCCCGGTGAATGAGATGTTGGTGGATTGAAATTATTGTTTTGAGGGTAGTCAATAATTATTAGAATTTTGTCATGTTCAAAATTCTAGATTTAATAACTGAAACATTGTCTATTTATTTATTTTACAGTTTTTCGATATGGCATTCAACCCCTTAGCTACTACATTGAAAAACAATAAGTTAACTAGACCTAATTATGTCGACTGGAGTCGTAACTTGGACATTGTCTAGACGGAAGAGCAGTATAAGTTTGTGCTCACCGAAGTATGTCCAGATGTGCCTAACGAGGACTCTCCTCAAGAGGATAGGGATGCCTATGCTAGGTGGAGAAAAGCGGATGAGATGGCGCAGTGCTAAATTTTGGCCTCTGTGTCGAATGTGCTGCAACATCAGCTTTATCCCATAGTCTCTGCTTTCAACATGATGGCTCACCTGAGGGAGATGTTCGCTCATCAAGGCAGGACTGTTAGGCAAGCAGCCATGAGAAAGTTGATGAACACTAAAATGGCTGAGGGGGGATTGGTGAGAGATCATGTGCTGCACATGATCAGTAACATCAATGAGATAGAGGTTGTTGGGAGGTGTAATCAACCCAGAAAGTCAGAATAATATCATCCTCCAGAGTTTACCCTCTAGTTTTTAGCAGTTTCGGGTTAACTATAATATGAACCAAAGAGTTTACACTCTACCCGAGCTCTTAACAGAGTTGGTTTTGGCCGAAGGTATCTTCTACGAGATGAAGCAAGCTTTGGTCACAGTGAAGACTTCAAGTTCTTCTTCTGCTCCTAAAGGCAAGAAGAATAAAAAGAAGAAGAAGGCCAAGAAACATGTTGTTATGCTTGAAATCGCAAAGAAGAGCAAGCCCAAAGGCAAGTGCTTCAGATGCGAGAAAACGGGACATTGGAAAGCGAATTGTCTAAAGCCTAAAGGTACGATAGTTTCTGCCCTAATTACTGAGATATGTTTAGCGGTGATTTTCACAGATACTTGGTGTATGGATTCAGGCACCGCTGATCATGTTTGTAATTCTTTGCAGGGATTCCAAGTAACCTGGAAGCTTAGAGAGAGCGAGCTGGACATTTACATGGGCGACACTACAAGAGTATCAGTTGAAGCAGTGGGAGTAGTCACTCTAAATTTTGAAAATTCTAGATTAGAGTTAGTTAATTGTCTTTATGTATCGAGTTTTAGAAAGAACCTTGTTTCAGTTTCTAAACTTTCTAAACTCTTAAATAACGGTTATAAGTTTATTTTTTCTGATGATTCTGTTATTATTAGAAGAAATGGAAACTTATTTGTTTTGATTTATTGATAGAAAGTTTGTTTGTGGTTAATTCTAACTCCCCTGTTGTGCAAAACATAGAAACGAATAGCTCTTTATCTAACATTAATAAGAAGAAACCTTCTGAAATGAATCAAACCTATATTTGGCATCTCAGGCTTGGTCATATGAACCTTAGTAGGATTCAGAGGTTGGTCAATGATGAACCTTTAGGTTCATTAGAGATTAACAGTTATTCAACCTGCGAATCTTGCTTGGAAGGTAAGATGACCAAGAGACATTTTAAAGCAAAAGATTATAGAGCCAAAGAAGTACTAGAGTTGATTCATTATGACTTGTGTGAACCAATGTCGGTCCAAGCATGAGGTGGGTTCGAGTATTTTGTGATGTTCACGGATGACCACTCAAGGTACGGGTACATTTACCTAATGCGTCACCAGTCTGAGTGCTTTGGTAAGTTCAAAGAGTTTTGGGCAGATGTGGAGAAACATCATGGTAAAGTATTAAGACAATGCGATTAGATCATGGTGGGGAGTACCTGTCCCACGAATTTTGAGAACACCTCAGTGAGGTTGGAATTCAGTCTCAGTTGTCTGCACCTTGCACACCACAATAGAACGGTGTAGCAAAAAGAAGAAATCGTACTCTCATAGAAATGGTTAGGTCGATGATGAGCTATAGTGATTTTCCAAGTTCGTACTGGGGATATGCCTTAGAAATAATGATGTATATTCTTAATTTTGTACCATTTAAAACCGTGCCTTCAACCCCAGTAGAGTTGTGGAATGGGCGCAAGCACAGTCTAAGACATCTCAGAGTTTGGAGTTGCCCAGCACATGTGCTTAAGGAAGATGCGGCTAAGTTAGATGCAAGAACAGAATTAATGCTGTTTGTAGGATATCGTAGGGGAATGAAAGGTGGTCTGTTTTATAGTCCTAAAGATCAGAAGGTGGTGGTTAGTACCAATGCTAGATTTTTAGAAGAATACTATATCCTAGATCACAAGCCTAAGAGTAAGATAGTACTAGAAGAGCTTAGGAGACAAACTGATAATCCTGATGCACCAACACAAGTAGATACACCACACAATATATAAGATATCACAGATAATACGCCTACACAGGTGGTGCCTCGTCGTAGTGAGAGGGTTGTTAAACAGCCTGACAGGTTCATTGGCGTGGGAGAGGCCTCAGACCTAGTCCCAGGCACGCCTGAGCCTGAGCCAGTAAATTACAATAAGGCTCTCCGAGATAAAGATATAGAATCTTGGCATAAAGCAATGATCTTCAAGATAGGCTCAATGGACCACAATCAAGTCTGAGAGCTTGTGGACCTGCCTAATGGGTCTAAGCTCATTGGATGCAACTGGGTCTACAAACGTAAGAGAGGATCTAACGGAAAGGTGGAAACCTTTAAAGCTAGGCTGGTGGCGAAGGGGTATACTTAGAAAGAGGGAATCGATTATGAGGAAACCTTCTCCTCGGTGGCCATGCTTAAGTTGATCTGGATTCTCTTGGCCATAGCTGCTTATTTAGATTATAAGATATGACAGATGGATGTCAAGACATCTTTCCTTAACAGAAGTTTTGAGGAAACCATCTTCATGTAGCAACCAGAGGGATTCGTTGAAAAAGGCCAAAAGCATAAGGTTTGCAGGCTTAAGAAGTCCATTTACGAACTTAAGTAGGCATCCAGATCTTGGAACATCCAGTTTGATGAGATAATCCAGTCATACGGATTTACTCAGTGTCCGGATAAGCAATGTGTGTACCGCAGAAGTGATGGAAACTCGGTGGTGTTTCTTGTACTTTACGTAGATGACATTCTATGGATTGGCAACAACAAGAAAGTGTTATTAGACTTAAAGGCATGACTGTCCAAGCAGTTTGATATGAAGGACTTAGGGAAGGGGGACATATCCATGAGATCAAGATAATTCGAGATCGTAAGAAATGTTCATTAACTCTCTCCCAAGCTTCATACATAGATACAATTCTGGCCCATTTTATCATGAAGAACTCCAAGAAAGGTTTTTTACCTTTCAGACATGGAGTGCATCTATCTTAAGAACAGTCTCCCAAAACTGTTGAGGAGATAGAGGCCATGAAGACAAGTCCTTATGCTTCGGCAGTAGGAAGTCTCATGTATGCCATGTTGTGTACGAGGCCTAATATCTGTTATGCCTTTGGCATTGTAAGCAGATATCAGATTAACCCCGGGAAAGCTCATTGGGAAGAAGTAAAATGCATTCTCAAGTATTTGCATAGAATGAGAGACCAAATGTTGGTCTATCAGGCGCCTGAGCTGGTACCCCGAGGTTACACAGATTCGGATTTCCAAGGAGACAGGGACAAGAGCAAGTCTACCTCAGGGTATGTGTTTACTCTGGGAGGTGGAGCCATAGTTTGGCAGGGTGTCAAATAGAAATGCGCGGCATACTCTACCAAGAAGGCTACGTTGTTGCATCAGAGGCAGCAAAAGAAGCAGTGTGGCTCAAGAACTTCCTAGTGGACTTAGATGTGATTCCTGGTTTGCAGAAGTCTAGACTTGATGATACACATAAGGAGAAGGTAAAATATTTACTTCTTTTTCAGATAGGTTGCTGCTGTTTTTTTTTTTTTTTTTTTTTGGATGGATTTGGTATCAATTTCGCTGTGTTGGTATTCATTGGATGGTTTTGGGAACGATTTTGCTATTTTGGCATTCATTGGACAGATTTGGATATATTTGGCTGTGTTGTTAAACTATCTTCAGTTTTGAATATATCTTGAAATCTTCTGTTTTCTATTGTGATCTGTTGGTATCAATTGGATGGATTTGGTATCATTTTGGCTGTGTTGGTATTCATTGGATGGTTTTGGAATCAATTTTGCTGTTTTGGTATTCATCGGATAGATTTGGATGTATTTGGCTATGTTGTTAAACTATCTTCAGTTTTGAATATATCTTGAAATATTCTATTTTTTATTGTGATCTGTTGGTATTAATTGGATGGATTTGGAAGGTTTGGTATCATTTTGCCTATGCTGATATTCATGGATTGATTTGGCTTCAATTTGGCTGAGTTGTTACAATATTTTTTGTTTGGAATATATCCTGAAAGCTTATGTTTTCACTTGGATATTTGTGATAGGTCAAAGGTGGGACTATAATTACTGGAAATAAGGACAAGTCAAGCCGAAGAAGTAATCCTCCCACCAAAAAGTTGGCAGCACAGTTCAATGGGAAAAAAGTTGTGACCATTGAGGATGATGATTTTAAGCCCCTTCCACCTAAAGTCCCATTGCAGTCGTACGTTCTGCCTCCTGGAGGATTCAATCCACTATTTCATGCCGCACCAGCTCAACATACACCTTTTCAATTAGCACCAGCTTAACATACAACTTTGGAATCTTCATTTCAATCCGCTTATAACAATTTAACTAAGTTATATAAATCTTATACTGTTACATTGCCCAAAATGACTGGAGATAGTGTATATGAAATTTTCGGAATCAAGCCACCTGATTTTCTTACAACCACGGTTACTCCTACAAGTACGAGCAAGAGCAAAGGCAACGATAATGTTCAAAAGTGATTGTGCTGCTTGTGTGAGAGTCCTAAAGGGCTTATGCACTTCTTATATTTTGTTGTGGTTTACGGATGGTTTAGTATTGACAATTAGTTGGTGCTTAATATGGTGTTAGTAGGCTTTTTAGAAATGTTTTATTGGTAAGCTTCTAAAACTTGTTCAGAAACTTTTTGTTGGTAGCTTGTTCAGGTGGCCTAACACATTTGGTCCTTTGGATTTAGTATGACATTATTAAGCAGTTATTTGTTCTATTTTTTTTGGCTAAATGCATTGCCTTTCAAATTTGGAAAAAAATTATGCAGTAGCTTTTCATATATATTTATGCTCAAATCCAATGATTTCAGTAGCTTCAATCTTTTTGGAAACAAGAATAATTATGGCAATTAATTTAAAAGTAAAGAGATTTGGCTTTTTTTTTTTCTTTTTTTCCTGCCCAGCGACTTAAATAATAGATTCGAAATTATCAAAGAGAATAGATTTGAAATGGTTATTACAAGCCAAAACCTTTTACAAGTCAAACAAATATAAACATGGTTGGGTCAAAGAAGGGGTTGACTAGCGGCCAACTGTTGATTCTATTAGATGGTTGCAATTCCCGTTAAAAATGACCATTTTTGATAAAACAAAATTTAAGTGGGACTAAAATTGGTGATTAAAACATATGAGAGACCAAAAATGGCATAACCTATGTTTTGAGGGACCAAAAATAGATTTAAGCCTTATATTTATAGATCAAGAGTGGCCTCTAACCTAGGCATCATGACCACCCAAAAGTTAGGAAAAGTCAAATGATCGACTTCACCTATCCATGGAACATATTTCATGTATTCATTCCTTTCAATATCACTTATTCCCATCAGTAAAGAGTAAGGTATGAGTGCCAACTCTTTTATATACTAACTTATTTCTTGTTACCGAATTCAACTCTCTTTGAATTAAATTTAGAACTCTTCTAAATTTGATCGTTTGCAAACTTTAGAGTTGACATGCTAACAAGTGCCCATACTGGGAATATACTCTCCTACTGTAAGGAGTGGTGAATCCTTTATTGATCAAAACTATTACACTTGTGCTTCGTATTGTATCCAATGTCTACCACTTGCATAACATTTTAAAACTATGTAAAAATAGAGTCAAAACACAATAATAGGGACAAGCGACCTCAAGTCTAACGATCTATTATACTCTGCCATTAAGAGAATATACCAATGACACTCAAAAGTATAACCCTTTGGTAATTTCTTAGCGGATCAGTCCACTGAACTTGTTCACAACAATTCACTCATGTATTATTATACAAACCAATTTATCCGTATTAATAATGCCCTTGTTTTGTTAATACTATGATTAGGGACATTTAAGAATAATAATATTATTTTAAGGACTTTTATCATTTGAACAAATATAAAACACGAATGATAAAAATGCCATATTATTCATTGCATAAATCAACCAAAATGCACTACTAAAAAATTGACTTTTCATGACATTTTTTATAAGCCACTAAAATAAAAATTTCATTATAAATATACAATTAAAGCATTATATTTATAACTACACTTTATTTTGATCTAATAATGCACTAAATACTAAATGTGATAAATAATATTATATAATGACAATATAAAAAAACTTATTAATACATTTTTTTCAAATATCATAATTGAAATTGCAATCATGATATTTTAAAAAATATTATATTTTGATATTATAAATATACCTTTTATATTATATTTATAATGAATAAAATAAAATTTAAATAAATTAGTAAAACAAAATAAGAGTACAAGAAAATTATAAGAATAAAAAATGTAAAATTTAAAAATAATGAAATCCCTAATTTTCTATTTTCTCATGTTTTACTCTTTTATCGGCTTCTCTCCTCCCCGTTTCTACTCCCTTCCGCGACGCCACCGACACAGTTACCACCTTTTTCATCATCTGTATCGTCTCTCTGCTCTCTTCCAAGCTACCCGACTAATTATTCCTCTAAGAATTTTGCTATTTGTAGCACAAATATACTAATTGTAGCACACAAAAAGTAGTAAATTTCCAAAATTGCCCTTCATGTATTAAAAAGTTATAAACTTAAAAACTTAAAAAAAATCTCCAGAAATTCAAAACCCCCTAAAAAATCTTATAAAACCCTTCCAAATCATTCAAAAAGCTTTCCAAAATCATAGAAAAACATGCAAACACTGATTTCCTTCGAGTGGGGATGAAATCTATTTCAAATTCACGCAAAATGGTAAGTTTTTTTATATTTTTTTATTGTTTTTAGTTTGCTGACATAAAAAATTGCACATATTTTACTATTTTGATTGACACAATTGCCTGCAATTGGTGAGGATCGCAATGAAAATCGTAGGTGTTTTGCGATTTTTTGTGTGATATTTGCTTTGTGTGGGCAAAACTTTATGGAAAAATTGCCAATGCTATGCGATTTTCTTAGAAATAATCGCAAGTTGCTTGAGATTTTTTCAGTGAAAATCACACAACATGTGCGATTTTTCACTTCTAACTCCCACATTGTTGGTGATTTTTTATATAACTCTAGCACTTTGTGTACGCTATTTATTTTAAAAATCCCACTTTATGTGCGATTGTCTTCCGACATATTGCCTAGTAGTGTGGAAGTTTCATATGAAAATCACCTATCTGCTCCAATTTTTGAAAATTATATATTTTGTATAGTTTGTTATTGTTTATGTCATTGCTTCTTATTAGTTTTAATTTGATTAATGACGCAGGATCCAAATGGATTGCCCGACCTTCAGAGGGATATGAGTCACGATTTTAGGTGTCCTGGATTTTTTCCTACCGAAGAAGAAACATACACTTATTATTTGGATTTAGCTCTTAGATTTCATTTCGAGCTGATTAAAGTAGGGAAGGGTAATAAGGGAAAAGGGGTCACCTATCGTTGCAACAGATTCAGAGATCCGTTTGAGCAAGGGCCTCTCCCCCAACAAAGGAATAACACCAAACGGAGAGGATGTAAGTGTATGTTCAAATTATATTGCAAGGAGGTGAAGGAAAATGGTTGGTGGGTCAAAGTAACACTGGGTGTGAAGTTAATACACAATCACACTGCTATAGTGTATCCAGAGGATCACAGACAGCTCAGCCGCTTGACTGATGAATCAAGAAAGGTTGCTAGAACTTTGAACAATGCAAATATGAAGCCAAAATGATTCAGAATCATCTTGCTGAGACGCATCCTGAAGATAATGTGATAGTGAGGTTGCTAAACAATCTGAAATCTGATCACAAGAAAGCAAGTTTTCAAGGTAGAAATATTGAGCAACAATTTGTCCATTACGCTGAGGAGAAGTATTATAATGTAAAAGTTTTGACAGAAGAGGGTACAGATGTGATCACACATGCATTCATAGCGCATCCAATGTTAATTCAATTGTTGAATAGATATTATTGGGTGATTATGGTTGATGCAACATACAAGACCAACAAGTACAATATGCCACTCTTTAAGATTATTGGTATGGCTCATTCCAATAAGAATTATAATGTTGCATGTGCCCTTTTGAGAGATGAGAAAAAAATTAGTTATGATGGGTGTTTGCACAGTTGAGAGAGTTGTTAGATGCTGAAAATGTTCCTAGTGTTATTGTTGCTGAACGAGAGATGAGGTTGATGGATCCTATAAGGAATCATTTTTCGGGATCACACCACCTGCTATGTTTGTAGCATATCGACCATGATGTTGATATTCAGTTGAAAAAGCTTCCTGGTGAGAGTGAAAGGAAAAAATAAATAAAAAAAGCTTTGGAAGACAATTGTTAATGCGCCAAAAGTTGAAGAGTATGATTTGTTATTGCAGCTTTTAAAGGATAGTTACTTTATAGTTGCGCCTTTTGTTGTTGTCTACTTGGAGAGGACGTGGCTGGTCCATAAAGAGATGATTTGTAGGGCTTGGACAAACAAAATTCTCCACTTTGGCAATACTAGTAATAACAGAGTGGAAAGTACTCATGCTGCACTGAAGGATTGGATGAATGCTGGCACCCATTCACTTGACACGCTATTTTGTGTGATTGACGACCACGTCAATTACCAGTTATCATAGATCAGGTAATTTTATTAATTAGTTTGATTCGCTACTTACTTTATTAATTTAATTTATGCACTTCTAACTTTATTAATTAATTTGATTCACTACTTACTTTATTAATTTAAATTATGCACTTCTAACTTTATTATTTAATTTGATTATCTACTTACTTTATTAATTTAATTTATGCACTTCTTACTTTATTAATGTATTTTAGGGAAACGCTTGAGGCATGCATTTCCAAGAAAACAACCGCTATGTTGTGTTTTCCGTATGAATTATTGAATGGTCACGTGTCGCACTATTGTTTGGAGTTGATCAGTGAACAAGTTGAAAGGATTACTAAGTTGGGCGCTGACTTGTTTGAGAGATGTGGCTGCGTCTACAAGGCTACGCATGAGATTCCTTGTGCATGTGAAATTTAGCACACGACACGATCACTGTTGAAATGGTGCACGAGTTTTGGAAGAGATTGACGATTGAGACATCTCAAGTGGATTCGAATACCATATCTGAGGAACCTAGGTATGTTTTACATTATGTATGTTAGTTAGCGAAGTTATGATTCATTTACATGTATTTTCATAGAGATTTTTTATATGTTATAATTTATTTTTTTTTAACAGATACTTCCGCGAGAAAATCATTCCTAAATTTGAGAGTAGCCCACGTGTGGTCATGCGTGATCGGATTGTCAAGATGAACGCGTCACTAAATCCTGACAATACAAGTGTGTTCGAGCCAGCTGTTTTGACAACATAAAGGGGTTGTCAAAGATTACATCCATCAGTGAGGCACAAGCTGAGTGCTTGCGATAAAGTTGCACAGCGAAATAATGCATCTGGGAGATCATCCAAAAGATCTTTGCAATTTGAGGATGGTAAGCGTTTTTGTGTCAATTAAGATTAACTCTTTACTTTAATTTTCTAATGGACTAAAATTACAATAATTGTTTATTTCCAATTTGTAGTTAGAGAAGACAGTGAGAGCAGTCCCCTGATACCAGATTATGTCCATCCTTTCTGTACTGGCATTTTCGACGTAGAGCCAGATGGCAATTGTGATTTTCGGGCTGTTACAGATGGTCTCTATGGCAATCAGGATGAATGGGAAACGGCTAGGACTGCCTCTATTGGAGAAATTCTTGTGTATCAGGATACGCACATACCACTTCTCTATGCTTGTTTACCACACAATCTTCCTCCGGACACTGATCCTATTGCTTGGGAATTGGGCGATTGAATCATTTTTCATCACCATGTACCAGTGCTGGCTGGATGAGCATCCCCGCAGACTTGTTTGCTATCGCCACCTATGCAAACGCCTTGGTAATCCATCTCAGTATAGCTCATGGCTGTTGTTTCTCCATTTTACCTTTGTGGCAGTTAGGTGATGGCACAAAACCATCTCGGCAGATAGCCATTGCCCACGTTCGTGGAAATCATTTTATACGGGTCAGTTTGACTGATGATTGCCCTGTCCATCAGTTGGCATATCTGTAGGGATATCACTGCGATGCGGTTATGGCAGAATTTGTAGCATCTGATGAATTTAAGAAGAGGCTTGACCATTGGAACAAGATTTGTGGACCATAAAGTATGCGACATTATATGTGACATTTCAATTTGATTTGAATATTTATTTTGTTTTTGTATTAATTGTCATTTCATTTGATTTTTAATTATCATTTCATTATAATAGTTTTCAAATTTATTTTCTAATATGGGGTCCTATATAAAATACAATTTCATTTAAAATAAAGTCCAATAGATATAAAGTCCACACAAAATACCAAAAAATCATAGCTAAATAAAATACAACAAAACCAAACAGTTATAGCTAAATAAAATACAAAACAACCAAAAAGTCATAGCTAAAATATCTAAAAATACCAAAAAAGAGTACAATACTACAATCACCCAGCTAAATGCCACCTATTCATCTCGGCCCTCAGCATAGCCTCGCACTCATCCGACTGTGGATATCTACCCTCTCTAATGATATGCAGAAACTCCTCAGATATATGCCTAAATCGACTCACCCACTACAAATTCAACACATTGCAATTATTAATTTCATATTTCATATAATAATATCAAAATATTATTAAATAAAACAAAAGAAAAAATTACTTACATATTCTGTGTTTGTACGAGGCGGAACTCCACCAAAATCAATAAGGGGCCATCAATGAACAGGTACGGGTGGGAGTGCTGGCGGTACCATGTAATGTACTGATCTGTGGAGGCGCCGGGGGAATCACAAGTCTAAAAATCCCCAGTACGTAAACTAGAAATATGTACCGACTGCCATAAACTCTTGGTGAACTCAAGATCGAAGTCCACACTGTAACCCCCAATATACGGCCGATGCGCCTTCTTCGGATAAAAAATAGCGAATGGGATATCCTGCACGTAGCCAAACTGTCGCACACACCTATCTGGCATGTAAGGCTCAACCTCATCTCTACATGCAATCAATCCTCGGTACGTGGTGATCGGGGTGCGTAAGTGTGCATACTGGCCATATGGGGTCCATGTCACTTGTAATATATACAACTATGGTCAGATATTTATTAAATATTTACAAATTAACTAAAAATTTAATTTTAAAATGTACAAAAATATTTTAACATACCTCATCGACTCTCAAGTGGTCAAGTGCATCGCGATACCTCTGTAGACGGGCACTCGCTCCCTGTCGGGGGCCAACAGTCCACAAAGCAGCTCGTGAAGTATGTTGATCATCAGCCATAGACACAGAATGGGGTCTGAAGGCTGGAAAATACTCATATATCCATGCCTGGAGCAATGTCAGACAACCCGTCATCTCGATGCAGCTACCTCTACTAGCCTTATCTAAATGCCTATATAAGTACGCTAGTGTCGAAGTACCCAAGAATGCTAATCAATGGTATGCAACTTGCCCTTGATCTGCACAATATGATGTGGTCTAAACCTATTAAAACTCTTGTCCACAAATAAAGTAGAACAAATAGCCAACCATAACCAAGCCTCCACATCATAAGGCAAGTGCATAGCACCCGTCTCTAAATGCAAGCGTCGCCTAAACACATAATCAGCCACTATCCCACCATCAGAGTGCATCTCGCTCCACTCCCCATCCTGCTCATACACCTGTAGCACGTCTCTACACAGACTTCACATAACCGACTTGGCAGTACAATTAGCGATCATACTACCATCAACAGGTATGCGAAGTATCTCCCACACATCGTGCAAGAGTATACTCATCTCACCGAGAGGGAGGTGGAATGTGTTCGTATCAGGCTGCCAACACTCAATAAATGCACATATGAGGGGGGACATCAATGGTACTGTGCACGATAGAAGGCAGGTGAGACAACCCGATCGACCTCAATAATGACTGCCAATCATCAGGCATCCCCTCAAACCAAGAAATTAATCTCTCACATACCCCTGCCCTATTGTGGCACCTCAAGGGCAACCTAGGTACCACAGCCTCTTCACCCTCCTCACCGTCCCGTCTATACTTCGAAGACACATGCCCCTTCCAACTGGGTATCACTGACCCATCAATAGGGCAACCCGTACAAGGCGTAGTCACAATCCTAGACGTATCGACCCTCCCACGCTTATTTGTAGCTAATTTCATAAAATATTTATTATAAATAAACTGAATAAACAAACATAAATAAAAAAATTCACTAATATTCTTCATATATCATAACATAATCATATAATCAAATTACATAAATAAAAAAATTCAATACTATACTTCATATATCACCACATAATCATATAATCAAATTACATAAATAATAAAAATCACTACTATACTTCAAATATCAGAACATAATCATATAATCAAATTACATAAATAATAAATCACTAATATACATCAAATATCATAACATAATCATATAATCAAATTACATAAATAATAAAAATCACTATTATACTTCAAATAACATAACATAATCAGATAATCAAATTAAATGAGGAAAATAAATAAATATACAAAAAATTAGTCATAAATTTAAAACCGACCTCGTGTGGGCTCCTCATCATGTCCTGAGGATGAGGGATTCCCCTGCCCGCCTATGAGAGGCTGCCCCCCTCCATCAATATCCTCATCTATCAAAAGATGGGATGAGTTACCTTTCCTTGCTTTCTTCTTCTTATTGGAAGCAGTGGGACGCTGTCGCGTGAGAGACTTCCCCCCAACCTACAACAAATTTTGTGAATACAACATTAAAACTACGAATATTAATAATAATTAAAAATTATAAAAACAACACTTAAAATGATATGTTTAAGCAAAAATTGCACCTAATGTGCGATTTTTCAGAAAACTATCGCCTGTCAAAGATGATAAATTTCTGAAAAATTGCACATAATGTGTGATTTCTTGGACAAACATCGCCACTGAACGGCGATAGTTTTTCGAAATATCGCAACTAAGTTGCAATTTTCTGAAAATTATTGCTGGTTAACTGCGGTAATTTTCACAAAAATCGCACCTAAGTTGTGCAAGGTCGCTCGAAAATCACAACTGAAGTGTGATTTTTCTGAGAAATATCGCACCCCGAAGGCGAGATTTCTCCAGAAAATCGCCATCTAGAAAATTACAGCGATATCTTTCAAGGAAATCGCCAACTGGGTGTGATTTTCTGGAGAAATCTCGTCGATCGCCGGCGATAGACTGAACTATCACCGGCGATCAGCGAGATTCGCCAAGAATATCGCACCCCGTTGGCGATTTTTTTAAAATTTAAACGAAATTTTAGAGTTTTTACCTGAACGAACAAGCCTTTCCCCTTTCCGGGACCAAGTGGTGGTTGAGAGCCGCCCGCATCCATTGTGCGATTTTTACATAGAGTTTTGGATGGTTTGAGAGATTTGAGAAAATATGAAATGGAGGGTTGATTTCTTTGGTTTCTTAAGCAAGTAAATAAATAACCCGGAAATGAGAAAAATCGCTTACAATTGGCGTTTCGGCAGCAAAATATTGCACCTGTTGCGCGATCTCTGTATGACAAATCGCCACACTAATCCGTTTATTCTAGGCCGAATCGCACCTGATGTGCGATTTTCATCATTTGTTTCAGATTAGTGTGATGATTTTTCGCAAATCAATCGCGCATCGTCAGCGATTTTTGTCCTCCTTGTTGCAATGTTTGTGCGATTTTACCTTGGATTTTTGCAAAATATGTGCGATTTTTCATTGGAATTGACACTTTCCAACTTCAAAGGACATTTTAGATATTTTATCAATTTTTTTTGTGTTAGAAATAGTTTTCCACTTCCTCTATTGGTCCGTGGACCGATCTTCTCCCTTGCCGCTCTCCCGTTTCAGATTTGTTCCCAGAAAAATAAAACTCTCATCCGTCGGTCCCTCTATCTCCGCCCAGTTCTAATCCTTAGTCCATCCCTCATTATCCTTCTTCCCCTTCCAATCAAATTTTCCCCAAAACCCATTTTTAATCCATCTTGTTTTGCTTCAAGGGGACCTCAAGTACAGCCCCAGATTTTCTTGCCTTTTCTCTGACAATCGGAAACAGGAGCATTTGGGGAAAAAAAATCATTTATTCGATATAATGTTTTATGTTTTTACTTCTCCGGTAAAAGAATTTGACATAATAATTTTTCTGTTGCAGGTTTCAAACAAAAGAGTATTTTCTTAAAGCGATGTATGTAGTTGCATTCCAGAAATCTTGATGCAGTAGTGATTCAGGTATGTGATTCTATAAATAGTACGATGAACTTATGTTTGAATTATATTTGTGGCATTTGCATATTATTGGGTTATTAATAAACAAATAGCTACAACATAAACACTGTTCTGATCTTTGTCTTGGCATAATAGTAAAATACATATGTTACAAAAACGAAAAGTGTAGAAGTTTAGGAGCAAGCAAAGGTAAGACCACCATTGTTTTGCTTCTTGCAGGTTCTTAAATTGTAATGCCTGGCTTCACAAACTTAGGAGCAAGTTGGTTTTGAACTTTTTGTGACTAATATGAATGTTGAACATTGAAAATCATTCTGCTATAAGTGAATGTCTACCAAAATATTCATTTCGCATTTATATTAAGGCTGCAAAGATATGTAACAATTTGGCAATGGTTGTGAGTATGTATGCTTGGTGTACAAAAGAATTTGACATAATAACTTTCTGTTGCAGGGTTTATACAAAATATTATTTTCTCAAAGGGATGTATGTAGTTGCATTCCAGAAATCTTGATTCAGTAGTGATTCAGTAGTGATTCAGTATGTGATTCTATAAATAGTACATATGACGATATGTTGAAAGGCTTGTGATTTGTTCAGACTGCTATTGATGCTCCTTCTGTGTATAGTGATATCCAGTGTCAGATAGGGTTCAACCCTCCTACAATGTGCCCAAGAAGAAATAGATGATGATCTCTTTGTTATGAAGTCATATGAGGAACTTGGTGGCCTTCTCTTATGCTGCTGTTTGTTATTGTCTCCTTTGTCAAATTTCTAAGGTCTGTTTGCTTATAGGATTGTCTACTTTTTTTGGTAGATGCTGGAACAGGAACGTCTAAATCCAGCACTGAAGAATTTGCAGCTTTTCCTTCAATAGGGGTTCGAAGTTCTCAGAGCCACAACTTTCGGAGAATGTCTTCACCAATCACTCATAGAGAATCAGACACCCTAAAATAAGCCACGAAGAAATTGGCTGCTTCACAAAGCAATGTAAGTTTTCTTATAGATGAATGTTACAGAGTTGAAGGGTTTGATCACTTTGAGGGGATATTATGGCTCAATTTGCCCCACCTGGTATTGTCTCAAGAATACATGGAGGGGGATTCTTTGAGTCTGCTCTGCAACAAGCTGGTTGCCATATCAGTGGAGGAACCCTTCAGTCCGATAAAAAGAGCACTTCTTGAAATTAAGTGGAGTAGGTTCTTTAGCATCGCACTATGTTTTTTTTTGTAGTGCCAGGATCCTAACCCGATCTCTAGATGCAAAAATTGAAATTTCTAATTAAGGCTATGGAGCCAAAGTCTAAAATTATGTATTAGACAGAAAACTTGAGAAAGGAGAGTTGTTTTTTGTGTTTTTTTTTCATAATTGTATTTGATAAAATATTAATAAAATATTTATTTATTATTTTATTCCAGTAATTCTTTTCTGTAATTAAAATGTAATTATAAATTATTTATAAAGATATTTGTAAGTATCATTATAGATATAAAAATGACTTTAAAAATTATTTATTAAAGCATTTTAAAGTGTCTTAAAATATATTTTTATAATACACTACTCTATCATGGCTTCACTTTGTATTTCTTAAAAATGTCATAATATTTTTAATATCATCATAATATCATGAAAATATGTGATTGATTCTGATTGAATGTCCATAATTAGTATATGGAATGATTTGATATTCAGTTTTTAATTGTAAACCCCTTCTACTAATATAAATAAAAGGGTTATTCATGTATTCAACATGGATCTAATACAAGAGACTTCTCTCATATTTATCTCTACATTGTTCTTACATTATTGTGTTAGTTTCATTAGTAGTATTTTTTTATAGCACGTTATCAACACGAGTTTCTGCCACTTACAAGATTCCGGTTGGGTAAGTCATAATCACATTTCACTTAGAGTTTTGCACAAAGATGTGGACTTGGGTTGGTCTTACATTCTGATGGGTATCTAGTGCTTCTACAAATTCAGGTACTCTTTGTTTTCTTTTACTTCCAGCAAATTTTGTTTTTGCTCTTTGTAATTAAGAAAACATATTTTAAGCATGTTCAAACTACTTTGTTATATGTGTGCTTATTTCCCAACCCCATTTGTTGATGGGATCTATTTACCTTATTGGTCATTTTGTGATCAGTTATGTGGTCATAATAAAAATGCTGATACCCACCAGAAGTTGGGCATCAATAATGATAACGATGGAAAATAAAAAGAAAGGTAGTGAAAAATGCTTTAGATGCTGGTATGAGAAAACCTGTTTCTGTTCATATTTATAAAACTTCATTGAGAGGCGTGATGTTGAAATTGTGTGGTGAAAAAGTCACTGATGAGAAGATGTTTGAGAAAACATATATTACCTTTCACGCATCTAATGTGTTCCTGCAGTAGCAATATTTTGAAAAAGGATACCATGCCATAACCATGGTTTGCTAGAAGTTATGGCCCTGAAGTTGCCTCTTGTCTTCACTAAAGCTGAATTTTAATATCTTGCTAAAGATTATATAATTCACTAAAGAAGTAAACTCAGGAACTAGAAATGTTTAGACATGTTTACTTTCAAAACTAGTGTTGCTCCATTTCCTGAAGCAAATGTGACAGCAGTATGCCAAAACATCTTGCAGATCTCTATCAAGAAGTAATGAAAAGGAAAGAGAAAAGATAGAGACAAATTTTATCTGCAATGACATTGATGTTGACCTTGGCCATATTAGCAATAATTTTGATGATTTTTCTACTTTAAATGTTGCTAATTTCTTTGTCAATCACCCTGACGGTGAAATCAATGTTGAAAATGTCCAGGAATAGTTATTTTATGAATTTGATGTAATGAGTTTTATTTAATGGTTTTCAATAAAACATTTACTATTTATGTCTATTTTATTGTTAATTATTTTACTTTAAAATTCCCTTTTAAATTGTGGAGACAATTATCAACGACAAAGAAATATGTCTGGTAGACAGTGCAACAACACATTCAATACTCAAAGATAGAAAATATTTCTCTAATTTAGTATTGAAAAAAAATTCATGTGTCAGCACTATATCTGGTAGCAAAGAATTAATTGAAGGCTCTGGAAGAGCAAATATAATTCTACCAGAAGGCACAAAATTTTGCATCGATGATGCATTATAATATCCAAAGTCTCCAAGAAATTTTTTAAGTTTCAAAAAAATTCGTAGAAATGGATATCATATTGAGACTGCTAGTGAAGGTAATATTGAATACTTGTTCATTACAAGTAATGTAGTTTGAAATAAAACAACTATAGAAAAATTACCTTCTTATTCTTCTGGTCTATATTATATTACTACAATTGAAAGTTATGCAACGGTAAACCAGAAGTTTACTAATCATGAAGATTTAGTCGTTTGACATGACCGGTTAGGCCATTCTGGTTCTATAAGGATGAGAACAACATTAATTCGTATAAGGCCAAACAAATTATCATAAATATTTTCCCCAACAAATTGGTTTTTGGTCAGGAACAAAATATCTCCCATCTTAAATCTTTTGGGTGTACGGTATACGTTCTAATTGCTCTGCCATAACGTACAAAGATGGGGCCTCCAGAAGAGGTTGAAAATATATGTTGAGTTTAAATCTCTAGTGACACTAAAATGTCTTGATTATAAGTCTAGAGATCTATTTACAACTCGATTGGTTGATTGTTAGTTTGACAAGTTAGTAACTCTGAAGGGAGACCTATTTACTGCTCGATTGGTTGACCGTCAGCTTGACAAGTTTGTTATCTCAACATTTGGGGGAGAGAATATACAGTTGGTTAAGAATATCAATTTGAATGAATTATTTGAAGGAAAACTGAACAAGCCCGGGCTAAATCGAAAACCTCACTTTCGTGCAATGCATTCCAGAATCGGAAGCTTTTGACCAAGCTCAGGCTCAAATTAGTTTATCCATGAATGAATCTAGGCTTATACTTATTTAATTTATTAATCGGGACACAAAAAATTAAATCTTTAATTAAATCGAAATATTAAAGAGTCTACCTTTTGTAGCGAAGTCCCTTGCCTAAAGAAAAAATCCAATCTTTGTTGCGATTACCACAAGAAATCCAAAGAATGACTCCGATCCAACTCCAAAATAGTGTGGGCTATTCTCTACGGAGTTACCCACGGCAAAATAAAGAAAACCCAAGAAACTTGCTTCGCAAGAAACTAAAAAACTGCTAAACTGAAACAGCCCCTGGCCGCCGGACTTCACTCCACTAAGCCGCCGGATTTCGCTGCTGTAATCCACCACCGGAAACTACCATGAACCAGTCGCGATCTGGACAACTGATTCCACGGATCACTCAACAAAAATGAAGAAGATCAACGTGGAGATCAGTCGGATCAGCACACCAGTCCGTGCGATAGTCGCCGGATTTTCTAGCGGAAAAACGATCCCAGCAGTACTAACGAAAACCCGACCAGCGGCTATCTAAGGGAGTAATCCGACCAAGATATCAACTGAGTTCTTCGAAGAAGAAAGCTTGCTTAGCTGACTTCGAGAAGAAACTTCGACGAGGAAGACGAAGTTCTCACTCTAAGCTAAACTTTCTCTCTCTAGCCTTTTCTTGGCTGCCAAGTCTCTTAATATCTTTCTTGCCAACAAGGATATTTATAAGGAGTTTCTAAGGAGACCTAATGGGCTCTCGAGTTGGGCCTTTTAATTTGACTTTCGTTGACCGCTAAGTCTTCCCGACTAATCAACTCCAATCGACCCAATTAAATTAATTTATTTAACCCACTTTGTTAATTTAATTTAATCGAACCCTTAGAATTAATTAATTCAAATAGAATTAATTTCATAATTCACTTTGTCGATTAAATATTAATTAAACCTTTAGGATTAATTAATTCACCATGTCGATTAGTCAAATGCATAATTAGTCGTACCACTAACGGACCAATTATGGAACTACCGCTCGAAAATGACTTTACATCGCGCCATTATATTTTATTCTATCTCCCCACATTAAAGATCTAACGCTCGTCGGTTTATCAATTTACTGACAAATTAATTCACCGACTTCTTGGTTTCTGAGATTAGTACCACTCGTCCTTTTATTATACCGAACATAAAGTTCACCGGCCGGGTTTAGTATAATAGACCTTACGAGCTCATCTCGGGAGCACCATCAACCCGGTGAACCGGTACGTGGATTCCTCCGGCTAGCAACGGCACGTAAGAAGCTAAACACTGCATACCCAACCTACCGAGGTATAGGCCTCAATTGACCGCACTCTTTGGCAAATCAAAGCATACGATATCCAAACCTCACGCCCGTCCCAATCTCGGGATTGAGAGACATAATACTAGGACCGAATTGACTACGCCGATCAGTATAAGTCAATTCTATCCAAACTGGTCGTGCTCAATATGCCCCGGGCATATTAGTATGATTTAAACTAGTTTAGATAAACTAATTTCCAAACCACACGATAACCTATACCGATAGTATGTTCAGACTATCTCGGTTACGAGCATACTTTTAATATGTCAATACTTTAACCAATAGCGGTATCTACTGTGTCTATCCACACCCCGTTATCTAGTTCTATGATATAAAGGAACAAATTTATACTGAAACAAAATGATATGTCAACTGTGGATATTAGTTTTTGATACAAGCCATAGCTTTTCTGTATTCAAAACTAACATTATTGCTATCTTGATCCTCGTACAAACCAATCTGAATTTGAAGTTCAGAAAGATAATTCATTTACAACATTTGGCTAATCAATTGCCAAATGCATTTTCTGACCCAAAACGTGTGACTAAATCACATATACCAGCTGTTAATGCTCCAATTAGAATCGATGTCCCTGAAGATGAATACAAACATAGAAATGATTGGCTATTTTTGAAAACGTAATATGCACACCTGAAGATGTGTAATAAAATTGGCAAAACATAAAGTTTTGGCCGTAAACTGAATATGATGAATACAAATAATCATTTACTATTTGCTGAATCCGGTAGCAAATGAATGAGTAAAAATTCCATTTAAAAGGATAAAGTGGTGGTATTTTTCTGTTAGTTTCATTGGTAGTATTTTTTTATAACACACAACTAATGTTTAAAAACTTTTTTAGGTGTCATTAAAAGTCTTTTTTGTAGTAGTAGTAGTGATACAAAAACTGAGGTATTTACAAAATATCATTCCTACAATGTCTAACACCAATCACTCGTTCACTTGAGACCAAACGAAACAATATAAATTTCATGCTTCTTTTGGGACAAGGTCTTAGTCAATGGATCGACTACATTATCGTCTGTAGGAATCTTTTCTATTCTAATTTCATTTTTACCAATTATCTCTCTAATCAAGTAATAGCATCTAAGGACATGTTTGCATCGTTGATGAGACCTTGGTTCCTTTGCTTGTGCAGTAGCTCTAGTGTTGTCACAATATAGTTTTATTATATCAACACTTGAAGGAACGACTTATAGTTCAGTTATGAACTTTCTAATCCAAACAGCCTCTTTCGCAGCTTGAGAAGCAGCAATGTATTCGGCTTCTGTTGTAGAATCTGCAATAGTTTCTTGTTTGGAACTCTTCCAACTTATACACCACCGTTCAGAGTAAATATATACCCTGATTGTGATTTGAAATTATCTTGGTTAGACTGAAAACTCGCATCAGCGAATCCACAACTATCAAGAATAAGTCATTAGTTATTCTCAAGTACTTGATTGCGGTCCATTGACTATCACCGAGATTAGGTTGGTATCTAATCATAACACTTAGAGCATGGGACACATCAGGTGATGTGAACATTATGGCGGTAAACTCTCATTCAGAAGAAGAACCAGCAATCAGTGCCAGTTTTTCCTCTACAATGAAATAGTTGGCGCAAAAGGAAGCTCAAGAGAGTCTCTCCAGCGTAAGTTCTAGCTCAATAAGCCCGTTTGTGGGTCAAAAACTCTGTGTCAGAGATCCACAAGCCTCATATATTGGACAAGTTACTAGATCGAGAGCCCAGAAAATGATTGGATTGAATCCAGCTTCAAAGTTCAAGATCAAGTCCAAGGCCCAACATGCCCAAGCCCATCTACGGATTTGAAAGCGCAAACCCATTAACGTTTCAAGATTACTCGATAATGGACTTCCAGATACAACATAGATGAGGAATGAAGCCCAAGAATAAAAGCTAAAGTTTGGATTAAGGAAGCATGAGGCCTGATTTGAAAATCTAAGGCTTCTCTAAGCCCAACTAACACTGGGAAAATCAAGTCTCTTCCTACTAGGATTATGTTTGGTTACTTTCTTAGTTTTGGAAGGTTTTGTAAGTCTATTCTAATTCAACTAGGATAGATGGAGTTTTTCCTTCTAACTAGAATTTTAATTCTTGTCTTTAATTTATCTCCCTTGGCCGAATTTCCTAAAGCTAAATAGAGTTGTAATTGGTTTTATTTTCTAATCTCTAAATCACTAGGATTTGAGATTACCTTTTTAGAATAGGAAAAGAAGACTTGTAACTGCCTATAAATAGGTCCCCATATTTTTGAATTTAATAGATTTTTTTTGCCCAATAAATTTCGTGTGAAATTGTTGAGTCGTGGACTCTTGAAAATCTCTTTGAGTGCTCTTGCGAGATTGTGAGTTGTCATTACGAGGAAACGTACACCCTTTCTCGTTGGTTATATTCAAATGGTTAGACTATTAAACCTTGTCATGATTTGACTAAAATCATCACAAACTATCACCCATCATCTATTATAATTTTTGCATAAAGAGGTTAAAGTCATAGCGTGTTTTCTTGAATTGAGCGATTTCGCCGCTTAAATTCATACTTGTAGAGATAATAGGAAGAAATAGATAAGAAAGGTCCATCAACATAAGTTCTTGTTCGTATAGGAACCAGCTTGTCAGCTTCGCTTTCACGTTGACTTGAATTCCGAAGAAGATAACCCGTCAGATTGGTATCAGAGCTCAAGGTCATTTTCGTCCTATTCTTCTATTATTTTTTGAGTTTTATTGTTTTCTTTTTTGTGTCTTTTTGATTTCAAAATTTATTCCCTGATTTTTGAAAATATCTTGAGTCAAATGGTTGAAAATCAGTCCAATTTTCAGTCCAAATATCTGTGTCAAAAGTTGTGTCTGAGGCCCCCTTAGGGAATCAAGCGTTTCTCCGTTTTTGAGTCTTTTTTTTGTGAATTTTGTTTTGTTTGAGTCTAGAAGTCCCCCTCTATGTATATTTTGTGTCAGTGTCGAGTTTTGGTGGTGAAAAAGTCAATTTTAGTCCTAGTCAAAAACTTTTGAAACTTGCCAAAATTTACCAAAATACCCTTTTCTTGAGTTAGGTGATTTTTGAAAGTTTTTGTGTCATTTTTCTAGTGTCAAGGTTTTTTTTGTTCTATTTGATCTATTTTGGATTTTTTGACAGGAAGTATGAGTTTGGAACTTGTAGAGGTGAAACGTATTTTCACAAATCATTGCACGAGGAACAAGGAGTTTGACAACTCTGAGGTTAGTGGGTGTTCTTTAAGTTTGAGTTGTGATTTTGTTGAGAATACTTGAAGCTCGATAACCTTACCCTGTTGTTGTGTACTTGAGGTAGAAATTCCCTCTCACAAATAGATAGCAGTTCTAAACTCTCGGAAAAAGTTTAAATATAGAGAGAATAGGCAAGAGTCAAAGAGCCAATCTTAAGAATCTGACAACTTCTGTAAAAGAAAAGCTCTTCTGCAAAAGTCTGGTTAAGTAAAGAAAATGACAAGCCGAGGTTACAAAAGTAACGAGTTCTAAAATTAGTAGGGAAGCAAATGAAATTCGGAGATAGAAGTGATCACACCTTGAAAAAGGATGGTAAAAGTTAAAATTGTCCGGTGTGTGTATAAACTCTTTCCTCTCATCTAGAGTTGAGCTCATGTTCTTGAGGGATCACAGTTTGACTCGAGAGAGTACCTGCTGATTTTTGGGTTTGTTGTGCTTTTGTGTGACTTAATAAGCATATATATTATATAGTACTTGTTTTTGTCACCTTTTTTTTGTTTCAAACTTTTTACTGTTTGTTAGACTTGTCATTGGATTGCTAGTTTAATTTTGAGTCTTTGTTTTCTTTTTGTGTCTTTTGAGTTTTAAGTTTTTGTTTTTAGTCTTGAGAAAAGGAAACCCGTCTTGAAAGAGTAAGTAGTTGTTGGAATTAAGGTTGACAATTTAGCAGCAGTTTGCCGCAAAATCGTGACCGCAAACAGACCGCGACGACCTCTCACGCTCGGGGCCTCTCCGACGCAGCTTAGCGCATTGCGCCATTTTTCCTGGTTTTCTCTTTACCTTTTTTTTCTTTGTTTTGTGTTTTTGTTTTTGTTTTCTTATTAAGTCTTTTGTTTCTAGTTTTACTTGGTTTTGCATTCTGTGTGATTTAACTTCTTTTGAAAGATGGTTCGTGCCACTAAGAATACAGCCTAAGAGGATCTAGCTGATCAAGAAGTCGAGGAACCTCGGCAGCCAATCTCAATGGAACAGATTGTAGCTTCTCTTGCAGGATTACAGATGCAGTTAACAGAGATGAACCAAAGTATTGGCAATCTAGAAGCCAATAGTAGGGAAGGATCAGTTAACTAATTTGTAGGATCACCACGTTAGAGAAGACCTAATCAGGGTCCCAGACTTGAAAGAAATCCTGAAGTTTCTTCCAACTTAAATTATGATTCTGATGATTCAGTGGCCTGTGTTGCATGCCACAAAGCTCCTAAATTTAGATATCAAGATAACATTAAATTTGAAATCCCTGAATTTGTAGAAAAATATGATCCTGAAGCTTATCTTGATTGGTAGTTTCAGATTGAACAGATCTTCAACGCCAACGATTTCACAGAGGAGCGAAAAGTCAGATTAGCCACCACAAAATGCAAGTATCATACAACAATTTGGTGGGCAACCATAACTCGAGAACGATGATGTATGGAACGTCCTCCGATCACGAGTTGGGAAGAACTTAAGGAACTCATGTGCAGTAAGTTCATTCATTCGTCTTTTATTCATGATTTACTTCAAAAATTGTATAGTTGCAGGCAAGGATCGCGAACTGTTACAGAGTATTACAGTGAACTTGAGTCCCTTCATTATAGCGTAGAAATCTATATGGATGATGATGCAGAATTTGTAAGGTTTCTCGTTGGCCTTAGCAAAACCATCAGTCAGAGGATAGAGCTCATAGGTAACACCGATTTAAAGGATTATTTTGAGAAAGCTTTGTTGATCGAGAAGCACCTCAAAGACGGGGACGAATCAAGTAGCAAGAAGTAGTCTTCTAGTAGCAGTTGGTCATAGGGAAAGAGTAACAGCATGCAGAGGAAGCCTACGCCACCCTCCCCCAATGCCAACGCACACGTCTCCACACCTATCCCTTCTAAATCTTCTAATTTTTGAAAATTTTTAGCTCAAAGTAGTAAGAAACCAGTTACTTGTTATAAATGTAATGACATTGGAAATCTACAAGCCAATTGCCCGAATAAGAGTACTTACACTATGAGAGGCAACTAACTTTATGTAATAGATGAGGAAAAGGATAATGATAGTGATTATGAGTAGATGCCACCTCTCATAGAAGAAGGTGAAGAGGATGATGAGCTCTTCATTGGAGACAGTGAAGCAGTTGAGAAGGAAAATCGACAAACCCTCACTGATGAGCACCCAGATGGACCGTTGGTAAGAAATTCCACTATTTTTATTGTCTATTCTTTGAATGCTCACTGACGTATCATTGTCATTGTAAAATTTTTAGGTGAACACTCAAAAATAAAATTTATAATTGACAAAACAAAAACACTAAAACTATGGTATTTAAGGTTTCGTTCCCATGAAATTTGTGGTCTTGAATGAAGTAGTTGTTGGGTTCGAGTCCTTACTTAGTATAATTTCTAGTAGTTTTAGTAGCCTATGAATCCAATAAAGGAAAATGTAAGATAGTGATTTGGTAAAAGTCATGTAAATAACAAAATAAAGAAAATAAAGATAGTATGGGTAAAAGGCGGAAAATCACACCACAACTAAGATCCAAGGGGCTATTGTAAGCAAATTATAATGCCATTGTTCTTAGACACTTTAATGCCATTATTACCGAATCTATAGGGACTAAAACTAGCCAATAATAGAAATAGGGTCGTCAATCCTATCTATTATCGATCCTATACTTTACCGGTAACAAGATGAAGCAAAATTATCCACAAAATTTCATTTGTTCATACAACCATGAAAAATTTAACACAAGATATCACTATTTTCTCAACCACATGTTTATCAAAGTAGATAATCCGCACAAAACTCAGCAATAAAGTAGATTCAAAATATAGCTCGACAACCAGGCAAAAACTATATCAATTAACATGAATTAATCAATTCTTGCATGAAATCCACTTAACAATATGCATGAATAACCAAAGAAGAGAACAAAGACCGCATGGAAGTAATGAGAATATCATCAGAATAGTTTGATTAGCAAGAAAGGTGAGGCCTTAGTATATATAATACAAGATGGCAAGATAACTCATCGATTCTTAGAACCTCCACCAAAAAGAAACAAAAATCTTCACTAAATCCTCTAGCTTGTTCTACATCTCTTCAAAATCCACTACCCCCTATTACTTAGAAGGGTAGATTTCCATAGAATCTACTTAGAACATGGATGTTCTAAGACAATTCATAGTGTGTGTGTGTGTGTATGTGAAAAGATGAGAAAGTGTGTGTTTCTTCCTCACTAATCTACTCTCTCTAAACTATGAAAAACACACTAAGGTGTGATGGTATATGTCTTTACAAGGTGCCTTGGTCATTAAGAAAGGTCACAGAGAGCTAAAATTGGTATTACATAAGAAAAGTCATGCCAAAGGTAAAGTTGGAACTTCAACGGTGATTTTCGGGTGACAACCAGGCGGTGGCGCCATGGTGATGCCGAGGGCGGCGGCGATCAGGCATTGGCGCCATGTGGATGCCGGTGTTGGCGATGACCAGGCGCCAGCGCCCAGTGGACGCCGAACTCGAAATCCTCTTTAATTCGCGTCATTTCCGAATTCTTCTCTTTAAGCTTCAATCTTACGTGATTTACTGCTTTTTCCAGCAAAAGTCTTTAACTTTTATCCAAAATCTCCAAAGTGCCTCCTTACTACAAAATCATGCAAATCCAACTATAAGTGCATTGAAAGCTCATAAAAGATGTTATATTCATTGAAAACCAACTAAAAGTAAGCTAAACATGTATATTTTGCTTGTCACGTCACCCCCTCACACTTAAGACTTTGTTTGTCCTCAAGCAAACTAGTCGAGAAAATAAATAGAAAGTGAGTCCAAAATATAATAATTAGGTCTAAGATTGTTTTTTTTTCTCCCCCACCAAGCTAAACATGAAATGCATGCACTCACTTTGCACTCATTATATCATATAACTTCCATAATTAAGCAAGACAAACATGATATGGATTATCTATCAACATCAATTGACCTTATCACCTCGCACTTTCAAGGATACACTTAATAACACTCAAAGTTCATAGGTTTTGAAATTTTCAACAACGCTCAAGTCAATTGCATGACAGATATTCAACCATAAGCTTCACTCAAGATTACCTCGCCACCCGCCTATTGCGAATGCAACACATTGATCAAAAGGACATTTATTAGGATGTAACAGGGCTAAGAAAGTTGGCTAAGGACAAGAAAATGTCAAGGTTTGAAAATTGGAGTTATCGTAAAGAGATTTGCATTAATTGGATGTTTCATCAACTACTTCTACTTGGATTCTTCAACTACTAATGGAGGTTTAAGGCTTAGATTTCATTTACTTCCCTATTCTTATTTATTTATTTATTTATTTTTCTAATACTAAAAACTGAAAACTATTAACTAAGAATCCATTAATTATTTTTCATTTCCACATCCAATCACATACAAACTCTTTAAGGGTCTAAAAACAAGGCTTCAACAAAGAAAAGGGCTCAAGTTGGCTTATTGGGATAAAATGAAAACAATGAAAAAGATGAAGGTCAACTTGGTTATTCCTGAGGGGTTAAAGATGATTACGGGTAGTGTAAAGCAAAGAAAAGGTAAAAAAAAAAAAAACTGACTAATTTCCTTCATCACTTCAATGTATCTCAAAAATGTAAAAGGTCTTGATATGTATGCTAAAGTCAAGTTCTAGATTCAATCATTCATGCAAGACAAATCACACAACCAAAGAAAAATGAGCAAGCAAATAAGAAATGCTCACTAAAGGCTCAAATATGCTCACATAAAATCAAGGGTTGAAATGTGATTACATCTCAAGATGTCAACTAAGAACTCACATCATACCTATCAATGCTCAACCATTTCCATCATATTTCCACCAATCATGCAATGCAATACACAAAACTAGCTTGAAGGGGTCCTTTTTTTTTTGGAAAATTTTTAACAAAATCCAAAATAGAGCAAATTTTTCAAAATTAACCACAAAATGGACTCAGCTTCACTACTAGTTTCTCAATTAGCAAGCACGAATACTTATAACAACTTATGTTTATCTACCCCCCACACTTAAAATATACATTGTCTTCAATGTATCAAAACAAAAGTGGGCAAATGAGGTACCAATTTCTTTTCCTTTAGATTCATTTATCACAATTAAACTCATGCCCATATAATGTTAGCCAAATACCCAATGTAAATCATTCACACTTTAATTAAAAACATAAAAATAAACACACCAAAGCAAATAAAAAATATTTAGATTGCAAAGTGTCAACAAAATATAGTAAGAAAGTAATAGTGGTAAGGATTCTCAAACTCTTGTTGTAAAGGAACTAAAGGTGGAGGAAAACCAATAGTGCATCACTCTATAAGCTTCCTCTTATAGAGGGTTGAACGATATATCAACAACTGAAAAATAAACAGTCAAGTTTCAGTATTACTTTTTCAAAAATATTGAAATCCTCAAAAGACAATATAATCTTCTACTGACATCTCTCACACTGGGATTAACGCAGGTCACGACGGGTGAACGTCTACGCCGACCCACATTTTTTCGAGAAGAACCGAAGTTCATTAATTTCTTTAGCTGACCAACGATCTTATGATCAATGAAATTAATAGTCAATAATTTTAGCCGTACACGAAGATAGCGTAACCTCGATGGGAGGGATACTAAAAATGGTACACTAAGTGTATGCCATTACGTGACTTCTAAGTTTGTTACTTAGGATACTAATGCGCCTCGGATGGCAAGGGTGTCACAACTTTCTCCAATTAAACTCACTATAGTCATCCCTTTAGAAATTCATTCTGGTGATATATGTGGTTGAAAACTCATCCGATAGGGATGAAGGTCTAAGCCAGCACACAAGTTTAACCACATCACCAATGAACCCGTAATGGAGGCCATAGGGATATTTACCAACCCGCTCACACTTAGATTTTTAAGTTTGAGAATTTTTCCATTTTAACATGCAATATCTTAACAAAGGATATTCGCACCCATAAAACCATTGGAGTTTTAATATGCGAATAATCTACCTTAGTTAATTGCACTTTACTTTTTAAAACATTTTGGTTTTCGTTCATGCAAATAAATCAAAAATACACAATCAATGAAAAGACATAAATACGGGAAATTAAAGAAATAAAATTTCCCGACTATTATGGCCTTCTCTATCGTTGATTCCTTGACGCCTTGTTGACACGTCCCGTCATGTCCCTCCCACTTGTTATTTGGATTCCTCTCGATTCGTCCGGGTTTTCTCGAGTTTCAAAGTAATTAGGAATCACCCAAAATTAGAGAAACCAAAACCCACGAATATAAGTCATCCAATATAACATCTTCGTCATAGTACATAAATTCCTATATACAAAGGAATTTTTTCTAGGAATTTAAAGACGACATAATTAGATCAAATCCTACTACAAGATTTATCTAATTCTACACGGCTTCCAGCTCGTGGTTATTACTATTACAGACATTCTCATTCAAAAACAATACGAGCCCGGACATGTCTCGGGGTTTATAAATGAAAAATAAATTCTACCATAATAGTGAGGAAACTAATAACCACCTATTTAAACATTTCGACAAAAATAATAATGCCAAAATAAAGTCGTGTAATAAATTAAACAAGTATAAAGCCAAAACACTCGCTTTAATACCAATTTGAAGGAAAACAGAACAAGCCCGGGCTAAATCGAAAATCTCACTTTCGTGCAATGCATTCCAGATTTGGAAACTTTCGACAAAGCTCAGACTCAAATTCATTTTCCCCTGAACGGATCTAGGCTTATACTTATTTAATTTATTAAATCGGAGTACAAAGATACAACCTTTAAATTAAAAGCGGAACCTTTAAAAGTTATACCTTTGAAGCGAAGTCCAACGCAATAAGAAAAATCATATCTTTATGTTGCGATCACAACCAAAATCCAAAAGATTACACCAAGAAACTTTGAATATTGCGTGGCAATAATCTATCGAAGTGTGCTACCAAAGCCCACAAAAACCCACTAAGAAAAACCCTTTGAAATAAACTAAATATTCTCAAAATCCGATCTTAGCATCAGCCCATTTGCTGTCTGCTGTCCAGCTCCAGTCCACCACACAAAAACCCACAAAATCCAGCCTCTTAGTCACGATCCAACGAGCCCAAACACGGATCACCAAGAGAGAGATCAAACGTGATGAACCCAGATCAAGCACCCTAAGAGAACTAAACTTTAAACTGACCAAAAATAAAGAATGTGGTGGAACTGCTCAAGAAAACCGGCGGACAACAGTAAAAAATCTAGCGGACATCAATTTAATCCATGGGCTTCGATAAAACTTTGATCTTTCATCTTAGTTTGATTCGAGAGAGTGAGTATCCAAGTTCGACTTTGAGAAAAAAAACTTCAAGAATGTGAAGTTCTCTCTGTAGAACTTTCTCACTCTAAGAGGAAAGACTTGTCTTGCAAGGTTTTTTTCTAAAGTTTCTTTGATCTTAAGCTTTCTATTTATTGAGAGCTCTTAAGGAGACCTAGTGGGCTTTTGAGTTGGGCCTTTTAATTTGACTTTCGTTGACCGCTTAGTCTTTCCTAGACTAATCAACTCCAATCGACCTATTCGAATTAATTTCTTAACCCACTTCGTTAATTTAATTTAATCGAACTCTTAGGATTAATTAATTCATATAGAATTAATTTTCTTAATCCACTTTGTCAATTAAATATTAATTAAACCCTTAGAATTAATTAATTCACTTTGTCGATTAGTTAAATACATAATTAGTCGTACCACTATCGGACTAACTATGGGACTACCGCTCAAAAATGACTTTACATCGCGCCACTATATTTTTTTCTATCTCCCCACATCAAAGATCTAGTGCTCGTCGGTTTATCAATTTACTGACAAACTAATTTACCGACTTCTTGGTATCCGAGATTAGTACTACTCAACCTTCTTATTATACCGAACATAAAATCCACTGGCCAGATTTAGTATAATAAACCTTACGAGCTCATCTCGGGAGCACCATCAACCCGGCAAATTGGTACGTGGATTCCTCCGACTAGCAATGGCACATAAGAAGCTAAACACCACATACTCAACCTACCGAGGTATAGGCCTCAATTGAATGCACTCTTTGGCACATCAAAGCATACAATATCTAACTCTCATGCCCGTCCCAATCTCGGGATTGAGAGACTGAATACTAGGACCGAATTGACTACGCCGATTAGTACAAGTCAATTCTATCCAAACTGGTCGTGCTCAATATGCCCCGGGCATATCCATGTGATTTTAATTAGTCTAGATAAATTAATTTCCAAACCACACGATAACCTATACCGATAGTATGTTCAGACTATCTCAGTTACGAGCATACTTTTTATATATCAATAATTTAACCAATAACAGTATCTACTGTGTCTTTCCACACCCCGTTATCTAGTTCTATGATATAATGGAATAATTTAATACTGAAACAAAATGATATGTCATCTGTGGATATTAGTTTTTTATACAAGCCATAGCTTTTCTATAAAACTAACAACGGCGGAACCCGGTCTTATAGCCTCGTGAACGTTTGCAGCTGGTGGCAACCCGACGGGAAACAGGTGTTGTGGTGCTTTTTTTCTCGATCTTCGCATAATTGCTTCCACTTGACTTTTACACGATCTAATTGCACCAAATCATTTACCTACAACACACGAATGTGTTAAAAAACATCATACTCAAAAATCCCCTTGAAATCCATGACTTATTAGCAATTTAAAATTTTGAAAATCTAAAAACTAGAAAATGAACTAAAAAGTGCTAAAAATGCTTGGGTTGTCTCCAAGAAGAACTTTGGACTTTAGAGTCTCCGGCTAGATTTGTCTTGAGTTATAGACTCAAGAACCTTCTAAATTCCTTGTGTCATGTGCATTGGATGCACTTTCCTCTCTTTTCTTCAACCAACTTGCCTTCATTTCTTTGAACTTTTCCCTTTGTCTATCTCTTCTCCTTTTTCTCCTTGATCGTTCTTTCTTTCTTCTTGCTTCTTCACTATCATTTTCAATGTCTGCTTCTTAATCCAATTCCTCATTTCTTTGATGTGGTGGCATTTCCACATTCCTCCATGCTTGAGCTTCCTAAATTCAATCCCATCAACCTTTCTTTCCACTTCATAAATTTTTCTTGACAAGTCATAAAAGCAATTCTTCTCTTGTAACATCATAGCTAGTATATATTTTTGTAGGTTGAGAGATTCTTTCACCAATTCCTTAACTCTTCATTAGAGTTCTTCAATGATTTAATATCCCACTCTTTCTTGAACTTTGTAACAATATTCCTTCTTTCTTTGTCCTTATTTGTAACATTCTTCAAGATCCAATTTCCTACTTTGTAACGTGGAATGTAGTCTAATGTCTCATCTACAATTAAGTTTCTCAATTCATTGTTCAACCTATCATGTTCCTCCAAGATATTCCTAGGCTTTTCTTTCTCTTTAAAACCCTCTTCAATCTTTATCTCACTAGATGATTCCTTATTTTCTTTTTCCTCACTGATAGCTCCCACATTAATGAGTTCACAACTAGGTCCAGAAAATTCCCTTAAAGGATACATCTTGGGCTCCTTGAATTAACATTCTTCAACATCAACACCCTTCAAATATTTAATCCAAGGTCTCTCTATTTGATTCTCTTGACAACATTGCACAAATTCATTCTCATGACCAATATAGTTGGATCCCATTAAGCAAGCTTTCTTAACTTTAAACTCCCTTGACACACTTGGTACTTCTCCTATTGGCAACTCAAGGTTTCCCTCAACTTCCATTTGAGACTCACTCTTAAGTATCTCCTCTTTATATTCCATTGCCACTACTTCCTCTTTTTGCCCCAAGGCTTCTCCCTCTAATGTGTTCAATGATTCCTCCTTAGTTGTATCACTTCTATTTTCCAATATGAGTAGCGCATCCACTGCTTCCATAATAAACTCTTGAGTGTTTTCTCCCCATGATTGTGTACTAGATGATGGAGTTGATGTTTATACTATTTCCTCATCATCATCATCTATCTCCACATCTTTGCAATACTCCTTATTTTACTCAAAGAGCTTGTTTGCATATTCTTCTTCATCAAACTCATCTTTTTTGAACTCTATCTCATCCAAATCTCTCATATACCCATCAATCCAATCCTCATAGGACATATTCTTGATTTTCTCAATAGTCTCATAGTATCCATCTCCAAAATAGCCACTATATTTGGAACCTCCTTGGACTTGATTACAATTCCCATATCTCCAACTTGACAAACCGGCTCCAAGTGAACACCTCACTTGTGGCTTTGGATCTCTTCCATATATATCATCTATACTTCTCATGTTGATTCTTGGCTACATTGTTGGGTAATTGCAACCATTCCAAGATCTCTCTTCCTTGTAATAACTCATTTTCCTTCACAATCCATCTACTTTACAAAAATCAACAAGCAAACTATGTAAGAATAAGTTAAGACACGAAAAAAAGAGAAATAAAGAAAATTACTACACTTAACACATCACTAACAAGTACTCAAAAACTCATAAAAACAACTAAAAACTACTAAAAATGCAAAACAAGTAAACACCACAAACTTTCAACAACAATAATCACTCAAAATAGACAAATCCCCGTCGATCGGTGCCAATTTTTGACGTGTTCTTGTTGTTGTAAAAGTTTTAGGCAGACACTTAAAAATAAAATTTATAATTAACAAAACAAAAACACTAAAACTATAGTATTTAAGGTTTCGTTCCCATGAAATTTGTGGTATTGAATGAAGTAGTTGTTGGGTTCGAGTCCTTACTTACTACAATTTCTAGTAGTTTTAGTAGCCTATGAATCTAATAAAACAAAATGTAAGATAGTGATTTGGTAAAAGTCATTTAAATAAAAAAATAAAGAAAATAAAGATAGTATGGGTAAAAGGCAGAAAATCACACCACAACTAAGATCCAAGGGGCTATTTTAAGCAAATTATCATACAATTGTTCTTAGACACTTTAATGACGTGATTACCGAGTCTATAAGAACTAAAACTAGCCAATAATAGAAACAAGGTCATCAATTCTATCTATTATTGATCCTTTACTTTACTGGAAACAAGATCAAGCTAAATTATCCACAAAATTCCAATTGTTCATACAACCATGAAACTTGTAACACAAGATATCACTATTGCCTCAACCACATGTTCATCAAAGTAAATAATATGCACAAAACTCAGTAATAAAGTAGATTCAACATATAGATCGACAACAAGGCAAAAACTATAGCGATAAACATGAATTAATCAATTCTTGCATGAAACCCACTTAACAATATGCATGAATAGCCAAAGAAGATAACAAAAACCGCATGGATGTAATGAGAATATCATCAAAATAGTTCGATTACCAAGAAAGGTGAGGTCTTAGCTTCCATAATACGAGATAGCGAGATAACTCATCAATTATTAGAACCTCCACCAAAAAGAAACACAAACCTTCACTAAATCCTTTGGCTTGTCATACTTCTCTTAGAAATCCACTACCCCCAATCACTTAGAAGGGTATATTTCTCTAGAATCTACATAGAACATGGATATTCTAAGAAAATTCATAGTGTGTTTGTGAAAAGGTGAGAAAGTGTGTGTTTCTTCCTCCCTAAGCTAATCTCTCTAAACTATGAAAAACAATCTAAGGTGTGATGTATATGTCTTTACAAGGGGCCTTAGCCATTAAGAAATATTCCAGAGGGCTAAAATTGGTATTACAAAAGAAAAGTCATGCCAAGGAAAAAGTTGGAACTTCAGCAGTGATTTTCGGGCGACGACCAGGTGGTGGCGCCATAGTGACACCGAGGGCTGCGACGATCAAGCATTGGTGCCATGTGGACGCTGGTGTTTGTGGCGACCAAGTGCCAACGCCCAGTGGACGCTGAACTCAAAATCTTCTTCAATTCACTCCATTTCCAAATTCTTGTCTTTAAACTTCAATCTTGCGTGATTTACTCCTTTTTCTAGCAAATGTCTTTAAGTTTTATCCAAAATCTCCAAAGTGCCTCCTTACTACAAAACCATGCAAATCCAACTATAAGTGCATTGAAAGCTTATAAAAGATGTCATATTCATTGAAAACCAACTAAAAGTAAGCTAAATATGCATGATTGTAGGTAATAAAAAGGTATATTTTGGAGTCATGTCACTCCTACTCTCCAGATTCGAACCCTACGCAGCGCAACAACATATTTCGTATGTGGTGTAAGACAGTAGATAACAGAAGCGACTCTTGATCGTAGATGGTGGAAGTTGTACAAATGTTGTAAGTGAGTATTTGGTTAAGTTTTTATCAATAACATGTTTGCCCCATCCTATGACTTACAGGTTGCAGTGGCTCGTAAAAGGTGGAGAGAAGAAAGTCCAATACCAAGCACTAGTCACCTTCTATCTTGGTCCAATCAAGGAAGAAATACTGTGTGATGTGTTGCCAATGGACGCCTGTTAAATACTTCTAGGAAGACCTTGGGAGTATGACAGAAGGGTCACCTTTGATGGTTTGACCAACAGGTATTCTTTCAGGTAGGACTGGCAATTGCTAACACGACACGACAACCCGACACGAACACGACATGAAAAAAAGTGATTTAGGATTGAGATTTTCGACAAGTATAATAAACTGGCCGGGTTAGGGTCACCACTTTTAAATTGTGGGTCGGATTAGAGTCGACACGATGGGTTGGCGGGTTGACACGTGAACCCGTTAAGAAATTTTTTTTTGAAATTAAATTTTGTAACCTTAATAATTAAGAAACTTTCAAATTCCCAAATCAAAAGTTCAACACGAATTCCTATGGTGTTATTTTGTTATTTAAACTTTCTAATTTTAATTATCTTTGGATTTTATTTATTTTGGTTGGATTGAATTGGATTTTGATTGTATTATGAAGAATTTGAATTGATGAAATTTAGGTTGATGTCATGCGTAAGGATGTTATGATTAAAATTAAATTGATGGATTTGAATTTGATAGATTCAAATTTTAGATGGTGTTATTATAAGTAAAAATGTATGGTTTAGTCTATTTACAAATTCAGCCCCTATTTCTGTGGTGAAGACTTGGGTCGAAAAATCACCTATCAACAATTAAACGGGTTACGTGGGTTAGGTTCGAGCCGACACGATTATAAACAGGTCGGGTTCGGGTTGGAGTTTTCGACATGATTAATTAAATGGTTTGGGTTAGGTTTGGGGTGTTCTCGACACGCCAACACGCCAACCTGAACACGACAACACGGACACGACACGAATTGTCAGCCTTACTTTCATGTTCAATAGTAAGAAAACTAACTTGTTACATTTGTCTCCTGCACAGGTTTCTCGCACGCAAGAAATGATGCGAGAAGAAAAGAGAAAGTCAAAGCAAGTCAAGCCTAAGAAATCAAAAGTAGTACAGGCAGCAAAAGGCAATTCAAAATTGGCCTTGATGTCCCGAGGGAGTCCTACGCAAATTCAACCCTGCCAAGGGCATAGTTGTCTTCTACAAACTTTTAATATACCTTATTATCTTTTTCTGACATTAAGGCATAGGGAAAGAAGGTCCACTAAAAGGTTTAAGAATATCAGGAAGTCTTCACGCGAACGTTCCAAAAAATGCAAGAGTCCTAAAGATGGTAAGTTAGAAAGTTTTTCTATTGTGTTTTCTAATCCTTTGTTTGATTATGCAGACACATCATATTCAAGGACAAATCATTTTAGGCAGGGAGGGAATGATGTGAACATCATGGCGGTAGACTCTCATTCAGAAGAAGAACCAGCAATCAGTGTCAGCTCTTCCTCTACACTGAAATAGCTGGCGCAAAAGGAAGCTCAAGAGAGTCCCTCCAGCGCAAGTTCTAGCTCAGTGATCCCGTTTCTGGGTCAAAAACTCCATGTCACTAAAAGGTTTAAGAATATCAGGAAGTCTTCATATGAACGTTCCAAGAAATGCAAGAGTCCTAAAGCTGGTAAGTTAGAAAGTTTTTCTATTGTGTTTTCTAATCCTTTGTTTGATTATGCAGACACATCATATTCAAGGAAAAATCATTTTAGGAGGGAGGGAATGATGTGAACATCATGGCGGTAGACTGTCATTTAGAAGAAGAACCAGCAATCAGTGTCAGCTCTTTCTCTACACTGAAATAGCTGGCGCAAAAGGAAGCTCAAGAGAGTCCCTCCAGCGCAAGTTCTAGCTCAGTGATCCCGTTTGTGGGTCAAAAACTCCATGTCAGAGATCCACTAGCCTTATATGTTGGACCAGATGATTGGATCGAATCCAGCTTCAAAGTTCAAGATCAAGTCCAAGGCCCAATAGGCCTAAACCCATCTACAGATTTGGAAGCCCAAGCCCATTAACGTTTCAAGATTATTCGATAATAGACTCACAGATACAATGAAGATGAGGAATGAAGCCCAAGAATAGAAGCTGAAGTTTGGATTAAGGAAGCATGAGACCTGATTCGAAAATCCAAGGCTTCCCTAAGCCCAACTGACGCTGGGAAAATCAAGTCTCTTCCTACTAGGATTATATTTGTTTAATTTCTTAGTTTTAAAAGGTTTTGTAAGTCTATTCTAATTCAACTAGGATAGATGGAGTTTTTCCTTCTAATTAGGATTTTAATTCTTGTCTTTAATTTTATATCTCTTGGCCAAATTTCCTAAAGCCAAATAGAGTTGTAATAGGTTTTGTTTCCTAATCTCTAAATCACTAGGATTTGAGATTACCTTTTTAGAATAGGAAGAGAAAACTTGTAATTGCCTATAAATAGGCCCCCATATTTTTGAATTTAATAGATTTTTTTTTCTTAAATAAATTTTGTGTGAAATTTTTGAGTCGTGGACTCTTAAAAATCTCTTTGAATGATCTTGCGAGATCATGAGTTGTCCTTGCGAGGAAACTTACACCCATTTTTTGTTGGTTATAGTCGAATGGTTGAACTATTAAACCTTGTCACGAATTGACTAAAATCATCACAAATCATCACCTATCCACTCTTATAATTTTTGCACAAAGAGGTTAAAGTCACAGTGCGTTTTCTTGAATTGAACGATTTCGCCGCTTCAATTCATGTTTGTGGAGATAATAGGAAGGAATAGAAGAGAAAGGTCCATCAACACAAGGGTCTTGTTCGTGTAGCAACCAACTTTTCAGCTTTGTTTTCACGTTGACTTGAAATCTGAAGAAGATAACCCGTCATCAGGTCTTGTTCACAACATTGCATACATGATAGATTATATAGCAGAAACATAAGGGATATCTTGCATGCGATGTTTGTCAACATCTATCACTGGGCACATTTTCTTAGAAAAGTGAATCCCATGTGTCATTGGAAAAAACCCTTTCTTCGTTTGATCCATGCTAAATCTCTTTAGTATTTTATTAATATATATTGTCCGTGAAATACCAATTAACCTCTTAGATCTATCACGATAGATCTTTATCCCTAAGATATAGGTTGCTTCTCATAGATCCTTTATTAAGAAGTTCTTTGACAACCACTTGTAGATTGATTTACGTGCAGGTTTGTTATTTCCCATAAGCAATATGTCATCTATTTATAGTATGAGGAAAACCACAATGCTCCCACTAATGTTTTTGTACACACGAGGTTTTTCTTCATTTTTTATAAAACCAAACTGTTTGATTATCGCATCAAAACAAATATTCCAACTTATTGAAGCTTCTTGAGTCAATAAATAGACTTCTACAGCTTACATACATTTTTAGGGTCTTTTGATATGAAACCTCCAGGTTGTATCATATACCCATCTTCTTGAAAATTTTCGTTAAGAAAAGCAGTCTTAACATCCATTTGCAAGATTTCATAATCAAAGTATACAGCTATTGCAAGTAAAATCCTAATAGACTTCAACATAGCAACTGGTGAAAAGGTTTTGTCGTAGTTAATACTATGTCGTTGTGTGAAACTTTTTGCAACCAATCGTGTTTTGTAGGTAGACACTCTACCATCCATATTAGTCTTTTTCTTTAAGACTCATTTACACCCAATAGGTTTAACCCCTTTAGGTGGATCAACCATGGTCTAAACTTGGTTCTTGTACATGGAATCCATTAAAGATTTCATGGCTTGGAGCCACTTCTCAGAGTCCTTATCACATAAGACCCCATCGTAAGTAGTAGGTTCATTCTTAATGATAAACACATCATCATACCTTTCGGGTGGACGATGTGTCCTACTAGACTTACGTGTACCTTGTGTATCTTGTTCTACTTATTATGAGATGTTATTTTTTGGTACTTGAATTTCTTCAAGTTCCACTGAGCTCTCACTTGCCTCTTCTAGAATAAACTCTTTTTCTATAAATGTGGCATGTTTTGAGATAAACAGTTTCGCTCATTGGGATTGTAGAAGTAATATCCAAAAGTTTCTTTCGGATATCCTACAAAATAACATCTTTTAGAGTTAGCATCAAGTTTGTCTGATTATACCTTTTTAACAAAGGCAGGACACCACCAAACCTTCAAATATTTAAGGTTTGGTTTCCTTTCCTTTCCATATCTTATATGGGGTAGAATTTATAGATTTAGATGTAACATAATTCAAAAGATGGGCATCGGTACTTAGAGCATAGCCCTAAAATGATTTGGGAAGTTCTGCACGACTCATGATGGACCGAACTATATACAATAAGGTTTGATTTCTCCTTTCAGGTACACCATTCAATTGTGGAGTATATGGAGGAGCCCATTGAGATAGAACACCATTTTGTTTCAGAAAATCTTAAAATTCTTGGCTTATGTATTCTCCATCTTGATCTGATCGAAGTGTTTTAATACTTTTACCAAGTTGTTTTTCAACTTCACTTTTATGCTCTTTGAACTTTTCAAAAACTTCAGACTTATACTTTAATAAGTATACATGACCATATCTAGAATGATCATCAGTGAAGGTAAGAAAGTATGAAAAACCTTCTCTAGTTTGAATTGATATAGGTCCATATACATCGGTAAGCATGAGACTAAGCAATTCTGTAGTTCTTTCACTCTTTCCAGAAAAGGGTGTTTTGGTCATTTTACCCAATAAACATGACTCGCATTTTTCATATGATTCAGAATCAAATGAACCCAAATAGCCATCTTTATGCAATTTGGTTATGCATTTCTTGTTTACATGATCAAGTCTACAGTGCCAGAGATATGAATTTATGAAACTATCAACTTTTGATTTCTTGTTGTTTATGTTGAATACATGATTCTTAAGATCAAGAATGTAAAGACCATTACATAAATAACCAATTCCATTAAAATATTATTACGATAAATGGAACAAATCTTATTCTGTGAAATTATCGTAAAACTATCCACATCATCCAAATATAAAATAAAATAATATTCTTTGTAAGAAATGGAACAAGATAACAATTATTAAGTTATCGAATCATGCCACTTGGCAAAAGAAAACTATAAGTCCCCACAGCTAAAGCAACAACTTTTGCTCCATTTCCAACTCGTAGGTCCATCTACCATTTGGCCAGCAATCTACTTCTCTTTAGACCCTGCATATTTGTACAAATATAAGATCCAGATCCGGTATCTAATACCCAAGAGTCAGATAAAGTAGAAAGATTGGTTTCAATCATAAACATACCTGAAGAAGAGGTAGAGGCTTCACCAATCTTCTTTTGCTTCAAAGTATCTAGGTACTCGTTGCAGTTCCTTTTCCAATGATCATCCTTATGGCAGTGAAAACATGTGCCCTTGGACTTTTTTTCCTTCTTTCTTATGGCTTGCTTTGGTGGTGGGCTTTTTCTTCTTGTTCTTCTTAAGAACAGTATTTGCGTCCCTTTTCTTGGAATAGTCCACCATCAACACACTTCCCTTTTTCTTCTTTATTGACTGCTCAGTGGTCTTGAGCAAATTCAATAACTCAGCAAAAGTATCGGTCTCTACTTTGTTCATGTTATAATTCATGACAAAGTTTGAGAAACTAGGAGGCAAGAATTGTAGTATCAAGTCAACACTTAACATATGCTACATTGTGACTCTCAACTTCTCCATTTTCTCAATGAGACCAATCATCTTTAGCCCATGAGATGCCATAGAGGAACCTTCACCCATCATGCATTAGAAGAGCTCTTGAGAGATATCATATCTCTCAATCCTAGCTATGTTATGATACAATGACTTCAGGTGAGTTATATTGAAAAAGCAGTCATATCCTTATGTTGTTTTTGCAATTCAGACCTCATTGAGGCAAGCATGATGCAACAACCACTTTTAGAATCTTCCAAGTGTTTGTTGTACTTGTCATTTTCCTCATTGGTTGTTGTGTCAACTAGCTCTTTAGGAATAGGGTTGTCAAACACATAAGATAACTTCTCGTTCCTGAGAAGTATTTTCAGGTTTTGGACCCATTCCATAAAGTTAGGGACCGTGAGCTTGTTATCGAGCAAAATGTTTAAAATAAATATTTATGCAATCAGCAAAACCAAAACACATGTTTATATGGACTTATTCAGATTATGGTTTTGCTGCCACTATTTTATTCAAATCAACAACCCTCATATTGATTCGAGAATTTTCATATAATTCTTAGTGGTTAGGATCTCATTTTAATTAACTTTGACATTGAGTTAGCCCAACAAATCAAAATTAATAAAAACAAGTATGATTAATTCCAATTGCAACAATTGCAACTCCTAGATAGTTAGGTAGTCAACACTTGACAACATATCTCATATGTCACCTAACTCTTTGCCTCAAATGACATATGACCTTGGGTTAGCCCAACAAATCATATTTCTTTGTTAAATCCGACCCTTTATTCAGAGATGTAATCTCAAAGCAAAAATAATTCTTGACAAAATAACATTGGGTTAGCCCAACAAGTTATTCGGCCCATAATTATTTAAACCCTTCTAGAGATTTATTCTCATAATTTAAAATGAACGGGTCTTGGTAAAACAACCTTGGGTTAGCCCAACAAGTTATTCAAACAAGACCCATTTTAAACTGAAATAATGGAAGGCAACTTGTAGATTTAATATTAATTGAGGGATTTCAAAAAGTCATCAAATTATTAATGTCGAGTGTGTCTTACAACTTTTTCAAAGTAAAATTTTACTTTGAAGTGAGTGAAGTACGACACATGGTTTGATTAATGCATTCATTTAAATTTATTGCCAATTGACATACAATATGCAATTTCAAATAAATTTCATGGCATGCAATTTTCAATTGACATACATTATGCATTTAATCAAACCATATTGCATATTGACATAATGTTCAAGTAACTCATTTAAATATACATGCATAATATTCTAATCATATTAGAATTAATTAAAATTGAAGGCTTAATTAAGTTTTGTGCCAACTTTAACAGTTTTAAAAATTTTAACAATTGCAAAAATTAATTAAAACCAGGGACTAATTTGTAAGAAAACACATTTTTCTAAATTAGGTTTGCTTTTGAAACTTTTCTGGGCTAAAATTGAACAAGGCATAAAATTCAGAGCCTTTTATGTAATAAAAACAAATTTTAGTACTTAAGTTTTATTTTTCAAACTTTCCGGGCGAGAGTTAGAAGAGGGCATAAAGTCCAAGGACCTTTAGCAATAAATTTTTTTTTAAAACTTTAGCTTTTAGGGTTAGCAGGCAGCTGCCGCCCCCTTTCTTCTTCAACTTTTTCTGGCGCCGACCTTTCCATTTTTCCCGGCGAAAATCGCCGATCTCGGCCTTTGCATCGCTGATCTCCACTCTCTCACAATCGACGAAGAAAATTCGGGGAGAAAGCTTCATCAATCACTGACCGACTGGTCCCAGGCACGAAAAATTAACCGGCCAAGAAACCCTTTCCGGGCGGTCCCATTTTTCTGGTGAGAACGCTTCAGTTTGTTCAGAATCGGAGTTGCTCGGAAATGATTTCCGAACTCAGACCTCGATTCCGGCAGTTCCTGCGATGGAATACAACAATGAAATAGTCAAACCACAATAAGCCGGAACTCTTCGGGCAAGGTGCGTTTTCCCAGCGAGAAAACTTGAACAAAAACCCAAATTTGAAAACCTAAACCAAAACCAAACCCGGAACTCTTGTGGTGACCTTGTTTTTCCGGGAAGACAGTATAACATCCCAAAAGTAATTTCCAAAAACAAAACAAATTCTCCCAAAATTTTTTTTGCTGTTAATCCCGTTTTTTCCGGTGATAACCAAAACAAAAATAGCCATCCAAAACCAATATTCAAAAATTCCTTTTGTCCTCTCGGTTTCGTGCCCCTAAAAAAATAACCATTTTTCCAAACACAACATTTGGTTTCAACAACGTAAAACGTCTTGGCCTTCAATTATACACATATATTCACATACTATCAATAATGAGGCTCTGATACTACTATAAGAAAAAATTATGTGCAAATTTTATTTGTAGTGAAATAAATTATATTTTTTCCTGCCAAAAATCCAAGACAGTTTGGAGTGACCTCATGCCAAAAGTTTGTGCTAACCTTCTTCTCTAGATTAATAGACAGGTTTGTTCAAGAAGTTTGTGTTAACCTTTTTCTCTGGATCAACAGACAGGTTGGTCGACCAAGCTACTCAATTTGATCAGCCTCTAAGGTATCCACATGAACAATTTCCTGGAACTTATCGTACTGAACACACCAGAGGCAATATGCTAATCTTTACTCCGTCACCACAGTATAGTTTCAAGAAATTCAGAATAGTTTCTTTCTGATACATTGGGATGATGATCTGATCAGAGACCTCTGCGTGTGTACCTATATTTAAAGACAGAGTTGTTCGTGTGATGTGACGAACGTTGCTCCCATGATCTGATCGTGTCAGCCAACGACTCTGTTGGTTACAGAGTTTAACTTTATCTTAAGTTAAAATGTAACTTTGAACTTTGATAATTATTATCATAATTACTTATCCAACTTTTAGATAATTACATTGATGACGATCCCACAGGGAACGGGGTAGAATTATTTATTTATAATTAGTCTCTAAGCACAGAAAATGTAGTAAAAGATGACGATCCCACAGGGAACGGGGTAAAATTCTCCTCCAAACAAGTTAAAAAAGCAATAAAATAGAAGAGTAAAGAAAACAGTAAAGTTATAGCAGTTGGTGAGGTAAAAACAGAGTGAATAAAATATAAAACAAGAAACAGAGGATAAAAGGCGGGATTTCCACTTCCTTCTTGGAGGTATAGGCTTCAATTGTGATTTTTTTATGCCAGGTAATGGTTTTAAGCAACTAAGCACCAGGACCGGTCGGGGACACTTACTATTTGGCCTTGGCTCACCTGAGTGTAACACCTGTGTCATTTACTTCACCGAAACTCTATCACTAACTGTGAAATTCCTGTTACACTCAAGCACTTTGCCTAGCACAGTTACTCGTAAATGGACTCGACCCCCTACCATGATAGCCACACATTTAGAAATAGGACTTGTTCTGAACCAGCAGTTCCTAAGTTATCATCAATTAAGAACTACAAGGCTCAGATCCAGCTGTAGGGATTTGAGGCATATTTTTCATAATTTTTCGCAGACATGCCTAGTTGATTTTAGCAATAATTAAATCCTTCGTCCAAAGCTATTAAAACTTACCCTTGAAGCGTAATTGGTTATCGCGTCTGGATTCTTGTTTGATGTTAGTCAAAATCCTTCTACTCTGATTACGTTGATCACCACTACAAGTTCTTTTTTGAAGAACTCTCTACTCTCAAGCACCGGAGTTTTCTCAGAATCAGTGCTAGTCGTTCAAGCCCGCAGAAAAAATTGGGATTCTTTCTTTTGGTATTTTTATTTTCTCAAAAAGAAAAGCCGTGTGTATCTGACTCAATATTCCCGTGATATATAAGAGTCAGATACCAAATCAGTAACAAAATTAATGTTAATGTTAATTTAATATCAATATTACTTTTACTGATATGGGTTTTTACCAAAACCATGGATCAACCCATTGACCCATGGATCAGGCTGATGGGTCAAGAACTTTAATTGTAATTAGGTTCCTTGATTTGTCAACCTATCCCAATTATTCCTAGGTACTTAATTAAATCTTAATTAATACTACAGAACTTTTTAATAATATTTAATTAAACTATTTAATTAAATATTATTTATCTAAGTATAACAATTACACTTAGTGCAGGCAAGAATATTTATTCTGTATCATCGAACTCTCTTATGTGCAATCCTGTTGGCCTATTCCAAATTGGCAAAGGATAATTAAATCTAATTAATTAATTCATAAGTCATTAGTGACCTCTAGTAAGACATAATGACTACTCAATTCAGAACGGATGGTCGAATAGTGATTCAACATAACCTTCCGAGCATACTACGTACGATCCTCTACATTAATATCCTGTTTAGCATAAGGCGTGAAACCATCATCCTTATTTAGCTTAACGTTTATTTGATCTCTTAGTGACACTGAATTTCATCAAGCAAATGATAACACTTATCATTTCTTAGGCATGGCCATGCACTTATCAGTTCACTATCAAGTGGCCAAGATATCATCTCTCACTTAAGAGAAACTTATAGTCCCATCACTTCACTCACATACCTTAGCGTGATTCATAGCATACCCAATCATACCCGTATTTGGAAACTTATTACGACCCTATTAGGCGTATGTCAAAGTACACTACTCTTCACCTAAGACCATGTCATGTCTAAGGATCGTTGTACGAATACTACTCAAAAGAATCACTCATGATCTAAAGAATCCATGGAGTGTTTCTTTTTGGCATATCGATTTCATGAATTCAAACATGCATAAGAACATTACATTAATGAAATTAATTCATCTGATAAATCATCAATCAAACGACAAATGTCTATTTATATATATAGCCCTCACCAACAATCTCCCACTTGCCCGTTGAAGGGCTATGCCCTAAACATTTTAAGACCAAGCTCTATTACATGTCTTTCAAACTTTGACTGTGGTAGAGCTTTTGTGAGAGAATCTGGTACATTGTCGTCTGACCCTATTTTTCATACTTTCACATCTCTTCGATCGACGATCTCTAGAATGAGGTGATATTTTTTGAGTATGTGTTTAGTCTTTTGGTGTGACCAAGACTCCTCAGCTTGTGCGATAGCCCCGTTGTTATCACATAACAGGTCTATCGGATATTGGATACTCGGTATCACTCCGATGTCTCACACGAACTTTCTCAACCAAACAACTTCATTTGTAGCATCTGATGCAGCAATATACTCAGATTCTGTTGTAGAGTCGGTTGTGGTATCTTGCTTTGAGCTTTTCCAACTCACTGCACCGCCATTCAGGCTAAACACGTAATCTGATTGTGACTTCATATCATCTTGATCTATTTGAAACGCAGCATTGGCGTAACCTTGTACAATAAGCTGTTATTGTCCTCCATACACTAGCATCAATCCTTTAGTCCTTCGCAAGTACTTTAAGATTTCCTTGACTGTAGTCCAATTAGCCATTCCTTGATCTTATTGGTATCTACTAGTCATGCTAAGTGTATGTGCAACATCCGGGCGGGTACATAACATGGCATACATGATAGATCCTATTGTCGAAACATATGGGACTTTACTCATTATATCTCTCTCCTCTTTAGTTGAAAGACATTGATTCTTCTTCAAGAGAAGGCCATGTCTGAACGGTACCATACCATTTTTAGAGTTAGACATATTTAACCTCTTCAATATCTTATCTATGTACCCTTCTTGACTTAGTCCTAGAAGTCTCTTAGACCTATCTCTATATATCTTGATACTTAGTATCATCTCGACTTATCCTAAGTCTTTCATTGAAAATACACTCCCCAACCATTGTTTGATATCTTTCAACATGGGGATGTCATTTCCTATGAGTAGGATGTCATCCACATATAGGACAAGAAAAACATTCTTGCTCCCACTAACCTTCTTGTAAACACAAGGTTCATCTTCGTTATTTATGAAGCCGTAACCGTTTACTGTCGCGTCAAAATGAAGATTCCAACTTTAAGATGTTTACTTTAGTCCGTAGATGGACCTCTGAAGCTTGCACACTCAATTAGGATGCTCTTAATCGATATATCCCTCGAATTGTTTCATGTAAACATCCTCGAGTAGGTTTTCATTTAGAAAAATCGTCTTAACATCCATCTGTCATATCTCATAGTCATAATATGCAACTATAGTAAGCATTGTCCTAATGGATTTGAGCATCATGACAGGGGAGAAGGTTTCATCACAGTCAATACCATGAGTCTGTCTAAAACCTTTAGCCACTAGTCGTGCCTTGAAGATCCCGTTAGGTTTTAACTTGAAAATACACTTGCAATCAACAACCTTTGCCTGAACAAGAGGTTCAATCAAAGTCCACACTTTATTGTCCTCATGGATTGCATTTCAGACTCCATGGCTTGTAGCCATTTATCTGAATCTAGACTTTCTAAAACCTATATATAGGTCATGGGCTCATCAGGGTCCACCATGATCAAATCTTGATCATCAGTCACGAGAAATCTGTATCTCTCGGGTTGTTGACAAGATCTACTAGACCTTCTAGGTTCTTGTGTTGTTGGCTCAGATTGGTCATCTTTATGAGTTTCCATGCCAACTTCCATATGAGTTTCTGTAGATGGTTCTACACTCTCTTGTGGGTCTTGAACCTCTTCAAGTTCTATTATACTCCCACTTTCTTTCTTGTAGAGAGAATCTTTCTCTATGAAAACAACTCCTCGAGCAACAAACACTTTGTTCTCGGTTGGGTGATAGAATTGATATCCTTTAGTTTCCTTAGGATACCCTACAAAAAGGCATTTGTCAATTTTAGTTTCAAGCTTATTACTTTGTAAACGCTTTACATGAGCTTGATAACCCCAAACTCGTAGATAGGACATATAGGGCTTTTGGCCCATCCATATTTCATATGGAGTCTTATCTACGCCTTAGGAATACAGTTTAATAAATAGGCAGCAGAAAGAAGAGTATAACCCCAAAAGGACGTTGGGAGAGTCGCCTGACCCATCATTGATAGAACCATATCTAATAGGGTTCGATTCTTCCTTTCAGATACACCATTCCATTGAGGTGTTCCCAGTGGATTCATCTATGAAACAATTTCACAGTACTTTATATAGCCATCAAACTCATCACTTAGGTATTCACCCCCCTCCCCGATCAGAGCGAATAGCCTTAATCCTTCTATCCAACTGATTTTCTACTTCATTCTTGAACTCTTTGAACTTTTCAAAAGTTTCACTTTTATACCTCATTAAGTGGACATAACCATATCTACTATAGTCATCGGTAAAAGTTACAAAGTATTCAAATCCACCTCTGGCTTGTGTGCTCATTGGTCTACATACATCCGTATGTATTAGAGCCAATAGCTCACTACAAAAAAAAAAAAAATTCTACGATGAAGAAGTGAAGGATAACTAAGCCTTGAACCTTTCTCATACAAGGAATTCTAGGTCTCTGGTAGCCTTAAAAATACAAATTTAATGTCATCAGCAGAGTTTCTTAGGAAAGTGAAACCTTTAGTTTCTAGCCTCGACCATTCCGCCTTAAGCCCTAACATTCAACCCTTTGTACTTTACTGATTAATGCCTTCTGTTTGGAACTGATGTGGTGGTCTGATCTTCTCGCAAACATATGGTTGATGCTTCTTAGCAGGGATCCTGAGAGTCCAACACACAAATATAATCCCTCGAACTGAGTGCATCTCTTCTAAGCCTACTTCGTGAGAATGACTAGGCTAGAGAATAATTCAGTAAGGAACTCTTTCATGTTTAGCTGTATTCGTATGTTCTGTTTAAGCTAATACACTTTTTGAGATTGTCTTGTCATGTTTTAAATTCTGCACCTGGAAATACCCCAAAACCTTTGGATTATGCTTTAGAGTCAACTGCCTGATTTACTTAGAGTTTGATCGACCTTGCTTGAAGACATAGAAAATTTTAAGTGTAGGGTGGTGGAGTGCACGGGATTCATCACTTTTATATTAACTTTTCACATAAGAAGCTAATTGCTTTGAGGAAAGAATGCCCTTTATTCTTGTGATTTATAAGAGGCTATGTCAGTTCTGTGTGGATTACAGGTATGAGACTATAAGTGATGAATCCATGCACATTTTGGGTTGGAAATCCACTAATGAAGATTGTCAAAAAGGCTATCGGTTTTGGAGAGAAAATCCAGATGTTGACCAGGACTAAAAACCAGTCCCTTGTACTGAATTTACCATTCTGTCTTGACTTTTGTAATTGTTTTCTAACCTAATTGTAATGGGTATAAATACCCAAGGACAAGTCCAATAGGGCATCTTTTGTTCACCTCTCATCTCGGCCGCTTAGAAATCTTCTTAAGTACTTTTCGAGCGAGGGTTTCACCGCGGCTGGGTTGTGAGCTTGGATCGATGGAGTGCTAAACTCCATATTGGAGAGTAAGCCTTGGATGAGCTAATGTTGTTAGAATCAGACCTTACTTCAGCACTTTCCCTCTTGACCGTAGTCCAGCCAAGGAGTCCACCGGTCGAAAGGTTATGCCTTTGATTTGTCGCCACCCCCCACCGTTTGAGGGTTACGGTAGATTGCTTATCGGTCATAGTATTGTGTGTTGTTGTATTGTCTAATTCCTTTGGTTATATATATTGCGGATGGTTATTTGTTTACTTATCGTTGGCTTTTAGTACCATAGTTGTTTTCTCCTTGCATGTTCAAAGTGTAAGGTTTTGGACTTAACGTTAATATATAAATATGGTTATTGTACATTAAAGTGTTGTCTATATAGTTACGCCTAATTAAAGCGATCAATTAAGTTTAATAAGGCATAAGTATCTTTTAAATATGGAATTTTATTGTGCAGAAACCGGTATATTCCTATAATTACTTTTTTGCGATGGGTGAAACTGTAATTTAGGAAACCTTGATATTATAAATAAAGGTTATGGTCCCCGGGTGAATCAAGAGACTTTCTGTTTTTCTTATTCCCCATCAATAAGAAAAATACTAGGGAAACTACCTCTCTGGAAAGGAGGCTGATAATCACCTGGAAGACCATTGCCGGGATTTATCACGAGATTAATTCAACCGTCAGTTCAGTTGCTTGATCTATCAATCAATCACTATGGATCAAGGTACGCTTCCGCTTCAGTTTATCCCAATAATTGATTGAAGATTTATGTTCTTAGGAATTAATTTCCTTACAAGTGGTATCAGAGCCACCTTCATTTCAATTATTTGGGAATCTATTAAATTATATTAATTCTAATAAATATTTGGTTTGAATTTTGTGGTTCGGCTGTTTTTTGATTGCCATGATAATAAAATTGCAAACTTTAATTCGGTTTTAAAGTTTATGCATTTATGATCAAGTTTTTTTTTTTTTTTTTTGGTTGCCGCAATAAATTACGTTCTCGCCGGAAAAATTTTGAGAACTCAAGTTTGGCTTCCATTCTTGATTTATTGGCTTCTTTCCGTTCGGTCTTCTCGCCGCCGTTTCCCGTTCAGCTTTTGGTTACGGCTGCGAACTTCGGGATTTGGCTTTATTTTCGCCGTCATCGATTTGGTTTCGCTGTTTTTGGTTCTCCGTCCCCCCGTTTTCTATTCGGTTTTGAGATTCACGGCTTCGGAGGCTCGCCGTTCGGTTCCGTTGGTCGCTGCTCACATACATCAAGTTTTTTTTCGGTCCTCGTTTTTTGCAGCCACCATCATCTTCGTTTTCTTCGCCGCCTTCGGTTTTGCGGTGAAGGTCTCGACTTGGTGGCGGTGAAGACGTCGGTGGAGACGATGGTGGGCATGTTGCAGCGGGCGGTGGCGGGTGTTGTTGCAGCGGGCGGCGGCGGCTGCTAGTGTGTTTGAACAGAAGAAGAAGAAAGGCCTTTAGGGTTTCTTGGTTAATTTTTAAGAAAATTGCAATTCAGCCCCTCAAGTTAATAAGTTCTATAAATCATTCCTGCAGACTTTGTTTTAATTCAATTAGGTTCGAAATTTATTATGATTTCTTATTTGGCCCTAAAAGGCTATAGAACTTACATATTGGCCTGTAAACTTTTAGGTAATTGTAATTTTAACCCTAAAGTTAAAAGAAATCATATTTTGGACTATTTAAGTTTGGAAAAATTTTATTTGGTTGCAAAATTTTTTCAAAACTTTAATTAGTTCAGATTTTGGGATTACAGATAATATGATTTATTTATTTTGACATAAAATATAAGGTTTATAACACCTAGTATATTTTGATTGATTAGATGACATAAAAAGTTGCCAAAGTAAGCTTTTTTGTGTTTGATGATCAATTTTAAATTACCAAGGTGATTGTGTGTGTTTTAATATCATGCGGGTGACGATCGGCCCAAAGGAAGGTCCTCACTTGGTCGAAATTAAAACATACTTGCGGTAATAAATATGTGACAATATTAGGTTTTTCCATGTGAATAATAAGTCGGCCCAAAGGAAGGCTTATTATTTGACAGGAGTGTATTGTCAATATTTGATTACTGCAACAAGAGTATCACTTGCAAATTGATGTTTCTGTCCAAAGACTAAACCCAATGTTGCACTAGATATCTTGTGATGGGATGTCAATTAAATTTTGTCATATTTTTTTTAGTGTGAGCTTATGTTTGGTTATTTTGTTTTTCCAGTTGATTCTGCTGCGATTATTTCTGCCAATGTTAATTCTATTCTAACACTTAATGGTGAAAATTTCAATAATTGGAAGGACAATGTTCTGATAGTTCTTGGTTGCATGGATCTAGACCTTGCACTTCGGTTTGATTGCCCCCCTGCTCTTACGGATACTAGTTCCTCTGAGGAAAGAAGGAACATGGAGCGGTGGGAGCGATCAAATCGCATGAGTCTAATGATCATGAAGCGGTCAATTTTGGAAACCTTTAGGGGCACTGTTCAAGAGGAAAACAATGCCAATTTGTTCCTGCAAGAACTCGAAAAGTCTTTTGTTAAAAGTGATAAAGGGGAAACAAGCACTCTCTTAAGTAAACTTGTTTCCATGAGGTATAAGAGTTTTGGGAACATAAGGGAGTACATTTTGCAGATGTCTACTATTGCTTCAAAATTAAGGGCACTACAGTTAGACTTGTCTGATGACTTGTTGGTGCATTTGGTACTTATTTCCCTCCCTGCACAGTTTGGGCAGTTTAAAGTCAGTTATAACTGCCAAAAAGAAAAATGGGATCTTAACGAACTCATTTCTCACTGTGTGCAAGAAGAGGAAAGATTGAAGCAAGAAAAGACTGAGAGTGCTCATTTGGCAACAACCTCTAAACAGAATAACAAGAACAAAAGAAAAAGGAAGGATAAGGAAGTTACAGTTGCAGCACCACAAAAGAAACAGACTAAGGAATCCTCTTGTTTCTTCTGTCGTGACACTTCTCATCAAAAGAAACAATGCACCAAATATCATGCTTGGCGTGCCAAGAAAGGTATGGTCATTGTTAATGTTTGTTCTGAGGTTAATTTGGTTTCAGTACCAAGACATACTTGGTGGGTAGATTCCGGTGCTACTGCTCACATAAGTGTGTCTTTGCAGGGTTGCCTCCATTATCGCAAACTAATTGATGCTGAAAGAATCATCTATGTGGGGAATGGCGAGACGACTGAAGTTGAGGCAATAGGCACATTTAGGTTGTTATTAAAGACTGGTTTTTATTTGGATTTGGAAGACACTTATGTTGTTCCGTCATTTAGACGGAATTTAATTTCTGTTTCTTTATTGGAAAAATCAGGTTACTTTTGTCTTCTTGGAAACAATAAAGTTAGTCTTTCATTTAATTCAAAGCAGGTTGGAACTGGCTCTTTAATTAGTAATGATAGCCTTTATTTGCTTGATACTATTGTTTCATACAATGAAACCTTGCATGTGGATACACGTGGTACTAAACGCAAATTAATCAATGAGAATTCCATTACTCTTTGGAATAAGCGCTTAGGTCACATCTCTAGACAGAGAATTGAAAGACTTGTGTCAGATGGAATTCTTGATCCATTGGACTCTACAGATTCTCAAATCTGTGTTGAGTGCATTAAGGGAAAACAGACAGACAAAAGGAGATTTGAGGCTGAAAGATCTAAAGATGTCTTAGAACTGATACATACAGATATTTGTGGGTCATTCCCTACGGCTTCTTAGAATGGTCAAACATATTTTATCACGTTCATAGATGATTTTTCACGATATGGTTATCTTTATCTCATTCATGAGAAGTCACAAGCCCTAAATTCAAAAACTTTAAGGCTGAAGTTGAAAATCAGCTTGGAAAAAGCATTAAGGCTGTCAGATCTGATCGTGGTGGTGAATACTACGGTAGATATGATGGATCAGGTGAACAACGTCCGGGTCCATTTGCTAAATTCCTCGATGAGTGTGGCATTGTCCCACAGTACACCATGCCTGGTAGTCCTACTATGAATGGTGTTGCTGAAAGGCGAAATAAGACAGTTAAAGATATGGTAAGAAGTATGATAAGTCGTACTTCTTTACCGAATACACTCTGGGGTGAAGCACTAAAGACTGCAACCTATATACTTAACAGAGTTCCAACTAAAGCAACTGTTAAAACCCCTTATGAACTATGGACTGGCAGAAAACCCAGTATTAGGCACTTTCATGTTTGGGGTTGTCCAGCTGAAGCTAGGCCTTATAAGCCTAATGAAAGAAAACTGGATTCAAGAACCATAAGTTGCTATTTTTTTGGATACGCTAAAAGGTCTAGGGGATTCAAATTCTATGATCCCAAAAGCAGATCCTTCTTTGAGACGGGAAATGTCCAATTCTTTGAGGATATTGAGTTTGGAGGGGAAGATAAGGTTAATGACTTTGTCCTTGAAGAGGAATCAGTTTCTCTTCCTACGGTTGTAATTCCTGAAGTTGTTCAAGAATTACAAGACAATGTCGATGATTTCCTTGATCAAGAACAAAATCATGAAGAACAAACTCAACAGCCTCAAGAACAAATGCCATTAAGAAGATCCACTAGAGAAAGGAGAAATGCTATTCCTGATGACTATATAGTGTTTCTCATGGAACATGAAGAAGCTAATGAAATGGTGTGAGATGATCCAATCAACTTCCACCAGGCCATTGAAAGTTCCAACTCTCAAAAGTGGATAGATGCCATGAATGAGGAAATCAAGTCAATGAAAGACAACGACGTTTGGGATCTTGTCCCATTACCTGAAGGTGTGAAACCATTGGTTGCAAATGGATATTTAAAACCAAACGGGATACAAAAAATAATGTGGAAAGATATAAGGCACGTCTTGTTACAAAAGGATTTACTCAAAAGGAAGGCATCGACTATACAGAGACTTTCTCTCCAGTATCATCGAAAGACTCTTTTAGGACCATAATGGCATTAGTGGCTCATTTTGATATTGAGCTTCATCAGATGGATGTTAAGACAGCGTTTCTCAATGGAGACATTGATGAAACAATATATATGATGCAACCTAAAAACTTTGTTTCTAAACACTCAAAACAGATGGTGTGCAAACTAAAGAAATCCATCTATAGACTCAAACAAGCTTCCCGTCAATGGTATCGCAAATTCCATCAAGTGATCATCTATTTTGGTTTTGAGGTGAATTTAGTGGATGATTATGTATATCATAAGTTCTGTGGGAGTAGACATATTTTTCTGGTTTTGTATGTTGATGACATACTGCTTGCCTGCAATGATATAGGCTTATTGCACGAAACCAAGAAATTTCTTTCAGATCATTTTGAGATGAAAGATCTTGGCGACGCCTCTTTTGTATTAGGTATACAGATATTTCGAGATCGCTCTCGAGGTATATTACAGTTGTCACAAAAGAGCTATATCGAAAAAATCCTTAAAAGAGTTGGGATGTAGGATTGCAAGTCATGTGCTACTCCAGTTTCTAAGGGAGACAAGTTCAGTCTCAATCAATGCCCCAAGAACACTTTCGAAAGAAAGGAAATGCAAAAGATTCCCTATGCTTCTGCTGTGGGAAGTCTAATGTATGCTCAGGTATGTACGCGTCCAGATATTGCGTTCATTGTTGGAGTTTTAGGCAGATACTTAAGTAATCCCGGTATGGAACATTGGGGAGCAGCCAAAAGGGTCATGCGGTATCTTCGTGGAACTACAAATCATATGCTCACTTATCGAAGGTCGGATCAGTTAGAGATCATTGGGTATTCCGACTCCGACTACAGTGAATGTCCAAATAATTTTAGATCCACTTCAGGCTATGTTTACACACTTGCCGGAGGAGCTATATCTTTGAAAAGTGTCAAGCAGACACTGATAGCAACTTCAACAATGGTTGCTGAATACATAGCATGTTTTGAGACATCCAATCATGCAATATGGCTGCGAAATTTAGTCACGGGCTTACGAATTGTTGATGGTATTGAAAGACCGCTTAGGTTATTTTGTGACAATTCAGCTGCCGGGGAATTCTCTAACAATAACAGAAGTTCCTCTAAGTCTAAACACATAGAGATCAAGTATCTTGTTGTTAGAGAAAGAATTCAGAATGGTCAGATTTCTATAGAGCACATAAGGACAGACTCCAATATTGCGGATCCCTTTACTAAGGGTTTTCCACCCAAGGTCTTTCTTGAGCATGTTGCTCAAATGGGTGTTTTATTGTCTGATGATGTATCAGTTTAGTGGGAGTTTTTAATTTTTTAGTTTGTTCGTGGTTTCGAACACTTCAGTTTAAGTTTTGGATTGGTTTTAATGCTGCAACGTCAACCATAAAGTTAAAGTTTAAAGTTTCAGTTTTTCAGTTGTGCTCATATTCTGATTTTTATATTAAATTGATCTCATTAAAGTTCAGTTGGACCAGTTGGATTTAGGCACGTTAAAGATCACATCACGTGAAATTTCCATGCTGTGCATCCATACTTGATCCATGTCATTTGGCTATGTTGACATATGTGACCATTGATGGGTCTAGCTGCATTAGTCGCAGCGAAAGCCTCTTTGATCCTATGTTGATATAGTTAATGGACGGGATTGTGAAAGATATGTTATGACAACAAATTCAGAGTACTCATTCAGTTCATGTACAATTATAAGGTATATATATTACGTTAGTCCAAGTGGGAGATTGTAAGGTTTTGGACTTAACGTTAATATATAAATATGGTTATTGTACATTAAAGTGTTGTCTATATAGTTACGCCTAATTAAAGTGATCAATTAAGTTTAATAAGGCATAAGTATCTTTTAAGTATGGAATTTTATTGTGCAGAAACCAGTATATTCCTATAATTACTTTTTTGCGATGGGTGAAACTGTAATTTAGGAAACCTTGATATTATAAATAAAGGTTATGGTCCCCGGGTGAATCAAGAGACTTTCTGTTTTTCTTATTCCCCATCAATAAGAAAAATACTAGGGAAACTAACTCTCTGGAAAGGAGGCTAATAATCACCTGGAAGACCATTGCAGGATTTATCACGAGATTAATTCAACCGTCAGTTCAGTTGCTTGATCTATCAATCAATCACTATGGATCAAGGTACGCTTCCGCTTCAGTTTATCCCAATAATTGATTGAAGGTTTATGTTCTTAGGAATTAATTCCCTTACACAAAGTTGGACCGAGATTGTGTGTATCCCTTATACTAGGTGAGTTACAATCAGAAGGGATTCTATTTTTTTTTTCAGAGAAATATCGAGACCCGCGAACTGTAATCATAGGTTAAATAACCAGACGGGAATCAACCCGATATAATCGCACATATCCAAAGTAGTATAACACAACCCGAACTCAAATAGTTACCGAATCTCCTCCTCAAACTCAACCCTATTTCCCAATCTTGCTATTTCATGTACATTGTTGATTGCTTGCTTGCGTATCTATGTTTTCCGTGCATCAATCAAAAGAAAATTAAATCTTGCAAGGCTTAGTTGCTCTCTGTGACAACGACACCTAACATACTTCACGACAGGGTCTTGTAATCCCTTAGTGTGGAAATTAGGTTTTTATTTTGGTGTGTTTTTCTCACTCCAGACTACATGTTTTGGGCTTGGGATCTTGGGCCTAATTTGTATTGGGCATAAGGAATTCTTGTTATTTATGTGTTTCTTGTGGTTTTCCCTTGAGAGGTGTATGGATTTATTTATGGGATTGAGAATAATTGGATAGGATTGACGCCCCTACTTCAATTATGTGTTTTTGGTTAGGTAATGATGGATCTTGGTTATAAAGTTAATTAAGATTGACGACCTTAATAAGTGGAAGCTATGAGACTTGTTGTTGTTTGACCAGAAATCTACTTGTCCTAGGTATTGTATTATTCACTATCCTATCACGTATCAAGATAACTTGTATGGTGATTTGCTTGTACATGGTCCTCTTGACCTCCAGGTAGTGGAATCCTACTTTTATCCCATTATTGTTTATCACTTATTTTCATTACTTGCATGTTAAGAAACCAACCAATCAATATATCTTGATGTTTTGTTTGTTTTACTTTCTTTAGTTTTTTTTTTTATTATAGTTTTTCTTTGTTAGTTTTCCTTAAATTACTAAAAATTTGGAGTAGATAATGATCGATCACTCACACATTGTTACTTCATACAAACTATCTTATAGGAACGATACCTTATATACTATTTGTTGAGTAGTTTTAGGCTAGTTTATTATAAATTTTATTTTGGTGTAGTTACAACAACGACAAATTAACACATCAATCCTAATGTTGATAGCTATGTTGCTTTTAGATATCAACCAAAGACAAATTTTCTACAACTTGAAGTCTTTGACTTTTTCTTTTGATAAAAGACTAGTTTTTTCCCTTGATTTTTCTTGTCTTGACTTTTTTGAGGAGAATAATACTTGTCACTTATTTTTGTGGAATTTTGAAGCACTCTATGATGTACCAAATTTTTCTAAGGGTCGCTTTTTCACACTTAAAACAGTAAATTCCAGCAACACTTTCACTTTTGATCTTTTGGCTGTATAAGCCAATGTCAACAAAAACCAAGTAAAAGTTCAGAAAGAAGAAACTTCAAAACAATATACAGGTTCTCAAGTAAGGTACCCACAAAAATGTAGAGTTTTAAAGTTCAAGGTGGATAGTTAGAGTTGGTATCAAATTTACCTCTCTTATTTCAATAAAAAAGATGCCAACTTTATTTAGAACTCACCAATTTGCTTCAAGATCTTGCACTTTACTGGTTATACTCAAGAAAAAGACTCCCTTCCACCTTATTAAGAGTTTAATTTTATGTGGGGATGCAAACAAGCACAAAAGACACACAAAAGAAATGTTACAACACAAATACACAAATATGCTTTTTTTAGGGGTGTCAATTTTCTTGACATTAGATGACCTATATGCAAGAATCTAAAAATTTAAAAAAACACATACAAATCAGAAAAAAAACCTATAGGATAGATCTGGAGTTTTGGACACAAAAAAATAAAAATAAAAAAGATATTCGAAAACAAGTTACAACCTACAACACAAATTGAGCACAATAATGGAGATAGTGTCTCTATTATCATACACAACTTAAGATGAGAGTTTTTACCTTTTGATTGATGTATAGAATCCTCAAGAAGGTTGGTAGATGAGTTTCCAGCCTCTAAAGATACCAATTAACTCTTGGATAATTGAAGATCACACTTAGATCATGTGATCACACTCCTTCTCCATCCTTGCTTTCGTGGAGATCTTGAAGTTTTCTTCCACAAGGAGCTTTCTTTTTGCTTTTGAACTTGCTTGATGGTAAAAGATCCTTGAAAAAGATTGGTGACTTAGTCTCCCACGGCTTTAGACACCAAACAACTCTCAGATGATGATGGACACCTTGGAAGAACTTCCTAGAAAATTCTTACCTCACTTATAGCAACCCGTGGCTTTGATAACAAATTATGCGATTTTCTTCCACAAGTGAATGAGAAAGCTTAAAGTTTTCCCAAATCTAGTTACCAAAAGCCTAAAAAATAGAAATATAAGTATGGTTTATGGAATATAGTGTTAGGATGGTTGGAATCCAACAGGGATCTCCGGGTAGTATGACACCATAATAGTACCTAATAAATATTATTGATAAAGTCTTTGATGCATTCAAGAATAAAGTGTTTGAAGCTTCTAGCTCTCAAGATTTATAACTCAAATGGCACAATTTTATTGAAGACACAAGCCCCATATTTATAGGAGAGGGTGGCCGGCCATATAGAGAAGAATAAGGTAACAATCACCTTTACAAGATTAGAAAATAGCTTTTCAAAGGTTAGTTTCCTAATCTTGAAATTTCCTAAAGCTATCCTTCTAAACATGGTTGATGTGAATCATTTCACATCTGTTTTTGTATGTTTTTGGGACGGATTTAAGCTTACTTTAGATAGATTCTTAATATACCTTTGCGGTAAATATTCTACTTATAGCTACGATTGTGCTAATTTCAGGCGAAAGATAGAAGAAATGAAGACTATAGAAAACCGCACTAAGGACTGAGTTTCTAGAGTAGAGTTGAAGATTTTTAGAAGCAATAGAGGTAGCAGAGGACAAGGTGAGCAGAAGACAGCTTTTCCTTGGCATGAACTACATGACATCCAGTTGACTTCAGCGTTCGGTGAGCGTGAGCAGTAAACGTCTAGACCACGACACCGTATCTTAGACGCAACAAGGACAAAGTCAAGACTTTATTAAGTAGAAACAGCTAACTCTGGGCATGAAGAGATCACAGATCACTCACAACAGCTTCACTTGGGCGTGACATCCTGGCAACCAGTGGACATCAGCGTCTAGTGATCGTGAACTAGGTGACGACCCAGAACTACAGCATCTAAAGAGCAAGTGTTGATCTGACCAGTGTACGGTGACTCTGATAGAAATTATCTGGTGAAGTTCATCGAACACCAATGATAGCTGAGCATCAGATCACAATCGAGACAACAATGGGTACGATTAGAAGGACGGCTAGTACACCGATATGAGCTGCGGGCAAGACTAAAAAGGACAGCCAGTACATTAACACGAGCTATGGCCATTACCGAGGGAACAACCAGTACATCGGAATGAGCTAAAGCATCTTGAAAAAGGATGCCCAGTATAGTGCACAGACCAACTTTAACTACTTCTGCACAGTGCACAGACCAACTTTTATGGTTGTGTCAGCTGGCCACCTTCCTGGAAGACGTTACCTTGCAAAACTCAGAGCTGAAGCAAAAATTTCAGAATTCCCAAAATAGCCATCCTTCACTTCTTTCATTTTAGTTTTCTCTATAAATAGATGTAGGATGCAAGACTTAATGGAATTCAAAGTTTTTTTTTTCCTTGGGTTTTTTAATCCGAAACTCAATTTACTTTTCTTTCATTTATGTATTTCTTTCTTTTCTGTTTTAGCTAAGTACCGATGAGGTTCTAAGTATCTTTTAGGGATTTTCACCCCTTTAATAGAATAGAGGCAGGTGTTGATCTCTTCTTGGTGATCCGAAGCTTGGGCTGTCTAGATCACGACTGGGCAGTTCAAATTACTGCTGTCGGAGTGGTGATTATATTTAAAGGCAGCAGCTTTTTTGGGCAGCAGCAGCAGGATTTTTTTGGGTTGAGTTTTGTGATCAGTTTTTGGTTTGTTTGAGTCCAGTTTTAGAGAGATTTCCTTGTGGGCTAAGCAAGTAGACTTCGATAGATTATTGCCCACGCAATATTCGAAGTTTCTACGGAGATATCTATTGGATTTCTATTGGAATCGCAACAAAGATTGGATTTTTCTTTAGGCAAGGGACTTCGCCACAAAAGGTAGAATCTTTAAATTCTGCTTTTATTAAAGATTTCATTTTTTGTGTCCCGATTAATAAATTAAATAAGTATAAGCCTAGATCCGTTCATGGGTAAACTAATTTGAGCCTGAGCTTGGTCGAAAGCTTCCGATTCTGGAATGCATTGAACGAAAGTGAGGTTTTCGATTTAGCCCGGGCTTGTTCAGTTTTCCTTCAAATTGGTATCAAAGCGTTGGTTTCGGTCTTATACTTGTTTGATTTATTACACGGCTTTATTTTGGCATTATTATTTTTGTCGAAATGCTTAAACAGGTGGTTATTGATTTCCTGGCTATTATGGTAGAAATTTAATTTTCATTCATAAACCCCGGGACATGTCCGGGCTTGTTTTATTTTTGAATGGAAATTTCTGTAATAGTAATAACCACGAGCTGGAAGCTGTGTAGGATTAGAAAAATCTTGTAGTAGGATTTGATCTAATCATGTCGTCTTTAAATTCCTAGAAAAATGCCTTTGTATGTAGGAATTTATGTACTATGACGAAGACATTATTTTGGGTAACTTATATTCACGGGTTTTGGTTTATCGTAATTTTGGGTGATTCCTAATTACGTAGAAAACCGAGAAAACCCGGGCGAATCGAGAGGAATCCAAATAACGAATGGGAGCGACATGACGGGACGTGTCACCAAGGCATCAAGGAATCAACGATAGAAAATGCCATAATAGTCGGGAAATTTTCTTTATTTTAATTTCCCGTATTTATGTCTTTTCATTGATTGTGTGATTTTCATTTTTATTTTACATGAACGAAAACCAAACCAAAATGTTTTTAAAAGGTAATGTGCAATTAACTAAGGTAGATTATTCGCATATTAAAACTCCAACGGTTTTATGGGTGCGAATATCCATAGTTAAGATATTGCATGTTAAAACGTAAAAATCCTCAAGCTTAAAAATCTAAGTGGGAGCGGGTTGGTTAATATCCCCATGGCCTCCATTACGGGTTCATTGGTGATGTGGTTAAACTTGCATGCTGGCTTAGACCTTCCTCTCTATCGGATGAGTTTTCAACCACGGATATCACCGGAATGAATTTCTAACGGGATGACTATAGTGAGTTTAATTGGAGAAAGTTGCAACACCCTCGCCATCCGAGGCGCATTAGTATCCTAAGTAACAAACTTAGAAGTCACGTAATGGCATACACTTAGTGTACCATTTTTAGTATCCCTCCCATCGAGGTTACGCTATTTTCGGGTACGACAAAAATTATCGACTATTAATTTCATTGATCATAAGATCGTTGGTCAGATAATGAAATTAATGAACTTTGGTTCCTCTCGATCGAGTGTGGGTTAGCGTAGACGTTCACCTATCATGACATACGTTAATCCCGGTGTGAAAGATGTCGGTAGAAGATTATATTTGTTTTTTGAGGATTTTCAATATTTTTGAAAAAGTATACTGAAACTTGAATTGTTTATTTTCAGTTGATATGTCGTTCAACCCGCTAGCTGTCATTCTGAACCAAAACAAACTCACCGGTCCAAATTACATTGATTGGAAACGTAATCTGGACATTGTCCTTACCGCTGAGGGTTACAAGTACGTGCTTACTGAGGAGTGTCCCCCTAAGCCCAGCGATGATGCCACCCCTGAGCAGCGAGAGCCATATACGAGGTGGCAGAAGGCTGATGAGATGACCAGGTGCTACATCTTGGCTTCTATGTCGAGTGTATTGCAGCACCAGCATCAACAGATGACCTCAGCCTAGGATATGATGCTCAACCTCAGGGAGATGTTTGGACATCAGGGCAGGGCAGCCAAGCAGTCAGCTATAAGGAAACTCATGAATGCTAAGATGGCTGAGGGCACTTCAGTGAGAGATCACGTGCTGGACATGATTGGTTGCATCAATGAGATTGAGGTATTGGGAGGTGAGATTGATGGGGAAACCCAGGTCGATATCATCCTTCAGAGCTTGCCTCCCAGTTTTGAGCAGTTTCGATTGAACTATAATATGGGGAATCTCTCATATTCACTTTCTGAGCTCATGACTGCATTGGTGTCTGCTGAGAGCCTATTCGCAGAGAAGAAGCAAGCCTTGGCTACTGTTGGTCCCTCAGGTTCCTCTGCTGGGCCCAAAGCCAGGAAGCAAAAGAGGAAGAGAGGCCAGAAAGCAGGAGCCAGTCATGGACCCAAGGCGGGCATTGCCAAGAAGTAGAAGCCGAAAGGCAAATGCTTTAGATGTGGCAAAGCAGGACATTGCAAGAAGGACTGCCCAAAGCCTCGAGGTATGTGTAAATTTTCCCTAGTCACTGAGACGTGTTTAGCGGCGATTCCCACAGATACTTGGTGTGTGGATTCAGGAGCCACTGATCATGTTTGTAATTCTTTGCAGGGGTTCCAAGTGACCCGGCTGCTTAGAGAGGGAGAGTTGCAGGTCTACCTTGGGGATACTACCAGAGTTTCTGTTGCTGCAGTGGGAGTTTTATGTCTTTATTTTTCAGACTCTATTTTATTGTTGAGAGATTGTCTTTATGTACCCAGTTTTCGCAAGAACTTACTTTCAGTTTCTAAACTTGTTTTGGATGGTTATAAGTGTGTTTTTTCTGATAGATCTATATTTATTAGAAAAGGCCAGAAACTTATATGTTCCGGTACATTGGTTGACAATTTGTTTTTAATTAAGACATACTCCCCAATAATGCAAAACACAGAAACTAGTAACTCATCACCGAATCATAATAAGAGAAAAGAGTCTTCCCCTTTGAATCAGACTTATCTTTGGCACCTGAGACTAGGTCATATCAACCTTAGTAGGATTCAAAGGTTGGTCAAGAGTGGGTCTTTGGACTTACTAGATATTGGCAGCTATTCGACCTGTGAGTCCTGCTTGGAGGGTAAAATGACTAAGAGGCCTTTCAAGGCAAAGGGGTATAGGGCCAAGGAGGTTTTAGAACTGATTCATTCTGACGTGTGTGGGCCTATGTCAGTTCAGGCTAGAGGTGGTTATGAATATTTCGTGACTTTCACAGATGATTACTCTAGATACATATACCTGATGCGCCACAAGTCTGAATGCTTTGGCAAGTTCAGAGAATTCAAGGCTGAGGTGGAGAACCATCTGGGTAAGAGTGTCAAGTCACTGCGGTCTGATCGCGGTGGCGAATACCTCTCTAGTGAATTTAGATCCTATTTGTCAGAGGAGGGTATTCAGACCCAGTTGTCTGCACCTGGCACACCCCAGTAGAATGGTGTAGCAGAGAGGAGGAATAGGACTCTTATGGAGATGGTTAGATCGATGATGAGTTACAGTGAGTTGCCTACCTCATTTTGGGGTTATGCCTTGGAGACAACATGTTTTATCCTCAACCTTGTGCCATCTAAGTCTGTGCCTTCGACCCCATCAGAGTTGTGGAATGGGCGAAAGCCTAGTCTGAGACATCTCAGAATATGGGGTTGTCCAGCACATGTGCTCGAGGTAGATGCAGGCAAGTTAGAGGCGAGATCCAAGGCTATGCTATTTATAAGCTACCCCAAAGGAACGAGAGGTGGTTTATTTTATAGTCCTCAGGATCAGAAGGTGGTGATCAGCACCAATGCCAGATTTCTTAAGGATGACTATATTTTAGATCACAAGTCAAGCAGCAAGGTAGTATTGGAAGAGCTTAGAAGTCAGTTCACTATTCCAGATACACACGTACAGGAAGACACACCACAAGAGACTGCACACACTATTACAAATGATGCTCTTGCACAGGCTGCGCCTCGTCGTAGTGGGAGGGTTGTGAGACAGCCCGAGAGGTACAAGGGTTTGGGTGAGTCTTCGGACTTTATCCCTGGCGCTCATGAACCAGACCCAGTTAACTACAATGAGGCTCTCCAGGATAAAGATGCAGATTCTTGGCAGAGAGCGATGATTGCTGAGATGGGTTCTATGGACTCAAATCAAGTCTGGGAGCTGGTAGACCTTCCTGATGGGTTTAGGCGTATTGGGTGCAAATGGGTTTACAAGAGAAAGAGAGGATCTGACGGAAGGGTTGAGACCTTCAAGGCTAGGCTTGTGGCGAAGGGGTATACTCAGAAAGAAGGGATCGATTATGAGGAGACCTTTTCCCCAGTAGCTATGCTTAAGTCAATCCGGATTCTCTTGGCCATAGCTGCTCATATGGATTATGAGATTTGGCAACTTTCCTTAACGGAAATCTTGAGGAGACCATCTTTATGCAGCAACCAGAGGGTTTCATTGTTAAGGGCCAAGAGCACAAGGTATGCAAGCTTAGGAGGTCCATTTATGGACTTAAGCAAGCATCCAGATCTTGGAACATCCGTTTTGATGAGGTTATCCAGTCCTATGGATTCACTCAGTCTCCGAATGAGCAGTGTGTTTATCGCAGGCGTGATGGTGATATGGTGGTGTTCCTCGTACTTTACGTAGATGACATTCTTCTTATTGGCAACAGTAAGAAGGTGTTGTCAGACGTAAAGGCATGGCTGTCCAGGCAAGTCGATATGAAGGATTTGGGAGAGGCTGGACATATCCTTGGGATTAAGATTATTCGAGATCGTAGGAGACGTTCTCTGACTCTCTCTCAGGCATCCTACATAGACACGATTCTGGCCCATTTTAACATGCAGAACTCCAAGAAGGGTTCACTACCTTTCAGGCATGGAGTGCATTTGTCTAAGGAGCAGTGTCCTAAGACTGCTGAGGAGATAGATGCCATGAAGGCGGTACCCTATGCTTCTGTAGTGGGTAGCCTCATGTATGCTATGTTGTGCACGAGGCCTGATATTTGCTTTGCCGTTGGCATGGTTAGCAGATATCAGAGTAACCCTGGGAAGGCTCACTGGGAGGCAGTAAAATGCATTCTCAAGTACTTGCGCAGGACGAGAGATTATGTCCTAGTTTATAGAGCGCAGGAGCTTGTACCATTGGGTTACACAGATTCGGACTTTTAAGGTGATTTGGACAAGAGTAGGTCTACCTCTGGGTTTGTGTTTACTCTAGGAGGTGGAGCCATAGTATGGAGGAGTGTCAAGCAGAAATACATGGCGGACTCCACCATAGAGGCTGAGTATGTTGTCGCTTTAGAGGCAGCGAAAGAGGCTGTATGGCTCAGGAGCTTCCTAATGGACTTAGATGTGGTTCCCGAGTTGCCTAGGTCCATCACAGTTTATTGTGATAACAATAGTGCAGTTGCTAACTCAAGGGAACCACGAGCCCATAAGGTGAGTAAACACATAGAGCACAAGTACCACCTGATACGAGAGATCGTAAAGAGGGGAGACGTGATCGTGGCCCAGATAGCTTCGGATGACAACCTTGCAGATCCTTTCACCAAGCCATTGACCCCAAAGGTCTTTGAGAGACATGTGGAGGGCATGGGAGTCAGATTCTTGAGAGAGTCATGTGAGTGAGCTTAAAGGTGTTCTGGAGATTTCATTATGACAGCAGTGTAATAACGGGTTGGACAGTTGTTGTACTTCTTAGCATAGCTTTGAGTATTAGTGGGAGATTGTTAGTTTTGAATACAGAAAAGCTATGGCTTGTATAAAAAACTAATATCCACAGTTGACATATCATTCATTTGTTTCGGTATAAATTTGTTCATTTATATCATAGAACTAGATAACGGGGTGTGGACAGACATAGTAGATACCGTTATTGGTTAAAGTATTGATATATAAAAAGTATGCTCGTAACCGAGATAGTCTGAACATACTATCGGTATAGGTTATTGTATGGTTTGGAAATTAGTTTATCTAAACTAGTTTAAATCACACGGATATGCCCGGGGCATATTGAGCACGACCAGTTTGGATAGAATTGACTTATACTGATCGGCGTAGTCAATTCGGTCCTAGTATTCTGTCTCTCAATCCCGAGATTGGGACGGGCGTGAGGGTTGGATATTGTATGCTTTGATTTGCCAAAGAGTGCGGTCGATTGAGGCCTATACCTCGGTAGGTTTGGTATGCGGTGTTTAGCTTCTTACGTGCCGTTGCTAGTCGGAGGAATCCACGTACCGGTTCGTCGGGTTGATGGTGCTCCCGAGATGAGCTCGTAAAGTATATTATACGAAACCCGGCCGATGAACTTTATGTTCGGTATAATAAAAGGACCAGTGGTACTAATCTCAGAAACCAAGAAGTCGGTGAATTAATTTGTCAGTAAATTGATAAACCGACGAGCGCTAGATCTTTAATGTGGGGAGATAGAATAAAATATAATGGCACGATGTAAAGTCATTTTCGAGCGGTAGTTCCATAATTGGTCAGTTAGTGGTACGACCGATTATGCATTTGACTAATCGACAAGGTAAATTAATTAATCTAAAAGGTTTAATTAATATTTAATCGACAAAGTGAATTTAGAAATTAATTCTATTTTGAATTAATTAATTCTAAGGGTTTAAATTAAATTAACAAAGTGGATTAAATAAATTAATTTAAATGGGTCGATTGGAGTTGATTAGTCGGGAAGACTTAGCGGTAAACGAAAGTCAAATTAAAAGGCCTAACTCGAGAGCCTATTAGGTCTCCAATTGAGCTCCTATAAATAGAAGACTTGAAACCCAAGAAAACCTAAGGAAGTCTTGCAAGACATTTCATTCTTGCTTTCTTGAGTGAGAAGGTTTAAGAGAGAGAATTTTTTCTTCAAGAATTCTTTCTCAAAAACAAACCAGATTTCTCACTTGCTCTTGACTGGATTCTAACCAAAGATCACAGCTTTATATTTGGGTATTATTCTGCCCAGATTTCCGGTTCAATCTACCGCAAAACTGCTGCCCAGTTCTTCAAACTCCAGCAGGGTTTTCTGCAGGATTTTTCAGGGTTTTCTGGCGGCAGTTATTTGCTGTTGTCCAGTGCGTTTGATTCGGCCTGGGCTTCATTGATCTCTTCTTGGTGATCCGAAGCTTGGGCTGTCTAGATCACGACTGGGCAGTTCGAATTACTGCTGTCGGAGTGGTGATTATATTTAAAGGCAGCAGCTTTTTTGGGCAGCAGCAGCAGGATTTTTGTGGGTTGAGTTTTGTGATCAGTTTTTGGTTTATTTGAGTCCAGTTTTAGAGAGATTTCCTTGTGGGCTAAGCAAGTAGACTTCGATAGATTATTGCCCACGCAATATTCGAAGTTTCTACGGAGATATCTATTGGATTTCTATTGAAATCACAACAAAGATTGGATTTTTTTTTAGGCAAGGGACTTCGCTACAAAAGGTAGAATCTTTAAATTCTGCTTTTATTAAAGATTTAATTTTTTGTGTCCCGATTAATAAATTAAATAAGTATAAGCCTAGATCCGTTCATGGGTAAACTAATTTGAGCCTGAGCTTGGTCGAAAGCTTCCGATTCTGGAATGCATTGCACGAAAGTGAGGTTTTCGATTTAGCCCGGGCTTGTTCAGTTTTCCTTCAGGTGGAAGTCCCATTTACAAGATGTGTTGCATCAGATTTATTATGTGTGCTTCCGCTTGCCTAAATCTCTTTTTACGTGTGCATTATTCATTGCATTTAGAATAATATGTGTGTATTTCCTCGATCAGGCTGATTAGCGGTTAATCCTGTTATATAATTTGATGTATGGATACTGTACTTGGGCTTTTATTTCGGTTGTAATAAGTATTATGTCTTGTGGTCCGTAGCTAGTTAATTGAATGAGTAAGGCAGTTGGGCGCAAACCTATTTGGCACTTTATCATGACAACGATGTCATGCATTTAGAAATAGTATGGAAGCTGGATCTGATCCTTATAGTGAGATCTTAATTGATGATAACTTAGGAACTGCTAGTTCAGAACAAGTCCTATTTCTAGTGTGTGGCTGTCTTGATAGAGGGTCAAGTCTATTTGTGAGTAACTGTGCTAGACGAAGTGCCTTAGTGTAAATGGGGACTTCACGGGTAGTGTAGGGCACCGTGAAGTAAGTGACATAGTATTGCACTGAGGTGAGCCCAGGCCAAATAATAAGTGCCACTGACCGGTCCTGGTGGTTAGGTGTTTAAAATCGTTACCTGGCATAAGAAAGTCACAATTGAAGCCTCTATCTCCAAGACAAAGCAAGGGAACATCCATGTATCGGTACGTCTGGGGTGATGGTGCTCTCGCGATGAGCTCGTAAGGATTATTATACTAACTCCAGCCGGTGGACTTATGTCCGGTATAATAATAAGGTCGAATGGTACTAATCTCGGATAACAAGAAGTCGATTAATTTATTTATCAATAAATTAATAAGTTGATGAGCACTATATCTTTGATGTGGGGAGATAAAAGAATAATTAAAGTGTGCACGAAGTAATTTTGTTTTTGAGTGGTAGTTCCATAATTAATCCATTAGTGGTACGATTAATTATGAATTGGATTAATTGGCAAAGTGGATTAAATAAATATTTATTCTTGGGTTAATTAATATTTAATTGACAAAGTAGGTTACGAAATAATCCTTTGGTCGATTAGTATTTAATTGACGAAGTGGATCGATTAAATAATCCTTGGCTAACTAAGAATTGACTAGTCTAGTGAAGACTAAGAAAGTCAATTAAATCCAATTAGTAAGACCAAACTTAAAAGCCCATTAGGTCTCCCTTGAAACTTCTTATAAATACATGATGTCTTAACATTCAAGACATAAGAAACTTGAGAGGCAAGACTTGCCTAGAGAGAGAATGAGTAGTCTAGAGAGAGAACTTCATCTTTTTTGAAGATGTTTCTCGAAGTCGACTTAGAAATCCTTCTCTCCTAGAAGAAAAGTTCAGCCCAAAGAAGTTTATTTTATTTCCCGGAGAGCTCCCTTTTTTTATTTTTTTCTATTTTCTGGTGACATGATTTTAGATCGGTGGCAGCTAGACTTGATTTCTGGTGATCGGTGGGGCTAATCTTTGAGCATGTAGATCCGTAATTGAATCACGTGAAGATCGCGGCTTGGGCAGTCCGTCGGTCACGACGGTCCGACAGCTCAAGTGGCGGCAGTCTGGGGTTTTCTTTGGGCAAATTTTTTGAACGTTTTTTAGGCAGGTTTCTTGTGGGTATTTTGGATTTTGATAGATCCACCTGGTAGATAGTTTCCCACTCAACTTTCGGGTTTGTTGGAGTCATTCGAGGGACTTCTAGTGGATTTCGTTGCTAAAGATTGAATTTTTCTTATTTGCATTGAGGACACACTTCAAAAGTATAATCTTTAATTCTGCCTTTGTTTAAAGATTTATTTTTTATGTATATCGTTTAATAGATCTAACAAGTATAAGTCTAGATCCGCTCATGGGAATTGATTTTAGCATTTGGGCTCGATCGAAAGTCTCCAATTCTAGAATGCATCGCATGAAAGTGTGATTTTCGATTTGGCCCGGACCGAATCTTAATTCTTTCAATTAGTATCAGCGCTAAGGTTTTGGCTTTATACTTTTTCAATTTATTACACGGTTTTATTTACAGGTGGTTATTATTTCTGGCTATTATGCTTTTACATCCATTTATAAACCCCGAGACTTGTCCGAGCTCGTTTTATTTTGAATGTGAATGTGTGTAATAGAAATAACCACGAGCTGGAATCCGTGTAGGATTAGATTAAATCTTGTAGTAGGATTTATTCTAAAAATGTCGTCTTTATTTTCCTAAACAAGCCTTGTATTTAGGAATTTATGTAAAATGATGAAGACGTTATTGTGGGTAGCTCATATTCGTGGATTTTTGGTTTGTTGTAATTTTGGGTGATTCCAGATTACATAGAAAACTGAGAAAACTCAAAAGAATTAGGAGGAATCCAAATAACAAGTGGGAGCGACACGACAAGACGTGTCAACAAGGCGTAAAAAGGAAGCAATGATTGAGAAGGCCATAATAGTCGGGAAATGTTTCATTACGTTTTTATTTCCCACTTTATATGTACTGATTATTGCTTGTGTGTTTTCGTTTTATGTTTTTTTGCATGGTCGAAAACAATTGGTTTTATGTGTGCAGATAACTAAAGTTAGAAATGACTAAAGTTAAGATATTGCATGTTAAAATCAGAAAAAACCCTCAATTTAAGAATCTAAGTGGGAGCGGGTTGGTTTATATCCCCATGACCTCCATTACGAATTCATATATGATATGAATAGACTTGCGCGTTGGCATTAGGGTCTTCCTTCGTATTGGATGAGTCTTTATTCATAAGATCACTACATTGAATTTCTAAAAGAATGACTATAGTGCATTTAATTGGAGAACTGTGACACCCTCTCTATCTGAGTCGTATAAGTATCCTAAGTAACAAACTAAGAAGTCACGTAATGACATACACTTAGTGTACCGTTTGTAGTATCCGTCCCAATGAGGTTACGCTACTTATGTGTGCGGTTGAAATCACCAACTATTAATTTTATTGATCAATAGATCGTTTGGTCAGATAGTGAAATTAATGAACTTGGTTCTTCTTGAACGAATGTGGATTAGTGTAGACGTTCACACGATTATGACCTGCGTAAATCCTGGTGAACGAGATGTTGGTGGAGTTGATTAGGCCAAATTGGTATTTTGGTCCCTTATAAATGGGGGTATTGCTATTTTGGTCCCAAATAAAATTACGATTGCTTTTTTGGTTCCTTATCAATTTTTTATTAGCATTTTTAGTCCCTTTTTATGAAAAAGCTTAGAAGATTACGGATTAACTTATTTGATCGCTAGTCAAACCTAATTTTTTCTTCAAAATGATTTGTACCATGATGTTTTCAATCTATTTTATGACTCTGTTCTTCATGAATGTTCAACCCATTTAGATCGACTCAAAATCCGAAATAACGGCTGAAAACCTAAATGGGTTGAACATTCATGAGGAACCGAGTCATAAAATGGATTGAAAACATCATGGTATAAATCATTTTGAAGAAAAAATTAGGTTTGACTAGCGATTAAATGAGTTAATCCGTAATCTTCTAAAATTTTTTGTAAAAAGGGACTAAAAACACTAATAAAAAATTGATAAGGGACCAAAACTGCGTTTTATTTGGGACCAAAACATCAACACCCCCATTTATAAGGGACCAAAATACCAATTCAGGGTGTCAATATTTTCTAAAAAGATAAAATACTGAAACTTATTTGCTTATTTATTTTCAGCTTTCGATATGCCGTTCAATCCACTTCCTGTCATACTCAAAGAAAAAAAATTAACTGGTCCAAATTACATTGACTAGAAATGAAACTTGGAGGTTGTCCTTACTGCTGAGGGGTACAAGTATGTGCTCACATAAGTGTGCCCAGAAACGCCCACTGATTACTCAACTCCTGAGGAGAAGGAAGCTCATAAAATGTGAAAAAAAATAGATAAGATGACCAGGTGCTACATCTTGGCTTCTATGTTAGGAGTATTACAGTACCAACATCAGTTGATGACCTCAGCCTATGATATGATGTTTAACCTTGAGGAGATGTTTGGGCATCGCAGGGCAGCCAGACAGACAACTATGAGAAAACTCATGAATACTAAGATGGTGGAAGGCACTTCTGTGAGAGATCATGTCCTTGAAATGATGGCAAACATCAATGAAATCGAGATATTGGGAGGTGATATTGACTGTGAGTCTCAGTGTGATATCATTCCCCATAGCTTGCCTCAGAGTTTTGAGTAGTTTCGGTTGAACTATAATATGAATCGGATTTCTATACTCTTCCCGAGCTCACGATTGCATTGGTGTCGGCTGAAGGCCTTTTCAATGAGAAGAAACAAGATTTGGCAACTGTCAGGCCTTCAGGATCTTCTTCTGGGCCCAATGCCATAAAGAAGAAAAAGAAGTCCCAGAAGACTACCAATCATAGACCCAAGCCAGCTATTGCCAAGAAGAACAAGCTGAAAGGCAAGTGCTTCAAGTGTGGCAAGACAGGACATTAGAAGCCAGACTGCCCAAAGCTGAAAGGTATGAGCAATTTCACCTTTGTTACTGTGACATGTTTAGCGGTGATTCTCATAGATACTTTGTGTTTAGATTCAGGAACCACTGATCATGTTTGTAATTTTTTGTAGGGCCAAGTAACCCAGATGCTTAAAGATGGTGAGTTATGTTCGTGTATGTGCCCTTTTAAGGGCTATTTATGTAAATAAACTTTGAGGGTTATTTATGTAAATAAGACATTTGTCGTTTGATTGATTATTTATCTGATGAGTTAATTTTATAAAATTATATTCTTGTGCATATTGAATTTTATGAAATCGATCCACCAAAAGAAACACTCCATGGACTGTTAGATCATGAGTGATTCTTTTGAGTAGTACTCGTACGAGGATCCTTAGACCAGAAATCACTGCATAGTCTTAGGTGAATTAGAGTGTGCTTTGACATATGCCTAACGGGACCGTAACAGGTTGCCAAGTACGGGTATGATTGGGTACACTATGAGTCACGCTAAGGTATGTAGGTGAAGTGATGGGACTACAAGTCTCTCTTAAATGAGAGATGATATCTTGGCCGCTTGATAGTGAACTGAGAAGTGCATGGCCGTGCCCAAGAAATGATAAGGGTTATCATTTGCTTGATTAAGTTCAGTGTCACTAAGAGATCAAGTAAAACGTTTAGCTATATAAAGATGATTGGTTCCATGCCTTATGCTAAACTGGATATCAGTGTAGAGGACATTACGTAGTATACTCAGAAGGTTGTGTTGAATCACCATTCGACCCTCCGTTCTGAATTGTGTAGTCATTATGTCTTGCTAGAGACCACTAATGATTTATGGATTAATTAATGAGATTAATTTATTCATTGTCAATTTGGAATGGGCCTATAGGATCGCACATAAGTGAGTTCGATGATTCAGAATTAATTTTCCTGTTTTAAGTATAAGAGTTATACTTAAATTGATAATATTTAGTTAAATAGTTTAATTAAATATTATTGAAGAGTATTATGGTATTAATTAAGAGTTAATTAATTACCTAGGAAGAATTGAGTTGGACTGACAAATCAAAGGACCTAATTGTGAATTGAGGTTCTTGACCCATCGGTCTGACCCATGGATCAATGGGTTGATCCATGGTGTTGGTTAAACCCAACTCAGTAAATAATTAATAATTAATTATTTACAGATACTTCTCAACTCTTTAATCAGAGAAGTATCTGGGAGTCTGTTGAGAGATTTTAACTAATTTAGTTTTAAAACACGTTTTGAAAAAATTTTAAAGGCTCTCTTTCTGACTCTTCCAGTAATCACTTTTTCAAAAACATTCTTCCAGAGAGAAAAAGGTTTTCTCTTTGACAGGCACTTTTGGGCTAGCACCGGTTCTGAGAGACTCCAGTGCAAGAACGTAGAGGCAATTCGTGTGAATTGTTTTTGGTGGTGAACGCAATCTTCCCAAGGGATACAGGCGACGAGCGCAACCGATTACGCGTTGAGGGTAAGACCCGATTCCATAGAATTTAGGCTATTCCGTAGCATAATTTAGGAAATTATGCATGCCTAGTTCCTTACAAGTTACAGGTCTACTTGGGAGATACTACAAGAGTATCAGTTGTTGCAGTAGGAGTTGTCAAGTTATTTTCTCAAATAATGTTGTTTAAATTTTGAGAGATTGTCTTCATGTTCCTAGCTTTAGAAATAACTTGCTTTCAGTTTCTAAGATTTTGAAGGATGGTTATGAGTTTGTTTTTTCTAATGATTCTGTTGATGTTAGAAAAAATAAGAAACATATATGTTCCGGTTTGTTGGTTGACAATCTTTTCTTAATTAAGACTAACTCCCCAGTAGTACAAAACACAGAAATTAATGACACATCATCAAATCATAGTTAGAGAAAAGGGCCTTCCCAAATGAACTAAACTTATCTTTGACAGTTTAGACTTGGTCATATCAACCTTAGTAGGATTCAAAGGTTAGTCAAAGATGGGCCTTTGGCCTCATTAGAGATTGACAGCTATCCAACCTGTTAGTCTTGCTTGGAGGGTAAAATGACCAATAGGCCTTTCAAAGCAAAGGGGTATAGAGCCAAAGAACTTTTAGAGTTGGTTCACTCTGATTTATGTGGGCCTATGTCAATTCTGGCTAGAGGTGGTTTTGAGTACTTTATGACCTTCATAGATGATTACTCTAGATATGGGTACATTTACCTAATGAGTCACAAGTCCGAATGTTTTCGGAAGTTCAAAGAGTTTAGGACAGATATGGAGAAGCATTATGGTAAGAGTATCAAAACACTACAATCTGATCGTGGTGGCAAATACCTCTCTAGTGAATTTAGGAGCTACTTGTCCGATGAGGGTATTCAGTCCCAGTTGTCTGCACCTGACACACTCAAGCAGAGTGGTGTAGCATAGAGGAGGAACATGACTCTTATGGACATGGTGAGATCGATGATGAGTTATAGTGAGTTGCCCAATTCATTTTGGGGATATGCCTTAGAGACAACGGCTTACATTCTAAACCTCATACCATCTAAGACAGTGTCTTCGGCCCCTGTGGAATTGTGGATTGGGCGAAAGCCTAGTCTTAGACATCTCAGGATTTGGGGTTGCACAGCACATGTGCTTAAGGCAGATACATGCAAGTTAGATGCGAAGGGTGGTCTATTTTATAGTCCTAAGGATCAGAAGGTGGTGGTTAGCACTAACGCCATATTTTTAGAGGATGACTATATTTTAGATCACAAACCCAGTAGCAAGATCATACTAGAGGAGTTTAGAGGACAATCTAGTATTCCAGATGCACCAGTACAAGTAGATACACCACGGAGTACTGCACGAGATATCAAAGATGATGCACCTACACAGGTTGTGCCTCGTCATAGTGGGAGGGTTGTGAGATAACCCGAGAGGTACGTGGGCTTGGGAGAGTCTTCGAATTTTGTTCCTGGTGCTCAAGAACCAGACCCAATTAACTACAATGATGCTCTAGAAGATATACAGATTCTTGGCAGAAAGCGATGATTCTGAGATGGGTTCGATGGACTCAAATAAAGTCTGGGAGCTGGTAAACCTTCCTGATGGGTTTCAACCTATTAGGTGCAAATGTGTTTACAAGCGAAAGAGAGGATCTGATGGGAAGGTTGAAACCCTCAAGCCTAGGCCTGTGGCAAATGGGTATACTCAGAAAGAGGGTATCAATTATGAGGAGACTTTTTCCTCGATAGCTATGCTTAATTCGATCCAGATTCTCTTAGCCATAGCTGCTCATTTAGAATATAGATTTGGCAGATGGATGTTAAGACAGCTTTCCTTAATGGAAGTGTTGAGGAGACCATATTTATGCAGCAACCAGAGGAATTCACTGCAGAATGCCAAGAGCACAAGGTTTGCAAGCTCAAGAAATCTATCTATGGACTTAAGCAAATATCCAGATCTTAGAACATCCATTTTGAAGAGGTGATCCAGTCCTATAGATTCACTCAATGTTCGGATGAGCAGTGTGTATACCGCAGGCGTGATGGAAATATAGTAGTGTTTATTGTACTTTTCGTAGATGATATTCTTCTTATTCTCAACTGTAAGAAGGTATTGTTAGACGTAAAGGCATGGCTGGCCAACCAGTTTGATATGAATTATTTGGGAGAGACTGGACATATCCTTGGGATCAAGAAGGGTACACTACGTTTCAGACATGGAGTGTATCTACCTAAGGAGCAGTCTCCCAATACTGCTGAGGAGATAGAAGGCATGAAGATAGTTCCCTATGCATCTGCTTTGGGAAGTCTCATGTATACAATGTTGTGTAGCAGGCCTGATATTTGTTTTGTCATTGGCATGGTTAGTAGATATCAGAGTAACCATGGGAAAGCTCATTGGGCTGCTTTCAAGTGCATCCTGAAGTATTTGCACATGACGAAAGACCATGTCTTCTTCTATCGAGTTTAAGAGCTAGTTCCTAAGGGTTACACGGATTCAGATTTCCTATGTGATATGGACAAGAGTAATTTTACCTCTGGGTTTGTGTTTACTTTGGGAGGTGGAGCCATAGTTTGGCAGAGGGTCAAGCAGAAATGCGTGGCTGACCCCACCATGGAAGCAGAGTACGTTGCCGCATCAGAGGCAGTGAAAGAAGCTGTGTGGCTCAAGAACTTCCTAGTGAACTTGGATGTGATTCCTGAGTTGCCAAGGTCTATCATAGTTTATTGTGCTAACAATGGTGCAGTTGCTAACTCAAGGGAACCACGAGCCAACAAGGTGAGTAAACACATAGAGCGCAAGTACCACCTGATATAAGAGATCATAAAGAGGTAAGACGTGGTCGTGGCCAATATAGTATCAGCAGACAACCTTGCAGATCTATTCACGAAGGCATTGACTCCAAAAGTCTTTGAGACCCACGTGGAGGGCATGAGAGTTAGATACTTAATTGAGCCATGAGAGTTTTCTAGTTTTTGGTATGCCAGCAGAATAAGTGTATTAAACAGTTTTTATACTTCAGAGCATAGCTTTGAGTATTAGTGGGAGATTGTTAGTTTTGAATACTGAAAAGCTTTGCTTGTATAAAAAACTATTTCTCAGTTACATATCGATTGTTGTTCAGTATTATAAATTGTCCCTTTATATCATATGTCTAGATGATAAGGTACCGAGTGTAGCACATTAGATCTTATCATTGATTAAATTTATGATATATAAATAACGCTCGTAACTGAGACAGTTTAGACATACTGTGGGTTTAAGTTATTGTATGATTCAGAAAATTAGTTTGTCTAGACTAATTGAATTATACGAATATGCCCGGGGTATATTGAGCAGGACCTATTTAGGATCGAATTAACTTTTACTGATCTTTGTAGTTAATTTGAACCTCATATTCTAATCTCTTAATCCCTAGACTAGAGAGGGCATGAGAGTTAGACATAGTGTACTTTTATTTGGCAAAAAGTGCGGTCAATTGAGGCCTAGATCTCGGTAAGTTGGGTATGCGTGTTTGACTTCTAATTATGCCATTACTTGTCGAAAGGAAACCATGTACTGGTGTTTCCGGGGTGATGTGCTCCCGAGATAGACTCGTAAGGATTACTATACTAAACCCGGCCGGTGGACTTATGTCTGGTATAATACTAAGGTAGAGTGGTACTAATCTCAAATAACAATAAGTCAATTAATTTATTTATTAGTAAATTAATAAGTTGACGAGCACTATATCTTTGATGTGGGCAGATAAAAGAATAATTAAAGTTTGCGCGAAGTAATTTCATTTTTAAGCGGTAGTTACATAATTAATCCGTTAGTGGTACAACTAATTATGAATTGGATTAATTGGCAAAGTGGATTAAATAAATATTTGTCCTTGGGTTAATTAATATTTAATTGACAAAGTAGGTTATGAAATAATCCTTGGATCGATTAGTATTTAATTGACGAAGTGGATCGATTAAATAATTCTTGGGCTAATTAAGAGTTGACTAGTTTAGTGAAAACTAAGAAAGTCAATTGAATCAAATTAGTAAGGCCTAACTCAAAAGCCCACTAGGTCTCCATTGAAACTCCTGATAAATACATAATATCTTGACATTCAAAACATAAGAAACTTGAAAGGCAAGACTTGCCTAGAAAGAGAAGGAGTAGTCTAGAGAGAGAACTTCATATTCTTCGAAGATCTTTCTCGAAGTTAACTTAGAAATCCTTCTTTTCTCGAAGAAAAGTTCACCCCAAAGAAGTTTATTTTATTTCCCGGAGAGCTGCATTTTTTTTCCTATTTTTTGGTGATCGGATTTTAGATTGTTAGTTTTGAATACAGAAAAGCTATTGCTTGTATGAAAAACTAATATTCACAGTTGACATATCATTTTGTTTCAGTATTAATTTTGTTCCATTATATCATAGAACTAGATAACGAGGTGTGGAAAGACACAGTAGATCTCGTTATCGGTTCAAGTATTGATATATAAAAAGTATGCTCATAACTGAGATAGTCTGAACATACTATCGGTATAAGTTATCGTGTGATTTGAAAATTAGTTTGTCTAGACTAATTAAATCACACGGATATGCACGGGGCATATTGATCACGACCAGTTTGGATAGAATTAACTTGTACTGATCGGCATGATTAATTCGGTCCTAGGATTCTAATCTCTTAATCCCAAGATTGGGATGGGCATGAGAGTTACATATCGTATGCTTTGATTTTCCAAAGAGTGTGGTCAATTGAGGCCTATACCTTGGTAAGTTGGGTATGCGGTGTTTAGCTTCTTTGTGTGCCGTTGCTAGTCGAAGGAATCCACTTACCGGTTCGCCGGGTTGATGGTGCTCCCGAGATGAGCTTGTAAGGTTTATTATACTAAACCCAGCCGGTGGACTTTATGTTCGGTATAGTAAGAAAGTTGAGTGGTACTAATCTCGGATACCAAGAAGTCGGTGAATTAATTTGTCAGTAAATTGATGAACCGACGAGCACTAGAACTTTGATGTGGGGAGATAGAAGAAAAATAAATTAGTGTGATGTAAAGTCATTTTTGAGCAGTAGTTCCATAATTGGTCCGTTAGTGGTACGACTAATTATGCTTTTGACTAATCAACAAAGTGAATTAATTAATCTTAAAGGTTTAATTAATATTTAATTGACTAAGTGGATTAAGAAATTAATTCTATATGAATTAATTAATCTTAAGGGTTCGATCAAATTATATTAACAAAGTGGGTTAAAGAATTAATTCGAAAGGCTCGATTGGAGTTGACTAGTCTAGGGAAGACTAAGGGGTCAACGAAAGTCAAATCAAAATGCAGAACTCAAAGGCCCACTAGGTCTCCTTAGAAGCTCCCTATAAATATCCCTTGTTAGGCATTTGAAGATATAATGAAACTTATAGGAAAATTAGCTTAGAAAGAGAAGGAAGATCATATAGTAAGAACTTCATCCTCTTCCAGAAAGTTCTTGTTTGAAGTTGTATCTAGATTCTTCTTCTTCGAAATACTTCAGCTTGAACAGTTTGTTGGATACCTGGACCGAATTAGAGCAGCCGCCAAACCGATTTTAGCACCGTCGCAGTTTTTCGATCAGTCGACGATTTTTGGCGACTCTTGAGCTTCCAGCGCATTTGATTCGAGTTTTTTCGGCATTGATCTCTTTCATTTGGATTGGTGATTCGCCGGAAAACTTATCTAGATCAATGTTGGGACTTTTGGGTTGTCCAGCGCACCGTGGAGTTGGGTGGTGCAAGGTGGCTGTTGCACAGCTTATCTCCGGGTAACAATCTGTTCAGGCAGATTGAATTTTTTTGAAGTGGGTTTCCTTAGGATTTCTTCATTTTTCTTTGGGCTACTCCATAGATACTAGCCCACACTAGTTTGGAGTCGATTTGGAGTCATTCTTCGGATTTCAGTGGTAGTCGCTTTCCCAGAGATTCGGTTTTCTTATTTGCTAAGGACTTCGCTTCATAGGTATAATCTTTAGTCCTTCTGTTTTAACTAAAGATTTAATTTTTGAATGTCATTTGAATAAATTAAATAAGTTTAAGCCTAGATTCGTTATGGGAAGATGAATTTGAGCCTGAGCCGAGTCAAAAGTTTCCGATTCTGGAATGCATTGCACAAAAGTGAGATTTTTTATTTAGCCCGGGCTTGTTCTATTTCCTTCAAATTGGTATCAGAGCGAGTGTTTTGGCTTTATGCTTTTTTGATTTATTACGCGGCTTTGTTTTAGCATTATTACATTTGAGAGATTGTTTATATGTACCCAGTTTTAGAAAGAACTTACTTTCAGTTTCAAAACTTCTTTTGGATGGTTATAAATGTGTTTTTTTCTGATAATTCTGTTTTTATTATAAAGAACAAGAGACTTATATGTTCTGGTACATTAGTTGACAATCTGTTTTTAATTAAGACAAACTCCCCAGGTGTGCAAAACACAAAAACTAATAACTCATGACTGAATCATAGTAAGAGAAAGGAGTCTTCCCTTCTGAATCAAACTTATCTTTGGCACCTGAGACTAGGTCACACTAACCTTAGTAGGATTCAAAGGTTGGTCAATGATGGGTCTTTAGACTCATTAGGTATTGACAGTTTTCTACCTGTGAGTCCTGCTTGGAGGGAAAATGACCAAGAGGCCTTTCAAGGAAAAGGGGTATAGGGCCAAAGAGGTTTTAGAGTTGATTCATTTTGACTTGTGTGGGCCTCTGTCAGTTCAGGCTAGAGGTGGTTATGAGTATTTCGTAACATTCACGGATGATTACTCTAGATATGGATACATATACCTGATGCGCTATAAGTCTGAATGCTTTGGAAAGTTCAAAGAGTTTAAGGCTGAGGTGGAGAACCATATGGGTAAGAGTATCAAGATCCTGCGATCTGATCGCGGTGGTGAATACCTCTCTAGTTAATTTAGATCCTATTTGTATTCATTATCAGTTGTCTGGACATGGCACACCCCAGCAGAATGGTGTAGCAGAGAGGAGGAACAGAACTCTTATGGATATGGTTAGATCGATGATGAGTTATAGTGAGTTGCCTACCTCGTTTTGGGGTTATTTCTTGGAGACAGCTTGTTATCTCCTTAATCTCATACCATCTAAATCTATGCCTATGACACCCCAAGAGTTGTGAACTGGGCGAAAGCCTAGTCTGAGACATCTCAAGATTTAGGATTGTTCAGCACATGTGCTCGAGGCAGATGCAGGTAAGTTAGATTCGAGATCAAAGGTCATGCTATTTGTAGGCAACCCCAAAGGAATGAGAAGTGGTCTATTTTATAGTCCTTAGGATCAGAGGGTGGTGGTCAGCGCCAATGCCAGATTTCTTGAGGACGGCTATATTTTAGATCACAAGTTGAGCAGCATGGTAGTATTGTAAGAGCTTAGAAGTCAATCCATTATTCCAGATGTACAAGTACAAGAAGACACACCACAAGAAACTGCACACACTATCACAGATGATGCTCTTTCACAGGTTGTGCCTCATTATAGTGGGAGAGTTGTTAGATAGTCCGAAAGGTACATGGGTTTGGGTGAGTCTTCAGACTTTATCTCTGGGGCCCATGAACCAGACCTAGTTAGCTACAATGAGGATCTCCAAGATAAAGATGCAAATTCTTGGTAGAGAGCAATGATTGCTGAGATGGGTTCTATGGACTCAAATCGGGTCTAGGAGCTGGTAGACCTTCCTGATGGGTATTGACCTATTGGGTGCAAATGGGTCTACAAGCGAAAGAGAGGATCTGACGGAAGGGTTGAGACCTTCAAGGCTAGGCTTGTGGCGAAAGGGTATACTCATAAAAAGGGTATCGATTATGAGGAGACATTTTTTCCCCTGTAGCTATGCTTCAGTCAATACGGATTATCTTGGCTATAGCGCTCATATGGACTATGAGATTTGGCAGATGGACGTCAAGAAAACTTTCCTTAAAGGAAGTCTTGAGGAGACTATCTTTATGTAGCAACCAGAGGGTTTCATTGTTCAGGGCCAAGAGCATAAGGTATGCAGGCTTAAGAGTTCTATTTATGAACTTAAGCAAGCATCCAGATCTTAGAACATCTGTTTTGATGAGGTTATCCAGTCCTATGGATTCACTTAGTGTCTGGATGAGTAGTGTGTATATCGCAGGCGTGATGGTGCTATGGTGGTGTTCCTCGTACTTTACGTAGATGACATCCTTCTGATTGGCAACTGTAAGAAGGTATTGTCAGACGTAAAGGCATGGTTGTCCAGGCAGTTTGATATGAAGGATTTGGGAGAGGCTGGACATATCTTTTGGATCAAGATTATTCGAGATCGTAGGAGAAGTTCTCTGAAACTCTCCCAGGTTTCTTACATAGACAAGATTCTGGCCCATTTTAACATGCAGAACTCCAAGAAGGGTTCACTACCTTTCAGGCATGGAGTGCATTTATCAAAGGATCAGTGTCCCAAGATTGCTGAGGAGATAGATGCCATGTATGCGGTACCCTATGCTTCTGTAGTGGGTAGTCTCATGTATGCTATGTTATGTACGAGGCCTGATATTTGCTTTGTCGTTGGCATGGTTAACCGATATCAGAGTAACCCTGAGAAGGCTCACTGGGAAGCAGTAAAATGCATTCTGAAGTACTTGATCAGGACAAAAGATCATGTCCTAGTTTATAAAGCGCAAGAGCTTGTACCATTGGGTTACACATATTTGGATTTTCAAGGTGATATAGATAAGAGTAAGTCTACCTCTGGGTTTGTGTTTACTCTTGGAGGTGGAGCCATAGTATGGCGGAGTGTCAAGCAGAAATGCGTGGCGGAGTCATCCATGGAGACTGAGTACGTTGCAGCATCAGAGGCAGCGAAAGAAGCTGTATGGCTCCGAAACTTCCTTGTGAACTTAGATATGGTTCCTGAGTTGCCTAGGTCTATCACAGTTTACTGTGATAACAATGATACAGTTTCTAACTCGAGGGAACCACGAGCCCACAAAGTGAGTGAACATATAGATCGCAAGTACCACCTAATACGAGAGATCGTAAAGAGGGAATACGTGACCGTGGCCAAGATAGCATCAGGTGACAACCTTGCAGATCCTTCCAAAAAGCCATTGACCCTAAAGGTCATTGAGAGGCATATGAAGGGCATGAGAGTTAGATTCTTGAGATAGCCATGTGAGTAAGCTTACAGGTGTTCTGTAGATTTCATTATGACAGCAGTGTAATAGCGGGTTGGACTGTTTTTATACTTCTTAGCATAGCTTTGATTATTAGTGGGCGATTGTTAGTTTTGAATACAGAAAAGGTATTGCTTGTATGAAAAAATAATATCCACAGTTGACATATCATTTTGTTTTAGTATTAATTTTGTTCCATTATATCATAGAACTAGATAACGGGATGTGGAAAGATACAGTAGATCTCGTTATCGGTTAAAGTATTGATATGTAAAAAGTATTCTCGTAACTGAGATAGTTTGAACATGCTATCGATATAGGTTATCGTGTCAAATGGAAATTAGTTTGTCTAGACTAATTAAATCACACGGATATGCACAGGCATATTGAGCACGACCAGTTTGGATAGAATTAACTTGTACTGATCGCCGTAGTTAATTCGGTCCTAGTATTCTAATCTCTTAATCACGAGATTCAGACGGGCATGAGAATTAGATATCGAACGCTTTGATTTGCCAAAGAGTGCGGTCAATTGAGGCCTATACCTCGGTAAGTTGGGTATGTGGTGTTTAGCTTCTTTGTGTGCCGTTGTTAGTCGGAGGAATTCACGTACCGGTTCGTCAGGTTGATGGTGTTCCCGAGATGAGTTCGTAAGGTTTATTATACTAACCTAGCAGGTGGACTTTATGTCTGGTATAATAAGAAAGTTGAGTGGTACTAATCTCTGACAGCAAGAAGTTGGTGAATTAATTTTTCAGTAAATTGATGAACTCACGAGCACTAGATCTTTGATGTGGGGAGATAGAAGAAAAATAAAGTGGTGCGATGTAAAGTCATTTTTGAGCGGTAGTTCCATAATTGGTCCATTAGTGGTACAACTAATTATGCATTTGACTACTCGAAAAAGTGAATTAATTAATCCTAAAGGTTTAATTAATATTTAATTGACTAAGTGGATTAAAAAATTAATTCTATATGAATTAACAAATCCTAAGGGTTCGATCAAATTAAATTAGTGAAGTGGGTTAAAGAATTAATTCGAAAGGCTCGATTGGAGTTGAATAGTCTAGGGAAGACTAAGGGGTCAATGAAAATCAAACTAAAATGCCCAACTCAAAGGACCACTAGGTCTATTTAGAAGCTCCCTATAAATATCCCTTGCTAGGCATTTGAAGATATAAGGAAACTTGTAGGAAAATTAGCTTAAAGAGAGAAGGAAGATCCTAGAGTGAGAACTTCATCCTTTCCGAGAAAGTTCTTGTTCAAAGTCGGATATAGATCCTTCTTCTTCGATAAAACTTCAGCTTGAACAGTTTGTTGGACACCCAGACCGATTTAGAGCAGCCGCCGGACCTATTTTAGCACCGTCGCAGTTTTCCAATCAGCCGGAGATTTTCAGTGACTCTTGAGTTTCAAGCTCATTTAATTCGAGTGTTTTTGGCATCGATCTTTTTCCTTTGGGTTTGTTATTCACTGGAAAAATTATCTAGATCACGGTTGGGACTTTTGGGTTGTCCGACTCACGTCGGAGTTAGGTGGCGCAAGGTGGCTGTTGCGCAGCTTATCTCCGGGTAACAATCTGTTCAGGCAGATTGAATTTTTTCGAAGTGGGTTTCCTTAGGATTTCTTCGTTTTCCTTTGGGCTACTCTGTAGATACTAGCCCACACTAGTTTGGAGTCGATTTGGAGTCATTCTTCGAATTTTAGTGGTAGTCGCTTTCCTAGAGATTCGATTTTCTTATTTGATAAGGACTTCGCTTCAAAGATATAATCTTTAGTCCTTCCGCTTTAACTAAAGATTTAATTTTTGAATGTCATTTTAATAAATTAAATAAGTATAAGCCTATATCCGTTAAGGGGAAATGAATTTGAGCTTGAGCCGAGTCAAAAGTTTCCGATTCTGGAATGCATTGCACGAAAGTGAGATTTTTGATTTAGCCCGGGCTTGTCCTGTTTCCATCAAGATCAGCGGCTACTGGACTTGATTTCTGGAGATCGGCGGGGCTGATCTTTAAGTGCATAGATCCGCGATTGAATCGCGTGAAGATCGCGACTTCGGCAGTCCGTCGGTTACGACAGTCCGGTGGCTCAAGCAGCAGCACTCCAGGGTTTTATTTGGGCAAATTTTTTGACTTTTTTCGAGGCGGGTTTCTTGTGGATATCTTGAATTTCTTTAGATCTACCCGGTAGATAGTTGCCCACTCAACTTTCGGGTTTGTTGGAGTCATTCGAGGGACTTCTAGTGGATTTCATTGCTAATGGTTGGATTATTCTTATTTTCATCGAGGACACACTTCAAAGGTATAATATTTAATTCCGCCTTTGTTTAAAGATTTAATTTTTAGTATGTTGTTTAATAGATCTAACAAGTATAAGTCTAGATCCGCTCATGGAAATTGATTTTTGTGTTTGAGCTCGATCGAAAGTCTCCGATTCTGGAATGCATAGCACGAAAATGAGATTTTTGATTTAGCCCGAACCGAATCTTAATTCTTTCATCCGACTAGACTTGTCTTGAGGAATGAATTCAAGATCCATCTAAACTTCTTGAATCATGTACAATGGATGCATTCTCCTCATGATTCTTTTTTGTGTCATGAAATGTTGTTATCCACTTACTATCTCTAAAACCACCATATTTATGTTCAAAGTATCTCCTAACTCTATGTCCATTTACATTCAACATGTCTCCTGACTGCCATTTTGTAATGTCAAAACACCATTTGGAAAAACTATCTTGACCACATAAGGACCTGTCCACTTAGATCTCAATTTTCTAGGAATAGCTTCAATCTAGAATTAAATAGGAGTACTCATTGTCCCTCTACGAATTCCTTATCTATGATTAACTGATCGTGAATCCTCTTCAATCTTTCCTTATATACTTTAGAACTATTGTATGCATTCATCCTAAATTTTTCTAGTTCATTTAACTCCAATAGTCTATTCTTCCCAGCATAATTGGCATATAAGTTTAATGTTTTCAAAGCCAATAGGTTTTATGTTCTAACTCAATTGGAAGATGGCATATTTTCCCATAAACAAGTTTGAACGGTGAAGTTGCTATTAAACATATTCATAATGAAAAAAAGGACTTATACTTCTTTTTTTCTATGATGATCAAATATATACCTTACCCTTTTCTTCAAATAATGATAGTAACCCCCTTTTTTTTCATTATTTTCATTGTGAATATTAATTTAATATTAATTTGTTAATATTAATTTAATGTCTTTTATGCAGTTTGATAAGCCCATATGCTTCATCCAAATGTCATGACCAATCATTTCTTGAAGGGTTCACTACTTTCTCTAAGATTCTCTTAATCTCCCTATTAGAAACTTCAGCCTGTCTGTTAGTTTAAGGATTATAAGGAGTGGCAACTTTATGTGTTACTCCATATCTCTTTAATACATTCTAAAAAATCCTATTGCAAAAGTGCGTTCCTACATCATTGATGATAGCTCTAGATGTACCAAACCTTGCAAATATATTTTTCTTCAGAAAGTTAACCACAGTTTTAGCATCATTAGTCTTCAAGCTATTGCTTCCACCTATTTGGACACATACTCCACTCCCAGCAGTATATACTGATTTCCAAATGACGAAGGGAATGGTTCCATGAAATTTATACCCCATACATCAAATAATTCTACTGGTACATTCGATTGTTGTGGCATTTCACTGTGCCAAAAAATTCCACCACTTCTTTGGCATCTATCACATGTCATACAAATTCCTTGGTATCCTTAAACAATTTAGTCCAAAAAAACACTGTTTGCAATATCTTAAAGGCTATTCTCTTAACTCCCAAGTGTCCTCCACAAGGGGCTCCATGACATTTTTCCAAGATAAATATTTGTTCGATTTCAGGAACACATCTTCTTATGAGTCCATCCCCGTAAATTTTGAAACGATATGGTTCTTCCCATAAATATGACCTGGAGTTCTGTATGAATCTCTGCCTCTGTTGTTTCGATAAGTCTCCAGGTATCTTTCTTGTTACTACATAAATAGCTGTATCGTTGTACCATGGTAAGGTAGATATGTTTTCATTAACAAAACATATTCATCAGGAAATTCTTCTTTGATGCACTTCTTGTTGGAACTAGGCATGCATAATTTCCTAAATTATGCTATGGAATAGCCTAAATTCTAAGAGGATCGGGTCTTACCCTCGACGCGTAATCGGTTGTGCAGTCGCCTGGATCCTTTGGAAGATTGCGTTCACCACCAAAAACAATTCACGCGAATTGCCTCTACGTTCTTGCACTGGAGTTCTCTCAGAATTGGTGCTAGCCCCAAAATTTGCCTGTCGAAGAGAAAACCTTTTTCTATAGGAAGAATGGTTTTAAGAGTCTGTGTTTTGAGTAGTTCAGAAGTCTGTATTTTTAAAATCCTTTTCTAAACGTTTTTAAAACCAATTCTGTTAAAACCTTTTTAACAGACTCCCAGATACTTCTCTGATTTGATAAGTATCTGTTTTAATAATAATTAATAATAATTAATTAATTATTTACTGAGTTGGGTTTAACCAACACCATGGATCAACCCATTGATCCATGGATCAGGCTGATGGGTCAAGAACCTCAATTCACAATTAGGTCCCTTAATTTGTCAGCCCAATTCAATTCTTCCTAGGTAATTAATTAACTCTTAATTAATACCATAATAATCTTCAATAATATTTAATTAAATATTATCAATTTAAGTATAACTCTTATACTTAAAACAGGCAATTTAATCAATTCTGAATCATCGAACTCACTTATGTGCGATCCTGTAGGCCCATTCCAAATTGACAATGAATAAATTAATCTCATTAATTAATCCATAAATCATTAGTGGTCTCTAGCAAGACATAATGACTACACAATTCAGAACGGAGGGTCGAATGGTGATTCAACACAACCTTCCGAGTATACTACGTAATGTCCTCTACACTGATATCCAGTTTAGCATAAGGCATGGAACCAATCATCCTTATATAGCTAAACTTTTTACTTGATCTCTTAGTGACACTGAACTTAATCAAGCAAATGATAACCCGTATCATTTCTTGGGCACGGCCATGCACTTCTCAGTTCATTATCAAGCGGCCAAGATATCATCTCTCATTTAAGAGAGACTTGTAGTCCCATCACTTCACCTACATACCTTAGCGTGACTCATAGCGTACCCAATCATACCCGTACTTGGCAACCTGTTACGGTCCCGTTAGGCATATGTCAAAGCACACTCTAATTCACCTAAGACTATGCAGTGATTTCTGGTCTAAGGATCCTCGTACGAGTACTACTCAAAAGAATCACTCATGATCTAAAAGTCCATGGAGTGTTTCTTTTTGGTGAATCGATTTCATAAAATTCAATATGCACAAGAATATAATTTCATGAAATTAACTCATCAGATAAATAATCAATCAAATGACAAATGTCTTATTTACATAAATAACCCTCAAAGTTTATTTACATAATAGCCCTCAAAAGGGCACATACACCAACAATCTCCCACTTGACCGTTGAAGGGCTATGTCCTAAACTGTTTAAGACCAAGCTCTATTACATGTCTATCAAACTTTGACTGCGGTAGAGCTTTTGTGAGAGGATCTGCTACATTGTCGTCTGACCCTATTTTGCACACTTTCACATCTCCTCGATCAATGATCTCTCGGATGAGGTGAAACCTTCTAAGTATATGTTTGGTTTTCTGGTGTGACCGAGGCTCCTTAGCTTGTGCGATGGCCCCGTTATTGTCACAGAAAAGTTCTATCGGATCTTGGATACTCGGTATCACTCCGATGTCTGACACGAACTTTCTCAACCAAACAGCTTCCTTAACATCATCTGATGCAGCAATGTACTCAGACTCTGTTGTAAAATCGGCTGTTGTATCTTGCTTTGAGCTTTTCCAACTTATTGCACCGCCATTCAGACTAAACACGTAGCCTGATTATGACTTCATGTCATCTTGATCTGTTTGGAAAGCAGCATCAGCGTAACCTTGTACAATGAGCTGTTCTTGTCCTCCATACACTAGCATTAATCCTTTAGTTCTTCGTAAGTACTTTAGGATTGCTTTGACTGCAGTCCAATGATCCATTCCAAGATCTTGTTGGTATCTGCTAGTCATGCTCAGTGCATGTGCGACATCCGGGCGGGTACACAACATGGCATACATGATAGATCCTATTGCCGAAGCATATGGAACTCTACTCATTGTATCCCTCTCCTCTCTTGTTGAAGGACCTTGGTTCTTCTTCAAGAAAAGGCCATGTCTGAATGGTACCATGCCATTCTTAGAGTTAGACATATTGAACCTCTTCAATATTTTGTCTATGTACCCTTCTTGACTTAGTCCTAGAAGCCTCTTTGATCTATCTCTATAGATTTTGATACCTAGTATCATTTCAGCTTCTCCTAAGTCTTTCATAGAAAATACACTCCCCAACCATTGTTTGATATCTTTCAACATGGGAATGTCATTTCCTATGAGTAGGATGTCGTCCACATATAGGACAAGGAAAACTATCTTGCTCCCACTAACCTTCTTGTAAACACAAGGCTCATCTTCGTTCTTTATGAAGCCATAACCTTTACTGCCTCGTCAAAACGAAGATTCCAACTCCGAGATGCTTGCTTTAGTCCGTAGATGGACCTCTGAAGCTTTCAAACAAGATTTGGATGCTCTTGATCGATGTATCCCTTAGGTTGTTTCATATAAACATCCTCGAGTAGGTTTCCATTCAGGAAAGCCGTCTTAACATCCATCTGCTATATCTCATAGTCATAATATGCAGCTATGGCGAGCATAGTCCGAATGGACTTGAGCATCACGACAGGGGAGAAGGTTTCATCATAGTCTATACCATGAGTCTGTCTGAAACCTTTAGCCACTAGTCGTGCCTTAAAGATCCCGTCAGGTTTTAACTTGAAAATCCACTTGCAATCGACAACCTTTGCATGAACAGGAGGGTTAATCAAAGTCCATACTTTATTGTCCCTCATGGATTGCATTTCAGATTCCATTGCTTGTAGCCATTTACCTGAATCTGGACTTTCTAAAACCTGTTTGCAGTTCACGGGCTCATTAGAGTCCGTCAAGATCAAATCTTTATCTTCAGTCACGAGACATCCGTATCTCTCGGGTTCATGACGAGATCTACTAGACCTTCTAGGTTCTTGTGTTGTTGACTCAGGCTGCTCATCTTCATGAGTTTCCATGTCAACTTCCATCTGAGTTTCTATAGATCGTTCTATATTCTCTTGTGGTTCTGGAACTTCTCCGAGTTCTATTTTACTCCCACTATCTTTCTTGTAGAGAAACTCTTTCTCTAAGAAAGTGACTCCTCGAGCAACAAACACTTTGTTCTCTGTTGGATTGTAGAATTGATGTCCTTTTGTTTCCTTAGGATATCCCACAAACAGGCATTTGTCAGTTTTAGGTTCAAGCTTACTACTTTGTAAACGCTTTACATGAGCTTGACAACCCCAAACTCGTAGATATGACATATAGGGTTTTTAACCCGTCCACAGCTCATATGGAGTCTTATTTACTGCCTTAGATGGAATACGATTTAGTAAGTAGTCTGCTGAAAGGAGGGCATAACCCCAAAAGGACATAGGGAGAGTCGCTTGGCCCATCATAGATTGAACCATATCTAATAAGGTCCGATTCCTCCTCTCGGATACACCATTCCATTGAGGTGTTCCTGGTAGAGTCAGCTGTGAAACAATTCCACACTGTTTTAGATAGCCATCGAACTCATCACTAAGGTATTCACCTCCCCGATCGGAGCGAATAGCCTTAATCCTTCTATTTAACTGATTTTCTACTTCGTTTTTAAACTCTTTGAACTTTTCAAAAGTTTCACTTTTATACCTCATTACGTAGACATAACCATATCTACTATAAAAGTTTCACTTTTATACCTCATTACGTAGACATAACCATATCTACTATAGTCATCGGTAAAAGTCACGAAGTATTCAAATCCACCTCTGGCTTGTGTGCTCATTGGTCCACATACATCTGTATGTATTAGAGCCAATATCTCACTAGTCCTCTCGCCTTTCTTGCTGAAAGGACTCTTCGTCATTTTGCCTTGCAAACAGGGTTCACATGTGTCATATGATTCGAAATCAAATGACCCAAGCACTCCATCTTTATGAATTCTCTGAACTCGCTTCTCATTTGCATGGCCTAAACGACAATGCCAAAGATATGTTGGACTTAAATCAGATTGAACTAATTTGGCTTTCTTTTCAATGTTATAAACCGGTTTCTCTTGGGTCAAATCCAAGATATATAGGCTATTGCACAAATTTGCAACTCCGTATAAAACATCTTTTTGATATAAAGACAACGATTTATTACCAATAATAAAACGAAATCCTTTAATATCCAAGCAAGAAATTGAAATAATATTCCTACTCATAGTAGGTACATAATAACAATTCTCTAAAACTATGTTTAAACCGGAAGGCAAATACAAAGTGTAATCTCCAACTTCAACAGCTACAACTCTTGCCCCGTTGCCCACTCGGAGATCTACTTCGCTTTTCTTTGTCATTCTTCTATTTCTCAGTCCCTGCACATTAGTACAAATATGAGCCCCACATCCGGTATCTAATACCCATGAGGTGGACATAGAAAGATTAATTTCAATAACAAAGATACCTGAAGCCGAAGGATTCTGTTTCTTCTCTTCAAGAAACAACTTGCAGTTTCTTCTCCAATGCCCCTTTTGATTGCAATGGAAACATACCGCGTCCTTCTGAGCATTTTTCTTAGCAGGAGGAGTTTGAGGCTGAGCCTTAGGAGCAGTCTTACTGCGAGGCTTCTTGTTTTCAGCAACTTTTGCCTTGCCTTTAAACTTTCTCTTGGTGCCCTTACCTTTTGCTACAACAAGTACTGGCGTTGCCTTCCGAAGGGTTTGCTCAGTATTTTTAAGCATTCCATGGAGCTCAGGAATCGTCCTCTCCATGTTATGCATGTTGTAGTTTACCACAAAATCATTGTAATCATCAGGCAGTGAAGCCAAGATGATGTCAATGGCTAACTCTCTAGAAAGAGGTGCATTTAATCTCTCTAGGGTATCAATATACCCCTTCATCTTGATCAAATGCGTGCTTACTGATGAACCCTTCGCCATTTTGCACGAGATCAATGCTTTTATCGTAACGAACCTTTCTTTACGGGCTTGTTCAAGGAACATTTCCGTTAGTGACACATAAATTTAGAACGCTTCCGAATTCATGAATTGTTTCTGAAGCTCGCCTGACATAGTTGCGAGCATCAGACATGTCACGTCATCGGAATCGCTTTTCAGCTTTTCCTATGCTCGTTGAACAGCAGCCGTAGCATTTACAGGTGGTTCAGGTAAAGCAGCGTCTAAGATATTTAGCTTCCTTTCTTGTTTGAGAACAATTCTCAAGTTTCTTTCCCAATCCAAAAAGTTTGGACCAACAAGTTTTTCTTTATCCAATATGCTTCTTAGAGTGAGATCAGATGTATTAGTGCTAGTAGATGCTATTTCTACAAAAGAAAGATGCAAAACATTAGAATGAGTTTTAAAATATTTTCCACAATAGCCAAAATTGAAATCCCAAACAATTTTGTGTTGGTGCTAGATTCTGGGCCGAAAATCCACAAAGAGTCAACCCCAGTCTTGCTTTGGCAAGTATCGTAGGGATTGGGCTCTTTTGGTAGGCAACGTTCAAATCACATCCCAATGTAATTTAACGATTTCCAATTGCATCACTATACAACTTTTTGGTGATAGGATGAACATTCCAAATGTTTGACACCATCCTATCTTTGCAAAATTAATCCCTAGTCAACTTATCGGGTCAAGCTAGGATTAATTTTTCCAAGTTAAACCATCCCTCAAGGCATCACATCAATAGACACCCACACAGTTTTTCCATAACAAGTGGTAGTGATAAAGTTGAGCATCTAATACTCAAACAGTTTTTCCACTCATTAATGGTAGTGATAAAGTTGGGTAATATTATATAACAACCCGCCGCATGAAGAAAACCTGAGGCCCTTGGGCTCTCCAAGTCCACCAGACGTTCAACGCTCAAGCGGGCCCTCAAGTATGGAAGCAAAATCTTGGGTTTTTGGGATTTAAGTTTGATCGGCTTAACATGCATTTTCGTTTTCATTCATTCACAAAACATAAAATTGCGGAAATGCGATGAATTGGGCTCTAATCTATTACAGAGCCTTTAAAAAAAAAACTTCTTTTTGGGCCTCCATTTTGGGCTTCCGTTCCTGGGCTCCACCATGGACTCCTTCGGAACCTCCTTTTGGGCCTAACTATTACATAATTATTTAATAGGCACGCAGGCCCAATTTTAAAATGGCTCGCAGGCCCAAAAATTTAAATAATAAATTTTAAGCCCAATTCATGCATAGAAAAACACACAAATGCATATGCTTCATACAAGCCAATTTTATTAAGCCGAATTATTTAATTAGGGATTGTGTAACTCTTACACTATTAAAATTGATCGTGTCATGATCAATTTTAATCAATCCCATATTCATTTATTTTAATCGAATGATGCATGGTCATACCAATAATGCGTGCAATTATTTAAACATTTTAAATAAATAACACATTATTTCGGAAAATGAATAAATAAATAAAACATAATAATTAATTAACTAATCTTATTAATTAATTATTTATTTATTCATTTAATTATCTAATTTTATTAAGATAATTTTTCTAATTTTAAAATTTAAATATTTCTAATTATCCTAATCTCATTAAGATAATTATTCAAAATTCAAAATTTTAAAATTCTATAGGATAAGAATTAAATCTAAATCTAATCCTATCTTATCGTAATTTAAAATCTGATAATATCTTTTAATTTATCCTAAATTATAAATTAAAATTTTATCAAATTTTAAAATTCAGAAAAATTAAGTTTTTCTGAAAATTTTAGGGCAAATATGTAATTTACAAAACTCTCGGGCTAGGATTTTAAGGTTTAAAACTTCTGGGGTTGTTTTGCAATTTTAAAACAATTTTAAAAAGCTGGCATTTCCGGGATTATGGAGTGCGGCGGGGGCAATTTGGTCATTTCACCCAATTAGGGCACCAGCCTCCCGTCGCCTCCTTTCTTCTCCGGCAAACATGCCATCGGGTTATTAGTGGACTGACTTCTAAGCTCTTCCAATACTACCTTGCTGCTTGACTTGTGATCTAGAATATAGTCATCCTCAAGAAATCTGGCATTGGTGTTTACCACCACCTTCTGATCCTGAGGACTATAAAATAAACCACCTCTCATTCCTTTGGGGTAGCCTACAAACAGCATAACATTAGATCTCGCCTCTAACTTTCCTGCATCTGCCTCGAGCACATGTGCTGGACAACCTCAAATCCTGAGATGTCTCAGACTAGGCTTGCGCCCACTCCACAACTCTACTGGGGTCGTAGGCACAGACTTAGATGGCACTAGGTTGAGGATAAAACACGCTGTATCCAAGGCATAACCCCAAAACGAGGTAGGCAACTCACTGTAACTCATCATCGATCTAACCATCTCCATAAGAGACCTGTTCCTCCCCTCTGCCACACCATTCTGCTGGGGTGTGCCAGGTGCAGACAACTGGGTCTGAATACCCTCCTCTGACAAATAGGTCCTAAATTCACTTGAGAGGTATTCACCACCTCTAGCCTGAACTGACATAGGTCCACACATGTCAGAATGAATCAACTCTAAAACCTCCTTGGCCCTATACCCCTTCGCCTTAAAAGGCCTCTTGGTCATTTTACCCTCCAAGCAGGACTCACAGGTTGAATAGCTGTCAATATCTAGTAAGTCCAAAGACCCACTCTTGACCAACCTTTGAATCCTACTAAGGTTGATATGACCTAGTCTCAGGTGCCAAAGATAAGTCTGATTCAAAGGGGAAGATTCCTTTCTCTTATTATGATTCGGTGATGAGTCACTAGTTTCTGTGTTTTGCATAACTGGGGAGTAAGTCTTGATTAAAAACAGATTGTCAACCAATGTACCGGAACATATAAGTTTCTGGCATTTTCTTATAAAAACCGAACCGTCAGAAAATACACACTTATAACCATCCAAAACAAGTTTCGAAACCGAAAGCAAGTTCTTTCGAAAACTAGGTACATAAAGACAATCCTTTAAATGTAAAATAGAGTCTGGAAAAATAAAGACAAATTACTCCCACTGCAGCCACAGAAACTCTGGTAGTATCCCCAAGGTAGACCTGCAACTCTCCCTCTCTAAGCAGCCGGGTCACTTGGAACCCCTGCAAAGAATTACAAACGTGATCAGTGGCTCCCGAATCCACACACCAAGTATCCGTGGGAATCGCCACTAAACACGTCTCAGTAACTAGAGAGAATTTACACATACCTCGAGGCTTTGGGCAGTCCTTCTTCCAATGTCCTGCTTTGCCACATCTGAAGCACTTTCCTCTCGGCTTCTGCTTCTTGGCAATGCCTGCCTTGGGTCCATGAATGGCTCCTGCTTTCTGGCCTCTCTTCCTCTTTTGCTTCCTGGCTTTGGGCCCAGCAGAGGAACCTGAGGGACCAACAGTAGCCAAGGCTTGCTTCTTCTCTGCGAAGAGGCTCTCAGCAGAAACCAATGCAGTCATGAGCTCAGAAAGTGAATATGAGCGATTCCCCATATTATAGTTCAATCGAAACTGCTCAAAACTGGGAGGCAAGCTCTGAAGGATGATATCGACCTGGGTTTCCCCATCAATCTCACCTCCCAATACCTCAATCTCATTGATGTAGCCAATCATGCCCAGTACGTGATCTCTCACTGAAGTGCCCTCGGCCATCTTAGCATTCATGAGTTTCATCATAGCTGACTGCTTGGCAGCCCTACCCTGATGACCAAACATCTCCCTGAGGTTGAGCAACATATCGTAGGCTGAGGTCATCTGCTGATGTTGGTGCTGCAGTACACTCGACATAGAAGCCAAGATGTAGCACCTGGTCATCTCATCAGCCTTCTGCCACCTCGTATATGGCTCTCGCTGCTCAGGTGTGGCATCCTCACTGGGTTTAGGGGGACACTCCTCAGTGAGCACGTACTTATAACCCTCAGCGGTTAGGACAATGTCCAGGTTTCGTTTCCAATCAATGTAATTAGGACCGGTGAGTTTGTTTTGGTTCAAAATGACAGCTAGCGGGTTGAACGACATATCAACTGAAAATAATGAAAAAACATGTCTCAGTATACTTTTCGAAAATATTGAAAAATCCTCAGAAAAGAAATATAATCTTCTACCGACATCTCTCCCACCGGGATTAACGAAGGTCACGATGGGTGAACGTCTACGCCAACCCACATTTGTTCGAGAAGGACCGAAGTCCATTAATCTCATTATCTGACCAACGATCTTATGATCAATGAAATTAATAGTCGATAATTTTAGCCGTACACGTAAATAGCGTTACCTCGATGGGAGGGATACTATAAACAGTACACTAAGTGTATGCCATTACGTGACTTCTAAGTTTGTTACTTAGGGTACTAATGCGCCTCGGATGGCGAGGGTGTCGCAACTTTTCCCAATTAAACGCACTATAGTCATCCCTTTAGAAATTCATTCCAGCGATATCTGTGATTGAAAACTCATCCGATGGGGAAGCCGTTTAACCACATCACCAATGAATCCGTAATGGAGGCCATGGGGCTATTAACCAACCCGCTCCCACTTAGATTTTTAAAATAATTTCAATTCACCCTAGTTTTCTCGGTTTTCCATTTCGGTTTTCTACGTAATTAGGAATCACCCAAAAATTACGATAAACCAAAATCCGGGTTTTCTCGGTTTTCTACGTAATTAGGAATCACCCAAAATTACGATAAACCAAAACCCCACGTAATTAGGAATCACCCAAAAATTACGATAAACCAAAATCCGGGTTTTCTCGGTTTTCTACGTAATTAGGAATCACCCAAAATTACGATAAACCAAAACCCCACGTAATTAGGAATCACCCAAAATTACGATTAAACCAAAACTTGCGAATATAATTAAGTTTGAGGATTTTTACGTTTTAACATGCAATATCTTAACTATGGATATTCGCACCCATAAAACCGTTGGAGTTTTAATATGCGAATAATCTACCTTAGTTAATTGCACATTACCTTTTTGAAAAAACTTTTGGTTTGAATTTCGTTCATGCAAAATAAAACGAAAATCACACAATCAACGAAAAAATCATAAATACGGGAAATTAAATAAAACAAAATTTCCCGACTATTATGGCCTTCTCTATCGTTGATTCCTTGACGCCTCGGTGACACTTCCCGTCGTGTCGCTCCCACTCGTTATTTGGATTCCTCTCGATTCGCCCGGGTTTTCTCGGTTTATTCCGTAATTAGGAATCACCCAAAATTACAATAAACCAAAACCCGCGAATATAAGTTACCCAAAATAACGTCTTCGTCATAGTACAAAAATTCCTATATACAAAGGCGTTTTTCTAGGAATTTAAAGACGACATGATTAGATCAAATCCTACTACAAGATTTTTCTAATCCTACACGGCTTCCAGCTCGTGGTTATTACTATTACAGAAATTTCCATTCAAAAATAAAACAAGCCCGGACATGTCCCGGGGTTTATGAATGAAAATTAAATTTCTACCATAATAGCCGGGAAACCAATAACCACCTGTTTATACATTTCGACAAAAATAATAATGCCAAAATAAAGCCGTGTAATAAATCAAACAAGTATAAGACCGAAACCAACGCTCTGATACCAATTTGAAGGAAAACTGAACAAGCCCGGGCTAAATCGAAAACCTCACTTTCGTGCTATGCATTCCAGAATCGGAAGCTTTCGACCAAGCTCAGGCTCAAATTAGTTTACCCATGAACGGATCTTGGCTTATACTTATTTAATTTATTAATTGGGACACAAAAAATTAAATCTTTAATTAAAGCGGAATTTAAAGATTATACCTTTTGTAGCGAAGTCCCTCGCCTAAAAGAAAACCCAATTCTTTAGCGCGAAATCCACAAGAAATCCGAAGAATTCTCCAATACAAGCTCCGAGATAGTGTGGGCTATCGTCTACGGAGCTACCCTCGGCAATACGACTGAAAACCCAAGAAACTTGCTTCTCAAGAAACTCAAATTGAGGCTGCCCAGAATTTTTTTTCAAAATTATAGCTGCCCAGAATTTTTTTTTATCAAAATTGAAGCTGCCCAGAAATTTTTCTTTCAAATTGAAACTGCCCAGAAAAATTAAGAACAGCCTTTTCCTTCCGCCAATCATCTACTGCCCTATCACAGTCCGTACGGTCTGCTGTTCTTCCTCCCAGCCACGATCTGCGCCACCGACTTCACGGATCACCAACTGGAGAAGAGATCAACGTGAAGATCAGCAGGATCAAGCACCCCAGGTTGAAGAACAGCCGCTGGACTGCTGCGCAAAAGGGCTGCGCAATCTTCTTGCTGCGCAAGGAAGAAAATCCTGCGCAAGAAGAGAAAAAATACTGGGCAGCGATCGGCTTTTCCCAAAAAGAAAACCCAGCAGCTTGCTTGAATTGTTTTGTCGTACAGCAGCACGGGTTACAGCCGGCATCCTCGAATCCCGGCGACACTCGCCGTTCATCTCACCCTGCTCGGTTCCGACCAATCGTCGTCTCTCCGTCGCTGCAATCTTTCGGCGACCAGAACATTTCCGGCCCCGATGGAGATTGCCCAGACGCGAACCCAGCGACCGCTTCGATGAAAACGAAGCAGCCCGCCAACATGGATTCCGGCGAAACGGACGACCCAACACCTGCAAATCAAAACGGAGGAAAAAAAAAAAACACACAGCAGCCATTCCGACCAGCCCGCGGCTTTCAAAACCCTAAAACGGAAAAACATTTTTCCCGGCGAAGCGGGTTTTGCAAACCCAGAAAATTCTTTCCAAAATTTTGCAATCAAAAACGTTTTTGACAACCCAATCAACGCAAAATCGTTCCCCATTAATAAAAGAACAAAAGCATAGAAAAATTCAGGCCAAAAACCAATTTTTGAGCACTTTGCGTTTTTCCGGCGAACCTCCGGCCGGCCGAAAAACCGCTCCGGCGACCATTCCCAGAAAACCGGTGACTTCAAAGCAGCAACATTTTTTTTTTCTCTTAAAACCGTTGTTCAAGAAAAAAACTTATACCCAATTTTTCAATTAAAACACTTTTAATTAAAACAAGATTAACCAGGCTCTGATACCACTGTTGTAACTAGGCATGCATAATTTCCTAAATTATGCTACGGAATAGCCTAAATTCTAAGAGGATCGGGTCTTACCCTCGACGCGTAATCAGTTGTGCAGTCGCCTGGATCCTTTGGGAAGATTGCGTTCATCACCAAAAACAATTCACGCGAATTGCCTCTACGTTCTTGCACTGGAGTTCTCTCAGAACTGGTGCTAGCCCCAAAATTTGCCTGTCGAAGAGAAAACCTTTTTCTCTAGGAAGAATAGTTTTAAGAGTCTGTTTTTTGAGTAGTTCAGAAGTCTGTATTTTTAAAATCCTTTTCTAAACGTTTTTAAAACCAATTTTGTTAAAACCTTTTTAACAGACTCCCAGATACTTCTCTGATTTGAGAAGTATCTGTTTTAATAATAATTAATAATAATTAATTAATTATTTACTGAGTTGGGTTTAACCAACACCATGGATCAACCCATTGATCCATGGATCAGGCTGATGGGTCAATAACCTCAATTCACAATTAGGTCCCTTGATTTGTCAGCCCAATTCAATTCTTCCTAGGTAATTAATTAACTCTTAATTAATACCATAATACTCTTCAATAATATTTAATGAAACTATTTAATTAAATATTATCAATTTAAGTATAACTCTTATACTTAAAACAGGCAATTTAATTAATTCTGAATCATCGAACTCACTTATGTGCGATCCTGTAGGCCCATTCCAAATTGGCAATGAATAAATTAATCTCATTAATTAATCCATAAATCATTAGTGGTCTCTAGCAAGACATAATGACTACACAATTCAGAACGGAGGGTCGAATGGTGATTCAACACAAACTTCCGAGTATACTACGTAATGTCCTCTACACTGATATCCAGTTTAGCATAAGGCATGGAACCAATCATCCTTATATAGCTAAACGTTTTACTTGATCTCTTAGTGACACTGAACTTAATCAAGCAAATGATAACCCTTATCATTTCTTGGGCACGACCATGCACTTCTCAGTTCACTATCAAGCGGCCAAGATATCATCTCTCATTTAAGAGAGACTTGTAGTCCCATCACTTCACCTACATACCTTAGCGTGACTCATAGCGTACCCAATCATACCCGTACTTGGCAACCTGTTACGGTCCCGTTAGGCATATGTCAAAGCACACTCTAATTCACCTAAGACTATGCAGTGATTTCTGGTCTAAGGATCCTCGTACGAGTACTACTCAAAAGAATCACTCATGATCTAAAAGTCCATGGAGTGTTTCTTTTTGGTGGATCGATTTCATAAAATTCAATATGCACAAGAATATAATTTCATGAAATTAACTCATCAGATAAATAATCAATCAAACGACAAATGTCTTATTTACATAAATAACCCTCAAAGTTTATTTACATAAATAGCCCTCAAAAGGGCTCATACACCAACACTTCTTCTGCTCTTTCTCATCAAAGTCAACTCCCTCTAATAGTGACAATTGGTTAGCCACAGGATTATCAACTATTTTTCGATCTTGAATCTCCATGTTGAACTCTTGAAGTAATAATACCCAGCTAATAAGCCTTGGTTTTGTATCTTTCTTTGTCATAAGGTATTTTAAGGATGAATGATCACTATGAATAAATAACTTTAGTACCTAAAAGATATGACCGAAATTTTTCAAATGCATAAACCACTGCTAACATTTCCTTTTCAATTGTGGAATAATTCCTTTGTGCTTCATTTAATAACTTAATTGCATAGTAAATAACATGAAAGACCTTATCTTTTCTTTGTCTTAACACTACTCCCACAACTTGATCACTAGCATCGCACATGAGTTCGAATGGTTTTGTCCATTTAGGTGTTGTCACTATTGGAGCTTCTATCAATTTCTTCTTCAATAGTTCGAAAGCCTTTAAACATTCTTCATCAAAATTGAACTTTGCTTCATTTTCTAATAAATTGCATAATGGCTTTGATACCTTTGAGAAATCCTTGATAATCTCCTATAGAACCCAACATGTCCTAAAAAACTCCTAATGCCTTTTACATTTGTAGAAGGAGGCAATATTGCAACTATATCCACTTTAGCTTTATCTACCTTGATACCTTAATTTGAAATTAAATGTCCCAAAAAAATTCCTTCCTTAACCATGAAATGACATCATTTATCCCAATTTAGAACAAGATGTCAATACATCTTTGTAATACTCTTTCTAAGTTTTCTATGCATTTATCAAAAAAATTCCAAAAACTGAATAGTCATCCATAAAGATCTCCATAATGTCTTCATTCAAGTCACTAAAGATAGACATCACACATCTTTGAAATATTGCAGGGGCATTGCAAAGTCTAAAAAGCATCCTCCTAAAAGCGTAAACTCCTGAAGAACAAGTGAATGTAGTTTTCTCCTGATCCTCTGGATAAATTAAAATCTTATTATACCCAGAGTATCCATCCACGAAGCAATCAAATCCATGTCCGGCCACTCAATCTAACATTTGATCCAACAAAGGTAAAGGGTAATGATATTTCTTTGCAGCTTTGTTTAACTTTCTATAGTCCATACAAACTCTCCATGAATTTGCAACTCTTGTAGCTACTAATTCTTCCTTTTCGTTCTTTACCACTTTCATACCCCCCTTTTTGGGCACACACTGAACAGGACTTATCCATTCGCTATTAGCAATTGGGTAAATGATCCCTGTGTCCTTTAGTCTAATGATCTCTTTTTTTACTACTTCTTGCATTACAAGATTTAATCTCCTTTGTCACACAACAGTTGGTTTAAAAGCGTCATCTGTATTGATCTTGTGCATACACACTAAAGGTAATATCCCTTTAATATCTTTGATTGACCAATAAATAGCTTCATTCTTGCTCTTTAATACGATAACCAGCTTTTCTTCTTGTTCCTTAGTAAAGCGCCAACGAAATTACCACTGGTTTCGTATCTTTCTCCCTAGGAAAACATATTTGAGATGGGTCGGTAATGGTTTTAGCTCTATAGCCAATGTCTATACTAATTCACTCTTATATATTCTTAATCCATCAGCTATACAACTTTCCACTATCGTGTTCAACTGATTGTAAATCTCTCTATCCTTTGTATCCAAGGATTGTATCCATTTTTCTTCTACTTGTTCTTTTGAACTATTGGATCTTTCTTGAGACTTCTCACAATAACCTATTGTATCCATGAATATCAATTCTCCTACATCCATCACCACTTCGAATGCTTTTTCCCTGATCAATGTTGACTTCGAACCTATGATTTCAAGATCATTGTATGATTCCTCCATAATAGGGCTATCTTCATGTATATTCCTTATAACCTCCTTTTTCTCATTTAGGAGACGGACATCATCCTTTTGAACAATCTCTTTTAACTCTTCTAACAATGTTACACATCTCACCTCCATATTCTTAAACAATTCACTTAAAGATTCACCCACCATTTCTCCTTTCAATTTACCGTTAGAATCTTGTTCCATCATATAATTGCAAGAATTATATGTGTCCTCAAAACCATGATTTCTATGCCAATGATCCATTGTCGTAGGAATAAGCCACGCCATACTAAGAACTAACTCAAAACTCTATAAAACAAGAAAATTGTAAAAAGTGATGCACTATAGAGATTACTTAAAAATACTAAAAAACAACTTAAAAATATTAAAAGCACAAAAACAAGTAAAAACCTCAAAGCTACCAACAACAATAATCAATCAACCTAAACAATCATCGTGGATGGGAAAATTTTAACGTGTTCTTTTTGGTGTATAAGTTTTAGGCAAACACATCAAAATAAATTTATAAATAAATTAAAAATAAATACTAAAACTATAGTACTTAAGGTTTCGTTCTCATACGAATGTTGTCTTACTTGATAAGAGTGTTGGGTTCGAGTCCTTACTTACCAAGGTTTTAGTAGTTTCTAGAATAAGAATCTAACAAAAAACAAAAGGGTAGATTGGTAATTTTAAGTAAACATGCAAATGATAAAAACAAAATAAAAAGATGCAAATGGATAAAAGACGGGAAAATCACACCAAAACTAGATCAAAGGAGCTATTGTAAATTGAAGTAAAAAAACTCACTAATCACATGAATAATGCCACTCTTTACCTTCGTATAAGGACCAAAATAGCCAATAATAGAATAGGGTCGTCAATCCTACATACTGTCAATCCTCTACACCAAATACACAAGGAAAATTGATGACATGAACATCTAATCACAAATAGTTATAGAATCAACTAAGCTTTCAACACAAGAAATCTCAATTGCTTACAACAAATGCTTAAATAAGTTAACATCCACAATTATTCCCTTAAATGGAGTATGTTCAACATATATTCCACTAATAAAGCAAAATCCACATGAAAAGATTATGAATTAAATCAATTGCAAGAAACCCATTTAACAATATTCATGAATAACCATAGATAAAAACAAACACAACATGGAAATGATAATTGCATAATGAAAAGATAAGATTCATAAGAGAAGGTGAAGTAGTTTTCCCAGCTTGCTTAGGGAATGGCTGGATTTTCGAATTCAAGCTTGTAATTCCTTAATCCAAACTTCAGCCTTTATTATGGGATTTAGTCCACATCTACGTTCCATTTGCAAGTCTATTATCGAAAAATCTTGTCACACTACTGGGTTTGGGCTTCTAAGTTAGTAGATGGGTTTGGGCCTGTTGTTGGGCTTCTCGATCAGCAATCTTCAAGGCTTCTTCAATCCTTTCATATGGTAATCATCATCGGTCCAACAATATCAATTGGTGGATCTAGCGTGATAAGATCTTGATCCACTTGAGAGTTTCATGAGATATTCTCTACGCAAATCAGCTCTCCCTGAGGAATTTCATAACTAGGCATGTCCTAAAATTTGAACATACATATTGATGCCATGTGACATCTCTTCAAGCCTGTTTGAAGGGCTTGACCCATGTATTTTTCAGGTGTCTTTTAACAAGATAAAATCTTCAATTTGGGCTTATTTTGGGTCTCTTTTGGGCTCCTTAAACCAAAGCTGCAAAAATCCCTTGTCAGTTTAGGGAGATGTTGTGCAATTTTGAAGGGAGTAGAAGAAGACCTCATGATGTTCACAACATGTGGATTTACTATTGTGTACCGAACAAAATTATTTATTTATAATTTAACTTCTAACCACTAAAATATAGTAAAAGGTGTCGATCCCACAGGGAACGGGGTAGGATCCTACTGCAAACTAGCTAGAAAAGTTGTAAAATAGAAAAGTACCGAAAGTGGTAAAGTTATAGCAATTGGTGAGTTCAAAACAGAGTGAATAAAATATAAAACAAGAAACAAATGATAAAAGGTGGGATTTCCGCTTCCTTTTTGGAGATATAGGCTTCAATTGTGACTTTCTTATGCCAGGTAACGGTTTTAAGCACCTAACCACTAGGACCGGACTACGGGGCACTTACTATTTGACCTGGGCTTACCTTAGTGTAACACCTGTGTCACTTACTCCACGGTGCCCTATCACCGTCGTGAACTCCCTATTTACACTAAGACACTACGCCTAGCACAATTACTTGCAAATAGACTCGACCCCTGATACCAACAGATTTAGTGTCGTATACCGCTTAGAATTAATAATTTATAACTGAATACAATGAATAAATGTAGTATTCGGGTTGATCTACAGAGAACGGAGGCTAGAATCTTGCTGCCAAGTTAGAAATACCAGTAAAAATAGAACAAGCATAAAGCTGTAAAGTAAGCAAACTGATAAGGTATGTAAAATAAGGATGAAAATATTAATTATAAGAACAGAGAAACAGAGGATGAGAGTTGTGATTTTTACTTCCTTATAAATGTAAAGGCTCTGATTACGGCTTGCAGTTGACAAGAAAGGTTAAAGCTTCCCAGCAATGAGGATCAAGAATGTTATGAAGAGTACCCAGTTCTGACTTAACTCGAACAACACCCATGTCACTTACTCTACGATTACTCTACCAATCGACCATGTAGTCTCTGGTCGCTCTTGTGTACGGCCTAGCACCAGTCCAACTAATTAGGGGACTGGACCTCCTCACCATACATATATCATACCAGAACTTGAATGTATAGAGTTTATAGTTGCTGAGTTATCATCAATTAAGATCTCCCTACAAGCATTCAAAAGTTTGTTCATTTGTGAGCTTCACAGAGTATATAGTTGCTAAGTTATCATCAATTAAGATCTCCCTACAAGCATTCAAAAGTTTGTTCATTTGTGAGCTTCACAGAGTATATAGTTGCTAAGGTATTATCCATTGAGACTTCCCTACAGGTATTCCGACTCAGCTAGGCTCTGGGAGTCATAGAGTATATAGTTGCCAAGGTATTATCAATTAAGATTTCCTTACAAGTATTCCGACTTTTGTCACTTCACAGCCCCTTAAATTGTATGATACTGCTATGGTTCGGACTTCTGTGACATCCCTACACCACTCTCTACTCACGCTGTTGTTTTAACTAGAGAACCTATACTATAACATTCCCCATAAATAAAATCAGTGGAAGCTCAAATACAAGGGAGTGCTGAGCAGGTTTTGATAGGAGTCTATTCCACTTATCAGCTGGTAGAAAGGCTTAGGCGTGTGGTTCAACACCATCAAACCTGGTTTAGTGCAGATTTTATAAGTGAGGTTTTCACCCTACCTTATTAGAGGAATAAAAATCCCAGCAAAGACTTAAAACCTCATCGGTTCCAAATCAACACTCAAATGCTATGAAGAATATGAATAAAAAGAAAAGAAAATCAGTTCCAGATAAAACAATCCAAGTAAAGAATTATAAGGGAAAAATTCTGAACTCCGAAGTCCTACTCTATTACTCCTTACTCTCTACTATTTCTTGTTAATGAATTCAGAGTTGGATACTGGTATTTATAGAAGAAATCTAGTGAAAGAAAATGTTGGATGGCTAAAATAGCAATTTAAAGATTGCCTGGTGGCCAAGGATTGAAAACTGGCTTCTTCGCATCTTCCAGGAGGCAAACGCTGACACTCAGTCGTAAAAGCAACCTGCATAGTTCAGAAATGGTTAAAGTAGCCTGCCACACTGTTCCGGGCATACTTCAACCGCGTGTCGGTGTACCTCATGTATTCTCGTGTAGGATCATGAGCTGTAATGTTGTACTTCTTATCTCCTGTGGTTCTGCCCTTAACTGGTGCCGACGTACTAACTGTCTTACTAGAATATGCCCACACCGGTGATAGTGGTCGAACGCTCAACTGATGGTGGCTTTAACTAAGCATCACTTGGAAGTGTTTTGTCTCAGTCACCATGCACTGAAGGGTTGAACTTGGTTTCACTAGACGCTGTAGTTTTCAATCGTCATTTTCTCATATTCTCCTGACGCTGGCATTTGGTGATCATCACATTAGAACCATCGAGGGACGCTATCATCTGAAGATCGTGATCTTTTCCTTATGCTTCTACTTCACTTCAGTGCTACTCTACTCTGTCTGGGTCACGTCCAGAGAACGGTGTCGTGAACTGGACGTCTTCAGCTCACGTTTGCCAAACGTTGGATTTCATTGGACTTTCTGAACCTCAGGCTCACATGAAGTTGTCGTCTGCTGTCCGTGTCCTTCCTTCTAACTTTAGAATCCTTGGTTCTGCCCAAAATCTAAAGCATGTTTTCTACAGTATCCATTCCATACATATTTATCCTGCAAATAGCACAAGTAAAACCATAACTAGTATTTTTACCATACGAATAGATTAAGAATGTTTTCGTAAGCAACTTAAAACTATGCTAAAAACAAGTAAAAATATGTATAAAATGCATCGCATCAACCCCCTACCGTGACAACCATACACCAAGAATAATACTTCTACTAAACTGATAGCTCCTACGTTATCTTCAATTAAGATCTAACAAAAAGTATCAGATCCAACTTCCATATTTTTCCCAAAAGTCACGATGTATTGTCATGATTGAAGGAAAATAGAACAAGCCCGGGCTAAATCGAAAACCTCACTTTCGTGCAATGCATTCCAGAATCGGAAGCTTTCGACCAAGCTCAGGCTCAAATTCATTTACCCACGAACGGATATTGGCTTATACTTATTTAATTTATTAAAATGACATTTAAGGCACAAAGATTTCATCTTTAATTAAAAACGGAAGGATTAAAGATTATACCTTTGTAGCGACGTCCAACGCAATAAGAAAAATCCAATCTTTATGTGAATTTCACAAGAAATCCAAAAGATTACTCCGAGAAAACTTCGAATATTGCGTGGGCAATAATCTATCGAAGTCTACTTGTTCAGCCCACAAGGAAATCACTCAAATTGGATTCAATTTGGTTCCAAAATCTGACCGGAAAAAAAATAAAAGAACTTCGCTTCTTTCAATTAAAAACTGCTGCTGTCTCTTGTTCGAATAACCATCATCGGACCGCTAGAAGAACAGCCTTAGCCACGCCGTGATCTAGACAAGGAAGACCGGTGGATCACCAATCAATCGAAAAAGATCAACACCGGCTCCCTCGAATCAAACGCACGCAGCAAGAACTGAAAATCAGCGCTGGAAACCCTCTTTCGCGCAACAGCAGTCCGGACGAAAACCAAGAAAGAATCCGGCGAAATTCTGAAAAACCGACTAGACAATTCGATCTTTGGAATGAATCCAATTCAAGGAGCAAGAAATCTAGTTTGTTTTTGAAACAAAACTTTAAAAGGAAGAAGTTCTCTCTCTAGAACTTTCTCACTCTAAAAGGGGCAAGACTTGTCTTACAAGATTTCCTTAGTTTTCTTTTGCCTCAAGTTTTCTATTTATAGGAGCTCTAATGGAGACCTAATGGGCTCCCGAGTTGGGCCTTTTAATTTGACTTTCGTTGACTGCTTAGTCTTTCCCGACTAATCAACTCCAATCAACCCATTAGAATTAATTTCTTAACCCACTTCGTTAATTTAATTTAATCGAACCCTTAGAATTAATTAATTCAAATAGAATTAATTTCTTAATTCACTTTGTCGATTAAATATTAATTAAACCTTTAGGATTAATTAATTCATCTTGTCGATTAGTCAAACGCATAATTAGTCATACCACTATCGGACTAATTATGGAACTACCGCTCGAAAATGACTTTACATCGCGCCATTATATTTTCTTCTATCTCCCCACATTAAAAATCTAGCGCTCATCGGTTTATCACTTTACTGACAAACTAATTCATCGACTTCTTGGTATCCGAGATTAGTACCACTCGTCCTTTTATTATACCGGACATAAAGTCCACCGGTTGGGTTTAGTATAATAGACCTTACGAGCTCATCTCGGGAGCACCATCAACCCGGCAAACCGGTACGTGGATTCCTCCGACTAGCAACGGCACGTAAGAAGCCAAACACCGCATACCCAACCTACCGAGGTATAGGCCTCAATTGACCGCATTTTTTGGCAAATCAAAGCATACGATATCCAACTCTCACGCCCGTCCCAATCTCGGGATTGAGAGACTGAATACTAGGACCTAATTGACTTCGTCGATCAATATAAGTCAATTCTATCCAGACTGGTCGTGCTCAATATGCCCCGGGCATATCCGTGTGATTTAAACTAGTTTAGATAAACTAATTTCCAAACCACACGATAACCTATAACGATAGTATGTTCAGACTATCTCGGTTACGAGCATACTTTTTATATATCAACACTTTAACCAATAATGGTATATATTGTGTCTTTTCACACCCCGTTATCTAGTTCTATGATATAATGGAACAATTTAATACCGAAACAAAATGATATGTCATCTGTGGATATTAGTCTTTGATACAAGCTATAGCTTTTCTGTATTCAAAACTAACAATCATAGAACACCAAATAGGTCTGCACCGAACCACCATACTTATTGAGTTAACTAGCTATGGACCACAAGAGATAATACTGATCACAACCGAAATGAAAGCCCAAGTACAAGATGCACAAAATCAGATTCCTTAACTAGATTAACCGCTAATCAACCTAACAGAGAAAATACACAGATATTATTCTAAATACAGTGAATGATAACCATGTAAACAGAGATATAGGCAAGCGCAAGCACACATATGGAACTAACTTCAACACATCTTTGTAAATGGGACTTCCACCTGCCTCTATTCTATTAAAGGGGTGAAAATCCCTAAAAGATGCTTAGAACCTCATTGGTTCTTAGCTAAAATAGAAAAAGAAAGAAAGACATAAAAGAAAGCAAAGTAAATTGAGTTTCGGATAAAAACCAAGGGAAAAATTCTGAACTCCTTTAAGTCTTTCATCCTACAAATTTTTATAGAAAAAACTAAAGAAAGAAATTGCAGGATGACTATTTTGGGAATTCTGGAATTTTTGCTCCGGCTCCAAGTTTTGTAGGGTAGCATCTTTCTAGAAGGTGGCTAGCTGACACAGCCGTTAAAGTTGGTATGCGCACTGTGCACAAGCCATTAATGTTGGCATGCACAGTGTATAGACATCCTTTTTTCATGATGCTTTAGCTTGGGCCGATGTACTGGTTGTCCCCTCGGTCATGCCCATAGCTCGTGTCTATGTACTAACTATCCTTCTGATCGTATGCCCACAGCCCATGCCGGTGGTGGTCGTCTGACGCTCAGCTGCGTTGGTGTTCGCTGAGCGTCACCTGAGAATTTTTATCAAAGTCACAGTACACTGGTCGGGTCGACATATGCTTTTCTGATGCTGTGCTTCTAGGGCGTCACCTAACTCATGGTCACTAGACACCAGGGTGCATTGGTCGTCAGGATGTCACGCCCAAGTGACGTTATCATGAGTGCGCCGTGATCTTTTCAGTCCCAGAATTAGTTGTTTCTCCTTAATAGATTCTTGATTTTGTTCTTGTCACATCCAGGAGATGGTGTCGTTGTCTGGACGTCTACTGGTCACGCTCACCGAATGCTGAAGTCAACTGGACATCGTGTAGCTCACGACAAGGAAAAGTTGTCATCAACACTCTGTGTCCTCTGCTACCTCAAGCTTTTTCTGAAAATCATCAACTTTGTTCCAGAAGCTTGGTCCTTAGTGTGGTTTTCTACAATCTTCACTTCTTCCATCTTTCACCTGAAATTAGCACACTCAAAGCCATAACTAGAATATTTTTCGCAAAGATAGACTAAGAATTTATCTAAAGTAGGCCTAAATTCATGCCAAAAACATACAAAAATGGATGTGAAGTGATTCACGTCACCTGCTCATGTGCACCAGATGCTGGAGCGGACTGGACATCATGTAGCTTACGTCAAGGTGCAGCTGTAGTGTATTGGACTTCATCTGATAGCATAACTTCTTCCTTCATATCTTCAAATCCTTCTCTCTAAGTCCTGTCCTTAGTGTGGTTTCTTTCAGACTTCACATCTTCAATAAACTACTTGCAAGTAACACAATCGAAGCCATAAATTCACCATTTACGCATGTATAGCTACCAAAAGTAGGCTAACAATTGCATCTTTTCCTCCTAAAAATACATGTGAAGTGATTCACATCAGTCGCACTCTTGCATAGAGCCACGGTACTCAAAACGTCCACGACCTCTTGCGTGACCACACAGGTCGTGCCTTTAGTCACAAATTTTCTTAAAAGGCACACATTTCTTCTTCCAACTTCTTCTTGAATTTTTTTTTCTTTCTCTTCATTTCTCCAGCTAAATTGTAAACTTTTCTTCAATTTAACCTGCTGCAAGATTTCAACATGAGTTCGTGTTGGAGTAGAATACATAAGCTATGCTTGTATTGTACAGTTTCCCAGTTTAATATATCGATTTGTGTTTCAGTCATATCTCGTTGTGCATTTATTGTCCATTTATATTATGTAAGTAGATGATGAGGTGTCTGGTGCGACACAGTAGATCTCATCATTGGTTGAAAGACATAATATATAAATGAGGTTCGTAACCGAGACAGCTTTGGATAAACTGTCGGTCTAGGTTATTATGTGATTCAGATAATTAGTTTGTCTAAACTAATTGAATCATATAGATGTGCCCGGGGCATATTGAACTTGACTCTTAGGAATGATTTGTCTTGTACTGATTTAATAGACAAATCGATCCTTGTATTCTATCTCTAAATCCCTAGACTCGAGCGGGCATGAGGATTAGACAATGTGTACTTTGATCTGCCAATGGGTGAGGTCAAATGTGGCCAATAGTCTCGGTGGGTTGGGTGCGCGTGTTTAGTTACTTGGTGTGCTGCTGCTTGTCGAAAGGAAACCATGTACCGGTGCGTCCGGGGTGATGGTGCTCCCGAGATGAGCTCGAAATGTTTATTATACTAAACCTGGCCAGTGGACTTATGTCCGGTATAGTAAAAAGGTCGAGTGGTACTAGTCTCGGAATATTAAGAAGTTGATGAATTAATTTATCAGTAAATTAATGAATTAACGAGCACTATATCTTTGATGTGGGGAGATTATGAATATAATTTAATTAAGTTGTTCCGGAAGCAATTCTGGTGTAGGGTGGTAGTGCCATAATTAATCCGTTAGTGGTACGATTAATTATGTACTGGGTTAATGACAAAGGTAGATTTAATTAATTGAGAAATTAATTAATCCTTGTGTCAGTTGGTTGTGAATCATCCCAGGAACTGGATTGGGATAAGTGAATCCCTGTGTCAGTTGGGAGTGATTCATCCCAGGAACTGGATTGGGATAAGTGAATCCCTGTGACAGTTGGGAGTGTTTCAGTCCAGGAACAGGATTGAAGGAAACAGAATCTGTATGAATCTAGAAACAGGATTGAAGGGAAACAGAAACCCAGTAGGAAAGACCAATCCTATTCCAACTTGGAGTCTCTCTTGTAACTCTATAAATAGACAAGGGATCAGCCATTCAGATACACAATTCAAGAAAGATTCATAATTCAAGAATCTAGAGAGATAAAATTCTAGAGAGAGAAATTTCCTTCTCTCTCAAGAACGAATTTTTGAGCAAATAGGCGGCTGGTTTTCTTCATCAAGTGGCCGAAAATATTGGTCCAAAATACTAGCCCCGTGTGTTGCTTTCTCTCTCTCCAGGCAGTGCGTTTGCAGTACGTGCTAGGTGCGGAGGTGCTGAATTTTTTCAGCAGGTGGATTGTGGTGAGTTGCTGATCAATTGACTTCTAGATTGTTGCCCACACAACAAGAGGTCATAGTCTTTGAGGCATACAAGAGATTCACCAGGTGCACGCTTCAAAGGTATTATTCTATGGTTCCGCTTTTATTAGAATTTTTTTGTTGCGTGGTAAATCGAGCAGGTACAAACCCAGATCCTACCAAAAATCTTTCAATTGGTATCAGAGCCTGGTTTAGGGGGTTCTGTGCTTGTTCGATTTATTACATGGTTTTATTTGCAGGTGGTTTAGAATCCCGACTATTATGGTTACGTTTGTATGGTTTTTAATTAAACTCCGGGACATGTCCGGATTTAATTTTATTATGAATGTTTGTAATAGTTTAACCACGTGCTGGAAGCCGTGTAGGATTAGATTAAATCTGTAGTAGGATTTTTTCTATGTAATTTCGATTATTTAATTTTCCTAGAATGCCTTGTAGTAGGAAAATTATTTTTTTTGTAATCGAAGGCGTTATGGTGGACAACTTGGATTCGTGGGTTTTGGGTTATCATGAATTTGAAGAAACCCAGGAAAACCCAGAACGAATTGCAAGAAGACCAAATAGCGTGGGAAAAAGCGAAAGAGGAGTTGGCGGCAGGAGGCGACGCCGGCAACATTTGCCGGCAGCAAAATCGCCGGCCAGCAGGCAAACGGCAGCAGCAGGCAGCAGCAGCACGCAGCAGTTGCTGCACGCTGCTGCTGCAGTCGCGCGCAGGAGGCCGCGCTGGCCGCGCGCGCTCGACGGGCGCGCTGGGCCGCGCGCGCTGGACGCGCGCGCAGGGCCTGGCGCGCTGGCCGCGCGCGCTCGACGGGCGCGCTGGACGCGCGCGCAGTGCCGCGCGCACAGCCCGTGCGGGCTGTGCGCGCGGGCAGGGCCGTGCTGCGGCCCGGGCAGCCCGTTCGGGCTGTTCGGGCTGTTTTTGGCCCGTTTTTCCTCCAGTTTTCGTTTTTTGAAATTCAAGACTCTCTCCATCGAGTGACGTGACGGGACACGAGATCAAGGCAAAGGATGGAAGCAATTAAAACCATAATAGTCGGGGAATTTATTTTTTCGAATTTATTTCCCGTATTTATTGTTTTGATTTTTATGCTTTATTTTTATGCTGTATTTTAGATGCATGAATTAAAGCATGTCTGGTTTTATGGTTGCACATAACTTAGGTTAGTTAATTGCATGTTAAAACCGGAAAAACCCTCAATTTGGAAATCTAAGTGGGAGCGGGTTGTGTTATATCCCCATGGCCATCATTACGGGTTCATATGCGATGTGGGTGGGCTTGCGCGTTGGCATTAGGGCCTTCCTCCATTCGGATGAGTCCAACCCCGAGATCGCTAGACTATGAGCTTCTGAGTAAGATGACTAGAGCGAGTTTAACTAGGAGAAATGCGACACCCTCTCCATCTGAGGCGCACTATCCTGAGGTAACAAACTCAGAAGTCACGTAATGGCATACACTTAGTGTACGATCTGTAGTATTCCTCCCGCGAGGTTACGCTGCTTACTTGTACGGCTGAAAGCACCGACTATTAGCTACATTGATCAAAAGATCGTTGATCAGATAGTGTAGTTAATGAACTTGGTTCTTCTCAAACGAATGTGGGTTAGCGTAAACGTCCACACTGCGTGGCTTGCGAGAATCCCGGTGGATGAGATGTTGGTGGATTAATATTATTGTTTTGAGGGAATCAATAATTAATTGAATTTTCATGTTTTACGAAAATTCTAGCATATATAACTGAAACACTGTTTGTTTAACTTTCCAGTTTAAATCGATATGGCATTCAATCCTTTAGCTGCTATTTTGAAAAACAACAATTTAACTGGAACTAATAATGTCGATGGAAGTCATAACTTGGACATTGTCCTTAGGGCTGAGAGCGCTCCTGTGAGAGATCGTGTCATTGACATGATTAGTAACATCAACAAGTTTGAGGTAGGAGGAGGCGAAATCGTTGGTGAAACCAAAGCCGATATTGTCCTCCAGAGCTTGCCTCAAAGCTACGAGCAGATTCGGTTGAACTACAACATAAGCAAGATGTTGTGGAGTTTATCCGAGCTCTTAGCAGAGCTGATGGCGACTAAAAGTTTTCTTCAAGAGAAGAAGCGAGCTTTAGTCGCAGTCGAAGCTTTAGAATCTTCTTCTGAGCCTGAGGCTGGAAAGAAGAAGAGAAAGCTCGAGGGAGTAGCTAAAAAGGCACAAATTATGCCTAAGCCAGATATTGCAAAGAAGAAGTCAAAAGACAAGTGCTTCAAGTGCAATAAGACGGGACATAGGAAAACGGATTGTCCAAAGCTTATAAGTACGATAAATTATGCCTTAATTACTGAGACATGTTTAGCGGCGATTCTCATAGATACTTGGTGTGAGGATTCAGGTGCCACTGACCATGTTTTGTAATTCTTTGCAAGGGTTCCAAGTAACCCAGAAGCTTAGAGAAGGCGAATTAGATATCTACTTGGGCGACACTACAAGAGTGTCAGTAGAAGCAGTGGGAGTAGTTAAGTTGAATTTCGAAAATTCTAGCTTGGAGTTAGTTAATTGTCTTTGTGTACCGAGTTTTAGAAAGAACTTGATTTCGGTTTCTAAACTCTTGAAGAACGGGTATAAGTTTATTTTTTCTGATGACTGTGTTGTTATTAGAAGAAATGGAAAACTTATTTGTTCTGGTTCATTGGCGGACAATTTATTTGTGGTTAATTCTAACTCCCCTGTTGCGCAAAACATAGAAATAGATAGCTCAGTATCTAACATTAATAAGAGGAAGAGACCTTCTGAAATGAATCAAACCTATCTTTGGCATCTAAGGCTAGGTCATATAAACCTTAGTAGGATTCAGAGGTTGGTCAATGATGGACCTTTGGGTTCATTAGATATTGACAGTTATGCAACCTGCGAATCTTGCTTGGAAGGTAAGATGACCAAGAGACCTTTTAAAGCAAAAGGCTATAGAGCTAAAGAAGTATTAGAGTTGATTCATTCTGACTTGTGTGGACCTATGACGGTCCAGGCACGAGGGGGATATGAGTATTTCGTGACATTCACGGATGATTACTCTAGGTACGGATACATTTAACTAATGCGCCACAAGTCCGAATGTTTTGGCAAGTTCAAAGAGTTTCGGGCAGATGTGGAGAAGCATCATGGTAAGAGTATCAAGACACTGCATTCAGATCGTGGTGGGGAGTACCTGTCCCATGAATTTCGAGATTACCTCACTGAGGTAGGAATTCAGTCTCAGTTATCTGCACCTGGCACGCCACAGCAGAATGGTGTAGCAGAAAGGAGGTACCGAACTCTTATGGAAATGGTTAGGTCCATGATGAGCTATAGTGATTTGCCAAGTTCGTTCTGGGGATATGCCTTGGAAACGGCAATGTATATTCTTAATCTTGTATCATCTAAAACCGTGCCTTCAACCCCAGTAGAGTTGTGGAACGGGCGGAAGCCCAGTCTAAGACATCTCAGAATTTGGGGCTGCTTAAGGCAGATACGACTAAGTTAGATGCAAGAATCGAATTAATGCTGTTTGTAGGATATCCTAGAGGGACGAAAGGTGGTCTATTCTATAGTCCTAAAGATCAGAGGGTGGTGATAAGTACCAACGCTAGATTTTTAGAAGAGGACTATGTCTTAGACCACAAGCCCAAGAGTAAGATAGTACTAGAAGAGCTTAGACGACAAACTACTAATCCTGATGCACCAGCACAAGTAGATACACCACATACTGCACATGAGATCACAGATAATGCGCCTACACAGGCGGTGCCTTGTCGTAGTGGGAGGGTTGTGAGACAACCTGACAGGTTCGTTGGCGTGGGAGAGGCTTCAAACCCAGTCCCAGGTGTGCCTGAACTTGACCCAGTTAACTATAATGAGGCGCTTCGAGATAAAGATGCAGAATCTTGGCGTAAGGCAATGATATCCGAGTTGGGGTCAGTGGACCACAATCAAGTCTGGGAGCTTGTGGACCTGCCTGATGGGTTTAAGCCCATTGGATGCAAGTGGGTCTACAAACGTAAGAGAGGACCTGACGGGAAGGTGGAAACCTTTAAAGCTAGGCTGGTGGCGAAGGGGTATACTCAGAAAGACGGAATCGATTATGAGGAAACCTTCTCCCCAGTAGCCATGCTTAAGTCGATCCGGATTCTCTTGGCCATAGCTGCTCATATGGATTATGAGATTGGGCAGATGGATGTCAAGACAGCTTTCCTGAACGGAAGTCTTGAGAAAACCATCTTTATGCAGCAACCAGAGGGATTCATTGAAAAAGGCCAAGAGCATAAGGTTTGCAGGCTTAAGAGGTCTATTTATGGACTTAAGCAGGCATCCAGATCTTGGAACATCCGGTTTGATGAAGTAATCCAGTCCTTTGGATTTACTCAGTGTCCGGATGAGCAATGTGTATATCGCTGACGTGATGGAAACTCAGTGGTGTTTCTTGTGCTTTACGTAGATGACATTCTATTGATTGGCAACAACAAGAAAGTGTTATCAGACGTAAAGGCATGGCTGTCCAAGCAATTTGATATGAAGGACTTAGGGGAAGCGGGACATATCCTTGGGATCAAGATTATTCGAGATCGTAGGAAACGTTCACTAACGCTCTCCCAAGCTTCATACATAGACACGATTCTGGCCCGTTTTAACATGCAGAACTCCAAGAAAGGTTTTCTACCTTTCAGGCATGGAGTGTTTCTATCTAAGGAACAGTTTCCTAAGACTGTTGAGGAGATAGAGACCATGAAGACAGTTCCATATGCTTCGGCAGTAGGAAGTCTCATGTATGCCATGTTGTGTACGAGGCCTGATATCTGTTATGCCGTTGGCATGGTGAGCAGATATCAGAGTAACCCCGGGAAAGCTCATTGGGAGGCAGTAAAATGCATTCTCAAGTATTTACGCAGAACGAGGGACCTAGTTCTGGTCTATCAGGCGTCTGAGCTGGTACCCCGAGGTTATACAGATTCAGATTTCCAAGGCGACAGGGACAAGAGCAAGTCTACCTCAGGGTATGTGTTTACTCTAGGAGGTGGAGCCATAGTTTGGCGGAGTGTCAAGCAGAAATGCATGGCGGACTCTACCATGGAGGCTGAGTACGTTGCAGCATCAGAGGCAGCGAAAGAAGCAGTATGGCTCAGGAACTTCCTAGTGGACTTAGATGTGATTCCTAGTTTGCAGCGGTCTATCACAGTATATTGTGATAACAATGGTGCAGTAGCAAACTCGAAGGAACCACAAGTCCACAAAGCGAGTAAACATATACAGCGCAAGTACCACCTGATACGAGACATCGTAAAGAGGGTAGACGTGGTCATGGCTAAGATAGCGTCAGAGGATAACCTTGCAGATCCGTTCACGAAAATATTGACTTCTAAAGTCTTTGAGGCTCACGTGAAGGGCATGGGGATCAGATGCTTAGGAGAGCCTTGACAGTTTTTCTAGATAGATAGCAGCAGATTAGGTAGGATTATATGTAGTTGTATACTTAAAGCACAGCTTAAGTATTAGTGGGAGATTGTTGGAGTAGAATACATAAGCTATGCTTGTATTGTACAGTTTCCCAGTTTAATATATCGATTTGTGTTTCAGTCATATCTCGTTGTGCATTTATTGTCCATTTATATTATGTAAGTAGATGATGAGGTGTCTGGTGCGACACAGTAGATCTCATCATTGGTTGAAAGACATAATATATAAATGAGGTTCGTAACCGAGACAGCTTTGGATAAACTGTCGGTCTAGGTTATTATGTGATTCAGATAATTAGTTTGTCTAAACTAATTGAATCATATAGATGTGCCCGGGGCATATTGAACTTGACTCTTAGGAATGATTTGTCTTGTACTGATTTAATAGACAAATCGATCCTTGTATTCTATCTCTAAATCCCTAGACTCGAGCGGGCATGAGGATTAGACATAGTGTACTTTGATCTGCCAATGGGTGAGGTCAAATGTGGCCAATAGTCTCGGTGGGTTGGGTGCGCGTGTTTAGTTACTTGGTGTGCTGCTGCTTGTCGAAAGGAAACCATGTACCGGTGCGTCCGGGGTGATGGTGCTCCCGAGATGAGCTCGAAATGTTTATTATACTAAACCTGGCCAGTGGACTTATGTCCGGTATAGTAAAAAGGTCGAGTGGTACTAGTCTCGGAATATTAAGAAGTTGATGAATTAATTTATCAGTAAATTAATGAATTAACGAGCACTATATCTTTGATGTGGGGAGATTATGAATATAATTTAATTAAGTTGTTCCGGAAGCAATTCTGGTGTAGGGTGGTAGTGCCATAATTAATCCGTTAGTGGTACGATTAATTATGTACTGGGTTAATGACAAAGGTAGATTTAATTAATTGAGAAATTAATTAATCCTTGTGTCAGTTGGTTGTGAATCATCCCAGGAACTGGATTGGGATAAGTGAATCCCTGTGTCAGTTGGGAGTGATTCATCCCAGGAACTGGATTGGGATAAGTGAATCCCTGTGACAGTTGGGAGTGTTTCAGTCCAGGAACAGGATTGAAGGAAACAGAATCTGTATCAATCTAGAAACAGGATTGAAGGGAAACAGAAACCCAGTAGGAAAGACCAATCCTATTCCAACTTGGAGTCTCTCTTGTAACTCTATAAATAGACAAGGGATCAGCCATTCAGATACACAATTCAAGAAAGATTCATAATTCAAGAATCTAGAGAGATAAAATTCTAGAGAGAGAAATTTCCTTCTCTCTCAAGAACGAATTTTTGAGCAAATAGGCGGCTGGTTTTCTTCATCAAGTGGCCGAAAATATTGGTCCAAAATACTAGCCCCGTGTGTTGCTTTCTCTCTCTCCAGGCAGTGCGTTTGCAGTACGTGCTAGGTGCGGAGGTGCTGAATTTTTTCAGCAGGTGGATTGTGGTGAGTTGCTGATCAATTGACTTCTAGATTGTTGCCCACACAACAAGAGGTCATAGTCTTTGAGGCATACAAGAGATTCACCAGGTGCACGCTTCAAAGGTATTATTCTATGGTTCCGCTTTTATTAGAATTTTTTTGTTGCGTGGTAAATCGAGCAGGTACAAACCCAGATCCTACCAAAAATCTTTCAGTTCGCTATTTTATGAATTAATCAATGACTTTTCACTAAAACAAAAGAAGAAAACAAGTAAAATATGTGCAAAAATGTAACAAATACCTAAGCGAATATGGTTCATATCATCTGGGTTGAAATGGGGTTGACATTGTCCAAATTGACGAATTCATGGTAAAAACAATGATACACTAAGTGCATCTCCAACCCACCCTAAATGGCTTGAAAATGCAAATTTGGGGGTTTGGACTACTCCAACCAAACCCCCAAATCATCCTTCCATTTTTGAAGGATGAACAGTGACACGCCAAAATTTCTAATTTCTAATTTCTAATTAAATAAAATATTTAAAATTTAATAAAATAATTTTAAATTTTATTCTAAAAAATTTAAATAATTTTAAATTTTATTTATTTAATTATTAATTAATTCATAAAAATATTTAATATTTAATGAAATAATTTTAAATTTTATTCTTAAAAAATTTATATAATTTTGAAATTTTATTTATTTAATTATTAATTAATTAATACAAATATTATAAAATGTAATGTAAAAATTTATGTCTTTTTAGAGATATTCTCTACCAAAGTATCTTTAATTGCTTTAAAAATATCATCAATAATCACATCATTTGGATCTTGAGCATCTTGCATGTATTCCGATGCCATAGTCGTATCTGACTTGGTTGATTTTGTTTCTTCAAATTGAGACATTAAATCTTTCTTCGTTTTATCAACATAAGCAGCTATCACTTGTTGCTTAGTCAGATTTCAAGATCTCATTCTAAATTTTTTAGAAATATAATCAAAAGGGGATGGAGTCTCGACAGTATTTTGTTGACCCTCATATAGACTTATTTGTCTTTTCATCAAATCCAATGTTTCCTGAGCCAAAATTTCTTAGGTAGACGGATCTATTTGCATAATTTTTTCCCAAAATTTTGTATAAAATTTTCTGTACAGACAAGGAATGCCTGTGTTGGTATAACCAACTTCAGGACTCCATTTACATATATCCATGGAATTGAAAATTCAATAAAGAAAAAGCATGAGGCTATTCCCTCAATATATAATTTATTTTCTTGCTTCTGAAGAAGTTGGGGTGAAATTTTCACCCACCTATCAAAATTTATTTTCATTAATTCTGGTAATATACTAGGAGTATGACCAAAACAGTAAAACCAGTTTATAAACCATTGTGGTATTTCCATGTTATAAACATGAGCACATATTTTTATAAACCACGAGTGCTTGTGCCTTTCATTTTCATAGTAAAATGCTTTTATAAAAGCATCACAGTAGTCCCAATAATTATATTTTACTACTGTTGATGTATTCATCACTACTTCTTTCTCTTTCATAGAGGAGATGTCTCAATCTTCAATGGATATAACCTTTTTAATAATAATTTTGCTGAAATTATAAATTTCTTTATTTTTTCCCATGAAATGTGTTATTTCACATGACCAACTTTGAATTAATATTTGCTCATAAAAAGATCGTGTTTTATAAGTCCTAGTGGGCATAAATAACTTATCCATATACCTTTGTATTAAGGTCCAGGGATCATTTTTCCATTTTAGATCATTTTCTTCCAAGAGAAATATAATTTCTTGGTATTCATTTTCTCAAAATCCAATATTATTGGATTCAGATTGTTCATCTCCAATGACTTTAGCATAAGAAGGATTATCATTACCTTCTGCAGCAATTTGCTGGCTTCTCTTGAAGTTCAAGAATTCTCGATACTCCTTGGCTTGAGATAAATCCATAGCTATAAGCTTTTGTTACCCATATTGAGATAACACTTATGGGATTTTCTTTTGACCATATGAGGTTTCACCATAAGAGGAATATCTTCTACCAGTACCTCTTCCTCTATAAGAGGAACTTCCTCTACCGCGAGAACTCATATCTATCATCACAATAAATATTCTCGGGTTAAAAAATCTGGAAGATTATTATCTTCTCTTTTTTTATAAAGAATTTCGAAATCAAATGGGGCTAAGTAAGCCTACCATCTTGCAAACATTTGTTTAGAAACGTCATGTTTAAAATCTTTTTGACACATGAATTTTGCAGCACTACAATCTGTCTTTATAAGAAATTTCTGATCATATAAATCATCCTGGAATTTCAAAACACATTTGACTATTGCTAAAATTTCTTTAGCCACAGTAGCATAATTTTTCTGGGATTCATTCCATTTACATGAATGAAATCTAACAAGATATACTTGTTTATTTTCTGGATTTTTTTGAGTCAAAATTCCCCCAAATCCTATATCAGATGCATCAGTTTCAATTAACTTTTCCCAATTAGGATTACTAATCATTAAACAAGGTAATGTTTTTACCTTTGATTTTATTGATCTTACTGCCTCAGAATGGTCTTCGGACCAAGATTTAGGATTCTTTTTAAGTCTATCATATAAAATAGCTGTATCATTTACCAAGTATTTATAATAGGGAGCAATATAATTTAAACTTCCTAAAAATCTTTGTAACATTTTTTTTATCAGTGATTTTATCAGGAAATTTTTTTGCAAAATCAATATTTCGATTTATAGGAATAATATTTCCTTTTTCAATTATATGACAAATAAATCTTATTTTGGTTTGAAATAAAACCATTTTTGGTTTTGAAATAACTAAACCATTTTGAATAACAATTGATTTAAACATATTCAAATGTTTAAAATGCATATCAATAGTTTTAGAATAAACTAAGATATCATCAATATACACAATTATAAATGTGCTATAAGGATTAAAAATATCATTCATAATTTTCTAAAATTCAAAAGGTGCATTTTTCAATCCAAATGGCATCACATTCCATTCATAATATCCAATAGGAACATTAAATGCTGTTTTATATCTATAAGATTTATTAATCTAAATTTGTCAATATCTTGACTTTAAATCAAATTTTGAAAATATAAGACTATCATTTAGTCTATCCAATAGATCCTTTTTATTAGGGATAAGATGTCTAATCCATTTTAATACTTTATTTAATGGTTTATAAGTTATAACTAATCTAGGTATATCTCTTTCAATTTCAGAATGTTTATTAACAAAAAGGCAGTACATGACTATGATGACTGTGAAGGGCTTATTAATCCTTTCTGTAAAAGAGACTCAATTTCTTTTTTACAAATTTCTAAATATTCTGAATTCATCTAGCAAGGCCTAACTTTTGTAGGAATTTCTTTTTCATTGAAAGAATCTTCATATGGTAACGAAACAATATGCTTCTTTCTATTCCAAAAAGCATTTGGATGATCATTACAAATTTTTATAGAGAAATTATTCTTTAATAATTCAATTTTACTCTGTAATTTAGGATTATTTATTTGTTCTTCAATTGACAAAATATTAATTTCTTGTTTTAAAAAATTTATTTGAATCTGTTTAGATTTAATATTATCATACATATTATGTAGCATCTTAATATGTGGTTCGGTTATAAATTCAAGAAAAATATCATTATTTTCAAAAGTTCCAATTATGCCTTTGTTATCAATCTTTTTAATTGGATATATATTATTTAAAAAAGGTGTACCAAGTATCACTTGGTTAGAAATATCTTTTGCTAAAATAAAACTTTGAGCAATACATTTATTATTAATACATATAAAAGCCTTAGGGAGTTTATATTTAATCTAGATTTTATCACCACCATGCCATAAATTATGACTAGTTTTATGAAAATATCTAGTAAGAATTAATCCTTCTTGAATAACATTTAAATCTGCACCACTATCAACTAGTGCAGTAAATATTTTTGTATAATAATTATCAATTAATAATAATATTTTAACATACCATTTTTGTGATATCACCATTTCTAATGTAGAAAGAAATTTTTCTGGAATATTAAACTCATCACCTAATACTATTGAATTATTTTCAACTAAAATTGTTTTCTTATAATGATTTTCTAATTTAATCATTCTGTTTTCTTGTATTAATTGCTGATCTTTTAATATTTTAATTTCTTTTTTTAAATTATTAATTTCTTTATAAAGAGTTTGTAACGATATATTTTCATTATTAGTCTGATACTTATTTTTTAATTGACTCATAACTTCTTTCATATTATATATTTTATTAGTAGAATCTTAAATTTGTTCTGAAACATTTTTAGAGGTTGAGGAAGTTCCTTCTTCTGTTTTAAATTGTTCAATAATCTGCATCCTTAGTTATGGATGTTTATTGATTTTAATAATTCAATAACATTATTAGAAGTTAATATATTGATTTTCATATCTGAAAATTGAGACATTATTCTATAAAATTCTTCTTGATTATCATCTTCAGTTTTATTTTTTTCTTTAGAACATATTTGTCCTATTTTACATGGTTCACATTCTGATTCAGAACTATTCTTATTTTTTAAAGCATTTATTATTTCTTCCTCTTCTGATTTAGAAGTATCAGTATATTTTGTTTCTGATTTTTCAGATTCAGACTGCTGTAGTGACTGTATGATTATAGACTTTATATCATCAGGAATATTGAGATTATTAATCTTTTTCCTAGTTCAACAGTATTCTGTGGTATGAGCAAATTTTCCACATGTTTTACAATGTCTTTCCTTACTTTTCTTTTTCATTTTATGATATTTAAATTTTTTTATCTTTATTCTTTTCTTATCTTCTCTGTTTTTTTTTTTGTTTCTATATAATTTTGAGAAGATTTTTTATGTTTTGGTTTAAAATAATTTTTCTTAAGCTTTTTATTACTTTTACTAGATGTAGGATTATATAGTCCAAATTGTTGGCAAAATTGTCCTAACTATTTCCTTTCATCAAGGTTTTGTCTTTTAACTTGCTGACTTAATTTTATTTCATTACAAAGAGCCAATCCTTCTTGAATACAAGTATCTATTAATGACCTATATGTGTAATTTTCATATGATATGGTAATATTATTTTTTCTAAGAATTTTTCTTATTCTTTCAGCAAATAAGCTTAGAAGTCCATCTATAAATTTAGATTTCCAATGAGTATTACCACACTCTGGTAATTCCATTACTCTACTTAAGACTTTATCTTTATACCATCTAAAAGCAGACAGTGTTTTGCACCTTAAATTCTGTAATAAAGTTCTAATAGTATCACTATTATCACTAAATCTACCAGTAAAATGTTCTATTATATTAATAGTCAGTGTATAAACTGCATTTTCTACAAAAGTATTATTCTATTGTTTTACTGTTTGCATAATTTCATCTTTATTTTCTCTAGATGAAAAATTATCCCACCAACCTTTAAGTTGGCCAGTAAATCCTGCAACTATCATTGATGCAATTGTTGTATCAGTATTGTTATTACTCTTGCATATAGTAGCATACATTAATATTCTATGAACTGTATTACAAATCTATTTATTAGAATATCCATCAATATTCCGTTCATATATTTTATTACCAGAATAACTTATATCAATTATATCCGTATATTCTTCATGCAATACATCCATTGGGGTAGATCTAGTACAATAAAATTTATTCTGTATAGGCTTATCTGCCCACTTATTATTAATTTTATTAATTTGATTTCTAATTACTTGACTATGATCAATATTGTCAATAATCTCATATTGAAATTCCTTATCTAAGATTTTAATACTTAATTTATTAAATTTTTCTTCTAAAATTTTATCTAATTTAAAATTGGTCTTATCTTAAAATTAGATACAGATGGATGTGGCTGAAAACTTGGAGAAACTTCTTTAGCTTCAGGAGTTAATTGTATCACTGCTCGCTGTATTTTATTAATAGCCTTGTTTATTATTTCTATTTTATTATGAAGCAGTTGCATCTGTTCTCCTAAAACATTTAAGAACAGATTTGTATAATTCTGATGTTCAAACATATTATTAATATGTTTACATATAATAGCTAATGTATCATTCTCAATTAATTTTACAAAAGCTGGAAAATGATGAATCTTTCCATTCTTTTCGATATGAAAAGCTTGTTGTGGAGGATATAACGCTTTAAAAACACTTCCCGTTGTAAGTTTATAATCTGTTTCAATAACTGAAATATAATTTTTCACATAAATCTTTATAAACCATGAAGCAAAAGGTATTATAGCATTTATCATTTTACAGTATGTATAAAATTCATCTTGAAAGTACATCATTTCTTTCTGAGTAAAAGTTTCAGAAAACCATTTTCTAAACAGGTTATAACCTGGATCTTTAAATTCCTCAGATATAGTTGTTCTCGCTGGAGAACCAGGGCTGAAATCTATAATTTCACTTATATCCATTAAATAGAAAATTTCATTTCTGACATTGTCGGGTCCAACTCATTTCTATTATGAATCTGACTATTACTTTCTATTACTATATTATTTCTGTTTATGTACAGTTTTTCTGTTAAAGGAATGGAAATATCTTATTCTCTTATTTGAGAAGTAGACGCTCTAGAAGGCATAGGAGATTTCACCCTATAATCTATAGGAGATATATATGATCTCATTGAAGTACTTTTTGGAAATGATAATAATTTCAACTGATTATCAAATCTAATATTAATATTTCCTTCATTATTATGGAAAATATCAATAATATCATTATGATTCCGAAACTGTGGTTTAATTGGGACAGCCTGTTCTATCACCCAATTTTATAGAAAAGTAATTTCTTCCCATTTTATACGTCTTCTGCAACTAATATTTAACCTATTGAAATTAGTTTCAATTATTATTGTTTCATTTTTAGGTTTATCCATTATCTTACAGTGAGGATTCAATGTAAATAACGGTTTATAATATTTTCTATAACAGAGACATATTACTTCTGTTCCAGCAATATAGTCATAACCATGAGTCTTAACATCTAATGTTAAAGCATCCAATATATTCACATCAGACAAAGATAATCATAAATTAGGATAAACATTAAAATAAACGGGTCCATGTGCTAGACTGGATTGTGTAATTCCCATTAAAGATTGTTTCTAGTTTCTATTTCTTCCATCTCTTAAGGCTACCATAAAGCTTTTTGGTAAACCTAATGTTAAAGGTTTAAATGCAATTTGCACTAATCCTATATGTAAAAACTTATGTGTTTCTTTATAAGGACTTATATCTTTATCAGATAATAATTTAATTATCATTTCATTTTCATCTAATGAAATCGATTCTTCAGTAGTTTTTACTACTTATTTTAAACCCAATTTTTCAAAAGTACCTAATTGGTATATCAACTTAGGTTCAACTCTTGGAATTGTCCATTTATTAAGCAATTCTAGATTCTGTGGGATATCATATTCTTACTCTTCATATTTTTCATATTATTCTTTTTATGAATGACGTTCATTATATTCAGCAGGAACAAGTGTGTTAATTAATAACATATTTCATACTAACCAGGCTCTGATACCATCTATAGATCAAGGTACGATGATATTACAACATAATATGAAACCGGCATTTAAACATAGAGTCAAACATCAAAGAACATCATACCAAACTGCCCTAACACCTAACCATGGCTAAAGTGGGACTTACAGAGGCCAGCTATTCTACAGATATCAATTTCATATTAAAGCCAGTAACAATTATCCAACATATTTATACCTTAACCAATAAACAAGATTGATTACATACTTAGCATGAATAGTGATTAATTAACACACAAATAGATTTAGCCTATAAGGCTAAACATCGTTCAATATAAGAATTAAATAAAGAACTTACAGTTCTCGTCCACCAGTCTTCAAAAGCAACAAGGCTCCTTGATAGAAATCTCAAATATTATTTATTTCAAAAAAGATTTACAAAAGGAAAGAAGGGCTCAACTCATGAGCTTACAACTGATAGAGAGAGTATGAAGGAGCAGAGAAGCTAGACTCCATTCTGCCTTCCTTCTAAACTAACATCTAGTATTTATACAAAGGAAAAGGCTTAATAACTATTTATGAATAGTCTGGGCACTAAGAACTACGTTATGAATAGTTCCTTTACTAATCTAAAAGTCAAAAAGAAAATAGCAAAAAGTTAATATAATGCCGGAATTTCTGGGTCTTCTTTTCCTTTATTAGGAATCTGTTATTATCAACATTGCAGCAATATCATCAGCATCCATTATTGAGCAGCACTTTCATCAGGCATCTATTTTCACTTTACCTTTATCTTTTTGAGTAGAGGAAGATGCCCCTTCTGTCTTTTTAGAGATATTTTCTACCAAAGTATCTTTAATTGCTTCAAAAATAACATCAATAATCACATCATTTGGATCTTGAGCATCTTGCATGTATTCCGATACCATAGTCAAATCTGACTTGGTTGATTTTGTTTCTTCAAATTGAGATATTAAATCTTTCTTCATTTCATCAACATAAGCAGATATCATTTGTTGCTTAGTCAGATTTTCAGATCTCATTCTAATTTTTTTAGGAATATAATCATTTGTCTTTTTCGACAGTATTTTGTTGACTCTCATATAGACTTATTTGTCTTTTCATCAGATCCAATGTTTCCTGAGCCAAGATTTCTTGGGTAGATGGATCTATTTGCATCATTTTTTCCCAAAATTTTGTATAAAATTTTTTGTACTGACAAGGAATGCCTATCTTTGTATAACAAACTTCAAGACTCCATTTACATATCCATGGAATTGAAAATTCAATAAAGAAAAAGCATGAGGCTATTCCCTCAAATTTATTTTCTTGCTTCTGAAGAAGTTGGGGTGAAATTTCCACCCATCTATCAAAATTTATTTTCATTAATTTTGGTAATATACTAGGAGTAGGTCCAAAACAGTAAAACCAGTTTATAAACCAGTGTGGTATTTCCATGTTATAAACATGAGCACATATTTTTATAAACCATGAGTGCTTGTGCCTTTCATTTTCATAGTAAAATGCTTTTATAAAAGCATCACAGTAGTCCTAATAATTATATTTTACTAATGTTGATGTATTCATCACTATTTCTTTCTCTTTCATAGGGGAGATGCCCCAATCCTCAATGGATATAACCTTTTTAATAATAATTTTGCTGAAATTATAAATTTCTTTATTTTTCCCCATGAAATGTGTTATTTCACATGACCCACTTTGAATTAATATTTGCTCATAAAAAGATCGTGTTTTATAAGTCCTAGTGGGCATAAATAATTTATCCATATACATTTGTATTAAGGTCCAGGGATCATTTTTCCATTTTATATCCTTTTCTTCCAAGAAAAATATAATTTCTTGGTATTAATTTTCTAAAAATCCAATATTATTGGATTCAGATTCTTCATCTCCAATGACTTTAGCATAAGAAGGATTATCATTACCTTCTGCAGCAATTTGCTGGCTTCTCTTGAAGTTCAAGAATTCTTGATACTCCTTGTCTTGAGATAAATCGATAGCTATAAGCTTTTGTTTCCCATATTGAGATAACACTTCTGGGATTTTCTTTTGACCATATGAGGTTTGACCATAAGAGGAATATCCTCTACCAGTACCTCTTCCTCTATAAGAGGAAGTTTCTCTACCGCGAGAACTCATATATGTCATCACAATAAATATTCTCGGGTTAAAAAATCTGGAAGATTATTATCTTCTCATTTTTTATAAAGAATTTTGAAATCAAATGGGGCTAAATGAGCCTGCCATCTTGCAAACATTTGTTTAGAAACGTCATGTTTAAAATCTTTTTGAAACATGAATTTTGCAGCACTACAATCTGTCTTTATAAAAAATGTCTGATTATATAAATCATCCTGGAATTTCAAAACACATTTGACAATTGCTAAAATTTCTTTAGCCACAATAGCATAATTTTTCTGGGATTCATTCCATTTACCTGAATGAAATCTAACAAGATATACTTGTTTATTTTCTGGATTTTTCTGAGTCAAAATTCCCCAAAATCTTATATCATATGCATCAGTTTCAATTATCGTTTCCCAATTAGGATTACTAATAATCAACAAGGTAATGTTTTTACCTTTGATTTTATTCTTCTTACTGCCTCAGAATGGTCTTCAGACCGTGATTTAGGATTCTTTTTAAGTCTATCATATAAAATAGCTGTATCATTTACCAAGTCTTTATTATAGGGATCAATATAATTTAAACTTCCTAAAAATCTTTGTAACATTGTTTTATCAGTGATTTTATCAGGAAATTTTTCTGCAAAATCAATACTTCGATTTATTGGAATAATATTTCCTTTTTCAATTATATGACCAAGAAATCTTATTTTGGTTTGAAATAAAACCAATTTTGGTTTTGAAATAACTAAACCATTTTGAATAACAATTGATTTAAACATATTCAAATGTTTAAAATGCATATCAATAGTTTTAGAATAAACTAAGATATCATCAATAGACACAATTATAAATGTGCTATAAGGATTAAAAATATCATTCATAATTTTCTGAAATTCAGAAGGTGCATTTTTCAATCCAAACGGCATCACATAATGTCCAATAGGAACATTAAATACTGTTTTATATCTATAAGATTTATTAATCTAGATTTGTCAATATCCTGACTTTAAATCAAATTTTGAAAATACAAGACTATCATTTAGTCTATCCAATAGATCCTTTTTATTAGGGATAGGATGTCTAATCCATTTTAATACTTTATTTAATGGTTTATAAGTTATAACTAATCTAGGTATATCTCTTTCAATTTCATAATGTATATTAACAAAAAGGCAGTACATGACTATGATGACTGTGAAGGGCTTATTAATCCTTTCTGTAAAAGAGACTCAATTTCTTTTTTACAAATTTCTAAATATTCTGAATTCATCTAGCAAGACCTAGCTTTTGTAGGAATTTCTTTTTCATTAAAGGAATCTTCATATAGTAACGAAACAATATGCTTCTTTCTATTCCAAAAAGCATTTGGATGATCATTACAAATTTCTATAGAGAAACTATTCTTTAATAATTCAATTTTACTCTGTAATTTAGGATTATTTATTTGTTCTTCAATTGACAAAATATTAATTTCTTGTTTTAAAAAATTTATTCGAATCTGTTTAGATTTAATATTATCATACATATTATGTAGCATCTTAATATGTGGTTCGGTTATAAACTCAAGAAAAATATCATTATTTTCAAAAGTTCCAATTATGCCTTTGTTATCAATCTTTTTAATTGGATATATATTATTTAAAAAAGGTGTACCAAGTATCACTTGGTTAGAAATATCTTTTGCTAAAATAAGCAATACATTTATTATTAATACGTATAAAAGCCTTAGGGAGTTTATATTTAATCTGGAGTTTATCACCACCAGCATGCCATAAATTATGACTAGTTTTATGAAAATATCTAGTAAGAATTAATCCTTCCTGAATAACATTTAAATCTGCACCACTATCAACTAGTGCAGTAAATATCTTTGTATAATAATTATCAATTAATAATGAAATTTTAACATACCATTTTTGTGATATCACCATTTCTAATGTAGAAAGAAATTTTTCTGGAATATTAAAATCATCACCAAATACTATACCTTTTGAATTATTTTCAACTAAAATTTTTTCTTAGAATGATTTTCTAATTTAATCATTATGTTTTCTTGTATTAATTGCTGATCTTTTAATAATTTAATTTCTTCTTTTAAATTATTAATTTCTTTATAAAGAGTTTGTAACGATATATTTTCTTTATTAGTCTGATACTTATTTTTTAATTGACTCATAACTTCTTTCATATTATATGTTTCATTAGTAGAATCTAAAATTTTTTCTGAAACATTTTTAGAGGTTGAGGAAGTTCCTTCTTCTGTATTAAATTGTTCAATAATCTGCAATATTTAATTCTGGATCTTTTATTAATTTTAATAATTCAATAACATTTTTAGAAGTTAATACATTGATTTTCATATAAGAAAATTGAGACATTATTCTATAAAATTCTTCTTGATTATCATCTTCAGTTTTATTTTTTTCTTTAGAACATATTTGTCCTATTTTACATGGTTCACGTTCTGATTCAGAACTATTCTCATTGTTTAAAGAATTTATTATTTCTTCTTCTTCTGATTCAGAAGTATCAGTATATTCTGTTTCTAATTTTTCAGATTCAGACTGCTGTAGTGACTGTACGATTATAGAATTTATATCATCTGGAATATGAAGATTATTAATATTTTTCCTTGTCCAACAATATTCTGTGGTATGACCAAATTTTCCACATGTTTTACAATATCTTTCCTTACTTTTCTTTTTTGTTTTATGATATTTAAATTTTTTATCTTTATTCTTTTCTTCTCTTCTCTGTTTTTTTGTTTTTATATAATTTTGAGAAGATTTTTTATGTTTTGGTTTATAATAATTTTTCGTAAGCTTTTTATTAGTTTTACTAGATGTAGGATTATCTAATCCAAATTCGTGGCAAAATTGTCCTAACTATTTCCTTTCATCAAGGTTTTGTCCTTTCATCAAGGTTTTGTCCTTTAATTTGCTGACTCAATTTTATTTCATTACAAAGAGCCAATCCTTCTTGAATACAAGTATCTATTAATGACCCATATGTGTAATTTTCATATGATATGGTAATATTATTTTTTTTTGAGAGTTTTTCTTATTCTTTCAACAAATAAGCTTGGAAGTCCATCTATAAATTTAGATTTCGAATGAGTATTACCACACTCTGGTAATTCCATTACTCTACTTAAGAATGTATCTTTATACCATCTAAAATCAAACAGTGTTTTGCACCTTAAATTCTGTAATAAAGTTCTAATAGTATAACTATTATCACTAAATCTACCAGTAAAATGTTCTATTATATTAATAGTCAGTGTATAAACTGCATTTTCTACAAAAGTATTATTCTCTTGTTTTACTTTTTGCATAATTTCATCTTTATTTTTTCTAGATAAAAAATTATCCCACCAACCTTTAAGTTCGCCAGTAAATCCTGCAACTATCATTGATGCAATTGTTGTATCAGTAATGTTATTACTCTTGCATATAGTAGCATACATTAACATTCTATGAATTGTATTATAAATCTGTTTATTAGAATATCCATCAATATTCCATTCATATATTTTATTACCAGAATAACTAATATCAATTATATCAGTATATTCTTCATGCAATACATCCATTGGGGTAGGTCTAGTATAATAAAATTTATTCTGTATAGGCTTATCTGCCCACTTATTATTAATTTTATTAATTTGATTTCTAATTACTTGACTATGATCAATATTGTCAATAATCTCATATTGAAATTCCTTATCTAAGGTTTTAATACTTACTTTATTAAATTTTTCTTCTAAAATTTTATCTAGTTCAAAAATTGGTCTTATCTTAAAATTAGATACAGATGGAGGTGGCTGAAAACTTGGAGAAACTTCTTTAGCTTCAGGAGTTAATTGTATCACTGCTGACTGTATTTTATTAATAGCATTGTTTATTATTTCTATTTTATTATGAAGCGGTTGCATCTGTTCTCCTAAAATATTTAAGAACAGATTTGTATAATTCTAATGTTCAAACATATTATTAATATGTTTACATGTAATAGCTAATGTATCATTCTCAATTAATTTTACAAAAGCTGAAAAAATGATGAATCTTTCCATTCTTTTCAATATGAAAAGCTTGTTGTGGAGGATATATCCCTTTAAAAACACTTTCTGTTGTAAGTTTATAATCCCTTTCAATAACTGAAATATAATTTTTCACATAAATCTTTATAAACCATGAAGCAAAAGGTATTATAGCATTAATCAATTTACAGTATGTATAAAATTCATCTTGAAAGTACATCATTTCTGTTATGAGCCCAAGGTCACCGAGCCTAAATCCGGCACCAAGTCAAAGAGACCCTTTGGTAGAGATAGATGGGTGTTTGACAAGAACAAGGAGGAAAAAGGCTACTGAAGCCCTCAATGCCTTAACCCAGGAATTCTTAACTCAAGAGCTTGTCCTTCTAGACAAGTACCCGATCAACGAGGTTACGATATTGAGTATTTGCCCCTAAGTCTTTCCTATTTTATTTTGTTTTCTTGGAATTAATTAATTTAATTTAATTATTTATAAACAAATAATCTATTTTATTTTCTAAGTGGCTGAATTTTCTTGTATTGTGGCCTTGAATTATTCAGGCCTTGTACTAATATTTATTTAGCCTTATTAGCATTGGAGCAGCCCACATGGTGCAGATTTGACTAAGCAAAGTAGTTTGGAAGCCCACAAATTAAAGCACAAATTGGACAGGCCCTTGTCCAGGAGAATTAATGTGGGCCACGAAAAGAAAGGCCCACAAAGAAGCACACAAGCCCAGAAGTTTTGGAGCAGCCAGCTTTATTTATTAATGAAGCAAAGTGGATCGGACCACAATTTTGGAAGGCCACAAATTGAAGCAAGCCTTTGGAGCAGTCCAGATTTTTCCCAAATTAATTGGGCCAGCTGAAGCCAATTCATAAAGATCATTCCAAATCAGCCCATTAGCAAATTAGCAGCTGGAGTATTTTTACATATCAGCCGAGAATATTTGATGGATGAATTTTTGACAAAATCTGTCCACCATTTCAGCCGAAAGAACAAGTCAAGAATCTTGAAGTTTGTTGGTTTTCAAATCAGCTAAGGAAAATCCATGGCTGAGATTTTTTTTTTTTTTTTTTTGAATTTGAAAAAAATGAAAATGAGAGTTAGACTTCAATAGTGACTAAATTAGGGTTTGAGGATTAATTTGTAAAAACAAGGTCATTCCTTCTCCTATAAATAGAGAAGGAATTCAGCCATTTTATGCATGATTTGAATTGCCAAGAACAAGTTTTCTCTCAAAGCTTTGAATCATCATTTTGCATTTATCATTAGCTCGGGTAGAAAAGCTAGTGTGGTTGCTTCCTTAGGTTCTTCCTTTTGAAGGCCTCATCCCTCTACCACCACAAAGTTCCACCGCCTTGAAAGCACTAGATTAGGGACCTAATGATCTTTCTCAACCCCTCAACAAGAATTCAGCCATAGTTTCCTGTCATTATTCCAAAATCCAAGCCACTAAAAAGCCTCGTCACAGTTGGACCTCTGCCGGAATTCTAATTGTGTGGAAGGATCGTATCATTTTGGTATCAAAGCCAAAAGTGTTATCAAGGGTAAGTGTTGTTATAACACCTTGTGGAAGGAAGGATCATTCTCCTTCTCCAAGTTGTTATAATCAACAATCTAAAATTGGAAAAGGTTTAAGAAATCGGTTCTATAGCCGGATTTTCTTCCCTTTGATTCCGATAAATTATTTTGTATTAATTTTGATCATATTCTTCATTTTTAATTCTTGTTCTTAATTTTGTTCATTACTTTTCTTGTTCATAATTTATTTTTTATAATTTTATTGTTCTTATTCTTGTGCATATGTTTATTTTCTTTGTTGCTGAAATTAATTGAAAAAAAAAATGATGCATGTATAATCAAGTTGGCTAAATTCAAAATTTTGAAATTTAAAAAAAAAAATTTGAAATTTGAATTTGTGATAAGATTGTTATCTTTATCTTGCTATCCATCTAGATAATTCTAAAACTTGAATCTTGCATGTGTCACTAGAAAAAAAAAAATTCAAATTCAAATTTTGAAATTTGAAACTTTGAAAAAAAAAAATTGCCTTGAAATTTGTAATTATTTAATTGCTTACTTATTTGTGCATTTTTTTTTCTCTCATCCACACTTTAGGAAAAAAAAATCTTTGAAAAGGGAAAATTCTTTGGTTTTAAGTCACCTAGTATAACTAAAGTTGAATTTGGTGATTTCTTTCCAAAAAGTTAGTAACACTTTGAGATTATTTGTTATCGTACCTATTCTGTGATCGTGTAACTATCATAAAACTCCCTAATTGTGGTATTGTCTTACTTGAATCAAACTTTTGAGTAATTTTCGTTGTATTTCTATTAACTTTTTCTTTGGTTTTTGTATAACTTGTTTAAGCCACCTATGATAGGGTAGGGTTGCACTTGAAAAAAGTGTCTCCTTACAAAAGTGTAAAGCCCAAAGGCTAAGAGGAAAAAAAAAAAAAAACACAGAAGCACTCAAATAAATTTTGTGCAAAAGTGTAACGGCCAAAGGCCAAGAAAAGAGCATATAAGCACTTAAACAAATTTTGTGCAGCTCAAATTTTAAAAGGAGTTCTTGTGCAAAGTAAAAGAAAACCCTTAGGTGAAAGTGTAAGCTTGCTTATACTCTAACCAAAGGAGAAATTTTCCGGAGTACCTAAGAGGTTGTTCAAAGGTTTTTCAGCATTAGGCGCCATATTAGAAAAGAGATAATAATGGGAAATGATAAGGGTCATAGAGTCTTGGTATTATGACTCATTTTTCTCCTAACCTTGCAGATTGATAACCAAACAACCAAGGAAGTACAAAGAGGCTTAAAGCCAACGGGTTTTCCTCAAAAATAGGTCATAAAATCGGAACACTAAGCACTCACGAAAGCACAAGCATTCATAAGTGTTGTTTTTCATTACCTTTATTCTTCACCTATTTCTTTTATCTCTACCTTAGCTTAATCTAAAATTCTTTGTGTATATCTCTGAGTAATTAAAAATTTTGTGAATATATATATATATATATTCTACTTCTTACTTAAGATTTTCGTGAACTAACCCTCAAAGGGAGAATCATTCTTCTACCCAAGTTTCTCTATCTCAGATGACCAATTTTGATAATAAAGAAGATCCGGAATTGTACATCCCTCCCAAAACTGAGCATGAAAAGATGCTTAGGTATATCCTAACAGATAAGGTGAGGGATTACGAGAAGAGGTTTGCTGAGCTGCAAGCCGAGATTGAACTTCTGAGGATGGAAAGGGATCACGAACGGATGGCAAACAGAGACCGAGACCGAGGAACACGAGATTCAGATGAATCCACCTCCCAAGCAAGGCGATCCTACAAGCCCAAGGTAACCTTCCCGCAGTTCAATGGAAAATTAGACCCTGAGGTCTATATAAATTGGGAGAAACGGATGGATGTCCTGCTTATTGCAAGTAAATACCCGGAGGAAGACTGGGTTACTTTAGCTTCCGCCGAACTCACCGATTATACACTAACTTGGTGGGACCATGAGGCCTACCTCCGGCGAAGGAATCATGAAGCGCCCTGGAGACCTGGCAGGACATGAAGCGCCACATGAGAAAAAGGTATATTCCTCCGCACTATTATCGTACAATGCTTGGATCTCTTAACACTTTAGTGCAAGGTACCAAGAGTGTGGCAGACTTCTACCAAGAATTAGAGTACTTGGCCATTCACAGCGGCATCGAGGAGGATCCCAAGATGATGATGTCTCAGTTCCTTAACGGTTTGAAGCCAAACATAGCCAAGGTAGTGGAGTTACAACACTACGTGGACATAGATGAGCTTGTACACAAAGCCATCATTGTGGAAGCAAGGGAGTCCAGTGCAAATCGGTCCTTGTCCTCAACATGGCGGAGTTCTACAAGGTATCAAGCTCCGACCCCTGCCAAAAGTACAGGCGCAGCAAGTGGGTCTAAAGGTTCTATGAAGGTAATTTCTAACCCTATTTTCTCTCAATCTTCCACTTACACATCTAAACTTGTTGTTTCACAAGGTTCTAGTAATAGTGCTACTAACCGGCCTTTTTCAAGGAAAGTTACATGTTTTAAATGTTTAGGCAAAGGCCACATCCATTCGCAATGCCCAAATCAACGAACCATGATAGCACTAGACGATGGAACCATCATGGAGAAGGAAGAAGCAGAAGGGGCTAGACTCGAAGACAAGGACGATTTTAAAGACATGTCACCCCTGATGGAAGAAGAAGACTATGCGGCCTGTGATGGTGTAGACGGTGCCTGTTTCGTATCTTTGTAAGTTCCCGAGCTTTCTTCGTAAGATACAACCGGCTTGGGCACCGAGAAGACGCTGAAGGCACACACCAAGCCCATAGATGAAACTGAGCAAAGGAGCAACATCTTTTATACAAAAGGACTAGTGGGTAAGGCTGTATGTTTAATAATTATAGATAGCGGTAGTTGGACTAACCTGGTTTCTGAGTATACAGTCAACAATCTTAGTCTACCAACCCAGCCACACCCCAAGCCTTACAAGCTTCAATGGCTTAGTAACGGAGGAGAGATCCAAGTTGACCGCCAATGCAAAGTGGGTTTTACGATCGAAAAGTACAAGGACTACACAACCTGCGATGTCGTCCCGATGGATGCGGCCCACATGATCTTAGGCAGACCGTGGGAGTTTGACCAAAAAACCACCCACGACGGACTCTCAAATAGGTATTTCTTCACATTCAATAATTCCAAGATCATTTCGAATCCTTTGTCTCGTGCGCAGGTTACTCAAGCAAACAAAGAAATGCATGAGGCTCGATTAAGGAGGCAAAAAGGCAAGGAAAAAGAGAATGTGACCCCCCGTGAAGAATCAGATGAGTTAAAAGAGTTTAGGAGAAAGATTGATTCTTCCAAGCTCAAGACCCCGCAAGCCAAACTTGAGATCAAGTCAAAAGGCCAAAGTCTCTTTGCATCTGCCCGAGATGTTGAACAAGCCATTAGTGGTAAGAAAAGTCTAATTCTTCTTCAATACGTTGAAAGAACTTTAGGGACTAACCCCACAACTAATGATTTTCCTATGAGTGTTCAAAGTCTCCTAGATGAGTTTGCAGATGTGTTCCCTGAGGAGCTGCCAAAGGGACTACCCCCTATTCGAGGAATTGAACACCAACTTGACTTCATCCCCGGTTCAGTCATCCCCAATCGACCCGTTTATCGAGCCAATCCTGAGGAGACGAAGGAACTACAAAAGTAGGTTGAGGAGTTGCTTGAGAGGGGACATGTTCGAGAAAGTCTAAGCCCATGTGTTGTACCAGTCATCTTAGTACCTAAGAAGGACGGAATGCTAAGGATGTGTGTGGATCGCCGCGCCGTCAACAAGATAACCATAAGGTACCGTCATCCTATCCGTCACTTAGATGACATGTTAGATGAATTGCATGGTGCCATGATTTTCTCGAAGATAGATTTGAAAAGTGGATATCATCAGATTAGGATAAAAGAAGGAGATGAATGGAAAACCGCTTTTAAAACTAAATTTGGTCTTTATGAGTGGTTAGTTATACCTTTTGGATTGACAAATGCTCCTAGTACTTTCATGCGTTTAATGAACCATGTTTTAAGAAAGTATATAGGGAAATTTGTTGTCGTCTATTTTGATGATATACTTGTGTTTAGTAGCAGTTTAGAATTGCATATTTCCCATTTGAGACAAGTGCTACTAACCCTTCGTGAGGCTCAGTTATATGCTAACCTCAAGAAGTGCACATTTTGTGTACCCGAGGTTGTATTTCTTGGTTTTGTTGTAGGTGCACAAGGTGTAAAGGTGGAAGAAGCAAAGGTGAAGGCTATACTCGAGTGGCCAACACCTACCAATGCCTCTGAAGTGAGGTCCTTCCACGGCTTAGCAAGTTTCTATCACCGTTTCATCCGAGATTTTTCCACCAAAGCTGCCCCGTTTAATGAGTTGGTGAAGAAGGATGTGAAGTTCGAGTGGGGCGCAAAACAGCAAGAGGCATTTGATCTACTTAAGAGGGAGTTGACTTCTTCCCCTACTTTAGCTTTACCCAACTTTGATGAAATGTTTGAACTTGAATGTGATGCTTCGGGTGTTGGGGTAGGGGCGGTGTTGACACAAAACAAACGTCCTATTGCTTATTTCAGTGAGAAGTTGAATGGTGCATGCTTAAATTATTCTACCTATGACAAAGAATTGTATGCTGTAGTTAGGGCTCTTGAAAATTGGAAACACTATCTCTTGCCTAAAGAGTTTGTTATACATACTGATCATGAGTCCTTAAAGTATTTAAAATCACAAAATAGGTTGAACAAAAGGCATGCTAAGTGGGTTTCTTTTATTGAGACTTTTCCCTATGTGTTGAAATATAAAAAGGGAAAAGAAAATGTTATTGCTGATGCTTTGTCTCGTAGATACTCACTGTTGACTTCTCTTCATACTAGGTTGTTAGGATTTGAACATATTAAAGGTCTGTATGCTAATGATCCTGACTTCTCTAATCTTTTTGTGGCTTGTGACTTAGGAGCTTTTCAAAAATTTTACAAAGCTGATGGCTTCTTATTCAAAGAAAATAGGTTGTGCATACCCCAGAGTTCCCTGCGAGAGATGTTGATTCGTGAGGCCCATGGAGGAGGATTGATGGGTCATTTTGGAGTGGCCAAAACCCTTGATATTCTGCAAGAACATTTCTATTGGCCAAACATGAAGAGAGACGTAGGGAGAATTTGAGGAAGGTGCATCGTTTGTAAAAAGGCCAAGTCCAAAGTTCAGCCCAACGGGTTACTCATGCCTTTGCCAGTCCCAACATCACCTTGGGTTGATTTATCTATGGATTTTATCCTAGGCCTCCCAAGGTCCCAGAGAGGTAATGACTCTATTTTTGTAGTGGTTCACAGATTTTCTAAGATGAGTCATTTTATTCCTTGCAGCAAAACAGATGATGCTAAGCAAGTGGCCAGATTGTTCTTCAATGAGGTGGTCAGACTACATGGCATCCCCCGAAGCATAGTGAGTGATCGGGATGTCAAATTCCTTAGTTATTTTTGGAAGACTCTGTGGGGAAAGCTGGGCACCAAGTTGATGTTCTCCACCACCAACCATCCACAGACTGATGGCCAAACTGAGGTAACTAATCGCACTCTTGGTTCTTTACTTAGAGTTTTGATTAGTAAAAATTTAACAAGGTGGGAGGAGACCCTTCCTTTTTGTGAGTTTGCTTATAACAGGTCGACACACTCAGCAACAAACTATTCTCCCTTTGAGATAGTCTATGGTTTTCAGCCTTTGACCCCGATGGACCTATCACCATTGCCAATCAAAGAGGTCACAAGTCTAGATGGTAAAAAGAGGGAAAAAATGGTGCAAGAGATCCATGAGCAGGCCATACTCAACATCCTCAAACATCAAGACCACACTTCGAGGATGAGGAACAAAGGAAGGCATAAGGTAGTTTTCAAGCCCGGAGATTGGGTGTGGTTGCATCTCAGAAAGGAGCGTTTCCCACAAGCTCGCAAGACCAAGCAGCACCCAAAGGGAGATGGCCCATTTCAAGTGGTCAATAAGGTCAATGAAAATGCCTATGAGTTAGACCTTCGAGGAGAGCTAGGTGTCCATGGCACCTTCAATGTAGCAGACTTGGCACCTTTTGAGTTCAACGATGAGTTGGAATCGAGGACGATTCCTTTTCAAGAAGGGGGGATGTTATGAGCCCAAGGTCACCGAGCCTAAATCCGCCACCAAGTCAAAGAGACCCTTTGGTAGAGATAGATGGGTGTTTGACAAGAGCAAGGAGGAAAAAGGCAACTCAAGCCCTCAATGCCTTAACCCAGGAATTCTTAACTCAAGAGCTTGTCCTTCTAGACAAGTACCCGATCAAGGAGGTTACGGTATTGAGTATTTGCCCCTAAGTCTTTCCTATTTTATTTTGTTTTCTTGGAATTAATTAATTTAATTTAATTATTTATAAACAAATAATCTATTTTATTTTCTAAGTGGCTGAATTTTCTTGTATTGTGGCCTTGAATTATTCAGGCCTTGTACTAATATTTATTTAGCCTTATTAGCATTGGAGCAGCCCACATGGTGCAGATTTAACTAACCAAAGTAGTTTGGAATCCCACAAATTAAAGCACAAATTGGACAGGCCCTTGTCCAGGAGAATTAATGTGGGCCACGAAAAGAAAGGCCCACAAAGAAGCACACAAGCCCAGAAGTTTTGGAGCAGCCAGGTTTATTAATTAATGAAGCAAAGTGGATCGGGCCACAAAGTTTGGAAGGCCACAAATTAAAGCAAGCCTTTGGAGCAGTCCAGATTTTTCCCAAATTAATTGGGCCAGCTGAAGCCAATTCATAAAGATCATTCCAAATTAGCCCATTAGCAAATTAGCAGCTGGAGTATTTTTACATCTCAGCCGAGAATATTTGATGGATGAATTTTTGACCAAATCTGTCCATCATTTCAGCCGAAAGAACAAGTCAAGAATCTTGAAGTTTGTTGGTTTTCAAATAAGCTAAGGAAAATCCATGGCTGAGATTTTTTTTTGTTTTTTTTTTGAATTTGAAAAAAATGAAAATGAGAGTTAGACTTCAATAGTGACTAAATTAGGGTTTGAGGATTAATTTGTAAAAACAAGGTCATTCCTTCTCCTATAAATAGAGAAGGAATTCAGCCATTTTATGCATGATTTGAATAGCCAAGAACAAGTTTTCTCTCAAAGCTTTGAATCATCATTTTGCATTTATCCTTAGCTCGGGTAGAAAAGCTAGTGTGGTTGCTTCCTTAGGTTCTTCCTTTTGAAGGCCTCATCCCTCTACCACCACAAAATTCCACCTCCTTGAAAGCACTAGATTAGGGACCTAATGATCTTCCTCAACCCCTCAACAAGAATTCAGCCATAGTTTCCTGTCATTATTCCAAAATCCAAGCCACTAAAAAGCTTCGTCACAGTTGGAACCTCTGCCGGAATTCTAATTGTGTGGAAGGATCGTATCAATTTCTTTCTGAGTAAAAGTTTCAGAAAACCATTTTCTAAATTGGTTATAACCTAGATCTTTAAATTCCTCAGATATAATTGTTCTCGCTAGAGAACCAGGGCTGAAATCTATAATTTCACTTATATCCATGAAATAGGAAATTTCATTTCTGACATTGTCGGGTCTAACTCATTTATATTATGAGTCTGACTATTACTTTCTTTTACTTTATTATTTCTGTTTATATACAGTTTTTCTGTTAAAGGAATGGAAATATCTGATTCTCTTATTTGAGACGTAGATGCTCCAGAAGGTATAGAAGATTCCACCCTATAATCTATATGAGATATATATGATCTCATTGAAGTACTTTTTGGAAATGATAATAATTTCAACTGATTATCAAATCTAATATTAACATTTCATTCATTATTCTGGAAAATATCAATAATATCATTATGATCCCGAATCTGTTGTTTAATTGGGACAGCCTATTCTATCACCCAATTTTCTGGAAAAGTAATTTCTTCCAATTTGATACGTCTTCTACAACTAATATTTGACCTATTGAAATTAGTTTCAATTATTATTGTTTCATTTTTACGTTTATCCATTATCTTACAGTGAGGATTCAATGTAAATAACAACTTATAATATATTCTATAACAGAGACATATTACTTCTGTTCCAGCAATATAGTCATAACCATGAGTCTTAACATTTAATGTTAAAGCATCCAATATATTCACATCAGACAAAGATAATTGTAAATTAGGATAAACATTAAAATAAACGGGTCCATGTGCTAGACTGTATTGTATAATTCCCATTAAAGATTGTTTCCAGTTTCTATTTCTTCCATCTCTTAAGGCTACCATAAAGCTTTTTGGTAAACCTTCTAATGTTAAAGGTTTAAATGCAATTTGCACTAATCCTATATGTAAACACTTATGTGTTTCTTTATAAGGACTTAGATCTTTATCAGATAATAATTTAATTATCATTTCATTTTCATCTAATGAAATAGATTCTTCATTATTTTTACTACTTGTTTTAAACCTAATTTTTCAAAAGTACCTAATTGGTATATCAACTTAGGTTCAACTATTGGAATTGTCCATTTATTAAGCAATTATAGATTCCGTGGGATATCATATTCCTCACTCTTCATATTTTTCATATTATTCTTTTTATGAATGACGTTCATTATATTCATCATGAACAAGTGTGTTAATTAATAACATATTTCATACTAACCAGGCTCTGATACCATCTATAGATCAAGGTACGAGGATATTACAACATAATATGAAACCGGCATTTAAACATAGAGTCAAACATCAAAGAACATTATACCAAACTGCCCTAACGCCTAACCATGGCTAAAGTGGGACTTACAGAGGCCAGCTATTCTACAGATATCAATTTCATATTAAAGCCAGTAACAATTATCCAACATATTTATACCTTAACCAATAAACAAGATTGATTACATACTTAGCATGAATAGTGATTAATTAACACACAAATAGATTTAGCCTATAAGGCTAAACATCGTTCAATATAAGAATTAAATAAAGAACTTACGGTTCTCGTCCACCAGTCTTCAAGAGCAACAAGGCTCCTTGAGAGAAATCTCAAATATTATTTATTCAAAAAAGATTTACAAAAGGAAAGAAGGGCTCAACTCATGAGCTTACAAGTGATAGAGAGAGTATGAACGAGCAGAAAAGCTAGACTCCGTTCTGTCTTCCTTCTAAACTAACATCTAGTATTTATACAAAGGAAAAGTCGTAATAACTATTTATGAATAGTCTGGGCACTAAGAACTACGTTATGAATAGTTCCTTTACTAATCTAAAAGTCAAAAAGAAAATAGGAAAAAGTTAATATAATGCCGGAATTTCTGGGTCTTCTTTTCCTTTATTAGGAATCTGTTATTATCAATATTGCAGCAATATCATCAGCAATCTTATCAGCATTCATTATTGAGCAACCCTTTCATCAGGCATCTATTTTCGCTTTAACTTTATCTTTTTTAGTAGAGGAAGATGCCTCTTATGTCTTTTTAGAGATATTCTCTACCAAAGTATCTTTAATTTCTTCAAAAATATCATCAATAATCACATCATTTGGATCTTGAGCATCTTGCATGCATTCCGCTGCCTTAGTCGAATCTGACTTGGTTGATTTTGTTTCTTCAAATTGAGACATTAAATCTTTCTTCATTTCATCAACATAAGCAGCTGTCATTTGTTGCTTAGTCAAATTTTCAGATCTCATTCTAAATTTTTTTAGAAATATAATCAAAAGGGGATGAAGTTTCGACAGTATTTGGTTGACTCTCATATAGACTTATTTGTCTTTTCATCAGATCCAATGTTTCCTGAGCCAAGATTTCTTGGGTAGATGGATCTATTTGCATAATTTTTTCCCAAAATTTTGTATAAAATTTTCTGTACAGACAAGGAATGCTTGTCTTGGTATAACCAACTTCAGGACTCCATTTACATATCCATAGAATTGAAAACTCAATAAAGAAAAAACATGAGGCTATTCCCTCAATATATAATTTATTTTCTTGCTTCTGAAGAAGTTGGGGTGAAATTTCCACCCACCTATCAAAATTTATTTTCATTAATTCTGGTAATATACTAGGAGTAGGACCAAAACAGTAAAACCAGTTTATAAACCAGTGTGGTATTTCCATGTTATAAACATGAGCACATATTTTTATAAACCATGAGTGCTTGAGCCTTTCATTTTCATAGTAAAATGCTTTTATAATAGCATCACAGTAGTTCCAATAATTATATTTTACTACTGTTGATGTATTCATCACTACTTCTTTCTCTTTCATATGGGAGATGCCCCAATCTTCAATGGATATAGCTTTTTTAATAATAATTTTACTGAAATTATAAATTTCTTTATTTTTCCCCATGAAATGTGTTATTTCACATGACCCACTTTGAATTAATATTTGCTCATAAAAAGATCGTGTTTTATAAGTCCTAGTGGGCATAAATAATTTATCCATATACATTTGTATTAAGGTCCAGGGATCATTTTTCCATTTTAGATCCTTTTCTTCCAAGAGAAATATAATTTCTTGGTATTCATTTTCTAAAAATCCAATATTATTGGATTCAGTTTCTTCATCTCCAATGATTTTAGCATAAGAAGGATTATCATTACCTTCTACAACAATTTGCTGGCTTCTCTTGAAGTTCAAGAATTCTTGATACTCCTTGTCTTGAGATAAATCCATAGCTATAAGCTTTTGTTTCCCATATTGAGATAACACTTATGAGATTTTCTTTTGACCATATGAGGTTTGACCATAAGAGGAATATCCTCTACCAGTACCTCTTCCTCTAAAAGAGGAAGTTCCTCTACCGCGAGAACTCATATCTGTCATCACAATAAATATTCTCGGGTTAAAAAATCTGGAAGATTATTATCTTCTCATTTTTTATAAAGAATTTTGAAATCAAATAGGGCTAAATGAGCTTTCCATCTTGCAAACATTTGTTTAGAAATGTCATGTTTAAAATCTTTTTGAAACATGAATTTTGCAGCACTACCATCTGTCTTTATAAGAAATTTCTGATTATATAAATCATCCTGGAATTTCAAAACACATTTGACTATTGCTAAAATTTCTTTAGCCACAGTACCATAATTTTTCTGGGATTCATTCCATTTACCTGAATGAAATCTAACAAGATATACTTGTTTATTTTCTGGATTTTTCTGAGTCAAAATTCCCCCAAATCCTATATCATATGCATCAGTTTCAATTATCTTTTCCCAATTAGGATTACTAATCATTAAACAAGGTAATGTTTTTACCTTTGATTTTATTCTTCTTACTGCCTCAGAATGGTCTTCAGACCAAGATTTAGGATTTTTTTAAGTCTATCATATAAAATAGCTGTATCATTTACCAAATCTTTATAATAGGGAGCAATATAATTTAAACTTCCTAAAAATCTTTGTAACATTGTTTTATCAGTGATTTTATCAGGAAATTTTTCTGCAAAATCAATACTTCGATTTATAGGAATAATATTTCCTTTTTCAATTATATGACCAAGAAATCTTATTTTGGTTTGAAATAAAACCATTTTTGGTTTTGAAATAACTAAACCATTTTGAATAACAATTGATTTAAACATATTCAAATGTTTAAAGTGCATATCAATAGTTTTAGAATAACCTAAGATATCATCAATATACACAATTATAAATGTGCTACAAGGATTAAAAATATCATTCATAATTTTCTGAACTTCAGAAGGTGCATTTTTCAATCCAAATGGCATCACATTCCATTCATAATGTCCAATAGGAACATTAAATGCTGTTATATATCTATCAGATTTATTAATCTGGATTTGCCAATATCCTGATGGGAGTGGAGAAAGAGCTCTTAGTGCTCACATCATCCTCCCCCTGCCGGAAATGATTCATCCTCGAATATGCGTCATCACACAAAGTACCATTAGAAATATTACAATGAATAGAAACAGATTTACCGAGTTTCTTAGGCTTAGGACTAGTGAAACAAATTTGCTCAATTTGGCGAATTCTTTTAAACTTCTTGTTAAATCTGTTTGCCTGTGCCATACAGACAAGTTAGGATAACAGGGTACATTAAAAAGTTTAAGCAGACAACTATACTCTCTCTTCGAAAGACAGGACTATTAGTAGGCTGCATCCAGTGAGGAGCGACAGTCTCACTGTACAATAAGACTTTTCATAGGGCACATCACACAGCTAGGAGTGAAAGTCGTTCAAGCTGTCTGGGTTTGTAGCTTAAGTCTCCTTTGTGAACCTTCAAACCTATATAACACTGTAAGCAAAAAAGTGGAAAGGTAAATAAAAGGACTTAAGAAGACAACTATTAGCTTCTAATCAAATGGGTTTTCGCAAATCCTCTTAGGAAGAGAGGCGAAATTTTTCTTGAGCTGTCTAGGGTTTGTAGTGATTTCAATGTTTAGGACTCGATTGCTTTATATTGTTCTTCTCTTCTCGCAACGTTCTTACTAGAAACCTATGCAGGAGACAAAGTAAACAGTTAGATTTCTTACCATGAGACATGAAAGAATACCTGGTAGTCACACGGGTAACTCTTCTGTCAAATTCCCAATGCCTTCTTAGAGGAACATGACAGGCATCAATTGGTAAGATATCGCACAACGCTACAGCTTGACTAGTCCAAGGTATATTGCAGCCATAGCTGGCATCTGTACCTTGGGTTCCGTCAGAACCATCTAACCATTGTAATCCTTGCTTTGAGCTAGCATCTGGGGAGGTTTGAACAATATGCAACACATGTGGATGCTTAACTGGTGGACAATCCTGATGTAAGGAAATGAGGGTTTGACGAGTTTCCTCCTCAACTACTTCACTGGTCTCGCCAATAAAGAGCTTGTCATCCTCTTCACCTCTGATCATTAGAGATGTAACAAGAGCATATAACAAGACACATGGGGACTGTGCTTGTGATACTCAAGGGCTTGCTTCCCTGGTCTCTTCTTTCCTAATGGGATGTCCTGAATACAACAAAAACAACAACACCGAGAATAGAAGGGAAAACAATATATTCGTAAAAAGAAAGGATAATACTCTACGTTTCTCCAAACTTCAAATGAGTATAAAGAGGGATATTTACTTTCGAATAAAATTCAAGAAGTACCTTCTATGACGTATTGAGAAAATAATAAAAAAGACTTTAAAAAGAAAACGGATATTTACTTTAAAAGGTTTTAAGAAAATCAATTTCTTATAACTCTTGAAAATAATAAAAAGACTCAATACTCAAAAATAAAAAGATATTTATTTTAAAAACCAAGAATTAAATTTATAGGTATCTAAAGTAATAAAAACACACAATCAATAGAAAATTACTAATGAAAAAGAAAAGGAAAGAAACCTACGTACACAGGAATTACATGCAAATTGAATGGCTTACTTCGGCGCCTTGCTCGGATGGGTCTGATCAACCAAAAACAAATTTTGGCCTTGTCTTACTCGTTTGGTCTTCCATCGGCCAAATATTTTTAGCGATGAACACAAGGTAATGTCGCAAATTGTCTTGGCTGCCATTAGGTGCTGGATTTGTCTTTTAGTGACAACTATGGGCTGTCACTATAAGGCTTTCCTTACAATCTTTCAACCTTCCAACTTGCTTGTTTTTCCACTTGAGCTACACTTGTATTATCTTCAATGCCAACCTAAAAAAGAGGGTAGAACACAAAAGAAAACCAAGTGTAATCCGACACAAAATGAAACAAAACACAAGACAAAAAGAAAACAAAAGAAAAGTACTACCGTGTCACGCCAAACACGTGGGTTCTTGATGCAAGGGGTTAGTGATAAAACGGACGTGTCACTAAATCCTTGAGCTGCACAACCTGTGACTAGTGATCATGAATTAGTAAGGGTGTTAAGATCTTAGGCACGAATTACAAAAATGCAGCGGAAAGTTTTCAACAATTTTCATGCCGATTTTTATTTTAGTGTTTTAATTCTGCATTTCAAAGCATGTAAATCATACCCTTGAAGCGTAATCGGTTGCCACGTCTGGATCCTAGTTTGATGTTAGTCCAAATCCTTCTGCTCCTATTATGTTGATCACCACTAAAAGTTCTTTCTTTGAAAAACTCTCTACTCTCAAGCACCGGAGTTCTCACAGAAATAGTACTAGCCTTATTATTCCTGCAAAGAGAAGTCTTGGATACCTTTTTGTTTTTCAACTTCTGATCCTCTTAAATGTGTATCTCTCAGATACATGTAACGGAAGCGTAAAACCCAATCAGTAAGTAATGTTTAAATATTACTTTAACTGATTTGAACCCATGGATCAACCAAATGACCAATGGATCAGGCTGATGAAGAAGAAGACCACAATGTAATTTGGTCTATTGATTTATCAGCCTATCCCAATTGCTCCTAGGTACTTAATTAAATCTTAATTAATACCATAGTAAGTTTAAATAATATCTAATCACACCATTTTATTAAACATTATTTATCAAAGTATAAAAATTACACTTAGTGCAGGCAAGAATATTTATTCTGTATCATCGAACTCTCTTATGTGCGATCCTGTAGGCCCATTCCGAATTGGGAATGGATAAATTAATCCTATTAACTAATCCATAAGTCATTAGTGGTCTCTAGCATGACATAATGACTATCCAATTCAGAATGGAGGGTCGAATGGTGATTCAACACAACCTTCCGAGCATTTTACGTACGATCTTCTACATTGATATCCCGTTTAGCATAAGGCATGAAACCATAATCTTTATTTAGCTAAACATTTACTTGATCTCTTAGTGACACTGAATTTCATCAAGCAAATGATAAATCTTATCATTTATTGGGCACGGCCATGCACTTCTCAGTTCACTATCAAGTGGCCAAGATATCATCTCTCATTTAAGAGAGATTGTAGTCCCATCACTTCACTCGCATACATTAGCGTGATTCATAGCATACCCAATCATACCTGTACTTGACAACCTGTTATGACCCCGTTAGGCATATGTCAAAACACACTACAATTCACCTAAGACCATGTAGTGATTTCTGGTCTAAGAATCCTCGTACGAGTACTACTCAAAAGAATCACTCATGATCTAAGCAATCCGTGTAGTGTTTTTTTTGGTGGATCGATTTCATGAATTCAAATATGCACAAGAATATTACATTCATGAAATTCACTCATCTGATAAAACATCAATCAAACAAAAAATGTCTATTTACATATATAGCCCTTAAAAGAGCACGTACACCAACAATCTCCCACTTGCTCATTGAAGGGCTATGTCCTAAACATTTTAAGACCAAACTCTATTACACGTCTCTCAAACTTTGACTGTGGTAGAGCTTTTCTTAGAGGATCTGCTACATTTTCGTCTGGTCCTATTTGCATACTTTCACATCTTCTTAATCGATGATCACTCGAATGATGTAAACCTTCTGAGTATGTGTTTGGTCTTTTGGTGTGACCGGGGCACCTTAGCTTGTGCAATGGCCCTGTTGTTGTCACAGAAGAGGTCTATCGGATCTTGGATACTCGGTATCACTCCGATGTTAGACACAAACTTCTCTTAACCAGACACTTCCATTACAACATCTCATGCAACAAAATTACTCAGATTCTGCTGTAGAGTTGGCCATTGTATCTTGCTTTGAGCTTTTCGTACTCACTGCATCACCATTCAGTTTAAACACGTCACCTGATTATGATTTCATGTCATTTTGATATGTCTGAAAAGTAGCATCAGTGTAGCCTTGTACAACGATCTGTTCTTATGCTCCATACACTAGCATCAATCATTTAGTCCTTCGTAATTACTTAAGGATTGCCTTGACTGCAGTTCAATGAGCCATTCCTGAATTGTATTAGTTGCTAGTCATGCTCAGTGCATGTGTGACATCTGAACGGGTACATAACATGGCATATATGATAGATCCTATTGCCGAAACATATGAGACTGTACTCATCGTATCCCTTTCCTCTTTAGTAGAATAACCTTAGTTCTTTTTTAAGAGAAGGCTATGTCTGAACGATACCATATCATTTTAGAGTTAGACATATTGAACTTCTTCAATATATTGTGTATGTACCCTTCTAGACTTAGTCCTAGAAGCCTCTTAGACCTATCTCTACTGATCTTGATACATAGTATCATCTCGGCTTCTCCTAAGTCTTTCATAGAAAATACACTCCTCAACCCTTGTTTGTGAAGGAAACATATCTAGCCCGGCTAAACCGAAAATCTCACTTTCGTGTTATGCATTCCAAAATTAGAGACTTTCGATCCTGTTCAGGCTTAAAGTCATTTCCCCTGAATGGATCTAGGCTTATACTAATTCAATTTGTTGAAACGACACGCTAGAAATTAAATCTTTAATTAAAATCAAAATTTCAAAAGATTATACCTTTGAAGTGTGTCCCTCGCAAATAAGAAAACCGGCGAATCCACTAAAGAGTCCTGAGAATAACACCAAACAATCCTGAATTTGAGTGGGAAAATGTCCACGGGATGGCTAAGGCACAAAACAAAGAAATTCAAAGAAACCCACTTCAATAAAACACAAACTGCCCAAATCTAAAACAGCCCGGAGGCCTGCACCTAATCAGAAAACTCACGTACGTCACTAAATAAATCTTCTACCGACCGAAGATCTAGACTTTGGCAAACCCAAGGAATTAGACAAAGGATCAACACGACGTAAGAAGATCAAGCCCAAAAAGTGGTCACCTAAACACCGAAAAACTGCCTGCCTATTGCGGATGGCGGCTCTGCGACAAGTACTTCGGGGCGACGAGAAAAACAGACCAAAAATGGGGCGGCGATCTAACAAAGTTTTCTAGGCTATGAATGGGCTGAGTTCTCAAAGAAGAAAGTTACCAAACCGACTTTGAAAAAGAAACTTCAATGAAGAAGATGAAGTTTTCTCTCTAGGCTTGACTTTCTCACTCTAGAGGCAACTTTGCCTACAAGGTTTCTAGTGTCTTCTAAATACCTAACTTAAACTATTTAAAGGAGTTTCAAGAGAGACCTAGTGGGCTTTTGAGTTGGGCCTTAATGTTTGACTTTAGTTAACCCCTTAGTCTTCCCAAGACTAATCAACTCCAATCGAACCTTTCGAATTAATTTTTTAACCCACTTCGTTAATTAAATTTAATCGAACCCTAAGATTATTTCGTGTAACCCACTTAGTCAGTTAAATATTAATTAAAACTTTAGGATTAATTAATTCACTTTGTCGATTAGTCAAACGCATAATTAGTCGTACCAATAAATGATCAATTATGGAACTACCACTAAAAAACGAATTTACTTGGTGCTCACTTTATTATTCTTCTATCTCCCCACATCAAAAATCTAGTGCTCGTTGATTCATAAATTTACTGACTTCATTGACTTGTTTGTATCCGAGATTAGTACCACTCAACTTTCTTATTATACAGGACATAAAGTCCATTGGCCATAATAAACCTTTCGAGCTCATCTTGGGAGCACCATCAACCCGGCGGACCGATACATGGATTCCTTTGACTAGCAACATGTTAAACTTAAGTGTTTCAATCTTGGTTTTAATAATAACACCACAAATATGTGAAACTAATAATTTCTTAAATTGTCTAAAATTATTTTTTGTAGAAAGTGCAAAATTTTTCAGATTGGTACATTCATCTTCAAAGTGTTGGTTTTTCAAAGTAGCTGCAAAAAGTCGAAAAAGTTGAAGGAAGATCAGACTATGTCAAATCATCTTTGGAGCCAAAATTCAATTGTTTGAATTGGAGCCCAAATTTGTCCATAAATAGAGACCATGGGTGAAGACATTCAAGAAACACAAGCAATCAAGCCATTCTTATTATTTTCAAAATTCTCTCAAGTTCTCAAGTGCTCATTTTTAAATTTTACTTTCAAGTTCTAGTTATTTTTCAAAGTGTTCTAGTTAATTTTAAAAGTGTCAATCTTAGACTAGAACCTTTTCATTTGTAAGCCATAAACACTTCACACACAAAAAGGTTTTATTGTTCTTGAAAGCAAGAGGTTGCAAGTCAAGAACAATTTAGAGGGTGAGTAGTGAAGAACCTCTTAGTAGAGTTACTAAGTTGTTCTTGGGAGATTTGTAAAGATTTGAATTCCACCTTAAGGAATTTTTGTTTTTTTGAAAAACAAATACGAAGGGGCTCAACATTATAAGTTGGGGAGTGGATGTAGAGCTTGTAAGGGGGTTACAAGCTTGAACCACTTTAAAAATCTTGTCTCTTTCATTGCATTGCATTTTGCATTCATACTCTCTTTTTTACATTTCTTGCATCATAAAACATCACCATTAGAGTTGCTCATTTCAAGTATTACATCTTTAATTTTAATATTTTATTTAAGACTTGTCCTTATTTCAAGTCTAGCTTTCTTTAGTTAAGTATTTACTTTATCTTAGACTTGTCGTCCTTAATCAAGTCTAGACTTGTCATTATCAAGTCAAGAACTCGGCCTTAATCAAGTCAATACTTGAGCTTTATTTTAAATTTTTCAATTTCAAGACTTGTCCATTTCAAGTCAAAGACTTGTCCTTAATCAAGTCAATACTTGAGCTTTATTTTAAATTATTCAATTTCAAGACTTGTCCATTTCTAATCACATACTTGACCTTTATTTTAATTTGATTATTATATATTGTGAGCTAACAATTTCTTATTTCCTTGTAAACTTTTATATTGTTGACTAATCTTCTTATTCTTGTTTTATCTTATTTTAATTTAGACTTATTTGTTATTTGTTTCATACACATAGATAGTCATTGTTTATTTTAAAAATAAATTATTTTAAGATGTGCTCATTTTTAAGTAAATTTTTTAAACAACCTAATTCACCCCCCTTCTTAGGTTGTGTTGTTAGTTTTCATTTGGTATCAGAGCAAGACTCTTAAACTATTTTGGATTCACCTCATAGAGTTAAACGATCCATCTAATGGAAAATCTTAGAAGCCCTTTTTGTGAAGGAAATTCAACCACTATGCATCCTCTATTTAAAGGTGTTAATTTTGGTGAATAGAAGAAAAGAATGGAAACTTTTTTTAAAATGGATTATGATTTATGATTAATTGTAGATGAAGGTCCATTTATTCCTATGACTAGTGATAATTTAGGTGCATCTAGGGCTAAAACAAGAAATGAGTTAGATGAAATTGGTAAGAAAAAATTAATGTATAATGCTTAGACGTGCAAGAATCATCTAGAGTTAAGGGTGTTAAAGATGCGCATGAGATATGGGTAAAATTACAAGAATTTCATGAAGTGTCTACAAGCATAAAGGAAGAAAGGAAATCAATTTTAGTGTCACAATATGGGTTTTCAAAATGACTTGTAATGACTCTCTTGATGACATGTATCTTAGGTTTGACGGAAAACTGAACAAGCCCGGGATAAATCGAAACCTCACTTTCGTGCAATGCATTCCAGAATCGGAAGCTTTCGACCAAGCTCAGGCTCAAATTAGTTTACCCATGAACGGATCTTAGCTTATACTTGTTTAATTTATTAATCGGGACACAAAAGATTCGATCTTTAATTAAAGCGGAATTTAAAGATACTACCTTTTGAAGCGAAGTCCCTTGCTTAAAGAAAAACCAAATCTTTGACGCAACTTCCACAAGAAATCCAATCGATATCTCCGTAGAAACTTCGAATATTGCGTGGGCAATAATCTATCGAAGTCTACTCGTTTAGCCCACAAGGAAATCACACGAATTCAATAACCAAACAGCCCAAAATCTGATTAAATCTTTCGCTGCACACTGCTGCCTCACTGCCGCTGAAAATGAAAACCCTCGCTGGACTAAAAGCTTCGGACACCCATCTTAAACCAACCACCGCCCAGCCGTGATCTAGACAACCTTCATCACGGATCACCAGCAGAGATCGACGTGATGAAGGTCGAATGAACGCCCGGGCAGCAGGCTGGCAGAGATCGGCGCCTGATAATAACGACGGACTGCCCAGCAGAAAACCAGCAGCAGCGGCGGAAAAATAAAAACAGCAGTGGTGAGAATATAAACCCACAAATGCAGAAGATTCAATCTTTGGGCTGATTTCAATTCGTGGAGTGAGATATCTAGTTCGACTTCGAAAGAGAAAACTTCAGGAAGAAGAAAACTCTCTCTAGAACTATCTCTCTCTAAAAGGGGCAAGACTTGTCTTGCAAGATTTCCTTAGGTTTTCTTGGGCATCAAGTCTTCTATTTATAGGAGCTCGATAGGAGACCTAATGGGCTCTCGAGTTAGGCCTTAAAATTTGACTTTCGTTGACCGCTAAGTCATCCCGACTAATCAACTCCAATCGACCCATTTAAATTAATTTATTTAATCCACTTTGTTAATTTAATTTAATCGAACCCTTAGAATTAATTAATTCAAAATCGAATTAATTTCTAAATTCACTTTGTCGATTAAATATTAATTAAACCTTTTGGATTAATTAATTTACCTCGTCGATTAGTCAAACGCATAATCGGTCGTACCACTATCGGACCAATTATGGAACTACCGATCGAAAACTACTTTAGATCGTGCCATTATATTTTATTCTATCTCCCCACATTAAAGATCTAGTGCTCGTCGATTTATCGATTTACTGACAAATTAATTCACCGACTTCTTGGTTTCCGAGATTAGTACCACTCGTCCTTTTATTATACCGAACATAAAGTTCACCGGCCGGGTTTAGTATAATAACCTTACGAGATCATCTCGGGAGCACCATCAACCCGGCGAACCGGTACGTGGATTCCTCCGACTAGCAATGGCACGTAAGAAGCTAAACTACGCATACCCAACTTACCGAGGTATTGGCCTCAATTGACCTCACTCTTTGGCAAATCAAAGCACACGATATCCAACCCTCACGCCCGTCCCAATCTCGGGATTGAGAGACGGAATACTAGGACCGAATTGACTACGCCGATCAGTATAAGTCAATTCTATCCAAACTGGTCGTGCTCAATATGCCCCGGGCATATCTGTGTGATTTAAAATAGTTTAGATAAACTAATTTCCAAACCACACAATAACCTATACCGATAGTATGTTCAGACTATCTCGGTTACGAGCATACTTTTATATATCAATACTTTAACCAATAACGGTATCTACTGTGTCTGTCCACACCCCGTTATCTAGTTCTATGATATAAAGGAACAAATTTATACTGAAACAAAATGATATGTCATCTGTGGATATTTGTTTTTGATACAAGCCATAGCTTTTCTGTATTCAAAACTAACAATCTCCCACTAATACTCAAAGCTATGCTAAGAAGTACAAAAACTGTCCAACCCGCTATTACACTGCTGTCATAATGAAATCTCGAGAACACCTTTAAGCTCACTCACATGGCTCTCTCAAGAATCTGACTCCCATGCCCTCCACATGCCTCTCAAAGACCCTTGGGGTCAATGGCTTGGTGAAAGGATCTGCAAGGTTGTCCTCTGAAGCTATCTTGGCCACGATCACGTCTCCCCTCTTTACGATTTCTTGTATCAGGTGGTACTTGCGCTCTATGTGTTTACTCGCCTTATGGGCTCGTGGTTCCCTCGAGTTAGCAACTGCACCATTGTTATCACAATAAACTGTGATAGACCTAGGCAACTCAGGAACCACATCTAAGTCCATCAGGAAGCTCCTGAGCCATACAGCCTCTTTCGCTGCCTCTGAAGCGGCAACGTACTCGGCCTCCATGGTAGAGTCCGCCACGCATTTCTGCTTGACACTCTTCCATACTATGGCTCCACCTCCTAGAGTAAACACAAACCCAGAAGTAAACTTACTCTTGTCCAAATCTCCTTGAAAGTCCGAATCTGTGTAACCCAATGGTACAAGCTCCTGCGCTCTATAAACTAGGACATAATCTCTCGTCCTGCGCAAGTACTTGAGAATGCATTTTACTGCCTCCCAGTGAGCCTTCCCAGGATTACTCTGATATCTGCTAACCATGCCAACAGCAAAGCAAATATCAGGCCTCGTGCACAACATAGCATACATGAGGCTACCCACTGCAGAAGCATGGCATCTATCTCCTCAGCAGTCTTAGGACACTGCTCCTTAGACAAATGCACTCCATGCCTGAAAGGTAGTGAACCCTTCTTGGAGTTCTGCATGTTAAAATGCGCCAGAATCGTGTCTATGTAGGATGCCTGAGAGAGAGTCAGAGAACGTCTCCTACGATCTCGAATAATCTTAATCCCAAGGATATCTCCAGCCTCTCCCAAATCCTTCATATCGAATTGCCTGGACGACCATGCCTTTACGTCTGACAACACCTTCTTACTGTTGCCAATAAGAAGAATGTCATCTACGTAAAGTTCGATGAACACCACCATATCACCATCACGCCTGCGATAAACACACTGCTCATCCGGAGACTGAGTGAATCCATAGGACTGGATAACCTCATCAAAATGGATGTTCCTATTAGTTTTAAATACAGAAAAACTATGGCTTTTATCAAAAACTAATATCCACAGATGACATATCATTTTGTTTCAGTATAAATTTGTTCCTTTATATCATAGAACTAGATAACGGGGTGTTGACAAACACAGTAGATACCGTTATTGGTTAAAGTATTGATATATAAAAAGTATGCTCGTAACCGAGATAGTCTGAACATACTATCGGTATAGGTTATTGAGTGGTTTGGAAATTGGTTTATCTAAACTAGTTTAAATCACACAGATATGCCCGGGGTATAATGAGCACGACCAGTTTGGATAGAATTGACTTATACTGATCGGCGTAGTCAATTCGGTCCTAGTATTTCGTCTCTCAATCCCGAGATTGGGACGGGCGTGAGGGTTGGATATCGTGTGCTTTGATTTGCCAAAGAGTGAGGTCAATTGAGGCCAATACCTCGGTAAGTTGGGTAAGCGGTGTTTAGCTTCTTGCGTGCCGTTGCTAGTCGGAGGAATCCATGTACCGGTTCACCGGGTTGATGGTGCTCCCGAGATGAGCTCGTAAGGTTATTATACTAAACCCGGCCGGTGAACTTTATGTTTGGTATAATAAAAGGACGAGTGGTACTAATCTCGGAAACCAAGAAGTCGGTGAATTAATTTGTCAGTAAATTGATAAATCGACGAGCACTAGATCTTTAATGTGGGGAGATAGAATAAAATATAATGGCGCGATGTAAAGTCGTTTTCGAGCGGTAGTTCCATAATTGATCCGTTAGTGGTACGACCGATTATGCATTTGACTAATCGACAAGGTAAATTAATTAATTCTAAGGGTTTAATTAATATTTAATCGACAAAGTGAATTTAGAAATTAATTCTTTTTTGAATTAATTAATTCTAAGGGTTCGATTAAATTAAATTAACAAAGGGTATTAAATAAATTAATTTAAATGGGTTGATTGGAGTTGATTAGTCGGGAAGACTTAACGGTCAACGAAAGTCAAATTTAAAGGCCTAACTCGAGAGCCCATTAGGTCTCCTTAGAAGCTCCATATAAATACAACTTATTGGGCAAGAAAAACCTAAGAAACTTGGCAGCCAAGTTTAGGCTAGATAGAGAAAGTTTAGTCTAGAGAGAGAACTGTTTCTTCCTCGTCAAGTTTTCTCTCGAAGTTGACTAAGATAGCTTTCTCCTTCAGAAGACTCAAGCTTTATACTGCCCAGAATATTTCTAATCAGTCCCGATTGGTTTTCTCTTCGCCTGGAAGTCGCGCTGGGCAGATTTCCGCCAGGAAGCCCGCTGCAGTTTTTCCGTTAAAAACCCGGCGACTGTTTTTGCGTGCAGTGCCCTGAGCCGGCCGATCTATACATCGATCTTCAAGGTTGAGTGATCTGTACAGATTGGCTGTACAGATCGGGACTGAACCAAGCAGTTCCGGCGAGTTCTTCTTCACTAAATTCCGGCGAAGATTGTTTGCGCAGCAGTTTTTTTTCCTTGAAAAATTCTGGGCAGTCCGATTTTCATGGTATTTTGAGTTTTCTTCCGGAGCAAGTTTCTTGGGTTTTCATCGTATTTCCGTGGGTAACTCCATAGACGATAGCCCACACTATCTCGGAGTTCGTATAGGAGTAATTCTTCGGATTTCTTGTGGAAGTTGCGTCAAATATTTGGTTTTTCTTTAGGCAAGGGACTTCGCTACAAAAGGTAGAATCTTTAAGTTCCGCTTTAATTAAAGATTTAATTTTTTGTGTCCCGATTAATAAATTAAATAAGTATAAGCCTAGATCCGTTCATGGGTAAACTAATTTGAGCCTGAGCTTGGTCGAAAGCTTCCGATTCTGGAATGCATTGCACGAAAGTGAGGTTTTCAATTTAGCCCGGGCTTGTTCAGTTTTCCTTCAAATTGGTATCAGAGCATTGGTTTCGGTCTTATACTTGTTTGATTTATTACACGGCTTTATTTTGGCATTATTATTTTTGTCGAAATGCTTAAACAGGTGGTTATTGATTTCTCGGCTATTATGGTAGAAATTTAATTTTCATTCATAAACCCCGAGACATGTCCGGACTTGTTTTATTTTTGAATGGAAATTTCTGTAATAGTAATAACCACGAGCTGGAAGCCGTGTAGGATTAGAAAAATCTTGTAGTAGGATTTGATCTAATCATGTCGTCTTTAAATTCCAAGAAAAACGCCTTTGTATATAGGAATTTATGTACTATCACGAAGACGTTATTTTGGGTAACTTATATTCGCGGGTTTTGGTTTATCGTAATTTTGGGTGATTCCTAATTACGTAGTAAACCGAGAAAACCCGGGCGAATCGAGAGGAATCCAAATAACGAGTGGGAGCGACACGACGGGAAGTGCCACCGAGGCATCAAGGAATCAACGATAGAGAAGGCCATAATAGTCGGGAAATTTTTATTTTATTTAATTTCCCGTATTTATGTCTTTTCGTTGATTGTGTGATTTTCGTTTTATTTTGCATGAACGAAGACCAAACCAAAGTTTTAAAAGTAATGTGCAATTAACTAAGGTAGATTATTCGCATATTAAAACTCCAACAGTTTTATGGGTGCGAATATCCATAGTTAAGATGTTGCATGTTAAAACGTAAAAATCCTCAAACTTAATTAATTCGCGGGTTTTGGTTTAATCGTAATTTTGGGTGATTCCTAATTATGTAGAAAACCGAGAAAACCCGGGTTTTGGTTTATCGTAATTTTGGGTGATTCCTAATTACGTAAAAAATCGAGAAAACCAGGGCGAATTGAAATTAATTAAAAATCTAAGTGGGAGCGGGTTGGTTAATAGCCCCATGGCCTCCATTATGGGTTCATTGGTGATGTGGTTAAACTTGCTTGCTGGCTTAGACCTTCCTCCCTTTCGGATGAGTTTTCAATCACAGATATCACCGGAATGAATTTCTAAAGAGATGACTATAGTGCGTTTAATTGGGAAAAGTTGCGACACCCTCGCCATCCGAGGCGCATTAGTACCCTAAGTAACAAACTTAGAAGTCACGTAATGGCATACACTTAGTGTACTGTTTAAAGTATCCCTCCCATCGAGGTTACGCTATCTACGTGTAAGGCTAAAATTATCGACTATTAATTTCATTGATCATGAGATCGTTGGTCAGATAATGAAATTAATGAACTTCGGTTCTTCTCGAACGAATGTGGGTTGGCGTAGACGTTCACCCATCGCGACCTGCGTTAATCCCGGTGTGAGAGATGTCGGTAGAAGATTATATTTCTTTTCTGAGGATTTTTCAATATTTTCGAAAAAGTATACTGAGACTTGTGTGTTTATTTTCAGTTGATATGTCGTTCAACCCGCTAGCTGTCATTCTGAACAAAAACAAACTCACCGGTCCAAATTACATTGATTGGAAACGTAACCTGGACATTGTCCTTACCGCTGAGGGTTACAAGTACGTTCTCACTGAGGAGTGCGCCCCTAAGCCCAGCGATGATGCCACCCCTGAGCAGCGAGAGCCATATACGAGGTGGCAGAAGGCTGATGAGATGACCAGGTGCTACATCTTGGCTTCCATGTCAAGTGTACTACAGCACCAGCATCAGCAGATGACCTCAGCCTACGATATGATGCTCAACCTTAGGGAGATGTTTGGACATCAGGGCAGGGCAGCCAAGCAGTCAGCTATGAGGAAACTCATGAATGCTAAGATGGCTGAGGGCACTTCAGTGAGAGATCACGTACTGGACATGATTGGTTGCATCAATGAGATTGAGGTATTGGGAGGTGAGATTGATAGGGAAACCCAGGTCGATATTATCCTTCAGAGCTTGCCTCCCAGTTTTGAGCAGTTTCGATTGAACTATAATATGGGGAATCTCTCATATTCACTTTCTGAGCTCATAACTGCATTGGTGTCTGCTGAGAGCCTCTTCGTAGAGAAGAAGCAAGCCTTGGCTACTGTTGGTCCCTCAGGTTCCTCTGCTGGGCCCAAAGCTAGGAAGCAAAAGAGAAAGAGAGGCCAGAAAGCAGGAGCCAGTCATGGACCCAAGGCGGGCATTGCCAAGAAGCAGAAGCCGAGAGGCAAATGCTTCAGATGTGGCAAAGTGGAACATTGGAAGAAGGACTGCCCAAAGCCTCGAGGTACGTGTAAATTTTCCCTAGTCACTGAGACGTGTTTAGCGGCGATTCCTACAGATACTTGGTGTGTGGATTCAGGAGCCACTGATCATGTTTGTAATTCTTTGTAGGGGTTCCAAGTGACCCGGCTACTTAGAAAGGGAGAGTTGCAGGTCTACCTTGGGGATACTACCAGAGTTTCTATGGCTGCAGTGGGAGTTATTAGTCTTTATTTTTCAGACTCTATTTTATAATTAAAGGATTGTCTTTATGTACCTAGTTTTCGAAAGAACTTGCTTTCGGTTTCGAAACTTGTTATGGATGGTTATAAGTGTGTATTTTCTGATGGTTCAGTTTTTATTAGAAAATCCCAGAAACTTATATGTTCCGGTACATTGGTTGACAATTTGTTTTTAATTAAGACTTACTCCCCAGGTATGCAAAACACATAAACTAGTAACTCATCACCGAATCATAATAAGAGAAAAGAGTCTTCCCATTTGAATCAGACTTATCTTTGGCACCTGAGACTAGGTCATATCAACCTTAGTAGGATTCAAAGGTTGGTCAAGAGTGGGTCTTTGGACTTACTAGATATTGACAGCTATTCGACCTGTGAGTCCTACTTGGAGGGTAAAATGACCAAGAGGCCTTTTAAGGCGAAGGGGTATAGGGCCAAGGAGGTTTTAGAGCTGATTCATTCTGACGTGTGTGGGTCTATGTCAGTTCAGGTTAGAGGTGGTTATGAGTATTTCGTGACTTTCACGGATTATTACTCTAGATATGGATACATATACCTGATGCGCCACAAGTCTGAATGCTTTGGCAAGTTCAGAGAATTCAAGGCAGAGGTGGAGAACCATCTGGGTAAGAGTATCAAGTCACTGCGGTCTGATAGCGGTGGCGAATACCTCTCTAGTGAATTTAGGACCTATTTGTCAGAGGAGGGTATTCAGACCCAGTTGTCTGCACCTGGCACACCCCAGCAGAATGGTGTAGCAGAGAGGAGGAACAGGACTCTTATGGAGATGGTTAGATCGATGATGAGTTACAGTGAGTTGCCTACCTGGTTTTGGGGTTATGCCTTGTATACAGCATGTTTTATCCTCAACCTTGTGCCATCTAAGTCTGTGCCTACTGTTGAGCCATTGGAGCCGCTACAACGAAGCTTTCTTAGCCTTTGTTAAAGTCCAATGTTTTGTTGTAATTGTTGCAACCACATTGTGACAAATCTGTGAATTACTAAGGCAATAATGGACTGAGTTCATGAGGTTTGAAAGCATTTTATCTGGACAAAATCTCAGCAAGAAGCCGATGAATAAACTGAAGTGCCAAAATGAGAAGGAAGTGTACTGTTGGCATATCAGATCAAAGGCCACACAGATCAGATCAAAGGCAGTGCGTATCAGATCAAAGGAAGTGAAGATCAGATCAAAGGCAGTGCGTATCAGATCAAAGGAAGTGAAGATCAGATCAAAGGTAGTGCGTATCAGATCAAAGGAAGTGAAGATCAGATCAAAGGCAGTGCGTATCAGATCAAAGGAAGTGAAGATCAGATCAAATGCAGTGCGCATCAGATCAAAGGATGCACACATCAGATCACATGCAGCACAGATCAGATCAACGGAAGTAAAGATCAGATCAAATTCTCAAGGGATTGCTCAGCAGCTTGGTTTCACAGAAGCAAGGCAAGTCAGCAACAAAACATACTTGCAGCAGAAGAGAACAACTCAAGGCTGGAGAGCTAGAGCAGACACCTAAGAAGCTGAAGTCAAGGACGGCTAGTGAATCACACCTCAAACGCGCGACTCTAAAAAAGTCTCTCAAAGATTCAGAAGACGCAGGTGCATCATGTTGAAGTATCTAGCAATCCTGTGAGCGAGCAGAAATACAAAAGAATCAAGCAGTGCCCGATCAGAAGAACTGCAGGAGCTACATGGATGGTTCTGAGTTGCTGGACAGAACGTTGTGACATGAAGCTAACATCAGATCAACCGAAGGCTAACATCAGATCAACTGCAAGCTAACATCAGATCAACCGAAGGCTAACATCAGATCAACTGCAAGCTAACATCAGATCAACCGAAGGCTAACATCAGATCAACTGCAAGCTAACATCAGATCAACCGAAGGCTAACATCAGATCAACTGCAAGCTAACATCAGATCAACCGAAGCGCGACATCAGATCAAATGCCGCGCACATCAGATCAGCTATAAGCTAAGATCAGATCACTTCTGCTGTTTCAAAATATCTAAGACAAGCTACTCGAGAAGTATGAAGGAGTACAGTCAGCAATATGACATGGCAAGCAAGTTGCAACTCAAAAGGTTGAAAATGGATTATTTGAATCTTGAGCCGCCTTTCGTGTATGATGTGCTGACACACTGCACGGTAGGGCACAGTTTTTCTTCTGGGAAAAAGAAAACGGGCATATGAGTAGGTGTGGTAGGTACAACAACTGCAGAACGGAAGAAAAACCTAAAAAGGGGAAGGCACGAGAAGAGAAATATAGAGAGAGATGAGCAACAGAAAAGAAGTGTGCTGAACCGAACGAAACCGAGAAAAGGGAGAAGTAAAAGAGTGAGAGCTGCAAAAAGATGATATGAGAAATACAAGAGAGAAAGAAACAGTAAGCTGCACAAGGAGAAGCTGAAGCTTTGGAGAAGCAGAAGTCAAGGAGAAGAAGAAGCTGAGGAGGAGCAGAAAAAGGGAAGACTGAAACTAAGATCAAAGATGATGCAGAATCGGGAGAACTGACCCTGAGGTTGCAGCTTCAGGTGGTAAGCCTAGAACACTATCAAACTTCTTTCATTAAGTGATTTTGAAAGATATTTGTGTAGAAAAGGCAGTACAATAGAGGTTTATATGTTGTTGTTTTAGTTGATGAACTTGTAGAGGTAGTGAACCTCAATGTGTTGAGCAGTGAGCTCTTGTTTATGTTGCTTACGGTCAGTGAGGCCAGAGCTGAATGATTCCGTGATAGTGAAGATTGACAGGAGTGAATCTGTCCGTGGATGTAGATCATTTGATCGAACCACGTAAAAATCCCCCTTGCACATTTACTGCTTTGAGTGTGTCTTGACTGGTGTGGTATTCTCAAACTCTAAGCTTGAATAGGAGTGTCGTGGTTGTGTAAGTGAACCCTCCTTGAGTGAGTCCATCTAAGCCAAGAACGTGAGTTCAACAATAAGCTCTAACTGAGCTAACGTTTGAGAGGGAAACCTTTAGTTGAAAGAAAAATTGATAAAATGTTGATTCACCCCCCCCCCCTCTCAACATTTGACACGATCCAACAATTGGTATCAGAGCAAGGTTTGCTTTTGTCAAGTGATTGTTGAAACTTAGAACCAGCAGTAGAAATGGAGAATCAAGCAACGACTGTTAAGGGAGTTCCTTATTTCGGTGGCCAAAATTTCCAGTTATGGAAAAAGAGAATGAGTGCTTATCTCTTAGCACAAGGCCTACAAGTACAAAGAGTAGTCTTGCATGGATTTACACCAACCGTAGATGAGGAGAATCCTACAGCTGCAGAAATTAGAAACTTAGAAGCTGATGGAAAGGCAAGGAATGCTCTATATGCAGCTCTGTCAGAAAAAGAGAACTTTAAAGTTATAGACTGTGTTACTGCTCATGAAATATGGATTAAACTGATTAATATTCATGAGGGAGACATCAAGGTTAAGGAGGCAAAATTGCAGGTTCTTAGAAGTAAGTTTGAAGGTCTTAAGATGGGAGAAGGTGAAAACATTGAGGACTTCCTAAACAGAGTTGTTGAATTAGTTAGCTCAATGAGGGGTCTGGGTGAGAGTGTTGGAGATTCCAATATAGTTAAAAAGGTTCTTAGATCCCTACCAGCAAGATATGATTCTAAGGTTTCTGCTATAGAGGAGAGGGACCTAGATAAAGTGACATTAGATGAGCTACAAAGCACCTTTGTAGCATATGAAATGAGGATTTCAAATTCAAAGGAGGAGACGTCAAAGGCAGTCAAGGAGATAGCATTTAAAACAAAACACTCAAGGAAGCTAAAGGAGGAAAGCAGTGAAGATGAAGCAGCAGACAGTGATCTTGAAAGAATGATGGTGTTGATTTCAAGGAGTTTCAGAGGCCAGACTGGAAAGTACAAGGGAAAGTTGCCCTTAAAATGCTTCAATTGTGGCAAAATAGGCCACTTTGCAAGCAAGTGCTTCATGAAGAATAAGAGAACAGAAGATGAGGAAGCTGACAAGCCATCAGACAGGTGGCCTGAGCAGAAAGGAAAGAAGAAGATGAGCTTCAAATCAAGAAAAGGGAAAGCTTACAGAAAACGGAGCTACCTGAGCAAGAAGAAAAATGATAGCTCTGAGGAGGATGAAGAGACTGATGTCTCAGACAGTGAAGATGAGTCTGAAGCTGAAGAGGAGACTCTCATGGTGATGAAATCTTCAACTGTTTCATTAAAGGAGGATGCTGAACTAGAGAACCAATCAGCTGATGCTGAAGAAGTGGATCTAGAGGAAGAACTGGAGTTTGCATACAACAAGATAGAGGAGCAGAAGAGATTGCACAAGAAGACAATGAAGACAATGAAGGAGATGGAAAAGGTCATCTTGAGCAGTCAAGAAGAAAACTCAATACTGGAGAATAGAGTAACTGAATTGGAGCAGGAACTGATTCTCATGCAAAATGAAGCTGAGGTTCACAAAAATTGTACAAGAGAAAAGATGGAACTTCAAAAGACATGTGAAACCTTGGTAGAAAAGCTAGATGCCACCACTGCCGAACTAGAGGATGCAACAAGAAAGATAGAAGGTCTGCTGTCTAAACAAACTGTGATCAAAGCTGAAGAAATGACTGATGGAACTACTGTAGAATCAAAATTGAAAGGAAAGCTGGAGCTTCAGTCAAGCAAAACTGAGCCTGGTGAATCCTCAAGGAGCAAAGAAGTGGCTGCAAAAACTGAAGAAGCCACAAGGAAGTTAGATGAGTGCCTCAGCAAGCAGAGATCTTATTCAGAAGGGAAGAAAGGTCTTGGTTATGAAGGAGATCAAAAATTAGAAGGACAACCAGCTGCAACAACCAAGAAGACTGTTACCTTTGTCAAAGAAGGTTCAATTTGTGTTGCTGGTGTAGAGGCAGGAACTAGTTTTGTTGATTCTAAGAAGATGGAAATTTCTAATGGATCAAGAAAGTCTACTGAGCAAGATGAAAGACTGCACGAGCTGAGGGGGAGACAATCTATGTATCAAAGAAGCCTGCTCAAAAGTAGAAGGCTGATTGCTGGAGTATGTTTCACCTGTGGAGAATCAGGTCACTATGCAGCAAATTGCTGGAGGAAGGCATTCTGGAGATTTGGAGGAAGAACAATGCAGTCAAGAGGATGGAATAGAAAAGAGTATTATCATCAAAGAAGCCTAAGTACTTCAAGAAGGATCCCTGAAGCTGAAATCAGAAAAGGCCATATCATACAACCTGGAGAAGTGTATCAGAAATTGAATGTCTGGTGCAGATGCAGATTGCCAAATAAGAGAAGCAAGTGGTCTGAAGGAGTGAATAGCAGGAGAGCCCAGCCACTGCAACAAGCTACAAATAGAAGAAACTTTGCAGCAGGAACAAGAAGAAACCAAGCAGATTACACAAGAAGAAATCAGTCTCTAATGCAGCCACTTAATCTGAGAAACAGATTTCAAATTTTTGAAGGGTTAGAAGAGAATGATCACTGGAGCTGCAGCAGGAGCAATCAGAGATTGAATGAACAGCAAGGCATACCAGCAGCGAGAAAAATTTGGAGGAAGAAACACAGATTTGAAGAAGCTTGCATTGCTGAAGTTGCACTGAAAACAAAAGCTAAGGAAGCCCAATGGATCATTGACAGTGGGTGCACAAGCCATATGACTGGAGACAAAACTCTACTGAGAAACACAAAAGAAGTTGAAAGAGGGTTTGTCAAGTTTGCAGATAAGAGTGGGTTAAAGATCAAGGCTGTTGGAGAAGCCACCATTGGATCAGAAAAGTTCAAATCTAAGGAGGTGCTGTTTGTAGAAGGGCTGAAGTACAACTTGCTGAGTGTAAGACAACTGTGTGACAATGGTTTCAAAGTAGACTTCTCAAAAAATGGCTGTTTCATCAAAGACTGCAAGACTGGAGAAATCATGGCCAAAGGAATAAGAGACAACAAGGATTTATACCTCATAGATGTGAAGGAAAAGTTGTGCATGCTAAGCAAAATGGATGAAAATACGCTTTGGCATTGCAGGCTTGGACACTTAAATCAAAAGAGCATGAGAAGCCTGGTGAAGTGCAATGCAGTGTTAAACCTCCCTGTACTAAAGAGGGACAACAGCACTTGTGACTCATGCCAAAAAGGGAAATTTGCAAAGCTTTCTCACAAGTCCAAGGAGCATAGAACCTCTAAGCCATTGGAGCTAGTTCACACTGATGTATGTGGACCAATGAAAAGAAAAGGTACAGGTAAAGAGATGTATTTCATTCTTTTTGTGGATGACTTCACTAGGATGATGTGCATCATGCACATGAAGCAAAAGAGTGAAGCCTTCAACTGTTTCAAAAGATTTCAAAAACTGGCAGAAAACCAGCATGGAAGGAAGATCAAAGTTTTGAGATCAGATAATGGAGGAGAGTTTACCTCGCAGGAATTTGAAGAATACTTGGAGGAAATGGGAATCAAACATCAAGTCTCAAGTCCTCACACTCCCCAGCAAAATGGAGTTGTAGAGAGGAAAAATAGAAGTGTGATTGAGATGGCAAGAACCATGCTGTTGGAGCACAATACTCCAAAGCACTTCTGGAAGGAAGCCACAATGGCAGCTGTGCATGTACAAAATAGAACCATGTTGAGGCCAAACACTGAAAAGACACCATATGAACTTTGGTATGGTCACAAGCCAAATGTGAAGTACTTTAGAGTTTTTGGCAGCAAATGCTTCATCAAGAACAAGGAGCAAAGCCTTGGAAAATTTGAAGAGAGGGCTGATGAGGGCATTTTCCTTGGTTACTCAAATAAGAGCAAGGCTTACAAGGTTTATAACAAGAGGCTGGATAAGATTATGGAAAGCTATGATGTGAAAGTGGTTGAGGAAGTCAAGATGAAAGCCACTGATCCTGAAAATTTTCTGGATCACTTAGATGACTTAGAGAGCCAAGATGAGGCAGACCTGGAGCTGAAATCAGCTACTGAGGAGACTGATGCAGAAGGATCAGAGACAGAAGTTACAGAAGGCCTGGAAATAGCAAAAAGAAAGTACAACAAGAGAATTGACAAGATGCCTATCATTGGAGACCCCAAAGCTCCAGTAAGAACAAGAAGGCAACTGAAAAGTATGGTTGCAACTGCCCTACTGTCTCAAGTTGAGCCAAGGTCAATAGAGGAAGCCCTGGAGGACCAGTCATGGCTGCAAGCCATGAATGAAGAGCTGGACCAAATTGAGAAAAACCAAACTTGGGAGCTCGTGGATAGGCCAGCAAACAAAAATGTGATAGGCACAAAATGGGTGTTCAGGAACAAGTTGAATGAGGAAGGAAAAGTTGTAAAGAATAAGGCAAGGCTTGTGTGCAAAGGATACTCTCAAATTGAAGGAATAGATGTGGATGAAACCTTTGCCCCAGTAGCAAGGCTTGAAGCCATAAGAATGTTTTTGGCAGTGGCGTCAGCAAGAAGCTACAAAGTCTTCCAAATGGATGTTAAATCTGCCTTCTTGAATGGAAATCTGGAAGAAGAAGTGTACATTGAGCAACCGGATGGTTTTCTAGTTTGTGAAGATGAAAACAAGGTGTGCAAGCTCAAAAAGGCACTCTATGGATTAAAACAAGCCCCAAGAGCATGGTACTCAAGGCTGGACAGTTACCTGAAGAATCTGAATTTCAGAAAAAGTTGCATAAATAGCAATTTATATGTCCTTGATGGAAAGGGTGGACAGTTAATAGCCATAGTCTATGTTGATGACATAATATTTGGAGGAGATAAGGAGCAGCTGTGCCATGAATTTGCTAGAAAGATGCAAGAAGAGTTTGAAATGTCCATGATAGGAGAGCTATCATTTTTCCTTGGACTACAGATTCATCAAAAAGCAACTGGAATTTTTATCTCTCAAACCAAGTATACCAAAGAAGTGCTGAAGAAATTTGGTATGACTGATGCTAAGCCAATGTCTACACCCATGGCAACTAACTGCAAGCTGAGCAAGGATGAAAAAGGAGCTGAAGCTGATCAAAGTCTATACAGAAGCATGATAGGAAGCTTATTGTACTTAACAGCAACAAGGCCTGATATTACCTTTGCTGTCTGCCAAGCTGCTAGATACCAGGCAAATCCAAAGAGTTCTCATATGATTGCACTAAAGAGGGTGCTAAGATACTTGCAAGGGACAGTAGATTATGGTCTGTGGTATACAAGGAAAGGAAGCTTGGGATTAAGAAGCTTCACTGATGCTGATTGGGCAGGAAATGTTGATGACAGGAGATCCACTTCAGGAGGAGTATTCTTTCTTGGTAATAGATGTGTGAGCTGGTTAAGCAAGAAGCAAGAAAGTATAGCCTTAAGCACTGCTGAAGCCGAGTACATAGCAGCAACCAAGGCATGCACTCAAGCTATATGGATGAGATCTGAACTGCAAAATCTTAAAGAAGAAGTTCCCCTGCCACTGATAATTCTTTGTGACAACAAAAGTACCATTGATTTGTCAAAGAATTCAGTGCAGCACTCGAGAGCCAAACATATAGAAATCAAGTATCACTTCATAAAGGACAAGGTTGAGAAAGGAGAAATTATGCTAGAGTATGTTCCCACAGCTAAACAAATAGCCGATGTAATGACAAAGCCTCTTCCAGCCGAGATGTTTGAAACTTTGAGGATGCAAATGGGAGTGCAGTCCTCCTTCTCATGCTGAATCAGTTGAGCATCCCCAAATCCCTTTGAAATTGGTTGTCAAAGGGGGAGAGATAGCCGCAGCAGCCGGCCAGACGCAGCAGTATTATCCTTGGGAGAGAAGGACGTTGGAAAAAGCTCTATGCAGGGGGAGCTTACTATGAAGAAGAATAAGGCTCAGGGGGAGCTTAGCACTGAGTTGACTGATTGGCTGCAAATGTGGTTGCCAACAATTCCAAAGGGGGAGATTGTTGAGCCATTGGAGCCGCTACAATGAAGCTTTCTTAGCCTTTGTTAAAGTCCAATGTTTTGTTGTAATTGTTGCAACCACATTGTGACAAATCTGTGAATTACTAAGGCAATAATGGACTGAGTTCATAAGGTTTGAAAGCATTTTATCTGGACAAAATCTCAGCAAGAAGCCGATGAATAAACTGAAGTGCCAAAATGAGAAGGAAGTGTACTGTTGGCATATCAGATCAAAGGCCACACAGATCAGATCAAAGGCAGTGCGTATCAGATCAAAGGAAGTGAAGATCAGATCAAAGGCAGTGCGTATCAGATCAAAGGAAGTGAAGATCAGATCAAAGGCAGTGCGTATCAGATCAAAGGAAGTGAAGATCAGATCAAAGGCAGTGCGTATCAGATCAAAGGAAGTGAAGATCAGATCAAATGCAGTGCGCATCAGATCAAAGGATGCACACATCAGATCACATGCAGCACAGATCAGATCAATGGAAGTAAAGATCAGATCAAATTCTCAAGGGATTGCTCAGCAGCTTGGTTTCACAGAAGCAAGGCAAGTCAGCAACAAAACATACTTGCAGCAGAAGAGAACAACTCAAGGCTGGAGAGCTAGAGCAGACACCTAAGAAGCTAAAGTCAAGGACGGCTAGTGAATCACACCTCAAACGCGCGACTCTAAAAAAGTCTCTCAAAGATTCAGAAGACGCAGGTGCATCATGTTGAAGTATCTAGCAATCCTGTGAGCGAGCAGAAATACAAAAGAATCAAGCAGTGCCCGATCAGAAGAACTGCAGGAGCTACATGGATGGTTCTGAGTTGCTGGACAGAACGTTGTGACATGAAGCTAACATCAGATCAACCGAAGGCTAACATCAGATCAACTGCAAGCTAACATCAGATCAACCGAAGGCTAACATCAGATCAACTGCAAGCTAACATCAGATCAACCGAAGGCTAACATCAGATCAACTGCAAGCTAACATCAGATCAACCGAAGGCTAACATCAGATCAACTGCAAGCTAACATCAGATCAACCGAAGCGCGACATCAGATCAAATGCCGCGCACATCAGATCAGCTATAAGCTAAGATCAGATCACTTCTGCTGTTTCAAAATATCTAAGACAAGCTACTCGAGAAGTATGAAGGAGTACAGTCAGCAATATGACATGGCAAGCAAGTTGTAACTCAAAAGGTTGAAAATGGATTATTTGAATCTTGAGCCGCCTTTCGTGTATGATGTGCTGACACACTGCACGGTAGGGCACAGTTTTTCTTCTGGGAAAAAGAAAACGGGCATATGAGTAGGTGTGGTAGGTACAACAACTGCAGAACGGAAGAAAAACCTAAAAAGGGAAAGGCACGAGAAGAGAAATATAGAGAGAGATGAGCAACAGAAAAGAAGTGTGCTGAACCGAACGAAACCGAGAAAAGGGAGAAGTAAAAGAGTGAGAGCTGCAAAAAGATGATATGAGAAATACAAGAGAGAAAGAAACAGTAAGCTGCACAAGGAGAAGCTGAAGCTTTGGAGAAGCAGAAGTCAAGGAGAAGAAGAAGCTGAGGAGGAGCAGAAAAAGGGAAGACTGAAACTAAGATCAAAGATGATGCAGAATCGGGAGAACTGACCCTGAGGTTGCAGCTTCAGGTGGTAAGCCTAGAACACTATCAAACTTCTTTCATTAAGTGATTTTGAAAGATATTTGTGTAGAAAAGGCAGTACAATAGAGGTTTATATGTTGTTGTTTTAGTTGATGAACTTGTAGAGGTAGTGAACCTCAATGTGTTGAGCAGTGAGCTCTTGTTTATGTTGCTTACGGTCAGTGAGGCCAGAGCTGAATGATTCCGTGATAGTGAAGATTGACAGGAGTGAATCTGTCCGTGGATGTAGATCATTTGATCGAACCACGTAAAAATCCCCCTTGCACATTTACTGCTTTGAGTGTGTCTTGACTGGTGTGGTATTCTCAAACTCTAAGCTTGAATAGGAGTGTCGTGGTTGTGTAAGTGAACCCTCCTTGAGTGAGTCCATCTAAGCCAAGAACGTGAGTTCAACAATAAGCTCTAACTGAGCTAACGTTTGAGAGGGAAACCTTTAGTTGAAAGAAAAATTGATAAAATGTTGATTCACCCCCCCCCTCTCAACATTTGACACGATCCAACAATTGGTATCAGAGCAAGGTTTGCTTTTGTCAAGTGATTGTTGAAACTTAGAACCAGCAGTAGAAATGGCCCGGGGTACCTTTGGTGGCTCGGTGGATATTGGTGGCTCGGTTGATAGCGGGTGGGATGCCCGTTTTCCGTATATCCTAGGGAGGGCATTGGTTGCGATGACCTATACCTCTCTAGGATTCAGGTTGGCTTTATTTAAGTTGTTGCACATTATTTGGTTAGTTGACGTTTCTTGTTAGCATGTTTAAATGTTTTACCGTTTTGATGCCTAATTATGTGGTTATGTTATCGATGGTTCTTGTATATGTTTGTGGGTTTGTTGTTTGTGTGCTTATCTTTTTGACCCTCCATCCAGCGCAGGAGGCGCCAGGTAAGCTAAAAGAGAATCCTCACTGAGTATGCTTAGCATGCTTATTTAGTTACGTGTGTTTTCCAGGAATAAGTCCGGAGCGAGCCTAGGGGGAAGCTGGGTTGGTTTATGGGTTTGAAGGAAGGTGTTTGAAGCTGCGAACTAAGGAATTGAATTTAAAACTAGAACTTGTATGTAATGTACTTAAGTACTTTATGATTTAAACTTGTTTAGGATTCTTGTAAAGCAATTGTAGCAAGATAATGATGATTTTGGGTTTAGCTGTTACGAATTTGATGTTATAAACGTTAAGTTATTTTGGAAAAGTCAAATCGAGCTTTGTATGCTGATTCAGGTAGAATGACCGTTTTTGGGGTCGTTACAGCGATGATTGCTGAGATGGGTTCTATGGACTCAAATCAAGTTTGGGAGCTAGTAGACCTTCCTGATGGGTTTAGGCCTATTGGGTGCAAATGGGTTTACAAGCGAAAGAGAGGATCTGACGGGAGGGTTGAGACCTTCAAAGCTAGGCTTGTGGCGAAGGGGTATACTCAGAAAGAAGGGATCGATTATGAGGAGACCTTTTCCCCGGTAGCTATGCTTAAGTCAATCCGGATTCTCTTGGCCATAGCTGCTCATATGGATTATGAGATTTGGCAGATGGACGTCAAGACAGCTTTCCTTAATGGAAGTATTGAGGAGACCATCTTTATGCAGCAACCAGAGGGCTTCATTGTTAAGGGCCAAGAGCACAAGGTATGCAGGCTTAGGAGGTCCATTTATGGACTTAAGCAAGCATCCAGATCTTGGAACATTCGTTTTGATGAGGTTATCCAGTCCTATGAATTCACTCAGTCTCTGGATGAGCAGTGTGTTTATCGCAGACGTGATGGTGATATGGTGGTGTTCCTCGTACTTTACGTAGATGACATTCTTCTTATTGGCAACAGTAAGAAGGTGTTGTCAGACGTAAAGGCATGGTTGTCCAGGCAATTCGATATGAAGGATTTGGAGAGGCTGGACATATCCTTGGGATTAAGATCATTCGAGATCGTGGGAGACGTTCTTTGACTCTCTCTCAGGCATCCTACATAGACACGATTCTGGCCCGTTTTAACATGCAGAACTCCAAGAAGGGTTCACTACCTTTCAGGCATGGAGTGCATTTGTCTAAGGAGCAGTGTCCTAAGACTGCTGACGAGATAGATGCCATGAAGGCGGTACCCTATACTTCTACAGTGGGTAGCCTCATGTATGCTATGTTGTGCACGAGGCCTGATATTTGCTTTGTCGTTGGCATGGTTAGCAGATATCAGAGTAACCCTGGGAAGGCTCACTGGGAGGCAGTAAAATGCATTCTCAAGTACTTGCGCAGGACGAGAGATTATATCCTAGTTTATAGAGCGCAGGAGCTTGTACCATTGGGTTACACAGATTCGGACTTTCAAGGAGATTTGGACAAGAGTAAGTCTACCTATGGGTTTGTGTTTACTCTAGGAGGTGGAGCCATAGTATGGAAAAGTGTCAAGCAGAAATGCGTGGCGGACTATACCATGGAGGCCGAGTACGTTACCGCTTCAGAGGCAGCGAAAGAGGCTGTATGGCTCAGGAGCTTCCTGATGGACTTAGATGTGGTTCCTGAGTTGCCTAGGTCTATCACAGTTTATTGTGATAACAATGGTGCAGTTGCTAACTAGAGAGAACCACGAGCCCATAAGGTGAGTAAACACATAGAGCGCAAGTACCACCTGATACGAGAGATCGTAAAGAGGGGAGACGTGATCGTGGCCAAGATAGCTTCAGAGGACAACCTTGCAGATCCTTTCACCAAGCCATTGACCCCAAAGGTCTTTGAGAGGCATGTGGAGGGCATGGGAGTCAGATTCTTGAGAGAGCCATGTGAGTGAGCTTAAAGGTGTTCTGGAGATTTCGTTATGACAGCAGTGTAATAGCGGGTTGGACAGTTTTTCGTACTTCTTAGCATAGCTTTGAGTATTAGTGGGAGATTGTTAGTTTTGAATACAGAAAAGCTATGGCTTGTATCAAAAACTAATATCCACAGATGACATATCATTTTGTTTCAGTATAAATTTGTTCCTTTATATCATAGAACTAGATGACGGGGTGTCGACAAACACAGTAGATACCGTTATTGGTTAAAGTATTGATATATAAAAAGTATGCTCGTAACCGAGATAGTCTGAACATACTATCGGTATAGGTTATTGTGTGGTTTGGAAAGTGGTTTATCTAAACTAGTTTAAATCACACAGATATGCCCGGGGTATATTAAGCACGACCAGTTTGGATAGAATTGACTTATACTGATTCGCGTAGTCAATTCGGTCCTAGTATTTCGTCTCTCAATCCCGAGATTGGGACGGGCGTGAGGGTTGGATATCGTGTGCTTTGATTTGCCAAAGAGTGAGGTCAATTGAGGCCAATACCTCGGTAAGTTGGGTATGCGGTGTTTAGCTTCTTGCGTGCCGTTGCTAGTCGGAGGAATCCATGTACCGGTTCGCCGGGTTGATGGTGCTCCCGAGATGAGCTCGTAAGGTTATTATACTAAACCAGGCCGGTGAACTTTATGTTCGGTATAATAAAAGGACGAGTGGTACTAATCTCGGAAACCAAGAAGTCGGTGAATTAATTTGTCACTAAATTGATAAACCGACGAGCGCTAGATCTTTAATGTGGGGAGATAGAATAAAATATAATGGCGCGATGTAAAGTCGTTTTCGAGCGGTAGTTCCATAATTGGTCCGTTAGTGGTACGACCGATTATGCATTTGACTAATCGACAAGGTAAATTAATTAATCCGAAGGGTTTAATTAATATTTAATCGACAAAGTGAATTTAGAAATTAATTCGATTTTGAATTAATTAATTCTAAGGGTTCGATTAAATTAAATTAACAAAGTGGATTAAATAAATTAATTTAAATGGGTCGATTGGAGTTGATTAGTCGGGAAGACTTAGCGGTGAACGAAAGTCAAATTTAAAGGCCTAACTCGAGAGCCCATTAGGCCTCCTTAGAAGCTCCATATAAATACAACTTATTGGGCAAGAAAAACCTAAGAAACTTGGCGGCCAAGTTTAGGCTAGATAGAGAAAGTTTAGTCTAGAGAGAGAACTGTTTCTTCCTCGTCAAGTTTTCTCTCAAAGTCGACTAAGATAGCATTCTCCTTCGGAAGACTCAAGCTTTATACTGCCCAGAATATTTCTAATCAGTCCCGATTGGTTTTCTCTTCGCCTGGAAGTCACGCTGGGCAGATTTCTGCCAGGAAGCCCGCTGCAGTTTTTCCGTTAAAAACCCGGCGACTGTTTTTGCGTGCAGTGCCCTGAGCTGGCCGATCTGTACAACGATCTTCAAGATTGAGTGATTTGTACAGATTGGCTGTACAGATCGGGACTGAACGAAGCAGTTCCGGCGAGTTCTTCTTCACTAAATTCCGGCGAAGATTGTTTGCGCAGCAAGTAATAGCGCAGCAGTTTTTTTCCTTGAAAAATTCTGGGCAGTCCGATTTTCTTGGTATTTTGAGTTTTCTTCCGGAGCTAGTTTCTTGGGTTTTCATCGTATTGCCGTGGGTAACTCCGTAGACGATAGCCCACACTATCTCGGAGTTCGTATAGGAGTAATTCTTCGGATTTCTTGTGGAAGTTGCGTCAAAGATTTGGTTTTTCTTTAGGCAAGGGACTTCGCTACAAAAGGTAGAATCTTTAAGTTCCACTTTAATTAAAGATTTAATATTTTGTGTCCTGATTAATAAATTAAATAAGTATAAGCCTAGATCCGTTCATGGGTAAACTAATTTGAGCCTGAGCTTGGTCGAAAGCTTTCGATTCTGGAATGCATTGCACGAAAGTGAGGTTTTCGATTTAGCCCGGGCTTGTTCAGTTTTTCTTCAGTTCCAAGATCTGGATGCTTGCTTAAGTCCATAAATGGACCTCCTAAGCCTGCATACCTTGTGCTCTTGGCCCTTAACAATGAAGCCCTCTAGTTGCTGCATAAAGATGGTCTCCTCAAGACTTCCATTAAGGAAAGCTGTCTTGACGTCCATTTGCCAAATCTCATAATCCATATGAGTAGCTATGGCCAAGAGAATCCGGATTGACTTAAGCATAGCTACCGGGGAAAAGGTCTCCTCATAATCGATCCCTTCTTTCTGAGTATACCCCTTCGTCACAAGCCTAGCCTTGAAGGTCTCAACCCTCCCGTCAGATCCTCTCTTTCACTTGTAAACCCATTTGCACCCAATAGGCCTAAACCCATCAGGAAGGTCTACCAGCTCCCAGACTTGATTTGAGTCCATAGAACCCATCTCAGCAATCATCGCTCTCTGCCAAGAATCTGCATCTTTATCCTGGAGAGCCTCATTGTAGTTAACTGGGTCTGGTTCATGAGCGCCACGGATAAAGTCCGAAGACTCACCCAAACCCATGTACCTCTCGGGCTGTCTCACAACCCTCCCACTACGACGAGGCGCAGCCTGTGCAAGAACATCATCTGTGATAGTGTGTGCAGTCTCTTGTGGTGTGTCTTCCTGTACGTGTGCATCTGGAATAGTGGACTGACTTCTAAGCTCTTCCAATACTACCTTACTACTTGACTTGTGATCTAAAATATAGTCCTCCTCAAGAAATCTGGCATTGGTGCTGACCACCACCTTCTGATCTTGAGGACTATAAAATAAACCACCTCTCATTCCTTTGGGGTAGCCTATAAACAGCATAGCCTTGGATCTCGCCTCTAACTTGCCTGCATCTACCTCGAGCACATGTGCTGGACAACCCCAAATCCTGAGATGTCTCAAACTAGGCTTTCGCCCACTCCACAACTCTACTGGGGTCGTAGGCACAGACTTAGATGACACAAGGTTGAGGATAAAACATGTTGTATCCAAGGCATAACCCCAAAAGAGTCAACTCACTGTAACTCATCATCGATCTAACTATCTCCATAAGAGTCCTGTTCCTCCTTTCTGCTACACCATTCTGCTGGGGTGTGCCAGGTGCAGACAACTGGGTCTGAATACCCTCCTCTGACAAATAGGATCTAAATTCACGAGATAGGTATTCGCCACCGCGATCAGACCGCAGTGACTTGATACTCTTACCCAGATGGTTCTCCACCTCTGCCTTGAATTCTCTGAACTTGCCAAAGCATTCAGACTTGTGGCGCATCAGGTATATGTATCCATATCTAGAGTAATCATCCGTGAATGTCACGAAATACTCATAACCACCTCTAGCCTGAACTGACATAGGCCCACACACGTCAGAATGAATCAGCTCTAAAACCTCCTTGGCCCTATACCCCTTTGCCTTGAAAGGCCTCTTGGTCATTTTACCCTCCAAGCAGGACTCACAGGTCGAATAGCTGTCAATATCTAGCAAGTCCAAAGACCCACTCTTGACCAACCTTTGAATCCTACTAAGGTTGATGTGACCGAGTCTCAGGTGCCAAAGATAAGTCTGATTCAAAGGGGAAGACTCTTTTCTCTTATTATGATTCGGTGATGAGTTACTAGTTTCTGTGTTTTGCATAACTGGGGAGTAAGTCTTAATTAAAAACAAATTGTCAACCAATGTACCGGAACATATAAGTTTCTGGCCTTTTCTAATAAATATAGATCTATCAGAAAAAACACACTTATAACCATCCAAAACAAGTTTAGAAACTGAAAGCAGGTTTTTACGAAAACTAGGTACATAAAGACAATCTCTCAACAATAAAGTAGAGTCTGAAAAATAAAGACATAAAACTCCCACTGCAGCAACAGAAACTCTGGTAGTATCCCCAAGGTAGACCTGCAACTCTCCCTCTCTAAGCAGCCGGGTCACTTGGAACCCCTGCAAAGAATTACAAACATGATCAGTGGCTCCTGAATCCACACACCAAGTATCTATGGGAATCGCCGCTAAACATGTCTCAGTGACTAGGGAAAATTTACACGTACCTCGAGGCTTTGGGCAGTCCTTCTTCTAATGTCCCGCTTTGCCACACCTGAAACATTTGCCTTTCGGCTTCTGTTTCTTGGCAATGCCCGCCTTGGGTCCATGACTGGCTCCTGCTTTCTGGCCTCTCTTCCTTTTTTGCTTCCTGGCTTTGGGCCCAGTAGAGGAACCTGAGGGACCAACAGTAGCCAAGGCTTGCTTCTTCTCTGCGAAGAGGCTCTCAGCAGACACCAATGCAGTCATGTGCTCAGAAAGTGAATATGAGAGATTCCCCATATTATAGTTCAATCGAAATTGCTCAAAACTTGGAGGCAAGCTCTGGAGGATGATATCGACCTGGGTATCCCCATCAATCTCACCTCTCAATACCTCAATCTCATTGATGCAACCAATCATGTCCAGTACATGATCCCTTACTGAAGTGCCCTCAGCCATCTTAGCATTCATGAGTTTCCTCATAGTTGACTGCTTGGCTGCCCTGCCCTGATGTCCAAACATCTCCCTGAGGTTGAGCATCATATCGTAGGCTGAGGTCATCTGCTGATGCTGGTGCTGCAATACACTCGACATAGAAGCCAAGATATAGCACCTGGTCATCTCATCAGCCTTCTGCCACCTCGTATATGGCTCTCGCTGCCCAGGGGTGGCATCATCGCTGGGCTTAGGGGGACACTCCTCAGTAAGCACATACTTATAACCCTCAGCGGTAAGGACAATGTCCAGGTTACATTTCCAATCAATGTAATTTGGACCGGTGAGTTTGTTTTGGTTCAGAATGACAGCTAGCGGGTTGAACGACATATCAACTAAAAATAAACAAACAAGTTTCAGTATACTTTTTCGAAAATATTGAAAAATCCTCAGAAAACAAAGGTAATCTTCTACCGACATCTCTCACACCGGGATTAACGCAGGTCACGATGGATGAACGTCTACGCCAACCCACATTCGTTCGAGAAGAACCGAAGTTCATTAATTTCATTATCTGACCAACGATCTTATGATCAATGAAATTAATAGTCGATAATTTTAGCCGTACACGTAGATAGCGAAACCTCGATGGGAGGGATACTATAAACAGTACACTAAGTGTATGCCATTACGTGACTTATAAGTTTGTTACTTAGGATACTAATGCGCCTCGGATGGCGAGGGTGTCGCAACTTTCTCCAATTAAACTCACTATAGTCATCCCTTTAGAAATTCTTTCCGGTGATATCTGTGATTGAAAACTCATCCGATAGGGAGGAAGATCTAAGCCAGCACGCAAGTTTAACCACATCACCAATGAACCCGTAATGGAGGCCATGGGGCTATTAACCAACCCGCTCCCACTTAGATTTTTAAATTTTGATTCGCCTGGGTTTTCTCGGTTTTCTACGTAATTAGGAATCACCCAAAATTACGATTAAACCAAAACCCGCGAATGTAATTAGTTTGAGGATTTTTACGTTTTAACATGCAATATCTTAACTATGGATATTCGCACCCATAAAACCGTTGGAGTTTTAATATGCGAATAATCTACCTTAGTTAATTGCACATTACTTTTTAAAACTTTGGTTTGGTTTTCGTCCATGCAAAATAAAACGAAAATCACACAATCAATGAAAAGACATAAATACGGGAAATTAAACAAATAAAATTTCCCGACTATTATAGCCTTCTCTATCGTTGATTCTTTGACGCCTCGGTGACACTTCCCGTCGTGTCGCTCCCACTCGTTATTTGGATTCCTGTCAATTCGCCCGGGTTTTCTCGGTTTTCTACGTAATTAGGAATCACCCAAAATTATGATAAACCAAAACCCGCGAATATAAGTTACCCAAAATATCGTCTTCGTCATAGTACATAAATTCCTATATACAAAGGCGTTTTTCTAGGAATTTAAAGACGACATGATTAGATCAAATCCTATTACAAGATTTTTCTAATCCTACACGGCTTCCAGCTCGTGGTTATTACTATTACAGAAATTTCTATTCAAAAAATAAAACAAGCCCGGACATGTCCCGGGGTTTATGAATGAAAATTAAATTTCTACCATAATAGCCGGGAAATCAATAACCACCTGTTTAAGCATTTCGACAAAAATAATAATGCCAAAATAAAGCCGTGTAATAAATCAAACAAGTATAAGACCGAAACCAACGCTCTGATACCAATTTGAAGGAAAACTGAACAAGCCCGGGCTAAATCGAAAACCTCACTTTCGTGCAATGCATTCCAGAATCGGAAGCTTTCGACCAAGCTCAGGCTCAAATTAGTTTACCCATGAACGGATCTTAGCTTATACTTGTTTAATTTATTAATCGGGACACAAAAAATTCGATCTTTATTTAAAGTGGAATTTAAAGATACTATCTTTTGAAGCGAAGTCCCTTGCTTAAAGAAAAACCAAATCTTTGACGCAACTTCCACAAGAAATCCAATCGATATCTCCGTAGAAACTTCGAATATTGCATAGGAAATAATCTATCGAAGTCTACTCGTTTAGCCCACAAGGAAATCACACGAATTCAATAACCAAACAGCCCAAAATCTGATTAAATCTTTCGCTGCACACTGCTGCCTCACTGCCGCTGAAAATGAAAACCCTCGCTGGACTAAAAGCTTCGGACACCCATCTTAAACCAACCACCGCCCAGCCGTGATCTAGACAACCTTCATCACGGATCACCAGCAGAGATCGACGTGATGAAGGTCGAATCAATGCGCGGGCAGCAGGCTGGCAGAGATCGGCGCCTGATAATAACGACGGACTGCCCAGCAGAAAACCAGCAGCAGCGGCGGAAAAATAAAAACAGCAGTGGCAAGAATATAAACCCACAAATGAAGAAGATTCAATCTTTGGGCTGATTTCAATTCGTGGAGTGAGATATCTAGTTCGACTTCGAAAGAGAAAACTTTAGGAAGAAGAAAAATCTCTCTAGAACTATCTCTCTCTAAAAGGGGCAAGACTTGTCTTGCAAGATTTCCTTAGGTTTTCTTGGGCATCAAGTCTTCTATTTATAGGAGCTCGATTGGAGACCTAATGGGCTCTCGAGTTAGGCCTTAAAATTTGACTTTTGTTGACCGCTAAGTCATCCCGACTAATCAACTCCAATCGCCCATTTAAATTAATTTATTTAATCCACTTTGTTAATTTAATTTAATCGAACCCTTAGAATTAATTAATTCAAAATCGAATTAATTTCTAAATTCACTTTGTCGATGAAATATTAATTAAACCTTTTGGATTAATTAATTTACCTCGTCGATTAGTCAAACGCATAATCGGTCGTACCACTATCGGACTAATTATGGAACTACCGCTCGAAAATGACTTTACATCGCCATTATATTTTATTCTATCTCCCCACATTAAAGATCTAGTGCTCGTCGATTTATCGATTTACTGACAAATTAATTCACCGACTTCTTGGTTTCCGAGATTAGTACCACTCGTCCTTTTATTATACCGAACATCAAGTTCACCGGCCGGGTTTAGTATAATAACCTTACGAGCTCATCTCGGGAGCACCATCAACCCGGCGAACCGGTACGTGGATTCCTCCGACTAGCAACGGCACGTAAGAAGCTAAACACCGCATACCCAACTTACCGAGGTATTGGCCTCAATTAACCTCACTCTTTGGCAAATCAAAGCACACGATATCCAACCCTCACGCCCGTCCCAATCTCGGGATTGAGAGATGGAATACTAGGACTGAATTGACTACGCCGATTAGTATAAGTCAATTTTATCCAAACTGGTCGTGCTCAATATGCCTCGGGCATAACTGTGTGATTTAAACTAGTTTAGATAAACTAATTTTCAAACCACACAATAACCTATACCGATAGTATGTTCAGACTATCTCGGTTACGAGCATACTTTTATATATCAATACTTTAACCAATAACGGTATCTACTGTGTCTGTCCACACCCCGTTATCTAGTTCTATGATATAAAGGAACAAATTTATACTGAAACAAAATGATATGTCATCTATGGATATTAGTTTTTGATACAAGCCATAGCTTTTCTGTATTCAAAACTAACAAGGTTCAATATTCTAATTAAAGACTTGGAGGATTTAGGGAAAGTTTATCCCCAAAGTGAAATTAATAGAAAAATATTAAGTGGAATAAAGAAAGATTATGAAACTAAAGCAATAGCCATAGAAACATCTAGAGATCTTAACTAAAGATCTTAACACTCTCTCTTTGGATTCATTAATGTCTATGTTAAAAGTTCATGGTATGAGAAATAAGGGAGATGAGAATATTAAAAATATTAAATCAATTGCACTTAAGGTGAATAAAAATGAAAGTGACTTAGATGATGGTAGTGATGATGAAATAGGAGAACAAGAATTGAATTTGCTCACTAGACATTTTAGAAAAAATCTCAAGAAAGGAAATTTTAGGAGAAAGTCTAAGGGTGAATCACCTAAATGCTATGATTGTCAACAACCGGGTCATTTTCTTGTAGATTGTCCAAAAAAGAAGGAGCTCTTTAACAAAAAGAAAGGTAAAATACTTGTTGCCGAAAATTTGGATTAAGCCAACTCCGATGATGAAGATTCTAATGAAGAAGAAGAAGTTCAAATGGCTTTTATGGCTCATCTTGAGGTAACAAATTCTACTCTTTTAAGTGATGATGAAAATGAAATTGAAGCATGTTCTCTACATGATCTTGATGATAAAATGTTTGTAAAATATGTGGAAAGTCTTGCATCTCACTTAGAAAATGCTAAAAAGAGGAATGTATGTTTGAAATCAAAATTAGATACTCTAGAAAAGGAAAATAATTTGCATGTTGAAATTTTGAAAATCAAAGATAATGAAATTATTGAACTTAAGAATGAGAAAAAAAATTTGATTGAAGAAAAATTATCTTTCAATGAAAGGATGAAATTAGAACATAACAAATTTAAGTGTAGAATTGAAGATTTAAGTAATAGTCTTGCAAAATTTACCCAAGGGAGAGATAATTTAGAAAAATTATTGGGTAAACAAAAAGTTTGTGATGATAAAAGTGAATTAGGATATTCACATTCAAATACACAAGCATCCACTAGCAAAGCACCAAATTTTCATGCTTGGAGATATAATGAAAATTATTTTTCAAATGTTTCTACTCCACCTTATGAATTTTATACCCCACCTCATTTTTCATTTATGCAAGAAAATAATGCTCATTCATTTAGAATGCATGGAAGAATAAAAAATAATTATTATATGAAACATTCTAATTACAAAATCCCTAGTTCTTCTAACTTTCATTTAACTTGCAACTATTGTGGAGTTTTTGGGAATGTCTCTCCTAGATGTTTTTCAAGAATTGATGTAGAAAATGGTCTAAAAGAATAGAAAATTAAAAATTCTCCTAACCTACAAGGACCCAATTAAAGTTGGGGACCTATGAATTTATATATCTTTTGTAGGAAAGAAAAAGTTTGAAAGAAACGAAATAATAAATGGATAGTGGATGCTCAAGACACATGACAGGAGATAAACATCTACTAAAGGGAATCAAAACTTGTGTGAAGGGAAATGTGACTTTTTGTGATGATGCAAAAGGCAAAATTATTGGTATAGGTAACATTTCTTCTAAGCATAGTGATATAGTTTAAAATGGGCTCTTGATTGATTTGAAATTCAATTTGATTAGCAAAAATTAAATTTGTGATAAAAATTTGGGGGTAAATTTTACAAAAATACATGTTATATTGTTGATCCTACTAATGATAATATTATTTATACCGGTAGTAAAAATAAAAATATTTATGTGTTAAATATTGAAAGTTTGATGGATCAAAGTGATCATTGTTTGAATGTATTAGTTGATAATATATGGTTGTGACATAGAAGACTTGCACATATTAGTATGGATTATTTGAATGAACTTTCATTAAAAAATTGGTAAAAGGGTTGCCTAAAACCAAATATGTGAAAGATAGAATTTGTAGTGCATGACCTTATTTGATTACTTGTGCATGCAAACATGTGTATAGGAAGTGATGAATTCCAAAGTCAAATTCTTGACTTATGATCCTATTATACATGTAAAAACTTTGATTTCCTTTTTTTTTTTTGCTTTCATGCCTAACTTTTTGTTGATGACAAAAAGGGGGAGTAGGAAAACTAGTTTTAAAATTTTATTGTCAAAGTAAGTGGGAGTTCACTTGTTACTTTTAGTTTTATTTTAAAATATCATATTTGTTTTGTCATCATCAAAAAGGCTGAGATTGTTAAACTTAAGTGTTTCAATCTTGGTTTTAACAATAACAAAACAAATATGTCAAACTAATAATTTCTTAAATTGTTTAAAATTATTTTTTGTAGAAAGTGCAAAATTTTCAGATTGATACATTCATCTTCAAATTAGCATAACTTTCGTTTCACTCAGCCAAAAATTAAGATTTTGGATGTTTTGAAAATCTCTTTCAATTATATAAAAAATGGTGTTCAATAGTCAATGTGAAATTCAAATGGAATTTTGGAGAAAATAGACAAAAATGAAACTATGTCACTGCAATGCCACAGTTCAGTAAATTAGATGTAACTTGAGCTAAAAAAGCCCAAATCAACTGATTTTGATGTTCTTGGAAAGATAAGAGAAAGATATACAAGATTTATTTATGACACAAAAGTCAAAAGTAGCTGTAAGAAGTAAAAAAAGTTGAAGGAAGATCAGACTATGTCAAATCATCTTTGGAGCCAAAATTCAAGTGTTTGAATTGGAGCCCAAATTTGCCTATAAATAGAGACCATGGGTGAAGACATTCAAGAAACACAAGCTATCAAGTCATTCTTATTATTGTCAAAATTCTCTCAAGTTTTCAAGTGCTCGTTTTCAAATTTTACTTTCAAGTTCTAGTTATTTTTCAAAGTGTCAATCTTAGACTAAAACCTTGTCACTTGTAAGCCATAAAAACTTCACATGCAAAAAGGTTTTATTGTTCTTGAAAGAAAGAGGTTGCAAGTCAAGCAGAATTTAGAGGGTGAGTAGTGAAGAACCTCTTAGTAGAGTTACTAAGTTGTTCTTGGGAGATTTGCAAAGGTTTGAATTCCATCTTAAGGAATTTTTGTTTTTTTGAAAAACAAATAGGAAGGGCCTCAACTTTAGAAGTAGGGGAGTTAATGTAGAGCTTGTAAGGGGATTACAAGCTTGAACCACTTTAAAAATCCTGTCTCTTTCATTGCATTGTATTTTGCATTCATACTCTCTCTTCTACATTTTTTGCATCATAAAACATCACCATTAGAGTTGCTCATTTCAAGTATTATATCTTTAATTTTAAGATTTTATTTAAGACTTGTCCTTATTTCAAGTCTAGCTTTTTTTAGTTAAGTGTTTACTTTATCTTAGACTTATCCTTAATCAAGTCTAGACTTGTACTTATCAAGTCAAGGACTTGGCCTTAATCAAGTCAATACTTGAGTTTTATTTTAAATTATTCAATTTCAAGACTTGTCCATTTCAAGTCAATAATTGAGCTTTAATTTAAATTATTCAATTTCAAAACTTGTCCATTTCAAGTCACATACTTGACCTTTATTTTAATTTGATTATTATATATTGTGAGCTAACAATTTCTTATTTCCTTGTATACTTTTATATTGTTGACTAATCTTATTATGCTTGTTTCATCTTAATTTAATTTAGACTTATTTGTTATTTGTTTCATACGCATAGATAGTCATTGTTTATTTTAAAAAGAAATTATGTTAAGATTTGCTCATTTTTAAGTGAATTTTTTAAACAACCTAATTCACCCCCCTCTTAGGTTGTGTTGTTAATTTTCACAACGGCACACAAAGAAGCCAAACACCGCATATCAAACTTACCAAGATTTAGGCATCGATTGACCGCACCCTTTGGAAAATCAAAGCATACGATATCTAACTCACATGTCCGCTCCAATATAGGGATTAAGAGATTAGAATACTAGGTTTGAATTAACTATGCCGATTAGTACAAGTTAATTCAATCCTGAACAGGTCGTGCTCAATATGTCTCGGGCACATCCGTATAATTTAATTTGTCTAGACAAACTAATTTCCAAATTACACGATAACCTAAACTGATAGTATGTTCAAACTATCTTAGTTATTAGCATCTGTTTATAATCATTACTTTAACCAATAACGAGATCTACTGTGCTTTTCTACACCTCGTTATCTAGATATATGATATAAAAGAATAATGTAATACTGAAACAAATTGATATGTCAACTGGGTATTAGTTTTTTATACAAGCAATAGCTTTTCAGTATTCAAAACTATCAATCTCTCACTAATACTCAAATCTATGCTCTGAAGTACAAAAACACTGTTCAATCCACTTATTACACCGCTGTCATAATGAAAACTACAAAACACTCTTTAGCTCACTCACATGACTCTCTTAAAAATCTGACTTCCATGCACTCCACATGGCTCTCAAACACCTTTGGGGTCAATGCCTTCGTGAAAGGATCTGCAAGGTTCTCTCCTGATTCTATCTTAGCCACGCTCACATCTCTCTTTACAATCTCTCGTAGTAGGTGGTACTTGCACTCTATGTGTTTACTTGCCTTGCGGGCTCATAGTTCCCTTGAGTTAGCAACCGCACCATTGTTATCACAATAGACTGTGATAGACCTCGGCAACTCAGGGACCACATCTAAGTCCACCAGGAAGTTCCTAAGCCATACAGCTTCTTTTGCTGCCTCTGATGCAGCAACGTACTCAGCCTCCATGGTGGAGTCCGCCACATATTTCTGCTTGACACTCCGCCATAATATGGCTCCGCCTTCTATAGTAAACAAAAACCCAGAGGTAGATTTAATCTTGTCCATATCACCTTAAAAGTCCAAATCTATGTAACCCAATGAAACTAGCTCATGCGCTCGATAAATCAAGACGTGATTTCTCATCCTACGCAAGTAATTGAGAATGCATTTGACTACCTCCCAAAGAGCCTTCCAAAGGTTACTCTGATATCTGCTAATCATGCCAATGGCAAAGCAAATATCTGGCCTAGTACATAACATAGCATACATGAGACTACCCACTACAGATGCATAGGGTACTGCCTTCATGGTATTTATCTCCTCAGCAGTCTTGGGACACTGCTCATTTGATAAATGCACTCCATACCTGAAAGGTAGTGAACCTTTCTTGGAGTTCTGCATGTTAAAACGGGCCAGAATCTTGTCTATGTATGAAGCCTGTGAGATTGTCAGAGAACATCTCTTACGATCTTGAATAATCTTGATCCCAATGATATCTCCAGTCACTCTCAAGTTCTCTATATCAAACTGTTGGGACAACCATGCCTTTACGTCTGACAACACCTTTTTACTGTTGCCAATAAGAAGAATGCCATCTACGTAAAGTATGTGGAACACCACCAAATCACCATCACGCCTGCGGTATACACACTATTCATCTGGACACTGATTGAATCCATAGGACTTGATAACCTCGTCAAAATGGATGTTCCAAGATCTAGATGCTTGCTTAAGCCCATAGATGGACCTCTTGAGCTTGCATACCTTGTGCTCTTGGCCCTGAACAAAGAAACCATCTGGTTGATCTATAAAGATGGTTTCCTAAAAACTTCTATTAAGGAAAGCTGTCTTGACATCCATCTGCCAAATCTCATAATCCATATGAGCAGCTATGGCCAAGAGAATCCAGATCGATTAAGCATAGCTACCGGGGAAAATGTCTCCTCATAATCGATACCCTATTTCTGAGTATACCCTTTCTCCACAAGCCTAGCCTTGAAGGTCTCAACCCTCCCGTCAGATCATCTCTTTCGCTTGTAGACCTATTTGCACCCAATAGGTCGAAACCTATCAGGAAGGTCTACCAGCTCCCATACTTGATTTGAATCCATAGAACCCATCTCAGCAATCATCGCTCTCTGCCAAGAATCTGCATCTTTATCCTGGAGAGCCTCATTGTAGCTAACTAGGTCTAGTTTATGAGTGCCAGGAATAAAGTCCGAAGACTCACCCAAACCCATGTACCTTTCGGGCTATCTGACAATCCTCCCACTACGATGAAGCGTAACCTGTGTAGGTGCATCATCTGTGATAGTACGTGCAGTACTCTATGGTGTGGCATCCTGTACTTATTCATCTGGAATACTTGACTGACCCTAAACTCCTCTAATATGACTTTACTGTTGGGCTTGTGATCAAAAATATAATTTTCTTCTAGAAATCTGGCATTGGTGCTGACCACCACCTTCTGATCCTGAGGACTATAAACTAGACCACCCCTCGTTCCTTTGGAATAGCCTATAAACAGCATAACCTTTGATCTCTCATCTAACTTTACCTGCATCTGCCTCAAGCACATGTGCTGGACAACCCCAAATCATGAGATGTCTCAGACTGGGTTTTCGCCCAGTCCAAAACTCCAAGGGTGTCGTAGGCACAAATTTAGATGGTACGAGATTAAGAATACAACAGGCTGTCTCTAAGGCATAACCCCAAAATGAGTTGGGCAACTCACTATAACTTATCATCGATCTAACCATATCCATAAGAGTTATGTTCCTCCTCTATGCTACACCATTCTACTGGGGTGTGCAATGTGCAGATAACTGGGACTGAATACCCTTATCTAACAAATACGTCCTAAATTCACTAGAGAGGTATTCACCACCACGATCAGATCACAGGATCTTCATACTCTTACCCAGATGCTTCCTCATCACAATCTTAAACTCTTTGAACTTGCCAAAAAATTCAGACTTGTGGTGCATCAGATATATGTATCCATCTCTAGAGTAGTCATCTGTGAATGTCATGAAATACTCATAACCTTCTCTAGCCCGAACTGACATAGGCCCACACAAGTCAGAATGAACAAACTCTAAAACCTCTTTGGCCCTATACCACTTTGCCTTAAAAGGCCTCTTGGTCATTTTACCCTCTAAGCAAGACTCATAGTTTGGAAAACCGTCAATATCCAATGAGTCTAAAGGCCATCATTGACCAACCTTTGAATCCTACTAAGGTTGATATGACCTAGTCTTAGGTGCCAAAGATAAGTCTGGTTCAAAGGGGAAGACTCTTTTATCTTATTATGATTTGATTATGTGTCATTAATTTCTGTGTTTTGCGCCACTGAGGAGTTAGTTTTAATTAAGAACAAATTGTCAACCAATACACCGGAACATATAAGTTTCTTGTTCTTTCTAATAAAAACAGAATCTTCAGAAAAGACAAACTTATAACCATCCAAAATCAGCTTAGAAACCGAGAGCAAGTTCTTTCTAAAGCTAGGTACATAAAGACAATATCTCAAAATTAAAACAGAATCTGAAAAGACAAGTTAACAACTCCCAATGCAGCAACTGATACTCTCGTAGTATCCCCAAAATAGACCTACAAATCATCATCTCTAAGCAGCTGGGTCACTTGGAACCCCTGCAAAGAATTACAAACATGATCAGTGGCTCATGAATCCACACACCAAGTATCTGTGGGAATCACCGGCAAACATGTTTTAGTAACAAAGGTAAAATTGTTCATACCTCAAGGCTTTAGGTAGTCCTTTTTCCAGTGTCCTACTTTGCCACATTTGAAGCACTTTCCTTTCGACTTGTGCTTCTTGGAAACACCACCTTTGGGTCCATGATTAGCTCCTGCCTTCTGGCCCTTATTTCTCTTTTGCTTTCTGGCATTGGGCCCAGCAGAGGAACCTGAAGGTCCAACAGTAGCCAAAGCTTGCTTCTTCTCAGAGAAGAGGCCTTCAGCAGACACCAATGTAGTCATGAGCTCGGGAAGGGAATATGAGAGCTTGCATATATTATAGTTCAACCGAAACTGGTCAAAACTTGGAGGCGAGCTCTGGAGAATGATATCAACCAGGGTCTCCCCGTCAATATCACCTCCCAAGACTTCAATCTCATTGATACAGCTGATCATTTCCAGCACGCGATCCTTCACTGAAGTACCCTAAGCCATCCTAGCATTCATGAGTTTCCTCATAGCTGACTGCTTCGCTGCCCTGCCCTGATGTCCGAACATATCGCTTAGAATAAGCATCATCTCATAGGCTGAGGTCATCAACTGATGCTGGTGCTGCAGTACACTCAACGTAGAAGCCAAGATGTAGCAACTGGTCATCTCATCAGCTTTCTTCCACCTAGAGTGAGCCTTCTCAGGAGTGGAATCATCAGTGGGCATTGGGGGGCACTCTTCAACGAGTACGTACTTGGTAACCCTCAGCAGTAAGGACAATGACCAGATTACGCTTCCAATCAATGTAATTAGGACCAGTGAGTTTGTTTTGATTCATAATGATAGCAAGTGGATTGAATGACGTATCAACAAACTAAAAAAATAAACAGTCAAGTTTCAAGATTTTTTTCAAAAATATTGGTATCCTCAAAAACAATATAATCACCCACCGACATCTCTCACACCGGGATTAACACAGGTCACGTTAGGAGAACGCCTACACCAAGCCACATTTGTTCGAGAAGAACACAAGTTCATTAATTTCACTTTCTGACCAATGATCTTATGATGAATGAAATTAATAGTCGATGATTTTAGCCACACACATAAGTAGGGTGACCCCTTATGAGGAATACTACAAACGGTACACTAAGTGTATGCCATTACGTGACTTCTAAATTTGTTATTTAGGATTAGCGATGGTGTCACAAGTTTCTCCAATTAAACTCATTACAGTCATCCATTTAGAAATTCAATCTCGTGATCTCGTGGATTGAAGACTTATCCGTATGGAAGAAGGCCCTTGGCCAGCGCGTAGGTCTATCCACATCACATAGGAATTCGTATTGGAGGCCATGGGGATATATACCAACCCGCTCTCACTTAGATTTTTAAATTTGAGGATTTTTACGTCTTAACATGCAATATCTTAACTATGGATATTCGCACCCACAAAACCGTTGGAGCTTTAATATGCGAATAATTTACCTTAGTTAATTGCACGTATTAAAATTGTTTGTTTTCGATCATGCAAAACATAAAACGAAAACACACAAGCAATTATAAAGACATAAAACGGGAAATACATAATTAAATATTTCCTGACTATTTTGGTCTTCTCTATCGTCGCTTTCTTTGCGCCTTGTTGATACATCCCGTCGCGTCACTCCCACTTATTATTTGGATTCCTCTCAATTCGTCCTGGCTTTTCTCAGTTTTCTACGTAATTAGGAATGACCCAAAATTACGATAAACCAAAACCCACAAATACAAGTTACCAAAAATAACGTATTTGTCATAATACATAAATTCCTATATACAAAGGCGTTATAGGAATTTAAAGATGACGACATTAGATTAAATCCTACTACGAGATTCATCTAATCCTACAAGGCTTCCAGCTAGTGGTTATTACTATTACAGACATTTCTATTCAAAACAAAAACGAGCTCGGACATGTCCTGGGTTTATGAATGAAAATAAAAACCATAATAGCCGGGAATAATAACCACCTGTTAATGAAATAACATAGCCAAAATAAATCCGTGTAATAAATCGAACAAGTATAAAGCCAAAACACTCGCTCTGATACCAATTTGAAGGAAACATATCTAACCCGGGCTAAACCAAAAATCTCACTTTCATGGTAAGCATTCCAGAATCGGAGACTTTCCATTCGACTCAGGGTTAAAATCATTTCCCCTGAATGAATCTAGGCTTATACTATTTCGATTTATTGAAACGACACGCTAAAAATCAAATATTTAATTAAAAGATGAAGTTCAAAAGATTATACCTTTGAAACGTGTTCCTCTCAAATAAGAAAACTGGTGAATCCATTAAAAAGTCCCGAGAATAACTCCAAACAATCCCAAATTTGAGTGGACCAATGTCCACGGGATGGCTAAGGCACAAAACGAAGAAATCCAAAGAAACCCACTTCAAGAAAACTCAAACTGCCTAAATCTGAAACAGCCCGGAGGTCTGCACCTAATCAGAAAACTCACGTACGCCACTAAATAAATCTTCTACCGATCGAAGATCTAAATATTGGCAAACACAAGGAACGAGCCAAAGGATCAATGCAATGGAAGAATATCAAGTCCAAGAAGTGGTCACCCAAATGCCAGAAAACTGCTCGCTGATTGCGGATGGCGACGCTGCGGCAAGTACTTCGGGGCGGTGAGAAAAATGGACCAAAAATGGGGTGGTGATCTAACGGAGTTTTCAATGCTAGTAACTAGCTGAGTTCTCAAAGAAGAAAGTTCCAAAACCGACTTAGAAAAAGAAACTTCAATGAAGAAGATGAAGTTCTCTCTCTAGGCTTGACTTTCTCACGCTAGAGGCAACTTTGCCTACAAGGTTTCTATTGTCTTCTAAATGCCTAACTTAAGCTATTTATAGGAGTTTCAATGGAGACCTAGTGGGTTTTTGTGTTGGGCTTTAATGGTTGACTTCCATTGACCCCTTAGTCTTCCCTAGACTAATCAACTCCAATCGAACCTTTCAAATTAATTTCTTAACCCACTTCGTTAATTAAATTTAATCGAACCCTTAGGATTATTTCGTATAACCCTCTTAGTCAATTAAATATTAATTAAACCTTTAGGATTAATTAATTCACTTTGTTGATTAGTCAAACGCATAATTAGTCGTACCACTAAAGGACCAATTATGGAACTACCGCTCAAAAACGAATTTACTTCGCGCTCACTCTATTATTCTTCTATCTCCCAACATCAAAGATCTAGTGCTCGTCGATTCATAAATTTATTAACAAATTAATTCATCAACTTCTTTGTATCCGAGATTAGTACCACTCGACTTTCTTATTATACCAGACTTAAATTCCACTAATAGATTTAGTATAATAAACCATTCGAGCTCATCTCGGGAGCACCATCAACCCAGCGGACCAGTACATGGATTCTTTCGACTAGCAACGGCACACAAAGAAGCCAAACACCGCATACCCAACTTACCAAGATTTAGGCCTCAATTGACCGCACCCTATTGCAAATCAAAACATACGATATTTAACTCTCATGCCCACTACAATCTAGGGATTAAGGTATTAGAATACTAGTTTCGAATTAACTACGCCGATCAGTACAAGTTAATTCAATTTCGAACAAGTCGTGCTCAATATGTCCCGGACACATTAGTATGATTTAATTAGTCTAGACAAACTAATTTCCAAATCACACGATAACCTAACCTGATAGTATGTTGAACTATCTCAGTTACGAGCATCTATTTACATATCATTACTTTAACCAATAACGAGATCTACTATGCTTTTGTACACCTCGTTATCTAGATATATGATATAAAGGAACAATATAATACTAAAATAAAATGATATGTCAACTGGGTATTTGTTTTTCATATAAGCTATAGCTTTTCAAAATTCAAAACTAACAGTTTGATCTCTTTCAACATGGGGATGTCATTTTCTATGAGTAAGATGTCGTCCACATATAGGACAAGAAAAACATTCTTGCTCCCACTAACCTTCTTGTAAACACAAGGCTCATCTTCATTCTTTATGAAGCCGTAACCCTTTACCACCTCATCGAAACGAAGATTCCAACTTCGAGATAATTGATTCAATCCATAGATGGACCTCTGAAGCTTGCACACTCGGTTAGGATGCTTCTGATCGATGTATCCCTCAGGTTATTTTATATAAACATCCTTGAGTAGGTTTTCGTTTAGGAAAATCGTCTTAACATCTATCTGTCATATCTCATAGTCATAATATGCAGTTATGGAAAGTATTGTCCTAATGGACTTGAGCATCACGACCGGGGAGAAGGTTTCATCATAGTCAATACCATGAATCTGTCTGAAACCTTTAGCCACTAGTCGCGCCTTAAAGATCCTGCCAGGTTTTAACTTGAAAATCCACTGGCAATCAACAACCTTTGCCTGAACAATAGGGTCAATCAAAGTGCACACTTTACTGTCCCTCATGGATTGCATTTCAAACTCCATGGCTTGTAGCCATTTATCTGAATCTGGACTTTCTGAAACCTGTCTGTAGGTCGTAGGCTTATCATGGTCCACCAAGATCAAATCTTAATCGTCAGTCACGAGAAATCCATATATCTCAGATTGTTGATGAGATCTAATAGACCTTCTAGGTTTTTGTGTTGTTGGCTCCGGTTGCTCATCCTCATGCCTTTCCATACCAACATCTATCTGAGTTTTTGTAGATGGTTCTACACTCTCTTGTGGGTCTCTAACCTCTTTAAGTTCTATTCTACTCTCACTATCTTTCTTGTAGAGAAAAACTTTCTCTAAGAAAGTAGCTCCTCGAGTAACAAACATTTTGTTCTTGGTTAGGTGATAGAATTTGAAGGAAAACTGAACAAGCCCGGGCTAAATCGAAAACCTCACTTTCGTGCTATGCATTCCAGAATCGGAAGCTTTCGACCAAGCTCAGGCTCAAATTAGTTTACCCATGAACGGATCTAGGCTTATACTTATTTAATTTATTAATCGGGACACAAAAAATTAAATCTTTAATTAAAGCGGAACTTAAAGATTGTACCTTTTGTAGCGAAGTCCCTCGCTTAAAGAAAACCCTCTTTTCTTAGCTGCGATTTCCATAAGAAATCCAATCGATTCTCCGAGAAGACTTCGAATATTGCGTGGGCAATAATCTATCGAAGTTCCTTACTCAGCCCACAAAATACCCACTAGAAGAATCACTCGATAGAAATCAAAATCTGCTCAAAAATCTAATTAAACAGCCCCTCGCTGATTTCTTCTGCCACAAGCTAGCTGGCCAGTCCAGTCCGCAAGAAAACCCACCGTTAGAACTACAATATTTGGTCCCGATCTGTACAGTTTTATATTCACGGATCACTCTAATTAATTAGAAGATCAACATGAACTCAAAACCGGCTCAGGGCACCAATTAAAAGACAACATACTGCTGTAAATAAAAATGACGGACTGCAGCTTGCTTAGAAAAAAACTGCTGACTGGCGGACTGTTGCAGCAAAAAAAACTGGGCTACTGTTTGCTTGAAAAAACTGGCAGAATCAGCTAGAATAATCTGGGCAGGAGTTTAATCGTTTAAGCTTTGATTTTAGTTCGAGAGAATAAGAAAATTCTGGAAGAGAGAAAGGTCCGGGTGACCTTGAAGAAAAATTAAAGATGCAATTTTTCCTCTAACCCCTTTCTCTCTCTAGAAGACAATTTCTTGTCTTGCAGAATTTTTTTCATTAAAAAAAAACTTGGGCTGCAAGTCTTCTATTTATAGGAGCTCGATTGGAGACCTAATGGGCTCTCGAGTTAGGCCTTAAAATTTGACTTTCGTTGACCGCTAAGTCTTCCCGACTAATCAACTCCAATCGACCCATTTAAATTAATTTATTCAATCCACTTTGTTAATTTAATTTAATCGAACCCTTAGAATTAATTAATTCAAAATTGAATTAATTTCTAAATTCACTTCGTCGATTAAATATTAATTAAACCCTTCGGATTAATTAATTTACCTTGTCGATTAGTCAAACGCATAATCGGTCGTACCACTATCGGACCAATTATGGAACTACCGCTCGAAAACGACTTTACATCGCGCCATTATTATTTCTTCTATCTCCCCACATTAAAAATCTAGTGCTCGTCGATTTATCAATTTACTGACAAATTAATTCACCGACTTCTTGGTTTCCGAGATTAGTACCACTCGACCTTTTATTATACCGAACATAAAGTTCACTGGCCAGGTTTAGTATAATAACCTTACGAGCTCATCTCGGGAGCACCATCAACCCGGCGAACCGGTACGTGGATTCCTTCGACCAGCAACGGCACGCAAGAAGCTAAACACCGCATACCCAACTTACCGAGGTATTGGCCTCAATTGACCTCACTCTTTGGCAAATCAAAGCACACGACACCCAACCCTCACGCCCGTCCCAATCTCGGGATTGAGAGACGGAATACTAGGACCGAATTGACTACGCCGATCAGTACAAGTCAATTCTATCCAAACTGGTCATGCTCAATATGCCCCGGGCATATCTGTGTGATTTAAACTAGTCTAGATAAACCAATTTCCAAACCACACAATAACCTATACCGATAGTATGTTCAGACTATCTCAGTTACGAGCATACTTTTTATATATCAATACTTTAACCAATAACGGTATCTACTGTGTTTGTCGACACCCCGTTATCTAGTTCTATGATATAAAGGAACAGATTTATACTGAAACAAAATGATATGTCATCTGTGGATATTAGTTTTTGATACAAGCCATAGCTTTTCTGTATTCAAAACTAACAATCTCCCACTAATACTCAAAGCTATGCTAAGAAGTACAAAAAACTGTCCAACCCGCTATTACACTGCTGTCATAATGAAATCTCCAAAACACCTTTAAGCTCACTAACGTGGCTCCCTCAAGAATCTGACTCCCATGCCCTCCACATGTCTCTCAAAGACCTTTAGGGTCAATGGCTTTGTGAAAGGATCTGCATGGTTGTCATCTGATACTATCTTGGCCACGGTCACGTCTCCCCTCTTTACGATTTCTCGTATCAGGTGGTACTTGCGCTCTATGTGTTTACTCGCCTTATGGGCTCGTGGTTCCCTCGAGTTAGCAACTGCACTATTGTTATCACAATAAACTGTGATAGACCTAGGCAACTCAGAAACCACATCTAAGTCCATCCGGAAGTTCCTGAGCCATACAGCCTCTTTCGCTGCCTTTGAAGCGGCAACGTACTCGGCCTCCATGGTAGAGTCTGCCACGCATTTCTGCTTGACACTCTTCCATACTATGGCTCCACCTCCTAGAGTAAAACACAAACCCAGAGGTAGACTTACTCCTGTCCAAATCACCTTGAAAGTCCGAATCTGTGTAACCCAATGGTACAAGCTCCTGCGCTCTATAAACTAGGACATAATCTCTCGTCCTGCGCAAGTACTTGAGAATGCATTTTACTGCCTCCCAGTGAGCCTTCCCAGGGTTACTCTGATATCTGCTAACCATGCCAACGGCAAAGCAAATATCAGGCCTCGTGCACAACATAGCATACATGAGGCTACCCACTGCAGAAGCATAGGGTACCGCCTTCATGGCATCTATCTTCTCAGCAGTCTTAGGACACTGCTCCTTAGACAAATGCACTCCATGCCTGAAGGGTAGTGAACCCTTCTTGGAGTTCTGCATGTTAAAACGGGCCAGAATCGTGTCTATGTAGGATGCCTGTGAGAGAGTCAGAGAACGTCTCCTACGATCTCGAATAATCTTGATCCCAAGGATATGTCCAGCCTCTCCCAAATCCTTCATATCGAATTGCCTGGACAGCCATGCCTTTACGTCTGACAACACCTTCTTACTGTTGCCAATAAGAAGAATGTCATCTACATAGTCGATCCCTTCTTTCTGAGTATACCCTTTCGCCACAAGCCTAGCCTTGAAGGTCTCAACCCTCCCGTCAGATCCTCTCTTTCGCTTGTAGTTTGCACCCAATAGGCCTAAACCCATCAGGAAGGTCTACCCGCTCCCAGACTTGATTTGAGTCCATAGAACCCATCTCAGCAATCATCGCTCTCTGCCAAGAATCTGCATCTTTATCCTGGAGAGCCTCATTGTAGTTAACTGGGTCTGGTTCATGAGCACCAGGGATAAAATCCGAAGACTCACCCAAACCCATGTACCTCTCGGGCTATCTCACAGCCCTCCCACTACGACGAAGCGCAGCCTGTGTAAGAGCATCATCTGTGATAGTGCGTGCAGTTTCCTGTGGTGTGTCTTCCTGTACGTGTGCATCTGGAATAGTGGACTGACTTCTAAGCTCTTCCAATACTACCTTACTGCTTGACTTGTGATCTAAAATATAGTCCTCCTCAAGAAATCTGGCATTGGTGCTGACCACCACCTTCTGATCCTGAGGACTATAAAATAAACCACCTCTCGTTCCTTTGGGGTAGCCTACAAACAGCATAACCTTAGATCTTACCTCTAACTTGCCTGCATCTGCCTCGAGCACATGTGCTGGATAACCCCAAATCCTGAGATGTCTCAGAGTAGGCTTACGCCCACCCCACAACTCTACTGGGGTCGTAGGCACAGACTTAGATGGCACAAGGTTGAGGATAAAACATGCTGTCTCTAAGGCATAACCCCAAAACGAGGTAGGCAACTCACTGTAACTCATCATCGATCTAACCATCTCCATAAGAGTCTTGTTCCTCCTCTCTGCTACACCATTCTGTTGGGGTGTGCCAGGTGCAGACAACTGGGTCTGAATACCCCCCTCTGACAAATAGGTCCTAAATTCACTAGAGAGGTATTCGCCACCGCGAGCCTGAACTGACATAGGTCCACAAACGTCAGAATGAATCAACTCTAAAACCTCCTTGGCCCTATACCCCTTCGCCTTAAAAGGCCTCTTGGTCATTTTACCCTCCAAGCAGGACTCACAGGTCGAATAGCTGTCAATATCTAGTAAGTCCAAAAACCCACTCTTGACCAACCTTTGAATCCTACTAAGGTTGATATGACCTATTCTCAGGTGCCAAAGAAAAGTCTGATTCAAAGGGGAAGATTCATTTCTCTTATTATGATTCGGTGATGAGTTACTAGTTTCTGTGTTTTGCATAACTGGGGAGTAAGTCTTGATTAAAAACAAATTGTCAACCAATGTACCAGAACATATAAGTTTCTGGCATTTTCTTATAAAAATCGAACCGTCAGAAAATACACACTTATAACCATCCAAAACAAGTTTCGAAACCGAAAGCAAGTTCTTTCGAAAACTAGGTACATAAAGACAATCCTTTAAAAGTAAAATAGAGTCTGGAAAATAAAGACTAATCACTCCCACTGCAGCCACAGAAACTCTGGTAGTATCCCCAAGGTAGACCTGCAACTCTCCCTCTCTAAGCAGCCGGGTCACTTGGAACCCCTGCAAAGAATTACAAACGTGATAAGTGAATCCCGAATCCACACACCAAGTATCCGTGGGAATCGCCACTAAACACGTCTCAGTGACTAGGGAGAATTTACACATACCTCGAGGCTTTGGGCAGTCCTTTTTCCAATGTCCTGCTTTGCCACATCTGAAGCACTTTCCTCTCGGCTTCTACTTCTTGGCAATGCCTGCCTTGGGTCGATGACTGGCTCCTGCTTTCTTGCCACTCTCCCTCTTTTGCTTCCTGGCTTTGGGCCCAGTAGAGGAACCTGAGGGACCAACAGTAGCCAAGGCTTGCTTCTTCTCAGCGAAGAGGCTCTCAGCAGACACCAATGCAGTCATGAGCTCAGAGAGTGAATATGAGAGATTCCCCATATTATAGTTCAATCGAAACTGCTCAAAACTGGGAGGCAAGCTCTGAAGGATGATATCGACCTGGGTCTCCCCATCAATATCACCTCCCAATACCTCAATCTCATTGATGCAACCAATCATCTCCAGCACGTGATCTCTCACTGAAGTGCCCTCAGCCATCCTGGCATTCATGAGTTTCCTCATAGCTGACTGCCTGGCTGCCCTGCCCTGATGTCCAAACATCTCCCTGAGGTTGAGCATCATATCGTAAGCTGAGGTCATCAACTGATGCTGGTGCTGCAGTACACTCGACATGGAAGCCAAGATGTAGCACCTGGTCATCTCATCAGCTTTCTGCCACCTCGTATATGGCTCTCGCTGCTCAGGTGTGGCATCCTCACTGGGCTTAGAGGGGCACTCCTCAGTGAGCACGTACTTATAACCCTCAGCGGTTAGGACAATGTCCAGGTTTCGTTTCCAATCAATGTAATTAGGACCGGTGAGTTTGTTTTGGTTCAAAATGACAGCTAGCGGGTTGAACGACATATCAACTGAAAATAATGAAAAAAACATGTCTCAGTATACTTTTCGAAAATATTGAAAAATCCTCAGAAAAGAAATATAATCTTCTACCGACATCTCTCCCACCGGGATTAACGCAGGTCACGTAGGTGAACGTCTACGCCAACCCACATTCGTTCGAGAAGGACCAAAGTCCATTAATCTCATTATCTGACCAACGATCTTATGATCAATGAAATTAATAGTCGATAATTTTATCCGTACACGTAAATAGCGTTACCTCGTAGGAGGGATACTATAAACAGTACACTAAGTGTATGCCATTACGTGACTTCTAAGTTTGTTACTTAGGGTACTAATGCGCCTCGGTAGCGAGGGTGTCGCAACTTTTCCCAATTAAACGCACTATAGTCATCCCTTTAGAAATTCATTCCAGTGATATCTGTGATTGAAAACTCATCCGTAGGGAAGCCGTTTAACCACATCGCCAATGAACTCGTAATGGAGGCCATGGGGCTATTAACCAACCCGCTCCCACTTAGATTTTTAAAATAATTTCAATTCGCCCTAGTTTTCTCGGTTTTCCATTTTGGTTTTCTACGTAATTAGGAATCACCCAAAAATTAGGATAAACCAAAATCCGGGTTTTCTCGGTTTTCTACGTAATTAGGAATCACCCAAAATTACGATAAACCAAAACCCCACGTAATTAGGAATCACCCAAAATTACGATTAAACCAAAACTTGCGAATGTAATTAAGTTTGAGGATTTTTACGTTTTAACATGCAATATCTTAACTATGGATATTCGCACCCATAAAACCGTTGGAGTTTTAATATGCGAATAATCTACCTTAGTTAATTGCACATTACCTTTTAAAAAAAACTTTTGGTTTGAATTTCGTTCATGCAAAATAAAACGAAAATCACACAATCAACGAAAAAATCATAAATACGGGAAATTAAATAAAATAAAATTTCCCGACTATTATGGCCTTCTCTATCGTTGATTCCTTGACGCCTCGGTGACACTTCCCGTCGTGTCGCTCCCACTCGTTATTTGGATTCCTCTCGATTCACCCGGGTTTTCTCGGTTTATTCCGTAACTAGGAATCACCCAAAATTACAATAAACCAAAACCCGCGAATATAAGTTACCCAAAATAACGTCTTCGTCATAGTACAAAAATTCCTATATACAAAGGCGTTTTCTAGGAATTTAAAGACGACATGATTAGATCAAATCCTACTACAAGATTTTTCTAATCCTACATGGCTTCCAGCTCGTGGTTATTACTATTACAGAAATTTCCATTCAAAAATAAAACGAGCCCGGACATGTCCCGGGGTTTATGAATGAAAATTAAATTTCTACCATAATAGCCGGGAAACCAATAACCACATGTTTATACATTTCGACAAAAATAATAATGCCAAAATAAAGCCGTGTAATAAATCAAACAAGTATAAGACCGAAACCAACGCTCTGATACCAATTTGAAGGAAAACTGAACAAGCCCGGGCTAAATCGAAAACCTCATTTTCGTGCTATGCATTCCAGAATCGGAAGCTTTCGACCAAGCTCAGGCTCAAATTAGTTTACCCATGAACGGATCTAGGCTTATACTTATTTAATTTATTAATCGGGACACAAAAAATTAAATCTTTAATTAAAGCGGAACTTAAAGATTGTACCTTTTGTAGCGAAGTCCCTCGCTTAAAGAAAACCCTCTTTTCTTAGCTGCGATTTCCACAAGAAATCCAATCGATTCTCCGAGAAGACTTCGAATATTGCGTGGGCAATAATCTATCGAAGTTCCTTACTCAGCCCACAAAATACCCACTAGAAGAATCACTCGATAGAAATCAAAATCTGCTCAAAAATCTAATTAAACAGCCCCTCGCTGATTTCTTCTGCCACAAGCTAGCTGCCCAGTCCAGTCCGCAAGAAAACCCACCGTTAGAACTACAATATTTGGTCCCGATCTGTACAGTTTTATATTCACGGATCACTCTAATTAATTAGAAGATCAACATGAACTCAAAACCGGCTCAGGGCACCAATTAAAAGACAACATACTGCTGTAAATAAAAATGACGGACTGCAGCTTGCTTAGATAAAAACTGCTGACTGGCGGACTGTTGCAGCAAAAAAAACTGGGCTGCTGTTTGCTTGAAAAAACTGGCAGAATCAGCTAGAATAATCTGGGCAGGAGTTTAATCGTTTAAGCTTTGATTTTAGTTCGAGAGAATAAGAAAATTCTGGAAGAGAGAAAGGTCCGGGTGACCTTGAAGAAAAATTAAAGATGCAATTTTTAGAATTGATATCCCTTAGTTTCCTTTGGATACCCCACAGGCAGGCATTTGTTAGTTTTAGGTTCAAGCTTATTACTTTGTAAATGTTTTACATGAACTTGACAACCCCAAACTTGTAGATAGGACATATAGGGCTTTTAGCCCACCTATATCTCATATGGAGTATTATCTACTGCCTTTGATGAAATACGGTTTAGCAAGTAGGCAGCAGAAAGGAATGCGTAACCCCAAAAGGACGTAGAGAGAGTTGATCGAACCATATCTAATAGGGTCCGATTCCTCTTCTCGGATACACCATTCCATTGAGGCATTCCCGGTGGAGTTAGCTGTGAAACAATTCTATATTGCCTTAGATAGCAATCAAACTCATCACTTAGGTATTTACCTCCTCGATCAGAGCGAGTAGCCTTAATCCTTTTATCCAACTGATTCTCTGCTTCATATTAAACACTTTGAACTTTTCAAATGTCTACCTTTTATAACCATTGAAAGATTATATGCCCGAGCCCGGTCAAAAACTCACTTTCGTGCTACGCATTCCAGAATCGAAATCTTTGACCAGGCCTAGACTCTAGCACAATCGCTATTCAATCCTTGCTTGAAATGACATTGCACATGATCTTTGTTTGTAATCGTTTGATTTATTACGCAACAGTAATTTTTAATTAAAAGCGGAATCATAGAAAGTACCTCTTGAAGCGTAAAATCAGGTGATCATTTGTATGACTCAAGACTATGATTGCACGTTGTTTGGGCAACGATCTAGCGACCAATTGATTCGCAATCAACACAATTGAACTCGCCAGAAAAATTCAACAGCTCGTCGTCGCCTAAATTTCAATCGCCGCCGCTCTGGAATTTCCTTACCGTCACCGCTGCCTACCAAAATTTATCACCGGCCACCGCATTGGGACAAAATTTGGCCGCCCAAAGTTTATTCTATGGGGAGAAAATTATTTTCTCTCTCTAAACTTTCTCTCTCTAGTTTTCTTGTCTTGAAAACTTATGAGTTGTGTGTTATGTAATTGCTAATCCCTTGTCTATATATAAAGTTAGAAGAGAGCCCCAAGTTGGTTTAGAATTGGTCTTCCTAATGGGTTTAGGTAATTAATTAGTTTCCAAATCCAATTAGGTAAATAATCTAATAGGATAAACCAAATCCAATTAGATTTCCTAAGCTCTGGGATTTCCAAATTCTAATTGACACTTAAGACTTAATTAATTAATTAAATAATTTCACTTTGTTAATTACTTAATTAATCATTAGGAATAATTAATTAAATAATTAATTCTACTTATTCAATTAATCCATTACAAAATTAATCGTACCACTAATGGATTAATTTTTGCACTACCATCCTACACTTGAATTGCTTTCGGAACAACTAAATTAATTTATTCTTAATCTCCCCACATCAAAGATATAGTGCTCGTTATTATTAATTTACTGATAAATTAATTAATTAACTTCTTCAATTCTGAGACTAGTACCACTCGACCTTTTTACTATAGCGGACATAAGTCCACCGACCGGGTTTAGTATAATAAACATTACGAGCTCATCTCGGGAGCACTATCACCCTGGACGCACCGGTATATGGTTTCCTTTCGACAAGCAGCAGCACACCAAGTAACTAAACATGCACTCCAACCCACCGAGACTATTGGCCACAATTGACCTCACCCATTGGCAGATCAAAGTACACTATGTCTAATCCTCATACCCGCTCAAGTCTAGGGATTAAAAGATATAATACTAAGAATGATTTGTCAATTAAATCAGTACAAGACAAATCAATCTAAATGGTCAAGTTCAATACGCCTGGGCATATCTATACGATTCAATTAGTTTAGACAAACCAATTATCCGAATCATATAATAACCTAAACCGACGGCGTGTCCAAAACTGTCTCAGTTACGAACCTCATTTATATATTATGTCTTTCAACCAATGATGAGATCTATTGTGTCACACCAGACATCTCATCATCTAACTACATAATATAAATGGACTAAATATTCACAACATATAAACCAAAATATTAAATCGATATATTAACTGGAAAAAAGTTTAATATAAAGTAGCTTTAGTGTTCAAACCTAACAATCTCCTAGTAATACTTAAGTTGTGCTTTAAGTACATAACTACATTCAATCTTTTAGACTCTACAATATATCTAGAAAAACTATCATGACTTTCCTAAGTGTCTGATCCCCATGCCCTCCACGTGAGCCTCAAAGACTTTTGAAGTCAATGTCTTTGTGAACGGATCTGCAAGGTTATCCTGTGATTCTATCTTAGCCACGACCACGTCTTCCCTCTTGACGATATCTCGTATCAGGTGGTACTTGTGCTGTATATGTTTACTCGCTTTGTGGGCTAGTGGTTCCTTCAAGTTTGCTACTGTACCTTTGTTATCACATTATACTGTGATTGACTTCTGCAAGCCAGGAATCACGTCTAAGTCCACTAGGAAGTTCTTGAGCCACATTGCTTCTTTCACTGCCTCTGATGCGGCAACGTATTCAGCCTCCATGGTAGAGTCCGCCATGCATTTCTGCTTGACACTCCGCAAAACTATGGCTTCACCTCCCAAAGTTACATACCCTGAGGTAGACTTACTCTTGTCCCTGTCGCCTTGAAAATCTGAACCTGTGTAACCTCGGGGCACCAGCTCAGGCGCCTGATAGACCAACATTTGGTCTCTTGCTCTGCACAAATACTTGAGAATGTATTTTACTGCTTTCTAATAAGCTTTCATGGGGTTACTCTGATATCTGCTTACAATGCCAACGACATAACAGATATCAGGCATCGTACACAACATAGCATACATGAGATTTCCTGTTGCCGAAGCATAAGGAACTATCTTCATGGCATCCATCTCCTCAACAGTCTTGGGAGACTGTTCTTTAGATAGATGCACTCCGTGTCTGAAAGGTAGAAAACCTTTCTTGGAGTTCTGCATGTTAAAATGGGCCAGAATCGTATGTATGTATGAAGCTTAAGTGAGCGTTCATGAACGTTTTCTACAATCTCAAATTATCTTTATCCCAAGGATATGTGCCACTTCTCCTAAGTCCTTCATATCAAACTATTTGGACAGCCATGCCTTTACGTCTGATATGACTTTCTTGTTGTTGCTAATTAATAGAATGTTATCTACGTAAACCACAAAAAACACCACCGTGTTTCCATCATGTATGCGATATACACATTGCTCATCCGAACACTAAGTAAAACCGTAGGAATAGATTACTTCATCAAACCGGATGTTCCAAGATCTGGATACCTGCTTAAGTCTGTAAATGGACCTCTGAAGCCTGCAAACCTTATGCTCTTGGCCTTTCTCAACGAATCCCTCTGGTTGCTGCATGAAGATGGTTTCCTCAAGACTTCCATTAAGGAAAGCTGTCTTGACATTCATCTGCCATATCTCATAATCTAAATGAGCAGGTATGGCTAAGAAAATCCGGATTGACTTGAGAATGGCTACCGGGGAGATGGTTTCCTCATAATCAATTCCCTATTTCTAAGTATACCCCTTTGCCACCAGCCTAGTTTAAAGGTTTTAACCTTTCCATCAGGTCCTCTCCTGCATTTGTAAACCCACTTACATCCAATGGGCTTAATCCCATCAGGTATGTCCACAAGCTCCCAGACTTGATTGTTGTCCATCGACTCCGTTTTGGATATCATTGCCTTTCGCCAAGATTCTGCATCTCTATCTCAGAGCCTCATTGTAGTTCATTGGGTCAGGCCCAGGCACGCCTAGGACTAGGCCTGAGGCCTCTCTCACACCAATGAACTTGTCAGGCTGTCTCACAACCCTCCGCTACGACGAGACACCACCCGTGTAGGCACATCATCTGTGATATCTTGTGCAGTGTTTGGTGTATCTATTTGTGCTAGTGCATCAGGATTATCAGTTTGTCTCCTAAGCTCTTCTAGTACTATCTTGCTCTTGGGCTTGTGATCTAGGATATAGTCTTCCTCTAAAAACCTGGTGCTGGTACTAACCACCACCTTCTGATCTTTAGGACTATAAAACAGACCACCCTTCATTTCCCTAAGATATCCTATAAACAGCATTACTTCCGTTCTTGCATCTAACTTAGCCGCATCTGCCTTAAGCACATGTGTTGGATAACCCCAAATTCTAAGATGTCTTAGACTGGGCTTACGCCCGTTCCACAACTCTACTGGGGTTGAAGGCACGATTTTAGATAGTACAAGATTAAGGATTTACATTATTGTTTCTAAGGCATATCCCCAGAAAGAACTCAGAAAATCACTAATGCTCATCATTGACCTAACCATTTCCATGATAGTTTGATTCTTTCTTTCTGCTACACCGTTCTGCTGTGGTGTGCTAGGTGCAGACAACTGAGACTGAATTCCGACCTCACTGAGGTATTCTTGAAATTCGTGGGACAGATACTCACCACCATGATCTGATTGCATGTCTTGATACTTTTCCCGTGATGCTTCTCCACATCTGCCCGATACTCTTTGAATTTACTAAAGCATTCGAACTTGTAGCGCATTAGGTAAATGTACATGTACCTTGAGTAATCATCTGTGAACATCACGAAATACTCAAACCCACCTTGTGCTTGGACCAAAATTGGTCCACACAAGTCATAATGAATCAACTCTAATACTTCTTTGGCTCTATAACCTTTTGCTTTAAAAGGTCTCTTTGTCATTTTACCCTCCAAGCAAGATTTGCGGGTTGAATAACCGTCAATCTCTTATGTACCTAAAGGTCCATCATTGACCAACCTCTGAATCCTACTAAGGTTTATATGACCTAGCCTGAGATGTCAAAGATAGGTTTGATTCATTTCAGAAGGTTCTTTTCTCTTATTAAAGTTAGATGATGCACTATTTGTTTCTATGTTTTGCACAACAGGGAGTTAGATTTAACCACAAACAAATTATCTAATAATGAACCAGAACAAACAAGTTTGCCATATTTTCTAACAAAAAGTGTGCTATCAGAAAAAATAAACTTGAAACTAATCTTTAAGAGTTTAGAAACTGAAATAAGGTTCTTTCTAAAACTCGGTACATAAAGACAATTTGGTAAATCTAGTCTATGATTTTTGAAAAATAAACTAACTACTCACATTGCTTCTACTGACACTCTTATAGTGTCGCCCAAGTAGATGTCCAGCTCGCCTTCACTAAGCTTCCGGGTTACTTGGAACCCTTGCAAAGAATTAAAAACATGGTCAGTGGTGCCTGAATCCACACACCAAGTATCTGTGGGAATCGCCGCTAAACATGTCTCAGTAATTAAGGCATAAACTTCGTAATTTTAAGCTTTGGACAATCTGATTTTCAATGTCCCGTCTGATTGCACTTGCAGCACATGTCTTTTGACTTCTTCTTTGCAATATCTGGCATAAGCACAATTTGTGCCTTTTGAGCTATTCCCTCGAGCATTCTCTTCTTCTTTCCAGCCTCAGGCTTAGAAGAAGATTCTAAGCTTTAACTGCAACTAAAACTCGCTTCTTCTCTTGAAAAAGACTTTTGGCCGCCACAACTCTACTAAGAGCTCAGATGAAGTACACAACAATTGATTCATGTTGTAGTTCAACCGAAACTGCTCATAGCTTTGAGGTAAGTTCTGGAGGACAATATCGACTTTGGTTTCACCATTGATTTTGCCTCCCATTACCTCAACCTCGTTGATGTTACTAATCATGTCAATGACATGATCTCTCACAGGAGTGCTCTCAGTCATCGGGACAATGTCCAAATTACTACTCCAGTTGACATAGTTTAGACTAGTTAATTTGATGTCTTTCAATATTATAGCTAAAAGATTGAATGCCATATCGAATACTGTGAATTAAATAAATAGACAATAGTTTAGTGTTTAATCCTAGAATTTTGAAAATCATAAGAAATTCTAATAATTATTGACTTCCCTCAAAACAATAATTTAAACAACCAACATCTCATTTATCGGGATTCTCGCAAGCCACGATAGTGTGGACATTTACGCTAACCCATATTCATTTGAGAAGAACCAAGTTCATTAACTACACTATCTGACCAAACGATCTATTGATCAATGTAGCTAATAGCGTAGTTCATTAACTACGCTAACCCATATTACAAATCATACACTAAGTGTGCGGCATTACGTGACTGATGAGTTTGTTACCTCAGGATAGTGCGCCTCAGATGGAAAGGGTATCACATCTCTCTTAGTTAAACTTACTATAGTCATCTTACTTAGAAATTTATAATCTAGCTATCTCGTGGTTGGACTCATCCGAATGGAGGAAGGCCCTAATGCTAACGCGCAAGTCCATCCACATCACATATGAACCCGTAATGTTTGCTATGGGGATATTAAACTAACCCGCTCCCGCTTAGATTTCTAAATTGAGAGTTTTTTCGGTTTTAACATGCAATTAACTAATCCTAAGTTATGTACAAACATAAAACCAGGCATGCTTTTAAAATTATGCATCTAAAAGACAACACAAAAATTAAAGCACAAAAATTAAAACTATAAATACGGGAAATAAATACGAAAAATAAATTTTCTGACTATCATGGTTTTAATTGTTTCCATCTTCTGCCTTAATCTCGTGTCCCATCACGCCACTCGATGGATTGAGTCTTAAATTTCAAACAAAACGAACTTGTAGAAAAAATGGGCAAAACACGCGAACCAAACCAGCCGCGCGGAAACGATGCTGTCGGTAGCTGGCGCCGCCCCACCTCTGATTATTTCTTTGTTCATTCTACGTTATTCAGTCTTCTTGCAATTCATTCTGGGGTTTCCTGGGTTTACGAAATAACGATAACCCAAAACCCACGAATTCAAGTTGCCCACCATAACGCCTTCAATTACAAAAAAATTAATTCTTCTACTACAAGGCTTCTAGGAAAATTTTAAAAAATCGAATTACATAGAAAAAATCCTACTACAGATTTGATCTAATCCTACACAGCTTCCAGCACGTGATTTTACTATTCTAAACATTCATAATAAAACCAAACCCAGACATGTCCCGGAGTTTAATTAAAAACCATCATAGTCGGGATTTCTTAACCACCTGCAAATAAAACCATGTAGTAAATTGAACAAGCACAAAACTCAAAACCAGGCTCTGATACCAATTGAAAGATTATCTTTCCGAACCCAGTCAAAAACTCAATTTCGTGCTACGCACTCAAGAATCGGAATCTTTGACAAGACCTAGACTCTAGCATAATCGCAATTCAAATCCTTGCTTGAAATAACATTGCGTAGGATCTTGGTTTGTACTCGTTTCTATTTATCATGCAACAATAATTTCTAATTTAAAGCGGAATCATAAAAAGTACCTCTTGAAGCGTGAACTCAGGTGATCGCTTGTACGACTCAAAACTATGATCGCACGTTGTGTGGGCAATGATCTAGCGACCAATTGATCAGCAATCAACACAATTGAACTGTTAGTTTTGAATACAGAAAAGCTATGGCTTGTATCAAAAACTAATATCCACAGATGACATATCATTTTGTTTCAGTATAAATCTGTTCCTTTATATCATAGAACTAGATAACGGGGTGTCGTCAAACACAGTAGATACCGTTATTGGTTAAAGTATTGATATATAAAAAGTATGCTCGTAAGCGAGATAGTCTGAACATACTATCGGTATAGGTTATTCTGTGGTTTGGAAATTGGTTTATCTAGACTAGTTTAAATCACACAGATATGCCCGGGGCATATTGAGCACGACCAGTTTGGATAGAATTGACTTGTACTGATCGGCGTAGTCAATTCGGTCCTAGTATTCCGTCTCTCAATCCCGAGATTGGGACGGGCGTGAGGGTTGGGTGTCGTGTGCTTTGATTTGCCAAAGAGTGAGGTCAATTGAGGCCAATACCTCGGTAAGTTGGGTATGCGGTGTTTAGCTTCTTGCGTGCCGTTGCTGGTCGAAGGAATCCACGTACCGGTTCGCCGGGTTGATGGTGCTCCCGAGATGAGCTCGTAAGGTTATTATACTAAACCTGGCCAGTGAACTTTATGTTCGGTATAATAAAAGGTCGAGTGGTACTAATCTCGGAAACCAAGAAGTCGGTGAATTAATTTGTCAGTAAATTGATAAATCGACGAGCACTAGATTTTTAATGTGGGGAGATAGAAGAAATAATAATGGCGCGATGTAAAGTCGTTTTCGAGCGATAGTTCCATAATTGGTCCGATAGTGGTACGACCGATTATGCGTTTGACTAATCGACAAGGTAAATTAATTAATCCGAAGGGTTTAATTAATATTTAATCGACGAAGTGAATTTAGAAATTAATTCGATTTTGAATTAATTAATTCTAAGGGTTCGATTAAATTAAATTAACAAAGTGGATTGAATAAATTAATTTAAATGGGTCGATTGGAGTTGATTAGTCGGGAAGACTTAGCGGTCAACGAAAGTCAAATTTTAAGGCCTAACTCGAGAGCCCATTAGGTCTCCAATCGAGCTCCTATAAATAGAAGACTTGCAGCCCAAGTTTTTTTTTTAATGAAAAAAATTCTGCAAGACAAGAAATTGTCTTCTAGAGAGAGAAAGGGGTTAGAGGAAAAATTGCATCTTTAATTTTTCTTCAAGGTCACCCGGACCTTTCTCTCTTCCAGAATTTTCTTATTCTCTCGAACTAAAATCAAAGCTTAAACGATTAAACTCCTGCCCAGATTATTCTAGCTGATTCTGCCAGTTTTTTCAAGCAAACAGCAGCCCAGTTTTTTTTGCTGCAGCAGTCCGCCAGTCAGCAGTTTTTTTCTAAGCAAGCTGCAGTCAGTCATTTTTATTTACAGCAGTATGTTGTCTTTTAATTGGTGCCCTGAGCCGGTTTTGAGTTCATGTTGATCTTCTAATTAATTAGAGTGATCCGTGAATATAAAACTGTACAGATCGGGACCAAATATTGTAGTTCTAACGGTGGGTTTTCTTGCGGACTGGACTGGGCAGCTAGCTTGTGGCAGAAGAAATCAGCGAGGGGCTGTTTAATTAGATTTTTGAGCAGATTTTGATTTCTATCGAGTGATTCTTCTAGTGGGTATTTTGTGGGCTGAGTAAGGAACTTCGATAGATTATTGCCCACGCAATATTCGAAGTCTTCTCGGAGAATCGATTGGATTTCTTGTGGAAATCGCAGCTAAGAAAAGAGGGTTTTCTTTAAGCGAGGGACTTCGCTACAAAAGGTACAATCTTTAAGTTCCGCTTTAATTAAAGATTTAATTTTTTGTGTCCCGATTAATAAATTAAATAAGTATAAGCCTAGATCCGTTCATGGGTAAACTAATTTGAGCCTGAGCTTGGTCGAAAGCTTCCGATTCTGGAATGCATAGCACGAAAGTGAGGTTTTCGATTTAGCCCGGGCTTGTTCAGTTTTCCTTCAAATTGGTATCAGAGCGTTGGTTTCGGTCTTATACTTGTTTGATTTATTACACGGCTTTATTTTGGCATTATTATTTTTGTCCAAATGTATAAACAGGTGGTTATTGGTTTCCCGGCTATTATGGTAGAAATTTAATTTTCATTCATAAACCCCGGGACATGTCCGGGCTCGTTTTATTTTTGAATGGAAATTTCTGTAATAGTAATAACCACGAGCTGGAAGCCGTGTAGGATTAGAAAAATCTTGTAGTAGGATTTGATCTAATCATGTCGTCTTTAAATTCCTAGAAAACGCCTTTGTATATAGGAATTTTTGTACCATGACGAAGACGTTATTTTGGGTAACTTATATTCGCGGGTTTTGGTTTATTGTAATTTTGGGTGATTCCTAATTACGGAATAAACCGAGAAAACCCGGGCGAATCGAGAGGAATCCAAATAACGAGTGGGAGCGACACGACGGGAAGTGTCACCGAGGCGTCAAGGAATCAACGATAGAGAAGGCCATAATAGTCGGGAAATTTTATTTTATTTAATTTCCCGTATTTATGATTTTTTCGTCGATTGTGTGATTTTCGTTTTATTTTGCATGAACGAAATTCAAACCAAAAGTTTTTCCAAAAGGTAATGTGCAATTAACTAAGGTAGATTATTCGCATATTAAAACTCCAACGGTTTTATGGGTGCGAATATCCATAGTTAAGATATTGCATGTTAAAACGTAAAAATCCTCAAACTTAATTATATTCGCAAGTTTTGGTTTAATCGTAATTTTGGGTGATTCCTAATTACGTGGGGTTTTGGTTTATCGTAATTTTGGGTGATTCCTAATTACGTAGAAAACCGAGAAAACCCGGATTTTAGTTTATCGTAATTTTTGGGTGATTCCTAATTACGTAGAAAACCGAAATGGAAAACCGAGAAAACTAGGGCGAATTGAAATTATTTTAAAAATCTAAGTGGGAGCGGGTTGGTTAATAGCCCCATGGCCTCCATTACGGGTTCATTGGCGATGTGGTTAAACGGCTTCCCCATCGGATGAGTTTTCAATCACAGATATCGCTGGAATGAATTTCTAAAGGGATGACTATAGTGCGTTTAATTGGGAAAAGTTGCGACACCCTCGCCATCCGAGGCGCATTAGTACCCTAAGTAACAAACTTAGAAGTCACGTAATGGCATACACTTAGTGTACTGTTTATAGTATCCCTCCCATCGAGGTAACGCTATTTACGTGTACGGCTAAAATTATCGACTATTAATTTCATTGATCATAAGATCGTTGGTCAGATAATGAAATTAATGAACTTCGGTTCTTCTCGAACGAATGTGGGTTGGCGTAAATGTTCACCCATCGTGACCTGCGTTAATCCCGGTGGGAGAGATGTCGGTAGAAGATTATATTTTTTTTCTGAGGATTTTTCAATATTTTCGAAAAGTATACTGAGACATGTGTTTTTTCATTATTTTCAGTTGATATGTCGTTCAACCCGCTAGCTGTCATTCTGAACCAAAACAAACTCACCGGTCCTAATTACATTGATTGGAAACGAAACCTGGACATTGTCCTAACCGCTGAGGGTTATAAGTACGTGCTCACTGAGGAGTGCCCCCCTAAGCCCAGTGAGGATGCCACACCTGAGCAGCGAGAGCCATATACGAGGTGGCAGAAAGCTGATGAGATGACCAGGTGCTACATCTTGGCTTCCATGTCGAGTGTACTGCAGCACCAGCATCAGTTGATGACCTCAGCCTACGATATGATGCTCAACCTCAGGGAGATGTTTGGTCATCAGGGCAGGGCAGCCAGGCAGTCAGCTATGAGGAAACTTATGAATGCCAAGATGGCTGAGGGCACTTCAGTGAGAGATCACGTGCTGGAGATGATTGGTTGCATCAATGAGATTGAGGTATTGGGAGGTGAGATTGATGGGGAAACCCAGGTCGATATCATCCTTCAGAGCTTGCCTCCTAGTTTTGAGCAGTTTCGATTGAACTATAATATGGGGAATCTCTCATATTCACTTTCTGAGCTCATGACTGCATTGGTGTCTGCTGAGAGCCTCTTCGCTGAGAAGAAGCAAGCCTTGGCTACTGTTGGTCCCTCAGGTTCCTCTGCTGGGCCCAAAGCCAGGAAGCAAAAGAGGAAGAGAGGCCAGAAAGCAGGAGCTAGTCATCGACCCAAGGCAGGCATTGCCAAGAAGCAGAAGCCGAGAGGAAAGTGCTTCAGATGTGGCAAAGCAGGACATTGGAAGAAGGACTGCCCAAAGCCTCGAGGTATGTGTAAATTCTCTCTAGTTACTAAGACGTGTTTAGCGGCGATTCCCACGGATACTTGGTGTGTGGATTCGGGAGCCACTGATCACGTTTGTAATTCTTTGCAGGGGTTCCAAGTGACCCGGCTGCTTAGAGAGGGAGAGTTGCAGGTCTACCTTGGGGATACTACCAGAGTTTCTGTGGCTGCAGTGGGAGTTATTAGTCTTTATTTTTCAGACTCTATTTTATATTTGAAGGATTGTCTTTATGTACCTAGTTTTCGAAAGAATTTGCTTTCAGTTTCGAAACTTGTTTTGGATGGTTATAAGTGTGTATTTTCTGATGGTTCGGTTTTTATAAGAAAATGCCAGAAACTTATATGTTCCGGTACATTGGTTGACAATCTGTTTTTAATCAAGACTTACTCCCCAGTTATGCAAAACACAGAAACTAGTAACTCATCACTAAATCACAATAAGAGAAAGGAATCTTCCCCTTTGAATCAGACTTATCTTTGGCACCTGAGACTAGGTCATATCAACCTTAGTAGGATTCAAAGGTTGGTCAAGAGTGGGTCTTTGGACTTACTAGATATTGACAACTATTCAACCTGTGAGTCCTGCTTGGAGGGTAAAATGACCAAGAGGCCTTTTAAGGCGAAGGGGTATAGGGCCAAAGAGGTTTTAGAGTTGATTCATTCTGACGTGTGTGGGCCTATGTCAGTTCAGGCTAGAGGTGGTTATGAGTATTTCGTGACTTTCACGGATGATTACTCTAGATATGGATACATATACCTGATGCGCCACAAGTCTGAATGCTTTGGCAAGTTCAGAGAATTCAAGGCAGAGGTGGAGAACCATCTGGGTAAGAGTATCAAGTCACTGCGGTCTGATCGCGGTGGCGAATACCTCTCTAGTGAATTTAGGACCTATTTGTCAGAGGAGGGTATTCAGACCCAGTTGTCTGCACCTGGCACACCCCAGCAGAATGGTGTAGCAGAGAGGAGGAACAGGACTCTTATGGAGATGGTTAGATAGATGATGAGTTACAGTGAGTTGCCTACCTCGTTTTGGGGTTATGCCTTAGAGACAGCATGTTTTATCCTCAACCTTGTGCCATCTAAGTCTGTGCCTACGACCCCAGTAGAGTTGTGAGGTGGGCGTAAGCCTACTCTGAGACATCTCAGGATTTGGGGTTGTCCAGCACATGTGCTCGAGGCAGATGCAGGCAAGTTAGAGGCAAGATCTAAGGTTATGCTGTTTGTAGGCTACCCCAAAGGAACGAGAGGTGGTTTATTTTATAGTCCTCAGGATCAGAAGGTGGTGGTCAGCACCAATGCCAGATTTCTTGAGGAGGACTATATTTTAGTTCACAAGTCAAACAGCAAGGTAGTATTGGAAGAGCTTAGAAGTCAGTCCACTATTCCAGATGCACACGTACAGGAAGACACACCACAGGAAACTGCACGCACTATCACAGATAATGCTCTTACACAGGCTGCGCTTCGTCGTAGTGGGAGGGCTGTGAGACAGCCCGAGAGGTACATGGGTTTGGGTGAGTCTTCGGATTTTATCCCTGGTGCTCATGAACCAGACCCAGTTAACTACAATGAGGCTCTCCAGGATAAAGATGCAGATTCTTGGCAGAGAGCGATGATTGCTGAGATGGGTTCTATGGACTCAAATCAAGTCTGGGAGCTGGTAGACCTTCCTGATGGGTTTAGGCCTATTGGGTGCAAATGGGTCTACAAGCGAAAGAGAGGATCTGACGGGAGGGTTGAGACCTTCAAGGCTAGGCTTGTGGCGAAAGGGTATACTCAGAAAGAAGGGATCGATTATGAGGAGACCTTTTCCCCGGTAGCTATGCTTAAGTCGATCCGGATTCTCTTGGCCATAGCTGCTCATATGGATTATGAGATATGGCAGATGGACGTCAAGACAGCTTTCCTTAATGGAAGTCTTGAGGAGACCATCTTTATGCAGCAACCAGAGGGCTTCATTGTTAAGGGCCAAGAGCACAAGGTATGCAGGCTTAGGAGGTCCATTTATGGACTTAAGCAAGCATCCAGATCTTGGAACATTCGTCTTGATGAGGTTATCCAGTCCTATGGATTCACTCAGTCTCCGGATGAGCAGTGTGTTTATTGCAGGCGTGATGGTGAGATAGTGGTGTTCCTCGTACTTTATGTAGATGACATTCTTCTTATTGGCAACAGTAAGAAGGTGTTGTCAGACGTAAAGGCATGGCTGTCCAGGCAATTCGATATGAAGGATTTGGGAGAGGCTGGACATATCCTTGGGATCAAGATTATTCGAGATCGTAGGAGACGTTCTCTGACTCTCTCACAGGCATCCTACATAGACACGATTCTGGCCCGTTTTAACATGCAGAACTCCAAGAAGGGTTCACTACCCTTCAGGCATGGAGTGCATTTGTCTAAGGAGCAGTGTCCTAAGACTGCTGAGGAGATAGATGCCATGAAGGCGGTACCCTATGCTTCTGCAGTGGGTAGCCTCATGTATGCTATGTTGTGCACGAGGCCTGATATTTGCTTTGCCGTTGGCATGGTTAGCAGATATCAGAGTAACCCTGGGAAGGCTCACTGGGAGGCAGTAAAATGCATTCTCAAGTACTTGCGCAGGACGAGAGATTATGTCCTAGTTTATAGAGCGCAGGAGCTTGTACCATTGGGTTACACAGATTCGGACTTTCAAGGAGATATGGACAAGAGTAAGTCTACCTCTGGGTTTGTGTTTACTCTAGGAGGTGGAGCCATAGTATGGAAGAGTGTCAAGCAGAAATGCGTGGCGGACTCTACCATGGAGGCCGAGTACGTTGCCGCTTCAGAGGCAGCGAAAGAGGCTGTATGGCTCAGGAGCTTCCTGATGGACTTAGATGTGGTTCCAGAGTTGCCTAGGTCTATCACAGTTTATTGTGATAACAATGGTGCAGTTGCTAACTCAAGGGAACCACGAGCCCATAAGGCGAGTAAACACATAGAGCGCAAGTACCACCTGATACGAGAGATCGTAAAGAGGGGAGACGTGATCGTGGCCAAGATAGCTTCAGAGGACAACCTTGCAGATCCTTTCACCAAGCCATTGACCCCAAAGGTCTTTGAGAGGCAAGTGGAGGGCATGGGAGTCAGATTCTTGAGAGAGCCAAGTCAGTGAGCTTAAAGGTGTTTTGGAAATTTCATTATGACAGCAGTGTAATAGCGGGTTGGACAGTTTTTTGCACTTCTTAGCATAGCTTTGAGTATTAGTGGGAGATTGTTAGTTTTGAATACAGAAAAGCTATGGCTTGTATCAAAAACTAATATCCACAGATGACATATCATTTTGTTTCAGTATAAATCTGTTCCTTTATATCATAGAACTAGATAACGGGGTGTCGACAAACACAGTAGATACCGTTATTGGTTAAAGTATTGATATATAAAAAGTATGCTCGTAACCGAGATAGTCTGAACATACTATCGGTATAGGTTATTCTGTGGTTTGGAAATTGGTTTATCTAGACTAGTTTAAATCACACAGATATGCCCGGGGCATATTGAGCACGACCAGTTTGGATAGAATTGACTTGTACTGATCGGCGTAGTCAATTCGGTCCTAGTATTCCGTCTCTCAATCCCGAGATTGGGACGGGCGTGAGGGTTGGGTGTCGTGTGCTTTGATTTGCCAAAGAGTGAGGTCAATTGAGGCCAATACCTCGGTAAGTTGGGTATGCGGTGTTTAGCTTCTTGCGTGCCGTTGCTGGTCGAAGGAATCCACGTACCGGTTCGCCGGGTTGATGGTGCTCCCGAGATGAGCTCGTAAGGTTATTATACTAAACCTGGCCAGTGAACTTTATGTTCGGTATAATAAAAGGTCGAGTGGTACTAATCTCGGAAACCAAGAAGTCGGTGAATTAATTTGTCAGTAAATTGATAAATCGACGAGCACTAGATTTTTAATGTGGGGAGATAGAAGAAATAATAATGGCGCGATGTAAAGTCGTTTTCGAGCGGTAGTTCCATAATTGGTCCGATAGTGGTACGACCGATTATGCGTTTGACTAATCGACAAGGTAAATTAATTAATCCGAAGGGTTTAATTAATATTTAATCGACGAAGTGAATTTAGAAATTAATTCGATTTTGAATTAATTAATTCTAAGGGTTCGATTAAATTAAATTAACAAAGTGGATTGAATAAATTAATTTAAATAGGTCGATTGGAGTTGATTAGTCGGGAAGACTTAGCGGTCAACGAAAGTCAAATTTTAAGGCCTAACTCGAGAGCCCATTAGGTCTCCAATCGAGCTCCTATAAATAGAAGACTTGCAGCCCAAGTTTTTTTTTTAATGAAAAAAATTCTGCAAGACAAGAAATTGTCTTCTAGAGAGAGAAAGGGGTTAGAGGAAAAATTGCATCTTTAATTTTTCTTCAAGGTCACCCGGACCTTTCTCTCTTCCAGAATTTTCTTATTCTCTCGAACTAAAATCAAAGCTTAAACGAATAAACTCCTGCCCAGATTATTCTAGCTGATTCTGCCAGTTTTTTCAAGCAAACAGCAGCCCAGTTTTTTTTGCTGCAACAGTCCGCCAGTCAGCAGTTTTTTTCTAAGCAAGCTGCAGTCCGTCATTTTTATTTACAGCAGTATGTTGTCTTTTAATTGGTGCCCTGAGCCGGTTTTGAGTTCATGTTGATCTTCTAATTAATTAGAGTGATCCGTGAATATAAAACTGTACAGATCGGGACCAAATATTGTAGTTCTAACGGTGGGTTTTCTTGCGGACTGGACTGGGCAGCTAGCTTGTGGCAGAAGAAATCAGCGAGGGGCTGTTTAATTAGATTTTTGAGCAGATTTTGATTTCTATCGAGTGATTCTTCTAGTGGGTATTTTGTGGGCTGAGTAAGGAACTTCGATAGATTATTGCCCACGCAATATTCGAAGTCTTCTCGGAGAATCGATTGGATTTCTTGTGGAAATCGCAGCTAAGAAAAGAGGGTTTTCTTTAAGCGAGGGACTTCGCTACAAAAGGTACAATCTTTAAGTTCCGCTTTAATTAAAGATTTAATTTTTTGTGTCCCGATTAATAAATTAAATAAGTATAAGCCTAGATCCGTTCATGGGTAAACTAATTTGAGCCTGAGCTTGGTCGAAAGCTTCCGATTCTGGAATGCATAGCACGAAAGTGAGGTTTTCGATTTAGCCCGGGCTTGTTCAGTTTTCCTTCATGAACTCACCGAAAAAATTCAACAGCTCGTCGCCACCGGAATTTCAACCGCCGCCGCCTTGGGACAAAATTCGGCCACCCAAAGTTTATTTTAGAGGGAGAAAATTACATTCTCTCTCTAGTTTTATTGTCTTGAAAACTTATGAGTTGTGTGTTATGTAATTGCTAATCCCTTGTCTATATATAGAGTTACAAGAGAAACTCCAAGTTGGTTTAGGATTGGTCTTCCTAATGGGTTTAGGTAATTAATTAGTTTCCAAATCCAATTAGGTAACTAATCTAGTAGGATAAACCAAATCCAATTAGATTTCCTAATCTCTAGGATTTCCTAATTCTAATTGAAAATTAAGACCTAATTAATTAATTAATTAATTCCACTTTGTTAAGTACTTAATTAACCCTTAGGAATAATTAATTAAATAATTAATGCTACTTATTCAATTAACCCATTACAAAATTAATCGTACCACTAACGAACTAATTGTTGCATTACTATCCTACACTAGAATTGCTTTCGGAAAAAGTAAATTAATTTATTCTTAATCTCCCACATCAAAGATATAGTGCTCGTTAATTTATTAATTTACTGATAAATTAATTAATTAACTTCTTTAATTCCGAGACTAGTACCACTCGACCTTTTTACTATACCGGACATAAGTTCACCGGCCGGGTTTAGTATAATAAACATTACGAGCTCATATCGGGAGCACCATCACCCTGGACACCCCGGTACATAGTTTCCTTTCGACAAGCAGCAGCACACCAAGTAACTAAACACGCGCACCCAACCCATCGAGACTATTGGCCACAATTGACCTCACCCATTGGCAGATCAAAGTACACTATGTCTAATCCTCATACCCGCTCAATACTAGGGATTAAGAGATAGAATACTAAGAACGATTTGTCTATTAAATCAGTACAAGACAAATCATTCTAAATGGTCAAGTTCAATACGCCATGGGCATATCTATATGATTTAATTAGTTTAGACAAACCAATTATCCGAATCATATAATAACCTAAACGGATAGCGTGTCCAAAGCTGTCTCGGTTACGAACCTCATTTATATATTATGTCTTTTAACCAATGATGAGATCTACTGTGTCACACCAGACACCTCATCAACTAACTACATAATATAAATTGACTAAATATGCACAACATATAAACCAAAATATTAAATTGATATATTAACTGGGAAAAAGTTTAATACAAGCATAGCTTTAGTATTCAAACCTAACAACCATATCTCATTTAGTTATCAGTGAAAGTGATGAAGTAAACGAATCCACATCTGCTTGTGTGTGCATTGGGCTACATACATCTGCATGTATTAGGGCCAATAGCTCACTAGTCCTTTCTTATTTCATAAAATAGACTATTTTTCATTTTTCCTTGAAAGCACGGTTCACACGTGTCATGAGATTCATAATCAAATGACCCAATGACTCCATCTCATGAAATCTTTGAACACGTTTCTTGCTAATGACAGTGCCATAGGTATGAAGGATTTTTCTCGACACACTTTACATTTTCTCTTCCAATGACATTCATTGTGATAGAAACATATAGTGTCATTTCTGGGTTTAGTTTCAGAATATGGCTTGGCTTTGGCAGCAGTCTTACTGCGTGCCTCCTTGTTCCCAACAACTTTGCCTTGCCTTTGAACTTTCTCTTATTCACTTTGCCATTTTCAACCAGCAACACTTGAATACCCTTCTTAATGGTCTGTTCAGTATTTTTCAGCATCTCATGCATGTTGAAATTTACTATGAAGTCATTGTGCTCATCTGGCATCGAAGCCAAACTGACATCAATGTCTAATTTCCTGGCAGATGTACACCTCTCTAGAGTATCAGTATACTCTTTTATCTTGACTAGATGAATACTCACAAATGAACCATTCGTCATCTTACAGGAAATTTAATGCTATCAATGTAACAAACCTTTCGTTACTGTCCTGCTCTTAGAACACTTTTCCTTAGTGAAACATAAATATGAAATGCTTCCATATTCTTGTTTTTTGAAGCAAACCTCAAAAAAACATGTCACATCATTGGATCGGTTCCTTTTTGCCTTCCAAAGACATTTTGAGCAACCTCTGTAGCATTTTCGGGTGTTTCGGGCAAAGTAGCTTCTAAGACAATAACTTCCTTTCTTGTTTTAAAATGTTTCTGATGGACAGTTATTTGAAATTTAAGTGCAAGATAATGTCATCGACAAAAGAATGATGCAAAATATTAGAATGATTTTTTAAAATCATTTCCACAATAGCCAAAATTGAAATCCGGTATAATTTTGTGTTGGTGCTGGATTGTGGATTGAAAATCCACAAAGAACCAAACCCCAATCTTGTTTGGCAAGTATCGTATGGATCGGGCCCTTTTGGTATGCAACGTTCAAATCACATCTCATGCAACTTAACGCTTTCCAATTGCATCACTATGCAATTTTTCGGTGATAGGATGAACATTCCAAATGTTTGACACCATCCTATCATTGCAAAAACCGCATCCTAGTCAACTGTTAGGTTGTACACCTATGACCGATTTAAGTCAAACCATCCCTTGAACCTTCAAATCAATAGATACCCCAACAGTTTTTTCACCCTCAGTGATAGTGATAAAGTGGGTTACCATATTATGTGACAACTAGCCTCACGAAGAAAGCCTGAAGCCCTTGTGCTCTCCAAGTCCAACAGATGTTCGACGCCTAGACAAGCCCCCAAGTATGGAAGCAAATTTACAACTTAAATTTTTAGGTTTTTTTTTTCTAAGTCAAACCTTCTCTCGAAACTTCACATTAATAGATACCCAAACAGTTTTTCCACCTTTAGTGGTAGTGATCAAGTTGGGTACCACATTATGTGACAACTCGCCTCGCAAAGAAAACCTAACGGCCCCTGGTTACCCCAAGCGGTTCAGATCACATGTTCGATGCATGACGAGCCCCTCAAGTATGGAAGCAATTTTATGACTTAGGTTTTTAGGGATTTAGTTTGAATGACTTAGCATGCATTTCGTTTTTCATCATTCACACAATATATATATATATATATCACATATATATATAAGTGAATAAATAAATATAATGAATTTGGGCTCTAATCTATTCCAATTTTTAAATTGTCTTTGTCTTCATTTGGGCCTCCTTTGTTGGTTTTCAATTCCTTGGCTCTGTCTTGGACTCCTTAGAATTACAACTTGGGTCTATCTAATCTATTCTAATCTCTAATACAAATAATTTTAATAGGCTCGCAGGCCCCCAAAATTACAACCAATTTTAAAAGAAATAATAAAGCCCAATTCATGCATGAAAACATATAAATGCACAATTAAGAATGCTTCATACAAGCCATTTTTAATTTAAGCCGAATAATTTAAAATATTGTGTATTTGAATATTTCCAAAATATTATACACTATAAAATTGCTCGTGTCTTAACCAATTTTAATCAATCTTTCTTCTTGTTCAATCATTCATGAAAATGATGCATGAACTTACTTATGATATATGAATCACATACAATTTAAACACTTTAAATTTAAATGCATAAATAAATCCTGTACAAAATAAAACAATAATAAAGTAATTAATTATTTCAAATTTATTAATTATTATTTTATTTACTAATATCCTAATCTCATTAAGATAATTACTTTCATTTTAATTTTTAAATATTTCGAAACTTTAAAACCTTATCTCAAAGATTTTAAAATAAATCCTAATTAATTATCATTACTCTCATTAATATAATTATTTAAATTTAAAACCTTAAAACTTTAAATATTTAAATATTTTAAATATTTTGATAGGATAAGAATTTAAAATTTAATCCTATCTTATATTTAAAATAAAATATGATAAGATAATTTAATTTTATCCAAAATTTAAAAATAAAATCTTATTGATGAGGTTGAAATTCATAATTATATTTTGTGCAAATTTAGGGCAATTAAGATGCATTGTGGTAACTCTAATGGGCTGTTTTTGCATTTGTAGGGAGAAGGTTTTGTTTAGAGCAAAACGGGCTATTTTGGATGATTTTTGAAAGAATTGAAAGTTGGGAAGACGAAGAAAAACTACTTGTGCTGGACTGAAGAGTTTAAGAGTGATGAGAACAAAAGAATTTAGGCTTTATATTGAGACACATAATTTAATTATGTAAAATAAAATTTTGTAATTAATTAGCATTGGGTTTTAGATATTTAGTTTGGGTTAATTTGGTAGAAAGTGAGCCGGGTTTAGTGGGAAAGTGATATGCTTTATTGTTGGGTTTAAATACTAATGTTTTGCTTGTATTAAACTATTTTTCAGTTTTATATATCAATTAAATATTTTAGTTAAATTGTTTATATGTTTTACATATGTTGTCCATTTATATTATGTAGTTAGATGATGAGGTGTCTAGTGTGACACAGTAGATTTCGTCGTTGGTTAAAAGACATAATATATAAATGAGGTTCGTAACAGAGACAGTTTCGGACACACTATCAGTTTAGGTTATTATGTGATTCTGAAATTGGTTTGTCTAAACTGATTGAATCATATAGATATGCCCGGGCATATTGAACTTGGCAAATTAGGATGAATTGTATTGTACTAATTTAATAGACTATTCATTCATAGTATTCTATCTCTTAATCCCTATACTCGAGTAGGCATGAGTATTAAACATAGTGTACTTTGATCTACCAAAGAATGAGGTCGCTTGAGCCCAATAGTCTCGGTAGGTTGGGTGCGAGTGTTTAGTTGCTTGGCAAAGGTAGATTTAATTAATTAAGTAATTAATTAATCCTTGTATCAATTGGTTGTGAATCAGATCAGGAACTGGATTGAGGATAAGGGAATACTTGTGTCAGTTGGTTGTGAATCAGACCAGGAACTGGATTAAGGATAAGTGAATCATTGTGTCAGTTGGATGTGAATCAGTCCAGGAACGGGATTGAAGTAAAACACAAACCCAATGGGAAAGCCAATCCTAAACCAACTTGGGGTCTCTTTTGTAACTCTATAAATGGACAAGAGATTAGCAATTCACAATACACAATTCATAAGTTTCATGCTCTTAAGAAACTTAGAGAGAGAAAGATAGAGATAGAAAGAGAATAAGATTAATTTCTCAAAACTTCCCCTCGGGTTACGTGCACATGGTCAGCTGTGGTCCCCATTCTCCGATAGCTACTTATAAATTTGACCGGTGCCACTTTTTATCTCACAGGGGAAGTGCGTGAAACAAAAGCGTGGCAGAATCTCGATTTTCTTCTGCGGCACGTTGAATCACGTGCAGTGCGGCGGAGGTGCTGGTTTGTCCGACGATTGTGGTGGATTTGCTGATTGTTGGTTCGTTGCCCACACAACATACGAGCTGGTCTCGAGTCATACAAGCGATCACCTAAGTACACGATTCAAAAGGTAATTCTTAAACTTCCGCTTTAATTACGAATTTATTGTTGCATGGCAAATCGAACAAGAAGAAGCTAAGATCCTGTGCAATGTTATTTTAAGCAAGGATTAGAATAGCGATTGTGCTAAAGTCTAGGCCTTGTCAAGAGTTCTGATTCTAGAATGCGTAGCACGAAAGTGAATTTTTGACCGGTCCCAGACATATAATCTTTCATTTATTAGGTATTTTTGGCGATGACAGAGGACGTTTTTGGGGGGACACCATTCTTTTGACTCAATTTTGCGGACAACAGCTTTGGAGCTGGGTCATGCGACTACTACTCTGAGTACTCTTTATAATTCTTTGATTCTAGTTTTAATTTATGCAGCACAATTTTTTTATAATGTTTAGTTTTTCAATGATGTGTAACTAACTCCTTAGTCTAGTCAAAGGAATTGAACCCTTCGATGTTGGTTGAATTGTGAGATCTAACTATTTTTAATATTAATTAATTCATGCTTATTTATTTATTCTTGTGATTTGTCTTGCGTACTATTTGACACTGTTTGGATCGCTGGTAGCATGCAAACTTCCTAGGTAGTCTAATCAACTTGAATACACGAGGTTCGGTATTTTTAAGAGTTTCAATACAACAAATCACGTGGTACGTAGGTTAGCGCATTTAAGAGAATAAATAATCAAATTGCAATTTAAAAAGGTTTGCCTAATTGTTGTTTGAATTGGGTCATTGCCTATTATTTTCTAGGTGTTGGAAATGAATACATAAGCTATGTTTGTATTGTACATTTTCCCAGTAATATATCGATTTATGTTTTGGTTATATTTTGTTGTGCATGATATGTCCATTTATATTATGTAAGTAGATGATGAGCTGTCTTGTGTGACACAGTAGATCTCATCATTGGTTAAAAACATAATATATAAATGAGGTTCGTAACCGAGACACCTTTGGACAAACTGTCAGTTTAGGTTATTATGTGATTCGGATAATTGGTTTGTCTAAACTAATTAAATCATATAGATATGCCCGCGGCGTATTAAACTTGACCATTAGGAATGATTTGTGTTGTACTGATTTAATAGACAAATCGTTCTAGGTATTCTATCTCTTAATCGAGCGGGCATGAGGATTAGACATAGTGTACTTTGATCTGCCAATGGGTGAGGTCTATTGAGGCCAATAATCTCTGTAGGTTGGGTGCGCGTGTTTAGTTGCTTGGTGTGCTGCTGCTTGTCGAAAGGAAATCATGTACCGGTGCGTCCGGGGTGATGGTGCTCCCGAGATAAGCTCGTTATGTTTATTATACTAAACCCAGCTGGTGGACTTATGTCCGGTATAGTAAAAAGGTCAAGTGGTACTAGTCTCAGAATTAAAGAAGTTAATAAATTAATTTATCCGTAAATTAATAAATTAACGAGCACTATATCTTTGATGTAGAGAGATTATGAATAAATTAATTAAGTTGTTCCGGAAGCAATTCTGGTGTAGGATGGTAGTACCGTAATTAATCCGTTAGTGGTACGATTAATTATGTATTGGGTTATTAACAAAGGTAGATTTAATTAATTAAGTAATTAATTAATCATTGTGTCAGTTGGTTGTGAATCATACCAGGAACTGGTTTGGGATAAGTGAATCACTGTATCATTTGGATGTGTATTAATCCAAGAACAGGATTGAAGGAACAGAAACCCAGTAGGAAGGCCAATCCTAAACCAACTTGAGGTCTCTTTTGTAACTCTATATATAGACAAGGGATTAGCTATTCAAGAGACATTTTTCAGAAATACAATTCATAAGTTTTCAATACAAGAAAACTAGAGAGATAAAATCATAGAGAGAGAAATAAATTTCTCCCTCAATCTCGGATTTTATAAGGAAAACTGTGGCTCAATTTTTCCTCTGTGTTGGCCGAAATTTTGGTCTGTTCAAACCAGCAGCGCATATAGTTTTCTCTCTCTTCGGGCGGTGGGCTTATTGTACGTGCCAGGTGCAGCGGTGCTTGAATTTTCTGGCAGGTGAATTGTGGTGATTAGCTTATCAAATTGGTTTCTAAATCGTTTCCCACACAACATTAAATCAAAGTCTTGAGGCATACAAGAGAATCACCTGAGTGCACGCTTCAAAGGTATTTTCTAAAGTTCCACTTTTGATTAGAAATTTTTGTTACGTGGTAAATCGAATAAGTGCAAACCCATATCCTACGCAATGTTATTTCAAAAGGGTTGGAATAGCAATTGTGCTAGCGTCTAGGCCTGGCCAATGCTTCTGATTCTTGAATGCATAGCACGAAAGTGAGTTTCTTGCTAGGTCCGGGTAGATAATCTTTCACTAGGAGGTTCCAAAATTGGTCATTGATTATAGATGCAATTAACGGCGGTTCCTTAATTGCTGGCTTAAATTAATAGGGTTGAGTTGTTATGAGGTTCCAACAATGAAAACCAGTGTAATCATCATTTAATTGATAAATTCTTGCATTGAGGATCGATTCGTCACATCGGGATGGAACAATTCCTTTGACTAGAGTTTTCCCAAATTTGATTTCATAAATCTGTTTAATTTTCGATCATTTATTTTAATTGAATTTTAATTCTTAGCCTTAATTCAAACACCCCATTTCTTGGTTACGTGCTTCTAACTAAATCAACTTCACTTTGGTGCTTCCTGTGATGATCCTACTCGTATTGTGCTATGTAAAAATCTTTAAGAGTAGGTTTTATTTTTAATTGGTTTGACACCCATCAAATTTTGGCGCCGTTGCCGGGGAGCACGGTGTAGTATTTTAATTTTAGTTAGAAGTTGTGTTTGTTTTGTTCCTTTTTATGGTTCGCTCTTCTCATGTAGGGAAATTAGTTTTTGATCCAGAGATAGAGAAAACTGTAAAGAGGAACAGGAAAGAGAAAAAACAAAGAGATCAACTGGCTGAATCCACATCTGTGTCTCAAACGGTTGATAAAGAAGAATAAATCGAGATCCCCAAAAAGGAAGAATATCTGATTGAAGAATTCATGGCAAATAGGACTTTAAGGGAGTTGGTAACTCCCAACATTCACTAGCAGTCTTTTTGCATCGTTTTCCCTGAAGACACTCCTAAATATGAGTTAAAATCTAGTACAATACAATTACTGTAGAAGCGAGCTTGAACACGTCTTCTTACTAGCTCTGACAGGTGAGGACCCTCACAAGCATTTGATGGAGTTCCACATTGTGTGTTCAGCAGTAAGGTACCGGAAAAATTATCTGCCCAGGCCTGGTCAAAAATTTACTTTCATGCTATGCATTCTAGAATCGGAACTCTTGACTAGGCCTAAACTCTAGCACAATCGCTATTCCAATCTTTGCTTGAAATAACATTACGCAGGATCTTAGCTTCCACTTATTCGATTTGCCACGGAACAATAAATTCATAATTAAAGCGAAAGTATAAGAATTACCTCTTGAAGCGTGTACTTAGGTAATCGCTTCTATGACTCAAGACCAGCTCGTACGTTGTGTGGGAAATAAACTAACAAACTAACTATCAGCAAATCCATCACAAACTACCAGGAGAAAAATCGAACGTCGCCGCCCCCTAAGAGTGTGCGACACACGCGTTGCCTAGAGGCTCACTGTTGGTGTATATGCCCTAATGAGGGCTATTTATGTAAATAAACTTTGAGGGTATTTATGTAAATAAGACATTTGTGGCTTGATTGATTGTTTATCAAATGAGTTAATTTCATGATAATTATATTCTTGTGCATATCTAATTTCATGAAATTAATCCGCTAAAAGAAACACTCCATGGACTAATAGATCATGAGTGATTCTTTTGAGCATACTTGGATGAGGATCCCTAGACCAGAAATCACTGCATGGTCTTAGGTGAATTATGGTGTACTTTGACATACGCCTAACGGGATTGTAACAGGTTGCCAAGTATGGGTATGATTGGGTACACTATGAGTCACGCTAAGATATGTAGGTGAAGTAATGGGACTACAAATCTATCTTAATTGCGAGATGATATTCGGGCCACTTGATAGTGAACTGAGAAGTGCATGGCCATGCCCGAGAAATGAAAATTGTTATCATTTGCTCGTATAGAATCAGTGTCACTGAGAGATCAAGTAAATTGTAGCTTAATAAGGATGATGGTTCCATGCCTTATGATAAACGGGATATCGATGTAGAGGACCGTGCATAGTATGCTTAGAAAGGTTGCGTTGAATCACCATTCGACCATCCATTTTAAATTGAGTAGTCATCATGTCTTGCTAGAGGCCACTGATAATTTATGGATTAATCTGTGAGATTAATTTATCCATTGTCAATTTGGAATGGACCTACAGGATTGCACGTAAGTGAGTTCGAAGATTCTTGATGGTACTAGGTATAATTGTTATACATAGAAGAATAATATTAAATTAAATAGTTTAATTGAATATTATTGAGAAGTTTTGGGTATTAATTAATAGTTAATTAATTACTCAGGAAGAATTGAGAGAGACTGACAAATCAAGGGACCTAGTTGCAATTGAGGTTCTTGACCCATCAGTCTGATCCATGGGTAAATGGTTTGATCGATGTGTCAAGTAAAACCTATATCAGTAGAAGTAAAATATTATATTTAATGTTTTAATTTAAACAACCCCGGGGGTTGTGGGATTGGGGAATCAGACTTGTTTTATAAAAGTCTGTGAGAGAAAAAGTGGAGAAGAGAGATTTTTCAAATCAGAAAATTTGTTTTTCTTGAAAAGAAATTTTTTTCCTTTTCTCTCTCGAAAATTTTCTCTCTCTCTCTCTCTCTCTCTCTCTCTCTTCCATTCAAAATTTCTTCACAGGAATCTACTAGCATCGAAGAACTCCGGTGCTTGAGAGTAGAGGACGCTTCAAGGAAGTGTTAGAAAGAAAGACGACGAAACGCCATCTTCTCAGAGGAGCCAGGCGACGAGCGCAACCAATACGCTTCGAGGGTAAGACCCGGTTTCACATGAATTTAGGCTATTCCGTAGCATATTTTGGAAATCATGCATGCCTAGATCCTAACAGTGGTATCAAAGCTAGGTATAATTTTGTTTTAATTAAAAGTGTTTTAATTGAAACAAAAGTTGAAAATCGGGTAGAGAAAACTTTTTTTTTGGTTTTATGTTTTTTTTAAAAAAAAACTGGGGCGGCTGGTTTCTGGGAATTGTCACTGGAAATTTTTTCCAGCTGGCCGGAAGTTCGCCGGGAAATCGCGAACTGCTCAAAAATTGGCTTTTTGACCGAATGTTTTGAAAGAGGTTTTCTGGGTTTGCAAAAGTGGCGTCGATTGTTTCGCTAAGGTCGGGGAAAGGTTCCTCGCGCCGTGGGGAAACGAATCGACGGAGAACTGGGTTCTTCGTTCGTTCTACCGGAAGTTCGAGCGGGGTTTCGCCGCCGGTCATCGTCTTCGATTTTGTCGATCGATGAATCATCGAGGTGGGCTTCGATGTGATATGGGTCAGGCCTGGGCGAAGAGACAACGTCCGGCACTGCAAGCAGCGCCGGAAGAGGCGAAGCGTTTGCCAAAAATTGCAGACAGGAGGCGGCGGGAGGCTGGTGCTCTAATTGGGTGAAATAACCAAATTGCCCCCGTCGCACTCCATGATCCCAAAAATGCCAATTTTAAAATTATTTTAAAAATTTCCAAAAACAACCCCAGCAGTTTTAATCTTTAAAACCCTAGCCCGAGAATTTTTGTTAATTACATATTTGCCCTAAAATTTTCAGAAAAACTTAATTTTTCTGAATTTTAAAATTTGATAAAATTTTAATTTATGATTTAGGATAAATTAAAAGATATTATCAGATTTTAATTGATAAGATTTAATTATTTAGATAAAATAAAATCTTATCAAATAGTTAAGATAGGATTAGATTTGAATTTAATTCTTATCCTATAGAATTTTAAAATTTAGAATTTTGAATATTTATCTTAATGAGATTAGGTAATTATAAATATTTAAATTTTAAAGTTAGAAAGATTATCTTTATAAAATTAGATAATTAGATGAATAAATAAATAATTAATTAATTAATAAGATTAGTTAATTAATTATTATGTTTTATTTATTTATTCATTTTTCCGAAATAATGTGTTATTTATTTAAAGTGTTTAAATAATTGCACGCATTATTGGTATGTTCATGCATCATTCGATTAAAATGAATGAACATGGGATTGATTAAAATTGATCATGACACGATCAATTTTAATAGTGTAAGAGTTACACAATCCCTAATTAAATGATTCGGCTTAATAAAATTGGCTTGTATGAAGCATATGCATTTGTGTGTTTTTCTATGCATGAATTGGGCTTAAAATTTATTATTTAAATTTTGGGGCCTGCGAGCCATTTTAAATTTGGGCCTGCGTGCCTATTAAATCATTATATAATAGTTAGGCCCCAAAAAGGAGGTTCCAAAGGAGTCCATGGTAGAGCCCAGAAACGGAAGCCCAACCATGGAGGCTCAAAAGAAGATGTTTCTCCTAAAAAACCCTGTAATAGATTAGAACCCAATTCATCGCATTTTCACAATTTTATGTTTTGTGAATGAATGAAAAATGACAATGCATGCTAAGCCGTTCAAAATAAAATCTCTAAATACCTAAGTCTAAAATTGCTTCCATACTTGGGGGCCCGTCAAATCGTCGAACGTCTGACGGACTTGGAGAGCCCAAGGGCCTCAGATTTTTTTCGTGAGGCGAGTTGTCATGTAATAAAAGCCCAACTTTACTCACTACCACTATAGTGTAAAAAACTGCTTGGGCTAGCCCAACTTTACTCACTAACACTGTAGTGTGAAAAACTGTTTGGGTCTTTATTGATATGAGACTTCAAGGGATGGTTTGACTTAGAAAAATCGGTCCTAGTTGACCCGATAAATTGACTAGGGTTGATTTTGAAATGATAGGATGGTGTCAAACATTTGGAATGTTCATCCTATCACTGAAAAGTTGCATAGTGATGCAATTGGAAATCGTTAAATTACATGAGATGTGATTTGAAAGTTGCCTACCAAAAGAGCCTAATCCCTACGATACTTGCCAAAGCAAGACTGGGGTTGACTCTTTGTGGATTTTTCGGCCCACAATCTAGCACCAACACAAAATTGTTTGGGATTTCTAAGGGAGAAATTTAATTTCTCTCTCTAGTTTCTTGAATTATGAAAATTATGAATTGTGTATGTGAATTGCTAATCTCTTGTCTATTTATAGAGTTACAAGAGAGACCCCAAGTTGGTTTAGGATTGGCCTTCCTATTGGCTTTGTGTTTTACTTCAATCCCGTTCCTGGACTGATTCACATCCAACTGACACATGGATTCATTTATCCCCAATCCAGTTCCTGGTCTGATTCACAACCAACTGACACAAGTATTCACTTATCCTCAATCCAGTTCCTGGTCTGATTCACAACCAATTGATACAAGGATTAACTAAGTACTTAATTAATTAAATCTACCTTTGTCAATTACCCAAAACATAATTAATCGTACCATTAACGGATTAATTATGGCACTACCATCCTACACCAGAATTGCTTCCGGAACAACTAAATTAATTATTTTTTAATCTCTCCACATCAAAGATCTAGTGCTCGTTAGTTTATTAATTTACTGATAAATTAATTAATTAACTTCTTATAATCCGATATTAGTACCACTCGGCCTTTTTACTATACCGAACATAAGTCCACCGATCAGGTTTAGTATAATAAACATAACGAACTCATCTCGGGATCACCATCACCCTGGATGCATCGGTACATAGTTTCCTTTCGACAAGCAACAGTACACTAAGCATTTAAACACAAACACCCAACCTACCGAGACTATTGGTCTCAAGTGACCTCACTCTTTAGCAGATCAAAGTACACTATGTCTAATCCTCATACTTGCTCAAATCTAGAGATTAAGAGATAGAATACTAGGATTGAATACTCTATTAAATCAGTAGAAGACAATCCATCCTAAATGGTCAAGTTCAATATGCCTCGGGCATATCTATATGATTCAATTAGTTTAGATAAACCAATTTTCTGAATCACATAATAACCTAAATCGACAGTGTGTCCAAAACTTTGTCAGTTACAAACCTCATTTATATATTATGTCTTTTGACCAATGATGAGATCTACTGTGTCACACCAGACACCTCATCATCTAACTACATAACATAAATAGACAACGTATGTAAAAAACATATAAATAATTTAACTAAAACATTTAATCGATATATAAAACTGAGAAATAGTTTAATACAAGCAAAGCTTTAGTATTTAAACCCAACAATCTCCCACTAATACTTATGTTGCACTTCAAGTATAAAACTACATTAATCCTACAACTGCAACAATATCCACAAAAACACTCATGACTCTACTAAGTATCTATTCCCCATGCCCTCCACGTGAGCCTCAAAGACTTTTGCAGTCAATGTCTTCGTGAATGGATCTACAAGGTTATCTTCCGAGCTATCTTTGCCACGACCACGTCTTCCCTATTGACAATATCTCGTATTAGGTGGTACTTAAGCTGTATAAGTTTACTCGCTTTGTGGGCTCGTGGTTCCTTCGAGTTTGCTACTGCACCATTGTTGTCACAGTACACTGCGATCAACTTTTGCAAATCAGAAATCACATCTAAGTCCACTAGGAAGTTCTTGAGCCACACTGCTTCTTTCGCTACCTCTGATTCTGTAACGTATTTCGCTTCCATGGTAGAGTCTACCACGCATTTCTTCTTGACACTCCACCAAACTATGGCTCCACCTCCTAAAGAAAACACATACCTTGAGGTAGGCTTGCTCTTGTCCCTTTCATTTTGGAAATCTGAATCTGTGTAACCACGGGGCACAAGCTCAGGCACCTGATAGACCAAGACTTGGTCTCTCGTTCTACGCAAATACTTGAGAATGTATTTTACTACCTCCCAATGAGCTTTTCCAGGGTTACACTGATATCTTCTTACAATGCTAACAGCATAGCAAATATCAGGCCTCGTACACAACATTGTATACATGAGACTTCCTACTGTCGAAACATAAGGAACTGTCTTCATGGCTTCTATCTCTTCAACAGTCTTCAGAGACTGCTCTTTAGATAGATGCACTCAATGTCTGAAAGGTAGAAAACCTTTCTTGCAGTTCTGCATGTTAAAACGAGCCAGAATCATGTCTATGTATGAAGCTTGAGAGAGTGTTAGCGAACATTTCCTATGATCTCAAATTATCTTGATCCCAAGGATATGTCTCGCTTCTCCTAAGTCTTTCATATCAAATTGTTTGAATAGCCATGCTTTTACATTTGATAGCACTTTCTTATTATTGCCAATCAGTAAAATGTCATCTACGTAAAGCATAAAAAGCACCATCGCGTTTCCATCACATATATGGTACACACATTGTTCATCTAGACACTGAGTACATCCGTAGGATTGGATTACCTTATCAAACCAGATGTTCCAAGATCTGGATATTTGCTTAAGTCCATAAATGGACCTCTTAAGCCTGCAAACCTTATGCTCTTGGCCTTTTTCAGAAAATCCCTCTGGTTGCTGTATGAAGATGGTTTCTTCAAGACTTCCGTTCAGGAAAGATATCTTGACATCCATCTTTCAAATCTCATAATCTAAATGAGCAGCTATGGCCAAGAGAATTCGGATCGACTTAAGCATGGCTTCCGAGGAGAAGGATTCCTCATAATCGATTCTCTTTTTTTGAGTATACCCCTTCGCCACAAGCCTAGCTTTAAAGGTTTCAACCTTTCCGTAAGGTCCTCTCTTGTATTTGTAGACCCACTTACATCCAATGGGTTTGAAACCATTAGGTAGGTCCACAAGCTCCTAGACTTAATTGTGGTTCATCGACACCATCTCGGATATAATTATTTTTCCCCAAGATTCTGCATCTTTATCTCAGAGAGCCTCATTGTAGTTTACAGGGTTTGGTTCAGGTGCACCCGAGATGAAGTCAGAGGCTTCTCCTATGCCAATAAACCTGTTGGGTTGTCTCACAACCCTCCATTAAGACGAGGTACCACCTGTGTAGGCACATCATCTATGATATCCTGTGCAGTGTGTGGTTATCTACTTGTGCTGGTGCATCAGGATTATCAGATTGCTTTCTAAGTTCTTCAAGTACTATCTTACTTTTGGGATTGTGATCTAGAATATAGTCCTCCTCTAAAAATCTAGCGTTAGTACTAACTATCAACTTCTAATCTTTAGGACTATAGAACAGACCACCTTTCTTTCCTCTAGGATATCCTACAAATGACATTACTTCTGTTCTTGCATCTAACTTAGCCGCATATGCCTTAAGCACATGTGTTAGACAACCCCAAATTCTGAGATGTCTTAGACTGGGCTTGCGCCCGTTCCACAACTCTGTAGGGGTTGAAGGCACGGTTTTAGATGGTACAAGATTTAGAATGTACATTGCAGTTTTTAAGGCATACATCAATAACAAACTCGGAAAATCACTATAGCTTAATTTGATCTAACCATTTCCATGAGAGTTCTGTTTCTTCTTTTCACTACTTTATTCTGCTGTGGTGTGTCAGGTGTAGACAACTGAGACTGAATTTTGACCTCACTGAGGTATTCTCAAAATTTGTGGGACAGGTACTCACTACCATGATTTGATCGTAGTGTATTGATACTCTTACCATGATGTTTATCCACATCTGCCTGATACTCTTTGAATTTACTAAAGCATTCGAACTTGTGGTGCATTAGGTAAATGTATTCGTACCTTGAGTAATCATCTGTGAATGTCACAAAATACTCAAATCCACCTCGTGCATGGAATGAAATTGGTCCATACAAGTCAGAGTGAATCAATTCTAGCACTTCTTTGGCTCTATAACCTTTTTCTTTAACAGGTCTCTTGGTCATCTTGCCTTCCAAGCAAGATTCGCAGGTTGAATAGCTGTCAATATCTAATGAACATAAAGGTTCCATCATTGACTAACCTCTGAATCTTACTAAGGGTGATATGGCCTAGCCTGAGATGCCAAAAAGAGGTTTGATTCATTTTAGAAGGTTCTTTTCTCTTATTTTGGTTCAACGATGCACCATTTAGTTCTATGTTTTGCACAACAGGGGAGTTTGATTTAACCAAAAACAAATTGTCTACTAATAAACCTGAACAAATAAGGTTGCCATCTTATCTAACAACAACAGAATTATCAAAAAAAATAAACTTGTAACCATTCATTAAGAGTTTAGAAACTGAAATAAGGTTCTTTCTAAAACTCGGTACATAAAGACAATTATGTAAATCTAGCCTAGAATTTTCGAACACTATGCTCACTACTCCCACTGCTTCCACTGACACTCTTGTAGTGTCGCCCAAGTAGACTTCCAGCTTGCCCTCTCTAAGCTTTCGGGTTACTTGGAACCCCTGCAAAGAATTAAAAACATGATCAATGGCGCCTGAATCCACACACCAAATATCTCTGAGAATCACCACTAAACATGTCTTAGTAATTAAGGCAGAAACTGTCGTACCTTTGAGCTTTGGACAATCCAATTTCCAATGTCCCGTCTTACCGCACTTGAAGCATTTGCCTTTAGGCTTATTCTTGTTATGTCTGGCTTGGCGGCATATTTCTTGGTCTTCTTTTTCTTCTTGCCTTTAGGCTCAGAAGAGGAACTAGAAGCCTTCACTATGACCAAAACTTGTTCTTCTCATAGAAGATGCCTTTGCCCGACACCAATGCTGTTAGGAAGTCGGGAAGAGTATAAAATCTTTGATTTATAATGCAATTTACCAGAAACTGCTCGAAACTAGAAGGTAAGCTCTGGAGGATGATATCGATCTGACTCTCCGGATTAATTTCACCTCTTAATACTTATATTTCATTTATGTTATTGATCATGTGAAGTACATGATCTCTCAGACACAACTTTTGACACAGATATTTGAACTGAAAATTGGACTGATTTTTAACTAATTGACTCAAGATATTTTTGAAACTATGAGGATAGGTTCGAAATCAAAAAGAAACGAAAAAAATAAAATCTCGAAATAAATAATAGAAGAATAAGACGAAAATGACCTTAAGCTTTGATACCAATCTGACGGGTAAATCTTCTTTGGAATTCAAATAAACGTGAAAGTGAAGCTGACAAGTTGGATGCTACACGAACAAGACCCTTGTGTTGACGGACCTTTCTCGTCTATTCCTTCCTATTATCTCCACAAGCATGAATTAAAGCGCAGAATTGCTCAACTCAAGAACACGCACAATTTTTTAGGCCTCTTCGTGCAAAAATTAATTCAGAGATGGGTGATGGTTTATGATGAGTTTTAGTCAATACATGACAAGGCGTAATAGTTCAACCAAAAACTGTAGCCAGCGAAAAGGGGTTTGTGGGTTTCCTCACAAGGACAACTCACGATCTCACAAGATCACTCAAAGAGATTTTACGGGTGAGTTAAAAACTCAGAGAATTCAAAAATTCAATATCAATTATCAAAAACAATATATTAAAATTCGTACATAGGGTGGCCTTTATATAGGCAATTACAAGGGACTCTTCATTTTCTAAAAAGGTAATATCAAATCCTAGTGACTTGGAGATTAAGAAATAAATCCTAGACTAATCCTATTTGGCTTATAATTTTGGGCAACTAGAAATAGTTTTACAAGACAATTAAAATCCTACTATAGAAGGAAAAAGTCCATCTATCCTAGTTGTAATAGGATAAACTTACAAAACCTTCTAGAACTAAGAAAGTAAAACATAAACATATGAGGAAGAGCTTTTCCCAGTAACAGTTGGGTGTAGGGAATGGCTGGGGTTTGGAGAAAGCCTTTTAGTTCCCTATGGCCGAACTCACCCTTTCAAAATGGGCTTCAATCCACATATACGTTCCATCAGCTAGTCCATTATCGAATAATCTTGAAAGGTTAATGGGCTTGGGCTTCCAAATCTATAGATGGGCTTGTGCCTGTTGGGCTTGGAACTCGATCTCGAACTCTGAAGCTGGGCTTGATCCAATCATTTTTTGGGCTCTCGATCTAGTAACTGATCCAACATAATCAATTAGTGGATCTCTATTGAGGATATTTGAATCCACATGAGAGTTTCATGAGCTATGTTGTGCATTTCTGGCTCTCCCTAAAGAATTTCGTAACTAGGCATGTCCAGAAATTTGAACATGCATATTGGTACCATGTGACATCTCTTTAGACCCGTTTGACGGGTTTGACCCATATATTGGCTCAGGTGTCTTTTAACATGATAAAATCTTCAATTTGGGCTCATTCTGGGTCTTTTTGGGGCTCCCTAAACCGAAGCTGCGAAAATCCCTTGTCAGTTTAGGGAGATGATACGCAGTTTTGATGAGAGTACATGAAGAGCTCTTGATGTTCGCATCAGATGGTCTAAGACAACTCCAGAGGTAAAAAGAATAGAAAAAAATATGAATATGCATAAATAGGTAAACTCAAGTCAATGGGTTTGTTTGGATAAAACGGGTTGATCCAACTCCAATCAGATATATCAGGACATAATCAACTAAACTAAGAGAAAAAAATTCAAACTATGTCGATCCAGGTCAAAAGAAGTTGACTTAATTTAAATTGACTAAATCATAATAAAAATAACTTATTTCAAGAGGAACAAAGAAAAAAAAAACTCAAAATATGTTTAAATGGATCAATTCGGAAAAAAAAAATATTGACCTAATTGAAATCAGCTAAATCGTAATAAAGACAATCTCACAATAAGAAAATCAAAGAAAATAAAATTCAAAATATGTGAAATGGATTGCCCAAGTCAAAATGGTGTTAGTGGTTCGAACTTTGTTAAATATTTAGACTAAAATTGCATGTCTCAATTGAAAAATAAAGAAAACTGTTGACAGGTAAGAGATGAGGGATGAAAATTGTTATTTTTTCTTTCACAAAAATCCCCAAGACCTTTGACCTTTTATCAAAAGGAAAAATTGCCTAAACTAATTGCATGATTTTGATAGATAAAATGTAAAATTACAAATTTCAATTGCAAAAAGACCAAAACAGCTACACGTTTATAATTGAAGGACCAAAAACTGAATATTTTTTTCCTTAAAGAGGGGATAGTAACGGAAGAATGCAAGGGGGGGTATAATGGGGCTTATCCAATACGTTGCCCTCTAAATAAACTTTTAGCCTCATATTTATGAGCTGCCTAAAATGACGAACTAATTTGTAGAATACTATTCAATACATCACTATATCAGATTACATGAGAAAGTCAATTAATTCAACATAAAAGGTCAACTTATGCAAATACTATATGGGACCCACGTATGTGGATATACTTGGCTAATAATTTTTATAGATTGATTAAAATATAAGTAGCTACTATTATTATAAAAAATATATTAAATAAAGGTATAAAAAGATTATAATTAAAATTTATGAAGATGTGAAACAAATATTATTATGTGTGTTTTGTAAAAAATGATTTATATTTTGAAATGAGTGAAATAGTAAATATAATTGATTAGGAAATTCGAGAATTCTCCCAGTCTCTAATACTCTGAATTCTTTCAAAAAAAAAAAAAAAAAACTTTATCACTAATTCATTAAGAGGGTATCATCATTAAAATACTAAATTAGTAAAATTATAATCTGATTTAAAAATTTTGAAGATATTACTATGTGAGTAAATGGGTACAATTGGATTGATTAATTATATTAAAATAAAAAAATAATTTAGAGACGGGGAGAAATCCAAAGGGCCTAGTCATTTTCAAAATATTCCAGAAACAGGAAGCAATTAAGGCACCGTTTTAAGCTTCAACCGTGACAAAAATAGGACACGATGATGACTTGTATCTTAGCAACAAACTGAGATTCAGAGTTGTGTTCTCTTGTAAAACTTTTACTCCCAAAACTATATTACATAACAAGTAGTGATGATCGTCAACCCTTGCAAGAAATTCGTTTGAAGTTTGTAAGCTCTTTTTAATCTTTTTTCACACTTCTCCAGCATTTCCATCTCTTTAAAATTGATTACTTTCTTGTGTATTAATTTGGATATATTTCAGAACAAAGGGTTGAATTGAATCCATCTTTCAGAACAAAGGAAAATGAAGAAGATGTACAACACTGCAAAATCTGTAAGGTAAATCCAGTCAATTACTTTCTTCCCAAAAATTGAATTCTAATTCATGAACCTTTCTAAGATTTAGATGTCACTCCATAGATTTCCAAATCTCATATAGAAAACTTACATTGAATTAAATGATGAATGGGGCTGCCTGAATATCTTCAGATTTCAACAAGACCTTGAAAGACTAGATAGCATCTTGGTTACCAGCCTCAACAGGAGAAGCATGGATGGTGGTGGCGAAAGAAACATCTCTTGCATGAAAAGCTTTGAGAAAGCAGCAACATTTGGAAAAACCCTACCCAACAACAAGAAGAAGAAGCTGTCAAGGGTTTTCTCTGAGGATTACGAGGCAGTCCAGAAGAAGATCCTTGATCCTCGTGGATCCTTCGTGAACCTTTGGAACAAGATCTTCTTGATTTCTTGCCTGATTTCTCTCTTCATTGATCCACTGTTTTTCTACTTGCCAATTATTAAGGAGGAGATGTGCATGATGCGAAGTTTTCCATTTGAGGTGGTTCTTACTATTATCAGGTCTATTGTGGATGCTTTCTATGTTGCTCAGATCTTCGTTCGATTTCGAACTGCCTTCGTCGCCCCATCATCTAGAGTATTTGGGAGAGGAGAGCTTGTCATTGACTCAGCAAAGATAGCATCAAGATACCTTCGCAAGGAATTCTGGCTTGACTTGCTGGCTGCCCTTCCAGTTCCTCAGGTAACATTCAAAAAATGCACTAACTTAAATTTGATTACATGATCTAAACCGCCATATTTGTAGCACACTGGCTTGTGAATTTTGCAAAACGTTGAAGCTAATGGGGCTGGCATGGCACTAATGATTTTTTGGTTCATGTAGGTCATGATCTGGGCAATAATTCCAATACTCAGAGGTTCTAACAAGATGAGTACAAAGAATTTCCTGAGGTCTACCATAATCTTGCAGTTTATATTGAGGCTCTTTCTCATCTTCCCTCTTTCTTCTCAAATCATCAAGACTGCTGGGGTAATGGTTGGAGCTGCATGGGCTGGCGCAGCTTATAACCTTCTGCTCTACATGCTGGCAAGTCATGTAAGTAGTATCCATGTTTTTTTTTTTTTTGGTCCCAGAATTAGAATCCATATAATTTGGAAGCTACTTTTGTTGTTGTAAAAATGTAAATGATAATATTAGCCTTTTTTCTGTTCTTTTGGATACTTAATTTTTTAAGGTCATTGGTTCTTGCTGGTACCTTCTTTCGATTGAGCGACAAGAACAGTGTTGGAGAAAAGTTTGTGATCTTACACAACCAAACTGCGAGTATCGATTCTTCGATTGTTGTAGAAAGAACGACCCTGACAGGATTAAATGGTTTTTATCCAGCAACATCTCTCAGTTATGTGCCCCCGATGGAGGGTTTTACAAGTTTGGAATATATGCTGATGCTCTCACAAATAATGTTGGATCATCTGATTTTCTCAGCAAATTTTCCTACTGTTTCTGGTGGGGTTTAAGAAGCCTCAGGTACGCAAATAACTGGAGTTGGATTTCCATACAAACATGATTAATATTTTAAGAAGCATTCAACTCCTTTTCCTTTTCCTTTTCCTTTTTCCTTTTTCTGCCCTCTCAAAAGAATTTGGAATTTTTATAAATCTTTTCTATCTGACAAATTTCTATTTATGTATTTCGTGCTTCTTCTTTTTTCCCACTTTTCTTAATCACTAGGATAAATTTAATCTTTTGGTGCAGCTCTCTTGGGCAGAATCTTTTCACAACTACTTATCTGGGAGAGATTGATTTTGCCATTACTATTGCAATTGTGGGACTGGTGCTTTTTGCTCTGCTAATTGGAAACATGCAAGTAAGCACACACACATATATATATACATATATATAGGTTGCCTACAAGAGTAATAATATTCCTACAATATTTGATCTCAATTCATTTCTTGTGTTCAAAATTTGACAGACTTACTTGCAATCCCACTGTTTAAGGCTAGAAGAGTGGAGGGTGAAGAAGACAGACACTGAACAATGGATGCACCACCGGCAGCTGCCTCATGATCTAAAGCACAGAGTCCGCCAGTATGATCTCTACAATTGGGTTACTACTAGGGGTGTCAACGAAGAAGCCATTCTCAAAGACCTGCCCTTGGATCTCAGACGGGACATCAAACGCCATTTGTGCCTTGATCTTGTTCGGGGGGTGAGTCTAACGACCCTTTTTTTTTCTCCTCATAGCTATACCATAAATGCTTGGTGACCTTAAGAATCAACAACAATAGATACTACAATTAATGAGAAACTTACGAAGATAACAAGTGTTCTAAGAGTGTAAACATTCTTCCTTAAAATAATATTTGCCCCCACTAAATTGCAGTATAGGGTTTAATTGGCAATTTACCTCTAAGATACTAATAATATAATTGAATGTTCTCTAGAAATAAGAATGTTTTTCTATATTTAAAAATTATGTACTACACTTTATATTTATATTTATAGGCAAAATTTATAGACCATTAGTAACCATTTAGAATCAAAAGTCACAACACATCTGATAACTCTTTAATAAAAAGTATGAAATCAAAAGTCACAACCTTAGACAAAGAGATGTGATTCGTACTATATCTCAAAAGTTACTTATCTGATTTTTAATATACAAACTAAATTTCCAACACTTACATCCCAATATGCTATTTTCTGCAAATCAAACAGGTTCCAATTTTTGATCAGATGGACGAGTGTACACTTGATGCAATATGCCTTAGGCTGAAGCCAGTTTTGTGCACTCCTGGAACTTGCCTGGTACGCGAAGGGGACCCTGTGAACGAAATCGTTTTCATCATAAGAGGCCATTTAGATTCTTACACCACGGGCGGTGGCCGAACTGGTTTTTTCAACCAGTCGCGTCTCAGCCCGGGGGACTTTTGCGGCGAAGAACTCCTAACATGGGCTCTAGACCCGCGTCCGAGCATCATCCTTCCCTCATCAACCCGTACAGTCACCGCCATTACAGAAGTGGAAGCATTTGCTCTGGTTTCTGAAGATGTGAAATTTGTGGCATCCCAATTCAGGAAATTGCACAGCAAGAAACTGAGGCATACTTTCAGGTACCATTCCCAGCAGTGGAGGACCTGGGCTGCTTGCTTCATCCAGGCCGCGTGGTTCCGGTACAAAAGGCGAAAAGAGGCTGCTGAGCTGAAGATTAAGGAGAAACTTGAAAATATTGGTGATGATGGTGACGTTGATACTGTTTCTTCATTGGAAAGTGTTGGTCAAAGGTCTCGTTCATATCCTCCCCGGGCTTCCAAGTTTGTGAGGTATTCAACTTCGTTTGCGCTGCACAGGTATCCTGATGAATTGGACTTTGTTAACTCATTGCAGAAGCCTTTGGAGCCAGATTTTTCAGTTGAAGATCCCTGAAATTCACAACAAAAATTAATGGCATTAGGGAAGCTAGCCATATATAGTTTCTCAATGGACATGCATACAATAATTTAGGCATCCTGATTCGGAGCGACATACATGTTGCAGTGTTATTTTTGTGTCGCCCAAGTGTTTGTTTGTTTGTTTTTTTTTTTTTTTTTTAAGTTGACCATTGGTAATTTAAGTTGATTTCAAGCTAGTGTATGATCCTTAAACATTGATTCGTATTGAGACAGCAAAATCTCATGTGGACTGCTCCCCATGACTCATACGCCTAAGGTCATCACCGTCAATAAACACACATCCTCACCCAGGCATATCATCGTCCCACTGCACTTTTTATCTATTACACTTTTTTCTCCATCAACATTATACTCTTTACCTATATAATTTAGAATTCACACTTACCTCACTATATTACCAGTTAGTATATCATACTCCTAGGAGTAAAAGTACACTACTACTCCTAGCAAAAAAAAGACAAAATATGATGTCCACGTCAACTAGCACCACGTCTGAACTTATGTAGTTCAGAACTTATGTAGGTCAGTTTACATAAGTAGTTCAGAACCCTCAGTTTACATAAGTAGTTCAGAACCCTCAGTTTATATGACGAGATCAGAACCCTCAGTTTACATAAGTAGTTCAGAACCCTCAGTTTACATAAGTAGTTCAGAACCCTCAGTTTACCTTAGTAGTTCAAAACCCTTAGTTTACATAAGTAGTTCAGAACCCTCAGTTTACATAAGTAGTTCAACACCTACATAAGTATTTCAGAACCCTCAGTTTACATAAGTAGTTCAGAACCATCAGTTTATATAAGTAGTTCAGAACCCTCAGTTTACTTAAGTAGTTCAGAACCCTTAGTTTACATAAGTAGTTCAGAACCCTCAGTTTACTTAAGTAGTTAAGAACCCTTAGTTTACATAAGTAGTTCAGAACCCTCAGTTTACTTAAGTAGTTCAGAACCCTCAGTTTACTTAAGTAGTTCAGAACCCTCAGTTTACATAAGTAGTTCAGAACCCTCAGTTTACATAAGTAGTTCAGCACCCTAAGTTTACATAAGTAGTTCAGAACCCTCAGTTTACATAAGTAGTTCAGAACCCTCAGTTTACATAAGTAGTTCAGAACCCTCAGTTTACTTAAATAGTTCAGAACCCTCAGTTTACATAAGTAGTTCAGAACCCTCAGTTTACATAACGAGATCAGAACCCTCAGTTTACATAAGTAGTTCAGAACCCTCAGTTTACATAAGTAGTTCAGAACACTCAGTTTACATAAGTAGTTCAGCACCCTCAGTTTACATAAGTAGTTCAGAACCCTCAGTTTACATAAGTAGTTCAGAACCCTCAGTTTACATAACGAGATCAGAACCCTCAGTTTACATAAGTAGTTCAGAACCCTCAGTTTACATAACGAGATCAGAACCCTCAGTTTACATAAGTAGTTCAGAACCCTCAGTTTACATAAGTAGTTCAGAACCCTCAATTTACATAAGTAGTTCAGAACACTCAGTTAATAGCAACAGGAATAGTCTGAGTTAAGGTTGGACGATTTCTGAGGAAGAAGAATTCCAGTGTTGGTCTGCGAAGAAGACGGGGCAGTGATGGCTGCGGTTCATGGCCGGACGGTAGGGGGCGGGATGGGGTTTCTGCAGATGGTCGGAGGTGGCACTGGGCTTGACTAGAGATGGCAGATCAGTAAACGGTGACGGGACTGGAAGTCGAATCGGAGCCGAGATGGAGGTGGTCGGGACGGGCTCGGCTGCGGAGGTAATGGCGGCGGATCTGGAGTTGCGTCCTGGGAAGATGGAAGATCGGGTGGTGAAGAGAGAAATGGGGGGAGGGGGGGGGGGGAAGAGAGAGAGAGAAGGGGGAGTGTGTGAGTGTGTGTTGGAAAGTTAGGGAAGGGGGTACCGGGTAGGAGTAAACCGGTCAGTTTACTCCTAGGAGTATATTATAATTTGCGCTATATTACCCTCACTATTATCTTATTATTAATTATTAAATAAAACTATTATATTTTTTGGAAGCAATAAAAACTATTATATTTAAATATTAAACTAAAAAATAAATATATATACATATATGTACTCCAACAGTAGTAAAAAGAGAAAAAATATATATATTTATACTCAACAGTAGAAAAAAAGAAAACAGAAAAAAAACATATATATATATATATATATATATATACTCAGACAGTAAAAAAAGAGGAAACAAAAAAATTAAAAAGGGCGACGAAACTGTGGGTCCTCCAAAAAACTCAATTTAACCGTTCAAAACTGCCCACATCAAGGGGCTTTCAATCTCTGACATTGAACCCCAATCGCACTCTTGATGTGGGTGTTCTAACTAATTTAATACATGAGATTTTCCAAATCTAATCATCACGTTAGTTCAAATTAATGGGAACAGCCTAACTAGGTTTTCCAAAAATAATGCACAAATTAAAATTGCACCAACATAATTAATCAAATAGTTTGAGTGAATTTCAACTAACGCGAGAATCCAACAGATAAGACAAACATGTTCTAAGAAGTACTCATACTCATGACCAAACTAGGCCAAAGTTGATAAGGACATCTAAGAGGCTTATTCAAATCGAGCAAAGGATAGCTCAAGAGACATTAATTCAAGATCCAATGTCAAGTTTAATTTCTAAGACAAAAAATCCTAGGTCTATTAATTACAAAAGAGATACAATAATTGATATTGTTGAATTAATGACTAGGCAAATGACCAAGAAAGTATCAGCTATTAGAACATTTAAATAGAAGCCCAATACCAAAGTCATAGTTGAATTGCCTTTGTGAGATCTCTCCTAGAGTCATTTCAGCTTGATAACGTAATTAAGTTATTTTCATAAGAAAATAATTATGTCTTACGTTTTAGAATTTAAAATGTCACCGTTAGTAATTTTTAATTCAAACGAGTAGCTAGAAATTAACCTAGCAAACATAGTTAACTAAGATTTCATAAAAATTGAGGTTAGCGAGTTAATTAATTAAGTTATGATTTTTAGAAATGACTTGATTGAAAATGGAATTAAACATTTTTAGGACAATGGGAGACACTTGAAGAATGGGTCGGTTGGATAGGGTCTCATTTTACAAATGAGGAGCGGTAGGTTTGTGCACGCGGAGGCCGGGATGTTAAATGGGGGATCGGTCCTCCATGGGGAAATCACGGTCTTTCTTAAAGGAGCTTAGTACTGTATGAGCTTGAACCTACGGGATTTGCAGGTCAGGTCTGATAATTTGATGGTTACGTAATGGTTACGTAATTTGATGGTTACGGGATTCGGTAGAAGTTCGACTGTGTCAGGCTAGATTGTAATTCGAATTTGGGGTGGTTGTGTTAGGTTTGAATACTAAATCTATGCTTGTATTAAATTTTTTCTCAGTTAATATATCGATTTAATATTTTAGTTTATATGTTGTGCATATTTGTCTATTTATATTATGTAGTTAGATAATGAGGTGTTTGGTGTGACACAGTAGATCTCATCATTGATTAAAATACATAATATATAAATGAGGTTCGTAACCGAGACAGTTTTGGACAAGCTATCAGTTTAGGTTATTATGTGATTCAGATAATTAGTTTGTCTAAACTAATTGAATCATATAGATATGCCCGCGACGTATTCAACTTGAACATTTAGAATGATTTGTCTTGTACTGATTTAATAGATAGACCGTTCTTAGTATTTTATCTCTTGATCCATAGATTTGAGCGGGCATGAGGATTAGACATAGTGTACTTTGATCTGCCAATGGGTGGGTCAATTGTGGCCAATAGTCTCGTTGGGTTGGGTGCGAGTGTTTAGTTACTTGGTGTGCTGCTGCTTGTCAAAAGGAAACCATGTACCGATGCGTCCGGGGTGATGGTGCTCCCGAGATGAGCTCGTAATGTTTATTATACTAAACTCGGCATGTGGACTTATGTCCTGTATAGTAAAAAGGTCGAGTGGTACTAGTCTCGGAATTAAAGAAGTTAATTAATTAATTTATCATTAAATTAATAAATTAATGAGCACTAAATCTTTGATGTGGGGAGATTAAGAATAAATTAATTTAGTTGTTCATGAAACAATTCTGGTGTAGGATGGCAGTGCCAAAATTAATCCGTTAGTGGTACGATTAATTTTGTAGTGAGTTAATTGAATAAGTAGAATTAATTAATTAATTATTCTTAAGGGTTAATTAAGTAATTAACAAAGTGAAATTAATTAATTAATTAATTAAGTCTTAATTTTCAATTAAAATTAGGAAATCTTAGAGATTAGGAAATCTAATTAGATTTGGTTTATCCTATTAGATTAGTTACCTAATTAGATTTGGATACTAATTAATTACCTAAACCCATTAGGAAGACCAATCCTAAACCCACTTGGGGGTCTCTCTTGTAACTCTATATATAGACAAGGGATTAGCAATTACATAACAAACAATTCATAAGTTTTCAAGACAAGAAAACTAGAGAGATAAAATCCTAGAGAGAGAAATATTTTCTTCTCTCTAAAGTCGGATTTTATAGGCTAATTGGTGGCTGCATACAAGCCATAGAGGTTGCCGAATTTTGGTCCTTCTTAGGCGGCATAAAGGTAGTGTGTGGCGGGCGTGAAGCCCTCTCTCAAGGCCTAGGCAGGGCGTGTAATTCACGCGCTTAAGACGGCGGTGGTTGCTGAATTTTCTGGCGACCCAGTTGTGTTGATTGCGATCAATTGGTTTCTAGATCGTTGCCCACACAACGTGCGATCATGGTATTGAGTCATACAAGCGTTCACCTAAGTTATCACGCTTCAAGAGGTACTTCTCTATGTTTCTGGTTTTAGTTAGAAAATTATTATTACGTGATAAATCGAATGAGTACAAACCAAGATCCTGCGCAATGTTATTTCAAGCAAGGATTGGAATAGCGATTGTGCTAGAGTCTAGGCCTGGTCAAAGATTCCGATTCTGGAATGCGTAGCACGAAAGTGAGTTTTTGACCGGGCCCGGACAGATAATCTTTCAGGTTGAGAGAGGATGGTGGCCAAAGTTTGGTAGAGGTTCTTTGAAGAATCAAAAGGGTCCCTAGATCTAGTAATTTCAAGGGGATTTAAATTTGGGTAGTAGATGAGTGATGTCTTTAAAACGAAGAGTCTAGGGAAGCAACCACAAGAGTTAATCTACCCTAACTTTTGATAAATGCACTAAATTTTGATAAATTCAAGAGATGATTCGAGAGAGTTTTGGGAGCTTTGAAACTCGGCTGAATTCTTTCTAAATCATTAATTAAAAGGTTGAATTTCTTCTCTATTTATAGGATAAGGAATGGCCTGGGAAGTTATAAAAATAACCCTAAGAATCCTAGCCTAGTTACACTTAAATTCTAGACTTTTTAAACTCTTTTAAACTTAGTGTGATGTGGACATCAGGACAGACCAACCTCCCGCTAGAAGAAGAACCGACCAACACTTTCTCCACTCAAGAAGAAGTGGCACAGGGAATCCCTCAGGAAGAAGGAAGAAATGCGTAGACTCCTTCAGGGAGAGCACACGTGGACCCCGATGTCTTCAAACGATATTCACTGGTTGATAATGTTGGGCCTATTACAAGAAATAGGACAAAGAAGGTGCAAGAAGCCTTGCAGCTTGTGATTGAAGAAGCCTAAGAACATGTCCAAGTCCATCTACCATCCACGAGGCCCAAGCTTGTTAACGTGATGAGATTGTTCGATAATAGACTTGCAGAGTTAACGTAGATGAGGACTGAATCCCAAAAATTAAGGTTCAAGATTGGGTTAAAGAGTTAAAGTCTTAACAGCAAAGCCCAGTCACTCCCTAAGCCCATTTGAGTCCTTTTAAATTCTCTTCCTATTAGGATTATGTTCTACTTTCTTAGTCTATAAGGTTTTGTAAGTTTATCCAAATTCAATTAGGATAGATGGAGTTTTTCCTTCTATAGTAGGACTTTTATTTGTCTTGTAATTCTTCCTCTAGTGGCTGAAATTCTATATGCCTTAGAGTTAGATTAGGATTTTGTTTTTTAATCTCTCTTTCACTAGAATTGAGTGATTATTTTTTAGAAAAGGAAGAGGACTTCTTGTACACCTATATAGGCTCCTTGGCCAAAATTTTAATAGGCAAGTAGTCAATATTTGAGTTTTAGTTTTCAAGATTGGTGTCTTGTAACTTTTAAAAGTTGAGTCGGTGCTCATTCTTTCACCTTGAATCTCTAGTTCATAGTGATCTTGTGAGATCGTGAGTGTCCTTGCGTAGAAGTCACAGAAACGCACCCCCCTTTGGTCTTAATAGTTTTTGTTGTACTATTAATCCGTGTCTTTTGTGACTAAATTCGTCATAAACCAACATTCATCCATTGATGATTAATTTCGCTCAAATAGGTTAAATAATAATGCGTACTCGTGAGTTGAGTGATTCCGCCACTTAATTCATTGGTCAAGATATAGGAAGGAGTAGGTGAGAAAGGTCGGGAACAAATTGGTAGAGTTGAACCTTCGAGAATCAAATCATCCTGACAGTTACGCTATCATCGGTGACTTGTTCTTTAGGAAGGCTTGGCTTTCACCGTCATAGTGTTTTCAACACTTTTGGCCGGCTGAATTTTGTGTATTTGAGTGAAGATTCTAGAGTGTTTAGAGAGTCCTCATTTGACTTGTTCTTGGCTGATTTGAAAGCTTAAACTTCTAGAACATTGAAGTCTTCTATGTAGCCAAAACCTTCTAATTTTCAGCCTTCAAAAGTTGAATTCCTTGCATAGTTTCAAGCATTGAAAATTTTAGCTTCTCTTTCGAATTTCAAATGGCTGAATCTTGTTGTTTGTTGACCAAAATATTCAGCTCTAAAACCTTGTAAAATTCAGCTCCAAAAGTCCTCCCTTCCATGGACTCTTTGCTGAGGAAAATTCTTCTATAATCCTTCACATTCGGCAGAAATTTGTAGTCCATTTGTTCCCAAAATTTTCTCCTTGTGTTGAGGTTTTCCTCTATGATTTTTTCATATTCTATTACACTTTATTAAAGGAGTTGAAAGCCTAACATTGGGCCAACTAAGTACATAGCCAAATAAGAAAACAGAAGGCCAGAAAATAAAACTAGGAGGAAAATATAAACATTACCTATCAATTGGCCAAAGAAATTTCAAGCCAACAGAACATAACATGGCCGAAATTAAGTCTTAAAAAAATAAAATAATTAGCTAAAAATTATAAAAAAAAAAAAAAAAGGCTAGGCTTCAGTACTCATTGTCATCACCTCTCTTGTTGGACACTTGTCTTACTGGACAATTTCTTGATTGTAGAGTTCGTGGGCTAAGGTATTGAGGGTTTATATTGCCTTCTTATGCCTTGCTTTAGTTAGAGACTCATCTATATCTACCAAAAGGTCTCTTTGGTAGGGCATTGGTGGTAGACTGTGTCTTGGTGGGTTTGGGATCACAGCATCCCTCCCATCTTGAAAAGGAATTGTCCTCGATTCAAACTCATCATCAAACTGAAACGGTACCAAGTCTGTCACATTGAAAGTGTCGTGAAAACCTTGCTCTCCTTGAAGGTCAATCTCGTATGCATTTCCATTGACCTTCTTGACCACCTGGAATAGTCCGTCTCCTTTTAGGTGCAGTTTGATCTTGCGAGCTTGCGGGAACCACTCCTTTCTAAGGTGCAACCACACCCAATCTCCCGGCTCAAAAGTCAGCTTACACCTTCTTTTGTTCACCATCCTTGAAGTGTGTCTTGATGTTTGAGGAAGTTGAGTCTGGCCTGCTCATGGATATCTTGCAGCATCTTAGCCCTTTTTTCACCATCTAGACTTGTGATCTTTTTATTGGCAATGGTGATAGGTCCATCAGGGTCAAAGGTTAAAAACCATATACTATCTCAAAAGAAGAATAGTCCATGGTTGAGTGCGTCGACCCGTTATAAGCAAAATCACAAAAAGAAAGGGTCTCCTCCCACCTTATTAAATTTTTACCAATCAAAACTCTAAGTAGATAACCAATAGTGCAATTAGTTACCTCAGTCTGGCCATCAGTTTGTGGATGACTGGAGGTGCAGAACATCAACTTGGTGCCAAACTTTCCCCACAAAGTCTTCCAAAAATAGCTAAAGAATTTGGCATCTTGATCGCTCACTATGTTTCAGGAAATGCCATGTAATTTGACTACCTCATTGAAGAATAATCTGGCCACTTCTTTAGCATAATGTTTTTTTCTGCAAGGAATAAAATGATCCAGTTTAGAAAATCTGTCAACTACAACAAAAATATATTCATTACCTCTTTGGGACCTTAAGAGGTCTAGGATAAAATCCATAGAAAAATAAACCCAATGCTATGCATCTATCACTAACTCGCACTACATCCTCCCTCATATTAGGCCAATAGAAATGCTCTTGCAGAACATCAATGGTCTTGGCCACTCCAAAATGACCCATTAACCCTCCTCAATGGGTCTCATGAGTCAACAGCTCTCGCAAGGAACTCTGGGGTATGCATAATCTATTTTACCTGAACAAGAAACCATCATCCTTGTAAAATTTCTGAAAAGCCCCTAAGTCACAAACCACAAAAAGGTTAGAGAAATCAGGATCATTAGCATAAAAACCTTTAATATATTCAAATCCTAACAACCTAGTATGAAGAGAAGTCAATAGTGAGTATCTATGAGACAAACCATCAGCAATCACATTTTCTTTTCCCTTCTTATATTTCAACACATAGGGAAAAGTCTCAATAAAAGAAACCCACTTAGCATGCCTTTTGTTCAACCTATTTTGTGACTTCAAATATCTTAAGGACTCATGATCAGTATGTATAACAAATTCTTTAGGCAAAAAGATAGTGTTGCCAATTTTCAAGAGCCTTAACTAAATCATACAATTCATTGTCATAAGTAGAGTAATTTAAGCATGCACCATTCAACTTCTCACTAAAATAAGCAATCGGACATTTGTTTTGCATCAATACCACCCCTACCCCAACACCCGAAGCATCACATTCAATCTCAAACATCTCATCAAAATTGGGTAAAGCTAAAGTAGGGAAAGAAGTCAACTCCCTCTTAAGTAGATCAAACGCCTCTTGTTGTTTTGTGCGCCACTCGAATCTGACATCCTACTTCACCCCAACTTATTTAATAGGGTGTTTTGGTAGAGATGTCTCAAATGAACCACCGGTAGAAACTGACTGATGCTTGAAATGACCTCACTTCTGAGGCGTTGGTTGGTGTTAGCCACTCGAATATAGCCTTCAAGTTTGCTTCCTCGACCTTGACACCTAGTGCACATACAAAAAAAAAAAAAAAAAAAACTATGAAATATTACCTCGGGTACATAAAAGGTGCACTTCTTGAGATTACCATACAGCTGAGTTTCGCGAAGGGTTCGTAGCACTTGTCTCAAATGGGAAACATGCAATTTGAATCTACTACTAAACACAAGTATATCATCAAAATAGACAACAACAAATTTCCCTATATACTTTCTCAAAACATGATTCATTAAACGCATAAAAGTGCTAGAAGCATTTGTTAATCTAAAAGGCATAACTAACCACACATAAGGACCAAATTAAGTTTTAAAAGCGGGTTTCCATTCATCTCCTTCCTTTATTCTAATCTAATGATATCCACTTCTCACATCTATTTTCGAGAAAATCATGGCACCATGCAATTCATCCAGTATGTCATCTATGCGAGGGATAGGATGATGGTACCTTATAGTTATCTTGTTAACAGTGGCAGTTCATACATATTCTTAGTGTTTTGTCCTTCTTTGGCACCAAGATGACTGGTACAACATAAGGGCTTTGACTTTCTCGTACACGTCCCCTCTCAAGCAGCTCCTCAACCTGTTTTTACAACTCCTGCATTTTCTCAGGACTGGCTTGATAAGCAGGTCGTTATGGATGATTGAATCGGGGATGAAGTCAAGTTGGTGTTCAATTTCTCGAATAGAGGGTAGTCCTTCGGCAGATGATGGGTTGTCAGACCGATCAAAAATAAAACCTACTCTCTAAGATTTTAAAGTAGCATAGTACGAGTAGGATCGCCTCCACAGGAAGCACTGAAGTGTAATCAATCTAATTAAAAGCACGTAACCAAAATGGGGGTTTTTGAATTAAGATTAATAAGTAAAATTCAATTAAAATAAATGACCGGAAATTAAACATATTTATGAAATCAAATTTGAGAAAACTCTAGTCAAATGAACTGTTCCACCCCGATTCAACAAATAGATCCTCGATGCAAGAATTTATCAATTAAATTAGGCTGAATTGATGTTTTGGTCCCTTATAAATAGGGGTATTATCATTTTGGTCCCAGATAAAACTATGATTGTCGTTTTAGTCCCTTATCTATTTTTTATTAGCGTTTTGCATCATTTTATGGAAAAATGGGTCTGCTAACGGATTGACCATTTTGTGCAACTTTGATAGTCAAAAAATGCTAACTATGGCTAGTTGACCGTCAAAAAATTGCCCTCCATTTTCCTATTCTCCACCCTTTTTTTCCTATTTACCACCCCCTTTTCTCTGTCGTTTGCCCGCCGTCGTCTCCCTCGCCGCTGCCATTTGTCAAAAATCACTGGTCGTGAGGAAAACCGCGTTATAGCCGCAGACTTCCGCATCACCGAAATTGCCCCCATCGTCAGAAATCGTTGAAAAAGATGATCTAGAGCAGGGTGGTTCATGGCAGGACAGCGGCAAGCTAGGGTTTCAAAAATCTACCCACAATCCAACTCTCCAAAATGAAAAACTAATTATGGGGCTTTGTTCTATAGATGATGGAGAGTCTTTTGGTGGTGAGAATTGACCCAAAATGTGATCAAAATGGCCAAAATCGGAGACAGAAAAATGGCGGGGAGAGAGGGTTTAAGGAGAGAAACCGTTAGGGAAAAATAGAAATAAGGGTTAGGTTTTGTTCCTTGTGAAGAGAGGAAGCTTTCCAGGGGTTTGCACGACTTAGACAACGTTGGAGGAGGGTTGAACGGCCGTTGATGTGAGGCGAGGAGGCTGTCCGGCAGGGGGGGAGAGGGGGGATTGGTAGGAGAAAAGAAAAAGAAATGGAAGAAGAAGAAGAAGAAGATTATTATTGCGAACGGTTACTTGATGAGTTTTTTGACGGTCAAAGTTGCACAAAATGGTCAATACGTTAGCAGACCCATTTTTTCATCCAAAATGATATAAAATGCTAATAAAAAATAGATAAAGGACTAAAACGACAATCGTAGTTTTATCTGGGACCAAAACGACAATACCCCTATTTATAAGGGACCAAAACACCAATTCGGCCATTAAATTATGGTTACACTGTTTTCATTGTTGGAATCTCCTAACAACTCAGTCCTATTAATTCAAACTAGCAATTAATGAACTATCGTTAATTGCGTCTATAATCAATTATCAATTCTGGAACCTCCTAGAACCTAGATCATGATAGTCAAGAACCCAGTTCAAAATACACTTAAGCACTTTGTTCAATTGCACTTCATTATTTATTCTCTTCAACACGCTAACCTACGTACCACGTGATCAGTTGTATTGAACTCTTAGGAATATCGAACCTCGTGTATTCGAGTTAATTAGACTACCAAGGAAATTTTGCATGCTACCAACTATCCAACAGTGTTAGATAATCCGCAAGAAAAAACACGAGAATAAATAAATAACCATGAATTAATTGAAATTAAGAACAATTCGATCTCAAAATTGAATCAACATCGAGGGGTTTAATTGCTTTGACTAGACTAAGGAACTAATTACGCATAATAAGAATACTAAACATAATAATAAAAATAATATTCATTGATTAAAATTGAAGTGAAATAAAAGTTCAAGCCAAAGTACTAGGTAGTAGCAGCCACACAAAACGAACCCCAGCACTCCAAAGCTGCCGCCTCCCAAAGCCAAGCTGCTCCCCACTGCGGTTCCAGAAATTGAGTCCTCAGCAATTGTTGCCAAAAAATGAGTCCTCTCTAAAATTGAGTCTTTAGAATCGTAATCCAAGACGTCTCCAAAGTTGTAGCCAAATACCTAATAAAACAACAACTTCCTCCTCTAACCTCGGCCCATAACTTTTTTTTTCCAAATAAAAATCCCACACTAAATAATTAAAGCCCAATTTCTAATTAATTAAGACAATCCCATATAACATAATTAAATTTTTGGTCTTCATAAAAGTCTAACTTCTTTTTGTTTTCATCACTCCTAAGTTCTTCAATCCAGCCCAACTCGCCTTTCTTCTTCACAGCTCCCAATTCTTCCAAAAATCATCCAAAATAGCCCGTTTTTCTCAAAGTGAAACCTCCCTACAAGCGGAAAAACAGCCCATTAGACTCCGCTATGCACCCTAATCACCCCAAATTTGCACGAAATATGATTAAGAAATTCAAGCTCATCAAATCCCCCACACCTAAACGATGCTTGTCCCCAAGTATAACTCAAGACTCGACAAGAAAATAAAAGATAACAAAATAAGCAAACAACACATGGATCTCAATATGCAACATATAATCAAGCAAGGCTCATAATCCACATAGGAAGCTGTCATAGTACCATGCATTTTCTATGACTATAGCCACTCCTTATCACTCTCCAAACTCAAATACAAGCAAGAATGACACCCGCCTCTCAAGTAATTCACGCATGCACTCAAAGTGTTTAAAGACGTAATCACTCAAGTTCACCATATAGAATTGTTGTTACCATATGCTTGTAAAATTATCACATTACCATCACTCAAATGAATCAAAGTACAAATCAAAAGGTCTTCGTCAAGGATTATAATGGGGTTCATGACAAGGTACGATAAATAAAGATCAAACATAGGCTAAAGTCACGAAAGAAAGAATATACTTGATTGGTAACCTTCAACCATCTTACCGAGGTTAACTCATGCAAGACACTAGTAACCCACAAAGGATTCCAAACTTAGCTCTTTCCACAATCCCCTTTGTTCCTTCTTCTGTTTTTTCTAGCCACAAAATTCATATGAATTTGTTTATATTGGCTCTTTTTATTTTTCTTTCCTTTTTTTTTTCTTTTCTTTCAGCATCTCTTTTGTTTTTTCTTTTTTTTTCTTTATTCCATTATTTTTTTCCTTTTCAATAGCCTTGGTTAGAGCACAACTTATCCTTAATGAGTTACTATTGCCTTGCAATGTCCGCCCTCATACCACAAACCCAAGCCAACAACCAAGTATGCACTTCTTCCAATAACTAGGCAAAAAGAAACAAGCTAAACACAGGCCTAGATTTAATTTAGTGGCTTTAAAATCAAATAATCAGGTTCAAGCTTCAAAAGGTTAACTAAGGGTAAGCATAGAAGGTTAGACTTTTAAAGCAAACCAAATTTGGTTATCCTATTGCCTTTATCATTTTTGTACTTCAAATTCACAAACAATGGTAACACGCATAACAAAGCAAGTTCTGAAATATGCAACCTATGTGTGAAACACTCCAAAAGAAATTAAGCACAAGAAAGAATTGTTGCCCATGTAAGGTTAAAAACCCACTTTTCTAGTTTTTTGGGTGTCACTTTACACAAGTATTATCATTCGAATTGTAGCAAAGAACAGTTATAGCCATCCAACACAAAGCACTACTAATATTCCCTACGTTTCATCCTTACCTCACCCATTCAAAAATTGCATATTAATTTCCAACACACAACACATAACAAATAACACAAAACCAATCCCCCCACACCTAAATTCTACACACCACCAAGCTCAAAACCATCCCCAAAATGATCACATACCAATCCAAAAACATAAACCAAGCCAAAAAATACATACAAGCAATGTTATAAAAACAATCCCCCCATACCTAAACTCTACATTATCCCCAATGTAGAATTTAGGAATGAAACAAGGACAATCTAGAATTAAGCAAAAAACAAGAAAAACTCCCTTGTGTGGAGGACTTGGTCAATCTAGATCGACACGGGCACAAAGGGCATTGATCTTTGCACTGATTATCTGAAGGAAATCATGGATGCTTACAAGCTGAGCCTGGATCGCCGCTAGCTGCTCCACTGTCGAAGCGGTTTGGGCAGCTATCTCCTCATGTGACTCACCTGCAGAAGGAACTCGAACAGGCTCGGGTGGACCAGGCATTGGCAAACAACTGTCGTTGTTTGGCATTTTTGAATTTCACTACAAATTGTTGGGCAGAAGAAGGGGGCAATGTATTGGGCCCGTTCTTTGTGCTCGTGTGACTAGTGAATGCCGGCACAATAGCTTGACTAGATTCAGGGAGTTACTTCTGCTGTTTTGGACGCTGCACCAAAGCTGGTGGGGGTGACGGCGGAGCGTCCTCCTCAGAAGAACTGGATTCATCCCTCAATGGTCTCTTTGCCAATACCTTCTGTCGAACCATGGTTCCCTGCACACACACAAAATATAACTCTAAGTAGCCCACTTCCAGAATCCAAAAAGTAATAGAAAGAACTAGGAATTAAAAAGAACGAAGAACAAACCTGGATATGGTTGATGACATTCTCGGCGCTGGTAGACGTAAGCAGCCCCTGGTCGTGACGCGATGAACAAAGAAAAAGCACTACCGGACAGATGTTCAGCTCTCTGATGCGGGCACAACCTCGAATGGTGCACGAGCGTTGTGAAGTGCCAGAGATTTCCATGCTACTGTGGATAGAAAACGGCTCATGAATTGGTGTAGGACGGTAAAGACACCTGAGCGACCGGAAGATCCTGACCTCTGCGGCAGCTGGATGAGCCTCTAAAATCCTTACAGTTTGATTATGAATTGTGATTATGTGTCGTGATGCATGGAAGAATGGGAGAACGTTATAATCGCCAATGAACTTGGCGAAAAACGAGCAAGAGTCGAGGAACATGCCGCGATTGTCGACAGGAACAAAGAACTCCTTGCGATTGGGAATCAGAGCGACACAGCAGAGTGGTCTTGGTGTCTCTTGGTGTGTATTGGGTGAGAGAACTGTGGGAACAAAAACTTGGCGTGGCTGAGGTTAGTAAAACCAAAAGTGTAAAGGTAAACCCTAAGTAAAATGCAAGAAGGAAAAAGAATGAACTGTTTTTTTTTTTTTTTTTTTTTTTGATTCTTGACATGGGCATGTCGGAGGAAAGGTTATATTCTGCCCAAATCCCCACAAAAATACAAGAAATTTTTACCTGGGCACGTCGGGGGAACCTTTATATTCTACCCAGATGCACATTGAATTTCAAAGAAAACTGACATGGGCACATCCGGGGAAACCTTGTATTCTGCTCAGACACCCAAGAAAATGAAGGAAAATTTGACATGGGCATATCGGAAGAACTTTTCTATTCTACCTAGATGCACCATGAATTTCAAAAAAAAACTGACATTGGCACGTCGAGGGAACCCTTATATTCTGCTCACACCCTCAACTCTTCCTCGCGAATTTCTGCCAAAAATACCTTAAACAGCAATTAAATCATTAAAACTACTACAAAAACTTGCTTAATTGGGTCACATTCCAACAAGTACCTTTCTTTAACGTCTTTGGCTAGACATAGCCCTATCTCTATTAATCCTCATAAATGGGTTGAATTAAGTTAATCACCTCGATGGACTCCATGTTAACATGCACAAGAAATGGTTTAAGCCGATGACTATTGACATGAAAAACTTTTTCATATTTTAAACATTGAATGCCAACCATTCCATAAGGAGAGATACTTACCACACTATACGGTCCATTCCATCTTGACTTGAACTTACCTAGCATGAACTTTAACTTTGAATTGATGAGAATGACCCTTTGACCAACCACAAATTCCTTTCTCTGCAGCAGCTTGTCATGAATGACTTTGGTCCTCTCATTGTACAGCTATAAGTTATCATAAGCTTCCAAACGAATCTTCTCCAACTCTTGCAGCTGTAACTTCCTCTCTAATCCCACTTCTTTGGCATCTATATTGAACTGCTTAACAACCCAAAAAGTGTGATGTTCTAGTTCAACAGGTAAGTGGCATATTTTACCAAAGGTTAACCTGTAAGGAGACATGCCAATGGGAGTCTTGTAAGCCGTGCAGTACACCCATAGTGCACCCTCCAGCCTTAAACTCCAATCCTTGTGGCCTGGATTTACCGTCTTCTCCAAGATACCCTTGATCTCTCTATTGGATATCTCAGCTTGCCCATTGGTTTGGGGATGGTAGATAGTGGAGATGCGATGATTAACTCCATACCTCTTCATTAGTGCCTCGACCTGGCAATTGCAAAAATATGTTACTTGGTCAATAATTATTGTCTTCGGCACTCCAAACCTACTAAAGATGTTAGATTTAATAAATCTTGCAACAACTTTAGCTTCATTAGTTTTGGTAGCTTTTGCTTCTACCCACTTCGAGACATAATCTACAACAAACAAAATATACATCTTTCCACAAGAACTGGGGAACGGCCCCATAAAATCCATACCCCACACATCAAATATTTCACAAAACAGCATTGGCATTTGAGAAATCTTATTCTTAGAAGACAAGTTACCTACACTTTGGCACCTGTCACTCTCTTGCAAAAGTCATAAGCATCCTTAAACAAAGAATTCCAATGAAACCCACAATCCAAAACTTTTCTAGCAGTACGTTTTGGACCAAAATGACCACCACATGCATGAGAATGACAAAACTCAAATATAGAATAAATTTCGTTATTGGCAACACATCTCCTAACTACTTGGTCGGAACAAATTTTCCACAGGTAAGGTTCATCCCAAACACTCTGATACATATTCATATGGGGAGGAAACTTACCACTTGCCAAGTAGTTCACTATGTCCGCATACCATGGTTCTTGACCTTGCAATGCCCACAATTTATCATTTGGAAACACTTCTAAGATGGGCTTTGAATCCTCTTCACGCACCAGCCAGCTGAGATTATCAGCAACCGAGTTGTCCGCCCCTTTCATATCCTTAATCTCTCAATTAAACTCTTACAGCAGAAGAATCCATCGAATCAATCTCGGCTTTGATCAGAATACACCACCACTTTAGATCATAGCAAATAAGGGCAAAATTTTTCAAAAGCAAACACAATAGATAAAAGCTCTTTTTCAGTGGTAGTGTAATTGCATTGCACTGAGTCGAGTGTCTTGGAGGCATAATAGATAACATGGCTCTGTCTTCGATTCTTTTGTCCAAGCACGGCTCCGTATAGTGACTTGCGTCACACATGAGCTCGAAAGGCAAATCCCAATTTGGAGGCTGGATTATGAGAGTTTACATGAGTAACTCCTTCAACCTCTGAAACGCATTCTTGCACTCATCACTAAACTCAAACGGCACATCTTGTTGTAATAGCCTTGACAATGGTTGAGTAATTTTTGATAAATCCTTAATGAAGCGCCTGTAAAATTATGCATGTCCAAGAAAACTTCGAACTTCTTGAACATTAGTAGGATATGGTAAACTAGCAATCAAATCAACCTTTGCCTTATCCACTTCTATTCCCCTAGATGACACTACGTGGCCTAAGACAATTCCCTCTCTCACCATAAAGTGACATTTTTCATAATTTAAGACCAAATATTTTTCAATGCATATCTGTAAAACCATTGATAAACTATCTAAACATTGATCAAATGAGTCATCGTACACAGTAAAGTCATCCATGAAAATTTCAATGCATTTTCAAGAAAATCAGAAAATATACTCATCATGCATCTTTGAAAAGTTCCAAGAGCATTGCACAAACCAAAGGGCATGCGACGATATGCAAATGTACCAAATGGACAGGTAAAGGTGGTTTTATCCTGGTCCTCTGGAGCTACCGCTATTTGGTAGTAACCAGAGTACCTATCTAAAAAGCAAAAGAAATCCTTACCTGTCAAATGCTCCAACATTTGGTCAATGAAGGGGAGTGGGAAATGATCCTTCTTTGTTGCTGTATTTAATTTTCGAAAATCTATGCACATGCACCAACCTGTCTGCAGTCTCATAGGAATTAACTCATTAGCCTCATTTTTAACCAATTGAAAACCTAATTTCTTAGGAACTACATGTACTGGGCTAACCCATTTACTATCCAGAACAGCATAAATAATTCATGTATCTAGTAACATAAGTATTTCTTTCATAACTACCTCTTTTATAGAAGGATTCAATTTCCTCTATGTTTCTCCGACCGGTTTTGAATCTGCCTCCAGCAATATTTGATGTATGCAGATTGAGGGACTGATTCCCTTAATATCGGCCAATGTCCATCCTATTGTTGTTATGTGTTCCCTTAACACTCTTAGCAACTTCTCATCTTGCAAATCCGTTAATTCCTTTGAGATTATCACTGGCAGGATTTCCAACTTTCCCAAGTAGACATACTTGAGATGATTAGGCAATGTCTTCAACTCAAGCTTGGGTGCCTGCACCATAGAAGGTAAATGTGTTTCTAAGCTAACAAGTAATCCTGAGTACTGGTTAGCAAACCTCGGTGGAATTTCAGGACTGGCATGAAATGCCATTATTGCCTCAACGACGACTTCACTCACGTCTCTACGAGCATCTATTTCCTGCAAACAATGTTGTAACACAAAATTCAGCTCATCAAGCATCAAATTAAATTCAATTTCTTCTTGCACAATAGAATCAACTTGGCTAACATTAACAAAGTACTCAGAATATGGTGGATACTTCACAGCCTCATACATATAAAATTGGACTTTTTCACTATCAAACTCAAAAGTAAAGACACCAGCATCTACGTCAATCTTTGTTTTAGCCATTTTCATGAATGATCTACCAAACAAAAGTATATCAGCATTAGTCACATGCTCATCATTCATGTCAAGGATGTAGAAATCAGCAGGAAAAATTAATTTATCACATTTAACCAAAACATCCTCAACTGCCCTTTCAGGATAAATCATTGACCTATTTGTTGGAGTTGAATACATAAGTTATGCATGTATTGTACATTTTCCCAGTTAATATATCAATTTATATTTTGGTTATATTTTGTTGTGCATGATTTGTCCATTTATATTATGTAAGTATATGATGAGGTGTCTTGTGTAACACAGTAGATCTCATCATTGGTTGAAAGACATAGTATATAAATGAGGTTCATAATCGAGACAGCTTTGGACAAACTTTCGGTTTAGGTTATTATGTGATTCGGATAATTGGTTTGTCTAAACTAATTAAATCATATAGATATGCCCAGGGCGTATTGAACTTGACCATTAGGAATGATTTGTCTCGTACTGATTTAGTAGAAAAATCGTTCTTGGTATTCTATCTTTTAATCCCTAGACTCGAGCGGGCATGAGGATTAGACATAGTGTACTTTGATCTGCCAATGGGTGAGGTCTATTGTGGCCAATAATCTCGATAGGTTGGGTGCGCGTGTTTAGTTGCTTGGTGTGCTGCTGCTTGTCGAAAGAAATCAATGTACCGGTGCGTCCAGGGTGATGGTGCTCCCGAGATGAGCTCGTTATGTTTATTATACTAAACCCAGCTGGTGAACTTATGTTTGGTATAGTAAAAAGGTCGAGTGGTACTAGTCTCGGAATTAAATAAGTTAATTAATTAATTTATCAGTAAATTAATAAATTAACGAGTACTATATCTTTGATGTGGGGAGATTATGAATATAAATTAATTAAGTTGTTCCGGAAACAATTCTGGTGTAGGATGGTAGTGCCAAAATTAATCCGTTAGTAGTATGATTAATTTTGTAATGGGTTAATTTAATAGGTATAATTAATTAATTGATTATTATTCCTAAGGGTTAATTAAGTAATTAACAAAGTTGAATTATTTAATTAATTAATTAAGTCTTAAGTTTCAATTAAAATTAGGAAATCCTAGAAATTGGGAAATCTAGTAGGATTTGGTTTATCCTATCAGATTGGTCACCTAATTAGATTTGGAAACTAATTACCTAAACCCATTAGGAAGACCAATCCTAAACCAACTTGGGGTCTCTCTTGTAACTCTATATATAGACAAGGGATTAGCTATTCAAGACACACAATTCAATAGTTTCATAATTTAAGAAACTAGAGAGATAAAATCCTAGAGAGAATTAAACATCAGCTCTCGTAGTCAGATTTTCCAAAGTTCTAGGCGGCTGCTCTCTATCCTCAAAACCGGCAGCTGGATCTCCATTATATGCCGGCGGCGCCTGGTTGTAGAGGGCGGTGGCGAGTGGACTTCGGGGCGGCGCGTGTGGTATACACGCAGGCGGCGGACGGCAGAATTTTTCGGCCAGATTTCTGACGCAGTTTTTGTGTTGATTGCAGATCAATTGGTTGCTAAATCGTTGCCCACACAACGTGCAATCAAAGTCTTGAGTCATATAAGCGATCACCTGAGTTCACGCTTCAAGAGGTACTTTTCTAAGATTCTGCTTTTAATTAGAAAATTATTGTTGCATGGTAAATCAAATAAGTGCAAACCCAGATCTTGCGCGATGTTATTTCAAGCAAGGGTTGGAATAGCGATTGTGCTAGAGTCTAGGCCTGGCTAGAGATTCCGATTCTGGAATGCATAGCACGAAAATGAGTTTCTGGCTAGGCCCGGGCAGATAATCTTTCACTATTGACTAACTGAACTATGATATTTGTGTTCTTAAGAGCCCCAATTTTCAATTTATTGAACAGAGATAGAAACATAACATTAATAGAGGCTCCTAAATCCAACATAGCTGCTTTAATAACTCTTGATCCAATAACACAAGAAATCGTAAAAAATACCTGGATCAGTGCATTTCTGAGGCAACTTGCTTTGAAGTATTAAAGAAATATTTTCATTGACATACACCTCACCTTCAGGTCTCTTTTTCTTTGTCAGCAGTGACTTTAAGAATTTGGCATACCGTGGAATCTGAGCAATAGCCTCCATTAATGGGATGTTGATGTCCACCTTGCAAAACACCTCCAAAACCTCTTCGTCATTGTACTCCTTCCTTATTTGAACCAACCTGCTAGGGAAAGATGGTAGAATTACACTTTCAGATTTTTTACAATAAATTTAGAATTTACCTCCTTTTCTTGCAATTCTTCCACTTCCTCTTTCTTCTCTGATTTATGGGAAGATTCTTGAGCCTTCAGATTTAGACTTTGGGTTTCTGGAAACTCCTTCCCACTCCTCAAAGTTATGGCACTAACATTCTCTATTAAACTACCTGATTGAGAATGGAGCTTCCCATTGTCTTTTTCTCTCTGATGCACCTGAGTGGCTAGTTGCGAGACTTGCTTCTCCAAATTTTTAATTGCCGATTATTGATCACATGCCTGCTGTTGCTGCTCGCGTGCTTGTTGTTGCTGTTCGCGTGCTTGCTGTTGCTGTTCGCGTGTTTGATCACTCTCAACAAGTCCCTGCACAGCAACTGTTAATCCTCTAATCATAGCTTCTACAGATGTACCTGAAGCATCTGCTGGTGGAGGGATTGAATTCCTCACAGGAGGCTGTGGTTGAGGTTAGAAACTGGGCTGCTTGTAACTGAAGTTAGGATGATTCATCCACCCCGGATTGTAAGTATTCAAATATGGATCATACCTTCGTTGGGGTAGAGCCTGGAATCCACCTACAACATCTACCTGTTCCCCTTCCTGCATCGCTGGACAATCATCTGAGGCGTGCACTTGCATTGTGCAGATACCACAGACCTTAACTGCCTGTAACTATCCCACAGCGAGCTGGTGCACCAAATCAATGAGTTGCTCAATCTTACTTTCCATATTAGAAGCACTAACCTCGCTAACCCTTCTGGTGGGAATGTCTGCTCTCCTATGGAATGGTTGGGATCATGGAAATTAGCCTCATGGCTTCGGCAGGAGTCTTGTTCATTAGTGCTTCTCCACTTGCCGAATCAATCTTATCTCCGTCCAACTCAGAACACAAACCTCTCTCAATACTCATATAAATTCTCGCCAGTTGACTGTCGGATAACACAGATATCCTTCCTGATGTTTGAAGCATGAGAGGCTGGGGAAAAGTTTACCAAAAACCATTTCTTGAGCTCATTCCATATGGTGATTGAGCCCGCTGGTAGCCCAAAAAGCCAATGCTTTGCTTTATCTTCTAAAGAGAATGAAAAAGCCCGAAGCTTGACTTGCTCTTCTGTAACACCTTAGTAACTTACTGCCAAGCACACAATGTGGAACTCTATCAAATGCTTATGGGGATCCTCACTGTCAAACCATGAAATTTAGGCAGTAAGTGTATGGTACTAGATTTTATCTCAAATCTAGGAGTGTTTTCAGGAAAAGTAATGCATAAAGACTGCTGGTTATCGGCAGGAGTTGCCAACTCCCTTAAAGTCCTGTCTACCATTGGTGCTGCGATCAACTCCTCTTCCTCTTTGGGAACCTCAATTTCTTCTTCTTCGTCAACCGGTTGAGACACAGATGTCGACTCAGCCAGTTGGTCTCTTTGTTTTTTCTCCTTCGTGATCCTCTTTGCAGTTTTCTCTATCTCTGGGTCAAACACTAATTTGCCTGTATGAGAAGAGCGAACCATAAAAAGGAATAAAAAAAACAAACTTCTAACTAAATTCAAAACACTACATCGTGCTCCCCGGTAACAGCGCCAAAATTTGATGGGTTGTCAAACCAATCAAAAATAAAACCTACTCTCTAATATTTTAAAGTAGCACAGTACGAGTAGGATAGTCTCCACAGGAAGCACTAAAGTGTAATCAATCTAGTTAAAAGCACGTAACCAAAAGGGAATTGTTCCACCCCGATGCGACAAATCGATCATTGATGCAAGAATTTATCAATTAAATTATGGTTACACTAGTTTTCATTGTTGGAACTTCCTAACAACTCAGTCCTATTAATTTAAGCCAGTAATTAAGGAACCTCCATTAATTGCATCTAAAATCAATGACCAATTCTGGAACCTCTTAAACCCTAGATCATGATAGTCAATGACCCAATTCGAAATACAATTAAGCACTTTGTTCAATTGCACTTGACACGTTAACCTACGTACACGTGATCAGTTGTATTGAACTCTTAGGAATACCGAACATCGTGTATTCGAGTTAATTAGACTATCGAGGAAAGTTTGCATGCTACCAACTCTCTAACAGTGCCAGATAATCCGTAAGACAAAACTCAAGAATAAATAAATAACCATAAATTAATTTAAATTAAGAACAATTCGATCTCACAATTTAATCCACATCGAGGGGTTTAATTCCTTTGACTAGACTAAGGAACTAATTACACATAATAAGAATACTAAACATAATAATAAAAATAATATTCATTGATTAAAATTGAAGTGAAATAAAAGTTCAAGCCAAAGTACTAGGTAGTAGTAAACGCACAAAAGGAACCCATCACTCCAAAGCTGTCGTCTCCCAAAGCTAAGCTGCTCTCCACTGCGGTTCCCGAAATTGAGTCCTCTGCAATTGTTGCCAAAAAATGAGTCCTTCGCAAAATTGAGTCTTTAGAATCGTAATTCAAGACGTCCCCAAAGTTGTAGCCAAATACCTAATAAAAAAACAACCTCCTCCACTCTCCTCGGCCTACAACTTATTTTTTTTCCAAATAAAAATCCCACACTAAATATTTAAAGCCCAATTTCTAATTAATTAAGACAATCCCCTATAACATAATTAAATTTCTGGTCTCAATAAAAGCCCAACTTCTTTTTGTCTTCATCACTCCTAAGTTCTTCAATCCAGCCCAACTCGCATTTCTTCTTCACAGCTCCCAATTCTTCCAAAAATCATCCAAAATAGCTCGTTCTTCTCCAAGTGAAACATCCTCCCTACAAGTGCAAAAACAGCCCATTACACTCCGTTATGCATCCTAATCACCCCAAATTGGCACAAAATATGATTAAGAAATTCAATTTCATCAGCAGAATGCATCTGAAAACTCATCTAAAAGACTTTGAACACTAATAGGTAGATCATTAGTACCGGGGTTAGTTTATAAAGTTCTTTCAACATATTGAAGAAGAATTAGACTTTTCTTACCACTAATGGCTCTTTCAACATCTCGGGTTGATGCGAAGATACTTTGGCCATTGGACTTTATCTCAAGTTTGGTTTGTGGGGCCTTGAGCTTGGAAGAATCGTTAATTCTCTTGAATTCTTTTATCTCATCCGATTCTTCTAAAGGTGACATCTCCTACTTTTCCTTGCCCTTTTGTCTCCTTAACCGGCCCTCAGGCATTTCCTTGTTTACTTGAGCAACCTACGCATGAGACAAAGGATTTAAAATGATATTGGAATTATTGAAGATGAATAAATACCTTATCGAGAGTCTGCCATGGGTGGTCTTACGGTCAAACTCCCAAAATTTTCCTAGGATCAAGTGGGTGGCATCTATCAGGATGACGTCGTAAGTGTTGTAGTCCTTGTATTTTTCGATTGTGAAGCCCACGCTGCATTGGCGATCTACTTAGATCTCTCCTCCGTTAATAAGCAATTAGAGCTCGTAAAGCTTGGGGTGTGGCTGGATGGCTAGACTATGATTTTGACTGTGTACTCGGGATTAGTCTAACTACCGCTATCTATAATTATTAAACAGATAACCTTAAACACTAGTCCTTTGATATGAAATATGTTGCTTTTTTGCTCAGTTTTGTCTTTCGACTTAGCGTGTGCCTTCAATGTCTTCTCGGTAGCCAAGCTGGTTGTATCTTGTGAAGATGGCTTGGGTACTTACAAATATACGAAGCAAGCACCGTCTGCACCATCGCAAGCAGTGTAATCTTCCTTTTCAATCAGGGGTGGCATGTCTTTGAGATCATCGTTGTCTTCGAGTCCGGCCCTTTCTGCCTCTTTCTTCTCCACGATGGTTCCATCATCTAGTGCTATTATGGTTCATTAACTTGGGCATTATGACTAGATGTGTCCTTTGCCTAAACACTTGAAACATGTAACTTGCATTGAAAAAGGCCGGTTAGTAGCACTATTACTGGAACTTTGGGAAGCAACAGGTTTATATGTAGAAGTGAAAGATTGAGAAAAGATAAGGTTAGAGATTACCCTCGTGGGACCTTTAGACCCACTTACTGCACCAACACTTTTGGCGGGGTTAGAGTTTGATACCTTGTAGAACTCCACCATGTTAAGGATGTAGACCGACTTGAGCTGGACTCCCTTTCTTCCACAAGGATGGCCTTGTGTACAAGCTCATGTATGTCCATATAGTGTTGTAGCTTCACTACCTTGGCTATGCTCGAATTCAACCCGTTGAGGAACCGGGACATCATCATCTCGGGATCCTCCTCTATGCCGCTATGTATTGCTAAGTACTCTAATTCCTTGTAGAAGTCTACTACGCTCTTGGTATCTTGAACTAAAGTGTTAAGCGATCTAAGCATTGTATGAGTATATTGCTGAGGAATATACCTTTTTCTCATGTGGCTCTTTATTGTCTGCCATGTCTCCACGGGTGCTTTTTGATTCCTTCGTCAGAGGTAGGCTTGCTGGTCCCACCAAGTTAGTGCATAATCTGTTAGTTCTGTGCCAGCTAAAATGACCCAATCCTCCTTCAGGTATTTACTTTCGATGAGGTTTGCATCCATCCGTTTCTCCCAATTTATGTAGACCTCGGGGTCTAATTTTCTGTTGAACTGTGGAAAAGTCACTTTGGGCTTATAGGATGACCTTGCTGTTAGTTTTGAATATAGAAAAGCTATGGCTCTTATCAAAACCTAATATCCACATATGACATATCATTTTGTTTCAGTATTAAATTGTTCCATTATATCATAGAACTAGATAACGGGGTGTGGAAAGACACAGTAGATACTGTTATTAGTTAAAGTATTGATATATAAAAAGTATGCTTATAACTGAGATAGTTTGAACACACTATCGGTATAGGTTTTCGTGTGGTTTGGAAATTAGTTTATCTAGACTAATTAAATCACACGGATATACCCGAGGCATATTGAGTACGACCAGTTTGGATAGAATTGACTTGTACTGATCAGCGTAGTCAATTCGGTCCTTGTATTCAGTCTCTCAATCCCGAGATTGGGACGGGCGTGAGAGTTAGATATCGTATGCTTTGATGTGCCAAAGAGTGTGGTCAATTGAGGCCTATACCTCAGTAGGTTGGGTATGCGGTGTTTAGATTCTTACATGCCGTTGCTAGTCAGAGGAATTCACGTATCAGTTCGCCGGGTTGATGGTGCTCCCGAGATGAGCTCGTAAGGTTTATTGTACTAAAAATGGCCCGTGGACTTTGCGTCTGGTATAATAAGAAGGTCGAGTGGTACTAATCTCGAATACCAAGAAGTCGGTGAATTAGTTTGTCAGTAAATTGATAAACCGACGAGCACTAGATCTTTGATGTATGGAGATAGAAAAAAATATAGTGGCGCGATGTAAAGTCATTTTTGAGCGGTAGTTCCATAGTTAGTCCAATAGTGGTACGATTAATTACGTATTTGACTAATTGACAAAGTGAATTAATTAATCCTAAAGGTTTAATTAATATTTAATTGACGAAGTGGATTAAGAAATTAATTCTATATGAATTAGTTAATCCTAAGGGTTCGATTAAATTAAATTAACGAAGTGGGTTAAGAAATTAATTCGAATGGGTCGATTGGAGTTGATTAGTCTAGGAAAGACTAAGTGGTCAACAAAAGTCAAATTAAAAGGTCCAACTTAAAAGGCCACTAGGTCTCCATTGGAGCTCCCTATAAATTGATAACTTAAGGCCAAAGAAACATTAAGGAAGTCTTGCAAGACAATTCTTGCTTTCTTGAGTGAGAAGGTTCAAGAGAGAATTTTTCTTCAAAAGTTCTTTCTCAAAAACGAACTAGATTTCTCACTTGTTTGAAATTGGATTCACCCAAAAGATCACACCTTTGGTTTTAATTTCTATTTTTTGGCCAGATTTCATTCACGCAGTTCACGGACCGCCGCTGCTAGCATTTTTCGGTGCCGATCTTCCTTTGGTTTAGGGTATTTGATTCGGTCTGGATTTTGTCAAACTCTTCTTGGTGATCCAAAACCCGGACTGTCTAGATCACGTCTGTGCTGGTGGATTACAGGCGAGCGTGGACTTCTGTAGCGCCGGCGGTGGTTCTAAAATGGCATGCGGCGGCAGCAACTTGGTGATGGTGTTGATCAGTTTTTTGGGTTATTTCTAAGTCCAATTTTGAGAGACTTTCTTGTGGGTTTTCGTGGGCTTTGATAGTACACCTCGATAGACTATTGCCCACACAATATTCGAGACATCTTGGAGTAATCCGTTGGATTTTGGTGGTGATAGCAAGTTAAAGATTCAATTTTCTTATTTGCGTTGAACTTCACTACAAAGGTATAACCTTTAAAGTTTCCGCTTTTAATTAAAGGTTGATGCTTTGTGCGATGTTTTTCGATTTAATAAATTAAATTAGTATAAGCCTAGATCCGTTCAGGGGAAAATGAATTTGAGCCTGAGCTTCGTCAAAAGTTTTCGATTCTGGAATGCATTGCACGAAAGTGAGATTTTTTATTTAGCCCGGGCTTGTTCTGTTTTCTTTCACTTGCTTGGGAGGTGGATTCGTTCAAGTCTCATGAACCTCGGTCTCGGTCTCTTCTTGACTTCCATTCTTGATCTCTCTCAATCCTTAGGAGTTTAATCTCGGCTTACAGCTCGGTAAACCTCTTCTCATAATCCCTCACCTTTTCTATTAGGATGTACCTAAGCATCTTTTCACGGTTGGTTTTGGGAGAAATGTACAATTATGGATCTTTCTTGTTGTCGAAATTGGCTATTTGAGACAAAGAAATTTGGGTAGAAGAATGCTTCTCCCATTGAGGGTTAGTTCACGAAATTCTAAGAAAATAAGTAAAAATATTCACAAGTTTTGCACTTAGCTAGTTATTGACAAAGCTTTTAAGTTAAGACAAAAGAAAAGACTAGAATTAGAAAATATAGCAATTGAAAAAAAAAAAAACACACACACACACACACACAAACACACTCTAATGAATGCTTTCTCATTATTATCTCTTGTCTAATATAGCGCCTAGTGTTGTAAAACCGTTCTTTAGGTACCTCGGAAAAAATTCTCCTTTGGTTAGAGTATGAGCAAGCTTATACTTTTCACGTAAGGGTTTACTGTTACTTTGCACAAGAACTCCTTCTCAAAAAAAAAAAAAAAAAAACTTTTTTTTGGTACTTTAAGGCACAAAACTTAGTGTTGCACGAAACTTTAGTGCTTATATGCACTTTTGTTGGCCTTTATACTTTTGTAAGGAGATACTTTTCTAAGTGCAACCCTTCCCTATCTTGGTGGCTTAAACTAATTATACAAAAATCAAAGAGAAAGTTAGTGGAAATACAAAGAAAATATTCACAAGTTCGATTCAAATAAGACATCCCACAATTAGAGAGTTTTGTGGTAGTAACACAATCACATAATAGACACAATAACAAATTTTCTCACTGTGTTACTAACTTTTTGGAAAGAAATCACCAAATTTAATTTTAGTTATACTAGATGACATAAAATCAAAGAATTTCCCTTTTTAATGATTATTTTTCCCTTTTTTTTTCTCTACGTGTGGATGACAAAAATATACACAAATAAGGAAGCAATTAGATAATCACAAATAACTAAATTTCAAATTTGCTCACAATTATATAATTACAAATTTCAAGACAAATTTTTTTTTGAAATTTCAAAATTAAAATTTTGAATTTCAAATTATGCATACAATTCTTGCTAATTTTATCAAGATTCATTTTTTTTTTTTTTTTATCTAATTGGATAGAAAACAAGATAAAGTTAAGATTAGATAAAAATTCAGATTTCAAATTTGAAAAAAAAAAAAAAAAAAGAATCATGAACATGTCAAATAGAGCAAGAATGAAATTGTGAACAAGATTTAAGAACAATAAGATTATGAACAAAAGAAATATGAACTCAACAAGAGAAATATGGATTAATATGAACAAGAAAAAAAAAAATCAAGAACAATTGTCTCGGATTTAAAAGGAAAATAAATATGGCTACAGAATTGATTCCATAAACCTTTCCAATTTTAGATTGTTGATTATAACAACTTAGAGAAAAAGAGGAATCATTCATTCCACAAGGTGTTATAACAACACTTACCCTTGATTGCAACCTGGCTCTGATACAAACTAATATTAACCTTCCTCATAAATAGAAAATTCCGCAGAGAGCTGAATTCCTTCCCTATTTATAGGAGAAGGAATGACACTGAAAGTTACAAAAATAACCCCTAGAATCCTAGTCTAGTTACACTTAAATTCTAGACTTTTTCAACTCTTTTAAACTCAGTGTCTTCAACACTTTTGGCCGGCTGCATTTTGTGTATTTGAGGGAAGATTCTAGAGTGTTTAGAGAGTCCTCCTTTGACTTGTTCTTGGCTTATTTGAAAGCTTAAACTTCTAGAACTTTGAAGTCTTCTATGTAGCCGAAACTTTCTCTAATTTTCAACATTCAAAAGTTGAATTCCTTCCATAGTTAGAGCCGTCAAGCATTGAAAATTTCAGCTTCTCTTTTGAATTCTAAATGGCTGAATCTTGTTGTTTGTTGACCGAAATATTCAACTCCAAAACCTTGTAAAATTCAGCTCCAAAAGTCCTCCCTTCCTCGGACTCTTTGCTAAGGAAATTTCTTCTAGACTCCTTTACCTTTGGGGGAAATTCGAAGTCTATTTGTTCCTAAAATCTTCTCCCTGGTCTGGGCTTTTCCTCTATGATTTCGGCCTAGTCTATTACATTTTATTCAACTGAATTGCTATTTGTATAACAAAATTACTATTTGTATAACAAAAAATGTCCAAAGTACCCCTGATAGGAAATAAAGAGCAATTTTTTGAGTAAAAACGCTGCGTATTGCGAAAATGAAGAGGCAAAAACGTAAAAGAGGTATGAGAACTTACACAAAAAAATGCTAAAACATTACGTTAAAATTGGGTAAAAACGTTAAACTGGAGCGTTTAAACTATATATATATACGCTAAAACGCAGCGAAGAAAAGGAAATAAAACGCTAAAAGGTAGAGTTTGAACGAAACACAAACGCTAAAGTGTAGCGTTAAAACATAGCTCGCTCGTTAAATTGTAGCGTTTAAGACGCTTCCATGTAAAAAATAGCTTAAATTCACATGAATGGATGTAGACGTTTCTGGACGTGGTGCTAGTTATTTTTGACGTGGTGCTAGTGTTATGAGACGTGGTGGACTATCTTTGGGGGGAAAAATCAGTTTAAATTCACATGAATGGATGTAGACGTTTATGGACGTGGTTCTAGTTGTCTTTGACGTGGTGGGTTGTCTTTGTGAAAAAAAAAAGCTTAAATTCACATGAATGGATGTAGACGTTTCTGGACGTGGTGCTAGTTATTTTTGACGTGGTGCTAGTGTTATGAGACGTGGTGGACTATCTTTGGGGAAAAAAATTAGTTTACACTCACATGAATGGATGTAGACGTTTATGGACGTGGTACTAGTTGTCTTTGACGTTGTGGGTTGTCTTTGTGAAAAAATAGCTTAAATTCACATGAATGGATGTAGACGTTTCTGGACGTGGTGCTAGTTATTTTTAACGTGGTGCTAGTGTTATGAGACGTGGTGGACTATCTTTGGGGAAAAAAATAGTTTAAACTCACATGAATGGATGTAGACGTTTCTGGACGTGGTTCTAGTTGTCTTTTGACGTGGTGGGTTGTCTTTGTGAAAAAAAATAGCTTAAATTCACATGAATGGATGTAGACATTTCTGGACGTGGTGCTAGTTATTTTTGACGTGGTGCTAGTGTTATGAGACGTGGTGGACTATATTTGGGGAAAAAAATCAGTTTAAACTCACATGAATGAATGTAGACGTTTATGGACGTGGTTCTAGTTGTTTTTGACGTAGTGGGTTGTCTTTGTGAAAAAAATAGCTTAAATTCACATGAATGGATGTAGACGTTTCTGGACGTGGTGCTAGTTATTTTTGACGTGGTGCTAGTGTTATGAGACGTGGTGGACTATCTTTGGGGAAAAAATCAGTTTAAACTCACATGAATGGATGTAGATGTTTATGGACGTGGTTCTAGTTGTCTTTGACGTGGTGGGTTGTCTTTGTTGAAAAAATAGCTTAAATTCACATGAATGGATGTAGACGTTTCTGGACGTGGTGCTAGTTATTTTTGACGTGGTGCTAGTGTTATGAGACGTGGTGGACTATCTTTGGGGAAAAAAATCAGTTTAAACTCACATGAATGGATGTATACGTTTCTGGACGTGGTTCTAGTTGTCTTTGACGTGGTGGGTTGTCTTTGTGAAAAAAAAGCTTAAATTCACATGAATGGATGTAGACGTTTCTGGACGTGGTGCTAGTTATTTTTGACGTGGTGCTAGTGTTATGAGACGTGGTGGACTATCTTTGGGGAAAAAATCAGTTTAAACTCACATGAATGGATGTAGACGTTTATGGACGTGGTTCTAGTTGTCTTTGACGTGGTGGGTTGTCTTTGTTGAAAAAATAGCTTAAATTCACATGAATGGATGTAGACGTTTCTGGACGTGGTTCTAGTTGTTTTTGACGTGGTGGGTTGTCTTTGTGAAAAAAAATAGCTTAAATTCACATGAATGGATGTAGACGTTTCTGGACGTGGTGCTAGTTATTTTTGACGTGGTGCTAGTGTTATGAGACGTGGTGGGCTATCTTTGGGGAAAAAATCAGTTTAAACTCACATGAATGGATGTAGACATTTATGGACGTGGTTCTAGTTGTCTTTGACGTGGTGGGTTGTCTTTGTTGAAAAAATAGCTTAAATTCACATGAATGGACGTAGACGTTTCTGGACGTGGTGCTAGTTATTTTTGACGTCGTGCTAGTGTTATGAGACGTGGTGGACTCTCTTTGGGGAAAAAAATCAGTTTAAACTCACATGCATGGATGTAGACGTTTCTGGACGTGGTTCTAGTTGTCTTTGACGTGGTGGGTTGCCTTTGTGAAAAAAATAGCTTAAATTCACATGAATGGATGTAGACGTTTCTGGACGTGGTGCTAGTTATTTTTGACGTGGTGCTAGTGTTATGAGACGTGGTGGACTATCTTTGGGGAAAAAATCAGTTTAAACTCACATGAATGGATGTAGACGTTTATGGACGTGGTTCTAGTTGTCTTTGACGTGGTGGGTTGTCTTTGTTGAAAAAATAGCTTAAATTCACATGAATGGATGTAGACGTTTCTGGACGTGGTGCTAGTTATTTTTGACGTGGTACTAGTGTTTTGAGAAGTGGTGGACTGTCTTTGTGAAAAAAATCAGTTTAATTTCACATGAATGGATGTAGACGTTTATGAACGTGGTTCTAGTTGTCTTTAACGTGGTGGGTTGTCTTTGTGAAAAAAATCAGTTGAAATTTACATGAATGGATGCAGACGTTTCTGGACGTGGTGCTAGTTGTTTTTGACGTGGTGCTAGTTGTTCTGAGACGTGGTGGGGCTGTTTTGTGAACAAGGGTCATAACTTCAAACATTATTTAAATAAAAAATCGCAGTAAACTAAAGTCGCTATGCATCACGACAATTTACCCATAGCCTAAACCTCATTCTCAAATTATTGGGCCATTGTCCGACAGTTGCGTGATTGCAGTGGTCTCGCCAAACAATGTGCAATGGAGGAAGAGGACAATCATCAAGAACATCTACACGAACATAATTATTACCACTTACGTGAGCAATTGCTATCTGTCTCTCAGGACGTGCATCGCCCTCTCCAGCATCCAAAGGTAAGATGGTATAATTCACCATTGGCTCTGAACGGCTGAGGTGAATTACCACGGCATCAGCATGCGTGGCGAGGGGATACAAGTGTGTGGGTGTGACCATCCAGTAGTCACTCGTACAACTTCTACCTTGATAACGTAATTGTCTGAGAACGGTACCCACATAATCACCATCAGCAGGCCTTGCCTCCAAAACTGCAAACAAAGAGTAAGTTGAGCCACTTCCGCCTTGCTTCGAAAGCACGAACTTCAGGCTATTAGCTATAGGAACGCAAAATGTAAACGCCTCTTTCACACTTTCAAAATTCCTATCTATCCTAAAATATTCACTTAGATCTGTCCCAATTTCTTCTTCCTCTCCCCCCTCGTCATGCTCGTCATGCTCATTATCCTCAGACTCCTCATAAGTATCATGTGTAGTCATATCCGGATCATCATCCTGTATATTCAAAATGCAAATTCATAATGTAAAAAACGCTACAAATTACACATTCGGACTATAAAAAACGCATCCCTTTGAACATATAGTATATCAAAAACGTTACACTATCCATATAACATAGTAAAAAAATGCTACAAATTTCACATAAACGCTATCAAAAACGCTACACATTTGCTACACACCATATAAAAAACGCTACACATTTGCGAAACAACACACAAAAAACGCTACATATTTTATACTTAGCATATAAAAAACGCTGCACTTTACATATATAATTATAAAAAAACGCAACATATTTCACATTTAATACATAAAAAACGACACAATTTTCATGTGTAGTACATAAAAAACGCTACACTTTACAAAAAAAACCATTCCTAACGCTACGCTTTTCATAGGAATACACTTAATTTCGCTACGCTTTTCGTTAATTGACTGACAAAAATGCCACTATTTGACATTTTTTTCACATTTAATCGCCACGTTTTGGCATTTTTGGGGAACAAAAACGCTAATCACTGCTACCGTTCTTGGGTACAGTAGAGATTTGCTCGAGATACCTCCGGATCAGCATATTGATAAGGAGTTATACGAGAATGGGGCATTCTCGACTGAGCGGGTGATAGATTTGTGTATGCGTCGATCGCGGCCCGAATCGGACGTTACTGCATTTTTATGGGCTACTATTGGGACCTGTCTGTTTACAGACAAGAGTTCCAATAAGTTCATGTCAGGCCCTGTTTTGGAGCTGAAGGGAGGGATGGCTCATGTGGGGCAGCATGCGTGGGGCACAGCGACGCTAACGTACCTATATAGACATTTAGGTGCTGCTAGTCGTCATGGCACGTCGAGCATTGCTGGTTACTTAACGTTTTTTTAATGTTTTTGAATTTTATAAAAAAAATATAAAATAAATCATACACTAGCACCACGTCTACATCCATTCATGTGAGTTTAAACTGATTTTTTTCCCCAAAGATAGTCCACCACGTCTCATAACACTAGCACCACGTCAAAAATAACTAGCACCACGTCAAGAAACGTCTACATCCATTCATGTGAATTTAAGATATTTTTTTCACAAAGACAACCCACCACGTCAAAGACAACTAGAATCACATCCATAAACGTCTACATCCATTCATGTGAGTTTAAACTAATTTTTTTCCCCAAAGATAGTCCACCACGTCTCATAACACTAGAACCACGTCAAAGACAACTAGAACCACGTCCAGAAACGTCTACATCCATTCATGTGAATTTAAGCTATTTTTATCACAAAGACAACCCACCACGTCAAAGTCAACTAGAACCACGTCCATAAACATCTACATCCATTCATGTGAGTTTAAACTGATTTTTTTCCCCAAAGATAGTCCACCACGTCTCATAACACTAGCACCATGTCCAGAAACGTCTACATCCATTCATGTGAATTTAAGCTATTTTTTTCACAAAGACAACCCACCACGTCAAAGACAAATAGAACCACGTCCAGAAACGTCTACATCCATTCATGTGAATTTAAACTGATTTTTTTCCCCAAAGATAGTCCACCACGTCTCATAACACTTGCACCACGTCAAAAATAACTAGCACCACGTCCAGAAACGTCTACATCTATTCATGTGAATTTAAGCTATTTTTTACAAGGAAGCGTCTTAAACGCTACAATTTAACGAGCGAGCTATGTTTTAACGCTACACTTTAGCGTTTTTGTTTCGTTCAAACACTACCTTTTAGCGTTTTATTTCCTTTTCTTCGCTGCATTTTAGCGTATATATATATTTGAAACGCTTCAGTTTAACGTTTTTACCCAATTTTAACGTAATGTTTTAGCTTTTTTTTGTGTAAGTTCTCGTACCTCTTTTACGTTTTTGCCCCTTCATTTTCGCAATACGCAGCGTTTTTACTCAAAAAATTGCTCTTTATTTCCTATCAAGGGTACTTTGGATATTTTTTGTTATACAAATAGTAATTTTGTTATACAAATAGTAAATCCCTTTATTCAACGACTTTAAAGCCTAACATTCGGCCAACTGAGTGCATGGCCGAATAAGAAAACAAAAGGCCAAAAAATAAAACTACGAGGAAAACATAAACAAGGCCTATCAATTGGGCCAACGAAATTCAAGCCGACAAAACATAACATGGCTGGAATTAAGTCTTAAAAAAATAAAATAATTGGATAAAATAAAATAAAGAAGGTTAGTCTTCAATACTCAATATCATCACCTCTCTTATTGGACACTTGTCTTGAAAGACAAGTTCTTACTTGTAGAGTTCATGGGCTAAGGTGTTGAGGGCTTCTGTGGCCTTCTTACGCCTTGCTCTTGTTAGAGACTCATCAATATCTTCCAAATGGTCTCTTTGATAAGGTTTTGGTAGTAGACTTGGCCTTGGTGGGTTTAGGGTCATAAAACGTAAGTTTTTTGGCGAAATCATTTATGATTGGCATCACCTTCAAGATCTGCCAGAGATTATGGGTATCTTCGATGATTTAGAGGCTTCGATTCTTCATATCCACCAGGAGGATAATAGCCCGATAGATTTTTTGGCTTCTTTCGAAGTTAATGGTCTTAGCTGTGAATTCGATCTACTCCAGGATATGCCTCCGCATTTGAGGGGTCTCATTGAATTAGATAGTCCCCAAGTTGCGGCTAGTTCCATGAAAGGCTGAGATGATAGGTAAATTGTAATCAGTAGTGTAGGGGTTCCAAGGGAGTACTGGTGACTATATAGTTTAGGTTGGTGGTTGGGATTTTTAGTATAGATTAAGGGTTTTTGGTATGTCACAACACTGTCCGCTATACTTTTTCTTGATTTCTAATTAGTAATAAGATAACCAATCTCACCGATCTACGTTGCATGTTAGGGATATTGAGATATTTTTTTTAAGTGACGTATTCCAATATTTTAGGTATTTTTAATATTTTTATATTTATACTTTTCAAAAGTGTAATTAAAATTTTTGTAATTTTAAAAAATTTTAAAAATATTTTTATAATGAAAAAATAATAATAAATTAATGAAATCTTATTTTTGAAGGTGATGTATTCTCAAGTTTTAAGTGTTATATTCTTATGTTTTAAGTCACTTATTCCATTATTCTAGGTGATTTTTCCAATATTTTTATATGTTTATACTTTTTAAAAGTGTAATTAAAATTTTTGTAATTTTAAAAATATTTTTATAATGAAAAAATAATAATAAAATTAATGAAATCTTATTTTTGAAGGTGATGTATTCTCAAGTTGTAAGTGTTATATTCTTATGTTTTAAGTCACTTATTCCATTATTCTAGGCAATTTTCCAATATTTTTATATGTCTATACTTTTTAAAAGTGTAATTAAAATTTTTGTAATTTTTATAAAATTTTAAAAACATTTTTACAATTAAAAAAATAAAAGTAACATAATCGTACTTTAGATTAATGTGATTTATTCCAATCTCATGTTATATGTGATATATTCTTATAATTTAAGTGACATATTTTTATTCTTTAAGTGACGCATTCTAATATTGTATGTGATTTTTTTCATACTGTCAGATGTTTATACTTTTTAAACGAGTAGTTAAAATTTTTGTAATTTTTATAAATGTTTTAAAACGTATTTTACTATGAAAAAAATAATAAAATCTTTACAGGTGATGTATTTTCATGTTATAAATAGTATATTCATATGTTTTAGATGAAGTTTATTCTTATATTTTAATTGACGTATTTTTATGCTTTAAGTGACACATTCTAATATTTTAAATGATTTTTTTTCATATTTTTAGATGTTTATACTTTTTAAAATTGTAATTAAAATTTTTTTAATTTTATAAAAATTTTTACAATTAAAATAAATAAATAAAAGTAACAAAATCTTACTTTAGATTAATGTGATGCATTCCAATGTCATGTTATAAGTGACGTATTATTATATTTTAAGTGACACGTTCTAATATTTTATGTGATTTTTTTTCCATATTTTTATATATTTATACATTTTTTTATACAACGTGACTCTAACTCAAAAACTTATTGTCTTAAGTGGGAAGTATTTATCATTGGGTTACAACCCTCTTGTCAGATGTTTATATTTTTTAAACACGTATTAAAAATTTTAAAAATAAAAGTAATAGAATCTTACTTTAAAATGTGATATATTTTCATTTTATAATTGACATATTTTTATGTTTTAGGTGACGCATTCTTTTATTTTAAATAGCGTATTATAATATTTTAGGTGATTTTTTAAAATATTTTAAATTTTTGTTATTTAAAAATGTAATTAAAATTTTTGTATTTCTATAAAAATTCTAAGTAACGTATTCTTTCGTGACCTGCATGAAAAAAAAAAACGTATTTTTTTTGTTTTAAATTGACATATTTTAATATTTTAGATTATTTCTTTTTAAATTTTTTTATTACTATACTATTTATTACTTTAATTTATATAAATTTTTAAATTTTTTAATTTAGAATAAATAAAATAATAATGAAGAAAAAAATTTAATGCAAGGAATCCCACAATCAAGATCATTAGGACCTCCCATATCCTAAGTAAAATAAAAAGTATCAACTATTAAACCATCTCTTACTTGTCGATAAAAACTCTATTTTAGTTATAGCTAATCATGAATAAAAATTTGTGACTAATAAAAGTATTTGGTGAAAACATGACATATATACTGATATTGCTTTATAATCTATAACTATGCAAAACCTCCTGATAACTACTAATTAAAGTATTAATATTAGTTGTTACTGCAATATGTATATGTACTTTGCAGACATGAACAAACAAAGGAATACTGCCTATCCAAAACCCTCCTAATTAAAATGTAAGACTACCACCAGAACCCACTGTCCAGTCCAGTAAGCCATAACCCCACTTCACCACTTCTTCAGTTGCATGATAGATGAATGGGACCAGTGCTTCAGCAAGCCCTGGCAATGCAGGATAAGTCAGAATACCCAGTATGAAACAATTGAGGCTTAAGAGGGCTACCGCATCGATTGCAGACTTTATATGAATTGTGGAGAAGAAGCGAACAACGCTAGCAAGAGAAATAATAACAGCACAGATAAGAGCTGCCACAAGCGGCATGCAAGGATCTCTCGCTTCCCAAACGATTATTCCAACAGAAACTGATAACATCATGCTGAAAAAGCTTCCAGAAAGCGCAATGTCCCTTGTTTCTTCAACAACATTGCCAGCCAGCAATGGAATTGAGTGTTTAGACTTTGATGCTTCTTTCTTCACATTCTTCATATCTTGTCCTTTGACATTACATCCATGTTCACACTTCGTACAAGCAAACCTTTCACACTGGACTGACTTCAGCTCAAGAATTTCAGCTTTAAAACCACACACCTGTTTATGCAGTCACTAAAATCAGAGTCATTTCAACACACCAACCCAAGCTCCCAGGATGGATAAAGGGCCAAAGGAGCTAATACTGTTTGTTGTGTTTAAATCCAAGATTGTTCAATAACAGAAAAGAAAGAAAAGAAAATACATCAAGATGCCCAATCTTAGCATGGTTTGGCTCAACCAATTAAACATAGTATGACATTATTCACAACTGTAAAGCTCTAATAGTTTCTGTGGAAAATCTATGACCTATTAGAAAATACCTCTACTGCCTCTATGTTTATAGACACCAAGTAAAGGCATCCATTTCTGATTCGGACATAAACCAAATCCTTATGAGAATAGATGTTCAACAACAAATTAAAGAATAGAAATCCGTAAATCTCATCCCAATTTGGAAAAAAGACGTAATCCAACAGTGTGTGCACATTGAGACAAGATGTTGGCCTAAATTTTTTACTTCCTCTAAGTCAGTTTTGCAGCTTTGACCGAACAAAAGATTATTTGTAGAGTTGCTTCTATTATTGTAACTGTTTTTTCTTTAGAAAGTAATATATTTTGTTAGCTTATTTTGATTGACCTGTATAACCTACTCTCATATTAACTTATTAACAAGAATATGATGTTTTCCAACTCAAGATCATGGTTTGGTGCATTATTATTCCAGTTGAATTTGGCAAAGGGAGAGAACATAAGCCTCCAGCTCAAAACAGATTAGCCATAAGTGGATTTGACAATTGTTTCATTAGTTAGTCTAAAGGGTCAAACCAACACTCTCACACGACTTGTACATAACAACACTGAATAAGTTAGAGATCAGAAGAAAACACAACACCTGGGATTGAACAGAGCATCAAACCAACATATACATGGTTACAACTTGGATGGCGGGACTAATTCATAGATGGTTAAATTGAACAGAAATCTAAGGCATGCTCGGAAGTAAAACCTTAATCACAACCCCAAACTCTAATACAACATTATGGAACCATACCATCAAACTGACAGGCAATTACAGCGAGAGTGGTTCACAATTTTTAAGGAGCAGTCACGATGGCATCATGGATATTACTTCCATTCACTCACTCCTAATATCTACATGCAAGAATCCTTCCCTCATCAAGATCATACTACTTGTGCATGCTTTTCATCTTCATTACAAGAATTCAAGAATAAGAGCAAGTACTCAAATCTTAATAGACAATTCTAGTTCGAATTGAAAATACACACTATTCAATGAGTCAGGAATGGTGTTAATATAGCAGTCATGTGGGTTAAATAGGCTAAGTATTAATAAGACGTATTCCATAATTGAGTTCAGATTGAAGTCATGCTCATCCAAAAAGTAACCTCGAATTCTAAAATCACAATCTAGAAGGTTATAATACAAATATTTTACATGATACTTAACATCTAGCAGATTCTTAAAAGTATATTCCTGTAGTTAGTTGTAAGAGATACTTTAATATTTCCATGTACGCATACTTCTCAATTGCATGAATGCAGCATACATGCAAAACACTACAACGATATACCAGAATTTCCATAGACAACCAAAAAGGATACTTTTTTGCATATGGAAACTGCAAAGAGATAAATTCTTAAGACGCAAAACCACTGTTTTTACCTCCTCCTCTAGTAGCTTAATTTTGCAAAATGCCTCGTCATTTTCATCATCAAGCTCTACTAAAAGCTCCTCCAAAAGTCCACGTTCCTTGACAGCTATCTGCAACCGTTCCTCCAGTTTTTTCCTATTCCAAATCATGTTCTCCACCTCAGTATGCATTTCAAGTACGCGCATCTCCAGCTACAAGATGCATTATTCTCACATTAATAACTGAGAAAACTCATGTTGTGACAACCAAAAAGATGAAAAACTAAATAGTGAACCAGAATTGCTGAGGCAGGAAAGAAGTTAGTAGTAACTATTTTATTAGACAAATAGCATCTTTAGATGACACTCAAAGGGAGAGGAGGGATTTTCTGGCATTTGGTAGGGAGCAGCATCGGGGGAGAGGTGGATAACAGGACAAAGAGTGCACCACATTAAGGCACAAAACAGCTCAATCTTTACATGATATAGTTAAGGGATCAAGTTAAATTCCACTAGTCCCTAGTTCTTCTATGATAACTATCTTACTACAAGGACAATCTATTAAAGAGGAAATTCTAGCTTCAAGACTTAAACTCTCCTTTCCACTGAAGCTGCCCTTCTGATCACCACCTTGCCAGATGCATTACTCGCACCCTAATGTTAGCCGAGCTCCATTATGCTCGGACCCGAGGGTTTTTTAAAGAGACTAATAAGTTTACCTATATAATGAAACCAACTAAGTGGGTTTCCCGATGAACGGAAGAAGGCAAGTGTTCAATTGCTGAAAACAAAAGCAGGTACTCCCATATTGCTGGTCCCTCCAGAAAATGCATACTGAAATCAAATTTTCAAAACGTAAACTATTTGGGAATGTTCACATATGAAGAGTAGCAATTCTCTCACTTGGATTTTATTTTAATTTTCAAAACTCCCAACTATTCTCATTTACTGCATCCTTAATATGACACCAAAGCTAAGGATTTTATTCGCACACAACTTACATCTAATACACAAAAAGATAAAGAAATAATCTAAAACTGATATTTCAAGTTTTAGTTATCGAATAACATCTCTTCTAATACGGTTACCCTCATCATTGCTCTGTGGTCTAGCATGTTTGCATTCCAAAATTTATTGCACTGTTCCACATTGCACCATGATATATGCCACTCTTCTAAGAGAAACAGACCATCATATTGGGCAGCCTAAACCTTTTGAACTGTCAGAAAATAGATTGAAGGGTGCTCCTATAATATCGTTTGAACATTCTGAATGACTAGTTACAGAGAACAAGGTCACTGCCACTTCAACAAATTAAAGTGACAAAAGTTGCTCGTTCTGAAAGAAAGATGAAATTCAAAGACTGGAGAAACTACAAGAAAGTGAAAGATGAAACAGGGACAACTAGAGAGATTGAGATACGCCCTCAAATGCGTCATCATCTTCCATGACCACCAGCGTCCGAAACAAGTAGTTTATTTTCCTGTATTACTGTTTTGTTTCTACAAGGCACAAGCATACCTTTCAAACAGATGAAGTCCATGACAGCCTTTAAAGAAGTACATTATCCTTCCTGCTAAAATCAGACATCCCAACAGACATCAATGTCCATATTAGTACACACCTAAAACACTAGGGACCATAAGTGCATTGATCAAAAAAACAACACCATCACCAAAAGAGGACGCTCGACTTTGTGGTATAACATATTCAGATCTTACTGCCAAGCTCCAATTGGGAAATGGAATTGAAGGAATGCATATCCAAAATTCACAAATATGAACAAGACTAAGAAAGAAATCTGGAAGCATCTCCAAACAAAGTTGGTGTGAGAAAGGAAGTATTGGACATTGGTTGGCAGACTAGTAGTGAATCTGAACACTCAAGTAATAAAGAATCCAGCTGTAGCTATAACAGCCTAAGATCTTACAATCTTACACGATAAGAAGATATATAACTCACCATCTTTTCTCTTTGTAATGCACTCAAAGCACGAACTGGAAGAGATAAAATAGCAATTATCCATATTATCACTGCCCAGAGTACTCTTAATTGGATACAGATGGCAGCTCTGAACAACTCAATCCAGGTCAGGATAATTATGCACATGCTTCTTATACCAACCAAACAAGATACCTTGGCAAGTAGCAAGGTCCTTGTCACCAAAAATATTGCATTCAAAACCAATTCATGAACCAAAGCCATAGTTCCACCACCTTGATCGGTATCCTAATCCATTTCTTCTTCCTTCGCCAAACAATTCATGTGCTAACGACAGTTTTCTCACCTTGATTGTCGTCTAATTCATTTCTTCTTCGTACTTCCACATGATCTGCATTAAAAATATAATGTTAGGCATCCTACATACTGGAGCATCTGTTCAAATGAAAATTAGATGACACCAAAGGACATCTTTGTATCAATCAATAGGCACCCAAAAATAAAAAGCAGATCAGTACACCTAAAAAATCAGAAACATAATCTAATCTCCAACAGGTGACCAGTAAACATAAAAATAGATCAACTCAGACCTCCATAGAAGCTACCAAATTTTCTGGCGGTAAAACTCTCATTTTAGGGAAATAAACTTCACAAAAAGAAAATGTCATATGAGAAATATAAGAGCTAGGAATTTCAATTGAAAAATAACACTGTTAATTGCAAAGCAGAACAAAGCCATCGTAAAACGAAGTAATGAAATCTTATGAAAAGCCACATTTGAAACTCCAAATTTGCGTAGCGTAGCTTAAAGGAAATGGCCAATGGAAAAACCGAATGATTACTCGTGTACTCAGTTACACACGAATAATGGCTGATCCACCATGATAAGCGAAAAGGGTAGCATATTCTTCCCTGAAATCAAGCAGCTGGTTATTCCATTTCTTTATCTAGCAAGCTAAGAACAGAGCCACAGAACCAAAATTTTCAACGCCAACAACGTTATACTTGGAAAGAAACTAAAAAATCAAGGGTATCTCAAGAAACCATTATTTCTCTTCTTTCTTAGAAATAAAAGTTTAGCCTACCCGTAGGATCTGTCTCATTCAAGTTCAAAGGTCAAGCCTTCAAATCCTGCCAAAAATTAACTACTACTCTGAAATTTTAATTTGGCATTAATCAACGATACACCGCCATAACTAAATTCTGAACATTTCTAAGAAAGTTTGACAGCCCAATTAAAGTTTGTTCATGAATTTTTCTTTTCTCTTTTTCTTTGGGTTCTTAAGCTGCCCATGCATACATTGATTGCACGAACGAACCATTCGCGTAGTAAGAAAATTTTGAAGATATTAAATGATTGCTGAAGAAAACGAAACAGATTGAGAAGGAGGGTGTATTCTTACTTGTCGGGGAAAGTAATGGCAGCGGTTCAGAAGTGAGCTGTCGATATCCAAAATGGAGTCGGAGAATAGAAATGTGAGGATGAGTAGATTGCTGGAAGAGAGAGACAAATGTACTGTAGAGATATCGGGGAAGTGGCGAAACGTGGGTGAAACAGGAGGGTGACACGCTGATAGTTTTCGGAAAATGATTCACTCCTGAACGTTGACTAATCAATCTAATTATAAATATATAGGACTATTAAATACTCCCTTCTCCTCATTTATGTTCTTCGAATTAGTACTATTTTGCGTTTTTTATTAAAATATCTTTATTATTAATAAAAATATTATTTTGAAGATAATTAATAAAAATATTTTAATAAAAGAATGAAAAATAAGAAAAATAGATGATATTTAGTAACCTAAATCACGTTGCTTCCTTGTTTCCCATCTTTCTTGCCACGATGTTGGTATCCATACTTATCACTGGAAATTTTTTGTTTTGGGTTTGGTGGTAGGTTGCTTGGATCGTCTAGTCCCTTCCATAATCCCTCCCCAATCCCCTAAATTACAAATTGATATGTGTTAATTTGACTTTTACTCTGTTTATTCTATTGTCCGTTCCTTTTTATTCCCGTTCCGTTTTCTCCCTTCCTCATTCGCTACACTTTTTTTTCTCATATTCCTTCTCAAACCTAGCCTTCAAAATCTCATATTCAAATAGAAAGTTAGTAATACCCTACCCTGGTTGCATAATTGGCGTGCTCTTGTCGTTGTAAAAGTTAAGGACAAACACTTGAAAATAAATTTATAATAAACAAAACTAAAATACCAAAACTATAGTACTTAAAGTTTCATTTCCATGAAAAGTTTTGTTGCTTGACGTTGTGGTTGGGCTCAAATCCTCCCTTACTACGATTTTAGTAGTTTTCACACCTAAGAATCAAACAAAAAAATGGTAGAGTAGTAATTTCAAGTGTGTCATGAAAGTAACAAAACAAAATAAGTAAAAGATAATAATGGGATAAAAGTAGGAATCACACCACCTCAAGATCCAAAGGGCTATTGACAAGCAAATATCATGCAAATGTGGGTAGTTAAGTATTTCCAAACGCGCATTAATGCATTTCACTTATTACATATGAGGACCATAATACCTCTAGTCAACGAAGTCCTCACCTTAAGTGAATCACAATCATGCTTAACACATAAAAAGAGGAAACATGCAAAGATCATTAGTAGTCAATAATAGAAATAGGGTCGTCAATTCTACTCCACTATCGATCCTCTACACACTACATCAACCTAATGAAAATTACCAACTCACATAGCAAATGGATATAGAAACAATCAAGCTTGCAACACAAGAAAGTATAATTAACCCACTCCAAATCTCACACAAGTTAAATAATCAACAATTCAACAAGTAATGAGTAGATTTAACATATATTCCAATAACAAAGCAAAATCACTACATTAAAACAAAAAATAACTCAATTGCATGAAAAACTATTGAACAGAACAAAATTAACAAGGAAATGAGTAATCACTCATGATAGAACAAAATTAGGCTTTGGATAATCTACTTTCCAGTGTCCCATTTTCCCGCACCCGAAGCACTTGCCTTTTGGCTTGCTCTTCTTTGCGATTTCGGGCTTCACAGCAAGTTTCTTGGCATTCTTATTCTTCTTGCCTTTAGGCACAGAAGAAGAACTTGAAGCCTTCACTGTGACCAAAGCTTGCTTCTTCTCGTGGAAGATGCCTTCGGCCACCACCAAATCAGTTAAGAGCTCGGTAGAGTGTAAACTCTTTGGTTCATGTTGTAATTGACCCGAAACTGCATAAAACAAGAGGGTAAGCTCTGGAGGATAATATCTATCTGACTTTCTTGGTCGATTTCTCCTCCCAACACCTCTATTTCATTGATGTTACTGATCATGTGAAGCACATGATCACTCACCGATCCGCCCTCAGCCATCTTTGTGTTCATCAACTTTCTCATGGCTGCTTGCCTAGCAGTCCTGCCTTGATGAGCGAACATCTTCCTCAGGTGAGGCATCATGTTGAAGGCAAAGACCATGGGATGAAGCTGATGTTGCAGTACATTTGACACAGAGGCCAAAATATAGCACCGCGCCATCTCATCTACTTTTTTCCACCTGGCATAGGCATCCCTATCCTCTTGAGGAGAGTCCTCATCAGGCACATCTGGACATATTTCGGTGAGCACAAACTTATACTGCTTTGCCATCAGGACAATGTCCAAGTTACGACTCCAGTCGACATAGTTGGTTCCATTAACTTATTGTCTTTCAATATTGCAGCTAAGGGGTTGAATGCCATATCGATAAAAACTGTAAAATAAATAAACAGACAATGTTTTAGTTATTAAGTCTAGAATTTTGAAAACAAGGAAATTTTATCAATTATTGACTTCCCTCAAAACAATAATCTTAATCCACCAACATCTTATTCACCGGGATTCTCGCAAGCCACGCAGTGTGGACGTTTACGCTAACCCACATTCATTTGAGAAAAACCAAGTTCATTAACTACACTGTCTGACCAAATGATCTATTGATTAATGTAGCTAATAGTCGGTGCTTTCAGCCGTACAAATAAGCAGCGTAACCTCGAGGGAGAAATACTGCAGATCGTACACTAAGTGTGTGCCATTACGTGACTTCTGAGTTTGTTACCTGAGGATAGTGCGCCTCAGATGGAGAGGGTGTCGCATTTCTCCTAGTTAAACTTACTATAGTCATCTTACTCAGAAATTTCATAATCTAGCGATCTCGGGGTTAGACTCATCCGAATGGAGGAAGGCCCTAATGCCAACGTGCAAGCCCACCCACATCGCATATGAACTCGTAGTGGTGGCTGTGGGGATATTAAACCAACCGGCACCCACTTAAATTTCCAAATTGAGGGTTTTTTCGGTTTTAACATGCAATTAACTAACCCTAAGTTATATGCAACAATAAAACCAACATGCTTTAAAATCATGCATATAAAATACAACATAAAAATTAAAGCACAAAAATTAAAACAATAAATACGGGAAATAAATACAAAAAATAAATTTCCCGACTATTATGGTTTTAATCGCTTCCATCTTCTACATTGATATCGTGTCCCGTTACGTAACTCGATGGAGAGAGTCTTAAACTTCAAAAAATGAAAACTGGAGGAAAAACGGACAAAAACGTGACCCGAACGGGCCGCGCGCTGTTGCCAAAAAATGATGTCGTGCTCTTGTCGCTGTCAAAATTAAGGGTGAACATGTAATAAATTTATAATAAACAAAACTAAAATACCAAAACTATTGTACTTAAGGTTTCATTCCCATGAGAAAGTTTTGTTGCTTGAAGTTGTGGTTGGGTTCAAATCCTCATTTGCTACTATTTTAGTAGTTTACACCTAAGAATCTAACAATAAGAAAGGTAGAGTAGTAATTTCAAGTGTGTCATGAAAGTAACAAAACAAAATAAGTAAAAGATAACAATGGAATAAAAGCAGGAATCACACCACCTCAAGATCCAAAGGGCTATTGACAAGTAAATATCATGCAAATGTGGGTAGTTAAGTATTTCCAAAAGTGGCATTAATGCATTTCACTTATTACATATGAGGACCATAATACCTCTAGTCCACGAAATTCTCACCTTCATTGAATCACAATCATGCTTAACACATAAAAAGAGGAAACATGCCAAGATCATTAGTAGTCAGTAATAGAAATAGGGTCTCAATCCTATTCTGCTACCAATCCTCTACACACTACATCAAGATAATGAAAATTACCAACTTACATAGAAAATGGATATAGAAACAATCAAGCTTGTAACAAGAAAAAAGCATAATTAACCCACTCCAAATGCTCACACAAGTTAGATAGTCAACAATTCAACAAGTAATGAGTAGATTCAACACATATTCCAGTAACAAAGGAAAATCACTACATTAAAACAAGAAATAACTCATTTGCAGGAAACCCACTTATCAATATGCATGGAAAACCATTGAATAGAACAAAATTAGCAAGGAAATGAGTAATCACTCATGATAGAACTCAATCTATTAGAAAAGGTGTAGCTTTCATCAACCAAAAATGATAAAAACCACCTAAATCTTACTAAACTCTTATAAGCAATTCTTTTTCATTGAATACATGAATTTGTTCTACATCTTTGGAAATCCACTACTCTCTATCACTGAGAGGAGTAGAATTCCCTAAAAAGCTTCTTAGAATACCATGGTTCTAGGAGAATTTATCTAGTGTGTGAAGAGAAAGGTGTGGAAGTGTGTTAAACTTGTCCACTAAGCTACTTCTAAAAACCTACTAAAAGTGTGAAAGTATGTATTTTACAAAGGGCCATGGCCATTAAGAAAGAGGTCTGAGGGCAAAAATTGGCAAAATACATTTTTAAACATGCTAAGGGTAATTTGGAACATTCAGCATCGGTTTCCAGGTGACAGCAAGGCGTGGCGCCGAGTGGATGCCAAGGTTGGCGGTGTACATGTGCCAACACCTGTAGGTCGACGGTCTTGGTCTCTTTAGCTCTATTTTTCTCTTTTCCAAATGCTTCTATTTCGGCTCCATTTCTTCGTGTTTTCTTCTCTTTTTCAGCAAAAGTCTTCAAGTTTCTTCAAAATCTCCAACATAGTTTTTTACTACAAGATCATGCAAATTTAACTATAAGTACATTGCAAACTCATACCATTTAAAACCAACTAAAAGAAAGCTAAATATGCATGATTTTAGGTTATAAAAAGGTATATTTTGGAGTCACGTCAATAATCTACGACGGCGGTGATAGAAATAGTTGTGGACCCGAAAGCGTGGTTATGGATGTTGGGCGTCGTCGTACCTCTTGTGGTTACTATAGATCCGTCGGTCACACCGGTATCTGTCATGGCGAGTTTTTCAATCATGATAATTTCGGGTGGGTTTTTGATCATGTGTTCATGTTAATGGATAATTGTAACTTGGCATCTCTTGAGTTTTGCTTTGGACATTTATATCCGTGTGGTTGTGTGTGTCTGGGGCAATTCATTCTCATTATTTCAGTTGTAGAAAATAAAATTGGTCTGTTACAGTTTTTGATATGGAGTAGCGAGTTCATTTGCAGAAAGGAGGGAACAGTTAGGTCGTTGGATTGATATGCAGTAGCAAATTTTAGTAAATTTTCACTGGTTATCATCTTTATGCGTCCTAATGAAAATGAACAATGCATCTTCGTTAGCTAGAATTCTTTGTTTAATTATTTGGAAAATTTCTAGAATCAGACGGGATACAATAAGTAGCTGAAATCTAGAGTCTGCTTTTATGGTTTTCAGGAATATTGCAGAAAAGGTTGTGGTTTCTTGGAATGCTATGATTGCAGGTCTGGCTTTGAATGGTAAAGAAGAACTCGAGGTTGGATTGTTTGATGAGATAATGAATATGGGCATAAGACCCAATGATTTGACCTTTGTTGGAGTTTTTGCATGCTGTGGCCATGCAGGATTGTTCGAAAGAGCTAAGGATTTGTTTATTCAATATTTTTGAAGAATTGAATAAAGCCAAAATACGAGCACTATGGATGCATAGTTGGTCTTCTTGGTCGGAGTGATTGATCTGATACAGACAATGCCAATGAAACCAAATCCTGCTTTATGGGGTGCGTTGCTTAGTGCCTGCGGCGATATGGAACTTGCACAATGTGCAGTGAAGGAGCTTATCAATATGGAACCTTGGAATTCTGGGAACTATGTTTTGTTGTCAAATATTTGAGGTTGCTATTCCAAGTGGATCCTATTGATTTCATGTTTGCCATTTATGGAGAAGATGCACTGAGAGAGCTTTCATCTGCTAGAAAAAGTGGTTGTAGTTCTTGGATTGATAAAAAACCCGTATATCAATAAATTTAGTATTTCCAATTACAGCTGGAGTCCTGTCCCCTTACACATTCAGCTGCAGGTTTGTTGTTATTTAATTATACATTCAGTTCTATCCCCTTGAGCTTAAAGTCATTCATTGGATACATTGTTTTATTGTTGTTTTGTTGCAGATACTGCCATACAATCCCCAAAGACACAAGAAATGTTGTAGTTTTGTGAGGTTTATAAGATTTATCCCGAGATTGAAATGGTTGTTGGTGCATATGCCCTAATGAGGGCTATTTATGTAAATAAGCTTTGAGGGTTATTTATGTAAATAAGACATTTGTCGTTTGATTGATTATTTATCTGATGAGTTAATTTCATGAAATTATATTCTTGTGCATATTGAATTTTATGAAATCGATCCGCCAAAAAGAAACACTCCATGGACTGTTAGATCATGAGTGATTCTTTTGAGTAGTACTCGTACGAGGATCATTAGACCAGAAATCACTGCATAGTCTCAGGTGAATTAGAGTGTGCTTTGACATATGCCTAACGGGACCGTAACAGGTTGCCAAGTACGGGTATGATTGGGTACACTATGAGTCACGCTAAGGTATGTAGGTGAAGTGATGGGACTACAAGTCTCTCTTAAATGAGAGATGATATCTTGGCCGCTTGATAGTGAACTGAGAAGTGCATGGCCGTGCCCAAGAAATGATAAGGTTTATTATTTGCTTGATTAAGTTCAGTGTCACTAAGAGATCAAGTAAAACGTTTAGCTATATATAAGGATGATTGGTTCCATGCCTTATGCTAAACTGGATATCAGTGTAGAGGACATTACGTAGTATACTCGGAAGGTTGTGTTGAATCACCATTCGACCCTCCGTTCTGAATTGTGTAGTCATTATGTCTTGCTAGAGACCACTAATGATTTATGGATTAATTAATGAGATTAATTTATTCATTGTCAATTTGGAATGGACCTACAGGATCGCACATAAGTGAGTTCGATGATTCAGAATTAATTAAATTGCCTGTTCTAAGTATAAGAGTTATACTTAAATAGATAATATTTAATTAAATGGTTTAATTAAATATTATTGAAGAGTTTTATGGTATTAATTAAAAGTTAATTAATTACCTGGGAAGAATTGAGTTGAGCTGATAAATCAAGGGACCTAATTGTGAATTAAGGTTCTTGACCCATCAGCCTGATCCATGGATCAATGGGTTGATCCATGGTGTTGGTTAAACCCAACTCAGTAAATAATTAATTAATTATTATTTATAATTAATTAAAACAGATACTTCTCAAATCAGAGAAGTATCTGGAGTCTGTTAAAAACGTTTTAACAGACTCAGTTTTAAATATACGTTTGAAAAAAAAAATTTTGACAGACAATCAGACTTCAGAAATTAAAAGACGTTCTTCCAAAATATTCTTCCCAGAGAAAAACGTTTTCTCTTAAAACAGGCAAATTTTGGGGCTAGCACCGGTTCTGAGAGAACTCCAGTGCAAGAACGTAGAGGCAATTCGCTTGAATTGTTCTTTGGTGGTGAACGCAATCTTCCCAAAGGATCTAGGCGACTGCACAACCGATTACGCATCGAGGATAAGACCCGAATCCTTTAGTGTTTAGGAATTCCGCCATTTAATTTAGAATTAAATGCCTAAACACAATCCAACAGTGGTATCAGAGCCTGGTTAATTGTTTTAATTAAAAATGTTTTAATTAAAAATTGGGTATAAGTTTTTTTTCTTGAAAAACAGTTTTAAAGAAAAAAAATGTTGCTGGGAATGGTCGCCGATTTTTCTGGGTAAGGTCGCCGGAGCGATTTTCCGGCCGGCCGGAGGTTCGCCGGAAAAACGGAAAGTGCTCAAAAATTGGTTTTGGCCTGAATTTTCTGTGCTTTTTGTTCTTTTATTAATGGGGAACGATTTTATGTTGATTGGGTTGTCAAAAACGTTTTGATTGCAAAGATTTTGGAAGAATTTTTGGGTTGTTGTTTTGTTTGGCTTGTCGGAAAAACGGAAGACTTTCGCCTTGTGCTGGTTAAAATATTGGGCTTTTTTGCTTCTGGGTTTTTGTCGCAGGGACACGCCGGAATCAATGCCGGGTTTTGGAAATCGTTTCCAAACGGTTTTGAGGCTAAATCGCCGGAAAAACGTGGCCACCGGAAAGTTATGTCGCGGGTTTCGTCGGTTGATGAACTGCCGAGGTGGGCCTCGATTTGATCGGGGTCGAACCGGGGCAAAGAGACGACGTCCGGCGCTGCGATCAGCGCCGGAAAAAGGCGAAGTGTTCGCCGGAAAACCCTAGCAGCGACGCCGACTGAAAATCGGGGAAGAAGAAGGAGGCGGCGGGGGGCTGGTGCCCTAATTGGGCTGAAATGACCAGTTTGCCCCCGCCGCACTCCAAAAATTCCCGAAATTGCCAAAGCTTTTAAAATTGTTTTAAAATTTGCAAAACAACCCCAGAAGTTTTAAACCTTATAACCCTAGCCTGGGAAATTTTGTTAATTACAGATTTGCCCTAAAATTTTCAGAAAAACCTTAATTTTTCTGAATTTTAAAATTTGATAAAATTTTAATTTATGATTTAGGATAAATTAAAAGATATTATCAGATTTTAAATTACGATAAGATAGGATTAGATTTAGATTTAATTCTTATTATATAGAATTTTAAAATTTAGAATTTTGAATAATTATCTTAATGAGATTAGGATAATTAGTAATATTTAAATTTTAAAATTAGAAAGATTATCTTAATAAAATTAGATAATTAGATGAATAAATAAATAATTGATTAATTAATAAGATTAGTTAATTAATTATTATGTTTTATTTATTTATTCATTTTTTGAAATAATGTGTTATTTGTTTAAAATGTTTAAATAATTGCACACATTATTGGTATGACCATGCATCATTCGATTAAAATGAATGAATATGAGATTGATTAAAATTGATCATGACACGATCAATTTTAATAGTGTAAGAGTTACACAATCCCTAATTAAATAATTCGGCTTAATAAAATTGGCTTGTATGAAGCATATGCATTTGTGTGTTTTTCTATGCATGAATTGGGCTTAAAATTTATTATTTAAATTTTGGGCCTGCGAGCCATTTTATAATTGGGCCTGCGTGCCTATTAAATGATTATGTAATAGTTAGGCCCAAAAGGAGGTTCCAAAGAAGTCCATGGTGGAGCCCAGGAACGGAAGCCCAAAAAAAGGCCCTGTAATAGATTAGAGCCCAATTCATCGCATTTCTGCAATTTTATGTTTTGTGAATGAATGAAAACGAAAATGCATGTTAAGCCGATCAAACTTAAATCCCAAAAACCCAAGATTTTTGCTTCCATACTTGAGGGCCCGCTTGAGCGTTGAACGTCTGATGGACTTGGAGAGCCCAAGGGCCTCAGGTTTTCTTCGTGCGGCGGGTTGTTGCATAATAGTGCCCAACTTTATCACTACCATTAATGAGTGGAAAAACTGTTTGGGTATTAGATGCTCGACTTTATCACTACCACTTGTTATGGAAAAACTGTGTGGGTGTCTATTGATGTGATGCCTTGAGGGATGGTTTAACTTGGGAAAATTAATCCTAGCTTGACCCGATAAGTTGACTAGGGATTAATTTTGCAAAGATAGGATGGTGTCAAACATTTGGAATGTTCATCCTATCACCGAAAAGTAGCATAGTGATGCAATTGGAAATCGTTAAATTACATAGGGATGTGATTTGAACGTTGCCTACCAAAAGAGCCCAATCCCTACGATACTTGCCAAAGCAAGACTGGGGTTGATTCTTTGTGGATTTTCGGCCCACAATCTAGCACCAACACAAAATTGTTTGGGATTTCAATTTTGGCTATTGTGGAAAATATTTTAAAAACTCATTCTAATATTTTGCATTTTCTTTTGTAGAAATGGCATCTACTAGCACTAATACATCTAATCTCACTCTAAGAAGCATTTTGGACAAAGAAAAACTTGTTGGTCAGAACTTCTTAGATTGGGAAAGAAACTTGAGAATTGTTCTCAAACAAGAAAGGAAGCTTAATATCTTAGACGCTGCTTTACCTGAACCACCTGTAAATGCTACGGCTACTGTTCAACGAGCATGGGAAAAGCTGAAAAGCGATTCCGATGACGTGACATGTCTGATGCTCGCGACTATGTCAGGCGAGCTTCAGAAACAATTCATGAATTCGGAAGCGTTCCAAATTTATGTGTCACTAACGGAAATGTTCCGTGAACAAGCCCGTAACGAAAGGTTCGTTACGATAAAAGCATTGATATCGTGCAAGATGGCGAAGGGTTCGTCAGTAAGCACGCATTTGATCAAGATGAAGGGGTATATTGATACCCTAGAGAGATTAAATGCACCTCTTTCTAGAGAGTTAGCCATTGACATCATCTTGGCTTTACTGCCTGATGATTACAATGACTTTGTGGTGAACTACAACATGTATAACATGGAGAGGACAATTCCTGAGCTCCATGGAATGCTTAAAAATACTGAGCAAACCCTTCGGAAGGCAACACCAGTACTTGTTGTGGAAAAGGGTAAGGGAAACAAGAGAAAGTTTAAAGGCAAGGCAAAAGTTGCTGAAAACAAGAAGCCTCGCAGTAAGACTGCTCCTAAGGCTCAGCCTCAAACTCCTCCTGCTAAGAAAAATGCTCAGAAGGACGCAGTATATTTCCATTGCAATCAGAAGGGGCATTGGAGAAGAAACTGCAAGCTGTTTCTTGAAGAGAAGAAACAGAATCCTTCGGCTTCAGGTATCTTTGTTATTGAAATTAATCTTTCTATGTCCACCTCATGGGTATTAGATACCGGATGTGGGGCTCACATTTGTACTGATGTGCAGGGACTGAGCAATAGAAGGATGACAAAGAAAGGCGAAGTAGATCTCCGAGTAGGCAACGGGGCAAGAGTTGCAGCCGTTGAAGTTGGAGATTACATTTTGTCTTTGCCTTCCTGTTTAAACATTGTTTTAGAGAATTGTTATTATGTACCTACTATGAGTAGGAATATTATTTCAATTTCTTGCTTGGATATCAAAGGATTTCATTTTATTATTGGTAATAAATCGTTGTCTTTATATCAAAAAGATGTTTTATATGGAGTTGCAAATTTGTGCAATTGCCTATATATCTTGGATTTGACCCAAGAGAAACCGGTATATAACATTGAAAAGAAAGCCAAATTAATTCAATCTGATTTAAGTCCAACATATCTGTGGCACTGTCGTCTAGGCCATGCAAATGAGAAGCGAGTTCAAAGACTTCATAAGGATGGAGTGCTTGGTTCATTTGATTTCGAATCATATGACACATGTGAACCCTGTTTGCAAGGCAAAATGACGAAGAGTCCTTTCAGCAAGAAAGGCGAGAGGACTAGTGAGCTATTGGCACTAATACATACAGATGTATGTGGACCGATGAGCACACAAGCCAGAGGTGGATTTGAATACTTCGTGACTTTTACCGATGACTATAGTAGATATGGTTATGTCTACGTAATGAGGTATAAAAATGAAACTTTTGAAAAGTTCAAAGAGTTTAAAAACGAAGTAGAAAATCAGTTAGATAGAAGGATTAAGGCTATTCGCTCCGATCGGGGAGGTGAATACCTTAGTGATGAGTTCGATGGCTATCTAAAACAGTGTGGAATTGTTTCACAGCTGACTTCACCAGGAACACCTCAATGGAATGGTGTATCCGAGAGGAGGAATCAGACCTTATTAGATATGGTTCGATCTATGATGGGCCAAGCGACTCTCCCTATGTCCTTTTGGGGTTATGCCCTCCTTTCAGCTGCCTACTTACTAAATCGTATTCCATCTAAGGCAGTGGATAAGACTCCATATGAGATGTGGACGGGTCAAAAACCCTATATGTCATATCTACGAGTTTGGGGTTGTCAAGCTCATGTAAAGAGTTTACAAAGTAGTAAGCTTAAACCTAAAACTGACAAATGCCTGTTTGTGTGATATCCTAAGGAAACTAAAGGATATCAATTCTACAATCCAACTGAGAACAAAGTGTTTGTTGCTCGAGGAGCCACTTTCTTAGAGAAAGATTTTCTCTACAAGAAAGATAGTGGGAGTAGAATAGAACTCAGAGAAGTTCCAGAACCACAAGAGAATGTAGAACGATCTACAGAAACTGAGATGGAAGTTGACATGGGAACTCATGAAGATGAGCAGCCTGAGTCAACAACACAAGAACCTAGAAGGTCTAGTAGATCTCGTCATGAACCTGAGAGATACGGATTTCTCGTAACTGACGATCAAGATTTGATATTGGTGGACTCTAATGAGCCCGTGAACTACAAACAGGTTTTAGAAAGTCCAAATTCAGATAAATGGCTACAAGCAATGGAATCTGAAATGCAATCCATGAGGGACAATAAAGTATGGACTTTGATTGACCTTCCTGTTCAGGCAAAGGTTGTCGATTGCAAGTGGATTATCAAGTTAAAACCTGGCGGGATCTTCAAGGCATGACTAGTGGCTAAAGGTTTCAGACAGACTCATGGTATAGACTATGATGAAACCTTCTCCCCTTTCGTGATGCTCAAGTCCATTCGGACTATGCTCGCTATAGCTGCATATTATGACTATGAGATATGGCAGATGGATGTTAAGACAGCTTTCCTGAATGGAAACCTACTCGAGGATGTTTATATGAAACAACCCGAGGGATACATCGATCAAGAGCATCCAAATCGTGTATGCAAGCTTCAGAGGTCCATCTACGGACTAAAGCAAGCATCTCGGAGTTGGAATCTTCGTTTTGATGAGGCAGTAAAAGGTTACGGCTTCATAAAGAACGAAGATGAGCCTTGTGTTTACAAGAAGGTTAGTGGGAGCAAGATAGTTTTCCTTGTCCTATATGTGGACGACATCCTACTCATAGGAAATGACATTCCCATGATGAAAGACATCAAACAATGGTTGGGGACTGTATTTTCTATGAAAGACTTAGGAGAAGCCGAAATGATACTAGGTATCAAGATCTATAGAGATAGGTCAAAAAGGCTTCTAGGACTAAGTCAAGAAGGGTACATAGACAAAATATTGAAGAGGTTCAATATGTCTAACTCCAAAAATGGTAAGGTACCATTTAGACATGGCCTTCTCTTGAAGAAGAACCAGGGTCCTTCAACAAGAGAGGAGAGGGATACAATGAGTAGAGTACCATATGCTTCGGCAATAGGATCTATCATGTATGCCATGTTATGTACCCGCCCGGATGTCGCACATGCACTGAGCATGACTAGCAGATACCAACAAGATCCAGGAACAGATCATTGGACTGCAGTCAAAGCAATCCTAAAGTACTTGCGAAGGACTAAAGGATTGATGCTAGTGTATGGAGGACAAGAACAGCTCATCGTACAAGGTTACGCTGATGCTGCTTTCCAAACAGATCAAGATGACATGAAGTCACAATCAGGCTACGTGTTTAGTCTGAATGGTGGTGCAATAAGTTGGAAAAGCTCAAAGCAAGATACAACAGCCGATTCTACAACAGAGTCTGAGTACATTGCTGCATCCGATGCTGCAAAGGAAGCTGTTTGGTTAAGAAAGTTCGTGTCAGACATCGGAGTGATACCGAGTATCCAAGATCCGATAGAACTTTTCTGTGACAATAACGGGGCCATCGCACAAGCTAAGGAGCCTCGGTCACACCAGAAAACCAAACATATACTCAGAATGTTTCACCTCATCCGAGAGATCATTGATCGAGGAGATGTGAAAGTGTGCAAAATAGGGTCAGACGACAATGTAGCAGATCCTCTCACAAAAGCTCTACCACAGTCAAAGTTTGATAGACATGTAATAGAGCTTGGTCTTAAACAGTTTAGGACATAGCCCTTCAACGGGCAAGTGGGAGATTGTTGGTGTATATGCCCTAATGAGGGCTATTTATGTAAATAAACTTTGAGGGTTATTTATGTAAATAAGACATTTGTCGTTTGATTGATTATTTATCTGAGTTAATTTCATGAAATTATATTCTTGTGCATATTGAATTTTATGAAATCGATCCGCCAAAAAGAAACACTCCATGGACTGTTAGATCATGAGTGATTCTTTTGAGTAGTACTCGTACGAGGATCCTTAGACCAGAAATCACTGCATAGTCTTAGATGAATTAGAGTGTGCTTTGACATATGCCTAACGGGACCGTAACAGGTTGCCAAGTACGGGTATGATTGGGTACACTATGAGTCACGCTAAGGTATGTAGGTGAAGTGATGGGACTACAAGTCTCTCTTAAATGAGAGATGATATCTTGGCCGCTTGATAGTGAACTGAGAAGTGCATGGCCGTGCCCAAGAAATGATGAGGGTTGTCATTTGCTTGATTAAGTTCAGTGTCACTAAGAGATCAAGTAAAACGTTTAGCTATATATAAGGATGATTGGTTCCATGCCTTATGCTAAACTGGATATCAGTGTAGAGGACATTACGTAGTATACTCGGAAGGTTGTGTTAAATCACCATTCGACCCTCCGTTCTGAATTGTGTAGTCATTATGTCTTGCTAGAGACCACTAATGATTTATGGATTAATTAATGAGATTAATTTATTCATTGTCAATTTGGAATGGACCTACAGGATCGCACATAAGTGAGTTCGATGATTCAGAATTAATTAAATTGCCTGTTCTAAGTATAAGAGTTATACTTAAATAGATAATATTTAATTAAATGGTTTAATTAAATATTATTGAAGAGTTTTATGGTATTAATTAAAAGTTAATTAATTACCTGGGAAGAATTGAGTTGAGCTGATAAATCAAGGGACCTAATTGTGAATTAAGGTTCTTGACCCATCAGCCTGATCCATGGATCAATGAGTTGATCCATGGTGTATGTTAAACCCAACTCAGTAAATAATTAATTAATTATTATTAATTATTATTTATAATTAATTAAAACAGATACTTCTCAAATCAGAGAAGTATCTGGAGTCTGTTAAAAATGTTTTAACAGACTCAGTTTTAAATATACGTTTGAAAAAAAAATTTTGACAGACAATCAGACTTCAGAAATTAAAAGACGTTCTTCCAAAATATTCTTCCCAGAGAAAAACGTTTTCTCTTAAAACAGGCAAATTTTGGGGCTAGCACCGGTTCTGAGAGAACTCCAGTGCAAGAACGTAGAGGCAATTCGCTTGAATTGTTCTTTGGTGGTGAACGCAATCTTCCCAAAGGATCCAGGCGACTGCACAACCGATTACGCGTCGAGGGTAAGACCCGAATCCTTTAGTGTTTAGGAATTCCGCCATTTAATTTAGAATTAAATGCCTAAACACAATCCAACAATGGTCCTAGTACAATATTGTAATGACGTGATTGACGGGATGATTAAGAAGGACGTGAAGTATCGTTTTGTGTTAGATGTCGGGAACACCCTCAAGCCAGAAACACACTGAAATTTCTTTCTTGCGATGTAGAGCTCTTTACAATTTTTTGTTGGAATTGCTGATTTTTCTCTTAATTTTTTGCTCTTGTTCACATATATTTTGCGTACAAAGAAATACTTGAGAATTGTGTTGAGATGTATAAAGTTTCAGAGTCCTAGTGTATTTTCTTTTGTGTTCCATTATTCTATTCAATTTAGTCACTGAAATTCTACAACTCAAAGTCCCTGCTTATTTCTTGATACTTAATTTCTTCCTCAACTGCTGCTTTCATATAGAATGAATGTTTCACAGAGATCTTCATTGTTCATCTTAAGCAAGCATAAGTGTCATTTTGCTTAAAGAAGCCAAAAACTTCTAATTTCATCAGAATCCCCAAAAGGAACATAAAAGCAAGTAAGATTGAAGAGAAAAGAGAGGCCAATCTGAATGAACTTAGACAATGCAATAGTTCTATCAATACGAACTCATACTGCCGCATTTGAGAACCCAACTCCTAGAAATTGACCAAAGTCATCATCTCAAAGTTTGTCTCCTCCAAAACTTTTGTAAAAATTTTCTTAACCTTCATCCCCTAGAACAAATGTTTCCTGTAATATTTAAATAATTTATACAATTAAAAATTGTAAAGGCTTATTTCGCGCCCTCTATTTTGTTATTTCACGTCCCTTTTATACCCAAATTATCCATCATAAATTAGGAAATACCAACCATAATATTTAAATATAAAATATAATAATATATTAAATTACCTAACTACCCTTAAACAATTTACTAAAAATACCAAAAAAAATTTATTTATAGTTCCGTTCATCTATGTTACTTTAATAATAATTTTTATAAATTTTTGTTAGATTAAGGAGGGACTTATAAAATTTTTGGTAAATTTATTAAGGGCAGTTAGGTAATAATAGGAGGGGCGGAAGATAAGCATTAAGTGGCGATAAATAAGAATTAATGGGCGATACTTAAAAATGGAGGACTTTTTGGGGAAAAAATGGGGGCGTTAAATAACAAAAAAGGGGCGCGATATAACACCGCTTAAAAATTTCATTCAGACAAATTTATAAAGTTAAATCGATGATAGATGAGTACAACTAATCCCTTCTTCCTTTTATACCTGGCGAATATTTGATACTTTTGTTGGAATTGAATACATAACTATGTTTGTGTTGTACTTTTTCCCTGTAATATATCGATTTATGTTTTGGTTATATCTAGTTGTGCATTAATTGTCCATTTATATTATGTAAGTAGATGTTGAGGTGTCTGGTGTGACACAGTAAATCTCATCATTGGTTGAAAGACATAATATATAAATGAAGTTCGTAACCGAGACAGTTTTGGACAAACTGTCAGTTTAGGTTATTATGTGATTCAGATAATTGGTTTGTCTAAACTAATGGAATCATATAGATATACCCGGGGCATATTGAACTTGACCTTTAGGAACGATTTGTCTATTGATTTGTCTTGTACTGATTTAATAGACAAATCGATCATTGTATTCTATCTCTTAATCCATAGACTCGAGCGGGGATTAGACATAGTGTACTTTGATCTGCCAATGGGTGAGGTCAATTGTGGCCAATAGTCTCGGTAGGTTGGGTGCGCGTGTTTAGTTACTTGGTGTGCTGCTGCTTGTCGAAAGGAAACCATGTACCGGTGCGTCCGGGGTGATGGTGCTCCCGAGATGAGCTCGAAATGTTTATTATACTAAACCCGGCCGGTGGACTTATGTCCGGTATAGTAAAAAGGTTGAGTGGTACTAGGCTCGGAATTGAAGAAGTTAATTAATTAATTTATCAGTAAATTAATTTATAATTAACGAGCACTATATCTTTGATGTGGGGAGATAAATGAATATAATTTAATTAAATTGTTCCGGAAGCAATTCTGGTGTAGGATGGTAGTGCCAAAATTAATCCGTTAGTGGTACGATTAATTTTGTAATGGGTTAATTGAATAGGTAGATTTAATTAATTAATTGGTTAATTATTCCTAAGGGTTAATTCAATAATTAACAAAGTGAAATTATTTAATTAATTCCTAAGGGTTAATTAAGTAATTAACAAAGTAGAATTATTTAATTAATTAATTAAGTCTTAAGTTTCAATTGGAATTAGGAAATCCTAGAGATTAGGAAATTTAGTAGGATTTGACTTATTCTATCAGATTGGTTGCCTAATTGGATTTGGAAACTAATTCATTACCTAAACCCATTAGGAAGACCAATTCTAAACCAACTTGGGGTCTCTCTTGTAATTCTATAAATAGACAAGGGAGCAGCTATTCAAGATACACAATTCAATAGATTCACAATTCAAGAATCTAGAGAGATAAAATCCTACAGAGAGAAATTAATTTTCTCAAGCTCAAAGTCAAATTTTCAGCAAGTGGGGCGGCTGGTTTATTGACTAGAGGTGGCCGAAATTTTGACTCTCTTTTGGTAGCCCCGTGTGTTGCTTTCTCTCTCTCCGGGCAGTGCGTTTGCAGTACGTGCTAGGTGCGGAGGTGCTGGATTTTTCTGGCAAGTGGATTGTGGTGAGTTGCTGATCAATTGGCTTCTGAATTGTTGCCTACACAACAAGAAGTCATAGTCTTGAGGCGTACAAGAGAATCACCAGGTGCACGCTTCAAAGGTAACTTTCTAAGGTTCCGCTTTAAATTAGAAAATTTTGTTGCGTGGTAAATCGAGCAAGTGCAAACCCAGATCCTATGTGGCAAATTCTTTCAACTGTTTCATGTTCTTGTTGCTTTTCATTTACACAACTCAAGTTCGCACGTGAAAAGTATTGTTCATGGGAATTTTCTTGACATGGATCAACCAACATAACTTGCAAAAAGTGATATATATTTGGCTCTAAAACCTATATCGTGAATATTTTATCAGTTAAGAAAAATAGAGATTAGTAAAAATACCGATTAACATATAAATGAACTTACTTGTTGGGAGTAGAAAGAAGAATTTAGAACAGATGAAGCAACCACAGTAGACCCATAATTGATAGCTTCAAAATTTTGTCCAACCAAAAATATTAGACTCAATTCTTTAAATTTATAAATAAGAAACAATAACTATTGATTCGTTAGAAAAAATTATTACCTGAATTTTGTTATTCGAAAGTATCTTTTTTACTTTGCTCCTTCGCTTTGATGTAGTCTGTTCCAATGCATTCTTTGGCCTTTTACTACTTTTGTATGTCACTCTTCCTTTTGGTTTCTCCTTTTATTCTACTTTCATCAATTTCATTTGGACTAATGATAATGCTTGAACTTGCACCTTTGTCCACCAACATTATAGGAGCAGCTTTTTGAATTTTCCCTTTTCCAGCACATGCATCAATTTCTTATACCATAGTGCATAAAATCTCCTTAAAAAATGTATACCCCTCTTCACTTTCTGCTGCTTTCATCACCAATTGCATGGCCAAATGAGACAAGTCTTTGTAACGTGCACTCATATTGTCCTTTTTATCAATTACTCCACCAACATCACTACAAACTCTTAACATCCCTTTTTTTTCCACATTGGTCCATCGCTTTAAAACATATAGATCAGGAATCGTCATAACATTCAAAGTAGTAAAAACCTTTAAAGAATGGGAGCACAAAATTCCACCAAACTCAAACTTTTTGCAGCTACACCATATAGAGTCATTGGACATATCATAAGTCACTGTATGTTCAATGTTCGATGACAAGGTCTAATCTTATAAATCTTTTGATTTCAAGTTAAATCTCACTTTCTATCTTACAGTCAATTCATTTCCATAACTCTTGATTAAATAATTCAAAAACCCTGTGTGTAGACACTAGCTACATGCTTCAAAATTTGCACAGGAAATGTCATAGTTGGAGTACTTTGATTACATCTAAAATCTTTTCTAGGCTTCTTATACCGATGATCATTTAATAATCTCTAAAAATTATTAAAAAATTCAAGTAGATCATTTTTGTAATTGGTATACCTCTTTAAAACACTGTTCACGGTCTAGCTCATTTGAGCTGTAGTTATATCAGCACAGAAAGTATCTCTGTCGCACACCAATGACCATTTTTCTTTCAAACCAAACATACTTTGCAACCACTTGTTTTCTTACAGGTTGTATTTCTCTATCATCTAATACCACGCATCCAAAAAGTCATCTTCTTCATAATTATACACATATTTATCGAAATCACTTGAAAAACTTTCAAATTTAGCAAAAACATCAGAAAGATGAATGGCTGTATTTTGGTATATGTGCCATGTACACAAACGATGATTCGATGTTGGCCACTGAGATGCTAATGCTGTTTACATTAACGCATCTTGATCGGTTAAAATCATTATTGGCCTTTTGCCTATCATAGCTCTCGAGAATGTATCAAACATCATTCAAAAGTTTTTGCAGTCTCATCATACAGTAATGCAGCCCCAAAAATCGATGTTTGTTTGTGATGATTTACACCAACAAATAATGCAATTGGTCTTCCATCTCTATGTTTCCTATAAGTTGTATAAAAAGATACCACATCACCAAAGTGAACAAAATCTGTTCTCATTTTCGCATCAGCCCAAAATATATTTGTCATTAGATCATCTTCATCAACTTGAATGGAATAGTAAAAATTTGGGTCCTCTACTTGCATTTTTTGCAAGTATTGTAGAACACCACCAATATCACCTTGTTTCATTGCTATGGACCTTTTGGATCGTAAATAATTTTTCAAATCATCATGAATAAATCCAAGATTTTGTTGCCCCTGCCTATTTAGACATTATCTCCATTATTTGTTTTAGTATCACCCTACAGCTTTTGACAACATCGATTTCAGCTTCTTGAGCATCTGACATGTTTTGATAACATCTAAATAAATGAATCTTACTCGGAGATGATAGGTTATGATTGTGTTCTGCAACAAATTGCACAACTCGATACTTCCCGTATTCTCTACAACTTATTTTCATCTGAGCAGTACAGTTGCATCTTGTTTCTGTACGAGGATGCTTAACTGTCACACCACGATTGTTTTTTCCCTTTTCCCTTCTCGATAGCAGCAAAATACTCGATCGAAAACAATATTAGTGTTCTTATCCTTGTGTGTCTTGCTCAGTCTAGTACCAAAACCCATTGCTCTATCATAATTTTTTATAGAAATTGTAAGAAATTGATTCATTCTTAAACTCCATTCCAATTTTTGGAATAAGTTCTTCAGAAATAATCTTCTGTGAAATGCTCTTATCCCCATTTTGATTGCCTTCAATAACATGCAATGGATGGATGATTTCATTTGTATCAACTAAATTTGAATTCTCGAATTCCAATCTATGACGAAGTTGACTTTCATTGATGGAGGAGTTACCATCAGAAAAGAAAAAATTCAATATTAGTACACAAAATAATATATCATATTCAACTAAATTTATATATAATTTTCTAATATTATATTCAACATTAGCCTTCAATCCATTATAACATGACATATTTATAAACAAATTTTTAAAGTGTGAAAATGTCAATTAAAAAAATAACTCAATCCAATGAATCGATGCACTCTAAACAATTGAGAATTGATACGACCCAAGAATTTCAAGAATAAAAATATATATCACAAAGTTGCGAAACTATAGGTATTGTCCTAAGTATTATGGGAAGTATAAATTAAACCCACAGCGAGTGCTCATTACTGTTAGGATTGAATACATAAGCTATGCTTGTATTGTACAATTTTCCAATTAATATATCAATTTAATGTCTTTATTTAAATTAGTTGTGCATTATTTGTCCATTTATATTATGTAGTTAGATGATGAGGTGTCATGTGTGACACAGTATATCTCATCATTGGTTAAAAGACATAATATATAAATGAGGTTCGTAACCGAGACAGCCTTTGACATGCTGTAGGTTTAGGTTATTATATGATTTGGATAATTGGTTTGTCTAAATTAATTGAATCATATAGATATGCCTGGGGCGTATTGAACTTGACTATTTGGAATGATTTGTCTTGTACTGATTTAATAGACAAATTTTTCTTAGTATTCTATCTCTTAAGCCCTAGACTTGAGTGGGCATGAGGATTAGACATAATGCACTTTGATCTGCCAATGGGTGAGGTCAATTGTAGCCAATAGTCTCGGTGGGTTGGGTGCACGTGTTTAGTTACTTGGTGGCCTGCTGCTTGTCAAAAGGGAACCATGTACCGGTATGTCCGGGGTGATGGTGCTCCCGAGATGAGCTCGTTATGTTTATTATACTATCCCGCCCGGTGGACTTATGTTCGGTATAGTAAAAAGGTCGAGTGGTACTAGTCTCGGAATTAAAGAAGTTAATTAATTAATTTATCAGTAAATTAATATATTAACGAGCTTTATATCTTTGATGTGGGGAGATTAAGAATAAATTAATTTAGTTGTTCCGAAAGCAATTCTGATGTAGGATGATAGTGCCAAAATTAATCCGTTAGTGGTACGATTAATTTTGCAATAGGTTAATTGATTAAGTAGAATTAATTATTTAATTAATTGTTCCTAAGGGTTAATTAAGTAACTAACAAAGTGGAATTATTTAATTAATTAATTAAGTCTTAGATTTCAATTAGAATTAGGAAATCCTAGAGATTAGGAAATCTAACTGGATTTGGTTTATCCTATTAGATTAGTTACCTAATTGAATTTGGAAACTAATTAATTACCTAAACCCATTAGGAAGACCAATCCTAAACCAACTTGGAGTCTCTCTTGTAACTCTATATATAGACAAGGGATTAGCAATTACATAACACACAATTCATAAGTTTTCAAGACAAGTAACTAGAAAGAGAAAATCCTAGAGAGAGAATTATTTTCTCTCCCAAATATTTTACAAGCTTCCAGGCGGCTGGATTTTTCTCCAAAAACCAGCGGCGCGTGGAGCTTTTCTCTCGGGGCTAGGTTTCGCGTGAAACTCACGCGCTAGGCAGGCGGTTGCTGAATTTTTTTTGGTGACCCAATTGTGTTGATTGCTAGATCGTTGCCCACACAACGTGCGATCATAGTCTTGAGTCATAAATGCGAACACTTGAGTTCACGCTTCAAGAGGTATTTTCTATGATTTTGATTTTAATTAGAAATTATTATTGCGTGATAAATCAAACGAATACATACCAAGATCCTACACAATGTTATTTCAAGCAAGGATTAGAATAGCGATTGTGCTAGAGTCTAGACGTGGTCAAAGATTTTGATTATGGAATGCGTAGCACGAAAGTGAGTTTTTGACTGGGCCCGGGCAGATAATCTTTCAATTACAAACTCAAAAAGTAGATGAATACAATATAGTTCTACCACCCATGTGAGTTCATAGATTGAATCACAGGTCCAAAAGTCTGATCCACTCCTTTGTTCCACATTTGAGCAACTCAAAATCTATTTGTTTCTCAAAAATTGGCTCTGTTAACTGGAACAAATTCAAAAAATAAATTTTGTAAATAAATACATACAAATAATTTAAATAGAATATGTTTCTATTTGTTTAACACGGTTTATAGCAGGCCTAGATTACTAAGAAATACTGATGCTAATAAGACTATCTGTCATTATAAAGTTTCTGTAAGTTTTTGGTGCTGATTCATCGCACATGTTCCTTTTGCAGTTTGAATCTATTTAAATCTACCTAGTTGCTAGCTACCATTTTCTAGCGAGAATAACTCGGACAGTAAGAAGAATGCTTGGGACACAATACTACAAAGAAAAATTGTGGGTGAATTTCTATTGACATATCAAAGCCAAGGAGAAAACTCAGAATCCAGCTTCAGTTCTATGCAATGTAGCTGCATAAGAAGTTTGAATGGAAGCAGCTCATTGCTTACAGCGACTCCAAGTGATTATGCCTTTTTCATGGTTGAAACATAGAGTCAGCAGTGAAATAGTGACATGGCGAAACATGTGGTGGATGATCCAGGCTAGTTGGAAGTTGTGTCCTGAGCTGGATTAGCTATTAGCTAGCTTTTAAGTTAAGCAAAGTTAAGCAGTTATTTTTTGTCTTGTTTTTTGCCTTTGTATATAAACATTCTTTGGACAGAGAAATTGAATTGATCAATATACAGAAAAGCTTTCACCAAATTCTTTTCTCTTTCACTCTTTCGTTTTTCCCATTCTTACATTCTAGGGTTCACTCAATTTTGCAAAATTTATGGTATCAGAGCTTGTGTTCGATATGTGATTTGATTAATCCTCAAAGCTGATGGTTACGGTTGACGTGATGGATGGAGATCGGGATGAAGTTAAAGATTCCAATGATATGAGTATTGAATTTCGAATACTCAATGATGAAGAAATTCAGGAACAACTCATGCTGCATGGAACGGATCTTCCAAACTTGTTGCTGGCTTCAAAAGTGCTCACAGATACTAACTATATGCTGTGGAAGATGAAGATGGGGCAAACATTTCAATCCAAGAATAAATTTTCCATTGTTGATGGCTCTTTTCCTGTACCGAAGGTTGACTCTCCTTATTATAGGAGATGGATTACAGTAAACTCTATTGTGGTTTCATGGATTCAATGAGCGATATCTGCCGATTTAGTTGATCAATTCGTATATATAGAATATGTTAGTTTTGAATACTATAAAGCTATTTGCTTGTATCAAAAACTAATACTCAATTGACATATCGTTTTGTTTCAGTATTAAATTTGTTCTATTATATCATAGAACTAGATAACGAGGTGGGGAAAGACACAGTAGATCTCGTTATTGGTTAAAGTATTGATACATAAAAAGAATGCTCGTAACTGAGATAGTCTGAACATACTATCGGTATAGGTTATCATGTGGTTTGGAAATTAGTTTGTCTAGACTAATTTAAATACATGGATATGCCCGGGGTATATTGAGCACGATCAGTTTGGATAGAATTCACATGTACTGATCTGCGTAGTTAATTCGATCCTAGTATTCTAATCTCTTACTCCCGAGATTGGGACGACCATGAGAGTTAGATATCGTATGCTTTGATTTGCCAAAGGGTGCGGTTAATTGAGGCCTAAATCTCAGTAAGTTGGGTATGCGGTGTTTAGCTTATTGTGTGACGTTGCTAGTCGGAGGAATCCATTTATCGGTTCGCCGGGTTGATGATGCTCCCGAGATGAGCCCGTCAGGTTTATTATACTAAACCTGGCCGGTGGACTTTATGTCTGGTATAATAAGAAAGTCGAGTGGTACAAATCTCGGATACCAATAAGTCAGTGAATTAATTTTTCAGTGAATTGATGAACCGACGAACACTAGATCTTTGATGTGGGGAGATAGAAGAATAATAAAGTGAGCGCGATTTAAAGTCATTTTTGAGCGGTAGTTCCATAGTTGGTCTATTAGTGGTACGACTAATTATGCGTTTGACTAATCGACAAACTTAATTAATTAATTCTAAAGGATTAATTAATATTTAATTGACTAATTGGATTAGGAAATTAATTCATATTGAATTAATTAATCCTAAGGGTTCTATTAAATTAAATTAACAAAGTGGGTTAAGAAATTAATTCGAAAGGTTTGATTGGAGTTGACTAGTCTAGGGAACACTAAGGGGTCAACAGAAGTCAAACACTATGGCCCAACTCAAAAGCCCACTAGGTCTCTTTAGAAGCTCCTGAAGGAAAACAGAACAAGCCCAAGCTAAATCGAAAATCTCACTTTCGTGCAACGCATTTCAGAATCAGAAACATTCGAAAAAACTCAGGCTCAAATTCATTTTCCCCTGAACAGATCTAGGATTATACTTATTTAATTTATTAAAACGACAAACAATTCCGAAAGAATCAACCTTTAATTAAAAGTGGAAAACATAAGGGTTATACCTTTGAAGCGAAGTCCAACGTAAATAAGAAAACCAAATCTTTAATTCGCGATCACCACCAAAATCCAATGAATAACTCCAAGAAACCTCGAATATTGCATGGGCAATAGTCTATCGAGGTGTGCTACCAAAGCCCACGAGAAACCTGCTAAGAAAATCCCTGAATTAGATTAAATCTGCCCAAAAGATCAAACCTTTAACCCAAAAAACTGCTGCCCACTACTTTTCTCGCCAATGAAATCAAATTCACTTCAATTCCGGTCACGATCTGGACAGCTGGGATTGTGGATCACCAACCCAATGGAGAGATCAACACAAACCCAACCGGATCAAACACCCCAGAGTGGATAAAAATAACAGGACGGACAAGATGTAAAACTGTCGAGCAGTTCGGCCAAAGAAATGAATAATCTGGCGAAATAAATGAAAAAGCCAGCAGTGGGCAACTCAATAAATCGATGGGCTATCTAAAAGTTTAATCTTTCAAGATTAATCTAAATTGAGAAGTGAGATTCCAAGTTCGTTTTCGAAAGAAACTCAAGAAGGAAGAAGAGTCTCTCTTTAGAACTTTCTCACTCAAGGAAGACAAAGTTGTCTTGCAAGATTTTCTTATGTTTCTTAAGGCATAAGCTTTCTATTTATAGGGAGTTCCAATGGAGACCTATTGGGCTTTTGAGTTGGGCCTTTTAATTTGACTTTCGTTGACTGCTTACTCTTTCCTAGACTAATCAACTCCAATCGACCCATTCGGATTAATTTCCTAACCCACTTCGTTAATTTAATTTAATCGAACCCTTAGGATTGATTAATTCATATAGAATTAATTTTTTAATCCACTTTTTCAATTAAATATTAATTAAACCTTTAGGATTAATTAATTCACTTTGTCAAATAGTCAAATACTTAATTAGTCGTACCACTATCGGACTAACTATGAAACTACCGCTCAAAAATAACTTTACATCACGCCACTATATTTTCTTCTGTCTCCCCACATTAAAGATCTAGTGCTCGTCGGTTTATCAATTTACTGACAAACTAATTCACCGACTTCTTGGTATCCAAGATTAGTACCACTCGACCTTCTTATTATACCGGAGGTAAAGTCCACTGGCCAGATTTAGTATAATAAACATTACGAGCTCATCTCGGGAGCACCATCAACCCGGCGAACCAATACGTGGATTCCTCCTACTAGCAACGGCACATAAGAAGCTAAACACCACATACCTAACCTATCGAGGTATAGGCAAATCAAATCATACAAAATCCAACTCTCACGCCCATCCCAATCTGGGGATTGAGAGACTGAATACTAGGACCGAATTAACTACGCCAATCAGTACAAGTCAATTCTATCCAAACTGGTCGTGCTCAATATGGCCGGGGCATATCCGTGATTTAATTAGTCTATATAAACTAATTTCCAAACCACACGATAACATATACCGATAGTATGTTCAAACTATCTCAGTTACGAGTATACTTTTTATATATCAATACTTTTACCAATAACGATATCTACTGTGTCTTTCCACACCCCATTATCTAGTTTTATGATATAATGGAACAATTTTATACTGAAACAAAATGATATGTCATCTGTGGATATTAGTTTTTGTTACAAGCCATAGATTTTTTGTATCCAAAACTAAAAATCTCCCACTAATACTTAAAGCTATGCTAAGAAGTACAAAACCTGTCCAACCCGCTATTACACTGCTGTCATAATGAAATCTACAGAACACCTTTAAGCTTACTCACATGGCTCCCTCAAGAATCTGACTCCCATGCCCTCCACATGTCTCTCAGAGATCTTTGGGGTTAATGGATTTGTGAAAGGATCTGCAAGGTTGTCATCTGATGCTATCTTGGCCACGGTCACGTCTCCCCTCTGTACGATCTGTCGTATTAGGTGTTACTTGCGCTCTACATGTTTACTCGCTTTGTGGGCTCGTGGTTCTCTCGAGTTGGCAACTGAACCATTGTTATCACAATAAACTGTGATAGACCTAGGCAACTCAGGAACCACAACTAAGTCCACCGGGAAGTTCCGGAGCTATACAGCTTCTTTCGCTACCTCTGATACGGCAACGTACTCGGCCTCCATGGTGGAGTCCGCCACGCATTTCTGCTTGACACTCTGCCATACTATGGCTCCACCTTCTAGAGTAAACACAAACCCAGAGGTAGACTTACTCTTATCCATATCACCTTGAAAGTCCGAATCTGTGTAACCCAAAGGTACAAACTCCTGCGCTCTATAAACTAGGACATAATCTCTCATCCTGTGCAAATACTTGAGAATGCATTTTACTGCTTCCCAGTGAGCCTTCCAAGGGTTACTCTGATATCTGCTAACCATGCCAACGGCAAAGTAAATATCAGGCCTCGTACATAGCATAGCCTACATGAGGCTACCCACCGCAGAAGCATAGGGTACCACTTGTATGGCATCTATCTCCTCAGCAGTCTTGGGACACTGCTTCTTAGACAAATACACCCCATGCATAAAAGGTAGTGAACCCTTCTTGGAGTTCTGCATGTTAAAACGGGACAGAATCATGTCTATGTAAGATGCCTGAGAGAGAGTCAAAGAACATCTCATACGATCTCGAAAAATCTTGATCCTAAGGATATGTCCAGCCTCTCCCAAATCCTTCATGGCAAACTGCCTGGACAACCATGCCTTTACGTCTGATAACACCTTTTTACTGTTGCCAATCAGAAGGATGTTATCTACGTAAAGTACGAGGAACACCACTGTATCACCATCACACCTGCGATAAACACACTGCTCATTCGGACACTGATTGAATTATAGGACTTAAGAACCTCGTCAAAATGGATGTTCCAAGATTTGGATGCTTGCTTAAGTCTAATAATAGACCTTCTAAGCCTGCATACCATGTGCTCTTGGCCCTGAACAACGAAACTCTCTGGCTGCTGCATGAAGATGGTCTCCTCAAGACTTCCATTAAGGAAAGCTATCTTGACGTCCACCTGCCAATTCTCATAGTCCAAATGAGCAGCTATGGCCAAGAGAATCTAGATCGACTTAAGCATAGCTACCGGGGAAAGGTTTCCTCATAATTGATACCCTCTTTCTGAGTATATCCCTTCGCCACAAGCCTAGCCTTAAAGGTCTCAACCTCCCATCAGATCCACTCTTTCGCTTGTAGACTCATTTGCACCCAATAAGCTGAAACCCATCAGGAAGGTCTACCAGCTCCCAGACTTGATTTGAGTCCATAGAACACATCTCAGCAATCATCGCTCTCTGCCAAGAATCTGCATCTTTATCCTGGAGAGCCTCATTATAGCTAACTGGGTCTGGTTTATGAGCGCCAGGGATAAAGTCCGAAGACTCACCCAAACCCATGTACCTTTTAGGCTGTCTGGCAACCCTCTCACTACGATGAGGCGCAGCCTGTGTAAAAGCATCATCTGTGATAGTTTGTCCAGTCGCTTGTGGTGTGTACAAGATGTCTTCCTGTACTCGTACATCTGGAATAATGGACTGACTTTTAAGCTCTTCCAATATTACCTTGCTGCTTGACTTGTGATCTAAACTATAGTTCTCCTCAAGAAATCTGGTATTGGTGCTGACCACCACCTTCTGATTCTGAGGACTATAGAACAGACCACCTCTCATTCATTTGTGGTAGCCTACAAACAGCACAGCCTTTGATCTCGAATCTAACTTACCTGCATCTGCCTCGAGCACATATGCTGGACAACCCCAAATCCTGAGATGTCTCAGACTAGGCTTTCGCCCAGTCCATAACTCTAGGGGTGTCGTAGGCACAGATTTAGATGGCACGAGATTAAGGAGATAACACATTGTCTCTAAGGCATAACCCCAAAATGAGGTAGGTAACTCACCATAACTCATCATCGATCTAACCATATCCATAAGAGTCCTGTTCCTCCTATCTGCTACACCATTCTGCTGGGGTGTGCCAGGTGCAGAAAAATTGGACTGAATACCCACATCTGACAAATAGGACCTAAATTCACCAGAGAGGTATTGGCCACTGTGATCAGTTCGCAAAACCTTGATACTCTTACCCAGATGGTTCTTCTCCTCAGTCTTAAACTCTTTTAATTTTCCAAAGCATTCAGACTTATGGCGCATCAGGTATATGTATTCATATCTAGAGTAATCATCCGTGAATGTCACGAAATACTCATAACCACCTCTAGCCTGAACTGACATAGGCCCACACAAGTCATAATGAATCAGCTCTAAAACCTCTTTGGCCCTATACCCCTTTGCCTTGAAAGACCTATTGGTCATTTTACCCTCCAAGCAAGAGTCATAGGTAGGTAAACTGTCAATATCTAATCAATCCAAAGACCCATCATTGATCAAACTTTGAATCCTACTAAGGTTAATGTGACCTAGTCTCAGGTGCCAAAGATAAGTTTGATTCAAATGGGAAGTCTCTTTTCTCTTACTATGATTCAGTGATGAGTTACTAGTTTCTGTGTTTTGCACAACTGGGGAGTTTGTCTTAATTAAAAACAGATTGTCAACTAATGTACCGGAACATATAAGCCTCTGGTTCTTTCTAATAAAAACTGAATTATTAGAGAAAACACACTTATAACCATCCAATAAAATTTAGAACCTAAAAGTAAATTCTTTCAAAAACTGGGTATATATAGACAATCTCTCAAATATAAAATAGAGTCTGAAAAATAAAGACATAAAACTCCCACCGCAATAACAGAAACTCTGGTAGTATCCCCAAGGTGGACCTGCAACTCTCCCTATCTAAGTAGCTGGGTCACTTGGAACCCCTGCAAAGAATTACAAATGTGACCAGTGGCTCCTGAATCCACCCACCAAGTATCCATGGGAATCGCAGCTAAACACGTCTCAGTAACTTGGGAAAATTTACACATACCTCGAGGCTTCTGGCAATCCTTCTTCGAATGTCCCGCCTTGCCACATCTGAAGCACTTGCCTCTCGGCTTATGATTCTTTGCAATGCCTGCCTTGGGCCCATGATCAGCAACTGCTTTCTGGCCTCTCTTTCTCTTATGCTTCCTGGCTTTAGGCCCAGTAGAGGAACCTGAGGGACAAACAGTAGCCAAGGTTTTCTTCTTCTCTGCGAAGAGGCCCTCAGCAGACACCAATGTTGTCATGAGCTCAGGAAGTGAATATGCGAGCTTACCCATATTGTAGTTCAACCGAAACTGCTCAAAACTAGGGGGAAAGCTCTGGAGGATGACATTGACCTGGGTCTCCCCATCAATATCACCTCCCAATACCTCGATCTCATTGATGCAACTGATCATGTCCAATACGTGATCCCTCATTGAGGTGCCTTCAGCCATCTTAGCACTCATGAGTTTCCTCGTAGACGACTACTTAGCTGCTTTGCCCTGATGTTTAAACATCTCCCTGAAATTGAGCATCATATCGTAAGCTGAGATAAACAACTGATGCTGGTGCTACAGTACACTCGACATAGAAGCCAAGATGTAGCACCGAGTCATCTCATCAGCCTTTTGCCACCTCGTATATGGCTATCGCTGCTTAGGGGTGGCATCATCGCTGGGCTTAGGGGGCACTCCTCTGTGAACACATATTTGTAACCCTCAGCAGTAAGGACAATGTCCAGGTTACGTTTCCAGTCAATGTAATTTGGACCCGTAAGCTTGTTCTGATTTAGTATGACAGCTAGCGGGTTGAACGACATATCATCAACTGAAAATTAAAGAAATAAAATTTCCCGACTATTATGGCCTTCTCTATCATTGATTCCTTGATGCCTCGATGACACGTCCTGTCATGTCGCTCCCACTCGTTATTTGGATTCCTCTCTATTCGTCTGGGTTTTCTCGATTTACTATGTAATTATGAATCACCCAAAATTACGAGAAACCAAAACCCTCGAATATAAGTTACCCAAAATAACGCTTTCGTCATAATACATATATTCCTATATACAAGGCGTTTTTCTAGGAATTTAAAGACGACAACATTAGATTAAATCCTACTACAAGATTTATCTAATCCTACATGGCTTCCAGCTTGTCATTATTACTATTATAGACATTTCCATTCAAAAACAGTACGAGCCCGGACATGTACCGGGGATTATGAATGAAAAATAAATTCTACAATAATAGCCGGGAAACTAATAACCACCTGTTTAAACATTTCGACAAAAATAATAATGCCAAAATAAAGTCATGTAATAAATTAAACAAGTATAAAGTTGAAACACTCACTCTGATACCAATTTGAAGGAAAACAAAACAAGCCCGGACTAAATTGAAAAGCTCACTTTCGTGCAATGCATTCCAGAATCGAAAACTTTCGACAAAGCTCATGCTCAAATTCATTTTCCCCTGAACGAATCTAGGCTTATACTTATTTAATTTATTAAATCAACAAACAACGCACAAAGAATCAACCTTTAATTAAAAGCGGAAACCATAAAGGTTATACCTTTGAAGCGAAGTCCAACGCAAATAAGAAAACCAAATCTTTAATTTGCGATCACCACCGAAATCCAATGGATAACTCCAAGAAACCTCGATATTGCATGGGCAATAGTCTATCAAGGTGTGCTACCAAAGCCCATGAGAAACCCGCTAGGAAAATCCCTTAATTAGATTAAATCTGCCCAAAAGATCAAACATTTAACCCAAAAAACTACTGGCCACTACTTTTTTCGCCAATAAAATCGAACCCACTATAATTCCGGTCACGATCTGGACAGCCGGGATTGTGGATCACCAACCCAAGGGAGAGGTCAACACTAACCCATCCGGATCAAGCACTCCGGAGTGGATAAAAATGATCGTCCGGACAAGATGTAAAACTGTCGAGCAGTCCGGCCAAAGAAATGACTAATTCGGCAAAATAAATGTAAAATCCAGCAGTGGGAAACTGAATAAATCAATGGGCTATCAAAAATTTTAATCTTTCAAGCTTAATCTAAATCGAGAAGTGAGATTCCAAGTTCATTTTTGAAAGAAACTCAAGAAGGAAGAAGAGTCTCTCTCTAGAACTTTCTCACTCAAGGAATACAAAGTTGTCTTGCAAGATTTTCTTAAGTTTCTTAAGGCATAAGCTTTCTATTTATAGGGAGTTCCAATGGAGACGTAGTGGGCTTTTGAGTTGGGCCTTTTAATTTGACATTCGTTGACCGCTTACTCTTTTTTAGACTAATCAACTCCAATCGACCCATTCGAATTAATTTCTTAACCCACTTCGTTAATTTAATTTAATCGAACCCTTAGGATTAATTAATTCATATAGAATTAATTTCTTAATCCACTTTGTTAATTAAATATTAATTAAACCTTTAGGATTAATTAATTCACTTTGTCGATTAGTCAAATACATAATTAGTCGTACCACTATCGGACTAACTATGGAACTACCTCTCAAAAATGACTTTACATCGCGCCACTATATTTCTTCTATCTCCCTATATTAAAGATCTAGTGCTCTTTGGTTTATCAATTTACTGACAAACTAATTCACCGACTTCTTGGTATCCGAAAGCTCCCTATAAATAGTCCATGTTAGGCACTTACAAGATATTAGAAACTTGGAGGCCACTTAGCCTAGTAAGAGAAAGTCTAGTCTAGAGTGAGAACTTTGTATTCCTCAACAAGTTCTTTCTCAAATTGGACTATGATAGCTTTCTTCTTCGAAAAGAAACTCAGCCCATTTATTTTTAGCAGCCTGGACTTCATCTTGAGCACCGCCACCAGATTCCACTTAGCGCCACCGTGACCAGTCGAAAGTTTTGGGAGGTAGGAGTTTGGGAAATTCCGACAGGTGACGGCGCTGGTCTTCAGCTGCTCTGGGCAAGATCTGTTTCGACAAATCTTGAGTTTTTTCAAAGCAAGTTTCTTTGGATTTATTCATTTTTCTTTGGACCATTTCAAAGACATTAGCCCACACTAATTTGGAGGTGTTTGGAGTTGTTCTTTGGATTCCTGGTGGATTTCACTTTTCCGAAGATTTGGTTTTTCTTGTTGCTTAAGACTTCACTTCAAAGGTATAATCTTTAGACCTTCTGCTTTAGTTAAACATTTAATCTTTGAGCGTCGTTTTAATAAATTGAATTAGTATAAGCATAGAGCCGTTCAGGGGAAATGAATTTGAGCCTGAGCCGAGTCGAAAGTCTTTGATTATGGAATGCATTGCATGAAAGTGAGATTTTTGATTTAGCCCGGGCTTGTTCTGTTTCCTTTAGAATATGCGAGTGATCTCTGGGAGGAAATTGATGCTAGGTTTGGCATATCTCGCTTACCCTACTGTACCACCTTAGAAGAGAAATTTCCATGGTGAGGTAAGGTGATTTGTAGATTACTCACTATTTTGGAAAGTTCAATGAGCTGAGGGATAGGTTAGATCAATTGAAGCCGAATCGGCTAGGTGAAAGAGTACTTAGGGAACTGCAGAAAGAGCGGAGGTCTACTCAATTCATGTCTGTAGCTAAAGAGTGTCTGAAGTATGTTCATAGTGAACTGGAGATAGACAAAGCAGGGGACAGATGTGTGGAATTTTTAATGGGGATAAATGATGAATATGAAACGGAGAAGAATCACTTGCTAATGATGGATGTCTTGCCACTACTGAACAAGGTCTATGGTACAATGTTGAAGGCAGAAAGTAACAGACAATTTGGTGGTCAAGTGCTGATAAACTAGGAAAATGCTGCAATGATGAGTGTTGCTTCAAAGGGAACTAGCAAGAAAGAGGGATAGAGAAATCAAAAAGTATATAAGAATAGTCTAGTTTGCTTACATTGCAAGAAGAAATGACACATTGCTAGAAGTTGTTTCAAGCTGCATAGCTATCCAGATTAGTTGGAGGATAGAAAGAATAAATGAGGTAAGGCAAATGTAGTTCAGTTGGCGGATAGTCCTCTGGACATGAACAAGGAAGATGAGGCTTAGAATCAGGCTTTAGCAATTGCTGTACAGAAGGAGTTGGATAAAATGGCTAAGGGAAAAAGAGTTGCTGAAATAGATTATGTAAATTATGCCCGATTTTATGATTTTGCTGGTAGCAGCTCTAATTCTCTTAATATTAGTACTAGCACATTCTGGACTGACAAACATGGTGCTGAGTATTGGATTATTGATATAGGAGCTACTAGGCATATGACATATAGTGTTTCCTGTCTTGTGAATGTTGAGTTGATAAGTTCATATTCTTCTGTTGTTTTTCTTTATGGTAGTTCAAAATCTGTCAATAGTTATGGAGACTTGATTTTGTCTGATTCCCTGGTTTTAAAGCATGTTTTACTTATTCCATGTTTTAAGAATAATCTGTTTTCAGTTAAAAAGATTGTACATGACTCATCCTATTTTTTTTTCTTTATTTCATGATTGATGCCTATTGCAGGATTTGAAGACTAAAACTATCCTGGAAGTTGGAACAATTCTTGATGAACTATATGTTTTCACAAGAGCTTATTTCCTTCCTGAAGTTGTGAATAGATATAAGTCAGTTGTTGGTGAAAGTAGTTTGAATAAGACTCTGCTAAATGTTTCAACCCTAGTTTCTAATACAAATGGTAGAGATATTCTTTGGCATTTTAGACTAGGACATCCTGCAATAGATGTAATGCAAAAGTTTGATTTTGTTTCCTCATCTGTAAATACTTATTCTGAAATAAAACTTTGTGAGATTTGTCATTTATCAAAGCATCACAGATTGCCTTTTCATTCCAGTAGTTCCAAAAATTCTTCTCATTTACAGCTTTTACACTTGGACTTATAAAGACCTTATAAGGTCAAGTCTTTGAGTGGTTGTCTTCATTTTCTTACTATAGTCGATGACTTCAGTAGCCATACTTGGACTTTTTTTTATTAAAATAGAAATCTGAAGTACCTGGAATCATCATAGCCTTCATCAAACAAGTTCAAAAATAGTTTTATTTTTTAGTCAAAGTTGTTCAAACCGACAATGGCACTGAGTTTTGTAACTCAGAGTGTATCAGTTTCTTCATTGATCTTGGTATTGTTCACCAAAGATCGTATCCTTACACTCCTCAATAGAATGGGGGTAGTTGAGAGGAAGCACAAACATTTGGTTCAGGTAGCTAGAGCTCTTTTGCTTCAATCTAAGCTGCCAAAACGGTTTTGGGGGGAAGCCATACTCATAGCCACTCACCTCATAAACATAACTCCTTATTCTGGTTTGAATTAGTTAACTCCTTATGAAAAACTATATCAAAAACCACCAGATTACAGTGTGATGAAGGTGTTTGGTTGTTTGAGCTTTGTTTTAAATAAACAAAATGCTGTAGATAAGTTTGGTTCCAAAGCTTATGCAGGAATTTTAATTGGATATCCTGTTGGACAGAAAGGTTTTAAGATTTTTTGTCCAGTTTTGAATAAAATATTGATTTCCAGAGATGTTTTATTTCATAAGTCAAAATTTCCTTCTAGTTCTGTTAGTAATCCTTCAGAGTGTATGTCTTTGCCTTCATATTCTGATTATGATAATGATTTGGATTCTTATGTTCCAGTTTTGGAGACTTTTGTTGGTTCTAATTCACCTTGTGTGGCTGCACAACATTGTTCTTCTGATTCTAAATTGCATGTTCCTTTATCTGATACTTCTGTATAGCCTATTCATTTGTTCAGAATAGTTCTACTTCTTTTGAAATGTTGCCTTTAAAATCACAATCACCACCTTTACAGCGACTCAGACATAGTACTAGACACAAAACTGCACCACAATTGATGCAAGATTTTTTTCTCACTTCTACTTCAGAGTTGTCATCATGTGTTTTTTCTCATGATCATCAAATTTGTCAATCTAATCTTTTTACTTTTCATGAGCCATCATCATTCAGTCAAGCTAGTACTAATGTTAAGTGGTTAGATGACATGTCCAATGAGATAGAGGCACTTAAGAATAATCAAACCTGGGAACTAAATTCTTTGCCTGCAGGTAAGAGAGCTATTGGCTATAAATAGGTTTACAGGGTTAAATGTAAGCCTGATGGAACTGTTGACAGGTTTAAAGCTAGGCTAGTTGCTAAGGGCTTCACACAGAAGGAAGGTGAGGATTATTTTGAAGTCTTTTCTCCTGTAGCTAATGTGGTTATTGTGCGTTTGTTGATAGCTGTTGCAGCTGCTACAGGATGGTCTTTGTGCCAAGTAGATGTAAACAATGCCTTCCTCCATGGCACTCTTGAGGAAGAGGTTTATATGAGGCCACCACCTGGTTAAGAGAAGGCACAACAAGGGTAGGTTTGTCGTTTGAAGAAGTCTTTGTACGGCCTCAAACAAACATCTAGGCAGTGGAACTTGGAATTTACTTCCAAAATTACTGAATATGGTTTTCAACAGTCCTCCTCTGACTATTGCTTGTTTACTATGTATGCTTCATCTTATAGTTTGTTTCTTTTGGAATATGTGGATGATGTCCTGATCATAGGATCTAGTGAAACTGAGATTGAGAAGGTGAAGTCATTTCTGGATAAGTCCTTTACTATTAAGGATTTGGGGCATGCCGTTGGATCGTGTTTAGGCATTTTAATTCAAGATTAACGCAGCGGATTATCCAAAGCTATAAAAACCGGGGTCTTACCCTCGACGCGCAATTGGTTGTGCTCGTACCTGGATCCTTTTAGGAAGATGGCGTTTCGTCTTTCTCTGGCACTTCCCGGAAGTGTCCTTCACAATCAGGCACTGGAACTCTTTGGTGCTAGTATAAAATTCCTGTAAAGAAATTTTTTCTTTTGGAAGAGAGAGAATTTTACGAGAGAGAAAAGAAGAAAAATTTCAGAAAACTATTTTCTGGTTTTTAAAATCTGTCACCTCTTTTCTCTCACAGATTCTCTTTATAAAAGAAATCTGATTTTACCCAATCCCACAACCACCAGGTTGTTAAAAAAAATAAAATATTTAATATTATAATAATAATATAATATTTTACTTTTACTGATTTGGGTTTTACTTGACCCATGGATCAAACCATTTACCCATGGATCAGACTGATGGGTCTAGAACCTAAATTGCAACTAGGTCCCTTGATTTGTCAATCTATCTCAATTCTTCCTGAGTAATTAATTAACTATTAATTAATACCCCAAAACTTCTTAATAATATTAATTAAACTATTTAATTTAATATTATTCTTCTAAGTATAACAATTATACCTAGTACCTTCAAGAATCTTCGAACTCACTTACGTGCAATCTTGTAGGTCCATTCCAAATTGACAATGGATAAATTAATCTCATAGATTAATCCATAAATTATCAGTGGCCTCTAGCAAGACATGATGACTACTCAATTTAGAATGGATGGTCTAATGATGATTCAACGCAACCTTTCTAAGCATACTATGTACGGTCCTCTACATCGATATCCCATTTAGCATAAGGCATGGAACCATCATCCTTTTTAAGCTAAACGTTTACTTGATCTCTCAGTGACACTGATTCTATTCGAGCAAATGATAACAATTATCATTTTTCGGGCATGGCCATGCACTTCTCAGTTCACTATCAAGTGGCCCGGATATCATCTCTCACTTAAGAGAGATTTGTAGTCCCATCACTTCACCTACATATCTTAACGTGACTCATAGGGTACCCAATCATACCCGTTCTTGGCAACCTGTTACAGTTCCGTTAGGCGTATGTCAAAGAATACCACAATTCACCTAAGACCATACAGTGATTTCTAGTCAAAGGATACTCATACGAGTATACTCAAAAAGAATCACTCATGATCTATCAGTCCATGGAGTGTTTCTTTTGGTGGATTGTTTTCATGAAATTAAATATGCACAAGAATATTACATTCATGAAATTAACTCATCAGATAAATAATCAATCAAACGACATATGTCTTATTTACATAAATAACCCCCTAAGTTTATTTACATAAATAGCCCTCATTAGGGCACATACTCCAACAATCTCCTACTTGCCCGTTGAAGGGCTATGTCCTAAACTGTTTAAGACCAAGCTCTATTACATGTCTATCAAACTTTGACTGCGTTAGAGCTTTTGAGAGAGGATCTGCTACATTGTCGTCTGAACCTATTTTGCATACGTTAACATCTTCTCGATCAACGATCTCTCCAATGAGGTGATATCTTCTGAGTATATGTTTGGTCTTTTGGTGTGACCGAGGCTCCTTAGCTTATGCAATGGCCCCGTTATTGTCACAAAAAAGTTTTATTGAATCTTGGATACTCAGTATCACTCCGATGTCTGACACAAACTTCCTCAACCAAACAGCTTTCTTTGCAGCATCTGATGCAACAATGTACTCAGATTCTGTTGTAGAGTCGGCTGTGGTATCTTGCTTCGAGCTTTTTCAACTTATCGCACCACCATTCAGACTAAACACGTAGCCTGATTGTGACTTCATGTCATCTTGATCTGTTTGGAAAGCAGCATCAGCGTAACCTTGTACAATGAGCTGTTCTTGTCCTCCATACACTAGCATTAATCATCTAGTTCTTCGTAAGTACTTTAGGATTGCTTTGACTGCAGTCCAATGATCCATTCCTGGATATTGTTGGTATCTGCTAGTCATGCTAAGTGCATGCGCAACATCTGGACGGGTACATAACATGGCATACATGATAGATCCTATTACCGAAGCATATGGGACTCTACTCATTGTATCCCTCTCCTCTCTTGTTGAAGGACCCTGGTTCTTTTTTAAGAGAAGACCATGTCTAAATGGTACCTTACTATTTTTGGAGTTAGACATATTGAATCTTTTCAATATCTTGTTTATGTACCCTTCTTGACTTAGTCCCAGACGCCTCTTAGATCTATCTCTATAGATTTTGATACCTAGTATCATTTCGACTTCTCCTAAGTCTTTCATAGAAAATACACTCCCCAACCATTGTTTGATGTCTTTCATCATGGGAATGTCATTTCCTATGAGTAGGATGTTGTCCACATATAGGACGAGAAAAACATTCTTGCTCCAACTAACCTTCTTGTAAACACAAGGCTCATCTTCGTTCTTTATGAAGCTGTAACCTTTTACTTCCTCGTCAAAACGAAGATTCTAACTTCGAGATGCTTGCTTTAGTCCGTAGATGGACCTCTGAAGCTTGCATACATGATTTGGATGCTCTTGATTGATGTATCCCTCGGGTTGTTTCATGTAAATATCCTCGAGTAGGTTTCCATTCAGGAAAGTCGTCTTAACATCCATCTGCCATATCTCATAGTCATAATATACAGTTATGGCGAGTATAGTCCGAATGCACTTGAGCATCACGACAGGGGAGAAGGTTTCATCATAGTCTATACCATGAGTCTGTCTGAAACCTTTAGCCACTAGTCGTGCCTTGAAGATCCCACCAGGTTTTAACTTGAAAATCCACTTGCAATCGACAACCTTTGCCTAAACAGGAGGGTCAATCAAAGTCCACACTTTATTGTCCCTCATGGATTGCATTTTAGATTCCATGGCTTGTAGTCATTTATCTGAATCTGGGCTTTCTAAAACCTGTCCGTAGGTCATGGGCTCATCAGAGTCCACCAAGATCAAATCTTGATCATCAGTCACGAGAAATCCGTATCTCTCGGGTTTATGACGAGATCTACTAGACCTTCTAGGTTCTTGTGTTGTGGACTCAGGTTGCTCATCTTCATGAGTTTCCATGTCAACTTCCATCTGAGTTTCTGTAGATCGTTCTACATTCTCTTGTAGTTCTGGAACTTCTCTGAGTTCTATTGTACTCCCACTGTCTTTCTTATACAGAAATTCTTTCTCTAAGAAAGTAGCTCCTCGAGCAACGAACACTTTGTTCTCAGTTGTGTTGTAGAATTGTTATCCTTTGGTTTCCTTAGGATATCCCACAAATAGGCATTTGTCAGTTTTAGGTTCATGCTTATTACTTTGTAAATGTTTTACATGAGCTTGATAACTCCAAACTCGTAGATAGGACATATAGGGCTTCCGACCCATCCATATCTCATATGGAGTCTTACCTACTACCTTAGATGGAATACAGTTTAATAAGTAGGCAGCAGAAAGGAGAGCATAACCCCAAAGGGACATAGGGAGAGTCGCTTGGCCCATCATTGATCGAACCATATCTAATAGGGCACGATTCCTCCTTTCAGATACACCATTCCATTGAGGTGTTCCTGGTAGAGTCAGTTGTGAAACAATTCCACACTGTTTTAGATAGCTATTGAACTCATCACTTAGGTATTCACCTCCTCGATCGGAGTGAATAACCTTAATCCTTCTATCCAACTGATTTTCTACTTCGTTTTTAAACTCTTTGAACCTTTCAAAAGTTTCACTTTTATACCTCATTAAGTAGACATAACCATATTTACTATAGTCATCAGTAAAAGTCACGAAGTATTTAGATCCACCTCTGGCTTGTGTGCTCATTGGTCCACATACATCCGTATGTATTAGAGCCAATAGCTCACTTGTCCTTTCCCTTTTCTTGTTGAAAGGACTCTTTGTCATTTTTCCTTGTAAGCAGGGTTCACAGGTATTATATGATTCAAAATCAAACGACCTAAGCACTCCATTCTTGTGAAGCTTTTGAACTCGCTTTTCATTTGCATGGCCTAATCGACAATGCCAAAGGTATGTTGGACTTAAATCATTTTTAGTTAATTTAGCTTTCTTTTCTATGTTATAGACTGGTTTTTCTTGGGTCAAATCCAAGACATACAGACCGTTACACATATTTGCAACTTCCGTATAAAATATCATTTCAATATAAAGATAACGAATTATTCTCAATAATAAATCGACAACCGTTATTATTTAAACCAAAAACTGAAATAATATTTCTGCTCAAAGCAGGTACATAATAACAATTTTCAAGTTTGATATTTAAACCAGAAGGTAAAGACAAGGTGTAATCTCCAACTTCAACAGCAGCAACTCTTGCCCCGTTGCCCACTCGGAGATCTACTTCACCTTTCTTTGTCATCCTTCTATTTCTGAGTCCCTACACATTAGTACAAATGTGAGCCCTACAACCAGTATCTAATACCCATGAGGTGGACATAGAAAGATTAATTTCTATAACAAAGATACCTGAAGCTGAAGGATTGCTTTCGAGAAACTTTTTGCAGTCTCTCTTCCAATGACCCTTCTGTTTGTAGAAGAGACATGTATCATCCTTTTTGGATCTTGTCTTAGCTGGAGGAGTTTGTGGTTGGGAAGCAGTCTTACTGTGAGCTTTCTTGTTCTGCCCAACTTTGGCCTTGCCTTTAAGCTTCCTCTTCCTTTTCCCTGTACCTTTCTCTACTACCAACACTGGTGTTGCCTTCCGAAAGGTCTGCTCAGTGTTCTTCAACATGCCATGGAGCTCAGGAATGCTCCTATCCATGTTGTGCATATTGTAGTTCACCACAAAATCATTGTATTCATCAGACAATGATGCCAAGATGATATCAATAGCCAATTCCCTAGGAAGAGGTGCATTCAATCGCTCTAGGGTATCAATGTACCCTTTCATCTTGATCAAATGCATGCTAACCGACGAACCCTTTACCATTTTGCACGAAATTAAAGCTTTTATCGTAACGAACCTTTCGTTATGGGCTTATTCACAGAACATCTCCGTCAGTGACTCGTAAATCCGAAAGGCTTCCGAATTCATGAACTGCTTTTGAAGCTCGCTCGTCATAGATGCGAGCATCAATCAAGTCAAATCATTGGAGTCACTTTTCAGCTTATCACAGGCTCGTTGAACAGTTACCGAAGCATTTTGTGGTGGTTCAGGTAAAGTGGTCTCTAAGACATGTAGTTTCCTTTCTTGCTTGAGAACTATTCTCAAGTTTCTTTCCCAATCTAAGAAGTTTGGTCCAACCAATTTATCTTTATCCAATATACTTCTTATAGTAAAGTTTGAGATAACATTTGTGCTAGATGATGCCATTTCTACAAGGAATAAATGCAAAATATTAGAATGAGTTTTAAAATATTTTTCACAATAGTCAAAATTGAAATCCCTAACAATTTTGTGATGGTGCTAGATTGTGGGCCGAAAATCCACAAAGAGTTAACCCCGGTCTTGCTTTGGCAAGTTTCGTAGGGATCGGGCTCTTTTGGTAGGCAATGTTCAAATCACATTCCATGTAATCTAACGCCTTCCAATTGCATACCATGCAACTTTTCGGTTATAGGATGAACATTCCAAATGTTTGACACCATCCTATCTTTGTAAAATTAATCCCTAGTCAACTTATCGGGTCAAGCTAGGATTAATTTCCCAAGTCAAATCATCCCTCAAGGCATCACATCAATTGATACCCACACAGTTTTTCCATAACAAGTGGTAGTGATAAAGTTGAGCATCTAAAACCCAAACATTTTTTCCACTCATTAATGGTAGTGATAAAGTTGGGCACCTATTATGTGACAACTCGCCGCATGAAGAAAACTTGAGGCCCTTGGGCTCTCCAAGTCCACAGACATTCAACGCTCTAGCGGGCCCCCAAGTATGGAAGCAAAATCAACTCGGATTTTTGGGATTTTAGTTTGATCGGCTTAACATGCATTTTCGTTTTAACATTCATTTGCATATCAAATAAATAAAATGAATAAAAGTAATGAATTGGGCTCTAGTCTATTACAGGGCCTTTTAAAATAATAAAACTTCATTTTCGGGCCTTCATTGTTGGGCTCCTGTTCCTGGGCTTCACTATGAACTCCTCTTGGAAACTCCTCTTGGGCCTAACTATTACATAATCATTTTAATAGGCACGCAGACCCAAATTCAAATGCCTCACAGACCCCAACTTTTAAAACAATAATAAGCCCAATTCATGCTTTAAAACACATAAATGCATATACTCATACAAGCCCGTTTTAATTTAAACCGATTAAATTTAAGGATTGTGTAACTATTACAAAATTAAAATTGATCGTGTCATGATCAATTTTAATCAATCCTTTTGTTCATTTTTTTTTTTTCATTTAGCCAAAATGATGCATGAACATGCTTGTCATAATTATGATGTTTCACATACAAAATTTAAACAATTTAAATTTGAAACATTATAAAATAAATAAATAAATAATAATTCAAAATTAAACAAATTAATTAATCTAATTAATTAATTAATTATTTATCTTTTATAATTATCTTAATCTTATTAAAATAATTATTTTAAATTTATCTAATTATCTAATTAAGATAATCTTTCAAATTTAAAATTTAAATAATATTAATTATCTAAATCTAATTAAGATAATTATTCAATTTTAAATTTTAAATTATATTAATTATCCTTATCTAATAAGATAATTATTTCAAATTTTAAATTTAAATAATTTTAATTATCCTAATCTAATTAAGATAATTATTCAAATTTAAATTCTAAACATATAGGATAAAATTCTAAATTAAATCTAATCCTATCTTTATCAAATAAGATTATTTAAATAATATCTTATTAAATAAAATAATAATAAAATTCAGAAAATTTAGAAAATTAATTTTCTGAAACTTTTTGGGGTAGTTGTCTAATTTACCAAAATTCTCAGGCTTAGGGTTTTAAGGAAATAAAACTTCTGGGCTATTTTGCAATTAAAACAATTTTAAAAGCTGCTTGTTTTATGGTTTAGAAGCTGCGGCGGGGCATTTTGGTAATTTTAGCCAAAAAAATAAACCCATTAGGGTTTGTCCGCCGCCGCTTCTGTTCATCTTCCCCGGTGACCTGGTCACATTCTCCGGCATCTATTGTCGCTGCAATCCTTCGGTGTCCAGAACATTTTCGGCCCCCGATGGCGGTGTTCCCAACCGACATCCAATGCCGATCGAAGGAAGACCAGCAACGATTTGGAGAAGAAGAAGCTCGTTCTCCGTCCGTCAAAGTCGAACCCAGTCCGACGTGCCAAAATGATCGATCACGCATCGGTTGAGATATAGCCAGAACATTTTTGACTTTCTTCAACAGCCGGTGAGAAAAACGAGTCACTTGGAAAACTCTTTTCCCGGCGCTTTCATTTTCCCGACAAAGATTTTTGAAATCGTTTTTCCGGTGATGAAAATCCAGTTTCCGGTGGACTTTTGCAAAACCCAATTTGAAATTCAATTAGCCAAGAATAAACAAATGAAATTCAGGACCTTCCCAACTCGGTTTTCCGATGAGGGCTTTCAACATCGAAAAGAGAAAGGAAGATTTCTCCAATTACCATTTTGGGACTCAAAATTCATCCAAGAAAATTGAATTTCTCCGGTACAACCCTTGAAAGTAACAAACCCAGAAAATTAAGTTTCGTCTTTTGCTTTCTAAAAGCTGGATTTTTTTTTTTCAAAATTATTAAAACCAATTTTAATAAAAATCCAATTACTTTTAATCAAAATCAATTTTAATTTTAACACTAAAATTAATTTTGAGCCTAGCTCTGATACCACTGTTGGATCGTGTTTAGGCATTTTAATTCTAAATTAACGCAGCGGATTATCCTAAACTATAAGAACCGGAGTCTTACCCTCGACGCATAATTGGTTGCACTCGCACCTGAATCCTTTTGGGAAGATGGCGTTTCATCTTTCTTTGGCACTTCCCGGAAGTGTTCTCCACAATCAGGCACTGGAGCTCTTTGGTGCTAGTATAAAATTCCTATAAAGAAATTTTGCCTTTTGGAAGAAAGAGAATTTTACGAGAAAGAAAGGAAGAAAAATTTCAGAAAACTATTTTCTAATTTTTAAAATCTATCACCTCTTTTCTCTCACAGATTCTCTTTATAAAAGAAATCTGATTTTACTCAATCCCACAACCACCGGGTTATTAAAAAAAATAAAATATTTAATGTTATAATAATAATATAATATTTTACTTTTACTGATTTGGGTTTTACTTGACCTATGGATTAAACCATTTACCCATGGATCAGACTGATGGGTCCAGAACCTCAATTGCAACTAGGTCCCTTGATTTGTTAGTCTATCTCAACTCGTCCTGAGTAATTAATTAACTATTAATTAATACCCCAAAACTTCTTAATAATATTTAATTAAACTATTTAATTTAATATTATTCTTCTAATTATAACAATTATACCTAGTACCGTCAAGAATCATCGAACTCACTTACGTGCAATCCTGTAGGTCCATTCCAAATTGACAATGGATAAATTAATCTCATAGATTAATCCATAAATCATCAGTGGCCTCTAGTAAGACATGATGACTACTCAATTTAGAATGGATGGTCGAATGATGATTCAACGCAACCTTTCTAAGCATACTATGTACGGTCCTCTACATCGATGTCCCGTTTAGCATAAGGCATGAAACCATCATCCTTATTAAGCTAAACGTTTACTTGATCTCTTAGTGACACTGATTCTATTCGAGCAAATGATAACAACTATCATTTCTTGGGCATGGCCATGCACTTCTCAGTTCACTATCAAGTGGCCTGGATATCATCTCTCACTTAAGAGAGATTTGTAGTCCCATCACTTCACCTACATATCTTAACGTGACTCATAGTGTACCCAATCATACCCATACTTGGTAACCTGTTACAGTCCCGTTAGGCGTATATCAAAGAACACCACAATTCTCCTAAGACCATGCAGTGATTTCTCTTCTAAGGATCCTCGTACGAGTATACTCGAACGAGGATCACTCATGATTTATCAGTCCATAGAGTGTTTCTTTTGGCGGATTGTTTTCATGAAATTAAATATGCACAAGAATATTACATTAATGAAATTAACTCATCAGATAAATAATCAATCAAACGACATATGTCTTATTTACATAAATAACCTCAAAGTTTATTTACATAAATAGCCCTCATTAGGGCACTATACACCAACACATGCAAAGTTTTTCTTGCGAATGGAATTGGCCAGGTCTGATGCAGGGATTCTGATCAGTTAGAGAAAGTATATTTTGGATATTCTTAAGGATGCTAATATGCTTTAATGTTTTTCTTCAGCTGCCACTCTCTTTCCACCAGGCCATATGTTTACAGCTGCAAATCAGGATGATTCTCCCCTTCTTGCTTAACCTGATCAATTCAAAAGGCTTGTTGGAAGGTTGGTGTATCTAGGGTTCACACGGCCGGATCTTTCTTATCCTGTGCAGCAGCTTAGCCAGTATATTCATTCTCCTCATCAATCACATTGGCAAGCTATTGTACATCTTCTCAGATATCTTGTTGGCACTTCAGGAAAGAGACTTTTCTTTCAAGTTCAATCTTCTTTACAGCTGAGTGCTTACAGTGATGCAAATTGGGGATCATGCAAAAACACTCGAAAGTCCATCACTGGTTATTGCATTTTCCTTGGTCAAGCTTTAGTTTCTTGGAAGTCTAAGAAACAAACGAGAATTTCGTGTTCAACAGTTGAAGCAGAATATAGGTCTATGGTAACAACAGTTAAGAAACTCAAGTGGATTACCTATCTTCTTGCTGATTTGCATATTCCAGTTTCCCTACCTATTGAGTTTTGGTGTGATAACAAGGCGGCCATCTTTATTGCAGAGAATCCCTTATTTCATGAGCGAACGAAACATATAGATATAGACAACCATGTGGTAAGAGAAGCTCACAAGGCTAGTTTTCTATCTCTGCAGGATATTTCTTCAGCTCATCAGATTGCTGATCTTTTTACCAAAGCTCTGTCCATTTATGCTTTCTGCTGTCCAAGTTGCAGCTTATCTCAGCTGCACTTGAGGGGGGGCTATTAACATATCAAAACCAAGAAGAAAGCTCAGAATCCAGCTTCAGTTCTATGCAATGTAGCTGCAGGAAGTCTGAATGGAAGCAGCTCATTGCTTGCAGCGATTCCAAGTGATTATGCCTTTTTGATGGTAGAAGCTTGGAGTCAGCAGTGGAATAATGGCGTGGCGAAACATGTGGTGAATGATCCAGGCTAGTTAGAAGTTTTGTGCTGAGCTGGATTAGTTATTGGCTAGCTTTTAAGTTAAGCAGTTTTTTTGTCTTGGTTTTTGCCTTTGTATATAAACATTCTTTGGACAGAGAAGTTGAATCAATTAATATACAGAAAAGCTTTCACCAAATTCTTCTCTCTCTCTCTCTCTCTCTCTCTCTCTCTCTCTCTCTCACATTTTCCCCTTTCTTAAATTATAGGGTTCTTCACTCAATTTTGCAAAATTTCAATTTCACATAAACCTCCAATAATTAAATAGATCTTTAAAAAAAAAATTAACTGATCGCCCACAAATATAAACCCCAGCACTTGCCATATATAATTGCAACCACTTGTCTCTTGAAAACTGAGGGTCAGTTCTGTTGCATACTCTGGATCCCTCCAAGAAATAATTTTATCTTAAAAAATGCATAGAAGTGAAAGTAAGGGTATGTGAAATGGAGTTAATTTGACAAAAATGAAAATGCCCGCCTCAATAAAGAAAATACCATTTTGCTTGCGATAGATATCATCTCAACTTATCCAGTGCAAAAGTAATGTCTCATTGTGTTCTTCATCAATAACAAATAAGCCTAGTTCTTTAGTTGTCTGTGCCACAAATAAAACCCAAAATAGTAAAAGTAGGATTGATTTTAACCATAAATCATCAGTGAGCTAGAACCATTGATGTGAAATACGGGAATTAATGCAGAAAGCAACAAATGATCATCACACATGTTCCTCTTTCAGTTTCAGTCTCTATAAATCTCCCCAGTTGCAAGCTACTATTTTAGAGCAAGAATAACTCTGACAGTAAGAAGAATGCTTGGGACACAATACCACAAAGAGAAATGAGAAGACTCTCTGCATGGTGAGGAAAAATCACCAATGATTAGATCTTGCAACGGATTGGCAAAGAAAGGACGAGTGGAATTTTCTTCAATTTCTGTTTGAGGATGACAACTAGAGCCTGTAGCATAAGCATTGAATTCACAATATCACATCATACCAATAAAAAGAAACTTGCCTACCTTAAATCAACCCTCTTATGTAGACAATACGCAGATCATACAATCAAAGAGAAGAACAATGAAAGGAAACAGACCAAAGCTGTAATAAGTCTGCTTTCTTGAAGTATAAATAGCTGTTGCAGAATTTTTTTTATTTATTTTTACTTTACAACCTCGCTGCAGAGACCATGATCAGCCAGAATTCACATAATAGAATGAGGCTATCCATATTGGCTATCAATATAACTGTATACATCATCTCATTCTCAGCAACCAGGTATGTTGTCCAGTTTTATTCGATTTTTCCAATCCATTTTGTGAGTGAGTGTACAAAAATGTGCAGCAGAGAATTAGTAACTCAAGGTTTAGAGCTTCAGAGTCAATGATCAGCTAGAATTCACACAATGTATCATCATCATATTGGCAATCAACAGAATGTATGCATCATATCATTATCAGCAACCAGGTTTGTTTATAAAAATTGACAGCAGTGTCCTTCATTTTTTTTAAAGCATTCATTTTGTGAAAACAATGTAAAAATGCGAGTATAGTAGATTTACATACCCATACACCACTGGAGCATGTAGTAAATAGATAATTATTAAACGGGTTATACCTTTATGCATCAGAGAATGGAAAACTTAAAATTAAAAAAAAAAAAAAAAAAAAGGAAGGAGGAGCGAGTTTTTACCAATTGTAGGCGAAAGATCTTCCGCTGAATTAGAGATGAAAGTGACGAGAAGGCTGCTTTTGTCGAGTCAGAGACGCCAATCAACAAGAAGAAAACGACAAGAATATATTGCGTAGAAAATTTGCAGGGTATGAGAAGGAATCGGACGGAGAAAAGAAGAAAACGGAAAAAGAAGCAAACGGATTAACGGGAGGGAGTCCATGGAGTAAAAGGATGTAAAAATTAAATAAGACACGTGTCAAGTCAATTTTAATTTGAGGGACTAGACTAGAAGATCCCAAACCCTTTTTTATTGTCACAATGTGGGCGTCCATCCTTATTACCGGAATTCACATCATGGAGGATCTATCCAAATAGCCGGCTATATATCTATATAGCATAGGTGTAATTATATTATTTTATTATTAAATTTATTAATAAATTTTTATTTAACAATAAAAATAATAACAATAGATTTATCTATTTATAAAGGGCCATATTTTCTATTTTACCTCATACCCGGAAAGTATTTAAAACGGTCCTGGGTTTTTGTCGGTGGCTTTAGGCGTCCGTCCTTATCACGGGAAGTTTTATGTTTTGGTTTTGGTTCTCGGTGGCTCTAGTTCTTTCTTCCAATGGGTGAACGTTCGTCCTTGTCACGTAGGAGTTTTTTTTTTCTTTTTTGGTTTACTTGTTTGCCATCAATTTAGTCCATATATTTTACTTATATATATATATATATATATATACATAAAGTACTTCAATGAACTTATGTTTTTTTTTTTTTTTTTACATTACCTTATTTTATATAAACTTGGGGTACATAAGGATAATTTTATAGAATAATATAAACCGGCAACCTTTCAAACAGTCTACCCAAAAACATCATACCAATTGCCCTAAATGCCTAACCACGACTTAAGCGGGACTTACCAGGCCAGATGTCAAACAGGATATAAATTTTATGTTAAGGCAATAAACAAGATCGATTACATGTTTATCATGAATAATTATCACACACAAATGAGTTTAGCCTATAAGACTAAACATCATTCAACAAATAAAAATAAAAAAACTTACGATTCCCGACCACCGGTCTTTAAGAGCTACTCAGCTCTTTGTATAAAATTATGGAATTTTATTTACTTTGAAAACAATTTAAAAAGGAAAGAAGAAAGGGCTCAGCACATGAGCATACAAGAGAGAGAGGCTAATAGCAGAATTCTCCAATTCGTTATGCCTTTCTTAAACTAATCTAGTCTATTTATACAATGAAAAAGTGAAAGAACTATTTATGAATACTTCTCCGCACTAAAACAAAAGTCAAAAGTAAACAGTAAAAGCCAATAATTATGGCTGCTAAATGCTAAAGTTAGTGGATGAACTATTTATGAATAGTTCAATAATTACATAGAAAGGTCGGGATTCTCGGATCTTGTATCTTCAATATCTTCCTTTATTAGGAAGATGTCTTTATCAGCTTCGTCTTTATTCTCCCATCTTTGTTTGAGTGGAGGAAGATGCTTCTCCTGTCTTTTTCGAGATTGTCTCTACTAAAGTGTCTTTAATCACTTCAAATATATCTTCAATGCTGACATCATTTGGGTCTTGTGCATCTTGCATGTATTCTGATGCCATTGTCGAATCTGACTTGTAGATTTTGTTTCCTCAAATTGAGAAATTAAATCTTTTTTCATTTCATCTAAATAAGCAGCTATCATCTGTTGTTTAGTCAGATTTTCTTACCTCATTTTAAATTTTTCCGAGATATAATCAAAGGGAGATGGAGTATTCATAATCTCTTATTGAGATTCATAAAGACTGATTTGTCTTTTCATTAGATCCATTGTATGTTGGGCCAAAATTTCTTTGGTATTGGGATCCATCTGCATCATTTTCTCCCAGAATTTTGTATAAAATTTTCTCTGTAAGCACGGGATTCCCGTCTTGGTATAACCCACTTATGGACTCCATTTGCAAATCCATGGAATTGAAAATTCAATAAAAAAGAAACATGAGGCTATTCCCTCAATATACAATTTATTTTCTTGCTTCTTTAGAAGCTGGGGCGAAATTTCCACCCATTTATCAAAATAGATTTTCATTGGCTCCGGTAATATACTCGAAGTAGGACCAAAGCAATAAAACCAGTTTATAAACCAGTGTGGAATTTCCATATTATAAATCTGAGCACAAATCATTATAAACCATGAGTGTTTGTGCCTGTCATTTTCATAGTAAAATGCTTTTATAAAAGCATCATAATAATCCCAGTAATTATATTTAACTACTGCTGATGTATTAATAATCCCAATCTTCTAAGGATATAACCTTTTTAATAATCATTTTATTGAAATTATAAATTTCTTTATTTTTCCCATGGAAATGTGATTTTTCACAGCATCCACTTTGAATCAATATTTGTTCATAAAAAGATCTGGTCTTATAAGTCCTTATTGGCATGGATGAATTATCCATATACCTTTGTATTAAGGCCCATGGATCATTTTTCCATTTCAAGTCATTTTCTTCCAAGAGAAATATAATTTCCTTGTATTCATTTTCTGAGAATCCAATATTATTGGATTCAGATTCTTCTTCTCTAATTATTTTGGCATAAGAAGGAGTATCATTACCTTCATCAGCAATCTGCTGGCTTTTCTTGAATTTCAGAAATTCCTGATATTCATTATCTTGAGATAAATCCATAGCTATAAGCTTTTGTTTCCCATGTTGAGATATAATCTCTAGGATTTTCCTCTGATCGTCTCTTCCCCTATAAGAGGAAGCTCCTCGGCCTCGAGAACTCATATCTGTTATTAACATAAATATTCTCGAGTTAAAAAATCTGGAAGACTATTATCTTCATCTTTTTTATAAATAATATCAAAATCAAATGGAGCTAAATGAGCTTGCCACCTTGCAAACATATGTTTAGAAACATCATGTTTAAAATCTTTTTGAAATATAAATTTGGCAGCATTACAATCTGTCTTTATTATAAATTTTTGATTATATAAATCATCTTGAAATTTCAAAACACATTTTACAATCGCTAAAATTTCTTTAGCGACAGTAGCATAATTTTTCTGTGCATAATTCCACTTACCTGAATGATACCTAACAAGATATACTTGTTTGTTATCTGGATTTTTCTGAGTTAAAATCCCTCCAAATCCTATATCTGATGCATCTGTTTCAATTATTTTTTCCCAATTTGGATTGCTTATCATTAAACAAGGTAATGTCTTAACCTTAGATTTTATTCTTCTTACTGCCTCAGAATGATCTTTAGACCAAGGTTTAGGATTCTTTTTAAGCCTATCATATAAAATGGCTATATCATTTATCAAATATTTGTAATAAGGAGCAATATAATTTAAACTTCCGAAAAATCTCTGTAGACTAGTTTTATCAGTGATTTTATCGGGAAATTTATCAGCAAAATCTATGCTTCTATTTATAGGAATAATATTCCATTTTTCAATTATATGACCAAGAAATCTAATTTTGGTTTGAAATAAAACCATTTTAGGTTTTGAAATAACACAACTATTTTGAATAATAATTGATTTAAACATATTCAGGTGTTTAAAATGCATATAAATAGTTTTAGAATAAACTAATATGTCATCAATATAAACAATTATAAATGTACTATAAGGAGTAAAAATATCATTCATGATCTTCTGAAATTCAGAAGGAGCATTCTTTAAACCAAATAGCATTACATTCCATTCGTAATGTCCTATGGGCACATTAAATGCTATTTTATGTCTATCAGATTTATTAATCTGAATTTGCCAGTATCCTGACTTAAAGTCAAATTTGGAAAATATTATACTATCATAAAGTCTGGAGTTAGTATATAGTACTACTAGGAGTAGTACTCCTAGCCAAAAAAAAAAAAAATGAAAATAAAGCCAAAAAAGGAAGGAGATGGATGGTGTATTTAACGTGCCTAACCTCCCCCTAATTAGCAGGCCTATGCGTCCAGTTTACATCATATCAAAATCCCGCGGATCCTATCAAAATTAAATTTCAAATTTTTTTTGGGCTTCGGGTTGTACGGACTTTACACAAAGAAGGAACAAAACTAATGGAAACTGAGGGGTTGGGAATTTATTTTCTATTCGAAGAAGCTGCAGCCCTTCTGAAACTCTGCGCGCGATCCACGAGAATGCTCATAATTCATGATTAATAATCTTCTGATCTGCTTATGTAAACTAGTGGTTGTTTATGTAAAGTGCTGATTTGAGTAGTTATAAAGTGACAATTATATCTGTAAATGCTATTCCGATGTAAAGTGACCTTTGTGTAAAGTACTATTATTGCTGATATGTTGGTATGTTGGTGTTCTCAATCATTTGCAAATTAATTCTATTAATGTTTTGCTTATGTTTGGAGGAAAACCAGGGTGCAAATCCCTTGGGGGTGGAACCTGCAGAAACTGACAAAACACCGCCAGCAAACAAAAAACCAGCTGGTGAGGTATTTCATGTAAAATCATGTAAATTTGTTATTTTAGATTGCACATCTTTGTGGCATAACTTTCAATGATTAAATAATAACAACTTGCAGCCAACAGACACACCAGACACTCAGTTGTTAAAACAAATGTGCTTGCTGGCTGATCTTGTAGAGAAAAGCTTTGGACAGGCGCCCATTCCAATTAAGAAGAGGATGCCAATGACTACAACTTTTGATCTAGGCTTTTCACAACTAACATCAGTGCATTTGATTCATAAATTTCAGGAAACTGAGAAAGATAAAACGGCCGATACGAATAGAGCAAATGCCTTGGTACATGCATCCATGCAATATGTTCAGTCCCACTTATTTAAGAGACTTGAATTCGCGGATCAACTATTGCTTGCGGACGAGCCTGACTTTGAGTAAGTATTCTTATCATATCCCATTTGGTGTAATTAAACATTGAATATCAATTAAACAATTTGAATCCAACATTTCAGTGTGATCATGGGGGATCCAGATAACACAGAGGAGATAACTGCATTCCGTCCCAACAGGGCATATTGAGCAGTTAAAAAACCAAGGAAATTGCTGTCTCCTAACATCACCAGCTGGAGAAAGGATACACTTGCAAGAATCTTGGAGAAGGAGATGATAGTCAATGACTACGCGCTTTTGCCTGCGGATGCAAGCAAGGGCAGGTCGAACTAGTAAGTGTTCTTGACCTACATGTATTTTACATAAATCTATTTTACTTAAGTCATTTTACATAAAGGTTTATCAAAACAAGTTTACATAAATGTACTTTACATAAACTCAGTTTACATAACTCACTTTACATACCATATTTTACACAAGGTCAGTTTACATAAGTGTATTTTACGTAACACTTGTCAGCGAGCAACTGTTTGGTGGGGAAGGCAATCTTACCATAGACCGGGAGCAGATGTCCAGCATGGTTTGGGGTGAATGGTTGGATACGGCCATCATTGATTGTTGGTTGTATCACTTGAACAGAGTAAAAAATTTGAAACAGATTGAGAAACCTTCGAGGTTTTTCTACTCAATCCAGTTTTCTGTGAGTTAATACTTACATACTACTTTACATCACTTGGCCTAATACGGTTTGTTGATAACCTCTCTATTTAACATTTCAAATTATGCAGCTCATAGTGAAAGACGTGGGAATGGCATCCGGAAAGAACAAAATATGTATGCACAGATTTTCAGAACAGATGACAACAGAATTATGGTTCCTCAAGAAAACCGAAAATACTTTTCAGCCGTCCATGGTAATGAGTACCACCATTCCCATAGTTTACATTATATATATATATTTTTTTAAAAGAACTCATTTTTATGTATACATATAATGCATGTGTTCTTCCCCATCCACCTAGATGGCCATTATGTGTTGGTGTGCATCAACAGCAATGAAAAACAAGTGGTACTCATTGACAATGCACGCGGAGAAGCGGTATCCTATGGTGGTCTTCCAAATAAACTAGTAAGTACAATATAACATAATAATGTACAATTTACAACATTGTAGACTTCATTTTACACAAAATCTTATGTAAAATACTGCAGGTGTACTACTTCCAAGACTGGACATCAGATACACCTTGGGCTAAACGCTATGAGAAGCGCTACTATTAGATGTGGACCTACGCTAACATTGCATGGAAAAACCCTGACAGATTCAATTGTGGCCTCTACGTCATGCGGCATATAGAGCTTTATCATGGACAACAAGTTTTTAACTATAACCATGACTTGATTGCTGCGAAGGACAATCCTGAGATCCTGAAAATGTTGAGGGTGAAGTACCTGTTTAACTTGCTAATATCACCACCCGTCCTGGTTCCGCTCAAGAGAAAGATATCTGAATTTTACTATAAAAACAAATATTCGAATGATAACTAACTATGTTCATGTAGAACGAATTTATATTTGTTGTAAGGAGATTATAACTGTAAGTTTACATAACGATATCACAACCCTCAGTTTACATAAAGAGATTATAACTGTAACTTTACATAACGGTATCAGAACCCTCAGTTTACATAACGATATCAGAACTGTTAGTTTACATAAAAAGATTATAACTCTTAGATGGCATAAAGAGATCAATACTTTAACTTTACATAACGAGATCAGAAAATATCAGTTTACATAAGGATATCAGAACTGTCTGTTTACATAAGGAGACCAGAACTTTCAGTTTACATTACGAGATCAGAACCCCCAGTTTACATAACGAGATCAGAAATATCAGTTCACATAAGGATATCAGAAACGCCAGTTTATATAAGGAGACCGGAACTTCAAGTTTACATTACGAGATTAGAACAATAAGTTTACATAATGAGATCAGAACATTAAATTTACATAACGCGATCACAACATTAAGTTATTTTACATAACGAGATCAGAACTTTTACATTACATAAAGAGATCAGAACTTTAAGTTAGTTTACATAACGAGATCAGAACTGTCAGTTTACAACCAGCACCACGTCAAAAACAACCAGCAAACATCATTATAAACCAGGAAGACACTACTTTACACCAACAATCATGATTTTACATAAACAAAATAGTACTGTACACAAGCAAATCATGAAACATCAGTACATTATACCAAGAAAAACAACGGTTTCTATACATGAACTGTGCTATACAAGAAACATTTTACATCTAAGTTACTTTTAATCCTTCTTTTTCCTTTGATGTTTCAATTTGGCTTTGTGCACCCTCTTCTCAACTGTACTTTTAAAACAAACATTCCGCACACCTCTTGCCCTCCTAGAAGTGGGGTCTCTAATCTTCTTTGACAAAGGCAATTCAAAATTCTCATAAAAAAATCAGCTTGGGCAGCAAATGCATCTTTGGCTTTCATATAGTACTCATTCAAAATACTGCGACCAATCTCACTGGTATGCGATTATCTAATTAAATCAAAATACTTTCTACTAGTATCTGCCCTCCACAAAGATGGTGAAAAAATTGATGGCGAACACATCGACACTTCTGAAACATTAGACTTTCCACAACGGGAAACTGAAGCAGCTTTTGTCCACCTATCGAGTTTACACAAACATAATACGAGTTTACATAAACTATCACCGCCCAGATACTCGGATTCCACAATGCTTATGTAAACTCGTGACTTTACACAACACAATGCGAGTTTACATAAACTATCACTGCCCAGATGCTCGGATTCCACAATGCTCATGTAAACTCGTGACTTTACACTACACAATACGAGTTTACATAAACTATTGCCGCCTCGATGCTCGGATTCCACTATGCTTATGTAAACTCGTGACTTTACACTACACAATACGAGTTTACATAAACTATCGCAGCCCCGATGCTTGGATTCCACTATGCTTATCTAAACTCATGACTTTACACAACACAGTGCGAGTTTACATAAACTATCACCCCCCGGATGCTTGGATTCCACAATGGTTATGTAAACTGTCGACTTTACACAACAAAATGCGATTTTACATAAACTATCGACGTTCGGATGCTCGGATTCCACAATGCTTTGATTCAAAATTTAAAACACGCTGACGATAAACCTGATGATATATACCAAATTTCAAGCTTGATTATCACCGCCCGTCATCATTATTTGTCCGCTGGGCAAAAAAATAGAGCAAAAAATCATCCTTCCAAGTATTTCTCGTCTTGTCGAACGTAGATGGAAGTACCTCCCGGCGGAACACGGCTCACAAAACCCGCGTCAACTACTCTTTTCCTTCAGGCGCATTAAATGTGCATCCTGAAAGAATGCCTCAAACCAAAAAACCCAGTCTATTACCCATTTTTTGGTCATTAACCCAGTTTTTTATAAAAAATCGGGTGGTGTAAAATCCTCTATTTACTCCTAGGTGTATGGTATAATTTGCGCAAGTAAATCCTTCTTATTAGGGATCGAATGTCAAATCCACATTAAAACTTTATTTAAAGGTTTATAATTTATTACCAATCTTGGTATACCTCTTTCTATTTCTGAATGTTTATTGACATAAAAAGCAGTACATGACCATGCAGACTGCGAAGGGCTTATTAATCCTTTTTGTAAAAGAGATTCAATTTCTTTCTTACAAATCTCTAAGTATTATGAATTCATTTGACAAGGCCTAGCCTTAGTATGAATTTCTTTTTCCTTAAAAGAATCTTCATAAGGTAACGAAACAATATGTTTCTTCCTATTCCAAAAAGCATTTGGATGGTCATTACATATTTCTATAGAGAAATTGTTTTTTACTAATTCAATTTTATCCTCTAATTTAGGACTACTTAATTGTTCATCAATCGTTATAATGCTTATTTCTTATTTTAACAAATTTATCTGATTCTGTTTTGCCTTAATATTGTCATAAATACCATGCAAAACTCGAGTAAATGGTTTTATTATAAATTCAAGGAAAATATCATTATTTTCAAACGTTCCAATTATTCCCTTATTATCAATTTTTTTAATTGGATATATATTATTTAAAAATGGTGTGCCAAGTATATCCTGATTAGAAATATCTTTTGCTAGAATAAAACTCTGAGCAATGCATTTATTATTATTACATATAAAAGATTTAGGAAGCTTATATTTAATCTGAAGTTTATCACCTCCAGCATGCCATAAATTACTAATTTTATGAAAATACCTAGTAGGAATTAATCCTTCATGGATAACATTTAGATCTGCTCCACAATCAACTAAAGCAGTAAACATCTTTGTATAATGATTATCAATCAACAATAATATCTTAATATACCATTTCTGAGATATTACCGTTTCTAAAGTAGATAAAAAATTTTCTGACATATCATGTCCAATATTTTTTTCTAGTGGAACTATTTCTGTAGAAACATTTTCTAATTTAGAAATTCTAGTTTCTTGAATTATATTCTTTTGTTTCAAGATTCTAATTTGCTCTTTTAAATTATTAATTTCTTTATAAAGAGTTTGAAGAGAAATATTTCCTTCTTTGTACTGATATTTATTTTTTAACTGATTCATTACTTCAGTCATATTATACGTCCTATTATTATTTAATATGTTTCCGCAAACATCTTCTTTAATAGTAGAAGATGATGAAGTTCTTTCTTCTATATTTATTTCATTAATAATTTTTATCCTTAATTCTGGATCTTTTATTGATTTTAATAATTCAACTATATTATTAGAAGTTAATACATTTAATGTCATGTCTGAAAATTGGGACATTATTTTATAAAATTCAACTTTATTAAGATTATCTTCAATTTTATTTTCTTTTTTAGAACAAATTTGTCCTATTCTACAATGTTCACATTCTGATGCAGAACTATTTTCATTTTTTAGAGCATTTATTATTTCTTCTTCTTCTGATTCAGAAATTTATGTATCTTCTGTTTCTGTGTTATCTGATTCAGAGTCTTGAAGTGTCTGTATTATTATAGACTTATATCATCAGGAATATTAAGATTATTAATCTTCTTCTTTGTCCAACAGTATTCTGAAGTATGGCCAAATTTACCACTTACTTTACAATGTCTTTCATTGTTTTTCTTTTTCCTTTTATAATACCTAGAATTTTTATTTTTATTATTTTCTTATTTTCTCTGTTTTTTCTTTTCAATATAATTTTGAGAAGCTCTTCTGTGTTTAGATTTATAAACTTTATCATTTTTTTATGAGTTTTACTAGATGTAGGATTATCTAGTCCAAATTGTTGACAAAATTGTCCTAATTGTTTCCTTTCATCTAAGTTTTGTCTTTTAATTTGCTGATTCAGCTTTATTTCATTACACAGAGCTAATCCTTCTTGGATACAAGTATCTATTAATGCTCCGTAGGTATAATTTTCATATAATATTGTAATATTATTTTTTTTAAGGTTTTTTCTATCCCTTTCAGCAAATAAACTTGGAAGTCCATCTATAAATTTGGATTTTCAATGTGTATTACTACACTCTGGTAATTCCATTACTCTACTCAAGAAAGTATCTTTATACCATCCAAAGTCAGAGAGTGTTTTACACCTTAAATTCTATAATAAGGTTATAATAGTACCACTATTATCACTGAACCTTCCAGTAAAATGTTCTATAATATTAATAGCAAGTGTATAAACTGCATTTTTGACTAAAATATTATTTTCTTGTTTTACTGTTTCCATTATTTCATCTTTATCTTGTTGAGATAAATAATTATCCCACCAACCTTTAAGTTGTCCAGTAAATCCAGCAACTATCATTGCTGCAATCGTTTTATCATAATTATTATTATTCTTACATATAGTAGAATACATTAACATTCTGTGTATAGTATTATAAATCTGTTTATTTGAATATCCATCAATATTCCATTCATAAATTTTGCTACCAAAATAACTAATATCTATTGTATCAGTATATTCTTCATGCAATATGTCCATAGGGGTTGGTCTAGAATAGTAAAATTTATTCTGTATAGGCTTATCTGCCCATTTATTATTAATTTTGTTTATCTGATTTTTAAAAACTTGACTATAATTAGATTTCTCTATCAACTCATATTTTAATTCCTTATCTAAGGTTTTAATACTCAATTTATTAAAATTTTCTTCTAGAAATTTTTCTAATTCCTGTATTGGTCTTATCTTAAAATCAGATATAGACGGATGAGGCTGAAAGCTAGGACTAGCCTCTTTGACTTCAAGAGTTATTTTTATAACTGCGGGTTGTATATTATTAATAGCCTTATTTATAATTTATACTTTATTATGAAGAGATTGTAATTGTTCTCCTAAGACATTTAAGAAAAGATTTGTATAATTCTGATGTTCAAACATACTATTTATATGTTTACATGTAATCGGCAATCTATCATTTTCTAACAATTTTATAAAGGCTGAAAAATTATGAATTTTTCCATTCTTTTCAATATGAAAAGCTTGTTGTGGGGGATATATCCCCTTACAAATATTTCCTATTTCTAGCTTATAATCTCTTTCAATAACAAAATATAATTTCTTACATATATCTTTATAAACCATGAAGCAAAAGGTATTAAAGCATTTACAAATTTGCAGTATTTATAAAATTCTTCCTGGAAATATAATATTTCCTCTGTACTAAAGGTTTCAAAAAACCATGTTCTAAATTGGTTATAACCTGGGTCTTTAAATTCTTTAGAAATAATTTTTCTAGCTGGAGAGCCAGGGCTGAAATCTATTATTTCTCTTCTATCCATTAAATAGAAAATTCCATTTTTGACATTGTCGGTTCTAATTCATTTTTATTCTGAGTCTGATTATTCATTTCTCTTACAATATTATTTCTATTTATGTACAGTCTTTCAGTCATAGGTGTTATAATCTCTAATTCTCTTATTTGACAAGTAGATGCTCTAGCAGACATAGGAGATTCTACCCTATAATCTATAGGTGATATATATGATCTCATTGAAGTACTTTTCGGCAATGATAATAATTTCAACTGATTATAAAATCTGATGTTGACATTTCCTCATTATTTTGAACTATGTCAATAATATTATCATGATTCTGAATCTGTGGTTGACCAGGTATAGCTTGTTCTATAACCCAATTTTCTGGAAAAGTAATTTCTTCCTATTTTATAGGTCTTCTACAAGTAATATTAGACCTATTAAAATTAGATTCAATTATTATTGTTTCATTTTTAGGTTTATCTATCCTTTTACAGTGTGGATTTAATGTAAATAAAGGTTTATAATAAATCATATAACACAGACATATCACTTCTGTTCCAGGAATATAATTATATCCATGCGTTTTAACATTTAATGTTAAAGCATCTAAAATATTTACATCTGACAAAGATAATTGTAAATTAGGATACACGTTAAAATAAACTGGTCCATGTGATAAACTAGATTGGATTATTCCCATTAAAGATTGTTTCCAATTCAAATTTCTTCTCTCTCTTAAAGCTGCTATAAAGCTTTCTGGTAAACCTTCTAAAGTTAAAGGTTTAAATGCAATTTGCACTAATCCTTTATGAAGAAATTTATGTGTTTCCCTATATGGACTTATATCCTTATCAGATAATAATTTAATTATCATTTCATTGTTATCTAATGAAACATATTCTTCGGTAGTCTTTACTACTTGTTTTAAACCTAATTTTTCAAAGGTTCCTAATTGGTATATCAACTTTGGTTCGACTCTTGGAATAGTCCACTTATTAAGTAGATCCAAATTCTGCGGAATATCATATTCCTAACTTTTTAAATTTTTAATATTAGAGGTTTTATTAATGATGTTCATGATATTCATGATGAACAAAAATTAAAAAAATTAAATAACATGATTACTTTATATAAATTACACATTGAATTTTATATATTACCTATGATCGTATAAAAATATATTTCTAATGTGTTAAAAAAAAAGAAAGTTACAAAAAAACAAAATCATACAACCTATGTACATTAGTTGTGTGGCACCATGCAATTTTACACCCACCCCAAATGTAGTAATAGTTTCTATTTTAGTCACCAATTGTATTAGTAGTTTCTTTTTTAAAACAACTACCCGAAGGCTGTATAAGCTTTTTTTTTTTTTCTTTTTTTCGCGTGTTTGTTGCCGGTCTTTGCTTCGTCTTTTGCTGCCATTTTTTGTGTTTGTCTTTCACTTGGATTCTTTTGCTTCCAATTTTGATTGATTTATGATTAAGAATTTGTTATTTTTCTATTTTTCATCTTCGTTTTTCGCTTAGTTTGTTGCCGTTTGTGCTTTGTTTTGTCTTTCGATGGAGTTTTTGCTTCGAATTTGATGATAAAGGTATTTATTTCTGTGTTTTGATCTGGTAATTGATTTATGTGTTTGAATTTGTTGTTTCTACGGTTCTATTATTCATTTTTCTTAGTTTTTGCGTTTTGCTCTTTGTTTTTCATCGAATATTGTTGCATAAAGTCTGTTTTTTTGTTGATAGATCATTCTGGATTGAAGAAATTGCAATAGATAATACGGTTGGTGATATAGTTGATTTCTTTCACGAAGAAAATGCTCCTGAATTGTTTGATTTTGATAAACAGGAAGAATCCGTGGTATCTATGTTATAAGTTATGATGTGATATTAGTTATGAATTGATCTGATATTATGTTTGGATTGATCTGATATTAGTTCTATATTGATATGATATGTTTTTAGTTTACTGTTTTGGATCTATATGTATTGTGGTATGACATTAGTTTTTAGTTGATGTGATATTAGTTATGCATTGATATGATATTATGCTTGTATTGATCTGATATTAGTTCTATGTTGATATAATATATTTTTAATATATTGTTTTGGATCTATATGTATTGTGGTAAGATATTAGTTTTTAGTTGATATGATATTAGTTATGCATTGGTTTGATATTACGTTTGTATTGATCTAATATTAGTTTTATGTTGATATGATATGTTTTCAGTATATTATAATGAATCTATTACATGACAGTAGACATCAGATCAGCGGACAATAGATATCATATCAACAGACTATAGATATCAGATCAATAATATTAAAGATATCATACAATAGAACTAAAACATACTGAACAAGGGGGATCAAATCATGATTGTATAGACATCAGATCAACAAACTATAAATATCAGATCAACGGACTATATATGTCACATTACTAATATGTAAATAAATCATACAATAGAACTAAAACATACTGAACAAGGGGGATCAAAATATGATTATATAGACATCAGATCACAAAATAGTAGATATTAGATCAACTGACTATAGATATCAGATCAAGAATATAAAAGAAAATAATAAAATAGAACTCAAACATAATTAACAGGGTATAAAGTCATTGTCTGGATGATATGATATTACGTTTTTGTTGATCTGATATTAATTTTGAGTTGATCTGATATATGTTTTTATTATTGATATGATACTGTTATGTATTTTGTGTTTAAACTAATATGATATTATTATTTTTTTTTACAGGTTCAAATGATGAATCCATGCAATCTTTGTATAAATCAGTGGTTGAAAATGAAGAAGCAGCAAACAACTCATATTATGATTTTGCTTTTAGGTTAGGATTTAGTGTGAGGAAAGGTAAAGATCGTAAAACAAAACTACTGGAATCAGGTATTTGAGAAGATATCTTTGTAGTAGAGAAGGAGATAAACAATGCAATGACAATTTGAAGAAGATTTATACTAAAGTTGATTTGCTATTTGGATGTAAAGCTTTTATGGAACTTTAAAAAAGAGAAGATGGGAGTTGGATTGTCCAAAAACATTCAGGAAACATAACCATGAATTGTGCCCTGTAGCTGAGAGGTAGTTTTTACGTTCTCAGATGAAGTTTGATGATTTCGCATTATAGTATTTTGATGAATTGAAAAGTTCAGGTGTTCGTCTAACTGATGGTTATCATATACTGTCCAAAGAGGTTAGTTATATTTTAGTTTATTTGTTATGAATCTACATGTAAATGTGATATGCTATCACTGTTTTTCTGATATGATATTATGTTTGTGTTGATCTGATATGTGCTTTTAGTATTGATATATGTGTATTTTTCAGTCTGGAGGGTCATCAAATGTTGGTTATACCATGCGAGATGTATATAATTATTTGGAACAAGAGAAGATGAGGAAGATTGATGGTTGTGATAGCAATGCTTTGATCAATATGTTGAAACAGTGATGTATGGATGAGAAGGATTTTTATTATGATTTTTATTTGGATGAGGAGTGTTCATTATGTAGTGTACTTTGGAGAGATGAGAAAATGAAGGAGGATTATAGTAGATTTGGAGATTTATTGGTTCATGATACAACTTATCGGACAAACAAATATGACATGACATGCAGACCTTTTGTTGATATGAACAACCATTGTCGTAATGTTATGTTTGGTATAGGATTCATAAAAAATAAGAAGGTGGAGCCATTCATTTGGTTGTTTAGTACATTTTATGGATCGATGGAGAACAAACAACCAGTGACATTTATGACAGACTAGGATTTTTCGATGGCAGCTGCTGTGCGTGTGGTTTTTCTAAATGTTCGTCATTGTCTTTGTGTTTGGCACATTGCAAAGAATGCTCGTAGTAATATACATCATTTAATGAATAAAAAAGGTTTTTCAGATGCATTTCAATTCTTGCTTAATCAAGTTTCCACAGAAGCTGAATTTAATCTCTTCTGGAATAGGTGTATGTTTTTCTAAATTTTATCTTTATGTAATGTTATTTGATATCATTGTATTGCTGATATGGTGTTAGGTTTGAGTTGATATGATATCTACGTTTGAGTTGATATGATATGTTTTTTAGTCTATTGATGAATCTATATTGTAATGCGATATGATATTAGTTGGTAGTTGATATGATATTAGTTATGAATTGATCTGATATTACGTTTGAGTTGATTTGATATATTAATATGTTACCACTTGATTCTATTTTAGTTGTTAGTTGATGTGATATTAGTTATGATTTGATCTGATATTACGTTCGAGTTGATTTGATATATTAATCTGTTACTACTTGATTCTATCAGTTTGTTGAAGGATTACAATTGCAAAGACAACACTTGGTTGAAGAAATTAGATGAGATAAAAGAGAAGTGGTGCCCTGCATTTAGTAAACAATATTTTTCTGGAGGGGCAGTTTCTTCTCAAAGATGTGAGACAACCAATCGTTCGATTTCAATGAAGTTGTCGAAAACTTCTACTTTGTGTGAATTCTATCAGCAGTTTCTTGATGTTGTGATTAAGTGGAGAAACAATGGGATTGCAGAAGATTTTAGATATAGAGGAAGGGTTGACCCTATTATTGGAGATTCATTAATGCTTCAACATGCTGCTGAGGTTTATACGATAGAGGTGTTTGTAAGATTTCAAGAGCTGTATATGAAGATATTATCATATAATAACTTGCAGACCAATAGCAATAATGGTGTTTATGAATATCAGGTTTGGCGTACCAAACTTGATTTGTTTCGACTCGTAGTTCATTTTGATGAGAATGACTATACCATGAACTGCACTTGCAATATGTTTTCTGAGGCTGGGTTATTATGCTCGCATGCTCTTCGTGTGCTAAATATGAATAATTACTCGGTATGTATTTATTGCAACTTAAGAGTTTTTTTTTAGTTGATCTGATATTAGGTTTAGTTTGATCTGATATTACATTTGAGTGATGTGATGTTTTTTTATTTTGCTGACATGATTCTCTATGTAATGGGATTTGATATTAGTTGCTAATTGATATGATGTTAGTTATTATTTGATCTGATATTACCATTTTTGAGTTGATTTGATATACGCATTATATTATCGATATGTAATGTGATTTGATTTCATAGTATCGCTGATATGATATTACATTTTAGTTAATCTGATATTACGTTTGAGTTATTCTGATATGTTTTTTAGTTTGATTATATGATTCTATATGTAATGTGATATGATATTAGCTGCTAGTTGATGATATTATTTATTATTTTGATATGATATTACTTTTCTTGAGTTGATATGTATGCATTATATTAGTTTAAGAGGAGTCATTTTTTCACTGAAATGTGGATGATTAACTTTATAATTTTTATATCCTATAGAGAATCCCTAAGAAGTATGTATTGAAAAGGTGGACTAAGAGCACAGTTAGTGATTATTATTCTAAAGAATATTGTTTGTTGAAATCAAGTAGCTGTGAGAAAGATTCAGATTCTGTCTGGAGAGTTGAAGCAAATAGAAAATATTTGGATTTAATTAGACATGCATAGTCTAGTTCTGTTGCACGTTCTATTCTTAACAAGCACTTCAATTTGGCTAGAGTTTCTATTAAATCAGAGGTTGGTCCATCCTATGTTGGTGAGAAATAATAAGGTTCAAACATTGTTGAAATTAGAGATCCGAAGAGAAGAAGAGAAGAAGATAAAAAGGTATTCGAAACATTCGTCCAAAAAGCGTTGTGGAGAAAATGTGCAACAGAGCAAGAGGAAATAAGAAGAAGACAGCAGCATATGCATTGCGTACTAGAGAATGGGTCGCATCAATGGGGATTGTAAATTGTGGAGTTGTTGATGGTAATTTTGTCAATCCTGTGGTGGAGAAGTTGTAGTTGAGATTGAAGGAAAACAGAACAAGCCCAGGCTAAATCGAAAACCTCAATTTCGTGCAATGCATTCCAGAATCGGAAGCTTTTGACAAAGCTCAGGCTCAAATTCATTTTCCCATGAATGGATCTAGGCTTATACTTATTTAATTTATTAAATCGACATCTAACGCACAAAGATTACACCTTTAATTAAAAGCGGAAGGATTAAAGGTTATACCTTTGACGCGAAGTCCAACGCAATAAGAAAAACCGAACCTTTATATGCGAATACCACCGAAATCCAAAAGATGACTCCAAGAAACTTCAAATATTGCGTGGGCAATAATCTATCGAAGTGTAGTTGCAAAGCCCATGAGAAACCCACAAAGAAAACCCCTCGAAAAGATTAAATCTGCCCAAAAGATCAAACCTTTAACCCAACTACTGCTCACTATTTGTCTTGCCAATAAAATCGAACTCACTTCAACTCCAGTCATGATCTGGACAACCGGGATTGTGGATCACCAACACAAGGGAGAGATCAACACAAACCCAGCTGGATCAAGCACCCCGGAGTGATTAGAAGCAGCTGCCGAACTGGCCAAGTGAAGAACTAAAAATCCGGCCAATACCAAAAAAAAAAAAACTAGGCAGAATTTCAGCCAAAAATGTGAAGAATCCGGCGAAAAGAAATGAAATCCAGCAGTGGGCAAACTCAAAAATCGATGGGATATCTAAAAGTTTGATCTTTGAACTTAATCTAAATCGAGAAGTGAGATTCCAAGTTCATTTTTGAAAGAAACCCAAGAAAGAAGGAGAGTCTCTCTCTAGAACTTTCTCACTTAAGGAAGACAAAGTTGTCTTGCAAGATTTTCTTAAGTTTCTTTGGTCTTAAGCTTTCTATTTATGGGGAGCTTTTAAGGAGACCTAGTGGGCTTTCGAGTTGGGCCTTTTAATTTGACTTTTGTTGACTGCTTTGTCTTTCCTAGACTAATCAACTCCAATCGACCCATTTGAATTAATTTCTTAACCCAATTCATTAATTTAATTTAATCAAACCCTTAGGATTAATTAATTCATATAGAATTAATTTCTTAATCCACTTTGTCAATCAAATATTAATTAAACCTTTAGAATTAATTAATTCACTTTGTCGATTAGTCAAATACATAATTAGTCGTACCACTATCGGACTAACTATGGAACTACCGCTCAAAAATGACTTTATATCGCGCCACTATATTTTCTTCTATCTCCGCACATTAAATATCTAGTGCTCGTCGGTTTATCAATTTACTGACAAACTAATTAACTGACTTCTTGGTATCTGAGGTTAGTACCACTCGACCTTTTTATTATACCGGACATAAAGTCCACCGGCCAGGTTTAGTATAACAAACCTTTCGAGCTCATCTCCGGAGCACCATCAACCCGGCGAACCGGTACGTGGATTCCTCTAACTAGCAACGACACGTAAGAAGCTAAACACCGCATACCCAACCTACCGAGGTATAGGCCTCAATTGACCGCACTCTTTGGCAAATCAAAGTATACGACATCCAACTCTCACGCTCGTCCCAATCTCGGGATTGAGAGACTGAATACTAGGACCGAATTGACTACGCTGATCATTATAAGTAAATTCTATCCAAACTGGTCGTGCTCAATATGCCCCAGACATATCCGTGTTATTTAATTAGTCTAGATAAACCAATTTCTAAACCACATGATAACCTATACCAATAGTATGTTCAGACTATCTCAGTTACAAGCATACTTTTAATATATCAATACTCTAACCAATAACGGTATCTACTGTGTCTTTCCACGCCCCGTTTTCTAGTTCTATGATAGAATGGAACAATTTAATACTGAAACAAAATGATATGTCATCTATGGATATTAGTTTTTTATACAAGCCATAGCTTTTCTGGATTCAAAACTAACAGAGATGATTTGTTTTTAGATAGATGATATGAATTCTTTTAATTAGTTGATACAAAACATAAAATGACTCTATGTTGTTGGGAGAGATTGTATGTTATATGATTTTTTTTAGTGAGTTGATAGTAATTTTATATGATTTCTTTTTACTTTACTTGGTTATTTCATAATATTGACTAGAAGATATCATATCATAAGACAGTGGACTTCAGATAATAGGTTTATAGATATCAAATCAGAGTATTACAGATATCATATAAGAGGACAATAGACATCAGATCAGAGTATTACAGATATCAGATCAGAGAACTATAGATATCGGATCAGATGACTATAGGCATCAGATCAGAGGACTATAGACATTAGATCCGAGGACTATAGATATCATATCAATAATGAGATATGATATTAGTTATTAGTTGATGTGATATTAGTTATAATTTGATCTGATATTACGTTTTGAGTTGATTTGATATATTAATCTGTTTGGTTGAAGATATCACATCACAACAGAAAAGAGATCATATCATACAACTGACTTTCATATCAATCAGAAATGGTGATATAGATAATAACTTTCATATCAATTGGAATTAAAGTATGAAAATACAAAAATAGATAATTGGGAAATTTGGAACAAAAGACTAATATAAATTTTGTAGAATTCCAAATGTCAACATTGTCATGTACAATCAATCTAAAGACTAGACTAGAGTTAAGTAAAGTATCTATTACAATTTTGTACTATAAAACTTCTCAATTTTGGCCTTGAGCTCATCTTTCATTGTATTGGTTTTAGAAGCCATTATAGTATAAGCATACTTGACCCTAAGGATCTGTAGAGCTCTGTTGAGAGCAGCTTTCCTCTTGCGTGCTTCTCTTGTGAGCTCTGGATCCCAAGTCTGAGTTCTTTGTCCTTTGCAGAGCTCCATGTGTCTCATTGTAAGAATGCCACAATCAGTGTGGTTCTTGTTATCTTGCCAAACCAATTTTGGATACTCCACTTTATACTCTTTGGCATCTCTAAAAATTCTCTCTGCTGATGTCCCTCGTATTATCTCAACAAAATATTGCAGTTGCATTAATGATGAAAAAAGATATCAGATCAGTGTAAAAAAGATATCAGATCAAGGGAAATAAGATATCAGATTAGTGTAAAAAAGATATCAGATCAATGTAAAGAAGATATCAGATCACGGGAAAGAAGACATTAGATCAGTGTAAAGAAGATATCAAATATGAAACAAGTACTTACTATGAGTTCGGGAATCACAGCGTACCAAGTTTCATCTGGGATTTTGTTGTTTAGTACGACTACTCTTCTCGCCGTTGCATTTATACACAAAGTATAGTAATGTTCATGTTGAAATATTGGGAAGAAGACCTACTCAAATAATACTAACGAGAAGTTGATATTTTATATATTGAATTCAATGAATAGAGGAATTAAAATTGCACTTACCATTTTTACATTTAATGTGTCCATGTTTTTGCTGGCTCGTGTGACATCATCTATGAATTGAGTTCTCATGATGTCCAGAACCTCAGGTTTAAGCTCATAGTGAGGAAATGCAGGTTTTGGTATTATGGTGGTAGGAGGGATGCCTAACTTCTTGGCAGCTTCATGTGCTTTCTTTGAATTGTTGTAATCGTCCATTGCCGATACGAACTCCAGACGTTGAAGTAGTGTATCTTCCATCAGTGAAAGCTAAAACCATAATGAATTTAATTTATATCAGATGGAATAATATTTACATATATTTGTAAATGAATTTCATATTAAAAGGATTAGAGATTCATATCTAACACAAAATTATTGAGATATGAACAGGTTTGTTGGATCTTTGTAGTTCATATGTATGATCCATGCATTTAGTACCGAAATTGTTATCCATTGTCCTGGATGCATGGTCTTGATGTCCGTTCTGTCCACTGAAATATATGATGCACTGGAGTAAAATTGTTCTCTGTATGCGTATATCAAAAGAATGTTAACAAAAGTATGTTGAAATCCCGAAATGTACACATCAGATCAACATATAAAAGATATCATATCACAAAATGTACACATCAGATCACAACTATATTAGATATCAGATTACAAAATGCACACATCAGATCAGCATATAACAGATATCAAATCACAAAATATAAATATCAGATCAACATATAATAGATATCATATCACAACAATATAAGATATCAGATCATATTACAACAAAAATGGTTCATATCATACAATTAAAACATACTTAACAGGGGGATGAAATCATGCATTCTATACAAATCATATCACAAGACAGTAGATATCAGATCAGAGGACTATATATATATCAGATCAGAAGACTATATATATCAGATCAATAATATAAAACAAATCATAAATTTAGAAAGGATCAAATCATGAATTATATACATATCATAAAAAAAGACATTAGGCATCAGATCATTGGATATAAGATATCAGATCAGGAAGACAAGATTACATATCAGGGGAAAGAATATATGTAAATATACATTAGAACTTACTCACTGATTTGATTTTGCTTAGGCCCTGTTAGGTAAGAATAATCCGTGAATAGTTTCTCTTTCCTTGAGGTCTTCAAGAATGGTCTGGCGTCTTGACCCAAAAATTAGATCTCAAACGGACACGGAGTTTTCTATCTCTATGTTTTGAGTTTGATGTCAACATGACATCTTCCTCAGCATTGTGTGGCTCTTCGTTGATCATGTTGGAAATAGAGTTCATATTAGCGGATATAAGATATCAAATCATTAAAATAAAGATATCATATCAGATAGTAATGTTTTTTCCTTACATTATGAGGTATGTTAAGGCTTCGTTAGCTTTTGAACTCTTGGCTTCTTTTGGAGTCTGATATACTTTTGAAATGATTGTGTTGATGTTTGTAGAAAGCAGTACTGTATCCTCCGCCATTTTTTCAGTATCTTCATCTTGTGATTCTGTCAAATTTACAGAAGTTTTCCCTTTCTCCTTGTTAGCTTCTTTTTCTTCATGTTTCTCTTTCCCATTTTTATTTTTTTCTTCCTCCTTATCTTTCCCTTTCTCATTTTGGTTTTTTTTCTTTTTCTGTAGCTGGTTTGTCTTTCTCCTTAACTAACATGTACACCAATTTCTTTTCAATTGGATCTTCCTTTTCCTTTGGTCTGCTCTCTTCCCTTTCTATCTCTTCTTGTTGAACTTCTGTTTGTTCCAGGGGTAGTGGAGAGAAGTGTGCTGACTGAGGTTCATTTTCTTTTTCCTCCATCACATTTTCTTGTTCTTCTTCTGCTGCTTGATGAAAATTGTTTTTAGGTACAACTTCATCATCTTCTGAAGGTGTATAGAGATTGAATTTTGGCATATCATCTTTCAAGCGTGCAACGACGGATTTCTTCTGCATTCTGTTATAATCATCCTGTAGTTTATCAACAATTTCTGCACATGCTGCATAGAACCTTGCATCTTATGATGGCGTTGGTTCATTTTCTTCTGTTGGGGATTTCGATGATTAACCATGTTTTTTAGGAGTTGTATTTTTTTCCCTCAAGTCACGGATGATCCCATCGACTGTGCTTGTTATTGTTGCAAATACTGCAGCACCTTCTGGATTGTTTGTTGCCCCAACATTGTGCCATGCTTTGATGAAAGTCATCATGGACTTTGCTAAATCAACCACTGATTGTGTCATTTCATTAGCATTTTCAAATTCCTGTTGCAGAAGATAATTGTTATAGTTAGTTTGTTTCATATTATAATATAAAAGAGATATCAGATCACCAAAAAACATACATCAGATCAGCATATAAGACATATCAGATCTGAACTATAAAAGAAAGTATACTATAGAACTAAAACATAATTAACAAAGGGAGAACAAAGCATGATTATACAGACATCAGATCAGGAAAAAATATACATCAGATCAACATATAACACATATCAGATCACAAGTATAAAAGAAAGCATACTATAAAACTAAAACATACTTAACATGTTGATATTAAAATATGATTATATAGACATCAGATCACAAAATAGTACAGATCAGATAAGTATATAACACATATCATATCACACCTTTCAAAGAAAGCATACTATAGAACTAAAACATACTTAATAAAGGGAGATCAAAGCATCATTATATAGACATCAGATCACGAAAAAACAGACATCAGATTAACATATAACACATATCAGATCACAACTATAAAAGAAAGCATACTATAGAAATAAAATGTACTTAACAAAGACAAATCAAAGCATCATTATATAGGTATCATTTCAATTGAAATTACAGTTAATATAAAACATATTAGGCATACATTGTTCTGTGATTGGACCTTTGTTTGATCTGCTGGTCTTTTCAGAAGAATGTGCATGTTCTGGATTTTCCACATGCACATCGGCTGTAGCCCTTTCTCTTATCCAGCCTTGTCCATGTCCTCCCTTTTTCTCTTCGAGTTTTGCTTTCTCAACGAGTTGATTATGACTCCTATTTGTGAAAATTGGTAGGTTTCCCGGAATGTCATTGTGAATTCCATACACAACCCGATCAACATAGAATAACTGAAAAATATATGTTATATGTGAGTTAAAAAAATAAAGTGGGCTAGGTATGAAAGGACAATACACATCAGATGAGACACTTACAATCAGAAAAGCCAGTGGTCCATGGTAGGCTGTTGATGTTGTGCCATTTTTGTGAAAATATTTTTTTTGGCATTCTACCAATGCTCTAAAGGTGTAGCTACACTAGTTTAGCTGCATTATTTGGTCAATGCTGTTGAGGGATTTTAGGAGTCGATATCTGATGTTGTTGATGCTCCTATGAGTGTACAAAAATGTGCTGGCCAGGTAGATAAGGACATCCTGGATTAAGTTGATGTCATTGTAGTCCTGATTGTTGACGATGTATTGCTCAAGTTGCTTGATGGTTGGTCTTTTGGTGGATGGCATGCCAAATCTTTGACAGTAGCAGTGAATATTCTGTTCATAATTTTTGCTATTTGAATCAGCAGTTGTATATTCTGTTGGAGTTGAACACATAAGCTATGCTTGTGTAGTACTTTTTCCCAGTTAATATATCGAATCATGTTTTGGTTATATTTTGTTGTGCATTAATTGTCCCCTTATATTATGTAGTTAGATGATGAGGTGTCTTGTGTGACACAGTAGATCTCATCATTGGTTAAAAGACATAATATATAAATGAGGTTCGTAACCGAGACAGCTTTGGACAAACTGTGAGTTTAGGTTATTATGTGATTCGGATAATTGGTTTTTCTAAACTAATTGAATCATATAGATATGCCCGGGGCGTATTAAACTTGACCAATAGGAATTATCTGTCTTGTACTAATTTAATAGACAGATCATTCTTAGTATTCTATCTCTTAATCCCTATACTCGAGCGGCCATCAGGATTAGACATAGTGTACTGTGATCTGCCAATGGGTGAGGTCAATTGTGGCCAATAGTCTCGGTATGTTGGGTGCGCGTGTTTAGTTGTTTAGTGTGTTGCTGCTTGTCGAAAGAAAACCATGTACCAGTGCGTCCGGGGTGATGGTGCTCTCGAGATGAGCTCGTAATGTTTATTATACTAAACCCGGCTGGTGGACTTATGTCCGGTATAGTAAAAAGGCCGAGTGGTACTAGTCTCGGAATTAAAGAAGTTAATTAATTAATTTATCAGTAAATTAATATATTAACGAGCACTATATCTTTGATGTGGGGAGAATTTGAATCTAAATTATTTAAGTTGTTTCGGGAGCAATTCTGGTGTAGGATGGTAGTGCCAAAATTAATCCGTTAGTGGTACGATTAATTTTGTAATGGGTTAATTGAATAGGTAGAATTAATTAATTGATTAATTATTCCTAAGGGTTAATTGAGTAATTAACAAAGTGGAATTAATTAATTAAGTTTTAAGTTTCAATTAGAATTAGGAAATCCTAGAGATTAGGAATCTAGTAGGATTTACTTTATCCTATCAGATTGGTTACCTAATTGGATTTGGAAACTAATTACCTAAACCCATTAGGAAGACCAATCCTAAACCAACTTGGGTCTCTCTTGTAACTCTATATATGGACAAGGGATTGGCTATTCCACAATATACAATTCATAAGTTTTCAAGACAAGAAAACTTAGAGAGAGAAAATCCTAGAGAGATAAAATTTCTCTCTCTAGAAATGGATTTTTGAAGCTAAAAGCTGCCGATTTTTTCTTCTATTTTGGGCGGCTGAATTTTTTCCAAATTGGCGGCGCGTGTAGCTCCTCTCTCAGGTCCCAGGCGGCACGTGATGTTCATGCACTATGGGCAGGTGGTTGCAGAATTTTTCTGGCAACCCAGTTGTGGTGATTAGCTGATCAACTTGCTCGTTAGATTGATGCCCACACAGCATACAAGCAAAGTCTTGAGGCATACAAGAGAATCACCTGAGTGTACGCTTCAATAGGTAATTCTTATGTTTCCGCTTTAATTAAAAATTTTTGTTGCGTGGTAATCGAATAAGTACAAACCCAGATCCTGCGCAATGTTATTTCAAAATGGTTGGAATAGCGATTGTGCTAGCGTCTATGCCTGGCCAGAGATTCCGATTCTGGAATGCATAGCACAAAAGTGAGTTTCTGGCTAGGCCTGGGCAGATAATCTTTCAATTGGTATCAGCGCCTGGTTGTGGGTTTTGTGCTTGTTCAATTTATTACATGGTTTTATTTGCAGGTGGTTAAGAAATCCCAACTATTATGGTTATGTTTGTATGGGTTTTAATTAAACTCTGGGACATGTCCGAATTTGATTTTATTATGAATGTTTGTAATATTATAACCACGTGCTGGAAGCCATGTATGATTAGATCAAATCTGTTGTAGGATTTTTTCTATGTAATTTCAATTATTTAATTTTCCTAGAAAGCCTTGTAGTAGGAGAATTAATTTTTTGTAATCGAAGGCGTTATGGTGGGCAACTTGAATTCGTGGGTTTTGGGTTATCCTTAATTCGTAGAAACCCAGGAAAACCCAGAACGAATTGTAGGAAGACCAAATAGCATAGAAGAAGCGAATGAGAGATTGGTGGCAGGGGGCGGCGCGGCGACGACTCGCCGTGGGAGCCGCCGCTGGCTACCGCCGGGAATAGCAGCACTGCTGCTGCCCGACACAACAATTTGTTAGGCCGCACGTGGCCCAGATGGGCAGCGCGCTTGGCCCGTTCGGGGCGCGTTTTGGCCCGTTGTTTCCTCCAGTTTTGTTTTTTGAAGTTCATGACTCTTTCCATCGAGAAACGTGATGGGACACGAGATCAAGGCAGAAGATAGAAGCGATTAAAACCATAATAGTCGAGAAATTTATTTTTCGTATTTATTTCCAGTATTTATTGTTTTAATTTTTATGCTGTGTTTTAGATGCATGATTTTAAAGCATGTTGATTTTATGGTTGCTTATAACTTAGGGGTAGTTAATTGCATGTTAAAACCGGAAAAACCCTCAATTTAGAAATCTAAGTGGGAGTGGGTCGGTTTAATATCCCCTCTGCCACCATTACGAGTTCATATGTGATGTGGGTGGACTTGCGCGTTGGCATTGGGGTCTTCCTCCATTCAGATGAGTCCAATCCCAATATCGCTAGATTATGAATTTCTAAGTAAGAAGACTATAGTAAGTTTAACTAGGAGAAATGCTACACCCTCTCCATCTGAGGCACACTATCCTGAGGTAACAAGCTCAGAAGTCACGTAATGGCACACACTTAGTGTATGATCTGCAGTATCCCTCCCATCGAGGTTATGCTACTTATTTGTATGGCTGAAAGCACCAACTATTAGCTACTTTGATCAATAGATCGTTTGGTCAGATAGTGTAGTTAATGAACTTGGTTCTTCTCAAATGAATGTGGGTTAGCATAAACGTCGACACTATCATAGCTTGCGAGAATCCCGGTGAATGAGATGTTGGTGGATTAAAATTATTGTTTTGAGAGAAGTCAATAATTGTTAGAATTTCCTGTTTTTGAAATTCTAGATTTAATAACTGAAACATTGTCTGTTTATTTATTTTACAGTTTTTATCCATATACATTCAACCTCTTAGCTGCTGAATTGAAAGACAATAAGTTAACTGGAACTAATTATGTCGGCTGGAGTCGTAACTTGGACATTGTCCTGAAGACAGAGCAGTATAAGTTTGTGATCACTGAAGTATGTCCAGATGTGCTTGATGGGGACTCTCCTCAAGAGGATAGGGATGCCTATGCCAGGTGGAGAAAAGCGGATGAGATGGCGCGACACTATATTTTGGCCTCTGTGTCAAATGTACTGTAACATCAGCTTCATCCCATGGTCTCTGCCTTCAACATGTTGGCTCACCTGAGGGAGATATTCGCTCATCAAGGCAGGACTGCTAGGCAAGCATCCATGAGAAAGTTGATAAATACTAAGATGGCTGACAGCGGATCAGTGAGAGATTATGTGCTTCACATGATCAGTAACATCAATGAAATAGAGGTGTTGGGAAGTGAAATTGACTCAGAAAGTCAGATAGATATCATCCTCCAAAACTTACCCTTTTGTTTTGAGCAGTTTTGGGTTAATTATAACATGACCCAAAGAGTTTACACTCTACCCGAGCTCTTGACAGATTTGGTGGCGGCCGAAGACATCTTCCACGAAAAAAAGCAAACTTTGGTCACAGCGAAGGCTTCAAGTTCTTCTTTTGCACCAAAAGGCAAGAAGAATAAGAAGAAAAAGAATGCCAAGAAACTTGCTAAGCCTGAAATCGCAAAGAAGAGCAAGACCAAAGGCAAGTGCTTCAGGTGTGGGAAAACGAGACACTGGAAAGCGAATTATCCAAAGGCTAAAGGTACGATAGTTTCTGCCCTAATTACTGAGACATGTTTAGCGGTGATACCCACAGATACCTGGTGTGTGGATTCAGACGCCACTGATCATGTTTGTAATTCTTTGCAGGGGTGCTAAGTAACCAGGAAGTTTAGAGAGGGTGAGCTGGATATCTACATGGGCGACACTACAAGAGTGTCAGTAGAAGCAGTGGGAGCTGTTACTTTAAATTTCGAAAGTTCTAGTTTAGAGTTAGTTAATTGTCTTTGTGTACCGAGTTTTAGAAAGAACCTTATCTCGGTTTCTAAACTCTTAAAGAACGGTTATAAGTTTATTTTTTCTGATGAGTCTATATTTATTAGAAGAAATGAAAAACTTATTTGTTCTGGTTCATTGGCTGACAATTTGTTTGTAGTTAACTCTAACTCCTGTTGTGCAAAACATAGAAATAGATAGCTCTTTATCTAACATTAATAAGAGAAAGAAACCTCTGAAATGAATCAAACCTATCTTTGGAATCTCAGGCTAGGTCATATAAACCTTTGTAGGATTCAGAGGTTGGTCAATGATGGATCTTTAGGTTCATTAGAGATTCACAGTTATTCAACCTGTGAATCTTGCTTAGAGGGTAAGATGACTAAGAGACCTTTTAAAGCAAAAGGTTATAGAGCTAAAAAAATATTAGAGTTAATTAATTCTGACTTATGTGGAGCAATGTCTGTCCAAGAACGAGGTGGTTCGAGTATTTTGTGACGTTCACGGATGACTACTCAAGGTACGGGTACATTTACTTAATGCGTCACAAGTCCGAGTGCTTTGGAAAGTTCAAAGAGTTTCGGGCAGATGTGGAGAAGCATCATGGTAAGAGTATCCAGACATTGCGATCAGATCATGGTGGGGAGTACCTATCCCATGAATTTCGAGAATACCTCAGTGAGGTAGGAATTCAGTCTCAGTTGTCTGCACCTGGCACGCCACAGCAGAATGGTGTAGCAGAAAGAAGGAATCGAACTCTCATGGAAATGGTTAGGTCAATGATAAGCTATAGTGATTTTCCAAGTTCGTTCTGGGGATATGCCTTAGAAACAGCGGTGTATATTCTTAATCTTGTACCATCTAAAACCGTGCCTTCAATCCCAGTAGAGTTGTGGAATGGGTGAAAGCCTAGTCTAAGACATCTCAGAATTTAGGGTTGCCCAGCACATGTGCTTAAGGCAGATTCGGCTAAGTTAGATACGAGAATTGAATTAATGTTGTTTGTAGGATATCCTAGGGGAACGAAAGGTGGTCTGTTTTATAGTCCTAAAGATCAGAAGGTGGTGGTTAGTACCAATGCTAGATTTTTAGAGGAAGATTATATCCTAGATCACAGATGATAGTACTAGAAGAGCTTAGAAGACAAACTAATAATGTTGATGCACCAGTACAAGTAGATACACCACACACTGCAGAAGAGATCACAGATGATGCTCCTACACAGGTGGCGTCGTAGTGGGAGGTTTATAAGACAGACAGGTTCATTGGTATGGGATAGGCCTCAGACCTAGTCCTAGGTGCGCCTGAACCTGACCCAGTAAACTACAATGAGGCTCTCTGAGATAAAGATGTAGAATCTTGGCATAAGGAAATAATATCCGAGATGGGGTCAATAGACCACAATCAAGTCTGGGAGCTTGTGGACCTGCCTCATGGGTTTAAGCCCATTGTATGCAAGTGGATCTACAAACGTAAGAGAGGACCTGACGAAAAGGTGGAAACCTTTAAAGATAGGCTGGTGGCGAAGGGGTATACTCAAAAAAATGGAATCGATTATGAGGAAACCTTCTCCCCGGTAGCCATGCTTAAGTTAATCCGGATTCTCTTGGACATAGATGCTCATTTAGATTATGAGATATGACAGATGGATGGCAAGACAGCTTTCCTAAACGGAAGTCTTGAGGAAACCATCTTCATGCAGCAACCAGAGGGATTCGTTGAAAAAGGCCAAGAGCATAAGGTTTGCAGACTTAGTAGGTCCATTTATGGGATTAAGAAGGCATCCAAATCTTGGAACATCCGGTTTGATGAGGTAATCCAGTTCTACGAATTTATTCAGTGTCCAGATGAGCAATGTGTGTACCGCAGACGTGATAAAAACTCAGTGGTGTTTCTTGTGCTTTACGTAGATGACATTCTATTGTTTGGAAACAACAAGAAAGTGTTATCAGACGTAAAGGCATGACTGTCCAAGCAGTTTGATATGAAGGACTTAGGGGAAACAGGACATATCCTTGGGATCAAGATAATTCGAGATCGTAGGAAACGTTCGTTAATGCTCTCTCAAGCTTCATACATAGATGCAATTCTGGCCCGTTTTAACATGCAGAATTCGAAGAAACGTTTTCTACCTTTCAGACAAGGAGTGCATCTATCTAAAGAATAGTCTCCCAAGACTGTTAAGGAGATAGAGGTCATGAAGATAGTTTCTTATACTTCGGCAGTAGGAAGTCTCGTGTATGCCATGTTGTGTACGAGGCCTGATATCTGTTATGCCGTTAGCATGGTAAGCAGATATCAGAATAACCCCGGGAAAGCTCATTAGGAGGCAGTAAAATGCATTCTCAAGTATTTACACAGAACGAGAGACCAAGTGTTGGTCTATCAGGCACCAGAGCTGGTACCCCGAGGTTACACAGATTCATATTTTCAAGACGACGGGGACAAGAGCAAGTCTACCTCAGGGTATGTGTTTACTCTAGGAGGTGGAGCCATAGTTTCGCAGAGTGTTAAGCAAAAATGCGTGGCGGACTCTACCATGGAGGCTGAATACATTGTCGTATCAGAAGCAGCGAAAGAAGTAGTATGGCTCAAGAACTTCCTAGTGGACTTAGGTGTGATTCCTGGTTTGCAGAAGTCTATCACGGTGTATTGTGATAACAACAGTGCAGTAGCAAACTTGAATGAACCACGAGCCCACAAGGCGAGTAAACATATACAACACAAGTACCACCTGATACGAGATATCGTAAAGAGGGAAGACGTGGTCATGGTTAAGATAGCATCAGAAGATAACCTTCCAGATCCGTTCACGAAGACATTGTCTTCAAAAGTTTTTGAGGCTCACATGGAGGGCATGGGGATCAGATACTTAGGAGAGCCATGCCAGTTTTTCTACATATATAATAGCAGATTGTATAGGAGTTGAATGTAGATGTATACTTAATGCACAACTTAAGTATTAGTGGGAGATTGTTGGAGTTGAGTACATAAGCTATGCTTGCGTATTACTTTTTCCCAGTTAATATATCGATTTATGTTTTGGTTATATTTTGTTGTACATTAATTGTTCACTTATATTATGTAGTTAGATGATGAAGTGTCTTGTGTGACACAGTAGATCTCATCATTGGTTAAAAGACATAATATATAAATGAGGTTTGTAATCGAGACAGCTTTGGACAAACTGTCAGTTTAGGTTATTATGTGATTCGGATAATTGATTTGTCTAAACTAATTGAATCATATAAATATGCCCGGGGCGTATTGAACTTGACCAATAGGAACGATTTGTCTTGTACTGATTTAATAGATAGATCGTTCTTGGTATTCTATCTCTTAATCCCTAGACTCGAGCGGGCATTAGGATTAGACATAGTGTACTTTGATCTGCCAATGGGTGAGGTCAATTGTGGCCAATAGTCTCGATAGGTTGGGTGCGCGTGTTTAGTTGCTTGGTGTGCTGCTACTTGTCGAAAGGAAACCATGTACCGGTGCGTCCGGGGTGATGGCGCTCCCGAGATGAGCTCGTAATGTTTATTATACTAAACCTGGCCGGTGGACTTATGTCCAGTATAGCAAAAAGGTCGAGTGGTACTAGTCTCGGAATTAAAGAAGTTAATTAATTAATTTATCAGTAAATTAATATATTAACGAGCACTATATCTTTGATGTGGGGAGATTATGAATATAAATTATTTAAGTTGTTCCAAACGTAATTTTGGTGTAGGATGGTAGTGCCAAAATTAATCCGTTAGTGGTACGATTGATTTTGTAATGGGTTAATTGAATAGGTATAATTAATTAATTGATTAATTATTCATAATGGTTAATTGAGTAATTAACAAAGTGGAATTATTTAATTAATTCATTAATTCTTAAGTTTCAATTAGAATTAGGAAATCCTAGAGATTAGGAATCTAGTAGGATTTGGTTTATCCTATCAGATTGGTTACCTAATTGGATTTGGAAACTAATTACCCAAACCCATTAGGAAGACCGATCCTAAACCAACTTGGGGTCTCTCTTGTAACTCTATATATAGACAAGGGATTAGCTATTCCATAATATACAATTCATAAGTTTTTAAGACAAGAAAACTTAGAGAGAGAAAATCCTAGAGAGAGAAAATTTCTCTCCCTAGAAATGGATTTTTGAAGCTAAAATCTGCCAATTTTCTTCTATTTTGGTCAGCTTAATTTAGTCCAAATTGGCGGGGCGTGTAGCTCCTCTCTCAAGTCCTAGGCGCACTAGGGGCAGGTAGGGGCAGGTGGTTGCAGAATTTTTCAGGCACCCAGTTGTGGTGATTAGCTGATCAAATTGCTCGTTAGATTGCTGCCCACACAGCATACAAGCAAAGTCTTGAGGCATACAAGAGAATCACCTGAGTGTACACTTCAAGAGGTAATTCTTATGTTTTCACTTTAATTAATAATTTTTGTTGCGTGATAAATCGAATAAGTGCAAACCCAGATCCTGCGCAATGTTATTTCAAAAGGGTTGGAATAGCGATTGTGCTAGCTTCTAGGCCTGACAAGAGATTGCGATTCTGGAATGCATAGCACGAAAGTGAGTTTCTGGCTAGGCCCGGGCAGATAATTTTTCATATTTTTCATAGCAATTGGTCAGTTGAATACAAACATCAGATCAGAAATTATTGAAAGCAAATCATTTCATAGAACTAAAACATACATCAGATCACAAAATATACATCATATCAACATATAATAGAAATCATATCACAATAATACATATATCAGATCACAAATTATTGAAAGCAAATCATTTAACATAACTAAAACAGACATCAGATCACAAAATATACACATCAGATCAATATATAACAGAAATCAGATCACAAGAATACAGACATCAGATCAATAATTTTGATAGAAAATCATTTCAAAGAACTAAAACAAAATTACCAGCATATAACAGACATTAGATCAACTAAAAACAGAGATCAGATAAAATGAATACGGACATCAGATCACAAATTATTGAAAGCAAATATTTTACTGAACTAAAACGGGCATCAGATCGTGAAAATACAGACATTAGAGCAATATATAACAGACATCAGACCACGAAAATACAGACATTAGATCACGAAAATACATATATTAGATCACTAATTTTCATAGAAAATCATTACAAATAACAAAAACAAAATTAACAGTATATAACAGACATCAGATCAACAGAAAACTGATATCAGATCAATTGAAAATAACGGTTATAAAATTTAAATCCTATGATATGTATGTATAACGGTTAAAAATTTAGGGTTTCGTATCATTAGAAAAATGTTGAAGCAGCAATAACGTGTTATCTGAGTTGAACAACAAGTTTTTCTTCCGATTTGGAGACTTTTTGTAGTGTTTGAGTTGAACATCAAGTTTTTCTTCACCAGATGATGGTTATGGTGGTTTCTGAACCTATTTGATCGAAGAGCAGCAGTGATTCGAACAACAGTGGTGTCTGAACCTATTTGAGTTTAGAAATTTAGATGGTGGTGATATGATGTTGGTAATGGAAAGATGAAGATCGTGGGGATGAAATCGGTTAGAAAGCGCGAAAGATAAGGGTTTTTTATTTTAGTTTCAGAGCGGGAGAAAGGAAAAAAGTTCGGATTTAATTTAGTCGCATGTTTAAACGCGTGTATAGGTGCGACTAGACTTCGCCGCGCGCTACAGTAGGAGTAGAATTCATGCTGCTCCTATAGGCCTACGGTATACGAATCCTCATTGTGCAGAAACATTGTTGTTACTGATATGAACTCTTTTTTTATATTATTATATTATTTATATAAATTTTTATACTATACACCTATAGATGTCATGCATCATTTCCCTACCAAAAAAAAAAAAAAGAGAAAAATTAGTAAACAAGCATGATGAATACACACGCGTATAATTATATAAGGTAATGGTTGAAAAATGGTAAAATATCTGCTCGAAAATCCAACCAAAAACTACAGCATTAATTTTTAAAATTTAACCCCAATTATCAGCCCACTAGCTTTTCTAAAAACTGAACAACAACCATTTTTACAAAACCTCCACATTTTTTATAGATTCTCCATTTTTATTGAACTTTTTATACTTCGTATCCAGACGACACAAGACGGCATGCAACCCACTGCGATTTCGTCAACCAACAACGTTTTCATCTAAATTTTTTTTTTTTTTGAACGGTTTCATCAATTCATAGTCTTCTAGTTCATTTGCTTTCTCCCGTCGATGTTTCAACATCAACCAACAAGATACCAAACTAAATTTCACTGCTTTAGACTCTTTGTTGTATTAAAGTTAGTTTCTTTCATATATATTATGCAACATCATGTCCCATATCGTTAGTTCACAGTTTGAGTGACTTGTATATAATTTTCAGTTTTATAAACTACTAATAATTTGGGTTAACCATTTAGTGCTAGCGAGCGTGAAACCTAAACTTTTTTGGGCCTGTCTATCAAAGCGGATCCTGGTCTGAAAGCTAAGTGTTATGTCACATTGAACCCAATCGGACAAGTGGTATGAGTCACCTCTAAAATCCCATTTTAGGGGAAACTTGGTCATAAGTATTTGCTTGTTGGTCTTTGCGAGGACGCAAAAATCCAAAGGGAGGGGTCTCATAGGCTACTCATAATTTGGATTAACCATTTTGGGCTAACGATGACGAAACCTGAAAGTTTTAATGCTAGTGTATGGGACTGGGATGTTACATATTATGTGTTAAAGGAAAAATATTTCGACATTTAAAATTTTCATTAATTTTTATTTTGGATTAAATGTAGTTTTGGTCCCCTAGGATAATTGCACTTTTGGTCCCTCTTATATTTTGAGTACAATATTAGTCCCCATCATTTTTTAGCAGATTTAGTCATTTTTAACGAAAAAATTTAGAAGATAACGGATTAACTCATTTGATCATTAGTTAAACCTAATTTTTTCTTCAAAATGAATTTTACCATGATGTTTTCAATCCATTTTATGACTCGGTTCCTCATGAATGTTCAACTCATTTAGATCGACTCACGATCCAAAATGACAGCCAAAACCCTAAATGGGTTGAACATTCATGAGGATCCGGATCATAAAATTTGTTGAAAACATCATGGTACAAATTATTTTGAAGAAAAAGATTAGGTTTGATTAGCGATCAAATGAGTTAACCCGTTATCTTCTAAATTTTTCGTAAAAAATAACTAATCAGCTAAAAAAAAAGTATTGGAACTAATATTACCATTCAAAACATAAGAGAGACCAAAAGTGAAATTACCCTTATTAGGAGGGACCAAAACTGCATTTAAACCTTTTGTTTTTGAAAATATACAATTTTTAATTTCAAAAAACCCTAGATTTGTGTCCAAAAACAATATTCACCAATAACGACTTCATTATTTTGTTTTTAGATTGTTCTTCTTAGCGGTCGGAATAAGACACCATTCAACCCTGATACAAAATCTTCGCCAAAGATGAAAATTGCAAGATGTGTGATAGGGAAATATCTAGCATAGCCCTTACTCAATAGCGAACCATAAAGGAAACATATCTGGTCCAGGCTAAAATGAAAATCTCACTTTTGTGCTATGCATTCCATGTTGGGATCAGAAGCATGTTTTTTAAAATTTTCGCAGCGGATTCATGCCAATTCCAATTTTAGTGTTTAATTAATCCTACGTTCAAAACTTCCAAAGCTTACCCTCCTAGCGTAATCGGTTGCCGCATCTGGATCCTTGTTTGATGTTAGTCCAAACCTATGCTCCGGTTACGTTTGTCACCACCAAAATCCTTCCTTGAAGGAATCTCTACTTTCAAGCACTGAAGTTCTTTGCAGATCCGGTGCCAGCCGTTTTTGCCTACAGAGAGAGTATGAGATTTTGTGTATATTTTGCTTGTTCTGATTTCTGATTGAAAATCATCATCATACTACAATAATATCCCTAGGATATTTGTAGAGTTGAAAATTCAAAAAATCAGTATTGTAATCAATTAATTATTACTTAACTGATTTAATCATATTCCAAATTAGTATTATTACCAAATATTATTTTACTGATTCTAAATCAGTATTAAATAATATTTACTGATTACAAATCAGTACTAAATAATACCTTAATGATTTGGGTTATACACCAAGCCCATGGATCATCCCATGACCCATGGATCAGACTGATGGGTCAAGAACTTCAATTGTAATTAAGTCCCTTGATTTATCAACCCATCCCAATTGTTCTCAGGTAATTAATTAACTCTTAATTAATACCACAAACTTTTCAATAATATTTAATTAAAACATTTAATTAAATCTTATTTATTTAAGTATAACAATTATATTTATTATAGGCAAGAATACTTATTCTGCATCATCGAACTTTCTTATGTGCGATCCTGTAGGCCCATTCTAAATTGGCAATGGATAACTCAATCTCATTGATTAATCCATAAGTCATTAGTGGTCTCTAGCAAGACATAATGACTACCCAATTCAGAATGGAGGGTCGAATGGTGATTCAACACAACCTTTATGAGCAAACTGCGTACGATCCTCTACATTGATATCCCGTTTAGCATAAGGCATGGAACCATCATCCTTATATAGCTAAATGTTTACTTAATCTCTTAGTGACACTGAATTCATCAAGCAAATGATAATGCTTATCATTCCTTGGGCATGGCCATGCACTTCTCAGTTCACTATCAAGTGGCCAAGATATCATCTCTAACTTAAGAGAGACTTGTAGTCCCATCACTTCACCTACATTCCTTAGCGTGTCTCATAGTGTACCCAATCATACCTGTACTTGGTAACCTGTTACGGCCCCGTTAGGCGTATGTCAAAGCACACTATAATTCACCTAAGACCATGCAGTGATATCTGGTCTAAGGATCCTCGTACGAGTACTACTCAAAAGAATCACTCATGATCTAAAAGTTCATGGAGTGTTTCTTTTGGCAGATCGATTTCATGAACTTAAATATGCATAAGAATATTACTATCATAAAATTAACTCATCTAATTATAACATCAATAGAAATGACAAATATCTATATAGCCCTCAGAAAAAAGGGCACATACACTAACAATCTCCCAGTTTCCCATTGAAGGGCTATGTCCTAAACATTTTAAGACCAAGCTCTATTACATGTCTCTTAAACTTTGACTGTGGTGGAGCTTTTGTGAGAGGATCTGCTATATTGTCGTCTAACCCTATTTTGCATACTTTAACATCTCCTCGATCGAACATCTCTCGAATGAGGTGATAACGTTTGAGTATGTGTCTGGTCTTCTGGTGTGACCGGGCTCCTTTGCTTATGCGATGGCCCCATTATTATCACAGAAGAGGTATATCAGATCTTGGATACTTGGTATCACTCCGATGTCTAACACAAACTTCCTCAACCAAACAGCTTCCTTTGCAGCATCTGATGTAGCAATATACTCAGATTCTGTTGTAGAGTCGGCTGTGGTATCTTGCTTCGAGCTTTTCCAACTCATCGCACCGCCATTCAGGCTAAAAACATAGCCTGATTGTGCCTTCATATCGTCTTGATCAGTTTAGAAAGCAGCATTGGCGTAACCTTATACGACGAGCTGTTTTTGTTCTCCGTACACTAGCATTAATCCTTTAGTCCTTCGCAAGTACTTCAGGATTGCCTTGACTATAGTCCAATGATCCATACCTGGATCTTTTTGGTATCTACTTTTCATGCTTAGTGCATGTGTGACATCCGAGCGGGTACATAACATGGCATACATGATAGATCCTATTGCCGAAGTATATGAGACTCTACTAATCGCATCCCTCTCCTCTTTAGTAGAAGGACATTGGTTTTTTTTTAAAAAAAGGCCATGTCTGAATGGTACCATACCATTCTTAGAATTAGACATATTGAACCTCTTCAATATCTTGTCTATATACCCTTCTTGACTTAGTCCTAGAAGCCTTTTAGACCAATCTCTATAGATATTGATACCTAGTATCATTTCGGCTTCTCCTAAGTCTTTCATAGAAAATACACTCCCCAACCATTGTTTAATGTTTTTCATCATGGGAATGTCATTTCCTATTAGTAGGATGTCATCCACATATAGGACGAGAAAAACATTCTTGCTCCCACTAACCTTCTTATAAACACAAGGCTCATCTTCATTCTTTACGAAGCCGTAACCTTTTACTACCTCGTTAAAACGAAGATTCCAATTTCGAGATGCTTGCTTTAGTCCGTAGATGGACCCTAAAGCTTGCATACATGATTTGGATACTCTTGATCAATATATCACTCAGGTTGTTTCATGTAAACATCCTCGAGTAGGTTTTCATTCAGGAAAGCCGTCTTAATATCCATCTGTCATATCTCATAGTCATAATATGCAGCTATGGCGAGCATAATCCGAATGGACTTGAGCATCACGACAGGGGAGAAGGTTTCATCATAGTCTATACCATGAGTCTGTCTGAAACCTTTAGCCACTAGTCGTGCCTTGAAGATCCCGCCAGGTTTTAACTTGAAAATCCACTTTCAATCGACAACCTTTGCCTGAACATGAGGGTCAATCAAAGTCCACACTTTATTGTCCCTTATGGATTGCATTTCAGATTCCATGGCTTGTAACCATTTATCTGAATCTGGACTTTCTAAAACCTGTCTGTAGGTCATGGGCTCATCAGAGTCCACTAAGATCAAATCTTGATCGTCAGTCACGAGAAATGCGTATCTCTCGGGTAGGTGACGAGATCTACCAGATCTTCTAGGTTCTTGTGTTGTTGGCTCAGGTTGCTCATCTTCATGAGTTTCCATGCCAACTTCCATCTGAGTTTCTGTAGATGGTTCTACACTCTCTTGTGGGTCTCGAACCTCTTCGAGTTCTATTCTACTCCCACTGTCTTTCTTGTACAGAAAGTCTTTCTCTAAGAAAGTAGCTCCTCGAGCAACAAACACTTTGTTCTCAGTCGGGAGGTAGAATTAATATTCTTTGGTTTCCTTAGGATACCCCACAAACTGGCATTTGTCAGTTTTGGGTCCAAGCTTATTACTTTGTAAACGCTTTATATGAGCTTGACAACCCCAAACTCGAAGATAGGACATATAGGGCTTTTGGCCCATCCATATCTCATATGGAGTTTTATCTACTGCCTTAGATGGAATACTAGCCTTAATCCTTCTATCCAACTGATTCTCTACTTCATTTTTAAACTCTTTGAACCTTTTAAAAGTTTCACTTTTATGCCTCATTAAGTAGACATAGCCATATCTACTATAGTCATCGATAAAAGTAACGAAGTATACGAATCTACCTCTGGCTTGCATGCTCATTGGTCCTTATTAATCCATGTGTATTAGGGCCAATAGCTCACCAGTTCTTTCGCCTTTCTTTTTGAAAGGACTCTTTGCCATTTTTCCTTGCAAACAGGGTTCACACGTGTCATATGATTCAAAATCAAATGACCCAAGCACTCCATCCTTGTGAAGTCTTTGAACTCGTTTCTCATTTGCATCGCCTAAACGACAGTGCCAAAGATATGTTAGACTCATATCAAATTTAATTTATTTAGCCTTCGTTTCAACGTTATAGATCGATCTTTCTTGGCTCAAATCCAAGACATATAGGCCGTTGCACAAGTTTGCAACTCCGTATAAAACATCATTCCGATATAAAGATAACGAAATATTACCAATAACAAAATGAAATCCTTTAATATCCAAACAAGAAATTGAAATAATATTTCTGCTCAAAGCAGGTACATAATAACAATTCTCAAGTTCAATGTTTAAACTGAAAGGTAAAGATAAAGTGTAATCTCCCACTTCAACGGCAGCAACCCTTGCCCCGTTGTCCACTCGGAGATCAACTTCACCTGTCCTTGTCATCTTTCTATTTCTGAGTCCTTGCACATTAGTACAAATGTGAGCCCCACATCCGGTATCTAATACCCATGAGGTGGACATATAAAGATTTATTTCAATAACAAAAATACGGGTTTGTTCACGAAACATTTCCGTCAGTGACTCATAAATCTGGAATGCTTCCAAATTCATGAAGTGCTTTTGAAGCTCACCTACACAAGCATCAAGCACGTCACATAATCGAAATCGTTTTTCAACTTATCCCATGCTCGCTGAACAGTAGCCATGGCATTCTGTGGTGGTTCAGGTAAAGTAGTTTCTAAGACATGTAGTTTCCTCTCTTGCTTGAGAACTATTCTCAAGTTTCTTTCCCAATCTAAGAAGTTTGGTCCAACCAATTTATCCTTATCCAATATACTTCTTAGAGTAAAGTTTGAGATGACATTAGTGCTAGATGATGCCATTTCTACAAAGAATAAATGCAAAATATTAGAATGAGTTTTTGAAAATTTTTTTTTTCCACAATAGCCAAAATTGAAATCCCAAACAATTTTGTGTTGGTGCTAGATTGTGGGCCGAAAATACACCAAGAGTTAACCCCAATCTTGCTTTGGTAAGTATCGTAGGGATCAGGCTCTTTTGGTAGGCAACGTTGAAATTATATTCCATATAATCTATCGCTTTCCAATTGCATACCATGCAACTTTTTGGTGATAGGATGAACATACCAAATGTTTGACATCATCCTATCCTTGCAAAATTAATCCCTAGTCAACTTATCGGGTCAAGCTAGGATTAATTTTCCCAAGTCAAACCATCCCTCGAGGCATCACATCAATCGATACCCACACAGTTTTTCCACAACGAGTGGTAGTGATAAAGTTGAGCATCTGGATACCCAAACAGTTTTTCCACTCATTAACTGTAGTGATAAAGTTGGGCACCTATTATGTGACAACCCACCGCACGAAGAAAACCTGAGGCCCTTGGGCTCTCCAAGTCCACAGAAGTTCGACGCTCTGGAGAGCCCCCAAGTATGGAAGCAATTTATAACTTAGGTTTTTAGGGATTTAGTTTGAGCGGCTTAACATGTATTTTGTTTTTCATCATTCACAAAATATAAAATATAAAGCGAAAAATGCAATGAATTGGGCTCTAGTCTATTACAAGGCTTTTAAAACATTGTCTTCATTTGGGCCTCCAATATTGGGCTCCAACTCCATGACTCCGTCTTGGCTTGTTGGAATTTTTGGGCCTAATTTCTAATCTATTCTATTACAATAAATTTTAATAGGCTCGCAGGCCCGATTTAAATGGCTCGCAGGCCCCAAATTAAAACTAAATAAACAAAATCCAATTCATGCATGAAAAACACATAAAATGCAAGTGCTTCCTACAAGCCCATTTTAATTAACCAATCAATTTAAAAGATTGTGTAATTGAATATTTCCAAAAATATTCTATGCCATTAAAATTGATTAATTGATCGTGTCTTTAATCAATCTTTCCTTTTTCTTGTTCAATTATTTATGAAAAATGATGCATGAACATACCAAATATGTATGCAAATATTTAAACTATTTAAATAAATCATACCATATTTGAAAGCATAAATAAAGGAATAAAATTAATCAAATTAATTATTCTATTTATTATCTAATCATCCTAATCTTATTAAGATAATTGATTTAAGATAATTTTAAAATCTTAAAATCCAAATTTAACACTTTAAAACTAAAATCTAACAAGATTTGATTTAATTCCAAAATAAAGATTTTTAAAATCTTACCAAAATTAGAAAACAATTTTTCTTTAAATTATGGGGCAGTTTGGTAATTTAAATAAAATTTTGGGCTAGGGTTTTGAGGAAGACTCAAAGTTAGGGACCATTTTGCAATTTAAAACCATTTTAAAAGCTGATGGCACTTTTGGTAATTAGAGGCTACGATAGGGGCAATTTGGTAAATTTACCCTTTTAGGGTTTCTGGGCCCCAGCCGCTTCCAACCTCTTATTCTCCAAACCCGCCACCGGCATCCGATACTTCCGGCTTCCAATGCCGGTCGTCTTTTCTGGAGGTTTTCTCCGATTACGTTCGCAGCGCTGGTCTCCGCCCTCGACAACCAGAACGCTTCTAGCATCGTTCGATCTTCCCGTTCAACAAAACGTTGTTAAGGAAAAAAAAAACATTGCGGAGAGTTATCCGAGTAACGGCTGACGGTTTCGTCCGATGAAGACGGACGGCGACTCTCGCCGCTGCTATCTCCGCCATCCTCCATCGCAAGATGAAGTCCCATGGCCAATTCGAACTATCAATGACCTTCACGACGGAATAACGATATGCCCAGACTCCAAGTCCAACTTGCGTGCTATTTCGGCTAAAGCTTCCCCGCAAACCAAAACCGAAACACAGCCCAGATCTAGACCAATAAAACAAAACAATCCAAACACATTGTTTTCGGTCAAGTTCTAAACACTCCAGATTTCTAAACAAGCGGCCTGTTTTTCGATGACCTTAGCGACCAAAAACCAAACATGTTTTCTCGGTGAGGAAAAAGAAAACAAAACAGCCCACATAAAAAAAATTTTGAAACCAAAATCCACATTTCAAAAACACTATTTCTGGCAAGAAAATGAACCCAGTTCTAGCTAACATGAAATCCTTTCCAATTCATTTTCATGTTTAATTCTTGCGAAGAATAATGAAGAAACCTAATTTCGTTCAAAATACAAAACACCGTCCAATAGAAATTTTCTTTTAACCCTTCCAAAGACATTTTCCAAAACCAGAACCTAAAGGTGAAAAAGTGACCTGTACAAAACCTTGCAATTAATTTTCCTTTCCGACGATACTTTCAAGACAACCCAAAAAAGAAAAAAAAACTTTTCCTTTGAAAAATTTTCCAGAACCCAAATGAAGAAAAATTTAATCTTTGATAAACAAACAAACTATTTGTTTTTAATCAAAATTAATATTGATTGTAACACTAAAATCGAACCTGGCTCTGATACCACTGTTGGGATCGGAGGCATGTTTTTCAAAATTTTCGCAGCGGATTCATGCCAATTCTAATTTTAGTGTTTAATTAATCCTACGTTCAAAACTTCTAAAGCTTATCCTCATAGCGTAATCGGTTACCGCGTCTGGATCCTTGTTTGATGTTAGTCCAAACCTTCTGCTCCAGTTACGTTTGTCACCACCAAAATCCTTCCTTGAAGGACTCTCTACTTTCAAGCACTGAAGTTCTTTGCAGATCCGATGCTATCCATTTTTGCCTACGGAGAGAATTTGGGATTTTGTGTATATTTTGCTTGTTCTGATCATCCTACTACAATAATATCCCTAGGATATTTGTAGAGTTGAAATTTCCAAAAATCAGTATTGTAATCAATCAATTATTACTTAACTAATTTAATCATATTCCAAATCAGTATTATTACCAAATATTATTTTACTGATTCAAAATCAGTATTAAATAACATTTACTGATTCCAAATCAGTACTAAATAATACCTTAATGATTTAGGTTATACACCAAGCCCATGGATCAGGCTGATGGGTCAAGAACTTTAATTGCAATTAAGTCCCTTGATTTATCAGCCCATCCCAATTGTTCTCAGGTAATTAATCAACTCTTAATTAATACAACTGAACTTTTCAATAATATTTAATTAAGCCATTCAATTAAATTTTATTTATTTAAGTATAACAATTATACTTATTGTAGGCAAGAATACTTATTCTGCATCATCGAACTTTCTTATGTGCGATCCTGTAGGCCCATTCTAAATTGGCAATGGATAACTCAATCTCATTGATTAATCCATAAGTCATTAGTGGTCTCTAGCAAGACATAATGACTACCCAATTCAGAATGGAGGGTCGAATGGTGATTCAACACAACCTTTCTGAGCAAACTGCGCACGATCCTCTACATTGATATCCCGTTTATCATAAGGCATGGAACCATCATCCTTATATAGCTAAACGTTTACTTGATCTCTTAGTGACACTGAATTCATCAAGCAACTGATAACGCTTATCATTCCTTGGGCATGGCCATGCACTTCTCAGTTCACTATCAAGTGGCCAAGATATCATCTCTCACTTAAGAGAGACTTGTAGTCCCATCACTTCACCTACATACCTTAGTATGTCTCAAAGTGTACCCAATCATACCCGTACTTGGCAACCTGTTACGGTCCCGTTAGGCGTATGTCAAAGCACACTATAATTCACCTAAGACCATGCAGTGATATCTGGTCTAAGGATCCTCATACGAGTACTACTCAAAAGAATCACTCATGATCTAAAAGTCAATGGAGTGTTTCTTTTGGAAGATCGATTTCATGAACTCAAATATTCACAAGAATATTACTATCATGAAATTAACTCATCTGAGTATAACATCAATAAAAACTACAAATATATATATAGCTCTTAAAAAATGGCACATACACCAACATTCCAGAATCAGAAGCTTTCGATCTGACCCAGACTCTAAATCACTTCACCTAAACGGATATTGGCTTATACGAATTTGATTTATTAAAACGACACGCTAATAATTAAATCTTTAATTTAAAGTGGAAGAATTAAAGATTATACCTTTGAAGCGTGTCCCTAGCAATAAGAAAATCAAAGCTAAAAAATCCTGCTGTTTATCGCCCGGGACCAATCACGATAGAATCCCGAGAATGACTCTGTCTCTACATTGAAATCGTGTGGGCGACTATCCAAAATGTAGCTAAGACACTAAGGAAGAAAACCAAAAGAAACCCACTTTGAAAAACTCGTCAGATCTACAGCAGATCGTTGCCCGAATATCAGTCGCCTATTTACTGCACGGCACACACAAACCCAAAATCACTTCCAAAAGATTTCTCCCACCAGGATCTTGACAACTACAACCATGGATCGCCGATCAAAACCGAGATTTTTACAATGGAGGTTGAATCAAGTGGCTAGGATGATCAAATTAAGGAAACTGAGCTCTGATACCACACTGATGTGAATCCAAGGTACAAATTCACATGAATTGTAGAATCGTCATCAATTGATCTTTTGAGCAAAATAACTAGCTCAAGTGGATTCAACAATATTGAGCATGAATGAACTCAACACCTTTGAATCACACTATATTGAAAGATGTCTTGAAATCTTCCAAGCAAAAACAACCCAAACCAAAATAGACCCAACAACAATAGGATGAAACCTATCACCTTTGGATCATAAAATGATAGTTTTGAAATTACTATTCCCAACCCCTCTAATTTTAAAACCCAACAACACTAGGATAAACCTAAAACCTTTGGATTATGAAATGAATTAGAAAAGAAGAGTAGAATGTGCCACAACTGAAAGGAAGAGTTTTAGTTGATAAGCCAATTAAGTTTTGTAAGTATACTTGCAAGACTAAAACTAGCTCACTAAGAAACTAGCAAAGAAAGGAAAATTCCTTAAAGTTTATAACATCAAATCTTGAATTCTAATAGTTAACCAAGACCCCTATTTATAGAGTTTTAAGAGGGATCAAGGTTGAAAATTACAAAAGGATTAAAATAGAAATTATGAACCTTCTAGTCAAGACTAACATTAACACTTCTCTTTGACCAAGAAAAAACTCTTTGACTAAGAAAAAGCTCTTTGACAAAGAAAAACTCTATGACCTAGAAGACTCTTGCACTTAATTCTAATATTCTAAATACTAAAAAATGCAGAAAACAACTTGAAAATATCATCAAAATGCTGCTGAAATTCGTCCATAAATGAGACCTTCCAACTCCTCATTTAATGCATGCTGTGAGACGAATTGCTTGACATGGGCATGTCGGGGGACATATTCAATTCTGTTTTGGGACAAATTTCCTGACATAGGCATGTCGGGGGAAAGATTCACTTTTAGAATCTTCATGAAAAATACTCCGCACACCATTTGGATCAAGATCCAAAACTTGCAAAATGTTGTAATATTTGGTATGAATTGAGGTAACCTTTGGATCCTCTTTTGAATGGACTTTAAGAATCAAATTGTTCAAGGCTTCTTGCATCATTTTCTTTCCCAAATGAGTCATTGGGCCCGTCATCCCTTCAAGTGGATTTGGTGGAATGATATGTGCAGAATTATTTGGAGTTGAGGGTGGTTCGGCCATGCTTTCGCCATCATCATCGTTATTACTTCCTTGTAACTCATCATCCCTTCTCCCTTGAAAAGGATTCGTCCTCGAATCCATTGGATCTACATCAAAATAAAAAGAAGATAAGTCAGAAATATTAAAAGTAGCACTTATACCATAGTATCTGGGAAGATCAAGCTTGTAAGCATTATCATTGACTCGTTCCAAAACTTAAAATGGCCCATCACCACGGGGGTGTAACTTAGTTCTCCTTAAAGCTAGAAACCTCTCTTTCCTGATGTGTACCCAAACCCAATCACCGGGTTCAAACAGAATTTTCGTATGGCCCTTATTTGGATTCTTTGCAGATTGCTCATTTTTCTTCTCAATGTTTGCACGAGCTTGCCCATGCAATTTCTTCACTGTTTCATCTTTTTCTTGCCATCCAAATTCACTTGATCCTGCAAAGGTAAAGGAGATAAGTCTAAAGGAGTTAGAGGATTGAAACCATAAACCAACTCAAAAGAAGAAAAATTAGTAGAAGTGTGTAGTGTGCGATTGTATGCAAATTCAGCAATTGGCAAAAGCTGAAGTTTAGAATTGACATTTGAAGAATGAACTTGAGAATTCTCTTGTATTCCCAAAGAATTATCCGGACGTTGTGTGGACAACGATCTATCGAACAATTCTTGAATCAACTCCGATAGCAAACCAACACAAAAAACTAGCTTCTCGAGAAATGCATTGCTATCCCGATTTTCTCGCAAATTCTGCCGCCCCTAGCAACTACCGCCACTAGCCGGATTTCCGCGCCGCTGAGATCACACCGCTACCGAACCACATGCCGCCGCCACTCCACTCACCGTCATAGAGAGATCACTCTGTTGCCACGTTGCGCTTAGGAAACCACACCGCAGGACTCTCTCTCTCTAGCTTTCTCTATCTAGTTTATTTCGTGTTCTGTCAATTATGACATCTGTTATCTGTTATTTCATTTCTGAACTAATTCTCATGTCTTATATAGAGGGCTACAAGAGAGACCTCAAGGGGGCTCGAGTTAGGCCTTCTTGTTGGGTTTGGATTTTATTAATTCCAAGCCTACACCAAGACTTATTAATAATATTAACCCAATTAATACTATTGACCCAAAGATAATTAAATCCACTTTGTCAGTTAAAACCCAACACATAATTAATTGTACCACTAATGGATTAATTATAGAACTAACGCTCAAACTGAATAATGCTTCTAGTTCCACTTAATTACGTATTCTACTATCTTCCCGAGTCAAAGATATAATGCTCGTCAATTTATTAATTTACTGATAAATTAATTTAATCAACTTCTTCTCATCTGAGATTAGTACCACTCGACCTTATTACTATACCTGACTTGACATCCACTGACAAGCTTTAGTATAATAATCTTTTCGAGCTCATCTCGAGAGCACCATCACCCCGGCCCACCAGTACATGGTTTCCTTTCAACTTACAACAACACACTGAGCAATTAAACACGCGTACCCGGCTTACCGAGTACATAGGTCTCAAGTGACCGCACTATTTGGTAGATTAAAATACACTATGCTCAATTCTCATGCCCGTTCTCGTCTAGGGATTAAGAGATTGAATACCAGGTTCGAATTAAGTACGAAGGATTTGTACAAGTTAATTTAATCCTTAAATGGCCTTGCTCAATATACACCGCGCATATCCATATGATTCAATCAGTCAAGACAAACCGATTCTAGAAACACACAATGATCTAAACCAACAGTATGTCCAAACTATCTCAGTCACATGCCTATTTATATATCATAACTTTAACTAAAGATGAGATCCTCTATGTTATACCAAGCACCTCATCATCTAGTCATATGATATAAAGAGACTTCATGAATAAACAAGTATAATTAACTAAAACACTGTCAATCGATATAAAATTGGAAATAATGTTCATAGACGTGAAGATTTTCAGTATTCACGCTAACAATCTCCCACTAATACTCAAAGCTACGCTTAAAGTAAAATACTGGCTCAAAACACTAATCTACTATCATACTATCATCTAGAGAATGGTCAAGGCTCAGCTAGATATCTAACTCTCATGCCCTCCACGTGAGTCTCAAAGACTTTCACAGTCAATGTCTTTGTGAAAGGATATGCAAGGTTTTCAGCTGATACTATATTGGCCACAACCACGTCTCCCCTATTTATGATTTTTCGTATCAGGTGGTACTTGTGCTCTATATTTTTGATCGCCTTGTAGGCTCGTGGTTCCTTCGAATTGCCTACTATACCATTATTATCACAATACACTGTGATAGACCTTGGCAAGTCAGGAATTACATTTATGTCCACTAAGAAGTTCTTGGGCCATACCACTTCCTTTGTCACCTCTGAGGCTACAACATACTCGGATTCCATGGTAGAGTCCGCCACATATCTCTGCTTGACACTCCGCCACACTATGGCTTCATCTTCAAAAGTAAACACAAAACCAGAGGTAGACTTACTCTTGTCCTTATCACCTTGGAAATTTGAGTCTGTGTAACCCCTCGGTACCATTTTACTTGCCTGATAGACCAAAACATGATATCTTGTCTGGCGTAGGTACTTGAGAATATGCTTTACAGCTTCCCAATGAGCTTTATCAGGATTACTCTGATATCTGCTAACCATGCTTACAACAAAGCAAATATCAGGTCTCGTGCATAACATCGCATACATGAGACTTCCTACTGTATAAGCAAAAGGGACTATCTTCATGGTTTTGTATCTCCTTGACGCTTCTTAGATAGATGCACTCCATATCTGAAATGTAAGAAACCTTATTGGAGTTTTACATGTTAAAAGGAGCCAGAATCGTATCTATGTATAAAGCCTGGGAAAAAGTCAATGAATGTTTTCTACGATCTCGAATAATCTTAATTCTAAGGATATGTCTAGCCTCTCCCAAGTCCTTCATATCAAACTGCTTGGATAACCATGTTTTTACATCTGATAACATTTTTTGTTGTTTCCAATAAGTAGAATGTCATTTACATAAAGTAAAATAAATACCACCACGTTTCTATCACATCGGCGATACACACATTGCTCATCCGAACACTGAGTAATCCTAAGGACTGAAATACCTCATCAAACCGAATATTCGAAGATCTGGATGCTTGTTTAAGTTCGTAAATAGACCTCTTAAGGTTGCACACTAAATGCTCTTGACATTTGGCAATGAATCCGTCTGGTTGCTACATGAAAATGGTTTCCTCAAGACTTCTATTAAGGAAAGATTTCTTGACATCCATCTGCCAAATCTCAAAATCCGTATGAGCAGCTATGGCCAAGAGAATCCAGATTGACTTAAGCATAGCTATCAGGAAAAAAGTTTTCTCAAAATCGATACCCTCTTTCTGAGTATACCCATTCGCCACAAGTCTTGTTTGAAAGGTTTCCACCTTCCCGTCAGGTCCTCACTTGCATTTGTAGACCCATTTTCACCCAATTGGTCAAAAACCATCAGGCAAGTCTACAAGCTCGCATACCTGATTAGAGTCCATTGACCCCATCTCAGACAACATCGTTTTCTGCCAATAATCCGCATCTTTATCTCAGAGCGCTTCATTGTATGTCACCGGGTTTGGTTCGTGTTCTCCTGGGATGAAATCTGAAGATTCTCTCAATAACATAAATCTCTAGGGCTGTCTCACAACCTTCCCACTGCGATGAGGTACTACCTGCAAAGACGCATCACTTATAACAAGTTGTGCAGTATCATGTGGTGTATCTACTTGTACTGGTGGTATAGAAGTCGTGGGTTGTCCACTAAGTTCCTCTAGTACGATCTTACTACTAGGCTTGTGATCCATAATATAATCCTCCTCCAGAAAGCTAACTATCACCTTCTGGTATTTGGGTCTATAAAATAAACCACCTTTCGTTCCTTTGGGATATCCTACAAACAGCCTTACTTCTGTTCTTGAATCTATCTTACTTGCATCTACCTTAAACACATGTGCTATATAACCCCAAATTCAGAGATGTCTTTGAAGGAAAACTGAACAAGCCCGGGCTAAATCGAAAACCTCACTTTCGTGCTATGCATTCCAGAATCGGAAGCTTTCGACCAAGCTCAGGCGCAAATTAGTTTACCCATGAACGGATCTAGGCTTATACTTATTTAATTTATTAATCGGGACACAAAAAATTAAATCTTTAATTAAAGCGGAACTTAAAGATTATACCTTTTGTAGCGAAGTCCCTCGTTTAAAGAATACCAAATATTCAGCAGCGATTTCCACAAGAAATCCAATCGATTCTACAAGAACACTCCGAATATTGCGTGGGCAATAATCTATCGGAGTTTACTCGTCTTGCCCACAAGGAAATCAACTGAATTAAACAACCCACAGCCCAAAAACTGATCTGGAACCTTCGCTGCTCACCGCTAGCAAACTGCTGCTGAAAAATGATAAAAACCCTCGCTTTCTTTGATTCGAGAAAACCCACTTCGGTCACTAAGAATTCAACTTGTAATTCTTGTCGTGATCTAGACAAGCAGCCAGGTGGATCACCGATCAAAACTGAAAGAGATCAACACCAGCTGCTCGAATCAAATGCACAAAAAGCTGAATATTAGCGCCGATAAAATCGTACAAACCACGGACAAAAAACTGCAGCAACTTGGCGGTGAAGAAAACCCAGCAGCGGTAAAATTAATAACCCACTAATAATCAAGGTTTGATCTTTGGGCTGAGTTTAACTCAAAGAGTGAAAAATCTGGTTTGTTTGTGAGGAAAAATTCTTGAAGAAGAATTTTCTCTCTTAAACCTTTTCACTCAAGAAAGCAAGACAAAAATGTCTTACTAGAATTTCCTTAGGGTTTCTTGGGCATCAAGTCTTCTATTTATAGTAGCTCGATTGGAGACCTAATGGGCTCTCGAGTTAGGCCTTAAAATTTGACTTTCGTTGACCGCTAAGCTTCCCGACTAATCAACTCCAATCGACTCTTTTAAATTAATTTATTTAATCCACTTTGTTAATTTAATTTAATCGAACCCTTAGAATTAATTAATTCAAAATCGAATTAATTTCTAAATTCACTTCGTCGATTAAATATTAATTAAACCCTTCGGATTAATTAATTTACCTTGTCAATTAGTCAAACGCATAATCGGTCGTACCACTATCGGACCAATTATAGAACTACCGCTCGAAAACGACTTTACATCGCGCCATTATTATTTCTTCTATCTCCCCACATTAAAGATCTAGTGCTCGTCGATTTATCAATTTACTGACAAATTAATTCACCGACTTCTTGGTTTCCGAGATTAGTACCACTCGACCTTTTATTATACCGAACATAAAGTTCACTGGCCAGGTTTAGTATAATAACCTTACGAGCTCATATCGGGAGCACCATCAACCCGGCGAACCGGTACGTGGATTCCTCCGACCAGCAACGCCACGCAAGAAGCTAAACACCGCATACCCAACATACCGAGGTATTGGCCTCAATTGACCTCACTCTTTGGCAAATCAAAGCACACGACACCCAACCCTCACGCCCGTCCCAATCTCGGGATTGAGAGACGGAATACTAGGACTGAATTGACTACGCCGATCAGTACAAGTCAATTCTATCCAAACTGGTCGTGCTCAATATGCCCCGGGCATATCTGTGTGATTTGAACTAGTCTAGATAAACCAATTTCCAAACCACACAATAACCTATACCGATAGTATGCTCAGACTATCTCGGTTACGAGCATATTTTTTATATATCAATACTTTAACCAATAACGGTATCTACTGTGTTTGTCGACACCCCATTATCTAGTTCTATGATATAAAGGAACAGATTTATACTGAAACAAAATGATATGTCATCTGTGGATATTAGTTTTTGATACAAGCCATAGCTTTTCTGTATTCAAAACTAACAATCTCCCACTAATACTCAAAGCTATGCTAAGAAGTACAAAAAACTGTCCAACCCGCTATTACACTGCTGTCATAATGAAATCTCCAGAACACCTTTAAGCTCACTCACATGGCTCGCTCAAGAATCTGACTCCCATGCCCTCCACATGCCTCTCAAAGACCTTTGGGGTCAATGGCTTGGTGAAAGGATCTGCAAGGTTTTCCTCTGAAGCTATCTTAGCCACGATCACGTCTCCCCTCTTTACGATCTCTCGTATCAGGTGGTACTTGCTCTCTATGTGTTTGCTCGCCTTATGGGCTCGTGGTTCCCTTAAGTTAGCAACTGCACCATTGTTATGACAATAAACTGTGATAGACCTAGGCAACTCTGGAACCACATCTAAGTCCATCAGGAAGCTCCTGAGCCATACAGCCTCTTTCGCTGCCTCTGAAGCGGCAACGTACTCGGCCTCCATGGTAGAGTCCGCCACGCATTTCTGCTTGGCACTCTTCCATACTATGGCTCCACCTCCTAGAGTAAACACAAACACAGAGGTAGACTTGCTCTTGTCCAAATCTCCTTGAAAGTCCGAATCTGTGTAACCCAATGGTACAAGCTCCTGCGTTCTATAAACTAGGACATAATCTCTCGTCCTGCGCAAGTACTTGAGAATGCATTTTACTGCCTCCCAGTGAGCCTTCCCATGGTTACTCTGATATCTGCTAACCATGCCAACAGCAAAGCAAATATCAGGCCTCGTGTACAACATAGCATACATGAGGCTACCCACTGCAGAAGCATAGGGTACCGCCTTCAGGGCATCTATCTCCTCAGTAGTCTTAGGACACTGCTCCTTAGACAAATGCACTCCATGCCTGAAAGGTAGTGAACCCTTCTTGGAGTTCTGCATGTTAAAACGGGCCAGAATTGTGTCTATGTAGGATGCCTGTGAGAGAGTCAGAGAACGTCTCCTACGATCTCGAATAATCTTGATCCCAAGGATATGTCCAGCCTCTCCCAAATCCTTTATATCGAATTGCCTGGACAGCCATGCCTTTACGTCTGACAACACCTTCTTACTGTTGCCAATAAGAAGAATGTCATCTACATAAAGTACGAGGAACACCACTATCTCACCATCACGCCTGCAATAAACACACTGCTCATCCGGATACTGAGTGAATCCATAGGACTGGATAACCTCATCAAAACGAATGTTCCAAGATCTGGATACTTGCTTAAGTCCATAAATGGACCTCCTAAGCCTGCATACCTTGTGCTCTTGGCCCTTAACAATGAAGCCCTCTGGTTGCTGCATAAAGATGGTCTCCTCAAGACTTCCATTAAGGAAAGCTGTCTTGACGTCCATCTGCCAAATCTCATAATCCATATGAGCAGCTATGGCGAAGAGAATCCGGATCGACTTAAGCATAGCTACCGGGGAAAAGGTCTCCTCATAATCGATCCCTTCTTTCTGAGTATACCCCTTCACCATAAGCCTAGCCTTGAAGGTCTCAACCCTCCAGTCAGATCCTCTCTTTCGCTTGTAGACCCATTTGCACCCAATAGGCCTAAACCCATCAGGAAGGTCTACCAGCTCCCAGACTTGATTTGAGTCCATAGAACCCATCTCAGCAATCATCGCTCTCTGCCAAGAATCTGCATCTTTATCCTGGAGAGCCTCATTGTAGTTAACTGGGTCTGGTTCATGAGCACCAGGGATAAAGTCCGAAGACTCACCCAAACCCATGTACCTCTCGGGCTGTCTCACAGCCCTCCCACTATGACGAGGTGCAGCCTGTGTAAGAGCATCATCTGTGATAGTGTGTGCAGTCTCTTGTGGTGTGTCTTCCTGTACGTGTGCATCTGGAATAGTGGACTGACTTCTAAGCTCTTCCAATACTACCTTGCTGCTTGACTTGTGATCTAAAATATAGTCCTCCTTAAGAAATCTGGCATTGGTGCTGACCACCACCTTCTGATCCTGAGGACTATAAAATAAACCACCTCTCGTTCCTTTGGGGTAGTCTACAAACAGCATAACCTTAGATCTCGCCTCTAACTTGCCTGCATCTGCCTCGAGCACATGTGTTGGACAACCCCAAATCCTGAGATGTCTCAGACTAGGCTTACGCCCACTCCACAACTCTACTGGGGTCGTAGGCACAGACTTAGATGGCACAAGGTTGAGGATAAAACACGCTGTATCCAAGGCATAACCCCAAAACGAGGTAGGCAACTCACTGTAACTCATCATCGATCTAACCATCTCCATAAGAGTCCTGTTCCTCCTCTCTGCTACACCATTCTGTTGGGGTGTGCCAGGTGCAGACAACTGGGTCTGAATACCCTCCTCTGACAAATAGGTCCTAAATTCACTAGAGAGGTATTCGCCATCGCTATCAGACTGCAGTGACTTGATACTCTTACCCAGACGGTTCTCCACCCCTGCCTTGAATTCTCTGAACTTGCCAAAACATTCAGACTTGTGGCGCATCAGGTATATGTATCCATATCTAGAGTAATCATCCGTGAAAGTCACGAAATACTCATAACCACCTCTAGCCTGAATTGACATAGGCCCACACACGTCAGAATGAATCAGCTCTAAAACCTCCTTGGCCCTATACCCCTTCGCCTTAAAAGGCCTCTTGGTCATTTTACCGTCCAAGCAAGACTCACAGGTCGAATAGCTGTCAATATCTAGTAAGTCCAAAGACCCACTCTTGACCAACCTTTGAATCCTACTATTGTTGATATGACCTGGTCTCAGGTGCCAAAGATAAGTCTGATTCAAAGGGGAAGATTCCTTTCTCTTATTATGATTCGGTGATGATATACTAGTTTCAGTGTTTTGCATAACTGGGGAGTAAGTCTTGATTAAAAACAAATTGTCAACCAATGTACCGGAACATATAAGTTTCTGGCATTTTTTAATAAAAACCGAACCGTCAGAAAATACACACTTATAACCATCCAAAATAAGTTTCGAAACCGAAAGCAAGTTCTTTCAAAAACTGGGTACATAAAGAAAATCCTTTAAAAGTAAAATAGAGTCTGAAAAATAAAGACTAATCACTCCCACTGCAACCACAGAAACTCTGGTAGTATCCCCAAGGTAGACGTGCAACTCTCCCTCTCTAAGCAGCCGGGTCACTTGGAACCCCTGCAAAGAATTACAAACGTGATCAGTGGCTCCCGAATCCACACACCAAGTATCCGTGGGAATCGCCGCTAAACACGTCTCAGTGACTAGGGGAATTTACACATACCTCAAGGCTTTGGGCAGTCCTTCTTCCAATGTCCTGCTTTGCCACATCTGAAGCACTTTCCTCTCGGCTTCTGCTTCTTGGCAATGCCTGCCTTGGGTCGATGACTGGCTCCTACATTCTGGCCTCTCTTCCTCTTTTGCTTCCTGGCTTTGGGCCTAGCAGAGGAACCTGAGGGACCAACAGTGGCCAAGGCTTGCTTCTTCTCAGCGAAGAGGCTCTCAGCAGACACCAATGCAGTCATGAGCTCAGAAAGTGAATATGAGAGATTCCCCATATTATAGTTCAATCGAAACTGCTCAAAACTGGGAGGCAAGCTCCGAAGGATGATATCGACCTGGGTTTCCCCATCAATCTCACCTCCCAATACCTCGATCTCATTGATGCAACCAATCATCTCCAGCACGTGATCTCTCACTGAAGTGCCCTCAGCCATCTTGACATTCATGAGTTTCCTCATAGCTGACTGCCTGGCTGCCCTGCCCTGATGACCAAACATCTCCCAGAGGTTGATCATCATATCGTAGGCTGAGGTCATCAACTGATGTTGGTGCTGCAGTACACTTGACATGGAAGCCAAGATGTAGCACCTGGTCATCTCATCAGCTTTCTGCCACCTCGTATATGGCTCTCGCTGCTCAGGTGTGGCATCCTCACTGGGCTTAGGGGGGCACTCCTCATTGAGCACGTACTTATAACCCTCAGCGGTTAGGACAATGTCCAGGTTTTATTTCCAATCAATGTAATTAGGACCGGTGTGTTTGTTCTGGTTCAGAATGACAGCTAGCGGGTTGAACGACATATCAACTGAAAATAATGAAAAAACATGTCTCAGTATACTTTTCGAAAATATTGAAAAATCCTCAGAAATGAAATATAATCTTCTACCGACATCTCTCCTACCGGGATTAACGCAGGTCACGATGGGTGAACGTCTACGCCAACCCACATTCATTCGAGAAGGACCGAAGTCCATTAATCTCATTATCTGACCAACGATTTTATGATCAATGAAATTAATAGTCGATAATTTTAGCCGTACACGTAAATAGCGTTACCTCGATGGGAGGGATACTATAAAAAGTACACTAAGTGTATGCCATTACGTGACTTCTAAGTTTGTTACTTAGGGTACTAATGCGCCTCGGATGGTGAGGGTGTCGCAACTTTTCCCAATTAAACGCACTATAGTCATCCCTTTAGAAATTCATTCCAGCAATATCTGTGATTGAAAACTCATCCGATGGGGAAGAAGTTTAACCACATCGCCAATGAACCCGTAATGGAGGCCATGGGGCTATTAAACAACCCGCTCCCACTTAGATTTTTAAAATAATTTCAATTCGCCCTAGTTTTCTCGGTTTTCCATTTCGGTTTTCTACGTAATTAGGAATCACCCAAAAATTACGATAAACCAAAATCCGGGTTTTCTCGATTTTCTACGTAATTAGGAATCACCCAAAATTATGATAAACCAAAACCCCACGTAATTAGGAATCACCCAAAATTACGATTAAACCAAAACCTGCGAATGTAATTAAGTTTGAGGATTTTTACGTTTTAACATGCAATATCTTAACTATGGATATTTGCACCCATAAAACCGTTGGAGTTTTAATATGCGAATAATCTACCTTAGTTAATTGCACATTACCTTTTTGAAAAAACATTTGGTTTGAATTTTGTTCATGCAAAATAAAACGAAAATCACACAATCAACGAAAAAATCATAAATACGGGAAATTAAATAAAATAAAATTTCCCGACTATTATGGCATTCTCTATCTTTGATTCCTTGACGCCTCGATGACACTTCCCGTCGTGTCGCTCCCACTCGTTATTTGGATTCCTCTCGATTCGCCCGGGTTTTCTCGGTTTATTTCGTAATTAGGAATCACCCAAAATTACAATAAACCAAAACCCGCGAATATAAGTTACCAAAAATAACGTCTTCGTCATAGTACAAAAATTCCTATATACAAAGGCGTTTTTCTAGGAATTTAAAGACGACATGATTAGATCAAATCCTACTACAAGATTTTTCTAATCCTACACGGCTTCCAGCTCGTGGTTATTACTATTACAGAAATTTCCATTCAAAAAATAAAACGAGCCCGGACATGTCCCGGGGTTTATGAAAGAAAATTAAATTTCTACCATAATAGCCGGGAAACCAATAACCACCTGTTTATACATTTTGACAAAAATAATAATGCCAAAATAAAGCCGTGTAATAAATCAAACAAGTACAAGACCGAAACCAACGCTCTGATACCAATTTGAAGGAAAACTGAACAAGCCCGGGCTAAATCGAAAATCTCACTTTCGTGCTATGCATTCCAGAATCGGAAGCTTTCGACCAAGCTCAGGCTCAAATTAGTTTACCCATGAACGGATCTAGGCTTATACTTATTTAATTTATTAATCGGGACACAAAAAATTAAATCTTTAATTAAAGCGGAACTTAAAGATTATACCTTTTGTAGCGAAGTCCCTCGTTTAAAGAATACCAAATATTCAGCAGCGATTTCCACAAGAAATCCAATCGATTCTACAAGAACACTCCGAATATTGCGTGGGCAATAATCTATCGGAGTTTACTCGTCTTGCCCACAAGGAAATCAACTGAATTAAACAACCCACAGCCCAAAAACTGATCTGGAACCTTCGCTGCTCACCGCTAGCAAACAGCTGCTGAAAAATGATAAAAACCCTCGCTTTCTTTGATTCGAGAAAACCCACTTCGGTCACTAAGAATTCAACTTGTAATTCTTTTCGTGATCTAGACAAGCAGCCAGGTGGATCACTGATCAAAACTGAAAGAGATCGACACCAGCTGCTCGAATAAAACGCACAAGAAAGCTGAATATTAGCGCCGATAAAATCGTACAAACCAGCGGACAAAAAACTACAGCAGCTTGGCGGTGAAGAAAACCCAGCAGCGGTAAAATTAATAACCCACTAATAATCAAGGTTTGATCTTTGGGCTCAGTTTAATTCAAGGAGTGAAAAATCTAGTTTGTTTGTGAGGAAAAATTGTTGAAGAAGAATTTTCTCTCTTAAACCTTTTCACTCAAGAAAGCAAGACAAAAATGTCTTACTAGAATTTCCTTAGGGTTTCTTGGGCATCAAGTCTTCTATTTATAGTAGCTCGATTGGAGACCTAATGGGCTCTCGAGTTAGGCCTTAAAATTTGACTTTCGTTGACCGCTAAGTCTTCCCGACTAATCAACTCCAATCGACTCTTTTAAATTAATTTATTTAATCCACTTTGTTAATTTAATTTAATCGAACCCTTAGAATTAATTAATTCAAAATCGAATTAATTTCTAAATTCACTTCGTCGATTAAATATTAATTAAACCCTTCGGATTAATTAATTTACCTTGTCGATTAGTCAAACGCATAATCGGTCGTACCACTATCGGACCAATTATGGAACTACCGCTCGAAAACGACTTTACATCGTGCCATTATTATTTCTTCTATCTCCCCACATTAAAGATCTAGTGCTCGTCAATTTATCAATTTACTGACAAATTAATTCACCGACTTCTTGGTTTCCGAGATTAGTACCACTCGACCTTTTATTATACCGAACATAAAGTTCACTGGCCAAGTTTAGTATAATAACCTTACGATCTCATCTCGGGAGCACCATCAACCCGGCGAACCGGTACGTGGATTCCTCCAACCAGCAACGGCACGCAAGAAGCTAAACTCCGCATACCCAACTAACCGAGGTATTGGCCTCAATTGACCTCACTCTTTGGCAAATCAAAGCATACGACACCCAACCCTCACGCCCGTCCCAATCTCGGGATTGAGAGACGGAATACTATGACCGAATTGACTACGCCGATCAGTACAAGTCAATTCTATCCAAACTGGTCGTGCTCAATATGCCCTGGGCATATCTGTGTGATTTAAACTAGTCTAGATAAACCAATTTCCAAACCACACAATAACCTATACTGATAGTATGTTCAGACTATCTCGGTTACGATCATATTTTTTATATATCAATACTTTAACCAATAACGGTATCTACTGTGTTTGTCGACACCCCGTTATCTAGTTCTATGATATAAAGGAACAGATTTATACTGAAACAAAATGATATGTCATCTGTGGATATTAGTTTTTGATACAAGCCATAGCTTTTCTCTATTCAAAACTAACAGTCTTAGACTGGGTTTGCGCCCCGTTCACAGCTCTGTAGGGGTTGAAGGCATGGATTTAGATGGTACAAGATTCAAAATATAAGCTGTTGTTTCCAAAGCAAAACCCCAAAACGAATTAGGCAATTCACTATAACTCATCATTAATCTAACAATTTTCATCAGAGTCCTATTCCTTATTTCTGCTATACCATTCTGCTATGGTGTGCCGGGTGCAGACAACTAGGGTTGAATTCCTGTATATTACAAGTATGACCTAAATTGACTTGCAAGATACTCGCCACCAGGATTTGATCGCAGTGTTTTGATACTTTTAGCATGATATTTCTTCACATCTGCCTGATACTCCTTGAACTTATCAAAGCATTCAGACATGTGGCACATTAAGTAAATGTACCCGCATCTTGAGTAATCATCTATGAAAGTCACAAAATACTCAAAACCACCTCTTGATTAAATTGACATAGGTCCACATAAGTTAGAATAAACCAATTCTAACACCTATTTGGCCCTATACCCCTTTGTATTAAAAGGCCTCTTGGTCATTTTATCTTCCAAGCAGGACTCACAGGTCGAGTAGTTATCAACATCCAACGAACCTAAAGGTCCATCGGCTACCAACTTCTGAATCCTACTAAGGTTAATGTGACCTAACCTAAGGTGCCAAAGATATGTTTGGTTCATCTCAGAATGTTCTTTTCTCTTATTATGTTTTAATGATGTATGAATTGTTATTGCATGCTTAACAGGAGAAGTTGGTTTTAGCAAAAACAAATTGTCAACTAATGAACCATAACAAATAAAACAAATAAATTTCTCATTCTTTCTAACAAAAACAAATCCATCAGAAAAACAAACTTATAACTATCATTCAAAAATCTATAAACTGAAATTAAACTCTTTATAAAACTAGGTCCATAAAGACAATGTTTTAAAACCAAAACAGAACTTTCAAAATTAAGCCTAGCTTCTTCCACTGCAACAACTGACACTCTTGTAGTGTCACCCAAGTAGACTTCCATCTCACATTCTCTAAGCTTCCGGATTACCTAAAATCCCTTTGGAGAATTACAAACATGATAAGTGATTCCTAAATCCACATACCAGATATCTGCGGGAATCATCACTAAATATGTCCTAGAAATTAAAACGGGAATAGTCTTACGGGTAATCTTATTAAGAATTCAAGTCAACGTGATAGCGAAACCGACAAGCTGGTTGTTATACGAACAAGACCCTTGTGTTGAAGGTGTTAGGATCCATGGCATGTTTTTCGAAAAATTTCACTGCGGATTCATGCCTAATCTTATTTTAGTGTTAAATTCCTACGTTTAAAAGCAGGTAACTCTTACCCTTGAAGCGTAATCGGTTGCGTTCTTATAAATCCTTTTGATTGTGGTTTTGATCAACGTAGATTCTTCCCAGAAGAACCCTCTACTCTCAAGCACCAGAGTCTCATAGAATGGTTGCTAGTACCTTCAAGCCTGTAGAGAAAATCTTAGGGAATATCTTTCGTTTTCTGTTTTCTCAACAGAAACGTCGTAACTCTGATTCACGTATCCCCAGGATGTTAGTTTTGAATACAGAAAAGCTATGGCTTGTATCAAAAAACTAATATCCGCAGATGACATATCATTTTGTTTCAGTATAAATCTGTTCCTTTATATCATAGAACTAGATAACGGGGTGTCGACAAACACAGTAGATACCGTTATTGGTTAAAGTATTGATATATAAAAAGTATGCTCGTAACCGAGATAGTCTGAACATACTATCGGTATAGGTTATTGTGTGGTTTGGAAATTGGTTTATCTAGACTAGTTTAAATCACACAGATATGCCCGGGGCATATTGAGCACGACCAGTTTGGATAGAATTGACTTGTACTGATCGGCGTAGTCAATTCGGTCCTAGTATTCCGTCTGTCAATCCCGAGATTGGGACGGGCGTGAGGGTTGGGTATCGTGTGCTTTGATTTGCCAAAGAGTGAGGTCAATTGAGGCCAATACCTCGGTAAGTTGGGTATGCGGTGTTTAGCTTCTTGCGTGCCGTTGCTAGTCGGTGGAATCCACGTACCGGTTCGCCGGGTTGATGGTGCTCCCGAGATGAGCTCGTAAGGTTATTATACTAAACTTGGCCAGTGAACTTTATGTTCGGTATAATAAAAGTTCGAGTGGTAATAATCTCGGAAATCAAGAAGTCGATGAATTAATTTGTCAGTAAATTGATAAATCGACGAGCACTAGATCTTTAATGTGGGGAGATAGAAGAAATAATAATGGCGCGATGTAAAGTCGTTTTCGAGCGGTAGTTCCATAATTGGTCCGTTAGGGGTACGACCGATTATGCGTTTGACTAATCAACAAGGTAAATTAATTAATCCGAAGGGTTTAATTAATATTTAATCGACAAAGTGAATTCAGAAATTAATTCGATTTTGAATTAATTAATTCTAAGGGTTCGATTAAATTAAATTAACAAAATAGATTAAATAAATTAATTTAAATGGGTCGATTGGAGTTGATTAGTCAGGAAGACTTATCGGTCAACGAAAGTCAAATTTAAAGGCCTAACTCGAGAGCCCATTAGGTCTCCAATCGAGCTTCTATAAATAGAAAGCTTTAGCCCTAAGAAAGAAAAGTGCGGCTTGAAAGACAAGAAATTGTCTTGCTAAGAAAGAAAAGGGTTAGAGAGAGAATCAAGAAAAAAAATTCAATCTTTGAATCTCTCTCGGAGTCACCCAGTTTTTTTCTTTCTCCCGAATTATTCTCCAACCAAAAGGGTCCGATTTTTGCTGCTAGTCTTCACCTTTCTCGCCAGTTTTTCCAAGTGGGTTTCCGGACTGCTGTGTAGTTTTTTTTTCCCTGTTGCAGTTTTATTTCTTGGCTGGGTTGTTGAGTATTGGTGCGCCGATTCGATTTGTTTTTCACGTTTTGATCTTCTCCATTTTGTTGAGTGATCCATGGAAGCAAGTTGTGCAGATCGCGACTGAAGCTCCAACCTTTTGTCCGAGTTGTTTTGGCTCTTTGCGCAGCGGTGGGTCGGTGGCAGCACGTTCTGGAAATTCACGGTGGGCAACTATATTTAGCAGCAGGCAGGCGGGCAATTTTATTTAGCAGCTTGCAGTTTTTAATTGGACCGATTCACGCTGGGATCTTTCTTGAAGCAGCGGCTGGTCTGAGTTTTAATTGGACCCAGATTTTTTGTTGTTTTTTTTTTTTGGAGAAATTCGGGCAGCCCCTTTTGGTAGTTCTCATGGGCTTAGTTAGCAAATCCCGTTAGATTATTGCCCACCCAATATTCGGGATTTCTACGGAGATATCGATTGGATTTCTTTTGGAATCGCAACAAAGAATTGGTTTTCTTTAAGCAAGGGACTTCGCTTCAAAAGGTAGAATCTTTAAATTCCGCTTTTATTAAAGATTCAATTTTTTGTGTCCTGATTAATAAATTAAATAAGTATAAGCCTAGATCCGTTCATGGGTAAACTAATTTGAGCCTGAGCTTGGTCGAAAACTTCCGATTCTGGAATGCATAGCACGAAAGTGAGGTTTTCGTTTTAGCTCGGGCTTGTTCAGTTTTCCTTCACAGGATATGTATAACAGTCAGATATCACCAAATCGATAAAAGATTAATATTTTAATATTTTAGAATATTATCTTTTTATTGATTTGGATTTTATCAAAACCATGGATCAACACAGTTACCCACGGATCAGGATGATGAGTCAACAATCTCAATTGCAATTAGGTCTCTTGATTTGTCAGCCTATCCAAATTGTTCCTAGGTACTTAATTAACTCTTAATTAATACCATAGGACTTTTAATAATATTTAACTAAACAATTTAATTAAACATTATTTATCTAAGTATAACAATTATACTTAGTGCATGCAAGATTACTTATTCTGTATCATAGAACTCTCTTATGTGCGATCCTGTAGGCCTGTCATAATATCGACAATGGATAGCTCAATCTAATTGATTAATCCATAAGTCATTAGTGGTGTTTAACAAGACATAATGACCATCCAATTCATAATGGAGGGTCAAATGTGAAAGGATTGCCACATAGGATCTGGGTTTGCACTTGCTCGATTTACCACGCAACAAAAATTTCTAATTAAAGCGAAACCTTAGAAAAGTACCTTTGAAGCGTGCACCTGGTGATTCTCTTGTATGCCTCAAGACTATGACTTCACGTTGTGTGGGCAACAAACTAGAAGTCAATTGATCAGTTACTCACCACAATCCACTTGCCAGAAAAAACCAGCACCTCCACACCTAGCACGTACTGCAAACGCACTGCTCGGAGAGAGAGAAAACAATTTTCGCAGCCAGCAAAAATATAGCCAAAATTCGGCCAAATAAACCAAAGAGGCAATTTACTGATAAATTAATTAATTAACTTCTTTAATTCCGAGACTAGTACCACTCGACCTTGAAAATTAATTAATTAACTTCTTTAATTCTGAGACTAGTACCACTCGACCTTTTTACTATATCGGAAATAAGTCCACCGGCCGGGTTTAGTATAATAAACATTTTGAGCTCATCTCGGGAGCACCATCACCACGAGTTCGTCGGTACATGGTTTCCTTTCGACAAGCAGTAGCACACCAAGTAACTAAACACGCGTACCCAACCTACTGAGACTATTGGCCACATTTGACCTCACCCATTGGCAGATCAAAGTACACTATGTGTAATCCTCATGCCCACTCGAGTCTAGGGATTTAGAGATAGAATACAAGGATCAATTTGTCTATTAAATCAGTATAAGACAAATCATTCCTAATGGTCAAGTCCAATATGCCCCGGGCATATCTATATGAGTCAATTAGTTTAGATAAACCAATTATTCGAATCACATAATAACCTAAACTGACAGTTTGTCCAAAAACTGTCTCGGTTACGAACCTCATTTATATATTATGTCTTTCAACCAATGATGAGATCTACTGTGTCACACCAGACACCTCATCATCTACTTTCATAATATAAATGGACAATTAATGCACAACAAGATATGACTGAAACACGAATCAATATATTAATCTGCGAAACTGTACAATACAAGCATTGCATATGTATTCTACTCCAACAAAATGGTGATTCAACACAACCTTTAGAGCATACTACGTACAATCCTCTACATTGATATCCCGTTTAGCATAAGGCATAGAACCATCATCCTTATTTAGCTAAATGTTTAATTGATCTCTTAGTGACACTGATTTCATCAAACAACTGATAACGGTTATCATTCCTTGGGCATGACCATGCACTTTTCAGTTCACTATCAAGTCATCTCTCACTTAAGAGATATTTGTAGTCACATCACTTCACTTACATATCTTAGCAAGATTCATAGCATACCCAATCATACCCGTATTTGGCAACCTGTTACGGCCCTGTTAGGCGTATGTCAAAGTACACTACTCTTCACCTAAGATCATGTAGTGATTTCTATTTTAAGGATTCTAGAATGAGTACTACTCAAAAGAATCACTCATGATCTAAGTAGTCAATGGAGTGTTTCTTTTGGAGGATCAATCCAATGATAAGTTTCTAAACATATTCCTTTATGTTTTTAGTTGATGTCACCATATCATGGCTAGTGAAAATCTACCAACACTAAAACACATACTAGTCTTATCATATTGACGTTCCCACATCATTAACCGACTAGGGATAATTTTGTACTTAGAACTTTTTGTGGCTTAAGGGGTTTCACAACCAAGACATTTTGATAGTTTATTTATATGCCAATGTTCCAGTATATGGATCATTTCATCATTTATATATCTGTACAAGTATATTATACTGATAAAATTAGCTCATTTGATATTATATCAATCAGACAGCAAAAGTCAATACATAATCCATCATATAGGCACATACACCAACAATCTCCCACTTGCCCATTGAAAGCCTATGTCCTAAACATTTTAAGACCAAGCTATATCAATCAGACAACAAAAGTCAATACATAATCCATCATATAGGCACATACACCAACAATCTCCCACTTGCCCATTGAAAGCCTATGTCCTAAACATTTTAAGACCAAGCTATATTACATGTTTCTCAAACATAGACTGTGGAAGAGCTTTTGTGAGAGGATATACTACATTGTTATCTGACCCTATTTTGCACACTTTCATATCTCATCGATCGACGATCTCTCGAATAAAGTGAAAACTTCTGAATATGTGTTTGGTCTTTTGGTGTGATCGAGGCTCCTTAGCTTGTGCGGTAACCCCGGTTATGGTCACAAAAAAAGTCTATCAGATCTTGAATACTCGGTAACACTCTGATGTCAGACACAAACTTCCTCAACTAAACAGCTTCCTTTGCAGCATCCGATGAAGCAATATACTCAGATTCTGTTATAGGGTCGGCTGTTGTATATTGATTTGGTTTTTTCAACTCATTGCACCACCATTCAGGTTAAGCACGTAACCCGATTGTCATTTAATGTCATCTTGATCAGTCTAAAAGGCAGCATCGGCGTACTCTGTTGGAGTTGAATATATAAGCTATGCTTGTATTGTACTTTTTCCCAGTAATTGATCGATTTATGTTTTGGTTATATCTTGTTGTGCATGATATGTCCATTTGTATTATGTAAGTAGATGATGAGGTGTCTTGTGTGACACAGTAGATCTCATTATTAGTTGAAAGATATAATATATAAATGAGCTTCGTAACCGAGACAACTTTGGACAAACTATCGGTTTAGGTTATTATGTGATTCGGATAATTGGTTTGTCTAAACTAATTGAATCATATAGATATGCCCGGGGCGTATTGAACTTGACCATTAAGAATGATTTATCTTGTACTGATTTAATAGACAAATCGTTCTTAGTATTCTATCTCTTAATCCCTAGACTCGAGTGGGCATGAGGATTAGACATAGTGTACTTTGATCTGCCAAAAGGGTGAGGTCAATTGTGGCTAATAGTCTCGGTAGGTTGGGTGCGCATGTTTAGTTACTTGGTGTGCTGCTGCTTGTCGAAAGGAAACCATGTACCGGTGTGTCCGGGGTGATGATGCTCCCGAGATGAGCTCGTAAATTTATTATACTAAACCCGACAGGAGGACTTATGTCCGGTATAGTAAAAAGGTCGAGTGGTACTAGTCTCATAATTAAAGAGGTTAATTAATTAATTTATCATTAAATTAATATATTAACGAGCACTATATCTTTGATGTGGGGAGATTGTGAATATAATTTAATTAAGTTGTTCCGGAAGCAATTCTGGTGTATAGTGGCAGTGCCAAAATTAATCCGTTAGTAGTATGATTAATTTTGTAATGGGTTAATTGAATAGGTAGAATTAATTAATTGATTAATTATTCCTAAGGGTTAATTGAGTAATTAACAAAGTGGAATTAATTAATTAATTAATTAAGTCTTAAGTTTCAATTAGAATTAGGAAATCTAGTAGGATTTGGTTTATCCTATCAGATTGGTTACCTAATTGGATTTAGAAACTAATTAATTACCTAAACCCATTAGGAAGACCAATCCTAAACCAACTTGGAGTCTCTCTTGTAACTCTATATATAGAAAAGGGATTAGCTATTCCATAACACACAATTCAATAGATTCATTACTTAAGAATCTAGAGAGAGAAAATCCTAGAGAGAGAAAATTTTCTCTCTCCAAGTCGGATTTTTCATGCATAATTTGCGGCTGGTTTTTTATTCTTTTGGCCGATTTTTCTGGCTTGTTTTATACCAGCTGCGTGTAGCTTTCTCTCTCTCTCCGGGTGCATTTACAGTACGTGCCAGGTGCAGCGGTGCTAGAATTTTTTAGCAGGTGGATTGTGGTGATTAGCTGATCAATTGATTTCTAGTTCGTTGCCCACACAACGTGAAGTCAAAGTCTTGAAGCATACAAGATAATCACCTGAGTGCACACTTCAAAGGTACTTTTCTAAGATTCTGCTTTTAATTAGAAATTTTTGTTGCTTGGTAAATTGAATAAGTGTGAACCCAGATCCTTTGGCAATATTTCATACCCTTGTACAACAAGTTGTTCTTGTCCTTCACACACTAGCATAAATCCTTTAGTCTTTTGTAAGTACTTTAAGATTGCCTTGACTGCAGTCCAATGAGCCATTCCAGGGTCTTGTTGGTATCCTCTAGTCATGCTAAATGTATGTGCGACACCCGGGCAGGTACATAACATGGCTTACGTGATAGATCCCATTGTCAAAGCATAAGGAATTCTACGCATCATATCCATCTCTTATTTAGTTGAAGGACATTGGTTCTTCTTTAAGAGGAGGCCATGTCTCAACGGTACCATACTTTTCTTAAAGTTAGAAATATTGAACCTCTTCAATATCTTGTCTATGTACCCTTCTTGACTTAGTCCTAAAAGCCTCTTAGACCTATCTCTATAGATCATGATACCTAGTATCGTCTCAGCTTCTTCTAAATCTTTCATAAAAAAACATTCCCCAACCATTGTTTGATATCTTTCAACACAGGGATGTTGTTTCCTATGAGTAGGATGTCGTCCACATATCGAACAAGAAAAACATTCTTGCTCCTACTAACCTTCTTATAAACACAAGGCTCATATTCGTTCTTTATGAAGCCGTAACCCTTTATTGCCTCATCAAAACGATGATTCCAACTTTAAGATGCTTGCTTTAATCCGTAGATGGACCTTTGAAGCTTGCACACTCGATTATAATGCTTCTAATTGATGTATCCCTCAGGCTGTTTCATATAAACATCCTCGAAGAGGTTTCCATTTAGGAAAGCCATCTTTACATTCATATGTCGTATCTCATAGTCATAATACGCAACTATGGCAAGCATTGTCCTAATGGACTTGAGCATCATGACCGGGGAGAAGGTTTCATCATAATCAATAACACGAATCTGTCTGAAGATCCCGCCAGGTTGTAACTTTAAAATCCACTTGTAATCGACAACTTTTTCTTGGACAAGAGGGTCAATAAAAGTCAACACTTTATTATCCCTCATGGATTGCATTTCAGACTCCATGACCAGTAGCCATTTATCTGAATCTGGACTTTCTAAAACCTGGTTATTGGTCGTAGGCTAGTCATGGTCCACCAAGATCAAATCTTGATCGTCAGTCATGAGAAATCCATATCTCTCAGGTTGTTGACGAGATCTATTAGACCTTCTAGGTTCTTGTGTTGTTAGCTCCGGTTACTCATCCTCATGAGTTGCCATAGCAACTTCCATCGAAGTTTTTGTAGATTGTTCAACACTCCCTTATAGGTCTTGAACCTCTTCGAGATCTACTCTACTCCCACTATCTTTCTTGTAGAGAAACTCTTTATCTAAGAAAACAGCCTCTTGAGCAACAAACACTTTCATTGGATTGTAGGATTGATATCTTTTGGTTTGCTTAGGATACCCCACAAATAGACATTTTTCAGTTTTAGGTTCAACCTTATTACTTTGTAAACACATGAGCTTGACAACTACAAACTTGTAGATAGGACACGCAGGGCTTTTGGCCCATCCATATCTCATATGGAGTCTTATCTACTACTTTAAATGGAATACGATTTAATACTTGGAAGCTGATAGGAGTGCATGAACCCAAAAAGATGTTTGTAGTGATGATTGACCCATCAATGACCGAACCATATCTAATAGAGTTTGATTCCTTCTATGGGATACACCATTCCATTGCGGTGTTCCAGGTGGAGTCATCTGTGAAACAATTCTACTCTGCTTTAGATAGCCATCGAAATCAAGAATCAGGTATTCACCTCCCCGATCGGAGCGAATAACCTTAATCTTTCTATCCAACTGATTCTCTACTTCATTCTTGAACTCTTTGAACTTTTCAAAAGTTTCACTTTTACACCTCATTAAATAGACATAGCCATATCTACTATAGTCATCAGTAAAATTTACGAAGTATTCGAATCCACCTCTGGTTTGTGTGCTCATTGGTCCACATACATCAGAATGTATTAGAGCTAATAACTCAGTAGTCATTTCCCTTTTTTTTGTTGAATGGACTCTTGTCATTTTTCCTTGAAAGTAGGGTTCACATATGTCATATGATTCAAAATCAAATAATCCAAGCACTTCATCCTTATGAAGTCTTTGAAATCGCTTCTCATTTGCATGGCCTAAACAACAATGCCAAAGATATGTTGGAGTGATTTCATTAGCATTTGTCTTTGTTTTCTTTTCTATGTTATAGACTGGTATTTTTTTGTCCAAGTCTAAGATGTATAGGTTGTTGCACAAATTCGCAACCCTGTACAATACATCACCTCAATAAAAGGATAACGAATTATTTTTAATAATAAAACGAAATCCCACATTGTCAAGACAAGTAACCGAGATAATGTTTCTACTCAAATCATCAATATAGAAACATTTTTCTAAGATAACATTCAGACCTGAGGGTAATACCAAAGTGTAGTCCTCGACTTCAATGACAACAACTCTTGCTCCATTTTCGACACAGAGATCAACTTCACCTACGCTCAATCTCCTTCTATTTCTCAAACCTTGTACATTATAGTATATATATGAGACCTACATCCGGTATCCAATTCCTATGATGTAGACATAGAGAGATGAATTTCTATAACATAGATATTACCAACCATCTTATCTTTTTCAAGAATGTTTTCTTCTGAAAATGATTGAAAACATGTGGCGCTATGTGATGCCATTGAATCTACAATAGAATGATGCAAAATGTCAAAATAAGTTTTCAAAATATTTCCACAATAGCCAAATTTGAAATCTCATACAATTTTGTTTTGGTACTAGATTGTGGGCCAAAAATATATAAAGAACCAAACCCAGTCTTGCTTTGGCAAGAATCGTAGGGATTGGGCTCTTTTGGTAGGCAACGTTCAAATCGCATCTCATGCAACTTAACACTTTCCAATTGCATCACTATACAACTTTTCGATGATAGGATGAACATTCCAAATGTTTGAAACCATCCTATCATTGCAAAAACCGCATCCTAGTCAACCGTTGGGTTGTACACCGATCTTTCTAAGTTCAACCATCCCTCGAAACTTCACATTAATAGATACCCAAACAGTTTTTCCACTCTCAGTGGTAGTGATAAAGTTGGGTACCAAACTATGTGATAACTCGCCTCACAAAGAAAACTTGACGGCCCCTGGTCACCCCAAGCGGTTCATATCAGATGTTCGATGCCTTAAGGTTTTTTAGTTTTTCTAAGTCAAACCTTCCCTCGAGGCTTCACATTAATTGACACCCAAACAGTTTTTCCACCTTCCGTGGTAGTGATAAAGTTGGGTACCACATTATGTGACAACTTGCATCACAAAGAAAACATGACGGCCCCTGGTCAGCGTAAGCGGTTCATATCAGATGTTCGATGCTTGACAAGCCCCCAAGTATGGAAGCAATTATATGACTTGGGTTTTAGAGATTTAGTTTTAACTGTTTAACATGCATTTCGTTTTTCATCATTCACGAAATATAAAAATATATAAAGCGAATAAATTGCAATGAATTGGGCTTCTAGTCTATTATAATTCCTTTTAAAATACTTGGTCTTCATTGGGCCACCTCTGTTGGGCTCCAACTCCATGGGTCCATCTTCGACTCATTGGAATTTCTTGGGCATAACTTCTAATCTATTATATTACAATAGATTTTAATTGGCTCGCATACCCCAAATTAAACCATTTTAAAAGAAATAAATAAAACCCTATTCATGCATGAAAAACACATAAAATGCAAGTGCTACATACAAACTCTTTTTAATTAAGCCTATCAATTTTAAAGGGTTGTGTAATTTTTACACTATTAAAATTGATCATGTCATGATCCATTTTAATCAATTCCCTTGTTCATTCATTTTAGTTAAATAATGCATGGAAATATTCACATAATTATGTATGCATTTCACAATTTAAACACTTTAAATTTGGAATCATAAATAAATCATATAAAAGCACAAATAAATACATTAACTAATCTCATTAATTAATTATTTTACTTATCATCTAATTATCATAATCTCATTAAGATAATTATTTAATATTAAAAATTTAAATATTTACTAATTATCCTGATCTAATTAAGATAATTATTTAAAATAAAAAATTTAAATATTTACTAATTATACTAATCTTATTAAGATAATTATTTAAAATTTTAATATTTTAAATATCTTGATAGGATGAGGAAAGATTTAATCTTATCTTTAATTTAAAATTAAATCTGATAAGATAATGTAATTTTATTCAAAATTTTTAAATTAAAATCTTATCAAATTAAAGAAAATCAAAAAAACTCTTTTTTTGAAAAATTTTAGGGCCTTTTGGTTATTAAATTAAAATTCTGGGCTAGAATTTTAGTAGGACACAAAGTCCAGGGACCATTTATGCAATTAAAACACTTTTAAGAGCAACTCTTATTAAGTTTAAAGGGGCGGCAGTGCATAGCAGTAATTTCAGCCCGATTAGGCCATCAGCTCCCCTGCCGTCTCTCTTCTTTAGGGTTTCATGGGGTGGCAGGGGCATTACTGTAAAATTAGCCACTAAGGCTTTTGCCCCCAGCCGCCACCAGCCTGGATCTCTTTGCCAGTATCATCAACTCCAGGCGTCCAATGCCGGTCATCTCTTCCGGTGCCGATAGCTTCTCCCGACAAGACCCTCCCGATCACGGCCTCCAAATAATCGGAGACCGCCGTTCGAAGAACGTTTCGAGAGTCAAGATCTCCGATCGTCCCGACTAGAGAAGATGCAGTAGCAACATTCATCGCTACTCTTCTCGTTCTCGTCTGACCGAGACCTCGCACCAGTAGCCTCCACCATGAAAAATGAAAGCGCCCAGACACCAAGTCTCGCTATCCCGTTTTTTCAGCAAGGCTTGAAACAACCCAGAAAAATCAAAACCCAAATTTCAGGAGGCTACAATTACGAACAATCAAAGTATAACCCAGAAACGAGAAAAAAAAAATTTGACGGAACCCTTCCGCACCAATGGCCCGTTTTCTCGTAAATTTTAAACAACCCTGATTCCTAAATCGATTTCCGGCAAGGAAATTAAACCTATTCAGCCCAGCAAAGATTTTAAACCAAATCATACCAAAACCAAAGCTTGGACAGAACCATTCCGACCAGCCCGTTTTCCCGGTGAGGGTTTCCATAACCCAGAAAAAAAAACTTTTTTCATTTTCCGGATAATTATTTCCCAAAACCCGGCCACATGCCCTTCCGGCAGAACATTCAACAAATAATTGTTAAAATTAAATGTGAACACCACATATGTTCTGCCAGAACAAACAAAAGAACAAAAAAAAAAAAAATCTTTTCAAAACCGTTTGAGAAATCAATTTCCGAGCGGGCAAATCAAGAGAAAAAATTAATTTTTTAGAACAAATTCTTTGTTCAATTAAATTAATTTTAATCATAACACTAAAATTGAAACTTGCTTTGATATCACTTTTAGGATCTAAGGCATGTTTTTCAAAAAATTTCATAGCGCATTCATGTCTAATCTGATTTTAGTGTTGAATTCCTATGTTTCAAAGCATATAACTCTTATCCTTAAAGCGTAATCGATTGCATTCGTTTAAATCTTTTTGATTGTGGTTTTGGTCACCGTAGATTCTTCCTGAAAAAAGCCTCTACTCTCAAGGACGGGAGTCTCATAGAACGGTTTGGTTTTCTATTTTCTCAAAAGAAACGTTGTATCTCTTACTCACGTATCCCAGGATATCACGTATCCCAGGATATGTTTAACAGTTAGATATCACGAAATCGGTAAAATATAAATATTTTAATATTTTAGAATTTTATCTTTTTATTGATTTGGATTTTACCAAAATCATATATCAACCCAGTTACCCATGGATCAGGTTGATGGGTCAAAAACCTCAATTGCAATTAGGTCCCTTGATTTGTTAGCCTATCCCAATTGTTTCTAAGTATTTAATTAACTCTTAATTAATACCATATGAATTTTAATAATATTTAATTAAACCATTTAATCGAACATATTTATCTAAGAATAATAATTATACTTAGTGCAGACAAGATTTCTTATCATCGAACTCTCTTATGTGCGATCCTATATGCTCGTTCTAATATCAGCAATGGATAACACAATCTAATTGATTAATCCATAAGTCATTAGTGGTTTGTAGCAAGACATAATGACTACATAATTCAGAATGGGTGGTCGAATGGTGATTTAACACAAACTTTAAATCATACTACGTACGATCCTCTACATTGATATCCTGTTTAGCATAAGGCATGGAACCATCATCCTTATTTAGCTAAATGTTTACTTGATCTCTTGGAGACACTGATTTTATCAAGCAAATGATAACGGTTATCATTCCTTGTGCACGACCATCCACTTGTCAATTTACTATCAAGTGGCCAAGATATCATCCTTCACTGAAGAGATATTTGTAGTCCCATCACTTCACTCACATGTCTTAGCGTGATTCATAGCATACCAAATCATACCCGTATTTGGTAACCTGTTACGACCCCGTTAGGCATATGCCAAAGTACACTACTCTTCACCTAAGACCATGTAGTGATTTCTGGTCTAAGGATTTTAGTACGAGTACTACTCAAAAGAATCACTCATGATCTAAGTAGTCCATGGAGTGTTTCTTTTGGCGGATTGATCCAATGATATATTTCCAAACATATTCATTTATGTCTTTAGTTAATGTCACTACATCATGGCTAGTGAAATTCTACCAACACTAAACACATACTAGTCTTGTTATATTGACGTTCCCACGTCAATAACCGACTAGGGATAATTTTGTCCTTAGAACATTTTCTGCCTTAAGGGGTTTCACAACCAAGACATTCTGAAGGTTCATTTATAAGCCGATGTTCTAGTATATGGATCATTCCATCATTTATATATGCATAAGTATATTAAACTGATGAAATTAACTCATTTGATATTATATCAATCAGACGACAAAAGTCAATAAATAACCCTCATAAGGGCACATACACCAACAGATGGACCTTTCTCGTCTATTCCTTCCTATTTTCTTCATAAGTATAAATTGAAGCAGCGGAATCACTCATTCAAGAAAACGCACTGTGACTTTAACCTCTTTGTGCGAAAATTATAACAGAAGATGGGTGATGGTTTGTGATGATTTTAGCCAACTAGTGACAATGGTTTTATAGTCCAACCATTCAACTATAACTAACAAAAAAGGGGTGTAAGTTTTATGGCAAGGACAACTCACGTTCTCGCAAGATCACTCAAAGAGATTTTAGGGGTGAGTTAACAACTCGGGGGAGTTTCACACGAAATTTTTAGACAAAAAACAATCTATTAATCTCGAAAATATGGGGGCCTATTTATAGGTAATTACAAGTCTTCTCTTTCTATTCTATAAAGGCAATCTCAAATCCTAGTGATTTAGAGATTAGGAAACAAAAATCCTAATACAACTCTGAAAGGCTTATATTTCCGGCCAATTCGAGATGTAGTACAAAAAAATAAAACACCTAATTAGAATGAAATACTCTATCTATCATAGTTGAATTAGAATAGACTTACAAAACCTTCCAAAACTAAGAAAGTAAACAAACATAATCCTAGTAGGAAAAGACTTGATTTTCCCAACTTCAGTTGGATTCAGGGGAAGCTTGATTTTTGAACTGGGCCTTTGTCTTCCTTAATCCAAACCTCAGCTTTTATTCTTAGGTTTCATTCCTTATCTACATTGTATCTTCAAGTCCATTATCGAATAATCTTGTGATGTTAATGGATTTAGGCTTCCAAATCTGTAGATGGGCTTGGGTCTGTTGGGCCTTGGACTTGATCTTGAACTTTGAAGCTAGAATCAATCCCATCATCTTCTAGGCTCTCGATCTAGTAACTGATCAAACATATGAGCTTTGTTGATCTCTGACACAGAGTTTTTGACCCACAACCAGGTTTACTGAGCCAGAACTTAGGCTGGAGAGACTCCCTTGAGCTTTCTTTTGCGACAGCTGATTCAGTGTAGAGGAAGAACTAGCACTGATTGTTGGTTCTTCTTCTAAAGGAGAGTCTACCACTATAATGTTCATATCATCCCCTCCCTGCCGAAAATGATTCGTCCTCAAATTTGATGTGTCTGCACAATCAAACAAAGGATTAGGAAACACACTAGAAAAACTTTCTAACTTATCGGCTTTAGGACTCTTGGATTTCTTGGAACGTTTTCATGGATATTCTTAAACCTTTTAGTTGACCTTCTTTCTCTATGCCACAATGTCAAAAAAGGATAATAATGCACATTAAAAGTTTTAAGAAGACAACTATGCCCTTGGCAGGGTTGAAATTGCGCAGAACTCCCTCGGGACATCAAGGAATTTTGAATTGCCCTTTGATGCATGTACTATTTTCAATTTCTTAGGATTGACTTTCTTCGACTTACTCTTTTCCTCTCGCATCGTTTCTTGCATGCTATAAACCTGTATAGGAGACAAAGGTAACAAGTTAGCTTTCTTACCATTGAACATGAAGGAATACCTGTTAGTCAGACCATCAAAGGTTACCCTACTGTCATACTTCCAGGGCCTTCCTAGAAGTATATGACAGGCGTCCATTGAAACCACATCACACAATATTTCTTCCTTGATTGGACCAAGGTAGAAGGTGACTAGTGCTTGGTATTAGACATTCTTCTCTCCATATTTTTTGAGCCACTGCAACCTGTAAGGCCTAGGATGGGGCAAACATATTAGTGATAAATCCTTAACAAAAGACTCACATATAACATTTGTGCAACTTCCACCATCTATGATCATTAGATGCTTCTGTTGATCTGTTGTCTTACACCATATATGAAATATGTTGTTGCGCTACGTGGCGTTCAAATCTAGAGAGTATTATGCGTTTAAATAATGAAAAATTATAAGTGTAGAATTTCTTGCCAACAGTCTATCTGGATGCTCATCTAGACAATAACGATGTAAGGAAATGAGGGTTTGTTGATTTTCCTCCTCAACTGCTTCACTGTCTTCAATGAAGAGCTCATCATCCTCTTCACCTTTTTCTATGAGAGGTGGCATCTCCTCAGAATCAATATCACTGTCCTTTTCTTCATCTATTACATATAACTGATTGTCTCTCATAGATTAATTACTTTTATTGGGGCGATTGGCTTGTAGATGTCCAATGCCATTATATTTATAACAAGTAACTGGTTTCTTACTACTCTGAACTACAAAATTTTGAAAATCAGAAGATTTAGGAGGAATAGGTGTGGAGACGTGTGCGTTGGGCTTGGGGGAGGGTGGCGCAGACTTCCTCTGTATGCTGCCACTCTTTCCCTATGACCACCTGCTACAAGAAAACTGTTTCTTACTACTTGTTTCACCCCCGTCTTTGAGGTGCTTCGCAAACAACATAGCTTTCTTAAAACAATCCTCTAAATTTGTGTAACCTGTGAGCTCTATCCACTGACTGATATTTTTGTTAAGGCTACCAAGAAACCTTGTAATTGCTGCATTATTTGAAGGAATTAGTCGGTTCAGGCCAAATAAAAAAATTCACTTTCGTGCTATGCATTCCAGAATCGGAAGCTTTCGATCGAGCCTAAACAATAGTACAAATTCCTTTGAACCCAATCTTTCTTTAACTTGCTAGATTTATTATACCCACTAAAAATTAAATCTTTAAATTAAAGCGAAAAGATTAAAGATTCAACGTTTGTAGCGTGTCCCTCATGAAATCAATTGAGAAAGATTAAAGGTTCCACCTTTAAAGCTTTTCTATCAAGAAATCCCTTGAATATCTCCAAGATAAATCCGGAAGTTGTGTGGGTAACTATCTATCGGATAGATCGGTTCAAGCCTATGAAAACTCTAAAGAAACTTGCCAAAAAAAGCTGAAAATCCACCGAAAGCTTGCCTAAAAAACTGGCCTCCAAAAATCACCCAAAGCCGCCAAAAATCTCACAAAGCCGCAAGAAAAACTGCCCTTCATCGGAAATAGAAAGCCGCCAAAAATGTTAAAGGCCAGCCCGCTGGAAATCCAAATCCGATTGCTTTGAGTTTTCGAGAGAGAGATCAAAACCGAATTCGAGTGGGTCTTAGTTTGACTAGTTCCCTAAGTCCCTCTCTAGGCCTTTCCTTCTCTAGAGGCAAGATTTCTTGTGTCCTCACTAACTTGTGTTTTTAGGGCAAGACCTTATCTATTTATAGGAGTTTCAAGGGAGACCTAAAGTAGTGGGCTTGAGTTGGGCCTTCTAGTTGAACTCTTTATTAATTTCTAAGTCTTTACTAGACTAATTAATACTGATTGACCCAAGGATAATTAGTTAAATAATTAAATCCATTTTGTCAATTAATCCAACACATAATTAATCGTACCACTAACAGATTAATTATGGAACTACCGCTCAAACTGAAATTGCTTCCAGGTAAAACTTTAATTATTCTTTTATCTCCTTACATCAAAGATATAGTGCTCGTCATTTTATTAATTTACTGAAAAATTAATTAATTGACTTCTTCTCATTCGAGATTAGTACCACTCGACCTTATTACTATATCGGACATAAGTCCACCGGCCAGGTTTAGTATAATGATCCTTACAAGCTCATCTCGAGAGCACCATCCCTTCGGACACACCGGTACAAGATTTCCTTTTGTCAAGCAATAGCACAATAAGAAACTAAACGCGTATACCCAACCTACCGAGATTTCTCAACTGACCGCACTCTTTGGCAAATCAATGTACACTATGTCTATTCTTCATGCCTGCTCTAGTCTAGGGATTAAGAGACAGAATACAAGGCTCGAATTAACTATGAATATCAGTACAAGTTAATTCGATCCTACATTGCACCTGCTCAATATGCCCCGGGTATATCTGCATGATTCAATTAGTCTAGACAAACCAATCCCAGAATCACACAATAACCTAAACTGAAAGTATGTCCAAAATGTATCAGTTACGAGCATAATTTATATGTCATAAATTTAACTAATGACGAGATCAACTGTGTGACGCCAAACACCTCATCATCTAGTCATATGATATAAGAGGATAACATATATAACATGTGATTATATATACTGAAACACAATCGATATATAACTGGGAAATAGTTTTTCATACAAGCAAAGCTTTTTAGTATTCAAAACTAACAATCTCCCACTAATACTTAAATATGCATTTTTAAGCATAAAAAACTGGTTTAATACATTTATTCTACGGTCATACCAAAATCCAAAAAACTATCATGGCTGACTCAAGTATCTAACTCTCATGCCCTCCACATGGTTCTCAAAGATTTTTGCAGCCAATGCCTTCATGAATGGATCTGCAAGGTTGTCCGTTGATGTTATCTTTGCCACGATCATGTCTTCCCTCTTTACGATCTCTCGTATCAGGTGGTACTTTCAGTCTATGTGTGTACTCACCTTGTGGGCTCGTGATTCCCTAGAGTTAGAAACTGCACCATTGTTATCACAGTAAACTGTGATAGACCTTGGTAACTCTGGAATCACATCTAAGTCCACTAGGAAGTTCTTGAGCCATACAGCCTCTTTCGCTGCCTCTGATGCTGCAACGTATTCAGCTTCCATTGTGGAGTCCGCTATACATTTATACTTGACTCTCCACCAAACTATGGCTCCACATCTCAGAGTAAACACAAACCCAGAGGTAGACTTGCTCTTGTCCTTATCACCTTGGAAATCCGAATCTGTGTAACTCCTTGGAATCAAATTTTACGCTTGATAGACCAAGACTTAGTCTCTCGTTCTGCACAAATACTTGAGGATGCACTTGACATCCTCCCAGTGAACCTTTCCAAGGTACTATGTTGTCTGCTAACCATGTTAATGGCAAAGTAAATATCAGGTCTTCATACACAACATGGCATACATGAGACTTCCTACTGTAGATACATAAGGAACTGTCTTCATAGCTTCTACTTCCTCAACATTCGTAGGAGACTGCTCCTTAGATAGATGCACTCCGTGTCTGAAAGGTAGAAAATCCTTCTTGGAGTTCAGTATTTTAAAACGAGCCATAATCATTTCTATGTATGAAGCCTGAGAGAGTGTCAGTGAATGTCTCATACAATCTCGAATAATCTTGATCCCAAGGATATGTCCAGCCTTTCCCAAATCCTTTATATCAAATTGTTTGGACAACCATGCCTTTACGTCTGACAATACCTTCTTACTATTGCCAATAAGAAGAATATCATGTACGTAAAGTACAAAAAACACCACCAAGTTTTTGTCACGCCTGCGGTATATACACTGTTCAACCGGACACTGAGTAAATGCACAGGATTAGATTACCTCATCAAAATGGATGTTCCAAGATCTGGATGCTTGCTTAAGTCCGTAGATAGACTTCTTAAGCCTGCAAACCATGTGCTATTGGCCTTCTGCAATAAATCCCTGTAGTTACTGCATGAAGATAGTTTCTTCAAGACTTCTATTAAAAAAAGTTGTCTTAACATCTATCTGCCAAATCTCATAATCTAAATGAGTAGCTAAAACCAAGAGAATCCAGATCGACTTAAATATAGCTACTGGGGAAAAGGTTTTCTCATAATTGATACTTTTTTTCTGAGTATACCCCTTTACTACAAGCCTAGCCTTGAAGGTTTCAACCTTCCCATCTGATCCTCTCTTGCGCTTATCGACCCATTTGCACCCAATTGGTCAATTACCATCACATAGGGCTACCAGCTCCCATACCTGATTTGAGTCCATTGAACCCATTTCAGATATCATTGCCTTTTGCCAAAAATCTGTATCTTTATCTTTGAAAGCCTCATTGTAGTTAACTGGGTCTGGTTCTGAGCACCAGGGACCAAAACCAAAGATTTTCCCAAGCCCATGTACCTCTCAGGTTGTCTCACAACCCTCTCACTAAGACGAGACACAACCTGTGTAAGTGCATCATTTGTGATATCTTGTGCAGTATTATGTAGTTTATCTACTTGTACTGGTGCATCAGGAATATTGCATTGTCCCCTAAGTTCTTCTAGCACAATCTTACTACTTGTTTTGTGGTCTCGAATATAGTCATCTTCTAAAAATCTGGCGTTAGTGTTAACCACCACCTTCTGATCTTTAGGACTATAGAATAAACCACCTTTCGTTCCACTGGGATATCCTACAAACAACATTACTTCTGTTTTTGCATCTAACTTACCCGCATCTACCTTAAACAGATGTGCTGGATAACCCCAAATCCTGAGATGCCTGACACAGGATTTTCACCCAGAACATAACTCCACAGGGGTTGAAGGTTCAGATTTAGATGGTACAAGATTCAGAATGTAATCCACCATCTCCAAAGCATATCCCCAAAATGAATTGGGCAACTCACTGTAACTTCTCATCTCACCATATCCATAAGAGTCATATTTCTCCATTCTGCTACACCATTCTGCTTGGGTGTGCCAGGTGTAGACAACTGGGATTGAATACCCACCTCTGACAAGTAGCTCCTGAATTCGCTAGATAGGTATTCGCCACCATGATCTGATCATAGTGTCTTGATACTTTTACCATGATGTTTCTCCACATCTGTCTGAAACTCTTTAAACATTGACAAAGCATTCGGACTTATGGCGCATTAAGTAAATGTACCCATACCCCGAGTAATCATCTATGAAGGTCACAAAATATTCTAACCCACCTCTAGCTTGAATTGACATAGGTCCACATAATTCAGAGTGAACCAATTCTAAAACTTCTTTGGCCCTATACCCCTTTGCCTTGAAAGGCCTCTTGGTCATCTTACCTTCCAAGAAGGATTCACAATTTAGATAACTATCAATCTCTAATGAACACAAAGGCCCATAATTGACCAACCTCTGAATCCTACTAAGGTTTATATGACCTAGTCTAAGGTACCAAAGATAAGTTTGGTTAATTTCGGACAGTTCTTTTCTTTTATTACGGCTCAATGATTTGTCAATCATTTCAGTGTTTTGCACAACAGGGGAGTTAGTTTTTATCAAGAAGAGATTGTCTACTATTGAACCAGAACATATAAGTTTCTCATTCTTTCTAACATCAACAGAATTATTAGAAAAACAAACTTATAACCATCCAACAAGAGTTTAGAAACTGAAAAACTATTACAACATTATTCTGGAAAATAAGACTTGTCACTCCCACTGCTTTAACTGACATTTTGGTAGTGTCCCTCAAGTAGACTTCCATCTCGCCATCTCTAAGAATTCGAGTTACTTGGAACCCCTGCTAAGAATTACTAACATGATTAGTGGTTCCTGAATCCACACACAAAGTATTTGTGAGAATCACCCCTAAACATGTCTCAGTAACTAAAGTGAAAATGGTCGTACCTTTGAGCTTTGGACAATTCGGCTTTTAATGTCCTGCCTTACCATACTTGAAGGACTTGCCTTTCGGCTTCTTCTTTTTGGCAATGTCTGGCTTAGACCCATGATTAGTAGTCATCAGGGTCTTCTTCTTCTTCTTTCAAGCTTGGGGCCTAGAAGAAGATCCTGAAGCCTTTGCTGTGATTAAAGCTTGCTTCTTCTCTTGGAAAAGGCCTTCAGCAGACACCAATGCAGCTAAGAGCTCAGATAGAGTATAGATTTGCTGATTCATATTATAATTCAGCCGAAACTGCTCAAAGCTTTGAGGCAATCTCTAAAGTATGATGTTAACCTGGGATTTCCCGTCTATATCACCTCTCAATACCTCAATCTCATTGATATTACTAATCATCTCAAGTACATGGTCTCTCACAGGTGTGCCCTCAGCCATCTTGCTAGTCATCAGCTTTCTCAAAACCATTTGTCTTTTTGCTCTGCCTTGGTGACCGAACATCTCCCTTAGGTTAGCCATCATGTCAAAAGTAGAATTCATTGACTGATGCTGATGTTGCAGAACATTCGACATATAAGCTAGAATGTAACACCGCGTCATCTCATCAGCCTTTATCATCTTTTGATAGGCTTCACTATGCTCAGGAGTGGATTCATCATTTGGCATTTCTGGGCATACCATAGTGAGCACGAACTTGTATTGCTCAGCCGTGAGGACAATGTCCAAATTGAATTTCCAATCAATATAATTTGGGCTAGTTAGCTTGTTCTCCTTTTGTGTGACAGATAATGGACTAAACGCCATATCGAAAGTTGAAAATAAATAAATAGAGAAGTTTCATTATTTTATCTTCGTAGAAAATATTAACACCCTCAAAACAATATAATCAAATCCACCAACATCTCATTCACCACGCAAGTCACGAGTGTGAACATTTACGCTAGTCCAAATTCATTTGAGAAGAACCAAATTGATTAATTTCACTATTTAACCAAATGATCTATTGATCAATGAAATTAATAGTCGGTGATTTTAGCCTTACACATAAGTTGCATAACCTCGTTAGGAGGAATAATACAAACAGTATACTAAGTGTATGTCAGTACGTGACTTCTAAGTTTGTTACAAAGGATAGTGCGCCTCAGTTACAGAGGGTTTTGCATTCTCCAATTTAAATCACTATAGTCATCGATGTAGAAATTTAATCTAGTGATCTTATGAATTATACTGATCTGATATGGAGGAAGGCCCTAATGCCAACACACAATTCTATTCACATCACATCTGAATTCGTAATGGAGGCCATGGGGATATCAAGCAACCCGCTCCCATTTAGATTTTTAAATTGAGAGTTTTTCCGGTTTTAACATGCAATTTCTTAACCTTAGTTATTTGCACCCAAAAAGCCACATGTTTTCAATCATGCATCAAAACATAAATTAAAAAACATGCAAACAACAATCATGACAATAAAAGTGGAAAATTAATGCAAAATTAAAATTTCCCAACTATTATGACCTTCTCAATTGTTGCTTCCATCCGTTGCCTTGTAGATGAGTCCGTCGCGTTGCTCCTACTCGTTATTTGGACTTTTTGCAAATCGTCCAGATTTTCTCGATTTTCTACGTAATTCTTGGAACCACCTAACTTACGATAAACCAAAAACCCACAAATCCAAGCTATCCACAGTAATGTCTTCGTTATTAGATATTTTTCTAAATACAAGGCTTGATTTTATAGGAAAATAAAAATGACATTTTCATAGAATAAATCCTACTATAGATTTAATCTAATCCTACACGACTTCTAGGTCGTGGTTATTACTATTACACACATTCACATTCAAAAAACCAACCCGGACATGTCCCAACGTTTATAAATAAAAACGAGAATGCATAAACCATAATAGTTAGGATAATAACCAGCTGCAATAAAAGCCCATAACAAATTGAACAAGTATAAAGCCAAAACCTCGGCTCTGGTACCCATTGAAGGAATTAGTGGGTCCGTGCCAAATCAAAATTTTCACTTTCGTGTTATGTAATCTAGAATTGGAAACTTTCGATCGAGCCAAAACACTTGTACAAATTCCTTTGAATCTGATATTGCTTTAACTTGTTCGATTTATTGTTGAATCTTTAAATTAAAGAGGAAAGATTAAAGATTTGACATTTGTAGTGTGTCCCTCAAGAAATCAATTGAGAAAGATTAATGGTTCCACATTTGAAGATTGTCCCTCAAGAAATCCCTTGAATATCTCCAAGATAAATTAGGAAGTTGTGTGGCAACTATCTACCGGATAGATCATTCAAAGTCCATGAAAAGTCTCAAGAAACTCGCTAAAAAAAGCTGAAAATCTGCCAGAAGCTTTCCTAGAAAACTGGCCGTCGGAAATCTCAAACAGCCGGTGAAAAACCTGCCCTTCACTGGAAATAAAAAACAACCGCTTAAAAGGTTGAAGCCCAGCCCATCGGAAATCCAAATCCAATTTCTTGGAGTATTTGAGAGAGATCAAAACCGACTTTGAGTGGGTCTTAGTTTGACTAGTTCTCTAAGTCACTCTCTATGCTTTTCTCTCTCTCTCTAGAGGCAAGATTTCTTGTGTCCTCACTAACTTGTGTTTTTAGGGTAAGACCTTATCTATTTATAGGAGATTCAAGGGAGACCTAAAGTAGTGGGCTTGAGTTGGGCTTTCTAGTTGGTCTCTTTATTAATTTCTAAGTCTTTACTAAACTAATTAAAACCAATTGACCCAATAATAATTAATTAATTAATTAAATCCACTTTGTCAATTAATCCAACACATAAGTACCACTAACGGATTAATTATGGAACTACCGCTCAAACTGAAATTGCTTCCGGGTACAAATTTAACTATTCTTTTATCTACCTATGTCAAAGATATAGTGCTCGCCAATTTGTTAATTTACTGACAAATTAATTAATTGACTTATTCTCATCCGAGATTAGTACCACTCGACTATATTACATTACCGGACATACGTCCACCGACCGGGTTTAGTATACTAATCCTTACGAGCTCATCTCGAGAGCGCCATCACCCCGAACGCACCGGTACATGGTTTTCTTTCGACAAGAAATAGCACAATGAGAAACTAAACACGTATACCCAACTTACCGAGATTATAGGCCTCGAATGACCGCACTCTTTGGCAAATCAAAGTACACTATGTCTAATCCTCATTCCTACTCTAGTATAGGGATTAAGAGACAAAATACAAGGGTCAAATTAACTCTGAAGATCAGTAAAAGTTAATTCGATCCTACATTGGTCCTGCTCAATATGCCCAGACATATCTGCATGATTCATTTAATCTAGACAAACCAATCTCAGAATCACACAGTAACCTAAACTGACAATATGTCCAAACTCTCAGTTACGAGTATCATTTATATATCATAACTTTAACCAATGATGAGATCTACTGTGTCACACCAAACACCTCATCATCTAGTCATATTATATAAGAGGACAACATGTATAACATGTGATTATATATACTGAAACACAATCGTTATATAACGGGGAAATAGTTTTTTATAAAAGCAAAGCTTTTTAGTATTCAAAACTAACATCATCATCCACATAGATTTATGCTCTATAATGGAGGGACTCGAGTTTACTGTAATACTCTGCAACAGTTTGCGATCCTTGGATACAACTATACAATTTTCAATGTAAATCATGAATAAAAGACGATGGAATAAACTTACTGCACAAGAGTGACTTGAGTTCTTCACAACTCGCGACCGGAGTATGTTCCATACGTCGCCGTTCTCGAGTTATTGCTACCCACCAAATTGCTGCATGATGGTTGAATTTTGTGGTGGCTAATCTGATTTTTCGCTCCTCTATGAAATCGTTGGCATTGAAGATCTGCTCAATCTGAAACTGCCAATCAATATAAGCTTGAGAATCATATTTCCCTACAAATTCAGGATTTTCAAAGTGAAGGTTATCTTAATATCTAAAAATAGGAGCTCTATAGCGTGCAACTCGGGCCACTGAATCATTAGAATCACAATTAGAGTTGGAAGAAACTTCAGGATTTCTTTCAATTCTGGGATCCTGATTAGGCCTTCTCTGCCGTGGAAATCCTACAAATTGGTTAACTGATCCTTCCCTACTATTTGTTTCTATATTTCCAATACATTAGTTCATCTCTGTTAACTACATTGAGATTGGCTGCCTAGGTTCCTCGACTTCTTGATCAACAATATCTTTTGGGGCTGTATTCTTAGTAACACGAACCATCTTGCAAAAGAAGGTAAATAACCAAGAAGACTACCAAGTAATATAGCAAATAAACAAAAATAAGAAAACAAAACAAACAAAAACAAAAACACAAAACAAAGAAAGAAAAAAAAAGAGAAAACCAGGAAAATAGTGAAATGTGCTGAGTCGTAAAGGGGCGGCCACGTTTGCATCGTGAAGTTAAGGCGCGGCTTGCGGTCATGACCCGGTGGCAATTCTACTACTGGGTTTTCGACCTTACTCTCAACGACTTCTTACTCTTTCTATACGGGTTTCCTCTTTTCAAGACTCAATAACAAAAACTCAAAACTCAAAAGACACAAAAAAAAAAAAAAAAAAAAAGACTCAAAATCAAACTAGCAATCAAATGACAAGCCTAACAAACAGTAAAAATCTGAAACAAAACAAAAGGTGACAAAAACAAGTACTATATAATATAGATGTTTATTAAGTCACATAAAAGCACAACAAACCCAAAAATCAGCAGTACTCTCTCGAGTCAAACTGTGATCCCTCAAGAACATGAGCTCAACTACCGAAGAGAGAAAAGAGTTTATACACACACCGAGCAATATAACCTTAGGGCAATTGACGACCCTATACTCCCTGCTTCAAGGTGTGATCACTCCTATCTCCGAATTCAGTTTGCTTCCCTACTATATTTAGAACTCTTACTTTTGTAACCTCAGCTTGTCTTTTTCTTTATTTAGCCAGACTTTTGTAGAAGAGCTTTTCTTTTATAGATTTTTTTAGATTCATAAGATTTGCTCTTTGGTTCTTGCCTCTTCTCACTATATTTAAACTTTTTCTAAGAGTTCAGAACTGCTATCTATTTGCGAGGGAAATTTCTACCTCAAGTACACAACAAGAAGGTAAGGTGATCAAGCTTTAAGTATTCTCAAGACAATCACAACTCAACCTTAAAGAGCACCCACTTACCTCAGAGTTGTCAAACTCCGTGCTCCTCGTGCACTGATTTTTGAAAATACGTTTCACCTCTGCAAGTTCCAAACTCGTGCTTCCTGTCAGAATAATCCAAAAATAGATCAAATAGAAAAAAAACAACATTGACACTAGAAAGAAGACACATAACATTAAAAAATTACTTATAGTTACAAAAAGGGTATTTTGGTAGATTTTTGGCAAGTTTGGAAGGCATTTGACTAGGGGTAAAAATGATTTTTCTACCACTAGAACTCGACACTAACAAAAATTGAATCTAGAGGGGGACTTCTAGACTAAAAAAATCACACAAAATGACTAAAAAATGAACAAACGCTTGGTTCCTTAAGGGGGCCTCAAACACTGGTTTCTGGATATTTGGACTGAAAAGTGGACTGATTTTCAACCAATTGGCTCAAGATATTTTTGAAACTATGGGGATACGTTTGAAATCAAAAAGAAACAAAAAACTCGAAAAAATATTATAAGAATAGGACAAAAATGACCTTAAGCTCTGATACCAATCTGACGGGTGATCTTATTCATAATTCAAGTCAACATGAAAGCGAAGCTGACAAACTAGTTACTATACGAAAAAACCCTTGTGTTGATGGAATTTTCTCGTCTATTCCTTCCTATTATCTCCACAAGTATGAATTCAAGCGGCAGAATCGCTCAATTCAAGAAAACACATTGTGACTTTAACTTCTTTGTGCAAAAATTATAACAGAGGATGGGTGATGGTTTATGATGATTTTACATGACAATGATTTTGTAGTCCAACCATTCGACTATAACCAACAAAAAAGGGGTGTAAGTTTCCTCACAAGGACAACTCACGATCTCGCAAGATCACTCAAAGAGATTTTAGGGGTGAGTTAAGAACTCAGGGGAATTTCACAGTAAATTTTTTGGCAAAAAAAAAATCTATTCATCTCGAAAGAATGGGGGCTTATTTATAGGAAATTACAAGTCTTCTCTTCATATGCTATAAAGGTAATCTCAAATCCTAATGAATTAGAGATTAGGAAACAAAATCTAATAAAATTCCGAAAGGCTTATATTTTTGGCCAATTAGAGATGTAGTACAAAACAAATAAAACTCCTAATTAGAAAGAAAAAATCCATCTATCCTAGTTGAACTAGAATAAACTTACAAAACCATACAAAACTATGAAAGTAGACCACTTGATTTTCCCAGTTTCAGTTGGATTCTGGGGAAGCTTGATTTTCAAAATGGGTGTTTGGCTTCCTTAATCCAAACCTCAACTTTTATTCTTGGGCTTCATTCCTCATCTACATTGTATCTGCAAGTCCATTATTGAATAATCGTGTGATGTTAATGGGCTTGGGCTTCTAAACTGTAGATGGGCTTGGGCCTGTTGGGCCTTGGACTTGATCTTGAACTTTGAAACTAGACTCAATCCAATCATCTTCTGGGCTCTCAATCTAGTAAACTGGTCCAACACATGAGGCTTGTGGATCTCTGATACAGAGTTTTTGACCCATAACCAGGTTCACTGAGCCAGAACTTGCTCTGGAGGGACTCTTTTGAGCTTCCTTTTGCGCCAGCTACTTCAGTGTAGAGGAAAAACTGGCACTGATTGCTGGTTCTTTTTCTAAAGGAGTGTCTACCGTTATGTTGTTCACATCATAGTTGTACATTTGTTCTTTGGAAAGTCCACCTTCCAATGTCCCATCTGACACGCTTGAAGCACTTGTCTTTCGGCTTCTTCTATGCCATCCCATTTTAGGCACCATTTGTGCCTTCTGGCCCTTTCCATTGAGCTTCCTCTTCTTCTTTCTAGTTTTGGGCCCAGAACAAGATGCAGAAGTTTTGACTGTGACTAAAACCTACTTCTTCTATAGAAAAAGAACGTCAGCCTGAAGGAAACAGAACAAGCCCGGGCTAAATAAAAAATCTCACTTTCGGGCTATTCATTCCAGAATCTGAGACTTTTGACTCATCTCAGGCTCAAATTCATTTCCCCTAAATGGATCTAGGCTTATACTATTTTAATTTATTAAAACAACGCTCAAAGATTAGATCTTTAGCTAAAACGGAGGGATTAAAAATTATACCTTTGAAGTGAGTCCCAAGCAATAAGAAAACCAAATCTTTAGGAAAGAAAAATCCATGCAAAATCCCAAGGATAACTCCAAACGACCTCGGACTTGGGTGGGCAAGTAACTATGAGATGGCTAAAGGCACTGGCGAAGAAATCCAAAGAAACCCACTTCAAGAATCCGCAGATATGAAAACAGATCTAGCCTGTGAACTGATCCTAATACGAAAACCCACTTCAAGAATTGACCTTTGCTCCTAGATCTAGACTTTAGCGAACCCTTAGGTGAGCCAAAGGATCAACACAACAAAGTGGGATTGAATATCCATAGTTAATATATTGCATGTTAAAATGTAAAAATCCTCAAACTTAAAAAACTAAGTGGGAGTGGGTTGGTATATATCCCCACGGCTTCCATTACGAATTCATATGTGATGTGGGTTAGACTGACGCGCTGGCCAAGGGCCTTCATCCTTAAAGATAAGTCTTAAACCCACAGATATCACTAAATTGAATTCTAAAGGGATGACTGTAGTGAATTTAATTGGAGAAAGTTGCGACACCCTCGCTAAACGATGGTGCATTAGTATCATAAGTAACAAACTTAGAAGTCACGTAATGGCATACACTTAGTTTACCGTTTGTAGTATTCCTCATAAGAGGTTATGCTATTTATGTGTACGGTTAAAAGCATCAACTATTAATTTCATTGATCATAAGATCGTTTGTTAGATAATGGAATTAATGAACTTAGGCTCTTCTCAAACAAATGTGGGTTGGCATAGATGTTCACCTAAAGTGACTTGCGTTAATCCCGGTGTTAGAGATGTCGGTGGGAGAATATATTATTTTAAGGATATCAATATTTTTGAAAAAGAATATTGAAACTTGAATGTTTATTTTTCAGTTAGAATATTGAAACTTGAATGTTTATTTTTCAGTTGTTGATATGTCGTTCAACCCACTAGCTGTCATACTGATTCAGAACAAACTTACGGGTCTTAATTACATTGACTGGATATGTAACCTGGACATTGCCCTTCCTGCCGAAGGTTACAAGTACGTGCTCACTGAGGAGTGATCTTAAACCCAGTGATGATGTCACCCCTGAGCAGCGAGAGACATATACGTGGTGGTAGAAGGCTGATGAGATGACCATGTGCTACATCTTGGATTCTATGTCTAGTGTACTGTAACACTAGTATCGGTTGTTTACCTCAGCCTACGATATAATGCTCAACCTCAGGGAAATGTTTTGACATCAGGGCAGAGCATCCAAGTAGTTAGCTATGATGAAACTCATGAATGGTAGGATGGCTGAGGGCTATTCAGTGAGGGATCACGTACTGGACATGATGAGCTGCATCAGTGAGATTGAGGTATTTGGAGGTGATATTGATGTGGAGACGCAGGTCGATATCATTCTCCAGAGCTTGCCCCCCAGTTTTGAGCAGTTTCGGTTGAACTACAATATGGGCAAGCTCTCATATTCAATTCCAGAGCTCATAACTGCATTGCTGTCCGCTGAAGGTCTCTTCGCTGAGAACAAGCAAGCTTTGGCTATTGTTGGACCCTCAGTTTCCTCTTTAGGCCCAAAGCCAGAAATTATAAGAGGAAAAGGGGTCAGAAGCAGTGGTTGATCATGGACCTAAGGCAAGTGCTTCAGATATGACAAGGCTAGACAATGGAAGAAGGACTGCCTAAAGCCTCGAGGTATGTGTAAATTTTCCCTAGTTATTGAGATGTTTTTAGCGGCGATTCCCACATATACTTGGTGTGTGGATTCAGGAGCCACTAATCACGTTTGTAATTCTTTGCAGGGGTTCCAAGTGACCCAGCTACTTAGAGAGGGAGAGTTGCAGGTCTACCTTGGGGATACTACCAGAGTTTCTGTTGTTTTAATGGGAGTTTTATGTCTTTATTTTTCAGACTCTATTTTACATTTGAGAGATTGTCTATATGTACCCAGTTTTAGAAAGAATTTACTTTCAGTTTCAAAATTTCTTTTGGATGGTTATAAGTATGTTTTTTATGATAATTCTATTTTTATTAGAAAGAACCAGAGGCTTATATGTTCCAGTACATTGGTTGACAATCTATTTTTAATTAAGACAAACTCCCCAGTAGTGCATAATACAGAAACTAATAACTCATTACCGAATCATAGTAAGAGAAATGAGTCTTCCCTTTTGAATCAAACTTATATTTGGCACATGAGACTAGGTTACATCAACCTTAGTAGGATTCAAAGGTTGGTCAATAATGGGCCCGTGGCTTCATTGAAGATTGATAGCTATCTGACCTATGAGTCCTGCTTATAGGGTAAAATGACCAAGAGGCATTTCAAGGCAAAAGGGTATAGGGCCAAAGAGGTTTTAGAGTTGATTCATTCTGACTTGTGTGGGCCTATTTCAGTTCGGGCTAGAGGAGGTTATAATTATTTCGTGACATTCACAGATGACTACTCTAGATATGGATACATATACTAGATACACCACAAGTCTGAATGATTTGGTCAGTTCAAAGAGTTTATGGCTGAGATGGAGAAGCATCTGGGTAAAAGTACCAATACCCTGCGATATGTTCATGGTGGTGAATACCTTTTTAGTGAATTTAGGTCCTATTTGTCAGAGCATGGTATTCAGTCGTAGTTGTATGCACCTGGCACACCACAGCATAATGGTGTAGTAGAGAGGAGGAACAAGACTCTTATGTATGGTTAGATCGATGATGAGTTATAGTGAGTTTCCTACCTCGTTTTGGGGTTATGTCTTAGAGACAGCGTGTTATCTCCGTAATCTTGTATCATCTAAATCTGTGCCTACGACACCCATAGAGTTGTGGACTGGGTGAAAGCCTTTTTCCTGAAATTCTAAAGGGGCATTTTTTAATCCAAAAGGCATAACATTGCACTCATAATGACCAAATAGAACTGTAAAAGCCATTTTCTATCTATCCTTTGGGTCAATTTGTACTTGCTAAAATCCTGATTTCATATCAAATTTTGAAAATACTTTTGCATTGTAGATCCTTTTTAATAAAACTCTTTTATTAGGAATGGGTATCAATCCATTGTAATACTTTGCTAAAAGGTTTATAATTTATGACCAATCATGGGACTCCCCTTTCTTTTTCTGCTTACTTTTGAACATAAAATGCTTCACAACTCCGAGGAGATTTAGATGGAGTAATCAATCCTTTGTTTATTAATCATTCCATTTCCTTTTTACATATCTCTAATAATTTTGAGTTCATTTGTATAGGTCTATCCTTAGTTGGTGTACTTCTTTCATTAAGATTCTTTTCATAGGGTAAGCTTACTAAATGTTTTTTTCTATCCCAAAAAGCAATAGGAATGTCTTAACAGACTTCTTGTCTTATTCTTTCCTCTAGATTCTTTATTTTTTCTTGTAATCTTAAATCTTGTAATTGTTCTTCTATTCTAACATAACTCTTCTTTTCCTTAAAAAAAATTGATATTTTTTATATTATATTAATAGTATAAATTTGTTGGTAAATAGAGTTACTTTGTAATAACAATAATTCTTTTCGTTTTACTGGAGATAAAAACCTAAAAAAAACTTTTGATCCCTTTATTTTAGTACCTACTCCTTGTTCATCAACCCAAAAAGGATACATCTGTGTCAAAAAAGGAGTTCCTAAGATAGATTGAATATTCAAGTCCTCTACCATAATAAGATGATGTCTTTTAGTTGTCTCATCTGATTTTTTAATGGATTGATTTCAGTTTGTAAATCTATTGTACTATTCTTCCTAAATGAATTATCAGTGGAATAAGTATGTAATAATTTAGAAATACTAAATGGTTCTATGATTTTAACTGTATCTTGTTCCTCTATTAATATTAAATCCTTTAATTTAAGTAAATAAGTGGTTTGTAATTCTGAAGGTAATTCCTGAATTAAATCAAATAAAAGATGTTTTTGTTCTTTATTGTTATTTTGAGGATTAGTCCTAATCATATTAATCAAATTATTACAACTACATTCTGGTTCACTTGATTCAGAAATACTATAAAAATCATCGTTATAGTCATATGAATTTTCTTGTACCAAAGAAATCTCATTTACCAATTTCTCTTTTAAATCTAAATCTAATTCAACAAATTTATCCAATATTTCATTAATCATTTTCTTGTTTTGCAGGCATTAGCCTTATGTCCTTTTTCCCCACACTTATAACAAATAACATTCTCCTAATTATACTTCTTTTTATACCTTTTATTTTTATAATATTTCTTATTGTCATCATATCTTGGTGGTTTCTTTCTTCTATAAACTATTCTTTTCTGCTTAAAAGCAGTCGAAGGAGCTTTTATTCCAGTTATTCCAAAAGCTTCACAAAATGAGCCTAATTCTCATCTTTTATTTCCATATTTAGCTTGAAATTTTAAATCCTGACATGCTGTCAAAGCTTCTTTCTTTACAAATACAAATAATTACCCATAAGGCATATCATTAAAATTTATTAATTCTGTGCCCATTTCTTTTTGTAAATTTGTCATCACCTTTTGTGAGAATAAACTAGGCAATCATGTAACAAATTTTTCTTTCCATATATGAGAATTACTATCTGGTCTTTCTAATACATGATTTAGAAACATATCCTTATGCCATCTAAAATCAGATAAACTTGGACATTGTAAATTAGTCAAAAAAATCTTTGAAGAAGTTAATGCTTCATTAGGATTTCCAACAAAATGCATAGCTATCGTATAAATCAAAAAATCACAACAATCATTTGTATTAGTAATATTCCCTTCTGTATCCTCCTCTGATCTCATATAATCCATTATAGACATTTTATCTTTAAAACTTAAGGAATTATCCCACCAATATTTTAATTGACCTGTAAATCCTGTTATAATTAAATGACATGCATCTTTTTCTGACATATTTTTCAATCTATATGTTGTTTTTGCCATTCCAATTTCTTGTAATGTATTCAAAATTTCATACTCACTCCTACCATCTATATTCCAGTTAGTTAAAGAGTTTCCATCATCACTGTTAGATCTAAATTTTGCCCGCTCTTCATACTGAATATCTGGTGGTGTTGGTCTAGGATAATAAGTCCTTGTTTCTATTTTTTTTCCAATTATTCCTATTTGGATATCTAGGTTTTCTTCGTATCCTGTTGATATCATGTGATTGCCCCTCTAATAGTTCCTCTTCTATTTCATTTATTTGTTGTATGACTTCATTATCAGAATCAGAACTACTAGAATAATCCTCAGAATCTATCTTTTTATCTATCATATTTATTTTTGAAGGACCAGGAACAAGGTTAGAATTCAATTTTTCCAATGTTTGTGATATATTTTCCATTAAAGGTGTCTGTAAACTATTAGAAGGTAATTTTATTTTATCCTTTTCCGTGATTAATACATTAGGTTGAAAATGAGGAAATGAATAACTATCAGGAAATTTTTGACTATGATTAGGTAAAGATTTAATATCTACAGATAAAGAATCTAATTGTTTAGTTATATGATGTAATACTACATTTGAATTATTATGCTGCATATGTAATTTTTTTATGTCTTCCATCTTAATAGATTCATTATTATCTTTGGCATTTTTAAATGGCGATGCAATTAATTCACTATGAGTTGTATCTATCTTTAATGTATGTAAAGGAGAATAAGTCTGAGCTACTATTGTTCGATCCCCTAATTTCCATTTTTTTGCCAAATTCATCTGTACATTAATATGGGATAATGTATATACATCTTCTATACCCAATTTAGTAAAATAATTTTCTAACCATGTATAGAAATTAAACGGAGTATTATGTCTCTTTAAATCCATTATGCATTCTCTTTGTAATTTATCCTGATATTGAGAGTCTAATTTTTTATACCAATTTCTTTGTTCTAAATACTCGTCATCTTCTAAATCCTCTATTAATTTATCAAAATTTATGGTGGTTACTCTAGTAATAATATTAATATCTCCCTACATCTGAGAGGCTGTTAGTGACAAAGGTGGAGAGTGATAAGAATTTATTTCTAGAATTGGATTTTTATGATAAACTTGAGTCTTTGTAAAATTTTGTGTGAAATCCTCAATACTTGACGTTGATCTTCTATAAGGTTGGAAAGGAATATCGCATGAACTAGTAGTATTATATCTAAAAGAATTAAACTTAACTAAAACTGTGCCATCCTCGGCTTCTATTATTTGTGATACTTCCCTACGTTCAATAATTCTACACGATTGCTGACTTTCGACCTGGAATTCATCTGGTATTGTTATTTCATTCCATTTTAATCTTTTGGGAGTATAAGTTTTTGAATGTTCATTATCTATTTGTAATAAAACACTTTCTTCTTTAACTGTTGGATACATTCTAAATTTAGGATTCAACTGACTACTCATTAATTTATAATAGATTCTATACATTACAACAAACTGTTCTGTTAATTTTTCAAATTCATCTCCTTGTATGTGAATATCTAAAATATGATAATTCAATATTAATGGATTTGTCAATGATACCTTGAAATTAGGAGCACAATTAAAAAATATTGGAGCATTACAAATATTAGTCTGAATTAATGCTAACAAAGAAGTCTTATATTTTTATTAACCTCTTGTCTCTTAATGCTACATAAATGGGAGTATCTACACCAATATGAACTAAAGATTTTATTGCAATCTGATTTAATCCAAAATGAACAAATCTATATCCTTTATCCAAATAATTCCTTATGGAAATATTAGACAATAATGATGAAGAATTAAATTTTTCTTGAATATTAAATGTTTCTTCATGAGTTTTAATACTGAGAGCAGTTTTAAAATCAAAGATCCTATCTTATAGATTGTCTCTATATTCAATTCTAGAATAGACCAATAATTAAAATTGCTATGCATTATTTATTCTTTGCTTTGAACAATCCTTTTAGTATTATTACTATTATTATTTAGGATTTTTCGTAGTATATTAGTTATAATATTGCACTAGAATATAAACATTATCAATGTAAAATAGAGGGATCAGTGGGAGACTTCACCGGGAACACCAACTCTATGTGGCTTACCAACGGACTTACAATATAAAAACCACTTAACCAAGCACTATATTGACAAAGATGATGTTAATAAAATAATGCACTATATGGCTTTGATACCAAAATAAACCTAGGGTTTGAGGAAGGCTTACTTGATTGAAGGAAGATTATGATGAAATATAAACCAGAAGCTGTAGCTACATATAGTTGATGAAGAAAATATATTGGGGCCTCGTGTAGGAAGATGAACACCAAGATATAATCCTTAAGATTCTTCTTTATTATTTTTAGAATACTGGTACAAGACTATTGTTTGCAATGAGAGTATTTGGAGAGCTTGAAGTAGTCGTCGAAAGAGTTCTGCCGATTCTCCTAGCTTACATTCTAATTTATAGATACCAAATTATACTATGCTAAGATATTGATGGTCTAGGCTATGGTCCACTACCATCAATGGATACTATTACAAAATGCTGAATACATTGAATTATGGCATGTTAATAATTATCCAATACTACTGATCTTGAGACAAATGGTAAAGCAAATATCTGCTAACCATGCCAACGGTAAAGCAAATATCAGGCATCGTACATAACATAACATACATGAGACTACCCATTGCAGATACATAGGGTACCGCCTGCATTGTATCTATCTCCTCAACAATCTTGGGACACTGCTCTTTGGATAAATGCACTCCATGCCTGAAAGGTAGTGAACCCTTCTTGGAGTTCTGCATGTTAAAACGGGCCAGAATTGTGTCTATGTATGAAGCTTGGGAGAGTGTCAGAGAATGTCTCCTACAATCTCGAATTATGTTGATCCCAAGGATATGTCCAGCTTCTTCCAAGTCCTTCATATAAAACTACCTGGACAACCATGTCTTTACGTCTGACAACACCTTGCTAATCAGAAGAATATCATCTACGTAAAGTATGAGGAACGCCACCATATCACCATCACGCCTACGGTATACACATAGCTCATCTGGACACTGAGTGAATCTATAGGACTGGATAACCTCATTAAAATGAATGTTCCAAGATCTAGATGCTTTCTTAAGTCCATAAATAGACCTCTTAAGCCTGCATACCTTGTGCTCTTGGCCCTGAACAATGAAACCCTTTAGTTGCTGCATAAAGATGGTCTCCTCAAAACATCCATTAAGGAAAACTGTCTTGACGTTCATCTGCCAAATCTTATAGTCCATATGAGCAGCTATGTCCAAGAGAATCTGGATCTACTTAAGTATAGCTACTGGGGAAAAGGTTTCATCATAATCGATACCCTCTTTATGAGTATACCTTTTCGCCACAAGCCTAGCCTTGAAGGTCTCAACCCTCCCGTCAGATCCTCTCTTTCCCTTGTAGACCAATTTACACCCAATTGGCCAAAACTCATCAGGAAGGTCTACCACCTCCCAGACCTGATTTGAGTCCATAGAACCCATCTCAGCAATAATAGCTCTTTGCCAAGAATATGTATCTGTATCCTTGAGAGCCTCATTGTAGCTAACTGGGTCTGGTTCATGGGTGCCAGGGATAAAGTCCGAACACTCACCCAAACCAATGTACCTCTCGGCCTGTCTGACAACCTTCCCACTACGATGAGGCGCAGCCTGTGTAAGAGCATCATCTGTGATAGTGTGTGCAATATCATGTGGTACGTCTTCCTATAATTGTGCATCTAGAATACTAGAATGACTTCTGAGCTCTTCCACTACTACCTTGCTGCTAGACTTGTGATCTAAAATATAGTCCTCCTCAAGAAATTTGGCATTGGTGCTGACCACCACCCTCTGATCCTGAGGACTATAAAATAGACCAGCTCTCGTTCCTTTGGCGTAGCCGACAAACAGCATAACCTTTGATCTCGCATCTAACATACCTGCATCTACCTCGAGCACATGTGCTGGACAACCCCAAATACTGAGATGTCTCAGACTAGGCTTTCGCCCAGTTCGCAACTCTATGGGTGTCGTAGGCACAGATTTAGATGACACAAGATTAAGGAGATAACATGTTATCTCTAAGACATAACCCCAAAACGAGGTAGGAAACTCACTATAACTCATAAACGATCTAACCATATCCATAAGAGTCTTGTTCCTCCTCACTGCTACACCATTCTGCTGGGGTGTGCCAGGTGCAGACAACTGGGACTGAATACCCTCTTCTGACAAATAGGACATAAATTCACTAGAAAGGTATTCACCACCATGATCAGATCATAGGGTCTTGGTACTTTTACCCAGATGTTTCTTTATCTCAGCCTTAAACTCTTTGCACTGACCAATTTATTCAGACTTGTGGTGCATTAAGTATATGTATCCATATCTAGAGTAGTCATCTGTGAATGTCACGAAATACTCATAACCTCGTCCAGCCCGAACTGACATAGGCCCACACAAGTAAGAATAAATCAACTCTAAAATTTTTTTGGCCCACACCTAAGCATAGTAAAAAATTCCCGGATAGTTATTCATTTTCTCATTTTCAACCTACTGTATTAATCACGGAAAAGGATAAAATAAAATTACCTTCTAATAGTTTACAGACACCTTTAAGGGAAAAGATATCACAAACATTAGAAAAATTGAATACCAACCTTGCTCCTGGTCCTTCAAAAATAAGTATGATAGATAAAGATATAGATTCTGAGGATTATTCTAGTAGTTCTTATTCTGATAATGAAGTCATACAACAAATAAATAAAATAGAAGAGGAACTATTAGAGGAACAACCATATGATATCAATAGAATACGAAGAAAACCTAGATATCCAAATAGGAATAATTGGAAAAAAGCATAAACAAGGACTTATTATCCTAGACCAACACCACCAGATATTCAGTATGAAGAGTGGGCAAAATTTAGATCTAACAGTTATGATGGAAACTCTTCAACTAACTGGAATATAGATGTTAGGAGTGAGTATGAAATTTTGAATACATTACAAGAAATTGGAATGGCAAAAACAACATATAGATTGAAACATATGTTGGAAAATGATGCATGTCTTTTAATTATAACAGGATTTACAGGTCAATTAAAATATTGGTGGGACAGTTCCTTCAGTTTTCAAGATAAAATGTCTATAATGGATCATATGAGATCAGAGAAGGATGCAGAAGGGAATATTAATACAAATGATTCTTGTGATTTTTTGATTTATACGATAGCTATGCATTTTGTTAGAAATCCTAATGAAGCATTAACTTCTTCAAAGAATTTTTTTGACTAATTTACGATGTCCAAGTTTATCTGATTTTAAATGGTATAAGGATATGTTTCTAACTCATGTATTAAAAAGACCTGATAGTAATTCTCCTATATGGAAAGAAAAAATTGTTACAGGATTGCCTAGTTTATTCTCACAAAAGGTGATGACGAACTTACAAAAAGAAATGGGCACAGAATCAATAAATTTTAATGATATGACTTATGGGCAATTATTTGCATTTGTAATGAAAGAAGCTTGGACAACATGTAAGGATTTAAATTTCAAGCTAAATATCGAAATGAAAGATGAGAATTACGCTCATTTTGTGAAGCTTTTGGAATAACTGGAATAAAAGCTCCTTTTACAGCTTCTAAACAGAAAGGAATAGCTCATAGAAGAAAGAAACCACCAAGATATGATGACAATAATAAATATTATATAAATAAAAGGTATAAAAAGAAGTATAATAAGGAGAATGTTATTTGTTATAAGTGTGGGGAAAAAGGACATAAGGGTAATGCCTGCAAAAGCAAGAAAAAATTAATGAAATATTGGATAAATTTGCTGAATTAGATTTAGATTTAAAAGAGAAACTAGCAAATGAGATTTCTTTGGTACAAGAAAATTCAGATGACTATAACGATGATTTTTATAGTATTTATGAATCAAGTGAACCAGAATGTAGTTGTAATAATTCTATTAATATGATTAGGACTAATCCTCAAAACAACAATAAAGATAAAAAACATCTTTTATTTGATTTAATTCAGGAATTACCTTCAGAATTACAAACCACTTATTTCCTTAAATTAAAGGATTTAATATTAACAGAGGAACAAGATATAGTTAAAATCATAGAACCATAATTTAGTATTTCTAAATTATTACATACTTATTCCACTGATAATTCATTTAGGAAGAATAGTACAAAAGATTTAAAAACTGAAATCAATCAATTAAAAAATCAGATGAGACAACTAAAAGAAGACATTTTAAGAATTGAAACAAAAAATTTGGAATTAGAAACTAAAATAGCCATCCTTAAAATCAAGTACATTAAAGGGAAAAACATAGTAGAAGATATGACACAACAAGAATTTAACCCCTCGGAATTTCAGTTAGCGGAAATATCATTATTAGATAAACAACCAAATAATTCTAAATTTATTTCTGTTATAGAGAAAATGAATCTTCAAAAATGGATAGTTTACATTACAATCTCAGTAGGATCTTACCAAGCAACTATCACGACTATGATCGATAGTGTTGCAGATCAGAGTTGTGTTAGAGATGGATTAATTCCCATGAAATATTATGTGCCAACCAAAGAATCTTTACTCACAGCAAATGGTATGCCATTAAAAGTCAAAGGTAAGTTAGTTAAAACTTCAATATGTATTTTAAACATCATTTTATTGTAGTAGAGGATTTGAATATTCAAGTTATCATAGGAACTCTTTTTTTGACACAGATTTATCCTTTTTGGGTTGATGAACCAGGAGTAGTTACTAAAATAATGGGAGCAAAAGTTTTTTTTAGGTTTTTATCTCCAATAAAATGAAAAGAATTATTTTTATTACAAAGTAACTCTATTTACCAACAAATTTATACTATTAAATAATATCAAAAAAGATCAATTTTCTTAAGGAAGAGAAGAGCTATGTTAGAATAGAAGAACAATTACAAGATTTAAGATTACAAGAGAAAATAAAGAATCTAGAGCAAAGAATAAGACAAGAAGTCTGTTCAGACATTCCTAATGCTTTTTCGGATAGAAAAAAAAAACATTTAGTAAGCTTACCCTATGAAAAGGATTTTAATGAAAGAAGTATACCAACTAAGGCTAGACCTATACAAATGAACTCAGAATTATAAGAGATATGTGAAAAGGAAATAGAAGGATTAATAAACAAAGGATTGATTACTCCATCTAAATCTCCTTGGAGTTGTGCAGCATTTTATGTTCAAAAGCAAGCAGAAAAAGAAATGGGAGTCCCACGATTGGTCATAAATTATAAACCTCTTAATAAAAGTATTACAATGGATTAGATACCCTATTCCTAATAAAAGAGATTTATTAAAAAGGATCTACAATGCAAAAGTATTTTCAAAATTTGATAGGAAATCAGGATTTTGGTAGGTACAAATTGACCCAAAAGATAGATATAAAACGGGTTTTACAGTTCCATTTGGTCATTATGAGTGGAATATTATGCCTTTTGGATTAAAAAATGCCCCTTCAGAATTTCAGAAAATAATGAATGACATATTAAACCCTTATACTAATTTTTCAATAGTATACATTGATGATGATTTAATTTTTTCTGAATCAATAGAAAAACATTTTAAACATTTAAATATATTTTTAAATGTAATTAAGAAAAATGGTTGAGTGGTCTTTGCTTCAAAGATTAAATTATTTCAGACATATATTAGATTTTGGGTCATAATATTTACAAAGGAACAATTATCCCTATACAACGATCTTTAGAATTTACAGGAAGATTTTCGAATGAATTAAAAGATAAAACTCAATTACAAAGGTTTTTAAGATGTTTAAATCATATCTCTGATTTTTCCCAAAAATGAGAGAAATATGTGCTCCACAAAAGTTTGCAAAAGAATCCACTTGCATGGTCAGAAGAACATACTGCTATAGTAAAATTATTAAAAGAAAGGATAAAACTTTACCACTTATTAGTATTCCACACCCTCAGGCATTTACGATTGTAGAAACAGATGCCTCTGACATAGGATATAGATGCATTTTAAAACAGAGATTAATGTCCGATTCAAAAGATCAATTGGTAAGCTATCATTCGGGATTATGGCTCGAACCTCAAAATAATTATTCTACGGTTAAAAAAGAAAATTTTATCTATTGTTCTTTGCATTTCCAAATTTCAGGATGATTTAATCAACAAAAAGTTTCTTTTAAAAGTGGATTGCAAAACTGCAAAAGATGTTTTACAAAAGGATGTAAAGAATTTAGTGTCAAAAAAAAATTTTTGCCAGATGGTAGGCAATTTTATCTGTATTTGATTTTGAAATTGAACATATCAAAGGACATTCCAACTGTTTACCTGATTTCTTAACCAGAGAATTTTTGACAGGTTCGAAGGATAAGTTCCCAGCCCACAAAGAATAAGACTCTTACGGTCAAAGATTTCGTGAAAAATCAAATAGTTCCATCTACTTCTAACCGCTTTCAGTCCCTTTAGGATTTTTCACCTCTTACTTATGTTCAAGCTGCCTCAAATCCCTCAGCAAAATTACAATAATCTCCAATACAAAAGTCTAGTATTCACTTTCCTTACCCTTTTGGTCAACCAGTATCCACACCTCGATAACAGAATCCAAATCTGAATAATCCAGAAAACCAACCTTTCAACCCCAATCATCCATGCTATGCCACCAAACAGGACATTGAACATTTAACCCTCACCCGACACCATGAACCATTACAATATCAAGATCTTTTAGGATATGTATTTAACATGTTTCAAGATAAACAGTATTGGATCTCTTCTGACACTAAGGATTTGCGATTCTATCAGTACATTCTTGTACATTCAGGATCGGTAGACATTCACCATACAATGGATACACCTACAAACTCAGTTATTTTGTATTTCAAAGTTAATTAGGTGGGATTGGATAGAATTGACAGGATCAGCAGAAGGCACAGTTCATTTTGGAAGTTCTTATGATCCTCCAGGATACTCGTATAAGGAATACAATGAAGCATGGTTTGAAGGATTTCTCTTTCGACCATTCAATCACTCGTGGTTCTACACAGTTCGTAAAACTCTTGGGACATATTTCAACAGTATTCCTCTGTGGTTTTATGAATAGTGGTAGTATTTTGGAGCAATCGAAGAAGTTTATCCTCCAGATGCCAAGATGGCTTAGCAACTCTTTAGTAGGAAGGTAGAATCTAATGTTCCAGAATTTGGCAAGATAGTCTAGTTTCACTTCAAGTTGAGGCTTCAATGGATCCTTTGTTGGAATTTTCGATTTACTAAGCACTTTCCGAAGCCTCTGCCACTCTCGCTAGTCCGAGAGTTTAAGATTAAATGGTGGATTGCTCTTAAGGTAAATCAGGATACAGTACAAGTTTATTTTTGAAGAACAAAAGTTAATGCAAAAGAATTCAATGCCATTTGGCAAAGTCCCAGTACAACCATTAGCTCCGGTAAACCCAAAGATTCCTGCAAAGAAACAAGTAATAAGTACAGGAAAGAGTCAGGTTACACAACCTGCATCAGCCTTTTCTTTAAAACAAAAGTTTCTTCAGGAGAATGAATTTCTCGAATACCAAGAATTCTTGGAGTTTAAGAAATTCAATGAGAAATCAAACAGTTTCAAATGAGCCTCTAGTCAAGGATCATCTTCCGATCCCCTGGATCAAAATATAGTTCTGAAACATTTTGAATTCTAGAAAAAAATAAAGAAAAAAGAAAACTAATATTTTATTTTTCCAGCTGCAGGAATATTGCACAGGCAAGCTTAATGAAAAACTTAAAGAAAGAGGAATCCCTATGCCTGATAAAAAGACGAATTGCACCAATCAAGTCTTGAACAGAGAAATTGATATGAAAATATTTGAAACCAAATTACAAAATCAACTTTCCTACAGCAGACTATGGAATGATGAAGATGAACATTTTAACAGGACACAGATTAATTCATTACAATTAATGAAGATGGGCAGCTGTCTAGAGTCCAGCTTTGCTTTTATCTCTATTTATCTGGATCATAATTTTTCTTTGGATTAATTTTCGTCAGGTAATGAAGATGAGGATTACTTGGATACGGAATATTGGTTCTCAGATTAGATTTGACCTCACAAGATACATCTCCCCAATATGTTCTAGCCAGATACTAGACCTATGTGAAGAAATCTACTTTATTTCACCTTTGTGTCAAGATCAACAGTGAAGGAATCTACTTTATTTCATCTTTGTGTCAAGATCAGCAGTGAAGGCATCTACTTTATTTCACCTTTTTCAGAATTTCTCAAGACCCATGTGAAGGAATCTACTTTATTTTCACCTTTGTGTCAAGATCAGCAGTATTGGATAATTATTAACATGTCATAATAAAATGTATTCAACATTTTGTAATAGTATCCATTGATGGTAGTGGACCATAGCCTGGACCATCAATATCTTAGCATAGTATAATTTGGTATCTATAAATTAGAAAGTAAGCTAGGGGAATCGGCAGAACTCTTTGGACGACTACTTCAAGCTCTCCAAATACTCTCTTTGTAAACAATAGTCTTGTACCAGTATTCTAAAAATAATAAAGAAGAATCTTAAGGATTATATCTTGGTGTTCATCTTCCTACACGAGGCCCCAATTTATTTTCTTCATCAACTATATACAGCTCCAGCTTCTGGTTTATATTTCGTCATAATCTTCCTTCAATCAAGTAAGCTTTCCTCAAACCCTTGGTTTATTTTGGTATCAAAGCCATATAGTGCATTATTTTATTAACATCATCTTTGTCAATATAAGTGCTTGGCTAAGTGGTTGTTAGATCGTAAGTCCGTTGGTAAGCCACATAGAGTTGGTGTTCCCGGTGAAGTTTCCTACTGATCTCTCTATTTTACATTGATAATGTTTATATTCTAGTGCAATATTATGGCTAATATTCTACGAAGAATCCTAAATAATAATAGTAATAATACTAAAAGGATTGTTCAAAGCAAAGAAGAAATAATACATAACAATTTTAATGATTGGTCTATTCCAGAAGAGAATATAGAGACAATCTATAAGATAGGATCTTTGGATTTTAAAATTGCTCTCAGTATTAAAACTCATAAAGAAACATTGAATATTCAAGAAAAATTTAATTCTTCATCATTATTGTCTAATATTTCCATAAGGAATTATTTGGATAAAGGATACAGATTCGTTCGTTTTGGATTAATTCAGATTCCAATAAAACCTTTAGTTCATATTGGTGTAGATACTCCCATTTATGTAGCATTAAGAGATAAGAGGTTAAAAAAATATAAGACTTCTTTGTTAGCATTAATTCAGACTAATATTTGTAATGATCCAATATTTTTTAATTGTGCTCATAATTTCTAGGTATCATTGACAGATCCATTAATATTGAATTCTCTTATTTTAGATATTCACATACAAGGAGATGAATTTGAAAAAGTAACAGAACAATTTGTTGTAATGTATAGAATTTATTATAAATTAATGAGTAGTCAGTTGAATCCTAAATTTAGAATGTATCCAACAGTTAAAGAAGAAACTATTTTATTACAAATAGATAATGAACATTCTAAAACTTATACTCCCAAAAGATTAAAATGGAATGAAATAACAATACCAGATGAATTTCAGGTCAAAAATCAACAATCGTGTAGAAATATTGAATGTAGGGAAGTATCACAAATAATAGAAGCAGAGGATGACACAGTTTTAGTTAAGTTTAATTCTTTTAGATATAATACTTCTAGTTCACGCGATATTCCTTTCCAACCTTATAGAATATCAACGTCAAGTATTGAGGATTTCACACAAAATTTTACAAAGACTCAAGTTTATCATAAAAATCCAATTCCAGAAATAAATTCTTATAACTCTCCACCTTTGTCACCAACAGCCTCTCAGATGCAGGGCGATATTAATGTTATTACTAGAGTAACCACCATAAATTTTGATCAATTAATAGACGATTTAGAAGATGACGAGTATTTAGAACAAAGAAATTGGTATAAAAAAATTAGACTCTCAATATCAGAATAAATTACAAAGAGAATGGATAATGGATGTAAAGAGTCGTAATACTCCATTTAATTTCTATTCATGGTTAGAATATTATTTTACTAAATTGGATATAAAAGATGCATATACATTATCCCATATTAGGGTACAGATTTATTTGGCAAAAAAATGGAAATTAGGGGATAGAACAATAGTAGCTCAGACTTATCCTCCTTTACATATATTGAAGATAGATACAGCTCATGGTGAATTAATTGCATCTCCATTTAAAACTGGCAAAGATAATGATGAATCTGTTAAGATGGAAGACATAAAAAAATTACATATACAACATAATTATTCAAATGTAGTATTACATCATATAACTAAACAATTAGATTCTTTATCTGTAGATATTAAATCTTTACCTAAGCATACTCAAAAATTTCCTGATAGTTATTCATTTCCTCATTTTCAACCTAATGTATTAATCACAGAAAAGGATAAAATAAAATTACCTTCTAATAGTTTACAGACACCTTTAATGGAAAAGATATCACAAACATTAAAAAAATTGAATTCCAACCTTGCTCCTGGTCCTTCAAAAATAAATATGATAGATAAAGAGATGGATTCTGAGGATTATTCTTGTAGTTCTAGTTCTGATAATGAAGTCATACAACAAATAAATGAAATAGAAGAGGAAATATTAGAGGAACAACACATGATATCAACAGGATATGAAGAAAACCTAGATATCCAAATAGGAATAATTGGAAAAAAGCAGAAACAATTACTTATTATCCTAGACCAACCCCACCAGATATTCAGTATGAAGAGCGGGCAAAATTTAGACCTAACAGTTATGATGGAAACTCTTTAACTAACTGGAATATAGATGGTAGGAGTGAGTATGAAATTTTGAATACATTACAAGAAATTGAAAAGACAAAAACAGCATATAGATTGAAAAATATGTCGGAAAAGGATGAATGTCTTTTAATTATAACAGGATTTATAGGTCAATTAAAATATTGGTTGGATAATTCCATAAGTTTTCAAGATAAAATGTCTATAATGGATCATATGAGATTAGAGGAGGATGCAGAAGGGAATATTACTAATACAAATGATTATTGTGATTTTTTTGATTTATACGATAGCTATGCATTTTTTGGAAATCCTAATGAAACATTAACTTCTTCAAAGATTTTTTTGACTAATTTACGATGTCCTAGTTTATCTGATTTTAGATGGGATAAGGATATGTTTCTAACTTACGTATTAAAAAGACCTGATAGTAATTCTCCTATATGGAAAGAACAATTTGTTACAGGATTGCCTAATTTATTCTCACAAAAGGTGATGACGAATTTACAAAAAGAAATGGGCACATAATCAATAAATTTTAATGATATAACTTATGGGCAATTATTTGCATTTGTAAAGAAAGAAGCTTTGGCAGCATGTCATGATTTAAAATTTCAAGCTAAATATGGAAATGAAAGACGAGAATTAGGCTCATTTTGTGAAGCTTTTCGAATAACTGGAATAAAAGCTCCTTCTACAGCTTCTAAACAGAAAAGAATAGCTTATAGAAGAAAGAAACCACCAAGATATGATGACAATAAGAAATATTATAAAAATAAAAGGTATAAAAAGAAGTATAATAAGGAGAATGTTATTTGTTATAAGTGTAGGGAAAAAGGACATCAGGGTAATGCCTGCAAAAGCAAGAAAATGATTAATGAAATATTGGATAAATTTGCTGAATTAGATTTAGATTTAAAAGAGAAACTGGCAAATGAGATTTCTTTGCTACAAGAAAATTCAGATGATTATAACGATGATTTTTATAGTATTTCTTAATTTAGTGAACCAGAATGTAGTTGTAATAATTCTATTAATATGATTAGGACTAATCCTCAAAATAACAATAAAGATCAAAAACATCTTTTATTTGAATTAATTCAGGAATTACCTTCATAATTACAAACAACTTATTTACTTAAATTAAAGGATTTAATATTAACAGAGCAACAAGATACGGTTAAAATCATAGAACCATTTAGTATTTCTAAATTATTACATACTTATTCCACTGATAATTCATTTAGGAAGAATAGTACAAAAGATTTACAAACTAAAATCAATCAATTAAAAAATCAGATGAGACAACTAAAAGAAGACGTTTTAAGAATTGAAAAAAAATTTGGAATTAGAAATTAAAATAGCATCCTTAAATCAAGTACATCAAAAGGGAAAAACATAGTAGAATATATGACACAACCAGAATTTAACCCCTCGGAATTTCAGTTAGCAGAAATATCATTATCAGATAAATAACAAAAGTATTCTTAATTTATTTATGTTATGGAGAAAATGCATTTTTAAAAATGGATAGTTTATATTACAATCTCAGTAAGATCTTACCAAGTAACTATAAAGGCTATGATCGATAGTGGTGCAGATCAGAGTTTTATTAGAGATGGATTAACTCCCACGAAATATTATGTGCCAAACCAAAGAATCTTTACTCACAGTAAATGGTATGCCATTAAAAGTCAAAGGTAAGTTAGTTAAATCTTTAGTATATAAGGGAAAATTTTGTTTTAAACATCATTTTATTGTGGTAGAGGATTTGAATATTCAAGCTATCTTAGGAACTCCTTTCTTGACAAAGATTTATCCTTTTTGGGTTGATGAACAAGGAGTAGGTACTAAAATAATGGGATGAAAAGGTTTTTTGGTTTTTATCTCCAGTAAAACAAAAAGAATTATTGATATTACAAAGTAATTCTATTTACTAACAAATTTATACTATTAATAAAATATCAAAAAAGATCAATTTTCTTAAGGAAGAGAAGAGTTATGTTAGAATAGAAGAAAAACTACAAGATTTAAGATTACAAGAGAAAATAAAGAATCTAGAGGAAAGAATAAGACAAGAAGTCTGTTCAGACATTCCTAATGCTTTTTGGGATAGAAAAAAAATTTAGTACGCTTACCCTATGAAAAGGATTTTAATGAAAGAAGTATACCAACTAAGGCTAGACCTATACAAATGAACTAGGAATTATTAGAGATATGTAAAAAGGAAATTGAAGTATTAATAAACAAAGGATTTATTACTCCATCTAAATATTCTTGGAGTTGTGCAGCATTTTATGTTCAAAAGCAAGCAGAAACAGAAAGGGGAGTCCCACGATTGGTCATAAGTTATAAACCTCTTAATAAAGTATTACAATGGATTAGATACCCTATTCATAATAAAAGAGATTTATTAAAAAGGATCTACAATACAAAAGTATTTTCAAAATTTGATATGAAATCAGGATTTTGGCAGGTACAAATTGACCCAAAAGATAGATATAAAATGACTTTTACAGTTCAATTTGGTCATTATGAGTGGAATGTTATGTCTTTTGGATTAAAAAATGCCCCTTCAGAATTTCAAAAAATAATGAATGACATATTAAACCATTATACTAATTTTTCAATAGTATACATTGATGATATTTTAATTTTTTTGAATCAATAGAACAACATTTTAAACATTTACATATATTTTTAAATGTAATTAAGAAAAACGGTTTAGTGGTCTCTGCTTCAATGATTAAATTATTTCAGACAGATATTAGATTTCTGGGTCATAATATTTACAAGGGAACAATTATCCCAATACAACGATCTTTAGAATTTACAGGAAGATTTCCGGATGAATTAAAGGATAAAACTCAATTACAAAGGTTCTTAGGATGTTTGAATTATATCTCTAATTTTTTATCAAAAATTAGAGAAATATGTGCTCCTGTATACAAAAGATTACAAAAGAATCCACCTGCATGGTCAGAAGAACTTACTGCCATAGTAAAATTATTAAAAGAAAGGATAAACACTTTACCACTTATTAGTATTCCACAACCCCAGACATTTATGATTGTAGAAACAGATGCCTCTGACATAGGATATAGAGGCATTTTAAAACAAAGATTAATGTCCTATTCAACAGATCAATTGGTAAGATATCATTCAGGATTATGGCTTGAACCTCAAAAGAATTATTCTACGGTTAAAAAAGAAATTTTATCTATTGTTCTTTGCATTTCCATATTTCAGGATAATTTTATCAACAAAAAGTTTCTTTTAAAAGTGGATTGCAAACCTGCAAAAGATGTTTTACAAAAGGATGTAAATAATTTAGTTTCAAAACAAATTTTTGCCAGATGGCAGGCAATTTTATCCGTAATTGATTTTGAAATTGAACATTTCAAAGGACATTTCAAATGTTTACCTGATTTCTTCACCAGAGAATTTTTGACAGGTTTGAAGGATGAGTTCCCAGCCCACAAAGAATAAGACTCTTACGGTCGAAGATTTCATGAAAAAATCAAATAGTTCCATCTACTTCTAACCGCTTTTAGTCTCTTCAGGATTTTCCACCTATTTTTTATGTTCAAGGTGCCTCAAATCCCTTAGCAAAATTACAACAATCTCCAATACAAAAGTATAGTATTCACTTTCCTTTCCTTTCTGGTCAACCAGTATCCACACCTCGACAACAGAATCCAGTTTGGAATAATTTAGAAAACCAACCTTTCAACCATAATCCTCCATGCTATGCCACCAAACAGCACGTTGAACATTTAACCCTCACCCGATACCATGAACCATTACAATATCACGATCTTTTAGGATATGTATTTAACATGTTTCAAGATAAGCAGTATTGGATCTCCTCTGAACCCACTAAGGATTTGCGATTCTATCAGTACATTCTTGTACAATCATGCTCAGTGGACATTCTCCATATATTGGATACACCTACAAACTCAGTTATTTTGTATTCCAAAGTTGTCATCAGAAAGATTTTAAATAGGCGGGATTGGATAGAATTGACAGGATCAGCAGGGGGCACGGTTCATTTTGGAGGTTCTTATGATCCCCCAGGATACTCGTATGAGGATTACAAAGAATCATCATTTAAAGGATCACTCTGTTGGTGTATGTGCCCTTTTGAGGGCTATTTATGTAAATAAACTTTGAGGGTTATTTATGTAAATAAGATATTTATCGTTTGATTGATTATTTATCTGATGAGTTAATTTCATGTAATTATATTCTTGTGCATATTGAATTTCATGAAATCGATCCACCAAATAGAAACACTCCATGGACTTTTAAATCATGAGTGATTCTTTTAAGTAGTACTCGTACGAGAATCCTTAGACCAGAAATCACTGCATAGTCTTAGGTGAATTAGAGTGTGCTTTGACATATGCCTAACGGGACCGTAATAGGTTGCCACGTACGGGTATGATTGGGTACACTATGAGTCACGCTAAGGTATGTAGGTGAAGTGATGGGACTACAAGTCTCTCTTAAATGAGAGATGATATCTTGACCGCTTGATTGTGAATTGAGAAGTGCATGGTCGTGCCCAAGAAATGGTAAGGGTTATCATTTACTTGATTAAGTTCAGTGTCACTAAAAGATCAAGTAAAACGTTTAGCTATATAAGGGTGATTGGTTCCATGCCTTATGCTAAACTGGATATCAGTGTAGAGGACATTACGTAGTATACTCGGAAGGTTGTGTTGAATCACAATTCGACCCTCCGTTCTAAATTGTGTAGTCATTATGTCTTGCTAGAGACCACTAATGATTTATGGATTAATTAATGAGATTAATTTATTCATTGTCAATTTGGAATGGGCCTACAGGATCGCACATAAGTGAGTTCGATGATTCAGAATTAATTAAATTGCCTGTATTAAGTATAAGAGTTATACTTAAATTGATAATATTTAATTAAATAGTTTAATTAAATATTATTGAAGAGTATTATGGTATTAATTAAGAGTTAATTAATTACCTAGGAAGAATTGAATTAGGCTGACAAATCAAGGGACCTAATTGTGAATTGAGGTTCTTGACCCATCAGCCTGATCTGTGGACATTGATCCATGGTGTTGGTTAAACCCAACTCAGTAACTAATTAATTATTATTAATTTAAGTATTATTAACAGACAAGTCTCAACTCTTTTATAAAAAGAGCAGAGAAGTATCTGTGAGAGTAGAGATTTTTAAAACCAATTCTGTTTTGAAACACGTGAAAAAATTTTTGAGAAAACTCTCTCTCACTCTTCAAAAACATTCTTCCAGAGAAAAAACGTTTTTCTCTTTTGCAGGCAAGCACCAATTCTGATAGGCTCCAGTGCAAGATCGTAGAGACAATTTGCGTGAATTGTTGATGAATGCAATCTTCTTAAGGTAGCCAGGCGACGAGCGCAACCAATTATGCTTCAAGGGTAAGACCTGGTTCCGTAGCATAGTTTGGAAATTATGCATGCCTAGATCGTAACACACTCATGGTTCTACACAATCATAAAACTCTTAGGACAAATTTCAACAATATTCCTCTCTGGTTTTATGAATGGTGGCAGTATTATGGAGCAATTGAAGAAGTTTATCCTCTAGATGTCAAGATGGCTTGGCAACTCTTTAGTAGGAAGGTAGAATCTGATGTCCCAGAATTTTGCAAGATAGTCCAGTTTCATTTAAAGCTGAAGCTTCCATGGATCCTTTGTTGGAATTTTTTATTTACTCAGCACTTTCTGTAGCCTATGCCACTCTCGCTAGTCCAAGAGTTGAAGATTAAATGGTGGATTGCTCTTAAGGTAAATCAGGATACAATACAAGTTTATTTTGAAGAACAAAAGTTAATGCAAAAGAATTCAATGCCACTTGGTAAAGTCCCAGTACAACCATTAGCTTCGGTAAACCGAAAGACTCCTGCGAAAAAACAAGTAATAAGTACAGGAAAGAGTCAGGTTACACAACCTGCATCAGCCCTTTCTTTAAAACAAAAGCTTCATCGAGAGAATGAATTTCTCGAATACCAAGAATTCTTGGAGTTTAAGCAATTCAATGAGAAATCAAGCAGTTTCAAAGGAGCCTCTAGTCAAGGATCATCTTCCGATCCCTTGGAGAAAAATTTAGTTCTGGAACATTTTGAATTCTAGAAAGAAAAAAAAGAAAAAAGAAAAAGAAAAACTAATATTTTATTTTTTGCAGTTGTAGGAATATTGCCCAGACAAGCTTAATGAAAAGCTTAAAGAAAGAGGAATCCCTATGCCTGACAAAAAGACGAATTGCACCAGTAAAGTCTTGAACAGAGAAATTGGTATGAAAATAGTTGAAACAGGATTACAAAATCAACTTTCCAACAACAGACTATGGAAGGATGAAGATGAACTATTTAACAGAACACAGATTAATTCATTGCAAATTAATGAAGATGGGCAGCTGTCTAGAGTCCAGCTTTGCTTTTATCCAATGTATCCAGATCATACTTTTTCTTTGGATGAAATTTTGTCAGGTAATGAACATGAGGATTACTTGGATACGAAATATTGGTTCTCAGATTAGATTTGACCTCACAAGATACATCTCCCAATATGTTCAAGCCGGATACTAAACCCATGTGAAGGAATCTACTTTATTTCACCTTTGTGTCAAGATCAGCAGTGAAGGAATCTACTTTATTTCACCTTTGTGTCAGGATCAGCAGTGAAAAAATCTACTTTATTTCACATTTGTCAGAATTTCTCAAGACCCATGTGAAGGAATCTACTTTATTTTCACCTTTGTGTCAAGATCAGCAGTATTGGATAATTATTAACATGCCATAATTCAATGTATTCAGCATTTTGTAATAGTATCCATTGATGGTAGTGAACCATAGCCTGGACTATCAATATCTAAGCATAGTATAATTTGATATCTATAAATTAGAAAGTAAGCTAGGGGAATCGGCAGAACTCTTTGGACGACTACTTCAAGCTCTCCAAATACTCTCTTTGTAAACAATAGTCTTGTACCAGTATTCTAAAAATAATAAAGAAGAATCTTAAGGATTATATCTTAGTGTCCATCTTCCTACACGAGGCCCCAATTTATTTTCTTCATCAACTATATGCAGCTCCAGTTTCTGGTTTCTATTTCATCATAATCTACTTTAGTTAATTGTACTTTACTTTTTAAAACAGTTTGGTTTTTGTTCATGCAAAATAAATCCAAAACACACAATCAACAAAAATACATAAATATGGGAAATTAAATAATTAACATTTCCTGACTATTGTGGCCTTCTCTATCTTTGATTCCTTTGACGCCTCATTGACACATCCCGTCATGTCGCTCCCACTCGTTATTTGGATTCCTCTCAATTCGTCTGGGTTTTCTCAGTTTTTTACGTAATTAGGAATCACCCAAAATTATGAGAAACCAAAACCTATGAATATAAGTCACCCAGAATAACGTCTTCATCATAATACATAAATTCCTATATACAAAGGCATTTTCTATGAATTTTAAAGACGACAACATTAGATTGAATCCTACTACAAGATTTATCTAATCTTACACGGCTTCAAGCTCGTGGTTATTAATATTACAGACATTTCCATTCAAAAACAAAATGAGCCCAGACATATCCCGGGGTTTATGAATGAAAAATAAATCTACCATAATAGCCGGGAATGAATAACCACCTGTTTAACGTAATGACAATGCAAAATAGCAAAGCCAAAACAAAGCCGTTAAATCAAACAAGTATAAAGCCAAAACACTCGCTCTGATACCAATTTGAAGGAAACAGAACAAGCCCGGGCTAAATAAAAAATCTCACTTTCGTGCTATGCATTCCAGAATCGGAGACTTTCGACTCGGCTCAGGCTCAAATTCATTTCCCCTGAATGGATCTAGGCTTATACTAGTTCAATTTATTAAAACGACGCTAAAAGGATTAAAGATTATACCTTTGAAGTGAGTCCCAAGCAATAAGAAAACCAAATCTTTGGGAAAACAAAATCCACGCAGAATTCCAAGGATAACTCCAAACGACCTCGAACTTGGGTGGGAAAGTAACTACGAGGTGGCTAAAGGCACTGGCAAAGAAATCCAAAGAAACCCACTTCAAGAATCTCGCAGATCTAAAAAACATATCCAGCCTGAGAACTGATCCTAATCTGAAAACCCACTTCAGAAATAGACCTTTGCTCATAGATCTAGACTTTGGCAAATCCGTAGGAATGAGCCAAAGGATCAACACAACAAAGGATACAAAACCCACGAAAATGAAACCCAAAAATCGCCAAAAATGGCTGCCGAAATTCCCAAAATTCACACCAGAATAGTGGCGGTGCGGCGAGATCAAGCTATGAATCAAAATACCGACTGGGTTCTCTAGGATCGAGGTTCGAAGATTCTCAAAGAAGAAAGCTCCAAAGTCGACTTCGAAAGAAAAGTTTCTAAGATAGTTGAGAGCTTCTCTTTCTAGACTGAACTTTCTCTCACTAGGCAAATGCCTTTAACGTTTCTAATGTCTTCCTAAGTGCCTAACATTAGCTATTTATAGGGTGCTCCTTGGGAGACCAAGTGGGCTTTTGAGTTGGGCCTTAGTGTTTGACTTTTGTTGACCTCTTAGTCTTACTTATACTAGTCAACTCCAATCGAACCTTTCGAATTAATTTTTTAACCCACTTCGTTAATTTAATTTTATCAAACCCTTAGGATTAATTAATTCAATATGAATTAATTTCTTAATCCACTTAGTTAATTAAATATTAATTAAACATTTAGGATTAATTAAATAACTTTGTCGATTAGTCAAACGCATAATTAGTCTTACCACTGACGGACCAATTATGGAACTACCGCTTAAAAATGACTTTATATCTCACTTACTTTATTATTCTTATATCACCACACATCAAATATCTAGTGCTCATCAGTTCATCAATTTACTGACAAATTATTTCACCGACATCTTGGTATCCGAGTTAGTACCACTCGACTTTCTTATTATACCAGACATAAAATCCACCGGCTGGGTTTAGTATAATAAACCTTACTAGCTAATCTCATCAAACCGACAAAACGGTACGTGCATTCCTTCGACTAGCAACGGCACACAAGAAGCTAAACACCGCATACCCAACTTACCGAGATTTAGGCCTTAATTGACCGCACCCTTTGGCAAATCAAAGAATACGACATCTAACTCGCATGCCCATCCCAATCTCGGGATTAAGAGATTAGAATACTAGGACCAAATTAACTACGCTGATCAGTACAAGTTAATTCTCTCCAAACTGGCCATGCTCAATATGACCTGAGCATATCCGTATGATTTAATTAGTCTAGACAAACTAATTTCCAAATCACACGATAACCTATACGGATAGTATGTTCATGAAGGAAAACTGAACAAGCCCGGGCTAAATCGAAAACCTCACTTTCGTGCAATGCATTCTAGAATCGGAAGCTTTCGACTAAGCTCAGGCTCAAATTAGTTTACCCATGAATGGATCTAGGCGGGACACAAAAGATTCGATCTTTAATTAAAGCGGAATTTAAAGATTATACCTTTTGTAGCGAAGTCCCTTGCTTAAAGAAAAACCAATTCTTTCCTGCGATTTCCACAAAAAATCCAATCGATTCTCCAAGAACACTTCGAATATTGTGTGGGCAATAATCTATCGAAGCTTACTTGATTAACCCACGAAAACCCACAAAGAAATCTGTCAAATCGAATTCAAGAAACCCAAAAACTGATCAAACAAAAACCCTTAAAAACTGCTGTGCCTTCTGCTTTAAATCCGCTACTGCCCAGCCCAGTTTCTGCCGATTTTCCACCTGAAATCTCACCGGTGATCTAGACAAGAACCACCTGAGGATCACCCATCAAAAGAAGGAGATCAACCCAGGCTATTCTCGAATCAATCGCGCTAAACTTGAGGAAGAAGAAACCAGCACCGGGTTCTATGAAAATCGCGGCAGCAGCGACTTTGAAGACCGAGCAGAAAAAAAAACTGGCGCAGACTTTTTGGAAAAACAAATTGAAGGTTTGATCTTTGGGTTGAATCCAATCCGAGAGCAAGAAATCTAGTTCGTTTTTTAGTGAAAACTTCAAAGGGTAGAAGTTCTCTCTCTAGAACTTTCTTACTCTAAAATGGGCAAGACTTGTCTTGCAAGATTTCTTCATTTTCTTTGGTCTCAAGTTATTCTATTTATAGTAGCTCGATTGGAGACCTAATGGGCTCTCGAGTTAGGCCTTAAAATTTGACTTTCGTTGACCGCTAAGTCTTCCCGACTAATCAACTCCAATCGACCCATTTAAATTAATTTATTTAATCCACTTTGTTAATTTAATTTAATCGAACCCTTAGAATTAATTAATTCAAAATCGAATTAATTTCTAAATTCACTTTGTCGATTAAATATTAATTAAACCTTTTGCATTAATTAATTTACCTTGTCGATTAGTCAAAAGCATAATCGGTCGTACCACTATCGGACCAATTATGGAACTACCGCTCGAAAACGACTTTACATCGCGCCATTATATTTTATTCTATCTCCCCACATCAAAATCTAGTGCTCGTCGATTTATCAATTTACTAACAGATTAATTCACCGACTTATTGGTTTCTGAGATTAGTACCACTCGTCCTTTTATTATACCGAACATAAAGTTCACCTGCCGGGTTTAGTATAATAACCTTACGAGCTCATCTCGGGAGCACCATCAACCCGGCGAACCGGTACGTGGATTCCTTCGACTAGCAACGGCACGTAAGAAGCTAAACACCGCATACCCAACTTACCGAGGTATTGACCTCAATTGACCTCACTCTTTGGCAAATCAAAGCACACGATATCCAACCCTCACGCCCGTCCCAATCTCGGGATTGAGAGATGGAATACTAGGACCGAATTGACTACGCCGATCAGTATAAGTCAATTCTATCCAAACTGGTCGTGCTCAATATGCCCCGGGTATATCTGTGTGATTTAAACTAGTTTAGATAAACCAATTTCCAAACCACACAATAACCTATACCGATAGTATGTTCAGACTATCTCGGTTACGAGCATACTTTTTATATATCAATACTTTAACCAATAACGGTATCTACTGTGTTTGTCGACACCCCGTTATCTAGTTCTATGATATAAAGGAACAAATTTATACTGAAACAAAATGATATGTCATCTGTGGATATTAGTTTTTGATACAAGCCATAGCTTTTCTATATTCAAAACTAACAATCTCCCACTAATACTCAAAGCTATGCTAAGAAGTACAAAAACTGTCCAACCCGCTATTACGCTACTGTCATAATGAAATCTCCAGAACACCTTTAAGCTCACTCACATGGCTCTCTCAAGAATCTGACTCCCATGCCCTCCACATGCCTCTCAAAGACCTTTGGGGTCAATGGCTTGGTGAAAGGATCTGCAAGGTTATCCTCTGAAGCTATCTTGGCCATGATCACGTCTCCCCTCTTTACAATCTCTCGTATCAGGTTGTACTTGCGCTCTATGTGTTTACTCGCTTTATGGGCTCGTGGTTCCCTCGAGTTAGCAACTGCACCATTGTTATCACAATAAACTGTGATAGACCTAGGCAACTCAGGAACCACATCTAAGTCCATCAGGAAGCTCCTGAGCCATACAGCCTCTTCGCTGCCTCTGATGTGGCAATGTACTCGGCCTCCATGGTAGAGTCCGCCACGCATTTCTGCTTGACACTCTTCCATACTATGGCTCCACCTCCTAGAGTAAACACAAACCCATAGGTAGACTTACTCTTGTCCAAATCTCCTTGAAAGTCTGAATCTGTGTAACCCAATGGTACAAGCTCCTGCGCTCTATAAACTTGGACATAATCTCTCGTCCTGCGCAAGTACTTGAGAATGCATTTTACTGCCTCCCAGTGAGCCTTCCCAGGGTTACTCTGATATCTGCTAACCATGCCAACGACAAAGCAAATATCAGGCCTCGTGCACAACATAGCATATATGAGGCTACCCACTGCAGAAGCATAGGGTACCGCCTTCATGGCATCTATCTCCTCTGTAGTCTTAGGACACTGCTCCTTAGACAAATGCACTCCATGCCTGAAAGGTAGTGAACCCTTCTTGGAGTTCTGCATGTTAAAACGGGCCAGAATCGTGTCTATGTAGGATGCCTGAGAGAGAGTCAGAGAACGTCTCCTACGATCTCGAATAATCTTGATCCCAAGGATATGTCCAGCCTCTCCCAAATCCTTTATATCAAATTGCATGGACAACCATGCCTTTACATCTGACAACACCTTCTTACTGTTGCCAATAAGAAGAATGTCATCTATGTAAAGTACGAAGAACACCACCATATCACCATCACGCCTGCGATAAACACACTGCTCATTCGGAGACTTAGTGAATCCATAGGACTGAATAACCTCATCAAAACGGATGTTCCAAGATCTGGATGCTTGCTTAAGTCCATAAATGGACCTCCTAAGCCTGCATACCTTGTGCTCTTGGCCTTTAACAATGAAGCCATCTGGTTGCTGCATAAAGATGGTCTCCTCAAGACTTTCATTAAGGAAAGCTGTCTTGATGTCCATCTGCCAAATCTCATAATCCATATGAGCAGCTATGGCCAAGAGAATCTGGATCGACTTAAGCATAGCTACTGGGGAAAAGGTCTCCTCATAATCGATCCCTTCTTTCTGAGTATACCCCTTCGTCACAAGCCTAGCCTTGAAGGTCTCAACCCTCCCGTCAGATCCTCTCTTTCTCTTGTAAACCCATTTACACCCAATAGGCCTAAACCCATCAGGAAGGTCTACCAGCTCCCAGACTTGATTTGAGTCCATAGAACCCATCCCAGCAATCATCGCTCTCTGCCAAGAATCTGTATCTTTATCCTGGAGAGCCTCATTGTAGTTAACTGGGTCTGGTTCATGAGCGCTAGGGATAAAGTCCGAAGACTCACCCAAACCCATGTACCTCTCGGGCTATCTCACAACCCTCCCACTAAGACGAGGCGCAGCCTGTGCAAGAGCATCATCTGTGATAGTATGTGCAGTCTCTTGTGGTGTGTCTTCCTGTACGTGTGCATCTGGAATAGTGGACTGACTTCTAAGCTCTTCCAATACTACCTTGCTGCTTGACTTGTGATCTAAAATATAGTCCTCCTCAAGAAATCTGGCATTGGTGCTGACCACCACCTTCTGATCCTGAGGACTATAAAATAAACCACCTCCCGTTCCTTTGGGATAGTCTATAAACAGCATAACCTTGGATCTCGCCTCTAACTTGCCTGCATCTGCCTCGAGCACATGTGCTGGACAACCCCAAATCCTGAGATGTCTCAGACTAGGCTTTCGCCCACTCCACAACTCTACTGGGGTCGTTGGCACAGACTTAGATGGCACAAGGTTGAGGATAAAACATGTTGTATCCAAGGCATAACCCCAAAACGAGGTAGGCAACTCACTGGAACTCATCATCGATCTAACCATCTCCACAAGAGTCTTGTTCCTCCTCTCTGCTACACCATTCTGCTGGGGTGTGCCAGGTGCAGACAACTGGGTCTGAATACCCTCCTCTGACAAATAGGTCCTAAATTCACTAGAGAGGTATTCGCCACCACGATCAGACCGCAGTGACTTGATACTCTTACCCAGATGGTTCTCCACCTCTGCCTTGAATTCTCTGAACTTGCCAAAGCATTCAGACTTGTGGCGCATCAGGTATATGTATCCATATCTAGAGTAATCATCCGTGGAAGTCACAAAATACTCATAACCACCTCTAGCCTGAACTGACATAGGCCCACACACGTCAGAATGAATCAGCTCTAAAACCTCCTTGGCCCTATACCTATTCGCCTTAAAAGGCCTCTTGGTCATTTTACCCTCCAAGCAGGACTCACAGGTCGAATAGCTGTCAATATCTAGTAAGTCCAAAGACCCACTCTTGACCAACCTTTGAATCCTACTAAGGTTGATATGACCTAGTCTCAGGTGCCAAAGATAATTCTGATTCAAAGGGGAAGACTCTTTTCTCTTATTATGATTCGGTGATGAGTTACTAGTTTCTGTGTTTTGCATAACTGGGGAGTAAGTCTTAATTAAAAACAAATTGTCAACCAATGTACCAGAACATATAAGTTTCTGGCATTTTCTAATAAAAACGAACCATCAGAAAATACACACTTATAACCATCCATAACAAGTTTCGAAACCGAAAGCAAGTTCTTTCGAAAACTAGGTATATAAAAACAATCCTTTAAATGTAAAATGGAGTCTGAAAAATAAAGACATAAAACTCCCACTGCAACAACAGAAACTCTGGTAGTATCCCCAAGGTAGACCTGCAACTCTCCCTCTCTAAGCAGCCGGGTCATTTGGAACCCCTGCAAAGAATTACAAACATGATCAGTGGCTCTTGATTCCACACACCAAGTATCTGTGGGAATCGCCGCTAAACATGTCTCAGTGACTAGGGAAAATTTACACATACCTCGAGGCTTAGGGCAGTCCTTCTTCCAATGTCCCGCTTTGCCACATCTGAAGCATTTGCCTCTCGGCTTCTGCTTCTTGGCAATGCCAGCCTTGGGTCCATGACTGGCTCCTGTTTTCTGGCCTCTCTTCCTCTTTTGCTTCCTTGCTTTGGGCCCAGCAGAGGAACCTGAGGGACCAACAGTAGCCAAGGCTTACTTCTTCTCCGGGAAGAGGCTCTCAGCAGACACCAATGCAGTCATGAGCTCAGAAAGTGAATATGAGAGATTCCCCATATTATAGTTTAATTGAAACTGCTCAAAACTGGGAGGCAAGCTCTGGAGAATGATATCGACCTGGGTCTCCCCATCAATCTCACCTCCCAATACCTCGATCTCATTGATGCAACCAATCATGTCCAGTATGTGATCTCTCACTGAAGTGCCCTCAGCCATCTTAGCATTCATGAGTTTCCTCATAGCTGACTGCTTGGCTGCCCTGCCCAGATGTCCAAACATCTCCCTGAGGTTGAGCATCATATCATAGGCTGAGGTCATCTGCTGATGCTGGTGCTACAGTACACTTGACATGGAAGCCAAGATGTAGCACCTGGTCATCTCATCAGCCTTCTGCCACCTCGTATATGGCTCTCACTGCTCAGGGGTGGCATCATCGCTGGGCTTAGGGGGGCACTCCTCAGTGAGCACGTACTTGTAACCCTCAGCGGTAAGGACAATGTCCAAGTTACGTTTCCAATCAATGTAATTTGGACCGGTGAGTTTGTTTTGGTGCAGAATGATAGCTAGCGGGTTGAACGACATATCAACTGAAAATAAACAAACAAGTCTCAGTATACTTTTTCGAAAATATTGAAAAATCCTCAGAAAAGAAATATAATCTTCTACCGACATCTCTCACACCGGGATTAACGCAGGTCACGATAGGAGAACGTCTACGCCAACCCACATTCGTTCGAGAAGAACCGAAGTTCATTAATTTCATTATCTGACCAACGATCTTATGATCAATGAAATTAATAGTCGACAATTTTAGCCGTACACGTAGATAGCGTAACCTCGATGGGAGGGATACTATAAACAGTACACTAAGTGTATGCCATTACGTGACTTCTAAGTTTGTTACTTAGGATACTAATGCGCCTCGGATGGCGAGGGTGTCGCAACTTTCTCCAATTAAACGCACTGTAGTCATCACTTTAGAAATTCATTCCGGTGATATCTGTGATTGAAAACTCATCCGATAGGGAGGAAGGTCTAAAACAGCACGCAAGTTTAACCACATCACCAATAAACCCGTAATGGACGCCATGGGGCTATTAACCAACCCGCTCCCACGTAGATTTTTAATTAATTTCGATTCGCCTGGGTTTTCTCGGTTTTCTACGTAATTAGGAATCACCCAAAATTACGATTAAACCAAAACCCGGGTTTTCTCGATTTTCTACGTAGTTAGGAATCACCCAAAATTACGATTAAACCAAAACCCGCGAATTTAATTAAGTTTAAGAATTTTTACGTTTTAACATGCAATATCTTAACAATGGATATTCGCACCCATAAAACCGTTGGAGTTTTAATATGCGAATAATCTACCTTAGTTAATTGCACATTACCTTTTAAAAAGAATTTGGTTTGGATTTCGTTCATGCAAAATAAAACGAAAATCACACAATCAACGAAAAGACATAAATACGGGAAATTAAACGAATAAAATTTCCCGACTATTATGGCCTTCTCTATCGTTGATTCTTTGACGCCTTGGTGACACTTCCTGTCATGTCGCTCCCACTCGTTATTTGGATTCCTCTCGATTTGCCCGGGTTTTCTCGATTTACTACGTAATTAGGAATCACCCAAAATTACGATAAACCAAAACCCGCGAATATAAGTTACCCAAAATAACGTCTTCGTCATAGTACATAAATTCCTATATACAAAGGCGTTTTTCTAGGAATTTAAAGACGACATGATTAGATCAAATCCTACTACAAGATTTTTCTAATCCTACACGGCTTCCAGCTCGTGGTTATTACTATTACAGAAATTTCCATTCAAAAATAAAACAAGCCCGAACAAGTCCCGGGGTTTATGAATGAAAATTAAATTTCTACCATAATAGCCGGGAAACCAATAACCACCTGTTTATTCATTTCGACAAAAATAATAATGCCAAAATAAAGCCGTGTAATAAATCAAACAAGTATAAGACCGAAACCAACGCTCTGATACCAATTTGAAGGAAAACTGAACAAGCCCGGGCTAATCGAAAACCTCACTTTCGTGCAATGCATTCCAGAATCGGAAGCTTTCGACTAAGCTCAGGCTCAAATTAGTTTACCCATGAACGGATCTAGGCTTATACTTATTTAATTTATTAATCGGGACACAAAAGATTCGATCTTTAATTAAAGCGGAATTTAAAAATTATACCTTTTGTAGCGAAGTCCCTTGCTTAAAGAAAAACCAATTCTTTCCTGCGATTTCCACAAAAAATCCAATCGATTCTCCAAGAACACTTCGAATATTGCGTGGGCAATAATCTATCGAAGCTTACTTGATTAACCCACGAAAACCCACAAAGAAATCTGTCAAATCGAATTCAAGAAACCCAAAAACTGATCAAACAAAAACCCTTAAAAACTGCTGTGCCTTCTGCTTTAAATCCGCTACTGCCCAGCCCAGTTTCTGCCGATTTTCCACCTGAAATCTCACCGGTGATCTAGACAAGAACCACCTGAGGATCACCCATCAAAAGAAGGAGATCAACCCAGGCTATTCTCGAATCAATCGCGCTAAACTTGAGGAAGAAGAAACCAGCACCGGGTTCTATGAAAATCGCGGCAGCAGCGACTTTGAAGACCGAGCAGAAAAAAAAACTGGCGCAGACTTTTTGGAAAAATAAATTGAAGGTTTGATCTTTGGGTTGAATCCAATCCGAGAGCAAGAAATCTAGTTCGTTTTTTAGTGAAAACTTCAAAGGGTAGAAGTTCTCTCTCTAGAACTTTCTTACTCTAAAATGGGCAAGACTTGTCTTGCAAGATTTCTTCATTTTCTTTGGTCTCAAGTTATTCTATTTATAGTAGCTCGATTGGAGACCTAATGGGCTCTCGAGTTAGGCCTTAAAATTTGACTTTCGTTGACCGCTAAGTCTTCCCGACTAATCAACTCCAATCGACCCATTTAAATTAATTTATTTAATCCACTTTGTTAATTTAATTTAATCGAACCCTTAGAATTAATTAATTCAAAATCGAATTAATTTCTAAATTCACTTTGTCGATTAAATATTAATTAAACCTTTTGCATTAATTAATTTACCTTGTCGATTAGTCAAAAGCATAATCGGTCGTACCACTATCGGACCAATTATGGAACTACCGCTCGAAAACGACTTTACATCGCGCCATTATATTTTATTCTATCTCCCCACATCAAAGATCTAGTGCTCGTCGATTTATCAATTTACTAACAGATTAATTCACCGACTTATTGGTTTCTGAGATTAGTACCACTCGTCCTTTTATTATACCGAACATAAAGTTCACCTGCCGGGTTTAGTATAATAACCTTACGAGCTCATCTCGGGAGCACCATCAACCCGGCGAACCGGTACGTGGATTCCTTCGACTAGCAACGGCACGTAAGAAGCTAAACACCGCATACCCAACTTACCGAGGTATTGACCTCAATTGACCTCACTCTTTGGCAAATCAAAGCACACGATATCCAACCCTCACGCCCGTCCCAATCTCGGGATTGAGAGATGGAATACTAGGACCGAATTGACTACGCCGATCAGTATAAGTCAATTCTATCCAAACTGGTCGTGCTCAATATGCCCCGGGTATATCTGTGTGATTTAAACTAGTTTAGATAAACCAATTTCCAAACCACACAATAACCTATACCGATAGTATGTTCAGACTATCTCGGTTACGAGCATACTTTTTATATATCAATACTTTAACCAATAACGGTATCTACTGTGTTTGTCGACACCCCGTTATCTAGTTCTATGATATAAAGGAACAAATTTATACTGAAACAAAATGATATGTCATCTGTGGATATTAGTTTTTGATACAAGCCATAGCTTTTCTATATTCAAAACTAACAATCTCCCACTAATACTCAAAGCTATGCTAAGAAGTACAAAAACTGTCCAACCCGCTATTACGCTACTGTCATAATGAAATCTCCATAACACCTTTAAGCTCACTCACATGGCTCTCTCAAGAATCTGACTCCCATGCCCTCCACATGCCTCTCAAAGACCTTTGGGGTCAATGGCTTGGTGAAAGGATCTGCAAGGTTATCCTCTGAAGCTATCTTGGCCATGATCACGTCTCCCCTCTTTACAATCTCTCGTATCAGGTTGTACTTGCGCTCTATGTGTTTACTCGCTTTATGGGCTCGTGGTTCCCTCGAGTTAGCAACTGCACCATTGTTATCACAATAAACTGTGATAGACCTAGGCAACTCAGGAACCACATCTAAGTCCATCAGGAAGCTCCTGAGCCATACAGCCTCTTCGCTGCCTCTGATGTGGCAATGTACTCGGCCTCCATGGTAGAGTCCGCCACGCATTTCTGCTTGACACTCTTCCATACTATGGCTCCACCTCCTAGAGTAAACACAAACCCATAGGTAGACTTACTCTTGTCCAAATCTCCTTGAAAGTCTGAATCTGTGTAACCCAATGGTACAAGCTCCTGCGCTCTATAAACTTGGACATAATCTCTCGTCCTGCGCAAGTACTTGAGAATGCATTTTACTGCCTCCCAGTGAGCCTTCCCAGGGTTACTCTGATATCTGCTAACCATGCCAACGACAAAGCAAATATCAGGCCTCGTGCACAACATAGCATATATGAGGCTACCCACTGCAGAAGCATAGGGTACCGCCTTCATGGCATCTATCTCCTCTGTAGTCTTAGGACACTGCTCCTTAGACAAATGCACTCCATGCCTGAAAGGTAGTGAACCCTTCTTGGAGTTCTGCATGTTAAAACGGGCCAGAATCGTGTCTATGTAGGATGCCTGAGAGAGAGTCAGAGAACGTCTCCTACGATCTCGAATAATCTTGATCCCAAGGATATGTCCAGCCTCTCCCAAATCCTTTATATCAAATTGCATGGACAACCATGCCTTTACATCTGACAACACCTTCTTACTGTTGCCAATAAGAAGAATGTCATCTATGTAAAGTACGAAGAACACCACCATATCACCATCACGCCTGCGATAAACACACTGCTCATTCGGAGACTTAGTGAATCCATAGGACTGAATAACCTCATCAAAACGGATGTTCCAAGATCTGGATGCTTGCTTAAGTCCATAAATGGACCTCCTAAGCCTGCATACCTTGTGCTCTTGGCCTTTAACAATGAAGCCATCTGGTTGCTGCATAAAGATGGTCTCCTCAAGACTTCCATTAAGGAAAGCTGTCTTGATGTCCATCTGCCAAATCTCATAATCCATATGAGCAGCTATGGCCAAGAGAATCTGGATCGACTTAAGCATAGCTACTGGGGAAAAGGTCTCCTCATAATCGATCCCTTCTTTCTGAGTATACCCCTTCGTCACAAGCCTAGCCTTGAAGGTCTCAACCCTCCCGTCAGATCCTCTCTTTCTCTTGTAAACCCATTTACACCCAATAGGCCTAAACCCATCAGGAAGGTCTACCAGCTCCCAGACTTGATTTGAGTCCATAGAACCCATCTCAGCAATCATCGCTCTCTGCCAAGAATCTGTATCTTTATCCTGGAGAGCCTCATTGTAGTTAACTGGGTCTGGTTCATGAGCGCTAGGGATAAAGTCCGAAGACTCACCCAAACCCATGTACCTCTCGGGCTATCTCACAACCCTCCCACTACGACGAGGCGCAGCCTGTGCAAGAGCATCATCTGTGATAGTATGTGCAGTCTCTTGTGGTGTGTCTTCCTGTACGTGTGCATCTGGAATAGTGGACTGACTTCTAAGCTCTTCCAATACTACCTTGCTGCTTGACTTGTGATCTAAAATATAGTCCTCCTCAAGAAATCTGGCATTGGTGCTGACCACCACCTTCTGATCCTGAGGACTATAAAATAAACCACCTCCCGTTCCTTTGGGATAGCCTATAAACAGCATAACCTTGGATCTCGCCTCTAACTTGCCTGCATCTGCCTCGAGCACATGTGCTGGACAACCCCAAATCCTGAGATGTCTCAGACTAGGCTTTCGCCCACTCCACAACTCTACTGGGGTCGTTGGCACAGACTTAGATGGCACAAGGTTGAGGATAAAACATGTTGTATCCAAGGCATAACCCCAAAACGAGGTAGGCAACTCACTGGAACTCATCATCGATCTAACCATCTCCACAAGAGTCTTGTTCCTCCTCTCTGCTACACCATTCTGCTGGGGTGTGCCAGGTGCAGACAACTGGGTCTGAATACCCTCCTCTGACAAATAGGTCCTAAATTCACTAGAGAGGTATTCGCCACCACGATCAGACCGCAGTGACTTGATACTCTTACCCAGATGGTTCTCCACCTCTGCCTTGAATTCTCTGAACTTGCCAAAGCATTCAGACTTGTGGCGCATCAGGTATATGTATCCATATCTAGAGTAATCATCCGTGGAAGTCACAAAATACTCATAACCACCTCTAGCCTGAACTGACATAGGCCCACACACGTCAGAATGAATCAGCTCTAAAACCTCCTTGGCCCTATACCTATTCGCCTTAAAAGGCCTCTTGGTCATTTTACCCTCCAAGCAGGACTCACAGGTCGAATAGCTGTCAATATCTAGTAAGTCCAAAGACCCACTCTTGACCAACCTTTGAATCCTACTAAGGTTGATATGACCTAGTCTCAGGTGCCAAAGATAATTCTGATTCAAAGGGGAAGACTCTTTTCTCTTATTATGATTCGGTGATGAGTTACTAGTTTCTGTGTTTTGCATAACTGGGGAGTAAGTCTTAATTAAAAACAAATTGTCAACCAATGTACCAGAACATATAAGTTTCTGGCATTTTCTAATAAAAACGAACCATCAGAAAATACACACTTATAACCATCCATAACAAGTTTCGAAACCGAAAGCAAGTTCTTTCGAAAACTAGGTATATAAAAACAATCCTTTAAATGTAAAATGGAGTCTGAAAAATAAAGACATAAAACTCCCACTGCAACAACAGAAACTCTGGTAGTATCCCCAAGGTAGACCTGCAACTCTCCCTCTCTAAGCAGCCGGGTCACTTGGAACCCCTGCAAAGAATTACAAACATGATCAGTGGCTCTTGATTCCACACACCAAGTATCTGTGGGAATCGCCGCTAAACATGTCTCAGTGACTAGGGAAAATTTACACATACCTCGAGGCTTAGGGCAGTCCTTCTTCCAATGTCCCGCTTTGCCACATCTGAAGCATTTGCCTCTCGGCTTCTGCTTCTTGGCAATGCCAGCCTTGGGTCCATGACTGGCTCCTGTTTTCTGGCCTCTCTTCCTCTTTTGCTTCCTTGCTTTGGGCCCAGCAGAGGAACCTGAGGGACCAACAGTAGCCAAGGCTTACTTCTTCTCCGGGAAGAGGCTCTCAGTAGACACCAATGCAGTCATGAGCTCAGAAAGTGAATATGAGAGATTCCCCATATTATAGTTTAATTGAAACTGCTCAAAACTGGGAGGCAAGCTCTGGAGAATGATATCGACCTGGGTCTCCCCATCAATCTCACCTCCCAATACCTCGATCTCATTGATGCAACCAATCATGTCCAGTACGTGATCTCTCACTGAAGTGCCCTCAGCCATCTTAGCATTCATGAGTTTCCTCATAGCTGACTGCTTGGCTGCCCTGCCCAGATGTCCAAACATCTCCCTGAGGTTGAGCATCATATCATAGGCTGAGGTCATCTGCTGATGCTGGTGCTACAGTACACTTGACATGGAAGCCAAGATGTAGCACCTGGTCATCTCATCAGCCTTCTGCCACCTCGTATATGGCTCTCACTGCTCAGGGGTGGCATCATCGCTGGGCTTAGGGGGGCACTCCTCAGTGAGCACGTACTTGTAACCCTCAGCGGTAAGGACAATGTCCAAGTTACGTTTCCAATCAATGTAATTTGGACCGGTGAGTTTGTTTTGGTGCAGAATGATAGCTAGCGGGTTGAACGACATATCAACTGAAAATAAACAAACAAGTCTCAGTATACTTTTTCGAAAATATTGAAAAATCCTCAGAAAAGAAATATAATCTTCTACCGACATCTCTCACACCGGGATTAACGCAGGTCACGATAGGAGAACGTCTACGCCAACCCACATTCGTTCGAGAAGAACCGAAGTTCATTAATTTCATTATCTGACCAACGATCTTATGATCAATGAAATTAATAGTCGACAATTTTAGCCGTACACGTAGATAGCGTAACCTCGATGGGAGGGATACTATAAACAGTACACTAAGTGTATGCCATTACGTGACTTCTAAGTTTGTTACTTAGGATACTAATGCGCCTCGGATGGCGAGGGTGTCGCAACTTTCTCCAATTAAACGCACTATAGTCATCACTTTAGAAATTCATTCCGGTGATATCTGTGATTGAAAACTCATCCGATAGGGAGGAAGGTCTAAGACAGCACGCAAGTTTAACCACATCACCAATAAACCCGTAATGGAGGCCATGGGGCTATTAACCAACCCGCTCCCACGTAGATTTTTAATTAATTTCGATTCGCCTGGGTTTTCTCGGTTTTCTACGTAATTAGGAATCACCCAAAATTACGATTAAACCAAAACCCGGGTTTTCTCGATTTTCTACGTAGTTAGGAATCACCCAAAATTACGATTAAACCAAAACCCGCGAATTTAATTAAGTTTAAGGATTTTTACGTTTTAACATGCAATATCTTAACAATGGATATTCGCACCCATAAAACCGTTGGAGTTTTAATATGCGAATAATCTACCTTAGTTAATTGCACATTACCTTTTAAAAAGAATTTGGTTTGGATTTCGTTCATGCAAAATAAAACAAAAATCACACAATCAACGAAAAGACATAAATACGGGAAATTAAACGAATAAAATTTCCCGACTATTATGGCCTTCTCTATCGTTGATTCTTTGACGCCTTGGTGACACTTCCTGTCATGTCGCTCCCACTCGTTATTTGGATTCCTCTCGATTTGCCCGGGTTTTCTCGATTTACTACGTAATTAGGAATCACCCAAAATTACGATAAACCAAAACCCGCGAATATAAGTTACCCAAAATAACGTCTTCGTCATAGTACATAAATTCCTATATACAAAGGCGTTTTTCTAGGAATTTAAAGACGACATGATTAGATCAAATCCTACTACAAGATTTTTCTAATCCTACACGGCTTCCAGCTCGTGGTTATTACTATTACAGAAATTTCCATTCAAAAATAAAACAAGCCCGAACAAGTCCCGGGGTTTATGAATGAAAATTAAATTTCTACCATAATAGCCGGGAAACCAATAACCACCTGTTTATACATTTCGACAAAAATAATAATGCCAAAATAAAGCCGTGTAATAAATCAAACAAGTATAAGACCGAAACCAACGCTCTGATACCAATTTGAAGGAAAACTGAACAAGCCCGGGCTAATCGAAAACCTCACTTTCGTGCAATGCATTCCAGAATCGGAAGCTTTCGACTAAGCTCAGGCTCAAATTAGTTTACCCATGAACGGATCTAGGCTTATACATATTTAATTTATTAATCGGGACACAAAAGATTCGATCTTTAATTAAAGCGGAATTTAAAGATTATACCTTTTGTAGCGAAGTCCCTTGCTTAAAGAAAAACCAATTCTTTGATGCGATTTCCACAAGAAATCCAATCGATTCTCCAAGAACACTTCGAATATTGCGTGGGCAATAATCTATCGAAGCTTACTCGATTGACCCACGAAAACCCACAAAGAAATCTGTCAAATTGAATTCAAGAAACCCAAAAACTGATCAAACAAAAACCCTTAAAAACTGCTGTGCCTTCTGCTTTAAATCCGCTACTGCCCAGCACGGTTTCTGCCGATTTTCCACCTGAAATCTCACCGGTGATCTAGACAAGAACCACCTGAGGATCACCCATCAAAAGAAGGAGATCAACCCAGGCTATTCTCGAATCAACCGCGGAAAACTTGAGGAAGAAGAAATCAGCACCGGGTTCTATGAAAATCGCAGCAGCAGCGACTTTGAAGACCGAGCAGAAAAAAAAAAAAAACTGGCGCAGACTTTTTGGAAAAACAAATTGAAGGTTTGATCTTTGGGTTGAATCCAATCCGAGAGCAAGAAATCTAGTTCGTTTTTGAGTGAAAACTTCAAAGGGTAGAAGTTCTCTCTCTAGAACTTTCTTACTCTAAAATGGGCAAGACTTGTCTTGCAAGATTTCTTCATTTTCTTTGGTCTCAAGTTATTCTATTTATAGTAGCTCGATTGGAGACCTAATGGGCTCTCGAGTTAGGCCTTAAAATTTGACTTTCGTTGACCGCTAAGTCTTCCAGACTAATCAACTCCAATCGACCCATTTAAATTAATTTATTTAATCCACTTTGTTAATTTAATTTAATCGAACCCTTAGAATTAATTAATTCAAAATCGAATTAATTTCTAAATTCACTTTGTCGATTAAATATTAATTAAACCTTTTGGATTAATTAATTTACCTTGTCGATTAGTCAAAAGCATAATCGGTCGTACCACTATCGGACCAATTATGGAACTACCCCTCGAAAATGACTTTACATCGCACCATTATATTTTATTCTATCTCCCCACATCAAAGATCTAGTGCTCGTCGATTTATCAATTTACTGACAAATTAATTCACCGACTTCTTGGTTTCCGAGATTAGTACCACTCGTCCTTTTATTACACCGAACATAAAGTTCACCGGTCGGGTTTAGTATAATAACCTTACGAGCTCATATCGGGAGCACCATCAACCCGGAGAACCGGTACGTGGATTCCTTCGACTAGCAACGACACGTAAGAAGCTAAACACCGCATACCCAACTTACTGAGGTATTGGCCTCAATTGACCTCACTCTTTGGCAAATCAAAGCACACGATATCCAACCCTCACGCCCGTCCCAATCTCGGGATTGAGAGACGGAATACTAGGACCGAATTGACTACGCCGATCAGTATAAGTCAATTCTATCCAAACTGGTCGTGCTCAATATGCCCCGGGCATATCTGTGTGATTTAAACTAGTTTAGATAAACCAATTTCCAAACCACACAATAACCTATACTGATAGTATGTTCAGACTATCTCGGTTACGAGCATACTTTTTATATATCAATACTTTAACCAATAACGGTATCTACTGTGTTTGTCGACACCCCGTTATCTAGTTCTATGATATAAAGGAACAAATTTATCCTGAAACAAAATGATATGTCATCTGTGGATATTAGTTTTTGATACAAGCCATAGCTTTTCTGTATTCAAAACTAACAGTTAGACTATCTCAGTTACGAACATACTTTTTATATATTAATATTTTAACCAATAACGAGATCTACTATGCGTTTCTCCACCTCGTTATCTAGTTTTATGATATAATGAAACAAATTTAATACAGAAACAAAATAATATGTTAACTGTGGATATTAGTTTTTCATACAAGCAATAGCTTTTCTGTGTTCAAAACTAACACAGCCGACACCAACTCTGCCAAGAGCTCGGATAATTGATACAACCTTTGATTCATGTTGTAGTTCAGCTAAAATTGCTCAAAGCTTAGAGACAAGCTCTGGAGAACGATGTTGACCTTGGTCTCACCATCAATTTCGCCTCCCAATACCTCAATCTCATTGATGTTACCAATCATCTTACGCGATCCCTCACTGGAATGCCCTCAGCTATCTTGCTAGTCATAAGCTTTCTCACACTGCCTGACCTTGGTGACCGAACATTTCCCTCAAATTAGCCATCATGTCAAAAGCAGAGTTCATGGCCTGATGCTGATGTTGCAGAACATTCTACATAGATGCCAGAATATAACACCGCGCCATCTCATAGCCTTAATCCACCTCTGATAGGCTAACCGATCCTCTTCAGCCGACCAGTCATTTGGCGCATCTGGGCATACCTCAGTGAGCACGAATTTGTACCCCTCAGCCGTTAGGACAATATCCAAGTTTCGTTTACAATCGATGTAGTTTGGACCAGTTAGTTTGTTCTCTTTTAGTATGATAGCTAACATTTAACTTCATATCAAAAGCAGAAAATGCTTTGGAAAATTAATTCAAATATAATATATTGATTTCCTCAAACAACATAAAACCTAATTGAATCTACCGATATCTCGTTCACTAGGATTCACGCAAGCCACGATAGTACAGACGTTTACGCTAGTCCACATTCGTTTGAGAAGAACCTATTTCATTAATCTCAATATCTGACCAAACGAACTATTGACAAATGAGACTAATAGTCGGTATTTTTAGCCATACACAAAAGCAGCGTAACCTCGATGGGAGGATTACCACAAATTCTACACTAAGTGTATGCCATCACGTGACTTCTAAGTTCATTACTTCGGATAGTGCGTCTCAGATGAGAGGGTATCGCAGTTCTCCAGTTTAATTTACTATAGTCATCATGTTAGAAATTCATTCCTGTGATCCGTAGATTTGACTCATCCAATTTGGGGCAAGGCTCTAATGCCAATGCGCAAGTCAACCCACATCACTAATGAATCCATGAATGAGGTCATGGGATTAACTACCAACCTGCTCTCACTTAGATTCTTAAAACGATGGTATTTCGATTTTAACATGCCATTAACCATCCTAAATTATACGCATTCTAAAATCTATGTTTTAATCATGCATAAATTAAAACAAACATCTATGCAATTAAAAAAATAAATATGGTAAATAAATAAACAAATAAATTTCCCGAATATTATGGTCTTCAAAAACTGCATGTCGCTTTCATATTGTTCTCTTGTTTGTGTGTCCCATCACGTTACTCTGATGGACTGCTTCCTTTGACTAGATATCTCGGTGCCACCCGAAAAATACGTCTCACGATGCCCGCGCGATGCCACGAGGACTCCTTGAGCATGCCACGGACGACGCTCTTGGACACAGCTGCTGCACGCGTAGCGCCACGCAAGCAACATCGACCAGTGCTGCATCACCGACATTGAAGACCCAGCACCGAATATCGCCGCCTTGCCGGTACCTGACGCCATCAGTCTTGCCTGACGCAACGCCTTGACATCAACTGTTGACCGCCGACCTACCGATACTATTGCTCCAGGTTTCCTGCTATGCTCCTACTCATTATCTGGTGTTCGTACAGTCCAACTAGGTTATCTCCATTTTGCACACAATCCTTGGAATCACCCAAATTGTGTCAAACCACAAACCCTTGAATCCAAGTTTCCCACAATAACGTCTTTGATTACAATTTTCCAAAATACAAGGCAAAATTACAAGGAAAATAAAATAAAAATTACATCAAATCAAAATCCTACTACTGATTCAATTTAATCCTACATGGTTTCCAGCTCGTGGTTATTACTATTACAGGTATTCATCTTTCCAAAAACAACCTGGACATGTCCCTGGGTTTAATAAAATACAAACACATAACCATAATAATCGGGACAAAATAAACCACCTTCAAAACCATGTAATCAAATCTAACAAAACAAATCCAGAACCTTAGCTTTGATACCAATTGAAAGTTTCATTCGTGCAATCCGATTGAGAAATTTCTTTCGAAACCATTGCACAGGATCTTGGATTACCTTGTTCGATTTGATAAGCAATCAAAACAATACTAAATAAAAGTGAAAGTTTAGAATTGACCTTTGAAGCGTGAACTTGAGAATTCTCTTGTGTTCCTAAAGACTTTTCCAGACATTGTGTGGACAACGATCTACCAAATAATTCTTGAATCAGTTCTGACAGAAAACCAGCACAAAAAACTAGCTTCTCGAGCACTGCTATCTCAATTTTCACACAAATTCCACCGTCGCTGACCGGATTTCTGTGCTGCCAAGATCATGCCGCTGTCGAGCCACCAGCTGTCACTGAGAGATCACACCGTCGCCGTCTCAGGGACTCTCTCTAGCTTTCTCTGTCTAGTTTCTTTTGTGTTCTATCAATTATGACTTCTGTTGTCTGTTCTTTCTTGTCTGAACTGATTCTCATGTCTTATATAGAGGGTTACAAGAGAGACCTCAAGTGGGCTTGAGTTTGGCTTTCCTGTTGGGTTTGGGTTTTATTAATTCCAAGCCTACATCAAGAATAATTAATAATATTAATCCAATTAATACTATTAACGAAAAGATAATTAAATCCATTTTGTCTATTAAAATCCAACACATAATTAATCATACACTAACGAATTAATTATAGAACTACCGCTCAAACCAAATAATGCTTCCGGTTCCACTTAATTACATATTCTACTATCTCCCCTTGTCAATGATATAATGCTCATCAATTTATTAATTTATTGATAAATTAATTTAATCAGCTTCTTCTCATCCGAGATAAGTACCACTCGACTTTATTACTATACCTAACTTTTACGTCCATCGGCCGGGTTTAGTATAATAATCTTTTCGAGCCCATCTCGAGAGCACCATCACCCTGGCGCACCGGTACACAGTTTCCTATCGACTCGCAATAACACATCGAGTAACACACACCCAACCTACCGAGTATATATATCTCAAGTGACCGCACTCTTTGGCAAATTAAAATACACTATGCTCAATTCCCGTGCTCGTCTTCGTCTAGGGATTAAGGGATCGAATACCAAGTTCGAATTAACTACGAAGGATCTGTTAGGATTGAATACATAAGTCGTGATTGTATTGTACATTTTCCCAGTTAATATATCGTTTTAATGTTTTTGGTTAATTTTTTGTGCATATATGTATACAAAAGTTGTGATTGTATTGTACCTTTTCCCAGTTAATATATCAATTTAATGTTTTTGGTTAATTTTTTGTGCTTATATTTGTCCATAAATATTATGTAGTTAGATGATGAGCTGTCTTGTATGACACAGCAGATCTCATCATTGGTTAAAAGACATTATATATAAATGAGGTTCATAACCGAGACAACTTTGGACACGCTGTCGGTTTAGGTTATTATATGATTCGGACAATTGGTTTATCTAAACTAATTGAATGATATAGATATGCCCAGGGCGTATTGAACTTGACTATTTAGAATGATTTGTCTTGTACAGATTTAAAAGACAGATCGTTCTTATTATTCTATCTCTTAATCCCAAGACTTGAGTGGGCATGAGGATTTGACATAGTGTACTTTGAACTGCCAATAGGTGAGGTCAATTGTGGCCAATAGTCTCAGTAGGTTGGGTGCGCGTGTTTAGCTACTTGGTGTGTTGCTACTTCTCGAAAGGAAACCATGTACCGGTGCGTTCGAGGTGATGGTGCTCCCGAGATGAGCTCGTTATGTTTATTATACTAAACCCTGGCCGACGGACTTATGTCCGGTATAGTAAAAAGGTCGAGTGGTACTATAGAGAGAAAATCCTAGAGAGAGAAATAATTTATTTCTCTCAAATCAGATTTCTTGAGCTCAAAGCTGCCAATTTTTTATGATTCCTCTTGTAATGGGTTAATCCGTTAGAGAGTGAAAATCCTAGCGAGATAAATAATTTATTTCTCTAAAATCGGATTTCTTGAGCTCAAAGCTGCCAATTGTTTCCTCCAGTTTAGCCAGCCGGTTTTTGTTCTAGAATTTGGTGGTGCGTGAATCTTCTCTCGGGTCCTAGGCAACGCGTGAACATCACGCGCTTGGGGCGACGGTGGCTGAATTTTTTTTGTCAACCCAGTTGTGTTGATTACTGATCAATTATGAGCTAGATTGTTACCCACAAAACGTGCGATAAAAGTCTTGAGTCATAGAGTACCTGAGTTCACGCTTCAAGAGGTACTTTCTATGATTCCGCTTTTAATTAGAAACTATTGTTGCGTGATAAATCGAATGAGTACAAACCAAGATCCTGTGCAATGTTATTTCAAGCAAGGATTGGAATAGCGATTGTGCTAGAGTCTAGGCCTGATCGAAAATTCCAATTCTGGAATGCGTATCACGAAAGTGAGTTTTTGATGGGGCTCGGGCAGGTAACCTGTCAATTTGGTATTAGAGTTTGGTTTTGGGTTTTGTGCTTGTTGGATTTATTACATGGTTTTATTTGCAGGTGGTTTAGAATCCCGACTATTATGGTTACGCTTGTATGGTTTTTTAATTAAACCCCGTGATATATCCGGGTTTGGTTTTATTATGAATGCATGTAATATTATAACCACGTGCTGGAATCCATGTAGGATTAGATCAAATATATAGTAGGATTTTTTCTATGTAATTCAATTTTAATTCTCCTAGAAAGCTTTGTAGAAGGAGAATTATTTTTTTGTAATCGAAGGCATTAAGGTGGGCAACTTGAATTCGTGGGTTTTGGGTTATCGTTAATTCGTAGAAACCCATGACAACCCAGACGAATTTCAAGAAGACCAAATAGCATAGAAGAAGTGAAGGAACAATCAGAGGTGGGGGCAGCGCCGGCGATGACTCGCAGGCAGGAGCCGCCACCAGCAACCGATAGCATGGCCGCCGCGCAGCGTAGCAAAATTGTTGCGCCAGCGCGCGGCCCATGTGTGCTGTGTGTGCACAGCCCGTTTGGTTCGCGCGTTTGGCCCATTTTTCCTCCAAGTTTGTTTTTTTTGAAATTAAAGTCTCAGTCCATCGAGTGGCGTGATGGGACACGAGATCAAGGCAGAATGTGGAAGAAATTAAAACCATGATAGTCGGGAAATTTATTTTTTGCATTTATTTTCCATATTTATTGTTTTGATTTTGTGCTTTAATTTTTTGTGCTATATTTTAGATGCATGATTTTAAAGCTTGACTGGTTTTATGTTTGCATATAACTTAGGATTAATTAATTGCATGTGAAAATTGGAAAAACCCTTAATTTAGAACTCTAAGTGGGAGCGGGTTGGTTTAATATTCCCATGGCCACCATTACGGGTTCATATGTGATGTGGGTGGACTAGAGTAAGTTTAACTAGGTGAAATGCGATACCCTCTCCATCTGAGGTGCACTATCCGGACGTAACAAGCTTAGAAGTGACGTAATGGCACACACTAAGTGTACGATTTGTAGTATTCCTCCCATCAAGGTTACGCTGCTTATTTGTATGGTTGAAAGCATCGACTATTAGCTACATTAATCAATAGATCATTTTGTCAGATAGTGTAGTTAATGAACTTGGTTCTTCTCAAACGAATGAGGGTTAGCGTAAACGTCCACACTATGGTGGCTTGCGGGAATCCCGGTGAATGAGATGTCGATGGTTTAAAATATTGTTTTAAGGGAAGTCAATAATTATTATAATTTATTTTTCATTTTCAAAATTCTAGGATATGCACTAAAACATTGCCTGTTTATTTAATTTACAGTATTCGATATAGCATTAATCTTTTAGCTACAATTTTGAAAGACAACAAATTAACTGGTCCTAATTATGTCGATTGGAGTCGTAATTTGGACATTGTCCTAATGGCTGAGAGCACTCCTATGAGAGATCATGTCATTGATATAACTAGTAACATCAACGAGGTTGAGGTAGTGGGAGGCGAAATCGATGGTGAAACCAACGTCGATATTGTCCTCCAGAATTTGCCTCAAAGTTATGAGCAGTTTCGGTTGAACTACAACATGAATCAATTGTTGTGTACTTTATCTGAGCTCTTAGAAGAGTTAGTGGTGGCTAAAAGTCTTCGTCAAGATAAGAAGCGAGTTTTACTGGCAGTCAAAGCTTCAGAATTTTTTTCTAAGCCTAAGGCTTGAAATAAGAAGAGAAATCTTGAGGGAATGGCTCGAAAGGCACAAATTGCACCAAAGCCAGAGATTGCAAAGAATAAGCCGAAAGGCAAGTGCTTCAAGTGCAATCAGACAAGACATTGGAAACCAGATTGTCCAAACATCAAAAGTACAATAGTTTCTGTCTTAATTACTGAGACATGTTTAGCGGCGATTCCCACAGATACTTGGTGTGTGGATTCAAGCACCACTGACCATGTTTGTAATTCTTTATTGGGTTCCGAGAAGAGTGTCAGTAGAAGCAGTGGGAGTAGTCAGCCTTAATTTTGAAAATTCTAGGCTAGATTTAGTTAATTGTCTTTATGTACCAAGTTGTAGAAAGAACCTCGTTTCAGTTTCTAAACTCTTAAATAATGGTTATAAGTATATTTTTTTTTTGATGATTCTATTGTTATTAGAAAAGATGCCAAACTTATTTGTTATGGTTCATTAGCTGACAATTTGTTTATAATTAAATCAAACTCCCCTGTTGTGCAAAACATAGAATTAAATAGCGCATCATCGAACATTAATAAGAGGAAAGAACCTTCTGAAATGAATAAAACTTATCTTTGGCATCTCAGGCTAGGTTATATAAACCTTAGTAGGATTCAGAGATTGGTTAATGATGGACCTTTAGGTTCATTATAGATTGACAGTTATTCAACCTGTGAATCTTGTTTTCAAGGTAAAATGACAAAGAAACCTTTTAAGGCAAAAGGTTATAGAGCCAAAGAAGTATTAGAGTTGATTCATTCTGACTTGTGTGGACCAATGTCTTCCAAGCACGAGGTAAGTTTGAGTATTTCGTGACGTTCACGGATGATTACTCAAGGTACGGGTACATTTACCTAATGCGCCACAAGTCCGAATGCTTTAGTAAATTCAAAGAGTATCGGACAGATGTGGAGAAACATCACGGTAAGAGTATCAAGACACTGCGATCAAATCGTGGTGGGGAGTGCCTGTCCCACGAATTGCAAGAATACCTCAGTGACGTCAAAATTCAGTCTCAGTTGTCTGCACCTGGCACACCACAACAGAACGGTGTAGCAGAAAGAAGGAATCGAACTCTCATTGAAATGGTTAGGTCAATGATGAGCTTTAGTGATTTACCGAATTCGTTATGGGGATATGCCTTATAAACAGCAATGTACATCCTTAATCTTGTACTATCTAAAACCGTGCCTTCAACCCTAGCACACATGCTTAAGGCAGATGCAGCTAAGTTAGATGTGAGAGCTGAAGTAATGTTATTTGTAGGATATCATAGGGGAATGAAGAGTGGTCTATTTTCTAGTCCTAAAGATCAGAAGGTGGTGGTTAGTACCAATGCCAAATTTTTAGAGGAAGACTATATCATAGATCACAAGCCCAAGAGCAAGATAGTACTACAAAAACTTAGGAGACAAACTAATAATCTTTATACACCAGCACAAGTAGGTACACCACACACTGTACAAGATATCAGAGATAATGCGCCTACACAGGTGGTGGCTTTGAAGGAAAACAGAACAAGGCCGAGCTAAATTGAAAACCTCACTTTCGTGTAATGCATTCCAGAATCGAAAGCTTTCGACAATGTTCAGGCTCAAATTCATTTTCCCATGAACGGATCAAGGCTTATACTTATTTAATTTATTAATCGGGATATAAAATATACAATTTTTAATTAAAGCGTAAAGTTCAAAGATTTTACCTTTGTTTCGAAGTCCCTAGTAGATAGAAAACCAAAACTTCGGGCAAGTGAATTCCACAAGAAATCCAAAGAATAACTTCAATTCAACTCTGAACTAGTGTGGGCTAGTGTCTACAGAGTAGCCCAAGGCAAAACGAAGAAATCCCAAGAAACCCACTTCAACAATCACACAAATTTTAAAAACAGATTTAGCCCGGGAACTGAACATAAACTGAGAATCCACACCAAAAGTGTCTGGAATGTGTTCCTGCTCCTAGATCTAGACTCTAGCGATCTAAGAAGATCAAGCTAGAGGATCGACATAGCAAGAATCAAAAAACCCACACAAAAGAAGCCAAAATCGCCATCTAAAATAACCAATCAACGGCAGCAAAATGAAACTGACGGCCGAGAATAAATTCCGATGAAAAAACACAAAAAAACGACAGATTTCTTCTCCAAAAAAAGGTGATATAGGATTCTCTAGGTTATATACTTTGAGGATTCTCGAAGAAGAAAGCTCCAAAGTTGACTTCGAAAGAAAAGCTACTAAGAAAGTTGAGAGCTTCTCTATCTAGACTTAACTTTCTCTCACTAGGAAAATGCCTCTAAGGTTTCTAATGTCTTGTAAGTTGCCTAACAAGGGATATTTATAGGGTGCTTATAAGGAGACCTAATGGGCCTTCGAGTTGGGCCTTTTAGTTTGATCTTCGTTGACCCTTAGTCTTTGCTAGACTAGTCAACTCCAATCGATCCTTTTGAATTAAATCTTTAACCCACTTTGTTAATTTAATTTAATCGAAACCTTAGGATTAATTAATTCATATAGAATTAATTTTCTTAATCCACTTTGTCGATTAAATATTAATTAAACCATAAGGATTAATTAATTAACTTCATCGATTAGTCAAACGCATAATTAATCGTACCACTAACGGACCAATTATGGAACTACCACTAAAAAATGACTATACATCACGCCACTATATTTTCTTCTATCTCCCCACATTAAAGATCTAGTGCTCGTCAGTTTATCAATTTACTAACAAACTAATTCACCGACTTCTTGGTATCCGAGATTAGTACCACTCGACCTTCTTATTATACCGGACATAAAATCCATCGGCCGGGTTTAGTATAATAAACCTTCTGAGCTCATCTCGGGAGCACCATCAACCTGCGAACCGGTACGTGGATTCTTACGACTAGCAATGTCACGTCAGAAGCTAAACACCGCATACCCAACCTACCGAGGTATAGGCCTCAATTGACCGCACTCTTTGGCACATCAAAGTATACGATATCCAACTCTCACGCCCGTCCCAATCTCGAGATTGAGAGACTGAATACTATGACAGAAATTGACTACGCTGATCAGTATAAGTCAATTCTATCCAAACTTGTCATGCTCAATATGCCCTGTGTATATCCGCGTGATTTAAAATAGTCTAGATAAACTAATTTCCAAACCACACGATAACCTATACCAATAGTATGTTCAGACTATCTCAGTTACGAGCACACTTTTTATATATCATTACTTTAACCAATAACAGTATCTACTGTGTTTTTCGCACACCCCGTTATCTAGTTCTATGATATAATGGAACAATTTAATACTAAAACAAAATGATATATCATCTGTGGATATTAGTTTTTTATACAAGCATAGCTTTTCTGTATTCAAAACTAACAGCCTCATCGTAGTGGGAGGGTTGTGAGATAGCTTGACAGGTTCATTGGCATAGGAGAGGCCTCAGACCTAGTCCAAGGGGCGCCTGAGCCTGAGCTAGTAAACTACAATGAAGCTCTCCGAGATAAAGATGCAGAATCTTTGTGAAAAGTAATGATATCCGATTGGGGGTCAATGGACCACAATCAATTCTACGAGCTTGTAGACCTGCTTGATGGGTTTAAGCCCATTGGATGCAATTGGGTCTATAAATTCAAGAGAGGACATGACGGAAATGTTGAAACCTTTAAAGCTAGGCTTGTGGCGAAGGGGTATACTCAAAAAGAGGGAATCGATTATTAGGAAACCTTCTCCCCGGTAGCCATGCTTAAGTCAATCCAGATTCTCTTGGCCGCTGCTCATTTAGATTATGAGATATAACAGATGGATTTCAAGATAGATTTCCTTAAAGGATGTCATGAGGAAACCATTTCATGCAACAAACAGATGGATTCGTTTAGAAAGGCCAAGAGCATAAGGTTTCCAGGGAGGTCTATTTATGGACTTAAACAGGTATCCAGATCTTTGAACATCTGGTTTGAAGAGGTAATCTAGTTCTACGGATTTACTCAGTGTTCGGATGAGCAATGTGTATATCACAGATGTGATGGAAATGCGGTGGTGTTTCTTGTGCTTCACATAGATGACATTCTGTTGATTTGTAACAAAAAGAAAGTGTTATCAGACGTAAAGGCATGGCTATCCAAATAATTTGATATGAAGGACTTAGGAGAAGTGGGACATATCCTTGGGATCAAGATAATTTGAGATCGTTAGAAATGTTCGTTAACCTCTCTCAAGCTTCATACATAGATACGATTCTGGCCAGTTTTAACATGCAGAACTCCAAGAATGGTTTTCTACCTTTCAGAAATAGAGTGCATCTTTCTAAAGAACTGTCTCCCAAGACTATAGAGGAGATTGAGGCCATGAAGATAGTTCTTTATGCTTCAGCAGTAGGAAGTCTCATATATGTCATGTTGTGTATGAGGCCTGATATCTGTTATGCCATTGGCATTGTACGCAGATATCAGAGTAACCCCAGGAAATCTCAATGTATTCTCAAGTATTTGCATTGAATGAGAAACCAAGTGTTGGTCTATCAGGTGCCTGAGCTGGTACTCCGAGGTTACATAGATTCAGATTTCCAAGGGGACGGGGACAATAGTAAGTCTACCTCAGGGTATGTGTTTACTTTGGGAGGTGGAGCCATAGTTTGGTGGAGTTTCAATCAGAAATGCTTGGCGAACTCTATCATGGAGGCTGAATACGTTGCTGCATCAGATGCAGTGAAAGGATTAGTGCGGCTCAAGAACTTCCAAGTGAATTTAGATGTGATTCTTGGTTTGCAGAAGTCAATCATAGTGTATTGTGATAACAACGGTGCAGTAGCAAACTCGAAGGAACCATGAGCCCACAAGGCAAGTAAACACATACAGAATAAGTACCACCTGATACGAGATATCGTCAAAAGGGAAGACGTGGTTGTGGCTAAGATAGCATCAGAGGATAAACTTGCAGATCCTTTCACGAAGACATTGACTTCAAAAGTCTTAGAGGCTCACGTGGAGGACATGGGGATCAGATACTTGAGAGAGCCATGATTGTTTTCTAGATATATTGTAGAGTGTAAAAGATGAATGTAGTTATATACTTAAAACGCAGCTTAAGTATTAGTGGGAAATTGTTAGATTTGAATATATAAGCTATGCTTGTATTGTACTTTTTCCTGGTTAATATATCGATTTAATGTTTTGGTTTATATGTTGTGCATGTGTAGTCCATTTATATTATGTGGTTAGATGATAAGGTATCTTGTTGTTAGTTTTGAATACAGAAAAGCTATGGCTTGTATCAAAAACTAATATCCCCAGATGACATATCTTTTTGTTTCAGTATAAATCTGTTCCTTTATATCATAGAACTAGATAACGGGGTGTCGACAAACACAGTAGATACCGTTATTGGTTAAAGTATTGATATGTAAAAAGTATGCTCGTAACCGAGATAGTCTGAACATACTATCGGTATAGGTTATTGTGTGGTTTGGAAATTGTATGCCCGGGGCATATTGAGCACGACCAGTTTGGATAGAATTGACTTGTACTGATCGGCGTAGTCAATTCGGTCCTAGTATTCCGTCTCTCAATCCCGAGATTGGGACGGGCGTGAGGGTTGGGTGTCGTGTGCTTTGATTTGCCAAAGAGTGAGGTCAATTGAGGCCAATACCTCGGTAAGTTGGGTATGCGGTGTTTAGCTTCTTGCGTGCCGTTGCTAGTCGGAGGAATCCATGTACCGGTTCGCCGGGTTGATGGTGCTCCCGAGATGAGCTCGTAAGGTTATTATACTAAACCTGGCCAGTGAACTTTATGTTCGGTATAATAAAAGGTCGAGTGGTACTAATCTCAGAAACCAAGAAGTCGGTGAATTAATTTGTCAGTAAATTGATAAATCGACTAGCACTAGATCTTTAATGTGGGGAGATAGAGGAAATAATAATGGCGCGATGTAAAGTCATTTTTGAGCGGTAGTTCCATAATTGGTCCGTTAGTGGTACGACCGATTATGCGTTTGACTAATCGACAAGGTAAATTAATTAATCCGAAGGGTTTAATTAATATTTGATCGACAAAGTGAATTTAGAAATTAATTCTATTTCAAATTAATTAATTCTAAGGGTTCGATTAAATTAAATTAACAAAGTGGATTAAATAAATTAATTTAAAAGGGTCGATTGGAGTTGATTAGTCGGGAAGACTTAGTGGTCATCGAAAGTCAAATTTAAAGGCCTAACTCGAGAGCCCATTAGGTCTCCAATCGAGCTTCTATAAATAGAAAGCTTTAGCCCTAAGAAATTAGTCGTGTGGCTTGAAAGACAAGAAATTGTCTTGCTAAGAAAGAAAGGGGTTAGAGAGAGATTCAAGAAAAAGATTAAATCTTTTGAATCTTTCTCGGAGTCACCCAGGCCTATCTTTCTCCCGAACAACTCTCCGACCAAAAGGGTTCCATTTTAATAGTTGCTGATCCTCATTCCCGCTGTTTTTCTTCGTGGGTTTTCTGGCGAAAATACTGCTGTGTTATTTTTGGGCTGCTGCAGTTTTAATCCCGGCTGGACTGTTGAGTTTGGTGTGATGATCCGATTATTCTTCACGTATTGATCTTTTACATTTTTGTTGAGTGATTCGTGGAAATAATTGTCCAGATCTCGACTAAAACTCCAGGTCGGTCGGTGCTGTTTGGACGGTTGTGCAACAGCTGGTCGGTGCAGTACTCGCTAGAAACTCACGGCGGTCGTTCATTTTATTAAGCAGCTAGGACCCATATTTTTGGTTGATATTTAGAGAAATTTGGGCAGCCCATTTTGGTATTTCTCATGGGTTCAGTTAGCAAATCCCGTTAGATTATTGCCCACCCAATATTCGGGATTTCTACAGAGAATCGATTGGATTTCTTGTGGAAATCGCAGCAGAATTTTTGGTATTCTTTAAGCAAAGGACTTCGCTTCAAAAGGTAGAATCTTTAACTTCCGCTTTTATTAAAGATTCAATTTTTTGTGTCCCGATTAATAAATTAAATAAGTATAAGCCTAGATCCGTTCATGGGTAAACTAATTTGAGCCTGAGCTTGGTCGAAAGCTTCCGATTCTGGAATGCATAGCACGAAAGTGAGGTTTTCGATTTAGCCCGGGCTTGTTCAGTTTTCCTTCACTTGTATGACACAGTAGATCTCATCATTAGTTAAAAGACATTATATATAAATGAGCTTCGTAACCGAGACAGCTTTGGACACGCTGTCGGTTTAGGTTATTATATGATTCAGATAATTGGTTTGTCTAAACTAATTGAATCATATAGATATGGCAGGGGCGTATTGAACTTGACTATTTAGAATGATTTGTTTTGTACAGATTAAATACACAGATCGTTCTTAGTATTCTATCTCTTAATCCTTAGCCTTGAGTGGGCATGAGGATTAGACATAGTGTACTTTGATCTGCCAATGGGTGAGGTCAATTGTGGCAAATAGTCTTAGTAGGTTGGGTGCGCGTCTTTAGTTACCTGGTGTGTTGCTGCTTCTCAAAAGGAAACCATGTACCGGTGCGTTCATGGTGATGGTGCTCTCGAGATGAGCTCGCTATGTTTATTATACTAAACCCTGGCCGGTGGACTTATGTCTGGTATAGTAAAAAGGTCGAGTGGCACTAGTCTCGGAATTAAAGAAGTTAATTAATTAATTTATCAGTAAATTAATAAATTAACGAGTACTAAATCTTTGATGTGGAGAGATTAAGAATAAATTAATTTCATTTTTCTTAAAGCAATTCTGGTATAGGATTTTAGTGCCAAAATTAATCCATTGGTGGTACGATTAATTTTGTAATGGGTTAATTGAATAAGTAGAATTAATTATTTAATTAATTACTCTTAAGGGTTAACTAAGTAATTAACAAAGTGGAATTATTTAATTAATCAATTAATTCTTAAGTTTTAATTAGAATTAGGAAATTCTAGAGATTAGGAAATCTAATTGGATTTGGATTATCATATTAGATTAGTTACCTAATTGGATGTGAAAACTAATTAATTACCTTAACCCATTAGGATGACCAATCCTAAACCAACTTGGGGTCTCTCTTTTAAATCTATATATATACTAGGGTTTAGCAATTACATAAGACACAATTCATTAATCTAGAGAACTTAGAGAGAGAAAATCCTAGAGAGAGAAATAATTTATCTCTCTAAAATTGGATTTCTTGAGCTCAAAGCTACTAATTTTTTCCTTTAGTTTGGCCGGCCAATTTTTGTTCTAGAATTCGGTGGCGCGTGAGTCTTCTCCTGGGTCCTAGGCGGCACGTGTACATCACGCGCTAGGGGCGACGATGGCTGAAGGTTTTTTTGTCACCCTAGTTGTGTTGATTGCTAATCAATTGCTCGCTAGATCTTTTCTGACACAACGTGCAATCATAGTCTCGAGTCATACAAGCGATCACCTGAGTTCACGCTTCAAGAGGTACTTTCTATCATTCCACTTTTAATTAGAAATTATTGTTGCGTGATAAATCGAATGAGTACAAACCAACATCCTGCGCAATGTTATTTCAAGTAAGGATTGGAATAACAATTGTGCTAGAGTCTAGGCCTGGTTCAAAGATTCTGATTCTGGAATGCGTATCACGAAAGTGAGTTTTTGACCGGGCCAGGGTAGATAATCTTTCAATTTGGTATCAGAGCCTGGTTTTGGGTTTTGTGTTTGGTCGATTTATTACATGGTTTTATTTGCAGGTGGTATAGAATCCGGACTATTATGGTTGGGTTTGTATGGCTTTTTAATTAAACCCCGTGACATGTCCATGTTTGGTTCTATTATGAATACTTGTAATAGTATAACCATATGCTAGAAGTCGTGCAGGATTAGATCAAATTTGTAGTAGGATTTTTTCTATGTAATTCGATTTTAATTTTCCTAGAAAGCCTCATAGTAGGAGAATTATTTTTTTGTAATCGAAGGCGTTATGGTGGGCAACTTGAATTCGTGGGTTTTGGGTTATCGTTAATTCGTAGAAACCCAGAACGAATTACAAGAAGACCAAATAATGTAGGAGAAGCGAAGGGAGAATCAAAGGTGGGGGTTGCGCCGGCACCGGAGCCGGTAGCTTGGCAGCCTCGCGGCGTAGCAAAACTGTTGCGCCAGCGCGCTGCCCATGAGTGTTGTGCATGTGGCACGCCTTGTGCGTGTGGCGCACGCGGCCCATTTGATTTGCTCGTTTGGCCCATTTTTCCACAAAGTTCATTTTTTTTTTTTTGAAATTTAAGGCTCAATCCATCGAGTGGCGTGACGGGACATGAGATCAAGGCAGAATATGGAAGAAATTAAAACCATGATTATCAAGAAATTTATTTTTCGTTTTTATTTCCTGTATTTGTAGTTTTGATTTTGTGCTTTAATTTATGTGCTATATTTTAGAGGCATGATTTTAAAGCATGACTGGTTTTATGTTTTCATATAACTTAGTATTAGTTAATTGTATGTGTTATTTGGAAAAACCCTCAATTTAGAAATTTAAGTGGGAGCGGGTTGGTTTAATATTCCCATAGCCACCATTACGGGTTCATATGTGATGTGGGTGGACTTGCGCGTTGGTATTAGGGCCTTTCTGAGTAAGATGACTATCCTGAGGTAACAAACTTAGAAGTCACGTAATGGCACACGCTTAGTGTACAATTTGTAGTATTCCTCCCAACGAGGTTACTAAAGGAAAACAGAACAAGCCCGGGTTAAATCGAAAATCTTACTTTCGTGCAATGCATTCTAGAATCAGAAACTTTCGACAAAACTCAGTCTAGGCTTATACTTATTTAATTTATTAAATCGACAAACAATGCACAAAGAATCAACCTTTAATTAAAAGTGGAAAACATAAGGGTTATAACTTTGAAGCGAAGTCCAACGCAATAAGAAAAACCAAATCTTTGCTTGCAATTACCACCGAAATCCGAAAGATAACTCTAAGAAACTTCAAATAATGCGTGAGCAATAATCTATCGAAGTGTGCTATCAAGACCCACAAAATACCCACAAGAAAATCCCTCGAATTAAACTGAAAACTGCTCAAAATCTGATCTACACTTCAGCCCAACAGCCACAGTCAAAACAGTCCAGTCCGCCACAAAAAACAATCGTGAAATACCCACAAATATAGTCTCTTAATCACAATCTAGATGAGCCCAATCATGGATCACCAAGAGAGAGAGATCAAATGTGATGAACCCGGATCAAGCACCCTAAGAAAACTAAACTTCAAGGCTGCCGGAATAAAAAACTAGCGCGGACTGCACCTAAAACCCGGCGGACAACACTTAAAGCTATGGGCTTTAATGAAGTTTTCATCTTTGAGCTTCGTTTTAGTCAAGAGAGTGAGTATCCAAGTTCTACTTGAGAAAAAACTTCAAGAAGAAGAAGTTCTCTCTCTAGAACTTTCTCACTCTAAGAGGCAAGACTTGTCTTGCAAGATTTCCTTATGTTTCTTAAGTCTAAAGCTTTCTATTTATAGGGAGCTCTTAAGGAGACCTAGTGGGCTTTTGAGTTGGGCCATTTAATTTGACTTTCCTTGACCGCTTAGTCTTTCCTAGACTAATCAACTCCAATTGACCCATTTGAATTAATTTCTTAACCCACTTCGCTAGTTTAATTTAATCAAACCCTTAGGATTAATTAATTCATATAGAATTAATTTCTTAATCCACTTTGTCAATTAAATATTAATTAAACATTTAGGATTAATTAATTCACTTTGTCGATTAGTCAAATACATAATTAGTCGTACCACTATCGGACTAACTATTGAACTACAACTCAAAAAGGACTTTACATCGCGCCATTATATTTTCTTCTATCTCCCCACATTAAAGATCCAGTGCTCGTCGGTTTATCAATTTACTCACAAACTAATTTACTGACTTCTTGGTATCCGAGATTGGTACCACTCAACCTTTTTATTATACCGGACGTAAAGTCCACTGGCCAATTTTAGTACAATAAAGCTTACGAGCTCATCTCGGGAACACCATCAACCTGGTGAACCGGTACGTGGATTTCTCCGACTAGCAAGGCACGTAAGAAACTAAACACCGCATACCCAACCTACTGAGGTACATGCCTCAATTGACCGCACTCTTTGGCAAATCAAAGCATACGATATCCAACTCTCACGCCCGTCCTCATCTCAGGATTGAGAGACTGAATACTAAGACCGAATTGACTACATCAATCAGTACAAGTCAATTCTATCCAAATTGGTCGTGCTCAATATGCCCCAGGTATATCCGTGTGATTTAATTAGTCTAGATAAACTAATTTCCAAAACATACGATAACCTATACTGATAGTATGTTAAGACTATCTCAGTTACGTGCATACTTTTTATATATCAATACTTTAACCAATAATAGTATCTACTGTGTCTTTCCATACCCCGTTATCTAGTTCAATGATATAATGAAACAATTTAATACTGAAACAAAATGATATGTCATCTGTGGATATTAGTTTTTGATACAAGCCATAACTTTTCTATATTCAAAACTAACAGTTACGCTACTTATTTGTACGGCTAAACGCACCGACTATTAGCTACATTGATCAAGAGATCGTTTGGTCAGATAGTGTAGTTAATGAACATGGTTCTTCTCAAACGAATGTGGGTTAGCGTAAAAGTCCACACTATCGTGGCTTGCGGAAACCAGGCGAATGAGATGTCGACGGTTTAAATTATTGTTTTGAGGGAAGTCAATAATTATTAGAATTTCTTTGTTATTTTTGAAATTCTAGGATATGCACTAAAACATTGCCTGTTTATTTAATTTACAGTATTCGATATGGCATTCAATCCTTTAGCTACAATTTTGAAAGACAACAAATTAACTGGTCCTAATTATGTCGATTGGAGTCGTAATTTGGACATTGTCCTAACGGCTGAGAGCACTCCTGTGAGAGATCATGTTATTGACATGACTAGTAACATCAACGAGGTTGAGGTAGTGAGAGGCAAAATCGATGGTGAAACCAAAGTCGATATTGTCCTCCAGAACTTGCCTCAAAGTTATGAGCAGTTTCGGTTGAACAATAACATGAATCAATTGTTGTGTACTTCATCTAAGCTCTTAGCAGAGTTGGTGGTGGCTAAAAGTCTTCTTCAAGAGAAGAAGCGAGTTTTAGTCACAGTCAAAGCTTCAGAATTTTTTTCTCAGCCTAAGGCTAGAAATAAGAAGAGAAAGCTCGAGGGAATGGCTCAAAAGGCACAAATTGCGCCAAAGCTAGAGATTGCAAAGAAGAAGCCAAAAGACAAGTGCTTCAAGTGCAATCAGACAAGACATTGGAAATTAGATTATCCAAAGCTCAAAAATACGATAGTTTCTACCTTAATTACTGATACACGTTTAGCGGCGATTCCCACAAATACTTGGTGTGTGGATTCAGGCGCCACTGACCATGTTTGTAATTCATTGCAGGGGTTCCAAGTAACCCGGAAGCTTAGAGAAGGTGGTTTGGACATCTACTTGTGTAACACTACAAGAGTGTCAGTAGAAGCAGTGGGAGTAGTCAGCCTTAATTTCGAAAATTCTAGGCTAGATTTAGTTAATTGTCTTTATGTACCGAGTTTTAAAAAGAATATTGTTTCTTTTTCTAAAATCTTAAAGAATGGTTATAAGTTTATTTTTTCTGATGATTCTGTTGTTATTGGAAAAGAGGCAAACTTATTCGTTCTGGTTCATTAGCTGACAATTTGTTTATAATTAAATTAAACTCCCCTGTTGTACAAAACATATAATTAAATAACGCATCATCTAACATTAATAAGATGAAAGAACCTTCTGAAATGAATCAAACCTATCTTTGGCATCTCAGGCTAGGTCATATAAACCTTAGTAGGATTCAAAGGTTGGTTAATAATGGACCTTTAGGTTCATTAGAGATTGACAATTATTCAACCTGTGAATCTTGCTTGGAGGGTAAAATGACCAAGAGACCTTTTAAGGCAAAAGGTTATAAAGCCAAAAAAGTATTAGAGTTGATTCATTTTGACTTGTGTGGACCAATGTCGATCCAAGCATGAGGTGGGTTTGAGTATTTCATGATGTTCACTGATGATTAGTCATGGTAAGGGTACATTTACCTAATGCGCCACAAGTCTGAATGTTTTAGTAAATTCAAAAGTATCGGGAAGATGTGGAGAAGCATCATGGTAAGAGTATCAAGACACTGTGATCAGACTGTGGTGGGGAATACCTATCCCACGAATTTTTAGAATACCTCAGTGAGGAAAGAATTCAGTCTCTATTGTCTGCACCTGGCACACCACAGCAGAACGGTGTAGCAGAAAGAAAGAATCAAACTCTCATGGAAATGGGTAGGTCAATGATGAGCTTTAGTGATTTTTCGAGTTCGTTGTGGGGATATGCCATAGAAACAACAATGTACATCCTTAATTTTGTACCATCTCAAACCGTGCCTTCAACCCCAGTAGAGTTATGGAATGGGCGTCAGCCCAGTCTTAGACATCTCAGAATTTGGGGTTGCCCAGCACACGTGTTTAAGGTAGATGTGGCTAACTTAGATGCGAGAACTAAAGTAATGTTGTTTGTAGGATATCCTAGGGGAACGAAGAGTGGTATATTTTATAGTCTTAAAGATCTGAAGGTGGTGGTTAGTACCACCGCCAGATTTTTAGAGAAAAACTATATCCTAGATCACAAGCCCAAGAGCACAATATATACTAGAAGAACATAGGAGACAAACTGATAATCTTGATGCACTAGCACAAGTAGATGCACCATACACTGCACAAGATACCAGAGATAATGTGCCTACACAGGTGGTGCCTCGTTGTAGTGAGAGGGTTGTGAGACAGCCCGACAGATTCATTGGTGTGGGAGAGGCCTCAGACCTAGTCCCAGGGGTGCCTGAGCCTAACCCAGTAAACTAAAATGAGGCTCTCTGAGATAAAGATGCAGAATCTAGGCGAAAAGCAATGATATCTGAGAGGGGGTCAATGGACCACAATCAAGTCTGCGAGCTTGTAGACCTGCCTGATGGGTTTAAGCCCATTGGATGTAAGTGGGTCTACAAACATAAGAGAAGACATGACGAAAAGGTTGAAATCTTTAAAGCTAGGCTTGTGGCGAAGGGGTATACTCAGAAAGAGGGAATCGATTGTGAGAAAACCTTCTCCCCCGTAGCTATACTTAAGTCAATAGAATCTATTGACCATAGTGGCTCATTTAGATTATGAGATTTGCCAGGTGAATTTCAAGACAACTTTCCTTAATGGAAGTCTTGAGAAAACCATCTTCATGCAACAACCAAAGTGATTCATTGAGAAAATCTAAGAGCATAAGGTTTCCAGGGTTAAGAGGTCCATTTATGGACTTAAGCAGGCATCCAGATCTTGGAACATCTGGTTTGATGAGATAATCCAGTCCTACAAATTTACTCAGTGTCCGTGTGGGCAATGTGTATATCTCAGATGTGATGGAACAACGGTGGTGTTTATTGTGTGTTACGTAGATGACATTCTATTAATTGGCAACAAAAGAAAGTGTTATCAGATGTAAATGCATGGCTGTCCAAAAAGTTTGATATGAAGGACTTAAGAGAAATGGGACATATCGTTGGGATCAAGATGATTCGAGATCGTAGGAAATGATAGTAAATGCTCTCTCAAGCTTCATACATAGATACAATTCTGGCCTGTTTTAACATGCAGAACTCCAAGAAAGGTTTTTTACCTTTCAGACACGGAGTGTATCTATCTAAAGAACAGTCTCCAAGACTGTTGAAGAGATAGAGGTCATGAAGATAGTTCTTTATGTTTTGACAGTAGGAAGTCTCATGTATGTCATGTTGTGTATGAGGCCTAATATCTGTTATGCCATTGGCATTGTAAGCAGATATTAGAGTAACCCCAAAAAAGTTAATTGGGAAGAAGTAAAATGCATTCTCAAGTATTTGCGCAGAATGAGAGACCAAGTGTTGGTCTATCGGGCGCTTAAGCTGGTACCCCGAGGTTACACAGATTCAGATTTCCAAGGCGACGGGAACAAAAGCAAGTGTACCTTAGGTTATGTGTTTACTTTGAGAGGTGGAGCTATAGTTTGGCGGAGTGTCAAGTAGAAATGCGTAGCGGACTCTACCATGGAGGCTGAATACATTGCCGTATCAGAGGCAGTGAAAGAAGCAGTATGGCTCAAGAACTTCCTGGTGGACTTAGACGTGATTCCTAGTTTGCAGAAGTCTATCACAGTGTATTGTGATAACAACAGTGTAGTAGCAAACTCGAAGGAACCACGAGCCCAAAAAGTGAGTAAACATATACAGCGCAAGTACCACCTAATACGAGACATCATCAAGAGGGAAGACGTTGTCGTGGATAAGATAGCATCAGAGGATAACCTTCTAGATCCGTTCACGAAGACATTGACTTCAAAAGTCTTTGAGGCTCACGTGGAGGGCATTGTGATCAGATACTTAGGAGAGCCATGATAGTTTTTCTAGATATATGGTAGAGTGTATTGAGTTGAATGTAGTTGTATACTAAAAGCACACCTTAAGTATTAGTGGGAGATTGTTAGGATTTAATACATAAACTGTGCTTGTATTGTATATTTTCCCAGTTAATATATCGATTTAATGTTTTTGGTTCATTTCTTGTGCATATATTTGTCCATTTATATTATATAGTTAGATATTGAGGTGTCTTGTGTGACACAGTAGATCTCATAATTGGTTAAATGTCATAATATATAAATGAGGTTCATAACCGAGACAGCTTTGGGCACGCTGTCGATTTAGGTTATTATATGATTCGGATAATTGGTTTTTCTAAACTAATTGAATCATATAGATATGCCCGAGGCGTACCGAACTTGACCATTTAGAATGATTTGTCTTGTATAGATTTAATAGACAGATCGTTCTTAGTATTCTATCTCTTAATCCCAAAACTTGAGTGGGCATGAGGATTAGAAATAGTGCACTTTGATCTACCAATGAGTGAGGTCTATAGTGGTCAATTGTTTCGGTAGGTTGGGTGCGCATGTTTAGTTACTTGGTGTGCTACTGCTTGTCGAAAGGAAACCATGTACCGGTGCGTCCGGGGTGATAGTGCTCCCCAGATGAGCTCGTTATGTTTATTATACTAAACCCTAGCCAGTGGACTTATGTCCAGTATAGTAAAATGGTCGAGTGGTACTAGTCTCGAAATTAAAGAAGTTCATTAACTAATCTACCAGTAAATTAATAAATTAACGAGTACTAAATCTTTGATGTGGGAAGATTAAGAATAAATTAATTTAGTTGTTCTAGAAGCAATTCTGGTGTAAAATGGTAGTGCCAAAATTAATCCGTTAGTAGTACAATTAATTTTGTAATGGGTTAATTGAATAAGTAGAATTAATTATTTAATTAATTATTCCTAAGTGTTAATTAAGTAATTAACAAAGTGAAATTATTTAATTAATAAATTAAGTCTTATTTTAAAATTAGAATTACGAAATCCTAGAGATTAGAAAATCTAATTGGATTCGGATTATCATATTAGATTAGTTATCTAATTGGATTTGGAAACTAATTAATTATCTAAACCCATTAGGAAGACCAATCCTAAACAAACTTGGGGTCTCTCTTGTAACTCTATATATAGGCAAGGGATTAGCAATTAGATAAAACACATATCAATAGTTTTCAAGGCAAGAAAACTTAGAGATAGAAAATACTAGAGAGAGAAATAATTTATCTCTCTAAAATAGGATTTCTCGAGCTCAAAGCTGCTGATTTTTTCCTCCAGTTTGGCTGGCCTGATTTTGTTCTAGAATTTGGTGGCACGTGAGTCTTCTCTCGGGTCCTCAGCGGCGCGTGTACATCATGCGCTAGGGGCGATGGTGGCTGAAGTTTTTTTTGGCCACCCAGTTGTGTTGATTACTGATCAATTGTTCGCTAGATCATTTCCCACACAACGTGCGATCATAGTCTTGAGTCATACAAGCGATCACCTTAGTTCACACTTAAAGAGGTACTTTCTATGATTTTGTTTTTAATTAGAAATTATTGTTGTGTGATAAATTGAATGAGTCCAAACCAAGATCCTGCGCAATGTTATTACAAGCAAGGATTGGAATAGCGATTGTGCTAGAGTCTAGGCCTGGTTAAAGATTCCGATTCTTGAATGCGTAACACGAAAGTGTGTTTTGACCGGGCCCGGGCAGATAATCTTTCAGGATGAGTACATTTTAATTCAATCCTTAAACGGTCCTACTTAATATGCACCACACATATCAGTATGGTTTCATCATTCAAGACAAACTGATTCCAGAAACACACAATGACCTAAACAAGCAGTATGTCCAAACTGTCTCAGTCACGAGTCTACTTATATATCATAACTTTAACCAATGTTGAGATCCTCTATGTCATACCAAACACCTCATCATCTAATTATATGATATCAAGGGACATCAATAATAAACACGAATAATTAACTAAAACTCTTTTAATCTTTATAAACTGGGAAATAATGTTCATGCAAGCGAAACTTTTCAGTATTCACACCAACATCATGGAATATGATTGATATTCTTATTCCAACTTATGAAGCCTAAGATATTAAAAGCTTAAAATTCAACCCAGAATGAAGATTATATCATGTTAAAATATATTTGGGCCAATATATGGGTCAAGCCCTTCAAACAGGCTTACAGAGATGTCACATGACATCAATATGCATGTCCAAAATAGAGGGTATGCCTAGTTACGAAATTCCCAATAGGAGTCTATGGATGCTCCTAATTTGGATCCTAATGTCTACAAAAGAGATCCAGTTGTTGATATTTTCGGGCCTATGCTGAGAAATAAGAGTAAAAGGTTCAAGATATTAGATTTGAATACATAAGCTATGCTTGTATTGTACTTTTTCCCGGTTAATATATCGATTTAATGTTTTGGTTTATATGTTCTGCATGTATAATCCATTTATATTATGTATTTAGATGATGAGGTGTCTGGTGTACCACAGTAGATCTCATCATTGGTTAAAAGACATAATATATAAATGAGGTTCGTAACCGAGATAGTTTTGAACACACTGTCGGTTTTGGTTATTATGTGATTCAGATAATTGGTTTGTCTAAACTAATTGAATCATATAGATATTCTCGGCGCATAATGTACTTGACCATTTAGAATGATTTCTCTTGTACTGATTTAAGAGACAATTCATTCTTCGTATTCTATCTCATAATCTCTATACTTGAGCGGGCATGAGGATTAGACACAGTGTACTTTGATCTGCCAATGGGTGAGGTCAATTGTGGGAAATAGTCTTGGTGGGTTGGGTGCGCGTGTTTAGTTACTTGGTGTGCTGCTGCTTGTCGAAACGAAATCATGTACTGGTGCGTCCGGGGTGATGGTGCTCCCGAGATGAGCTCGTTATGTTTATTATACTAAACCCAGCTGGTGACTTATGCCAGTATAGTAAAAAGGTTGAGTGGTACTAGTCTCGTAATTAAAGAAGTTAATTAATTAATTTATCAGTAAATTAATAAATTAACGAGCACTAAATCTTTGATGTGGGGATATTAAGAATAAATTAATTTAGTTGTTCCGGAAGCAATTCTGGTGTAGGATGGTAGTGCCAAAATTAATCTGTTAGTGGTACGATTAAATTTGTAGTGGGTTATTTCAATAAGTAGAATTAATTAATTAATTATTCCTAAGGCATAATTAAATAATTAACAAAGTGGAATTAATTAATTAATTAATTAAGTCTTAATTTTCAATTAGAATTAGAAAATCTTAGAGATTAGGAAATCTAATTGGATTTGGATTATCTTATTAGATTAGTTACCTAATTAGATTTGGAAACTAATTAATTATCTAAACCCATTAGGAAGACCAATCCTAAACAAACTGGGGTCTCTCTTGTAACTCTATATATAGGCAAGGGATTAGCAATTACATAAAACACATATCATTAGTTTTCAAGACAACCAAACTTAGAGAGAGAAAATCCTAAAGAGGGAAATAATTTATCTCTCTAAAATTGGATTTCTTGAGCTCAAAGCTGTCGATTTTTTCCTTCAGTTTGGCCGGCCGGTTTTTGTTCTAGAATTTGTTGGCGCATGAGTCTTCTCTCGGGTCCTAGGCGGCGCGTGTACATCACGCACTAGGGGTGATGGTAGGTGAAGTTTTTTTGGCAACCCAGTTGTGTTGATCGCTGCTCAATTGTTCGCTAGATCGTTGCCCACACAACATGCGATCATAGTCTTGAGTCATCCAAGCGATCACCTTAGTTAACACTTCAAGAGGTACTTTCTATGATTTCGCTTTTAATTAGAAATTATTGTCGCGTGTTAAATCAAAAGAGTACAGATCAAGATCCTATGCAATGTTATTTCAGGCAAGGATTGGAATAGCGATTGTGCTAAAGTCTATGCCTGGTCAAAGATTCCGATTCTGTGATACGTAGCACGAAAGTGAGTTTTTGACCGGGCCCGGGTAGATAATCTTCAGGACCAGTATAAGTTAATTCAATCCTTAAACGGTCCTACTTAATATGCACCACACATATCAGTATGGTTTCATCATTCAAGATAAACTGATTCAAAAAACACACAATGACCCAAACCAACAGTATGTCAAAACTGTCTCAGTCACGAGTCTACTTATATATTATTACTTTAACCAATGTTGAGATCCTCTATGTCATACTAAACACCTCATCATCTAATTATATGATATCAAGGGACTTCAATAATAAACACAAATAATTAACTAAAACTATTTTAATCTTTATAAACTGGGAAATAATATTCATACAAGCGAAACTTTTCAGTATTCACACCAACATCATGGAATATGATTGATATTCTTATTCCAACTTATGAAGCCTAAGATATTAAAAGCTTAAAATTCAACCCAGAATGAAGATTATATCATGTTAAAATACATTTAGGACAATATATAGGTTAAGCCCTTCAAACAGGCTTAAAGAGATGTCACATGACATCAATATGCATGTCCAGGGTATGCCTAGTTACGAAATTCCCAATAGGAGTCTATGGAAGCTCCTAATTTGGATCCTAATGTCTACAAAAGAGATCCAGTTGTTGATATTATTGGGCCTGTGATGAGAAATAAGAGTAAAAGGTTCATGAAGTTAGATTTGAGTACATAAACTATGCTTGCGTTGTACTTTTTCCCGGTTAATATATCGATTTAATGTTTTGGTTTATATGTTGTGCATGTGTAGTCCATTTATATTATGTAGTTAGATGATGAGGCGTCTGGTGTGACACAGTAGATCTCATCATTGGTTAAAAGACATAATATATAAATGAGGTTCGTAACCGAGATAGTTTTGGACACGCTGTCGGTTTAGATTATTATGTGATTCAGATAATTGGTTTGTCTAATCTAATTGAATCATATAGATATGTCCGGTGCATATTGAACTTGACTATTAGAATGATTTGACTTGTACTGATTTAATAGACAATTCATTCTTCATATTCTATTTCGTAATCCATAGACTTGAGTGGGCATGGGGATTAGACATAGTGTACTTTGATCTGCCCATGGGTGAGGTCAATTGTGGCCAATAGTCTCGGTGGGTTGGGTGCTGGTGTTTAGTTACTTGGTGTGCTGCTGCTTGTCGGAAAGAAACCATGTACCGGTGCGTCCGGGGTGATGGTGCTCCCGAGATAAGCTCGTTATGTTTATTATACTAAACCCAACTGGTGGACTTATGTTCGATATAGTAAAAAGGTCGAGTGGTACTAGTCTCGCAATTAAAGAAGTTAAATAATTAATTTATCAGTAAATTAATAAATTCACGAGCAGTAAATCTTTGATGTGGGGAGATTTAGAATAAATTAATTTAGTTCTTCCGGAAGCAATTCTAGTGTAGGATGGTAGTGCAAAAATTAATCTGTTAGTGGTACGATTAATTTTGTAGTGGATTATTTTAATAAGTAGAACTAATGAATTTATTATTCCTACGGCTTAATTAAGTAATTAACAAAGTGGAATTATTTAATTAATTAATTAAGTCTTAAGTTTCAATTAGAATTAGGAAATCCTAGAGATTAGAAAATCTAATTGGATTTGGATTATCCTATTAGATTAGTTACCTAAATGGATTTGGAAAATAATTAATTACCTAAACCCATTAGAAAGGCCAATCCTAAAACAATTTGAGGTCTCTCTTATAGCTCTATATATAAACAAGGGATTAGCAGTTCTACAAACACACGATTCTTAAGTTTTCAAGACAAAAAAACTAGAGAGAGAAAACATTTTTCTCTCTCTTGAATAATTTTTGGGCAGCGGGAAGTAAATTCCGGCGGCGGCGGTGGTTCAATTCAGATGGCGTCGAGCTGCAAAATTTTTTCGACCAGTGCTTTTGTGTAGATTACTAATCAATTGCTCGCTAGATCGTTGCCCACACAACGTGAGATCAAAGTCTTGAGTAATACAAGCGATCACCTGAGTAACACGCTTGAAAAACTACTTTCTATGTTTCTACTTTAAGTAGAAATATTTTTGTTGCGTTATAAATTGAATGAGTACATACCAAGATCCTGCGCAATGTTATTTCAGGCAAAGTTTGGAATAGCGATTGTGCTAGAGTCTAGGCCTGGTAAAAAATTCTGATTCTGGAATGCATAGCACGAAAGTGAATTTTTGACCGGGCCCGGGCATATAATCTTTCAATTGGTATCAGAACCTGGTTTTGGGTTTTGTGCATGTTCGATTTATTCATTGGTTTTATTTGCAGATGGTTTAGAAATCCCGACTATTATGGTTGCGTTTGTATGATTTTTAATTAAACCCTGGGACATGTCCGGGTTTTGTTTTATTATAAATGCTTGTAATAGTATAACCACGTGCTGGAAGCCGTGTAGGATTAGATCAAATCTGTAGTAGGATTTTTTCTATGTAATTTCGATTTTAATTTTCCTAAAAGCCTTGTAGTTGGAGAATTTTTTGTAATCAAAGGCGTTATGGTAGGCAACTTGAATTCATGGGTTTTAGGTTATCGTCAATTTATAGAAACCCAGCAAAACTTAGAAAGAACTGCAAGAAGACCAAATAGCGTAGGAAAAGCGAATGAGGGATCGGAGGTGGCCAACGGCGCCGGCGACAAATCACTGGAAGAGGCCGCCGGCCGGTAACAATAGCGCCACTACTCAAGCGCATTAACTGCTGCGCAGGCGCACGGTAGCGGGCGCAGAAGTAGCGCGCAGCTGGTCGTGCGCACAGCCGTTTGGCTCATGCATTTGGCCCATTTTTCCTCCAGAGTTCCTTTTTTTAAAAATTCAACTTTTTAATACTCAATCCATCGAGTGGCATGATGGGACACGAGATCAAGGCAGAAGATGGAAGCAACTAAAACCATGACAGTCGGGTAATTTATTTTTCATATTTATTTCCTGTATTTATAGTTTTAATTTTTGTGCTTTAATTTTTGTGTTGTATTTTAGATGCATAATTTTAAAGCATGCTGGTTTTATGTTTGCACATAACTTAGGATTGGTTAATTGCATGTTAAAACCGGAAAACCCTTCAATTTAGTAATCTAACTGGGAGCGGGTTGGTTTAATATCCCCATAACCACCATTATGAGTTCATATGTGATGTGGGTGGACTTGTACGTTGGCATTGGGGCCTTCATCTATTCGGATACGTCCAACAACAAGATCGTTAGATTATGAATTTCTATGTAAGATGACTAGAGTAAGTTTAACTAGGAGAAATGCGATACCCTCTCTGTTTGAGGCACACTATCCGGAGGTACAAGCTCAGAAATCACGTAATGGCACACACTTAGTGTACGATTTGTAGTATTCCTCCCATCGAGGTTACGCCGCTTATTTGTATGGCTAAAAGCGCTGACTATTAGCTACATTGATCAATAGATCATTTGGTCAGATAGTGTAGTTAATGAACTTGGTTATTCTCAAATGAATGTGGGTTAGCGTAAACATCCACACTGTCGTGGCTTGCGAGAATCCTGGTGAATGAGATGTTGGTGGTTTTAAATTATTGTTTGAGGGATGTCAATAGTTAAGTGAATTTCAAAAATTCTGTGCTTTATATTAAAACATTGTCTGTTTATTTTGAAAGACAACAAGTTAACTAGTCGAAACTATGTTGATTGGAGTAGTAATTTGAACATTGTCCTAACGGCTAAGAGCCCACGCAATATTCGAAATTTCTTGGAGTCATCTTTTGGATTTCGGTGATAATGGCAAGCAAAAATTTGGTTTTTCTTATTGCGTTGGACTTCGCTTCAAAGGTATAACCTTTAATACTCCCACTTTTAATTAAAGGTTCAATCTTTGTGTGTTAGTTGTCAATTTAATAAATTAAATAAGTATAAGCCTAGATCCGTTCAGGGAAAAATAAATTTGAACCTGAGCTTTGTCGAAAGTTTGCAATTCTTGAATGCATTGCACGAAAGTAAGATTTTTTATTTAGCCCGGGCTTGTTCTATTTTCATTCATAGGCTAGGTCATATAAACCTTAGTAGGATTCAAAAGTTGGTCAATGATGGACCTTTAAGTTCATTAGAGATTGATAGTTATTCAACCTGCGAATCTTGCTTGGAAGGTAAGATGACCAAGAGACTTTTTAAAGCAACAGGTTATAGATCCAAAGAAGTATTAGAATTGATTCATTCTGACTTGTGTGGACCAATGTCGGTCCAAGCACGAGGTGGGTTCGAGTATTTCACGACGTTCATGGATGATTACTCAAGGTATGGATATATTTACCTAATACGCCACAAGTTCGAATGCTTTAGTAAATTCAAAGAGTATCGGGCAGATGTGAAGAAACATCATAGTAAAAGTATCAAGACACTGCGATCAGATCGTGGTGGTGAGTACCTGTCTCAAGAATTTTGAGAATACCTCAGCGATGTCGGAATTTAGTCTCAATTGTCTGCACCTAGCACACCATAGCAGAATGGTGTAGCAGAAAGAAGGAACCGAACTCTCATGGAAATGGTTTGATAATTGATGAGCTATAGTGATTTGCCAAGTTTGTTCTGGGATATGCCTCGGAAACATCAATGTATATTCTAAATCTTGTACCATCTAAAACTGTGCCTTCAACCCCAATAGAGTTGTGGAACGGGCGTAAGCCCAGTCTAAGACATCTCAGAATTTGGAGTTGCCCAGCACATATGTTTAAGGCAGATACGGCTAAGTTAGATGCAATAACGGAAGTAATGCTGTTTGTAGGACATCCTAGGGGAACGAAAGGTGTTATCTTCTATAGTCCTAAAGATCATAAGGTTATAGTTAGCACTAAAGCCAGATTTTTAGAAGAAGACCAAATTCTAGATCACAAGCCCAAGTACAATATAGTACTAGAAGAGCTTAGAAAACAATCTGATAATCCTGATGCACCTGCACAAGTAGATACACCACACACTGCACAAGATATCACAGATGATGCACCTACACAGGTGGGGCCTCATCGTAGTGGGAGGGTTGTAAGACAAACCGACAGGTTCATTGGCATGGGAGAGGCCTCAGACCTAGTCCCAGGCGCGCTTGAGCCTGACCCAATAAAGTATAAAGAGGCTCTCCGAGATAAAAATGCAAAATCTTTGCAAAAAGCAATGATATCTGAGATTGGGTCGATGGACTACAATCAAGTCTAGGAGCTTTCCTGATGGGTTCAAGCCCATTGGATGTAAGTGGGTTTACAAATGCAAGAGAGAACTTAACGGAAAGGTTGAGACCTTTAAAGCTAGGCTTGTGGCGAAGGGGTATATTCAGAAAGAGGGAATCGATTATGTGGAAACCTTCTCCCCGGTGGCCATGCTTAAGTTGAACCAAATTCTCTTGGCCATAACTGCTCATTTAGATTATGAGATATGGCAGATGGATGTCAAGACAGCTTTCCTAACGGAAGTCTTGAGGAAACCATCTTCATTCAGTAACCAGAGGGATTCGTTGAAAAAGGCGAAGAGCATAAGGTTTGCAAGCTTAAGAGGTATATTTACTGACTTAAGCAGGCATCCAGATCTTGGAACATCTATTTTAATGAGGTAATCCAGTCATAAGGATTTACTTAGTGCCCGGATGAACAATATGCGTACCGCAGACGCGATGGAAATGCGGTGGTGTTTCTTGTGCTTTACATAGATGACATTTTACTAATTGGCAACAATAAAAAAGTGTTATCAGACGTAAAAGCATGGCTGTCCAAACAATTTGATATGAAGGACTTAAAAGAAGCAGGACATATCCTTGGGATCAAGATAATTCGCGATCGTGGGAAACGTTCGTTAACGCTCTCTCAAGCTTCATACATAGATACAATTCTGGCTTGTTTTAACATAAAGAACTCCAAGAAAGGTTTTCTACCTATTAGGCACGGAGTGCATCTATCTAAAAAACTGTCTCCCAAGACTGTTAAGGAGATAGAGGCCATGAAAACAGTTTCTTATGCTTTGGCAGTAGGAAGTCTCATGTATGTCACATTGTGTATGAGGCCTGATATCTGTTATGCCGTTGGCATTGTAAGCAGATATTAGAGTAACCCCGGGAAAGCTTATTGGGAGGCAGTAAAATTCATTCTCAAGTATTTGTGCAGAACGAGAGACCAAGTGTTGGTCTATCAGGCACCTGAGCTGGTACCCCAAGGTTACACAGATTAAGATTTCCAAGGGGACAGGGACAAGAGCAAGTCTACCTCAGGGTATGCATTTACTTTGGGAGGTGGAGCCATAGTATGGCGAAGTGTCAAGAAGAAATGCATGGCAGACTCTAACATGGAGGCTGAATATATTGCCGTATTAGAGGCAGCGAAAGAAGCAGTGTGGCTTAAAAACTTCCTAATGGATTTAGATGTGATTCCTGGTTTGCAGAAGTTAATCACAGTGTATTGTGATAACAACGGTGCAGTAGAAACTCGAAGGAACCACAAGCCCACAATGCGAGTAAACACATACAACGCAAGTACCACTTGATACGAGATATCATCAAGAGGGAAGATGTGGTCTTGACTAAGATAGCATTGCAGGATAACCTTGTAGATCCTTTCACGAAGACATTGACTTCAAAAGTTTTTGAGGCTCACGTGGAGGGCATAGGGATCAGATACTTGGGAGACCCATGATTGCTTTTCTATATGTATTGTAGAGTGTAAAAGATGAATGTAGTTATATACTTAAAACACAGCTTAAGTATTAGTGAGAGATTGTTAGATTTGAATACATAACCTATGTTTGTATTGTACTTTTTCCCTGTTAATATATAGTTAGATGATCAGGTGTCTTGTGTGACACAGTAGATCTCATCATTGGTTAAAAGACATAATATATAAATGAGGTTCGTAACCGAGACAGTTTTGGATACGCTGTCGGTTTAGGTTATTATGTGATTTAGATAATTGGTTTGTCTAAACTAATTGAATCATATAGATATGCACAGGGCATATTGAACTTGACCATTTCGAATGATTTTTCTTGTACTTTTTTAATAGACAATTCGTTCTTAGTATTCTATTTCTTAATCCCTAGACTTGAGCGGGCATGAGGATTAGACATAGTATACTTTGAATTGCCAATGGGTGAGGTCAATTATGGCCAACAGTCATGGTGGGTAGGGTGCGCGTGTTTAGTTACTTGGTATGCTGCTACTTGTCGAAAGGAAACCATATACCGGTGCATCCGGGGTGTTGGTGCTCCCGAGATGAGCCGTTATGTTTGTTATACTAAACTCAGCTGATGGACTTATGTTTGGTATAGTAAAAAGGTCGAGTGGTACTAGTCTCGAAATTAAAGAAGTTAATTAATTAATTTATCAGTAAATTAATAAATTAACGAGCACTAAATCTTTGATGTGGGGAGATTAAGAATAAATTAATTTAGTTTTTTTAGAAGCAATTCCGGTGTAGGATGGCATTGCCAAAATTAATCCGTTAGTGGTATGATTAATTTTGTAGTGGGTTAATTGAAAAAGTATAATTAATTAATTAATCAATTATTCCTAAGGGTTAATTAAGTAATTAACAAAGTGGAATTATTTAATTAATTAATTAAGTCTTAAGTTTCAATTAGAATTAGGAAATCTAATTGGATTTGGATTATCCTATTAGATTAGTTACCTAATTAGATTTGGAAACTAATTAATTACCTAAACCCATTTGGAGGCCAATCATAAACCAATTTGGAGTCTCTCTTGTAGCTCTATATATAGACAAGGGATTAGCAATTCTACAACACATAATTCTTAAGTTTTGAAGACAAGAAAACTAGAGAGAGAAAGTTTAGAGAGAGAAAATCATGTTCTCTCTCTTGAATAATTTTCGGGCAGCAGAAAGTAAATTTCGGTGGTGGCGGCGGTTCAATTCAGGTGGCGTCGAGCTGCAGAATTTTTTCGACGAGTTCTTTTGTATAGATTGCTAATTAATTGCTCGCTAAATCGTTTCCCACACAACATTCGATCATAGTCTTGAGTCATACAAGCGATCTCCTGAGTAACACACTTCAAGAGGTACTTTTTATGTTTCCGCTTTAATGAGAAATATTTTTGTTGCGTGATAAATCGAATGAGTACATACCAAGATCCTGCGCAATGTTATTTCAAGCAAGGGTTGGAATAGCGATTGTGCTAGAGTCTAGGCCTGGTCAAAGATTCGATTCTAGAATGCGTAGCACAAAAGTGAATTTTTGACCGGGCCCGGGTAGATAATCTATCACAAGAAGCATTGTAGCTTATTATCGAATAAGCCTATCAACAAGCCCAAACCCATCTACCAAGCCCGAGGCCCAAACTCATTAACGTCGCGAGATTGATCGAGAATGGACTTTTTGAGTTAATGTAAATGAGGATATAAGACCATAATAAAAGTTGAAGATTGGGTTAAAGAGTTATTGGCCAAGATGTGAAGGCCCATGAAGCTTTCTGAACCCATTTGAGACCCCTAAGTCTCTTCATACTATGATTTGTGTTTTTGTACTAGAATTCTTGAAGCTTTTAGAAGTTTATCTTATTTCTAATAGGTTATACTCAGTTTTCCCTTATTGATTAGAATTTAATTTCCTATTGTACTTCTACTCTAAGTGGCCGAAATCTATAAGGCTTTCAGAGTTATAATAAGATTTTATTTTCTAATCTCTAAGTCATTAGGATTTGATATTATCTTTTTAGAAAGGAATGGAACATCTTGTAGCCTATTTAAAGGCACCAAAAACCATGAAATCAATTTAGTGTGCTTGGATTATGTTTGATTATTTTATGAGTTGTTAACTTAGCTCGAAATCTCTAGTTTAGAGTGATCTTGCAAGATCATGAGTATGTCATTGCGAGGAAGCCATAAACCATTTTTGATAAGTGTCAAGTATGAGTATGATTGGGTATGCTACGAATCACACTAAGATATCTGAGTAAAGTGATGGGACTACAAATCTGTCTTAAATGAGAGTTCATATCTTGGCCACTTGATAGTGAACTGGCTAGTGCGTGGTCATGCCCAATAAATGATAAACGTTATCATTTGCTTAATGAAAATCAGTTTCACAAAAATATTATGTAAACGTGTATCTAATGAGGATGATTGGATCCATGCTTTATGATAAACGGGATATCATTGTAGTGGATCGTAGATAGTATGATCTAAAGGTTGTGTTAAATCATAATTCGACCATTCATTTTAGATTAGGTAGTCACTATGTTTTGCTATAGATAACTAATGACTTATGGATTAGTCAATATAATTGAGTTATCCATTGCAGATATTAGAATGTGCTTATAGGATCGCAAATAAGAGAATTCGATTATACATAATAAATAATCATGCATGTTCTAAATGTAAGTGTTGTACTTAGGTAAGTAATGCTTGATTAAAAGGTTTAATTGAGTGCTATTGAAAGTTTAGAGTGCGAAAAACACACAAAAATAAAAATCTGATTTTTCACTCTAAGGGATTCCAAGACCCAATTGTGTAGTAGAATAGGTGTCGATCGCATAAAGAGCGATTTGCATTTATAATTGTGTGTAGATTGAGATGCTTATTCGTGTAAATAAAGAAAGAGAGGGTGGAATGAACAAAAGAGAAATAAAATCCTAACCTAACTACTACCCCAAGGGATAGTAGGCAAGGGGAGAGGTGGACTTAGATTTGCTATTTGCTTCACCCATGGTTGAATAGCTTATGCGTTCTCCTAAACTTATCATCCTACGCAAGTGTGACATCACACAAAATGAGAATACTGGCACAATACTAACCCAATTAACCTACACCGTTCTTCAAAACTTATCATCCTATGCGAAACACAGAATGAGAATACTAGTATACAGATTAATTGCCCATAGGATTCAAAACCGACAAACCCAAGGGAGTGGGAATAACCATTAGGGGATTAAACCCACTCCATATAGATTAACAACCCATCAAGCAAGAATCTAAAAATCAACACAAAAACATTCATAGATATCAAATGGGTAGCATCCAAAGCTAAAGAAAGGATCAAATGAAGAACCCATGAACATTCTCATATTGACAATGATCAATCCGTACAAATGGGTTGCTAAAATGTGGATCTGCGACTAAAACAAGAAAATAAAACAAAAGAGAAGAAAATCTAACTAGGGAGAAACCCTAGGATCCATGAAGGCTAACCTACCAAAGATGAACCCTAATATGTACAAAATGATGTATTTATAGAGGGCTTGGACGATTGGGGCATTTTGGGAAGTTTGGGAAGAGTTTTGGGGCAGAATGGAATTTCACCCGTAAGTGACTGAATCTTTCCAGCTAAATCTGTGAGCTATCTGCACTTATAGATTGGCCACAGATTGCTTCCGGATGCAAATCTGCTAGCAACGTGTGGCCGCAGATGCACGGAACATTGCGTCTGTCCAGCACTTTTCTTCATTTGCTTTTGTTCATCCAAATTGCTCTAGAATTGAATCAAAATCATCCTTTTTCCTACAAAAGCACACATGACACACATGAGATTGCATTTATAAGAATTCATGCACAATTATTCACTTTTTTCATCCAACATGTATGCAACTCATATGAAAATCATGTTAAAATACTTGCAAAATAGTGATGATTTTGGTTCACTCCAAAGTTCTATGATATTAATTAAATGTTAATTAAGTACATAGGAGCTATTGGGATAGACTGATAAATCTAGGGACCAAAATTGCAGTTTTGGAACCTCTTGACCTATCAGCCTGATCAATGGGTCACTAAGGTTGCTAGAGTCCAAGTCAGTAAAGTCATATTCTATAAAATAGAATATTACGTTATTGATTGAGACTGGACCTTTGTTATTCTAGTTTATATCTATATGTGAGACGTAATAGAAGAATAGAACAGAAAAATCCCAAAAAAAATCTCTTTGCTAGTGTGAAGACAGTTATGGTATCTCAAAGGTAACAATTGACACTTATGAAAAGTTTTTGTTCTTTTAATGCCTTATTAATAAGAATTAATTGATTAGATTTATATCTTATATAAAATCAAGTTATGTAGCAACCGAATTTGCTTTTAGATTAGATAGAAAGCCCGTTAATGGCTACCATTCAGTCAGCGCATAGGAAGGTTGTTATCATCTTTCAAAGAAGGCCCTGCACCTCACATCTCGGCACAGTGGAACGTGTAACCCGCCTGCTCTTCCATTCAACTACATTTGTTCCTATAATCCATAGCATTCAGTTAATTAATATAATTTCATTTTTTCTTTTTCTTAACATATAAATCTATCACTCTCGATACTAAAAATCAGATTTCGTCATAGAGTACAAGGGTGTACCAAAGAGACACACTAGTTGATCTAGACGGATTCATGACAAGAGCAAAAGCCAACAAAGCAAATCTAGCCCATAGCACACTATTCCAAGAGTATTTTAGCAAAGATCTAGCCAACCAAGACAAGTTCTCTTCAGGAATGGTCAATGTGTTAGTATTCATAATTTGTAATAGATTTCTTTTTTTTCTGTAATTTTTGACCATGTATTTTCCGGCCACCCTTTTAATAATTTTAGAGTCCTGGGGTATTAAAAGGGTTTTCATATCCAATTGCACTAGTTTTACCGTTTGAAAAGTCCATCAGTTGAGTCAAAGCCCAAAAGAGAGAGGAGGACATTGTAGAAGTCATGCTACTCAAGAGAACGGCCAACCCCTCTTGATTCTCTCTAAGATTGCCTTCCTTTTCTTGTTTTTGTTAACAAAAGTTAGATCTTGTAAGATATAGAAAATATCTAGTCATTGATTTTTTTTTTTATTATTTAAAAGGAAAGAAGACACTTGCTAGCTACTATAAATTGTAAAACTAGTTTTGGAAGGTAATATTCTTTCCATTTTTTGTAAAGATACTATAATAATAAGACAAACTAATTGGCATACTTTAACTCTATTAATAGAGGGAGAGTCACATCCATAAAGCTCATATTTGGTTGAAATTATATTAAGTTTTATCCCTCTTAATTCATAAGTCTGGAAAGAGTTTATCACTAGTTAAAGTTATAACTAGTATGGTCTCATTCTACTAAAATTTTCTTTTGAAACTCATACTCCACACCTTAATATTTTTGGAATTTCATTATTGAAAGAGAAAAACTAGATCTTAACATAAGGAATCTTCAACCTCGTTAAAAAATTCGCATCACACACGCTTTGAGTGACTGGTTTTGTTCATAGAAACCTAGCATCAAGGCGAAGAATCACACGATAACCATCCCTTGTGCGCCAATCACAAAGACCACATACTGCCCCTTAAGGATTAATTAATCCTCAATTAATTATGTTCATCATTCAATTAAGCGAAATAAAGATCTGTCAGCAAGGGTGAGGGAGAGAGAGAGTTATGCGCAAGACCTTCTAAGAATCCCATCACACTCTTTGTCTCTCTCTCTCTCCATTTTTGTTAATTAGCTAGTCAAAGAAAAATGTTCGTGAATTCATTTCTTTGTTTGTTGGATATGGTCCTACGACAATCTCTTTTGTCGAGTTATATCTATTAATATCTCTCTCCCTCTCCCTCTCTCTCTCTTTATATATATTCAGGAAGGTAGTAATTATTTTAACAGTCATATTGTTACAAGAATTTTTTAAATTATATTAAAAGAAAATATTATAATTTTAGTTTGATAAGAGATATATAAGTAAAATTCCTTAATTCAAATTATAATATAAAATATATTCTCTCTACAAATGAAACCCAATGAAATTAAAAAATTTCTAAATAAAAATTAGAGAGTTTAATTATAAATTAGGCCTTAGGAGGTTTAATTAAGAATTAATATAATCTTCAGAGCTGAAAAGGGGAATATAGAAAATTTAGGGTGCTAAGATATAAAAAAAAATTTAACTTCCTAACCCCTCCCCGATCCATATTTGAGCCCTTAGCTAGCCCCTTCTTCCCCCGCCAATTTCTATCTCGTCCGTTTTCTTTGCCCCATTCGCAGCGGACAGCCACCACAACCACCATCTCCTTCGCCACAGTTCTTCACCGCATTTCCTCCTCCTCCTGCCACCTCCCCTCTCCCTCCCGCAAACCATTTTTCACCCAACCCGCTATCCACCATTGTTAGAACATTTAAGAAATGTAAGAAAACCCCCATGAGCCCCTAAACCACCTCAATTTATGTACTAAGAAGTGTCAAAACTCTAAGGGAAGTGGAGGTAAAAGATTTAAAGAGATTTGTTTACCCATCGACTTGGGGATAGAGTTGGACGAATTTGAAGAGGAGAAGGAGCAAGGTTTTTGTCTGAAATCCATCCTCTATTGTGCGTCTAAAGGTTCAAGAAGGTGATTTCTTAACCTTTTGAATTTGATAATTTACTAAAATAAAGTTTTTGCCAAGGTGTCATTGACTTTTGCTCCTAGTGAATTGGTGTATGGACCGAGTATAGGAAGATTAGTAAAATAAAGCTTATAGGTGTAGTTGTATTTAATCTTAATTCTTATATTTAAAATGGATTTAGGCTAAGGCTTTAAATGATTTCAAATGAATGGTAAGAGTTATAAACGTTAAAACACAACTTAACCTAGGAAGCGTTAATGGAATTAGACTTGTTCGTGTAGCTTCGGCATGTTTAACTTTATTGATTAGTTTAGAGATTTGATGGATTATACAGATACTTGTAGAGGGTACAACATCAACTACAAAGTTGATCTCTTTTGTGTGCGTTTTACTCATTCGTACTTGACTTGTGTTGCTTACCGCTTTGAGCATATATGACGTTCGCCACTAACGCCTAGTTATTTAATTTTTGTTTAGGGTGTTTTCAGGGCATAGTGGGTGGTGACAACTAACAATGGATGAGCGTATAAAGTGGGGTATTTTGTTTATGTGTTTGAGTATGGTAGTTTGTAGGATTAGGTGCGATGATGAGGAAGGAAATAGTAGTAATACTAGTTGTACAACTTGTTCCACTCATAAGCATAATGTTGTTACTACTACAAGTTCAGGTGGAGGTGGAGGAGGGAGTGGGGGATGGGGATGGGGATGGGGAGGGGGAGGTGGTGGGGGAGGTTGGTGGGGTTGGGGATGTGGGAGTCGGCATACAAAACGTAGTGGCGGAGGAGGAGGACGACGGGGAAAAAGAAGGCCGCCGCATTCAGGCAGAGTGAGAAAGGAGAGAGGGGTTGTGTATAAGATAGGGGAGTACGCAGAATGCATGGGAAGAGGAAGATGTGGAGGAATGAAGTTGTATTGTCCGCTTCACTGTGGTGGTCCTTGTTTCTATGACTGCAAGAATATGTGCAAAGCTCACTGCCGTCCAACAATTTGACCATTCATTTTCAACAAATCCTTTTCCTTTTATGTTTTACCATAATACATCAAATCCATGCTCAAATGTTGTATGGGAATATAATTCAGTACTCCTATTATGTTTTTCATCTAAAGCTTGTCTCAGATGCCAAAATATTAATATTTGCAATTTCATTGTTATCCTCCTTCCATCAATAATATAGTAATAACTGTTGTCCAATCAAATCAATCTTGTCATGTTTTCCGAAAGCTGTATATATTGACAAATAGCAGGATCATGTTAGTTACAAAGAAAAATGATAGCAATTCAGGGACTTTCAATACTAAAGTGATTATAAATTGCCAATATAATTCTATCATTTATCAATAAACTATCGTGCATAATAATTTTAAAATTGTCATATAATTTGCATATTCCATGACATTTTATGGATTTTGTAAGAAAATGTGGAATGAACTACATGTATAACATACCAAAAATTGAGCGTCTAATAAACTAATGTTATCTATTTTGGTCATTATTGTACCATACTTGCAATGTTAATCGATGCATCAAAGTGGATAATCATAAGGGGAATAGTACTAAAAAAGTTAGAGATAATAAATCTTAAAAAATTGTTACGGTCCAACATAATTATATAGAGGGGGTCCAACATAACTATAGGATTTGACAAAAATATCCTTTTACATGAAAGGGGAAAGAGAGAGGGTATTATAGATGGGACATTTTAATCCAAATTGGAACGGTAACGATAAAGTATTAGGGCAGTAACTAGTAATTCGGCCTCCATATAATTATGAATTTAGATATGTAAAAAATTGAGATAAAGTTGAAAACCACATTAGGAAAAGCTTTTTAAGTAAGAGAGGGATACGCATGAATGCATTCTTTAAGAATATACAGAATGATCAAAGCATAAACATCATGCACATGCCAGACCTAAGCAACAACAACATGCATGGGATTGGATAAATGCGCGCATGCTTGTTTCCATCATTTCATATCCTCATTAGTCTTACTCCACATTTACGCAATCTTGTGTCTGTTGAACAATAGGTGGTTATTTATTCCCAATTGGCTGTTTTTTTTTTTTTTTCAATTTCTTTTTGGTCAAAGTAGGGCAGTATTTGGCAGGAATTTAACCTGATATTATTAGAATATCAAATCATTTATATCGACCATATTCAATATCATATCTAAGTATAGTAAACCTCTTAACCTACCTAACAAGAAATAAAAAAAAAAAATTTCTAAAATATCATAAAAAACTTGGTTCGTCAAAAAAGTTCGCTGGTCCGATTATCATGATTAATGGAATACAAGTTGCTCCATAATATCTTTGGTGGATGGATTTTTTAGTTGTTTACCTCAACAGAAATGTGGGACTGCTAATTTGTTAGAGATGAACTTGGACGGCAATCATCTCATCGATGCAGCTTGATTCAGGGACCAGCCCTATTGGGTACATACCTAAATTTGCCAACCAACTGCTGTTGTTCTTGATTTTACTACTCCTTCGCTGACAGAGAATCTATTCTTTTTTAATATTATAAACATAAATTATTTTTTAAAAAATAAACATTGTTATTAACATCTGAAAATAAAGTTCATTTGTTAAATTAAAACTATGCGTACAGTAGTTGGTTTTACCCTACAAGCATAGCCAATTTCATGAAAAGCCACAATGCATGGCAAGAGTCAAAATGAAGTCAGGAATAATTTCTTCCTAAACACATTGATTTTACTCTTCTAGCTAGTTCTAGATAAGTTTGTGCATCATAAGTAGCATTCTAATTACCAAACAGCGTATATTATTATTATTATTATTATTATTATTAGAAAATATCGTATTAATCAATATTAGTACAATATTACTCAATAAAAAGCATCTCTTTTATTTCAGCTATTCACAAAGGCTAACAGATACCTTTAGGGGAGGTGCAAATACAATGGTACCTTTTCAATTGACTCAAAAAATACACAAAAGCACTACACAAAAGTGATATCAAGTGAAACGGAAAATCTAAACGAAAATATAAAGACACCACTCTAACTTAAAAAATGAAAAGAAAAATCTAACAAAAAGAGTAAAAGCTAAAGACAAACAAATGTTACTTTTAAAACAAATACTGAAGATAAGTAGATGCTTATGGAGTCACGCAAAAGCACACAAAACCAAAAGTAAGCATACAATCTCTCGCAGTCAAACTGTAATCTATCATAACAAGAGTTTGATTACCGGATGAGAAAAGGAAGTTTATAGACACACCTGGCAATTTCACACGCCAGGGCTTTGGATTTAACACCCTTTACTCCCTCGTTGCTCAATTTGGTGTGATTACTCCTATTTCAGAACTCTGTTTGCTTCCCTACTAAACTTTTAGGAGCAACTAATTTTTGCTTGTCCTTTTCTTTACTCAGCCAGATTTTTGCAGTAGAGCTATTCTTTGATAGGATTTCTCAAGATCCATAAGGATGGCTATTTGGCTCTTGCCTCTTCTCAATTCTTTAGACTTTTCCTAGAGTCTTGAAAGGAACAATTAAGGCTAGAGGGAATTCAACCTCAAGTACTTAACAAGAGGATTAGGTCTCAAGTTTATTCATTAAAGATCACAATCGAACTTTTAAAAGAACACCTACTAGTTCAGATCTGTGAACTCTTATGCTTCCCTGTGCACCGAGTATGAAAATATGATTTTTCACCTCTGAGCGTCCAAACCTCGTAGTGCCTGTCAGAAAAAAAAACTATAACGAATTAAGTTTCACAAAAACAACTTTTCAAAATGAAAAAAAAAAGAGTCAAACAATTAAAAAATAAACCACAAAGTCACACAGGAGCAATTTTGTAATTTTGTGAAATTTTCGAACACAGTTTTCTAGGGTTAAAAACACGTTTTTTTCCATTAGAAATTGACACTGACGCAAAATAAATCTACAGGGAGACTTTTAGACACAAACTAAACAAAGACCAAGGTAAAGGACTCAAAAAGCAACAAATGCCTCAATCCCTAAGGAGGGTTCAGGCACTGACCCTGACACAGATATTTGGCTTGAAAATTGGACTGAGTTTTCAACCAATTGACTCAAAACTTTTTTCAAAACTAGGGTAATAATCAAAAACACACAGACACACAAAATACACAACCACGAGATATTTGGATTCAAACCGGACTGATTGCTCACCAATGACTAAAATTCAAACATCAAAACAAAATGACTCAAAAAATAATAGAATAGAAAAATACAATATTTTGCTCTAGTACCACACTTATGTGTCTCCTTAAGGAAAAGTTACCTAGGGTAAGTTTCTTAAAGGATTGACCAATGGGTTACCTGATCTTGCTAACTATTCTATACGTTATCTTGACCAAGGAAAAATTGGCGGAAACAATTTAACCTTTAAAACACACATTTCTTTCACTTCCTCACGTGGACTACTAGGAAGATGGGTGAATTGGTTGGTCATTCTCTCGCGTGGGTGATAATCAACCTAAACTTTCATCCAATAAAGGGGTTGTGATTTCCCCGTAGGGACAATGCACGATCTCGCAATATAAATTAAAAAAGATTTCAAATATAAAAATATGTTTAAACTTGTATTCATGCGGGTGGATGATCCTCTATTTGTAAAGTTACAAGCAGTTCTCTGCCTTATTTAAAAAGTAATCTCAAATCCTATTGATTTAGAGATTGAAAACAAATTCTATTCTAACTCTGAGAGGTTTGAATTTTTGGCCAACCAAGAGATTGGTTGCATATGAAAATTAATCCTAATATAGAAGGGAAAACTCACTATATCCTATTAAAAATAAAATACACTTCTATAATCTTCAAGAATTCTAATTACAATAGAAGTAAAAATCCTGTAGGAAAAGATAGTGGTCTCAAATGGGCTTAGAGAGTGACATGGGCCTTCACAGTTTGGCATGTATCTCTTTAACTCAATCTTCAACCCTTGATATGAGCTTCTACCAGCAGCTACGTTAACTCCACGAGTCCATCTTCCCCTAACCTCGAGAGGCTAACGGGCTTAGGTCTTGAGTTATGCAAATGGGTTTGGGCTTATGGGCCTCGGACTTAATCAGCAACTTCAAAGGTTGGACTCAGTTGAATAGGCTTTCTTTTTCTGGATTTTTTCATCGGACTCAATGATACCTACTAATGGATACAATGATCTAAAGTAGTTGTTTCCATGGGCTCCCATGGGGAATCTCGTAACTAGGCATACCCTGTATTTTGGACATGCATATTGATATCGTATGACATCTCTTTTTACCCATTTTGATAGGATTGACACATATATTGACCAAAATGCCTTTTGGCATGATAAAATGTCTATTTTGGGCTTATTTGGGGCTGAAACTTCACTTTCGAATCTTGGGTTTTATGAGCTGGAATATGAATATCAACCATGGTCCATGACGATCCCATATTTCTGTAAAAAAACCTTCAAGAGTTATAGTACAAATAAAACACAAAACCTATAGGAAGATATATAGGTCTCAAATGGGTTTAGGGAGAGCTTTGGGCCTGCACATCTTGGGCTTTAACTCTTTAACCCAATCTTTAACCTTTATTCTGGGTTTCGATCCTCATCTACACTAACCCAAGAAGTCCATCTTCTCTCATCCTTGAGATGCTAATGGGCTTGGGCCTCTAGCTTAGTAAATGGGATTAGGCCTGTTAGGCCTCGGACTTAATCAGTAACTTGAGGGTTTTTTCAACCTTCTTCATCCTGGATCTTTTCATGGGTCCAACTATATCCACTAATGGATCTCTCTTGTAGAAATTAGAAAACACAGTGTGTTGTGCTCCACTAGGATTGCGCAATGGGCTACCTCCATTGGGGGTTTGCGCATGGCTAGCTGCAGTGGAAAAAGTGGCTCTGGCTACTTCTTCCTGTGGTGGATGATGCTCTATTCTGGTGTCCTCATCAGGACCAAAAATTAAAAATCAAAAGAAAATACTCAAAAATATAACAGAATACCATTCGTACAATATTCTTTCCAAATTTCATGCATTTCAGAGTGACTCGCTATCATAGGCATTACACTGAACACATAGCATGCATATTATCCAATGAAGCTCAAAGTAGTGTAATGTAACATGCATTAGTCCAACAGTGTTAAGAACAGTCTAAGCTCACGAAAAATATCCAAAATAGAAAGCCTAGGTTGTACTATACCATTTAAATTCAATATCTCTCGCAAAACACGCAACTAGGAAGAAAAGAGAGAGAACAGAAATATGAATGTAAACATTTAGTTGAGGAGTAAAATACACTCAATTAGAAGCAAATCAAGGCATGTATGTCCAAGAGTTATAAGAATTAAAATATAACAATGGAACACATCTTATAAATCTCAAACAAAACATACATATCGTACCTCATTCGAATGCTTAGACCTTGAAGAACAATTCAAACCAATGCTCATTCATCACAAGAAAAAAAAAAAAGAAAAGAAAAGCCAAGCAACAAGAAGAATATACACATATATACATCTTTTTGGTCTTTTTCAAATTTTCAGATTTTTATGAATTTTAAAAATTTTCAATGTTTTTGGCTTTTCAAATTTTTCTATACAAAAGGATAAAACAAAGAAAACAATAAAAATAACCAATTATTATGGAAGATGGGTGAATGTTGACCGAAGGCATACAAAGAATAATAATCATTCCAAGTACACCCAACTCTCTAACTTTCATTGGAGTTCAACATCCCAAGAACGTAAAATGGGAAACAAGAAAGTAAAAGATAAGTAAATCATAAAAAAAGTTTGCACCTTTCAACAAAGACACAAAAATAAACACACAAGGTTCCCCGACAACGGTGCCAATTGATGCATGTATTTTAGCATGACACTAGGGAGTGTCACTATGAGATCCCGTTCCTGAATAACGAGGTAAAAAAACTAGTTAATGCTCGAATATGAAATGTTGCTATAATTGACATTTAAACCTAAAGGAATAGGGGCTGAAATGAAAATGGGATTAAATTGAGGTGATAATAAGATTAAGAGGGGATAAAATTTTGAAACATAGAAGTTTAAGGGCAGAGGGAGTAAATAAATGTTGGATTAAGAAGAAAAGAGAAATGATAGAGATGGCTAGGTCGGTTGAGAAACTTTCAAGAACCATTTTCATCATCATCCTCTATGCTTTCTCTCTCAATTTCTCTTTCGGGTTGTTTCACCACCACCACCAAATTTAATGTCATCGTCATATTTCACCACTAGCACCTCTTCCATAATATATCCTTGCCAATAAAAGAAAACAACTGCAGCAATCCCAATCCAATTCCCTCTAAGTGTTTCACTCATCGGGGTCAAACTTCTCCAAACTGTAGCTTCCTTTCAACTCCCAAGTCACTAAATAATCCTAAACCCTTAGTAATAAGGAATGAGGAACTAAATCAAGGAAGGTGACGCGCTCTTGTCGTTGTAAAAGCTAAGGGCGAACACTTCAAAATAAATTTATAAACAAATAAAAAAACCCAAAACTATAGTACTTAAGGTTTCGTTCTCATACAAATGTTGTATTGATTGAAGTAGTAGTTGGGTTCGAGTCCTTACTTACTAATGCTTTAGTAGTTTCTAGACTAAGAGTCTAACAAAATAAAAGGTAAGATAGTGAATTCAAGTGAATCATGCAAAAGCTAAAATAAACAAAAGAAAAGATAATGTAGGTAAAAGGGAGAAAATCATACCACAACAAGATCCAATGGACTATTGGTAAGTGAAATATCATGCAATTGTCCGAACACTTAGATTTTGTCATTCCTATTATGCACATTAGGACCAAAGATAGCCAATAATAGAAATAGGGTCGTCAATCATATTCATTATCAATCCTCTACTTCCTACTTTGAGATCAAGAACATTACCAACTTTTATAGCAAATGATTAAAAGAACAACTTAACTTGCAACACAAGAAAAAATAATCAACACATAACCTATGCTTAGACAAGTTGTGTAATCCTCAATTCTACCAAGTAGTGAAGTAGATTAATCAAATATACTACCATCAAGGCAAATTCAGAAGGTATCGACAAGAATTACTTCATTTGCTGAAACCCATTTAACAATATGCATGAAAAACCATAGAATAGAACAAAAGTTGTTAGTTTTGAATACTGAAAGCTTTACTTGTGTGAAAAATGATTTCCCGATTTTATATATCGAGTTAAATGTTTCAATTATATGTATGTTTTGCATATGTTGTTCACTTATATCATGTGACTAGATGATGAGATGTTTGGTGTGACACAGTAGATCTCATCATTGGTTAAAGTCATGATGTATAAATGAGGTCGTGACTAACACAGTTTGAACATACAGTCGGTTTAAGTCATTATGTGATTCTGAGTTTGGTTTGTCTAGACTAATTGAATCATATAGATATGTCCGAGACATATTGAGCATGACCTATTTAGGATGAATTGTCTTGTACTGATTTAATCGACTATTCGATCCTAGTATTCTATCTCTTAATTCCTAGACTTGAACGGCCATGAGTATTAAGCATAGTGTACTTTGATATGCCAAAGAGTGAGGTCACTTGAGGCCAATATTCTCGGTGGGTTGTGCGCGTATTTGATTTCTTAGTGTGCCATTGTTTGTCGAAAGGAATCCACATACTGGTGCGGCCGAGTTGATGGTGCTCTCGATATGAGCTTGGAATGTTTGTTATACTAAATCTGGCCGGTGGACTTATGTACGGCATAATAATAAGGTCAAGTGGAACTAATCTCAGATTATCAGAAGTTGATAAATTAATTTATCAGTAAATTAATAAATTGACGAGCACTATGTCTTTGACGTTGGGAGAATAAAGAATAATTAATTTTAGTGCTTCAGGAAGTAATTTCGGTTTGAGTAGTGGTTCTATAATTAATCTGTTAGTGATACGATTAATTATGTATTGGGTTAATTGATAAAGTAGAATTAATTATTTAATTAATTAATCATAATAGTCAATTAGTAAAATGGCAAGGTGGAATTAATTAATCAATTAATTAATTAAGTCTTTTGGTTTAATTAGAATTAGGAAATCCAATAATTAGGAAATCTAATTGGATTTGGAAACTAATAAGTCACAGCCCAACAACAAGGCTTAACTCAAACCCACTTAAAGTCTCCCTTGTGACTCTATAAATAGACAAGGGATTAGCAATAACAAAACACAATTCACAAGAGATTAATCATGATTCTCATATCACTAAATAAGTTAGTGAGAGAAAGATTAAAGAGATGGGGAGCAGCGTAGGGGGCAATAAATAAGCCGCATAGGGATGTAAATAAGGCCCACGCAGGACGGTAAATAAGCTGCGTAGGGCGGGAAATAAGCCCAGCGCAGGGGGCGGTAAAAAAGCCTAGAACCAGCAGCAGTTTTTTTCTTTTCTCCACGGTCGACAGTCGGCTCCTCGTTTTCACCGACGGGCGACAGCGATTGTTGAGTTTCGACGATCGATGGTAGGACTTTTTCCAGTGGCGATCGAGCGGGTCAGATTGCGTTGCTACTGGTTCTATATATCATTGCCCACACAATGTCAGGATCTATCTCAGACGCATACAAGAGATTTTCTTAAGCCAAAACTTTAATCCTTTCGCTTTATTTAAAGTTTATATTTTGTGCTTGTTAATAAATCGAATAAAGTAAAACTAAGATTTGGTTCTCATGTGGTATTTCAAAAGGGTTTAAATCGTATTACATTAGCGTTTGGGTTTGGTTGAGAATCTCTGATTTTGGAATGCATTGCAAGAAAGTTAGATTTTTTCCCGAACTGAGGCAGATAATTCCTTTAATTGGTATCAGAGCTAAGGTTTTGGCTTTGCTTTAGTCAATTTGTTGCATGGCCTTTTATATGCATGTGGTTTGTTTATCCCGGCTATTATGGTTTGCGTTTGTATGTTTAATTAAACTCCGGGACATGTCTGGATGGTTTTTTATATGAAAGCTTATAATAGTAAAACCACATGTTGGAAGCCGTGTAGGATTAGATTAAATCTATAGTAGGATTTTTTCTATGTAATTTTCGTATCCTATATAAATTTAGCCTTGTATTAAGGAAAATATGTAATAGCGATGATGTTGTTGTAAACGACTTGAATTTGAGGGTTTTGATTTATCGCAATTTGGGTGATTCCAAGGATTGTGTTAAAAATCGAGAAAATCATGGTGAATTACAAGAAGACCAAATAATTAGTGTGAGTGGAGCAAGAGACTCGGGAAGCGACAGCGCCCGCGATTTTTCGCCGGTAGGGCATTACCAGTGCGTGGATCAGACGTGCCAGTGGTAATGTGCGACTGCAGCAGTAGTGCTACACATGTTCCTGTAGTTGCTGGAGATTACGACATTAGGCAGGCCGCGAACGGCTTGCTGATGTCGCGATTTCCTCGCGACCGCCCAGTTGCCACCCTTGTGAAGTGCTTCAATACACCGTACGGAGCCACGCAGTTTCCAGGTTATTCCAAGATCTTTCAAGTCAATACTCAATCCATCAGAGTGACGTAACGGGATACGTGAACAAGGCAGCAGATGGAATCGGCATGTGGAATTAAAACCATAATAGTAGGGAAATTTATTTTACATATTTATTTCCTACTTTCTTATTGCTTTTAATTGCATGCTTAAGTGTTTTAATTTATGCTTTGTTATAGTGCATAATTAGAGCATGTGGTTTCATGAACTAGGTTCTTCTCGAACGAATGTGGGCTAACGTAAATGTTCACACTATCGTGACTTGCGTAGTTCCCAATGAATGAGATGTTGGTAGATATATTAAATTGTTTTGAGGGATTTTGCAATATTTTTGAAATTTGTCTATTTTCTAAAACTTTTCTGTTTATTTATTTTTTAGTTTTCGATATGGCGTTCAATTCATTAGCTGTTTTATTAAAATAGAACAAGTTAAATAGTCTTAATTACATCGATTGGAAACGTAACTTGGACATTGTCCTAACGGCTGAGAGCACTCATGTGAAAGATCATGTCATTAACATGATTGGAAACATCAATGAGATTGAGATAGTGGGAGGCAAAATCGACGGTGAAACCAAAATCGATATTGTCCACCAGAATTTGTCTCAAAGCTTTGAGCAGTTTCGGTTGAACTACAACATGAATCAATTGTTGTGTACTTCATCCGAGCTCTTGGTGGCTAAAAGTCTTTTTCAAGAGAAGAAGCGAGCTTTAGCCACAGTCAAAACTTCAGAATCTTTGATGAGCTTATATTTTATGATACGAATTGGGCTGAATTGGGCAAAGTTAGATGTTTTGGTGAGGCTTAATGATGGTTTTTATATTTGTAGGGAATTATATTGACTTTGAGAAGGATGGTGCAATTTTGGACAAAAGAAGGGCAAATTAGACAATTGAAGAAAAGGAGTTGGGCTAATATTCAGGCTGAGAATTTAATTGTTAAATGGGCTTAAATATATTGTTTTGCTGAGGAGGATTTTTGGGAAAGAAAAAAAGAGTGGGCCCATATTGGGAAGGAATAGTTTTATTAGGTTAAAAAAAAAAGAGAGCAGGATTTTTTTTATTATTATCCATTATTCATTGTTTTGGAAAGGAGTGGACTGCGGGGTATATTTTTGGAAAAAGGAGAGAATTGAGAGGAAGAGGACTGGACGGCAGAAAATTATTCTGGGGACTAGAAGAAATTTTGGGCTAAGGAAAAAGGAAGTAGGGACGACTGAAGGAAGGAGAGAAGAAAAGGGTGGACAGCAACTTTGGGTTCCGGGCGGCTTCTACCCTTAGTACTCAGTTTCTATTTCTTTTGCTTTAGTTTGAATTCATGTCGCACAAATTATAAATTATTTTTATTAGTTTAATTATGAGTAGCTAGATTTCTTTAGTCTAGTCAAGGGACTCAAAACCCCTCGATGCTACTTGAATCGTGAGATCAAATTCGTATTATTATTAATTGATTATTGGTTTCTTATTTATTCTTGTGTATATTTGTGGGTTATTTAGCACTGTTTGTATAGCTGGTAGCATGCAAGCTTTCCTAGGTAATTCAATCTACTAGAATACACGAGGTTCGGTATTCCTTAGAGTCAATGAATTAATCACGTGGTACGTAGATTAGTGAATTGAAGAGAATAAATAATCAAGTGTAATTAAGCTAATTGGGTTAATTGTAATTGAACTGGGTCCTTGGCTATCGTGATCTAGGTTCTAGGAGGTTCCAGAATTGATCATCGATTATAGATGCGATTAATGGAGGTTCCTTATGAAGGAAAACTGAACAAGCCCAGGCTAAATCGAAAAACTCACTTTCGTGCTATGCATTCCAGAATCGGAAGCTTTCGACCAAGCTCAGGCTCAAATTAGTTTACCCATGAATGGATCTAGGCTTATACTTATTTAATTTATTAATCGGGACACAAAAATTAAATCTTTAATTAAAGCGGAACTTAAAGATTGTACCTTTTGTAGCGAAGTCTCTCGCTTAAAGAAAACCCAATTCTTTAGCGCAATTTCCACAAGAAATCCGAAGAATTCTCCAATACGAACTCCGAGATAGTGTGGGCTATCGTCTACGGAGTTACCCGCGGCGAATTAAAGAAATCCCAAGAAACTTGCTCCGGAAGAAAACCCAAAATCTGAAATTAAAAACTGCCCAGATTTTTTTTTTAAAAAAAAACTGCTGCGCTAATAAACTTGCTGAGCAAACAATCTTCAGCTGCTAGCTCGCCGGTTTCCGCCGCAAAAACCCACCGCTTGAGCGAAGCTACCTGGTCCCGATCTGTACAGCCCAGGTTCAAGGATCACTCTAATTAGAACATCAACTTGAAGCCCAGGCTGGATCAGGGCACCAAATAAAAACAACGCTCGAATTATCTAGAAAATAACCGACCAAGAAGGATAATAAGCGCTGGGCGCTATTCCTTCAAAAATTCCAATCAGCAAGGAACCAGCGAGCAAAAAACAGCGAGCAACCAAAAAATCAACTGGGCAGTGTCGGGATTTTTGAGGACTTAAAAACCCTGCAGCAGTTCCGGATTTTTGAGGACATAAAATACCTTGCAGCGCTGCTGGATTTTTTGAAGAAAAAAAATTCCTGCTGCGTAAGAAAAAATTCCTGCTGCGTAAGAAAAAATTCCGACCAGCCCATTTCTTAGACAATAATCTGGGCAAGTTAAAGATTTGATCTTCCGAAGGAGAAAGCTATCTTAGCTGACTTCGAGAGAGAATTTCGATGAGGAAGACGACGTTCTCTCTCTAAGCTAAACTTTCTCTCACTAGCCCTTTCTTGGCTATCAAGTTTCTTAATCGATTTCTTGCCCAATAAGTTGTATTTATAGGAGCTTCTAAGGAGACCTAATGGGCTCTCGAGTTAGGCCTTAAAATTTGACTTTCGTTGACCGCTAAGTCTTCCCGACTAATCAACTCCAATCGACCCATTTAAATTAATTTATTTAATCCACTTTGTTAATTTAATTTAATCGAACCCTTAGAATTAATTAATTCAAAATAGAATTAATTTTTAAATTCGCTTCGTCGATCAAATATTAATTAAACCCTTCGGATTAATTAATTTACCTTGTCGATTAGTCAAACGCATAATCGGTCGTACCACTAACGGACCAATTACGGAACTACCGCTCGAAAACGACTTTACATCGCGCCATTATTATTTCTTCTATCTCCCCACATTAAAGATCTAGTGCTCGTCGATTTATCAATTTACTGACAAATTAATTCACCGACTTCTTGGTTTCCGAGATTAGTACCACTCGACCTTTTATTATACCGAACATAAAGTTCACTGGCCAGGTTTAGTATAATAACCTTACGAGCTCATCTCGGGAGCACCATCAACCCGGCGAACCGGTACGTGGATTCCTCCGACCAGCAACGGCACGCAAGAAGCTAAACACCGCATACCCAACTTACCGAGGTATTGGCCTCAATTGACCTCACTATTTGGCAAATCAAAGCACACGACACCCAACCCTCACGCCCGTCCCAATCTCGGGATTGAGAGATGGAATACTAGGACCGAATTGACTACGTCGATCAGTACAAGTCAATTCTATCCAAACTGGTCGTGCTCAATATGCCCCGGGCATATCTGTGTGATTTAAACTAGTCTAGATAAACTAATTTCCAAACCACACAATAACCTATACCGATAGTATGTTCAGACTATCTCGGTTACGAGCATACTTTTTATATATCAATACTTTAACCAATAACGGTATCTACTGTGTTTGTCGACACCCCGTTATCTAGTTCTAAGATATAAAGGAACAGATTTATACTGAAACAAAATGATATGTCATCTGTGGATATTATTTTTTGATACAAGCCATAGCTTTTCTGTATTCAAAACTAACAATCTCCCACTAATACTCAAAGCTATGCTAAGAAGTACAAAAACTGTCCAACCCGCTATTACACTGCTGTCATAATGAAATCTCCAGAACACCTTTAAGCTCACTAACATGGCTCCCTCAAGAATCTGACTCCCATGCCCTCCACATGTCTCTCAAAGACCTTTAGGGTCAATGGATTTGTGAAAGGATCTGCATGGTTGTCATCTGATACTATCTTGGCCACAGTCACGTCTCCCCTCTTTACGATCTCTCGTATCAGGTGGTACTTGCGCTCTATGTGTTTACTCGCCTTATGAGCTCGTGGTTCCCTCGAGTTAGCAACTGCACTATTGTTATCACAATAAACTGTGATAGACCTAGGCAACTCAGGAACCACATCTGAGTCCATCCGGAAGTTCCTGAGCCACACAGCCTCTTTCGCTGCCTCTGAAGCGGCAACGTACTCGGCCTCCATGGTAGAGTCCGCCACGCATTTCTGCTTGACACTCTTCCATATTGTGGCTCCACCTCCTAGAGTAAACACAAACCCAGAGGTAGACTTACTCCTGTCCAAATCACCTTGAAAGTCCGAATCTGTGTAACCTAATGGTACAAGCTCCTGCGCTCTATAAACTAGGACACAATCTCTCGTCCTGCGCAAGTACTTGAGAATGCATTTTACTGCCTCCCAGTGAGCCTTCCCAGGGTTACTCTGATATCTGCTAACCATGCCAACGACAAAGCAAATATCAGGCCTCGTGCACAACATAGCATACATGAGGCTACCCATTGCAGAAGCATAGGGTACCGCCTTCATGGCATCTATCTCCTCAGCAGTCTTAGGACACTGCTCCTTAGACAAATGCACCCCATGCTTGAAAGGTAGTGAACCCTTCTTGGAGTTCTGCATGTTAAAACGGGCCAGAATCGTGTCTATGTAGGATGCCTGAGGGAGAGTCAGAGAACGTCTCCTACAATCTTGAATAATCTTGATCCCAAGGATATGTCCAGCCTCTCCCAAATCCTTCATATCGAATTGCCTGGACAGCCATGCCTTTACGTCTGACAACACCTTCTTACTGTTGCCAATAAGAAGAATGTCATCTACGTAAAGTACGAGGAACACCACTATATCACCATCATGCCTGCTATAAACACACTGCTCATCCGGACACCGAGTGAATCCATAGGATTGGATAACCTCGTCAAAACGGATGTTCCAAGATCTAGATGCTTGCATCTCTATCCTGAAGAACCTCATTGTAGTTAACTGGGTCTAGTTCACGAGCACCAGGGATAAAGTCCGAAGACTCACCCAAACCCATGTACCTCTCGGGCTGTCTCACAACCCTCCCTCTACAACGAGGCGCAGCCTGTGTAAGAGCATCATCTGTGATAGTGTGTGCAGTCTCCTGTGGTGTATCTTCCTGTACGTGTGCATCTGGAATAATGGACTGACTTCTAAGCTCTTCCAATACTACCTTGCTGCTTGACTTGTGATCTAAAATATAGTCCTCCTCAAGAAATCTGGCATTGGTGCTGACCACCACCTTCTGATCCTGAGGACTATAATATAAACCACCTCTCGTTCCTTTGGGGTAGCCTACAAACAGCATAACCTTAGATCTCGCCTCTAACTTGCCTGCATCTGCCTCGAGCACATGTGCTGGACAACCCCAAATCCTGAGATGTCTCAGAGTAGGCTTACGCCCACCCCACAACTCTACTGGGGTCGTAGGCACAGACTTAGATGACACAATGTTGAGGATAAAACATGTTGTGTCTAAGGCGTAACCCCAAAACGAGGTAGGCAACTCACTGTAACTCATCATCGATCTAACCATCTCTATAAGAGACCTGTTCTTCCTCTCTGCTACACCATTCTGCTGGGTGTGCCAGGTGCAGACAACTGGGTCTAAATACCCTCCTCTGACAAAAAGGTCCTAAATTCACTAGAGAGGTATTCACCACCTCTAGCCTGAACTTACATAGGTCCACACACGTCAGAATGAATCAACTCTAAAACCTCCTTGGCCCTATACCCCTTCGCCTTAAAAGGCCTCTTGGTCATTTTACCCTCCAAGCAGGACTCACAGGTCGAATAGCTGTCAATATCTAGTAAGTCCAAAGACCCACTCTTGACCAACCTTTGAATCCTACTAAGGTTGATATGACCTAGTCTCAGGTGCCAAAGATAAGTCTGATTCAAAGGGGAAGATTCCTTTCTCTTACTATGATTCGGTGATGAGTTACTAGTTTCTGTGTTTTGCATAACTGGGGAGTAAGTCTTGATTAAAAACAAATTGTCAACCAATGTACCGGAACATATAAGTTTCTGGCATTTTCTTATAAAAAACCGAACCGTCAGAAAATACACACTTATAACCATCCAAAACAAGTTTCGAAACCGAAAGCAAGTTCTTTTGAAAACTAGGTACATAAAGACAATCCTTTAAATATAAAATAGAGTCTGGAAAATAAAGACTAATCACTCCCACTGCAGCCACAGAAACTCTGGTAGTATCCCCAAGGTAGACCTGTAACTTTCCCTCTCTAAGCAGCCGGGTAACTTGGAACCCCTGCAAAGAATTACAAACGTGATCAGTGGCTCCCAAATCCACACACCAAGTATCCGTGGGAATCGCCGCTAATCACGTCTCAGTAACTAGGGAAAATTTACTTTTAACCTCGAGGCTTTGGGCAATCCTTCTTCCGATGTCCTGCTTTGCCACACTTAAAACATTTGCCTTTCGGCTTTTGCTTCTTGGTAATGCCTGCCTTGGGTCCATGATTAGTTCCTGCTTTCTGGCCTCTCTTCCTCTCTTGCTTCCTGGCTTTGGGCCCAGCAGAGGAACCTGAGTGACCAACAGTAGCAAAGGCTTGCTTCTTCTCAGCGAATAGGCCCTCGGCTGACACCAATGTATTCATGAGCTCGGGAAGTGAATATGAGAGCTTGCCCATATTATAGTTCAACCGAAACTGCTCAAAAACTGGGAGGCAAGCTCTGGAGAATGATATCGACCTGGGTCTCCCCATCAATATCACCTCCCAGTACCTCGATCTCATTGATGCAACTGATCATGTCCAGCACGTGATCCCTCACTGAAATGCCCTCAGCCATTCTAGCATTCATGAGTTTCCTCATAGCTGACTGCTTGGCTACCCTGCTCAAGGGGACACTCCTCACTAAGCACGTACTTGTAACCCTCAGCGGTAAGGACAATGTCCAGGTTACGTTTCCAGTCAATATAGTTTGGTCTCGTGAGTTTGTTTTGGTTCAAAAATGACAGCTAGCGGGTTGAACGACATATCAACTGAAAATAATGAAAAAACATGTGTCAGTATACTTTTCGAAAATATTGAAAAATCCTCAGAAAAGAAATATAATCTTCTACCGACATCTCTCCCACCGGGATTAACGCAGGTCACGTAGGTGAACGTCTACGCCAACCCACATTCGTTCGAGAAGGACCAAAGTCCATTAATCTCATTATCTGACCAACGATCTTATGATCAATGAAATTAATAGTTGATAATTTTAGCCGTACACGTAAATAGCGTTACCTCGTAGGAGGGATACTATAAACAGTACACTAAGTGTATGCCATTACGTGACTTCTAAGTTTGTTACTTAGGGTACTAATGCGCCTCGGTAGCGAGGGTGTCGCAACTTTTTCCAATTAAACGCACTATAGTCATCCCTTTAGAAATTCATTCCAGCGATATCTGTGATTGAAAACTCATCCGTAGGGAAGCCGTTTAACCACATCGCCAATGAACCCGTAATGGAGGCCATGGGGCTATTAACCAACCCGCTCCCACTTAGATTTTTAAAATAATTTCAATTCGCCCTAGTTTTCTCGGTTTTCCATTTCGGTTTTCTACGTAGTTAGGAATCACCCAAAAAATTACGAAAAACCAAAATCCGGGTTTTCTCGATTTTCTACGTAATTAGGAATCACCCAAAATTACGATAAACCAAAACCCCACATAATTAGGAATCACCCAAAATTACGATTAAACCAAAACTTGCGAATGTAATTAAGTTTGAGGATTTTTTACGTTTTAACATGCAATATCTTAACTATGGATATTCGCACCCATAAAACCGTTGGAGTTTTAATATGCGAATAATCTACCTTAGTTAATTGCACATTACCTTTTTGAAAAAACTTTTGGTTTGAATTTCGTTCATGCAAAATAAAACGAAAATCACACAATCAACGAAAAAATCATAAATACGGGAAATTAAATAAAATAAAATTTCCCGACTATTATGGCCTTCTCTATCGTTGATTCCTTGACGCCTCGGTGACACTTCCCGTCGTGTCGCTCCCACTTGTTATTTGGATTCCTCTCAATTCGCCCGGGTTTTCTCGGTTTAGTCCGTAATTAGGAATCACCCAAAATTACAATAAACCAAAACCCGCGAATATAAGTTACCCAAAATAACGTCTTCGTCATAGTACAAAAATTCCTATATACAAAGGCGTTTTCTAGGAATTTAAAGACGACATGATTAGATCAAATCCTACTACAAGATTTTTCTAATCCTACACGGCTTCCAGCTCGTGGTTATTACTATTACAGAAATTTCCATTCAAAAATAAAACGAGCCCGGACATGTCCCGGGGTTTATGAATGAAAATTAAATTTCTACCATAATAGCCGGGAAACCAATAACCACCTGTTTATACATTTCGACAAAAATACTAATGCCAAAATAAAGCCGTGTAATAAATCAAACAAGTATAAGACCGAAACCAACGCTTTGATACCAATTTGAAGGAAAACTGAACAAGCCCAGGCTAAATCGAAAAACTCACTTTCGTGCTATGCATTCCAGAATCGGAAGCTTTCGACCAAGCTCAGGCTCAAATTAGTTTACCCATGAACGGATCTAGGCTTATACTTATTTAATTTATTAATCGGGACACAAAAATTAAATCTTTAATTAAAGCGGAACTTAAAGATTGTACCTTTTGTAGCGAAGTCCCTCGCTTAAAGAAAACCCAATTCTTTAGCGCAATTTCCACAAGAAATTCGAAGAATTCTCCAATACGAACTCCGAGATAGTGTGGGCTATCGTCTACGGAGTTACCCAAGGCGAATTAAAGAAATCCCAAGAAACTTGCTCCGGAAGAAAACCCAAAATCTGAAATTAAAAACCGCCCAGATTTTTTTTTTTTAAAAAAAACTGCTGCGCTAATAAACTTGCTGCGCAAACAATCTTCAGCTGCTAGCTCGCCGGTTTCCGCCGCAAAAACCCACCGCTTGAGCGAAGCTACCTGGTCCCGATCTGTACAGCCCAGGTTCGAGGATCACTCTAATTAGAAGATCAACTTGAAGCCCAGGCTGGATCAGGGCACCAAATAAAAACAACGCTCGAATTATCTAGAAAATAACCGACCAAGAAGGATAATAAGCGCTGGGCGCTATTCCTTCAAAAATTCCAATCAGCAAGGAACCAGCGAGCAAAAAACAGCGAGCAACCAAAAAATCAACTGGGCAGTGTCGGGATTTTTGAGGACTTAAAAACCCTGCTGCAGTTCCGGATTTTTGAGGACATAAAATACCTTGCAGCGCTGCTGGATTTTTTGAAGAAAAAAAATTCCTGCTGCGTAAGAAAAAATTCCTGCTGCGTAAGAAAAAATTCCGACCAGCCCATTTCTTAGACAATAATCTGGGCAAGTTAAAGATTTGATCTTCCGAAGGAGAAAGCTATCTTAGCTGACTTCGAGAGAGAATTTCGATGAGGAAGACGACGTTCTCTCTCTAAGCTAAACTTTCTCTCACTAGCCCTTTCTTGGCAATCAAGTTTCTTAATCGATTTCTTGCCCAATAAGTTGTATTTATAGGAGCTTCTAAGGAGACCTAATGGGCTCTCGAGTTAGGCCTTAAAATTTGACTTTCGTTGACCGCTAAGTCTTCCCGACTAATCAACTCCAATCGACCCATTTAAATTAATTTATTTAATCCACTTTGTTAATTTAATTTAATCGAACCCTTAGAATTAATTAATTCAAAATAGAATTAATTTCTAAATTCGCTTCGTCGATCAAATATTAATTAAACCCTTCGGATTAATTAATTTACCTTGTCGATTAGTCAAACGCATAATCGGTCGTACCACTAACGGACCAATTACGGAACTACCGCTCGAAAACGACTTTACATCGCGCCATTATTATTTCCTCTATCTCCCCACATTAAAGATCTAGTGCTCGTCGATTTATCAATTTACTGACAAATTAATTCACCGACTTCTTGGTTTCCGAGATTAGTACCACTCGACCTTTTATTATACCGAACATAAAGTTCACTGGCCAGGTTTAGTATAATAACCTTACGAGCTCATCTCGGGAGCACCATCAACCCGGCGAACCGGTACGTGGATTCCTCCGACCAGCAACGGCACGCAAGAAGCTAAACACCGCATACCCAACTTACCGAGGTATTGGCCTCAATTGACCTCACTCTTTGGCAAATCAAAGCACACGACACCCAACCCTCACGCCCGTCCCAATCTCGGGATTGAGAGATGGAATACTAGGACCGAATTGACTACGTCGATCAGTACAACTCAATTCTATCCAAACTGGTCGTGCTCAATATGCCCCGGGCATATCTGTGTGATTTAAACTAGTCTAGATAAACTAATTTCCAAACCACACAATAACCTATACCGATAGTATGTTCAGACTATCTCGGTTACGAGCATACTTTTTATATATCAATACTTTAACCAATAACGGTATCTACTGTGTTTGTCGACACCCCGTTATCTAGTTCTAAGATATAAAGGAACAGATTTATACTGAAACAAAATGATATGTCATCTGTGGATATTAGTTTTTGATACAAGCCATAGCTTTTCTGTATTCAAAACTAACACCTTAATCACTGGCTTTAATTAATAGGACTGAATTGTTAGGAGGTTCCAACAATGAAAACCGGTGTAACCAGTAGTTAATTAATACATTTTTGTATCAATGATCGATTTGTGCATCGAGGTGGTCCAATTCCCTTGGCTAGATGTTTTTTTTCAAACTTGGATTTTTTACAATTTGTTTAATTTCTTGCAGTTTAATTTTATTGATTTTTGTTAGTTTACTTAAAAACAAACCCCCCATTTTGGTTACGTACTTTTGACCAAATTTAGTTCATTCAGTTGCTCCCTGTGGATACGATCCTATTCGCTCTATACTATTTTTAGTAGTTTCAAAAGTAAGTTTATTTTTGATTGGCCTGACGACCCATCAAATTTTGGTGCCGTTGCTGGGGAGCACGGTGTAGTGTTTTATTTTTGGTTAAAAGTTTTGGTTTTATTTGTTCCTTTTTATGGTTCACTCTTCTCGTACAGGAAAACAAGTATGTGCATTGATTTCCGCAAGCTAAATGCAGCCACGAGGAAGGACCACTTCCCGCTCCCTTTCATTGATCAGATGTTGGAGCGGTTGGCAGGTAAAGATTTTTTCTGCTTCCTAGATGGGTACTCTGGTCACTACCAAATAGCGGTAGCTCCTGAGGACCAAGATAAGACCACTTTTACTTGCCCATTTGGTACTTTCGCTTATCGCCGTATGCCTTTTGGTCTGTGTAATGCACCTGGGACTTTTCAGAGATGCATTATGAGCATATTTTCTGATTTTCTTGAAAAATGCATTGAGATATTTATGGATGATTTTACTATGTACGGAGAGTCCTTTGATCATTGTCTTGACAGTTTAGCCATGGTACTTCAGAGATGCATTGAGAAAGATTTAGTGTTGAATTATGAGAAATGCCATTTTATAGTAAGAGAGGGCATTGTATTAGGTCATGTCGTGTCTTCTAGGGGAATAGAGGTGGATAAGGCGAAGGTCGATTTAATTGCTAGTTTACCCTATCCAACTAATGTTCGAGAAATTCGGAGTTTCCTTGGTCATGCAGGGTTTTACCGGCGATTTATCAAGGACTTCTCCAAGATCACTCAACCCTTGTCGAGGCTCTTACAACATGACGTGCCATTTGAGTTTGGTGAGGAGTGCAGAAGTGCATTTAAGAGGTTGAAGGAGTTACTCACATCTACTCCTATCATCCAGCCCCCAAATTGGGAATTACCATTTGAGCTCATGTGTGACGCGAGTCAATATTCTGTGGGAGCAGTGCTTGGACAGAGGAATGGAAGACAAAGCCATGTCATTTACTATACGTCCAAGACACTTGACGCGGCTCGATGCAACTACACAACAACAGAAAAAGAACTTTTAGCAATAGTGTTTGCCTTTGAAAAATTCCGTTCTTATTTGCTAGGTTCTAAGGTTGTTGTTTATTCTGATCATGCAGCTTTGAAGTTCCTGTTGTCAAAGAAGGAATCAAAGCCACGACTCATAAGATGGATTCTCCTGCTGCAAGAATTTGACAGGGAGATCAAGGATAGGAAAGGTGCGGATAATTCTGTTGCTGATCATCTTAGCAGGATGGTTGGTGAAGAGGATTATTGGCCAATCTCAGAGGTGTTTCCAGAAGAGAAGTTGTGGGCAGTGCAAGGTCACGAGCCATGGTATGCAGACATAGTTAACTATCTGACCAGCAGTAAGTTTCCTCCCAGCATGAATATTTATCAACAAAATAAATTGAAGTCTCAATTTAGACACTAAGTTTGGGATGGACCTTATTTGTGGAAAATATGCTCTGATCAAGTAATTAGGAGATGTGTTACTAATCATGAAATTCAGTCCATACTTGAATTTTGTCATTCTCATGCTTGTGGTGGTCACTTTGGTCCAAAGCGTACTGCTAGGAAAGTGCTAGACTGTGGTTTTTATTGGATTTCTTTATTCAAGGATGCATATGATTACTGTATGAAATGTGATAGGTGTCAGAGGGTAGGCAATTTATCTTCTAGAAATGAGATGCCTCAAGTACCTATGCTGTTTTGTGAGATTTTTGACCTATGGGGGATGGATTTTATGGGTCCATTTCCAAGCTCTTGTGGGAATTATACATTTTGCTTGCTGTTGATTATGTCTCGAAATGGGTAGAAGCAAAGGCTACCCAGACTAATGAAGCTAAAGTTGTTGCAGGGTTTCTTAAATCTAACATCTTTAGCAGGTTTGGAGTGCCAAAGGCTATAATAAGTGATCAAGGAACACATTTCTGCAATCGTCAAGTTGAGGCATTAATGAAGCGCTATGGAGTTCGTCATCGAATTTCTACTGCGTATCACCCTCAGACCAATGGCCAAGCTGAGATTTCAAACAGAGAGATCAAGAGCATCTTGGAAAAGACGGTGAATCTAGGCCGTAAGGATTGGAGTCTAAGGTTAGAGGATGCATTATGGGCCTACCAAACGACATACTAGACTCCCATTGGCATGTCGCCTTACAGGTTAGTTTTTGGGAAATTGTGTCATTTACTTGTTGAGTTAGAGCATCGTGCTTTTTGGGCAGTGAAGCAATTCAATATGGATGCTCAAGAAGTGGGGCTAGAGAGGAAATTGCAGATGCAAGAATTAGAGGAGATTCGGTTAGAGGCATATGATAATTCCCAACTCTACAAGAAAAGGACCAAGCTCGCTCATGACAAGCTTTTGAGGAGGAAGGAATTTGTGGTAGGGCAAAAGGTACGTTTGTTCGACTCCAAGCTGAAGTTTATGCCTGGTAAGCTTAAGTCAAGATGGATTGGACCATATAATGTGGTAAGTATTTCTCCATATGGGATGATAGGGATTCAATGCTTAAAATCTGGAAAAGTGTTGCATGTTAATGGGCATAGGCTTAAGCCGTTTCTTGAATATAGAACCAATGAGGCTGTAGAGATGATCATGTTAGTTCACCCAATTTATAGATTAATTGAGGGAGAGTGAGTCTAGCCAAATACGTTAAAGAAAGGCGCTTATGGGAGGCAACCCAGTTTTTTCTAAGTTTTTTTTTAGTAGTTTTAGTTTGTTTTAATAGTATTTTTAAGTGATTTTTCGTGAGAATTTCGAGGGAATTCAAGGTTTGGGCAGAATAGAAGTCTTCCTCTGACATGCCCAGGTCAGTGCCTTTGATTTTCCCACGGGTTTCTTTGCTTTTCTTTAGAATTTTAAGGCAGCTGGACAGAATAAAATTCTTCCTCTGACATGCCCAGGTCAGTGCCTTTGATTTTCCCACAGGTTTCTTTGCTTTTCTTTGGAATTTTAAGGCAGCTGGACATAATAGAATTCTTCCTCTGACATGCCCAGGTCAAGCTTCGCATTTTTTTAGATTTTCTGAAGGATTGGGCATAATAGAATTCTTCCTCTGACATGCCCAGGTGAGTTTTCCTTTGATTTTTAAGGGTTGGGGGCAGAATACAACTTCTCCTCTGACATGCCCAGGTCAGTGCCTTTGGATTTCTCACGATTTTCTTTGCTTTTATTTGGGATTTTTTTTAAGTTGTTGAGCAGATTACAATCTTTCCTATGACATGCCCATGTCATTTACACTTAAAAAAAAAAAAAGAGAAAATTTCCTTTTCCATTTTTAATTAGGGTTACTAATTCCTTTTGGGTTTTCTTTTTTTTTTTCTCTGTAACTAGCGGCGGGCGATTTTTAATTTTTTTTCCCCAACCACACTGCTGCCACCATCCTTCATCATCTCCGCCACCATTCTTCACCTTTCAACCACTGCTCATTTTTCGCCGGGTACTGCCACCCCTCCGTTTTTTTTTCCCCTTCGACATCCGGCCGGCCTTGGAAACAAACCCGTGATGGCCACCCGTTCTTCCCTTCGACCGTACATTCTCCGCGGGGGTCGTTGTTGGTTCTGTTGGGATACTCTCCCAGCCCTCTTCCGGACAGTCGATGGCTCTGCTCCTTCTTTCGGTCGTTCATCGCCTACTCCAATCTCTCACGGCGCCCATCGATTTTCTTGGCGGGGTCGCTATCGCTCCGCAGTTCTGAGTTCTTTCGTCGCTCCAAGTGTCGCCATTTTTGGTGGTCGGCCATTTTAGGTTGGATTTTGGTTCAGCGTCTAACTCCGCCGCTCCGTACGAATCGCCTTGCTCATCCGCCTCAGTCGGCCGTTCTTTCGCCAGGGTGCGCATGTCTTCCGCTGGCACAGCAGCCGCACAACAGTCGCCAAGTCGCTCCGACCGTTCACGGGCATCGGTCTCAACCGCACCTCGCAGTAGTTGTCTGCTTTGGTTTCGGTCCTGTTTTGGGAGTCATCACCATCAGTCCAGATTTTCCAGTTTGTCCCGACAAAGCAGCCCCTGTTCACGACTGTTGCTTCTTACTTTGGTGGTGTATGCTGTTTTTCCTCCATGTCTATTTTCTACATTGAGGTCAATGTAGGACGTAGGTGTGGGGGGAGGTTTTGTTGATTATAGTTTGGACATTTTCTAGTTGTGTGTTATTTTTTTTGATTGTTTATGGATTATGTCATTTGTTTGGGGTAGTATGGTACGTAAAAGCTAGGTGTGGGGGAGTTGTAAATGTTATATGTTTTGTGTGGGAAATTTGATATGCAATATGTGATTGGGTGAGGTAAGAATGAAATGTAGGGAATAATAGTAGTATTATGTGTTGGATGCCTATAACTGTTCCTTATGATCATTCAAATGATGATACTTGTGTGAGTGACATCCAAAAAGCAAGATAAAGTGAGATTTTGGGGCTTAATGAGCAAATAATTCTTTCTTGTGCTCAATTGTTTTTCTTTAGAGTGTTTCACACATAATTTGCATATTCTAGAACTTGCTTTGTTATGCATATTACCATTGCTTGTGAATTTGATGTACAAAGATGATAAGGGCATTAGGATAAACCAATTTTTGGCTTGCTTTAAAATCCAAACTTCTATGCTTACCATTAGTGAACCTTTTTGAAGCTTGGATCTTGTTCTTTGATTGTAAATCCATTAAAATAAAACCAAGGCCTGTGTTTAACTTGTTTTTTCTGCATAGTTATTGAAATAAGTGTGTACTTGGTTGTTGACCTTGGTTTGTGGTTTGAAGGCGGACATTGCAAGACATTAGTAGCTCATAAAAGAATAAGTTTGTGCTGTACAGTGTAAAGTTGCCTATGTGTAAAATAGAGGCACAAAAAGTTGTTAAAAAAAAAAAGAAATGAAAATAAAAAAAAAGAAATGAAAAAAAAAGCCAATATAAACAAATTCCATTGAATTTGTGTGGCTAGAAAAAAAAGGTGAATAAAGAGCTAGGTTTGGAATCTTTATGGGTTGCTAGTGTCTTGCATGGGACATCATCGGTAAGAATGTTGGAAGGTTGACAATTGAGTATATGCTTGTTTTCGTAACTGTAGCCTACATATTATCTTTTGTTTATCCTACCCTTTTGTCCCGAGCCTCATTATAACCCTTTTGACAAGACCCTTTGATTTGTATTTTGGATTCATTTGAGTGACAGTGATGTGATATATCTGCAAGCTTATGGCAAGAGTAGGTTATGTGATGAATTTGAGTGATTATATATCCCCTAAACACTTTTGAGTGTATGAGAGATTACATGAGAAGTGGATGTCACTTTTGCTTGCTATTTGATTTTAGAGAGTTATGAGGAACTTGGTATAGTCATTGCAAATTCTTGGTACTATGAAAAATTTCCTATGTGGATTGCAAGTTTTGCTTGGTTATATATTGCATATTGAGGATCCAGTTGTCGTTGTTACTTGTGTTTTGTTTATGTGTCGAGTCTTGAGTCATGCTTGGGGACAAGCATTGCTTAGGTGTGGGGGATTTTGATGAGCTTATATTTTATGATATGAATTGGGCTGAATTGGGCAAAGTTGGATGTTTTGGTGACGCTTAATGATGGTTTTTATATTTGCAGGGAATTATATTGACTTTGAGAAAGATGGTGCAATTTTGGACAAAAGAAGGGCAAATTAGACAATTGAAGAAAAGGAGTTGGGCTAATATTTAGGTTGAGAATTTAATTGTTAATTGGGCTGAAATATATTGTTTTGCTGAGGAGGATTTTTGGGAAAGAAAAAAAGAGTGGGCCCAAATTGGGAAGGAATAGTTTTATTAGGTTAAAAAAAAAAAAGAGCAGGATTTTTTTTATTATTATCCATTATTCATTGTTTTGGAAAGGAGTGGACTGCGGGGTATATTTTTGGAAAAAAGGGAGAATTGAGAGGAAGAGGACTGGGCGGCAGAAAATTATTCTGGGGACTAGAAGAAATTTTGGGCTAAGGAAAAAGGAAGTAGGGACGGCTGAAGGAAGGAGAGAAGAAAAGGGTGGACAGCAACTTTGGGTTCCAGGCGGCTTCTACCCTTAGTACTAAGTTTCTATTTCTTTTGCTTTAGTTTGAATTCATGTCGCACAAATTATACATTATTTTTTTTAGTTTAATTATGAGTAGCTAGATTTCTTTAGTCTAGTCAAGGGACTCAAAACCGCTCGATGCTACTTGAATCGTGAGATCGAATTGGTATTATTATTAATTGATTATTGGTTTTTTATTTATTCTTGTGTATATTTGTGGGTTATTTAGCACTGTTTGTATAGCTGGTACCATGCAGGCTATCCTAGGTAATCCAATCTACTAGAATACACGAGGTTCGGTATTCCTTAGAGTCAATGAATTAATCACGTGGTACGTAGATTAGTGAATTGAAGAGAATAAATAATCAAGTGCAATTAAGTTAATTGGGTTAATTGTAATTGAACTGGATCCTTGGCTATCGTGATCTAGGTTCTAGGAGGTTCCAGAATTGATCATCGATTATAGATGCGAATAACGGAGGTTCCTTAATCGCTGGCTTTAATTAATAGGACTGAATTGTTAGGAGGTTCCAACAATGAAAACCGGTGTAACCAGTAGTTAATTAATACATTTTTGTATCAATGATCGATTAGTGTATCGAGGTGGTCCAATTCCCTTGGCTAGACGTTTTTTTTCAAACTTGGATTTTTTACAATTTGTTTAATTTCGTGCAGTTTAATTTTATTGATTTTTGTTAGTTTACTTAAAAACAAACCCCCCATTTTGGTTACGTACTTTTGACCAAATCTAGTTCATTCAGTTGCTCCCTGTGGATACGATCCTAGTCGCTCTATACTATTTTTAGTAGTTTCAAAAGTAGGTTTATTTTTGATTGGCCTGACGACCCATCAATCTTCCTCTGAGCCTGAGACTGGAAAGAAGAAGAGAAAGCTCAAGGGAATAACTCAAGAGGCACAAATTTTGCCTAAGCTAGAGATTGCAAAGGAAAAGCCGAAAGGCAAGTGTTTCAAGTGCAATCAGATGGGACATTGGAAAGAGGATTGTCCAGGGAACATATGTACGACTATTTCGTCCTTTATTACTGAGATATGTTTAGCGGTGATTCCTACAGATACCTGGTGTGTGGATTCAGGAATCACTGATCACGTTTGTAATTCTCTGCAAAGGTTTCAGGTAACCTGGAAGCTTAGAGAGGGAGAAATAGAAGTCTACTTTGGCGACACTACGAAAGTGTCAGTCGTTGTAGTAGGCGAAGTGGAGCTGATTTTCGAAAATCAGAGCCTAGTTTTAGAAAATTGTCTTTATGTTCCTAGTTTTAGAAAGAACCTCGTTTCAGTTTCTAAACTTTTAAAAAATGGTTTTGACTTTGTTTTTTCTGATACGTCTCTATTTGTTAGAAGAAATAAGAAAGTCATTTGTTCTAGTTCATTAGTAGACAATTTATTTATTCTAAAACAAACTTCTCCTACTAGACATACAATAGCAATTCAAACGTCATTAAACCATAATAAGAGGAAAGAACCTTCAGAGATGAACCAAACATATATTTGGCACCATAGAGTTGGTCATATAAACCTTAGTAGAATTCAAAGATTGGTCACTGATGGACCTTTAGGATCACTAGAAGTTGACAACTACTCAATCTGCAAATCCGGCTTGGAAGGTAAGATGACCAAGAGGCCCTTAAAGGCAAAAGGTAATAGAGCCAAATAAGTGTTAGAACTTGTTTATTCTAACTTGTGCGGACCATTTTCAATTCAACTAGAGGTGGGTTCAAGTATTTTGTGACTTTCACAAATGATTACCCTAGGTACGAATACATTTACTTGATGCGCCACAACTCTGAATGCTTTGGAAAATTGAAAGAGTATCGGGTAGATGTGGAGAAATATCATGGTAAGAGTATCAAGACACTACAATCAGATCGTGGTGGTGAGTACCTAGCTTGTGAATTTTGAAATTACATGTCACAGGTGGGTATTCAATCCCAGTTGTCTGCACCTGGCACAGCCCAGCCAAATGGTGTAGTAGAACAGAGGAACAGGACTCTTATAGAAATGGTGAGGTCAATGATGAGTTACAGTTAATTGCCATATTCGTTTTGGGGATATGCCTAACCATTTCGCATATACTTAATCTTGTAGCATCTAAATCTGTGTTTTTAACCCCTACGGAGTTATGGACGGGGCACAAGCCCAGTTTGAGATATCTCAGAATTTAGGGTTGCCCAGCACATGTGCTTAAGACAAATACGAGTAATTTAGATTCAAGAACAGAATTAATGTTGTTTGTAGGATATCCTAGAGGAACGAAATGTGGTTTATTCTATAGTCCTAAAGATCATAAGATGGTAGTTAGCACTAACGCCAGATTTTTCGAAGATGACTATATCTTAGATCACATACCCAGTAGTAAAATCATAATATAATAAAATAGAGGATAATCCACTACTCCAGATGCACCAATACAAGTATATACACCATAGAATACTGCCCAAGATATCACAAATGATACACCTACACAGGTGGTGCCTCGTTGTAGTGGGAGGGTTATAAGACAACTCGAGAGGTACATTGGCTTAAGGAAATCTTTGAATTTTGTCCTGGAAGAGCAAGTGGACGATCCTGTTAACTATAATGAGGCCCTCCGAGATAAAGATGCCAAATCTTAACAAAAGGAAATTATATCAGAGATGGGGTCACTGGGCTCTTATCAAGTCTGGGAACTTGTGGACCTGCCTGATGGTTTTAAACCTATTGGATTCAAGTGGGTCTATAAGTGCAAGAGAGGACCTAATGGAAATGTTGAAACCTTTAAAGTTAGGCTTGTGGCGAAGGGGTATACTCAAAAAGACAGTATCGATTATGAGGAAACCTTCTCCCCGGTAGCTATGCTTAAGTAGATGCAGATTCTTTTGGCCATAGCTGCTCATTCAGATTGTGAGATTTGGTAGATGGATGTCAATATAGCTTTCCTTAATGTAAGTCTTGAGGAAACCATCTTCATGCAGCAACTAGAGGGATTCGTTAAAAAATGCCAAGAGCATAAGATTTGGAAGCTAAAGAGGCCCATCTATGGACTTAAGCAAGCATCAATATCTTGGAACATCCGGTTTGATGAAGTAATCCAGTCCTACGGATTGACTTAGTGTCCGGATGAGCAGCGTGTGTATCGCAGACATGATGGAAATGCAGTGGTGTTTCTTGTATTTTACACGGATGATATTTTTCTTATTGGAAACAGTAATAAATTATTATCAGACGTACAGACATGGTTGTCTAAGCAGTTTGATATGAAGGACTTAGGAGAAACTAGACATATCATTGGGATCAAAATTATTTGAGATCGTAAGAAACATTACTTGACATTTTCCCAGGCTTCATACATAGACACGATTTTGGCTCGTTTTAACCTGTAGGAATCCAAGAAAGGTTTTCTACCTTTCCGACATGGAGTGCATCTATCTAAAGAGCAGTCTCTACAGACTATTGTGGAGATAGAAGCCATGAAGACAGTTTCTTATGCATCTGCAGTAAGAAGTATCATGTATGCAATGTTATGTACGAGGCTGATATTTGTTATGCTATTGGCATGGTTAGCAGATATTAGAGTTGAAGGAAAACAGAACAAGGCCGGGCTAAATCGAAAATATCACTTTCGTGCAATGCATTCCTGAATTTAAACTTTCGACGAAACTCAGGCTCAAATTCATTTTCTCCTGAACGGATCTAGGCTTATACTTATTTAATTGATTAAATCGACAAACAACACACAAAAACATCAACATTTAATTAAAAGCGTAAAACATAAAGGTTATACCTTTGAAGCAAAGTCCAACGCAAATAGGAAAACTGAATCTTTAACTTCCGATCACCACTGGAATCCACTAGATTACTCCTAGAAACCTCGAATACTGCGTGGGCAATAATATATCGTAGAGTACTACCAAGCCCACAAGAAACCCACTAAGAAAATCTCTCAAGAAGATTAATCGGCAAAAAAGATCAAACCTTTAGCCACAAAAACTGCTGCCACTACTTTTTGCCTCAAAATAATCGAACCCACTTCAACTCCTGTCACGATCTGGACTGCCAGGATTGTGGATCACCAACCTAATGAAGAGATCGACACAAATCCAGCTGTATCAAGCACCCCAGAGCTCTTAGAAGTGACCGGCCGAACAAGATATAAAACTGCCGAACAGTCAGGCCAAAAATGTGAAAAATCCAGCGAGAAAAAAATAGAAATCCGGGTGAAAATAATTAAGATCCGGCAGTGGGTAACTCAAATAAATCGATGGGCAATCTAAAAGTTTGATATTTAAGCTTAATCTAAATCGGGAATTGAGATTCCAAGTTCGTTTTGAAAGAAACTCAAAAAGGAATGAGAGTTTCTCTCTAGAACTTTCTCACTCAAGAGGAAGACAAAAATGTCTTGCAAGATTTTCTTGAGTTTCTTAAGGCATGAGTTTTCTATTTATAGGGAGCTCCAATAGAGACCTAGTGGGCTTTTGAGCTGGGCATTTTAATTTGACTTTCGTTGACCGCTTAGTCTTTTCTAGACTAATCAACTCCAATCGACCCATTCGAATTAATTTCTTAACCCACTTCATTAATTTAATTTAATCATACCCTTAGGATTAATTAATTCACATAGAATTAATTTCTTAATCCATTTTATCAATTAAATATTAATTAAACCTTTGGAATTAATTAATTCAATTTGTCAATTAGTCAAATACATAATTAGTTATACCACTATCGGACTAACTATGAAACTACCGCTCAAAAATGACTTTACATCACACCACTATATTTTCTTCTATCTCCCCACATTAAAGATAAAGTGCTCGTCGGTTTATCAATTTACTGACAAACTTATTCACCGACTTCTTGGTATTCGAGATTAGTACCACTCAGCCTTCTTATTATACCGGACATAAAGTCCACTAGCCAATTTTAGTACAATAAACCTTACGAGCTCATCTCGGGAGCACCATCAACCCGGTAAACCGGTACGTGGATTCCTTCGACTAGCAATGGTACGTAAGAAGCTAAACACTGCATACCCAACCTACCGAGGTATAGGCCTCAATTGACAGCACTCTTTGGCACATCAAAGTATACGATATCTAACTCTAATGACCGTCCTAATCTCGGGATTGAAAGACTGAATACTAGGACCGAATTGACTACGCCGATCAGTACAAGTCAATTCTATCCAAAGTTGTCTTGCTCAATATGACCCGGGCATATCCGTGTGATTTAATTAGTCTAGACAAACTAATTTCCAAATCACACAATAACCTATACCGATAGTATGTTCAGTCTATCTCAGTTATGAGCATATTTTTTATATATCAATACTTTAACCAATAACGGGATCTACTGTGTCTTTCCACACCCCATTATCTAGTTCTATGATATAATGGAACAATTTAATACTGAAACAAAATGATATGTCATCTGTGGATATTAGTTTTTGATACAAGCCATAGCTTTTCTGTATTCAAACTAACAATCTCACACTAATACTCAAAGCTATGCTAAGAAATACAAAAACTGTCCAACTCGCTATTACACTACTGTCATAATGAAACCTACAGAACACATTTAAGCTCACTCACATGGCTCCCTCAAGAATCTGACTCCCATGCCCTCCACATGTCTCTCAAAGATATTTGGGGTCAATGGCTTTGTGAAAGGATATGCAAGGTTGTTATCTGATGTTATCTTGGCCACGGTCACGTCTCCTCTCTTTACGATCTCTCATATCAGGTTGTACTTGCGCTCTATGTGTTTACTCCCTTTGTGGGCTCGTGGTTCCCTCGAGTTAGCAACTGCACCATTGTTATCACAATAAATTGTGATAGAGCTAGGCAACTCATGAAACACATCTAAGTCCACCAGGAAGTTCCGGTGCCATGCAGCTTCTTTCACTGCCTCTGATGTGGCAACGTACTCAGCTTCCATGGTGGAGTATGCCACACATTTCTGCTTGACACTCTGCCATACTATGGCTCTACCTCCTAAAGTAAACACAAACCCAGAGGTAGACTTAATCATGTCCAAATCACTTTGAATGTCCTGTGTAACCCAATGGTACAAGCTCCTGCGCTCTATCAACTAGGACATGATCTCTCATCCTGCGCAAGTATTTGAGAATGCATTTTACTGCCTCCCAGTGAGCCTTCCCAGGGTTACTCTAATACCTGCTAACCATGCCAACGGTAAAGCAAATATCAGGCCTCGTACATAACATAGCATAAATGAGGCTACCCACTGCAGAAGCATAGGGTATTGCCTGCATGGCATCTATCTCCTTAGCATTCTTAGGACATTACTTCTTTGATAAATGTACTCCATGCCAGAAAGGTAGTGAACCCCTCTTGGAGTTCTGCATGTTAAAACGGGCCAGAATCGTGTCTATGTAGGATGCCTGAGAGAGTGTCAGAGAATGTCTCATACGATCTCGAATAATCTTTATCCCAAGGATATGTCCAGCCTCTCCCAAATCTTTCATATCAAATTACTTGGACAACCATACCTTTACGTCTGACAACACCTTCTTGTTGTTTCCAATCAGAAGGATGTCATCTACGTAAATTATAAAGAACACCACTGCATCACCATCACACTTGCGATATACACACTGCTCATCCGGACACTAAGCGAATCCATAGGACTGGATAACCTCGTTAAAATGGATGTTCCAAGATCTGGATGCTTGCTTAAGTCCATAAATGAACCTCCTAAACCTGCATACCTTGTGCTCTTGGCCCTGAACAATGAAACCCTCTTGTTGTTGCATGAAGATGGTCTCCTCAAGACTTCCATTAAGGGAAGCTGTCTTGACATCCATCTGCCAAATCTCATGGTCCATACAAGCAGCTATAGGCAAGAGAATCCAGATCAACTTAAGCATAGCTACCGAGGAAAAGGTCTTCTCATAATCGATACCCTGTTTTTGAGTATTCCCCTTTGCCACAAGCCTAGCCTTGAAGGTCTCAACCCTCCCGTCAGATCCTCTCTTTTGCTTGTAAACCCATTTGCACCCAATAGGTCAAAACCCATCAGGAAAGTCTACTAGCTCTCAGACCCGATTTGAGTCCATAGAACCCATCTCAGCAATCATCACTCTCTACCAATAATCTGCATCTTTATCCTGAAGAGCCTCATTGTAGCTAACTAGGTCTGGTTCATGAGTGCCAGGGATAAAGTCCAAAGACTCACCCAAACCCATGTACCTTTTGGGCTGTCTAAAAACCCTCTCACTATGACGAGGAACAGCCTGTGTAAGAGCATCATCTGTGATAGTGTGTGCAGTCTTTTGTGGTGTGTCTTCATGTATTGGTGCATCTGGAATACTGGACTGACCCCTAAGCTCTTCCAATACTACCATGCTATTTGCCTTGTAATCTAAAACATAGTCCTCCTCAAGAAACTTGGCATTTATGCTGACCACCACCTTCTGATCCTGAGGACTATAAAACAGACCACCTTTAGTTCATTTGTGGTACCCTACAAAAAGCATAATCTCAGATCTAGCATCTAGCTTGGCTGCATCTGTCTTAAGCACATATGCCGGACAACCCCAAATCTTGAGATGTCTCAGACTAGGCTTTCACCAAGTCCATAGCTCTAGTGGGGTCGAAGGCACAGACTTAAATGGTACGAGATTAAGGAGAAAACACGCTGACACTAAAGCTAAACCACAAAATGAAATGGGCAATTCACTATAACTCATCATCGATCTAACCATATCTATAAGAGTCATGTTCCTCCTCTCTGCTACACCATTCTACTGGGGTGTTCCATATGCAGACAACTGGGACTGAATACCCTCCTCTGACAAATAGGACCTAAATTCACTAGAGAGGTATTCGCCACCACGATCAGATCACAAGGCCTTGATACTCTTACCTAGATTGTTCTCCACCTCAACCTGAAGCTCTTTGAACTTGCCAAAGCATTCAGACTTGTGGCGCATCAGGTATATGTATCCATATCTAGAGTAATCATCCTTGAAAGTCACGAAATAGTCATAACCGCCTCTAGCCTGAACTGACATAAGCCCACACAAGTCTGAATGAATCAACTCTAAAACCTCCTTGGCCCTATACCCCTTTACCTTGAAAGGCCTCTTGGTCATCTTACCCTCAAAGCATGACTCACAGGTTGGATAGATGTCAATATCCAATTAGTCCAAAGACCCATTATTGACCAACCTTTGATTCTACTAAGGTTGATGTGACTGAGTCTCCGGTGCCAAAGATAAGTTTGATTCAAATGGGAAGACTCCTTTATCTTATTATGATTCGGTGATGAGTTATTAGTTTCTATGTTTTGCATTACTGGGGAGTATGTCTTGATTGAAAACAGATTGGCAAGCTTATGGTTCTTTCTAATAAAAACAAAATTATCAGAAAAACACACTTATAACCATCCAAAATAAGTCTCAAAACTGAAAGCAAGTTTTTCTGAAAACTGGGTACATAAAGACAATCCTTTAAATTTAAAACTGAGTCTGAAAAGTAAAGACATAAAACTCCCACTACAATAACAGAAATTCTGGTAGTATCCCCAAGGTAGACTGACAACTCTCCCTCTCTAAGCAACCGGGTCACTTAGAACCCCTGCAAAGAATTACAAATGTGATCAGTGGCTCCTGAATCCACACACCAAGTATCCATGGGAATCGCCGCTAAACACTTCTCGGTATCTAGGAAGAATTTGCACATACCTCGAGGCTTTGGGCAATCCTTCTTCTAATGTCCTGCTTTGTCACATCTAAATCACTTGCCTTTTGTCTTATGCTTCTTGGCAATGCCCGCCTTGGGTACATGATCAGCTGCTGCTCTCTGGCCTCTTTTCCACTTATGCTTCCTGGCTTTGGGCCCAGCAGAGGAACCTGAAGTACCAAAAGTAGCCAAGGCTTGCTTCTTCTCTGCGAAGAGGCCCTCAGCAGACAACAATGCAGTCATTAGCTCGGGAAGTGAACATGAGAGCTTGCATATATTGTAGTTCAACCTAAACTGCTCAAAACTGGGGGGCAAGCTCTGGATGATGATATCAACCTGGGTCTCCCCATCAATATCACCTCCCAATACCTCGATCTCATTGCTGTAGCTCATCATGTCCAACACGTGATCTCTCACTGAGGTGCCTTTAACCATCCTAGCATTCATGAGGTTCCTCATAGCTGACTGCTTAGCTGGCTTGCCCTGATGTCCAAACATCTTCCTGAGGTTGAGCATCGTATCGTAGGCTAAGGTAAACAACTGATATTGGTGCTGCAGTACACTCGACATAGAAGCCAAGATGTTGCACCTGGTTATCTCATCAGCCTTCTGTCATCTCATATATAGCTCTCGCTGATCAGGGGTGGCATTATCGCTGGGCTTAAGGGGACACTCCCCAGTGAGCACGTATTTGTAACCCTCAGCGGTAAGGACAATGTCCAGGTTACGTTTCAGTATTACTTTTTCAAAAATATTGATATCCTCAAAAACAATATAATCTCCATCGACATCTCTCACACCGGGATTAACGCAGGCCACGTGGGTGAACGTCTACGCCAACCCACATTCATTCGAGAAGTACCGAAGTTCATTAATTTCACTATCTGACCAATGATCTTATGATCAATGAAATTAATAGTCAATGCTTTTAGCCGTACACATAAATAGCGTAACCTCGTGAGAGGAATACTATAAATAGTACACTAAGTGTATGCCATTATGTGACTTCTAAGTTTGTTACTTAGGATACTAATGCCCCTCAGTAGAGAGGGTGTCGCAACTTTCTCCAATTAAACTCACTATAGTCATCCCTTCGGAAATTCATTCTATTGATATCTGTGATTGATGACTTGTTCGTATAGAGGAAGGCCATAATACCATCTCAAAAGAATAACCACATCACCAATGAACCCATAATGGAGGCCATGGGAATATTTACCAACCCGCTCCCACTTAGATTTTTTAAATTTGAGGATTTTTTCGTTTTAACATGCAATATCTTAACAAAAGCTATTCGCACCCATAAAACCATTAGAGTTTTAATATGCGGATAATCTACCTTAGTTAATTGCACTTTACTTTTTAAAACGTTTTGGTTTTTGTTCATGCAAATAAATCAAAAACACACAATCAACGAAAATACATAAATACGGGAAATTAAAGAAATAAAATTTTCTTACTATTATGGTATTCTCTATCGTTGATTCATTGACATCTCGGTGACCTGTCCTGTCACGTCGCTCTCACTCGTTATTTGGATTCCTCTCGATTCGCCCAGACTTTCTTGGTTTTCTACGTAATTAGGAATCACCCAAAATTACGAGAAACCAAAACCCGCGAATATAAGTTACCCAAAATAATGACTTCGTCATAATACATAAATTCCTATATACAAGGCATTTTTCTAGGAATTGAAATATGACAACATTAGATTAAATCCTACTGCAAGATTTATCTAATCCTATGAAGGAAAACAGAACAAGACCGGGCTAAATCGAAAATCTCACTTTCGTGCAATGCATTCTAGAACTGGAAACTTTCGACAAAGCTCATGCTCAAATTCATTTTCCCCTGAACAGATCTAGGTTTATACTTATTTAATTTATTAAATCGAAAAACAACACACAAAGATTACACCTTTAATTAAAAGCAAAAACTTTAAAGGTTATACCTTTGAAGCGAAGTCCAACGCAATAAGAAAAACCAATTCTTTGCTTGCGATTACCACCAAAATCCAAAGGATTACTCCATGATGCCTCAAATTTTGCGTGGGCAATAGTCTATCGTGGTGTACTATCAAAGCCCACAAAAACCCACAATGAAAATCCTTCGATAAGAATAAATCTGCCTAAAAGATCGAAGCTTTTTCAGCCCACAACTATTGCTGCCCACCGCCACTAGAGCTGTGCGGTCAAGCCCCTTCTATCACCAAATTTCGGCCACAATCTGCACAAATCACCAAGTGGATCACCAAACAAGAGATCAACACTTGATTATCTGGATCAAGCACCCCGAAACAATGGAAAATGGGCCCCCAGAACTGAAGATGAAAACCGGACAGATTTCCGACGAGAAATCAAAACCGGGCAGCGGACAACATTTAAATCAATCCGAAAAATGTAAAAGTTTGATCTTTCAAGCTTAATCTAAATTTAGAAGTGAGAATCCAAGTTCGTTTTTGAAAGAAAACTTAAAAGGGAAGGAGAGTCTCTCTTTAGAACTTTCTCACTCTAAGAGGTAAGACTTGTCTTGAAAGATTTTCTTAATGTTTCTTTGGCTTTAGGTTATCTATTAATAAGGAGCTCTAATGGGGACCTAGTGGGCTTTTGAGTTGGGTCTTTTAATTTGACTTTCATTGACCGCTTAGTCTTTCCTAGAATTAATTTCTTAACCCACTTCGTTAATTTAATTTAATCGAACCCTTAGGATTAATTAATTCAAATATAATTAATTTCTTAATCCACTTTGTAAATTAAATATTAATAAAACCTTTAGGATTAATTAATTCACTTTGTCGATTAGTCAAATACATAATTAGTCGTACCACTATTGGACTAACTATGGAACTACCGCTAAAAAATGACTTTACATCGCGCCACTATATTTTCTTCTATCTCCCCACATCAAAGATCTAGTGCTCCTCATTTATCAATTTACTGAAAAATTAATTCACCGACTTCTTGGAATCCGAGATAAGTACCACTCGACCTTCTTATTATACCGGACGTAAAGTCTACTGGCTAGTTTTAGTACAATAAACCTTACGAGCTCATCTCGGGAGCACCATCAACCCGACGTACCGGTACGTGGATTACTTTGACTAGCAACGACACGTAAGAAGCTAAACACCGCATACCTAACCTACCGAGGTATAGGCCTCAATTAACCGCACTCTTTGGCACATCAAAGCATACGATATCTAACTCTCACGCCCGTCCCAATTTCGGGATTGAGAGACTGAATACTAGGACCGAATTGACTATGCCGATAGGTACAAGTCAATTCTATCCAAACTGGTCGTGCTCAATATGTCCCAGGCATATCCGTGTGATTTAAATTAGTCTAGATAAACTAATTTCAAAACCACATGATAACCTATACTGATAGTATGTTTAGACTATCTCAGTTACGAGCATACTTTTTATATATCAATACTTTAACCAGTAACGGTATGTACTGTGTCTTTCCACACCCCGTTTTCTAGCTCTATGATATAATGGAACAATTTAATACTGAAACAAAATGATATGTCATCTGTGGATATTAGTTTTTGATACAAGCCATAGTTTTTCTGCATTCAAAACTAACATCCTACGCGGCTTCCAGCTCATGGTTATTACTATTACAGACATTTCCATTCAAAAACAATAGGAGCTCGGACATGTCCCGGGGTTTATAAATGAAAAATAAATTCTACCATAATAGCCGGGAAACTAATAACCACCTGATTAAACATTTCGACAAAAATAATCATGCCAAAATAAAGTTGTGTAATAAATTAAACAAGTATAAAGTGAAAACACTCACTCTGATAGCAATTTGAAAGAAAAGAGAACAAACCCGGGCTAAATAAAAAATCTCACTTTCGTGCAATGCATTCTAGAATTGGAAACTTTCGACGAAGCTCAGGCTCAAATCCATTTTCCCCTGAAAGGGTCTAGGCTTATACTTATTTAATTTATTAAATTGACAAGCAACGCACAAAGAATCAACCTTTAATTAAAAGCAGAAAACATAAAGGTTATACCTTTGAAGAGAAGTCCAACGCAAATAAGAAAACCGAATCTTTAACTTGCGATCACCACTGGAATCCACTGGATTACTCCTACAAACCTCAAATATTGAGTGGGAAATAATCTATCGAGGTGTACTACCAAGCCCATGAGAAACCCACTAACAAAATCCCTCAAGAAAATTAAATCAGCCCAAAAGATCAAACCTTTAGTCAAAAACTGCTGCCCACTACTTTTCGCCTCAAAATAATTGAACCTATTTCAACTCCGGTCACAATCAGGACAGTCGGGATTCTGGATCACCAACCCGAGGAAGAGATCAACACAAATCCAGTCGGATCAAGCACCCCGGAGCTACTAGAAGTGACTGGCCGTACAAGATATAAAACTTCCGAACAGTCCGGCCAAAAATGTGAAAAATCTGGCGAGAAAAAAATAGAAATCCGGGCGAAAATAATTAAGATCAAGCAGTGGGAAACTCAAATAAATCGATGGGCTATCTAAAATTTTGGTATTTCAAGCTTAATCTATATCGAGAAGTGAGATTCCAAGTTCATTTTGAAATAAACTCAAAAAGGAATGAGAGTCTTTCTCATGAACTTTCTCACTCAAGAGAAAGACAAAAATGTCTTGTAAGATTTTATTGAGTTTCTTAAGGCATAAGAAGCTAAACAATGCATACCCAACCTCCGACTAGCAATGGTGCGTAAGAAGCTAAACAATGCATACCCAACCTACCGAGATATAGGTCTCAATTGACCGCACTCTTTGGCACATCAATGCATACGATATCTAACTCTCACGCCCGTCTCAATCTCGGGATTGAGAGACTGAATACTAGGACCGAATTGACTCTGCCGATCAGTACAAGTCAATTCTATCCAAACTGGTCGTGCTCAATATACCCCGGGCATATCTGTGTTATTTAATTAGTCTAGACAAAATAATTTCTAAATCACACGATAACCTATACCGATAGTACGTTCAGACTATCTCTGTTATGAGCATACTTTTTATATATCAATACTTTAACCAATAAAGGGATTAACTTTGTCTTTTCACACCCCGTTATCTTGTTCTATGATATAATGGTACAATTTAATATTGAAACAAAATGATATGTCAATGGGGATATTAGTTTTTGATACAAGCCATAGATTTTCTGTATTCAAAACTAACAAGAGTAACCCCGAAAAAGCTCATAGGGAGGCTGTTAAATGCATGCTCAAGTATTTGCGCATAACAAGAGACCAAGTGTTGATCTATCAGGTGCCTGAGCTAATGCCCCGTGGTTACACAAATTTGGATTTCCAAGGCGATAAAGACATGAGTAAGTCTTCCTCCGGGTTTTTGTTTTATTTGGAAGGTGTAGCCATAGTTTGCAGGAGTGTCCTGCTGAAATGCGTGGCAAACTTTACCATGGAAACTGAATATGTCGCAGCATCAGAGGTAGCGAAAGAAGTAGTATGGCTCAAGAACTACCTAGTGGACTTAGCCGTGATTCCTGAGTTAGCGAAATCAATCAGAATATATTGTGATAGCAATGGTGCAGTAAGCAACTCAAGGGAACCACGAGCTCACAAAGAAAGTAAACACATTAAGCACAAGTACCACCTAATATGATAGATCGTTAAAAAAAGAAATGTGGTCGTGGCAAAGATAGCATTAGCGGAGAACCTTGTAGATCTGTTCACAAAGACATTGACTGCAAAAGTCTTTGAGACTCATGTGGAGGGCATAGGAGTTAGATACTTAGTTAAACCTTGACAGTTCTTTAGCTTTTGATACAACAGTAGATTAATTTTATTAAACAGTTTTATACTTAAAAGCGTCGCTTTGAGTATTAGTGGGAGATTGTTAGTTTTGAATACTGAAAGCTTTACTTGTATGAAAAACTATTTTCCTATTTTATATATCGAGTTAAATGTTTCAATTATATGAATTATGTTTTGCATATATTGTACACTTATATCATGTTACTAGATGATGAGGTGTTTGGTGGGACGCAGTAGATCTCATCATTGGTTAAAGTCATGATGTGTAAATGAGGCTCGTGACTAAGGCAATTTGAACATATTGTCAGTTTAAGTCATTATGTGATTCCGAGATTGGTTTATCTAGACTAATTGAATCATATAGATATGTCAGGGACATATTGAGCATGACCTATTTATGATGAATTGTCTTGTACTAATTTAATAGACTATTCGATCCTAGTATTCTATCTCTTAATCTCTAAACTTGAACGGGCATGAGGATTAAGCGTAGTGTACTTTGATCTGTCAAAGAGTGAGGTCACTTGAAGCCAATATTCTCGGTGGGTTAGGTGCGCGTGTTTGATTGCTTGGTGTGTTGTTGCTTGTCGAAAGGAATCCACGTACCGGTGCGTCTGGGTTGATGGTGTTCTTAAGATGAGCTTCGAATGTTTGTTATAATAAACTCGGCCGGTGGACTTATGCCTGGTATAATAATAAGGTCAAGTGGTACTAATCTCAGATTATAAGAAGTCGATTACTAAACCCGGCCGGTGGACTTATGTCCGGCATAATAATAAGGTCAGGTGGTACTAATCTTGGATTATAAGAAGTTGATGAATTAATTTATCAGTAAATTATGATGAGCACTATATCTTTGACGTGGAGAGAATAAACAATAATTAATTTAGTGGTTACGAAAGTAGTTTCGGTTTGAGTAGTGATTCCATAATTAATCTGTTTGTGGTACGATTAATTATGTGTTGGGTTAGTTGATAAAGTAGAATTAATTATTGGCTTAAATCCATTTTTGGTCCCTTATAACATAGGTCATTCCAGTTTTGGTCCCCCATATGTTTTAGTCACCAATTTTAGCCCCACTTAATTTTTTTACCAATTATGATCCCTTTTAACGGAAAAGTTTAGAAGATAACGGATTAATCATTTGATCACTAGTCAAACCTATTTTTTTTCAAAATGATTTGTACCATGATGTTTTCAATCCATTTTATGACTCGGTTTCTCATAGAAGTTCAACCCATTTAGATCGACTCACAATCTAAGATGACGGCCAAACCCTAAATCGGTTGAATATTCATGAGGATTCGAATTATAAAATTGGTTGAAAACATCACGGTACAAATCATTTTGATGAAAAAAATTAGGTTTGACTAGCAATCAAATGAGGTAATCCGTTATCTTCTAAACTTTTACTTTAAAAGGGACCATAATTGCAAAAAAAAATTAAGTGGGACTAAATTGGTGACTAAAATATATGGGGGACCAAAAGTGGAATAACCCATGTCAGGAGGGACCAAAAATGGATTAAAGCCTTAATTATTTAATTAATTAATCATAAGGGTCAATTAGTAAATTGACAAGGTGGAATTAATTAATTAATTAAGTCTATTGGTTCAATTAGAATTAGGAAATCCAAGAATTAGGAAATATAATTGGATTTGAAAAACTAATCAGTCAAAACCCAACAATAATGCTTAACTCAAGCCCACTTAAAGTCTCCCTTGTAACTCTATAAATAGACAAGGGGTTAGCAATAACAAGACACAATTCAGAAGAGAATAATCATAATTCTCAGATCACAAAATAAGTTAGTGAGAGAAAGATTAGAGAGATAGAGAGCTGCGTAGGGGGCAGTAGATAAGTTGCACAGCAGTAAATAAGTCCAGTGCAGGGCGATAAATAAGTTGTGCGAGGCGGTAAATAAGCCCAGTGCAGGGGCGGTAAATAAACCCATAACCAGCAGTATTTTTTTCTTTTCTCCATGGTCGACGGTCGGCGCCTTGTTTTCACTGGCGGGCAGCAGCGATTGCCGAGTTCCGGAAATCGACAGCAGGACATTTTTTGGTGACGATCGAGCTAGTCAGATTGTGTTGCTGATCAACTCGTTCTGTAGTGAAGGAATTAAGATCCGGTTCGGGCCAAATCAAAAATTTCACTTTCTTGCTATGCATTCTAGAATCGAAGAATTTTGATTGAGCCAAACAGTAAAATCAATTCCCCTAAGTGGATCTAGGCTTATACTTGTTAGATCTATTAAACGACACGCTAAAAATTAAATCTTGAATTAAAGTGGAAGATAAAGATTATACCTTTGAAGCGCGTCCTCGATGCAAATAAGAAAAACCAAATCTTTGGTGAATAAATCCACTAAAGAATCCCTCGAATCACTCCAAAAAATCCGGATGTTGAGTGGGCAACAATCTACCGGGAGGATCTTAGCCAAAACAAGTCACCCATAAGAAACTAGGTTCGAAAAACTCAAAAACTGTCCGAACGAAGCTTGCCCGGAATACCACCGCCAACTCATCGCACTGACCACAACCGAGCAAACCTCCAACCGTGATCTAGGCGTTAACCACCGTGGATCGGTGATGTCAACCGTGATCAACACGGCAGCAAATGTATCAGGCGCGCTGGAAGAAGCGCACGACGCTGGTCACCGCGATATGAAGCCGATCGCTGGGAAAACGCTGAGCCGGCGATAAAAACTGGGTGACGGTGATGAACAATAAATTGGTAAAACTATGGGTTGATTTTTTACGAAGAAGAAAGATCACTAAGCCGACTTCGAAAGAGATCTTCAACGAAGAAGATGAAGTTCTCTCTTTAAACTTCTCTTTCTTTCTCTAGGTAAACTTGCCTCCTAAGTTTCTTATGTCTTGAATGTCAAGACTTTAAGTATTAATAAGGAGTTTCAAGGGAGACCTAGTGGGCATTTGAGTTGGGTCTTAGTGTTAGACTTTAATTGACTTTTCTTAGTCCTCACTGGACTAGTCAATACCAATTAGCCCAAGGGTTATATATTCAACCCACTTTGTCAAATAAATATTAATCGACCCAAGAATTATTTCGTAACCCGCTTTGTCGATTTAATATTAATTAACCCAAAGGTAAATATTTATTTAATCCACTTTGCTAATTAGTCCAACGGATAATTAGTCGTACCACTAATGGATCAATTATGGAACTACAGCTCAAAAATAAAATTACTTCGCGCACACTAATTATTCTTTTATCTCCTCACATCAAAGATATAGTGCTCATCGATTTATTAATTTACTAACAAATAAATTAATCGACTTCTTGGTTATCCGAGACTAGTACCACTCGACCTTATTATTATACCGGACACTAGTCCACTGGCCGGATTTAGTATAATAATCCTTACGAGCTCATCTCGAGAGCACCATCACCCAGGACGTACCGGTACATGGTTTCCTTTCGACAAGCAATGACACAATAAGAAGTCAAACACGCATACCCAACTTAACGAGATTTAGGCCTAAATTGATCACAATCTTTGGCAAATCAAAGTACACTATGTCTAACTCTCATTCCCACTTTAGTCTAGGGATTAAGAGATTAGAATATTAGGTTTGAATTAACTATGAAGATCAGTACAAGTTAATTCGATCCCGAATAGGTCCTGCTCAATATGCCCCGAGCACATTCGTTTAATTCAATTAGTCTAGACAAACTAATTTTTCGAATCATACAATAACCTAAATCGACATTATGTCCAAATTGTATCAGTTACAAGCATTATTTATAAATCATAAATTTAACCAATCATAAAATCTATTGTGCTACACCAGACACCTTATCATCTATACATATGATATAAAAGGACAATTTATAATACTGAAACACAATCGATATGTAACTGAGAAAAAGTTTTTCATACAAGCAAAGCTTTTTAATATTCAAAACTAACTATCTCCCACTAATACTCAAAGCTATGCTCTGAAGTAAAAAAAAATTGTTCAATACATTTATTCTGCTGTGATACCAAAAACTACAAAACTCTCATGGCTCACTTAAGCGTCTGACTCCCATGCCCTCAACGTGGGTCTCAAAGACTTTTGGAGTCAATGCCTTCGTGAATGGATCTGCAAGGTTGTCTATCGATGCTATCTTGGCCACGATCACGTCTCCCTCATACCAGGTGGTACTTGCGCTCTATGTGTTTACTCGCCTTGTGGGCTCGTGGTTCCCTTGAATTAGCAACTGCACCATTGTTATCACAATAAAATATGATAGACCTCGGCAACTCACGAATTAAATCTAAGTCCACTAGGAAGTTCTTGAGCCACACAGTTTCTTTCACTACCTCTGATGCGGCAACGTACTCAGCTTCCAAGGTGGAGTCTACCATGCATTTCTGAAGGAAAACAGAACAAGCCCGGGCTAAATCGAAAATCTCACTTTTGTGCAATGCATTCCAGAATCAGAAACTTTCGACAAAGCTCAGGCTCAAATTCATTTTCCCATGAACGGATCTAGGCTTATACATATTTAATTTATTAAATCGACAAGCAACACACAAAGAATCGACCTTTAATTAAAAGTGAAAAACATAGAGGTTATACCTTGTAGCGAAGTCCTAAGCAATAAGAAATCCAAAATTTCGAGCAAGCGAATTCCACTAGAAATCCAAAAGATAACTCCAAGAAACTTCGAATATTGCGTGGGTAATAATCTATCGAAGTGTGATATCAAAGTCCATGAAAACCCACAAATAAAATCCCTCAAAAAGACTAAATATGCCCAAAAGATCAAACCTTTAACCCAAAAAACTACTGCCCACTATTTTTCTCCACAATAAAATCGAACCCACTTCAACTCCGGTCACGATCTGGACAACCGGGATTGTGGATCACCAACCTAGGGAAGACATCAACGCAAACCCAGCTGGATCAAGCACCCCGGAGTGATTGAAGTGGCCGCCGGACTGAATTAAGAAAGCCGAGCAAAATCCGGCCAAATGATGGAAAAATCCGGCCAAAATATTTAAAAAAAAAAACTAGGCAGCAATTAAATAAAATCCATCGATGGGCTATCTAAAAGTTTGATCTTTGGACTTAGTCTAAATAGATAAGTGAAATTCCAAGTTCATTTTTGAAAGAAACCCAAGAAAGGAAGGAGAGTCTCTCTCTAGAACTTTCTCACTCTAAAGGAAAACAAAATGTCTTGCAAAATTTTCTTAAATTTCTTTGGCCTTAAGCTTTCTATTTATAGGGAGCTCTTAAGGAGACCTAGTGGACTTTTGAGTTGGGCCTTTTAATTTGACTTTCGTTGACCGCTTAGTCTTTCCTAGACTAATCAACTCCAATCGACCCATTTGAATTAATTTTTTAACCTACTTCGTTAATTTAATTTAATCCAACCCTTAGGATTAATTAATTCATATAGAATTAATTTCTTAATCCACTTTGTCAATTAAATATTAATTAAACCCTTAGGATTAATTATTTCACTTTGTTGATTAGTCAAATACATAATTAGTAGTACCACTGTCGGACTAACTATGGAACTACCGCTAAAAAATGACTTTATATCGTGCCACTATATTTTCTTCTACCTCCCCACATTAAAGATCTAGTGCTCGTCGGTTTATCAATTTACTAACAAACGAATTTAGCGACTTCTAGGTATCCGAGATTAGTACCACTCGACCTTCTTATTATACCGGACATAAAGTCCACCGGCCGGGTTTAGTATAATAAAACTTACGAGTTCATCTCGGGAGCACCATCAACCCGGTGAATCGGTACATTGATTCCTCCGACTAGCAACGACACGTAAGTAGCTAAACACTGCATACCCAACCTACCGAGGTATAGGCCTCAATTGACCTCACTCTTTGGCCCATCAAAGCATACGATATCCAACTCTCCGCTCGTCCCAATCTCGGGATTGAGAGACTGAATACTAGGACCGAATTGACTACACCGAACAGTATAAGTCAATTCTATCCAAACTGGTCATCCTCAATATGCCCCGGGTATATTCGTGTGATTTAATTAGTATAGATAAACTAATTTCCAAACCACACGATAACCTATACCAATAGTATGTTCAGACTATCCAGTTATGAGCATACTTTTTAAATATCAATACTTTAACCAATAACGGTATCAATTGTGTCTTTCCACACCCCGTTATCTAGTTCTATGATATAATGAAACAATTTAATACTGAAAAAAAAGATATATCATCTGTGGATAATAGTTTTTGATACAAGCCATAGCTTTTATGTATTCAAAACTAATAATTTCTTCTTGACACTCCAGCAAACTATGGCTCCACCTCCCAGACTAAACACAAACCTAGAGGTAAACTTACTCTTGTCCATATCACCTTGGAAATTTGAATCTGTGTAACCCTTAGGAACTAGCTTTTGCGCTCGACAGATCAAAACATAATCTCTCATCCTGTGCAAATACAAGAGGATGCACTTGACAGCCTCCCAATGAGCTTTCCCAGGTTTACTCTGATATCTGCTAACCATGCCAACGGAAAAGATAATAGCTGGCCTGGTCCACAACATGGCATACATGAGGCTTCCCAACGCAGATGCATAGGGAACTGCCTTCATGGTTTCTATCTCCTTAGCTGTCTTGGGAGACTGTTCCTTAGATAGATGCACCCTATATATGAAAGGTAGTGTACCCTTTTAGGAGTTCTACATGTTAAAAAGAGCAAGAATCTTGTCTATGTATGAAGCTGGAGAAAGTGTCAGTGAATGTCTCCTACGATCTCGAATTATCTTTATCCCAAGGATATGTCCAACCTCTTCCAAATCCTTCATATCAAACTGCTTGGACTATCATGTCTTTACGTCTGATAACACCTTCTTACTGTTGCCAATAAGAAGAATATCATCTACATAAAATACAAGAAACACCACCATATTTCCATCACGCCTGCGGTCTACACACTGCTTATCTGGACACTGAGTGAATCCATAGGACTCGATCACCTCGTCAAAATGTATGTTCCAAGATCTCGATGTTTGCTTAAGTCAATAGATAAACTTCTTGAGCTTGCAAACCTTGTGCTCTTGGCATTCTACAATGAATCTCTCTGGTTGCTGCATAAAAAAGGTCTCATCAAGAATTCCATTAAGGAAAGATGTCTTGTCGTCGATCTGCCAAATCTCATAATATAAATGAGCAGCTATAGCCAAGAGAATCAAGATCGACTTAAACATAGCTACCGGGAAAAAAGTCCCTTCATAATCGATACCCTCTTTTATAGTAAACCTCTTCACTACAAGCCTAGCCTTGAAGGTTTTAACCTTCCCGTCAGATCCTCTCTTTCGCTTGTAAACCATTTGTACCCAATCGGTCGAAACCCATCAGGAAGGTCTACCAGCTCCCAGACTTGATTTGAGTCCCTGGAACCCATCTCAGTAATCATCGTTCTCGGCCAAGAATCTGTATCTTTATCTTGGAGAGTCTCATTGTAGGTAACTAGGTCTGGTTCGTGAGCACGAGGGATGAATTCCGAAGACTCTCCCAAGCCCGTATACCTCTCGGGTTGTCTGACAACCCTCCCACTATGAAGAGGTGCAACCTGTGTAGGTGCATCATCCGTGATATCTTGTGCAGTATTCTGTGGTGTATCTACTTGTACTGGTGTATCTAAAATACTGGACTATCCCCTAAGCTCCTTTAGTATGATCTTGCTACTAGCTTGTGATCTAAAATATAGTCCTCCTCTAAAAATCTTGCGTTAGTGCTAACCACCACCTTCTGATCCTTATGACTATAAAATAGACCACCATCCATTCCACTTGGATAACCTACAAATTGCATTACCTCTGACCTCACATCTAACTTGCCTGTATCTGCTTTAAGCACATGTGCTAGGCAACCCCAAATCCTGACATGTCTAAAACTACGCTTTGGCCCAGTCTACAATTCCATACGGTTCGAAGGCATAGACTTAGATGGTACGAGGTTTAGAATGTAAGCCACTGTCTCCAAGGCATATCCCCAACACGATTTGGGCAACTCACTATAACTCATAATCGATCTCACCATATCCATAAGAGTCCTGTTGCTCCTTTCTGCTACACCATTCTGCTGGGGTGTGCCAGGTGCAGACAACTGGGACTGAATACCCTCATCTGACAAGTATCTCCTAAATTCACTAGAGAGGTATTCGCCATTACAATCAGATTATAGTGTCTTGATACACGTACCATGATGCTTCTCCACATCTTCCCTAAACTCTTTGAACTTGCCAAAGCATTTGGACTTGTGGCGTATTAGGTAAATGTATCCATATCTAGAGTAATCATCTGTGAAGGTCACAAAGTACTCAAAACCACCTCTAGACTGAACTGATATATGCCCACATAAATCAGAGTGAACCAACTCTAAAATTTCTTTGGCCATATACCCTTTTGCCTTGAAAGGCCTCTTGATCATTTTACCATCCAAGGATGACTCACAGGTTGGATAACTGTCAATCTCCAATGAGCCCAAAGGCCCATCATTGACCAACCTTTGAATCCTACTAAGGTTGATATGACCAAGTCTAAGGTGCCAAAGATAAGTTTGGTTCATTTGGGAAGACTCTTTTCTCTTACTATGATCAGATGATGTGTCATTAATTTTTGTGTTTTGCACTACAGGGGAGTTAGTCTTAAATAAGAAAAAATTGTCAAGCAACGAACCAGAACATATAAGTTTCTTGTTCTTTCTAACATAAATAGAGTCATCAGAAAAAAAAACAAACTTATAACCATCTTTCAAAAGCTTAGAAACCGAAAGCAAGTTCTTTCTAAAGCTTGGTATATAAACACAATCTCTCAAAACTAAAACAACAGAATCTGAAAATACAAGCTGAACAACTCCCATTGCAACAACTAATACTATGGTAGTATCTCTCAAGTACACCTGCAACTCACCATCTCTAAGCATCTGGGATACTTGGAACCCCTGAAAATAATTACAAACATGATCAGTGGTTCCTGAATCCACACACCAAGTATATGTGGGAATCACCGTTAAACATGTCTCGGTAACAAAGGTGAAATTGCTCATACCTCTTAACTTTGGGCAGTCTGGGTTCCAATGTCTCGTCTTGCCACCCTTGAAACACTTGTCTTTCGGCTTGTGCTTCTTGCCAATCCTTGCACTGGGTCCATGATTAGCAGCAGTCTTCTTGGACTTCTTCTTCTTATTTCTGGCTTTGGGCCCAGAAGAAGATCCTGAAGGCCCGACAGTTGCCAAAGCTTACTTATTCTCATTGAAGAGGCATTCTACTGACACCAATGAAGTCAAGCGCTCGGGAAGGGAATAACAGAGCTTGCTCATATTATAGTTCAACTGAAACTACTCAAAACTCCGAGGCAAGCTCTTGAGAATGATATCAACCTGAGTCTCACCATTAATATCACCTCCTAATACCTTGATCTCATTGATGCATACCATCATGTCAAGCCCGTGATCCCTCACAGAAGTGCCCTCAGCCATCCTGGCATTCATGAGTTTCCTCATAGTTGTATATCTTCCTGCCCTGCCCTGATGTCCAAATATCTCCTTAAGGTTAAGCATCATTTCATAGGCTGAGGTCATCAACTGATGCTGGTGCTGCAATACACTCGACATAGCAGCTAAGATGTAGAACCTGGTCATCTCATCAGCTTTCTTCCACATTTTATAAGTTTCCTTCTCCTCAGGAGTGGACTCATCAGTGGGCTCTGGTGGACACTCTTCTATGAGCACATACATGTACCCCTCAATAGTAAGGACAATGTCCAAGTTGCGTTTCCAGTCAATATAATTTGGACCGGTGAGTCAATTTTGATTATGTATGACAACAAGTGGATTGAATGACATATCAAAAACTAAAAATAAATAAATAGAGATGTTTTAGTATTTTATCTTCTTAGAAAATATTGACACCCTCAAAATAATATAATCATATCCACCAACATCTTGTTCACCGGGATTTTCGCTGGTCACGATCGTGTGAACGTTTATGCTAGTCCACATTCGTTTGAGAAGAACCTAGTTAATTAATTTCACTATCTGACCAAACAATATATTGATCAATGAAATTAATAGTCAGTGATTTTAGCCACACATATAAGTAGCGTAACCTCATTAGGAGGGATACTACAAATGGTACACTAAGTGTATGCCATTACGTGACTTCTTAGTTTGCTACTTAGGATACTTATGTGCCTCAAATAGATAGGGTGTCACACTTTTTCCAATTAAACGCCCTATATTCATCCCTTTAGAAATTCAATCTAGTGATTTTATGAATAAAGACTCATCCGATATGGAGGAAGGCTCTAATGCCAACACACAAGTCTATCCACATCACATATGAATTCGTAATGGAGCCCATGGGGATATAAACCAACCCTCTCCCACTTAGATTCTTAAATTGAGGGTTTTTCTTGTTTTAACATGCAACGTCTTAACATTAGTCATTTGTAACTTTAGTAATTTGCACTCATAAAACCATTTGTTTTCGATCATGCATAAAAACATAAAATGAAAACACATAAGCAACAATAAGGACATATAAAGCGGGAAATAAATACGTAATGAAATATTTTTTGACTATTGTGGCCTTGTCAATCGTTGTTTCCTTTTTACGCCTTGTTGACACATCTCATCGCGTCGGTCTCACTCGTTATTTAGATTCCTCTTTATTCGTTTGGGTTTTCTCAGATTCCTCCAAAACCCACGAATATGAGTTACCCACAATAACGTCATCGTCATTTTACATAAATTCCTATATACAAGGCTTGTCTAGGAAAATAAAGACGACATCTTTTGAATAAATCCTACTACAAGATTTAATCTAATGCAACATGGCTTCTAGCTCGTGGTTATTACTATTATACACATTCACGTTCAAAATAAATACGAGCTCGGACATATCTCAGGGTTTATAAATGAATATAAAACCATAATAGCCGGGAATAATAACCACCTGTAACAAAACCTTGTAATAAATCAAACAAGTATAAAGCCAAAACCTTAGCTCTGATACCAATTTAAAGGAATTAAGATCCGGTCCGGGCAAAAAAAAAAATTCACTTTCGTACTATGCATTCCAGAATCGAAGACTTTCGATCGAGCCCAAACACTAAAATCAATTCCTCTAAGCAGATCTAGGCTTATACTTGTTAGATCTATTAAAAAAATGCTAAAAATTAAATATTTAATTAAATCGGAAGATAAAGATTATAAATTTGAAGCGTGTCCTCGATGCAAATAAGAAAAACCAAATCTTTGGTGACAAAATCCACTAAAGAATCCCTCGAATGACTCCGACGAACCCGGATGTTGAGTGGGCAACAATCTACCGGGAGGATCTTAGCAAAAACAAGAAACCCACAACAAACTGGCTTCGAAAAACTCAAAAACTACCCAAATAAAGCTTGCCCAGAGCTCACCGCCAACTCACCAGACTAACCACGACCGAGCAAACCTCAGACCGCAATCTAAACGTCAACCACCCTGGATCGGTGATGTCAACCATGATTAACATGGCAGCAAAAGGATCACACATGCTGAAAGAATTGCACGACACTGGTCGCTGCGATCTGAAGTCGATCGCTGGGAAAAAGCTGCGGCGGCAATAAAAATTGGGCAATGATGAAGAAAATCGGGCAGCGGTGATGAACAATAAACCGGGAAAAGTATGGGCTGAGTTTTTACGAAGAAGAAAGATGACTAAGCCGACTTCGAAAGAGATCTTCAATGAAGAATATGAAGTTCTCTCTCTAGGCTTCTTTTTCTCTCTCTAGGCAAACTTGCCTCCTAAGTTCCTTATGTCTTGAACGTCAAGAATTTAAGTATTTATAAGGAGTTTCAAGGGAGACCTAGTGGGCTTTTGAGTTGGGCCTTAGTGTTAGACTTTAATTGACTTTTCTTAGTCCTCACTAGACTAGTCAATACCAATTAGCCCAAGGATTATTTATTCAACCCACTTCGTCAATTGAACATTAATCGATCCAAGAATTATTTCATAACCCACTTTTTTGATTAAATATAAATTAACCTACGGGTAAATATTTATTTAATCCATTTTTCTAATTAGTCCAACGCATAATTCATCTTTCCACTAACGGATCAATTATGGAACTACCGCTAAAAAATGAAAGCACACATTTTAATTATTCTTTTATCTCTCCACGTAAAAGATATGTGCTCGTTGATTTATTATTTACTGACCAATAAATTAATCAACTTCTTGGTTATCTGAGACTAGTACCACTCGACCTTATGATTATACCAGACATAAGTCTACCGGCCAGGTTTAGTATAATGATTCTTACGAGCTCATCTCGGGAGCACCATCACCCCGGACGTACCGGTATATGGTTTCCTTTTCACAAGCAACGACACAATAAGAAGTCAAACAAGCATACCCAACTTACCAAGATCTTGGCCTCAATTGACCGCAGCCTTTTGCAAATCAAAGTACTGTTAGTACTAAAAAGCTTTACTTGTATGAAAAACTAATACACAATTTACATATCTATTGTGTTTCAGTATTAATTCTTCCTTTATATCCTATGCATAGATGATAATGTGTTGGGTGTAGCACAATAGATCTTATCTTTGGTTAGATTTATGATATATAAATTAATGCTCGTAACCGAGATAGTTTGAACATACAATCGGTTTAGGTTATCGTATGATTTAGAAATTAGTTTGTCTAGACTAATTAAATCATACGGAAGTGCCTGGGACATATTGAGCAGGACCTATTAAGGATTGAATTAACTTGTACTGGTCTTCGTAGTTAATTCAAACCTCATATTCTAATCTCTTAATCCCTAGACTAGAGCGGGCATGAGAGTTAGGCATAGTGTACTTTGATTTGTCAAATGGTGCAGTCAATTGAGGTCTAGATCTTGGTAAGTTGGGTATGCGTGTTTGACTTGTTAGTGTGTCGTTGCTTGTCGAAAGGAATCCATATACAGGTTCGTCCAGGTTGATGGTGCTCCCAATATGAGCTCATAATGATTATTATACTAAACCCAGCGGATGAACTTATGTCTGGTATAATAAAAGGTCGAGTGGTACTAGTGTTGGATAGCAAGAAGTTGATGAATTAATTTGTCAGTAAATTAATGAATCGACGAGCACTATATCTTTGATGTGGGAAGATAGAATAATTAATAAAGTGAGAGCGAAGTAATTTTGTTTTTGAGCGGTAGTTCCATAATTGGTCCGTTAGTCGTACGACTAATTATGCGTTGGACTAATTGGCAAAGTGGATTAAATAAATAACCCTTGGGTTAATTTTATATTTAATTGACAAAGTGCGTTATACGAAATAATCCTAAGGGTCGATTAATATTTAATTGATGAAGTGGGTCGAAGAATTAATCCTTGGGCTAATTGAAGTTGACTAGTCTAGTGAGGACTAAGAAAGTCAACAAAAGTCTAACATTAAGGCCCAACTCAAAAGCCCACCAGGTCTCCCTTGAAAATCCTTATAAATACTTAATGTTAGGCATTAAGGAAGTAATAAGAAACTTGAAGGCATTTAGCCTAGAGAGAGAAGGAGTAGTCTAGATAGAGAACTTTGTCTTGTTAGTTTTGAATACAGAAAAGCTATGGTTTGTATCAAAAACTAATATCCACAGTTGACATATCATTTTGTTTCAGTATAAATTTGTTCCTTTATATCATAGAACTAGATAACGGGGTGTGGACAGACACAGTAGATACCGTTATTGGTTAAAGTATTGATATATAAAAAGTATGCTCGTAACCGAGATAGTATGAACATACTATCGGTATAGGTTATTGTGTGGTTTGGAAATTAGTTTATCTAAACTAGTTTAAATCACACAGATATGCCCGGGGCATATTGAGCACTACCAGTTTGGATAGAATTGACTTATACTGATCGGCGTAGTCAATTCGGTCCTAGTATTCCGTCTCTCAATCCCGAGATTGGGACGGGCGTGAGGGTTGGATATCGTATGCTTTGATTTGCCAAAGAGTGAGGTCAATTGAGGCCAATACCTCGGTAGGTTGGGTATGCGGTGTTTAGCTTCTTACGTGCCGTTGCTGGAGGAATCCACGTACCGGTTCGCCGGGTTGATGGTGCTCTCGAGATGAGCTCGTAAGGTTATTATACTAAACCCGGCCGGTGAACTTTATGTTCGGTATAATAAAAGGACGAGTGGTACTAATCTCGGAAACCAAGAAGTCGGTGAATTAATTTGTCAGTAAATTGATAAACCGACGAGTGCTAGATCTTTAATGTGAGGAGATAGAATAAAATATAATGGCGCGATGTAAAGTCATTTTCGAGCGGTAGTTCCATAAATGGTCCGATAGTGGCACGACCGATTATGCATTTGACTAATCAACAAGGTAAATTAATTAATCCAAAAGGTTTAATTAATATTTAATCGACAAAGTGAATTTAGAAATTAATTCTATTTTGAATTAATTAATTCTAAGGGTTTGATTAAATTAAATTACAAAGTGGGTTAAATAAATTAATTTAAATGGGTCGATTGGAGTTGATTAGTCGGGAAGACTTAGCGGTCAACGAAAGTCAAATTTTAAGGCCTAACTCGAGAGCCCATTAGGTCTCCAATCGAGCTCCTATAAATAGAAGACTTGATGCCCAAGAAAACCTAAGGAAATTTTGCAAGACTTGTCTTGCCCCTTTCTTGAGTAAGAAGGTTCTAGAGAGAGAATTTTTCTTCAAAAAATTCTTTCTCAAAAACGAACTAGATTTCTTGCTCTTCGAATTAGATTCATCCAAAGACCGGATCTTTCATTTGTTGTTCTATAGATTTCACCGGATTTCTGCTTGGTTTTCAATTAAAAACTGCTGCTGTTTTTTCGAGGGTTTTCTCCCAGCGGGTTTTATCCCAGCTTTGCTGTCCGATCTTCGTGGGTTCTTCCCGGCGCTAGTCTGCAGTGATTCCGTGCATTTGATTCGAGGGATATGATTTTGATCTCTTTCATTGATCGGTGATCCATCATCCTCCCTTGTCTAGATCACGACGGGAGTTAAGCTGCATCCTAGTAATTCGAGAATGGGTTTCTAAATACAGCAGTAGCAGCAGTTTTAATATAGCAGGAGGTGAAATTGTTTTGTACTTTTCGGTCAGATTTTGGACAAAATTGAATCTAATTTGAGTGATTTCCTTGTGGGCTAAGCAAGTAGACTTCGATTGATTATTGCCCACGCAATATTCGGAGTTTCTACGGAGATATCGATTGGATTTCTTGAGGAAATCGCAACAAAGAATTGGTTCTTCTTTAAGCAAGGGACTTCGTTTCAACAGGTATAATCTTTAAATTCCGCTTTAATTAAAGATCGAATCTTTTGTGTCCCGATTAATAAATTAAATGAGTATAAGCCTAGATCGGTTCATGGGTAAACTACTTTGAGCCTGAGCTTGGTCGAAAGCTTCCGATTCTGGAATGCATTGCACGAAAGTGAGGTTTTCGATTTAGCCCGGGCTTGTTCAGTTTTCCTTCATGTCTTCCTCGTTGATGTTCTTTCTCGAAGTCAACTAAGGATCCTTCTTCTTCGATTAAAACTCAGCCAAATAGTTTTCCCAATATTTTTTCTTTATTTTTGCAAGTTTCTGCCGCTTATTTCCGATCACCGCCGCCAGTCAATTTTTTTCGCGATCGTTTTTGTCGCCCGGTGCCGTGAGCTGATTTCTCCGTCGTGCCGATCTACGAGTTCAGTTTTCACCTTGAACTTGTGTAGATCACAGTCAGATGGTGTATCTTCCAACGAAGCGTTGACTACCAGGTGGTTTTTTCGGCGGCGTGCACAAACAGTTCCCTGGCAAATCTGTTTTGGGCAGATTAAAGTTTTTTGAAGTGGGTTTCTTTTTTATTTCTTATTTGGTGCTAGATCCACCCCGTAGATAGTTGCCCACACGACTTCGGGGGTAGTTGGAGTCATTCGAAGGATTCGATAGTGGATTTCCCTTGGTTTTCTTTATTTGCGAGGGACACGCTTTAACGGTATAATCTTTATGTTCCGCTTTAAATTAAAGATTTAATTTTTAGCATGTCGTTTTAATAAATCAAACATATATAAGCTTAGATCCGCTTAGGGGAAATGATTTTAGAGTTTGGGCTCGATCAAAAGTCTCCGATTCTGGAATGCATAACACGAAAGTGAGATTTTTGATTTGGGCCGGACCAGTTCTGTTTGCTTCAAATTGGTATCAGAGCTGTGGTTATCGCTTTATACTTGTTTGATTTATTACACTGTTTTGTCAGTTTTGATTTCAGGTGGTTATTAATCCCGGCTATTATGATTTTATATTCATTTATAAACCCCGAGACATGTCCGGGCTTTTTTTATTTTGAATGTGAATGTGTGTAATAGTAATAACCACGAGCTAGAAGCCGTGTGGGATTAGATTAGGTCTTGTAGTAGGATTTATTCTAAATGTTATTTTTTATTTTCCTAGAAAGCCTTGTATTTAGGTATTTATGTAAATTGACGAAGACGTTATTGTGGATAACTCATATTTGTGGGTTTTGGTTTATCGTAATTTTGGCTGATTCCTAATTACGTAAAAAATTGAGAAAACCCAAATGAATTTGGAGGAATCTAAATAATGAGTGGGAGGGACATGACGGGACGTGTCCACAAGGCATTAAAAGAAAGCAACGATTAAGAAGGCCATAATAGTTGGGAGATGTTTTATTAAGAGTTTATTTACCACTTTATGTCCTAATTGTTGCTTGTCTATTTTTGTTTTATTTTTTTATGCATGATCGAAAATAAATAGTTTTATGGGTGCAATTAACTAAGGTAGAAATTTTGCATGTTAAAACTCCAACGGTTTTAGAGGTGCGAATAACTAAAGTTAAGATATTGCATATTAAAACCGTAAAAATCCTCAATTTTAAGAATCTAAGTAGGAGCGGTTTGTGTTATATCCCCATGGCCTCCATTACGAATTCATATGTGATAGGGATAGACTTGCGCGTTGGCATTAGGGTCTTCCTCCATATCGAATGATTTTTTATTCATAAGATCACTAGATTGAGTTTCTAAAGGGGTGACTATAGTGAGTTTAATTGGATAACCTTGCGACAACCTCTCTATCTAAGGCACATTAGTATCCTAAGTAACAAACTTATAAGTCATGTAATGGCATACACTTTGTGTACCGTTTGTGGTATCCCTCCCAACGAGGTTATGCTACTTATGAGTGCAGGCTAAAATCACATACTATTAATTTCATTGATCAATAGATCGTTTGGTCAGATAGTGAAATTAATGAACTTAGGTTCTTCTCAAACGAATGTGGACTAGCGTACACGTTCACACGATCATGACCTGCGTAAATCACGATGAACGAGATGTTGGTGGATATGATTATATTGTTTTGAGAATATCAATATTTTATCAAAAAGATAACATACTGGAACCTCTGTTTATTTATTTTTAGCTTTCGATATGTCCTTCAATGCACTTGTTATCATACTTAATCAGAACAAACTCACCAGTCCTAATTACATTGACTGGAAGTGTAACCTTGACATTGTCCTTACTGCTGAGGATTACAAGTATGTGCTCACTAAGGTGTGTTAGTTTGGAATACTAGAAAGCTATTTGCTTGTATAAAAAAAATAATACCCGTTGACATATTATTTTGTTTCAGTATTAAATTTGTATTATATCATAGAACTAGTTAACGAGGTATAGAAAAGCATCATAGATCTCATTGTTGGTTAAAGTATTGATATATACAAAGAATGCTCATAACTGAAATAGTCTGAACATACTATCGGTATAGGTTATCACGTGATTTGAAAATTAGTTTGTCTAGACTAATTAAATCATACAGATGTGCCCGTGGCATATTGAGCACGACCAGTTAAGGATTGAATTAACTTGTACTGATCGCCATAGTTAATTCTATCCTAGTATTCTGATATCTTAATCCTAAGATTGGGACGGGCATGAGAGTTAGATATCGTATGCTTTGATTTTCCAAAGGGTGCTGTCAATTGAGGCCTAAATCTCGGTAAGTTTGGTATGCGGTGTTTAGCTTCTTTGTGTGTCGTTGCTAGTCGGAAGAATCCACATACCGATTCGCCAGGTTGATGGTGCTCCCGAGATGAGCTAGTAAGGTTTATTATACTAAACCCAGCAGGTGGACTTTATGTCCGGTATAATAAGAAAGTTGAGTGGTACTAATCTAGAATACCAAGAAGTCAGTAAATTAATTTGTCAGTAAATTGATGAACCGACGAGCACTAGATCTTTGATGTGGGGAGATAGAAGAATAATAAAGTGAGCGAGATGTAAAGTCATTTTTGAGCGGTAGTTCCATAATTAGTTCGTTAATGGTATGACTAATTATGCGTTTGACTAATTGACAAAGTGAATTAATTAATCCTAAAGGTTTAATTAATATTTAATTGACAAAGTGGATTAAGAAATTAATTCTAATTGAATTAATTAAACATAAGGGTTCGATTAAATTAAATTAACGAAGTGGGTTAAGAAATTAATTCGAAATGCTCGATTGTTGTTGACTAGTTTAGGAAAGACTAAGGGGTCAACGAAAGTCAAACACTAAGGCCTAACTCAAAAGCCCACGAGGTCTCCTTAGAAGCTCCGTATAAATAGTCCATGTTAGGCAACTTACAAGACATTTGAAACCTGTAGGCAAATGCCTTATAGAGAGAAAGACAAGCCTAGAGAGAGAACTTTTTCTCCTTCCTTGAGAGTTCTTTCTCAAAGTCGGTTTGCGATTTTTCTTGTTCGAGAAACTCATCCCACAATTCTAGAAGCCCAAGATCACCGCCCTAGAGTTTAATTGCCGCCTTGAGAGTCTGATCGCCGTATTTTTTCTAGCCAAAGTGCCACCAGCGGTTGTGTGTTTCGGGCACCAGTTTTGGTTTTTTTTGTAATGGGCTTTGTGTATTTATTGTGTTGATCATTTGGCTCATTCCTTTTGGTTAGCCAAAGTCTAGGTCTACGAGCAAATAGCTTACTCACTAAGTTTTATTGAGGCGGTGTGGATTTTTAGATTAGAATTCAAGTTTCCGGGCTAGATCTGTTTTTCAGATCTGTGAGTTTCTTGAAGTGGGTTTCTTGGAATTTCTTCATTTTTCCTTTGGCCACTCCGTAGACACTAGAACACACTAGTTCAGAGTTGTTTTGGAGTTATTCTTTGGATTCTGAGTGGATTTCGCTTTCCCAAAGATTTGGTTCTCTATATTGCTTGGGACTCACTTCAAAGGTATAATCTTTAATCCTTCCACTTTAGTTTAAGATTTAATTTTTGAGCATCATTTTAATAAATTGAACTAGTATAAGTCTAGATCCATTCAAGGGAAATGAATTTGAGCCTGAGCCGAGTCAAAAGTCTCCGATTCTGGAATGCATAGCACGAAAGTGAGATTTTTTTATTTAGCCCGGGCTTGTTCTGTTTCTTTCAAGGTGTCCCCTGAGACACCTGGAGATGATGCCACTCCTGAGGAGAAAGAGCCATATGTCAGGTGGAAAAAAGCTAATGAGATGACCAGGTGCTACATTTTGGCTTCTATGTCAAATGTGTTGCAACACCAGCATCAATTGATGACCTCAGCCTACGACATGATGACGAACCTCAAAGAGATATTTAGGCATTGGGGCAGGGCTGCCAGGTAGTCAGCTGTGAGAAAACTCATAGGTGCCAAGATGGCTGAAGGCACCCCAGTGAGAGATCATGTGCTTGACATAATTAGCAACATCAATGAGATCGAGGTACTGTGAGGGGGTATTGACTTCGAGACTCAGTGTGATATCTTTCTCCAGAGCTTGCCTCCGAGTTCTGAGCAGTTTTGGTTGAAATATAACATAAACAGGCTTCAGTATACTCTTCTCAAGTCATGACTGTATTGGTGTCTGCTGAAGGCCTCTTCTCTGAGAGGAAACAAGCTTTGGCTACTATTGGGCCTTCAGGATCTTCTTCTGGGCCCAAAGCCAGAAAGAAGAAGAAGAGAGCCCAGAAGGCAGGTGCTAATCAAGTGGTGTTGCCAAGAAGCCCAAGCCAAAAGGAAAGTGTTTCAAGTACGAAAAACCAAGACATTGGAAGCCAGACTGCCCGAAGCTCAAAGGTATGAGCAATTTCACCTTTGATACTGAGATATGTTTAGCGGTGATTCCCACAGATACTTGGTGTGTGGGTTCAGGAACTACTGATCATATTTGTAATTCATTACAGGGGTTCCAAGTAACCAAGATGCTTAGAGATGGTGTGTTGCTGGTCTACTTGGGCGATACTACCAGAGTATCAGTTGTTGCAGTGGGAGTTGTCAAGCTTTTATTTTCAGATTCTATTTGTTTAATTTTGAAAGATAGTCTTTTTGTTAACAGCTTTTAGAAGAACTTTCTTTCAGTTTTTAAGCTACTTAAGGATGGTTATAAGTTTGTCTTTTCTTATGACTCTGTTTTCATTAGAAAGAACAAGAAACTTATATGTTCTGATTCATTGGTTGACAATCTATTCTTAATTAAGACTAACTCCCCTGTAGTGCAAAACACATAAATTAATGACACATCATCTAATCATACTAAGAGAAATGGGTCTTCCCTTATGAACGAGACTTATCTTTGGCACATAAGACTAGGTCATATCAACCTTAGTAGGATTCAAAATTTGGTTAATAATGGACCTTTGGGCTTATTCGAGATTGACAGTTATCCGACCTGTGAGTCTTACTTGGAGGGTAAAATGACCAAGAGGCCTTTCAAGGCAAAGGTGTATAGGGCCAAAGAGGTTTTAGAGTTAGTTCAGTCTGACTTGTGTGGACCTATGTCAGTTCAGGCTAGAGTTGGTTTTCAGTATTTTTTGACATTCACAGATGACTACCCTAGATATGGGTACTTTTACTTGATGCGCCATAGGTCCGAATGCTTTGGAAAGTTCAAAGATTTTAAGGCAGATGTGGAGAAGCATTATGGTAAGAGTATCAAGACATTGCGATCTGATCGTGGTGGCAAATACATCTCTAGTGAATTTAGAAGCTACTTATCAGATGAGGGTATTCAGTCCCACTTGTCCACACCAGGCACACCCCAGCAGATTGGTGTAGCAGAGAGGAGGAATATGACTCTTATGGATATGGTGAGATCAATGATGAGTTATAGTGAATTGCCCAATTCGTTTTGGGGATAAGCCTTGGAGACAGCAGCTTATATCCTCAACCTCGTAGCCTTTGACCCCTGTGGAATTGTGGACTGGATGAAAGTCTAGTCTGAGACATCTCAGGATTTGGGGTTGTCGAGCACATGTGCTTAAGGCAGATGCAGCCAAGCTAGGTCAGAGGTTCTGCTATTTGTAGGCTATCCCAGAGGAACGAAGGGTGGTCTATTTTATAGTCCTAAAGATCAGAAGATGGTAGTTAGCACTAATGCCAGATTTTTAGTAGATGACTACATTTTAGATCACAAGCCTAGTAGCAAAACCATATTAGAGGAGCTTAGGAGCATTCAAGTATTCCAGATGCGCTAGTACATGATGATACACCACTTATTTCATATCGCCACCACCAATCATTTTTTTGGGTGATTGTTTTTGTCGTCTGGCACCGCGAGCTGATTCTTTCGTCTCATAGATCTGCGGATTTGGTCTTCACCTTGAGCCCATGTAGAAATCACGATCAGACGACGTAGCTTTTGATGAAAGATCGACGGCCAGGTGGTTTTTTTCGGCAGCTTGCACAAGCAGTTCCCTTGCAAATATGTTTTGGACATATTCGACTTTTCTGAAGCGGGTTTCTTTGTTATTTCTTGTTCAGTGCTAAATCCACCCCGTAGATAGTTTCCCACACAACTTTGGGGGTAGTTGGAGTCATTCGAGGGATTCAATAGTGTATTTCGCTTGGTTTTCTTTATTTGCGAGGGACACACTTCAAAGGTACAATCTTTATATTCTGCTTTAAATTGGAGATTTAATTTTTAGCATGTCGTTTTAATAAATCGAACATGTATAAGCCTAGATCCACTTATGGGAAATGATTTTAGAGTTTTTGCTCGATCGAAAGTCTCTGATTCTGGAGTGCATAGCACGAAAGTGAGATTTTTTATTTTGCCCGGACCATATCTGCTTTCTTCAAATACACTATGTCTAAGTCTCATGCCCGCTCTAGTCTAGGGATTAAGAGATTAAAATATTAGGTTCGAATTAACTACAAAGATCAGTACAAGTTAATTCGATCCCGAATAGGTCCTGCTCAATATGTCCTTGGCATATTCGTATAATTCAATTAGTCTAGAAAAACTAATTTTCCAAATCACACAATAACTGCCTCAGTTACGAGCATTATTTATATATTATGAATTTAACCAATGATAAGATTTATTGTGCTACACCCGGCACCTTATCATCTATACATATGATATAAATGGACAATTTATAATACTGAAACACAATCGATATGTAACTGAGAAATATTTTTTCATACAAGTAAACCATTAAGTATTCAAAACTAAGATGTAGACCGTTACCTACACAACATCAAGATCTGTCTCAGAGGCATACAAGAGATTTTCTTAAGGGACACGCTTCAAAGGTCAAACCTTTAATCCTTCCACTTTATTTAAAGTTTAAATTTTGTGCGCGTTAATAAATCGAATAAAGTAAAACTATGATCCAGTGCTCGTGTGGTATTTCAAACGATTTGAATCGTATTACACGAGCATTCGGGTTTAGTTGAGAATATCCTATTCTGGAATGCATTGCACAAAAGTGAGATTTTTTATCGGGACCAGGCAGATAATTCCTTCAAAAGTAATATAGAAACGCAAAGCCCATCATAAAATAACTCAATTAAGAAGAGAAAGTAGGCTCTTTTCAACAATAATGTAAAAAACACTCCCAACTCTTGAACTTCCATCATTAAAGAGGACCTCTCCATTAAATCCATGCTCTTTGTTCTACATTACTTGGAAATCCACTACCCATATCACTTAGAAGAGTAGATTTCCCTATAATCTACTTAGAACATAGTTATTCTAAGAGAATTCATAGTGTGTGTGTGAAAAAGGTGAGAAAGTGTGTGTTTCTTCCTCCCTAAGTTACTCTCTCTAAAAATATGAAAAACCTACTAAGGTGTAATAGTATGTATCTTTACAAGGGGCCTTGGCCATTAAGAAAGGTTTTAGAGGGCTAAAATTAGAATCACATCAGTTGAATCACACCAAGGGTAAATTTAGATTATCAGCATTATTTTCTAGGCGACGACCAGGCGGTGGCGCCATGTGGACACCGAGGACGACCAAGCACCAGCGCACAGTGGACGCTGGTCTCGAAATCTTCAACCCTTTTTACTCTTTTCCAAATTATTCTCTTTAAGCTTTAATTTTGCGTGTTTCCTTCCTTTTCGAGCAAAAGTCTTTAAAATTTTTCCAAAATCTCTACTATGTCGTTTCACTACAAGTTCATGCAAATTTAACTATAAGTGCATTGAAATCTCATAAAAAATATCATATTCATTGAAAATCAACTAAAAATAAGCTAAACATGTATGATTTTGGGTCATAAAAAGGTATATTTTGAAGTCATGTTGATAAGCCTAAAATTAGTGGTTGGATTTAGTGTAAATTGAAGGCCAATTATATGAATTTTATAGTTTAATGGGTTGTATTTTGAATGTAGGAAAAAATGAGTTCAATGGATCAAAGTGAGCGGTTTGTAGTATTTTTGGATGAAATCGAGAGTTTTTGACGGATTGAAGAAATAACAAATTGGACTTGCGATGAGAATCATTTGTGAAGAAAATAAATACTCAATTGGGCTTTATATTTAGACCCAAAGTTAGATTGGATTTACAATTAGAATTATTTTAATTAGTTTCCAAAACTAAATAGGAATTATTTATGTTAAAATTAGTTTTATATTATAATATATATGTGGGCTGCATTAGGGGTTAGAATATATATATATATATATATTTATATATGTTAGTACGTAAATTAGGGGGTAGTTCTTGGAAAACAAAAAAATCGGCCACTTCTTGGATTTGGGTTTGCGGCTAAGTTTTCTTTCCTTTCTTTTAATTTTTTATTATATATTTTAATTAGGTTTGATAGTGCTTCGATTTGATAAACCCATAAATTATTTAATTTCATAGTATATTTATGTGTTAATTATTTTTAGATATTTATTGTGGTTTATGCTATTTGATTTATATTACAGTCAAATAATTCGTTCGATTAAGTCGAAGTATCTGTTGTTGAATTTTCTTATTGTTTATTTAACCAAAAGATAAATGGATTTGTCTAGAACTTTTAAGTTTGATATAATATAATCTTAATTAGGATAATCTCTTAAAGACTTACGAATTCGCTAATTAGAATGCCAGATGTTGAAAAGGCGAAATCTTTTAAGGCTTAAAACACTAATAAGGCAATGGTTTGCAGCAATAAATATGTTGAATTAATAAATGTGATGAATTTACTGAGGGAAACAGATCTAGCCCGGACTACACTGAAAATCTCACTTTCGTGCAATGCATTCCAGAATCAGATACATTCGATTCGGCTCAAGCTTAAAATCATTTCCCCTAAACGGATCTAGACTTATACTAGTTCAATTTATTAAATCGATACATAAAGATTGAATCTTTAAATTAAAGTGAAAAACTTTAAAGATTTTACCTTTGTAGCGTATCCCTTCCAAATATAGAAAACCCACGAATCCACAAAGAATCGTTTGGATGCCTCAAAGAAATCCCGAATATCGTGTGGGCAATAATCTATTGGGAAGTGCTATCAAAGCCCAACAAAACCTACCAGAAAAATCTATCGAAATAGTTTAAAAAATTCCCGAAACTGGCCGCCACTGTCTCGCCAAAATTCTCACCACTAACCTGCCAGATTTGTCACCGATCTACTGAAAAATCAACAAACCAATGGAGCCCACCCCAGCCACAATCTAGATCTTGGCAAACCCGAAGGAACGAGAAAAGAGATCAGTGCGCGGGATGAGAACCAATCAGAAAAACTCGTCGGATAAACTCGGATCAGTGTTGCCGCAAAAATTGGACCGGTGGCAGAAATAAAATGGCACGGAAAGCGAAAAATTGAGCAGCCCAATAAAAATCCGATCTTGGGTTGAATCTACTTCGAGCAAGCGAGAATTCTAGTTCGACTTTGAAAGAAAACTTCGAGAAGAAGAAGAAGTTCTCTCTCTAGAACTTTATCAATGACAAGACTTGTCTTGCAAGATTTTCCTTGGTTTTCTTTGGCCTTAAGCTTTCTATGTATAGGGAGTTCCAAAGGAGACCTAGTGGGCTTTTGAGTTGGGCCTTAATGTTCGACCTAGTGGGCTTTTAATGTTCGGCTTTCGTTGACCCCTTAGTCTTCTCTAGACTAATCAACTGCAATTGAGCCTTTCAAATTAATTTCTTAATTCACTTCACTAATTAAATTTAATCGAACCCTTAGGATTATTTCGTATAACTCACTTTGTCAATTAAATATTAATTAAACCTGTAGAATTAAATAATTCACTTTGTGGATTACTCAAAAGCATAATTAGTCGTACCACTAACGGACCAATTATGGAACTGCCGCTCAAAAGTAAAATTATTTCGCGCTCACTTTATTATTCTTCTATCTCCCCACATCAAAGATCTAGTGCTTGTCCATTCATCAATTTAATGACAAATTAATTCATTGAATTCTTGGTATCCGAGATTAGTACCACTCGACTTTCTTATTATACCAGACATAAAATCCACTAGCCAGATTTAGTATAATAAACCTTAAGAGCTCATTTCGGGAGCACCATCAACTCGGTGAACCGGTACGTGAATTCCTTCGACTAGCAACGGCACACAAAGAAGCCAAACACCGCATACTCAACTTATCGAGATTTAGGCCTCAATTGACCGCACCCTTTGGCAAATCAAAGCATAGGATATCTAACTCTCATGCCCGCTCCAATCTCGGGATTAAGAGATTGGAATACTAGGATTGAATTAACTACGCCGATCAGTACAAGTTAATTCAATCCCGAACTGGTCGTGCTCAATATGCCCCAGGCACATCCGTATGATTTAATTAGTCTAGACAAACTAATTTCCAAATCACACGATAACCTATACCGATAGTATGTTCAAACTATCTCAGCTATGAGCATCTGTTTATGTATCAATATTTTAACCAATAACGAGATCTATTGTGCTTGTCTACACCTCATTATCTAGTTTTATTATATAATGGAACAAATTTAATACTGAAACAAAACAATATGTCAACTGGGTATTAGTTTTTGATACAATCAGTAGCTTTTCACTATTCAAAACTAACAATCTCCCACTAATACTCAAAGCTATGCTCTGAAGTATAAAAACACTGTTCAATCCACTTATTACACTGCTGTCATAATGAAAGCTACAAATCACTCTTAAAGCTTACTTACATGGCTCTCTTATGAATCTGACTCCCATGCCCCCCACATGGCTCTCAAAGACCTTTGGGGTCAATGCCTTCGTGAAAAGATCTGCAAGGTTATCTCCTGATGCTATCTTGGCCACAGTCACATAGCCCCTCTTTACGATCTCTCGTATCAGGTGGTACTTGCGCTGTACGTGCTTACTCGCCTTGTGGGCTCATGGTTCGCTTGAGTTAGCAACTACACCATTGTTATCACAATAGACTATGACAGACCTCGGCAACTCAGAGACCGCATCTAAGTCCACCAGGAAGTTCCTGAGCCATATAGCTTCTTTCGCAGCCTCTGATACGGCAACGTACTCAGTCTCCATGGTGAAGTCTGTCACACATTTCTGCTTGACACTCTGCCATGCAATGACTCCACCTCCTATAGTAAACACAAACCCAGAGGTAGACTTACTCTTGTCCATATCACCTTGAAAGTCCGAATCTGTGTAACCCAATTAAACTAGTCCTGCACTCGATAAATCAAGACGTGATCTTTCATCCTGCGCAAGTACTTGAGAATGCATTTGACTGCCTCCCAATGAGCCTTCTGAAGGAAAATAGAACAAGCTCAGGCCAAATAAAAAATCTCACTTTCGTGCAATGCATTCCAGAATCAGAAACTTTCGACGAAGCTCAGGCTCAAATTCATTTTCCCCTGAACGTACGCTTATACTTATTTAATTTATTAAATCAGAACACAAAGATATAACCTTTAAATTAAAAGTGGAATCTTTAAAAGTTATACCTTTGAAGCGAAGTCCAACGCAATAAAGAAATCCAAAACTTTGGGCAAGCGAATTCTACAAGAAATCCGAAGAATAACTGCAATTCGACTCCAAACTAGTGTGAGCTAGTGTCTATGGAGTAGCCCAAAGCAAAATAAAGAAATCCTGAGAAACCCACTTAGAAAAACTCAAGATCTATCGAAACAAATCTTGCCTGGAACAGCCTAGCTCTACCGCCACCTGCCGCCGGACACCCCTCAACTCCGTCCGACCAAACGCTCCTTCCGGTCATGATCTGTACCGTCACCACCATGTATCACCAAGCCCAGGAAGAGATCAACACATTGATGGCGGGATCAGCACACCAAAAAGACCAAAATTCACCGAAAAATCCAAACTTGCGATGGCGTAAAGGTCACGGTGGTGGCGGGCGATAATCCAAGAAATAATCCGATGGGCTACTCTATGAATCAATGGGATGAGTTTCTATTTCAAAGAAGAAAGATCCTTGATTGAATTTGAAAGAAAACTTCGAGGAAGGAGAAGTTCTCTCTCTAGATCACTCTTTCTCTTACTAGGCTATTAGCCACCAAGGTTTCTAATGTATTCATTAATGCCTAACAAGGGATATTTATAGGGAGCTTCTAAGGAGACCTAGTGAGCCTTTGAGTTGGGCCTATTAATTTGACTTTCATTGACTCCTTAGTCTTCCCTAGACTAGTCAACTCCAATCGATCCTTTCGAATTAATTTCTTAACCCACTTTGTTAATTTAATTTAATCGAACCATTAGGATTAATTAATTCATATAGCTTTGTCAATTAAATATTAATTAAACCTTTAGGATTAATTAATTCACTTTATCAATTAGTCAAATACATAATTAGTCGTACGGCTAATGGACCAATTATGGAACTACCGCTCAAAAATGACTTTACATCGCGCCACTTTATTTTCTTCTATCTCTCTACCTCAAAGATCTAGTGCTCGTCAGTTTATCAATTTACTAACAAACTAATTCACCGACTTCTTGGTATCCAAGATTAGTACCACTCGACCTTCTTATTATACTGGACGTAAAGTCCACATACCAGATTTAGTTTAATAAACCTTACAAGCTCATCTCGGGAGCACCATCAACCCGGTGAACCGGTACCTAGATTCCTCCGACTAGCAACGACACATAAGAAGATAAACACCGCATACCCAACCTACCAAGGTATGGGCCTCAATTGACCGCACTCTTTGGCACATCAAAGCATACAATAGCTAACTCTCATGCCAGTCCCAATCTCGGGATTGAGAGACTGAATACTATGACCGAATTGACTACGCCGATCAGTACAAGTCAATTCTATCCAAACTGGTCATGCTCAATATGCCCCGGGCATATCCGTGTGATTTTAATTAGTCTAGATAAACTAATTTCCAAACCACATGATAACCTATACCGATGGTATGTTCACTATATCAGTTACGAGCATACTTTTTATATATCAATACTTTAACCAATAATGGTATCTGCTGTGTCTTTTCACACCCTGTTATCTAGTTCTATGATATAATGGAACAATTTAATACTGAAACAAAATGATATGTCATATGTGGATATTAGGTTTTGATACAAGCCATAGTTTTTCTGTATTCAAAACTATCACCTTCGCAGGGTTACTCTGATATCTGCTGACCATGCCAACTGCAAAGCAAATATCAGGCCTAGTACATAATATAGCATACACGAGACTACCCATTGCAGAAGCATAGGGTACTACCTTAATGGCATCTATCTTCTCGGCAGTCTTAGGACATTGCTCCTTTGATAAATGCACTCCATGCCTGAAAGGTAGTGAACCCTTCTTGGAGTCTTGCATGTTAAAATGGGCCAGAATCGTGTCTTTGTAATAGTGAACATTTTCTACGATCTCGAATGATCTTAATCTTAAGGATATATCCAGCCTCTCCCGAGTCCTTTATATCAAATTGCCTGGACAACCATTCCTTTACGTCTGAAAACACCTTCTGACTATTGTTAATCAGAAGGATGTCATCTACGTAAAGTACAATGAACACCACCAAATCACCATCACGCCTGCGGTTTACACACTGATCATCCAAACACTGAGTGAATCCATAGGACTGGATAACCTCGTCAAAATGGATGTTCTCAGATCTGGATGCTTGCTTAAGTCCATAGATGGACCTCTTAAGCCTGCATACTTTGTGCTCTTAGCCCGAAACAATGAACCCCTCTAGTTGCTTTATAAATATAGTTTCCTCAAGACTTCCGTTAAAAAAAAAATATAAGTTGACGTCCATCTGCCAAATCTCATAATCCATATGAGTAGCTATGGCCAAGAGAATTCGGATCGACTTAAGCATAGCTACCGGGGAAAAGGCCTCCGTATAATCGATACCCTCTCTTCGAGTATATCCTTTCGCCACAAGCCAATCCTTGAAGGTCTCAACCCTCCCATCAGATCCTCTCTTTTGCTTGTAAACCCATTTGCACCCAATAGGTCGAACCCCATAAGGAAGGTCTACCAGCTCCCAGACTTAATTTGAATCCATAGAAACCATCTCAGTAATCATTGCTCTCTGCCAAGAATCTGCATCTTTATCCTTGAGAGCCTCATTGTAGCTATCTGGGTCTGGTTCATGAGTGCCAGGGATAAAGTTCGAAGACTCACCCAAACTCATGTACCTATTAGGCTGTTTGATAACCCTCCCACTACGGCGAGGCATAGTGTGTGTAGGTGCATCATCTGTGATAGTGCGTGCAGTACTCTGTGGTGTGTCATCGTGTACTTGTGCATCTGGAATACTTGACTGACCCCTAAGCTCTTCTAATACTACCTTGGTGCTTGGCTTGTGATCTAAAATATAATCCTCCTCTAGAAATCTGGAATTGATGCTGACCACCACTTTCTGATCCTGAGAACTATAAAATAGACCAGCTCTCATTCCTTTGGCATAGCCTACAAATAGCATAACCTTTGATCTCGCATCTAGCTTACCTGCATCTGCCTTAAGTACATGTGCTGGATAACCCCAAATCCTGAGATGTCTTAGACTAGGCTTTCGCCCAGTCCACAACTCTATGGGTGTGATAGGCACAGATTTAGATGGTACGAGATTAAGGAGATAACATGATGTCTCTAAGGCATAACCCCAAAACGAGTTGGACAACTCACTATAACTCATCATCGATCTTAACCATATCCATAAGAGTCCTGTTCCTCCTCTCTGCTACACCGTTCTACTGGGGTATGCCAGGTGCAGACAACTGGGACTGAATACCCACTTCTGACAAACAGGACCTAAATTCACTAGAGAGGTATTCACCATCACGATCAGATCGTAGGGTATTGATACGCTTACCCAGATGCTTCTCCACCTCAGCCTTAAACTCTTTGAACTTGCCAAAGCATTGAGACTTATGGTGCATCAGGTATATGTATCCATATCTAAAGTAGTCATCTATGAATGTCACGAAATACTCATAACCTCCTCTAGCCCGAACTGACCTAGGCCCACACAAGTCAGAATGAACAAACTCTAAAATGTCTTTGGCCCTATACCCTTTTGCTTTAAAGGCCTATTGATCATTTTACCCTCCAAGCATAACTCACAAGTTGGATAAGTGTCAATCTCCAGTGAGCCTAAGGGCTTATCATTGACCAACCTCTGAATCCTACTAAGGTTACTTTGACATAGTGTTATGTGCTAAAGATAAGTCTATGTCAGAAGGGAAGACTCCTTTCTCTTATTATGATTGGACGATGTGTCATTATTTTCTGTGTTTTGCACTACTGGGAAGTTTGTCTTAATTAGAAACAAATTATCAACCAATGCACCAGAACATATAAGTTTCTTGTTCTTTCTAATAAAAACAGAATTATTAGAAAAGAAAAACTTATAACCACCCACAATCAGCTTAGAAACCGAAAGCAAGTTCTTTCTAAAGCTGGGTACATAAAGATAATGTCTCAAAACTAAAACAAAATATGAAAAGACAAGCTTAACAACTCTCACTACAGCAACTGAAACTCTGGTAGTATCCCCAAGATAGACCTGCAACTCTCCATCTATAAGCAGCTGGTCACTTGGAACCCCTGCAAAGAATAATAAACGTGATTAGTGACTCCTGAATCCACACACCAAGTATCTGTGGGAATCGCCGCTAAACATGTCTCAGTAACAAAGGTGAAATTACTCACACATTTATGCTTTGTGCAACCTTTCTTCTAGTGTCCTACTTTGCAACATCTGAAACACTTTCCTTTTGACTTGTGCTTCTTGGAAATGCCTCTTGTGGGTCCATGATCAACTCCTACCTTCTGGCCCTTCTTCCTCATTCTTCCTGGCTTTGGACCCAGCAGAGGAACCTGAAGGTCAACAGTAGCCAAAGCTTGCTTCTTCTTAGAGAAGAGGCCTTCGGCAGACACCAATGCAGTCATGAGTTCGGGAAGGGAGTATGAGAGCTTTCCCATATTATAGTTCAACCAAAACTGCTAAAAAATGGGAGGCAAACTCTTGGGAATGATATCAACCTGGGTTTCCCCATCGATACCACCTCCTAATACCTTAATCTCATTGATGCAGCTGATCATTTCCAGCATGTAATTCCTCACTGAAGCAATCTCAGCTATCCTAGCATGCACGAGTTTCCTCATAACTGACTGTTTGGCTGCCCTGCCCTGATGTCCGAATATCTCCCTGAGGTTAAGCATCATCTCATATGCTGAGGTCATCAACCGATGCTGGTGAAACAATACACTCGACATAGAAACCAAGATGTAAAACCTGGTCATCTCATCAGCTCTCTTTCACCTAGAGTGAGATTCTCTCTTCTCAGGAGTAGAATCATCAGTGGGCACTGGGGACACTCTTCAACAAGTAGGTACTTGTAACCCTCAGTAGTAAAGACAATGTCCACGTTACGCTTCCAATCAATGTAATTATGACCGATGAGTTTATTTTGATTCAGAATGACAACAAATGGATTGAATGACATATCGACAACAGAAAAAATAAACAACTAAGGTTCAGTATTTTTTTCAAAATATTGATATCCTCAAAAACAATACAATCTCCTACCGACATCTCTCACACCGGGATTAAAGCACGTCACTTTAGGTGAACGTTTACGCTAACCCACATTCGTTCGAGAATAACCTATGTTCAATAATTTCAATATCTGACCAACGATCTTATGATCAATGAAATTAATAGTCGATGCTTTTAGCTGCACACATAAGCACTGTAACCTCTTAGAAGGAATACTACAAATGGTACACTAAGTGTATGCAATTACGTGACTTCTAAGTTTGTTACTTAGGATACTAATGCGCCCTTGTTTAGTGAGCTTGTCGTAACTTTCTCCAATTAAACTCACTATAGTCATCCCTTTAGAAATTCAATCTAGTGATCTAGTGGATTGAAGACTTATCCTTAGGGAAGAAGGCCATTGGCCAGTGCGTAGGTCTATCCACATCACATATGAATTCGTAATGGAGGCCATGGGGATATATGCCAACCCGCTCCCACTTAGATTTCTATGTTTGAGGATTTTTACATTTTAACATGCAATATATGGATATTCACACCCATAAAGCCGTTGGAGTTTTAATATGGGAATAATCTACCTTAGTTAATTGCACATATTTTTAAAAATGATTTGTTTTCGCTCATGCATAAAACGAAAATACACAAACAACAAAAAAGAACATAAAACGGGAAATAAATACATAATTAAACATTTCTCGACTATTATAGCCTTCTCTATCGTTGCTTCCTTTAAACGCCTATTTGACACGTCCCGTCGCGTCGCTCCCACTCATTATTTGGATTTCTCTTAATTCGACTGGGTTTTCTCAATTTTCTAGGTAATTAGGAATCACCCAAAATTACGATAAACAAAAAACCCACGAATACGAGTTAACCAAAATAACGTCTTCGTCATAATACATAAATTCCTATATACAAAGGAGTTCTAGGAATTTAAAGATGACAACATTAGATTAAATCCTACTACAAGATTTATCTAATCCTACACGGCTTTCAGCTTTTGGTTATTACTATTACAGACATTTCAATTAAATAAAAAAATTGAGCCCGGACATGTCCCTGGGTTTATGAATGAAAGTAAAAATCATAATAGCCGGGAATAATAACCACCTGTTAATATATCGACAATACGAAAAAAACAAAGCCAAAACAAAGACAAAACAAAGCCGTGTAATAAATCGAACAAGTATAAAGTCAAAACACTCGCTCTGATACCAATTTGAAGGAAACAGATCTAGCCCGGGTTAAACCAAAAATCTCACTTTCGTGTAATGCATTCCAGAATCAGAGTCTTTCAATTCGGCTCAGGCTTAAAATCATTTCCCCTGAATGGATCTAGGATTATACTAGTTCAATTTATTAAATCGACACATAAAGATTGAATCTTTAAACTAAAGCGGAAACTTTTAAAGATTTTACCTGTGTAGCGTGTCCCTCACAAATATAAAAAACCCACGAATCCACAAAGAATCCTTTGGATGCCTCAAAGAAATCCTGAATACCGTGTGGGCAATAATCTATTAGGAAGTGCTATCAAAGCTCAATAAAACCCATTAGGAAAATCTCTTGAAATAGATAAAAAATTCCCAAAATTGGCCACAACCATCTCGCCGGAATTCTCACCGCCAACCTACCGTATTTGCCACTGATCTACCAAAAAATCAACAAACCAATGAAGCCCACCCCAGCCACGATCTAGATCTTGGTGAAACCGAAGGAACGAGCTAAGAGATCAGTATGCGGGATGAGAACCAATCAGAAAAACTCACCGGATGAACTCGAATCGGTGTTGCCGTAAAAAACCGAACCTGCGGGAGAAATAAAACTGCACGGAAAGAGAAAAATCGAGCAGCCCATTAAAATTTTGAGCTTGGGTTGAATCTAATTCGAGCAAGCGAGAATTCTAGTTCAACTTTGAAAGAAAACTTCAAGAAGAATAAAAAGTTCTCTCTCTAGAACTTTCTCACTCTAAGAGGCAAAACTTGGTATTCTTTGGCCTTAACCTTTCTATTTAAAGTGAGTTCCAAATGAGACCTTGTGGGCTTTTGAGCTGGGCCTTAATATTTGACCTTCGTTGACCCCTTAGTCTTCCCTAGACTAATAAACTCCAATCAAGCCTTTCGAATTAATTTCTTAATTCACATCGTTAATTAAATTTAATTGAACCCTTAGGATTATTTCGTATAACGCACTCTATCAATAAATATTATGTAAACCTTTAGAATTAATTAATTCACTTTGTCGATTAGTCAAACGCCTAATTAGTCGTGCCACCAACGGACCAAGATTTTGATGAATTAATTTCTCAGTAAATTGATGAATCGACGAGCACTAGATCTTGGTATCCGAGATTAGTATCACTCGCGTTTCTTATTATACCGGACATAAAATTCACTAGCAATATTTAGTATAATAAACCTTACAAACTCATCTCGGGAGAACCATCAACCCGGCGAAGCAGTACGTGGATTCCTTCGACTAACAATGGCACACAAAGAAGCCAAACACCACATACCCAACTTACCGAAATTTAGGCCTCAATTGACTGCACCCTTTGGCAAATTAAAGCATACGATATCTAACTCTCATGCTTACTCTAATCTCAAGATTAAGAGATTAGAATACTATGATCGAATTAACTACGCCGATCAGTACAAGTTAATTCAATCCCGAACTGATCGTGCTCAATATGCCTCGGGCACATTCGTATGATTTAATAAGTCTAGATAAACTAATTTCCAAATCACACGATAACCTATACCGATAGTATGTTCAAACTATCTCAACTACGAGCATCAGTTTATATATCAATACTTTAACCAATAACGAGATCTACTGTGCTTTTCTACAATTCATTATCTAGTTCTATGATATAATGGAATGAATCTAATACTGAAACAAAATGATATGTCAATTGGGTATTAGCTTTTGATACAAGCAGTAGATTTTCAATATTCAAAACTAACATTTACTAATAAGGTCGGTGAATTTAATTGATTTGAGATGATGACATGCTGATTCAATTTGCATATTGGCATCCAATTATCTTTAACTATTGGTTTGTAATGTACTATGAGATTAAATAGTTTATGGGGGATTCTTATCTAAGTACTACATTAGAAATTTTATTATTTTCTTTATTTTTATTTATGTTGGTTAGTTTAATTAGTGAATCAATTCTCAAAACCCCCATTCTAGACTATCTAGTAGAAAAGAGGTTAGTACTAGTACATAGTCCCTGAGGAGATGACCCTACTCACTGCTATACTATCAAATCTGTTAAGAGTAGGTCTTTTATATTTGTTGGTTTAATACTCATAAAATTTTGGCACCGTTTCCGGGGACTACATATATTATAAAAACCTTGATTTTATTATTCTAGTGTCTATATTTTCTTTTATTTTTTTATCTTTATTACATTTTTTTCCCTATTTTCTATTTAAGAAGCTTGTAATAATAATGATGGATGAGCAAAATTATTCATGGCAAGGTCACAATGGATTAGGTGCAAGTTACCGACATGGCTACGAGGGAGAGTACCAAAATATGTCCACTTGGCAAGCTCATCCAAAAGATACATCATATGAACAAGATCAAGCAAAACAAAACCTATTCTCTTATTATGAAATTGCAAATTCATAGAGAAAAATTGGATGAATATGAGGCTCACTTTTGAGGAGTCCAAACTCGACTGAGTGAGTTGTTTTCCAAACTACAAGAACAAGTAGATGAGTTTTCTAAACAAAAAGGTGACGGATAAACACCAAATATGATGATTGAGCAATGTGAAAGATCTTGTAAATGTGAAAGTAGAGTTTTTGAATTGGAGAATCAACTTACCCATATGTAAGAAACAATGGACCTAGTGCTGCAAAAATTGTCACAACCACAATGTCAAGGGGTATGTTACGTGCAAGAGAAAGAGCCAATGGATCAAACACCCAAGGATAAGGGCAAAAAGTTAAGTTTTAAAAAAAGATGCTCAAATACTTAAAAAGGAAAGTGCAAGGTGGAACAAACATATAAGGTTGAAGAAAAGATAGTTCAAATGGAGTATGTCCAAGAAGAACAATTGTTAAAAGTGGATTCACAGATAAAACAATTGAACTCCGCGGTCAAGGATGTTTGTCTTCATCTACTTGAGAAAGAAAGTGTTCAGATACTCTCTTCAACGACTAATATCAACAATGGTGGGATCCTTCCAAAAAGTCATGCCAAAAGGGGAACACATAACAGACAAATTGGTAGGAATTGGCAAATCAATGACGCTCCTGAAGCGATGTACACATATCCTGATGATACTAGCGAGGATGAGTATGAAGTCATAGAAAAAATGTTATTGCGAGACCATGCTATGGCATTTGAGTTTCAAAATCCCATTCTAAAAGAATACATGACACCTTAAATTGCAAAAATAGACACCAAGAAGAAATGCATCAATAGTATGAAGAGGAAGAGACGGTTAAAGAGAGAAAAAGCTAAGATAGAGGGAAAGAGATTCAAAGAAAGACTAACCGTTTTAAAAGACATGATGTTCCAAATCCTGAATCGTCAAAAGCCTACAACCAAGAGAATATCTAATCCAGGAAAGGTAAATGCACCTCAAACACAAGGAAAGTGCCATGACGATAGTCAAAACTACGTATACCATCCGCCTTAAAGCAAACCATCTCACGTCGAGTTACAAACGTAAAACAAGCGCTTCAGGGAGACAACCCTTACTTTTTATTATTATTATTTTATAAGTTATTTCTGTTTTATTGTGTTAAACTTGTTTATGGGGCTAAGTTTTTTTCATGTTAAGTTTTGAGTTTCTGACTCGTAGATTTTCGTGGTTTTTCTTAACCCTATAGAAAAAGTTTTAGTGTGTTTTCTTGTAGTTTTTTTATGTGATCGGTAATTATCTATTGAGTATTAGTGTCTTCACACTGTTTATGGAGTGTTTTGAAGGTTTATAAGAGGCTGGGAGATGTGCTGTAAGAAAATTCCAGAAGTGAATTGTTCCCGCAATATGGCCATGTCAAATTATGTCACTTTTTTGGGAAGTCTAGACAGAAGTGAATTGTTCCCGCGACATGCCCATGTCAAATTATTTCACTTATTTGGGAAGTTTAGACATAAGTGAAGTTTGCTCGCAACACGCCCATGCCAAAAAAAAAAAAAAAAAAACTTTCATTTTCTATTTTTTTTTTCCACCCTACTTAAGGTTTCTTTTCTTTCCCTCTTAGACATAACATCAACAACAACCCATTATTGGGCAGTTATTCTCAAACCCGTCTTCACACCACCACCGGCCTTCACTTACCCAGCCGCCTACGAATACCTTCCCGACAGGTTAGCCTTGATCCTTATAGCCTAACCTCCACTACTGCCGTAGCAACAAAAACCCCGTTCTCAAGTGGCGCCGCGACCACCACCAGCTCTGGTTCACGACAAATGATGTGTTTTCCGGTCTGACCACTCCAGTTCACACAATCACTACCGGTGGATCCCGAGTTTTCCTTCCGTGCTCGTTGTTCTTGCTCATCCTCATTTTATTTTCAATTTGGACCCTCCCAAGCCCTAGTTTTTCTCCATTAGTTTCTCTTTTGTTAAATTCTTTACGTTTGGGATTATTTGAGGTTTGGGTGCTGATTTTCATATCTTTTGCTGTTGATTAATGGTGAGAATAAAGGCAATGGCCAAGAGGACAATGGATGTGATACATGATCAGCTTAATGGCTTTCAAAACATAATTCAAGAAATGAACTTCAATCTGCACACTCTTTGCATGCATGTGGGCATTACACCACCAATCCCTTCAATATAGAGAAGCTTCTCTTCCCCTTACTAACTTTTGTTTTCATTTTTATTATGTCTTTGTGGTTTTTTTTTTTTTTTTTTTTTGGGATCTAAGTCGTGGTTTTCAAACATTTACGTAGCGGATTCATGCCTAATCTGATTTTAGTGTAAATTAATTCTATATTCAAAACAGGTAACTCATACCCTTGAACAGTAATCGGTTGATCGATCATTTGAAATATGATATCATTGATCACCACAAATTCTTCCCGGAAGAATCCTCTACTCTCAAGCACTGGAGCCCTCACAGAACGGTTGCTTGCCCTTTCAAGTCTGCAGAGTGTTTTGGATTTTTCTGTTTGCCTGGTTCTCTATTTTGCTACGTCTCACGTAAGGAGAAAATTATGAAAAATTGGATGGGTTAATTAGTGAATAATATCCTTTGTATAGATATCACTAATCTTATACCCTATTAAACCATGCATCAAGCCAATTGGCCCATGGATCAGGCTGATGGGTCAATAAGCACCAAAACTGTAATTTGGTCCCTTGATTTATCAGCCTATCCCAATAGCTCCTAGGTACTTAATTAAATCTTAATTAATACCACAGAACTTTCAATAATGTTTAACTGAACCATTTAAATAAACATTATTTACCTAATCATAACAATTATACTTAGTGCACCCACGATTACATATTCTGTATCATTGAACTCCCCTACGTGTGATCCTGTAAGCCCGTTCTAATATCGGCAATAGATAACTCAATTTAATTGATTAATCCGTAAGTCATTACTGGTCTCTAGCAAGACATTTGACTACCGAATTTAGAACTCAGGGTCGAATGGTGATTCAACACAACCGTCCGAGCATACTACAAATGATCCTCTACATTGATATCTCATTTAGCATAAGACATGGAACCATCATCCTTATTTAGCTAAATGTTTACTTGATCTCTTAGTGGCACTGAATTTCATCAAGCAAATGATAACAGTTATTATTCCTTGGGCACAATCATGCACTTCTCAGTTCACTATAAAGTGGCAAAGATATCATCACTCACTTAAGAGAGACTTGTAGTCCCATCACTTCACTCACATACCTTAGTGTGATTCATAGCATACCCAATCATACCCGTACTTAGCAACCTGTTACGGCCCCGTTAGGCGTATGTCAAAGTACACTACTCTTCACCTAAGACCATGTAGTGATTTCTGGTATAAGGATTCTAGTACGAGTACTACTCAAAAGAATCACTCATGATCTAAGTAGTCCATGGAGTTTTTCTTTTGGTAGATCGATCCAATGATATGTTGTCTAGCATATTCATTTATGTTTTTAGTTGATGTCACTACATCATAGCTAGTGAAACTCTACCATCACTAAAGCACACTAGTCTTATCATATTGACATTCCCACGTCAATAACGGACTAGGGATAGTTTTGTACTTAGAACATGTTTTGCTTATTGGGTTTCAAAACCTGGACATTCTGAAGGTTCTGTCATAAGCATATGTTCTAGTACATGGATTATTTCATTAGTTATTTTTGCACAAGAATATTAAACTGATGAAATTAACTCATTTGATATATATTATTTAAACGACAAACATCTATATAGCCCTTATAAGGTCACATACACCAACAATCTCCCACTTTCCCGCTGAAGGGCTATGTTCTAAACACTTTAAGACCAATCTCTATTACATGTCTCTCAAACTTAGACTGTGAAAGAGCTTTTGTGAGAGGATCTGCATTGTCTTCTGATCCTATTTTGCATACTTTCACATATTCCCTATCGATAATTTCTCGTCTGATGTGAAGTCTTCGGAGTGTGTGTTTGGTCTTTTGGTGTGACTGGGGCTCCTTAGCTTGTGTAATGGCCCCGTTGTTATCATAGAAGATGTCTTTCAGATCTTGGATACTCGGTATCACTCCTATGTCTGCCACAAACTTTCTTAACCAAACATTTCCTTTGTAGCATCTCATGCAACAATGTACTCGGATTTCATTGTATGTCCTGCCATTGTATATTGCTTTGAGCGTTTCTAACTCATGCCCCACCATTCAGTTTAAACACGTAACCTGATTGTGATTTCATGTCATCTCAATCGATCTAGAAAACAACATTGGCGTAACCTTGTACAATGAGCTGTTTTTGTCCTCCATGCACTAGCATTAATCCTTTAGACCGTCGTAAGTACTTTAGGATTTCCTTGACTGCAGTCCAATGAGCCATTGCTAGATCTTGTTGGTATTTACTAGTCATGCTAAGTGTATATGCAATGTTCGGGCTGGTACATAACATGGCATACATGATGGATCCTATTGCCAAAGCATAAGGGATTCTACTCATCGTATCCCTCTCATCTTTAGTAGAAGGACATTGGTTCTCCTTTAAGAGAAGGTCATGTCTGAACGCTACCATACCATTCTTAGAGTTAGACATACTGAACCTCTTCAATATCTTTTCTATGTACTCTTCTTGACTTAGTCCTAGAAGCCTCTTAGACCTATCTCCATAGATCTTCATCCTTAGTATTGTCTCGGCTTTTCCTAAATCTTTCATAGAAAATAGACTCCCCAACCATTGTTTGATCTCTTTCAACATGGGGATGTCATTTCCTATGATTAGGATGCCATCCACATATAGGACAAGAAAAACATTCTTGCTCCCACTAACATTCTTGTAAACACAAGACTCATCTTCTTCTTCTTCATGAAGCCATAACCTATTACTGCCTCATCGAAATGAAGATTCCAACTCAAAGATGTTTGCTTCAATCCATAAATTGACCTCTAAACCTTGCACACTTGGTTAGGATACTTCTGATCGATGTATCCCTCAAGCTGTTTCATATAAACATCCTCGAGTAGGTTTGCGCTTAGGAAAACCATCTTAACATCCATCTACCATATCTCATAGTAATAATACGCAGCTATAGCAAGCATTGTCCTAATGGACTTGAGCATCCCGACAGGAGCAAAGGTTTCATTATAGTCAATACCATGATTCTGTCTGAAACCTTTAGCCACTAGTCATGCCTTGAAGATCCTTCCAGGTTTTAACTTGAAAATTCACTTGCAATCGACAACTTTTGCCTAAACATTAGAATAAATCAAAGTCCAACTTTATTGTCTCTCATGAATTACATTCCAGACTCCATGGCATGTAGCCATTCAACTAAATCTGGACTTTCTAAAACTTGTCCATAGGTCATAAGTTTACCAGGATCCACCAAGATCAAATCTAGATCGTCAGTCACGAGAAATCGGTATCTCTCATGTTGTTGACGAGATCTACTAGACCTTCTAGGTTCTTGTGTTGTTGGCTCCGATTGCTCATCCTTATGAGTTTCCATACAAACTTCCATCGAAGTTTCTGTAGATGGATCTACACTCCCATATGGGTCTCAAACCTCTTCGAGATCTGTTCTACTCCCACTGTCTTTCTTGTGAAAAAACTCTTTCTCTAAGAAAGCAGCCTCTAGATTAGTAAACACTTTGTTCTTCGTTGGGTTGTAGAATTGATATCCTTTAGTTTCCTTAGGATACCTAACAAATAGGCATTTGTCAGTATTAGGTTCAAGCTTATTATTCTGTAAACACTTTACATGAGCTTGACAACCCCAAAATTGTAGATAGGACATATAGGGTTTTTGGCCCATTCATATCTCATATGGAGTCTTATCTACTGTCTTTGATGGAATATGATTTAGTACATGAGCAGCAGAAAGGAGTGTGTTGAAGGAAAACAGAACAAGCCTGGGCTAAATCAAAAATCTCACTTTCGTGCAATGCATTCCAAAATCGGAAACTTTCGACAAAGCTCAGGCTCAAATTCATTTTCCCATGAATGGATCTGGGCTTATACTTATATAATTTATTAAATCGAAAAGAAAAGCACAAAGAATCGACCTTTAATTAAAGTGAAAAACATAAAGGTTATACCTTAGTAGCGAAGTCCTCAACAATAAGAAAAAATTCCGGGCAAGTGAATTCCACAAGAAATCCAAAAGATAACTCCAAGAAACTTCGAATATTGCGTGGGCAATAATCTATCGAAGTGTGCTATCAACGCCCACGAAAATCCACAAAGAAAATCCCTCGAAAAGACTAAATCTGCCCAAAAGATCAAACCTTTAACCCGAAAAACTGCTGCCCACTATTTTTCTCCACAATAAAATCGAATCCACTTCAACTCCGGTCACGATCTGGACAATCGGGATTGTGGATCACCAACCCAAGGAAGAGATCAACACAAACCCAGCTGGATCAAGCACCCCGGAGTGATTGAGGTGGCCGCCGAACTGAATTAAGAAAGCCGAGCAATATCCGGCCAAATGATGGAAAAATCCGGCCAAAATATTTTTTTTAAAAAAAACTGGGCAGCAATTAAATAAAATCCATCAATGGGCTATCTAAAAGTTTGATCTTTGGACTTAATCTAAATCGATAAGTGAGATTCCAATTTCGTTTTTGAAACAAACCCAAGAAAGGAAGGAGAGTCTCTCTCTAGAACTTTCTCAATATAAAGGCAGACAAAATGTGTTACAAGATTTTCTTATGTTTCTTTCGCCTTAAGCTTTCTATTTATAGGGCTCTTAAGGAGACATAGTGGGCTTTTGAGTTGGGCCTTTTAATTTGATTTTCGTTGACCGCTTAGTCTTTCCTAGACTAATCAACTCCACTTGACCCATTTGAATTAATTTCTTAACCCACTTCGTTATTGTAATTTAATGGAACCCTTAGGATTAATTAATTCAAATAGAATTAATTTCTTAATCCACTTTGTCAATTAAATATTAATTAAACCCTTAGGATTAATTAATTCACTTTATCGATTAGTCAAATAAATAATTAGTCGTACCACTATCGGATTAACTATGGAACTACCGCTAAAAAATGAATTTACATAACACCACTATATTTTCTTCTATCTCCCCACATTAAAGATCCAGTGCTCGTCAGTTTATCAATTTACTGACAAACTAATTTACCGACTTCTTGGTATCCGAGATTAGTACCACTCGACCTTCTTATTATACCGGACATAAATTCCACCGGCCGGGTTTAGTATAATAAACCTTACGAGCCCATCTCGGGAGCACCATCAACCCGGCGAACCGGTACGTGGATTCCTCCGACTAGCAACGGCACGTAAGTAGCTAAACACCACATACCCAACCTATCGAGGTATAGGCCTCAATTGACCGCACTCTTTGGCACATCAAAGCATACGATATCCAACTCTCACACCCGTCCCAATCTCGGGATTGAGAGACTGAATACTATGACCGAATTGACTACGCCGATCAATATAAGTCAATTATATCCAAACTGGTCGTGCTCAATATGCCCCGGGCATATCCATGTGATTTAATTAGTCTATATAAACTAATTTCCAAACCACACGATAACCTATACCGATAGTATGTTCAGACTATCTCAGTTACGAGCATACTTTTTATATATCAATACTTTAACCAATAACGGTATCTACTGTGTCTTTTCATACCCCATTATCTAGTTCTATAATATAATGGAACAATTTAATACTGAAACAAAATGATATGTCATCTGTGGATATTAGTTTTTGATACAAGCCATAGCTTTTCTGTATTCAAAACTAACATATGTAACCAAAAAATGACGTTAGTAGAGTTGCTTGGTCTATCATTGATTGAACCATATCTAATAGGGTCTGATTCCTCCTCTTAGATACACCATTCCATTTAGGTTTCTCCGATGGAGTTAGCTGTGAAACAATTCCACATTGCTTTAGACAGTCATCGAACTCATCACTCAGGTATTCACCTCCCCGATCGGAGTGAATAGCCTTAATCCCTCTATCCAACTGATTCTCTACTTCATATTAAACACTTTGATCATCTCAAATGTCTCACTTTTATAACCATATCCCATATAATTACGAGTGAAAGTGATGAAGTAAACGAATCCACCTCTGGCTTGTGTACTCATTGGGTTACATATATCTTGTTGTATTAGAGCCAATAGCTCACTAGTCCTTTCTTATTTCATTAAATGGACTCTTTGTCACTTTTCCTTACAAGCACGGTTCACATGTGTCATGAGATTCATAAACAAATGACCCAATGACTCCATCTCATGAAGTATTTGAACACGTTTCTAGCTAATGACAGTGTCATACGTATGAAGGATTTTTCTTGACACACTTTACATTTTCTCTTCCAATGACATTCATTTCAATAGAAACATGTAGTGTCATTTTCGGGTTTAGTCTTAGAATCTGGCTTGGCATTGGTAGTAGTCTTACTGTGTGCCTTATTGTTCTCAACAAATTTTTTTTTTTTTTGCCTTGCCCTTGAACTTTCTCTTGTTCACTTTGCCCATTTCAGCAACCAACACTTGATTACCGTTCTCAAGGGTCTACTCAACAGTTTTTAGCATCTCATACATGTTGATATTTACCACAAAATCATTGTACTCATCTGGAAGTGAAGCCAATATGACATCAATGTCTAATTTTCTGGGCAGAGGTACACTAGTCTGTCTTGAGTATCAGTATACCCTTTCAGCTTGATTAGATAAGTACTCACAGAAGAACCCTTTATGATCTTACAAGAAATTAATGCTATCATTGTAACGAACCTTTCGTTACGGGTCTACTCTTGGAATATTTTTCCTTAGTGACTAATTAATATGGAACGCTTCCATATTCATGTTTTTGAAGCAAGCCTCACACATGTCACATTCTTGGATTTGGTCTTTTTGTCCTCTAAAAGGCTTTCGAGCAACCTTTATACCATTTTTTGGGTGTTTCTGGCAAAGTAGTTCTAAGACATAACGCTTCCATTCTTCCTTTTAAAATGTTTCTTATGGACTTTAGTGCAAGACAATGCCATTTATTCTACAAAAGAATGATGCAAAATTTTAGAATGAGTTTTTAATAAGATCATTCCACAATAGCCAAAATTAAAATCCCGTACAATTTTGTGTTAGTGGTAGATTGTGGACCGAAAATCCACAAAGAACCAAACCCCAGTCTTGTTTTGGCAAGTATCATACGGATCGGGCCCTTTTGGTAGACAACGTTCAAATTGCATCTCATACAACTTAACACTTTCCAATTGCATCACAATGCAACTTTTTCGTGATAGGGTGAACATTCCAAATGTTTGACACTATCCTATCATTACAAAAACTGCATCCTAGTCAACCGTTGGGTTGTACACCTAGGACCGATCTTCCTAAGTCAAACCATCCCTCGAAACTTCACATCAATAGATACCCAAACAGTTTTTCCACCCTCACTGGTAGTGATAAAGTTAGGTACCATCTTATGTGACAACTCACATCACAAAGAAAACATTACGACCCCTAGTCACCCCAAGCGGTTCATATCAGATGTTAGATGCCTTAACGAGCCCTCAAGTATAGAAACAAATTTATGACTTTGGTTTTTAAGTTTTTCTAATTCAAACTTTCCCTCGAAGCTTCACTTTAATAGATACCCAAACAGTTTTTCCACTTTCAGTGGTAGTCATAAAATTGGGTACCGCATTATCTGACAATTCGCCTCACAAAGAAAACCTGACGGCCCCTGGTCCCCAAATGGTTCATATCAGATGTTCAATGTTTGACGAGCCCCCAAGTGTGGAAGCAATTATATGACTTAGGTTTTAGGGATTTAGTTTGAACGGTTTAACATGCATTTCATTTTTCATCATTCACAAAATATATAAAATAAATTTCAATCAATTGGGCTTCTATAGTCTATTACAATTCCTTTTAAAATACTTGGTCTTCATTGGGCCATCTCTGTTGGGCTCCAACTCCATGACTCCATCTTGGACTCCTTGGAAATTTCTTGGGCCTAACTTCTAATCTATTCTATTACAATAGATTAATAGGCTCGCAGGCCCAATGTAATTGGCTTGTAGGCCCTAAAAGAAATAAATCAAGCCCAATTCATGCATGAAAAACACATAAAATGCAAGTGGTTCATACAAGCCTATTTTAATTAAGCTAATCAATTTTAAAGGATTGTGTAACTTTTACACTATTAAAATTAATCATGTCATGATCAATTTTAATCAATCCCCATGTTCATTCATTTTAGTCAAATGATGCATGAACATCTTCACATGATTATGTATGCATTTCACAATTTAAACACTTTAAATTTGAAAGGATCTTACTATTTGTAGTACAAATTTTCTATTTGTAGCACAAAAAAAAAGTTAAATGACAAAAATGCCCTTAATATATGAATAAGTTATATACTTTACAAAATTCAAAAAATATCTCAAAACATACAAAAATCCCTCAAAAATCTTACAAAACACTTCCAAATTGTTCAAAAAAATGTTCCAAAATCGTTGAAACAAATTGAAACACAGATTTCATTCAAGTTGGGATAGAGACTACTTCAAAATTTACGAAAAAATGGTTCGAATTTGATATTTTTGTATTATTTTTATCATGCTGCATAAAAAATTGCACATGTTTTGCTATTTTATTTGGTAAAATCGCCCTTAATGAGCGAGACGTAATATTAAAATCGCCCAGTTTTGGCAATTTTTTGTCTTCAATTCGCCAATTATTGGCGAAATGTTTGTGAAAAATAGCCTACGAGTTGCGATTTTCTCTGCAAAAATCGCAATGTGGGTGCGATTTTTGTAGAAAAAATCGCAAATTGTAGGTGATTTTACCCAAAAAATTCCCACATTGTTGTTATTTTTTATATAACTCTTGCACATTGTGTGCGAGATTTATTTGAAAAATCACACTTTATGTGCGATTTTTTATATGAAAATAACTTATTTGCTACAATTTTTTAGAATTATATATTTTGTATGGTTTGTAATTGTTTATGTAATTACTTATTATTAGTTTTAATTTGATTAATGACGCAGGATCCAAATGGATTGCTCGACCTTCAGAGGGATATGAGTCACGATTTTAAGTGCCCTGGCTTTTTTCCTACTCAAGAAGCAACATACACTTATTATTCGGATTTGGCTCTTACATTTCATTTTGAGCTGATTAAAGTAGGGAAGTGTAATAAGGGAAAAGGGGTCACATATCGTTGCAACAGATTCAGAGATCCGGTTGAGCAAGGGTCTCCCCCCAAACAGAGGAAGAACACCAAACGGCGAGGATGTAAGTGTATGTTCAAGTTATATTGCAAAGAGGTGAGAGATAATGGTTGGTGGGTCAACGTTACACCAGGTGCGAAGTCAATGCACAATCACACTGTTATAGTGTATCCAGAGGGTCACAGACAGCTCAGCCGCTTGAGTGATGATGCAAGGCAGGTTGCTAGAACGTTGAACAATGCAAATATGAAGCCAAAAATGATTCGGAATCATCTTGTTGAGACGCATCCTGAAGATAATGTGACAGTGAGGTAGCTAAACAATCATAAATCTGATGACAGGAAAGCAAAGTTTAAAGGTAGAAATATTGGGCAGCAATTTGTTCATTACGCCGAGGAGAAACGTTATTATGTAAAAGTTTTGATAGAAGAGGGCACAGATGTGATCACACATGCATTCATAGCACATCCAATGTCAATTTAGTTGTTGAACAGATATTATTGGGTGATTGTGGTGGATGCAACATACAAGACCAACAAGTACAAGATGCCACTTTTTCAGATCATAGGTATGACTCCTTCCAATAAGAATTATAATATTGCATGTGCCGCCCTTTTGAGAGATGAGAAAAAAATTAGTTATGATTGGGTGTTTGAACAGTTGAGAGAGTTTTTGAATGTTGAAAATGTTCCTAGTGCTATTGTTTCTGATCGAGAAATGGGTTTGATGGATCCTATAAAGGATCATTTTTTGAGATCACACCACCTGCTATGTTTGTGGCATATCGACCGTGATGTTGATAATCAGTTGAAAAAGCTTGTTGGTGAGGGTGAAAGGAAAAAACAATAAAAAAGCTTTGAAAGGCAATTGTTAATGCGCCAATAGTTGAAGAGTATGAATTGTTACTGCAGCTTATGAAGGATAGTTATTCTACAGTTGCACCGTTTGTTGTTGTCTACTTGGAGAGGACATGGCTGGTCTACAAAGAGATGATTTGTAGGGCTTGGACAAACAAAATTCTGCACTTTGGCAATACTAGTAGTAATAGAGTGGAGAGTACTCATACTGCACTTTGGCAATACTAGTAGTAATAGAGTGGAGAGTACTCATACTGCACTGAAGGATTGGATGAATGCTGGCACCCATTCACTTGACACGTTATTTGGTGTGATTGACGGCCATGTCAATTACCAGTTATCGCAGATAAAGGTAATTTTATTACTTAGTTTAATTCGCTACTTACTTTATTTATTTAAATTATGCACTTTTAACTTGATTATTTAACATGATTCTATACTTACTTTATTAATTTAATATATGCACTTTTTACTTTATTAATGTATTTTTAGGAAATGCTTGAGGCATGCATTTCTAAGAAAGCAACCGCTATGTTGTGTTTTCCGTATGAATTATTGAATGGTCATGTGTCGCACTATTGTTTGGAGTTGATCAGCAAACAAGTTGAAAGGATTACTAAGTTGGGCAATAACTTGTTTGAGCGATGTGGCTGTGTCTGCAAGGCTACACATGGGATTACTTGTGCATATGAAATTTGGAAGTTGAAGGAATAAAACGACACGATCACTGTTGAAATGGTGCACGAGTTTTGGAAGAGATTGACGATTGAGACATCTGAAGTGGGTTCGAACACTATTTTTGAGGAACTTAGGTATGATTTACATTATGTATGTTATTTTTCGATGTTATGATTTATTTACATACATTTTTATATGTTGTAATTAAATTTTTTTAACAGATTCTTCCGCTAGGAAATCGTTCCTAAATTCGAGAGCAGTCCACGTGTGGTCATGCGTGATCTGATTGTCACGATGAACGCATCGCTTAATCCTGACAATTCAAGTGTGTTTGAGCCAGCTATTTTGTTAACATCAAGGGGTCGCCAAAGATTACATCCATCAGTGAGGCGCGAGCTGAGTGCTCGCGAGAAAGTTGCACGTCGAAATAGTGCATCCAGGATATCATCCAAGAGATCGTTGCAATTTGAGGAAGGTAAGCATTGTTTTTGTCAATTAAGATTCACTATTTACTTTAATTTTCTAAAAAAATAAAATTACAATAATTGTTTATTTCCAAATTGCAGTTAGAAGAGACAGTGAGAGTAGTCCCCTGATACCACATTATGTTCATCCTTTCTGTAATGGCATTTCGGACGTAGAGTCAGATGGAAATTGCGGATTTCGAGCTTTCGCATTTGGTCTCTATGGAAATCAGAATGAATGGAGAACGGTTAGAACTGCGTCTATTGGAGAGATTCTTGTGCATTAGGATACTTACATACCGTTTCTCCGTGTTTGTCTACCACCCACTCTTCCTCAGGACACTGATCTTAATTCTTGAAGAATTGGTCGATTGAATCATTTTTATCACCATGTGATAGTGCTGGCTGGATGACCTCCCCCACGGACATGTTTGCTATCGCCACTTATGCAAACTCCTTGGTAATCCATCTCAGTATCGCTCGTGGTTGTTGTTTCTCCATTTTACCTTTGAGGCCGTTAGGTGGTGGCAGAAGACCATCTCGGCAGATAGCCATTGCCCACGTCCATGGAAATCATTATGTCCATGTCAGTTTGACTGATGATTGACCTGTCCCTCCGTTGGCATACTTGTGGAAGTATCATTGCGATGATGTTATGGCGCAATTTACAGAATCTCCTGAATTTAAAAGGAGGCTCGACCACTGGGACATGATTTGTGACATTTCACTTTGATTTGTATATTTATTTTGTTATTTTTTTATAGTTGTTATTACTTAGACTTCAAATTATCATTTCATTAGTCAAATTACCATAGATAATAGCTAAATGAAATACAAAACACGCAAAAAAAGGGTATTCGCGAAATATATTATTGCTACAAAATCCACGAATACCAACAAAAAGAGTACAATAATACAATTATCCAGGTAAATGCCATCTATCCATCTCCACCCTCAACATAGCCTCGTACTCATCCGACTGGGGATATCCACCATCTCTAATGATCTGCAGAAACTCCTCATATATATGCGTAAATCGGCTCACCACTACAAATTAAACACATTGAAATTATTAAGTTCAAATTTTATATAATAATATCAAAATATTATTAACTAAAAAAAAAAAATTACTTACATAATCTGTGTTGGTGCGAGGCGGAACTCCACCAACATCAGCGGGGGGTCCATCAATGAACAGATACGGGTGGGAGTGCTGCCGATACCATGTGACGTACTCATCTGTGGATGCGCCGGGAGAATGACACGGCTTAAAGTCCTCAGTACGTAAATTACAACTACGTACTGACTGCCATAAACTCTTGGCGAACTCTAAGTCGAAGTCCACACTGTAACCCCCAATGTACGGCCTATACGTTGCCTTCGGACGAAAGATGAGGAATGGGATATCCTGCACGTACCCTAACTTCCGAACACACTTATCTGGCATGTATGGCTCGACCTTATCACCACATGCGATCAATCCCCGGTACGTGGTGATCGGGGTGCGTCTTGCGGATACTGACCGTATAGGGTCCATGTCACCTGTAATATATACAATTATGGTCAGATATTTATTAATATTTACAATTTAACTAAAACTTTAATTATAAAAAGTACAAAAATATTTTCCTCGGGTCTCAAATGGTCAAATGCATCCCGGTATCTCTGCAGACGGGCACTCGTGCCCTGTCGGTGGCCAATAGTCCAAAAAGCAGCTCATGGAGTATGGGGATCATCAGACATAGGCACGGAATGCGGTCTGAACGCTCAAAAATGCTCATATATCCATGCCTGTAACAGTGTCAGACAACCTGCCATCCCGCTGCAGCTACCTCTACTAGCCTTACCTAAATGCCTATATAAGTATGCTAGTGTCGAGGTACCCCAAGCATGCTGCTGAACAGTATGCAACTGGCCCCTAATCTGCACAATATGGTGTGGTCTAAACCTATTGGAACTCTTATCCACAAATAAAGTAGAACCAATAGCTAGCCACAACCAAGCCTCCACATCATAAGGCAAGTGCATAGTGCCCGTCTCTAAATGCGACCGTCGCCTAAGCACGTAATCAGCGACTACCCCACCATCTGAGTGCATCACACACCAATCCCTATCCCGCTCAGACACCTGTAGCAAATCTCTACACAGGCTCCACATCACTGACTTGTCCGTACAATCAGCGACCATAGTACCATCAATGGGGATACGAAGTATCTCCCACACATCGTGCAGGAGTATACTCATCTCACTGACAGGGAGGTGGAACGTGTTGGTATCGGGCTGCCAACGCTCAACAAATGCACATATAAGGGGGGCATATATGGAAGTGTGCATGGTATAAGGCAGGTGAGACAAACCGGTCGCCCTCAATAATGTCTGCCAGTCATCGGGCATCGCAGCAAACCAAGAAACTAATCGCTCACATACCCCTGCCCTATTGTGGCATCTCAAGGGCAATCTAGGTGCTACAGCCGCGTCACCCTCCTCACCGTCCTGTCTATACCTATAAGCCATATGGCCCTTCCAACTAGGTATAACTGACCCATCAAAAGGGCCACCCGTACACGGCACAGTCACAATCCAAGACGTATCGCTCCTCCCACGCTTATTTGTAACTAATTTCAAAAAATATTTATAAATAAAAAAATCAATAATTTAATTCAAATATCAACACATAATCATATAATCAAATTATATAAATAATATAACTCACCAATATAATTCAAATAACAACACATAATCATATAATCAAATTACATAAATAATAATAATCAAGAATACACTCCAGATATTAAATAAGAGAATTAAATAAATATACATGATATTAGTCTGAAATTTAAAACGGACCTCGTGTGGGCTCCGCATCATATGCTGAGGATGAAGGAAGCTCCTCCCCGCCTATGAAAGGCTGCTCCTCCCTATCGCTATCCTCATCTACCAACCTATGGAGAAGGATACCTCTCCCTGCCTTCTTCTTCCTATAAGAAGCAATGGGCCGCTATCGCGGGAGAGACTTCCCCCCAACCTGCAACAAATTTCATCAATACAACATTAAAACTACGAATAATAATTAAAAACATGAAAAATATTAATAATATTTAAAATACTATTTTTGGGTAAAATCGCACGTAAATTGTGATTTTTTTGGTAAAATCGCACCTACAGTAAGGTAAAAATCATATTATTTCATTTAAATTTTTGGAAATCGCGTAGAAAATCGGCACAGATCTGTGATTTTTTGGGGTAAAATTGAACCTTGCATATTTGTGCCAATTTTCTACTCGATTTCCAAAAATTTAAACGAAATAATACGATTTTTACCTTACTGTACAAGCCTTTCCCCCTCCCGGGACCCCGTGGTGGTTGATAGCCGCCTGCGTCCATTTTATGATTTTTTCTATGTTTTTTGGATGGTCTGAGAGATTTTTGTTGAGAGAATCTGAAATGAAGGATTAGTTTGTATGGTTTCCCAACCAATTATATAACCAAACATGCAGGCAAAAATCGCACCTATTTGGCTATTTTCTGCTCAAAAATCGCCCATACTTGGCATTTTTTTCCCCAGAATCGCATGGTTCATGCGATTTTTGGGTGTATTGTCACCCCACTTATCCGATTTTTTGGTAAAAAAATAGCCCCCTATTTGCCATTTTTTCTGTTTTTATCGGATTAGTGTGACGAATTTTCAATATTATATCACGCAATTGTGACAATTTTTTTTATTTTTCTCGCAAATTGACGGCGATTTTGGTCAATGTTTTCGCAAATTACAAGTAATTTGTCATTGCAATATCTAATTTTCAGTTTGTAAGGGCATTTTAGGTATTTTATCAATTTTTTTGTGGTATAAATAGTAAATTTGTGCTACAAATAGTTTTCCAGAATTTGAAATCATAAATAAATCATATAAAGGCACAAATAAATGAACTAATCTCATTAATTAATTGTTTTATTTATTATTTAATTATCCTAATTTCAATAAAATAATTATTTAAAATTAAAATTTTAAATATTTACTAACTATCCTAATCTCATTAAGATAATTATTTAAAACTAAAATTTTAAATATTTTCTAACTATCCTAATCTCATTAAAATAATTAATTTAATTTAAAATTTTAAACATTTCAAACTTTAAAATCAACCTTATCTCAAAGATTTTAAAGTAAATTCTAATTAATTATCATTAATCTCATTAATATAATTAATTAAATTTTAAAATTTAAATATTTAATATTTTAAATATTTTGATAGGATAAGAATTTAAATTTAATCCTATCTTAAATTTAAAATCAAACCAGATAAGATAATTTCATTTTATCCAGAATTAAAATTTAAAATCTTATCAAATTAAAAAATAAAAAAAAAACTCTTTTCTGAAAATTTCCAAGGCTATTTGGTAATTAATTCAAAATTCTGGGCTAAGATTTGAGGAGGATATAAAGTCCAGGGCCTATTATCCAGAGGATATAAAGGCCATAGGGTTTCAAGGGCAGAGGGGCAGTTTAGTAATTTAAGCCCATTAAGGCATATGCCTCTTCCGCCTATCTCATCCCTTGTGTTTCCTGGGCGGCGGGGCAATTTAGTAAATTCACCCATTAGGGTTTTTGCCCCAGCCGCCACCAACCCTTCTCCTTCACCCTTTTTCTGGCGAACAATTCTCGGCGCTGATCTTCTCTCGCGCTGTTGCGAATCCGCAGCTGCTGGGTTTCGTTCGGTGGCCAGAACATTTCTGGTCCCCCAATCGGATTGAGATCCGGTCGTTACCTCGTCAAATGAAGCACTACCCAGATCGGACCAGTCAGAGATGATGCAGCCACTGGCTATCTCCGTCCCGATTGATGTCGCGAAGACATGCGAGTAACGAGAATAAATGGCGACCGACCATCGGTGCCGATCGGAGATGCAGCCGACCTCCGATAAGAGAAAACGAATCGCCCAGAAATCCTTTCTGGCGATCCCGGTTTCTCGGCGAAGACAACAACCAAAACCCACTTTTGAAATTCGCCGAAAAATAACTTTGGTTAATTCATTTTTTCAAAAACAAAAACCCTTCAGAAAAAGCAAACCTTTTCTGGCCAAATGCAAAAACAAGAACCCAAAAAACAAATCAAAACCAAAATAGCCCAAGAACCTTTCGAAACCATTTAATCGAAGAGGGAAACAAAATTTCTCCATCAAAAGAAAGACAAAAAAAAAATTCTTTTCCTTTTTGAAAATTTTCTGACCAAAACAAGCCGGGACTCTTCCTGCTAATTTGCCCAGTTTCCGGTAGAAATTTTTAAGAAACCCAATTTGTCCAAACCGTCCAAAGAAAAGGAAAAAAGGACAATAAATTGTATTTCGGACGGGTCTTTAAAGACAATCCAGAAAAAGGAAAAAAAATTGATTCTTTTCATTAGGAAACCCAATTTTCCCTTTTCTTTTCTGGATTACTATTTCTATAACTAAATTGCTATTTGTATCACAAAAAAAAAAAATGATAAAATGACCAAAAGGCCCTTATGATGGAAAAATGTTCGAAATTGCTAAGTATTGGACAAAAACGCAACTAAATTGCGTTTTCACCATGTTCAAAAATGCAGATATTAACGTTTGTAACATGCAAAATATAAAGCCGATGACGTTTTAATACAACAAAAATGTTAAAATGCTACGATACTAACAACCCAAAACGTACCAATTTAACGTTTCCTGGCAAACAAAAACGTCAGACCACAGAGTTTCAACCATGGGTCGCTTGTTAAAATGGTGCAGTTTGTCCATGGTTCACTCACTAAAATGTCACGTTTGTGACTATCCCAATCTAAAATGCGAATATTTTTTTTTTTAAAATGCGAAATTATTTTGAAAATGCGAATATTGAGCGATTTTGACGGCAGAAAATTCAGAAATGGACGGAGGAGATGGCGAATCATCGCAAAGACATGGCACGGGCAAAGGTCCAATAATAAACAAGGTAAAAATCGTGCGGCAATTTATGTTGTTTTTCGATTTTCTTCGCATTATCTTCCCATTTTTGCGATTTGAGTTGCATTAAACACTATTTTTATGCGTTAATTAGGTTAGATATCGCATTTTGGCTGCGTTTTAGGTTTGTAGAAACGTATTTTCATAGAGATTTTGTAGTAAATGACCGTTAGTATTTGAGTTTTGGCCTATGGAAAACGCATTTCAGTGGCATTTCGTTCAGCCTCAAACGTCGGCCGATGACGTTTTGTATATACGAAAATGCACATGTGGTGCATTTCTAATCAAGTTAAACGCTGAGTAGTAGCGTTTGACTTTGACAGAAACGTACATTAACTGCGTTTCATAGTACTGAAAACATTAATAGGTTGCGTTTTGTGTGCTATAAACGCTGATTTGGTGGGGTTGTACAATTTGTACTTATTTTATTAATTTTACTTTCACATTCTACATTTTTAATATAACGGTTTATATTTATTTATTTAGGGTGGCGCTAAGTTAAAGTTGCAAGTAGATAGGCAGCGTCCCACAGCTTCTGCTAGAAGGCAGAAGGTACCAGTTAGGAGAGGAGGTGGTAGAGGGACCGATGGAGGTCGTGGGGGAGGAGTATCATTATTTCTGAGGGAGGGCGAGGAGGTGGAGGTGTAGGTGTCGGACGTGAAGGTGGTGGACGAGGAGGTGGAGGTGGCGTTTGAGATGGTAAAGGAGGTGTTGGTGGCGATGACTCCTCATTTCAGTTGAGGGATGAGTATTATGATACTACTAATTTCAGTATTATGATAGTGAGGACGAGTCTATTGGGCTACAGGAGGAGGAGGAGCAGCCGCAGCAGGAGGAGGGCAGTGGGAGTGGACGCCCACTCGATGAGCAGGGTGAGGGGGATACCTACGAAGGTGACCCTTCTCACCCACACGCTGAACGGACCGTCCGGTATAGGAATCCGGGCGACGGACAGTTCAAGGAGGTCGATCCTGCTTCAGGTACATGTTTGAATTTATTTACATAATTATTTATAATAATTATTTTTTAATTTAATTGTTTATAAAATTAGTTTATTGATTGATTTAATTGTGTATTTTTTATATAGTTCATTATTTATTTTAATCGCTTATGTATTTGCATTATTTTACTTATTTTTTAATTACATTAATTTGTTGTTGTAGTTATTAATTTTAATTGATATTGATTATTAATTTCATTAACTAGCACCACATCCAAAAACACATAGCACCACGTCCAAAAACAACAACTTGAACACCGTTCAAAAAACACCTAACACCATGTCCAAAAACAACAACTTGAACACCGTTCAAAAAACACATAGCACCACGCACAAAATCAACAATCAACAGGTTCACAAACACTTATCACCACATCGAGGACAACTACATTGAATTAATTGTATGTTTTTTGTATAGTTCATTATTTATTTTAATTGCTTATGTATTTGCTTATTTTACTTATTTGTTAATTACATTAATTTGCTGTTGTAGTTATTAATTTTAATTGATTTAGATTATTAATTGTATTAACTAGCACCACGTCCAAAACCACCTAGCACCACGTCCAAAAAAAACAACTTGAACACAGTTAAAAAATACCTAGCACCACACACACGAATCAACAATCAAGACGGCCACAACCACTTATCACCACATCCAGGACAACTTCATTGAATTAATTGATTTAATTTTAAATTGAATTAATTTGTTATTTACTTGTTTATTTTAAGTTGTTTAGTTAAATTATATATTTATTTATATGAGTTTTATATTTTGTCAATTTAGTTCACCCTAGGAAGCGCGTGAAGCAGGATTGGAGTTGGTTAGTTACAGGGCCCGTAGAGGGGGGCCCTATGGATGATAGTTTGATCCCTAGTTTTTTAGGGCATGTGGTATCTAGGTATTGGCAGGCGGGGGTGCCTACCAGATACCACCTTAGATGCCACAATAGGGATAGTATGTATGATATGTTCGAGAGGTGCATTACATCCATGACGGTAGATGGTGCACAGATTTTGAGCGGGATTGGACTTGGACACCTTCCCCGCATTATGCACCGAAGCATGATGAGCCTCTCATCAATGTGTTTTTGGAGAGGTGGCAGCCGGATACAAGTTTGTTCCACCTCCCATTTAGAGAGATGACCATCCTCCTACACTATGTGTAGGAGATTTTGAGGATTCCAATAGATGATCGATTGATCACTGAGGTTACACCGTTTTCCACCATACTATCATGGTCTAGGGGTTTACTTGAGATTCCTCCAGAGGAGCGACTAGATGGTGATTTGTACAAGAATGGTGGATTTTCAACGTAGAGGGTGATCGAGAGGTGTATGCAGCGTGCCAGGGACGATTCTGATGTGGCCGCTATTGTATGGAGTCTTATTGGGACTTGTCTGTTTACAGACAAGAGTTTCAATAAGTTTATGCCAGCCCTTGTAGTATAGGTTTGGAAGGGGATGGATCAGGGTGGACAGGAGGCATGGGGCACAACGACATTTGCATTCCTGTACCACCATCTAGGGTGCATGAGTCGCTACGGGACATAGAGCTTCGCTGGATGCATGACTCTGTTACAGTCATGGATTTACAAGCACTTCCCTGATTTCAAACCCCATCTGATGCCCCTCCCATTGCATGGTACACAGGCACGTGCGGCGAGGTGGGCCATCGATAGCCACCGTGGTACTGAGCAACGCCTGAGCTCCATATGCCATGCGCTGGACAAGATGACCGCGGACATGGTTAGTAAATATTTAGTAAATATAAAAATTATATTTAGGTTTAATATAAGTTTTATATAGTTTATTATTTAAGTAATATCAAATAATTTTCAAAGGTTACCTGGATGCCATACTGTCAAGACGCCATAGCGAGGACACCGAGGACCCTGTACCGAGGACTTATTGCCAACAGGGATCACATTGAGCCATACATGCCCGATCGATGCATGCGCCGGCTTGGATATGTTCAATGGATGCCGGCTCGCTTCATCCGTCCAGGCAGGGACACTTACCGCGGCTACACTGGGAGGCCATATGTGGTCAGACACACCGTGAAGTATGTCGAGTCATCTTGGAAGGAGTTTGAGACGACATCCATAGGGATTTTCCTCATAGGGAGGCAGCCGACTGGTGGGGCTGTTCCTCGCAGTGCGTGCGTGGATGGGTATTTACAGTGGTTTAGAGAGCGTTTATGTCTGCGCGTCCTTCCTGTCGATCCTCAGGCTGTTATAGAGCCACGTCGACCCCGTCGTGCCGCCTCAGAATTTGTAAGTATTTATTTACATTTTAATTTATTTTTTTATTAAATTCAATTCAATATATGTGCCTTTAATATATTGTTTATATATTTGTAGTGGATGGGTCAGTTTGGACAGCATCATCATGCACTATTAGATGCAGTGCGGGAGCGAGCACCAGATTTATACGCGTAGTTCGCACCTGGAACTGCAGACTTAGAGGATGAGTTTGACTGATCCATTTGATGTGTACTATTTATTATTTGTTCATACGTTGATTTTATAATTTATTGTATACTTGAAACATATAATTTATTGTATAATTGAACCATATACTGTATTTTATATTTGATCCATATAATTATTGTATACTTCACCCATATAATTTTTTCTATATTTGAATTCCATGTCCCAAAAAGATATCTAACCACGTCTATAGCAACTAGCACATCGTACAAAGAAAACAGCGATATGATCAACATATAAATTACATCAGGTTATTAAATTTTGTTGAAGAACAACAACTAACTAAAAAAAAAAAATTTTAAGTTACAAAATTTACTGCAATGATATGAATAATACAACATATTTCACATAACAATATAGATCCTAGCCATTGCATAGGGCAGTCCAAGCATTAAATCTAGCTTCCAAATTTCTTGGCCAATCTCCCACACTTTCAGCATGACGCTGATGTTGCCAAACAAAGTTCAACGGTGGGATAGGGCACTCATCGACCACATCTACACGTACGTAATGGTTCCCATTTACATGGGCAAGCTCCATAACCCTTTCAGGTTGGGTGTCGGCACTAGAGGAATACAAAGGTAATACATAATAATTTCCATCTGGACGAGTTCTGCTCAAATGTATTACCAGTGCATTTGCATAAGTGGCGAGCGGGAACAAATCCGTAGGTGTAGCCATCCAATGCTGCTCACCACAGTCTGTGCCTTCGAAACTTACTCGCCTAAGTACCATAGCCACGTGATCACCATCAGGGGGCCTTAACTCCAAAGATTGGAATACACCCCGATACCTGTTCGGATGGCTCGTAATCTCTCCACTCAGTGATCTGCGAGATCCAATATTTACAGTGGCCAAATAGATAAGTAGAATTGAACCATATACAAAATTGTAATAAACATATAATTTATTGTATAATTGAACCATATACTTTATTTTATATTTGATCCATATAATTATTGTATACTTCACCCATATAATTTTTTCTATATTTGAATTCCATGTCCCAAAAAGATATCTAACCACGTCCATAGCAACTAGCATATCGTACAAAGAAAACAGCGATATGACCAACATATAAATTATATCAGGTTATTAAATTTTGTTGAAGAACAGCAACTAACTAAAAAAAAAAAAAAAATTGTAAGTTACAAAATTTACTGCAATGATATGAATAATACAACATATTTCACATAACAATATAGATCCTAGCCATCGCGTAGGGCAGTCCAAGTATTAAATCTAGCTTCCAAATTTCTTGGCCAATCTCCCACACTTTCAGCATGACGCTGATGTTGCCAAACAAAGCTCAACGGTGGGATAGGGCACTCATCGATCACATCTACACATACGTAATGGTTCCCATCTACATGGGCAAGCGCTAGAACCTTTCAGGTTGGGTGTCGGCACTAGAGGAATACAAAGGTAATACATAATAATTTCCATCTGGACGAGTTCTGCTCAAATGTATTACCAGTGCATTTGCATAAGTGGCGAGCGGGAACAAATCCGTAGGTGTAGCCATCCAATGCTGCTCACCACAATCTGTGCCTTCAAAACTTACTCGCCTAAGTACCATAGCCACGTGATCGCCATCAGGGGGCCTCAACTCCAAATATTGGAATACACCCTGATACCTGTCCGGATGGCTCGTAATCTCTCCACTCAGTGATCTGCGAGATCCAATATTTATAGTGGCCAAATAGATAAGTAGAAATGACTCGGAAACCACAATGGTCATCCCCAATGACATCTGACCAGCCTGTACAGTAAGGCTGAAAAAATGTTGGCACACAATGAATGTCTCCACCAAAACCTGTCAAGTAATTTTATTTCATGGAATAAACTTAACTTCATAATGTATATACACGACAAGAAAATATTTTAAAAAAATGCAACTACAAAATTGTAATTAAACATAACAAAAATTCTTATTTACCTGTACGTAATGGAGAATGACCATCGGAGCCTGTATGAATGCGGTGTGAGCGGCCAGTCGATCGGCCGGATGAACCTGAATGACACCTGCCACGTTGGCAACGTGTCGCTCTCTCTCGTGAGCTCTACTCCCGCATCACATAATGATGTAATCTACTTGGTGAGGGAACCCTACACATCTGCCTCTCCAACACTGGCCATGTCAGGGTACATCTCCTCTACATACACCCTATTCAACAGACGAGCCAAAAAAGACGGACTAGTAGAGACTGTAGGGACGACAGTCTCGTTGAAATACCTTAACAAATAAATATATTAAATGTACCATACTTTAAAAAATTATTAAATGTGATATCAAATGACTATTATTAAAGTTCATATATGTACAATGTACCGGATGTCCTCATCAATGTAATTCAAATCCCCCTGTGATGGCACAATGGTCAACCTTTTCCAAAACTCATGTACGTGTGGGAGTAGGGGATACTCAGACAATGACTGGGCCTTGAATATGTCACAAGCACAGGGAATCCCACGTGTCACCTTGGGCACACAGCCACATTGCTTGATTACTGCGCCGGCCAACTTATTCTTTCTTCAAACTTCTTTCCTCAACAACTTCAAACAATGGTGGGACACATACTTGTTCAAATAATAGTATGGAAATCCCTACATACTTGTTTGAGTCGTGGAAATGGAAGCCTCAAGCGAGCCTCTGTTATGGGGTGAAGTAAAATGAAATGAAATAAAACATTCGTAATAAATAGTATTCTAATAAAATTTAATGATATGAACTAATAATGAAATAAAAACTTAAATAATAAAATAATGAAACTAACCCGATGTGAGGGTACAAGTGGCTAAGATGGGAGTCAATCTTTGTGAACAAACTGTCAAGAGAATTGGTGGAAGAATTCAGCCAATCTTTCATAGCAACATGCGAAACCTCTACTCTGTTAGTGGAAGTATTACCAAAGTGGAGAAATTGATTTGTCCAAGCACGAACAAATTTCTCCTTGTGAATGAGCCATGTAGTCTCAAAATAATCAACAGCCAAAAGCTCAATTAGAGAGTACTTAACCCTGAAATTCTGCAATAAACGGTTAAACTCCTCTAAAGGTAGAGCCTTAATAATTTTCTTCCACCAGTTTTCATGGATATCACATGCTAAGTTTTTGTTTCTTCTCCCAATATTTTTTTCCAGCCACGCATTGACATCACGACCAATATGTCACAAACATAACAAGTGATGTGAAGCGGGAAAATGATCCTTAATTTGCTGTAACAAACCCAACTCCCTATCTGTCACAATCACACTAGGTACCAAACTAGCCAGCAGCAACAATCTCAAGTTCCTCATCACCCAATCGTATGTATCCTTTGTCTCATTTCTAACAATAGCAAATGCAATATTGAAATTCTTATTGGTAGGAGTCATACCTACCATCTCGACTACAGGCATTTGATACTTGTTGGTCTTGTAGGTAGAATCAATCCCCACCACCCAATACGATCTGTGAAACATCTGAATTGAGGTTGGATGTGCAAAGAATACATGTGTGATCTCATCAGTGTTCGCATCCTTCAGAATCTTGACATACTACTACTTCTCCTCAGCCAAATGCATAAATTGTTGCCCAATATTTCTACCTGCCAACCCAGCTGTCTTCATCTCTCCTGTCAAATTGTACACTGATTTGATTGGTACTTGGGAATCAGGAAACTGTTTATTAACAGCTTCCCAAACACACTTTGGCTTCACATTCGCCCCAAAATAAATTCAACAACAGCCTTTGACTCTTTTGTAAAATGGCTCAACTGTCTGTGCCCATATGGATGCATTATACCTGTAAATCCCATTTAATTATATTAATAATTCATAAATACTAAACATCAATAAACTTAATTACTATTATGCGTAAATAATGTAATACCAGTGTGATTGTGAGTTGACCCTGCTCCTGGATTTGTATAAACCTTGTGACGTCCCAAGTCAATTCTCTTACAGGTCAACCTGAAGGGGAATTTTGTGCTGCTCCTTCTTGTATTCTTCCGTCTGGTTGGGAGAAGAGCTTTAGCAGGATCTCTCCATCGCTTGCACAAAAAGTAGTACGTGGCAAAGCCTTGATTAACCCCCCTCTTTGTAATGAGGAACTTCAGTCTCTTAGCTATTTTCTGGCAATGTTTCAAAGCCTTACTAATAGTGCGAAACTCTCTGTCAATCTTAAAATAACCACTCAAATCTGCGCTAGGTTCAAGTTCCACTGCCTCTCCTTGATCATGATCCGCCTCATTGTCATCTTCATCCGCCTCTTCATCATCCTCTTCATCATCCTCTTCATCCTCCTCTTCCTCTTCATCCTCATAAACCTCCTCATCCTCGTACTCATCATCATCATCCTGTATTTAAATACACACAAAAACTAAAACTAAACACTTTTAATATTCAATTATACAAAAAAAAATAGTCAAAATTATATACGCAACAGTATAAACGAAACATTTTAACCATTATAAAAAAAATGGAATTCCTACAATTATTTCTACCAAAAACACGGCATATTTATGATTCATAAAATAAAAAATGCAATATATTTTACATAATTTATAAATAAAACGAATCATTTCCACGATTCCTTACACAATTAATGCAACAAGATTTAGTTTTTGTACTAAAAAATGCTGAAGATTTATGATTTTAGTACATAAAAACGTAATACTTTTCATATAATACATATAAAAAACGCATCACTTTTTACATAACAGAAGTAAAAAATGCAACAATTTTTATATAATAACTGTTTTTGACGCAGGAAAAAAGCAATTCAACCATGGTACAATAGCAAAAGTGCAGCAATTACATGCTTCCTAATCATCATTTTGGCGTGTTTCATACTACATTTTTCGAAGAAAAACAAATTACTTTACGATTCAAAAACTTACCATATCGTGATGCTTCTCGTGCTAAATCTTCTTTCGACATCAACAAAATGATAGCCCTAATGTTTTTTTAGTTGAGAATTTGTTTTGATTTGGTTTTCGGAAAGTTGTTTTGTAGTCAAGTGCTATATTTGACGTCACCTTTTTTTCTACTTTTCACTTGAATGTATGTAAACATTTTTGGATGTGTGTACATGTTAAAAACACACCATTTTTACGAGCGAACCATGGTTGAAACACAACATTTTAACGATACAATACCAATACAAACGTACCTTTTAACGAGCAAACCATGGTGGAAACATCCAATTTTAACGTTTTAACGACGGATTAATCATTAATGTATTGCATTTTTATTAAAAGAATCGCACAAATTTAGCATTTTGTATTATTTGAAACGTCATCAAAGCTAAATTTAAAACGTCAAAAACGTTTTTCTATGCATTTTTTATTAGGATGCAAATGTATTTTTATGTCATTTTTTTCAAAAACTTTGTCAATTTTTAAAAAATTTTGTTCATGCCTTTTGGTCATTTTATAATTATTTTTATATTTTTTGTGATACAAATAGCAAATTTGTGATACAAATAGCAAGTCCCTTTTCTTTTTCTCTACGAGAACCCTTTCCGGTAAGCAGCTCACTAAAATTAATTTGAAAACAAACTATTTTTTTAATCAAAATAATTTTAATATTAACAAAAAAATCGTGAGCCTAGCTCTGATACCACTGTTGGGATCTTAGGCATGGCTTTCAAAAATATACGCAGTAGATTCATGCATAATCTAGTTTTACTTTTAATTAATTCAACGTTCAAAACAGGTAACTCTTACCCTTGAAGCGTAATCGGTTGATCGATCCTTTGATTTTGATGCTGTTGTTCACCACAAATTCTTCCCAGGAGAATCCTCCACTCTCAAGCACTAGAGCCCTCACAAAACGGTTCCTAGCCCATTCAAGCCTGTAGAGTGTTTTGAGATTTTTGTGTTTGTCTGGTTCTCTGTTTTGCAATGTCTCGCGTACATAGAAAATGATGACAAATTGGTTGGGTTAATTAATGATTATATAGATATCACTAATCTTGTAGACCCGTTCTAATATCGATAATGGATAACTCAATCTAATTGATTAATCCATAAGTCATTAGTGGTCTCAAGCAAGACATAATGACTACCCAATTTAGAATTGAGGGTCGAATAGTGATTCAACACAACCTTCCGAGCATACTACGTACGATCCTCTACATTGATATTCCATTTAGCATAAGGCATGGAACCATCATCCTTATTTAGATAAAAGTATACTTGATCTCTTAGTGACACTAAATTTCATAAAGAAAATGATAACAGTTATTATTCCTTTAGCACTACCATGCACTTCTCAGTTCACTATCAAGTGGCCAAGATGTCATTTCTCACTTAAGAAAGACTTGTAGTCACGTCACTTGACTCACATACTTTAGCGTGATTCATAGCATACCCAATCATTCCTATACTTGGCAACCTGTTACGACCCCATTAGGTGTATGTCAAAGTACACTACTCTTCACCTAAGACCACGTAGTGATTTCTGGTATAAGGATTCTAGTACGAGTACTAATCAAAAGAATCACTCATGATCTAAGTAGTTCATGGAGTGTTTCTTTTGGTAGATCGATCCAACGATATGTTACCTAACCTATTCATTTATGTCTTTAGTTGATGTCACTACATCATGGCTAGTGAAACTCAACCATTACTAAAGCACATACTAGTCTTATCATATTGACGTTCCCATGTCAATAACCGACTAGGGATAGTTTTGTACTTAGAACATGTTTTGCTTATTGGATTTCACAACCTAGACATTCTGATGTTTCAATAATAAGCATATGTTCTAGTACATGGATCATTTCACAAGTTATATATACACAAGAATATTAAACTGATGAAATTAACTCATTTGATATATATCAGTCAAATGACAATATATAGCCCTTATAAGGGCACATACACCAATATTTGCGATCCTGTTTATGCCTATTTTTGTACATTAGGGACAATGTAGAGTTTTGGTGTGGGAGGATTGTTTGTTTTATTTATTTTTTTTTTTTGGGAAGGTTTTTGTATTTTATTGTGTTTAAAGTCTTGGTGTGGGGGGAGAAGTTATATGTTATATGTGTTGTGTTGGAAAATCGATATACAATGTGTGATTTGGGTAATGTGAGGAAGCAATATAGGGAACAATAGTAGTATTATGTGTTGGATGACTATAACTTTTCCTTATGATGATTCAAACGATGATGCTTGTTTGAGCCTTAAAGAGCAACATTTTTTCTTGTGCTCAATTGTTTTTTTAGCTTGCATATTCTAGAACTCACTTGTTATGCATGTTATCATTGCTTGTGAATTCGATGTACAAAGATGATAAAGGCATTAGGATAAACCAATTTTGACTTGCTTTAAAATCCAACCTTCTATGCTTACCATTAGTTGACCTTTTTGAAACTTGGATCCTATTCTTTGATTGTTAAGCCACTAGAATAAAAGTTAGGCCTGTGTTTAGCTTGCTTTTTCGGCCTAGTTATTGGAACGAGTTTATACATGATTGTTGACTCTTGGTTTGTGGTATGAAAGCGGACATTGCAAGGCAATAGTAGCTCATAAAGAAATAAGTGTGCTCTGCAATGTAAAGATGCCTAACAAGGATTGTTGAAAAAAAAATGAAAATGAAAGAAGAAAAAAAAAACAAAAGAAGCCAATATAACAAGATTCCAATGAATTTGTGTAGCTAGAAAAAAAAAAAATAGAAAGGAAGTGAAGGAAGAGTTAGGCTGAAAATCTTATGGGTTACGATTGTCTTGCATGGGATATCATCGGTAAGATGTTGGAAGGTTGACAATTGAGTATATGCTTTCTTTCGTAATTGTAACCTATGTTTTGTCTTTTGTTTATCCTACCTTGTCCTGAGCCCTATTGTAACCCTTGACGAAGACCTTTTTGATTTGTGCTTTGGATTAATTTGAGTGATGGTAATGTGATATATTTACAAGCTTATAGCAAGAACATGCTATGTGATGAATTTGAGTGATTATATGTCCCTCCAAGACGTTTGAGTGCATGAGAGATTATTTGATTTTGGCGAGTTATGAGGAATTTGGTATAGTCATTGCAAAAGCTTAGTACTCTAAAAAATTTTCTATGTGGATTGCAAATTTTGCTCAGTTATATATTGCTTATTGATTATCCTTTGTGTTTGTTTGGTCTTTTCTCTTGTTGAGTCTTGAGTCATGCTTGGGGACTAGCATTGTTTAGGTGTAGAGGATTTGATAAGCCTAAAATTAGTGGTTGGATTTAGTGTAAATTGAAGGCCAATTATATGAATTTTATTGGCTATATTTTGAATGTAGGAAAAAATGAGTTCAATGGAGCAAAGTGAGCGGTTTGTACTATTTTTGGAGGAAATCAAGAGTTTTGTCCAGATTGAAGAAATATCAAAATGGGCTTATGAGGAGAATCATTTGTGAAGAAAATAAATACTCAATTGCGCTTTATGTTTAGACCCAAAGTTAGATTAGATTTACAATTAGAATTATTTTAATTAGTTTCCAAAATTAAATAGGAATTATGTAGGTTAAAAAATTAGTTTTATATTTAATATATATGTGCGCCGCATTAGGGGCATATACATATATGGTAATTTATATGGTGGTCCTATCGGACCACCATGCAATTTTACTCCTACTGCTACAGTAGCGCGCTACAGTAGCGTGCTACAGTAGTCTTCTTTTCTTTTGTTATTTTTGGCTTTTTTTTTTTGCCTTCCTCTTTGAGACATTTTTTCGTCCATTTTTTTTTCTAAACAATTCAGTATTTTTTTAAAATATTTTTAAATTATCATTTTATTTATTTTATAATTAAATAATTTTAGATATTATGATACATATTATGGACGTTTTTGTTGTATGATATGATTTCTTTTTATATTCTTGATCTGATAACTATAGTCTGTTGATTTGATGTCTACTATTTTGTGATCTGATGTCTATATAATAATGATTTAATCTACCATGTTAAGCATATTTTAGTTCTACTGTATGATTTCTTTTATATTCTTGATCTGATATCTATAGTCTGTTGATCTGATGTCAAGTATTCGCTGATCTGATGTCTATATAATCCTGATCTGATCTCCATTGTTAAGTATGTTTTAGTTCTATTGTATGATTTCTTTTATATTCTTGATCTGATATCTATAGTGTTTTGATCTGATGTCAAGTATTCGCTGATCTGATGTCTATATAGTCCTGATCTGATCTCCATTGTTAAGTATGTTTTAGTTCTAGTGTATGATTTCTTTTATATTCTTGATCTGATATCTATAGTCTGTTGATCTGATGTCAAGTATTCGCTGATCAGATGTCTATATAATCCTGATGTGATCTCCCTTGTTAAGTATGTTTTAGTTTTACTGTATGATTTTTTTTATATTCTTGATCTGATATCTATAGTCTATTGATCTGATGTCTAGTAGTCTCTGATCTGATGTCTATATAATCCTGATCTGATCTCCATTGTTAAGTTTGTTTTAGTTCTAGTGTATGATTTCTTTTATATTCTTGATCTGATATCTATAGTCTGTTGATCTGATGTCTAGTTTTCGCTGATCTGAAGTCTATATAATCCTGATCTGATCTCACTTGTTAAGTATGTTTTAGTTCTAGTGTATGATTTCTTTTATATTCTTGATCTGATATCTATAGTCTTTTGAACTGATATCAAGTATTCGCTGATCTGATGTCTTTATAATCCTGATGTGATCTCACTTGTTAAGTATGTTTTAGTTCTAGTGTATGATTTCTTTTGTATTCTTGATCTGATATCTATAGTCTTTTGATCTGATGTCAAGTATTCGCTGATCTGATGTCTATATAATCCTGATCTGATCTCACTTGTTAAGTATGTTTTAGTTCTAGTGTATGATTTCTTTTCTATTCTTGATCTGATATCTATAGTCTCTTGATCTGATGTCAAGTATTCTCTGATCTGATGTCTATATAATCCTGATCTGATCTCTCTTGTTAAGTATGTTTTAGTTCTAGTGTATAATTTTTTTTATATTCTTGATCTGATATCTATAGTCTGTTGATATGATGTCTAGTATTCTCTGATCTGATGTTTATATAATCCTGATCTGATCTCACTTGTTAAGTATGTTTTAGTTCTACTGTATGATTTCTTTTTTATTCTTGATCTGATATCTATAGTCTGTTGATCTGATGTCAAGTATTCTCTATCTGATGTCAAGTATTCTCTGATCTGATGTCTATATAATCCTGATCTGATCTCCCTTGTTAAGTATGTTTTAGTTCTAGTATATGATTTCTTTTATATTCTTGATCTGATATTTATAGTCTGTTGAACTGATGTCAATTATTTGCTGATCTGATGTCTATATAATCCTGATCTGATCTCCATTGTTAAGTATTTTTTTTTAAAAAGTATTTTTTTTAAAAAAAAGAATTTTTTTTTTTTAAAAAGGATGTGAGTCAAAAAAAAAAAAAACTGTAGCGCGCAACTGTAGCGCGCTAGTAGGAGTGAAATTCATCATACTCCTATAGGACCACCGTAAACGGACTCATATATATAATATAGATATATATATATATATATGTTGGTACGTAAATTAGGGGGTAGTTCTTGGAAAACAAAAAAGTCGGCCACTTCTTGGATTTGGGTTTGCGGCTAATTCTTTTAATTTTTGATTATGTATTTTAATTAGGTTTGATGGTGCTTGGATTTGATGAACCCATAAATTATTTAATTTGATAGTATGTTTATGTGTTAATTATTTTTGGATATTTATTATAGTTTATGCTATTTGATTTATATTACAGTCAAATAATTTATTCGATTAAGTCGAATTGTATTGTGTTGAATTTTCTTATTGTTAATTTAACCAAAAGATAAATGTATTTTTTTAGAAGTTTAAATTAATATAATCTCAATTAGGATAATCTCGTAAGGGCTTACAAATTTGCTAATTAGAGTTGAAGAGGTTAAAATGGCGAAACCTTTTAAGGCCTAGAATGTTGGTTTTGAATCCTAAAACTATGCTGGTATAAAAACTATTTCTCAGTTTATATATCGATTGAATATTTGAGTTAATTATTTTATGTTTTCATATGTAATCTTCTTATATCAAGTGACTAGATGATAAGGTGTCTGGTGTGACACAGTAGATCTCATCATTGGTTAAAGTCATGATATATAAATTAGGCTCATGACTGAGACAATTTTGGACATACTGTTGGTTTAAGTCATTGTGTGATTCATGAATTAGTTTGTCTAAACTAATTGAATCATATAGATATACCCGGGGGCATATTGACCATGACCGTTTGGGTTAAATTGTCTTATACTGATTTGGTAGACTATTCGATCCTAATATTCTGTCTCTTAATCCCTAGACTTGAATGGGTATGAGAATTAGACATAGTGTACTTTAATCTGCTAATGAGTGTGGTCACTTAAGACTTATATTCTCGGCATGTTGAGTGCGCGTGTTTTATTACTTGGTGTACTATTGCTTGTCGAAAGGAAACCATGTACCAGTGCATCCAGGTGATGTTGCTCTCGAGATGAGCTCGTAATATTTATTATACTAAACTCGACCGGTGGACTTATGTCCGGTATAGTAATGAGATCGAGTGGTACTAATCTCAGATTATAAGAAGTCGATTAATTAATTTATCAGTAAATTAATAAATTAACGAGCACTATATCTTTGATGTGGGGAGATTAAAGAATAATTAATTTAGTGGTTCCAAAAGCAATTTTGGTTTGGATGGTAGTGCCATAATTAATCCGTTAGTGGTACAATTAATTTTGTATTGGGTAATTAACAAAGGTAGATTTAATTAATTAAGTAATTAATTATTCCTTGTATCAATTCGTTGTGAATCAGTCCAGGAACAGGATTAAGGATAAGTGAATCCTTGTGTCAGTTGGATGTGAATCAGTCCAGGAACTAGATTAAGGATAAGTGAATCCTTGTGTCAGTGAGATGTGAATCAGTCCAGGAATGGGATTGGAGTAAAACACAAACCCAATTGGAAGACCAATCCTACTCCAACTTAAGGTATCTCTTTTAGCTCTATAAATAGACATAGAGGGCTAGCAATACAATACACAATTCATAAGTTTTCAATACAAGAAAACCAAAGAGAGAAAACTAGATACAGAAAGAACCTGTCAGTTCAATCGCTCCCAAAGCGGCGGCATGTGGCTCTCCCAGCGGCGGCCGGCGTGGTATCTTAGGCGGAAGGTTGCGAGTCAACTCAAGTGGCAGCGGAAATTTTGGACGGCAGAGCCCGGGGATTTTTTCGACGATTTTTCTATGGTGTTTTTCAATTGTTGCTGATTTTGTTCGTTCTGTATTTCATTGCCCATACAACATCAGATCGAGTCTAAGAGTTATACAAGCGAATTCTTAAGGGACACGTTTCAAGAGGTCGATTTCTATCTTTCCGTTTTTATTAATTATCGTAAATTTGTATGCGTGAAAAATCGAATAAAGTGTTAGTTTTGAATATTGAAAAGCTATTTCTTGTATGAAAAACTAATATCCACAGTTTACATATTAATTTTGTTTGAGTATTAATTATTCCTTTATATCATATGCATAGATGATAAGGTGTTGGGTGAAGCACAATAGATATTATCATTGGTTAAATTTATGATATATACACATATGCTTGTAACTGAGATAGTTTGAACATACTATTGGTTTAGGTTATCGTGTGATTTGGATGGTTAGTTTGTCTAGACTAATTAAATCATACGGATATGCCCCGGGCATATTGACCATGACCTATTCGGGATTGAATTAACTTATACTGATCAACGTAGTTAATTCGAACCCAATATTCTAATCTCTTAATCCCTAGACTAGACCGGGCACGAGAGTTAGATATCGTATGCTTTGATTTTCCAAATGGTGCGGTCAATTGAGCCCTAGATCTTGGTAAGTTGGGTATACGGTGTTTGACTTTTTGGTGTGTCGTTGCTTGTCGAAGGAAACCATGTACTGGTTTGCCGGGGTGATGTGCTCCCAAGATGAGCTCGAAAAGTTTATTATACTAAACTCGATCGGTGGACTTATGTCTGGTATAATAAGAATGTCAAGTTGTACTAATCTCGGATACCAAGAAGTCGATGAATTAATTTTTCAGTAAATTTATGAATCGATGAGCACTGTATCTTTGACGTAGGGAGATAGAAGAATTACAAAGTGAGCGCGAAGTAATTTCATTTTTGAGCGGCAGTTCCATAATTGGTCCATTAGTGGTACGACTAATTATGCATTGGATTAATAGACAAGGTACCTTGGATTAGTTTTATATTTAATTGACAAAGTGAATTATACAAAATAATTATAAGGGTCGATTAATATTTAATTGACGATGTGGATTAAGGAACTAATTCGAAAGGTTCGATAGGAGTTGACTAGTCTAGGGAAGACTAAGGAAGTCAATGAAGTCCAACATTAAGGCCCAACTCAAAAGCCCACTAGGTCTCCCTTGAAACTCCTTATAAAGAGCTAATGTTAGGCATTTTGAAGACATTAAGAAACCTTGGAGGCTAAATTGCCTAGAGTGAGAAAGTCAAGCTTAGAGAGAGAACTTCATCTTACTAATTGAAGTTTTCTTTCGAAGTCGGTTTGGAGAACTTTCTTCTTCGATTAAACTCAGCCCAAGTCCCTCGATTTCGATTTGCACCGCCTTGATATTCCCACAGCCGCCAAGTCTGTTTTTATGGCGATCTACTCTGTCGACCGTCGGACTTTCGAAGTGCTTAATCTAAGTTTGCTGCGTTGTTCTCGGTCAGTTCGATCGGTGATCTACCGTTGTTCTCGTTCAGATCATAGCCAAAAGTCTTAGTAGTTGTGGTGGTTTCCGGCGTTGTTGGTGGTGGCCTGCGGTCATAGATTTGACGAGTTTTTCGAAGCATGTTTCTTTTGGATTTCTTTGTTAGTGCTTTTAGTTACCCTGTGGATAGTCGCCCACTAAATTTCGGGGATATCAGAGTTATTCTCAGGATTTGAAGTGGTATTCGCTGTTTTCAGGCTTGGGATTTCTTTATTGCTAAGGACACGCTTCAAAGGTATAATCTTTAAGACTTCTGCTTTAAATTAAAGATTTAATTTTTAGCATGTCATTTTAATAAATTGAATTCGTATAAGCCTAGATCTATTTAGGGGATGATTTAGAGTCTGGGCCAGATCAAAAGTCTCCGATTTTAGAATGCATAGTACAAAAGTGAGATTTTTGGTTTAGCCCAGATCAGATATGTTTCTTTCATAAAGTAAAACTAAGATTTGGTGCTCGTGTGGTATTTCAAAAGGGGTTTGAATCGGATAGCATGAGTGCTCGGGTTGGATTGAAAGTTCCCGATTCGGGAATGCGTAGCACGAAAGTGGAATTTTTTATCGAACCCGGGCAGACAATTCCTGCAATTGGTATCAAAGATAAGGTTTTGGCTTTGTGTTGTTCGATTTTTTGCACGGTTTCTTTTATGCAGGTGGTTTGTTATCTCGGCTATTAAGATTTATGTGTTTATATTTTATTACACCTCAGGACATGTCCGGGTTGGTTTTTTGATATGAATGCATGTAATAGTAAAATTGCGTGCTGGAAGTCGTGTAGGATTAGATTAAATCTGTAGTAGGATTTTTTCTATGTAATTGTCATTTTTATTTTTCTATGTAATAGCGAAAACGTTGTTGTAGACTATTTGAATTCGTGGGTTTTGGTATATCGCAATTTGGGTGATTCTTAGGATTGCGTTGAAAACCAAGAAAATTCAGGCGAATTGCGAAGAGATCAAATAACGAGTGGGAGTAGAACAGAAGAACCGAAAGGCGACGCCGGCGAAAGAATCGCCGACAGAAGTTGTCTGCAGCAGAGCGCGGCACTGCGCCCGCGAGCGCGGGTCATATTGGCAGCGCATGCGCGGCCCAACCGGACGTGCACCTGACCCATTTTTTCTAAGGTATTTCTGAGATCCAAATTTCAGGCTCAATCCGTCAGAGTGACGTGAGGGGACATGAGACAAGGCAACAGATGAAATCAATAATTATGAAAACCATAATAGTCGAAAATTTTAATTATGCATTTATTTCCTATGTTTTTATGATCTTAATTATTGTGTACATGTTTTAATTTGTGCTTTATTTTGATGCATGATTAAAGCATGTGATTTTATGGATGCGTATAATTTAGGATTAGTTAATTGCATGTTTAAACCAGAAAAACCCTCATTCTATGAATCTAAGTGGGAGCGGGTTGGTAAATATTCTCATGGCCTTTATTACGATTTCATAAGTGATGTGGGTGGACTTGCACGTTGGCATTGGGGTCTTCCTCCAAATCAGATGATTCTTATTCATAAGATCACTAGGTTGAATTTCTATGTAAGATGACTATAGTAAGTTAAATTGGAGAATGCGACACCCTCTCTATTTGAGGTGCACTATCCTAGGTAAAAAAACTTAGAAGTCACGTAATGGCATATGTACGATTAGTAGTATTCCTCCCATCGAGGTTATGCTGCTCTTGTGTACGGCTAAAAGGCATTGACTATTAGTTTCATTGATCAATAGATCATTTGGTCAGATAGTGAAATTAATGAACTAGGTTCTTCTTAAATGAATATGGACTAACACATAAATATCCACACTATCGGTGGATTTAAATTAGATTATATTGTTTTGAGGAACACAATAGTTTTGAATTTTTTAAGTTTAATTTTCTGAAATATTTTTTGTTTATTTATTTCAATTATCGATATGGCTTTCAATCTTTAGCTACGATATTAAAAGAGAACTAATTAACTGGTCCAAATTTTGTCGATTGGAATCACAAATTGGACATTGTCCTAATGGCTGAGCAGTACAAGTTCGTGCTCACTGAGGTGTGCCCTAAAATTCCTACTGATGAAAAGCCTCGAGTATATAGAGAAGCCTATCAGAGGTGGAGAAAGGCTTATGAGATGGCAAAGTGTTACATTCTGGCTTCCATGTCGAATGTTTTGCAACAGCAACATCAGTCCATGATCTTTGCTTTTGACATAATGGCTAATCTGAGGTAGATGTTTGGTCATCAAAGTTGGGCGGTGAGACAAGTAGTTATGAGGAAGATAATGAACACTAAAATGGTTGAAGGCACCCTTGTGAGAGATCACGTCCTTGACATAATCAGTAACATCAATGAAGTAGAGGTATTGGGAAGTGAGATTGATGCAGAAACACAAGTTGACATGATTCTCCAGAGCTTGCCTCAAAGCTTTGAGCAGTTTCAGCTGAATTACAATATGAATCAGAGAGTCTACACTCTATCCGAGCTCTTAGCTGAATTGGTGTCGACTAAAGGCCTCTTTCAAAAGAAGAAGCAAGCTTTAGTCACAGTCAAGGCTCAAGGTTCCTCTTCTAAGACCAAAACTAAAAAGAAGAATAAGAAGAAGGCCCAGAAGGCTATGGATCATGCACAAAGGAAAAGAAGTCAAAAGGAAAATGTTCTAAGTGCGATAAACAGGACATTGGAAATCAGATTGTCCAAAGATCAAAGGTACGACAGTTTCTACCTTAATTACTGAGACATGTTTAGGTGTGATTCCCAAAGATACTTAGTGTGTGGATTCAGGCACCACTGATCATGTTTGTAATTTTTTGCATGGGTTCCAAGCAACTCGACATCTTAGAGAATCGATATAGAAGTCTACTTGGGCGACACCACGAAAGTGTGAGTCATTGCAGTGGGCGAAGTAGTGCTGAATTTTGAAAATTCTAAGCTGGTTTTTGAAAATTGTCTTTATGTTCATAGTTTTAGAAAGAACCTTATTTTAGTTTCTAAACTTTTAAAAGATGGTTATGAGTTTATTTTTCTCCGATAAGTCTTTATTTATTTGAAGAAATAAGAAACTCATTTGTTCTGGTCCATTAGTATACAATTTGTTTATTCTAAAACCAACTTCTCCTACAAGTCACGCAACAGCAATTCAAACATCATTAAACCATAATAAGAGGAAAGCAGCTTCTGAGATGAACCAGACGTATCTTTGGCACCCTAGATTAGGTCACATTAACCTTAGTAGGATTTAAAGGTTGGTCACTACTAGACCTTTAGGTTCACTGGAAGTTGACAACTACTCAACTTGCGAATCCTGCTTGAAAGGTAAAATTACCAAACGTCCTTTCAAGTACAAGGGGTATAAAGCCAAAAAAGTGTTAGAGTTGGTTCATTCTGACTTGTGTGGACCAATGTCAATACAAGCAAGAGGGGGTTTCAAGTATTTTGTGACATTCACAGATGATTACTCGAGGTACGGATATATTTACTTGATGTGCCACAAGTCAGAGTGCTTTGACAAGTTCAAAGAGTATTGGGCAGATGTGGAGAAATATCATTATAAAAGTATGAAGACACTACGATCAGATCGTGGCGGTGAATACCTGTCTTCTGAATATTGAAATTACATGTCATCGATGGGAATTAAGTCTCAATTATCTGCACCTGGCACACCCCAATAGAATGGTGTAGCAGAACAGAGAAATAGAACTCTTACGAAAATGGTGAGATCTATGATGAGTTATAGTGAATTGCCAAATTTTTTTTGGGGATATGTCTTAGAAACAGCTGGATATATTTTTAACCTTGTGCCATCTAAATCTGTGCCCTCAACCCCTACAGAGTTGTGAACGGGGTGTAAGCCCAGTCTTAGAAATATCTGAATTTGAAGTTGTCCAGTACATGTGTTTAAGGCAGATGCAAGTAAGTTAGATTTAATAACATAAGTAATGTGGTTTGTAGGATATCCTAGAGGAATGAAAGGTGACCTACTCTATAGTCCTAAAGATCAGAAGGTGGTAGTTAGCACTAACGCCAGATTTTTAGAAAAGACTATATTCTAGATCACAAGCCCAGTAGTAAGATCATACTAGAAGAAGTCAGGGGACAATCCACAACTCCCGTTGCACCGGTACAAGTAGATACACCACAAGACACTGCACGTAATATCATAGATAATGCGCCTACACAGGTGGTGCCTCGTCATAGTGAGAGGGTTGTCAGACAACCCGAGAGGTACGTGGGCTAGGGAGAATCCTCAGATTTAGTCCCAGGTGCACACGAACCTGATCTGGTGAACTACAATGAGGCAGTCCGAGATAAAGATGCAGATTCTTGGTAAAAAAAAAATGATATCTGAGATGGGTCAATGGACTATAATCAAGTCTGCGAGCTGTTGGACCTGTCTGATTGTTTTAAACCGATTGGATGCAAGTGGGTTTACAAAAAAAAGAGAAGATCTGACGAAAAGATTGAAACCTTTAAAGCTAGGCTTACAGCGAAGGGTATACTCAGAAAGAAGGTATTGATTATGAGGAAACCGTCTCTCCAGTAGCTATGCTTAAATCTATCCGGATTCTCTTGACCATAGCTGCTCATTTAGATTATAAGATTTGACAGATGGATGTCAAGGAAGCTTTCCTTAACGAAAGTCTTGAGGAATTCATTGCAGAAGGCCAAGAGCATAATGTTTGCAAGCTTAAGAGGTCCATCTACGGACTTAAGAAAGCATCCAGATCTTGGAACATCTGGTGAGATGAAGTAATCCAGTCTTATGAATTTACTTAATGTCCGGATGAGCATTGTCTGTACCGCAGACTTGACGAAAATGTGGTGCTGTTTCTTGTACTTTACGTAGATAATATATGCTTATTAGTAACAATAAGAAAGTGTTAAAGTTTTGCTAGTTACCGCCCCATTTCTTACCCTCTACCGCCCCAATTTGGAATCAAATACCCCTACAATACCCTCTCTCTCCCCCCTTTTAAGTAAAAGGGCAATTTTGTCAAAACCTATGGACTACCGCCCTAAAAACTGAGGCGGTAACTAGTAACCCCCAAAGTGTTGTCAGACGTAAAAACATGGTTGTCTAAGCAGTTTGATATGAAAGGTTTTGGAGAAGCTGGACATATCATTGGGATCAAGATTATTCGAGATCGTAGGAAACGTTCACTGACGTTTTCCCAGACTTCATACATATACGATTATGGCTCGTTTCAGCATGCAAAACTCCAATAAAGGTTTTTTACCTTCCAGACACGGAGTGCATCAGTCTAAAGAGAAGTCTCCAAAGACTGTTAAGGATATAGAAACATGAAGATAGTTCCTTATACTTCTACAGTAGGAAGTCTCATGTATGCAATGTTTTATACGAGGCCTGATATTTGCTATGCCGTTAACATGGTTAGCAGAAATCAGAGTAATCTCGAAAAAGCTCAATGGGAGGCTGTAAAGTGCATCCTTAAGTATTTGCTCAGAATGAGGGACCAAGTTTTGGTCTATTATATGCATGAGCTTATTCTGAAAGGTTACACAGATTTTGATTTCCGAGGCGACATGGACAATAGTAAGTCTACCTCAGGGTATGTGTTTACTTTGGGATATGGAGCCTTAGTTTGGTGGAGTGTTAAGCAGAAATGTGTGGCGTACTCTACCATAGAACCTAAATACGTTACAGCAACAGAAGTAGCGAAAGAAGTAGTATGGCTCAAGAACTTCCAAGTGAACTTAGACGTGATTCCTGAGTTATCGAGGTCTATCAAAGTGTATTGTGACAAAAGGGACACAGTATCCAATTCGGGGGAACCACGAGCCCACAAGGCAAGTAAACTCATAGAGCGCAAGTACCACCTGATACAAGATATTATAAAGAATGGAGACGTCGTCGTGGCAAAGATAGCATCAGCGGAGAACCTTGTAGATCCATTCACAAAGACATTGATTGCAAAAGTCTTTGAGGCTCACGTGGAGGGCATGGGAATAAGATACTTAGTTGAGCCTTAACTGTTCTCAATATTTTGGTATATTAGTATATTAATTGTATTTAGCCAGTTTTATGCTTTTAGCACAGCTTAAGTATTAGTGGGAGATTGTTGATTTTGAATACTAAAACTTTGTTTTTATAAAAACTATTTCCCAATTTATATATATCGATTGAATGTTTTACTTAAATGTTTTATGTTTTCATATATAATCCTCTTATATCAAGTGACTAGATGATGAGGTGTCTGGTGTGACACAGTAGATCTCATCATTGGTTAGAGTCATGATGTATAAATTAGGCTCATGACTGAGACAGTTTTGGACATACTGTCAGTTTAAGTCATTGTGTGATTCGGGAATTAGTTTGTCTAAACTAATTGAATCATATAGATATGCCCGGGGCATATTGACCATGACCGTTTTGGTTGAATTGTCTTATATTGATTTGATAGACTATTCGATCCTATAATCCCTAGATTTGAATGGATATGAGGATTAGACATGGTGTACTTTAATCTGTCAATGAGTGCGGTCACTTGAGACTTATATTCTTGGTAGGTTGGGTGTGCGTGTTTGACTACTTTGTGTGCTGTTGCTTGTCGAAAGAAAACCATGTACCCGTGCGTCCGGGGAGATGGTGCTCTTAAGATGAGCTCGTAATGTTTATTATACTAAACCGACTGGTAGACTTATGTTCTGTAAAGTAATGAGGTCGAGTGGTACTAATCTCGGATTATAAGAAGTCGATTAATTAATTTATCAGTAAATTAATAAATTGACGAGTACTATATCTTTGATGTGGGGAGATTAAAGAATAATTAATTTAATAGTTCCGAAAGCAATTCTGGTTTGGATGGTAGTGTCATAATTAATCCTTTAGTAGTACGATTAATTATGTATTGGGTAATTGACAAATGCATATTTAATTAATTAAGTAATTTATTAATTCTTGTGTCAATTGGTTGTGAATCAGTCCAGGAACTGGATTAATGGTAAGTGAATTCTTGTGTCAGTTGGATGTAAATCAGTCCATGAATGGGATTGGAGTAAAACACAAACCCAATATGAAGACCAATCCTAATCAAACTTAAAGTCTCTCTTGTAGCTCTACAAATAGACATAGAGGTCAGCAATACAATACACAATTCATAAGGTTTCAAGACAAGAAAACTAGAGAGAGAAAGAACCTGTCAGTTAAATGTCTCCTAAGGTGATGGCGTGTGGCTCTCCCAGTGGCGACTAGCATGGTATCTCCAGCGATGGGTGACAAGTCAACTCTGATGATGGTGGAAATTTTGGACGACAGCGGCAAGGTTGTATTCCAGCGAGTTTTCTATGGTGTTTGTTAATTGTTGCTGATTCCGTTCATTTGGTAGTTTGTTGCCCACACAACGTCAGATCGAGTCTAAGAGTCATACAAGCAAATTCTTAAGGGATACGCTTCAAGAGGTTGATTTCTAGCTTTCTGCTTTTATTAGTTATCGTAAATTTGTATGTGTGAAAAATCGAATAAAGTGAAACTAAGAAAGATCCGGTGCTTGTCTGGTATTTCAAAAGGGGTTTGAATTGGATAGCACGATCGCTCGGGTTTGATTGAAAGTTCCCAATTTTGGAATGCATAGCACGAAAGTGGAATTTTTTGTCGGACCTGGGCAGACAATTCCTTCATAGAATACTAATAAGGCAATGGTTTGCATCAATAAATAGGTTGAATTAATAAATGTGATGAATTGACTAATAAGGTCGTTGAATTCAATTGATTTGAATTGAGCCTACTAATTAGTGAGATGATGACATATTGATTTAAGTTCCATATTTGCATCCAATTATCTTTAACTGTTGGTTTGCAAAGCACTATGAGATTAAAGAGTTTATGGGGGATTAAGTACTACATTGGGAATTTTATTATTTCTTTTATTTTTATTTATGTTGGTTAGTTTAATTAGTGAATCAATTCTCAAAACCCCCATTCTAGACTAGCTAGTAGAAAAGAGGTTAGTACTAGTACATAGTCCTTGAGGAGACGATCCTACTCAATGCTATACTATCAAATCTGTTAAGAGTAGGTCTTTTATATTTGTTAGATTGACACCCATCACACATCACACCCCCACACTTAAGGCTTTGTTTGTCCTCAAACAAACTAACCAAGAAAACCAATAGAAAGTGAGTCCAAAATAAAATAATTAGCTATAAGATGGTTTTTCTTTCCCCTTCAAACTAAACATAAAAAGCATTCACTCACTTTGCACTCATGATGTGATATAACTTCGATGACGAAACAAGACAAGCATGATATGGATTCTCAATCAACATCAATTGACTTCATCACCTCACACTACCAAAGATTCACTCAATAATGCTCATAGTGTATAGGCTTATAAATATTCAATAATACTCAAGTGAATTGCATGAATGATCTTCAACCATAAGCTTGACTCAACATCACCTCGTCACCTGCCTATTGCAAATGTAACACATCGATGAAAAGGACTTTTATTAGATATAATGAGGCTGAAAAAATTGGTTAGGGACAAGAAAATGTCAATGCTTGAAAATTGGATTTATTGTAAAGAGAATTGCATTGGTTGGAATGTTTCATCGACTACTTCTACTTGGATTCTTCTTCTACTAATGGAGGTTAAAGGCTTAGATGTCATTTGCTTCCCCATTCTTATTCTTCAAACTTTAAAACTTAAACATTTTTTTTTTACTTTTTTTCTTTTAGAAACTTCTAAAAACTGAAAACTAACATACTTAAAATCCATAAATTATTTTTCATTTCCACATCCAACCACATACAAACTCTTTAAGGGTCCAAAAACTAGGCTTAAAATAGAAAAAGGCTCAAGCTGGCTTATTAGGATAAGAAGATATCAAAGAAAATATGGGGCTCAACTTGGTTATTCCAAGGGGATAAAGATGATTACGGGTAATGTAAAGCAAAGAAAAGGTAAAAATAAAAGCTAATTAATTTCCATCATCAATTCAATGTATCACAAACACGTAAAAGGTCTTGATATGCATGCTAAACTCAAGTTCTAGATTCAATCATTCATGCAAGACAAATCACACAACCAAAGAAATATGAGCAAACGAATAAGATATGCTCAATAAAGGCTCAAATTAAAGCTCACATAAAACAAGGGTTGAAATGCGATTTCATCTCAAGATGTCAACTAAGAACTCACATCATACCTATCAATACTAACCATTTCCATCATATTTCCACCAATCATACAATGCAAATACACAAAACTAGCTTGAAGGGGTCCTTTTGTTTTGGAAAATTTTTTACAAAGTCCAAAATAGAGCAAATTTTTGAAAAATAATACGCAAAATGGACTCATTTTCACTACTAGTTCCTCAATTACCAAGAATGAAGACTTATAACAACTTATGCTCATCCATCACCCCTTTTTCCCAACACTTAAGATATATATTGTCCTCAATGTATCAAAATAAAACACAAGTGGGAAAATTGGGTGCCAATTTATTTCTTTGAATTCATATATCACAATTAAGCTCATGCCTATATAATGTTAGCTAATGTAAACCACTTACACTTTAATTAAAAAATTAAAAATAAACACACCAAAGCAAATAAAAATAACTAAATTACAAGGTGTCAACAAAATGTAGTAAGAAAGTAATAGTGGTAAGGATTCTTAAACTCTTATTGTAAAGGAACTAATTGTGGAGGAAAATCAATAGTGCATGACTCTATAAGCTTTCTTTCTTTCCATTATAACTCGTCATTCTCATTTCTTACTTTCAGAATTATCAATGTCCTGAAAATTGTAACGAATTAGTGAATTTTTAAAATGAAAAATGGCTTCAGCATACCTCAGGGGTTGGCGTCCAACAGGAGTTGGCACCCGGCGGTCGCTAGTATGGGTGGCATGATAGCACGATGCCATCACATTGCCTGGCATTAGAGCCAGTCAATATAAGCCAATTCAATTCACTAAAGCAGCAGTAATAAGCACATGAGGGCGGTGCTTGAGAGTCTTCTCCAGCTTGTGTCCTGTCGGTGGCACGTAGGTGCTCAAATCCTGTTTTTCCTTAATCTTGCAAAATTACTTCCGTTTGACTTTTACACCAAATAATGTACCTGCTACACAGGAAACATCATACTCAAAAATCACCTTGAAATCAATGACTTATAAGCAATTTAGAAATATGAAAATCTAAAATCTATAAAATGAAAAGAAAAGTGCAAAAAATGCTTTGGTTGCCTCACAAGAAGCGCTTTGGACTTTATAGTCTCCGGCTAGACTTGTGTTGAGGTATGGGCTCAAGATCCCTGAAATAACCCTAAGTTACATAAATTCTAATAGAATTTTCTACATGATGCATGACTATTTATGAGAGTTTTGCTACTCTTTGGTGAAGTAAATGCCTTATATTGTGTTATGTGGGAATTACAGGTTTATATCTCGGTTTGTCACGTTTTACCCAAAATCTTTCTGTTTAATGATGAATTATGTGAGGATGGAAGCTTTGGTCAACGCTGATCACTTGTGAAGTCAATGTGGAAGTGTTTGTTGCTAGAAATGACTATTCTACCCCTGCTGTTATTATCTATTTTTAACCCTAATTTGTAATGGTATAAATATCATGATAGAAAGTCTTACAGGCAACCTTTTGTATTAGTTTATCTTTGGGGAAGCCGACAGCACTTTCCTCTCGGGTTTTAGCTAGGGTTTTATCCTGAGGGCGATTAAGCTGATGTTCTAAGCAGTTAATAGTGATTTAGTCCCAGATCTCTTTGGCTCTGGTGGAATTGGGTGCATTTACACTCGTTTAGAGACAATCTTCGGTTCACCTTCACAGCTTGGTGCGTAGCCCTTGCCCCTTGTAGGTGTGACAGGCCTCGTGCTGAGGGAATCTGCAAGTTGTGTTGTGTTTTTATACTCTGAGTGTATTTGTACTCAAATTCCTTTGATCCTGTATATATTATTTTATTTCCTTTCTACAGTGTGATGCTTATTGCATTATTAATCTGATTGCTGGTTTACTCTTTTGAGATACGAATATGTGCTGTTGTTTGTAGTTGAACTGTCAGTTGTAGTCATCTGCTCATGCAGTACTCCAGGCGGTTCTATCCCAGGGGCAGTAAAAGTGAGTAATACTAGATCTGATTAATGGACCGGCTTAATCCTATTGGGAAGTAATAAATCAATGCAGAAAGGATATGAGCTAAGACTGATGGTGGCTAAATCACCATTCTCACATTATATCAATTTATCTTTTCTGTATTTGTTTCTTTGTTGTTATCAATTAATTTGTTCGTTTATTTGATACCTACAAGTTCTGATCCTATTAGATACATGAGTGTTCAGTGCTCCTTGTGGTTCGACACCTTCACTACATAATATAGGATTTGTGGTCCTTAAGTGTGTTAAAAGGGTTTTATTTGTGAGTTGTTATTTTAGCACATCACTTTTTGGCGTCGTTGCAGGGGAGCACGGTAGCCCTTGTGTGTCTAATTGTAAGTTGTTTAAGTGCAGGAGTTAGTGTGTTTATGGTGCGAACAAGAGCAGCTCAAGCTAAGACAGCTACACCAGGAATGGCTAGTGGGAGTGGAACTCAAATAGAGACTGCCAAGACCAAGGAAGTGGTTACAAATGAAGTAGACACTAAGGAGGTGGTGGCTGAAAATATGGCGGAACCACCCACACCAACTTTTGGTTGATTTTTTGAGTCCATATTCCATGATGATAATAGGGCAGAAGGGGGTCAATAATGTTGAATATACAGTGCCACCAACATAGATAAACTTAGTGTTGAATGGTCCAAATTTCCATGGTAAAGATAATGAAGACACCAACAACCATTTGAAAGTATTCATGGATATCCGTAACACGACCAAGATACAACATCTTTATCAGGATCAGATTAGGAGGTTGTTGTTTCCCTTTTCTTTGGGAGATGGTGCAAGTATTTGGTTGAACTCACTGCCCGCAGAATCAATAGATACATTTGAGGATCTCAAGAAGAAATTTTACGCAAAATATAATCCACCATCTAAAATAGACAGGATGATCAGTGAGATACAGGGATTTAGACAGAAGGAAGATTGCAGCTGCATGGGAGAGGTTTCAGATTCTTGTGAGGAAGTTGAAGGAAAACTGAACAAGCCCGGGCTAAAACGAAAACCTCACTTTCATGCAATGCATTCCATAATCGGAAGCTTTCGACCAAGCTCAGGCTCAAATTAGTTTACCCATGAACGGATCTAGGCTTATACTTATTTAATTTATTAATCGGGACACAAAAATTAAATCTTTAATAAAAGCGGAATTTAAAGATTCTACCTTTTGTAGCGAAGTCCCTTGCCTAGAGAAAAAATCCAATCTTTGTTGCGATTACCACAAGAAATCCGAAGAATGACTCCAATACATACTCCGAAATAGTGTGGGCTATTATCTACCGAGTTACCCACGGCAAAATAAGAAAACCCAAGAAACTTGCTTCGCAAAAAAAACTCAAATCTGCCCGGACTAGTCCCTAATCTGCCGGAAAAACAGCTGCCTTTTAAACCCAAAGAAAACCCTTCGATCAAACCCCAAAACCCGCCACGATCTGCACCACTACTACTTCGGATCACCGAGATAATCAAGAGATCGATGCAGCAACAGCAGGATTAGCACCCGGGCTTAGAGTTCGGTCGCCAGCAGCGCCGGAAATACTGCACGCACGATGAAATCGCGATGGTAATGGAGTGAAAACCCAGCGACAGACAGCAGTGGACAACAGCAGGAAAAACCGGGACTTGGGCTTAAGTTTTTCGCGAAGAAGAAAGCTTTCTTAGCTGACTTCGAGAAGAAGTTTCGACGAGGAAGATGAACTTCTCACTCTAAGCTAAACTTTCCCTCACTACCCCTTACTTGGGTATCAAGTTTCTTATGTCTTGACTTGCCCAACAAGTTGTATTTATAAGGAGCTTCTAAGGAGACCTAATGGGCTCTCGAGTTAGGCCTTTTAATTTGACTTTCGTTGATCGCTAAGTCTTCCCGACTAATCAACTCCAATCGACCCATTTAAATTAATTTATTTAACTCACTTTGTTAATTTAATTTAATCGAACCCTTAGAATTAATTAATTCATATAGAATTAATTTCTTAATTCACTTTGTCGATTAAATATTAATTAAACCTTTTAGATTAATTAATTTACCTTGTCGATTAGTCAAATGCATAATCGGTCGTACCACTAACAGATCAATTATGGAACTACCGCTCAAAAATGACTTTATATCGCGCCATTATATTTTATTCTTTCTCCCCACATTAAAGATCTAGTGCTCGTCGGTTTATCAATTTACTGACAAATTAATTCATTGACTTCTTGGTTTCCGAGATTAGTATCACTCGTCCTTTTATTATACCGAACATAAAGTTCACCGGCTGGGTTTGGTATAATAGACTTTACGAGCTCATCTCGGGAGCACCATCAACCCGGCGAACCGGTACGTGGATTCCCCCGACTAGCAATGGCACGTAAGAAGCTAAACACCGCATACCCAACCTACCGAGGTATAGGCCTCAATCGACCGCACTATTTGGCAAATAAAAGCATACGATATCCAACTCTCGCGCCTGTCCCAATCTCGGGATTGAGAGACCGAATATTAGGACCGAATTGACTACGCCGATCAATATAAGTCAATTATATCCAAACTGGTTGTGCTCAATATGCCCCGGGCATATCTGTGTGATTTAAACTAGTTTAGATAAACTAATTTCCAAACCACACAATAACCTATACCGATAGTATGTTCAGACTATCTCAGTTACGAGCATACTTTTATATTTTAATACTTTAACCAATAACGGTATCTACTGTGTCTGTCCACACCCCGTTATCTAGTTCTTTGATATAAAAGAACAAATTTATACCGAAACAAAATGATATGTCAACTGTGGATATTAGTTTTTGATACAAGCCATAGCTTTTCTGCATTCAACACTAACAATCTCCCACTAATACTCAAAGCTATGCTAAGAAGTACAAAAACTGTCCAACCCGCTATTACACTGATGTCATAATGAAATCTCCAGAACACCTTTAAGCTCACTCACATGGCTCCCTCAAGAATCTGACTCCCATGCCCCCCACATGTCTCTCAAAGACCTTTGGGGTCAATGGCTTTGTGAAAGGATCTGCAAGGTTGTCATCTGAAGCTATCTTGGCCACGATCACGTCTCTCCTCTTTACGATCTCTCATATCAGGTGGTACTTGCGCTCTATATGTTTACTCGCCTTATGGGATCATGGTTCCCTCGAGTTAGCAACTGCACCATTGTTATCACAATAAACTGTGATAGACCTAGGCAACTCAGGAACCACATCTAAGTCCATTAGGAAGCTCCTGAGCCATACAGCCTCTTTCGCTGCCTCTGAAGCGACAACGTACTCGGCCTCCATGGTAGAGTCCGCCATGCATTTCTGTTTGACACTCTTCCATACTATGGCTCCACCTCCTAGAGTAAACACAAACCCAGAGGTAGACTTACTCTTGTCCAAATCACCTTGAAAGTCCGAATCTGTGTAACCCAGTGGTATAAGCTCCTGCACTCTATAAACTAGGACATAATCTCTCGTCCTGCGCAAGTACTTGAGAATGCATTTTACTGCCTCCCAGTGAGCCTTCCCAGGGTTACTCTGATATCTGCTAACCATGCCAACGGCAAAGCAAATATCAGGCCTCGTGCACAACATATCATACATGAGGCTACCCACTGCAGAAGCATAGGGTACCGCCTTCATGGCATCTATCTCCTCAGCAATCTTAGGACACAATCTTAGGACACTGCTCCTTAGACAAATGCACTCCATGCCTGAAAGGTAGTGAACCCTTCTTGGAGTTCTGCATGTTAAAACGGGCCAGAATTGTGTCTATGTAGGATGCCTGAGAGAGAGTCAGAGAACGTCTCCTACGATCTCGAATAATCTTAATCCCAAGGATATGTCCAGCCTCTCCCAAATCCTTCATATCGAATTACCTGGACAACCATGCCTTAACGTCTGACAACACCTTATTACTGTTGCCAATAAGAAGGATGTCATCTACGTAAAGTACGAGGAACACCACCATATCACCATCACGCCTGCGATAGACACACTGCTCATCCGGACACTGAGTGAATCCATAGGACTGGATAACCTCATCAAAACGGATATTCCAAGATCTGGATGCTTGCTTAAGTCCATAAATGGACCTCTTAAGCCTGCATACCTTGTGCTCTTGGCCCTTAACAATGAAGCCCTCTGGTTGCTGCATAAAGATGGTCTCCTCAAGACTTCCATTAAGGAAAGCTGTCTTGACGTCCATCTGCCAAATCTCATAATCCGTATGAGCAGCTATGGCTAAGAGAATCCAGATTGACTTAAGCATAGCTACTGGGGAAAATGTTTCCTCATAATCGATCCCTTCTTTCTGAATATACCCCTTCGCCACAAGCCTAGCCTTGAAGTTCTCAACCCTCCCGTCAGATCCTCTCTTCGCTTGTAAGCCCATTTGCACCCAATAGGCCTAAACCCATCAGGAAGGTCTACCAGCTCCCAGACTTGATTTGAGTCCATAGAACCCATCTCAGCAATCATCGCTCTCTGCCAAGAATCTGCATCTTTATCCTGGAGAGCCTCATTGTAGTTAACTGGGTCTGGTTCATGAGCACCAGGGATAAAGTTCGAAGACTCACCCAAACCCATGTACCTCTCGAGCTGTCTCACAACCCTCCCACTACGATAAGGCGCAGCCTGTGCAAGAGCATCATCTGTGATAGTGTGTGCAGTCTCTTGTGGTGTGTCTTCCTGTACTTGTGCATCTGGAATAATGGACTGACTTCTAAGCTCTTCCAATACTACCTTGTTGCTTGACTTGTGATCTAAAATATAGTCCTCCTCAAAAAATCTGGCATTGGTGCTAATCACCACCTTCTGATCCTGAGGACTATAAAATAAACCACCTCTCGTTCCTTTGGGGTAGCCTATAAACAGCATAACCTTGGATCTCGCCTCTAACTTGCCTGCATCTGCCTCGAGCACATGTGCTGGACAACCCCATATTCTAAGATGTCTCAGACTAGGCTTTCGCCCATTCCACAACTCTGATGGGATCGAAGGCACAGACTTATATGGCACAAGGTTGAGGATAAAACATGCTGTCTCCAAGGCATAACCCCAAAACGAGATAGGCAACTCACTGTAACTCATCATTGATCTAACCATCTCCATAAAAGTCCTGTTCCTCCTCTCTGCTACACCATTCTACTGGGGTGTGCCAGGTGCAGACAACTGGGTCTGAATATCCTCCTATGACAAATAGGATATAAATTCACTGGAGAGGTATTCGCCACCGCGATCAGATCGCAGGGCCTTAATACTCTTACCCAGATGGTTCTCCACCTCAGCCTTGAATTCTCTGAACTTGCCAAAGCATTCAGACTTGTGGCGTATCAGGTATATGTATCCATATCTAGAGTAATCATCCGTGAAAGTCACGAAATAATCATAACCACCTCTAGCCTGAACTGACATAGGCCCACACACGTCAGAATGAATCAACTCTAAAACCTCCTTGGCCCTATACCCCTTTGCCTTGAAAGGCCTCTTGGTCATTTTACTCTCCAAGCAGGACACACAAGTCAAATAGCTGTCAATATCTAGTAAGTCCAAAGACCCACTCTTGACCAACCTTTGAATCCTACTAAGGTTGATGTGACCGAGTCTCAGGTGCCAAAGATAAGTCTGATTCAAAGGGGAAGACTCTTTTCTCTTATTATGATTCGGTGATGAGCTACTAGTTTATGTGTTTTGCATTACTGGGGAGTATGTCTTAATTAAAAACAAATTGTCAACTAATGTACCGGAACATATAAGTTTCTGGCCTTTTCTAATAAATATAGATCTATCAGAAAAAACACACTTATAACCATCCAAAACAAGTTTAGAAACTGAAAGTAAGTTTTTGCGAAAACTGGGTACATAAAGACAATCTCTCAACAATAAAGTAGAGTCTGAAAAATAAAGACAAATAACTCCCACTGCAGCAACAGAAACTCTGGTAGTATCCCCAAGGTAGACCTGCAACTCTCCCTCTCTAAGCAGCCGGGTCACTTGGAACCCCTGCAAAGAATTACAAACGTGATCAGTGGCTCCCGAATCCACACACCAAGTATCTGTGGGAATCGCCGCTAAACACGTCTCAGTGACTAGGGAAAATTTGCACATATCTCGAGGCTTTGGGCAGTCTTTCTTCCAATGTCCCGCTTTGCCACATCTAAAGTATTTGCCTTTCGGCTTCTGTTTTTTGGCAATGCCCGCCTTGGGTCCATGATCAGCTACTGCTTTCCAGCCTCTCTTCCTCTTTTGCTTCCTGGTTTTGGGCCCAACAGAGGAACCTGAGGGACCAACAGTAGCCAAGGCTTGCTTCTTCTCTGCGAATAGGCTCTCAGCAGACACCAGTGCAGTCATGAGCTCAGAAAGTGAATATGAGAGATTCCCCATATTATAGTTCAATCTAAACTGCTCAAAACTGGGAGGCAAGCTCTGAAGGATGATATCGACCTGGGTTTCCCCATCAATCGCACCTCCCAATACCTCGATCTCATTGATTCAACCAATCATGTCCAGCACGTGATCTCTCACTGAAGTGCCCTCAGCCATCTTAGCATTCATAAGTTTCCTCATAGCTGACTGCTTGGCTGCCCTGCCCTGATGTCCAAACATCTCCCTGAGGTTGAGCATCATATCGTAGGTTGAGGTCATCTGCTGATACTGGTGCTGCAATACACTCGACATAGAAGCCAAGATGTAGCACCCGGTCATCTCATCAGCCTTCTTCCACCTCGTACATGGCTCTCGCTGCTCAGGGATGGCATCATCGATGGGCTTAGGGGGACACTCCTCAGTAAGCACGTACTTGTAACCCTCAGCGGTAAGAACAATGTCCAGGTTACGTTTCCAGTCAATATAGTTTGGACCGGTGAGTTTGTTTTGGTTCAGAATGACAGCTAGCGGGTTGAACGACATATCAACTGAAAAATAAACATTTCAAGTTTCAGTATACTTTTTCGAAAATATTAAAAATCCTCAAAAAACAAATATAATCTTCTACCGACATCTCTCACACCGGGATTAACGCATGTCATGATCGGTGAACGTCTACGCTAACCCACATTTGTTCGAAAAGAACCTAAGTTCATTAATTTCATTATCTGACAAACGATCTTATGATCAATGAAATTAATAGTCGATAATTTTAGCCGTACGCGAAAATAGCGTAACCTCGATGGGAGGGATACTAAAAACGGTACACTAAGTGTATGCCATTACGTGACTTCTAAGTTTGTTACTTATGATACTAATGCGCCTCGGATGGTGAGGGTGTTGCAACTTTCTCCAATTAAACTCACTATAGTCATCCCTTTAGAAATTCATTTCGGTGATATCCGTGGTTGAAAACTCATCCGATAGGGAGAAAGATCTAAGCCAACACGCAAGTTTAACCACATCACCAATGAACCCATAATGGAGGCCATGGGGATATTTACCAACCCGCTCCCACTTAGATTTTTAAGCTTGAGGATTTTTTACGTTTTAACATGCAATATCTTAACTATGGATATTCGCACCCATAAAACCGTTGGAATTTTAATATGCGAATAATCTACCTTAGTTAATTGCACATTACCTTTTAAAAACATTTTGGTTTGGTTTTCGTTCATTCAAAATAAAACGAAAATCACACAATCAACGAAAAGTCATAAATACGGGAAATTAAAATTAAATAAAATTTCCCGACTATTATGGCCTTCTCTATCGTTGATTCCTTGACGCCTCGGTGACAAGTTCCGTCTTGTCGCTCCCACTCGTTATTTGGATTCCTCGCGATTCGCCCGGGTTTTCTCGATTTTCTACGTAATTAAGAATCACCCAAAATTACTATTAAACCAAAACCCACGAATATAAGTTACCCAAAATAACGTCTTCGTCATAGTACATAAATTCCTATATACAAAGGCATTTTTCTAGGAATTTAAAGATGACATGATTAGATCAAATCCTACTACAAGATTTTTCTAAACCTACACGGCTTCCAGCTCGTGGTTATTACTATTATAGAAATTTCCATTCAAAAATAAAACAAGCCCGGACATATCCCGGGGTTTATGAATGAAAATTAAATTTCTATCATAATAGCCGGGAAACCAATAACCACCTGTTTAAGCATTTCGACAAAAATAATAATGCCAAAATAAAGCCGTGTAATAAATCAAACAAGTATAAGACCGAAACCAACGCTCTGATACCAATTTGAAGGAAAACTGAACAAGCCTGGGCTAAAACGAAAACCTCACTTTCGTGCAATGCATTCCAGAATCGGAAGCTTTCGACCAAGCTCAGGCTCAAATTAGTTTACCTATGAACGGATCAAGGCTTATACTTATTTAATTTATTAATCGGGACACAAAAATTAAATCTTTAATAAAAGCGGAATTTAAAGATTCTACCTTTTGTAGCGAAGTCCCTTGCCTAAAGAAAAAATCCAATCTTTGTTGCGATTACCACAAGAAATCCGAATAATGACTCCGATACAAACTCCGAAATAGTGTGGGCTATTATCTACGGAGTTACCCACGGCAAAATAAGAAAACCCAAGAAACTTGCTTCGCAAGAAAAACTCAAATCTGCCCGGACTTGTCCCTAATCTGCTGGAAAAACTGCTGACTTTTAAACCCAAAGAAAACCCTTCGATCAAACCCCAAAACCCGCCACGATCTGCACCACTACTGCTGCGGATCACCAAGAGAATAAAGAGATCGACGCAGTAGCAGCAGGATCAGCACCCGGGCTTGGAGTTCGGTCGCCAGCAGTGCCGGAAATACTGCACGCACGATGAAACCGCGATGGTAATGGAGTGAAAACCCAGCGGCGGACAGCAGTGGACAACAGCAGGAAAAACCGGGACTTGGGCTTAAGTTTTTCACGAAGAATAAAACTTTCTTAGCTGACTTCGAGAAGAAGTTTCGACGAGGAAGACGAACTTCTCACTCTATGCTAAACTTTCTCTCACTACCCCTTACTTGGGTATCAAGTTTCTTATGTCTTGACTTGCCCAACAAGTTGTATTTATAAGGAGCTTCTAAGGAGACCTAATGGGCTCTCGAGTTATGTTTTTTAATTTGACTTTCGTTGACCGCTAAGTCTTCCCGACTAATCAACTCCAATCTACCCATTTAAATTAATTTAGTTTACCCACTTTGTTAATTTAATTTAATCGAACCCTTAGAATTAATTAATTCATATAGAATTAATTTCTTAATTCACTTTGTCGATTAAATATTAATTAAACCTTTTGGATTAATTAATTTACCTTGTCGATTAGTCAAATACATAATTGGTCGTACCACTAACGGACCAATTATGGAACTACCGCTCGAAAACGACTTTATATCGCGCCATTATATTTTATTCTATCTCACCAACTTCTTGGTTTCTGAGATTAGTACCACTCGTCCTTTTATTATACCGAACATAAAGTTCACCTGCCGGGTTTAGTATAATAGACTTTACGAGCTCATCTCGAGAGCACCATCAACCCGACGAACCGGTACGTGGATTCCTCTGACTAGCAACGGCACGTAAGAAGCTAAACACCGCATACCCAACCTACCAAGGTATAGGCCTCAATCGACCGCACTCTTTGGCAAATCAAAGCATACGATATCCAACTCTCGCGCCCATCCCAATCTCGGGATTGAGAGACCGAATACTAGGACCGAATTGACTACGCCGATCAGTATAAGTCAATTCTATCCAAACTGGTCGTGCTCAATATGCCCCAGGCATATCCGTGTGATTTAAACTAGTTTAGATAAACTAATTTCCAAACCACACAATAACCTATACCGATAGTATGTTCAGACTATCTCGGTTACGAGCATACTTTTATATATCAATACTTTAACCAATAACGGTATCTACTGTGTCCGTCCACACCCCGTTATCTAGTTCTATGATATAAAGGAACAAATTTATACCGAAACAAAATGATATGTCAACTGTGGATATTAGTTTTTGATACAAGCCATAGCTTTTCTGTACTAACAGAAGTGTCCAAGCCATGGTTTTTTTGGGGGCAAAGAATTACTTTGTTTCTAACAGGGATTAACACATTCAGAAAGGAGTCTGGTGGATGCTAGCACTAGAGGAGGTCTGAATAGGAAGACAATAGATTAGGTGAGATATTTATATAAACGGATGGTAGAGACCTATTTCAATTGGTCAAGTGACAGGTATCCACAACAGCCATAGTTTTAGATAAAAAGAATGAGAAACTAGCTGAACTATAGGCAATGATTGAGAAATTACAAGTGCATATGAGTAAGTCAAATATTGTGGCAGAAGTTGTGGTTCAGGAACCGGTGGATAGTGTGGTGGAGATAGCAGGAGTAACTATCTGCTTTTGTGGAATTTGTCAGGGTCCTCACAGGAATATTGATTGTCTGCGTCGTCTAATCAATTCAGGGTACATAAGTTGACAATCTGGTATGGGATCTACTTCATATAGAATCCCTGAAAGAGGTATGTATAACAAAGTAAATTCTAGTGGTAACCAGCAGCATTGGTAGCCTAAAGGAGGAGAAAGTGTTCACACAGGACACGACACGAATGTGGAAAACATGAAAGAGCACTTAGAAGGAACAAAGAAGGATGTGGAAGAAATGATGAATATGATGAAAGATATGCAAGTCAAGTAAGGTGCATTCTTTAAGGGTCAATCCGCCAGAGAAAAAGGTAGGCTTCCTAGCAATACAGAATCAAATCCTGCAAATACAGAGCAGTGTATGGCAGTAACCTTAAGGTGTTAAAAAGTGTTAACAAAGGACGATTGAGGAAAAAGTGTCATGAAAGAAGTTGAAGTACCAGGAGGTTTGGTTGAGAGTAAGGAGACAGTTCTGGAGGATCAGAGTGATCAAATAGGAATGAATAGGAAAAGCCCAACAAATGTGGAAACTCATTAAAAGCCACCATTCCCAACTAGACAGCCAGTGAAGAAGGATGATAGTAAGCACGGGCAATAATTTGTGGAGCTAATGAATGAGGCCAATGTTAATGTATCTCTCTCTGACTTAATGTTGCAAACTCTTAAGTACCATAGATATCTAAAAGAGTTATTTGCCAGGAAGAGTAAATTCACCTTGGACGACATGGTAACACCAGCTGAGGCCAGTAGCATTCATTAAGTAGAAGTCACCGTTAAGATTGATGATTCTGGTATGTTCACAGTGCCATGTAAAGTGGGGATTTTAGTATTTAAAAGGCACTATGTGATCCAGGAGTAGGAGTGACTCTGATGCCATAAAAAACAACAAAATCTTGTGGAATCTGTTGGTGTATGTGCCCTAATGAGGGCTATTTATGTAAATAAACTTTGAGGATTATTTATGTAAATAAGATATATGTCGTTTGTTTGATAATTTATCAAATGAGTTAATTTCATGATAATTATATTCTTGTGCATATTTAATTTCATGAAATCGATCCGCCAAAAGAAACACTCCATGGACCATTAGATCATGAGTGATTCTTTTGAGTAGTACTCGTACGAGAATCCTTAGACCAGAAATCACTACATGGTCTTAGGTGAATTGTAGTGTGCTTTGACATACGCCTAACGGGACCGTAACATGTTGACATGTACAGGTATGATTGGGTACACTATGAGTCACGCTAAGATATGTAGGTGAAGTGATGGGACTACAAATCTCTCTTAAGTGAGAGATGATATCTTGGCCATTTGATAGTGAACTGAGAAGTGCATGACCATGCCCAAGGAATGATAAGGACATCATTTGCTTGATGGATTCAGTGTCACTAAGAGATCAAGTAAACGTTTAGCTATATAAGGATGATGGTTCCATGCCTTATGCTAAACGGGATATCAATATAGAGGATCGTAAGCAGTTTGCTCGGAAAAGTTGTGTTGAATCACCATTCAACCCTCCATTCTGAATTGGGTAGGCATTATATCTTGCTAGAGACCACTAATGACTTATGGATTAATCAATGAGATTGAGTTACCCATTGCCAATTTGGAATGGGCCTACAGGATCGCACATAAGAAAGTTCGATGATGCAGAATAAGTAGTCTCGCGTACAATAAGTATAATTGTTATACTTAAATAAAGAAGATTTAATTAAATGGTTTAATTAAATATTATTGAAAAGTTCTGTGGTATTAATTAATAGTTAATTAATTACCTAAGAACAATTGGGATGGGCTGATAAATCAAGGGACTTAATTGCAATTGAAGTTCTTGACCCATCAGCCTGATCCATGGGTCATGGGTTGATCCATGGGCTTGGTGTATAACCCAAATCATTAAGGTATTATTTAATACTGATTTAGAATCAGTAAATATTATTTAAATACTGATTTGGAATCAGTAAAATAATATTTGGTAATAATACTGATTTGGAATATGACTAAAATCAGTTAAGTAATAATTGGATGATTACAATACTGATTTTGGAAATTTGATCTCTAAAAATATCCTAGGGATATTAATGTAGGAGGATGATGATTTTGAATTAGAAAAATCAGATCAGACAAAAATACACAAAATTCCCAAATTCTCTCTGTAGGCAAGATCGGCTAGCACCAGATCTGCGTAGGCTTTCGTGCTTGAAAGTAGAGAGTCCTTCAAGGAAGGATTTTTGGTGATGAAAAACATAACCGGAGTAGAAGGCTTGGACCAACATCAAACAAGGATCCAGGTGCGGCAACCGATTACGCTAAAGGGTAAGCTTTAGAAGCTTTAAACGTAGGATTAATTAAACACTAAATTGGAATAGGCATGAATCCGCTGCGTAAATTTTTGAAAAACATGCCTCTGATCCCAACAGAATCTTGAACGATTTGAAACTCACAAAGATAACATTGCGGATGGAAGATACGTCAAAAGTGAAACTGAAAGGAGTAATGTCATGGTGAAAGTTAATCAAGTGATTCTGCCAGTGGATTTCGTAGTCATTGATGTTAAGGAAGATCCTGAAGTACCTATCATTTTGGCAATGCCCTTCTCGGCTACTAGGGATGCTATATAGATATGCCCGGGGAGTATTGAACTTGACCCGTTAGGAATGATTTGTCTTGTACTGATTTAATAGGCAAATCGTTCTTGGTATTCTATCTCTTAATCCCTAGACTCGAGCGGGCATGAGGATTAGACATAATGTACTTTGATCTGCCAATGGGTGAGGTCAATTGTGGCCAATAGTCTAGGTAGGTTGGGTGCGCGTGTTTAGTTGCTTGGTGTGCTGCTGCTTGTCGAAAGGAAACCATGTACCGGTGCGTCCGGGGTGATGGTGCTACCGAGATGAGCTCGTCAAGTTTATTATACTAAACCCGACCGGTGGACTTATGTCTGGTATAGTAAAAAGGTCGAGTGGTACTAGTCTCGGAATTAAAGAGGTTAATTAATTTATTTATTAGTAAATTAATATATTAACGAGCACTATATCTTTGATGTGGGGAGATTATGAATAAAATTAATTAAGTTGTTCCGGAAGCAATTCTGGTGTAGGATGGTAGTGCCATAATTAATCCATTAGAGGTACGATTAATTATGTATTGGGTTATAGACATATGTAGATTTAATTAATTAATCCTTGTGTCAGTTGGTTGTGAATCATACCAGGAACTGGTTTGGGATAAGTGAATCCCTGTATCAGTTGGTTGTGAATCATACCAGGAACTGGTTTGGGATAAGTGAATCCCTGTATCAGTTGGTTGTGAATCATATCAGGAACTGGATTGGGATAAGTGAATCCCTATATCAGTTGGATGTGTATCAGTCCAGGAACAGGATTGAAGGAAACAGAGATCCAGTAGGAAGGCCAATCCTAAACCAACTTGGGGTCTCCCTTGTAACTCTATATATAGACAAGGGATTAGCTATTCCACAATATACAATTCACAAGTTTTCAAGACAAGAAAACTTTGAGAGAGAAAATCCTAGAGAGAGAAAATTCTCTCTCAAGAATTCAGATTTCATAGAGCTTGAGGCAGCCGAAATTTTCTTCAAAATTTTGGCAGCAACGTGTAGCTTTCTCTCTCTCTGGGCGGTGCGTGATTTGTACGCGCCAGGTGCAGCGGTGCTGGAAATTTTCGGCAGGTGGATTGTTGTGATTAGCTGATCAAATTGCTAGTTACATTGCTGCACACACAGCATACAAGAAAAATCTTGAGGTATACAAAAGAATCACCTGAGTGAACACTTCAATAGGTAATTCTTATGATTCCGTTTTAATTAAGAATTTTTGTTACGTGGTAAATCGAATGAGTGCAAACCCAGATCCTGCGCAATGTTATTTCAAAAGGGTTAGAATAGCCATTGTGCTAGCGTCTAGGCCTGGCCAGAGATTTTGATTCTGGAATGCATAGCACGAAAGTGAGTTTCTGGCTAGGCCCGGGCAGATAATCTTTCAATTGGTATCAGAACCTGGTTTTGGGTTTTGTGCTTGTTCAATTTATTACATGGTTTTATTTGCAGGTGGTTAAGAAATCTCGACTGTTATGGTTACATTTGTATGGGTTTTAATTAAACTCCGAAACATGCCCGGATTTGATTTTATTATGAATGTTTGTAATAGTATAACCATATGCTGAAAGTCGGGTAGGATTAGATCAAATCTGTAGTAGGATTTTTTCTATGTAATTTTGATTATTTAATTTTCTTAGAAAGTCTTGTAGTAGGAGAATTAATTTTTGTATTCGAATGCGTTATGGTGGGCAACTTGAATTCGTGGGTTTTGGGTTATCGTTAATTCGTAGAAACCCAGAACAACCCCAAACGAATTGCAAGAAGACCAAATAGCGTGGGAAGAAGCGAAGGAGGAACAGGTGGCAGGGGGCAGCACCGGCGACGACTCACTGGCTGCCGGTGGCAGCAGCAGGGCAACCGCACGGCGCAGTAGGCACTGCAGCAGCGCGTAGCAGTTGTTGCGCAATGCTGGGCCGTACGCACGCTACACTCCTTTTAGGTGTGCTACACGCATGCGGCCCGTTCAGGTTATGTTTTGGCCCGTTTTTTCTCTAGTTTTCATTTTTCAATCCATCGAGTTGCGTGGCGGGACATGAGATCAAGGCAGAAGATGGAAGCGATTAAAACCATGATAGTAGGGAAATTAATTTTCGCATTTATTTCCCGTATTTGTTGTTTTAATTTTATGCTTTAATTTTTGTGTTGTATTTTAGATGCATGATTTTAAAGCATGATGGTTTTATGGTTGCACATAACTTAGGGTTAGTTAATTGCATTTTAAAACTGGAAAAACCCTTAACTTAGAAATCTAAGTGGGAGCAGGTTAGTTTAATATCCCCATGGCCACCATTACGAGTTCATATGCGATGTGGGTGGGCTTGCGCGTTGGCATTAGGGCCTTCCTCCATTCGGATGAGCCCAACCCCGAGATCGCTAGATTGTGAATTTTTGAGTAAGATGACTAGATAAGTTTAACTAGGAGAAATGTGATACCCTCTTCATTTACTACGCTGCTTATTTGTATGGTTGAAAGCATCGACTATTAGCTACATTGATCAATAGATCGTTTGGTCAGATAGTGTAGTAAATGAACATGGTTCTTCTCAAACGAATGTGGGTTAGCATAAACGTCCACACTGCGTGGCTTGTCAGAATCCCGGTGAATGAGATGTTGGTGGATTAAGATTATTGTTTTGAGGGAAGGCAATAATTATTAGAATTTTCTTGTTTTCGAAATTCTAGGTTAGATAACTAAAACATTATCTGTTTAATTTACAGTTTTCGATATGGCATTCAACCCCTTAGCTAACAAGTTAATTGGACCTAATTATGTCGATTGGAGTCGTAACTTGGACATTGTCCTTATGGCTGAGAGCACTCCTGTGATAGATCATGTCATTGACGTGATTAGTAACATCAACAAGGTTGAGGTAGTGGAAGGCGAAATCGTTGGTGAAACCAAAGTCGATATTCTCCTCCGGAGCTTGCCTCAAAGCTATGAGCGGATTCGGTTGAACTACAACATAAGTAAGATGTTTTGTACTTCAGCCAAGCTCTTGGCAGAGTTGGTGGCGGCTAAAAGTCTTCTTCAATAGAAGAAGCGAGCTTTAGTCACAGGCAAAGCTTTAGAATCTTCTTCTGAGTCTGAGGTTAGAAAGAAGAAGAGAAAGCTCGAGGAAATAGCTCAAAAGGCGCAGATTGCGCCTAAGCTAGATATTACAAAGAAGAAGTCGAAAGACAAGTGCTTCAAGTGCAATAAGACGGGACATTGGAAATTAGATTGTCCAGAGCTTAAACGTACGATAGTTTTTGCCTTAATTACTGAGACATGTTTAGTGAAGATTCCCACAGTTACTTGGTGTGTGGATTTAGGTGCCACTGACCATGTTTGTAATTCTTCGCAAGAGTTCCAAGTAACCCGGAAGCTTAGAGAAGGCGAATTGGATATCTACTTGGGCGACACTACAAGAGTGTCAGTAGAAGCAGTGGGAGTAGTTACTCTGAATTTTGAGAATTCTAGTTTGGAGTTAGTTAATTGTCTTTATGTACCGAGTTTTAAAAATAACCTTATTTCGGTTTCTAAACTCTTAAAGAACGGTTATAAGTTTATTTTTTCTGATGATTGTATTGTTATTAGAAGAAATGGAAAACTTATTAGTTCTGGTTCATTGGCTGACAATTTGTTTGTGGTTAATTCTAACTCCCCTGTTGTGCAAAACATAGAAATAGATAGCTCTTTATCTAACATTAATAAGAGGAAGAAACCTTCTGATATGAATTAAACCTATCTTTGGCATCTTAGGCTAGGTAATATAAAACTTAGTAGGATTCAGAGGTTGGTCAATGATGGACCTTTAGGTTCATTAGAGATTGACAGTTATTCAACCTACGAATCTTGCTTGACGGGTAAGATGACCAAGAGACCTTTTAAACCAAAAGGTTATAGAGCCAAGGAAGTACTAGAGTTGATACATTCTGACTTGTGTGGACCAATGTCGGTCCAAGCACGAGGTGGGTTCGAGTATTTCGTGACGTTCACGGATGACTACTTAACTAATGCGTCACAAGTCTGAGTGTTTTGGCAAGTTCAAAGAGTTTCGGGCAGATGTGGAGAAGCATCATGGTAAGAGTATCAAGACACTGCGATCAGATTGTGGTGGGAGTACCTGTCCCACGAATTTTGAGAATACCTCAGTGAGGTCGGAATTCAGTCTCAGTTGTGTGCACCTAGCACGCCACAGTAGAACGGTGTAGCAGAAAGAAGGAATCAAACTCTCATGGAAATAGTTAGGTCGATGATGAGCTATAGTGATTTGCCAAGTTTGTTTTGGGGATATGCCTTAAAAACAACGGTGTATATTCTTAATCTTGTACCATCTAAAACCGTGTCTTCAACCCTAGTTGAGTTGTGAAATGGGCAAAAGCCTAGTCTAAGACATCTCAGAATTTGGGGTTGCCCAGCACATGTGCTTAAGGCATATGCTGCTAAGTTAGATGCAAGAACAGAATTAATGTTGTTTGTAAGATATCCTAGGGGAACGAAAGGTGGTCTGTTTTATAGTCCTAAAGATCAGAAGGTGGTGGTTAGTACCAACTCTAGATTTTTAGAGGAAGACTATATCCTAGATCACAAGCCTAAGAGTACGATAATACTAGAAGAGCTTAGAAGACAAACTAATCCTGATACACCAGCACAAGTCGATACACCACACACTGCACAAGAGATCACAGATGATGCGCCTACACAGGTGGTCCTCGACGTAGTGGAAGGGTTGTGTGACAACCCGACAGGTTCATTGGTGTGGGAGAGGCCTCAGACCTAGTCCCAGGCACGCCTGAACCTGGCCCGGTTAACTACAATGAGGCTCTCAAAGATAAAAATGCAGAATCTTGGCGTAAGGCAATGATATCCGAGATGGGGTCAATGGACCACAATCAAGTCTGGGAGCTTGTGGACCTGCCTGATGGGTTCAAGCCCATTGGATACAAATGGGTCTACAAACGTAAGAGAAGACCTGACGGAAAGGTGGAAACCTTTAAAGCTAGGCTGGTGGCGAAAGGGTATACTCAGGAAGAGGGAATCGATTATGAGGAAACTTCTTCCCGGTAGCCATACTTAAGTCGATTCGGATTCTCTTAGCCATAGCTACTCATTTAGATTATGAGATTTGGCAGATGGATATCAAGACAGCTTTCCTAAACGAAAGTCTTGAGGAAACCATCTTTATGCAGCAACAAGAGGGATTCGTTGAAAAAGGCCAATAGCATAAGGCAGGCTTAAGAGATCCATTTACGGACTTAAGCAGGCATCCAGATCTTGGAACATCTGGTTTGATGAGGTAATCCAGTCCTATGGATTTACTCAGTGTCCGGATGAGCAATGTGTGTATCGCAAACGTGATGGAAACTCAGTGGTGTTTCTTGTGCTTTACGTAGATGACATTCTATTGATTGGCAACAACAAGAAAGTGTTATCAGACGTAAATGCATGGCTGTCCAAGCAGTTTGATATGAAGGATTTAGGGGAAGCGGGACATATCCTTGGGATCAAGATAATTCGAGATCGTAGGAAACGTTCGTTAACGCTCTCCTAAGCTTCATACATATATACGATTCTGGCCCGTTTTAACTTGAAAAACTCCAAGAAAGGTTTTCTACCTTTCAGACACAGAGTGCATCTGTCTAAAGAACAGTCTCCCAAGACTGTTGAGGAGATAGAGGCCATGAAGACAGTTCTTTATGCTTCCGCAGTAGGAAGTCTCATGTATGCCATGTTGTGTACGAGGCCTGATATCTGTGATGCAGTTGGCATTGTAAGCAGATATCAGAGTAACCCCTGGAAAGCTCATTAGGAGGCAGTAAAATGCATTCTCAAGTATTTGCGCAGAACGAGAGACCAAGTATTGGTTTTTCATGCACCTGAGCTGGTACCCCGAGGTTACACAGATTCAGATTTCCAAGGCGACAGGGACAAGAACAAGTCTACCTCAGGGTATGTGTTTACTCTGGGAGGTGGAGCCATAGTTTGGCAGAGTGTCAAGCATAAATGCATGGTGGACTCTACCATGGAGGCTGAATACGTTGCCGCATCAGAGGGAACGAAGGAAGCAGTGTGGCTCAAGAACTTCCTAGTGAACTTAGATGTGATTCCTGGTTTGCAGAAGTCTATCACGGTGTATTGTGATAACAACGGTGCAGTAGCAAACTCGAAGGAACCACGAGCCCACAAGGCGAGTAAACATATACAGCGCAAGTACCACCTGATACGAGATATCGTAAAGAGGGAAAATGTGGTCACGGCTAAGATAGCATCAGAGCATAACCTTGCAGATCCGTTCACCAAGACATTGACTTCAAAAGTCTTTGAGGCTCACGTGGAGGGCATAGGAATCAGATACTTAGAAGAGCCATGACAGTTTTTCTAGATATATAGTAGCAGAGTATATAGGGGTTGTATGTAGATGTATACTTAAAGCACAGCTTAACTATTAGTGGGAGATGTTGAAGTTGAATACATAAGCTATGCTTGTATTGTACATTTTCCCAGTTAATATATCGATTTATGTTTTGGTTATATCTTGTTGTGCATTATTTGTCCACTTATATTATGTAGTTAGATGATGAGGTGTTTTGTGTGACACAGTAGATCTCATCATTGGTTAAAAGACATAATATATAAATGAGGTTCGTAACCGAGGCAGCTTTGGATAAACTGTCAGTTTAGGTTATTATGTGATTCGGATAATTGGTTCATCTAAACTAATTGAATCATATAGATATACCTGGGGCTTATTGAACTTAACCCGTTAGGAATGATTCGTCTTGTACTGATTTAATAGACAAATCATTCTTGGTATTCTATCTCTTAATCCCTATACTCGAGCGGGAATGAGGATTAGACATAGTGTACTTTAATCTGCCAATGGGTGAGGTCAATTGTGGCCAATAGTCTCGGTAGGTTGGGTGCGCGTGTTTAGTTGCTTGATGTGCTGTTGCTTGTCAAAAGGAAACCATGTACTGGTGCATCTAGGGTGATGGTGCTCCCGAGATGAGCTCGTAAAGTTTATTATACTAAACCCGGTCGGTGGACTTATGTCTGGTATAGTAAAAAGGTCGAGTGGTACTAGTCTCGGAATTAAAGAGGTTAATTAATTAATTTATCAGTAAATTAATATATTAACGAGCACTATATCTTTGATGTGCGGAGATTATGTATAAAATTAATTAAGTTGTTCCGGAAGCAATTCTGGTGTAGGATGGTAGTGCCAAAATTAATCCGTTAGTGGTACGATTAATTATGTATTGGGTTATTGACAAAGATATATTTAATTAATTAAGTAATTAATTAATCCTTGTGTCAGTTGGTTGTGAATCATACCAGGAACTGGTTTGGAATAAGAGAATCCCTGTATCAGTTGGTTGTGAATCATAACAGGAACTGGTTTGGGATAAGTGAATCCCTGTATCAGTTGGATGTGTATCAGTCCAGGAACATGATTAAAGGAAACAGAAACTAAGTATGAAGGACAATCCTAAACCAACTTGGGGTCTCACTTGTGACTCTATATATAGACAAGGGATTAGCTATTCCACAATATACAATTCACAAGTTTTCAAGACAAGAAAACTTAGAGAGAGAAAATCCTAGAGAGAGAAAATTCTCTCTCAAGAATTTGGATTTCATAGAGCTTAAGGCAGCCAAAATTTTCTACAAAATTTTGGCAGCAACATGTAGCTTTCTCTCTCTCCGGACGGTGCGTGATTTGTACGCGCCAGGTGCAGCGGTGTTGGAATTTTCCGACAGGTGGATTGTGGTGATTAGCTGATCAAATTGCTAGTTAGATTGCTGCCCACACAGCATACAAGCAAAGTCTTGAGGCATACAAGAGAATTACCTGAGTGAACGCTTCAATAGCTAATTCTTATGATTCCGTTTTAATTAAGAATTTTGTTGCGTGGTAAATCGAATGAGTGCAAACCCAGATCTTGCGCAATGTTATTTCAAAAAGGTTGGAATAGCAATTGTGCTAGCGTCTAGGCCTGGCCAGAGATTTCGATTCTGGAATGCATAGCACGAAAGTGAGTTTCTGGCTAGGCCCGGGCAGCTAATCTTTCAGTTTTGAGAGCTTATAGATATATACAGTCACCTGAAAAGAGGGTAGCTCTCTTGAGCCAAATTGGTAAGAATGCTTGAGGTAAGAAATATTTCAGTTCAATTGTTTGACTTTTAGCTGAATCTTCATGTGCTGACTAAATCAAGGTACAGTATTTGCTGCTTGCATTAACATCTGATGTTTGTAAAGCTAAAACACTAAGCAGTAGTTCTGATCAACTATAGTAGACTTCCCTTGGTTCATGATGACTTGTTTAAGGACAAACAAGAGCTTTACTGTGGGGGCGTGTTGTAACCCTAAGTTACATAAATTCTTATAGCATTTTCTACATGATGCATGACTATTTATGAGAGTTTTACTACTCTTTGGTGAAGTAAATGCCTTATATTGTTTCATATGGGAATTGCAGGTTTATGTCCCGGTTTCTCACATTTTCCCCCAAAATCTTGTTGTTTAATGATGAATTATGTGAGGATAGAAGTTTTGGTCAGCGCTGATTACTTGTGAAGTTAATGTGGAAGTGTTTGCTTCTAGAAATGACTATTTTACCCCTACTATTTTTATCTATTTTCAACCCTCATTTGAATGGTATAAATATCATGATGGACAAGTCCTACGGGCAACCTTTTTATTCGTTTATCTTTGGGGAAGCCGACAACACTTTCCTCTTGGGTCTTAGTTAGGGTTTTCTCTAGATGGCGATTTAGCTTAGAATGATGATATTCTAAGCGGTTCATGGGGATTTAGTCCCAGATCTCTTCAGCTCTGGTAGAATCAGGTGCATTTACACTCTTCTAGAGATGATCTTCGGTTCACCTTCACAGCTTGGTGCGTAGCTCTTGCACCTTGTAGGTGTGACAGGTCTTGTGCTGAGGGAATCTGCAAGTTGTGTTTTGTTTTTCATACTCTGAGTGTATTTGTACTCGAATTCCTTTGATCCTGTATATATAGTTTTATTTACTTCCTGTCGTGTGATGCTTATAGCTTTATTATTCTGTTGCTGGTTTACTCTTTTGAGATATGAATATGTGCTATTGTCTGTAGTTGAATTGCCAGTTGTAGTCATCTGCTTATGCAGTACTCCAGGCGGTTTTGTCCCAGGGGCAGTAAAGCGAGTAATACTATATCTGATTAACGGGCCGGCTTAAGCCTGTAGGGAAGTAATAAATCAATATAGAAATAATACGAGCTAAAATGATGGCGGCTAAATCACCCTTCTCACATCATATCAATTTATCTTTTCTGTATTTGTTTCTTTGTTGTTATAAATCAATTTTTTCATTTATTTGCTATTTGCATGTTCTGATCCTGTTAGATACATGACTGTTTAGTGCTCATTGTGGTTCGACACCCTCGTTACATACGATAGGATTTGTGGTCCTTAAATGTGTTAAAAGAGTTTTATTTGTGAGTTGTTATTTTAACACATCAATCCCTCTAAACTCCTTATATCTTCTGCAATGGATGCACTTTCCTTGCTTCCTTCCATCAAACTCTCTTTCATGTCCTTGAACTTTTGCCTATGCTTCTCGCTTGTTTCCTTTCTCCTTAACCTATCATTCTCTTGTTGAGCCATTGGAGCTGCTACAATGAAGCTTTCTTAGCCTTTATTAAAGTCCAATGTTGTGTTGTAATTGTTGCAACCACATTGTGACAAATCTGTGAATTACTAAGGCAATAATGGACTGAGTTCATGAGGATTGTCTGGACAAAATCTCAGCAAGAAGCCGATGAATAAACTGAAGTGCCAAAATGAGAAGGAAGTGTACTGTTGGCACATCAGATCAAAGGCTACACAGATCAGATCAAGTTACGCGCACATCAGATCAAGTTACGCGCACATCAGATCAAAGGCTGCACAGACAAGTTACGCGCACATCAGATCAAAGGCTGCACAGACAAGTTACGCGCATATCAGATCAAAGGCTGCACAGATCAGATCAAGTTACGCGCACATCAGATCAAAGGCTGCACAGACAAGTTACGCGCACATCAGATCAAAGGCTGCACAGACAAGTTACGCGCACATCAGATCAAAGGCCACACAGATCAGATCAAGGGAAGTGAAGATCAGATCAAATGCAGTGCGCATCAGATCAAAGGATGCACACATCAGATCACATGCAGCACAAATCAGATCAAAGGAAGTGAAGATCAGATCAAATGCAGTGCGCATCAGATCAAAGGATACACATATCAGATCACATGCAGCACAAATCAGATCAACGGAAGTAAAGATCAGATCAAATTCTCAAGGGATTGCTCAGCAGCTTAGTTTCACAGAAGCAAGGCAAGTCAGCAACAAAACATATTTGCAGCAGAAGAGAACAACTCAAGGCTGGAGAGCTAGAGCAGACACCTAAGAAGCTGAAGTCAAGGACGGCTAGTGAATCACACCTCAAACGCGCGACTCTAAAAGTCTCCCAAAGATTCAGAAGACGCAGGAGCATCATGTTGAAGTATCTAGCAATCCGGTGAGCGAGCAGAAATACAAAAGAATCAAGAAGTGCCGATCAGAAGAACTGCAGGAGCTACATGGATGGTTCTGAGTTGCTGGACAGAACGTTGTGACATGAAGCTAACATCAGATCAACCGGAGGCTAACATCAGATCAACTGCAAGCTAACATCAGATCAACCGGAGGCTAACATCAGATCAACTGCATGCTAACATCAGATCAACCGAAGCGTGACATCAGATCAAATGCCGGGCACATCAGATCAGCTATAAGCTAAGATCAGATCACTTCTGCTGTTTCAACATATCTAAGACAAGCTACTCGAGAAAGTCTGAAGGAGTACAGTCAACAATATGACATGGCAAGCAAGTTGCAACTTAAAAAGGTTGAAAATGGATTATATGAATCTTGAGCCGCCTTCCGTGTAAGATATGCTGACACACCGCACGTAGGGCACAGTTTTTCTTCTGGGAAAAGAAACGGGCAGATGAGTAGGTGTGGTAGGCACAACAACTGCAGAATGCAGGATAAACCACATTGGGAGGAAAAACCCAAAGAGAGAGAAGGCACGAAAAGAAAGAAAAAGAGAGAGAGAGGAGCAGCAGCCAAGGTGAGTGCTGAACAGAACGAAACCGAGAAAAGGGAGGAGAAAAAGAGTGAGAGCAGAAAAAGATGATATGAGAAACACAAGAGAGAAAGAAACAGTCTGCTGCACAAGGAGAAGCTGAAGCGCTGGAGAGGCAGAAGTCAAGGAGAAGAAGAAGCTGAGGAGGAGCAGAATCGGGAGAACTGACCCTGAGATTGCAGCTTCAGGTGGTAAGCCTAGAACACTATCAAACGTCTTTCATTAAGTGATTTTGAAAGATATTTGTGTAGAAAAGGCAGCACAACAGAGATTTACATGTTATTGTTTTAGTTGATGAACTTGTAGAGGTAGTGAACCTCAATGTGTTGAGCAGTGAGCTCTTGTTTATGTTGCTTATGGTCAGTGAGGCCAGAGCTGAATGATTCTGTGATAGTGAAGATTGACAGGAGTGAATCTGTCCGTGGATGTAGATCATTTGATCGAACCACGTAAAAATCCCCCTTGCACATTTACTGCTTTGAGTGTGTCTTGACTGGTGTGGTATTATCAAACTGTAAGCTTGAACAGGAGTGTCATGGTTGTGTAAGTAAACCCTCCTTGAGTGATTGAATTGATCTGATGTCTTCCTTGGTTGATCTGATGTCTTCCTTGGTTGATCTGATCTGCCAACAGTCCATCTAAGCCAAAACGTGAGTTCAACAATAAGCTCTAACTGAGCTAACATTTGAAAGGGAATCCTTTAGTTGAAAGAAAAATTGATAGAGTGTTGATTCACCCCCCCCTCTCAACACTTGACACGATCCAACAATTGGTATCAGAGCTAGGTTTGCTTTTGTCAAGTGATTGTTGAAACTTAAAACCAGCAGTAGAAATGGAGAATCAAGCAACAACTGTTAAGGGAGTTCCTTATTTCAGTGGCCAAAATTTCCAGTTATGGAAAAAGAGAATGAGTGCTTATCTCTTAGCACAAGGTCTACAAGTACAAAGAGTAGTCTTGCATGGATTTACACCAACCGTAGATGAGGAGAATCCTACAGCTGCATAAATTAGAAACTTAGAAGCTGATGGAAAGGCAAGGAATGCTCTATATGCAGCTCTGTCAGAAAAAGAGAACTTTAAAGTTATAGACTGTGTTACTGCTCATGAAATATGGATTAAACTGATTAATATTCATGAGGGAGACATCAAGGTTAAGGAGGCAAAATTGCAGGTTCTTAGAAGTAAGTTTGAAGGTCTTAAGATGGGAGAAGGTGAAAACATTGAGGACTTTCTAAACAGAGTTGTTGAATTAGTTAGCTCAATGAGGGGTCTGGGTGAGAGTGTTGGAGATTCCAATATAGTTAAAAAGGTTCTTAGATCCCTACCAGCAAGATATGATTCTAAGGTCTCTGCTATAGAGGAGAGGGACCTAGATAGAGTGACATTAGATGAGCTGCAAAGCACCCTTGTAGCATATGAAATGAGGATTTCAAATTCAAAGGAGGAGATGGCATTTAAAACAAAACACTCAAGGAAGCTAAAGGAGGAAAGCAGTGAAGATGAAGCAGCAGACAGTGATCTTGAAAGAATGATGGTGCTGATTTCAAGGAGTTTTAGAGGCCAGACTGGAAAGTACAAGGGAAAGTTGCCCTTAAAATGCTTCAATTGTGGCAAAATAGGCCACTTTGCAAGCAAGTGCTTCATGAAGAACAAGAGAACAGAAGATGAGGAAGCTGACAAGCCATCAGACAGGTGGCCTGAGCAGAAAGGAAAGAAGAAGATGAGCTTCAAATCAAGAAAAGGGAAAGCTTACAGAAAACGGAGCTACCTGAGCAAGAAGAAAAATGATAGCTCTGAGGAGGATGAAGAGACTGATGTCTCAGACAGTGAAGATGAGTCTGAAGCTGAAGAGGAGACTCTCATGGTGATGAAATCTTCAACTGTTTCATTGAAGGAGGATGCTGAACTAGAGAACCAATCAGCTGATGATGAAGAAGTGGATCTAGAGGAAGAACTGAAGTTTGCATACAACAAGATAGAGGAGCAGAAGAGATTGCACAAGAAGACAATGAAGACAATGAAGGAGATGGAAAAGGTCATCTTGAGCAGTCAAGAAGAAAACTCAATACTGGAGAATAGAGTAACTGAATTGGAGCAGGAACTGATTCTCATGCAAAATGAAGCTGAGGTTCACAAAAATTGTACAAGAGAAAAGATGGAACTTCAAAAGACATGTGAAACCTTGGTAGAAAAGCTAGATGCCACCACTGCCGAACTAGAGGATGCAACAAGAAAGATAGAAGATCTGCTGTCTCAACAAACTGTGTTCAAAGCTGAAGAAATGACTGATGGAACTACTGTAGAATCAAAATTGAAAGGAAAGCTGGAGTTTCAGTCAAGCAAAACTGAGCCTGGTGAATTCTCAAGGAGCAAAGAAGTGGCTGCAAAAAACTGAAGAAGCCACAAGGAAGTTAGATGAGTGCCTCAGCAAGCAGAGATCTTATTCAGAAGGGAAGAAAGGTCTTGGTTATGAAGGAAATCAAAAATTAGAAGGACAACCAGCTGCAACAACCAAGAAGACTGTTACCTTTGTCAAAGAAGGTTCAATTTGTGTTGCTGGTGTAAAGGCAGGAACTAGTTTTGTTGATGCTAAGAAGATGGAAATTTCTAATGGATCAAGAAAGTCTACTGAGCAAAATGAAAGATTGCACGAGCTGAGGGGGAGACAATCTATGTATCAAAGAAGCCTGCTCAAAAGTAGAAGGCTGATTGCTGGAGTATGTTTCACCTGTGGAGAATCAGGTCACTATGCAGCAAATTGCTAGAGGAAGGCATTCTGGAGATTTGGAGGAAGAACAATGCAGTCAAGAGGATGGAATAGAAAAGAGTATTATCATCAAAGAAGCCTAAGTACTTCAAGAAGGATCCCTGAAGCTGAAATCAGAAAAGGCCATATCATACAACCTGGAGAAGTGTATCAGAAATTGAATGTCTGGTGCAGATGCAGATTGCCAAATAAGAGAAGCAAGTGGTTTGAAGGAGTGAATAGCAGGAGAGCTCAGCCACTGCAACAAGCTACAAATAGAAGAAACTTTGCAGCAGAAACAAGAAGAAACCAAGCAGATTACACAAGAAGAAATCAGTCTCTAATGCAGCCACTTAATCTGAGAAACAGATTTCAAATTTTTGAAGGGTTAGAAGAGAATGATCACTGGAGCTGCAGCAGGAGCAATCAAAGATTGAATGAACAGCAAGGCATACCAGCAGCAAGAAAAATTTGGAGGAAGAAGCACAGATTTGAAGAAGCTTGCATTGCTGAAGTTGCACTTAAAACAAAAGCTAAGGAAGCCCAATGGATCATTGACAGTGGGTGCACAAGCCATATGACTGGAGACAAAACTCTACTGAGAAACACAAAAGAAGTTGAAAGAGGGTTTGTCAAGTTTGCAGATAAGAGTGGGTTAAAGATCAAGGCTGTTGGAGAAGCCACCATTGGATCAGAAAAGTTCAAATCTAAGGAGGTGCTGTTTGTAGAAGGGCTGAAGTACAACTTGCTGAGTGTAAGACAACTGTGTGACAATGGTTTCAAAGTAGATTTCTCAAAAAATGGCTGTTTCATCAAAGACTGCAAGACTGGAGAAATCATGGCCAAAGGAATAAGAGACAACAAGGATTTATACCTCATAGATGTGAAGGAAAAGTTGTGCATGCTAAGCAAAATGGATGAAAATACTCTTTGGCATTGCAGGCTTGGACATTTAAATCAAAAGAGCATGAGAAGCCTGGTGAAGTGCAATGCAGTGTTAAACCTCCCTGTACTAAAGAGGGACAACAGCACTTGTGACTCATGCCAAAAAGGGAAATTTGCAAAGCTTTCTCACAAGTCCAAGGAGCATAGAACCTCTAAGCCATTGGAGCTAGTTCACACTGATGTATGTGGACCAATGAAAAGAAAAGGTACAGGTAAAGAGATGTATTTCATTCTTTTTGTGGATGACTTCACTAGGATGATGTGCATCATGCACATGAAGCAAAAGAGTGAAGCCTTCAACTGCTTCAAAAGATTTCAGAAACTGGCAGAAAACCAGCATGGAAGGAAGATCAAAGTTTTGAGATCAGATAATGGAGGAGAGTTTACCTCACAGGAATTTGAAGAATACGTGGAGGAAATGGGAATCAAACATCAAGTCTCAAGTCCTCACACTCCCCAGCAAAATGGAGTTGTAGAGAGGAAAAATAGAAGTGTGATTGAGATGGCAAGAACTATGCTGTTGGAGCACAATACTCCAAAGCACTTCTGGAAGGAAGCCACAATGGCAGCTGTGCATGTACAAAATAGAACCATGTTGAGGCCAAACACTGAAAAGACACCATATGAACTTTGGTATGGTCACAAGCCAAATGTGAAGTATTTTAGAGTTTTTGGCAGCAAATGCTTCATCAAGAACAAGGAGCAAAGCCTTGGAAAATTTGAAGAGAGGGCTGATGAGGGCATTTTCCTTGGTTACTCAAATAAGAGCAAGGCTTACAAGGTTTATAACAAGAGGCTGGATAAGATTATGGAAAGCTATGATGTGAAAGTGGTTGAGGAAGTCAAGATGAAAGCCACTGATCCTGAAAATTTTCTGGATCACTTAGATGACTTAGAGAGCCAAGATGAGGCAGACCTGGAGCTGAAATCAGCTACTGAGGAGACTGATGCAGAAGGATCAGAGACAGAAGTTACAGAAGGCCAGGAAAAAGCAAAAAGAAAGTACAACAAGAGAATTGACAAGATGCCTATCATTGGAGACCCCAAAGCTCCAGTAAGAACAAGAAGGCAACTGAAAAGTATGGTTGCAACTGCCCTACTGTCTCAAGTTGAGCCAAGGTCAATAGAGGAAGCCCTGGAGGACCAGTCATGGCTGCAAGCCATGAATGAAGAGCTGGACCAAATTGAGAAAAACCAAACTTGGGAGCTCGTGGATAGGCCAGCAAACAAGAATGTGATAGGCACAAAATGGGTGTTCAGGAACAAGTTGAATGAGGAAGGAAAGGTTGTAAAGAATAAGGCAAGGCTTGTGTGCAAAGGATACTCTCAAATTGAAGGAGTAGATGTGGATGAAACCTTTGCCCCAGTAGCAAGGCTTGAAGCCATAAGAATGTTTTTGGCAGTGGCTTCAGCAAGGAGTTACAAGGTCTTCCAAATGGATGTTAAATCTGCCTTCTTGAATGGAAATCTGGAGGAAGAAGTGTACATTGAGCAACCAGATGGTTTTCTAGTTTGTGAAGATGAAAACAAGGTGTGCAGGCTCAAAAAGGCACTGTATGGATTAAAACAAGCCCCAAGAGCATGGTACTCAAGGCTGGACAGCTACCTGAAGAATCTGAATTTCAGAAAAAGTTGCATAAATAGCAATTTATATGTTCTTGATGGAAAGGGTGGACAGTTAATAGCCATAGTCTATGTTGATGACATAATATTTGGAGGAGATAAGGAGCAGCTGTGCCATGAATTTGCTAGAAAGATGCAAGAAGAGTTTGAAATGTCCATGATAGGAGAGCTCTCATTTTTCCTTGGACTGCAGATTCATCAAAAAGCAACTGGAATTTTTATCTCTCAAACCAAGTATACCAAAGAAGTGCTGAAGAAATTTGGTATGACTGATGCTAAGCCAATGTCTACACCCATGGCAACTAACTGCAAGCTGAGCAAGGATGAAAAAGGAGCTGAAGCTGATCAAAGTCTATACAGAAGCATGATAGGAAGCTTATTGTACTTAACAGCAACAAGGCCTGATATTACCTTTGCTGTCTGCCAAGCTGCTAGATACCAGGCAAATCCAAAGAGTTCTCATATGATTGCACTAAAGAGGGTGCTAAGATATTTGCAAGGGACAGTAGATTATGGTCTGTGGTATGCAAGGAAAGGAAGCTTGGGATTAAGAAGCTTCACTGATGCTGATTGGGCAGGAAATGTTGATGACAGGAGATCCACTTCAGGAGGAGTATTCTTTCTTGGAAATAGATGTGTGAGCTGGTTAAGCAAGAAGCAAGAAAGTATAGCCTTAAGCACTGCTGAAGCTGAGTACATAGCAGCAACCAAGGCATGCACTCAAGCTATATGGATGAGATCTGAACTGCAAAATCTTAAAGAAGAAGTTCTCTTGCCACTGATAATTCTTTGTGACAACAAAAGTGCCATTGATTTGTCAAAGAATTCAGTCCAGCACTCGAGAGCCAAACATATAGAAATCAAGTATCACTTCATAAAGGACAAGGTTGAGAAAGGAGAAATTATGCTAGAGTATGTTCCCACAGCTAAACAAATAGCTGATGTAATGACAAAGCCTCTTCCAGCCGAGGTGTTTGAAACTTTGAGGATGCAAATGGGAGTGCAGTCCTCCTTCTCATGCTGAATCAGTTGAGCATCCCCAAATCCCTTTGAAATTGGTTGTCAAAGGGGGAGAGATAGCCGCAGCAGGCCGGCCAGACGCAGCAGTATTGTCCTTGGGAGAGAAGGACGTTGGAAAAGCTCTATGCAGGGGGAGCTTACTATGTAGAAGAATAAGGTTCAGGGGGAGCTGGTTCAGGGGGAATAAGGTTCAGGGGGAGCTTAGCACTGAGTTGACTGATTGGCTGCAAATGTGGTTGCCAACAATTCCAAAGGGGGAGATTGTTGAGCCATTGGAGCTGCTACAATGAAGCTTTCTTAGCCTTTATTAAAGTCCAATGTTGTGTTGTAATTGTTGCAACCACATTGTGACAAATCTGTGAATTACTAAGGCAATAATGGACTGAGTTCATGAGGATTGTCTGGACAAAATCTCAGCAAGAAGCCGATGAATAAACTGAAGTGCCAAAATGAGAAGGAAGTGTACTGTTGGCACATCAGATCAAAGGCTACACAGATCAGATCAAGTTACGCGCACATCAGATCAAAGGCTGCACAGACAAGTTACGCGCACATCAGATCAAAGGCTGCACAGACAAGTTACGCGCATATCAGATCAAAGGCTGCACAGATCAGATCAAGTTACGCGCACATCAGATCAAAGGCTGCACAGACAAGTTACGCGCACATCAGATCAAAGGCTGCACAGACAAGTTACGCGCACATCAGATCAAAGGCCACACAGATCAGATCAAGGGAAGTGAAGATCAGATCAAATGCAGTGCGCATCAGATCAAAGGATGCACACATCAGATCACATGCAGCACAAATCAGATCAAAGGAAGTGAAGATCAGATCAAATGCAGTGCGCATCAGATCAAAGGATACACATATCAGATCACATGCAGCACAAATCAGATCAACGGAAGTAAAGATCAGATCAAATTCTCAAGGGATTGCTCAGCAGCTTAGTTTCACAGAAGCAAGGCAAGTCAGCAACAAAACATATTTGCAGCAGAAGAGAACAACTCAAGGCTGGAGAGCTAGAGCAGACACCTAAGAAGCTGAAGTCAAGGACGGCTAGTGAATCACACCTCAAACGCGCGACTCTAAAAGTCTCCCAAAGATTCAGAAGACGCAGGAGCATCATGTTGAAGTATCTAGCAATCCGGTGAGCGAGCAGAAATACAAAAGAATCAAGAAGTGCCGATCAGAAGAACTGCAGGAGCTACATGGATGGTTCTGAGTTGCTGGACAGAACGTTGTGACATGAAGCTAACATCAGATCAACCGGAGGCTAACATCAGATCAACTGCAAGCTAACATCAGATCAACCGGAGGCTAACATCAGATCAACTGCATGCTAACATCAGATCAACCGAAGCGTGACATCAGATCAAATGCCGGGCACATCAGATCAGCTATAAGCTAAGATCAGATCACTTCTGCTGTTTCAACATATCTAAGACAAGCTACTCGAGAAAGTCTGAAGGAGTACAGTCAACAATATGACATGGCAAGCAAGTTGCAACTTAAAAAGGTTGAAAATGGATTATATGAATCTTGAGCCGCCTTCCGTGTAAGATATGCTGACACACCGCACGTAGGGCACAGTTTTTCTTCTGGGAAAAGAAACGGGCAGATGAGTAGGTGTGGTAGGCACAACAACTGCAGAATGCAGGATAAACCACATTGGGAGGAAAAACCCAAAGAGAGAGAAGGCACGAAAAGAAAGAAAAAGAGAGAGAGAGGAGCAGCAGCCAAGGTGAGTGCTGAACAGAACGAAACCGAGAAAAGGGAGGAGAAAAAGAGTGAGAGCAGAAAAAGATGATATGAGAAACACAAGAGAGAAAGAAACAGTCTGCTGCACAAGGAGAAGCTGAAGCGCTGGAGAGGCAGAAGTCAAGGAGAAGAAGAAGCTGAGGAGGAGCAGAATCGGGAGAACTGACCCTGAGATTGCAGCTTCAGGTGGTAAGCCTAGAACACTATCAAACGTCTTTCATTAAGTGATTTTGAAAGATATTTGTGTAGAAAAGGCAGCACAACAGAGATTTACATGTTATTGTTTTAGTTGATGAACTTGTAGAGGTAGTGAACCTCAATGTGTTGAGCAGTGAGCTCTTGTTTATGTTGCTTATGGTCAGTGAGGCCAGAGCTGAATGATTCTGTGATAGTGAAGATTGACAGGAGTGAATCTGTCCGTGGATGTAGATCATTTGATCGAACCACGTAAAAATCCCCCTTGCACATTTACTGCTTTGAGTGTGTCTTGACTGGTGTGGTATTATCAAACTGTAAGCTTGAACAGGAGTGTCATGGTTGTGTAAGTAAACCCTCCTTGAGTGATTGAATTGATCTGATGTCTTCCTTGGTTGATCTGATGTCTTCCTTGGTTGATCTGATCTGCCAACAGTCCATCTAAGCCAAAACGTGAGTTCAACAATAAGCTCTAACTGAGCTAACATTTGAAAGGGAATCCTTTAGTTGAAAGAAAAATTGATAGAGTGTTGATTCACCCCCCCCTCTCAACACTTGACACGATCCAACAATTGGTATCAGAGCTAGGTTTGCTTTTGTCAAGTGATTGTTGAAACTTAAAACCAGCAGTAGAAATGGAGAATCAAGCAACAACTGTTAAGGGAGTTCCTTATTTCAGTGGCCAAAATTTCCAGTTATGGAAAAAGAGAATGAGTGCTTATCTCTTAGCACAAGGTCTACAAGTACAAAGAGTAGTCTTGCATGGATTTACACCAACCGTAGATGAGGAGAATCCTACAGCTGCATAAATTAGAAACTTAGAAGCTGATGGAAAGGCAAGGAATGCTCTATATGCAGCTCTGTCAGAAAAAGAGAACTTTAAAGTTATAGACTGTGTTACTGCTCATGAAATATGGATTAAACTGATTAATATTCATGAGGGAGACATCAAGGTTAAGGAGGCAAAATTGCAGGTTCTTAGAAGTAAGTTTGAAGGTCTTAAGATGGGAGAAGGTGAAAACATTGAGGACTTTCTAAACAGAGTTGTTGAATTAGTTAGCTCAATGAGGGGTCTGGGTGAGAGTGTTGGAGATTCCAATATAGTTAAAAAGGTTCTTAGATCCCTACCAGCAAGATATGATTCTAAGGTCTCTGCTATAGAGGAGAGGGACCTAGATAGAGTGACATTAGATGAGCTGCAAAGCACCCTTGTAGCATATGAAATGAGGATTTCAAATTCAAAGGAGGAGATGGCATTTAAAACAAAACACTCAAGGAAGCTAAAGGAGGAAAGCAGTGAAGATGAAGCAGCAGACAGTGATCTTGAAAGAATGATGGTGCTGATTTCAAGGAGTTTTAGAGGCCAGACTGGAAAGTACAAGGGAAAGTTGCCCTTAAAATGCTTCAATTGTGGCAAAATAGGCCACTTTGCAAGCAAGTGCTTCATGAAGAACAAGAGAACAGAAGATGAGGAAGCTGACAAGCCATCAGACAGGTGGCCTGAGCAGAAAGGAAAGAAGAAGATGAGCTTCAAATCAAGAAAAGGGAAAGCTTACAGAAAACGGAGCTACCTGAGCAAGAAGAAAAATGATAGCTCTGAGGAGGATGAAGAGACTGATGTCTCAGACAGTGAAGATGAGTCTGAAGCTGAAGAGGAGACTCTCATGGTGATGAAATCTTCAACTGTTTCATTGAAGGAGGATGCTGAACTAGAGAACCAATCAGCTGATGATGAAGAAGTGGATCTAGAGGAAGAACTGAAGTTTGCATACAACAAGATAGAGGAGCAGAAGAGATTGCACAAGAAGACAATGAAGACAATGAAGGAGATGGAAAAGGTCATCTTGAGCAGTCAAGAAGAAAACTCAATACTGGAGAATAGAGTAACTGAATTGGAGCAGGAACTGATTCTCATGCAAAATGAAGCTGAGGTTCACAAAAATTGTACAAGAGAAAAGATGGAACTTCAAAAGACATGTGAAACCTTGGTAGAAAAGCTAGATGCCACCACTGCCGAACTAGAGGATGCAACAAGAAAGATAGAAGATCTGCTGTCTCAACAAACTGTGTTCAAAGCTGAAGAAATGACTGATGGAACTACTGTAGAATCAAAATTGAAAGGAAAGCTGGAGTTTCAGTCAAGCAAAACTGAGCCTGGTGAATTCTCAAGGAGCAAAGAAGTGGCTGCAAAAAACTGAAGAAGCCACAAGGAAGTTAGATGAGTGCCTCAGCAAGCAGAGATCTTATTCAGAAGGGAAGAAAGGTCTTGGTTATGAAGGAAATCAAAAATTAGAAGGACAACCAGCTGCAACAACCAAGAAGACTGTTACCTTTGTCAAAGAAGGTTCAATTTGTGTTGCTGGTGTAAAGGCAGGAACTAGTTTTGTTGATGCTAAGAAGATGGAAATTTCTAATGGATCAAGAAAGTCTACTGAGCAAAATGAAAGATTGCACGAGCTGAGGGGGAGACAATCTATGTATCAAAGAAGCCTGCTCAAAAGTAGAAGGCTGATTGCTGGAGTATGTTTCACCTGTGGAGAATCAGGTCACTATGCAGCAAATTGCTGGAGGAAGGCATTCTGGAGATTTGGAGGAAGAACAATGCAGTCAAGAGGATGGAATAGAAAAGAGTATTATCATCAAAGAAGCCTAAGTACTTCAAGAAGGATCCCTGAAGCTGAAATCAGAAAAGGCCATATCATACAACCTGGAGAAGTGTATCAGAAATTGAATGTCTGGTGCAGATGCAGATTGCCAAATAAGAGAAGCAAGTGGTTTGAAGGAGTGAATAGCAGGAGAGCTCAGCCACTGCAACAAGCTACAAATAGAAGAAACTTTGCAGCAGAAACAAGAAGAAACCAAGCAGATTACACAAGAAGAAATCAGTCTCTAATGCAGCCACTTAATCTGAGAAACAGATTTCAAATTTTTGAAGGGTTAGAAGAGAATGATCACTGGAGCTGCAGCAGGAGCAATCAAAGATTGAATGAACAGCAAGGCATACCAGCAGCAAGAAAAATTTGGAGGAAGAAGCACAGATTTGAAGAAGCTTGCATTGCTGAAGTTGCACTTAAAACAAAAGCTAAGGAAGCCCAATGGATCATTGACAGTGGGTGCACAAGCCATATGACTGGAGACAAAACTCTACTGAGAAACACAAAAGAAGTTGAAAGAGGGTTTGTCAAGTTTGCAGATAAGAGTGGGTTAAAGATCAAGGCTGTTGGAGAAGCCACCATTGGATCAGAAAAGTTCAAATCTAAGGAGGTGCTGTTTGTAGAAGGGCTGAAGTACAACTTGCTGAGTGTAAGACAACTGTGTGACAATGGTTTCAAAGTAGATTTCTCAAAAAATGGCTGTTTCATCAAAGACTGCAAGACTGGAGAAATCATGGCCAAAGGAATAAGAGACAACAAGGATTTATACCTCATAGATGTGAAGGAAAAGTTGTGCATGCTAAGCAAAATGGATGAAAATACTCTTTGGCATTGCAGGCTTGGACATTTAAATCAAAAGAGCATGAGAAGCCTGGTGAAGTGCAATGCAGTGTTAAACCTCCCTGTACTAAAGAGGGACAACAGCACTTGTGACTCATGCCAAAAAGGGAAATTTGCAAAGCTTTCTCACAAGTCCAAGGAGCATAGAACCTCTAAGCCATTGGAGCTAGTTCACACTGATGTATGTGGACCAATGAAAAGAAAAGGTACAGGTAAAGAGATGTATTTCATTCTTTTTGTGGATGACTTCACTAGGATGATGTGCATCATGCACATGAAGCAAAAGAGTGAAGCCTTCAACTGCTTCAAAAGATTTCAGAAACTGGCAGAAAACCAGCATGGAAGGAAGATCAAAGTTTTGAGATCAGATAATGGAGGAGAGTTTACCTCACAGGAATTTGAAGAATACGTGGAGGAAATGGGAATCAAACATCAAGTCTCAAGTCCTCACACTCCCCAGCAAAATGGAGTTGTAGAGAGGAAAAATAGAAGTGTGATTGAGATGGCAAGAACTATGCTGTTGGAGCACAATACTCCAAAGCACTTCTGGAAGGAAGCCACAATGGCAGCTGTGCATGTACAAAATAGAACCATGTTGAGGCCAAACACTGAAAAGACACCATATGAACTTTGGTATGGTCACAAGCCAAATGTGAAGTATTTTAGAGTTTTTGGCAGCAAATGCTTCATCAAGAACAAGGAGCAAAGCCTTGGAAAATTTGAAGAGAGGGCTGATGAGGGCATTTTCCTTGGTTACTCAAATAAGAGCAAGGCTTACAAGGTTTATAACAAGAGGCTGGATAAGATTATGGAAAGCTATGATGTGAAAGTGGTTGAGGAAGTCAAGATGAAAGCCACTGATCCTGAAAATTTTCTGGATCACTTAGATGACTTAGAGAGCCAAGATGAGGCAGACCTGGAGCTGAAATCAGCTACTGAGGAGACTGATGCAGAAGGATCAGAGACAGAAGTTACAGAAGGCCAGGAAAAAGCAAAAAGAAAGTACAACAAGAGAATTGACAAGATGCCTATCATTGGAGACCCCAAAGCTCCAGTAAGAACAAGAAGGCAACTGAAAAGTATGGTTGCAACTGCCCTACTGTCTCAAGTTGAGCCAAGGTCAATAGAGGAAGCCCTGGAGGACCAGTCATGGCTGCAAGCCATGAATGAAGAGCTGGACCAAATTGAGAAAAACCAAACTTGGGAGCTCGTGGATAGGCCAGCAAACAAGAATGTGATAGGCACAAAATGGGTGTTCAGGAACAAGTTGAATGAGGAAGGAAAGGTTGTAAAGAATAAGGCAAGGCTTGTGTGCAAAGGATACTCTCAAATTGAAGGAGTAGATGTGGATGAAACCTTTGCCCCAGTAGCAAGGCTTGAAGCCATAAGAATGTTTTTGGCAGTGGCTTCAGCAAGGAGTTACAAGGTCTTCCAAATGGATGTTAAATCTGCCTTCTTGAATGGAAATCTGGAGGAAGAAGTGTACATTGAGCAACCAGATGGTTTTCTAGTTTGTGAAGATGAAAACAAGGTGTACAGGCTCAAAAAGGCACTGTATGGATTAAAACAAGCCCCAAGAGCATGGTACTCAAGGCTGGACAGCTACCTGAAGAATCTGAATTTCAGAAAAAGTTGCATAAATAGCAATTTATATGTTCTTGATGGAAAGGGTGGACAGTTAATAGCCATAGTCTATGTTGATGACATAATATTTGGAGGAGATAAGGAGCAGCTATGCCATGAATTTGCTAGAAAGATGCAAGAAGAGTTTGAAATGTCCATGATAGGAGAGCTCTCATTTTTCCTTGGACTGCAGATTCATCAAAAAGCAACTGGAATTTTTATCTCTCAAACCAAGTATACCAAAGAAGTGCTGAAGAAATTTGGTATGACTGATGCTAAGCCAATGTCTACACCCATGGCAACTAACTGCAAGCTGAGCAAGGATGAAAAAGGAGCTGAAGCTGATCAAAGTCTATACAGAAGCATGATAGGAAGCTTATTGTACTTAACAGCAACAAGGCCTGATATTACCTTTGCTGTCTGCCAAGCTGCTAGATACCAGGCAAATCCAAAGAGTTCTCATATGATTGCACTAAAGAGGGTGCTAAGATATTTGCAAGGGACAGTAGATTATGGTCTGTGGTATGCAAGGAAAGGAAGCTTGGGATTAAGAAGCTTCACTGATGCTGATTGGGCAGGAAATGTTGATGACAGGAGATCCACTTCAGGAGGAGTATTCTTTCTTGGAAATAGATGTGTGAGCTGGTTAAGCAAGAAGCAAGAAAGTATAGCCTTAAGCACTGCTGAAGCTGAGTACATAGCAGCAACCAAGGCATGCACTCAAGCTATATGGATGAGATCTGAACTGCAAAATCTTAAAGAAGAAGTTCTCTTGCCACTGATAATTCTTTGTGACAACAAAAGTGCCATTGATTTGTCAAAGAATTCAGTCCAGCACTCGAGAGCCAAACATATAGAAATCAAGTATCACTTCATAAAGGACAAGGTTGAGAAAGGAGAAATTATGCTAGAGTATGTTCCCACAGCTAAACAAATAGCTGATGTAATGACAAAGCCTCTTCCAGCCGAGGTGTTTGAAACTTTGAGGATGCAAATGGGAGTGCAGTCCTCCTTCTCATGCTGAATCAGTTGAGCATCCCCAAATCCCTTTGAAATTGGTTGTCAAAGGGGGAGAGATAGCCGCAGCAGGCCGGCCAGACGCAGCAGTATTGTCCTTGGGAGAGAAGGACGTTGGAAAAGCTCTATGCAGGGGGAGCTTACTATGTAGAAGAATAAGGTTCAGGGGGAGCTGGTTCAGGGGGAATAAGGTTCAGGGGGAGCTTAGCACTGAGTTGACTGATTGGCTGCAAATGTGGTTGCCAACAATTCCAAAGGGGGAGATTGTTGAGCCATTGGAGCTGCTACAATGAAGCTTTCTTAGCCTTTATTAAAGTCCAATGTTGTGTTGTAATTGTTGCAACCACATTGTGACAAATCTGTGAATTACTAAGGCAATAATGGACTGAGTTCATGAGGATTGTCTGGACAAAATCTCAGCAAGAAGCCGATGAATAAACTGAAGTGCCAAAATGAGAAGGAAGTGTACTGTTGGCACATCAGATCAAAGGCTACACAGATCAGATCAAGTTACGCGCACATCAGATCAAGTTACGCGCACATCAGATCAAAGGCTGCACAGACAAGTTACGCGCACATCAGATCAAAGGCTGCACAGACAAGTTACGCGCATATCAGATCAAAGGCTGCACAGATCAGATCAAGTTACGCGCACATCAGATCAAAGGCTGCACAGACAAGTTACGCGCACATCAGATCAAAGGCTGCACAGACAAGTTACGCGCACATCAGATCAAAGGCCACACAGATCAGATCAAGGGAAGTGAAGATCAGATCAAATGCAGTGCGCATCAGATCAAAGGATGCACACATCAGATCACATGCAGCACAAATCAGATCAAAGGAAGTGAAGATCAGATCAAATGCAGTGCGCATCAGATCAAAGGATACACATATCAGATCACATGCAGCACAAATCAGATCAACGGAAGTAAAGATCAGATCAAATTCTCAAGGGATTGCTCAGCAGCTTAGTTTCACAGAAGCAAGGCAAGTCAGCAACAAAACATATTTGCAGCAGAAGAGAACAACTCAAGGCTGGAGAGCTAGAGCAGACACCTAAGAAGCTGAAGTCAAGGACGGCTAGTGAATCACACCTCAAACGCGCGACTCTAAAAGTCTCCCAAAGATTCAGAAGACGCAGGAGCATCATGTTGAAGTATCTAGCAATCCGGTGAGCGAGCAGAAATACAAAAGAATCAAGAAGTGCCGATCAGAAGAACTGCAGGAGCTACATGGATGGTTCTGAGTTGCTGGACAGAACGTTGTGACATGAAGCTAACATCAGATCAACCGGAGGCTAACATCAGATCAACTGCAAGCTAACATCAGATCAACCGGAGGCTAACATCAGATCAACTGCATGCTAACATCAGATCAACCGAAGCGTGACATCAGATCAAATGCCGGGCACATCAGATCAGCTATAAGCTAAGATCAGATCACTTCTGCTGTTTCAACATATCTAAGACAAGCTACTCGAGAAAGTCTGAAGGAGTACAGTCAACAATATGACATGGCAAGCAAGTTGCAACTTAAAAAGGTTGAAAATGGATTATATGAATCTTGAGCCGCCTTCCGTGTAAGATATGCTGACACACCGCACGTAGGGCACAGTTTTTCTTCTGGGAAAAGAAACGGGCAGATGAGTAGGTGTGGTAGGCACAACAACTGCAGAATGCAGGATAAACCACATTGGGAGGAAAAACCCAAAGAGAGAGAAGGCACGAAAAGAAAGAAAAAGAGAGAGAGAGGAGCAGCAGCCAAGGTGAGTGCTGAACAGAACGAAACCGAGAAAAGGGAGGAGAAAAAGAGTGAGAGCAGAAAAAGATGATATGAGAAACACAAGAGAGAAAGAAACAGTCTGCTGCACAAGGAGAAGCTGAAGCGCTGGAGAGGCAGAAGTCAAGGAGAAGAAGAAGCTGAGGAGGAGCAGAATCGGGAGAACTGACCCTGAGATTGCAGCTTCAGGTGGTAAGCCTAGAACACTATCAAACGTCTTTCATTAAGTGATTTTGAAAGATATTTGTGTAGAAAAGGCAGCACAACAGAGATTTACATGTTATTGTTTTAGTTGATGAACTTGTAGAGGTAGTGAACCTCAATGTGTTGAGCAGTGAGCTCTTGTTTATGTTGCTTATGGTCAGTGAGGCCAGAGCTGAATGATTCTGTGATAGTGAAGATTGACAGGAGTGAATCTGTCCGTGGATGTAGATCATTTGATCGAACCACGTAAAAATCCCCCTTGCACATTTACTGCTTTGAGTGTGTCTTGACTGGTGTGGTATTATCAAACTGTAAGCTTGAACAGGAGTGTCATGGTTGTGTAAGTAAACCCTCCTTGAGTGATTGAATTGATCTGATGTCTTCCTTGGTTGATCTGATGTCTTCCTTGGTTGATCTGATCTGCCAACAGTCCATCTAAGCCAAAACGTGAGTTCAACAATAAGCTCTAACTGAGCTAACATTTGAAAGGGAATCCTTTAGTTGAAAGAAAAATTGATAGAGTGTTGATTCACCCCCCCCTCTCAACACTTGACACGATCCAACATCTCTCTCCTTGAGTTTAAGTCATCCAAATCCTTAGAAGTGTCACTAGTATCACTCTTCACTTTTTTTTTTTTCTTCACTCACCATTTTAAACTCAAGTTCCTTCTCCCATTGTTCATTAATATCCATTCTAACTTCACTTGGTTATTCCTTTTGATTTACTTTCATAAAGGCAACATCATCTCCATCAAATTCTCCTTTATCCTTCATTTCCTTCCAAATTTCTTTACTTTGCTTTAACAAAGCTTTGTAAATTGCTTCTCTATCTCCCAATGTACCATCATCATAATTCTCTAAAGATTCTTCTTCCTCATAATCATAATCTTCGATGGGTATGCTTTGAAGATATGAAGGGGATTTGGTCACATCAAATCTTTCATTCTACACTTCCCTTTGGTTTTAACCTTGATAAATCTTTGCTAAAGCGTCCACTTGCCACTCCAAATTATCCAAATGTGATTGTACACTTCCAAGGGACATTGTATCTCTTTCCACTCTACTACTCAAATCTTGCACTCCATTCTTCACCTCTCTCATATCTTCTTCTAATCTTACATTATTCACATTAATGTAATCACCAAAATCACTCCTCATATGATCTTGAAACCTTAGATTCCCTCTACGATTTGCTTGACAACTTTCACATATAAAAACTCCTTGAAACCCCAAATTTTTACCAAGCAAACCATTGAGCATCCTTGATTCTTCTTGACTAGATCTTTGAAACGTGATATTACAATATCCATAAAACCTTTGCTCATATGTTCTAGGATTAGCCCGAATTTGTTGTGTCAATGATCCAAGTAACCAAGTACCTAAAAACAAAAAAAAAAACTATTAAAATCAAGTTAAAAACACAAAAAGGATATGTACAATAGATAAACTACTACACTCAAAAGATGTAATAAAATGACTCAAAATCCTAAAAACTACTAAAAACACAAAAACAAGTAAAAACCACAAAACTACCAACAACAATAATCAATCAAAATAAAAAATCATCGTCGGCGACGCCAATTTTGACATGCTCTTGTCGTTGTAAAAGTTATGGGCGAACACTTCAAAATAAACAAACAAAACAAAAATACAAAACTATAGTACTTAAGGTTTCATTCCCATACGAATGTTGTATTTATTGAAGTTGTAGTTGGGTTCGAGTCCTTACTTACTATTCTTTAGTATTTTCAAGCCTAAGAGTCTAACAAAACAAAGGGTAAGATAGTGAATTCAAGTGAATTATGCAAAAACTAAAATAAACAAAAGAAAAGATAATGTGGGTAAAAGCTGGAAAATCATACCACAACAAGATCCAATGGACTATTGGTAAGTGAAATGTCATGCAATTGTCCAAACTCTTAGATTTTTCCATTCCTATTATGCATATAAGGACCAAAGATAGCCAATAATAGAAATAGAGTCGTCAATCCTATCCATTATCAATCCTCTACTTCCTACTTTGAGATCAAGCAACCTTATCAACTTTTATAGCAAATAATTAAAGGAACAACTAAGCTTACAACACAAGGAAGCATAATCAACACATAACCCATGCTTACACAAGTTTTGCAATCCTCAAGTCTACTAAGTAGTGAAGTAGATTCATCAAATATACTAAATCAAGGCAAATTCACAAGGTATGGACAAGAATTACTTCATTTGTATGAAACCCACTTAACAATATGCATGGAAAACCATATAATAGAACGAAAGTAACATGGAAACGCAAAGCCCATCTTAAAATAACTCAATTAAGAAGAGAGGGTCAGCTCTTTTCAACAATAAGGTAAAGAACACTCCCAACTCTTTTACTTCCATCATTAAAGATGACCTATCCATTAAATCCATGCTCTTTGTTCTACATCACATGGAAATCCACTACCCCCTATCACTTAGAAGGGTAGATTTCCCTAGAATCTACTTAGAACATAGTTGTTCTAAGAGAATTCATAATTTGTGTGTGTATGTGAAAAAGGTTATAAAGTGCGTGTTTCTTCCTCCCTATGTTACTCTCTCTAAAACTATGAAAAACCTACTAAGGTTTAATAGTATTTGTCTTTACAAGGGGTCTTGGCCATTAAGAAAGGTTCCAGAGGGCTAAAATTGGAATTGTATAAGTTGAATCACGCCAAGGGCAAATTTGGATTTTCAGTAGTATTTTCCTGGTGACGACCAGGCGATGGCACCGTGTGTACGCCGAGGTCGGTGGCTAATAGGCGCCAACGCCCAGTGGACACAGGTCTTGAAATCTTCAACTTTTTTTGCTCTTTTCCAAATTCTTCTCTTTAAGCTTCAATTCTACGTGTTTCCTTCCTTTATCCCACTAAAGTCTTTAAGTTTCTTTCAAAATCTCCAATATGCCTTTTCACTACAAGATCATGCAAATTCAACTATAAATGCATTGAAATGTCGTAAAAGATATCATATTCATTGAAAATCAACTAAAAGTAAGCTAAATATGCATGATTTTGGGTCATAAAAAGGTATATTTTGGAGTCACGTTAGAAAGCAAGCAAGAACCCATGTCTGCCCTATTGTTCAATACGGTCAAGGTAAGAATCTAATTCTTTTAGTTTTAATAAGCATCGTTTAATGTTTGGTTTTATGGCACACAATGTTCAGAGGAAGATTTAATTGTTATAGAAACTTTAACTGAGGTGCGTTGCCATCTTGATTTTCTAAAGTGTTTATAATTCTAAAAGTGAGGTAATTCAAACTTCAACTGCAGCTCATTGATTGAAATATGTTTGGTTAGCTTAGAGCCATTTGATGTTTTGGGTAAAACTGAATTTGGCATTTGGAAATCAAAGCCTGAATCCTAAACTAGGCGGCCCTATTTTCATAAAAGTTTTTAACACAACCAATGAACTTCTAAAAATCTGGTTATGCTTCCTATAGGTTTTAATCTTTTAGGGAACTTAAGTGATTGTTTTAGTTCTTAGAAGAGGACATGGTTATGAATCTGCTGGTGATGTTCTGAGATCAGAAAAATGATCTCCATGATTGGTATATAGTACTGAGATATACTTCTAGAATGCTCTAAATGTGGTTTTGAAAAGAGGAACATGCTACTGAAAATTTCTTAGAAAAGTCATATTCAAGAAGATAAATGTTGAAACCTCATATCTCTGTCATTTTGTATGCGATTTGACCAAACCTTAGCTTGTTTTAATCCTTTCCTTATAAGCATTATTCAGTACTTTACATCTTGTCATTTGGACTTTCAAATCATACCGAAACTTCTTTAAAAATAGGAGGGACTTTGCTAATGGCTGCAGAAATTCTACAGTTATCACCCATCTTTGAAATTCCATATCTCCCTTGTTCCTTATCCGTTAAACTTTGGCTTATTTTAATCCTCTTCATGTCAGCATTATACAGAATTTTATGACTCACCAATTGAATTTTTAAATCCTCCAGAAACTGGTTCGGAACCAAAGCAAAAGTTGCTGTTTTGGCAGAAATCCTGGAGTGACTGGCTTACTTCAGAAAATCATAACTCATTCATTCCTAGTCCGATTTAGGCAAACCATATCTTGATTTAAACAAATTTACTATAGGTTTGTGCAGAAATTCACAAATTCCAGTTTGGCCTTCTGAATCTTCTTAAAAACAGCACAAAGCAGGGCTGTACCAGTAACATCTAGAAAATCAGCAGCTGTCCTAGAGGTTTTAAGATGCTTCCTAGTGTTTCAAAAGAACAACCCTACTTCTAAAATAGTTACTGTTTAATTAGAGTCACATTTGAACTCTGTTGTGCATCTTATAGATTATAGAACATTACGGAATTAATTTTGAATTCCGAGGAATACCAGATAATGGGGAAACTTGAGACTAAATTTGTAAGCATTGTCTTTCAGCTTTAAAGTGTTTATTAGTTAACTCTTTATGAACATTTCATTTTCTACTCTTGAGGGGTGTTATGTAAATGATCCAAGACTTTTGCACTTTTCTGCACACAAACAAAACAGGGCAGATACTACCTTTTCCCCAAAATACAAAGTAAAATCATTTGAAACTTATCTCCTGTTCATCTATTTGAGTTTCTCTAAGGGCTGTAACCATCCTAGTAATTAAGCCTATAACTCATTTGGAACTAGGAATTGAGTTAACTAGGTAAGTGAAAATAAGAGAGGAAAGAATCCCTGTCTGAAATTATTAACAATGACTCCTTTTTGTGGTTAGGAATCCGGTTGGACGAAACTGAGCATCAGTTTTGAAGACTGTTGAGTGTTCTCACTATTTTCATATTGTATATAACTTTACTATAACCTATATGTATTATCTATGATTGTATATGTGAATCTATACGTATATGGATGTGCATATATATATGAATCTTAAAATACAAGTCCCGTGCCAAAAGATAATTGTTTAATTCCAAAGTGTTTTCAGTATTTTACTATATGTGATTGATTGAAATGCGATGAGTATTATGAAACTCAGTGTTGCTTGCAGTAGTATAAATGGTTACCCGTGTATACCTTGTATGTTCTTGTAAATGTGGCCGGTGGGACTCGAAACTCTTTGTGAATGTGTTGAGTTTCCCAATCCTACATCGGGCACGGTTGGTGGAACAAGGCCATCGTAGGCAGGGCAGAACTCGAGCTGCTGACTGACTGACTGTTTAACAGCGAAGGTTGGAAACGATGCGGGAAACAGCATCAAAAGGTATTGTTAGTGGTTGGTGTTCATCTTTTGAGGACCGGTAGCTCAGGATGGACCCTAGCCACCCTAAGTGAATTGATTGATTGACTGTAAGCTCTATCGTTGAGCTGATTGTTCATTGATTGAAATTGTTATTTTCTTTTTAAATGTTTACTAAATGTAAAACTAAATCTTGGCATGAAGTATCACCATTTTGTTATTATTGGATTTTGAATTGTTTTCTTAAAACAAAATAGAACAACACGGGCAATAGCTCACCATTACTTTCTTTAAACCTATTATTTTTTAGCTATGTGGCCTAGGCATGGACTGAAGCAGCAGGCTATATGGACTAAGGTTTTATATAGAGTGTTAAGACTTGAATGTAATGCTTGTAAGAACTTGTGAGATGTTTAGAACTTGTAGAGTGTTCAGCTTCTTAGGGTGGATTGTATGTATTGTTTGTTGATCTGGTAGCATGACTCTCATCTTGGGTTGTAATATAAGTAAAGACTTACTTTAATAAATGGTGTTACGGTTGGATTGGTTTAGTTTTTCTTATTTCACTTCCGTTGAAACTAATGACAAATGAGTGAGTCCTGACGCGAGTCAGACAGACGTCCAACCGGGCTCTCATATTGGATAGGGGTCTGGTTGGGGTGTTACAGTCACAAAGACACAAGAAGGTACACTCTAACATCAATAATATTTATAGAACCTCATTTTTCAACACTGAAAGACCATCAACATCTTCTCATAGTGTAGTACTTAAGGTATCGTCCCACAGAGTGCGTGGTGCATTAGTGATTGTGTTCAAGTTTAGGTGCTTATTCTCCTTATCTGAGAAAGTAAATAAAAGAAAGTCTTTTTGTGTTCATTTTCTAATTTATTAACTAACCTAACTACTACCCAAGGGACAGTCGGTAAGGAGAAAGGTGGAAGGATTCTCACTACTTCGAGATTATAGTAAAGTGATCAAAATATACAAAGTGAGGCTAATACCTTAGAGGCGGTATTCGATATATCCGATAAACATGAAATCAGCACTGTATACATCCAACTTACTACAATATAATAATGTTATGACATGCGATAGTTCAAGCTATGGTTCCCTAGTTACGCTCGCCAGACAGCCATCAGTATATTGCGTACCAAATAGAATTAAGCACAGAGATGCAAGAATGAAACACTTGAATATGATAGCGACAGACACACTCATCAAAGGTGTAAAACCACACCAAGTATATTTCTTTTCTAAAGGGGATCATGATGCAAACATGAATGGAATCATACACAGGTAGTCAAAATGCATAGATGCTCCTAAGGATTATGAAAAAGAGCCAGATGTAAGCACGAAAGATACATTCTCGAGGTTATACACATTACGAATGAAGCTCAACTCAATGCTTCATAGAGCAAAAACCATACAACCTTCGGGGTTACACCACATCCACTACGTCACGACTGCCCGAATACTCTCCATTCACATTCACTCTAACCTCTCTATAACCCAAAAGAGTGAAAACCCAAGTAGATTAACATCCCATCAAGAAAAATCTCAAGAAATCAATGTGAACACTTCCATATAAATCAAATAGGCAACATCCAAAATTGAAGACAAAATCTTTAAGCAACCATGACATGAAAGCATTAAATCCAAGCACCCAATAAAGAACCTATGAATATTCTCATATAAATAATTGTCAATTAGTCCAAAATGGGTGTTAAAATGTGATACTACAACTAAAACAATAAAAGGAACCAACTACAAAGCAAAGAAAGGTAAAAGAAGAAGAAAAACTAACTAGGGAAAATCCTAGGATCAAAGGTGGCTAATCCAACAAAAGATGAACCCTAGTCTGCCCAAAATGTTGTATTTATATGGGTTGGAACGATTGAGGGCAATTAGGAAATTTTAGAAGAGTTTTAGGGATAAAAATAGAATTTTGCCCGTTCAGCTCCGTTGAAGTTTTCTTCAGTCGCAATGAGATCGCGACCCCATAAACCTTCGTCGTAGTCTAGCCTTTTGCGCAAAATTCAGCAACAATGCTGCTCCATGCTTTTTATTTCACCTTTGTTTTGTTCATTTAAGCTCTTTTCCATCTCTTTTCTTCCATTTCTTTTCTGCTTCCCAAATGAGCTAAAAGTGAACCAAAAATCATCATTTTTCTACAAAATCACACATAACCACATATGAGATTGCATTTTCAGAAATTAGGTACAATTAAATATTTTTATCTCTTTTCCTCTAAAATGCATACAAACTTATGCTGAAATCATGCTTTTAGAACTACAAAATAGGGGTATAATTGGTTCACATCAGGCTTCGGACTCGATCGGCAACTTCAAAACTTCTTCAACTTTTTTTTGTTCTGGATCTTGTCATTGGACCAACGATATCTACTAATGGATCTCTATTATAGAAATTAGAGTCTATAGTAGTATGACCTCCCTTAGAAATGCACAATGGGGGATCTCCTATTGGGGTTTGCGCAGGATCCTTTAAAGAGGGAGAAGTTGCTCTGGTTGCTTTTTTCTTTGGTGGAGGATAGTCTATTCTGATGTCCTCATCATAATAACTAAACCCTAACATTTTCGATGAATAATTGAACTCTAACCCTTTTGATGAATAACTGAACTCTAACTTTTTCGATGAATCACTGAACCCTAACATTTTCGATGAATCACTGAATTCTAATCCATTTGATGAATATCTAAACCCTAACCTTTTAGGTACTAACTAAACCCTAACATTTTTTTATGAATAATTGACCCTTAACCTTTTTTATGAATCACTGAAACCTATCTTTCCGATGAATAACAGAATTCTAACCCCTTTGATGAATAACTGCCCTAACCTTTTTAATGATTCACTGAACCTTAAACTTTTCGATGAATCACTTAACCATACAGTTCGTACATCATACTCCTAGGAGTAAATGTACTGTTAGTACTCCTAGCAAAAAAAAAAAAAAAAAGGTAAAAAAATGAGGCCCACTTCAACTAGCACCATGTCTGAACTTATGTAGTTCAGTTTACATAAGTAATTCAGAACCCTCAATTTACATAAGTAGTTCAAAACCCTCAGTTTACATAAGTAGTTCAAAACCCTCAGTTTACATAAGTAGTTCAGAACCCTCAGTTTACATAAGTAGTTCAGAATTCAGAACCCTCGGTTTACTTAACTAGTTCAGAACCCTCAGTTTACATAAGTAGTTCAGAACCCTCAGTTTACATAAGTAGTTCAGCACCCTCAGATTACATAAGTAGTTCAGAACCCTCAGTTTACATAAGTAGTTCAGAACCCTCAGTTTACATAACGAGATCAGAACCCTCAGTTTACATAAGTAGTTCAGAACCCTCAGTTTACATAAGTAGTTCAGAACCCTCAGTTTACATAAGTAGTTCAGCACCCTCAGTTTACATAAGTAGTTCAGAACCCTCAGTTTACATAAGTAGTTCAGAACCCTCAGTTTACATAACGAGATCAGAACCCTCAGTTTACTTAAATAGTTCAGAACCCTCAGTTTACATAAGTAGTTCAGAACCCTCAGTTTACATAAGTAGTTCAGAACCCTCAGTTTAAATAAGTAGTTCAGAACTCTCACAATACATAACCAAATCAGAACCATCAGTTTACATAAGTAGTTTAGAACTCTCAGAATACATAACCCGATCAGAACCATCAGTTTACATAAGTAGTTCAGAACCCAGAGTTTTGCTGCGTACAGAAAGCAGTAAACCTGGTAGCGGCGTAAACCTGGTATCCGAGAATTTTTGGAATAAAAAATAACCAATATAAAAGAAAAGAGTTTGTGGTACAGACTATCAGTGCCTACAAGTTGAGTGGGCTAGGAAATTCCATTCGGGAAGTGGGGTCTCCGGCGCTTCACCGACGGTAGATTATCACTCTAATTTTATTTAGTGGTTCCCATAAATATCAAAATTGTGGCTGAGAAATCTGAAAAGACGCCTACACTGGTGGTGGTGAGAGAGACCTCGCAGACTGAGGGACCCTTTTGGGAGGCGGGAGAAAGAGAAGGGAGAGAAGCAAACGGTCGTCTTGGCGGCCGGTTGTCGTCTTCCAAATGGAAACCCTGGCTTCCTTCCTTCTCCTCCCGCAGTTCCGTTCCTCAGTCGCCGTTCAATTTATCCTTTCCCCGGAAGTCGAAATTCCCCTCTTACTTATCTCCAAGCTCAAGAACCCAGACTCTAAGCTGCTCCGCAGCCTCTCCCGGTGACTCAGCTCCTCACTACAACAAATCTAGTTCCAAGGTGAATCTTTGTGATTTATTATCACTCATTCAATTTCATAAATATGTTGAAAACCCTGAAGTGGTTTGGTTGGAGAGTTGGACAAGAGAGATTACAGTAGTTTTAGTGTGTGAATGTGTGAGAGAGGAGATGATGATGAGGAGGGAGGGAGGGAGGGAGAGAAATGGGGGGAGGAGTAAACCGGCTAGGAGTAAACCGCCCGGTTTACTCCTAGGTGTGTGGTATAATTTGTACTTAACAATAACCCATTTGATGAATATATAAAGCTTAATCTTTTAGATAATAACAGAACCCTAAGCCATTAAGAAGCCCATTATTTAAAAAGAAAAAGTCGTGACTGAACCCTACCCCAATTATTTAAAAATAAAACCTAATCGTTTTGATGAATAACTAATCTCTAATTCCTAACTAACTAAATCGAACCCCTAAATTGTAAACCCTAACCCCTAAATACCAAAACCATAAACCCTAAAACATAAATAATTAAACCCTACTTTTGATTAACACACAAATTATAAATTTGATAAGAATTCATTATTATTTAGATAACACTAACCTATACACTAAACCATAAATCACAATAATATACCAAAAACACAAACTGTATTTTTGGTGAAGAGAACTAAACAAATGGTGAAATAAATTTTAATGTCCATTAAATTACATTATGGGTTTAAGGTTTAGTGGATTAGGGGTTAGGATTTAGTTATTAATATAATGGATTAGGGTTTAGTTATTCATCAAATGGTTTACAGTTAGATATTTAGGTATTAGGGTGTAGTTATATATGGGGTTAGGGGTTACAATCAAGTTATAAGCTAAAAATTATATCATGTACTCACTAAGTACATATATCTACTACTATATTTAGTACCTTTTATTAAATATATATCACTAGTTACTATATTTAGTAGTTTGTGAGTACATGCACATATTATATGGTATAATTTCTAATTCATTAATAGATTACATGAAGCCGTTAAGAAGCCCATTAATTAAAACAAAGAAGTCGTTCAATCAGCATACCATTGAACCATTATTACAAAGAGAAGACAAAAAGAAAGTTTCTATAGTTATAACATATTAATACATATTAACACATATGGATTGAAAGAATTAAGATAGAACGGCAGCTTCCACAAATATATGTAACATTATTTAGTGATGGAATATTCAACCCTAATGAATATAAGCATCTTTTAATCAATTAACATGTACCATAATTATTTCAGAATGTGTAAAACACACACTTATGAATAGAGTGAAGTACTCCTACAAAAAGTTTCCAAATATTTAAAATTTATTAAAATTTAATATAAAAAATTATTAAGAGCATAATACTTGATGATCATTAGGTGTACGATATAATTTTGGTCTCACGTATTACCTAATTTGCTAGATCTAAAAACTATAATTATAATTTTTCAAAAAAAAAATTAGGAGTTCTTTTATTCATGTGTAAAACATCTCACATCATTAGTGTACAGATTGAATGATTTGTATATAAATTTTAATTTCAGGAATTACTAATAATTTTACTTAACCATTTTGTGTTATCGAAAATGAAATCTAAAGTCATAATCTCTTATGGATAGAGAACTGGTAAGAAAATGTGAAATGGGAGCTTGATTTTATACACATCTGAAATCTAAATGTAAAGTTATTTTTTGGAGAGGCAAATTAGAGGGGGACAAAAATAAAAAGCTTTTAATTACAAATTGATTCTGAGCTGAACCGGGCATACCGTGTGTTTGAAATTATTCCAGGAATAAAGTATGAAGAAGATTACCTTGTGTATACTACTAGTGCTTAAACGACAGAAGGCATAAAATTATTGGAATTTGCAGAAACCTAAACTCAGTAAAATGGCCCCAAAAAAGAGGAGTAAAATGATTGAGATAAATCCATCAAAGGTAATTCATTTTGACTTGGTGCTACACCTTGGATATATCAAGTCACCGATCCTGGAAAACTGAAGGAAACAATCAAGACGCAACCAGAACTTAACTGAACCAAGCAGCCCTATTCTCCATCTCGTCCTTGTAGTTCCCTTGAGCTCAAAAACAATTGAGTTTTGACTCAAAGACAAGAAAACATCGTTCTGCTCTTGTGGCCCTAATGGTATTGGTAACGATTCCACTTCGTACTTCAACTCCAGGGAGGTGTTTTTGCTTACATCGATGGGATCGGCGTGTAAATAAGCCACCTTTATGCCGTGAAAACCAAGCAGAAAGCTGGTGTCATAAAAGCTTGCGTGAGCTTTAGCATTGTCATTTTCTGCATTGATGAATATGGTGACCTTAACAGCGAGAACCCCAGCTTGGTCGTAGTTGAACAGGTCGAGTTGAGCCCGCGTCACGCTTATCTGAGGGACCTTGGGCCTGATAACGATGTATCCGATGAAGACAATGATGCCGGCGATTATGACGGCCACGGTTAAGAGGGCACAGATTACGGCTGCACACCATATCAAGGGACTGGTGCTTTCTTCAGGGTGTCGCTTTGGCATTGGTACAATAAGCTTCTGACCACATTAGGAATTTATTGCAGATGGGGGAGGGTGCGGGGGTGGGAATTTATTACAGATGAATTTGGAGCTTTGATCCGAAGAACTAAAACTCAAGGGGCAAGTGTTAAGATGGGATGGCAAAAAATGCGGTTCTTGATCTCATTTTGTGGGGAAGGTTTTGGTATATCTTCCTTTCCTAGGAATAAAGCCATCTTTGGAAACTTTAGCAATGAAAAGCTGAAAATACCAAGCTTGCAGCGCAGACTTTTTGGCAAGAATATTTAGCCCCAAGGGAGAGGAGCTGAAAAGAGGTCTTCCCAGTTAAGCCGGGGGGCTTTCTTCGACAGTCGATCAAACCACCATCTTTACAGTAAGCTAATGACAGTTATGCTAAAAGCAGGAGGCTAAAGAAAGACTGACTGGTTCAGAAAATCACTTTGGAACTTGTCTGTAATAATCTGTTCAGAAAAATTTACCATTGCCGGCTCTTACCCACAACACAATCCTTTCAATAACTTATAAACAGCCTCTGATGAATCACATGTCCTCAACAACTTTGAAAATACAAAACTAAATGAGAGCCAACTATAAGCCTTTTATCTTAAAGCAATGGCTTCAAAAATCAACTCTCATAACAAACAAAGGCAAAAAAACATACTAAGTACAAGCATGAGATGCAGAAGAAGCCAGAATCCGTACAATTTGATTGCAGGGGAAAATGATTGGCCAAAGGACTAAGAGAAAGTGAAATTGGACTAGATACAAGTTCATCCTAATAAGACAATAGGAGTAAATAAAAGCATGTCATTAGAAATCAATGAGAATACAACACCAATAACATGGTAAAACCATTAGGACGGCATTACATTTTAAATTTCTCCATTCATTCCTTCCATGCAACCAAAAACCCAAAGCCAGCATAAACTTTGCAAATACAAGGAGAGCTATAAAGATTTCCACTTCCTTGATAGATAATCATACGTCTCGTGTGCACTCTTGCTGCCATTACAAAATGCATTCTTAAGCTTTCCCTTGGTTGATTCATGTATCCTAATTCTTCTATCCAGCATCTTGTCCGCATACCTCCTCAATTCTGTTGGCCTATCCAAATTACAGAGGCCAACAAGCAAAGCATTTACACTATCCTCAAGAGCCAATATATTATTTTGTACCACATACTCCCAAATCTCAATAGCAGCTTCCAGATCATCACCTTCAAACAGCATCCCAATGGCCTCAGCACAGTGCGACTGTGTTGGAGGCCACTCATTCTTGATCATTTCATTGAAGAAGATGCCGACTTCCCGCACTTTTCTATTCTTGATCAGGCATTTAAAAATCATATTATATGTCGACAAATCAGGAAAGGCTCCATGAAATATCATGCCGTCAAGAGGACGAAAAGCATTATCAACATCATTGTTGTTGCAAAGCAATCCGATCATTCCATTATACATGTTCAGATTTGGTCCCAACCAGCTACCGACCATTATGTCCCATAACAAAATTGCACAGGCCGAGTCATTCTGCTTGACAAGAACATCAAGAGAATTGGAAAAGAAATTCAAACCTGGTAAGCAGTTCTTCCCTTTCATCACCTGCAAGAACTTTAGAGCTTCGTCAGATTGGTTACCATATACAAGTGTGTTCAGGAGTGCATCATAAGCAGACATGTAATCAGGGCTCCAACCCATCTGAACCACCATTTCACCAAAAGTAACCTTTGCCTTTTCGACATTCCCCTCCTTTTCCCAACCCTCCAACAAAATAGCAAATGAATCTGCATCTGGATTAATCTTGGTTTTAATCTTGTCAAAGAACTCAAGTGCTTTCCCAGTTTCATTTTTTTCCCTGCAGATGGCACTCAATAAGGAATTTACTGCAAATATATCCGGCTGTACACCATACCTGAACACCAAGAACCTCAAGCCATTTTGAATTTGGAAAAAGAGAATGGTAAGTAAAAGGGGCACCAATGTCCCTTATATTTAACACAGATGCAAATAAAGTAACTGAGTAAAACTCCACAAGAGAAAATATTTATGCATAGTTAATAAAATTCTGACAAATTGAAGGGTTTTTATTTTCAGTTTTTAACTCAGTCTCCGTTAAGCTATGAGGGAAAAATGGAAATGTAACCCTGCGTCCCCTACAGTTTGATGGAGGTCAAGTAGCACCAGGTGATGATAGCAGTTTTCAAATACATAAAACCATGGACTTGAAAACTGCTATCCCCTCCAGGTGCCACTTGACCCACATCATAGTTCTTTCCTCCATACCACAAACCAAAGGGATTTCAACTTTCTTCAATACCAACAAATAGAGGGCCTTCTTCATTACTCTGATTTTCATCAATAGGACGTATTCTGTCCAACAACAATTTCTAATGTCTCTAATAATCCAGTGTAAAAGAAAATTTTACTTCGGTATCCTGTTTTAAGATAGAATTGAACAATACCGAAGTTATGCAATTAGTTAACACCTTAGCTTATTACTAAGTCTAGAGAAAGATTAAATATAACTGCACCTAAATCAAAACGTGGAAAACTATTTTAAAATTCCATACATTCCCAATTTGAACGCCAACGGAGAAAGTTCAGTTTCTAAATTCTCAAGCTCGTTCACTGCTCAAATATTTGAACTTCAAAGAATAGACGGAAACAACAAAGAATATTCAAGAGGAGAATCAAACCTTTCCATTACATCAAAGGTCATAATGGCCTCCCCAACCCTCCCAGCAACACAATAACTTCCAAAAACAGACACAAACAGAGAGCACCCCTTCTTGCTTCATTGACCTAATAGCATCCACATTTGCTCAAACAACTTATTCTTCCCCAACAAATCAACTATTAGATTCCAAGAGCACTCGTTGTGCTTGTGAGTCAACCCGGCCCACCTGAAAAACTTAACAGCAGAAGGAGACCCAAATTGCAGTTTCAACACTTCCTGGATGATTTCGGGCGAGGGCTGAATTTGAGACGATGAAAGGGCTACTTCCACATCGTTTGTTGGAGTAGTTTGGAGAATTTCACTCAGTGTTTTTGCGGTTTCGGAGAGTTCATATCTGTGTACAGTGAGGTATGATGGCAAAACGAGGTACTCTTCACGATTTTGATCTCTGGTCGAATGTTTGTAGGTGATATTGTGGCTCCCAGGCATGGATGGCTGTTTATGGAAATTGAAAAGCATCGACATGGCTAGTGATTTTCTGCTCTTTCCTTGGCGGAGCAGAAAATTCTTATTCTGGAAACTGGAAAGGCAATCGCAGTGTTTCTCGATTTTGTCCAGTGACACATTGTTATGCCGCGGAAGTACATTTATTTGATAAACTTGCCCTTCAACTTTAATATGTATCGTACTTTTGCCTCTATTTGGTACTGTATACAACTAGAGCTGGCATATTGTGATATCCCATCCAAATCGCCGACTTCGAACCAATCCAATCGGATCAAAATTTGTTTAGAGCAATTTTATTCGGATTGATCTGGATCGCTTCAAATCGTTTGTTTAGATCGATCCGAATCAATCTAACCCGTCCAAACTGCTAAGCTACGAATAAAACTCCTTTGCAGTTGCCGAAATCGGCTCCATTGCGGCCAACAAAAACAAAAACAAAAACAAAGCCAAGATCCATTGCAACTGCCGTAATCGGCTCCCAAATTCCAGCCAACAAAAACAAAGCCAAAATCCATTACAGCTGCAAGAATCGACTCCCAAATTCCAGTAAACAAAAACAAAGTCAAGATCCATTGCAGTTGCCGGAATCGGCTTCCAAATTCTTAAACGTAATCAGATAAAAATATATACTAAAAAGAACCAAAATAAATTCGCACAGTCCACGATGCACGATGTAATTCATATGAAGTGACATTCGGGAACCTTAGATGGATATTGCACTATGATACATAGGACTTCCAAATATGTGGCAGGAGATCTTCTTCCAGAGAGCGATAGATCCGGTGGTGCTACCAGAGAAAAGAGAAGGAGATAGGTCGGAGAAGATGATGCAGTGGCTTCGACTATGATTGCTTTCGAGCCATGTGGCAAGAGATCTTCTCCCAGACGATGATAGATCTAGTGGTGCTAGCCTCAAGACGGCGCTGCGAGATACAAGGAGATAGAACGGAGAAGAAGAAACAGCTGCTACAATTGAAGAATACTACGGCTCATTCTAATTTCATCCCCTGTTGCTTCGGCGATTTGGATTGGATCATTCGGATCACTCCATGGATCCGAGTTGATCCAAGTCTAAAATTAATTTATCTGATACATTCTGATCCAAATCAAAATGGATCAAAACGGATCGGCAAAATAAATTGGATCGGTTGGATCAATGTTTTGATCCAAAACCCGTTATTCATTACCAGGCCTATATACAACTAATTTTCATTAAGGTAAGGATTAAAAGAAGGGTATTATTTAACACCTCCTATTTTTTTTATCCTTTCATGAAATAAAAAATAAGGGAATTTTGGTAGTAAAAAGGGAGGCAAAATGGTAATCTAGTGGGCGGTATGATATGAATCTAAATGGCTCTAAAATCCTTATCCTGAATTCCTATTTGTATAACAAAAAATGTCCAAAATACCCCTGGTATGAAAGAAATGATCAATTCCTGATTAAATTTGGGATAAAAACGCTGCGAATTACATAAAAGAAGGGGCAAAAACGTAAAATGAGAACGGAAAAGTAACTAAAAAACGCTAAAACGTGACGTTGAAATCCCTATCAAACGTTAGAATGCAACGTGGTAGCAACACTAAAACGCTAAAACGTTGCGATATAATTCACAACAAACGCTAAAGTGTGGTGATATCATTCACCAGAAACGCTAAAGCGTGGCGATATCATTCACCAGAAACGCTAAAGCGTGGCGATATCATTCACCAGAAACGCTAAATTGTAGCGTTTGAGAGGACTTCGCTCGTTAAAATGGAGCGTTAGAGCCGGCTGAATTTTAAAAAAGGAAACGGACCAATATCGCTGCCAAATCCTTATTTCGTGCATATCAAACGCTCCATTCTTCCAAACTCGCGAAAACAGTAAACATATTTCAAAAATTCAAACAAAATCAGCGAAATGGACGCGGGTGGTGGTGAATTTTCGAGAGCTCATGGCGCGGGCAAAGGTCTCTTTATTCGGGTAAGAAATCATTGAAAGTTTTAATCATTTTTTAGATTGGATTTCGCATATTATGTTTTGGCGTTTTTATGAGTTGAAAACGCTTCGGTTTAGCGTTTGTTTAGGATAGAAATGCTTATTGGCTGCGTTTGGATCTAAAAAAACGCTGATTTGATGCGTTTGGGTTTTGTTGAAACGGTGAGTTGATGCGTTTGAGTGGAGACAAAACGCCGAACCGTTGCGTTTGGAGGCGACGTAAACGCAGATCGTTAGCGTTTACGACGTTCCAAGACGCTGCAGATCAACGTTTTGTCTCCGGTCAAATGCTATGATGTAGCGAATGACTAAGAGTCAAACGCTGATCGGCAGCGTTTGACTCTAAGTCATACGCTACATCTTAGCGTTTGACTGTTAGTCAAACGCTATGTTAGAGCGTTTGACCGTTGGTCAAATGCTTTTAATTCAATTTGTATATGCATTTTAAATATTTATGTAATATAAAATGTTTGTGTATTAATATATTTAAATTACATTTTTCAGGGTGGCGGTAAGGTTAAACCGCGCGTTCCTCCTTCCACTGTTGAGGAGAGACAGCGGCCCACAGCTTCTGCCAGGAGGCAGAAGATGCCAGCGATGAGAGCTCGAGGTGGCCGAGGCAGGGGTGGCGGCCGAGGGATTGGCGGGAAGTCGGCGTTCCATCTGAGGGACGATGACGATGACGCGCCGAGCGACGAGGATACACGGTCAGAGGAGGAAGAGGTTCACGAGGAGCAGCCGAGATCGAGCCATCAGCATCATCAGCAGTCTGGTATGCAGCAGCAGCAGCGGGCGGATCGTTCTGCAGGTACGCGATATATATTAATGAATTACGTTTATTTAATTGATCTATTTGTCTAATTTGGGAATTATGTAAATTATGTATTATTTGTTTAGACAATTTTTAATTAAGTATTTATTTAAATTATTATTTAATTGTTAATTTATTTGTTAATATGATTACTTAGTTAGATTATGTTATAGTGTTTTATAAATTGTAATTTTTATTCAGTTACTTGATTTATGAAGTATTTGTTTAGTTATTTGTTAATTTGTCTAGTTAGTTAAAGTATGTAATATTTGTTTACATGTTATTAATTATCTAGTTATTTAATATATGAATTAGTTGTTTATGTATTTCTTAATTTGTCTAGTTAGTGAAAATATGTTATATTTGTTTATATATGTTATTAATTTGGCTTTTTTGTTTATTTATTGTGTAAATTGTTAAAATATTTATAAATGTTTTATTTATTTTATAACATGTGTAATTATTAAAGTATGTTTTATTCGTTTATTTTGTTAATTAGTTAAATTAATTATATATATTATATTTGATAAATATAGTGATCCCTAAAAAGCGGAAGAAAGATGACAAGAGCTGGTTAGTCACTGGACCAGTCGAGGGTGGGCCGATCGATGCGACGGTTATTCCTAGTTTTTTAGGCCACGTCGTATCGAGGTTTAGTGAGACGGATGGTAGAGCCCCTATTAGGTGTCACAATAGGGGTTTGATGTACGATTCCTTAGTTAGTTGGGTGCGCGTTATGTCACCCCTAGGGGCTCAGATACTTAGTCAGACAGGGCTGGGACATATTCCCAGCATTATGTTTAGGCATATAGACGCGCCATTGATATGCGCATTTTTGGAGAGGTGGCAGCCGGACACCAATACGTTTCATTTACCCTTCGGTGAGATGACGATACTTCTCCACGACGTGTGAGAGATTTTGCGGATACCGATAGAGGGTCGTTTGATTACTCAGTCCACGGATACTGCCACCATAGTAGCGTATAGTAGAGATTTGCTCGAGATACCTCCGGATCAGCACATCGATAAGGAGTTATTCGAGAATGGGGCATTCTCGACTGAGCGGATGATAGATCTCTGTAGGCGTAGACCGCGGCCCGACTCGGACGTTACAACATTTCTATGGGCTACTATTGGGACTTGTCTGTTTACAGACATGAGTTCCAATAAGTTCATGCCAGGCCCTGTTCTGGAGCTGAGGGGCGGGATGGCTCAGGTGGGGGAGCATGCGTGGGGCACGGCGACGCTAGCGTATCTATATAGACACTTAGGTGCTGCTAGTCGTCATGGCACGTCGAGCGTTGCGGGTTGCTTGACGTTGCTACAGGCCTGGATCTACGAGCATTTTCTATATTTTAGGAGTAATGCCAGGCCTCTGCCAGCGCACCCCGATCGGCCGCGGGCCAGCAGATGGACGATCGACGCACCCCGCAACAAGGACGACAGACTGGCCATTTTCCGAGAGGCCCTGGATGCCTTGTCGCCGGACGATGTAAGTAAATCAAAATTGTACATTAATTAAATATATATATATATATTTTTCATAAAACTAGGAAATGTAATTGGAAATTTTTTTTTATAGGTTGTATAGATGCCCTATGGTCGCGCTGCTGTCACACGCACTCCGAGGACCCAGTACCGCGGACTGATTGCGTACCGGGAGGACATATAGCCGTATATGCCAGACCGGTGTGCTCGTCGGTTGGGCTACGTGCAGTGGATCCCCAGACCGTTCATTCCGGCCACGGATGGGACATATAGGGGGTACGGGGGTAGTGGGTATGTCGTGCACAACCCACGGACCTATGCGGAGTCTGACTGGGACGCATATCCCTCGACCGGGCCTATATATTTTGTGCACCGTGCACAGACAGGCCACGGCGTCAGATATAGTGCCTGCGTGGACGGCTGTCTGGACTGGTTCGTACCCCGCTCCCATCCGTACGTCATAGGGCCCCCACCGGAGTAGCCACATCCAGATATCCCACGCTGATCAGCATCGGAATACGTAAGTATTTTTTACAAATTTGTAATATATTTTATTATAATGTTCAAAAGCAAAAATTGATATAATTGTGTGTATTTTTGTAGTGGGTTAGCGATGTGCTCGGCGTGCAGCACCAGTTGCTGGATCATCTGCGAGATCGAGCACCGGACCTGCATTCGGAGTATTCTGCTCTGATTGACTATTTTGAGCGGCGCTTTGACCTGGCCGATTGAGCCCGTTTGTATTTGTTTACATATGTATGACATTTTGTATACATTTGTATATTTATATTGTATGTAAACTAGTGTTTTACATTTATTGTATGACATTTGGTCTTTTATATAGTAGTATTATATGCATTACATTTTGTTAGTATTTGTTTAGTATGAAGGCCAATTTTGAATTTTACCAACAACAATCAAATAACAACTTTAGTTCATGACTCCAAACATTATTTACATAAAAATTGTCGCATTAAACTAAAGCCACTATGCATCCCGACGATCTTCCCATAGCCTAAAACGCATTCTCAAACGATGTGGCCATTCCCCGACGGTTGCCTGATTGCAGTGATCTGCCCAAACAACGTGCAATGGTGGAAGAGGACAATCATCAACAACATCTACACGGACGTAATGATTACCGTGCACGTGAGCAATTGCTATCTGTCTATCAGGACGTGATTCGTCCTCCCCAGCATCCAAAGGTAATATGGTATAATTAGCCATTGGCTCCCCAGCATTGGTAATATGGTATAATTAGCCATTGGCTCCTACCATCCAATCCATCTTTCTTCATATCTTCTTTCAAATTGTAGACCTGCCTTATCTGTACATTGTCTTCGGGAAACTGCTGATGAATAGCTTCCCAAACGCTTTTTGGTCTCACATTGAAAGAAAGCATGCGTTTAGCCTCAGCCTTTGACTCTTTCGAGAAATGGCTCAGCTGCCTGTGCCCATATAGATGCCTTATACCTACAAAAATTAGTAATAATAATATAAGTAAAGGCTAATTATAAAAAAAAAAATGATATAACATATTCAATAACGAAACGTATTCATACCAGGATGATTATGCGTGGGCATTACCCCTGGCATAACAAGCACACTGTAACGCTCATTAACAACCTTCTTGACATTCAACTTGAAAGGACATTTACATCCGCACCTTTTCGTGTTCAACCGTATGGTGGGGAGAGACTCCTTCAATGGATCTTTCCATCGACCGCACCTAAAATAATACGTCGAGCCACTTCTGCCTTGCTTCGAAAGCACAAACTTCAGGCTATTTGCTATAGGATAGCAAAACGTAAATGCATCGTCCACACTTGCAAAATCCCTATCTATCCTAAAATATTCACTTAGATCTGCCCCAAGTTCTTGTTCCTCACCCCCTCGTCATCCTCATTATCCTGTTCTTCCTCGTGATCATCATGTGCACTCATATTCGAATCATCGTCCTGTTTAGTCAGAATACAAATCCATATTGTTAGTAACGCTATAAATTACACAATAGGACTATAAAAAACGTTTCACTTTACATATGTAATCTTAAAAAAACGCAACATATTTCACAAAATTTGCATAAAAACGCCACAATTTTCATGAACTGTACACAAAAACGTTACACTTCACAAAAAAATTAAATAAAAACGCTACGAATTTCACGTAAATACCCTAAATTCGCTACAATTTTCGTAAATATAATGCATAAACGCCACCATTTGACGTTTTGTTCATAATAAAACGCATTGAATTAGCGTTTATGATGACCAAAAATGCCAATTATAAGCATTTTTAGTGATTATAAACGCTAATAAGTAGCGTTTTTGGTCATCATAAACGCTAAAAAAATAAAAATACATAGCGGGTAGCAAAATTACCATTTCGTGATGAATGTCAATCGAAATTTGTACAATACGAATGGCAAGTGGATATGGTTCGACGAAACCTTCTTTTGATTGGCGATTTGAATTTGTTGTCAATATTTGTAAGGGAACCTTTTGTAAAGAGAATGTACAAAGGTTATGGTATGAAGGAATTTGTTGTCAATATTTGGTCTGTTCATATTAGTTCGGTCCGTTTTTTAATAGGAACCGTCACACACGCTACTATTTAACGAGCGAGATATGTTTTAACGCTACAATTTAGCGTTTTTTTGTCCTTAAAATGCTACATTTTAGCGTTTTATATACATTTCTTCGCTTCCTTTTAGCGTTTATAAATAATTGAAACGCTTCAGTTTAGCGTTTTTATCTAATTTTAACATGATATTTTAGCGTTTTTTTGGTTAGTTCACATACCTAATTTACATTTTTGGCCCTTCATTTCCGCAATACGTAGCGTATTTTACCCAAAAAATTTCTCTTATTTCTCTTACATTTTTTGAACATTTTTTGTTATACAAATAGTAATTTTGTTATACAAATAGTAAATCCCATCCTTATCTAGGCTTTGCTTGGAAAGCCCAAATGATGAATCATCCATGAGACCCAAACCTATTATCAAGGCCCAAATTCATATTCATGAGACCCAAACCCATGTACAACAAAGGTCTAAACCCACACTAGTGTTGGATTGAAGGCACGAACTACCAAATTTCACAGTATAAGTTTTTGCGATTCGTCATGCCGTATTTCGATTTTATTGTTAATTAATACATTTCAAAACTTTGGTAACTCTTACCCTTGAAGTGTAATCGGTTGATTGACGCCTGAATCCTTTTGATTGTTGTTGATCACCTTCATAAATTCTTCTAGAAAGAATTCTCTACTCTCAAGCACTGAGAGTCTTCACAGAACCGGTTACTAGCCCTCACACCTGTAGAGAGAATTTCAGGAAAATTTTTGGTTTCTCAACTTCTATTAATGACTCACGTATATCCCTAGCATATATAACAGAATATCTCTCAAAATTCAGTCAATAATATTCTTAATTTTAGAATATTACTTTTACTGATTTGGATTTTACTAAACCCATGGATCAGACTAATAGGTCAAGAAGCACCAAAACTGTAATTTAGTCCCTTGATTTATCAGCATATCTCATTAACTCCTAGGTACTTAATTAACTCTTAATTAATACCATAGAACTTTTAATAATACTTAATTAAACCATTTAATTAAGTATATGTATTTTGTATCATCGAACCCTCTTATGTGCGATCTTGTAGGCCCATTCTAATATCATCATTCGATAACTCAATCTCATTGATTAATCCATAAGTCATTAGTGGTTTCTGGCAAGACATAATGACTACCTAGAACGGAGGGTCGAATGGTGATTCAACATAACCTTTAGTGCATACTACGTACGATCTCCTACAATGATATCCCGTTTAGCATAAGGCATGGAACCATCATCCTTGTTAGCTAAACATTTATTTAATCTCTTAGTGACGTTGAATTTCGTCAAGCAAATTATAACGCTTATCATTTCTTGGGCACAACCATGCACTTCTCAGTTTACTATTGATGTGATTCATTTTATACATATTTTTAATTATTTTTAGCCTAGTTTTTAAACTGCATATTGACATATTCTTAATTTGTTTGTATGGTAAAAATACTAGTTACGGCTTTACTTGTGTTATTTGCAGGTAAAATATGCAGGGAATAAGACAGTAGAAAACCACACTTCAGACTTAGCATTCGGAACAGAACCAAGGATTCTCAAGTTAGAAGGAATGACACGACCAGCAGATGACAGCTTCACTTGAGCGTGAAGTTCACCAACTCCATTGATATCCAGTGTTTGGTGACCATGAGCTGAAGACGTCCAGTTCACGACAATGTTAGCTAGACGTGACCCTGACGAAGTGAGGACAACTGAAGTAAAGCAGCCAGAGCTTGAGGAGAATGTCACGACCAATTGACAACAGCGTCCCATGAAAGTCTTGAGCTGACAATCACTAAACGCCAGCGTCAGGAGAACGTGATAAGATAACGATAGGAAACTGGAACATCTTGTGCAGTCAAGTCTAACCCTTCAGTGTACGAGGACCGAGATAGAACACTTCCAATTGAGCTCAGCTGAAGCCATCGTCAACTGAGCATCCGACCAACATCACCGGCACAGGCAGTAGGAAGATTCCAGAAAAACAGTTAGTACACCGGCGACAGCTAAGGGCAGGACCACAGGAGACAAGAAGGACAATATTACAGCTAATGGTTCCTGCTCGAGGAGACAAAAAGTATACTAGCATTGAATCAAGCAGTCGAAGTACGCCTGGAACAGTGTTGTAGGCTACTTTAACCGTTTCTGAACTGTGCAGGGATGCTTTCACGACTGGTTGTCAGCATTTGAATCTTGAAGATGCCAAAGAAGCCAGCTTACGATCCTTAGCCTCCAAGTAATCCAGAAATTCCCATTTTAGCCATCCAACATTTCCTTCACTAGATTTCCTTCTATAAATAGTAGTAGTTAACTCCGAACTCAAGAAGGGAGACAGTAGAGAGTAAGGAGTGTGACGTAACTCCAAAATATACCTTTTTATGATCCAAATTCGTGCATGTTTAGCTTACTTTTAGTTGATTTTCAATGAATATGTTATGTTTTATGAGCTTTTAATGCACTTATAGTTGAATTTGCATGATCTTTATAATGAAAAGGCATATTGGAGATTTTGGAAGAAACTTAAAAACTTTTGCTATAAAAATGAAAAAAACACGCAAAATTTGAGCTTAAAGAGAAGAATTTGCAAAAGAACAAAAAGAGTTGAAGTTTCCTGATGTGCTCGTTGTCATCGTTGTAAAAGTTTTAGGTGAACACTTCAATAAATTTATGAATAACAAAAAAAATACTAAAACTATAGTACTTAAGGTTTCGTTCCCATGAAATTGTTGTCTTGAATGAAGTGGTTGTTGGGTTCGAGTCCTTACTTACTACAATTTCTAGTAGTTTAGTAGCCTAAGAATCTAACAAAACAAAAGATAAAATAGTGATTTTAGAAAAGTCATACAAGTAACAAAATAAACAAAAGGAAATATAATATGGGTAAAGGCGAAAAATCACATCACAACAAAGATGCAAGGAGCAATTGTCAAGGAATAACATGTAAATCGACAATACATATCTCCATTGCTATCCCTATTGCACATATAAGGACCAAAATATCCAATAATAGAATAGGGTCGTCAATCCTACCTATTATCAATCCTCTAAATCACCACATAGATAAGAAATAAAATACCAACTCATGTGCTACTTGCATGTAAGGTAATGAAACTTGCAAAACAAGAAAACCCACAAAGTATGCTCACTAAAAGTTAAGTCATTTACTTCTAATCTTAGACTAATGAAGTAGATTCAACATATAAATAACAATATTAAAGCAATTCTATATGCAAAGACTAAAATTACTTCAATCTCATGAAACCCACAAGACAATATGCATGAATAACCATAGATGAGAATGATAGAGACATGAAATAATGAAGAATGATAATAAATAACTAGATCCACAAAAGAAGTTAAAGCCTTTCAAGCATAAAATAATTGAAATCCCAACTCTTGTTGTCTCATAATTAAAGAACACAACTTCTCCATCTTGATTCATGAACTTTTCTTCATCACATGGAAATCCATCACCCCCTATCACTTAGAAGGATAGATTTCCCTGGAATCTACTTAGAACATAGTAGTTCTAAGAGAATTCATAGCGTGTGTGTGAAAAAGTGAGAAAGTGTGTGCTTCTTCCTCCCTAAATTAATCTATCTAAATTATAAAAAACCTACTAAGGTGTAATAATATGTGTTTTTACAAGGGTCTTAGCCATTAATAAAGGTTCCAGAGGGCTAAAATTGGAAAAACATAAATTGAATCACGCCAAGGGTATTTTTGGACTTTCAACAATAATTTTCGGGGCGACGACCAACGCCGAGGTCGGAGGCGCTTAGGCGTTGAAACCATGTGGACGCCGAAGTTGGCGACGAACAGGCGCTAGCACCCTACGAACGCCGGTCTCAAAATTTGATTTTTTTTTTTTGCGCTCTTTCCAAATTCTTCTCTTTAAGCTTCAACATGAAGGAAACAGAACAAACCCGGCCTAAATAAAAAATCTCACTTTCGTGCATAGCATTCCAGAATTGAAGACTTTCGATTCGGCTCAGGCTCAAATTCATTTCCCCTGAATGGATCTAGACTTATACTAGTTCAATTTATTAAAAAGACGCTCAAAGATTAAATCTTTAACTACAGCGGAAGGATTAAAGATTATACCTCTGAAGCGGTCCCAAGCAATATAGAAAACCAAATCTCCAGAAAAGCGAAATTCACTCAGAATTTGAAGAATAACTCCAAAACAACTCCAAACTAGTGTGGGCTAGTGTCTACGGAGTGGCCCAAGGCAAAACGAAGAAATCCCAAGAAACCCACTTCAAGAAACTCACAGATCTAGCCCGGGAACTTGATTCTAATCTGAAAACCCACACCGCCTCAATAAAACTTAGTGGGTAAGCTATTTTCTCATAGATCTAGACTTTGGAAAACCAAAAGGAACGAGCCAAAGGATCAAGGCAACAAAATTACAAAGCCCACAATGGAAATGCACCAAAACAGCGCCGAAAAATCCAAAAAACGCCGGCAGCGCTAACCGGCCAGAAAAATGGCGGCGATCGACTTCTTGAGCGGCGTTCGAACTTCTGGGTGGTGGTCTTGAACTTCTAGAATCGTGGGCTAAGTTTCTCGAACAAGAAAGATCGCAAACCGACTTCGAAAAAGAACTCTCAGTAAGGAAGAAAGAATTCTCTATCTAGGCTTGTCTTTCTCACTAAGGCATTTGCCTACAAGGTTTCTAATGTCTTGTTAAGTGCCTAACATGGACTATTTATAGGGAGCTTCTAAGGAGACCTAGTAGGCTTTTAAGTTGGACCTTAGTGTTTGACTTTCGTTGACCCCTTAGTCTTCCCTAGACTAGTCAACTCCAATCGAACCTTTCGAATTAATTTCTTAACCCACTTTGTTAATTTAATATAATCGAACCCTTATAATTAATTAATTCAATATGAATTAATTTCTTAATCCACTTAGTCAATTAAATATTAATTAAACCTTTAGGATTAATTAATTCACTTTGTCGATTAGTCAAACACATAATTAGTCGTACCACTAACGGACCAATTATGGAACTACCACTCAAAAATGACTTTACATCGCGCTCACTTTATTATTCTTCTATCTCCCCACATCAAATATCTAGTGCTCGTCGATTCATCAATTTACTGACGAATTAATTCACTGACTTCTTGGTATCCGAGATTTGTACCACTAGACTTTATTATTATACCGGACATAAAGTCCACTGGCTGGGTTTAGTATAATAAACCTTACAAGCTCATCTCGGGAGCACCATCAACCCGGCAAACCGGTACGTGAATTCCTTTGACTAACAATGGCACACAAGAAGCTAAACAGCGCATACCCAACTTATCGAGATTTAGGCCTCAATTAATGGCACCCTTTGGCAAATCAAAGCATTCGATATCTAACTCTCATGCCCGTCCCAATCTAGGGATTAAGAGATTATAATACTAGGATCGAATTAAATATGCCGATCAATACAAGTTAATTCAATCCCGAACTAGTTGTGCTCAATATACCCCGGGCACATTCGTATGATTTAATTAGTCTAGACAAACTAATTTCCAAATCAAATGATAACCTATACCGATGGTATGTTCAAACTGTCTCAGTTATGAGCATCTATTTATATATTAATACTTTAACCAATAACGAGATGTACTATGCTTTTCTACACCTCGTTATCTAGTTCTATGATATAATGGAACACTATCATACTGAAACATAGATGATATGTCAACTGTGGATATTAGTTTTTCATACAAGCAATAGCTTTTCTGTATTCAAAACTAACACAATTTTGCGTGATTTCTTCCTTTTTCCAGCAAAAGTCTTTAAGTTTTCTCCAAAATCTCCAATATGCCTTCTTACTACAAAATCATGCAAATCCAACTATAAATGCATTGTAAACTCATAAAAGATATCATATTCATTGAAAAGAAACTAAAATTAAGCTAAACATGCATTATTTTAGGTCATAAAAGGTATATTTTGGAGTCACGTCAATTCCAAGACTGGCTTCCACTGGGCGCTGGGGCCTGTTTGCTGCAGACCTTAGGGTCTACACGGCGCCACCGCCTGGTCATCGCCCAAAAAATGCTACTGAAAGTCCAAATTTACCCTTGGCGTAATTCAACTTATGTAATTCCAATTTTAGCCCTGTAGAACCTTTCTTAATGGCCAAGTCCCTTTGTAAAGACACATTCAATTACACCTTAGTAGGTTTTTCATAGTTTTAGAAAGAGTAACTTAGGGAGGAAGAAACACACACTTTCTCACCTTTTTTCACACACACACACACTATGAATTGTCTTAGAACAACTATATTCTAAGTAGAGTATAGACAAATCTACCCTTCTAAGTGATAGGGGGTAGTGGAGTTCCAAGTGATGTAGAACAAAGAGCATGGATTTAATGGAGAAGTTTCTCTTTTTAATGATGGAAGTTCAAGAGTTGGGAGTGTTCTTTCCCTTATTGTTGAAAAGGCCTTACCTTCTCTTTTTAATTGAGTTATTTTATGATGGGTTTCACGTTCCCATGTTACTTTTGTTCTATTCTATGGTTTTTCAGGCATATTGTTAAGTGGGTTTCATGCAAATGAAGTAATTTATGTCCATGCCTAGTGAATTTTCTTTGATGTTAGTATAAATGTTGAATCTACTTCATTACATTGTAGAATTGAGGATTGCACAACTTGTGTAAGCATGTGGTATGTGTTGATTATGCTTTCTTGAGTTGCAAGCTTAGTTGTTCCTTTATTCATTTGCTATAAAAGTTGGTAAGGTTGCTTAATCTCAAAGTAAGAAGTAGAGGATTGATAATAGATAGGATTGACGACCCTATTTCTATTATTGGCTATCTTTGGTCCTTATGTGCATAGTAGGAATGGCAAAATCTAAGTGTTTGGACAATCGCATGATATTTCACTTACCAATAGCCCCTTGGATCTTGTTGTGGTATGATTTTCCCTCTTTTATCCATATTATCTTTTCTTTTGTTTATTTTAGCTTTTGCATGATTAACTTGAATTCACTATCTTACCCTTTGTTTTGTTAGATTCTTAGGCTATAAACTACTAAAGCAATAGTAAGTAAGGATTTGAACCAACCCAACTACTACTTCAATCAACACAACATTCGTATGGGAACGAAACCTTAAGTACTATAGTTTTGGTATTTTTGTTTTGTTTGTTTATAAATTTATTTTGAAGTGTTCACCCTTAATTTTACAACTACAAGAGCAAGTCAAAATTGGTGTCGTCGATGAAAATTGTTTATTTTGATTGATTATTATTGTTGGTAATTTTGTGGTTTTTTCTTGTTTTTGGTACTTTAAGTAGTTTTTAAGTAATTTTTGAGTCTTTTTAAGTAATTTTCTAATAGTTTGTTTTGTTTTTAGGTGTTTGGTTTTCTTGGGTGCATAGTTGATGGTTTATGGTTGTTACTAGATCACAAGCTAGAGGGAATTTTCTTCAGCTTGGTGATAGTAGTGAGTGGATTTTGAGAAGGAGGAATTGTGTTGAAGATCATAGAAATATGGAGGACCAAGGAGAGAGGAATTTTGGGTGGTATTTTGAGCCACATTTTTAAGAACCGGTGGAATTACAAGGGGGTGATGATGAAACTTATCAAATCCATCCCCATTTCATCAACTTGATTTAAAATGGTTCATAATTTCAAGGACTTGAGGGTGAAGATGCTAATGCCCACTTGAAGAACTTTCTTATGTTGTGCAATACGACAAGGTTGCGAGGACTCACTAGGGATAAAATGAAGAGAATTTTATTCTGTTTCTCTTTGAAGGGTAATGCAAGTGCTTAGTTTAACTCCTTGGATGAGAATTTGATCCAAGCTTTTGAGGAGTTGAGAAGGAAGTTTCTACTTAAGTACTACCCACCTCACAAGATTGAAAGATTGAGGAATGACATCTTACAATTCAAGCAACATCAAGGGGAGTCATTTGTCAAAACTTGGGAGAGATTTCAAGAGTTATTTAGGAAGTTCCCAAATCAAACTTATGAAGGTGGCAATGAGTTGCAAATATTCTATAATGGGTTGACAAGAGATTTGGAAAACACGGTGAATGCAAGTGCTGGGGGTTGCATCAATTTCGAGACTAAGGATCAAGTTAAGGAGTTGTTTGATAACATGGCACTTACATTTGGAAATTGGCCAAGGGAAATAAATGAGGCGCCTTAAGCATATTCTATACCAAGGGAGGAAACAATTGTGGCCAATAAAATCTCAAGCTTGGAGGAACAAGTAGCTTTGCTTCAAGATCAATTGAAAGCTAAGGAAAAAATGGTGTTAGCTTTTAACTCTTATAAGAAGCTCAACAAGAGAGTCAAGGGAGTGAAGAGTTTGAAAATGTTGGATTTATTGGCAACAATCAAGGTTTGAGATATAATGGTTATGGGAACAATTTTCAAAACCAAGGAAGACAAAAGTACAACAATTTTGGTAATGAAAATCAAGGACATGCTAGGTTTGAATACATAAGCTATGCTTGTATTGTACTTTTTCCCAGTTAATATATCGATTTAGTGTTTTGGTTTATTTGTTGTGCATGATAAGTCCATTTATATTATATAGTTAGATGATGAGGTGTCTGGTGTGACACAGTAGATCTCATCATTGGTTAAAAGACATAATATATAAATGAGGTTCGTAACCGAGACAGGTTTGGACACATTGTCGATTTAGGTTATTATATGATTTGGATAATTAGTTTGTCTAAACTAATTGAATCATATAGATATGCCCATAGTGTATTAAACTTGACCATTTAGAATGATTTGTCTTGTACTTATTTAATAGACAAATACAAGACAAATCGTTCTTAGTATTCTATCTCTTAATTCCAAAACTTGAGCAGACAAGAGGATTAGACATAGTGTACTTTGATATGCCAATGGGTGAGGTTAATTGTGGCCAATAGTCTCGGTGGGTTAGGTGCACGTGTTTAGTTACTTGGTGTGTTGGTGCTTGTCGAAAGAAAACCATGTACCGGTGCGTCCAGGGTGATGTGCTCTCGAGATGAGCTCGTTATGTTTATTATACTAAACCCGACCGGTGGACTTATGTCAGGTATAGTAAAAAGGTCGAGTGGTATTAGTTTTGAAATTAAAGAAGTTAATTAATTAATTTATCAGTAAATTAATGTATTAACGAGCACTACATCTTTGATGTGGGGAGATTAAGAATAAATTAATTTAGTTGTTCTGGAAGCAATTCTGGTGTAGGATGGTAGTGCCAAAATTAATCCGTTAGTGGTACGATTAATTTTATAGTGGGTTAATTGAATAAGTAGAATTAATTAATTAATTATTCCTAAGGGTTAATTAAGTAATTAATTAAGTCTTAAGTTTCAATTAGAATTAGAAAATCCTAGAGATTAGGAAATCTAATTGGATTTGGATTATCCTGTTAGATTAGTTACCTAATTGGATTTGGAAACTAATTAATTACCTAAACCCATTAGGAAGGCCAATCCTAAAACAACTTGGGGTCTCTCTTGTAACTCTATATATAGACAATGTATTAGCAATTACATAACACACAACTCAAAAGTTTTCAAGACAAGAAAACTAGAGAGAAAACGTTTTCTCCCTCTAGCATAATTTCGGCCGGCCGATTCTTGTCCCTAGGCGATGGTCGGTGTTCAACTCTGGCAGGCAGCTGCGGCAAGTGGTTACTGGCGGCGGCGGTGGAATTTTTCTAGTGGTGAAGAGCTGCTGAATTTCTCCTGACAACCCAGTTGTGCTGGTTACTGATCAATTGGTTGCTAGACCATTGCCCACACAACGTACAATCAAAGTTTTGAGTCATACAAGCGACTACCTGAGTTAACAAGCTTCAAGAGGTACTTTTCTATGTTTTTGCTTTTAATTAGAAAATTATTGTTGCGTGATAAATCGAATGAGTACAAAACAAGATCCTGCGTAATGTTATTTCAAGCAAGGATTGGAATAACGATTGTGCTAGAGTCTAGGCCTGGTCAAAGATTCTAATTTTGGTATGCGTAGCACAAAAGTGAGTTTTTGACCGGGCCTGGGCAGATAATCTTTCAATTGGTATCAGAGCTTGGTTTTGGGTTTTGTGCTTGTTCAATTTATTACATGTTTTATTGCAGGTGGTTTAGAAATCCCGACTATTATGGTTGCGTTTGTATGGTTTTTAATTAAACCTAGGGACATGTCTGGGTTTGGTTTTATTATGAATGCTTGTAATAGTATAACCACGTGTTGGAAGCCTTGTAGGATTAGATCAAATCTGTAGTAGGATTTTTTCTATATAATTTCGATTTTTAATTTTCCTAGAAGCCTTGTAGTAGGAGAATTAATTTTTTGTAATCGAAGGCGTTATGGTGGGCAACTTGAATTCGTGGGTTTTGGGTTATCGTTAATTCATAGTCGGGAAATTTATTTTTCACATTCATTTCCCGTATTTATAGTTTTAATTTTTGTGCTGTATTTTAGATGCATAATTTTAAAGCATGTTGGTTTTATGTTTGCATATAACTTCGGATTAGTTAATTGTATTTTAAAATAGGAAAAATCCTCAATTTAGAAATCTAAGTGGGAGCGGGTTGGTATAAAATTCTCATAGCCACCATTATGGGTTCATATGTGTAATGGCACACACTTGGTGTACGATTTGTAGTATTCCTCCCATCGAGGTTACGCTGCTTATTTGTACGGCTAAAAGCACTGACTATTAGCTACATTGATCAATAGATCTTTTGGTCAAATTATGTAGTTAATGAACTTAGTTCTTCTCAAACGAATGTGTGTTAGCGTAAACGTCCACACTATCGTGGCTTGCGAGAATCCTGGTGAATGAGACGTCGGTGGTTTAAAATTATTGTTTTGAGGGAAGTCAATAATTGTTAGAATTTTTTTGTTAATTTCAAAATTCTAGGATATGCTGTAAAACATTATCTGCTTATTTAATTTACAGTATTCGATATGACATTCAATGCTTTAGCTAGTCCGAATTATATCGATTGGATTCCTCATTTGGACATTGTCCTAACGGCTGAGAGCACTCATGTGATAGATCATGTCATTGACATGACTAGTAACATCAACAAGGTTGAGGTAGTGGGAGGCGAAATTGATGGTGCAACCAAAGTCGATATTGCCCTCCAGAACTTGCCTCAAAGTTATGACCAGTTTTGGTTGAACTACAACATGAATCAATTGTTGTGTACTTCATCCGAGCTCTTAGCAGAGTTGGTGGTGGTAAAAGTCTTCTTTGAAAGAATAAGCAAGTTTTAGTCACAGTCAAAGCTTCAGAATTTTCTTATAAGCCTAGGGTTAGAAATAAGAAGATAATGCTCAATGGAAAAGCTCAAAAGCCACAGATTGCGCCAAAGCCGGAGATTGTAAAGAAGAAGTCGAAAGGCAAATGCTTTAAGTGCAATCAGACAGGACACTGGAAATCAGATTGTCCAAAGCTCAAAAGTACGATAGTTTCTGCCTTAATTACTGATACATGTTTAGCGGCGATTCCCACAGATACTTGGTGTGTGATTCAGGCGCTACTGACCATGTTTGTAATTCTCTGCAAGGGTTCCAAGTAACCCGGAAGCTTAGAGAAGGCGAGTTAGATATCTACTTGGGCGATACTACAAGAGTGTCAGTAGAAGCAGTAGGAGTAGTCAGCCTTAATTTCAAAAATTCTAGGCTAGATTTAGTTAATTGTCTTTATGTACCGAGTTTTAGAAAGAACCTTGTTTCAGTTTCTAAAATCTTAAAGAATGGTTATAAGTTTATTTTTTCTGATGATTTTGTTGTTATTAGAAAAGATGGGAAAATTATTTGTTCTGGTTCATTAGCTGACAATTTGTTTATAATTAAATTAAACTCCCCTGTTATGCAAAATATAGAGATAGATAGCACATCATCTAACACTAATAAGAGGAAAGAACCTTCTAAAATGAATCAAACATAGCTTTGGCATCTCAGGCTAGGTCATATAAACCTTAGTAGGATTCAAAGGTTGATGGACCTGTAAGTTCATTAGAGATTGACAGTTAGTCAACCTGTGAATGTTGCTTGGAAGGTAAGATGACCAAGAGACCTTTTAAAACAAAAGGTTATAGATCCAAAGAAGTATTAGAGTTTATTCACTCTGACTTGTGTGGACCTATGTCAGTCCAAGCACGAGGTGTGTTTGAGTATTTCATGACTTTCACGGATGATTACTCAAGGTACGGATATATTAATGCGCTACAAGTTCGGATGGTTTAGTAAATTCAAAGAGTATCGGGCAGATGTGGATAAACATCATGGTAAAAGCATCAAGACACTATGATCATATCGTGGTGGTGAGTACCTATCCCATGATTTTTGAGAATACCTCAGTGAAGCCGGAATTCAGTCTCAGTTGTCTGCACCTGGCACACCACAGCATAACGATATAGCAGAAAGAAGGAACCGAACTCTCATGGAAATGATTAGGTCAATGATGAGCTATACTGATTTGTCGAGTTTATTTTGGGGGTGGGCTTTAGCAACAGCATTGTACATCCTTAATCTTGTACCATCTAAAACCGTGCCTTCAACCCTAGTAGAGTTGTGAAACGGGCGTAAGGCCAGTCTGAGACATCTCAGAATGGGGTTACCCAGCACATGTGGTTAAGGCAGACGCGGCTAAGTTAGATGCAAGAACTGAAGTAATGCTATTTGTAGGATATCCTAGAGGAATGAAAGATGGTCTGTTCTATATTCCTAATGATCAGAAGGTGATAGTTAGCACTAACACCAGATTTTTAGAGGAAGACTGTATCCTAGATCACAAGCCCCAGAGCAAGATAGTACAAAAAGAGCTTAGGAGACAAACTGATAATCCTGATACACCGATACAAGTAGATACACCACACACTGCACAAGATATCACAGATGATACGCCTACACAGGTGGTGCCTCATCATAGTGGGAAGGTTGTAAGACAACTCGACAGGTTCATTGGCGTGGGAGAGGCCTCAGACCTAGTCCCAGGCATGCCTGAACCTGACCTAATGAACTACAAAGAGGCTCTCTGAGACAAAGATGTAGAATCTTGGCAAAAGGAAATGATATCCGAGATGGGGACAATCAAGTCTGGGAGCTTGTGGACCTGCCTGATGGGTTCAAGCCCATTGGATGTAAGTGGGTCTACAAACGCAAGAAAGGACCTGACAAGAAGGTTGAAACCTTCAAAGCTAGGCTTGTGGCGAAGTGGTATACTTAGAAAAAGGGAATCCATTATAAGGAAACCTTTTCCCGGGTGGCCATGCTTAAGTCGATCCTGATTCTCTTGGCCATAGCTACTCATTTAGATTATGAGATACGACAGATGGATGTCAAGACAGCTTTCCTTAACGGAAGTTTTAAGGAAACCATCTTCATGCAGCAACCAGAGGGATTCGTTGAAAAAGGCTAAGAGCATAAGGTTTGCAAGCTTAAGAGGTCTATTTATTAACTTAAGCAGGCATCTAGATTTTGGAACATCTAATTTGATGAGGTAATCCAGTCCTACTGATTTACTCAATGTCTGGATGAGCAATGTGTATATCGTAGATGTGATAGAAACGCAGTGGTATTTCTTATGCTTTACGTAGATGACATTCTATTGATTGACAACAATAAGAAAGTGTTATCAAACGTAAAGGCATGGCTGTCCAAGCAGTTTGATATGAAGGACTTAGGAGAAGCGAGACATATCCTTGGGATCAAGATAATTCAAGATCGTAGGAAATGTTCACTAACGCTTTCTCAAGTTTCATACATAGGTACGATTATGGTCCGTTTTAATATGCAGAACTCCAAGAAAGGTTTCTTACATTTTAGACACGGAGTGCATCTATCTAAATAATAGTCTCCCAAGACTATTTAGGAGAGTGAGGCCATAAAGACAGTTCCTTATGCTTCGCCAGTAGGAAGTCTCATGTATGTCATGTTGTATACGAGGCATGATATCTGTTATGCAGTTGGTATTGTAAGCAGATATCAGAGTAAAACAGGGAAAGCTCATTGGGAGGCAGTAAAATACATTCTCAAGTATTTGCACAGAACGAGAGACCAAGTATTGGTCTATCAGGCGCCTGAGCTGGTACCCTGAGGTTACACAGATTCAGATTTCCAAGGCGACAGGGACAAGAACAAGTCTACCTCAGGGTATGTGTTTACTTTGGGAGGTGTAACCAAAGTTTGGCAGAGTGTCAAGCAGAAATACGTGGCGGACTCTACCATGGAGGCTGAATACATTGCCGTATCAGAGGCATCGAAAGAAGCAGTGTGGCTCAAGTACTTTCTAGTGGACTTAGATGTGATTCCTGGTTTGCAGAAGTCAATCACAGTGTACTGTGATAACAACGGTGCAGTAGCAAACTCGAAGAAACCGCGAGCCCACAAGGCAAGTAAACAAATACAACATAAGTACCACCTAATACGAGATATCCTCAAGAGGGAAGACGTGTTCGTGACTAAGATAGCATCAGAGGATAACCTTGCAGATCCTTTCACAAAGACATTGACTTCAAAAGTCTTTGAGGCTCAAGTGTAGGGCATGGGGATCGGATACATAGGAGAGCCATGATTATTTTTCTAGATGTATTGTAGAGTGTAAACGATGAATGTAGTTACATATACTTAAAACACAGTTAAAACACAGCTTAAGTATTAGTGGGAGATTGTTAGGTTTGAATACATAAGCTATGCTTGTATTGTACTTTGTTCAAGTTAATCTATCGATTAAATATTTTGGTTTATATGTTGTGCATGATAAGTCCATTTATATTATGTAGTTAGATGTTGAGGTAACTGGTGTGACATAATAGATCTCATCATTGGTTAAAAGACATAATATATAAATGAGGTTCGTAACCGAGACAGCTTTGGACACGCTGTCAGTTTAGGTTATTATAAGATTCGAATAATTGGTTTGTCTAAACTAATTGAATCATATAGATATGCCCAGGGCGTATTGAACTTGACCATTTAGAATGATTTGCATTGTACTGATGTAATAGACAAATCGTTCTTAGTATTATATCTCTTAATCCCTAGACTTGAGTGGGCATGAGGATTAAACATAGTGTACCTTGATATGCCAATGGGTGAGGTCAATTGTGGCCAATAGTCTCGGTGGGTTGGTTCGCGTGTTTAATTACTTGGTGTGCTCCTACTTGTCGAAAGGAAACCATGTACCGGTGCGTCCGAGGTGATGGTGCTCCCGAGATGAGCTCGTTATGTTTATTATACTAAACCCGGTCTGTGGACTTATGTCCGGTATAGTAAAAAAGTCGAGTGGTACTAGTCTCAGAATTAAAGAAGTTAATTAATTAATTTACTAGTAAATTAATGTATTAACGAGCACTATATCTTTGATGTGGGGAGATTAAGAATAAATTAATTTAGTTATTTTGGAAGTAATTTTGGTGTTAGATGGTAGTGCCAAAATTAATCCGTTAGTGGTACGATTAATTTTGTAGTGGATTAATTGAAGAAGTAGAATTAATTAATTAATTATTCCTAAGGGTTAATTAAGTAATTAACAAAGTTGAATTAATTAATTAATTAAGTCTTAAGTTTCAATAAGAATTAGAAAATCCTAGAGATTAGGAAATCTAATTGGATTTGGATTATCATATTAGATTAGTTACCTAATTGGATTTGGAAACTAATTAATTACCTAAACCCATTAGGAAGGCTAATCCTAAACCAACTTGGGGTCTCTCTTGTAACTCTATATATAAACAAGGGATTAGCAATTACATAACACACAACTCATAAGTTTTTAAGATAAGAAAACTAGAGAGAGAAATTTTAGAGAGAGAAAATGTTTTTCTCCCTCCAGCATAATTTTGGGCGGCCGATTCTTGTACCTAGGCTGCGGCCGGCGTTCAACTCCAACAGGCGGCGGCGGTGGAGGTGGAATTTTTCCAGCGGTGAGGAGCTGCTGAATTTCTCCTTGTGTTGATTGCTGATCAATTGGTTGCTAGATCATTGTCCACACAACGTGCAATCAAAGTCTTGAGTCATACAAGTGATCACCTAAGTTAACAAGCTTCAAGAGGTACTTTTCTATGTTTCTGCTTTTAATTAGGAAATTATTGTTGCGTAATAAATCGAATGAGTACAAACCAAGATCCTGCGCAATATTATTTCAAAGATTCTGATTCTGGAATGCGTAGCACGAAAGTGAGTTTTTGACCAGGCCCGGGCAGATAATCTTTCAGGACAAGCTTATGGTCAAAGGAATTTTAAACCAAGAATGCAAGGAAATGAAGAGATTAATCAAGAAAATCGAAATGAGGATAAGTCCATGGGTGATCATGTGAAGAGTTTGGTAAGGATAGTTGGAATGCATTCTAGTGTTTTGGAGGAACTCCAAAAGAGCATCAAGGCAAAAGAAAATGCATTTGGTCAATATGTGCAAAATCAAGGCCAGGGGAATTCTCCTAAAAATGTGAATCCAAAGCCCAAGGATACCGAGAAATGAATGGTGGTTAACCTAAGAAGTGGGAAAAAGCTTATGGAAAACAAGAAAGATGAGGACAAAAGTGAGCAAGTTATTAAGGAAGATGATATCCCAAAGGAAATAGAAAAAGAAGATTATATTGTATAATTTCCAAATGAAGAGGAAAAATCAGCACTTGAAAATGAGCAAAAAGACAAAGAGAAGGCAATTTGGGAGTTTCATGAGAGGTAGAGAAAGGAAAGTGAGAACTGTTGGTGTATATGCCATTTTAAGGGTTATATATGTAAATAGACATTTGTTGATTGATTGATAATTTATCATATGAGTTAATTTCATGAATGTAATATTATTGTGCAGGTTTGAATTCATGAAATCGATCCGCCGAAAGAAACACTCCATGGATTTCTTAGATCATGAGTGATTATTTTGAGTAGTACGCGTACGAGGATCCTTAGACCAGAAATCACTACATGGTCTTAAGTGAGTTGTAGTGTGCTTTGACATACACCTAACAGAGCCGTAACAGGTTGCCAAGTACTCAGAACAGAAGGATCTGGACTAACATCAAACTAGGATCCAGATGCAGCAACCGATTATGCTCAAAGGGTGAGCTTTAAGAGCATTGAACATAGGATTTAATTAATACTAAAATCAACTAGACATGAAATTTTGATAATCCGCTGCGAAAATTTTTGAAATTTGTGCCTTAGATCCTAACAAGAAGTGGCTTAAGAACATATTGGAGGAAGAGAAGACAAATAAGCCTAGAAATGTGGAACCACCATTTCCTTGGAGAAAAGAAGTGAAGGAGGTGGATGAGAAGGTGTACCAAAGATTTTATGAGCTATTCAAGGAAACTGACATGAGAGTATCTTTGGACGATTTGATCATGAATGTGCCAAAATATCAAAGATTCTTGAAGGAATTGTTGGCTAAAAAGGAAAGGTTTAACTTTGAATCTTTGGCTCTAATATACAAAAATGAGAAAGGGATTTATTGGCAAGACCTTCCTAGAAAGGAGAAAGACCCTAGAATGTGCACTATGGCTTGCAAGATCGGATTAAGGTTTTTCCCTAAGGTTTTATGTGATCTTGGAGCCAGATTGAATTTAATGCCACTTTCCACGGCCGAATCATGTGGATTCCTTGGAGATTTGAAATCGGTCAATGTAACCTTACAAATGGCGGATCATTCTAAGGTTATTCCTAAGGGCATTCTTAAGAATATATTGGTAAAAGTGATTTAAATTGTATTACCAACAGATTTCATCATTGTGGACATGGAGAAAGATAAGGTTGTACCCATTATTGTTGGAAGACCATTGTTGGCTACCGGAGATGTGGTTTTGGATATAAAGAGTAAGGGGATTACATTCAAGGTTATAGGAAAATAGTATGTCCATGGGATAGAGGTGATACAAAGGAGACTTTATGATGCCGTTATGGGAGTAATCATTTGTGATAGCGAGAATGAAGATAACAAAGCTCCCATTCAAGAAAGAGGAAAAGCCAAAGGAGGGCAATCTTGACACAAAAGGTGGAAGTGAAATGAAAGTCAAAGAAGAAGTGACGTGACTCAAAAGTATACCTTTTTATAACCCAAAATCATGCATTTTTAGCTTATTTTTAGTTGAATTTCAATGATTATGATACCTTTTATGAGCTTTCAATGCATTTATAGTTAGATTTACATGATTTTGTAGTAAGGAGGCATGTTGGAGATTCTTGAAAAAACTTGAAGACTTTTGCTGGAAAAAGGAAGAAAAATAAGCAGAATTGGAGTTTAAAGAGAAGATTTTGGAAAGAGCGCAAAAAGAGGAAGAAGTCCGAGATTGTCGTCCACTGGGCACTGGCGCCTGATCGCCGCCGAACTCGAGGTCATCATGGCGCCACCGCCTGGTCTTCTCCCAGAAATTGCAGATAAAAATCTAAAATTAACTTTGGCATGATTTTACTTATGTAATTCCAATTTTATCCCTCTGGAACCTTTCTTGATGACCAAGACCCCTTGTAAAGACACATACTATTAGACCTTAGTAGGTTTTTCATAGCTTCAAAGAGACTATCTTAGGGAGGAAGAAACACACACTTTCTCATCTTTCTTTGCACATACACTATAAATTATCTTAGAACAACTGTGTTCTAAGTAGATTCTATGGAAATCTACCCTTCTAAGTGATAGGGGGTAGTGGATTTCGATGTGATGTAGACCAAATCCAAGGATTCAATGTAAAGAAGTGCATTCTATATATGGAGTTCAAGAGATTTGTGGATTTCTTCTTCCAGATGTTGAGAAATACTTCACTTTCTCTTAAGAAGCAAATCTTTTCATTATTCAATTATTGATTCCATGTTGGATTTGTTAGTTTTGAATACAGAAAAGCTATGGCTTACATCAAAAACTAATATCCACAGATGGCATATCATTTTATTTCAGTATTAAATTGTTCCATTATATCATAGAACTAGATAACGGGGTGTGTTAAAGACATGGTAGATACCGTTACTGGTTAAAGTATTGATATATAAAAAATAGGCTCATAATTGAGATAGTTTGAACATACTATCGATATAGGTTATCGTGTGGTTTGGAAATTAGTTTATCTAGACTAATTATGGATATGCCCGGGGCAAATTGAGCACGACCAGTTTGGATAGAATTGACTTGTACTGATCGACGTAGTAAATTTGGTCCTAGTATTCAATCTCTCAATCCCGAGATTGGGACGGGCATGAGAGTTGGATATTGTATGCTTTGATGTGCCAAAGAGTGCGGTCAATTGAGGCCTATACCTCGGTAGGTTGGGTATGCGGTGTTTAGCTTTTTACGTGTCGTTGCGAGTCTGAGGAATCCACGTACCGGTTCGCTGGGTTGATGGTGCTCCCAAGAGGAGCTCGTAAGGTTTATTGTACTAAAATTGGCCAGTGGACTTTACGTCTGGCATAATAAGAAAGTCGAGTGGTACGAATCTCGGATTGGTGAATTAGTTTGTCAGTAAATTGATAGACCGACGAGCACTAGATCTTTAATGTGGGGAGATAGAAGAAAATATAGTGGCGCGATATAAAGTCATTTTTGAGCGGTAGTTCCATAGTTAGTCCGATAGTGGTACGACTAATTATGTATTTGACTAATTGACAAAGTGAATTAATTAATCCTAAGGTTTAATTAATATTTAATTGACAAAGTGGATTAAGAAAATCAATTCTATATGAATTAATTAATTCTAAGGGTTTGATTAAATTAAATTAACGAAGTGGGTTAAGAAATTAATTTGAATGGTTCGATTGGAGTTGATTAGTCTAGTAAAGACTAAGCGGTCAACGAAAGTCAAATTAAAAGGTCTAACTCAAAAGCGTACTAGGTCTCCATTGGAGCTCCCTATAAATAGATAACATAAGGCCAAAGAAACATTAAGAGAAAAATCTTGCAAGACAAGTCTTGCCTCTTAGAGTGAGAAAGTTCTAGAGAGAGAACTTCTTCTTCTTGAAGCTTCTTTCTCAAAGTCGAACTTAATATCTCACTTCTCGAATCAAAACATAGCCCAAAGATCAAAAGGTTTCTTCTTGTTCGCTATTTTTTTTGGTCCGCCGGTTTTCCTTCCTAGCGCCGCCGTGAGTGGGTTGAATCCGGGAGCCTCAAGCTCTGTTTCTGGGGTGCTTGATCCAGAATTTTACATGTTTTGATCTTTATTGGTGATCTATGATTAAGTTTTTTCCAGATCGTGACTAAAGATTGAGTCTTTTTGGGTTTTCCGGGCAGTTTTATGCTGCGGTGTAGGAGCAATTTTTCCTCCGGCGGTGGGTACTAGTGGCGGACTATTTTGATAAGTTTTTGGCGAATTTTGTTTTGGTCGAGGGATATTTCTTGTGGGTTTTTCGTGGGCTTTGATAGTACACCTTGATAGACTATTGGCCACGCAATATTCGAGGCATCTTGGAGTAATCCTTTGGATTTCGGTGGTGATCACAACATAAAGATTGGGTTTTCTTATTTGCGTTGGTCTTCGCTTCAAAGGTATAACCTTTATGTTTTCCGCTTTAAATTAAAGGTTGATTCTTTGTGCGTTGTTTGCCGATTTAATAAATTAAATAAGTATAAGCCTAGATCCATTCAAGGGAAAATGAATTTGAACCTGAGCTTTGTTGAATGTTTCCGATTCTGGAGTGCATTGCACGAAAGTGAGATTTTCGATTTAGCTTGGGCTTGTTCTGTTTTCCTTCAAATTGGTATCAGAGTGAGTGTTTTGGATTTCTACTTGTTTAATTTATTACACAGCTTTATTTTGGCATTATTATTTTTCTCAAAATCTTTAAACATGTGGTTATTAGTTTCTCGGCAATTATGGTAGAATTTATTTTTCATTCACAAACCCCGGGACATGTCCGGTCTCGTATTTTTTTGAATGAGAATGTCTGTAATAGTAATAACCACGAGCTGGAAGACGTGTAGGATTACATAAATCTTGTAGTAGATTTGATCTAATGTTGTCGTCTTTAAATTCCTAGAAAAACGCCTTTGTATATAGGAATTTATGTATTATGACGAAGACGTTATTTTTGGTAACTTATATTCGCGAGTATTGGTTTCTCGTAATTTTGGGTGATTCCTAATTACGTAGAAAACTGAGAAACCCAGGCGAATCGAGAGGAATCCAAATAACGAGTGGGAGCGACATGAAGGAACGTGTCACCGAGGTGTCAAGGAATCAACGATAGAGAAGGCCATAATAGTCAGGAAATTTTATTTATTTAATTTCCCATATTTATGTCTTTTCGTTGATTGTGTGTTTTCGATTTATTTGCATGAATGAAAACCAAAACATTTTAAAAGGTAAATTGCAAATAACTAAGGTAGATTATTCGCATATTAAAACTTCAACGGTTTTATGTGTGTGAATATCCTTTGTTAAGTTATTGCATGTTAAAATGGAAAATTCCTCAAACTTAAAAATCTAAGTGGGAGCGGGTTGGTAAATATCCCCATAGCCTCCATTATGGATTCATATGTGATGTGGGTTATACCGATGCGCTGGCCAAGGACCTTCTTTCCTACGGATAAGTCTTCAACCCCGAGATATCACTAGATTGAATTTCTGAAGGGATGACTATAGGAGTTTAATTGGAAAAAGTTACGACACCCTCGCTAACCGAGGCGCATTAGTATCCTAAGTAACAAGCTTAGAAGTCACATAATGGCAAACACTTAGTGTACCATTTGTAGTATTTCTCCTAAGCGGTTACGCTAGTTATTGTGCACGGCTAAAATTATCGACTATTAATTTCATTGATCATAAGATCGTTGGTCAGATAATGAAATTAATGAACTTTGGTTCTTCTCGAACGAATGAGGGTTGGCGTAGACGTTCACCCAACGTGACCTGCGTTAATCCCGGTGTGAGAGATGTCGGTAGGAGAATGTATTGTTTAGAGGATATCAATATTTCTTAAAAAGTATACTGAAACTTGACTGTTTATTTTTTAGTTGTTGATATGTCGTTCAACCAGCTAGCTATCATACTGAATCAGAACAAACTTACGGGTCCTAATTACATTGACTGGAAACGTAACCTGGATATTGTACTTACTGCTGAGCGTTACAAATACGTGCTCACTGAGGAATGCCCCACTAAGCCCATCGATGATGCCACCCCTGAGCAGCGAGAGCCATATACGAGGTGGCAGAAGGCTGATGAGATGACCCGGTGCTACATCTTGGCTTCTATGTCGAGTGTACTGCAGCACCAGCATCAGTTGTTTACCTCAGCCTACGATATGATGCTCAACCTCAGGGAGATGTTTGGACATCAGGGTAGGACAGCTAAGCAGTCGGCTATGAGGAAACTCATGAGTGCTAAGATGGTTGACGGCAACTTAGTAAGGGATCACGTATTAGACATGATCAGTTGCATCAATGAGATCGAGGTATTGGGAGGTGATATTGATGGGGAGACCCAGGTTGATCTCATCCTTCAGAGCTTGCCCCCCAGTTTTGAGCAGTTTCAGTTGAATTACAATATGGGTAAGCTCTCATATTCATTTCCCAAGCTCATGATTGTATTGGTGTCTGCTGAGTGCCTCTTCGTAGAGAATAAGCAAGCCTTGGCTACTGTTGGACCCTCAGGTTCCTCTACTGGGCCTAAAGCCAGAAAGCAAATGAGGAAGAAAGGCCAGAGAGCAGCAGCTGATCATGGACCCAAGGCGGGGATTGCCAAGAAGCATAAGCCAAAAGGCAAGTGCTTCAGATGTGGCAAAGCACGATATTTGAAGAAGGATTACCTAAAGCCTCGAGGTATGTGTAAATTTTCCCTAGTTACGTGTTTAGCTGCGATTCCCACAGATACTCGGTGTGTGGATTCAGGAGCCACTGATCATTTTTGTAAGGGTTTCCAAGTGACCCAGCTGCTTAGAGAGGGAGAGTTGTAGGCCTACCTTAGGGATACTACCAGAGTTTGTCTTTATTTTTCAGACTCTATTTTACATTTGAGAGATTGTCTATGTACCCAGTTTTCAGAATAATTTACTTTCCGTTTCTATACTTTTATTGGATGATTATAAGTGTGTTTTTTATGATAATTCTGTTTTAATTAGAAAGAACCAGAGACTTATATGTTCCGGTACATTAGTTGACAATCTATTTTTAATTAAGACAAACTCCCCAGTTTTGCAAAACACATAAACTAGTAACTTAACACCTAATCATAGTAAGAGAAAAGAGTCTTCCCCATTGAATCAAACTTACCTTTGGCACCTGAGACTAGGTCACATTAACCTTAGTAGGATTCAAAGGTTGGTCAATGACGGGTCTTTAGACTCATTAGATATTGATAGTTTTCCTACCTGTGAGTCCTGCTTGGTGGGTAAAATGACTAAGAGGCATTTCAAAGAAAATGGGTATAGGGCCAAAGAAGTTTTAGAGTTGATTCATTCTGACTTGTATGGGCCTATGTCAGTTCAGGCTAGAGGTGGTTATGAGTATTTCGTGACATTGACGGATGATTACTCTAGATATGGATACATATACCTGATGAGCCACAAGTCTGAATGCTTTGGCAAGTTCAAAGAGTTTAAGGCTGAGCTGGAGAACCATATGGGTAAGAGTATCAAGGCCTTGCGATCTGATCGTGGTGACGAATACCTATCTAGTGAATTTAGGTCCTATTTGTCAGTGTTAGTTTTGAATACAGAAAAGCTATGGCTTGTATCAAAAACTAATATCCACATATGACATATCATTTTATTTTAGTATTAAATTGTTCTATTATATCATAGAACTAGATAACGGGGTGTGTGAAAGACACAGTAGATACCGTTACTGGTTCAAGTATTGATATATAAAAAGTACGCTCGTAACTGAGATAGTCTGAACATACTATCGATATAGGTTATCGTGTTGTTTGGAAATCAATTTATCTAGACTAATTTAATTCACACGGATATGCCCGGGGCAAATTGAACACGACCAGTTTGGATAGAATTTACTTGTACTGATTTGCGTAGTCAATTCGGTCCTAGTATTCAGTCTCTCAATCCCGAGATTGGGACGGGCGTGAGAGTTAGATATTGTATGCTTTGATGTGTCAAAGAGTGTGGTCAATTGAGGCCTATACCTTGGTAGGTTAGGTATGCGGTGTTTTGCTTTCTAAGTGTCGTTGCTAGTCAGAGGAATCCACGTACAGGTTCGCCGGGTTGATGGTTCTCCCGAGATGAGCTCGTAAGGTTTATTATACTAAACCCGGCCGGTGGATTTTATGTTCGGTATAATAAGAAGGTTGGATGGTACTAATCTCGGATACCAAGAAGTCGGTAAATTAGTTTGTCAGTAAATTGATAAACTGATGAGCACTAGATCTTTAATGTGGAGAGATAGACGAAAATATAATGGCGCGATGTAAAGTCATTTTTGAGCGGTAGTTCCATAGTTAGTCCGATAGTGGTACGACTAATTATGTATTTGACTAATCGACAAAGTGAATTAATTAATCCTAAAGGTTTAATTAATATTTAATTGACAAAGTGGATTAAGAAATTAATTATATATGAATTAATTAATCGTAAGGGTTTGATTAAATTAAATTAATGAAGTGGGTTAAAAAATTAATTCAAATGGGTCGATTGGAGTTGATTAGTCTAGGAAAGACTAAGCGGTCAACGAAAGTCAAATTAAAAAGTCCAACTCAAAAGCCCACTAGGTCTCCATTAGAGCTCCTTATAAATAGAAAACTTAAGGCCAAAGAAACATTAAGAAAAATCTTGCAAGACAAGTCTTGCCTCTAAGAGTGAGAAAGTTCTAGAGAGAGAAGTTCTTCCTCTTGAAGCTTATTTCTCGAAGTCGAACTTGATATCTCACTTCTCGAATTAGACCAGTTTTTAGGACTGCCGCCAGGATTTTCCGACCGCTGCAGTTTTCTTCTTCCGGCGACTTCAACTGCTGCTATCCGGCGTACTGATCCTGCTGTTGCCGTGTTGATATCTTGCTTGTCTTGGTGATCCACGGTGGTAGTGGTGCAGATCGTGGCTGGGCAAAGCATTTGGGTTACCGATCATTCAGTTTTTGCGGCGGAAAAGGGGGGAGTTTTGGTGGGTTATGTGGTTGAGCTTCAGGCAAAGTTTTGGGCCAGCTGTTATCTTTTCTGAGAGATTCTTCTTGTGTGTTTTCGTGGGCTTTGCAAGTAAACTTCGATAGATTATTGCCCACGAAATATTCAAAGTTTCTTGGAGTCATCTATTGGATTTCGGTGGTAATTGCAAGGAAAGTTTTGGTTTTTCTTATTGCGTTGGACTTCGCTTCAAAGGTATAACCTTTAATCATTCCGCTTTTAATTAAAGGTTTAATCTTTATGCGTTAGATGTCAATTTAATAAATTAAATAAGTATAAGCTAGATCCGTTCATGGGAAAATGAATTTGAGCCTGAGCTTTGTTGAAAGCTTCTGATTCTGGAATGCATTGTACGAAAGTGAGGTTTTTGATTTAGCCCTGTTTTGTTCTGTTTTCCTTCAGTCAGAGGTGGATATTCAATCCCAATTGTCTGCACCTGGTACACCCCAGCAGAATGGTGTAGCAGAGAGGACAAACAGGACTCTTATGGATATGGTTAGATTGATGATGAGTTATAGTGAGTTGCCTACCTTGTTTTGGGGTTATACCTTAGAGATAGCGTGTTATCTCCTTAATCTCATGCCATCTAAATCTGTGCCTACGACACCCCTAGAGTTGTGGACTGGGCGAACGCCTAGTCTGAGACATCCCAGGATTTGGGGTTGTCCAACACATGTGCTCAAGGCAGACGCAGGTAAGTTAGATTTGAGATGAAAGGCTATGTTGTTTGTAGGCTACCCTAAAGGAACGAGAGGTGGTCTATTTCATAGTCCTCAGGATCAGAAGGTGGTGGTTGTTAGTTTTGAATACAGAAAAGCTAAGGCTTGTATCAAAAACTAATATCCACAGATGACATATCATTTTGTTTCGGTATAAATTTGTTCCTTTATATCATAGAACTAGATAACGGGGTGTGGACAGACACAGTAGATACCGTTATTGGTTAAAGTATTGATATATAAAAAGTATGCTTATAACCGAGATAGTCTGAACATACTATCGGTATAGGTTATTGTGTGGTTTGGAAATTAGTTTATCTAAACTAGTTTAAATCACACAGATATGCCCGGGGCATATTAAGCACGACCAGTTTGGATAGAATTGACTTATACTGATCGACGTAGTCAATTTGGTCCTAGTATTCGGTCTCTCAATACCGAGATTGGGACGGGCGTGAGGGTTGGATATCGTATGCTTTGATTTGCCAAAGAGTGCGGTCAATTGAGGCCAATACCTCGGTAGGTTGGGTATGCGGTGTTTAGCTTCTTACGTGTCGTTGCTAGTCGGAGGAATCCACGTACCGGTTCGCCGGGTTGATGTTGGTCCCGAGTGAGCTCGTAAGGTCTATTATACTAAACCCGGCCGGTGAACTTTATGTTCGGTATAATAAAAGGACTAGTGGTACTAATCTCGGATACTAAGAAGTCGGTGAATTAATTTGTCAGTAAATTGATAAACCGATAAGCGCTAGATCTTTAATGTGGGGAGATAGAATAAAATATAATGGTGCGATGTAAAGTCATTTTCGAGCGGTAGTTCCATGATTAGTCCGATAGTGGTACGACTAATTATGCATTTGACTAACCGATAAGGTGAATTAATTAATCCTAAAGGTTTAATTAATATTTAATCGACAAGTGAATTAAGAAATTAATTCTATTTGAATTAATTAATTCTAAGGGTTCGATTAAATTAAATTAACAAAGTGGGTTAAGAAATTAATTCTAATGGGTCGATTGGAGTTGATTAGTCGGGAAAGACTTAGCGGTCAACGAAAGTCAAATTAAAAGGCCCAACTCGAGAGCCCATTAGGTCTCCATTAGAGCTCCTATAAATAGAAAACTTGAAGCCCAAGAAAACCTAAGAAAGTCTTGCAAGACAATTCATTCATGCTTTCTTGAGTGAGAAGGTTGTAGAGAGAGGATTTTTCTTCAAGGATTCTTTCTCAAAAAGAACCAGATTTCTCACTTGCTCTTGACTGGATTCGAACCAAAGATCACAACTTTATACTTGGGTTTTTATTCTGCCTAGTTTTCGGTTTAATCCGCCGCTCACTGCTGCCCGGTTCTTCATTCTTCCGTCGGGATTCTGCTGCGGGTTTTCTTCAAGTTCTGGTGCCGGGTTTTTGTCGTTGTCCAGTGCGTTTGATTCGGCCTGGGCTTCGTTGATCTCTTCTTGGTGATCCGAAGCTTGGGCTATCTAGATCACGACTGGGCAATTCGAATTCCGGCTGCTAGAGTGGTGTTCATATTTAAAGGTAGCAGCTTTTGGGCAGCAGTAGCAGTATTTTTGTGGGTTGAGTTTTGTGATCAGTTTTTGTTTTGTTTGAGTCCAGTTTTAGAGAGATTTCCTTGTGGGCTAAGAAAGTAGACTTCGATAGATTATTGGCCACGCAATATTCGAAGTTTCTACGGAGATATCTATTGGAATCGCAACAAAGATTGGATTTTTTCTTTAGGCAAGGGACTTCACTACAAAAGGTAGAATCTTTAAATTTCACTTTTATTAAAGATTGAATCTTTTGTATCTCGATTAATAAATTAAATAAGTATAAGCCAAGATCCGTTCATGGGTAAACTAATTTGAGCCTGAGCTTGGTCAAAAGCTTTCAATTCTGGAATGCATTGCACGAAAGTGAGGTTTTTGATTTAGCACGGGCTTGTTCAGTTTTCCTTCAAATTGGTATCAGAGCGTTGGTTTCGATCTTATACTTGTTTGATTTTTTACACGGCTTTATTTTGGCATTATTATTTTTGTCGAAATGCTTAAACAGGTGGTTATTGGTTTCCCGGCTATTATGGTAGAAATTTAATTTTCATTCATAAACCCCGGGACATGTCCGGGCTTATATTGTTTTTGAATGGAAATGTCTGTAATAGTAATAACCACGAGCTGGAAGCCGTGTAGGATTAGAAAAATCTTGTAGTAGGATTTGATCTAATCATGTCGTCTTTAAATTCCTAGAAAATGCCTTTGTATATAGGAATTTATGTACTATAATGAAGACGTTATTTTGGGTAACTTATATTCGCGGGTTTTGGTTTAATTGTAATTTTGGGTGATTCCTAATTACGTAGAAAAACTGAGAAAACTCGGGCGAATTGAGAGGAATCCAAATAACGAGTGGGAGCGACATGACGGGACGTGTCACCGAGGCATCAAGGAATCAACGATAGAGAAGGCCATAATAGTCGGGAAATTTTATTTCTTTTAATTTCTCGTATTTATGACTTTCGTTGATTGTGTGATTTTCTTTTTATTTTGCATGAACGAAAACCAAACCAAAATGTTTTTAAAAGGTAATGTGCAATTAACTAAGGTAGATTATTCGCATATTAAAACTTCAACGGTTTTATGGGTGCAAATATCCATAGTTAAGATGTTGCATGTTAAAACGTAAACATCCTCAAACTGAAAAATCTAAGTGGGAGCGGGTTGGTAAATATCCCCATGGCCTCCATTACGGGTTCATTGGTGATGTGGTTAAACTTGCGTGTTGGCTTAGACCTTCCTCCCTATCGGATGAGTTTTCAACCACGGATATATCCGGAATGAATTTCTAAAGGGATGACTATAGTGAGTTTAATTGGAGAAAGTTGCGACACTTTCGCCATCCGAGGCGCATTAGTATACTAAGTAACAAACTTAGAAGTCACGTAATGGCATACACTTAGTGTACCGTTTTTAGTATCCCTCCCATCGAGGTTACGCTATTTTTGGGTACAGCTAAAATTATCGACTATTAATTTCATTGATCATAAGATCGTTGGTCAGATAATGAAATTAATGAACTTCGGTTCTTCTTGAACGAATGTGGGTTAGCGTAGACGTTCACCCATCGTGACATGCGTTCATCCCAGTGTGAGAGATGTTGGTAGAAGATTATATTGGTTTTTGGAGGATTTTCAATATTTTTGAAAAAGTATACTGAAACTTGAATTGTTTATTTTTCAGTTGATATGTCGTTTAACCCGCTAGCTGTCATTTTGAACCAAAAAAAACTCACCGGTCCAAACTATATTGACTGGAAACGTAACCTGAGGAGTGTCCCCCTAAGCCCAGAGATGATGCCACCTCTGAGCAGCGAGAGCCATATACGAGGTGGCAGAAGGCTGATGAGATGACCAGGTGCTACATCTTGGCTTCTATGTCAAGTGTATTGCAGCACCAACATCAGCAGATGACCTCAGCCTATGATATGATGCTCAACCTCAGGGAGATGTTTGGACATCGGGGCAGGGCAGCCAAGCAGTCAGCTATGAGGAAACTCATGAATGCTAAGATGGCTGAGGGCATTTCACTGAGAGATCACGTGCTGGAAATGATTGGTTGCATCAATGAGATCGAGGTATTGGGAGGTGACATTGATGGGGATACCCAGGTCGATATCATTCTCTAGAGCTTGCCTCCCAGTTTTGAGCAGTTTCGGTTGAACTATAATATGGGGAATCTCTCACATTCACTTTCCGAGCTCATGACTGCATTGGTGTCTGCTGAGAGCCTATTCGCAGAGAAGAAGCAAGCCTTGGCTACTGTTGGTCCCTCAGGTTCCTCTGCTGGGCCTAAAGCCAGGAAGCAAAAGAGGAAGAGAGGCCAGAAAGCAGGAGCTAATCATGGACCCAAGGCGGGCATTGCCAAGAAACAGAAGCCGAAAGGCAAATGTTTCAGGTATGGCAAAGCAGGATATTGGAAGAAGGACTGCCCAAAGCCTCGAGGTATGTGTAAATTTTCCCTAGTCACTGAGACGTGTTTAGCAGCGATTCCCAAAGATACTTGGTGTGTGGATTCGGGAGCCACTGATCATGTTTGTAAATCTTTGTAGGGGTTCCAAGTGACCCGGCTGCTTAGAGAGGGAGAGTTGCAGGTCTACCTTGGGGATACTACCAGAGTTTCTGTTGCTGCAGTGGGAGCTGTTTGTCTTTATTTTTCAGACTCTACTTTATTATTGAGAGATTGTCTTTATGTACCCAGTTTTCGTAAAAACTTACTTTCTGTTTCTAAACTTATTTTGGATGGTTATAAGTGTGCTTTTTCTGATGTATCTATTTTTATTAGAAAAGGCCAGAAGCTTATATGTTCTGGTACATAGGTTGACAATTTGTTTTTAATTAAGACATACTCCCCAGTAATGCAAAACACAGAAACTAGTAGCTCATCACCAAATCATAATAAGAGAAAAGAGTCTTCCCCTTTGAATCAAACTTATCTTTGGCACCTGAGACTCGGTCACATCAACCTTAGTAGGATTCAAAAGTTGGTCAATAGTGGGTCTTTGGACTTACTAGATATTGACAGTTATTTGACCTGTGAGTCCTGCTTGGAGGGTAAAATGACCAAGAGGCCTTTCAAGGCAAAGAGGTATATGGCCAAGGAGGTTTTAGAGTTGATTCATTCTGACGTGTGTGGGCCTATGTCAGTTCAGGATAGAGGTGGTTATGAGTCTTTCGTGACTTTCACGGATGATTACTCTATATATGGATACATATACCTGATGCGCCACAAGTCTGAATGCTTTGGCAAGTTCAGAGAATTCAAGGCAGAGGTGGAGAACCATCTGGGTAAGAGTATCAAGGCCCTGTGATCTGATCGCGGTGGTGAATATCTCTCTAGTGAATTTAGATCCTATTTGTCAGAGGAGGGTATTCGGACCCAGTTATCTGCACCTGGCACACCCAGCAGAATGGTGTAGCAGAGAGGAAGAACCGGACTCTTATGGAGATCGTTAGATCGATGATGAGTTACAGTGAGTTGCCTATCTCATTTTGGGGTTATGCCTTGGAGACAGCGTGTTTTATCCTTAACCTTGTGCCATCTAAGTCTGTGCCTTCGACCCCATCAGAGTTGTGGATTGGGCGAAAGCCTAGTCTGAGACATCTCAGAATATGGGGTTGTCCAGCACATGTGCTCGAGGCAGATACAGACAAGTTAGAGGCAAGATCCAAGGCTATGCTGTTTATAGGCTACCCTAAAGGAACGAGAGGTGGTTTATTTTATAGTCCTTAGGATCAGAAGGTGGTGATCAGCACCAATGCCAGATTTCTTGAGGAGGACTATATTTTAGATCACAAGTCAAGCAGCAAGGTAGTATTGGAAGAGCTTAGAAGTCAGTCCATTATTCCAGATGTATAAGTACAGGAAGACACACCACAAGAGACTGCACACACTATCACAGATGATGCTCTTGCACAGGCTGCGCCTCGTCGTAGTGGGAGGGTTGTGAGACAGCCTGAGAGGTACATGGGTTTGGGTGAGTCTTCGGACTTTATCCCTGGTGCTCATGAACCAGACCCAGTTAACTACAATGAGGCTCTCCAGGATAAAGATGCAGATTCTTGGCAGAGAGCGATGATTGCTGAGATGGGTTCTATGGACTCAAATCAAGTCTGGGAGCTGGTAGACCTTCCTGATGGGTTTAGGCCTATTGGGTGTAAATGGGTTTACAAGCGAAAGAGAGGATCTGACGGGAGGGTTGAGACCTTCAAGGCTAGGCTTGTGGCGAAAGGGTATACTAAGAAAGAAGGGATCGATTATGAGATTTGGCAGATGGACGTCAAGACAACTTTCCTTAATGGAAGTCTTGAGGAGACCATCTTTATGCAGCAACCAGAGGGCTTCATTGTTAAGGGCCAAGAGCACAAGGTATGCAGGCTTAGGAGGTCCATTTATGGACTTAAGCAAGCATCCAGATCTTAGAACATCCGTTTTGACGAGGTTATCCAGTCCTATGTATTCACTCAGTGTCCGGATGAGCAGTGTGTTTATCGCAGGCGTGATGGTGATATGGTGGTGTTCCTCGTACTTTACGTAGATGACATCCTTCTTATTGGCAATAGTAAGAAGGTGTTGTCAGACGTAAAGGCATGGCCGTCTAGGCAATTCGATATGAAGGATTTGGGAGAGGCTGGACATATCCTTGGGATTAAGATTATTCAAGATCGTAGGAGACGTTCTCTGACTCTCTCTCAGGCATCCTATATAGACACGATTTTGGCCCGTTTTAACATGCAGAACTCCAAGAATGGTTCACTACCTTTCAGGAATGGAGTGTATTTGTCTAAGGAGCAGTGTCCTAAGACTGCTGAGGAGATAGATGCCATGAAGGTGGTACCCTATACTTCTGCAGCGGGTAGCCTCATGTATGCAATGTTGTGTACGAGGCCTGATATTTTTGCTTTGCCATTGGCATGGTTAGCAGATATCAGAGTAACCCTGGGAAGGCTCACTGGAAAGCAGTAAAATGCATTCTCAAGTACTTGCGCAGGACGAGAGATTATGTCCTAGTTTATAGAGCGCAGGAGCTTGTACCATTGGGTTACACAGATTCGGACTTTCAAGGTGATTTGGACAAGAGTAAGTCTACCTCTGGGTTTGTGTTTACTCTAGGAGGTGGAGCCATAGTATGGAGGAGTGTCAAGCAGAAATGCGTGGCGGACTCCACCATGGAGGCTGAGTACGTTGCCGTATCAGAGGCAGCGAAAGTGGCTGTATGTCTCAGGAGCTTCCTGATGGACTTAGATGTGGTTCTTGAGTTGCCTAGGTCTATCACAGTTTATTGTGATAACAATGGTGCAGTTGCTAACTCAAGGGAACCACGAGCCCATAAGGCGATTAAACACATAGAGCCCAAGTACCACCTGATACGAGAAATCGTAAAGAGGGGAGACGTGATCGTGGCCAAGATAGCTTCAGATGACAACCTTGCAGATCCTTTCACCAAGCCATTGACCCCAAAGGTCTTTGAGAGACATGTGGAGGGCATGGGAGTCAGATTCTTGAGGGAGCCATGTGAGTGAGCTTAAAGGTGTTCTGGAGATTTCATTATGACAGCAGTGTAATAGCGGGTTGGACAGTTTTTGTACTTCTTAGCATAGCTTTGAGTATTAGTGGGAGATTGATAGTTTTGAATACAGAAAAGCTATGGCTTGTATCAAAAACTAATATCCACAGATGACACATCATTTTGTTTCGGTATAAATTTGTTCCTTTATATCATAGAACTAGATAACGGGGTGTGGACGGACACAGTAGATACCGTTATTGTTAAAGTATTGATATATAAAAAGTATGCTCGTAACCGAGATAGTCTGAACATACTATCGGTATAGGTTATTGTATGGTTTGGAAATTAGTTTATCTAAACTAGTTTAAATCACACAGATATGCCCGGGGCATATTGAGCACGACCAGTTTGGATAGAATTGACTTATACTGATCGACGTAGTCAATTTGGTCCTAGTATTCGGTCTCTCAATCCCGAGATTGGGACAGGCATGAGGGTTGGATATCGTATGCTTTGATTTGCCAAAGAGTGCGGTCAATTGAGGCCTATACATCGGTAGGTTGGGTATGCGGTGTTTAGATTCTTACGTGCCGTTGCTAGTCGGAGGAATCCACGTACCGGTTCACCGGGTTGATGGTGGTCCCGAGATGAACTCGTAAGGTCTATTATACTAAACCCGGCCGGTGAACTTTATGTTCGGTATAATAAAAGGACGAGAGGTACTAATCTCGGATACTACGAAGTCTGTGAATTAATTTGTCAGTAAATTGATAAACCGACGAGCGCTAGATCTTTAATGTGGGAAGATAGAATAAAATATAATAGCGCGATGTAAAGTCATTTTCGAGCGGTAGTTCCATAATTAGTTCGATAGTGGTACGACTAATTATGCATTTGACTAACCGACAAGGTGAATTAATTAATCCTAAAGGTTTAATTAATATTTAATCGACAAAGTGAATTAAGAAATTAATTCTATTTGAATTAATTAATTCTAAGGGTTCGATTAAATTAAATTAACAAAGTGGGTTAAGAAATTAATTCTAATGGGTCGATTGGAGTTGATTAGTCGGGAAAGACTTAGCGGTCAACGAAAGTCAAATTAAAAGGCCCAACTCGAGAGCCCATTTGGTCCCCATTAGAGCTCCTATAAATAGAAAACTTGAAGCCCAAGAAAACCTAAGGAAGTCTTGCAAGACATTTCATTCTTGCGTTCTTGAGTGAGAAGGTTCTAGAGAGAGGATTTTTCTTCAAGGATTCTTTCTCAAAAACGAACCAGATTTCTCACTTGCTCTTGACTGGATTCGAACCAAAGATCATAGCTTTATACTTGGGTTTTTATTCTGCCCAGTTTTTGGTTTAATCCGCCGCTCATTGCTGCCCGGTTCTTCATTCTTCCGCCGGGATTCTGCTGTGGGTTTTCTTCAAGTTTTGGCACCGGGTTTTTGTTGCTGTCCAGTGCGTTTGATTCGGCATGGGCTTCGTTGATCTCTTCTTGGTGATCCGAAGCTTGGGCTGTCTAGATCACGACTGGGCAGTTTGAATTCCGGCTGCTAGAGTGGTGTTCATATTTAAAGGTAGTAGCTTTTGGGCAGCAGTAGCAGTATTTTTGTGGGTTGAGTTTTGTGATCAATTTTTGTTTTGTTTGAGTCCAGTTTTAGAGAGATTTCCTTGTGGGCTAAGAAAGTAGACTTCGATAGATTATTGGCCACGCAATATTCGAAGTTTTTACGGAGATATCTATTGGATTTCTATTGGAATCGGAACAAAGATTGGATTTTTTCTTTAGGCAAGGGACTTCACTACAAAAGGTAGAATCTTTAAATTCCGTTTTTATTAAATATTGAATTTTTTGTATCCCGATTAATAAATTAAATAAGTATAAGCCAAGCTCCGTTCATGGGTAAACTAATTTGAGCCTGAGCTTGGTCAAAAGCTTCCGATTCTGGAATGCATTGCACGAAAGTGAGGTTTTCGATTTAGCCCGGGCTTGTTCAGTTTTCCTTCAGTGGTGAGCACCAATGCCAGATTTCTTGAGGAGAACTATATTTTAGATCACAAGTCAAGCAGCAAGGTAGTATTGGAAGAGCTTAGAAGTCAGTCCATTATTCTAGATGCACAAGTACAGGAAGACACACCACAAAAGTCTGCACACACTATCATAGATAATGCTCTTACACAGGCTGCGCCACATCGTAGTGGGAGGGTTGTCAGACAGCCGAGAGGTACATGGATTTGGGCGAGTCTCCGAATTTTATCCCTGGTGTTCATGAACCAGACTCAGTTAACTACAATGAGGCTCTACATGATAAAGATGTAGATTATTGGCAGAGAGCGATGATTGCTGAGATGGGTTCTATGGCCTCAAATCAAGTCTGGGAGCTGGTAGCCCTTCTTGATGGGTTTTGGCCTATTGGGTGCAAATGGGTCTACAAGTGAAAGTGAGGATCTGACGGTAGGCTTGAGACCTTCAAGGCTAGGCTTGTAGCGATGGGTATACTCAGAAATAGGGTATCGATTATGAGGAGACCTTTTCCCTGGTAGCTATGCTTAAGTATCTGGATTCTCTCGGCCATAGCTGCTCATATGGACTATGAGATTTTTACAGATGGACATCAAGACAGCTTTCCATAATGGAAGTCTTGAGGAGACCATCTTTATGCAGCAACCAGAGGGTTTCATTGTTCAGGGCCAAGAGCACAAGGTATGCAGGCTTAGGAGGTCCATTTATGGACTTAAGTAAGCATCCAGATCTTGGAGCATCCATTTTGACAAGGCTATCTAGTCCTATGGATTCACTCAGTGTCCGGATTAGCAGTGTGTATATCGCAGACGTGATGTGTTAGTTTTGAATACAGAAAAGCTATAGCTTGTATCAAAAACTAATATCCACAGATGATATATCATTTTGTTTCAGTATTAAATTGTTCCATTATACCATAGAACTAGATAACGGGGTGTGAAAAGAAACAGTAGATACCATTATTGGTTAAAGTATTGATATATAAAAATTATGCTCGTAACTGAAATAGTCCGAACATACTATTGGTGTAGGTTATCGTGTGGTTTGGAAATTTGTTTATCTAGACTAATTAAATCACACGGATATGCCCGGGGTATATTGAGCATGACCAGTTTGGATAGAATTGACTTGTATTGATCAGCGTAGTCAATTCGGTCTCTCAATCCCGAGATTGGGACGGGCGTGAGAGTTGGATATCGTATACTTTGATTTGCCAAAGAGTGCGGTCAATTGAGACCTATACCTCGGTAGGTTGGGTATACGGTGTTTAGCTTCTTACGTGCTGTTGCTAGTCGGAGGAATCCACGTATTGATGGTGCTCCCGAGATGAGCTCGTAAGGTTTATTGTACTAAAACTGGCAGTGGACTTTACGTCCAGTATAATAAGAAGGTCGAGTGGTACTAATCTGGGATACCAAGAAGTCGGTGAATTATTTTGTCAATAAATTGATAAACCGACAAGCACTAGATCTTTGATGTGAGGAGATAGAAGAAAATACAGTGGCGCGATATAAATTCGTTTTTGAGCGGTAGTTCCATAGTTAGTCCGATAGTGGTACGACTAATTATGTATTTGACTAATCGACAAAGTGAATTAATTAAACCTAAAGGTTTAATTAATATTTAATTGACAAAGTGGATTAAGAAATTAATTTTATATGAATTAATTAATCCTAAGGGTTCGAGTAAATTAAATTAACGAAGTGGGTTAAGAAATTAATTCAAATGTGTCGATTGGAGTTGATTAGTCTTGGAAAGACTAAACGGTCAATGAAAGTCAAATTAAAAGGCCCAACTCAAAAGCCTACTAGGTATCCTTAAGAGCTCCCTATAAATAGAAAGCTTAAGGCCAAAGAAAACTAAGAAAAACCTTGCAAGACAAGTCTTGCCTCTTAGAGTGAGAAAGTTCTACAGAGAGAAATTCTCCTCTTGAAGTTTTTTCTCAAAGTCGAACTTGGATACTCACTCTCTTGAATCAAATTAAGCTCAAAGATTGAAGTTTTATCGAAGCCCATGGTACTTTAGCTAGTCTGATTTTTACATTGAGCTATCCGCCAAGTTTTTCATGACGTCCTCTGCTGATTTTCAATTTTGGTGAGCTCAAAGTTCATCATGTTTGATCTCTCCCTTAGTGATCCGTGATTGTGCTCGTCCAGATCGTGACAAGAAGGCTGGATCTTTGATGTTTTTTGTTGCGGACTGCAGTAGTTTTGGCGGACTGCTTTTGGGCTGAAGCTAAGATCGGATTTTGGGCAGATTTAGTTCGCTTTGAGGGGTTTTTCTTAATGGGTTTTCGTTGGCTTTGATAGCACATCCCGTTAGATTATTGCCCAAGGAATATTCGGGATTTCTTAGAGTTATCTTTCGAATTTCGGTGGTAATTGCAATCAAAGATTTGGTTTTTCTTATTGCGTTGGACTTCACTACAAAGGTATAACATTTAATCCTTTCACTTTTAATTAAAGGTCCAATCTTTGTGCGTTGTTTGTCAATTTAATAAATTAAATAAGTATAAGCCTAGATCCGTTCAGGGGAAAATGAATTTGAGCTTGAGCTTTGTCGAAAGTTTCTGATTCTGGAATGTATTGCACGAAAGTTTCTGATTCGGATTGGCAATAGTAAGAAGGTGTTGTCAGACATAAAGGCATGGTTATCCAGATAGTTTGACATGAAGGATTTGGGAGAGGTAGGACATATCCTTGGGATCAAGATTATTCAAGATTGCAGGAGACGTTCTTTGACTCTGTCCCAGGCATCCTACATAGACACGATTCTAGCCCGTTTTAACATACAGAACTCCAAGAGGGGTTCACTACCTTTCAGGCATGGAGTGCATCTATCAAAGGAGCAGTGTCCTAAGACTGTTGAGGAGATAGATGCCAGGTAGGCGGTACCCTATGCTTCTGCAGTGGGTAGCCTCAAGTATGCTATGTTATGTACGAGGCCTGATATTTGCTTTGCCTTTAGCATGATTAGCAGATATCAGAGTAACCCTGGGAAGGCTCACTGGGAGGCAGTAAAATGCATTCTCAAGTACTTGGACGAGAGATTATGTCTTAGTTTATAGTACGCAGGAGCTTGTACCATTGGGTTACACAGATTAGGACTTTCAAGGTGATTTGGATAAGAGTAAGTCTACCTCTGGGTTTGTGTTTACTCTAGGAGGTGGAGCTATAGTATGGCAGAGTGTCAAGCAGAAATGCGTGGCGGACTCCACCATGGAGGCTGAGTATGTTGCCACATCAGAGGCAGCGAAAGAAGCTGTATTGCTCCGTAACTTCCTGGTGGACTTAGATGTGGTTCCTGAGTTGCCTAGGTCTATCATAGTTTATTGTGATAGCAATGGTGAAGTTGCTAACTCGAGGGAACCACGAGCCCACAAAGCGAGTAAACACATAGAGCGCAAGTACCACCTAATACGAGAGATTGTAAAGAGGGGAGACGTGACCGTGGCTAAGATAGCATCATATGACAACCTTACAGATCCTTTCACAAGGCCATTGACCCCAAAGGTCCTTGAGAGACATGTGGATGGCATGGGAGTTAGATTCTTGAAGGAGCCATGTGAGTGAGCTTAAAGGTGTTCTGTAGATTTCATTATGACAGCAGTGTAATTGTAGGTTGGACAGTTTTTGTACTTCTTAGCATAGCTTTGAGTATTAGCGGGAGATTGTTAGTTTTGAATACAGAAAAGCTATGGCTTGTATCAAAAACTAATATCCACAGATGACATATCATTTTGTTTCAGTATTAAATTGTTCTATTATATCATAGAACTAGACAACGGGGTGTGGAAAGACACAGTAGATACCATTTTTGGTTAAAGTATTGATATATAAAAAGTATGCTCGTAACTTAGATAGTTTTAACATACCATCGGTATAGGTTATCGTGTAGTTTGGAAATTAGTTTATCTAGACTAATTAAAATTACAAGAATATGCCCGGGCATATTGAGCACGACCAGTTTGGATAGAATTGACTTGTACTGATCGGCGTAGTCAATTCGGTCCTAGTATTCAGTCTCTCAATCGCGAGATTGGGACGGGCATGAAAGTTGGATATCGTATACTTTGATTTGCCAAAGAGTGCGGTCAATTGAGGCCTATACCTCTATAGGTTGTGTATGCAGTATTTAGCTTCTTACGTACCGTTGCTAGTCGAAAGAATCCACATACCGGTTTGTCGAGTTGATGGTGCTCCCGAGAGGAGCTCGTAAGGTTTATTGTACTAATATTGGCCAGTGGACTTTACGTCCGGTATAATAAGAAAGTCGAGTGGTACTAATCTCGGATACCAAGAAGTTGGTGAATCAGTAAATTGATAAATCGACGAGCACTAGATCTTTAATGTTGGGAGATAGAAGAAAATATAGTGGCGCGATATAAAGTCATTTTTGAGCGGTAGTTCCATAGTTAGTCCGATAGTAGTACGACTAATTATGTATTTGACTAATCGACAAAGTGAATGAATTAATCCTAAAGGTTTAATTAATATTTAATTTACAAAGTGTATTAAGAAAATTAATTCTATATGAATTAATTAATCCTACGGGTTCGATTAAATTAAATAAAGAAGTGGGTTAAGAAATTAATTCGAATGGGTCAATTGGAGTTGATTAGTCTAGGAAAGACTAAGCGTTCAACGAAAGTCAAATTAAAAGGCCCAACTCAAAAGCCCACTAGGTCTCTATTGGAGCTCCCTATAAATAGATAACTTAAGGCCAAAGAAACATTAAGAGAAAAATCTTGGAAGACAAGTCTTGCCTCTTAGAGTGAGAAAGTTCTAGAGAGAGAACTTCTTATTTTTGAAGCTTCTTTCTCAAAGTCGAACTTAAGATCTCACTTATCGAATCAAAACATAGCCCCAAGATCAAAAGGTTTCTTCTTGTTCGCCATTGTTTTTGGTCCGCCGGTTTTCCTTCCTAGCGCCGCCGCGACTGGGTTGAATCTGGGAGCCTCAAGCTCAGTTTTTGGGGTGCTTAATCAAGACTTTTTCATGTTTTGATCTCTGTTGGTGATCCATGATTAAGTTTTTCAAGATTGTGACTAAAGATTGAGTCTTTGTGGGTTTTCCGGGAAGTTTTATGCGGCAATGTTGGAGCAGTTTTTCCGCAGGCGGTGGGTACTAGTGGCGGACTGTTTTGATCAGTTTTTTGGCGGATTTTGGTTTGGTCGACGGATTTTTCTTGTAGGTTTTTTGTGGGCTTCGATAGTACACCTCGATAGACTATTAGCCATGCAATATTCGTGGCATCTTGGAGCAATCCTTTGGATTTCAGTGGTGATCGCAACATGAAGATTTGGTTTTCTTATTTGTGTTGGACTTCGCTTCAAAGGTATAACCTTTATGTTTTCCTCTTTTAATTAAAGGTTGATTCTTTGTGTGTTATTTGTCGATTTAATAAATTAAATAAGTATAAGCCTAGATCCGTTCAAGGGAAAATGAATTTGAGTCTGAGCTTTGTCAAAAGTTTCCGATTATGGAATGCATTGCACGAAAGTGAGATTTTTGATTGGGTCCGGGCTTGTTCTGTTTTTCTTCAAATTGGTATCAGAGCAAGTGTTTTGGCTTTATACTTGTTTAATTTATTACACGGCTTTATTTTGGCATTATTATTTTTGTCGAATAGGTGGTTATTAGTTTCCCGGCTATTATGGTAGAATTTATTTTTCATTCATAAACCCCGGGACATGTCCGGGCTCGTATTGTTTTTCAATGAGAATGTCTGTAATAGTAATAACCACGTGCTGGAAGCTGTGTAGGATTAGATAAATCTTGTAGTAGATTTGATCTAGTATTGTCGTCTTTAAATTCCTAGAAAAACGCCTTTGTATATAGGAATTTATGTATTATGATGAAGACGTTATTTTGGGTAACTTATATTCACGGGTTTTGGTTTCTCGTAATTTTGGGTGATTCTTAATTACGTAGAAAACCGAGAAAACCCGGGCGAATCTAGAGGAATCCAAATAACGAGTGGGAGCGACATGACGGGACGTGTCACTGAGGCGTCAAGGAATAGAAAAGGCCATAATAGTCCGGAAATTTTATTTCTTTAGTTTCCCGTATTTATGTCTTTTCGTTGATTGTGTGTTTTCGATTTATTTGCATGAACGAAAACCAAAAAATTTTAAAAGGTAAAGTGCAATTAACTCAGGTAGATTATTCGCATATTAAAACTCAAATAGTTTTATGGGTGCAAATATCCTTTGTTAAGATAATGTATGTTAAAACGGAAAAATCCTCGAACTTAAAAATCTAAGTGGGAGCGGGTTGGTAAATATCCCCATAGCCTCCATTACAGATTCATATGTGATGTGGGTTAGACCGACGGGCTGGCCAAGGGCCTTCTTCCCTACGGATAAGTCTTCAACCCTGAGATATCACTAGATTGAATTTCTGAAGGGATAACTATAGTGAGTTTAATTGGAGAAAGTTGTAACACCCTCGCTAACCGAGGAGCATTAGTATCCAAAGTAACAAGCTTAGAAGTCACGTAATGGCAAACACTTAGTGTTGGTGTATGTGCCCTTTTGAAGGGCTATATAGACATTTGTCGTTTGATTGATGATTTATCAGATGAGTTAATTTCATGAATATAATATTCTTGTGCATATTTAAATTCATGAAATTGATCCGCCAAAAGAAACACTCAATGGACTTTTAGATCATGAGTGATTCTTTTGAGTAGTACTCATACGAGGATCCTTAGACCATAAATCACTACATGGTCTTAGGTGAATTGTAGTGTGCTTTGACATACGCCTAACGGGACCGTAACAGGTTGCCAAGTACGGGTATGATTGGGTACACTATGAGTCACGCTAAGATATGTAGGTGAAGTGATATGACTACAAATCTCTCTTAAGTGAGAGATGATATCTTGGCCACTTCATAGTGAACTGAGAAGTGCAGCCCGAGAAATTATAAGTGTTATCATTTGCTCGAATAGAATCAGTGTCACTAGAAAATCAAGTAAACGTTTAGCTAAATAAGGATGATGGTTCCATGCCTTATGCTAAATGGGATATCAATGTAGAGGATCGTACGTAGTATGCTCGGAAGGTTGTGTTGAATCACCATTTAACCCTCCGTTCTGAATTGGGTAGTCATTATGTCTTTCTAGAGACCACTAATGATTTATGGATTAATTAATTAGATTTAATTGTCTATTGCCAATTTGGAATGGGCCTACAGGATCGCACATAAGAGAGTTCGATGATACAGAATTGCCTGCACTAAGTATAATTGTTATACTTAGACAAATGATATTTAATTAAATAGTTTAATTAGATATTATTGAGAAGTTATGTGGTATTAATTAAGAGTTAATTAAGTACCTAGGAACAATTGGGATAGGCTGACAAATCAAGGGACTTAATTGCAATTGAGGTTCTTGACCCATCAGCCTGATCCATGAGTCAATGGGTTGATCCATGGTTTCGGTATAAACCCAAGTCAGTAAAAGTGATATTAATATTAATTAAATTAAATTAATATTAATTAACTTACGAGTATCTGACTCCTTGTTATATATCCCGGGGATATGGAGTCAGAGTGATGAAGGAAAACTGAACAAGCCCGGGCTAAATCGAAAACCTCACTTTCGTGCTATGCATTCCAGAATCGGAAGCTTTCGACCAAGCTCAGGCTCAAATTAGTTTACCCATGAACGGATCTAGGCTTATACTTATTTAATTTATTAATCGGGACACAAAAAATTAAATCTTTAATTAAAGCGGAACTTAAAGATTATACCTTTTGTCGCGAAGTCCCTCGCCTAAAAGAAAACCCAATTCTTTAGCGCGAAATCCACAAGAAATCCGAAGAATTCTCCAATACACGCTCCGAGATAGTGTGGGCTATCGTCTACGGAGCTACCCACGGCAATACGACTGAAAACCAGAGAAACTTGCTTATCAAGAAACTCAAAATTAAGCTGCCCAGAATTTTTTTTTAACAAAAATGAAGCTGCCCAGAATTTTTCCTTTTCAAACTGTAGCTGCCCAGAAAAATACTGCACAAACTGGCCGCCGATTTCCTTCAATATCCGATCAACAATTCCGCCTAGCAGAGCTGAAGGTTCCAGCCACGATCTGGACAACGGACTCCACGGATCACCCACCAAGAAGGAAGAGATCAACGTGGAAGTACCGCTGGATCAGCACCCCGAAACCAGCAGCTCGCTGGAATTATTTTTGCTGCTGAAACTGCTTGCGCACAGCAGCAGTTCAGCGAAGAAGAAAACCCACTTGGAACCAGCGGCCAGCCTGATAAAGAATTGATCCAAAATTAATTCATGGGCTGAGTGAAGAAGGGACCTGGCTGCTCTATTTAGTAATTGCTGGTCAATAAAAACTGCTGCTGTGTGCAGCGAAGAAAACAACCAGCAGCGGCGGATAAAAGCAAAAAAAACAGCAGCCTTCCCAAAAATTATAACCAAGCTGCTCAATTAATTCATGGGCTGAGTTCCTTGACAAAGAAGAAAGCTTTCTTGATCGACTTCGAAAGAAAACTTGACGATGAAGACACCGTTTTCTCTCTAGACCAAACTTTCTCTTTCTAGCCAAAAGACTTGGCTACCAAGTTTCTTCACTTAGGGTTTTCTTGCCTATTATGTTGTATTTATAGGAGCTTCTAAGGAGACCTAATGGGCTCTCGAGTTAGGCCTTAAAATTTGACTTTCGTTGACCGCTAAGTCTTCCCGACTAATCAACTCCAATCGACCCTTTTAAATTAATTTATTTAATCCACTTTGTTAATTTAATTTAATCGAACCCTTAGAATTAATTAATTCAAAATAGAATTAATTTCTAAATTCACTTCGTCGATCAAATATTAATTAAACCTTTCGGATTAATTAATTTACCTTGTCGATTAGTCAAACGCATAATCGGTCGTACCACTAACGGACCAATTATGGAACTACCGCTCGAAAACGACTTTACATCGCGCCATTATTATTTCTTTTATCTCCCCACATTAAAGATCTAGTGCTCGTCGATTTATCAATTTACTGACAAATTAATTCACCGACTTCTTGGTTTCCGAGATTAGTACCACTCGACCTTTTATTATACTGAACATAAAGTTCACTGGCCAGGTTTAGTATAATAACCTTACGAGCTCATCTCGGGAGCACCATCAACCCGGCGAACCGGTACGTGGATTCCTCCGACTAGCAACGGCACGCAAGAAGCTAAACACCGCATACCCAACTTACCGAGGTATTGGCCTCAATTGACCTCACTCTTTGGCAAATCAAAGCATACAACACCCAACCCTCACGCCCGTCCCAATCTCGGGATTGAGAGACGGAATACTAGGACCGAATTGACTACGCCGATCAGTACAAGTCAATTCTATCCAAACTGGTCGTGCTCAATATGCCCCGGGTATATCTGTGTGATTTAAACTAGTCTAGATAAACCAATTTCCAAACCACACAATAACCTATACCGATAGTATGTTCAGACTATCTCGGTTACGAGCATACTTTTTATATATCAATACTTTAACCAATAACGGTATCTACTGTGTTTGTCGACACCCCGTTATCTAGTTCTATGATATAAAGGAACAGATTTATACTGAAACAAAATGATATGTCATCTGTGGATATTAGTTTTTGATACAAGCCATAGCTTTTCTGTATTCAAAACTAACAATCTCCCACTAATACTCAAAGCTATGCTAAGAAGTACAAAAACTGTCCAACCCGCTATTACACTGCTGTCATAATGAAATCTCCAAAACACCTTTAAGCTCACTAACATGGCTCCCTCAAGAATCTGACTCCCATGCCCTCCACATGTCTCTCAAAAACCTTTAGGGTCAATGGCTTTGTGAAAGGATCTGCATGGTTGTCATCTGATACTATCTTGGCCACGGTCACGTCTCCCCTCTTTATGATCTCTCGTATCAGGTGGTACTTGCGCTCTATGTGTTTACTCACCTTATGAGCTCGTGGTTCCCTCGAGTTAGCAACTGCACTATTGTTATCACAATAAACTGTGATAGACCTAGGCAACTCAGGAACCACATCTGAGTCCATCCGGAAGTTCCTGAGCCACACAGTCTCTTTCGCTGCCTCTGAAGCGGCAACGTACTCGGCCTCCATGGTAAAGTCCGCCACGCATTTCTGCTTGACACTCTTCCATATTGTGGCTCCACCTCCTAGAGTAAACACAAACCCAGAGGTAGACTTACTCCTGTCCAAATCACCTTGAAAGTCCGAATCTGTGTAACCCAATGGTACAAGCTCCTGCGCTCTATAAACTAGGACACAATCTCTCGTCCTGCGCAAGTACTTGAGAATGCATTTTACTGCCTCCCAGTGAGCCTTCCCAGGGTTACTCTGATATCTGCTAACCATGCCAATGACAAAGCAAATATCAGGCCTCGTGCACAACATAGCATACATGAGGCTACACATTGCAGAAGCATAGGGTACCGCCTTCATGGCATCTATCTCCTCAGCAGTCTTAGGACACTGCTCCTTAGACAAATGCACCCCATGCTTGAAAGGTAGTGAACCCTTCTTGGAGTTCTGCATGTTAAAACGGGCCAGAATCGTGTCTATGTAGGATGCCTGAGGGAGAGTCAGAGAACGTCTCCTACAATCTTGAATAATCTTGATCCCAAGGATATGTCCAGCCTCTCCCAAATCCTTCATATCGAATTGCCTGGACAGCCATGCCTTTACGTCTGACAACACCTTCTTACTGTTGCCAATAAGAAGAATGTCATCTACGTAAAGTATGAGGAACACCACTATATCACCATCACGCCTGCTATAAACACACTGCTCATCCGGACACCGAGTGAATCCATAGGACTGGATAACCTCGTCAAAACGGATGTTCCAAGATCTGGATGCTTGCATCTCTATCCTGAAGAACCTCATTGTAGTTAACTGGGTCTAGTTCACGAGCACCAGGGATAAAGTCCGAAGACTCACCCAAACCCATGTACCTCTCGGGCTGTCTCACAACCCTCCCACTACGACGAGGCGCAGCCTGTGTAAGAGCATCATCTGTGATAGTGCGTGCAGTTTCCTGTGGTGTGTCTTCCTGTACGTGTGCATCTGGAATAGTGGACGGACTTCTAAGCTCTTCCAATACTACCTTGTTGCTTGACATGTGATCTAAAATATAGTCCCCCTCAAGAAATCTGGCATTGGTGCTGACCACCACCTTCTGATCCTGAGGACTATAATATAAACCACCTCTCGTTCCTTTGGGGTAGCCTACAAACAGCATAACCTTAGATCTCGCCTCTAACTTGCCTGCATCTGCCTCGAGCACATGTGCTGGACAACCCCAAATCCTGAGATGTCTCAGAGTAGGCTTACGCCCACCCCACAACTCTACTGGGGTCGTAGGCACAGACTTAGATGACACAAGGTTGAGGATAAAACATGCTGTGTCTAAGGCGTAACCCCAAAACGAGGTAGGCAACTCACTGTAACTCATCATCGATCTAACCATCTCCATAAGAGACCTGTTCTTCCTCTCTGCTACACCATTCTGCTGGGGTGTGCCAGGTGCAGACAACTGGGTCTGAATACCCTCCTCTGACAAAAAAGTCCTAAATTCACTAGAGAGGTATTCACCACCTCTAGCCTGAACTTACATAGGTCCACACACGTCAGAATGAATCAACTCTAAAACCTCCTTGGCCCTATACCCCTTCGCCTTAAAAGGCCTCTTGGTCATTTTACCCTCCAAGCAGGACTCACAGGTCGAATAGCTGTCAATATCTAGTAAGTCCAAAGACCCACTCTTGACCAACCTTTGAATCCTACTAAGGTTGATATGACCTAGTCTCAGGTGCCAAAGATAAGTCTGATTCAAAGAGGAAGATTCCTTTCTCTTACTATGATTCGGTGATGAGTTACTAGTTTCTGTGTTTTGCATAACTGGGGAGTAAGTCTTGATTAAAAACAAATTGTCAACCAATGTACCGGAACATATAAGTTTCAGGCATTTTCTTATAAAAAACCGAACCGTCAGAAAATACACACTTATAACCATCCAAAACAAGTTTCGAAACCGAAAGCAAGTTCTTTCGAAAACTAGGTACATAAAGACAATCCTTTAAATATAAAATAGAGTCTGGAAAATAAAGACTAATCACTCCCACTGCAGCCACAGAAACTCTGGTAGTATCCCCAAGGTAGACCTGCAACTTTCCCTCTCTAAGCAGCCGGGTCACTTGGAACCCCTGCAAAGAATTACAAACGTGATCAGTGGCTCCCGAATCCACACACCAAGTATCCGTGGGAATCGCCGCTAATCACGTCTCAGTAACTAGGGAAAATTTACTTTTAACCTCGAGGCTTTGGGCAATCCTTCTTCCGATGTCCTGCTTTGCCACACTTAAAACATTTGCCTTTCGGCTTTTGCTTCTTGGCAATGCCTGCCTTGGGTCCATGATTAGTTCCTGCTTTCTGGCCTCTCTTCCTCTCTTGCTTCCTGGCTTTGGGCCCAGCAGAGGAACCTGAGTGACCAACAGTAGCAAAGGCTTGCTTCTTCTCAGCGAATAGGCCCTCGGCTGACACCAATGTATTCATGAGCTCGGGAAGTGAATATGAGAGCTTGCCCATATTATAGTTCAACCGAAACTGCTCAAAACTGGGAGGCAAGCTCTGGAGAATGATATCGACCTGGGTCTCCCCATCAATATCACCTCCCAGTACCTCAATCTCATTGATGCAACTGATCATGTTCAGCACGTGATCCCTCACTGAAATGCCCTCAGCCATTCTAGCATTCATGAGTTACCTCATAGCTGAATGCTTGGCTACCCTGCTTAAGGGGACACTCCTCAGTAAGCACGTACTTGTAACCCTCAGCGGTAAGGACAATGTCCAGGTTACGTTTCCAGTCAATATAGTTTGGACTCGTGAGTTTGTTTTGGTTCAGAATGACAGCTAGCGGGTTGAACGACATATCAACTGAAAATAATGAAAAAACATGTCTCAGTATACTTTTCGAAAATATTGAAAAATCCTCAGAAAAGAAATATAATCTTCTACCGACATCTCTCCTACCGGGATTAACGCAGGTCACGATGGGTGAACGTCTACGCCAACCCACATTCGTTCGAGAAGGACCGAAGTCCATTAATCTCATTATCTGACCAACGATCTTATGATCAATGAAATTAATAGTCGATAATTTTAGCCGTACACGTAAATAGCGTTACCTCGATGGGAGGGATACTATAAACAGTACACTAAGTGTATGCCATTACGTGACTTTTAAGTTTGTTACTTAGGGTACTAATGCGCCTCGGATGGCGAGGGTGTCGCAACTTTTCCCAATTAAACGCACTATAGTCATCCCTTTAGAAATTCATTCCAGCGATATCTGTGATTGAAAACTCAACCGATGGGGAAGCCGTTTAACCACATCGCCAATGAATCCGTAATGGAGGCCATGGGGCTATTAACCAACCCGCTCCCACTTAGATTTTTAAAATAATTTTAATTCGCCCTAGTTTTCTCGGTTTTCCATTTCGGTTTTCTACGTAATTAGGAATCACCCAAAAATTACGATAAACCAAAATCCGGGTTTTCTCGGTTTTCTACGTAATTAGGAATCACCCAAAATTACGATAAACCAAAACCCCACGTAATTAGGAATCACCCAAAATTACGATTAAACCAAAACTTGCGAATGTAATTAAGTTTGAGGATTTTTACGTTTTAACATGCAATATCTTAACTATGGATATTCGCACCCATAAAACCGTTGGAGTTTTAATATGCGAATAATCTACCTTAGTTAATTGCACATTACCTTTTGAAAAACTTTTGGTTTGAATTTCGTTCATGCAAAATAAAACGAAAATCACACAATCAACGAAAAAAATCATAAATACGGGAAATTAAATAAAATAAAATTTCCCGACTATTATGGCCTTCTCTATCGTTGATTCCTTGACGCCTCGGTGACACTTCCCGTCGTGTCGCTCCCACTCGTTATTTGGATTCCTCTCGATTCGCCCGGGTTTTCTCGGTTTATTCCGTAATTAGGAATCACCCAAAATTACAATAAACCAAAACCCGCGAATATAAGTCACCCAAAATAACGTCTTCGTCATAGTACAAAAATTCCTATATACAAAGGCGTTTTCTAGGAATTTAAAGACGACATGATTAGATCAAATCCTACTACAAGATTTTTCTAATCCTACACGGCTTCCAGCTCGTGGTTATTACTATTACAGAAATTTCCATTCAAAAATAAAACGAGCCCGGACATGTCCCGGGGTTTATGAATGAAAATTAAATTTCTACCATAATAGCCGGGAAACCAATAACCACCTGTTTATACATTTCGACAAAAATAATAATGCCAAAATAAAGCCGTGTAATAAATCAAACAAGTATAAGACCGAAACCAACGCTCTGATACCAATTTGAAGGAAAACTGAACAAGTCCGGGCTAAATCGAAAACCTCACTTTCGTGCTATGCATTCCAGAATCGGAAGCTTTCGACCAAGCTCAGGCTCAAATTAGTTTACCCATGAACGGATCTAGGCTTATACTTATTTAATTTATTAATCGGGACACAAAAAATTAAATCTTTAATTAAAGCGGAACTTAAAGATTATACCTTTTGTCGCGAAGTCCCTCGCCTAAAAGAAAACCCAATTCTTTAGCGCGAAATCCACAAGAAATCCGAAGAATTCTCCAATACACGATCCGAGATAGTGTGGGCTATCGTCTACGGAGCTACCCACGGCAATACGACTGAAAACCCGAGAAACTTGCTTATCAAGAAACTCAAAATTAAGCTGCCCAGAATTTTTTTGTGAAAAATAAGCTGCCCAGAATTTTTTTTTAACAAAAATGAAGCTGCCCAGAATTTTTCCTTTTCAAACTGTAGCTGCCCAGAAAAATACTGCACAAACTGGCCGCCGATTTCCTTCAATATCCGATCAACAATTCCGCCTAGCAGAGCTGAAGGTTCCAGCCACGATCTGGACAACGGACTCCACGGATCACCCACCAAGAAGGAAGAGATCAACGTGGAAGTACCGCTGGATCAGCACCCCGAAACCAGCAGCTCGCTGGAATTATTTTTGCTGCTGAAACTGCTTGCGCACAGCAGCAGTTCAGCGAAGAAGAAAACCCACTTGGAACCAGCGGCCAGCCTGATAAAGAATTGATCCAAAATTAATTCATGGGCTGAGTGAAGAAGGGACCTGGCTGCTCTATTTAGTAATTGCTGGTCAATAAAAACTGCTGCTGTGTGCAGCGAAGAAAACAACCAGCAGCGGCGGATAAAAGCAAAAAAAACAGCAGCCTTCCCAAAAATTATAACCAAGCTGCTCAATTAATTCATGGGCTGAGTTCCTTGACAAAGAAGAAAGCTTTCTTGATCGACTTCGAAAGAAAACTTGACGATGAAGACACCGTTTTCTCTCTAGACCAAACTTTCTCTTTCTAGCCAAAAGACTTGGCTGCCAAGTTTCTTCACTTAGGGTTTTCTTGCCTATTATGTTGTATTTATAGGAGCTTCTAAGGAGACCTAATGGGCTCTCGAGTTAGGCCTTAAAATTTGACTTTCGTTGACCGCTAAGTCTTCCCGACTAATCAACTCCAATCGACCCTTTTAAATTAATTTATTTAATCCACTTTGTTAATTTAATTTAATCGAACCCTTAGAATTAATTAATTCAAAATAGAATTAATTTCTAAATTCACTTCGTCGATCAAATATTAATTAAACCTTTCGGATTAATTAATTTACCTTGTCGATTAGTCAAACGCATAATCGGTCGTACCACTAACGGACCAATTATGGAACTACCGCTCGAAAACGACTTTACATCGCGCCATTATTATTTCTTCTATCTCCCCACATTAAAGATCTAGTGCTCGTCGATTTATCAATTTACTGACAAACTAATTCACCGACTTCTTGGTTTCCGAGATTAGTACCACTCGACCTTTTATTATACTGAACATAAAGTTCACTGGCCAGGTTTAGTATAATAACCTTACGAGCTCATCTCGGGAGCACCATCAACCCGGCGAACCGGTACGTGGATTCCTCCGACTAGCAACGGCACGCAAGAAGCTAAACACCGCATACCCAACTTACCGAGGTATTGGCCTCAATTGACCTCACTCTTTGGCAAATCAAAGCATACAACACCCAACCCTCACGCCCGTCCCAATCTCGGGATTGAGAGACGGAATACTAGGACCGAATTGACTACGCCGATCAGTACAAGTCAATTCTATCCAAACTGGTCGTGCTCAATATGCCCCGGGTATATCTGTGTGATTTAAACTAGTCTAGATAAACCAATTTCCAAACCACACAATAACCTATACCGATAGTATGTTCAGACTATCTCGGTTACGAGCATACTTTTTATATATCAATACTTTAACCAATAACGGTATCTACTGTGTTTGTCGACACCCCGTTATCTAGTTCTATGATATAAAGGAACAGATTTATACTGAAACAAAATGATATGTCATCTGTGGATATTAGTTTTTGATACAAGCCATAGCTTTTCTGTATTCAAAACTAACAAGTGAGGTGGTGAGATTTTGAGAAAAACGATTTTTTCAAAAACAAAGAAAAATATTCCAAAAAATTCTCTCTGGGCAAAGAGGCTAGCACCTATTATGTGAGAACCCCTGTGCTTGAGAGTAGATAGCATCTCTTGGGGAAATGCTTTGATGGTGATCAATCCCAGACGAACATCAATCAGGATTCAGGCGTGGCAACCGATTACGCTACGAGGATAAGCATTCAATGCTTTCAATCTAGGATTTAATTAACACTAAAACCAATCAATTAGGCATTTCCGCTGCGATTTTTGTTAATCAGGCCTAAACGATCCTAACAGTGGTATCAGAGCGAGGCTCATATTAATTTTAGTGTTAAAATTAAAATTAGATTTTAATTAAAGTTAGATTTTAATTAAGATTTTGGAAAAATCGATTTTTTACAATTTTGAAAGCCACCAGTAACTGGGATTATTTCACTGGAAAATGAATTGAATGAAGTCTGGGATTTCATTTTTGGTGTAATGGTTTTCATTTTTTTTGGGGGTTATCCTTCAAATGGTCGGAATAGTTCCGCCCGCATTTTGGTTTCAATTATCGTCGGGAAAAACGAGTTCTTCCTTGGGACCTTATGTCATTTTAGAAAGAATCTGGGTTTTCGAAATTGGGTTTCGATTCTTTGCTGTTGTTTTTGAACGGGATAAATGATTTGACCAGCATCTGATTTTTCATCTCGAATTAAAATTGCATTTTGGGTTGTTGCGTTTTTTACCAGAAACATTTAAGTTTTTAAAAGCTGCCAAAACATTTAAGTTTTTAAAAATTACAAAATGGCCCAGCAATTTGTTCTTTTTAGACCCTAAGCCCAGAACTTTGGTTAATTATGAAATTACCTCTAAATTTTCAGGAAAAAGGTTTTTCTGAAATTTTAATTTAATTTGATAGGATTTATTTTAATTTAGCATAAAATTAAATATCTTATCAGATTAGAGATAGGATTAAATTTTGACTTAAAATTATTATCCTAGCAAAAAATTTAAAATTTTAAATGTTAGATAATTATCTTAATTAGATTAGGATAATTAGGAAATATTTAAATTTAAATTTAAAGAATTATCTTAATTAGATTAGGATAATTAGAAATATTTTAAATTTTAAATAATTATCTTAATAAGATTAAGATAATTAGATTAAATAAATAAAAAGTAAATAAATAAATAAAATAATAAATAAATAATTAATTATATTAATTAATTTGTTTAATTTTGAATTATTTATTTATTTATTTTTTGATGTTTTTAATTTAAATTGTTTAAATTATGTGTGTGAAACATCATAATTATGACGAGCATGTTCATGCATCATTTTGGTTAAATGACAAATGAACAAAAAGGGATTGATTAAAATTGATCATGACACGATCAATTTTAATTTTGTAATAGTTACACAATCCTTAAATTTAATCGGTTTAAATCAAAATGGTTTTGTATGAGCATATGCATTTATGTGTTTTATAGCATGAATTGGGCTTATTAATGTTTTAAAAGTTGGGGCCTGCGAGCCATTTGAATTTGGGCCTGCGTGCCTATTAAAATTTTATGTAATAGTTAGGCCCAAGAGGAGTTTCCAAGAGGAGTCCATGGTGGAGCCCAGGAATGGAAGCCCAACAATGAAGGCCCAAATATGAAGAATTTTAAAAGGTTATGTAATAGATTAGAGCCCAATTCATTGCTTTTATTCATTTTATTTATTTGATATACCAAATGAATGTTAAAACGAAAAATGCATGTTAAACCGATCAAAATAAAATCCCAAAAACCCGAGTTGATTTTGCTTCCATACTCGACGGCTTGCTAGAGCGTCGAACGTCTGTGGACTTGGAGAGCCTAAGGGCCTCAGGTTTTCTTCGTGCGGCGGGTTGTCACATAATAGGTGCCCAACTTTACTTACTACCACTATGTGGAAAAACTGTTTGGGTATTCATTAATGTGATGCCTCGAGGGATGGTTTGACTTGGGAAAATTAATCCTAGCTTGACCCGATATGTTGACTAGGGATTAATTTTGCAAAGATAGGATGGTGTCAAACATTTGGAATGTTCATCCTATCACCGAAAAGTTGCATAGTATGCAATTGGAAAACGTTAGATTACATGGAATGTAATTTGAACGTTACCTACCAAAAGAGCCGATCCCTACAATACTTGCCAATGCAAGACTGGGGTTAACTCTTTGTGGATTTTTGGCCCACAATCTAACACCAACACAAAATTGTTTGGGATTTCAATTTTGGCTATTGTGGAAAATGATTTTTAAAAAACTCATCCTAATATTTTGCATTTATTCTTTGTAGAAATGACATCATCTAGCACTAATGTTGTTTCAAACTTCACTCTAAGAAGTATATTGGATAAGGATAAATTGGTTGGACCAAATTTTTTAGATTGGGAAAGAAACTTGAGAATAGTTCTCAAGCAAGAAAGGAAGCTACATGTCTTAGAGACTGTTTTACCTGAACCACCACAGAATGCCACGGCCTCTGTTCAGCGAGCATGGGATAAGCTGAAAAGCGATTCCAATGATGTGACGTGCTTGATGCTCGCATCTATGACAGGCGAGCTTCAAAAGCAGTTCATGAATTTGGAAGTGTTCAGGATTTATGATTCACTGACGGAAATGTTTCATGAACAAGCCCGTATCTTTGTTATTGAAATAAATCTTTCTATGTCCACCTCATAGGTATTAGATACCGGATGTGGGGCTCACATTTGTACTAATGTGCAAGGACTCAGAAATAGAAGGATGACAAGGAAAGGTGAAGTTGATCTCCGAGTGGGCAACGGGGCAAGGGTTGCAGTTGTTGAAGTGGGAGATTACACTTTATCTTTATCTTCCAGTTTAAACATTGAACCTGAGAATTGTTATTATATACATGCTTTGAGCAGGAATATTATTTCAATTTCTTGTTTGGATATTAAAGGATTTCGTTTTGTTATTGGTAATAATTCATTATCTTTATGTCGGAATGATGCTTTATACGGAGTTGGAAATTTGTGCAACGGCCTATATGTCTTGAATTTGAGCCAAGAAAGACCGGTCTATAACATTGAAAAGAAGGCTAAATCAATTAAATTTGATATGAGTCCAACTTATCTTTGGCACTGTCATTTAGGCCATGCAAACGAGAAACGAGTTCAAAGACTTCACAAGGATGGAGTTCTAGGGTCATTTGATTTCGAATCATATGACACGTGTGAACCCTGTTTGCAAGGAAAAATGACAAAGAGTCCTTTCAACAAGAAAGGTGAAAGAACAAGTGAGCTTTTGGTTTTAATACACACAGATGTACGTGGACCAATGAGCACACAAGCCAGAGGTGGATTCGTATACTTCGTTACTTTTATCGATGACTATAGTAGATATGGCTATGTCTACTTAATGAGGCAAAAAAGTGAAACTTTTGAAAGATTTAAAGAGTTTAAGAACAAAGTAGAGAATCAGTTGGATAGAAAGATTAAGGCTATTCGCTCCGATCAGGGAGGTGAATATCTCAGTGATGAGTTCAATGGCTATCTAAAACAGTGTGGAATTGTTTCACTGCTGACTCCACCGGGAACACCTCAATGGAATGGTGTATCCTAAAGGAGGATATGGTTCGATCAATGATGGGCCAAGCAACTCTCCCTACATCCTTTTAGGGTTATGCTCTCTTTTCCGCTGCCTACGTATTGAATCGTATTCCATCTAAGGCAGTAGATAAGACTCCATATGAGATATGGATGGGCCAAAAGCCTATATGTCCTATCTGCGAGTTTGGGGTTATCAAGCTCATGTAAAGCGTCTACAAAGTAATATGCTTGAACCCAAAACTGACAAATGCCTGTTTGTGGGGTATCCTAAGGAAACCAAATGATATCAATTCTACCTCCCGACTGAGAACAAAGTGTTTGTTGCTCGAGGAGCTACTTTCTTAGAGAAAGACTTTCTGTACAAGAAAGACCGTGGGAGTAGAATAGAACTCGAAGAGGTACGAGACCCATAAGAGATTGTAGAACCATCTACATAAACTCATATGAAATTTGGCATAGAAACTCATGAAGATGAGCAACCTGAGCCAACAACACAAGAACCTAAAAGATCTAGTAGATCTCGTCACCAACCCAAGAGATACGGATTTTTCGAGACTGACGAACAAGATTTGATCTTGTTAGACTCTGATGAGCCCACGACCTACAGACAGGTTTTAAAAAGTCCAGATTCAAATATATGGCTACAAGCCACGGAATCTGAAATGCAATCCATGAGGGACAATAAAGTGTGGACTTTGATAGACCATCCTGTTCAGGTAAAGGTTGTCGATTGTTAGTGGATTTCAAGTTAAAACCTTGCGGGATTTTTAAGGCACGACTAGTGGCTAAAGGTTTCAGACAGACTCATGGTATAGACTATGATTAAACCTTCTCCCCTGTCGTGATGCTCAAGTCCATTCGGACTATGCTTGCCATAGCTGCATATTATGACTATGAGATATGACAGATGGATGTTAAGATGGCTTTCCTAAATGGAAACCTACTCGAGGATGTTTACATGAAATCACCCAAAGAATACATCAATCAAGAGCATCCAAATCATGTATGCAAGCTTCAGAGGTCCATCTACGGACTAAAGCAAGCATCTCAAAGTTGAAATCTTCGTTTTGACAAGGCAGTAAAAGGTTACTGCTTCATAAAAAACGAAGATGAGCCTTGTGTTTACAAGAAGGTTAGTGGGAGAAAGAATGTTTTTCTCGTCCTATATGTGGACAACATCCTACTCATAGGAAATGACATTCCCATGATGAAAGACATCAAACAATGGTTGGGGAGTGTATTTTCTATGAAAGACTTAGGAGAAGCCGAAATGAGACTAGTTATCAAGATCTGTAGAGATAGGTCTAAAAGGCTTCTAGGACTAAGTCAAGAAGGGTATATAGACAAGATATTGAAGAGGTTCAATATGTCTAATTCTAAGAATGGTATGGTACCATTTAGACATGGTCTTCTTTTAAAGAATAACCAATGTCCTTCTACTAAAGATAAGAGGGATGCAATGAGTAGAGTCCCATATGCTTCGACAATAGGATCTATCATGTATGCCATATCATGTACCACTCGGATATCGAACATGCACTAAGCATGACAAGCATACCAACAAGATCCAGGTATGGATCATTGGATTGCAGTCAAGGCAATCCTGAAGTACTTGCGAAGGAATAAAGGATTAATGCTGGTGTACGGAGGACAAGAATAGCTCGTCGTACAAGGTTATTCCGATGCTGCTTTCCAGACTGATCAAGATGACATGAAGTCATAATCAGGCTACGTTTTTAGCTTGAATGGCGGTGCGGTGAGTTTGAAAAGCTCAAAGTAAGATACCACAGCCGACTCTACAACAGAATCTGAGTATATTGCTGCATCAGATGCTGCAAAGGAAGCTGTTTGGTTGAGGATGTTTGTGTCAGACATCGGAGTGATACCGAATATCTAAGATCCGATAGGCCTCTTCTGTGATAATAACGGAGCCATCGCACAAGTAAAGGAGCCCCGGTCACACCAGAAGACCAAATACATACTCAAACGTTATCACCTCATTCGAGAGATCATCGATCGATGAGATATTAAAGTATGCAAAATAGGGTTAGACGAAAATATAGCAGATCCTCTCACATAAGCTCTATCACAGTCAAAGTTTGAGAGACATGTAATAAAGCTTGGTCTTAAAATGTTTAGGACATAGCCCTTCAACAGGCAAGTGGGAGATTGTTGGTTTATGTGCCCTTTTTAAGAGCTATATAGACATTTGTCATTTTGATTGATGTTATAATCAGATGAGTTAATTTCATGATAGTAATATTCTTGTGCATATTTAATTTCATGAAATCAATCTGCCAAAAGAAACACTCCATGGACATTTAGATCATGAGTGATTCTTTTGAGTAGTACTCGTACGAGGATCCTTAGACCAGAAATCACTACATGGTCTTAGGTGAATTGTAGTATGCTTTGACATACGCCTAACGGGACCGTAACAGGTTACCAAGTAAGGGTATGATTGGGTACACAATGAGTCACGCTAAGATATGTAGGTGAAGTGATGTGACTACAAATCTCTCTTAAGTGAGAGATGATATCTTGGCCACTTGATAGTGAACTGAACAGTGCATGGCCATGACCAAGAAATGATAAGCGTTATCATTTGCTTGATGAATTCAGTGTCACTAAGAGATCAAGTAAATTTTTAGCTATATAAGGGTGATGGTTCCATGCCTTATGCTAAACGGGATATCAATGTAGAGGATCGTACGCAGTTTGCTCGGAAAGGTTGTGCTAAATCACCATTCGACCCTCCATTATGAATTGGGTAGTCATTATGTCTTGCTAGAGACCATTAATGACTTATGGATTAATCAATGAGATTGAGTTATCCATTGCCAATTTAGAATGGGCCTACAGGATCGCACATAAGAAAGTTTGATGATACAGAATAAGTATTATTGCCTACAATAAATATAATTGTTATACTTAAATAAATAAGATTTAATTAAATAGTTTAATTAAATATTATTGAAAAGTTCTGTGGTATTAATTAAGAGTTAATGAATTACCTGAGAACAATTGAGATGGGCTGATAAATCATGGAACCTAATTGCAATTGAGGTTCTTGATCCATCAGCCTTATCCATGGGTCATGGGTTGATCCATGGGCTTGGTGTATAACCCAAATCATTAAGGTATTATTTAATACTGATTTGGAATCAGCAAATATTATTTAATACTGATTTGGAATCAGCAAAATAATATTTGGTAATAATACTGATTTGGAATATGATTAAATCAATTAAGTAATAATTGATTGATTACAATAATAATTTTGGAAATTTCAACTCTACAAATATCCTAGGGATATTATGGTAGGATGATGATGAATTTTCAATTGAGAAAAATTAGAACAAGCAAGATACACGAAAATCCCAATTCTCTCGGTAGGCGAAAAACGGCTAGCACCGGATCTGCGAAGAACTTCAGTGCTTGAAAGTAGAGAGTCCTTCAAGGAAGGATTTTGGTGGTGACAAACGTAATCGGAGCAGAGGGTTTGGACCAACATCAATCTAGGATCCAAACGCGGCTACCAATTACGCTTCAAGGGTATGATTTACTTGTTTTGAACATAGGATTAAAACACTAAAATTGAAATTGGCATGAATCCGCTGCGTAAAAATTTTGAAAAACATGTCTCCGATCCCAACAGTGGTATCAGAGCTAGGTTCAAAATTAATTTTTGTGTTAAAATTAAAATTGATTTTGATTAAAAGTAATTAGATTTTAATTAAAATTTGTTTTAATAATTTTGAAAAAAAAACCCGGCTTTTAGAAAGCAAAACAAGAATAATTTTTTTTTTGAAAAAAATTAATTAAATATTATTTTTCGGGAAATTGGTTGAACCTCACCGGACTGGGTGCCGCCGACCGGCCAGAATTTCGCCAGAAAATCGTGAGTTCCGAACATGCTTGATTTTCATGGTTTTGGTTCAAATTTTTTTGTGGGTTTTGTTCTCCCTTTCCTTGAAACCGTTTTCGTTATGATTTGAGGTTAAAAACACGTCTGGATTGAATGGTTCAAAATCTGGAGTTTTTTTTAAATTTGCGCTGGAAAAACGATTGAACAGGAAAAAAAATTAGGGGTTCTGTTTTTGGTAGGAAAATTAAGTTTTAAAGCTTGGGTTTTGTAACCAGGATGATTCCTGTGCTTTTCCAATTGATTTAAAAGGATTTGGGTTACTTTCAGCTGGAGAATTGGGTTCTTCGATTCTCGTCGAAAAATCGAGTTCGCCAGAAATCTTGTTGGATGAGATTTCCATTTGGTTCTTCGAAGATCGATGATGGTTCTTCGATCATCGGGAATTGTAGATCATCGGGAGAGATCTGACGAGATGAACGGCGTTCATCGATGACGCCGTGAACTTCTTTTCTTCTCGCCGGGAATCGCAAACACATCGGGGAAGACGACCGGGAGTGGAGGAGGTGGCTGAAACCCTAGTGGGTGAAATTACAAAAATGCCCCCACAACAAGCCCAAACCCTAATCTGCAAAATTTTAAATGTTTTAAAATTTATAAATTGGCCCCAAAATTTTGTTTCCTTTAAACCCTAAGCCCAGAACTTATGTTAATCATGAAATTTACCCAAAATTTTAAGGAAAATTATTTTCTGATTTTGGTAAGATTTTAAAATCTTAATTTTAGAATTAAATCAAATCTTATTAGATTTTAGTTTTAAAATGTTAAAATTGGATTTTAAGTTTTTAAATTATCTTAAATCAATTATTTTAATGAGATTAGGATAATTGGATAATAAATAGAATAATTAATTTGATTAATTTGATTCTTTATTTATGCCTTTAAATATGGTATGATTTATTTAAATGGTTTAAGTATTTGCATACATATTTGGTATGTTCATGCATCATTTTTCCATAAATGATTGAACAAGAAAAAAAGGAAATATTGATTAAAATTGATTATGACACGATCAATTTTAATAGTATAGAATATTTTGGAAATATTCAATTACACAATCTTTTAAATTAATTGGTTTAATTAAAATAGGCTTGTATGAAGCACTTGCATTTGATGTGTTTTTCATGCATGAATTGGGCTTTATTTATTTTGTTTTAATTTGGGGCCTATGAGCCATTTAAATTGGGCCTGCGAGCCTATTAAAATTTATTGTAATAGAATAGATTAGAAATTAGGCCCAAGAAATTCCAACAAGCCAAGACGGAGTCATGGAGTTGGAACCCAATAATGGAGGCCCAAATGAAGACAAAGTTTTAAAAGCCTTGTAATAGACTAGAGCCCAATTCATTGCATTTTTTGCTTTATATTTTATATTTTGTGAATGATGAAAAACGAAGTGCATGTTAAGCCGCTCAAACTAAATCCCTAAAAAACCTAAGTTATAAATTGCCTCCATACTTGGGGGCTCGCCAGAGCGTCGAACGTCTGTGGACTTGGAGAGCCCAAGGGCCTCAGGTTTTCTTCGTGCAGTGGGTTGTCACATAATAGGTGCCCAACTTTACTCACTATCACTATGTAGAAAAACTGTTTGGGTATTTATTGTGATGCCTCGAGGGATGGTTTGACTTGGGAAAATTAATCCTAGCTTGACCCGATAAGTTGACTAGGGATTAATTTTGCAAAGATAGGATGGTGTCAAACATTTGGAATGTTCATCCTATCACCGAAAAGTTGCATGGTATGCAATTGGAAAGTGTTAGATTACATGGAATGTAATTTGAACGTTGCCTACCAAAAGAACCCGATCCCTACGATACTTACCAAAGCAAGACTGGGGTTAACTCTTTGTGGATTTTTGGCCCACAATCTAGCACCAACACAAAATTGTTTGGCATTTCAATTTTGGCTATTGTGGAAAATATTTTTTAAAAAACTCATTCTAATATTTTGTATTTATTTTTTGTAGAAATGGCATCATCTAGCACTAATGTCATCTCAAACTTTACTCTAAGAAGTATATTGGACAAGGATAAATTGGTTGGACAAAACTTCTTAGATTGGGAAAGAAACTTGAGAATAGTTCTCAAGCAAGAAAGGAAGCTACATGTCTTAGAGACCACTTTACCTGAACCACCACAAAATGCTTCAGCAACTGTTCAACAAGCCTGGGATAAGCTGAAAAGCGACTCCGATGACGTGACTTGCTAGATGCTCGAGTCTATGACGGGTGAGCTTCAAAAGTAGTTCATGAATTCGGAAGCTTTTTGAATTTTTGAGTCACTGACGGAGATGTTCCGTGAACAAGCCCGTAATGAAAGGTTCGTTACGATAAAAGCTTTAATTTTGTGCAAGATGGCGAAGGGTTCGTCAGTTAGCACGCATTTGATCAAGATGAAATGGTACATTGATACCCTAGAGCGATTGAATGCACCCCTTCCTAGGGAATTGGCCATTGATATCATCTTGGCATCATTGCCTGATGAATACAATGATTTTGTGGTGAACTACAATATGCACAACATGGATAGGAGCATTCCTGAGCTCCTTGGCATGTTAAAGAACACTGAGCAGACCCTTCGGAAGGCAACGCTAGTGTTGGTTGCAGAGAAAGGTAAAGGGAAGAGGAAGTTTAATGGCAAGACCAAAGTTGGGCAGAACAAGAAAGCTCGCAGTAAAACTACTTCCCAACCACAAGCTCCTCCTGCTAAAACAAGATTCAAAAAGAATGATACATGTCTCTTCTGCAAACAGAAGGGTCGTTGGAAGAGAGACTGCGAAAAGTTTCTCGAAAGCAATCCTTCAGCTTCAGGTATCTTTGTTATAGAAATTAATCTTTCTATGTCCACCTCATGGGTATTAGATACTGGTTGTGGGGCTCACATTTGTACTAATGTGCAGGGACTCAGAAATAGAATGATGACAAAGAAAGGTGAAGTAGATCTCCGAGTGGGCAATGGGGTAAGAGTTGCTGCTGTTGAAGTTGGAGATTATACATTGTCTTTGCCTTATGGTTTAAATATCGAACTTGAAAATTGTTATTATGTACCTATTTTGAGCAGAAATATTATTTCAGTTTCTAGTTAGATAATAAAGGTTTTCGATTTATTATTGAGAATAATTCGTTATCTTTATATCGAAATGATATTTTATACGGAGTTGCAAATATGTGTAACGATTTGTATGTCTTGGATTTGACCCAAGAAAAACCAGTCTATAACATATAAAAGAAAGCTAAATCAACTAAAAATGATCTAAGTCCAGCATACCTTTGGCATTGTCGATTAGGCCAAGCAAATGAAAAGTGAGTTCAAAAGCTTCACAAGGATTGAGTGCTTGGGTTGTTTGATTTTGAATCATATGATACCTGTGAACCATGCTTGCAAGGCAAAATGACAAAAAGTCCTTTCAACAAGCAAGGTGAAAGAACAAGTGAGCTATTGGCTCTAATACATACGGATGTATGTGGACCAATGAGCACACAAGCCAGAGGTGGATTTGAATACTTCGTGAATTTTACTGATGACTATAGTAGATATGGTTATGTCTACTTAATGAGGTATAAAAGTGAAACTTTTGAAAGATTCAAAGAGTTTAAAAATGAAGTAGAAAATTAGTTGGATAGAAGGATTAAGGTTATTCACTCCGATCGAGGAGGTGAATACCTAAGTGATGAGTTCAATGGTTATCTAAAACAGTGTGGAATTGTTTCACAGCTGATCAGCCTGGAACACCTCAATAGAATGGTGTATCTGAAAGAAGGAATCGAACGCTATTAGATATGGTTCGAGCAATGATGGGCCAAGCGACTCTCCCTATGTCCTTTTTGGGGTTATGCTCTCCTTTCTGCTGCCTACTTATTAAACCATATTCCATCTAAGGCAGTAGATAAGACACCATATGAGATATGGATGGGTCAAAAGCCCTATATGTCCTATCTACGAGTATGGGGTTATCAACCTCATGTAAAATATTTACAAAGTAATAAGCTTGAACCTAAAATTGACTAATGCCTATTTGTGGGATATCCTAAGGAACCAAAGGATATCCATTCTACAACCCAACTGAGAACAAAGTGTTCGTTGCTCGAGGAGCTACTTTCTTAGAGAAAGAATTTCTGCACAAGAAAGACAGTGGGAGTAGAATAGAACTTAGAAAAGTTCAAGAACCATAAGAGAATATAGAATGATCTATAGAAACTCAGATGGAAGTTGACATGGAAACTCATGAAGATGAGCAACCTGAGTCAACAACACAAGAACCTAAAAGGTCTAGTAGATCTCGTCATGAACCCGAGAGATACGGATTTCTCGTGACTAATGATCAAGATTTGATCTTAGTGAACTCTAATGAGCCCAAAAACTACAAACAGGTTTTAGAAAGTCCGGATTCAAATAAATGGCTACAAGCCATGGAATCTGAAATGTAATCCATGAGGGACAATAAAGTATGGACTATGATTGATCCTCCTGTTCAAGCAAAGGTTGTCGATTGTAAGTGGATTTTCAAGTTAAAACCTGGCGGGATCTTCAAAGGCACGACTAGTGGCTAAAGGTTTCAGATAGACTCATGGTATTGACTATGATAACACCTTCTCCCCTGTCGTGATGTTCAAGTCCATTCGGACTATGCTCGCCATAACTGCATATTATGAATATGAGATATGACAGATGGATGTTAAGACGGCTTTCCTTAATGGAAACTTACTCGAGGATGTTTACTTGAAACAACCCGAGGGATACATCGATCAGGAGCATCCTAATCGAGTATGTAAGCTTCAGAGGTCCATCTACGGACTAAAGCAGACATCTCGAAGTTGGAATCTTTGTTTCAATGAGGCAGTAATGGTTACGATTTCATAAAGAATGAAGATGAGCCTTGTGTTTACAAGAAGGTTAGTGGGAGCAAGAATGTTTTTCTTGTCCTATATATGAACAACATCCTACTCATAGGAAATGACATTCCCATGGTGTTAGATATCAAACAATGCTTGGGGAGTGTTTTTTCTATGAAAGACTTAAGAGAAGCCGAGACGATACTAGGTATCAAGATCTATAGAGATAGGTCCAAGAGGCTTCTAAGAGTAAGTCTAGAAGGGTATATAGATAAGATATTGAAGAGGTTTAATATGTCTAACTTTAAGTATGGTATGGTACCGTTCAGACATAGCCTCCTCTTAAAGAAGAACCAATGTTCTTCAACTAAAGAGGAGAGAGAAACAATGAGTAGAGTTCCGTTTGCTTCGCAATAGGATCTATCATGTATGCCATGTTATGTACCCGCCCGGATGTCGCAATGCACTAAGCATGACTAGCAGATACCAACAAAATCCAGGAATAGTTCATTGGACTACAGTCAAGGCCATCCTTAAGTACTTACGAATAATTAAAGGATTGATGCAAGTGTGTGGAGAAAAAGAATAAAACATTGTATAAGGCTACACCGATGTTGCTTTTTTGACAGATTAAGATGACCTGAAATCACAATCAGGCTACGTGTTTAACCTGAATAGTGGTGCAATGAGTTAGAAAAACTCAAGCTAGATAGAATGGCCGACTCTACAACAGAATCTGAGTACTTTGTTGCATGAGATGTTGCAATGGGAGTGTCTGGTTGAGGAAAGTTTGTGTCTAACATCAGAGTGATACCGAGTATCACGGTTCTGATAGACCTATTCTGTGACAACAATGGGACATCGCACGAGCTAAGGTGCCCCGGTCACACCAAAAGACCAAACATATACTCAGAAGGTTTCACCTCATTCGAGAGAATGCCGATCGAAAAGATGTGAAAGTGTGCAAAATAGGGTCAGACGACAATGTAGCAGATCCTCTTACAAAAGCTCTACCACAGTCAATGTTGGAGAAACATATAATAGATCATGGACTTAAAATGTTTAGGACATAGCCCTTCAATAGGCAAGTGGGAGATTATTGGTGTATGTGCCCTTTTGAAGGACTATATAGACATTTGTCATTCGATTGATGATTTATCAGATGAGTTAATTTCATGAATATAATATTCTTGTGCATATTTGAATTTATGAAATCGATCCGCCAAAAGAAACACTCCATGAACTTTTAGATCATGAGTGATTCTTTTGAGTAGTACTTATATGAGGATCCTTAGACAAGAAATCACTATATAGTCTTAAGTGAACTGTAGTGTGCTTTGACATACGCCTAACGGGACCATAACAGGTTGCTAAGTATGGGTGTGATTGGATAAACTATGAGTTACGCTAAGATATGTAGGTGAAGTTATGGGACTACAAATCTCTCTTAAGTGAGAGATGATATCTTGGCCACTTAATAGTGAACTGAGAAGTGCATGGCCATGCCCGAGAAATGATAAGTGTTATCATTTGCTCAAATAGAATCAGTGTCACTAGGAAATCATGTAAACGTTTAGCTAAATAAGGATGATGGTTCCATGCCTTATGCTAAACGGGATATCAATGTAGAGGACCGTACGTAGTATGCTCGGAAGGTTGTGTTGAATCACCATTCGACCCTCCGTTCTGAATTAGGTAGTCATTATGTCTTGCTAAAGACCACTAATGATTTATGGATTAATTAATTAGATTTAATTGTCTATTGCCAATTTGGAATGGGCCTACAGGATTGCACATAAGAGAGTTCAATGATACAGAATTGCCTGCACTAAGTATAATTGTTATACTTAGACAAATAATATTTAATTAAATAGTTTAATTAGATATTATTGAGAAGTTCTGTGGTATTAATTAAGAGTTAATTAAGTACCTAGGAACAATTGGGATAGACTGACAAATCAAAGGACCTAATGGGTTGATCCATGGTTTTGGTAAAAACCCAAGTCAGTAAAAGTGATATTAATATTAATTAAATTAAATTAATATTATTTAACTGATGAGTATCTGACTCCTTGTTATATATCCCCGGGATATGGAGTCAGAGTGAGGTGGTGAGATTTTGAGTAAAACAGTTTTTCCAAAAACAAAGAAAAATATTCCCAAAAATTCTCTCTGGGCAAAGAGGCTAGCACCTATTCTGTGAGAACCCCAGTGTTTGAGAGTAGAGAGCATCTCTTGGGGAAATGCTTTAATGGTGATCAATCCCAGACGAACATCAATCAGGATCCAGGAGCGGTAACCGATTATGCTACGAAGATAAGCATTCAATGCTTTCAATCTAGGATTTAATTAACACTAAAACCAATCAATTAGGCATTTCCGCTACGATTTTTTTAATCAGGCCTAAACAATCCTAACACTTAGTGTACTATTTGTGGTATTCCTCCTAAGAGGTTACGCTGCTTCTTGTGCACGGCTAAAATTATCGACTATTAATTTCATTGACCATAAGATCATCTGTCAGATAATGGAATTAATGAACTTTGGTTCTTCTCGAATGAATGAGGTTTAGCGTAGACGTTCACCCAACGTGACCTGCGTTAATCCAGGTGTGAGAGATGTTTGAGGAGAATGTATTGTTTTGAGGATATCAATGTCTTTGAAAAAGTATACTGAAACTTGTCTGTTTATTTTTTAGTTGTTGATATGTCGTTTAACCCGCTAGCTGTCACACTGAATCTAAACAAACTTATGGTCCTGATTACATTGACTGGAAACGTAACCTGGACATTGTCCTTACTGTTGAGGGTTACAAATACATGCTCACTGAGGAGTGCCCTACTAAGCCCAGCGATGATGCCACCCCTGAGTAGCGATAGCCATATACGAGATGGCAAAAGGCTGATGAGATAACCCAGTGCTACATCTTGGCTTCTATGTCGAGTGTACTGTAGCATCAGGATCAGTTATTTACCTCAGTCTACGATATGATGCTCAACATCAGGGAGATGTTTGGACATCAGGGTAGGACAGCTAAGCAGTCGGCTATGAGGAAACTCATGAGTGCTAAGATGGTTGAAGCCACCTCAGTGAGGGATCACGTATTGGACATGATCAGTTGCATCAATGAGATCAAGGTATTAGGAGGTGATATTGATGGGGAGACCCAGGTTGATATCATTTTCCAGAGCTTGCCTCCCAGTTTTGAGCAGTTTCAGTTCAATTACAATATGGGCAAGCTCTCATATTCACTTCCCGAGTGCATGACTACATTGGTGTCTTCTGAGGGCCTCTTCGTAGAGAATAAGCAAGCCTTGGCTACTGTGTTGGTGAATGTGCCCTAATGAGGGCTATTTATGTAAATATACTTTGAGGGTATTTATGTAAATAAGATATTTGTCACTTGATTGATTCTTTATCAAATGAGTTAATTTCATGATAGTAATATCCTTGTGCATATTTAAATTCATAAAATCGATCCGCCAAAAGAAACACTCCATGGACTAATTAGATCATGAGTGATTCTTTTGAGTAGTACTGGTACTAGGATCCTTAGACCAGAAATCACTACATGGTCTTAGGTGAATTGTAGTGTGCTTTGGCATACGCCTAACGGGGCCGTAACAGGTTGCCAAGTACGGGTATGATTGGGTACACTATGAGACACGCTAAGGTATGTAGGTGAAGTGATGGGACTACAAATCTCTCTTAAGTGAGAGATGATATCTTGGCCACTTGATAGTGAACTGAAAAGTGCATGGCCATGCCCAAGGAATGATAAGAATATCATTTGCTTGATAGATTCAGTGTCACTAAGAGATCAAGTAAACGTTTAGCTACATAAGGATGATGGTTCCATGCCTTATGCTAAACTGGATATCGATGTAGAGGATCGTACGCAGTTTGCTCGGAAAGGTTGTGCTGAATCTCCATTCGACCCTCCATTCTGAATTGGGTAGTCATTATGTCTTGCTAGAGACCACTAATGACTTATGGATTAATCAATGAGATTGAATTATCCGTTGCCAATTTGGAATGGGCCTACAGGATCGCACATAAGAAAGTTCAATGATGCAGAATAAGGATTCTTGCCTACAATAAGTATAATTGTTATACTTAAATAAAATTTAATTAAATGGTTTAATTAAATATTATTAGAAAGTTCTATGGTATTAATTAATAGTTAATTAATTACCTGAGTACAATTGGGATGGGCTGATAAATCAAGAGACTTAATTGCAATTAAAGTTCTTGACCCATCAGCCTGATCCATGGGTCATGGGTTGATCCATGGGCTTGGTGTATAACCCAAATCATTAAAGTATTATTTAAGGCTGATTTGGAATTAGTAAATATTATTTAAATACTGACTTGGAATCAGTTAAATAATATTTGGTTATAATACTGATTTGGAATATTACTAAAATCAGTTAAGTTATAATTGGATAATTACAATACTGATTTTGGAAATTAATTCTCTACAAATATCTTAGGGATATAATTGTAGGAGGATGATTTTTGAATTATTCTTATTAGACAAAATACACAGAATTCCCAAATTCTCTTGGTATGCAAGATCGGATAGCACCAACCTGCGAAGACTTTTGTGCTTGAGAGTAGAGGATCCTTCGAGGAAGGATTTTGGAGACAACAAAACGCCATCTTCTCAGAGGAGCCAGGCGATGTGCGCAACCGATTACGCTTCAAGGGTAAGACCCGATCCTTAGTGTTTAGGATTCCGCCATTTAATTAGATTAAATGCCTAAACAAAACCCAACATACTGTTGCTCCCTCAGGTTCCTCTGCAGGGCCCAAACCCAAGAAGCAAAAGAGAAAGAAAAGCCAGAGAGCAGCAGCTGATCATGGACCCAAGGGGGGCATTTCCAAGAAGCATAAGCTAAAAGGCAAGTGCTTCAAATGTGGCAAAGTAGGACATTGGAAGAACGATTGCCCAAAGCCTCGAGGTATGTGTAGTTACTGAGATGTGCTTAGCGGTGATTCCCACAGATACTTGGTGTGTGGATTCAGGAGCCACTGATCATGTTTGTATTTCTTTGTAGGGGTTCCAAGTGACCAACTGCTTAGAGAGGGAGAGTTGCAGGTCTACCTTAGGGATACTACCAAAGTTTCTGTTGTTGCACTGGGAGTTTTATGTCTTTATTTTTCAGACACTATTTTATATTTGAGAGATTGTCTATATGTACCCAGTTTTTGAAAGAATTTACTTTCAGTTTCTAAACTTTTATTGGATGGCTATATGTGTGTTTTTTTGATAATTCTGTTTTTATTATAAAGAACAAGAGGCTTATATATTTCGTTACATTAGTTGACAATCTGCTTTTAATTAAGACAAACTACCAGTTTTGTACAACACAGAAATAGTAACTTATCACCGAATCATAGTAAGAGAAAAAAGTCTTCCCCTTTGAATCAAACTTATCTTTGGCACCTGAGACTAGGTCACATTAACCTTAGTAGGATTCAAAGGTTGGTCAATGATGGGTCTTTAGACTCATTAGATATTGACAGTTTTCCTACCTGTGAGTCCTGTTTGGAGGGTCAAATGACCAAGAGGCATTTCAAAGCAAAGGGGTATAAGGCCAAAGAGGTTTTAGATGTGATTCATTCTGACTTGTGTGGGCCTATATCAGTTCATGCTAGAGGTGATTATGAGTATTTTGTGACATTCATGGATGATTACTCTAGATATGGATACATATACCTGATGAGCCACAAGTCTGAATGCTTTGCCAAGTTCAAAGAGTTTAAGGTTGAGCTGGAGATCCATATGGGTAAGAGTATCAAGGCCTTGCGATCTGATCGTGGTGACGAATACCTCTCTAGTGAATTTAGGTCCTATTTGTCAGAGGTGGGTATTCAGTCCCAGTTGTCTGCACCTGCACACCTTAGCAGAATGGTGAAGCAAAGAGGAGGAACATGACTCTTATGGATATGATTAGATCGATGATGAGTTATAGTGAGTTACCTACCTCATTTTGGGGTTATGCTTCGGAGACAGAGTGTTATCTTCTTAATCTCGTGCCATCTAAATCTGTGCCTATGACACCCCTAGAGTTGTGGACTGGGCGAAAGCCTAGTCTGAGACATCATAGGATTTGGGGTTGTCCAACACATGTGCTCGAGGCAGATGCAGGTAAGTTAGATTCGAGATCAAATGCTATGTTGTTTGTAGGCAACCTCAAAGGAGCGAGAGGTGGTCTATTTTATAGTCCTCAGGATCAGAAGGTGGTGGTGATCACCAATGCTAGATTTCTTGAGGAGGACTATGTTTTAGATCACAAGTCAAGCAACAAGGTAGTATTGGAAGAGCTTAGAAGTCAGTCCATTATTCCAGATGCACGAGTACAGAAAGACACACCACAAGAGACTGCACACACTATCACAGATAATGCTCATACATAGGTTGCCCTTGTCGTATTGGGAGGGTTGTCAGACAGCCCGAGAGGTACATGGGTTTGGGTGAGTCTTCAGATTTTATCCCTGGTGCTCATGAACCAGACCCAGTTAACTACAATGAGGCTCTCCAGGATAAAGATGGATATTCTTGGAAGAAAAAAATAATTGTTGAGATGTGTTCTATGGACTCAAATCAGGTATGGGAGCTAGTAGACGTTCCTGATGGGTTTCGGCCTATTGGGTGTAAATGGGTCTACAAGCGAAAGAGAGGATCTGATGGGAGGGTTGAGACCTTCAAGGCTAGGCTTGTGGTGAAGAGATATACTCAGAAAGAGGGTATCGATTATGAGGATACCTTTTCCCCGGTAGCTATGCTTAAGTCAATCCGGATTTTCTTGTCCATAGCTGCTCATATAGACTATGAGATTTGGTAGATGGATGTCAAGACAGCTTTCCTTACTGGAAGTCTTGAGGAGACCATTTTTATGCAACAACCAAAGGGTTTCATTGTTCAGGGCTTAGAGCATAAGGTATGCAGGCTTAGGAAGTCCATTTATAGACTTAAGCAAGCATCCAGATCTTGCAATATCTATTTTGATGACGTTATCCAGTCCTATGGATTCACTCAGTGTCTGGATGAGCAGTGTGTATATCGCAGGCGTGATGGTGATATGGTGGTGTTCCTCGTACTTTACGTAGATGAAATCCTTCTGATTGGCAATAGTAAGAAGGTGTTGTCAGAGATAAAGGTATGGTTGTCCAGGCAGTTTGACATGAAGGATTTGGGAGAGGTTGGACATATCCTTAGGATCAAGATTATTCGAGATTGTAGGAGAAGTTCTTTGACTCTCTCCCAGGCATCCTACATAGAAACGATTCTGGCCCGTTTTAACATGCAAAACTCCAAGATGGGTTCACTACCTTTCAGGCATGGAGTGCATCTATCAAAGGAGCAGTGTTTTAAGACTGCTGAGGAGATAGATGCCATGCAGACGGTACCCTATGCATCTGCAGTGGGTAGCCTTATGTATGTTATGTTATGTACGAGACCTGATATTTGCTTTGCCGTTGGCATGGTTAGTAGATATCAGAGTAACCCTGGGAAGGCTCACTGGGAGGTAGTAAAATGCATTCTCAAGTACTTGCACAGGACGAGAGATTATGTCCTAGTTTATAGTGCACAGGAGCTTGTACCATTGGGTTATATAGATTCGGACTTTCAAGGTGATTTAGACAAAAGTAAGTCTACCTCTGGGTTTGTGTTTACTCTAGGAGGTGGAGCCATAGTATGACGGAGTGTCAAGTAGAAATGCGTGGCGGACTCCACCATGGAGGCTGAGTACGTTGCCACATCAGAGGCAACGAAAGAAGCTGTATGGCTCCGGAACTTCCTAGTGAACTTAGATATGGTTCCTGAGTTTCCTAGGTCTATCACAGTTTATTGTGATAACAATGGTGCACTTGCTAACTCGAGGGAACCACGAGCCCACAAAGTGAGTAAACACATAAAGCGCAATATAAAGTCGGTGAATTAGTTTGTCATTAAATTGTTAAACTGACGAGCACTAGATCTTCAATGTGGGGAGATATAAGAAAATATAGTGGCGCAATATAAAGTCATTTTTGAACGGTAGTTCCATAGTTAGCCCGATAGTAATTAATCCTAAAGATTTAATTAATATTTAATTGATAAAGTGGATTAAGAAAATTAGTTCTATATGAATTAATTAATCATATGGGTTCGAATAAATTAAATTAACGAAGTGGGTTAAGAAATTAATTTGAATGGGTCAATTGGAGTTGATTAGTCTAGGAAAGACTAAGCGGTCAATGAAAGTCAAATTAAAAGGCCCAACTTAAAAGCCCACTAGGTCTCCATTGGAGCTCCCTATAAATAGATAACTTAAGGCCAAAGAAACATTAAGAGAAAAATCTTGCAAGACAAGTCTTGCCTCTTAGAGTGAGAAAGTTCTAGAGAGAGAACTTCTTCTTCTTGAAGCTTCTTTCTCAAAGTCGAACTTGAGATCTCACTTCTTGAATGAAAACATAGCCCAAAGATCAAAAGGTTTCTTCTTGTTCGCTATTGTTTTTGGTCCGCCGTTTTCCTTCCTAGCGCCGCCACGAGTAGGTTGAATCCGGGAGCCTCAAGCTCAGTTTTTGGGGTGCTTGATCCAGACTTTTTCATGTTTTGATCTCTATTGGTGATCCATGATTAAGTTTGTCCAGATCATGACTAAAGATTGAGTCTTTGTGGGTTTTTGGGGCAGTTTTATGAGACGGTGTTGGAGCAGTTTTTCCGCTGGCGGTGGGTACTAGTGGCGGACTGTTTTGATCATTTTTTTGGCAGATTTTGTTTTGGTCGAGGGATTGTTCTTGTGGGTTTTTTCGTGGGCTTTGATAGTGCACCTCGATAGACTATTGCCCACACAATATTTGAGGCATCTTGGAGTAATCCTTTGGATTTCGGTGGTGATCGCAACAAGAAGATTTGGTTTTCTTATTTGTGTTGGACTTCGCTTCAAAGATATATACTCTATGTTTTCCGCATTTAATTAAAGGTTGATTCTTTGTGCATTGTTTGTCAATTTAATAAATTAAATAAGTATAAGCCTAGATCCGTTCAGGGGAAAATGAATTTGATCCTGAGTTTTATCGAAAGTTTCCGATTCTGGAATGCATTGTACGAAAGTGAGATTTTCAATTTAGCCCGAGCTTGTTCTGTTTTCCTTTAGGATTTGCTCTCATCTATGGTTATTCATGAATATAGTTAAACGGGTTTCTTGTAATTGAATTAATTCAATATCTTTTCATGTAGATTTTACCTTGTTAGTGGAATATATATTGAATCTACTTCATCCAAAGGAGTAATTGTGGATGTAAACCTATTTGAGCATTTGGTGTAGTCAACTGAGATTTCTTGTGTTGCAAGTTTAGTTGACTCTATAACTATTTGTGATTAGAAATTCATGTCACCAATTTTCCTTGTGTATTTGGTGTAGAGGATTGATAGTAGGTAGGATTAACGACCCTATTCTATGATTGGCTATTTTGATCCTTATAGGAAGGTAAAGAGAGGCATTATCCATTTGATTAGTTAGTTGCTTGACTTCTATTAACAATAGCTACCTTGATCTAGTTGTGGTGTGATTTTCTTGCTTTTTATCCATTTGTATATTTTTATTTATTTTTTATCACTTGAATGTTTGCTTAAAATTACTCATCTACCCATTTATTTTTGTTAGATCCTTGGGCTAGAAACTACTAGAACGTTGGTAAGTAAGGACTCAAACCCAACACTTTCATCAAACAAGACCACATTCGTATGGGAACGAAACCTTAAGTATAGTTTTAGTATTTAGTATTTGTTTATTTATAAATTTATTTTGAAGTGTTTGCGTAAAACTTATACAACGATAAGAGCACGTCAAAATTGGCACCGTCGGTGATGATTGTTTATTTTGATTTGATTATTGTTGGTAGTTTTGAGGTTTTTACTTGTTTTTGTGTTTTTTTTTTTTGTAGTTTTTAGTTTATTTTTAGTCTTTTTAAGTAATCTTTGTAGTGCACTACTTTTTGTTGATTTATTGTTTTTTGTGTGTTTTGAATCATTTTCTAGTAGTTTTTCTTATTGTAGGTGTTCCTGTTTTCTTTGGTTCATATTGCTGGTTTATGGTTGTGACTAGATCACAAGCTAGATAAGAGTTTCTTGAGCTTGGTGATAGTAGTGAAAGGGTTTTAAGAAGAAGAAATTGAGTTGAAGAGAGTGGAAATATGGCTGCCCAAGAAGAGAGGAGTTTTGGGTAGTATTTTGAGCCACATTTTCAAGATCGGCGGATTTACAAGGGGATGATGATGAGGCCTATCAAACTCAGCCCCACTGGATCAATTTGATTCAAAATGGGTCACAATTTAGAGGACTTCATAGTTTAGATGCAAATGTTCATATAAAGAACTTCCTTATGTTGTGCAATACAGCAAGATTGCAAGGACTTACAAGGGATAAAATGAAGCGGATTTTATTCCCTTTCTCTTTGAAGGATAGCGCAAGTGCTTGTTTTAATTCCTTAGATGAAAGTAACATTCAAACTTCTGAGGAGTTGAGAAAAAGGTTGTTATTGAAGTATTATCCTCCTCACAAGGTTGAAAAGTTGAGAAATAACATTTTACAATTCAAACAACATCTAGGGAAGTCATTTGCCAAAACATGGGAGAGGTTTGAAGACTTGTTGAAGAAGTACCCCAATTAAATATTTGATGGGGGAAATTAGTTGCAAATCTTCTATAATGGGTTGACAGGAGAATTAACACAAATGGTGAATACAAGTGCCAGTGGTTATATCAATTTCAAGACTAAGAATCAAGTGCGATAGTTTGACAACATGGCACTTACATTTGGAAGGTGGCCAAGTGAAAGAAATGAAGCTCCTAAAACACCTTCTACGTCTAATAGTGGAGTGATTGTGACCTATAGGATATCACAATTGGAAGCACAAGTGGCATCTCTTCATAATCAATTGCAAAAGGATAAGGATGTGCTATCTTGTGGTTGTGCAAAGGATCACGCCACATGGATTGTTGTCCGAGAGTAATAGAAAATGTGAATTTTGTGGGCAATAACCAAGGCTTGAGATATAATGGATATGTGAATAACTTTCAAAATCAAGGAAGACTAAATTACAACAATTTTGGCAATGCAAATCAAGGACAAGTGTATGGTCAAAGGAATGTTAATCCAAGAATGCAAGGTAATGGAGGGCAAAACCCAAGCGATGAGTTGTTTATAGGAGAAAAAATGAATTACCTAACACAAAAGATAGGTGCACATTCCAAGATCTTCGAGGAATTTCAAAAGAGTCTTAATTCAATGAAGGTTACCCTTGGGAAATTTGCTCAAAATCAAAATAGTCAAAGTAAAGGGGGACTTTCGAGTGATACAATTCCTAATCCTAAGGATCTTGAAAAATTCCTTGTGGTGAATTTAGATGACAAGAATGAAGTTAAGGGGGATAAATCTATTAAGGGTCTTCATAGATAACAAGGGAAATAAGAGAAGTAAACAAACAAGTCAATTGTAAAGGAATGAGAGATGATAAGCACAAAGAAGGTGAGCTACTCAATGTCTTTGCCCTTTAGTAAGAAGGAACTTGAAGAGTTGAGTGAGATGGAAGACAAAAAATTGGTAAGTACACTTTTGGAAATAGTTAAAGATGTAGGAGACCCGGTCGGGGATATAGTTGTAAGTGGAGATGAATTGTACATTGATCCCAAGACATTGAAGATATCATGTAATTACACAAGAGAAATAGGGATTGTCAATCAAAGTGATGGAATCAATTCATCGTGTATAGAGAAGGAATGTTCAAAGGATTCTCCATGTCAAAAAAAGAATTTAGAATTGGAAGAGATGGTCAATGAATTGCATGGCAGATTGAAGAAGTTGGAAGAGGCTAATGAGAAAGTAAAGGCTCCAATTTTGAGAGTGATGACCTTACAAGAAAACAATGAGGCAAATGAGATTATGGTCATAGGTGTTGTGGAATGTTTCATGGGTCAAAATCAAAGTGGAGATAGTGAAGAGTACTATTCAAGTAAGGGTGAAGAAATATTAGAAGGAGCGGAGGACTCTAAAAAAATAGATTTATTGATGGATGAAATGGTGAAGGTGTATGAAAAGAATGGTGATGTGATAAAGGAAAAATTGGAAATACATGAAAAAAAAATAAAGTAGTTAAAGAAGGAAGTTGCTAGTAAGAAGGATAAAACCATCAAGGAAGTTATAGATTTACAAAAAAAAAAAAAAAAAGAACTAGAATCAAAAAGGAAAAATTATCGTTCAAGAAGAAAGCAAAAGAGTGCCAAGTATAAGAAAAAGTTCAAAGAAATGAAAGAGAGCTTGAAGAAGAATCATGAAGAGAGTGCATCCATTGAACATGATTCAAGGAGTTTAGAGGGATCTTGAGTTCATACCTCAAGACAAGTCTAGCCGGAGACTATAAAGCCCAAAACACTTCTTGGGAGGTAACCCAAGCATTTCCAGCACTTTTTAGTTCATTTTCTAGTTTTTAGATTTTTAAAATTTTAAATTACTAAGAAGTCATGAGTTTTGATGTGATTTTTGAGTATGATTTTTTTAACACATTTCTGTGTTGTAGGTACATGATTTGGTGTAATTAGAAGGTATAAAAGTCAAGTGGAAGCAATTTTGTGAAGATCGAGGAAAAACAGGACTGGAGTGCCTGCTCGCCGCCGATGGGACGCCAGCTGCAGGCGGTATCAGCAATGCCAACCCGACATCTTCACAGCGCCCAGATCCCCTGTTCTACTTTTATGTTCTAAATGAGGTAACATGGAGTTTAAAACCTCCATTCTACTATATAAGACTTCCAACATGAGCATAAATGAGAATTATTTACACCTCGAATGCATCTAATTCATGAATTTGAAATTTTTTATTTTTAGTAATTTTACCTATAACATTGTTGTTCTTAAGTTCTCTGTAGATTTCAAGCATCATACAAGTTCAACAATAATGGTAAGAGTATATAGATGCATTGTGCTTAAATTTTGAAAAATGGATTTCTTAGACTTTACATAGTACTATACTATGTATGCTTTATATTATTAAATGAGCTTATAACGATATGAATGTATGTATTTTTCAACTGTATGTGTTTTATATGTTCTGATCATTATTTCATGGAGCTTTAATGTTATAGAGCATATATGACTTGTGCTTTAATGAATAAAAAGTCTTGTGTTCTTATGTTTAGATCAATCATATGTTTAATTAACATGTTTTGTGGTGCTTTAATGCTTATTACTGCTGCTTTAGTGAATTGAATTGGCTTATATTGACTGGCCTTGATGCCTGGCAATGTGATGGCACCACACCTTCATGCCGCCCATACTGCCGACCGCCAGGTGCCAACACATATTGGACGCCGCTTGTGGCGACTGCCAGGGGCCAACACCTATTGGACGCCATCCCCTGAGGTATGCTCAAGCCATTTTTCTTTAAAAAATTCACTAATTCGTTGCAATTTTCATGACATGGTTAATTCTTGAAGTAAGAAAGAGGAAGGATGAGCTATAATGAAGAGCAACGGAGCTTATAGAGTGATGCACTATTGATTTTTCTTCACATTTAGATCATATAGAACAAGAGTTTGAGAATCCTTACCACTATTACTTTTTCACTACATTTTGTTGACACGTTTTCAATTTAATTATTTTTATTTGCTTTGGTGTGTTTATTTTTATTTTTCTAATTAAATTGTAAGTGATTTACATTGGGTATTTGGCTAACATTATATGGGCATGAGCTTAATTGTGATAAATGAATCTTAAGAAAAATAAATTGGTACCCCATTTTCCCACTTTTGTTTTGTTTTGATACATTGAGGACAATGTATATCTTAAGTGTGGGGGGGGGGATAACATAAATTATTATAGGTCCTTATGCTTGCAAATTGAGAAACTAGTAGTGAAGATGAGTACATTTTGTGGTTAATTTTAAAAAATTTGCTCTATTTTGGATTTTGCTAAAAATTTTCCGAAGAAAAAGGACCATTCAAGCTAGTTTTATGTATTTGCATTGCATGATTGGTGGAAATATGATAGAAATGGTTGAGTATTGATAGGTATGATGTGAGGTCTTAGTTAACATCTTGAGATTAAATCACATTTCGACCCTTATTTTATGTGAGTTTTGATTTAACCTTTGTTGAGCATTCCTTATTTGCTTGCTCATATTTCTTTGGTTGTGTGATTTGTCTTGCATGAATGGTTGAATCTAGAACTTGACTTTAGCATGCATATCAAGACCTTTTACGTGTTTGTGATACATTGAAATGATGAAGGCAATTAGTTAGCTTTTGTTTTTACCTTTTCTTTGCTTTATACTAGTCGTAATCATCTTTATCCCCTTAGGCATAACCAAGTCGAGCCCCATCTTTTTACTTGTTTTCTATTTTGTCCCAATAAGTCATCTTAAGCCTTTTTCTTTGTTAAACCTTGTTTTTGGACCCTAAAGAGTTTGTATGTGATTGGAAGTGGAAATGAAAAATACTTGATAGACTCTAAGTTGTTAGTTTTAAGCCTTTAGTAGTTTCTAAAAAATATAAAAAAAAAAATTAAGTTTGAAGAATAAGAATGAGGAAGTAAAGGACATCTAAGCCTTAAACCTCCATTAGTAGTTGAAGAATCCAAGTAGAAGTAGTTGTTGAAACATCCATCTAATACAAGGCTCTTTACAATAACTTCGATTTTCAAACCTTGACATTTTCTTGTCCTTAGCCAATCTTCTTAGCCCCGTTTCACCTAATAAAAGTCTTTTTCATCAATGTGTTGCATTCCCAATAGGCGGGTGGTGAGGTGATCTTGATTCAAGCTTATGGTTGAAGATCTTTCATGCAATTGACTTAACCGTATTGATTATTTCAAAGCGTATACACTTTCAGCGTAATTTATGAAGGAAATAGATCTAGCCCGGGCTAAACCGAAAATCTCATTTTTGTGCTATGCATTCCAGAATCGAAGACTTTCGATTCGGCTGAGGCTTAAAATTATTTCCCCTGAACAGATCAAGGCTTATACGAATTCAATTTTTTAAAACGACACGCTAAAATTAAATCTTTAATTAAAGCGGAAAGTATAAAGATTATACCTTTGAACCGTGTCCCTTACAATAAGAAAAACCAAAGCGGAGAAACAGCGAATACCACCAAAAGTCCCGAGAATGACTCCTACAACTCCAAAATCGGGTGGGCGATTAGCTACGGAGCATCTAATAGCACTAAAGAAGAAAACCAAAAGAAACCTGCTTCGAAAAAACCCGATGAAACCTTGCCCGGAGCTCCTTGTGCTGACCGCCGCTCAAGGCCGCCTTCCGTCGTGCAAAAACTCCCAACAAGATCAATGGCCGGTCACGATCTGGATGGATCCATCCACGGATCACCAAATAGAGATCAAACATGGAAGATCCAGATTAAGCACGCTGGTCAACTATCAAGAAAACCAGCCAGAATCATACTGACAAAAAACAAACACAGCGACGGCGATGAGCAAGTCTGGCGAACAAGGAGAATAATCTCGGGGCAAAAAATGGGTTGAGTTTTTAGAAGAATAAAGATCTCCAAACGGACTTCAAAAGAAAACTTCAATGAGGAATATGAATTTCTCTCTCTAGGCTTGACTTTCTTACTCTAGGTAACTTAGCCTCCAAGGTTTCTTAATGTCTTTAAGTGTCTAACATTAGCTATTTATAGGGAGCTCTAAGGGAGACCTAGTGGGCTTTTGAGTTGGGCCATAATGTTGGACTTTTGTTGACTTTTTTAGTCTTCCCTAGACTAATCAACTCCAATCGAACCTTTTAAATTAATTTCTTAACCCACTTCGTTAATTAAATTTAATCGAACCCTTAGGATTATTTCGTATAACCCACTTTGTCAAGTAAATATTAATTAAACTTTTAGGATTAATTAATTCACTTTTTCGATTAGTCCAACGCATAATTAGTCGTACCACTAACTGAACTTATGAATCTACCGCTCAAAAATGAATTCACTGCGCACTCACTTTATTATTCTTCTATCTCCCCACATCAAAGATCTAGTGCTCGTCGATTCATAAGTTTACTGATAAATTAATTCATCAACTTCTTGGTATCCGAGATTAGTACCACTCAACTTTTTTATTATAGTGGACATAAAGTCCACCGACTGGGTTTAGTATGATAAACCTTTCGAGCTCATCTCAGGAGCACCATCAACCTGGAGAACCAGTACATGGATTCCTTCGACAAGCAACAACAACAAAGAAGTCAAACACTGTATACCCAACTGACTGAGATCTAGGCCTTAATTGACTGCACCTTTTGGCAAATCAAAGCATATGATATCTAACTCTCATGACCGCTCTAATCTAGGGATTAAGAGAAGAGAATACTAGGTTTGAATTAACTACACCGATCAGTACAAGTTAATTCAATCCCAAACAGGTCATGGTCAATATGCCCTGGGCACATTCGTATGATTTAATTAGTTTAGACAAACTAATTTCCAAATCACAAGATAACCTAAACCGATAGTATGTTCAAACTGTCTCATTTACGAGCATCTGTTTATATATAATTACTTTAACCAATAACGAGATCTACTGTGCATTTCTACACCTTATTATCTAGATATATGATGTAAAGGAACAAATTTAATACTGAAACAAAACAATATGTCAACTGGGTACTAGTTTTTTATACAAACAATAGCTTTTCAGTATTCAAAACTAACAATTGAGTGAATCTTTGATAAGTGTAAGGTGATTATGTCAATTGGTGTTGATAGAGAATTCATATCATACTTGGTTTTGCTTGATTGTGGAAGTTATATGATATCATCAGTGCAAAGTGAGTGCATGATTTTCATGTTTAGCTTGGAGGGGGAGAAAAAACCATCTTAGAGCTAATTTATTTTATTTTGGACTCACTTTCTATTTGTTTTATTGGTTAGTTTGCTTGAGGACAAGCAATGTCTTAAGTGTGAGGGTGTGACGTGACTCCAAAATATACCTTTTTATGACAAAAAATCAAGCACGTTTAACTTACTTTTAGTTGAATTTCAATGATTATGATACCTTTGATGAGCTTTCTATGCATTTATAGTTGGATTTGCATGATTTTGTAGTAAGGAGGTATGTTGGAGATTACTAAAGAAACTTAAAGACTTTTGTCGGAAAAAGGAAAAAAAAAACACATAGAATTGGAGCTTAAAGAGAAGATTTTGGAAATAACGCAAAAAGAAGAAAAAGTTCGAGATCGACGACCACTGGGCACTGGCGCCTGATCACCGCCGACCTCAGCGTCATCATGGCGCCACCGCCTGGTCATTGCCCAGAAATTGCTGATGAAAATCCAAAATTACCCTTGGCATGATTTTACTTATGTAATTCGAATTTTAGCCCACTGGAACCTTTCTTAATGACCAAGGCCCCCTTGTAAAGACACATACTATTAGACCTTAGTGGGTTTTTCATAGTTTTAGAGAGAATAGCTTAGGGAGGAAAAAACATACACTTTCTTAACGTTCTTCACATGCACACTATGAATTCTCTTAGAACAACTATGTTATAAGTAGATTCTATGGAAATCTACCCTTCTAAGTGATAAGGGGTCGTGGATTTCTATGTGATGTAGACCAAATCCAAATATTCAATGTAAAAAAGTGCATTCTATAGGTGGAGTTCAAGAGATTTGTGGATTTCTTCTTTCATATGTTGATAAAGACTTCACCTTCCCTTATGAATAAAATCTTTTAATTATGCAATTATCATTTCCATGTTGGATTTGCTATCATCTATGGTTATTCATGAATATTGTTAAATGAGTTTCTTGCAATTGAATTAGTTCAATATATTTTCATGTGGATTTTACCTTGTTAGTGGAATATATATTGAATCTAATTCATTTAAGGGAGTAATTGTGGATGTAAACCTATTTGAGCATTTGGTGTAGTCAATTGATATTTCTTTTGTTGCAAGATTAGTTGATTCTATAACTATTTGTAATTAGAAGTTCATGCCACCAATTTTCCTTGTGTTTTTTGTGTAGAGGAATGATAGTATGTAGGATTGATGACCTTATTCTATTATTGGCTATTTTGGTCCTTATAGGAGGCAACCCAAGCATTTTCAGCACTTTTTATTTCATTTTCTAGTTTTTAGATTTTCAAATTTCTAAATTGCTAATAAGTCATGGATTTCAAGGTGATTTTTGAGTATGATGTTTTTGAACACATTCTTGTGTTGTAGGTACATGATTTGGTGCAATTGAATGGTGTAAAAGACAAGCGGAAGTAATTCTGCGAAGATAAAGGAAAAACAGGATTCGAGCGCATATGTGCCGCCAACATGACGCCAGCTGCAGGAGATTTGAGCGCTTATGTGGCACCGACATGACGCCAGTTGCAGGCAAATATCAGGCGCCGCATCTATGTGACGCTGTGTTCTTATGGGCTGTATCAGAAGTGCCAACCCGACGTCGTCACATTGCCCAGATCCCCTGTTCTACTTTTATGATGAAAAAGTGGTACTATAGAGTTTAAAACCTCCATTTTATTTACCCAAGACTTCCAAAACATCCTAGAGGTTAAAAAATGTTATTTACACCTTTGAGGCATCAAATTCATGAATTTGATATTTGAAATTCTTCATTTTTAGTGATTTTACCTATAACAATTTTGTTCTCAAGTTTTGTATAGATTTCAAGCATCAAACAAGTTAAAGAATCAATGGTAAGAGTATAGAGCTATTTTGTGCTAAAATTTGGAAAAATGATTTCTTAAACTTTACATAGTACTATGCTATGTATACTTTATATGAATGAATGAGTGGGTGATGATATGAATGTATGTTTTTTTCAACTTTATATGTTGTATATTTTCTAATCTTTATTTCATGGAGCTTTAATGCTAAAGAACATGTATAACTTGTACTTTAATGAATGAGAAATCATGTATTCTTATATTTAGATCAATCATATGTTAAATTAACAGGTCTTATGGTGCTTTAATGCTTATTACTACGGCTTTAGTGAATTAAATTTGCTTATATTGACTGGCCCTGATGCTAGGCGACGTGATGGCACCGCGCTACTATGCCACCCATACTGGCGACCGCCAGAGGCCAACACCTGTTGGACACAATCTATGGCGACCGCCAGACACCAACCCTTGAGGTATGTTGAAGCCATATTGTTTTCTTTTCAAAATTCACTAATTTGTTGCAATTTTAAGGACATGGTTAATTCTTGAAGTAAGAAATGAGAAGGATGAGCTATAATGAAGAGAGAGGAATCTTGTAGAGTGATGCACTATTCATTTTCCTCCACAATTAATTCCTTTACAACAAAAGTTTGAAAATCCTTACTACTATTACTTTCTTACTACATTTTGTTGACACTTTTGCAATTTAGTTAATTTTATTTGCTATGGTGTGTTTATTTGCTTTGGTGCATTTATTTTTAAGTTTTCAATTAAAGTGTAAGTGGTTTACATTGGGTATTTGGCTAACATTATGTGGGCTTGAGCGTAATTGTGATATTATAAGAATCAAAAGAAAAATTGGCACCCCATTTTCTCACTTTTGTTTTATTTTCATACATTCAGGACAATGTATTTCTTTAGTTTGGAGGGGATAAATATAAGTTGTTATAAGCCTTTATGCTTGCTAATTGAGGAACTAGTAGTGAAGATGAGTCCATTTTGTGGATTATTTTTCAAAAATTTGCTCTATTTTGGACTTTGTCAATTTTTTTCCAAAACAAAATGACCACTTCAAGCTAGTTTTGTGTATTTGCATTGCATGATTAGTGTAAATATGATGAAAATGGTTAAGTATTGATAGGTATGATGTGAGTTCTTAGTTGACATCTTGAGATGTAATCACATTTTAAACCCTTGTTTTATGTGAGATTTAATTTGAGCTTTTATTGAGCATATTTTATTAGCTTGCTCATATTTCTTTGGTTGTGCGATTTGTCTTGCATGAATGATTGAATATAGAATTTGACTTCAGCATCATATCAAGACCTTTTACGTGTTTGTGATATATTGACGTGATGAAGGAAATTAGTTAGCTTTTGTGTTTACCTTTTCTTTGCTTTACATTACCCATAATCATCTTTATCCCCTTAGGCATAACCAAGTTCAGCACTATCCTTTCTTTGATTTCTTTTTGTGCCAATAAGCCAACTTGAGCCTTTTCCATTGTTAAGCCTTGTTTTTGGACCCTTAAAGGGTTTGTATGTGGTTGGATGTGGAAATGAAAAATAATTGATGGATTATAAGTATGTTAGTTTTCAGTTTTTAGAAGTTTTTAAAAGAAGAAAAGTAAAAAAAAAAAAAGTGTTAAAAGTTTTGAAGTTTGAAGAATAAGAATAGGGAAGTAAAGGACATCGAAGCCTTAAACCTCCATTAGTAGAAGAAAAATCCAAGTAGAAGTAGTTGATGAAGCATCCAATCAATGCAATTCTCTTTACAATAACTCCAATTTCCAAGCCTTGAAATTTTCTTTTCCCTAGCCAATTTTCTTAGCCCCGTTATACCTAATAAAAGTCCTATTGATTGATGTGTTACATTCGCAATAGGCGGGTGACGAGGTGATCTTGAGTCAAGCTTATGGTTGAAGATCTTTCATGCAATTAACTTGAGCGTTATTGAATATTTCTAAGCCTATACACTATGAGCATTTTTGAGTCAATCTTTGGTAGTGTGAGTTGATGAAGTCAATTGATGTGGATTGAGAATCCATATCATGTTTGTCTCGCTTGATCGTTGAAGTCATATCACATCATGAGTGCAAAATGAGTGCATTTTTTTCATGTTTAGCTTGAAGGAGGAAGAAAAACCATCTTAGAGCTAATTATTTTATTTTTGACTCATTTTCTATTGGTTTTATTGGTTAATTTGCTTGAGGACAAGCAAAGTCTTAAGTGTGTGGGTGTGACGTGACTCCAAAATATACCTTTTCATGATCCAAAATCATCCATGTTTAGCTTACTTTTAGTTAATTTTGAATGAATATGTTATCTTTTATTAGCTTTCAATGCAGTTATAGTTGAATTTGCATGATCTTGTAGTGAAAATGCATATTGGAGATTTTGGAAGAAACTCAAAGACTTTTGCAGGAAAAAGGAAGAAAACATGCAGAATTAGAGCTTAAGGAGAATAATTTTGAAAAGAGCAAAAAGAGTTGAAGATTCTGAAACTGGCGTCCACTAGGCACTGGTGCCTATTCATCGCCGACCTCGGCGTTCACCCAGCCCTACCTCCTGGTCATCGCCTGGAAAATGATATTAAAATTCCAAATTTACCCTTGTCATAATTTACCTTTTGTAATTCCAATTTTAGCCACCTGGAACCTTTCTTAATGGCCAAGACCCTTTGTAAAGACACATACTATCACACCTTAGTAGGTTTTTCATAGTTTTAGAGAAAGTAACTTAGGGATGAAGAAACACACACTTTCTCACCTTTTTCACACACACACACTATGAATTCTCTTAGAACAACTATGTTCTAAGTAGATTCTACGGAAATCTACCCTTCTAAGTGATAGGGGGTAGTGGATTTCCAAGTGATGTAGAACAAAGAGCATGGATTTAATGGAAAAGTTTCTCTCTTTAATGTTGGAAGTTCAAGAGTTGAGAGTGTTCTTTCCCTTATTGTTGAAAAAGCCTTACCTCGTCTTCTTAATTGAGTTATTTTATGATTGGCTTCACGTTTCCATGTTACTTTTGTTTTATTTTATGGCTTTCGATGCATATTATTAAGTGGGTTTCATGCAAATGAAGTAATTCATGTCCATGCCTAGTGAATTTGCTTTGATGTTAGTATAGATGTTGAATCTACTTCACTACTTGGTAGAATTGAGGATTGCATAACTTGTGTAACCATGTGGTATGTGTTGATTATGTTTTATTGAGTTGCCAGCTTAGTTGTTCCTTTATTCATTTGTTACAAAAGTTAGTATGGTTGCTTAATCTCAAAGTAGGAAGCAGAGGATTGATAATAAATATGATTGACGACCCTATTTCCATTATTGGCTATCTTTGGTCCTTATCTGCATAATAGGAATGGCAAAATCTAAGTGTTTGGACAATTGCATAATATTTCACTTACCAATAGCCCATTGGATCTTGTTGTTTTATGATTTTCCCTCTTTTACCCATATTATCTTTTTTTTTTTTTTAATTTTAGCTTTTGAATGATTAGCTTAAATTCACTATCTTACCCTTTGTTTTGTTAGATTTTTAGGCTAGAAACTACTAAAGCATTAGTAAGTAAGGACTCGAACCCAACTACTACTTCAATCAACACAACATTCGTATAGGAACGAAACCTTAAGTACTATAGTTTTGGTATTTTTGTTTTGTTTGTTTATAAATTTATTTTGAAATGTTCGCCCTTAACTTTCACAATGATAAGAGCACGTCAGAGTAGTAGTTGAGATGGGAGTTTTTTCCCTTGTAACTGGTTATTTGGGTTGTTTTATTCAAAACTCTTTTATTCATGTTCTTATCTTGATGTTAACATCATGGCGGTAGACGCTCCATCAAAAGAAGAACCAGCAATCATTGCCAGTTCTTCATCCGCTCCAGAGCAGCTAGCGCAAAAAGAAACTCAAGGGAGTCCCTCCAGTGCAAGTTCTGGCTCAGTAAGCCCGTTTATGGGTAAAAAACTATGTGTAAGAGATCCACAAGCCTCATATGTTGGACCAGTTACTAGATTGAGAGCCCAGAAGATGATTGGATCAAGTCTAGCTTCAAAGTTCAAGATCAAGTCCAAGGCCCAACAGGCCCAAACCCATTAACGTTTCAAGATTATTTGATAATAGACTTGCAGATGCAACGTAGATGAGGAATGAAGTGCAAGAATAAAAGTTGATGTTTGGATTAAGGAAGCAAGCAGCCTAGTTCAAAAATCAAGTCTACCAGAAGCCCAACTGAAGCTGGGAAAATCAAGTCACTTCCTACTAGGATTATGTTTGTTTACATTCTTAGTTTTGGATGGTTTTGTAAGTTTGTTCTAATTCAATTAGAATAGATAGAGTTTTTTCTTCTAATTAGGAGTTTTAATTATCTTGTAACTCTACTCTATAGTGGCCGAATTTCCAAAACTATTAGAGTAAGAATAGGATTTTGTTTCATAATCTCTAAATCACTAGGATTTGAGATTACCTTTTTAGAATAGGAAGAGAAGACTTGTAATTGCCTATAAATAGGCCCCCTTATTTTTGAAATATATCGATTGTTTTTGCATATAAATTTCATTTGAAATTGTTGGTTGTTAACTCAGTTAAAATCTCTTTGAGTGATTTTGCGAGATCGTGAGTTGACCTTGCGAGGAAACTTACACCATTTTTCGTTGGTTATAGTTGAATGGTTAGACTATTAAACCTTGTCACAAGTTAACTAAAATCATCACAAACCATCACCCATCCTCTGAGATAATTTTCCCACAAATACGTTAAAGTCACAGCGCGTTTTCTTGAATTGAGCAATTCTGCCGCTTCAATTCATTCTTGAAGAGATAATAGAAAGGAATATATGAGAAAGGTCCGTCAACACAAGAGTCTTATTCATATAGCAACCAGCTTGTTAGCATCGTTTTAATGTTGAATTTAATTTCGAAGAAGATTACCCGTCATATCTCCATATGAGTGTTGATCTAGAACTGATGAGGTTTTAAGTTTTTACAGAGATTTTTACTCCTCTAATGAGGTAGAGGCATGGTGAAAGTCTCACTTACAAGTGGTGCACTGAAGTGGATTGATAGCAACAGATCACTTGCCTAAGCATCTCTGCCAGCTGATGAGTGGTATACCTACTATTAAAATCTGCTGAGCATTCATTAGTATTTGAGCTTTCATTGATTTTGTTTATGGTGAGTGTTGTAGTGTAGGTTCAGTATCTTGAACACAATGTGAGTAAAGAGTGATATGAGGATGTCACAAAAGTTCAAGCCATGGCAGTATCATACAATTTAAGGGGCTGTATAATGACGTGACTCCAAAATATACCTTTTTACTCCTTAAAATATGCTTCTTTAGGTTCATTTAAGTTGGTTTTCAGTGAATATGACATCATTTATGAGCTTTCAATGCACTTATAGTTGGATTTGCATGGTTTTTTAGTAAGGAGACACTTTGGAGATTTTGGATAAAACTTAAAAACTTTTGCTGAAAAAAATGAAGAAATCATGCAAGATTGATGTTTAAAGAGAAGACTTTTGAAATAGCACAAATTGATGAACATTCAAAGTTCGGCATCCACTGGGCGCTGGTGAAGGAAAACAGAATAAGCCCAGGCTAAATAAAAAATCTCACTTTCGTGCAATGCATTCCAAAATCGAAAACTTTCGACAAAGCTCAGGCTCAAATTCATTTTCCCCTGAACGGATCTATGCTTATACTTATTTAATTTATTAAATCGAAAAACAAAGATTCAACCTTTAATTAAAAGCGGAAAGTCTAAAGGTTATACCTTTGTAGCGAAGTCCTTAGCAAATAAGAAAACCAAATCTGCGGGCAAGCAAAATCCACAAGAAATCTGATGAATAACTCTAAATACCTGGGCTAATGTCTACGGAGGGGTCCAAGGCAACACTGAAGAAATCCAAAGAAACCTGCTTCAAAAAACCCAAAATCTGTAAAAATAGATTTAGCCCGGGAACTGTCAGGCCAAATCTAAAAACCCCATAAGTCACCAAAAGAGATCCTACACCAACTGTAGATCTAGACTTTGGCGAACCCAAGGGAATGAGCCAAAGGATTGGCATGAAAGGAGGATCAAAACCCACGAAAATTGCCCAGATTTAGCTCACTAGAACACCAACTGCCGACCGAAAAAACACCTAGCGACGCAAGCGACTTTAATAGATTCCGAGCAGAAAATCCCAACCAATGGGTGACTTAATCTATGGGTTTTCTTGGCTAATTCATGGTCTGGGTTTTTTGAAGAAGAAAGCTCCAAAGTCGACTTCGAAAGAGAAGATTCAATGAAGAAGGAGAACTTCTCTTTCTAGACTTAACTTTCTCACACTAGGCTTGTAGCCACCAAGGTTTCTAATGTCTTGTTAAGTGTCTAACAAGGACTATTTATAGGGAGCTTCTAAGGAGATCTAGTGGGCCTTTTAGTTTGACTTTTGTTGACCCCTTAGTCTTTCCTAGACTAGTCAACTCCAATCGAGCCTTTCGAATTAATTCTTTAGCCCACTTCATTAATTTAATGTAATCGAACCCTTAGGATTAATTAATTCATATAGAATTAATTTCTTAATCCACTTAGTCAAAATATTAATTAAACCTTTAGGATTAATTAATTCAGTTTGTCAATTAGTCAAACGCATAATTAGTCGTACCACAAATAGACCAATTATGGAACTACCGCTCAAAAAAGACTTTACATCGGGGCACTTTATTTTTCTTCTATTTCCCCACATCAAAGATCTAGTGCCCATCAATTTATCAATTTACTGACAAATTAATTCAACGACTTCTTCGTATCCGAGATTAGTACCACTCAACGTTCTTATTATACCGGATGTAAAGTCCACTTGTAAGATTTAGTATAATAAACCTTACGAGCTCATCTCGGGAGCACCATCAACCCGGTGAACCAGTACGTGGATTCCTCTGACTAGCAACGGCACATAAGAAGCTAAACAACACATACCCAACCTACCGAGGTATAGGCCTCAATTGACCGCACTCTTTGGAAAATCAAAGCATACGATATCTAACTCTCACGCCCGTCCCAATCTCGGGATTGAGAGACTGAATACTAGGACAGAATTAACTACACTGATTAGTACAAGTTAATTCTATCCAAACTGGTCGTGCTCAATATGCCCCGGGCATATCCGTGTGATTTAATTAGCTAGATAAACTAATTTCTAAATCACACGATAACCTATACCGATAGTATATTTAAACTATCTTAGTTACGAGCATACTTTTTATATATCAATGCTTTAACCAATAATGAGATCTATTATAGCTTTCCACAGCTCGTTATCTAGTTCTATGATATAATAGAACAATTTTAATACTGAAACAAAATGATATGTCAACTGTGGATGTTAGTTTTTTGATACAAGACATAGATTTTTTGTATTCAAAACTAACAGCTGGTGCCTACTGGCTGCCAACCCGGCGTCCACACGGCACCAATGCCCGATCGCTGTTGACCTCGGTGTCACTATGGCGCCACCACCTAGTCGTCGCCTGAAAATCACTGTTGAAGTTACAACTTTACTCCTGGCGTGACTTTTCTTATTTAATGCAAATTTTAGCCATCTGGAACCTTTCTTAATAGCCAAGACTCCTTGTAAAGCTATAGCTTATCACTTACCAACACACCTTAAGTGTGTTTTTCATCATATTTTAGAGAGAGTAGCTTAGTGAGGAAGAAACACACACTTTCTCACCTTTTCACACACACACACACACTATGAATTCTCTTAGAACATTCATGCTCTACGTAGATTCTAGGGAAATCTACCCTTCTAAGTGATAGAGGGTAGTGGATTTCCTAAAGATGTGGGCATGCCAATGGATTTAGTGAAGACTTGTGTTTTTATATGGTGGAGGTTCTAAGAATTGTTGAGTTATCTTGCATTATAGATGCTAATGCCTCACCTTTCTTTCTAATCAAACTATTCTGAGATATTCTCATTACTTCCATGTGGTTTTTATTCCCTTATTTGGTTATTCACGCATATTGTTAAGTGGGTTTCATACAAAAACTATTTAATTAATGCTTATGGATATGATTGCTGCCTTGTCATCAATGTACATGTTGAATCTACTTTATTACTGAGATACGTTGTTGATTATCTATTTTGATGAACAAGTGGAGTAAGGCAATGGAGATGTCTTGTGTTACAAGTTTCATGGTTTTACGAACAAGTGTTATTGTAGGGGATGATTTTACTCGATCTTGATGTCGATAAAGTGGAGGATTGATAATAGATAGGATTGATGACCCTATTTCGATTATTAGCTAGTTTTAGTCCTTATAGATTCGATGACGAAGCCATTAAAATGTCCGTGAACAATTGCATGATAATTTGCTTAACAATAGCCCCTTGGATCTTGATTGTGGTGTAATTTTCTGTCTTTTACCCATACTATCTTATTTTCTTTATTTTGTTATTTGCATAACTTTTACCAAACCACTATCTTATATTTTACTTTCTCAGATTCTTAGCTACTAAAACTACTAGAAATTGTAGTAAGTAAGGACTCGAACCCAACAATCACTTTACTCGAGACCACAAATTTCATGGGAACGAAACTTTAAATACTATAGTTTTAGTATTTTTGTTTTGTTACTTATAAATTTTATTTTTGAGTGTTTGCCTAAGGCTTTTACAATGACAAAGATACGTCATATAACACAAGATCGGAAAATTTGTCAAGAAATCTTTACTGATAATACTGTGATAACCAATGATCTTGTGCTATCCGGAGTTTAACAAGAGTAGAAATGCTTATAGGGAAATCTTAAGTTATAATACCTTGGCAACCATCTACTATGCAATTATAGAGCTTAACATAAGTCAAAATGCTTATATGGAAGTCTTAATTGATAATACCTTGGCAACCTTGTACTTCGTTTAGATCAAGAGACTAGAAGAATAGAAAAATTCTTAGGGAAGTCTTAACTGACACTAACTTAGAAACACTTATTCTGTGAAACTCATCAGTGAAATAAAATAACAATGTTTGACAATACCTTAGTAACCTCTTATTTTGTGAAGTTATGAATGAACAAGAGTTCGAATGCTTATGGAGATAATCATTTATGATACCTTAGCATTTATATACTTAATTTGTTCAAGTCTTGGTATGATCTATGCATGGTGAGGAGGTCCAATCCCCTTGTCTGATGGACTATTTGGATTGGTGCTAGGCCATGTACAAGGACAACCGGGAACTCCAATGGTCAATTAGGTAGAGTGGTTATGGAGTAAGTGACACGGGTATTGTTTAAGTTGAGTCAAAACTGTGCTCTACAACAAATTCTGGATCCTCACTGTTAGAAAGATGCGATCTATCTTACCAAATACAAGCCATATCAAAGGCTTCACTCTTACAGGGAAGTAGAAATCCTAACTCTCATCTACTGTGTCACCTTGTTCATTTTATTTTATTTCATAATTATTAACTTCTCTCATCCTTGTAACTACTTACCAAACTGCTTTGATACCTGTTATACGTTATTGCATTTTTCTAACTTGGTGGTAGAATTGTACCCTTCGTTCCCTATGGACTGACCCGTATACTATCTTAAGCAGTGGTATTTGACTTATAAATTTTTTAATTCTTAGCGGTAAGTGACATTAAATCTGTCACAAAAGAATTTTACCGCTATTATCGCGGAATGGTTGCCAGGATTGTGTTGCTAATTAGTAAAATAAGTAATAATAGGATTAGGAATCTAGAGTAGTTACTATAAGTAGAGACATATCAGAGTCATCATGTTTCCTCTATATTACAGAACATGTCCAGAAGGTCTGAAAGATTCACTCCTAATAGAGGACCTAGACTATTCGGGGAGCTTTTTGAATACAGCTATGACGAACTGATGCAGCACCGCAACAATGATCAAGAGCTATTCCAATCACACCCAGCAGTCTATAGAGTCATCAATGATCGCCTTAACTATCCACAGTGAAGTCAAAACACAAGCAGACTCCAAATCAAGTCAGCACCAGAGGAGTGGGGAAGATGGACAAACCCTTTCAGATCCATGGAAAATTGCATTGCTGAACAGCTTAGAAACATGGAGATCGTAACTCTAAGGAAACAAGCAATGCAGATGAAGATCTTAAATGAGGTTGATAAAAACTTGCACTGTCTGATTGCAAGAGTGGTGAAGTTGGAAGAAGTTGGCGAAAAAAATCATGGGAGGATATCCTTAGACACTCTAACTTCGAAGCGGTCGAGGACAGGGAATTGCCTCAAAATCTGGACTGGTACGAGGAACTGAATAAGGAAAATGAGTCACCTAAGGTCAACAACTCTCACGGCACATTCAGCAGAAGTGCTAGACAGAGGTTTCAGAATGAGCAGGAGTAAGTTACAAAGTCAACTTGTTCAAACTGAACTAGATACAGAGCAAACAAATAACAAGCCTAACATGCCTAAACAAAAACTTGTGAATCCATCTCTAGGTGACAGTTATTCAACAGCCAAATCCTCTCTAACAAGCAACAAGGAATAATCTCTTGACGTTAAGTAAAAGGAGACTTTGAGATTTGAATTGGTGTCACGGGTGAAATTCAAGTAGGATAGCAATTCAAATATCTCCATTGGTGCTGAAGAGAGAGGCCTTGATGATCCTGATTAAACTAGAAGAATAAAGAGTTTAGTCGGAGACTATAAAACCAAGGGCTACTGGGAGGTAACCCAGTTATCCAGTCTTGAATATCTAATTGTAGTTGCTTTGAGTTACTGTCAAAGTGTAGTTATTAATGACTAAATTATGTTTCAGGAAATGAAAAAGATAAGAAAAAAAATCAGACAGGAGGATTCTTCACTAATGTAGTAGCTGGCTGTCAACCGAAATAACAGCAAACCTCTGTAAGAGAGAAGATCCCCCTTACTCTTTGATATTTTCTTCATCTCGTGTTTCATATTTTATCATCTTTATATGTATGAGAGTCAGTTAAGTCAGCAAGGAACCATGAATTTCTTTAAATATCCTTCTCTATCACACACTGTACTTAAATTTATATTCTATTCATAACATAAGTGTGGGGAGGTGGAAAATGGTTCTAAATATGCTTATCTTCACGATAAAATGATCACAAATGAAGAAATTAATTATGTCCCTTGCCTAAAAATAAAATTTTCCTAAAAATGATTATGCTCTAGAATTTTTTGATATCAAAAAATTTTTCTTAAAACTCATTTAAGTCCATTTTTACGAGCCTTTAGTAATATATGAAATATAAGTTTCGCTTTTGGTGATTAGAATTGTGACACATGAATTGAACTTTAGCTATTGTCTTTATATTTAGTCACAAAACACCATTTTTGGTGAGGAATTTAGAACCTAGAAGTCTCCCTAAGACTCGTATTTCTTTGTTGAGTGATTAGTCTAATATGTATTAATTGATCTAGAACTTGGCTAGATCTTTCATTTCAAGACCATTTAAGTATCTATGATTTGTCAAAATAATAAAGGCCCTTAGAAACCATATTTATCTTTTTTTTCTTTTACCATACAACGAACCCCTAAAATTAGCCCCTTGAGCCCAACCTCATATTTGACATCCCTTTCTTAAACACTCTTTTAAACCCCAATTTTTGACCACTCCACTCTAAATTTCTATTTGGTAGTTGTAATTTTTGCTCAAAGATGCCAATATAACCAGGTGTTGTTCTTTTAAGTGCCTAAAAAAAAAACATTTTATGGACCAATGTCCCTAGTTTAAATAAGTGAGGAAGTGAAGGATATCTAAGTCTTGTACCCTCATAGCAGTAAAATGGTGAGTAGTAAGGAAGTAAATGAGCTCTAAGCCTTGTACCCTTACCATAGTATAGTAATAGGAAAAACACAAGAACACATCTCGGAAGGCCTAAAATAATAAATTTGAGCAAGGGTTATGGTTACCAGAATTTTTCTTTTGATTTTTCACCATTTTAGCCCAATTTATTCTCACCCTTTTTAACCCCCTCTGAAACAAGCCCTTTTGATTGGCCTATTATGGATGCGACAAACTGGTAGAGGAAGTGATATCTAGCCAAGCCTATGGTAGAAGTTATGCATATAATTGACTTGAGCGTGCAGTTCACCAAGTCCTGTGAAATCCAGCGTTTAGAGACAATGAGCTGAAGACATCCAATTCATGACAACGTTCACTGAACGTGACCCTAATGAAGTGAATACAATTAAAGTAGTAGGAGCTTAAAGAGAAGATCATGACCAATTGACAATAGCGTCCTATGAAAGTCTCGACTTGATGATCACCAAATGCCAGCGTCAGAAGGACGTGCGAAGATAACAATAGGAAACTGCAGCATCTTGTAAAACCAAGTCTAACCCTACAGTGTACAGTGATTGAGATAGAACACTTCTAAGTGACGCTCAGCTGAAGCCACCGTCAACTGAGCGACCTACCAACATCACCGGCACATGTACCAGGAAAATTTCAGAAGAGCAGTTAGTACTCTGGCAACAGCTAAGGGTAGGACCACAAGAGATAAGAATAACAACATTACAGCTAATGGTTCCTACTTGGTGAGACAAGAAGTACACCGGGGTGGAAATCAAGCAGTCGAAGTACGCCCGAAATAGTATTACAGGCTGTTTTAACCATTTCTGAACTGTGCAGGTATGGTTTTACGGCTGGTTGGCAGCGTTTGCCCTAGAAGATGCCAAAGAAACAAGCTTGCGATCCTTAGCCTCGAAACAATCCAAAAATTCCTATTTTAGCCATCCAACATTTCTTTCACTAGATTTCCTTCTATAAATGGTAGCAGTTAACTCCAAACTCAATAAGGGAGATAGTAGGGAGTAAGGAGTAGTAGTTGAGTTTGGAGTTGTTTCCCTTATAACTTGTTACTTGGGTTGTTTTATCCAAAACTTTTTTATTCATTTTCTTAGCTTCACATGAGTGTTGGCCTAGAACCGATGAGGTTCTAAGTTCTTACAGGGATTTTTACTCCTCTAATGAGGTAGAGGAAAGGTGAAAGTCTCACTTACAAGTGGTGCATTGAAGCGGATTGATAGCAACAGATCACTCTCCTAAGCCTCTTTGCCAGCTGATGAGTGGTATACCTGCTATTAAAATTTGCTACGAATTCATTAGTATTTGAGCTTTCACTAATTTTTTTTATGGTGAGTGTTGTAGTGTAGGTTCAGTATCTTGAACACAATGTGAGTAAAGAGTGATGTGAGGTGTCACAGAAGTCCAAGCCATGGCAGTATCATACAAGTAAAGGGGTTATGATAGCACAATATCGAAATATTTACTGAAAATATTGTGATAACCAATGATCTTGTGCTATCTAGAGTTCAACAAAAGCATAAATTCTTATAGGAAAATCTTAAGTGATAATACCGTGACAACCATCTACTCTGCAACTCCAGAGCTTAACATAAGTCGCAATGCTTCTAGCGAAATCTTAATTAACAATACCTTGGCAACCTTGTACTTTGTTAAGTTCAAGAGACTAGCAAAATAGGTAAATTCTTAGGGAAATCTTAACTGACACAACCTTAGAAACACTTAGTCTATAAAGCTCATTAGTGAAACAAAATAAGAATGCTTTAGGGAAGTTGACGTGCTCTTGTCGTTGTATAAGTTTTAGGCGAACACTTCAAAACAAATATATAAACAAACAAAACAAAAATACAAAAACTATAGTACTTAAGGTTTTATTCCCATGAGAAAGTTGTCTTAATTGAAGTGACTGTTGGGTTTGAGTCCTTATCTACTATAATTTCTAGTAGTTTCTAGCCTAAAAATCTAACAAAACAAAGGGTGGGATAGTAACTTCAAGTGAGTCATGCAAGTACTAAAATAAACAAAAGAAAAGATATTATGGATAAAAGTGGGAAAATCACACCACTTCAAGATCTAATGAGCTATTTATAAGTAAAATCACATGCAAATGTAGGTAGCTAAGATTTTCCCAAATAACATGATAATTGAAGGAAAATAAAACAAGCCCAGGTTAAATCGAAAATCTCACTTTCGTGCTATGCATTCCAGAATCGGAGACTTTCGACTCAGCTCAGGCTCAAATTCATTTTCCCTGAACGAATCTAGGCTTATACTTATTTAATTTATTAATCGAGACACAAAAGATACAATCTTTAATTAAAGCGGAAAGTTCAAAAGATTATACCTTTGAAGCGTGTCCTTAGCAATAAGAAAACCATAGCTAAAAATCTGCTGTTTACCGCCTGGGACCAATCACGAGAGAATCCCGATAACAACTCCGTCTCTACCTCGAAATCGTGTGGGAGACTATCCAAAAGGTAGCTAAGACACTAAGGAAGAGATCCATATGATATCCACTTCCAAAAACTTGTCAGATCCTCAACAGATCATTGCCCGAAGATTACTGTGATTATTTACCGCCTAGCTACGAGATCCACTCGAAATCCGAAGAATAACTCCAATTCAACTCAGAACTAGTGTGGGCTAGTGTCTATGGAGTAGCCCAAGGCAAATTGAAGAAATACCAAGAAACCCACTTCAAGAATCACACAAATCTGAAAAAACAGATTTAGCCCGAGAACTTAACACAATCTGAAAATTCACACCAAAAGTGTCTGGAATGTGTTCTTGCTCTTAGATCTAGACTCTAGTGATCTAAGAAGATCAAGCTAGAGGATCAACACAACAAGAATTAACAAACCCACTTCAAAAGGAGCAAAGCCGCCGCCCCAAAAACAAACCAAACGCCGGCCGATCTATTTCCGGCGAACAAAACCCGGCGATCGAGAAAACCAATCAAAGGCAGTAGCTTTTTACTCCAAAATGGTGATCTAGGATTCTCTAGGTTATGGGCTTTTAGGATTCTCGAAGAATAAAGCTCCAAAGTCGACTTCGAAAGAAAAGCTTCTAAGAAAGTTGAGAGCTTCTCTTTCTAGACTTAACTTTCTCTCACTAGGCAAATGCCTCTAAGGTTTCTAATGTCTTGTAAATTGTCTAACAAGGGATATTTATAGTGAGCTTCTAAAGAGATCTAATAGGCTTTTGAGTTGGGCCTTTTAGTTTTACTTTCGTTGACCCCTTAGTCTTTCCTAGACTAGTCAACTCCAATCGATCCTTTTGAATTAAATCTTTAACCGACTTCGCTAATTTAATTTAATCGAACCCTTTGGTTTAATTAATTTATATAGAATTAATTTTCTTAATCCACTTTGTCAATCAAATATTAATTAAACCTTTAGGATTAATTAATCCACTTTATCGATTAGTCAAACGCATAATTAGTCGTACCACTAACGGACCAATTATGGAACTACCGCTCAAAAATGACTTTACATCACGCCACTATATGTTCTTCTATCTCCCCACATTAAAGATCTAGTGCTCATCAGTTTATCAATTTACTGACAAACTACTTCACCGACTTCTTAGTATCCGAGATTAGTACCACTCGACCTTTTTATTATACCGGACATAAAGTCCACTGGCCGGGTTTAGTATAATAAACCTTACAAGCTCATCTCGGGAGCACCATTCCCGGCGAACCGGTACGTGGATTCCTCCGACTAGCAATGGCACGTAAGTGGCTAAACACCGCATATCAAACCTACGAGGTATAGGCCTCAATTGACCGCACTCTTTGGCACATCAAAGCATACGATATCCAACTCTCATGCCCGTCCCAATCTCGGGATTGAGAGACTGAATACTATGACCGAATTAACTACGCCGATCAGTATAGGTGAATTCTATCCAAACTGGTCATGCTCAATATGACCCGGGCATATCCGTGTGATTTAATTAGTCTAGATAAACCAATTTCCAAACCACGCAATAACCTATACCGATAGTATGTTCAGATTATCTCAGTTACGAGCATACTTTTAATATATCAATACTTTAACAAATAACGGTATCTATTGTGTCTTTCCACACCCCTTTATCTAGTTCTATGATATAATGGAACAATAATACTGAAATAAAATGATATGTCATCTGCGGATATTAGTTTTTGATACAAGTCATAGCTTTTCTGTATTCAAAACTAACAATAATACCATTCAAAGAATTCTACATGAGGACTCCAATTCCTAATACGTACAAATCATCACTTTAAGTAAATAAGATAAGGACCACGATAAAATAATTAGTAGACAATAATAGAAATAGGGTCGTCAATCTTATTCTACTATCAATCCTCTACACAAAATAATTGAGCTAAGGCAAACTATGAACTTGTAAAGCGAATGGATAAAGAAACCAACAAACTTGCAACACAAGAAATCTTAATCAAACTAAACCAAATGCCTACATAAGCCCATGCTCCACAAATCAACAATTAAATTAGTAGATTCAACACACATATCAATGAATTAGGAAAATCACCATGTAAACACAAGAATTAGCTCATTTTCATGAAACCCACTTATAAATATACATTTAAATCCATAGAAGAGAACAAACTTAGCATGGCAATGAGTAGATTATCATGTTATAACTCCATCTAAAGGAAACGGTACATTTTTTATCAACCAAACATGATAGAAGCCTTTGGATTCATTAAATAAAACTCTCATAATCAATTACTCCATTATAACCATGAATTTGTACTACATCTTTGGAAATCCACTACCCCTATCGGCCGACTTTGTGTCTCATATAATAAGACAATCAAGTGGTACTAATCTCGGATACCAAGAAGTCGGTGAATTAATTTGTCAGTAAATTGATGAACCGACGAGCACTCGATCTTTGATGTGGGGAGATAGAAGAATAATAAAGTGAGCACGATGCAAATTCATTTTTGAGCGGTAGTTCCATAATTGGTCCGTTAGTGGTACGACTAATTATGCGTTTGACCAATCAACAAAGTGAATTAATTAAGCCTAAAGGTTTAATTAATATTTAATTGACTAAGTGGATTAAGAAATTAATTCATATTGAATTAATTAATCCTAAGGGTTTGATTAAATTAAATTAATGAAGTGGGTTAAGAAATTAATTCGAAAGCCTCGATTGGAGTTGACTAGTCTAGGGATGACTAAGGGGTCAACGAAAGTGAAACATTAAATAGTCCATGTTAGGCAACTTACAAGACATAAGAAACCTTGGGGGCTATTAGCCTAGTGAGAGAAAGTTAAGTCTAGAAAGAGAACTTCTCCTTCTTCATTGAAGCTTCTCTTTCAAAGTTGACTTTAGATCTGTCTTTTCGAGAAACTCAGCCCACGATTCTAGAAACCCAAGACCACTGCCTAGCTGCCCGGGAAATCCGATCGCCGGCCTTGATTTTCTGGCCAAAGAGTGGCGTCGGCGACTTGGATTTTCTGGAGCAATTTTGTGTGTTTTTGTTGTGGGTTTGTTTGTTTGTTGCATTGATCCTTTGGCTCATGCCTTTTGGTTTGCCAAATTCTATATCTATGAGCCAATAGCTTACCCACTATGTTTTATTGAGGCGGTGTGGGTTTTCAGATTAGATCAAGTTCCCAGGCTCGATCTGTTTTTCAGATCTGCGAGTTTCTTGAAGTGGGTTTCTTGGGATTTCTTCATTTTTCTTGGGGCCACTCCGTAGACACTAGTCCACACTAGTTTGGAGTTGTTTAGGGGTTATTCTTCGGATTCTGAGTGGATTTCGCTTTCCCAGATATTTGGTTTTCTGTATTGTTTAGGACTTCGCTTCAAAGGTATAATCTTTAATCCTTCCGCTTTAGTTAAAGATTTAATCTTTAAGCATCTTTTTAATAAATTGAACTAGTATAAACCTAGATCCGTTCAGGAGAAATGAATTTGAGCCTGAGCCGATTCGAAAGTCTCCGGCTCTGGAATGCATAGCATGAAAGTGAGGTTTTTCATTTAGCTCAGGCTTATTCTGTTTCCTTCATCTTTTTCTCGGAGAGTCTCATTCTAGTTAACGGGGTCAGGTTCAGGCACACCTGGGACCAGGAAGCTATTTTCTTGTATCAAAAACTAATACCCAGTTGACAGATCATTTTATTTCAATATTAAATTTATTCTATTATATCATAGAACTAGATAACAAGGTGTAGAAAAGCACAGTAGATCTCGTTATTGGTTAAAGTATTGATATATAAAAGGATGCTCGTAGCTGAAATAGTCTGAACATACTATTGGTATAGGATATCGTGTGATTTAAAAATTAGTTTGTCTAGACTAATTAAATCATACGGATGTGCCCGGGGCATATTGAGCACGACCAGTTTGGATTGAATTAACTTGTACTGATCGACGTAGTTAATTCGATCCTAGTATTCTAATATATTAATCCCTATATTGGGATGGGCATGAGAGTTAGATATCGTATGATTTGATTTGCCAAAGGGTGCGGTCAATTGAGGCCTAAATCTCAGTAAGTTGAGTATGCGGTGTACTGAGTTGCTAGTCAAAGAGAATCCATGTATCGGTTTACTGAGTTGATGGTGCTCCCGAGACAACCTCGTAAGGTTTATTATACAAAATCTGGCAAGTGGACTTTTCGTCCGATATAATGAGAAAGTCGGGTGGTACTAACTCGGATACTAAGAAGTCGATGAATTAATTTGTCAGTAAATTGATGAATCGACGAACACTAGAGCTTTGATGTGGGGAGCTATAAGAATAATAAAGTGAGTGCGAAGTAAATTCGTTTTTACATGGTAGTTCCATGATTGGTCCGTAGTGGTACGACTAATTATGCGTTTGACTAATCAAAAAAGTGAATTAATTAATTCTAAAGGTTTAATTAATATTTAATTGTCTAAGTGGGTTATACGAAATAATCCTAAGGGTTTGATTAAATTTAATTAACGAAGTGGGTTAAGAAAATAATTTGAAAGGCTCGATTGGAGTTGATTAGTCTAAGGAAGACTAAAGGGTCAATGAAAGTTAAACATTAAGGCCCAACTCAAAAGCCCACTAGGTCTCCTTAGAAGCTCCCTATAAATAGCTAATGTTAAGCATTTTTTAAGATATTAGAAACTTGGTGACCACTTTGCCTAGTGAGAGAAAGTTAAGCTTAGAGTGAGAACCTTGTCTTCCTCACAAAGTTACCTCTCAAATTCAGCTTAGAAAGCTTTATTATTCGAAAAGAAACTCAACCCGAATAGATCCTTGATTTCCCAATCCAATTTTGAGAGCTTTTGTTATTTTTTTTATTCTCGTGCCTTCGCGGCATTTTCTGATCGCCGGAGTATGACGACTCATTGTATTCCGGGGCATTTGATTTGAGATATCCAGTGTTGATCTCCTTCATCTTGATCGGTGATCCGCTGGAGCCTTGTCTAGATCACGTTCGTTGACTTTTGGGTTGTTTGGCGCGGCGATCTTATGTGGAGCATAGGTGGTGGTTGCGCAGTCCATCTCCGGGCAAGGATCTGTTTAGGTAGATTGAGTTTTTTCGAGGCAGATTTCTTAAGGATTTCTTCGTTTTGCCTTTTGGTCACTCTGTAGTTGATCGCCCACCCGATCTCAGAGTTGTTGGAGTTATTCTTCGGATTTCAGTGCTATTCGCAGTTTCCCAGGTTTTGAATTTCTTATTGCGAGGGACACGCTCCAAAGGTATAATCTTTAAATGTTTCTGGTTTGGTTTAAAGATTTAATTTTTAAGCATTGATTTAATAAATCAAACTAGTATAAGCCTAGATCTGTTCAGGGGAAATGAATCTCAGCCTAAGCCGAATCGAAAGTCTCCGATTCTGGAATGCATTACACGAAAGTGAGATTTTTGGTTTAGCCTGAGCTAATTCTGTTTCCTTCAAATTGGTATCAGAGCGAGTGTTTTTTGCTTTATACTTGTTCGATTTATTACACAGCTTCATTTTAGCTTTGCTATTTTTGCATTGTTGATATATTAACAGGTGGTTATTATTCCCGGCTATTATGGTTGTTTATTTTTCATTAAAAAACACCGGGACATGTCCGGGCTTATTTTGGTTTTTTGAATGGAAATGTCTGTAATAGTAATAACCACGAGCTGGAAGCCGTGTAGGATTAGATGAATCTTGTAGTAGGATTTAATCTAATGTTGTCGAATGCCTTATGTATATAGGAATTTATGTATTATGATGAAGACATTATTTTGGGTAACTCATTTTCGTGGGTTTTGGTTTATCGTAATTTTGTGTGATTCCTAATTACGTAGAAAATCGAGAAAACCCTGACGAATTGATAGTAATCCAAATAACAAGTGAGAGCGACGTGACACAATGGGACGTGTCAACAAGGCGTCAAAGGAATCGACGATAGAGAAGGCCATAATAGTCAGGAAATATTTAATTATGTATTTCCCATTTTTTATGTCATTTTCATTGATTGTGTGTTTCATTTTTATGCAAGAACAAAAACAAAACATTTTTAAAAGTACGTGCAATTAACTAATGTAGATTATTCACATATTAAACTCCAATGGTTTTATGGGTGTGAATATCCATAGTTAAGATATTGCATGTTAAAACGTAAAAATCCTTAAACATAAAAATCTAAGTGGGAGCGGGTTGGTATATATCCCCATTGCCTCCATTACGAATTCTTATGTGATGTGGATTAGACCTACGTGCTAGCCAAGGGTCTTCTTCCCCAAGGATAAGTCTTCAATCCACGGATATCACTAGATTGAATTTATAAATAGATGACTATAGTGAGTTTAATTGGAGAAAGTTGTGACACCCTCGCTAAACGAGGGCACATTAGGATCCTAAGTAGCAAACATAGAAGTCACGTAATGCATACACTTACTGTACCATTTGTAGTATTCCACCTAAGAGGTTATGCTATTTATGAGTATGGCTAAAAGCATCGACTATTAATTTTATTGATCATAAGATCGTTGGTCAGATAATGGAATTAATGAACTTAGGTTCTTTTCGAACGAATGTGGGTTGGCATAGATGTTCACCTAAGGTGACATGCGTTAATCCCGGTGTGAGTGATGTCGGTGGGAGATTGTATTATTTTTGGGGATATCAATATTTTCAAAAAAGAATACTGAAACTTGACTGTTTATTTTTTTCTGTTGTTAATATGTCGTTCAATCCACTTACTGTCATTTTGAATCAAAACAAACTCACTGGTCCTAATTACATTAATTGGAAGCGTAACCTGGACATTGTGCTTACTGCTGAGGGTTACAACTACGTGCTCGTTGAACAGTGCCCCCCAGTGCTCACTGATGATCCCACTCCCGAAGAGAGAGAGGTTCACTCTAGGTGGAAGAAAGTTGATGAGATGACCAGGTGCTACATCTTGGCTTCTATGTCAAATGTACTGCAGCACCAGCATCAGTTGATGACCTCAACCTATGTGATGATGCTTAACCTCAGGGAGATGTTCGGACATCAGGGCAGGACAGCCAAACAGTCAACTATGAGGAAACTCATGAATGCTATGATGGCTGAGGGTACTTCAGTGAGGGATCACGTGCTGGACTTGATCGGCTGCATCAATGAGATTGAGGTTTTGGGAATTGACATCGACGGGGAGACCCAGGTTGATATCATTCTCCAGAGCTTGTCTCCCAATTTTGAGCAGTTTTAGTTAATCTATAATATGGGCAAGCACGCATATTCACTTCCCGAGCTCATGATTGTATTGGTGTCTGCTGAAGGCCTCTTCGCTGAGAAGAAACAAACTTTGGCTAATGATAGACCATCAGGTTCCTCTGTTGGGCCCAAAGCTAGGAAGTAAAAGAGGAAGAAGGGCCAGAAGGCAGGAGCTGATCATGGACCCAAAGGTGCCAAGAAGCACAAGTCGAAAGTCAAGTATTTCAGATGTGGCAAATCAACACACTGGAAGAAAGACTGCCCAAAGCCTCGAGGTATGAGTAATTTCACCTTAGTTACTGAGACATGTTTAGCGGCAATTCCCACAGATACTTGGTGTGTGGATTCAGGAGCCACTGATCGTGTTTGTAATTCTTTGTAGGGGTTCCAAGTGACCTAGCTGCTTAGAGAGGGTGATTTGCTGATCTACCTTGGGATGCTACTAGAGTTTCAGTTGCTGCAGTGGGAGTAGTTTGTCTTTATTTTTCAGACTCTATTTTACATTTGAGATATTGTCTTTATGTACCCAATTTTAGAAAGAACTTGCTTTCAGTTTCTAAACTGCTTTTGGATGGTCATAAATGAGTTTTTTCTGATAATTATGTTTTTATTAGAAAGAGCCAGAAACTTATATGTTCCTGTGCATTGGTTGACAATTTGTTTTTAATTAAGACAAACTCCCCAGTAGTGCAAAACACAGAAATTAATAACCCATCATCGAATCATAGTAAGAGAAAAGAGTCTTCCCCTTTGAACCAGGCTTATCTTTGGCACCTGAGACTAGGTCATATCAACCTTAGTAGGATTCAGATGTTGGTTAATGATGGGCCCTTGGGCTCATTGGAGATTGCAGTTATCCAACCTGTGAGTCCTATTTGGAGGGTAAAATGACCAAGAGGCCTTTCAAGGCAAAGGGGTATAGGGCCAAAGAGGTTTTAGAATTGCTTCATTCTGACTTGTGTGGGCCTATGTCAGTTTGGGCTAGAGGAGTTATGAATATTTCGTGACATTCAAAGATGACTACTCATGATATGGATATATACCTGATGCACCACAAGTCTGAATGCTTTGTCAAGTTCAAAAAGTTTAAGGCTGAGGTGGAGAAGCATCTGGGTAAAAGTATCAAGACCCTGTGATCTGATCGTGGTGGTGAATACCTCTCTAGTGAATTTAGGTTCTATTTGTCAGAGGAGGGTATTCAGTCCCAGTTGTCGGCACCTGGCACACCCCAGCAGAACGGTGTAGCAGAGAGGAGGAACATGACTCTTATGGATATGGTTAGATCGATGGTGAGTTATAGTGAGTTGCCCAACTCATTTTGGGGTTATGCCTTAGAGACAGTGTGTTATCTCCTTAATCTCGTACCATCTAAATTTGTGCCCACGACACCCATATGTTGTGTACTGGGCGAAAGCCTAGTCTGAGACATCTCAGGATTTGGGGTTCTCCAGCACATGAGCTCGTGGCAGATACAGGTAAGTTATATGCGAGATCAAAGGTTATTGTGTTTATAGGCTATGCCAAAGGAACGAAGGCTGGTTTATTTTATAGTCCTCAGGATCAGAAGGTGGTGGTCAACACTAATGCCAGATTTCTTGAGGAGGACTATATTTTAGCTCACAAGTCATGCAGCAAGGTAGTATTCGAAGAGCTTAGGGGTCATTCAAGTATTCCAGATGCATAAGTATAGGATGACACCACAGAGTACTGCACACACTATCACAGATGATACACCTACATAAGCTGCGTCTTGTCGTAGTGGGAGGGTTATCAGACAGCCCGTGAGGTACATGGGTTTGGGTGAGTCTTTGGACTTTATCCCTGGCACCCATGAACCAGACCCAGTTAACTAGAATGAGGCTCTCCAGGAAAAAGATGTTGATTATTGGCAGGGAGTGATGATTGCTGAGATGGGTTCTATGGACTCAAATCAGGTCTAGGAGCTGGTAGACCTTCGTGATAGGTTTTGACCTGTTAGGTGCAAATGGGTCTACAAGCGAAAGAGAGGATTTGAATCTTACTAAGGTTTATATAACATAGCCTGAGATGCCTAAGATAGGTTTGATTCGTTTCAGAAGGTTCTTTCCTCTTATTTTGGTTAGATGATGCGCCATTTAACTCGGTGGTTTGCACAACAGGGGAGTTTGATTTAATCAAAATAAATTGTCTACTAACGAACCAGAACAAATAAGTTTACTCTCTTTTCTAATAAAAATAGATTTATCAGAAAAAATAAACTTATAACCATTCTCTAAGAGTTTAGAAACTGAAATCATGCTCTTTCTAAAACTCGGTACATAGCGACAATTCTGTAAATCTAGCCTACTATTTTCAAAAATTAAGCTGACTACTTTCATTGCTTCTACTAACACTCTTGTAGTGTCGCCCAAGTAGACTTTTATCTCGCCTTCTCTATGCTTCTGAGTTACCAGGAACCCCTGCAAAGAATTACAAACATGGTCAGAAGTGCCTGAATCCACACACCAAGTATCTGTGAGAATCGCCGTTAAACATATCTCAATAATTAAGGCATAAACGGTCATACCTTTGAGCTTTAGACAATCTGATTTTCAATGTCCCATCTTCCTGCACTTGAAGCATTTGCCTTTAGGCTTCTTCTTCTTGGTGATGTTAGACTTAGCGGCATGATTCTCAGTTTTCTTATTGGTCTTCTTCTTCTTCTTGTTTTCACCTTTAGGCGCTGAAGAGGCACTCGAATTCTTGACTGTGACTAAAGCTTGCTTCTTCTCTTAGAAGAGGCCTTCAGCCTACACCAATGTAGTTAAGATCTTGGGAAGAGTTTAAATTCTTTGATTCATGTTGTAGTTTACCCGAAACTGCTCGAAACGATAAGGTAAACTATAGAGGATGATATTGATCTGAATCTCTGGATCAATCTCACATCTAACACTTCTATCTCATTGATGTTAGTGATCATGTGTAGCACATGATCTCTCATTGAGGTGCCTTCAGCCATTTTGGTATTCATAATTTTCCTTATGGCTGCCTGCCTTGCTATCCTGCCTTGATGACCAAACATTTCTCTCAAGTGAGACATTATGTTAAAGGCAGATATCATAGGATGAAACAGATGGTGCAGAACATTTAACATAGATGCAAGAATATAACATCGCGTCATCTCATCAGACTTTCTCCACATTTGATAAGCATCTCTATCTTCTTGAGGAGATTCATTATCAGGCACATCTAGACATACTTCAGAGAGCACAAACTTATACTGTTCAGCCGTTAGGATAATGTCCAAGTTTCGACTCCAATCGACATAATTCAAACCAGTTAGTTTGTTGCCTTTCAATATTGTAGCCAACAGATTAAATGCTATATCAAAAACCGTAAATAAATAAACAGACAATATTTCAGTAAATAAATACAGGAATTTTGAAAAATTCAAACCTTATTGGCATCCCTCAAAACAATAATTAATTCTACTGACATCTTATCCACCGGGATTCACACAAGCCACGATAGTGTAGACATTACGCTAGCCACATTCGTTTGAGAAGAACTAGGCTCATTAACTACACTATCTGACCAAACGATCTATTGATCAATGTAGCTAATACTCAGTGTTTTTAGTTGTACAAATAAGCAGAGTAACCTCGATGGGAGGAATACTACAAATCGTACACTAAGTGTGTGCCATTACGTGACTTCTAAGCTTGTTACCTTAGGATAGTGCTCCTCATATGGAGAGGGTTTGGCATTTCTCCAATTTTAATTCACTATAGTCATCTTACTTAGAAATTCAAACTAGTGATCTTATGGTTAGACTCATCTGATATGGAGGAAGGCTCTAATGCCAACGCGCAAGTCTAGCCACATCACTTATAAACTCGTATTGGAGGCTGTGGGAGTATTAACCAACCCGTTCCCACGTAGATCTCTAGAATGAGGGTTTTTCAGGTTTTAACATGCAATTAACTAATCCTAAGTTATGTGCAAACATAAAACCAACATTCTTTAAATCATGCATATAAAGTATAGCACAAAAATTTAAAGTACATAATTAAAACTATAAATACGGGAAATAAATAAATCAAATGATTTACTCGACTATTATGGTTTTAATTGCTTCCCTCTGCTGCCTTGTTCTCGTGCCCCATCACATCACTCGATGGATTGAGTATTGAAAAATGGATGTCGAAAAATATCTCAGAAAAACGGGCCACTCACGCGAATTAGGAATCACCCACTCGGAAAAAATCTAACTCTCTCACTCGTTATTTAGATTCCTCCTAATTCGTCCAAGTTTTTTCAGTTTTCAAAGTAATTAGGAATCACCCAAAATTATGATAAACCAAAACTCACGAATATGAGTTACCCACAATAACATCTTTGTCATTTTACATAAATTCTTATATACAAGGCTTTCTAGGAATTTAAATACCACATCATTGAATAATTCCTACTACAAGAATTAATATGTCCTACACGGCTTCCAGCTCATTGTTATTACTATTACACACATTCACATTCAATAAAAAACAAGCTCGGACATGTCCCCAGGTTTTTGAATGAATGTAACTACCATAATAGCCAAGAATAATAACCACCTGTTAATAAAATAACAAAACTGTGTAATAAATCGAATAAGTATAAAGTCAAAACACTTGCTCTAATACCAATTTGAAGGAAATAGATCTAGTCTGGGCTAAACCAAAAATCTCAGTTTCATGCTATGCATTCCAGAATCGGAGACTTTCGATCTGGCCCAGACTCTAAAATCATTTCCCCTGAAAGGATCTAGGCTTATACATATTTGATTTATTAAAACGGCATGCTAAAAATTAAATCTTTAATTAAAAGTGGAAGGCTTAAATATTATACATTTGAAAAGTGTCCTCAAGCAATAAGAAAACCAAAGCCTGAAATGTGAAAAACACCTCGAATCCCGAGAATAACTCCAACCCAAAAATCGTGTAGGAGACTATCTATGGGGTAGGAAAAACACTAAGGAATAAATACAAAAGAAAATGGCTTCGAAAAACTTGACAGATCGTTGCCAGAAGATCCTGCACTTGTTTACCGTCTGTCGCATATTTACCGTCTGCCTGCGAAATCCACTATTGAATGCCTCAAATGTCTCCAAAAACCCTCGTAATCATGTGGGGGACTATCTACATAAGGAAAAAAATCCAAATGAATTCCGCTTCAAAAAACTCGTCAAATCCGTGACAGATTGTTGCTCGAAGATCCCACGCCTATTTATCGCCTGCTACCCCTTCGCCAGATCTGAAGATCTAACCAAGATCTAGAAATATTCTAACATGGATCACTAGCCAATTCAAATATCAAACACACCGGAAGCAGATCGTCACGTTAGACTTCAAAAACCAGTGCTGGAATTTTGAAAATTGCGAAACCCAAAAATCGCGCAAAAACCAGCGGCTAATCGAACTGGGCGGCTATCGGAAATTAAACTAGGCAAACTCCGGGATGACTTTTCAAGAGGAAGAAGGATCCTAAACCAACTTCGAGAAAGAAGTCCATGAAGAAGATGAAGTTCTCTCTCTAGGCTTCTCCTTCTCTCTTTAGGCAACTTTGCCTACAAGTTTCTTAATGTCTTCAAAGTGCCTAACATTAGCAATTTATAAGGAGCTTCAAGGGAGACCTAGTGGGATTTTGAGTTGGGCCTTAGTGTTGGACTTTCATTGACTCTCTTAGTATTCACTAAACTAGTAAACACCAATCGACCTTTAGAATTAATTCCTTAACCCACTTCATTAATTAAATATTAATCGAACATTAGGATTATTTCGTATAACCCACTTTCTCAATTAAATATAAAATGAACCCAAGGGATATTTATTTAATTCACTTTGTCAATTAGTCCAACGCATAATTAGTCGTACCACTGAAGGACCAATTATTGAACAACCGCTCAAAAAAGAAATTAGTTCGCGCTCACTTTATTATTCTTCTATTTTTCCACGTCAAAGATATGTGCTCGTCGATTCATAAATTTACTGACAAATTAATTTATTGACTTCTTGGTATTCGAGATTAGTACCACTCGACTTTCTAATTATACCGAACATAAAGTCCAACGGCCGAATATCATTGTTTTTCACCAAGATTCTGCATCTTTATCTTGGAAAGCCTTATTGTAGTTTACTAAATCAAGTTCTGGCATAGCTGGTATGAAATCTGAGGCTTCTTCCACACCAATGAACCTCTTGTTAGGTTTGAATACATAAATTATGCTTGTATTGTACTTTTTCCCAGTTAATATATCAATTTAATGTTTTGGTTTATATGTTGTGCATATGTTGTCCATTTATATTATGTAATTAGATGATGAGGTGTCTTGTGTAACACAGTAGATCTTATCATTGGTTAAAATACATAATAATAAATGAGGTTCGTAACCGAAAGAGTTTTGGACGAGCTGTCGGTTTAGGTTATTATGCGATTCAGATAATTGATTTGTCTAAACTAATGGAATCATATAGATATGCCTGGGCATATTAAACTTGACCATTTAGAATGATTTGTCTTGTACTGATTTAATAGACAATTCGTTCTTAGTATTATATCTCTTAATCCCTAGACTTAAGCGGGCAGGAGGATTAGACATAGCGTACTTTGATCTACTAATAGGTGAGGTCAATTATGGCCAATAGTCTCAGTGGGTTGGGTGCGCGTGTTTAGTTACTTGGTGTGCTGCTGCTTGTTGAAAGGAAACCATGTACAGGTGCATTCGGGGTAATGGTGCTCCCGAGATGAGCTCATTATGTTTATTATACTAAACCCAGCTGGTGAACTTATGTCCGGTATAGTAAAAAGACTGACTAGTACTAGTCTCGGAATCAAAGAAGTTAATTAATTAATTTATCAGTAAATTAATAAATTAACGAGCACTAAATCTTTGATGTGGGGAGATTAAGAATAAATTAATTTAGTTTTTTGGGAAGCAATTCTGGTGTAGGATGGTAGTGCCAAAATTAATCCTTTAGTGGTACGATTAATTTTGTAATGGGTTAATTGAATAAGTAGAATTAATTAATTATTCCTAAGGGTTAGTTAAGTAATTAACAATGTGAAATTATTTTATTAATTATTTAATTCTTTAATTTCAATTAGAATTAGGAAATCTTAGAGATTTGGAAATCTAATTGGATTTGGATTATCCTATTAGATTAGTTACCTAATTGGATTTGAAAACTAATTAATTACCTAAACCCATTAGGAAGACCAATCCTAAACCAACTTGGGGTCTCTCTTGTAGCTCTATATATAGACAAATGATTGGCAATTCTACAACACACAATTCTTAAGATTTCAAGACAAGAAAATTAGAGAGAGGAAGTTTAGAGAGAGAAAAAGTTTTTCTCTCTTGAATAATTTTTGGGCGGTGGTGGTGGTTCAATTCAGGATGCGTCGAGCTGCAGAATTTTTCCGGTGAGTCCTTTTGTTTAGCTTGCTGAACAATTGCTCGCTAGATCGTTGCCCACACAATGTGCGATCAAAGTCTTTAGTCATACAAAAGAATCACATGAGTGTACACTTCAAGAGGTACTTTCTATGTTTTTGCTTTTAATTTGAAATTTTGTTGCGTGATAAATCGAATAAGTACATACCAAGGTCCTGCGCAATGTTATTTCAATCAAGGATTGGGATAGCGATTGTGCTAGATTCTAGACCTGGTCAAAGATTCTGATTCTGGAATGCGTAGCACAAAAGTTAATTTTTGACTGGGCCCGGGCAGATAATCTTTCACTTGGTATCAGAGCCTGGTTTTGGGTTTTGTGCTTGTTCGAATTATTACATGGTTTTATTAGTAGGTGGTTTAGAAATCCTGACTATTATGATTGCATTTGTATGGTTTTTAATTAAACCCCGGGACATGTCCGGGTTTGGTTTTATTATGAATGCTTGTAATAGTATAACCACATGCTGGATGCCATGTAGGATTAGATCAAATCTGTAGTAGGATTTTTTTGTATGTAATTTTGATTTTAATTTTCCTAGAAGCCTTGTAGTAGGAGAATTTGTTGTAATCGAAGGCGTTATGGTCGGCAACGTGGGGTTTGGGTTTAATTCATAGAAACCCAGGAAAACCCAGAACGAATTGCCAAAAGACCAAATAGCATAGAACAAGCGAATAAGGAATCGAAGGTGGGCAGCGGTGCCGGCGACAGCTCGCCGGGGTAGCGGCCGCTGGCACCGGCAGCACTGTCGCCGTGCGGCGGAGTAAACTAGTACGCAAGCGCTTGGCTGCATTCTCGGTATCAATGCACAGCAGCTGTTGCGCACTACTGGGCCACGCTTGGGCCGTTTGGCTCGCGCGTTTTTAGCCCATTTTTCCTCTAGAGTTCGTTTGTTTTTTATTTTTCAGGACTCAATCCATCGAGTGGCGTGACGGGACACAAAATATCGGAAATTTATTTTTCATATTTATTTCTCGTATTTATAGTTTTAATTTTTGTGTTGTAGTTTAGATGCATAATTTTAAAGCATGCTGGTTTTATGTTTGCACATAACTTAGGATTAGTTAATTGCATGTTAAAATCAAAAAACACTCAATTTAGAAATCTAAGTGGGAGCGGGTTGGTTTAATATCCCCACAGCCACCATTACGGGTTCATATGTGATGTGGGTGGACTTGCGCATTAGTATTAGGGTCTTCCTCCATTCGGATAAGTCCAACCACGAGATCACTAGGAGAAATGCGATACCCTCTCCATCTGAGGCGCATTATCCTGAGGTAACAAGCTCAGAAATCACATAATGGCACACACTTAGTGTAAGATTTGTAGTATTCCTCCCATCGAGGTTACGCTGCTTATTTGTACGGCTGAAAGCATTGACTATTAGCTACATTGATCAATAGATTGTTTGGTCAGATAGTGTAATTAATGAACTTGGTTCTTCTCAAATGAATGTGGGTTAGTGCAAACATCCACACTATCGTGGCTTGTGAGAATCCCTGTGAATGAGATGTCGGTGGTTTAAATTATTATTTTGAGGGAAGTCAATAATTGTTAGAATTTCTTTGTTTTCAAAATTCTCTGATTAAACACTAAAATATTGTCTGTTTATTTAATTTACAATATTCGATATGGCATTCACTCTTTTAGCTACAATATTGAAAGACATCAAATTATCTTGTCCGAACTATGTCAATTGGAGTCGTAATTTGGACATCGTCCTGACGGCTGAGAGCACTCCTGTGAGAGATCATTTCATTGACATGATTAGTAACATCAACGAGGTTGAGGTAATGGGAGGCAAAATCGATGGAGAAACCAAAGTCGATATTGTCCTCCAGAACTTGCCTCAAAGCTATGAGAAGTTTTGGTTGGACTACAACTTGAATCAATTGTTGTGTACTTCATCTGAGCTCTTAGCAGAGTTGGTGGCGACTAAAAGTATTTTTCAAGAAGAAGCGAGTTTTAGTCGCAGTCAAAGCTTCAGAATCTTCTTCTAAGCTTGAGGCTGGAAAGAATAAGAGAAAGCTCGAGGGAATAGCTCAAAAGGAGCGAATTGCACCTAAGCCATATATTGCAAAGAAAAAGTCGAAAAACAAGTGCTTCAAGTGCAATCAGACGGGAAATTGGAAATCAGATTGTCCAAAACTCAAAAATACGACAGTTTATGCCTTAATTATTGTGACATGTTTAGCGGCAATTCCCACAGATACTTGGTGTGAGGATTCAGGCACCACTGACCATGTTTGTAATTCTTTGCAAGGGTTCCAAGTAACCCGGAAGCTTAGAGATGGCGAGCTGGGTATCTACTTGGGCGACACTACAAGCGTGTCAGTAGAAGCGGTGGGAGTAGTTAGTTTAAATTTCAAAAATTATAGACTAGATTTACCAAATTTTCTTTATGTATCAAGTTTTAAAAAGAACCTTATTTCGGTTTCTAAAATCTTAAAGAATGAATTCAAGTTTATTTTTCTGATAATACTGTTGTTGTTAGAAAAGATGGGAAACTTGTTTGTTCTGGTTCATTAGTAGATAATTTGTTTGTGGTTAAATCAAACTCCCATGTTGTGCAAAACATAGAATTGAATAGCACATCGTCTAACACTAATAAGAGGAAAGAACCTTCTGAAATAAATCAAACCTATCTTTGGCATCTCAGGTTAGGTTATATAAACCTTAGTAGGATTCAGAGGTTGGTTAATGATGGAACTTTACGTTTATTAGAGATTGACAGTTATTCAACCTGCGAATCTTGCTTGGAAGGTAAGATGGCCAAGAGACCTTTTAAGTCAAAAGGTTATAGATCCAAAGAAGTATTAAAGTTCATTCACTCTGACTTGTGTGGACCAATGTCGGTGCAAGCATGAGGTGGGTTTGAGTATTTCGTGACGTTCACGGATGATTACTCAAGTTACAGATATATTTACCTAATCCGCCATAAGTCCGAATTCTTTAGTAAATTCACAGAGTATCGGGCAGATGTGGAGAAGCATCATCATAAAAGCATTAAGACACTGCAATCAGATCATGGTGGTGAGTACCTGTCCCACAAATTTTGAGAATGAATCAGCAAGGTCGGAATTCAGTCTCAATTGTCTGCACCTGGCACACCACAGCAGAATGGTGTAGCAGAAAGAAGGAACTGAACTCTAATGGAAATGGTTAGGTCAATGATGAGCTATAGTGATTTGTCGAGTTCTTTCCGGGGATATGTCTTGGAAATTGCAATGTACATCCTTAATCTTGTACCATCTAAAACAGTGTCTTTGACCCCAGTAGAGCTGTGAAATGGGCGTAAGCCCAGTCTAAGACATCTCAGAATTTGGAGTTGCCCATCACAGTTGTTTAAGGCAGAAGCGGCTAAGTTAGATGCAAGAATGGAAGTAATGCTGTTTGTAGAATATTCTAGGGGAACCAAAGGTGGTATGTTCTATAGTCCTAAAAATCAGAAGATAGTAGTCAGCACTAACACCAAATTTTTAGAAGAGGACTATATTCTAGATCACAAGCCCAAGAGCAAGATAGTACTAGAAGAGCTTAGGAAACAATCTGATAATTCTGATGCACCAGCACCATTAGATAATCTAGAATGCATAGCACGAAAGTGAATTTTTGACCGGGCCCGGGCAGATAATCTTTCACCTCTCAGGCTGTCTCACAACCCTCCCACTATGACAAGACACCACCTGTGTAGGCTCATCATCCGTGATATCTTGTGCAGTGTTCTGTGGTGCATCTACTTGTGCTGGAGCATCAGGATTTTCATATTGTTTTCTAAGTTCTTCTATTTGGGCTTGTGATCTAGAATATAGTCATCTTCTAAAAGTCTAGCGTTAGTGTGAACTATCACCTCTGATCTTTAAGACTATAGAACAGACCACTTTCGTTTCTCTAGGACATCCTACAAACAACATTACTTTGGTTCTTGCATCTAACTTAGCCGCATCTGCCTTAAGCACATAAGCTGGATAACCCCAGATTCTGATATATCTTAAACTGGGCTTGCGCTTGTTCCACAACTCTGTAGGGGTTGAAGGCACAGTTTTAGATAGTACAAGATTTAGAATGTATGCTACAGTTTCTAAGGCATATCCCCAAAATGAATCAGGCAATTCACTATAACTCATCATGAACCTAACCATTTCCATAAGGGTTCTATTCCTTCTTTCTGCTACACCATTCTGCTGAGGTGTGTCAGGTGCAGATAACTGAGACTGAATTCCAACCTCAAAGAGGTAATCTCAAAATTTATAGGACAGGTACTCTCCACCATGATCTGATCATAGTGTCTTGATACTTTTACGGTGATGTTTCTCCACATCCACTCGATACTCTTTTAATTTACTAAAGCATTCAGACTTGTGGCCCATTAAGTAAATGTATCCGTACCTTAAGTAATCATCTGTGAAAGTCACAAAATACCCAAACCCGCCTCTTGCTTGAACCAAAATTGGTCCACACAAGTTAGAGTGAATCAAATCTAATACTTCTTTGGATCCATAACCTTTCACCTTAAAGGACCTCTTGGTCATGTTACCTTCCAAGCAAAATTCGCAGGTTGAGTAGCTGTCAATCTCTAGTGAACTTAAAGGTCCATCATTGACTAACCTCTGAATCCTACTATGGTTTATATAACCTATTCTAATATGCCAAAGATAGGTTTGATTTGTTTTAGAAGGTTCTTTTCTCTTATTTTGTTAAATGAAGCACCATTTGTCCAAGTGTTTTGCGCAACAGGGGAGTTTGATTTTATCAAAAACATATTATCTACTAATGAAACGAAACAAATAAGTTTATTATCTCTTCTAACAACAACAGATTTATCAGAAAAATAAACTTGTAACCATCCACTAAGAGTTTAGAAATTGAAATCAAGTTCTTTCTAAAACTCAGTGCATAAAGATAATTATTTAAATCTAGCCTACTATTTTCGAAAATAATAGTGACAACTCCCACTACTTCTACTAATACTCTAGTAGTGTCCCCCAAGTAGACTTCAAGCTTGCCATCTCTAAGCTTCCGGGTTACTAAGAACCCCTGCAAAGAATTACAAACATGGTCAGTGGCTCCTGAATCTACACACCAAATATCTGTGGGAATCGTTGCTAAATATGTCTCAGTAATGAATGCAGAAACTGTCATTCCTTTGAGCTTTGGACAATCTGATTTCTAATGTGTCATCTTCCCGCACTTGAAGGATTTCCTAGTAGGTTTCTTCTTCTTTGCGATGTCAGGCTTAGGTGCATGATTATCAGCCTTTTTGTTGGTTTTCTTCTTAGACTTGTCCCTACCTTTAGGCACAGAAGAGGAACTTAAAGCCTTGACTATGACTAAAGCTTGTTTATTTTCATAAAAGATGCCTTCAGTCGACACTAACACAGTTAGGAGCTCGGGAAGAGTATAAACTATTTGATTTATATTGTAGTTTACCCAAAACTACTCAAAACTGTGAGGTAAACTCTGGAGAATGATATCAATCTAACTATGAGGATCAATCTCACCTCCTAACACCTCTATCTCATTGATGTTACTAATCATGTAAAGTACATGATCTCTCACTGAGGTGCCTTCAGCCATTTTGGTGTTCATAATCTACCTCATGGCTGCCTGTCTTGCTGTCCTACCTTGATGACCAAACATCTCCCTCAGGTCAGCCATCATGTTAAAGGCAGAGATTATAGGATGAAGTTGATGCTGCAGAACATTCGACACAGAAGTCAGAATGTAACGCCGCATCATCTCATCAACCTTTCTCCACTTTGATAGGCTCCCCTTTCTTCTTAAGGTGTTTTATCAGTAGGCATATATGGTGAGCACGAACTTATACTGCTCAAACCTTAGGACAATGTCTAAGTTGCGACTCCAATCGACATAATTTGGACCAATTAATTTGTTGTCTTTCAATATTGTAGCTAATGGATTAAAAGCCATATCAAAAACTGTAAATAAATAAACAATCAATGTTTTAGTAAAATAATGCAATAATTTCGAAAATTCATAAAACAATCATTGACATCCCTCAAAACAATAATTAAATCCACCGACATCTCATTCACCAGGATTTGCGTAAGTCACGATAGTGTAAACATTTTGAAGGAAATAGATCTGGTCTGGGTTAAACCAAAAATCTCACTTTCGTGCTACGCATTCCAGAATCGGAGACTTTCGATCTGGCCCAAACTCTAAAACATTTTCCATGAACGGATCTAGGCTTATACGAATTTAATTTATTAAAACGACACGCTAAAAATTAAATCTTTAATTTAAAGTGGAAGTCTTAAAGATTATACCTTTGAAGCGTGTCCTCAAAGCAATAAGAAAACCAAAGCCTTGAAAATCCTGTTATTTACCGCCTGGGACCAATCACTAGAGAATCCCGAGAATAACTCCGTCTCTACCTCAAAATCATGTGGGTAACTATTCACAATGTATCTAAGACACTAAGGAAGAAATCTATAAGAAAACCACTTTGAAAAACTTGTCAGATCCGCAGTAAATCGTTGCCCGAAGATCTCAGCGACTAGTTACCGCCTATATGTGAAATCCACTATCGAATCCCTTGAATGACTCTGTCTCCACCCCGAAATCGTGTGGGCGACTATCCACGAGGTAGCTAAGACACTAAAGAAGAAATAAAAAAGAAACCCACTTCAAAAAACTTGTCAGATCCACAGCATATCGTTGCCCGAAGATTAGCTGCCTATTTACCGTCTGGTGCAAAAATCTAAGAACCACCACCCAAAGAATTCTCCCACCACGATTTAGACAACCACTGCCATGGATCACCGATCAAGATCGAGATCTACACAATGGAGGTCGAATCAAGTGACTAGGAGAATCAAAATATCCAACGGCGCAAATCGAGGGACGGGACGACGCACAAATCGAGAGACTGTGGTGAATAGGAAACCAACAATCCAAAGAGCTGAGCTTTTCGAAGATCGAAGGATCCTAAGCCGACTTCGAGAAATAACACAAGGAAGAATAAGAAGTTCTCTCTCTAGGCTACTCCTTATCACTCTAGGCAACGTACCCACCAAAATTTCTTAATGTCTTCCAAATGCATAACAATGACCATTTATAGGAGTTTCGAGGGAGACCTAGTGAGCTTTTGAGTTGGGCTTTAGTGTTGGAATTTTTTTGACCTCTTAGTCTTCCCTAGACTAATCAACTCCAGTCGATCCTTTAAATTAATTTCTTAACTCGCTTCGTTAATTAAATTTAATAGAATCCTTAGGATTATTTCGTATAACTCACTTTGTCAATTAAATATTAATTAAACCTTCAGTATTAATTAATTCACTTTTTCGATTAGTCAAACGCATAATTAGTCGTACCAATAACGGACCAATTATGGAACTACTGCTCAAAAATAAATTTACTTCGCGCTCACTTTATTATTCTTCCATGTCCCCACATCAAAGATCTAGTGCTTTCCGATTCATAAATTTCCTGAAAAATTAAATCATCGACTTCTTGGTATCCGAGATTAGTACTACTCGACTTTCTTATTATGAGCAATAGAGGAAAATATGCTCATTTTTGGCTCAAATTCAAGCACGCACAAAATCAAGGTTTAAAATGTGATTAAATCTCAAAATGTCAACTAAAAACTCACATCATACTTACCAATACTTAACCATTTCCATCATGTTTCCACCAATCATGCAATGCAAATATACAAAGCTAGCTTGAAGGGGTCCTTTTGTTTTGAAAAAATTTTTGCAAATGCCAAAATAGAGCAAATTTTTTGAAAATTATCCACAAAATGGACTCATTCACTACTAGTTTCTTAATTAACATACATGAAGATAAGGAATAACAACTTGGATTCATCCCCCCCCCCCCCACCTCACACTTAAGATATACATTGTCCTCAATGTATCAAAACAAAACACAAGTGGGGTAAAAGCACAAAACAAAGTGTGTAAGAAGAATGGCATAAACAACATGAGGAAGCATGCATGAACATGGTTGTTAAATGAATCACTAAAGTATATATACTTGTGCTTGTGACCAATACAATGAACCACATGAATACCCTTCATCAACATTAAACAATAGCTAAATGTCTTGTCAAGGAAATAAACCAACAATAGTATAATTAATTAAGACTATCCCAAATAAGATTATGGCACCAAACACAAAACATACATTGGAGTTTATTGAAACAATTAACAAACATTTGTGCGCATACATTAGAACACCCATTAATCAATACAATTCAAATATGCCTTGCCAAATATTAGCAACACAACGACTCATACCCAAAACACAATTTATATACACAAAAATGAAAACAAAAAATTGAAAAAAATTAAAACAAAAATAAATAGAAAACTTCTCTTTCTCTTTTATTTGGATGGTGTGAGATGTGGATTTGATGGCTCTTAAATGATACTTGAAAGACATGAATAGTTTTGGAAGCTATACATTGTACCTCACCTACAAGAGAAAATGAACAAGACTTGTAGGATAAATATGCAACCAATACTAGTCACGCACAAACAAGTATACTATATATTTTAAACACATAAGTACACATTTTTCACCAAATTTCATACCATTAAGCTCAACTTACTATCTTGGATATTTTCTGGAACATGTAGCATAAATATTGTCCAGTGAAACTCAAAATAAAGTTATTTATGCTTAAAATATTCAAAGCGAATGAAAATTCTCCAAGAATAGCAAGCCTAATGTATACTATATCCAAGATTTCACAACAACTCAACTTCAAGAACAAAAGAGTAATAAGGGATAAATCATACCTTGATCGTTTAAGATTGGAAATGAGAGTGTAAACCTAGAAGCTCAAGGTGTTTTGTAGTGTGCAAGAGTGATTAAATGATTTGAAGGGAGAAAGAATACACAAAAGAACAAAGAAAGGGTAAAGGGTCATAGGAGGCATCCAGGTGGTTGATGCAGGTGACAAAGAGGTGTCCAAGTGACGTAGCGCCCTGCCCTAGCTTGTTCAAGTGTCCAACCAGCGACTATCAGGCGCTGGTGCTGGCTTGACACAAGGCATTTTTTATTCACCTCTGCATTTTCTCTCACTTCCAGCTTTGACTCCACACTCTTATTACTACAAAAACACATAAACACAATCCCATTGCCAACTCAAGCAATCAAAAATACAATTTATCTAAGGATGAATGAATATGTTTGATGATTATCTAAATTCACTCAAATGGCTGCATGATAAGCAATGAATGGTTAAGACTTACAAGCATAATGATATTACCTTAAACTTCATCTCATAAACCTTAAACCACACAAAACTCACCACATTCAAGTGGTTCACATTGAAAAGCACTAACATCAAACATATATTCATCACAAAAAGAATTAATAAAAGAAATAAAAGAATGTACATACACATGTTTTTTAGATTTTTTAAAATTTTCAAATTTTTATGCGTTTTTCAAATTTTCTGATTTTATGGATTTTTCAATTCTTTTCAATGTTTTTGGTATTTTTAGAATATTTGATGTTTTGTATTTTTCAATTTTTCTATACGAAATAGAAAATAACATGAAAGCGAGAAAACTAATGCAACCTAAAGAAAATCACATTTTGGAAATTTTGTTGGTTGATGCAAAGAAAGTGTTTATCTATGTTCCTCACGTGATTTGTAGTGTGTAAGGATGATTAAGAATGTAATGGAAGAATAATGAAGGATAAAAAGATTAAAACTTTTTAAACCAAACCAACAACTTGAATAGGTGCCCAGGTGGCGCTGCTGAGACGTGGCGCCTTCATGCTGCCCCCAAGTCACCAAGGCTGCAACTGGGCTCTGGAGGTGGCGCTGCTGTCGACAACGTCTCCACCGACGACGGCAATTGAGCGTGTCATCTGTGTGCCGCCTGATGTAGGGTGACGCACGGGCGCTGCCTAGGCGCTCAATCCAAAGTGCTGCTCTGTTTCACTACCTTTTAAGTACACATCCTTTCATCTACAAAATCAAAATTATACACAAACTCTATATCAACCACATAGTTTCCAAAATATGATAAAAACACAAAAATTAAAACAAACTTGATACTTATTGTGGAAATGGTCGGATGATTCAAAAAGATGATTTAGAATTCATAAAGTCATATAAAACATGTGGACATGGTTGAAGCATCAATAAGTTGAAATTACATTAACATACCCAACGACAAAATATGATAACATAATTGTAAGCTCCTATGCAACTAACACACAACATATGATACATTATCTTTGAAAATCCTCTCAATTTGATCCATCCCAAAAAATGTAAAATAGAAAATAAGAAAACAAAAAGAACCTCGTAAATAAACAAAAGAAAAATGCACCATTAAGCAAAAGCATAAACATAAAAATAAACATCGAAGCTCCCAAAAAACGGTGCCAATTTGACGTGATGTGATTTAGCATGAGGTTTTGGTGTGTTTTGAGGCATGTATAAAAGTTCACAACTCATCAAATAAATTTATAAATCTCACAACCACACTAAAGGACCATCAAGCATCCTTTCACCGTGTAGTACTTGAGGGTCAATCCCACAAGGAGCTAGATGGAATTAATGAGCATGCTTAAGCTCAAGTACTTATTACATAAACAAACGAATAAAGAATAGCAAGAAGATAAAAGGAATGATATAAAAGTAATGAATAATAAAGAACAAATAACAATATACTAGAGATGGAAATCAACCACTTCAAAATCCAATGGGCTATTGGTAAGTGAAATATTATGCAATTGTCCAAACTCCTAGATTTTGCCATTCCTATTATGCACATAAGGACCAAAGATAGCCACTAATAGAAATAGGGTCGTCAATTCTATCTATTATTAATGCTCTACTTCCTACTTGAGATCAAGAAACCTTACCAACTTTTATAGCAAATGAGTAAAGGAAAAATTAAGCTTACAACACAAGAAAGCAAAACCAACACATAACATATGCTTACACAAGTTGTGCAATCCTCAATTCTAACAAGTAGTGAAGTAGATTCATCAAATATACTAAAATCAAGGCAAATTCATAAGTTATGAATCATGAATTACTTCATGTACATGAAACCCACTAAACAGTATGCATGGAAAACCATAGAGTAGAACAAAAGCATCATGGAAATGTGAAACCCATCATAAAATAACTCAATTCATAAGAGAATGTAAGGTGTTTTCATCAATAAAAGAAAGAACACTCCCGACTCTAGCCTCCATCATTAACATAAGAACTTCTTCATTAGATCCATGCTCTTTGTTCTACATCACTTGGAAATCTACTACCCCATATCACTTTGAACGGTAGATTTCCTAAGTAGATCAACAACCCATTAAATAAGAACTATGAATTGGAATAATCAAATGCAAGATATACATTAATAGCATAACAATGAAGAAAACCCACATGATATGAACAACCCATGAATAAACTCATATATACATCAAGAATCCTTTCAAATGGGTGTTGAAATACGAATCTACAATAAACAAAAACTAAATCTAAGCTAAGAACAAAAAAAGAAGAAAAGAAACTAAAGAGATAAGTTGTCTAGGGTTTTAGAGGCCACTTCATCCAAAGACATCTAATTCTACCCTAAAAATATGTATTTATAGAGGTTTTTAGGGTTACAAGTCATTGGGGTACATTGGGTAGTGTTTAGGAAGGTTTGGGGTCAAAATAGAAAAAAGAGAAAAATTTCCACTAAGTAACAGCAGTGTTGTGGGCGTCCAAGAGGTGTGGCGCCTTCAGGACTCCGAGGTTGGCGGCGCATATGTACCAACACCCAGTGGAAGCCAAGGTCAGCAGCGCACAGGCACCAGCACCCAATGGACGCCGTGGTCGGCAGCGCACAAGCACCAGCACCAAGTGGACACCGTGGTCAGCTCTTTGTGCCTTTTCCAAATTCTTCTATTTAAGCTCCAATCCTTCGTGTTTTCTTCCTTTTTCCAACAAAAACCTTTAAATTTCTTCCAAAATCTCCAACATTGATTTTTACTATGAGATTATGCAAATCTAACTATAAGTGCATTGAAATCTGATAAAAGATATCATAATCATTGAAAATTAACTAAAAGTAAGCTAAATATGCATGATTTTCGGTCATAAAAATGTATATTTTGGAGTCACGTCATATCTCAAGAGTATCTCACTATCAAAAATGGAAAAAAGCATGCATTTTCGTGATACAAAAACATTGTAGTTCTGTTCACTACTAAAATTTTGGGCTTTTAAAACCCTTGAAAATATTTTAATAGATTATATTAATTACATTTTATCTATGGTGACACGGACTATTTGTGTTATCTATGTCAGTGTGGCCAAATGTGTATTGGATTACACGACACTTTTTAATGTAAACATATACGTCGAAAGTGTGGAGTTAGACTAACATATGAAAACACAAGTATATTCCATGATAAATCATCTATCATGACACTGTTATTGGCTATATAGTGTTATACATGTAAACATGTTAATACATAATAAAGTGTTTGGATAAACAACACAAAATGCCTTTAAAAGTCATATAAAATTACACTATATTTTATTTATTTAAAAGCTTAATTAAAATAACAAATAATAATTTATTAAAATTTAATTTGATACAATTGCAACTTCAGGAAAAATACTTCTACAGTCTAAGGCTATTTAAATTCTGGCATATAATAATCCAAGCACAATCCTTCTCTTTTAATACTACAGTTAACACTCAATCATTCCCTTCATTTCCAATGTGGGACAGCAGCAGACGGCTTGAAATTCTTCCCCCTCCCCCCCTCCCCCCCCAATGTTTGGAATCAAGTGTTGATGCTAGGAAGACCTTTTCTCCAAGTAAAAGTAAAAAAAGTAAACTAGAAAAATATAGAGTTCATAATCTCCAACATAACATCTAAAAATTGTCGAAAACTAACACAATGGATCCCTCTTTTAAAAACTAGATAAAAATCAACGTTGATGGAGCTTCCAACACAATATATTGTTTTCTTTCTTATTTCAATTTAAATCACACTTAATAATGTAATTATATATGTATTACAATTACACTATACATAGTAATATGTTAATACCTTAAGTTAATATATTAACAAATAAAATAACACTTGATTGTGTTTCTATACTTATAAAATTTTAATTACTTGTGACTGTTTTGATTGAAATTTTATTATAACACTTATTTCTAGTTTTATGATAGGATTTTATTTGATGACACAATAAAATAGTGAAAGTTTTGGTAGGATCTGAGTTTGCACTAGCTCGATTTATCACGCAACAAAAATTTCTATTAAAGCGGAATATTAGAAAAGTACCTTTGAAGCGTGCACTTGGTGATTCTCTTGTATATCTCAAGACTATGACTTCACGTTGTGTGGGCAACGAACTAGAAGTCAATTGATCAGCTATCACCACGACTCCACCTGCCAGAAAAATCCAGCACCTCCGCACCTAGCACGTACTGCAAACGCACTGCCCGGAGAGAGATAAAGCAACACACGGGGCAAGTAAAAGAAGGCCAAAAATTCGGCCAACTCAAGAGAAACCAGCCGCCAACTTTTGCTTAAAATTCGACTTGGAGAGAGAAACTATTTTCTCTCTCTAGAATTTTATCTCTCTAGAAATCTTGTGGATTAATTGTGTTTTTTGAATGGCTGATCCCTTGTCTATTTATAGAGTTACAAGAGGGGCTCCAACTTGGTTTAGAATTGGTCTTCCTAATGGGTTTAGGTAATGAATTAGTTTCCAAATCCAATTAGGCAACCAATCTGATAGGATGAACCAAATCCTACTAGGTTCCTAATCTCTAGGATTTCCTAATTCCAATTGAAACTTAAGACTTAATTAATTAATTAAATAATTCCACTTTGTTAATTACTTAATTAACCCTTAGGAATTAATTAAATAATTCCACTTTGTTAATTACTGAATTAACCCTTAGGAATAATTTACCAATTAATTAATTAAATCTACCTATTCAATTAACCCATTACAAAATTAATCGTACCACTAACGGATTAATTTTGGCACTACCATCCTACAACAGAATTGCTTCCGGAACTACTAAATTAAATTATATTCATTTAATCTCCCCACATCAAAGATATAGTGCTCGTTAATTAAAATTAATTTACTGATAAATTAATTAATTAACTTCTTTAATTCCGAAACTAGTACCACTCGACCTTTTTACTATACTGGACATAAGTCCACCGGCCGGATTTAGTATAATAAACATTTCGAGTTCATCTCGGGAGCACCATCACCCCGGACGCACCGGTACATGGTTTCCTTTCGACAAGCAGCACACCAAGTAACTAAACACGCGCACCCAACCCACCGAGACTATTGGCCACATTTGACCTCACCCATTGGCAGATCAAAGTACACTATGTCTAATCCTCATGCCCACTCGAGTCTAGGGATTTAGAGATAGAATACAATGATCAATTTGTCTATTGAATCAATACAAGACAAATCATTCCTAAGAGTCAAGTTCAATATGCCCCGGGCATATCTATATGATTCAATTAGTTTAGACAAACTAATTATCTGAATCACATAATAACCTAGAGTGACAGTTTGTCCCAAGCTGTCTCGGTTACGAACCTCATTTATATATTATGTCTTTTAACCAATGATGAGATCTACTGTGTCACACCAGACACCTCATCATCTATTTACATAATATAAATGGACATAAACATGCACAACAAAATATAATTGAAACACAAATCGATATATTAAACTGGGAAACTGTACAATACAAGCATAGCTTATGTATTCTGCTCCAACAATACAAGCATAGTTTTATGATAGGATTTTATTTGATGACACAATAAAATAGTTATAACAACATTACTCTTGTAGTGTTTTATTAGATATAAATAAGTTAATATTTGATGTGATTGTAGATACTAATAGATACATTTATAATTTAGTGTTATGAAAGGGATGTGGTGAAAGCTTAAAATTCTAGTAGTGGTTGTTCAAGCAAACCTCTTCTGTTGTTTCTTGTGAGAATGTATTGGGATTATTACTGTGGCTTACCTTAAGTAAATGAGAAGACATACCAGGCGCAGTCACACAAGAGCAAAGAAATATGGGGACACTAAGCCATTAGTGTTTATTGGAAAGATGAGTGTTCACGTTTCACGCGCTTCTCTTATTAGTTGCATATTCGCGTTGGAATTCAAAAGTACACTTTGCCACTAATCTCTGCAGTTTCTCTTCCGCGTCATTGTTGTTGCTTATGGTAAAAGACTCTTTCACCCTTGGAAATGTTCCCTATCATCCCATTGTGTGGACTATAAAAGTGAAAACACATTACTTAAGACAAACCGCAAAAGGAAAGGAAAAGAATTAACTAGGATACGATCTTGCTAGTTTTTTTCAGTGCAACCCCTCTCATGTGCCTCAAGAATTGATTTACATGGGTAGTGTCTTTTTTTTACTTAATTATTCAAGTCAGTGAACCCCTCTTGCCTTTTATGCACCTCTATGGCAGTGAGAATTCATTTTCCTTTTTGTCGAGAAAAAAGTCAAAATTCTCATTGTCCCAAAAATGTCTCCCAAAGTTGACCTTTTGGTGACCATGTCTTTTCTCTCTACTTCTATTTTAGGCCTGACCTTTTTCCTTTGTGAGAACTTTACACTCTCTGTCGTTCCATTGACACGCCAAGCAGTACTGGCATTCAGAATTTTTATCTTGAACACCTCTTGGAGGGTGGACTTGTATTTCCTTTTCTTGATGTCTACCCTTTCTTCCAATTTTGTAGTCGCTTTTGAAAGTCCACCTTCTGGCTCTTCCTCTGCCCTACTTTCCCATTCAAGCCTGACTGACCCTACTGTACGAGCTAGGACTCTGGGTTTCAGGATTACTATAGCAGTGGCTGAAGAAAACAGATCTGGTCCGGGGCAAACTGAAAATTACACTTTCAGGCTATGCATTCCAGAATCAAAAACTTTCGATCGAGCCTAAACTCTAAAATCATTATCCCTAAGTGGATCTAGGCTTATACATGTTAAATTTATTAAAATGGCACGCTAAAAATTAAATCTTTACAAAAGGCAGAATTAAATTATATCTTTGAAGCGTGTCCCTCGCAAATATAGAAAACCAAATCTTGAAATGCAAATTCCACTATCGAATCCCTCAAATAACTCCAACTACCCCCGAAGTCGTGTGGGCAACTATCTACGAGGTGATTCTAGCACCGAACAAGAATCCCACTAGAAACCCGCTTCAAAAAACTCAAATCTACCTAAACAGATCCTTGCCCAGAACACCACCACCAACTCTCCAGAAAAGCCACGACCGCACGAATCCTCTAGCCGTGATCTAGAAGTCAAATATCGCGGATCAGCAATCTTAAGATCGCGATCAACGCGGCAGTTCATGGGTCAGGCGCACTAAGGACAGCCATGCACGTCACTAATCACCGGATGTAAAATCCGATCGCTGAGAAATGATAAAACCGAGGTGCGATAATAAATAAAACTGGCGGTCGTGGAATAAAAACGAGCAAGAAAATATGGGCTGAGTTTTCTGAAGTAGAAGGATCACTAAGCCGACTTCAAAAGAAAACTTCAACGAAGAAGATGAAGTTCTCTCTCTAGGCTTCTCATTCTCTCTCTAGGCTATGCCTCTCAAGTTTCTTATGTCTTGAAAAATACCTAACATTAAGTATTTATAAGGAGTTTCAAGGAAGACCTAGTGGGCTTTTGAGTTGGGCCATAATGTTAGACTTTTGTTGACTTTCTTAGTCCTCACTAGACTAGTCAACTCCAATTAGCCGAATGATTAATTTTTTGACCCACTTCGTCAATTAAATATTAATCGACCCTTAGGATTATTTCGTAGAACCCACTTTGTCAATTAAATATAAAATTAACCCAAGGGTAATTTATTTAATCCAAATTGCCAATTAGTCCAATGCATAATTTGTCGTAACACTAACGGACCAATTATGGAACTACCGCTCAAAAACAAAATTACTTCGCGCTCACTTTATTAATTCTTCTACCTTCCCACGTCAAAGATATAGTACTCGTCGATTCTTAAATTTACTGACAAATTAATTCATCGACTTCTTGCTATCCGATACTAGTACCACTCGACCTTCTTATTATACCGGACATAAGTCACCGGTCGGGTTTAGTATAATAATCCATAAGAGCTCATCTCGGGAGCACCCTCAACCCGGCGAACAAGTACATGGATTCCTTTTGACACTCAACGGCACACTAAGAAGTCAAACATGCATACCCAACTTACAGAGATCTAGGCCTCAATTGACCGCACCCTTTGGCAAATCAAAGTACACTATGTTTAACTCCCACACCCGCTCTAGTCTAGGGATTAAGAGATTAGAATATGAGGTTCGAATTAACTATGACGATCAGTATAAGTTAATTCAATCCTGAATAGGTCCTACTCAATATGCCCCAGGCACATCCGTATGATTTAATTAGTATAGACAAACTAATTTCTAAATCATACAATAAACTGAACCGAGAGTATATTCAAACTATCTCGATTACGAGCGTTTATTTATATGTCATAAAATTAACCAATGATAAGATCTACTGTGCCACATCGAGCACCTTATTATCTATATATATGATATAAATGAACAATTAAAACACTAAAATACAATCGATATGTAAACTGGGTATTAGTTTTTTATACAAGCAAAGCTTTTAGTATTCAAAACTAATAGTGGCATCACTAGTTCCTTCAGAAAAATATCCAAATGTAGACAGTGTATCTAAACTTTCCAAGTCTGCTGGCAGCTCTATTGACTGTACCACCAGTCCTTTGCCACCATCACTTTGTTTGCCGTCTTCCGGTTGGGGTAGAATTTCCTCTGTCCCATTCCTGATGCACGGGTGCTTTTGTTCTGCCCCCACACTTTGAATATTCTCCCTAATCCTCCTCGTGTTTTACATTCTGATCCATAGACTTCTCAGTATTTTCCTCTTGAATCTTTCTTAATTTCTTCTGCATTCGCTCTCACTTAAAATTAAATTCTTCATCTTGAGGAATGAAGCTAATTTCTCTTCTAGCATTTTCGGGAATGCCTCTCTTTTTTCTCCATTCGTCCCAATTGGGATAGTTGTGCTCATTAAAGAAATCGCCAAAGACCTTAAGCTTAGGTCTATTCCTCCCCTCGACCACAGTCAACTGATATACCAAAAAATATGGGTCAAAGAAATCCCCAAAGAGCACAGGTTTCTTTTCACCCATACTTCTACCTGCACACGCTCAATAGAAGATTAAATCCACATAAAGACTACCGTGATCCCCTACAACAGTGCCAAAAATGGAGTGTGGAAAACAATAAAAAATAAAAACCTAATTTTCCACACTAAAGGATTCAAAAACCCCGTCGTGCAATGAGTTAGGTGTCGATCCCACAGAGAGCAACAATGCCTTGTAAGGATTTATTCTTCTTTTGATTAATCGGGCAAGAAGCATATACATAAAACAAGCAAGCATTCACAAAGCACACAATACAACAGATTATGAATAAGGTTGGTTTTAAGGAGGAGATTCGGCCACTATTCAAGTTCAGGTTGTTTTGCAACATAGTACATGGGATTCTAACTTATCGTGGATTACATCCCGTCCGGCTACCTATCCTATTTGCATGCTCGGATGCAACTCGACATGGATCCTGAGGAAAAAAAAAAATTTGCACTCAACATCTCCCCGCATGAAACACAGAATTTGCAATTTGATTATAACTCAATGCACTCCTAGAAAGGAACGGAATACACAATCTGGGTCCAGCTATAAACACAAAGAACAAGTAACTAAGGAACTAGCATCAACCGTGCAATATTGTAGCCTTAACCATCCAATATATACACACCTAAAGGAATCAAGAAATAAACATACACTCAAGCACTGACAACAGATAAAGAGCTCTACTGTAGAATCGAGGGATATAGCGGTGGCAAGTCGTCACTCAACTCTGCTGACGAGAACTCGATGGCTGGACTATGGTCACGAGTAGAGTGCTGTTATACGCCTGATGCGCACCAACACTATATCATCCGGGGCTTCTCTCTGGTATGGATCTTAGCACTCTATAGATCCGAGCTCGCAACCCGTTATGCTTGAAACCCTAGCTCGAGTACTGGAGAAGATTTCCAAGCGGCAGAATGATAAGGTGAACAAAAGATGCCCTATGGGACTTGTCTTTGGGTATTTATACCCACTACAAATTAGGGTTGTAATTAATTAGAAAATTGGGTTTAGAACAGTCAATTCAGCGGTGAGAGCTCTGGTCATTAGCTCGGTCAGCAGCAGACTTTTCATTTATCTTAATCCCAAGATTTGAGAGCTTGCACTATAAGCTTCTTCATCAACTTCCCTTTCCAATTTGTGCATAGATTCATCACTTTGAATTTCACACCTGCAATTCACAATTACCCAATATAAACCATACAAATCACAGTACAGGGGATAATTTCTCTTCAAGCTGTTGGTTTTACATGTAAAAAGCTATGATAAAAGTGGTGAATCCTGTGCACTCCAACTATTATACAAGCATGGCATCGGCAACTAAAGTTATTACACATGAATTTTTCCCTATACCTACCATCTTATTAACTTATAACCTCACACTTAAATATTCACACAATATTTCTCAAAGTGTATCGACTGCATATAGAAATAAAGAACTCTCAAGTCAATTATATGCAATAACTTCAACAAAAAGCTTAGCTACGCATCACTCTGCCACCAATCTATTGCATTCACAATATGTGAATCAAAAGGTCTTTTATTGGGTAAAATGGGACTATGGACGGTAAAGAAATGTCAAGCTTGAAAAGGTGGAGTTTAGATATTTAGAAGTTGCAATATTACTTAAAGTCTACATGTAACCCAACAAAGATGTGTTTTTGTACATGCCTACTTCTATGCTTCTTCTATTTCGTAAGGGTACAAGGCTTAAAAGACCTTCACTTCCTTACTGATGTATGAATTTAGTGTCGTGTACGTTCTAAAATTAATATTTATAAAGAACCTCACACCACAAAATATGCAGTAAAAGGTGTCGATCCCACAGGGAACGAGGGTAGAATTCTGCTGCACAAGTTAGAAAAGCAGTAAAATATAGCAAGTAAGAAAGTAGTAAAGTATAAGCAGTTGGTGAGGTATAAGAGAGGGGTAAAGAGACAAAAAATAAAAAACAAGAGCTTGGAGAGTTGGGATTTTCACTTCACTGCTGAAATTGGAGGCTTCGATTATGGTTTGCAATCAACAAGCAAAGTTAAAGCTCCCAACAGTCAGGACCGAAAATAATGAAGTGAAGAATATTTAAGATCACTCACTTGAAATAACATCTGTGTCACTTACTCCATGGTCACTCTACCACCTAACCATGAAATCCCTGTTTACTCCAAGCACTCACCTAGCACAATTCTAATTCTGCAGAACTGTCATCTTCACTATAGCAACCACACACCAGGACCTGGGATCAAAGTCATTGGATGCTAAGGTATTATCAATTAAGATTTCCTTAAAAGCATCAGACCCTGTTTCACTCTGGAGTTTCCACTGAGCCAGTAGTCAGTAAGGTATCATCAATTAAGATCTCCCTACAAGCAATAGACCCTACTTCATTCCATCCCCATAATGGCATATGAATTGCTATAATTGGGACTGAAATCTTCAGCACCTCACTCCTTACTCAATCAGTTAGCCGAACTAGAGAACCTAAACTACGATACTTCCCATAATCAAAATCAGTGACAACCCAAGTGCAAGATGTGCTTAGCAGATTTTATAGCAGCATAGTACATTCATCAACTGGCAGAGGAAAAGGCACACATCATTCTAAATGAAGTGAATGATGTACACTAAGACAAAAGGCATACATAAGCGGTTCGCACTTATTAAATTTAGTTTAACGCACATCCTGTAAATAGAGCTTTCACCTTGCCTCTATTTCATTAGAGGAGTGAAAATCCCTACAAGATGCTTAGAACCTCATCGGTTCTTAGCAAGACTCAAATGAAAAGAAAACACAAATAAAGGGAAAGAAAATGAGTTTCGGATAAAACAACCCTAGTAAAGAATTACAAGGGGAAAAACTCTGAACTTCTATTATCTTCTACAACTCCCTACTTATTAAGTTTGGAGCTCCCTACATCTATTTATAGATAAAATGTAGTGAATGAAATGTAGGATGGCTATTTCTAGAATTTTATGTTTGCTTCGGGGCTAAGGTTTACAAGCTGGCATCTTTTAGGAGGCAGCCGCTAACACCAGTTGATGCATTTCATTTTATACATAATTCTACATATTTTTAACCTAGTTTTAAGCTGCCTATGGACAAAATCTTAATCTGTTATATGGTAAATATACTAGTTATGGCTCTACTTGTGTTAGATGCAGGATAAATATGCCTGGAATGAAGACCATAGAAAACCAAACTTCAGACTTAGCATTTAGAGTAGAACAAAGGATTCTTAAGCTAGAAGGAATGACAAGGTTAGTAGACGACAGCTTCACTTGAGTATGAAGTTCACCGAATCCAATGAAATCCAGCGTTTGGTAACCGTGAGCTGAAAATGTCCAGTTCACGATACCGTTCATTAGACGTGACCCCAAAAAAGTGAAGATAGCACTGAAGTGGAAAAGCATGAGCTTAAAGAGATATCACGACCCTCAGACGATAGCGTCCCTCGAAGTCCCAATATGACGATCACCAAACGCCATAGTCAAAGGAGCATGAGAAAATGATGATCAAAACTGCAGTGTCTAGTGAAACTAAGTCTAACTCTTCAGTTTACGGTGACCGAGACAGAACACTTCAATGTGATGCTCAACTGAAGCTACCGTCAGTTGAGCATCTGACCACCATCACCTGCACAGGCAGCGGGGATATTCCAGAAGGCATTAGTACGCCAGCGACTGCTAAGGGCAGGACCATAGGAGATAAGAAGTACGATATTACAGCTAATGGTTCCTACCCAAAGAGATAAGAAGTACACTAGTACACTGCTGAAGTATGCCCGAAACAGTGTTGCAAGGTACTTTAACCGTTTCTGAACTATGCAGGTTACCTTTAGGGCTATATATTAGCGATTACCCCCTAAAAGATGCCAAGAAGCTAGCTTGCAATCCTTAGCCACCAAACAATCTTGAAATTCCCATTTTATCCATCCAGCATTTCCTTCATTAGATTTCCTTCTATAAATAGTAGTAGTTAACTCTGAACTCAACAAGAGATAGTAGGGAGTAGGGAGTAAGGAGTAGTAGTTGAGTTCAGAGTTTTTTCCCTTGTAACTAGTTACTTGGGTTGTTTTATCTAAAACTCTTTTATTCTCTCTTTATTCATGTTTTTTCATATGAGTGTTGATTTGGAACCGATGAGGTTCTAAGTTCCTACAGGGATTTTTACCCCTCTAATGAGATAGAGCCAAGGTGAAAGCCTCATTTACAAATGTGCGCTGAAGCGAGTTTGATAGTGTCAAGCCACTCGCCTAAGCCTCTCTGCTGGCTGATGAGTAGAATAGATTGCTATAAAAATCTCCTAAGCACGTCATTGTATTTGACTTACACTGATCCTGTTTATGGCGAGTATTGTAGTATAGATTCTGTAGTTAAATTACAGTGTGAGTAGAGAATGGTGTGAGCATGTCACAAAAGTCTAAGCTATGGCATTTTTATGCAATTTAAGGGGCTGGGGTGGCACAGGATCGGAATACTTGTCAGAAAATCTTCATTGATAATACTGTGGTAACCACTGATCTTGTGCTATCCGGAGTCCAATGCAGTGGGAATGCTTGTAGGGAAATTTTAATTGATAATACCTTCATATCCATACACTCTGTGACTTCCAGAGCATAGCAAGAGACAACATGCTTGTAGGGAAGTCTTAATTGACAATACTTTAGCAACTATATACTCTGTTAAGCTCATAAGTTCATCATAATAAGAATACCTGTAAAGAAGTCTTAACTGACAATACCTCTGCTATCACTTATTCTGTAAAGCTCTTAAGTCTACCAGAATAAGAATGCTTCAGGGAAGTCTTAATTAACAATACTTCATCAACCATTTACCCTGTGACATTCACGAATGATCAAAAATTACAATGCTTATAGGGAGGTCTTCACTGATGATACCTTAGTGACGTGACTCCAAAATATACCTTTTCATGACCCAAAATCATGCATATTTAGCTTACTTTTAGTTCATTTTCAATGAAAATGTTATCTTTTATGAGCTTTCAATGCACTTATAGTTGAATTTGCATGATCTTATAGTGAAAAGGCATATTGGAGATTTTCGAAGAAACTTAAAGACTTTTGTTGGAAAAAGGAAAAAAACATGCAGAATTAGAGCTTAAAGAGAAGAATTTGGAAAAGATCAGAAAGAGTTGAAGATTTCGTGACCCACATTATCCAAGTGTTTGGATGATTGCATGATATTTCACTTACCAATAGCCCCTTAGATCTTGTTGTGATATGATTTTCCCGCTTTTACCCATATTATCTTTTCTTTTGTTTATTTTAGCTTTTGCATGATTCACTTGAATTTACTATCTTACCCTTTGTTTTGTTAGATTTTTAGGCTAGAAACTACTAAAGCATTAGTAAGTAAGGACTCGAACCCAACTACTACTTCAATCAACATAACATTCGTATGGGAACGAAACCTTAAGTACTACAGTTTTGGTATTTTTGTTTTGTTTGTTTATAAATTTATTTTGAAGTGTTCGCCCTTAGCTTTTACAACGACAACAGCACGGCAAAATTGGCACCGTCAATGATGATTATTTATTTTTATTGATTATTATTGTTGGTAGTTTTGTTATTTTTAATTGGTTTTTCATTTTTAGTAGTTTTATGAGCTTTTGTGTGTTTACAAGTAACATTATAAGTGGAGTAGTTTTGTTTATTTCTCTTGTTTTTCATGTCTTAACTTCTTTTACATAGTTTTCTTGTTTATTTTGCAAGGTTGTTGAATTGAGGAAGAAGATGAGTTACTATAGAGAATAGAAACCTTGGATTTTTTGCGATTATCCAACATTTCTTCCAATAGTTAACATGATGAGCATTGATGATATTTATGGAAAAGAACCCAAGCCACCTCAAGTGAGATGTTCACTTGGAGCCGGTTTATCTAGTTGGGGTGACGGAAATTGTACTTAAATCTAAGGAGGTTTTAGATATAGTGCCTACTTTAGTGAAGGATTCCATGAGGCAACTGTGAAATTCAAGAATCAAACTTACTTAGAGTGGATTGAATGATACATGAGATAGTTTGATGATAAAGAGCTAAAGGAGAATGAGTTTGATGAAGAGGAATATGCAAATGAATTACTCAAATGAAATAAGGAGTATTGCAAAGATGTGGAGATGGATAGTGATTATGAGATAATGGGAACACCTAATTCATTATCTAGCTCACAGTTGTGGTTGGAAATGACTCAAGAGTCTATCATGGAAGAGGTAGATGCCTTGCTCATGTTGGAAAATGGAAGTGAAGCCACTAAAGGGGAATCATTAGATGAAGAAGCCTTAGAACAAGAAAAAGAAATAGCGGGCATGGAATCTCATGAAGGACTTGAGAGTGAGTTTCCAATGGAAATGGATGAAAATTTTGAGTTTTCAATGGAAGAAACACAAAAGAAACAAAAGGAGTTTAAGGTCAAGAAGGCATGTCTAATGGGATCTAACTACATTGGACATAAGGATGAATTTATACAATGTTGTCAAGAAAATCAATGGAAAAGACCTTGTCATACAACTATCAAGGTAGGAGCTATCATTGAGGCAAAGGAAAATGAGAAAACTCCAAGTGAAAAGAATGATGGAATGAGCTTAAAAGGAAAAGAGAAGCCTAAGAATCTTCTAGAGGAATCTAAGAATATGACCAATGAAGTAAGAAATCAAATTGTGGAAGAAACCTTATACCTCATACCATTCAATGAAGTCGCTAATTGGATGTTGAAGAATGTGACCAACAAGGATAAGGAAACGAGAAAGATTGTCATAAATTTCAAGAAAGAGTGGGACATGAAGGCATTGAAACACTCTAATGAAGAGCTTAAGGAGTTAGTGAAAGAATTTCTCAACCTCCAAAAGGAGATATCCATGATGTTGCAAAAGAGAAATTTTTTTGTGATTTCTCAATGAGACTTTATGAAGTAGAAAGAAAGGTTGATGGAATGAAATTTAGAGAAGCTCAAGTATGGAGGAATGTGGAGATGCCATACAATCAAGAAAATGAGGAGTTGGATGAAGAATTAGCCATTGACAACCATAGTGAGAAAGCAAGAAGGGAGAAATTTAGGATGAAGAAAAAGAAGAGGAGAAAGAAACAAAAGCAAAAGTACAAGGATTTGAAGAGTTTGGTTGAAGGAAACAAGGAAAGTGCAACCATTACACATGATACAAGGAGTTTAGAGGGATCTTGAGTCCATACCTCAAGACAATTCTAACCGGAGACTATAAAGTCCAAAGCCCTTCTTGGGAGGCAACCCAAGCATTTTCAACACTTTTTATTTCATTTTCTAAGTTTTAGATTTTCAAAATTTTAAATTGCTAATAAGTCATGGATTTCAAGGTGATTTTTGAGTATGATATTTTTGAACACATTCTTGTGTTGTAGGTACATGATTTGGTGAAATTGGATGGTGTAAAAGTAAAGCGGAAGCAATTTTGTAAAGTTCGAGGAAAGACAGGATTTGAGCACCTATGTGTCTTCGATAGGACGCCAGTTGCAGGCGACTGTCAGGCACCAAACCCATATGATGCCATGATCTTCTAGGCTGTATCAGCAGTGCCAAGTTGATACCGTCACAGCGCCCAGATCCCCTGTTCTACTTTTATGAGTTAAATCAGGTACCGTGGAGTTTAAAACCTCTATTTTACTAACCTAAGACTTCCAAAACTTCCTAGAGCTTAAAAAAAATGTTATTTACACCTTTGAGCATCAAATTCATGAATTTGAGATTTGAAATTCTTCATTTTTAGTAGTTTTTACCTATAACATTGTTCTTTTTAAGTTCTCTGTAGATTTAAGCATCATACAAGTTCAAGAATCAATGGTAAGAGTATAGAGCTACCTTGTGCTAAAATTTGGAAAAAATGATTTCTTAAACTTTCATAGTACTATGCTATGTATGCTTTATATGATTGAATGAGCTGGTAATGATATGAATGTATGTATTTTTCAAATTTATATGTTGTATATGTTCTAACCTTTATTTCTTAGAGCTTTAATGGTATAGAACATGTATAACTTGTGCTTTATTGAATGAAAAATCATGTATTCTTATGATTATATCTGATCATATGTTAAATTAACAAGCCTTGTGGTGCTTTAATGCTTATTACAGCTGCATTAGTGAATTGAATTGGCTTATATTAACTGGGCCTGATGCCATGCCACCCATACTGGCGACCGCCAGGCGCCAACACCTGTTGAACGCCAACCCTTGAGGTATGTTGAAGTCATATTTTTTTCTTTTAAAAATTCACTAATTCGTTACAATTTTCAGGACATGGTTAATTCTTGAAGTAAGAAATGAGAATACTGAGCTATAATGGAAAGAGATAAAGCTTATGGAGTTATGCACTATTGGTTTTCCTCCACAATTAATTCCTTTACAATAAGAGTTTGAGAATCCTTACAACTATTACTTTCTTACTACATTTTGTTGACACTTTTGCAATTTAGTTATTTTTATTTGCTTTGGTGTGTTTATTTTAAAGTTTTCAATTAAAGTGTAATTGGTTTACATTGGGTATTTGGCGAACATTATATGGGCATAAGTTTAATTGTGATATTATAAGAATCAAAAGAAAAATTGGCACCCTATTTTCCCACTTTTGTTATATTTTGATACATTGAGGACGATGTATATCTTAAGTGTAAGGGGGATGAATATGAGTTGTTATAAGACTTCATGCTTGCTTATTGAGGAACTAGTAGTGAAGATGAGTCCATTTTGTGGATTTTGTGGATTATTTTTCAAAAATTTGCTCTATTTTGGACTTTGTAAAAATTTTTCCAAAACAAAAAGACCCTTCAAGCTAGTTTTGTGTATTTGCATTGCATGATTGGTGGAAATATGATGAAAATGGTTAAGTATTGATAGGTATGATGTGTGTTCTTAGTTGACATCTTGAGATTAATCACATTTCAACCCTTGTTTTATGTGAGGTTTTATTTAAGCCTTTATTAAGCATATCTTATTTGCTTGTTCATATTTCTTTGGTTGTGTGATTTTTCATGCATGAATGATTGAATCTAGAACTTGACTTTAGCATGCATATCAAGACCTTTTACGTGTTTGTGATACATTAAAGTGATGAAGGCAATTAGTTAGCTTTTGTTTTTACCTTCTCTTTGTTTTACATTACCCGTAATTATCTTTATTCCCTTAGGCATAACCAAGTTGAGCCCCATCTTTTCTTTGATTTCTTTTGTCTCAATAAGCCAACTTGAGCCTTTTTCTTTGTTAAGCCTTGTTTTTTGACCCTTAAAGAGTTTGTATGTGGTTGGATAAGGAAATGAAAAATAATTGATGGATTCTAAGTATGTTAGTTTTCAATTTTTAGAAGTTTCTAAAAGAAGAAAAGTCAAAAAAATGTTTAAGTTTTAAAATTTGAAGAATAATGATGGGGAAGTAAAGGACATCTAAGCCTTAAACCTCCATTAGTAGAAGAAAAATCCAAGTAGAAGTAGATGACGGAACATTCCAACCAATGCAATTCTCTTTACAATAACTCTAATTTTCAAGCCTTGACATTTTCTTGTCCCTAGCCAATTTTCTTAGCCCCGTTATACCTAATAAAAGTCCTTTTGATCGATATGATACAGTCGCAATAGGCGGGTGACAAGGTGATCTTGAGTCAATCTTATGGTTGAAGATCTTTCATGCAATTGACTTGAGCGTTATTGAATATTTCTAAGCCCATACACTATGAGCATTATTGAGTGAATCTTTGATAGTGTGAGGTGATGAAGTCAATTGACGTTGATTGAGAATCCATATCATGCTTGTCTTGCTTGATCATTGAAGTTATATCACATCATGAGCGCAAAGTGAGTGCATGTTTTTCATGTTTTGCTTGAAGGGGGAAGAAAAACCATCTTAGAGCTAATTATTTTATTTTGGACTCACTTTCTATTGGTTTTCTTGGTTAGTTTGCTTGAGGACAATCAAAGTCTTAAGTGTGGGGGTGTGACGTGACTCTAAAATAAACCTTTTTATGACCCAAAATCATGCATGTTTAGCTTAATTTTACTTGATTTTCAATGAGTATCTTATCTTTTATGACCTTTCAATGCACTTATAGTTGAATTTGCATGATCTTGTAGTGAAAAGGCATATTGGAGATTTTGGAAGAAACTTAAAGACTTTTGTTGTAAAAAGGAAGAAAACACACAGAATTAGAGCATAAAGAGAAGAATTTGGAAAAGAGCAAAAAGAGTTGAAGATTCCGAGACCGGCGTCCACTGGGCGCTGGCGCCTATTCACCGTCGACCTCGGTGTCCACATAGCACCACAGCCTGGTCGTCGCCCGGAAAATGCTGCTGAAAGTCTAAATTTTCCATTAGCGTAATTCAACTTATGTAATTCCAATTTTAGTCTTATGGAATCTTTCTTAATGGCCAAGGTCCCTTGTAAAGACACATACTATTATACCTTAGTAGGTTTTTCATAGTTTTAGAGAGAGTAACTTAGGGAGGAAGAAACACACACTTTCTCACCTTTTTCACAGGCACACTATGAATTCTCTTAGAAAAACTATGTTCTAAGGAGATTCTAGGGAAATCTACCCTTCTAAGTGATAGGGGTAGTGGATTTCCAAATGGTGTAGAACAAAGAGCATGGATTTAATGGAGAAGTTTCTCTCGTTAATGATGGAAGTTCAAGAGTTGGGAGTGTTCTTTCCCTTATTGTTGAAAAGGCCTTACCTTCTCTTCTATATTGAGTTATTTTATAATGAGCTTCGCGTTTCCATGTTACTTTTGTGCTATTTAATGGTTTTTCATGCATATTGTTAAGTGGGTTTCATGCAAATCAAGTAATTCTTGTCAATACCTAATGAGTTTGCCTTGATGTTAGTATATATGTTGAATCTACTTCACTACTTGGTAAAATTGAGGATTGCAAAACTTGTGTAAGAATGTGGTGCGGGTTGATTATATTTTCTTGTGTTGCAAGCTTAGTTTTATTCATTTGCTATAAAAATTGGTAAGGTTGCTTAATCTCAAATTAGGAAGTACAGGATTAATAATAGATATGATTGACGACCCTATTTCTATAATTGGCTATCTTTGGTCCTTATGTGCATAATAGGGATGGTAAAATCTAAGTGTTTGGACAATTGCATGATATTTCACTTACCAATAGCCCGTTGGATCTTGTTGTGATATGATTTTCCCACTTTTACCCGCATTATCTTTTCTTTTGTTTATTTTAGCTTTTGCATGATTCACTTGAATTCACTATCTTACCCTTTGTTTTGTTAGATTTTTAAACTAGAAACTACTAAAGCATTAGTAAGTAAGGACTCGAACCCAACTACTACTTCAATCAACACAACATTCGTATAGGAGCGAAACCTTAAGTACTATAGTTTTGGTATTTTTATTTTGTTTGTTTATAAATTTATTTTGAAGTGTTCGCCCTTAACTTTTACAATGACAAGAGCATGTCACTTAGCAGTTATATACTCAGTTCATTCAAATCCTGGTATGATATATGTGTGGTGAAGAGGTCCAATCCCCTGATCAAGAGAACCGGTTGCATTGGTTCTAGGCCATACACAAGAACGACTGATGACTACATGGCCAATTGGTAGATTGATTGTGAAATATGTGACACAGGTGTTTTTCAAGTTGAGTTAAAAATGGGTTCTCTTCACCACGTTCTTGATCCATGCTGCTGGGAAGCTTAAATATATCTTGACAACTGCAAACCATAATCAAAGCCTTTATACTTTTAGTGAGTAGAAATCCTGACTCTCATCCACTATTTCCTCTGGTCTTTTTATTTTCCTATTTTATCGTTAATGTTTTTATTACTTAGATATGATTATCTTCCTGCTGTGAAATCTGTTTTATTTTACTGCATCTTCTAACTTGCAGCAGATTTCTACCCTCCATTCCCTGTGGGTCGACCCGTATACTACTTTTCTTTGTGGTATTCGATTTATAAATTGCTAATTTTGAGCGGTAAATGACATTAAATCAGTCACATCACCAGCCGTAAAAGCAACCTGTAATGTTCAGAGGTCGTTAAAGTAACCTGCAGCATTATACTGGTCGTCCTTCTTCAGCATACTTCTCTCGTGCCAGTGTGTTATTGTCTCCTCAGGCAGGATCATAGCTCGTGATGGTGTACTATTTGTCTCCTGTGGTCTTGTCCTCAACTCATGCCGGTGTACTAACAGTCCTTCTGGTATCTGCCAGTTACCCGTGCAGGTGATGGTCGGCAGATGCTCAGCAAACGTTGGCTTCTGCTGAGCGTCACCTGAAAGTGTTCTGTCTTAGTCACCATACTTTGGTCAGGTGGACTTGGCTTCTTTAGACGCTGCATTCTTAGGTCGTTATCTTCTCACGTTCACTAAATTCTGGCGTTTCCTGATCATCACGTTGTCACCTTCCAGAGACACTTTCATTCGTAAGCCAGGATCTCGTGTCCAATTCTTCTATTTCATTTCTGTGTTAACTCCATTTCGTCTTTGTCAAGTCCAGGGAACGGTGTCGTGAGCTGGACGTCTTCAGCTCGTTTTCAACAAATGCTGGACTTCAGTGGTACTTTGTGCATCTCACGCTCATAAGAAGTCACTGTCTGCTTGCCGTGTCCTTCTGCTTACTTGATAATCCTCAGCTCTGCTCCAAATGCTAAGTCCTTAGTGCGGTTTTCTACAGTCTCCATTCCATCCACATTTCACCTACAAATAGTACCCAAAGCCATAACTAGTATTTTTAACACACAAACAGATTAAGAATCAGTCCATGGGAAGTTTAAAACAGTGCTAAAAACATGCAAAAAAAAATGAGTAAAATAAATTGCATCACTTACTCTCTACTACAAAATTTTAAATTTTAGAAATTTAAACAAATTAAAAAAAATTAACACTTTAATATTTACAATTAAAACAACACTTTGTTATCTAGGAATTTTTCTTTCTTTATGCAAAAGTACAACCTCCAAATAGGGTTCAAAATGTAAAATGGAAGGTTAAGTATGGCTAATTTTTTGTATGTTAAATTCAAAGAAAATATTGGGGCTCAAGGGGTTAATCTAGGGAATAAGATGAATTCAGGACTTGTAAAGCAAAGAATGGATAAATCAAGGGCTTTCTAAGTGCCTTTATCACTTCAACTTATCATGGACACGTATATGGTCTTGTTATGTATAACCTAGCCAAGTTCTAGATTCATTCATGCATATAAGACTAATTACATAATAAAGAAAACATGAGTATTTAATGAAACTCAAGGCTCAAAAATCTCACCCAAAAATAAGGATTGTGTGACAAGTCAAAGATAGCAACTATGATTTAATTTCCATGTTTCACTTCCCTAGTTATTTTATCCATGGCTCTATTTTTCATGCATTACCAAAGCTTCTAAAAATGGCTTGAAGGGGTATGTTAGTAATTTAAAAAAAATTGTTTTCTCAAAATTTAGAATTCCACAATTAAAAAGCATGAAAACAAGCATTTGGATTTCATTTGGATTCATCTTCCTCCCCCCACTATAAGTTATACTGTCCTCAATGTACATGAAAATAGCGCACGTGTATGAGATAGGGTGGCCCCTTTTGTTAAAATGTATTATCAACAATTAAAGCTCATGCATCCTAAACTTTCATTCTAGAAAAAGAAAATTAAACGACAAAGAGTATTTTAGTTAAAGCAGTTAAAAAAACTAAAATTAAAAACATGACAAATATTCAGAAAATTCACAGTAAATTCTTAAGAAGGAATTAAAGTTCTTCTCTTTGTTCCGTGTGGTGTTCTCTGGATTGATATTCAATTCCTACCACTACTCGACGCAACAGATTGTTCTGGGCCTCCTGCTTGTTGACTTGTTCCCATGTGGCTATAAGTGTTGTCTGAGAGCACTCCTTTTAATTTATCAAAAGTGTCTGTTTCCTCATATAAAAATCCTACTTTCAGACAAATATCCATAGCCAAGCTGGGGTACGGTATTTCTGCACACGTGTTTTCATGGATTAATTCCAAGATGTAGGTGTAAATGATGTTGCCCAAATTCAGCTCTTCCTTACAAATTGCCATCATCAACAGTTGCAATCCAAACATCCTGGTAACTGTTGAAATAATGGACGCCACATTATATCGAATGAAGGTGTACAGTTTATTTGCCCAAGAATTTAGATCTGAGAATGCAATGTCTACTGCAAAAGATAAGAATTTACCTCGAAAATCTGAATACTGATACTGAAAAGTGACAACAAAATGTACCTCGAATGCTTCACAGATGAAATGAGTTGCTTCCAAGCTTAAAGTTCAAATAAAGGACAAGAGTTTAAGCATGCTTTACCCCTTCTGAGAAATCAGTTTACTGAACATATGAAATGTTGTATGTTTGTGATTGCGGGTTTTAATAAACTTTGGGAGGTCACGCGCACCTGGAGTTACCCGAATGTCACCTGTTTCCCTAGCCTTCCACAATTCACTTCTTCCTTGATATACCTGAATTCTCTGATCTTAAGTTCCCTTATCCTTATCAATATTCCCAAACTCACTTTACCTGTGCTCACATCTAACCTTTTCTCTGCATCCTCCTGTATAATAAAAATATATATATAATATAAAACTGACTATAAAAATTAAAAATCTTCAAAGAAAAAGTATTTAATCTTTTGGGTTGCCTCCCAGCAGCGCTTTGGACTTCTTCAGTTCTGAATTAAGATCCCTCCAGTCCTCTTGTGTCCTGCGAAATAGATGAAGAACATTTAGCATTAATCTTCATTAAACCAACATTGTCTTTAATCTTAAAGACCTCATCCCTCCATTTCTTTCTCTCTAGTTTTCTTTATCTTCTTCCTTTCTTCGAACTTCTGCAATTTCTCCTCCACTACTGCAGTACACTCGGATTCAGAGTTGGTTCCTTTTCTTTGATTTGTACTTCCTTTGCCACCACATGTACTTGCTCCACTTATGTTCTCTTCAATTCCTCCAAGACTGAATCTAAGGTGCTTTGAATCTTATCCACTTTAGCTTCCAATTCCTCATTTTTCTTGATACAAGCATCAAAATATGCATTCTGAGCTTCCTGGATTGGTGGTGAAGCAGCTTCCTCCTTCTGTTTGCTCCTAACATCCATGGCGAGTTTCATCTTTTCTTCCAAGACTTTAGGTGTTTCATCTTCCCAATCTTCAGGTATCATTTCTTCTTCAAAATCACCTTCACGTTCGGTCTTTAACTCATTAACGTCTTCATCCTCCATTGCATGTTTTTCACTTCCGTAGGTTCAAATTCATATTCTCCTGGGATTCCTTCATCGTTTTCATTATTGAACATTTTTGCTTCCAGAATTGAATCATATGGCCTCTTCTCCACTTCATCCACTATGAAAATGTACTCCTGGTTAAATACATGGAAGGTAATGGCTTTATTCTTGATTCTTAGCACAGCATATCCCGTAGCAAAAAATGGTCTGCCTACTATGACTGGGACTTCACACTCTCTTTTTCCATATCAATAATGATAAAATCTGCAGGTAAGATTACCTGATTTACCTGAACCATGACAACTCTTTATCTATCCGCCATTTGGATAGTCACATTCACTAGTTTGAGGTCCCTTATAATGCCAAAAGATTCTACTGTTGACAGTGGCATCAGATTAACTCCAGCACGTGGATCACACAACACTTTTGGGAACTGCTTTATACCAATTTTGCAAGGAATGGTGCACATTCCTGGATCCTTAACTTTCTTGAAAAGTTCATCATAGTACAGTCCTCCCACCTTCTTGGTTATGGGAAGAAAAGATTCCCAATAGAACTTCTCCTTTTTGACATGCTATACCAAAAAAAAAAAAAAAAAAAATTACATTTTAATTAAAAATGGATCAGTTCCTACCCTTAATTACGCCCTTAAGTTTAATAGCATGCATTTAAAAAGTAAAAATTATTTTAAAAAATGGCAAATGAGTTGTCAACCATACAAGTTGTCTCGTGCCATTTAACACCTAAGCGCATATATATATATATATATATATATATACTAGTGGAATGAATTAATAGAATATATATATAAGAATGAATTAAAATTATAATAGAATATAATTTAATAAAATACTAAATATTTTGTATACAAAATATAAATATAACAGCTAAAGTTTTAAATTATTCAAGGAAATGAATGAATTCTCTAAGATTCTCTTCATTCCATTTCATAATTTTTTTTTCTTCAAATGTAATAGTGGAATGAGACCTTTATCATTTGTTTTGACTTCTTCTATGGTCAATCAATGTTTTTAACAAAGCACTTTACTTTGTGAAACATTAATTTTACTAAATTTTTAATATAGAAAATATTGGGTGTCAAAATAGGACCGCATGATATCTTTACTGTTGTTTTGAGGTTATATGTGTAATATTAATGTTGTCTTATTTTTGTAGGGTTAGGGAAGTAATAATTGTATTGAAAATATATGCTATTAATAAAAAAGAAATATTTTGCATGAATACTATTGATATTTGGTATTAATATGGGTATAAACTAACCATATATTGCATAATGTAATATTCTTTCAAATAATACGCTATTAGTAAGATTGATGAAATAAAAATTATCAATGGGAAGTAATTGAATTAAATAATAATATTAAAAAAATACCATTAAAATGTACCAAATTCGTGCATCCTTAATATTTCTAATAAGTGTTAAACAATTTATAATTTTTTTAAAAAAATTAATATATTGAGAAGCTATATTATTCATCTGACGAATTTTAAATAATATACTATTAATACGATCTTAATACATTGAATATACTATATTAATATATTATTTAAATATGATATTAATACTAAAAATATGTTTAATAGTTTTAATACCATATCTTTCCTAATTTTACCATATATGTTTCTTAATACCATAGGTAAAAGTTTGAATATGATCCTTTTTTGGTATTTATGACCTATTGAATTAATATTTTGTCGTTTAAAATATGAAAGCATTTTGATTAAAAAATAGCAATAAATTAAAATTTTCAATATTTAATAATATCCTTAAATATTGTCCAACAAAGTCGCCAATAGCCAAAAACCATCAAATTGTACAAGCCGCAGCCGTTTCTAAGAACGACAACAACTTCACATTTTCAAGAGTTTAGGGTTTTGTAAAGATGAAAGCTATTAAGCTGTCGAGACGAGGAGCTCAAGGATCTCGACAATTTAACTTTTGGAGGAAAAACCATACTCCTTCAAGGTCGTATACACGGCCGTCAGTGAAGGCCTGGTGAGTAAAGGAAAGTTGTTATTTGTATAGGTGAATTTGTGTTTAGTTTTCTTGCAAATCTGGTTTTGTCTCTCAATTTCATTATTTTTTTGAAGAAAATTTCATCAAGATTTGTGGCGAAGCATGGGATTTGTTGCAAGGATAAAATAGTTGTTTTGAAGGTTCGAACTGGGGATTCATGGCCTATAGAAGTCTGTGTAACTGATGATGGGTTTTTCTTGGGTAACGGTTAGAAGGAATTTGCGGGATTCTACGCAATCGAATTGGGCCATTTTTTGGTTTTTTGATACGAATGAAATTTTGAATTCTTTGTCATAATTTTTATGGCAAGTGGTATGGAGATTGAAGAATACCCTGTCCAATCTTTTGGTGAAGTAGAAGAAGGTGAATTTCCTCGTGAGATTTTTAGCGACAAATCGACTAGGAAGCTATTTATTTCTGAATGAAAAGGTGGTTAGCTATTCATTTTTACTTTCGAGCATCTAAATCCAGTGTTTATTTTTTTTATGAATTTGGTTGTTAACGGAGAAAAACAGGGGCCAGTAAAAAAGAACTATCTGTTGAAAGTGAAGGAGAAGATTCAATACAAATTGTGGAACCCAAATTTGTTGAAAGTAAACCATTACAGAATCAATGTCGTCGCCAGGCGTTACAGAAACAAGTAACTGTTGAAAGTCTTGTTGAAGAACATGAAGTTTCTCTAGAGATTTTCACTGTGAAATCCTCATCAATCAGAACAAGGATGAAGGGGAAAGCTGCTCTTGTCAAAATTGAAACGAAAAGTCCCGCATACTATCGGCAGTCCCGACTTTCGCAGTCTATAAGTGCGACAATTCGTTAATTATTATGTTCTTTTGGTTTCGCGTATGATTTTTCATTAACATATGAATTCATATCCAGGGGAAGAACAACAACATTGTGGGACTGGGAAACGTTGTACTATTCCAGAGTTTGATAAGGAAAAGTTCTTGTCATACAAGAGAGCAAAAACAACTTTTGCATCTAATAAGTCTGTGTTCATAGGTTTTGTGCAGTCGTCTTATGTTTTGAAAAAATTTTTATGGTAAGCATGTTGGATTTTGTTTAGGCAGTTAATCTAATTAAATGGCGGAATCCTAAACTATAAGGATCGGGTTTTACCCTCGAAGCGTAATCAGTTGCGCACATCGCCTGGCTCCTCTAAGAAGACGGCATTTTTCTGTCTCCAAAATCCTTCCTTGAAGAATTCTCTACTCTTATGCACGAAAGCCTTCGCAGTTTGGTTCTAGCCAATCTTGCCTATCCCGAGAATTTGGGAAAATCAGTGTATTTTGGCTTATCTGAATTTTCTTAAATTCCAAATCATCCTCTTTCTACAATTATATCCTTAGGATATTTGTAGAGAATTAATTTCCAAAATCAGTATTGTAATTATCCAATTATAACTTAACTGATTTTAGTCATATTCCAAATCAGTATTATTACCAAATATTATTTAACTGATTCCGAATCAGTATTTAAATAATATTTACTAATTCCAAATCAGCCTTAAATAATACCTTAATGATTTGGGTTATACACCAAGCCCATTGATCAACCCATGACCCATGGATCAGGCTGATGGGTCAAGAACTTCAATTGCAATTAAATCCCTTGATTTATCAGCTCATCCCAATTGTTCCCAGGTAATTAGTTAACTATTAATTAATACCACAGAACTTTCCAATAATATTTAATTAAATCATTTAGTTAAATATTATTATTTAAGTATAACAATTATACTTATTGTAGGCAAGAATCCTTATTCTGCATTATCGAACTTTCTTATGTGCGATCCTGTATGCCCATTCCAAATTGGTAATGGATAACTCAATCTCATTGATTAGTCCATAAGTCATTAGTGGTCTCTAGCAAGACATAATGACTACCCAATTCGGAATGGAGGGTCAAATGGTGATTCAACACAACCTTTCCGAGCAAACTGCGTACGATCCTCTACATCGATATCCAGTTTAGCATAAGGCATGGAACCATCATCCTTATGTAGCTAAACGTTTACTTGATCTCTTAGTGACACTGAATCCATCAAGCAAATGATATCCTTATCATTCCTTGGGCATGGCCATGCACTTTTCAGTTCACTATCAAGTGGCCAAGATATCATCTCTCACTTAAGAGAGATTTGTAGTCCCATCACTTCACCTACATACCTTAGCGTGTCTCATAGTGTACCCAATCATACTCGTACTTGATAACCTGTTACGGCCCCGTTAGGCATATGTCAAAGCACACCACGATTCACCTAAGACTATGTAGTGATTTCTGGTCTAAGGATCCTAGTACCAGTACTACTCAAAAGAATCACTCATGATCTAATTAGTCTATGGAGTGTTTCTTTTGGCGGATCGATTTCATGAATTTAAATATGCACAAGGATATTACTATCATGAAATTAACTCATTTGATAAACAATCAATCAAGCGACAAATATCTTATTTACATAAATACCCTCAAAGTATATTTACATAAATAGCCCTCATTAGGGTACATTCACCAACAAAGCAAGACATCATCATCATTGTATTTTTTTATATATATGTTTGAACTTGTTTGTAACAACAATGTTTTTGTGGTGTTATTGTGCAAAATTTCCCATTTAGCTTCTCGCAGGCCTTCATTCCCAAGAAGCAGGGGAAATTTGATGTGGAAATTCATGTTTCAGGGTGCATGGAAGTTTGGCCTCTCAAATGCACTTATGCGTCTAGATATAAGAAAGTAAAAACAACGGATACTGGATGGAAGAAATTTGTGTTGGGTAAGAAGCTAGTTGTTGGTGACGTTTGCGTGTTCAAATTGGTAAAGACTATTTCCCTAATTCTTCACGTCAAGATATAAAGGAGTAGTTGAGGGAAAAAAAAGAAGAAGAATTGAAGAAATTTGTTTGATTTGATCTTTTTGAAATGAGTAGACTTTTGGACAATTTTGAATAATTGTATGAAAGAATGGATTTTGAAAGGATACAGACTGATGTGGGTTATATTTTGTGATTGATTTACACGCAATCCTATAGATTTTGTACCTAAAATTCAGCCAGAAATGAAAGAATTGCTGAATAATTGTACGAAGTTCTTCATTTATATATCTGAATTGTGTTAACTCAATGATTTTTGGAGATTGTGTTTATTAATCTTTGGTACAACAACTGAAACTAAACTCCTATGTTCATATTTGTTTCCTGGGAATTTGATCTTAGTTGAGTTTATTAGCAAGGATGATTTAAATTTATGAAGGATTGGATATGGTTAGATGTCCCATTCTACTTATTCAGAGTTATGGGAGATCACAAATGGTCCAGGCTGAACTGTAAAATCATGAATTGTTCATAACCTCCGCAATTGTTCATAACCACTATCGGCTAATCTAAAGAGAAGGCACCCAAGAATTGATCTAAAATTCATCCAACCGTCGGGAGTTTAAGGCTAATTGTGAGGGTAAATTCACAATTAAAACTTAATTCAATTGATTAGAATTTGAATTGGTAAATTGCTAGCAAAAATGAAAATGCATATTCGTGTTTACCATAGCCGGACAGATTGATCCTTTTATCATTAAAGATACAAGCGAGAAGATACAGGCTTTATGATAATACTTTTACCATTAAAGAAATAAAAAGGTTAACTATATAAATGCATTGAATTGAACAATAGAGTGGGAAGCAAACATGAAGGTACTATGTAATTAACACAGTTCCCCAACGTACCTGCAACATAGGTAAATCTCCAAGACGGAAATCCTGGAAAGAATTGTATTTACAGCATATTTGTCTCCCTAAAAGAATTAAATTTAGACTTTTGAAAGTACACATAGTGAAACAAAAAGTGGTATAATGAACTCAAATGTGAATCTGTAGTGCAACTCAACTGATGACTGTCTCACAACGCAGATTAGGATGTACCTAACCATTCACATTTATCAGCAGACCCCCAAATTAATAATGCAATTTCAAGACAAAGCTAAGCACCACTTGGCCTTCTCCAAACTCTTCCTGGTGCTTTCTTCTTTTATTATCTTTCCTCAATTAAGGTCTGTCCATGCTCTCAGAAAACATTTTCTTTTCTCGTGGATTGTTGATTCTATTTGTAAGTAACTACTCATCATTTAAACTACTCAGCATCAATAATCATGAGTAAAAATATGCATCAATTGATGAAGATTAGGTTTCTCGTTTATGATGATTCTTGTTTGACATGTCAAACAACAATAAATATATACAAATTAATTTTAATTTAGATTAATTAAATTATGAATAAAAATATATAAAATTTCTGAGCATATAAGATAATAGAAAATAGATTTTCGAGCATATTGATAGTTTTTTTTCCTATAAACAAAAGAAGTAAATACATGAAAAATAGAGCAACATTGCCCAAATTCCCTCAATGATCAGAAATATTAGATTTTCTAATTTATGAAGCGAAAACAAATTTTGAAGATAAAGTATTTAACTTCCTAATATTACAAAGTTTTTTGGAGGATCGTTGATGCCTTACTAATATTACAAAGTTTTTGTAGGATTGTTGGAAGATGACTTATTTTTATATGGCATCTAGAATGTTGATTAAAAACTTGAACGTCTTTGTAGTTAAACCAAAATTAATTTGCAAAGTAATTCCAACAAATGAAAAGTCATCAGTTTTTTCAGTTTCGATTCTAGCTACATTAATCAACCACTATAGTTTGCAAATTGACCAATTAATCTTAATTTATACAAGTCTTTGTCGTTAAACTTGAATTAATGATCATTGTAGGTTTTTGTGGAGTTGCTATTTTTCTGCTGTGATGTTAAATTGTTTGATTGTTTTAACAGGTCTAAGGTAGCTCTTCATGGAATGGAATACATTGGTCAGTCATTGCTTTAGTAAGATTGAAAAAAACTTTGAGTTGGACGCCTCATTTTCGGAGACAACTGCTGATGATATTAATAAGTGACTGGCTGCAGTTTATTTGGATTTGATATTTCCTAATGATCTTTTGGAACGTATTCTATCATACCTACCGATTGCTAGAATTTTCACGGCAGGATCTGTCTGTAAAAGATGGAATGAGATAGTAAGTTCAATAAGGTTTGTGTGGAACTTGTCACAAAAGCCATGGTATTTCATGTTCACAAGCTCAGATGAACCTGTTAGATATGCTTTTGATCCAATTCTAAGAAAGTGCTACAACATTGAACTTCCCTACATCAAGACATCTAATTAGTTCATTGTTTCATCATGTGGGTTAGTTTGTTTCATGGATGATGATATTAGAAGTGAAGTATATGTTATAACCCTATAACTAAGGAATGCAAGAGACTCCAAGAGCCTTCAGCACTGAAATTCTCTGATTATTGTGCTCTGGCAATCTCGATGAACTGGGTTTCTCATTGTTATAGTGTCTCTGTTGTTGAATCTAAGGAAATAGCATGGAACTTCTACCAGTGCGATTTCTCTATTCACATATATTATTTAGAAACAATAACATGGACTACCCCTTTGAAAGAGGTTTTGACTGGCTAGAGAGGTGGTGATGAAAGTGTGATCTGTGATGGGGTTTCTTATATTATGATTTACTCCATTGGAGGTGGTCCCTCTGATATTCGGCATGGTTTAGTTACTTATAACCTCTTTAGCCGTGTTAGAGTTGAATACATAAATTATACTTATGTTATACATTTTCCCAGTTAATATATCGATTTAATATTTTTGGTTAATTAGTTGTGCATATATTTGTCCATTTATATTATGTAGTTAGATGATGAGGTGTCTTATGTGACACAGTAGATCTCATCATTGGTTAAAAGACATAATATATAAATGAGGTTCATAACCGAGACAGTTTTGGACACTCTGTCGGTTTAGGTTATTATATGATTCGGATAATTGGTTTGTCTAAACTAATTGAATTATATAGATATGCCCAGGGCGTATTGAACTTGACCATTTAGAATGATTTTTCTTGTACTGATTTAATAGGCAAATCGTTCTTAGTATTCTATCTCTTAATCCCTAGACTTGAGTGGGCATGAGGATTAGACATAGTGTACTTTGATCTGCCTAAGGGTGAGGTCAACTGTGGCCAATAGTCTCGGTAGGTTAAGTGCACGTGTTTAGTTACTTGGTGTGCTGCTGCTTGTCGAAAGAAAACCATGTACCGGTGCGTCCGGGGTGATGGTGCTCCCGAGATGAGCTCGTTATGTTTATTATACTAAACCGGGCCGGTGGACTTATGTCTGGTATAGTAAAAAGGTCGAGTGGTACTAGTCTCGGAATTGAAGAAGTTAATTAATTAATTTATCAGTAAATTAATAAATTAACGAGCACTATATCTTTGATATGGGGAGATTAAGAATAAATTAATTTAATTGTTCCAGAAGCAATTCTGGTGTAGGATGGTAGTGCCAAAATTAATCCGTTAGTGGTATGATTACTTTTGTAATGGGTTAATTAAATAAGTAGAATTAATTATTTAATTAATTATTCCTAAGGGTTAATTAAGTAATTAATAAAGTGGAATTATTTAATTAATTAATTAAGTCTTAAGTTTCAATTAGAATTAGGAAATCCTGGAGATTAGGAAATCTAATTGGATTTGGTTTATCCTATTAGATTAGTTACCTAATTGGATTTGGAAACTAATTAATTACCTAAACACATTAGGAAGGCCAATCATAAACCAACTTGGGGTCTCTCTTGTAACTCTATATATAGACAAGGGATAAGCAATTACATAATACACAATTCATTAGTTTTCAAGACAAGTAAACTTAGAGAGAGAAAATTCTGGAGAGATAAAATTCATCTCTCTAAGTCTGAATTTTCAAGGCTAATTGGCGGCTGGATTTTCTCCAAAAATCTACGGCGCGTGGCTTTCTCTCTCCCTCCAGGTGGCGCGTGAACTTCAAGCGCTAGGGGCGGTTGTTCCTGAATTTTTTCGGCAACCCAGTTGTGTTGATTGCTGATCAATTGCTCGCTAGATCATTGCCCACACAACATGCAATCATAGTCTTGAGTCATACAAGCAATCACCTGAGTTCACGCTTCAAGAGGTACTTTATATTATTTCGCTTTTAATTAGAAATTATTGTTACGTGATAAATCGAATGAATACAAACCAAGATCCTGTGTAATGTTATTTCAAGCAAGGATTGGAATAGCAATTGTGCTAAAGTCTAGGCCTGGTCAAAGATTTTGATTTTGGAATGCGTAGCACGGAAGTGAGTTTTTGACCGGGCACGGGCAAATAATCTTTCAAGCTGATCGTCTCACGGTTTGCTAATGAGAAGTATAATCCCAGCCCCTTGTTCTCTTACATGCGGCCGAATCATGAACTGGAAGAAAAAGTTTATAATGGTGGGTGGGATCAGGAAACAAGGACGTTCCGACATCATTAAGGGAATGGGCATATGGGCACTCGATGGGAAGGTTTTGTTGAGCTTGATGATGTTTTTGAAATACATAATGGAAATGAAACACAACTCAATAAGACATTTTTAGTTGATGTAAAATGTTTTGAATATGCACACTCACTGAAGAGTAGAAGAAAAGAAACGTGAAAACAAAAATAAAAACAATGTCATATCTTATAAGGAAAAGTGAAGACAAGTAAAAGAAAAATTTGGAAATTGTGTAAATGTAAAACATTGTTTTACTGATAGTAAGTAGTAGGTGCTAAAAATCTACTTACCTGGCTAGCCCACTTGAGGCCACATGCATTGCATAATGTCTTTCGACCTTCTGGTCCAAGCGCATTCTAGGAGTACACTTTGAGCTAACACCACAATGTTTACATCTGTAGAAAGCAAGGAACTAAACATTAGATTTCCTTCGAAAGTAACTCTAGAAAGTGGTAGAAGCTAAATAAATGAATGAGACCAGTTATATAGCAAAGTAATATATAGAGAGAGAAAGAGAGAAAGGGCGAGAGCATTGCTCACATAATTTCTGCCTCTTTTGCAATCGTTATTGTGTTGTATTCTAAAGATGATGATCTGGCTTCATATGAAGATGATTTTGAAGAAGTAAATTGACCATTTTTTTCTGCATCCTGACAGAATAAGAAAATTTTAGAGGTGAGCAAAAGGATGAATTGCAGATGAACTTAATTTTAAAGTGATAGTGAAAAATTATGGATACTTTTCTTTTTGAGAGAAATCTATATAGCTTATGCCCAAACAGAATAGGGTTATTCATTCAAACTCTTTCTAAGGATACATTTTAAGAAACATTGGTTGAATACAGGAATAAACACCTTTGCACAACCTGCGCATATAAATCCAATTCAACCAATGAAAAATCTAGGAATTCATTGTTTCTTTTGTGTAGGAAGTCATCTAGGATGTGAAGAAATCTACCATGGAGTCTTTTTGAAGACTTGAAGCCATCTTTAGTTTGCTCTAAACAGAAGGATGTCATAAATTTACTATTTGTGTTCTTGACTTAATTTCTGAGGCCAATCTAGTTCAAAGTGGCACCCGAAATAATTCAAAAGTTTCAGAGAAATATGGTATGGTATGAAGCAAATTAATGGGCACACAGTTCCCTTTCTGGCTAAGGTTTTAATTACTGAACAAAAATAGATGAATCATACCACTCCTGTCAGCCAAAAAAAAAATTTTACTTATATTTCTAAAACCAATAATTACAAACAAAACATTCTTTTAAAAGTATGGAGTTGTATATTGGCAAGAGGTTAATAATTACGTAATAAGAAACCTAATTTGTTAGTTCTTGCCAACCGCAATAACCATCAAGGTAGAAGCACTATTGCATTGTCCCAATCTCTCGTCCCAAAGAAAAACCCCAAGCTTAATAATATCACACAATTGAAGTTTTTCCTGATTACTGCCCATATAATTTTCGTAATTATGATGACAAATATAACAATTACCGATAACAAGGATACACTGAAGCAATTCAATGGTACAAGCTGATCATACATAAAAAAGTCAGACAAATAAGCAATATGAACAATTGATAGTAAAACATGTTAGTATACATATTCTGTAAATTTTGTTTAAATTAAGAATCGTGTGGCAACCAACAATGTCGAAGCACTATTTTTGTAATCACTAAAATATGGGCATTATTATAAGAAAAGAAGATACCTGAAAATTAATAATCTCTGAAACTAAATGCCTTCCAAACTTCAATGACAACTCATGTAGCTCACTTACTTTGATTTGGGTTATATATACCTACTGAAGATGGTATTTTAAAGCTGAATAGACCAAATAGAACCTTTGCAAATATTACAATTTCAATTTGGTAATTCAAAACAACTACAACACATGTGAGACGACCCGTAACAACAATAGAAAGACTCAATATTGGATCAACCTTAACCAATAACATATAAATACATGAAAGTAAAGAAAATTCATGCTTCAAAGGAAAAGAACATGATTAATTTAAACAAACATCCAGCCATAAATAACAAAATAAATAAAATACAGAGTTATTGTTTATATTAATATAGTTCACCTTTCCTATACAGATTTATAGTGTTCATATTATATTTAATTATTTACCTCAAGTTTTTAATATTTGATTTGTAATAGAAAAAATGAATTGGTAATCGAAAGAGTTCTGTTCATTCAATCCCTCCACCATAGCCTAAGTTTCATAAGTGAAACAGTAAGTAGGAACAAGAAGAAGATGATAGATAAAGCACTGAGTTTACCTTGTGCGCCAAATATTAAACAGAACTACAGCTATAAGATAAGTTTCCACACAAAAATATAGAGTAAAGGTAGATATGAAAATCTCCTACAGTAAAAGCTAATTTCAGAACTTATTGTAGTGATACATTGTTACAATGAAGTAACAATGACTAAAGGAAAGCTCTGAAAAGTAACCCAATTTCCAAGAGAATAATGAAGAAATAGAAAATCTACTTGAATGATTATTAGCGACTCCAACTTAGTTTTTCCCCCTTTAATAACTAATACATATTTAATAACTTATGCAAACTTGGGCCAAGTTTTTATCACTACTACTATTTGGATGACATGATCTCCTAGGACTTCTGCGGTGACGCATGAACTGAAAAGCAAACTCCTAAGCGGTCTATATGGAGTAATTAAGTACAGGCTTAGTTTCTAAAGAGTTATGATCAGCGGTCTGTATGCTTTGAGGCAAGCCCTAAAAGAACAACTGTTAGTTTTGAATACAGAAAAGCTACGGCTTGTATCAAAAACTAATATCCACAGTTGACATATCATTTTGTTTCAGTATAAATTTGTTCCTTTATATCATAGAACTAGATAACGGGGTGTGGACAGACACAGTAGATACCGTTATTGGTTAAAGTATTGATATATAAAAAGTATGCTCGTAACCGAGATAGTCTGAACATACTATCGGTATAGGTTATTGTGTGGTTTGGAAATTAGTTTATCTAAACTAGTTTAAATCACACGGATATGCCCGGGGCATATTGAGCACGACCAGTTTGGATAGAATTGACTTATACTGATCGGCGTAGTCAATTCGGTCCTAGTATTCCATCTCTCAATCCCGAGATTGGGACGGGTGTGAGGGTTGGATATCGTATGCTTTGATTTGCCAAAGAGTGCGGTCGATTGAGGCCTATACCTCGGTAGGTTGGGTATGCGGTGTTTAGCTTCTTATGTGCCGTTGCTAGTCGGAGGAATCCATGTACCGGTTTGCCGGGTTGATGGTGCTCCCGAGATGAGCTCGTAAGGTTATTAAACTAAACCCGGCCGGTGAACTTTATGTTCGGTATAATAAAAGGACGAGTGGTACTAATCTCGGAAACCAAGAAGTCGGTGAATCAATTTGTCAGTAAATTGATAAAATCGACGAGTGCTAGATCTTTAATGTGGGGAGATAGAATAAAATATAATGGCGCGATGTAAAGTCATTTTTGAGCGGTAGTTCCATAATTGGTCCGTTAGTGGTACGACCGATTATGCATTTGACTAATCGATTAGGTAAATTAATTAATTCAAAAGGTTTAATTAATATTTAATCGACAAAGTGAATTTAGAAATTAATTCTATTTTGAATTAATTAATTCTAAGGGTTCGATTAAATTAAATTAACAAAGTGGATTAAATAAATTAATTTAAATGGGTCGATTGGAGTTGATTAGTCGGCAAGACTTAGCGGTCAACGAAAGTCAAATTAAAAGGCCTAACTCGAGAGCCCATTAGGTCTCCAATTGAGCTCCTATAAATAGAATAACTTGAGACCAAAGAAAGCTAAGAAAAATCTTGCAAGACAAGTCTTGCCTCTTAGAGTGAGAGAGTTCTAGAGAGAGAATTTCTTCCTTTTAATTTTTCTCTCAAAAACGAACTAGAAATCTCACTCTTCTTGAAAATAGATTCAGCCCAAACTGTTGTTTTAAAAAATTAAAACTGCTCGGAATTTCAGTCCTTTTGGTCCGCTGCTGAAATCAATTTCCTGGTGGGTTTTCTATCAATTTCTGGCTGCTTCGGTGATGTTTATGGTGCACTTGATTCGGACTAATTGGTGTATTGATCTCAGCTGGTGATCCGCCAATTGGTCTGTCTAGATCGTGACGATAAACTTAATTAGAGTGCTGGATTTGTGGTGGCCGAAAGTTCTAATCGGTGGGCAGCTCATATATATAAATTCCAGCGAGAGCTCATATATATATAAATTCCAGCGAGCAGTTTTTCAAGCTGGATTTGGGTGGCCGAAAGTTCTAATCGGTGGGCAGCTCATATATATATAAATTCCAGCGAGCAGTTTTTCCAATTATTTTGGGCAGATTAAATCAATTTTTGAGAGATTTTTCTTGTGGGTTTTCGTGGACTAAGCAAGTAGACTTCGATAGATTATTGTCCACGCAATATTCGAAGTTTCTACGGAGATATCAATTGGATTTCTATTGGAATCGCAACAAAGAATTGGTTTTTCTTTAGGCAAGGGACTTCGCTACAAAAGGTATAATCTTTAAATTCCGCTTTTATTAAAGATCGAATCTTTTGTGTCCCGATTAATAAATTAAATAAGTATAAGCCTAGATCCGTTCATGGGTAAACTAATTTGAGCCTGAGCTTGGTCGAAAGCTTCCGATTCTGGAATGCATTGCACGAAAGTGAGGTTTTCGATTTAGACCGGGCTTGTTCAGTTTTCCTTCAAATTGGTATCAGAGCGTTGGTTTCGGTCTTATACTTGTTTGATTTATTACACGGCTTTATTTTGGCATTATTATTTTTGTCGAAATGCTTAAACAGGTGGTTATTGGTTTCTCGGCTATTATGGTAGAAATTTAATTTTCATTCATAAACCCCGGGACATGTCCGGGCTTGTTTTATTTTTGAATGGAAATTTCTGTAATAGTAATAACCACGAGCTGGAAGCCGTGTAGGATTAGAAAAATCTTGTAGTAGGATTTGATCTAATCATGTCGTCTTTAAATTCCTAGAAAAACGCCTTTGTATATAGGAATTTATGTACTATGATGAAGACGTTATTTTGGGTAACTTATATTCGCGGGTTTTGGTTTCTCATAATTTTGGGTGATTCCTAATTACGTAGAAAACTGAGAAAAACCCAGGCGAATCGAGAGGAATCCAAATAACGAGTGAGAGCGACATGACGGGACGTGTCACCGAGGAGTCAAGGAATCAACGATAGAGAAGGCCATAATAGTCGGGAAATTTTTATTTTATTTAATTTCCCGTATTTATGTCTTTGCGTTGATTGTGTGATTTTCGTTTTATTTTGCATGAACGAAAACCAAACCAAAATGTTTTTTAAAAAGGTAATGTGCAATTAACTAAGGTAGATTATTCACATATTAAAACTCCAACGGTTTTATGGGTGCGAATATCCATAGTTAAGATATTGCATGTTAAAACGTAAAAATCCTCAAGTTTAAAAATCTAAGTGGGAGCGGGTTGGTTAATATCCCCATGGCCTCCATTACGGGTTCATTGGTGATGTGGTTAAACTTGCGTGTTGGCTTAGACCCTCCTCCCTATCGGATGAGTTTTCAACCACGGATATCACCGGAATGAATTTCTAAAGGGATGACTATAGTGAGTTTAATTGGAGAAAGTTGCGACACCCTCGCCATCCGAGGCGCATTAGTATCCTAAGTAACAAACTTAGAAGTCACGTAATGGCATACACTTAGTGTACCATTTTTAGTATCCCTCCCATCGAGGTTACGCTATTTTCAGGTACGGCTAAAATTATCGACTATTAATTTCATTGATCATAAGATCGTTGGTCAAATAATGAAATTAATGAACTTCGGTTCTTCTCGAACGAATGTGGGTTAGCGTAGACGTTCACCTATCGTGACATGCGTTAATCTTGGTGTGAGAGATATCGGTAGAAGATTATATTGATTTTTGGAGGATTTTTAATATTTTCGAAAAAAGTATACTGAAACTTGACTGTTTATTTTTTGGTTGATATGTCGTTCAACCCGCTAGCTGTCATTTTGAACCAAAAACAAACTCACGGGTCCAAACTATATTGACTAGAAACGTAACTTGGACATTGGAAGAAGGACTGCCCAAAGCCTCGAGGCATGTGTAAATTTTCCCTAGTTACTGAGACGTGTTTAGCGGCGATTCCCACAAATACTTGGTGTGTGGATTCAGGAGCCACTGATCACGTTTGTAATTCTTTGCAGGGGTTCCAAGTGACCCGGCTGCTTAGAGAGGGAGAGTTGCAAGTCTGCCTTGGGGATACTACCAGAATTTCTGTTGTTGCAGTGGGAGTTATTTGTCTTTATTTTTCAGACTCTACTTTATTGATTGAGAGATTGTCTTTATGTACCCAGTTTTCGTAAAAACTTGCTTTCTGTTTCTAAACTTGTTTTGGATGGTTATAAGTATTTTTTTTCTGATAGATCTATATTTATTAGAAAAGGCCAGAAACTTATATGTTCCGGTACATTGGTTGACAGTTTATTTTTAATTAAGACATACTCTCCAGTAATGCAAAACACAGAAACTAGTAACTCATCAACGAATCATAATAAGAGAAAAGAGTCTTCCCCTTTAAATCAGACTTATCTTTGGCCCCTGAGACTAGGTCATATCAACCTTAGTAGGATTCAAAGGTTGGTCAAGAGTGGGTCTTTGGACTTACTAGATATTGACAACTATTTGACCTGTGAGTCCTGCTTGGAGGGAAAAATGACCAAGAGGCCTTTCAAGGCAAAGGGGTATAGGGCCAAGGAGGTTTTAGAGCTGATTCATTCTGACGTGTGTGGGCCTATGTCAGTTCAGGCTAGAGGTGGTTATGAGTATTTCGTGACTTTCACAGATGATTACTCTAGATATGAATACATATACCTGATGCGCCACAAGTCTGAATGCTTTGGCAAGTTCAGAGAATTCAAGGCAGAGGTGGAGAACCATCTGGGTAAGAGTATCAAGTCACTGCGGTCTGATCGAGGTGGCGAATACCTCTCTAGTGAATTTAGATCCTATTTTGTCAGAGGAGGGTATTCAGACCCAGTTGTCTGCACCTGGCACACCCCAGCAGAATGGTGTAGCAGAGAGGAGGAACAAGACTCTTATGGAGATGGTTAGATTGATGATGAGTTATAGTGAGTTGCCTATCTCGTTTTGGGGATATGCCTTGGAGACAGCATGTTTTATCCTAAACCTTGTGCCATCTAAGTCTGTGCCTTCGACCCCATCAGAGTTGTGGAATGGGCGAAAGCCTAGTCCGAGACATCTCAGAATATGGGGTAGTCCAGCACATGTGCTCGAGGCAAATGCAGGCAAGTTAGAGGCGAGATCCAAGGCTATGTTGTTTATAGGCTATCCCAAAGGAGCGAGAGGTGATTTATTTTATAGTCCTCAGGATCAGAAGGTGGTGATCAGCACCAATGCCAGATTTCTTGAGGAGGACTATATTTTAGATCACAAATCAAGCAGCAAGGTAGTATTGAAAGAGCTTAGAAGTCAGCCCACTATTCCAGATGCACACGTACAGGAAGACACACCACAAGAGACTGCACACACTATCACAGATGATGCTCTTGCACAGGCTGCGCCTCGTAGTAGTGGGAGGGTTGTGAGACAGCCCGAGAGGTATATGGGTTTGGGTGAGTCTTCGGACTTTATCCCTGGTGCTCATGAACCGGACCCAGTTAACTACAATAAGGCTCTCCAGGATAAAGATGCAGATTCTTGGCAGAGAGCGATGATTGCTGAGATGGGTTCTATGGACTCAAATCAAGTCTGGGAGCTGGTAGACCTTCCTGATGGATTTAGGCCTATTGGGTGCAAATGGGTTTACAAGCGAAAGAGAGGATCTGACGGTAGGGTTGAGACCTTCAAGGCTAGGCTTGTGGCGAAGGGGTATACTCAGAAAGAAGGAATCGATTATGAGGAGACCTTTTCCCCAGTAGCTATGCTTAAGTCAATCCGAATTCTCTTGGTCATAGCTGCTCATATGGATTATGAGATTTGGCAGATGGACGTCAAGATAGCTTTCCTTAATGGAAGTCTTGAGGAGACCATCTTTATGCAGCAACCAGAGGGCTTCATTGTTAAAGGCCAAGAGCACAAGGTATGCAGGCTTAGGAGGTCTATTTATGGACTTAAGCAAGCATCCAGATCTTGGAACATCCGTTTTGATGAGGTTATCCAGTCCTATGGATTCACTCAGTCTCCGGATGAGCAGTGTGTTTATCGCAGGCGTGATGGTGATATGGTGGTGTTCCTCGTACTTTACGTAAATGACATTCTTCTTATTGGCAACAGTAAGAAAGTGTTGTCAGACGTAAAGGCATGGTTGTCCAGGCAATTCGATATGAAGGATTTGGGAGAAGCTGGACATATCCTTGGGATTAAGATTATTCGAGATCGTAGGAGACCTTCGCTGACTCTCTCTCAGGCATCCTACATAGACACGATTCTGGCCCGTTTTAACATGCAGAACTCCAAGAAGGGTTCACTACCTTTCAGGCATGGAGTGCATTTGTCTAAGGAGCAGTGTCCTAAGACTGCTGTGGAGATAGATGCCATGAAGGCGGTACCCTATGCTTCTGCAGTGGGTAGCCTCATGTATGCTATGTTGTGCACGAAGCCTGATATTTGCTTTGTCGTTGGCATGGTTAGCAGATATCAGAGTAACCCTGGGAAGGCTCACTGGGAGGCAGTAAAATGCATTCTTAAGTACTTGCGTAGGACGAGAGATTATGTCCTAGTTTATAGAGTGCAGGAGCTTGTACCATTGGGTTACACAGATTCGGACTTTCAAGGTGATTTGGACAAGAGTAAGTCTACCTCTGGGTTTGTGTTTACTCTAGAAGGTGGAGCCATAGTATAGAAGAGTGTCAAGCAAAAATGCGTGGCGGACTCTACCATGGAGGCCGAGTACGTTGCCGCTTCAGAGGCAGCGAAAGAGGCTGTATGGCTCAGGAGCTTCCTGATGGACTTAGATGTGGTTCCAGAGTTGCCTAGGTCTATCACAGTTTATTGTGATAACAATGGTGCAGTTGCTAACTCGAGGGAACCACGAGCCCATAAGGCGAGTAAACATATAGAGCGCAAGTACCACCTGATACGAGAGATCGTAAAGAGAGGAGACGTGATCGTGGCCAAGATAGTTTCAGATGACAACCTTGTAGATCCTTTCACCAAGCCATTGACCCCAAAGGTCTTTGAGAGACATGTGGAGGGCATGGGAGTCAGATTCTTGAGAGAGCCATGTGAGTGAGCTTAAAGGTGTTCTGGAGATTTCATTATGACAGCAGTGTAATAGCGGGTTGGACAGTTTTTGTACTTCTTAGCATAGCTTTGAGTATTAGTGAGAGATTGTTAGTTTTGAATACAGAAAAGCTACGGCTTGTATCAAAAACTAATATCCACAATTGACATATCATTTTGTTTCAGTATAAATTTGTTCCTTTATATCATAGAACTAGATAACGGGGTGTGGACAGACACAGTAGATACCGTTATTGGTTAAAGTATTGATATATAAAAAGTATGCTCGTAACCGAGATAGTCTGAACATACTATCGGTATAGGTTATTGTGTGGTTTGGAAATTAGTTTATCTAAACTAGTTTAAATCACACGGATATGCCCGGGGCATATTGAGCGCGACCAATTTGGATAGAATTGACTTATACTGATCGGCGTAGTCAATTCGGTCCTAGTATTCTGTCTCTCAATCCCGAGATTGGGACGGGCGTGAGGGTTGGATATCGTATGCTTTGATTTGCCAAAGAGTGCGGTCGATTGAGGCCTATACCTCGGTAGGTTGGGTATGCGGTGTTTAGCTTCTTACTTTCCGTTGCTAGTCGGAGGAATCCATGTACCAGTTCGCCGGGTTGATGGTGCTCCCGAGATGAGCTCGTAAGGTTATTATACTAAACACGGCCGGTGAACTTTATGTTCGATATAATAAAAGAACGAGTGGTACTAATCTCAAAAACCAAGAAGTCGGTGAATTAATTTGTCAGTAAATTGATAAAACCAACGAGCGCTAGATCTTTAATGTGGGGAGATATAATAAAATATAATGGCGCGATGTAAAGTCATTTTCGAACGGTAGTTCCATAATTGGTCTGTTAGTGGTACGACCGATTATGCATTTGACTAATCGACAAGGTAAATTAATTAATCCAAAAGGTTTAATTAATATTTAATCGACAAAGTGAATTTAGAAATTAATTCTATTTTGAATTAATTAATTCTAAGGGTTCGATTAAATTAAATTAACAAAGTGGATTAAATAAATTAATTTAAATGGGTCGATTGGAGTTGATTAGTCGGGAAGACTTAGCGGTCAACGAAAGTCAAATTAAAAGGCCTAACTCGAGAGCCCATTAGGTCTCCAATTGAGCTCCTATAAATAGAATAACTTGAGACCAAAGAAAGCTAAGAAAAATCTTGCAAGACAAGTCTTGCCTCTTAGAGTGAGAGAGTTCTAGAGAGAGAATTTTTTCCTTTTAATTTTTCTCTCAAAAACGAACTAGAAATCTCACTCTTCTTGAAAATAGATTCAGCCCAAAATGTTGTTTTAAAAAATTAAAACTGCTCGGAATTTCAGTCCTTTTGGTCCGCTGCTGAAATCAATTTCCTGGTGGGTTTTCTATCAATTTTCTGGCTGCTTCGGTGATGTTTATGGTGCACTTGATTCGGACTAATTGGCGTATTGATCTCAGCTGGTGATCCGCCAATTGGTCTGTCTAGATCGTGACGATAAACTTAATTGGAGTGCTGGATTTGTGGTGGCCGAAAGTTCTAATCGGTGGGCAGCTCATATATATAAATTTCAGCGAGAGCTCATATATATAAATTCCAGCGAGCAGTTTTTCAAGCTGGATTTGTGGTGGCCGAAAGTTCTAATCGGTGGGCAGCTCATATATATATAAATTCCAGCGAGCAGTTTTTCCAATTATTTTGGGCAGATTGAATCAATTTTTGAGAGATTTTTCTTGTGGGTTTTCGTGGGCTAAGCAAGTAGACTTCGATAGATTATTGTCCACGCAATATTCGAAGTTTCTACGGAGATATCAATTGGATTTCTATTGGAATCGCAACAAAGAATTGGTTTTTCTTTAGGCAAGGGACTTCGCTACAAAAGGTATAATCTTTAAATTCCGCTTTAATTAAAGATCGAATCTTTTGTGTCCCGATTAATAAATTAAATAAGTATAAGCCTAGATCCGTTCATGGGTAAACTAATTTGAGCCTGAGCTTGGTCGAAAGCTTCCGATTCTGGAATGCATTGCACGAAAGTGAGGTTTTCGATTTAGCCCGGGCTTGTTCAGTTTTCCTTCAAATTTGTATCAGAGCGTTGGTTTCGGTCTTATACTTGTTTGATTTATTACACGGCTTTATTTTGGCATTATTATTTTTGTCGAAATGCTTAAACAGGTGGTTATTGGTTTCCCGGCTATTATGGTAGAAATTTAATTTTCATTCATAAACCCCGGGACATGTCCGGGCTTGTTTTATTTTTGAATGAAAATTTCTGTAATAGTAATAACCATGAGCTAGAAGCCGTGTTGGATTAGAAAAATCTTGTAGTAGGATTTGATCTAATCATGTCGTCTTTAAATTCCTAGAAAAACGCCTTTGTATATAGGAATTTATGTACTATGATGAAGAAGTTATTTTGGGTAACTTATATTCGCGGGTTTTGGTTTCTCGTAATTTTGGGTGATTCCTAATTACGTAGAAAACCGAGAAAAACCCGGGCGAATCGAGAGGAATCCAAATAACGAGTGGAAGCGACATGACGGGACGTGTCACCGAGGCGTCAAGGAATCAACGATATAGAAGGCCATAATAGTCGGGAAATTTTTATTTTATTTAATTTCCCGTATTTATGTCTTTGCGTTGATTGTGTGATTTTGGAATGCATTGCACGAAAGTGAGGTTTTCTATTTAGCCCGGGCTTGTTCAATTTTCCTTCAACAACATGATTTCTGATTGACAGAAAACCATTGATGCCAATGGACAACTATATTACGAATATCTTCTGCCAGAAAAAGACTTTTTGTAACGCATAATCTGGATGCCAAAGCATCTGAGTACTTTTCTCTTTCAAGGTATAACCATAGACACAATAAGAATAAAAACTGTACAAACAAAAAATCACTGAAGTTACAAATTCTGGGCAGGAAATGGATGTGGACAAGAAATGGTGAAGACAACAATGACCCAATCGAACTTTAGTACAGTACATCCACTTCGGTGTTTAATATTGGGTTATCATTCCCAAATCTTCTAATCAAACCCACATAATTCTTGTTATTCTTGTACAAAAGCATTAGTGGATGGAAGATTCTTCTTTTGAAGTTGCTCAGACTATGAACTATACACATGTTATCATACACAAGAATTTGTTTGTAGCGCAAAGTAAAATTTCGGGTTTCAAGAAAAGATAACAAAGAATCAGGACATGATTCAAGTGGTTGGTCAGTCCGTCCTGCCTAGCAATGTTTCATTTCTTATTCCGCCAAATTTCTAATTTTTTTATAATTCCCATTTATTTTATTCAAAAATCTTTAAATAAGGCGAATACATAGATAGGAGTACAGAGGAAAACTATAAAAGTACCAAATAAGTAAATAAATAAGAAAACACTGGTACTACCTTGACAGCTTGTCTCTTGGTAATGTAATTTGGGAACTCAAACAGCTTTGAGTTATATTCTGCGAAGAACTGCAACCACAAATAGCAATATGGATTTTTATCACACAAAATGGGATCAATAAACCATATAATATATGAACGGTAGAAAGAATAAACTTTGCTTGAGTAGCAAACCATATTGAATCCTACTTGGTAAGAGAAGACACATGAGGGTATACGGTGGAAGGATGTTGTGAGTTTATGCCGGCCGGAGAAGATGGCAGCCCCGCGGCTTTTCTTTGTGCTGCGTGTAATTAAATAATCTGAGATTCTGCGTGGATTATCAGCGTGGTTGATAATCTGCGTGTAATTGAGAAAGTATTCTAGAAGCTGAGCATAGTAAAAAATTATAGTTATGGATTAGACGGCTGGGATGTTGTACAAAAAACTAAGGAAAGAAATAGTATGCACCTTTTACCACGATTGACGGATGTTGTTTGAACTCGTGGATTGTTTGTGATTCTTGCAGTATCAATTTTGAGATGGCTCTCCTATGAATCTCGTGGATTTGCACAAATTCTTGAAGGGATGGCTCTCCTAGGACATTTAAGCACAGATTAGAAGTTGGAAAGAGGAAGTAAGTTATTCTGTGGGAAGAGGAACAGAAAAGAAGTACAGAAGAAGTAAACACAAAAAAAATAACAACTGTAAGATAAGAGAAGGTGACAGGTTGTCACGTGAGAATTTGTAAAGAAAGTAGATGACAAAAAATTTGGATGACAAGAAATTTTTTCATTATGCATCCACCAATTACTAATAGATTTCTAGTAAGATAAAGAAATATTGTATTGTGAGGAGTTTTTTAAAAACACAAATTAAAATTTTTTGGAAATAAATTTAAATAAAAATCTATTAAATAAATAACTTTTAAAATTTCTTAAATTTTTGTAGAGAAAAATATAATTTTCTTTCTTAGGGAAAAAAAAAATCAAAACAAACCTTTTTTTGAAGCAAAAATGGAACGAATAACGCATATTTTATTAACACGTGGATATCAGACAAGATCAAGATATCAGGACTTCAGTCTACCACGTAAAACTCATAGGAGTAGGAATTGATACGTCCATTGTCGTTTAGTGCACATCCTTTCATAACTTCCGTGCTATTTTTCATTAGTATTTGAAAAACCAAGAAGTCGTTACCTTAAATTCTCTTTGCCGTTGAATTTTGAAACACTAGAGATCTTTTACTTTCATCCAAAGCATTTCTCTCTGTATGTCAGTGCCTCTGAATGCCAGAATAATGAAGGCTATGAAAGCTTTAACTACAGTTCGAACTGCAAGATTCTTATTTAAAACTCCAAAATCAAACCAGTTCATCAAGTGGGTTCCTCATTTCCATCCTTACAGTGGCAGATATTCCGAGCCCAGATGGAAACTCTCCTCCCCTTTACTTGCTCACACTTCATCTCCGAAGGGGACATCCGAATTCAACTCCGGAGTGTTCGGTCATTCTCAAGAAAAGATAGAGCGAATTGAGGCAAATCTGGAAAAGGTAAATTTTTGTTCTTGCTGAAGGAACATACATTATACAGTGAAAATGTTGTGGTAACAGTGCTTACTGGTGATTGAATTATCTGTAGTTTCTTTGTGTATGTTATTTTGCAGGGTATATATAGCTGCCGTTTCTTTGCTATTCTTGCAGTTTGGGGCTCTTTGGTGGGCTCTTTACTTTGTTTCGTCAAGGTAATTCTCATATTTTTTATTCGTTGTATCTGGGTGTTCTCTCATTTGTAGTTCGATTGGTGTTTTTTTAGTTTCAAATTTCGGTTCTTTTTCTTGATTATGTCCAAGCACTAATGAATTGATACTAAGAAGCTACATCAGTGTTGGGACAGATAAAGAAGTGTCACGTTTAATGTCTTCCTGGCTTATCGCACTTTAAATCTTCAAGTGTGTGATTATTTGCCTCCATGCTTTAAACCTGTAAAAATAATTCAAGCATGATAGATAGACTAGCACGAGGGAAATCAGGAGTCCTTTCTGAAATAGTATGCATATGGGGTTGTATGTGGTTTTGAATGTGTTACTTTGATGTTCTCTAGAATCTTGTGTCTTTTCTAGATTTGGAAGGCCCGTTTTAGCGACAAAATACAGTCACTTTGATGTTGCCAGCCAATTGAGGCATATAGTGTGCATGAGATATGTTTTTCAATCGTAATTTCAGTCTATTGAAGATCCCAAAGGATAGTGGTATGTTTTGTTGGCAACATGATTGTGGGCTCAGCCTAAACAGAAAATTCACCTAGTTTTGGCCAACACAATTTTGATTGAAATGAAATGATGATGCTTTGGGCCTTGGTATACATCGGGTTGGATCTCTTATACTCTTTTCTTGGCTACATTATCAAAAGTTTTGCTGGCTACCTTATCTATACTGTGTATTTTTGTTAAAGTTATGTTCCTTCAGTTGGTGTAAATAATTGCTTCTTGTATTTTTTTTCCTTTTGTAGACTGGTGTCCTGTGGGAAAATATAATTTTACTTGTATAGTTTGGCTGTACATTTGATGTTCTTACTCATGTTGATAGATGTTACTTTTTGTTGTAAGTTCTCCTGGAGGTAATGGGCTTGACATGCTGCATTTGCATATTTACCGACTTTCAGGATAATTAAATCTTTGTCAAAGTTAAAAATTTTTAGTGAGCTGATAAAGAGCAAATCTTAAATTGAAATACCAAGAAGAAATGGTCTGCTGAGCATTAGTGGTTTGAAATTCCAACCAATCAGATTTGATTTGTCTAAGAATGTTGAATTAGATAATGAATACCCTTGAGGAAAGTAATTTGATCATAATATCTTGTAGAGTATCTGAATCTCCCTGCAACTTATGAAGGAGCATTTCATTCTGATACAATGGATTGTAAGATTATCCTAAGTGTTTATTTTTAATATGTCGCAGGGTTGCGCTTATGTGGTAGCTTCATTCCAAGAGTATTTTGTGAACCGAGCGAAGGTGATGTTTTCACTTGTTGAGGCCCTTGGTACGTGTGATACATTCGTTGTCTCAAGTTTCTTTTGTTTGTAAATCTTCTTTCCATTTCCCTGTTTCAGTCATGGTCTGTTGATGCAAAAGTATGGTGATGAAATTCTTATTTGATTGCGGTAACAAGAGATTGAGGCGAGATGAACTTTACTGTCAAAAACCAATATATATGAATGCCAGAAGTAAAAGAGAAAATTTAGTAATTTGTGTAGGCAAAATATTGTCAAGTGAGGGAATGATGACTAAAATATTGGAACTATGTGGCTATATTTTTCTCGAAAAATAAATTGCTTTTTCTATCTATGCATGTGCTCTGGTTCCTTATTTCTTCTGGTCTTTCCAGTCTAATTGCAGATAAGCAAAGAATATGAATCCTCATGCAGGTTTGTGAAATTTTGTAGCATTACGCCAATGAAGTATGCTTAATAATATTAACTTCATAGTATTATAGGCTCACACCGTGCAAAAAGATATCTAAGGCAAAATTTTTGGTCCAAGCACAAATTGATCAAGTATTATAGACTGAACAATATTAGTGTGAAGATGAAGGACTACTATATGACACATGACCATAGTAACTAGTACGAACCTGAACAAAACAGTAAAAGCTATCTCTTACCCATACAAGTGCCATTCTAGGAAGCACTATGATCAGAGATGACAAGCTGTACATATAGTATTTAATCTTGAAAGATAAATGATAAGTTAATTAGGAAGACAAAACGTGTGTAGGTGTGGGAAAAGAATTTGTTAGATTAGTTTAAATAGGATCTATATATAAATGATATGTATAAAAATGTAACTACACTTGTGAGTGAGGACATTTGTATGGTATTGGGTGAATTCCCGATAATAGCATGCACTAGGTTCATTTTTTGAAAATGTTTGACCACAAGTAGAGTTCAAACTGGTTTTAAGTGAGGAGTGCCAACCATTGAGCTACAACCCTCTTGTCCGTAGAGTGTCACTTTGGTAGTCATAGAAGTAGGTCAATATGAAAAGTTTTGAAAATTTTGCATCTCTTTCAAGATAGGGAATGACATATTACAGCATTTAGCGGGTTGAACAAATCCGCTACATGCTGTTGAGATTAAAATGAAAAATGAGTTACTCCTTTATAAGACTTGTGAAGCTTTATAAAATCAAGGGTGTATTGTATGGATGGTATTTTGCATCTCTTGTATTAAAAATGTAAAATGGTGTCTTAGAAATGTAAAAAATTGCATGAAAATTGAGCTAAAACATAAAACACATCTTCAGATGATTGTCCAAACTGGCAAAACTCTTATTTAAGCCAAAAAGAATCTTGAGCATAAAGAGATCTTCCAAGGAAACCAATATCCAACTTCAAGAACCAAAGTAAAACCTTAGCTATGCCAAAACTAAATTCTTTAAAGAAGCATGTAACTTGGCTTAATAATGCCACAAGTTAAGTACGTTAGAAAAAAGTGTCTTTCTTGCAAAAGTCATACTTGTTATACAAAAGACCTTACAACCAAATAAACAATCTTCTATCATAATTTTATTCAGTAATCCATGATAAGTTTTAGTATAACAGCCCTTGGATTGGTGCAGTTCAGCCAAGCTTACTACAAGAGAAGAAACAAAACAATAAAATTTTAGGACTGTATGTTTGAGACATGTTTTGGATGTTGTTTTTGTATGGGGAATTGAAAAGTTGTGTTGGAAATTGGAAGTGTGTATTGGAAAATGGGAATAAAAACTGACAACATGTTTTGAGTGAGCAAAAGAAACAGGCCTGTGGAATTGGTTTTAGATAACTCTCAAAAACTAGTTACTTAGTTCTTCTAAGCTCTATAATTAGGAAACATTCTGGAAATGACCTCTTATATTGAATTTGAACAGATAATAAATAGAAAAGGCAACAAAAGCCATATGGAAACAACCGATGCAATTTAAATGGAGATTTGGGCTAGCCTTATTCTAAAGAATAACCAACTTACTAAATAATTTTTGGGCTAACTTTGAGACTCAAAATTAATTAAGCTCAACTTTCAGGTTGAGTAACTTTGATCTCCTCATTCTTGGACTACACTTGAGCTTATGGGGTAGTAGTCTCTTTAAAGTTGGCCGAAAAGGCTTTTCAATTTAGTTGATTCTTGACTTGCGTATCTTTAGTTTGATCTTTGTGGAACTCATTTTGATTTGAATACAGAACTGATAATTGAGTTGCCCCTCTAGATTCAATATCAGGTGTCTCCTCCGCAGATAAAGTCCACTGGGATGGGAGATGTTTGTATTCGGCAGTTTGTTTAAACTGCTTTAGGATAATCGTGGTTACAATAAGGTTGTTTCTGTTAAATGCAGACTAGGTCGGTAGCATACAGATGATCCATGTGGTTATTGTTGAGCATTTTGGGGAGGCAACTTATTTCTTGAAAGCATATGTAGTAAATTGTCAATGCTCTCTTCATTGTGGTGGATAACATTACTTACATGTGAGAGAATCTGGTCCAAGTATGCATTGATTGAAATTGTGCAATAACCAACAAGTGTTTTTTATGAATCAACCAATTATATTCAGACTCGTTTTCGCTTTTCTGAGTTCAAATTATCAGGTTTCTGATATTTTTGCACATTGTTGAGTATGTTACATACCTGCTTTCTTACTATAAGTTCATTGGCATGAGAGTTGAGCGCAAGTTCTAGTTTAAAATCCCATGATCAGAAATTGTTTTGAGTGCTGATTCACAAATCCTAAACCAGGTTTTGGGTTTCCAGTGACAAGTCTGGCTTTAGGAAATAGTGGATTTTTCAAACCAATTTGAATTGCTATTAGGAGCATAATTTGCTCGTTGTATGATCTCTGTGTTTTCTCTTTTCCTATTAGATGTTTATCTATTAGGAACAGTGATGTTGGTTTTCGGGATGGGACTGTATGAGCTCTTCATCAGCAACCTTGACAAGGAAAAATCATTCTCGGATGAAAGAGTTCCTTATAAATCCAATTTCTTTGGTTTATTTACTCTAAAGGTAAGTCCAAATCCTTCCACTTAGTAGCCAAATACAAGATTTATGTTGAAGCTAGCTGGGAATTGAGGACAAGAAAATGGTGGTTTCTTGTTAGATATGTAAATGCTTCTTTGTTTCTTCTCTCAGGAACGACCACAATGGTTGAAAATTGAATCTGTGAATGAGCTGAAAACCAAACTGGGCCATGTAATTGTGATGCTACTTCTTATTGGTTTCTTTGACAAGACTAGGAAGGCAGCAATTCTTTCCCCTGTTGACTTGCTTTGCTTCGCGGCTTCGGTACTCCTCTCATCTGGCTCCCTATATCTACTGTCAAAACTCTCTGAAGAATAAACTCTTTTGTACAATAACCACTGCTTGCTGAGATCTACTCAAGACATTCTCATCTCTGTTCTGTTCTGAGTTTTGGTCTGTCTATAATGGAGATTTTGTAAGTATTGTATGTACTTGTTCAATGATTTCCTCTGTTTCAACTAACTCATGTGTAGATGAGCTGTATTTCACAAATTACTGCTGTAAATCATTGGGATGAATGGTCCTTCAATTTTATATCTTGTTCTGGTATCAGTTTTGCTTCCGACTCAACTTGGTCCCTTAATTTTAGGCCAAATTGTTTTTTTGTTCCCTCTTAATATGAGTAGTCGCGCTTTTGGTCTTAAATAATAGTACGACTGCACTATTGGTCCCTTAATATTTTTTTATTAGCATTTTTAGTAATTTTTTACGAAAAAATTTATAAGATAACGGATTAATATCTAATTTTTTTCTTCAAAATGATTTGTAACATAATATTTTCAACCAATTTTATGATCCGGATCCTCATGAATGTTCAACCCATTTAGGATTTCGGCCGTCATTTTGGATTGTGAGTCGTTGAACATTCATGAATAATCGAATCATAAAATGGATTGAAAACATCATGGTACAAATCATTTTGAAGAAAAAAATTAGGTTTGACTAGCGATCAAATGAGTTAATCCGTTATTTTCTAAACTTTTTCGTAAAAATGACTAAAATATAAAAAATGTTAATGGACCAATAGTAAAATCGTATTATTATTTGGGACTAAAAGCGCAATTACCTAATGGACAAAAAAGCAACCTAGCCTCAATTTTATAGTTGGTAGTTGAGTTCAATCAATTACCACATACATAATAAGTCTTATTTTCTTTATTAGGAAGAAATGCAAGGTTATATAGTATGACCTGGTGTCAAATTTAGTTCTTAATGTTTTTATATTGAGCGCATTTAGTTCAATAAATATTTTTTTTAACATAGGTAGCATATACGTGTTATCCATATGGCACAATTGTTAAAAATTCAAAAAAAGTAAAAATAGCAAATTTAGTTTATGAAAGTATGAAATTTAATCTTAAAAATTTTTAAAATTATTAACTATACTTTTTAATTTTTACACTTTTTTCTCCATCAACATTAAACTCACTACCAATATAATTTGGGACCCACACCTACTCCACTATATATATATATATATTTGGTACAACGAGGTTGTAGCCTAACATGAATCGAATTCAAAACGTATTGTCTTAAGTGAGGGGTATCAACCACTGAGTTACAACATTTGTCTACCCTACTATATTACCTCCATTATTATCTTATTATTATCAATTATTATTAATAAAACTATTATATTTAAATCTTAAATATAAAAAATAATTTTATTATTTAAAAAATAAAATAAATAATTATGAAATTACAAAATAATTATATAAGAAATTAATTATCATTAATTAAACAATACATTGTAAATGTATATTAAATCATAAAATAACATAATATAACATTTTATTCCAATATCAGAAATCTTCGATATAATAAAATTTTAAAATTAATTAAAAATAAATAACAAAATTATTTTTTTCACAATTAGTGCAATAGGATAAAAAAAAATAAAAATAGAAGACAAAAAAAGGGGGCGTGGCCCCTTCAAGTACAATTGCATCTTTCAAAAATATTTCTGAAACGCTATTTGTAGCTCAAAAACGCTATTTGTAGCTCATAAAAAGAGGTAAAATGACTAAAGTAACCCCGAACTAAAAATAATAAATTTTTAAAAGACAAATTTCGGAAAAAGTCACTCGACCCATGGATGTCGCGACATGAAATTAAGTAATAACCATGGTACAAACTTTAAAATGGGACGCAAATACCATGGCACGAGAGAAAAAACGATGCGCCCGGCCATGGAGCCGAACGCATGGAGGAGGCGCCCGACCATGGTGCCGGACGCCCCATCCATGCGTCCGGCCATGGTGCCGGACGCATAAGTTGTGCGTCCGGCACCATGGCCGGACGCATGGATGGGGCGTCCGGCACCATGGTCGGACGCCTCCTCCATGCGTCCGGTCCATGGTCGGAGGCAAAAAACCGGGCGTCCGGTTTTTATATATATATATATGGACTTCCAAAACATTGCAGCATCTTCATTCTTTGAAAATTTTAGAAACTCTCATCTCTCAAAAAAATCCATGGACAGACGCCAAGGTGCTGGAGGAGAACAACCCAGGCGGCACGGAGCAGGAAAAGGCTTGATGATTGGCCAGGTAATTTTTTAAAATTTATCAGTAAATTTGCGGCGGCGGCGGAGGACACCGGACGGCCGGCTGTCCGGTCCATGGACCGGACGGACGGCTGTCCGGCCGATGGACCGGACGCCCGGCTGTCCGGTCGATGGACCGGACGGCCGGCGTCCGGTCGATGGACCGGACGCCCGGCGTCCGGTCGATGGACCAGACGCCAGGCGTCCAGTCCATCATCTGGACGCCGGGCGTCCGGTCCATCGACCGGACGCCTGGCATCCAGAAGATGGACTGGACGCCTGGCGTCTGGTCCATCGACCGGACGCCCGGCGTCCGGTCCATCGACCGGACGCCGGCCGTCCGGTCACCGGACAGCCAGCGTCCGGTCAATGGACCGGACGTCGGCGTCCCGATTTTTTTTTTATAATTTATATTAATTTTAATTGATTAATTATTTAATTATTGTCGTTAATTTTAATTTTTAGGTACTTTTAATTATTTCAATTAGTATCGTAATTATTAAATTCAACTATTGAACTTACGTGTGTAATGTGTAGATTATTTATTTGTATAATTTATCAATGTTTGTTTTGGTTACTTTGAATTAATTATTTAAATTAGTATTTAGTTGTTTGAGTTAATTATTGAACCTATGTGCCTAATGTTAAAATTATTTATTTGCACATATGTTATTTGTTTTTTATGGCTAATTTGAATTATTTGAAATATTGTTGAATTTAGTTCACTAATTTTATAACAATTTAATTTAATTATTGTTAACTTACTTTTCGAATTATTACTTGTTTTGCAGCCTCCGGATGTACCTGCACCGCGACAGCGGCCTACTGTTTCGAATCGGAAGAAGAGAGCAAATAGGGGTAGCTCATCCCAGAATTGGATGGATGAGCAGCAATACGAAGGAGGTACGGAGCATGACACACACGGGGAGGATTATATCATTCCCAGTTCGGATTACCTCACTGGTGGTGAGCAGTACATCCTAGGCGGGCATGATTTTTTCCTCGGCGGGGAGGATGAGCACATAGGCGAGGAGGACGAGCATAGAGGTGGAGGTGGGGAGGAGCAGATGGATAGTGGAGAGGATCATGAGGATAGTGGAGATAGTGGGGATGAGGAGGGCGATGATGTGCATATCCGCGAGGAGAACGTCTCTCAGATTCGCAGCAAATCTGATGGGCGTTTTACAGCTAAAGGTACATGCTTACAAATCTATAACTATTTAGGGTTAAAATTGAATTACTATATTGGAATTTGCATTCGTAATTTATGCATATTTACTTGTTATTTTACTAAGTGTCTTTCATATATGTGACTTGATATATTTTTTTCAACATTTACATATTTAATGTACAAAATATTTATATGATTATTATTAATTATAATTGTTTGTGGCCTTTATTAAAATTCGGTTGAATGGTGGTAATTATATATATATATCATTTTTTGTTAAATTAGAGAAAAGAAAGCGTGCAAAAGTTGTTGAGGAACAATGGCGGGTTACTACGCCTTGTATTGGTGGCCCTAGGGATGGGTCTGTGATCCCTAGTTGGCTGGGTCATGTGGCATCGCGGTACGTAGACCCCAACCAACCACTTAGGGAGCCCTTTAGGTGTAAGAATAGGGCCAGGGTGTGTCGTAAGTTGGTGGACTGGTATGGCGAGATGCCCGATGATTGGCGGTTCACACTGAGGGGGACAGGTCTGGCCCACTTGCCTTCGACCATGTTTAGGTCTATAGATATACCTCTTATATGCGCATTTATCGAGCGGTGGCAGCCAGACACCAACACCTTCCATCTTCCGTTTGGGGAGATGGGGATACTGCTCCATGACGTGTTCGAGATACTCCGCATACCTGTAGATGGTGAGTTGCTGGACGAGGTCGTGGATTTGGATATCATCCAGGGATTTTCTAGAGATATTCTTGAGCTTTCTTCTTCCAGTCGCTCTACATGGAAGGAGTATTATACGAGTGGGGCTATTGTTACTGAGAAGGTTTTTGAGCGTCGGAGGCATGGTGGTGATCGGAGGCATCCGGTGTTTGATATGGAGGCGTGGCTGTGGGTTACCATAGGCGCTTGTTTATTCCCAGACAAGAGTGGGAATAAGTTTAGGCCACACTCCATTGTGCAGATTAGGGACAACATCGAGGGTGTTGGCCAGTTTTCATGGGGTTCTGCTACACTCGCTTGGCTATACAGGCAGTTAGGTATAGCTAGTAGAGGTGGCATTTCGTCTATGGCCGGATGTCTTACGTTATTACAGGCCTGGATATATGAGTATTTTCCAGTATTTAGACCCCAGTCCGCGCCCATGATTGTTCCTCCGCATACCCCGCGCGCTAAATTGTGGAAGGTTGGCACCCGCGTCGACAAGGGATGGAGTATGACTGAGTACCGGGAGCAGCTCGATAGGCTGACAGTCGATGAGGTATGTTAATAAATATTTGTTTTATTAAAATTTACATATGCTGTTTGAAGTTACATAGGTAGTATTTTTAATGTATTTTGACTTCATCATGTAGGTGACCTGGTTGCCCTATGGGCCGGATCCTCACGTGCGCATGGAGCGGACCATTTTTAGAGGATTAATAGCATATGGCGAGTTTGTGGAGCCATATATGCCCGATAGATGCGTCCGACAGTTGGGATTCGTTCAGAGAGTCCCCAATAGGATACTCCGGCCTACTGATTGTCTTCGGCCATATCATGGGAAGACTTACAAGGTTGAGTTCGCTAAGGGAATGGCCCGGGATCTATGGGATTCTGCGGATATTTATTGCATACGGACTGATAGGCTACAGTCCAGTATTGAGAATCCCGGCTCATGCGACGTCACTTACATGGAGTGGTACGAGCAATACTCTCATCCCCGGCTTTTGCGTGACATCCCACTCAGTGACCCGAATCGCGTGCCATCGCGCGCCAATTCTGAATATGTAAGTTTTGTATTTTTAAATGTATTATAATTATAATAATGGGTTCAAGTTATTTATTATAGATATTCATTTTTGATATTTGCATTTTTCAGTGGGTCAGAGAGTACGAGAGGGTCGCTCAGAGGCATGTCGCAGTTATTAGAGATGCAGGCATCCCCCAGGCGGAGGAGTACGATGCAGAGCTGGCCAGATTGATGCATAGATGGCGCATATCTAGATGATAGTTAGGAGTATTATCATTATTGTAGTACATTTTCATTTGATCTACTATTATTGATTTATGCACATCTTGATATAATTGTTAAGTAATTGTTAACATTTTTGTAGAACATTTTCAGTTGATCTATTATTATTGATATATTTCGTTGTTAGTGTGTGCCAATTAGCATATACTACGTCTACATACATACGCACAAAATAGTATTTAAAAAAAAAAAAAACAATTATTTGCCTCAACATAGTCAGATGTACAAAATCATGGGCATATCCCATCCCACGCTGTAACCCTATCCACAAACTCATCTGACGTTGCAAACGCAGCCAGCCTTGCATCGCGATAACGATGCCAGATGCGGATCAATGGTGGAATAGGACCATTAGGGATCAAACTTACACTAATAAAATGCATATTCCGAACGTGCGCAATGCATATTTCCTTATCCGGTCGAACGGCACCTTCTACCACCCTCAAAGGCAAGACAGAGAAACAAGAAGCTGTACCTTGATCGCTGAGGTGGACGACCAATGCGTTCGCGAATGTTGCGATAGGAAATAAGTCCTCTGGTGTGTGCATCCAATATTCCATCCCACATGAAGGTGCCCGATGTATTATCCTTTGCGCTGCCCACTCTAAACCCTGCTCCTCCGGGATCTCATTCGGTGCAAAAGCAGCGAAAATATTTCTGTACACATCTTGATTACTTATAATTTCCCCGTATGCCACCATCCGAACCGTTGCCCATAAATCCTGGTTCCCGTATAAAGAATGTGCCACAGAACGAAAACCACAATTGCCATCTGACTTTACGTCCAAATACCCAGTGCAATAAGGGTGGATATACCTTGGCAATAGGGGAAAGCTACGAACCTCTTCTCTATCATCATCAAAATGCAATCTGCGACCCGATGAACCTGATCGACGCATCATTCTCTCGAAGGTGCTCTGTGTTCTCATCACAGATGAATGTAACCTTTGACGACCGCGAGATGTTGACAAGACAGCAGGCTCACAACCACTATTCCTGTCAGGAAACACTGCTCCCTCCATTGAGACAAGCATCTGGCGCATCATTGCAGCTGGACTGTTTTCAAATCTTGGTATGATTTCTTCACGGATATACCTGTTAATAAATATAATATGAATATAGAGGCGACATATATATATATTATGAATATAACATGCGAATCAACAAACATACCTGAGCTCTGCAGAAATAGTATTCGAATCCACTTCAAAGGGTACGATCTGCAATCTTTGCCAAAATTCGTGAACCATGTCGACTGTGACCTTGTCGTTCGCCTCCTTCAATTTGAATAGGTCGCAAGCACAGGGAATCCCATGAGTCACCTTGCAAAAGCACCGACAGCGCTCAAACACATGATCGCCCCACTTAATCATTTTATCAACCTGAATGCTGATCAAATCCATACAATGGTGCGACACATAACCATGCAACAGATCGTATGTACCCTGTAACTTATCAGTTGGTTTCGTCGACATGGATTCCTCAAGTTTTCCCCTAAAACAACATATATACGTGTGCGTATAAATTTACATGAAAAAATGTACAAAATATATTTTTATACAGTGTAAAAATAAATATGTAGTCTTCACAATTAATGAATGTACCTGATATGAGATAACTGGTGCATGACATGGGCGTCAATCACACCAAAGAGCGTGTCCAGTGCTTGGGTCCCAGAATTCATCCAATCCTTCAGTGAAGCATGAGTACTCTCGACTCGATTGCTACTGGTATTGCCAAGGTGGAGAAATTGGTTTGTCCAAGCGTTACAAATCTTATCCTTGTGGTAAAGCCATGTACCCTCCAAGTATACGACAGCGGCACGCGCAAGAGTTGAGTAACTATCCTTGAAAAGCTGTAATAACATACCATACTCTTGCACTGTGGGTGCATTAATAAGTTTCTTCCACATGCCTTTCACGTCGGACCTCAACTTATCATCGCGAATCTTTTTCCTCAGCATGGCATCAACATCGCGGTCTATGTGCCACAAACATAACAGGTGGTGTGAATGTGGAAAATGATCCGCTATAGGCTGAAGCAAGCCCATCTCTCGATCTGAGACTATTGCACTTGGTATTTTCTCTTCATCCAACAAAAGCCTCAAATTCGACATCACCCAATCATAGGTATCTCTTGACTCATCCCTCAAAATGGCAAATGCAATATTGAAATTTGTATTGGTAGGAGTCATACCTATTATCTGGAAGAGTGGCATCTTGTACTTATTTGTCTTGTAAGTGGAATCAACCACAATAACCCAATAATAACGGTTGAACATCTGGATGGATACTGGATGCGCCATAAATGCATGAGTGATCGCATTAGTGCCAGGTTCCTTCAGAGTCCGCACCATATAATGCTTCTCAATAGCCAAACGAACAAATTCTTCCCCAATATCTCTACCTTCCAAATTTGATCTCCTGTTCTGCGACTTGTTATTGGTAATATGCCTGATTGTAACATTGTCTCTGGGAAACTCCGCATCAATCATTGCCTTCACCATTTTTGGCTTAACATTTGCTTTATCCAACCGATTAGCCAAAACCCTTGCATCATCGCTCATGAAACTAAATTGCCTGTGACCCTCTGGATAGACTATCCCAGGGTGGTTATGCATCGACTCATGCCCAGGAAATACTCGGATCCACCAACCATAATTCGGCACTTGCAAGCAATATAATTTGAACGGGCAACCACATCCTTTGCGCTTTGTATGCTGCCTTTGTGTCGGTGCAGGGCCTTGCTCAATAGGATTTCTAAAGCGCGCGCAACGATATGTGACCCCATTCCTCTTTGGATTCCACCCTGCGCAAACCAGCTCGAACCGTAATTCCTTCGCTACGTCCTTGCAATGCTCAAATGCATTTTCTTCAGTAGCAAAGTATACAGGCGAGGAAAAAAGTGCGCTCAAATCTTGCGACAAATCGGGAAGATCAACTGGATCCTGCATAATTTGTAACAGTAACGTAAGTTCAATTTTTTAATAATAAAAATTAAAAATAAAAATGAATAATTACAATATTAACACTAACGAATACTACGAAATACCATATAATAAAATATTATTTAAATATAGCAAGCATGGTTGAAACGCCATTTTGGGCGTGTGTACCATGGTATCACACGCCCAAAGTGGGCGTTTCTGCCATGGAACAAACGCCCAGCGTTTGTTCCATGGTTCAAACGCCCAAAGTGGGCGTTTGAACCATGGAACAGACGCCAGGCGTTTGTTCCATGGTTCAAACGCCCAAAGTGGGCGTTTGCACCATGGAACAAACGCCCAGGGTTTGTTCCATGGCTCAAACGCCCACTTTGGGCGTTTGAACCATGGAACAAACGCTGGGCGTTTGTTCCATGGCATTCACACACATATTTCAGTCCATGGTGCACACGCCCACTTTTTCGGTCCCTTCCATGGTATCCACGACCACATTTTTATTCCTTACCATGGACGTCACTACTTCTTTGGGCGTTTGCACCATGGAAAATACGCCCAAACTGGGCGTGTGTACCATGGAATTCGCTAACAAATCGAACGACAAAAAAATACGAAAAAAACGTACAATTTTTCCGAGAATATTCGACCAATGCGTTCGCTTCAACGTAAATCTACGCCGATTGTGATGTTTTCTGCAATATTTCTCTTTGATTTAGGGTGTTTTTGGATTGTGAAATGAATTTATAGTATATTTTGAATGAAGGATAAAGTTGGAAGTTTACAAAATTTTTTGAGCTACAAATAGCGTTTTTGAGCTACAAATAGTAATACCCAAAATATTTGAACGGTGCAAATGATTCCACCTTCACCCTTGATGTAGATACCCTACCAATAGTCTCTCCCTAATTATTAGTAGGAGATTATTTTAAAATTATTTAACAAATAATTATTTTTCAAATCCTAAACCCTAAAATCACCTGATAAAACTGAGTCAAACGAAGTCAAAATCGATCGATCGATCTAGTATTAAATAGTCAAAATTATAAAAAAATTTAATTTTACATTGATATAAATAAAAATAAATTTAAAACAAAAAACTTTTGTCAAATTTTTGGTAAATAATTTAAATGTTTTAATTTTACATTGATATTTTTTAGTTTTTTAAACTCAAAAAATTATTATTATTATTATTATTATTATTATTATTATTATTTGTACAAAGATAGAGGCAAATTTGTCTAACATAACACTTAGGGGTGATCATTAATCGGGTGTACCCGATTAACCCGCCTGAACCAATCAGTTTGGGTCTTTCGTTTCAGGTTAGTCGGGCCATTTAGGTTATTCGATTGGATAATTGGGTATTGTGTTCGGTTTTTGGGCGGGTGTGGTTTTGAAATTTCTTATTCGGTCCCCACCCGAAAACCGGATAAGGTGTATATATAGATTAAATTATATTTTGGTTTCTAACATTTGGTCAAATAATTTTTTTTGGTCCCTTACATTTAAAAATGATTTTTTTGGTCCATTACATATAAAATATGTATTATTTGGCCCCTTATATTTTAAAAGTGTATTATTTAGTTCCAGTAATTTATATTTTATCTAAACTATCTCAATTTTATTTATGAATAGTATACAATAATTTTTCAATAAAGAATATAATAATTTAAAAATCAGTTCATACATTAACAAAATTTAAAATTTAAGTCAGGTTATGAAAACCTGAAATGGTTTTGTCTCTATTTAGTGAATTTCATATTAGTTATTTATAAATTTTAATAGTCTGATTTAAATTTTTGATTTTTTTAATAGTTAGATTAATATATAGATTGTTATATTATTCATTTTCGAAGTCTAATAGACTGTAGATGAATAGAGTTGAAGTAATTTGGACTGAATCAAAAATAGAGACTAACTAATACATATTTTAAATGTAAAGACAAAAAAATTATTTGATATAATGTAAGGGACCAAAATCATCCTTTAATCATCTATATATGGTAATTTATAGGACCACCATGCAATTTTACTCCTACTTTAGCGCGCTACAGTGCCTTCCTTCCTTTTGTTATTTTTGCTATTTTTTATTTTATTTTTTTACCTTCCTCATTGAGATTTTTTTCAGTCTGTTTTTTTCTAAACAATTCAGTATTTTTTTTAATGTTTTTCAATTTTATAAAAAAAAATATTTTTAAATTATCATTTTATTTGTTTTATAATTAAATAATTTTAGATATTATGATACATATTATGGACATTTTTGTTATATGATATGATTTCTTTTTATATTCTTGATCTGATAACTATAGTCTGTTGATTTGATGTCTACTATTTGGTGATCTGATGTCTATATAATCCTGATGTGATCTCCCTTGTTAAGTATGTTTTAGTTCTATTGTATGATTTCTTTTATATTTTTTATCTGATATCTATAGTCTGTTGATATGATGTCTAGTATTCTCTGATCTGATGTCTACATAATCTTGATGTGATCTCCCTTGTTAAGTATGTTTTAGTTCTATTGTATGATTTCTGTTATATTTTTGACCTGATATCTATAGTCTGTTGATCTGATGTCTAGTATTCTCTGATCTGATATCTATATAATCCTGATGTGATCTCCCTTGTTAAGTATGTTTTAGTTCTATTGTATGATTTCTTTTATATTTTTGATCTGATATCTATAGTCTGTTGATCTGATGTCTAGTATTCTCTGATCTGATGTCTATACAATCATGATGTGATCTCCCTTGTTAAATATGTTTTAGTTATATTGTATGATTTCTTTTATATTCTTGATCTGATATCTATAGTCTGTTGATCTGATGTCTATATAATGCTGATGTGATCTCCCTTATTAAGTATGTTTTAGTTCTATTGCATGATTTCTTTTATATTCTTGATCTGATATCTATAGTCTGTTGATCTGATGTCTATATAATCCTGATGTGATATCCCTTGTTAAGTATGTTTTAGTTCTACTGTATGATTTCTTTTATATTCTTGATCTGATATCTATAGTTTGTTGATCTGATGTCTATATAATCCTGATGTGATCTCCCTTGTTAAGTATGTTTTAATTCTATTGTATGATTTCTTTTATATTCTTGATCTGATATCTATCGTCTGTTGATCTGATGTCTAGTATTCTCTGATCTTATGTCTATATAATCATGATGTGATGTCCCTTGTTAAGTATATTTTAGTTCTGTTGTATGATTTCTTTTATATTTTTGATCTGATATCTATAGTCTATTGATTTGATATCTACTGTCTTATTATTTTTTTAAAAAAAGTATTTTTTTAAAAATGACTGTGCGTCAAAAAAAAAAACTGTAGCGCAACTGTGAGTAAAATTCACCCTACTCCTATAAGCCCACCACCGTAAACGGACTCATCTATATATATATATATATATATGTATATTATATATATAGAAATCCTAATACTCTTCATTTTCTTCGTAGCCCAGCACACTTCATCCTCCAACCTTTCTTTCCTCTCAACCTCACTACACCATCCTCTCCTTCCCGCCGTTCCTCCACCACGATGCCAACGACACCTTCATCTCTCTCATTCTACGACGGAGCTTCTTCCCTTCCTCTTCTTCCATCAACCCTTTCACCACATTTGCAACCTCCACCCACCCCACCACCCCGCTCTCGTCGGCCTTGGGTCTTAGCGTCCTTTGTCCACTCATTCCTGATGTTCCTCCATCACGATGCCGACGACACCCTTTGTTTCTTCTATTCTCGCAGCCACCCGCCAAATCCCCTTTCTCTCAGTCTATTCTCGCTAGCCAAAAGCCAGTAACGCCTCCCTTGTTTACGCGAAGAAGAAAATTTTGGCTCCCATCACTTACAGCGAAGAAGAAGAAAATTTTGGCTTCAATCCCCTTCCACTCTTTTTTTTTTTTGCTAACGGCAAATTTGGGTTATAAAATCGATTAGGTTTGGTTTGTTGGAGGAGCTTTGTTATCCCGCTTTGCTGATTTATTGCACAAATTTGGTTGTGAAAGTAGAGCTCTTTGTTTTTTTCCTTTTGTGTTTTTGCAGTTAGATGCGTGCAGATGTTTGTTGGTTGTGCTTGATAATTTCTTGACTTCCTCACCCGAAGCTTCTAGATGGCTAAAAATCCTTATTGAAGTGCAAGTCCTTGGCCATAGCCTGAACTCTGCAGCTGTGTTCAAAAATTGTGTTTATTGGTTTGCAATTATAGTAGCATAAATTTCAGGGAGAAAATTTTTGGACTTAGTTGGTTTAATTCAACCCCGAACCAAAAAAAATCGAATAATAGTTCGGTTCTGTTTTGTACATATTGGTTCGGTGTTCAGGCGGTTCCAAAGAGTTCTAAAAACCAATTAACCCGAACTGAATAAACCAAATAAGCCACCACCTGCCCTATTGAACATCCCTAATAACACTGCGTAAATACACAACCATATACATCATGTCTACTCCTGGTACGACTCAAACACTCTTCTGTGCTCCTAAGTGCCTCCGGTGTGATCTGCGTTAGGACTCAAACTCAGTGATTCCGTGCTCTTAAGTGTTCCCGGTGAAAGATTATTTACTCGGACCCCGTCAAAAATTTACTTTCGTATTACGCATTTCAGAATTAGAATCTTTGACCAGACCTAGACTCTAGCACAATCGCTATTCCAATCTTTCCTTAAAATAACATTGCGCAGGATCTTTGTATGCACTTATTCGATTTATCACGCAACAAAATAATTTATAATTTAAAGCGGAAACATAGAAAGTACCTCTTAAAGCGTGTTACTCAGGTGATCGCTTGTATGATTCAAGACTTTGATCGCACGTTGTGTGGGCAACGATCACCGAAAATTTTTTGCAACACGCCGCCACCTGAACTCAACTGTCGCCGCTGCTGCCAGATGAACTTCACCGCCGCTGCTGGAATTAAAGTGGCCCGCCGGTCCTCGGAAGTCACGCCGCAGCCGCCTGAGGGAGAAAATTGTTGTTTTCTCTCTCTAAATTCTCTCTCTAGTTTTCTTTTCTTGAAAACTAATGAATTGTATACTATGTAATTGCTAATCCCTTGTCTATATATAGAGTTACAAGAGAGACCCCAAGTTGGTTTATGATTGGTCTTCCTAATGGGTTTAGGTAATTAATTAGTTTCCAAATCCAATTAGGTAACCAATCAAATAGGATAATCCAAATCCAATTAGATTTCCTAATCTCTAGGATTTCCTAATTCTAATTGAAACTTAAGACTTAATTAATTAATTAAATAATTTCACTTTGTTAATTACTTAATTAACACTTAGGAATAATTAATTAAATAACTAATTCTACTTATTCAATTAACCCACTACAAAATTAATCGTACCACTAACGGATTAATTTTGGCACTACCATCCTACAGCAGAATTGCTTCCGGAATAACTAAATTAATTTATTCTTAATCTCCCCACATCAAAGATTTAGTGCTCGTTAATTTATTAATTTATTGATAAATTATTTAATTAACTTATTTAATTCTGAGACTAGTACCACTCGACCTTTTTACTATACCGGATATAAGTCCACCAACTGAGTTTAGTATAATAAACATAACGAGCTCATCTCGGGAGCATAATCACCCCGGACGCACCGGTACATGGTTTCCTTTCGACAAACAGCAGCACACCAAGTAACTAAACACGCACACCCAATCAACCGAGACTATTGGCCACAATTGACCTCATTGTTGGAGTTGAATACATAAGCTATACTTGTATTGTACATTTTCCCACTTAATATATCGATTTATGTTTTGGTTATATTTTGTTGTGCATTATTTGTCCATTATATTATGTAGTTAGATGATGAGGTGTCTTGTGTGGCACAGTAGATCTCATCATTGGTTAAAAGACATAATATATAAATGAGGTTCGTAACCGAGACAGCTTTGGACAAACTGTCGGTTTAGGTTATTATGTGATTCAGATAATTGGTTTGTCTAAACTAATTGAATCATATAGGTATGCCCGGGGCATATTGAACTTGACCATTTGGAATGATTTGTCTTGTACTGATTTAATAGAAAATTTGTTCTTAGTATTCTATCTCTTAATCCCTAGACTCGAGTGGGCATGATGATTAGACATAGTGTACTTTGATCCGTCAATGAGTGAGGTCAATTGTGGCCAATAGTCTCGGTAGGTTGGGTGCGCGTGTTTAGTTACTTGGTGTGCTGCTGCTTGTCGAAATGAAACCATGTACCGGTGCGTCCGGGGTGATGGTGCTCCCGAGATGAGCTCATAATGTTTATTATACTAAACTCATCTGGTGAACTTATGTCCGATATAGTAAAAAGGTCGAGTGATACTAGTCTCAGAATTAAAGAAGTTACTTAATTAATTTATCAGTAAATTAATAAATTAACGAGCACTATATCTTTGATGTGGGGAGATTAAGAATACATTAATTAAGTTGTTCTAGAAGCAATTCTAGTGTAGGATAGTAGTGCAATAATTAATCCTTTAGTGGTACGATTAATTATGTATTGTGTTATTGACAAAGGTAGATTTAATTAATTAAGTAATTAATTAATCCTTGTGTCAGTTGGTTGTGAATCATACCAGGAACTGGATTGGAATAAGTGAATCATTGTATTAGTTGGTTGTGAATCATACCAGGAACTGGATTGAGATAAGTGACTCCCCGTATCAGTTGGATGTGAATCAGTCCAGGAATAGGATTGAAGGAAATAGAAACCCAGTTGGAAGGCCAATCCTAAACCAACTTGGGGTATCTCTTGTAACTCTATATGTAGACAAGGGATTAGCTATTACACAATATACAATTCATAAGTTTTCAAGACATGAAAACTAGAGAAAGAAAGTCTAGAGAGAGAAAACATTTTCTCCCTCTAGCATAATCTCAGGCGGTCGGTTATTGTCCCAGGCGGCGGTCAGTGGTTAATTCTGGCAGGCGGCGGCGGCGGTTGAAATTCAGGCGGCGACGAGCTGCAAAATTTTTCCGACAGGTGGATTGTGGAGATTAGCTGATCAATTGTTCGTTAGATTGTTGCCCACACAACATACGAACAAAGTCTTGAGGCATACATGAGAATAACCTGAGTAAAAGCTTCAATAGGTAATCTTTATTCTTCCGCTTTTAATGAAGAATTTATTTGTTGCGTGATAAATCAAATAAGTACATACTAAGATCCTGCGCAATGTTATTTCAAGCAAGGGTTGGAATAGCGATTGTGCTAGCTTCTAGGCCTGGGCAGAGATTCCGATTCTAGAATGCGTAGCACAAAAGTGAGTTTCTGGCTAGGCCCAGGCAGATAATCTTTCACTCACCCATTGGCAGATCAAAGTAGCTATGTCTAATCCTCATGCCCGCTCAAATTTAGGGATTAAGAGATAGAATACTAAGAACGAATTGTCTATTAAATCAATACAAGACAAATCATTCTAAATGGTCAAGTTCAATACACCCTGGGCATATCTATATGATTCAATTAGTTTAGACAAACCAATTATCCGAATCACATAATAACCTAAACCAACTGTGTATCCAAAACTGTCTCGGTTACGAACCTCATGTATATATTATGTTTTTTAACCAATGATAAGATCTACTGTGTCACACAAGACACCTCATCATCTAATTGCATAATATAAATGGACAATTATACGCACAACAAATTAACCAAAACATTAAATCGATATATTAACTAGGAAAAAGTATAATATAAGCATAGCGTATGTCTTCAAACCTAACACCCGGCATGACTCAAACTCAGGACCTCATGATCCTAAGTTATGAGTGCCAACCACCAGGCCAACTCCTTCTTATCAAAAAATTATTTTTAAAAACTAAAAAAAGTTTGAAAGTTTTTAATTTTTTAATTTTTTAAAAATTTAATACTAAAAATATTCCAAAAAAATTAATCCAATTATTAGTAGCTATGAGACTGGAAGTTATATACAAGTCACTCAAGTTATACACTAACAATGTGGGACGAGATGTTACAGCACTTATCAATAATCTTGTCTAGACATTGTAAGTGATTCATGTTGTAATTTTATTCATTTTTGCTAACCCCAATGAGATCTTTTAATAATCCTCCAACCCTGCATTGGATGCCTTCCCTACTGCGACCCTAATCTAATTATCACTCGGAGGACTATCTTGAGAAACCTCAAAACGTTCTAACTCACTAGAACTTAGCATTAAGAGGTTGTTTGAAATAATGTTTTTTAAGTATGGTACAGATGAGCTTTAAAAAAAAAAAGATACATGAACCATTTTCGCAACAAAGGAAGTATTTCGTCTCAAACTTAATTCGTCTCAAACTTGAAAGCTCTTGTTTGGCTAGCTACTTGTGTTGCACAGGAAGCACATATTACCAAACCTAAGTTTCCTGCTAATGCAAATGCTGATTTTAAAAAGAAAAAAAAAATAGAAATGAATAATAAAAAAGAACAAGTCCCTGTTGGTTTCTCTCAATCAAAATGATTAATAAAACACACTAAGACCAATACGAGCTTCAAAAAGTCATAAAGATACAAAACATATAGCATTATAAATGAATGATAAAAAAAGATATACTGGTAAAAGTAGCATATAAATGGATTCGCATTTGGTCACAAATTATACCATGTACCTTTAGGTGTACCTGTTACTATATATAGTAATATTTGTCATACCAAGTGTACAATTTCTAATTTTGATAATTTTGATTCAATATATATAGTAATAATATGCCTAGTAGGTACTTCTGCCTAGTACGTATTGTTGGAGTAGAATACATAAGCTATGCTTGTATTGTATAGTTTCCCAGATTAATATATCGATTTGTGTTTCAGTCATATCTTGTTGTGCATTAATCGTCCATTTATATTATGTAAGTAGATGATGAGGTGTCTGATGCGACACAGTAGATCTCATCATTGGTTGAAAGATATAATATACAAATGAGGTTCGTAACCGAGACAGCTTTGGACAAACTGTTGGTTTAGGTTATTATGTGATTCAGATAATTAGTTTGTCTAAACTAATTGAATCATATAGATATGCCCGGGGCATATTGAACTTGACCTTTAGGAATGATTTGTCTTGTACTGATTTAATAGACAAATCGATCCTTGTATTCTATCTCTTAATCCCTAGACTCGAGCGGGCATGAGGATTAGACATAGTGTACTTTGATCTGCTAATGGGTAAGGTCAATTGTGGCCAATAGTCTCGGTAGGTTGGGTGCGCGTGTTTAGTTACTTGGTGTGCTGCTGCTTGTCGAAAGGAATGTACCGGTGCGTCCGGGGTGATGGTGCTCCCAAGATGAGCTCAAAATGTTTATTATACTAAACCCGACCGGTGGACTTATGTCCGGTATAGTAAAAAGGTCGAGTGGTACTAGTCTCAGAATTAAAGAAGTTAATTAATTAATTTATCAGTAAATTAATTTTAATTAACGAGCACTATATCTTTGATGTGGGGAGATTAATGAATATAATTTAATTAAGTTGTTCCGGAAGCAATTCTGGTGTAGGATGGTAGTGCCAAAATTAATACGTTAGTGGTACGATTAATTTTGTAATGGGTTAATTGAATAGGTAGATTTAATTATTTAATTGGTTAATTTTTCCTAAGGGTTAATTCAGTAATTAACAAAGTGAAATTAATTAATTAATTCATAAGGGTTAATTAAGTAATTAACAAAGTGAAATTATTTAATTAATTAATTAATTCTTAAGTTTCAATTGGAATTAGGAAATCCTAGAGATTAGGAATCTACTAGGATTTGGTTTATCCTATCAGATTGGTTACCTAATTGGATTTGGAAACTAATTCATTACCTAAACCCATTAGGAAGACCAATCCTAAACCAACTTGGGGTCTTTCTTGTAACTCTATAAATAGAAAAGGGATTAGCTATTCAAGACACACAATTCAATAGATTCATTATTCAAGAATCTAGAGAGATAAAATTCTAGAGAGAAAAATTTTTCTCTCTCCTAAAAGAATTTTATTAAGCAATTGGGGCGGCTGATTTTTGCTTACCTTGGCCGAAATTTTGCCTTGGTTTTGCTAGCCCCGTGTGTTGCTTTCTCTCTCTCCGGGCAGTGCGTTTGCAGTACGTGCTAGGTGCTGAGGCGCTGAATTTTTTTCAGCAGGTGGATTGTGGTGAGTTGCTGATCAATTAACTTCTAGATTGTTGCCCACACAACAAGAAGTCATAGTCTTGAGGCATACAAGAGAATCACCAGGTGCACGCTTCAAAGGTATTTTTCTAAGGTTCCGCTTTAATTATAAATTTTTGTTGCGTGGTAAATCGAGCAAGTGCAAACCCAGATCCTATGTGGTAAATTCTTTCAATTGGTATCAGAGCTTGGTTTAGGGGGTTCTGTGCTTGTTCGATTTATTACATGGTTTTATTTGCAGGTGGTTTAGAATCCCGACTATTATGGTTACGTTTGTATGGGTTTTAATTAAACTCCGGGACATGTTCGGATTTAATTTTATTATGAATGTTTGTAATAGTATAACCACGTGCTGGAAGCCGTGCAGGATTAGATTAAATCTGTAGTAGGATTTTTTCTATGTAATTTTGATTATTTAATTTTTTCCTAGAAAGCCTTGTAGTAGGAAAATTGATTTTTGTAACCGAAGGCGTTATGCTGGGCGACTTGAAATCGTGGGTTTTGGGTTATCGTGAATTTGTAGAAACCCAGAAAAACCCAGAACGAATTGCAAGAAAACCAAATAACGTGAGAAAAATGAAGGAGGAGATGGCGGCAGGAGGCGACGCCGATAACGACCGTCGGCAGCAGTCGCGCCGGCCGGGGAAGGCAACAGCAGAGCGCAGCAGTTGCTGCACGTAGTAGCTGCTGCGCGCTGCTGCTGGGCCCGCGCAATGCCACGCGCACACGGCCCATGCGGGCTGTGCGAGCGGGCAGTGTGGCCTTCCGGCCGTGCTGCGGCACGGGCGGCCCGTTCGGGCCGTTCGAGCTGTTTTTGGCCCGTTTTTCCTCCAGTTTTCATTTTTTGAAGTTCAAGACTCTCTCCATCGAGTGACGTGACGGGACACGAGATCAAGGCAAATGATGGAAGCAATTAAAACCATAATAGTCGGGAAATTTATTTTACGTATTTATTTCCCGTATTTATTGTTTTAATTTTTATGCTATATTTTAGATGCATGAATTAAAGCATGTCTGGTTTTATGGTTGCATATAACTTAGGTTAGTTAATTGCATGTTAAAACCAGAATAACCCTCAATTTGGAAATCTAAGTGGGAGCGGGTTGTTTTATATCCCCATGGCCACCATTACGGGTTCATATGCGATGTGGGTGGGCTTGCGCGTTGGCATTAGGGACCTTTCTCCATTCGGATGAGTCCAGCCCCGAGATCGCTAGACTATGAACTTCTGAGTAAGATGACTAGAGCGAGTTTAACTAGGAGAAATGCGACACCCTCTCCATCTGAGGCGCACTATCCTGAGGTAACAAACTCAGAAGTCACGTAATGGCATACACTTAGTGTACGATCTGCAGTATTCCTCCCGCGAGGTTACGCTGCTTACTTGTAATGCTAAAAGCACCGACTATTAGCTACATTGATCAAAAGATCGTTGATCAGAAAATGTAGTTAATGAACTTGGTTCTTCTCAAACAAATGTGGGTTAGCGTAAACGTCCACACTGCGTGGCTTGCGAGAATCCCGGTGGATGAGATGTTGGTGGATTAAGATTATTGTTTTGAGGGAAGTCAATAATTAATTAGAATTTTTTGAAATTCTAAGCATATATAACTGAAACATTGTTTGTTTACTTTCCAGTTTAAATAGATATGACATTCAACCCCTTAGCTGTTATTTTGAAAAAAAATTTAACTGGAACTAATAATGTCGATGGAAGTCGTAACTTGGACATTGTCCTTAGGGCTGAGAGCGCTCCTGTGAAAGATCATGTCATTAACATGATTAGTAACATCAATAAGGTTGAGGTAGTGGGAGGCGAAATCGTTGGTGAAACCAAATCCGATATTGTCCTCCGGAGCTTGCCTCAAAGCTATGAGCGGATTCGGTTGAACTACAACATAAGTAAGATGTTGTGGAGTTCGTCCGAGCTCTTGGCACAGTTGGTGGCGGCTAAACGTCTTCTTCAAGAGAAGACGCGAGCTTTAGTCGCAGTCAAAGCTTCAGAATCTTCTTCTGAGCCTGAGGCTAGAAAGAAGAAGAGGAAACTCGAGGGAATAGCTCAAGTGGCGCAAATTGCGCCTGAGCCATGTATTGCAAAGAAGAAGTCGAAAGACAAGTGCTTCAAGTGCAATAAGTCAGGACATTGGAAAGCGGATTGTCCAAAGCTTATAAGTATGATAAATTCTGGCTTAATTACTGAGACATGTTTAGCGGCGATTCCCACAGATACTTGGTGTGTGGATTTAGGTGCCACTGACCATGTTTGTAATTCTTTGCAAGGGTTCCAATTAACCCAGAAGCTTAGAGAAGGCGAATTGGATATCTACTTGAGCGACACTACAAGAGTGTCAGTAGAAGCAGTGGGAGTAGTTAAGTTGAATTTCGAAAATTCTAGCTTAGAGTTAGTTAACTGTCTTTATGTACCGAGTTTTAGAAAGAACTTAATTTCGGTTTCTAAACTCTTGAAGAATGGGTATAAGTTTATTCTTTCTGATGACTGTGTTGTTATTAGAAGAAATGGAAAACTTATTTGTTCTGGTTCATTGGCGGACAATTTGTTTGTGGTTAACTCTAACTCCCCTGTTGCGCAAAGCATAGAAATAGATAGCTCAGTATCTAACATTAATAAAAGGAAGAAACCTTCTGAAATGAATCAAACCTATCTTTGGCATCTCAGGCTAGGTCATATAAACCTTAGTAGGATTCAGAGGTTGGTCAATGATGGACTTTTGGGTTCATTAGATATTGACAGTTATGAAACTTGCGAATCTTGCTTGGAAGGTAAGATGACCAAGAGACCTTTTAAGGGAAAAGGTTATAGAGCTAAAGAAGTATTAGAGTTGATTCATTCTGACTTCTGTGGACCTATGACGGTCCAGGCATGAGGGGGATATGAGTATTTCGTGACGTTCATGGATGACTACTCTAGGTACGGATACATTTACCTAATGCGCCACAAGTCCGAATGTTTTAGCAAGTTCAAAGAGTTTCGGGCAGATGTGGAGAAGCATCATGGTAAGAGTATCAAGACACTGCGTTCAGATCGTGGTGGGGAGTACCTGTCCCATGAATTTCGAGATTACCTCAGTGAGGTAGGAATTCAGTCTCAGTTGTCTGCACCTGGCACGCCACAGCAGAATGGTGTAGCAGAAAGGAGGAATCGAACTCTTATAGAAATGGTTAGATCCATGATGAGCTATAGTGATTTTCCAAGTTCGTTATGGGGATATGCCTTAGAAACGACAATGTATATTCTTAATCTTGTACCATCTAAAACCTTGCCTTCAACCCTAGTAGAGTTGTGGAACGGGCGGAAGCCCAGTCTAAGACATCTCAGAATTTGGGGCTGCCCAACACATGTGCTTAAGGCAGATACGGCTAAGTTAGATGTTAGAACAGAATTAATGCTGTTTGTGGGATATCCTAGGGGAACGAAAGGTGGTCTGTTTTATAGTCCTAAAGATCAGAAGGTGGTGGTAAGTACCAACGCTAGATTTTTAGAAGAGGACTATGTCTTAGACCACAAGCCCAAGAGTAAGATAGTACTAGAAGAGCTTAGACGACAAACTACTAATCCTGATGCACCAGCACAAGTAGATACACCACACACTGCACATGAGATCACAGATGATGCGCCTACACAGGTGGTGCCTCGTCGTAGTGGGAGGGTTGTGAGACAGCCCGACAGGTTCGTTGACGTGGGAGAGGCCTCAAACTAGTCCCAGATACGCCTGAACCTGTCCCGGTTAACTACAATGAGGCGCTTCAAGTTAAAGATGCAGAATCTTGGCGTAAGGCAAGATATCCAAGATGGGGTCAATAGATCACAATCAAGTCTGGGAGCTTGTGGACCTGCCTGATGGGTTTAAGCCCATTAGATGCAAGTGGGTCTACAAACGTAAGAGAGGACCTAACGGAAAGGTGGAAACCTTTAAAGCTAGGCTGGTGGCGAAGGGGTATACTCAGAAAGAGGGAATCAATTATGAGGAAACCTTCTCCCCGGTAGCCATGCTTAAGTCGATCCGGATTCTCTTGGCCATAGCTGCTCATATGGATTATGAGATTTGGCATATGGATGTCAAGACAGCATTCCTAAATGGAACTCTTGAGGAAACCATCTTTATGCAGCAACCATAGGGATTCATTGAAAAAGACCAAGAGCATAAGGTTTGCAGGCTTAAGAGGTCTATTTATGGACTTAAGCAAGTATCCAGATCTTGAAACATCCAGTTTGATGAGGTAATCCAGTCCTTTGGATATACTCAGTGTCCAGATGAGCATTGTGTATATCGCAGACGTGATGGAAACTCAATAGTATTTCTTGTGCTTTCCGTAGATGACATTCTATTGATTGGAAACAACAAGAAAGTGTTATCAGACGTAAAGGCATGGTTATCCAAGCAATTTGATATGAAGGACTTAGGGGAAGTGGAACATATCCTTGGGACCAAGATTATTCGAGATCGTAGGAAATGTTCGTTAACGCTCTCCCAAGTTTCGTACATAGACACGATTCTGGCCCATTTTAACATGCAGAACTCTAAGAAAGGTTTTCTACCTTTCAGACACGGAGTGCATCTATCTAAGGAACAGTCTCCTAAGACTGTTAAGGAGATAGAGGCCATGAAGACAGTTCCGTATGCTTCGGCAGTAGGAAGTCTCATGTATGCCATGTTGTGTACGAGGCCTGATATCTGTTATGCCATTGGCATGGTCAGCAGATATCAGAGTAACCCCGGAAAAGCTCACTGGGAGGCAATAAAATGCATTCTTAAGTATTTGCGTAGAATGAGGGACCAAGTTCTGATCTATCAGGCGTCTGAGCTGGTACCCCAAGGTTACACAGATTTAGATTTCCAATGCGGCAGGGACAAGAGCAAGTCTACCTCAGGGTATGTGTTCACTCTAGGAGGTGGAGCCATAGTTTGGCAGAGTGTCAAGCAGAAATGCGTGGCGGACTCTACCATGGAGGCTGAGTACGTTGCCGCATCAGAGGCAGCGAAAGAAGCAGTATGGCTCAAGAACTTCCTAGTGGACTTAGATGTGATTCCTGGTTTGTAGAAGTCTATCACGGTTTATTGTGATAACAACGGTGCAGTAGCAAACTCAAAGGAACCACGAGCCCACAAGGCGAGTAAACACATACAGCGCAAGTACCACCTGATACGAGACATCGTAAATAGGGTAGACGTGGTCGTGGCTAAGATAGCATCAAAGGATAATCTTGCAGATCCATTCACGAAAATATTGACTTCACAAGTCTTTGAGGCTCACGTGAAGGGCATGGGGATCAGATGCTTAAGAAAGCCTTGACAGTTTTTCTAGATAAATAGCAGCAGATTGTATAGGGATTGTATGTAGTTGTATACTTAAAGCACAGCTTAAGTATTAGTGGGAGATTGTTGGAGTAGAATACATAAGCTATGCTTGTATTGTACAGTTTCCCAGATTAATATATCGATTTGTGTTTCAGTCATATCTTGTTGTGCATTAATCGTCTATTTATATCATGTAAGTAGATGATGAGGTGTCTGGTGCGACACAGTAGATCTCATCATTGGTTGAAAGATATAATATACAAATGAGGTTCGTAACCAAGACAGCTTTGGACAAACTGTCAGTTTAGGTTATTATGTGATTCAGATAATTAGTTTGTCTAAACTAATTGAATCATATAGATATGCCCGGGGCATATTGAACTTGACCTTTAGGAATGATTTGTCTTGTACTGATTTAATAGACAAATCGATCCTTGTATTCTATCTCTTAATCCCTAGACTCGAGCGGGCATGAGGATTAGGCATAGTGTACTTTGATCTGCCAATGAGTGAGGTCAATTGTGGCCAATAGTCTCGGTAGGTTGGCTGCGCGTGTTTAGTTACTTGGTGTGCTGCTGTTTGTCGAAAGGAAATCATGTACCGATGCGTCCGGGGTGATGGTGCTCCCGAGATGAGCTCAAAATGTTTATTATACTAAACCTGGCCGGTGAACTTATGTCCGGTATAGTAAAAAGGTCGAGTGGTACTAGTCTCGGAATTAAAGAAGTTAATTAATTAATTTATCAGTAAATTAATTTTAATTAACGAGCACTATATCTTTGATGTGGGGAGATTAATGAATATAATTTAATTAAGTTGTTCCGGAAGCAATTCTGGTGTAGGATGGTAGTGCCAAAATTAATCCGTTAGTGGTAAGATTAATTTTGTAATGGGTTAATTGAATAGGTAGATTTTATTAATTAATTGGTTAATTATTCCTAAGGGTTAATTCAGTAATTAACAAAGTGGTATTCTTTAATTAATTCCTAAGGGTTAATTAAGAATTAACAAAGTGGAATTATTTAATTAATTAATTAATTCTTAAGTTTCAATTGGAATTAGGAAATCCTAGAGATTAGGAATCTTGTAGGATTTGGTTTATCCTATCAGATTGGTTACCTAATTGGATTTGGAAACTAATTTATTTCCTAAACCCATTAGGAAGACCAATCCTAAACCAACTTGGGGTCTTTCTTGTAACTCTATAAATAGAAAAGGGATTAGCTATTCAAGACACACAATTCAATAGATTCATTATTCAAGAATCTAGAGAGATAAAATTCTAGAGAGAGAAATTTTTCTCTCCTAAACGAATTTTATTAAGCAATTGGGGCGGCTGATTTTTGCTTACCTTGGCCGAAATTTTGCATTGGTTTTGCTAGCCCCGTGTGTTGCTTTCTCTCTCTCCGGGCAGTGCGTTTGCAGTACGTGCTAGGTGCGGAGGCGCTGAATTTTTTTTAGCAGGTGGATTGTGGTGAGTTGCTGATCAATTGACTTCTAGATTGTTGTCCACATAACAAGAAGTCATAGTCTTGAGGCATACAAGAGAATCACTAGGTGCACGCTTGAAAGGTATTTTTCTAAGGTTCCACGTTAATTAGAAATTTTTGTTGCGTGGTAAATTGAGCAAGTGCAAACCCAGATCCTATGTGGCAAATTCTTTCACTTATATGGTATAAGAACTGGCATTTGGTGATTTGAGACCGTGTATGAGAGGTACAACATTAGGTTGTAGTATAGGACCTTAGTTCCAGAAGTACTTTCTAAAGAGTATTAACATCTCTAAAATCAAAAGAATTAATCAAGGCACAAATGAATCGCAATGAAAAGCTCAATAATCACTAACCAAGTACAAATTGGACAAAGAAACAATGCAGATATTTGTGGGTTCGTACATGGCTCATCATGGATACGAGCCAAAAAGCATGATTAAAAGCACTTTCACAACTGAAACTTTTTTTCTATGAGGGCAGAACAAAAGCCCTGGCATGAAGAATCACCGAAGCGAGTAGAATAAATTTTTGATACAGAATGAAGGATAATTTACCTTTATATATAGTTCATGGACCTCTTGGAAGAAGCTTTTGATTCCATCATCATTACGAGAGTCGTGAAGCAGAATTAGTCGAGTATGTATGATGCTTTAAAGTTAAAGAACTGTGCAATTCCAAGATTAAATCCCCTAAAGGTAAAGATCCTCTCTTTATTATAATGGTGTTTAAGATTAATGAATTAACGGTCAATTCACTACAGCAAGACAAAATTAATCAGTAATTATGAAATGTTTAGTTAAAGAAGAAGAAACATAATGTGAATGATATGACCAGCAGTGACATATATTGAAACCACCAAATCATTGAATCTGTCAATCCCTTTGAGAAACATGGCACTGGTAGTCCAGGCGAGGTCTTGGACAATATCCAATGAAGCATGTAGTATGAATTGGTGCAAATGTGCTGCATCCTCCTTCTGTAAATAAAAAATAGTTTTTCTATTTCAGCAATTCCTCATCATTTCAGCGATTCACCATCTCAGAGTAGAAAAGGGAAAAAAGAATAGAATAGATTTACCCTTGGAGCAGCGCCAACTTCAGCTTCATAGATTGGGATATCATTTTTGCTGACAATCATAAAGTAAGCAGTATTCTCCATAATTGCCATAAAATTTTTTATCGTATCAATGCAACCCTAAAAAGTAGATCAACCTAAAGGAACAAATTCAGAATCAGCAGACCTACGACTAAGATTGGGTAATCCGGGAGGCAGATGCAATCCCGGCCAACAATCTCAGCGTAGGCTCGGTTTTTAATGGATTGAAGAGGGGATGGAGGTAAATGTTAAAAAGACTTGAGAGAGTAAGTTGAGTCCGAACTCAGTTTTCTTGCTTCAAATCATGCTTGAAAAGGCTGAATTATGTCTCTATGAATGGCCTTGAATTTACAAGCTTATCCCTCAACCCTAAACTAGTCCTTATACAATTCAAACTCTAGTTTAGCTTTCAAAACCACCTAGCTTGTGTGCCTGAGATTTAATCTTGCTTTTGGTCTACTTTTGGGACAAAGTAGGAGCCCTCAAGGTCTTGAAATCTTCTCAAGTTTGAGTCTTGAACTTCTAGAATATTCTGTTGCCTTTGGAGAAGTTGTTGTGGCTGAATGTTGTAGTGTGATTAGGAGTCTTCAAGTTTGGCGATTGAGTAGTAGTGAAGGATTAGGAGTAGGCAATGGATTGGAACTCTATGTGGCTGAATTTTTTATCCCTTTATCAGTCCTTATGCTTCTAGAACTCCTTCTATGAATAAAACTCTTCAAACTCCTCGTGGCATTGAGATTCCTTCAGCTAGTTAACTTTCTTCGAAAATTCGGCAACCTTGTAAGTTGATCTTCTCGTGAGAGATAGTGGTGTAACTTGATCAAAACTCTTCCAATCAGCATTCCATGAGTCCTCTAGCTTTAGGACTCCTCCTAGGTTAAAATCTGAGCTAGAGCCCTTCTAGAAGTCATAGAATCGGACTTCCCCTTTGTGCAATTCTCTCTCCCGAGTTTTGACAACATATCCCTCCCTAAAGGGTCTTTTACTTGGACTCTGCTTTTATTTGGCCTAATCTATTACAAATAAATAATTAATTAAGGCCTAAGCACTGGGCCAAAATTAATTATTGGACCATTAAACAACAATAAGACCAAAAATCAACAAACAACAAAAAATAAGGGAATGAATTATTCAAGCTAAATAACAAGTCCTTTTGACAAAAATTAAAAGAACAAACAAACAACTAAATTCAAATGAATAAAAATAGAAAGGCTAAGGGAAAATGCTCAATACCATAACCTCCTAGAGTGGGTACTTGCCTTGAAGGACAACTAAATTCTCCATTTAGAAATAATCCAAAAATTCTCCATTTGTTATGTATAAATTATAATCCACAGTAAAAGGTTAAAAATTAACAATTACTCTCTCCAATTTATTATTTTATAACATGCTTAAGGTTATTCACACAAATTAATTTAATTTAAGAGACAATGTTTTTTTATTTTTATTTTTTTCTTTGTTGAAATAAGAAAAACAACTTAATTAGCTAAACTATTCGAAATTAATACCGAAAAAATACAATTTTGGTCCAACATGTTTGGCCATTTCACTCTTTTGGTTCAACATGTTTGGCCTTCGCCAAAAATACCAATTACGATTACATTTTTAAGTAATTTTAATCCATAAAAAATTTTTGACCTGTAATAACAGGTTTTTATACAAGTCAACACAGTCAAAGGTAAAAAGGGTTATTTTTAAAAAGCTGAATTGGTATTTTGGTCTTTTATAAATGGAGGTGTTGATGTTTTGGTCCAAAATAAAACTACGACTAATGTTTTGATCATTTATCAATTTTTTATTAGAGTTTTTAGTCCCTTTTTACGAAAAAATTTAGAAAATAACGGATTAACTCATTTGATCGCTAGTCAAACTTAATTTTTTCTTCAAAATGATTTGTGACATGATGTTTTCAATCTATTTTATGACTGGGTTCCTCATGAATGTTCAACCCATTTAGGTTTCCGGCCGTTATTTCATATTGTGAGTCGATCTAAATGGGTTGAACATTCATGAGAAATAGAGTCATAAAATGGATTGAAAACATCATGGTACAAATCATTTTGAAGAAAAAAAATTATGTTTGACTAGAGATCAAATAATTTAATCCGTAATTCTAAACTTTTTCGTAAAAAGGGACTAAAAATGCTAATAAAAAATTGATAAGGGACCAAAACAGCAACACCCCAAAATACCACTTCAGCCTTTTTAAAAACTAAAATATTTATAGTCTTATTTTGTAATTAACACAAAATACATCTCTAACTTTTTTTTCTCTCCCTCCCTCACCTCTTTCTCCTTCACCAAACAGTCGCCGCTCTTCCACCTTACCGCCGCTGCCATCGGTCACCACGCCACCACGGTCGCAACTAATCCCACCTTGACTTTCGCACTCAATTTTTTTTATATACTGCTCCTTTTAACTAAGTTGAGGATATATCGACCCAAGAGACCTTGTTTGACCATTTTGAATAATGTCAGCGGTGTTGTAAAACCCAGCAAGTACCCATCCCTTCATTTTTGAAAAATTCATCAATCGGCCAAAGAACTTCTAAAATCTCAAATTATTTGAATTTGCAGTAAACTGGAAAAAATAAAGGTAAATGCATAATTGAACTATTGAAAGATTATCTGTCCGGGCTCGTTAAAAAACTCACTTTCGTGCTACGCATCTCAGAATCGGAATTTTTGACCAGGCCTAGACTCTAGCACAATCGCTATTCCAATCCTTGCTTGAAATAACATTACGTAGGATCTTGGTTTGTACTCATTCGATTTATCACGCAATAATAATTTCTAATTAAAAGCGGAATCATAGAAAGTACCTCTTGAAGCGTGAACTCAGGTGATCGCTTGTATGACTCAAGACTATGATCGCACGTTGTGTGGGAAACGATCTAGCGAGCAATTGATCAGCAATTAACACAACTGGATCATCGGGAAAAATTCAGCAACTGCCGCCCCTAGAGCGTGAAGTTCACTCGCCACCTGGAGAAAGAGAGAAAGCCACGCGCCGCCTGTTTAGGAGGAAAAACCAACCGGCCAAAAATCTTAAGAAATTCGATTTCTTGAGAGGGAATTAGTTTCTCTCTCTATGATTTTATCTCTCTAGTTTTCTTGTCTTGAAAACTTATGAATTGTGTGTTATGTAATTGTTAATCCCTTGTCTATATATAGAGTTACAAGAGAGACCCCAAGTTGGTTTAGGATTGGTCTTCTTAATGGGTTTAGGTAATTAATTAGTTTCCAAATCTAATTAGGTAACTAATCTAATAGGATAAACCAAATCCAATTAGATTTCCTAATCTCTAGCATTTCCTAATTCTAATTGAAACTTAAGACTTAATTAATTAATTAAATAATTCCACTTTGTTAATTACTTAATTAACCTTAGGAATAATTAATTAAATAATTAATTCTACTTATTCAATTAACCCATTAGAAAATTAATTGTACCACTAACGAATTAATTTTGGCACTACCATCCTACACCAGAATTGCTTCCAGAATAACTAAATTAATTTATTCTTAATCTCTCCACGTCAAAAATATAGTGCTCGTTAATTTATTAATTTACTGATAAATTAATTAATTAACTTCTTTAATTCCGAGACTAGTACCACTCGACCTTTATATTATACCGAACATAATTCCATCGGCCAGGTTTAGTGTAATAAACATAACGAACTCATCTCGAGAGCACCATCACCCCGGACGCACCGGTACATGGTTTCCTTTTGACAGGCAGCAGCATACCAAGCAACTAAACACGCGCACCCAACCCACCGAGACTATTGGCCACAATTGACCTCACCCTTTGGCATATCAAAGTACATTATGTCTAATCTTCATGCCCACTCTAGTCTAGGGATTAAGAGATAGAATACTAAGAACGATTTGTCTATTAAATCGGCACAAGACAAATCATTCTAAATGGTCAAGTTCAATATGCCCCGGGCATATCTATATGATTCAATTAGTTTAGACAAACTGAAAACTAACAACACAACCTAAGAGGGGGGTGAATTAGGCTGTTTAAAAAATTTACTTAAAAATGAGCAAATCTTAAAATAATTTCTTTTTAAAATAAACAATGACTATCTATGTGTATGAAACAAATAACAAATAAGTCTAAATTAAAATAAGATGAAAAAAAGAATAACAAGATTAGTCAACAATATAAAAGTGTACAAGGAAATAAGAAATTGTTAGTTCACAATGTATAATAATCAAATTAAAATAAAGGTCAAGTATGTGACTTGAAATGGACAAGTCTTGAAATTAAATAATACAAAATAAAGCTCAAGTGTTGGCTTGATTAATGACAAGTCTTTGACTTGAAATTGACAAGTCTTGAAATTGAATAATTTAAAATAAAGCTCAAGTATTGACTTGATTAAGGCCATGTCCTTGACTTGATAAGGACAAGTCTAGACATGATTAAGGACAAGTCTAAGATAAAGTAAATACTTAACTAAAGAAAGCTATACTTGAAATAAGGACAAGTCTTAAATAAAATCTTAAGATTAAAGATGTAATACTTGAATTGAGCAACTTTAATGGTGATGTTTTATGATGCAAGAAATGTAGAAGAGAGAGTATGAATGCAAAATGCAATGCAATGAAAAAGATAAGATTTTTAAAGTGGTTCAAGCTTGTAACCCCCTTACAAGCTCTACATCCACTCCCCAACTTCTAAAGTTAAGGCCCTTCCTATTTCCTTTAAAAAAAAAAAAAAATTCTTAAGGTGGAATTCAAACCTTTACAAATCTCCCAAGAACAACTTAGTAACTCTACTAAGAGGTTCTTCACTACTCACCCTCTAAATTGTTATTGACTTGCAACCTCTTTCTTTCAAGAACAATAAAACCTTTTTGTGTGTGAACTGTTTATGGCTTACAAGTGACAAGGTTCTAGGCTAAGATTGACACTTTGAAAAATAACTAGAACACTTTGAAAAATAACTAGAACTTGAAAGTAAAATTTGAAAATGAGCACTTGAAAACTTGAGAGAATTTTGACAATAATAAGAATGGCTTGATAGCTTGTGTGTCTTGAATGTCTTCACCCATGGTCTCTATTTATAGGCAAATTTGGGCTTCAATTCAAACACTTGAATTTTGGCTCCAAAGATGATTTGACATAGTCTGAACTTCCTTTAACTTTTTCGACTTTTTGCAGCTGCTTTTGACTTTTGTTTTAGAAATAAATGTTGTATATCTTTTTCTTAGCTTTCCAAGGACGTCAAAATTAGTTGATTTGGAATTTTGTAGCTCAGGTTATATCTAATTTACTGAACTGTAGCATTGTATTGACATAGTTTTGTTTTTGTATATTTTCACCAAAATTCCATTTTAATTTCACATTGACTATTAGACACCATTTTTTAGATAATTGAAAGAGGTTTTCGAAACATCTAAAATCTTAATTTTTGGCTTAGTGAAATGAAAGTTATGCTCATTTGAAGATGAATGTATCAATCTAAAAATTTTGCACTTTCTACAAAAAATAATTTTACACAATTTAAGAAATTGTTAGTTTCACATATTTTTTTGGTTATTATTAAAACAAGATTGAAACACTTAAGTCTAACACAAACCAATTATCCGAATCATATAATAACCTAAACCGACAGCGTGTCCAAAGTTGTCTCGGTTATGAACCTCATTTATATATTATGTCTTTTAACCAATGATGAGATCTACTGTGTCACACAAGACACCTCATCATCTAACTACATAATATAAAGGGAAAAATATATGAACAACAAATTAACTAAAAACATTAAATCGATATATTAACTAGGAAAATATATAATACAAGCATAGCTTATGTATTCAATCCTAACACTATTTGTCTACTTGTTTTCTTCTAGGTTGACACTACTTTTAGGCCCCCCGGCCCTAGAAAATCCACCTTTTTTCAAGCTCTTGTGGGTAAAATAGAGAACAGATTGAAGGTTGGTTGTTCTTGTTGCATTTTTATTGGATTTATATATCTTGCTGGCGTGGTGACCGATGGCAGCGGTGGCAAGGTGGAAGAAGGGCAAAGAGAAAGAGATGAGGAAGGAAGAGAAAAAAAATTAAAAAAATTGACAAATATATTTTGTGTTAATTACAAAATAAGACTTTAAATATTTTATTTTTTAAAAACAACTCTTTTTACCATTAACTGTGTTTGATTTGTACAAAACCTGTTATTACAGGTCAAAAATTTTTATGAATTAAAATCGCTTAAAAATGTAAATCTAATGGGCATTTTTTGCGGAGGCCAAAAATGTTGGACCAAAAGAGTAAAATGGCCAAGAGTAAATTCCAAAATTGGTCATCATACTATAGTCATTTTTCTGGTTTTGGTCATCATACTTTGAAAACTCCAATTTTGGTCATCATACTTTACTTTTCTTTTCAAAAATGGCCACACCATCAAGTTAGGGTATTAAATCACCAACGGCAAAATTTTTTTAGGGTTATTTTTTTCTTTTCACTGCCATCTTGTAATAAAACAGAAGTCTTGGGCTAGGGTTTAGGAGGAACACAAAACCAGGGGCTATTTCGCAATTTTTAAATTTTTTTAACATAAGAGCAGCTAGGGTTAAGGAGGTGTGGCGGGGGGCATAATGGTAATTTCAGGGCTTCGGCCACCCGTCGCCAACCCCCTTCGCTTTTCCGATCCTCTTTCCCGGGAAGTTCTCCGACTCATTTTCACCCATCGTCAACCCCGTTCTCTTCCCGTCTCATTTTCCCGAACCCTCTTTTCCTCCCTCCCCCTCCAACCGACGAGAGTCCGTCGATTGGATCGTCGTCGATCTCGCCGATCGATGTGAGATCAACATTGATCTCACGTCGATCTACGAGATCAATAAAACCCGTCAATCAGATCATCATCGAACTCGCAAATCGACACAAGATCGACATTGATCTCGCAAAACTCTCGGCCTTCACTCGACCTTGATCTCGACAAGGAAGACCTTGATCTTGTGTCGATCTTGATCTCGCAAAACACCCGACCTTCACCCGACCTTGATCTCTCAAAACTCTCGACATTGATCTCGACAAGGAAGACCCCCGACCTTAACCCCCACCTCACTCCCTCCCTTACATCCCCAGCCTCTCCCGATCTCCTCGCCGTTGAACCTCTTTTGTCGTAGGAACTCTACAAATGACGCTGACGACGAGAGGGGCGAGGAAGGAGGAGGAGGAGGAGGAGGAGATAGGGAGCGAGGAAGGTCGAGAGAGGCGAAGATCAGGAAAAAGAATGAGAAGGAAGGCAGTAGGGGAGAGAATGAGGAAAAAGGCGGCGGAGAAGGGAGGGAGGAGATTTGGCTGGAGGCGGGAGAGAGAGAGTGAGGCGACGGCGGCGTTGGAGGGAGGGGCAGCATCAAACCCTAATTAATTAGGGTTTTTTTTTTGTTTATATGTTATTAGGATTTTTTATGTTTTTTTATTTAGAGGAGGGGCAGTGAAAAGACAAAAATAACCCTGGAAAAAATTGGTCGTTTGTGTTTTAACACCCCAACTTAACGGAATGACCTTTTTAAAAATAAACGTAAAGTATGATGACCAAAATTGGAGTTTTCAAAGTATGATGACCAAAAACTGACTATAGTATGATGATTAATTTAGGAATTTACTCAATGGCCAAACATGTTGGACCAAAATTGTATTTTTTCCAAATTAATACCATTAACACATATTATTTACTTTCAAAAAATTCTTTAAGGCTTATTGTCCCATAAAAATAATTAAATTTCTAAATTAATACCATTAACACATTATTTACTTTCAAAATACAAATTAATATAATTATGTATTATTATTCATAACGTTACTTTTCATCTATCTTAAATTTTAGTGGACCATATTTAATTTTTGGCTTAAATTTATTTTTTGTCCCCTTTAATAGAGATTATTCCGATTTTGGTCCCCTTTTTTATTTTGGTCACCAATACTAGTTTCACTTAAATTTTTTTTGATAATTATAGTTTTTTTTTACGAAAAAATTTAGAAGATAACGGATTAACTCATTTGATACTAGTCATACCTAATTTTTTCTTCACCATTATTTGTACTATGATTTTTTCAATCTAATTTATGATTCGATTCCGCATGATTGTTCAACCCCGTTTAGAATGACTTACAATTCAAAATGACGGCAGAAACCCTAAATGGATTAAACATTGATGAAGATCCGGATCATAAAATTGATTAAACAAACTATGATACAAATCATGATTAACAAAAAAGTAAGTTTGACTAACGATTAAATAAATTAATCCGTTATCTTCTAAACTTTTTTATAAAAAATGAATATAATTGCCAAAAGAAACGAATAAGTGTAACTAATATTAGTGATCAAAATAAAAGAGAAATCAAAACCGGATTAACTCCTATTAAGGAAGACCAAAAATAAATTTAAGCCTTAATTTTTTTATTGTCATTTTTTTAATCCTTTTTTCAAAAGAAAAAATTGAAATCAATCTAAATGGCTAATCATTAAAAGAACATGTCACAAAATAAGTTAACAAACCACAAATTGTGATTGACAGTCAAATGATTGACTTGAACTGTTATCTCTTATATTCGTTAAAAATGTTAAAAATGACTAAGAGTGACAATGAAAATATTAACCAACACTATTTTGATCACTCAAAATTTAAGAGGACCAAAAAAAATTTAAGCTTATTCTTAATACAAATTAAAATTGATATATTAAATTACACTGATATGTTAATAAGCTTATTCTTATGTACATGCCCATGGAGCTTATAAGCCCCGAATGTACTATGAAACAATTTTAACAGTTTCTGGTGCATGTGAGATAAAATATTTTTACCCTCATTAGGGAACTCCAATTTATAATTTTAACAAAATTATCATAAAAAAGATTATCTCTCCAGAAGAATGGGGACTTTCTACTCTAAAAGATAAGGAATTTATAGTTCCTGAAAATCGAGTTACTTATAAATACAATTATTGGGATTATATCGAAGCTCATAATCAAGTTTTCTTATATGAAAATCCCAATAAAAAACATTCATTGTTCATAAAAATATGTGAAAACATTTATAATGATCTCATACCTAATTAGTTTATAAAATGGTGGTATAGATTTGGTCCATCTAAAACCATCCTTCCTAAAACATTTCTTTCCTCATATGGAAATTGGATCAAAGTTTCACCAAAAATATCAGAATTTGTGGCATCTAATAGATGTACTGAAGAACTTGCTAATATGTGGTTCTTTATCGAATTCTCCATTCCTTGGATTTGGAGATGGGTACCAGAAATCAGTTATACTGATAATAAATTGCCATGCATTATGCAAACTGCTTATACACAGTTTTGGGACAAAATGAACAAAATTGATCCCACCACTAATGCCTCATATGGTCAAGAAGTCTTAATGATTATTCAAGACAAAGTCACGCATTATATGCAGCATAAAGACACTCAAAGTCAAAAGGAGATTGATCCTTTCCAACACATTGCTATGAAGATGAAATTGCAAAAGGAGCATGTGTCTCAACAGGACCTAATACAGGCGTACATGGATGAGCTTAAAAAACATTTGAAAAATCATAATTCCAATGATAATAAGTCAGACATTTCTATGGCTTCCAACAAATCTCAAGACAATAAGGATGAATTTGCTCAAAATCCTGATGATATAGATGAGCTTGATGAAGAGTTCATGAACAAGCAATTGCAAGAGTTGATAGCTGGACTCCACAAAGAAGAACAAGCCAAAGATAAAGGCAAAAGCAAGATGATCTGAAAGAGACCTAAAGCAGAATGAAGATAGCAGCTGATGGAGACATAAAATTGATGAAGACTTAAAGTTTGATTATGTCAGCAGTGACCTCATTAGGTCTATTATGTAAGCAATGACCTCATTTGGTCTAATAATGTAACTGGACTTCAAAATAATATTTTTAAGTCCGTAATATTTTCAAGGCATCCTCTTCTGCCCCTTCTCTTCTCTCTCTCTTGTATACAACTTTCCTTGGATATTTCTTTCAGTTAATATATTACTCCAGCGGAGTTTTACTTATATAAACAACAATTGAGATTTCTTTATATTAATTCTGGTGTCATCAAACCAGTAAGTTTTTTTATTTTTATTTTCTTGAATTATATTCATTAGCATGAGAGGCTAAAAGCCTCATGGTTAGAATAAAAGTTGAGTAAATATGTAAATTCATAATTTAGATCATTGTCATTGAGAAATTCTCAGTATGATAATATTGAATTAAAGAATGGGTTAGAATTATTAAACAGACTATGAATTTAGAAAAGAAGGGTGGTGTCGTTGCCAGTTATTGTTGTAAAGGCGTATAGCCCAGATTACTTTGATAAATTTATAGTTCTGTTTAATTAATTCTGTAATATCCTATGTGTCTTTGCTTCTTTAATCATCATGCTGAGGTTCTCTAAAAATGTTAAAAATGACTAAGAGTGACAATGAAAATATTAACCAACACTATTTTGATCACTCAAAATTTAAGAGGACCAAAAAAAAAATTTAAGCTTATTTTTAATACAAATTAAAATTGATATATTAAATTACTACTGAAAAATAATAAAACCTAATCTTTTTATTTTAACTATTAATATAATTATGCATTATTCATACACATATAAAAGTTAAAACTAATAAAAACACATAATAAATTATAATAATAAACATCTTTGGTAATTTATATGGTGGTCCTATAGGACCACCATGAATTTTACTCCTACCCCGCTACAGTTCCGCGCGCGCTACAGTAACGCGCTACAGTTCCGCGCGTTACAGTAAACGCGCTACAGTACCTTCATTTCTTTTGTTATTTTTGGCTTTTTTTTTTTTTTTTTTTTGCCTTCCTCTTTGAGATTTTTTTCGTCCGTTTTTTTCTAAACAATTCAGTATTTTTTTTAATGTTTTTGAATTTTATAAAAAAATTATTTTTAAATTATCATTTTATTTGTTTTATAATTAAATAATTTTAGATATTATGATACATATTATGGACGTTTTTGTTGTATGATATGATTTCTTTTATATTTTTGATCTGATATCTAAATTCTGTTGATCTGATGTCTACTATTTTGTGATCTGATGTCTATATAATCATGATTTGATCTACCTTGTTAAGTATATTTTAGTTCTACTGTATGATTTCTTTTATATTTTTGATCTGATATCTATAGTCTGTTGATCTGATGTCTTGTATTCTCTGATCTGATGTCTATATAATCATGATTTGATCTACCTTGTTAAGTATATTTTAGTTCTACTGTATGATTTCTTTTATATTCTTGATCTGATATCTATAGTCTGTTGATCTGATGTTAAGTATGAGTTGATCTGATGTCTATATAATCCTGATCTGATCTCCTTTGTTAAGTATGTTTTAGTTCTGCTGTGTTAAGTATGTTTTAGTTCTGCTGTGTGATTTCTTTTAAAATCTTGATCTGATGTCTATAGTCTGTTGATCTGATGTCAATTATGAGTTGATCTGATGTCTATATAATCCTGATCTGATCTCCTTTGTTAAGTATGTTTTAGTTCTGCTGTGTGATTTCTTTTAAAATCTTGATCTGATGTCTATAGTCTGTTGATCTGATGTCAAGTATGAGTTGATCTGATGTCTATATAATCCTGATCTGATATCCTTTGTTAAGTATGTTTTAGTTCTGCTGTGTGATTTCTTTTAAAATCTTGATCTGATGTCTATAGTCTGTTGATCTGATGTCAAGTATACACTGATCTGATGTCTATAGTCTGTTGATCTGATCTCCCTTTTTAAGTATGTTTTAGTTCTACTGTATGATTTCTTTTATATTCTTGATCTGATATCTATAGTCTGTTGATCTGATGTCAAGTATTCGCTGATCTGATGTCTATATAATCCTGATCTGATCTCTCTTGTTAAGTATATTTTAGTTCTACTGTATGATTTCTTTTATATTCTTGATCTGATATCTATAGTCTGTTGATCTGATCTCTTGTATTCTCTCATCTGATGTATATATAATCCTGATCTGATTTCCCTTGTTAAAAAAAGTATTTTTTTTTTTAAAAAAAGAATTTTTTTTAAAAAGGTAATTTTTTTTTTAAAATTTGTGCGTCAAAAAAAAAAAAAAAAAATTGTAGCGCGAACTATAGCGCGTCACTGTAGGCAAAATAAGAAAATATATATTGTTCAAATTGAAGTGTTGTTTTTTAAATAGAGGGAATATTTATACTTGCAGTCCCATAGGCGGCAACAAGCCCCTCTTGTCTCATCTCAAATAAGGAAAAGCCAAAATGAACTCAAACAAACTTGTAATCTGTAATCAGGGCAGCTCAACAGGAGAGTTATCCTAGTAACCATTGGGTCTCTTTGCATTTCTTGTTGATCTCTTGTGTACATCTACATCATAATGAGCGAAAGCTGCATCAAGGGCCTGCAGAAACACTGGTCCATGAGTTTTGCTGCTCATGAAGCAAAAAAGTCAACAAGTTCCTACTATTCTACTCTTTAGTTACTAAGGTGAAGTGTTTCTTTGCATTAACTAGATTTCAAGAAGCATCAATTGTTCTCTATTAACCAGCACAACTGACATGGATCGCAAATTATACTACATACCTTAAGTATGGATATCTATTACTATACTTGGAAATAAAGTGTGACAACTCAGTAATTTTTTAAAATGGAATTGATCCTTATACTGAGTTGTCATCATTTTATTTCCAAGTATAGTAATAAGTATATATAATATATACTTAGGGTATAATCTGCCGATAACTAACGTACTAAAATGAATCCGTAAGACAGAAAATTTATGTCCGCATACAAACAGTGACGCCTGTAATAAGTGGCAAACAAAGATTACCTGGAGCATTGGTTGTACAAGAAGCGAAACTTGATGGCGCAAATCTGACTGCACAGTTTCCTTCATCTCCTGAAGATTAATAGTGCCATGAGAAAAATTCAGAACTCAACAAAATCAAGCTTCTCTATCAAAATGATACAACATAGCATCCAAAATAAATTTCCTTTATGACAGAATTCCAAATCACAGCAACATTGGGTATGTCGAACACCCAGTGATAGATTGTCTTTTCTGTCTCCAGAGGAAATTTAATCGAATTATTATCTAGGAATCTGTAAGTTCGTTCTCCTGCCTGCTAACCATTCGTGATATCCACAATCACTATTGGAAAGTAGTAAAAATACAAAAAACTGTAAATAGCAAAGGGTTTGACTTAAAGATAGCAACAAAGAAAAACACGAGCTCTGTTCTGGACCTCAACCTAAATTGATTTGCTTCTACTTTCCAGTGACTACCTTTTCTCCCCACAAAAGCAAAATAGAGGTCAATTGGAACTTAAAGATGTTCCAATAGTAGAGAAAACTGACCCAAGCTGTAAAATACAAAATACTTAACTGCAGAATTTTTCTAGAACAGTACCTGTAACTTCGGGTATATTTGCAACATAGCATCTTTCAGTTTGGTTGCCTAGAGAGGAAACAATAAAATAAGTTCACAGCATCCAGATTGAAGTGGTTAATATAAAATTGTATTGATAAATTCATTAAGATCATTCCTACTAAAGAATGGAGAAGTAGTCATTAACTGAAAAGATATTTAACGACAGATTGCAATACTCTTTCTGAAGATGTTGCCTTCGACAAGAGGAAAAGTTAATCCATTTGTAGACATACCTTAGAAAAAAGATATTTGGTTGTTATAGGATAAGATGACCAAAAGTGCTTCAGTAGTTCTTGTATCGAAGTCCAATGCTAAGGGAGTACACAAGTAGAAAGTTATGTCACCAAAACGTTAAGAATTTGGTTGCACAAATCACATTATGAAATACTGGTGTTGACTCACATGTAATAGTTCCTCCTTGATAATTTTTGGCAAACTATCCAAAACACTATCACTTGGATTCCTCCCCAGGTTAAACTTGTTGCACGATATGCTACGATTTAACCCATCAAAAACCTATATAATAACATCAAACAATTACATTCGTTCCCATGTCAACATCAGCATCATATTTCCGTTTAAAGCAAATAAATCCATTTATGCAAGAAAGCAAATATATTAGCACCTTGAGAGCAACATCTGAAGAAATAATGGGGTCAGCCAGTCCCAGCATTTTAATCTCATTAATGGAATCCTTTAAAAATCCATATGCCCCAGAGGTACTGATACTAAAATTTAATGGGTGTGCACAGAAAACCGACTCCCCAGCAGTATTTAAAGCGTTGGCTTGTTGAGAATCGAAGTAGTCACGGGGATCCTGATTCAGAACGCATGAAAGATGAGAAACCAATAGATTACAAGGATAGAAAAGTAAATCACTGAAAAACACACCTTAATGCTGAGTGGTGTAACAGGAGGATCACGAGGTGCTTGAAGATCTTCAATCTCAGCCATACGAGATATCTTCTCTAACCGATCTTTGTCCGCATTCATGTCAGGAACATCTCTAGCTAACTCCGCTGAAATTTATTCTTAGAACATGTCAACCATAGTGTATTATGTTTTCTGAAATATAATTGGCTTTTTCAGAACTTAAGAAAATTTGGGACATCTACCCTGTTTTGTCCTGGCAAGTGCTTCAGCTACAGATCTTGTATCTTCTGCCTTGACATCTACACCAATAAATCTCCAGAAGTTAGAAAATACTACGAATGAACATTTACCCTCATAACCACTTGAACCCATAGAAAGAGTTCTAAAAGAGTTCACACTAATATTCAAATGGATATGTAAATACTAATATTCTAGTTGCTAACGGCTCCACAATGGTCAATCAACAAAAAGAAGATAGTTTTCACTGCCCCAAATAAATTGACAGACAAAGCTTTTTCATATTGGAATCAACCAAAATAATTTTGTAACCTTCTCATAAAGTTACCGAGCAGCAAAACTCCGCAAGCTAAAAACGTAAGGCTAATAGACGAAATCTAAAGATGGAAGAAATCAAGAATCCAATGACTAATGGTTATCTAATTCTTCATAGCAATGTTTTCATCCAGCTCTCAGCAAGACAAATATACTCCCACATTGTGTATAAATTTACACACATGACACCAACCAACTCCTAACAACCCTAATACAGAACTCAACCAAGGTGAGATCAATATTTTAGACATGACTGATGAAGAAGAGAAACAAGAGGAAGAAACAAATAGGTAAGCATGCCAATGCTGGAAGGAAATGGACTATTTTAAACTAGAGCATCAAGCCAACCTGTTTATTACTAACCAATAAATTCTTCCACTGTTTAATCAATGAAAAGCCCACATCACATGAATGAGAATTTGCCAGCCCAATTAGAAATTAATCAATTAAACAGTAGGTTTTACATCTCTTTGGAATCCAACAAAATATCATACCAATAACTCTTCCTTGAAGCACAACAGCTGCATGTTGATTGATATATTGAGGGAAAGATCTTCTGAATGGCTCATATTGTGAATCCAAAAAATCCTTTTCATCCCTACGTGATAGCCCATGGTCCTGTAATATTGCAATAATAACTAAAGATTTATTGCACTAACATTAAGAGCATAGTATTGTCATACAAACCAATCCCACAAAAAGTTGTTAAGAAAGAAACTCCCAGGATCCTCACATACAGTCCCATATATTTCTGACCAGCTTTACAGATGTTTTCTGAAAAAGTCTTACTTCACCAAAACCAACATAAATTGCAACTCTAAACAGGACCTAGGTGAAACATGTTTCTATCTCTGTTTGATTAAGTAGTTTAGCAATTCTCACACAATAATACAGAATAAGAGTTCAAGGATCTTTGAAGTGAACAAAGACAATAAAACCAGAAGCGCATAAAGAAATTATCCTACATCCCACGAGTGTTCATGAACCTGACATTATAGAAATGTAGAGTACATTATTGTGAACATACTTACAGGGAGGTGCACATAATCATCTCCTTCATCAGCTTCCATATCCAAAGTTGGATCAACCCGTTTGATCTGGAAACATTGATAGGAATAAAATGCAATGCTTCTCCCATGTTAAGGTTTGTAAGTGTGTCAAAAAAGCAAGAAAATAAAACACAAAAACTTGGTACTCGTGGAGGACACTGCAAAATATAAATGCAAGTGTTAAAATAAAGCACCTTCCTCCGAGCTTCATCTGCTAACATTTCATCTCGCTTCAAAAATACAGCAAGTTCTTCATCTTCTGCAGCCTCTGCTGCAGCGGCAACAACATTTTTTGTACTGTGGAGGTATTCCGCTCTTGAATATTTGGTCCAAAAATCCAATTCAGACATCTGGAAAAGCTTATAACCAATAATTTTCTATACCATGGGAAATGTTGAAGCTCGTGAAATGAAATTTATAAGGAAGTCACTCCCTATTGGGAGATTAACCAGGAAGGATGAGTTCAAGTCTACCTTGTCAGGCACAAAACTTAGATATGCTTGACGAACGGCTGGTTTTTCAGCAAAAATCTGATAGATGAATTGAAGGTATATGTGATCGATGTTTAGACATTGGATAGAATAAACAATTTCGAATCAGGCAATAAAATTAAATTAGTTACGGAAATTAACTATTTCCACCCATTTTCCCCCAGATCATTACATACTAAATTATCCTTGTTCTTTATTAAACTTCAAATTACATTTTGGAATACAGTTGTTTATTGATCATGAAATTGTGCAGGGTAAAATGTTACATCACATAGGCAAGGAGTATAAGCATCTTGGTTGGAGGAAGTGGTTGAATCACATAGAAGAAAAATTGACACATTTAGTTAAAAAGATAGTGTAGTACGATGGTGAATGTCTAAGAACTCGACGTTAGGGCAGAAGATATGCCACAATTTCTGACCATGATATGGCCACAGGTAAACATTTAATCACAGGCATTTGCAATTGTAATATATGAAGCCAGTGGCAGGAATTGACACACCAATTCCAGGCAAGGAGAACAGGCTATCCAATAGGGGAATTCAAAAATAATAAAAATGCATTTTCAAATAAAATAAATTTGTTGGAACAAGAAAAAGGCCCACCTCTATACTGCCAAATCAGTTCACCACCTTGGTAAAGTCTATCTAGGTATAATAGAAATAAACAAGAGCTGATTTCCCTTTACGTATTAAGGGAAAAGGCCAGTGCTTGCATAAACAGATTAAAAGATTAGCAACATACCTGTAGGATAATCTCTGGTGTCAAGTTAAATGTAACCCTGTTAGACTGAAAAGAGCAAAAAATACTTTCACTCTAAGCTCCATAACATAACCGCCACATATGTTTGAAAATCACAAACACAGATATATCAAAATCAACAGGTAGTCAACAACTAATGCAACTCCATCTCAACAGGATTTCTGTTTGAAATGTACTAACTGCTACAGTATATATTAAGGTCTACTACAATGAAAGTATTATGCTATTTAGAGTTCTGATGAATTACGGATGTTTAAGTCAATTAGGTCATCTAAAGACCTGGTTTCCAAGAAAAGCAAGAAACAATCTGTGGCTTCAGAGTCTAATAATCAGTCTGACCATAGATCTACAGTACAAACTAATGTGAGTTGCAATGGCTGAAACATCTTTTGCAGGAACATATTGACTTAGTTCTATCATAAATAATGAAGCACATTGAGATTGGTTATCAGTTTGTTCGTGAAAAGATAATGCAAAGATCACTCATAAATCATACACCAGAACAGGAGCCTAACTAGTAGGCTTGTCTACTAAGTCCTTGAGTTGTACAAGAATGCAGTTTATTTAGAATATCTAGGTGAACAGGAGGTGAGTTCACCAGCTTAAGGGTCCTCTCGCATTAAGAATAAAAGCGTAAATCAATCCATAACAGTCAACATATGTACGTCGTAAATTTCCGTTTGCGATGTATATGCTTTTCAGTTTAAGCTGAACCTTCACAGTTGAAGCTTGAAAAGGACATTACAAATCAACAACATAAAGATATAACCTAAACACCCAGAAAAGACTTTCACGTGTAATATGCAAGTGATGTCAAGATTAAAGCTGTACCTGACCATCAGAAAGTGGTTTAGTAATCCACATGTCATTTTTTAAAGCCACTCTTTGCCGTTGCTTTCTGCTATAGTTTTGCTCCAACAACTTCTGCAAGTAGATAAATTAAGGATTCCATCATGTAATCCTCATATGTAACATGAGTCACTATAGATATCAACTTCACTAAGAATTTGTTCTGAAGATCAAACTGCAGGACTTTAATACAAATACCCAATCCAGAATTCACCAATTAGTTTCTGAGAGTAAGAAAATTTCAGTTTAGAAGTACATTCAATGCTAAAACTATCCATTTCCAAATTATAACACTGTCTAGTAGCTACAAAGCAAGGAAGGAAGAAAGGAGAAGCTTCAACTATGACACCAAAAGAACTTCACGTCTAGGGCTTCATTATTTTCAACTTTTACAACAGAAACAAGGAAAGGAACTTCCACATGTACCTATCTACTAAAATATTGTATGAGTATGTCCTAAAGGAACAAATAAGATGAGTATAATCCAAGACCACAGAATTATCTTCATAATCACTAACCTTTCTTGTTGCCCAAAATTCAGCTTCAGACAGAGTACCACCAATAACGAATTGCTTGTGAAGTTTCTGTAGTTCGCTGACAATTACAGCTTTTAGTCACATCACAAAAACAGTGTACCAAAGAGTAGATGGAAAAAAGCACAATGTACTCTTAACAGTTCAAACATTGATCACTATACTTTCTCTTCTATTTTAATGGATAAGGCCACAGAATTCCTTAAAAGGATATCTGAGGTCATTCATTTTACTGTAATAGCTAAGCAAACAAAAAAGTGGAACTCTTATTTCAACTCTTAACTCCACATTCAAGCTTTCGCTTTCCCCTGTTTCATTTGACTTCTTTATTTTCCTGGCCTTCAGTTTTCTTCTGAATGCCAACTTCCTCTCTTTAGAGATTTTGACTAGTGGGCGTGGCCCTCACTGCCACAAGATGAAGGTCATTTATATCCAACACCACGATTATTGCGCAACACCTCTGGTGTAAGCCCTATTAAAATGGAAGAAGAAAATTGGCATTCCAAATTACACACTAAACTACCTTTGCCCTACCACCAATCACACCGAGTCACTTCCCACTACTACCACAGGACTAAATAAACCTCGTCAAGCAGAAGTCAAGTTTGAACTTCTGATGTACAAATCAAGCTTGGTGAATTAAAACGAAATGCAATTATCTGTTTAATCGAAAAAAAAACGGATGAAATTTCGTGGAGTGTATCTATGAAAATAAACTCCAGAAGGGCGCCCATTTGATGGCATTGCCTTCAGATCATCATCCATGAGTCACAATATTCTCTAGTTCCCAGAGTTGTAGGTGATTTTCCAGCTGGGGTAATCATTTGAACAAGTGTCATTTTCCACATGGGTACCCTCTTTTTTCTTTTCCAGTGACCAAAAAATCTAGGTCTCTGAAGAACTCAATTATTGGCTTTCCCTTAAGATGGAACACTTAAAGGGATACAGGAAATCAACACGGCTATCAAATAGTTATCTCAAGAAAAATCTCTATGATTTCTTGTGGATCTTGCTCCTGGGTGATTTATGCTTTAAATATTTGCTGCAGAAGACCTAGTACTTAAGTGGCTTGGAAGACAGCACTACGGCTTCGCACGACGATGGAAGAGAGAGAAAGATTCAGGGAAGGAAGATTGCAAATGAATAAGACAGGACTAGAGATAATTACCTTAAAAATTTACTGACCAATTTGGGAGGGAAAAAAAGGTACAAGAACAGTTCAATCTTTTAGAAAACGTGGTGACGTTGTTTGCAATTCTCCAATGACAACATATATGGCTGGGTGGGTTGTAAATTTTGTTTTGTATTTTGCTTTTGGCCCCATTTTCAATGCACCTCTTTAAATTTCCTTGGCCAAACCAAAACTGAAACAAGACACTATCCCTGTAGACCTTATATATAAACACTGTCCATTAGACCTTTTATATAAGTCACTTTCAACCAAGTGAAGACAAACTAGCACAAAGAATAATTTAATTCAAACATATACGGACTCAAAAAATGAACAAATGCAGGACTGTTTCAGACCCTGCAGTTGCTAGCCACTAAATCAAACAATCTAAGACATCACTACACCACACTAAAGTTAGAAACAGTTTGTTTTATTTTCTCCATAAGCCCTGGGCAGAAACTTGCACTAATTTTGCTCTGCAAGCAAAAATAACATGACCATGGTATCACAACATATGATGGCACTAATTGGGTTTCAATGTATGGAGAGTGATGACAAGAAACATGAGCCAAATTTAGTATTTTCACAGAAAAGATTCTTTAGCATAAACTACATGATGGAATGTCTACTATAATCACTCTAAATTGCATACAAAAGTTTCAGGGGGAAAAAGGAAAGAGATTTAGTATACCTATTCTCCCGCAGTAGCTTCATACGGTGCTCCATCTCTGCTGCACTAAGTTGTTCGCCATGAAGTGGCATAGCAGATTTGTCAGGAACCGCTTTTCCAGCATCTCCTGACAAAGCAATAACTCTGGCTGTTCAAGAAATGAAGATTAGCACTATCTTCAGTTAAATACAGAATGTTTTGATGAAAACTACAATAAAATACAGGTCATACACGCTAAGTTAAACATCCAATCATTAAACAACTTATGACGCAATACATCTTCACAAGCTGTTAGAAGTGATGAACATTCTCCATTCTAAATTAGGCTATGGCGTAACTGATTAACAATAAAAAAAGTATGAGCAAGACGAGTAAAAAAAATTTCCACATCAGCATATAGCATAGCAGGAGAGCAGTGTCCAAGAGTCACTTCCCTATCCATATACAAACTACGGTACAATAAACCCATTCGGAAAATTAGGCTATGTTTGTTTGCATTTTTTTAGGGTATTTTGTAGAATGTAAATTTTTTTTGTAGAGAGTTTTTGTGGGAAGAAGAGAAGAAGTGTATGACAGGAACAAATTTTTAAAATGACAGAATTTAAGGGAATTGGAACTGATGTGATGTAATTTGGTGCTTGCTTAGATATGTTGTATTTTCTAGTTTAAAAAAATTACTTTTTCTAGGAAAAAGAAGTGAAAATGATCAATTGCATTCATATCCAGAATCTAAAGCAACTCAAGTTTCCATCCCGGTCCATCCGAGATAGTTTTCTTCTCTCCTTAGTTCTGTTACGATTTTAGGCAAAAATGCATTTTTGGTCCTTTATGAAAGGCCTTGTGCCACAAACGTTCCCTCTTTAATTCCACAAACAGTTTGTATATCAATAGCACTAAATGACATCTTGGGCCTCAACAGTTTTTGAAAATTTAAAATTACAACCTAGAGAATTTTTTTAGGTATATCACCTTGAAATTTTTATCTAATATTACCAATCAAATGAACGACAATCATTTCTTCTCATGAGTACATGTGAATCATTTAAGCATCAAAGATTTTAGTTATATTCAGGATAAGGGCAGAGATGGAAAACAAACTATTACTGTAAATTGGAAGGCAACTACATAAAACTTTGAGTTTAGATGATCAACTAAGATATTAGAGAACTTAGATGGCTGTATGGTGTTGCCCCATTCAACAGTTCACGGCACACAGTTCAAGTAAAGTTTTGGGAAAAAGAATTTTACATTCATCTTTCTGTAGATGCATTATCTGGGACACGCTAATTTTATAAAGCTCAACAAAAAGATACCTAGTTCTTACATTTCCTATTGAAAGAAAATATACATCAGCTATATTGAAGAAAAAATAAGAAATGTTGGAACTACACCTGGTCCAAAATAAGCAGAAATCAGAAAAATGTAGACCAAATATGTAGAGATCTATAGATGGTCATCACTTGGTCGGGCAAAATAATTGAAATAATAATAACCTTTTAATGGGGGCAGGCAAACATACTGATATTAATACTCAGCTATTTTTTATGCCTTAAAAATTATGCATGAAAAGAAAAACACTATAAACTCCTCAGAAAACATGCATGAATGTACAGACACTCTATAAACAGGTCCACGCAGTATATATATGTGCATGTGTAACATCGGAAGCATAAAACAACTAGCCTTTATCTTGCTGTGTAGGGTTGTTTAGTGCCAGGGGCATCACTAAATGATTTAATTTAAGCAGCTCACCTACAAAATCCTTGCAAATATCGCGGTCAGAAAAATTATCAAACTGAAACATGTATCCACCCTGTAATTGTGAATTGAGCTAGTAAATGAACAGTAAAAATAAAGAACAAAACAGGGTTTAGAAATTAGAGTCCTTAAACCTGATCCTGGGTAAGGTTAAGCAGGGGAAGTGGTTTTGCACCTTGTTTGGTCTCTTGCTTTGTAAATTTGTGGCCTAGAAATTGGAACAAGTGCACAAAAGGATAAATGAAAGTTGAAGAAAATACATTACTAAGCTACTTAATAAAACACAGAATCAACACAATATAGCAAGACAAAGACATAGTGCATTTTTCAACAAATGCCACAGCAGTCTGTCGTTACATCATTCTTCATAATATTCGAGCTTGCTAAATCAAGCCCTCAGTAGGAATAACCCCAACACCAAATTGATCCTGTGGTACCACACTGAGAATTAATATAAAATTGTTTGCAAAGTATCAATAGAAGAGCACCTTTTATTGTTCGGAACTCTACATTAAGTCTCACAGATGAATTTGGATCACTAGGCGTGAAAGCAAACCTATCTTTGTTCTGCAAAAGTACCCAAAATGGATGAAAACAAAACATAATCTCAGTTCCATAACTGCATTTCCTGTAATCAATTGACCGCAAAGAAAACTCTCTCTATTGAAAATAGCATAGCATTTGTTAATGTAACTTTAATGATTATAAAAATAATACAAAGACCTTTATTTTTTATTTTTCAGTGCTCGAATTTTATATTTTTTGAGTTTGCTCTTTGCTAAATACAGGTAATGTAGAAAGAATTACCAACTTCAAAATGCCACGGACGCCTGGGTCCTTGACTGACGACTTGTAGATGGCCGACTTAACCACCAGCTCATCAGCCATGTCTACAATTACATAATTTAAATGAGGGTGAGCCCAGTTCATGCTCTCCAATACAAATTGATATTGGAATAGAAATTCCTACAAATTTAAACAATCATTTATGGGTTCTTTTGTAAAGCCCCAATAACAACAATCCACATGCCAAAAATGCACAATCCTTTCCTTCAACAAAAATAAAAACACAGCTTCCTTAATCGTCCAAAATTTCAGCCACATGAACACTAACAAAGGATTCAATAAAAGCCCTCATCAAAATGAGGACCTTGAAATAATTGAAGAGCTAAAAGACACAAGTTCTGCAGACCTAATGATAAGCTCAACCATTTACATAAATCATCAGAATTGAGTCATCTATACCACAAATGACACACCATTTACTAGTAGTTGATTTTGGTGAATATGTGCTGATTATCAACCACCTTAAGTGTCACGGCCCCAAAACGGCCTGACCTCTAATCTAGTAACTCAAGCATTCGAAGACAAATGCTAATACAAAACTGTCCGAAAGTATTTCAAATCCAAGTCAAATCCATCTCATGAAGTCTGATTCTTAACCATATCAAATCCAATACAAGTCGTACAAATCCCTAACCAAATTCATACGTGAATCACAAATGTTTCAATTTTAAAGTCATTAAAATAACAAGAGTTCAAAGCTTATGAAGGAGTTCGCTTCCCAACCAGAAGTTCTCTTTCTAAGCGTCAACTCTCACACCGTAACCTGGAAAACATTCAAAGAAAACAAAATAAGTACGCGCAATGCATACTTAGTGAGGATTCCCCCTTTCCCTTACCTGCGCGAGCCGCGACGAATATATATACCACATAAGCAGAGCACACAGCACCAAGAATAAAATCAACAGTGAGCACGCTACAAAGCTGTAAATCATCCATCATGCATCAAGGTGGTAAACAAAGAACATGCTAAATTTGGCATAGCATCTAACCAAGTAACGTGCACATAGGGAAAGAAGCCGTGATGCATCAGCTCTGTCCTTCAAAGGAGCAGGCTTATGTAGGCATATAACCTCCCTAGGGTACAGTCTGATTCCAATCTAATCTAAATCCAAAACCCAGACAAAGTTAAATCTCCGTATACAGCCAAGGTAACCCAGGCACCGACTATAACAAGTCACAGATCAAGGCCTCCCCCCTCGTCCAAGCCCTATGCCGGCACGAGGAAGCCCGAACAAGGGCGGGCTCCCCAAAAGATCAACCACAACAAATGACTGAAAATAAACCATCCAGCAACTAGCCAACTAAATACAGTCAGAATAGACTCTATCAACCAATCATCCAATCAATCCACCAAACAACACCAGCAGCACAATTCATATCTAAGCACCATCACAAGGCAATAACATATGTATAAATAAATACACCTGATGCTTCGGCAAGGCCATGCTCCTACATAAATATCAATAATGGCGGAAATCATACACATGCATAAATATCTATTCGTGTTCGATTGGACATTTGTTATAACCTCGAAAACCTTCTATTTTATAAAATGACTGAAAATAAACCATCCAGCAACTAGCCAACTAAATACAGTCAGAATAGACTCTATCAACCAATCATCCAATCAATCCACCAAACAACACCAGCAGCACAATTCATATCTAAGCAACATCACAAGGCAATAACATACGTATAAATAAATACACCTGATGCTTCGGCAAGGCCATGCTCCTACATAAATATCAATAACGGCGGAAATCATACACATGCATATAAAATAGAAGATTTTCAAGGTTATAACAAATGTCCAATCGAATACGAATAGTATTCAATTGCACATAAGAGTAACTCCACACAAAAAGTAAGGAGGAATTCAACTCACGTGTTTTCCAAGCTAAGCTAGTAGTACTCTAGCTCGGGAAACAAATCCACGTCGGCGTCCGGTACCACCGGATTATCTAAGAGCCAAAACAACACTCATAAACCACCCGAAACTTCCGTCCAATAATAAATGCAATTGACTTAACTATGCACGTCTAGCTCTCCTTATTTAGATTCCTAAACTTCTTATAAGCATCTACCAAAAATCTAAGTGTATAAAGTATAGTAATGCATATGACCTAAGTTGAGATGTCTAGGTCCTTACACCTATCTCCGCTTCTATACAAATCAACTGATAATGCCATAATCAAATTTAGAGAAATAGAATGCATATGCCTCGTCCTATTCTATTAGTATTCAAGAATTAGAGTAAAGATTAAAGAAATCAGAAATTAGGTTCAGATGGTCATTCCCAACCCAATTCTCTAAAAAATTTACTCTAGATCTAATTCAAGAACACCCCCTTATTTAAATGCCTAGAGCCTATCTCTATATGATGCATTACCCTAATGCATGTTTATAACCTACACTAACTCCTAACTATAAGCACACTATAAGTACTAACCAAGTTCATGCCATAACTATAAGGTACATTATCCAATACCCCTCCTCTAACCTAGCCCATTTCAACCTAGCTTCTTTTATAGCAAAATTAACCATGGTAATACTCTTTTCCTATAACGTTACTCTTAACAAGTACTTTTTTAATCTTAAATACGTATAAGCCATCAACAATAATTTATCATTCAATCTAAACTAATCTAATTAACTAGTTACCTTATTTGTAACTTAAGATAGCTGGGTACTTGAAGAGCTTGAAGTCACAACGAGCCCCTTCTTCTCGGTCGGCTAACGAGCCCCGGTGGAACCCAACCCATAAGTGGCTAAATTATTCCATCCCTCAGCCTCCTTTGAGGTTCCAGCAGTTCTCCCCTACCAACACAACCTTAGATTGCCTTGCATGTGATGAATATAAGTATATTTCTTTTGAGATGAGCAAGGTGAGTGATCGGCCAACAAGAGAGAGGAAAGCAAATTCAACTCCGAACAGACGACTGAAGGGACGAGCGGAGGTGAGGCTACTGTAAGGGGCAGAGGAGTCAACAGGCTGGGGTTTTCGGCCGAAGTAACAAGGAAGAACGGAAGGAGATTTTTGGCCAACAAGAGAAGGAAGGAAAGAATGAGTCGGTGGTTCGGGCGGCAGGACGGAGGAGCTAGACGGCGGTGGCTGTGAGGGGGTGAACCGACGGGAAGGAGACAAAGAGAAAGATGATGGCTGGTGACTGCGATGGAGGAAGGAGGATAAGGGACAGCCGGTTAAAGGAAAGGGAGAGGGAAATCGGTGCGTCGGTGAGATGGCGGTGACTGATGGCGGCTACAGGCAGGCGCTATCGGCTGGGGAAGGAAGAAGAATGGGGTAGTCGGCTGTGAATGGAAAAGAAGAGAGAGAGAGAGAAGCTGCACCTCTTGTTAGACATATACACGCTTCCGGCTGCCGGCTTCCGGCATGTATAGTAAGTAGAGGTATCAAATGGTTAAAGATTGGTCATAACCAAAGTCAACCCATTATTTCGCGTTGATCTGTTACTCAATTCATGGGTTGAACTCGACGTGGATTAAATCTCTAACTTAACGGGTTGACTCACGGTTGACCCTAATTCAACTATTTTTTAAAAATTGATATTATTCATATATACTGGGTCGATCATTTCGAATTGGATCAACCCATTTCGAATTGGGTCAATTAATTTCATAAATTTTAAATTTTCACTCTTTCAATGCAAATATTTTTTTACATGCTTTTTAAGAATCACAGAAATCTATTTCAATCCGGGTTGACTGGTTTTATAAAATTTGGATTTTCACTATTCCAATGCAAATTTACGTTTTACATGTTTTTTAAGAATCACGAAAATTTATTTGGTCGACCTGTTTCGAATTATGTTGATCCATTTCATAAATTTTGAATTTTCACTCTTTTAATGCAAATTTATTTTTTTACAAGTGTTTTTATAATCACGGAAATCTATTTCAACTAGTTTGACCTAGTTTCGAGCTGGATTTACTCATTTTTGAAATGGGTTTACTTGTTTCATACATTTTTAATTTTCATTCTTTCAATGTAAATGTATTTTTTACAGGTGTTTTATTTTTGTTTGTATTTATTATTTCAATATAAATTTATTTTTTTTGGATAGTCTCATCCCTAAACCCTAGCAGTCACGTTCCTCTATTCTCTCTCAAACTCAACCTTCAAAAAATATTTATTCCCCTATCTTCCGATCATGGGAGGATGGGGAAAATAAATTTGTTCTCCATTTCATTTTCCTGTTTTAGTTTCGTCTTCCAATAAAGGGGTTATCCCCAATCTTTATTTTCTTCTGTCATTCAATAGATAATCTATAGAAGGGTAGAGTGTCTTTTTCCTTCAGTATATTTAGATCTACTGGTAGTGTCTAGTCGCGACTTCAGTGATGGTATTTGTTATTATGGTAATAGTTCGTTGGATCGGTAGCAGCGTCGTTGATGATGTTCGCTGATTTGGTCCAAGAGGATTCAGTCATCATAGATCTATTTATTAGATTTATGGTTTGGAGTTTTCATCTGATAATTAGTGATGTATCCTTGTCCGGATTAAAATTTCGGCAAAAGATATATCCACCACTTGATATGGTAGATTTATATAGGTTTATCCGTAGTAAACACAACAATACTTGTAATTTGTGTTTTTTTGGTTGTATATTTCGGTTGTCAATCGTTGCTGGACGTTTTCCAGTAGATTAATATGCCTTTTATTTTAAAAAAATATAAATTTTTTTTATTTTGTTTAAGTTAAAATACAATGACCCATTTGAATTGGTTTTGTCTATACAATATATTTTGAATTTGAATTTTTATTTGTCCTTTTAATATAAATTCATTTTTTGTTTGTTCAGTTTGAATTAAACAAACCATTTTGTATTTGAGAAATTCGTTTAATATATATTTTTTGAACTTTTCCTTAGTTCCTTCTAATATATATATATTTATTTATTGTTTTAATTAACTAATTATAAATTTTGATTAAGGATTAATAGAATAAATGATTGAAATTAGAAATATGGAAGTTATAGGAGGGAAATAATAGAATGAAGATAAGAAATAATAAAAATAAAAAATCTAGTATAAAGTGGTACTTTAAAACCCTAGTTTCTTTTTATTTTCCCTTCCCCATTCCGTCCGCCGCTAGCACCCTTTTCCCTTCTCTTTTGATCGGCGGCCTTCCTCACTTCCTTCTTGTCGGCAGTCCTCGTCCACCAACATCACCACCACTTTGATTCGCTGGCTGAATTGCTTCTCGAGCACGGCGAATTGCTCACTTTTCGGGTTGCTCCGGCAGCCACCTTCGGCCTACTACCATCATCTCCCTGAGCCTTCTGACGTGACTCCAAAATATACTTTTTTATGACCCAAAATCATGCATGTTTAGCTTACTTTTAGTTGATTTTCAATGAATATGATATATTTTATAAGCTTTCAATGCACTTATAGTTGGATTTGCATGATTTTGTAGTAAAGGGCATGTTGGAGATTTTGGAAATAACTTAAAGACTTTTGTTGGAAAAGAACGAAAACACGCAGAATTGAAGTTTAAAAATAAGAATTTGGGAAGAGAGCAAAGAGTTGAAGATTCCGAGACCGGCGTCCACTGGGCGGTGGCGCCGTGTGGAGGCAGAGGATGCCTGGTTATTGCCCGGAAAATCCTGCTGAAAGTCCAAATTTACCCTTAGCGTGATTCACTTTATATAATTCCAATTTTAGCCCTCTGGAACCTTTCTTAATGGCCAAGGTCTCCTGTAAAGACACATACTATTACACCTTAGTAGGTTTTTCATAGTTTTAAAGAGAGTAACTTAGTGAGGAAGAAATACACACTTTATCACCTTTTTCACGCACACTATGAATTCTCTTAGAACAACTATATTCTATGTAGATTTTAGGGAAATCTACCCTTCTAAGTGATAGGGGGTAATGGATTTCCAAGTGATGTAGAACAAAGAGCATGGATTTAATTGAGAAGGTCTTATATTAATGATGGAAGCTAGAGTTGGGAGTGTTATTTCCTTTATTGTTGAAAAAGTCTTACATTCTCTTATGAATTGAGTTATTTTGTGATGGGCTTTGGATTTCCATGATGCTTTTGTTCTATTCGATGATTTTCCATGCATATTGTTAAGTGGTTTCATGCAAATGAAGTAATTCATATTCATACCTTATGAATTTGCCTTGATGTTAGTATATTTGATGAATGTACTTCACTACTTGGTAGAATTGAGGATTGCACAACTTGTGTAAGCATATGTTATGTGTCGGTTTTGCTTTCTTGTGTTGCAAGCTTAATTATTCTTTTACTCAATTGCTATAAAAGTTGGTAAGGTTGCTTGATCTCAAGTAGGAAGTAAAGGATTGATAATGGATAGGATTGACGACTCTACTTCCGTTATTGGCTATCTTTGGTCCTTATGTACACAATAGGAATGGAAAAATCTAGGAGTTTGGACAATTGCATGATATTTCACTTACCAATAACCCCTTGGATCTTGTTGTTGTATGATTTTCTTGTTTTTACCACCATTATCTTTTCTTTTGTTTATTTTAGCTTTTGCATAATTTACTTGAATTCACTATCTTTCCCTTTGATTTGTTAGATACTTAGGCTAAAAACTAATAAATCATTAGTAAGTAAGAACTCAAACCCAACTACTACTTCAATCAACACAACATTCGTATGGGAATAAAACCTTAAGTACTATAGTTTTAGTATTTTTGTTTTTTTATTTATAAATTTATTTGGAAGCGTTCGCCTAAAACTTATACAAAGACAAGAGCACATCAAAATTGGCCCTCGATGATGATTGTTTATTTTGATTGATTATTGTTATTGGTAGTTTTGTGGTTTTTGTAGTTTTTTAGTCTTTTTAGTAAATCTTTTGAGTGCAGTAGTTTTATTTATTTCTCTTGTTTTTCGTGTCTTAACTTCTTTTTACATGGTTTTCTTGTTTATTTTGCAAGGTTGTTGAATTGAGAAAAAAGATGAATTACTATAGAGAAGAGAAACCTTGGAGAGTTTGCAATTATCCAACATTTCTTCCAAGAGTAAACATGAGGAGCATAGATGATATTTATGGAAGAGAACCCAAGCCACCTCAAGTGAGATGTTCACTTGGAGCCAGTTTATCTAGTTGGGGTGATGGAAATTGTAATCAAATTCAAGGAGGTTCAAGATATAGTGGCTACTTTGGTGAAGGATTCCATGAGGCAACGGAGAAATTCAAGAATCAAACTTACTTATAATGGATTGAAGGATATATGAGAGAGTTTGATGATGAAGAGCTTGGGGAGAATGAGTTTGATGAAGAGGAATGTGCAAATGAATTACTCAAATGGAATAAGGAGTATTGCAAAGATGTGGAGATGAATGATGATAAGATAATGGAAACACCGATTTCATCATCTAGCTCACAACTATAGGGTGAAATTACTCAAGAGTCTATCATGGAAGCGGTAGATGCCTTGCTTATGGTGGAGGATGGAAGCGAAACAACTAAGGTGGAGTCATTAGATGTAGGAGCCTTGGAATAAGAAAAGAGAATAGCGGGCATGGATTTTCATGAAGGACTTGAGAATAACTTACCAATGGAGATGGATGAAATTTTTTAGTTGCCAATGGAATAGTCACCAATTGTGCAAAAGGAGTTTAAGGTCAAGAAGGCATGTCTAATGGGATCTAACTACATTGAACATGAGGATGAATTTGTACAATGTTGTCAAGAATATCAATGGGAAATACCTTGGACCAAATACTTGAAAGGTGTGGATATAGGAGAGTGTTCATTCAAGGAGTCCAATATGCACCCATTTGAGAAATTTCCTATCCCTAGTCATGCAACCATTAAGGTAGGAGCTATCATTGATGCAAAGTAAAATGAAGAAATTCCAAGCAAAAAGAAGGATGAAATGAGTCAAAAGGAAAAGAGGAGCCTAAGGATCTTCTAGAGGAATTATGAGAAGATGACCAATGAAATAAGAAATCAAATTATGGAAGAAACCTTAGACCTCATACTATTCCTTAAAGTGGCTAATTAAAGTTCAAGAAAGAATGGGATATGAAAGCATTGAAACATTCGAATGAAGAGCTCAAGGAGATAGTGAAATAATCTCTCAGCTCCAAAAGGAGATATTAGCCATGATGTTGCAAGAGATAAATTGCTTTTGTGATTTCTCTAGGAGACTTTATGAAGTAAAGAGGAAGGTTGAAGGGATGGAATTTAGAGAAGCTTAAACATGGAGGAATGTAGAAATGCCATACAATCAAGAAAATGAGGAGTTGGATGAAGAATTAGCCATTGACAACCATATTGAGGAAGAAAGAAGGGCGAAATTTAGGATGACGAGAAAGAATAGGGTAGAGAAACAAAAGCAAAAGTACAAGGATTTGAAGAGTTTGGTTGAAGGAAACAAGGGAAGTGCTTCCATTGCACATGATACAAGGAGTTTAGAGGGATCTTGAGTCTATACCTCAAGACAAGTCTAGCCGGAGACTATAAAGTCCAAAGCGCTTCTTGGGAGGCAACCCAAGCATTTTCAACACTTTTTATTTCATTTTCTAGATTTTAGATTTTCAAATTTCTAAATTGCTAATAAGTCATGAATTTTAAGGTGATTTTGGAGTATGATATTTTTGAACACATTCATGCGTTATAGGTACATGATTTGGTGCAATTGGATGGTGTAAAAGTCAAGCAGAAGCAATTTTGCAAAGATCGAGGAAAAAATAGGTGGTAGAACCTTTGTGCTGCCGAGGTGCCGCCATCTGCAGGCGTCCAGGCTCCAGCACCAGGTTGCCACCGTGAACTAATGGCTGTATCAACAACGCCGAGTTAACGCCGCCACAACGCCCTGTTCTACTTTTATGAGTTAAATGAGGTACCATGGAGTTTAAAACCTCAATTCTACTTACTTAATACTTCCAAAACTTACATAAGCATAAACGAGAGTTATTTACACTTTCAATGCATCAAATTCATGAATCTGAGATTTGAAATTCTTCATTTTTAGTGATTTTACCTATAACATTGTTGTTATTAAGTTCTCTATAGATTTCAAGCATCATACAAGTTCAAAAATCAATGGTAAGAGTATAGAGCTACCTTGTGCTAAAATTTGGAAAAAGGGATTTCTTAGACTTTATATAGTACTATGCTATGTATGCTTTATATGATTGAATGAGCTGGTAATGATATGAATGTATATATTTTTCAACTTTGTATGTTTTATATGTTCTAATCTTTATTTCTTGGAGCTTAATGTTATAGAACATATATGACTTGTGCTTTAATGAATGAAAAATCATGTATTCTTATGATTAGATAAATCATATGTTAAATTAACATGTTTTGTGGTGATTTAATGCTTATTACTGTTGCTTTAGTGAATTGAATTGGCTTATATTGACTGGCCCTGATGCCAGGCAACGTGATGGCATCGTTCCACTATGTCGCCCATACTGGCGACCGCCAGACGCCAACACCTATTGGACGCTGCCTGTGGTGACCGCGAGGCACCAACTTGTTGGACGCCAACCCCTGAGGAATGATGAAGCCATTTTTTCTTTTAAAATTCACTAATTCGTTACAATTTACAGGACATGGTTAATTCTTGAAGTAAGAAATGAAAAAGATGAGCTATTATGGAAAGAGAGGAAGCTCATAGAGTGATGCACTATTGGTTTTCCTCCATAATTAGTTCCTTTACAACAAGAGTTTGAGAATCCTTACCACTATTACTTTCTTACTACATTTTGTTGACACTTTCGCAATTTAGTTATTTTTAATTGCTTTGGTGTGTTTATTTTTAAGTTTTTAATTAAAGTGTAAGTGGTTTATATTGGGTATTTGGCTAACATTATATAGGCATGAGTTTAATTGTGATATATGAATTCAAAGAAAGAAATTGGCACCCCATTTTCCCACTTGTGTTTTGGTTTGATACATTGAGGACAATGTATATCTTAAGTGTGTGTGTGTGTGGGGGGGGGGGGGGGGGCGGATGAACATAAGTTGTTATAAGTCTTCGTCCTTGCTAATTGAGGAACTAGTAGTGAAGATGAGTCAATTTGTGGATTATTTTTCAAAAATTTGCTCTATTTTGGACTTTGAAAAAAAAATTTCCAAAACAAAAGGACCCCTTCAAGCTAGTTTTTGTATTTGCATTGCATGATGGGTGGAAATATGATGGAAATGGTTAAGTATTGATAGATATGGCGTGAGTTCTTAGTTGACATCTTGAGATGAAATCACATTTCAACCCTTGTTTTATGTGAGCTTTAATTTGAGCCTTTATTGAGCATATCTTATTTGCTTGCTCATATTTCTTTGGTTGTGTGTTTTGTCTTGCATGAATGATTGAATCTGGAACTTGACTTTAGCATCCATATCAAGACCTTTTACGTGCTTGTGATATATTGAAGTGATGAAGGTAATTAGTTAGTTTTTGTTTTTACCTTTTTTTTTTGCTTTACATTACCCGTAATCGTCTTTATCCCCTTAGGCATAACCAAGTTAAGCCCCATCTTTTCTTTGATTTCTTTTTATACCAATAAACTAACTTGAGCCTTTTTCTTTGTTAAGCCTTGTTTTTGGACCCTTAAAGAGTTTGTATGTGGTTGGATATGGAAATGAAAAATAATTTATGGATTCTAAGTATGTTAGTTTTCAATTTTTAGAAGTTTCTTGTTAAAAAAAATAATAAAAAATAAAAAAATGTTTAAATTTTGAAGTTTGAAGAATAAGAATGAGGAGGTAAAGGACATCTCTTAAACCTCCATTAGTAGAAGAAGAATCCAAGTAGAAGTAGTTGATGAAGCATCCAATCATTGCAATTCTCTTTACAATAACTCTAATTTTCAAACCTTGACATTTTTTTGTCTCTAACCAATTTTCTTAGCCCCGTTATACCTGATAAAAGTCCTTTTGATCAATGTGTTACAATCACAATAGGCGGGTGACGAGGTGATCTTGAGTCAAACTTATGGTTGAAGATCTTTCATGCAATTGACTTGAGCGTTGTTGAATATTTGATGTGATCCTGATGTCCTCACTCACAATTTTCAACCTCATTGATGCACATCATGAGCAGCTCAACCATGAAGACTATTTCTCAAGGAGCAAACTCAAACATCAAGGCCAATTTCAAGCTAAGAGAGCTACTTCAAGGTTATGTTGGCGAAAGGATGAAAAGCTCAAGAATCTTTATTCTTGGAACTATCATAGGTTTAATCCATTGAACAAATAGTTTAGACTTATTCAAAGTCCCTTGGAAGTTCAAGACAAGGTGGATGAACTTATAACAAAGAGCAAGTTCAAGGGAAGCCACCAATGCCCTTAATTTGAAGGTTCTAGAGTATGTTGTTGGGATCGGAGGCATGATTTTCAAAATTTTACGCAGCGGATTCATGCCAATTCCAATTTTAGTGTTTTAATAATCCTATGTTTAAAGCTTCTAAAGGTTACCCTCATAGCGTAATCGGTTGCCGCGCCTGGATCCTTGTTTGATGTTGGTCCAAGCCTTCTGCTCCGGTTACGTTTGTCACAAAAAAAAAAAAAAAATCCTTTCTTGAAGGATTCTCTACTTTCAAGCACTGAAACTCTTTGCAGACTCGGTGCTAGCCGTTTTTGCCTACAGAGAGTTCTTGGGATTTTGTGTATATTTTCTTGTCCTAACTTTTTTCTGATTAAAACGTCTATTTCTACAATAATATCCCTAGGATATTTGTAGAGTTAAAGTTTCCAAAATTAGTATTGTAATCAATCAATTATTACTTAACTGATTTAATCAGATTTCAAATCAGTATTATTATCAAATATTATTTTACTGATTCCAAATCAGTATTAAATAACATTTACTGATTCCAAATCAGTATTAAATAATACTTTAATTATTAGGGTCATACACGAAGTCCATGGATCAACCCAAGACCCATGGATCTGGCTGATGGGTCAAGAATCTCAATTACAATTAAGTCCCTTGATTTATTAGCCCATCCCAATTATTCCCAGGTAATAAATTAACTATTAATTAATACCATAAAACTTTTCAATAATATTTAATTAAACCATTTAATTAAATCTTATTTATTTAAGTATAACAATTATACTTATTGTAGGCAAGAATACTTATTCTGCATCATCGAACTTTCTTATGTGCGATCCTGTAGGCCCATTCTAAATTGGTAATGGACAACTCAATGTCATTGATTAATCCATAAGTCATTAGTGGTCTCTAGCAAGACAAAATGACTACCCAATTCGGAACGGAGGGTCGAATGGTGATTCAACACAACCTTTCCGAGCAAACTACTTCCGATCATCTGCATTGATATCCCGTTTAGCATAAGGCAGGGAACCATCATCCTTATACAGCTAAACGTTTACTTGATCTCTTAGTGACACTGAATTCATCAAGCAAATGATAACACTTATCATTCCTTCGGCACGGCCATGCACTTCTCAGTTCACTATCAAGTGGCCAAGATATCATCTCTCACTGAAGAGAGACTTGTAGTCCCATCACTTCACCTACATACTTTAGCGTGTCTTATAGTGTACCCAATCATACCCGTACTTGGTAACCTGTTATGACCCCGTTAGGCGTATGTCAAAGCACACTACAGTTCACCTAAGACCATGTAGTGATTTCTGGTCTAAGGATCCTCGTACGAGTACTACTCAAAAGAATCACTCATGATCTAATCAGTCCATGGAGTGTTTCTCTTGGCGGATTGATTTTATGAAATTAAATATGTACAAGAATATTACTATCATGAAATTAATTAATCTGATTATAACATCAATCAAAATGACAAATATCTATACAGCCCTCAAAAGGGCACATACACTAACAATCTCCCACTTGCCCGTTGAAGGGCTAATTCCTAAATATTTTAAGACCAAACTTTATTACATGTCTCTCAAACTTTGACTGTGGTAGAGCTTTTGTGAGAGAATCTGCTATATTGTCGTCTGACTTTATTTTGCATACTTTAGCATCTCCTCGATCGACGATCTCTCGAATGAGGTGATAACGTCTGAGTATGTGTTTGGTCTTCTGGTGTAACTGGGGCTCCTTTGCTTGTGCGATGGCCCTGTTATTATCACAGAAGAGGTCTATCGGATCTTGGATACTCGGTATCACTCCGATGTCTGACACAAACTTCCTCAACCAAACAGCTTCCTTTGCAGTATCTGATACAGCAATATACTCAGAATCTGTTATAGAGTCGACTGTTGTATCTTGCTTCGAGCTTTTCCAACTCACTGCACCGCCATTCAGGATAAAAACGTAGCCTGACTGTGACTTCATATCGTCTTGATCAGTCTGGAAAGTAGCATTGGTGTAACCTTGTACGACAAGCTGTTCTTGTCCTCAGTACATTAGCATTAATCCTTTAGTCCTTCCCAAGTACTTCAGGATTTTCTTTACTGCAGTCCAATGATCCATTCCTGGATTTTGTTGGTATCTGCTAGTCATGCTTAGTGCATGTGCAACATCCGGGCGGGTACACAGCATGGCATATATGATAGATCCTATTGCCGAAGCATATGGGGCTCTACTCATCGCATCCCTCTTCTCTTTAGTAGAAGACATTGGTTCTTCTTCAAAAGGAGGCTGAAAACTAACAACAAAACCTAAGAGGGAGGTGAATTGGGTTGTTCAAAAAATTTACTTAAAATGAGCAAATCTTAAAATAATTTCATTTTAAAAAAACAATGACTATCTATGTGTATGAAACAAATAACAAATAAGTCTAAATTAAAATAAGATGAAAACAAGAATAATAAGATTAGTCAACAATATAAAAGTATACAAGGAAATAAGAAATTGTTAGTTCACAATATATAATAATCAAATTAAAATAAAGGTCAAGTATGTGACTTAAAATGGACAAGTCTTAAAATTGAATAATTTAAAATAAAGCTCAAGTATTGACTTGATTAAGGACAAGTCTTTGATTTGAAATGGACGAGTTTTGAAATTGAATAATTTAAAATAAAGCTCAAGTATTGACTTGATTAAGGCCAAGTCCTTGACTTTATAAGAACAAGTCTAAGATAAAGTAAATACTTAACTAAAGAAAGCTAGACTTGAAATAAGGACAAGTCCTAAATAAAATCTTAAGATTAAATATGTAATACTTGAATTGAGAAACTCTAATGGTAATGTTTTATGATGCAAGAAATGTAGAAGAGAGAGTATGAATGCAAAATGTAACGCAATGAAATAGACAAGATTTTTAAAGTGGTTAAAGCTTGTAGCCCCCTTACAAGCTCTACATCCACTCCCCAACTTCTAAAGTTGAGGCCCTTCTTATTTCTTTTTTTTAAAAAAATAAAAATTCCTTAAGGTGGAATTCAAACCTTTACAAATTTCCCAAGAACAACTTAGTAACTCTATTAAGAGGTTATTCACTACTCACCCTCTAAATTGTTCTTGACTTGCAACCTCTTGTTTTTAAGAACAATAAAACCTTTTTGTGTGTGAAGTGTTTATAGCTTACAAGTGACAAGGTTCTAGTCTAAGATTGACACTTTGAAAAATAACTAGAATACTTTGAAAAATAACTAGAACTTGAAAGTAAAATTTGAAAATGAGCACTTGAAAACTTGAGAGAATTTTGAAAATAATAAGAATGTCTTGATAGCTTGTGTGTCTTGAATGTCTTCACCCATGGTCTCTATTTATAGGCAAATTTGGGCTCCAATTCAAACACTTGAATTTTGGCTCCAAAGATGATTTGACATAGTCTAAACTTCTTTCAACTTTTTCGACTTCTTGCAGTTACTTTTGACTTTTGTGTGTAAAATCAATGTTGTAGATCTTTATCTTAGCTTTCCAAGAACGTAAAAATTAGTTGATTTAAACTTTTGTAGCTCAAGTTACATCTAATTTACTGAACTGTGGCATTGCAGTGACATAGTTTTGTTTTTGTCTATTTTCACCAGAATTCCATTTGAATTTCACATTGACTATTATATACCATTTTTTAGATAATTGAAAGAGGTTTTCAAAACATCCAAAATATTAATTTTTTGCTAAGTGAAATGAATGTTATGCTCATTTAAAGATGAATGTATCAATATGAAAATTTTGCACTTTCTACAAAAAATAATTTTAGAGAATTTAAGAAATTGTTAGTTTCACATATTTGTTTTGTTATTATTAAAACAAGATTGAAACACATAAGTCTAACAATCTCCCCCTTTTTAATGATGAAAAAACAAATATGATATTTTAAAATGAAGACTACAAGTAACAAGTGAACTCCCCCTTACTTTGACAATAAAATTTTAAAACTTGTTTTCCTTCTCCCCCTTTTGTCATCGATAAAAAGTTAGACACGAAAACAAAAAAAATTTGGAAAATCAAAGTTTTATTTTATTTTATTATTATTTTTTTTACATGTGTAACAGGATCTTAAGTCAAGAATTTGACTTTGGAATTCATCACTTCCCATACACATGTTTGCATGCACAAGTAATCAAATAAGGTCATGCACAAATAAGTCCACATAAGCTTGCATTATAAAGCATTAAAATCACAAATATTCAACTTTCTTCTCAAAATTTCAAATTGGTATTTAGGTAAGGCTTTAGTGAAAATATCGGCTAATTGGTCTTTTGTATTAACATAATTCAAGTGAACTTCTCTATTTTGAACAAGCTCTCTAATGAAATGATGTTTAATATCTATATGCTTTGTCCTAGAGTGTTGAATAGGATTTTTATTCAAATTTATAGCACTAGTATTTTCACAAAAAATGGGAATATTTTCAAAATTGAGGCCAAAATCAATTAAAGTGTGCTTCATCCACATAATTTGAGCACAACAATTTCCCGCAGCCATGTATTCCGCTTCCGCGGTTGAGAGTGAAATAGAAGGTTGTTTCTTACTAAACCAAGATACTAGACATTTCCCAAGTAGTTGACATGTGCCACTAGTAATCCTTCTTTCTACTTGACATGCCCCATAATCCGCATTCGTATAGCCAATGAAGTCAAAATCATTTGTTCTAGGAAACCAAAGGCCAAAATCTAAAGTTCCTTTTAAATATCTAAGTACTCTTTTCAAGGCCACAAAATGACTTTCTTTAGGATTAACTTGAAATCTAGCACATAAACACACAGAATGTATGATATCGGGTCTACTAGCGGTTAAGTATAAAAGACTACCTATCATGCCTCTATACCTTTTTTCTTCAACATTTTGTCCACTTTCATCTTTTCCTAACTTAGTAGATGTGCACATAGGGGTACCTATAGGTTTACATTCATCCATACCAAATTGTTTAAGTAGTTCTCTAGTATATTTTTCATGACAAATAAAAGTACCTTCATGCATTTGTTTAATTTGAAGTCCTAAAAAGAAATTAAGTTCACCCATCATGCTCATTTCAAATTCTTTTTTCATAATTGAAGCAAATTCATCACATAATGAAGTATTGGTAGAACCAAAAATAATATCATCTACATAAATTTGAACAATAATCAAATCACCATAATCATTAGTTCTAGTAAACAAAGTAGTGTCAACTTGACCTTTCTTAAAACCATTTTCACTTAGATAAAAGGCAAGCCTTTCATACCAAACTCTAGGAGCTTGTTTTAAACCATGCAAAGCTTTAATTAATTTATGCACATGGTTTGGAAATATTTCATTTTTAAAACCGGGTGGTTGTTCAAAATAAACTTCTTCTTCCAAATAACCATTTAAAAATGCACCTTTGACATCCATTTGAAATAATTTAAAACCTTTAAAACAAGCAAAAGCAAGTAACATTCTAATAGATTCTAATCTAGCAACCGGGGCAAATGTTTCATCATAATCAATTCCTTCCTCTTGTTTATAACTTTGGGCAACTAATCTAGCTTTATTTCTAACCACTTCACCCTTTTCATTTAGTTTATTTCTAAAAACCCATTTCATTCCAATTGTAGGATAATCATTTGGTCTCGCAACTAAAATCCATACTTTACTTCTTTCAAATTGATTTAATTCCTCTTGCATGTCAATTATTCAAAATTCATCATTTAAGGATTCTTTAACATGCTTGGGTTCAATTGAAGAAAGTAAAGAAAAATGACTATCAAATACCGTAGATCTAGTTTTAACTCCTTTAGATGGATCACCAATTATTAAATCTTGTGGATGACTCTTTACAAATTTATAATCCTTAAAAAGATCACTCATTTTATTTTCAACTCTAATTGTCTTTTCATTCACATTGCTAGTTTCACAAGAAATTTCTACCTTTTTAGTGGGCTCATTGTCAATTACAATAGTTTCTTCTTCTTCTTCTTATTTTCTTACTTCATTAATCCCCACTAAATTCTCATCAAATTTCACATGAATTGCTTCTTTAACTACTAGTGTCCTTTTATTAAAAACTCTATATGCTTTTCGAATAGATGAATAGCCTAAGAAAATTCCTTCATCCGATTTCGTATCAAATTATCCCAAGTTATCTTTAACATTTAAAATAAAACATTTACAACCAAACACTTCAAAATATGCAATATTGGGAGGTCTACCATAAACTAAATTATAAGGGGTCTTTTTCAAAATAGGTCTAATTAAAGCTCTATTTAGCACATAACAAGCGGTATTAACGGCTTCCGCCCAAAAATATTTAGGTAAAGTGTTTTCACTAATCATGGTTCTAGCCATTTTTTGAAGTGTCCTATTTTTTCTTTCAACTACTCCATTTTGTTGAGGTGACTTAGTTACCGAATAATTTTGAATAATTTCAAATTCATCACAAAAATTATTAAAACTTTCATTTAAAAATTCCGTAACATTATCACTCCTTAGTTTTACAATTTTCAAATTAAGTTCATTTTGAACTTTTTTAGCTAATTTTTGAAATTCATTGAAAGCATCACTTTTGTTTGCAAGAAATAACACCTAAGTAAATCTTCAAAAATTATCAACTAAAACATAGGCATATCTTTTACCACCCATACTAATTTGTTGGGTAGAACCAAACAAGTCCATGTGAATAAGTTCAAGAAGTTTAGAAGTTGAAACACAATTTTTAGTTATAAAAGATGATTTAATATGTTTTCCATATTAGCATGCATCACATATTCTATCTTTCACATATTTGGTTTTAGGCAACCCTTTTACCAATTTTTTTGATGAAAGTTCATTAAAATAATCCATACTAATATGAGCAAGTCTTCTATGCCACAACCATGTATTATCAACTAATACATTCAAGCAATGATCACTTTGATCCATCAAATCTTCAATATTTAACAAATAAATATTTTTATTTCTACTACGCGTGCAAATAATATTATCATTAGTAGGATCAACAATATAACATGCATTTTTTCTAAAATTCACTCCTAAATTTTTATCACAAATTTGACTTAAGCTAATCAAATTGAATTTCAAATTATCAATCAAGAGCACATTTTCAATTATATCACTACGTTTAGAAGAAATGTTACCTATACCAATAATTTTGCCTTTTGTATCATCACCAAAAGTCACATTTCCCTTCACACAAGTTTTGATTCCCTTTAGTAGATGTTTATCTCCGGTCATGTGCCTTGAGCATCCACTATCCAAATACCATTTCGTTTCTTTCAAACTTTTTCTTTCATACAAAAGATAAATAAACTCATTGGTCCCCAATTTTAATTGGGTCCTTGTAGGTTAGGGGATTTTTTAATTCTCCATTCTTTTATGCCATTTTCTACATCAATTGTAGAAAAACATCTAGGAGAGACATGGCCAAAAACTCCACAATAGTTACAAGTTAAATGAAAGTTAGAAGAACTAGGGATTTTGTAATTAGCATATTTCATATAATAATTATTTCTTGTTCCTTCATGCATTCTAGATGAATTATAAGGTCTAAATGAATGAGGATTCTTTTGTTGCATAAATGAAAAATGAGGTGAGACATAAAATCCATAAGATGTAGTAGAAACATCTTAAACGTATTTTTCATTATATTTCCAAGCATGAAATTTTGGTGCTTTGCTAGTGGATGCTTGTTTATTTGAATGGGAATATCCTAATCCACTTTTATCATCAAAAACTTTTTGTTTACCCAATAATTTTTCTAAATTATCTATCCCTTGGGTAAATTTTGCAAGACTATAACTTAAATCTTCAATTCTACACTTAAGTTCTTTATGTTCTAATTTCACCTTTTCATTAAAAGATAATTTTTCTTCAATCAAATTTTTGTTTTCATTCTTAAGTTCAATAATTTCATTATCTTTAATTTTTAAATTTTCAACATGCAAAATATTTTCCTTTTCTAGAGCATCTACTTTTGATTTAAAACATACATTCCTCTTCTTGGCCTTTTCTAAGTGAGATGCAAGACTTTCTACATATTTTAGAAACATTTTATCATCAAGATCAAGTAGAGAACATGCTTCGATTTCATTTTCATTATCACTTAAAAGAGTAGAATTTGTTACCTCAAGATGAGCCATAAAAACAATTTGAGCTTATTCTTCTCCATTGGAATCTTCATCATCGGAGTTGGTTTGATCCCAATTTTTGGCAACAAGTATTTTACCTTTTTTCTTGTTCAAGAACTCCTTCTTCTTTTTTGGACAATCTATAAGAAAATGACCCGGTTGTTGACAACCATAGCACTTAGGTGGTTCACCCTTAGACTTTCTCCTAAAGTTTCCTTTCTTGAAGATTTTCCTAAAGTGCCTAGTGAGCAAATTCAAATCTTCTTCTCCTATTTCACCATCACTATCATAATATAATTCACTTTCATTTTTATTAGCCTTAAGTGCAATTGGTTTGGAATTTTTAACATTCTCATCTCCCTTATTTCTCATATCATGAACTTTTAACATAGACATAAATGCATCGAAAGATAGAGTGTTAAGGTCTTTAGATGTTTCTATGGCTATTGCTTTAGTTTCATAATCTTTCTTTAATCCACTTAATATTTTTCTATTAATTTCACTTTGCGGATACACTTTACCTAAATCTTCCAAGTCTTTAATTAGACTATTGAACCTAAGAGACATGTCATCAAGAGACTCATTACTAGTCATTTTCAAGGACTCATATTGTGACACTAAAATTGATTTCCTTTCTTCTTTTATGCTTGTAGACCCTGCATGAAATTCTTGTAATTTTACCCATATCTCATGCGCATCTTTAGCACCTTTAACTCTAGATGATTCTTGAGAGTCTAGTGCATTATACATGATATAAAGAGCCTTTGCATTTAAACTTAAATTTTTCTTATCAGTTTCATCTAACTCATTTCTAGTTTTAGGCCTAGATGCACCTAAATTATCACTAGTCATGGGGAGAAATGGACCTTCATCTACAATTAACCATAAATCATAATCCATTTTAAAAAAAGATTTCATTCTTTTCTTCCATTCACCAAAATTGATACCTTTAAATAGAGGAGGCCTAGTGGTCGAATTTCCTTCACAAAAAGGGCTTCCAAGATTTGCCATTAGATGGATCTTTTAACTCTAGGAAGTGAATCCAAAATAGTTTAAGAGTCCCGCTCTGATACCAAATGAAAACTAACAACACAACCTAAGAGGGGGGTGAATTAGGTTGTTCAAAAAATTTACTTAAACATGAGCAAATATTAAAATAATTTCTTTTTAAAATAAACAATGACTATCTATGTGTATGAAACAAATAACAAATAAGTCTAAATTAAAATAAGATGAAAACAAGAATAATAAGATTAGTCAACAATATAAAAGTATTCAAGGAAATAAGAAATTGTTAGTTCAAAATATATAATAATCAAATTAAAATAAAGGTAAAGTATGTGACTTAAAATTGACAAGTCTTAAAATTGAATAATTTAAAATAAAGCTCAAGTATTGACTTGATTAAGGACAAGTCTTTGACTTGAAATGGACAAGTCTTGAAATTGAATAATTTAAAATAAAGTTCAAGTATTGACTTGATTAAGGCCAAATTGACTTGATAAGGACAAGTCTAGACTTGATTAAGGACAAGTTTAAGATAAAGTAAATACTTAACTAAAGAAATCTAGACTTGAAATAAGGACAAGTCTTAAATAAAATCTTAAGATTAAAGATGTAATACTTAATTTGAGCAACTCTAATGGTGATGTTTCATGATGCAAGAAATGTAGAAGAGACAGTATGAATATAAAATGCAATGCAATGAAAGAGACAATATTTTTAAAGTGGTTCAAGCTTGTAACCCCCTTACAAGCTCTACATTCACTCCCCAACTTCTAAAGTTGAGGCCCTTCCTATTTCTTTTTCAAAAAAAAAAAACAAAAATTCCTTAAGGTGGAATTCAAATCTTTACAAATCTCCCAAGAACAACTTAGTAACTCTACTAAGAGGTTCTTCACTACTCACCCTCTAAATTGTTCTCGACTTGAACCTCATGCTTTAAAGAACAATAAAACCTTTTTGTGTGTGAAGTGTTTATGGCTTACAAGTGACAAGGTTCTAGTCTAAGATTGACACTTTGAAAAATAACTAGAACTTGAAAGTAAAATTTGAAAATGAGCACTTGAACACATGAGAGAATTTTGAAAATAATAAGAATGTCTTGATAGCTTGTGTGTCTTGAATGTCTTCACCCATGGTCTCTATTTATAGGCAAATTTGGGCTCCAATTCAAACACTTGAATTTTGGCTCCAAAGATGATTTCACATAGTCTGAACTTTTTTCAACTTTTTCGACTTCTTGCAGCTGCTTTTGACTTTTGTGTCAGAAATAAATGTTGTAGATCTTTATATTAGCTTTCCAAGGACGTCAAAATCAGTTAATTTAACTTTTGTAGCTCAAGTTACATCTAATTTGTTGAACTGTGGCATTGCAGTGATATAATTTTTTTTTTGTCTATTTTCACCAAAATTCCATTTGAATTTCACATTGACTATTAGACACCAATTTTTAGATAATTGAAAGAGGTTTTCAAAACATCCAAAATCTTAATTTTTGACTGAGTGAAACGAAAGTTATGCTTATTTGAAGATGAATGTATCAATCTGAAAATTTTGCACTTTCTACAAAAAATAATTTTAGACAATTTAAGAAATTGTTAGTTTCACATATTTGTTTTGTTATTATTAAAACAAGATTGAAACATTTAAGTCTAACAGAGGCCATGTCTGAATAGTACCATACCATTCTTAGAGTTAGACATATTGAATCTCTTTAATATCTTGTCTATGTACCCCTTCTTGACTTAGTCCTAAAAGCCTTTTAGACCTATCTCTATAGATCTTGATACCTAGTATCATTTCGGCTTCTCCCAAGTCTTTCATAGAAAGTACACTCCCCAACCATTGTTTGATGTCTTTCATTATGGGAATGTTATTTCCTATAAGTAGGATGTCGTCCACATATAGGACAAGAAAAACATTCTTGCTCCTACTAACCCTCTTGTAAACACAAGGCCCATATTCGTTTTTTATAAAGCCGTAACCTTTTACTGCCTCGTCAAAATGAAGATTCCAACTTCGAGATGCTTGCTTTAGTCTGTAGATGGACCTCTGAAGCTTTCATACTCGTTTTGGATGCTCTTGATCAATGTATCCCTCGGGTTGTTTCATGTAAACATCCTCGAGTAGGTTTCCATTCAGGAAAGCCGTCTTAACATCCATCTGTCATATCTCATAGTTATAATATGCAACTATGGCGAGCATAGTCCGAATGGACTTGAGTATCACGACAGGGGAGAAAGTTTTATCATAGTCAATACCATGAGTTTGTCTAAAACCTTTAGCCACTAGTCGTGCCTTGAAGATTTCGCCAGGTTTTAACTTGATTCCATTTGCAATCGACAACCTTTGCCTGAACATGAGGGTCAATCAAAGTTCACACTTTATTGTCCCTCATGTATTGCATTTCAGATTCCATGGCTGGTAGCCATTTATCTGAATCTAGACTTTTTAAAACCTGTCTATTGTTTGTGGGCTCATCAGAGTCCACCAAGATCAAATCTTAGTTACGAGAAATCCGTATCTCTCGGGTTGGTGATGAGATCTACCAGATCTTCTAGGTTTTTGTGTTGTTGGCTCAGGTTTCTCATCCTCATGAGTTTCCATGCTAACTTCCATCTGAGTTTTTGTAGATGGTTCTACACTCTCTTGTGGGTCTTGAACCTCTTCAAGTTCTATTATACTCCCACTGTCTTTCTTATACAGAAAGTCTTTCTCTAAGAAAGTAGCTCCTCGAACAACAAATTGTTCTTAGTTGGGAGGTAGAATTGATATCCTTTAGTTTCCTTCTGATACCCACAAACATGCATTTGTCAGTTTTGGGTTCAAGCTTATTACTTTGTAAACGCTTTACATGAGCTTGACAACCCCAAACTCGCAGATAAGATGTATAGGGCTTTTGACCCATCCATATCTCATATGGAGTCTTATTTACTGCCTTAGATGGAATACGGTTCAGTAAGTAGGTAGCAGAAAGGAGAGCATAACCCCAAAAGGATGTAGGGAGAGTCACTTGGCCCATCATTGATCGAACAATATCTAATAGGGTCTGATTCCTCCTTTTGGATACACCATTCCATTGAGGTGTTCCCAGTGAAGTCAGCTGTGAAACAATTCCACACTATTTTAGATAGCCATCGAACTCATCACTAAGGTATTCACCTCCCCGATCGGATCGAATAGCTTAATCCTTCTATCCAATTGATTCTTTACTTCGTTCTTAAACTCTTTGAACTTTTCAAAAGTTTCACTTTTATGCCTCATTAAGTAGACATAGCCATATCTACTATAGTTATCTATAAAAGTAACGAAGTATACGAATCCACCCCTGGCTTGTGTGCTCATTGGTCCACATACATCGGTGTGTATTAGGGCCAATAGCTCACTAGTTCTTTTGACTTTCTTATTAAAAGGACTCTTTGTCATTTTTCCTTGCAAACAGGGTTCACGCGTGTCATATGATTCAAAATCAAATGACCTTAGCACTCCATCCTTATGAAGTCTTTGAACTCGTTTCTCATTTACATGGCCTAAACGATAATGCCAAAGATAAGTTAGACTCATATCAAACTTAATTGATTTAGCTTTCTTTTCAATGTTATAGACCAGTCTTTCTTGGTTCAAATCCAAGACATATAGGTCGTTGCACAAATTGCAACTCTGTATAAAATATCATTCCTATATAAAGATAACAAATTATTTCCAATAATAAAACGAAAACCTTTAATATCCAAACAAGAAAATAAAATAATATTCCTGCTCAAAGCAGGTACATAATAACAATTCTCAAGTTCAATGGTTAAACTTGAAGGTAAATATAAAGTGTAATCTCCCACTTCAACAACAACTCTTGCCCTGTTGCCCACTCGGAGATCTACTTCACCTTTCTTTGTCATCCTTCTATTTCTGAGTCCCTGCACATTAGTACAAATATGAGCCCCATATCTGGTATCTAATACCTATGAGGTGGACATAGAAAGATTTATTTCAATAACAAAGATACCTGAAAGTGAAGGATTCTGTTTGCTTTCAAGAACCAGTTTACAGTCTCTCTTCTAATTACCTTTCTCTTTGTAGAAGAGACATATATCATCCTTATAAGGCTTTGTCTTAGCAGATGGAGGAGCTTGAGGCTGGCTTTGGCAGTAGTCTTACTGCGAGCTTTCTTATTTTGCCTAGCCTTAGCCTTGCCTTTAAAATTCCTCTTTTTACCTTTCTCTACAACCATTACTGGCGTGGCCTTCCGAAGGATTTGCTCAGTATTTTTCAGCATTCCATGAAGCTCAGGAATACTCCTCTCCATGTTATGCATGTTGTAGTTCACCACAAAGTCATTGTATTCATCAGGCAGTGAGGCCAAGATGATGTCAATGGCTAACTCTCTAGCAAGAAGCACATTTAATCGCTCTAGGGTGTCAATATACCCTTTCATATTGATTAAATGCGTGCTTACTGATGAAGCCTTCGCCATCTTGCACGAGATCAATGCCTTGATTGTAATGAACCTTTCGTTACGGGCTTATTCATGAAACATCTCTGTCAGTGACTCATAAATCCAGAATGCTTCCGAATTCACGAACTGCTTTTGAAGCTCGCCTGCCATAGACGTAAGCATCAAGCATGTCACATCGTCATATTCACTTTTCTATTTATCCCATGCACGCTAAACAGTAGCCGAGGCATTCTGTGGTGGTTTAGGTAAAGCAGCCTCTAAGACATGTAGCTTCATTTCTTACTTGAGAATAATTCCCAAGTTTCTTTCTCAGTCAAAGAAGTTTGGTCCAACCAATTTGTCTTTATCCAAGATACTTCTTAGAGTGAAGTTTGAAACAACATTAGTGCTAGATGATGCCATTTCTATAAAGAATAAATGCAAAATATTAGGATGAGTTTTAAAATCATTTTCCACAATAGCCAAAATTGAAATCCCAAACAATTTTGTGTTGGTGCTAGATTGTGGGCCAAAAATCCACAAAGAACCAAACCCCAGTCTTGCTTTGGCAAGTATCGTAGGGATCAGGCCCTTTTAGTAGGCAACGTTCAAATCACATCTCACGCAACTTAACGCTTTCCAATTGCATCCCATGCAACTTTTTGGTGATAGGATGAACCATTCTAAATGTTTGACACCATCCTATCATTGTAAAACCAATCCTAGTCAACTTATCGGGTCAAACTAGGACCGATTTCCCTAAGTCAAACCATCCCTCGAAGCATCACATCAATAGACAACCCACCTCACGAAGAAAACCTGAGGCCCTTGGGCTCTCCAAGTCCACATACGTTCGACGCTCTGGCGAGCCCTCAAGTATGGAAGCAATTTATAACTTATGTTTTCGGGGATTTAGTTTGAATGGCTTACCATGCATTTCGTTTTTCATCATTCACAAAATATAAATATAAAGCAAAAAATGTAATTAATTGGGCTCTAGTCTATTACAAGGCTTTTAAAACTTTGTCTTTATTTGGGCCTCCATCGTTGGGCTCCAAATCCATGACTTCGTCTTGGCTTGTTGGAATTTCGTGGGCCTAATTTATAATCTATTCTATTACAGCAAATTTTAATAGGCTCGCAGGCCCAATTTAATTGGCTCGCAGGTCCCAAATTAAAACAAAATAAATAAATCCCAATTCATGCATGAAAAACACATAAAATGCAAGTGCTTCATATAAGCCCATTTTAATTAAGTCAATCAATTTAAAAAATTGTGTAATTGAATATTTCCAAAATATTCTATACTATTAAAATTGATCGTGTCATAATCAATTTTAATCAATCTTTCCTTTTTCTTATTCAATCAAATGATGCATGAACATACCAAATATGTATGCAAATATTTAAACCATTTAAATAAATCATACCATATTTGAAAGCATAACTAAAGAATAAAATTAATCAAATTAATTATTCTATTTATTAGCTAATTATCCTAATCTTATTAAGATGATTGATTTAAGATAATTTTAAAATCTTAAAATCTAATTTTGACATTTTAAAACTAAAATCTAATAAGATTTGATTTAATTCCAAAATTAAAATTTTAAAATCTGACCAAAATTAGAAAACAATTTTTCTTAAAATTTTGGGTCAATTTTATAATTAACATAAGTTCTGGGCTTAGGGTTTAAAGGAAACAAAACTGCTGGGCCAATTTATAGTTAAACAATTTTAAAATATTGCCAGCTAGGGTTTTGGCTGAAGTGCCGGGGCATTTTGGTAATTCCAATCCCTAGGACTTTTACCACCTGCCGCTTCTTTGATTGTCTTCCCGGTAGCATATATGTTATTTCGATCAGCCGTCTGACGTCACAATTCTGGTCATCTCGACTAACAAGTTGCAGCAGCGACTCTCGTCGCTACTCATTCTAGTCCGACCAAGACCTTGCAACGATCGAAAATCAGCAAAACCAAAAAACAAAACTCCCGGAAACCATTTCCATAGAACTCATTTTTCTGAGAAGTTTCGAAAACAAAACCAAACCCAGAAAACTCAGGTGAAAATCGACCAAAGACCCACGATTTTAAAACCCAAATAAAAACGGAACCATTCCAGTTTTTCATTCTTTCGATCAAAAACCCAGACTACGGTGATTTTTGTTTTCAAAACCAAAACAACCAAAAAAATTTTTGGCGAAAACATTCTTCGCAAACCCAAAAATTTTCAAAACTAGATTACGGTTTTTCCGATTAAAAGTGAAAACAACCAAAAACCATGAAAATTCGGTGAGAAAACCCAGCTTCACGACGATATTTGAAATCAAAATGCGGGCGGAACTATTCTGACCATTCGAAGAACCCAGTAACTCCAGATTCCGGTGAAAAATTTTTCAACCCAGAAATTAATTTGATTTCCCGATTAAGGATGCAACAGACCAAAATTCAATTCCATCTCCAGTGATAAAACCAAACCAAAACCTAGTTTTTAAAACGGTTTTCCGGTGAGATGCGAGCGACCAAAATATAATTTCGGTAGAAGGCCAAAATCAAGAAACAAATTTAACCCAGAATCCAATTCCCTTGAAAATTAAAATTTTTTATTATTTCCCAGAAAAAAATTTCTTGTTTCTTTCTAAAAGCACGAATTAAAATTAATTTTAAAAATAAAAACAATCCAATTTACTTTTAATCAAAATCAATTTTAATTTTAACATTAAAAACCTGAGCCTAGCTTTGATACCACAGTTGGGATCGGATGCATGATTTTCAAAATTTTACGCAGCGGATTCATGCTAATTCCAATTTTAGTGTTTTAATAGTCATACGTTTAAAGCTTCTAAAGCTTACCCTCGTAGCGTAATCGGTTGTCGCGTCTGGATCCTTGTTTGATGTTGATCCAAGCCTTCTGCTCTGGTTACGTTCGTCACCAAAAAAATCCTTTCTTGAAGGATTCTCTACTTTCAAGCACTGAAACTCTTTGCAGACTCGGTGCTAGCCGTTTTTGCCTATAGAGAGTTCTCAGGATTTTGTGTATATTTTCTTGTTCTAACTTTTTTTCTGATTGAAACGTCTATTTCTACAATAATATCCCTAGGATATTTGTAGAGTCAAAGTTTCCAAAATCAATATTGTAATCAATCAATTATTACTTAACTGATTTAATCAGATTCCAAATCAATATTATTACAAAATATTATTTTACTAATTCCAAATAAGTATTAAATAATACTTTAATGATTTGGGTTATACACCAAGCTCGTGGATCAACCCATGACCTATGGATCTGGCTGATGGGTCAAGAATCTCAATTACAATTAAGTCCCTTGATTTATCAGCCTATCCCAATTATTTCAAGGTAATTAATTAACTATTAATTAATACCATAAAACTTTTCAATAATATTTAATTAAACAATTTAATTAAATCTTATTTATTTAAGTATAACAATTATACTTATTGTAGGCAAGAATACTTATTCTGCATCATCGAACTTTCTTATGTGCGATCCTGTAGGCCCATTCTAAATTGGTAATGGACAACTCAATGTCATTGATTAATCCATAAGTCATTAGTGGTCTCTAGCAAGACACAATGACTATCCAATTCAGAATGGAGGGTCGAATAGTGATTCAACACAACCTTTCCAAGCAAACTGCGTACAATCCTCTATATTGATATCCTGTTTAGCATAAGGCATGGAATCATCATCCTTATACAGCTAAACGTTTACTTGATCTCTTAATGCACTGAATTCATCAAGCAAATGATAACACTTATCATTCCTTGGGCACGACCATGCACTTCTCAGTTTACTATCAAGTGGCCAAGATATCATCTCTCACTGAAGAGAGACGTGTAGTTCCAACACTTCACCTACATACATTAGCATGCTCATAGTGTACCCAATCATACCCATACTTGGAAACCTATTACGGCTCCATTAGGCGTATGTCAAAGCACACTACAATTCACCTAAGACCATGTAGTGATTTCTGGTCTAAGGATCCTCGTACGAGTACTACTCAAAAGAATCACTCATGATCTAATCAGTGAAGGAAAACTGAACAAGCCCGGGCTAAATCGAAAACCTCACTTTCGTGCAATGCATTCCAGAATCGGAAGCTTTCGACCAAGCTCAGGCTCAAATTAGTTTACCCATGAACGGATCTTGGCTTATACTTATTTAATTTATTGATCGGGACACAAAAAATTAAATCTTTAATAAAAGCGGAATTTAAAGATTCTACCTTTTGTAGCGAAGTCCCTTGCCAAAAGAAAAATCCAATCTTTGATTGCGATTCCAATAGAAATCCGAAGAATTACTCCGATACAAACTCCGAAATAGTGTGGGCTATTGTCTACGGAGTTACCCACGGCAAAATATAGAAAACCCAAAAAACTTGCTTCGGAACTGCCCAGAATTTCTGAAAACTTGCAGCGCAAGTCGTCCGGCCTGCTGCACAACCCGCCGGTCCTGCTGTAAAAACCGACCACCAGAGCAACCCGATTCAGTCCCGATCTGTACAATCAGTCCCACGGATCACTCAGCTAAGAAGATCGGACGTGGAGACTGATTGATTCAGGGCACCGAATTAAAGACAGCAACCGGGTTTTCTCAATCGGAAATCCGATCAGCGCAGCCCCTTTTAAAAATAAACGACCGGCGGCTGGGTTATGGAGCTGTCCAGGCAGTATAAAGATTGAGTCTTCTAAATGAGAAAGCTATCTTAGCTGACTTCGAGAAGAAGCTTCGATGAGGAAGACGAAGCTCTCACTCTAAGCTAAACTTTCTCTCTCTAGCATTTTTTTGGCTGCCAAGTTTCTTAATTAATTTCTTGCCCAATAAGTTGTATTTATAAGGAGCTTCTAAGGAGACCTAATGGGCTCTCGAGTTAGGCCTTTTAATTTGACTTTCGTTGATCGCTAAGTCTTCCCGACTAATCAACTCCAATCGACCCGTTTAAATTAATCTATTTAACCCACTTTGTTAATTTAATTTAATCAAACCCTTATAATTAATTAATTCGAATAGAATTAATTTCTTAATTCACTTTGTTGATTAAATATTAATTAAACCTTTTGGATTAATTAATTCACCTTGTCGATTAGTCAAATGCATAATCGGTCGTACCACTAATGGACCAATTATGGAACTACCGCTCGAAAATGACTTTATATCGCGCCATTATATTTTATTCTATCTCCCTATATTAAAGATCTAGCACTCGTCGGTTTATCAATTTACTGACAAATTAATTCACCGACTTCTTGGTTTCCGAGATTAGTACCACTCGTCCTTTTATTATACCGAACATAAAGTTCACCGGTCAGGTTTAGTATAATAGACTTTACGAGCTCATCTCGGGAGCACCATCAACCCGGCGAATCGGTACGTGAATTCCTCCGACTAGCAACAGCACGTAAGAAGCTAAACACCGCATACCCAACCTACCGAGGTATAGGCCTCAATTGACTGCACTCTTTGGCAAATCAAAGCATACAATATTCAACTCTCGCGCCTGTCCCAATCTCGGGATTGAGAGACCGAATACTAGGACTGAATTGACTACGCCGATCAGTATAAGTCAATTCTATCCAAACTGGTCGTGCTCAATATGCCCCGGGCATATCCGTGTGATTTAAACTAGTTTAGATAAACTAATTTCCAAACCACACATTAACCTATACCGATAGTATGTTCAGACTATCTCGGTTTCGAGCATACTTTTTATATATCAATACTTTAACCAATAACGGTATCTACTGTGTCTGTCCACACCCCGTAATCTAGTTCTATGATACAAAAGAACAAATTTATACCGAAACAAAATGATATGTCAACTGTGGATATTAGTTTTTGATACAAACCATAGCTTTTCTGTATTCAAAACTAACAATCTCCCACTAATACTCAAAGCTATGCTAAGAAGTACAAAAACTGTCTAACCCGCTATTACACTGCTGTCATAATGAAATCTCCAGAACACCTTTAAGCTCACTCACATGGCTCCCTCAAGAATCTGACTCCCATGCCCTCCACATGTCTCTCAAAGACCTTTGGGGTCAATGGCTTGGTGAAAGGATATGCAAGGTTGTCATCTGAAGCTATCTTGGCCACGATCATGTCTCCCCTCTTTATGATCTCTCGTATCAGGTGGTACTTGCGCTCTATGTGTTTACTCGCCTTATAGGCTTGTGGTTCCCTCGAGTTAGCAACTGCACCATTGTTATCACAATAAACTGTGATAGACCTAGGCAACTCAGGAACCATATCTAAGTCCATCAGGAAGCTCCTGAGCCATACAGCCTCTTTTGCTGTCTCTGAAGCGGCAACGTACTCAGCCTCCATGGTGGAGTCCGCCACGCATTTCTGCTTAACACTCCTCCATACTATGGCTCCACCTCCTAGAGTAAACACAAACCCAGAGGTAGACTTACTCTTGTCCAAATCACCTTGAAAGTCCAAATCTGTATAACCCAATGGTACAAGCTTCCGCGCTCTATAAACTAGGACATAATATCTCGTCCTGCGCAAGTACTTGAGAATGCATTTTACTGCCTCCCAGTGAGCCTTCCCAGGGTTACTCTGATATCTGCTAACCATGCCAACGGCAAAACAAATATCAGGCCTCGTGCACAACATAGCATACATGAGGCTACCCACTGCAGAAGCATAGGGTACCGCCTTCATGGCATCTATCTCCTCAGCAGTCTTAGGACACTGCTCCTTAGACAAATGCACTCCATGCCTGAAAGGTAGTGAACCCTTCTTGGAGTTCTGCATGTTAAAACGGGCCAGAATCGTGTCTATGTAGGATGCCTGAGAGAGAGTCAGAGAACGTCTCCTATGATCTCGAATAATCTTAATCCCAAGGATATGTCCAGCCTCTCCCAAATCCTTCATATCGAATTGCCTGGACAACCATGCCTTTACATCTGACAACACCTTCTTACTGTTGCCAATATGAAGGATGTCATCTACGTAAAGTATGAGGAACACCACCATATCACCATCACGCCTGCGATAAACACACTGCTCATCTGGACACTGAGTGAATCCATAGGACTGGATAACCTCATCAAAATGGATGTTCCAAGATCTGGATGCTTGCTTAAGTCCATAAATGAACCTCCTAAGCCTGCATACCTTGTGCTCTTGGCCCTTAACAATAAAGCCCTCTGGTTGCTGCATAAAGATGGTCTCCTCAAGACTTCCATTAAGGAAAGCTGTCTTGACGTCCATCTGCCAAATCTCATAATCCATATGAGCAGCTATGACCAAGAGAATCCGGATTGACTTAAGCATAGCTACTGGGGAAAAGGTCTCCTCATAATTGATCCCTTCTTTCTGAGTATACCCCTTCGCCACAAGCCTAGCCTTGAAGGTCTCAACCCTCTCGTCAGATCCTCTCTTTCGCTTGTAAACCCATTTGCACCCAATAGGCCTAAACCCATCAGGAAGGTCTACCAGCTCCCAGACTTGATTTGAGTCCATAGAACCCATCTCAGCAATCATCGCTCTCTGCCAAGGATCTGCATCTTTATCCTGGAGAGCCTCATTGTAGTTAACTGGGTCTGGTTCATGAGTGCCAGAGATAAAGTTCGAAGACTCGCCCAAACCCATGTACCTCTCGGGCTGTCTCACAACCCTCCCACTACAACGAGGTGCAACCTGTGCAAGAGCATCATCTGTGATAGTGTGTGCAGTCTCTTGTGGTGTGTCTTCCTGTACTTGTGCATCTGAAATAATGGACTGACTGTAAGCTCTTCCAATACTACCCTGCTGCTTGACTTGTGATCTAAAATATAGTCCTCCTCAAGAAATCTGGCATTGGTGCTGATCACCACCTTCTGATCCTGAGGACTATAAAATAAATCACCTCTCGTTCCTTTGGGGTAGCCTATAAACAGCATAGCCTTGGATCTCGCCTCTAACTTGCCTGCATTTGCCTCGAGCACATGTGCTGGACAACCCCATATTCTGAGATGTCTCAGACTAGGCTTTTGCCCATTCCACAACTCTGATGAGGTCGAAGGCACAGACTTAGATGGCACAAGGTTGAGAATAAAACATGCTGTCTCCAAGGCATAACCCCAAAACGAGATAGGCAACTCACTGTACCTCATCATCGATCTAACCATCTCCATAAGAGTCCTGTTCCTCCTCTCTGCTACATTATTCTGCTGGGGTGTGCCAGGTGCAGACAACTGGGTCTGAATACCCTCCTCTGACAAATAGGATCTAAATTCACTAGAGAGGTATTCGCCACCACGATCAGATCGCAGGGCCTTGATACTCTTACCCAGATGGTTCTCCACCTCAGCCTTGAATTCTCTGAACTTGCCAAAGCATTCAGACTTGTGGCGCATCAGGTATATGTATCCATATCTAGAGTAATCATCCGTGAAAGTCACGAAATACTCATAACTACCTCTATCCTGAACTGACATAGGTCCACACACGTCAGAATGAATCAGCTCTAAAACCTCCTTGACCCTATACCCCTTTGCCTTAAAAGGCCTCTTGGTCATTTTACCCTCCAAGCAGGACTCACAGGTTGAATAGCTGTCAATATCTAGTAAGTACAAAGACCCACTCTTGATCAACCTTTGAATCCTACTAAGGTTGATGTGACCTAGTCTCAGGTGCCAAAGATAAGTCTGATTCAAAGGGGAAGACTCTTTTCTCTTATTATGATTCGGTGATGAGTTACTAGTTTCTGTGTTTTGCATTACTGGGGAGTATGTCTTAATTAAAAACAAATTGTCAACCAATGTACCGGAACATATAAGTTTCTGGCCTTTTCTAATAAATATAGACCTATCAGAAAAAACACACTTATAACCATCCAAAACAAGTTTAGAAACTGAAAGCAAGTTTTTACGAAAACTGGGTATATAAAGACAATCTCTCAACAATAAAGTAGAGTCTGAAAAATAAAGACAAACAGCTCCCGCTGCAGCAACAGAAACACTGGTAGTATCCCCAAGGTAGACCTGCAACTCTTCCTCTCTAAGCAGCCAGGTCACTTGGAACCCCTGCAAAGAATTACAAACATGATCAGTGGCTCCTGAATCCACACACCAAGTATCTGTGGGAATCGCCGCTAAACACATCTCAATGACTAGGGAAAATTTACACATACCTCGAGGCTTTGGGCAGTCCTTCTTCCAATGTCCCGCTTTGCCACATCGAAAGCATTTGCCTTTCGGCTTCTGCTTTTTGGCAATGCCCGCATTGGGTCCATGATTAGCTGCTGCTTTTCGGCCTCTCTTCCTCTTTTGCTTCCTGGCTTTGGGCCCAGCAGAGGAACCTGAGGGACTAACAGTAGCCAAGGCTTGCTTCTTCTCTGCGAATAGGCTCTCAGCAGACACCAATGCAGTCATGAGCTCAGAAAGTGAATATGAGAGATTCCCCATATTATAGTTCAATCTAAACTGCTCAAAACTGGGAGGTAAGCTCTGAAGGATGATATCGACCTGGGTTTCCCCATCAATCTCACCTCCCAATACCTCAATCTCATTGATGCAACCAATCATGTCCAGTACGTGATCTCTCACTGAAGTGCCCTCAGCCATCTTAGCATTCATGAGTTTCCTCATAGCTGACTGCTTGGCTGCCCTGCCATGATGTCCAAACATCTCCCTGAGGTTGAGCATCATATCGTAGGCTGAGGTCATCTGCTGATGCTGCTGCTGCAATACACTCGACATAGAAGCCAAGATGTAGCACCTGGTCATCTCATCAGCCTTCTGCCACCTCGTATATGGCTCTCGCTGCTCAGGGGTGGCATCATCGCTGGGCTTAGGGGGACACTCCTCAGTAAGCACATACTTGTAACTCTCAACGGTAAGGACAATGTCCAGGTTACGTTTCCAGTCAATATAGTTTGGACCAGTGAGTTTATTTTGGTTCAGAATGACAGCTAGCGGGTTGAACGACATATCAACTGAAAATAAACAATTCAAGTTTCAGTATACATTTTCGAAAATATTGAAAAATCCACAAAAACAAATATAATCTACTACCGACATCTCTCACACTGAGATTAACGCATATCACGATAGGTGAACGTCTACGCTAACCCACATTCGTTTGAGAAGAATCATAGTTCATTAATTTCATTATCTGACCAATGATCTTATGATCAATGAAATTAATAGTCGATAATTTTAGCCGTACCCGAAAATAGCGTAACCTCGATGGGAGGGATACTAAAAACGGTACACTAAGTGTATGCCATTACGTGACTTCTAAGTTTGTTACTTAGGATACTAATGCGCCTCGGATGGCGAGGGTGTCGCAACTTTCTCCAATTAAACTCACTATAGTCATCCCTTTAGAAATTCATTCCGGTGATATCCGTGGTTGAAAATTTATCCGATAGGGAGGAAGGTCTAAGCCAACACGCAAGTTTAGCCACATCACCAATGAACCCGTAATGGAGGCCATGGGGATATTTACCAACCCGCTCCCACTTAGATTTTTAAGCTTGAGAATTTTTTCACGTTTTAACATGCAATATCTTAACTATGGATATTCGCACCCATAAAACCGTTGGAGTTTTAATATGCGAATAATCTACCGTAGTTAATTGCACATTACCTTTTAAAAACATTTTGGTTTGGTTTTCGTTCATGCAAAATAAAACGAAAATCACACAATCAACAAAAAAGTCATAAATATGGGAAATTAAAATTAAATAAAAATTTCCCGACTATTATGGCCTTCTCTATCGTTGATTCCTTGACGCCTCGGTGACATGTCCCGCCATGTCGCTCCCACTCGTTATTTGGATTCCTCTCGATTCGCCCAGGTTTTCTCGGTTTTCTACGTAATTAGGAATCACCCAAAATTACGATAAACCAAAACCCGCGAATATAAGTTACCCAAAATAACATCTTCGTCATAGTACATAAATTCCTATATACAAAGGCGTTTTTCTAGGAATTTAAAGACGACATGATTAGATCAAATCCTACTACAAGATTTTTCTAATCCTACACGGCTTCCAGCTCGTGGTTATTACTATTACAGACATTTCCATTCAAAAACAATACAAGCCCGTACATGTCCCGGAGTTTATGAATGAAAAATAAATTTCTACCATAATAGCCGGGAAACCAATAACCACCTGTTTAAGCATTTCGAAAAAATAATAATGCCAAAATAAAGCTGTGTAATAAATCAAATAAGTATAAGATCGAAACCAACGCTCTGATACCAATCAAGCCCGGGCTAAATCAAAAACCTCACTTTCGTGCAATGCATTCAAGAATCGGAAGCTTTTGACCAAGCTCAGGCTCAAATTAGTTTACCCATGAATGGATCTTGGCTTATACTTATTTAATTTATTGATCGGGACACAAAAAATTAAATCTTTAATAAAAGCGGAATTTAAAGATTCTACCTTTTGTAGCGAAGTCCCTTGCCTAAAGAAAAATCCAATCTTTGATTGCGATTCCAATAGAAATCCGAAGAATATATCCGATACAAACTCCGAAATAGTGTGGGCTATTGTCTACGGAGTTACCCACGGCAAAATATAGAAAATCCAAGAAACTTGCTTCAGAATAAAACTCAAAAACCCATGAAAACCGAACTGCCCAGAATTTCTAAAAACTTGCAGCGCAAGTCGTCCGGCCTGCTGCACAACCCGCCGATCCTGTTGTAAAAACCGACCACCAGAGCAACCCGATTCAGTCCCAATCTGTACAATCAGTCCCACGGATCACTCAGCTAAGAAGATCGGACGTGGAGACTGATCGGTTCAGGGCACTGAATCAAAGACAGCAACCGGGTTTTCTCAATTAGAAATCCGATCAGCACAACGCCTTTTCATAATAAACGACCGACGGCTGGGTTATGGAGCTGTCCAGGCAGTATAAAGATTGAGTCTTCTGAAGGAGAAAGCTATCTTAGCTGACTTCGAGAAGAAGCTTCGATGAGGAAGATGAAGCTCTCACTCTAAGCTAAACTTTTTCTCTCTAGCCTTTTCTTGGTTGCCAAGTTTCTTAATTAATTTCTTACCCAATAAGTTGTATTTATAAGGAGATTCTAAGGAGACCTAATGGGCTCTCGAGTTAGGCCTTTTAATTTGACTTTCGTTGACCGCTAAGTCTTCCCGACTAATCAACTCCAATCGACCCATTTAAATTAATTTATTTAACCCACTTTGTTAATTTAATTTAATCGAACCCTTAGAATTAATTAATTCGAATAGAATTAATTTCTTAATTCACTTTGTCAATTAAATATTAATTAAACCTTTTGGATTAATTAATTCACCTTGTCGATTAGTCAAATGCATAATCGGTCGTACCACTAACGGACCAATTATGGAACTACCGCTCGAAAATGACTTTATATCGCGCCATTATATTTTATTCTATCTCCCCACATTAAAGATCTAGCGCTCGTCGATTTATCAATTTACTGACAAATTAATTCACCGACTTCTTGGTTTCCGAGATTAGTACCACTCGTCTTTTTATTATACCGAACATAAAGTTCACCGGCCGAGTTCAGTATAATAGACTTTACGAGTTCATTTCGGGAGCACCATCAACCCGGCGAACCGGTACGTGAATTCCTCCGACTAGCAACAGCACATAAGAAGCTAAACACTGCATACCCAACCTACCGAGGTATAGGCCTCAATTGACCGCACTCTTTGGCAAATCAAAGCATACAATATTCAACTCTCGCGCCCGTCCCAATCTCGGGATTGAGAGACCGAATACTAGGACTAAATTGACTACGCCGATCAGTATAAGTCAATTCTATCCAAACTGGTCGTGCTAAATATGCCCCGGGCATATCCGTGTGATTTAAACTAGGTTAGATAAACTAATTTCCAAACCACACAATAACCTATACCGATAGTATGTTCAGACTATCTCGGTTACGAGCATACTTTTTATATATCAATACTTTAACCAATAACGGTATCTACTGTGTCTATCCACACCCCGTTATCTAGTTCTATGATACAAAGGAACAAATTTATACCGAAACAAAATGATATGTCAACTGTGGATATTAGTTTTTGATACAAGCCATAGCTTTTCTGTATTCAAAACTAACAATCAGTCCATGGAGTGTTTCTCTTGGCAGGTCGATTTCATGAAATTAAATATATACAAGAATATTATTATCATGAAATTAACTCATCTGATTATAACATCAATCAAACCGAAAAATATCTATACAGCCCTCAAAAGGACACATACACCAACATATATTAGCATGGAGATTGCCTTCAAGGACAACCTCAATTCAAGGAAGAGCCTTATATTAAGTGTTCACAATGATCAAGTTTCTAATTGAGTGGAAAATCCCATGTGGCCGCAGCTGTACAAGGTACCACATGGTCACATCTCTCTCAAGTGGGCTAATTTGAGTCTTTTTGTTTATTTGGAGTCTTGGGCTCTTTAAAGGGTTATGTAGTCCACCATGGATGATTTTTACCTTTTAAGAGACTCATATAATCTGGTCCAAGTCATGGAAATCCCCATCCAAAGGTCTAAGACTAACTCAAAAGCTTATAGAAGATACTTACAAGAGAAGACAGCTTAAAAAAGGAAGGAGGTGGAAGTAGCGTGCACATGGAAGGAAGACACGACTACCCTATTTTATTTTTAGCATAATTGGAGTTAATTTCAGTAGATTTATGTTAAATAAGATTTATTCTTGAAGGAATAATCAAGATTAAATCATTCTATATTTTCCTTAAAGTGATTGTAAGCATCTTTGGAGATTAGGAAATTTTCCTAAAATTAGTTTTCTAATCTTGAGAGATTGATTAGAGATTGATTCCATGTCTTGCTTTTCAAGACATAGACTTCGGCCACCCTACACTATAAATAGGGGCCTTGTGCTTGATTGTAAGACACACTTTTTTTTTTGCATAATACAATACAACTTTGAGAAGATTTCTCTTTTGAAGCTTGCGAGCTTTTTCTTTGATTAATGCATTAATCAAAACCCCCGACTTTATCAATAGTTGAGTTAGGAACTATTGTGGTGTCATTCTACCGAAATTCTTGCAAGAATTCTTCTCCCTAACACTTATTCCATAATCCCTTAAAGGTATCCTTGCCAACAACATGGTTCATCGTCTTTGGAGCAATCCGGATTCCGCATCATTTGGTATCAAAGCCAAGTTGTTGTTCTAGGAGAGGAGGTTGAGTAACCTTTTAAAAAAAAAGCTTCTCGAAATGTGTGTCTACAACATCTACCAATTCACAAGTCAGAAGACTCAATTTGATAAACTAAGTCAGTCGAGACTAGGTCCCAATTGGCCTATCCAATGATTTTTATGTGAACTCTTGTTCTCGAGATGGAGCCCCCCATTCTTTAAAGAGAGATTTTCGAGTTTGTCTTGAAGGAAATATTGATCGAGTCAATTCGAAGTTTGTTTTGTGTTCAAAGTCGGTCAGGACTGGGATATCAACCATCTTAAAAGGATATATCCATCAAACAAGGTAAAAAAACTAAACTTAAAGCAGGAAGCCTAGTGAAGGTTAAAATCTTTGTTTTTTAACTTGTTATGATTTGATTGTTTTGTCTTGCTTGAATATCTTTTTTATTTTTGTTTTGTGTCAAAAGCTCCAGATCTATTCTATAGGTCTCTAGTTTTGTTTTGTTTGTGTTTTTTTGAAATTTTTAGAGTCTTGCATCTAGGTTTTCCATACAAGATAATTCAGCACCACAAAAAAATCAGTTTTGCATATTTTCAGTTCTGTGTCATTTTGCATAAGCTACGTATTTTTGATTGTTACCAAAATTAGCAGTCTAAAACTAAGATTTATAAGGAGTTCATAGGTATATTACTTGTATTTTTTGGAATTTTGCATCATAAGTTTTGAAAAATGAGAAAACAGTACCGCAAAAAGAGTTAGAAATTGATTTAAATCTTGTAATTGTTTAATTTTTGGCGTAAGTGACATGCTCTTGTCGTTGTATAAGTTAAGGGAGAACACACAAAAAAATTTATAAACAAACAAAAAAATACGAAAACTATAGTACTTAAGGTTTCGTTCCCATACGAATTGTCGTCTTCAATTATAAAAGTGTTGGGTTCGAGTCCTTACTTACCAAGGTTCTAGTAGTTTTTAGCCCAAGTATCTAACAAAAACAAAGAGGTAGATGAGTCAAATTAAGTAAACATGCAAAAACATGAAAATAAAGTAAAAAGATAGTAATGGGTAAAAGGCGGAAAAATCACACCACTTCAAGATCCAAGGGGTTATTGGTAAGTGGAATCTCATGCAAATGTGGGGAGCTATCCTAGTCCAAAAAATATAATAATACGATATGCTTATTACCCTACGAGGTTTACCTATGGTAATACCTAGAAGAACCTTTCCTTAACTTAATAGAACAAGGACAATGGCAAAACCAATAGCAAACAATAATAGAAATAGGGTCGTCAATCCTACTCTATTATCAAACCTCATACATATTAACCAAGACAAGAACAATAGACAACTTACTAGACAAATAAGCATCAAAATAACCAAACATGCTCTACAAGCAACCTAATTATCCTAGCTCAAATGCCTAAAACAAGTTGTCATCACCCAAATCCACAATTAAATGAATAGATTCAACACATATATGGCAATAAATAGCAAAATCTTCATATAAGAACATGAATTACTCCTATTTGCATGAAACCCACATATTAATATACATGAATATCCATAGAAGAGAACAAGATTACATGGGAAGATAAATAACTATAATGGCAATTCATATAAAGAAAATATTTGCAACTTTTATCAACCAATCATGATAGAAGCCTTAGATTCCTTCAAGTAAAAAGCCCATAATCAAATAACTCCATAGATCCATAAATTTGTTCTACATTTTTGGAAATCCACTACCCCCTATCACTTAAAATGGTAGATCTACTTAGAACATAGGTGTTCTAAGAGATTTCATGATGTGTGTGAAAAGAATGTTCGAAAGTGTGTGTTTCTTTCTCCCTAAGTTACTCTCTCTAAAACTATGAAAAACGTACTAAGGTGTAATAGTATGTGTCTTTACAATGAGCCTTTATCATTAAGAAAGGTTCCAGAGGGCTTAATTTGGAATTACATAATTGGTTTTTCGCCAAGGGTAAAATTAGACCTCCAGCAACAGTTTTCTGGGCGATGACTAGGCATTGGTGCCGACTGGACACCAAGATTGGAGGCAGACAGGCGGTGGTGCTGTGTTGACACCGTGGGTGGCGACGATTAGGCGCCATCACCCAGTGGATGCTGGTCTTGGAATCTTCATCTTTTAGCCTCTTTCCAATTTCTTCTCTTTAAACTCCAATTCTGTGTATATTCTTCCTTTTTTTCAGCAAAAGTCTTCCAATTTCTTCAAGAGTCTCCAATATGCCTCCTTACTACAAAATCATGCAAATCCAACTGCATTGAAAGCTCATAAAAGATATCATAATCATTGAAATTCAAGTAAAAGTAAGCTAAACATGCATGAATTTGGGTCATAAAAAGGTATATTTTTGAGTCATGCCACACCCCTACACTTAAGACTTTGCTTGTCCTCAAGCAAACTAACCAAGAAAACAAATAGAAAGTGAGTCCAAATTAAAATCATTAGCTCTAAAATGGTTTTCCACCCTTCAAGCTAAACATGAAAAAGCATGCACTCACTTTGCACTCATGATATCATATAACTTCCATAATTAAACAAGACAAGCATGATATGAATTCTCTATCAATACCAATTGACTTCATCACCTCACACTATAAATATTCACTCAATAACGCTCAAAGTGTATAGGCTTTGAAATATTCAATACGCTCAAGCCAATTGCATGAAAGATCTTCAACCATAAGCTTGACTCAAGATACCTTGCCACCCGCCTATTGCGAATGTAACACATTAATCAAAAGACTTTTATTAGGGTAAAAAGGGCTAAGTAAGTTGGCTAAAGACAAGAAAATGTGAAGGCTTGAAAATTGGAGTTATTGTAACGAGATTTGCATTGATTAAATTTTTCATCAATTACTTCAACTTGGATTCTGTAACTACTAATGGAGGTTTAAGGCTTAGATGTCCTTTACTTCCCCATTATTATTTCTTCAAACTTTAAAATATTTATTTATTTATTTTTTTTGCTTTTCTTCTTTTAGAAACTACTATAAACTGAAAACTAACAATTTAAAATCCATCAATTATTTTTCATTTCCAAATCCAATCACATACAAACTCTTTAAGTGTCCAAAAACAAGGCTTAACAAAGAAAAAGGCTCAAGTTGGATTATTAGGACAAAAAAGAAAACAAAGAAAAAGATGGGGCTCAACTTGGTTATGCCTTAGGGGATAAAGATGATTACAGGTAACGTAAAACAAAGAAAATGTAAAAACAAAAGCTAACTAATTGCCTTCATCACTTCAATGTATCACAAACACGTAAAAGGTATTGATATGTATGCTAAAGTCAAGTTATAGATTCAACCATTCATACAAAGACAAATCACACAACCAAAGAAATATGAGTAAGCAAATAAGATATGCTTAATCAAGGCTCAAATGTGCTCACATAAAACAAGGGTTGAAATGTGATTACATCTCAAGATGTTACTATGAAATCACATCATACCTATCAATACTTAACCATTTCAATCATATTTACACCAATCATGCAATGCAAAAACACAAAAACTAGCTTGAAGAGATCCTTTTATTTTGGAAAAATTTTATCAAAATCACAAATAGAGCAAATTTTTGAAAATTAACCACAAAATGGACTCATCTTCACTACTAGTTTTTCAATTAGCAAGCATGAAGACTTATAATAACTTATGTTATTCCCCCCCCCCCCCCCCCAAAAAAACCACATTTCAAATATACATTGTCCTCAATGTATTAAGACAAAACAAAAGTGGGACAATGAGGTTCCAATTTCTTTTTCTTTAGATTTACTTATTATAATTAAGCTCATGCCCATCTAATGTTAGCCAAATGCCCAATGTAAATCACTTACACTTTAATTAAAAACATAAAAATAAACACACCAAAGCAAATAAAAATAATTAAATTACAAAAGTGTCAAAAAATTGTAGTAAGAAAGTAATAGTGGTAAAGATTCTCAAACTCTTGTTGCAAATCCTTTCTAGAGAGAAAACCAATAGAATATGATCTATAAACCTCCACTCTTCCATTATAAGCTCATAATTCTCCTTTCTTACTTCGTGAATTTAAACATGCCCTGAAAAGTTGCACAGAATTAGTGATTTTTTTAGAAAAAGAAAGTACAAAGATTTGTAGTTTTATAGTAACGGCGTCCAACAGGTGTTGGCACCTGGCGGTCGCCACAGGTGGTGTCCAACAGGTGTTTGCGCCTGGTGGTCGCCAGCATTGGCGGTGTGAAGTGTGGTGCCTTCATGTCGCCTATCCTCAAATCTTCCAACAATTATTCACGAATTCAACACTTTAACCATTAAAACACAATCTCAGCATATTCATTCTATAATATGATTGTTCCTGTAATAAGAATGCATGAATCCCTTTCATTGTAACACAAGTTCTGCATGCTCCATTAGCGTTAAATATTAATTCATAAGGTATAGAGCATGTAAAACATAAAAGATTAAGAAATACAATTATTCACTTGAAAATAAAACCATTCAACCATGTTAATCATCCTGAAAAAACACCAAGCAATTTAAAACTAAAAATTCAAAACAAACATTCAAAAATAAAAATAAAATAAAACTACAAATTGTCATCAAAAGTAGGTAAAAATTAAGTATTTGAGATCTTCAAACTCTTTCTTCATCTCTACTTAGATCACCTGGAATATGTCTGAGGTGCAGGCGGTTTCAGAGCATGCCTACAAGTCAATTTTCTGCTTTAACTTTTTCTGAGATTCCAAAATTTTCTTGCACAATGCTTCTTGAGCGGTCATTCTATCCATCAACACCTACATGTTGTCTACAATAATATCCAGATGATCCATAATGTTCCTCAGAGATGGTTCTGATGTAGAGGTGCTAACTTTTCTATGGGGTATATTCCTCACTCTGCTCTCTTAACTGCTCTTGAACTACAATCTTTTATTTCTCTACTTCTCTGCCTAAGCAATTGTTATCAACATAGGCCTACTTAGCTTCTCATAGATATCCATGCCCTTTGGTATCATGTTCACAACATAATAATAATCCTGCAACATTTGAATTACCATTAAGAGTATTAAGCATAACATAATAGATAACGTTGCCCAAATCAATGCGCTCTCCCTCCATCAAGGCTAACAGAAGTAAGAATCTGTCTTTAGTTATTCTCTGGTTCTTCAATGGAATGATGTTATGCCTGATGAAGGTGTAAATGGTTTTAGCTCTGCTGTTGAAATCATTATAAACTACTTGCTGCCATGTAGGTGGACAAGGTACTGCAGGACTGATGCATTTCCTCCAATCCTTATCCTCTACCTCTTTTTGATTAAACTTGTCCCTCGTTAGTAATCCTTTCCCTTTTATCCTCAGAAATGAATTCAGAGATTCCTTTGAAATCAGTAAACTTTGCATTTTTAATTTGATAGTCCAGTTGGACTCTCTAAACCATAGAGTAGCATAAAAATGCCTACATAAATTCTTATTGACCAGCTCAAGGTATAAACTTCTCCCAACCATTTCTTTCTATAATCTCCCCGTACTTACTTTTTCGGCTTATTCCTCTCTGTAAAGTAAGCTCTCTTTCTTCCATTCTTGATGTAGCCTATTTTCTGCTTCTAGGTTGTTTATTCACCCTCACTATATGATTTCTCTTTAATTTTTTTTCTTGGTGGTGGAGTAACAACTTCTTCTTCCTCAGATTATGAAGATGAACTCACGGCCAATTGAGATTATTCACTTGAAGTATTTGCTCTAGAAGGTTATGATTTTCTATAATCTTCATTATGTTCCTCAGATTCCTTAGATCCTCTTAATACACTTTCATCTCTAGCATCACTCTCAGTTTCTACTTCCTCATCTTTTCTGAAAATATCTTCAAAAGATTTTGTAAACCTCACTGGTTTCTGTGGTCTCCTGGCATTTGCCTGCTTTTGACTTGGTCCAAGCTTCTTTACTCTAGCCATAATCTGCATGTTAAAAAAATTATAAAATGAATTTAGAAAATTCTGATTAGCTGCAGAAATCACCTAAGCATCGTACAGGTGCTGGCGCCAGGAGGTTGCCAAGGTTGACGTCATACAGGCAACGAAACCTGTAGGTCGCCACACTTGGCTACCACAAGGCACAATGCCGTGATGTCACCTAGTGAGATATTAACCAAAATTTCTAAAAATCATTCTACTCAGCTATTTTATCGCCTATATCATGCAAAACATTCTCCTTCATATACACAATTGTTCTAATCTCGACTTAACATAATTCTATTTCAATAAAGCACAATCCAAAATGTTCTTGAAAATTGAATTCACTAAAGAAGGATTGTATGAACATAATGAATAAATCAAGCTTAGAATCATGTTACCCATCCTCTTTTAAGCATAAACATTCATTCATAATCTAACAAAATCACATTTGAATTGTAGAATATGAAAAATCCCATTTTAGAATGAAAAACAATGAACCCTAGAATTTTTACCTTTGATTCATGCGAGAATAGGTTGTTTTGGAGCAATCCAATCAGTTCAATTCACTCATTTATAGGCAAGGAATAGTTTGATTAACAAATTTAAGAATGAAAAACCTGTTATATGGATTGGATTGAAGCTCGGTTTGATGCACGATTTTGGGAAAATTTCTTTCGTGCGTTTGGGCAGAAATTAGGTTGTAGCCTTGTTACTGCCCGTTTTTACCTTATATACTCATTTTTGTCAAGTGAAGGCATAAAACCTTTATGCCGCCTCTTTGTCACCTAGTCTGTAACTAGGCGTCGAGAGGGCGTTGACTATGTTACTGATAGCGCCTTCGCTGATGGCATTTGGACGGCGTGGTGTCTGTATGCCGCCCGATGCATGGTGTCATGTAGGCGCTGCCTGGGCGCTCGTCCTGTAATTTTTGACAAAAATTCCCAAATCTTGATTTCTTTATATTTTTCTTTATCCAATCTTGCTAAGAACTATACCTACAACATATACACATGCTCCAAATCAATATTCTAACAAATCAAATAAGAACATATGACAAATTTGCATTTGAAAAATTCAAAAACCTAAAATCTAGAAAATGAAGTGAAAGTAATGAAAATGCTTGGGTTGCCTCCCAATAAGCACTTTGGACTTTAGAATCTCCGGCTAGACTTGTTTCATGGTAAAGGATCAAGTTGGTATAAGATTCATAGAGCCTTACACATACTTAGCACTTCCAATGGCTTCATTGGTCTTTCCAAGGATTTGGTCTTTCTAAGGACTTCCTTAAGCTTAGAGAAATTCTCAACCATTTTCTTACAATTCTCCTTGACTAGCTTCTTCTTCAACTTCCTTTTGAGCTATCTTTTATTTTTCCTATTTCTCACCATCTCCTCATGAGTTAGCTCACTTTTATCCATATTAGTGCTATCTTCTAGCTCTTTTAACTTGTCCTTATAAAGCTTTTCTCTCTTTGGATCTTTCCATAAAACATCATTAATCACCAACATATTGATCATGAGAATATCAAGAGTGTCTTGTACCTTATTCACCTTAAGCTCTATTTTCCTCAAACCACAAGAGAATATTCTCATCTTCATTAAGCTCATTATCTTCACTAGTTTCACTAAGTTCCTCAATAACTGGTCCAACTTCTTTCGGGTCATTACAATACCAATCACATACACCAACCTTGATTATACCACTCACTAAATCATCAACTCCACTTTTCATATCTAAGGAGTGGTCATCTTTCTCTAAAGAATCTACGTCCACATAATCATTGTTGGGCATGCTTTGAATGTTCAAAGGAAGTTTGGTGACATCACATATTCCATGTTCCACTTCCCTTTGATTCCAAACCTCATAATCTAAAAATATGGTTTCCATTTTTGCTTTATCTCTTCTAAATGTAAGTCTATACCTCTAATACAATTTGTATTTCTACTAGCTCTATAGATCACATCTTGCAATTGCTTTTTCATAAATTCCATTACTTCATTTCTCATTGATTCAATTGCATTTTCATGCCCAACAAACTCACTCCTCTTAGGCTCATGAAACCTTAGATTAGACCGAATTTGTTGCGCCATCACTCCAAGTAACCAAATACCTAAAAATAAAAGAAAACTATTAAAATCAAGCTAAAAAACACAAAAAAGATATGTATAATAGATAAATACTGCACTTAAAAGAAATACTAAAAAGACTAAAAAACAACTAAAAACTACCAAATACACAAAAACAAGTAAAAACTCAAAACTACCAACAACAATAACCAATCAAAATAAACAATCATCATCAACGACACTGATTTTGACGTGCTTTGTCGTTGTATAAGTTAATGGCAAACATGCAAAATAAATTTATAAACAAACAAAACAAAAATACCAAATCTATAGTACTTAAGGTTTCGTTCCCATACGAATTGTGGTCTTAAATGATAAAAGTGTTGGATTCGAGTCCTTACTTACCAAGTTTCTAGTAGTTTTTAGCCTAAGTATCTAAGAAAAACAAAGGGGTAGATGAGTCAAATCAAGTAAACATGCAAAAACATGAAAATAAAGTAAAAAGATAGTAATGGGTAAAAGATGGGAAAATCACACCACTTCAAGATCCAAGGGGCTACTGGTAAGTGGAATCTCATGGAAATATGGGGAGCTATCCTAGTCCAAATAATATAATAATACTATATGCTTATTACCATAATAGGTTTACCTATGGTAATACCTAGAAGAACCTTTTCTTAACTTAATAGAACAAGGACCATAGCAAAAGCAATAGCAAAAAAATAATAGAAATAGGGTTATCAATCCTACTCTATTATCAATACTCTATACATATTAACCAAGATAAGAACAATAGACAACTTACTAGACAAATAAACATCAAAATAACCAAACTTGCTCTACAAACAACCCAATTATCTAAGCCCAAATGCCTAAAACAAGTTGACATCACCCAAATCCACAATTAAATGAATAGATTCAACACATATATGGCAATAAGTAGCAAAATCTTCATATAAGAACATGAATTACTCCTATTTGCATGAAACCGACAAACTAATATACATGAATATCCATAGAAGAGAACAAGATTACATGGGAAGATAAATAACTATAATGGCAATTCATATAAAGAAAATATTTGCAGCTTTTATCAACCAATCATGATAGAAGCCTTGGATTCCTTCTAGTAAAAAGCCCATAATCAAATAACTCCATAGATCCATGAATTTGTTCTACATCTTTGGAAATCCACTACCCCTTATCACTTAGAAGGGTAGATTTCCCTAGGATTTACTTAGAACATAGGTGTTCTAAAAGATTTCATGATGTGTGTGAAAAAAGGTGAGAAAGTGTGTGTTTCTTCCTCCCTGAGTTACTCTCTCTAAAACTATGAAAAACCTACTCAGGTGTAATAGTATGTGTCTTTACAATGAGCCTTTATCATTAAGAGAGGTTTCAGAGGGCCAAGGCCCCTTGTAAAGACACATACTCTTTTAGCCCTCTAGAACCTTTTTTAATGGCCAAGGCCCCTTGTAAAGACACATACTATTACACCTTAGTAGGTTTTTCATAGTTTTAGAGAGAGTAACTTAAGGAGGAAAAAACACACTCTTTGTCACCTTTTTTACACACACACGCTCTATGAATTCTCTTAAAACAACTATGTTCTAAGTAGATTTTAGGGAAATGTACCCTTCTAAGTGATATGGGTTAGTGGATTTCCAAGTGATGTAGAACAAAGAGCGTGTATTTAATGGAGAAGTTCTTATATTAATGATGGAAGCTAGAGTTGGGAGTGTTCTTTCATTTATTGTTGAAAAGGCCTTACCTTCTCTTATGAATTGAGTTATTTTGTGATGGACTTTCATTTCCATGATGCTTTTATTCTATTCTATGGCATTCCACGCATATTGTTAAGTGGGTTTCATGCAAATGAAGTAATTCATGTTCATACCTTATGAATTTGCCTTGATGTTAGTATATTTGATGAATCTACTTCACTACTTGGTAGAATTAAGGATTGCACAACTTGTGTAAGCATATATTATGTGTTGGTTTTGCTTTCTTGTGTTGCAAGTTTAGTTGTTCCTTTACTCATTTGTTATAAAAGTTGGTAAGGTTGCTTGATCTCAAGTAGGAAGTAGAGGATTGATAATGGATAGGATTGACAACCCTACTTCCGTTATTGGCTATCTTTGGTCCTTATGTGCACAATAGGAATGACAAAATCCAGGAGTTTGGACAATTGCATGATGTTTCACTTACCAATAACCCCTTGGATCTTGTTGTGGTATGATTTTTCCCGCTTTTACCACCATTATCTTTTCTTTTGTTTATTTTAGCTTTTGCACGATTTACTTGAATTCACTATGTTTCCCTTTGTTTTGTTAGATACTTAGTAAAAACTACTAAAGCATTAGTAAGTAAGGACTCAAATCCAACTACTACTTCAATCAACATAACATTAGTATGGGAACGAAACCTTAAGTACTATAGTTTTAGTATTTTTGTTTTGCTTATTCATAAATTTATTTTGAAGTATTCGCCTAAAACTTATACAATAACAAGAGCACGTCAAAATTGGCATCGTCGACGATGATTGTTTATTTTGATTTATTATTATTGTTGTTAGTTTTGTGGTTTTTACTTGTTTTTGTGTTTTTGGTAGTTTTTAGTAGTTTTTGAGTCTTTTTAGTAAATCTTTTGAGTGCAGTAGTTTTATTTATTTCTCTTGTTTTTCGTGTCTTAACTTCTTTTTACATAGTTTTCTTGTTTATTTTGCAAGGTTGTTAAATTGAGAAAAAAGATGAGTTACTATAGAGAAGAGAAACCTTGGAGTGTATGCAATTATCCAACATTTCTTCCAAGAGTAAACATGAGGAGCATAGATGACATTTATGGAAGAGAACCCAAGCCACCTAGGAGCCAGTTTATCTAGTTAGGGTGATGGAAATTGTAATCAAATTCAAGGAAGTTCTAGATATAGTGGCTACTTTGGTGATGGGTTCCATGAGGCAATGGAGAAATTCAAGAACCAAAGTTACTTAGAATGGATTGAAGGATATATGAGAGAGTTTGATGATGAGGAGCTTGAGGAGAATGAGTTTGATGACGAGGAATATGCAAATGAATTGCTCAAATGGAATAAGGAGTTTTGCAAAGATGTGGAGATGGATGATGATGAAGAGATAATGAAAATGCTGACTTCATCATCTAGCTCACAACTATGGGGTGAAATTACTCAAGAGTCTATCATGGAAGCAATAGATGCCTTGTTTATGCTGGTGGATGGAAGTGAAGCAACTAAGGTGGAGTCATTAGATGAAAAAGCCTTGGAATAAGAAAAAAGAATAACGGGCATGGAGTTTCATGAAGGACTTGAGAATAGCTTACCAATGGAGATGGATGAAAATTTTGAGTTACCAAAGGAAGAGTCACCAATTGTGCAAAAGGAGTTTAAGGTCAAGAAGGCATGTCTAATGGGATCTAACTACATTGAACATGAGGATGAAGTTGTACGATGTTGTCAAGAAAATCAATGGGAAAGATCTTAGACCAAATACTTGAAAGGTGTGGATATAGGAAAGTGTTCATTCAAGGAGTCCAATATGCACCAATTTGAGGAATTTCCTATGCCTAATATAAAGGAAATAGATCTAGCCCAGGCTAAACTGAAAATCTCACTTTCGTGCTATGCATTTCAGAATCGGAGACTTTTGATTCGGCTCAGGCTTAAATTCATTTCCCCTGAACGGATCTAAGCTTATACTCGTTTGATTTTTTAAATCGACACTCAAAAATCGAATCTTTAAATTAAAGCGAAAACCTTTAAAAATTAAACCTTTGAAGCGTGTCCCTTGAAGGAAAACTGAACAAGCCCGGGCTAAATCGAAAACCTCACTTTCGTGCAATGCATTCCAGAATCGGAAGCTTTCGACTAAGCTCAGGCTCAAATTAGTTTACCCATGAACGGATCTAGGCTTATACTTATTTAATTTATTAATCGGGACACAAAAGATTCGATCTTTAATTAAAGCGGAATACTTAAAGATTTTACCTTTTGTAGCGAAGTCCCTTGCTTAAAGAAAAATCCAATCTTTGACGCAACTTCCACAAGAAATCCGAAGAATAACTCCGATACAAACTCCGAAATAGTGTGGGCTATTATCTACGGAGTTACCCATGGCAAAATAATGAAAACCCAAGAAACTTGCTTCGCAAGAAAAACTCAAATCTGCCCGGACTAGTCCCTAATCTGCTGGAAAAACTGCTGCCTTTTAAATTCAAAGAAAACCCTTCGATCAAAACCCAAAACCCGCCACGATCTGCAACACTACTGCTGTGGATCACCGAGATAATCAAGAGATTGACGCAACAGCAGTTGGATCAGCACCCGGACTTGGAGTCCGATCGCTAGCAGCGCCGAGAAAACCGCACGCCAGCAGCGCCGAGAAAAACCGCGCTACAGCAGCACCGGTAAAACCTGCACCAGCAATGTAATCGCGGTTGCAGCAGGACGGAAACCCAGCAGCAAAAGACAGTGAAGAACAGCAGAAGAATCTGGGACTTGGGCTTAAGTTTTTCGCGAAGAAGAAAGCTTTCTTAGCTGACTTCGAGAAGAAGCTTCGATGAGGAATACGAAGTTCTCACTCTAAGCTAAACTTTCTCTCTCTATCCTTTTCTTGGCTGCCAAGTTTCTTGATGTTTTCTTGCCCAATAAGTTGTATTTATAAGGAGCTTCTAAGGAGACCTAATGGGCTCTCGAGTTAGGCCTTTAAATTTGACTTTCGTTGACCGTTAAGTCTTCCCGACTAATCAACTCCAATCGACCCTTTTAAATTAATTTATTTAATCCACTTTGTTAATTTAATTTAATCGAACCCTTAGAATTAATTAATTCAAAATAGAATTAATTTCTAAATTCACTTTGTCAATTAAATATTAATTAAACATTTTGGATTAATTAATTTACCTTGTCGATTAGTCAAATGCATAATCGGTCGTACCACTAACGGACCAATTATGGAACTACCGCTCGAAAATGACTTTACATCGCGCCATTATATTTTATTCTATCTCCCCACATTAAAGATCTAGTGCTCATCGGTTTATCCATTTAGTGACAAATTAATTCACCGACTTCTTTGTTTCCGAGATTAGTACCACTCGTCCTTTTATTATACCGAACATAAAGTTCACCGGCCGGGTTTAGTATAATAACCTTACGAGCTCATCTCGGGAGCATCATCAACCCGGCGAACCGGTACGTGGATTCCTCCGACTAGCAACGGCACGTAAGAAGCTAAACACCGCATACCCAACCTACCGACGTATAGGCCTCAATTGACCGTACTCTTTGGTAAATCAAAGCATACGATATCCAACCCTCACGCCCATCCCAATCTCGGGATTGAGAGACGGAATACTAGGACCGAATTGACTACGCCGATCAGTATAAGTCAATTCTATCCAAACTGGTCATGCTCAATATGCCCCGGGCATATCCGTGTGATTTAAACTAGTTTAGATAAACTAATTTCCAAACCACACAATAACCTATACCGATAGTATGTTCAGACTATCTCGGTTACGAGCATACTTTTATATATCAATACTTTAACCAATAACGGTATCTACTGTGTCTGTCTACACCCCGTTATCTAGTTCTATGATATAAAGGAACAAATTTATACCGAAACAAAATGATATATCAACTGTGGATATTAGTTTTTGATACAAGCTATAGCTTTTCTGTATTCAAAACTAACATCCCTCGCAAATATAGAAAATCGGGTATTGTGATGCGAATCCACTAAAGAGTCTCGAGAATAACTCCAAACAATCCCGAATTTGAGTGGGAAAATATCCACGGGATGGCTAAAGCTCAATATGAAGAAATCCAAAAGAACTCACTTCAAGAAAACTCAATCTGCCCAAATCTGAAACAGCTTGGAGGTCTGATCCTAATATGAAAACGCACACCGCCTAAATAAAACTTGTCGGGAAAAGCTTTTTTCTTGTAGATCTAGACTTTGGCAAACCCAAAGGAACAAGCTAAAGGATCAACACGAAAAAAATGCAAAGCACACAAGGAAAAACCAAATAACATCGGATTTCCACTCGCTGGAAACCAAAACTGGCAACCGAACTTAGATCTGCGGAAATCTGAGCAGCGGTATTCGAAGGGACACCGACGGCGGAGATCTTGGTGTTTTTAGGATCGTGGGCTGAGTTTCTTGAAGAAGAAGGATCGAAATCGACTTTGAGAAAAATCTAAGAAGATGAAGACTTCTCTCTAGATTTCTCATTCTCTCACTAGAGTTGCCTCTCAAGGTTCCTTATGTCTTCTAAATGCCTAACTTATTATAGGAGTTTCAAGGGAGACCTAGTGTGTTTTTGAGTTGGGCCTTAATATTTGACTTTTGTTGACCTCTTAGTCTTCCCTAGACTAATCAACTCCAATCGAGCTTTTCGAATTAATTTCTTAACCCACTTTGTTAATTAAATTTAATCGAAACCTTAGGATTATTTAGTATAACCCACTTAGTCAATTAAATATTAATTAAACCTTTAGGATTAATTAATTCACTTTGTCGATTAGTCAAACGCATAATTAGTCGTACCACTAACGGACCAATTATGGAACTACCGCTTAAAAACTAATTTACTTCATGCTCACTTTATTATTCTTCTATCTTCCCACATCAAATATCTAGTGCTCGTCGATTCATAAATATACTGACAAATTGATTCATCGACTTCTTGGTATTCGAGATTAGTACCACTCGACTTTCTTATATACCAGACATAAAGTCCACTGACCAGGTTTGGTATGATAAACCTTTTGAGATCATCTTGGGAGCACCATCAATCTGGTGAACTAGTACATGGATTCTTTCGACTAGCAACGACACACAAAGAAGCGAAACACCGCATACCCAACTTACCGAGATTTAGGCCTCAATTGACCGCACCCTTTGGCAAATCAAAGCATACGATATCTAACTCTCATACTCGTTCCAATTTAGGGATTAAGAGATTAGAATACTAGGATCAAATTAACTACGCCGATCAGTACAAGTTAATTCAATCCTGAACAGGTCGTGCTCAATATACCCCGGGCACATCCGTATGATTTAATTAGTCTAGATAAACTAATTTCCAAATCACATAATAACCTAAACTGATAGTATGTTCAAACTATCTCAGTTATGAGCATCTGTTTATATATCAATAGTTTAACCAATAATGAGATCTACTGTGTCTTTCCACACCTCGTTATCTAGTTCTATAATAGAATGGAACAAATTTAATACTAAAACAAAGTGATATGTCAACTGGGTATTATTTTTTTATACAAGCAATAGCTTTTCAGTATTCAAAACTAACATAATCATGCAACCATCCAGGTAGGAGCTATCATTGAGGCAAAGGAAAATGAAAAAATTCCAATAAAAAAGAAGGATGAAAAGAGCTCAAAAGGAAAAGAAGGGCCTAATAATCTTCTAGAGGAATTTGAGAAGATGAGCCTAAGAGGAATTTTTAGAGAATTAAGTTTATAATACTCAACCTGGGGAACACAAGGATCTCATAAGAAAGAATTTTAATGCAAGTGAAGATGTCATTATATATGGAAAAGAAAGTAAATATAATGGAAGGAAATATAAAAAGATGAGACAATGAATTTTGTTCGATACACTATTATAGTAATGAGAAATCTAGTTGCCAAATCAACTGCATTTTGAATGTTTAGCGAATCAAATGACAGCTTTTTTTTGCCTTGCCCTTTCACTCATAAAAAATTTCTTAATTTCCACATAATCTTCATGATTTAGTAAAAATTCACCTGTAACACTTTTTATCGATATTTCCACAAGTCATGACCAACAAAGACAAAACGCTAAACAAAAGCAAAAAACAAAATTACTCAAAGCCCAAACTAAATCCAAGCCCAATATATCAAGCCCAACACAAGAATCATACTATTAGGCATTGGAAAGTCAAGCCCATAAACAATCTTGAACCATAAGCACTAAACATATGCAAAATCAAGCCACCCACTCAATAATCAACACTATTGCATGAAACCCACTTGTAAATGTGCATGAAAATCAAGAATTAAGGATTAAGACTACAAGCCCATAAGCAAATACACAAGATAAACTTAAAGTACTAAGAAAAAGAGAAGTTTCAATCCAAGAACACAAGAGGAAAACCTGAAGGATTTTGATGCTATCTAGTTTAAAAAAAAACTTCATATATTTTCAAAAATAAATAATTAAAACTTAAGCACACGGATCTTGGATTATTCTTTGTTCGATTTGTTACGTATTCAAAATATTCTATATGAAGTGGAGAATTGACCTTTGCGTGAACTCAAGATTTCTCTTGTATTCCCAAATACTCGCCCGGACGTTGTGTTGGCAATGATCTACCAGAAGATTCTAAATCATCCACTAACAAACACACCACACAAAAATATGCCACCTAGGGATCTGCACTGCCCTCAGATGCCAGTGGATTGGAAAGAATTAAACTTCTCCATGATGAAGTCTTTCGATCAGTCATTGTATATGATGGTGTGCTGATACCTCATTCCTACGGACATGGAACCACAATACAAACTTTTGACACCCCAGCTGAGGATTCTGTTAGGACTATTGGCAGGTGAAGAAATCAATCCGGGGAGCCTGCTCTCCCACCATATTCAAGATACTGTTGATAACAATAGAAAGACCTTTCAGTCATTTCCTAGCTTGGTTGAGATGATGTGTGTTGCCGTAGGGGTTGCTAAGGAACCTGGCGATGTAATGGACAAAATTCCCTGCGCATGAATTTAGCCATTGTTCATACCAGAGCGAGAGAGGCATCCAACATGTGGGTGGAACGGTATTTGCAAGATTTTGCGAATGAGATCTAGCAGTTGAAGAGAGACGTCCGTACTCTCATGGGATAAGGGGAAGAAGCTCGAAATTCTCAGGGTCCTTCCAAAAGAATGGGGAGTAATGAAGTTTTAGAAAATGGGGGGAGTTTCTCTTGAGTATCATTTCTCCGCCTTGCTCACAATCTAAATTCACTGTTCCTATTCCATTTCTCTGCCCAAAATTCTAGATTTTAAAGTAATGTGTTAAAAAAAAATTAATAATAATTTTTTATATTTATACCTATTATATAGGTAGGTAGTTAGTTAAATAATTTGAGTAGTGAACCCTCATAAGAAATCCGGTTGTATACAATAAAGTCTTTAAAGCTCCGTATTTTGTTATGATGACTCAGTTCCGTTTGAAACTTTTAAGTATTATGAGGAAGTGAGGGACATTGAAATCCTGGACCTCCTTAGAAAAACAGTACAAAGAAAAAGAGAAAACGGAAAAACAAAAGAAAAATAGAACAGAAAGGAAAATAAAAACAAAGGTTATAGGATGAAGAAGTGAAGGATGACTAAACCTTAGACCTTCATCATTAACGGAGTTCTAAGTCTTGAGGAGCTTTAACAGAAAAATGAAATGCAAGAATCCGAGTTCTTAGGAATGTGAAATCGCCAGTTTCAAGCTTCAACAATTTATTCCTACAGCCCTAACTCCAAACCCTCTGTACTTTTCTGATCAATGTTTTATACTTGGACTCAGCATAGGAAGTGTGATCTTCTCCCAAACATATGGTTAATGATTCTCAACAAAAAGTCGCAAGAGTCCAATAAAAAATTCCCAGAATTGAGTGTAGCTCTTTGAGGATGGCTGGAGCAGAAAATGATTTAGAGAGGGACCTTACATGTTTAGCTAACTATTTATGCTCTGTTTTGAGTGAATATATTCTTCAAAACCATTCTTGTCTTGTTTCCATTTCAGCGCTTGGAGGGATTTAAATTTCTAGAATACTTTTCATGTAAGTGAAAGAGTTTGCCACATAGGATCTGGGTTTGCAGTTTCTCGATTTACCACGCAACAAAAATTTCTAATTAAAGTGGAACCTTAGAAAAGTACCTTTGAAGCGTGCACCTGGTGATTCTCTTGTATGCCTCAAGACTATGACCTCTTGTTGTGTGGGCAACAATCTAGAAGTCAATTGATAACAACTCACCACAATCCACTTGCCAGAAAAATCCAGCACCTCCGCACCTAGCACGTACTGTAAACGCACTGCCCGGAGAGAGAGAAAGCAACACACGGGGCTGCCCAGGCAACACCAAAATTTCGGCAAAATCAATGGGAAAAACAAGCCGCCCCAAAATTGCTATAAAATTCATTTTTGAGAGAGAAAGAAATTTCTCTCTCTAGAATTTTATCTCTCTAGATTCTTGAATAATGAATCTATTGAATTGTGAGTCTTGAATAGCTAATCCCTTGTCTATTTATAGAGTTACAAGAGAGACTCCAAGTTGGTTTAGGATTGGTCTTCCTAATGCGTTTAGGTAATGAATTAGTTTCCAAATCCAATTATGTAACCAATCTGATAGGATAAACCAAATCCTACTAGATTTCCTAATCTCTAGGATTTTCTAATTCCAATTGAAACATAAGACTTAATTAATTAATTAATTCCACTTTATTAATTACTTAATTAACCCTTAAGAATTAATTAAATAATTCCACTTTGTTAATTACTGAATTAACCCTTAGGAATAATTAACCAATTAATTAATTAAATCTACCTATTCAATTAACCCATTACAAAATTAATCGTACCACTAACGGATTAATTTTGGCACTACCATCCTACACCAGAATTGCTTCCGGAACAACTTAATTAAATTATATTCATTAATCTCCCCACATCAAAGATATAGTGCTCGTTAATTAAAAATTAATTTACTGATAAATTAATTAATTAACTTTTTTAATTCCGAGACTAGTACCACTCGACCTTTTTATTATACCGGACATAAGTCCACCGACCGAGTTTAGTATAATAAACATTTCGAGCTCATCTCGGGAGCACCATCACCTTGAATTCATCGGTATATGGTTTCCTTTCGACAAGCAGCAACACACCAAGTAACTAAACACACGCACCCAACCCACCGAGACTATTGGCCACAATTGACCTCACCCATTGGTAGATCAAAGTACACTATGTCTAATCCTCATGCCCACTCGAGTTTAGGGATTAAGAGATAGAATACAATGATCGATTTGTCTATTAAATCAGTACAAGACAAAACATTCCTAATGGTCAAGTTTAATATGCCCCGGGCATATCTATATGATTCAATTAGTTTAGACAAACCAATTATCTGAATCACATAATAACCTAAACCGACAGTTTGTCCAAAACTGTCTCAGTTACGAACCTCATTTATATATTATGTCTTTCAACCAATGATGAGATCTACTGTGTCGCACCAGACACCTCATCATCTATTTACATAATATAAATGGACAATTAATGCACAACAAGATATATCTGAAACACGAATCGATATATTAATCTGGGAAACTGTACAATACAAGCATAGCTTATGTATTCTACTCAAACAGTAAGCTGCATAAATTTCCTTAGAGTTTGATTGACTTTGCTAGAGGACAAGAAAGATTCTAAGTGTGGGAGGGTGGAGTGCACAAAATTCATCACTTTTATCGCAACTTTTTGCATATAAAATCAACAGCTTTCAGGGAGAATTACATTCATTCCTGCGATTTATACGGTTTATGTTGGTTATGTGTGAATTACAAGTGTGAGATTAAAAGTGATGAATCCATGCACAATTTGGAGTGGAAATTTGTTGAAAAGTCTTTTGGTGCAAACACCCAATTTGGGACCGATTGAGGAAAGGCAGCTGATCAAGCCAATGGCCAAAGCTCTTACCACCAAAATTACTAATTTAACCCCATTTTTGTAGCTATTTATTATCCTAACTGTAGTGGGTATAAATACCTAGAAACAAGTCCATTAGGGTATCTTTTGTTCACTTTTCATCTCAACCGCTTGAAAATCTTCTCTTGTACTCTTCGAGCTAGGGTTTCACCGCACTGGGTTGTGAGCTCGGATCGATGGAGTTGTAAGCTCCATATTAGAGAGAAAGCCCTAGATGATGTAGTGTTTTGGAAATTGGGCATTACGGTAGCACTTTCCCTCTTGATCGTAGTCCAGCCATCAGGTTCCCATCGGAGGAGTTGTGTGCTGGTTCACTGCATATTCTCACTCCTGTACCATACAGTAGAGCTCTTTATCGGTCGTCAGTACTGGGTGTATGTGTATTTTATGATTCATTTAGTTGTATATATATGTTGGATGGTTGATGCTACCTTATCTACAGTATAGTCAAGTTCCATAGTTGTTTGTTTCCTTGCATGTTTATAGCTAGCCAGGATTGTGTATTTCCCTTTATTAGGTGAGTTACAATCAGAATATGAATTCTGTTTCTCTTCAGAGATGCATTGAGTCGCAGCCGAACTACAAATAAAATTAAATCTTTACAAAGCTCAATTGTTCTCTGTGGGATCGACACCTATTCTAGTGCACGACGGGGTCTTGGAATCCCTTAGTGTGAAAAATTAAGTTTTTATTTTGGTGTGTTTTTCGCACTCCACTAAGTATACACACGAAAGTATTACTTACAAAAGAAAATAAGATCTAGCTATAATGGAAAGCAAAATCACAAGAAAATAGTACAAAGAAAACACAAAGAAATACTTGGAACTAGAATGTAAGTGAATGTGTGTGAATCATGTGCAAATTTAGATCCTAGGGTAGGGTGTTGGCCTTAGGGCTTGTTGTCATCTTTCTTGATCTCTTGATTATCAACTTAAGTTAAGAGAGTGATAATTATAAAACAAAGTTCAATTAAGAACTCTTTTACTATTAGACTCAACTTTCAAGTATGGTTCCAAGTTTTGAAAATCAAGTGTCCACCCTTTCTAAACCCTAAAGTTACTTTCTTAGGTTAAGGTTTAAGTTTTGTAAATTTATACTTTCACTTAAAATTTCTCTTTTGATCTTTCTTTTAACTTTTTATATTTTTTTCACACTTTGAGGTTATTGTTAGTTTTGAATACAGAAAAGCTATGGCTTGTATCAAAAACTAATATCCACAGATGACATATCATTTTGTTTCAGTATAAATTTGTTCTTTTATATCATAGAACTAGATAACGGGGTGTGGACAGACACAGTAGATACCGTTATTGGTTAAAGTATTGATATATAAAAAGTATGCTCGTAACCGAGATAGTCTGAACATACTATCGGTATAGGTTATTGTGTGGTTTGGAAATTAGTTTATCTAAACTAGTTTAAATCACACGGATATGCCCAGGGCATATTGAGCACTACCAGTTTGGATAGAATTGACTTATACTGATCGGCGTAGTCAATTCGGTCCTAGTATTCCGTCTCTCAATCCCGAGATTGGGACGGGCGTGAGGGTTGGATATCGTGTGCTTTGATTTGCCAAAGAGTGAGGTCAATTGAGGCCAATACCTCGGTAGGTTAGGTATGCGGTGTTTAGCTTCTTACGTGTCGTTGCTAGTCGGAGGAATCCACGTACTGGTTCGCCGGGTTGATGGTGCTCCCGAGATGAGCTCGTAAGGTTATTATACTAAACCTGGCCGGTGAACTTTATGTTCGGTATAATAAAAGAACGAGTGGTACTAATCTCGGAAACCAAGAAGTTGGTGAATTAATTTGTCAGTAAATTGATAAACTAACGAGCGCTAGATCTTTAATGTGGGGAGATAGAATAAAATATAATGGCGCGATGTAAAGTCGTTTTCGAGCGGTAGTTCCATAATTGGTCCGTTAGAGGTACGACTGATTATGTATTTGACTAATCGACAAGGAAAATTAATTAATCCAAAAGGTTTAATTAATATTTAATCGACAAAGTGAATTTAGAAATTAATTGGATTTTGAATTAATTAATTCTAAGGGTTCGATTAAATTAAATTAACAAAGTGGATTAAATAAAATTAATTTAAATGGGTCGATTGGAGTTGATTAGTCGGGAAGACTTAGCGGTCAACGAAAGTCAAATTTTAAGGCCTAACTCGAGAGCCCATTAGGTCTCCAATCGAGCTCCTATAAATAGAATAACTTGAGACCAAAGAAAACTAAGAAATCTTGCAAGACAAGTCTTGCCCCTTTCTTGAGCAAGATGGTTCTAGAGAGAGAATTTTTCTTCAAGAATTCTTTCTCAAAAACGAACTAGATTTCTTGCTCTTTGAATTGGATTCAAACCAAAGATTGAACCTTCAATTTATTTTTCAAAATTTCTACCAGTTTTCTGCCAGATTATTCATCGAACAGCCGCTGCTGTTTTTCTTTTTTTTCGCCCGGCGCCAGTTTGCTTCAGTCGCAGGTTTTCGTGCGGTTGATTCGAGAGGGCTGTGTTGATCTCTTTCATTCTTGATGGGTGATCCGCAGCACCTTCTTGTCTAGATCCTGGCGAGATATCAGACTGAGGGCTGGCAGAATCTGGGCGCTGCAGCAGCTGCTAGTCGAGCAGGAGGTAGAGAAATTTCAGGGTTTTGTTCGATCAGGATTTTGGGGTTTTTAGAATCCGATTAGAAGGATTTCTTCATGGGTTTTCGTGGGCTAAGCAAGTAGACTTCGATAGATTATTGCCCACGCAATATTCGAAGTTTCTACGGAGATATCAATTGGATTTCTTGTGGAAATTGCGCAAAGATTGGATTTTTTCTTTAGGCAAGGGAGTTCGCTACAAAAGGTATAATCTTTAAATTTCGCTTTTTATTAAAGATCGAATCTTTTGTGTCCCGATTAATAAATTAAATAAGTATAAGCCTAGATCCATTCATGGGTAAACTAATTTGAGCCTGAGCTTGGTCGAAAGCTTCCGATTTTGGAATGCATTGCACGAAAGTGAGGTTTTCGATTTAGCCCGGGCTTGTTCAGTTTTCCTTCAGTTATTACCACTCTTTTATTTTTCAAAGATTCTTTCCTTTTCTTTTCTTGATGTTTATTTTGTTGAAAGATTGAATATTTTATTTTATTTTACTCTAAAGATCACAAATTTTTTCTTTTTACATAAGAAACGTAAATACAACACCTTTTGGGCAGTATATGCCAACCCAAACACAAAACATAAGAATATAAGAACTAAAATCTAACAAGATAGTAAACACACAAGTTTCAAGTATGAAATTTCCACAACTTGTGAGTTTAGTAGTTAAATATGTCTCTTTTAAAGTTAAATTTATAACTGGAAAAGATAATGATGAATCTGTAAAAATGGAAGACATCAAGAAATTACATCAACAACATAATTATTCAAACATAGTATTACATAATATAGCTAAACCAATAGATTTTTTTATCAATAGAAACTAAGTCTTTACCTAGAAATGGTCAAAAGTTTCATGATAGTCACTCATTCCCTTATTTTCAACCTAATATATTCTTAAGAGAAAAAAAATAATATATCATTATCTTCTAGTTCGTCACATACTCCTCTTATAGAAAAGATATCACAAACATTAGAAAAACTTAATTCTAACTTTGCTCCTAGTACTTCTAAAATGAATATGATAAATAAAGAAGTAGATTCTAATGATTCTTTAGAAAATTCTGATTCTGATAATGAAATAATTCAACAAACAAATGAAATAGAAGAAGATTTATTAGAAGGCCAGCCTAACAATATCAATAAATTAGAAGAAGGCCCAGGTATGCAAATAGAAACAATTGGAGAATGGCCGAGACAAGAAATTATTACCCTAAACCAACCCTTCTTGATATCCAATATGAAGAAAGAGCAAAATTTCATTCTAGCAGTTATGATGGTAGTTCCTTAGCAAATTGGAATATAGATGGTAAAAGTGAATATGAAATTTTAAATACATTACAAGATATAGGAATGACAAAAACAACATATAGGTTAAAAAAATATGACAGAAAAGAATGCATGTATATTAGTATTTTCAAGATTTACAGGTCAATTAAAATATTAGTGGGATGATTCTTTAAGTTTTCAGGATAAAATGGCTATAATGTATCATATAAAAGCAAAGAAAGATGCAGAAGGAAATGTCACTAATACAAATGATTTTTGTGAATTTTAATTTATACTATAGCTGTGCATTTTGTAGAAAATCCTAATGAAACATTAACCTCTTCAAAAAATTTTCTAACAAATTCAAGATGCCCTAGTTTATTTGATTTTAGATGGTATAAATATACGTTTTTAACTCTTCTGCTTAAAAGACCAAATAGCGATTCTCTAACTTGAAAAGAAAAATTTGTTACAGGATTGCCTAATTTATTTTTCAAAGAGTAGTGACAAACTTACAAAAAGCAATAGGAATAGAAAATATAGATTTTAATGCAATGACTTATGGACAATTATTTGCTTTTGTAAAACAATAAGCCTTAAAAGCATGCTAGGATTTAAAATTTTAAGCTAAATATAGAAGTGAGATAAGAGAATTAGGATCATTTTGTGAATCTTTTGGAATCACAGGAATTAAAGCCCTTTCAGTAGATGCTAAGCAGAAAAGAATAGCCTATAAAAGAAAAAAACCTCAGAAGTATGATGATAGTAGAAGATATAAAAAAAAATAAAAAATATGAAAAGAGGTATAATAAGGAAAACATTACCTGTTATAAATGTTGCAAAAAGGGACATAAAGCTAATGTTTGTAGAAGTAAGAAAAAGATTAATGAAATATTAGATAAATTTACTGAGTTAGATTTATATTTAAAAGAAAGATTAGCAAATGAAATTTCTTTAGTTCAGGATGATTCCAATGATTATAATGATGAATTTTAAAGTGCTTCAAGTTCAGGTTCCGGTGAAGAAGAATGTAGTTGTAATAAATCTATTAATATGATTAAAACTACTTCTAATACTAAGGATCAAAAAAAACTTTTATTTGACTTAATTCAGGAACTACCTTTAGAATTACAACCTATTTATTTAAATAAATTAAGAGATTTGTTATTATCAGAACAACATGATACAGTTAAAATAATTGAGACATTTAGTATTTTCAAATTATTAAATAATTATTCAACTAACAATTCATTCAAACAGAATAGTACAAAGGTTTTGCAGACTGAGATTAATCAATTAAAGAATCAGGTGAAACAATTAAAAGAAGATATCTTAAGGATAGAGACAAAAAATTTAGAATTAGAAACTCATATAGCTATAATTAAAGCAAATGTTTCAAAATGTAAGAATATAGTAGAAGATATACCCTCTCCAGAATTTCAGTTAGCAGAAATATCACTTCCAGATAAAAAACTAAAAGATTCTAAATTTATTTCTATCATAGTGAAAATAACCTTTCAGAAGTGGATAGTCTATATAACAATATCAGTAGGATTCTTTAAGACAACAATTACAGCTATGCTAGATAATGGTGCAGATCAGAGTTGCTTATGAGATGGATTAGTTCCAACAAAGTATTATGTACCAACAAATGAATCATTTGTCACAACAAATGGAATGCGACTAAATGTTAAAGGAAAATTAACTAAGACCTCTATATGTAATGAAAAATTTTGTTTTAAACATCAATTTGTTGTAGTAGAAAACTTAAATATTCATGCTATTTTAGGTACTCTTTTTTTAACACATATATATATATGTTATTTTTGGGTAAATGAACATGGTTTAGGTACTAAAATAATGGGATCAAAAGTCCTTTTTCAATTCTTATCTCCAATAAAAGGCTTAATTGCAGTTTTGGTCCCTCATAATATGAGTAATAGCATTTTTTGTCCCTTTTATATTTTGAGTGAAAATTTTAGTCCACATTATTTTTTTTAAAGCAATTTTAGTCATTTTGGACAGAAAATTCGATTAACTGACGGTTGACCAATTTTGAGGGTTAATAAAAGACCTTTTTACAATTTTTTTAACTAAAAACCCTAATTTCTTTTCTCTCTTTTTTCTCTCTCTTCGGCCACCGCCCACCACCCACAGCCCGTCACCACTGCCCTCTTCTTCTTTCTCTCTCTCCCCATTTGTTCTAGCCACCGCCAGCACCATCCCTCTCACCGTTATCGATCGCATCTCCGTCCGACCATCCTCCAGATCTGTTTTTTTTGATCGCCCATTTTCTGACGCAAGCTCGCGATTTCAACCACCAGCGTAGCTTTCACCATCCTCGTCATGCCAACACTTCGTAAACCCTCTGTGGAGCCCTCACCTTCACAAACCTCTGTCGAATCCCTCACCGTCGCAAACCCTCATTGAAGCGTTTTCGTTCTCAACTTCGATCTCCCTCTCGCCTATTTCTCTCGGCTATGCCTTTCACAACTTCGAACTATGAACCCTAGCCATCGTTCATAACTTTGAACCCTAGCCATCGTTCATAACTTTGAACCCTAGGTTCTGTTTGCAACTTTGAACCGTTCTCTCGGATCGATCTATATCGGGAGGATTCATTCTCTATCTGGTTTTTGAACGGGGGAAGAAATGGAATAATAATAATAATAATAATAACGGCGGGGCGGCGGGGTGGCGGGAGGCGTCCAGAAGGGAAGAGGATGAAAAAATTAGGGTTTGTGAGGAAAAAAATTGGAAAGAAAAGAAATTGCAAAAAAGTCCTTTAGTTAACCCTCACATTTGGTCAACCGTCAGTTGATCGAATTTTCCGTCCAAAAGGACTAAAATTTCTTTAAAAAAACGAATGGGGACTAAAATTGCCACTTAAAATATAAGAGGGACCAAAAATACTATTACCCATATTATGAGGGACCAAAATTGTAATTAAGCCCCAATAAAACATAAAGAGCTTTTAATGTTACAGAATAATTCAATTTATCAACAAATTAATAATATTAATGCAATAACAAATAAAATTAATTTTTTGCAAGAAGAGAAAGAATATACTAGGATAGAAGAACAATTACATAATTCAGGATTACAATATAAGATAAAGTATTTAGAAAATAGAATAAAACAAGAAGTACTTTCAGACATTCCTAATGCATTTTGGGATAGAAAGAAACATTTAGTAACTCTTCCTTATGAAAAAGATTTTAATGAAAGAAATATACCAACAAAAGTTTGGCCTATTCACATGAATTCTGAGTTATTTGAAGTATGTAAAAAAGAAATAGAAGGATTACTTAAAAAAGGTTTAATTACTCCATTTAAGGGTCTGTTTGATAAAATAATTCATTAGTTAATCTAAATAGATTTAGTACTTATTTAAATAAGTGTGTTTGATAAGTCATATTGTCATGTCTGAATTAAATAAGTCGTCTGAATCCATTAGTTTAAATTTACTTCTTTTAATTAGTGATTTCCCTATAACTTAAGACTGAAGACTAAACACGCTCTCTTTCAGGTTTAAGTAATTTTTTTAATACCAACACTGTTCTTCACCCTCTATTTTATTTTTTACCATTTGCTTTCAATTCTGTCATCGCCTCCTTGCACTGTTCTACCATCACCTCCTTGCACAATTTTGCCGTTGGCTCCTTGTTGCCTTCTCGCGTAGTTCTATCCTTGTTTCTATTATCGTGGTATTTTTTGGCATCAATTCAAGTTAAAGGTAACTATCCCCAATTCTCATTCTCATATTCTTTGTCCTTTTTTATTATTATTTATTATTTTTTGTGGATGCTACAGGAATGATATTTTCTTATGGGGATTAGTGAAAGAACTTATGGTTTAGTTTGTTTATGTCTTTGATTCTTTGATGTTTTCATTCATCCACAATTTTATATTATATTTCCAGTTTCCTTCTATTCTATATTGCCAGTTTTGTGTGCCTTATTTATTTCTTTGAATGTGTGAGATCATAAAACTCTCCATTAATCAAAAACTAGGTTGACCAAGGCAAAGAAAAAACTAAAATAGAAATCCCAAATTTACTTCTTGAATATGTGTATTGATGGTGGTAGTAACATGAAAATAGTTTATAAGGCTGTCATACAAAATCTCAATTCGCCTGTGGACCAGACGTGACTCCAAAATATACTATTTTATGACCCAAATTCATGCATGTTTAGCTTACTTTTAGTTGGTTTTCAATGAATATGACATCTTTTATGAGCTTTCAATGGATTTATAGTTGGATTTGCATGATTTTGTAGTAAGGAATCATTTTGGAGATTTTGGATAAAACTTAAAGACTTTTGCTGGAAAAAGGAAGAAATCACGCAGGAATGAAGTTTTAAGAGAAGAGTTTGAAGCAGCACGAATTGAAGAAGATTTTGAGTCCAGTGTCCACTTGACAATGGCCCCTGGTCACCGCCAACACTGGCGGCCGCACGACACCAATGCCTGACCGCCGCCAACTTCGGCGTCACCACGGCACCACCGACTGATCGTCGCCCGGAAAACCACTGCTGAAGTTTCAACTTTCCCCTTGGCGTGACTTTTCTTTTGTAATACAAATTTTGTCCCTCTGGACCTTTCTTAGTGGCTAAGACTTATTGTAAAGACATAGTAGATCACACACAACACACCTTAAGTGTGTTTTTCATAATTTAGATAGTTTAGAGAGTTTTGCTTAGTGAGAAAGAAATACACACTTTCTCACCTTTTCACACACACCTATGAATTCTCTTAGAACACTCATGTTCTAAGTAGATCATAGGGAAATCTACCATTCTAAGTGATAGGGTGTAGTGGATTTCCATAGATGGAGGCCAAGACATTGGTTGTACTGATGATTTTGTGTTTTGATATGGTGGAGATGCTAAGGATTGCTGAGTTATCTTATATTTTGGATGCTAAGGCCACACCTTTGTTATTCATCAAACTATTTTGAGATATTCTTACTACTTCCATGTGGTTTTTGTTCAATTCTTTGGTTATTCATGCTTATTGTTAAGTGGGTTTCATGCAAGGAATGAATAACTCCCGTTTTTGGACATGTTTTTAATCTTATCTTCAATCTCCATGTTGAATCTACTTTATTGCTGAGATTCTTTGTTGATTATCTCTTTTGAGGACTATGTGGTGATAGATAGTGTTATATTGTGATACAAGTTTCATTGTTTTGTCAAACAAAATGGTCTTAGATTGGATTGATTTTACTCGATCTTATTGTGGGAAAATAGTGGATTGATAATAGATAGGATTGATGACCCTATTTCTATTATTGGATAGTTATAGTCCTTATTGAATTTGGTGATAACGATATTAATGGAATGTTCTTAAACAATTGCATGATAATTTACTTAGTAATAGCCCCTTGGATCTTAGTTGTGGTGTGATTTTCCGCCTTTTATCCATATGATCTTATTTTCTTTATTTTGTTATTTTGCATGATTTTACCAAACCACTATCTTATTTTTACTTTCTCAGACTCTTAGTTATAAAAACTACTAGAAATTGTATTAAGTATGGACTCGGACCCAACAACCACTTCACTTGATACCACAAATTTCATGGGAACGAAATCTTAAATACTATAGTTTTAGTGTTTTGTTTTGTTTATTATAGATTTTATTTTTGCGTGTTCACTGAAAACTTTTTACAACGATAAGAGCACGTCAAAAATTGGCACCGTCGTCGGGGATTTGTCTATTTTTGAGTGATTATAGTTGTTGAGAGTTTGTGGTGTTTACTTGTTTTGCATTTTTAGTAGTTTTTTTGTTTTTGTTTTTGAGTCTTTGTAAGTAATCTTTTGAGTGCAAAAGTTCATCTATTGTACCTATCCCTTTTTTAATTTTTAGCTTGATTTTAATAGTTTTCTTCTGTTTTTAGGTACATGGTTACTTATAACAATGACACATCAAATTTAGGCTAATCTAAGGTTTTATGAACCTAGTAGGAGTGAGTTTGTGGGCCATGATGATGCAATTGACTCAAGGAGAAACGAAGTAATGGGATTTGTGAAAAAGCAATTGTAAGATGTGATCTACAGAGCTAGTAGAAATACAATTTCTATTACTGCTTTGGAGGCATAATTAGAAGAGATAGAAGCAAAAATGGAAGCTATATTTAGGGATTATGAGATCAAAAATCAAAGGAAAATGGGAAGAGAAAGAGTTGATGCTACTAAACTTCCTTTGAACATTCAAAGCATGCCAACAATGATTATGTGGATGTAGATTCTTTAAGGAAAGATAACCACTCTTTAGGTATGAAAAGTGAAGTTGATGACTTAGTGAGTGGAATAATCAAGGTTGGAGTGTGTGATTGGTATTGGAATGAACCGGATAAAGTTGCACCGATTATTAAGGAAATTAGTAAACAAATGATGATAATGAGTGTAGAGAAGATGAGAATATTCTCTTGTGCCTTAGTGGTTTGAGGAAAATAGAACTTAAGGTGAATAAGGTACAAACACTCTTGATATTCTCATGCTTAATAAGTTGGAAATCAAAGATGCTTTATGGAAAGATCCAAAGAGAGAGAAGTTGTAAAAGGACAAGTTGAAGGAATTAGAAGATATCACTAAGATGGAGAAAAGTGAGCTTACTCATAAGGAAATAGTGAGAAATAGAAGGAATAGGAGGAATCTCAACAGGAAGTTGAAGAAAAAGCTAGCCAAGGAGAATTGTAAGAAATTGGTTGGGAATTTCTCTAAGCTTAATGAAGTCATTGGAAAGATCAATGAAGCCACTGGAAGTGCTAATTATGTGCAAGACTCCATGAGTTTTGTACCAACTTGATACTTTATAATTAAGTGAGTCTAGCCGAAGACTATAAAGTCCAAAGCGTTTCTTGGGTGGCAACTCAAGCGTTTTTGTAGCTTTTTGATTGATTTTCTAGATTTTTCAAATGTAAATTTGTCATATGTTTTTATGAGATTTGTGAGAACATTGATTTGGAGCATGTGTATATGTTGTAGGTACAATTTTAACAAGATTAGATGGAGCAAACAGTAAAGGAATAAAAAATTGAGAATTTTGGTAAAAAGTTTAGGATGAGTTCCTAGGCAACGCCTGTGCGTCACCGTGCATCAGGCGTCGTACAGACGCCACGCCATCTTGCCGCCATCGCTAAAGGTGTTGTCATTGCAAATGCCATACCGTCGCCTAGTTGTAGCCTTGGCGATATGGTGACGGCAAGAAGGTTCAGTGCCTTCGTTGGAAAAATATGAATATATAAAAGGAAAAACGGGCAGTGCGAAAGCCACAGCCTTCTCATCGCCCAAATGCAAGAAAACTTTCTGTAACGCACGAGACCCAATCTCCATCCAAACTTCTAAAACATGTTTTTCAATCTTAAATTCTTTAATCAAACAGTTACCTACTAACAAGAGATTTGAAATGATTGGATTGCTCTAAAATAAATCATTCTCGCAAGAATCAAAGGTACGAAAATTAGGGTGTTTGTTATTTAATATTTCCAAATTGGGATTTTCATATTCTACAATTTAAATTCGATTTTGTTGTGATAAGTGTATTAGTTATGCTTAATGAAGTATGGGTAACATGATTCTAAGCCTGATTTATCCTTTATGTTCATGAATTTGAAAATGCCAAAATTTAGTTTAAAAAACATTTGGAACTAAACTTTGTTGATATAGAATCCTGTTAATCCATGTTTAGAATACTGATATACTTATAGAGAGAGGTTTTACATGTTATGGGATATCAAATAGCTGAATAGAATGATTTTAGGGATTTTGGTTTAAATCATACTAGGTGACATCATGACACTGTGTTTTGGGGCAGCCAGGTGCGGCGACCTACGGGCGCCAATGCCTGTATAACGCCAACCTTGGCGACCTCCAGGCACCAGCACCTGTATGATGCCTAGGTGATTTCTGCAGTTAATCTAAATATTCTAAACTCATTTCATAATTTCTTTTAACATGCAGATTATTGCTAAAGTAAAGAATCTTGGACCAAGCCAGACAAGGGCAATCACCAGCAGACCCCAGAAGCCATTAAGGGTTACAAAATCTTTTGAAGAAGTTTTTAGAAGTGGTTACGAGGTAGAAACTAATAGTGATGCTAGAGATGGGCAGCGTATTAAGGGGATCTAAGGAATCTGATGAACAGTATGAAGACTATAGAAAAGCAGAACCTTCTGGAGCTAATACTTCAAGTGAAGAGGCTCAACCGGCTGTGAGTTCATCTTCACAATCTCAGGAAGACGAGGAAGAAGAAATTGCTGCTCTACCACCAAAAAAGAAAGTAAAGAGAGTTCATACAGCCAGGGTGAACAAACAACCAAGAGATAGAAAAAAAGCTAAGGCAAAAGTGAAAGAGAGAGAGAGAGAGCTTACTTTAAAAAGATGAATAAGTATGAGGAGTAAGTACTGGGAGATTGTTAAAAGAAATGATTGGCATAAATTCATGCCCTCTTCAGAGTTTGTCAACAAGAATCTATGCAAGGACTTTTACACTGCTTTATGGTTCAGAAGTCCCAACTGGACTATCAGTTTAAGAGAGCAAAGGTTGTAGTTTTCAAAGGAATCCTTGAACTCATTTTTGCAGATAAAAGGTAAGAGATTGTTAACCAGGGACGAGCTTGATCAAAGAGAGGTAGAGGACAAGGACTTGAAAAAATGCATCAGTCACGTAGTACATTGTCCATCTACATGGCTGCAAGTGGCTTATAATGATTTCAACGGTAGAGCCAAGACCATTTTTACCTTCATTAGGCATAACATTATTCCCTCCAAGAACCAGAGAATAACTAAACTTCTGCTAGCTTTGTTGGAGGGAGAAGATATTGATTTGGGAGATTTTATCTATTCTGTTATGCTTGTTGTTCTTGATGGTAATTCAAATGCTGGTTTGTCTTTCTCTTCACTAATACAAGATTATTGTCGTGTTGTGCATATAATACCAGAGGGCAAGGATATTGAGGAAAAGCTGAGCAAACCTATTAATGATAATACTTGCTTCGGTAGAGAAGTAGAGAAGGAAAATATTGTAATCTCAGAGTAGTTGAGAGGACAGAGTGAGAGGAAAATACATCAGGGAGAAGCTAACACCTCTACATTAGCACCATCTCTCAGAAATGTTGTGGATCATTTGGACATCATTGTAGATATCATGCAAGTGTTGATGGATAGAATGATTGCTCTGGAAGCAATGTGTAAGAGAATTGAGAAAGCTTAGAAGATTGGTTCACAGGGACCTCGAACATATTCCAGACGATCCAAGTAGCAATGAAGAGAGAGTTTGAAGATCCCAACAACTATAACCCTTTTTACAAGTTTTTTATGACAATTTGCTATTTCACTATTGCTTTTGTTTTGGTTTTATTTTGGATATTTCTTTTGAATTTTTAGTTTTAGATTTGCTGGGTATTTTTAGAATAATTCTCATGATTGAATCACTCAAATTTAGAATGAATGTTTGACTTTCTTGAACCTATTATGTTTTGTATGCTATAAATCTTTTTGCTTGGAGTATAATGTTACTAAAGTATACTTAACTTGTGCACAATAGAAGAAAATCATACATTCTTACATGAGAAATGATCATATGATGATTGAACATGTTTAGACTGTGCTAAAATGATTAAAAGGCTGAATTAGTGAGTTAATTTTTCTAGATTTGATGGTAGGCGACATGAGGGCACCGTACCTTCACGCCGCCATGATGGCGACCGCCAGGCACCAACACCTGTTAGACGCCTTAATGAAATCATCAAATTTGATGTACTTTCTTTTCTAAAAATTCACTAATTTGGTGCAACTTTTCAGGACATGTTTATATTCATGAAGTAAGAAAAAGGAATGATGAGCTTACACATGCAAAGAAGGGAGGATTTACAACAAGAGTTTGAGAATCCTTACCACTATTATTCTTACTATATTTTGTTGACACTTTGAAATTTAATTATTTTTATTTGCTTTGGTGTGTTTATTTGTTTTGCTGTGTTTATTTTTATGTTTTTAATTAAAGTGTGAAAGATTTACATTGATTATTTGGATAACATTATATGGACATGAGCTTAATTGTGATAAATGAATCTAAAGAAAAAGAAATTGGTACCCCATTAACCTACTTTTTTTTTTTTTTTGACACATTGAGGTCAATGTATATTTTAAGTGAGGTAGGGAAAGATAAACATAGTGTTAAAAGTCCTTATGCTTGCTCATTGAGAAACTAGTAGTGAAGTTGAGTCCATTTTGTGGTTAATTTTCAAAAATTTGCTCTATTTTGGATTTTGATAAATTTTTTCCAAAACAGAAGACCCCTTCAAGCTAGTTTTGTGTATTTGCATTGCATGATTGGTGAAATATGATGGAAATGGTTGAGTATTGATAGGTATGATGTGAGTTCTTAGTTGATATCTTGAGATGTAATCACATTTCAACCCATGATTTTATGTGAGCTTATTTGAGCCTTTATTCAGCATTTCTTATTTGCTTGCTCATTTTTCTTTGGTTGTGTGATTTTTCTTGGATAAATGCTTTAATCTAGAACTTGACTTGATCATACTTATCAAGACTTTTTATGTGCTTGTGATACATTAGCTTTTGTTTTTACCTTTTCTTTGTTTTGCACTACCTGTAATCATCTTTATCCCCTTAAGCATAACCAAGTTGAACCCCATCTTTTTCTTTGTTTTTTTTTATCCAAATTAGCCAACTTGAGCCTTTTTCTTTGTTAAAACCTTGTTTTTGGACCCTTAAAGAGTTTGTATGTGATTGGATGTGGAAATGAAAAATAATTGACGGATTATAAGTTGTTAGTTTTCAGTTTTTAGTAGTTAAAAAAAAAGGTTAAAGTTTGAAGAAATAAGAATGGGAAAGTAAAGGACATCTAAGCCTTAAACCTCCATTAGTAGTTGAAGAATCCAAGTAGAAGTAGTTGATGAAACATCCAGTCAATGCAAATCTCTTTACAATAACTCCAATTTTCAACTCTTAACATTTTCTTGTACCTAGCCAATTTTCTTAGCCCCATTACACCCTAATAAAAGTCATTTTGATCAATGTGTTGCATTCGGAATAGACGGGTGGCGAGGTGATCTTGAGTCAAGCTTATGGTTTAAGATCTTCCATGCAATTGACTTGAGTGTTAGTTTTGAATACTAGAAAGCTATTTTCTTGCATAAAAAACTAATACCCAGTTGATATATCATTTTGTTTCAGCATTAAATTTGTTCCATTATATCATAGAACTAGATAACGAGGAGTAGAAAAACACAGTAGATCTCGTTATTGGTCAAAGTATTAATATATAAAAAGATGCTTACCACTGAGATAGTCTAAACGTACTATTAGTATAGGTTATCGTGTGATTTAGAAATTAGTTTGTTTAGACTAATTAAATCATACGGATGCGCCCGGGGCATATTGAGCACGACCAGTTTGGATTGAATTAACTTGTACTGATTGGCATACTTAATTCGATCGTAGTATTCTAATCTCTTAATCCCGATATTGGGACGGGCATGAGAGTTAGATATCGTATGTTTTGATTTGCCAAAGGGTGCAGTCAATTGAGTCCTAAATCTCGTTAAGTTGGGTATGCGGTGTTTAGCTTCTTTATGTGCCGTTGCTAGTCGAAGGAATCCATGTACCAGTTTTCCGGGTTGATAGTGCTCCTGAGATGAGCTTGTAAGGTTTATTATACTAAATCTTGCCAGTGGACTTTACGTCCAATATAATAAGAAAGTCGAGTAGTACTAATCTCGGATACTAAGAAGTCAATGAATTAATTTGTCAGTACATTGATTAATCGACGAGCACTAGATCTTTGATGTGGGGAGATAGAAGAATAATAAAGTGAGCGCGATGTAAAGTCATTTTTGAGCGGTAGTTCCATAATTGGTCCGTTTGTGGTACGACTAATTATGCGTTTGACTAATCGACAAAGTGAATTAATTAATTCTAAAGGTTTAATTAATTTAATTGACAAAGTGGGTTATACGAAATAATCCTAAAGGTTCGATTAAATTTAATTAACAAAGTGAATTAAGAAATTAATTTGAAAAGCTCGATTGGAGTTGATTAGTCTAGGGAAGACTAATGGGTCAACGAAAGTCAAATACTAAGGCCCAACTTAAAAGCCCACTAGGTCTTCTTTGGAACTCCCTATAAATAGAAAGTTTAATGCCAAAGAAACATAAGAAAATCTTGCAAGATAAGTCTTGCCTCCTAGAGTTAGAAAGTTATATAGAGAAAACTTCTTCTCTTAGAAGTTTTCTTTCAAAAACGAACTTGCAATCTCACTTCTTGAATTAGATTTAGCTCAAAGATCCAAATTTTTGCCCAGCCCTTTGATTTTATTTATTATTGCTGTCAGACTATTTTTTTTTTTAGCCACTGTAGGATTCACATTTTTCCGGCGTCTTTGTTCAAGCTTCTGGCGACTGCCATGGCTGATCTCTGGGGTGCTTGATCCATATTTCTTGTGTTGATCTCTGATTGGTGATTTACAAAGAATCCGAGCATATCGTGGCTGGTGGTTGTTAGCGGTTCCGGCGTTAGGTAGCGGCGGGCGGCGCATTTATTGCTGCAGTTACGGGGAAAGAGTTTTGTTCAGTTTTTTGGGCAAGATTCAATCTTTTTTGAGGGATTTTCTTAAGGATTTTTTGTGTTCTTTGATAGGACATCCCGATAGAATATTGCCCATGCAATATTCGGGTTCTTGGAGTTATCCATTGGATTTCGGTGGTATTCACAAGTTCCTGATTGGTTTTGTATATTTGCGAGGGACACGCTACAAAGGTATAATCTTTGAATGATTCCACTTTAGTTTAAAGATTTAATTTTTACGTGTCATACTAATAGATAAAACTAGTATAAGCCTACATTTGTTCAGGGAAAATGAATTTTAGCCTGAGCCGAATCTAAAGTCTCCGATTTTGGAAAGCATTGCACGAAAGTGAGATTTTCAATTTAGCCTGGGCTAGTTCAGTTTCCTTCAAATTGGTATCAGAGTGAGTGTTTTGGCTTTATACTTGTTCGATTTATTACATGTCTTTGTTTTGGCAATGTTATTTTGCATTGTCGATAACTATTAATAGGTTGTTATTATTCCTGGCTACTATGGTTAATTTAATTTTCATTCATAAACCCCGAAACATGTTCGGGCTCGTTTTGTTTCTTGAATGAAAATGTCTGTAATAGTAATAACCACGAGTTGGAAGTGGTGTAGGATTAGATAAATCTTGTAGTAGGATTTAATCTAATGTTGTCGTCTTTAAATTCCTAGAAAAATGCCTTTGTATATAGGAATTTATGTATTATAACGAAGAAGTTATTTTGGGTAACTCGTGTTCGTGGGTTTTGGTTTCTCGTAATTTTGGGTGATTCCTAATTACGTAGAAAATTGAGAAAATCCAAACGAATTGAGAAGAATCCAAATAAATAGTGGGAGTGACATGACGGGACGTGTCAACAAGGCGTCAAAGAAATCAACGATAGAGAATGCAATAATAGTCGGGAAATGTTTAATTATGTATTTCCCGTTTTTATGTATTTTTGTTTATTGCATGTTTTTGTTTTTATGCACGTGTGAAAATAAACCATTTTAAAAAAGTAAAGTGCAATCAACTAAGGTAGATTATTCGCATATTAAAACTCCAATGGTTTTATGGTGCAAATATACATAGTTAAGATATTGCATGTTAAAACGTAAAATCATCAAACTTAAAAATCTAAGTGGAAGCGGGTTGGTATATATCCCCATGGCCTCCATTACGAATTCATATGTGATGTGGGTTAGACCGACGCGCTGGCCAAGGGCATTATTCCCTATGGATAAGTCTTCAATCCACGGATATCACTAGATTGAATTTCTAAAGAGATGACTATAGTGAGTTTAATCGGAGAAAGTTATGACACCCTCGCTAAACGAGGGTGCATTAGTATCCTAAGTAACAAACTTAGAACTCATGTAATGGCATATACTTAGTGTACTGTTTCTAGTATTCCTCTTAAGAGGTTACGCTATTTATGTGTAAGGCTAAAATCATCGACTATTAATTTTATTAATCATAAGATCGTTGGTCAGATAATAGAATTAATGAACTTAGGTTCTTCTTGAATGAATGTAGGTTGGCGTAGACGTTCACCTAAAGTGACCTGCGTTAATCCCGGTGTGAGAGATGTTGGTGGGAGATTATATTGTTTTGAGGATATCAATATTTTCGACAAAGAATACTAAAACTTGACTATTTTTTTCCGTTTGTTGATATGTCATTCAACCTGCTAGCTGTCATTTTGAATCAGAACAAACTCATTGGACCTAATTACATTGATTGGAAATATAACCTCGACATGGTCCTTACTGTTGAGGGTTACAAGTATGTGCTTGTTGAAGTGTGTCCCCCAGTGCCCACTGATGATTCCATTCCTGAGGAGAGAGAGGCTCACTCTAGGTGGAAGAAAGCTGATGAGATGACCAGGTGCTATATCTTGGCTTCTATGTCGAGTGTACTGCAACACCAGCATCAGTAGATGATCTCAGCCTATGAGATGATGCTTAACCTCAAGGAGATATTTGAACATCAGAGCAAAGCAGCCAAACAGTCAGTTATGAGGAAACTCATGAATGTTAAGATGGCTGAGGGCTCTTCAGTGAGGGATTATATGCTGGACATGATCAGTTGCATCAATGAGATTGAGGTATTCAGAGGTGACATCGACGGGGAGCCCAGGTCGATATCATTCTCTAGAGCTTGCCTCCCAGTTTTGAGTAGTTTCAGTTGAACTACAATATGGGCACACTCTCATATTCATTTCCCGAGCTCATGACTGCATTGGTGTCTGCTGAAGGCCTCTTCACTGAGAAGAAGCTAGCTTTGGCTACAATTGGACCTTCAGGTTCCTCTGCTGGGCCCAAATCAAGGAAGCAAAAAAGGAAGAAGGGCCAGAAAGTAGCTTCTGATCATGGACCCAAAGGAGGCATTGCCAAGAAGCACAAGTCGAAAGGCAAGTGCTTCAGATGTGGTAAGGCTGGACATTGGAAGAAAGACTGCCCAAAGCCTCGAGGTATGTGTAATTTCACCCTAGTTACTGAGACATGTTTAGCGGTGATTCCCACAGATACTTGGTGTGTGGATTCATGAGCCACTGATCATGTTTGTAATTCTTTGTAGGGGTTCCAAGTGAACCAGCTGCTTAGAGAGGTTGATTTGTAGGTCTACCTTTGATATACTACCAGAGATTTTGTTGCTTCAGTAGGAGTAGTTTGTCTTTATTTTTCAGACTCTTTTTTACATTTGAGAGATTGTCTTTATGTACCAAGTTTCAGAAAGAATTTACTTTCAGTTTCGAAACTTCTTTTGGATGGTTATAAGTGTGTTTTTTTTCTGATAATTAAGTTTTTATTAGAAAAAACCAGAAGCTTATATGTTCCGGTGCATTGGTTGACAATCTGTTTTTAATTAAGATAAACTCCCGAGTAGTGTAAAACACTGAAGTTAATAACTCATCTTCAAATCATAATAAGAGAAAAGAGTCTTCCTATTTAAATCAAACTTATTTTTGGCACCTGAGACTAGGTCATATCAACCTTAGTATGATTCAAAGGTTGGTCAATAATGGGCCCTTGGGCTCATTGGAGATTGACAGTTATCCGACATGTGAGTCCTGCTTGGAGGGTAAAATGACCAAGAGGCCTTTCAAGGCAAAGGGGTATAGGGCCAAAGAGGTTTTAGGGTTGATTCATTTTGACTTGTGTGGGCCTATGTCAGTTTGGGCTAGAGGAGTTACGAGTATTTCGCGACATTCACAGATGACAACTCTACATATGGATACATATACCTGACGCACCATAAGTCTGAATGCTTTGGCAAGTTCAAAGAGTTTAAGGCTGAGGTGGAGAAGCATCTGGGTAAGAGTATCAAGACCTTGCGATCTGATCATGGTGAATACATTTTTAGTGAATTTAGGTCCTATTTGTCAAAGGAGGGTATTCAGTCCCAGTTGTCTGCACCTGGCACACCCAACAGAATGGTGTAGCAGAGAGGAAGAGCATGACTCTTATGGACATGGTTAGATTAATGATGAGTTATAGTGAGTTGCCTACCTCATTTTGGGGCTATGCGTTAGAGACAACGCTTATCTCCTTAATCTCATACCATCTAAATCTGTGCCTACGACACCCATAGAGTTGTGGACTGGGCGAAAGCCTAGTCTTAGACATCTCAGGATTTGGGGTTGTCGGTTGTCTAGCACATGGCAGAAACATTTAAGTTAGATTATAGATCTAAGGTTATGCTGTTTGTAGGCTACGCCAAAGGAATGAGAGCTAGTCTATTTTATAGTCCTCAGGATCAGAATGTGGGGGTCAGCACCAATGCTAGATTTCTTATGGATGACTATATTTTAGATCACAAGTCAAGCAACAAGGTAGTATTAGATGAGCTTAGGAGTCAGTCTAGTATTCTAGATGCACAAGTACGGGATGACACACTACAGAATACTGCACACACTATCACAGATGATGTTTTACACAGGCTGTGCCTCATCATAGTAGGTGGGTTGTCAGACAACCCAAGAGTACATGGGTTTGGGTGAGTCTTCGGACTTTATCCCTGGTGCCCATGAACCAGGCCCAGTTAGCTATAATGAGGCACTCCAGGATAAAGATGCAGATTCTTGGTAGAGAGCGATGATTGCTGAGATGGGTTCTATGGACTCAAATCAGGTCTGGAAACTGGTAGATCTTCCTGATGGGTTTTGGCCTATTGGGTGCAAATGGGTCTACAAGCGAAATAGAGGATCTGATGGGAAGGTTGAGACCTTCATGGCCAGACTTGTGGTGAAAGGTTATACATAGAAAAAGGGTATCAAATATGAGGAGACCTTTTCCTCGGTAGCTATGTTTAAGTAGATCCGGATTCTCTTGGCCATAGCGGCTCATTTGGATTATGAGATTTGGCAGATGGACGTTAAGACAACTTTCCTTAATGAAAGTCTTGATGAGACAATCTTTATACAGCAACCAGAGGGTTTCATTATTCAGGGCCAAGAGCACAAGGTATGCAGGCTTAAGAGGTCTGTCTATGGACTTAAGCAAACATCCAGATCTTAGAACATCTGTTTTGACGAGGTTATCCAGTCCTATGAATTCACACATTGTCCGGATGAGCAGTGTGTATACCGCAGGCGTGATGGTGTTTTGGTGGTGTTCCTCGTACTTTACGTAGATGACATCCTTCTGATTGACAATAGTAAGAAGATGTTATCAGACGTAAAGGCATGGTTGCCCAGGAAGTTTGATATTAAGAACTTGAGAGAGGCTGGACATATCATTGGGATCAAGATTATTCGAGATCACAGGAGACTTTCACTGACGCTCTCTCAGGCTTCATACATAGACACGATTCTGGCCCATTTTAACACACAGAACTCTAAGAAGGGTTCATTACCTTTCAGGCATGGAGTGCATTCATCAAAGGAGCAGTGCCCCAAGACTGCCAAGGAGATAGATGTCATGAAGGTGGTACCTATATACATCTGCAGTGGGTAGTCTCATGTATGCTATTTTGTATACTAGGCCTGATATTTGCTTTGCCGTTGGCATGGTCAGCAGATGTCAAAGTAACCCTGGGAAGTCTTATTATCATACTTTACGTAGATGATATCCTTCTGATTGGTAACAGTAATAAGGTGTTGTCAGACGTAAAAGCATGGTTATCCAGGCAGTTTGATATGAAGGACTTGAGAGAGGCTGGACATATCCTTGGGATCAAGATTATTCGAGATCGCAGGAGACTTTCACTGACGCTCTCTCAGGCTTCATACATAGACACGATTCTGGCCCGTTGTAACACGCAGAACTCCAAAAAGGGTTCACTACCTTTCAGGCATGGAGTGCATTTATCAAAGGAGCAGTGTCCCAAGACTGCCGAGGAGATAGATGCCATGAAGGCGGTACCTATATACATCTGCAGTGGGTAGTCTCATATATGCTAGGTTGTGTACTGGGCCTGATATTTGTTTTGCCATTGGCATGGTCAGCAGATATCAAAGTAACCCTGGGAAGGCTCATTGTCATACTTTACGTAGATGACATCCTTATGATTGGCAACAGTAAGAAGGTGTTGTCAGACGTAAAGGCATCGTTGTCCAGACAGTTTGATATGAAGGACTTGAGAGAGGCTGGACATATCCTTGGGATCAAGATTATTCGAGATCGCAGGAGACTTTCACTGACGCTCTCTCAGGCTTCATACATAGACACGATTCTGGCCCGTTGTAACACGCAGAACTCCAAGAAGGGTTCACTACCTTTCAGGCATGGAGTGCATTTATCAAAGGAGCAGTGTCCCAAGACTGCCGAGGAGATAGATGCCATGAAGGCGGAACCTATATACATCTGCAGTGGGTAGTCTCATATATGCTAGGTTGTGTACTGGGCCTGATATTTGTTTTGCCATTGGCATGGTCAGCAGATATCAAAGTAACCCTGGGAAGGCTCATTGTCATACTTTACGTAGATGACATCCTTCTGATTGGCAACAGTAAGAAGGTGTTGTCAGACGTAAAGGCATGGTTGTCCAGGCAGTTTGATATGAAGGACTTGAGAGAGGCTGGACATATCATTGGGATCAAGATTATTCGAGATCACAGGATACTTTCACTTATGCTCTCTCAGGCTTCATACATAGACACGATTCTGGCCCGTTGTAACATGCAGAACTCCAAGAAGGGTTCACTACCTTTCAGGCATGGAGTGCATTTATCTAAGGAGCAGTGTCCCAAGACTGTCGATGAGATAGATGCCATGAAGGTGGTACCTATATGCATCTGCAGTGGGTAGTCTCATGTATGCTAGGTCGTGTACTAGGCCTGATATTTGTTTTGCCGTTGGCATGGTCAGCAGATATCAAAGTAACCCTGGGAAGGTTCATTGGGAGACGGTAAAATACATTCTCAAGTACTTGCGTAGGACGAGAGATCATGTCCTAGTTTATAGAGCGCAAAAGCTAGTACCATTGGGTTACACAAATTCGGACTTTCAAGGTGATATAGACAAGAGTATGTCTACCTATGGGTTTGTGTTTACTCTAGGAGATGAAGCCATAGTATGGCTGAGTGTCAAGCAGAAATGCGTGGCAGACTCCACCATGGAGGCTGAGTATGTTGTCATATCAGAGGTAGCGAAAGAAGCTGTATGGCTCAAGAACTTCCTGGTGGACTTAGATATGGTCCCTGAGTTGCCTAGGTCTATCACAGTTTACTGTGATAACAATGGTGTAGTTGCTAACTTAAGGGAACCATGAGCCCAAAAGACGAGTAAACACAAATAGCGCAAGTGCCACCTGATATGAGAGATCGTAAAGAGGGGATACGTGACCGTGGCTAAGATAGCATCAGGAGACTCTTAGTTTCGAATACTAGAAAGCTATTTGCTTTTATAAAAAACTAATACCCAGTTGACATATAATTTTGTTTCAGTATTAAATTTGTTCGATTATATCATAGAACTAGATAACGAGGTGTAGAAAAACATAGTAGATCTCGTTATTGGTCAAAGTATTGATATACAAAAAGATGCTCGTACCTGAGATAGTCTAAACATACTATCGGAATAGGTTATCGTCTGATTTGGAAATTAGTTTGTCTAGACAAATTAAATCATACAGATGTGCCAAGGGCATATTGAGCACGACCAGTTTGGATTGAATTAACTTGTACTGATCGGCGTAGTTAATTCGATCCTAGTTTTCTAATCTCTTAATCCCGAGATTGGGACGAGCATAAGAGTTAGATATCATATGCTTTGATTTGCCAAATGGTGCAGTCAATTGAGGCCTAAATCTCGGTAAGTTGGATAAGCGGTGTTTAGCTTCTTTGTGTGCCATTACTAGTCGAAGGAATCCATGCACTGGTTCCCCGGTTAGAATGTGCTCTCGAGATGAGCTCGTAAGGTTTATTATACTAAATCTTGCCAGTGGACTTTACGTTCGGTATAATAAGAAAGTTGGGTGGTACTAATCTCGGATACCAAGAAGTCGTCAGTAAATTGATTAATCGATGAGCACTAGATCTTTGATGTGGAGAGATAGAAGACTAATAAAGTGAGCGAGATGTAAAGTCATTTTTGAGCGGTAGTTCCATAATTGGTCCGTTAGTGATACGACTAATTATGCGTTTGACTAATCGACAAAGTGAATTAATTAATTCTAAAGGTTTAATTAATTAAATTGACAAAGTGAGTTATACGAAATAATCCTAAAGGTTCGATTAAATTTAATTAACGAAGTGAATTAAGAAATTAATACGAAAAGCTCGATTGGAGTTGATTAGTCTAGGGAAGACTAAGGGTTCAACGAAAGTCACACACTAAGGCTCAACTCAAAAGCCCACTAGGTCTCATTTGGAGCTCCTTATAAATAGAAAGCTTAAGGCCAAATAAACATAAGATAATCTTGCAAGACAAGTATTGTCTCCTAGAATGAGAAAGTTCTAGAGAGAGAACTTCTTCTCCTTGAAGTCTTCTTTCAAAAACGAACTTGCAATCTCACTTCTCGAATTAGATTTAGCTCAAATATCAAAATTTTTGCCCAGCCCTTTGATTTTATTTATAATTACTGTCAGATTCACGTTTTTCCAGCGTCATTGTTCGAATTTTTGGCGACTGCCATGGCTGATCTGTGGGGTGCTTGATCTGGATTTCTTGTGTTGATCTATGATTAGTGATCCACAAGGAATCCGTGCAGATCGTGGCCGGTGGTTGGTGGCGGTTCCGGCAGGAGGTAGCGGCGGGCGGTGCATTTATTGTGGCAGTTCCGGGCAAAGAGTTTTGTTCAGTTTTTGGGCAAGATTCAATCTTTTTCATGGGATTTTCTTGAGCGTTTTTTCGTGGGCTTTGATAGCACATCCCGATAGAATATTGCCTACGCAATATTCGGGGTTTTTTGGAGTTATCCATTGTATTTCGCTGGTATTCGCAAGTTCCTGATTGGTTTTCTATATTTGCGAGGGATACGCTACAAAGGTATAATCTTTGAATTATTCCACTTTAGTTTAAAATTTTAATTTTTATGTGTCGTACTAATAGATCAAACTAGTATAAGCCTAGATCCGTTCAGGCAAAATGAATTTTAGCCTGAGTTAGATAGAAAGTTTTCGATTCTGGAATGCATTGCACGAAAGTGAGATTTTTGGTTTAACCCGGGCTAGTTCTGTTTCCTTTAAAGACAACCTTGCAGATCATTTCACAAAGCCATTGACCCTAAAGGTCTTTGAGAGACATGTGGAGGGCATGGAAGTCAGGTTCTTAAAGGAGCCATCTGAGTGAGCTTTAAGAGTGTTTCATTATGACAACAGTGTAATAAAGTGGGTTGAATAATGTTTTTGTACTTCAGAGCATAGCTTTGAGTATTAGTGGGAGATTGTTAGGTTTGAATACTAGAAAGCTATTTGCTTTTATGAGAGTTAGATATCGTATGTTTTGATTTGCCAAAGGGTGCGGTCAATTGAGGCCTAAATCTCGGTAAGTTGGCTATGCGGTGTTTAGCTTCTTTGTGTGTTGTTACTAGTCAAAGGAACCATGTACCAGTTCGCCGGGTTAATGGTGCTCTCGAGATGAGCCTGTAAGGTTTATTATACTGAATCTGGCCAGTGGACTTTACGTATGGTATAATAAGAAAGTCGAGTGGTACTAATCTCGGATACCAATAAGTCGATGAATTAATTTGTTAGTAAATTGATGAATTGACGAGCAATAGATCTTTAATGTGGGGAGATAGAAGAATAATAAAGTGAGCGCGATGTAAAGTTGTTTTTGAGCGGTAGTTCCATAATTGGTCCGTTAGTGGTATGACTAATTATGCGTTTGACTAATCGACAAAGTGAATTAATTAATTCTAAATGTTTAATTAATTTAATTGACAAAGTGGGTTATACGAAATAATCCTAGGTTTGATTAAATTTAATTAACGAAGTGAATTAAGAAATTAATTCGAAAAGGCTCGATTGGAATTGATTAGTCTAGGGAAGACTAAGGGGTCAATGAAAGTCAAACACTAAGGCCCAACTCCAAAGCCCATTAGGTCTCATTTGGAGCTCCCTATAAATAGAAAGCTTAAGGCCAAAGAAATATAAGAAAATCTTGCAAGACAAGTCTTGCCTCCTAGAGTAGAGAAAATTCTAGAAAGAGAACTTCTTCTCATTGAAGTTTTCTTTCAAAAACGAACTTGTAATCTCACTTATCGAATTAGATTTAGCTTAAAGATCAAACATTTTGCCGATTTTATTTATTATTGCTGTCGGATCCTTTTTTTTTAGCCGTTACCGGACTCACATTTTTCTGGCTTCTTTGTTCGAACATCCGGTGACTGCCATGGCTGATCTCCGGGGTGCTTGATCCGGATTTCTTGTGTAGATATCTTATTGGTGATCCACAAGGAATCCGTGCGGATCGTGGCCGGTGGTTGGTGGCGGTTCCGGCGTGAGGTAGCGGCAGACGGCGCATTTATTGTGGCAGTTCCGGGCAAAGAGTTTTGTTCAGTTTTTGGGAAATATTCAATCTTTTTCGAGAGATTTTCTTGAGGGTTTTTCATGGGCTTTGATAGCACAACCCGATAGAATATTTCCTATGCAATATTCGGGGTTTCTTTGAGTTATCAATTGAATTTCGGTGGTATTCGCAAGTTCCTATTGGTTTTCTATATTTGCGAGGGACACGCTACAAAGGTACAATCTTTGAACGATTTCTCTTTAGTTTAAGGATTTAATTTTTACATATTGTACTAATAGATCAAAAGTCTCCAATTATGAAATGCATTGCATGAAAGTGAGATTTTCGGTTTAGCCCGAGCTAGTTCTGTTTCTTTCATTGAGCGCAGTTGAATATTTCAAAACCTATACACTTTGAGCATTATTGAGTGAATCCTTGAAAGTGTGAGGTGATGAGGTCAATTGATGTTGATAGAGAATTCATATTATGCTTGTCTTGCTTAATTATGAAAGTCATATGAAATCATGAGTGTAAAGTGAGTGCTTTTTTGTGTTTAGATTGGAGGGGGAGAAAAAACCATCTTAGAGCTAATTGCTATATTTTGGACTCACTTTCTATTTGTTTTCTCGACTAGTTTGCTTGAGGACAAGCAAAGTCCTAAGTGTGAGGGGGCGACGTGACTCAAAAATATACCTTTTTATTACCCAAATACATGAATTTTTAGCTTACTTTTAAATGGTTTTCAATGAATATGACATCTTTTATGAGTTTTCAATGCATTTATAGTTGGATTTGCATGATTTTGTAGTAAGGAGGCACGTTGGAGATTTTGGATAAAACTTAAAGACTTTTACTAGAAAAAGGAAGAAATCACCCAAGAATGAACCTTAAAGAGAAGAGTTTGGAAGCAGCACGGATTGAAAAGGATTTTTAGTATGGCGTCCACTTGGCGCTGGTGCCTGGTCGCCACCAACACTGCATCCGCACGACACCAATGCCTGACCGCCACCGATCTCTGCATCACTTCGGTGCCACTACCTGATCGTCTCCAGGAAAACCACTACTGATGTTCCAACTTTACCTTTGGCGTGACTTTTCTTATTCAATACCAATTTTAGCCTTCTGGACCTTTCTTAGTGGCCAAGACTTCTTGTAAAGACATAGTAGATCACATACAACACACCTTAAGTGTGTTTTTCATAATTTTGATAGTTTAGAGAGTTTTGCTTAGTGAGGAATAAACACACACTTTCTCACCTTCACACACACACCTATGAATTCTCTTAGAACACTCATGTTCTAAGTAGATTCTATGGAAATATACCCTTGTAAGTGATACGGGGTAGTGGATTTCCATAGATGTGGGCAAAGACAATGGTTGTATTGATGATTTTGTGTTATAATATGGTGGAGATGCTAAGGATTGCTGAGTTATCTTACATTTTGGATGCTAAGGCCTCACCTTTCTTATTCGTCAAACTATTCCGAGATATTCTTACTACTTCTATGTGGTTTTTATTCCATTCTTTGGTTTTTCATGATTATTGTTAAGTGAGTTTCATGCAAGGAATGAATAACTCTCGTTTTTGTACATCTTTTTTTTATCTTGTCGTCAATCTCCATGTTGAATCTATTTTATTGTTGAGAGTTGTTGTTAATTATCTATTTTGAGGAACATTTGGTGATAGATAGTGTTATCTTGTGATACAAGTTTCATTTTTTGTTGAACAAAGTGGTCTTCAATTGGATTGATTTTACTCGATTTTATTGCGGTAAAGTAGAGGATTGATAATAAATAGGATTGATGACCCTATTTCTATTATTGGATAGTTCTAGTCCTTATTGATTCGGTGACGACGGTATTAATGGAATGTTCTTAAATATTGCATAATAATTTACTTAGCAATAGCCCCTTGGATCTTAGTTGTGGTGTGATTTTTCGCCTTTTATCCATATCATCTTATTTTCTTTATTTTGTTATTTTACATGATTTTACCATATCACTATCTTATATTTACTTTCTCAGACTCTTACTTATGAAAACTACTAGAAATTGTAGTAAGTAAGGACTTAGACCCAACAACCACTTCATTTGATACCACAAATTTCACGGGAACGAAATCTTACATACTATAGTTTTAGTGTTTTGTTTTGTTTATTATAAATTTTATTTTTGTGTGTTCGCCTAAAACTTTTTATAATGACAAGAGCACGTCAGGACCCTCATACATAAACCATATTTGATAAGGTTTGCTGCTTTTTAGTTTATACTAAAACCATATTTCATGAAGTTATTGGCTAAATTTCTCTCTGTAATTGCATATATTTACATGTAATTTCGAACTTTAAAATATATACATGTCATCCCATATTCATTGTGATATTTCTTTATGTGTTTGTAATGTTGTTGATACAAGTTTATACATTTTTCATGATACTGCAAATTCCATCCCAAATTTATCATCCAACAAAGCTAATGGTAAATTTTACCTTTGCGTTATACCACCACTTGAAATGGTTTCTTTCTTTTACAATATTCTTTTTGATGTTCTGAAATGTATTAGTTTGCATATGGGATTCCTGTACTCTGTAACCATTAAAAGATAATTTCCAATTACCTAGAAGAACATAAGGATTTGCGTAGCTCTGCTAGATTGACTTAATGGGAGCTTATACAACAACTAATATAAAAATTAAAAAAATTGCTACCATTAACAGCAAACCATTTGTCAGAGTATAGAAATTTTCCATGACCAAGCAGCCCTACAAGAAAAGGGATTGCTTGTAGTTTTATGAGATTTTGAACTTTTCCCGGTGGGATCATTGACATAGGACTCTACATTTTGTGAACAGTGATTCATTTGGGTATGCAACCTAAATGAATCATAAAAGGAAAGTGCTTGGATAATTCTTTATTGTTTATTTTCTACAATTATATTAGTCTTTTTTTCTTCCCGTGAGATTTTGGACATTTGTTGAAGGTTTCAAGTTTCAACCCCAGAAGACTTTTCTTCTCTGTTTTCTGAAGAGACTACTCCAAATTATGTAGAATTTGTCTGAATCCTCATAGTCATGTGGGATTTTTATTTATTTATTTTCTAGTGGTGTGGGGGTACTTATTAGGTCATTCACATGATCTTATAAGTTAAAAGTTGAAAAAATTTTCTGAGTTTTGTTCTCAACCTTTAGAGTTGACAGAAATCGGATAAGAAGAGAAAGAACAAGAAAGAAAAGTGAAAGTTTTTAGTATTTCCTTGGTTCTGTTTTTTAATTTTTCAGCAAAATCAATGAGCTAAATATAGTAGCGTTTGCAGAATTTGTGATGAAGGTTTCTTCTCTAATGTTGATTTCTCTAAAAAGGGGTTTTTTCAGTAGAACAAATTCCTTCTTTAATTTGCTCGATCTAGAGAATAAGATTCACAATTCTTACAAATGTAGCGGAATTTTGGTTGTAAGATAGGTATAATGGAACCACAACAATAACAACCTCGTATTGTTAATAAATCGTGGCATGCACTATGTTATCAAACTCGAAAGGGGGCTACACCAAGCACTCACCAATTGGTTTCAAATAATCATCAATGCATAATAAATTGCATGCACGACCCTCTATTTATAGACTATAGGGGTGGCCGAAATTTACACAAGCAAGGGGAATTCTTGTGGAACAAGAATTTTTTTCTTAAGGCACAAGTCTTTTCCTTTTTTAAGTTGGAAAAGAATAAGACTTGTTTCCTTATTCTAACTCTAATTAACCTAGATTTTTGCTGTGATTTATTCTAATTCTAATTCCTAAAAAGAATAAACCATAATTGTCTTAAATCAGCAAAAATCAGAAAATTGCCAAAAACTGGGAGCTAAAGGGGGTGGGGGCGGTGGCCGAACTAGGGTATAGGGGGTCACCCTTGCCTTCTTGTTCACTTTTTGTCTAAGTAATCTTCTTGTGGACCTTCTAGGAGCATGCTGTCCTAATTTGCATCTGTCCTTGGGCCTCATGGACTTCGTTGGACTTGTTTAATGGAGAAACTCATCATTGAAAGGATTTACAAAAGCCCTTAAACTAGTACAAAGACTAAATAATTAAAATACTTAGAAATTAATTGTCTTTGACTTGAAAAATAAAAATAGAAGGCTTCACTCCAATTAGCTTAGCACAATGACTTCTCTTTATGGTGGCATATCTTTGAAAATAATCACCACTGTGCTAAGGGTTTCAAATGTCTTCTTCAACTTGGCTCTTGTTCTTGGATCCCAAATATCCACAAGTTGTACTTGGTTCATTCTTTTCATGTCTTGGGATTGCATTTTACTTGATGTGGTGGAGTGTGAACCATGAGGTGATCTTGAGATCATATCAATTTGCTTGCCTTAAGACACCAATAAAAAAGGCCCTTTATGCCCCATTTTAAGCATTGTTTTGGAAACAACAATAAATCTTCTATTTTTCCATAAAAGACAAGAATGTGGGAGAGTGTGGTGCGTGGGTGTTTTTGTAAAATGAACACAAAATAAAACAAAGTTTACATCTTCTAAGTCAAGATTTAGAATTTTTAGATGTGTGACGTGATTCCAAAATATATCTTTTTATGACCCAAAATCATGCATGTTTAGTTTACTTTTAGTTGATTTTCAATGAATATGATATCTTTTATGAGCTTTAAATGCACTTATAGTTGGATTTGCATGATCTTGTAGTAAAAAGGCATATTGGAGATTTTAGAGGAAACTTAAAGACTTTTACTGGAAAAAGGAAGAAAACATGCAGAATTGAAGCTAAAAAGAAGAATTTGGAAAATAGCAAAAAGAGTTGAAGATTTCGAGACCGGCGTCCACTGGGCGCTGGCGCCTGTTCACCCCAACCTCGGCGTCCACACGGCACCACCGCCTGGTCGTTATGTGCATAATAGGAATGGGAATATCTAAGTGCTTGGACAATTGCATGATATTTCATTTACCAATAGCCCCTTGGATCTTGTTATGGTATGATTTTTCCGCTTTTACCCACATTATATTTTCTTTTGTTTATTTTAGCTTTTGCATGAATCACTCAAAATTACTATTTTACCCTTTTGTTTTTTTAGATTCTTAGGCTAGAAACTATTAAAGCATTAGTATGTAAGGATTTGAACTCAACTACTACTTCAATCAACACAACATTCGTATGAGAACGAAACCTTAAATACTATAGTTTTAGAATTTAGTTTTTGTTTGTTTATAAATTTATTTTGAAGTGTTTGCCTAAAACTTATACAACGACAAGAGTACGTAAATGTGATTAAGAACATATTGTCTTATGGATTATTGAAATCTACCAGTACTTGTCTGATTTAACCATGTTGTAAAACAAGAAACGAGGGAGGTGGGCTGATGCCCAACTGGAATCAAAATTGAATCTTGTGAATCTGGTTTGGTGTTTTGACATAGTAGTATAGTTGCCTCTGTTAGTTTTGAATACAGAAAAGCTATGGCTTGTATCAAAAACTAATATCCACAGATGACATATCATTTTGTTTAAGTATAAATCTGTTCCTTTATATCATAGAACTAGATAACGGGGTGTCGACAAACACAGTAGATACCGTTATTGGTTAAAGTATTGATATATAAAAAGTATGCTCGTAACCGAGATAGTCTGAACAAACTATCGGTATAGGTTATTGTGTGGTTTGGAAATTGGTTTATCTAGACTAGTTTAAATCACACAGATATGCCCGGGGCATATTGAGCACGACCAGTTTGGATAGAATTGACTTGCACTGATCGGCGTAGTCAATTCGATCCTAGTATTCCGTCTCTCAATCCCGAGATTGGGACGGGCGTGAGGGTTGGGTGTCGTATGCTTTGATTTGCCAAAGAGTGAGGTCAATTGAGGCCAATACCTCGGTAAGTTGGGTATGCGGTGTTTAGCTTCTTGCGTGCCGTTGCTAGTCGGAGGAATCCACGTACCGGTTCGCCGGGTTGATGGTGCTCCCGAGATGAGCTCGTAAGGTTATTATACTAAACCTGGCCAGTGAACTTTATGTTCGATATAATAAAAGGTCGAGTGGTACTAATCTCGGAAACCAAGAAGTCGGTGAATTAATTTGTCAGTAAATTGATAAATCGACGAGCACTAGATCTTTAATGTGGGGAGATAGAAGAAATAATAATGACGCGATGTAAAGTCGTTTTCGAGCGGTAGTTCCATAATTGGTCCGATAGTGGTACGACCGATTATGCGTTTGACTAATCGACAAGGTAAATTAATTAATCCGAAGGGTTTAATTAATATTTAATCGACGAAGTGAATTTAGAAATTAATTCCATTTTGAATTAATTAATTCTAAGGGTTCGATTAAATTAAATTAACAAAGTGGATTAAATAAATTAATTTAAAAGGGTCGATTGGAGTTGATTAGTCGGGAAGACTTAGCGGTCAACGAAAGTCAAATTTTAAGGCCTAACTCAAGAGCCCATTAGGTCTCCAATCGAGCTACTATAAATAGAATAACTTGGGACCAAAGAAAGCTAAGGAAATTTTGTAAGACAACTTGTCTTGCCCTTTCTTGAGTAAGAAGATTCTAGAGAGAGAATTTTTTTTTTCTTTCTCAAAAATGAATCAGCTTTCTTGCTCCTTGAATTGGATTCATCCCAAAAGTTTGAACCTTCGATTTGTTCTTTAAAATTATCGCCGGACCTGCTGTGTGTTTTTTAAAAACCCGCTGCTGTAGTTTTATTTTTTTAGTCCAGCGCCAGGGTTTTTGTCTTGCTACTTCGCGCGGTAGATTCGGGAATAATATGAGTTGATCTCCTTCCTTGATGGGTGATCCTCAGATGGTTCCTGTCTAGATCACCGGTGAGGTGTCAGGCGGAAACACGGCGGAAGCTAGACTGGGCAGCGGCGGATTACAGCAGGTGGCGCAGCAGCATTTTTATTTTGAGGGTTTTGGTTCGAACAGTTTTTTGGAGATTTTGAATTCAGTTTGAACAAATTTCCTGGTGGGTTTTCGTGGGTTAATCGAGTAAGCTCCGATAGATTATTGCCCACGCAATATTTGGAGTGTTCTTGTAGAATCGATTGGATTTCTTGTGGAAATCGCAAGAATATATTTGGTATTCTTTAAGCAAGGGACTTCGCTTCAAAAGGTAGAATCTTTAACTTTCGCTTTTATTAAAGATTCGATTTTTTGTGTCCTGATTAATAAATTAAATAAGTATAAGCCTAGATCCATTCATGGTAAATAATTTGAGCCTGAGCTTGGTCGAAAGCTTCCGATTCTGGAATGCATAGCACGAAATTGAGGTTTTCGATTTAGCCCGGGCTTGTTCAGTTTTCCTTCAGCCTCGATAGTCTAGGCCGATCATTATTGGATTCTCGCTACTTTGTTTAGCCATATAAGCATATATATTTTTTAGTTTTAAAATAATAACTATACAAGATAGCATTCTTCATAAACAATCAAGACTTATCCAAGCACTTTCCTTTTATGATTCATTTTGGTTGCTTTTATCAGTCCCTAGCTGTAGCTTCTTTCCTTCGTTCCTGGATTTCTGTTTCACCTCCTCTTAGTTGTTTTTTTTTTCGTTTTTTCCCTTTTTTTTGAAAAGAATGTGGCGAGGTATGATCATTGAGAAAGTTCTTAAATAAATTTGGAAACCAAATAATTTAATTGCTTGATGGAATAGTCTACTTGGATACTGAACTATCCCTGTTTTTCCAGTTGCATGATGAACTTGTCCACTCACACATTGTTTTCACTGTTTTTAGTAACATTCAATACATCGTTTAGGCAGATTTCAGGATGAATATGGCCAATTGGAGAGATCCAAATTTGTCAAGACGCTATGTTGATATCTGTTTAGAAGAAGTCAATGCTAAACGTATTTCTGGGGGTAGTTTGACAAAAGAATCATGGGATAATATTAGAAAAGTTTTGGGAGAAGAGTTTAACATATCCTGACACAAATACAATTGAAAATGAGTGGGATTATTTGAAGAAAAAAACTCAACAATAGAATAAACTTATTAGATATACTGTAAATACTCATTACGATCCAGTGACGAATACAATAAATTGGAGTCAAGAACAGTGGGATGAAGACATACAGGTGTGTCCTTCCCAAAGTTTAGATTAATATAGATTGTGTACTACATAAACTCTATTTGATAATTCTAATAATGCAGAAAAATCCAGAAGCCAAGCAATTTTGATATAACAGTTTACTTTATTCAGATAATATGAGAGCATTGCTTAAAAAAAAAAAAATAATATGAGAGCATTGTTTGATGGCATGGGAGCTACAAGAAAAGATGGATGGGGTCCATTAAAGGAAGGGTTACCTACAGATGGCCTCAAACCATCATTTATCAATCTTCAAATTGATCAAGATGATAAACCTTTTTCTTCAACCCAACCAAAAATAGAAAAAAAAAAGATAGAAAAAAAGAATAAAGTAAAGCAACAAAGGAGAAATAGTCCTGAGAAGAGTAGTTATTTGGACAATCAATTGATGGCAGTTCTCAAAATTATGGAACAATCTGATGGACCAAGTATTGATGATTGCAATAACGTTGTAGATTAGATGAAATCATTGGAAATGGAAGACCCGTTGTATACTGGAGCTATTTGTACCTTTTGTGAAGGTAAATCATACAGAGAGCAGTGGATTCGATTAAGCACTAAACCCAAAGTAGTTCAAAAGAATTGGATCGCAATGATTGGGAAAAAGTTAGGCTTGCTTTAGATTTGTATTCTTATGCTTTAGATTGGGATTCTTATTTTTGCATTTTGATGTGAAACTTTTTGAATATTATTGTTTATGATTTTTTAAATTGACCAATTATTGTGAATTTAGTTTTAAACATATGTTTTATTTTTAATCTTATTGAGATAAATTAATTTTATTATTTTTTAGCAGATGCTATAAGAAAAATAAATGAAGTTTTTGAAAGTTGTAACGATAATATTAATCATGAAAAGGAAAAAGAAACAATGTATTGGATGAAGGCCAGACACAAACTCATTGTTGACTGGTGATACATATGTCAACGAAATTATTGACAAAAATCCAGTGCATTCTTTAGAAATGTTATGCATGAGAACACATGTATTTTTTTTGTTTATGTAATCAATTTCGTTCCAAAGGATTGTGGAAAAATAGAAGATCTATATATATCGGTGGAAGAAAAAATGGCAATGTTTTTTACGAGTTTGGGTTAACACCATACAAATCAGGTGTTGAAACGGAGATACCAACATTCAACTCAAACTATTCATACATATTTTTATGAAGTGCTTGAGGCTATGCTTACATTTTCAAAGAAAATGATTGTTCCTAATTCCAATCCAAATATATTTCAAAGTCAAGCACAACGTCAACTTCGTAACACGTCTTTTTCGGTAATGTTTAGTTTATTTTTATTAATAACTCATAAATTATAGTTTATTATTAATTATTTGGTTAGCTATAATGTAAAAATTTTGCAAGGTATTGGTGCACTAGACGGGACGCAATGCAATCATACCACGGGATCAAAAAAACACCCTATCGAGGGAGAGGCAAAGGTGAATGTTTTCATAATGTACTTGCAATATGCGATTTAAATATGGTTTTAACATTCTTGTGGGTGAGTTAGGAAGGAGTAGCACATGATTCAAGAGTGTTGACTGAAACTATGCACGATCTAACAAGTAACTTTCCGTTTCCCACTACAGGTAATTTTTAAAATTTTTTTATATTTCAATTTAGATGACAATACATATATATTAAAATTATATGTTATTTTTCACAGGAAAATATTATATATGTGATGTGGCTTATGCAATTACTCATGGATTCACGACACCTTATCGTAATGTGCGATATTGGTTATCTGACTTTCCGACTGGTGGGTGTCCAAAAACACAAAAAGAAAAATTTATCAAGCTCACACAAAGTTAAGAAATGTGATTAAACAAAGTTTTGGTGTATTGAAGAGGTGTTTTCGAATTCTCACAAGCATGGCTCCGTATCCATTTGCTACACAAAGAAATATCGTGATTACTTGTGTGACGATCCACAATTATCTTCCAAGAATTGGCACAATGGACATTTTTTTTCCAAAAATTTGCAAATGAAGAACATATAGTAGAAAGCCATCAATAACAGAGTGTTTCTCATGAAGATACATCAAATAGAGAATTTGCAGGAGGTTCTACACAAGCTGATAGAGCATTTATGATAAATTTGTATGAAGAAATAAAAAATCAATTCTAGAAATATAATTATTTGTTAATTTGGTATTGTTTTATGGTTGTTTAGCTATTAAATTATAATTTTTATTGATAAGTTAAATTAGTGTATTTTTATTTTATTTATTTTTTAAAAATATTATGTAATTGAATTTTTAAAATAACAATAAAATTTTAATTGAAATTTATTTATTTTTATTGATAAATTTTAATATAATTAAATTAATACAATTTTTAAAAAATAAACATCTTTTTCTTGTATGAAAGGACAAAATGGTAAATCATGTTCTGACTCCAGGCACGTACTATTATCAAACAGTTAAACTCCATTCAGTTTTCAGATTCAGACATGTACACTTTTTATTTTCAGTCATTCAGATTCAGTCACTTATTTAATTCAGAAATCAGAATTCAGACTTCAGTCTTCGGACCTCAAATTAACTTTTATTAAATGGACCCTAAGTCACCCTGGAGTTGTGCAACATTTTGTGTAATGAAACAGGCAGAAAAAGAAATATGAGTTCCATGATTAGCAATTAATTATAAACCACTTAATAAACTAGTGCAATGGATTAGGTATCCTATCCCCAACAAAAGAGATTAAATAAAAAAACTTATAATGCAAAAGTATTTATCAGGATTTTGGCAGATACAGATTGCACGTCATGATAGATATAAGACAACCTTCACAGTACCTTTTGGTCATTATGAATGGAATGTTATGCCTTTTGGATTAAAAATTGCCCCTCCTGAATTACAAGGAGTAATGAATGAAATATTGAATCCTTATACTAATTTTTCGATAGCATATATTGATGATGTTTTAATTTTTTTGAGTCAATAAATCAGCATTTTAAACATTTAAATATTTTCTTGAATGTTGTAAAAAGAAATGGATTAGTAGTTTCTGCAGCAAAAATTAAATTATTTCAAACAAATCTAAGACTTTTAGATAATAATATTTATAAAGGAACCATTACTCCTATAAAAAGATCTTTAGATTTTCTACAAAAGTTTCCTAATGAATTTAAAGAAAAAACACAATTGCAAAGATTTTTAAGATGTTTGAATTATATTTCTGATTTTTTCCCCCAAGTTAAGAGAAACCTGTGCTCCATTGTTTCAAAGATTACAAAAGAATCCACCTGCATGGTTAGAAGCACATACTAAAGTAGTTAAATTGTTGAAAGAAATAATTTCGGTTATCAGCTCTCTTTGTACCAGAATTTTCAGAAGTTTAATAATATTTAGAATAATTGAGCAAAAATTAAGTCTTCTTTTTCTCTTTATTTTACGACAAATATCTACTAGGTAGCAGCATTCGGGATTTCTTTAAACTAATTATTTTTTCATCTCCACCTGTAAGTTTTAAGTTCTCTACTTTGTTTTGCATTCTTTTAGTTTAGTCCTTAGTCCTTTAGTCCTGGGTTCTTTTTGGTATCAGAGCCATTTAAGAGTGCATTATAGTATTATCATAATCTTCGTTGTAGTGCTTGGTAAATTGTTGGTGATGTGAACATCATGGCGGTAGACTCTCCTTCAGAAGAAGAACCAGCAAGTAGTGCCAGTCTTCCTCATCTCCAGAGTAGTTAGCGCAAAAGAAACTCAATAGAGACCTTTCAGCGCAAGTTATGGCTCAGTGCACCCATTTGTGGGTTAACAACTCTGTGTCAAAGAACAACAAGCTGAGTATGTTGGTCCAGTTACTAGATCGAGGGCCCAGAAGATGATTGGAGCGAGTCCAGCTTCAAAGTTTGAGATCAAGTCCAAAAGCTACCAGACCCAAGCCCATCTACAGATTTGGAAGCCCAATCCCATTATTATTTCAAGATTGTTCAATAATGGATTTACAGATGTAACGTAGATGAAGAATGAAGCCCAAGAATAAAAGATGAAGTTTGGATTAAGGAAGCATGAGGCTTGATTTGAAAATCCAGCCTTCCTTAAGCCCAACTGAAGCTAGGAAAACTAAGTCTCTTCATTCTAGGATTATATTTTTTCACTTTCTTAGTTTTAGAAGGTTTTATAAGTCTATTCTAATTCAACTAGGATAGATGAAGTTTTTCCTTCTAATTAGGAGTTTTATTTTCTTGTATTTTCTCTCTCTATATGGCCAAAAATACTAAGCCCAATAGAGTTAGAATAGTATTTATTTTTCTTCATCTCCAAGTTACTAGGATTTGAGATTACGTTTTTAGAACAGGAAGAGATGACTTGTAATTGTCTATGTTAGTTTTGAATACAGAAAAGCTATGGCTTGTATCAAAAACTAATATCCACAGTTGACATATCATTTTGTTTCGGTATAAGTTTGTTCATTTATATCATAAAACTAGATAACGGGGTGCGGACAGACACAGTAATACCGTTATTGGTTAAAGTATTGATATATAAAAAGTATGCTCATAACCGAGATAGTCTGAACATACTATCGGTATAGGTAATTGTGTGGTTTGGAAATTAGTTTATCTAAACTAGTTTAAATCACACGGATATGCCCAGGGCATATTGAGCACGACCAGTTTGGATAGAATTGACTTATACTGATCGGGGTAGTCAATTCGGTCCTAGTATTCCGTCTCTCAATCCCGAGATTGGGACGGACGTGAAGGTTGGATATCGTGTGCTTTGATTTGCCAAAGAGTGCGGTCGATTGAGGCCTATACCTCGGTAGGTTGGGTATGTGGTGTTTAGCTTCTTACGTGCCGTTGCTAGTCGAAGAAATCCAAGTACCGGTTCGCCAGGTTGATGGTGCTCCCGAGATGAGCTTGTAAGGTTATTATACTAAACCCGGCCGGTGAACTTTATGTTTGGTATAACAAAAAGACGAGTGGTACTAATCTCGGAAACCAAGAAGTCGGTGAATTAATTTGTCAGTAGATTGATAAATCGACGAGCACTAGATCTTTAATGTGGGGAGATAGAATAAAATATATTGGCGCGATGTAAAGTTGTTTTCGAGCTGTAGTTCCATAATTGGTCCGTTAGTGGTACGATCGATTATGCATTTGACTAATCGACAAGGTAAATTAATTAATCCAAAAGGTTTAATTAATATTTAATCGACAAAGTGAATTTAGAAATTAATTCTATTTGAATTAATTAATTCTAAGGGTTTGATTAAATTAAATTAACAAAGTGGGTTAAATAAATTAATTTAAATGGGTCGCTTGGAGTTGATTAGTCGGGAAGACTTAACGGTCAACGAAAGTCAAATTTTAAGGCCTAACTCGAGAGCCCATTAGGTCTCCAATCGAGCTCCTATAAATAGAAGACTTGATGCCCAAGAAAACCTAAGGAAATTTTGCAAGACTTGTCTTGCCCCTTTCTTGAGTAAGAAGGTTCCAGAGAGAGAATTTTTCTTCAAGAATTCTTTCTCAAAAATGAACCAGATTTTTTTACTCTTCGAATTGGATTCATCTCAAAGATCGAAACTTTGGTTGATTATATACAAGTCTCGCCGGATTCTCATGGGTTTCTTCTCCCGGACAGCAGCAACATTCACTGGGTTTTTTATCTCCAGGCAGTCGCGCTCTTCGCGGTCGGATAGCAGCGTTCGCTGCTGGTTCAGGCGGCCGATTTTCATTCCCAAACTCCGTGCATTTGATTCGAGAAGACTGGCGTAGATCTCTTTCTAAGGATGGGTGATCCGCTAGCTCTTTTTGTCTAGATCACGACTGCGCAAATGGCTGGAAATTAGCAGCTTCGAGGGTTTTCTTAGTCATGCGACATCAGTATTTTAAAGTGAGAAGGCTGAGCAGTTTATGGGTTTCGATCAGATTTTGAGAACAAAATTGAATCCGATTTGAGTGATTTCCTTGTGGGCTAAGCAAGTAGACTTCGATATATTATTGCCCAAGCAATATTCGAAGTTTCTACGGAGTAATCGATTGGATTTCTATTGGAATCGCAACAAACATTGGATTTTTCTTTAAGCAAGGGACTTCGCTACAAAAGGTAGAATATTTAAATTTCACTTTTATTAAAGATTTAATTTATTGTGTCCCGATTAATAAATTAAATAAGTATAAGCCTAGATCCGTTCATGGGTAAACTAATTTGAGCCTGAGCTTGGTCGAAAGCTTCCGATTCTGGAATGCATTGCACGAAAGTGAGGTTTTCGATTTAGCCCGGGCTTGTTCAGTTTTCCTTCAAATTGATATCAGAGCGTTGGTTTCGGTCTTATACTTGTTTGATTTATTACACGGCTTTATTTTGGCATTATTATTATTTTCGAAATGCTTAAACAGGTGGTTATTGATTTCCCAGCTATTATGGTAGAAATTTAATTTTCATTCATAAACCCCGGGACATTTCCGGGCTTGTTTTATTTTTGAATGGAAATTTCTGTAATAGTAATAACCACGAGCTGGAAGCCGTGTAGGATTAGAAAAATCTTGTAGTAGGATTTGATCTAATCATGTCGTCTTTAAATTCCTAGAAAAACGCCTTTGTATATAGGAATTTATGTACTCTGACGAAGACGTTATTTTGGGTAACTTATATTCGCGGGTTTTGGTTTATCGTAATTTTGGCAATAGTTTAGGTTAAACTATCTAGCCTTTTCATGTGTTGACTAAATAAATCATAAACCATCGTCCATCCTCTGAGATATATATTTTCGCACAAAAAGGAATAAATAACAGTGCATTTTCTTGAGTTGAGCGATCCTGCTACTTCAATTCAGCTTGTTGAAATAATAGGAAAGAGTAGACGAGAAAGGTCCGTTAACATAATGGTCTTGTTTGTATAGTACTCAGCTTGTCAGCATCGCTTTAATGTTGAATTGAATTTCGAAGAAAATAACCCTTCAGATTGGTATCAGAGCACAAGGTTGTTTCATTTTATTCTTCTATCTGTTTTTTGAGTTTTGTGTTGTGTCATTAGTTTGAAAATTTGTCCAATTTTTTATCCAAATATCTAGGTCTTCTTCGAATTCACTGTCCCTAAATTCATAGGTTTTTTGGGTCCATTGGTTGAAAATCAGTCTAATTTTCAGTCCAACTATCTGTGTCATAACAAGTGTCCGAGGCCCCCTTAGGGAACAAAGAGTTTGTTCGTTTTGAATCCGTTTTGTGTTGTTTTTGTTTTGTTTAATCTACTTTTGGATTTTTCTTACAGGACGTACGAGTTTGGAACTTTCAGAGGTGAAACGTATTTTCATAAATCGGTGCACGAGAATCACAGAGTTTGATAACTCTGAGGTTAGTGGGTGTTCTTTAAGGTTGAGTTGTGATTTTCCTGAGAATACTTGAAGCTCGATAACCATACCCTCTTATTGTGTACTTGAGGTTGAATTCCCCCTGGCAGATAGATATCAATTATAAACTCCCGGAAAAAGTCTACATATAGTGAGAAGAGGCAAGAGCCATCCTTAAGGATCTGACAAATCATGTGAAAAAGAATAGCTCTTCTGCAAAAGTCTGGCTGATTAAGAAAAAGACAAGCCAAAGGTTAACAAGAGTTAACATTGCTTTAAAGATAGTAGGGAAGCAAACGAAACCGGATATAGAAGTGATCACACCTTGTTGAGTACAAGGAGTATAGGGTCGTCAATTTCCTAAGGTTATATTTCCTGGTGTGTGTATAAACTCTTTCCTCTCCCGGGTAGTTGAACTCATGTGCTTGAGGGATCATAGTTTGAATCAAGAGAGTACCTAATGATTTTGGTTTTGTTTTGCTCTCACGTTATTGACTTTTGCGTGAGTGCGAGTTTATCTTTTTAAGAAACGATATTGGTGGGTACAATTTTTTTGTTTTTTCTGTATTGAGATTTTAATTTATTACTTTTTTTATTTCCAAAATTTGATATGAATGTAGAGCCGCCACTGGTTCGGCTCTACAGCGATGCAGGACCGAGACACCAGACGCACGCGGCACCCTAGCGTACGAGGCCTAGCATGTGCAGCTTTCATTGCGCGAGCAGGCCTTAGCTTGAGTGCCAGGCTCAGAGCGCGTGGCCCTCACTGCTTATGCGGCCTGGGCTGTGCGCAAGCAGTGCGCGCATGGCCCATTTTTCAAGGTAGACTCCGAGATCTAAATTTTTTCACTCAATCCATCAGAGTGACGTGTTGGGACACAAACACAAGGCAGCAGATAGAAGCACTTAAAACAATAATAGTCAGGAAATTTATTTTACGTATTTATTTTCCATTTTATTGTTTTAATTGTTTTTTACATGTTTTAATTGCATGTTAAAACCAGAAAAAACCCTCGTTTTAAGAATCTAAGTGGGAGCGGTCGGTTAATATCCCGATGGCCTCCATTACATGTTCATATGTGATGTGGGTAGACTTGCGCATTGGCATTAGGGCCCTTCTCCATATCGGATGAGTCTAATCCATAAGGTCACTAGGTTGAATTTCTAAGTAAGATGACTATAGTAAGTTAAATTGGAGAATGTGACACCCTTTCCATCTGAGATGCACTATCATAGGTAATAAACTTAGAAGTCACGTAATGTCAATACACTTAGTGTACTGTTTGTAGTATTCCTCCCATCAAGGTTATGCTGCTTATTTATACAACTAAAAACACTGACTATTAAATTAATTGATTAATAGATCGTTTGGTCAGATAGTAAAATTAATGAACTAGGTTCTTCTCGAATGAATGTGGACTAGTGTAAATGATCACACTAACGTGCCTTGTGTGAATCCCAATGTAAATATTGTTTTGAGGGATTTTGCAATATTCAATTCGAAATTTCATATGTGCTAAACATTTTCTGTTTATTTATTTACATTTTTTGATATGGAGTTTAATGTTTTAGCTGTGATATTCTAAGAGAACAAACTGAATGGTCAAAATTACATTGATTGGAAATGTACTTTGGACATTGTCCTAACAGCTAAGCAATACAAGTTCATGCTCACAGAACCATGTCTTTCTGTGCCTATTGATGAATCAACTAATGAACAAAGAAGGGCATATCAGAGGTGGAGAAAAGCTAAAGAGATGGCGTGTTGTTACATTCTAGCTTCAATGTCGAATGTTTTGCAACATCAGCACCAGTCAATGCTTACTGCCTCAGAAATGATGTTGAATTTCAAAGAGATGTTTCGACATCAAGGTTGGAATGCTAGGCAAGTGGCTATGAGCAAGATCATGACTACTAAGATGAAAGAGCGGACTCCTGTGAGAGATCACGTCCTTGAGATGATTAGCAACATTAATGAGATCGAGGTGTTGGGAGGTGAGATTGATCATCAAAGTCAAGCTGATATCATCCTCCAGAGCTTGCCTCAAGGTTTTGAGCAGTTTCGGCTGAACTATAACATGAATCAAAGAGACAATACTCTGGTCGAGATCTTAGAAGTATTAGTGCAGGCTGAAGGTCTTTTTCAAGAGAAAAAGTAAGCTTTAGCCACCGTCAAGGCTTCGGGATCTTCTTCTAAATCCAAGGCTGGAAAGAAGAATAAGAAGGCCAAGAAGAATGCTAATCAGGCACAAAAACTCACGCCTAAGCCGGACATCATGAAGAAGAAGAAACCTAAAGGCAAGTGCTTCAAGTGCGGTTTGACGGGACATTGGAAGTCAGATTGTTCAAAACTCAAAGGTATGACAATTTTTGCCTTAATTACTGAGACATGTTTAGTGATGATTCCCACAGATACTTGGTGTGTGGATTCAGGCGCCACTGACCATGTTTGTAATTCATTGCAGGGGTTCCAAGTAACCCAGAAGCTTAGAGAAGGTGAACTTGAAGTCTTCTTGGGTGACACTACGAAAATGTCAGTCATTTTAGTGGGAGAAGTGAAGCTGGATTTAAAAAATTAGAGCTTAGTTTCAGATAATTGTCTTTATGTTCCTAGTTTTAGAAAGAATATTATTTCAATTTCTAAACTTTTAAAAAATTGTTATGAGTTTGTTTTTTCTGATAAGTCTTTATTTGTTAGAAGAAATAAGAAACTTATTTGTTCCGGATCATTAGTAGAAAATTTGTTTATTCTAAAACCAACTTATCAGATAATTGTCTTTATGTTCCTACTGGACATGCAACAACAATTCAAACATCATTAAACCATAATAAGAGGAAAGAACCTTCTGAGATGAATCAAACCTATCTTTGGCACCTTAGACTAGGTCACATTAACCTTAGTAGGAGACAGAGGTTGGTCACTCCTAGATCTTTAGATTCGCTAGAAGTTGACAACTACTCAACTTGTGAATCCTGTTTGGAAGGTAAAATGACCAAATGTCCATTCAAGGACAAGAGGTATAAGGCCAAAAAAATATTAGAGCTAATTCATTCTGACTTGTGTGGACCAATTTCGATTCATGCTAGAGGTGGGTTCCAGTATTTTGTGACATTCACACATGACTACTCGAGGTATGATTACATTTACTTAATGTGCCACAAGTCTTAGTGATTTGACAAGTTCAAAGAGTATGGGGAAGATGTGGAGAAGCGTCATGGTAAAAGTATCAAGACACTGCGATCAGATCGTGGTGGGGAATACCTGTCTACTGAGTTTCGAAATTATTTTTCAGAAATGGGAATCCAATCCCAGTTATCTACACCTGGCACACTCCAGCAGAATGGTGAAGCAGAGCGGATGAGAAGAACTCTTTTGGAAATGGTGAGGTCCATGATGAGTTATAGTGAATTGTCAAATTCGTTTTAGGGATATGCCTTAGAAACATATTTATATATTCTTAGTCTTGTACCATCTAAATCCGTGCCTTCAACCCCTACAGAGCAGTGGATGGGGCATAAGCCCAGTCTGAGACATCTCAGAATTTGGGGTTGTCTAGCACATGTGCTTAAGGCAGATGCAGGTAAGTTAGATTAAAGAACAGAAGTAATGTTGTTTGTAGAATATCCTAGAGGAATGAAATGTGGTTTATTCTATAGTCCTAAAGATTAAAAGGTGGTAGTTAGCACTAACGCCAATAGCAAAATCGTACTAGAAGAACTTAGAGGACAATCCACTACTCCAGATGCACCATTATAAGTAGATACACAATAGAATACTGCATAAGATGTCATAGATAATGCACCTACAGAGGTGGTGCCTCGTCGTAGTGAGAGGGTCGTAAAATAGCCCGAGAGGTACATCAGCTTGGGAGATTCTTTGGATTTTATCCTGGGAGAGCAAATGACCGACCCTATCAACTACAATGAGGCTCTCCGAGATAAAGATGCAGAATCTTGGCAAAAGGCAATGATATCTGAGATGGGGTCAATGGACTCTAATCAAGTCTGGGAGCTTTTAGACTTGCCTGATGGTTTCAAACCCATTGGTTATAAGAGGGTTTACAAATGCAAAAGAGGACCGGACGGAAAGGTTGAAACCTTTAAAACAAGGCTTATGGCGATAGGGTATACTCAAAAAAAATGTATCGACTATGAGAAAACCTTCTTCTCGGTTTCTATGCTTAAGTCGATCCAGATACTCTTGGCCATAGCTACTCATTTAGATTATGAGATTTGGCATATGGATGTCAAGATAGCTTTCCTTAACGAATGTCATGAGTAAACCATCTTTATGCAGCAACTAGAGGGATTCATTGAAAAATTTCAAGAGCATAAGGTTTGTAAGCTTAAGAGGTCCAACTACGGACTTAAGCAAGCATCTAGATTTTGGAACATCCAGTTTGATTAGGTAATCAAGTCCTACAGATTTACTCAATGTCTGGATGAGCAGTGTGTTACGGCAGACGTGACAGAAACGCGATGGTGTTTCTTGTACTTTACGTAGATGATATCCTACTTATTGGAAATAGTAAGAAAGTATTATCAGACGTAAAGGCGTGGTTATCTAAACAATTTGATATAAAGGACTTGGGAGAAGTTGGACATATCCTTGGGATCAAGATTATTCGAGATCATGGGAAACGTTCACTGACACTCTCTCAAGCTTCATACATAGATACGATTCTGGCTTGTTTTAACTTGCAAAACTCCAAGAAAGGTTTTCTACTTTTCAGACATTGAGTGCATCTATCTAAAGAACAGTCTCCAAAGACTGTTGAGGAGATAGAAGCCATGAAGACAGTTCCTCATGCTTCTGCAGTAGGAAGTCTCATGTATGCGATGTTATGCACGAGACCTGATATTTGCTATGTTATAGGCATGGTTAGCAGATATCAGAGTAACCCCAGAAAAGCTCCTTGGAAGGCTGTTAAATGCATCTTGAAGAATTTGCACAGAATCAGGGACCAAGTATTGGTCTATCAGTTGCCTGAGCTTATGCCTAGAGGTTAAATAGATTCATATTTCCAAGGTGATATAGACAAGAGTAAGTCTATCTCTTGGTTTGTGTTTATTTTGGGAGGTGGAGCCATAGTTTAGAAGAGTGTCATGTAGAAATGTGTAGCAAACTCTACCATGGAAGCTAAATACTTACTGGAAGTTCAATACGTTACAGTATTAAAGGCAGTGAAAGAAAAGGTGTGGCTCGAGAACTTCTTAGTGGGCTTAGATGTAATTCCTGAGTTACTAAGATCAATCACAGTGTACTGTGATAACAATAATTCACTAGCCAACTCAAAGAAACCACGAGCTCACAAGGCGAGTAAACACATAGAGCACAAGTACCACCTGATACAAGAAATCATTAAAAGATGAGACATGGTTGATAGCATCAGCATAGAACCTTGCAGATCTGTTCACGAAGACAATGACTGCAAAAGTCTTTGAGGCTTACGTGAAGGGCATAGGAGTTAGATACTTAGCTGAGACTTGATGGTTCTTTAGTTTTTAATATAGCATTATATTAATTGTATTAAACAGTTTTATACTTAAGAGTATCGCTTTGAGTACTAGTAGGATATTGTTACTTTTGAATACTGAAAGCTTTACTCGTATGAAAAACTATTTCCCAGTTTTATATATAGCGTTAAATGTTTCAAATTATATGTCTTATATTTTACATATGATGTCCACTTATATCTAGAGACTAGATGATAAGGTGTCGGGTGTAACACAGTAGATCTCATTATTGGTTAAAGTCTTGATATATAAACTAGGCTCTGACTGAGACAGTTTGGACGTACTGTTGGTTTAAGTCATTATGTGATTCTGAGCTTGGTTTGTCTAAACTAATTGAATCATGTAGATATACCCGAGATATATTGAGCATGACCGTTTAGGATTGAATTAACTTTTACTGATCGTTAGTAGTTAATTCAAACCTTGTATTCTATCTCTTAATCCCTAGACGAGAATGAGCACAACGATTGAGCAGTGCATAGTTTGATGTGCCAAAGAGTGCGGTCGCTTAAGGTCTATTCTCTCGGTATGTTGGCTGTGGGTGTTTAGTTGCTTGATGTGTCATTGCGAATTGAAGGAAACCATATACTAGTGAGTCCGGGTCGATTGTGCTCTCGAGATGAGCTTGAAATGTTTGTTATACTAAACTCAGCCAGTGGACTTATGTCCGGTATAATAATAAGGTCGAGTGGTACTAATATTGGATAATAAGAAGTCGATAAATTAATTTATCAGTAATTTAATAAATTGACGAGCACTATATCTTTGACGTGGGAAGAATAGAGAATAAATCAATTTAGTGATTCCGGAAACAATTTTGGTTTGAGTAGTGATTCCATAATTAATCCGTTAGTGGTACGATTAATTATGTGTTGGGTTAATTGATAAAGTAGAATTAATTATTTAATTAAATTAATCGTAATGGTCAATTACTAAATTGACAAGGTGGAATTAATTAATTAATTAATTAAGTCTTTACGTTCAATTAGAATTCGGAATCAAAGAATTAGGAACTCTAATTGGATTTGAAATAAGTTGGATTAGGAAACTAATTGAGATTCGGTTAATTAGTAAATCCAAAGCCCAACAAGATGGCTTAACTCAAACCCACTTAAGGTCTCCCTTGTAGCTCTACAAATAGACAAGTGATTAGCAATAATCAAGACACAATTCATAAGTTTCAGAATTCAACAAACTAGAAAAAGAAATCCTAGAGAGAGAATAAGAAGCATAGCAACTAAATCTCCCTCGAAGTTGGAATTCTACCTCCGAAGCGTGCGACCGGTGGTGGTGATCAGCGGTGTTGACCGTCTGGATCGGTGGTGCATGGCGGCGGGTGGTAGTGCACGGCTGGTTTTCCAGTAGACGTGATGTGGTTTTTGAGCCTGAGTTTTTGTGTTGATTTCATTTTGCCGATCCGTTCTTATGATGGATAACTGCCCACACAGTTTCTAGACGCGTCTCAGAGTCACACAAGCAAATCCTTGAGTACACGCTTCAAAGGTAAATTCTTTTCCTTTCACTTTAATTATAATTATTTTGAATACATCATAAATTGAATAAAGTGAAACTAAGATCTGGTGCTCATGTGGTATTTCAAAAGGGTTTGAATCGTATTACACGAGCGTTCGGGTTTGGTTGAGAATCTCTGATTTTGGAATGCATAGCACGAAAGTGAGATTTTTTATCGGGCCTGGGCAGATAATTCCTTCATATAAAATAGACCACCTTTCGTTCTTGATTCTAACTTACCCGCATATGCCTTAGACACATGTGCTGGACAACCCCAAATCATGAGATGTCTTAAACTAGGTTTTCGCCCAGTCCACAATTCTCTAGGGGTTGTAGGCACAGATTTAGATGGTACAAGATTCAGAATATAGGCTGCTGTTTCTAAGGCAAATCCCCAAAATGAGGTAGGCAACTCACTCTAGCTCATCATTGATCTAACCATTTCCATGAGAGTTCTATTCCTTCTTTCTGCTTGTGCCAGGTGCAGACAACTGGGATTGAATTCCCATATCTGAAAAATTGTCCCTAAATTTGCCTGCCAGGTATTCATCACCACGATTTGATCGTAGTGTCTTGATACACTTACCATGATATTTCATATCTGCCCGATACTCTTTGTGAAACACCCCAAATTTTCTTACCAAAATAAAATTCCCAAAAATCCTTTAAAAACTCAGTTTAGTTGTGAAAGCGTATAACACAAGAAAATAGGAGTGTTACCGGCACCTTTAGAAATCTAAATATATCTAAATGCAAGGCTAAAATAAACCGCACTATCAATTTCAATCCCACAATTTCAATGATCTACCATATTCCAAATAAAGCTAGCTTAAACTCCAAAATCTTAAAAGAAGTTTACAAGTCTTTATACAACTAGATAGGTTTTAGCTAGGTAACAATTATTCATTGAGTGAAATTGAAAACTACTAGAAGAAGTGATCGCTCTCATGCATGGATGACATCATACCAGGTTCACCTGCAAAAAAATTATGAAAAAGGGAGAAAAGACAAAACAAACAAAATCAGCGAAAATGCTTATAAGCTTTACTTCACCCCGTTCCAAAACATTTTATAGTAAAATTTATTTTTTGTCAACCAGAAACTCAACTGAATGTTCATAACACAAATTGAGTTTAATAATTCAAAACCACCACCGTCAATAGTAAAATAAATTGAATAACCAATAGCGAGTAAACACCCAAAATATTTAGGAGGAATGAAAATATGAACTAGTTTTCCACTAAGCCAACTAGACGAATTAAGCGGCCAAAATTCCACCAAGCCAACTAGACGAATCCAGTGGCCAAAATTCCACCAAGCAAACTAGACGAATCCAGTGGCCAAAAGAAGGTCTTACTCCTTAAGTGTGCACACCCCCCAAAGGTGTTTCCTATCCCAAAGTGTAGAATAAGCCTAAGGGTCAAGATTGTTCCTATGACCCAAATAAATAAATGATAATAGGCTACCCAGGACCAAACCACCAGTTGGGTCAGGATTGTTCTACTGACCAGTTGAAAAATGATAAAGGCCACCCAGGACCTAACCAGTTCACATTCCTCCATAGATTTCTTAAAATGTATATACTCAAAACATTTTGACAACATATATAAGTTCCAATAAATTTCTTGCCCATAAAAATTTATCTCCACCATACGACTATCTATGAATAGGTAAATAAATTTATCCTTGTAAATAATAAGGAACAAAATCCCGTTAATTAAATAAAAACATATTTAAAATAGGGTAAAACTTTTGAAAGCACATTTAAAAGCTTTTAAGTTCGACATTTAAAAGCATAGGTAAAAAAACTGTACATAAAACACCCCTTTACACATGAAATAATTTATATGGGATAAGAGTAAAATGTTGAACATAAAACTTACTACTTACTCCTTACAAACAGCAACGACCATCCAAAGTACTCTAGTGTTGCAAATCCTTGTCAACTGGTCATTCTACATATTTAATATTTAAAACTAATATGAATACTTAACTTCTAAGATTCATAACTTACTGAATATTAAACCAAAAGAGGTGAGTAAAGGGTCTGTAGAAAGCTTACAACAGATCTAAGGCTTACAATACAAAAATCCTTGAAAACAGCACCCAAAAATCGCCCAGATTTTGACAATGCCGTGCACTCAAATTCGGTCCCTTTCCCACGTGGCTCTAATAAGATTTTAACCCAAAACTTGACTCTGATCTCTTCTCCTTATTTCAAGGAACACATAAGAACAAACGGTGCTCAATTCCATTAAGAAACGAAAGAGATATGAGCGAATGAAAATTGGGTCGTTAAGGACGACAATATCGGCAGATTTGCATTTTTATGGAAGTTTTTGTATTGGGTTTTGAGAGAGATAGAGGCTGTGAAAAGGGGTATCTTTAAGTTTCTATATGGTAGGTTAATACCCAAAGAATGAAAGGATAAGATCTTGTTAGTTTAAAAGATTTAAAAGAGTCCAATCTTGCGATAACTCTCTTCCCACGTTTTTTGGAAAATTTCCCCAAATAAGTGACATGAGCATGTCACGGGAATTGTTCTCTATTAGAAAAACTTCTTGTCTAGGCAACCTGGGTATATTTCGGGAATTTTTCTCTACTAGGAAACTCTCGAATAGGTGACCTGGGCATGTCGCGGGAATTATTCTATTCTAGAATCTAGACTTAATTGTTAGTTTTGAATACTTAAAAGCTGTTGCTTGTATATAAAACTAGTAACCAGTTGACATATCATTTTGTTTTAGTATTAAATTTATTATATTATATCATAGAACTAGATAACGAGGTGTAGAAAATAACAGTAGATCTCGTTATTGGTTAAAGTACTGATATATAAACAGATGCTCATAACTGAGATAGTTTGAACGTTCTATCGGTATAGGTTATTGTGTGATTTTGAAATTAGTTTGTCAAGACTAATTAAATCATGTGGATGTGCCCGGGAGCATGACCAGTTTGGGATTGAATTAACTTGTACTGATCAGCGTAGTTAAATCGATCCTAGTATTGTAATCTCTTAATCCCGAGATTGGAGCAGGCATGAGAGTTAGTATTGTATGCTTTAAGTTGTCAAAGGGTGTGGTCAATTGAGGCCTAAATCTCGGTAAGTTGGGTATGCAGTGTTTAGCTTCTTTGTGTGCCGTTGCTAGTCGAAGGAATCCATGTACCGGTTCGCCGGGTTGATGGTGCTCCCAAGATGAGCTCATAAGGTTTATTATGCTAAATTTGGCCAGTAACTTTATGTCCGGTATAATAAGAAAGTTGAGTGGTACTAATCTCGGATAGCAAGAAGTCGATAAATTAATTTGTCAGTAAATTGATGAATTGACGAGCACTAGATCTTTGATGTGGGGAGATAGAAAAATAATAAAGTGAGAGCGAAGTAAATTCGTTTTTGAGCGGTAGTTCCGTAATTGGTCCGTTAGTGGTACGACTAATTATGTGTTTGACTAATCGACAAAGTGAATTAATTAATTCTAAAGGTTTAATTAATATTTAATTGACTAAGTGGGTTATACAAAATAATCGTAAGTGTTTGATTAAATTTAATTAACGAAGTGGGTTAAGAAATTAATTCGAAAGGCTCGAGTGGAGTTGATTAGTCTAGGGAAAACTAAGGGGTCAACGAAGGTCAAACATTAAGGCCCAACTCAAAAGCCCACTAGGTCTTCCTTGAAGCTCCCATAAATAGCTTAAGTTAGGCATTTAGAAGACATAAGGAACCTTGAGAGGAAACTCTAGTGAGAGAATGAGAAATCTAGTGAGAAGTCTTCATCTTCTTAGATTTCTTTCGATGTCGATTTCAATTCTTCTTCTTCAAGAAAACCCAGCCCATAATCGATCCTAAAAACTTCTAGTTCGCTACCGTGACCCTTGACCTCTGGTTGGTTTTCCATTTAGCCGCATTTTAGCCGCCGTTTTCCGGTGGATTTTTTGGTTTCTTCTTGTGGGTTTTTCTTATTTTTTCACATTGATCCTTTGGAGCATTCCTACGGGTTCACCAAAGTTTAGATCTACTGGCAAAAGGCTTTTCCGACAAGTTTTATTTAGGCGGTGTGGGTTTTCAAATTAGGATCAGGCCTCTGGGCTGTTTCAGATTCGGGCAGATTGAGTTTTCTTGAAGTGGGTTCCTTTGGATTTCTTCATATTTTGCTTTATCCATCCCATGGACATTTTCCCACTCAGATAGGGATCGTTTGGAGTTATTCTCTGGACTCTTTAGTGGATTCACATCACAAGACCCAGTTTTCTATATTTACGAGGGACACGCTTCAAAGGTATAATTTTAAAGGTTTTCACTTTAATTTAAATATTCAATTTTTGCATATCATTTAAATAGATCAAACTACTATAAGTCTAGATCCATTTAGGAGAAATGAATGTTAGCCTGAGCCGAATCGAAAGTCTCCGATTCTGGAATGCATTGCACGAATGTGAGATTTTCGGTTTAGGCAGGGCTAATTCTATTTCCTTCATTAATACCATCACTATATTTATAATTAATTTAATAATACCCAAAAATAACGGGTATTACACTTTGAACTTGTCAAAACACTCATACTTGTGGTGCATCAAGTAAATGGACTCGTATCTCGAATTATCATCTGTGAATGTCACAAAATATTTGAAACCTCTCCTAGCTCGAACTGACATAGGTCCACATAAGTCAGAATGAATGAATTCTAACACTTCTTTGGCCCTATACCCCTTGTCTTTAAAAGATCTCTTGGTCATTTTACCTTCCAAGCATGATTCCCAGGTTGAGTAGTTGCCATTTCTAATGAACCTAAAGGTCCATCAGCGAGTAACCTTTGAATCCTACTAAGGTTTATATGACCTAGTCTAAGGTGCCAAAGATATGTCTGGTTAATTTTCGAAGGTTCTTTCCTCTTATTATGGTTTAATGATGTGTGAGTCTTAGTTGCATTAATCATGGGAGATATTAGTTTTAAATTAAATAGATTGTCTATCAATGTACCCAAACAAATATGTTTTCCACATTTTCTAACAATCATATTGTTATGTGAAAAAATAAACATATAATCGTTCTTTAAAAGTTTAGAAACCGAAATAAGATTCTTTCTAAAACTAAAAACATAAGACAATCTTTTAAAACTAAAACTTCATAATTTTTGAAAGTCAGTGCCTTTTCTCCCACTACAACAATTGACACTTTCGTAGTGTCGCCCAAGTAAACTTCTTGCTCTCTCTCTCTAAGCTTCTGGGTTACTTGAAACCCCTGCATAGAATTACAACTATGATCAGTGGCTCCCGAATCCACAACCCAAGTTTTTATGGAAGTCAACACCACACATGTCTCAGTAATATAGGAAGAAATAGTCATACATTTCTTAGGACAGTCAACCTTCCAATGTCCCGTCTGACATCACTTAAAGCACTTGCCTTTCGGCTTATTCGTCTTTGCAATCTTTGGTTTGGGCAAAATTTTATGTGCTTTTGCCTTCGACTTCTTCTTCTTCTTTCCTACCTTAGGCGTAGAAGATGATCCTAGAGTCTTTGCAGTGACTAAAGTCTGCTTCTTCTCTTCAAACAAACCTTCTGCAGCCACCAACTCTCCCAAGAGCTTAGCCAAACTCTACATTCTATTGTTCATGTTATAGTTCAGGCGAAACTACTTAAAGGATTGAGGTAAGCTTTGGAGGATGATATCAACCTTGGTTTCACCATCAATCTCACATCCCAAAACCTCAATGTGATTGATGTGATCGATCATGCTGATAACATGATCTCTAACTGGAGTACAATTCACCATTCTGGCTTGCATAAGTTTTCTCATTACAAAATTCCTGGCCGCCTGTCCTTGATGCCCGAACATCTCCATAAGGTTTTTCATCATGTCAAAGGCGGTGAGCATCGCCTGATACTGATGTTACATAACATTCTCTATTGAAGCGAGAATGTAACACCACATTATCTTATTAGACTTTCTCCACCTCTGATAAGCCAACCTTTCAGGTTCTGTTATCTCATTAGTAGGCGCTGGTGGGCATTCCTCAACTAGCATAAACTTATACCTTTCTACCGATAGGACAATATCCAAATTACGTTTCCAATCGGTGTAATTTTGACCAGTGAGTTTGTTCTCTTTATGTATAGTAGATAACGGATTAAAGGCCATATCGATAACTGAAAATAAATAAACAGAAACATGCTTTAGAATAATTAAACTCGAAAAAATAAGAAATATTGTACCGCTCAAACAATGTAGTTAATTTAATCTACTGACATCTCGTCCATCGGGGTTTACGCAAGCCACGATAGTGTGGACGTTTACGTTAGCCCACATTCGTTCGAGAAAAACTTAGTTAATTAATCTTACTCTCTGGCCAAATGATCTATTGACCAATAAAACTAATAGTCAGTACTCTTTGGCCATACACAAAAATAGCGTGACCTCTTATGAGGGCTACTACTAATTCTACACTAAGTGTATGCCATTACGTGACTTCTAAGCTTTTTATCTCGGATAGTGCGCCTCAGATAGAGAGGGTATCGTATTTCTCCATTTTAACTTACTATAGTCATCTTCTTAGAAATTCATTTTGGTGATCCGTGGATCGACTCATCCGATATGGAGGAAGACCCTAATTCAAACGCACAAGTCTACCCACATCACCTATGAATTCATAATGGTGGCTATAAGAATATTAACCAACCCGTTCCCACTTTGATTCTTAAAACAATGGTTTTCCGATTTTAACATACAATTAACTATTCCAAGTTATACGCAACCATAAAACCATATTCTTTAATCATACAAAATAATTAAAAACATATATGCATACAATTTAAAAAATATATATGAGAAATTAAATATGTAATTAAATTTCTTGACTATTATGGTTCTTCCAAAATTGCACTCCGCTTCCATCTGCTGCCTTGTTCACATATCCCGTTACGTCACTCTGATGGATTGAGTATTGGCTTGAAGATCTTGAAACAATTCGGAAAACATATCAAAAACTACGTGAAAAAAGGCACCCACAGCGTTGTCGTGATGGGACAGCGAGCTCGCGGCTAGCTAACTGCGCCGGTGCTGTGAACTGCTCCGGCATATCGCGTCACTAGCCGAGTCCAATGGCGTGTTGTTACTTGTGCCGCCATTGCTTGTCAAGTCCCTGTGGGTTTTTTGATTTCCTGTTTCGCTCCCACTCATTAATTGGTCTTCTTGCAATTTGTCCAGGTTTTCTCAATTTTCTACACAATCCTTGGAATCACCAAAATTATGATAAACCGAAACCCACAAATTCAAATTGCCCACAATCACATCTTCGTGTTACATATCTTCCAAAATACAAGGCTAAATTTATCTAGGAAAAATAAAAAACAAAAATTACGTAGAAAAATCCTACTGCAGATTCAATCTAATCCTACACAACTTCCAACACGTGGTTTTACTATTACAAGCATTCATATCATATAACCAACCCGGACATGTCCCGGGTTTTAATACAATACAAACACATAAACCGTAATAGTCGAGATTAACAAACCACCTGCATATAACAAACCATGCCTTAACAAATCGAATAAAGCAAACCAAAACCTTAGTTCTGATAACAATTGAAGGAATTATCCGCCCGGGTCTGGTCAAAAATTTCACTTTCGTGCTACGCATTCCAGAATCGAAAACCAATCACAATCTCGGACACTAGTGCAATACTATTCAAACCCTTCTGAAACACCATTGCACAGGATCTTTGCCTTACTTTATTCGATTAGTTAACAAGCACAAAATAATTCTAATTAAAGTGGAAGGAAAAGAATTGACCTTTTGAAGCGTGTCCTCAAGTGATTCTCTTGTATGACTCAAGACTCATCTGGAAATGTGTGGACAATTATCTCCCAAATGAACATATCAGCACCAAGAAATTTACACAAAATTCTCGCCAGAAAAGAAGTCCAGCTGTCGCCGTCTCTGCGCTTGACCACACGTGCCGTCGGAAAACCGAGCCCACCACCGCGAGTCAACTATACGCGCCACCTAGGATCTCCGGTAGAAGCTTTTGCTGCCGCGGCCCCTTAGGAAAACTGACTTGGAGAAAGAGTTGTGATTTCTCTCTAAGTTTTCTCTCTCTAAATTTCTATTGTTGTGAAACTTATAAAGTTGTGTATCTTGATTGCTAATCCCTCATGTCTATTTATAAAGTTAAAAGAGAGACCTCAAGGTGGATTAAGATTGGTCTTCCTATTGAGTTTACTTTTTACTCCAATCCAGTTCCTAAACTAATTCACATCTAACTGACACATGGATTCACTTTGAAGGAAACAGATCTAGCCCGAGCTAAACCAAAAATCTCACTTTCGTGTTATGCATTCCAGAATCGGAGACTTTCGATTCAGCTTAGGCTTAAAATCATTTCCCCTGAACGGATCTAGGCTTATACTAGTTCAATTTATTAAAATGACACGTAAAAATCAAATCTTTAAAGCGGAAACCTTTAAAGATTATACCTTTGAAGCGTGTCACTCGCAAATAAAGAAAAATGGGTCTTGAGTTGCAAATCCACTAAAGAGTCCCGAGAATAACTCCAAATTATCCCGAATTTGAGTGGAAAAATGTCCACAAGATGGCTAAGACACAATATGAAGAAATCCAAAGAAACTCACTTTAAGAAAACTCAATATGCCCAAATCTGAAACAGCCCGGAGGCCTGATCCTAATATGAAAACCCACAATAAAACTTACCGAGAAAAGCTTTTGCCTGGAGATCTAGACTTTAGCGAACCCAAAGGAACAAGCCAAAGGATCAACGCGACAATAAGTCCCACAACAAAAAAACCCGCCGATTGGATCCCGGCTCCGGAAATAACTCGCTGGCGGCAACTAGCACGGCGCGGTGGCAGCCTAACTATGAACAGACGAGGCAGACTCTGGGGTTTTCTAAGATGAAATGTGAGCTGAGTTCTTGAAGAAGAAGGATCGAGAAACTGACTTTGAGAAAGAACTAATCAAAGAAGATGAAGTTCTCTCTCTAGGCTCTTCCTTCTCTCAAAAGAGCAACTTTGCCTACAAGGTTTCTTATGTCTTCTAAATGCCTAATTTAAGCTATTTATAGGAGCTTCAAGGGAGACCTAGTGGCCTTTTGAGTTGGGCCTTAATGTTTGACTTTCGTTGACCCCCTAGTCTTCCCTAGACTAATCAACTCCAATCGAACCTTTCGAAATAATTTCTTAACCCACTTCGTTAATTAAATTTAATCGAACCCTTAGGATTATTTCGTATAACCCACTTAGTCAATTAAATATTAATTAACCTTTAGGATTAATTAATTCACTTTGTCAATTAGTCAAACGCAAAATTAGTCGTACCACTAACAGACCAATTATGGAACTACTGCTCAAAAATGAATTTATTTTGCGATCACTTTATTATTGTTCTATCTTCCTAGATAAAAGATCTAGTGCTTGTCGATTCATAAATTTACTAACAAATTAGTTCATCGACTTCTTGGTATCCGATATTAGTACCACTCAACTTTTTTATTATACCAGACATAAAGTCCACTGGCTAGATTTAGTATAATAAACCTTTCGAGCTCATCTCATCGACCCAACATACCGGTACATGGATTCCTTCGACTAGAAAATGCACACAAATAAGCCAAACACTGCATACCCAACTTGCCGAGATTTGGGCCTCAATTGCCGAACCCTTTGGCAAATCAAAGCATACAATATCTAACTCTTATGCCCACTACAATCTAGGGATTAAGATATTAGAATACTAGGATCGAATTAACTATGCCGATCGGTATAAGTTAATTCAATCCCGAATAGGTTGTGCTCAATATGCCGCAGGCATATCCGTATGATTTAATTAGTCTTGACAAACTAATTATCCAAATCACACAATAACCTAAACTGATAGTATGTTCAAACTATCTCAGGTACGAGCATCTGTTTATATATCATAAATTTAACCAATGATAAAATCTATTGTGCTACACCCGACACCTTATTATCTATGCATATAATATAAAGGAACAATTAATACTGAAGCAAAATCGATATGCAAACTGTAGATATTAGGTTTTCATACAAGCGATAGCTTTTCAGAATTTAAAACTAACAATCTCCCACTAAAAGTCAAAACTATACTCTGAAGTATAAAAATTGTCCAATACTCTTAGTACACTATTGTCATACTGAAATCTCCAAAACACCTTTAAGCTCACTCATATAGCTCTCTTAAGAATCAGACTCCCATGCCCTCCACGTGGCTCTCAAAGACCTTTGGGGTCAATGCCTTTGTGAATGGATCTGCAAAGTTGTCTCCTGATGTTATCTTGGCCACGGTCACGTCTCCCCTCTTTATGATCTCTCCTATCAGGTTGTACTTGCGTTCTATGTTTTTACTCGTTTTGTGGGCTCCTGGTTCCCTTGAGTTAGCAACTGCACCATTGTTATCACAATAGATTGTGATAGACCTTGGTAACTCAGGGACCACATCTAAGCCAACTAGGAAGTTCCTAAGCCATACAGCTTCTTTCGCTGCCTCTGATGCGACAACGTACTCAGCCTCCATGGTGGAGTTCGCCACGCATTTCTGCTTGATACTCTGCAAAACTATGGCTCCACCTTCCAAAGTAAACACAAATCCAGAGGTAGATTTACTCTTGTCCATATCAGCTTGAAAGTACGAATCTGCGTAACCCAATGGAACTAGATCTTGCGCTCTATAAACCAAGACACGATCTCTAGTCCTACGAAAATACATGAGGATGCACTTGACAGCCTCTGAATGAGCTTTCCCAGGGTCACTCTGCTATCTGCTGACCATGCCAATGGCAAAGCAAATATCAGGCCTAGTGCATAACATAGCATACATAATACTACCCACTGCAAATGCATAGGGTATTGTCTTCATGGCCTCTATCTCCTTAGCAGTCTTGGGACACTACTCCTTAGATAGATGCACTCTATGCCTGGAAGGTAATGTACCCTTCTTGGAGTTCTGCACGTTAAAACGGGCCAGAATCGTGTCTATGTACGAATCCTAAGAGAGCGTCAGTGAACGTCTCCTATGATCTCGAATAATCTTGATCCCAAGGATATGTCCAGCCTCTCCCAAGTCCTTCATATCAAATTTCCTGGATAACCATGTCTTTAGCCAATATGAAGAATATAAACTACATAAAGTATGAGGAACACCACTTGATCACCATCACACTGGCAGTAAACACACTACTCATTCGGACACTGAGTGAATCCATAGGACTGGATAGCCTCATCAAAACGGATATTCCAAGAACTGGATACCTGCTTAAGTCCATAAATGGACCTCTTAAGCCCTGAAACCTTGTGATCTTGGACCTGAACAATGAAACCCTCTGATTACTGTATAAAGACGGTCAACTTCTATTAAGGAAAGCGGTCTTGACGTCCATCTGCCAAATCTCATAATCCATATGAGCAGCTATGGCTTAGAGAATCTGGATCGACTTAAGCATGGCTAATGGGGAAAAGGTATCCTCATAATAGATACCCTCTTTTTGAGTATACCCTTTCACCACAAGCCTAGCCTTGAAGGTCTCAACCCTCCCGTCAGATCCTCTCTTTCGCTTGTTGACCTATTTGCACCCAATAGATTGAAACCTATATGGAAGGTCTACCAGCTCCCAGATTTGATTTGAGTCCATAGAACCCATCTCAGCAATCATCGCTCTTTGCCAAGAATGTACATCTTTATTCTTGAGAGCCTTATTATAGCTAACTAAGTCTTGCTCGTGAGCACCAAAAGATAAAATCTAAAACCCTCCCAAGCCCACGTACCTCTCGGGCTGTCTGATAACCCTCCCACTATGACGAGGCGCAGCTTGTGTAGGTGTATCATCTGTGATAGTTTGTGTAGTACTTTGTTGTGTATCATCCTGTACTGGTGCAACTGGAATACTCGACTGACCCCTAAGCTCTTCTAATATAACCTTACTGTTGGGCTTGTGATCTAAAATATATAGTACTCCTCAAGAAATCTGGCATTGGTGCTGATCACCACCTTGTGATCCTGAGGACTGTAAAATTAACCACCCTTCGTTCCTTTGGGGCATCCTACAAATAGCATCACCTCTGACCTCTCATCTTACTTGGCTGCATATGCCTTAAGCACATGTGCTGGGCAACACCAAATCCTGAGATGTCTCAGACTAGGCTTACGCCCAGACAAGGGTCATTGGCACAGACTTAGATGATACGAGGTTAAGGAGATAAACTCTTGTCTCCAAGGCATATCCCCAAAATGAATTGGGCAATACAGATAACTGGGACAATCTAATCATGTCCATAAGAGTCCTGTTCTTCCTTTCTGCTACACCGTTCTGCTGGGGTGTGCCAGGTGCAGATAACTGGGACTGAATACCCTCAACTGAAAAATAGGTCCTAAATTCACTAGAGAGGTATTTGCCACTGCGATTAGATCACAAGGCCTTGATACTCTTACTATGATACTTCTCCACATCTGCCTTAAACTCTTTGAACTTGCCAAACCATCCAGACTTGTGGCGCATCAAGTAAATGTATCCATATCTAGAGTAGTCATCTATGAATGTCACAAAATACTCATAACCACCTCTAGCCTAAACTGACATAGAACCACACAAGTCAGAGTGAACTAACTTTAAAACCTCTTTGGACCTATACCCCTTTGCCTGAAAAAGGCCTCTTGGTTATTTTACCCTCCAAACAGGACTCACAGGTCTGAAAGCTGTCAATATCTAATGTGTCCAAAGACCCATTATTGACCAACATTTGAATCCTACTAAGGTTGATATGACCTAGTCTTAGGTACAGAAGATAAGTCTTGTTCAAAGGGGAAGACTCCTTTCTCTTACAATGATTCGATGATGTATATTAATTTCTATGTTTTGCACTATTGGGGAGTTCGTCTTAATCAAAAACAGATTGTCAACCAATGCACCAGAACATATAAGTTTCTTGTTCTTTCTAATAAAAACAGAATCATCCAAAAATGGTTTAAATCCATTTTTGGTACCTCATAACATGGGTTATTCAAGTTTTGGTCCCCCATATGTTTTAGTCACCAATTTTAGTCCTACTTAAATTTTTTTTTACCAATTATAGTCCCTTTTAACGGAAAAGTTTAGAAGATAACGGATTATCTCATTTGATCGCTAGTCAAACCTATTTTTTTTTTTCAAAATGATTTGTACCATGATATTTTCAACCAATTTTATAATCCAGATCCTCATGAATGTTCAACCCATTTATGGTTTCAGCCATCATTTTGGATTGTGAGTCGATCTAAATGGGTTGAACATCCATGAGGTACTGAGTCATAAAATAGATTGAAAACATCATGGCACAAATCATTTTAAAGAAAAAAATTAGATTTCACTAGTGATCAAATGAGTTAATACGTTATCTTCTAAACTTTTCCGTTAAAAATGACTCGAATTGTCAAAAACAAAATTAAGTGAGACTAACATTGGTGACTAAAACATATGGCGGACCAAAATTGAAATAACCCGTGTTATGAGGGATAAAATAAGGATTGAAGCCTCCAAAAAAATAAAAGTATAACCATCTGAAAGTGCCTTAGAAACTGAAAGTAAGTTCTTTCTAAAGGTGGGTACATAAAGACAATCTCTCAATAATAAAACAAAGTATGAAAAACAAAGACGACTACTCCCACTACAGCAACTGATACTCTGGTAGTATCGCCCAAGTACACCTGCAACTCGTCATCTCTAAGTAGCTGGGTCACTTGGAACCCCTGTAAAGAATTACAAACATGATCAGTGGTTCCTGAATCCACACACCAAGTATATGTGGGAATCACCACTAAACATGTCTCAGTAACAAAAGCAAAGTTGTTCATACGTTTGAACTTTGGGCAGTCTGGCTTCCAATGTCCTGCTTTGCCACACTTGAAGCACTTTCTTTTTGGCTTGGGCTTCTCAGCAACACCACCTTTAGGTCCATGCTTAGCACCTACTTTTTGGCCCTTCTTCCTCTTATGCTTCCTGGCTTTGGGCCCAGCAGAGGAACCTGAAGGTCCAACAGTAGCCAAAGCTTGCTTCTTCTCAGAGAAGAGGCCTTTGGTAGACACCAATGCAGTCATGAGCTCGGGTAAAGTATACTGAAACCTGTTTATGTTATAGTTTAACCGAAACTACTCAAAACTCAGAGGTAAGCTCTTGCGGATGATTTCATACTTGGACTCATAATCAATCTTGCCTCCCAGTACCTTAATCTCGTTGATGTTGCTAATCATTTCAAGCACGTGATCTCTCGCTGGGGTGCTTTTAGCCATCTTGGCACTCATGAGTTTCCTCATAGCTGACTGTCTGGTTACCCAGCCCTGATGGCCAAACATCTCACTGAGTTTAGTCATTATATCATAGGCTGAGGTCATCAACTGATGTTGGTGCTACGGTATACTCGACATAGAAGCCAAGATGTAGCACCTGGTAACCTCATCAGTTTTCTTCCACCTCATATATGATTTCTTCTCATCAGGGGTATGGGTGTCTCAAGGCACACCTCAGTAAACACGTACTTGTAACCCTCAGCAGTAAGGACAATGTCCAGGTTACACTTCTAATCAATGTAATTAGGACCGATGAGTTTGTTTTGGTTCAGAATGACAGCAAGTGAATTGAACGACATATCGACAAACTGAAAAATTAAACAGTCAAGTTCAGTATTTTATCTTTTTCAAAAATATTGGTATCCTCAAAACAATATAATCTTTCACCAACACCTCTCACACCGGGATTTACGCAGGTCACGTGGGTGAACTTCTACACTAGGCCACATTCATTCGAGAAGAACCTAAGTTCATTAATTTCACTATCTGACCAACGATCTTTTGATTAATGAAATTAATAGTTGGTGAATTTAGCCGTACACATAAGTAGCATGACCTCTCAGGAGGAATACTACAAACGGTACACTAAATGTATGCCATTATGTGACTTCTAAGTTTGTTACTTTGCGCCTCAGCAGAGATGGTGTCGCAAGGTTCTCCAATTAAACTCACTATAGTCATCCATTTAGAAATTCAATCTAGTGATCTTATGGATTAAAAGACTTATCCGCATGGAAGAAGGCCCTTGGCCAACACGTAGGTCTATCCTCATCACATATGAATTCGTAATGGAGACCATGGGGATATTAACCAACCCGATCCCACTTAGTTTCTTAAAGTTGAAGATTTTTATGTTTTAACATGTAATATCTTAACTTTGGATATTCGCACCTATAAAACTGTTGGAGTTTTAATATGCAAATAATCTACCTTAGTTAATTGGACTCATTTAAAACCATTTGTTTTCGATCATGCAAAACACACAAGCAATGATAAGGACATAAAATGGAAATAAATGCATAATGAAATATTTTCTGACTATTATGGCCTTCTCAATCATCGATTCTTTTAAACGCCTTGTTGACACGTCCCGTCGCATCGTTCTCACTCGTCATTTGGATTCTTCTCAGTTCGTCCTGGTTCTCTCGATTTACTACGCAATTAGAAATCACCCAAAATTAAGATAAACCAAAACCCACGAATATGAGTTACCCAAAATAACATCTTCGTCATAATACAAAGGCGTTCTAGGAATTTAAAGATGAAAACATTAAATTAAATCCTACTACAAAATTCATCTAATCCTATATGGCTTCTAGCTCGTGGGTATTACTATTACAGACATTTCCATTCAAAATAAAAATGAGCCCGGACATATCCCAGGGCTTATGAATGAAAATAAAAACCATAATAGTCGGGAATAATAAACACCGGTTAATATATCAACAATGCAAAAATAGCAAAGCCAAAACAAAGCCGTATAATAAATCGAACAAGTATAAATATAAAACACTTGCTTGTTGGTGTATGTGCCCATTTAAGGGCTATATAGACATTTATCATTTTAATTGATGTTATTGTTAGTTTTCAATACAGAAAAGCTATGGCTTGTATCAAAAACTAATATCCACAGATGACATATCATTTTGTTTCGGTATAAATTTGTTCCTTTATATCATAGAACTAATAACGGGGTGTGGACAGACACAGTAGATACCGTTATTGGTTAAAGTATTTATATATAAAAAGTATGCTCGTAACCGAGATAGTCTGAACATACTATCGGTATAGGTTATTGTGTGGTTTGGAAATTGGTTTATCTAAACTAGTTTAAATCACACAGATATGCCCGGGGCATATTGACCAATTTGGATAGAATTGACTTATACTGATCGACGTAGTCAATTCGGTCCTAGTATTCTGTCTCTCAATCCCGAGATTGGGAGGGGCGTGAGGGTTGGATATCGTGTGCTTTGATTTGCCAAAGAGTGAGGTCAATTGAGGCCAATACCTCGATAAGTTGGGTATGCGGTGTTTAGCTTCTTACGTGCCGTTGCTAGTCGGAGGAATCCACGTACCGGTTCACCGGGTTGATGGTGCTCCCGAGATGAGCTCGTAAGGTTATTATACTAAACCCGGCCGGTGAACTTTATGTTCGGTATAATAAAAGGATGAGTGGTACTAATCTCGGAAACCAAGAAGTCGGTGAATTAATTTGTCAGTAAATTGATAAATCGACGAGCACTAGATCTTTAATGTGGGGAGATAGAATAATATATAATGGTGCGATGTAAAGTCGTTTTCGAGCGGTAGTTCCATAATTGGTCCGATAGTGGTACGACCGATTATGCATTTGACTAATCGACAAGGTAAATTAATTAATCCAAAAGGTTTAATTAATATTTAATCGACAAAGTGAATTTAGAAATTAATTCTATTTTGAATTAATTAATTCTAAGGGTTCGATTAAATTAAATTAACAAAGTGGATTAAATAAATTAATTTAAATGGGTCGATTAGAGTTGATTAGTCGGGAAGACTTAGCGGTCAACGAAAGTCCAATTTAAAGGCCTAACTCGAGAGCCCATCAGGTCTCCAATCGAGCTCCTATAAATAGAAGACTTGATGCCCAAGAAAACCCTAAGGAAGTCTTGCAAGACAATTTTATTTTCTTGCTTTCTTGAGTGAAAAGGTTTAGAGAGAGAATTTTTCCTTCAAGAATTTTCTCTCAAAAACAACCAGATTTTTCACTTCCTCTAAATTGGATTTGAACCAAAGATCACAACTTTCATTTTGGGATTAATATTACCCAGTTCTCGGATAGTTTTTCAAGCAGGAAAACCTGCTGCTGCTGCTGCTGCGGATTTTTATTGGGCAGTAACCGGACTGCTGCTGCGGGTTTTTCATTGAGTAGCGGCCGGACTGCTGGGCGGTTTTCTGCTACCAAATTCGCTGCAGCCTGCTGCTTTTGATTCGGCTCAAGTCTCGTTGATCTCTTCTTGGTGATCCGAGGTTTGGGCTGTCTAGATCACGAGTGGGTAGTTCGATTTTTGGTAGAAGGAATGGTGATTTTCATGAAAGGCAGTACCTTTCTTATTTCAGCAGCAGTGGGTTTTGCTTGTGGGTCAAGTTAGTGATCAGATTTTGGTTTTCTTTGAATCCGATTTGAGAGATTTCCTTGTGGGCTAAGCAAGTAGACTTCGATAGATTATTGCCTATTCGAAGTTTCTACGGAGATATCGATTGGATTTCTTGTGGAAATCGCAACAAAGAATTGGTTTTTCTTTAAGCAAGGGACTTCGCTTCAAAAGGTATATAATCTTTAAATTCCACTTTAATTAAAGATCGAATCTTTTGTGTCCCGATTAATAAATTAAATAAGTATAAGCTAAGATCCGTTCATGGGTAAACTAATTTGAGCCTGAGCTTGGTCGAAAGCTTCCGATTCTGGAATGCATTGCACGAAAGTGAGGTTTTCGATTTAGCCCGGGCTTGTTAAGTTTTCCTTCAGTTATAATAAGATGAGTTAATTTTATGATAGTAATATTCTTGTACGTATTTAATTTCATTAAATCGATCCGCCAAAAGAAACACTCCTTGGATTGATGATTCTTTGAGTAATACTCGTACGAGGATCCTTAGACCAAAAATACTACATGGTCTTAGGTGAATTGTAGTGTACTTTGACATACGCCTAACGGGGCCGTAACAGGTTGCCGAGTACGGGTATGATTGGGTACACTATAAGACACGCTAAGGTATGTAGGTGAAGTGATGGGACTACAAGTCTCTCTTAAGTGAGGGATGATATCTTGGCCACTTGATAGTGAACTGAGAAGTGCATGGTCGTGCCCAAGGAATGATAAGTGTTATCATTTGCTTGATGAATTCAGTGTCACTAAGAGATCAAGTAAACATTTAGCCATTTAAGGATGATGGTTCCATGCCTTATGCTAAATGGGATATCAATGTAGAGGGTCGTACGCAGTTTGCGCAGAAAGGTTGTGTTGAATCACCATTCGACCCTCCATTCTGAATTGGGTAGTCATTATGTCTTGCTAGAGGCCACTAATGATTTATTGATTAATCAATGAGATTGAGTTATCCATTACCGATTTAGAATGGGCCTACAGGATGGCACATAAAAAAGTTTGATGATACACAATAAGTATTTTTGCCTACACTAGGTATAATTGTTATACTTAGATAAATAATATTCAATTAAATGGTTTAGTTAAGTATTATTGAAAAGTTTTGTGGTATTAATTAAGAGTTAATTAATTACCTGGGAACAATTGGGATGGGCTAATAAATCAAGGGACTTAATTGCAATTGAGATTCTTAACCCATCAGTTTGATCCATGGGTCACGGGTTGATTCATGGGTTTGGTGTATAACCTAAATCATTAAATTATTATTTAATACTGATTTGGAATCAGTAGATTAATATTTGGTAATAATACTGATTTGGAATCTGATTAAATCAGTAAAATAATAATTGATTACAATACTGATTTTGGAAACTTTGACTCTACAAATATCCTAGGGATGTTATTGTAAAAAAAAAGGTTTTCAATCAGACAGAAATCAGACCAAGAAAATTATAGACAGAATGCCAAATTTTCTCTGTTGGTAGAAAACGGCTAGCACCGAATCTGTAAAGGGCATTCGTGCTTAAAAGTAGAGAATCTTTCAAAAAAGGATTTTGGTGGTGACAAACACGATTGGAAAGATTGATCTAGACTAACATCAATCTAGGATCCAGACGCGGCTACCAATTAAGCTTCAAGGGTATGGTTTATATGCTTTGAGCGTAGGTTTAATTAACACTAAACTTAGAATTGGCATGAATTCGCTGCGTAAACTTTTGAAAATCATGCCTCCAATCCCAACGAAAGGAGTAATGCTAATCCATTAGTTCTAGCTCGAAGTTTACCCTTAGTTGTCTCGAAGTTAGCTGCTTGGCTTGCTTATGCGGGGCTTTCTCATACTCCTCCAAGTCAGCAGGTCCCAAGTCCTGTATATACCAAGAACATTTCTTCTCTTAAGCGTAAAACTTCAGATTGTAAGGCGTTTCCACTGTAACTTCATCATGCTGAATTTTTAATTTAACTCCTAAGTGAGGACAGAGACAACTTGCTAAATTTTCAAGACTACCAGTAAGCATAAAAAGTGAATCCCGTAAACGCTACTTTTTTTTTAGTTAGTCCCTTTTTCAGGATAGGCAGGATATCTTGGTTTGGGAAAACTGGTTAAAAAGACGAATGCTCCTCCATCTGTGGTTATTGCTTTGGGATCCTATAAGCTGGTATGCCATAGCTGCTTAACTATAAAGGGCACTAAGAGCTGATCTTGTTACAGACCAACGAAGAAATTGAATCAATAGGAGAAGAAGGTGCATCTCATGCCCTGTTAGAACGGAAATAAGAGTACAAGCTGCGCTTAAATGTAGCTTTCAGGGGAGAGGAGAACTGGGTTAGTAGCAACAAGTATGAGGGGGCTGAGTTTATCAAACCATTAGGGTCTTCGACCTGGCATAACTCAACCCCCCAGGCAAAGGGGTCTAAAGGCTGTTAGTTGCTCTTTGATATCCTGCTATTTAAATTAGCCGGTATTACCATTTTGTTTTTCTCAAGTTTATTGGTACTGATGTAGCTATTGAAGCGGGGGTTGCTGAAGTCGTTTTGTCGACTTTGTAAGAGGACCTGAACCTCAAGTTGAGAAGGAACAGGTTACTCCTTAAAAATCCACAGACAACATTCTGGAACTTCCAAACCAAAGTGCTAGCGTAGTAGGAGCTTTCCAAAGAAATAGCTTAGTAGCCACATTAGCAGCGCTTGGGATGATTTTAGGTGCGGCCTATTCTCTTTGGCAGCTGAGCCCTGAGCTTGAGTCGGAGTCTGAGCGCTAAGTTAGGAGTTCGAGCTAGAGTTATATCGCAAAAAACTGACATGCTTCCCCCAGTGCTTCATACATCTCATTCCTCACTCTTCGTACCCCTTTGGCAAGTTCTGCGAATTCATCTACCCTCTTGCCAATATGACATTCTCTTAAATCACCCATCTGGTCCCCCATATAATCCTCGGTGTACTTAAACACAGAGTGATCTCTCCAACTTGGGTAGACTTCCAAATTAAACATTGCTTCCAGTTTTACCAACTCTTTGTGAGGCCCCATTTCCAGAATCCTTATTATAACACCTCTCTGTTAACTTCTGCGCACTCAACAATTCTAAATTAAACACAAGAGATACCGTGCTCCCCTGCAACGGTGCCAAAAAGTGATATGCCAAAAATACAATAGTAATAATAACCTTTTTCTGCACTCTTTAGGACAACAATATCCTATCATGTAGTACAAAAGGTATCGAATCCACAAGGAGCACTAAACACTTATGTACCTTAACAATTGATGCATGTAAAAGCACAACAACAAATCAAGATTTTAATCAAACACAAAAAGAAACTTAACGGAAAAGATAAATTGATGGGATTTGGGATGGTGATTTAACCGCCTTCACTCTAAACTAGTGTTCTCTCTATATTGATTTCTCGTTTTCCCTGGACCTTAAGCCTGCTCTTTAATTAGTTTCAGTTTTACTCGATTTTCTACCTTTGCTTAGATCTGACAGAGTGCTCAAATGGAGAAGATCATATGATAAAAAATAAGCACAAATGGGAAAGTCCTCTTCTAAATTAAAGGGGCTTAAATTAACAAAAGGAAAGCGATGCACCAATATATACACAGAACAAAAAGAATAGAGATGCAACTACACTTGGAGCATAAAAAGAATAACCCAACTCGTGGTACTTCGCACGAGGCCTGTCACGCCTACTAAAGGCAAGATCCTTCAACGAGTTGAGCTGTAGAACAGAGAAGCGGCTCTAATCGAGTGTAATGGCACCCAATTCCACATAAGCTAATGAGATATGGGATAAAATCCCCATGAACTGCTTAGAACAACATGGTTCTAAACGGCATTGCAATTCTGCTAAAACCCCTAGCTACCAGCGAGAGACAATGAGCTATCGGCTTTCACAAGAATGAAAAATGAAAACAAAAGTTGCCCTTAGGACTTGTCCTTATGGGATTGATACCATTTAAAAATTAGGTTAGAAAATATATGACAACAGCTGGGGTGAAATGGTTTTTTCAGCGGCATCAAACTTTCCATGTTGACTGCCAAAGTTCCAGCATTGACCCGTTCGTTTGCTCAACTCTAGTTGCATCCTTAGGCTATATTTTTACTGAAAAAGTGTCCAACCTGAACCTTGTCCTGCATTTCCCATATAACACATAATAATATTTTAAGTTACACAAGAGTAAACAAAAATCTATCCAATTGTTATGAATCATATAAGAAATGCTATGAAAATAGATGTACCTTCAGGTTATACCAACCTTAAAATCCCTTGACACACTTAATACTTCTCCTAGTAGCAACTCAAGGTTTCTCTCAACTTCTATTTGAGACTCATTCTCAAGTTTTCCTCTTTATGCACCAAGGCTTCTCCCTGTAATGAGTCTAAGGATTCCTCCTTAGGTGCATCACTTCCATTTTCCAACATAATTAGGGCATCCACCGCTTCCATTACCAACTCTTGAGTGTTTTCTCCCAATAATTGTGCGCTAGATGATGGAGTTGGTGTTTCTTCTATCTCATCATCATCATCATCATCATCTATCTTCATATCTTTGCAATACTCCTTATTCCACTCAAGGAGTTTGTTTGTATATTCTTCTTCATCAAACTTATCTTCTTTGAGCTCTATCTCATCCAACTCTCTCATATACCCATCAATCCAATCATCATAGGACATATTCTTGATTTTCTCAATAGTCTCATAGTATTCATCTCCAAAATATCCACTATATCTAGAACTTCCTTGGACTTGATTATAATTCCCATCACCCCAACTTGACAAACCGGCTCCAAGTGAACACCTCACTTAGGGTGGTTTTGGTTCTCTTCTATATATGTCATCTATACTCCCCATGTTTGTCGTTGGGAACATTGTTTGGTAATTGCAACAATTCCAAGATCTCTCTTCCTTGTAATAACTCATTTTCCTTCTCAATCCAACTACCTTACAAAAATCAACATGTAAACTATGTAAGAATAAGTTAAGAAAAAAAAATAGAAATAAAGAAAATTACTGCACTTAACACATCACTCACAAGTACACAAAACCTCATAAAACTACTAAAAATGGAAAAACAAGTAAACACCACAAATTTTCAACAACAATAATCACTTAAAATAGATGAATCCTCATCGATCGGTGCCAATTTTTGACTTATCCTTGTCATTGTAAAAGCTTTAGGTGAACACTCGAAAATAAAATTTATAATTAACAAAACAAAAACACTAAACCCTTACTTACTACAATTTCTAGTAGTTTTAGTAGCTAAGAATCTAAGAAAGTAAAATGTAATATAGTGGTTTGGTAAAAATCATGCGAATAACAAAATAAAGAAAATAAGATAGTACGGGTAAAAGGTGGAAAATCACACCGTAACCAAGATCCAAGAGGCTATTGTTAAGAAAATTATCATGCAATTGCTCGCGGACATTTTAATGTCGTCGTCACCGAATCTATAAGGACTAAAACTAGCCAATAATAGAAATATGGTCGTCAATCCTATCTGTTATCAATCCTCTACTTTACTGACATCAAGATCGAGTAAAATCATCCACTAAAATTCCACTTGTTCGTAATGTTAGGTTTGAATACTAAAGCTATGCTTGTATTAAAGTTTTTCCCAGTTAATATATCGATTTAATGTTTTGGTTTATATGTTGTGCATATTTATCTATTTATATTATGTTGTTAGATGATGAGGTGTCTGGTCGACACGGTAGATCTCATCATTGGTTAAAAGACATAATATATAAATGAGGTTCGTAACCGAGATAGTTTGGACAAGCTGTCAGTTTAGGTTATTATGTGATTTAGATAATTGGTTTGTCTAAACTAATTGAATCATATAGATATGCCCTGGGCATATTGAACTTGACCATTTAAAATAATTTGTCTTGTACTGATTTAATAGATAGATCATTCTTAGTACTCTATCGCTTAATCCCTAGACTTTAGCGGGCATGAGGATTAGACATAGTGTACTTTGATCTGCCAATGGGTGAGGTCAATTGTGGCCAATAGTCTCGGTGGGTTGGGTGCGCATGTTTAGTTACTTGGTGTGTTGCTGCTTGTCGAAAGGAAACCATGTACCAGTGTGTCCGAGGTGATGGTGCTCCCAAGATGAGCTCGTAATGTTTATTATACTAAACTCGGCAAGTGGACTTATGTCCGGTATAGTAAAAAGGTCGAGTGGTACTAGTCTTGGAATTAAAGAAGTTAATTAATTAATTTATCAGTAAATCAATAAATTAACGAGCACTAAATCTTTGATGTGGGGAGATTAAGAATAAATTAATTTAGTTGTTTCGGAAGCAATTCTGGTGTAGGATGGTAGTGCCAAAATTAATCCGTTAGTGGTACGATTAATTTTGTAGTGGGTTAATTAAAAAAGTATAATTAATTGATTAATTAATTGTTCCTAATAGTTAATTAAGTAATTAACAAAGTGAAATTATTTAATTAATTAATTAAGTCTTTAGTGTCAATTAGAATTAGGAAATCCTATAGATTAGAAAATCTAATTGGATTTGGTTTATCATATTAGATTAGTTACATAATTGGATTTGGAAACTAATTAGTTACCTAAACCCATTAGAAAGACCAATCCTAAACCAACGTGGGGTCTCTCTTGTAACTCTATATATAGACAAGGGATTAGCAATTACATAACACATAATTCATAAGTTTTCCAGACAAGAAAACTAGAGAGATAAAATCCTAGAGAGATAAATATTTTCTTCTCTCTAAAGTTGGATTTTATATGCTAATTGGAGGCTTCATACAAGCCATAGAGGTGGCCGAATCTTGGTCGTTCTTTGGTGCATGAAGCCCTCTCTCAAGGCGACGGTGGTTGCTGAATTTTCCAGCGACCTAGTTGTGTTGATTACTGATCAATTGGTTGCTAGATCGTTGCCCACATAACGTGCGATCATAGTCTTGAGTCACACAAGCAATCACCTGAGTTAGCGCGCTTCAAGAGTTACTTTTCTATGTTTCCGCAGAAAATTATTGTTGAATGATAAATTGAATGATTACAAACCAAGATCCTGCGCAATGTCATTTCAAGCAAGGGTTGGAATATCGATTGTTCTAGAGTCTAGGCTTGGTCAGAGATTCTGATTCTAGAATGCGTAGCACGAAACGGAGTTTTTGACCGGCCCAGGTAGATAATCTTTCAATTGGTATCAGAGCCTGGTTTTGGGTTTTGTGCTTGTTCAATTTATTACATGGTTTTATTTACAGATGGTCTAGAAATACCGACTATTATGGTTGCGTTTGTATTGTTTTTAATTAAACCCCGGGACATGTCCGGCTTTGGTATTATTATGAATGCTTGTAATAGTATAACCATGTGCTGGAAGCCATGTAGGATTAGATCAAATTTGTAGTAGGATTTTTTCTATGTAATTCAATTTTTTTAATTTTCCAAAAAAGCCTTGTAGTAGGAGAATTAATATTTGTAATCGAAGGCATTATGGTGGGCAACTTGAATTCGTTGGTTTTAGGTTATCGTTAATTCATAAAAATCCAGGAAAACCCAGAACGAATTGCAAGAAGACCAAATAGTTTGGGAAAAGAAGTGAAGGAAGAATCAGAGGTGGGGGCGGCGCCGGCGCCGGTGACGACTCGCCGGCGGGAGCCTTCACCTGCAGCAATTGCCACCGCACAGCACAGCAGTTGCTGCGCGCAGCGTGCTTTGTGGGTGTTGTGCGCTAGCAGCTTGTTTGGTTCGTGCGTTTGGCCCGTTTTTCCTCTAAGTTTTTTTTTTTTAAATTCAAGACTCAATCCATCGAGTGGCGTGACGGGACATGAGATCAAGGCAGAAGATGGAGGTAATTAAAACCATGATAGTCAGGAAATTTATTTTTCGTATTTATTTCCCATATTTATAGTTTTAATTTCTGTGTTGTATTTTAGATGCATGATTTTAAAGCATGACTAGTTTTATGTTTGCACATAACTTAGGATTAGTTAATTGCATGTTAAAACTGGAAAAACCCTCAATTTAAAAATCTAAGTGGGAGTGGGTTGGTTTAATATTCACATAGCCACCATTATGGGTTCATATGTGATGTGGGTGGACTTGCGCTTTAGCATTAGGGCCTTCCTCCATTCAGATGAGTCTAACCACGAGATCGCTAGATTATAAATTTCCAAGTAAGATGACTAGAGTAAATTTAACTAGGAGAAATGCGTTATCCTCTCCATCTGAGGCGCACTATCCTAAGGTAACAAGCTTAAAAGTCACATAATGGCACACACTTAGTGTACAATTTGTAGTATTCCTCCAATCGAGGTTACGCTGCTTATTTGTACGGCTGAAAGCACTGACTATTAGCTACATTTATCAATAGATTGTTTGGTCAGATAGTGTAGTTAATGAACTTGGTTCTTCTCAAATGAATGTGGGTTAGCGTAAACGTCCACACTATCGTGGCTTGCCAGAATCCCGGAGAATGAGATGTCGGTGATTTAAATTATTATTTTTAGGAAATTCAATAATTATTAGAATTTCCTTATTTTTGAAATTCTAGAATAGATCACTAAAACATTGTCTGTTTATTTAATTTACAGTATTCGATATGAAATTCAACCTCTTAGCTACTATATTGAAAGACAACAAACTTATCGGTCCCAATTATGTCGACTGGAGTCGTAACTTGGACATTGTCCTGATAGCAGAGCAGTATAAGTTTTGTGCTCACTGAAGTCTGTCTAGATGTGCCTAACGAGGACTCTCCTCAAAAGGATAGGGATGCCTATAATAGGTGGAGAAAATCGGATGAGAAGGCACGGTGTTACATTCTGGCCTGTGTGTCGAATGTGCTGCAATATCAGCTTCATCCTATGATCTCTGCCTTCAATATGATGGCTCACCTGAGAAAGTTAATGAATACCAAAATGGCTGAGGGCGCATCAGTGAGAGATCATATGCTTCACATGATTAGCAACATCAACGAGGTAGAGGTGTTGGGAGGTGAGATCGACCGGGAAAGTCAGATAGATATCATCTTCCAGAGCTTACCCTCTAGTTTTGAACAGTTTTAGGTTAATTACAATATGAACCAAAGAGTTTACACTCTACCTGAGCTCTTAACAAAGTTGGTGTCGGTCAAATGCATCTTCCATGAGAATAAGCAAGCTTTGGTCACAGTAAAGACTTCAAGTTCTTCTTCTACAACTAAAGGCAAAAACAAAAAGAAGAAAAAGAATGCCAAGAAACTTGCTGCTAAGCCTGAAATCGTAAAGAAGAGCAAGCCCAAAGGCAAGTGCTTCAAGTGGGGGAAAATGGGACACTGGAAATCAAATTGTCCAAATCTTAAAGGTACGATAGTTTCTGCCTTAACTGAGACATGTTTAGCGGTGATTCCCGAAGATACTTGGTGTGTGGATTCAGGTGCCACTGACCATGTTTGTAATTCTTTGAAGGGGTTCCAAGTAACCCAGAAGCTTAGAGAAGGCAAGCTGGACAACTACTTGGGCGACACTACAAAAGTGTCAGTAGAAGCAGTGGGAGTAGTTAGTTTATTTTTCGAAAATCATAGACTAGATTTAGTTAATTGTCTTCATGTACCGAGTTTTCAAAAAAACCTTGTTTTAGTTTTTAAACTCTTGAATAATAGTTATAAGTTTATTTTTTCTAATAATTCTGTTGTTATTAGAAAAGATGGGAAACTTATTTGTTCTGGTTCATTAGCTAACAATTTGTTTATAATTAAGTCAAACTCCCCTGTTGTGCAAAACATAGAGATAGATAGCGCATCATCTAACACTAATAAGAGGAAAGAATTTTCTAAAACGAATCAAACCTATCTTTGGCAACTCAATCTAGGTCATATAAACCATAGTATGATTCAAAGGTTGGTTAATGATAGACCTTTAAGTTCATTAGAGATTGACAGTTATTCAACCTGTGAATCTTCGTTAGAAGGTAAGATGACCAAGAGACCTTTTAAGGCAAAAGGTTATAGATCCAAAGAAGTATTAGAGTTAATTCACTCTGACCTTTGTGGACCTATTTCGGTCCAAGCATGAGGTAGGTTTGAGTATTTCGTGACGTTCATGGATGATTACTCAAGGTATGGGTACATTTACCTAATGCGCCACAAGTCTGAATGCTTTCGTAAATTCAAAGAGTATCGGGTAGATATGGAGAAGTATCATGGTAAGAGTATCAAGACACTATGATCAGATCGTGGTGGGGAGTCCCTGTCCCACGAATTTCGAGAATACCTCAGCAAAGTTAGAATTCAGTCTCAATTGTCCGCACCTGGAACACCACAGCAGAACGGTGTAGCGGAAATAAGGAACCGAACTCTCATGGAAATGGTTAGGTCAATGATGAGTTATAGTGATTTGTCGAGTTCGTTCTGAGGATATGCCTTAGAAACAGCAATGTACATCTTTAATCTTGTACCATCTAAAACTGTACATTCAACCCCAGTAGAGTTGTGAAACGGGCGTAAGCCCAGTCTAAGACATCTCAAAATTTGGGGTTGCCCAACACATGTGCTTAAGGCAGATACGGGTAAGTTAGATACAAGAACTGAAGTTATGTTGTTTGTAGGATATCCTAGGGGAATGAAAGGTGGTCTGTTCTATAGTCCTAAAGATCAGAAGGTGATAGTTAGCACTAACGCAAGATTTTAGTAGAAGATTATATCCCATATCACAAGCCTAAGAGCAAGATAGTACTAGAAGAGCTTAGGAGACAAACTGATTATCCTGATGCACCTACACAGTCGGTGCCTCATCATAGTGGGAGGGTTGTAAGATAGCCCGACAGGTTCATTGGCGTGGGAGAGGCCTCAGACCTTGTCCCAGGTGCTCCTGAGCTTGACCCAGTAAACTACAATGAGACTCTCTGAGATAAAGATGCAGAATCTTGCCGACAGGCAATAATATCCGAGATGGGGTCAATGGGTTTAAGTCAGGGAGCTTATAAACCTGCCTAATGGGTTTAAGCCCATTGGATGTAAGTGGGTCTACAAACGCAAGAGAGGACCTGACGAAAAGGTTAAAACCTTTAAAGCTAGGCTTGTGGCGAAGGGGTATACTTAGAAAGAGGGAATCGATTATAAGGAAACCTTCTCCCCTGTAGCCATGCTTAAGTCAATTTGGATTCTTTTGGCCATATTTGCTAATTTAGATTATGAGATATGGTATATGGATGTCAAGATAGCTTTCCTTAATGGAAGTCTTGAGAAAACCATCTTCATGCAGCAACCTGAGGGGTTCGTTGAGAAAAGCCAAGAGCATAAGGTTTGCAGGCTTAAGAAGCCTATTTACGGACTTAAGCAGGCATCCAGATCTTAGAACATCTGGTTTGATGAGGTAATCCAGTCCTACGAATTTACTCAATGTCCGGATGAACAATGTGTGTATCACAAACGTGATGCTAACGCGGTGGTGTTTCTTGTGCTTTACGTAGATGACATTCTATTGATTGACAACAACAAGAAAATGTTATCATACATAAAGGCATGGCTGTCAAAACAGTTTGATATGAAGGAATTAGAAGAAGTGGGACATATCCTTGGGATCAAGATAATTCGAGATCGTAGGAAATGTTCATTAACGCTTTCCCAAGCTTCATACATAGATACGATTCTGGCCCGTTTTAACATGCAGAACTCCAAGAAAGGTTTTCTACCTTTCAAACACGGAGTGCATCTATCTAAAGAACAGTTTCCAAAGACTGTTAAGGAGATAGAATCCATGAAGTTAGTTCCTCATGCTTCGGCAGTAGGAAGTCTCATGTACGTCATATTGTGTATAAGGTCTGATATCTGTTATGTCATTGGCATTGTAAGCAGATATCAAAGTAACCCCGGGAAAGATCATTGGGAGGCAGTAAAATGCATTCTCAAGTATTTGCACAGAACGAGAGACCAATTGTTGGTCTATCAGGCACCTGAGCTGCTATCCCGAGGTTACACAGATTTATATTTCTAAGGTGGCAAGGACAATAGCAAGTCTACCACAAGGTATGTGTGTACGCTGGGAGGTGGAGCCATAGTTTGGCGGAGTGTCAAGCAGAAATACGTGGAAAACTCTACCATGGAGACTGAATACATTGCCGTATCAGAGGCAGCGAAAAAAGCAGTATGGCTCAATAACTTCCTAGTGGACTTTAACGTGATTCCTGGTTTGCATAAGTCAATCACAGTGTACTGTGATAACAACAGTGCAGTAGCAAACTCGAAAGAACCTCAAGCCCACAAGGCGAGTAAACACATACAGCTCAAGTACCACCTGATACGAGATATCGTTAAAAGGGACGATGTGGTCAAGGCTAAGATAGCATCGGAGGATAACCTTACAGATCCGTTCACAAAAACATTGACTTCAAAAGTCTTTGAGGTTCACGTAGAGGGTATGGGGATCAGATACTTATGAGAGCCATGATAGTTTTTCTAGATATATTGAAGAGTGTAAAGATTAAATGTAGTTATGTACTTAAAGCACAACATAAGTATTAGTGGGAGATTGTTAGGTTTAAATACTAAAGCTAATATATCGATTTAATGTTTTGGTTTCTATGTTGTGCATATTTGTCCATGTATATTATGTAGTTAGATGATGAGGTGTCTGGTGTGACATAGTAGATCTCATCACTGGTTAAAAGACATAATATATAAATGAGGTTCGTAACCGAGACAGTTTTGGATAAGCTGTCAGTTTAGGTTATTATGTGATTCAGATAATTGGTTGTCTAAACTAATTGAATCATGTAGATATGCCCGGGGCGATTAGGCATTGGTGTCGTGTGCACGCAGGTGTTGGTGGGACCAGGCGCTAGCGCCCAGGGGACGTCGGACTCTGAATCTTCATCAATTTGCGAATTTCAAAATTGTTCTCTTTAAAATTCAATCTTGCATGATTTCTTTCTTTTTTCAGCAAAAGTCTTTAAGTTTTATCAAAATCTCCAAAGTGTCTTCTTACTACAAAACCATGAAAATCCAACTATAAGTGCATTAAAATCTCATAAAATATGTCATATTCATTGAAAACCAACTAAAAGTAAGCTAAACATGCATGATTTTAAGTAATAAAAAGGTATATTTTGGAGTCACGTCACCTACCTTAGGCACAGAAGTAGAATTGACTGAGACTAAAGCTTGTTTCATCTCTTGAAACAAACCTTCAGCTGAAACCAACTCTGCCAAGAGCTCAGATAAACTATACGTTCTCTTATTCATGTTATAGTTCAGTCGAAACTGCTCAAAGCTTTGAGGCAAGCTCTGGAGGACAATGTCGACCTGGGTTTCACCATCGATTTCACCTCCCAGAACCTCAATCTCGTTGCTATTACTGATCATATCAAGAACGTGACCTCTTATAGGAGTACCCTCAGCTATCTTACTAGTCAATAGTTTTTGCATATTTGTTTGCATAGCCGCACGACCTTGATGACTGAACATTTCTCTCAGATCGCCCACCATGTCAAAAGTGGAGATCATCGCCTAATGCTGATGTTACAGAACATTTGACATTGAAGCCAAAATATAACACAGTGCCATCTCATCTGATTTTCTCCACCTCTGATAGGTTAACCTTTACTCTTCAGTCAACTCGTCATTTGGCGTATCTGGGCACACCTCAGTGAGCACGAATTTATACCCCTCATCCGTTAGGAAAATATCCAAATTATGTTTCTAATTGATATAATTTGGACCAATGAGTTTGTTCTCTTTAAGTATTACAACTAATGGATTAAATTCCATATCGATAATTGAAAATTAAGTAAATAGAAAATGCTTCAGAAAACATAAAATTCAAAAATTACATATTAATTAAATCCACCGATATCTCATTCACTGGGATTTGCACAAGCCACGATGGTGTGGACATTTATGCTAGTCCACATTCGTTCGAGAATAACCTAGTTCATTAATCTCATAATCTAACTAAACGACCTATTGACTAACGAGACTAATAGTCAGTTACTTTAAGCCTTACACAAGAGCAGCGTAACCTCGATGGGAGAAATACTACAAATTGTACAATAAGTGTTTTCCATCACGTGACTTCTAAGTTTGTTACTTCAGATAGCGCACCTCAGATGGAGAGGGTATCGCATTTGTCTAGTTTAATTTACTTAGTCATCCTTTTAGAAATTCATTCTAGTGATCTATAGATCTGACTCATCCGATATGGAGGAAGACCCTAATACCAACATGCAAGTCAAACCACATCACTTATGAACCCTTTGAAGGAAACAGAACTAGCCCGGGCTAAACCGAAAACCTCACTTTCGTGCAATGCATTCCAGAATCAGAGACTTTCGATCTGGCTTAGGCTAAAATTCATTTTCACTGAATGGATCTAAGTTTATACTAGTTTGATCTATTAAAATGACACGCAAAAATTAAATCTTTAAAATAAAGTAGAAACCTTTAAAGATTATAACTTTGAAGTGTGTCCCTCACAAATATAGAAAACCCACGAAATCCACTAAAAGATCCTCTGGATGACTCCAAGAACTCTGAGATCATGTGGGCAATCAACTACGGAGTGGCTAATAGCACGATCTAAGAAATCCAAAGAAACCCACTTCAAGAAACTCACAAATCTGAAAAGTAGATTCAGCATGGGAACAAATCCTAATCTGAAAACCCACTTCAGGAATGACCTTTGCTCTTAGATCTAGACTTTGGTGAACCCGAATGAATGAGCCAAAGGATCAGCACAATAAGAGGATCAAAACCCAAAGAAAAAACTGGCCAAAAACTACCAAAACCAGCAGCCAAAGACAACACCGGAAATGGCGCCGAAAAACTGATCACAGCGGCGTGGCGGAAAAAACACAATGGTTGGCCGGTCAAAAAAAGAAATTGAAGGCCCACTTGGGTTCTCTAGGATCCGGGCTTGAGTTCCTCGAACAAGAAAGATCACAAACTGACTTTGAAAGAGAAATCTCAACGAAGGAGATGAAGTTCTCTCTCTAGGCTACACTAAGGCTAATTTGCCAACAAAGGTTTCTTAGTGTCTTGGTGCCTAACATTAGTTATTTATAGGGAGCTCTAAAGGAGACCTAGTGGGCTTTTGAGTTGGGCCATAATGTTTGACTATTGTTGAACCCTTAGTCTTCCCTAGACTAATCAACTCCAATCGACCCTTTCGAATTAATTTCTTAATTCACTTCGTTAATTAAAATTTAATCGAACCTTTAGGATTATTTCGTATAACCCACTTTGTCAATTAAATTAATTAAACCTTTAGAATTAATTAATTCACTTTGTCGATTAGTCAAACGCATAATTAGTCGTACCACTAACGGATCAATTATGGAACTACCGCTCAAAAATGACTCTACATCCCGCTCACTTTATTATTCTTCTATCACCCCACATCAAAGATCTAGTGCTCGTCGATTCATCAATTTACTAACAAATTAATTTATCGACTTATTGGTATCCAAGATTAGTACCACTCGACTTTCTTCTCATACCGGACGTAAAGTCCACTGGCCAGATTTGTATAATAAACCTTAAAAGCTCATCTCGGGAGCACCATCAACCCGGTGAACCGGTATATGTATTCTTTTGGCTGGCAATGGCACACAAAAAAGCTAAACACCGCACCAAGATATAGGCCTCAATTGACCGCACCTTATTTGACAGAGGAGGGTATTCAGTCCCAGTTGTCTGCACCTGGCACACCCTAGCAGAATGGTGTAGCAGAGAGGAGGAACGTGACTCTTATGGATATGGTTAAATCGATGATGAGTTATAGTGAGTTGCTCATCTCGTTTTGGGGTTATGCCTTAGAGACAGCATGTTTTGTTCTTAACCTTGTACCATCTAAGTCTGTGCCTTTAACCCCAATGGAGTTGTGGACTGGGCAAAATCCTAGTCTGAGACATCTGCTTAAGGCAGATGCAGGTAAGTTAGACGCGAGAACAAAGGTTATGCTATTTATAGGCTACCCAAAGAAACGAAAGGTGGTCTATTTTATCGTTCTCAGGATCAGAAGTTGGTGATTAGCACCAATGCCAGATTTCTTGGGAGGACTATATTTTACATCACAAGGCAAGTAGCAAGGTAGTATTGGAAGAGTTTAGGGGTCAGTTGAGTATTCCAGATGCACAAGTACAGGATGACACACCACAGAGTACTACATGCACTATCACAGATGATGCTCTTACACACAACTGTGCGTCATTGTAATGGGAGGGTTGTCAGATAGCCCGAGAGGTATATGGGTTTGGGTGAGTCTTCGGACTTTATCCCTGGTGCCCAAGAACCAGACCCAGTTAGCTACAATGAGGCTCTCAATGATAAATATATAGATTCTTAGCAGAGGGCGATGATTTCTGAGATGGGTTCTGTGGACTCAAATCAGGTCTGGGAACTGGTAGACCTTCCTGATGGGTTTCGGCCTATTGGGTGTAAATGGGTTTACAAGCGAAAGAGATGATCTAATGGGAAGGTTGAGATCTTCAAGGCTAGGCTTGTGGTGAAAGGGTATACTCAGAAAAAGGGTATCGATTATGAGAAGACCTTTTCCCCGATAGCTATGCTTAAGTCGATCTGGATTCTATTGGCCATAGCTGCTCATATGGACTGTGAGATTTGGCAGATGGACGTCAAGACATCTTTCCTTAGTAGAAGTCTTGAGGAGACCATCTTTATGCAGCAGCCAGAGGGTTTCATTGTTCAGGGCCAAGAGCACAAGGTATGCAGGCTCAAGAGGTCCATTTCAAGCATCCAGATCTTAGAATATCCATTTTGATGAGGTTATCCAGTCCTATGGATTCACTCAGTATCCGGATGAGCAATGTGCATAACACAGGTGTGATGGTGATTTGGTGGTGTTCCTCATACTTTACGTAGATGACATCCTTCTGATTGGCAACAGTAAGAATGTGTTGTCAGATATAAAGGTATGGTTGTCCAGGCAATTTGATATGAAGGACTTGGGAGAGGTTGGGTATATCCTTGGGATCAAGATTATTCGAGATCGTAGGAGGCGTTCTCTAACACTCTCTCAAGCTTCATCATAGACACGATTCTGGCCCATTTTAACATACAGAACTCCAAGAAGGGTCACTACCCTTCAGGCATGAAGTGCATTTATCAAAGTATCAGTGTGAGGAGATAGATGTCGTGAAAGCGGTACCCTATGCATCTACAGTGGGTAGTCTTATGTATGCTATGTTATGTACTAGGCCTGATATTTGCTTTGTAGTTGGCATGGTCAGCAGATATCAGAGTAACCCTATGAAGGCTCATTGGGAGGCAGTCAAATGCATTCTCTAGTACTTGCGCAGGATGAGAGATCATGTCCTAGTTTATAGAGCGCAGGAGCTAGTACCATTGGGTTATACAGATTCGGACTTTCAATGTGATATGGACAAGAGTAAGTCTACCTCTAGGTTTGTGTTTACTCTAGGAGGTGGAGCCATAATATGGCGGAGTGTCAAGCAGAAATACGTAGCGGACTCCACCATGGAGGTTGAGTACGTTGCCACATCAGAGGCAGCGAAAGAAGCTGTATGGCTCAAGAACTTCCTAGTGGACTTAGATGTAGTCCCTGAGTTGCCAAGGTCTATCACAATTTATTGTGATAACAATGGTGATGTTGCTAACTCAAGGGAACCACGAGCCCACAAGGTGAGTAAACACATAGAGCGCAAGTACCACCTGATACGAGAGATCGTAAAGAGCAGAGACTTGATTGTGGCCAAGATAGCACCAGGAGACAACCTTGTAGATCCTTTCACAAAGCCTTTGACCCCAAAGGTCTTTGAGACATGTGGAGGGCATGGGAGTCATATTTTCAAGGAATCCATCTGAGTGAGCTTTAAGGGTGTTCTGTAGTTTTCATTATGATAGCAGTGTAATAAATTTGAGACATGTAGAGGGCATGGGAGTCAGATTTTCAAGGGATCCATCTGAGTGAGCTTTAAGGGTGTTCTGTAGTTTTCATTATGACAGTAGTGTAATAAAGTGGGTTGAACAGTGTTTTTGTACATTAGAGCATAGCTTTGAGTATTAGTGGGAGATTGTTAGTTTTGAATACTAGAAAGGCCCAACTCAAAAGCCCATTAGGTCTTCTTTGGAGCTACCTATAAATAGCTAATGTTAGGAACATAAGACATAAGAAACCTTCGTAGGCAAATTAGCCTTAGAGTGAGAAAGTCAAGCCTAGAGAGAGAACTTCATCTTCTTCGTTGAGATTTCTCTTTAGAAGTTGGTTTGTGATCTTTCTTTTTCGAGGAACTCAAGCCCAGATCCTAGAGAACCCAAGTGGCTTTTCATTTTCCATCTCCGAATAGCTGATCGCTGCAAATCGTCGTTTGTCGCGCCGTCATGATCGCTGAATTTCGGCGTTGATTCTGGCGGCCAATTTTGGTGTTTTTTGGCCAGCATTTTCTTTGGGCTTTGATACTTTTGTTACGCTGATCCTTTGGCTCGTTCTTCGGGTTCGCCAAAGTCTAGATCTATGAGCAAAGGTCATTCCTGAAGTGGGTTTTCAGATTAGGATCAGTTTCCGGGCTAAATCTATTTTTCAGATTTGTGAGTTTCTTGAAGTGGGTTTCTTTGGATTTCTTAGATCGTGCTATTAGCCACTCCATAGTTGATTGCCCACTTGATCTCGGAGTTGTTGGAGTCATCCAGATGATCTTTTAGTGGATTTCACAGGTTTTCTATATTTACGAGGGACACGCTTCAAAGGTATAATCTTTAAATGTTTCCGCTTTAATTTAAAGATTCAATTTTTGTGTGTCGTTTTAATAGATCGAATTAGTATAAGTCTAGATCCGTTCAGGGGAAATGAATTTTAGCCTGAGCTGAATCGAAAGTCTCTGATTCTGGAATGCATTGCACAAAAGTGAGATTTTCGGTTTAGCCCAGGCTAGTTCTGTTTCCTTCATAAGGAACTGTCTTCATCACTTCTATCTCCTCAACAGTGTTTGGATACTGCTCTTTAGATAGATACACTCCGTGTGTGAAAGTTAAGAAACCTTTCTTGGAGTTCTGTATGTTAAAACGAGCCAGAATCGTGTCTATGTATAAAGCCTGGGAAAGCGTCAAGGAACGTTTTCTATGATCTCAAATAATTTTGATCCCAAGGATATGTCCAGCTTCTCCCAAGTCCTTTATATCAAACTACTTAGACAGCTATGCATTTACGTCTGATAATATTTTCTTACTATTGCCAATAAGAAGAATATCATCTAAGTAAAGTACAAAAAAACCACTGCATTTTCGTCATGCCTGCAGTACACACACTGCTCATCCTGACACTGAGTAAATCCATAGGATTGGATTACTTCATCAAACCGGATGTTCCAATATCTGGATGATTGCTTAAGTCCGTATATGGACTTCTTAAGCTTGCAAACCTTATGCTCTTGGCCTTTTGCAATAGATCCCTCTGGTTGCTGCATGAAGATGGTTTCCTCCAGACTTCCGTTAAGGAAAGCTATCTTGATATCTATCTGTCATATCCCATAATCTAAATGAGCAGCTATGGCCAAGAGTATCCGGATCGACTTAAGCATAGCCACCGGGGAGAAGGTTTTCTCATAATCGATTCTCTCTTTCTGAGTATCCCCTTTGCCACAAGCCTAGCTTTAAAGGTTTCAACCTTTTTGTCAGTTCATCTCTTCCGTTTGTAGACCCACCTGCATCCAATTGGTTTAAAACCATTAGGCAGGTTCACAAGCTCCCAGACTTGATTGGAATCCATTAACCCCATATATGATTTCATTGCCTTCTGCCATTATTCTGCATCTTTATCTCGGAGAGTCTCATTGTAGTTCACCAGGTCTGGTTCTGCACACCTGGGATAAAATAAAAGGATTCTCCCAAGCCCACGTGCCTCTTGGGTTGTCTTACAACCCTTCCACTACAATGAACCATCACCCATGTAGGCGCATCATCTGTGATATCTTGTGCAGTATTCTATGGTTTATCTACTTGTACTGGTGCAACAGGAGTAGTGGATTGTCCTCTAAGTTTCTCTAGTACGATTTCGCTACTGGGCTTATGATCTAGAATATAGTCCTTTTCTAAGAATCTGGCGTTAGTACTAACTACCACCTTCTGATCTTTAGGACTATAGAATAAACCACATTTCGTTCCTTTGGGGTATCCTACAAACAGCATTACTTCTATTCTTGCATCTAACTTACTTGCATCTGCCTTAAGCACATGTGCTGGACAACCCCAGATTCTGAGGTGTCTGACACTGGGTTTTCGCCCAGACCACGACTCCACAGGGGTTGAAGGCACGGATTTAGATGGTACAAGATTTAGAATGTATGTAACTTTTTCTAAGGCATATCCCCAAAACGAATTCGAAAAATCACTAAAACTCATCATTGATATAACCATTTCCATAAGAGTTCTATTTCTCCGTTCTGCCACACCATTCTACTGTGGTATGCCAGGTGCAGATAACTGAGACAAAATACCTACTTCTACTAGATAATTTTGAAAATTAGTGGACAAGTACTCACCACCACGATATGATCGCATTGTATCAATACTTTTACCATGATGCTTCCCACATCTGCCAGATACTTTTTAAACATGTCAAAGCACTCAGACTTGTGGTGCATCAAATAAATGTATTCGTACACCGAGTAATCATCTATTAATATCACAAAATACTCAAAACCTCCTCGAGCTTGAATAGACATTGGTCCACGCAAGTCATAATGAACCAGCTCTAGTACTTCTTTGGCCCGATACCTCTTTGCCATAAAAGGCATCTTGGTCATCTTTGTTGGTTTTGAATACTAAAGCTTTGCTTGTATTAAATTATTTCCCAGTTTATATATCGATTGAATGTTTTAGTTAAATTGTTTATATGTCTTATATATGATGTTCATTTATATTATGTAATTAGATGATGAGGTGTCTGGCGTGACACAATAGATCTCATCATTGGTTAAAAGACATAATATATAAATGAGGTTCATAACTGAGACAGTTTTGGACACACTATCAGTTTAGGTTATTATGTGATTCAGAAAATTGGTTTGTCTAAACTAATTGAATATTATAGATATGCTCGGGGCATACTGAACTTGACCATTTATGATGAATTGTTTTGTACTGATTTAATAGACTATTCAATCCTTTCATTTTATCTCTAAATCCCTAAACTTGAGCAGGCATGAGAGTTAGACATAGTGTACTTTGATCTACCAAAGAGTGAAGTCACTTGAGGCCAATAGTCTCGGTAGGTTGGGTGCACGTGTTTAGTTACTTCGTGTGTTGTTGCTTGTCGAAAGAAAACCATGTACCGGTGCATCTGGGGTGATGGTGCTCCCGAGATGAGCTCGTTGTGTTTATTATAATAAACCTGGTTGGTGGACTTATGTTCGATATAGTAAAAAGGTCGAGTGGTACTAGTTTCGGATTATAAGAAGTTAATTATTAATTTATCAGTAAATTAATAAATTAATGAGCACTAGATCTTTGATATTGAGAGATTAAAGAATAATTAATTTAGTTGTTCCAGAAGCAATTATGGTGTAGGATGGTAGTGCCATAACTAATCCATTAGTGGTACAATTAATTATGTTTTGGGTAATTGACAAAGGTAGATTTAATTAATTAAGAGATTAATTAATCCTTGTGTCAATTGGTTGTGAATCAGACCAGGAACTGGATTGAGGATAAGTGAATCCTTGTGTCAGTTGGTTGTGAATCGGACCAAGAACTGGATTAAAGATAAGTGAATCCTTGTGTCAGTTGGATGTGAATCAGTCCAGGAACAGGATTGATGTAAAACACAAACCCAATAGGAAGATAAATCCTAAACCAACTTGGGGTCTCTCTTGTAACTCTATAAATATACAAGAGATTAGCAATTCACAAACACAATTCATAGTTTCATAATTCAAGAAACTTAGAGAGAGAATTTCTAGGAATTCTTCCTCGCAGTCAGTTTTCTTCCTCAAAGTCTCGGCGGTTTGGTTTTTCCTCAGGCAGCCGGTGGTTGATAAACTTGATCGCACCAGGCGGCACGTGGAGAATCGGCGAACGACGCGTGGAGTTGGTCGTCGGCTTGTTTTCCTGGTGATTGTGGTGATTTTTGCTGATCATTGATTCGTTGGTTCATTGCCCACACAACATACGAGCTGGTCTTGAGTCATACAAGTGATCACCTAAGTACACGCTTGAAGAGGTAATTCTTAAATTTCCACTTTAATTAAGAATTTATCGTTGTGTGACAAATCAAATAAGTAGAAGCTAAGATCATGCGCAATGGTATTTCAATCAAGGGTTAGAATAGTAATTGCGCTAGAGCTTGTTTCTTCTCTTGAAATAAACCTTCAGCTGAAACCAACTCTGCCAAGAGCTAGGATAAACTATACGCTCTCTGATTCACGTTATAGTTCAGTCAAAACTGCTCAAAACTTTGAGGCAAGCTCTGGAGGATGATGTCGACTTGGGTTTCACCATTGATTTCACCACCCAAAACCTCAATCTCATTGATATTATTGATCATCTCAAGAACGTGATCTCTCACATGAGTACCCTCAGCCATCTTGCTAGTCATTAGTTTTTGCATAGCTGTTTGCCTAGCTGCACGACCTTGATGACCGGATATTTCTCTCAGATTAGCCACCATGCCAAAAGCAGAGATCATTGCCTGATGCTGATGTTGCAGAACATTTGACATTGAAGCCAAAATGTAACACCGCGCCATCTCATATGATTTTCTCCACCTCTGATAGGCTAACCTTTGCTTTTCAGTCGACTCATCATTCGGCGTATCTAGGCACACCTCAGTGAGCACGAATTTATGCCCCTCAGCTATTATGACAATATCCAAAAATACATTTCCAATCGATATAATTTGGATCGGTGAGTTTGTTCTCTTTAAGTACTACAGCTAATAGATTAAACGCCATATCGGTAACTGAAAATTAAATAAGCAGAAAATGCTTCGAAAAACATAAAATTCAAAAATTACATATTGATTCCCTCAAACAGTATTTAATTGAATCCACCGACATCTCGTTCACCGGGATTTGTGCAAGCCACTATGGTGTGGACATTTATGCTAGTCTACATTCGTTCAAGAATAACCTAGTTCATTAGTCTCATTATCTAACCAAATGACCTATTGACCAATGAGACTAATAGTCAGTTACTTTTAGCCGTACACAAGAGCAGTGTAACCTCGATGGGAGGAATACTATAAATTGTACACTAAGTGTTTGCCATCATGTGACTTCTAAGTTTATTACTTCAGATAGTGCGCTTCAGATGGAGAGGGTATCGCATTTCTCTATTTTAATTCACTATAGTCATCCTTTTAGAAATTCATTCTAGTGATCTGTAGATTTGACTCATCCGATATTAAGAAAAGCCCTAATGCCAACACGAAAGTCAAACCACATCATTTATGAACCCGTAATGGAGGTCATGGGATTATTTACCAACCCGCTCTCACTTAGATTCTTAAAATAAGGGTTTTTTCGATTTTAACATGCCATTAACTATTCTAAGTTATGTGCATTCTAAAAAACTATGTTTTAATTATGCAATAAAATAAAGCACAAATCACAACATATAAACATGCAATTTCAAAGCAATAAATACAGGAAATAAATACGAAATAAAATTTCTCGACTATTATGGTTTTCAAAAACTGCATGCCACTTCCATCTGTTGTCTTGTCTACATGTCCCGTCACACCACTCTTATGGATAGAGTCTTGATCTTGGATATCTCAGTGCTAACCGAAAAAAAAGCTTCACGCAATAATGCACGACGCCGCACACCAGCCGCGAGGAGACTGCGAGAAAGCCACGATGCGGGCTATGCTATCGCGGCCTACCCACAGTCGCACTCCTCAGTGGCGCATTGCTGCTGCCAGCGGCCACCTATTCGCGTGTATCTACATGCATTGGTGACCGCCGACGCGGCACGCACCAGTGATGACATTTTCGCTATTCCAATTTCCCGATCCACTCTAACTCGTTATTTGGTCTTCTTGCAATTCACCTGAGTTTTCTCAATTTTCTATACAATCCTTGGAATCACCCAAATTGCATTAAACCAAAACCCATGAATCCAAATTGCCCACATCAACGTCTTCGAATTACATATTTTCCTAAATGCAAGGCTTAATTTTCTAGGAAAATAAAATCGATAATTACATAGAAAAAATCTTACAACAGATTTAATCTAATCCTACACGGCTTCCAGTGCGTGGTTTTACGATTACAAGTATTTATATCAAAAAACGAACCCGGACATGTCCCAGGGTTTAATAAAACATAAATGCATAAACCATAATAGTCGGGACAATTAACCACCTGCAAAACCATGTAATCAAATCAAACAAAAAGTAATTGAGAACCTAAGCTTTGATACCAATTAAAAGTTCTCGCACTTATTCTGGTCCAGTCAAAAATTTTCATTCGTGCAATCCGACTAGAAAACTTTCAACCAAACCCAAAGCACGTTCGTACTATTCTGATTTCATCTATAAAGATTTTGGTTCGTGCAATCCGATGTGAAATCTCACAGAAATCTATAGTATAGGATCTTGGATTACTTTAATTCAATTCGACAAGCAACAATAATACAATACGTAAATAAAAGTGAAGGATTAAGAATTGACCTTTGAAGTGTGAACCTGAGAATTCGCTTATATTTCCTAAGGCTTATCCGGACATTGTTTGGGCAACGATCTACCAAACAATCTAAATCAAACCCTGACAGATATAACGCACAAAATTTATTGAAGAATTGCACCCCCGCCGCTACGCAACTCAACGCGCTGTCGCAGTAAAACCCATGCACCGCAGGTGGAGATCTCATGCACCGCTGCTTCGGAAAACACCTCTCGTTGTTGTCCCGGAAAAACCACCATCCGCCGCTGCCTTTAGAAGAAGCCACTGCTGGGATTTTGCTCCGAGGACTCACGCGCCAAATTCTCTCTCTAGAATTTGTGTTCTGTCTCTTATGACTGTTGTGTGTCTTCTGGGGCTGATTCATGTGTCTTATATATAGGGTTACAAGGGAGACCTCAAGTGGGCTTGGGTTTGGCCTTCCTGTTGGGTTTATGTTTCACTAATTCCAATCCTTCTCTTGAACTAATTAGCAACCAACTGACACAAGGATTTAATTAATTAATTAATTAATTTCACTTAGTCAATTAACCCAACACATAATTAATCGTACCACTAACGGATTAATTATGAAACTACTGTCCAAACCAAATAATGCTTCCCGTTTCACTAAATTACATATTCATTAATCTTTCTGTGTCAAAGATATAATGCTCGTCGATTCATTCATTTACTGATAAATTCATTCATCAACTTATTTAACTGAGATTAGTACCACTCGACCTTATTACTATACCGGACATAAGTCCACTAGCCAGATTTAGTATAATAATCTTTTCGTGCTCATCTCGAGAGCACTATTACCCCGGATACACTGGTACACGGTTTTCTTTCGACTCGCGATAGCACACTAAACAACCAAACACGCGCACCCAACGTATCGAGATTATAGGCCTTAAACGACCGCACTCTTTAGCAGATTAAAGCACACTAGCTCAATCCTCGTGCCTATCCTCGTCTAGGGATTAAGAGACAGAATACAAGGCTCAAATTAACTACGACAGATTAGTACAAGGTAATTCAATCCTAATCGGTCCTGCTCAATATGCCCCGGGCATATCTGTATGATTCAATTAGATTAGACAAACTGATTTCAGAATCACACAATGACTTAAATCGACAGTATGTCCAAACTGTCTTAGTTACGAGTCTAGTTTATATATCATAACTTAACCAATGATGAGATCCAATGTGTCACACCAAACACCTCATTATCTAGTCATATGATATAAAGGGACTTTATACGTAAATATGAAATAATTAACTAAAACAAATTCAATCGATATATCAGGGAAATAGTTTTTCAAACAAGCAAAGCTTTTTAGTATTCAAAAATAACACATAGTTGGACCGAGATTGTGTATTTCCCTTCCCCTAGGTGAGTCACAATCCATAATGGGATTCTGTTTCTCTTCGAAAAAATATCAAGACCCATGAACTGCAAAATAAGTTAAACAACCGGACAGGAACGAACCCGATATAATCGCACCTATCCAATGTAATATGACACAACCCAAACTCAAATGGTGGCCGAATCTCCTCCTAAAACTCAACCCTATTTCCCAATCTTGCTATTTTTGTGCATTGTTAAATGTTAGCCACTGTATGTATGCTTTCCTGCCTATTAATCAAAAGAAAATTAAATCTTTACAAGGTATAGTTGCTCTCTGTGGGATTGACACCTATTCTACTACACGGGGTCTTGGAATCCCTTAGTGTGGAAAATTAGGTTTTATTTTGGTGTCTTTTTCGCACTCCAATATTCAAGAAAAATTATATTTTCAATAAGAAACTAAAAGTTGGCTCTGCCCAATTCTACTGAATGCATGCTTATTTATACTACGAAGAATTTTTCTGTTGATGCTAGAGTTGCTTCACAAGTTGGGTTAGTTCACGTGAAGAATGGTCCCATCTTCACGAATATATTCGTCTACGTTTGCTTCAATGGCTGAAATTCAATCCTTTTAACTAAGACTGATTGCTGAATGGATGCTTGGTTGTATTCTGATGCATGTGAAATTATTCTGCGAATATATTCCTTGGTTTTTATCCTGATATGCTACTGTTGCCTTCTTTTTTGGACTGTTCCACTTCTGCTTTTCTATTTTGTAGTGTTCTTCTTCAGTATTCTGCTGCTTTAGTCTGAAAACCAATATTCTATATCCACGTATTCATTATCTTCTTATTCTTCTTCTTCTTCTTCTTCTTCTTCTTCTTCTTCTTCTTCTTCTTCTTCTTCATGTAGTGATGAATAGTTTTCCAATTCCTGTGTATTTATTGGATCATATGGGTAAACACATAGCTGGATTTTTTACATTTGTCCATCATCATCAATTTTCAATTATTCAATTCTAGTTATATTAAAAATGATATCTTCTTTTTTTTATCATTCTGTCATAGTAAATTTGATTATGCAATCATCCTCCTGGAATGATTTTCTTTCCAATTTCTCGATTAAATAGCTGACTGGTATAATTCTGCTTTTTTTGGGCATTATAATGCCTCTTCTTTTGAACTTTTCCTTGAATTCATCTGCAAAATATTCCTGCATTTGAAGATGATCCTTTACTTGATACTACCTTAATATTGTTGGACTTTTCTCTTAATTTTTTGAATTCCAAGAATTCTTGATATTCAAGGAACTCATTATCTTGTTGAAATTTCTGCTTCAGAGATAAAGATAAGGCAGGTTTAGTGATTGGTATTTTCCCCTTATCAGGAGATTCATATTGTATCGAAGTTCTTGGGTGAACGTGAGTTCTTTGTTGTACTGGGGCTTTCTCGAGCTGCACTCTTTTCAATTAATTTTTGTTCATCAAAATAAATCTGAACTTGGTCCTGATTTAGCTTGGGGGTCACCCACCACTTGATCTTAAATTCTTAAACAAGAGACAGGGGCAGAGACTTCTGAAAATGCTGAACTAATTTAAAATTCCAACAAAGGATCCATAGAATCCTCATTCTGATGTGAAACTGAGTGCAAATTCTGGGATTTCTCCTTCAATTCTTCTGCTGAACATCTAAATTGCCATTTTAGCATCTGGAGGGTAAATGTCTTCCATAATATTGACACCATTCATAAAACTAAATGGGCATGTTATCAAAATCCCCAATAAAAGTTTAATGAAAGGTGTAAAACCAGGAATGATTAAATGGCCTGAAAAGAAATGCTTTGAACCATGCATCTTTATAATCTTTATAAGAATTCCCTTTTAGTGATTATCTTCTTGTTTCTTTACTCTAAGTATGGATGACAAAAATATGCACAAATAAGTAACCAATTAGATAATCACAAATAACCAAAAAAAAATCAACTTTCAAATTTCAAATTCAAGTTTGCTCGTAGTTATATAATTACAAATTTCAAAAAAAATGTAATTTCAAAATTCAAACTTTGAATTTCAAAATTATGCACGTAACTTTTTTTTTTTTTTTTTTCTAGTGACACATGCAAGATTCAATCTAGGTGGATAGATAACAAGATAAGATAAGATATCACAAAAAAAGTTCAAATTTCAAAAATTCAAATTTGAATTCCATATAATGCACACAATTCGAGTGACATATGCAAGATTCACTTGTTAGAATTATCTAAGTGGTTAGATTATCAAGATAAATGAAAGATTATATAAAAATTCAAATTCAAAAATAATAACACAAAAAGTAAAAATTTGAACAAAAATTAAGATCAAATGGACAAAAAATGAAATTATGCGCAAGAAATTTCATAAACAAAATTAAGAACAAGAATTGTAAATTCAACAAAAATTATGAACAATATGAACGAAAATAAACAAAAGGAATTTCTTGGATTCAAAGGAAAAAAAATGGTTATAGAACCGATTTTTTCAACCTTTCAGATTTTAGAGTGTTGATTGTAACAACTTGGAGAAGGAAAATGATCCTTCATTCCACAAGGTGTTACAACAACTCACCCTTGATTGGAGACTCTGGCTCTGATACCAAAATGATATGATCCCTTCAATGAAAATTTCGACAGAGGTCCGACTGTATTTGACTTGTTTGGAATTGAATTTGGAAAGGTTGAGGAGTAAGGGTGGCCGAATTTTGGGTAGAGATTTTTGAAGGATCAAAGGTTCTCTACAGGTCCGGTTTCAAGGGGGAGCACAATATATAATTGATTGGGGTTGGAGGCCCCAATCACATTTTTTTTTTTTTTTTAAAAAAAATCCTACATTACCAATTTTTATTTTTTCTCATATTATTTTTTATTATTATTCTTTAATTCTCCTTAATTATGTCTTAATTTCTGAATAGTTTTATCTAGATCTTCACGTAATTATCCTAAAATTATCAAATTCAACCAACAAGTAATTAGGGAAAAATAGGAATATCCTCAAACTGAAGACTTGTCTATATATATTGAGATTGGTGATTTAGAAAGTCGTCGCTGACTTGTGAGGAAGCATATTGATGTCAAAGTCTTTAAAAATATTCATTTAATTTTTTCTTGGATAAATGGGACGACAATGACAATTTTTTTTGTTATTTTGAGTTAATTGTAATTATATTATTTTATTATTAAACTTATTAATAAATTTTTATTTGACAACAAAAGTATTAATAACATATTTGTGTATTTATATGGGCCACTTTTCTGTTTTATTTTAGGCCTCGAAAATGTCTAAGACGCCCTTGTTCTCTAGATCTAGTGGGTGAGACATTTAAAATGAAAAGTATAGAGGCAACACGAAAATAATTATATCATAACTTTTGATATTCAAGAGAGTTTTTCGAGTTACTAACTCAACTTTTTCTTTCTTCTAATCATGCTTTAAAACTCCTCCTCTATTTATAGAAATTAGAGTGAATCTTGAAGTTACAAAAATAGTCATAAATCCTAGCCTACTCAAAGTCTTAACTCTTAAACTTTTTCAAACTCTCCAAATTAAATATTAAATATATTTTTTTCCAACCGAGTAATGGACTTTTTCTCGGCTGATTTGGAAACTAAATTATCTGGAATTTTGGATGTAAATGCTTCTAAATTGACTTGTTCTTTGGCTGCCCAAATTCTACCCACAAATCCTTCTAGAATCCTTGCCGTTGACTTTTCTATTCCGCAGCAAATAATTTCCTGGGCTTGTTGCTTTTTTGGGCCGAAGTCTGTTCCAAAAAATACAGACATAGTATGCTTGTCTGGTTTGTCTTATTTATGGGCTGAAAATATGCTAGGCTTCGGCCGAAATTGGCAGTCCAATTCTTCTAGAATTTTGTTGGTAGGCTTGTCTTATTTGGGCCGAAAAATCCTGCTCCAAATTTGAAGTCCATTCCTTGGCTGGCCTGAATTATTTTGTAGTCCACCCTACTCCAAATATCTTCTTCTCAGCTGGGCTTTTCCACTAACATTTGGGCTAGGCTTTTACATTTTAAAAACTAACAAAAAAATCCTTGTAGCCCAGTGATAATAAGTACTCCCCATTTAAAATAATATGTATAGAGTTCGAGTCATTTTTGTATAAAAAAAATTCTAATATTGGGTCAACTAAAATACATGGCCAATAAAAATACATAATTGGCCCAGAATTAAAACTAAGAGAAAAAGAAAACAACCTAGGTCGAGAATTAAAATTATAGCCAAATAAAATAGGTTAATTATTAGCACGAAAAAATAAATTAATTCAAAGGAAATAAAATAGGAAAGGCCAATAAACATCTTAGGGCCAAATTATTTAATAAGAACACATGAAAATTAATTCAAACTCAAAAAAAATTAATTAAGACTCTGTTTGATAAAAAATATTCAATATTTAATCTAAATAGATTCAATACTTATTTAAATATGTGTGTTTGATAACTCATATTATCATGTTTAAATTAAATAAGTCATCTAAATGATTTAGTTTAAATTTACTGATTTTAATTAAGTGATTCCCCTATCACTTAAGACTGGACATTTAACACGCTCAGTCATTGAAATTTAAGTATTCATGGGATTCAATCATTTATTCAATTCAGAATTCAGACTTCAGTGTTCAGTATTCAGATATCAAATTAAGTTTTATCAAACGGACCTAAAGAACAATACTAAATAAATTAATACATACTTAATTTAGGGGACCTTTAAGATCATAACATTATCATACTTAATTTAGGGGACATTCAGACCGGTGAGTTTGACCTTTAAGATCATAACACTACCAAACTTAATTTAGGGGATTTATTTTTTCCTTATTTTACATAGCATGATTGCAAATAGCTTGTACTATATTACAGGTAGTATATAGTAAGACTAGGAGTAAACCATTTTTTCATACACCTAACTGAAAAAAAATTCAAAAATAAAGGGGAAAAACGAAGGTAAAAAATTGAAGAGGATGAGGTGTTTACACTCGCCTATTAATATATACCTCACCAGCCTCTCTCTCTCTCTCTCTCTCTCTCTCTCTCTCTCCTCAAACCCTAATCCATTCACTCTCTCTCGTCTTCTCCTTCAACAGCCTCTTTTCTCTCTTATCTCGCACCGATTTCGGCCATTCGGTGAAATTTTTTGAAGATATCTCACCACCAAAATACTCCCCACATCTCAAGCTTCAAAACTCATACCATTTTCTACGATTTCACCGTTTCTTGGGTTTGGGAGAACCTAAATCAGCCACAAAAATGAAAGGAAAACTAGGGTTTTATAGATCTGAGGTAGGGGATTCATTTGGTTGTGTTTGCAGCCCACGAAGATGAAAGAAAAAACTAGGGTTTTGGAAAAAAGGTATATTTTTTATGTAATATTGTATGTTTTTGCTGGTTTGTTGGTGTAAAATGGTGTTTGCTGGTGTAACTGTTGTTTATTGGTGTAAACTGATGGTGTAAAATGCTCAGATGCTTTAGCCCGTCAAGAGGTGGCTCCGGCCCTTCTTTGTAAACTGGTTGGGAAAACTGTTGGCTTATGTAAACTACTGATTGTTTGGTAAAAATGTTGTTTCTTAGAGTAAAATAATGTTTTCTGGTTCAAAATTGTATTTCTTAGTGTAAAAACATCGTTATGATTCGTTTGTGTAAAATGCTGGTTGTTTATGTAAAGTGATGAATGTTTATGTAAAGTATTGTTGGCTTATGTAAACTACTGATTCTTTAGTCAAAATGTTGTTTCTTGTTGTAAAATAATGTTTTCTGGTTCAAAACATCGTTCTGATTCGTTTGTGTAAAGTGTTGGTTGTTTATATAATGTGCTGAATGTTAATGTAAAGTACTGTTGGCTTATGTAAACTACTGATTTTTTGGTCAAAATGCTGTTTCTTGGTGTAAAATACTTTTTTCTGGTTCAAAGTGATCTTTGTTAGTGTAAAAACATCGTTATGGTTCGTTTGTGTCAAGTGCTGCTTGTTTTTGTAAAGTGCTGAATGTTTATGTAAAGTACTATTGGCTTATGTAAACTACTGTTGGCTTATGTAAACTACTTATTCTTTGGTCAAAATAATGTTTCTTGGTGTAAAATACTCTTTTCTGGTTCAAAGTGGTCTTTGTTAGTGTAAAAACATCATTATGATTCGTTTGTGTAAAGTGCTGCTTGTTTATGTAAAGTGCTGAATGTTTATGTAAAGTACTGTTGGCTTATGTAACTACTATTGGCTTATGTAAACTACTGGTTCTTTGGTCAAAATGTTGTTTCTTGGTGTAAAATACTCTTTTCTGGTTCAAATTGTTCTTTGTTAGTGTAAAAACATCGTTCTGATTCGTTTGTATAAAGTGATGCTTGTTTATGTAATATGCTGAATGTTTATGTAAAGTGTTGTTGGCTTATGTAAACTACTGATTCTTTGGTCAAAATGTTGTTTCTTGGTGTAAAATACTTTTTTCTGGTTCAAAGTTGTCTTTGTTAGTGTAAAAACATCATTTCGATTCGTTTGTGTAAAGTGATGGTTGTTTATGTAAAGTGTTGAAAGTTTATGTAAAGTACTGTTGGCTTATGTAAACTACTATTGGCTTATGTAAACTACTGATTCTTTGATCAAAATGCTGTTTCTTGGTGTAAAATAATATTTTCTGGTTCAAAGTGGTGTTTGTTAGCGTAAAAACATCGTCCAGAAACATCTTCATCCATGCGTGTGAATTTAAACTAATTTTTTTAACAAAGACAATCCACCACGTCTCAGAACAACTAGCACCAAGTCAAAAACAACTAGCACCACATCCAGAAACGTCTACATCCATGCGTGTGAATTTAAACTGATTTTTTTCACAAAGACAACTAGCACCACGTCTCAGAACAACTAGCACCACGTCAAAAACAACTAGCACCACGTCAAAAATTGTTGGAGTAGAATACATTAGCTATACTTGTGTTGTACAGTTTCCCAGATTAATATATCGATTCGTGTTTCAGTAATATCATATTGTGCATTAATCGTCCATTTATATTATGTAAGTAGATGATGAGGTGTCTGGTGTGACACAGTTGATCTCATCATTGGTTGAAAGACATAATATATAAATGAGGTTCGCAACCGAGACAGTTTTGGACAAATTATCGGTCTAGGTTATTATGTGATTCAGATAATTGGTTTGTCTAAACTAATTGAATCATATAGATATGCCCGGGGCATTTTGAACTTGACTCTTAGGAATGATTTGTTTTGTACTGATTTAATAGATAAATCGATCCTTGTATTCTATCTCTAAATCCCTAGACTCGAGTGGGCATGAGGATTAGACACAGTATACTTAGATCTGCCAATGGGTGAGGTCAAATGTGGCTAATAGTCTCGGTGGGTTGGGTGCGCGTGTTTAGTTACTTGGTGTGCTGCTGCTTGTCGAAAGGAAACCATGTACCGGTGCGTCCGGGGTGATGGTGCTCCCGAGATGAGCTCGAAATGTTTATTATACTAAACCCGGCTGGTGGACTTATGTCCGGTATAGTAAAAAGGTCGAGTGGTACTAGTCTCGAAATTAAAAAAGTTAATTAATTAATTTATCAATAAATTAATTTTAATTAACGAGCACTATATCTTTGATGTGGGGAGATTAATGAATATAATTTAATTAAGTTGTTCCGGAAGCAATTCTGGTGTAGGATGGTAGTGCCAAAATTAATCCGTTAGTGGTACGATTAATTTTGTAATGGGTTAATTGAATAGGTATATTTAATTAATTAATTGGTTAATTATTCCTAAGGGTTAATTCAGTAATTAACAAAGCGAAATTATTTAATTAATTCCTAAGGGTTAATTAAGTAATTAACAAAGTGAAATTATTTAATTAATTAATTAAGTCTTAAGTTTCAATTGGAATTAGGAAATCCTAGAGATTAGGAATCTAGTAGGATTTGGTTATCCTATCAGATTGGTTGCCTAATTGGATTTGGAAACTAATTCATTACCTAAACCCATTAGGAAGACCAATCCTAAACCAACTTGGAGTCTCTCTTGTAACTCTATAAATAGACAAGGGATTAGCCATTCAAGACACACAATTAATCCACAGGATTTCTAGAGAGAGAAAATTATAGAGAGAGAAAACGTTTCTCTCTCCAAGTCAAATTTTCAAGAAAGTGCGCGGTTGGTTTTTAGGTTTCTAGTGGCTGAAATTTTGGTCTTGGTTTATACCAGCTGCGCGTAGCTTTCTCTCTCTGCGGGCGGTGCGGTTATAGTACGTGCCAGGTGCTGCGGGGCTAGAGTTTTCTAGCAGGTGGATTGTGGTGAGTAGCTGATCAATTGACTTCTAGTTCGTTGCCCACACAACGTGAAGTCATAGTCTTGAGGTATACAAGAGAATCACCAGGTGCACACTTCAAAGGTACTTTTCTAAGAGTCCGCTTTAATAGAAATTTTTGTTGCGTGGTAAATCGAGCAAGTGCAAACCCAGATCCTACCAAAATTCTTTCAAAAATAACTAGCACCACGTCTAGAAATGTATACATCTATGCGTGTGAATTTAAACTAAATTTTTTCACAAAGATAGTCCACCACGTCTCAGAACAACTAGCACCAGGTCAAAAATAACTACCACACCACATATACATCCAAACATATGAATTTTAGCTGAATTTTTCACATAACATAGTCTATAACATCTCGCTATGTCCAAAAACACTAGCTCCACGTCCAGCTATGTCCCGCTACGTCCAGCTACGTCCCACTACATCCCATAATACCTTCTACCACGTCCAGCAGCGGGGAGGAATCAGAAGCAACCCATTTCACATGAAAGTGTCAATACCTTACGGAAAACATTTATATATCATATTTCAGAGTAATAGAACATTATTTGAATAAGAAAACACGAATATAACATCATTAATACATTATTTAACATCAAATCGTGAAAATAAGGTTTCGTAAATTCATCAAATGCAGTTTATACTTTATGATGTAGTGATTTTTTAAGAAGAATAAGTTATTTTTGAAGAAGAAGAGATTTTTGAAGAGAAAAAAGTGAACTGGCAGTTTACATAAAGGCACTTTACATAAACTTTTATATAAACTGCTAGTTTACATAAAAGTTTATGTAAAGTGGCGTGAGAATTCAAACAAATGAGCGCGTGAGGAGTGAGAGGGAGAGAGATGATGAGGAGGGAAGGGGGCCCACCTGTTTTGTGTCTTTTTGAAAAAAAATCTAATTTTTATCCGATTTTTGTCCAATAAACCTGCTTTTTTTTTTTATCAAAAATCGGGTGAATATATACCTGGGCCTTTACTCCTAGGAGTAAGATATAATTTGCGACTATATTATGACTAACTCTGCCCTTAATTCAATTAAAAAAACATTCCCAAAATCCAAACTATCTTCCAATACTTCTTTCCCCTTTTGTTTGTTTGTTTTTGTTACTGGCGCTGTAGCAAATTTGATTTTTCTTACAAGTTAAACATTTGTCCTGCGCAAATTTACAATTCAAGACACTCGAATTAACCAGTACCACTCAAAAAGGGAAATATTAATTTATTTTGGAAAAAAAAACCATTAAAGAACTACGCTAAATTTTTTTTTAAAATGTAGGGATAAACATGGAGTCCATATGTGTTATATCGCACCCATTTTTTGTTATTGAACGCCTCTTTTTTTTTAAAAAAGCCTTTTATTTTGTTAAGTATCGCTCCCTTAATTCTTATTTTTCGTCCCCTAAATGTATATCGTCCGCCCTTCATATTATTACCTAACTGCCCTTAATTAATGTACAAAAAATTTTATGAGTCTCTTCTTAATCTACCAAAAATTTATAAAAATTATAATTAAAGTAACATAGATGAGCGGAACTATAAATGATTTTTTTTATATTTTTAATAATTAATTAAGGGTAGTTAGGTAATTTAATATATTAATATATTTTATATTTAAATATTATATTTAAATATTTCTTAATTTATCAAGAATAATTAATAAATAAAAAGAATACGGAATAACAAAATATGGGTGTAAAATATCCCTCCACTCTCACAAATGAATAGTACTTTCTTAATTGATCTGTTCCATCAGCTTCGGTTTTTTTTTTTTTTTTTTTTTTTTTTTTTCCCTGGGAGACCTACAAACAAGCCAACTTATGATTTCTTTTCCCACATTATGGTACACTTGACATCCTGGGCTTTCCTTCTCATTTCCTTGCCCTTGTCATTTTCGCCAATTACTAACTCTAGTTTGTCTGTTGCTCCCCTCCCCTTCCATCCCTCCCCCCCCTCTCTTTCTTTTTTTATAGTTCAAAATCGGAGGAGTAGATTAGATAGCGAACTCTAGTTGTAATAGGAAGATGAACTCTCTTCATAAATTATTATTATTATTTATTTATTACAAAGAATAAATTCGAAATCTAGATGACTCGAATTCAAAATTTATTGATTTGAAGCGAAGAGTGTCAACCACGGTTTACAACTCTCTTGTCCTCTTTATTAAATTTTTTGTACATAAGTTGTACTAAATATAAAGTACTGTTGTGACTGATATAAATCTTTGTTCTTTTTACATTATCGTATTATTTTATATAAATTTTAATTCTACTTGATATGAAAATTTGGTGTGTCATGCTTTACATATATGATATGAAATCTTACTTTACTTCATTTCATCGATACTTATTTCATGTAAATCTTATTAAAAAAATTAAATCAAATGATTACTTGATTTAAATCACATATTAAATTTGATATAAACTGATGATGGTATAAAAATATATTTCTACTGTGTTAAAAAAAATAGAGAGAGAGAGGGAGAGAGTTACAACCAAAAAAATTCATAAAACCTTTTTATATATTAGTTGTGTTTGATATGAAACCCAGTTATGACTGATATGAACTCCAATTCTGACTCATATGAATATCTATTCTTTTTACTGGAGTGTGAAAAACACACCAAAATAAAAACCTAATTTCCACATTAAGGGATTCCAATACCCCGTCGTGAAGTACGTTAGGTGTCCATCCCACAGAGAGAAACTAAACCATTGCAAGATTTAATTTTCTTTTGATTAATGGACAGGGGAAACACACATGCGCAAGCTAACAATTCACAAAGCATAAAAATAACAAGATTGGAAATAAGGTTGAGTTTAAGGAGGAGATTAGGCCACCATTTGGTTCTGGTTGTGTTATATTACAGTGGATAGGTGCGATTATATCAGGTTCGTTCTCAGCCATTCATTTAACCAGTGTTTGCAAATCGCGAGTCTTAATTTGTCTCCGAGAAGAGAAAGAATCCCTTATGATTACACTCGTCTAAGGGAATGGGAATCGACAATCTCAGTCCAACTATGAACATGCAAGGAAAACAACTACGGTACAACGATATGTAAGCAACAACCATCCAATATATATATACCCAAAGAAATCGGACAATATAACAACACCCAGTACTGACGACCGATAAGAAATCTACTGTTAAACCTCAGTGGTGGGAAGTGGCGACGAGTCAGCAGCACAACCTGGCGAGTGGTGGACTTCAACGCCGGACTACGATCAAGAGGGAAAGTACTGCAATAGGGTTCGATTCCACCAACCTTAGCTCATTCGGGGCTTCCTCTCCAAGATGGAGCTTAGCACTTCATCGATTTGAGCTCACAACCCAGCTGCAGTGAAACCCTAGCTCGAAGAGTACTCAAGAAGAATTATGAAGCGACCGAGATGAAAAGTGAACAAAAGATGCCCTAGTGACATTTTCTCTTAGGTATTTATTACCCACTACAAATTAGGGTTGTAATTAACTATAAATACAAGGTTACAATGGTAACTTTCGTGCAAAGATTGGTCTTAAAAGTGGCAGACAGCTAGCTTCTTCCTCCTTTTGACTTTCCAGAGTCTTTAGCTTGCTTAGCGCTCTTCAACAGCGTTTTCTATACCATAATCGTGCATGGATTCATCACGTTTTCATTTGTTACCTGTAATTCACAATTAATCACTATAAGTCATTAAAATCCTTAAATGCAGGAATACCTGCACTCAATCAAGTGGATTAAATTGCAAAAAGCCGCAATAATTGGTGACGAATCCCGTGCACTCCATTTACATTATCGTATTACTTTACATAAATTATAGCTATACTAATATGAAATCATGTTTTGATTGATATGAATTCAAATATACATTATATGAAATCATATTCTACTTAATATAAAATACATTTTCAATGTGTTATAAAAAAGAATGTTGCAACCTAAAAATAATTGATATAATTTCACACTTTAAATTAATTAAATAATTTTAAAATTGTAATTAAAATTTCTTTAATTTATATAAATTTTTTTAAAAAATTAATAATAAAAAATAATTAAAAAAATCCATGAAAAACATATATATATAAAAAAGATGGGTATAAAAATATATCTTAAATATATTTTTTTAAAAAATATTTTTAATATGTTTAAAAAAAGTGAAAGCAAAAAAAGATAAAATTTACACAAAGTTACTGCAACAGCAATCATGCAAAGAAAGGAAGATTTGCACGAGTTACTCTAACAAATGCGAACAATACTTATATAGTATAATTAGGAGTACCAAAATTAATTGGTACACCTAGTAAAAGAAAATGAAAAAGTAAATTAGTGAATTAGGGGGTTAAGTGAGTGTAACTCAAACTCATTGAAAATCAACAAAACCAATAAAAAAAATTGCAGTCTCCTTTCCATCAAAACAACTTCCAAGATTAAATTTCAAATTGATTTCAAATTTTGGGAAATTGAACATCTCATGATCTTAAAAAATCATATCATAAAAAACAATGTATCATATCACCCGAAGAAGAAACCTAATATATAACATAAGTGAAGGATTTCGTGTTATGCCGGTTTAAAAAAATTTTTGTTTTCAAATTTAACTTTTTATTGATGACAAAAAGGGGGAGAAGGAAAACAAGTCAAACTAACTGTCATTAAAATTTTATTGTCAAAGTAAGGGGAGTTCACTTGTTACTTGTAGTTTTATTTTAAAATATTATATTTGTTTTGTCATCGTAAAAAAGGGGCAGATTGTTAAATTTAAGTGTTTCAATATTGGTTTTAATAATAACAAAACAAATATGTGAAAGTAATAATTTCTCAAATTGTCTAAAATTATTTTTTGTAGAAAGTGTAAATTTTAAGATTGATATATTCATCTTCAAATGAGAATAACTTTTGTTTCACTCAGCCAAAAATTAATATTTTGGATGTTTTCAAAACCTCTTTCAATTTTATAAAAAATGGTGTTTGACAGTCAATGTGATATTCCAATGGAATTTTGGTGAAAATAGACAAAAAAAAAAAAAAAAAACTATGTCACTGCAATGCCACAGTTTAGTAAATTAGATGTAACTTGAGCTACAAAAGTCCAAATCAACGGATCTTGACGTCCTTGGAAAGCTAAGAGAAAGATATACAACATTGATTCTTATACAAAAGTCAAAAGCAGCTGCAAGAAGTCAAAAACATTGAAGTACGTTCAGACTATGTCATATCACCTTTGAAGCCAAAATTCAAGTGTTTGAATTGTAGCCCAAATTTGCCTATAAATAGAGATCATGGGTGAAGACTTTCAAGACATCAAAAGCTATCAAGCCATTGTTATTATTGTAAAATTCTCTCAAGTTTTCAAGTGCTCATTTTCAAATTCTAGTTATTTTTCAAAGTGTTCTAGTAATTTTTCAAAGTGTCAATCTTAGACTAGAACCTTGTCACTTGTAAACCATAAACACTTTACAAAAAAAAAAAAAAAAGATTTTATTTTTCTTGAAAGCAAGAGGTTGCAAGTCAAGAACAAGTTAGAAGGAGAGTAGTGAAGAACCTCTTAGTAGAGTTACGAAGTTGTTCTTGGGGGATTTGTAAAGGTTTGAATTCCACCTTAAGGAATTTTTGTTTCTTTGAGAAAGAAATAGGAAGGACCTCAACTTTAGAAATTGGAGAGTGGATATAGAGCTTGTAAAGGGTTATAAGCTTGAATCACTTTAAAAATCTTGTCTCTTTCATTGCATTGCATTTTGCATTCATACTCTCTTTTCTACATTTCTTGCATCATAAAACATCACCATTCGACTTGTTCAATTCAAGTCTTACATTTTTTAATTTCAAGATTTTATTTAAGACTTGTCCTTATTTCAAGTCTAGCTTTCTTTAACTAAGTATTTACTTTATTTTAGACTTGTCCTTAATCAACTCTAGACTTGGCCTTATCAAGTCAAGGACTTAGTCTTAATCAAGTCAATACTTGAGCTTTATTTTTAATTATTTAATTTCAAGACTTGTCCATTTCAAGTCAAAGACTTGTCCTTAATCAAGTTAATACTTGAGTTTATTTTAAATTATTTAATTTTAAGACTTGTCTATTTCAAGTCACATACTTGACCTTTATTTTAATTTAATTATTATAATAATTTCTTGTTTCCTTGTATACTTTTATATTGTTGACTAATCTTATTGTTATTGTTTTCATTCTATTTTAATTTTGACTTATTTGTTATTTGTTTCATACATATAGATAGTCATTGTTTATTTTAAAAAGAAATTATCTTAAGATTTGCTCATTTTTAAGTAAATTTTTTAAATAACCTAATTCACCTCCTCTTAGGTTGTGTTGTTGATTTTCAACGAGCATATTTATATATCATAACTTTAACCAATTATGAGATCTACTATATCCCACTAAACACCTCATCATCTAGTCATATGATATAAAGGACATCATGTCTAATACAAATAATTAACTAAAACACTTTCAATCGATATAAACTGGGAAATAGTATTCATACAAGCGAAACTTTTCATTATTCACACTAACAATAAGCATTGTTATAATAACACATGAGATATAGGAAAGTACTATAAACAAAAGTTTAGGGTTTCATACCACAAAAAACACAAAAGTATGGTCGCGAATCAGAAAAAATAAAATTTCGATAACCGATTTCATATGAAGTAACATAGAAGTTCATATAAAGAAAATACAAATATTGATTTACAAAGGTATTGAAATTTCTTACTTTGAAACAACTAAATGTTGATGTTTTGAAAGCAAAATAGTGTTCTTCTGACTTGAACAATGATGTTTTCATCCGATTTTGACTGCTTTTATAACGTCTTCAACGTGATTTGGTCATTTTACAGTTCGTGTGCACATTTGTTGTGATGATTCAGTAATGGTGTTCTGTTGTAAAGATTGTTGTTGTAGATTCAATGTTGATGGAAGCAACTTCATATCGTGGTGATATCGTGGAAATTTTGTGCATGAACGTGGGTGAGAGATGAAAAGACCTGAATGTGACAAGGTGGGAAAAAAGATCTGTTATAGGGAGAGATGAAACCAGGGTTTTGGGTGGGTTTAATTAAAATGCTTGACTACACATGCAGGGGGTGTGACTAGGCTTTGCACGGAAGTAAACTAGGGACACAAAAAATTAGTGTCCCTATAGTCCTACTTAATACTAATTGGAAGAGAAGGAAGGGTATTTCTTTTAATCTTAAGGGTAAAAATGTCCAAAAAGACTGACAATAGCAATATGAGAGGCCAGTAATAAGAAATTATATCCTATGCACAGGGTACATGTACATAGTAAAACTATCCCAATTTTACTACTAGAGAGTAGCTTCCACGTGCACGCCACCTCACCAACACCCCCTTAAAACCCACTTTCTGCAGTTGCTTTTTTCAAAATACCAACTTCCTTCCGTTCAAAAGCTTCCATAACGGTCATCGATCAGACCTTAAAAACACTGATTTCAGTTTCCAATCTTCAAAAATCCAGATGAACTACATCTCAGATGAAACTTTTGATGAAGAAAACCAAAAAAACACAAAAAAACTTCAATCCAAAACAACTACGTCCCGCTACGTTCATCTGAACTTCGTTCTTCAACTCATTAAAACCAACATTCGAACAAAAAAAAAAATACATCACCAAAACTACTAATCGTAAACTATGAACTGCATTTGACTACAATTAATGGATTTCCAAAACCATTTTTTCGCGTTTTTGTTGCATTTAATTTTGGTTCTATATTATGATGCTATTCTCGTGTATTCATCTTCAAATAATGCTCTATTACTATTAAATATGCTATACTCATGTAAATTAGATGTTACAGTGTGTTTGTACTGAAATTAGAATTGTGTGTTTACTGTTGGATGTTGCGATGGTTGTTTCTGAGACGTATAGGGACGTGGTGGGTATGTATCAGGACGTTGCAGTGTCTTTGCTATTTTTTTATTGGTGCTAAAAGTAGCATTGTTTGTGTTTGAAATTGGACGTTGTGGTATAAGTTATGGGAATTAGGGGACAAACAATCTGTTTGGTGTTTGTATTTGTGAAAAAATAATAAATTTTTTTGTGTATGTTGTTGGACGTTGCGATAGTTCTTTTTCTGACGTATCAGGACGTGGTGGGTATGTATTTTGGACGTTGCAGTGTGTTTGTTGTTTGTTTTTATTTCTGATGGTTATCTCCCTCATTTAATTCAGGATGGTTATGAAGGAAAACAGAACAAGCCCGGGCTAAATAAAAAACCTCACTTTCGTGCAATGCATTCCAGAATCGGAAGCTTTCGACCAAGCTCAGGCTCAAATTCATTTACCCAAGAACGGATCTTGGCTTATACTTATTTAATTTATTAAAATGACATCTAACGCACAAAGATCACACCTTTAATTAAAAGCGGAAGGATTAAAGGTTATACCTTTGTAGCGAAGTCCAACGCAATAAGAAAAATCTAATCTTTATGCGAATTCCACAAGAAATCCAAAAGATAACTCCGAGAAAACTTCGAATATTGTGTGGGCAATAATCTATCGAAGTCTGCTACCAAAGCCCATGAGAAACCCGCCAAGAAAATCCCTCAATTAGATCAAATTTGCCCAAAAGATCAAACCTTTAACCCAAAAAACTGCTGCCCACTACTTTTCTCACCAATAAAATCGAACCCACTTCAACTCCGGTCACGATCTGGACAACCGGGATTGTGGATCACCAACCCAAGGAAGAGATCAACACAAACCCAGCTGGATCAAGCACCCGGAGTGAACAGTGCCCGTGAATAGTGTCTGACGTGAACAGTAATCCAGCATGAACAGTAATTTCGGCGTGAACAGTACCAGTGAGCAGTACCCCCGTGAACAATAATTCCAGCAGTGGGCAACTCCAAAAATCGATGGGCTATCCAAAAGTTTAATCTTTCAAGCTTAATCTAAATCGAGAAGTGAGAATCCAAGTTTGTTTTTAAAAGAAAACTCGAAAGGGAAGAGAGTTTCTCTCAAGAACTTTCTCACTCTAAGGAAGACATAAATGTCTTGCAAGATTTTCTTAAGTTTCTTTGGCCTTAAGCTTTCTATTTATAGGAGCTCTAATGGAGACCTAATGGGCTCTCGAGTTGGGCCTTTTAATTTGACTTTCATTGACCGCTTAGTCTTTCCCGACTAATCAACTCCAATCGACCCATTCGAATCAATTTCTTAACCCACTTCGTTAATTTAATTTAATCGAACTCTTAGAATTAATTAATTCAAATAGAATTAATTTCTTAATTCACCTTGTCAATTAAATATTAATTAAATCTTTAGGATTAATTAATTCACCTTGTCGATTAGTCAAATGTATAATTAGTCGTACCACTATCGGACTAATTATGGAACTACCGCTCGAAAATGACTTTACATCGCACCATTATATTTTCTTCTATCTCCCCACATTAAAAATCTAGCTCTCGTCGATTTATCAATTTACTGACAAACTAATTCACCAACTTCTTGGTATTCGAGATTAGTACCACTTGACCTTTAATTATACCGGACGTAAAGTCCACCGACCGGGTTTAGTATAATAGACCTTACGAGCTTATCTCGGGAGTACCATTAACCCGGTGAACCGGTACGTGGATTCCTCCAACTAGCAACGACACGTAAGAAGCTAAACACCGCATACCCAACCTACCGAGGTATAGGCCTCAATTGACCGCACTCTTTAGCAAATCAAAGCATACGATATCCAACTCTCACACCCGTCCCAATCTCGGGATTGAGAGATTGAATACTAGGATCGAATTGACTACGCCGATCAGTATAAGTCAATTCTATCCAAACTGGTCTTGCTCAATATGCCCCGGGTATATCCGTGTGATTTAAATTAGTTTAGATAAACTAATTTCCAAACCACACGATAACCTATACCGATAGTATGTTCAGACTATCTCAGTTACGAGCATACTTTTAATATATCAATACTTTAACCAATAATGGTATCTACTGTGTCTTTCCACACCCCGTTATCTAGTTCTATGATATAAAGGAACAAATTTATACCGAAACAAAATGATATATCAACTATGGATATTAGTTTTTGATACAAGCCATAATTTTTCTGTATTCAAAACTAACAATCTCCCACTAACACTCAAAGCTATGCTAAGAAGTACAAAAACTGTCCAACCCGCTATTACACTGCTGTCATAGTGAAATCTCCAGAACGCCTTTAAGCTCACTCACATGGCTACCTCAAGAATCTGACTCCCATGCCCTCCACATGTCTCTCAAAGACCTTTGGGGTCAATGGTTTGGTGAAAGGATCTGTAAGGTTGTCATCTGATACTATCTTGGCCACGATCATGTCTCCCCTCTTTACGATCTCTCGTATCAGGTGGTACTTGCGCTCTATGTGTTTACTAGCTTTATGGGCTCGTGGTTCCCTTGAGTTAGCAACTGCACCATTGTTATCACAGTATACTGTGATAGACCTAGGCAACTTAGAAACCATATCTAAGTCCATCAGGAAGCTCTGGAGCCATACAGCCTCTTTCGCTGCCTCTGAAGCGGCAACGTACTCAGCCTCAGTGGTGGAGTTCGCCACACATTTCTGCTTGACACTCCTCCATACTATGGCTCTACCTTCTAGAGTAAACACAAACCCAGAGGTAGACTTACTCTTGTCTAAATCACCTTGAAAGTCCGAATCTGTGTAACCCAATGGTACAAGCTCCTGCGCTCTATAAACTAGGATATAATCTCTCATCCTGCGCAAATACTTGAGAATGCATTTTACTGCTTCCCAGTGAGCCTTCCCAGTGAGCCTTCCCAGGGTTACTCTGATATCTACTAACTATGCCAACGGCAAAGCAAATATCAGGCCTCCTACACAACATAACATACATGAGGCTACCCACTGCAGAAGCATAGGGTACCGCCTTCATGGCATCTATCTTCTCAGCAGTCTTAGGACACTACTCCTTAGACAAATGCACCCCATGCCTGAAAGGTAGTGAACCCTTCTTAGAGTTCTTCATGTTAAAACGGGCCAGAATCGTGTCAATGTAGGATGCCTGAGAGAGAGTCAGAGAACGTCTCCTACGATCTCGAATAATCTTAATCCCAAGGATATATCCAGCCTCTCTCAAATCCTTCATATCGAATTGCCTGGACAGCCATGCCTTTACGTCTGACAACACGTTCTTACTGTTGCCAATAAGAAGGATGTCATCTACGTAAAGTACGAGGAACACCACCGTATCACCATCATGCCTGCGATAAACACACTGCTCATCCGGACACTGAGTGAATCCATAGGACTGGATAACCTCATCAAAAAGGATGTTCTAAGATCTGGATGCTCGCTTAAGTCCATAAATGGACCTTCTAAACCTGCATACCTTGTGCTCTTGGCCCTTAACAATGAAGCCCTCTGGTTGCTGCATAAAGATGGTCTCCTCAAGACTTCCATTAAGGAAAGCTGTCTTGACGTACATCTGCCAAATCTCATAGTCCATATGAGCAGCTATGGCCAAGAGAATCCGGATTGACTTAAGCATAGCTACCGGGAAAAAGGTCTCCTCATAATCGATACCTCTTTCTGAGTATACCCCTTCGCCACAAGCCTAGCCTTGAAGGTCTTAACCCTCCCGTCAGATCCTCTCTTTCACTTGTAAACCCATTTGCACCCAATAGGCCTAAACCCATCAGGAAGGTCTACCAGCTCCCAGACTTGATTTGAGTCCATAGAACCCATCTCAGCAATCATCGCTCTCTGCCAAGAATCTACATCTTTATCCTGGAGAGCCTCATTGTATTTAACTGGGTCTGGTTCATGAGCGCCAGGGATAAAGTTTGAAGACTCACCCAAACCTATGTACCTCTCAGGCTGTCTAACAACCCTCCCACTACGACGAGCTGCAGCCTGTGCAAGAGCATCATCTGTGATAGTGTGTGCAGTCTCTTGTGGTGTGTCTTCCTGTACTTGTGCATCTGGAATAATGGACTGACTTCTAAGCTCTCCCAATACTACCTTGCTGCTTGACTTGTGATCTAAAATATAGTCCTCCTCAAGAAATCTGGCTTTGGTGCTGATCACCACCTTCTGATCCTGAGGACTATAAAATAGACCACCTCTCGTTCCTTTGGGGTAGCCTATGAACAACATAGCCTTGGTTATTGCCTCTAACTTGCCTGCATCTGCCTCGAGCATATGTGCTGGACAACCCCATATTCTGAGATGTCTCAGACTAGGCTTTCGCCCATTCTACAACTCTGATGGGGTTGAAGGCACAGACTTAGATAGCACAAGGTTGAGGATAAAACATGCTGTCTCCAAGGCATAACCCCAAAACGAGATAGACAACTCACTGTAACTCATCATCGATCTAACCATGTCCATAAGAGTCCTGTTCCTCCTCTCTGCTACACCATTCTGCTGGGGTGTGCCAGGTGTAGACAAATGGGTCTGAATACCCTCCTCTGACAAATAGGACCTAAATTCACTAGAGAGGTATTCGCCACCACGATCAGATCGCAAGGCCTTGATACTCTTACCCAGATGGTTCTTCACCTCAGCCTTGAAGTCTCTAAACTTGCCAAAGCATTCAGACTTGTGGCGCATCAGGTATATGTATCCATATCTAGAGTAATCATCTGTGAAAGTCACGAAATACTCATAACCACCTCTAGCCTGAACTGACATAAGCCCACAAACGTTAGAATGAATCAACTCTAAAACCTCTTTAGCCCTATACCCCTTTGCCTTGAAAGGCCTCTTGGTCATTTTACCATCCAAGCAGGACTCACAGGTCGAATAGCTGTCAATATCCAGTAAGTCCAAAGACCCACTATTGACCAACCTTTGAATCCTACTAAGGTTGATGTGACCGAGCCTCAGGTGCCAAAGATAAGTCTGATTCAAAGGGGAAGATTCTTTTCTCTTATTATGATTCGGTGATGAGTTACTAGTTTTTGTGTTTTGTATTACTGGAGAGTATGTCTTAATTAAAAACAAATTGTCAACCAACGTACCAGAACATATAAGTTTCTGGCATTTTCTAATAAAAATAGATCCATCAGAAAAAGCACACTTATAACCATCCAAAACAAGTTTAGAAACTGAAAGTAAGTTCTTGCGAAAACTGGGTACATAAAGACAATCTCTCAAATATAAATTAGAGTCTGAAAAATAAAGACAAACAACTCCCACTGCAGCAACAGAAACTCTGGTAGTATCCCCAAGGTAGACCTGCAACTCTCCCTCTCTAAGCAGCCGGGTCACTTGGAACCCCTGCAAAGAATTACAAACATGATCAATGGCTCCTGAATCCACACACCAAGTATCTGTGGGAATCGCCTCTAAACACGTCTCAGTGACTAGGGAAAATTTACACATACCTCGAGGCTTTGGGTAGTCCTTCTTTCAATGTCCTGCTTTGCCACACCTGAAACATTTGCCTTTCGGCTTGTGCTTCTTGGCAATGCCCGCCTTGGGTCCATGATCAGCTCCAGCCTTCTGGCCTCTCTTCCTCTTTTGCTTCCTGGCTTTGGGCCTAGCAGAGGAACCTGAGGGACCAATAGTAGCCAAGGCTTATTTCTTCTCTGCGAATAGGCCCTCAGCAAACACCAATGCAGTCATGAGCTCGGGAAATGAATATGAGAGATTCCCCATATTGTAGTTCAACCGAAACTGCTCAAAACTGGGAGGCCAGCTCTGGAGGATGATATTGACCTGGGTCTCCCCATCAATATCACCTCTCAATACCTCAATCTCATTGATACAGCTTATCATGTCTAGCACGTGATCCCTCACTGAAGTACCCTCAGCCATCCTAGCATTCATGAGTTTCCTCATAGCTGACTGCTTGGCTGCCCTACCCTGATGTCCAAACAACCCCCTGAGGTTGAGCATCATATCGTAGGCTGAGGTAAACAACTGATGCTGGTGTTGTAGTACACTCGACATAGAAGCCAAAATGTAGCACCGGGTCATCTCATCAACCTTCTGCCACCTCGTATATGGCTTTCGCTGCTCAGGGGTGGCATCATCGCTGGGCTTAGGGGGGCACTCCTCAGTGAGCACGTACCTGTAACCCTCAGCGGTAAGGACAATTTCCAGGTTATGTTTCCAGTCAATATAGTTTGGACCCGTGAGTTTGTTTTGGTTCAAAATGACAGCTAGCCGGTTGAACGACATATCAATTGAAAAATAAACAATTCAAGTTTCAGCATATTTTTTCAAAAATATTAAAATCCTCAAAAAACTAATATAATCTTCTACCGACATCTCTCACACCGGGATTAACGCAGGTCACGATGGGTGAACGTCTACGCTAACCCACATTCGTTCGAGAAGAACCGAAGTTCATTAATTTCATTATCTGACCAACGATCTTATGATCAATGAAATTAATAGTCGATAATTTTAGCCGTACACGAAAATAGCGTAACCTCGATGGGAGGGATACTAAAAATGGTACACTAAGTGTATACCATTACCTGACTTCTAAGCTTGTTACTTAGGATACTAATGTGCCTCGGATGGTTAGGGTGTCGCAACTTTCTCCAATTAAACTTACTATAGTCATCCCTTTAGAAATTCATTCTGGTGATATTTGTAGTTGAAAACTCATCCGATAGGGAGGAAGGTCTAAGCCAGCACGCAAGTTTAACCACATCACCAATGAACCCATAATGGAGGCCATGGGGATATTTACCAACCCGCTCCCACTTAGATTTTTAAGCTTGAGGATTTTTACGTTTTAACATGCAATATCTTAACTATGGATGTTTGCACCCATAAAACCTTTGGAGTTTTAATATGCGAACAATCTACCTTAGTTAATTGCACATTACCTTTTAAAAACATTTTTGTTTGGTTTTCGTTCATGCAAAATAAAACAAAAAACACACAATCAACGAAAAGACATAAATACGGGAAATTAAAAGAAATAAAATTTCCCGACTATTATGGCCTTCTCTATCGTAGATTCCTTAACGCCTCGGTGACACGTCCCGTCATGTCGCTCCCACTCGTTATTTGGATTCCTCTCGATTCGCTCGGATTTTCTCGATTTACTATGTAATTAGGAATCACCCAAAATTACGAGAAACCAAAACCCGCGAATATAAGTTACCCAAAATAACGTCTTCGTCATAATACATAAATTCCTATATATAAAGGCATTTTTCTAGGAATTTAAAGACGCCATGATTAGATCAAATCCTACTACAAGATTTTTCTAATCCTACACGGCTTCCAGCTCGTGGTTATTACTATTATAGACATTTCCATTCAAAAACAATACGAGCCTGGACATGTCCCGGGGTTTATGAATGAAAAATAAATTTCTACCATAATAGCTGGGAAATAATAACCACCTGTTTAAGCATTTCGACAAAAATAATAATGCCAAAATAAAGCCGTGTAATAAATCGAACAAGTATAAGACTGAAACCTACTCTCTGATACCAATTTGAAGGAAAACAGAACAAGCCCAGGCTAAATCGAAAACCTCACTTTCGTGCAATGCATTCCAGAATTGGAAGCTTTCGACCAAGCTCAGGCTCAAATTCATTTACCCACGAACGGATCTTGGCTTATACTTATTTAATTTATTAAAACGACATCTAACGCACAAAGATCACACCTTTAATTAAAAGCGGAAAGATTAAAGGTTATACCTTTGTAGCGAAGTCCAACGCAATAAGAAAAATCCAATATTTATGCAAATTCCACAAGAAATCCAAAAGATAACTCCGAGAAAACTTCGAATATTCCGTGGGCAATAATCTATCGAAGTCTGTTACCAAAGCCCACGAGAAACCCGCCAAGAAAATCCCTCAATTAGATCAAATCTACCCAAAAGATCAAACCTTTAACCCAAAAAACTGCTGCCCACTACTTTTCTCACCAATAAAATCGAACACACTTCAATTCCGGTCACGATCTGGACAACCGGGATTGTGGATCACGAACCCAAGGAAGAGATCAACACAAACCCAGCTGGATCAAGCACCCCGGAGTGAACAGTGCCCGTGAACAGTAATCTGGCGTGAACAGTAATTCCGGTATGAACAGTACCAGTGAACAGTAATTCCAGCAGTGGGCAACTCCAAAAATCGATGGGCTATCTAAAAGTTTAATCTTTCAAGCTTAATCTAAATCGAGAAGTGAGAATCCAAGTTCGTTTTTAAAAGAAAACTCGAAAGGGAAGAGAGTTTCTCTCTAGAACTTTCTCACTCTAAGGAAGACATAAATGTCTTGCAAGATTTTCTTAAGTTTCTTTGGCCTTAAGCTTTCTATTTATAGGAGCTCTAATGGAGACCTAATGAGCTCTCGAGTTGGGCCTTTTAATTTGACTTTCGTTGACCACTTAGTCTTTCCCGACTAATCAACTCCAATCGACCCATTCAAATTAATTTCTTAACCCACTTCGTTAATTTAATTTAATCGAACCCTTAGAATTAATTAATTCAAATAGAATTAATTTCTTAATTCACCTTGTCAATTAAATATTAATTAAATCTTTAGGGTTAATTAATTCACCTTGTCGATTAGTCAAATACATAATTAGTCGTGCCACTATCGGACTAATTATAGAACTACGACTCGAAAATGACTTTACATCGCACCATTATATTTTCTTCTATCTCCCCACATTAAAAATCTAGCGCTCGTCGGTTTATCAATTTACTGACAAACTAATTCACCAACTTCTTGGTATCCGAGATTAGTACCACTCGACCTTTTATTATACCGGACGTAAAGTCCACCGGCCGAGTTTAGTATAATAGACCTTACGAGCTTATCTCGGGAGCACCATTAACCCGGTGAACCGGTACGTGGATTCCTCCAACTAGCAACGGCACGTAAGAAGCTAAACACTGCATACCCAACCTACCGAGGTATAGGCCTCAATTGACCGCACTCTTTGGCAAATCAAAGCATACAATATCCAACTCTCACGCCCGTCCCAATCTCGGGATTGAGAGATTGAATACTATGATCGAATTGACTACGCCGATCAGTATAAATCAATTCTATCCAAACTGGTCGTGCTCAATATGCCCCGGGCATATCCGTGTAATTTAAACTAGTTTAGATAAACTAATTCCCAAATCACACGATAACCTATACCGATAGTATGTTCAGACTATCTCAGTTACGAGCATACTTTTAATATATCAATACTTTAACCAATAACGGTATCTACTGTGTCTTTCCACACCCCGTTATCTGGTTCTATGATATAAAGGAACAAATTTATACCTAAACAAAATGATATGTCAACTGTGGATATTAGTTTTTGATACAAGCCATAGCTTTTCTGTATTCAAAACTAACAGGTTAACTATAAACAAGTCGCAAAAAAAAAAAAAAAACAAATAGAAAAGTTGTGATAGATGATGACGATGATTTCGTCACACAATCCAAACAAAACACACCATCACCACCACCAAGTGAAGATGATTCTGCCACACCATCCCAAACATTACACCAATACATAATAAAAAAAAGACCAATAGTTGATAAAACCAATGACAGCCCACAAACTTTGGACAGAAAACTAGATACCCTTGTTGACGTAGCTACAATAAACATCCTTCACCCTGAAAAAACACCACATCCAAAAAAGAAACCAACAAACCCTCAAAAAACACCAACCAATAGCCAAAAAACCAACAACAAAAAAAACAGCCTGCAACCAAAAAACCACCAACTAAACATGCACCAAAAAGACTAAGAGATGAAACCAAATCAGAAGAAGATGAATCATCTTAGTCTGAACCACAAAAAAAACAGAAACAACTTGCTAAAGCCAAAAAAAAACCCCAACAAGAAAGAAGCCTGTTGCCAAAAAACCAGCAAGAAAACAACAACCAAAAAGACCAAGACTTCGAGCAGGTATGGGGATGTTGTGGTCTTTTTCATATCATATTTTATGTTATTAAATGAACATGATGTATGAGGACATTGTGTGTGGTCCTAACATTTATTCATTCATTTTCAGCACATGAAGAAGAAGAAAGAGAACAACATGAAGGACATGAAACATCTCCAAAGACCAAATTCCAAACAAGGACAACCACTGCTAGATTGTACAAGTTGACTATTGAATTTTCTAAGGATCAAAACGAGGCAGTGAGAGAGATTGGACTGGAATCATTGTTTGATGTAAACTTAAACAAACTCCCATATTTATTAGGAGAGCATCTCTTGCGCTGTTTCGATCTCTCAAACAACACAATCATATTGCAAAGTGGGAGAATTAAAACTAAAGGATAAGATGTCCATCATGTGTTTAGAATACCACTTTGTGGTATTAAGATTGAAGAATACACACATTCTGAAAAACACAATGAGGACTACAAGACTGACATGCACAAATTCCATTCAAGGCATCAAGGATCCATTTACAAGCAGACAGGGAAACCAAGAAAACCAACCACTACACAAATTGCAGAGTATATCAAGGTACGCCCAGTCTATGCAGATGATAACTTCAAAATTGACTTCACAATCTACATGGCATCATCTCTTCTTTGGGCTTTGCAGGATGTAAGTTGTCGACATGCACTACTGAAGACCATAAAAAATGTCAATGGCATCAGAAACATGAACTGGTGCGAGTTAACCATGAGAGGTTTGAAAGAATCAGTAGAGCATTGGAATGACACAGTTAAGAAAGCAATGTTTACAGGATCACTCCCCTTCCTTGTGGTAAGTCCTTGTAATTATATCAAACATTGTTCACTTGATTATCAAGATGTAGCTAACTTTAATTCATTCATTTTTTCAAGCTACTATATCTAGACAGAGTTAGAATTCCTAATGAAGCCCTACATCCAAAAAACGTGTCTCTACTCTCCTATTGGGACCACAGAAAGTATACAAAAAGATAGGCAAAAGAGTTAAAAATAGGAGAATTTGGAAGAGGAAGAATAATGTGAAGAGAACTGCAAAAAGAACAACAACATCCCGGCCAGCAAAAAGAACAACAAAATGAGCAACATGGAGACCAAGAAAACAAGCAGGAAATTGAATATCAATATCAGGTAATATTCACAATCAAACTGTTACTTACTCTTATTACTTATTTTAGACGTATAGGGACGTGGTAGGTATGTATACAGGTCGTGGTGACTATATATAAAGACGTGGTAGATATTATTCACTCACACCTGTGTTTAAAATTTTGATATTTTATAGCCATATTTTATAGCCTGATGATGATGCTGAGATCAAAGATCAGGAAATGCCCGAAATGCAATATCAGGTAAAATTCACAATCAAAACACTATTTCTCTTATATATTTACTGGACGTAGAGGGACGTGGCGAGTGTGTATAAGGATGTGGCGTGTATAAATCACTTACACTTACTCCTATGTTGTTCATATATGATTATGTACAGCCTATTGATGATACTGATGAAGCCAAAATCAGAAGTCTGCATCAAGAATTGATTGGATTATCTAACCAATTCACCAAGGTTATCAAACTTGTTGAAAATACGAAAAGAATCCAAGATAATCCTACATTGATCATGCTTGATATGATGTGCAAGAATATGGCAAATCTGTTCAACAATGAGAACAAAGAAAAAGTACAAGATGAAGAAGCTGTCATTGTACCAAGTCAAGCTGCCGCTGACTTTGCAGCAATGTTGAGTCAAGTTGAAAGGATGTTCCAAAAACAACAAGAAGAACTCAACAAGAAGTTTGATGATACACAGACAAGTAAAAATTTGTGAAGGGGCTAGTCGATTCCAGTCAAATCAAAAATCTCACTTTCGTGCTATGCATTTCAGAATCAGAAAATTTTGATCGAGCCCAAACACTAGTGCAAATTCCTTTGACCCAGATCTAGCTTATACGTGTTCAATTTATAATACCCACTAAAAATTGAAACTTTAAATTAAAGCGGAAGGATTAAAGATTCGACCTTTATAGTGAGTCTCTCGAAAAATCAATTTGATAAAGATTCCACCTTGAAACTTGTCCCTCAAGAAATCCCTCGAATGTCTTTAAGATAAATCTGAAAGTTGTGTTGGCAACTATTTACCGGATAGATCCGTCAAAGCCCGTAAAAAATTACCCAAGAAACTTACTTGAAGACTCAAAAAATCTGCTCGGAAAAACTTGGATCCGTCAGAATCTCTTAGCCGTGACCCAACCGCGATCTACTCCGGGAAGAAGAATCCACCAGAAATGACGCCAAAAAATTGGATCCACCAGAGAAACAATGAAACCCACGCCGTCCGAAATTTCAAGATCCGATATTGAGTCTTCGAGAGAGAGATCTAGAACGACTTCGAGTGGGTCTTGGTTTTACTATTTCTCCAAATCTCTCTCTAGGCCTTTCTCTTTCTAGAGGCAAGACTAACTTGTCTTCCTAAGTTTCTTAACTTTTCAAGGCACTAACTTATCTATTTATAGGAGTTTCAAGGGAGACCTAGTGGGCTTTTAAGTTGGTCATTCTAGTTGGACTTTTAATTAATTTCTAAGTCTTTACTAGACTAATTAATTCCAATTGGCCCAAGGATAATTAATTAAATAATTAAATTCACTTTTTCAATTAATCCAACACATAATTAATTGTACCACTAACGTATTAATTATGAAACTACCGCTCAAAAGGAAATTGCTTCTGGGTATCACTTTAATTATTCTTTTATCTCCCCATGTCAAAAATATAGTGCTCGTTAATTTATTAGTTTACTGATAAATTAATTAATCGACTTCTTATTATCTGAGATTAGTACCACTTAACCTTATTACTATACTGGGCATAAGTCCACCGGCCGGGTTTAGTATAATAATCCTTACGAGCTCATCTCGAGAGCACCATCACCCCGGACGCATCGGTACATGGTTTTCTTTCGACAAGCAACAACACAATAAGAAATTAAACATATATACCCAACCTACCGAGATTATAGGCCTCAAGTGACCGCACTCTTTGGCAAATCAAAGTACACTATGTCTAATCATCATGCCCGCTCTAGTCTAGGGATTAAGAGATAGAATACAAGGCTCGAATTAACTACGAAGATCAGTACAAGTTAATTTGATCCTGCTCAATATAGCCCGGGCATATCTGCATGATTCAATTAGTCTAGACAAACTAATCTCAGAATCATACAATAACTTAAACCGACAGTACGTCCAAACCGTCTCAGTTATGAGCATTATTTATATATCATGAATTTAACCAAAGATGAGATCTACTGTATCACACCAAACACCTCATCATCTAGTCATATGATATAGGTGGACAACATGTATAAAATGTAATTCTATACTGAATCACAATCGATATGAAACTGAGAAATAGTTTTTCATGCAAGAAAAGCTTTTAAGTATTCAAAACTAAAAATCTCTCACTAATACTCAAAGCTGCGCTTTTAAGTATAAAAACTGGTTTAATACATTTATTCTATTGTCATACCAAAATCTAGAGAACTCTCATGGCTCACTCAAGTATCTAACTCCCATGCCCTCGACATGGGTCTCAAAGACTTTCGCAGTCTATGCCTTCATGAATGGATCTGCAAGGTTGTCTATTGATGTTATCTTTGCCACAACCACGTCTCACCTCTTTAAAAATCTCTCGTATCAGGTGGTACTTGCGCTCTATGTGCTTACTCGCCTTATGTGTTCGTGGTTCCCTTGAGTTAGCAACTGCACCATTGTTATCACAGTAAACTGTGATAGTAACTCAGGAATCACATCTAAGTCCACTAAGAAGATCTTGAGCCATATAGTTTCTTTCGCTGCCTCTGATGCTGCAACCATGCCAAAAACAAAGCAAATATCAGGCCTCGTACATAACATGACATACATGAGACTTTCTGCTACAGATGCATAAATAACTGTCTTCATGGCATCTATCTCTTTAACAGTCGCAGGAGACTGCTCCTTGGTGTTAGATTTGAATACATAAGGTATGCTTGTATTATACTATTTCCCATTAATATATTGATTGTATGTTTTGGCTTATATGTTGTGCATATGTCGTCCATTTATATTATGTAATTAGATGATGAGGTATCTGGTGTGACATAGTAGATCTCATCATTGGTTAAAAGGCATAATATATAAATGAGGTTCGTAACCGAGATAGTTTTGGATACACTGCCGATTTAGGTTATTATGTGATTCAGAAAATTGGTTTGTCTAAACTAATTGAATCATATAGATATGTCCGAGGCATATTGAACTTGACTATTTAGGATGAATTGTCTTATATTGATTTAATAGACAATTCGTTCATTGTATTCTATATCTTAATCCCTAGACTTGAGCAGGCATGAGGATTAGACATAGTGTACTTTGATATGCCAATGGGTGAGGTCATTTGTGGCCAATAGTCTCGGTAGGTTGGATGCACATATTTAGTTGCTTGGTGTGCTGTTGCTTTTCGAAAGGAAACCATGTACCGGTGTGTCCGGGGTGATGGTACTCCCGATATGAGCTCGTTATGTTTATTATACTAAACCCGGCCAATGGATTAGGAAATTCTAGAGATTAGGAAATATAATTAGATTTGGTTTATCCTATTAGATTTGTTATCTAATTTGATTTGGAAACTAATTACCTAAACCCATTAGGAAGGTCAATCCTAAACCAGCTTGGGGTCTCTCTTGTAACTCTATAAATAGACAAGAGATTAGTAATTCTACATACACAATTCATGAGTTTTCAAGACAAGAAAACTAGAGAGAGAAAATAAGTTTCTCCCTGACAGTCAATTTTCTTAGGCGGCCAATTACCCCCTCAGGCGGCGGCCGGTGGTGTTATTTTTCAACTGCGGTGGCGAGGATAATCCGACAGTGGCGGTGTTAAAATTCTGGCGGCAAGAAGCTGCAGAATTTTTCCAACGAGTGGATTGCGGTGATTGCTGATCAATTGCTTGTTAGATCGTTGCCTACACAACGTACGATCATAGTCTTGAGTCATACAAGAGAATCACTTGAGTTTACGTTTCAAAAGGTATTTCTAAACTTTCGCTTTAATTAGAAATTATTTGTTTTCTAATAAATCGAATAAGTGCAAACCAATATCCTGCGCAATGTCATTTCAAGTAAGGATTGGAATAGCAATTGTGCTAGAGTCTAGGCCTAGACAAGAGTTCCGATTCTGGAATGCATAGCACAAAAATGAATTTTTGACCGGGCCCAGGCAGATAATCTTTCACTTGGATAGATGCACTCCATATCTGAAAGGTTTGAAACCCTTCTTGGAGTTCTGCATGTTAAAATGGGCCAGAATCATATCTATGTATGAAGCCTGAGAAAGTGTCAGTGAATGTCTCCTATGATCTCAAATGATCTTGATCCCAAGGATATGTCCAGCCTCCCTGAATCCTTCATATTAAACTGCTTGGACAACCATTCCTTTACGTCTGATAACACCTTCTTACTGTTACCAATAAGAAGAATATCATCTACGTAAAGTACAAGAAATACCACTAAGTTTTCATCACGTCTGCGGTACACACACTGCTCATCCGGACACTGAGTAAATCCATAGGACTGGATTATCTGGTCAAAACGGATGTTACAATATCTAGATGCTTGCTTAAGCCCGTAGATTGACTTCTTTAGCCTGCAAACCTTGTGCTCTTGGCCTTTTGTAACGAATCCCTCTAGTTGCTGCATAAAGATGGTTTCCTCAAAACTTACATTAAGGAAAACTGTCTTGGCATCCATCTGCCAAATCTCATAATCTAAATGAGCAGCTATGGCCAAGAGAATTCGGATTGACTTAAGCATAGCTACTGGGGAAAATATTTCCTCATAGTCGATACCCTCTTTTAAGCCTAGCTTTGAAGGTTTCAACTTTCTCATCTGATCCTCTCTTTCGCTTGTATACCCATTTGCACCCAATTGGTTGAAAACCATCAGACAGGCTACCACCTCCCAGACTTGATTTGAGTCCATCAAACCCATCTCAGAAATCATTGCTTTTCGCCAAGAATCTGCATATTTATCTTGGAGAGCATCATTGTAGTTAACTGGGTCTGGTTCATAAGCATCGGGGACAAAATCCAAAGATTCTCCCAATCCCACGTACCTTTTAGGCTGTCTCATAACCCTCCCATTATGAAGAGACATAACCTGTGTAAGTGCATCATCTATGACATCTTGTGTAATATTCTGTGGTGTATCTACTTGTACTGGTGCATTAGGAATACTGGACTGTCCCCTAAACTCTTCTAGCACAATCTTGCTACTTGATTTGTGGTATACAATATAGTTCTCTTCTAAAAATCTGGCGTTAGTGAAAGATTATCTGCCCAGGCCCGGTCAAAAATTCACTTTCATGCAACGCATTTCAGAATTGAAATTCTTGACCAGGCCTAAGCTCTAGCACAAATACTGTTGTGCAGGATCTTAGCTTGTTTTTGTTCGATTTGTCACGCAACAATAAATTCTTAATAAAAGCGGAAGTTAAAGAATTACCTCTTGAAAACCACACGCCGCCGCCCCGCTACCCCACACGCTGCTGGATTTTGGGAAGAAAACCGGCCGCCGATCCTCGGGTAGAGAGCTGCTGCCTGGAGCTTTGAAAATCCGACTTTGAGAGAAGAATTATTAATTCTCTCTTTAGGATTTTCTCTCTCTAGTTTTCTTGTCTTGAAAACTTATGAATTGTGTATAATGAATTGCTAATCTCTTGTCAATTTATAGAGTTACAAGAGAGACCCCAAATTGGTCTAGGATTTGCCTTTCTAATGGGTTTTGGTTTATTAATTAGTTTCCAAATTCAATTAGGTTCCAAATCTAATAGGATTTCCAAATCCAAATAGATTTCCTAATCTTTAGGATTTCCTAATTCTAATTGAACTTTAAGACTTAATTAATTAATTAAATAATTCCACTTTGTTGATTACTTAATTAACCTTTAGAAATAATTAATTAAATAATTAATTCTACTTTATCAATTAATCCACTACATAATTAATCGTACCACTAACGGATTAATTATGGCACTACCATCCTACACTAGAATTGCTTTCGGAATAACTAAATTAATTATTCTTTAATCTCTCCACATCAAAGATATAGTGCTCGTTAATTTATTAATTTACTGATAAATTAATTAATTAACTTCTTATAATCCGAGACTAGTACCACTCGACATTTGTACTATACCGGACATAAGTCCACCAGCTGGGTTTAGTATAATAAACATAACGAGCTCATCTCGGGAGCACAATCACCTCGAACGCACCGGTACATGGTTTTCTTTTGACAAGCAACAGCACACCAAGCAACCAAACACGCGTACCCAACCTACCGAGACTATTGGCCTCAAATGACCTCACTCTTTGGTAGATCAAAGTACACTATGTCTAATACTCATGCCTGCTCAGGTCTAGGGAAATAGAGATAGAATACTAGGATCAAATAGTCTATTTAATCAGTACAAGACCATTTGTCCTAAATAGTCAAGTTCAATATGCCCTAGGCATATCTATATGATTCAATTAGTTTAGACAAACCAATTTCTGAATCACATAATAACCTAAACTGACAGTGTGTCCAAAACTATCTCAGTTACCAACCTCATTTATATATTATGTCTTTTAACTAATGATGAGATCTACTGTGTCACACCAGTCACCTCATCATCTAACTACATAATATAAATGGACATCATATGTAAAACATATAAATAATTTAACTAAAACATTCAATCGATATATAAACTGGGAAATAGTTTCATACAAGCAAAACTTTAGTATTCAAACCCAATAGTTAGTGCTAACCACCACCACCTTTCGTTCCTCTGTGATATCCTACAAATAACATTACTTCTTATCTTGCATCTAACTTACCCGCATCTGCCTTAAGCACATGTGCTGGATGACCCTAAATCCTTAGATGCCTGACACTGGGTTTTTGCCAAGACAATAACTCCATAGGGGTTGAATGCACAAATTTAGATGGTACAAGATTCAGAATGTAAGCTGGCGTCTCCAAGGCATATCCCCAAAATGAACTGGGCAACTCATTATAACTCATCATAGATCTCACCATTTCCATAAGAGTTCTGTTTCTCCTTTTTGCTCCACCATTCTGTTGGGGTGTGCCAAGTGCAGAAAACTGAGACTAAATACCCTCCTCTGACAAGTAGCTCCTAAATTCACTAGAGAGGTACTTGCTACCACGATCTGATCGCAGTGTCTTGATACTTTTACCATGATATTTCTCCATATCTACCCGAAACTCTTTGAACTTTCCAAAACATTCAGACTTGTTGTGCATCAAGTAAATGCACCCGTACCTAGAGTAATCATCTGTGAAGGTCACAAAATACTCAAAACCACCTCTAGCCTGAATTGACATAAGTCCACATAAGTCAGAGTGAACCACTCTAAAACTTCTTGGACCTATACCTCTTTGCCTTGAAATGCCTCTTGGTCATTTTACCCTCCAAGCAAGATTCACAAGTTGGATAAATGTAAATCTACAATGAACCCAAAGGCCATCATTGACTAACCTCTAAATCCTACTAAGGTTTATATGACCTAGTCTAAGGTGTCAAAGTTAAGTTTCGTTCATTTTAGGTGCCAAAGATACATTTCGTTCATTTTAGAAGGTTCTTTCCTCTTACTATGGCTCAATGATGTGTCATTCATCTCAGCGTTTCGCACAACAGGGGAGTTAGTTTTAATCAAGAAGAGATTGTCTACCATGAACCAAAACATATAAGTTTCTCATTATTTCTAACAACAACAGAATAATTAGAAAAAACAAACTTATAACCATCGAACAAGAATTTAGAAACTTAAAGTAAATTCTTTCTAAAACTCAGAACATAAAGACAATTCTTCAAAACTATTACAGCATTATTTTGGAAAATAAGGTTTGCTACTCCCACTGCTTCAACTAACACTTTGGTAGTGTCCCCTAAGTAGACTTCCATCTCGCTATCTCTAAGCATCCGTTACTTGGAACCCCTTCAAAGAATTACAAACATGATAAGTAGTTCCTGAATCCACACACCAAGTATCTGTGAGAATCACAGCTAAACATGTTTTAGTACCTTTGATCTTTGGACAATCTGGAATCCAATATCCTGCCTTGCCACACTTGAAGCACTTGCCTTTCGACTTCTTCTTCTTGGCAATATCTGGCTTGGGCCCATGATTAGCAGTCTTCTGCGTCTTCTTTTTCTTTTTCCCAGCTTTGGGCCTGGAAGAAGATCCTGAAGTACCAACTGTCACTAAAGCTTACTTATTCTCTTGGAGAAGGCTTCAGTAGACACCAATGCAGCTAAGAGCTCGGAAAGAGTATAGACTCGCTGATTCATATTGTAATTCAGCTGAAATTGCTCAAAACTCCGAGGCAAGCTCTAGAGTATGATGTCAACTTGGGATTTCCCATCGATTTCACCTTCCAATACCTCAATCTCATTGATGTTGTTAATCATGTCAAATATGTGATCTCTCACAAGTGTGCCCTCAGCCATCTCGCTAGTCATAAGCTTTCTCATAGCCACTTGTCTAGTTGCTCTGCCTTGGTGATTGAACATCTCCTTTAGGTTTATCATCATTTCAAAAGCAGAACCCATAGATTGATGCTGATGTTGCAGAATATTCGACATAGAAGCCAGAATGTAACACGACGCCATCTCATCAGCCTTTATCCAATTTTGATAGGCTTCGTCATTAGGCCTTTCTGGGCATATCCTCAGAATGTAACCCTATCCTCAGGAGTAGATTCGTCATTAGGCCTTTCTGGGCATATCCTAGTGAGCACGAACTTATATTACTTAGCCGTGAGGACAATGTCCAAATTGCATTTCCAATCAATGTAATTTGGGCCAGTCAACTTGTTCTCTTTTAGTATGACAGGTAATAGAGTAAACGCCATATCGAAAGCTGAAAATAAATAAACAAAGAAGTTTCAGTATTTTATCTTTTTAGAAAATATTGACACCCTTAAAATAATATAATCAAATCCACCAACATTTCGTTCACCAGGATTCACGCAAATCACGTTAGTGTGAATACATCTACTTTGATTCTTTGTGGACTCCAAACACTACTTAGAGGAAATAAAATTCATATACTCTGTCCACAAACTATGAAAATTGTTTTGTCCACAATGTCTGTAAACAACTTCTAATACAATTATTTTTTTTGTTTTTTTTAACCTGAATTTTTATATTTTCTTCTCGTATAGGAATTGTTAAAGAAGGACAATATCAACCATGTTTTTTGGAAACGGATACCAGAAGATGAAATACCATATCACTAGTTGTCTTTTAATATTTTGTAAATTTTTATTTTTTTATTACATTGTTCAGAAATAAAAATATTTTATTATTATTTATATTTATATAAAGTCTGTTGACAATTAGCGCCACGTTTAGATACATCCCAATACGTCCCGATACGTCCAGAATACAAACAAACACGTCCTTCGTTATTTTCTTAACTGCAGCGACTATCTATCTCTCCAACCGAACAAAAACCCTGAATCAATAATAACTGCAACTCTCCATCAATCTCTAAAAACCGTCCTACTTATTTAAACACTAATTCTATACCACATTCTGATACGTCCCGTTACGTCCAATATCAAAATAGACGTGTCTTTCGTTATTTATTAACTGCAGCGCTCCATTCATCTCTTCGTTACAAGAGACAACCATCAAACTTCTTATTTCTAAAAATTCTCCTATAAAACAAATTGTAAACATGGTTTAACATTCACTTCGCAAATCTCTTCATTCCTCCTCTGTTTTTCTTCTTCCCTTAAAAAAAAAAAACAAGCCGCAAACCTTCTGTTATTTCCTTTCCCTTTCGAATACTACATTTCCTCAACGACCAATCTCTTCATTCTTCCTAACATGAACTACTTCGAAGAACTCCAAGACCCCCGACCACAAATGCCACCATCACGTCCACTTGATCATATGCCAATGAAGAATATGTTAGATGTACAACCTCAATCCCAACTTATCAGGTTTTCTAGTCATAATGCGTTGGGGTGGATTGAGGCCTATGAACCACCAGAACGTAAACAGAACGCTGGTACTTGATTTCTATAATGCTATACACAATAAAGTTGGGTTAAATATAATGGAAGTGAGGTGATTTCGATTTAGCATATCAACAAGAGCAATCAACTGGCACTTGAACTTGAGGAACCAGGGGGCCAGATTATCATATGATGATATCTTCCGTTTTATACCAACAACGAAACAAGTCCAAAGAATCTTAAGGGACAACTTAAAGGGCCCAAACGATATTTGGACAGTCGGATTGGAATATATGAACACTATGGCAAGGACTCTCTACACGTTCCTACGTTTCAATGTGGCTGCCGGAGAAGTCACAAAGACATACATGTTGCAACTGTTAATTGCAGCAATGTCAAAAATAGATATCAATTGGGGCAGCATCATCAAAAACTTCATGGAACAAGTTGGATTGCATAATGGGTGGACTGTCAGTATCTTTTACCCCAGCCTGGTCATGAACACGTGTGACATGGCTAGAATCGAAGGACACCATACTGATGAAGTGGTGCCACTGCCAGAATATATTGGTGACAACTCTTGTAATGATATTGAAGTCAAAGATGCATCCTCTAGTGTAGATAACAGTGATGATGTTTTTAAATTTGTATCCATAATTTTAATATAATGTATTTGTTTTTTTTTTAAATTCTCTATCTTTTCGTATGCTGTACTACTACAACGTCTGAAAAACTAACTACTAGGTCCGGATATGTCTAATAAGAAAACCAAATAAAATAACTAATATAAAAAATAACTCATACTGCTACAACATCCCAATACGTCCACGTACGTCTAAAAAATCTCATATAAAAAACAATAAAAAATCAATTTCAAATTCTCCAAATCAAATATTAATTACAATCATCTCAATCCCTGTAATTATCTCACTCAACTACAAATTCTCAACTGCTTTTTTTTTTACCTCTTGAAATATTTCTTTTTTTCTCCATTGTACTTTTTGGGCGTATGTTTCGAACACCTTTGGGTCTCTTTCCTTTCGGATCTCTAACTTCTTCTTCGGTACCATCATCATCATCATCCACATTTTCACCTCTTCCTTCGAATCTAATACCAGCTAACTCAGCAATGCAATCTCTAAGATCTTTGAATATATCATCTATAATGCCACGAGCAACAGAACTCGACTGCCATAATTGCATCAATCTTAAATACTTCTTGCTGATATCATGCCTTCAAACAGAATAGTAAACATAATCGCCTTCATTTCTCGGACGTGAAATGTGAAACTGAATCTGACGGCCGTATGTCACTCCCTTAGTCCACCTTTGCAATATACACCTATCTGGCAGTCTCTATAAAAACATAAAAAGATAAAGAATTAATCTACAAAACAAGTTTCACATCTGCCACATCTGGTATAATATTCGCAACGTCCAAAAAAACACTATCGCAACTTCAACATTAATATACTCATCACGTCCACAAAAAAAAAAAAAAAAAAAAAAAAACTGAACCAACAAAAATCCATACCTTAACACAATTCATGTTAAAAACACGAAGGGAATGACCGCATAATATACTTCACTGAAATATTTGCACCTGCATTCTATCCAATGGCTCACATTATCAAACAATACAACATGACGGAAAGTATCTTCTCCATCCCATCACACATGATATTTACATAAATTGTCATCTTCAAAAATCTTTTCATAATCATATAAATTCATGTCTTCAAGTTGAGTTTCAAACATACGATATGCTGTAATTGTGTAAACTTCAGAAGCTTGCATTAATATCGAATGTTTCAGAACAAACAAATCCACATTCCATTGATGACACCTGTAGTCTTCTTCACTTTCATTATTCCTCCAGTCATTCACCACATCTACAAACTGATGGTAAAAATCACAAAGTGATGATGTTTTGGTTAGACGCCTTGAAATCGCACGGTTTGTTGACTCACTCATTTGAGATGAGATAACCCATCCTGAAAAGTAATCTTTGTTAAATGCAGGACACCATTTCTCGCGAATCTCATAGAGATCATTCAATCACGGAATATCTCCGCATTCATATTCAACCACCATGCTGTAAACACATAAAAAAATGAAAAATGCTATCGCAACGTCCAAAAAACATACTACAACTTACATAAAAACACTAGTTCAACATCCAGAAAAACACTATCGTAACGTCCTCACCTATTCCAAACATGCTGAAGCTCTTCATTGGTAACCACACTGTAAAGAAGGCGTTGAAACAATTTAGAAAAACCTGTATGCGCACGCAATAATGGTATGTTCTTCCAGGAGTTCTCACTTATATGCCAAAGACACAACCGATGATGAGTTGATGAAAATACATCCTTTATAGCTGCTACCATCGAAAACGCTTTATCCATCATCAAAGTAATTGGTGTTTGACCATCCATGGACCTAAAAAACGTCTTAAACAACCAATTAAATGATTCAATCTTCTCATTCTTTATGAAATCAAGTCCAAACATAACATTACGGCAGTGATTGTCCATCCCAACAAATGGTCCATAGATCAAACCATACTTGTTTGTCCTATAAGTCGTGTCATGAACAACCAAATCTCCAAATATCTTGTAATCCTTTTGTCCATCATGCCAAAACAAGTTACACAATAACGAATCGCTATCCAAATCAAAGTCAAAATAGAAATCTTGTTCATCACAATACATTTTCTTCAATATCTCATAAAATGTATTTGCATCACAACCATCAATAGTCTTCTTCTTCTTAATTTCCATATGACTATAAACATCTCGTGAAGTAAAACCTACTTGAGATGGTCCACCAACATGTTGCAAACAAAAAAACAAAAAAAATAAAAAAGTTAACTGTCACGTCCAGAAACTTCTATATAATACTAACGCTATGTCCACACACGTCTACACACATATTATATAAAGTCAAGTACCTCTTTGCACAACACTTTGTACCCATCTGAAACACAAACACCAGAATCCTTTAAAATCTTCAAATAATCAACAAAAGAAGAAGGAACATACCTACTAAAACGCAATAAGTGTCTCTGATATTCAAAGCACATATCGAGATTGTGTTTCCGGAAATGCTTTTGTACCTCCCAAATACTACCATCAATTCACCTAAATTCAACAAACACATTACATTTCGTTCGAACATCCATCTTCGAACACTTTCTCTCATTCTCAATCTTGTTTTTATAATCCTTCTCACATTGCTTAGAACATACAAACTGTTTCAAATATATCCCATTTTATTACTACGAGACCTATGCCTCATAACACTAAAACCCAATTCAAAAGCATAGTTATTATACAAATCGTATGCCTCATCTTCGCTTCCAACTGTACGATCCATCAAAGACGCCATTAATATATCATCCATTGCTTTATCATACAATTCCATATATGGGAAAAGAAATTAAAAAAAAAATACAACTACATCTCAATACGTCTAATTATAACATCCGCAACGTCTTGAAACATCATTTAAAAACTGAAAAAGACAACATCCTAGTCCGCAACATCTCAACACTTCTGCTTATAACTTACGCAACGTCCACCCACAATGATCATATAAAATATTATCACAAAAGCAAATCATATGATTGGAGAAACAATTTTCAACCAATTGAAAATCCAACATGTATTAATATATCTTCCACAATTCGCAAAAAAACTATCAGAACGACAATTAACACAACATAAAATCAATCGTGAATAGAAAAAGAAAAAAAACCCGATTATTATCATTGTTCTTCGTTCCGGTACCTTTATTAACGTCGATAAAAAATGAAAACAACGATTTAAATGTTTGCAGAAAGATTTCAGTAGCAGCGCAATACAAAATTCAGTAATTTTTTATCGCTCTCGTTAGTTTTTTTGAAAAAAACGACAATACTCACGTTTTAAATGTATATTGACCGCAGCGGGAAAAGAAGGAAAAAAAAAAAAAACGAAAATAGGGCGCGTAAAAAAAAAACCTACTAAAAATAGAAACTGTTGCTAACAAAAAAAAAAAAAATTACTAATTATATACAGCATATAATTTGGAGCCAGTAATAGCAGTGCACTGGTTTATGACTAGCATTGTAAGTTTGTAACGTCTATTTAATGTACAGAGCAAAAGTATCATCATCAGTTGCTCCAATCTGACTTCAGCACATAGGCTCTGAGCAACCAAGATTGCCCGTGGTTTGTTTTGCTGCACAGAGAGAGAAGAGATGGGGCTTGAAATTGTGGAACCCAATACATGCTTTCGAGGTTGTTGCCATAGCCAAACAATCCCTCTTCATCTTCCCCCTTCTTCCTACTCCCTCTCTTCCCCAATTGCTCGAGGGGCTGAAAGCGTGGTGTATGAAGCAATCTTGGATGGTAAAAAGGTTGCTGTTAAAAAGCCCATTTTGTCAACCTCTGAAGACATTGATCAGTTCCACAAGCACTTGCAATTGCTTTGGTCAGTTGTTTTCGGCTGCGATCTTTTCTGTTTTGTTGGTTTTACCTGTACTGAGAATTCTTTGTTACTGTAATTCCTCTTTGTCGGGTGTGGTGTGATTTGGGCAAATGAAGCGGGTTGGATCATCCGGGGATAGCTAAACTAGTTGCAGCTCATGCTCGTCCTCCAAATTATATGTTTTTCTTCGAATTCTTCGAGTATGGAAATCTTGCTGACAAACTACATCTGGATGAATGGGTTCCAACGTTTGACCAAGTCATTCATATTGCATCAAATTTAGGTACTTGCAGTTCACTTGAGTATTGTTAGAGCATTACATGTTTGGATGTGTGTGTACATTATGGTGATTGTATAGGTTTGCAATGGAATCTTCTGGGCGACTAGTTTGATTTGATGTGTTTACATTTTTAGGGATGTTTTTAGGGATGCTGAAAGTTTAAGGAATTAAGGAGACTTTAGGTTAACAAACTATGAGGCCTTCTAATTTAAATGTCTCTTTTAGCTACGGCTCCAACTCGAATGATGATTCTGGTGGAAGCTAAGATATGTTGGTTGACTTTCTTCTCGTAGTGCGAGTATAGACCAATGCATTTACCTAAAGTTCATTCAGAAATTTGAATAGTATCTTTAGAAACTGTTATCATCTCTCAGTTAATCTTTTCCCTTCAACTAGGCCTAATTTGTAGATCACGAATTTTGAGGTTAAGTTTAAGAAAGAGCTAGCGATAAGCAGAAGCGAGTCTCATAGTTGCTGATCCTTGGTTTGCTTGTTACTTAATATTTTTCGAATTCTAATCACTTTAATAAGTATATGAACAAGAATAGAATTTTAGCAATAAAATATTCATGTCATAGTGATTTGGAAAAAGAATCAGTTTTGCCAGATGAAATCAACAATATTGTGAGAAGCTGATACTCTGGGAGATTGGATCTAAGCTTGAGATTTAGATGATGTGCTTTGCAGTTAAATTTTGTCTATTATTTAAGTAAAATCATTTCCTCGCATTCTTATTTTTCCTATTTGCAAGATAATGAGCATTTAAAAGTGATGGAAAATGTGAAGTACCAGCTATATATGGAAAATTTGCATTTTGGTGTATGGATTTATTAGTTCTTCGTTATTTCCCCGTTTGAGATGAGAATCTCAATTTTTGTGACTCTCCATAAAATAAGTATCTGTTGTAGTACTTTTTTTTATTAAGAAGTGCTCTAGTTAGAAAGATTCTCTTTTTCCTTTAGCTATACCATCCCTGTTTTGTTCTTTTTGAATGAATTTAACATGGTTTACTGTTTTTTACCCAAAGAAAGGCATACATAAAAGCTTTAAAATTTGTATACCACGTTACAACTACATTTTTTTGCCTAAACTATCTGCAACAAAATCGAATAATGATTTAAAAAAAGATCATAGAAGAAATTCATATACTGTATGAATTTCAGTTTGCACTTTCTGCTGATTCTCAAAAAATGGACAGATTTTAGAGTTCTCTTCAGTTTCAAATTATGATCAAAATGCAACAATGAGGAAATCATCGTGTTTCTTCTTAAAGAAAAGCTAATAGTAGTAGAGTTCTATATTACCTTGATGAGGTTGTTGGTTTGTCACAGTGTTCAATGTTTCTGTTTACAGCAAAAGCTTTGAAGTACCTTCATAATCTTGGGATTGTGCATAGGGATGTGAAACCATCAAATATTCTTGTAAGGTCTTTTCTGACTCCTAAATGATCTGCAAATTGATCTGCATGGTTAACTAATTCAATATGCTCCGACATGCACTTTGAAACATTATTCCTGTACCGCTTAACTGCTCGAATTGTAAGTCATTTCAATTTTATCATTGCAATTTGTCGTTTTTTGTTGGATATCTTAATGTCAATTAATTATGATAATGCAGCTTGACAGGAATCTCAATCCACATTTGGCAGACTTTGGTTTGGCAGAGTATGTGAGAGACATTAAACAAGTATCGATCAGTAATTGGAAGCCATCTGGAAAACCAACTGGTGGTTTCCACAAGAAAAATATGGTGGGGACCCTTATTTACATGGCACCTGAAATACTGTCAAAAGATATTCAGACAGAAAAGTCAGATGTTTATAGTTTTGGCATTTCTTTCAAGTAAGAATTGTTTTCTCCATTGGATTTATGGAAATAATTGAAAATCTTTAATCAAAATAAACGTTTTATTCCCAATATGATGTATTCGAGTAAATTTTGCAACTGATATTGATGGCCAGTGGGCATTGTTAATTGCATGATTTAATATGGTGTTTTTTGGCATTAAAGTAGTCTCTGAGTCTTCTAATCACTGTCTAATACATTTCTGCAAGTCAGCGTGAATGCCTTATATTTGCTCTGAAACTGAGACTTTATGAATATTTGTATCTATGTAATGATCAATTTAATACATTTGCTATTGGTAAATTTTATGTACATGGTGCTCAATATACCATCGAATGCTCCTTTCTATCGGTAGTTAGCTAGAAACTTCATAAATATAGTCCTTTCTTGTAATACTCATTATGAGGTTATTGGGTATATGGGAAGTTAATTGGTAAGAAACTTCACAACTAGTGTAGGAGTCACTGAAATATTCTGTATCTGGAAGTTTCCTCTCATTTGTTTTTCCTTTGCATCTTTTATGGATTGGCACTTCTTTGTATAAACAGTTGAACAAGCACTTAAAGATCCCATGGACTTACCTAAATAAGATTGAATATATCATTGGAAAATCTATGTGGGTTAGCTATTTCTTTGATCCCATTTCCTATTTGTTGTTGTTTTTTTTTTTTTTTTTTTTTTTTTTCATTTTGTATAGTTTGGTATTGACCTTGGTTTATCCTACCAGCAAGGAACAACACAGTTTAGGTAATTGGCTCGGAAACTTGTAATTGCATACGAAGTTCAAATACATTTAGCCTTTTAGTTCTGTATTTTTCTGTTACCTTTCATGTTGGGGTGATTTGCTAACTTGAGGAAGTGGAAGTAAGGGTGCGTTTGTTTGGTGGGAATGGGAATGAAGGCAATCGGAATTTGATAACTCAATAATCATTAAAGCAATCTGATTGCTTTTGACTTGTTTGGTAAATTAAGAAGTCATTCATTAAAGGAATCTGATTGCCTTTGACATGTTTGGTAACACAAAATTATCACTTTATTAATTCAGATATGCATGAATTTTTTTTAAAAATGGTAATCAGTTTAATTCATGTGTTAATCAGATGCCTTCATTGAATTATTAAATTATCAGATTCCGTTTGCCTTTGCTTTTAGCGTTGGAAAATGTAGCAATCGGAATCATTTTACCATTGCTCCATTCCCATTCCCGCGAAACAAAACACCCTAAGTTTTACTTGGTGTTTGTATGGGTTTAATGATCTCATAGTGATAATTCAGATGCCTGGCTGGAAAAATTTATTTCTTGTGTTCATAGAAGGTTAATAAACTCATGGTCATAGTTCAAATACCAGAGAAGTGCATTTTCTTTGGGAGACTGATATAGTGTGTTTTTTTGCTTACATCCATCTCATAGTAATAGATACTGTCGTCAGGCTACAATTCTTTGACTGGTCATTGGAAAAGACTTGTTGCCTGAGATTGAACAGTTCCAATCTTTACCTTCCCGTTGGTGTTGGTAAAGGGACAGTTACACTGCAGGAATTGGGATATTTATATCTGAAAAGTTGTTTTTGCTTTATTCTTCGATTGGGATTTTTTGGTTGCTCCTGAAAAGGCTCAATATTTACAGTATTCCATATAATTTATGCATGCTTGTAATGAGTTGCATATCTCGTGTCTAAAATAGGCATTGACTTCATGTTTGATGCTTGCCTGATCATTTGTGTGGGCTAGAGTATGCAACTGTGGGATGGCATTTTGGATGAGAATCATTATTTTTAGGCAGTTTTGGTTGCCTAAGCCTATTAATAGTAACAGCCTTTAATATATTATTTGTATCTGTTGATATATTATCATGTCTCTTTAAAATTGCACTTTGACGCCTTTCCCCACATTAAGCTTTCATTCTGAATTTTCTGATAATTCCATCCATTAAAGTTTTATACTTTGCTTGCCTGCAGTGAGCTTCTTACTGGTGTTGTACCATATACTGACCTTCGTGCGGAAGCCCAGGTTAGACAAGGAGCTTGTTCTTTCCTCATGTCAGTTTGTTCTCTTTAGTTGGTTGGCCTTTATTTATAACACATATTTAATGTATCATAATAACGAGAATCATAGAACTTCAATCATTTTTTGTTTGATATTCTCTCCAAAATTCTATCACTTAATCTAATTAAGTTATAGATTTTTTAAAAAAATTTCTTTCCATTTGTAGCCTTTCCAAATTTCAACTAAAAAAATTCCAAATTCAATTTAAGTACAAAATTCTTTTTTCTCCATTCATACATATTTCATACATTCTATTTCAGATATGGACTTGCGTAAAATTTCATGTGATTCAGTAAACAAATGTAAATTCCACTGTTGCTAGATCATTTATAAAACTTGGTGAATAATGAGCCAATAGTGGGATTTTTTGATGAGTGGGTTTAATCTTTGTTGTTGCCTATGGACATTATTATACGATAAGATGAAATGTTTATGGATGACAATTTATGTGGCCAACAAAAAATGATAGACCAGATTAGTGTTCATGATCTTGATTTCAATTCTGTCAAAGGACCATTTATTTAATGTAAAAAATCTTTTTTCCAAGGGACCACTTATTTTATTTTATTTTGATGTTTGTTATAAAATTGCTCATAAAATAAGTGAAAGACACTTACAGTGGCAACAATGTGGATTCGGCCTATACTTTTTCTTTTCCTCACAGGGTTGTTAAATGGGTGGAACAATATTATAGCGAATGAGGGTTGCATACATGATATTTTAGTAAATTTAGATATCTTAGTTTCCTTCTTGAATCTGGCCATCGTCATGAAGTGTCAAGCATATACTAGGCTACCAGTTGTTGTGGCCTTTAAACAGCACAGCTTATCTCTAAGTTGATGATTTCAGAAATTGGAAAAAATAAGCTTGTAATTGATAGGAATGACCCCATACCGTCTCAAGGTTTTGAGCAAGAGCATTCCACCACCTTCTAATAGAGTTTGAATGTGATGTTCACATATTTTTGCTTCCATATGCAGCATCAGGACATGATTATCAAATTAGTTGCAGTTCAAAATGGTTTATGTCAACAACCTTACTGTGGCTTTGACTCACTTGTTATTCTTTTCTTAGTATGTATTGCTTGTCGAGTTCCATCTGTCCAGTCCATTGATTTGTTGAACTGTTATCTCCCTCAGTAGAAAGAAGGGTTAGAGTTCTGTATAATTTTTGAGAGATTTGGAGTTTCTTAGTATGTCATATGATTTGAATTGGTTTATATGAACACACACAGAGATACATATGTTCAGCGTATTGGTGAAAATTTTCAGTCAAATAATGGGTTTGGGTAAATATGGCATCATAGGCACACACAGTGTTGGAAATGAACTACACTGAGCAACAACTTACTGCAGCTGTTGTCACTCAAGAATTGCGACCAGTACTTGCTAGTTGTAAATCAAGTGCATCAGCAAGTGTATCGTCTTTAATCCAGAGATGCTGGGATAGACATCCCCAGAAGAGGCCTTCCTTTGATGATATAGTGCTGGAACTTGATGCTATCTTGGAACACCATTATATTACACAGGAAAGGTCTTTATCACAACCTCCTGTAATAGGAGTAGACATGAATGCCATGAGTTCCAGAAGCTACCAAGAAAGTGTCAACTGGTTCACTGATGGTGCAGATTCTGCAAAAGAAGTTTCTCTTGCTCCAGGTTCTAATGTAGAAGGCTGGCTTGATGCTTCATCGGATGCTTTTTCATATTTGCCAGTAATAGCTTCAGGTTCGTTTGCAACTTGTGGACGAAGGGAAACCATGGAGGACAGACACTTTCTAATTCCTCACTTTTGTGATGAATCCCATATCCATCTCTTTGGAATTTTTGATGGCCATCGTGGTACGCATACAACTTCTTTGAACTTCTCTTTTTTTGCCTTCCATTTTCATTTAAAAATGGTAGTATTCATGGCTTGACTACAATGTTTTAACTGGGGAAGCCATAAAGAGAAGGGCTATGGTTGCTGAAATAATGATACTTTTCTAGCCTTTTCGTGAGAAGCAAGCAATATCAGTTTTGAGAATTGCTGTAGCTTTCCATTGCACTTAAAGATGTAATTTCATTGAGGAAGAAAGTGTGAAAAGAAAAAGATGTTTTGTTGCAGATTTTCTGATGTTATAGTCTTTCTTCTTTGTTTTACTAAAAGGTCACCCCTTTGGTGGTGGGGGATTGCTATGGATGTAGGTCTCCGATAAATAGATCTTTGAAATTTATCTTTGGCTTTAGGAGTTCAGGAACAATGATTAAGAGACGTATGAAACTGAAATTTGCAATAAAACAACAGGGAAACATGCTGTATTTGGACATTATTTACATTTCTTTCCCGTCTACACAGATGAAAAAGACTTCATGGTTCAGGAATACATTCAAGATACATGTTCATTTTTCTCTGATTTCTTGGATTGCAAGTTGTAAATGAACATGAGCCCCTTCAGCATGAGCCCCTTTTACAATTTGCAGTAAAAAAAACTTTTGAAGACACAATCTAACAAAAACAACAAGGAAACATGCTGTATTTGGACATTATTAACATTTCTTTTCTGTCTACACAGATGAAAAAGACTTTATGGTTCAGGAATACATTCAAGATACATGTTCATTTTTCTCTGATTTCTTGGATTGCAAGTTGTAAATGAACATGAGCCCCTTTTGCAATTTACAGTAAAAAAAACTTTTGAAGACACAATCTAACAAATTCCTTAAATGTGAATTTGTGCAATCTATCGAGCCCCTTCAGCATTCTTTAGGAACCATTCCAAGAACCCGTTGATCTAGGAACCTTTAGGCATAACACCACGGAGAAGTTGTATCACACAACCCTTGAAAAGAAAATTGTTGCAGGAAAATCTTATTGAACACAACTCTACGTCTCCTCTTTGATGGATACACTATTTATCGAGACATATTGAAAACAAAATACCAATGCAAATAAGATTCAGCGTTTCTAACTAGACTTAATTTTTAAAACTTTAAAACCTAACGAAGATTCAAATAGAAAGGAGAATTCAGGAAATTATTGTTAACCATCAAATTTTCTGAAATACCCTTGTCGATTCAAATTACAAATTACTAAAAACATTAGAAATTCCTGCAGCTTTAGAAGACACTACAGCAAGTTATCCAAGTTCCCTAGCTGGCTTATTATCATCCAAAGCATTCCAAATAGAACTTTGGGTGATAGAATCCTCTCTTAACCTTTTGAAAACTTTAGCATCCTTTTGCCTGTTGTCTTCATCATGATCCCAACCGATTATACCGTATGAAATTTTGGAGCTATCTTATTTTGCTAGATAGGATAACAAAGCCTATCTAGCAAAATTAGCTCTTTATTGCGATCCCACCACTGGAGATTGTTGGTAAATAAATTGAAGTACCAAACTGAGCTAAGCATCTGCTTGAATTACCTTCAATATATATATATGTATGATGAAGGAGAAAATTCAGATCATTAATGACTAATTTAAATTTCTCAACAATGGCATCAATCTCCCAGTTTGGAGTGATGAAAAAAAAAACAGCATTTTCAATAGATTTCTCTTGCTCTCTTGCATTTATTCGCAGTCAAAAAAGTGGAAGTTGGTTTTGTTAGTGAGATACTTCATTTTTGGACCAAAATAAAGTCACAGATAATTGGGATTTGGCTTGTTAACGAGTTTATAACCTTTTCAAGCTGAAATGAATTACTGTTACAATTACTTTTGACTTAGCTGTAAAGGCCTAGTTTGTTGTGTCATATGAATTTTTTTCTTCTCTTTTAAGCTTGAAAGTAAAAGCCTATGTGTATGTTTGGTTTGTGTTTTGAGTAATGTTTTCTTTTGTTTGTGAAATTGAAAAATTTGTATTGGAAATTGAAAAGGATGTGTTAGAAATTGGAATTGTTTATTGGAAAGCGCAAAATTGAACTCAAAACATATTTTGAGTTTGCTGTCGAAACAGACCCTATATATCTTCATATGTAATTAATTTATTTATAGCTATTAGAGCAGGATCTACCTTTTGGGGAATGCAAGTGTAAGCAATAAGATGAATATTTCTAGGTTATTTTTACAGATATAGTTTTCTTCCTGTTCAGATTATGTCAGGATATGATTATGAAATTTATGCTCTGCCTGTCATGTCAATTTATTCAATATCTTGAGAACTATCAACAGTTTTAAGATCTGGCAGACTATGTTAGGACCCGGAACTTGTCAGACTATAAATATGATGGCTGTTATCAATGCAGGTGCAGAAGCTGCTGAGTTTTCGGCTGGAGCTCTACCTGGATTTCTGAAAACATCGGGCTCCAAGGCCAGGTTTTTGGTATCCTCTTCCATGTTATCTTGTATTCAGCTCCTGATGTTTTTGTCATTGCCTAACATCCAATAGGTCTGTTTCTATTGATCAGAAATCCGCGTGATGCACTTCTTCAAGCATTCGTCAAGACAGATGCTGCATTCAGGGAAGAGCTTAATTCTCATCGAAGATCCAAAGGAAGTATTAAGAAGGACCGGCACCCTGGTTGTACTGCAGTTGCTGCACTTATTGTCAAAAACAGGCTTTTGGTTGCTAATGCTGGTGATTGTAGAACGATCATATGTCGTTCTGGTAACCCATACGCTTTAAGCAGGGTGAGGTGCAATAATTTCATGTTGACACCTCAGATGGTGAAGGATGTTGTATATTATTTACATTTTCTTGTTAAATCACAAGTTAACCATTAAAATGGCCGTAATGTAGTAGGATCATGTTGCAAGCTGTCCTGAGGAGAGAAAGCGCGTCATTAGTGCTGGTGGGCAAGTAAAATGGCAAATTGATACATGGAGGGTTGGTCAGGCTGCTCTCCAGGTTTGTGCTTAGTCTCTGCTTTTCTGTTCATAAATTATATTCTTTCGCAACCGACTACCAATCAGACAGGATTCCTTTTGAAGTTTTGGTGCAATCCATGTGGTCTTTTTCTTTACCTTGGTTAAAATAATGTTACTGAACTTGAAACATAACTATAAATTTTCTTCTGCTCTAGCTGCTTTTGTTTGTGGTTTCAGATTTTGAAAATTCTGCCCCCTGATCTCATTGCTAGAAACAATTATCAAAATGTAATTTTCCTAGTGAAATCATTACCCACTTCCAGTCAATTTTTGCCTTAAGAAACTGAACTTGGGCTTGAGTTTTCTCTTCTGGATGGTATATAAATAAGAAGTTTCAGTAACTACCAGAGTTTAAATGGATTGAGATAATTCTTCCATGACATTTAACTCGTTGAAGTCTTCATTTGGGACTCTTGATGTTTAATATGCTATATACAAGTACATAGTTCACAACTTTGGCCTAATTGCAGTGGGATATTCACATTTTTTCCACTTGATGATTCCCAAAATATCATTGAACTATTTTGTGGTGAGTTGATTGCTGGAAGATAGCACAATGAGATTGACATAACCATGCCACAAGATTCTATTAAGTTTTGGACATTTGTTGGATAAAACAAGGAAAAAAAGCTTCTTTTCTAAAATGAAGGCCGTCAGTTAATGTATATGTACAATAACATGTACAGTAAAAATTATCATGATATTGAACAAAGAAAAGGAAACGTTGGTTATGTAGACTTTTTATGTATTTCTGTCTAACAGGTTACTCGCTCTATTGGGGATGATGATTTGAAGCCGGCTGTTACTGCTGAACCAGAGATAATTGAGACTATACTCTCTGTGGAGGACGAGTACATGGTAAGCTACTGAATGTGAAACCTACACGGACCTTTACTTGTGGAATTTGATATTTGAAAGAGTTGTTGAGTTTATGCTCGTCTCTTTTTTTGGATGTACTGGTTGGTGAGTCGACAAATTGAAGGAACAGTTGTGGAATTGGATCTGTCTTATGCATTGTCGTTTAGAGTATTCACTGCATAAGTTTTTTCAGAATTGAAAATGCAAGAAAGCTTAAAGAACAAAAACAGTTGAGGTTGCTGTGGTCACTGCACTCGTTGAAGTAGCATAAAAAATAAATTCTTAGGATTTCGTCCAGAAACAGTGCTAATGGTTTTATGTTCACACTAGTATGTAATGCTTGCAACATCTGTTGATTAGTTTGAGGTGAAATGGATTGAAGGCCCTATGAGCAGCTCGTCTTTAGATAGAGTTGGGATGAGACATTTGTTATCTTTGAACACAAATTTGAGAGTTGCAGACTGTTTCAACTTAGTTGTTGCATGAAGCAAGTTGGTATATTGCATCTAGGATAATCTCCTGTTGTAATTATCAGGTAATGGCTAGTGATGGACTGTGGGATGCAGTGAGCGAAACCGAGGTGGTAAGTATAATAAGGGATACTGTGAAAGAAGCTGGGATGTGCTCCAAGAGATTGGCCACTGAAGCCGCTGAACGTGGGAGCAAAGACAACATAACGGTCATCGTCGTCTTCCTTCGTCCAGTCTCCACAGCAGAGAGAATTTACTAGACTTTGTACACTCTTCTTGCTTCGCATTTACTACTACATAATATGCACTATGCTTGCATTGCATTCATCACCGATTTTAATCATTTTGTTTCTTTTATATGAACCCAAAACTTCACAATCTTTGTTGTTAATAAGCACCAAATCTTGTGATAAGCTGCCATTTTGCTCTTTGCTTGCTTGTTTGGGTTCATAATATGTAACATGATGTTTGATGTTGAAGCTGTTCTTCAAACTTCTAAGGTTAAATAAAGAACAAGTCCAACAGTATTAATCCGATATGATTTTTTTTTTTTTTTTTAAAGTTTTAGGGTATTATTATTTATCGCTTTTTTGGTTTTTTTTGTGATGGTAGGATTTCAAAGACATGACTGAAATTTGCATTTGACAAAATCAACAATTGACGAAGTGTCCCCTTTCGGCAACAGTGTAAATCCACGAACAATTATTTCTACTAATATGAAGCTGACCGAAATTATTGATCGGTCAATTCGATCCGAAACATTAATAATTTCGGTTTAAATATTAAATGGTTGCAATTGGTTTGCGCTAATAAGCAATTTGTCATCGCATTATTTCAGCCAAAAATACTATGGCCAATACTCTATTCTGCTCGTTGTTGGCTTGACCGAAATTCGGTTTTGGTAAAAAAAATCCAGTTGTAGTGATGAATGTCAGAAATAATTGTGGCTGGCAGATGTTTTGTCTGCATTTCTTAGCTTGAAAGGCATATTTAGGTGGCAAACTCCATGATTGTGGAAGCTTGGGAAAGAAAATAAAAAATAAAAAAGAAAGGTTTTCTTTTCCTATTGAAGGGCCCAATTTGGTTGGCATCTTGCAGAAAAAAATGGAGGCTAGTAATGCCAATGTTGGTAGAATCAAATGAGTGAGGATTTGAGGATTATAGATTATCGCAAATTATATCCAGTATCTAGTGGTACATGTATCTAGTAACATATCACCACTCTCACTATAAGAGAGTGAGATACACGCTCTTCTCTTCTTCTTCTTCTTCTGAAAAAACTCAGTTCCTTCTTTTTCAAAAAATCACTTCTTCTTCTTAAAAAATCAGTTATTATTCTTCGCCGTACTCCATTCGAAACCGCATTTAATCAAAATTTTCATTCAAACACAGATTTAACGGAGATCGACGATTATTTTTTCCGACGAACAACACCAAATACAACGGAAAAATTACTTCTTCTTAAAAAATCACTTATTCCTGTTCAAAAATCTTTTCTTCTTCTTCAAAAATCTCTCATTCTTCTTCAAAAATAACTTATTCTTCTTAAAAAATCACCACATCATAAAGTATGAACTGCATTTAATGGATTTACGGAACCTTATTTTCACGATTTGATGTTGGGTAATGTATTAATGATGTTATATTCGTGTTTTCTTATTCAAATAATGCTATGTTACTCCGAAATATGATATATAAATGGTTTCCGTGAGGTATTGGCACTTTCATGTGAAATGAGTTGCTTCTGATTCTTCCCCGCTTATGGGACGTAACTAGACGTTGGGGGACGTTGCAGGACATACGGGATGTTGCTGCTTTGTATTTTGGACGTAGCGGGACTAACTAGACGTTGTGGGACGTTGCTGCTTTGTATTTTCGGACGTTGCGGGATGTAACTAGACGTTGTGGGACGTTGCTGCTTTGTATTTTAGAACGTTGCGGGACGTTGCTGCTTTGTATTGTATGATTTCTTTTATATTCTTGATATGATATCTATAGTCTGTTGATCTGATGTCTATATAATGCTGATGTGATCTCCCTTGTTAAGTATGTTTTAGTTCTATTGTATGATTTCTTTTATATTCTTGATCTGATATCTATAGTATGTTGATCTGATGTCTAGTATTCGCTGATCTAATGTCTATATAATGCTGATGTGATCTCCCTTGTTAAGTATGTTTTAGTTCTATTGTATGATTTCTTTTATATTCTTGATCTGATATCTATAGTCTGTTGATCTGATGTCAAGTATTCGCTGATCTGATGTCTATATAATGCTGATGTGATCTCCCTTGTTAAGTATGTTTTAGTTCTATTGTATGATTTCTTTTATATTCTTGATCTGATATCTATAGTCTGTTGATCTGATGTCAAGTATTCGCCGATCTGATGTCTATATAATCCTGATGTGGTCTCCCTTGTTAAGTATGTTTTAGTTCTACTGTATGATTTCTTTTATATTCTTGATATGATATCTATAGTCTGTTGATCTGATGTCTAGTATTCCCTGATCTGATGTCTATATAATCCTGATGTGATCTCCCTTGTTAAGTATGTTTTAATTCTACTGTATGATTTCTTTTATATTCTTGATCTGATATCTATAGTCTTTTGATCTGATGTCAAGTATTCGCTGATTTGATGTCTATATAATCCTGATCTGATCTCCCTTGTTAAGTATCTTTTAGTTCTACTGTATGATTTCTTTTATATTCTTGATCTGATATCTATAGTCTGTTGATCTGATGTCAAGTATTCGCTGATCTGATGCTTATATAATCCTGATCTGATATCCCTTGTTAAGTATGTTTTACTGTATGATTTCTTTTATATTCTTAATCTGATATCTATAGTCTGTTGATCTGATGTTAAGTATTCGCTGATCTAATGTCTATATAATCCTGATCTGATCTCCCTTGTTAAGTATGTTTTAGTTCTACTATATGATTTTTTTTATATTCTTGATCTGATATCTATAGTCTGTTGATCTAATGTCTAGTATTCTCTGATCTGATGTCTATATAATCCTGATCTGATCTCCCTTGTTAAGTATGTTTTTTGGACGTTGCGGCAGTTGTTTTTTGGACGTTGCGGTTGTTGTTCTGAGACGTTGTTCACTCAGCGCGAAAAAAAAAGGCGCGCGCGTAGGCGAAACTTACTATATTTAGTAAGTGTACAGCTGTCATGCGAAAAATTACTATATATAGTAATAGGTACATGTACACTGTGTACAGGGTATACGCGCTGATAGATTATCGATATATATTATCATAAAATACGATATGATCTTTGTGACGATCGAAATAGTGATTTCAATAGTTGGTTATCAAATTATCTCAAATTCAAACTGAATCCGTGGCTACTAATATGTACGAAATTTAATTTATTTAGAAATTTCACATTCATACACATGTATTGTGTTTATTTTTAATACATGTAAATATTTTAATAAATCATACATGACTAAATATTAAATTGGGTGGTATAACAATTTAGAGTAAAATGCAATTTTGTTACATTATATATATGCAACATACATTATCAGTCCATTACAAAAAAATCGGTATAGTTTAGTCTATTACATTAGCTATTTAGATAATTTTGGTCCAAAACCCCTTTTTCATTATTTTTGTTAGGGGCAATTTTATCTTAACACTATATATTTTTATTTTAACTTTCAAAATTATAAGATAATCCTACTATTTTACTGATCCCTCCTAAATGTCCATAACTTTTAGGAAAATTTTTTTACCTTCCCCTCCTCTTCCCCCCTCCCTCACCTCTGCCCTCCCCTCTGTCACCATCGCCCCGTTACCCCACCTCCCCCCTCTTCGCTATCTAGCCGCCCTGTCGCGCTCCTCTTCACCGCCCTGTTGTAGCAGCCGCCCCGCCCTCCTCTTCGTCGCCCTGACCCCCTCTGCCCTTCTCTCCTCTCTGGCGGCGATGGCGGAGATGAGGTCAGAGGGGGGCTACAGGGCGGCAGGGGGGAGGGGGCGGAGAGGAGGGCAGAAGGGGCAGAGAGGAGGACAGAGGCGGGCGACGGGGCGATGAGGCGACAACGAGAGGGCAGAGAGGGCGGCAGGTGACAATGAGGAAGGTAGAGGGGGCGGGCTGGCTGAGAGAAGGACAGAGGAAAGGCAACGGCGGTGATAGAGAGGAGGGGAGTGTAAAGGGATTTACCTAAAAATTAGGGACATTTAGGAGGAGTCACTAAAATAGTGAGATTATTTTATAATTTGAAAAGTTAAAATAAAAATATACAATGTTAAGAAGAAATTACTGACGTAACCCAAATTCATAGGTTTTTATAGTTTTTTTTAAGCATGATTCTTACATAAGTTGCATACATTTTAGAGGACAAAATGCCTATTTGTGCTTAATTCTAATAAGTGCAATCTCATGTATGTCATGTGTATTTTGTAGGAAAATGGTGAATTTGGGTCACATCTAGCTCAATTGGATGGAGAAGAGCAAATGAACAAATTGGGATGCAAGAAGGGCCAAAATTGCACTTAAAGGTAACAAGAGAAAAGAAGTAACTAAAGGCTGAAGATTCCACAACACTCCACTCTAGGGAGGCAGAACGTAAATATGAGTTGAAGAGTCCACAGCCCTCCAGAGTGCTGTGGACATGCTAAGTGGGCAGAATGTTTGAGCGTCCATAGTGTTGGGATTTGTTTAGGCATTTAATCTAATTAAATGGCGGAATCCTAAACACTAAGGATCGGGTCTTACCCTTGAAGCGTAATCGGTTGCGCACGTCGCCTGGCTCCTCTGAGAAGATGGCATTTTGTTGTCTCCAAAATCCTTCCTCGAAGGATCCTCTACTCTCAAGCACGAAAGTCTTCGCAGGTTGGTGCTAGTCGATCTTGCCTACCAAGAGAATTTTGGGAATTCTGTGTATTTTTGTCTGATGAGAATAATTCAAAAAAAATTATCATCCTACAATTATATTCCTAGGATATTTCTAGAGAATTAATTTCCAAAATCAGTATTGTAATTATCCAATTATAACTTAACTGATTTTAGTAATATTCCAAATCAGTATTATTACCAAATATTATTTAACTGATTCCAAATCAGTATTTAAATAATATTTACTAATTCCAAATCAGCCTTAAATAATACCTTAATGATTTGGGTTATATAATAAGCCCATGGATCAACCCATGACCCATGGATCAGGCTGATGGGTCAAGAACTTCAATTACAATTAAGTCCCTTGATTTATCAACCCATCCCAATTGTTCCCAGGTAATTAATTAACTATTAATTAATACCACAGAACTTTCCAATAATATTTAACTAAACCATTTAATTAAAACTTATTTATTTAAGTATAACAATTATACTTATTGTAGGCAACAATACTTATTCTGCATCATCGAACTTTCTTATGTGCGATCCTGTAGGCCCATTCCAAATTGGCAATGGATAACTCAATCTCGTTGATTAATCCATAAGTCATTAGTGGTCTCTAGCAAGACATAATGACTACCCAATTCGGAATGGAGGGTCGAATGGAGATTCAACACAACCTTTCCGAGCAAACTGCGTACGATCCTCTACATCGATATCCAGTTTAGCATAAGGCATGGAACCATCATCCTTATGTAGCTAAACGTTTACTTGATCTCTTAGTGACACTGAATCCATCAAGCAAATGATATCCTTATCATTCCTTGGGCATGGCTATGCATTTTTCAGTTCACTATCAAGTGGCCAAGATATCATCTCTCACTTAAGAGAGATTTGTAGTCCCATCACTTCACCAACATACCTTAGCGTGTCTCATAGTGTACCCAATCATACCCGTACTTGGCAACATGTTACGGCCCCGTTAGGCGTATATCAAAGCACACTACAATTCACCTAAGACTATGTAGTGATTTCTGGTATAAGGATCCTAGTACCAGCACTACTCAAAAGAATCACTCATGATCTAATTAGTCCATGGAGTGTTTCTTTTGGCGGATCGATTTCATGAATTTAAATATGCACAAGGATATCATGAAATTAACTCATTTGATAAAAAATCAATCAAGCGATAAATGTCTTATTTACATAAATACCCTCAAAGTATATTTACATAAATAGCCCTCATTAGGGCACATTCACCAACAATCTCCCACTTGCCCGATGAAGGGCTATGTCCTAAACTATTTAAGACCAAGCTCTATTACATGTCTATCAAACTTTGACTGTGGTAGAGCTTTTGTGAGAGGATCTGCTATATTGTCGTCTGACCCTATTTTGCACACTTTCACATCTCTTCGATCAATGATCTCTCGGATGAGGTGAAACCTTCTGAGTATGTGTTTGGTTTCTGGTGTGACCGAGGCTCCTTAGCTTGTGCGATGGCCCCGTTATTGTCACAGAAAAGTTCTATCGGATCTTGGATACTCGGTATCACTACACGAACTTTCTCAGCCAAACAGCTTCATTTGTAGCACCTGATGCAGCAATGTACTCAGACTCTGTTGTAGAATCGGCTGTTGTATCTTGCTTTGAGCTTTTCCAACTTATTGCACTGCCATTCAGACTAAACACGTAGCCTGATTGTGACTTCATGTCATCTTGATCTGTTTGGAAAGCAGCATCAGCGTAACCTTGTACAATGAGCTGTTCTTGTCCTCCATACACTAGCATTAATCCTTTAGTTCTTCATAAGTACTTCAGGATTGCTTTGACTGCAGTCTAATGATCCATCCCTGGATCTTGTTGGTATCTGCTAGTCATGCTAAGTGCATGTGCAACATCCGGACGGGTACACAACATGGCATAATGATAGATCCTATTGCCGAAGCATATGGGACTCTACTCATTGTATCCCTCTCCTCTCTTGTTGAAGGACCTTGGTTCTTCTTCAAGAGAAAGCCATGTCTAAAAGGTACCTTACCATTTTTGGAGTTAGACATATTGAATCTTTTCAATATCTTGTCTATGTACCCTTCTTGACTTAGTCCCAGAAGCCTTTTAGACCTATCTCTATAGATTTTGATACCTAGTATCGTTTCAGCTTCTCCTAAGTCTTTCATAGAAAATACACTCCCCAACCATTGTTTGATGTCTTTCATCAAGGGAATGTCATTTCCTATGAGCAGGATGTCGTCTACATATAGGACAAGGAAAACAATCTTGCTCCCACTAACTTTCTTGTAAACACCAGGCTCATCTTCGTTCTTGATGAATCCGTAACCTTTTACTTCCTCATCAAAACGAAGATTCCAACTTCGAGATGCTTGCTTTAGTCCATAGATGGACCTCTGAAGCTTACATACTCAATTAGGATGCTTTTGATCGATGTATCCCTCGGGTTGTTTCATATAAACATCCTCGAGTAGGTTTCCATTCAGGAAAGCCGTCTTAACATCCATCTGCCATACCTCATAGTCAAAATTTGCTGCTATGGCGAGCATTGTCCTAATGGACTTGAGCATCACGACAGGGGAGAAGGTTTCATCATAGTCTATACCATGAGTCTGTCTGAAACCTTTAGCCACTAGTCGTGCCTTGAAGATCCCGCCAGGTTATAACTTGAAAATCCACTTGCAATCGACAACCTTTGCCTGAACAGGAGGGTCAATCAAAGTCCACACTTTATTGTCCCTCATGGATTGCATTTCAGATTCCATGGCTTGTAGCCATTTATCTGAATTCGGACTTTCTAAAACCTGTCTGTAGGTCATGGGCTCATCAGAGTCCACCAAGATCAAATCTTGATCGTCAGTCACGAGAAATCCGTATCTCTTGGGTTCATGACGAGATCTACTAGACCTTATAGGTTCTTGTGTTGTTGACTCAGGTTGCTCATCTTCATGAGTTTCCATGTCAACTTCCATCTGAGTTTCTGTAGATCGTTCTACATTCTTTTGTGGTTCTTGAACTTTTCTGAGTTCTATTCTACTCCCACTGTTTTTCTTGTACAGAAATTCTTTCTCTAAGAAAGTAGCTCCTCGAGCAACGAATACTTTGTTCTCAGTTGGGTTGTAGAATTGATATCCTTTGGTTTCCTTAGGATATCCCACAAATAGGCATTTGTCAGTTTTGGGTTCAAGCTTATTACTTTGTAAACGCTTTACATGAGCTTGTCAACCCCAAACTCGTAGATAGGACATATAGGGCTTCCGACCCATCCATATCTCATATGGAGTCTTATCTACTGCCTTAGATGGAATACGATTCAATAAGTAGGCAGCAGAAAGGAGAGCATAACCCCAAAAGGATGTAGGGAGAGTCGCTAGGCCCATCATTGATCGAACCATATCTAATAAGGTCCGATTTCTCCTCTCGGATACACCATTCCATTGAGGTGTTCCCGGTGAAGTCAGCTGTGAAACAATTCCACACTGTTTTAGATAGCCATCGAACTCTTCACTAAGGTATTCACCTCCCCGATCAGAGCGAATAGCCTTAATCATTCTATCCAACTGATTCTCTACTTCATTTTTAAACTCTTTAAACCTTTCAAAGGTTTCACTTTTGTACCTCATTAAGTAGACAAAACCATATCTACTATAGTCATCAGTAAAAGTGACGAAGTATTCAAATCCACCTCTGGCTTGTGTGCTCATTGGTCCACATACATCCGTATGTATTAGGGCCAATAGCTCACTTGTTCTTTCACCTTTCTTGTTGAAATGACTCTTTGTCATTTTGCCTTGCAAGCAGAGTTCGCAGGTTTCATATGATTCAAAATCAAATGAACCAAGCACTCCATCCTTGTGAAGCTTTTGAACTCGCTTTTCATTTGCATGGCCTAATCGACAATGCCAAAGGTATGTTGGACTTAAATCATTTTTAGATGATTTAGCTTTTTTTTCTATGTTATAGACTGGTTTTTCTTGGGTCAAATCCAAGACATACAGACCGTTACACATATTTGCAACTCCGTATAAAATATCATTTCGATATAAAGATAACGAATTATTCTCTATAATAAATCGAAAACCTTTATTATCTAAACTCGAAACTGAAATAATATTTCTGCTCAAAGCAGGTACATAATAACAATTTTCAAGTTCGATATTTAAACCAGAAGGTAAAGACAGAGTGTAATCTCCAACTTCAACAGCAGCAACTCTTGCCTCGTTGCCCACTCGGAGATCTACTTCACCTTTCTTTGTTATCCTTCTATTTCTGAGTCCTTGCACATTAGTACAAATGTGAGCCCCACAACCAGTATCTAATACCCATCAGGAGGACATAGAAAGATTTATTTCTATAACAAAGATACCTGAAGCTTGTTCACGAAACATTTTCGTTAGTGACTCATAAATCCGAAACGCTTCCGAATTCATGAACTGTTTTTGAAGCTCGCCTATCATAGACGCGAGCATCAAGCACGTCACATCATCGGAGTCGCTTTTCAGCTTATCCCAGGCTCGTTGAATAGTTGCCAAAGCATTTTGTGGTGGTTCAGGTAAAGCGGTCTCTAAGACATGTAGCTTCCTTTCTTGTTTGAGAACTATTCTCAAGTTTCTTTCCTAATCTAAGAAGTTTGTTTATCTTTATCCAATATACTTCTTAGAGTAAAGTTTAAGATGACATTTGTGCTAGAAGATGCCATTTCTACAAAAGATAATTGCAAAATATTAGAATGAGTTTTGAAAAATGTTTTCCACAATAGCCAAAATTGAAATCCCAAATAATTTTGTGTTGGTGCTAGATTGTGGGCCAAAAATCCACAAAGAGTCAACCCAGTCTTGCTTTGGCAAGTATCGTAGGGATCGGGCTCTTCTGGTAGGCAACGTTCAAATCACATTCCATGTAATCTAACGCTTTCCAATTGCATACCATGCAACTTTTCGGTGATAGGATGAACATTCCAAATGTTTGACACCAACCTATCGTTGCAAAATTAATCCCTAGTCAACTTATCGGGTCAAGCTAGGATTAATTTTCCCAAGTTAAACCATCCCTCAAGGCATCACATCAATAGACACCACACAGTTTTTCCATAACAAGTGGTAGTGATAAAGTTGAGCATCTAATACCCAAACAGTTTTTCTACTCATTAATGGTAGTGATAAAGTTGGGCACTATTATGTAACAACCCGCCGCATGAAGAAAACCTGAGGCCCTTGGGCTCTCCAAGTCCATCAGACGTTCGACACTCAAGCGGGCCCTCAAGTATGGAAGCAAATCTTGGGTTTTTGGGATTTAAGTTTGATCGGCTTAACATGCATTTTCGTTTGTCATTCATTTGCATAAGTAAAAGAATGAACTTAAAGCGATGAACTGGGCTCTAGTATATTACAGGGCCTTTTAAAATCTTCATGTTTGGGCCTCCGCTCCTGGGCTCCACCATGGACTCCTCTTGGAACCTCCTTTTTGGGCCTAACTATTACATGATGATTTTATAGGCACGCAGGCCCAAATTCAAAATTGGCTCGCAGGCCCCAACTTTTAAAACGTTAAAATTAAAAGCCCAATTCATGCTTTGAAACACATAAAATGCATATACTCATACAAGCCGGTTTTAATTTAAGCCGATTAATTTTAAGAATTGTGTAACTATTACAGAATTAAAATTGATCATGTCATGATCAATTTTAATCAATCCTTCTGTTCATTTTACATTTATCCAAAATGATGCATGAACATGCTTGCATAATTATGATGCTTCAAATAAAATTTAAACAATTTCAATAAGCATCAAAATAAAATAAAATAAATAACAATTCAAAATTTAAACAAATTAATTAATCTAATTAATTAATTATTTATTCATTTATTTATCTTTTCTAATTATTTTAATCTAATTAAAATAATTATTTTAAAATTGATCTAATTATCTAATTAAGATAAATTTTCAAATTTAAACTTATAGGATAAAATTCTAAACTAATCCTATCTTTATCTAATAAGATTATTTAATTAAAATCTTATTAAATAAAATTCAGAAAAAAAATTTTAATTTTTCTGAAACTTTTGGGGCAATTAGGTAATTTAAATAAAATTCTGGGCTAGGGTTTTGAGGAGGACTCAAAGTCTAGGGACCATTCTGCAACTTTAAAACTCTTTTAAAATTTAAGGCTGTTTAGGGTTCAAGGGGCGGAGGGGCAGTTTAGTAATTTAAGCCCATTAGGGCATCTGCCTCCTCCCTTTCCATTTTAGGGTTTGATGGGGCGGTGGGGGTATTTTAGTAAAATCAACCCCTAGGGCTTCACCCTAGCCGCCGCCAACCCTTTTCACCCTCAACTCGCCGGTGTCAAACACCGGTCATCTTCTCCGGTGAATCTGGCCCATTTCCGATCATCTCCCTCCGGCGAAACTGGTCTCCCGGCACTACGAGTTCGCAGCGCTGGGTTTCGTTCGGTGGCTGAACATTTCTCGCCCGCAATTACGATCTTCCCAACCAACATCCAATGCCGATTGAAAAAAAAAAAAAAAAACCAGCGGCGATTTGGAGGAGAAGGAGTAGCGATGATCGCTGTTCGTTCTCGGTCCGTCAACATCAAACCCAGTCCAACATGGTAGAATCTCTGATCAACAGTTGGCGAGAAAACAAAAAAAAAAATCGCTCGAGGACCATCCCGACGAATTCATTTTCCCGGCGACCAAAACCCTGCGAAAGAAACATAACCAGCCAACAAAATATTTCTGGCAAATTTCCGCGACCGAAAAACCAAAATAGACCATAAAACGCATTTCCAGTAAGGAATTTTAAAACCCAGATTCCAACTCCAGCAAATCGTTTTTTTTTTTCAGTAAAAGTTTAGAACCCAGAAGAGAAATCCGGCCACTTTCAAAACCAAAACTCAAAATTCCGGCAATGAAAATGAAAAAAATCAAAACAACAATCAGCAGCCCATAAAACAATTTTTCAATTCTGACCAAAACAAAGGCGGAACGATTCCGGCCATTCGAATCAAAACCCAGGAAAAAATAACAACATAGCCTAGCGTTTTGAAACCAAAACCCATATATTTACGGCGAAATTTTCTTATACCCAGAAAATGATTTGTCCATTGAAGAGTTTAAAGCCCAGCTTCTGACTTCAGCGACCCAAAAAGAAATTCCAGTTTCCGGCCAAAAAGTCACTTCCCAATTTGTTTGACTAAGAAAGGAAAAACGGGGAGAAATAAGGAAAGAAGCCAATTTCTAAAACCTTTTGTTCAGCCCCTTTTAGGTCCGACCACGAACAAATTCCGACGGGAAAAGGGAAAAAACGGGAAAACAGCCCAGAAATCAAATTTCAAATTGGCTAATCATAAAATTAATTTCTGAAAAACAAACCATTTGTTTCAATCCAAAATTAATTTTAATATAACACTAAAATTAATTTAGAACCTAGCTCTGATACCACTGTTGGGATTTGTTTAGGCATTTAATCTAATTAAATGGCGGAATCCAAAACACTAAGGATCGGGTCTTACCCTTGAAGCGTAATCGGTTGCGCACGTCGCCTGGCTCCTCTGAGAAGATGGCGTTTTGTTGTCTCCAAAATCCTTCCTCGAAGGATCCTCTACTCTCAAGCACGAAAGTCTTCGCAGGTTGGTGCTAGTCGATCTTGCCTACCAAGAGAATTTTGTGAATTCTGTGTATTTTTGTCTGATGAGAATAATTCAAAAAAAATCATCATCCTACAATTATATTCCTAGGATATTTGTAGAGAATTAATTTTCAAAATCAGTATTGTAATTATCCAATTATAACTTAACTGATTTTAGTAATATTCCAAATCAGTATTATTACCAAATATTATTTAACTGATTCCAAATCAGTATTTAAATAATATTTACTAATTCCAAATCAGCTTTAAATAATACCTTAATGATTTGGGTTATACACCAAGCCCATGGATCAACCCATGACCCATGGATCAGGCTGATGGGTCAAGAACTTCAATTGCAATTAAGTCCCTTAATTTATCAGCCCATCCCAATTGTTCCCAGGTAATTAATTAACTATTAATTAATACCACAGAACTTTCCAATAATATTTAATTAAAGCATTTAATAAAATCTTATTTATTTAAGTATAACAATTATACTTATTGTAGGCAAGAATACTTATTCTGCATCATCGAACTTTCTTATGTGCGATCCTGTAGGCCCATTCCAAATTGGCAATGGATAACTCAATGTCATTGATTAATCCATAAGTCATTAGTGGTCTCTAGCAAGACATAATGACTACCCAATTCGGAATGGAGGGTCGAATGGAGATTCAACACAACCTTTCCGAGCAAACTGCGTACGATCCTCTACATCGATATCCGGTTTAGCATAAGGCATGGAACCATCATCCTTATGTAGCTAAACGTTTACTTGATCTCTTAGTGACACTGAATCCATCAAGCAAATGATATCCTTATCATTCCTTAGGCTTGGCCATGCATTTTTCAGTTCACTACCAAGTGGCCAAGATATCATCTCTCACTTAAGAGAGATTTGTAGTCCCATCACTTCACCTACATACCTTAGCGTGTCTCATAGTGTACCCAATCATACCCGTACTTGGCAACCTGTTACGGCCCCGTTAGGCGTATGTCAAAGCACACTACAATTCACCTAAGACTATGTAGTGATTTCTGGTCTAAGGATCCTAGTACCAGTACTACTCAAAAGAATCACTCATGATCTAATTAGTCTATGGAGTGTTTCTTTTGGCGGATCGATTTCATGAATTTAAATATGCACAAGGATATTACTATCATGAAATCAACTCATTTGATAAAAAATCCATCAAGCGACAAATGTGTTATTTACATAAATACCCTCAAAGTATATTTACATAAATAGCCCTCATTAGGGCACATTCACCAACACATAGCACTCTAGAGCACCGCGAACATCCCAGATTTGCGGTAGCAGCTGGATTGGACTTTTTTTTAATTATAAAATGGCCCCAAAACTTTTCCTTATTGTACCAAAACCCCAATCGGTCAAGTCCCTATAAATACAACATTTTGTACAGGATTTTAGGGTATCTTTGGTGGGTTAGCCTCCATTGATCCTAGGGTTTCTCCCTAGTTAGATTTTCTCTTCTTTTACTTTGTTTTCTTGTTTTAGTTGTAGATCAATATTTTAGCAACCCATCTTGTAAGGATTGATAGTTGTTTATATGAGAATGTTCATGGGTTTTCATTTGGTGTTTGGATTTAATGCTTTCATGCAATTTATGCTTAAAGATTATGTCTTTAGCTTTGGATGTTGCCCATTTGATATCTATGAATGTTCTTAAGTTGATTCTTTTATTTTGCTTTATGGGTTGTTAAACTACATGGTTCTCACTCTCTTTGGTTTTAGTCAAGGGTGGAATTTGGGAGCAAACACTAATAGAGCAGAATTAGTGTTGTAAGTGTGAAATCTAGTGTCTTAGCCTCGAATGTTTGTATCCCACTCGTATTGTATCCAGGTACCCTTTATTGCTTATGTTATAATGTGCTAGGGTCGGGTTGTATACTCATGGTGTTAGTTAGTTGCTCTTTCGAGATATTCTCCAGTTCCACAATTCAGCTTGGTGAGGGCTTTTGCCGATTATAGGTGTGACAGGCTTTGTGCGAGGGTGAGCTAGCTGATTTGTTTTTTTTTATATACTCAAAGTGTTTGTGCGCCCGAATTCCTTTGATTTGTTATATATTGGTGTATTTCTTTATGTGGTTGATTTGGGCTTTATTGATTTGTTAGCGGTTTCTTTGTTACACTGTGGAGATTGAATCTCGTTAGTAAGCTTATTAATTTGTTGGCTGTTTCCTCTTTTGGAGATTGAATCTTGTTAGTAAGCTTATTACCTTGTTGGTGGTTTTCTTTGTTGTGATATTTGAGATTGAATCTTATCGGTAAAACAGCCTAAAGTCCTAAGGGAAATTGAGAAACCAATATATGATAAATACTATTGATTATAGTTTCAGGGAGTGAGAATCGTCCACTTTTCTTCATGCCTGCTATCCTTTGGGGGTAGTAGTTAGGTTAGGATTTTTCCTTTTATTTTTTCTCTTTTATTTGTCTGTTTCTTTATTTGGTAGAATAAGCACCTAACCCTAAATATCAGAATAAATGCATTGTGCTCTTTGTGATTCGAGAACCCTTATTACTACGCAGCAGGATTTGTAGTCCTAAAGTGTGTAGAAAAGGGTTATTATTAGTGTTACATTTCTTGCACATCAATTACCCATGTCAGAAACATTGAAAAAAGGGGGTTTGAACTAAAATTATCTAAATATCTAATGTAATGGACCAAAATACACTTTTTGTTTTTGTAATTGACTAAAAATGTATGTTTTCTATATATAATGTACAAAAATTGCATTTTACTCAACAATTTAATGTAGAAAGTTGGGGACAACCAAAACTGTATATTGGTAATCAAGATGATGACCAAAACATTTGAAAACATGTTGGTCATGAATATGAAGACCAAAATTTTAATTTGGTTAGGCTATTTGATGTGATCAAAGGACCACCTCATAGAAGCACTATTTCAACAAAAACTCAAGAGCAAGCTCAAGGTACAAGAGTCTATCAAATAAACCCTCTCATCAACATTGATGGACCATTAGTAAGAGTAAGAGTGAAGAGTGCATAAGAAGCCCATAGAACTTTGATTATCAAATGCTATAATGAAGGGATTGTCTTCAAGGACAAGTACCCACCAAGAAAAGTCATTGTGATAAGCAATTGTACTGGCTAGCCTTCTATTTTTGTTGCAAGACAATAATTTTGGTCATAGGAGAGAGTTTGGGCTACATTTTAATCTTTTGAATTTTTAGAGTCTTTTTACTTGTTTAAGGGGTTTTGTAAATCCTTCATGGATGAGTTTTACCCTTAACCAAGTCTAATAAGGCCTAAGGGAGCAAGGGATTTCGTCCATACATCCATCTAGAAGGTCCACCAGCTTACTTGGATAAGAACGCAAGTGGAAGGAAGGAGGGAAGCCCATGGAGTCCGAATTTGCGGCCACAAGCTTATTGCCCCGGTTTATGATTTTTATTTTTAGCTGATTTCTATCAAATAAAGTCTTAATCTTGTAGAATAGAGTAAGATTAAGACATTGTATGATTTTTAGATGATTCAGAAATTTTAGGAAATAGATATTAAGGAAACAAGTTAATATCTCTCACTTTTCCAAATTGTAAAGGGAAATGACTTGTAATCTTAAAGAACGAAATCATAGTATCACTAGGATTCCCTCTTTTAATGGCCGGACACCCCTCTATATAAAGAGAGTTGAGCATTCAATAAATTTATGCAATTGATGATATTAAACCTTGTGAGCTAGAATAGCCTAGACAATACACTTTGCATCACCCAAGACTTTATCAATAGTGTGTGGTTATCACTATTGTGGTGTCACTCTATCCGGAGCTTCCTGTTGAAATCCACACCATATAACCATTATTCCGTAATAGAAGAGAGAGAATCGTGAGAATACAAAAATAGATCAGGCAAATTTGAGCTTTCTTCTATCCCATAGGAGAAACCTCATCACTATTGATGACCAAAATATGGTTTAGTCATGAATATGAAGACCAAACTCGTATTTTTGTCACAAACATGAAGACTAAAATTGTAATTTTGTTAGGCTATTGATGCTTAAAATACGATTTTGGTCGGGAATATAAAGACTAAAATCATATTTTGATCGGGCTATTCATGAACAAACTTGTATTTTGATCAGAAAGAAGATTACCCAAATAAGAATTTGGTCATTAGCAAGATGACCGAAGTTGTGTTGCCGTCATGAAAAAGAAGACCAAAAGGCACTTTGGTCCATGATATTGTGGCCAAATAAAGATTTTCGCAATATCTATGTTTTTTTCTTGTTAATTTTTTTGTTTAATTTTAATGAATTTTGAATAAATTGGTGCTGGATGTTAAATTTTTTGAACATCTTCTCCAACATCCCGAACGATGATAGACCGGTATGAATAGGCTGTTGATATTATGTTTTCTACTCGTAAATGTTTAATAAGCAATATTTATCTTTCCATTTCTTTATATGGAGCTAATTACTACAATATAAATTCAACGTGAATGGTATTGTTGTGTCTAATATCACGCAATTATAGTTTTTCCAAGTGTACCAGACACATAACTATGGTTCGAACAACTATCCAGAGAACACGATTTCTGGCAGCATCCCAGACGAGATGTCCAATGTATGATTAATTATACTCGTAAAGTAGATGGGCCAAGATTTATTGATAATGTTTTTTTTTCTAGAGTCAATTTGCTACAAAATAAACAAAACGTGAACATCGTTGTTGTATCTAACATCACGAAGGGAAAATTTTGCCTAGCGTACAGGACGTTTGACCATGGTGAGGATGAATGTTTCATATTGATGTTATGATTGTATGATATCAGTTTGATGAAATTAGTAACAACTTATATTTATTAAATCTTATGATATTTTCAACCACTGTTTGCAATTTAATCCTGGTTTTGGCAGCTGGAATTGCAAGGTATATGATCATCACGAAAATAATTGTGCACGAACGAATAATTCTATGTTTTGTCTAGTTTGTCGGTGTTATGGACATACAACTGATGAATGTGCAGAAAATCCTAATAGTTGGTAACAAGAAGTGGCAAGGGATCAAGAAAGTCAGGTATGTTTGTTAGTCATCCATTACGAACCGTCAATTGCCATTTGTTGTCAGTGATGGTTACAAATTTGTCACATATGTAATTATTTACCAGATTTCAACATCATTATAGTGTTGTTAATATCTATATATAATAATTAAATATATAATAAATATAAAATATATATATATATATATAATTTGTAGGGTCATCTGGAAGACTTTCAATATAGTGACTTGGTGGAAGTTCTTTGGCAAGATTCAATTCAAGTTAATGAAATAAATATGTTGTTACATTGGTGTTTATTTTTTGGTAGTTTCAGATAAAGGAATAAAATTTTTAAATCTTAATATAGCAAATATTTTGAAATTACATTTGGATATAAATAAATACTGCTCTTTTCACATACAATCATACTAAATCAACTGTCCACAATTTGTTGTGCATTGTATACTGTGTGGGTGTCATAGTTCTCATGAATCTGGAGAAGATTGTCTGATGTTTAAAGAGAGTTAAGACGGGACACCAGTTAACAAAAAGAAGTGGAGAATCCATAATTTCAGGTATGTTTGCATAGGCATCGGCAAGAATGGTTTGTTGGTGAATTAGATATTCCTTTGAATACACTCCTCATGCAGGTTGAGGTTGAGTATAACTTGGGAAACGGTGTTGACTACATTAACCATTTCAACCAGGGAAGATATTGTGCATCGGATGTCGATGCATTTACTTCGGTGAAAATATTGCAATTATGGTTGATTTTACACTGAATATCTCTAAACATAAAGAAGATAGCAGGAAGGAGGTTTTGAAGAGTAGTCACGAGGAGTTGGACAAAAGAAGACATGAGAACTGGATAGAGCTACGCAAAAATCAACGTTGAAGGTTTGTGGTTTTTTGTTCAAAACTCATTCCCCTTTCTAGAGCAAAGGTCTATGGGTGGTCCGCGCAACACTAGGAAAAAGGGCACACACAATCATCCACTATCCGTGTATAAAGAAGAACATTGGAAAATGAGCGGACTAAGTGGTGATTTTGAAAGGATGGTGCAGAAAATAATTGATGTGCAAGAGAAGCGAAAAATATTTTCTCATCGATCCATTCTAAACATTTGGAACACCAAATTTTGCCTGGAACGTTTAGAGGGTAGGGACGTGGCGACCCAAGTCCTTTATCTTGCCACGCAGAACAATTATGTGGTATTCACCAACATCAATGAATCATCACAAAGGTTAAAAAGCATTTTCATGGCACACCTTGAATCGGTCATCTTGTTAAATACCTTCTACTGGTACGTTGAGATTGATGCAATGTGCAAAACGAATAGAAACAAGATGCCACTTATAGAAATAATCGAGTTGACTTCGATCAACACCAACTTTTTGACCACGTATGTATTCATGGGCAAAGAGACAAAAAATAGCTATTGATGGGCGCTAATTTGGTGTGGATTCATGGCATATGCAAAATAAGAATGATAACGATCCTTCAGGAAGACAGGTTACCGATGGTAGCGAAACTGTCGGATTGATATGTTTTTGAAGAAATCCGAAGTGTTGCATGATCTTGTTAACTATTCTATGTATTATCTAGGGTTTATTGAATTAAATGACAGAAACACTCAACACAATAGGAAAATGGCACGTGAATGGGGACCTTCTCATGTGATGAAAGATAGGTTATATGTTTTGTGCTACGTTTAATCCTAACACGAACAAGGCGAAAAATTGAACCTACAATTTCAGGCCAATTGAGAGAGAATTTATTAGGGCTTTAAGACATGAAAACCTTCAATATTATTCAACAATTTGCATAATTTTGTGGAGTTGAGGCCTTTATATCGACCACTTTGAGTGAGATTACAAGAAAAAAAAATTTCTACTACAGAAGGAAAAACTCAGCTAATCCTATTAGAAATAGGATACACTTACAAAACCTTCTTGATCTATGAGACATACAAATAACAATCCTAATGAAAGAGAAATTATGATAGAGTTTGCGTATGGGAGTGGAAGGAATTTGGATCTCTTGAATTCCTTCTCCTTCTAGGCCTAATTGCTCTCTTTTATTTTGGGCTCAAATTTTCAAACACTCTTCTCTTTAAGTTTATCTTCAGTTAGACTCGTTAGACTAATGGCTTGGACCTTGAGTTGAGTAGTTGGGTTTGGGCCAGTTGTTGAGCTTCTTCGATGATAAACTGCAAGGCTTCTTGAATATTCTTAGTCCTATTTCTCATCATAGGCACAAAAATATTGACTAAATGATCTCTCTTGTAGAGGTTCAGATCATTAGCGTTTTTCCCAGCTTGCAGTTTCGTATTTCCTTCTTCTCTCAAAAGGGTGTTTCGCATTTCTTGTGAAATATTACAGGGGAAGCTTTCGTTGTTTCACGCTAGCTCTGCTGGTGAAGTTTGATCTCTTCTAACATCCTTATCAATCTCTCCATGCCGAAGAGGATTTGTCCTCGAATCAAACGTATATGCAGTATCAAACAATGAAAGATCAGTAACGTTGAAGGCAACAGAAACGTTGTACTCACTGGGAAGTTCTAGCTTGTAAGCATTATTGTTGAGCATGAAAGATCAATTCTCATGCGTAACTTAGTCATCTTATTGTTAAATTCAAACCTGTTTAGAAGATTCAATATAGGTAAAGAAGGTAACTTAAAGGAAATAAGAAAACAACTGTGCTCTCCCATCAGTGGGAAGGAGATGGATTTCGCATTTCTCCTTAGGCAGATGAGCGAAATTTTCCTTGCTTTGTCTAACTTTAGCCATCATTTGTTGCTACAACAGCGTTGGCTTGAGCTCTCTTCTTTGTTTCTTCTCGTATGTTCTCTTGAGTTAGAGATACATGTGCATGAGAAAGGGATAATAATGCGTGTCAATTATACCCCTATTTTATATAGAAGAATTCGTGTATTATGCCTACTTTTATACTGGAATTGGCCATTCTAGTTGTGCTTTCTATGGACTTAGGGCATATTTATGGATTGTGCAGGTGATTAGGAGCTGCGGTGTAATTGACACACTTATACACTTAAATCTTGCATTATTAGAGGGATTTACAACACAAGTGGAGGATGATGATGCTGGACAACTCACATGTGCGGAATCCCCAAATTACCCCAGCAGCCACGAGTTATTATATTATGCTACCTTAATTCTTGGCATGTATAAATAGAACAAGTCCTAAGGGCATTTCTCAAGCTTTGCCTCACGTCTCAGTTTCCGACTTCGGTTGGCTCTTAGTAGATGATTGTAGATTAGGGTTTTCTCTCCAGGTAGATGATGAAGGTGATTGAGCTTAGATCCATGGCATTCTAAGTTCGCAAAGGGGTTTCTAACCCCAGATGGCATGATTAAGATGAGATGCGGATGCGGATAGCACGAGCGTAGAGTACCTATGGAGCATCAGAAGGTGTCATCAACCTCGGAAAAACATCTCTACCTTTCCTGATGGTATGATGAGCTGAATGCTGCTTATGTAGTCCTAAGGAGCTTAGCTCAGTTGTGTGCGTTTTTATCCGTATCTCTTTGGATTTGAATCATACAGTAGTTCCTTGTTTTCTAATTGCTTGATGGCCATATAATCATTCTAAGTCATATTGAATAGGGTTGTGTTGCCTCTATGATGAGGGGATGAACGTAGGTCAAACAATGGGAGGATAGTTAATGCTATGCATGTTGTGATCACTTGATTATGCCGGAAGGGGGACCAAATCCTCGATTATCTCTCTGATTCTACCGCTTTATGATGTGACTCAAATTTATACATTTTTATGAGTCAAAATCATGCATGTTTAGCTAGATTTTAGTTGATTTTCATGAGATGATATATTTTTTGAGCATAATAGTGAACTTATAGTTGGATTTGAATGACTTTGCAGTGAAAGGCTATAAATGATGAGGTTTGAAAAGCTTGAAGACTTTTGGAGCAAAATAGAAGAAACTGAGCAAAAATAGAGAAGAATTAGACAAGAAGTAACAGAATGATAAGAGAGGCGGAGCAGGCGACCAACAATCGCTGGTGCCTGGCTGCCGCCTGGCCTAGGCAACTGGCAGGCACCAGCGCCTGTCCGGCGCCTCCAATAAGTGTTGAAAGTCCAAATTGCCTTACTCGTTTTTAACTATAATTTATCATTTTTAGCCCTGGATAGCTGATGCGTGTGATTTTTAGCATCAGGTTTGATGTGTTTTAAGGCACCCAAAAAAGGTACACAACTCATCAATTAAATTTATAAACCTCATTACCAACACTAAAAGACCATCAATAATCCTCTCACGGTGTAATATTTGAGGGTCGATCCCATAGGGAGCTAGATGAAATTTATGAATATGCTTAGGCTTAAATTCTTATTTACGAAACAAAGATAATAAGACGAAATAAAGAGGATGAGAATATTTTTGCCATTTTCTTGTTTATCGACTAAAATGGGAAAATAAAAGACAATGAAAAGGATAAATTCACATTGTCTCAAGGAAATAAATATGAGTAACGCACTTAAAAGACCTTGTTCTTAACTAGTACACTTAACCTTAATTTAAGGGTTTACATTTCTAAGGATTTATACCTCCACTTCTCTAGATCGGAAGGTTTCTTCACTAGAGAGCCACCTAGGTGAGTTTTTGGTCCGTTTTACCTAAGTGTTTGGCCTTATGACAAAAAATCTCGCAAGGCACAAAACAAGTATGACATGAGAATTTCTCCATAAAGAACACTCAATAGAGATAATCACCCTCACAAGTAAAGATCACTCAATGCACTCATGTGTTTAGGTGATTTCCAGGAACTCTCAAGTCATTGTGCGACAAACCTTCAACCATAATCTTGGCCATAGATCGCATTTCCACCCGCCTATTGCGAATGCAACACAATGATCAAAAGGTCTTTTATTATGGTGTGATGGGGCTTAGGAAGTTTAAGGGACAAAAAAGGTCAAAAGTTTGAAATGGAGGTTAACAACAAAGAATTCAATCTTGGTTAAAACACTTTATTGAGCTAGTAAGGGTCCAAGGCTTAGATATCCTTCACTTTCCCATTCCATTATTATTATTATTATTATTATTATTTACTTAAAACCAAAAAATTATTATTTTTATTTTATTCTTTTACTACTGCTAAAAACTGCAAATAAACTAAACTAAACTATGAATCCATATATTATTAGCCTATAGTATTTTAACCAAAACAACTCTTTGTGGGTTCACAAATGAATAGGCTTGAAAAAAAGGCTAAATGGGGCATAAATATTTACACCCCTTTTTGTTGGTTATAGTCTTTGGTTGGAATATTGAACCTTGTCATGTATTGACTTAAATCATTATAAACCATCACCCATCCTCTAATATAATTTTCGTAGAAAGAGGTTAAAGTCACAGTGCATTTTCTTGAATTGAGCGATTCCGCTGCTTCAATTCATGCTTGTGGAGTAATAGGAAGGAATAGACGAGAAAGGTCCGTTAATACAAGGGTCTTGTTCGTGTAGCATCTAACTTATCAGTATCACTTTTAGGTTGATTTGAATTATGAAAATGATAACCCGTCTGGTTTGCTTGAAGCTAAACTCCCTCACACTTTAAATTGTACATTGTCCTCAATGTACTAGTCTCACAACACAAGGAGAAGGGTAGAAGCACAAAAACTAAGTGTAAGAGTGTGAGAGGTGAGAAAAGGCATATACAAAACTAGGATGCAAGTATGGACATGTTTGTCAAATGAATCACTAAAGTGTGTATGCTTGTGTTTATGACCATTAAAATGAATCACATGAATATCCTTCACCAACATTAAACAATAGCCATATGTCTTGTCAAGGAAGAGAACCAAGAATAATGTAGTTGATAAAGAATATTCAAATAAGATTATGGCACCAAACACAAAACATAGCATTGAAGTTCATTGAAACAATTAACAAACATTTGTGTGCATGCATTAGAACACCCATTAATAAACACAAATCAAATATGACTCGCCCAATATTAACACCACAATGACTTAAACCCAAAAAAAAGATATTTGCAAATTGAAAAATTAAAACGAAAAATAAATAGAAAAATTCTCTTTCTCATTTGTTTGGTTGGTGCGAGATGTAGGTTTGGTGGCTCTTAAATGACACTTGAGAAGCAATAATAGTTTTGGATGCTTTGCATTGCACCTCACCTACAAGAAAGAAGGAATAAGAACTTATAGGGTAAATTTGCAACCAATCCTAATCTAACTCAAACAAGTGTAATAACATTCTTAAATGCACAAGTACACATTTCTCACCAATTATCATACAATTAAGCTCAACTTACTATCTTAGACATTTCATGGAACATGAAACATAAATATTGTTGATGCTCAAATAAGGTGTTATCTAATGAAACTCAAAATAAAGTTACCTATGCATGCATGTTTCAACAATAAAACATTCAAAACACATGAAAAGTCTCCAAGACAGCAAGCCTAATGTTTATTATACCAACAAAATCCATGATCTCGCAACAACTCAAATTCGAGAGATAAAGAAATAAGAAGAGATAAATCATACCTTGATCATTTAATATTGAAGATGAAAATGTAAATCTAGAAGCTCAAGGTGTTTTGTAGTGTGAAAGAGTGATTAAAATTATTTGAAGAAAGAAAGAATACACAAAAGAAAAAAGAAATGATACACGGATGTAGGAGGCATCCAGGTGGCGTTCACCGGGTACCAGTGTCTGGTGATACAAGCAACCAGGAGGCGGCCACATGGTGTGACGCCTGGTTCTAGCTTGCTCAGGCGTCCAGCAAGTGACCGGTAAGTGCTGGCGCCTATTTGATGCAAGGCATTTTTTATTCACTTCTGAATTTTCTCTCGTTTCTAACTTTGACTCCACACTCTTCTTCCTACAAAAACACATAAACACAATCTCATTGCCAAATCAAGTGGTCAAGAACACAATTTATCCAAGAAGAATTAATATGCTTGATGAATTTCAAAATTTACTTAAATGGCCGCACGATGAGCAATGTATGGTTAAGAATCACAAGCATCATGATAGTATCTTAAAATTCATCTCATAACCCTTAAACCACACAAAACCCACCATATTCAAGTGGTTCACAATAAAAAGCAACTCAAACCAAACATATTTTCATCAAGAGAAATTAGAACAACAGAACTAAAAGAATGTACATACACATATTTTTTTAGATTTTTTATTTTTTTGAAATTTTTATGGGTTTTTCGAATTTTATGATTTTTATGGATTTTTAAAATTTTCAATATTTTTTGGATTTTCAAACTTTTCAATGTTTTTGGATTTTTGATTTTTCTATACAAAAGAGAAAACTTACATGAAAACAAGTAAACTAATCTAAACTAAAAGAAAATAAAACTTTGGAAATCTTATTAGTTGATGCAAAGAAAGTGAAAATCTATGTTCTTCATGTGTTTTCTTGTGTGTAAAGATGATTAAGATGTAATCGAAGAAGATTGGAAAGTAAAAGGGTTAAAAATTTTCAAACCAAGCCAACCACACAAGCAGGCAGCCAGGTGGCGCTGCTAAGGCGTGGTGCCTCCTCTTCTGTGGTACCCAGGCGCTGTGGTGGAGAAAAGCCTGCTTGTTGCCTAGTGTAGGTGGTCAGGACATGCTACTCAGGTGCCACGTCTGGAGTACTGCTACCATCTTCTATTAGCTTTTAAGCATAAATCCTTTCACCTACAAAATCATAATTGTACCCGAACTCTTTAACAACCACATAGTTTCCAAAATATGATAAAAAAATTCAAATTAAAACAAACTTGATAATTATTATGGAAGTGGTCAGATAGTTCAAAAAAAAGATTTAGAATTCCCAAAGTCACAAATAACATATGGGTATGGTAGAAGCATCAAAAGGTTGAAATTACATTAACAAAACTCAAAGATGAAACATAGACCACATAGCATGCTAACATAACCCCAACTAACATGGTAAGTTCCTATGCAACTAGCACACCACATATGATATATGAACTTTAAAAATCCTCTCAATATGGTCCATCCCAAAAGCGTAAAATAGAAAACAAAAAGAAACTTCTCCGGGACTCATTAGTATATGTATATATATAGACAATATCAATCAAATAACAATTATCACGCTATTCAATGGATATATATATATGAAATACATATCAAGGATACTATTGGAGATCCACACCATGAATCAATTCCAAGCTTATGTTGTTGGATGGATTAACTCATGATGTGACCTGGTCCAGACCGCTATAAAGACGGGTTTGTCCTTCGTACAGATCGCCACAAGGACGAGTCTGCCTAGGATGACTGATACGATTCATTTTATACATATTTTTACCTTTTTTAGCCTAGTTTTAAGCTACATATAGACAGATTCTTAATCTGTTTGTATGGTAAAAATACTAGTTACGGCTTTACTTGTGATAGTTACAGGTTAAATATACATGGAATGGAGACTAAGAAAACCACACTTCGAACTTAGCATTTGAAATAGAACCAAGGATTTTCAAGCTAGAAGGAAGGACACGGCCAGCATACAACAGCTTCACTCTAGCGTGAAGCTCAACAGAGTCTAGTGAAATCCAATGTTTGGCGACCGTGAGTTGAAGGCATCCAGTTCATGACACCATTCACTGGACGTGATCTAGACAAAGTAAAGTTAACACTGAAGTGAATTAGCAAATGCTTAAAGAGGAGATCACAACCTTCTGATGACAGCGTCCCTTGATGGTCACAACATGACGATCTCCAAATGCTAGCGTCAAGAGAACATGAGAAGATGACGATCAGAAACTGCAACATCTAGTGCAGCCAAGTCCAACCTTTCGGTGTACGGTGACTGAGACAGAACACTTCCAAGTGACGCAGAACCCAGCCGGACAGTTAGTACACCGGCGACAGCTACGAGAAGGACCACAAGAGACAAAAAGTACAATATTACAACTAATGGTCCCTGCCTGATGAGACAAGAAGTACACCGGTATAGGAATCACGCGGTTAAAATACACCCAGAACAGTGCTGCAGGCTACTTTAACCATTTCTGAACTATGCAGGAATGCTTTTATGGCTGGTTGTTAGCATTTGCCCCCGGGAAGATGCCAAGAAGCCAGCTTGTCATCCTTAGCCACCAAGCAATCCTGAAATTTCCATTTTAACCATCCATCATTTTCTTCACTAGATTTCCTTATATAAATAGCAGTAGTTAACTCTGAACTCAACAACAGAAACAGTAGGGAGTAAGGAGTAGTAGAGTAGGAGTTTAGAGTTTTTCCCTTGTAATTCTTTACTTGGGTTGTTTATCCAAAAATCATTTTCTTTACTCTTTATTCATGTTATTTAGCATTTGAGTGTGATTTGGAACCAATGAGGTTCTAAGTCTTGGCTGGGATTTTTCTTCCTCTGATGAGGTAGAGGCAAGGTGAGAGCCTTACTTACAAAATGTGCACTAAGCTGGTTTGATAGTGCTGAACCGCATGCCTAAGCCTCTTTTCCAGTTGATGAGTGGAATAGAATTCTATTAAAACCCGCTGAGCACTCTATTGTATTTGAGCTCTCACTAATTCTATTTATGGTGAGTGTTGTAGCATAGGTTCACTAGTTTAAACACAGCGTGAGTAAAGAGTGGTGTGAGGATGTCACAGAAGTCTGAGCCACGACAGTATCATACAATATAGGGGGCTGTGGAGTCACAAAAATCGAAATGCTTATAGGGAAATCTTAATTGATAATACTTTAGCAACCATATACTCTGTGACTCCTAGAGATTAACAAAATTTGGAATGCTTGTATGGAAGTCTTAATTGACAATACCTTAGCAACCATATACTCTATTAAGCTTACGAGTCTAGCAGAATAGCAGTGCTTTTAGGGAAGTCTTAATCGACAATATCTCAGCAACCACTTATTTTGTGAAGCTCACGAATGAACAAAAGTCGGAATGCTTGTAGGGAGATCTTTATTGATAATGCCTTAGCAACTATATATTTTATTCATTCAAGTTCTGGTATGATATATGTGTGATAAGGAGGTCCAGTCCCCTGGGTTGGTTGGACTGGTGCTAGGCAGTACACAAGAGTGACCGGGGACTACATGGTTTATTGGTAGGGCGATCGTGGAGTAAGTGACACATGTGTTGTTTGAGTTGAGTCAAAATTGGGTACTCTTCATCGCATTCTTGATCCTCGCTGCTGGGAAGCTTAAACCTTTCTTGTCAACTACAAGCCATAATCAGAGCCTTTACATTATAGGGAATTAAAAATCACAACTCTTGTTGGTGTATGTGCCCTTATGAGGTTATGTATTGACTTTTGTCGTCTAATTGATATAATATCAAATGAGTTAATTTCATCAGTTTAATATACTTGTGCATATAAAAATGATGAAATGATCCATGTACTAGGACATCGATTCATAAATGAACCTTCAAAATGTCTTGGTTGTGAAACCCCTTAAGCCAGAAAATTTTCTAAGTACAAAACTATCCCTAGTCGGTTATTGACTTGAGAACGTCAATATGATAAGACTAGTATGTGTTTTAGTGTTGGTAGAGTTTTACTAGCAATGATGTAGTGACACTAAGAGATCAAGTAAACGTTTAGCTAAATAAGGATGATGGTTTCATGCCTTATGCTAAACAGGATATCAATTTAGAGGATCGTACATAGTATGCTCGGAAGGTTGTGTTGAATCACCATTCGATCCTCCGTTTTGAATTGCGTAGTCATTATGTCTTGCTAGAGACCACTAATGACTTATGGATTAATCAATTAGATTGAATTATCCATTGCCAATTTTGAATAGGCCTACAGGATCGCACATAAGAGAGTTTGATGATACAGAAAAAATAGTCTTGCCTGCACTAAGTGTAAATGTTATACTTAGATAAATAATATTTAATTAAATAGTTTAATTAAATATTATTGAAAATGTCTGTGATATTAATTAAGAGTTAATTAAGTATCTAGGAACAATTGAGAAAGACTGATAAATCAAGGGAACTGAGATTCTTGAACCATCAGCCTGATCCATGGGTCGTTGGATTGATCCATGGTTTTGGTAAAACCCAAATTAGTTAAAAGTATTATTAATTTAATATTATTTTAATTGTTATTGATTTAGTGTTATCTGACTCTTATATATCCCAGGGATACGGGAGTCAGAGAGACACGGTTTTGAAAGACACCAAAATTATTTCCCAAGATTCTCTCTCTGCAGGCAAGAGAAAGGCTAGCACCCAATTATGTGAGAGCTCCAGTGCTAGAGAGTAGAGAAGTTTTTGAAGGAAGAACTTTGGGTGGTGATCAATAGTCTCGGAGAGAAAGGTTTGAACTAACATCAAATAGGATGCAGATGTGACAACTGATTACGCTTCGAATGTAAGCTTTAGAAGCTTTGAACATATATTAAATTAACACTAAAATTGAAATTGGCATGAATCCGCTGTGAAAATTTTTGAAAATTATGCCTATATCCTGATAGTGGTTTCAGAGCTAGGCTCGGTTTAGTGTTAATGACTTAATTAAGTAAAACAAAAAGAATTTGTTTTCTAAAATTAATTTTATTGCGTCTTGAAAGCTTAGTCGGAGAAGGAAAATTTATTGCCCGTATATTTTCTTTCATGGTCGGTTTTGGATTTTTTGGCAGAGTTTGGAAAAAGGGTTTTTTGCAATAGAAAATGCTTCTGGCTTGAACGGATTTCCAAAACGAAATGATTTTTTATCTTTCTGGGTCCTTTTCAAAATTGGTCTCGGGAAAAAATAAAAGAAAAACTTGGCAGAAATTGGAAAGGGATTTTTGAACATTTTTTTTTTTTGGGTTTTGTTGAGTCTGCCGAAAACTAGGCTAAGTCACCGGAAAAACGCAACCATCTGGGTTTTGGCTTTGAAATCCTTACTGGGCTAATTTTCTTTGAAAACCTTGCTGAAAAATATTTCATTTCTTGGTTTTGTTGTTTTCGTTGAACTCCGACGGGAAAAACGAGCTCACCGGAAACTTGTGGTTTCAAAACGGAAAAATGTTTCTGGGGTCTTGAAACATCACCAGAAAAATGTTTCTCGTCGGCAGTCTTGGCTTTGTTGTTTCATCATCGCAAGTTTTGCGTCGTGTTGGAAATGGTTTCGAATAGTCACGGCTGTGAACGGATGAACAACAGGATGAAAATCGAGCAGCGACGAATGTCGTCGCTTCGTCATCTCCGACAGATCCGATCTGGGCCGTGCTTCATTTCGATCGCTTTCCAGAAATGTTCTAGCCACTAAACGGATCCCAGCGCTGCTAACTCGTAGTGCCGGGAGAGAAGATTGGCGCCAGGAACTAGGCCGGGAATTGTTCACCGGTGAAGGAGAAGGGTTGGCGGCGGCTGGGGTGAAGCCATTGGGCCAATTTTACAAAAATTCCCCCGCCGCCCCATGAAACCCTAAAATGGAAATGAAGGAGGCAGATGCCCCCTAATAGGCTTAAATTACTAAACTGCCCCCGCCTAGCCAGATTTTTAAATGGTTTTAAAATTACAGAATGGCCCCTGAACTTTGTGTCCTCATCACACTCTAACCCAGGATTTTAATTAAATTACCAAATAACCCTAAAGTTTTTCAGAAAAATAGTTTTTCTAATTTTTTAAATTGGATAAGATTTCCTTTTTGATTTTATTGGATAAAATTAAATATCTTATCAGATTAGAGATTAAAATTTTGTTTGAAATTTATATCATATTAAAATATTTAAAATTTTAATTTTAAGTAATTATCTTAATATGATTAGGATAATTAATAAATCCTTAAAATTTTAATTTTAAAATATTACCTTAATAAGATTAGGATAATTAGGAAATATTTAAAATTTTAATTTTAAAGTATTATCTTAATGAGATTAAGATAATTAGGTAATAAATAAAATAATTAATTAATGAGAATAGTTTATTTATTTATTTATGCTTTTATATGATTTATTTATGATTTCAAATTTAAAGTGCTTAAATTGTGAAATGCATACATAATCATATGGGAATAGGTTCATACATCATTTGACTAAAATGAATGAACAATGAGATTGATTAAAATTGATCATGACACAATCAATTTTAATAGTGTAAGAGTTACACAATTATTTAAATTTGATTAGCTTAATTAAAATAGCTTGTATGAAGCACTTGCATTTTTATGTGTTTTACATGCATGAATTGAGCTTTATTTTTTTTAATTTGGTTTAATTTGGGGCCGAGCCTATTAAATTTTCTATTGTAATAGAATAGATTAGAGGTTAAGACCAATAAATTCCAAGAGATCCAAGATGGAGCTATGGAGTTGGAGCCTAACAGAGGTGGCCCGATACAGACCAATAAATTTACAAGGGTTGTAATATATCAGAGCCCAATTCATTGCATTTATTCGCTTTATATATTTTTTGTGAATGATGAAAAACGAGATGCATATTAAGCCGTTCAAACTAAATCCCTAAAAACCTAAGTCATATAAATGCTTTTATATTTGGGGGCTCGGCATCGAACATCTGATATGAACCGCTTGGGGTGACCAATGGCCGTCAGGTTTTCTTTGTGAGACGAGTTGTCACATAATGTGGTACTCAACTTTATCACTACCACTGCAGGTGGAAAAACTGTTTTGGTATCTATTCATGTGAAGTTTCGAGAGGTCGTTTGACTTAGGAAGATCGGTCCTAGGTGTACAATCCAACGGTTAGCTACGATGCATTTTTTACAATGATAGGATGGTGTCAAACATTTGGAATGTTCATCCTATAACCGAAAAGTTGCATAGTAATGTAATTTGAAAGCGTTAAGTGTTGGGTTTGAATACTAAAGCTTTGTTTGTATTAAACTATTTCCCAGTTTTATATATCGATTAAATGTTTTAGTTAAATTGTTTATTGTTCATTTATATTATGTAATTCAATGATGAGGTGTCTGGTGTGACACAGTAGATCTCACATTGTTACATGGTTTTGTTTGCAGGCGGTTTAGAAATCCCGGCTATTATGGTTGCGTTTGTATATTTTAATTAAACCCCGTAACATGTCCGAGTTGGTTTTTTTATGAATGCTTGTAATAGTAAAATCATGTGCTAGAAGCCGTGTAGGATTAGATAAAATTTGTAGTAGGATTTTTTATATGTAATTTTCAATTTTATTTTCCTAGACGCCTTGTAGTAGGAAAGTTTTTATGCAATCGAAGGCGTTATAGTGGACGTCTTGATTTAGTGGGTTTTAGTTTATCGTTAATTCGAAGAAAATCGAGAAAACCTAGAACGAATTGTAAGAAGACCAAATAACATAGTGAGAGCAGTATAGAAGAGCCGAAAACTAAACGAGGCAGTCGGGGTTTGCCGGCAGAACCCGTGGGCAGCGAAAGCACCGCTGCGTGCTGCTGCAGTGCCGCAATTTTGTGAACACCAGTGCGCTCGCGGCCTGGCCCGTTCGAGCTGCACGAGATATTTTTTGAGATTCGATTTTTCAAGACTCAATCCATTGAGTGACGTGACAGGAACACGAGATCAAGGCAGCAGATTGAAGTAATTAAAACCATAATAGTCGGGAAATTTATTTTACGCATTTATTTCCCGTATTACAGTTTTAATTATATGCTTTAATTTTTGTGTTGTATGTTATATGCATATTTTAAAGCATGCTGGTTTTATGTTGCATAAAACTTAGGATTAGTTAATTGCATGTTAAAATCGGAAAAACCCTCATTTTAGAAATCTAAGTGGGAGCGGGTTGGTTAATATTCCCATAGTCTCCATTACGTATTCATATGTATTTGGGTGGACTTGTGCATTGGCATTAGGACCTTCCTTCATATCGGATGAGTTCAACCATAAAATCATTAGTTTATGAATTTCTAAGTAAGATGACTAAAGTAAGTTGAAATTGGAGAAATGCAATACCTTCTCCATCTGAGGCGCACTATCCTAAGGTAACAAACTCAGAAGTCGCGTAATGGCACACACTTAGTGTACAATTTGTAGTATTCCTCTCATCGAAGTTATGTTGCTTATTTGTACAGCTAAAAGCACTGACTATTAGCTACATTGATCAATAGATCATTTGGTCAGATAGTGTAGTTAATAAACTTAGTTCTTCTCAAACGAATATGGGTTAGCGTAAACGTCTACACTATCGTTTCTTGTGAAAACTCCGGTGAATGAGATGTCGGTGGATTTAATTATTGTTTGAGGGATGTCAATAATTGGAGTGAATTTATTTTCGAAATTCTGTGCTTATTTTTCTGAAACATTGTCTGTTTATTTATTTACAGTCTTCGATATGACATTTAATCTGTTAGCCACGCTACTGAAAGACAACAAATTAACTGGTCCGAACTATGTCAATTGGACTCGTAATTTTGACATTATCCTGACGGCTGAGCAGTATAAGTTTGTGCTCACCGAAGTTTGTCCATATGCGCCTACTGATGACTCTGCTCAAGAGGAAAGAGATGCCTATGCGGGGTGGAGAAAAATGGATGAAATGGCACGGTGTTACATTCTGGCCTTTGTGTCGAATATTCTGCAACATCAGCTTTATTCCATGGTCTCCGCTTTTAACATGATGGCACACCTGAGAAAGATGTTTGGTCATCAAGGCAGGACAACAAGGCAATCAGCTATGAGAAAGATAATAAATACTAGAATGGCTGAAGGCTCATCAGTGAGAGATCATGTGCTTCACATAATGAGTAACATCAATGAAATAGAAGTATTGGGAGGTGAAATTGATCAAGAAAGTCAGATCGATATTATCTTCAAGAGCTTACCTTCTAGTTTCGACCAGTTTTGGGTAAACTACAATATGAATCAAATAGTTTATACTCTTCCTGAGCTCTTAACAGCATTGGTGCCGGCCGAAGGTATCTTCCAAGAGAAAAAGCAAGCTTTGGTCACAGTGAAGGCTTTGAGTTCCTCTTCTGCGCCTAAAGGCAAGAATAAGAAGAGGAAGAAGACCAAGAATCATACTTCCAAGTGAGACATCGCAAAGAAGAAGAAGTCTAAAGGCAAATGCTTCAAGTGCGGTAAGACGGGACATTGGAAATCAGATTGTCCAAAGCTCAAATGTACGATAGGTTTTGCCTTAATTACTGAGACGTACTTAGCGGTGATTCCCACAGATACTTTGTGTGTGGATTCAAGTGCCACTGACCACGTTTGTAATTCTTTGCAGGGGTTCCAAGTAACCCATAAGCTTAGAGAAGACGAGCTAAAAGTCTACTTGGGCGACACTACAAGAGTGTCAGTGGAAGCAGTGGGAGTAGTCATTTTAATTTTTGAAAATTCTAGACTTGATTTACCTAATTGTCTTTATGTACCGAGGATTAGAAAGAACCTTATTTCGGTTTCTAAACTGGTAATGAATGGTTACAAGTTTATTTTTTCTAATAAATCCGTTGTTGTTAGAAAAGATGGAAAACTTATTTGTTCTGGTTTATTAGTTGATAATTTGTTTTTGTTTAACTCAAATTCCCCTGTTGTGCAAAACACAGAACTAAATGGCGCATCTTCTAACCTAAATAAGTGAAAAGAACATTCTAAAATGAATCAAACCTATATTTGGCATCTCAGGCTAGGTCATATAAACCTTAGTAGGATTCAGAGGTTAGTCAATGCTGGACCTTTAAGTTCATTAGAGATTGACAATTACTTAACCTATGAATCTTGCTTGGAAGGTAAGATGACCAAGGGACCTTTTAAAGTGAAAGGTTATTGAGCCAAAGAAGTATTAGAATTGATTCACTCTAACTTGTGTGGACCGATTTCGGTCCATGCATGATGTGGGTTTGAGTATTTTGTGATATTCACAGATGATTACTCAAGGTATGCATATATTTACCTAATGTGCCACAAGTCCGAATGCTTTAGTAACTTCAAAGAGTATCGGGCAGATGTATAGAAACATCACGGTAAGAGTATCAAGACACTGAGATCAGATCGTGGTGGTGAGTACCTGTCCTATGAATTTTGTGAATACATCAATGAGGTCGGAATTCAGTCTCAATTATCTGAACCTGGCACACCACAGCAGAACGGTGTAGCAGAAAGAAGAAACAGAACTCTTATGGAAATGGTTAGGTCAATGATGAGCTATAGTGATTTGCCTAGTTCGTTCTGGGAATATGCCTTAGAAACTACAATGTACATTCTAAATCTTGTACTATCTAAAACTATGCCTTTCCCAACAGAGTTGTGGAACGGGTGTACGCCCAGTTTAAGACATCTCAAAATTTGGGGTTGTCCAACACATGTTCCTAAGGCAGATGTGGCTAAGTTAGATACAAGAATAGAAGTAATGATGTTTGTAGGATATCCTAGAGGAACAAAAGGTGGTCTATTCTATAGTCCTAAAGATCAGAAGGTGATAGTTAGTACTAACGCCAGATTTTTGTAGGAAGGCTATATTCTAGATCACAAGCCCAAGAGTAAAATAGTACTAGAAGAACTTAGAAAGCAATCTGATAATCCTGATGCACCAACACAAGTAGATACACCACATATTGAACAAGATATCACAGATGATGCGCCTACACAAGTGGTGCCTCGTCGTAGTGGGAGGGTTGTGAAATAGGTTTATTGGGGCAGGAGAAGCCTCTGACTTCATCCAAGTCGCGCCTGAACCGGATCCGGTAAACTACAATAAAGCTCTCTAAGATAAAGATGCAGAATCTTGACAAAAGGCAATGATATCCGAGATTGGGTCGATGGACCACAATCAAGTCTGGGAGCTTGTGGATCTACCTGATGGTTTCAAACCCATTGGATGTAAGTGGGTCTATAAATGCAAGAGAAGACCTGACGGAAAGGTGGAAACCTTTAAAGCAAGGCTTGTGGCGAATAGGTATTCTCAGAAAGAGGGAATCGATTATGAGGAAACATTCTCTTTGGTGGCCATGCTTAAGTCGATCCAGATTCTCTTGGTCATAGCTGCACATTTAGATTATGAGATATGACAGATGGATGTCAAGACAGCTTTCCTTAACGGAAGTCTTGAGGAAACTATCTTCATGCAGAAACCAGATGGATTCGTTGAAAATGGCCGAGAGCATAAAGTTTTCAAGCTTAAGAGGTCCATTAACGGACTTAAGCAGATATCCAGATCTTGGAATATCCGGTTTGATGAGGTGATCCAATCCTACGGATTTACTCAGTGCCCAAATGAAGAATGTGTGTACCGTAGACGTGATAGAAATGCATTGGTGTTTTTTGTCCTTTACGTATATGACATTTTACTAATTGGCAATAATAAGAAAGTGTTATCAGACATAAAAGCACAGCTGTCCAAACAGTTTGATATGAAAGACTTAGGAGAAGTGGGACATACCCTTGGGATCAAGATAATTCGAGATCATAGGAAATGTTCGCTAACGCTCTCTCAAGGTTTATATATAGACACGATTATGGCTCGTTTTAACATGCAGAACTCCAATAAAGGTTTTCTACCTTTCAAACACGGAGTGCATCTATCTAAAGTGCAGTCTCTAAAGACTGTTGAGGAGAAAGAAGCCATGAAGACAGTTACTTATGCTTCTGTAGTACGAAGTCTCATGTATGCGATGTTGTGTACGAGGCCTGATATCTATTATGCTGTTGGCATTGTAAGCAGATATCAGAGTAACCCTGGGAAAACTCAATGGGAGGTAGAAAAATGCATTCTCAAGTATTTGCGCAGAACAAGAGACCAAGTCTTGGTCTATCAGGCCCCTGAATTTGTGCCCTGAGGTTACACAGATTCAGATTTCCAATACGACAGGGACAAGAGTAAGTCTACCTCAGGGTATGTGTTTACTTTGGGAGGTGGATCAATATTTTGGCAGAGTGTCAAGCAGAAATGCGTGGCAAACTCTACCATGGATGTTGAATACGATGCAGCATCAGAGGCAGCGAAAGAAGTAGTGTGGCTCAAGAACTTCCTATGGACTTAGACGTGATTCCTGGTCTGCAGAAGTCGATCACAGTGTACTGTGACAACAACGGTGCAGTAGCAAACTCGAAGGAACCACGAGCCCACAAGGCGAGTATACATATACAGTGCAAGTACCAACTAATACGAGATATCATCAAGAGGGAAGATGTGGTCGTGGCAAAGATAACATCGAAAGATAACTTTGCAGATCCATTCATGAAGACATTGACTGCAAAAGTCTTTGAGGCTCACGTGGAGGGCGTGGGGATCAGATACTTAGTAGAGCCATGATTTTTTTTCTAGATATTATTGTAGTTGTAGGATTAATGTAGTTTTATACTTGAAGCACAACTTAAGTATTAGGGGAGATTGTTGGGTATGAAATACTAAAGCTTTGTTTATGTTAAACTATTTTTCAGTTTTATATATCGATTAAATATTTTAGTTAAATTGTTTATTGTCAATTTATATTATGTAATTAGATGATGAGGTGCCTGGTGTGACACAATAGATCTCATCATTGGTTAAATGACATAATATATAAATGAGGTTCATAATCGAGGCAGTTTTGGACACACTATCAGTTTAGATTATTATGTGATTCAGAAAATTGGTTTGTCTAAATAAATTGAATCATATAGATATGCTCGGGGCATATTGAACTTGACCATTTAGGATGAATTTTCTTGTACTGATTTAATAGACTATTCATTCTTAGTATTCTATCTCTTAATCCCTAGACTTGAGCAGGCATGAGGATTAGACATAGTGTACTTTGATCTGCCAAAGAGTGAGGTCACTTGAGACCAATAGTCTCGGTAGGTTAGGTGCGCGTGTTTAGTTGCTTGGTGTGTTGTTTCTTGTTGAAAGGAAACCATGTACCAGTGTGTCTGGGGTGATGGTGCTCCAAAAATGAGCTCGTTATGTTTTTTATACTAAACTCGGCCGGTGGACTTATGTCCGGTATAGTAAAAAGGTCGAGTGGTACTAATCTTAGATTATAAGAAGTTAATTAATTAATTTATCAGTAAATTAATAAATTAACGAGCACTATATCTTTGATGTAGAGAGATTAAAGAATAATTAATTTCGTTGTTCCGGAAGCAATTCTTGTGTAGCAGTTCCATAATTAATCAGTTAGTGGTACGATTAATTATGTATGGGTTAATTCATAAAGTAGAATTAATTATTTAATTAATTATTCTTAAGGGTTAATTAAGCAATTAAGAAAGTGAAATTTATTAATTAATTAAGGCTTAAAGTTCAATTGGAATTAGGAAATTCTAGAGATTAGGAAATCTATTTGGATTTGGAAATCCTATTAGATTTAGAACCTAATTGGATTTGGAAACTAATTAATTATTCTAAACCCATTAGAAAGGCCAATCCTAAACCAACTAGGGATCTCTCTTGTAACTCTATATATACACAAGAGATTAGCAATTCACAATACACAATTCATAGTTTCATAATTCAAGAAACTAGAGACAGAAAAAGAAGAAATTCTTCTCAAGATTTATTTCTCGAAAGCCATGCGTGGGATCTGGTTCTTGGCGGCGATGCGTGATCATCAATCGTGATCGATAGCGGGTAGATCACACCCAAAGCGGAGAGTTTTTTCTGACCATAGAATCCTACAGGCGGCGTACAGGGGTGCGACGCGGTGGTCCAGGATGGCTGCGCTGGTTAGTTTTCCAGCGAGCTTATTGTGGTGATTTGCTGATCATTGGTTCTTTGTCCACATAACGTACGAGTTGGTCTTGAGTCACACAAGTGATCGCCTAAGTACACACTTCAAGAGGTAATTTTTAAACTTTCACTTTAATTAGGAATTTATTGTTGCGTGGCAAATCGAACAAGTAGAAGCTAAGATCCTGCACAATGTTATTTAAAGCAAGGATTGGAATAGCGATTGTGTTAGAGCTTAGGCCTGGTTAATGCATACCACAAAAGTGAACTTTTCACCGGGTCCGGGCAGATAATCTTTCATTAAGTTGCATTAGATGCGATTTGAACGTTGCATACCAAAAGGGCCCGATCCCTACGATACTTTCCAAAGCAAGAATAGGGTTTTGTTTTTTTGTGAATTTTCGGTCCACAATCTAGCACCAACACAAAATTATACGGGATTTCAATTTTGGCTATTGTGGAAATGTTTTAAAAACTCATTCTGAAATTTTCCATCATTCTATTGTAGATTCAATGGCATCACATAGCACTATATGTTTTCAATCATTTTCAAAAAGAAACATTCTTAAAAAAGATAAGATGGTTGGTAATATCCATGTTATAGAAATTAATCTCTCTATGTCTACATCATGGGTATTGGATACCGGATGTGGGTCTCATATATGTACTAATGTACAAGGTTTGAGAAATAGAAGGAGATTGCCCATAGGCGAAGTTGATCTCCGTGTCGGAAATGGAGCAAGAGTTGTTGCCATTAAAGTCGGAGACTACACTTTGGCCTTATCATCGGGTCTGAATGTTATCTTAGAAAACTATTTTTATGTATCTGCTTTGAGCAGTAACATTATCTCAGTTCTTGTCTTGATAATGTGGGATTTCGTTTTATTATTAAAAATAATTTGTTATCCTTTTATCGAGGTGATGTATTGTACGGGGTTGCAAATTTGTGCAACTGCCTATATATCTTAGACTTGAACCAAGAAAGACCAATCTATAATATAGAAAAGAAAGCAAAGACAAATACAAATAAAATCAATCCAACATACCTTTGGCACCGTGATTTAGGCAATGCAAATGAGAAGCGAGTTCAAAGACTTTATAAGGATTGAGTTCTTGACTCATTTGATTTTGAATCATATGACACGTGTGAACCCTACTTGCAAGGCAAAATGACAAAGAGTCCATTCAACAAGAAATGGGAACGGACTAGTGAGCTATTGGCTCTAATACATTCGGATGTATATAGACCATTGAGCACACAAGCCAGAGCTGGGTTCGAATACTTCGTAACTTTTACCGATAACTATAGTAGATATGGCTATGTCTACTTAATGAGGTGTAAAAGTGAAACTTTTGAAAAGTTCAAAGAGTACAAGAACGAAGTAGAGAATTAGTTGGATAGAAATATTAAGGCTATTCGCTACCATCGGGGAGGTGAATACCTAAGTATTGATTTCGATGGCTATCGAAAGCAATGTAGAATTATTTTACAGCTGACTCCCCTAGGAACACCTCTATGGAATGGTGTATCCGAGAGGAGGAATCAGACTCTATTAGATATGGTTCGTTCAATGAAGGGCCAAGCATCACTACTAACATCTTTTTGGGGTCATGCAATCCTATCAGTTGCCCACGTATTAAATTGTATTTCATCTAAGGCAGTAGATAAGACTCCATATGAGATATGGATGGGCCAAAAGCCCTACGTGTCCGATCTACGAGTTTGGGGTTTTCAAGCTCATGTAAAGCGTTTACAAAGTAATAAGCTTGAACCTAAAACTAACAAATGCCTAATTGTGGGGTATCTTAAGGAAACCAAAGGATATCAATTCTACAACCCAGCCGAGAAAAAAGTGTTTGTTGCTCGAGAGGCTGTTTTCCTAGAGAAAGAGTTTCTCTACAAGAAAAACAGTAAGAGTAGAATAGATCTCAAAGAGGTTCGAGACCCACAAAGGAGTGTAGAACAGTCTACAGAAAATCCGATGGAAGTTGGTGTGGAAACTCATGAGGATGAGCAACCGGAGCCAACAACACACAAACCTAGAAGGTCTAGTAGATCTCGTCAACAACCTGAGAGATACGGATTTCTCGTGACTGACGATCAAGATTTGATCTTGGTGGACCATGATGAGCTCACGAAATCTAAAATACTGCATACCATGGAATATGAAATTCAATCCATGAGGGATAATAAAGTGTTGACTTTGATTGACCCTCTTGTTCAGGCAAAGATTGTCAATTGCAAGTGGATTTTCAAGTTAAAACCTGGTGGGATCTTCAAGGCGCGACTAGTGGCTAAAGGTTTTAGACAAATTCATGGTATTGACTATGATGAAACCTTTTCCCTGGTCGTGATACTCAAGTCTATTAGGAAAATGCTTGCCATAGCTACATATTATGACTATAAGATATGGCAGATGGATGTTAAGACTGTTTTCCTAAACAAAAACCTACTCGAGAATGTTTATTTGAAACAACCCGAGGGATACATCAATCAGAAGCATCCTAACCGAGTGTGCAACCTTCAGAGGTCCATCTATGGATTAAAGCAAGCATCTCGGAGTTGTAATCTTCATTTTGATGAGGCAGTAAAAGGTTATGGCTTCATAAAGAACGAAGATAAGTCTTGTGTTTACAAGAAGGTTAGTTGGAGCAAGAATGTTTTTCTTGTCCTATATGTGGACGACATCCTACTCATAGGAAATGACATCCCCATGTTGTTAGAGATCAAATAATGGTTGGGGAGTGTATTTTCTATGAAAGACGTAGGAGAAGCCGAGACGATACTAGGTATCAAGATCTATAGAGATAGGTCTAAGAGGCTTCTAGGACTAAGTTAAGAAGGGTACATAGACAAGATACTGAAGAGGTTCAATATGTCTAACTCTAAGAATGGTATGGTACCATTCAGACATGGTCTCCTCTGAAACAATAACCAATGTCCTTCTACTAAAGAGGATAGGGATACGATGAGTAGAATCCCTTACGTTTCGGAAATAGGATCCATCATGTATGCCATGTTATGTACCCGCCGAGATGTCGCATAGGCACTTAGCATGACTAGCAGATACCAACAAGACCTAAGAATGGCTCATTGGACTGCAGTCAAGGCAATTCTGAAGTACTTACGAATGACTAAAGGATTGATGCTAGTGCATGGAGGATAAGAACAGCTCGTTGTACAAGGGTACGCCGATGCTACTTTTCAAACTGATCAAGATGACATGAATCACAATCGAGTTACGTGTTTAACCTAAATGGTGGTGCGGTGAGTTGGAAAAGCTTGGAGCAAGATATAACAGCGGACTATATGACAAAATCTGAATACATTGCTGCAACAGATGCTGCAAAGGAAGCTGTTTGGTTGAGAAAGTTTGTGTCAGACATCAGAGTGATACCAAGTATTCAAGATCTGATAGGCCTCTTCTGTGACAATAATGAGGCCATTACATAAGCTAAGGAGCCTCGGTCACAAGAAAATACCAAACACATACTCAGAAGATTTCACCTCATTCCAGAGATCATCGATCGAGGAGATGTGAAAGTGTGCAAAATAGGTCAGATGACAATGTAGGAGATCCTCTCACAAAAGCTCTACCACAGTCAAAGTTTGAGAGACATGTAATAGAGCTTAGTCTTAAAATGTTTATGACATATCCCTTTAACGGGCAAGTGGGAGATTGTCGGTGTATGTGCCCTTATGAGGGTTATGTATTGACTTTTGTCGTTTAATTGATATAATATCAAATGAGTTAATTTCATCAGTTTAATATACTTGTGCATATATAAATGATGAAATGATCCATGTACTAAAACATTTGTTTATAAATGAACCTTCTGAAAGTCTTGGTTGTGAAACCCCTTAAGCCAGAAAATTTCTAAGTACAAAACTATCCCTAGTCGGTTATTGACGTGGGAACGTCAATATGATAAGACTAGTATGTGCTTTAGTGTTAGTAGAGCTTTACTAGTCATGATGTAGTGACATCAACGAAAGACATAAACTAATATGTTTAGAAACCTGTCATTGGATCGATCCGCCAAAAGAAACACTTCATGGACTACTTAGATCATGAGTGATTATTTTGAGTAGTACTCGTACTGGAATCCTTAGACCAGAAATCACTACATGGTCTTAGGTGAAGAGTAGTGTACTTTGATATACACCTAACGGAGTCGTAACAAGTTTCCAAATAAGGGTATGATTGGGTATGCTATAAATCATGCTAAGACGTATGAGTGAAGTGATGGGACTACAAATCTCTCTTAAGTGAGAGATGATATCTTGGCCACTTGATAATGAATTGAGAAGTGCATGGTCGTGCCCAAGGAATGATAACGGTTATCATTTTCTTGATGAAATCAGTGCCACTAAAAGATCCAGTAAACGTTTAGCTCAATAAAGATGATGGTTCCATTCCTTATGCTAAACGGGATATCAATGCAGAGGATCGTACGTAGTATGCTCGGAAGGTTATGTTAAATCACCATTCGACCCTCCGTTCTGAATTGTGTAGTCATTATGTCTTGTTAGAGACAACTAATGACTTATGGATTAATCAATTAGATTGAATTATCCATTGCCAATTTGGAATAGGCCTATAAGATTGCACATAAGAGAGTTCGATTATACAGAATAAATAGTCTTACCTGCACTAAATGTAATTGTTATACGTAGATAAATAATATTTAATTAAATAGTTTAATTAAATATTATTAAAATTTCTGTGGTATTAATTAAGAGTTAATTAAGTACCTAGAAACAATTAAGAAAGACTGATAAATGAAGGGATCTAATTGCAATTGAGATTCTTGACCCATCAACCTGATCCATGGGTCGCTGGGTTGATCCATGGTTTTGATAAAACTCAAATTAGTTAAAAATAATATTAAGTTAATATTATTTTAATTGGTACTGATTTGGTGTTATCTGACTCTTATATATCCCAGGGATACGTGAGTCAGAGAGACACGGTTTTGAAAGACACCAAAATTATTTCCCAAGATTTCTCTCTCTCTGCAGGTAAGAGAAAGGCTAGCACCCAATTCTGTGAGAGCTCCGGTGCTTGAGATTAGAGAAGTTCTTTAAGAAAGAACTTTGGGTGGTGATCAACTGTCTCGGAGAAGAAGGTTTGGATTAACATCAAATAGGATCCAGACACGGCAACCGATTACGTTTCGAGGGTAAGCTTTAGAAGCTTTGAACATAGATTAAATTAACACTAAAATTGAAATTGGCATGAATCTACAGCGAAAATTTTTGAAAATCATGCCTAGATCCTGACAACTCTCATCCTCTGTTTCCTATTCATTTAATTCATCTTTTCATCCTTACTTTACATACCTCACCATTCAGCTTACTTTACTGCTTGATATTTATTTTGTTTTGCTGGTATCTCTAACTTGCCAATAGGATTCTACCCTCCGTTCCTTGTGGATCGACTCGTATACTACGTATATTCATTGTATTTGGTTATAAATTATTAATTTTGAGCAGTACACGACACTAAATCTATTGGCATCAATGGCGCATAGCCATCCTATCTATTTGGTAATATCGGTCGACCAATTCACCTGTTCCCAGATCATATGTGTACGTTCATACAATATTGGGCTCTTTACGACGGGGCCCAAGAATCGCCCCTAAGGTAGCTCATGAGTACCAAGCCAAATTAGATCAAGGGGAAGACCAAATCCAATGCCGGCTCAACGTTCCTTGAGAGCTAAGATGGCCTCAAAAAATTTCTCTCTATTGCTATTGAACTAATCAATCAATGGGAAATATAGGCTACTGATGTAACCTAAAGTTACATCTATTTTCATAGCATTTCTTATATGATTCTTGACAATTGAATAGATTTTTGTTTACTCTTGTGTAACTTAAAGGCTTATTATGTGTTATATGGGAAATGTCGGACCAGGTTCAGGTTGGACACTTTTCCACTGGAAATATGGCCTAAGGATGCAAACTAAAGTTGAGCAAACGAACGGTTCAATGCTGGAACTTTGGAAGTCAATATGGAAAGTCTGGTGCCCCTAAAAAGACCATTTCACCCTCATTGTTGTCATATATTTTATAACCTAATTTGTAAATGGTATAAATATCATAAGGACAAGTCCTAAGAGCAACTTTTGTTTTCATTTCATTCTTGTGGAAACGACAGCTCCTTGTCTCTCGCTGGTAGCTAGGGTTTTTAGCATAATAGTGATGCAGCTTAGAACAATGTTGTTCTAAGCAGTTCATAGGGATTTGATCCCAGATCTCATCACCTTAGGTGGAATCGGGTGCCATTACACTCGATCGGAGATGCTTCTCTATTCTACAGCTCAACTCAGTGAGAGATCTTGCCTCTAGTAGGTGTGCGAGGTACCACGAGTTGGGTTGTTATTTTTATAATCCAAGTGTATTTGTATCTGAATTTCTTTGGTTCTGTGTATATATTGGTGTATCACTTTCCTTTTGTTGATTTGAGCCCCTTTAATTTAGAAGACGGTTTTCCCTTTTGTGCTTGATAAATGCATATTATTTTTTGTCATATGATTTGATTGGATATGTCTATCTTCTCTCTTTGAGCACTCCGTCAGATCTAAGCAAGAGTAGAAAAACAAGTAAAATTGAAACTAATTAAGGAGCAGGCTTAAGGTCCAGGGAAAACGAGAAACCAATATAGAGAGAACACTAGCTGAGAGTGAAGGCAGTTAAATCACCATCCCAAATTCCATCAATTTATCTTTTCTTTTAATTTTCTCTTTTGTGTTTGATTAAACATCATAATCTGTTGGTTTGCTCTTGCGTGCATCAATTGTTAAGGTACAAAACTATTTAGTGCTCCCTGTTGATTCGATACCTTTCTTACTACACGGTAGGATTTTGTGTTCATAAAGTGTGCAGAAAAAGGTTATTATTAGTTTTGTATTTTTGGCACATCACTTTTTGGCACCGTTTCCAGGGAGCACAGTGGCCCTTGTGTATTTAATCAAGTAGTTGTTTAAAGTGCAGGAATTAATTTGTTTATGGTTCAGACGAGAGCAGCTCAGGTTAAGGTAGCAACACCAAGAAAAGCTAGTAGAAGTGAAATACCAACAGGACAAGGATAAAGAAGTAAGGACTAAGGAAGTACTGATGGAAGAAATGGCAAAGCCACCCAGGCCAACCTTTGGGTCGTTCTTTAAACCAACATTCTGGGAGGATACCAGAGCGGCAGGGGTGGATAATGTTGAGTATGTGATGCCACCATCATTGATCAACTTGGTTTTGAATGGCTCAAATTTTCAAGGAAAAGATCATGAGGACACCCACAATCATTTGAAAGCATTCTTGGACATTTGCAACACTACCAAGATACAAAATCTCACTCCAGATCATATGCGAAGGTTGCTTTTTCCTTTTTCATTGAGGGATGGGGCAAGTAGTTGGTTGAACTTATTACCTGCGGATTCTATCAGGACCTTTGAAGATTTGAAAAAGAAGTTTTACGCCAAATACTACCCGCCGTATAAGATTGACATAATGATAGGTGAGATTCAAGATTTCAGATAGAGCGAAGATGAATCCTTTGCGGCCATATGGGAGAGATTTCAGAATCTTGTAAGGAAATGTCTGTGTCATGGTTTTGAGGAATGAAGGGAGTTATTGTTTTTATAGAGGGTTGACGATTGAAGCTAGGAGTCTGGTGGATGCTAGTGTTGGAGAAAGTCTGAATAGCAAGACAATAGATGAGGTTAGATATTTATATGATAGAATGTAGCAGATTTATTCAAACTGGTATAGTGAAAGGTATCCAACACAACCATTGGTCATAGCCCTTATTCCAGTAGGGAACAGTCAAGTTGCTGAATTGTAAGCTTTAATTGAGAAATTACGAGTTCATGTCAATAAACCAAATGGTGCAGCTGAAGTGGTGGTGCAGGAACCTATTGATAGTATTGTTGAAGTTAAAGGAAAACTGAACAAGCCCGGGCTAAATCGAAAACCTCACTTTCGTGCTATGCATTCCAGAATCGGAAGCTTTCGACCAAGCTCAGGCTCAAATTAGTTTACCCATAAACGGATCTAGGCTTATACTTATTTAATTTATTAATCGGGACACAAAAAATTAAATCTTTAATTAAAGCGGAACTTAAAGATTATACCTTTTGTTGCGAAGTCCTTCGATTAAAGAATACCAAATAAAATCTGCTGCGATTTCCACAAGAAATCCAATCGATTCTACAAGAACACTCCGAATATTGCGTGGGCAATAATCTATCGAAGCTTACTCGTCTTGCCCACAAGGAAATCAACTGAATTAAACTACCCACAGCCCAAAAACTGATCTGAAACCTTCGCTGCTCACCGCCAAAAACTGCTGCTGCAAAATGACAAAAACCCTTGCGAGAAAACCCACTTCGGTCACTAATAACTCAGCTTGTTATTCTTGTCGTGATCTAGACAAGCAGCCAGGTGGATCACCGATCAAGAATTGAAAGAGATCGACACCAGCTGCTCGAATCAAACGCACAAGCAAGCAGGTTTTCAGCGCCGATTATAACGTGCTAAATATCGGACAAAAATTGCAGCAACTTGGCGGTGAAGAAAACCCAGCAGCGGTCAAATATAATAACCCACTAATAATCAAGGTTTGATCTTTGGGCTGAGTTTAATTCAAGGAGTGAAAAATCTGATTTGTTTGTGAGGAAAAATTCTTGAAGAAGAATTTTCTCTCTTAAATCTTTTCACTCAAGAAAGCAAGACAAAAATGTCTTACTAGAATTTCCTTAGGGTTTCTTGGGCATCAAGTATTTTATTTATAGTAGCTCGATTGGAGACCTAATGGGCTCTCGAGTTAGGCCTTAAAATTTGACTTTCGTTGACCGCTAAGTCTTCCCGACTAATCAACTCCAATCGACCCTTTAAATTAATTTATTTAATCCACTTTGTTAATTTAATTTAATCTAACCCTTAGAATTAATTAATTCAAAATCGAATTGATTTCTAAATTCACTTCGTCAATTAAATATTAATTAAACTCTTCGGATTAATTAATTTACCTTGTCGATTAGTCAAACGCATAATCGGTCGTACCACTAACGGACCAATTATGGAACTACCGCTCGAAAATGACTTTACATCGCGCCATTATTATTTCTTCTATCTCCCCACATTAAAGATCTAGTGCTCGTCGATTTATCAATTTACTGACAAATTAATTCACCGACTTCTTGGTTTCCGAGATTAGTACCACTCGACCTTTTATTATACCGAACATAAAGTTCACTGGCCAGGTTTAGTATAATAACCTTACGAGCTCATCTCGGGAGCACCATCAACCCGACAAACCGGTACGTGGATTCCTCCGACTAGCAACGGCACGCAAGAAGCTAAACACCGCATACCCAACTTACCGAGGTATTGGCCTCAATTGACCTCACTCTTTGGCAAATCAAAGCATACGACACCCAACCCTCACGCCCGTCCCAATCTCGGGATTGAGAGACGGAATACTAGGACCGAATTGACTACGCCGATCAGTACAAGTCAATTCTATCCAAACTGGTCGTGCTCAATATGCCCCGGGCATATCTGTGTGATTTAAACTAGTCTAGATAAACCAATTTCCAAACCACACAATAACCTATACCGATAGTATGTTCAGACTATCTCGGTTACGAGCATACTTTTTATATATCAATACTTTAACCAATAACGGTATCTACTGTGTTTGTCGACACCCCGTTATCTAGTTCTATGATATAAAGGAACAGATTTATACTGAAACAAAAATGATATGTCATCTGTGGATATTAGTTTTTGATACAAGCCATAGCTTTTCTGTATTCAAAACTAACAATCTCCCACTAATACTCAAAGCTATGCTAAGAAGTACAAAAACTGTCCAACCCGCTATTACACTGCTGTCATAATGAAATCTCCAGAACACCTTTAAGCTCACTCACATGGCTCTCTCAAGAATCTGACTCCCATGCCCTCCACATGCCTCTCAAAAACCTTTGGGGTCAATGGCTTGGTGAAAGGATCTGCAAGGTTGTCCTCTGAAGCTATCTTGGCCACGATCACGTCTCCCCTCTTTACGATCTCTCGTATCAGGTGGTACTTGCGCTCTATGTGTTTACTCGCCTTATGGGCTCGTAGTTCCCTTGAGTTAGCAACTTCACCATTGTTATCACAATAAACTGTGATAGACCTAGGCAACTCTGGAACCACATCCAAGTCCATCAGGAAGCTCCTGAGCCATACAGCCTCTTTCGCTGCCTCTGAAGCGGCAACGTACTCGGCCTCCATGGTAGAGTCCGCCACGCATTTCTTCTTGACACTCTTCCATACTATGGCTCCACCTCCCAGAGTAAACACAAACCCAGAGGTAGACTTACTCTTGTCCATATCTCCTTGAAAGTCCGAATCTGTGTAACCCAATGGTACAAGCTCCTGCGCTCTATAAACTAGGACATAATCTCTCATCCTGCGCAAGTACTTGAGAATGCATTTTACTGCCTCCCAGTGAGCCTTCCCAGGGTTACTCTGATATCTGCTAACCATGCCAACGGCAAAGCAAATATCAGGCCTCGTGCACAACATAGCATACATGAGGCTACCCACTGCAGAAGCATAGGGTACCGCCTTCATGGCATCTATCTCCTCAGCAGTCTTAAGACACTGCTCCTTAGACAAATGCACTCCATGCCTGAAAGGTAGTGAACTCTTCTTAGAGTTCTGCATGTTAAAACGGGCCAGAATCGTGTCTATGTAGGATGCCTGTGAGAGAGTCAGAGAACGTCTCCTACGATCTCGAATAATCTTGATCCCAAGGATATGTCCAGCCTCTCCCAAATCCTTCATATCGAATTGCCTGGACAGCCATACCTTTACGTCTGACAACACCTTCTTACTGTTGCCAATAAGAAGAATGTCATCTACATAAAGTACGAGGAACACCACTATCTCACCATCACGCCTGCAATAAACACACTGCTCATCCGGAGACTGAGTGAATCCATAGGACTGGATAACCTCATCAAAACGAATGTTCCAAGATCTGGATGCTTGCTTAAGTCCATAAATGGACCTCCTAAGCCTGCATACCTTGTGCTCTTGGCCCTTAACAATGAAGCCCTCTAGTTGCTGCATAAAGATGGTCTCCTCAAGACTTCCAATAAGGAAAGCTGTCTTGACGTCCATCTGTCATATCTCATAATCCATATGAGCAGCTATGGCCAAGAGAATCTGGATCGACTTAAGCATAGCTACCGGGGAAAAGGTCTCCTCATAATCAATCCCTTCTTTCTGAGTATATCCCTTCGCCACAAGCCTAGCCTTGAAGGTCTCAACCCTCCCGTCAGATCCTCTCTTTCGCTTGTAGACCCATTTGCACCCAATAGGCCTAAACCCATCAGGAAGGTCTACCAGCTCCCAGACTTGATTTGAGTCCATAGAACCCATCTCAGCAATCATCGCTCTCTGCCAAGAATCTGCATCTTTATCCTGGAGAGCCTCATTGTAGTTAACTGGGTCTGGTTCATGAGCACCAGGGATAAAGTCCGAAGACTCACCCAAACCCATGTACCTCTCGGGCTGTCTCACAGCCCTCCCACTACGACGAGGCGCAGCCTGTGTAAGAGCATCATCTGTGATAGTGCGTGCAGTTTCCTGTGGTGTGTCTTCCTGTACGTGTGCATCTGGAATAGTGGACTGACTTCTAAGCTCTTCCAATACTACCTTGCTGCTTGACTTGTGATCTAAAATATAGTCCTCCTCAAGAAATCTGGCATTGGTGCTGACCACCACCTTCTGATCCTGAGGACTATAATATAAACCACCTCTCGTTCCTTTGGGGTAGCCTACAAACAGCATAACCTTAGATCTCGCCTCTAATTTACCTGCATCTGCCTCGAGCACATGTGCTGGACAACCCCAAATCCTGAGATGTCTCAGACTAGGCTTGTGCCCATCCCACAACTCTAATGGGGTCGTTGGCACAGACTTAGAGGGCACAAGGTTGAGGATATAACATGCTGTATCTAAGGCATAACCCCAAAACGAGGTAGGCAACTCACTGTAACTCATCATCAATCTAACCATCTCCATAAGAGTCCTGTTCCTCCTCTCTGCTACACCATTCTGCTGGGGTGTGCCAGGTGCAGACAACTGGGTCTGAATACCCTCATCTGACAAATAGGTCCTAAATTCACTAGAGAGGTATTCGCCACCGCGATCAGACCGCAGTGACTTGATACTCTTACCCAGATGGTTCTCCACCTCTGCCTTGAATTCTCTGAACTTGCCAAAGCATTCAGACTTGTGGCGCATCAGGTATATGTATCCATATCTAGAGTAATCATCCGTGAAAGTCACGAAATACTCATAACCACCTCTAGCCTGAACTGACATAGGCCCACACACGTCATAATGAATCAGCTCTAAAACCTCTTTGGCCCTATACCCCTTCGCCTTAAAATGCCTCTTGGTCATTTTACCTTCCAAGCAGGACTCACAGGTTGAATGGCTGTCAATATCTAGTAAGTCCAAAGACCCACTCTTGACCAACCTTTGAATCCTACTAAGGTTGATATGACCTAGTCTCAGGAGCCAAAGATAAGTCTGATTCAAAGGGGAAGATTCCTTTCTCTTATTATGATTCGGTGATGAGTTACTAGTTTCTGTGTTTTGCATAACTGGGGAGTAAGTCTTGATTAAAAACAGATTGTCAACCAATGTACCGGAACATATAAGTTTCTGGCATTTTCTTATAAAAACCGAACCATCAGAAAATACACACTTATAACCATCCAAAACAAGTTTCGAAACTGAAAGCAAGTTCTTTCGAAAACTAGGTACATAAAGACAATCCTTCAAATATAAAATAGAGTCTGAAAAGTAAAGACTAATAACTCCCACTGCAGCCACAGAAACTCTGGTAGTATCCCCAAGGTAGACCTGCAACTCTCCCTCTCTAAGCAGCCGGGTCACTTAGAACCCCTGCAAAGAACTACAAACGTGATCAGTGGCTCCTGAATCCACACACCAAGTATCCGTGGGAATCGCCGCTAAACACGTCTCAGTGACTAGGGAAAATTTACACGTACCTCGAGGCTTTGGGCAGTCCTTCTTGCAATGTCCCACTTTGCCACATCTGAAGCATTTGCCTCTCGGCTTCTGCTTCTTGGCAATGCCCGCCTTGGGTCCATGACTGGCTCCTGCTTTCTGGCCTCTCTTCCTCTTTTGCTTCCTGGCTTTGGGCCCAGCAGAGGAACCTGAGGGACCAACAGTAGCCAAGGCTTGCTTCTTCTCAGCGAAGAGACTCTCAGCAGACACCAATGCAGTCATGAGCTCAGAAAGTGAATATGAGAGATTCCCCATATTATAGTTCAATCGAAACTGCTCAAAACTGGGAGGCAAGCTCTGAAGGATGATATCGACCTGGGTTTTCCCATCAATCTCACCTCCCAATACCTCGATCTCATTGATGCAACCAATCATGTCCAGTACGTGATCTCTCACTAAAGTGCCCTCAGCCATCTTAGCATTCATGAGTTTCCTCATAGCTGACTGCTTGGCTGCCCTGCCCTGATGTCCAAACATCTCCCTGAGGTTGAGCATCATATCGTAGGCTGAGGTCATCAACTGATGCCGGTGCTGCAGTACACTTGACATGGAAGCCAAGATGTAGCACCTGGTCATCTCATCAGCTTTCTGCCACCTCGTATATGGCTCTCGCTGCTCAGGTGTGGCATCCTCACTGGGCTTAGGGGGGCACTCCTCAGTGAGCACGTACATATAACCCTCGGCGGTTAGGACAATGTCCAGGTTCCGTTTCCAATCAATGTAATTAGGACCGGTGAGTTTGTTTTGGTTCAGAATGACAGCTAGCGGGTTGAACGACATATCAACTGAAAATAATGAAAAAACATGTCTCAGTATACTTTTCGAAAATATTGAAAAATCCTCAGAAAAGAAATATAATCTTCTACCGACATCTCTCCTACCGGGATTAACGCAGGTCACATAGATGAACGTCTACGCCAACCCACATTCGTTCGAGAAGGACCAAAGTCCATTAATCTCATTATCTGACCAACGATCTTATGATCAATGAAATTAATAGTCGATAATTTTAGCCGTACACGTAAATAGCGTTACCTCGTAGGAGGGATACTATAAACAGTACACTAAGTGTATGCCATTACGTGACTTCTAAGTTTGTTACTTAGGGTACTAATGCAGAGTACTAATGCGCCTCGGTAGCGAGGGTGTCGCAACTTTTCCCAATTAAACGCACTATAGTCATCCCTTTAGAAATTCATTCCAGCGATATCTATGATTGAAAACTCATCCGTAGGGAAGCCGTTTAACCACATCGCCAATGAACCCGTAATGGAGGCCGTGGGGCCATTAACCAACCCGCTCCCACTTAGATTTTTAAAATAATTTCAATTCGCCCTAGTTTTCTTGGTTTTCCATTTTGGTTTTCTACGTAATTAGGAATCACCCAAAAATTACGAAAAACCAAAATCCGGGTTTTCTCGGTTTTCTACGTAATTAGGAATCACCCAAAATTACGATAAACCAAAACCCCACATAATTAGGAATCACCCAAAATTACGATTAAACCAAAACTTGCGAATGTAATTAAGTTTGAGGATTTTTACGTTTTAACATGCAATATCTTAACTGTGGATATTCGCACCCATAAAACCGTTGGAGTTTTAATATGCGAATAATCTACCTTAGTTAATTGCACATTACCTTTTTGAAAAACTTTTGGTTTGAATTTCGTTCATGCAAAATAAAATGAAAATCACACAATCAACGAAAAAATCATAAATACGGGAAATTAAATAAAATAAAATTTCCCGACTATTATGGCCTTCTCTATCGTTGATTCTTTGACGCCTCGGTGACACTTCCCGTCGTGTCGCTCCCACTCGTTATTTGGATTCCTCTCGTTCGCCCGGTTTATTCCGTAATTAGGAATCACCCAAAATTACAATAAACCAAAACCCGCGAATATAAGTTACCCAAAATAACGTCTTCGTCATAGTACAAAAATTCCTATATACAAAGGCGTTTTTCTAGGAATTTAAAGACGACATGATTAGATCAAATCCTACTACAAGATTTTTCTAATCCTACACGGCTTCCAGCACGTGGTTATTACTATTACAGAAATTTCCATTCAAAAATAAAACAAGCCCGGACATGTCCCGGGGTTTATGAATGAAAATTAAATTTCTACCATAATAGCCGGGAAACCAATAACCACCTGTTTATACATTTTGACAAAAATAATAATGCCAAAATAAAGCCGTGTAATAAATCAAACAAGTATAAGACCGAAACCAACGCTCTGATACCAATTTGAAGGAAAACTGAACAAGCCCGGGCTAAATCGAAAACCTCACTTTCGTGCTATGCATTCCAGAATCGGAAGCTTTCGACCAAGCTCAGGCTCAAATTAGTTTACCCATAAACGGATCTAGGCTTATACTTATTTAATTTATTAATCGGGACACAAAAAATTAAATCTTTAATTAAAGCGGAACTTAAAGATTATACCTTTTGTTGCGAAGTCCCTCGATTAAAGAATACCAAATAAAATCTGCTGCGATTTCCACAAGAAATCCAATCGATTCTACAAGAACACTCCGAATATTGCGTGGGCAATAATCTATCGAAGCTTACTCATCTTGCCCACAAGGAAATCAACTGAATTAAACTACCCACAGCCCAAAAACTGATCTGAAACCTTCGCTGCTCACCGCCAAAAACTGCTGCTGCAAAATGACAAAAACCCTTGCGAGAAAACCCACTTCGGTCACTAATAACTCAGCTTGTTATTCTTGTCGTGATCTAGACAAGCAGCCAGGTGGATCACCGATCAAGAATTGAAAGAGATCGACACCAGCTGCTCGAATCAAATGCACAAGCAAGCAGGTTTTCAGCGCCGATTATAACGTGCTAAATATCGGACAAAAATTGCAGCAACTTGGCGGTGAAGAAAACCCAGCAGCGGTCAAATATAATAACCCACTAATAATCAAGGTTTGATCTTTGGGCTGAGTTTAATTCAAGGAGTGAAAAATCTGATTTGTTTTTGAGGAAAAATTCTTGAAGAAGAATTTTCTCTCTTAAATCTTTTCACTCAAGAAAGCAAGACAAAAATGTCTTACTAGAATTTCCTTAGGGTTTCTTGGGCATCAAGTATTCTATTTATAGTAGCTCGATTGGAGACCTAATGGGCTCTCGAGTTAGGCCTTAAAATTTGACTTTCGTTGACCGCTAAGTCTTCCCGACTAATCAACTCCAATCGACCCTTTAAATTAATGTATTTAATCCACTTTGTTAATTTAATTTAATCTAACCCTTAGAATTAATTAATTCAAAATCGAATTAATTTCTAAATTCACTTCGTCGATTAAATATTAATTAAACTCTTCGGATTAATTAATTTACCTTGTCGATTAGTCAAACGCATAATCGGTCGTACCACTAACGGACCAATTATGGAACTACCGCTCGAAAACGACTTTACATCGCGCCATTATTATTTCTTCTATCTCACCACATTAAAGATCTTGTGCTCATCGATTTATCAATTTACTGACAAATTAATTCACCTTACGAGCTCATCTCGGGATTAGTACCACTCGACCTTTTATTATACCGAACATAAAGTTCACTGGCCAGGTTTAGTATAATAACCTTACGAGCTCATCTCGGGAGCACCATCAACCCGGCGAACCGGTACGTGGATTCCTCCGACTAGCAACGGCACGCAAGAAGCTAAACACCGCATACCCAACTTACCGAGGTATTGGCCTCAATTGACCTCACTCTTTGGCAAATCAAAGCATACGACACCCAACCCTCACGCCCGTCCCAATCTCGGGATTGAGAGACGGAATACTAGGACCGAATTGACTACGCCGATCAGTACAAGTCAATTCTATCCAAAATGGTCGTGCTCAATATGCCCCGGGCATATCTGTGTGATTTAAACTAGTCTAGATAAACCAATTTCCAAACCACACAATAACCTATACCGATAGTATGTTCAGACTATCTTGGTTACGAGCATACTTTTTATATATCAATACTTTAACCAATAACGGTATCTACTGTGTTTGTCGACACCCCATTATCTAGTTCTATGATATAAAGGAACAGATTTATACTGAAACAAAAATGATATGTCATCTGTGGATATTAGTTTTTGATACAAGCCATAGCTTTTCTGTATTCAAAACTAACAGAAGTGGCAGGGGTAGCTATTAATATTTGTGGAATTGTCAGGGACAACACAAGAATTTTGATTGTCCCCATCGTTTAGCCAATTTGGGTTATGCTAATGGTCAACCAGGTATGGGCATTTATCAGGATACAAGCAGAATGTAGGAGGAGATAAATACACCCGAGGAACCTACGGAGGAAACTTCCAACAAGGAACTTTTAGGCCAGCTTAGCAATCTGTAGAAGCAAGAGGGGGAGAAAATGTCAGGACAGTGCCTGGTCCCACTGTCGGAAGCATGAAGCATGACTTTGAGGGAACTAAAAAAGAAGTGGAGGAAATAAAGAACATGATAAAGGACATGCAAGTGCAATTGGGAGCATTTCTAAAGGGTCAATCTAGCAGAGAGAGGAAGTTTACCAAGAAATATAGAATCCAATCCTACAAACACAGAACACTATATGGCAGTGACTTTGCGAAGTGGTAAAGTTTTGACAAAGAATAAGGAGAGAGAGAGAGAGCATTCTAAGAGAAATGGAGGTGCCTAAAGACTTGATTGATGACAAGGGAACAACTTATGAAGGGCCTAGAAAGTAGGAACAGAAGATGGAGATGAGTCAGGCTAAGCTGGAAACCCACCCGAGACTACCATTTCCATTTCGTCAACCGATTAGGGAGGACGATAGCAAACATAGGCAATGTTTTGTTGAATTGATAAATGAGGCCAACATGCATGTATCTTTGGCAGATTTGATAATGCATGCCCCAAAATATCACAGGTAATTGAGGGAATTATTAGCCAGGAAGAGCGAGTTCACTTTGGAAAGTATGGCAACCTAAGTCAAAATAGAGAACGTTCAATAAGTCAAAATCCCAGTTAAATTGGATGATCTAAGAATGTGCACTGTCCCTTGTAAGGTGGGAATTAGAGTTTTTGAAAAGGCACTGTGTGATCCAGGGGCAGGAGTGAACTTGATGCTAGTGAAGACAACAGAGACTTGTGGAATTATGAATGATTTGAAACCCACTAAAATACTCTACAAATGGCCGATCGTTCAAAGGTCAAACCAAAGGGAATAGTTGAGAATGCCATGGTAAAAATTAATCAAGTTATCCTTCAAGCAGATTTTGTGGTGATAGAAGTTGAAGAAGATTCAGAAGTGCCCATTATCTTGGGAAGACCATTCTTAGCCACTGGGGATGCTACTCTTAGGATCAAGGATAAAATTATTACATCTGATGTATGTGGTTCAAAATATGTCTTCAGTTTTGAAGAAACTAAGAAAAACTTGTATGAGGCTGTGATGAGGGTTGCATTAGGAACTCATGGATGAAGTTTGGTACAGAAAAAGAAGGAGCCAGTGGAAGCTAAAAGCAAGGAATCAGAAAAGGAGAGTGAACAGGTAGCAGAGAAAGTTGAAAATGATTTTGCCAGTACAGATGGGACTTCAATGCAGAATAGGAAGGGTAGGCTAATTGGGCAAAGAAAAAATGCTAGGAGAAGACTCAGAGAAACAGTGGGAGACAACAAAGGAGTCTGTTGATCTATTTTCTAAGTGCATGGGAGATTAGAGGTCCTTTGAGGGATCTTGATCAAGGAGCAGAACTTTCTGTTGCCAATCTTGAGGCATATAAGGAGTGCTCTTGGGAGGCAACCCACGAATAAGTTTTCTTTTATTTTTACTTTTGGCTTGATAAATTATAACTTCCTAGTTCACATGATGAGGTTGGAAGTTATCTTTTGGAATTGATCTCCGAAGAACTACTCAAAAGCACTAAAGAATACTATCCAATCATTACAGGGGGTTTTTAATTGTGTTTTCTAATGGTTCTTCTTGAACAATCAATTAGTAATTACTTTTTAATGATATAGATTAGGGTTATTTCTACCTTGAGTATCTACTTCATAATGATATGAGTAAGTGTGTGGAGGGGTGCATGTGTGTTGCAAAAGCTTATTTTTTGAATTTTGTCTTACCAATGCTCTCTTGTGGCTATGGTCTAGCATGATTATACTAGTAGTTGACTCTTTTTACGCCTCAAGGTAAGTCTTTCTGAACAATTGGATTGATGAAATCTTCTTAGCTGATTCAGCACTTAAAATTTTTCAGGCTCCAGTAGAGTTTTCCATGATTTTTTTTGAAATTTTAAGCATATGTTTTATGGTGAATAGTCAATGTGTATATGTTTGATCACTTTAGATGAAATGATGCTGGTTGTGAAGTATTTGGTTGAGTATTTTCTGTTTGAAGCATTAAGCACCATACTCTATTCATGAGCGAGCAGATTGAGCTTTAAGTGAGTATCTTTGAAAGCTTACTTGATGTTTTGTGGTGTGAATAACTTGTGTTGGATTGAAAATCCAGAATTTTTGGATAGCATGCATGCTGCTTATTAATTTTGGGACATGGATATTAAAATGAAGTAGGCAATAGAAATCTCTTTCTCTCCCTTTTGGACAACCAGTGTATATATGATCTGTAGGACTAACCCACTGGAGCCTTAAACCTTTGTTCTTGATAGCCAAGCTTTACACCTTCTGCCCAATTCCTTAATACCAGTCTTGTTGAACCTTCCAGGATGTTTAGTTTTGATTCAAGAAGAAATTGAGTGAAATGGACTCCTAATGAATTAAGGCAAAAAACAGTCAATAGTACAATGAATAAAAGTGAAGAAATGAGGGACCTTAAAGCCCTGAACCTTCAGAATCTAAAAAAAAAAAAAAAACCTTGCCATTTGAGGAAGTGAGTAAAATATCATTAGAAGAATCTAAAATTAAGTCTTATGTAATAACTTGAATCAGAATTAAGCATTAAGGATATGAGCTCCAACATTCCAGCTGTGACCTTCTCTTACCACTAACCTTTTGCCCCGCAGCCCAAGTCCTATGGATTAATCATTCATGTCCTGAATTAATGTGGGGGTGTGATATTCCCCAAGCCTATGGCTGAATCATTTTGACACAAGTATGAGAGCTTACCAAGATATAAACATTACCTGAATAGAAGGCAGCTCTCTTGAGCCAACTGGAAAGGAATGCTTGGGCCAGAAAAATGCTCAGATTGAATGTTTCACATGTAGCTGAACTTTATTGTTTTGAATGAACCAATGCATTAATATTGATTGTTTGCATGTTTTTACTGGTTGATGCTTAATAATATTAAAATGCTTGAGTAAGGATCATGATCAGCTGTGCTAGATTTCCTTTGGTTTTTTAAGACTTTGCTTGAGGACAAGCAAGACTTTAGTGTGGGGGAGTGATGTAACCTGAAGTTACATCTATTTTCATAGCATTTCTTATATTATTCATGACAATTAGATAGAGTTTTGTTTACTCTTGTGTAACTTAAAGGCTTATTATGTGTTATATGGGAAATCCAGGACCATGTTCAGGTTGGACACTTTTTCACTGGAAATATAGCCTAAGGATGCAAACTAGAGTTAAGCAAACGAACGGGTCAATGCCGAAACTTTGGAACCCAATATGGAAAGCCTGGTGCCGCTAAAAAGAGCATTTCACCCTCGCTGTTGTCATATATGTTCTAACCTAATTTGTAAATGGTATAAATACCATAAGGAAAAGTGCTAAGGGAAATTTTTGTTTTCATTTCATTCTTGTGGAAGCCGGAAGCTCCTTGTCTCTCGCTGGTAGCTAGGGTTTTTAGAAGAATGGCGATGCAACTTATAACCTTGTTGTTCTAAGTAGATCATGTGGATTTGAACCCGGATCTCATCAGCTTAAGTGGAATTGGGTGCATTACACTCGATCGGAGATGCTTCCCTGTTCTACAGCTCAACTCGGTGAGAGATCTTGCCTCTAGTAGGTGTGACAGGCCTCGTGTGAGGTACCACGAGTTGTGTTGTTCTTTTTATGCTCCGAGTGTAGTTGTATCTGAACTCCTTTGGTGCTGTGTATATATTGGTGTATCACTTTCCTTTTGTTGATTTGAGCCCAATTCAGAAGACAATTTTCCCTTTTGTGCTTGATAAATATGCCTTATTTTCTATCATATGATTTGATCAGAGGTGTCTATCTTCACCCTTTGAGCACTCCATCAGATCTAAGCAATGGTAGAAAAGCAAGTAAAACTGAAACGAATTGAGGAGCAGGCAGAAGGTCCAGGGAAAACGAGAAACCAATATAGAGAAAACACTAGTTGAGGGTAAAGGTGGTTAAATCAACATCCCAAATCCCATCAATTTATCTTTTCTGTTAAGTTTCTCTTTTGTGTTTGATTAAACATCTTGATCTGTTGTTTTACTCTTGCATGCATTAATTGTTAAGGTACATAAGTGTTTAGTGCTCCCTGTGGATTCGATACTTTTCTTACTACACGGCAAGATTTTGTGGTCCTAAAGTGTGCAGAAAAATGTTATTATTAGTGTTGTATTTTTTACACATCAGCTACCGGTGTGGTATACACCTCGGGTCTAAGCTTTATCAAGTAATATCAAGCAATAGGTTCTTTAAACTAAGTACCTTTATTAGTATATGTGTGTGTATATATATAAATGTCTTACTAAGGGAGAAAAGTTGTCGAGTTTAGCCAGTAAAACTCACAGTGGGTGACTCCTAGATGTTGTTGAGGCTAGTTTGACAATCTGTAAACAAGAAAGGTATAAACCTTGCATGAGTTACTTTCTAAATCACCTTACTCTAATAGCCAATGCCATTTTCTGTAAAACAATACTCAACCCTAAAACTCGAGAGCCTTAGAGCTTTAGGTCATAAAGTATTTGGGTCACTATTACTCTCACTCTCTCAAGGTAACTTCCTTGTACCTTGAATAAACCATCTAGACCTTTGAGTCATTAGTAAAAATCTTAGACAAACTTTACCTAGCTAACCCAAAGGGCAAGTCACAAACAGATTAGCTAGGTTTTAGCCTCTTTAATTCCTACCAAAATTTTGGCAACTTTTCGTTTAAAAATAATGTTTTTCTCATTTTCTAACATACCAAAAACATCATCTATCAAGCCAGCAAAACTACCAAAACTACAATCCAACTCTAGCATGACAAAGAAGTCAAACACATTGGGATTCCACTTCACCTCATTACCAAAACACAAATTCAGCACAAAACTTTTTTTAAAAACCAAAGTCCAGCTTTAAATCATTTTAGAAAACCATAGGTCCGGCATAACATTTTGAAACTTGAATTGCTATTTGTATAACAAAATTACTATTTGGTTAACAAAAAGTAAATAAAAATTATTATGAAATACCCAAACTGACCTTTTGTACAAAAAACACGATTTTTTTGTCTAAAAAGATGCCATAAGCACTACGAAATTGCTTATGAATGCTTAAAAATGTTAGACAGGAACGTTGAAGGACATAAAAAATGCTAAAGTAGTAAGTTAAACCATGGCTCACTCGCTAAACCAATACATTACACATAGACAATCTCGCTAAAAGGAAGCACTAACGCCATGGCTCGCTCACTAAAACGAAGCATTAGAGCCATGTCTCACTCGCTAAAGCGTAGCGATTCGGATGATATGCCTTTAAAAAACAAAAAGGAACCAAAGTGCCACACATTTTATATTCTCACAAATACAATCGCAAAAACCCTAAAAACCTAAAAATGCCAATTGTCCTTGATTCTACAACCAAAAATCACGAAATGGACACGGATGGAGGTGAATCATCATGAGAACACGACGCAAGAAAAGGTCCAATGATTAACCAGGTAAAAAAAATTGGATTTTCACTCCTTTTTGTTCCTTTCATGTTTTTGTGATTTTATTGTGCCTAAACATTGTAGATATGTGATTCGTGGGATATAAAACGTTGTTTCACTACGTTTTGGTATTGTTCAAATGCTATTTTTATGAGATTTAGTCTCGGTCAAATGCTGGTATATTGTGTTTTTGGTTCGGTCAAACGTGAAAGCCTTACGTTTGCCCACAATCAAAACGTTAGACCTTAGCGGCTGGATTAATAAAAAAACTGATCGGTGGCGTTTCAATACAACAAAAATGTTTCAGATTGGTTTTTTATATCTCAAACATAACTGTTTAGCGTTCGGATATTAGTCAAACATTTTGAAATTATATTTGACTTAAAGTCAAATGCTAATCGGGTACATTTGACCTGAAGTCAAATATTTTTCAGCAGCGTTTGACTTTAAGTCAAACGTTATTCCAAAACATTTTTTTTTGTTTTCTTCCAAATCCAACATTTTTTAAGTTTATATTTAAATTAAAATATTTATATATTAATGTCTATGATTAAATATTTTTTCAGGATGGCAGAAAGTTCCAGTGAATAGAGGCTGAGGGAGAGGGAGAGGGAGAGGCGGAGGTCGAGGTCGAGGGACAGACGGCTCATCGTTCCTTTTGATGGATGAGCAGGATGGTGAGGAAGAGCATGATACTACTGATGAGGATACTCAAGAGAAAGAGGGGGAGCTGCATGAGGAGCGGGGGGAGCAGCATGAGGAGCAGGGGGAGGAGGATACTTATGGAGGTGATGCTGAGCACCCCCACGCTGAGAGGAACGTCCGTTATCAAAACCTGAACAATAGGTAGTTTGAGGAGATCGATCCTTCTGCAGGTTCACGCTCTAATACGATAAATAAAGTTATGTGTTTAATTAGATATTTTGTTTAATTATTTATTTAATTAGTTCTTTGTTAATTATATATTTGTTTATTTGTTTATTTATTTATTTAATCATTTATTTGTTTATTTATTTAATAGTTAATTGATTATTTATTTGTATATTTATTTATTTTTTTGTTTAATTAATTAATTAATTAATTAATTTAGTTAGTTACTTAACTATTTATTTGTTTAGTTAGATTTAATTAGTTAATTGATTAAATTATGAGTGAATTATAAATTTGGTCGTCATACTTTGGTGAAATTCAGGTTTTGGTCACTAACTTTTAAAAACTCAAAAAACATCACTAACTTTGTCATTTTGATTTAACTTTTGGTTATTCTGTCAAAATGAACTGTTAAGTGCATTAACGGTGTTAACTTTTAAGGATAAATTTGTCCAATCATCAATAATTATAGAGTGAATTACAAATTTGGTCATCATACTTTGGTGAGATTCAGGTTTTGGTCACTAACTTTGAGGAAAGTAAATAAGTCACTAATTTTTTCATTTTTGTTCTATTTTTGGTCACTCCGTCAAATTGCATAGTTAATACACTAATGGACAAATTTGTATGAGGCTATTTTTGTCCTTTTTCTTTTTGTAACTCTCTCGTGTTTATTCAGCAATTTTTCAACTATTTTTTCCTTTTTTCACTACACCACTGCAACCTCTTTTTCCTTTTTTTTTTTTTTTTTTTCCTTTCTTTACAATGCAAAATTTAGATAAAATATAATTTAGTTTTCTGCCTGCACCGTCTCTTCCATCTCCGTCTCCTTTTCTATTTTTATCTATATTTATGTAGTGGACAAGGAAAAAAATGGGGGAGGGGGAATGGAGGTTGAAGTGCTGCAATTTTTTGTATTATATAAATTTTGCAATGGAAAGGGAAAAAAAAGGGAAAATGAGGTTGAAGTGCTGAAATCGAAAGGAAAAAAAATTGAGGAAAGAGAAAATGAGGTTGAAGAGGTGCAGTGGACAGAAAAAAAAAAGGATTGAAAAATTGTTAAATAAACATGATATAGTTGCAAAAGAAAAGGAAAAAAATGGCCTCATACAAATATTTCCGTTAGAGTATTAAAAGTGCAATTTGATGGAGTGACAAAAAATGACAAAGTTAGTAATTTTTTTTATTTTTTAAAAGTTAGTGAACAAAACTTGAATTTTACCAAAGTATGATAACCAAAATTGTAATTCAATCTTTAATTATTGATGATTGGACAAATGTACCCTTAAAAGTTAACACCGGTAATGCACTTAACGGTGTATTTTGATGTAATGACCAAAAGTGAAATTAAAATGAGAAAGTTAGTGATTTTTTTTGAGTTTTTAAATGTTAGTGACCAAAACTTGAATTTCACCAAAGTATGATGACCAAATTTATAGTTCACTCTTAAATTATTTATTTATTTGTTTGTTTATCTATTTAATTAGTTAATTGATTTAAGTAGTTAATTAACTATTTTTTATTTATTTAATTAGTTAATTGATTTAATTATACGAGTTTTATATTTCTTAAATTTAGTAAATCCTAAAAAGCGCAATAAGGAGAACAAGAGTTTGTTGGTCAGCGGCCCTATTGATGGTGGCCCTATAGATGGTAGTGTGATTCCTAGTTTTTTAGACCACGTCATATCGATGTATGGGCAGGAGGGCGTGTCTACTAAACCCCCTATTAGGTGCCATTATAAGGGGAGCATGTACGATTTGTTGGTTAGGTGGGTGCGAGATATGTTACCCCTTGGGACAGCGAGACTGAGTCAGACCGGGCTGGGACACATTCTTAGCATTATGTTCAAGCACATAGATGGCCCTCTCATTAACGCATTTATAGAGAGGTGGCAGTCGAACACCAATTCCTTTCATCTACCGTTTGGAGAGATAACCATCTTGCTCCACGAGGTCTAAGAGATACTGCTCATCCCTGTAGAGGGTCGCTTGATCACTGAGATGACAGATACGGCCAGCATTCTTGCCTGGTCCAGAAATTTGCTTGAGATACCTCCAGAGGATCACCTCGCAAAAGAGTTATACGATAATGGTGGGTTTTCGACGGAGAGGGTGATAGACCCGTGTAGGGCGACCGTGACCCAATTCTGATGTGGCTGCTTTTGTTTGGAGTGCTATTGGGACTTTTCTTTTTAAAAACAAGAGTTCCATTAAGTTTATGCAAGCGTCTATCATGCAGATTAGATATGGATTGGGACAGGTGGGCCAACATGCATTGGGTACCGCGACGCTGGCGTTTCTCTACAGACATTTAGGTGCTACCAGTAGGCATGGGATTTCGAGCATGGTGGGTTGCCTAACGTTGCTACAGGCTTGGATCTATGAGCACTTCCCATTTTTAGACCTCATAAGAGGCCCATCCCGGCGCACCCCGATTGGCCGCGAGCCAGTAGGTGGGCAGTGGACAACACCTGCAATAATTAGGAGTGGTTGGACAGATTTCGAGTTGCACTGGATGCTTTGACCCCTGTTGATGTTTGTAACTATTCTTATAAATTATTTATTATTTTTATTGATAATTTTATGTTTTTTTATTGTAATTGCAAATCACATTTATAGTTTATATGTATATCATACGGTCGCGATGCATTCACGCGGACTTCGATGACCATGTACCGTGTCTTATTGCGTACAGGGGTGATATCGAGCCATATATACCAGACAGGTGTGCGCCCCAGCTTGGCTATATTCAGTGGAACCCGAGAGCATACATTCCGTACACTGAGGGCACTTACCGAGGATATGGTTGGTCGGGGTATGTGGTTCATCACCCACGCTCATATACAGAGACGGATTGGGATGCGCACCCGACGACTGGTGCGGTATTTTTCTGAACAGACAAGCTATTGATCAGGGCGTCAGCTATAGTGCATGCGAGGATGACTACCTCGATTGGTTCAGAGAACACTTGCATCCGTACGTATTAGGTGCCCCTGAGAATGAGGCAGGTCCAGCTATACCGCGGCGGTTTGCTTCAGAATATGTAAGTATTTATTATATAAGATTTTAAATTAGTTTATTAGAATTTCAAATTTTAATTTTCATTCTATTATTTAAATTTTTGTAGTGTGTGGGTGATTTCCTGGGGATTCAGCACCGGTTCTTTGATCGATTGAGGGAGCGAGCACCCGAGCTATACAATGAGTACACGGCGGAGATTGCACAGTTTGCGCAGAGGTGGGATCGTGTGGATTGAGTGACTGATTATACTTTATTTTATGTTGGATTGATATTATTTGGATTTTATGTTATTTTAGTTTTGTACTTTATTTTCGATTCATATTTGTGGATTGTATTTTATTTTGTATACATTTATGGATTAGACTCTTTACTATATCGACAATGATACTACATTACTACAAAATCAATTAGTTCACAACATCAATTAAAATCAAAATTAGTATAGAACATCAACTAAAATCAAAATTAGTATACTATTTCAATAAAAATCAAAATTAATACACAACTTCAAATAGAAGTCAAATTACTATGCATCACGACGATTTTCCCGTAGCTGATACCTCATCCTCAAATTCTAAGCCCATTGTCCTACAGTGTCAATATTACGGTGATGTTGCCAAACAGGGTGCAAAGGTGGGATAAGGCAATCATCCACCACATCTACACGTACATAATGATTCTCATTAACGTGAGCAATCGCTATCTGCCTTTCAGGTTTTGTGTCGCCACCCTGTGGTAGCCAAAGGTAAGATAGAATAATTTGCTTGAGGTTCAGTACTGTTGAGATTGATTATCAGTGCATTAGCATGTGTGGCGATGGGATACAAGTCGGTAGGTCTGACCATCCAATTGGCTTTACCGCAATCTCTACCTTCAAAACGTATTTACCTGAGAACTGCCCCCATACGATCACTATCAGCAAGAATAGCCTCCAATGCTTGAAATACACCTATATACCTCTATGGATGCATATTAATCCCTTCATCAATCAATCTACGACCCAATTTCTAATATTTCTGGTCTCCAGAAAGATAGCTAGCTGACGTGACTCTAAAATATACCTTTTTATGACCCAAATTCATGCATGTTTAGATTACTTTTAGTTGGTTTTCAATAAATATGACATGTTTTATGAGCTTTCAATGCATTTATAGTTGGATTTACATGATTTTGTAGTAAGGAGGAACTTTGGAGATTTTGGATAAAACTTAAAAACTTTTGCTGGAAAAATAAAGAAATCACGCAAGAATGAAGCTTAAAGAGAAGAGTTTGGAAGCAATACGGATTGAAGAGGATTTTGAGTCCGGCATCCACTTGGCACTGGCACCTGGTCGCCGCCAACACTGATGTCCGCACGGCACCAATGTCTGACCTCCGTCGACCTCAGCATCACCACAGCGCCACCGCCTAATCGTCGCTAGGAAAATCACTACTGAAGTTCCAACTTTACTCGTGCTGTGACTTTTCTTATGTAATACCAATTTTAGCCCTCTGGACATTTCTTAATGGCCCAGACTTCTTGTAAAGACATAGTAGATCACATACAACACACTTTAAGTGTGTTTTTCATAATTTAGATAGTAGAGATAGAGTTTTGCTTAGTGAGGAAGAAACACCTACTTTCTCACCTTTTCAAACGCACCATGAATTCTCTTAGAACATTCATGTTCTAAGTAGATTCTAGGAAAATCTACCATTCTAAATGACAGGGGGTAGTGGATTTCCATAGATGTGGGCAAGAAAATGGTTGTAGTGATGATTTTGTGTTTTAATATGGTGGAGATGCTAAGGATTGTGAGTTTTCTTACATTTTGGATGCTAAGGCCTCACCTTTCTTATACGTCAAACTATTCCGAGATATTCTTACTACTTCCATGTGGTTTTTGTTCCATTGTTTGGTTATTCATGCTTATTATTAAGTGGGTTTCATGCAATGAATGAATAATTTTAGGTTTTGGACATGTTTTTTATCTTGTTGTCATTGATCTACATGTTGAATCTACTTTATTGCTGATATTCATTATTGATTATCTATTTTGAGAAGCTTGTGATAATATATAGTGTTATCTTGTGATACAAGTTTTATTATTTTGTTTTACAAGTGGTCTTAGATTGGATTGATTTTACTAGATCTTATTGTGGTAAAGTAGATGATTGATAATATATTGGATTCACAACCCTATTTCTATTATTGGCTAGTTCTAGTCCTTATAGATTCGATGATGATAGTATTAATGGAATGTTCTTAAGTACTTGTATGATAATCTACTTAGCAATAGCCCCTTGGATCTTAGTTGTGGTGTGATTTTCCGTCTTTTATCCATATTATCTTTATTTTCTTTATTTTTTTATTTTGCTTGATTTTACCAACCCACTATCTTATTTTTACTTTCTTAGATTCTTAGGCTATAACAACTATTAGAAATTGTAGTAGGTAAGGACTCATTCCCAACAACTACTTCACTTGATACTACAAATTTCATGGGAACGAAACCTCAAATACTATAGTTTTAGTGTTTAGTTTTGCTTATTATAAATTTTATTTTTGAATGTTCACCTAAAGCTTTTTACAACGACAAGAGCACGTCACTAGCCATGACTTGGAAACCACAATGGTCGTCCCCACTGATGTCCGACCATCCAGTACAGTAAGGGCGAAAAAAAAAGTGGCACACAAAGAACATCTGTTCCAAAGCCAGAAATTTATATAATAGTAATAAACATAACTGATAAATATCTAAAAAAAGTAATATGAAATAGCAATAATAAAAGTACATACCTTCAGGTAACAGAGAATTCAAAGATGAGCCCGATGAGCGGTTGGATGTGCGCCCAGCTGAGCGGTCTGCTGAATTTGAACGACCCTACCACGTGTGGCACGTGCCACTCTCTCTCATACACTTCACTTGTGCATCACTGAATGGTGTAATCTCTGCATTGCCCGCCCCCTCTGGGTCCCCGACACATCTGGCTCAGCAACACTAGACCTATCAGGGTGCATCTGTTCTACATGCGCCATATTAATCCTACGCGCCAAAAAGGACAGACTGGTATTGACTGTAGGAATGACTTCCTCGTTGAAAAGACTTAAATATCAAAAATAATAAATTAAAAAAATTTATAAAAAATAATATAGATGAAATCTATTTTTTATTATTAACTTACATATGTAAAAAGTACCTGATGTCCTCATTCATGGTATTCGAATCCCCTTGATATGGTACAATGGTCAATCTCTACCAGAACTCATGCACATATGGGAGCAATTGAAAGTTTGTCGATTCCTATGCTTTGAATATATCACAATCACACGGAATCCCAAGTGTCACCTTGCACACGCATCCACATTTATCAAGCACGTCGCCGACCAACCTATCCTTCCGTTCAACTTGTTTTCTGACCAACGTCAGACAGTGGTGTGACACATACTTGTTCAGATAATAGTATGGAAATCTCATCATACTTGTTTGTGTCGTGAAAGTGGAAGACTCAAGTGATCCACTGTTATTGTGTAAAGTTAAGTCAAACAAAAAATTTAAAATAAACTATTAAAAGTGTGAAATAAAAAAACACAATCAAATAAATGATTAAAATTACCTGATGTGAGAGAACATGTAAGTGAGATGGGCATCGATCTTATCGAACAACGTGTCAAGAGAATTGGTGGAAAAATTCAGTCAATCTTTCATTGCAGCATGAGAATCCTCAACCCTGTTAGTGGCAGTATTCCCAAAGTGTTGAAATTGATCTGCCCAGGCCCGACAAAATTTCTCCTCGTGAGTGAACCATGTGTCCTCCAAATATTCAACAACTGCAGGTTCTGGCATAGACTATTTAACCTTGAACTACTGGCATTAATAATTTTCTTCCACCAGGTAGTATAGATATCACAGGCCGACTCTAAATTTTTTCTCCCAACATTTTTTTCCAACCAATTCACAACATCATGATCAATATGCCACCGACATAACAAGTGCTGACAAGCTAGAAAATGATCCTTAATATGCTGCAACAGACTCAACTCCCTATTTGAGACAATAACACATGGTGCCAAATTACTTGGCAACAAGTCCATCAAGTTCTTCATTACCCAACTATAAGTATCTTTTGTCTCATTTTTAACAATGGCAAATGCAATATTGAAATTCTTATTCGTAGGAGTCATACCAATCATCTCAAAGACCGAAATTTTGTACTTGTTGGTCTTGTATGTTGAATCAACCACGACCACCCAATACTATCTGTTGAATAGCTGAATTGATGTTGGATGCGCAATGAATGCATGTGTGATCATATTAGTGGCCTCATCCGTGACAATCTCAACAAAATACTTCTTCTCACGAGCCAAATGCAAAAATTGATGCCCAATATTTCTACCTTGCAACCCAACTTTCTTCATATCTCCTTTCAGATTGTAAACATTCCTGATGTCTACATTGCCTTTGGGAAACTGATTATTAATAGCTTCCCAAAAGCATTTTGGCCTCACATTGTACGAAAGCATGCGTTCAGCCTCAGCCCTTGAATCTTCTGTAAAATGGCTCAGTTATCTGTGCCCATATGGATACACTATACCTGAAAATTTTATAATAGTAATAAACATAAATGATAAATATCAATAAAATTACTATAACAAAACAATAAACTATAAGTATGATTGTTTGTGGACGTTGGCCCTAGCGTTGTAAGCACTTGGTAGCATTCAGCAACAACCTTCTTAACAGTTAACTTGAAGGGGCATTTACATCCGCACCTTTTGGTATTCATCCGTATAGTGGGGAGAGGCTCCTTCAATGGATCTTTCCATCGGCCGCACCTGAAGTAATACGTTGAGTCATTTCCCCTTGCTTCATAAGCACGAACTTTAGTCTATTTGCTATTGGTTTGCAAAATTTAAATGTCTCATTGACACTTACAAAATCTCTATCAATCTGAAAATATCCACTCAAATATGCTCAAATATCTTGTTCCTCATCCTCCTCATCCTCCTGGTGCTCCTCCAGCATGGTGATCTCCTGATCTTCTTCCTGTATAAAACGCTAACAATATTACATTAACAATGCTAGAAAAGCACCTAAATTTATATTTCCCTATGAAAAAAATGCTCCAAACGTACCAGATTTACATAAAATTGTCAAAAACACAACAAATTTTTTATTCCAATATGCTAAAATGCAACAAATTTTATATTCAAATATGCTACAAATTTTATATTCCAATACGCTAAAACGCAAGAAATTTTATATTTCAATATGCTAAAACACTACAAATTACACATTCAGTAGGTAGAAAACGCCTCAAACTTTATATTCAAACGTAAAAAGTCACAAATTACACATTCAGTACGTAGAATACGCCTCAAACTTTATATTCAAACGTAAAAAATGTCACAACTTTTCAAAACTATCACGAAAAAACGCTACAAATAAACGAGCAAGCCATGGATAAAATGTAACATTCTGGCATTTCAAGCTATATCTACCGCTAATCCATGGCGTTTTTAATGTCGAACAGTCAAAAAAATAGACAAAACGAGTAAAAAACTTACCATTTATTGATGAATCTCGAGTTAATATTGAAGAAGACGATTGCCACAACGTTTGTGTAGTGAAATATTTCTTTAATTAGAGATTTGAACTTGTTTTCAAGGTTTTTGAAGGATTGTGGACAATGGTGAATTTTTGAAGGATTTTGATTCAAATGATATAATTGTAATCGTGCATTATTTTTTATTAGTCAAATAGTAAATTTGTTATACAAATAAGAGTAACTTTTAAAAATCCAAAAGGTTCAGTTCAAAACTCCTTTGAAAACCAAAAGGTCCAGCCTTAAACTCATTTAAAACAAGATATAGCACGAAATTCATTTCTAAAATCAAGTTCCAGCTTTAAAAGTTCAAAATTCTGCACCCTATGAAAATTCAGCACTTCATACTTTTCTAAAATGGAAATTCCAGAAACTAATCAGAATTCCAACATGTAATACAAAGATTTTAGCATTATAGACCAAAAATTCCAGTACTATGAAATCTATTAAGCAATTTCCAAGACGGTTGAATATTGAAAATTTTTTAATTTTCCATGTGTTCATTCAAATATTTACAAGAGTTAGAAAACCTTTATTATTTCTATTTTTATCGCTCGTGATTATAAATTTACAAAAGTTCAAAAAATCTTTATTTTATTTATTTTTATCCCTTATAATAAAGGATCGTAACACTTTTAATTCTCGATCAAAATAGTTACACTTCATCTTAATGAAAAAATCAACCAAGGAATATTCCAAATTAACTCAAATTAACGAACAGATTCACCAACAAATTGTTTAGTTTAACCCAACTTAATCACTAGTTAAATTAGGCATATCCCATGAACGGAAAGAATTAACCAAAAAACAGTTTAACCGAATCTGACCCTTAGTTAAATTGGACTTAAAAATCAGAAGACTTTATCTAAAAATACATTATTTTTTCCTTCTTTCTTTCGATCATCCACCCCAACTCTTCTTCCCTTTCCCGGAAACTATTGCTGCCACCTACCACCACCACGTCCGTTACCACCATCTTCCCGGTAGAGGCATATGTTAGTGCCATAAGACTCGGCTAAGAGCACAGGTGTATAGGATGACACAACAAAAACTGGGCGTGAAAAATAAAACTCAATGGAATGAAAGTGAATCCAAAGAATCCACATGATTCACAATAATACTAAATAGTAAACTTGTTTTAAAATTAGGTTAGGACTATCATTGCAGCAGTCTGCTAAAACAACCATATAATATCCACAAAGGAGGCAGGTTCATGGACACAAAAAAAAAACATGAAGCCACCCCTTTGCCAAACCTAGCTTCCCCAGGATCTTGTGCAAAATGCGTTTAAAACACAAGCCCAGCATGGCAAAGACCAACATGCAACCACTAGGACATCTCCGCTACCAAGGATGATTATCTCTATCAGTAAAACTAGTTGGATTAGTATCGCGTGTAACCTCCCCGTACTCTGTTACCAGAGTTATATCCCCTACCCCAGCCATATTGATGATTGTGGTTTGTGCCATGCCCCGGTCCATATCCACCATAAACTGGATGATTTCTCTGCTGAAACTGGCCAAAAGTCTGAAATTAAAATGAACACAGATTTAGCAAAACATTCAGCTTCGCTCAAATACTGACCAAGTGAGAACAACATTATAAAGCAAACCTCAGTATCCTGCTTCATTCTCTCAGAGAAGCGAGCCTGACCATTCCTACTTCTATGGGCAGTTGTATTGCAAGATATTGAGTCAAAGAAATCATTCTTGTTATATGCAGGCTGCACATATCAACATGAAAAGTTTACCATTTGATCTTCCACTATTTTGAAGTAGCAGAAGCGGCATGGCGTATAAAAGAAAAAAATATATAGAAAGGAAAACAGTAAACAGATTTATGTTGCCTGGAAAAACAAGCAAGTCACAAAAACCATCCCAACACCTACATTTGAATCAGCCTCGACAATCAAGCCATCACCCTCTACTTCCCTTGATGTTTGGGACAAGGTGTTGTTATCCAGCAGGGTCCTATCAGGGTCCTTTTGCTTTGCTTTCCCAAGATAACCCCATACTTCATCCTTGTTAAACTTCTCATTCATGGCTTCAAAATCAAATTCTTCTGTGAACTGAAAAAGATGGTGCGAGAGTTAAACCAGCAGTACATATTTTCAGAAGTACACAAAATACTAATCCACAGCAGGATGATGCGAATATCAAGCAGCTTATTCCTTTTTTCTTTAGTTTGCTGAGGGCATTCCATGTATATATCATGTCAATTTTATTTCCAGGGAGAAGCAAATGTTAAAGAGTTGGTTACTTGAAAAAAGTCTGAATTTCCCCAGGTGCTTTCTTGCTTCTAGGAAGTCAAATCAGAAAGATGTTCACTTTAAGCTGTGACAAAAAATGAACATAGGGCACAAGAATTATGGGTGCAAGTGAAAAAAGTGGTGTAATAAGCAGAACAGAAGATGCCAAAAATCAAGCCTGATCCTTTCCACTTAAAACATGAAGGCAAAACGTACGGTTTATGCTAATAGACCATTAAAATAATTGATCATAATCGTATATTCTCGAGTTCTACAACACAATATTTAACCCATTGTCTCGCTCAATGCCATATCCGTATGATACAAATCACATTTTCCAGTTCTACAACATAATTTTTAACCTACTGTCCCCTTGTCCCACCATCTTTTACTTTCCACAATCCCAAGAACCTAAACTATAGCCTTTTTTTGTCCTCTCCTTGAAACTTCCATGTTTCAACATAGAAGTAACACCTCAATTCATTATATCAGTGCAAGAAATTCACATTCTATGGTCATTAGTCTTTACAAGGTAATACACCAAATTAAAAACTGTCCAACTAATTTGGACCCATAGATCCAGACTGGAAGTGATAACACTGTTAGCACTGCAAAATATTCCATTATAAGAATCCTCAACCCTGATATTTAATTTGTTTACAAGGGGAAGTCTGCTTTACAATATTGGGACAATTATCTTTCCATTGCTGTCCTTTCTCAGTGAGTGAGAGAGAGAGAGTTAGAAGTGCTCGATTTCCCTAGTGTGGATGAAGTGAAAGTGAAGGAAATAGATTTTAACTTGAGGGGGATAATGAGAGACGAGTATGCAGAATACAGTGACAGAGGTAGACACAAATGGCTCTTGGGGACTCACCAGGCTGTAGGAATTATTTTTGTTCTGTTGTCATACATTGTCCGAAAAATGGATTACACTCAAATAGGACTGTGATCAAATCTTTGGCGAGTGTTAAAAATTTTCCTAAACCTCATAGGGAATCTTCTCGGAAGACACTATTTTGTAGCATTAATGAAGCATCCTCCTTTAGGTTTGACCATAGCTAACACACGACATCAAAAATATAGAAAAGCCACGAACAAATACAAAAATGGATTCCTTCATATGGCATGGAAATCAACAGGCAATAGCATGTTATCTGCATTCATGTAAATATGACCACCTCAGATACAGCATCAGGCAAGACATGGCACACATCTTAACTTCTTGTCTAGCAGAACATTAATAGCACCCAACTAGGATGCTGCATCAGGCTAAGCATGATATAAACCTTAACGTTTTCTTTAGCAGAATGCTACAACTAGATCAGTAACCACCATTACTATTATAACACTTAAATTGTGACCTTCAAAACCTCCGGTTGATTTCAGTGTTATCATCAGAAACTACACATACTCAACACTGATTCTTATCTAATTCTTGTAGATTCTCTAGTGCTTACTTCTCATTCAAAGAAATCTTTCCATTGCTAAGAATCTTCACATGAATCAAGTTACAAAGTGGTTACAGTTAAACCATAGGTTCATGAAAAAAATTTCCGCATTACAGCTCACTTACCAGTTGATGATTAAAAAGAGCTACATATATATCTTTACACATGGAGATTAAGCAGAAGATTAGAGAGGTGCCACCTGGCATGGTTATCCTCTTCCCCCAATTCTATTTATAGCAGCACCACTAGGTCACAACCTCAAATGACACTGCACCTAATTCCAATACAAAATTCTTCAGCAGCTCCATTTGTCAACAAAGAAATTTGTTATGGTTCGAAAAGAATAGGGAACTAGCAACAAGGGTGGGAGGGGGTTAGTGGAGGTGGTAAGGGTGGGGGATTCTAACCTTGAGGTCCTGGTGGAACTAGCAACAATTGCAAATATTTGGTTCTCAGAAACTCAGAAGTGAAACAAAATGTGGACCTTACCCACATTATTGCCACATAATAAGCCTCCAGATCTATAAAAATAATAATAATAATAACAATTGTACGTATCACCAGTGGTAGTAAGGAAATATTTACGCGTATTCATAAGAATAAGAAAAAATGCAAGAATAGCCCCTATAGTATGGCCTAATAGCAATTTTAGTTCTAAACATTTGATAGTCGACAAATTTAGTCCTAAATTTTGCTATTCACAACACATTTAGGTAAAAAATGTATTTGGGACCTAAGATAACATGTTAGTCCATGTGCCATAAAATTTGCCACATGAATTAAATTAATGCACGTTGCATTTAAGTGGTTTAGGGGTTGATAGAATTGCAATTCAACCATTAAGTATCCAAAAAACTATTACTAGGACTCTATTGTGAATAGCAATGTTTAGGACTAAATTTGTCGACTAACAAACGTTTAGAATTAAATTTGCAACTAGGCCATACTTTAGGGACTATTCTTGCATTTTTTCCTAAGAATAAATATACGAATAAATAAGAATCCAACATATTCTATCTCGTTTGGATTGCAAAATAAAACATAACCCAGCGGTTGGAATTATATTAGTTAATCCAAATCTAACACTAATCTGTAAAGCTCATATTCCTAGTCAGAAGCTTTAGATATCCATTGGAGCCAATCGATAGACTACTTCCTATCGTCTGCTGGGTAACACTGGCTTAGCGAAAAAACCACAAAAATTCAGTGTCTAAGGCTATGTTTGTTTGCTTTTCTTTTAAGCTAATTTGTATTGGGAATGCAAGTTTTTCTGTAGAGTAAGTTTTAAGGTAAGTTTTTGAAAATAATGTGAGGAATTTTGGAGGGAATTGGAATTGATGTGATGTAATTTGGTGATTGTTCCAATATGTTTTGTTTGTAGAAAAAAACAAAATTGTAACTTTTCCTGGAACAGAACTGAACAAAGACAGCCTAAAACATCATGCTTAAAGTAAACAACAGAAGCTACTTGCCATAAGTAGATTCACCATCCACAACACAAGAAAAACATAGAACTAGGCATTATAAAGAAATAATTCTTGAACAAAGCCAAATCAAGTTGAGACAAGATATTCCTGTGGATGAGAATATGATAGCCAAATAGCCATTAGTGATGCTTATCAATACAAATAGGAATTGGAAACTATATCCGCCACCAAGTTCTATCCAAGCTAGAAACAATAAGTCAAACAAACAATGATTGGCATACTGTTAGTAACATTCATTCTTCAGCCAAAAAGATTACTTTCAAAGTATAGTTAATGATGTCTAAATCAAACAGAGGATAGAAACTTGGTTCCCAAAAAAAGCATTTTTTATAGCAAACCATTGCCGGAAGCGGGAAAACTAATCAAACACAAACAAGATATGATTCCTTGACATACTCTCAAACCAAATAATCCATCTAATGCTGCAACATTACCTGTTGTCCAAGTGGCTCTAATGGCAATAAAGGTGTTTGATTTACAGCATCAGTAACCAAGGGCAATGATGTGGAGGTTGCCACATTAAGTGCACCAACGTCCTTATGACTGGAATACAAAATCTGTGGAGTAAATTCAGGCAGTCTTGACGATGACTGATCTGGAATTAGCAAACTCGATGTTTGTTTCAGTATGGGCCCAAAAGAAGAATCCACAACAGAAGATGCAGAATGTGGCAATGAATGAGTAGCATGCATCAATACAGGGTCAGAAAACACTTTAACAGTGTTCGATTCCTCTATTTTGTTCACATTTTGAGCAGATGGAGGAAATGAAGTCACATTTAATGGGTTAGCAGCAATGACATTAGGCTTGGCTGATAGAGCTGGCTTCATAGACAAAGACTGTACATTCATAGGAGGCATAACAAGAAGCTGAGGAGTATAAGAGGGTGTAACATTTGGATATACAGAACCAGAAGCAGTAGAAGAGGACACTGAAGGAAGAGAGATGGGAGAACTGCTTGTCAACGGGATTGTCATAGGAGATGCCTCTGAAAAGTTTGGCAATGGAGGAAGTGAAGTAGCTGCGGTTGGAGGATGTTGCTGGACATAAATATTGCCACCTGGGGCCCCATTGTATCCCTGCCAGTAAGTTGGTGTGGAATAAGATGATACATTTGCACTTTGAGCCATCTCAGGGCCCTGTTCTACAACATGCACTCCGGATTTTTGTGATGACAGTGCACTTGGGTAAGACCTCATGTTCAGAGTAGAAGCTTCCACGTAAGGACTAATTTCTGTCAATGATCCACCACTAACTGTTGTAGATTTTGATGAACTTGAATGGCCAGTGGCAAATTGAGACTAAAGCAATAGAACCATACACATAGGAAATAGTAAATATAAAGCTCAATCCGAGTGTCATTTTAAGCATTACGTAAAATAATTAACTAATTTTATTTTTATTCAAATTGAAATTATCTTTTCAAGTACCTGAATGATTGCAGGATCGTTGTGTATCGGCTCCTCCACTTGAGAGGGTCGAGAAGACTTCACTTGTAAATCCTAAATTTTAAAAGGAAAAAGGGAAAAGGGGAAAATCACACATAAATATCAAACCAATATACAGAAGGAGTGGCTTACAGAATGGATTGATTCCGAATAGATACTAAATGGAAGGACTAGGAATGATAAAATTATACATATTAGATAATTTGAAGGGAGACAGCGATAACATAAATGAAAGGAGAATTGCAATTTTGGTCTGTCAACTATGGCCAGTTTTCCTTTTTGGTCCAAAATAAATAGGCACCTCCAAAAATATCCAACTTTGAATATTTAAATAGTTTTGGTCCATAAAAAAAATTTTATTTCAGACCAAAACTGTTCAAATTTTGAAAGTTGTTGGATATTTTTGGGGGGCCTATTTATTCTGGACCAAAGCGGAAAAATGGACATAGTTGATGGATCAAAATGCAATTTTTCCCATAAATGAATAAACTCAAGATTGCTTCTATCTACAAGTGGAATGGAAAGGAAAAAATATATTTCATAAATTGAGAAATTACCTGTGGTACCACACTACAAAATACATTGACAATGAATCTACCCTGTTAACCTCCCATATTATCCAACCAACATAACAACCACAAAGCCTTTATCTTGCTATATGCAATCAGCAATATGGATCAGATGTTGCAATCGTGTTCTATCAAAATATATATATCCATTTAAGTTTAAATAGATGTCATTTTCTGTAATTTCTTCTAAAGTCCGTTTAGGTCTTCCTCTTTCCATTTAATTAGATTACTCTTCCTCTTTAAATTTGAGTAAAGAAATTGTCTACATTCTACCCCATACTAGTTTGAGTGATGGTCTCTTATGCATATTTCTAAACCACCTTAATCATGAATTATCATTTTATTATCTATTGGAACTACTCTCATAGTCCCACGTTCTTTTTTATGCATTCACTACTTATCATCTACTAGTTCATGTAAAGGTCTCTTCTGCATGTCCAAACCGCCTTAAGTATGTCTTTGGGATTAACTCATCATTACTTATTGCATCTAGTCTACCGCATAACATATCAATATTGACATTTCTCATTTATACTAACCTCTTTTTGTTCCAATCAAATTCATATAGATTCCTAAACCTGTTCCACATAAAGAGTTCCGGCTTTCTGAGCCACTGCTTTCACCTTGTTCCCAACAATTTTATATGTTTCCATATTTTCATCATATCTACAAGCATATAAAACCTAGTAACTTGCCACTTTTATTTTATTTTCTTGATTTTCTTGATTATGTTGCCACAACTCTTAATTGTACGCATGACCTTTCAATTTACCCACTACCCATTTCGCAATTACTTTCATTTGATTGGTTACTTTTTCCCAGAAGATCTCAACTTCCTCATCCACACTCCAATACTTGTCTCCAATAAGGCTTTGGCAGAAATATCTCATTGTTGTTATCATTTCCATTTCATCAATTAATCCAATTTGTAAGGGGTACCTAATTCTGAGATTTTTTTTTTTTCCTTGTACAAAAAAGGAGGCCGAAGGCTGGATGACTCAAACTCAAGACCTATTGGTTTTAAGCGGGGAGTACCAACCACTAGGCTACAACCTTCTTGTCCTAATTCTGAGATTTTCAATTATTAAATCTTCTATAAAAAATTACTAACCTGTATTGTACAAGACTACCTCATTTCTTTACAAAAGTTTTTCATGCCGTTTCTAGTTAAGAAGCCTTCAATTGTGGCTTGAGTTACTAGAACATTTTTAAACGTAATTAAATGTTTCTCTTCATATAAAAAAAATCTTACCTAGAACGAAATCATAAACTACAGCATAATACAGAATGGTTTTACTCCTCATTGCCCACCCATATTCCCATTTGAATCCCCACCAATAACAAATTTTTTAATTTGGGGGATTTGTCTGTACTACAACTTCAAGGTTTCCTCAACACTCAATTTTAATAGCTAATCCCCTTTCAAGTGTGCATACATGCTAACTATATTTCTACATTCACTCCTACAGCAATCTTAATGGATGTAACTTCAAAACAATAAAAAAAAAGATAAACAAAATTGTACAAATTAATGAGGTAAACTGCTCAACTGTGGGAAAGAATATTTGAAAGAAGGTTGGAAAAATCAATTTAGTTTCATGCCAAGGAGGTCTAAAATGGAAGCTACACGTCTAATAAGAAATGTGTTTAACTATGATACAGTGAGAAAGATTTTTGAAAGAAGGGTGCAAAAATAAGAGTGTATTCGAAAATCAATTGGGTTTTCAACCCAAGGAGGTCTACAGTGAAAGTATACATCTAATAAAAAGAAAACACGAAAATAATAGGGAGACAAAACAAGATTGACATATGGCATTGATCTAGAAAAGGCATATTATAGAGCTAATTGCTCTGTAGAAGTTAAAAAAGATAAAATACAATGAAGATACAACAACCAAAGAAATTTAAAATTCACAAATTTTCTTTGACTTATCAAATTCATGCCAAGCACATCAACTTGGAAAAATAACACAAACTCAAGCAATTAACTTTAACTTGTACAGGTTAAGGTCTGTTTTTCACCAGTCAGGGACATAATTGTTTTTGAGACAGCAAAAGCATTCTAAGTGGGAGAAAAAGCATCATTAGTCAATATACTATTAAGCATATTAAGTCACTGGCCTTTGCTTCATCACTTACAAATGTTCCGTATATGACCTAATTATGGACAAATCTGACATTAGCATGTTAAATGGTAAAAAATGTGGAGTTTTGTGACTTTAGTTTCCATCTATCACAAGAAAAATACTATACGCATTTCATCCAACTACTACAATATCAATTGTATCATATTGATCATAAGACTTCCATCCTAAATCTCAAATTTATATTTTCCCAAAACAAGCTAGCCTATAGTCTCTAAACTCTAACAAGAAGCTTTTTTATCAACAAGTTAAAGTTAAAAAAACCACGTTGAGCGTTAAATGTGGCGCAAAAGTTGGGGATATTTGCTCATCAATGCACGTAAACTCTATTCAGAGTCTCGTAGACAGGACATCCTCCCAACTATACTTCCTTTCCAATGTAGGATATCCACCCGATAAAATATTTCATTAGTATTCAAAAAAGAAAGAACACAAAACAGACAGTATATGAAAACCATATTAGAGATCCACCGTCTTCCATGACTAGATACCTTATAGGAAAAAGGTTCAAAATGTCTATACAAAGAGTCTCAGCTCAAATGGGAAAACAAGGAGAACAAGAAAAGATGAATCATGAGGGTGGGACCAGATGGTGAACAGTATTTTGTTTATATATCATAGTCAAACACCTGTCAGTACATGAACAATCAATTTATAGAAAAACCAGTCATTTCAGAAGCATGGTCACCAAAGATAGGGAAAGATATATTCTATCCTCTTAAAGCCTCTTCTCAGTATATCTTGTAACCCCATCAGGTTAACACTATATTCTGTACATAAATTCTTATTTTATTATTCAAGCCACAACAACACTAGAAACTTGTCTCTCCAAAATGGAATTCTATTAAGATCCTTCGTTGTTTTGTAAAACATTAAACATTTGCTTAAAAGGAAAATTTGTTCTCTCCAAAATGGATAGATTTGTAACAGATTGAAAAATCTTCCAGAAGAGTTATATATCATCACAACTGAACTTTCAGACTACATATCTCTAATCTTAAACATGCTGAACTTGATTTCCATATGATTCATCTCGGATTACAAAAGGGAGCTTGTTCCTGTCAGTTCTCCACCTATCCACCTACTACTGCGTTAGTTGGAGGCAGTAAAAACTTCAAAGTTCAAACCTACTTCTTATAACTAAAGCTAACGGACCCACTTCTGTATCATATCTAGCCAATCATATAATTCCAGAAACACAGAAAGGTGCATTCATTTTGAAGATAACTTTAATTTAGCTTTACACCTGTTTTATCCTCTCTGAATCAAATGAATATTCAATGAATGTCCAAATATTAGAGATTAAAAGAAAAGATTGTTTACAAAGGATAAGTATAAAACTCCCATGATACAAATTAAAAGATGAAAGTCGTGATCTCCTTGGAACACCAAAATTTACCTTGATGTCACTGCCACGAAACAAAATGTACTCATACACCTTATCACTAGGAGGAATTTGTGGGCCATCTTTCTTCCGACCCTCAGTACCGTATGACTTAACTGCGAAGCAAACAATAAAACAGTTATATTGGTGATCGAAGAGTACAGACAAAATCAACATGACTGTATGCATGCATAAATATATATCTATGATTAGAAATTTATCAAAACTGTACCTAAAAACAAAGAAGGTGACTTTATAGAATTGCAGGGAAGCAATTCTTTTTGTCATTTTTCGTCTTTTATTCTTTTTTCTTTTTATTTTACCTCTTTTTTTTTTTTTTTTTTTTTTCCTTTTTTTGGGTGTAGATAAGCACAATTCACAGAAAATCTTTTAATTAGTTGAGTAGTTCATATCATTTCAATGCAGATGACGTTGAACCCTAATAAAGCTTATCACGAAGAAACACTCTGAGTAGCCTATCACGGCTAGAGCTTATGGAAGAAAACAAGAAATAGCAACAAAAGCACATGAAATTCAACTATATTAACCCTAGCAGGACCCAAGGGGAAAAAAAAAGATGAAAGACTGTGCAAACCACCAAAAATTCCTTGAAATATATATCAAACGTACTGACTGGACAATTGGGAATATTATCGAATTCCTTTACCATCAAAATCATTTACTCGAATGACAACAAGAGATAAAAATTTATAGGGCAGCCCTTGGTAGTAATAAAGATATCTAGATTGCAACCGCAATTATTTAAGAAATTCACAATTGTAGAAAAGAAATGATACTAGAGGGAAACAACCACTGAAACAGAAAATAGTAAAACAAAACCTAAACACAATACATAATTCTATTCCAAACTCATTCAACTGTCAAAATGGAAAAATCACTTTTTCAACCACCATTTAAAAAAAAATTCTTCTAAATGGCATAATGTTGATTCAAACTTCTATAGCTCTTCAGAGATTGCATCATCCTCAGGGATCATTCAATTCAAAGAATAACTAGGTTTTTCTTCTCCCCCCCCCCCCCCCCCCCCCTTTTTTTTTGAAAATCATATTCTTCAAAGGGGTTGCAGGCTGCAGCTGATAACACAAAACCATAAAATGTTACAGAATGTGGCTTCAGTTGATGATGAAGTTCCCAACCTTCTCCAACACACGGCTAGAGAGACATTCTTTCTAAAATTCACAGTGAAACACTTGCCATGGGGTTTCACAAGAAGATGTTAGATTGGGGGTATCAAAAAAAAATTTCCTGACAACAATCAAAGGCAGAAAAGCTGATGAGAGAGAAGCATTTGATAGATATTAAAGAAGATACTAGGAAAGAGATGTTGACAGATCCACAATAGGGGAGATTTGAGAGAAAATACTTGAAGAAGAGAACTTGATGAGAGTACAACTAAAAAGATAGAAACAAAAAGGAGAGGAAAGAAAAGGAGTATGTGAACATGACTAAGACTTTCTAAAGCATCAGGGACTGCAAAATGTATATTTGTCTGCAAAGGTTCACTTCGCCTCGCGTTGTCTGCAAAGGTTCACTTCGCCTCGCGTTTGTCTTGTGAAAGAATAGGCAACTCCTCCAGAGGCGTTAATGTGTGAATACACATGTAAATGGATAACCTTGAAAAAAAATTTAAAAAAAAAAAAAAAAAGCAGATTTTGGACGGAGAGGTTACATAAAATCTATTCGTAATATTTCAAAACTTCATCAAGCTTGACATGAGACATGAGAAATGAGAAATGAGACAGCACCTAACATGACGCAGTAAAACTAACTATGGCTCCTATCTCTGAGGTGCAATTTCTTTTGTCACACTAATTTGAACTATGAAGTTCCGGGAAAATACTAATAAGCAGACGACTTTCGAATTCGTAGTCTTTAGAATAGCAACTCATGTTCCTGGGTTATACTTCAAACCAACAAAAGTGAAACAGATGAGACCAAGAACAAAACTATGATGCAAAGAATGTAGCAATTGACCTTCCAACCAACTATATTTAAAAACAAGACCCAAAAAAAAAATTGTATCTTTACAGCAAAAAAGCATAGATACAGAAAAGAAATATACAAAAACCTTAGAGAAGGTTTCACATCAAAAGTTAATAATGAAAATCATTTAGAATGTGCAAATTGGCCCCAACTTTTCAGTGCATTCATTTAAACATAACGTCAAAGTTAACAATAATTAAGGTTATGCATGTAAACCGGAGCGACTTAAGAAAATAAATAGGAATTAAAATAATTAATATTTACCATTTTTCAAGCCGAGAGTGGAGTCTTGGGGATTAAGATAATAAAGCACCCCTTCGTAACGTATCTCATACTTCGACGTCAAACTTATGAAGCTTCCGATGTATGAATCGGCCGGGGACGACGAGGATGGTGATGAAAACGTCGACGTTTTGGTGCTCAAAGATTCATTGGCCATCCCCAATTCCCAACTGTATGTCCTGAAATTTTGAAAGGAAAACCAGAAAATCTTGCGAATGAATTGACGGAGAAGCGATTCTTTTGCCTCCAAGAAATAAATTTCAATTTTTTGGGGGCGGTGGTCGGTTTCGGCGTTATGGGGAGTGGACGGAGAAAATGATGTTTTAGAGGGGGAGCCAGAGAATTTATAGTAAAAGAAAGTTTGTGAAATGGCCCTAATTTGTAAAAAATATTTTCAGATTTTTCCTCCTCCTCCAACAAATTGTTTAATATCCCATTTTGTCTTGGTTATTTGTTGAATAGTTTGGTTATGGATCTCGTGCACTTTCACGTTTTAACCAATTAGTAAATAGTAGTATTAGAATTATTTAGAATGGTAAAATGAAATATTTTTGTTGGATGGCAGTTATCTGGCAGTTGGTATATTATACTCCTAGGAGTAAATATACTCTTACTATTCCTAGCAAAAAAAAAAGAAAACATGAGGTAGGAGTAAAGTGGCTTTAACGCGCCTCACCTTTCCCTAATTAGCAGTCCCGTATCCCCGAGTTTACATCAAATCAAATCCCGCGATTCCAATCAAAATTAAATTTCAAATATTTGTTGGGCCTCGTTCTGTACGGACTTTACACAAAGGCGGTACAAATCTAATGAAAACAGACGGGATGGGAATTTATTTTACATTGGAAGTAGCAGCAGCCCTCCTTAAACTCTCCGCACGACCCACGAGCTCCGAAAAAATAGGTAGCATTCACAGCACGACCGTTCGCGCAACCGAGCAACCTGAATGCTACGAGTCCACCAACGGAAGGCAATTCGACGTTCATTTCGAGTGGAAAAAAAAACGATCAAAGAGAAAAATCATGGTTAGGGTTAAGCAAGTTACCAGCGAAGCAGAAGCCCAAAAAATTGAAAGAATGATGAAAGGTATGTTTATACCAAATGTTGAATTTATACTTGCAGTTTAGGGGTAGTCAATGTTATTGATAATGGTCGGACTTTTTTTTTTTTTTTTTGGTAAAAAACGCAACACAGAGCCTAGGGCGGCAAATATTCTGGGTGTAAAGAGGCCAAGCAAGGAAATCGGCGCCGAGAAATCAGACAAACAAGTTCCGGAGAGAAAGTTTGTTACAGTTTATCGTTGTGTAAAGTACTCTTTTCCTATGTACAATCCCGTTTTTGTGTATGTAAAGTGATGGCTGTTTATGTAAACTACTGTTTGTTTATGTAAAGTGCTGATTTGCTTGTGTAAAGTGCTGTTTTCTCATGTAAACTTCCTTATTTTGGGTGTAGAGTAGTGTTCCTAAGACTACAATGCTCATAATTCGGTCGTAATCATCGTATGATATGCTTATGTAAACTGGTGGTTGATTATTTAAAGTCCTGAATTGCTTGTGTAAACTCACTTATTTTGGTTGTAGAGTAGTGTTCCTAAGACTGCAATACTCATAATTCATGTTTAATCATCGTCTGAAATGCTTATGTAAATTACTGGTTGCTTATGTAAAGTGCTTGTTTGATTTTATAAAGTGTTGTTTTCTCATGTAAACTCCATTTTTTTTGGTTGTAGACTAGTGTTCATAACTCAAATGCTCATAATTCGGGTTTAATCATCGTCTGATATGCTTATGTAAACTGGTGGTTGATTTTTTAAAGTCCTGAATTGCATGTTTAAACAGCAGATTTCTCATGTAAACTCCCTTATTTTGGTTGTATAGTAGTGTTCTTAAGTCTGGAATGCTCATAATTCGTGTTTAATCATCGTTGATATGCTTATGTAAACTCGTGGTTGCGTATTTAAAGTGCTTGTTTGCTTGTGTAAAGTGTTTTCTCATGTAAACTCCCTTAGTTTGGTTGTAGAGTAGTGTTCATAAGTCCCGAATTCTCATAATTCGGGCTTAATCATCGTCTGATTTGCTTATGTAAACTACTGGTTCATTATTTAAAGGTCTGATTTGCTTGTGTAAACTGCTGTTTTCTCATATAAACTCCTTTTTTTTTTTGGTTGTAGAAGAGTGTTCATAAGCCTCGAATGCTCATAATTCGTGTTTAATCATCTTCTGATCTGCTTATGTAAAATACTGGTAGATTATGTAAAGTTCTGATTTGCTTGTGTAAAGTGCTATTTTCTCATGTAAACTTACTTTTATTGGTTGTAGAGTAGTGTTCCTAAGACTGGAATGCTCATAATTCGTGATTAATCATAGTTTGATCTGCTTATGTAAACTCCTGGTAACTCATGTAAAGTGCTTATTTGCTTGGTTAGAGTACTGTTTTCTAATGTGAATTCCATTTTTTGGTTGTAAATTGTTGTTTCTAAAACTAGAATGCTCATAATACGAGTAAATTCATCCTCTGTTCTGCTTATGTAAACTACTGGTTTTTTATGTAATGTGATTTTGCCCTTTTTTATGCGGTTTCAGGCAAAAGAAACAAGATCGTCGAAGTGAATTCAAACGATGATTTTGAGGAAATAATCAGCTTCAAAAAATTGCAGAAGCTGAAACAAAAAAAAACGAGGAAAGAAAAAAGAAGAAAGATGATAATAAAAGGAAAGATGGAGAGCTTGCTATTCAAATCTTTCAAGAAAGGACCCAGCCACTCCGTGAAGATGCGGAATTGGCATGTTTGCAAGAAACAGCAGGATACCAAGCGGTTAGAGAGTCAAAACAATCATTCCAGTCAATAACCTCTGCTGCTGGAATATCATCGCTGCTTGCGGATCTAACTGAGGCGCAGAGGCAGCAGCTGACAAATGTGGGGCTGGGATGCCTGTTCCACATTAACTATGATAGGTTTCCGAATTCGTTCGGCCATTACTTGATCTCGAATATCAATACTGAAAGAAGCACTTTGGAGTTGGATGCTGGCACAATTCCAATTACAGAGGCAGATGTCAAGTCAGTAATGGGATTTCCTGGTTGGGAACTGGATGTGGAGGAATACACCAGGAAAGATTAAGCATCCCGGGTGTACAAAGAAGACAAGAAAAAGTGGGATCTCAGGCATCCCGTTCCACAAAACAAGGTGATTATATCAGCAAGTAGCCTCTCTTATTACATCAAGCGTAACAAGGACGATGGCCTAGAATTTCTTCAAGATTTCTTGATATGTATGGTGTCCAGATAATTCACAGCAACGACACCAACACAGTTCAATACCGATATCTGAAATCATTCAGGTCGGTAGAGAATATCAGGAAACTGAATTGGAGAAAATTCGTCGTTTCTCGCTTGATGGACAACATACAAGAATGGAGAAAGCATCCTAGAGGCCAATTCACAGGGCCTCTTACATTCGTTGTGGTATAACTTTCAGTTTACATAACATGTTCAGTTTACATAAAGTTTACATAAAGTTCACATAAAGATCAGTTTACATAAAGTTCACATAAAGATCAGTTTACTTAAAGTTACATAAAGTTCAGTTTACATAACTTGTTCAGTTTACATTACTTGTTCAGTTTACATATTGTAATCAGTTCTGTAAACTTGAACTTTACATCACACATTCATAACAGAAAACTCATGTTTTTTTGCACTATCACAGTTGTTGTATGCTGATAGACTTGGGTATGCCGCTGTGAATAACAATAATCGCCTTGTCCCGACAATCCAAAATTGGCCCCAAAGTAAGCTGATGGAGCTTGCACAGCGAAACAATCGCTGGGGAACGGGCAGAATAAGAGAACGCCCTGAAGAAGATGAAGACTTTTATAAGGTTTGTATTTAACATTACTTTTATAGCATTATGCAACATTACTTTACACAATTTGAGTATTTTTCCACATCATGTTGCCAGGTTAATGAAAGTGAATCATCCCCCGATGGAGGGGATGACACAGAAGAGGATGAACCAAGAGAGGTAGAATCCGTAGAGGAGGAAGATGTGGATGAAACCTCCACAGAGGAAGAAGATTCAGATGAAGAATCTGAATCCCCTCAGGAAGCTGAGGATGAAGCTGGGAAGGCAAGTATATAGGAATCTATTTTACATGAATCAAGTTTACACAAACCTTCAAGTTAAGTACGACTTTACATCAAGGTCTGCAATTAATACAGTTGTTGCAGGGACCAGCACACATGGAGGTGATCATTGAACAGGAAGAAGTTGAAATTTAGATGCAAGCTGAGAGTGAAGAAGCTGAGCAATCTGAGGAGGAAGCTCAGGAATGTGAGGGTGGGGAAGGTGAGGGGTCTGAGGAGGAAGATGAGGAGAAAGCTGAGGAAGATGAGGCAGCTGAGGAAGTTGAGGGACATGAGGATGACGATGACGAAGCTGAGCAAGCTGGGACATCTGAGATAGTAAAAGGGGATGAGGATGCTACAAATATTAATCAAATTGTTTCAGATATCATCGTATCACTTATGGAAGAGGGCAACCCTGCAGCGTCAGCAAAGCAAGATGGAGAGGTAAATACCATACTCAATGTAGTTTACAGTCATTTTTGTCATCAAACACTTCATATGAAAAATGCAATCTATGTGCAGGATGACGATCAGATCCTCTCAAATTTTCTAGAAATGTACATTGAATTGGGAAAATATAGTAGATCTTTCATAGAATACTTGGAGAGAATTAGGGCTTCAAAGTGTCCCGATTTGTGTACACTAGAAACAATCCTGGAAGATGTTCGAGGTGTAATATATGACAACAAAACATGTATGCACAGGTTTTCAGAACAAATGACAACAGAATTATGGTTCATCAAGAAAACCGAAAATACTTTTTAGCCGTCCATGGTAATGAGTATAACCATTGTCATAGTTTACATTACATTTAAAAAAAAACGCATTTTGATGTATACATATAATGCAGATGTTCTTCCCCATCCACCTAGATGGCCATTTTGTGTTGGTGTGCATCAACAGCAATGAAAAACAGGAGGTACTGTTTGACAATGCACGCGGAGAAGCGGTATCCTACGGTGGTCTTCCAAAGAAACTAGTAAGTACAATATAACATAATAATGTAGAATTTACAACATTGTAGACTTCATTTTACACCAAATCTTATGTAAAATACTGCAGGTGTACTACTTCCAAGACTGGACATCAGATATACCTTGGGCTAAACGCTATGAGAAGTGCTACCATTGGAAGTGGACCAACCCTGACCTTGCATGGAAAAACCCTGACGGATTCAATTGTGGCCTATACGTCATGCAGCATATGGAGCTTTATCATGGACAACAAGCTTTCGACTATGACTATGACTTGATTAAGGGCGAAGGACAATCCTGAGATCCTGAAAACGTTAAGGGTGAAGTACCTGTTTAACTTGCTCATGTCACCACACAATACCCTGGGGGTTCAGCTCAAGAGAAAGATATCTGAATTTTACTATAAAAACTAACATTTGAATGATAACTAACTATGTTATTTAAGCTTAGTTAAGTTTACATTGACTGTCAGCTTATGTAAACTTAAGTTTACATAAGGAGATTATATATTTACATATTTATATTTGTGATGTAAACATTATATTTGTTATATATGTTAACTTTACATAAGTAGTTCAGAACCATCAGTTTACATAAGTAGTTCAGAACCCTCAGTTTACATAAGTAGTTCAGAACCCTCAGTTTACATAAGTAGTTCAGAACCCTCAGTTTACATAACGAGATCAGAACCCTCAGTTTACATAAGTAGTTCAGAACTCTCAGTTTACATAAGTAGTTCATAACTCTCACAATACATAACGAGATCATACCCCTCAGTTTACATAACGAGATCAGAACCCTCAGTTTACATAAGTAGTTCAGAACCCTCAGTTTACATAAGTAGTTCATAACTCTCACAATACATAACGAGATCATAACCCTCAGTTTACATAAGCAGTTCAGAACTCTCACAATACATAACCAGATCAGAACCATCAGTTTACATAAGTAGTTCAGAACTCTCAGAATACATAACCAGATCAGAACCCTCAGTTTACATAAGTACTTCAGAACTGTCACAATACATAACGAGTTCAGAACCATCAGTCTGCATAACGAGATCAGAAACCTTACACTAAACAAAGAGATCAGAACTTTAAGTTTACATAACGAGATAAAAAATCCTTCTTCTTCCTTTGATGTTTCAATTTGGCTTTGTGCACCCTCTTCTCAACTGTACTTTTAAACCGAACATTCCTCACACCTCTTGCCCTCCTAGAAGTGGGGTCTCTAATCTTCTTCGACGAAGGCACTTCAGAATTCCCTTCCAAAATATCAGCTTGGGCAGCAAGTGCATCTTTGGCTTTCACATAGTACTCATCCAAAATACTGCGACCAATCTCACTGGTATGCGATAATGTAATTAGATCAAAATACCTTCTACTAGCATCTGCCCTCCACAAAGATGGTGAAAAAATTGATGCCGAACACATCGACACTTCTGAAGCGTTAAACTTTCCACAACGGGAAACTGAAGCAGTTTTTGTCCACCTATCGAGGATATACATTTTTGGAATTTTCTACAAAAAGGGAAAAAAAAAAAAGGAAAACCACATTAGTTATGTTGTTGTATATCAGTTTTAATTAGTTTACATAATTGACATCAGCATATAGAGTATACCGTAAAATTATTCTGAAAAAGGACACGGAGGCAATGAGAACATAGAATCCCAACTTCAGAAAACTTCTTGCCTGAACAATTTACGGAATAATCATTGTCATTGTAAATGACAACGTGCCAGAATATGGGATCATCCTCATCTTCTTTTGGAATCCAAACTTCAAACACATATACACCATTTGATTGGGACTTCTGTTCCATCTTCAATTCCAGCATATTAGGATATTGCTTCTCAAAATATGTGTACATCTCTAGTGTGTACACTTCATAGGCATGCTTCAACATTAGACATTCTTTAACAGGCACGTCAACCTTGCCATAGAAGCACCTATGGTCTTCGCAGGCAGCTTGGTATCGCCAATCAAGAACAACATCCACAAATTGATGGTAAAAATCACATAATGTTAAAGCCTTACACAATCTTCGAGAGATAGAGTTATTTGTGCTCTCACTCCTCTGGGAAGATAATGTTCCCCCAGAAAAATAATCCTTGCAGAACGCGGGACACCACTTCTCCCTTGATTCGTAAGTTTTTTTCAACCACTCATTCTCTTGGCATCCATATTTTTCTTCCATCCTGAAAACACATAAAAAATATTGTTCAATTATGTAAACTGCGAGTTTATGTAAACTCATAATTTATGTAAACACAGAGTTGACATAAAAACATTTGTGTAAACCGTCAGTTTACAATAGTCCTTTATGAAAAAATGAACAAGTCAAATCACTTACCTCTCCCACTGGTAATTAAATTCTTCAACGGTGTCCACTTTGGCCAGCAATCTATAAAACAACTCACGAAAACCTTCCTGCTGTCTGAGAAAAGCAATGTTGCTCTGAGAGTTTTTTATGATATGCCAAATGCAAAGACGATACCGTGAATCAGGAAATATCTCTTCAATCGCCCTTTCTATGGATGCTGATTGATCACTCATTACAGTTATCGGATGCTTATTGTCCATCGACCTCAAGAATGTAGAAAATAACCAAACAAATGATTCAACTCTCTCGTCCCTCATAAAACCAATTCCAAACATCACATTCTTCCTGTGGTTGTCCAATTGGATAAATGGACCACATATCAAATCATATTTATTAGTACAATACGTGGTGTCATGGATTAAAAGATCACCAAACAACTTGTAATCACTCTTCATTTGACCGTCTCTCAAAAAAATATTTTTCAGACAAGACTCATCGTTCAATTCAAAATCAAATAAAAAATCTTCTTCGTGAGCAGCCCTGTATTTCAATATCTCAATCAAAGCGTTGGAATCACTGCCATCAATGTATTTTCTTTTTTCGTTTCCAGCTCGTTGTATACATCCCTTTGTGTAAAACCAACGTTTGATCGACCTCCAGCCTACACAACATCACAATTCTTTAACATATTTAACTTTGGCAGTTTACTTATTTAACTTGGCAGTTTACATAAACAGAATGGTACTTTACACAAGTTATATCAGTACTGATATATTCTGTTCATGTAAATTGGTAGTTTCCATAATCGTTTATGTAAAGTGGTAGTTTACATAAGTGTTCATGTAAACTATCAGTTTACATAATTGGTCATGTTGACTATCAGTTTACATGAACGTTTATGTAAAGTGGTAGTTTACATAAATGTTCATGTAAACTATCAGTTTACATAAATATTCATGCATTTTACACAAACATACCGTGCGATTGTTGTATGCAAATAAAAAACATTTTACACGAACACAACTAACCTCTTTATAAAGCAACTTGTAACTATCACGAACATATATCCCCGTAGATTTCATTGCATGGCAAAAATCAATAGATGATCTCGACATCTTTCTGTGAGAACGTAACAAATGTCTTTCAGTCTCTGGACACATAAAGTGATTATGCTTTCGGAAATGCTTCGTGATGACCCATAAACCATCTTCCGGCCTCATTTTAATTTCAATACAAGCCAAACAATCAGAACGACTATCAAGTTTGGCGAATATTTGGTCTATCTTATAATTCTCCATCTTCTTACCATTTTTACAGTAAACAATTCTCCTCCAATACCTCGTTCCGTCACTTTTCTTTCTATCTTTATCTAAACGAACACCGAAACCAAGATCCCAAGCATATGAATTATAAAGTTCATATGCTTGCTCCTCACTCTAGCATATTCTACCAACAATAGAAGGCATTGTTTCATTATCTCCTTCAATTAAATTAGCTATTTTCCCCATAAAGTACCTGTTTACATATTCTACCACAAACAAAATGAGTTTACACAAACACACTACCTGTTTACATAAACACACAGACGAGTTTACATAAGCACAAAAGGCGATTTTACATAAACTATCGTGCACATTGGAGTTAACATACGCACCCTGTCGAGTTTACATAAGCATAATATGAGAGTTTACATAAACTATCTTGCCCTTAAGACTCCCTGAAATGGATACCACAATGATCAGAAATTCAAAATTTGCAACACTATCAAGATGAACATGATGATTTCTACCAAATTTGAATCTCGAAAATCAACCCTCGTCATCATTATTTGTCCGCTGGGCAACAAAATAAATCAAAAAATCATCCTTTCGAGGATGATCTGGTCTTGTCGAATGCGCGTGAACCAATCTTTCCCTCCAGTAGCATTAAATGCGCATTTAATGCTTATTTACACATACACAATGCGAGTTTACATAAGCACATGTTCAAAGTTTACATAAGCACACGGTTCGGATTTTACATAAGCAAGCTGTCGAGTTTACATAAGTACACATTCGAGTTTACATAAGCACACTATTCAGAGTTTACATAAGTAAGCTGTCGAGTTTACATAAGCACACAGTCGAGTTTACATATATACACAGTCGTTAATGAACTACTTACATAAGTACACAAACGAGTTTATATAAACACAAATTGCGAGTTTACATAAACTATCGACCAAAAAATTAACCTTTGAAGAATGCTCCAGTCTTGTCGATCTTCGGAGATGATGGCTCCGTCTTGTCGATCGTCAGTGACCACGACTCCGGCCTTGTGGAATGCGCGTGAACCATTCTTTCGATTCAGTAGCATTAAATGCGCATTTAATGCCGTGATGGAAGAATTCGAACGAGTGGCTTCATGTAAAATTTTGGTTTTGGGCTCATTAACCCAGTTTTTTAGACATAAACCGGCTAGGAGTAAATCGCCCTGTTTACTCCTAAAAGTATGGTATAATTTGCGGTTATCTGGACATATATGTGTGGGTTAGTAAGCATTCTCTTGTGAGTTATTTTTTATTACTTGATGGTAGACTAAGGTTTAGAGTTAGTGGGTAATTATTTTCTATCCATATTTAGTCCCTTGTATGGGCTCCCTTTGGAAGTTAATGGTGTTAACTATCGTTTAATGTTTCTTTAGCATCCAAATGTTGGATTTTAAGTTTAGGCGTTTAATCTAATTAAACGGCGGAATCCTAAACTATAAGGATCGGGTCTTACCCTCGATGCGTAATCGGTTGCGCACGTCGCCTGGCTCCTCTGAGAATATGGCGTTTCGTCTTCTTTCTCTAACACTTCCTTGAAGCGTCCTCTACTCTCAGGCACCGGAGTTCTTCGATGCTAGTAGATTCCTGTGAAGAAGGTTTTTTTTAAGAGAGAGAGAAAAATTTCGAGAGATAAAAGAGAGGAAAATCAGAAAACTATTTTCTGTTTTCAAAATTCTGTCTCACAATTTTCTCTCAACAGACTCTATTTATCAAAATAAGTCTGTTTTCCAAATCCCACAACCACCGGGTGGTTTTTAAAATAAAATATTTACTATTATAAATATAATATAATATTTTACTTTTACTCATTTGGGTTTTACTTGACCCATGGATCAAACCGTTTACCCATGGATCAGACTGATGGGTCAAGAACCTCAATTGCAACTAGGTCCCTTGATTTGTCAGTCTCTCTCAATTCTTCCTGAGTAATTAATTAACTATTAATTAATACCCCAAAACTTCTCAATAATATTTAATTAAACTATTTAATTTAATATTATTCTTCTAAGTATAACAATTATACCTAGTACCATCAAGAATCTTCGAACTCACTTACGTGCAATCCTGTAGGTCCATTCCAAATTGACAATGGATAAATTAATCTCACAGATTAATCCATAAATCATCAGTGGCCTCTAGCAAGACATAATGACTACTCAATTTAGAAAGGATGGTCGAATGGTGATTCAACGCAACCTTTCTAAGCATACTATGCACGGTCCTCTACATCGATGTCCCGTTTAGCATAAGGCATGGAACCATCATCCTTATTAAGCTAAACAATTTACTTGATCTCTCAGTGACACTGATTCTATTCGAGCAAATGATAACAATTATCATTTCTCGAGCATGGCCATGCACTTCTCAGTTCACTATCAAGTGGCCCGGATATCATCTCTCATTTAAGAGAGATTTGTAGTCTCATCACTTCACCTACATATCTTAGCGTGACTCATAGTGTACCCAATCATACCCATACTTGGCAACCTGTTACAGTCCCGTTAGGCGAATGTCAAAGTACACCATAATTCACCTAAGACCATGCGGTGATTTCTGGTCTAAGGATCCTCGTACGAGTATGCTCAAAAGAATCACTCATGATCTATTAGTCCATGGAGTGTTTCTTTTAGCGGATTGATTTCATGAAATTAGATATGCACAAGAATATAATTATCATGAAATTAACTCATTTGATAAACAATCAATCAAGCGACAAATCTTTTATTTACATAAATACCCTCAAAGTTTATTTACATAAATAGCCCTCATTAGGGAACATACACCAACACCAAACTTAGGGGCCGTTTGGTAGAATGAGATGGAATCGGAATCAAAATGGATATAATTAAGGTGGAAATGGATATGGGTTTTGTGAATCAAAATATGTTGTTTGGTTTGTAAGCTGGGTTTGAGTATTATTACTATTTTTTATGTTTGGTTATGTGAGAGAATGAATTTAGAATATTGTAAAATATTTTATCCCCATATTATTGTTCAATCCCCTGCTTCACATTTCCCTATTTATATATATTTTCCACTACCCATTTCCCCCAATTATTCCGTCCCTACCCCTCAATTTCCTCAATTATCCTATCTTCTTTCCATCTTCATTCTTCCACCTCTCTCCTAAAATTCTGTATTTTTTGACACCCATTTTTTCCCCTCAAATCTTCTTGTTTTTTTTTTGGTCACTTCTTTTGGGCTTTGAAGTATTGATTTGGCCATGAAAGTAGCATAGACAGATGCCAGTTACAGAGGGAGGAGGAAGAAGCAGAACTCCTCAAACATGAAACCTAGATCTCGGTATATATTTAAGGCCTAGATCTCGGTATGTTGGGTATGCGTGTTTAGTCTCTTATTGTGTCGTTGCTTGTCGAAAGGAAACTATGTACCGGTGCATCCGGGGTGATGGTGCTCTCGAGATGAGCTCGTAAGGATTATTATACTAAACCCGGTCGATGGACTTATGTTCGGTATAATAATAAGGTCGATGGTACTAATCTCGGATTATAAGAAGTTGATTAATTAATTTATCAGTAAATTAATAAATTGACGAGCACTATATCTTTAACGTGGGGAGATAAAAGAATAATTAAAGTGGTATCGAGAAGCAATTTCCTTTTGAGCGGTGGTTCCATAATTAATCCGTTAGTTATACGACTAATTATGTGTTGGACAAATTGACGAAGTGGATTTAATTAATTAATTAATTATTGTCATTAAGTAAATTGACAAGGTGAATTTAATTATTTAATTAATTATCCTTTGGTTAATTTACGATGTGGGCTTGATTGATTAAAAGTCCTTAGCTCAATTAGAATTAATTAAGTCTAGTGAAAACTTTGAGAATTAATTAAAAGTCCAACTAGTAAGGCCAAACTCAAAAGCTCACTAGGTCTCCCTTGGAACTCCCTATAAATAGATAAGCTTGCACCTAAAGAAACATAACGAAACCTTGCAAGACAAGTCTTGCCTCTAGAGATAACTTCATCTTCTTGATTGAAGATCTTTTTTGAAGTCGGCTTTTAAGTCTCTCTTTCACAAAAAACACAAAGCCCAAGTCTGGCTAGCAGCTTCTTCCGGCGGTGAGCAGTTCGGCGCGCAGATCCAGTAGCATCGCAGCGGTCCGACGGGCAACAGGATTTCTGGGCAGTTTTTGTGCTTTTTCAGGGTGGTTTTGTTTGGGTTTCTTCACGGGTTTTGTGAGATCTATCCCATAGATAATCGCCCACACAATTTCCAGATTATCTTGGAAGCATTCAAGGGATTTCTTGTGGAGGAAGTTTCAAAGATTGGATTTTTCTTTCTATTTAAGGGACACGCTTCAAAGGTTTAATCTTTGATTTCGCTTTTACTTAAAAATTTAATTTTTATTGTGTTGTGTAATAGATCTAACAAGTATAATCCTATATCCGCTCATGGGAATTGATTATTGTGTTTGGGCTAGATCGAAAGTTTTTTATTCTGGAATGCATAGCACGAAAGCGAAATTTTCAATTTGGCCCGGACTGAATTTTAATTCCTTCAAGGATCTCATTGGGTTTCAATCTCTTAGAGATGATGTTGTCATTCTAAAGAGAGTTGTGATTGTGGGTTCTGTTGAGGGCGAGATTCTCAATATTTACATTGGTAATACTTGAGCCTAAGAGTTTTGGTGGAATTAGAAGTTCAAATTAATTGGAGAACTTCTTGTGGATATTGAAAAGTATTTTCAGACCACTAAGGTTGCGGAGAACCAACATATCAATTTTGCTTCTATGTACCTCACCGGAGATATGAAATTATGGTGGTGATCTAGGGTGACGGATGAGACGCTATCTCGAATCGAGAGAGTTGGGAGAAAATGAAGTAGGAGTTAAAGGCTCAATTTCTTTTGATGAATACTTCTTGTATTGCTATAGAGGCCCTATGAAAATTTAAAAAAAAAAAAAAAAGGGTATAGTTCGAGATTATGTGAAGGAATTTTAGTCTTTGTTACTTGATATGAAGGACATGTCCAAACATGATAAGTGATGTGAGCCAAGCATTTTTTTTTTTACTTACTTTTGATGTGATGAAGCAAGTGAAGGACAAGGAAGGTTTTAAATGAAGTAATGGAGAACAAATGGTTCAGACCGTGAGCTAGAAAAGCAAGCTTGCCATGGTGAAATTCCATAACCAAAATAGATAGACCGCGAGAGGCAACGAGCATCTTGCAGTCTCTAGCGGTCTCACTGTAGAAAGAAAATGCATTTTTGCCTCTAAATTTTTCAGATTGACCCAAATGGTCCCTATGACATTTTGACCCTTTAAAACATGTTTTTTGGCAGATTTAAGAAGCTTCGTTTTCCATTCTTCTCTAGACATATTTCACGCATTAGGATTTTTAGGGATTTAATCTTTAGAGTAGGATATTTTGGCAGTTTGGGAGGGAAAAGTCCAAATTTCTAGGCCTTTTGGAGAAGAAGATAGATAGGGAGGTTCAACTTCACCTAAGTCAACAAGTCCTAGGTCATGCAAATTGGTTTGTTTGTTCCTTTTCCTTTAATTATGTATAGTTAGATTTATTTCTTAGTTTTGTGAATTGTGAACCCAATGAGAGCTTAATATTGTGTTTAATATTATTTAGATATTTTATTTAATACTTTAGCCATTAATTATTTGGTTATTTCTTGTTAATTATATTACCATTGATAAATTGCTTATTGTGATTAGTTATAATAGGTGATTCAGTCCATATAATATAATCTCATGTGAAGTAATCTCCTTATAAGCTAACCAAGTTGCTAATTAGGTTTGAAATGGTTAAAAGTTGAAAAATTTTATTGAAACTCTAATAAGACAATAGTTAGTTTACAATTAATGGATTGGATTAAAAAAATGTGAATCATCTATTATTACAATAGGTGATGCGGACATCAGAGGGGATCAAAACCAACGGTTGGATCAAGGTTTTTCAGAACATATCCCTTCTATGAGCAGAAATGCGTAAGTCACTATGGAAGTGAGGGGAAATGCAAAAGTGGTTTATGAATCTAAGACTAAAGACCCAAACATTTATAAAATGGATATTTTAGTCAATATTGTTGGGCTTATGACAAGAAATATGACCAAGAGGATTGAATATATTGAAGACTTTTCAGATTTTTTAACCCTTCATAATTCTCTCTTCATAGGTCTAAAGCCTAGTTGACTTTACTCCTCGTTAGATGTTCAACTAAAACCCCCTCACAAACCATATCCCCACATTGAATTCGTGGCCCTAACAACATTTTGAATTCCTTCATATTGTTTGATTGATCCTCTAATCAACTCAATAGACGACTATATAAGGAAAAAATAGTTAGAAAGATCGTGCACAACATAGGGCAATCAAAAGAATCAGATCAACCCAACGACCTCGTTACCATCGGTAATCCATTTTCTTTGAATATCACCATCAATTTGGTATCAAAGCAAAAAGTTTAAACCTAAGTCCACAATAAGGGATTCAAAGACCCCATTATTGAGTACTTCAGGTATCAATCCGCATGGAGCAATTGTGGATTATGCTTGTTTGTCTTTCTTATCTCGCCAATGGTTGAATAGAAGATTGATTGATTGATTAAAGGTAAGCTACACATACAACTAACTAACGGATAAAATCAGGGAGATGAGTGGGGATTTCGACCACCGTCCAGCATAACCAAGTGACGTGATTCTAAAATATAACTTTTTATGACCCAAAATCATGCTTGTTTAGCTTATTTTTAGTTGGTTTTCAATGAAAATGATATCTTTTAAGAGCTTACAATGCACTTATAGTTGAATTTGCGTAATCTTGTAGTAAAAAGCTATGTTGAAGATTCTGGAAGAAAAATAGAAGACTTTCAGCGTCGTCATGGCACCACCGTCTGGTCGTCGCACGAAAAATCCTGCTGAAAGTCCAAATTTACCCTTGGCGTGATTCAACTTATGTAATTCCAATTTCAGCCCTCTGGAACCTTTATTAATGGCCAAGACCCCTTGTAAAGACATATACTATCACACCTTAGTAGGTTTTTCATAGTTTTAGATAGAGTAACTTAGGGAGAAAGAAACACACACTTTCTCACATTTTCACACACGCACTATGAAATCTCTTAAAACTACTATGTTCTAAGTAGATCCTAGGAAAATTAACCCTTCTAAGTGATAGGGGGTAATGGATTTCCATGTGATGTAGAACAAATTCATGGATCAAATGGAGAAGTTGTGTTTTTTAATGATAAGACTTCAAGAGTTGAGAGTTCTTGTTCCTTTATGGTTGAAAGGCATCACCTCCTTTTGTGGATCTAGTTATTTATTACTATTCTTTATATTTCCATGTGTATTTAGTTCTAATCTATGGTTATTCATGCATATTGTCAAGTGAGTTTCATGCAATTAAAGTAATTTTAGTCTGTACATATTGATTTTACCTTCATACTGTTATATATATGTTGAATCTACTTCATTACTATGATTGAATCGTGAATTACATAACTTTTAGTGAGCACGTTATATAGGATTACTGGATTTTCTTGTGTTGCAAGCTTCATTGCCTTACATGCATGTATCATATAAGTTGGTAATCACACCTATCGTTTATGTGATGGAATAGAGGATTGATAATAGATAGGATTGACGACCCTATTTCTATTATTGGCTATTTTAGTCCTTATATGTGCAATAGGGATAACATTGGAGTTATGCATGGCCGTTTTGCATGATATTTCCTTGTCAATAACTCATTGGATCTTAGTTGTGGTTTGATTTTCCGCCTTTACCCATATTATATTTTCTTTAGTTTATTTTGTTATTTGCATGACTTATACCAAATTACTATTTTATCTTTTGTTTTCTTAGATTCTTAGGCTATAAACTACTAAAACATTGGTAAGTAAGGACTCAAACTCAATAACTACTTTATTCAAGACAACAATTTCATATAAACAAAACCTTAAGTATTATAGTTTTGGTATTTTTGTTTTGTTTGTTTATAAATTTATTTTGAAGTGTTCGCCCTCAACTTTTACAGCGACAAGAGCACGTCAGCGACCTACAGGCACTTGTGCCTGTACGCCACCGACCTATAGGCACCAGCGCCTATACGCCGCCGACCTCGGTGATCGTCGGTGCCGCACCCCACTGCGTCCCGAAAATATTTTGGAAGTTCCAAATTACCCTTGAGCATGTTTTAAAATGTAATTTTTCATTTTTAACCCTCAGACCTCTTTCTTAATAGGGCTAAGGCTTGATGTAAAACACATGCAAATCACACTTTTAGTAGGTTTTTCTATAATAGCTTAGTGGAGAAATTGCACATGCTTTTACACCTTTGTCTTCATATACTAGATAATTTCTCCTAGAACCATGGTGTTCTAAGGAGCTTGTTAGGGATTCTACCCCTGTAAGTGATAGAGGGTAGTGGATTTTCAAAGATGTAGAACAAATTTATGGATTTAATGGAGAGAAATTGCTTATAAGAATGGAGTAAAAGAGTTGGACTAGCTTTTATCATTTTGTTGATAAAAGCCACATTTTTTTTATGAATAAGTTCAATTATGAGTAGTTTCTAATGTGCTAAAAATGCAACACTAATAATAATCATTTTCTACAAACTTTAGGACCACAAAATCCTGCCGTGTAGTAGGAAAGGTATAGAATCCATAGGGAGCACTCAACACTTATGTACCTTAGCAATTGATGCATGCAAGAGACAAACAACAGATCGAGATGTTTAATCAAACACAAAAGAGAAAGTTAATAGAAAAGATAAATTGATGGGATTTGAGATTGTGATTTGACCGCCTTCACTTTCAGCTAGTGTTCTTACTATATTGGTTTCTCGTTTTTCCTGGACCTCAAGCCTGCTCATTAATTAGTTTCAGTTTGAATCACTTTTCTACCCTTACTTAGATCCGATGGAGTGCTACAAAGGGAGAAGATAGACACCTCCAATTGACTCTTATAACATAAAATAAAGCTTATTTATGTAGCATAAAAAAGGAAATAGTCTACCAGATTAAAGGGGCTCAAATCAACAAAAGAAAAGTGATACACCAATATATACACAGAACCAAAGGAATTCTGATATAATTACACTCATATCAAACAAAGAACAAATCAACTCGTGGTTCCTCGTATGATGCCTGTCACACCTACCAGGGGTAAGATCTTTTACCGAGTTGAGATGTAGAACAGAAGAAGCGGCTCTGATCGAGTGTAATGACACCTGATTCCACCTAAGCTAAATAGATTTGGGATTAAATCCCCATGAGCTGCTTAGAACAACATGGTTCTAAGCTGCATCGCCATTCTGCTAAAAACCCTAGCTACCCGCAAGAGAATGAGAGCTGTTGGCTTTCATAAGAATGAAATGAAAACAAAAGCTGCCCTTAGAACTTGTCCTTATGGTATTTATACCATTTACAAATTAGGTTTGAAAATATATGACAAGAGCAGGGGTAAAATGGTTTTTCAGCGGCACAAGACTTTCCATGTTGACTCCCAAAGTTCCAGCATTGACCCGTTCATTTGCTCAACTCTCATCTGTATCTTTAGGCTATATTTCCAATGAAAAAGTGTCAAACCCGAACCTAATCTTGCATTTCCCATATAACACATAATAAGCCTTTAAGTTACACAAGATTAACAAAACTCTATCCAATTGTCATGAATCATGTAAGAAATGTTATGAAAATAGATGTAACTTCGGTTACATCATTCCCCCACACTAAAGTCTTGCTTGTCCTCAAGCAAAGTTTTCAAGAAGCAAGGGAAATCTAACACATCTGATCACAATTCTTAGTCCAGTGTTTTTAAGTCTCTAAGTATCAATCCATAAAATCGTGCAAGCAGTCAATGTCTACATATCAGTTTAGTTAAAACATGGGAATTCAGCTGCAAGTGAAATACTGATTAAAACACTTTCCAACCAAAATATTCTCACCAGTTAGCTTGAGAAAGCTGCCCTCTTTTAGTAAATTATACAAATATATGAGCTCTCAAACTTGTGTTTAAATGATGCAGCCATGAGCTTGGGGTAAGATCACACCCCACATTAATTCTGAACACAAGGTACTAATCTATAGAACTTAGGCCAGAGGATATAAGGTTAGGGGTAAAATGGTCCAGGATTGAAGGCTCTTTCAAAACTTTAATGCTTAATCCTGATCCAGGTTCATGCATAAAAACTTAGTTTGGATTCTACTAATACCACTTATTAAGGTTCAGGGCTTTAATGTCCCTTACTTCCTTTTATGATAGAATCTAAAATTTTATATTTATATATATTTTAACTTTGAAGGTTCAGGGCTTTAAGGTCCCTCACTTCTTCACTTTTTCTACTTCTCATTTACTGTCTTTAATCATCAGGAGTCCATATTATTGAAAGCTTTTGCCAGAATCAAAATTAAACATTAATGAGGGATGAGAAACAGAATGAATGACAATAACAGATATTAGGTTTTAGGCTATTCCAGTTGGTTACAAAGCAAAATTGGCTTCAAGCTCAAATTGGTTGGTCCTAAGGGTTTTATTCCATTTGGATGGCCATAAAGGAAGAGAAACTGGTTACTAATGCCTATTTCATTTTAATACTCATGTCCAAAATCAATCAACTGCATGCATGCTACTCTAAATTCTAGATTCTCAATCTAAACACAAGTTATTCACACAACAACAAAGAGTAAACCACAAAGACACTTACTATTGGCTCAACAAACTCACTCATAAAAGTTGTGTCTAATACTTTGAACAGAAACCATTTCACCAGTCCTTTCACAAACAGCATCAGTCCATCTAAAGCTATTCAATCATATAAAACATCAACCGTTTGCTCCATAAATAGATGCTTAGGACTTCCAAAAAAATCTTAAGAAAACACCACTGGAGTATTCAGAATTCTAACACAGGATCAACTATGAAAATTTCAGCAAAGCAATGTTTTATAAGAATTTGCTGTCTTGAAAGATCATACGAGAATGGACCCACAAGAGAGTCATTAATCATCACAGAGTTTCAAAATTAGCCACTGATCACTCATATATTCACCCCCACACTTAATCCATTCATTGACCTCAATGAATATTAATTGAAAAACATTTAAGACTTCATACACAATATGCAGTTAAGTTATAAAGAAAATAAGAACTCCACTTGACATTGGAGAAAGAAATATTTAAATTACCATCCAAAGAATAGAAAAAACACTAATATTGTCTAAAAAAACACGAGTAACCATGCTCGACCTAAAATATTATCCTAAGAGATTAAAGTTAAAACAAAAAAAAATCATGTAGAATCATGGGTGCTCCTGAGCGGTAACAGGCTGGTTAGAGGTACTGGCAGCAACTAGAAGGGAATGCAGATCAAGACGCGTATATAAATATTTGAAGAACAAGTCTAGGTGCCCTTGCATGGTTCACAATTCAATGGTGTTGATTTGGATTTGTAGGTTCTGATTGCGTAACTGAGTGATCACCTCCTCGTGCATTGGCCTCTCACCTGCATCCTGTCCTAGTGGTTTTTCAAGGTTCATGATCTTATCAGTTTCAAAGAAAACAGCCCTTTCATCCATACAAAAAGCGTCAACTAGATTGATGTATGGAAGGCTGTTCATTTCACCATTAATCCCCTTATTTGTATATGTCATAACAATGCTCCCCATGTTAATTGGCTCTTTGTTCATTGCAGCTGACAAAATGTGGAATTTTCAATCCCTGACCTTTCCTTTTATCTCCTCATTCGTCGGTGCCACATTCTTGGAGATAAATGTGTACAAAGTCCAAGCCATTACTCCTAGATCATCAAATGTTAATTCATTCCAATCCTCTGGTGTTTTGATTCCAGGTTTCATCATCCTTTCAGGAGTTTCTTTACTCAGCTCATAAGTACTCAACTTCAAGACATCTAATGCACTAGGCAGCACTTCAATCCCAACAGCCAATTCAGGGATTCTATTGACAAAGGCACTTTAATCGAGCGCACAGGAACCTTTCTCTTTTCTTGTCCATGCTTAACACTAGTATAGAATTCCGTTACCCTTATCAAGTTAACCTCCCGGCAATAAGGTATAAGTTTACCCCACTGCCTTGCCACTAAATATTCCCTGAAAAAACTATCTTCCTCTACCCAAACTTGGTGGATAATTCCTTTTTTCGTAATCACTGGGTCTATCCAAGGCATGCAACTTCCCTTTCTCTTATTACCATGGCTGTTGATACTTGAAAAGCCATAATATATGCTATTCATAAGAAAATAAAGAGCTGAAAGGAAGTCAAGTTGTGTTCTTACCAACAGAAAAATATAGAGACAAGTTAAGATACATAAACCCGAATACTTGTCTTCGAAACCGGATTGCATTCAAATGATTAAATAAGAATAAGGGAATGTTCAAGAACATACCTACTGCGAAGAGTTCTGTTCAAAGTGAAGTTACTGACTGGACACAAAAGAGGTTTATGCTCTTCTGACTCTATTTAAAGGGGAAAGAGATAATTAAGGTTGAAGTGGTGTTTACTTCGCTATCATTTCCCTTACCTTCTCCGCGATACGTGGGTATCATCGCTAATAAACAGGATGTGACGCCTCTATTGCTCGCGTCTTGTCACGCACCCCTTGATTGGCTAACTCTTTCTCTTTTTTTTTTAGAAATTCGTAAACTCATTCATTTTCCATGCTGTCTTTTTGCCTTTGTCATCATTACACTTTGGCCTGTACACGAAACCTCTGATCTACAATCATTATCAATTTTTTTTTTCAAAAATGAGAATAAAACAAAATAAATTAATACAGACAAACAATACAAAGTTGATTTCAACTAAAATATGTATTTTTAAACTTCCCCAATTTTAATGGCTGGGGTCCATCAACATTAATTTTTTTGTTTTTTTAAATAGGGGGTTAGGGGGCTCATCCTTTAACTCATCCATAGACCTTGGGTTTTTTCTTCTGTCTTAGGGGAAAATTTTTTACCTTATTTACCTTGTTCACCAACTTGCTTAATTTTGACTCTTTCTTTCCCACTGGTAACTTTTGCCTCACACGAACAGATGAAAACTTGATAACACCTCTGTATCCTTGCAGACACCATGACGTGATAGTCGCTGGAATTCTAAGTTTAAACACTTCTTTTAGAGTTGTTTTCTCCTTATCCCCCGCTACGTGAGAGTAATGGCTTTAATCCTCAAAAGATTTTTTCTGTGTTCCCTTGTAGTCATTCTTATCTCCAAACTTCCAGTCTATTTTCCTCCTTCGGGCCACTGTCCTTGGTTGACAGACTAAAATAGACATATCAACATTTTTTTCTAAAGCTTTTCCAGTTTTGTCAACCTCATCAAATGCCTCGATTTCCACAGCATTGTTCTCACTCTTTGTTGACAACTCCAGCTGGCTCTGCTTCTCCAATTTCGGCTTCACTTCATTCTTAATCACTTGCTCTTTTTCCCATTGCATCAGCTGCAATTTCTTTTCTATACGAACAAAATTAAACTTAAAGTCCATTTCGTCCCTTGTTAGTTCCTGATTTCCTCTTTGCTCTTTCCAACCTAACTTTTCACCTGCACATCTTTCACAACTATTTTGTACCACAATAAAGTAATACTCTCTTAATCCATCATTGACCAAGTCTTCAAAAATAAGAGGTCTTTCTACTTTTCTGCAAGAGATGCCCATTCTGCTACTCTACACTATATTCACAAAAACAAAGTTAAATACACAAGGGCTACCGTGCTCCCCGGCAACGGTGCCAAAAAGTGATGTGGTAAAAATAAATCACTAATAACAATCATTTTCTGCACACTTTAGGACCACAAAATCCTGCCACGTAGTAGGAAATATATCAAATCCACAGGGAGCACTCAACACTTATGTATCTTAGCAATTGATGCATGCAAGAGACAAACAATAGATCTAGATGTTTAATCAAACACAAAAATAGAAAGTTAACAAAAAAGATAAATTGATGGGATTTGAGATGGTGATTTAACCGCCTTCACTTTCAGCTAGTATTATTACTATATTGTTTTCTCGTTTTCCTTGGACCTCAAACCTGCTCATTAATTAGTATCAGTTTCACTCACTTTTCTACCCCTGCTTAGATCTGATGGAGTGCTACAAAGGTAGAAGATAGACACCTCCAATCGACTCTTATAACAGAAAATAAAGCTTATTTATCCATCACAAAAGAGGAAACAATCTACCAAATTAAAGGGGCTCAAATCAATAAAAGGAAAGTGATACACCAATATATACACAAAACCAAAGGAATTCTGATACAACTACACTCAGAGCAAACAAAGAACAAATCAACTCGTTGTTCGTCGCAGGAGTCCTGTCACACCTACTAGGGGCAAAATCTCTCACCGAGTTGAGATGTAGAATGAAGAAGCGGCTCTGATAGAGTGTAATTCAACCGATTCCACCTAAGCTGAATAGATCCGGGATTAAATCCCTATAAGCTACTTAGAACAATATGGTTCTATGCTGCATCGCCATTCTGCTAAAAACCCTAGCTACCTGCGAGAGAAAGAGAGTTGTCGGCTTCCACAATAATGAAACGAAAACAAAAGTTGCCCTTAGGACTTGTCCTTATGGTATTTATACCATTTACAAATTAGGTTTGAAAATATATGACAACAGTAAGGGTAAGTTGGTCTTTTCAGCGGCACAAGACTTTCCATATTGACTACCAAAGTTCCAACATTGACCCGTTCATTTGTTCAACTCTCGTATGCATCCTTAGGCTATATTTTCAATGGAAAAGTGTCAAACCTGAACCTAATCCTGCATTTCCCACCGCCGCCTAGCACATACAATTCATTCACCGCCGCCCGAGAGTACTACCCACCCGCCGCCCGAACCGATCTCCACGCGCTGCCCGAACCAGTCTCCACGGGCCGCCGACCTCAGGGAATTTTGACTGCCGCCTAGCCTGGAAACCAACTTTGAGGGAGAATTCTTTTGATTTCTCTGTCTAGAATTTCTCTCTTTAAGTTTCTTAAATTATGAAACTATGAATTGTGTATATGAATTGCTAATGTTTTGTCTATTTATAGAGTTACAAGAGAGATCCAAGTTGGTTTAGGATTGGCCTTCCTAATAGGTTTAGGATTCTTAATTAGTTTCCAAATCCAATTAGATTCTCATACTACAAGGCTTTCTAGGAAAATTTAAATTGAATTACTTAGAAAAAATCCTACTACAGATTTGATCTAATCCTACACGGCTTCCAGCATGTGGTTATACTATTATAAGAATTCATAATAAAAACAAACCCGGACATGTCCCGGGGTCTAATTAAAAACCATACAAACGCAACCATAATAGTCGGGATTTCTAAACCACCTGCAAATAAAACCATGTAATAAATCGAACAAGCACAAAACGCAAAACCAGGCTCTGATACCAATTGAAAGATTATCTGCCCGGGCCCGGTCAAAAACTCACTTTCATGCTACACATTCCAGAATCAGAATCTTTGACCAGGCCTAGACTATCGCACAATCACTATTCCAATCCTTGCTTGAAATAACATTGCGCAGGATCTTGGTTTATACTCATTCGATTTACCACGCAATAATAATTTCTAAATAAAAGCGAAATCATAGAAAGTACCTCTTGAAGCGTGAATTAAGGTGATCGCTTGTACGACTAAAGACTATGATCGCACGTTGTGTGGGTAACGATTTAGCGAGCAAATGATCAGCAATCAATACAAAAGCTATGTTGGATTCTCGCCAAAAAATAAACCGCCGCCTGCCGCCTGAAACCTTTGCGTGCGTTGATTCACGTGCTGCCCCGAGGGAGAGAGAGCTCACGCGCCGCCGGGTTTAAGAAGGAAAAATCGGCCGTAAAAAACTCACCAAAAATCTGACTTTAGATGGAGAAATTTATTTCTCTCTCTAGGATTTTATCTCTCTATGTTTTCTTGTCTTGAAAACTAATGAATTGTGTGTTATGTAATTGCTAATCCTTTGTCTATATATAGAGTTACAAGAGAGACCCCAAATTGGTTTAGGATTGGTGTTCCTAATGAGTTTAGGTAATTGATTAGTTTCCAAATCTAATTAGGTAACTAATCTAATAGGATAAACTAAATCCAATTAGATTTCCTAATCTCTAGGATTTCCTAATTCTAATTGAAACTTCAGCCTTAATTAATTAATTAAATAATTCCACTTTGTTAATTACTTAATTAATCCTTAGGAATAACTAATTCTACTTATTTAATTAACCCATTACAAAATTAATCGTACCACTAACGGATTAATTTTGGCACTACCATCCTACACCAGAATTGCTTCTGGAATAATTAAATTAATTTATTCTTAATCTCCCCACATCAAAAGATATAGTGCTCGTTAATATATTAATTTATTGATAAATTAATTAATTAACCTCTTTAATTCCGAGACTAGTACCACTGGACCTTTTTACTATACCGGACATAAGTCCACAGGTCGGGTTTAGTATAATAAAAATAACGAGCTCATCTCGGGAGCACCATCACCCCGGATGCAATAGTACATGGTTTCCTTTCGACAAGCAGCAGCAAACCAAGTAACTAAACACGCGCACCCAACCCACTGAGACTATTGGCCACAATTGACCTCATCCATTGGCAGATCAAAGTACACTATGTCTAATCCTCATGCCCACTCAAGTATAGGGATTAAGAGATAGAATACTAAGAATGATTTGTCTATTAAATCAGTACAAGATAAATCATTCTAAATAGTCAAGTTCAATATGCTTCGGGCATATCTATATGATTCAATTAGTTTAGACAAACCAATTATCCGAATCATATAATAACCTAAACCGACAGTGTGTCCAAAGTTGTCTCAATTACGAACCTCATTTACATATTATGTCTTTTAACCAATGATGGGATCTACTGTGTCATACAATTCACCTCATCATCTAACTACATAATATAAATAATCAAATATATGCACAACAAATCAACCAAAACCATTAAATCGATATATTAACTGGAAAAATGTACAATACAAGCATAGCTTTTGTATTCAATCCTAACACCTAATTGGTCAAGTTCAATATACCCCGGGCATATCTATATGATTCAATCAGTTTAGACAAACTAATTTTAGAATCACATAATAACCTAAACTGACAGTGTGTCCAAAACTATCTCGGTTACGAACCTCATTTATATATTATGTCTTTCAACCAATGTTGAGATCTACTGTGTCACACCAGACACCTTATCATCTAACTACATAATATAAATGGACATCATATGCAAAACATATAAATAATTTAGCTAAAACATTTAATCGATATATAAATTGGGAAATAGTTTAATAGAAGCAAAGCTTTAGTATTCAAACCCAACAATCCCCAGTAATACATAAGTTGCGCTTTAGTATAAAACTACATTAATCTTCAAAACTACAATAATATCTAGAAAAACAATCATGGCTCAACTAAGTGTCTAATCCCCATGCCCTCCACGTGAGCTTCAAAGACTTTCATAGTCAATGTCTTCGTGAATGGATCTACAAGGTTATCTTCTGATGCTATCTTTGCCACGACCACGTCTTCACTCTTTACGATATCTTGTATTAGGTGGTACATGCACTGTATATGCTTACTCACATTATGGGCTAGTGGTTCCTTCGAGTTTACTACTACACCGTTGTTGTCATAGTACACTGTGATCAACTTCTACGAACCAGGAATCACGTCTAAGTCCACTAGGAAGTTCTTGAGCTACACTGCTTTTTTCGCTACCTCTGATGTTGCAATGTATTCAGCCTCTATGGTAGAGTTTGCCACGCATTTCTACTAGACACTCCGCCAAACTATGGCTCCACTTCCCAAAGTAAACACATACCCTGACGTAAACTTGCTCTTGTCCCTATCGCCTTGGAAATCTAAATCTGTGTAACCATGGGGCACAAACTCAGGCATTTGATAGACCAAGACTTGGTCTCTCGTTCTGCGCAAATACTTGAGAATGCATTTTACTGCCTCCCAATAAGCTTTCCCAGGGTTATTCTGATATCTGCTTACAATGCCAACGACATAACAAATATCAGGCCTCGTACACAATATTGCATACATGAGACTTCTTACTGCCGAGGCATAAGGAACTGTCTTTATGGCTTCGATCTCCTCAACAGTCTTTGGAGACTGGTCTTTAGATAGATGCACTCTGTGTCTAAAAGGTAGAAAACCTTTCTTGGAGTTCTGCATGTTAAAACAAGCCAAAATTGTACCTATGTATGAAACTTGAGAGAGCGTTAACGAACGTTTCCTACGATCTCGAATGATCGTGATCCTAAATTATTTGGACAGCTATGCCTTTACCTCTGATAACACTTTCTTAATGTTGCCAATTAGTAAAATGTCATCTACGTAAAGTACAAGAAACACCACCGCATTTTCATCACGTCTACGGTACACACATTATTCATCTGGGCACTGAGTAAATCCATAGGATTGGATTACCTCATAAAACCGGATGTTCCAAGATCTGGATGCTTACTTAGGTCCATAAATAGACCTCTTAAGCTTGCAAACCTTATGCTCTTGGCCTTTTTCAACGAATCCCTCTGGTTGCTGCACGAAGATGGTTTCTCCAAAACTTCCATTAAGGAAAGATGTTTTGACACCCATCTGGAATATCTCATAATCTAAATAAGCAGCTATAGCCCAGAGAATCCGGATTGACTTAAGCATGGCTACCGGGGAGAAGGTTTCCTCATAATCGATTCCCTCTTTCTGAGTATACCCCTTTATCATAAGCCTAGCTTTAAAGGTTTCAACCTTTCCGTCAGTTCCTCTCTTGCGTTTGTAGACCCACTTACATGAAGGAAACAAAACAAGCCCGGGCTAAATAAAAAATCTCAATTTCATGCCATGCATTCCAAAATTGGAGACTTTTAACTTGACTCAGGCTCAAATTCATTTCCCCTGAATGGATCTAGGCTTATACTAGTTCAATTTATTAAAACGACGCTCAAAGATTAAATCTTTAACTAAAGCGAAAGAATTAAAGATTATACCTTTGAAGCGAAGTCCTAAGCAATATAGAAAACCAAAACTCTGGGAAAGCGAAACCCACTCAGAATCCCAAGGATAACTCCAAATGACCTCGAACTTGGGTGGGCAAGTAACTACGAGGTGACTAAAGGCACTAGCGAAGAAATCCAAAGAAACCCACTTCAAGAAACTCGCAGATCCAGCCTGAGAACTTGATTCTAATCTGAAAACCCACACCGCCTCAATAAAACTTAGTGGGTAAGCTATTTGCTCGTAGATATAGACTTTGACGAACCAAAAGGAACGATCCAAAGGATCAACACAAAAAATAAACAAAGCCACTCGATAAAACACCAAATCGGCACTGGAATTCTTCAACTGCCTGTGACGCACAATTAGCTGGAATTTGGCCAGCGATCGAACAGTCACAGTGGGTGGGTGGTGGGCTAGGGTCTTCTAGAATCTTGGGCTTGAGTTTCTCAAACTAGAAAGATCACAAACTGACTTCGAAAAAGAATTCTCAATAAGAAAGAAAGAATTCTCTCTCTAGGCTTATCTTTCTCACTCTAAGGTATTTGCCTACAAGGTTTCAAATGTCTTACTAAGTGCCTAACATTAGCTATTTATAGGGAGCTCCTTATGAGACCTAGTGGACTTTTGAGTTGGGCCTTAGTGTTTGACTTTTGTTGACCCCTTAGTCTTCCCTAGACTAGTCAACTCCAATCAAGCCTTTCGAATTAATTTCTAAACCCACTTTGTTAATTTAATTTAATCGAACCCTTATGATTAATTAATTTAATTAGAATTAATTTCTTAATTCACTTAGTCAATTAAATATTAATTAAACCTTTAGGATTAATTAATTCAATTTGTCGATTAGTCAAACGCATAATTAGTCGTATCACTAACGAACCAATTATGGAACTATTGCTCAAAAAATGACTTTACATCGCGCTCACTTTATTATTCTTCTATCTCCCCATATCAAAGATCTAGTGCTCATCGGTTCATTAATTTACTGACAAATTAATTCACCGACTTCTTGATATCCGAGATTAGTACCACTCGACTTTCTTATTATACTGGACATAAAGTCCACCTGCCGGGTTTAGTATAATAAACCTTACGAGCTCATCTTAGAAGCACCATCAACCCGGAAAACTGGTACATGGATTCCTCCGACTAGCAATGGCACACAAAGAAGCTAAACACCACATACCCAACTTACCGAGATTTAGGCATCAATTGATCGCACCCTTTGGCAAATCAAAGCATACAATATCTAACTCTCATGCCCGTCCTAATCTCGGGATTAAGAGATTAGAATACTAGGATCGTATTAACTACACCGATCAGTACAAGTTAATTCAATCCAAACTGGTCGTGCTCAATATGCCCTGGGCACATCCGTATGATTTAATTAGTCTAGACAAACTAATTTCCAAATCATACGATAACCTATACCGATAGCATGTTCAGACTTTCTCAGTTACGAGCATTCTTTTTATATGTCAATACTTTAACCAATAATGAGATTTATTGTGTCTTTCCACACCTCGTTATTTAGTTCTATGATATAATGAAACAAATTTAATACTGAAACAAAATGATATGTAAACTGGGTATTCATTTTTGATACAAGCAAATAGCTTTCTAGTATTCAAAACTAACATTACATCCAATGGGTTTAAAACCATCAGGTAGGTCCACAAGCTCTCAGACTTTATTGTGGCCCTCGACCCCATCTCGGATATCATTGCCTTTTGCCAAGATTCTACATCTTTATCTTGGAGAGCCTCGTTGTAGTTTATAGGGTCCGGTTCAGGCGCCCTGGGATGAAGTCAGAGGTTTTTCCCACGCCAATGAACCTGTCGAGTTATCTCACAATCCTCCCATTACGACGAGGCACCACCTGTGTAGGCACATCATCTGTGATATCTTGTGCAATGTGTAGTGTATCTACTTGTGCTAGTGTATTAGGATTATCATATTACTTTCTAAGTTCTTCTAGTATTATCTTACTCTTTGGCTTGTGATCTAAAATATAGTCTTCCCCTAAAAATCTGGCATTAGTGCTAACTACCACCTTCTGATCTTTAGGACTATAGAACAGACCACCTTTCATTCCTCTATGATATCCTACAAACAACATTACTTCTGTTCTTGCATTTAACTTAGTTGTATCTGCCTTAAGCATATGTGCTGGACAAACCCAAATTCTGAGATATCTTAGACTGGGCTTATGCATGTTTCACAACTCTGTAGGGGTTGAAGGCACGATTTTAGATGGTACAATATTTAAAATGTGCATTGCAGTTTCTAAGGCATATCCCCATAACGAACTAGGCAAATCACTATAGCTCATCATTGACCTAACCATTTCGATAAGAGTTCTGTTTCTTCTTTCTGCTACACCGTTCTGCTGTGGTGTGCCATATGCAAACAACTGAGACTGAATTTTGACCTCACTGAGGTATTCTCAAAATTCATGGGATAGGTACTCACCACCATGATCTGATCGCAATGTCTTGGTACTTTTACCGTGATGGTTCTCCACATCTGCGTGATACTCTTTGAATTTACTAAAGCATTCGGACTTGTGGCGCATTAGGTTAATGTATCCGTACCTTGAGTAATCATCTGTTAAAGTCAAAAAATACTCAAACCCACCTCGTGCTTGGACCAAAATTGATCCACACAAGTTAGAGTGAATCAATTCTAATACTTCTTTGGCTATATAACCTTTTGCTTTGAAAGGTCTCTTGCTCATCTTAACTTCCAAGCAAGATTCGCAGGTTGAGTCACTGTCAATCTCTAATGAACTTAAAAGTCCATCATTAACTAACCTCTGAATCCTACTAAGGTTTATATGATCTAGCTTGAGAAGCCAAAGATAGGTTGGATTCGTTTTAAAAGGTTATTTTCTCTTATTTATTTTAGATGATGCGCCATTTAATTCTGTGCTTTGCACAACAGGGGAGTTTGATTTAATCAAAAACTAATTGTCTACTAATGAACCCGAGTAAACATGTTTGCAATATTTTCTAACAACAAAAAAATTATTAGAAAAGATAAACTTATAACCATTCATTATGATTTTAGAAACTGAAATCAGGTTCTTTTTAAAACTCGGTATATAAAGACAATTATGTAAATCTAGCCTACTATTTTAGAAAATTAAGCTAACTACTTCCACTGCTTCTACTGACACTCTTGTAGTGTTGCCCAAGTATACTTTTAGCTTTCCTTCTCTAAGCTTCCGGGTTACTTGAAACCCCTACAAATAATAACAAACATGGTCAATGGCTCCTGAATCCACACACCAAGTGTCTGTGGGAATCGCCGCTGAACACGTCTCAGTAATTAAGGCAGAAACTGTCGTACCTTTGAGTTTTGGACAATCTGATTTCCAGTGTCCTATTTTCCAACAGTTGAAGCATTTGCCCTTTGGCTTCTCCTTCATTGCAATGTCTGGCTTGGCAGCATGATTCTTAGCCTTCTTCTTCTTGTTGTTCTTGCCTTTAGGCACAGAAGAGGAACTCGAAACCTTTAGTGTGACCAAAGCTTGCTTCTTCTCTTGGAAGATGCCTTAAGCTGACACCAATGATGTTAGGAGCTTGGGAAGAGTATAGACTCTTTGATTCATGTTGTATTTTACCCGAAACTTCGAAACTAGAAGGTAAACTTGGGAGAATGATATCGATCTGGCTTTCAAGATCAATCTCACCTCCTAACACTTTTATCTTATTGATGTTACTGATCATGTGTAGCACATGATCTCTCATCGAGGTAATCTTTCTCATGGCTGATTGCCTCGCTGTCCTGCTTTGATGACCAAACATTTCTCTCAAGTGAGCCATCATGTTAAAGTTAGAGATCATAGGATGAAGCTGATATTGCAGAACATTCAACACAGAGGCTGGAATGTAACACCGCGCCATCTTGTCCGCTTTTCTCCACCTTGCATAGGTATCCCTATCATCTAGAGGAGAATCATCAGGAGGCATATCTGGACAAACTTCAGTGAGCACAAACTTATACTGCTCAGCTATAAGGACAATATCCAAATTTCGACTCCAATCGACATAATTCGGAGCAGGTAGTTTGTTGTCTTTCAATATTGTAGCTAACGAATTAAATGTCATATCGAAGACTGTAAATAAATAAACAGACAATTTTTTAGTAAATTAAGCATAGAATTTTTGAAAATAAATTCTACAATTCCCTCAAACAATAATTAAATCCACCGACATCTCATTCACCGGGATTTTTGCAAGCTACGATAGTGTGGACGTTTACGCTAACCCACATTCGTTTGAGAAGAACCAAGTTCATTAACTACACCATCTTACCAAATGATCTATGTATCAATGTAGCTAATAGTCAATGCTTTCAACTGTACAAATAAGCAACGTAACCTCGATGGGAGGAATAATACAAATCGTACACTAAGTGTGTGCCATCACGTGACTTCTGAGTTTGTTACCTTAGGATAGTGCGGCTCAGATGGAGAGGGCATCACATTTCTATAATTTCAACTTACTTTAGTCATCTTACTTAGAAATTCAAAAACTAGTGATCTTATGGTTGAACTCATCCGATATGGAGGAAGGTCCTAATGCCAATACGCAAGTCGACTCACATCACATATAAATTCGTAATGGAAGCTATGGGAATATTAACCAACCCGCTCCCACTTAGATTTCTAAGGTGATGGTTTTTTGGGTTTTAATATGCAATTAACTAATCCTAAGTTATGTGCAACATAAAACCAGCATGCTTTATATTAGTTTTGAATACAGAAAAGCTATGGCTTGTATCAAAAACTAATATCCACAGATGACATATCATTTTGTTTCAGTATTAAATTGTTCCATTATATCATAGAACTAGATAACGGGGTGTGAAAAGACACAGTAGATACCGTTATTGGTTAAAGTATTGATATATAAAAAGTATGCTCGTAACTGAGATGGTATCATACATTAGACTCTCAATTTCAGGATAGATTACAACGAGAATGGATAATAGATGTCAAACGGCATAATACTCCGTTTAATTTCTTTACATGGTTAGAATACTATTGTACTGCACTGGATCTAAACAATGTATATACTTTATCTCACATTAATGTTCAGACCAATTTGGCAAAAGAATGGAAATTAGGGGATGGAACAATGATAACACAAACTTATCCTCCTTTAAATACATTAAAGATAGATACAGCTTATGGTGAACTACTTGCATCTCCATTTAAGACTGGTAAAGATAATGATGAATCTATCAAGATGGAAGATATACAGAAATTACATATGCAGCATAATTATTCAAATCTAGTATTACATCATATAACTAAACAATTGGATTCTTTATTAGTTGATGTTAAAACTTTACCTAGACACTGTAAAAAATTTCCTGATAGTCATTCTTTTCCTAATTTTCAACCTAATGTATTAATTACTGAAAGAGATAAAATCAAATTAGTAAGCTCATTTTCAACCATAGTATTATGCCTTTTTAGATCCATTTTAGTAAGCTCATAAGTCCGTTGGTAAGCCTTGAAGTACCATTTTACTAGCTTACCTTTGACTTTTAATGGCATACCATTTGACTTTTTAGATCCATTTTTAATGCTGAAAATGAGCTTGCTAATTTGATTTTATCATGTTCTGTAATTAATACATTAGGTTGAAAATGAGGAAAAGAATAACTGTCAGGAAATTTTTGACTAAGTCTAGGTAAAGGTTTAACATCTACTGATAAAGAATCCAATTGTTTAGTTATATGATGTAATACGACATTTGAATAATTATGTTGCATATTTATATTTATTATGTCTTTCATCTAAACAGATTCATCATTATCCTTGCCAGTCTTAAATGGAGATGCAGTTAATTCGTCATGAGTTGTATCTATCTTTAATGTATTTAAACGAGGATAAGTCTGTGCTACCATTGTTCCATATCCTAATTTCCATTTCTTTGCCAAATTAGTCTGTACGTTAATGTGAGATAAGTTTTTAGATCCATTTTAGTAAAATAATATTCTAACCATGTATAAAAATTAAACGGAGTATTATGCCTTTTTACATCCATTATCCATTCTCTTTGTAATCTTTCTTGAAATTGAGAGTCTAAATTGTGATACCAATTTCTTTGTTCTAAATACTCATTGTCCTCTAAATTCGCTATTAATTGATCAAAATTACTGTGGTGACTTTAGTAATAACATTAATATCTCATTGCATTTGAGAGGCTGTGGGTGACGAAGGTGGAGAGTGATAAGAATTTATTCATGGAATTGGATTTTTATGATAAACTTGAGTCTTCGTAAAATTATTTATGAAATCCTCTATACTAGATGTGGATCTTCGATGAGATTGGAAAGGAATGTCTCCTGTGCTAGGATTATTATATCGAAAAGAATTAAATCGAACTAAGACTGTACCATCATCTTCTTCTATTATTTGTGAAACTTCCCTTCGTTCAATATTTCTACTGGATTGATGATTCTCAACCTGAAATTCCTGTGGTATTGTTATTTAATTCCATTTTAATCTTTTAGGAGTATAGGTTTTTGAGTGTGCATCATCTATCTGTAATAAAACAGTTTCTTCTTTAATTGTAGGATACATTCGAAATTTAGGATTCAACTGATTACTCATTAATTTATAATAGATTCTATACATTACCACAAGCTATTCTGTTAATTTTTCAAATTCATCTCCTTGTATGTGAATATCTAAAATAAAAGAATTCAATATTAATGGGTGTGTCAAAGATACCGAGAAATTAGGACCACAATTAAAAAATATGAGACCATTACATATATTAGTCTGAATTAAAGCCAACAAAGAAGTTTTGTATTTTTTTAATCTCTTATCTCTTAATGCTACATAGATGGGAGTATCAACACCAATATGAACTAAAGGTTGAATTAATCCAAAATGAACAAAGCTATATCCTTTATCCAAATAATTCTTTATGGAGATATTAGATAATAATGATGAAGAATGAAATTTTTCTTGAATATTCAATGTTTCTTCATGCGTTTTAATGCTGAAAGCAGTTTTAAAATCCAAAGATCCTATTTTATAAATTGTTTCTATATTTTCTTCGGGAATAGACCAATCACTAAAACTACCATAGATAATTTCTTCTTTACTTTGCACAATCCTTTTTGTATTATTATTATTATTAGTCAAGATTTTTCTCAGTATATTAGCCATATTAACGTACTAAAATATTAACATAACCAACGTATTATAGTGGGAACAGTGGGAAACTACACCTGGAACACCGAGCACTTTCCGTACTACAAGACTTACCAACGGATTTATGAGCTTACTACCATCTTACCAAGCACCAAGGTTACGATGATGATGTTACTATTAAAGTATACGATAAATGGCTCTGATAGCAAAATAAACCCAGGACAACAATAAAGGATATAATCCAATTTAATTAGAAGATATAATCCAATTTAGATGTAAAAAGATATAATCCAACCCAGCAACCATTTCCAGATTTAGATGGATTCCAATTTAACTGTTTGAACAAAAACCAAACCAAACCATTTTAAAAAGTAAAGTGCAATTAACTAAGGTAGATTATTCACATATTAAAACTCTAACGGTTTTATGGGTGCGAATATCCATAGTTAATATATTGCAAGTTAAAACGTAAAAAATCCTCAAACTTAAAAATCTAAGTGAGAGCGGGTTAGTAAATATCCCCATGGCCTCAATTACGGATTCATATGTGATGTGGGTTAGACCGACGCACTGGCCAAGGGCCATCTTCCCTACGGATAAGTCTTCAACCCCGAGATATCACTAGATTGAATTTCTAAAGGGATGACTATAGCGAGTTTAATTGGAGAAAGTTTTGACACCCTCGCTAACCGAGGCGCATTAGTATCCTAAGTAACAAGCTGAGAAGTCACGTAATGGCAAACACTTAGTGTACCGTTTGTAGTATTCCTCCTAAGAGGTTACGCTGCTTATTGAGTACGGCTAAAATTATCGACTATTAATTTTATTGATCATAAGATCGTTGGTCAGATAATAGAATTAATGAACTTCGGTTCTTCTTGAACGAATGTGGGTTGGTGTAGACGTTCACCCAACGTGTCCTGCATTAATCCCGGTGTTAGAGATATCATTAGGAGAATGTATTATTTTAAGGATATCAATATTTTCGAAAAAATATACTGAAACTTGACTGTTTATTTTTCAGTTATTGATATATCGTTTAACCCGCTAGCTATCATACTTAATCATAATAAATTTACGGGTCCAAATTACATTGACTGGAAACATAACCTGGACATTGTCCTTACCGCTGACGGTTACAAGTACGTGCTCACTGAGGAGTGCCACCCTAAGCCCAGCGAAGATGCCATCCCTGAGCAGTGAGAGCCATATACGAGGTGGCAGAAGGCTGATGAGATGACCCGGTGCTACATCTTGGCTTCTATGTCGAGTGTACTGCAACACCAGCATCAGTTGTTTACCTTAGCCTACGATATGATGCTCAACCTCAGGGAGATGTTTGGACATCAGGGCAAGGCAGCCAAGCAGTCAGCTATGAGAAAACTCATGAATGCTAGGATGGCTGAGGGCACTTCAGTGAGGGATCACGTGCTGGACATGATGAGCTGTATCTATGAGATTGAGGTATTGGGAGGTGATATTGATGGGGAGACCTAGGTCGATATTATCCTCCAGAGCTTGCCCTCAGTTTTGAGCAGTTTCGGTTGAACTACAATATGGGCAAGCTCTCATATTCACTTCCCAAGCTCATGACTGCATTGGTGTCTACTGAAGGCCTCTTCGCAGAGAAGAAGCAAGCCTTTGCTACTGTTGGTCCCTCAGATTCCTCTACTGGGCCCAAAGCCAGGAAGCAAAAGAGGAAGAGAGGCCAGAAAGCAGGAGCTGTTGATCATGAACCCAGAGCGGGCATTGCCAAGAAGCATAAGCTGCAAGTGCTTCAGATGTGACAAAGCAGGACATTGGAAGAAGGACTACCCAAAGCCTCGAGGTATGTGTAAATTTTCCCTAGTTACTGAGACATGTTTAGCGGTGATTCCCACAGATACTTGGGGTATGGATTTAGGAGCCACTGATCACGTTTGTAATTCTTTGCAGGGGTTCCAAGTGACCAGCTGCTTAGAGAGGGACAGTTGCATGTCTACCTTGTGGATACTACAAGAGCTTCTATTGTTGCAGTGAGAGTTTTATGTCTTTATTTTTTAGACTCTATTTTACATTTGAGAGATTGTTTATATGTACCCAGTTTTTTACTTTCAGTTTCTAAACTTTTATTGGATGGTTATAAGTGTGTTTTTTCTGATAATTATGTTTTTATTAGAAAGAACCAGAGGCTTATATGTTCTGATACATTAGTTGACAATCTATTTTTAATTAAAACAAACTCCCCAGTTATACAAAATACAGAAACTAGTAACTCATCACCGAATCATAGTAAGAGAAATGAGTCTTCCCTTTTGAATCAAACTTATCATTGGCACCTGAGACTAGGTCACATTAACCTTAGTAGGATTCAAAGGTTGGTCAATGATGGATCTTTGGACTCATTAGATATTGACAGTTTTCCTACCTGTGAGTCCTGCTTGGAGGGTAAAATGACCAAGAGGCCTTTCAAGGTAAAAGGGTATCGGTCCAAGGAGGTTTTAGAGTTGATTCATTCTGACTTGTGTGGGCCTACGTCAGTTCAGGCTAGAGGTGGTTATGAGTATTTCGTGACATTCACGAATGATTACTCTAGATATGGATACATATACCTGATGCGCCACAAGTCTGAATGCTTTGGCAAGTTCAAAGAGTTTAAGGCTGAGGTGGAGAACCATCTGGGTAAGAGTATCAAGTCCTTGCAATCTGATCGCGGTGGCGAATACCTATCTAGTGAATTTAGGTCTTATTTGTCAGAGGTGGGTATTCGTCCCAGTTGTCTGCACCTGGCACACCCTAGCAGAATGGTGTAGCAGAGAGGAAGAACAAGACTTTTATGGATATGGGTAGATCGATAATGAGTTATAGTGAGTTGCCTACCTCATTTTAGGGTTATGCCTTGGAAACAGCGTGTTATCTTCTTAATCTCGTACCATCTAAATCTGTGCCTACGACACCCTTAGAGTTGTGAACTGGGCGAAAGCCTAGTCTGAGACATCTCAGGATTTGGGGTTGTCCAACACATGTGCTCGAGGCTGATGCAGGTAAGTTAGATTCGAGATCAAAGGTTATGTTGTTTGTAGGCTACCTCAAAGGAACGAGAGGTGGTCTATTTTATAGTCTTTAGGATCAGAAGGTGGTGGTAAGCACCAATGCAAGATTTCTTGAGAAGAACTATATTTTAGATCACAAGTCAAGCAGCAAGGTAGTATTGAAAGAGCTTAAATGTCAGTCCATTATTCCAGATGCACGAGTACAGAAAGACACACCACAAGAGACTGCACACACTATCACAGATGATGCTCTTACACAGGCTGCGCCTCATCGTAGTGGGAGGGTTGCTAGACAGCCCGAGGGGTATATGGGTTTGGGTAAGTCTTCGGACTTTATCCCTGGTGCTTATGAACCAGACCCAGTTAGCTACAATGAGGCTCTCCAGGATAAAGATGCAGATTCTTGGCGGAGAGCGATGATTACTGAGATGGGTTCTATGGACTCAAATCAGGTTTGGGAGCTGGTAGACCTTCCTGATGGGTTTCAGCCTATTGAGCTCAAATAGGTCTACAAGCGAAAGAGAGGATCTGAAGGGAGGGTTGAGACCTTCAAGGCTAGGCTTATGGCGAAGGGGTATACTCTGAAAGAGGGTATCGATTATGAGGAGACCTTTTCCCTGGTAGCTATGCTTAAGTCAATCCGGATTCTCTTGGCCATAGATGCTCATATGGACTATGAGATTTGGCAGATGGACGTCAAGATAGCTTTCTTTAATGGAAGTCTTGAGGAGACCATCTTTATGCAGCAATCAGAGGGTTTCATTGTTTAGGGCCAAGAGCACAAGGTATGCAGGCTTAGGAGGTCCATTTATAGACTTAAGCAAGCATCCGGATCTTGGAACATCCATTTTGATGAGGTTATCCAGTCATATGGATTCACTCAGTGTCCGAATGAGCAGTGTGTATATCACAGGCGTGATGGTGATGCAGTGGTGTTCCTCGTACATTACGTAGATGACATCCTTCTGATTGGCAACAGTAAGAAGGTGTTGTCATAGATAAAGGCATGGTTATCCAGGAAGTTTGATATGAAGGATTTGGGAGAGGCTAGACATATCCTTGGGATCAAGATTATTCGAGGTCGTAGGAGACGTTCTCTAACTCTCTCCAAAGAAGGGTTCACTACCTTTCAGGCATGGGGTGCATTTGTCTAAGGAGCAGTGTCCTAAGACTGCTAAGGAGATAGATGCCATGCAGGCGGTACCCTATGCTTCTGCAGTGAGTAGCCCCATGTATGCTATGTTATGTATGAGGCCTGATATTTGCTTTGCCGTTGGCATGGTTAGCAGATATCAGAGTAACCCTGGGAAGGCTCATTGGGAGGCAGTAAAATACATTCTCAAGCACTTGCGCAGGACGAGAGATCATGTCCTAGTTTATCGAGCGCATGAGCTTGTACCATTGGGTTACACAGATTCAGACTTTCAAGGTGATATGGACAAGAGTAAGTCTACCTCTGGGTTTGTGTTTACTCTAGGAGGTGGAGCTATAGTATGGCGGAGTGTTAAGCAGAAATGCATGGCGGACTCCACCATGGAGGTTGAATACGTTGCCGCATTAGAGGCAGTGAAAGAAGCTGTATAGCTCCGGAACTTCCTGGTGGACTTAGATGTGGTTCCTGAGTTGCCTAGGTCTATCACAGTTTATTGTGATAACAATGGTGCAGTTGATAACTCGAGGGAACCACGAGCCCACAAAGCGAGTAAACACATAGAGCACAAGTACCACCTGATACGAGAGATCGTAAAGAGGGGAGACGTGACCGTGGCCAAGATAGCATCAGATGACAACCTTGTAGATCCTTTCACAAAGCCATTGAGCCAAAGGTCTTTGAGAGACATGTGGAGGGCATGGGAGTCAGATTCTTAAGGGAGCCATGTGAGTGAGCTTAAAGGTGTTCTGTAGATTTCATTATGACAGCAGTGTAATAGCGGGTTGGACAGTTTTTGTACTTCTTAGCATAGCTTTGAGTATTAGTGAGAGATTTTTAGTTTTGAATACAGAAAAACTATGGCTTGTATCAAAAACTAATATCCACAAATGACATATCATTTTGTTTCAGTATTAAATTGTTCCATTATATCATAGAACTAGATAACGGGGTGTGGAAAGACACAGTAGATACCGTTATTTGTTAAAGTATTGATATATAAAAAGTATGCTCGTAACTGAGATAGTCTGAACATACTATCGGCATAGGTTATCGTGTGGTTTGGAAATTAGTTTATCTAGACTAATTTAAATCACACGGATATGCCCGGGGCATATTGAGCACGACCAGTTTGGATAGAATTGACTTGTACTGTTCGGCGCAGTCAATTCGGTCCTAGTATTCAGTCTCTCAATCCCGATGTGCCAAAGAGTGCGGTCAATTGAGGCGTATACATTGGTAGGTTGGGTATGCAGTGTTTAGATTTTTACGTGCCGTTCCTAGTCGGAGAAATCCATGTACTGGTTCGCCAGGTTGATGGTGCTCCCGAGATGAGCTCGTAAGGTTTATTGTACTAAAACTGGCCAGTGGACTTTATGTACGGTATAATAAAAAGGTCGAGCGGTACTAATCTCGGATACCAAGAAGTCAGTTAATTAGTTTGTCAGTAAATTGATAAACCAACGAGCATAAGATCTTTGATGTGGGGAGATAGAAGAAAATATAGTGGCACGATGTAAAGTCATTTTTGAGTGGTAGTTCCATATTTTATCCGATAGTGGTATGACTAATTATGTATTTGACTAATTGACAAAGTGAATTAATTAATCCTAAAGGTTTAATTAATATTTAATTGACAAAGTGGATTAAGAAATTAATTCTATATGAATTAATTAATCCTAAGGGTTCGATTAAATTAAATTAATGAAGTGGGTTAAGAAATTAATTCAAATGGGTCGATTGGAGTTGATTAGTATAGGAAAGACTAAGCGGTCAACGAAAGTCAAATTAAAATGTCCAACTCAAAAGCCCACTAGGTCTCCATTAGAGCTCCCTATAAATAGAAAACTTAAGGCCAAAGATACATTAAGAAAAATCTTGCAAGACAAGTCTTGCCTCTTAGAGTGAGAAAGTTCTAGAAAGAGAACTTCTTCTTCTTGAAGCTTCTTTTTTCGAAGTCGAACTTGAGATCTCACTTCTCGAATCAAAACATAGCCCAAAGATCAAAGTTTCCTTTTTGTTCGCCACTGTTTTTGGTCCGCCGGTTTTTCTCCTTAGTGCCACCGCGAGTAGGTCGAATCCGGGAGCCTCAAGCTCAGTCTTTGGGGTGCTTGATCCAGGCTTTTTCATGTCTTTGATCTCTATTGGTGATCCATGATTAAGTTTGTCCAGATCGTGGCCAAAGATTGAGTATTTGTGGGTTTTCTGAGTAGTTTTATGCGGCGGTGTTGGTGCAGTTTTTCTGCCGGCATTGGGTAATAGTGGCGGACTGTTTTGATCAGTTTTTGGGCAGTTTTTGATTCGGTCGAGGGATTTTTCTTGTGGGTTTTCATGGGCTTTGTGAGTACACTTCGATAGATTATTGCCCACGCAATATTCTAAGTTTCTTGGAGTCATCTTTTGGATTTCGGTGGTAATCGCTAGCAAAGATTTGATTTTTCTTATTGCATTAGACTTCGCTTCAAAGGTATAACCTTTAATCCTTTCACTTTTAATTAAAGGCTCAATCTTTGTGCTTTAGTTATCGATTTAATAAATTAAATAAGTATAAGCCTAGATCCATTCATGGGAAAATTAATTTGAGCCTGAGCTTTGTCGAAAGTTTCTGATCTTGGAATGCATTGCACGAAAGTGAGATTTTCAATTTAGCCCGGGCTTGTTCTGTTTTCCTTCACTGCATCTAACATACAACATAAAAATTAAAGCATATAATTCAAACTGTAAATACGGGAAATAAATGCGTAAAATAAATTTCCTGACTATTATAGTTTTAATTCCTTCCAATTTTACCTTGATCTTGTGTCCCGTCACGCACTCGATGGATTGAATCTTGAAAAATTGGCTCTTGAAAGACATCTCAAAAAAAAAAAAAAAAAAAAAAGAGGGCCGCGCATGCAGTCGTAACGGGCTGGGCTATGCATAGCAGCCCATTGTTGTGCGTGCGCTAGTGCTCCCAGTGCTGCAATCTTGCGGCGTTGCACCAGTGCACGCTGTGTGTAGCCTTTGCACAGCGATTACATAACGTCTTCAATTACATAAAACTTTCATACTACAAGATTTCTAGGAAAATAAAATCGAAAATTACATAGAAAAAATCCTACTACATATTTGATCTAATCCTACACGGCTTCTAGCACGTAGTTTTACTATTACAAGCATTCATAAATAAAAAAAACAACCCGGACACGTCCCTGGGTTTAATTAAAACATACAAACGCAACCATAATAGCCAAGATTTCTAAACCACCGGTAAACAAAACCAAGTAACAAATCGAACAAGCACAAAGCCAAAATCATAGCTCTAATACCAATTGAAAGATTATCTGCTCGGGTCTGGTAAAAAATTCATTTTCGTGCTACGCATTCCAGAATCAGAACTCTTGACCAGACCTAAACTCTAGCACAATTACTATTCCAACCCTTGCTCGAAAGACCACTGCACAGGATCTTAGTTTTTACTTATTCGATTTGTCACGCAACAACAAATTCTTAATAAAAGCGAAAGTTTAATAATTACCTCTTGAAGCGTGTACTTAGGTGATTCTCTTGTATGACTCAAGACTCTATCATACGTTGTGTAGGCAATGAACTAAAGAGTAATTGATCAGCAACCACCACAAACTTGTCAGAAATAAACCAGCACCGCCGCCACCTAGCACATACAAATTCACGCACCGCCGAACCGGTCTCTAGGCGTTGCCGACCTCAGGGAAGTTCGACCGCCTAGCCTAGAAGCCAACCACCCGAGCTGTTGGGAAGAAATCCGACTTCTAGTGAGAATTCTTTTGATTTCTCTCTCTAAGTTTCTTAAATTATGAAACTATGAATTGTGTATATGAATTGCTAATCTTTTGTCCAATCTAATAGGATTTCCAAATCCAAATAGATTTCCTAATCTCTAGGATTTCCTAATTCTAATTGAACTTTAAGACTTAATTAATTAATTAAATAATTCCACTTTGTTAATTACTAATTAACCCTTAGGAATAATTAATTAAATAATTAATTCTACTTAATCAATTAATCCACTACATAATTAATCATACAACTAACGGATTAATTATGACACTACCATCCTACACCAGAATTGCTTCCGGAATAACTAAATTAATTATTCTTTAATCTTCCCACATCAAGGATATAATGCTCGTTAATTTATTAATTTATTGATAAATTAATTAATTAACTTCTTATAATCCGAGATTAGTACCACTCGACCTTTTTAATATATCGGATATAAGTCCACCAGCTGGTTTAGTATAATAAACATAACGAGCTCATCTCGGGAACACCATCACCCCGGACGCACCGGTACATGGTTTCATTTCAACAAGCAACAGCACACCAAGCAACCAAACACGCGCACCCAACCTACCGAAACTATTGGCCTCAAGTGACCTCACTCTTTGGCAGATTAAAGTACACTACGTCTAATCCTCTGGCCTTATCAAATCTAAGGATTTAGAGATAGAATACTAGGATTGAATAGTCTATTAAATAAGTACAAGACAATTTATCCTAATTGGTCAAGTTCAATATGCCCCGGGCATATCTATATGATTCAATCAGTTTAGACAAACCAATTTCAGAATCACATAATAACCTAAACTGAGAGTGTGTCCAAAACTATCTCGGTTACAAACCTCATTTATATATTATGTCTTTCAACCAATGATGAGATATATTGTGTCACACCAGACATCTCTGAAAGATTATCTGCCCGGGCCTAGCCAGAAACTCACTTTCGTGCTACGCATTCCAGAATCGGAATCTCTGGTCAGGCCTGGACGCTAGCACAATTGCTATTCCAACCCTTTTGAAATAACATTGTGCCGGATCTGGGTTTGCACTTATTCGATTTACCACGCAACAAAAATTTCTAATTAAAATCAGAACTTTAGAAAATACCTTTGAAGCGAGCAGTCAGGTGATTCTCTTGTATGCCTCAAGACTTTGATTTCACGTTGTGTGGGCAATGATCTAGAAACCAATTTGATCAGCTAATCACCACAATCCACCTGCCAGAAACTTCCAGCACCGCTGCATCTGGCACGTACTGTAAATGCACCGCCCAGAGAGAGAGAGAAAGCTACACGCGCTGCTTGTTAAACATGCCAAAAATTTTGGCCAAAAAAAAGAAGGTCCAGCCGCAATTTGCCTTGTAAAATCTGACTTTGAGGGAGAAATTTTATTTCTCTCTCTAGGATTTTATCTCTCTTGTTTTCTTGTCTTGAAAACTTATGAATTGTGTCTTCAATTGTGTGTCTTGAATAAATAATCCCTTGTCTATATATAGAGTTACAAGAGAGACCCCAAGTTGGTTTAGATTGGCCTTCCTACTGGGATTCTGTTTCCTTCAATCCTGTTCCTGGACTGATACACATCCAATGATACAGGGATCCACTTATCCCGAACCAGTTCCTGCTATGATTCACAACCAACTGATACAGGGATTCACTTATCCCAAACCAGTTCCTGGTATGATTCACAACCAACTGACACAAGGATTAATTAATTACTTAATTAATTAAATCTACCTTTGTCAACAACCCAATACATAATTAATCGTACCACTAACGGATTAATTATGGCACTACCATCCTACACCAGAATTGCTTCCGGAACAACTTAAATAAATTATATTCATAATCTACCCACATCAAAGATATAATGCTTGTTAATTTATTAATTCACTGATAAATTAATTAATCAACTTCTTTAATTCTGAGACTAGTACCACTTGACCTTTTTACTATACCGGACATAAGTCTACCAGCTAGGTTTAGTATATTAAACGTAACAAGCTTATCTCGGGAGCACCATCACCTCGGACGCACCGGTACATGGTTTCCTTTCGATAAGCAGCAGCACACCAAGCAACTAAACACACGCACCCAACCTACCGAGATTATTGGCCTCAATAGACCTCACCCATTGGCAGATAAAAGTACACTATGTCTAATCCTCATGGCCGCTCAAGTCTAGGGATTAAGAGATAGAATACCAAGAATGATTTGTCTATTAAATCAGTACAAGAAAAATCATTCCTAATGGTCAAGTTTAATACACCCCGGGCATATCTATATTATTTAATTAGTTTAGACAAACCAATTGTACGAATCACATAATAACCTAAACCGACAGTTTGTCCAAAGCTGTCTCGGTTACGAACCTCATTTATATATTATGTCTTTCGACCAATGATGAGATCTACTGTGACACACAAGACACCTCATCATCTACTTACATAATATAAATGGACATATCATGCCCAACTAAATATAACCAAAACATAAATCGATATATTTCTGAGAAAATGTACAATGCAAGCATAGCTTATGTATTCAACTCTAACAATCTCCCACTAATACTTAAGTTGTGTTTTAAGTATACATCTGCATTCAACTCCTATACACTTTGCTACTATATTTCTAGAAAAACTGCCATGGCTCTCCTAAGTATCTGATTCTCATGCCCTCCGCGTGAGCCTCAAAGACTCTCGAAGTTAATGTCTTCGTGAATGGATCTGCAAGGTTATCCTCTGATGCTATCTTAGCCACGACCACGTCTTTTCTCTTTACGATGTCTCGTATCAGGTGGTACTTGCGCTGTATATGTTTACTCGCCTTGTGGGCTCGTGGTTTCTTCGAGTTTACTACTGCACCGTTTTTATCACAATATACCGTGATAGACTTCTGTAAACTAGGAATCATATCTGAGTCCACTAGGAAGTTCTTGAGCCATATTGTTTCTTTCGCTACCTTTGATGCGGCAACGTACTCAGCCTCTATGGTAGAGTCCGCCACGCATTTCTGCTTGACACTCCACCAAACTATAGCTCCACCTCCTAGAGTAAACACATACCCTGAGGTAGACTTGCTCTTGTCCCTGTCGCCTTGGAAATCTAAATCTGTGTAACCTCGGGGTACCAGCTCAGGCATCTGATAGACCAGAACTTGGTCCCTCGTTATGCGCAAATACTTGAGAATGCATTTTACTGCCTCCCAATGAGCTTTTCCGGGGTTACTCTGATATCAGCTTACCATACCAACGGCATAACAGATATCAGGCCTCATACACAACATGGCATACATGAGACTTCCTATTGCCGAAGCATAAGGAACTGTCTTCATGGTCTCTATCTCCTCAACAATCTCAGAGAACTGTTTTTTAGATAGATGCACTCCGTGTCTAAAAGGTAGAAAACCTTTCTTGGAGTTCTGTATGTTAAAACGGGCCAGAATCGTATCTATGTACGAAGCTTGGGAGAGCATTAACGAGTGTTTACTATGATCTCAAATTATGTTGATCCCAAGGATATGTCCCGCTTTCCCTAAGTCATTCATATCAAACTCCTTGGACAGTCATGCCTTTACGTCTGATAACACTTTCTTGTTGTTGCCAATCAACAGAATGTCATCTACGTAAAGCACAAGAAATACCACTGAGTTTTCATCATGTCTGCAGTACACACATTTCTCATCCGGACACTGAGTAAATCCGAAAGACTGGATTACCTCATTAAACCAGATGTTCCAATATCTAGATGCCTGCTTAAGTCCATAAATAGACCTCTTACGCCTACAAACCTTATGCTCTTGGTTGCTGCATAAAGATGGTTTCCTCAAGACTTCTGTTTAGGAAAACTGTCTTGACATCCATCTACCAAATCTCATAATCTAAATGAGTAGCTATGGCCAAGAGAATCCGGATTGACTTAAGCATGGCTACCGGGGAGAAGGTTTCCTCATAATCGATTCCCTCTTTCTGAGTATACCCCTTCGTCACCAGCCTAGCTTTAAAGGTTTTCACCTTCCCGTCAGGTCCTCTCTTATGTTTTTAGACCCACTTGTATCCAATGGGCTTGAACCTATCAGGCAGGTCTACAAGCTCCCAGACTTGATTGTGGTCCATTGACCCTATCTTGGATATCATTGCCTTACGCCAAGATTCTACATCTTTATCTCAGAGAGCCTCATTGTAGTTAACCGGGTTAGGTTCAGACGCGCCTGGGACTAGGTCTGAGGCCTCTCTCATGCCAATGAACCTATCGGGCTGTCTCACAACCCTCCCACTACGATGAGGCACCACCTGTGTAGGCGCATCATCTGTGATCTCATGTGCAGTGTGTGGTGTATCTACTTGTGCTGGTGCATCAGGATTAGTAATTTGTCGTCTAAGCTCTTCTAGTACTATCTTACTCTTGGGCTTGTGGTCTAAGACATAGTCATCTTCCAAAAATCTAGCGTTGGTACTAACCATCACCTTCTGATCTTTAGGACTATAAAACAGACCACCTTTCGTTCCCCTAGGATATCCTACAAACAGCATTAATTCAGTTCTCGCATCTAACTTAGCCGTATCTGCCTTAAGCACATGTGCTGGGCAAACCCAAATTCTGAGATGTCTTAGACTGGGCTTGCGCCCATTCCACAACTCTACTGGGGTTGAAGGCACGGTTTTAGATGGTACAAGATTAAGAATATGCATCGTCATTTCTAAGACATATCCCCAGAATGAACTTGGCAAATCATTATAGCTCATCATAGACCTAACCATTTCCATGAGAGTCCGATTCCTCTTTTCTGCTACACCGTTCTGTTGTGGCGTGCCAGGTGCAGACAACTGACACTGAATTCCGACCTCACTGACGTATTCTCAAAATTCATAGGACAGGTACTTCCCACCATGATCTGAACGCAGTGTCTTAATACTCTTACCATGATTCTTTTCCACATCTGCCCGAAACTCTTTGAACTTGCCAAAACATTCAGACTTGTGACGCATTAGGTAAATGTACCCGTACCTTGAGTAGTCATCCGTGAACGTCAGGAAATACTCGAACCCACCTCGTGTCTGGACCATCATTGGTCCACACAAGTCAGAATGAATCAAATCTAATACTTCTTTAGCTCTATAACCTTTTGCCTTAAAATGTCTCTTGATCATTTTACCTTCCAAGCAAGATTCGCAGGTTGCATAACTGTCAATCTCTAATGAACCTAAAGGTCCATCATTGACCAACCTCTGAATCCTACTAAGGTTTATGTGACCTAGCCTGAGATGCCAAAGATAGGTTTTATTCATTTCAGAAGGTTTCTTCCTCATATTAATGTTAGATAAAGAGCTATCTGCTTCTATGTTTTGCGCAATAGGGGAATTAGAGTTAACCACAAATAAATTGTCAGCCAATGAACCAGAACAAATAAGTTTTTCATTTCTTCTAATAAATACAGACTCATAAAAAAAAAACTTATAACCGTTATTCAAGAGTTTAGAAACTGAAATAAGGTTCTTTCTAAAACTCGGTACATAAAGACAATTAACTAACTCTAATCTACAATTTTCAAAATTTAAATTGACCACTCCCACTGCTTCTACTGACACTCTCGTAGTGTCGTCCATGTAGATGTTCAGCTCGCCCTCTCTAAGCTTCCGGGTTACTTGGAACCCCTGCAAAGAATTACAAACATGATCAGTGGCGCCTGAATCCACACACCAAGTATCTGTGGGAATCACCGCTAAACATGTCTCAGTAATTAGGGCAGAAACTATCGTACTTTTAAGCTTTAGACAATCAGCTTTCCAGTGTCCCATTTTACCGCACTTGAAGCACTTGCCATTGGGCTTTCTCCTCTTTACGATCTCGGGCTTCGCAACAAGTTTCCTGGCATTCTTCTTCTTCTTATTCTTCTTGCCTTTAGGCGTAGAAGAAGAACCTGAAGCCTTTACTGCAACCAAAGCTTGCTTCTTCTTGTGAAAGATGCCTTCGGCCGCCACCAAATTAGTTAAGAGCTCGGGTAGAGTGTAGACTCTTTGGTTCATGTTGTAATTGACCTGAAACTGCTCAAAACAAGAGGGTAGACTCTCGAGGATAATATCTATATGACTTTCTTGGTCAATTTCTCCTCCCAACACCTCTATTTTATTGATGTGACTGATCATGTGTAGCACATGATCTCTCACCGATCCGTCTTCAGCCATCTTTGAGTTCATTAACTTCCTCATGGCTGCTTGCCTAGCAGTCCTGCCTTGATGTGCGAACATCTCTCTCAGGTGAGCCATCATGTTGAAGGCAAAGACCATAAGATGAAGCTGATGTTACAGCACATTTGACACAGAGGCCAAAATATAGCACCGCACTATCTCATCCACTTTTCTCCACCGGGCATAGGCATCCTTATCCTTTTGAGGAGAGTTCTCATCAGGCACATCTGGACATACTTCAGTGAGCACAAACTTATACTGCTCAGCTGTCAGGACAATGTCCAAGTTATGACTCCAATCGACATAATTGGTTTCAGTTAATTTATTGTCTTTCAAAATAGCCGCTAAGGGGTTTGAATGCCATATCGATAAAACTGTAAAATAAACAAACAGAAAATGTTTCAGTTATCAACCTAGAATTTCAAAAACATGAAATTCTAATAATTATTGACTTCCCTCAAAATAATAATTATAATCCACCAACATCTCATTCACCGGGATTCTCACAAGCCACGCAGTGTAGATGTTTATGCTAACCCATATTCGTTTGAGAAGAACCATATTCATTAACTACACTATCTGACCAAACGATCTATTGATCAATGTAGCTAATAGTCGGTGCTTTCAGCCGTACAAATAAGCAGCGTAACCTCACAGGAGGAATATTGTAGATCATACACTAAGTGTATGCCATTACGTGACTTCTGTGTTTGTTACCTCAGGATAGTGCGCCTCAGATGGAGAGGGTGTCGCATTTCTCCTAGTTAAACTTACTCTAGTCATCTTACTTAGAAATTCATAATCTAGCGATCTCGGGGCTGGACTCATCCCAATGGATGAAGGCCCTAATGCCAACGCGCAAGCCCACCCACATCGCATATAAACTCGTAATGGTGGCCATAGGGATATTAAACCAACCCGCTTCCACTTATATTTCCAAATTGAGGGTTTTTCCAGTTTTAACATGCAATTAACTAACCCTAAGTTATATGCAACCATAAAACCAACCTGCTTTAAAATCATGCATCTAAAATATAGCATAAAAATAAAGCATAAAAAATTAAAACAATAAGTACAGGAAATAAATACAAAAAATAAATTTCCCGACTATTATGGTTTTAATCGCTTCCCTCTTCTGCCTTGATCTCGTGTCCCACCACGCAACTCGATGGAGAGAGTCTTGAACTTCAAAAAAATGAAAACTGGAGGAAAAACAGGCCAAAACGAAGCTCGAACGGGCCGCACGCGCACAGTAAGCCCAAAAGGCACGCCGCGTGGTTGCTGCGCTCTGCAGCCGCTTGCTGTTGTCGCGTGCTGGCCAATTTGCCTTGTCAAATCAGACTTTGAGGGAGAAATTTTATTTCACTCTCTAGGATTTTATCTCTCTAGTTTTCTTGTCTTGAAAACTTATGAATTGTGTCTTCAATTGTGTGTCTTGAATAGATAATCCATTGTCTATATATAGAGTTACAAGAGAGACCCCAAGTTGGTTTAGGATTGGCCTTCCTACTGGGATTCTGTTTCCTTCAATCTTGTTCCTGGACTGATACACATCCAACTGATACAGGGATCTACTTATCCCAAACCAGTTCCTGGTATGATTCACAACCAACTGATACAAGGATTCATTTATCCCAAACCAGTTCCTGGTATGATTCACAACCAACTGACACAAGGATTAATTAATTACTTAATTAATTAAATCTACCTTTATCAACAACCCAATACATAATTAATCATACACTAACGGATTAATTATGGCACTACCATCCTACACCAGAATTGCTTTCGGAACAACTTAATTAATTATATTCCACATCAAAGATATAGTGCTCGTTAATTTATTAATTCATTGATAAATTAATTAATCAACTTCTTTAATTCTGAGACTAGTACCACGCGACCTTTTTACTATACCGGACATAAGTCCACCAGTTGGGTTTAGTATAATAAACATAACGAGCTCATCTCGGGAGCACCATCACCCTGGACGCACTGGTACATGGTTTCCTTTCGACAAGCAGCAGCACACCAAACAACAAAACATGCGCACCCAACCTACCGAGATTATTGGCCTCAATAGACCTCATCCATTGGCAGATCAAAGTACACTATGTCTAATCCTCATACCCGCTCGAGTCTAAGGATTAAGAGATAGAATACCAAGAATGATTTGTCTATTAAATTAGTACAAGACAAATCATTCCTAATGGTGAAGTTCAATATGGCCCGGGCATATCTATATGATTCAATTAGTTTAGACAAGCCAATTATACGAATCACATAATAACCTAAACTGACAGTTTGTCCAAAACTGTCTCGGTTACGAACCTCATTTATATATTATGTCTTTCGACCAATGATGAGATCTACTGTGACACACAAGACACCTCATCATCTACTTACATAATATAAATGGACATATCATGCACAACAAAATATAACCAAAACATAAATCGATATATTTCTGGGAAAATGTACAATACAAGCATAGCTTATGTATTCAACTCTAACAACCTCATCATCTAACTACATAATATAAATGGACATTATATGCAAAACATATAAACAATTTAGCTAAAACATTTAATGGATATATAAATTGGGAAATATTATAATACAAGCAAAGGTTTAGTATTCAAACCCAACACATATAACACATTATAAGCCTTTAAGTTACACAAGAGTAAACAAAACTCTATCCAATTGTCATGAATCATATAAGAAATGCTATGAAAATATATGCAACTTCAGGTTACATCAGTTACTTATGATCTTTTTTATTATGTTCTCTTCAATGGTTTTCCATGTATATTAGCACGTGGGTTTCATACAAATGAGTTATTTCTTGAACTAGATATATGAATTTTGTGTTTGTCATGATTACATGAGGTTGAATCTACTCATTTCTTGTTGAATTGTTGATTTCTTATCTTACATGAGCATATGATGCGGGCTAATTATGCTTGTGTTTTAAGCTTAGTTATTTCCATATCTACTTGCCATGCATTTTAGAAAATCTTCATTATCTTGAGGGAAATGTGTAGAGGATTGATAGTATAATAGGATTGACGACCCTATTTCTATTATTAACGTGGATGGTCATGTCATGATTCCACTTTTAGGAGTTGAGCAATTATGTAATGGAACTTGCTATTTGTATCACAAATTTGCTATTTGTATCACAAAAAAAAATAAAAATTATAATAAAATGACCAAAATGCCCTTATGAACAAAATTTTTGATAAATTGACAGATTTTATGTTAAAAAACGGGGCAAAATTGTGTTTTTTTCTCTTCCAAAATGCAATGGAAAAACGTTTTGGACATACAAAATTTAGCCAAAATTGCGTTTTCCTATGTTAAAAACGCTGAATGAGAGCGTTTTTGGCTGTCAAAAACGTCAAAATGATGTGTTTTTGACTGTCAAAAACGTCAAAATGTTGTGTTTTTGACTGTCAAAAACGTCAAAATGTTGTGTTTTTGACTGTCAAAAACGTCAAAATGATGTGTTTTTGACTGTCAAAAACGTCAAAATGATGTGTTTTTGACTGTCAAAAACGTCAAAATGTTGTGTTTTTTACTGTCAAAAACGTCAAAATGATGTGTTTTTTACTGTCAAAAACGTCAAAATGATGTGTTTTTGACTGTCAAAATGGGAAGTTTCCACCATGGTTCGCTCGTTAAAATGATATGTTTTTGACTGTCATTTTATGTATCTGGACGTGGTGCTAGTGTTATGGGATGTGGTAGACTGTCTTTGTAAAAAAATCAGCTTAAATTCACAAACATGGATGTAGACGTATCTGGACGTTGTGCTAGTGTTATTTGATGTGGTGCTAGTGTAATGGGACGTGGTAGACTGTCTTTGTGAAAAAAATTAGCTTAAATTCACAAGCATGGATGTAGACGTATCTGGACGTGGTGCTAGTGTTATTTGACGTGGTAGACTGTCTTTGTGAAAAAAATCAGCTTAAATTCACAAACATGGATGTAGACGTATCTGGACGTGGTGCTAGTGTTATTTGACGTGGTGCTAGTGTTATGGGACGTGGTAGACTGTCTTTGTGAAAAAAATCAGCTTAAATTCACAAGCATGAATGTAGCTTAAATTGTAATTATATGTTTCATTAAATAAACAAACCTTCATAATTTATTTATTTAAAAAACTTAACAGGACTTATTTACCTGTCCTTAATGGAGATCCACCATCAAAACCTGTATGAATGCGGTGTGATCGACCTGTCGAGCGGCCGGATGAACCTGAATGGCACCTGCCACGTCGCTACGTGTCGCTCTTTCTCGTGAACTCCACTCGCGCATAACTTCATATAACGAATGTTTTTTAAGTTAAGAATTTGTGTGGATTTGTTTTTTGGATAGTTGTTGTGTATAAGTGTTTCCTCCAATTCATATGAATGTATGTAAACGTTTTTGAACTTCTGTACATGTCAAAAACACATCATTTTTACGAGCGAACCATGGTGAAAACTTCCCATTTTGACGTTTTTGACAGTCAAAAATACATCATTTTTATGAGTGAACCGTGGTGGAAACTTCCCATTTTGACGTTTTTGACAGTCAAAAATACATCATTTTTACGAGCGAACCGTGGTGGAAACTTCCCATTTTGACGTTTTTGACAGTCAAAAACACATCATTTTAATGAGCGAACCATGGTGGAAACACATCATTTTGACGTTTTTGACAGTCAAAAACACAGCATTTTGACGTTTTTGACAGTCAAAAACACATCATTTTGACGTTTTTGACAGTCAAAAACACATCATATTAATGAGCGAACCATGGTGGAAACTTCCCATTTTGACGTTTTTGACAGTCAAAAACACATCATTTTAATGAGCGAACCATGGTGGAAACTTTCCATTTTGACATTTTTGACAGTCAAAAACACATCATTTTAACGAGCGAACCATGGTGAAAACTTCCCATTTTGACGTTTCATCCATGGTATAAACGCACCATTTTGGCGTTTTTTGTGAAGAAAAAACGTACTTTTGGTGCTTTTTGTGTAGCGAAAATCATTCAGTTTTGACGTTTTCAATCATCAAAAACGTCATTTTACTTAATTTTTACATGTAAAAAACGTTTTTTCATGCGTTTATGTGTGTGGTAAAAACGCATTTTTGGTGCATTTTTGTCAAGTACTTAGTATTTTCTACAAATGTTCCATCATAAGGGCATTTTGGTCTTATTATTATTTTTTTTTTTTTTTTGTGATACAAATAGCAATTTCATGATACAAATAGCAATTCAGTTATATAATTCACCTAAAAACCTGACTTTATGGACTAGATGTGTTATGGTTCCCAAATAATGAGTGAAATACATTTAAGAATGTATCTTAGAGAGACTAAACTACCCACATTTGCATGATATTTACTTGTTAGTAGCCATTTGGATCTTGAGGTGGTGTGATTCCTGCTTTTATCTTTCTTATATCTTTTATTTTTATTTCATTATGTTATTTTTATGACACACGCAAATTACCTATTTACCCCTTTGTTTTGTTAGTTTTTAGGTATAGAAACTACTAAATTTGTAGTAAGTGAGGTATCGAGCCAAACACGACAATCAACCAAGACAACTATCATATGGGAGCGAAACTTTAAGTACTATAGTTTTGTTATTTTAGTTTTGTTTTAAATAAATTTTATTTTGAGTGTTCGCCTAAAACTTTTACAAAGACAAGAGCACATCACCAAGTGACCAAATACACATAGCAATTTCCTATTCCCAGCAAAGTCCTCGTTCCATCTATAAACATAGAGGCAACACATACATATATTCAGTATATGGTTAAGATCAATGAATGGACAACCCGAAAAGTAGAGAACCAGAAACAACTATATACATTCAAATCCAAAGGGAAATAGATACACATACACACATAGGAGCCAACCAACACTATGAGTACACAAGCAACGTCTAGCTCATTACGACACAATCAACGAAGGGCACTTAGATGCAAGCATGAAAGATACAACCTTCGGGCTAAAGACACCTTATTGCGCTCACCAGTAACTCGTTCTTACCCTGTCCACATATGCATCCTAATCTCAACCTTAGTTGTGCCATCTGGGGCAAAAACCCCCTTGAAAAGCTTAGATTTCTATAGATCTAAGATCCGTCATCATTATATCTACAAGAACAGAAACCCTAACTACAGGAGACTAATTCTCCTTCTTCTAGAAGCCAACCGAAGTCGAGAAGAGTAAAGTGAAGCCAAGCTTGCCCCATAGGACCTGTCTTAATAGTATATATACATGCCATAATTAGGGTAATAAAATGGTAATAACTAAAGGCAGCTGAGGGCAATTCCAATAATTCGCACGACCTTAATGTCCAGCTTTAAGCTTCATGCCTTCGTGCTGCTAATTCCCTCCATTTATGCACGATCTTAGTGTAAAAATGCACCAATTACACCTACAACTTCTCATCACCTGCAGAATCCATCACCTGTAGAATCCATAATCACACCATAATACTATGAAAAGCTTATCTAGAATGGCCAATTCTAGTGTAAATGCAGGCATAACTGATGTGACTCAAATTTACATCTTTTTAGGAGTTAAAATCATGCACTTTTAGGCTACTATTATTAGATTTTTAATCTAATTGTGCTTTATAAATGTACTTATGGCCGGTTTTGCATAATTTGTAGTGAAATGCATAGATGTGGAGTTGAGGTCGATACACAAAGACTTTGGCCTGGAAAAGAACAGAAAGTGTGAAGAAAAGAATGAAACTTGGAGAAAAAGTCAAGAATTCCAAAGGCGCGCAAAGCATGCCCTCACCAGGCACCGGCGCCTACTCTACTTTTCCATTAGGCGATGCTTGTACAATGACCAGGTGCCAGCTCTTGCTATGACCCTAAACCCCATGGCATACTCGCCCAAGCTGCTGAAAGATGACTTTACCCCTGAAATTAAATAGATGTCATTGTTCATTTAGGGGTTTTTAGACATTTCTATCTTTTTAATCTTGATATGTATAGGCTTAAGGCCTAAGGAAACACATACTCTACACTTTTAAAAAACATAGTAGCACTTTTTCTTGGAGAGAAAACAAGGGGTAATATGGTACCTTTCCTTAGAACCATGAGGTTCTAAGCTAGGATTAGTGATTTTCACTCCTCTAAGTGATAGAGGAAGTGGAAATCCCATCTAGATCCTATGGATCTAAGTAGCCCCCTAGAGTTGCCATGTGTTCTTGGAGTAGGACTATGGGTTACTTTGTATCGGGTAAAAAATGAAGAGAATCTAACTCTTTTCCTTACTTTCTTGGGAATAAATGGTTTAATTTATTATGGGCTTTACTTATTTTCATGTTTCTATGTGGGATCTTCTTGATGGTTATATTGTTTCATGTTATTTATGTGATTGGTTTTAATTAAGTATACTATTGTTGTGGGCTTCTTATAAATGTTTATATTTTCTTGTACGATTGATGTTATTATGATTTCCATAGTCCTAGAACTAATTGGACAAATATACCAAGGGGTGGATTTGGTAGAATGCTAAATTAATCCTCACATTTGATTGTCTTGTATGTTGTAGGACCTTGGGTTTCACTATTCCATTGAACTTATGAGGGTATAACCTAGATTATTAGGATTGACAACCCTAGGATGATGTTAATTAACCCAAGTACATAGTCAGGCACTATTATAGCCAATTGCTCATTGAATGCATGATGTGGACATAACTTGGCCTCTTGATCTAGAGAATAGTGGAAACCTCACCTTCATATATCTTGTGGTTTCATTACCTTGTTGCTAGTTTTGTTTGTGTGGAGCTATCACAACCCCTATTTGTTAATTTTAATCACTTTTACCTAGAAAAACCAAAAAGAATCCGAATAAGCATCTCGTCGTCCCTTGGGATACGATCCTTTAAATACTACTTAGTTGTTCTAGTTTTAGGTTTTATAAATATTTTTTTGTGTGTGTAGAATGACGACTCCGACACCCACCAATAACACACAGATTTTGCTATATAAATATAGGTATAATCGGTACACATCACCTTCAAAGAGGAGAAATGTGAATTCCTTTCATGGGTTTGGAAGTTAGTGTTGGTTTGAATACTAAAAGCTTTGCTTGTATGAAAACTATTTCCCTGTTTATGTATCACTTGAATATTTTAGTTAAATTGTTTTCTATTTTTACATATGTTATCCTCTTATATTGTGTGACTAGATGATGAGGTATCTGGTGTGACACAATAGATCTCATCATTGGTTAAAGTCATGATACATAAATTAGGCTCGTGACTGAGACAGTTTGGACATACTGTCGGTTTAAGTCATTATGTGATTATGAGATTAGTTTGTCTAAACGAAATGAATCATATACGTGTGCCCGGGGCATATTGAGCATGATTTTTTAGGATTAAATTAACTTATACTGTTCTTTAGTAGTTAATTCAAACCTTGTATTCTATCTCTTAATCCCTAGACTAGAACATGCATGAGGATTAAGCATAGTGTACTTTAATCTGCCAATGAGTGTGGTCACTTGAGGCCTATATTATCGGTAGGTTGGGTGCGCGTGTTTGATTGATTAGTGTGTTGTTGCTTGTCGAAAGGAAACCATGTACCGGTGCGTCGGGAATGATGGTGCTCTCGAGATGAGCTCATAAAGTTTATTATACTTAACCCGGCCGGGGAACTTTTTTCAGGTATAGTAATAAAGTCGAGTGGTACTAATCTCAGATGAGAAGAGATTGATTAATTAATTTATCAGTATATTAATAAATTGACGAGCACTATATCTTTGACGTGAGGAGATTAAAGAATAATTAAATAAGTGGTCCCAGAAGAAATTTCGATTTGAGCGGTAATTTCATAATTAATCCATTAGTGGTATGATTAATTATGTGTTGGGTTCATTGACAAAGTGGAATTAATTAATTAATCATTGGTTCAATTAAGTATTAGGAAATCTAGAAGAGATTTGGAAACTAATAAGCCCAACCCCAACAAGAAGGCCTAACTCAAGCCCACTTAAGGTCTTTCTTGTAGCTCTATAAATAGAGACAAGGGTTAGCAATACCAATTGACAGATCTCATAAGTTGTCAAGACAAGAAACTTAGAGAGAGAAAGATAGAGCTTGTGTGTGCGGAGGGTTTGTCGAGTAAACCCCGGTGGTGGCGGCACTTTCTCTCAGCGGCAGTGGTAGCTCACAGTGGTGGTCGTTGGAGGCTCTCGGTTGGACCTCCTGGCGGCGGTAGCTCGAAATCGGGATTCGAAAGGGTTTTCTGATGTGCTGGTTTTCTGTTGGTGCTGATTCAATCTGTTCATTAGATCGTTGCCCACACAACGTATGAGCTTGTCTCAGAGTCATACAAGAGACACGCTTCAAAGGTCGAATCTTTAACTTCCACTTTTAATTTAGATATATTTTTTTGCATGACAAATTCGAATAAGGTAAACCAAGATCCTATGTTCGTATGATATTCAAAAGGGTTTGAATCAGATCGCATGAGCATCTAGGCCTGAAAGGAAGTTTCCAATCCTGGATACTTTGTAAGAAAGTGAAATTTTTTATTGGGCCCGGACAGATAATTCCTTTAATTGGTATCAGAGCTAAGGTTTTGCCTTTATACTTGTTCGAATTTGTTACATGGTTTTTCATTACAGGTGGTTTGTAATCCGGGCTATTATGGTTTGCATTTATATTTTAATTAAATCTCAGGACATGTCCGGGTTGGTTTTTTAAATGAATGCATGTAATACTAAAACAACGAGTTGGAACCCGTGTAGGATTAGAATAAATATGTAGTAGGATTTTTTCTATGTAAACTGTCGATTTTATTTTCCTAGATAATTATGCCTTGTATTAGAAAAATTGTTGTAATAAAATACGTTGTTGTGGGCAACTTGGATTCGTGGGTTTCGGTTTATCGCAATTTTGGTGATTCCAAGGATTGCGTTGAAAACCAAGAAAACCCAAGCAAATTGCAAGAAGACCAAATAACGAGTGGGAGCGGAGCAGAAAACACGAAATACGACACCGGCAGAAAGCGACTCCGGTAGCAGGCACCGCTGCACGCAGCCACTGCTAGTACGGCGCTGCTCTTGTGCAGCGCTAGGGGACAATATGCACTACGCAGTTTGCTGTATGTGCGACCCATGCGCGCGACACATGCACACGAGGTGTGCGCACGACGCACGCGCGTGACTCAATGGGATGCGCATGTGGCCCGTTCTTCAAGACAACTCTAAGATCCAAAAGTCAGACTCAATCTATCAGAGTGGCGTGACGGGACTGAAAGATTATCTGTCCGGTCCCGATCAAAAATTCACTTTCGTGTTATGCATTCTAGAATTGGAACTTTTGACCAGGCCTAGACTCCAGCACAATCGTTATTCCAATGCTTGCTTGAAATAACATTGCACAGGATCTTGGTTTGCACTTATTCGATTTATCACACAACAAATAATTTCTAATTAAAGTGGAAGTTTAGACATACCTCTTGAAGTGTAAACTCAGGTGATCACTTATATGACTAAAGACAGGTTCAAATGTTGTGTGGGCAACGATCCAAGGAACCAATGATCAGCAATCCAACACAATTGAGTCGCCGGAAAAATCCAGCAACCAAGCTGCCTAGGCGTGTGACCTCACGTGCTATCGATATCCACGCGTCACCGCCCTCAAAAATCTACGCTTCGCCAAGAATTTTGGAAAACAACCGGCCGTCGGTTCTAGGAGAGAGGGCCACCGCTAGGAATTCTCAAAAATCTGACTTTGAGGAGAAATAATTAATTTATCTCTCTTAGATTTTATCTCTCTAGTTTTCTTGTCTTGAAAACTTATGAATTGTGTATGTAGAATTGCTAATCTCTTATCTATTTATAGAGTTACAAGAGAGACCCCAAGTTAGTTTAGGATTGGCCGTCCTAATGGGTTTATGTAATTAATTAGTTTCCAAATCTAATTAGGTAACTAATCTAATAGGATTATCCAAATCCAATTAGATTTCCTAATTCTAATTGAAACTTAAGACTTAATTAATTAAATAATTCCACTTTGTTAATTACTTAATTAACCCTTAAGAATAATTAATTAAATAATCAATTCTACTTATTCAATTAACCCACTACAAAATTAATCATCGTACCACTAACGGATTAATTTTGGCACTACCATCCTCACCAGAATTGCTTCCGTAACAACTAAATTAATTTATTCTTTAATCACCCCACATCAAAGATTTAATACTCGTTAATTTATAAATTTACTGAGAAATTAATTAATTAACTTCTTATAATTCGAGATTAGTACAACTCGACCCTTTTACTGTATCAGACACAAGTCCACCGGCCGGGTTTAGTATAATAAACATAACGAGCTCATCTCAGGAGCACTATCACCCCAGACGCACCGGTACATGGTTTCCTTTCGACAAGCAATAGCACACCAAGTAACCAAACACGTGCACCCAACCTACCGAAACTATTGGTCACAAATGACCTCACTCATTGGCAAATCAAAGTACACTATGTCTAATCCTCATACCTGCTCAAGTCTAGGGATTAAGAGATAGAATACAAGGAACGAATTGTCTTTTAAATCAGTACAAGACAATCCATCCTAATTGATCAAGTTTAATATGCCCCGGGCATATCTATATGATTCAATTAGTTTAGACAAACCAATTTTCCAAATCACATAATTATCTAAACCGACAGTGTGTCCAAAACTGTCTCAGTTATGAACCTTATTTATATATTATGTCTTTTAACCAATGATGAGATCTACTGTGTCACACCAGACACCTCATCATCTAATTACATAATATAAATGGACGACGTATGCACAACATAAAAACCAAAACTATTCAATCGATATATTAACTGGAAAATAGTATAATACAAGCATAGCTTAGTATTTAAGTCTAACAGGGACATGCAAACAAGGCAGCATATAGAAACAATTTGAAACCATAATAGTTGGGAAGTTTACTTTACGTATTTATTTCTCGTATTTATCATTTTGATTGCATGCTTATGTGTTTTAATTTATGGTTTATTTTTTATGCATGATTAAAACATAGGTTTTATGTTGCGTATAACTTAGGATAGTTAATGGCATGTTAAAACCTGAAAACCCCTCAATTTTAAGAATCTAAGTGGGAGCGAGTTGGTTAATATTATCATGGCCTCCATTACAAATTCATAAGTGATGTGGGTAGACATGCGTGTTTGCATTAGGGCCTTCCTCCATATCGGATGAGTCTAATTAATAAGATAATTAGGTTGAATGACTATAATAAGTTAAATTGGAGAATGTGATATCCTTTCCATCTGAGGTGCACTATCCTAGGCAACAAACTTATAGGTCATGTAATGGCATACGCTTAGTGTACTGTTTGTAGTATTCTTCCCATCGAGGTTACGCTACTTATTTGTATGGCTAAAAGTACCGACAATTAATTTTATTGATCAATAGAACGTTTGGTCAGATAATAAGATTAATGAACTAGGTTCTTCTCGAAAGAATGTGGAATAGCGTAAACACTCACACTATCATGACTTGCGTGAATCCCGATGAACGAGATGTCGGTGGATTTAATTATATTGTTTTGAGGGATTTCAATATTTTCAAATTTTTATGCTAAAACATTCTCTGTTTATTTATTTTCAATTTTCGATGTGGCGTTTAATTTGTTAGCTACTATACTAAAAGAGAACAAACTAACAAGTCCGAATTTTGTCAGTTGGAATTGCAACTTGGACATTGTCCTAATGACTGAGCAGTACAAGTTTGTGCTCATTGAGATTTTCCCACCCACCCCTAATTATGAGACACCTCAAGAAGAGAGAGAAACCTATCAGAGGTGGAGGAAGACTGATGAGATGGCGCGGTGTTACATTCTGGCTTCTATGTCGAATGTTCTGCAACATCAGCATCAATCAATTATCTCTACTTTTGACATGATGACTAACTTGAGAGAGATGTTTGGTCATCAAGGTAGGGCGGCAATTCAAGTTGCCATGAGGAAGATAATGAACACCAAAATAGCTGAAGACACTCTAGTGAGACATCACGTTCTTGACATGATTAGCAACATCAATGAGGTTGAGGTATTGGGAGGTGAGATTAATGTAGAAACGCAAGTTGATATGATCCTCTAGAGTTTGCCTTAAAGCTATGAGCAGTTTTGGCTAAATTATAATATGAATTAGTGAGTTTATACTCTATCCGAGTTCTTAGCTATTTTGGTGTCAGCTGAAGGCCTCTTTCAAGAAAAGAACCAAGCTTTAGTCACAGTCAAGGCTCTGGATTCCTCTTCTAAGCCTAAAGCGGGAAAGTAGAAGAAGAAAGCCCAGAAGTTTGCTAGTCATGCACTCAAGCCTGACATCGCAAAGAAGAAGAAGCCGAAAGGCAAGTGCTTTAAATGCGGCAAGATGGGGCATTGGGATTCAGACAGTCCAAAGATCAAAGGTATGACTATTTTCGCATTTATTACTAAGACATGTTTAGCGGTGATTCTCACAGATGCCTGGTATGTGGATTCGGGAACCACTGATCATGTTTATAATTCTTTGCAGTGGTTTCAGGTAACCAGGAGGCTTAGAAGTGGCGAATTAGAGCTCTACTTGGGCGACACTACAAGAGTGTCAGTTGAAGCAGTGGGAGTAGTTAGGATATATTTCAAAAAGTCTGTTTTGATTTTAAAGAATTGTCTTTATGTTCTGAGTTTTAGAAAGAACTTAATTTCAGTTTCTAAACTCATGTTGGATGGTTATAAGTTTAGTTTTTCTAATAAATCTGTTATTTTTAGAAAGAAAGAGAAACTTATTTGTTCCGATTTATTAGTAGATAATCTATTTTTATTAAAAGCTAACTCCCCTATTGCGCAAAACATAGAAATAAATAACGCATCATTAAATTATAATAAGAGGAAAGAACCTTCTGAGATGAACCAAACATATTTTTGGCACCTTAGACTATGTCATATAAACCTTAGTAGAATTCAAAATTTGGTCACAGATGGTCCTTTAGGTTCATTAGAAGTTGACAATTACTCAACTTGCGAATCCTGCTTAGAAGGTAAAATGACCAAGAGGCATTTTAAGGCCCAGGGGTATTGGGCCAAAGAAGTGTTAGAACTGGTTCGTTTTGTTTTGTGTGGACCTATGGCTATTCAAGCGAGAGGAGGTTTCAAGTATTTTTTGATATTCACAGATGACCACTTGAGGTACGGGTACATTTACTTAATGCGCCACAAGTCTGAGTGCTTTAGTAAATTCAAAGAGTATCGGGCAGATGTAGAGAAACATCATGGTAAGAGTATCAAGACATTATGATCAGATCGTGGTGGCGAATACCTTTCAGGCAAATTTAGAGACTATCTGTTAGAGGTAGGAATTCAATCTCAGTTATCTGCACCTGACACACTCTAAAAAAATGGTGTAGCAGAACGGAGAAACAGAACTCTTATGGAAATGGTTAGGTTGATGATAAGTTATAGTGAATTGCCTAATTCGTTTTGGGGATCTTCCTGAGAAACACTGACTTACATTCTTAATGTTATACCATCTAAATCCATGTCTTCAACCCCTATAGAGTTGTGGATGGGACACAAGCCCAGTCTGAGACATTTCATAATTTGGGGTTGCCAAGCACATGTGCTTAAGGCTAATGTGGGTAAGTTAGATTCAAGAACAAAATTAATGTTGTTTCTAGGTTATCCCAAAAGAACGAAAGGTGGTTTATTTTATAGTTCTAAAGATCAGAAGGTGGTAGTTAGCACTAACGCAAGATTTTTAGAAAATGACTATATTCTAGATCACAAGCCTAGTAGTAAGATCGTACTAGAAGAATTTAGGGGAAATTCAAAAACTCCTGTTGCACCAGTACAAGTAGATACACCACAAGATACTGCATAACCTGTCACATATAATGCGCCTACATAGGTGGTGCCTCGTCGTAATGGGAGGGTTGTGAGAATCTTTGGATTTAGTTCCCGATTAAGGAAACAGATCTGGTCCTGGCCAAACTAAAAATCTCACTTTCATGTTATGTATTCTAGAATCAGAGACTTTCGTATTTCCCATGAGCAGATCTAGGCTTATAGATGTTCGATCTATTAAACGACACGTAAAAAATTAAATCTTTAATTTAAAGTGGAACATAAAGATTATACCTTTGTAGCGTGTCCTCGAAGTAAATAAGAAAACCAAGCGAAATCCACCACAGAATCCCTCGAATGACTCCAATACCCCCAAAGTTTTGTGGGAAACTACCTACGGGGTGGATCTAGCAATGAACAAGAAGCCCACAAGAAACCGGCGTTGAAAAACTCAAATATGCCCAAACATATCTAGCTCGAAGACCTGCCACCGTGAGCACCGTGAACCACGGGACTTCCCGCGAGCAAATGAAGCTCTGACCGCAATTTGGATGTAGAACACCGTGAATCGATAATCTCAAGACTACGATCTACATGGCAGTTTTTGGATCAGCGTGCCGGAATTAAGATCCGATTACCGGAAAAATGAAAATGGTGAAGGCGCTAGAAACTAACAGTGACGATGGAAAAATAAAACCCGGGAGCTGCTAGATTAAACTATGGGCTGAGTTTTCAAAGAAGAAAGATTACTAAGCCGACTTAGACAGAGATCTTCAATGAAGAAGTTGAAGTTCTCTCTCTAGGTTACTCTTTCTCTCTAGGCTATGCCTCTCAAGTTTCTTATGTCTTGAAATGTGCAAGACATTAAGTATTTATAAGGAGCTTCAAGGGAGACCTAGTGGGCTTTTGAGTTGGCATTTCTAATTAGATTTAATTGACTTTCTTAGTCTTCCCTAGACTAGTCAATTCTCAATTATCCCAAGGATTATTTATTCGACCCACTTCGTCAATTAAATATTAATCGACCCAAGGATTATTTCGTAACCCACGTTGTCAATTAAATATAAAATTAACCCAAGGGTGAATTTTATTTAATCCACTTTGCCAATTAATCTAATTTATAATTAATCGTACCACTAACGGATCAATTATGGAACTACCACTCAAAAACAAAATTACTTTGCGCACATTTTATTAATTCTCCTATCTCCCCACATCAAAGATATAGGCTCATCAATTCATCAATTTACTAATAAATTAATTCATCAACTTTTTACTATCCGAGACTAGTACCATTCGACCTTATCATTATACCGAACATAAGTCCACCGGCTTGGTTTAGTATAATAATCCTTACGAGCTCATCTCGGGAGCACCATCAACCCGGATTAACCGGTATATGGATTCCTTTCGACAAGCAAGGCACATCAAGAAGTCAAACACGCATACCCAACTTACCGAGATCTAGGCCTCAATTGACTGCTCCCTATGGCAAATCAAAGTACACTATGTCTAACTCTCACGTCCGTTCTAGTCTAGGGATTAAGAGATTAGAATATGAGGTTTGAATTAGCTATAAAGGTCAGTACAAGTTAATTCAATCCGAAATAGGTCATGCCCAATATGCTCTGGGCACATCAGTATGATTTAATTAGTCTAGACAAACTAATTTCTAAATCATGCAATAACCTAAACCGATAGTATGTTTAAACTGTCTCGATTATGAGCGTTATATCATAAATTCAACCAATGATAAGATCTATTATGCTACACCCGGCACCTTATCATCTATACATATGATATAAAGGAACTATTAATACTGAAACACAATCGATATGTAAATTGGGTATTAGTTTTTCATACAAGCAAAACTTTTCAGTATTCAAAACTAACACCCGGAGCGCATGAACCAGACCCGATTAACTACAATGAGGCTCTGCGAGATAAAAATACAGAATATTGGCAAAAAGCAATTATATCCGAGATAGAGTCTATGGGCTATAATCAATTTTGGGAGCTTGTAGACTTGCCTAATGATTTTAAACCCATTAGATGCAAGTGGGTCTACAAAAGAAAGAGATGACCGATGGAAAGGTTAAAACCTTTAAAGCTAGATTTGTGGCGAAGGGGTATACTCAGAAAGATGGTATCATTATGAGGAAACCTTTTCCCTAGTAGCTATGCTTAAGTCGATCTGGATTCTCTTAGCCATTGCTACTTATTTAGATTATGAGATTTGGCAGATGGATGTCAATACAGCTTTCCTTAACGAAAGTCTTGAGAAAACCATCTTCATGCAGCAACTAGAGGGATTCATCCCTAAAGGCCAAAAGCATAAGGTTTGCAAGCTTAAGAGGTCTATCTATGGACTCAAGCAAGCATCCAGATCTTAGAATATCAGGTTTGATGAGGTAATCCAGTCCTACGGATTTACTCAGTGTACAGATGAGCAGTGCGTGTACCGCAGACGTAACAGGAATAGCGTGGTGTTTCTTGTACTTTACGTAGATGACATCCTATTTATTGGAAACAATAAGAAAGTGTTATCAGACATAAAGGCATGGTTGTCCAAGCAATTTGATATGAAGGACTTGGGAGAAGTTTGACATATCCTTGGGATCAAGATTATTTGAGATCATAGAAAACATTCGCTGACGTTCTCCCAGGCTTCATACATAGATACGATTCTGGCTCATTTAACATGCAGAACTCCAAAAAAAAGTTTTCTACCTTTCAGACACGGAGTGCATCTATCTAAATAGCAGTCTACAAAGACTGTTAAGGAGATAGAAGCTATGAAGACAGTTCCTTATACCTCTATAGTAGGAAGTCTCATGTATGCAATGTTGTGTACAAGACCTGATATTTGCTATGCCATTGGCATGGTTAGCAGATATCAGAGTAACCTCAGAAAAACTCATTGGGAGGCTGTGAAGTGCATCCTCAAGTATTTACGCAGAACGAGAGACCAAGTTTGGTCAATCAGGTGCAAGAGCTGGTTCCAAGGGGTTATACAGAATCTGATTTCCAAGGCGATAGGGACAAGAGTAATTCTACCTCTGGGTTTGTGTTTACTTTGGGAAGTGGAGCCATAGTTTAGCAGAGTGTTAAGCAGAAATACGTGGTGGACTCTACCATGGAAGCTGAGTACATTACAGCCTCAGAGGAAGTAAAGGAAGCAGTGAGGCTCAAGAACTTCTTAGTGGATTTAGACGTAATTCCTGGTTTGCAAAAGTCGATCACAGTGTACTGTGACAATAACGGTGCAATAGCGAACTTGAAGGAACCATGACGAGTAAGCACATAGAGTGCAAGTACCACCAGATACGAGATATCATTAAGAGGGAAGACGTGGTCGTGGCAAAGATAGCGTCAACAGATAACCTTGGAGATCCATTCACGAATACATTGACTGCAAAAGCCTTTGAGGCTCACGTGAAAGGTATGAGTATTAGATACTTAGCGGAGCCTTGACTGTTCTCTAGGTTTTAGTATAGCAGTAGATTAATATAATTAAACAGTTTTATACTTTAAGTGCAGCTTAAGTATTAGCAGGAGATTGTTGGTTTGAATACTAAAAGCTTTTTTTGTATGAAAATTTTTTCCCAGATTATATTTCGATTGAATGTTTTAGTTAAATTGTTTTATGGTTTTACATATGTTGTCCTCTTATATAGTGTGACTAGATGATGAGGTGTCTGATATGACACAGTAGATCTCATCATTGGTTAAAGTCATGATATATAAATTAGGTTCGTGACTGAGACAGTTTGGATATACTGTCGGTTTAAGTCATTATGTGATTCTGAGATTAGTTTGTCTAAACTAATTGAATAATATAGGTGTGCCTGGGGCATATTGAGCATTACCGTTTAGGATTGAATTAACTTATAGTGTACTTTAGTAGTTAATTCAAACCTTGTATTATATCTCTTAATCTCTAGACTAGAACAGGCATGAGGATTAAGCATAGTGTACTTTAATTTGTCAATGAGTGCGGTCAGTTGAGGCCTATATTCTCGGTAGGGTGTAGGTGCGCTTGTTTGATTGCTTAGTGTGCTGTGCTTGTCGAAAGGAAACCATGTACCAGTGTGTTCGAGGTGATTGTGCTCTCGAGATGAGCTCGTAAAGTTTATTATACTTAACCCGGCCGGTGGACTTATGTCCGGTATAGTAGTAAAGTCGAGTAGTACTAATATCGGATGAGAAGAAGTTGATTAATTAATTTATCAGTAAATTAATAAATTGATGAGCACTATATCTTTGACGTGGGGAGTTTAAAGAATAATTAAATAAATAGTTCCGAAAATAATTTCGATTTGAGCGGTAATTCTATAATTAATCCGTTAGTGGTACGATTAATTATGTGTTGGGTTAATTAACATAGTGGAATTAATTAATTAATTAATTAATCCTTGAGTCAATTAAGTATTAGGAAATCTAGAAGAGATTTGGAAAATAATAAACCCAAGCCCAATAAGAAGCCTAACTCAAACCCACTTAAGGTATCTCTTGTAGCTCAATAAATAGACACAAGGGTCAACGATACCAATAGACAGATCTCATAAGTTGTCAAGACAAGAAACTTAGAGAGAGAAATTCTATGAGAATTTAGAGAGAGAAAGAGAGAGCTTGTACGTGCAGTGGGTTTGTCGAGTAAACCCCAGCGGCGGTGACACTTCCTCTCAGCGGTGGTGATGGCTCACAGTGGTGGTCGACGGTGGCTCTCGGTTGGACCTCCCGGCGGCGGCGGCACGGAACCGAGACTCGAACGGGTTTTCCAAGGTGCTGGTTTTTTGTTGGTGCTAATTCAACCTGTTCGTTAGATCGTTGCTGACACAGTGTATGAGCTTGTCTCAGAGTCATACAAGAGAATTCTTAAAGGACACGCTTCAAAGTCGAATCTTTAACTTCTGCTTTTAATTTAGATTTATTTTGTTGTGTGACAAATTAGAATAAGGTAAAGCAAGATCCTATGTTCGTGTGATATTTCAAAAGGGTTTGAATTGGATTTCACGAGCTTCTGGGCCTGAAAGGAAGTTTTCAATTCTTGATGCTTTGCAAGAAAGTGAAATTTTTTATTGGGCCCGGAAAGATAATTCCTCCACTAAGGACCCAACCCACTATAAATAGGATCCTCTAGTCAATATTGTTGGGTCTATGACAAGAAATAGGACAAAGAAGATACAAGAGGCCTTGCAACTTATTATCGAAGAAGCCCAACAACAGGGCCAAGCCCAACTACCACTCTCCGAGCCCAAGATCGAAAATCTGACTTGTCTTAAGAAAGATATCCTCGGAGAAAAGAGTAACTGAAGACTTGAAGCCAAATAAAGGAGAAGAATTCGGTCAATATTTGACAAGATTTCACGAGAGTCCAAGTCTAATAGAGGATCACGAAATCACCTCCATTTTCCTCTTCGAATAGGATTGTTTTTATGTTTCCTAGTTCGAGAATGTTTTGTAAGTCTATCCTATTACTAATAGGATAACATGAGTTTTCTCTTCTTTAGTAGGTTTAATTGTGCTCTATGATTAACCAAACTATACGGTACAATCATAGTTCAAATATGTTTTGTTTTACACTCACCATTTCAATAGGATTGGATGATTTCTTTTTAGACTAGGAAGAGAGGAACTTGTAGCCTATAAATAGGCCTTGTAACCACGAAATTCAGTAAATGGTTGAATATATTGATAGCTTTTTTGTGCCTAAAAGCCTTCATAATTCTCTCTCAATGTCTAAAGTTTTGGTTGAGCTTTACCCCTAGTTCAAGTGTTAAGCTAAAACCCTCTCACAAACCACAGCTCCATCAACTTCCCCGTGAGCATACCAAATCCACAAAACCCCTGTTGATTTGATTATTCCGCTAATCAATTTAATGTCTAGATAAGGAAAGAATAGGTAGAAAGATCAGACACTCTGTAGGACTTCTTCAAGAATAGATCAACCTGATACCTTCGCTACCATCGGTAACCTGTCTCCCTTGAAGGATCGTCATCATAGGTCGTGTATCTTTCTCTATTAGCAGGTACCAAGATGAAGTACTATGTGATGTGACACCAACGGATACATCACACATACTTCTAGGTCTCCCATAGGAATACGATCGCAGGACTACATATGATGTCTTCAGAAATGTTACCATTTTTGTTTTGATAAGTGTCTATACACTCTGAATCCTCTTTCTAGAAAATAGATTGTTCAAGCCCTTAAATAGATGAAATCTGCCAAAGCAAAAAAAAAAAAAAAAAATGCTAAGGTGTGTATAAAACATAAATGGGCTGGCAAAGGACAACGAGAAACAAGCCACTGGGAATAGTGCTACTTCTCAAATTGTTCGAACAACATTGTGCCGATTATCAGCAATAGCCTTTACCTAAATGGCTATCAAAGAGAGAGTTCAAAAAATGACTACACGCACGTTTCTTTGAACGAAATTTTTACTTTGAATCACTATATATATATGTGTTAGGAGATCACTTACCACCTATAAGTGATACTTCTAACTTGAGCTTGATATTTTTGTTACCAAATTTAGAGGACCAGTTATTCATAGTCAAGATACCAAGTGTATCAACGGTGACAACTAAATCACAGTCTGTCCAACCTCGGGATCATCTGCTACTGTCCATTCCAGCAATCACACCTTCAGATTTGAGGACAAATACTTTTGAAAAAAGGGGGATGATGAGAAATCATGGGTGCACATGGTTTAAGAAGCAAGAAGCCAACTTAAAATGAGCAACAAGATTTCCAAGTTGTTCTTAAGACTCTTTAAACCTTCATTTAAAGAATAGTTTTCTTGTTTCTGTAATTTAAGACATATGCCACTATATGTGGGCCAAGGTCATTTTTTTACTTTGTTGTTGAGTCTTTGGACTTTGAAAGGGTTTTAGATTCTTTTGGATTAGTTATACCTTTCATTAAGTCCAAAAGCTTAGGTTACTAATTGGGTTGTAAGTTTAGGCTCAAATGAGGCAGCTTAAGTTCAATAAGCCCATTAGTTTAGAGTTCTTTATTTTCAGTAAATAATTGGCTATTCTTATAGGATAATATTAGAAAAATATCATCAACTAGTGTTCACACTAGATAAAGCTAGTGTTCACACTAGAGTAGTAGTTTCAACCCTTCTCTAGTTTGGATTCCTGTTGAGATTCAAAATCTAGGAAGAGAGGGTCCTTGTAACCCTAGTGTGGCCAGCCAACATCCTCTCTACCCTCTATAAATAGAGAGGCTAGCCACCACTAATAATAGTTTTTTTTGTTAAATTTTAATAATTTGGTTTTACTTTGAACGTTTGTTCATTGTACAGGAAACTTAGGTTTTCCTTAGGGTTAAGACAATAGTGTATCTTGTGTTTTTATCTTAAAGACTTTATCTTTTGATGACAACCCCTTGAGGAAATCAGATTACCGATGATAGCGTTGTGTTGGGTTAATCTACGGTCAAAGGATGACCAAGAGTTGTCCGATCTTGTTAACTATTATCTATGTTATCAAGGGTTTATGGGATTGAATGGCGGAAACAATCAAAACAATTAAAGGGGGCACATGAATGATTACCCTTTCATATGAATGAAGGGGGCAGGTGAAGTGGCTTATGGATAATTTAGTTCTCACGCGAACACGACTTAGTAGTTCAACTTATAACTATAAACCAATGAGACAAATTTATGAAGACTTTTATCACACAAAAGCTATCAATTGAATTCAAAATCTCTCCATGATTCGTGGGTATAGATGCCTATTAATAGGCTATAAGTATCCTCTCTCCATTATCTAAAAGGTAATCTCTAATTCTAGCGAAAGAGAGATTATAAAAATAAATCCTATTCTAACTCAATAAGCCTTATAGTTTTGGCCATTAAGCTAGTGTTATAAGAAAAAAACAATTATCATATTGGAAATAGGATACACTGATACACTTAGAAAAACTTCTAGAACTATGAAACATAAAATATAATAAAAAAGAAAAAGGGTTTTTAGAGAGAAGCATGTGTTGGGCTTAGGGAGCTTAGGACTTCACACGAATTCCTTCTAACTTTTTAGCCCAATTGATCTCCTTTATTTGGGCTTCAGTCCTTCAATTACTATTCTCTTTAAGTCCATCTCCCATTAGATACGTCAGGTTAATGGGCTTGGGCCTTGAGTTGAGTAATTGGGCTTGGGCCTGTTGTTGGACTTTTTTTGATAATAAGTTGCAAGACCTCTTGCATCTTTTTTGTCTTAGATCCAACAATATTATTGACAAAGAAACCCTTTTACAGGTTTTGGGTTCTTAGCCTCAATCCCATATGGCAATTTTGTATTTCTGTCTTTCCCGCCAATGGCATGTGTCATTCCTCAAATGGAAGTGTGAGCTGCGAAATTCATGTCTGTGGATTGGTCTTGATCCATTTTGACATTTTGATGTCCTCGTCAATATCTTTTGAAGGCTATTCTAAAACGCTGTCAATCATCAACACGATTATGGAGAGATTGTGTCCATCATAGCCAACATATCCACAAGTAACAACCTATCTATAGAATTAAAAAGATTTTCAAAAGGAAATTCTCTCCTCCAGAGGAACACCCATATTTGCTATCAAGAATTCCCATCACTTCACATAAAAAATTTATGCATTGCGTATCAGACAAACATATAAAAAATTTATTCTACTTAGGATCACGTATCTAGACCACTACTACGAAAACCATATATTATTTCTCAAACATGCTAACAATAGTACATATATAAATCATTCACAACACACATTCAAATTTATTAGGTCGTAATTAAGGTTAGTGCTCTTGCCTGGTTCTATAGCAATAGATTTTCCCTTCTTATTTGTCATCATTGTGTGAGGTGATTGTGTGCTCCTATGAAGATGGTGATACAACTACGCCGTCTAGGGATTTAGGGTTTGGGTATTGTTGTGAATCAGGCAAGAAAGTCAAATCTGGGCCAAGAGTGCTGGTGGTAAGGCGACTGTGGGTGGGGTGAGATTGAAGAAAAGACCACTAGAATATTTTCACCGGGGGGGAGGGGGTGTTGGAGTTAAATACATAAACTATGCTTGTATTGTACAATTTCCTAGATTAATATATCGATTTATATTTTGGTTATAATTTGTTGTGCATTAATTGTCCATTTGTATTATGTAATTAGATGATGAGGTGTCTTGTGTGACACAGTAGATCTCATCATTGGTTAAAAGACATAATATATAAATGAGGTTCGTAACTGAGACAGTTTTGGACAAACTGACGGTTTAGGTTATTATGTGATTCGGATAATTGGTTTGTCTAAACTAATTGAATTATATAGATATGCCCAGGGCATATTGAACTTGACCTTTAGGAGTGATTTATCTTGTACTGATTTAATAGACAAATCGTTCCTTGTATTCTATCTCTTAATCCCTAGACTCGAGCGGGAATGAGGATTAGACATAGTGTACTTTGATCTGCCAAAGGGTGAGGTCAATTGTGGCCAATAGTCTCGGTAGGTTGGGTGCGCGTGTTTAGTTACTTGGTGTGCTGCTACTTGTCGAAAGGAAACCATATACCGATGCGTCCGGGGTGATGGTGCTCCCGAGATGAGCTTGAAATGTTTATTGTACTAAACCCGACCGGTGGACTTATGTCTGGTATAGTAAAAAGGTCGAGTGATACTAGTCTCGAAATTAAAGAAGTTAATTAATTAATTTATATTAATGAGTACTATATCTTTGATGTGGGGAGATTATGAATATAATTTAATTAAGTTGTTATGAAAGCAATTCTGGTGTAGGATGGTAGTGCCAAAATTAATCCGTTAGTGGTACGATTAATTTTGTAATGGGTTAATTGAATAGGTAGAATTAATTAATTGATTAATTATTCCTAAGGGTTAATTGAGTAATTAACAAAGTGGAATTATTTAATTAATTCCTAAGGGTTAATTAAGTAATTAACAAAGTGGAATTATTTAATTAATTAATTAAGTCTTAAGTTTCAATTGGAATTAGGAAATCCTAGAGATTAGGAAATCTAGTAGGATTTGGTTTATCCTATCAGATTGGTTACCTAATTGGATTTGGAAACTAATTCATTACCTAAACCCATTAGGAAGACCAATCCTAAACCAACTTAGGGTCTCTCTTGTAACTCTATATATAAACAAGGGATTAGCTATTCAAGATACACAATTCAATAGATTCACAATTCAAGAATCTAGAGAGATAAAATCCTAGAGAGAGAAATAATATTCTCCCTCATAGTCGGATTTAAGGACCAAAATTGCGGCAGCCCTATTGTCTTATTGGCCGGATTTTCTTCATTGTTTTCCGGCGAGAATTTTATAGACTTGGGCGGCGGTGCGTGTTGGTTTTATCTCGAGCCTAGGCGGCGCGTGAAGGTCACGCGTTTGGCGGTGGATTTGCTGAATTTTTCTGGAAAATCTAGTTGTGTTGATTGCTGATCAATTGACTTCTAGATCATTGCCCACACAACGAGAAGTCAAAGTCTTGAGTCATACAAGCGATCACCCAAGTCACGCTTCAAAGGTACTTTTATAAGATTCCGCTTTTAAAATAAATTTTTGTTGCATGGTAAATCGAGCAAGTGCAAACCCAAATCCTATGTGGCAATCCTTTCAGGGGGGGGGGCTCTGTTAGTTTGAATACTGAAAGTTTTGCTTGTATGAAAACTATTTTCTCAGTTTATATATCGAGTTAAATGTTTCAGTTAAATACTTTGTGTTTTACATATGTAGACCAATTATATCGCGTGATTAGATGATGAGGTGTCAGGTGTAGCACAGTAGATCTCATCATTGATTGAAGTCTTGAAATATAAATTAGGCTCATTGTTGAGACTGTTTGGACATACTGTCAGTTTAAGCCATTATGTGCTTCTGAGATTAGTTGGTCTAGACTAATTGAATCCTATAGGTATCCCCGGGGCATATTGAGCATGACCGTTTAGGATTGAATTAACTTGTACTGTTCATTAGAATTCGAACCTTGTATTATATCTCTTAATCCCTAGATGAGAATGAGCACAAGGATTGAGCATTGCGTAATTTTGATTTGCCAAAGAGTGCGGTTGCTTAAGGCCTATAGTCTCAGTAGGTTAGCTGTGTGTGTTCAATTGCTTAGTGTGTCATTGCGAGTCGAAGGAAACCACGTATCGGTGCATCCGGGGTGATGGTGCTCTAGAGATGAACTTGAAATGTTTATTATACTAAATCTAGCCAATGGACTTTATGTCCGGTATAGTAATAAAGTCAAGTGGTACTAGTCTCAGATAATAAGAAATCGATAAATTCATTTATCAGTAAATTAATAAATTGACGAGCACTATATCTTTGACGTGGAGAGAATAAAGAATAATTAATTTAGTGGTTTCGAAAGCAATTTTGGTTTGAATAGTGGTTCCATAATTAATACGTTAGTGGTACGATTAATTATGTGTTGGGTTAATTGATAAAGTAGAATTAATTATTTAATTAATTAATCCTAAGGGTCAGTTAGTAAATTAACAAAGTGAAATTAATTAATTAATTAATTAAGTCTTCAAGTTCAATTAGAATTAGGTAATCTAATTGGATTTGGAAACTAATTGGCTTTGGTAACTAATTGAGATTAGGAAATTAGTAAATCCAAAGCCCAACAAGAAAGGCTTAACTCAAGTCCACTTAAGGTCTCCCTTGTAACTCTATAAATAGACAAGAGATTAGCAATAATTAAGACAAGCAATTCATAAGTTTTCATAGAGAGAGAAATTAGATTAATTCTTCATCGAAGTCGGTTTTTCTTCCTCCAAGCGGCAGCATCAATTCCTGAGCTAGCGGTGGCGATTTCTTTCATTGGTGACCGGCGGCTCGTGGGATTGGAGTAGGTGGCGTGTGGAGTAGTCAGCGTCGGCAAGTGGATCGTGCAGCGGCGTGTGGAGGGCGGCGGACTGGTTTTCCGAGCTGGATTTTCCTCCAGCAAGATATTGTGTTGGTTTCGTTTTGCTGATCCGTTCATTTGGTAGATAACTGCCAACACAGTTTCCGGACACGTCTCAAAGTCATACAAGTGAATCCTTGAGTACACGCTTCAAAGGTCAATTCGTTTTCTTCTGTTTCATTAGAATTATTTTGAATGCGTAATAAATCGAATAAAGTAAAACTAAGATCCCGTGCTAGTGTGGTATTTCAAAGGGTTTGAATCATATTACACGAGCATTTGGATTTGGTTGAGAATCTCCGATTCTGGAATGCATTGCACGAAAGTGAGATTTTTTACTGGAACCGGGCAGATAATTCCTTCAATTGGTATAAGAGCTATGGTTTTGGTTTTGCTTCATTCGATTTATAACATGGTTTTATTGCAGGTGGTTTTTTGATATACTGACTATTATGGTTGCATTTGTATCTTTTAATTAAACTTCGGGACATGTCCGGATGGTTTTTTATATGAATGCTTCTAATAGTCAAACCATGTGCTGGAAGTCGTGTAGGATTAAATTAAATCTACAGTTGAATTTTTTTTTATGTAAATTGTCGATTTATTTTTCCTAGAAATTAAGCCTTGTATTTAGAAAATTTATGTAATCGAAGACGTTGTTGTGGGCAACTTGAACTCGTGGGTTTTGGTTTATAATTTTTTGGGTGATTCTAAGGATTACGTAGAAAACTGAGAAAACCCAGGTGAGTTGCAAGAAGACCAAATAATGAGTGGGAACAAAATAGAAGACTCGGAAGGCGACGCTAGCGAAGGAATCGCCGGCAGAGGTTGCTAACAAATGGGACGTAGGACGTGAACGCTGTGTGCCTAGCAGCCAAAGCGCCGCGCCGCACAGGATACGCAGCACATCACTACGCACAGGCCCAACGCGAGCAGCCTGCGAGAATGCGTGCGAGCGGCCCGGTCCGACCGGGTACGCGTCAGGCCCATTTTTTTGAGATATTTTTTGAGATCTAGATTTTAGACTCAATCCATCGGAGTGACGTGACGGGACACGAGACAAGGCAACGGATGGAAGCAATTAAAACCATAATAGTCGGGAAATTTAGTTTACGCATTTATTTCCTGTTTTTATTGTTTTAATTATTATTTGCATGTTTTAGTTTTGTGTTTTATTTTACGCATGACTAAAGCATGTTGGTTTTATGTTGCATATAACTTAGGATTACTTAATTACATGTTAAAATCGAAAAAACCATCATTTTAAGAATCTAAATGGGAGCGGGTTGGTTAATATTCCCATGGCCTCTATTACGAATTCATAAGTGATGTGGATGGACTTGCGCGTTGGCATTAGAGTATTCCTCTATAACGAATGTGTCTAATCCATAAGATCACTAGATTGAATTTCTAAGTAAGATGACTATAGTAAGTTAAATTGGAGAATGTGATACCCTCTCTAACTGAGGCACACTATCCTAGGTAACGAACTTAGATGTCATGCAATAGAACAACACTTAGTGTACAATTTGTAGTATTTCTCCCAACGAGGTTACACTGCTCTTGTGTACGGCCAAAAGCACTGACTATTCATTTTATTAATCAATAGATCTTTTGATTAGATAGTGAAATTAATGAACTTGGTTATTCTCAAACGAATGAGGACTAGCATAAACGTTCACACTAACGTGACTTGCACGAATCCCGGTGAACGAGATGTCAATGGATTTAAATATTGTTTTGAGGGATTTTACAATATTTTGGTTCGAATTTGCATATGCTTTGAAACATTCTCTATTTGTTTATTTTACATTTTTTGATATGGCATTGATCCTTTAGCTGTCATATTAAAAGAAAACAAACTAACTAATCAAAACTACATCGATTGGAAACACAATTTAGACATTGTTCTGATGGCTGAGCAACACAAGTTCGTGCTCACATAACCGTGCCGAGCCGCGTTTAATGACCAGTCTACTAATGAACAAAGAGAAGTATATCAGAGGTGGAGAAAGTCTAATGAGATGGTGCGGTGCTACATTCAAACTTCTATGTCGAATGTTCTGCAACATCAGCATCAAGCGATGCTCACTTCCTCAGACATGATGATAAATCTCAGAGAGATGTTCGGATATCAAGCTCAGGATGCTAGGCAAGTGGCTATGAGGAAACTCATGACTACTAAGATGACAGAAGGCATTCCTGTGAGAGATCACGTGCTTGAAATGATTAGCAACTTCAATGAGATAGAGGTATTGGAAGGAGAGATTGATCATCAGTCTCAAGCTGGCATGAATTCTCTAGAGATTGCCTTAGAGCTTTGAGCAGTTTTGGCTAAACTACAATATGAACCAAAGGGATTATACTTTGGCCAAGCACTTAGCAGCATTGGTGTCGGCTGAAGTTAAGAGAAAAAGAAAGCTTAAGTCTCTGTCAAGGCTTCGGGATCTACTTCTAAGTCAAAGACTGAGAAGAAGAAAAAGAAAGCCAAGAAGACTGTCAATCATGCGCCTAAGCCTAAGGCAAAGAAGAAGAATCTGAAAAGCAAGTGCTTTAAATGCGGGAAGATGGGACATTGGAAATCGAACTATCCAAAGCTTAAAAGTACGACTAATCTTGCCTTAATTATTGAGACATGTTTAGTGATGATTCCCATAGATACTTGGTGTATGAATTCAGGCACCACTGACCATGTTTGTAATTTCTTGCAGGGGTTCCAAGTAACCCGAAAGTTTAGAGAAGGCGAGCTGGATGTCTACTTGGGAGACACTACGAAAGTGTCAGTTGTTGCAGTGGGAGAAGTGAAGTTGAATTTCGAAAATTCTAATAGCTTAGTTTTAGAAAATTGTCTTTATGTTCCTAGTTTTAGAAAGAACCTTGTTTCAGTTTCTAAACTTTTAAAGAATGGTTTTGAGTTTATTTTTTTCTGATGAGTCTTTGTTTATTAGAATAAATAAGAAACTCACAATTTATTTATTCTAAAGCCGACTTCTCCTACTAGATATGCAACTGCAAATCAAACATCATTAACCATAATAAGAGGAAAGAACCTTCTGAAATGAACTAAACTTATCTTTGGCACCTGAGACTAGGTCATATAAACCTTAGTAGGATTCAGAGGTTAGTCAATGATGGAGCTTTGGGTTCATTAGAGATTGACAACTACTCTGTTAGTTTTGAATACATAAAAGCTATGGCTTGTATCAAAAACTAATATCCACAGATGACATATCATTTTGTTTCAGTATAAATTTGTTCCTTTATATCATAGAACTAGATAACGGGGTGTGGACAGACACAGTAGATACCGTTATTGGTTAAAGTATTGATATATAAAAAGTATGCTCGTAACCGAGATAGTCTGAACATACTATCGGTATAGGTTATTGTGTGGTTTAGAAATTAGTTTATCAAAACTAGTTTAAATCACACAGATATGCCCGGGGCATATTGAGCACGAACAGTTTGGATAGAATTGACTTATACTAATCGGCGTAGTCAATTCGGTCCTAGTATTCAGTCTCTCAATCCCGAGATTGGGACTGGCGTGAGGGTTGGATATCGTGTGCTTTGATTTGCCAAAGAGTGAGGTCAATTGAGGCCAATACCTCGGTAGGTTGGGTATGCGGTGTTTAGCTTCTTACGTGTCGTTGCTAGTCGGAGGAATCCACGTACCGGTTCGCCGGGTTGATGGTGCTCCCGAGATGAGCTCGTAAGGTTATTATACTAAACCCGGCCGGTGAACTTTATGTTCGGTATAATAAAAGGACGAGTGGTACTAATCTCGGAAACCAAGAATTCGGTGAATTAATTTGTCAGTAAATTGATAAACAGACGAGCACTAGATCTTTAATGTGGGGAGATAGAATAAAATATAATGGCGCGATGTAAAGTCGTTTTCGAGCGGTAGTTCCATAATTGGTTCGTTAGTGGTACGACCGATTATGCATTTGACTAATCGACAAGGTAAATTAATTAATCCAAAAGGTTTAATTAATATTTAATCGATAAAGTGAATTTAGAAATTAATTCTATTTTGAATTAATAAATTCTAAGGGTTCGATTAAATTAAATTAACAAAGTGGATTAAATAAATTAATTTAAATGGGTCGATTGGAGTTGATTAGTCGGGAAGATTTAGCGGTCAACGAAAGTCAAATTTTAAGGCCTAACTCGAGAGCCCATTAGGTCTCCAATCGAGCTCCTATAAATAGAATAACTTGAGACCAAAGAAAGCTAAGAAATCTTGCAAGACAAGTCTTGCACCTAGAGTAAGAAAGTTCTAGAGAGAGAACTTCTTCTTCTTGAAGTTATCTCTCAAAAACGAACTTGCTATCTTGCTCCTCGGATTGAACTCAGCCTAAAGATCATACCTTCTTCATTTGTGGGTCATTATTATCGGACTGCTGCTTATTTTCTCGCCGCTGCTTCAGGGTTTTCCGCCGGACTGGGTAATTATTTTTCCCGGCGCCAATTTGCTTAGCCTGCTGTCCGCGCGTTGATTCGACCATCATCACGTCGATCTCTGTTGGTGATCCGTGATGATGGTTGTCTAGATCACGGCTGGATGGTGGCTGAGTTCAAGCGGGCTGTTGGTGATTAAGTTCGGCAGTGGGTTATCTTCCTAGCAGCAGTTCGGCGCAAGTAGTCCAGCGAAAGGAATGATCAGATTTTAGGCAGAATTTGAGTTTAATTTGAAAGATTTCTTCGTGGGTTTTCGTGGGCTAAGCAAGTAAGCTTCGATAGATTATTGCCCACGCAATATTCGAAGTGTTCTTGGAGAATCAATTGGATTTCTTTTGGAATCGCAACAAAGAATTGGTTTTTCTGTAAGCAAGGGACTTCGCTTCAAAAGGTATAATCTTTAAATTCCGCTTTAATTAAAGATCAAATCTTTTGTGTCCCGATTAATAAATTAAATAAGTATAAGCCTAGATCCGTTCATGGGTAAACTAATTTGAGCCTGAGCTTGGTCGAAAGTTTTCGATTCTGGAATGCATTGCACGAAAGTGAGGTTTTCGATTTAGCCCGGGCTTGTTCAGTTTTCCTTCATACTCAACCTGCGAATTTTGCTTAGAAGGTAAGATGACCAAGAGGCCTTTGAAGGCAAAGGGGTATCGGGCTAAAGAAGTATTAGAGCTGGTTCATTCTGACTTGTGTGAACCAATGTCTATTTGAGTCAGGGGAGGTTTCAAGTATTTTGTGACATTCACAGATGACTACTCAAGGTATGGATACATTTATTTGATGCGCCACAAGTCTAAGTGTTTTGACAAGTTCAAAGAGTATCGGGCAGATGTGGAGAAACATCATGGTAAACGTATGAAGACACTACGATTAGATCGTGGTGGTGAATACCTATTAAGTGATTTTTGAAATTATTTAACAGAGGTAGGTATTTCAGTCTCAGTTATCTGCACCTAGCACACCCCAACAGAATGGAGAAATAGAACTCTTATGGAAATGGTTACGTCTATGATGAGTTATAGTAATTTGTCAAATTCGTTTTGGGGATATGCCTTAGAGACAGCTGCATATAGTCTAAATCTTGTATCATCTAAATCCGTGTCTTAAACCCCTGTGGATTTGTGGTATGGGCGAAAACCCAGTGTCAGACACCTCAGAATTTGGGGTTATCCAACACACGTGTTTAACGCAGATGCGAGTAAGTTAGATGTAAAAACAGAAGTAATACTGTTTATAAGATTCCCCAAAGGAACGAAAGGTGGTTTATTCTATACTTCTAAAGATCAAAAGGTGGTAGTTGGCACTAACACCAGATTTTTAGAAAATGACTATATTCTAGATCACAAGCCCAGTAGTAAAATCGTACTAGAAGAACTTGGGGGACAATCCACAACTCCTGTTGCACCAGTACAAGTAGATACACCACAAGATACTGTGCAAACTGTCACAGATGATGCACCTACACAGGTGGTGCCTCGTCGTAGTGGGAGGGTTATGAGACAACCTGAGAGGTGCGTGGGCTTGGGAAAATCCTCTAATTCGTCATAAACATTTGGTAGTCGATAAGTTTAGTCCTCAATGTTTAAATATTGAGCACATTTAGTCCAATTAACATTTTTAACACACACTTAACGGCTGGCATGATAACCGTTAAGTTTATGCCACGTGGCCTCCACGCATCATCCATGTGGCCGCCACGTGGATACGTGTCAGTCACGTAGCACAATTATTAAAAATAAAAAAAATTATAGAATGACAAATTTAGTCTAAAATTTTTTGAAAGTATCAAATTTAGTCCAAAAAGTTTATGAAAGTATCAAATTTAGTTATAAAAGTACCAACTTTAGTCTAATTAAAAGAATTTTGCATGCACTTAATGATAGTCTATTCCAAATCATTAGTTAGCGATTATTTTAGTATTATTTAGAAAATAATTATTTTTCAAAACCTAAACCTTAAACCCACCCTGATTAAAACGAGTCAACATGAGTTAAAACCGATTGATTTAGTGTGAAATAGTCAAAATTAAAAAAAAAAAAAACCATGTCAGCCATTAAGTGCTAAAAAACGTTAATTGGACTAAATATGCTCAATATAGAAATATTGAGGACTAAATTTGTCGACTACCAAACGTTTATGACTAAATTGACACCATGTCATACTATTTGGACCATTCTGCATTTATTCCAAATTAATTATAATCACTCAAGGAGTAATTTTGCAATTTTCGAAAATCCCTAATCCCTACCAAAGAATACCCGGTATTATTTCTGTCCATCTTTCGCCGGGAAAACATTTAATCTAAACCCTCCAACTCCCTCGGCTCCACAACGCCACCTCCATCGCCACAAATACAGACGGCAGCCAAATCCAGAAAGAAGATTCATCTGCCGCATTGCGTCCTTTGTGGCCGCTCCCCTCCGAAAAGTATCCAGGGCTAAGTCTAGACTCTCCTTTAGATGTCGTTTCGAAGCTGATGTTAGATTGATGCCACTCTTGTGCTCCTCGCCGGCCAGGGCGGTGTAGCTGCGACTGTACTCTTTTCTGCTTTCGTTTTCGTTTCTACTGATAGGAATACATGATGAACGCCCCAATAATTGGTATTCTTCCTTCCACCCCGCCAAAACTGAAACGAAAAATTACATGAGAAATATGTATTCTGGCTGTTTTTCTCCCCTTAGTTTTATCTGACACTATACACGTTTATGGTCCTATATGCACTCGAAAGTTTGAATTTGTTGCCGTTGGCTTTATGTGTGTTGTTGGTGATTAATTAATTTTGAAATAATTATGAATGTTGTTGGTGGGTTGTCTAGACCCCTTACAGGGGGATTTTCCAGAAGTCATAGAAGAGTTTCTGGAGCATGGGATTATGAAGTGCATTGCTTTCAATCGCCGAGGAACCCTTCTCGCTGGTATTCTTTGTCAATCTTTCCATCTTCCTAAATCTGTGTGCTTGGTTTTTTCATTTCTTTGTTTCGGGGGGGGGGGGGGGGGGGGGGGGGGGGGGGGGAGGGGCAGCATTACATTGTTCGTATTTTCTTTCATTTGGTTAGTGTTCAGATGGTTAGATAACAGAAAGATGCTACCTTTGTTTGCAGTTTCTTGCAACTATTCCTTCTGATATGGAATAATATAAAGGGTTGAAAACTTCAAATTTGTTTCTTTTTTGGTCTGCCGGATTTCAATATCTGAACCTTAATTCAGATAATTAGTAAAAACTAAGTAACTGAATTCTGTATCAATCAGAATAGTGTTTGTAGCACAAATGAAACATACAGCAAAATTTTACCTTTGAATTTATACCAAAACCTCCCAGTGTTCAAATGCCTATCTAACTGATTCTTTGGGTCATCAGTGATTGTTAATGTTCATTGAAACGCGATATTTTTTGAAAATTTTGTTGCAGGAAAGTTGGCTTCTGATAAATACTTTTGAGTAATAGCTTTAGTGAGCAATTTATAGAGTCTGGGATGCTTCTCAATTTACCTGGGCTTCTAACAGCTTGATTGAGAGTCTAGAGTCTTGATTATGTTATTTTATGCCATTTGCTCCTTGATATGCTAACCTCCTTATTTCCATTCATTGCATTTTCACCCATCTTATTCTCTTTTTATAGCCCTTCACTCGTTTAGGCATTACTGTATTTCATGCATGGATACCTTTCTGCCACACTCAAATGTATATTAGGAATAGAACTTTGTGCTTTTAAGCATTTATTATTTCACTGCACTTGTAGTCTTGGCAAATATGTGTTTGTCAGTACTTCATTGCTGAATTTCTAGTTTGCTGATATATGATCACAGCATTTGCTATTCTAGAGCTCCAAATAAGTTCAACAGGTCACCCATTTTCAGCTGTCATCGTTGGATTTTTTGTTTATTTCTTTTTCGGTAGGTTGAGCTTTTACTTTATACCTTTACAAAAAATGTTGTAGATACTTCCTTTGCGACTCAAAGGTAGCTTTTGTTTCTGCTTCTTAGACATCATATTGTCTTTCTGAATCTTGTCCTTAAGTATACTCTCTAGCTATCTGTGCTAAAGGACAAGGAAATTAGTTAAAAGGGGAGAAAAACTTGCCATCTGTCTCTTTCCTTGTTATTATAGAAGTCTATATTTCTGTGATTCTTTTAATACTTTTAATACTATTTTTGCCATGTGCATTGAGATTTTTATGATTATATCCATGTGTTTTCTACTTAAAAATTAATGTGTGTTTGACCTGACAGCTGGGTGCGCTGATGGAAGCTGTGTCATTTGGGATTTTGAAACTAGAGGTATTGCTAAAGATCTCAGGGATAAGGATCATCTCGCTGCAATAACGAGTATTTGTTGGTCCAAGTATGGCCGCAAGATACTGGCTTCTGCTGCTGATAAATCATTGACACTCTGGGATGTGGTCAAAGGTGAGAAGATAACACGAATAACACTTCAGCAGACACCATTACAAGCTCGTTTGCATCCAGGTTCCTCACCATCTATTTGCTTAGTTTGTCCCATTTCGTCGGCTCCTGTGATTGTTGATTTGAGTGCTGGTAGCACAACTGCCCTTCCTGTGTCATTAACTGAAACAAGTAATGGTCATGCCCTTCCACCACGCACTAAATTTTCCGATGGATCTGCACCTTTTACACCAACTGCAGCTTGCTTCAGCAAGTACGGGGATCTGGTTTATGTGGGAAATTCAAAAGGTGAAATACTTATAATAGATCATGGAAGTATTGAAGTCCGAGGCATGGTTCAAGTTCCTGGGGGCTCTGTGATAAAAAATATTGTATTCAGCAGGAACGGACAATATCTTCTTACCAATTCAAATGACCGCACTATAAGGATCTATGAGAACCTTCTCCCTTTGAAAAATGGGCTTAAGACTCTCAACGAGTGGAAGAGTGACTTAGATGAGGTAGATGATCTTGACAGATTGAAAGCTACTGGATCGAAGTGTTTGTCCCTTTTCCGAGAATTCCAGGATTCCATCACCAAAGTGCATTGGAAGGCACCATGTTTTAGTGGTGATGGTGAATGGGTCATCGGCGGATCTGCTAGTAAAGGCGAGCACAAGATCTACATATGGGACCGAGCCGGGTACCTTGTGAAAATCCTTGAAGGTCCAAAGGAAGCACTGATAGATTTAGCATGGCATCCTGTCCACCCCATTGTCGTCTCAGTTTCATTGGCAGGATTGGTTTACATATGGGCCAAGGATTATACTGAGAATTGGAGTGCATTTGCACCGGATTTTAAAGAACTTGAGGAGAATGAAGAGTATGTGGAACGGGAAGATGAATTTGATTTGATGCCAGATAGTGAAAAGGTAACTTCAGAAAGATGCTTTCTTTGGTTAGAGGTTCTCTGTTTCCTTCATTATGCTTCTAAGTCCATGAGTTCTTGTAGGTGAAAGAATCAGATGTCAATGAAAGTGATGATGTTGATATCATGACAGTGGAGAAGGATTCAACTTTTAGTGATTCCGATGCATCAGAGGAAGAGATACGTTTCTTGCCTGCTGATCCAATGCCAGATGCAACTGAGCAGGTGGACAAGTGTGTGGGTAGTACTTCTAAGTTGGCCGAGAGTACTCAGTCGGGATCCCCTCTTTCTGAAGAGGCTGGACAAAATGGACAGGCTCTGAAATATTCATCCAGTCCACTTGAAGGTAGGGTTACAATCTTAAAGCATAAACAATGATGGAGATCTATCTTAGCTGTTAATTAACTCCTGTCACTCGGTTTAAGAATATATCAATAAATAGGTTAACAACAACATTCGATAGGTGAACGATATCTGAAATCTGTATTTGTCCTCAGAAAGCTGCTAATAGCTCCTTTCTACCTATTTGACATAACCAAGTGTTCTGTGATCTGAGATTGACTGTATGACAAGAAATTCATAACAAATCAGAAAGTTTCCAGAGATTCGGCACCACTCTTTTCTTCTTCCTTCCTAAACTGTAAATTTGAGTAGAAGCTTCGCATTTGGAGTTAACGTGCTCATTAGTATTGTTGACCTAAGAAAGGGGAACTGATGCTTATTTAATTGGCACTAGGATGGAAAAAATTCTTACCCATTGCCTAAGGCACTCAGTTTAACAATTAACGAAAAACAGAAAGACATACTTCTTTTATTTACCAGAATGCTTTTGTTCCCCTTTTTGGGTGGTCTAACATGCCACCTTGAGTCGTTTTTCCAGGTAATCTGTTTTTTCATTTTTTAGGAATAGCCATCGATGACCAGGGAATGATGTGATGCAAAGATTCTTGATTATATTAAGAGATTTGATACATCGAATATATGAAATTTCAATATATAAAGTGAATTAGCAGATGAAGCTATTCGAGTTGAGTGCATTATGGGTTTATCATAGTTTGTGTGTAATCCTTGCGTTTTGACTTTTGACTTGAATTTAGGAATGGATAACTCTGCTGCCGAGGACACAGGAGGTACTCGCTTAAAAAGGAAGCGAAGGCCTTCAGATAAGGTGTTGGATTTGCAGGTTGAGAAGGTTAAGAAGCCTTCACAGAGGTTGAGACCGTCTGGTAAATGATCAGACCCAAATGAACTTCGACAGTTGATTGTTATCTAACTCTCATAAATTACTTGCAGCTTAGCTAACTCTTGAAAATATTTGTAACCCCTTAAAATTTATGTTTTCTATTAGATCTTTACACTTACAGCATAAAAAGTTTTCCCAGTAGGTCTAAATTGATTCTTTTTCTTAAGATGTTGTGATGGGTGGTGTTGGTTTACAAATATCCTCAGTCGGAACATCTGATTTTCTGTAGAATGAGGGGTCTGTATTAGCTGGTAACTGTAATTTGAAACTTATTCTGCTACTAATCATCAACATACATATATTATTGAAAATGAATGTCTTACAATTGACCACTGATGCCTTTTACTTACATCAGTTGCTTTCCTTGTAGTGCTGAGAATGGAAACGTTCTTCTCTTTCAGTATTTATGTTTAGGGATGGTGTTCCGGAGGTGGTTTAGCATGAGTTTTTTAGGACTAATAAAAGCTTAATGTTAATTCTTCCCATGCTGCTACCGGAGTCTTCACCAAAGTACTTGTGTAAAACAATTTTATCTTTAAGCATGAGGGTGTGTATATTGTGATTTACATGGTGTTTTGCTGTATATCCGATAATATCTTGTTTTAGCCACTTTTGAATTGCTATGCAAATGAGTTTATTTAGTTTAGTATCATGAGTAAAGTCGCAATATCCCCAAAACAGTTGGAAGAAGTAATGGGTGTTTAGCTATATCGTGTTGAAGACGTGGAAAAGTGAATGATGCTTGGTTATTCATGTGTCTTTTAAGCTGATAACATTGAGTTTCTTGGTTATTCACTTTGAAAATTGAAGAAGTGAATGATGCTTGAATGTTCAACTGCCAATTTTGAAATTTATTTTTTGCTACTATGTTTTCATGCGTATCTTTTGTGCATTTAAATTGGTGTTTTGAAATTTATTTTTTGCTTCTATGTTTTCATGGTTATCTTTTGTGCATTTAAATTGGTGGTTTGTTTTGGACAATAAATTACATGTAAGTTACCGATGCTGATACAATGAATTGCTGAAAAAATGGGGATATGTATGTATCTGTTGCTTCGTTAGTATGTTGTTTCACTTTTTCTGCTACTTTGTGTGAAATTGAACCAACAGCCACCCAGTTACAACTTAATGGAGAGCTCATCAAACTATCCTTGGTTGGTTTTTCTTTGCAGGCTTGAGATTTTCATATAAAGGTTGGGCAATACAAATCCTGTTACTTTTTTGTGGTTTTCTCTGTCCAGTTTTTTTTTGCAAATACTTGTTTACAAATGTTGTACATTAGTTTCCTTTATTACCCAAAATTTAATTGGAATACCAAGTACAATTCCCCTTTGAAATTTTTGGTTTGGCTCCAAATGCTACTTCATAATTAACAAGGGAGAGTATGAGATAAGATTTATTTGGGCTGTGATGCATCATTATAGGGGGTTAGTATATGGTGCACTTATAGGAGTGCGCGTCTTTTTTTTAACTGAATTACTATTTGTATAACAAAATTACTATTTGTATAAAAAAAATGTTCAAAATAACCTTAGAAGGTAAAAAATACTAATTTGTTGGTAAATTTGGGTAGAAAACGCAGCGAATTACGAATGTAAAGGGCAAGAAGCGCTAAATCGTAATGAAAATAAATAAAAAAAGTTAAAGTATAAAAAAATACCGTGAAAAAAACGTCAAACCATGACATTATTATGTAATGTAAACGTTAAAGTATGGCGTTTTACTGAAACCAAAACGCTAAAACGTAGCGATAGATGAGTCCAAAACGCTAAAGAGTAGCGAGGGAGGTATATCTCGCTCTTTAAAGTGTAGCGTTGTTCACTTTACTGGTTAGAAAAACAAAATGAACCCAAAATGCCGCACAATCCATATTTTTCCCAACTCAAACGCAAGAACCCTAAAAAAAAAACACGAAATCTTTTACACAATCCGGACGAAATTAGCGAAATGGACGCGGGAGGTGGTGAATCTTCTAGAGGTCATGGCGCGGGCAAATGTCCAATGTATATTCGGGTAAAAATTCCTTCAACATTTTAATATTTTGTCAAATTCATTTCGCACATTTATAAACGCATGGATCTGTTGTATTTGGGTAAAAAAACGTTGATGTTCAGCGTTTGGTAGGTTAGAAAACGCTTGTTTATGACGTTTTGGTACATGTGAAACGCTAAGCTGATGCGTTTCGGCCTTGGTCAAACGTTATTTGGCTGCGTTCGAGCAGTAAATAAACGCTAGAGCGTAGCGTTTTGGTATAATGATAACGCTTATCGGCGGCGTTTCCCTCGTACTAAAACGCAATGTTTCGGCGTTTAGAGCGTAGCGTTTTGGTATAATGATAACGCTGATTGGCGGCGATTCCCTTGTACTAAAACGCAATGTTTTGGCGTTTGACATAGAGTCGAACGCTAATTATCTGCGTTTGACTTGTAGTCAAACGCTAATAGGTAGCGTTTGACTCTCTGTCAAACTTTAGTTTATAGCGTTTGACCGTCGGTCAAACACTTTTATGTGACGTTTTATATGTATTTTAAGTTTTTATTTAATATAAATTGTTTGTGTATTAATATATGTGATATAAATGTTTTTCAGGGTGGAGGTAAGGTAAAACCGCGTGTTCCTCCTCCCCGAGGTGGAGGTAGAGGTGGAGTTGGAGGTGGAGGTACAGGTGGAGATCAGGGTGGAGTTGGAGTTGGCGGTAGAGGTAGAGATGGAGGGAGAGGTGTAGGTGGATGTCGGGGTGGAGGCGAGTCATCGTTTCATTTGAGGGACGACGACGATGATTTTATTAGTGAGGATGATACTCGGTTGGAGGAGGAGGAGAAGGAGCGGGATGAGCATCCGAGGGATGAACAACAGAATCAGAGGGATGCACAACAGCATCAGAGGGATGCGCAGCAGCATCAGGGGATCGTTCTGCAGGTACACCATGTAGTATGATAAATTAAGTTATTTGTTTATTAATTTTATTTATTTATTTAATAAATTATGTCGTTACGCAATTGATTTAATTATTTAATTGAATTATTTGATAATTAATTAATTTATGAATTATGTGTTTATTTATTTGTAAATTTGTTTAGTTAGTTAAATTATGTTTTATTTGATTATAAATTTTATTAATTATTTTGTTATTTAATTTATGAAATATATGTTTATTTATTTGTTAATTTTTTAGTTAGGTAAATTATGTTATATTTGTTTATATATTTTATTAATTATTTAGTTATTTAATTTATGGATTTTTTGTTTATTTAGTTGTTAATTTGTTAAAATATGTATAATTTGTTTATTTATTTGCTAACTTGTTTAATTAGTTAAAGTATGTTTTATTTGTTTATTTATTTAATAAGTTAATTTAATTAATTATTATATTTGTTAAATATAGCAAATCCTAAAAAGCGCAAGAAAGATGACAATAGTTGGTTAGTCACAGGACCTGTTGAGGGTGGCCTTATAAATGCGACTGTTATTCCTAGTTTCTTAGGACACGTCATATCGAGGTACAGGGAGAAGGGTACTAGACCCCCTATTAGGTGCCGTAATAGGGGTATGATGTACGATTCACTAATTAGTTGGGTGCGAGATATGTTACCCCTTGGGACGGATATTCTTAGTCAGACAGGGCTGGGACATATTCATAGCATTTTGTTCAGACATATAGATGGCCCGTTGATTTGCTCATTTCTGGAGAGGTGGTAGCCGGACACCAATTCCTTCCACTTACCGTTCGACGAGATGACCATCCTACTCCACGACGTGTGGGAGATTTTGCGCGTACCAGTAGATAGTCGGTTGATCGCTCAGCCCACGGATACTGCTACCATCCTTGCCTACTGCAGAGATTTACTCGAGATACCTCCAGATTAGCACATCGAGAAGGAGTTATACGAGAATGGGGCATTCTCGACAGAGAGAGTGACAGAGATTTGAAGGCGGCGACTGCGGCCCGACTCGGATGTGACAGCCTTTTTGTGGGCTACTATTGGGACTTGTCTGTTTACAGATAAGAGTTCCAATAAGTTCATGACAGGTCCTGTTTTGGAGATTAGAAGAGGGATGGCACAGGTGGGGCAGCATGCATGGGGCACGGTGACGCTAGCGTACCTATATAGACATTTAGGTGCTGCTAGTAGGCATGGCACTTCGAGCGTTGTGGGATGCTTGACTTTGCTACAGATCTGGATATACGAGCATTTTCCTTCATTTAGGAGTAATGCCAGGCCTCTGCCAGGGCACCCCGATTGGCCGCGAGCGATCAGGTGGACCATCGACGCCCCCCGCAATAAAGAGGATCGGCTGGCCATGTTTCGAGAGACACTGGATGCCTTGACGCCGGATGATGTAAGTAAATGTTATTTTTCATTAAATATATATATATATATATCGTTTTCGTAAACTTATGAAATGTAATTGCTAATTTATGTTTTATAGGTGAAATGGATTCCTTATGGTCGCGATGCAGTCACGCAGACTCCGAGGACCCAGTACCGTGGTCTCATTGCTTACCGGGATGACATCGAGCCATATATGCCAGACAGGTGTGCGCGCCAGCTTGGCTACATTTAGTGGATCCCTAGAGCATTCATTCCGGCCATGGAGGGTACCTTTAGGGGGTACGTTGGGATGGGGTATGTGATGCATCACCCACGGGCATATGCGGAGACCGATTGGGACGCGTACACGTCAACTGGTGCAATATTTTTTATGCACCAGCCACAGACCGGTCATGGCGTCAGATATAATGTGTACGTGGATGACTATCTAGATTGGTTTATGGCCCACTCGCATCCATACGTAGTAAGCCCCCCACCGGAGCAGGCAGAGCCAGTTATACCACGACGGTAAGCCTCGAAAAATGTAAGTATTTATCACAAATTTTAAATATTGTTTGTTATAATTTTGAAAATCAAGTTTTAATATCATTGTGTATATTTTTTTAGTGGGTAGGTGATATGCTCGGGATGTAGAGATAGTTGCGGGAGCGAGCACCCGACCTTTATGCTGAATACTCTGATCAGATTGCAGAGTTCGAGTAGAGGTTTGACTGCGCAAATTGAGTGTATGTTGTATGTATTTTATGTATTACATTTGTTTAGACATTTGTTGATTTATATTGTATTTTATGAACAACATGCACCACGTCCAAAGAACAACTGGCATCACGTCCAAAACAACATGCACCAAATCTCAGAACAACTTGAACCACGTCTCAGAACAACATGCATCACGTCTCAGAACACTTGAACCACGTCTAGAACATCTAGCACCACGCTCAGAACAACTAGAATCACGTCTCAAAACAACTTGAACCACGTCCAGAACAACTACAACCACGTATCAGAACAACATGCACAACGTCCAAAAAAATATGCACCACGAACAGAACAACTAGAACCACGTTTCAGAACAACATGCACCACGTCTCAGAACAACTTGAACCACGTCCAGAACAACTAGCACCACGTCCAGAACAACTAGAACCATGTTTCAAAACAACTTGAACCACGTCCAGAACAACTACAACCACGTATCAGAACAACATCCACCACTTTCAAAAAAAAAAAAAAAAAATGCATCACGTACTGAACAACTAGAACCACGTCTCAGAACAACATGCACAACGTCTCAGAACAAATTGAACCACGTCCAGAACAACTAGCACCATGTCCAGAACAACTACAACCACGTATCAGAACAACTTGAACCACATCCAGAAGAACTACAACCACGTATCACAACAATATGCACCACGTCCAAAAAAATGCACCACGTACAGAACAACTAGAACCACGTTTCAGAACAACATGCACCACGTTTCAGAACAACTTGAACCACGTACAGAACAAATACAACCACATATCAGAACAACATGCACCACGTCCAAAAAAACATGCACCACGTACAGAACAACTAGAACCACGTCTCAGAACAACATGCACCACGTCTCCGAACAACTTGAACCACGTCCATAACAACTAGCACCACGTCCAGAACAACTAGAACCACGTCTCAGAACAACTTGAACCACGTCCAAAACAACAACAACCACGTATCAGAATAACATGCACCACGTCCAAAAAAACATGCACCATGTACAGAACAACTAGACCACGTTTCAAAACAACATGCACCACGTCTCAGAACAACTTGAACTACGTCCAGAACAACTAGCACCACGTCCAGAACAACTAGAACCACGTCTAGAACAACTAGAACCACGTCTCGGAACAACTTGAACCACGTCCAGAACAACTAGCACCACGTCCAGAACAACTAGAACCACGTCTTAGAACAACTTGAACCACGTCCAGAACAACTACAGCCACGTATCTGAACAACATGCACCACTTCCAAAAAAACTTGCGCCACGTACAGAACAACTAGAACCACATTTCAGAACAACATGCACCATGTCTCAGAACAACTTGAACCACGTCTAGAACAACTAGCACCACGTCCAGAACAACTAGAACCGCGTCTCAGAATAACTTGAACCACGTCCAGAACAACTACAACCATGTATCAGAACAACATGCACCACGTCCAAAAAAACATGCACCACGTACAGAATAACTAGAACCACGTCTTAGAACAATATGCACCACGTCTCAGAACAACTTGAACCATGTCCAGAACAACTAGCACCACGTCCAGAACAACTAGAACCACGTCTAGAACAACTACAACCACGTATCAGAACAACATATACCACGTCCAAAAAAAATGCACCACGTATAGAACAACTAGAATCACTTTTCAGAACAATATGCACCACGTCTCAGAACAACTTGAACCACGTCACGAACAACTAGCACCACGTCCAGAACAACTAGAACCACGTCTCAGAACAATTTGAACCACGTCCAGAACAACTACAACCACGTATCAGAACAACATGCACCGCGTCCAGAACAACTTAGAACCAGGTCTCAGAACAACATGCACCACGTCTCAGAACAACTTGAACCACGTCCATAACAACTAGCACCACGTTCAGAACAACTAGAACCACGTCTCAGAATAACTTGAACCACGTCCTGAATAACTACAACCATGTATCAGAACAACATGCACCACGCCCAAAAAAACATGCACCACGTATCAAAACAACATGCACCACGTCCAAAAAAACATGCACCACGTACAGAACAACTAGAACCACGTCTCAGAACAATATGCACCACGTCTCAGAACAACTTGAACGACGTCCAGAACAACTAGCACCACGTCCAGAACAACTATAACCACGTCTCAGAACAACTTGAACCACGTCCAGAACAACTACAACCACGTATCAGAACAACATGCACCACGTCCAAAAAACCATGCACCACGTACAGAACAACTAGAACCACGCCTCAGAACTACATGCACCACGTTTCAAAACAACTTGAACCACGTCCAGAACAACTAGTACCACGTCCAGAACAACTAGAACCACGTCTCATAACAACTTGAACCACATCCAGAACAACTACAACCAAGTATCAAAACAACATGCACCACATCCAAAAAAAACATTCACCATGTACAGAACAACTAGAACCACGTTTCAGAACAACATGTACCACGTCTCAGAACAACTTAAACCACGTCCAGAACAACTAGCATCACGTCCAGAACAACTAGAACCAAGTCTCAGAATAACTTGAACAACGTCCAAAAAAACATGCACCACGTCCAAAAAAGCATGCACCACGTACAGAACAACTAGAACAATGTCTCAGAACAATATGCACCACATCTCAGAACAACTTGAACCACGTCCAGAACAACTTGCACCACGTCCATAACAACTAGAACCACGTCTCAGAACAACTTGAACCACGTCCAGAACAACTATAACCACGTATCAGAATAACATGCACCACGTCCAAAAAAACATGCACCATGTATAGAACAACTAGGCCCACGTTTCAGAACAACATGCACCACGTCTCAAAACAACTTGAACCACGTCCTGAACAACTTGAACCACGTCTAGAACAACTAGAACCATGTCTCAGAACAACTTAAACCACGACCAGAACAGCTAGCACCACGTCCAGAAACGTCTACATACATGTGTATTTAAACTGATTGGTTTGATTACAAATAGTGGATGGACGACTATAGTTCATAACTTCAAACAATAATCAAATAACACAATTAGTTCATAACTTCAAACAATACTCACATAACTATTGGGGTAAAAGTAAAATAAATCATAAAAATGTCGCATAAAACTCAAGCCGCTATGCATCTCGATGATTAACCCATAGCCTAAACCTCATTCTCAAATTGTTGGGCCATCGGCCGACGATTGCTTCATTGCAGTGATCTCGCCAAACAGTGTGCAATGGTGGGAGAGGGTAATCATCAAGAATATCTACACGAGCATAATGATTACCTTCCACGTGTGCAAGTGCTATCCACCTCTCAGGTCGTGTATCACCCTCTCCAGCATCCAAAGGTAATATGGTATAATTCGCCATTGGCTTTGAATGGCTGAGATAAATTACCACGGCATTTGCATGCGTGGCGAGGGGACACAAGTCTGTGGGGGTGACCATCCAATATGCTCTAGTTTAACTTCTACCTTGATAACGTAATCGCCTGAGCACAGCCCCCAGACGATCACCATCAGCAGGCATCACCACCAAAACTGCAAACAAACCTTCATACCTCTGTGGATCCAGACCAATCTCCCCAGCAAGCCCTCTACGAGACAATTTCCAATTATGCTGGCCGCTTGAAAGATAACTAGCAGTGACTCGAAAGCCACAATGTTCGTCACCAATGATGTCCGACCATCCAGTACAGTAAGCTTGGAAAAATAATGGCACACAGGGAACATCTTGTCCAAATCCTGATTTTTTAAATAAATAATAATAAACATAAATAAAAAATTTTAAAAACAAAAGTATTATAAAACAACAATAACAAAATTTTTACCTTCACGTAAGGGAGAATCATTAGATGAGCCCGTCATATTGTTGGATGTGTGTCCAGTTGATCGAACACTTGAATTTGATCGACCCCTACCGCTTGGGGACTTGTCGCTCTATCTCATCCACTCTACTCGCACATAATTGAGTGGTGCAATCTGCTCGGTGGCCGCCCCCTCTGAGTCCCCTCAACCGCTGGCTCTGCTGCACTAGACCTATCAGGGTGCATCTCTTCTACATACGCCATATTAAGCAGACGGGCCAAGAATGAAGGACTGGTGTTAACTGCAGGAATGACTTTCTCATTGAAAAACCTTTTAAAAAATATTTTCAATCAAAACCTTATATGAAAAATAAAATACATGAAATATAGTTGGTATTATTGAAATACATAAGTAAAAAGTACCTGATGTCCTCATTCAAGGTATTGGTATCCCTTTTAGATGGTACAATGGTTAATCTCTGCCATAACTCGTACACTAATGGGAGCAATTGATAGGCAGTCGATTCTTGTGCTTTGTATATATCACAGGCACACAGAATCCCAAGTGTCACCTTGCACACACATCTACACCTATCAAGCACGTCGCCTGCCAACCTATCATTCTTTTCAACTTGTTTGCTAACCAATTGCAGACAGTGATGCGACACATAACAGTATGAAAATTCCATCATACTAGTTTGTGTCGTGGCAGTATAAGACTCGAGCGATCCACTGTTATTTTTTCACATACAAGTCAAAAATTGATAAAACTATAGTATTAAAATTCTGAGATTAAATAAACAATCAAATAAAATTATTCAACTTACCCGATGTGAGGGAACAGATGCGTGAGATGAGAGTTGATCTTCATGAACAACGTGCCAAGAGAATTGGTGGAAGAATGCAGCCAATTTTTCAATGCAGCATTGGAAGCCTCAACCTTGTTAGTTGCAGTATTTCCAAAGTGTTGAAATGGATCTGTCCAGGCCCGACAAAATTTCTCCTTATGAATGAACCATGTGTCCTCCAAATAATCAACAACTGCAGGCTCAATCATAGAGTATTTAACCTTGAATTGCTGCAATAGGAGGTTAAACCCTTTAACTGTGGGAGCCATGATAATTTTCTTTCACCAATTAGTGTATACATCAGTAGTCGTGTCCAAATTCCTCCTACCAATATTTGTTTCCAACCAAATAGCAACATCACGTTCAATATGCCACCGACATAACAAGTGTTGGCAAGATGGAAAGTGATCCTTAATTGGCTGCAACAAACCCAACTCCCTATCTGAGATAACAACACTTGGTGCCACATTACTAGGCAACAATTCCCTCAGTTTATTCATCACCCAATCATAAGTTTCTTTTGTCTCATTATTAACAATGGAAAAAGCAATATTGAAGTTCTTATTGGTAGGAGTCATACCAATCACCTCAACGACGGGCATTTTGTACTTGTTGGTCTTGTATGTTGAATCAACCATGACAACCCAATACCATCTGTTGAACAGCTGAATTGATGCAGGATGAGCAATGAATGCATGTTTGATCGCATTAGTGGCCTCATCCGTGATAATCTGAACATAATATTTCTGCTCACGAGCCAAATGCAAAAATTGCTGTCCAATATTCCTACCATCCATCCCATCTTTCTTCATATCTTCTTTCAAATTGTAAACCTTCCTTATGTCTACATTGTCTTCGAGAAACCGTTGATGAATAGCTTCCCAAATGCTTTTTGGCCTCACATTGAAAGAAAACATGCATTTAGCCTCATCATTTGACTCTTTCGAAAAATGGCTCAACTGTCTGTGCCCATATGGATGCCTTATATCTAAAAAATTTAATAATATTAATAAACATAAATGTTAAATATCATAAAATTAATATAACAAATTTAATAATGAAAGGTATTCGTACCAGGATGATTGTGCGTGGACATTTCCCTGGCGTCACAAGCACACTGTAACACTGAGCAACAACCTTCTTAACAGTCAACTTGAAAGGGCATTTACATCAGCACCTTTTTGTATTCATCCGTATGGTGGGGAGAGGCTCCTTCAATGGATCTTTCCATCGACCGCACCTAAAGTAATACGTTGAGCCATTTCCACCTTGTTTCGAAAACACGAACTTCAGGCTATTAGCTATAGGAACGCAAAACAGAAATGCCTTGTTGACACTTTCAAAATCCCTATCAATCCTAAAATATTCACTCAAATTTGCTCCAATATATTGTTCCTCACCCCCCTCGTCATCCTCATCATCCTCAGCTTCTTCATAATCATCATGCGTAGTCATATCCGGATCCTCGTCCTGTATATTCAAATTGCAAATTCAGTATGTTAAAAACGCTATAAATTACACATTAAGACTATCCAAAACACATCAATTTGCAAATACAGTATATCATATACGCTAGGCATGTCATATTCCATATATAAAAAACGCTACACATTTCACAACATGCATATCAAAAACGCTACACATTTGACATGTAACATATAAAAAATGCTACATATTTAACATATAGCATATAAAAAATGCTGCACATTTAACATATAACATAACAAAAACGCAACATATTTCACAATGATGGAATAAAAAATGCCACAATTTTCATATGTAGTACATGAAAAATGCTACAGTTTCCAAAATAAGCATATAAGAAATGCTACATATTTCAAATACAACATATAAAAAATGCTACACTTTTCACATACAGAACATCATTATTGCTACAATTTTGATAAGTATTATACATAAAACGCCATGCTTTGACATTGTTGCCATGACAAAATGCTTCTGATTTGCGTTTGAGCCCACCTATAACGCTAATCAGTATCATTTTTCGTTCTGATAGTAAAAAAAAAAAGACATAACGGGCAGAAAATTTACCATTTCTTGATGAATATCAATCTAATTTTGAAGATTACGAATGCCCAAACATATAGTTTGCCGAATATTTATTTTGATTGGAGATTTGAATTTGTTTTCAATGTTTGTGAAGGATTTTAGTTCAAGTGGATCTTGAAAGTTTTGGTATAAAGGATATAATTGTAATCTTGCCTACTTTTTTGTTATACAAATAGTAAATTCCTTTTTTTAATAAGGGGGACTGCAACCCATTTCATAATTTGTTCTCACCTTCACTGAATGTTTATTTTGTCTTCACTACAGTTGATTGTCTCTATTTTTTATTTTTTTTCTTTTTCATTTTTTAAAATTTAATTGGGATTTTTTTCCTTTTCTTTCCCTTCCCCTTTGAAATTTTTTTTTATCTTTTTTTCCTAAATAATTCAGTATTTTTAAATTTTTTTTGAAATTTTAAAAAAATGATAAAAAATATTTTTTAATTATTATTATATTTATTTCATAATTAAAATAAATAAGACAATAGAGATCAGATTACGGGACAGTAGATATCATATCCTAACTATAAAAGAAATTATCTCATAAAATTAAAATATACATAACAGGGGATCAAATCATGCATTCTATACATATCATATCACAAGACAGTAGACATCAGATCAGCAGACATCAGATCAACAGACAACAGATATCATATCACAAATATAAAACAAATCATATAATAGAACTAAATCATATTTAACAGGAGTATAAAATCATGCATTCTATAGGCATCTTATATCAAGAAAGTAGACATTAGATCAGCGGACAATAGATATCATATCACAACTATAAAATAAATTATCTCATAGAACTAAAACATAGTTAACAGGGGGATCCAATCACGCATTCTATACATATCATATCACAAGACAGTTGACATCAGATCAGCGGACAACAGATGTCATATCACAAATATAAAAGCAATTATACAATAGAACTAAATCATACTTAACAGGGGTATAAAATCATGCATTCTATAGGCATCATATCACAAGAAAGTAGACTTCAGATCAGCGGACAATAGATATCATATCACAACATAAAAGAAATCATACAATAGAACTAAATCATGCTTAACAGGGGTATAAAATCATGCATTATATAGGCATCATATCTCAAGAAAGTAAATATTAGATCAACGGACAATAGATATCATATCACAACTATAAAAGAAATAATCTCATAGAACTAAAACATACTTAACAAAGAGATCAAGTCATGATTCTATAGATATCATATCACAAGACAATAGACATCAGATCAGCGGGCAACAAATATCATATCACAAATATAAATGAAATTATATCATACAACTAAAACATACATAACACGAGTATGAAATCATACATTCCTTAGATATCATATTACAAAATAGTATACATTAGATCAACAGACAATAGATATCATATCACAACAGAAATCATCCATAAACTTGTGTATCATTTTTTATATAATTTTACATTTTACATCACATTTTAAAAATTATTTAATTATAAAATAATTAAATAATAATTTAAAAATATTTTTTTAATAATTTTTTTAAAAATTCAGAAACATTAAAAAAATATTGAATTGTTTAGAAAAAAAAATGGACAAAAAAAAATTCTCAGGAAGGAATGAAAAAAAAAAAGAAAAAATTGGAAACAAAAGCCAAGAATTAAATTGGAGGTTGGCGACGAGCACAATTTATATGCTGTACCACTGTGTACATGTACCACTTACTATAGTTAGTAAATTTTTTTGAGCCAACTGTCTTTTTTCCATTTTTAGTAATATTTAGTGACGCGCCCAGTTATTTCTTTTTTTTTTTTTCCCTTCTTTTCCTGCCGTGGTATATATACATTCTAAATGTGGTGGTTGCACTTTTTTTTTTCAAAAACTGAACGAGAGTGATCAAAAACATAACGAGAGTGATCAGAACCAGAGTTTTTCGAATTGCGCTGCTTCTGCAATCATTCTGTAAGCATTGAAATTGTTAATAAAGGTATCAGATCGAAGAACAATGATGATCATCGGTTTTTTTCTTTTCGCGATTGATGTTTTTGTTGTTTAATTGTTGTTCTTATAGTATGTTTTTGCGAATTATGACTTTCGTTCGGTTGAAAATTGTTGTTTCATTCGTATAATTCATTTTTGTGATGATGTTATTATGATCGTTGTGTTCAAGGACGTTGTTGGTATATATTTTTGAATGTTGCGGCATAAATCTGCCCGTTGCAGGATAGGATGTTATTTTTTTTTAGTTTTTATATGATGTGGTTGGACGTTGTGTAAGGTATAACTGGGACATTTTTGGACGTTGCTTAATGCGATGTTGTTTGTTTTTGTTTTGTTGTGATGTTTCTAGACGTTGTGTAAGTAATAAGTGGGCGTAGAATGACGTTGTGGGATATGATTTTTTTCCCCTAGTTTTTATGTGATATTTTTCTGGACGTTGCGTAAGTAATAAGTGGGACGTGTTGGGACGTTGCTTAAGTTGTTATTATTACTTTTTCCCTTTTTTTGTTTTTTTTCAGATATGAAATCAATGGATGATGAGTCGATGCTGTCTTTGATTGGTCAGCGAGTTGGTAGCGTAGTTGAGGCATACGATTTGTATAACAAATATGCTTTCGAATTGGGTTTTATTATTAGGAAGCATAGGTCTCATAGGAAGGAAGATGGGATATATATGAGACAGTTTGTGTGTTGGAAGCAAGGTGAGAAGGATTATAAAATAAGACAGAGAATGAGAGGATTTATTCTAAATTGGACGTTCGAACGAAATGTAATGCGCTTGTTGAATTTAGGAGAATTGATGATGATATTTGGAAGGTGCAAAAGCATTTCCGGAAACACAATCATGAGATGTGCTTTGAACATCAGAGACACTTATTGAGTTCTAGTAGAAATATGAATTCTTTATCAGTTGATTATTTGAAGACTTTGAAGGATTCTAGTGTTCGTGTTTCAGATGGTTACAGAGTGTTGTGCAAAGAGGTAATTGACTTTAAATAGTTTTTCTGTAGACGTAAGTGGACATTGCGAGAGTATTATTACAGACGTTTCTGGACATCGTAGTCATAACTTTTAATTTTTTTTGTTTGCAACAGGCTGGTGGACCATCTCAAGTAGGTTTTACTTCACGAGATGTTTATAATCATATGGAAATTGAGAAGAAAAAGACCATTGATGGTTGTGATGCAAATACACTTTTCGAGATATTGAAGAAAAGGTCTTGTGATGAATAAGATCTATTTTGATTTTGAGCTGGACAGCGATTCATCATTGTATAATTTGTTTTGGCGTGATGGACAAATGAAGGCGGATTACAAGATATTTGGAGATTTGGTTGTTCATGACACGACTTATAGGACAAACAAGTATGGTTTGATATGTGGACCATTTGTTGGGATGAACAATCAATGCCGTAATGTTATGTTTGGAATTGGTTTCATAAAGAATAAAAAGATTGAATCATTTATTTGGTTGTTTATGACGTTTTTGAGGTCCATGGATGGTCAAGCACCAATTACTATGATGACAGATCAAGCATTTTTTATGGCAGTAGCTATAAAGGATGTATTTCCATCAACTCGTCATCGGTTGTGTCTTTGGCATATATTGAGAACTTCCGAAAGAACTTACCTTCATTGGGTGATGACATAGGTTTTTCTAAATTGTTTCAATGCCTTCTTTATAGTGTAGTTACAAAGGAAGAGTTTCAGCATGTTTGGGACAGGTATGGACGTTGCGGTAGTGTTTTTTTGGATGTTGCAATAGTGTTTTCAAGTGCTTTGTGGTATGTTTTTTGAGTTGCGAAAACATTTTTTCATTTTTTTGTTTGTTTACAGCATGGTGGCTGAATATGAATGTGGAAATATTAAGTGGTTGAATGATCTCTATGAGATTCACGAGAAATGGTGTCCTGCATTTAAGAAAGATTACTTTTCTGGAGGGGTTCTCTCATCTCAAAGGAGTGAGTCAACAAATCATGCGATTTCAAGGCGGCTACGCAAAACATCATCACTTTGCGATTTTTACCATCAGTTTGTAGATGTGGTGAATGACTGGAGGAATAATGAAAATGAAGAAAACTACAGGTGTCATCAAGAGAAGTTGGATTTGTTTGTTCCGAAATATTCGATGTTAATTCAAGCTTCTGAAGTCTACACAATTAATGCATATCGTATGTTTGAGACTCAGTTTAAAGACATGACTTTATACAATTATGAAAAGATTTGTGAAGATGACAGGTTAATTCAATATCATGTCTGATGGGATGGAGAAGATATTTTTCAACATGTTGTGTTGTTTGATAAGTTGACTTATTGGATAGAATGCAGCTGCAAATATTAAAAATGTTAGTTGGGATATTATGCGGTCATTCACTTCGTGTTTTTAACCTGAATTGTGTCAAGGTATGAATTTTTATTGGTTCAGTGTTTGTTTTTTTCGGGGACATTGTTAATGTGTTAATTTGACGTCGCGATAGTGTTTTTATGGACGTTGAGTATAAAATACCAGACATTGTTGGTGTGAAACTTGTTTTGTTGCTTAATTAATTAATTACTTTTTTTTATAGATACTACCCGATAGGTGTATATTGCAAAGGTGGACTAAGGGTGTGACGTATGGCAGTCAGATTCAATTTCACAATTCACGTCCGAGAAATAAAGGAGATTATGTTAACTGTTCAGTTTGCAGACATGCTGCCAGCAAGAAGTATTTGAGATTGATTCCATTATGTCAGTCGAGTTCTATTGCTCGTGGAATTATAGATGATAAATTCAAAGATATTAGAGATTGCATTGCCGAGTTAGCTGGTATTAGATTGGAAGGAGGAGGTGAAGATGTGGATGATGATGATGATGGTACAGAAGGAGAAATTAGAGATCCGAAAGGAAAGAGACCAAAAGGTGTTCAAAATGTACGGCCAAAAAGTACAATGGAGAAAAAAAGGAATATTTCGAGAGGCATGGAATACAAAAGGAATAGTTCAGATGGTGTAGTTGAGTGAGATGATTACAGGGATTGAGATGAATTTGTAGTTGTAATTAACATTTGATTTGGAAAATGAATGTTTATTGCTTTTAATTTGAGATTTTTTAGACGTAATTGGACTTAGTAGGACGTTGTGGCATAATGAGTTGTAGTTGTTACGTTTCAACACGTCTCATTACGTCCGAAAAAACAATATACACAATGTCTGTAATGAATCACAAAATTATCTTATTTTGTTTTCTTATTGGACATAACCGGACGTTGCAGTTCATTTTTCGAACGTTGTAGATCTAATAAGAAAGTTTAAGATACTGATATGAAAAGAAAATAATGAAATTTTATTAAAATTATTATTACAACTCATTGCTAACTACACTTGAGGCATCATCCTCTTCAAGCAGAATGGAAGAGTAGTCTCCAAGATATTCTGGGAGTGAAACCACTTTATCATGATGAGATTGTAGGATTCTAGACATTTCACACATGTCCATGACGAGGCTAGGGTAAAGGATACTCCGAGTTCACCCATTTGAGAAACCAACATCTTCCATGCAGTATTTGATGATGTTGCCCCAATTGATACTTTTTCTTGCATTTTCTGCAATTAAAAGTGCCAAACTGAATGGCGTGGAGACTTGTCCTGCAGTGACATTGTAATGAAGGAACGTGTACAATGTTTTTGCAAAATTGTTCAGATCTTCCAATATGATCGTCCAATAATTTTTTGGGACGTTAATGTTTTGCTTTAATACTGCTCGGACTTCCTCCATGGTTGGTTGGAAACGGGCAATATCATCATGTTGTAAAGACTGATGACCCAAGTTCCTGATGCCCAAGTGGTCGTTGATTGCTTGAATAGTTATTCTGATTGAATGTCCTCTGACGTAAACTGTATTTAGTCTATTTCTATGATGCAGACCATCATAGAACTCTAGGACTAGCAATCTATTTACGTGCTGGTCGTTCATCGGTATCAATCCACTCCAATGATTTCTGACGAGAAACATTCGGAGTTCTGAATGATGTTCTACGCTGAACATATGTTTCATTAGCATTTGTTCAAGCGGGAGTAATGGAGGCATTGGTGGTTGTGGGTCTTGATTTTCTTCGAATATGTTCATGCTTGGAAGAATATAACGACTGGCCATTGGAACATGAAGAAGTTTTTCGGATTGTTGTCTTTGAAAGGGAAGAAGAAAGCGAAGGAATTTCTAAGTTTTACCAAAGTGAATGTTAAACATTGTTTACCAGTTGTTTTATAGGAGTGGATAGTTTTTTTGTTTGTAACGAGGGATGCAATGAAAGTCGGGACAGTTTTTTGATCGGATGCAATTAATGAAGTTTTAAAGACGCGTCTGTTTGTATACTGACGTGTGTGAGACATAAATGATGAATATTTTGTACAGTTGTTTAATTTTACGAGATGACATGTTGTGATGTATATGGACGTTGCGATAGTGTTAACATACGTTGTTTTACTAAATTGAAGAAAATGATATGTAGATTAAAACAAATTACAATAGAAAGGAGAATTTAGTGATTCTGGTAGTGATTTCTGGCCATTTTTTGAAGAAGTTTTATTGTTTTTGAATTGGTTTTTGAAAGTGAATGTCTCACCACGTCCCACCACATCCTATAAACAACTATCGCAACGTCTGATATGAAAAGAGAAACATTTCTTATTTTATTGAAACACAAACATAGTACTACATTTTTTGGACGTTGTAGAATTGAACTATAAAGAAAGATAGTGATATTAAAAGAAAACTAGAGATTATATTAAAAATTATAATTTATTGTACAATAATTTTCTAATTACTACCTACGCTTGCTTGAGGATGGTTCAAGCGTGGGATTTTGTCTTGCATTGTCAATGTCAAGAAGAATGCAAGAGATGTCATCAAGATACGCAGGAAGTGTCACCAGTTCATCATCATTGTGGTTTAGGATTCCAGCCATTCCACACATGTCCATGACTAGGCTGGGGTAAAGGATACTCCGAGTCCATTTTGTGCCAACTTCTTCCTTGTAGTATTTGATGATGTTGCACCAATTGATTTTTTTTCTTTCTATCGTGGCAATTAACAGTTGCAATCCGAATGCCTTGGAGACTTCTCATGCAGCGACATTGAAACGTAGGAACGTGTACAATGTCTTTGCAAATGTGTCAGATCATCCAATCTGATCGTCCAGTAATCATCTGGGACGTCAATGTTTTGCTTTAATTTTGCTTTGATTTCTTCCTTGGACGGACTTCTTCTTCGGATAGCCTCTTGTGTTAGTGCATCAGGTTTTGGTTCCTCATGGACAAGTGTGTGTTGATTGCTTTTGTTGATATGCTAAATCTAAAACCCCTCATATTCACTATATTTATTGCATCTTTTCTGTGTAGTGCATCATAGAAATCTAGTGCCAGCATTCAGTTTACGTATTGGCGGTCCATTGGCAACAATCCCGTCAAACCATTTCTGGTGAGAAATTGAATAAGTTTTGAGTTATCTTCTACATTGAACATATGCTTCATTGGCATATGGTCAAGTGGAAGTGGTAGTGGTGGCGGCATTTGTTGTGGTGATTCTTGGTTTTCTTCAAAGATATTCATGTTACAAACAATGTAGCGAAGAGCCATTGAGGAAATTGGTGAGAAATAGTTCAGGTTTGTGGCTTGGTTTTTTGGAAGGGAAGAAGAAAAACAGAGGAAATGTTGTATGGATATTTCCAGACGTGAGTCTTTTTTATAGTATAATTTTTGAAAGAGTTTATATTGAACGTTCGTGGTTGGTTAGGCAATTAATATGAATGTAGTTGAAACTATTAATAAGTAAGTGGTTGAGGAAATTGAATGGAGTGATGGAGTGTTGATTGGACTTGGCGGGAGTTGTTTTTCAGAAGTGGCAGAACGTTGTACGGTTACTGTTAACAAATATTATATACTTTAAGTTTTGATTTTACTTGTTATGTCCCGCCATGTCCCGTTACGTCTTAAAAAATAACTATCGCAACGTCTGAACAGCGAACACCCAATACTTATATCAAAAAACAAACTTAATTGAAAGTTAAAGAAATGAAAGTTGAAAGACATTTCATTGAAATAAAATTATATATATTGATAAATTATAGTGAAAAGTATATGCAAATATAAGAAATATACAAATATACAAAGAAACCTATTTATTTTTTATTTTGGGGATTCTGCTTTTGTTGTTTAGGCTTTGGATTTGGAATCTCTGGATCTGAATTAGGCAAATCATATTCTTCTCTTTCGCTTTCTTTTTTTTTCTAGTGGGTATTGGCAATAACTCCTGTGCCATGGTTGATAAAAGATGATAATTCTTCTGGTAGTAGTCCAATGTTTTTTGCTTGATCTCATCTTTTATCATGTTTGATGGAGACATCAGGATGTTGTATGAATACTTGGCTCGCAACCTAATGAATACACTTTTGTCATTGGCCTTTTTACTTTGGATGAGAAGATTGTCATAATTGAAATCCAAATCACCTTCATACATCTCCATGTGCCTGATAGTAAACACAAACTAGTGGAAGTTATTTTGCAAAATAGCAGTTTTACCGTAATAAGCAATAGCAATGACCCGCAACGTCCAGTTACATAACCACCACGTCCGCCTACGTCCCAAAAATCAACTATCGCAACGTCCGATAGCAAACAAAAACAGCAATTATTAACTAACTCACCAAGTCTATCTACGTCACAAAAAAAAGTAATACAACAAGTAGTTAGATAAATAATATTACCTTATGGTGTATATTCCACAATCGCATCTGTTATTTTCATCTTTCCAAGGCAGATCAACATATTCTAATAAATTTTTCTTCATTTGTTGGAATTCTAGATATTGTCCTTTTTTCTCCTCATCCATTATGTTTGGAAACATTGTTAGGACGTCATTATGCAGTAGATTTTGATTTGGTCCTAAGTTGTCGAGAACTTTGGCATATGCATCCTGGATATTAATGGCCAGGGTGGTGAAGTGTCCACCTTCGATGATGGGGAAATAAACCTTGTAGTGATTGAAAAAAAATTTATAAAATAGAATTTGAAATGTATACTTAATGAATGATTTTGTAAATGTACTTACAAACTCGAAATTGAAATGTTCCAAGCTATGGTGGAATCGAGCAAGTTCTCCTGCATCCAATCACGAAAACATTTTTGTTGTCCATTTTCACCATCTTGTTCTAAGCTTTTTTTGTAACTGGTGAAAATTAACTGCATCAAAATTAATACACAACGTCAGTTAAAGGTTTTCGAACAGCGAAAAAGGCAATGTTACTTTTTTCTCAAACAGAAACAGTTAACAAGTCCCAACGTCCAGTTAAATACCTACCACATCCACCTACGTCCAAAAAATTAACTATCGCAACGTCCACTATAATACCCACCACGTCCCACTACGTCCAAAAAATAACTACCATAACGTTCGACAAGCAAATACAAACAGTTGTTATTTTTTGAAAATATAAATGTTCTTACCAAAAATCTGGTTGTGAAGAAAAACTTTTTAGCGCAGATGCGTCTCTTAGCTTGCCAGGAAAGCTTCTTATGTAGTTTTCGTGGGCGCACCATGCATTTAGGATTTCCATACTAAGCCATTTATTTGGTGACATGGTGTGGAAGTCTAGCCTAGTCAAGACCGTCTTCCAAAGCTGTAGAGTGTTTCACTGCATTTGTTTGTGAAGGAAAACTGAACAAGCCCGGGCTAAATCAAAAACCTCACTTTCGTGCAATGCATTCCAGAATCGGAAGCTTTCGACCAAGCTCAGGCTCAAATAAGTTTACCCATGAACGGATCTTAGCTTATACTTATTTAATTTATTAATCGGGACACAAAAAATTAAATCTTTAATTAAAGCGGAATTTAAAGATTCTACCTTTTGTAGCGAAGTCCCTTGACTAAAGAAAAAATCCAATCTTTGTTGCGATTCCAATAGAAATCCAATAGATATCTCCGTAGAAGCTTCGAATATTGCGTGGGCAATAATCTATCGAAGTCTACTTGCTTAGCCCACGAAAACCCACAAGAAAAATCACTCGAAAAAGATAATAGCTGGCCCAAAACTTTTCCTTGAAGTTTAGCTGCAAAACCCACAAAAACTGCACCTTTCTTTGGCTGCAAGAAAACTATCCAGCAGTCTAAATATTTTGCCCAACCACGATCTGCACCACTACTGCTGCGGATCACCAAGATAATCAAGAGATCAACACAGCAGCAGCAGGATCAGCACCCCGGACAAACACCCAGAACCACCGGAACAAAATACAACAACAGGACTGTATGAAAAAATCGGGCAGCAGCCGAACTGAAGAGAAAAAAAATGGGCGGCAGTTTAGAACGAAAAACCCAGCAGCCAAACTTCACAAAGTTTATACCTTTGGACCTTATCTAATTCGAGGAGCGAGATTATCGAGTTCGACTTCGAGAAAGAAACTTCAAGAAGAAGAATATCTCTCTCTAGAACTTTCTCACTCTAAAAGGGGCAAGACTTGTCTTGCAAGATTTTTCTTAGCTTTCTTTGGTCTCAAGTTATTCTATTTATAGGAGCTCTAATGGAGACCTAATGGGCTCTCGAGTTAGGCCTTTAATTTGACTTTCGTTGATCGCTAAGTCTTTCCCGACTAGTCAACTCCAATCGACCCATTTAAATTAATTTATTAAACCCACTTTGTTAATTTAATTTAATCGAACCCTTAGAATTAATTAATTCAAATAGAATTAATTTCTTAATTCACTTTGTCAATTAAATATTAATTAAACCTTTTGGATTAATTAATTCACCTTGTCGATTAGTCAAATGCATAATTAGTCGTGCCACTATCGGACCAATTATAGAACTACCGCTCGAAAATGACTTTACATCATGCCATTATATTTTATTCTATCTCCCCACATTAAAGATCTAGCGCTCGTCGGTTTATCAATTTACTGACAAATTAATTCACCGACTTCTTGGTATCCGAGATTAGTACCACTCGTCCTTTTTATTATACCGAACATAAAGTTCACCGGCCGGGTTTAGTATAATAGACTTTACGAGTTCATCTCAGGAGCACCATCAACCCGGCGAACCGGTACGTGGATTCCTCCGACTAGCAACAGCACGTAAGAAGCTAAACACTGCATACCCAACCTACCGAGGTATAGGCCTCAATTGACCGCACTCTTTGGAAAATCAAAGCATACGATATCCAACCCTCACGCCCGTCCCAATCTCGGGATTGAGAGACGGAATACTAGGACCAAATTGACTACGCCGATCAGTATAAGTCAATTCTATCCAAACTGCTCGTGCTCAATATGCCCCGGGCATATCTGTGTGATTTAAACTAGTTTAGATAAACTAATTTCCAAAACACACATTAACCTATACCGATAGTATGTTCAGACTATCTCGGTTACGAGCATACTTTTTATATATCAATACTTTAACCAATAACGGTATCTACTGTGTCTGTCCACACCCCGTTATCTAGTTCTATGATATAAAGGAACAAATTTATACCAAAAAAAATGATATGTCAACTGTGGATATTAGTTTTTGATACAAGCCATAGCTTTTCTGTATTCAAAACTAACAGTTGGATCATAAGTTAGTAAGGATAAATAATTAATTTTGTTGGATGATAATGTTTTGGATGTACTTACAGTTTGTGATGAGTTTTATCCCTTTTCCTATCCTTAATGAGGAATGCAAAATTGATCACCAGTTCCTCTTTCTTTGAAAGCTTTACATCCAGCATTTGCTTCTTTGGAGGCTTGATATAACAGTAAAATGGACTCCTCAGTGCCAATGGAAGCTTGATCTGGCGATGCTTTGGGTTTTGCTTTGGATTTTCATCATATTTTTCCAGCGGATTGTCTTTCTCATCCGTGATGATTTTGTAGAGAAATAATCAAAATTTATCTGTCAGTAATAATATTATGTTACAAAATGAATGAATTATATTATTACTTACTGTCTGATTTCTTCCAGTTTTTGAGCATGTGGATCAGCTTGTATCTGCTGAGAAGCATCATACTCCTTTTGTAGATTCCTTGGCCTTGGCTGATGCTGCAGTGAGAAGTCTATGCCGAGGTCGAAGCTTGGTGGTATGATTTCTTTAATTTCTTGAAGCTTCTTGTTTGTCTCTTGTTGTTCTTTTTCTATCTTATTAATCTGACTTTGTGGTGTGACAAATGCAGTCGATCTCTTCTTGGACAATCTTATCCACTTGACTCAAAATATCAGCAGGATATTGTGTTGGTTGTGTTGCATCAATCTTCTTGTTGAGTTCTTGTTGTTGTTTTTGGAACATCCTTTCAACTTGACTCAACATTGGTTCAAAGTCAGTGGGAGGTTGACTTGGTACAATAGCAGCAACATCTTCATATTGTACTATTTCTTTGGGGACATTGTTGAAGAGATTTTCCATATTTTTCAATGTCACTTCAAGCATCCTCAATGCTGGATTATCTTGTATTGCCTTTGTATCTTCTACAAGTTTGATGAGGTTGGTGTATTCCTTGAGTAATCGAGTCACTCCTTGATTAAGTCTTCTGATTTTGGCTTCATCAGAATTATCAACAGGTTGTACACAATAAAAAAGGAACAACAGATAAGTTATTGTTAGTGAATAAAACACATCCTGTTACACACACACAACATCCTGTTACACTAACGCAACGTCCAATAACAAAGACACAATGTCTAGTTATGTCCAGTTAATGTGTAAGAGAAATAGTAATTTTGGATTCCGAATTTTACCTGATCTTGCTTCTCTGGTATTTCTTGATGTCTGATCTCAGCATTATCATCATCATCATTATCGTAATCAACATCATGAGACCCATGCTTTTAAAAATAAAAACAGAAACAGAGACAGGTGTAAGTTAATAACCACAACATTCAGTATAATATCCATAATGTCCTTATACGTCTAGAACAAATAATGCTTTTGTGTTTGTAAATGTGAATATTACTTGATGTTGATCTTTTGGGATTTGATCGTCTTGTGGGATTTCATCATATTCTAGCTGGTTTTTCATCTTATCTCTTGTCAATATTCTTCCCCTTCCAAGTCCTCCCATTGTTGTCTCTTTTGCCTCTCTTATTGTATACTTTTCATAGTCCCAATGTGAGAGTAGAAGCACGTTTCTTGGACGTACGGGTTCACCATAAATTCTGACTCTGTCCAGATACAGTAGCTTGAAAAAAATGAAAGAATAAATGTTAGTTACGTTTGATGAAAATCAAGTGCACAACGTTTATAAAGTAGCTTGGAAGTACTTACCACAATGAAGGGGAGCGATCCTTTAAAGATTATTTTTTGATTTGTGTCATTCCAATGGTTAACTGATTGTATCAAGCCTCTGATGATGAACTCGCACCAGTTCATGTTTCTGATGTTATCTACATTTCTCACACTCTTCAGTAGTGATTGTCGACAACTTAAATCCGTGTAAGCCCAAAGGAGAGTTGTTTCCACGTAGATTGTGAAGTCTATTTTGAAGTTTTCATCTACATAGTCTTTGTGTTGGCTGATATAATCTGCCATTTGTGAAGTTGGAAGTTGGAAGTTGGAACTCTTCAAGAAGATGGATCTTATGAGTGAAGAATCTAATTGAAGACTAATTTCTTATGCACTTGTGGCATTTTGAATTACTTGAATTTTATATTTATTATGCTTATGGAAGTTTAATATGTATGTGTGTGATGAATTTAGTTCATTTTGGATTAGAATTTTATCGTGGATGTTTATTATTTGGGATTGTATGCTATATATTGAATAGAGTGTTGTTGAAGATAATTTTTTAGGATTATTGGAGTTTGCAAAATCGTTTAATTGGATGGATTGGATTTGTATTAATTGGGTTAATTGGATACCCGATTACCGATCCGAATATGCTTATTTGGGTTAATTGGGTAACTGAACCTAAAATCAAAAACCGAATATGCTTATTTAGTTTGGTTCTTAGCTTATGCGGTGCAGTTTGTGAGTGGGTGAGGTCCGTCCAGGAAAACCGAATAACCTGCGCCAAATAAGCTATTTAAACATAAACCGCTTGAATAATCACCCCTAATTTTTACAACCTCATTTTCCTTTTCTTCCCCCTTTCTTCCCTGCCCTAGCTGACGGCCACACTCCATCTCCCCGTTTCTCCGACGACCTTCCCTCCCCGGCCAGCCCTCCTTCTGTTGGTGTATGTGCCCTAATGAGGGCTATTTATGTAAATAAACTTTGAGAGTTATTTATGTAAGTAAAACATATGTCGTTTGATTGATTATTTATCTGATGAGTTAATTTAATGAATGTAATATTCTTGTGCATATTTAATTTCATTAAAACAATCCACCAAAAGAAACACTCCATGGACTGATAGATCATGAGTGATTCTTTCGAGTATATTCGTACGAGGATCCTTAGACTAGAAATCACTGCATGGTCTTAGGTGAATTGTGGTGTTCATTGACATACGCCTAACGGGACTGTAACAGGTTGCCAAGTACGGGTATGATTGGGTACACTATGAGTCACGTTAATATATGTAGGTGAAGTGATGGGACTACAAATCTCTGTTAAGTGAGAGATGATATCCGGGCCATTTGATAGTGAACTGAGAAGTGCATGGCCATGCCCGAGAAATGATAATTGTTATCATTTGCTTGAATAGAATCAGTGTCACTGAGAGATCAAGTAAACGTTTAGCTTAATAAGGATGATGGTTCCATGCCTTATGCTAAACGGGATATCGATGTAGAGGACCGTACATAGTATGCTTAAAAAGGTTGCGTTGAATCATCATTCGACCATCTATTCTAAATTGAGTAGTCATCATGTCTTGCTAGAGACCACTGATGATTTATGGATTAATCTATGAGATTAACTTATCCATTGTTAATTTGGAATGGATTTACAGGATTGCACGTAAGTGAGTTCGAAGATTCTTGACGGTACTAGCTATAATTGTTATAATTAGAAGAATAATATTAAATTAAATAGTTTAATTAAATATTATTAAGAAGTTTTGGGGTAGTAATTAATATTAATTACTCAGGAATAATTGAGAGAGACTGATAAATCAAGGGACCTAGTTGCAATTGAGATTCTAGACCCATCAGTCTGATCCATGGGTAAATGGGTTGATCCATGGGTCAAGTAAAACCCAAATCAGTAAAAAATAAAATATTATATTATTATTAAAATATTAAATATTTTATTTTTTAACAACCCGATGGTTGTGGGATTGGATAAAAAATTTCTTTTATAAAGAGAATCTGTTAGAGAAAAGATTAGACAGATTTTAAAACGAGAAAATAGTTTTCTGAAAATTTTTCTTCTTTTTTCTCTCTCGTAAAATTCTCTCTCTCTTCCAAAACAAAATTTCTTTACAGGAATTTTATACTAGCACGAAGAGCTCCAGTGCCTGATTGTGGAGGACACTTCCGGGAAGTGCCAGAGAAAGACGAAACACCATCTTCCCAAAAAGATCCAGGTGCGAGCGCAACCGATTACGCGTTGAGGGTAAGACCCCGGTTCTTATAGTTTAGGATAATCCGCTGCGTTAATTTTGAATTAAATGCCTAAACTCGATCCAACAGTGGTATTAGAGCGAGGTTTATTTCAGTTTTAATTAAAATTGAATTTTAATTAAAAGGGAATAATACAGAATTGGGAATAATTGAAGTGTTATTTTTTTCTTTCCCGATGCTATCAAAAGTTTTGTTTTGGTTTTGGAAACCATTCTCGAAAAGAAATTTGAGACGTTGGGTTGCAAATGGTTCTTGGCTATTTCTTTTTTATTGTCGCAGGATAAATGATGGTACCGGAAAGGTTCAATTTTTCTTGTGATTTGGATTCCCACGGGGTTTTGAAACTAGTTTCGGGGGAAAATCGACTTTAATGGGAAAAAGGGCCAAACGGAAAAAAATTATTTGCTGGGCGGAATTGGTTTAAATTTTCTTGCCGAAAATTGATTTTGTAAATCTGGGTTTCGAATTTTGGTTGAAAACCACACTGGAAAAACGATTTGACCAAAGCTTATGGTTTTCTTGCCAGAAATTTAGATTTAGAAGTCTAAGCTGTTGAAAACTTGACCGGAAAAACGTTTTGGTTTCGAAATTTTTGGGGCTGCTGGTTTTTTTTTGTTTCTTTCAAAGGATTTTATTCGTCGAGAAAACGCGGACGCCAAAATCATTCTGGTTGCGTCAGTTTTAACGTGAAGGCTGCCAACTGATCCTGCATGTCGGTTAAGGATGGAGAGCAGAGGCGAGCGTTGCCGCTGCATCTTCATCGCGATCGGCCTTCACTCCGACTGGCGTTGGACGTCGGATGTTGCTGCTGCGGCTTCATGGTTTCTTCGAACGGCGGTCTTCGTCATTTGGGGAGGCCACGGTCATGGAAAGGCTACAATCGGAGGCGAGATGAAGATTTGGCCAAAGATGATGTCCGGTGTTTGACGTCGGCAAGTCGAGGATGCTAACGGAAATTTTGAGGCTGGTGGTGCCTGGGGGCAGAAACCCTAAACCAGTGAATTTACCGATTTCCCCCCGCCGCAACCTCTAATTACCAAAAGAGTGAATTTTAAAAAAGGTCATCATACTTTGGTAAAGTTTAGGTTTTGGTCACTAACTTTTAAATATTTAAAAAAGGTCACTAACTTTTACATCTGAATTTTAAATTTGGTCATTCCGTTACAAACGGTCGTGAAGCCCACTAACAGTCCAAATTGTTGAGGATATTTTTGTCCATTCATTCATGTTGTACACCAATTCACCCAACATCACTTCCTCAACAGTTGAAGGGTTAAAAATTGCGGGAAAAGGAATCAAAACTACATCCCTCAAAACACTCCAACATTCAAAATAATTTGTCCTTAATTAATTTATGAAAAATTTTATAAGTCTCTTTTTAATCTACCAAAAATTTATAAAAATTATAAATAAAGTAGCATAGATGAGCAGAATTATAAATAAATTGTTTTGGTATTTTTAGTAAATTAATTAAGAGTATTTAGGTAATTTAATATATTTTTATATTTAAATATTATGATTGGTATTGCTTAATTTGTCAGGAACAATTTAGATATAAAAGAGACACAGAATAACAAAATAACGGGCGCGAAATAGGCTTTCACAAACAAAAATTTGTCCTTAATTAATTTATGAAAAATTTTATAAGTCTTTTTTTAATCTACCAAAAATTTATAAAAATTATACATAAAGTTGCATAGATGAGCGAAATTATAAATAAAATTTTTTGGTATTTTTAGTAAATTAATTAAGGGTATTTAGGTAATTTAATATATTTTTATATTTAAATATTATGATTGGTATTTCTTAATTTGTCAGGAATAATTTAGATATAAAAGGGACACAGAATAACAAAATAACGGGCGTGAAATAGGCTGTCACAAACAAATTTAATTACAAAACAAATTAATTTGTTTTGTAATTTGGATTGGTTATTATTTTGAATGTTGGAATGTTTTGAGGGATGCAGTTTTGATTCCTTTTCCCGCAATTTTTAACCCTACAACTGTTGAGGAAGTGATGTTGGGTGAATTGGTGTACAACATGAATGAATGGACAAAAATATCCTCAACAATTTGGACTGTTAGTGGGCTTCACGGCCGTTTGTAACGGAATGACCAAATTTAAAATTCAGATGTAAAAGTTAGTGACCTTTTTTGAATATTTAAAAGTTAGTGACCAAAACCTAAACTTTACCAAAGTATGATGACCTTTTTTAAAATTCACTCTTACCAAAATAAAACCAGCAGTTTTAAAATTGTTTTAATTGCAAAATAGCCCAGAGGTTTTATTTCCTTAAAACCCTAAGCCTGAGAATTTTTTGATAAATTAGAGAACTGCCCCAAAAGTTTCAAAAAATTAATTTTCTAAGTTTTTTGAATTTTATTATTATTTTATTTGATAAGATATTATTTAAATAATCTTATTAGATAAAGATAGGATTAGATTCAATTTAGAATTTTATCCTATATGTTTAGAATTTAAATTTGAATAATTATCTTAATTAGATTAGGATACTTAAAATTATTTAAGTTTAAAATTTGAAATGATTATCTTAATTAGATTAGAATAATTAAAATAATTTAAGATTTAAAATTGAATAATTATCTTAATTAGATTAGGATAATTAATATTATTTAAATTTTAAATTTGAAAGATTATCTTAATTAGATAATTAGATAAATTTTAAAATAATAATTTTAATAAGATTAAGATAATTATAAAAGATAAATAAATAATTAATTAATAGATTAATTTATTTATTTATTTTTAAATTATTTATTTATTTATTTTATGATTTTTTTTATATTTAAATTGTTTGAATTTTATATGTGAAACATCATAATTATGACAAGCATGTTCATGCATCATTTTGGCTAAATGAAAAATGAACAAAAGGGATTGATTAAAATTGATCATGACACGATCAATTTTAATTTTGTAATAGTTACACAATCCTTATATTTAATCGGTTTAAATTAAAACGGGCTTGTATGAGCATATGCATTTATGTGTTTTAAAGCATGAATTGGGCTTATTAAAGTTTTAAAAGTTGGGGCCTGCGAGTCATTTGAATTTGGGCCTGCATGCCTATTAAAATGATTATGTAATAGTTAGGCCCAAGAGAAGTTTCCAAGAGGAGTCCATAGTGGAGCCCAGGAACGGAAGCCCAATAATGAAGGCCCGAACATGAAGTTTTATTATTTTAAAAGGTCCTGTAATAGACTAGAGCCCAATTCATTGCTTTTATTCATTTTTATTTATTTGATATGCAAATGAATGTTAAAACGAAAATGCATGTTAAGCCGATCAAACTAAAATCCCAAAAACCCGAGTTGATTTTGCTTCCATACTTGGGGCCCGCCAGAGCGTTGAACGTCTGTAGACTTGGAGAGCCCAAGGGCCTCAGGTTTTCTTCGTGCGGCGAGTTGTCACATAATAGGTGCCCAACTTTATCACTACCATTAATGAGTGGAAAAACTGTTTGGGTATTGGATGCTCAACTTTATCACTACCACTTGTTATGGAAAAACTGCTTGGGTATCGATTGATGTGATGCCTTGAGGGATGGTTTGACTTGGGAAAATTAATCCTAGCTTGACCCGATAAGTTGACTAGGGATTAATTTTGCAAAGATAGGATGGTGTCAAAAATTTGGAATGTTCATCCTATCACCAAAAAGTTGCATGGTATGCAATTGGAAAGCGTTAGATTACATGGAATGTGATTTGAACTTTGCCTACCAAAAGAGCCAGATCCCTACGAAACTTGCCAAAGCAAGACTGGGGTTAACTCTTTGTGGATTTTCGGCCCACAATCCAGCACCATCACAAAATTGTTAGGGATTTCAATTTTGGCTATTGTGGAAAATATTTTAAAACTCATTCTAATATTTTGCATTTATTCCTTGTAGAAATGGCATCATCTAGCACAAATGTTATCTCAAACTTTACTCTAAGAAGTATATTGGATAAAGATAAATTGGTTGGACCAAACTTCTTAGATTGGGAAAGAAACTTGAGAATAGTTCTCAAGCAAGAAAGGAAGCGACATGTCTTAGAGACCGCTTTACCAGAACCACCACAAAATGCTTCGATAACTGTTCAACGACCCTGGGATAAGCTGAAAAGTGACTCCGATGATGTGACTTGCTTGATGCTTGTGTCTATGACGGGCGACCTTCAAAGTAGTTCATGAATTCGGAAGCCTTCAAGATTCACGAGTCACTGACGGAGATGTTCCATGAACAAGCCCGTAACGAAAGGTTCATTACGATAAAAGCTTTAATTTCGTGCAAAATGGCGAAGGGTTCATCAGTTAGCACGCATTTGATCAAGATGAAAGGGTACATTGATACCCTAGAGCGATTGAATGCACCTCTTCTTATGGAATTGGCCATTGATATCATCTTGGCATCATTGTCTGATGAATACAATGATTTTGTGGTGAACTACAATATGCACAACATGGATAGGAGCATTCCTGAGCTCCATGGCATGTTGAAGAACACTGAGCAGACCCTTCGGAAGGCAACACCAGTGTTGGTAGTAGAGAAAGGTAAAGGGAAGAGGAAGTTTAAAGGCAAGGCCAAAGTTGGGCAGAATCAGAAAGATCGCAGTAAGACTGCTTCCCAACCACAAACTCCTCCAGCTAAGACAAGATCCAAAAAGGATGATACATGTCTCTTCTGCAAACAGAAGGGTCATTGGAAGAGAGACTGCAAAAAGTTTCTCGAAAGCAATCCTTCAGCTTCAGGTATCTTTGTTATAGAAATTAATCTTTCTATGTCCACCTCATGGTATTAGATACTGGTTGTGGGGCTCACATTTGTACTAATGTGTAGGGACTCAGAAATAAAAGGATGACAAAGAAAGGTGAAGTCGATCTCCAAGTGGGCAACGGGGCAAGAGTTGCTGCTGTTGATGTTGGAGATTACACATTGTCTTTACCTTATGGTTTAAATATCGAACTTGAAAATTGTTATTATTGTTGGTGTATATGCCCTAATGAGGGCTATTTATGTAAATAAACTTTGAGGGTTATTTATGTAAATAAGACATTTGTCGTTTGATTGATTATTTATCTGATGAGTTAATTTCATGAAATTATATTCTTGTGCATATTGAATTTTATGAAATCGATCCGCCAAAAGAAACACTCCATGGACTGTTAGATCATGAGTGATTCTTTTGAGTAGTACTCGTACGAGGATCCTTAGACCAGAAATCACTGCATAGTCTTAGGTGAATTAGAGTGTGCTTTGACATATACCTAACGGGACCGTAACAGGTTGCCAAGTACGGGTATGATTGGGTACACTATGAGTCACGCTAAGGTATGTAGGTGAAGTGATGGGACTACAAGTCTCTCTTAAATGAGAGATGATATCTTGGCCGCTTGATAGTGAACTGAGAAGTGCATGGCCGTGCCCAAGAAATGATAAGGGTTATCATTTGCTTGATTAAGTTCAGTGTCACTAAGAGATCAAGTAAAACGTTTAGCTATATAAGGATGATTGGTTCCATGCCTTATGCTAAACTGGATATCAGTGTAGAGGACATTACGTAGTATACTCGGAAGGTTGTGTTGAATCACCATTCGACCCTCCGTTCTGAATTGTGTAGTCATTATGTCTTGCTAGAGACCACTAATGATTTATGGATTAATTAATGAGATTAATTTATTCATTGTCAATTTGGAATGGACCTACAGGATCGCACATAAGTGAGTTCGATGAGTCAGAATTAATTAAATTGCCTGTTCTAAGTATAAGAGTTATACTTAAATAGATAATATTTAATTAAATGGTTTAATTAAATATTATTGAAGAGTTTTACGGTATTAATTAAAAGTTAATTAATTACCTGGGAAGAATTGAGTTGAGCTGATAAATCAAGGGACCTAATTGTGAATTAAGGTTCTTGACCCATCAGCCTGATCCATGGATCAATGGGTTGATCCATGGTGTTGGTAAAACCCAACTCAGTAAATAATTAATTAATTATTATTTATAATTATTAAAACAGATACTTCTCAAATCAGAGAAGTATCTGGAGTCTGTTAAAAACGTTTTAACAGACTCAGTTTTAAAATAAACGTTTGAAAAAATTCTTTTTTAACAGACAATCAGACTTTACAAAACAACGTTCTTCCAGAAAATTACACTTCCCAGAGAGAAAAAGGTTTTCTCTAAAACAGGCAAATTTTGGGGCTAGCACCGGTTCTGAGAGAACTCCAGTGCAAGAACGTAGAGACAATTCGCTTGAATTGTTCTGTGGTGGTGAACGCAATCTTCCCAAAGGATCCAGGCGGCTGCACAACCGATTACGCGTCGAGGGTAAGACCCGAATCCTTTAGTGTTTAGGAATTTCGCCATTTAATTTAGAATTAAATGCCTAAACACGATCCAACAGTGGTATCAGAGCATAGGTTAATTTTTGTTTTAATTAAAATTGTTTTAGTTAAAACAAAAGATTTAGAATCGGGTTCCGTCGAAATTTCGTTTTCGTAAAGTACGTAAAGGAATTGCTGGGCAAATTTTTATCTTTCTTTTCTGGGTTCTTCAATTTTGTTAGAAACCGGATTTCAGAAAAAAAAAATCGGGAACTGGGTTTGTGTTCTTGCCGGAAAACCAAATATGAATTTCAAACCGGATTGAATGTGTTACTGGTGCTGGGTTTCTCTTTTCGCCGGAAAACCAAATATGAAAACAGATTTGCGTTTATTGTTTTTCCTGATTTGGTTTTGAATGCGTTTGTCGAAAATGAATTGAAATGGGTTTTATGTTCTGGGTTGTTTGAAAGCTCACCGAGAAAAGGACTTTCGTCGGAAAGACGGGGAAAGAAAAGGGTTTCTTTTTGGTTGTCAAATAGTCTTGCCGGTTTCTGGGTTTTAGAAAAAAAATCACCGGAAATGTTCCGAATGATTTTCTTTGTCTGAATTGGTTCAATATTTTGCTGGTTTTTGAAAGCTGTTTGCAGGTTTGGATGCCGGGGAAAATATTCCTCGCGCTGGCTGCTTCGTCGAGGCCGGGGAAATGTTCCTCGCGCCGACGGAGTTTCCGAAGTTCGGTCGCGGGTTTTTCCTTCGTCGTTCGATGAGTCGCCAAGGTCGACTTCGATTCGATCGGGGTCAGACCGGGGCGAAGAGGCGACGTCCGGCGCTGTGAGCAGCGCCGGAATAGGCGAATTGTTCGCCGGAAAAACCAGGGCGACGCCGGCAGCAAATCGGGGAAGAAGAAAGGAGGCGGCGGGGGCTGGTGCCCTAATTGGGCTGAAATGACCAGTTTGCCCCCGCCGCACTCCAAAATCCCGAAAATGCCTGCGTTTAAAAATTGTTTTAAAATTTGCAAAATAACCCCAGAAGTTTTAATCTTTAAAACCCTAAGCCCAGAATTTTGGTTATTTACGAAATGACCCCAAGAGTTTCAGAAAATTAAAATTTTAAAAATTTTCTGAATTTTATTTAATAAGATTTTAATTAAATAATCTTATTAGATAAAGATAGGATTAATTTAGAATTTTATCCTATAATTTTAAATTTTGAAATAAATTATCTTAATTAGATTAGGATAATTAGAAAAGATAAATAAATAAATAATAAATTAGATTAATTAATTGTTATTTATTTATTTTAGTTTACTTATGATGCTTAAATTTAAATTGTTTAAATTTTATGTGAAACATCATAATTATGCTAGCATGTTCATGCATCATTCGATTAAAATGAATGAACATGGGATTGATTAAAATTGATCATGACACGATCAATTTTAATAGTGTAAGAGTTACACAATCCCTAATTAAATGATTCGGCCTAATAAAATTGGCTTGTATGAAGCATATGCAATTGTATGTTTTTCTATGCATGAATTGGGCTTAAAATTTATTATTTAAATTTTTGGGCCTGTGAGCCATTTTAAAATTGGGCCTGCGTGCCTATTAAAAAAAAATTATGTAATAGTTAGGCCCAAAAGGAGGTTCCAAAGGAGTCCATGGTGGAGCCCAGGAACGGAAGCCCAAAATGGAGGCCCAAAAGAAGTTTTTTTTGTTAAAAGGCCCTGTAATAGATTAGAGCCCAATTCATCGCATTTCCGAAATTTTATGTTTTATGAATGAATGAAAACGACAATGCATGTTAAGCCGATCAAACTTAAATCCCAAAAACCCAAGATTTTGCTTCCATACTTGAGGGCCCGCTTGAGCGTTGAACGTCTGGTGGACTTGGAGAGCCCAAGGGCCTCAGGTTTTCTTCGTGCGGCGGGTTATTGCATAATAGTGCCCAACTTTATCACTACCATTAATGAGTGGAAAAACTGTTTGGGTATTAGATGCCCGACTTTATCACTACCACTTGTTATGGAAAAACTGTGTGGGTGTCTATTGATGTGATGCCTTGAGGGATGGTTTAACTTGGGAAAATTAATCCTAGCTTGACCCGATAAGTTGACTAGGGATTAATTTTGCAAAGATAGGATGGTGTCAAACATTTGGAATGTTCATCCTATCACCAAAAAGTTGCATAGTGATGCAATTGGAAATCGTTAAATTACATAGGGATGTGATTTGAACGTTGCCTACCAAAAGAGCCCAATCCCTACGATACTTGCCAAAGCAAGACTGGGGTTGATTCTTTGTGGATTTTCGGCCCACAATCTAGCACCAACACAAAATTGTTTGGGATTTCAATTTTGGCTATTGTGGAAAATATTTTAAAACTCATTCTAATATTTTGCATTTTCTTTTGTAGAAATGGCATCTACTAGCACTAATACATCTAATCTCACTCTAAGAAGTATTTTGGACAAAGAAAAGCTTATTGGTCCAAACTTCTTAGATTGGGAAAGAAACTTGAGAATCGTTCTCAAACAAGAAAGGAAGCTAAATATCTTAGATGCTGCTTTACCTGAACCACCAGTAAATGCTACGGCTGCGGTTCAACGAGCATGGGAAAAGCTGAAAAGCGATTCCGATGACGTGACATGTCTGATGCTCGCGACTATGTCAGGCGAGCTTCAGAAACAATTCATGAATTCGGAAGCGTTCCAAATTTATGTGTCACTAACGGAAATGTTCCGTGAACAAGCCCGTAACGAAAGGTTCGTTACGATAAAAGCATTGATCTCGTGCAAGATGGCGAAGGGTTCGTCAGTAAGCACGCATTTGATCAAGATGAAGGGGTATATTGATACCCTAGAGAGATTAAATGCACCTCTTTCTAGAGAGTTAGCCATTGACATCATCTTGGCTTCACTGCCTGATGATTACAATGACTTTGTGGTGAACTACAACATGCATAACATGGAGAGGACAATTCCTGAGCTCCATGGAATGCTTAAAAATACTGAGCAAACCCTTCGGAAGGCAACGCCAGTACTTGTTGTGGAAAAGGGTAAGGGCAACAAGAGAAAGTTTAAAGGCAAGGCAAAAGTTGCTGAAAACAAGAAGCCTCGCAGTAAGACTGCTCCTAAGGCTCAGCCTCAAACTCCTCCTGCTAAGAAAAATGCTCAGAAGGACGCAGTATGTTTCCATTGCAATCAGAAGGGGCATTGGAGAAGAAACTGCAAGCTGTTTCTTGAAGAGAAGAAACAGAATCCTTCGGCTTCAGGTATCTTTGTTATTGAGATTAATCTTTCTATGTCCACCTCATGGGTATTAGATACCGGTTGTGGGGCTCACATTTGTACTGATGTGCAGGGACTGAGCAATAGAAGGATGACAAAGAAAGGCGAAGTAGATCTCCGAGTAGGCAACGGGGCAAGAGTTGCAGCCGTTGAAGTTGGAGATTACATTTTGTCTTTGCCTTCCGGTTTAAACATTGTTTTAGAGAATTGTTATTATGTACCTACTATGAGTAGGAATATTATTTCAATTTCTTGCTTGGATATCAAAGGATTTCGTTTTATTATTGGTAATAAATCGTTGTCTTTATATCAAAAAGATGTTTTATATGGAGTTGCAAATTTGTGCAATGGCCTATATATCTTGGATTTGACCCAAGAGAAACCGGTATATAACATTGAAAAGAAAGCCAAATTAATTCAATCTGATTTAAGTCCAACATATCTATGGCACTGTCGTCTAGGCCATGCAAATGAGAAGCGAGTTCAAAGACTTCATAAGGATGGAGTGCTTGGTTCATTTGATTTTGAATCATATGACACATGTGAACCCTGTTTGCAAGGCAAAATGACGAAGAGTCCTTTCAGCAAGAAAGGCGAGAGGACTAGTGAGCTATTGGCACTAATACATACAGATGTATGTGGACCGATGAGCACACAAGCCAGAGGTGGATTTGAATACTTCGTGACTTTTACCGATGACTATAGTAGATATGGTTATGTCTACGTAATGAGGTATAAAAGTGAAACTTTTGAAAAGTTCAAAGAGTTTAAAAATGAAGTAGAAAATCAGTTAAATAGAAGGATTAAGGCTATTCGCTCCGATCGGGGAGGTGAATACCTTAATGATGAGTTCGATGGCTATCTAAAACAGTGTGGAATTGTTTCACAGCTGACTCCGCCAGGAACACCTCAATGGAATGGTGTATCCGAGAGGAGGAATCGGACCTTATTAGATATGGTTCGATCTATGATGGGCAAAACGACTCTCCCTATGTCCTTTTGGGGTTATGCCCTCCTTTCAGCTGCCTACTTACTAAATCGTATTCCATCTAAGGCAGTAGATAAGACTCCATATGAGATGTGGACGGGTCAAAAACCCTATATGTCATATCTACGAGTTTGGGGTTGTCAAGCTCATGTAAAGCGTTTACAAAGTAGTAAGCTTGAACCTAAAACTGACAAATGCCTGTTTGTGGGATATCCTAAGGAAACTAAAGGATATCAATTCTACAATCCAACTGAGAACAAAGTGTTTGTTGCTCGGGGAGCCACTTTCTTAGAGAAAGATTTTCTCTACAAGAAAGATAGTGGGAGTAGAATAGAACTCGGAGAAGTTCCAGAACCACAAGAGAATGTAGAACGATCTACAGAAACTGAGATGGAAGTTGACATGGGAACTCATGAAGATGAGCAGCCTGAGTCAACAACACAAGAACCTAGAAGGTCTAGTAGATCTCGTCATGAACCTGAGAGATACGGATTTCTCGTAACTGACGATCAAGATTTGATCTTGGTGGACTCTAATAAGCCCGTGAACTACAAACAGGTTTTAGAAAGTCCAGATTCAGATAAATGGCTACAAGCAATGGAATCTGAAATGCAATCCATGAGGGACAATAAAGTTTGGACTTTGATTGATCCTCCTGTTCAGACAAAGGTTGTCGATTGCAAGTGGATTTTCAAGTTAAAACCTGGCGGGATCTTCAAGGCACGACTAGTGGCTAAAGGTTTCAGACAGACTCATGGTATAGACTATGATGAAACCTTCTCCCCTGTCGTGATGCTCAAGTCCATTCGGACTATGCTCGCCATAGCTGCATATTATGACTATGAGATATGGCAGATGGATGTTAAGACGGCTTTCCTGAATGGAAACCTACTCGAGGATGTTTATATGAAACAACCCGAGGGATACATCGATCAAGAGCATCCAAATCGTGTATGCAAGCTTTAGAGGTCCATCTACGGACTAAAGCAAGCATCTCGGAGTTGGAATCTTCGTTTTGACGAGGCAGTAAAAGGTTACGGCTTCATAAAGAACGAAGATGAGCCTTGTGTTTACAAGAAGGTTAGTGGAAGCAAGATAGTTTTCCTTGTCCTATATGTGGACGACATCCTACTCATAGGAAATGACATTCCCATGATGAAAGACATCAAACAATGGTTGGGGACTGTATTTTCTATGAAAGACTTAGGAGAAGCCGAAATGATACTAGGTATCAAGATCTATAGAGATAGGTCAAAAAGGCTTCTAGGACTAAGTCAAGAAGGGTACATAGACAAAATATTGAAGAGGTTCAATATGTCTAACTCCAAAAATGGTAAGGTACCATTTAGACATGGCCTTCTCTTGAAGAAGAACCAAGGTCCTTCAACAAGAGAGGAGAGGGATACAATGAGTAGAGTACCATATGCTTCGGCAATAGGATCTATCATGTATGCCATGTTATGTACCCGCCCGGATGTCGCACATGCACTGAGCATGACTAGCAGATACCAACAAGATCCAGGAACAGATCATTGGACTGCAGTCAAAGCAATCCTAAAGTACTTGCGAAGGACTAAAGGATTGATGCTAGTGTATGGAGGACAAGAACAGCTCATCGTACAAGGTTACGCTGATGCTGCTTTCCAAACAGATCAAGATGACATGAAGTCACAATCAGGCTACGTGTTTAGTCTGAATGGTGGTGCAATAAGTTGGAAAAGCTCAAAGCAAGATACAACAGCCGATTCTACAACAGAGTCTGAGTACATTGCTGCATCCGATGCTGCAAAGGAAGCTGTTTGGTTAAGAAAGTTCGTGTCAGACATCGGAGTGATACCGAGTATCCAAGATCCGATAGAACTTTTCTGTGACAATAACGGGGCCATCGCACAAGCTAAGGAGCCTCGGTCACACCAGAAAACCAAACATATACTCAGAAGGTTTCACCTCATCCGAGAGATCATTGATCGAGGAGATGTGAAAGTGTGCAAAATAGGGTCAGACGACAATGTAGCAGATCCTCTCACAAAAGCTCTACCACAGTCAAAATTTGATAGACATGTAATAGAGCTTGGTCTTAAACAGTTTAGGACATAGCCCTTCAACGGGCAAGTGGGAGATTGTTGGTGTATATGCCCTAATGAGGGCTATTTATGTAAATAAACTTTGAGGGTTATTTATGTAAATAAGACATTTGTCGTTTGATTGATTATTTATCTGATGAGTTAATTTCATGAAATTATATTCTTGTGCATATTGAATTTTATGAAATCGATCCGCCAAAAGAAACACTCCATGGACTGTTAGATCATGAGTGATTCTTTTGAGTAGTACTCGTACGAGGATCCTTAGACCAGAAATCACTGCATAGTCTTAGGTGAATTAGAGTGTGCTTTGACATATACCTAACGGGACCGTAACAGGTTGCCAAGTACGGGTATGATTGGGTACACTATGAGTCACGCTAAGGTATGTAGGTGAAGTGATGGGACTACAAGTCTCTCTTAAATGAGAGATGATATCTTGGCCGCTTGATAGTGAACTGAGAAGTGCATGGCCGTGCCCAAGAAATGATAAGGGTTATCATTTGCTTGATTAAGTTCAGTGTCACTAAGAGATCAAGTAAAACGTTTAGCTATATAAGGATGATTGGTTCCATGCCTTATGCTAAACTGGATATCAGTGTAGAGGACATTACGTAGTATACTCGGAAGGTTGTGTTGAATCACCATTCGACCCTCCGTTCTGAATTGTGTAGTCATTATGTCTTGCTAGAGACCACTAATGATTTATGGATTAATTAATGAGATTAATTTATTCATTGTCAATTTGGAATGGACCTACAGGATCGCACATAAGTGAGTTCGATGAGTCAGAATTAATTAAATTGCATGTTCTAAGTATAAGAGTTATACTTAAATAGATAATATTTAATTAAATGGTTTAATTAAATATTATTGAAGAGTTTTACGGTATTAATTAAAAGTTAATTAATTACCTGGGAAGAATTGAGTTGAGCTGATAAATCAAGGGACCTAATTGTGAATTAAGGTTCTTGACCCATCAGCCTGATCCATGGATCAATGGGTTGATCCATGGTGTTGGTAAAACCCAACTCAGTAAATAATTAATTAATTATTATTTATAATTATTAAAACAGATACTTCTCAAATCAGAGAAGTATCTGGAGTCTGTTAAAAACGTTTTAACAGACTCAGTTTTAAAATAAACGTTTGAAAAAATTCTTTTTTAACAGACAATCAGACTTTACAAAACAACGTTCTTCCAGAAAATTACACTTCCCAGAGAGAAAAAGGTTTTCTCTAAAACAGGCAAATTTTGGGGCTAGCACCGGTTCTGAGAGAACTCCAGTGCAAGAACGTAGAGACAATTCGCTTGAATTGTTCTGTGGTGGTGAACGCAATCTTCCCAAAGGATCCAGGCGGCTGCACAACCGATTACGCTTCGAGGGTAAGACCCGAATCCTTTAGTGTTTAGGAATTTCGGCATTTAATTTAGAATTAAATGCCTAAACACGATCCAACAATTATGTACCTGCTTTGAGCAGAAATATTATTTCAGTTTCTGGTTTAGATAATAAAGGTTTTTGATTTATTATTGAGAATAATTTGTTATCTTTATATCAAAATGATATTTTATACGAAGTTTCAAACATGTGTAACGGTCTGTATGTCTTGGATTTGACCCAAGAAAAACAGTCTATAACATAGAAAAGAAAGCTAAATCAACTAAAAATGATTTAAGTCCAACATGTCTTTTGCATTGTTGATTAGGCCATGAAAATGAAAAGCGAGTTCAAAAGCTTCACAAGGATAGAGTGCTTGGGTCATTTGATTTTGAATCATATAATACTTGTGAACCCTGCTTGCAAGGCAAAATGACAAAGAGTTCTTTCAACAAGAAAGGGGAAAGGACAAGTGAGCTATTGGCTCTAATACATACGGATGTATGTGGACCAATGAGCACACAAGCCAGAGGTGGATTTGAATACTTCGTGACTTTTACTGATGACTATAGTAGATATGGTTATGTCTACTTAATGAGGTATAAAAGTGAAACTTTTGAAAGGTTCAAAGAGTTTAAAAACGAATTAGAAAATCAGTTGGATAGAAGGATTAAGGTTATTCGCTCTGATCAAGAAGGTGAATACCTAAGTGATGAGTTCGATGGTTATCTAAAACAGTGTGGAATTGTTTCACAATTGTCTCCACCGAGAACACCTCAATGGAATGGTGTATCTGAAAGGAGGAATCGTACCCTATTAGATATGGTTCGATCAATGATGGGCCAAACAACTCTCCCTACATCCTTTTGGGGTTATGCTCTCCTTTCTGCTGCCTGCTAATTAAACTGTATTCCATCTAAGGCAGTAGATAAGACTCCATATGAGATATGGATGGGTCGGAAGCCCTATATTTCCTATCTATGAGTTTGGGGTTGTCAAGCTTACGTAAAATGTTTACAAAGGAATAAGCTTAAACCTAAAATTGACAAATGCCTATTTGTGGGATATCCTAAGGAAACCAAAGGATATCAACTCTACAACCCAATTGAAAACAAAGTGTTCGTTGCTCGAGGAGCTACTTTCTTAGAGAAAGAATTTCTGTACAAAAAAGACAGTGGGAGTAGAATAGAACTCGAAAAAGTTCCAGAACCACAAGAGAATGTAGAACGATCTACAGAAACTCAGATGGAAGTTGCCATGGAAACTCATGAAGATGAGCAACTTGAGTCAACAACACAAGAACCTAGAAAGTCTAGTAGATCTCGTCATGAACCCGAGAGATACAGATTTCTTGTGACTAACGATCAAGATTTGATATTGGTGGACTCTGATGAGCCCACGACCTATACACAGGTTTTAGAAAGTCCAGATTTAGATAAATGGCTACAAGCCATGGAATCTGAAATGCAATCCATGAGGGACAATAAAGTGTGGACTTTGATTGACCCTCCTGTTCGGGCAAAAGTTGTCGATTGCAAATGGATTTTCAAATTAAAACCTGGCGGGATCTTCAAGGCACGACTAGTGGCTAAAGGTTTCAGACAGACTCATGGTATTGACTATGATGAAACCTTCTCCCCTATCGTGATGCTCAAGTCCATTAGGACAATGCTTTCCATAGCAGCATATTTTGACTATGAGGTACGACAGATGGATGTTAAAATAGCTTTCATGAATGGAAACCTACTCGAGGATGTTTATATGAAACAACCTGAGGGATACATCGATCAAAAGCATCCTAATCGAGTATGTAAGCTTCAGAGGTCCATCTACGGACTAAAGCAAGCATCTCGAAGTTGGAATCTTCGTTTTGATGAGGAAGTAAAAGGTTACAGATTCATCAAGAACGAAGATGAGCCTTGTGTTTACAAGAAGGTTAGTGGGAGCAAGATAGTTTTCCTTGTCCTATATGTGGACGACATCCTACTCATAGGAAATGACATTCCCATGATGAAAGACATCGAACAATGGTTGGGGAGTGTATTTTCTATTAAAGACTTAGGATAAGCCGAAATGATACTAGGTATCAAAATCTATAGAGATAGATCTAAGAGGCTTCTGGGACTAAGTCAAGAAGGGTACATAGACAAGATATTGAAAAGATTCAATATGTTTAACTCCAAAAATGATAAGGTACCATTTAGACATGGCCTTCTCTTGAAGAAGAACCAGGGTCCTTCGACAAGAGAGGAGAGGGATATAATGAGTAGAGTCCCATATGCTTCGGCAATAGGATCTATCATGTATGCCATGTTATGTACCCATCCGGATATTGCACATGCACTTAGCATGACTAGCAGATACCAACAAGATCAAGGAATGGATCATTGGACTGCATTCAAATCAATCCTAAAGTACTTACGAAGAACTAAAGGATCAATGCTAGTGTTTGGAGGACAAGAACAGCTCATTGTACAAGGTTACGCTGATACTGCTTTCGAAACAGATCAAGATGACATGATATCACAATCAGGCTACGTGTTTAGTCTGAATGGCGGTGCGATAAGTTAGAAAAGCTCGAAGCAAGTTACCACAGCTGACTCTACAACAGAATCTGAGTACATTGCTGCATCAGATGCTGTAAAGGAAGCTGTTTGATTGAGGAAGTTTGTGTCAGACATCAGAGTGATACCGAGTATCCAAGATCCGATAGAACTTTTTTGTGACAATAACGGGGCCATCGCACAAGCTAAGGAGCCTTGGTCACACCAAAATACCAAACATATAATCAGAAGATATCACCTCATTCAAGAGATCGTCGATGGAGGAGATGTTAAAGTATGCAAAATAGGGTCAGATGACAATGTAGCAGATCCTCTCACAAAAGCTCTACCGTAGTCAAAGTTTGATAGACATGTAATAGAGCTTGGTCTTAAACAGTTTAGGACATATCCATTCAACGGGCAAGTGGGAGATTGTTTGTGTATGTGCCCTAATGAGGGCTATTTATGTAAATAAATTTTAAGGGTTATTTATGTAAATAAGACATATATCATTTGATTGATTATTTATCTTATGAGTTAATTTCATGAATGTAATATTCTTGTGCATATTTAATTTCATGAAAATAATCCGCCAAAAGAAACACTCCATGGACTGATAGATCATGAGTGATTCTTTTCGAGTATATTCGTATGAGGATCCTTAGACTAGAAATCACTGCATGGTCTTAGCTGAATTGTGGTGTTCTTTGGCATATGCCTAACGGGACTGTAACAGGTTGCCAAGTACGGGTATGATTGGGTACACTATGAGTCACGTTAAGATATGTAGGTGAAGTGATGAGACTACAAATCTCTGTTAAGTGAGAGATGATATCCGGACCACTTGATAGTGAACTGAGAAGTGCATGGCCATGCCTGAGAAATGATAATTGTTATCATTTGCTCGAATAGAATCAGTGTCACTGAGAGATCAAGTAAACGTTTAGCTTAATAAGGATGATGGTTCCATGCCTTATGCTAAACGAGATATCGATGTAGAGGACCGTACATAGTATGCTTAGAAAGGTTGCATTGAATCATCATTCGACCATCCATTCTAAATTGAGTAGTCATCATGTCTTGCTAGAGGCCACTGATGATTTATGGATTAATCTATGAGATTATCCATTGTCAATTTGGAATGGACCTACAGGATTGTACGTAAGTGAGTTCGAAGATTCTTGACGGTACTAGGTATAATTGTTTTACTTAGAAGAATAATATTAAATTAAATAGTTTAATTAAATATTATTAAGAAGTTTTGGGGTATTAATTAATAGTTAATTAATTACTCAGGAAGAATTGAGAGAGACTGACAAATCAAGGGATCTAATTGCAATTAAGATTCTAGACCCATCAGTCTGATCCATGGGTAAATGGTTTGATCCATGGGTCAAGTAAAACCAAAATAAGTAAAAACAAAATATCATATTATTATTATAATATTAAATATTTTATTTTTTAATAACCCTGTGGTTATGGGATTGGGTAAAAAATCAGATTTCTTTTATAAAGAGAATCTGTGAGAGAAAAGATTAGACAGATTTTGAAACGAGAAAATAGTTTTCTGAAAATGTTTCTTCTTTTTTTTCTCTCTCGTAAAATTCTATCTCTCTTTGAAAACAAAATTTCTTTACAGGAATTTTATACTAGCACCGAAGAGCTCCAGTGCCTGATTGTGGAGGACACTTCCGGTGTTAGGAACTAGGCATGCATAATTTCCTAAATTATGCTACAGAATAGCCTAAATTCTATGGAATCGGGTCTTACCCTTGACGCGTAATCGGTTGCGCTCGTCGCCTGGATCCCTTGGGAAGATTGCGTTAACCACCAAAAACAATTCACACGAATTGCCTCTACGTTCTTGCACTGGAGTCTCTCAGAACCGGTGCTAGCCCAAAAGTGCCTGTCAAAGAGAAAACCTTTTTCTCTCTGGAAGAATGTTTTTGAAAAAGTGATTCCTAGAAGAGTCAGAGAGAGAGCCTTTTAAAATTTTTCCAAAACGTGTTTTAAAACTAAATTAGTTAAAATCTCTCACAGACTCCCAGATACTTCTCTGATTAAAGAGTTGAGAAGTATCTGTAAATAATTAATTAATAATAATAATAATAATTAATTATTTACTGAGTTGGGTTTAACCAACACCATGGATCAACCTATTGATCTATGGGTCAGGCTGATGGGTCAAGAACCTCAATTCACAATTAGGTCCCTTGATTTGTCAGCCCAACTCAATTCTTCCTAGGTAATTAATTAACTCTTAGTTAATACCATAATACTCTTCAATAATATTTAATTAAACTATTTAACTAATTATTATCAATTTAAGTATAACTCTTATACTTAAAACAGGCAATTTAATTAATTCTGAATCATCAAACTCACTTATGTGCGATCCTGTAGGCCCATTCCAAATTGACAATGAATAAATTAATCTCATTAATTAATTCATAAATCATTAGTGGTCTCTAGCAAGACATAATGACTCCACAATTCAGAACGGAGGGTCGAATGGTGATTCAACACAACCTTCTGAGTATACTACGTAATGTCCTCTACACTGATATCCAGTTTAGCATAAGGCATGGAACCAATCATCCTTATATAGCTAAACGTTTTACTTGATCTCTTAGTGACACTGAACTTAATCAAGCAAATGATAACCCTTATCATTTCTTGGGCACGACCATGCACTTCTCAGTTCACTATCAAGCGGCCAAGATATCATCTCTCATTTAAGAGAGACTTATAGTCCCATCACTTCACCTACATACCTTAGCGTGACTCATAGTGTACCCAATCATACCCATACTTGGCAACCTATTACGGTCCCGTTAGGCATATGTCAAAGCAAACTCTAATTCACCTAAGACTATGCATTGATTTCTGGTCTAAGGATCCTCGTACGAGTACTTCTCAAAAGAATCACTCATGATCTAACAGTCCATGGAGTGTTTCTTTTGGCGGATCGATTTCATAAAATTCAATATGCACAAGAATATAATTTTATGAAATTAACTCATCAGATAAATAATCAATCAAACGACAATTGTCTTATTTACATAAATAACCCTCAAAGTTTATTTACATAAATAGCCCTTAAAAAGGCATATACACCAACATCCGGGAAGTGCCAGAGAAAGACGAAACGCCATCTTCCCAAAAGGATCCAGGTGTGAGCATAACCGATTACGCGTCGAGGGTAAGACCCCGGTTCTTATAGTTTAGGATAATCCACTGCGTTAATTTTGAATTAAATGCCTAAATTTGATCCAACACCTTACCGTCGGCCGATCCCGCATCATCGCTCCCTCCCCCGTTTCTTTCTCGTTCCTTTTCCTTTCCCCCGGTAGAAAACCCCTCCCACCCGCCATTGGACTAGCCCCTTTCCCGCAACCAATCATCCATATCTAGCCCTCAAATGTGGATAATCTTTAATGTCTTCTTCACACCCCCACCCTACAACTCACAAAAAAGATGTGAAATCCATAAAATCAAAGAAAAAGAAAGAGAAAAGTTCAAATCTTGAATGTTCATAAAAATCAGTAATCTCTGAAGGGATGTCAGATTGAACAATTTCCCTGTTGTATTCTCATTTGTAGAGGTAAAGTAAATATTTTGTGTATTTTAGTGACTTCTTTTATGGGGGACAAGCCTTTTCTCCTTGTTTGAATTTAGATTTTTTTTCTAGTTTTCGTGTGTAGTTTTTCCCACTATGGGATTTTATGTTTTGGGGTGTGGTTTCTGCCACTATTGGTGAAGTTATTTGGGTTACGTGTGTAGTTTTGCCCCCTCATGGGTTTTTATGTTTTGGGGAGTGGTTTCTGCTGTTGTTGGTGACGTTAAAGAAAAGAACTATTATTTCTTGGATCAAATTTTGGTAGTTCTTGACCTAATTTGTTTGGAGAACAATGATTCGATGACTAGATGTGGATGATTAGTGGTGGGAAAGGAGCTGGTGTGACCGGGGGGGAGGGAGGGGTGGGTGAGGGGTTTTCTACCGATCGCCGGAGAAACGTGGAGGTGGAGGGTGGCGGTCGGCTAGGCAGGGGTGAAAGGGGGTAAGAAAAGGAAATTAGGGTGGTAAAAATAGTGGGCCGGTGATAAAAATTTTTTTGATTATTTTATAATTTTGAGGAGGTTAAAACAAAAATATATTTAACTAAGCAAAAAGGGGTTTTGGACCAAAATATTCTAAATATGTAACGTAATAGACCAAAAACATGGGTTTTTTTTTTGTAATGGACGAAAATCTCATTTTTCTATTGTGTAATAGAGCAATTTTGGGGTTTACTCATTTTTTTTTATAAAAACGGCATACAACCTAATATAGGTAGAATTTTGGACCAAAAAAAAAAAATCCTAAAATTCAAATTGTTGACTGAAAAATATAGAATTTGTGTGTTTGGAATAAAGTAGTACTTCCGGATTCACAAAATCCAAATTTAAAGAGGTTCGGATTTTGTAAATCCGATACCGTTTAAATTAGTCACCAATTAGGTTAATTAATTTAATTAATGAAATTCAAATTTCACAAATCAGAGTGTTAAGGAAAAAAGATAATTTAAAATTAAAGACAATTAAAAAATAATTTTGTCAAAATTTAATATTATTAAAAAAGGATACGAATTTACAAAATTCGAATCTTTGTTCATTTTGACTAAATCCGAATGTTGTTGAAATTAAAAAATTTTTTTTGTTGATTTGCTCTGTTAGCAACAATGAAATCACAAATTATAATCTTAAAAAATTGAATGTAAATAAATAACTATGAAAGAACACATTGAACCATAATATTAAAAAATAAAATTTGAAATGTTAAAATAAGATAAATATCATAAATTCCAAATATAAATACAAACAAAACATCCAAGTGTGAACTAAAAATCTAGCTATCAAATCCAAATCGACGAGGTGGAGGCACAACTCTTTTTCCAACCCTCCCAGCAATAGGGCCTGAACTTGAATCTGCACCCTATGAACTTGCACCCTGTGGACCTCCACCTGGTGGACCTCGACCCTGTGGTGGCTGCAAACTTCCATCATCCTCATCAGACTCATCATCGTCTTCATCTTCGCCGCCAATAATGTCCATATGCACACGCTGCGCTCCTTGGGGTCCTTCGGGTGCCCTCATTTTTCTGCCTCCTCCCATCACAGTAACGTTCCTTATTTGGAGAATCGAAAATGGGACTTGAGAGAATGAAGGTGGATCATCGGCGAGTATTTGTGTACTATCATGGAATGCCACGAAAATAATTGAGAGCAAGTGTTAGGACACTGTGGAGAGAGTTGGTCATCTCTTCGATGTACTGCACGATTTCAGGGTCAGGGTCAATACGAATGTAATTCCTATAGAATTCCATGCTCCTATTGCACATGTCACTCGTCGAATTGGACTACAAACATTTAAAAAAATCCAATAGTTATTAAAAAAAAAGTGATAAGCATGTTGAATATGTACAATAATTTAAACAATAATTAAATTAAACACTTACATATACTCTCGTTCGGGCCATTGTACCTCGGTAACAATGGCCAAAGGGTCATCAATGCTTAGACCATTGATGAGTCCAACCGTCCTGTGACTAAACCACCTTTGGTACTCCACGTCCGATTGTGGAGGGTCCTCTGGTTGAGCATTAGTTGGTATTCTCTCCACCCTCTGTACCCAATTGATAATATAAAGCCCACATTCTGATCGCCGGCAGCATACCCCTTGCCTCCCAATCCCTTAGAATGATGCGCTGTATATACGTCCTCCCTCAAAGGAAAAATCTGAAGGTCACCAGAAATAGACTGATGCCACCCAAATTGCTGAAATACCGTATCAGCCTCATGAGGCTCGTGGGAGTCCCAAAAAATAAGCCAAGTGTGGGACATCCAACATTCCCTCCCATTCGGAAGAATTCGGGGAGATACTCATCAAGCAAACCGTCCTCAGCGTAAGACAGTCAGACAAACTAAAAAAATAAATAGAAAACTTATAAAAATGTTGATAAATATAATAATATATTAATATGCACCAAATTTTATAAATATTGAAACTTACGTCCTTATCTCGGAGACCCCCTAGCTGATCTCAGTATGTGGGCAAGCAATGAGGATTGAAGTTGTCAAATATGAAACATACGCGCCACCATTGTGCCAATGGGAAACTAACATTGGCTCTGTTAGTCATCAACACTTTAGTCGGTTTGACACAACGAATACACTCCCAAGCCCATATCTAGATAAACAATTCAAATTGACATTAATATGAAGATATGTAAAGTGAAAACACTAAAAAAAAAAAAAAAAACATATGGATTTTTCAAAAGAACACCAAATCTTTATACCTGTAGGAGGAGCAAAAAACCGGTTATGTCGTTTGCCTCATGCGACCAAGCCTTGCATATGCCTCGGTATAAACCGGAGAGGGCCGCCGAATCCCAACTAAGTTCTGCACACGTATCCTAATTCTCTATATTCTGAAGAAGATATAGAGGGACCTAGTTGCATCCCTTGTCCGGAAATATCAATCCAAACAATATGTACAAGATATAACACCTAACCCTCTATCTATAAACTTCTTGATCAACCCGGAGTTCTCCACTAATCTCCCACTTAAGACGTTCGAGCTTTAAGGCGCTACTCTTTAAATCGTCCGGCTTTGGATGAAAACCCAACAAATGGGCACATTCTCCTATCCATTGTTTGGTTGTTCTTCGAAGAATTGTATCTGTAACACAAGGACCGTGTGTCCGGAGACCGAATAGACCATGAACATCTTGCAACATTACCATTGCCTCACTGAATTGGAAATGAAAAGTGTGTGTTTTCGGCCACCATCTCTGATCAATGCCGTTATTAGGGCCCAGTTGAATTGAATCGACCTCACACAAGAAACTCTCCAAAGCTAAACCGGTCGATTTCATCACGTACTTGGACCGGTTCCGCTTTCAAAGGTGCCCACAAACCACTATCTGCGCATTGACACTTGAGGTTCTTCGATCGAACCTTGGGGCATCTCTGTACACCTATTGAGATTGGTGTTTTGGTTGGAGATAAAGAAGCTCCGGATGGATTAGCCCCGGATTGAGAAATTGGCGTTGAGTGCTTCTGCTCGATGATGCTATTGTATGTACCTACAACCACACATTAAACATAAATAATTTCATAATCAACAAAAATCTGGCAGCATAATGACAGTAAATGCAATTTTCCAAATTCCCAAACAGCACATAAAATAATAAACACAACCATATCAATCAACCATCAACACACAATTGCATATAAACCACAACCTATGCGGCAACAAGGCCATAATCGTCTAAACATAAATATATAACAAACCTAGCTTCAAAGAAATATATTAAAACCTTATTCCATTACTAAAAATAAATATTTTTACTCTTCCACAATAACTAAGAGATTCCTACAATGAGTTAATTCAACTAATAATACAAAAAAAATAAATAAATTCAATAAAGATCAAAATTAAGTAAAAGAATCAAAAAAAGGGAAAAAATATTGAATAAAATTTTGCAAAGAAAATGATAAAATGAATAAAGAGTAAAGGATTACCACAAGAAGAATAAAAAAACCCCTTTTTCCGACGGCGACGGTGGCGGTCCGGCGGTGGTTTGGTGACGGCAATACCGTGAAGCAGCTTGAAATCAAAATCTACTTAATAGGGTTTGTTCTAGAGAGTGAGGTGAGTGTTTTGGTGGTGATTTCTAACAAAATGGATGGCCGGAATTGGAGAAATAGCGGCGGTGGTTGGCGAGGCGGTAAATTTCCAAGAGAGAAAAAACACCGACCAAATGACGCTAGGATGGTATGATTTTGGTCATTGGGTTATGGGAATTATGTTGGTGGGTTTATTTTGTGGAGATGATGCGCGGTTTCGTTTTTGGGAAAAATGGGGCGGTGGTTAGGGTTTTTTGAAAGAAGAAAGAAGAAGAAAAATTGTGCAGCCTTTTATACCCCCGTCTATATTTGGATTTACAAAATTTGAATTTACCAAATCTTGTTAGTTCTGTCCAGTTTGACAGAACGTAAAAGGAGGTTCGGATTACATTCTGTGCAACATAATGTAAAACAAGTTTCGAATTTTAAAAATCTGTCCGATAGAATAGATAATCCGAATTTTATGAAATTTAGATTATAATAATCCGAATTATAAAATTTGGATTATAATATTCTGAATTTGGATGATCCGAATGTTGTTTTTTCTTTTTTTTAAATTCTTCACAAAGTTCATTATAACAATTACATATAATAATACAACTACATTAACCAATACAACATAAAAACATCAAATAAGTCATTATACCAATTGCATAAACCAAAACAACATAACAACATCATAGTTCATTCTACCAATTGCATAAACCAAACCAACTACATTCTGTCCAATACAACATAACAACATCATAGCTCATTCTACCAATTGTATAAACCAAAACAACTACATTCTGTCCAATACAATATAACAACATCAAAGAAGAAATTCTATCAATTACATATACCAAAACAATAACATTAACCAAAACAACATAATAACATAAACCAATACAACAAAAAAAATCAAGGTTCATCAAATGGGACAGGGGCTGCTCCAACGATACCGGTTGAGTCATAATAGACACCAAGCCTTGCTCGGTGTGATCTAGAATGAGATACAGGACACATTCTACCTTGATAGTCTGCACTACCACACCTCATGCATTCGCCTCATCATCGTCCACGATGATCCATTTCATCATAAAACTCCATTTCTATTTTCTTCTCGGACTACAATGAACAATAAGACGTGGCTAATCAGTAATCAACTTCCATCCAATGTCTCTTGGACATTTTTCTTTTGGAGGGATTGGGGTAAATCTCGTATTCCAAAATTGCTTCATCCAATTTCTGACCGTAAACAATTCGACGAGATTTGTTCATCATGACCGAGAGAACGACACACCGCCAATGCATGGGAACACGGATATCTATAATGTTACTATTAGTGTGAATATAGAAAGTTTTGCATGTATAAACAGTATTTCTCGGTTTATATATCGATTAAAATTATTTTAGTCAATTATTTTATATTTACATATGTAGTCCTTTTATATCATATGACTAGACGATGAGGTATCGGGGCTGACACAGTAGATCTTATCGTTGGTTAAAGTTATGATATATAAACTAGTCTCGTGACTGAGACACTTTTGGATATACTGTCGGCTTAAGTCATTATGTGATTCTAAAATCGGTTTGTCCAAATTGATTTAATCATATAGATATGCCTGGGGCGTATTTAGTGAAAGATCATCTGCAGGGCCTAGCCAAAAACTCACTTTCGTGCTATACATTCCTGAATCAGAGTCTCTAGCCAGGCCAAAATGCTAACACAATTGCTATTCCAACCCTTTTGAAATAACATTGCGCAGGATCTGAGTTTGCACTTATTCGATTTACCACGCAATAAAAATTCTTAATTAAGTGGAAACATAAGAATCATCTAATGAAGAGTATACCCAGGTGATTCTCCTGTATGCCTCAAGACTTTGCCTGTATGCACTGTGGGAAGCAATCTAACTAGCAATTTGATCAGCTAATCACCACAATCCACCAGCCGGAATAAACCAGCACCGCTACACCAGGTGCGTACAAATTAACTCACCGCCCAGAGAGAGAATGTTGGTGTATGTGCCCTAATGAGGGCTATTTATGTAAATAAACTTTGAGGGTTATTTATGTAAATAAGACATATGTCGTTTGTTTGATAATTTATCAAATGAGTTAATTTCATGATAATTATATTCTTGCGCGTATTTAATTTCATGAAATCGATCTGCCAAAAGAAACACTCCATGGACCTTTAGATCATGAGTGATTCTTTTGAGTAGTACTCGTACGAGGATCCTTAGACCAGAAATCACTACATGGTCTTAGGTGAATTGTAGTATGCTTTGACATACGCCTAATGGGACCGTAACAGGTTGCCAAGTACGGGTATGATTGGGTACACTATAAGACACACTAAGGTATGTAGGTGTAGTGATGGGACTACAAGTCTCTCTTAAGTGAGAGATGATATCTTGGCCACTTGATAGTGAACTGAGAAGTGCATGGCCATGCCCAATGAATGATAAGGACATCATTTGCTTGATGGATTCAGTATCACTAAGAGATCAAGTAAATGTTTAGCTATATAAGGATGATGGTTCCATGCCTTACGCCAAATGGGATATCAATGTTGAGGACCGTACGCAGTTTACTCGGAAAGGTTGTGTTGAATCACCACTCGACCCTCCATTATGAATTGGGTAGTCATTATGTCTTGCTAGAGACCACTAATGACTTATGGATTAATTAATGAGATTGAGTTATCCATTGCCAATTTAGAATGGGCCTACAGGATCACACATAAGAAAGATCGATGATGCAGAATAAGTATTCTTGCCTACAATAATTATAATTGTTATACTTAAATAAAGAAGATTTAATTAAATGGTTTAATTAAATATTATTGAAAAGTTATGTGGTATTAATTAATAGTTAATTAATTACCTGGGAACAATTTGGATGGGCTGATAAATCAATGGACTTAATTACAATTGAAGTTCTTGACCCATCAGCCTGATCCATGGGTCATGGGTTGATCCATGGGCTTGGTGTATAACCCAAATCATTAAGGTATTATTTAATACTGATTTGGAATCAGTAAATATTATTTAATACTAATTTGGAATCAGTAAAATAATATTTTGTAATAATACTGATTTGGAATATAATTAAATCTGGTATGTAATAATTGATTAATTACTATACTGATTTTGGAAATTTCAACTCTACAAATATCTTAGGGATATTATGGTAGGGGATTGATGATTTTCAATTGAGGAAAATCAGAACAAGAAATATACACAAAATCCCAATTCTCTCTGTAGGCGGAAAACGACTAGCACCAAATCTGCAAAGGCTTTCAGTGCTTGAAAGTAGAGAGTCCTTCAAGGAAGGATTTTGGTGGTGACAAACGTAATCGGGGCAGAAGATTTGGACCAACATCAATCTAGGATCCAGACACGGCAACCGATTACGCTTCAAGGGTATGGTTTACATGTTTTGAACATAGGATCAAAAACACTAAAATTAAAATTGGCATGAATCCGCTGCGTAATAATTTTGATAAACATGCCGCTGATCCCAAAAGTGGTATCAGAGCTAGGCTCATATTAATTTTAGTGTTAGAATTAAAATTGAATTTTAATTAAAATTTATTTTAATAACATTTGGGAAAAATCATGATTTTGGAAGCAAGAAAACAAAGAAAACAATTTTTTTATTATTTTTGGGAAAATAATTAAAAATTCAATTTCTGAAATTGTATAAAGGCTCACCGGACTTGGTGCTGCTGACTTGCCGAATTTTTCGCTGGAAAACCGAGGGTCGTCGGATCTTTATATTTTTGCCATTAAAAGTTGTGGGTTTTGATCTCCTTTTTCTTGAAATTGTTTTTGTTCTGGTTTGAGGTTAAAAACGAGTCTGGATTGGATGATTTGAAAACTGGGATTTAAATTTTACTGCCGGAATTTTTTTTGGGTTTTTTGATTGGAAAAATGGGGAAACGAAAAGGGGCTTTGGGGTTTGTTTTTCTTTCTAAAGACGAAATCACGGAATGGTTCGGATGTTTTTTGTCGGACTCAACTTGATTTTGGTGTAGTCGCCGAGTTTTATTTTGGTTTTTCTTCTCTTCGTCGGAAACTGCCATGTCTGTTTTGAGCTCCTTCGTCGGGAATCAATCAGTTTCTTCGGGAACTGATTCGGATTCTTTGATCGGGAAGAAGAGCGATGCCGGTAGAGATGAAGGCGAGAGTCGCCGTTCATCAATGATGCTGGGAGAAGGGTTTTTCGCCGGGAAGAAAAACCGACGATTTGCCGGAGAAGAAAGAGAAGTCTGGGCGGTGGGTGGTTGAAGCCCTAGGGGCTGAAATTACCAAACTGCCCCGCCGCTGTTTCCAAACCCTAGGTTAGCAAAAATTTTTTAAGTTTTAAAATAACAAACCAGCCCCAACAATTTTATTTTCCTTTAAACCCTAAGCCCAGAACTTATGTTAATCATAAAATTGACCCAAAATTTTAAGGAAAATTGTTTTCCGATTTTGGTAGGATTTTAAAATCTTAATTTTGGAATTAAATCAAATCTTATTAGATTTTAGTTTTAAAATGTTAAAATTGGATTTTAAGATTTTAAAATTATCTTAAATAAGATAATTAGATTAAATAAAAATTAAATAAATAAAATAAAAATTAATTAATTAGATTAATTAATTTGTTTAATTTTGAATTATTTATTTATTTATTTTATGATGTTTTTAATTTAAATTGTTTAAATTATATGTGTGAAGCATCATAATTATGACGAGCATGTTCATGCATCATTTTGGTTAAATGAAAAATGAACAAAAAGGGATTGATTAAAATTGATCATGACACGATCAATTTTAATTTTGTAATAGTTACACAATCCTTAAATTTAATTGGTTTAATTAAAATGGGCTTGTATGAGCATATGCATTTATGTGTTTTAAAGCATGAATTGGGCTTATTAATGTTTTAAAAGTTGGGGCCTGCGAGCCATTTGAATTTGGGCCTGCGTGCCTATTAAAATTTTATGTAATAGTTAGGCCCAAGAGGAGTTTCCAAAAGGAGTCCATGGTGGAGGCCAGGAACGGAAGCCCAACAATGAAGGCCCAAATATGAAGTTTTAAAGGCCTTGTAATAGATTAGAACCCAATTCATTGCTTTTATTCATTTTATTTATTTGATATATTAAATGAATGCTAAAACGAAAAATGCATGTTAAGCCGATCAAACTAAAATCCTAAAAACCCGAGTTGATTATGCTTCCATACTTGGGTGCCCACCAGAGCGTCGAACGTCTGTGGACTTGGAGAGCCCAAGGCCTCAGGTTTTCTTCGTGCGGCGAGTTGTCACATAATAGGTGCCCAACTTTATCACTACCATTAATGAGTGAAAAAACTGTTTGGGTATTAGATGCTCAACTTTATCACTACCACTTGTTATGGAAAAACTGTGTGGGTATCGATTGATGTGATGCCTTGAGGGATGGTTTGACTTGGGAAAATTAATCCTAGCTTGACTCGATAAGTTGACTAGGGATTAATTTTGAAAAGGTAGGATGGTGTCAAACATTTGGAATGTTCATCCTATCACCGAAAAGTTGCATGGTATGCAATTGGAAAACGTTAGATTACATGGAATGTAATTTGAACGTTGCCTACCAAAAGAGCTCGATCCCTACGATACTTGTCAAAGCAAGACTGGGGTTAACTCTTTGTGGATTTTCGGCCCACAATCTAGCACCAACACAAAATTGTTTGGGATTTCAATTTTGGCTATTGTGGAAAATGATTTTAAAACTCATCCTAATATTTTGCATTTATTCTTTGTAGAAATGGCATCATCTAGCACTAATGTCATCTCAAACTTTACTCTAAGAAGTATATTGGATAAGGATAAATTGGTTGGACCAAACTTCTTAGACTGGGAAAGAAACTTGAGAATTGTTCTCAAGCAAGAAAGGAAGCTACATGTCTTAGAAACTGTTTTACCTGAACCACCACAGAATGCCACAGCCTCTATTCAGCGAGCATGGGATAAGCTGAAAAGCAATTTCGATGATGTGACGTGCTTGATGCTCGCGTCTATGACAGGCGAGCTTCAATAGCAGTTTATGAATTTGGAAGCATTCCGGATTTATGAGTCACTGACGGAAATATTTCATGAACAAGCTCGTATCTTTGTTATTGAAATAAATCTTTCTATGCCCACGTCATGGGCATTAGATACCGGATGTAGGGCTCACATTTGTACTAATATGCAAGGACTCAGAAATAGAAGGATGACAAGGAAAGGTGAAGTTGATCTCTGAGTGGGCAACGGGGCAAGGGTTGCTGTTGTTGAAGTAGGAGATTACACTTTATCTTTACCTTTCGGTTTAAACATTGAACTTGAGAATTGTTATTATGTACCTGCTTTGAGCAGGAATATTATTTCAATTTCTTGTTTGGATATTAAAGGATTTCATTTTATTATTGGTAATAATTCGTTATGTTTATATCGGAATAATGTTTTATACGGAGTTTCAAATTTGTGCAACAGCCTGTATGTCTTGGATTAAAGCCAAGAAAGACCGGTCTATAACATTGAAAAGAAGGCTAAATTAATTAAATTTGATATGAGTCCAACTTATCTCTGTCACTGTCGTTTAGGCCATGGAAACGAGAAACGAGTTCAAAGACTTCACAAGGATGGAGTGCTAGGGTCATTTGATTTCGAATCGTATGATACGTGTGAACCCTATTTGTAAGGAAAAATGACAAAGAGTCATTTCAACAAGAAAGCTGAAAGAACTAGTGAGCTATTGGCCCTAATACACACGGATGTATGTGGACCAATGAGCACACAAGCCAGAGGTGGATTTGAATACTTCGTCACTTTTACTGATGACTATAGTAGATATGGTTATGTCTACTTAATGAGGTATAAAAGTGAAACTTTTGAAAGGTTCAAAGAGTTTAAAAATGAAGTAGAGAATCAGTTGGATAGAAGGATTAAGGCTATTCACTCCGATCGGGGTGGTGAATACCTTAGTGATGAGTTCGATGGCTGTCTAAAACAGTGTAGAATTGTTTCACAGCTGACTCCACCGGGAACACCTCAATGGAATGGTGTATCCGAAAGGAGAAATCGGACCTTATTAGATATGGTTTGATCAATGATGGGCCAAGCGACTCTCCCTACATCCTTTTGGGGTTACGCTCTCCTTTCTGCTGCCTACTTATTGAATCGTATTACATCTAAGGCAGTAGATAAGACTCCATATGAGATATGGATGGGTCGGAAGCCCTATATGTCCTGTCTGCGAGTTTAGGGTTGTCAAGCTCATGTAAAGCGTTTACAAAGTAATAAGCTTGAACCCAAAACTAACAAATGCCTATTTGTGGGATATCCTAAGGAAACCAAATAATATCAATTCTACAACCCAAATGAGAATAAAGTGTTCGTTGCTCGAGGAGCTACTTTCTTAGAGAAAGAATTTCTGTACAAGAAAGACAGTGGGAGTAGAATCAAACTCGGAGAAGATCAAGAACCACAAGAGAATGTAGAACAATCTACAGAAACTCAGATGGAAGTTGACATGGAAACTCATGAAGATGAGCAACATGAGTCAACAACACAAGAACCTAGAAGGTCTAGTAGATCTCGTCATGAACCCGAGAGATACGGATTTCTCGTGACTGATGATCAAGATTTGATCTTGGTGGACTCTAATGAGCCCACAAACTACGAATAGCTTTTAGAAAGTCCGGATTCAAATAAATGGCTGCAAGCCATGGAATCTGAAATACAATCCATGAGGGACAATAAAGTGTGGACTTTGATTGACCCTCATGTTCAGGCAAAGGTTGTCAATTGCAAATGGATTTTCAAGTTAAAACCTGGCGGGATCTTCAAGGCATGAGTAGTGGCTAAAGGTTTCAGATATACTCATGGTATAGACTATGATGAAACCTTCTCCCTTGTCATGATGCTCAAGTTCATTAGGACAATGCTTGCCATAGCAGCATATTTTGACTATGAGGTATGGCAGATGGATGTTAAGATGACTTTCCTGAATAGAAACCTACTCGAGGATGTTTATATGAAATAACCCAAGGGATACATCATTCAAAAGCATCCTAATCGAGTATGTAAGCTTCAGAGGTCCATCTATGGACTAAAGCAAGCATCTCAAAGTCGAAATCTTCGTTTTGATGAGGAAGTAAAAGGTTACGGATTCATCAAGAATGAAGATGAGCCTTGTGTTTACAAGAAAGTTAGTGGGAGCAAGATTGTTTTCCTTGTCCTATATGTGGACGAAATCCTACTCATAGGAAATGACATCCCCATGTTGAAAGAAATCAAACAATGGTTGGGGAGTGTATTTTGTATGAAAGACTTAGGAGAAACCGAGATGATACTAGGTATCAAAATCTATAGAGAGAGATCTAAGAGGCTTCTAGGACTAAGTCAAGATGGGTACATAGATAAGATATTGAAGAGGTTCAATATTCTAACTCTAAGAATGGTATGGTACCGTTCAGATATGGCCTTCTCTTGAAGAAGAACCAAGGTCCTTCAACAAGAGAGGAGATGGAAATAATGAGTAGAGTCCCATATGCTTCGGCTATAGGATCTATCATGTATGCCATGTTGTGCACCCTTCTGAATATTGCATATGCACTTAGCATGACTAGCAGATACCAACAAGATCCTGGAATGGATCATTGGAATGCAGTCAAAGCAATCCTAAAGTACTTACGAAGAACTAAAGGATTAATGCTAGTGTACGGAGTGTCGGGAATTAGTCTAGGTGTTTAATCCAATTAAACAGCGGAATCCTAAACTATGAGGATCGGGTCTTACCCTTGAAGCGTAATCGGTTGCGCACGTCGCCTGGCTCCTCTGAGAAGATGGCGTTTTGTTGTCTCCAAAATCCTTCCTCGAAGGATCCTCTACTCTCAAGCACGAAAGCCTTCGCAGGTTGGTGCTAGCCAATCTTGCCTACACGGAGAATTTGGGAAAATCTGTGTATTTTTCTGATGAGAATTATTCAAAAATCCTTCTCCTACAATTATATCCCTAGGATATTTGTAGAGAATTAATTTCCAAAATCAGTATTGTAATTTATCCAATTATAACTTAACTGATTTTAGTAATTTCCAAATCAGTATTATTACCAAATATTATTTAACTGATTCCAAGTCAGTATTTAAATAATATTTACTAATTCCAAATCAGCCTTAAATAACACTTTAATGATTTGGGTTATACACCAAGCCCATGGATCAACCCATGACCCATGGATCAGGCTGATGGGTCAAGAACTTCAATTGCAATTAAGTCCCTTGATTTATCAGCCCATCCCAATTGTTCCCAGGTAATTAATTAACTATTAATTAATACCACCGAACTTTCCAATAATATTCAATTAAACCATTTAATTAAATCTTATTTATTTAAGTATAACAATTATACTTATTGTAGGCAAGAATACTTATTCTGCATCATTGGACTTTCTTATGTGCGATCCTGTAGGCCCATTCCAAATTGGCAACGGATAACTCAATCTCATTGATTAATCCATAAGTCATTAGTGGTCTCTAGCAAGACATAATGACTACCCAATTCAGAATGGAGGGTCGAATGGAGATTCAACACAACCTTTCCGAGCAAACTGCGTACGATCCTCTACATCGATATCCAGCTTAGCATAAGGCATGGAACCATCATCCTTATGTAGCTAAGCGTTTACTTGATCTCTTAGTGACACTGAATCCATCAAGCAAATGATATCCTTATCATTCCTTGGGCATGGCCATGCACTTTTCAGTTCACTATCAAGTGGCCAAGATATCATCTCTCACTTAAGAGAGATTTGTAGTCCCATCACTTCACCTACATACCTTAGCGTGTCTCATAGTGTACCCAATCATACCCGTACTTGGCAACCTGTTACGGCCCCGTTAGGCGTATGTCAAAGCACACTACAATTCACCTAAGACCATGTAGTGATTTATGGTCTAAGGATCCTAGTACCAGTACTACTCAAAAGAATCACTCATGATCTGGTTAGTCCATGGAGTGTTTCTTTTGGCGGATCGATTTCATGAATTTAAATATGCACAAGGATATTACTATCATGAAATTAACTCATTTGATAAACAATCAATCAAACGACAAATATCTTATTTACATAAATACCCTCAAAGTATATTTACATAAATAGCCCTCATTAGGGCACATTCACCAACAATCTCCCACTTGCCCGATGAAGGGCTATGTCCTAAACTGTTTAAGACCAAGCTCTATTACATGTCTATCAAACTTTGACTGTGGTAGAGCTTTTGTGAGAGGATCTGCTATATTGTCGTCTGACCCTATTTTGCACACTTTCACATCTCCTCGATCAATGATCTCTCGGATGAGGTGAAATCTTCTAAGTATGTGTTTGGTTTTCTGGTGTGACCGAGGCTCCTTAGCTTGTGCGATGGCCCCGTTATTGTCACAGAAAAGTTCTATCGGATCTTGGATACTCGGTATCACTCCGATGTCTGACACGAACTTTCTCAGCCAAACAGCTTCCTTTGCAGCATCTGATGCAGCAATGTACTCAGACTCTGTTGTAGAATCGGCTGTTGTATCTTGCTTTGAGCTTTTCCAACTTATTGCACCGCCATTCAGACTAAACACGTAGCCTGATTGTGACTTCATGTCATCTTGATCTGTTTGGAAAGCAGCATCAGCGTAACCTTGTACAATGAGCTGTTCTTGTCCTCCATACACTAGCATTAATCCTTTAGTTCTTCGTAAGTACTTCAGGATTGCTTTGACTGCAGTCCAATGATCCATCCCTGGATCTTGTTGGTATCTGCTAGTCATGCTAAGTGCATGTGCAACATCCGGACGGGTACACAACATGGCATACATGATAGATCCTATTGCCGAAGCATATGGGACTCTACTCATTGTATTCCTCTCCTCTCTTGTTGAAGGACCTTGGTTCTTCTTCAAGAGAAGGCCATGTCTAAATGGTACCTTACCATTTTTGGAGTTAGACATATTGAATCTTTTCAATATCTTGTCTATGTACCCTTCTTGACTTAGTCCCAGAAGCCTTTTAGACCTATCTCTATAGATCTTGATACCTAGTATCGTCTCAGCTTCTCCTAAGTCTTTCATAGAAAATACACTCCCCAACCATTGTTTGATGTCTTTCATCAAAGGAATGTCATTTCCTATGAGCAGGATGTCGTCTACATATAGGACAAGGAAAACAATCTTGCTCCCACTAACTTTCTTGTAAACACAAGGCTCATCTTCATTCTTGATGAATCCGTAACCTTTTACTTCCTCATCAAAACGAAGATTCCAACTTCGAGATGCTTGCTTTAGTCCATAGATGGACCTCTGAAGCTTACATACTCGATTAGGATGCTTTTGATCGATGTATCCCTCGGGTTGTTTCATATAAACATCCTCGAGTAGGTTTCCATTCAGGAAAGCCGTCTTAACATCCATCTGCCATACCTCATAGTCAAAATATGCTGCTATGGCAAGCATTGTCCTAATGGACTTGAGCATTACGACAGGGGAGAAGGTTTCATCATAGTCAATACCATGAGTCTATCTGAAACCTTTAGCCACTAGTCGTGCCTTGAAGATCCCGCCAGGTTTTAACTTGAAAATCCACTTGCAATCGACAACCTTTGCCTGAACAGGAGGGTCAATCAAAGTCCACACTTTATTGTCCCTCATGGATTGCATTTCAGATTCCATAGCTTCTAGCCATTTATCGGAATCCGGACTTTCTAAAACCTGTTTGTAGTTCGCGGGCTCATTAGAGTCCACCAAGATCAAATCTTGATCGTCAGTCACGAGAAATCCGTATCTCTCGGGTTGGTGACGAGATCTACTAGACCTTCTAGGTTCTTGTGCTGTTGACTCAGGTTGCTCATCTTCATGAGTTTCCATGTCAACTTCCATCTGAGTTTTCTGTAGATCGTTCTACATCCTCTTGTGGTTCTTGAACTTCTCCGAGTTCTATTCTACTCCCACTGTCTTTCTTGTACAGAAATTCTTTCTCTAAGAAAGTAGCTCCTCGAGCAACGAACACTTTGTTCTCAGTTGGGTTGTAGAATTGATATCCTTTGGTTTCCTTAGGATATCCCACAAATAGGCATTTGTCAGTTTTGGGTTCAAGCTTATTACTTTGTAAACGCTTTACATGAGCTTGACAACCCCAAACTCGTAGATAGGACATATAGGGCTTCCGACCCATCCATATCTCATATGGAGTCTTATCTACTGCCTTAGATGGAATACGATTCAATAAGTAGGCAGCAGAAAGGAGAGCATAACCCCAAAAGGATGTAGGGAGAGTTGCTAGGCCCATCATTGATCGAACCATATCTAATAAGATCCGATTTCTCCTCTCGGATACACCATTCCATTGAGGTGTTCCTGGTAGAGTCAGCTGTGAAACAATTCCACACTGTTTTAGATAGCCATCGAACTCATCACTAAGGTATTCACCTCCCCGATCGGAGCGAATAACCTTAATCCTTCTATCCAACTGATTCTCTACTTCGTTTTTAAACTCTTTGAACTTTTCAAAAGTTTCACTTTTATACCTCATTAAGTAGACATACCCATATCTACTAAAGTCATCAGTAAAAGTTACGAAGTATTCAAATCCACCTCTGGCTTGTGTGCTCATTGGTCCACATACATCCGTATGTATTAGGGCCAATAGCTCACTTGTTCTTTCACCTTTCTTGTTGAAAGGACTCTTTGTCATTTTGCCTTGCAAGCAGGGTTCGCAGGTATCATATGATTCAAAATCAAATGAACCAAGCACTCCATCCTTGTGAAGCTTTTGAACTCGCTTTTCATTTGCATGGCCTAATCGACAATGCCAAAGGTATGTTGGACTTAAATCATCTTTAGTTGATTTAGCTTTCTTTTCTATGTTATAGACTGGTTTTTCTTGGGTCAAATCCAAGACATACAGACCGTTACACATATTTGCAACTCCGTATAAAATATCATTTCGATATAAAGATAACGAATTATTCTCTATAATAAATCGAAAACCTTTATTATCTAAACTCGAAACTGAAATAATATTTCTGCTCAAAGCAGGTACATAATAACAATATTCAAGTTCGATATTTAAACCAGAAGGTAAAGACAGAGTGTAATCTCCAACTTCAACAGCAGCAACTCTTGCCCCGTTGCCCACTCGGAGATCTACTTCACCTTTCTTTGTTATCCTTCTATTTCTGAGTCCCTGCACATTGGTACAAATGTGAGCCCCACAACCAGTATCTAATACCCATGAGGTGGACATAGAAAGATTAATTTCTATAACAAAGATACCTGAAGCTGAAGGATTGCTTTCGAGAAACTTCTTGCAGTCTCTCTTCCAATGACCCTTCTGTTTGCAGAAGAGACATGTATCATCCTTTTTGGATCTTGTCTTAGCAGCTGGAGGAGCTTGTGGTTGGGAAGCAGTCTTACTGCGAGCTTTCTTATTCTGCCCAACTTTGGCCTTGCCATTTAGCTTCCTCTTCCCTTTACCTTTCTCTACAACTAACACTGGCGTTGCCTTCCGAAGGGTTTGCTCAGTGTTCTTTAACATGCCATGGAGCTCAGGAATACTCCTCTCCATGTTGTGCATATTGTAGTTCACAACAAAATCATTGTAATCATCAGGCAGTGAAGCCAAGATGATATCAATGGCCAACTCTCTAGCAAGAGGCGCATTTAATCTCTCTAGGGTATCAATATACCCCTTCATCTTGATCAAATGCGTACTTACCGACGAACCCTTCGCCATCTTGCATGAGATTAATGCTTTTATCGTAATGAACCTTTCATTACGGGCTTGCTCTCGGAACATTTCCGTGAGTGACTCATAAATCCGGAATGCTTCCGAATTCATGAATTGCTTCTGAAGCTCACCTGACATAGTCGCAAGCATCAGGCAAGTCACATCATCGGAATCGCTTTTCAGCTTTTCCCAGGCTCGTTGAACAGTTGCCGAAGCATTTTGTGGTTGTTCAGGTAAAGCGGTCTCTAAGACATTCAACTTCCTTTCTTGTTTGAGAACTATTCTCAGGTTTCTTTCCCAATCCAAGAAGTTTGGAACAACAAGTTTTTCTTTGTCCAAAATACTTCTTAGAGTGAGATTTGAAGTGACATTAGTGCTAGAAGATGCCATTTCTACAAAAGAAAATTTGCAAAATATTAGAATGAGTTTTTAAAATTATTTTCCACAATAGCCAAAATTGAAATCCCTAACAATTTTGTGTTGGTGCTAGATTGTGGGCCGAAAATCCACAAAGAGTCAACCCCAGTCTTGCTTTGGCAAGTATCGTAGGGATCGGGCTCTTCTGGTAGGCAACGTTCAAATCACATTCCATGTAATTTAACGCTTTCCAATTGCATACCATGCAACTTTTCGGTGATAGGATGAACATTCCAAATGTTTGACACCATCCTATCTTTGCAAAATTAATCCCTAGTCAACTTATCGGGTCAAGCTAGGATTAATTTTCCCAAGTTAAACCATCCCTCAAGGCATCACATCAATAGACACCCACACAGTTTTTCCATAACAAGTGGTAGTGATAAAGTTGAGCATCTAATACCCAAACAGTTTTTCCACTCATTAATGGTAGTGATAAAGTTGGGCACTATTATGTAACAACCCGCCGCACGAAGAAAACCTGAGGCCCTTGGGCTCTCCAAGTCCACCAGACGTTCGACGCTCAAGCGGGCCCTCAAGTATGGAAGCAAAATCTTGGGTTTTTGGGATTTAAGTTTGATCGGCTTAACATGCATTTTCGTTTATCATTCAATTGCATAAAATAAAAGAATGAAATTAAAGCGATGAACTGGGCTCTAATCTATTACAGGGCATTTTAAAATCTTCATGTTTGGGCTTCCGCTCCTGGGCTCCACCATGGACTCCTCTTGGAACCTCCTTTTGGGCCTAACTATTACATGATGATTTTATAGGCACGCAGGCCCAAATTCAAAATTGGCTCGCAGGCCCCCACTTTTAAAACGTTAAAATTAAAAGCCCAATTCATGCTTTGAACACATAAAATGCATATGCTCATACAAGCCGTTTTTAATTTAAGCCGATTAATTTTAAGGATTGTGTAACTATTACAGAATTAAAATTGATCGTGTCATGATCAATTTTAATCAATCCTTCTGTTCATTTTACATTTATCCAAAATGATGCATGAACATGCTTGCATAATTATGATGCTTCAAATAAAATTTAAACAATTTAAATAAGCATCAAAATTAAAGTAAAATAAATAAATAAACAACAATTCAAAATTTAAACTAATTAATTAATCTAATTAATTATTTATTTATTTATTTATTTATCTTTTTCTAATTATTTTAATCTAATTAAAATAATTATTTTAAAATATATCTAATTATCTAATTAAGATAAGTTTAAACTTATAGGATAAAATTCTAAATTAATCCTATCTTTATCTAATAAGACTATTTAATTAAAATCTTATTAAATAAAATTCAGAAAATTTTAAAATTTTAATTTTCTGAAACTTTTGGGGCGATTTGGTAATTAAAATAAAATTCTGGGCTAGGGTTTTGAGGAGGGCTCAAAGTCCAGGGGCCATTCTGCAATTTTAAAACTATTTTAAAATCTGGCTAGACGTGGGCAGTTCAGTAATTTACCGAAATTCCCGGGCTTAGGGTTTTAAAGGAACAAAACTTCTGGGGTCCCTATGCAATTTTAAAACAATTTTAAAACTGATGGCATTTTAGGGTTTTGAGGCTGCGGCAGGGGCATTTTGGTAATTTCAGCCCCTAGGGCTTCAACCGCCCGCCGCCAGCCTCCGGTCGTCTTCCTCGGCCAGTTTGCGATTCCCGGCGAGAAACGAAAAATTTCACGGCGTCATCGATGAACACCGTTCTTCTCGTCCGATCTCTCCCGGTGATCTGGAATTCCCGATGATCGAAGAACCATCATCGATCTTCGAAGATCCAAACGAAAATCTCGTCCAACAAAATTTCCGGCGACCCCGATTTTCTGACGAAATTCGAAGAACGAACTTCTCCGTCCGACAAGCAACAAAACCCTTTTAAAACAATTGGAAAATCATCGGAATCATCCCGGTCACAAAACCCAGCCTTTAATACTCAATTTTCAGAGCAAAAACATCCCCAAAAACCTTTGTTTTAAACTCGTTTCTCCGGCGGTCGGTTTCGAAAACCTAAGGGAAAAAATTTCGATTCTCAGAAATCATTTTAGTTTTGAAACCCAAATCACCCGAAAACGATTTCCGAGAGAACGAATCAAAGAATTTTGAACCAAAATCATGAAATCTGGCCATATCGGGCGCTCGCGATTTCCGACGAGAATCCGGCCGGTCAGAAAATTTTCCGGCTGGTCGGTTTCGACCCAGTCCGGCGGAGCTTCAAAATAATTTCCAGAAAAAATTTTTAATTATTTTTTCCAGTTTTTTTTTTCTTTTGCTTTCTAAAAGCCCGATTTTTCCAAAATTTTATTAAAATCAATTTTAATTAAAATCCAATTACTTTTAATCAAAATCAATTTTAATTTTAACACTAAAAATTATAAGCCTAGCTCTGATACCACTGTCGGGAATTAGTCTAGGTGTTTAATCCAATTAAACAGCGGAATCCTAAACTATGAGGATCGGGTCTTACCCTTGAAGCGTAATCGGTTGCGCACGTCGCCTGGCTCCTCTGAGAAGATGGCGTTTTGTTGTCTCCAAAATCCTTCCTCGAAGGATCCTCTACTCTCAAGCACGAAAGCCTTCGCAGGTTGGTGCTAGCCAATCTTGCCTACACGGAGAATTTGGGAAAATCTGTGTATTTTTCTGATGAGAATTATTCAAAAATCCTTCTCCTATAATTATATCCCTAGGATATTTGTAGAGAATTAATTTCCAAAATCAGTATTGTAATTTATCCAATTATAACTTAACTGATTTTAGTAATTTCCAAATCAGTATTATTACCAAATATTATTTAACTGATTCCAAGTCAGTATTTAAATAATATTTACTAATTCCAAATCAGCCTTAAATAACACTTTAATGATTTGGGTTATACACCAAGCCCATGGATCAACCCATGACCCATGGATCAGGCTGATGGGTCAAGAACTTCAATTGTAATTAAGTCCCTTGATTTATCAGCCCATCCCAATTGTTCCCAGGTAATTAATTAACTATTAATTAATACCACCGAACTTTCCAATAATATTCAATTAAACCATTTAATTAAATCTTATTTATTTAAGTATAACAATTATACTTATTGTAGGCAAGAATACTTATTCTGCATCATTGGACTTTCTTATGTGCGATCCTGTAGGCCCATTCCAAATTGGCAACGGATAACTCAATCTCATTGATTAATCCATAAGTCATTAGTGGTCTCTAGCAAGACATAATGACTACCCAATTCAGAATGGAGGGTCGAATGGAGATTCAACACAACCTTTCCAAGCAAACTGCGTACGATCCTCTACATCGATATCCAGCTTAGCATAAGGCATGGAACCATCATCTTTATGTAGCTAAGCGTTTACTTGATCTCTTAGTGACACTGAATCCATCAAGCAAATGATATCCTTATCATTCCTTGGGCATGGCCATGCACTTTTCAGTTCACTATCAAGTGGCCAAGATATCATCTCTCACTTAAGAGAGATTTGTAGTCCCATCACTTCACCTACATACCTTAGCGTGTCTCATAGTGTACCCAATCATACCCGTACTTGGCAACCTGTTACGGCCCCGTTAGGCGTATGTCAAAGCACACTACAATTCACCTAAGACCATGTAGTGATTTCTGGTCTAAGGATCCTAGTACCAGTACTACTCAAAAGAATCACTCATGATCTGGTTAGTCCATGGAGTGTTTCTTTTGGCGGATCGATTTCATGAATTTAAATATGCACAAGGATATTACTATCATGAAATTAACTCATTTGATAAAAAATCAATCAAACGACAAATATCTTATTTACATAAATACCCTCAAAGTATATTTACATAAATAGCCCTCATTAGGGCACATTCACAACAGCTCGTCGTACAAGGTTATGCCCATGCTGCTTTCCAAACAGATCAAGATGACATGAAGTCACAGTCAGGTTATGTGTTTAACCTGAATGGCAGTGCAGTGAGTTGGAAAAGCTCGAAGCAAGATACCACAGCCGACTCTACAACAGAATCTGAGTATATTGCTGCATCAGATGCTGCAAAGGAAGTTGTTTGGTTGAGGAAGTTTGTGTCAGACATCGGAGTGATACCGAGTATCCAAGATCCGATAGACCTCTTCTGTGATAATAACGGGGCCATCGCACAAGCAAAAGAGCCCCGGTCACACCAGAAGACCAAACACATACTCAGACGTTATCACCTCATTCGAGAGATCGTCGATCGAGGAGATGTTAAAGTATGCAAAATAGGGTCAGACGACAATATAGCAGATCCTCTCACAAAAACTCTACCACAGTCAAAGTTTGAGAGACATGTAATAGAGCTTGGTCTTAAACAGTTTAGGACATAGCCCTTTAACGAGCAAGTGGGAGATTGTTGGTGTATGTGCCCTAATGAGGGCTATTTCTGTAAATAAACTTTGAGGGTTATTTATGTAAATAAGATATATGTCGTTTGTTTGATAATTTATCAAATAAGTTAATTTCATGATAATTATATTCTTGTGCATATTTAATTTAATGAAATCGATCCGACAAAAGAAACACTCCATGGACATTTAGATCATGAGTGATTCTTTTGAGTAGTACTCGTACGAGGATCCTTAGACCAGAAATCACTACATAGTCTTAGGTGAATTGTAGTGTGCTTTGACATACGCCTAACGGGACCGTAATAGGTTGCCAAGTACGGGTATGATTGGGTACACTATAAGACACGCTAAGGTATGTAGGTGAAGTGATGGGACTACAAGGCTCTCTTAAGTGAGAGATGATATCTTGGCCACTTGATAGTGAACTGAGAAGTGCATGGCCATGCCCAAGGAATGATAAGGACATCATTTGCTTGATGGATTCAGTGTCACTAAGAGATCAAGTAAACGTTTAGCTATATAAGGATGATGGTTCCATGCCTTATGCTAAACGGGATATCAATGTAGAGGATCGCACGCAGTTTGCTCGGAAAGGTTGTGTTGAAGCACCATTCGACCCTCCATTATGAATTGGGTAGTCATTATGTCTTGCTAAAGACCACTAATGACTTATAGATTAATCAATGAGATTGAATTATCCATTGCCAATTTAGAATGGGCCTACAGGATCGCACATAAGAAAGTTCGATGATGCAGAATAAGTATTCTTGCCTACAATAAGTATAATTGTTATAATTAAATAAAGAAGATTTAATTAAATAGTTTAATTAAATATTATTGAAAAGTTCTGTGGTATTAATTATAGTTAATTAATTACATGGGAACAATTGGGATAGGCTGATAAATCAAGGGACTTAATTGCAATTTAACTTCTTGACCCATCAGTCTGATCCATGGGTCATGGGTTGATCCATGGGCTTGGTGTATAACCCAAATCATTAAGGTATTATTTAATACTGATTTGGAATCAGTAAATATTATTTAATACTGATTTGGAATTAGTAAAATAAGATTTGGTAATAATACTGATTTGGAATATGATTAAATCATGTATGTAATAATTGATTAATTACTATACTGATTTTGAAAATTTCAACTCTACAAATATCCTAGGGATATTATGGTAGGGGATTGATGATTTTCAATTGAGGAAAATCAGAACAAGAAATATACACAAAATCTCAATTCTCTCTGTAGGCAGAAAACGGCTAGCACCAAATCTGCAAAGGCTTTCAGTGCTTGAAAGTAGAGAGTCCTTCAAGGAAGGATCTTGGTGGTGACAAACGTAACCGGAGCAGAAGGTTTGGACCAACATCAATCTAGGATCCAGATGCGGCAACCGATTACGCTTCAAGGGTATGGTTTACATGTTTTGAACATAGGATCAAAAACACTAAAATTAAAATTGGCATGAATCCACTGCATAATAATTTTGATAAACATGCCGCCGATCCCAAGAGAGAAAACTACACGTTGTTGCCAATATTCAGAAGAAAATTTTGGCCTAAATGAGCTATAAAAATCCGATTCTAAGAGAGAGAAAATTTCTCTCTCTAAGTTTTCTTGTCTTGAAAACTTATGAACTGTATATTGAATTGTGTGTCTTGAATAGCTAATCCCTTGTCTATATATAGAGTTACAAGAGAGACCCCAAGTTGGTTTAGGATTGGCCTTCCTACTGGGTTTCTGTTTCCTTCAATCCTGTTCCTGGATTGATACACATCCAACTGATACAGGATTCACTTATCCCAAACCAGTTCCTGGTATGATTCACAACCAACTGATACAGGGCTTCACTTATTCCAAACCAGTTCCTGGTATGATTCACAACCAACTGACACAATGATTAATTAATTACTTAATTAATTAAATCTACCTTTGTCAATAACCCAGTACATAATTAATCGTACCACTAACGGATTAATTATGGCACTACCATCCTACACCAGAAATGCTTCTGGAACAACTTAATTAATTTATTCATAATCTCCCGACATCAAAGATATAGTGCTCATTAATATATTAATTTACTGAAAATTAATTAATTAACCTCTTTAATTCCGAGACTAGTACCACTCGACCTTTTTACTATACCGTACATAAGTTCACCGACCGGGTTTAGTATAATAAACTTTACAAGCTCATCTCGGGAGCACCATCACCCCGGACGCACCGGTACATGGTTTCCTTTCGACAAGCAGCAGAACACCAAGCAACTAAACAGGCGCACCCAACCTACCAAGATTATTGGCCACAATTGACCTCACCCATTGGCAGATCAAAGTACACTATGTCTAATCATCATGTCCTCTCGAGTCTAGGAATTAAGAGATAGAATACCAAGAACGATTTGTCTATTAAATCAGTACAAGACAAATCATTCCTAATGGTCAAGTTCAATGCGCCCTGGGCGTATCTATATGATTAAATTAGTTTGGACAAACCAATTATCCGAATCACGTAATAACCTAAACCGAAAGTTTTGTCCAAAGCTGTCTCAGTTATGAACCTCATTTATATATTATGTGTTTCAACCAATGATGAGATCTACTGTGTCACACAAGACACCTCATCATCTATTTACATAATATAAATGGACAAATCACGCGCAACAAAATATAACCAAAACGTTAATCGATATATTAAGTGGGAAAATGTACAATTGATAAGTCTATTAGTTTAGTTTTTTTTTTATTGAATATCTTGTAGATTTATAGACTTTATGAGATGAATTGTTTCTCATGTTCACATTTTTTGTGTTAGGGACTGAATTCTAGATTTTGAAGGTATTTTGCTCAGTTTTACACATGCAGGGACCAAACTGCAAATTTTTAGAAATTATGGGGTCGAAATGGAAATACTACAAACTTCAGGGTCTAGATTGCAACAGCTGGATTTTCTGCAAATCAGATTTTTTGTCAACCAGATTTTACCTTGCTGGACTTTCGTTTGTGAGATCTTGGATTAGTCAAGATTAGGATTTGAAAATGTTTAGTTATTTGATTTTAAGGATAATATCTATTTTTTTTTTACTATTTTTTTGTTAGGAATGATGTTATAAGAAGGAGAGTTCTTTGCTCTCTGCAGAGAGGAGAAGAAGTAGACAATAGAATTTTCAAATAAGTAGTTTTCTTTTCCTTAGTTTTTTTCAAGAATCTTGAGGTCACGTTCTTGAATATGAGTGGCTAAGTTTTCATCTTTCAATTCAAGGGATTGATTTCAATTATTATGTTGTGAGGTTTGCTCTTAATTGATTTCTTTTTACACTCAAATATTATTTATTGCTTGAAAAATTCAGAACTATAAATACTTGTTGAATTGACAACTTAATCAGTATTTATTCTTCTCTTGCTATTCATCGATTAAGTGTTACGTAATAGACATAAGTTGGTGAAATCAAGTAGTAATTAGGCGATTCATGTATGTTGGTGAGACAAGTACATACATGATAGCCTAAGATGCAATAAATAAACACAACTATTTGAAAGCAGCTATTTCTTTTAATTAGTTTGTAGCCAATTAATTTTCCATGTTTCTTGCTGTTGTGAATAGACATGGAACGCTATCGTGCCCAGTCTGTCATGACAAGATTTAATCAAATGCTAGGTTTGATAAATGTTATTGAAAAATCTATGTTAATATGACTATTCTATTAAATGTAGGAGTTGGCGATTTGAGTAAAAGAATGCTTTCTAATCTGTGATCAACATTACAATTGAATCATATTCCCTTTGAATTGAAGATTTCTTGTTTATTGAATTGTTCTTTATTTTATTACAGGTTAATTTTTTTTGGATCAAAACATAAATTTTTCTTGGTTACCGTTAGTTTTCGAATTGCAAATTAGTTCCTTTGGGATTTCGACCTGGTACCACTATCGCTACAAATTAATTGTAGTTCGGTAGGAAACCGGATTATTTTGGGTGTCTCGACAAGCATTGCCAAAATTTGGCGCCGTTGCCGGGGGACTAAGATTAATTCTTGGTCTAACGGTCTTTGTGTTATTATTGTAATTATTAAAAAAAAAATTCATAATTTTCCCCCTCTGGTCTAAAAAAAAATAATAATAAATAAAAAAAATTTGAGAAGACTTTTATTTTTGTTATTATTATTTTGTTTGTTCTTTTAGTTTTTTTTAAAAGAAATGCTTCTCAGTAAAATTTATTTTAAAAGAAAAAAAAAAAAGAAGAGTTTTTATTTTTTTTTTCTGTTTGCTTCACGTAATTAATAATAACAAAGATTTAGTAGTGTAATTCTTCTTGTTTTTTTAACGTCATTTTACAAGTACCATTGCTGTAATTGTTTTTTTGTTTTTTCCTTTGTTTGACAGTGAGTCCGGTCATCCTCCAAAGCAGCACCACCGCCGCTGCGTCCTTCGGCCGTCAACACCACGACCCCCGGTGAATTCCAGAGCAGCCCAGACAGCAACAACAGCAGCTCCTTTGCTTTTCCTCTGTCGTCAGAACATCCACAACCCAACACCATCTTCTTCCTGTCCATTCTTGCTGCTGACCAGTCCAGCCGCGCACCTCCACTGTTTTTTTTTCCCAAATCCACGACTCAAGCTACAGTAAATTTGGTTTCCTCCAGTAGCTCCAAAACTCTTAGTTCAATTCCCGATAGTTCTTGCTCTGTTCAACATTCAGACCCAGCAGCAGCGGTTTAGTTTCTCTGCTCAGCAAGAACTGCCGCACTTCTTTCAAAACCAGCAGCCTCACAATTTATCTAATTTTGGGGTTAATAGGGAATATTTTAATTTGGATTTTGGAGGCATGATAAAATTTGACATCCTATTTTGAATTCAATTTTTCTGTGCAGTGGTCAGGAGTTGGATGTACAACCAACACAGCAGCACACTGAAGCCGGGATCCCACCATTCTGCACTAACAATCAATTGGTTCTCCATTAGTGTGAAATTCCCTGCGTTAATTCTCTTTTTGTTTCAACTGTGCTGCTGAATTTGTGTTCTTTAAATTGGTACAAAGTGTTATTTTCTTGAGTTGACATATTCTGATCTTTGAATATTGATTTGTGCTGGTATATGGTTTATTTAGGGGTATATACATTGGATAGGGCTGAAATTTTGAGTGTTTCTTGTATGATTTTGTGTTGTGATGGGTTATAGTTAATGATTTTATGACCCGATCTTCTCAAGCTTCATTGCAATATATACCTGAGATTGAAAAAACAGCCCGGCAATTGAGAAAAGAAACTAGACTAAGGAAAAGTGAGTCTGAAAGAGTTCATTCTGATAGTGATAGTAATTTTTCCAATTTTTCTGATTTTCAGGAAGAGGAAGAAATGGCCAACAATGGCGAGAACAGAACGTTAAGGGAATTGGCAACTCCGGATGTCAATCATCAATCGCTGTGCATTATTTTGCCTGATATTACAGTACCATTTGAACTTAGATCAGGTACAATTCAATTATTGCCTAAGTTTCGTGGTCTTGCAGGTGAGGATCCTCACAAACACCTGAAAGAATTTCAAGTGGTTTGTTCAACGGTTAGGCAACAAGGAGTTAGCGAAGAGCGAGTTAAACTGCAAGCCTTCCCATTTTCTTTGGACAGCAATGCAAAGGATTGGCTTTTTGATCTGCCAGCAGACTCAATCACCACTTCGAATGAATTGAAGAAGCAGTTTTTGGAGAAATTCTTTCCAGCTTCTCGAGCAGCGAATATTAGGAAAGAAATTTGTGGAATCCGTCAGCTCAATGGTGAGACGTTGCATGAGTATTGGAGGAGATTCAGACAATTATGTAACAGTTGTCCTCAGCATCAGATTCCTGAGCAGTTGCTGATACTTTTATGAGGGACTTTCTGAGCTAGATAGAAGCAAACTAGATTCAGCTAGTGGTGGAGCTTTAATGAACAAGACTCCGGAGCAAGCTCGGCAATTAATTGCAGTCATGGCTGAAACTTCTCAACAATTCAGCACAAGAGCAGACACAGTAGCCAAAAATGTAAATCAGGTAAGTCGCTCAAGTTTAGAAAATCAGATTGCTGATTTAACCTCTTTGGTGCGTCAAATTGCTGTAGGACAACAACAGGTAGCAAAGGTTTGTGGACTTTGTTCGCAACCTGGACATTCTACAGATATGTGTCATAGCTTGTATGACGAGGACACTCAAGAAGTCAATACTGTGGGAGGTTTTCCAAATCCACTTCAGCGCAAGTATGATCCCTACTCTAGCACTTATAATCCAGGTTGGAGGGATTATCCAAACTTTAGGTATGGTAATCAGGGTGGCCAGCAAAGAAATCAAAATCAACCATATCCCAGGCCGCCACAACCTTACCAACCTCCACAAGCTGCACAGCCCCAACCCTCAGGTATGTCTCTAGATGATATTGTTAAGGCTTTAGCAACTAACACTCAACAGTTTCAACAGGAAACAAGAGCTAGTATTCACGAAATGGGAAATCAGATTAGTCAACTAGCCACTACTGTTGGGAAATTGGAAGCACAAGGTTCTGGAAAACTACCCTCTCAAACGGTAGTAAATCCTAGAGAAAATGCAAGTGCAATTGTGTTAAGGAGTGGGAAGGAGCTTCCTGCAGTTCCAAAGGCTCCTAAGGTGACAAAAGAGAAGGAAGTTGAGAAAAATGATGAAGAATCTGCAGGTTCAAGAAAGGTAATCTCTAACTCTCCTTTGAGTGATACTAATTCAGTTGTTCCTCCTTTTCCTAGTAGGTTGGAGAGGCCAAGGAGAGATGATTACGAGAAGGAAGTGTTAGAAACTTTCAGAAAGGTGGAGATAAATATTCCTTTGTTAGATGCTATCAAGCAAATTCTGAAGTATGCAAAAATTTTGAAGGAACTGTGTACCCACCGAAGGAAAGGTAAGGCAGCAGAAGAGAATATGATGGTAAGAGAAACTGTTTCTGTTGTTGACAAACACTTACCAAAGAAATGCTCAGATCCTGGAATTTATGCATTACCATGTGTTATTGGGAATAAAAAGATTGAACGTGCTATGCTAGATCTAGGAGCATCCATTAATGTCATGCCTTATTCAATTTTTCACATGCTGAATTTGAGTCCACTTCAGGAAACTAATGTAGTTATTCAATTGGCTGACCGTTCTACTGTTTATCCTGAAGGGATTGTTGAAGATGTTTTTGTGCAGGTTAAGGATTTAATATTTCCAGCAGATTTTTATATTTTAAAAATAGAGGAAGATTCAATTGAGAATCCAGCTCCAATTCTGTTGGGAAGAACCTTTATGAGAACCGCAAAAACAAAGATTGACATGGGGAAGGGGACCCTCTCTGTTGAATTTGCTGGGGAGATAGTCCAGTTCAATATGAATGAAGCCATTAAATTTCCTAGAGAGTGTCATTCAATTTTTTCTGTTGATATTTTTGATCCACTTGTGCAGGAGTACTTTAAAGAAGAAAACAGTCTTAAGATGTTGGCACACTTAGGAGCAGAAGAAGGAGTTGTTGATGATTGTGAAATTGCTGGTCCAGTGATTGAAACGCAAGGAAGGTTAGCAAATTCAGAGTCAAAGGGATTGATATCTCATCCGAAATTATTACCTTCTGTTTTGCAGGATCCAAAGTTAGAGTTAAAGACTCTTCCAAATCACCTCAAATACATGTATTTAGGTGATGGTGACACACTCCCAGTGATTGTGGCTAAAGGATTAACAGATGATCAAGAAAGAAGATTGGTTGAGGTCCTCAAGGAGCATAAAACAGCAATTGGGTGGACTTTAGCAGATATCAAGGGGATTAGTCCTTCAGTATGCATGCACAGAATCTTGTTAGAAGACAATGCCAAACCTGTTCGAGAGTCTCAAAGGAAACTCAATCCAGTTTTGAAGGAGGTAGTGATGAAGGAGATTCTGAAATTACTTGACCAAGGGATAATTTATCCTATCTCTGATAGTAAGTGGGTAAGTCCTATCCATGTTGTACCCAAGAAATCAGGTATTACAGTAGCACTGAACCAAACAATGAATTGGTTCAAATGAGGGCACAAAATGGATGGAGAATGGTAATTGATTTCAGGAAATTAAATTTGGCTACCCGAAAGGATCATTTTCCTTTACCTTTCATTGATCAGATGTTAGAAAGATTAGCTGGTAGAGAATTCTTTTGTTTTCTTGATGGATTTTCAGGTTACTATCAAATTGTCATAGCTCAAGAGGATCAAGAGAAGACAACATTCACCTGCCCATTCGAGACGTTTGCTTACCGAAGGATGCCATTTGGATTATGCAATGCTCCAGGTACATTTCAAAGATGCATGCTAAGTATTTTCTCTGATTTTGTTGAAAAATGCATAGAAGTGTTTATGGATGATTTCACAGTGTATGGTGATTCTTTTGACAGTTGCTTGCATAATTTGACCATGATTTTGAAAAGATGCATTGATACTAATTTGGTTTTAAATTATGAAAAGTGTCATTTCATGGTAAATGAAGGCATTGTGTTGGGACATGTAATTTCTTCTAGAGGTATTCAGGTTGATAAGGCTAAGGTGGATTTAATTGTGAGCTTACCTTACCCTACGAATGTTAGGGAAGTGCGTTCTTTTCTTGGACATGCAGGGTTTTATCGCAGGTTTATCAAAGATTTTTCAAAGATTGCTCTGCCTCTCTCCAACTTACTTCAAAAAGACAAGGTTTTCAACTTTGGGGAGAAATGCAAGGAGGCATTTGATAAGCTCAAAAATTTGCTAACCATTGCTCCCATCATTCAGCCCCCAGATTGGAAGTTGCCTTTTGAGATTATGTGTGACGCGAGCAACTATGCAGTTGGGGCAGTTCTAGGCCAAAGGATTGACAAGAAGAGTCATGTCATCTATTATGCGTCAAGGACTTTAAATTCAGCTCAATGCAATTACACAACCACTGAGAAAGAACTTTTAGCAATTGTTTTTGCATTAGATAAATTCAGATCATATTTGCTTGGTTCTAAGGTGATTGTTTTTTCTGATCATGCAGCACTGAGGCATTTGTTGGCAAAGAATGAGTCATAACCAAGGCTCATAAGGTGGATTTTGTTGCTACAAGAGTTTGACTTCGAGATAAGAGACCGAAAAGGTACAGAGAACTCAGTAGCAGACCATTTGAGTAGGTTGGTAAGGGAAGAAGATGCAGTTCCAATTTCTGAATTTTTTCCTGATGGACAACTTTTCCAGCTAAGAGGTATGATTCCATGGTATGCAGATATTGTTAATTACTTAGTAACAAGAGGTTTACCTCATTCGATTAGCAAAGCTTGTAGGGATAAGATTCGTAGTGAAGCAAAATATTATGTGTGGGATGATCCCTATTTGTGGAAGTTTTGTGCTGATCAATTAATTAGGAGATGTGTTCCTGAATCTGAACAATATTCTGTTTTAAGTTTTTGTCACTCTTATGCATGTGGAGGTCATTTTGGCCCTAAACGAACTACTAGGAAGGTTTTGGATAGTGGTTTGTATTGGAAAAAATTGTTCAAAGATGCATATATGTTTTGTAAGAACTGTGAAAAGTGTCAAATGGCTGGAAATTTGTCAAGACGAAATGAGATGCCTCAAAACCCTATTCTTATTTGTGAAATCTTTGATGTATGGGGTATTGATTTTATGGGACCTTTCCCATCATCTTGTGGTTTCCTTTATATTCTCCTAGCTGTTGATTATGTGTCAAAATGGGTGGAAGCAAAGGCCACCAAGACTGACGATTCTAAATGTGTTGTAGGGTTTCTCAAGGCTAACATTTTCAGCAGGTTTGGTGTTCCTTGAGCTGTTATAAGTGACCAAGGCAGTCATTTTTGCAACAAGGCGGTTGAAACTTTGATGAAGAAGTTTGGAGTCCAACATCGTGTAGCCACTGCCTATCACCCTCAAACAAATGGGCAGGCTGAAGTTTCCAACCGCGAGGTGAAGTCCATTTTGGAGAAAACAGTGAACCCAAGGAGAAAGGATTGGAGTTTGAGACTTGATGATGCATTGTGGGCATATAGAACTGCCTACAAAACTCCAATAGGTATGTCTCCTTTTCGTTTAGTATATGGAAAATCTTGTCACTTACCAGTTGAAGTGGAGCATAGGGCTTTTTGGGCTGTAAAACGCTGCAATTTAGATTTGGAAGAAGCTGGTAAGTCAAGAAAGTTGCAACTGCAAGAGTTGGAGGAACTAAGGTTAGAAGCTTATGAAAATTCGAGAATTTACAAGGAGAAAACCAAATTGTTTCATGATAATCTGATTTTGAGAAAACAATTTGATGTGGGTCAAAAGGTTTTACTGTATAATTCTCGTTTGAAAATAATGCCTGGGAAACTACGCTCTTGTTGGCTCGGTCCTTTTATTGTTACTAATGTTTTCCCTCATGGTGCAGTTGAGATTAAAAGCCTTGATACAGATAAGATATTCAAGGTGAATGGGCATCGGTTAAAGTTGTTTCAAGAAGGTTTGAATGTCTCTAATGTGGTTGATATCACATTAGAAACTCCTCATTACTTGTCTGATTGAGGAAATGCATGTGTCGAGCATAACGACATTAAACAATTGCGCTGAATGGGAGGCAACCCATATTTAGTTTTTTTTCTGTTTTAATAAATGATACGGTTTATCAATTCTAACTGCTGAAATTTCTACTGCTGATTTTGCTCTTTCAGTTTTGACATAAAAAATGATCTTCAAGGCAGAGATTTTCCTTGTACAGATGAAGTTCGCACCTCCATTCTCCATCATCATAGGACTGCTCTCTATTCCAGGAAGTTTCTAAATTTTCTCCTTTGATTTTTATTATTTTTGATTTTTCATGTGCTTTGAATGAATGAGTATTAGTTGAACTTTCATATGAACATGTGCTTAGCTCCTTGTTTTTATTCTATGTGAGTTCAATGAAGCCTCATTGAGGACAATGTGGAAATCAAGTGTGGGGGGAGAGTTTCTGTATTGAAAATTTTCCAAAAATTTTCAGAACATCGATTGTCCGAATTTAAATGGTTTTTGAGTCAAAAGTACATAGTTTGATTATACTAAGGGGTATTGGAACTTGTGATTAGTTTTCTCAATTGTTTTCTAAATGAATTGTGCAATTCATTGGTTTTGAAGTAAAGAATGTGCTGAACTTTTATGCAAACAACCCATTTGTGCGTTTTCATAGACAAAGAGCACACTTGCTCAAATTATTGAGGGTTCATTCATATTATGCACATCACAGGATTTGCTCATGTTATGCATTTCATATTGGCACTTGTGAAATTTTTGTGATATATGATAAGGGCATCTAGGTTCACCAAGTTTAGCTTTCTCAAAATCCTTACCCTCTCTGTTTCCCATAGTAAACCACGTTGAGCCTGAACTTGTTTTTCTTGTAACTCCACTTATATAACCCCTTAGCCTTTGAAATTAACTATGTTGTTTTAGCCTTCTTTTCATCCTGTTATCTGAAATATGTATGATTACATGCTTGACATTGGTTAGTGGTATGAGGTGGCAGTGTAATGGCAACTTTGTGCTCACTTTGGTCTTTTAGTTAGATTCAGTTTTTTAGAAAGAAAGAAACGGAAAAATGCTCTAGTTGTGTACATTGAGAACAAGGAAGTTCTTGAAGGTGATTTCGATTTCAGAAAAAAAAAAAAAAAGAAAACGAGGAAAAAAAAAGGAAATATAAGGTGCCGAAGAAAGAGAAAAAAGAAAAAAAAAAAAAAAAGGAAGAATATTGGCACTGTTTTCAGTTTGTATAGGAAATTGGCTCTGAGGTATGGTTTTTTGTAATGTTTCATATTTCTTAAGTCACCATGGACTTATGAAATATGCGGTGTTCTTTTCCATACGGTGATAATGTTTTAAGATTATTAGGAGTATCATTGTTGCCATTATACATTGGTCATTTGGATTGATGGTGAGTGTTGAGTATGTGTCATGCGTATATTTGGATAACTTTAGCTTACATACCCATATGTCTTACCTTTTACTCACCCTAGACCCGTCACAAACCTCAAGTCCCTTTGATGTTGCAAAATTTCATTTTGTTGCTAAGAAGAGGTGATACATGCCAAGCCAATGGGATGACATAGTATGTTTTGATTGAGAGCATACTTATATATATGTCCCCATAAACACTTGGAGTGAATGTAGTGAATCTTTGTGAGGCATGAAACTTTAGTACATTCGAAATGGTTGCACTTATTTTTCTAAATGCGTAATTCACTTGTTCTATCAACGATCGCCTTGGTTATCTCATTGTGTACTATGACTACTTGACTGAGATTCAAAATGTGAATGCCTGAGGACAAGCATGGTTTAAGTGTGGGGGATTTGATAAGTCTATTAGTTTAGTTTTTTTTTATTGAATATCTTGTAGATTTATAGACTTTATGAGATGAATTGTTGCTCATGTTCACATTTTTTGTGTTAGGGACTGAATTCTAGATTTTGAAGGTATTTTGCTCAGTTTTACACATGCAGGGACCAAACTGCAAATTTTTAGAAATTATGGGGTCGAAATGGAAATACTACAAACTTCAGGGTCTAGATTGCAACAGCTGGAATTTCTGCAAATCAGATTTTTTGTCAACCAGATTTTACCTTGCTGGACTTTCGTTTGTGAGATCTTGGATTAGTCAAGATTAGGATTTGAAAATGTTTAGTTATTTGATTTTAAGGATAATATCTATTTTTTTTTACTATTTTTTTGTTAGGAATGATGTTATAAGAAGGAGAGTTCTTTGCTCTCTGCAGAGAGGAGAAGAAGTAGACAATAGAATTTTCAAATAAGTAGTTTTCTTTTCCTTAGTTTTTTTCAACAATACAAGCTTAGCTTATGTATTCAACTCCAACAATCTCCCACTAATACTTAAGTTGTGCTTTAAGTATACGACTACATTCAACTCCTATACACTTTGCTACGATATATCTAGAAAAACTTTCATGGCTCTCCTAAGTATCTGATTCCCATGCCCTTCACGTGAGCCTCAAAGACTTTTGAAGTCAATGTCTTCGTAAACAGATCTGCAAGGTTATCCTCTGATGCTATCTTAGCAACGACCACATTTTCTCTCTTTACGATATCTCTTATCAGGTGGTACTTGAGCTGTATATGTTTACTCGCCGTGTGGGCTCATGGTTCCTTTGAGTTTGCTACTGCACTGTTGTTATCAAAATACAACGTGATAAACTTCTGCAAACCCGGAATCACATCTAAGTCCACTAGAAAGTTCTTGAGCCACATTGCTTCCTTCGCTGCCTCTGATACGACAACGTATTCAGCCTCCATGGTAGAGTCCGCCACGCATTTTTGCTTGACACTCCGCCAAACTATGGCTCCACCTCCTCGAGTAAACACATACCCTGAGGTAGACTTGCTATTGTCCCTGTCGCATTGGAAATCTAAATCTGTGTAACCTCAGGGTACAAGCTCAGACACCTGATAGATCAACACTTGGTCTCTCGTTCTGTGCATATACTTGAGAATGCATTTTACTACCTCCCAATGAGCTTTCTCGGGGTTACTCTAATATCTGCTTACCATGCCAATGACATAACAGATATCAGGCCTAGTTCACAGCATGGCATACATGAGACTTCTGTCTCCTCAACAGTTTTGGGAGACTGTTCCTTGGATAGATGCACTCTGTGTCTGAAAGGTAGAAAACCTTTCTTGGAGTTCTGCATGTTAAAACGGGCTAGAATCGTATCTATATACGAAGTTTGGGAGAGTGTTAACGAACGTTTCCTACGATCTCCAATTATCTTGATCCCAAGGATATGTCCCGTTTCCCCTAAGTCCTTCATATCAAACTGCTTGGACAACCATGCCTTTACGTCTGATAACACTTTCTTGTTGTTGCCAATCAATAAAATGTCATCTACGTAAAGCACAAGAAACACCACTGAGTCTCCATCACGTCTACGGTGCACACATTGCTCATTCGGACACTGAGTAAATCCGTAGGATGGATTACCTCATCAAACTGAATATTCAAATATCTAGATGCCTGCTTAAGTCCATAAATGGACCTCTTAAACTTGCAAACCTTATGCTTTTGGCCTTTTTCAACGAATCCCTCTGGTTGATGCATGAAGATGGTTTCCTCAAGACTTTCATTTAGGAAAGCTGTCTTGACATCCATCTGCCATATCTCAAAATCTAAATGAGCAGCTATGGCCAAGAGAATCCAGATCGACTTAAGCATGGCTATCAGGGAGAAGGTTTCCTCATAGTCGATTCCCTCTTTCTGAGTATACCCCTGTTGGTGTATATGCCCTTTTGAGGGCTATTTATGTAAATAAACTTTGAGGGTTATTTATGTAAATAAGACATTTGTCGTTTGATTGATTATTTATCTGATGAGTTAATTTCATGAAATTATATTCTTGTGCATATTGAATTTCATGAAATCGATCCGCCAAAAGAGACACTCCATGGACTGTTAGATCATGAGTGATTCTTTTGAGTAGTACTCGTACGAGGATCCTTATACAAGAAATCACTGCATAGTCTTAGGTGAATTAGAGTGTGCTTTGACATATGCCTAACGGGACCGTAACAGGCTGCCAAGTACGGGTATGATTGGGTACACTATGAGTCACGCTAAGGTATGTAGGTGAAGTGATGGGACTACAAGTCTCTCTTAAATGAGAGATGATATCTTGGCTGCTTGATAGTGAACTGAGAAGTGCATGGCCGTGCCCAAGAAATGATAAGGGTTATCATTTGCTTGATTAAGTTCAGTGTCACTAAGAGATCAAGTAAAACGTTTAGCTATATAAGGATGATTGGTTTCATGCCTTATGCTAAACTGGATATCAGTGTAGAGGACATTACGTAGTATACTCGGAAGGTTGTGTTGAATCACCATTCGATCCTCCGTTCTGAATTGTGTAGTCATTATGTCTTGCTAGAGACCACTAATGATTTATGAATTAATTAATGAGATTAATTTATTCATTGTCAATTTGGAATGGGCCTACAGGATCGCACATAAGTGAGTTTGATGATTCAGAATTAATTAAATTGCCTGTTTTAAGTATAAGAGTTATACTTAAATTGATAATATTTAATTAAATAGTTTAATTAAATATTATTGAAGAGTATTATGGTATTAATTAAGAGTTAATTAATTACCTAGGAAGAATTGAATTGGACTGACAAATCAAGGGACCTAATTGTGAATTGAGGTTCTTGACCCATCAGCCTGATCCATGGATCAATGGGTTGATCCATGGTGTTGGTTAAACCCAACTCAGTAAATAATTAATTAATTATTATTAATTATTATTAAAACAGATACTTCTCAAATCAGAGAAGTATCTGGGAGTCTGTTAAAAAGGTTTTAACAGAATTGGTTTTAAAAACGTTTAGAAAAGGATTTTAAAAATAACAGACTTCTGAACTACTCAAAAAAAAAATACAGACTCTTAAAAACCATTCTTCCCAGAGAAAAAGGTTTTCTCTTTGACAGGCAAATTTTTGGGGCTAGCACCAGTTCTAAGAGAACTCCAGTGCAAGAACGTAGAGACAATTCGCGTGAATTGTTTTTGGTGGTGAACACAATCTTCCCAAAGGATCCAGGCGACTGCACAACCGATTACGCGTCGAGGGTAAAACCCGATCCTCTTAGAATTTAGGCTATTCCGTAGCATAATTTAGGAAATTATGCATGCCTAGTTCCAACAGTGGTATCAGAGCCAGGTTGATTTTGTTTTAATTAAAAATGTTTAAGTTGAAACAAAAGGGTTAAGTTTCTCTTTCCCGGTGCTATCAAAGGAATTTTCAGAAGAAATTATGTTTTCTTCGGTTGCTGTGCATTCGCCAAAACGAGGCCGACTGGCCGATTTTCAAAACGGGAAGTTACTTCAGTTTTTTTCCTTTTGGTTTTTTTTTTCTGGTGTTCTTTTCGCCGGAATAGTTCTGGCGAGAGAACTCATATTGGATTTCGATAAACTCGATTGAATGTTTTACCGGAAACCGATTTTTGGAAAATCTGGGTGCTTGCATTTTGAACGAAGAACTGGGTTTTCAATTTTGCTCTGGGTTTCGGAAACTTTCGCCGCAAATCTGGTATATATTTTGGTTTGTTGCGTTTTTAATCGAAAACCGAATTGATTTCTTGGTTGAACGAAAAATTTTCCGCCAGAACATGGGTTGTTGTTTTAAAAACTGTTTGCCGGAAACATCCGCCAATTTCTGGTTTTGGTTTTGTTTCGAAACTAGTCGGAAAGCTTGCTTTCGATTAAACTATTTGCTGGGCTGAATCGATTTGATTTCCCTGTCAGAATTGTTCCGCTTTTAACTTAGATTTTTGGTTTATTGAATTGAAAAATGGGCTGCTGGTAGTTGTTGCTGGTTATTTTTATCTCCGCAGGTGCTCGGTCGTCCAAAGAACGGCGAAGACGGAATCCATGTTGGCGGGCTGCTTCGGTTTCATCGAAGCGGTCGCCGGGTTCGCGTCTGGGCTCGATTGGCACCGGAAATGAGCAGTGGCGAACGTCGCCGCTGCGTTTCCTCATCGATCGAAGCCGGGGATCGCAACTGATGTTGTTGATTCTTCGCCGGAAGTCTTGCGGATTTTGAACTGCGATTATCGTCGCTCGGAGAGGCCGCTATTGGGGTCAGAAAAGTTCTGACCACCAATACAAGAAATGCCGGAAACCGATGGGTTCGTCGGGGAAGACGACCGGAGGCTGACGGCGGGTGGTTGAAGCCCTAGGGGCTAAAATGACTAAAATACCCCCGCCACAGCCTCTAAACCCTAATCAGCCAAAAAGAAAAAAAATTTAAAATTTATAAAATGGCCCCAGTAGTTTTATTTCATTGAAACCCTAGCCCGAAAATATTGGTTATTTACGAAATGACCCAAAAAGTTTCAGAAAATTAAAATTTTAATTTTTCTGAATTTTATTTAATAAGATTTTTATTAAATAATCTTATTAGATAAAGATAGGATTAATTTATAATTTTATCCTATAATTTTAAATTTAAAATTTTGAAATAAATTATCTTAATTAGATTAGGATAATTAGAATTGTTTAAATTTAAATTTGAAACATTATCTTAATTAGATTAGGATAATTAGAAAAGATAAATAAATAAATAATTAATTAGATTAATTGTTATTTATTTATTTTATTTTACTTATGATGCTTAAATTTAAATTGTTTAAATTTTATTTGAAGCATCATAATTATGTAAGTATGTTCATGCATCATTCGATTAAAATGAATGAACATGGGATTGATTAAAATTGATCATGACACGATCAATTTTAATAGTGTAAGAGTTACACAATCCCTAATTAAATAATTCGGCTTAATAAAATTGGCTTGTACGAAGCATATGCATTTGTGTGTTTTTATATGCATGAATTGGGCTTAAAATTTATTATTTAAATTTTTGAGCCTGCGAGCCATTTTAATATTGGGCCTGCGTGCCTATTAAATAATTATGTAATAGTTAGGCCCAAAAGGAGGTTCAGAAGGAGTCCATGGTGGAGCCCAGGAACGGAAGCCCAAAATGGAGGCCCAAAAGAAGTTTTTTTTTAAAGGCCCTGTAATAGATTAGAGCCCAATTCATCGCATTTCCGCAATTTTATTTTATGTTTTGTGAATGAATGAAAACGACAATGCATGTTAAGCCGATCAAACTAAAATCCCAAAAACCCGAGTTGATTTTGCTTCCATACTTGGGGGCCCGCCAGAGCGTCGAACGTCTATGGACTTGGAGAGCCCAAGGGCCTCAGGTTTTCTTCGTGCGGCGAGTTGTCACATAATAGGTGCCCAACTTTCTCACTACCATTAATGAGTGGAAAAACTGTTTGGGTATTAGATGCTCAACTTTATCACTACCACTTGTTATGGAAAAACTGTGTGGGTATCGATTGATGTGATGCCTTGAGGGATGGTTTAACTTGGGAAAATTAATCCTAGCTTGACCTGATAAGTTGACTAGGGATTAATTTTGCAAAGATAGGATGGTGTCAAACATTTGGAATGTTCATCATATCACCAAAAAGTTGCATAGTGATGCAATTGGAAATCGTTAAATTACATTGGGATGTGATTTGAACGTTGTCTACCAAAAGAGCCCAATCCCTAAGATACTTGCCAAAGCAAGACTGGGGTTGACTCTTTGTGGATTTTCGGCCCACAATCTAGCACCAACACAAAATTGTTTGGGATTTCAATTTTGGCTATTGTGGAAAATATTTTAAAACTCATTCTAATATTTTGCATCTTTCTTTTGTAGAAATGGCATCTACTAGCACTAATACATCTAATCTCACTCTAAGAAGCATTTTGGACAAAGAAAAACTTGTTGGTCCAAACTTTTTAGATTGGGAAAGAAACTTGAGAATTGTTCTCAAATAAGAAAGGAAGCTAAATATCTTAGACGCTGCTTTACCTGAACCACCTGTAAATGCTACGGCTGTTATTCAACGAGCATGGAAAAAGCTGAAAAGCGATTCCGATGATGTGACATGTCTGATGCTCGCGACTATGTCAGGCGAGCTTCAGAAACAATTCATGAATTCGGAAGCGTTCCAAATTTATGTGTCACTAACGGAAATGTTCCGTGAACAAGCCCGTAACGAAAGGTTCGTTACGATAAAAGCATTGATCTCGTGCAAAATGGCAAAGGGTTCGTCAGTAAGCATGCATTTGATCGAGATGAAGGGGTATATTGATACCCTAGAGAGATTAAATGCACCTCTTTCTAGAGAGTTAGCCATTGACATCATCTTGGCTTCACTGTCTGATGATTACAATGATTTTGTGGTAAACTACAACATGCATAACATGGAGAGGACAATTCCTGAGCTCCATGGAATGCTTAAAAATACTGAGCAAACCCTTCAGAAGGCAACGCCAGTACTTGTTGTAGAAAAAGGTAAGGGCACCAAGAGAAAGTTTAAAGGCAAGGCAAAAGTTACTGAAAATAAGAAGCCTCGCAGTAAGACTGCTCCTAAGGCTAAGCCTCAAACTCCTCCTGCTAAGAAAAATGCTCAGAAGGACGCGGTATGTTTCCATTGCAATCAAAAGGGGCATTGGAGAAGAAACTGCAAGTTGTTTCTTGAAGAGAATAAACATAATCCTTCGGCTTCAGGTATCTTTGTTATTGAAATTAATCTTTCTATGTGCACCTCATGGGTATTAGATACCGGATGTGGGGCTCACATTTGTACTAATGTGCAGGGACTGAGAAATAGAAGGATGACAAAGAAAGGCGAAGTAGATCTCCGAGTGGGCAATGGGGCAAGAGTTGCAGCTGTTGAAGTTGGAGATTACACTTTGTATTTGCCTTCCGGTTTAAACATTGTTTTAGAGAATTGTTATTATGTACCTACTATGAGTAGGAATATTATTTCAATTTCTTGCTTGGATATTAAAGGATTTCATTTTATTATTGGTAATAAATCGTCGTCTTTATATCAAAAGATATTTTATACGGAGTTGCAAATTTGTGCAATGGCCTATACATCTTGGATTTGACCCAAGAGAAACCGGTTTATAACATTGAAAAGAGAGCCAAATTAGTTCAATCTGATTTAAGTCCAACATATCTGTGGCGTTGTCGTTTAGGCCATGCAAATGAGAAGTGAGTTCTGAGACTTCATAAGGATGGAGTGCTTGGGTCATTTGATTTCGAATCATATGACACATGTGAACCCTGTTTGCAGGGCAAAATGACGAAGAGTCCTTTCAGCAAGAAAGCCGAGAGGACTAGTGAGCTATTAGCTCTAATACATAAAGATGTATGTGGACCAATGAGCACACAAGCCAGAGGTGGATTTGAATACTTCGTGACTTTTACCGATGACTATAGTAGATATGGTTATGTCTACGTAATGAGGTATAAAAGTGAAACTTTTTAAAAGTTCAAAGAGTTTAAAAATGAAGTAGAAAATCAGTTAAATAGAAGGATTAAGGCTATTTGCTCCGATCGGGGAGGTGAATACCTTAGTGATGAGTTCGATGGCTATCTAAAACAGTGTGGAATTGTTTCACAGCTGACTCCACCAGGAACACCTCAATGGAATGGTGTATCCGAGAGGAGGAATCGGACCTTATTAGATATGGTTCGATCTATGATGGGCCAAGCGACTCTCCCTATGTCCTTTTGGGGTTATGCCCTCCTTTCAGCAGCCTACTTACTAAATCGTATTCCATCTAAGGCAGTAGATAAGACTCCATATGAGATGTGGACGGGTCAAAAACCCTATATGTCATATCTACGAGTTTGGGGTTGTCAAGCTCATGTAAAGCGTTTACAAAGTAGTAAGCTTGAAAGTAAAACTGACAAATGCCTGTTTGTGGGATATCCTAAGGAAACAAAAGGATATCAATTCTACAATCCAACAGAGAACAAAGTGTTTGTTGCTCGAGGAGCCACTTTCTTAGAGAAAGAGTTTCTCTACAAGAAAGATAGTGGGAGTAGAATAGAACTCGGAGAAGTTCCAGAACCACAAGAGAATATAGAACGATCTATAGAATCTCAGATGGAAGTTGACATGGAAACTCATGAAGATGAGCAACCTGAGTCAACAACACAAGAACCTAGAAGGTCTAGTAGATCTCGTCATGAACCCGAGAGATACGGATTTCTCGTGACTGACGATCAAGATTTGATCTTGACGGACTCTAATGAGCCCGTGAACTACAAACAGGTTTTAGAAAGTCCAGATTCAGATAAATGGCTACAAGCAATGGAATCTGAAATGCAATCCATGAGGGACAATAAAGTATGAACTTTGATTGACCCTCCTGTTCAGGCAAAGGTTGTCGATTGCAAGTGGATTTTCAAGTTAAAACCTGGCGGGATCTTCAAGGCACGACTAGTGGCTAAAGGTTTCAGACAGACTCATGGTATAGACTATGATGAAACCTTCTCCCCTATCGTGATGCTCAAGCCCATTCAGACTATGCTCGCCATAGCTGCATATTATGACTATGAGATTTGGCAGATGGATGTTAAGACGGCTTTCCTGAATGGAAACCTACTCAAGGATGTTTATATGAAACAACCTGAGGGATACATCGATCAAGAGCATCCAAATCGTGTCTACAAGCTTCAGAGGTCTATCTACGGACTAAAGCAAGCATCTCGGAGTTGGAATCTTCGTTTTGACGAGGCAATAAAAGGTTATGGCTTCATAAAGAACGAAGATGAGCCTTGTGTTTACAAGAAGGTTAGTGGGAGCAAGATAGTTTTCCTTGTCCTATATGTGGACGACATCCTACTCATAGGAAATGACATTCCCATGTTGAAAGATATCAAACAATGGTTGAGGAGTGTATTTTCTATGAAAGACTTAGGAGAAGCAGAAATGATACTGGGTATCCAAATCTATAGAGATAGATCAAAGAGGCTTCTAGGACTAAGTCAAGAAGGGTACATAGACAAAATATTGAAGAGGTTTAATATGTCTAACTCTAAGAATGGTATGGTACCATTCAAACATGGCTTTCTCTTGAAGAAGAACCAAGGTCCTTCAACAAGAGAGGAGAGAGATACAATGAGTAGAGTTCCATATGCTTCGGCAATAGGATCTATCATGTATGCCATGTTGTGTACCCGCCTGGATATCGCACATGCACTGAGCATGACTAGCAGATACCAACAAGATCCTGGAATGGATCATTGGACTGCAGTCAAAGCAATCCTAAAGTACTTACGAATAACTAAAGGATTAATGCTAGTGTATGGAGGACAAGAACAGCTCATTGTACAAGGTTACGCTGATGTTGCTTTCCAAACAGATCAAGATGACATGAAGTCACAATCAGGCTACGTGTTTAGTCTAAATGGCGGTGCAATAAGTGGGAAAAGCTCAAAGCAAGATACAACAGCCGATTTTACAACAGATTCTGAGTACATTGCTGCATCAGATGCTGCAAAGGAAGCTGTTTGGTTGAGAAAGTTCGTGTCAGACATCGGAGTGATACCGAGTATCCAAGATCTAATAGAACTTTTCTGTGACAATAACGGGGCCATCGCACAAGCTAAGGAGCCTCGGTCACACCAGAAAACCAAACATATACTCAGAAGGTTTCACCTCATCCGAGAGATCATTGATCGAGGAGATGTGAAAGTGTGCAAAATAGGGTCAGACGACAATGTAGCAGATCCTCTCACAAAAGCTCTACCGTAGTCAAAGTTTGATAGACATGTAATAGAGCTTGGTCTTAAACAGTTAAGGACATAGCCCTTTAATGGGCAAGTGGGAGATTGTTGGTGTATGTGCCATTTTGAGGGCTATTTATGTAAATAAACTTTGAGGGTTATTTATGTAAATAAGACATTTTTCATTTGATTGATTATTTATCTGATGAGTTAATTTCATGAAATTATATTCTTGTGCATATTGAATTTCATGAAATCGATCCGCCAAAAGAAACACTCCATGGACTGTTAGAACATGAGTGATTCTTTTGAGTAGTACTCGTACGAGGATCCTTAGACCAGAAATCACTGCATAGTCTTAGGTGAATTAGAGTGTGCTTTGACATATGCCTAACGGGACCGTAACAGGTTGCCAAGTACGGGTATGATTGGGTACACTATGAGTCACGCTATGGTATTTAGGTGAAGTGATGGGACTACAAGTCTCTCTTAAATGAGAGATGATATCTTGGCCGCTTGATAGTGAACTGAGAAGTGCATGGCCGTGCCCAAGAAATGATAAGGGTTATCATTTGCTTAATTAAGTTCAGTGTCACTAAGAGATCAAGTAAAACGTTTAGCTATATAAGGATGATTGGTTACATGCCTTATGCTAAACTGGATATCAGTGTAGAGGACATTACGTAGTATACTCAGAAGGTTGTGTTGAATCACCATTCGACCCTCCGTTCTGAATTGTGTAGTCATTATGTCTTGCTAGAGACCACTAATGATTTATGGATTAAGTAATGAGATTTATTTATTCATTGTCAATTTGGAATGGGCCTACAGGATCGCACATAAGTGAGTTCAATGATTCAGAATTAATTAAATTACATGTTTTAAGTATAAGAGTTATACTTAAATTGATAATATTTAATTAAATAATTTAATTAAATATTATTGAAGAGTATTATGGTATTAATTAAGAGTTAATTAATTACCTAGGAAGAATTGAATTGGGCTGACAAATCAAGGGACCTAATTGTGAATTGAGGTTCTTGACCCATCAGCCTGATCCATGGATCAATGGGTTGATCCATGGTGTTGGTTAAACCCAACTCAGTAAATAATTAATTAATTATAATTAATTATTATTAAAACATATACTTCTCAAATCAGAGAAGTATCTGGGAGTCTGTTAAAAAGGTTTTAACAGAATTTGTTTTAAAAACGTTTAGAAAAGGATTTTAAAAATAACAGACTTCTGAACTACTCAAAAAAAAAAAAAAATACAGACTCTTAAAAACCATTCTTCCCAGAGAAAAAGGTTTTCTCTTCGATAGGCAAATTTTTAGGGCTAGCACCAGTTCTGAGAGAACTCCAGTGCAAGAACGTAGAGGCAATTCGCGTGAATTATTTTTGGTAGTGAACGCAATATTCCCAAAGGATCCAGGCGACTGCACAACCGATTACGCTTCGAGGGTAAGACCCGATCCTCTTAGAATTTAGGCTATTCCATAGCATAATTTAGGAAATTATGCATGCCTAGTTCCAACAGCCTTCACCACCAGCCTTGCTTTAAAGGTTTCCACCTTTTCGTCAGGTCCTCTCTTACGTTTGTAGACCCATTTGCATCCAATGGGCTTAAACCTATCAGGCAAGTCCACAAGCTCTCATACTTAATTGTGTTGCATTGACCCCATCTCGGATATCATTGCCTTACACCAAGATTCTGCATCTTTATCTTGGAGAGCCCTTTTGCAGTTAACTGGGTCAGGCTCAAGCGCACCTGGGACTAGGTCTGAGGCCTCTCCTACACCAATGAACCTATCGGGCTGTCTCACAACCCTCCCACTATGACTACGCACTACCTGTGTAGGCGCATCATTTGTGATCTCTTGAGCAGTGTGTGGTGTATCTACTTGTGCTGGTGCATTAAGATTAGTTTGTCTTCTAAGCTCTTCTAGTACTATCTTACTCTTGGGCTTGTGATCTAGAATATAGTCTTTCTCCAAAAATTTAGCGTTGGTACTAACCACCACCTTCTGATATTTAGGACTATAAAACAGTCCACCTTTCGTTCCCCTAAGATATCCTACAAACAACATTAATTCAGTTCTTGCATCTAACTTAACCGCATCTGCCTTAAGCATATGTGCTGGGCAACCCCAAACTCTGAGATGTCTTAGACTGGGCTTGCGCCCATTCGACAACTCTACTGAGGTTGAAGACACCGTTTTAGATGGTACAAGATTAAGAATATACAACGCTGTTTCTAAGGCATATCCCCAGAACGAACTTGGTAAATCACTATAGCTCATCATCGACCTAACCATTTCCATGAGAGTTTGATTCTTTCTTTCTGGTACACCATTCTACTGTGGCATGCCAGGTGCAGACAACTGAGATTGAATTCCGACCTCACTATGGTATTCTCGAAATTCATGGGACAGGTACTCCCCATCCCGATCTGATCACAGTTTCTTGATACTCTTACCATGATGCTTCTTCATATCTGCCCTAAATTCTTTGAACTTGCCAAAGCATTCAGACTTGTGACGCATTAGGTAAATATACTCGTACCTTGAGTAGTCATCAGTGAACGTCACGAAATACTCGAACCCACCTCGTGCTTAGATCGACATTGGTCCACACAAGTCAGAATGAATTAACTCTAATACTTCTTTAGCACTATAACCTTTTGCTTTAAAAGGTCTCTTGGTCATCTTACCCTCCAAGCAAGATTCGCAGGTTAAATAACAGTCAATTTCTAATGAACCTAAAGTTCCATCATTGACCAACCTCTGAATCCTACTAAGGTGTATATGACTTGGCCTGAGATGCCAAAGATAGGTTTGATTCATTTTAGAAGGCTTCTTGCTCTTATTAATGTTAGATAAAGAGCTATCGGTTTTTATATTTTGCACAACAGGGGAGATAGAGTTAACCACAAACAAATTGTCAGCCAATGAACCAGAACAAATAAGTTTCCCATTTCTTCTAATAAAGACAGACTCATCAGAAAAAATAAACTTATAATCGTTCTTTATGAGTTTAGAAACCAAAATAAGGTTCTTTCTGAATCTCTGAACATAAAGACAATCAACTAAATCTAAACTAGAATTCTCAAAATTCAGAGTAACTACTCCCACTGCTTCTACTGACACTCTTGTAGTGTCACCCATGTAGATATCCAATTCGCCTTTTCTAAGCTTCCGGGTTACTTGGAACCCTTGCAAAGAATTACATACATGGTCAGTGACACCTGAATCCACACACCAAGTATCTGTAGGAATCACCGCTAAACATGTCTCAGTAATTAAGGCAGAAATTGTCGTACCTATAAGCTTTGGACAATCCGATTTCCAATATCCCGTCTTATTGCACTTGAAGCACTTGTCTTTCGACTTCTTCTTTACAATATCTAGCTTAGGCGCAATCTGCGCCTTTTGAGCTATTCCCTCAAGTTTTTTTTTCTTCTTTCTAGCCTCAGGCTCAGAAGAAGATTCTGAAGCTTTGCCTGTGACGAATGCTTGCTTCTTCTCTTGAAGAAGACTTTTAGCCGCCACCAACTCTACCAAGAGCTCGGATGAAGTACACAATATCTTACTTATGTTGTAGTTCAACCAAATCTGCTCATAGCTTCGAGGCAAGCTCTGGAGGGCAATATCGACTTTGGTTTCACCAACAATTTCATCTCCCACTACCTCAAACTTGTTGATGTTACTAATCACGTCAAAGACATGATTTTTGACAGGAGTGGTCTCAGCCATAAGGACAATGTCCAAGTTACGACTCCAATCGACATAATTAGGTATAGTTAACTTGTTGTTTTTCAATATAGTAGCTAAGTGGTTGAATGCCATATCCAAAACTGTAAATTAAACAGACAATGTTTTAGTTATCTAACCTAGAATTTCGAACACAAGGAAATTCTAATAATTATTGACTTCCCTCAAAACAATAATCTTAATCCACCAACATTTCATTCACCAGGATTCTCGCAAGCCACGCAGTGTGGACGTTTACGCTAACCTACATTCATTTGAGAATAACCATGTTCATTAACTACACTATCTGACCAAATGATCTATTGATCAATGTAGCTAATAGTCGGTGCTTTCAGTCGTACAAATAAGCAGCGTAACCTTGAGGGAGGAATACTAAAAATCATACACTAAGTGTGTGCCATTACGTGACTTCTAAGTTTGTTACCTCAGGATAGTGCGCCTCAGATGGAGAGGGTATTGCATTTCTCCTAGTTAAACTTACTCTAGTCATCTTACTCAGAAATTCACAATCTAGCGATCCCGGGGTTGGACTCATCCGAATGGAGAAAGGCCCCTAATGCCAACGCGCAAGCCCACCCACATCACATATGAAGTCGTAATGGTGGCCATGGGGATATTAAACTTACCCGCTCTCACTTAGATTTCAAAGTTGAGGGTTTTTCTGGTTTTAACATGCAATTAACTAATTCTAAGTTATGTGTAACCATAAAACCAGTCATGCTTTAAATCATGCATCTAAAATACAACATAAAAATAAAGCACAAGAATTAAAACAATAAATACGGGAAACAAATGTGACAATTAAATTTCCAGACTATCATGATTTTAATCGCTTCCATCTTCTACCTCGATCTCGTGTCCCGCCACGCAACTCGATGGATTGAGTCTTGATCTTGAAAAACGAACACTGTAGAAAAATGGGCCAAAAATGAAACCCCAACGGGCCGCACGCACGTAGCACTAGGCGCGTTGGCCTAGCATTGCGCGGCAGTTGCTGTACGCTGCCTGCTGCGCCGTGCGGCAGCGGTTGCTATACGCTGCCTGCCTGCTGCCAATGGTTGCCAGTGGCGGCTCTAGCCGGCGAGTCATCGCGGCCACCGCCCACTATCACCAATCCCTCAGTCACTTCTTCCTATGCTATTTGGTTTTCTTGTAATTCGTTCTGGGTTTTCCTGGGTTTCTACGAATTAACGATAACCCAAAACCCACGAATTCAAGTTGCCCACCATAACGCCTTCGATTACAAAAATTAATTCTCCTACTACAAGGCTTTCTAGGAAAATTAAATAATCAAAATTACATAGAAAAAACCGTACTACAGATTTGATCTAATCCTACACGGCTTCCAGCACGTGGTTATACCATTACAAACATTCATAATAAAATTAAATCTGGATATGTCCCAGAGTTTAATTAAAACCCATACAAACGTAACCATAATAGTAGGGATTTCTGAAGCACCTGCAAATAAAACCATGTAACAAATTGAACAAGCACAAAACCCAAAACTAAGCTCTAATACCAATTGAAAGATTATCTGCCCAGGCCTAGCCAAAAACTCAATTTCGTGCTATGCATTCCATAATCGGAGTCTCTGGCTAGGCCTATACGCTAGCACAATTGCTATTCCAACCCTTTTGAAATAACATTGCGCAGGATCTGAGTTTGCACTTATTCGATTTACCACGCAATAAAAATTCTTAATTAAGCGGAAACATAAGAATTTCCTTTTGAAGCGTATACCTAGGTGATTCTCTTGTATGCCTCAAGCCTTTGCCTGTATGCTGTGTGGGCAGCAATCTAACTAGCAATTTGATCAGCTAATTGTTAGGATCATAGGCATGCATAATTTCCTAAATTATGCTACGGAATAGCCTAAATTCTATGGAATCAGGTCCTACCCTCGACGCATAATCGGTTGCGCTCGTCGCCTGGATCCCTTGGGAAGATTGCGTTCATCACCAAACAATTCACACGAATTGCCTCTAAGTTCTTGCACTGGAGTCTCTCAGAACCGATGCTAGCCAAAATTACCTGTAAAAAAGAACACAATTTTGTCTGGAAGAATTTTGGAAGAGAGAGAGAGAAGTTTTTCTCAAAACCTTTTCACGTGTTTCAAAACATAATTGGTTAAAATTCTCTCCTCCCACAGATACTTCTCAGCTCTTTTTTATAAAAGAGTTGAGACTTGTCTGTTAATAATAATTAAATTAATAAGAATTAATTATTTACTGAGTTGGGTTTAACCAACACCATGGATCAACCCATTGATCCATGGATCAGGCTGATGGGTCAAGAACCTCAATTCACAATTAGGTCCCTTGATTTATCAGCCCAATTCAATTCTTCCTAGGTAATTAATTAACTCTTAATTAATACCATAATACTCTTCAATAATATTTAATTAAACTATTTAATTAAATATTATCAATTTAAGTATAACTCTTATACTTAATACAGGCAATTTAATTCATTCTGAATCATTGAACTCACTTATGTGCGATCCTGTAGGCCCATTTCAAATTGACAATGAATAAATTAATCCATAAATCATTAGTGGTCTCTAGCAAGACATAATGAATACACAATTCAGAACGGAGGGTCGAATGGTGATTCAACACAACCTTCCGAGTATACTACGTAATGTCCTCTACACTGATATCCAGTTTAGCATAAGGCATTAAACCAATCATCCTTATATAGCTAAACGTTTTACTTGATCACTTAGTGATACTGAACTTAATCAAGCAAATGATAACCCTTATCATTTCTTGGGCACGGCCATGCACTTCTCAGTTCACTATCAAGCGGCCAAGATATCATCTCTCATTTAAGAGAGACTTGTAGTCCCATCACTTCACCTACATACCTTAGCGTGACTCGTAGTGTACCCAATCATACCCGTACTTGGCAACCTGTTACGGTCCCGTTAGGCATATGTCAAAGCACACTCTAATTCACCTAAGACTATGCAGTGATTTCTGGTCTAAGGATCCTCGTACTAGTACTACTCAAATGAATCACTCATGATCTAAAAGTCCATAGAATGTCTCTTTTTGGTGGATCGATTTCATGAAATTCAATATGCATAAGAATATAATTTCATGAAATTATCTCATCAGATAAATAATCAATCAAACAACAAATGTCTTATTTACATAAATAACCCTCAAAGTTTATTTACATAAATAGCCCTCAAAAGGGCACATACACCAACAATCTCCCACTTGCCCGTTGAAGGGTTATGTCCTAAACTGTTTAAGACCAAGCTCTATTATATGTCTATCAAACATTGACTGTGGTAGAGCTTTTGTGAGAGGATCTGCTACATTGTCGTCTGACCCTATTTTACACACTTTCACATCTCCTCGATCGATGATCTCTCGGATGAGGTGAAACCTTCTGAGTATATGTTTGGTTTTCTGGTGTGACCGAGGCTCCTTAGCTTGTGCGATGGCCCCATTATTATCACAGAACAAATCTATCGGATCTTGGATACTCGGTATCACTCCGATATCAGACATGAACTTTCTCAGCCAAACAGCTTCCTTTGCAGCATCCGATGCAGCAATATACTCAGATTCTGTTGTAGAATCGGCTGTTGTATCTTGCTTTGAGCTTTTCTAACTTATTGCACCCCCATTCAGACTAAACACGTAGCCTGATTGTGACTTAATGTCATCTTGATCTGTTTGGAAAGCAGCATCAGCGTAACCTTGTACAATAAGCTGTTCTTGTCCTTCATACACTAGCATCAATCCTTTAGTCCTTCGCAAGTACTTTAGGATTGCTTTGACTGCAGTCCAATGAGCCAATCCTGGATCTTGTTGGTATCTGCTAGTCATGCTCAGTGCATGTGCGACATCCGGGTGGGTACACAACATGACATACATGATAGATCATATTGCCGAAGCATATGGGACTCTACTCATTGTATCCCTCTCCTCTCTTGTTGAAGGACCTTGGTTCTTCTTCAAGAGAAGGCCATGTCTGAATGGTACCATACCATTCTTAGAGTTAGACATATTGAACCTCTTTAATATTTTGTCTATGTACCCTTCTTGACTTTGTCCTAGAAGCCTCTTTGATCTATCTCTATAGATTTTGATACCCAGTATCATTTCAGCTTCTCCTAAGTTTTTCATAGAAAATACACTCCCCAACCATTTTTTGATATTTTTCAACATGGGAATGTCATTTCCAATGAGTAGGATGTCGTCCACATATAGGACAAGGAAAACTATCTTGCCCCCACTAACCTTCTTGTAAACACAAGGCTCATCTTCGTTCTTTATGAAGCCGTAACCTTTTACTGCCTCGTCAAAACGAAGATTCCAACTCCGAGATGCTTGCTTTAGTCCGTAGATGGACCTCTGAAGCTTCATACACGATTTGGATGCTCTTGATTGATGTATCCCTCGGGTTGTTTCATGTAAACATCCTCAAGTAGGTTTCCATTTAGGAAAGCCGTCTTAACATCCATCTGCCATATCTCATAGTCATAATATGCAGCTATGGCGAGCATAGTCCGAATGGACTTGAGCATCACGACAGGGGAGAAGGTTTCATCATAGTCTATGCCATGAGTCTGTCTGAAACCTTTAGCCACTAGTCTTGCCTTGAAGATCCCGCCAGGTTTTAACTTGAAAATCCACTTGCAATCGACAAACCTTTGTCTGAATAGGAGGATCAATCAAAGTCCATACTTTATTGTCCCTCATGGATTGCATTCAGATTCCATTGCTTGTAGCCATTTATCTGAATCTAGACTTTCTAAAACCTGTCTGTAGGTCACGGGCTCATTAGAGTCCACCAAGATCAAATCTTGATCGCCAGTCATGAGAAATCCGTATCTCTCGGGTTCATAACGAGATCTACTAGACCTTCTAGGTTCTTGTGTTGTTGACTCAGGCTGCTCATCTTCATGAGTTTCCATGTCAACTTCCATCTGAGTTTATGTAGATCGTTCTACATTCTCTTGTGGTTCTTGAACCTCTTCAAAATTTATTCTACTCCCACTGTCTTTCTTGTAGAGAAAATCTTTCTCTAAGAAAGTGGCTCCTCGAGCAACAAACACTTTGTTCTCAGTTGGATTGTAGAATTGATATCCTTTTATTTCCTTAGGATATCCCACAAACAGGCATTTGTCAATTTTAGGTTCAAGCTTACTACTTTGTAAACGCTTTACATGAGCTTGACAACCCCAAACTCGTAGATCGGACATATAGGGTTTTTGACCCATCCACATCTCATATGGAGTCATATCTACTGACTTAGATGGAATACGATTTAGTAAGTAGGCTGCTGAAAGGAGAGCATAACCCCAAAAGGACATAGGGAGAGTTGCTTGGCCCATCATAGATCGAACCATATCTAATAAGGTCTGATTCCTCCTCTCGGATACACCATTCTATTGAGGTGTTCCTGGTGGAGTCAGCTGTGAAACAATTCCACACTGTTTTAGATAGCCATCGAACTCATCACTAAGGTATTCACCTCCCCGATCGGAGCGAATAGCCTTAATCCTTTTATCTAACTGGTTTTCTACTTCGTTTTTAAACTCTTTGAACATTTCAAAAGTTTCATTTTTATACCTCATTAAGTAGACATAACCATATCTACTATAGTCATCGGTAAAAGTCACGAAGTATTCAAATCCACCTCTGGCTTGTGTGCTCATTGGTCCACATACATCTGTATGTATTAGAGCCAATAGCTCACTAGTCCTCTCGCCTTTCTTGCTGAAAGGACTCTTCATCATTTTGCCTTGCAAACAGGGTTCACATGTGTCATATGATTCGAAATCAAATGACCCAAGCACTCCATCCTATGAAGTCTCTGAACTCACTTCTCATTTGCATAGCCTAAACGACAATGCCACAGATATGTTGGACTTAAATTATATTGAATTAATTTGGCTTTCTTTTCAATGTTATAAATCGGTTTCTCTTGGGTCAAATCTAAGATATATAGGCTATTGCACAAATTTGAAACTCCGTATAAAACATCTTTTTGATATAAAGACAACGATTTATTACCAATAATAAAACAAAATCCTTTAATATCCAAACAAGAAATTGAAATAATATTCCTACTCATAGTAGGTACATAATAACAATTCTCTAAAACAATGTTTAAACCAGAAGGCAAATACAAAGTGTAATCTCCAACTTCAACAGCTGCAACTCTTGCCCCGTTGCCCACTTGGAGATCTACTTCGCCTTTCTTTGTCATCCTTCTATTTCTCAGTCCCTGCACATTAGTACAAATGTGAGCCCCACATCCGGTATCTAATACCCATGAGGTGGACATAGAAAGATTAATTTCAATAACAAAGATACCTGAAGCCGAAGGATTCTGTTTCTTCTCTTCAAGAAACAGCTTGCAGTTTCTTCTCCAATGCCCCTTCTGATTGCAATGGAAACATACAGTCCTTCTGAGCATTGTTCTTAGCAGGAGGAGTTTGAGGCTGAGCCTTAGGAGCAGTCTTACTGCGAGGCTTCCTGTTTTCAGCAACTTTTTCCTTGCCTTTAAACTTTCTCTTGTTGCCCTTACCTTTTTCTACAACAAGTACTGATGTTGCCTTCCGAAGGGTTTGCTCAGTATTTTTAAGCATTCCATGGAGCTCAGGAATCGTCCTCTCCATGTTATGCATGTTGTAGTTCACCACAAACTCATTGTAATCATCAGGCAGTGAAGCCAAGATGATGTCAATGGCTAACTCTCTAGCAAGAGGTGCATTTAATCTCTTTAGGGTATCAATATACCCCATCATCTTAATCAAATGCGTGCTTACTGACGAACCCTTCGCCATCTTGCACGAGATCAATGCTTTTATCGTAATGAACCTTTTGTTACGGGCTTGTTCACGGAATATTTCTGTTAGTGACACATAAATTTGGAACGCTTCCGAATTCATGAATTGCTTCTAAAGCTCGCCTGACATAGTCACGAGCATCAGGCATGTCACGTCATCGGAATCGCTTTTCAGCTTTTCCCATGCTCGTTGAACAGCAGTCGTAGCATTTACTGGTGGTGCAGGTAAGGCAGCGTCTAAGATATTTAGCTTCCTTTCTTGTTTGAGAACAATTCTCAAGTTTTTTTCCCAATCTAAGAAGTTTGGACCAACAAGTTTTTCTTTGTCCAAAATGCTTATTAGAGTGAGATTAGATGTGACATTAGTGCTAGTAGATGCCATTTCTACAAAAGAAAGATGCAAAACATTAGAATGAGTTTTAAAATATTTTGCACAAAAGCCAAAATTGAAATCCCAAACAATTTTGTGTTGGTGCTAGATTGTGGGCCGAAAATCCACAAAGAGTCAATCCCAGTCTTGCTTTGGTAAGTATCGTAGGGATTGGGCTCTTTTAGTAGGCAACGTTCAAATCGCATCCCTATGTAATTTAACTATTTCCAATTACATCACTATGCAACTTTTCGGTGATATGATGAACATTCCAAATGTTTGACACCATCCTATCATTGCAAAATCAATCCTAGTCAACTTATCGGGTCAACTAGGACCAATTTTCCTAAGTCAAACCATCCCTTGAAGCCTCATATCAATAAAGACCCAAACAGTTTTTCACACTATAGTGGTAGTGAGTAAAGTTGGGCTAGCCCAAACAGTTTTCACACTATAGTGGTAGTGAGTAAAGTTGGGCTTTGATTACATGACAACTCGCCTCACGAATAAAATCTGAGGCCCTTGGGCTCTCCAAGTCCGCCAGACGTTCGACGATTTGACGAGCCCCCAAGTATGGAAGCAACTTTAGACATATGTATTTTAGGGATTTTATATTTTGAACGGCTTAACATGCATTGTCGTTTTCATTCATTCACAAAACATAAAATTGTGAAAATTTGATTAATTGGGCTCTAATCTATTACAGGGCCTTTTTAAAAAAAAAAAAAAAACTTAATTTGGGCCTCCATTTTGGGCTTCCGTTCCTGGGCTCCACCATGGACTCCTTCGGAACCTCCTCTCTTGGGCCTAACTATTACATAATTATTTAATAGGCACGCAGGCCCAAATTCAAAATGGCTCGCAGGCCCCAAAATTAAAATAATAAATTTTAAGCCCAATTCATGCATATAAAAACACACAAATGCATATGCTTCATACAAGCCAATTTTAATTAAGCTGAATCATTTAATTAGGGATTGTGTAACTCTTACACTATTAAAATTGATCGTGTCATGATCAATTTTAATCAATCACATGTTCATTCATTTTAATCGAATGATGCATGGACTTACCAATAATGCGTGCAATTATTTAAACATTTTAAATAAATAACACATTATATCGAAAAAATGAATAAATAAATAAAACCATAATAATTAATTAACTAATCTTATTAATTAATTATTTATTTATTTATTCATCTAATTATCTATTTTTATTAAGATAATCTTTCAAATTTTAAAATTTAAATATTTCTAATTATCCTAATCTCATTAAGATAATTATTCAAAATTCTAAAATTTAAAATTCTATAGGATAAGAATTAAATTCAAATCTAATCCTATCTTAACTATTTGATAAGATTTTATTTTATCTTAATAATTAAATCTTATCAATTAAAATCTGATAATATCTTTTTAATTTATCCTAAATCATAAATTAAAATTTTATCAAATTTTAAAATTCAGAAAAATTAAGTTTTCTGGAAATTTTAGGGCAAATTTGTAATTAAAAAAAATTATCGGGCTAGGGTTTTAAGATTTAAAACTTCTGGGGTTGTTGTGCAAATTTTAAAACAATTTTAAAACTTTGCATTTTCGGGATTTTGGAGTGCGGCGGGGGCCATTTGGTCATTTCACCCAATTAGGGCACCAGTCTCCCACCGCCTCCTTCCTTTCTTCCCCGACTCGCTCAGCCGGCATCCGTATTCCTTTCCGGCGAACTCGTCGCCTACTCCGGCATTGTGCCTCTTTCCCCCGGTCTAACACCGATCGAATCGAAGTCGACCTCGGTGACTCATCGAACGACGAAGGAAAACAAAACCTGCGACCGGCGTTCGAAAACTCTGTCGGGCGAGGAACCCGACGAAAACGATTTTCGTCACTCCGTTTCCCCGCAGCGCGAGGAACATTTCCCCGGCCTCGACGAAGCAGCCAGCGCGAGGAACATTTCCACGACATCCAAACCAGCATGCAGCTTTCAAAACCCCAAAACGAAAACAAAATTTTTCGGCGAAGCAGGTTTTGCAAACCCAGAAAATCTTTTCAAAATCTTTGTAATCAAAACATTTTTGACACCCCAAATCAACATGAAATGGTTCCCCATGAAGAAAAGAACAAAACCCAAAGAAAAATTCTGGCCAAAAAAAAAAAAAAAACCAATTTTTCCATTCGCAATTTCCGGCGAACTTCCGGCCGGCCGAAAAAACACTCCGGCGACAATTCCCAGAAACCAGCGACAATTTCCAGAAACAGTTTTTTTTTTTTTCAAAACGTTTTTAAAAAAAAAAATTTTCTTATACCCGATTTTTCAACTTTTGTTTCAATTAAAACACTTTTAATTAAAACAAAATTAAACCTGGCTCTGATACCACTGTTAGGATCTTAGGCATGCATAATTTCCTAAATTATGTTACGGAATAGCCTAAATTCTATGGAATCAGGTCTTACCCTCGACGCGTAATCGGTTGCGCTCGTCACCTGGATCCCTTGGGAAGATTGCGTTCACCACCAAACAATTCACACGAATAGCCTCTACGTTCTTGCACTGGAGTCTCTCAGAACCGGCGCTAGCCAAAATTGCCTGTAAAGGAGAAAACATTTTTCTCTGGAAGAATTTTGGAAGAGAGAGAGAGAAGTTTTTCTCAAAATCTTTTCACGTGTTTCAAAACAGAATTGGTTAAAATTCTCTCCTCCCACAGATACTTCTCAGCTCTTTTTTATAAAAGAGTTGAGACTTGTCTGTTAATAATAATTAAATTAATAATAATTAATTATTTACTGAGTTGGATTTAACCAACACCATGGATCAACCCATTGATCCATGGATCAGGCTGATGGATCAAGAACCTCAATTCACAATTAGGTCCCTTGATTTATCAGGCCAATTCAATTCTTCCTAGGTAATTAATTAACTATTAATTAATACCATAATACTCTTCAATAATATTTAATTAAACTATTTAATTAAATATTATCAATTTAAGTATAACTCTTATACTTAATACAGGGAATTTAATTCATTCTGAATCATCGAACTCACTTATGTGCGATCCTGTAGGCCCATTCCAAATTGACAATGAATAAATTAATCTCATTAATTAATCCATTAATCATTAGTGGTCTCTAGCAAGACATAATTACTACAGAATTCAGAACGGAGGGTCGAATGGTGATTCAACACAACCTTCTGAGTATACTACGTAATGTCCTCTACACTGATATTCAGTTTAGCATAAGGCATGGAACCAATCATCCTTATATAGCTAAACGTTTTACTTGATCTCTTAGTGATACTGAACTTAATCAAGCAAATAATAACCCTTGTCATTTATTGGGCACGGCCATGCACTTCTCAGTTCACTATCAAGCGGCCAAGATATCATCTCTCATTTAAGAGAGACTTGTAGTCCCATCACTTCACCTACATACCTTAGCGTGACTCATAGTGTACCCAATCATACCCGTACTTGGCAACCTGTTACGGTCCCGTTAGGCATATGTCAAAGCACACTCTAATTCACCTAAGACTATGCAGTGATTTCTACTCTAAGGATCCTCGTACGAGTACTACTCAAAAGAATCACTCATGATCTAAAAGTCCATGGAATGTCTCTTTTTGGCGGATCGATTTCATGAAATTCAATATGCACAAGAATATAATTTCATGAAATTAACTCATCAGATAAATAATCAATCAAACAAAAAATGTCTTATTTACATAAATAACCCTCAAAGTTTATTTACATAAATAGCCCTCAAAAGGGCACATACACCAACACTAATCACCACAATCCACCTGCCGAAATAAACCAGCACCGCTACACCTGGCGCGTATAATTAATGCACCGACCGGAGAGAGAGAAAGCTACACGTTGTTGCCAAAATTCTGAAGAAAATTTTGGCCCTAATAAGCTATAAAAATCCAATTCTAAGAGAGAGAAAATTTATCTCTCTAGGATTTTCTCTATAAATTTCCTCTCTAGGTTTTCTTGTCTTGCAAACTTATGAACTGTATATTGAATTGTGTGTCTTGAATAGCTAATCCCTTGTCTATATATAGATTTACAAGAGAGACCCCAAGTTGGTTTAGGATTGACCTTCCTACTGGGTTTCTGTTTCCTTCAATCATTTTTCTGGACTAATACACATCCAACTGATACAGGATTCACTTATCCCAAACTAGTTCCTGGTATGATTCACAACCAATTGATACAGGGATTCACTTATCCCAAACCAGTTCCCGGTATGATTCGCAACCAACTGACACAAGGATTAATTAATTGCTTAATTAATTAAATCTATCTTTGTCAATAACCCAATACATAATTAATCATACCACTAATGGATTAATTATGGCACTACCATCCTACACCAAAAATGCTTCTGGAACAACTTAATTAATTTATTCATAATCTCCCCACATCAAAGATATATTGCTCGTTAACATATTAATTTACTAAAAATTAATTAATTAACCTCTTTAGTTTCGAGACTAGTACCGCTCAACCTTTTTACTATACCGGACATAAGTCCATCGGCCGGGTTTAGTATAATAAACTTTATGAGCTCATCTCGGGAGCACCCTCACCTCGGACGCACCGATACATGGTTTTCTTTTGACAAGCAGCAGCACACCAAGCAACTAAACATGCGCACCCAACCTACCGAGATTATTGGCCACAATTGACCTCACCCATTGGCAGATCAAAGTACACTATGTCTAATCCTCATGCCCACTCGAGTCTAGGGATTAAGAGATAGAATACAATGAATGATTTGTCTATTAAATCAGTACAAGACAAATCATTCCTAATGGTCAAGTTCAATACGCCCCGGGCATATCTATATGTATGACCGATTAGGATTGAACTAACTTGTACTGATTACTTGTAGTCAATTTGAACCTAGTATTATGTTTCTTAATCCCTAGACAAGAATAGGCACGAGGATTGAGCATAGTGTACTTTGATATACGAAAGAGTGTGGTCACTTAAACCCTATAGTTTTGGAAGGTTGGGTGTGCGTGTTTAGTTGCTTGGAGTGCTGTCGCGTGTCAAAAAAAATCATGTGCCGGTGCGTTTGGGGTGATGGTGCTCTCGAGATAAACTTGTAAAGTTTATTATACTAAACTTGGCCGGTGGACTTATGTCCGGTATAGTAATAAAGTCGAGTGGTACTAATCTCGGATGAGAAGAAGTTGATCAATTAATTTATCAGTAAATTAATAAATTAACGAGCATTATATCTTTGACGTGGGGAGATTAAAGAATAATTAAATAAGTGGTTCCGAAAGCAATTTCGGTTTAGGAGGTAGTTCCTTAATTAATCCGTTAGTGGTACGATTAATTATGTGTTGGGTAATTAATAAAGGTAGATTTAATTAATTAAACAATTAATTAATTCTTATGTCGGTTGGTTGTGAATCGGTCCAGGAACGGGATTGGAGTAAAACACAAACCTAACAAGAAGGCCAAACCCAAGCCCACTTGAGGTCTCTCTTGTAACTCTATATAAAGACACAAGAGTCAGCAATACCAATACACAGAAGTCATTATTCAAAAAGCACAAAGTAAGATAGAGAGAGAGAAAGCTAGAGTGAGAAATCAAAGGAGCAACACAAATTTCGAGGGTCTTGTGTGGCGGTGATTTCTTAGCTTCACTAGCTTCTGGCGGTGGAGGGTTTTAGTGGTGGCAGCGCTAGTAGTTTCCGGTGAGACTCTGCAGATTCTGGAGGCAACTGTTTGGATTCCGGTGATGGTAAGCTGCTTTTTAGAAATATGTTTTTTGTATAGTGTATTCTGTCGGTGTTGATTCAGTTTGTTCGGTAGATCGTTGCCCATACAACTTCTGGACTTGTCTCCGAATCGTACAAGAGAAATCTTAAGGATCACGCTTCAAAGGTCAATATTTTCCTTCCGCTTCAAATAGATTTATTTTGTATGCTTTAAAAATTCGAACAAGGTAAACCAAGATCCGGTGCATTGGTATTTCAAAAGGGTTTCAATCGGATTGCACGAGTGTTTGGGCCTGAGAAAAGGTTTTCGATTCGGATTTCATGAAAGTGAATCTTTTGGATTAGGCTCGGACAGATAATTCTTTCAGTTGCCACTTATGACACGTACATGTGCGCACATCATACTGAATCGTGTGTATGTTTGCTCATTTACCATCCGGACGCATAAAGGTACTAACCTTGAAAGGTTTGTTCCACGTGTCCTATGGTTCTACAATATGTCCCCCAGTGCGTCTCTCGTACTCCCTGAATATTTCCCATAACGGAAGAGGAAACCGTGTGTTGCATGCAAAAACCAACCCATTTTTTTGCCGCAATATCTCTTTAGTTTTTTGAATTGTAGACTCAATGATTGCTCTGATTGGAAGAAACCGAATGCCTTTCAACGCACTGTTGTAACTTTTTGACATCTTTGTGGTTAAGTTACCCCATCGATGGTATCCATCGTGTGCCAGACTTCATTACTGTTGACCAACTGAAAGTTCTCACACCTATTTTGGTCCGGTAAAAAATTTTCAGTCTTACAATCTGAATAGAAAACTTTCAACCAAACCCAAAACACGTTCGTACTATTCTAATTTCATCTAGAAAGATTTTGGTTCATGCAATCTGATGTGAAATCTCTCAGAAATCTATAGTACATGATATTTGATTACTTTTGTTTAATTCGACATGCATACAAAATTAATATCTTTAATATAAAAGCGGAAGTTAAAGATTCGACCTTTGAAGCATGATCCTCAAGAAATCTCTTGTATGACTCTGAGACTAGTCTGGATATTGTGTGGCAACAATCTACTGAACAAACTGAATTAGCAATAACAGAATAAACCATCTCACAAAACTGCTCCTTAAAAGAAGCTTGCCGCCGGCCTGAGTTTTCGGCGCCACCTCTAAGAAGGCCACCGCGGACCGCCGATGAACACCGCTTGAAGAAACCACCGCCACGCTTTTCCGACGTCAAGAGAATCCTGCTGCCAATCACCAACCTAGAGAGAAGAACCAACAGCTGAGAACTTATCTCTCTAGGTTTCTTTCTCTCTCTAGTTTCTAAAAGAGTTTTGTCAATAATGACTTATGTGTTGGTATTGCTGACTCTTGTGTTCTTATATAGAGCTACAAGAGAGACCTCAATGGGTTTGGTTTGGCCTTCCTATTGGGTGTGTGTTTTACTCCAATCCCATTCCTGAACTGATTCACAATCAACTGACACAAGGATTTCATTAATTAAATAATTAATTCTACTTAGTCAATTAACCCAACACATAATTAATCGTACCACTAATGGATTAATTATGAAACAACTACCTAAACCGAATAATGCTTCCAGTTCCAATAAATTAAATATTCTTTATCTCCCCGTGTCAAAGATTTAATGCTCGTCGATTTATTAATTTAATGATAAATTAATTAACCAGCTTCTTTAACCGAGATTAGTACCACTCGACCTTATTACTATACCGGACATAAGTCTACTGTCCAAATTTAGTACAACAATCATTTTGAGCTCATCTCGAGAATATCATCACCCCAGACGCACCGGTACACGATTTCCTTTCGACTCGCAACAGCACAGCAAGTAACCAAACACGTGCATCCAACTTATCGAGCTTATAGGCCTTAAGTGACCACACTCATTGGAAGATTAAAACACACTACGCAATCCTTGTGCACATCCTCATCGAAAGATTAAGAGACAGAATAAAAGGCTCGAATTAACTACGACGGATCAGTACAAGTTAATTTATTCCTAATCGATCCTACTCAATATGCCCCGGACATATCTGTATGATTCAATCAGTTTAGACCAACCGATCTCAAAATCACGCAATAACTTAAATCGACAGTATGTCCAAACTGTCTCAGACACGAGCCTAATTTATATGCCATAAATTTAACCAATGATGAGATCTACTATGTCACACCAAAACCTCATCATTTAGTCATATGACATAAAGGTACTACATGTATAATAAATAAACATGAAACAATTAAATAAAACATTCTCAATCGATATAACTGGGAAAAAATTTTCATACAAGCAAAGCTTTCAGTATTCAAACTAACACCAATTTCCATCAAATATTGGTATGCGACCAGATTGTATTCATACATCTTACAAGCAACTCTATCATACTTTCCAGGTTGACACTTTTCACCCATTTCCCAACACAAACTTTTCAATCCATTACCGCGATGATGCTTCATTAAATTCCTTCGAACGTGTAGCAGAAAAAATCTGTGGTGACCTGTAACACCTTCATCCCATTCCTCAATGTCTTTAAATACGACGATAATGCCAGGACATCGATCCTATAGCACACACGTGACATGATGAGAAAAAACATAATTAATGAGGTGTCTGATGAAAAAGGTCCAACTTTCTGTATTTTCATCATCCACCAGTGCAAACACGAGTTGCAGAAGACGACGAGTGATGTAACCCTAAGTTACATCAATTTCGTAGCATTTTCGATAGAAGTTCACTACATTTAGATAGTGTTTTGATCACTCTAGTATACTTTCCCATCTTATAATGAACTTTGTTGGAAATGCAGGGTAAGGTTTGGTATGTCACTTTTCTTTCACAATCGAGGTCATAAAGTGGTGAAATGATACAAGTGGGCAATATGGTTATAGCTTGAAGTAACTGGAGCAAATCAGATATGCATGTGTGCTGCAAAGACTGTTGTACCCCTATTTTTCAAGATAATTGCAACCATAGAATATTGTAATAGTATAAATTGTTGAGAGACAAATCCTGTTGGTAACTTTTGCTTTGTCTATTCCATTTTGGGAGCCGACTGCTCTGCTTGTGCTTGCGGTAGCTAGGGTTTCTTCAGGAAATGACAAATCAGCTTAGAACCATGAGGTTCTAAATAGTTCATGGCAGTTTAATCCCGGATCTGGCGATCCTAGGTGGAATCAGTGCATTTACACTTGTTGGAGCTGCCTTGTATTTTATTTATTCAGCTTGGTTAGACACTCTTGCTACTACGGGATGACAGACCGTTTTAAGCACCGGTGAGCCGGCGGAATCATTTAAGATACTAGAATCAGAATTAAGCACCTTAGGGGAAAAACTGAATAAAAGTGATCATGTACAGAATTGAGGAATAGTAGGCTTACTAGGGGGTTCAGCAAGAATAAGGCTTAGGCTCAACTGTTTACCCCTGAAGGTTAATGTCTATGTCATTTCAACAACTCATGCCAAGATTCAGCAAGCAACATGTATAATACCTCAAATTCTGGATTCTCAATCCAATACAAGTTATTCCCACAATCAAATGAGAAAGTAAGCACAACAATACTTACCATCGGCTCAAATGCTCACTCACAGAAATCACGCTCAACACTTTAAGCTAGCAAATACTCCCTTAATTGGTTCAAAAATAGCACCAGTTCATCTAAAGAGATCCATGATATCAAATGCACAATACTTGCTAAAATATAGATGTTTAGAATTTGGGAAATGTTTGGTGCAAAACACTACTGGAGTCATCAAAATTTCAATCATAGGATTGACTGAGAAAAATTTCAACAACAGTGGTTCAAAAAAACTTACCTATGAACATGCAAAAGGTTTGTTGCAATTGAACTCTCTTTTCTTTCTAGAGCAATGACAATGACTTTCAAAGACTGGAACCCGATTACCCCTTTACATAAATGTAGATTAACTACCTACTTAGCATCAATATATCTACATATATAAATTACTAGTTTATAACACTGCATATCAGGAGATTGACTAAAGGTTTCCTCCTCATTGAAGGACTCCTCTCCATCATCAGAATCTCGGCTGGGTGCAAAATCAATCAGGATAGCCCTAAAATCTCTTCTCAACTGTCAAATTTCTGCCCGTATGGTAACTATAGCTGTTGAAATTGACTGCGAAATGACTAAGATGTCTTGCTTTTCAAAGAATAGTCATCCAATCTTACCTTCCTCAGCTATCAACAATCAAGAATCATCACCCAAGATTTCTTTCACTAGTTTGAAACAATCACTTCGTTCCACAACTGCCCCAGCTTGTACAACCAATTTCCAAAGCAGTGTCGGAAAATGGATGAAATTATCCACATAAGTCCCCCGATACACTTTATGTTGACGAATAGCTGTGGCAATGAAGGTATAAACAATGCTTCCTATATTTAATTCTTGGTTATTGGTAAGCAGGATCACAAGTTGAAGTTGTAGTTTCTGAATTTCATTGCCTCCATTTACAGGTGTGGGTACCAGACCATGTCGTACAAAAATGTACATTAACTTAGCTTTAAGGCTTAATTTATGAAAAAATTTGCTCCCATTGATCTGGGCTTATCTGCACACCCTGCCTCAAAATCCTTCTCAGATGCTTTGGTAGAGGGACAAATTCTTCAACCTGATCTTTGGTCCATGCTTCTGAACTGGGATGTTGTTTCAAAAAGACATTGATCACTTCACAGCCTAACTGTATGCACATTAATCTCAGCGGAAAAGATCTAAGAGGTCCGTTCAGATGGGCTGATGTATATAGCTCCTGGACCATAGTGACGTTCACCCTTCTGCAAGTAGGTGCCGATTTAGCTAGCCCTTTACACTTTAAGTAATCTCTAAACAAGCAGTTTTCTGCAACTGCACCTAATCCAACCGAGACTTGAGATTCCAAAGTGCTAAGTTGTTATCAAATTCTTTCACTCCCTTCCTATACACACCTGAGAATACCCTTGACTCTTTATTTGTAATAGGGTTGTAAACGAACTCAGCTGAGCTCGAGTTAACCTTGCTCAAGCTTGGCTCGACTTCAACCATAGAAGCTTGAACTCGAGCTCGAGCCTACACCTTAGTGACTCGGCTCGAGTCACTATCAAACAGGCTCGAAACTCAACTCGAGCTCGGTTAAACCGAGCTCGAGCCAAGCTGCTTGCGAGCAGCTTGGTTCATTTACAACCCTAATCTGTAACCAATTTCTTGTATGACAAAAGGTAAATCGAGATTAAGCAACATTTATCTCTTAGTTCTACAATTACGTCAACCAAAACATTAATCGTAAGTGCATACTCTATCTGATCTACTACTACATAGTAAAATTATTTACATGCGTCTTGCGTCAAAATTAAGGTAACCCCTCTATCCCCTATCAAGTGGTTTAAGCTCAAGTTCACTGGGTTTTTGTGTTTCCTTAATGGTTTTAGTTGTGTCATCTTGAATATACGTTACACTATATTTTTACCAAAAATTTCTATCCTCAGACTCCACATAATGTTTAACCCTGTGACTGTTGACTTTAAACTCTTCTCCACTTTGTTCATCCTTTACGCATAACATTCCAAAGGTGTACACTTTAAAAACTATATACGGTCCCGACCACTTAGGCTTCAACTTCCAAGGAAAGAGTTTCAGTCTTGATTGGAAAACCAACACCTTTTGACCCTCCTTAAAGATTCGATGGTGGATACCCTTGCCATGGATCATTTTCTTTCTTTCTTTATAACTCTCCTGACGAAAAACAGAGCAAACCTGGGCTAAATCGAAAACCTCACTTTCGTGCAATGCATTCCAGAATCGGAAACTTTCGACAAAGCTCAGGTTCGAATTCATTTTCCCATGAACCGATCTAGGTTTATACTTATTTAATTTATTAAAATGACATCTAACACACAAAGATTACACCTTTAATTGAAGATGAAATATGAGGTTATATCTTTGAAGCGAAGTCCAACGCAATAAGAAAAACCAAATCTTTCTTGGCGATTACCACCAAAATCCAAAAGATGACTCGAAGAAAACTTTGAATATTGTGTGGGCAATAATCTATCGAAGTGTGCTACCAAAGCCCACGAGAAACCCACAAAGAAAATCCCTCAAAAAGATTAAATCTGCCCAAAACATCAAACCTTTAACCTAAAAAACTGCTGCCCACTACTTTTCTCGCCAATAAAATCGAACCCACTTCAACTCCGGTCACGATCTGGACAACCGAGATTGTGAATCACCAACCCAATGGAGAGATCAACACAAACCCAGCTGGATCAAGCACCCCGGAGTGATTAGAAACAGCTACCGAACTGCCCATGTGAATAACTAAAATATGGCCAAACACCCAAAAAAAAAAAACACTGGGCAGAATTTTTGCCAAAAATATGAAGAATCCGGCGGAAAAAAATGAAATCCAGCAGTGGGCAAACTCAAAAATTGATGGGCTATCTAAAAGTAGCTTAATCTAAATTGAGAAGTGAGATTCCAAGTTCGTTTTTGAAAGAAACCCAAGAAGGAAGGAGAGTCTCTCTAGAACTTTCTCACTCAAGGAAGACAAAGTTGTCATGCAAGATTTTCTTAAGTTTCTTTGGCCTTAAGCTTTCTATTTATAGGGAGCTCTAATGGAGACATAGTGGGCTTTTGAGTTGGGCCTTTTAATTTGACTTTCGTTGACCGCTTAGTCTTTCCTAGACTAATCAACTCCAATCGACCCATTTGAATTAATATCTTAACCCACTTCGTTAATTTAATTTAATTGAACCCTTATGATTAATTAATTCATATAGAATTAATTTCTTAATCCACTTTGTCAATTAAATATTAATTAAACCTTTAGGATTAATTAATTCACTTTGTCGATTAGTGAAATACATAATTAGTAGTACCACTATCGGACTAACTATGGAACTACCGCTCAAAAATGACTTTATATCGCGCCACTATATTTTCTTCTATCTCCCCACATTAAAGATCTAGTGCTCGTCGGTTTATCAATTTACTGACAAACTAATTCACCGACTTCTTGGTATCCGAGATTAGTATCACTCAACCTTTTTACTATACCGGACATAAAATCCACCGGCCAGGTTTATTATAATAAACCTTACAAGCTCATCTCAGCAGCACCATCAACATGGTGAACCAGTACGTGGATTCCTCTGACTAGCAACGACACGTAAGAAGCTAAACACCGCATATCCAACCTACCGAGGTATAGGCCTCAATTGACCATAGTCTTTGGAAAATCAAAGCATACGATATCCAACTCTCACACCCGTCCCAATCTCGGGATTGAGAGACCGAATACTAGTACCGAATTGACTACACCGATCAGTACAAGTCAATTCTATCCAAACTGGTCCTGCTCAATATGCCCCGGGCATATCCATGGTATTTAATTAGTCTAGATAATCTAATTTCCAAACCACACGATAATCTATATCGATAGTATGTTCAAACTATCTCAGTTACGAGCTTTTTATATATCAATACTTTAACCAATAACGGTATCTACTGTGTCTTTACACACCCCGTTATCTAGTTCTATGATAAACAAAATGATATGTCATCTGTGGATATTAGTTTTTGATACAAGCCATAGCTTTTCTGTATTCAAAACTAACATCTTAGTGTTCTCATAAGCATCCAGATGCAAGTTTTCAAGCTCATTCAATTTTAGTACCCTACGTTGTCCAGCTACCTCAGAATCCAAATTAACCGCTCTAAGTGCCCACCATGATTTATGAGCAATTTCAACTGGCAAATGACATTCTTTCCCATACAGTAATTTAAAAGGTGATGTTCCAATAGGTGTCTTAAAGGCAGCGCGATACGCTCACAAGGCATCCTCCAGATGTTGCACCCAATCTTTACGATTTGGTTTAACCACTTTCTCTAAAATTTGCTTTATTTACTTGTTGGTTACCTCTGCCTGACTGTTTTTCTAAGGATGATGGGGGGTTGAAACTTTGTGCGCCACTCCATACTTATGAAACAAATTCCTGATGACCCCATTAAAAAAATGACTGCCTCCATAACTAATAATCACCTTTGGTATCCCAAATCTGGTGACTATATTCTTTTTCAAAAAAAATTTTTACTATCACTGCATCACTATTCTTACAGGGGATAGCCTCTACCCATTTATTAACATATTCTACAGGTACTAAGATATAGTTATACCTCTCAGATGAAGGGAAAGGCCCCATGAAATCAATCCCCCAGACTTCAAACAAGTCCACTGGTTGATTTTCTGTTGTGGCATTTCATGCTTCCAGGTAATTCCCCCTACCCTCTGACATCTATCGCCTGTGGCGACATAAGCTGCTGTATCTTAAAAAAGAATTGGCCAGAAAACCCCTAATTGAAGCACTTTGAATGCTGTCCGCTTCACTCCAAAATGTCCACCATAAGGTGAATCATGACACCCTTTCAAAATTTCTCTTTGTTCACTTTCTGCTACACACCTCCTAATTAACATGTTTTTACATCTTTTAAAGAAGTGCGGATCTTCCAAGTAATAATTTTGCAAATCGTGCAAAAATTTCTGTTTCTGTCAGTAGGATAACTCCCCAGGGATAATCTTTGATACCACAAAATTAGTGTAATCACTGTACCAAGGCAATGAGGCTGCTGATTTCACAAACAACACCCTTTCGTCAGGAACCTTTTTCTTAATTGATATTGCACCTTCCTACCCAGTGTCTATATGCTCCAATCGTGACAGATGATCTGCCACTTGATTTTCAGCTCCCTTCCGATCCTTGATTTCGATATCAAATTCTTACAGTAAAAGTATCAATCTAATCAATATGGGCTTAGCATATTGTTTTTTAAACAGGTATTTAAGGGCTGCATGATCAGTGTGAACTATCATCTTCGCTCCCATGAGATATGAACATAATTTATCAAATCCAAAAACCATGGCCAACAACTCTCTCTCAATGGTAGTATAGTTCCTCCGTGTTCCATTCAGGAGTCTGCTGGCATAATGAATAACATGCAATACCTTATCTCTTCGTTGCCCCAATACCATCCTAATAGTTGTATCGCTTGCATCACACATTAATTCAAAAGGTTTATGCCAATATGGAACAACCACCAAATGTGTAGAAATTAACCATTTTTTTAATTCTTTAAAGGCGTGCTCACATTCTTGATCAAACTTGAACTCGACATCCTTTTCGAGCAATAAGCAGAAGGGACGATCTATTTCTGAAAAATCCTTAACAAACCTTCTATAAAAAACCTGCATGCCCCAGAAAATTTCTGACTCCCTTGACATTGCTAGGGGCAGGCATCTTGTCAATAACTTCCACTTTGCCTTGTCAAATTCCATTCCCTTCTTAGAAACTTTGTGCCCCAAAACAATGCCTTCAGTAACCATAAAATAGCATTTTCCCCAATTTAAAACCAAATATTTTCCACACACCTCTTCAAAACCAACTCCAAATGTGCTAAACACGCGTCATAAGAATCACCAAAAATAGAGAAATTATCCTTAAACACTTCCATAATATTACCAGAGATCATAAAAAATGGCCATCATACATCGTTCAAAGGTTGCGGGTGCATTGCATTATCCAAAAGGCATTCTTCTGAAAGCAAAAGTTCCTGATTTGCATGTAAAAGTTGTTTTCTCTTGATCCTCTGCATGTATGGTAATTGGGTTGTACCCCGAGTATCCATCAAGGAAACAGTAGTACTCATGTCCAGCAACCCGATCCAACATTTGATCCATGAATGGTAAGGGAAAATAGTCTTTATATGTTGCCTCATTGAGTTTTTGATAATCTTTGCATACTCTCCATGAGTTCACCAATCGTGTTACAAGATGCTCCTCCTTATTATTCTTTACTAATGTGATCCCTCCTTTTTTTGAAACATAGTGGACTGGGCTCACCTAGTTACTATTCCTAATGGGGTAAATGATCCCTGCATCCAACCATTTTACTATCTCCTTATGAATGACTTTGTCAATCACAGGATTATACGTTCTCTGTTTATATCTGATTGCCCTTGCTGGTACATCAACATCAATTTTATGAGTACAAATGTCTGGAAAAATTCCCTTGATATCCTCTGATGACCTATCCCAGGGCTACCTTATTTTCCCTCAACACCAGTAGCAATTTCACTTCTTGCTCAACTGTCAGCTTGGCTGAGATTACAGTAGGGATAGATGTTGCTTACCTAGATATGCATACTTTAAATGCGGATGCAGCGGCTTAAGATCTGGGATCTCTCCCTCTCTCTTCCTATAGTAGGGTGCTCTATATCATCAGTAATCTCATTCACTATACAACACCGAACTATATTTTCTTATTCCAACATGATCCGCAGATCCTCTGTGTCAAACTCAATTTACTGGCACAAGACTGCCCCTGTTTTTTGACATTTTCTGTTTTATCCTGATTTGCAATTATGCACCCTTCAATTATGTCTTCTGTTTGAAAATCATCGACATTTTCAAGTCGGGAGGTCAGCCATTCTTTCTGTTCAACTATTTCTGGCAGTGCAGATATTCGCCCTAATCTTTTTATCAAATTTCTTGGTTGATTCTTTCACTTTAGCTTTATTCCTTATAATTCCTTTTCAACCTGCTGATTTCAATTTACCTTTTCCAACATGACAAGAAGCTGGCTCATTTCTCCCATTGCATCATGAATTTCATTCCTTATCTCACACATATCCTTAGCCATTTCTGCAAATTTTCCCACCCTCGAGATTACTCCAGTCCGTATTTCCTTTGAGTTAAACTATTCACTTGTTCAGCCATAAGAACTACCGGATACCTAGACATTGAATAGTCTCGATTATTAAGTATAACATCCATTTTGAAAACTGTTTGTATGGATGCTATAGTCTCATCAGATTCCCATTCTTGATTTCTCTGCATCCTGTATACTTTTGGATCATGCACACTCAAGAATCTAAATCAAACACATAAAAGCTACCGTGCTCCCCGGCAACAGCACCAAAAAGTGATATGCTGAAAAGCAACACTAATAAAAACCTTAGTAGAGAAGGGTATCGTATCCATTGGGAACACTCGAACACTTATGTATCTAATTAAAATGAATGCATGAAAGATACAGGGATTATAATGGATTAAGTTTGATACACTGAAAACAAACAAAATTATAGAAAATAAATTGATCAGAGTTAGAGCGGTGGTTTAATCGCCTTCATCGGCTTCTAGTATTCATCATGTAATAGCCTCACTAATTCTCTACAAACCTTAGACTTAATCAGCTAACAAGATCCAATTTTCACATTACACAAGAAAATCTCCAAGAAGATAATAAACTCACTCAAGATTTAATCTCCCAAAAAAGGAAACCGCCAACAAGATAATAAGTTTACTCAAGATTCAATCTCATTAAAAGTAATGGCCAAACTGCCAAAAGTTAGCCAAGCCAAGATTAATTAAAAACCCGTTCCACCAATACATAACAAATCGAAAAAATTTAGATACACTACACAAGAGGAGTATAAACAACAAATGATTCAGTCAGCTCATTGAAGCTTAAAACGGTCTGTAACCTGGTAGTAGTAATAGTGTCTAATCAAGTTGAAAAACTAAAATACAAAGCAGTTCCGACAAGTGCAAATGCACTGACTCCACCTAGGATCGCCAGATCCGGGATCAAATCACCATGAACCGCTTAGAACCTCATGGTTCCAAGCTGATTTTCCATATCCTGAAGAAACCCTAGCTCCCACAAGAACAAGTAGAGCAGTCGGCTCTCCAAATAGAAAATAGACAAAAGCAAAAGTTACCCATCGAATTTATCTGTAACAATTTATACTACTACAACCGTTTAGGGTTGAAATTCTCTTAAACAACAGGGGTATAATAGTCTTTTTAGCATATTTGCCCGTCTGAATGGCTTAATTTACTCCATCTATGACCCCTTGCCCAATTGCATCGTTTTAGCACTTTATGACCTCAATTGTGATAGAAAAGTGACATAATCAAACTTGACCCTGCATTTCCAACAAAGTTCATTATAAGCTTAGGAAGTATACTAGAGTGATCAAAACTCTATTAGAATGTAATGAACTTTTATAGAAAATGCTACGAAAATTGATGTAACTTAAGGATACATCAGGTAGCTCATGTACATCTAATTCTGTTTGCTGATTGTGTAGTGTGGAGACCACATTATGGATCCTGAGCATAAAGAAAGTGATCGACCTCTTGCTTTTGGGGATGTAATCAAGGAAGAGATAAGAAATTACTATTTAACTGTAGTAGGTAAAGGGAATGGAAGGTGTACTGATGAAGAGTTAGGATGGAAAGAGTAGTTAGAAGAAAGAGGGAGTCATGATTTAACTAGGGAAGAGATGAATCCTCTGTTCAACTTTGTCAGAATGGAAATGGAATTGAAAATGATGCAACTGGAACTAGAGTAGGATCTAGAGAGGCAAGTTGAAAGGAAAGTGAGATTAAAGTGGAAGAAGTAAGGCCAGTAGAGGTGACAGTAGAAGATGAAAACCATGCTTTGGAAATAGAAACCTTTGATGATGTCAACAATTCTGGTGAAAATTTGGAAGGAATATGGACATGTCTATTGTGGTTCATCCGCCTAGAACACTGGCTCAAAGGATAAGAATCGACAGAAAGAATGTAGAAAAGGATGACTATAAGGGGACTCAAAAAAAAGTTATTTTCATGAGTCAAATGAGTGTTGTAGTGAAAGAAGGGATAAAGACAGGGCAATTCTAAAGGAGGTGTTCAAACTAAGAATTCCAGCAACCATAACTTCTTGGTGTTTATAAGGGTATAGAGGTGTTATCAAGTTCTCATCTCTTCGAACATGATAGAAAGTACCAACGAAGAAGAAATAATCAAAATTGATCAGATTGGTGAATAAGGTCAATAGGGTGAAACTTTTTCCCCTGAGACAGAAGAAGAATCCCAGGTCTGCAGATGAAGCAGATTCCGAACTATTCAATTCTTTCCTCTAATGGTAAGTCAACAGAAGGGGACTCATGTCCTGGAAATTGGGGAGCCCTTAAACATGTTAGTAAATGAATAAATAATTCTACAGCAGTAGAAAATGTTTATGCTTTGTTTTTGTCTCTATATCTGTCATGTAGGGTACTATAATGATGAAAATTCTGAGGTTGTGTGCATGGGTACAAAAGTCATTACGAAATAAGTTACAAAAGCTGCTGAAAAGGGGTAATAGGTGTAAGATTCGGTAAGAAAAGAGAAAGAGCCAGCAACAGGAATGTTTCGTGAGGGGACACGACTGACTGAAAGGTCATATCCCATTTAATTAGCGGGAATTCCCACATCTTTTGAAAAAGGTGAGAAACTCAACGGGTAAGTGATATATACCTATCTCTTTCAACCCTAGTTGTGTTCTATCCCTCCACAATAGAGTATTGTTGTAGAAAACTGCTGGTTCCCCTTTTTGTGGTAAAAGAATAATCTTTGACGCTTTCTCACCATGTATATTTTTTTAGTTCCTTCCTATGACCTTTTGGTTTTCAAGTAAATGAAATGGAAGAGGATGTATTGTGATAAATTATTTTTTCAAATTAATCTGAACTTTCTTAATGCTTATAGGTTAAACAGGACTTTCTCATGGCTTCTTCAAGCATGTCTTACTCGAGTAACGATGAAGTCTCCTGCAGGGGAGAGTTGTTACCCCCAATCGACCCACAGTTCACTGACAAGGCTTTCATCCACCAGCTATGTATTACTGAAGACTTCATTTTTAGAGAATATTTGATAGAGAAGCAATGGGGTAAGTTAATCCCTACAACCAGAGAGGTAAATATAACCAGGGTAAGAGAATTTTACCCAAGTGCCAAATATGGGGAGGACAAAAGAATGATTTTTGTATGCTCTGTGAAAATACCTTTTTCTTTTGATTTGATAAATTGGTTTTTGGGAACTGATGACATTAGAGATGCACTGGATATGTGGTGGCTTAGTTGGTATCAGCCACAAAGAGAAAGTTGGATAAGAATGATAAAGTCAGAGGCAGCAATCCCGGCTCACTGAGGGAAAGTTTTTTATGAAGATCTTGGAGAGATGGCTAGGAGATTGTACATTTTCCTCTGCATGAATGTGGTGCCAATAGATAAGGATATCCAGGGAAAAGTGAAGGATAGGCAGTTTCGCCTCAAGGCAGCATTATGGGAAATGAGACCTATCAATATAGGTCACATTATCATGACATACCTGCTGAATGTTGTCTGGAGCCAAAGTTGCAGCCTTCCATATGCTAGTCTTATTGACGCCATTTGTAGGGATCATGGGGTTGAAGCGTATGAGACTGATTAGATTGTGAGACTAGGTGGTCGATTTGGAGAATATTTGAGCCCTAAAGAAAGGAGCGAAGCCATAAGCTAACAGTTGAAGAATCAGAGCTTACAGATCCAGCTTAACACTGCTGCCCTGCAGACTACGCAGCAACACCTGGAGTTATTCCAGGGACACCTGGAAAAACGACTGGACCTGTATGCCAATATCATAGTCGCTCAAGTTCTTAGTCAACTCGAGCATGATCCACCAAAATCTCAGCCCTGATTCTTGCTCCTCAGACCTGTTTTCCCGAAAACTTTTAAACTCTGTTTAAACTATTTATTTTGATGAATTTTGACATTTTCTGAGACATGGATACTTGTATTTTGATTTCTGGATATTGGTTTTTCTTTCTAACACGTAGGGTTTCCCCAATATCAAGTGGGGTATTTTAGTAATATTTACCTGCTATATATTATGCATTTATGTTATGTCCTTTCTAACTCATAGGGTTTCCCCAATGTGAAGTGGGGTATTTTAGTATTATTTACCTTCTATATATTATGCATTTGCGTTATGTCCTTATTGTGAATATTATGTGTTACTACATGATGAATATAGTCTAGCTTAGATAGATTGTAATTTTAGAAGATGTGCTATATCATTGTCTATCATATTTGGCAGCTTACTTAAAGAAGAATGAGTGTATAGGATCATATATCATCTTATGAGAATTAATGAATCGCACTTGTGCATCCAGTTAAGTTCCTCTGAACCACTGACTGTGAAATTTTCTTAGCCAATCTTGTGCCTAAAATTCTGCAAAACTCCAGGAGGTTTTTGTCTAAATGAATTGTACTATCTGAACATTTATATTTTTAGCAAGTAGTGTATTATTTATGCAGTAGATCTCTTTAGATGGACTGATGATGGTAGTGAAAAAATTGATGAAGTGTTTGCTAATCTTAAGTATGAAGCATAATTTTTATGAGTGAGCATTCAAGCCTATAGTAAGTATTCTTTTTTCTTGATCCTTTATTGATTGTGTGAATGGCTAGAGTTGGATTGAGAATCCAGAATTTGAGATGGTATGCATGTCGCTCACTGATTCTGGGTATAGGGTGTAAAATGATATGGGCGATAGAAACCGTTTTCTTCTCTTTTAGCCAACTAAGGAACTTAGCCTTTTAGGAGTAACCAATGGAGCATAAACCTAATTGCTGTTGAATCTTATATGAGCCTATTTTCTTCATTTGGTATAATGACTCATCTGTGTAATTTTTCCCAAAAGTGCTTAATTCTGGTCCTGGTAGAATGAAATGATAAAGTATTGGATCTTGATTGATTAAAGGCAGTAAACAGATTAGGAATCTAAATATTAAAGAAGAAGAAGTGAGGGATCTTCAAGCCCTAAACCTTTAATTTAAAAAAAAAACTGCTTTCTGAGGAAGTGAGGGATTCCTAAGCCCTACTAATATCCAAAGGCAGTGAATAAATGGTAACTGGAATCAAGTTAAGTACTAAAGGAAGTAACTTCAGCATTCAAGCCTTGACTTTCAGTGAACCTGAACCAGCACATTTGGCCAAAGACCCAAGGATCAATGCCCTATGCTCAGGGTTTGTGTGGGGGTGTGATTCTGTCTCAAGCCTATGACTGCATCAATTTCTCCCAAGTATGAGAGTTACCTCAAAGTGTATACAGAACCTAAAAAGACGGGAGCTCTCTTGGGCTCACTAGTGAAGATACTTAGATCAAGAGATGTTTCACTCAATTGGTTCACTCTTATCTAAATTCTCATGTGCTAAATGAACTACTACATGATTATATACTGATTGCTCTATTTTTAACTCAGATGTTTAGGAACCTGAAAACCTTGGAGTTAGAATTGTGATTGACTATGATAAATTTCCTTTGGTTCTTAATGACTTTGCTTAGGGACAAGCAAGAATTTAGTGTGGGGGATTGATGTAACACTAAGTTACATCAATTTTCATAGCATTTTCGATAGAAGTTCACTATATTAGATAGAGTTTTGATTACTCTAGGATACTTTCCCATCTTATAATGAACTTTGTTGGAAATGCAGGGTAAGGTTTGGGTATGTCACTTTTCTACCACAATCGAGGTCATAAAGTGCTAAAATGATGCAAGTGGGCAAGATGGTTATTGCTTGAAGTAACTGGAGGAAATCAAATGGGCATGTGTACTGAAAAGACAGTTATACCCCTGTTGTTCAAGACAATTGCAACCTTAGAATATTTTAATAGTATAAATTGTTGAGAGACAAATCCTGTTGGTAACTTTTGCTTTGTCTATTCCATTTTGGGATCCGATTGCTCAGCTTGTGCTAGCGGTAGCTAGGGTTTCTTCAGGAAATGGAAAATCTACTTAGAACTATGAGGTTCTAAGTGGTTCATGCCGATTTAATCCCGAATCTAGCAATCCTAGGTGGAATCAGTGCATTTTCACTTGTTGGAGCTACTTTGTATTTCATTTCTTCAACTTGGTTAGGCACTCTTGCTACTACGGGTTGACAGTCCATTTTAAGCACAGGTGAGCCGGCTAAATCCTGTATTGTTTATGATCCACTTGTGTACTGTATCTGAATTCCTTTGATTTGTTATGTATTGGTGAAACGGGTTTTTAATTAATCTTGGTTTGGATCAATTTTGGCGATTTGGCCATTACATTTAAGGAGATTGAATCTTGAGTAAACTTATTATCTTGTTGGAGGTTTCCTTTTTTGGAGATTAAATCTTGAGTAAGTTTATTATCTTGTTGGCGGTTTCCTTGTGTGACATGAAAATTGGACCTTGTTAGTTATTTGAGCCTAAGGTTTGTAGAGAATTAGTGAAGACAATACATGGTAAGTACTAGAACCCGATGAAGGCGATTAAACCGCTCCAACTCCAATCAATTTAATTTCTGTAACTTTTTTTGTTTTCATTGTTAGTTTTGAATACAGAAAAGCTATGGCTTGTATCAAAAACTAATATCCACAGTTGACATATCATTTTGTTTCAGTATAAATTTGTTCCTTTATATCATAGAACTAGATAACGGGGTGTGGACAGACACAGTAGATACCGTTATTGGTTAAAGTATTGATATATAAAAAGTATGCTCGTAACTGAGATAGTCTGAACATACTATCGGTATAGGTTATTGTGTGGTTTGGAAATTAGCTTATCTAAACTAGTTTAAATCACACAGATATGCCCGGGGCATATTGAGCACGACCAGTTTGGATAGAATTGACTTATACTGATCGGTGTAGTCAATTCGGTCCTAGTATTCCGTCTCTCAATCCCGAGATTGGGACGGACTTGAGGGTTGGATATCGTGTGCTTTGATTTGCCAAAGAGTGAGGTCAATTGAGGCCAATACCTAGGAAGGTTGGGTATGCGGTGTTTAGCTTCTTACGTGCCGTTGCTAGTCGGAGGAATCCACGTACCGGTTCGCTGGGTTGATGGTGCTCCCGAGATGAGCTCGTAAGGTTATTATACTAAACCCGGCTGGTGAACTTTATGTTCGGTATAATAAAAGGACGAGTGGTACTAATCTCGGAAACCAAGAAGTCGGTGAATTAATTTGTCAGTAAATTGATAAACCGACGAGCGCTAGATCTTTAATGTGAGGAGATAGAATAAAATATAATGGCGCAATGTAAAGTCGTTTTCGAGCGGTAGTTCCATAATTGGTCCGATAGTGGCACGACCGATTATGCATTTGACTATCGACAAGGTAAATTAATTAATCCAAAAGGTTTAATTAATATTTAATCGACAAAGTGAATTTAGAAATTAATTCTATTTTGAATTAATTAATTCTAAGGGTTCGATTAAATTAAATTAACAAAGTGGATTAAATAAATTAATTTAAATGGGTCGATTGGAGTTGATTAGTCGGGAAGACTTAGCGGTCAACGAAAGTCAAATTAAAAGACCAAACTCGAGAGCCCATTAGGTCTCCAATCAAGCTCCTATAAATAGAAGACTTGAAGCCCAAGAAAACCTAAGGAAATTTTGCAAGACTTGTCTTGCCCCTTTCTTGAGCAAGAAGGTTCTAGAGAGAGAATTTTTTCTTCAAGAATTCTTTCTCAAAAACGAACTAGATTTCTTGCTCCTTGGATTGGATTCACTCCAAAGACCGAACTGTTTGATTTTGTAGTCCAGAAATTTGCCGGATTCTTGCTGGATTTCGCCGGACCTGCTGCTGTCCGAAAAAGAGGGTTTTTATTGCTGCTGCAGTTCGGTCCTAGCTGCGTACGTTCGAGGGAGCCGGTGTTGATCTCTCTCGATTATTTGGTGATCCACCGGTCTTTCTTGTCTAGATCACGGCGTGGTGAAGGCCGATCGTGCAGCAGTCCGGTGATGGATTGTTGAAGAAGAAAACAGCAGCAACCGTGCGCAGGAGGTGAATTTTGTTCGGTCAGTTTTTGGAGAACAAATTGAATCTGATTCATGTGATTTCCTTGTGGGCTAAGCGAGTAGACTTCGATAGATTATTGCCCACGCAATTTCGAAGTTTCTACGGAGTAATCGATTGGATTTCTATTGGAATCGCAACAAAGAATTGGTTTTTCTTTAAGCAAGGGACTTCACTTCAAAAGGTAGTATCTTTAAATTCCACTTTAATTAAAGATCAAATCTTTTGTGTCCCGATTAATAAATTAAATAAGTATAAGCCTAGATCCATTCATGGGTAAACTAATTTGAGCCTGAGCTTGGTCGAAAGCTTCTGATTCTGGAATGCATTGCACGAAAGTGAGGTTTTCGATTTAGCCCGGGCTTGTTCAGTTTTCCTTCATTCATTTTATTAAACCAAATTAACTTTGATCTCTGCATATCGTATGCTTCGATTTTAATTTGATACATGAGTGTTTAAGTGTTCCCTGTGGATACGATACCCTTCGCTACTACACGATAGGATTGTGGTCCTTAAGTGTGCAAAAAGAAGGTTTTTATTAGTGTTGCTTTTAAGCACATCAACGAGCAGCGGTAATGGTAATGGCCATGAGCAACTTCCTCTTGTATCCACCCCACAAAAGTGTCCCATCACTACTAACCACCGGTGGACATTTGCAAAAATTATGCCAAACTGCACCGAAAGACCAAAACAAATATTTGAAATGCTTTTCTGTTGGACTCGACCTTTCTTGAAATTCCTATTCGAAACCGTGTCCAGATTCGATCGGTTTAAAGCAACAAGAAAAGTAAATAAACCAAACATTAACAAAATCATCACCAAATCATCATCTAAACATCACCAATCATATTTACAAAAAAATATAAACTTTGTAAACTTACCTTCGTAACTCGGCAAAATTTGTCACCCAATCCCCGAATACAATTTCGATGGCTTTCCTTCTAGAATGCAATGCTTTCTTCTTCTTCTTCTTCACATCAACGTTTAATTTGTTTTTGACGTCAATTATTATAGCGGTCACACTATACTCCAGATCTTTTTCAATTTTTCTCATTATGAGTGGTGCTATTGTGGACGATGTCACATTACGGTTGTCATTTCCCACGGTTATTCCAAACTCAATTATGACTTGGCACCCAAATAGTCACTTCCCATTGACCGAGAGCGCGACTTTTTTTGAACATGCGGATTTTCCAAACACATGAATGATATCCTTTGGGTGTATCAAATTGTCGACTTTTACATTCCACGCACCATGTGGATGTATTGCTCTCACAATTGACATATTCCCTTAACCTTGCCACGTTCCATACGGTTATGCCCCGTTGTGTTTCTTCCTTGTCTCTGAAAATAGTTCCCAAGGTTATACTCTCGTGGTTACCATTTTATCGGGGCAAAACATATTCATCTCGATCAATGTCGTAACGATCTTGGTGCTCCACATTAAAGTAGACAAAATGTCCCCTTTCAGGTGTCCTAAACTCTTCATCACTTTCATCAGAACTGAACTCGGTAGAGTCTGAACAAAAATCACAGTCAGATGTATAAACTGCATGACATCGTTCTCAATCTTATGATCATTGTCCTCTAACTTGTCTTCTTCTTCATACCGGAATCCTTCGTTCATTCCAAAATCAATTTGAGCTTCTTGTCTTTGCAAAGAACTCAAAGCAACATTTCGCCTATCCACTATTTCTAAAGACTAAATTTGCCCAAAGCCGACGTACACATAAGAAAAAGTCCATTATTGAAGCGTATAAATGTAATCCAGCACACCGTCACTGTAAGTGTGATTTGAACTAAATTCTTCGACACCCCCATTTTATTACAAATGCTTTCTACCAATTGATCCTTGACAATCTACCATCAATGACTAATGTATTATCCAGAGCGTTATCAATAGCAAAGGTAGGTGTCCAATACAAATTAAACATATATGGACCATTAAAAGCCATTACACCTGCCAATCATAAAAATGTCATTATAACAATTTATTTTTGATTTTCTTAATCAAAATTTATTATCAATAAAATTTATAAACCACAATACATGAAACCCCACAACATTGTAAACATATTTCAATCTTTCCATTACGATAATATTATTTTAATTGTAAATTCATGACCACTTATAACTAATCATATTTAAAATGATAATTGAAATAATTACACTACTAATCCATGACTATTTATTAAAAAGTCCATAAAATGTACACAAATCTTAGTTATAAGCTTCTAATGCATATATTTCATAATTAGATTTCCTCAACTACATACACCACTACTCAAAACACCATCTAATCACATGAAAATCATATGAATAATGAAATATCAGCCATAAAATACTTAAATTGTGATTCACCTTACCACGATATCACAATGTGACATAGATCTTCAAAAAATATGGCCGGAATACAATATTTTCAGATGAATAGTGTAGAGCCGCTAGAGAGAGAAAGTTTGAGGGAATAAGAAGAATAGAAGAATGAAAAATCAGGTAGGGTTTTGCTTTTTATAGTCCTCTTTAAATTCAGATTTTACAAATCCAAATTAACTAGAATTTGAATTTTGAAAAGCTGAATCATCCAAAATTCAGATTTCTATCATCTGAATTTATTTAAATACGGATGATTGAAATCCGAACCTCATTTACATTCTGCGCAAACCTCAAAATTTTTTTCCGTGGGACAGAATGTTTAAACTACATTCAGATTTTGGAAATTCAAACCTCACTTTCCTTTTCTTGTTTAATTTTCAAACATTCGGATTTTGAAAATCCAGATTTTTCTTTTCTTTTTTTTAAATTTTCAAACTTTGAAAAATTTAGTCCGAATTTATATTAATATTATATATATTCAGATTTTACAAATCCTCTTTTTAAAATTAGTTAAGAGTTCAGATTTGTAAAATCTAAACGTTTAATAAATTAAATATTCAAATTTTACAAACCTGAAAGGCCTCTTTTTTTGTCCACACCCCCAAATTCAAATATTTCAATTCACACTTGGATTTTCCGGTCCAGGCCCCAATATAGGTACCCCAATCATATTTTTTTAAAAACAAAATATAAAAAAACTCGTTAAAGAATCGCAAGGCTTTGGAACTGTATTAAAAGATCAAAGGATAATTACATTTACTTAATTCATATTTTAGTTGAATTATTGATATTTATGCTTTTGAAAACAACAATAATTTTTTTGGATGGTCGTGAATGTAATTCAAACACAAAAAAGTATGAAAATATCAAATGGGCAAGGTAATTTTGGCCACTTAAAAGCAAAGAGTGAATTACAAATTTGATCATCATACTATTTTGAAATTCAGGTTTTGGTCACTAACTTTTAAAAATTCAATTTAAAATTACTAACTTTTGCATTTTGTTTTATATAAGGTCACTCTATCAATCTACTCCATCAACCTTGCTAACAGGTCATTTTTGTGGGGATAGTTTTGGTCAATTTGAAGTTCCCTCCTTTCTTTGGCATTTCCTATGGTATTCTCCATCATTGTTCTTCTTCTTCATCTCGTCTCTTCCTCTATCTCCTTCGTTAATCTTCAAACAATTTCTCTCCAACCAACCATCGAAGCCTAAAACCCTAACCTCAATTAAAGCCCAACTACTCAATTAGTAAAGAAATTGCTGAGGACATTAGGATAGATCCATCTTCACCAGAAGACGAGCCAGCAAGAGAAGCCAGCTCTTCCTCTACTTCAGAGCCATTTGCGCAAACCAAGTTTTAGGGAAATGAGGAAATCATATTTTTGCCTCAGGAAGACCTCAGGTGGATCCAAATCTTTTCAAGAGAGATCCACCAGTTGATAATGTTGGGCCTATGATAAGAAATAGGACTAAGAAGGTGCAAACAGCTTTGTAGTTTATGATCGATAAAGCCCAACAACACGCTGAAGCCTATTTACCAACAACGATACCCAAGTCCATTGAGAATGGAATTGTAGAGTTAATGTAGATGAGGTATGAAGCCCATAATTAAGGGTGAAGATTGGGTCAAAGAGTTAAAGGCCTACAAGTGAAGGCACATGTCACTCCTTAAGCCCATTTGAGACCCTTAAGTCTCTTCCTAATAGGATTGTTATTTTACTTTCATAGTTTTAGAAGGTTTTGTAAGTTTATCTAATTCTAATAGGATATATGGATTTTTCCCTTATTTAGTAGGATTTTTTTTTCCTTTTGTATTAGAACTCTGAAGGTGCGAAATCTGTAAGCCTTTCAGAGTCCCATTAGGATTTTTGTTTTCAATCTCCAAGTCACTAGGATTTGAGATTACTTTTAATAAATAGAAGAGAACTCTTGTAAAACCTATAAGTAGGCCATCCACACGACATTAATGATAGGTTGGATTTATTTCTTGTGTGAATTGTGTTGAGTTGCATACTCACCCTCAATATCTATAGTTTAGAGTGATCTTGCGAGATCGTGCGCCTGTCCTTGCGAGGAAGTCACAACCCTTTTAGTTGGGTTCAATACATTAGGTTGATTACTAAGCCTTATCCCAAGTGAATAAATCAATCATAAATCATCCCCCCTCATCCTCTTAAAGTTTTCGTACAAAGAGGGTTAAACAATCGTGCGTGAGTTAAGTGTTTCTGCCACTTAATTCAACCTTACGGACAGTGTGAGAGAATAGTTAGAAAGATCAGGCAACAATTGGAAACTCTCTTAAGAAGCAGATTAACCCATTAGTTTTGCTATCATCGATAACCTGTTCCTGAAGAAGGAGTTTTTCCATCAGAGTGATATTAGAGCAAAGGTCGTGTCTTTCTATTCTACTATCTTTGTGTCAGTTTTTGTTTTCGTCATTGGTTAGAAAATTTGTCCAATTTTCGATCCAAATATCTTAGAAGTCTTTTTTGAAAACCATGTATATGATTTCACATGTTTTTTGAGTCCATTGGTTGGAAAACAGTCCAATTTTCAAACCAAATATCCGTGTCAGAATCAATCTTGAAAACCCAGAAAAAGAACTCCCATCCTATGGGTACGATCCTAAAGTACTACTTAGTTTTTGTTTTAATTTGTTTTGGGCTTTGACACCACACTAGTCACACTCACCTTCGGGTGTGACTCTACGGGCAGGGTGCAGTCTCTACTCAGCCGCACCCAGCTTTTGCCCCGAGCATGCGACCAGGGTGCGGTTATACCTTGGCCGCAGCTGGGCGGCAATCGTCTCTTTTCCGTTCTTTGTCCTTTTTTCGTTCCAACCTTTTTCCGTTGCTTTTATACTATCCCAACAAGCTCTAAATCAACCAATTTCACCATTTTATGCACAAATGAGAATGAAAACACATGAGTTTATATTTTTCATCAATTTAAGTACAAATACACATTTTTATCTATTTTTCCTCAAAAATCATACAAACTCATGGTAAAATCATGCTTCTAATACTTGCTACACATGGAAAATGTTGATTAGATCATGGATCACGCTTGGCATCTGGAGTTGTAGGCTATGGATTTATTGTTCGCACAAGTTATGGATGTTTCTTATATAGCAAGTGTCATTCTTTGCCTCAAGTTACCTCAGCTCAAGCAAAGATTAGAGCGATATTGGCTACAGTGAGGTTTTCTCCCTGTGATTGGAAGGGGTGTGCAATCGGACAATAGTTTTGTTGTTTCGATGTTGACTACGGGGAAATACTTTCTTGGAGGGAGTATTATAATGTTTGCGAAGTTTGGTTATTTATGTTAGTTTTGAATACTGAAAAACTTTGTTTGTATGAAAAACTAATACCCGTTTACATATCGGTTTACATATCGATTGTGGTTCAATATTATTAATTGTTCCTTTATATCATATGTATAGATGAAAAGGTGCCGGGTATAGCACAATAGATCTTATCATTGGTTGAATTTATGAAATATATATAAATAAGCACTCATAACCGATATAGTTTGAACATACTATCGGTATAGGTTATTGTATGATTCCAAAAATTAGTTTGTCTAGACTAATTGAATTTTACGAATATGCCCGGAGCATATTAAGCAGGACCTATTCGGGATTGAATTAACTTGTACTGATCTTCATAGTTAATTCAAACATAATATTCTAATCTCTTAATCCATAGACCAGAGCGGGCATGAGAATTAGACATAGTGTACTTTGATTTGCCAAAGGGTGTCAATTGAGGCCTGGATCTCGGTAAGTTGGGTATGCGTGTTTGGCTTCTTAGTGTGTCGTTGCTTGTCGAAAGGAATCCATGTACCGGTTTGTCCAGTTTGATGGTGCTCCCGAGATGAGCTTATAAGGATTATTATACTAAATCCAGCCGGTAGACTTATGTCCGGTATAATAATAAGTTCGAGTGGTACTAGTCTCGAATAGCAAGAAGGCGATAAAATAATTTGTCAGCAAATTGATGAATCGACGAGCACTATATCTTTGATGTGGGGAGATAGAAGAATTAATAAAGTGAGCGCGAAGTAATTTCGTTTTTGAGCGATAGTTCCACAATTGATCCGTTAGTGGTACGATTAATTATGAATTAGATTAATTGGCAAAGTGGAGTAAATAAAATTCACCATTGGGTTAATTTTATATTTAATTGACAAAGTAGGTTACGAAATAATCCTAAGGGCCGATTAATATTTGGAAAAAATGCAATTTTGGTACAACATGTTTGGCCATTTCACTCTTTTGGTCCAGCATGTTTGGCCTTCTCCAAAAATACCAATTACGTTTATATTTTTAAGCGATTTTGATCAATTAACCTGCTACAATAGGTTTTTGTATTAGTCAAAGCAAGTCAAAGGTAAAAATAGTCATTTTAAAATGGTTTAAATTCATTTTTGGTCCTCCATAATAGGAGTTATTCCGGTTTTGGTCCCTCTTTTTACTTTCTCACCAAAACTAGTCCTACTTAAATTTTATTTTTTTGCAATTATAGTCATTTTTGACAAAAATACCCTTTGACTAATGGTCGACTAACCCTTAACCGTTAGTCAAAGGGTATTTTTGTCAAAAATGACTATAATTTCCAAAAAAAGTTTAAGTGGGCTTAGTATTGGTGACGAAATAGAAAGAGAGACCAAAACCGGAATAACTCCTATTTTGGGGGACCAAAATGGATTTAGGCCTTTTTAAAATGATCCTTTTTACCTTTGACTTGCTTTAACTAATACAAAAACCTGTTGTAACAGGTTAATGAATTAAAATCGCTTAAAAATGTAAACGTAATGGGTATTTTTGGCGGAGGTCAAACATATTAGACCAAAAGAGTAAAACGACCAAACTTGTTGGACTAAAATTGCATTTTTTTCATTAATATTTAATTGACGAAGTGGGTCGAATAAATAATCCTTGGGCTAATTGAGAATTGACTAGTTTGGGGAAGACAAAGAAATTCAATTAAATCTAATTAGAAGACCCAACTCAAAAGTCCACTAGGTCTCCCTTGAAGCTCCTTATAAATACTTAATCTTAGGCATTTTTCAAGACATAAAAAACTTGAGAGGCAATAGCCTAGAGAGACAAGGAGTAGTCTAGAGAGAACTTCATCTTCCTTGTTGGAGTTCTTTCTCGAAGTCGACTATGGATCCTTCTTCTTCGATTAAAACTCAACCCATAGTTTTTTCCCGGTTTATTTTCTTGTTGCCGCCGAGTTTAGTAGCGCTACCGCCTAGCTTGATTTTTTCGGCAAAGACCACCGAATTCCAGCGTGCCAATCCATCTTCCTCTGTATTCATCGTGGTTTTCTGATTGCTGATCTGTGGTGTTTGATGTGCAAATCACGGCCATTTTTTTATCGGTCTTAGTCAGTAATCCGTAGAGAAGTCCGGCGTGTTAGTTTTGAATACTAGAAAGCTATTTGCTTATATCAAAAACTAATATCCAGTTGACATATCATTTTGTTTCAGTATTAAATTTGTTCAATTATATCATAGAACTAGATAACGAGGTGTAAAAAAGCACAGTGGATCTCGGTATTGGTTAAAGTATTGATATATAGCTGAGATAGTCTGAACATACTATCGGTATAGGTTATTGTGTGATTTGGAAATTAGTTTGTCTAGACTAATTAAATCATACGGATGTGCCGGGCATATTAAGCACGACCAGTTTGGATTGAATTAACTTGTACTGATCGGTGTAGTTAATTCGATCCTAGTATTCTAATATCTTAATCCCGAGATTGGAGTGGGCATGAAAGTTGGATATCATATGCTTTGATTTTCCAAAGGGTGAAATCAATTAAGGCCTACATCTCAGTAAGTTGAGTATGCAGTGTTTAGCTTCTTTATGTGCCGTTGCTAGTCAAAGGAATCCTTGTACCGGTTCGCCGGGTTGATGTGCTCCTGAGATGAGCTCATAAGGTTTATTATAACAAATATGGCCAGTGGACTTTATGTCCGGTATAATAAGAGAGTCGAGTGGTACTAATCTCGGATACCAAGAAGTCAGTGAATTAATTTGTCATTAAATTGATGAACCGACGAGCACTAGATCTTTAATGTGGGGAAATATAAGAATAATAAAGTGAGCACGATGTAAAGTCGTTTTTGAGCGATAGTTCCATAATTGGTTCGTTAGTGGTATGACTTATTATGCGTTTGATTAATCAACAAAGTGAATTAATTAATTCTAAAGGTTGAATTATTTTAATTGACAAAGTGGGTTATTTGAAAGGCTTAAATCCATTTTTGGTCCCTCATAACATGGGTTATTCCAATTTTGGTTCCCCATATGTTTTAGTCACCAATTTTAGTCCCACTTAAATATTTTTTTACCAATTATGGTCACTTTTAACAGAAAAGTTTAAAAGATAACGGATTATCTCATTTGATCGCTAGTCAAACCTTTTTTTTTTTCAAAATAATTTTTACCATGATGTTTTTAATTCATTTTATGACTCGGTTCCTCATGGATGTTCAACCCATTTAGATCGACTCACAATCCAAAATTACGGCCAAAACCTTAAATGGGTTGAACAATCATGAGGATCCGGATTATAAAATTGGTTGAAAATATCATGGTACAAATCATTTTGAAGAAAAAAAATTAGGTTTAACTAGCGATCAAATGAGTTAATCCGTTATTTTCTAAACTTTTCCGTTAAAAAGGACTAGAATTATTAAAAAAAATTTAAGTGGGACTAAAATTGGCGACTAAAACATATGAGGGACCAAAACTAGAATAACCCATGTTATGGGGGACTAAAAATGGATTTAAGCCTATTCAAAATAATCCTAAGGGTTTGATTAAATTTAATTGACGAAGTGAGTTAAGAAATTAATTCGAAAGGCTCAATTGGAGTTGATTAGTCTATGGAAGACTAAGGTGTCAATGAAAGTCAAACATTAAGGCCCAACTCAAAAGCTCACTAGGTCTTCTTTGAAACTCCTATAAATAGCTTAAGATACGCACACAGAACATAAGAAACCTTTGTAGGCAAATTAGCCTTAGAGTGAGAAAGTCAAACCTAGAGAAAGAACTTCATCTCCTTCATTGAGATTTCTCTTTCGAAGTCGGTTTGTGATCTTTCTTGTTTGAGAAACTCAAGCCCATATCCTAGAGAACCCAAGTGACCCATCGATTTTGATTTTGACCTGCTGATTTTCGAGATCCGCCACCGCATTGCCTCGGTCTTTGTGCCAATTCCGACGACTATTTTGAGAGGCCAGTTTTGGGTTTTTTCAAGCGGATTTTTCTTTGGGCTTTGATCCTTTTATTGCATTGATCCTTTGGATCATTCCTTCAGGTTCGCCAAAGTCTGGATCTACGAGCAAAGGTCATTCCTGAAGTGGGTTTTCAGATCAGGATCAGTTCCCGGGCTAAATCTGTTTTCAGATTTGTGAGTTTCTTGAAGTGTGTTTTTTTGGATTTCTTTATTAGTGCTTTTAGCCACCTCGTAGTCACTTGCCCACCCAAGTTTGAGGTTGTTTGGAGTTATTCGAGGAACTCTCCAGTGGATTTCACGGGTTTTCTTTATTTGCAAGGGACACACTTCAAAGGTATAATCTTTAAAGGTTTAATTTAAAGATTCAAGTTTTGCGTGTCATTTTAATAGATCAAATTAGTATAAGCCTAGATCCGTTCAGGGGAAATGAATTTTAGCCTGAGCCAGATTGAAAGTCCCCGATTCTAGAATACATTGCACGAAAGTGAGATTTTTGGTTTAGCCCGGGCTAGTTCTGTTTCCTTTAAATTGCTATCAGAGCGAGTGTTTTTGGCTTTATACTTGTTCAATTTATTACATGGATTTGTTTTGGCATTGTTATTTTTGCATTGTCGATATATATTAACAGGTGGTTATTATTCCCGGCTGTTATGGTTAATTTAATTTTCATTCATAAACCCCGGGACATGTCCAGGCTCATTTTGTTTTTTGAATGGAAATGTCTATAATAATAATAACCACGAGCTGAAAGTCATGTAGGATTAGATAAATCTTATAGTAGGATTTAATCCTAGAAAACGCCTTTGTATATAGGAATTTATGTATTATGGCGAAGACGTTATTTTGGGTAACTCGTATTCGTGGGTTTTGTTTTCTCATAATTTTGGGTGATTCCTAATTACGTAGAAAATTGAGAAAACCCAGACGAATTGAGAGGAATCTAAATAACGAGTGGGAGAGACATGATGGGACGTGTCAATGAGGTGTCAAAGGATTTAACGATAGAGAAGGCCATAATATCGGGAAATTTTTTTTTTTGTATTTCTCATTTTTATGTCTTTTTGTTGATTGTGTGTTTTCATTTTATTTTACATGAGTGAAAACCAAACCGTTTTAAAAAGTAAAGTGTAATTAACTAAGGTAGATTATTCGTATATTAAAACTCCAACGGTTTTATGGGTGCGAATATCCATAGTTAAGATATTGCATGTTAAAACGTAAAAAAATCCTTAAACTTAAAAATCTAAGTGGGAGCGGGTTGGTATAGATCCCCATGGCCTCCATTATGAATTCATATGTGATATGGTTAGACTTGCACGTTGGTTTAGACCTTCCTCCATATCGGATGAGTCTTCAACCACGAGATCACTAGATTGAATTTCTAAAGGGATGACTATAATGAGTTTAATTGGAGAAAGTTGTGACACCCTCGCCATTCGAGGTGCATTAGTATCCTAAGTAGCAAACTTAGAAGTCATGTAATGACATAAACTTAGTTTACCATTTGTAGTATTCCTCCCATCGAGGTTACGCTATTTATGAGTACGACTAAAATCGTCGATTATTAATTTCATTAATCGTAACATCGTTGGTCAGATAATGGAATTAATGAACTTCAGTTCTTTTTGAATGAATGTGGATTTGCGTAGATGTTCACCCATCGTAACCTACGTTAATCCCGGTGTGAGAGATATCTATGGGAGATTATATTGTTTTTGAGGATATCAATATTTTTGAAAAAGAATACTGAAACTTGACTATTTATTTTTTTCAGTTTGTTTATATGTCGATCAACCCGCTAGCTGTTATTTTGAATCAGAACAAACTCACTGGACCTAATTACATTGATTGGAAACGTAACCTGGACATTGTCCTTACTACCGAGGGTTACAAGTATGTGCTCGTTGAAGAGTGCCCCCCAGTGCCCACTGATGATTCCACTCCTGAGGAAAGAAAGACTCACTCAAGGTGGAAGAAAGCTAATGAGATGACCAGGTGCTACATATTGGCTTCTATGTCGAGTGTACTGTAGCACCATTATCAGGTGATGACCTCAGCCTAAGATGATGCTTAACCTCAGGGAGTGTTCGGACATCAGGGCAGGGCAGCCAAGCAGTTAGCTATGAGGAAACTCATGAATGCTAGTGGTGAGGGCTCTTCAGTGAGGGATCACGTACTGGACATGATCAGCTGCATCAATGAGATCGAGGAATTGGGAGGTGACATCGATGGGGAGACCCAGGTCAAGATCATTCTCCAGAGCTTTCCCCCCTATTTTGAGCAGTTTCGATTGAACTACAATATGGGCAAGCTCTCATATTCACTTCCCGAGCTCATGACTGCATTGGTGTTTGCTGAAGGCCTCTTCGTTGAGAAGAAGCAAGCTTTGGCTACTGTTGGACCTTCATATTCCTCTGATGGGCCCAAAGCCATGAAGCAAAAGAGAAACAAGGGCCAAAAAGAAGTTACTGATAATGGACCCAAGGGAGGCATTGCCAAGAAGCACAAGTCGAAAGACAAGTGCTTCAGATGTGGCAAAGCTGGACATTGGAAGAAGCCCAAAGCCTCTGAAGGAAACAGAACAAGCCCTGGCTAAATCGAAAATCTCACTTTCATGCAATGCATTCCAGAATCGGAGACTTTTAACTCGGCTCAGGCTCAAATTCATTTCCCCTGAACGAATCTAGGTTTATATTAGTTTAATTTATTATAACAACGCTCAAAGATTAAATCTTTAATTAAAGCGGAAGGACTAAAGATTATACCTTTGAAGTGAAGTCCCAAGCAATATAGAAAATCAAAACTCCTGGAAAGAAAAATCCACTCGAAATCCCAAGGATAACTCCAAACGACCTCAAACTTGGGTGGGTAAGTAACTATGAGGTGGCTAAAGGCACTTGCAAAAAAATACAAAGAAACCGACTTCAAGAATCTCACAGATCTGAAAAATAGATCTAGCCTGGGAACTGATCCTAATCTAAAACCCACTTCAAGAATTGACCTTTGCTCGTAGATCTAGACTCTAGCGAACCCGAAGGAACGAGCCAAAGTATCAACACAACAAAGGGATCAAAACCCACTAAAAGGACAGCCCAAAATTCTCAACAACAGGCGGCCGGACTTCACGCCAGAAATCAGCAGCGCGGCTAGGAATGGCGGCCGGCGAACTTCGAGCAGGAAATAGGATAGTCCACTTGGGTTTTCTAGGATCGGGGCTTGAAGATTCTTGAAGAAGAAAGCTCCAAATTCGACTTTGAAAGAAACGCTTCAATGAAGATGGAGAGCTTCTCTTTCTAGATTTAACTTTCTCTCACTAGGCAAATGCCTCTAAGGTTTCTAATGTCTTACTAAGTGCCTAACATTAGCTATTTATAGGGAGCTCCTTAGGAGACCTAATTGGCTTTTGAGTTGGGCCTTAGTGTTTGACTTTTGTTGACCCCTTTGTCGTCCCTAGACTAGTCAACTCCAATCGAGCCTTTCGAATTAATTTCTTAACCCACTTCGTTAATTTAATTTAATCAAACCTTTAGGATTAGTTAATTCAATATGAATTAATTTCTTAATCCACTTAGTCAACTAAATATTAATTAAACCTTTAGGATTAATTAATTCACTTTGTCGATTAGTCAAACGCATTATTAGTCGTACCACTAACGGACCAATTTTGGAACTAGGTCTCAAAAACGACTTTAGATCGCGCTCACTTTATTATTCTTCTATCTCCCCACATCAAAGATCTAGTGCTTGTCGGTTCATCAATTTACTAACAAATTAATTCATTGACTTCTTTGTATCTGAGATTAGTACCACTCGACTTTCTTATTATACCGGGCATAAGGTCCACCGGCAGGGTTTGGTATAATGAACCTTACGAACTCATCACGGGAGCACCATCAACTCGATGAACCAGTACGTGGATTCCTCCAACTAGCAACAACACACAAAGAAGCTAAACACCGCATACCCTACTTACCAAGATTTAGGCCTCAATTGACAGCACCTTTGGCAAATCAAAGCATACAATACCTAATTCTCATGCCCGTCCCAATCTCGAGATTAAGATATTAGAATACTATAACCAAATTAACTACGCCGATCAGTACAAGTTAATTCTATCCAAACTGGTTGTGCACAATATGCCCCGGGCATATCCGCACGATTTAATTTGTCTAGACAAACTAATTTCCAAATCACACGATAACCTATACTGATAGTATGTTCAGACTATCTCAGTTACGAGGATTCTTTTTATATGAAATACTTTAACCAATAACGAGATCTATTGTGCTTTTCTACACCTCGTTATCTAGTTTCATGATATAATGGAACAAATTTAATACTGAAATAAAATGATATGTCAACTGGGTATTAGTTTTTTATACAAGCAAATAGCTTTCTAGTATTCAAACTAACAATCTTCTACTAATACTCAAAGCTATGCTTTGAAGTACAAAAACACTATCCAACCCACTTTATTACACTGCTATCATAATGAAAACTACAGAACACCTTTAAGCTCACTCACATGGCTCTCTTAAGAATCTGACTCCATGCCCTCCACATGTATCTCAAAGATATCTGGGGTCAATGGCATTGTGAAATGATCTGTAAGGTTGTCTCCTGATGCTATCTTGGCCACAGTCATGTCTCCCCTTTTTACGATCTCTCGTATCAGGTGGTACTTACACTCTATGTGTTTACTCACCTTGTGGGCTCGTGGTTCCATTGAGTTAGCAGTTGCACCATTGTTATCACAATAAACTGTGATCGACCTAGACAACTCAGGGACCACATCTAAGTCTACTAGGAAGTTCCTGAGCAATACAGCTTCTTTCGCTGCCTCTGATGCGGCAACGTACTCAGCCTCCATGGTGAAGCCCACCACATATTTCTGCTTGACACTCTGCCATACTATGGCTCCACCTCCTAGAGTAAATACAAACCCAGAGGTAGACTTACTCTTGTCAATATCACATTGAAAGTCCGAATCTGTGTAACCCAATGGTACTAGCTCTTGCACTCTATAAGCTAGGATATGATCTCTCGTCCTGCGCAAGTACTTGAGAATGCATTTTACTGCCTCTCAGTGAGCCTTCCCAGGGTTACTCTAATATCTGCTAACTATGCCAAAGGCAAAGCAAATATCAAGCCTAGTACATAACATAGCATACATGAGACTACCCACTGCAGATACATAGGGTACCGCCTTCATGGCATCTATCTCCTTGGCAGTCTTGGGACACTACTCCTTTGATAAATGCACTTCATGCTTTAAAGGTAGTGAACCTTTCTTGGAGTTCTGCATGTTAAAAAGGGCCAGAATCGTGTCAATGTATAAAGCTTGGGAGAGTGTTAGAGAACGTCTCCTATGATCTCGAATAATCTTGATCTTAAGGATATGTCCAGCCTCTCCCAGGTTCTTCATATCAAACTGCCTGGACAACCATGCCTTTACGTCTGACAACACCTTCTTACTGTTGCCAATCAGATGGATGTCATCTACGTAAAGTACGAGGAACACCACCATATCACCATCATGCCTGCTGTATACACACTGCTCATCTGGACATTGAGTGAATCCATAGGACTAGATAACCTCGTCAAAATGGAAGTTCCAAGATATGGATGCCTGCTTAAGTCCATAAATAGACCTCTTGAGCCTGCATACCTTATGCTCTTAGCCCTGAACAATGAAACCCTCTGGTTGCTGCATAAAGATGGTCTCCTCAAGACTTCTATAAAGGAAAGCTGTTTTGACGTCCATCTGCCAAATCTCATAGTCCATATGAGCAGCTATGGTCAAGAGAATCTGGATCGACTTAAGCATAGCTACTGGGGCAAAAGGTCTCCTCATAATCGATACCCTCTTTCTGAGTATACCCTTTCACCACAAGCCTGGCCTTGAAGGTCTCAACCCTCCCGTCAGATCCTCTCTTTCGCTTATATACCCATTTGCACCCAATAGGCTGAAACCCATCAGGAAGGTCTACCAGCTACCAGACCTGATTTGAGTCCATAGAACCCATCTCATAAATCATTGCTCTCTGCCAAGAATTTGCATCTTTATCCTGGAGAGCCTCATTATAGTTAACTGGGTCTGGTTCATGAGTGTCAGGGATAAAGTCCGAAGACTTACCCAAACCCATATAACTCGTGGGCCCACTAAGATGAGGAACAACCTGTGTAAGAGTATCATCTGTGATAGTGTGTGCAGTATCTTATGGTGTATCATCCTGTACTTATGCATCTAGAATCTCGACTGACCCCTTAGCTCTTCCAATACTACCTTGTTGCTTGCATTGTGATCTAAAATATAGTCTTTTTCAAGAAATCTTGCATTGGTGTTGATCACTTTCTGATCCTGGGGACTATAAAATATACCACCTCTTGTTCCTTTGGGGTAGCCTATAAATGCATAACCTCTATTCTTGCATCTAACGTGCCTGCATCTGCCTTAAGCACATGTGCTGGACAACCCCAAATCTTGAGATGTCTAAGACTAGGCTTTCGCCCAGTTTACAACTCTATTGGGGTCGTAGGCACAGACATAGATGGCACGAGGTTAAGAATAAATCATGTTATCTATAAGGCATATCCCCAAAATGAGATGGGCAACTCACTATAACTCATCATTGATCTAACCATATCCATAAGATTCTTGTTCATTCTCTCTGCTACACCATTCTGCTGGGGTGTGCCAGGTGCTGACATTTGGGACTGAATACCCTCCTCTGACAAATAGGACCTAAATTCACTAGAGAGGTATTCACCACTACGATCAGATCGCAGGGTCTTGATACTCTTACCCAGATGCTTCTCTACCTCAACCTTAAACTATTTGAACTTACCAAAGCATTCAAACTTGTGGTGTCTCGGGTATATGTATCCATATCTAGAGTAGTCATCTGTGAATGTCACGAAATACTCATAACCACATTTAGCCCAAACTGACATAGGCCCACACAAGTCAGAATGAATCAACTCTAAAACCTCTTTGGCCCTATACCCCTTTGCATTGAAAGACCTCTTGGTCATTTTACCCTCCAAGCAGGACTCGCAGGTCGGATAGATGTCAATCTCCAATGAGCCCAAGGGCCCATTATTGACCAACCTTTGAATCATACTAAGGTTGATGTGACCTAGTCTCAGGTGCCAAAGATAAGTTTAATTCAAAGGGGAAGACTAATTTCTCTTACTATGATTCGGTGCTGAGTTATTAGTTTCTGTATTTTGCACTATTGGGGACTTTGTCTTAATGAAAAACAGATTGTCAACAAATGTACTGGAACATATAAGCCTCTGGTTCTTTCTAATAAAAATAGAATTATTAGAAAAAACACTTATAGCCATCCAAAAGAAGTTTCAAAACTAAATGTAAATATAGACAATCTCTCAAATGTAAAATATAGTATGAAAAATAAAGACATAAAACTTCTACTGCAACAATAGAAACTCTGGTCGTATCCCCAAGGTAGACCTGCAAATCTCCCTCTCTAAGCAGCTGGGTCACTTAGAACCCCTAAAAAGAATTACAAACGTGATTAGTGGGTCCTGAATCCACACACCAATTATCTGTGAGAATCACCGCTAAACACGTCTCAGTAACTAGGGAAAATTTATACATACCTCGAGGCTTTGGGCAGTGTTTCTTTCAATATCCAGCCTTGCCACATCTGAAGCACTTGCCTTTTAACTTGTGCTTCTTGGTAATGCCTCCCTTGGGTCCATGATTAGCTGCTATTTTCTAGCCCCTCTTCCTCTTTTGCTTCCTGGCTTTGGGCCCAGCAGAGGAACCTGAAGGTCCAACAGTAGCCAATGCTTACTTCTTCTTAGAGAAGAGGTCTTTAATAGACACCAATGTAGTCATGAGCTCGGGATGTGAATATGAGAGCTTGCCCATATTGTAGTTCAACCGAAACTGCTCAAAACTGGGGGGCAAACTCTGGAGGATGATATCGACATGGGTCTACCCATCAATATCACCTCCCAATACCTCGATCTCATTGATGCAGCTCATCATGTCCAGTACGTGATCCCTCTCTGAAGAGCCCTCAGCCATCCTAGCATTCATGAGTTTCCTAATAGCTGACTGCTTGGCTGCCCTACCTTGATGTCTAAACATCTCCCTGAGGTAGAGCATCATATCGTAGGCTGAGGTAAACAACAAATGTTGGTGTTGCAGTACACTCGACATAAAAGTCAAGATGTAGCACTTGGTCATCTTATCAGTTTTCTACCACCTCGTATATGGCTCTCGCTGCTCAGGGGTGGCATCATCACGGGGCTTAGGGGGGCACTCCTCAGTGAGAACATAATTGTAACCCTCGACAGTAAGGAAAATGTCCAGGTTATGTTTCCCGTGAATGTAATTAGGACAAGTGAGTTTGTTCTAATTCAATAGGACAGCTAGCGGGTTAAACGATATATTAACAAACTGAAAAATAAACAGTCAAGTTTCAGTATTCTTTTTTGAAAATATTGATATCCTCAGAAACAATATAATCTCTCATCGACATTTCTCACACCAGGATTAACACATGTCACGATGGGTGAACTTTTACGCTAATCCACATTCGTTCAAGAAGAACCGAAGTTTATTAATTTTATTATCTAACCAACGATCTTATAATCAATGAAATTAATAGTCGATAATTTTAGCCGTACACATAAATAGCGTAACCTTGATGGGAGGGATACTACAAATAGTACACTAAGTGTATGCCATTACGTCACTTCTAAGTTTGTTACTTAGGATACTAATGCGACTCAGATGGCGAGGGTGTCGCAAATTTCTCTAATTAAACTCACTATATTCATCCCTTTAGAAATTAAATCTAGTGATTTCTGTTGTTGAAAGCTCATCCGATAGGGAGGAAGGTCTAAGCCAACACGCAAGTTTAACCTCATCACATATGAATTCGTAATGAGGCCACGGGAATATGTACCAACACGCTCCCACTTAGATTTTTAAGTTAGAGGATTTTTACGTTTTAACATGCAATATCTTAACTATGTATATTCGCACTCATAAAACAGTTGGAGTTTTAATATGCGAATAATCTACATTAGTTAATTGCACTTTACTTTTTAAAATGGTTTGGTTTTCGTTCATCCAAAAACAAAGTGAAAACACACAATCAACAAAAAGATATAAATACAGGAAATTCAAAATTAAACATTTCGCGACTATTATGGCCTTCTCTATCATTGATTCCTTTTTTGTCTTTTTGACACGTCCCGTCATGTCACCCCCACTTGTTATTTGGATTTCTCTCAATTCGTCTGGGTTTTCTCAGTTTTCTACGTAATTAGGAATCACCCAAAATTACGAGAAACCAAAACCCACGAATATAAGTCACCCAAAATAACGTCTTCGTCATAATGCATAAATTCCTATATACAAAGGTGTTTTTCTTGGAATTTAAAGACGAAAACATTAGATTAAATCCTATTACAAGATTTAACTAATCCTACATGGCTTCTAGCTCATGGATATTACTATTACAGACATTTCCATTCAAAAACAAAATGAGCCCAGACATGTCCCAGGGTTTATGAATGAAAAATAAATCTACCATAATAGCCGGGAACTAATAACCACCTGTTTAAACATTTTGACAAAAATAATAATGGCAAAAAAAGCCGTGTAATAAATCAAACAAGTATAAATCCAAAACACTCGCTCTGATACCAATTTGAAGTTAACATAACAAGCCCAGGCTAAATCAAAAATCTCACTTTCATGCAATACATTCCAGAATTGGAGACTTTCGACTCGGCTCAGGCTCAAATTCATTTCCCCTGAATGGATCTAGGCTTATACTAGTTTAATTTATTAAAACAAAGCTCAAAAATTAAATCTTTAATTAAAACAGAAGGACTATAGATTATACCTTTGAAGTGAAGTCTCAAGCAATATAGAAAACCAAAACTCCGGGAAAGCAAAATCTACTCAAAATCCCAAGGATAACTCCAAATAACCTCGAACTTGGGTGGGCAAGTAACTACGAGGTGTCTAAAGGCACTTGCGAAGAAATCCAAAGAAACCCACTTCAAGAATCTCACAGATATGAAAAATGGATCTAGCCCGGGAACTGATCCTAATCTGAAAACCCACTTCAGGAATTGACATTTGCTCGTAGATCTAGACTTTGGAGAACTTGAAGGAATAAGCCAAAGGATCAACGCAACAAAGCGATCAAAACCCATTAAAAGGACTGCCCAAAATTTGCCCAAACAGGCGGCTGGACTTCAAGCCAGAAATCAGCGGCGGCGCGGCTAGGAATAGCAGCCGGAGAACTTCGGGCAAGAAATCGGAAAGCTCACTTAGGTTTTGTAGGATCAGGGCTTGAAGATTCTCGAAGAAAAAAGCTCCAAAGTCGACTTTGAAAGAAAAGCTTTAATGAAGATGGAGAGCTTCTCTTTCTAGACTTAACTTTCTCTCACTAGAAAAATACCTCTAAGGTTTCTAATGTCTTACTAAGTGCCTAATATTAGCTATTTATTATTCATCTATCTCCCCACATCAAAGATCTAGTGCTCATCGATTCATCAATTTACTAACAAGTTAATTCACCGACTACTTGGTATCCGAGATTAGTACCACTTGACTTTCTTATTATACCGGACATAAAGTTCACCGGCCGGGTTTAGTATAATAAACCTTACGAGCTCATCTTTGGAGCACCATCAACCCGGTGAACCGGTACGCGGATTACTCCGACTAGCAATAACACACAAAGAAGCTAAACACCGAATACCCAACTTATCGAGATTTAGGCCTCAATTGACTGCCCTTTTGGCAAATCAAAGCATACGATACCTAACTCTCACGCCCGTCCCAATCTCGGGATTGAGATATTAGAATACTAGAACCAAATTAACTATGCCAATCAGTACAAGTTAATTCTATCCAAACTGGTCGTGCTCAATATGCCTCGGGCATACCGTATAATTTAATTAGTCTAGACAAACTAATTTCCAAATCACACGATAACCTATAGCGATAGTATATTCAAACTATCTCAGTTACGAGTATTCTTTTTATCTATCAATATTTTAACCAATAACGAGATCTACTGTGCCTTTCTACACCTCGTTATCTAGTTCTATGATATAATAGAACAAATTTAATACTGAAACAAAATGATATGTCAACTGGGTATTAGTTTTTGATACAAGCAAATAGCTTTCTAGTATTAAAAACAAACAGCCTCGAGGTATGTGTAATTTCACCCTAGTTACTGAGACGTGTTTAGCGGCGATTCCCACAGATACTTGGTATGTAGATTCAGGAGCCACTGATCACGTTTATAATTCTTTGCATGTGTTCCAAGTGACCCAGTTGCTTAGAGAGGAAGAGTTGCAGGTTTACCTTGGGGATACTACCAGAGTTTCTATTGTTGCAGTGGGAGTTATTTGTCTTTATTTTTCAGACTCTATTTTACATTTGAAAGATTATCTTTATGTACCTAGTTTCAGAAATAATTTACTTTCAGTTTCGAAACTTCTTTTGGATGGTTATAAGTGTGCTTTTTCTGATAATTCAGTTTTTATTAGAAAGAACCAGAAGCTTATATGTTCTGGTACATTGGTTGACAATCTGTTTTTAATTAAGGCAAACTCCCCAGTAGTGCAAAACACTGAAGTTAATAAACCATCATCGAATCATAGTAAGAGAAAGGAGTCTTCCCCTTTAAATCAAACGTATCTTGGGCAACTGAGACTAGGTCATATCAACCTTAGTAGGATTCAAAGGTTGGTCAATAATGGGCCATTGGGCTCATTGGAGATTGACATCTATCTGACATGTGAGTTCTGCGTGGAGGGTAAAATGACTAAGGGGGTTTTAAGATAAAGGGGCATAGGGCCAAAAAGGTTTTAGAGTTAATTCATTCTGACTTGTTTAGGCCTATGTCATTTCGGGCTAGAGGTGGTTATGAGTATTTCGTGACATTCACAGATGACTACTCTATGTATGGATACATATACCTGATGCACCACAAGTCTGAATGCTTTGGCAAGTTAAAAGAGTTTAAGGCTGAGATGGAGAAGCATCCGGGTAATAGTATCAAGACCCTGCGATCTGATCGTGGTGGCGAATACCTCTCTAGTGAATATAGGTCCTATTTTTTAGAGAAGGGTATTCAGTCCCAGTTGTCTGCACATAGCACACTTCAGCAGAATGGTGTAGCAGAGAGGAGGAACATGACTCTTATGGATATGGTTAGATCAATGATGAGTTATAGTGAGTTGCCCATCTCGTTTTGGGTTATCCCTTAGAGACAACATGTTTTATTCTTAACCTCGTACCATCTAAGTCTGTGCCTTCGACCCCAGTAGAGTTGTGGACTGGGCGAAAGCCTAGTCTGAGACATCTCAGGATTTGAGGTTGCCCAGCACATGTGCTTAATGTAGATGCAGGCAAGTTAGATGCGAGAATAGAGGTTATACTATTTATAGGCTACCCCAAAGGAACGAGATGTGGTATATTTTATAGTCCTCATGATCAGAAGGTAGTGATCAGCACCAATGCCAGATTTCTTGAGGAGGACTATATTTTAGATCACAAGGCAAGCAGCAACGTAGTATTGAAAGAGCTTAGGGGTCAGTCGAGTATTCTAGATGCACAAGTACAGGATGACACACCACAGGATATTGCACACACTATCACAGATGATGCTCTTACACAGACTGCGTCTCGTCGTAGTGGGAGGGTAGTTAGACAGCCCGAGAGGTACATAGGTTTGGGTGAGTCTTTGGATTTTATCCCTGGTGCCCATGAACCAGATCCAGTTAGCTATAATGAGGCTCTTCATGATAATGATACAGATTCTTGGCACAGAGCAATGATTGCTGAGATGGGTTCTATAGACTTAAATTAGGTCTGGGAGCTGGTAGAACTTCTTGATGGGTTTCGGCCTATTGGTGCAAATGGGTTTATAAGCAAAAGAGAGAATCTAAAGGGAGGGTTGAGACCTTCAAGGCTAGGCTTGTGGTGAAAAGGTATACTCAGAAAAAGGGTATCGATTATGAGGAAATCTTTTTCCTGGTAGCTATGCTTAAGTCGATCAGGATTCTCTTGGCCATAGTTGTTCATATGGACTATAAGATTTGGCAGATGGACGTCAAGACAACTTTTCTTAATGAAAGTTTGGGGAGACCATCTTTATGTAGCAACCAGAGGGTTTCATTGTTCAGGGCCAATAGCACAAGGTATGCAAGCTTAAGAGGTCCATCTATAGACTTAAGCAAGCATTTAGATCTTGGAACATCCATTTTGATGAGGTTATCCAGTCCTACGGATTCACTCAGTTTCTGGATGAGCAGTGTGTATACCGCAGGTGTGATGGTGATTTGGTGGTGTTCCTCGTACTTTACGTAGATGACATTTTTCTGATTGGCAACAGGAAGAATGTGTTGTTAGATGTAAAGGCATGGTTGTTCATGCAGTTTGATATGAAGGACTTGGGAGAGGCTGGACATATTCTTGGGATCAAGATTATTTGAGATCATAGGAGCGTTCTCTTACATTCTCCCAGGCTTCATACTTAGACACTATTCTGGCCTGTTTTAACATGCAGAACTCCAATAAGGGTTCACTACCTTTCAGGCATGGAGTGCATTTATGAAATGAGCAGTGTCCTAAGACTGCTGAGGAGATAGATGTCATAATGGCAGTACCCTATGCATCTGCAGTGGGTAGTCTCATGTATGCTATGTCATACTAGGCCTGATATTTGCTTTGTTGTTGGCATGGTTAGCAGATATCAGAATAACCCTGGGAAAGCTCATTGGGAGGCAGTCAAATGCAATCTCAAGTACTTGCGCAGGACGAGAGATCATGTCCTAGTTTATAGAGCGCATGAGCTAGTACCATTGGGTTACACAGATTCGGACTTTCAAGGTGATATGGACAAGAGTAAGTCTACCTCTGGGTTTGTGTTTACTTTAGGAGGTGGAGCCATAGTATGGCGGAGTGTCAAACAGAAATGGGTAGCTTACTCTGAAAGATTATCTGCCAGGGCCTAGCCATAAATTCACTTTCGTGCTATGCATTCCAGAATCGGAATGTCTGGCTAAGCCTAGAAGCTAGCACAATCGCTATTCCAACCCTTTTGAAATAACATTGCGCATGATTTGGGTTTGCACTTATTCGATTTACTACACAACAAAAATTCTTAATAAAAGCGGAACCATAAGATTGTCTGCCCGGGGCTAACCATAAACTCACTTTCGTGCTATGCATTCCAGAATCAGAATCTCTGGCCAGGCCTAGATGCTAGCACAATGCTATTCCAACCCTTTTGAAATAACATTACACAGGATCTGGGTTCACACTCATTTAATTTATCACGCAACAAAAATTTCTAATTAAAAGCGGAATCTTAGAAAAATACCTTTAAAGTGTGTACTCAGGTGATTCTCTTGTATACCTCAAGACTTTGATTTCAAGTTGTGTGCGCAACGATCTAGAAACCAATTGATCAGCTAATCACCACAATCCACCTGCGAGAAAATTTCAGTACCGCTGCATCTGGCACGTACTGTAAACGCACCGCTCAGAGAGAGAGAAAGCTACACGCAACTGGTATAAAATAGGCCAAAAGTGGGCCAAAGGAGAGAGAAATTCAGCAGCATAAACTTCTTAAAAATCTGACTTGGAGAGAGAAAATTTTCTCTCTCTCTCTCTTGATTCTTGAATTAAGAATCTATTGAATTGTATGTCTTGAATAGCTAATCCCTTGTCTATATATAGAGTTACAAGAGAAACCCCAAGTTGGTTTAGGATTGGCCCTCCTATTGGGTTTCTGTTTTCCATCAATCATGTTCCTGGACTGAAACACATCCAACTGATACATGGATTCACTTATCCCAAACCAGTTCCTGGTATGATTCACAACCAACTGACACAGGGATTCACTTATCCCAAACCATTTCCTGGTATGATTCACAACCAACTGACACAGGGATTCACTTATCCCATACAAGTTCCTGGTATGATTCACAACCAACTGACACAAGGATTAATTAATTATTTAATTAATTAAATCTACCTTTGTCAACAACCCAATACATAATTAATCGTACCACTAACGGATTAATTATGGCACTACCATCCTACACCAGAATTACTTCTGGAACAACTTAATTAAGTTATATTCATAATCTCCCCCCATCAAATATATAGTGCCCGTTAATATATTAATTTACTGATAAATTAATTAATTAACCTCTTTAATTCTAAGACTAGTACCACTCGACCTTTTTACTATACCGGACATAAGTCCACCGGCTGGATTTAGTATAATAAACTTTACGAATTCATCTCAGGAGCACCATCACCCCAGACGCACCGGTACATAGTTTCCTTTCGACAAGCAGCAGCACACCAAGTAACTAAACACGCGCACCCAACCTATCGAGACTATTGGCCACAATTGACCTCACCCGTTGGCATATCAAAGTACACTATGTCTAATCCTCATGCCTGCTCGAGTCTAGGGATTAAGAGATAGAATACTAAGAACAATTTGTCTATCAAATCAGTACAGACAAATCATTCCTAACGGGTCAAGTTCAATACACCCCGGGTGAAAGATTATCTGCCCGGGCCTGGCCAAAAACTCACTTTCATGCTACGCATTCCAGAATCAGAATCTCTGGCCAGGCCTAGACGCTAGCACAATGCTATTACAACCCTTTTGAAATAATATTGCATAGGATCTGGGTTCGCACTCATTCAATTTATCACGCAACAAAACTTTCTAATTAAAAGCGAAATCTTAGAAAAATACCATTGAAGCGTGTACTCAGGTGATTCTCTTGTATGCCTCAAGACTTTGATTTCACGTTGTGTGGGCAACGATCTAGAAACCAATTGATCAGTTAATCACCACAATCCACCTGCCATAAAATTCCAGCACCGCTGCACCTGGCCCGTACTATAAATGCACGACCCAGAGAGAGAAAAAGCTACACGCAGCTGGTATAAAATAGGCCAAAATTCGGCCAAAAGAGAGAGAAAACCAGTCGCATATCCGACTTGGAGAGAGAAAATTTTCTCTCTCTTGATTCTTGAATTATGAATCTATTGAATTGTATGTCTTGAATAGCTGATCCCTTGTCTATATATAGATTTACAAGAGAGACCCCAAGTTAGTTTAGGATTGGCCTTCCTACTGGGTTTCTGTTTTCCTTCAATCCTGTTCCTGGACTGAAACACATCCAACTGATACAGGGATTCACTTATCCCAAACCAGTTCCTGGTATGATTCACAACCAACTGACACAGGGATTCACTTATCCCAAACCAGTTCCTGGTATGATTCACAACCAACTGACACAAGGATTCACTTATCGCAAACCAGTTCCTGGTATGATTCACAACTAACTGACACAAGGATTAATTAATTATTTAATTAATTAAATCTACCTTTATCAACAATGTTGGTGAATGTGCCCTAATGAGGGCTATTTATGTAAATATACTTTGAGGGTATTTATGTAAATAAGACATTTGTCGCTTGATTGATTGTTTATCAAATGAGTTAATTTCATGATAGTAATATCCTTGTGCATATTTAAATTCATGAAATCGATCCGCCAAAAGAAACACTCCATGGACTAATTATATCATGAGTAATTCCTTTGAGTAGTACTGGTACTAGGATCCTTAGACCAGAAATCACTACATGGTCTTAGGTGAATTGTGATGTGCTTTGACATACGCCTAACGGGGCCGTAACAGGTTGCCAAGTACGGGTATGATTGGGTACACTATGATTCACGCTAAGATATGTAGATGAAGTGATGGGACTACAAATCTCTCTAAAGTGAGAGATGATATCTTGGCCACTTGATGGTGAACTGAAAAGTGCATGGCCATGCCCAAGGAATGATAAGGATATTATTTACTTGATGGATTCAGTGTCACTAAGAGATCAAGTAAACGTTTAGCAATATAAGGATGATGGTTCCATGCCTTATGCTAAATGGGATATCGATGTAGAGGATCGTACGCAGTTTGCTCGGAAAGGTTGTGTTGAATCACCATTCGACCCTCCATTCCGAATTGGGTAGTCATTATGTCTTGCTAGAGACCACTAATGACTTATGGATTAATCAATGAGATTGAGTTATCCATTGCCAATTTGGAATGGGCCTACAGGATAGCACATAAGAAAGTTCGATGATACAGAATAAGTATTATTGCCTACAATAAGTATAATTGTTATACTTAAATAAATAAGATTTAATTAAATGGTTTAATTAAATGTTATTGAAAAGTTCTGTAGTATTAATTAATAGTTAATTAATTACCTAGGAACAATTGGGATGGACTGATAAATCAAGAGACTTAATTGCAATTGAAGTTTTTGACCCATCAGCCTGATCCATGGGTCATGGGTTGATCCATGGGTTTGGTGTATAACCCAAATCATTAAAGTGTTATTTAATGCTGATTTGGAATCAGTAAATATTATTTAAATACTAATTTGGAATCAGTAAAATAATATTTGGTAATAATACTGATTTGGAATATGACCAAAATCAGTTAAGTTATAATTGGATAATTACAATATTGATTTTGGAAATTTGATCTCTACAAATATCCTAGGGTTATTATTGTAGGAAGGGAATTGATTTTGAATTAGAAAATCATATCAGGAAAATACACTTTTTCCCAAATTCTCTGGGTAGGCAAGATCGGCTAGCACCAACCTGCAAAGACTTTCGTGCTTGAGAGTAAAGAATCCTTCGAGGAACGATTTTGGAGACAAAAACGCCATCTTCTCAGAAAAGCCAGACGACGTGCACAACCGATTAGGCTTCTAGGGTAAGACCCGATCCTCATAGTTTAGGAATTCCGCTATTTAATTAGATTAAACACCTAAACTAAATCCAACAAACAACCCAATACATAATTAATCGTACCACTAACGGATTAATTATGGCACTACCATCCTACACCAGAATTACTTCTGGAACAACTTAATTAAATTATATTCATAATCTCCCCACATCAAAGATATAATGCTCATTAATATATTAATTTACTAATAAATTAATTAATTAAACTTTAATTTCGAGACTAGTACCACTTGACCTTTTTACTATAACGTACATAAGTCCACCTGCCGGGTTTAGTATAATAAATTTTAAGAGCTCATCTCGAGAACACCATCACCCTGGACACACCGGTACATGGTTTCCTTTCGACAAGCAGCAGCACACCAAGTAACTAAACACGCGCACCCAACCTACCGAGACTATTGGCCACAATTGACCTCACCCATTGGCAGATCAAAGTACACTATGTCTAATCCTCATGCCCGCTCGAGTCTAGGGATTAAGAAATAGAATACCGAGAACGATTTGTCTACTAAATCAGTACAAGACAAATTATTCTTAATGGTTAAGTTCAATATGCCCCGGGCATATTTATATGGTTTAATTAGTTTAGACAAACCAATTATCTGAATCACATAATAACCTAAATCAACAGTTTGTCCAAAGCTGTCTCGGTTACGAACCTCATTTATATATTATGTCTTTTAACCAATGATGAGATCTACTGTGTCACACAAGACACCTCATCATCTAACTGCATAATATAAATGGACAATTAATGCACAACAAGATATAGCCAAAACATAAATCGATATATTACAGGAAAAAAGTACAATACAAGCATAGTTTATGTATTCAACTCCAACAATCTCTCACTAATACTTAAGCTGTGCTTTAAGTATACATCTATATACAACCCCTATATACTCTGCTATTATATATCTAGAAAAACTATCATGGCTCTCCTAAGTATCTGATTCCAATGCCCTCCACGTGAGCCTCAAAGACTTTTGAAGTCAATGTCGAATTATCTTGATCCCAAGGATATGTCCCGCTTCCCCTAAATCCTTCATATCAAAGTGCTTCGACAGCCATGCCTTTACGTATGATAACACTTTCTTGCTGTTGCCAATCAATAGAATCTCATCTACGTAAAACACAAGAAACACCACTGAGTTTCCATCACATCTGCGATACACACATTGCTCATCCGGTCACTGAGTAAATCCGTAGGACTGGATTACCTCATCAAACTGGATGTTCCAAGATCTGGATGCCTGCTTAAGTCCGTAAATGGACCTCTTAAGCCTGCAAACCTTATGCTCTTGACCTTTTTCAACGAATCCCTCTGGTTGCTGCATGAAGATGGTTTCCTCAAGACTTTCATTTAGGAAAGCTGTCTTGATATCCATCTGCCAAATCTCATTGTCTAAATGAGCAGCTATGGCCAAGAGAATCCGGATCGACTTAAGCATGGCTACAGGGGATAAGGTTTCCTCATAATCGATTCTCTCTTTTTGTGTATACCCCTTCGCCACCAGCCTAGCTTTAAAGGTTTCCACCTTCCCGTCAGGTCCTCTCTTACGTTTGTAGACCCATTGCATCCAATGGGCTTGAACCAATCAGACAGGTCCACAAGCTCCCAGACTTGATTGTGGTCCATTGACCCCATCTCGGATATCATTGCCTTACACCAAAATTTTGCATTTTTATCTCGGAGAGCCTCATTGTAGTTAAATGGGTCAGGCTCAGGCTCAGGTGCGCCTGGGACTAAGTCTGAGGCCTCTCCCACGCCAATGAACCTGTCAGGCTGTCTTACAACCCTCTCACTATGACAAGGCACCACCTGTGTAGGCGCATCATCCGTGATCTCTTGTGCAGTGTGTGGTGTATCTACTTGTGCAAGTGCATCAGGATTAGTTTGTCATCTAAGCTCTTCTAGTACTATCTTACTCTTGGGCTTGTGGTCTAAAATATAGTCTTCCTCCAAAAATTTAGCGTCGGTACTAACCACCACATTCTAATCTTTAGGACTATAAAACAGACCACCCTTCGTTCCCCTAGGATATCCTACAAACAACAATAATTCAGTTCTCGCATCTAACTTAGCGCATCTTCCTTAAGCACATGTGCTGGGCGACCCCAAATTCTGAAATCTCTTAGACTAGGCTTTCGCCCGTTTCACAACTCTACTGGGGTTGAAGGCACAGTTTTAGATGGTAAAAGATTAAGAATGTACATCGCTATTTCTAAGGAATATCCCCAGAACGAACTCGGCAAATCACTATAGCTCATCATCGACCTAACCATTTCCATGAGAGTTTGATTCTTTCTTTCTGCTACACCGTTCTGCTGTGGCGTGCCAGTTGCAGACAACTGAGACTGAATTCTGACCTCACTGAGGTATTCTCAAAATTCTTGGGATAGGTACTCCCCACCATGATCTGACCGTAGTGTCTTGATACTCTTACCATGATGCTTCTTCACATCTGCCCGAAACTCTTTGAACTTGCCAAAGTACTCAAAATTGTGACGTATTAGGTAAATGTACCCGTACCTTGAATAATCATCTGTGAACGTCACGAAATACTCGAACCCACCTTGTGCTTGGACGGACATTGGTCCACACAAGTCAGAATAAATCAACTCTAGTACTTTCTTAGCTCTATAACCTTTTGCTTTAAAAGGTCTCTTGGTCATCTTACCCTCCAAGCAAGATTCGCAGGTTGAATAACTGTCAATCTCTAATGAACCTAAAGGTCCATCATTGACCAATCTCTGAATCCTACTAAGGTTTATATGACCTAGCCTGAGATGCCAAACAAAGGTTTGATTCATTTCAAAAGGTTTATTCCTCTTATTAATGTTAGTTAAAGAGCTATCTGTTTCTATATTTTGTACAATAGGGGAGTTAGAATTAACCACAAACAAATTGTCAGCCAATGAACCAGAACAAATAAGTTTTCCATTTCTTCTAATAATAACACAATCATCAGAAAAAATAAACTTATAACCGTTCTTTAAGAGTTTAGAAACCAAAATAAGGTTCTTTCTAAAACTCGGTACATAAAGACAATTAACTAAATCCAGCCTAGAATTATCAAAATTTAGGCTGACTACTCTCACTGCTTCTACTGACACTCTTGTAGTGTCACCCATGTAGATGTCCATCTCGCTTTCTCTAAGATTCCGGGTTACTTGGAACCCCAGTAAAGAATTACAAACATGATCAGTGGCGCCCGAATCCACACACCAAGTATCTATGAAAATCACCGCTAAACATGTCTCAGTAATTAGGGCAGAGACTATCGTACCTATAAGTTTTGGACAATCCGATTTCTAATATCCCGTCTTATTGTACTTCAAGCACTTGTCTTTCGACTTCTTCTTTACAATATCTGGCTTAGGCGCAATCTGTGCCTTTTGAGCTATTCCCTCAAGCTTTCTCTTCTTCTTTCTAGCCTCAAGCTCAGAAGAAGATTCTGAAGATTTGCCTGCGACTAAAGCTCGCTTCTTCTCTTAAAGAAGACTTTTAGCCGTCACCAACTCTGCCAAGAGCTCGGATGAAGTACACAACATCTTACTTATATTGTAGTTCGACCAAATCAGCTCATAGCTTTGAGGTAAGATCCGAAGGACAATATCGACTTTGGTGTCACCAACGATTTCGCCTCCCGCTACCTCAATCTCGTTGATGTTACTGATCATGTGAAGCACATGATCTCTCACCGATCCGCCCTCAGCCATTTTAGTATTCATCAACTTTCTCATGGCTAATTGCCTAGTAGTCCTGCCTTGATAAGCGAACATCTCCCTCAGGTGAGCCATCATGTTGAAGGCAGAAACCATGGGATGAAGCTGACGTTGCAGCACATTTGACACAGAGGCCAAAATATAGCACCGCGCCATCTCATCCGCTTTTATCCACCTGGCATAGGCATCCCTATCCTCTTGAAGAGAGTCCTCGTTAGGCACATCTGGACATACTTCGATGAGCACAAACTTATACTGCTCTGCCATCAGGACAATGTCTAAGTTACGACTCCAATCGACATAATTAGGTCCAGTTAACTTGTTATTTTTCAATATAGTAGCTAATGGGTTGAAAACCATATCGAATACTATAATTAAACAGACAACATTTTTGTTATCAAATTTAGAATTTCAAAAACAAGGAAATTCTAACAATTATTGACTTTCCTCAAAATAATAATTTTAATCCACCAACATCTCATTCACCGGGATTCTCACAAGCCATGATAGTGTGGACGTTTACGCTAACCCACATTCGTTTGAGAAAAACCAAGTTCATTAACTACACTATCTAACCAAATGATCTATTGATCAATGTAGCTAATAGTCGGTGCTTTCAGCTATACAAATAAGCATGTAACCTCGATGAGAGGAATACTGCAGATCATACACTAAGTGTGTGCTATTACGTGACTTCTGAGTTTGTTACCTCGGGATAGTGCGCCTCAGATGGAGAGGGTGTCGCATTTCTTCTAGTTAAACTTACTCTAGTCATTTTACTCAGAAATTCATAATCTAGCGATCTCGGGGTTGGACTCATCCGAATGGAGGAAGGCCCTAATACCAACACGCAAGCCCACCCACATCGCATATGAACTCGTAATGGTGGCTGTGGAGATATTAAACCAACCCACTCCCACTTAGATTTCCAAATAGAGGGTTTTTTCGGTTTTAACATGCAATTAACTAATCCTAAGTTATATGCAACAATAAAACCATCATGCCTTAAAATCATGCATCTAAAATACAGCATAAAAATTAAAGCACAAAAATTAAAATAATAAATACGGGAAATAAATGTGAAAATTAAATTTCTCGACTATTATGGTATTAATCGCTTTCATCTTCTGCCTTGATCTCGTGTCCCGTCACGCAACTCGATGGATTGAGTCTTGCTCTTGAAAAACAAAAACTGGAGAAAAAACGGGCAAAAAAAGCGACCCGAACGGGCTGCGCATGGCAATTGTTGCGCTCTGCTACCGCACGCTGGTGCAGTAAACTGTTGCGCCACGCGACACGGTGCTGCTGCTACCGGCGATTGTCGGCTGCGGCTCCCGCCGGTGAGTTGTCGCTAGCGCCGCCCCTTGCCACCAATCCCTCATTCGCTTCTTCCTATGCTATTTGGTCTTCTTGTTATTCGTTCTGGGTTTTCCTGGGTTTCTACGAATTAACGATAACCCAAAACCCACGAATTCAAGTTGCCCACCATAACGCCTTCGATTACAAAAATCAATTCTCCTACTACAAGGCTATCTAGGAAAATTAAAGAATCGAAATTACAAAGAGAAAATCCTACTACATATTTGATATAATCCTACACGGCTTCTAACGCGTGGTTATACTATTACAAACATTCAAAATAAAATCAAATCTGGACATGTCCCGGAGTTTAATTAAAACCCATACAAACGTAACCATAATAGTCGGGATTTCTTAACCACCTGCCAATAAAACCATGTAGTAAATCAAACAAGAACAAAACCCAAAACCAGGCTCTGATACCAATTAAAATATTATCTGCCCGGGACTAGCCAAAAACTCACTTTCGTGCTATGCATTCCAGAATCAGAATCTCTGGCCAGGCCTAGACGCTAGCACAATTGCTATTCCAACCCTTTTGAAATAACATTGCGCAGGATCTGGGTTTGCCCTTATTCGATTTACCACGCAACAAAAATTCTTAATAATAGTGGAACCATAAGAATTACCTATTGAAGCGTTCACTCAGGTGATTCTCTTGTATGCCTCAAGACTTTGCTTGTATGTTGTGTGGGCAGCAATCTAACTAGCAATTTGATCTACTAATCACCACAATCCACCTGCTAGAAAAATTCTAACACCACTGCACCTGGCGCGTACAATCCATGCACCGCCAGGAGAGAGAGAAAGCCACACACAAGCTGCTAAAAACTGAAGAAAATTCGGCAGCCTTAAGGCTTACGAAATCCAAAAATTAGAGAAAGAATTTTCTCTCTCTAGGATTTTTCTCTCTCTAAGTTTTCTTGTCTTGAAAACTTATGAATTGTATATTGTGGAATAGCTAATCCCTTGTCTACATATAGAGTTACAAGAGAGAGCCCAAGTTGGTTTAGGATTGGCCTTTCTATTGGGTTTCTGTTTCCTTCAATCATGTTCCTGGATTGATACACATCCAATTGATACAGGAATTCACTTATCCCCAATCCAGTTCCTGGTATGATTCACAACCAACTGACACAAGGATTAATTAATTACTTAATTAATTAAATATACCTTTGTCAATAACCCAATACATAATTAATCGTACCACTAACGGATAGCAAATACCTATATTATTCAAGTTCAATAATGCCCCGGGCATATCTATATGATTCAATTAGTTTTGACAAACCAATTATCCGAATCACATAATAACCTAAACCGACAGTTTATCCAAAGCTGTCTCGGTTACGAACATCATTTATATATTATGTCTTTTAGCCAATGATAAGATCTACTGTGTCACACAAGACACCTCATCATCTAACTACATAATATAAATGGACAAATAATGCAAAACAAGATATAACCAAAACATAAATCGATATATTTACTAGGAAAATGTACAATACAAGCATAGCTTATGTATTCAACTCCAACATACTTCACCATGGAGGCTGAGTACGTTGCCACATTAGAGGCAGCGAAATAAGCTGTATGGCTCAGGAACTTCCTAGTGGACTTATATGTGATCCCTGAGTTGTCGAGGTCTATCACAGTTTACTGTGATAACAATGGTGCAGTTGCTAACTCAAGGGAACCACGAGCCCACAAGACGAGTAAACACATAGATAGCAAATACCACCTGATACGAGAGATCGTAAAGAGGGAAGACGTGACCATGACCAAAATAGCATCAGGAGACAACCTTACAGATCCTTTCACAAAGCCATTAACCCCAAACGTTTTTGAGAGACATGTGGAGGGCATGGGAGTCAGATTCTTAAGGGAGCCATCTGAGTGAGCTTTAAGAGTGTTCTGTACCTTTCATTATGACAGCAGTGTAATAAAGTGGGTTGAACAATGTTTTTGTACTTCAGAGCGTAGCATTGAGTATTAGTGAGAGATTGTTAGTTTTGAATACTAGAAAGCTATTTGCTTGTATCAAAAACTAATACCCAGTTGACATATCATTTTGTTTCAATATTAAATTTGTTCTATTATATCATAGAACTAGATAACGAGGTGTATTGATTAAAAGATGTATATCATAGAAAAGCACAGTGGATCTCGTTATTGGTTAAAGTATTAATATATATAAAAAGATGCTCGTAACTGAGATAGTCTAAACATACTATCGGTATAGGTTATCGTGTGATTTGAAAATTAGTTTGTCTAGACTAATTAAATCATACAGATGTACCCGGGCATATTGAGCATGACCAGTTTGGATTGAATTAACTTGTACTGATTGGCTTAGTTAATTCTATCATAGTATCCCGAGATTGGAGCGGGCATGAAAGTTGGATATCTATGCTTTGATTTGCAAAAGGGTACGGTCAATTGAGGTCTATATCTCGGTAAGTTGGGTATGCGGTGTTTAGCTTCTTTATGTGTCGTTACTAGTCAAAGGAATCTGTGTACCGGTTCACCGGGTTGATGGTGTTCCTGAGATGAGCTTGTGAGGTTTATTATACCAAATCTGGCCAGTGGACTTTATGTCCAGTATAATAAGAAAGTTGCGTGGTACTAATCTCAGATACCGAGAAGTCGATGAATTAATTTGTCAGTAAATTAATGAACCGATGAGCACTAGATCTTTGATGTAGGGAGATATAAGAATAATAAAGTGAGCACGATGTAAAGTTATTTTTGAGCGGTAGTTCCATAATTGGTCCGTTAGTGGTACGACTAATTATGCGTTTGACTAATCGACAAAGTGAATTAATTAATTCTAAAGGATTAATTAATTTAATTGAAAAAGTGGGTTATTCAAAATAATCCTAAGGGTTCGATTAAATTTAATTAACGAAGTGAATTAAGAAATTAATTTGAAAGGCTCGATTGGATTTGAATAGTCTAGGGAATACTAAGGGGTCAACGAAAGTGAAACATTAAGGCCCAACTCAAAAGCCCACTAAGTCTTCCTTGAAACTCCTATAAATAGCTTAAGATAGGCACACAAGACATAAGAAACCTTTGTAGGCAAATTAGCCTTAGAGTGAGAAAGTCAAGCCTAGAGAGAGAACTTCATCTCCTTCGTTAAGATTTTTCTTTCGAAGTCGGTTTGTGATCTTTCTTGTTTAAGAAACTCAAGCCCATATCTAGAGAACCTAAGTGACCCATTGGTTTCGATTTTTCCTGCCAATTTTTTAGATCCGCTGCCGCGCCACCTCAGTTTGCGCACCAATTCCGGTGACTATTTTGAGTGACCGGTTTTGGGTCTTTTAGGGTGGCATTTCCTTTGGGCTTTGATCCTTTTGTTGCACTAATCCTTTATCTCGTTCCTTTGGGTTTGCCAAAGTCTAGATCTACAAGAAAAGGTCATTCTTAAAGTGAATTTTCAGATTATGATCAGTTTTTGGGCTAAATCTGTTTTTTAGATTTGTGAGTTTCTTGAAGTGGGTTTCATTGGATTTCTTTATTAGTGCTTTTAGCCACCTCGTAGTCACTTTCCCACCCAAGTTTGAGGTTGTTTGGAGTTATTCTAGGAACTCTCCAGTGGGTTTAGCGGGTTTTCTTCATTTGCGAGGGGCACGTTTCAAAGGTATAATCTTTAAAGGTGTCTGCTTTAATTTATATATTCAAGTTTTACGTGTCGTTTTAATAGGTCGAATTAGTATAAGCCTAGATCCTTTCTGGGGAAATGAATTTTAGCCTGAGCCAGATCGAAAGTCTCCGATTTCAGAATGCATTGCACTAAAGTGAGATTCTCGGTTTAGCCCGGGCTAGTTATGTTCCAGCGCAGCTTCCTGGGCAAGCTTCGTTTGGGCAGATTTTGTGTTTTTCAAAGTGGGTTTCTTGTGGGTTTCTTGTTCGTTGCTAGATACACCCCGTAGATAGTTGCCCACACGACTTCGAGGGTTGTTGGAGTTATTCGAGGGATTCTCTTATGGATTTCAATTGGTTTTATTATTTGCTTTGAGGACACGCTTCAAAGGTATAATCTTTATGTTCCACTTTAAATTAAAGATTTAATTTTTAGCACGTCATTTAATAGATCTAACAAGTATAAGCCTAGATCCGCTTATGGGAAATGATTTTAGAGTTTGGGCTCGATCGAAAGTCTCCGATTTTGGAATGCATAGCATAAAGTGAGATTTTTAGTTTAACCCAGACCAGATCTGTTTCCTTCAAATTGGTATCAGAGATAAGGTTTTGGCTTTATACTTGTTCGATTTATTACACGGCTTTGTCAGCTTTATTTTCAGGTGGTTATTATTCCCGGCTATTATGGTTTTAAATTCATTTATAAAGCCCGGGACATTTCTGGGCTCGTTTTATTTTGAATGTGAATGGGTATAATAGTAATAACCACGAGCTCGAACCCGTGTAGGATTAGATTAACTCTTGTAGTAGGATTTATTCTAAATGTCGTCTTTATTTTCTTAGAAAGCCTTGTATTTAGGAATTTATGTAAAATGACGAAGACGTTATTTTGCTTTACTCATATTCGTGGGTTTAGATTTATCGTAATTTTGGATGATACCTAATTACGTAGAAAATCGAGAAAACCCAAATGAATTAGAAGGAATCCAAATAACGAGTGGGAACGATAACACGACGGGACGTGTCAACAAGGCGTAAAAAGGAAGCAACGATCGAGAGAGCCATAATAGTTGGGGAATATTTCATAATGAATTTATTTCCCGTTTTATGTCATTGTTGTTGCTTGTGTGTTTTTGTTTTATATTTTTATGCATGATAGAAAATAAACGGTTTTATGGGTGCAAATTACTAAAGTTAGAAATGACTAAAGTTAAGACGTTGCATGTTAAAACCAGTAAAAATCCTCAATTTTAAGAATCTAAGTGGGACTGGATTATGTTATATCCCCATGGCCTCCATTACAAATTCATATGTGATGTGGATGGACTTGTGCGTGGCATTAGGGCCTTCCTTGAAAGATTATCTATCCGGGCCCAGTAAAAAATTCACTTTCATGCTATGCATTCAAGAATCAGAACTCTTGACTAGGCCTAAGCTCTAGCACAATCGCTATTCCAATCCTTGCTTGAAATAACATTGCGCAGGATCTTAGCTTCTACTTGTTCGATCTGCCACGCAACAATAAATTCCTAAATAAAGCGGAAGTTTAAGAATTACCTCTTGAAGCGTGTACTTAGGTGATCCTTTGTATGACTCAATACTAGCTCGTACGTTGTGTGGGAAACGAACCAACGATCAGCAATACACCACAAAACACTCGCCGAAAAAACCAACAAACACTGACACCCTGCGCGTAGCTTGCACGCTCCGCCGTCGACCGGGATTCTGAAGGAAAACTGAACAAGCCCGGGCTAAATCGAAAACCTCACTTTCGTGCTATGCATTCCAGAATCGGAAGCTTTCGACCAAGCTCAGGCTCAAATTAGTTTACCCATGAACGGATCTAGGCTTATACTTATTTAATTTACTAATCGGGACACAAAAAATTAAATATTTAATTAAAGCGAAACTTAAATATTATACCTTTTGTAGCGAAGTCCCTCGATTAAAGAATACCAAATAAAATCTGCAACGATTTCCAAAAGAAATCCAATCGATTCTCCTTAGAAATCCCGAATATTGGGTGGGCAATAATCTAACGGGATTTGCTAACTAAGCCGATGAGAATTACCAAAAGGGGCTGCCCGAATTTCTCCAAAATTAACCAAAAAACTGGTTCAATCAAACTGCAAACTAGCTGCTCAATTAAATCTGGCCCGCCGTGAAAAACAATTGCGAACCTAGCTGCTTAACTTAGCTGCTCAATTTCGAACCTAGCTGCTCAATTAAATCTAGCCCGCCGTGAAGAACAATTGCGAACCTAGCAGCTTAATAAGCTATGTACTTAGCTGCTCAAAATTAATCTACCCGCCGAGAATACTCTAGCAACTGCCGCTGCCAACCACACTGTTGCGCAAGTCCGAGAAAACCCAACCAAAACTGGAGCATCAGCCTCGATCTGTACGGATGTTTCCACGGATCACTCTACAAACATGTAGAAGATCATGACGTGAATAACACCTGGATCAGAGCGCCGATTCTCAACAGCCCAGCCGTAAAAAAAACTTGCAGCAGAAAAAAAAACAGCGGCGGCAGTTCCGCTAGAAAACCCTGTTCTATAAAACCCAGCGAGAATAATGTCCAGCAACTATCAAAGATGGAACCTTTTGGTTGGAGAATGATTCGGGAGAAATAAAGGACTGGGTGACTCCGAGAAAGATTCAATCTTTTGTTCAAATCTCTCTCTAACCCCTTTCTTTCTTTGCAAGACAAATTTCTTGTCTTTCAAGCCACACTTCTAATTTCTTAGGGCTAAAGCTTTCTATTTATAGAAGCTCGATTGGAGACCTAATGGGCTCTCGAGTTAGGCCTTTAAATTTGACTTTCGTTGACCGCTAAGTCTTCCCGACTAATCAACTCCAATCGACCCTTTTAAATTAATTTATTTAATCCACTTTGTTAATTTAATTTAATCGAACCCTTAGAATTAATTAATTCAAAATAGAATTAATTTCTAAATTCACTTCGTCGATCAAATATTAATTAAACCCTTCGGATTAATTAATTTACCTTGTCGATTAGTCAAACGCATAATCGGTCGTACCACTAACGGACCAATTATGGAACTACCGCTCGAAAACGACTTTACATCGCGCCATTATTATTTCTTCTATCTCCCCACATTAAAAATCTAGTGCTCGTCGATTTATCAATTTACTGAAAAATTAATTCACCGACTTCTTGGTTTCCGAGATTAGTACCACTCGACCTTTTATTATACCGAACATAAAGTTCACTGGCCAGGTTTAGTATAATAACCTTACGAGCTCATCTCGGGAGCACCATCAACCCGGCGAACCGGTACGTGGATTCCTCCGACTAGCAACGGCACGCAAGAAGCTAAACACCGCATACCCAACTTACCGAGGTATTGGCCTCAATTGACCTCACTCTTTGGCAAATCAAAGCATAAGACACCCAACCCTCACGCCCGTCCCAATCTCGGGATTGAGAGACGGAATACTAGGACCAAATTGACTACGTCGATCAGTACAAGTCAATTCTATCCAAACTGGTCATGCTCAATATGCCCCGGGCATATCTGTGTGATTTAAACTAGTCTAGATAAACCAATTTCCAAACCACACAATAACCTATACCAATAGTATGTTCAGACTATCTCGGTTACGAGCATACTTTTTATATATCAATACTTTAACCAATAACGGTATCTACTGTGTTTGTCGACACCCCGTTATCTAGTTCTATGATATAAAGGAACAGATTTATACTGAAACAAAATGATATGTCATCTGTGGATATTAGTTTTTGATACAAGCCATAGCTTTTCTGTATTCAAAACTAACAATCTCCCACTAATACTCAAAGCTATGCTAAGAAGTACAAAAACTGTCCAACCCGCTATTACACTGCTGTCATAATGAAATCTCCAAAACACCTTTAAGCTCACTGACTTGGCTCTCTCAAGAATCTGACTCCCATGCCCTCCACATGCCTCTCAAAGACCTTTGGGGTCAATGGCTTGGTGAAAGGATCTGCAAGGTTGTCCTCTGAAGCTATCTTGGCCACGATCACGTCTCCCCTCTTTACGATCTCTCGTATCAGGTGGTACTTGCGCTCTATGTGTTTACTCGCCTTATGGGCTCGTGGTTCCCTTGAGTTAGCAACTGCACCATTGTTATCACAATAAACTGTGATAGACCTAGGCAACTCTGGAACCACATCCAAGTCCATCAGGAAGCTCATGAGCCATACAGCCTCTTTCGCTGCCTCTGAAGCGGCAACGTACTCGGCCTCCATGGTAGAGTCCGCCACGCATTTCTGCTTGACACTCTTCCATACTATGGCTCCACCTCCCAGAGTAAACACAAACCCAGAGGTAGACTTACTCTTGTCCATATCTCCTTGAAAGTCCGAATCTGTGTAACCCAATGGTACAAGCTCCTGCGCTCTATAAACTAGGACATAATCTCTCCTCCTGCGCAAGTACTTGAGAATGCATTTTACTGCCTCCCAGTGAGCCTTCCCAGGGTTACTCTGATATCTGCTAACCATGCCAACGGCAAAGCAAATATCAGGCCTCGTGCACAACATAGCATACATGAGGCTACCCACTGCAGAAGCATAGGGTACCGCCTTCATGGCATCTATCTCCTCAGCAGTCTTAGGACACTGCTCCTTAGACAAATGCACTCCATGCCTGAAAGGTAGTGAACCCTTCTTGGAGTTCTGCATGTTAAAACGGGCCAGAATCGTGTCTTTGTAGGATGCCTGTGAGAGAGTCAGAGAACGTCTCCTACGATCTCGAATAATCTTGATCCCAAGGATATGTCCAGCCTCTCCCAAATCCTTCATATCGAATTGCCTGGATAGCCATGCCTTTACGTCTGACAACACCTTCTTACTGTTGCCAATAAGAAGAATGTCATCTACATAAAGTACGAGGAACACCACTATCTCACCATCACGCCTGCAATAAACACACTGCTCATCCGGAGACTGAGTAAATCCATAGGACTGTATAACCTCATCAAAACGAATGTTCCAAGATCTGGATGCTTGCTTAAGTCCATAAATGGACCTCCTAAGCCTACATACCTTGTGCTCTTGGCCCTTAACAATGAAGCCCTCTGGTTGCTGCATAAAGATGGTCTCCTCAAGACTTCCATTAAGGAAAGCTGTCTTGACGTCCATCTGCCATATCTCATAATCCATATGAGCAGCTATGGCCAAGAGAATCCGGATCGACTTAAGTATAGCTACCGGGGAAAAGGTCTCCTCATAATCGATCCCTTCTTTCTGAGTATACCCCTTCGCCACAAGCCTAGCCTTGAAGGTCTCAACCCTCCCGTCAGATCCTCTCTTTCGCTTGTAGACCCATTTGCACCCAATAGGCCTAAACCCATCAGGAAGGTCTACCAGCTCCCAGACTTGATTTGAGTCCATAGAACCCATCTCAGCAATCATCGCTCTCTGCCAAGAATCTGCATCTTTATCCTGGAGAGCCTCATTGTAGTTAACTGGGTCTGGTTCATGAGCACCAGGGATAAAGTCCGAAGACTCACCCAAACCCATGTACCTCTCGGGCTGTCTCACAGCCCTCCCACTACGACGAGGTGCAGCCTGTGTAAGAGCATCATCTGTGATAGTGCGTGCAGTTTCCTGTGGTGTGTCTTCCTGTACGTGTGCATCTGGAATAGTGGACTGACTTCTAAGCTCTTTCAATACTACCTTGCTGCTTGACTTGTGATCTAAAATATAGTCCTCCTCAAGAAATCTGGCATTGGTGCTGACCACCACCTTCTGATCCTGAGGACTATAGAATAAACCACCTCTCGTTCCTTTGGGGTAGCCTACAAACAGCATAACCTTAGATCTCGCCTCTAACTTGCCTGCATATGCCTCGAGCACATGTGCTGGACAACCCCAAATCCTGAGATGTCTCAGAGTAGGCTTACGCCCACCCCACAACTCTACTGGGGTCGTAGGCACAGACTTAGATGGAACAAGGTTGAGGATAAAACATGCTGTCTCTAAGGCATAACCCCAAAACGAGGTAGGCAACTCACTGTAACTCATCATCGATCTAACCATCTCCATAAAAGTCCTATTCCTCCTCTCTGCTACACCATTCTACTGGGGTGTGCCAGGTGCAGACAACTGGGTCTGAATACCCTCCTCTGACAAATAGGTCCTAAATTCACTAGAGAGGTATTCGCCACCGCGATCAGACCGCAGTGACTTGATACTCTTACCCAGATGGTTCTCAACCTCTGCCTTGAATTCTCTGAACTTGCCAAAGCATTCAGACTTGTGGCGCATCAGGTATATGTATCCATATCTAGAGTAATCATCCGTGAAAGTCACGAAATACTCATAACCACCTCTAGCCTGAACTGACATAGGCCCACACACGTCAGAATGAATCAGCTCTAAAACCTCTTTGGCCCTATACCCCTTTGCCTTAAAAGGCCTTTTGGTCATTTTACCCTCCAAACAGGACTCACAGGTTGAATAGTTATCAATATCTAGTAAGTCCAAAGACCCACTCTTGACCAACCTTTGAATCCTACTAAGGTTGATATGACCTAGTCTCAGGTGCCAAAGATAAGTCTGATTCAAAGGGGAAGATTCCTTTCTCTTATTATGATTCAGTGATGAGTTACTAGTTTCTGTGTTTTGCATGGGGAGTAAGTCTTGATTAAAAACAGATTGTCAACCAATGTACCGGAACATATAAGTTTCTGGCATTTTCTTATAAAAACCGAACCATCAGAAAATACACACTTATAACCATCCAAAACAAGTTTCGAAACTGAAAGCAAGTTCTTTCGAAAACTAGGTACATAAAGACAATCCTTCAAATATAAAATAGAGTCTGAAAAGTAAAGACTAATAACTCCCACTGCAGCCACAGAAACTCTGGTAGTATCCCCAAGGTAGACCTGCAACTCTCCCTCTCTAAGCAGCCGGGTCACTTGGAACCCCTGTAAAGAATTACAAACGTGATCAGTGGCTCCCGAATCCACACACCAAGTATCCGTGGGAATCGCCGCTAAACACGTCTCAGTGACTAGGGAAAATTTACACGTACCTCGAGGCTTTGGGCAGTCCTTCTTCCAATGTCCCACTTTGCCACATCTGAAGCATTTTCCTCTCGGCTTCTGCTTCTTGGCAATGCCCGCCTTGGGTCCATGACTGGCTCCTGCCTTCTGGCCTCTCTTCCTCTTTTGCTTCCTGGCTTTGGGCCCAGCAGAGGAACCTGAGGGACCAACAGTAGCCAAGGCTTGCTTCTTCTCTGCGAAGAGGCTCTCAGCAGACACCAATGCAGTCATGAGCTCAGAAAGTGAATATGAGAGATTCCCCATATTATAGTTCAATCGAAACTGCTCAAAACTGGGAGGCAAGCTCTGAAGGATGATATCGACCTGGGTTTCCCCATCAATCTCACCTCCCAATACCTCGATCTCATTGATGCAACCAATCATGTCCAGTACGTGATCTCTCACTGAAGTGCCCTCAGCCATCTTAGCATTCATGAGTTTCCTCATAGCTGACTGCTTGGCTGCCCTGCCCTGATGTCCAAACATCTCCCTGAGGTTGAGCATCATATCGTAGGCTGAGGTCATCAACTGATGCTGGTGCTGCAGTACACTTGACATGGAAGCCAAGATGTAGCACCTGGTCATCTCATTAGCTTTCTGCCACCTCGTATATGGCTCTCGCTGCTCAGGTGTGGCATCCTCACTGGGCTTAGGGGGACACTTCTCAGTGAGCACGTACTTATAACCCTCGGCGGTTAGGACAATGTCCAGGTTTCGTTTCCAATCAATGTAATTAGGACCGGTGAGTTTGTTTTGGTTCAGAATGACAGCTAGCGGGTTGAACGACATATCAACTGAAAATAATGAAAAAAACATGTCTCAGTATACTTTTCGAAAATATTAAAAAATCCTCAGAAAAGAAATATAATCTTCTACCGATATCTCTCCCACCGGGATTAACGCAGGTCACGATGGGTGAACGTCTACGCCAACCCACATTCGTTCGAGAAGAACCGAAGTTCATTAATTTCATTATCTGACCAACGATCTTATGATCAATGAAATTAATAGTCGATAATTTTAGCCGTACACGTAAATAGCGTTACCTCGATGGGAGGGATACTATAAACAGTACACTAAGTGTATGCCATTACGTGACTTCTAAGTTTGTTACTTAGGGTACTAATGCGCCTCGGATGGCGAGGGTGTCGCAACTTTTCCCAATTAAACGCACTATAGTCATCCCTTTAGAAATTCATTCCAGCGATATCTGTGATTGAAAACTCATCCGTTGGGGAAGCCGTTTAACCACATCGCCAATGAACTCGTAATGGAGGCCATGGGGCTATTAACCAACCCGCTCCCACTTAGATTTTTAAAATAATTTCAATTCGCCCTAGTTTTCTCGGTTTTCCATTTCGGTTTTCTACGTAATTAGGAATCACCCAAAAATTACGATAAACCAAAATCCGAGTTTTCTCAGTTTTCTACGTAATTAGGAATCACCCAAAATTACGATAAAACAAAACCCCACGTAATTAAGAATCACCCAAAATTACGATTAAACCAAAACTTGCGAATATAATTAAGTTTGAGGATTTTTACGTTTTAACATGCAATATCTTAACTATGGATATTCGCACCCATAAAACCGTTGGAGTTTTAATATGCGAATAATCTACCTTAGTTAATTGCACATTACCTTTTTTAAAAAACTTTTGGTTTGAATTTCGTTCATGCAAAATAAAACGAAAATCACACAATCAACGAAAAAATCATAAATACGGGAAATTAAATAAAATAAAATTTCCCGACTATTATGGCCTTCTCTATTGTTGATTCTTTGACGCCTCGGTGACACTTCCCGTCGTGTCGCTCCCACTCGTTATTTGGATTCCTCTCGATTCGCCCGGGTTTTCTCGGTTTATTCCGTAATTAGGAATCACCCAAAATTACAATAAACCAAAACCCGCGAATATAAGTTACCCAAAATAACGTCTTCGTCATAGTACAAAAATTCCTATATACAGAGGCGTTTTTCTAGGAATTTAAAGACGACATGATTAGATCAAATCCTACTACAAGATTTTTCTAATCCTACACGGCTTCCAGCTCGTGGTTATTACTATTACAGAAATTTCCATTCAAAATTAAAACGAGCCCGGACATGTCCCGGGGTTTATGAATGAAAATTAAATTTCTACCATAATAGCCGGGAAACCAATAACCACCTGTTTATACATTTTGACAAAAAAAAAAATACTAATGCCAAAATAAAGCCGTGTAATAAATCAAACAAGTATAAGACCGAAACCAACGCTCTGATACCAATTTGAAGGAAAACTGAACAAGCCCGGGCTAAATCGAAAACCTCACTTTCGTGCTATGCATTCCAGAATCGGAAGCTTTCGACCAAGCTCAGGCTCAAATTAGTTTACCCATGAACGGATCTAGGCTTATACTTATTTAATTTACTAATCGGGACACAAAAAATTAAATCTTTAATTAAAGCGGAACTTAAAGATTATACCTTTTGTAGCGAAGTCCCTCGATTAAAGAATACCAAATAAAATCTGCTACGATTTCCAAAAGAAATCCAATCGATTCTCCTTAGAAATCCCGAATATTGGGTGGGCAATAATCTAACGGGATTTGCTAACTAAGCCGATGAGAATTACCAAAAGGGGCTGCCCGAATTTCTCCAAAATTAACCAAAAAACTGGTTCAATCAAACTGCAAACTAGCTGCTCAATTAAATCTGGCCCGCCGTGAAAAACAATTGCGAACCTAGCTGCTTAACTTAGCTGCTCAATTTCGAACCTAGCTGCTCAATTAAATCTGGCCCGCCGTGAAGAACAATTGCGAACCTAGCAGCTTAATAAGCTATGTACTTAGCTACTCAAAATTAATCTACCCGCCGAGAATACTCTAGCAACTGCCGCTGCCAACCACACTGCTGCGCAAGTCCGAGAAAACCCAACCAAAACTGGAGCATCAGCCTCGATCTGTACGGATGTTTCCACGGATCACTCTACAAACATGTAGAAGATCATGATGTGAATAACACCTGGATCAGAGCGCCGATTCTCAACAGCCCAGCCGTAAAAAAAACTTGCAGCAGAAAAAAAAACAGCGGCGGCAGTTCAGCTAGAAAACCCTGTTCTATAAAACCCAGCGAGAATAATGTCCAGCAACTATCAAAGATGGAACCTTTTGGTTGGAGAATGATTCGGGAGAAAGAAAGGACTGGGTGACTCCGAGAAAGATTCAATCTTTTGTTCAAATCTCTCTCTAACCCCTTTCTTTCTTTGCAAGACAAATTTCTTGTCTTTCAAGCCACACTTCTAATTTCTTAGGGCTAAAGCTTTCTATTTATAGAAGCTCGATTGGAGACCTAATGGGCTCTCGAGTTAGGCCTTTAAATTTGACTTTCGTTGACCGCTAAGTCTTCCCGACTAATCAACTCCAATCGACCCTTTTAAATTAATTTATTTAATCCACTTTGTTAATTTAATTTAATCGAACCCTTAGAATTAATTAATTCAAAATAGAATTAATTTCTAAATTCACTTCGTCGATCAAATATTAATTAAACCCTTCGGATTAATTAATTTACCTTGTCGATTAGTCAAACGCATAATCGGTCGTACCACTAACGGACCAATTATGGAACTACCGCTCGAAAACGACTTTACATCGCGCCATTATTATTTCTTCTATCTCCCCACATTAAAAATCTAGTGCTCGTCGATTTATCAATTTACTGACAAATTAATTCACCGACTTCTTGGTTTCCGAGATTAGTACCACTCGACCTTTTATTATACCGAACATAAAGTTCACTGGCCAGGTTTAGTATAATAACCTTACGAGCTCATCTCGGGAGCACCATCAACCCGGCGAACCGGTACGTGGATTCCTCCGATTAGCAACGACACGCAAGAAGCTAAACACCGCATACCCAACTTACCGAGGTATTGGCCTCAATTGACCTCATTCTTTGGCAAATCAAAGCATAAGACACCCAACCCTCACGCCCGTCCCAATCTCGGGATTGAGAGACGGAATACTAGGACCAAATTGACTACGTCGATCAGTACAAGTCAATTCTATCCAAACTGGTCATGCTCAATATGCCCCGGGCATATCTGTGTGATTTAAACTAGTCTAGATAAACCAATTTCCAAACCACACAATAACCTATACCAATAGTATGTTCAGACTATCTCGGTTACGAGCATACTTTTTATATATCAATACTTTAACCAATAACGGTATCTACTGTGTTTGTCGACACCCCGTTATCTAGTTCTATGATATAAAGGAACAGATTTATACTGAAACAAAATGATATGTCATCTGTGGATATTAGTTTTTGATACAAGCCATAGCTTTTCTGTATTCAAAACTAACAGATTCCACCACCGACCGTGCACACAAAACCCGAGTAGAAGTCTTGAGAATTAATTTTATTCTCTTTTCTCTCTCTAGCTTTCTCTGTCTAAGTTTCTTAAGTTATGAAACTTATGAATTGTGTATTGTGAATTGCTAATCTCTTGTCTATTTATAAAGTTACAAGAGAAACCCCAAGTTGGTTTAGGATTGTCCTTCCTAATGGGTATAGTTAATTAATTAGTTTCCAAATCCAATTAGGTAACAAATCTAATTGATTTCTAAATCCAATTAGATTTCCTAATCTCTACCATTTCCTAATTCTAATTGAAATTTAAGACTTAATTAATGAATTAATTAATTCCACTTTGTTAATTATTTAATTAACCCTTAGGAATAATTAATTAAATAATTAATTTTACTTTATCATTTAACCTACTACATAATTAATCATACCACTAACGGATTAATTATGGCACTACCATCCTACACCAGAATTGCTTCAGGAACAACTAAATTAATTATTTTAATCTCCCCACATCAAAGATATATTGCTCGTTAATTTATTAATTTACTGATAAATTAATTAATTAACTTCTTATAATCCGAGATTTGTACAACTCGACCTTTTTACTATACCAGACAAAAGTTCACCAGCTGGGTTTAATATAATAAACATAACAAGCTCATCTAGGGAGCACCATCACCCCGAACGCACGGTTTTCTTTCGACAAACAATAGCACACTAGGCAACTAAACACGCGCACCTAACCTACCGAGACTATTGGCCACAAATGACCTCACTCTTTGGCATATCAAAGTACACTATGTCTAATCCTCATACCTGCTCAATCTAGGGATTTAGAGATAGAATACTAGGAACGAATAATCTAATAAATGAGTACAAGACAATTCATCCTAAATGGTCAAGTTCAATATGCCCCGGGCATATCTATATGATTCAACCAGTTTAGACAAACCAATTTCTGAAACACATAATAACCTAAACCGACAGTATGTCCAAAACTGTCTTGGTTACGAACTTCATTTATATATTATGTCTTTTAAACAATGATGAGATCTATTGTGTCATGCCAGACACCTCATCATCTAATTGCATAATATAAATGAACGATATATGAAGAAACATATATATAAACAATTTAACTAAAATATTCAATTGATATATAAAACTGGGAAATAGTTTAATATAAACAAAGCTTTAGTATTTAAACCCAACAATCTCTCACTAATACTTAAGCTGCGCTTCAAGTATAAAACTACATTAATCCTACAACTACAATACAACTAGAAAAACTATCATGGCTCTACTAAGTATCTGATCACCATGCCCTCCACGAGAGCCTCAAAGACTTTTGCAATCAATGTCATCATGAATGGATTTGCTGCAAGGTTATCTTACGATGCTATCTTTGCCATGACCACATCTTCCCTCTTGACGATATCTCGTATTAGGTGGTACTTACGCTGTACATGCTTACTTGCCTTGTGGGCTAGTGGTTCCTTCAAGTTTACTACTGCGCCATTGTTATCAAAGTACACTATGATTGACTTCTGCAAACCAGGAATCACGTCTAAGTCCACTAGGAAGTTCTTGAGCCACACTACTTCTTTCGCTGCCTCTGATGCTACAATGTATTCAGCCTCTATAGTAGAGTCTGCCACGCATTTCTGCTTGATACTCCGTCATACTATGGCTCCACCTCCCAAAGTAAACACATAACCTGAGGTAGACTTGCTCTTATCCATGTTGACTTGGAAATATGAATCTGTGTAACCCCAGGTTACCAACTTAGGCGCCAGATAGACCAACACTTGGTCTCTCATTCTACACGAATACTTGAGAATGCATTTTACTGTCTCCCAATGAGCTTTCCCGGGATTACTCTAATATCTACTTACAATGCCAACAGTATAACCGATATCAGGCCTCGTACATAACATTGCATACATGAGATTTCCTACTGCAAAAGTATAAAGAACTCTCTTCATGGCTTCTATCTCCTCGATAGTCTTTGGAGACTGCTCTTTAGATAGATACACTCCATGTCTAAAAGATAGAAAACCTTTCTTGAAGTTCTGCATGTTAAAATGAGCCAGAATCGTGTCTATGTATGAAGCTTGAGACAGCGTTAGCGAACGTTTCCTACGATCTCAAATTATCTTGATCCCAAAGATATGTCCCAATTCTCCTAAGTCTTTCATATCAAACTGTTTGGACAGCCATGCCTTTACATCTGATAACACTTTCTTAATGTTGCCAATTAGTAAAATGTCATCTATGTAAAGCACAAGAAACACAACCGCATTTCCATCACGTCTGCGGTACACTAATTGTTTATCCGGGCACTTCGTAAATCCGTATGATTGGATTACCTAATCAAACTAGATGTTCTAAGATCTGGATGCCTGTTTAAGTTAGTAAATGGACCTTTTAAGCCTGCAAACCTTATGCTCTTGGCCATTTTCAACGAATCCCTCTGGTTGCTGCATGAAGATGGTTTCCTCAAGACTTCCATTAAAGAAAGCTGTCTTGACATTTATCTGCCATATCTCATAATCTAAATGAGCAGCTATAGCCAAGAGAATCTATATTGACTTAAGCATGGCCACCGGGGAGAAGGTTTCCTCATTATCGATTCCCTTTTTCTGAGTATACCCCTTGACCACAAGCTTAGCGATTTTAACCTTTCCTTCAGTTCCTCTCTTGCGTTTGTAGACCCACTTACATCCAATGGGTTTGAAACCATCAGGCAGGTTCACAAGCTCCTAAACTTGATTGTGGTCCATCGACTCCATCTCGGGTATCATTGCTTTTTGTCAAGATTCTGTATATTTATCTCGGAGAGCCTCATTGTAGTTCACCAGATCCGGTTCAGGCACGCCTGGGATGAAGTCAGAGGCTTCTCCTATGCTAATAAACCTATCGTGTTATTTCACAACTCTCCCACTACGACGAGGCACCACCTGTGTAGGCGCATCATCTGTGATATCTTATGCAGTATGTGGTATATCTACTTGTGCTGGTACATCAGGATTATCAGATTGCTTTCTAAGTTCTTCTAGTACTATCTTGCTCTTGGGCTTGTGATCTAGAATATAGTCTTCCTCTAAAAACTTGGCCTTAGTGCTAACTATCACTTTCTGATCTTTAGGACTATAGAACAGACCACCTTTCATTCCTCTAGGATATCCTACAAACAACATTACCTCTGTTCTTGCTTCTAACTTAGCCGCATTTGCTTGAAGCACATGTGCTGGACAACCCCGAATTCTTAGATGTCTTAGACTGTGTTTGTGCCCATTCCACAACTCTGTAGGGGTTGAAGGCACGGTTTTAAATGGTACAAGATTTAGAATATACATTGCAGTTTCTAAGGCATACCCCCAGAACGAACTCAGCAAATCACTATAGCTCATCATTGACCTAACCATTTCCATGAGAGTTCTATTTTTTATTTCCGCTACACGTTCTGCTGTGGTGTGCCAGGTGCAGACAACTGAGACTGAATTCCAACCTCACTGGGGTATTCTCAAAATTCATGGGATAGGTACTCACCACCACGATCTGATCACAGTGTCTTGATACTTTTACCGTGATGTTTCTCCACATCTGCCCGATACTCTATGAATTTACTAAAGCATTCAGACTTGTGGCACATTAGGTAAATGTATCCATACCTTCAGTAATCATTTGTGAATGTCACAAAATACTTAAAACCACCTCGTGCCTGGACCAAAATTGGTCCACACAAGTCAGAGTGAATCAATTCTAATACTTATTTAGCTCTATAACCTTTTGCTTTAAAATGTCTCTTGGTCAATTTACCTTCCAAGCAAGATTCGCAAGTTGAATAGCTATCAATCTCTAATGAACATAAAGGTCCATCATTGACTAACCTCTGAATCCTACTAAAGTTTATATGGCCTAGCCTGAGATGCCAAAGATAGGTTTGATTCGTTTTAGAAGGTTCATTCCTCTTATTACTGTTAGATGATGCGCCATTTAATTCTATGGTTTGCATAACAGGGAAGTTTTATTTAATCAAAAACAAATTGTCAACTAATGAACCAAAACAAATAATTTTTCCATCTCTTCTAATAACAACAGAATTATCAGAAAAAATAAACTTATAACCATTCTTTAAGAGTTTAGAAACCGAAATGAGGTTTTTTCTAAACCTCGGTACATAAAGACAATTATCTAACTCTAATCTAGAATTTTTGAAAATCACACTAATTACTCTCACTGCTTCTACTGTCACTCTTGTAGTGTTGCCCAAGTAGACTTCCAGCTCGCCTTCTCTAAGCTTCTGAGTTACTTGAAACCTCTGCAAAAAATTACAAACATGGTCAGTGGCACCTGAATCCACGCATCAAGTATCTGTGGGAATCGCTGCTAAGCATGTCTCAGTCATTAAGGCAGAAACTATCGTACCTTTGAGCTTTAGACAATCTGATTTCCAATGTCCCATTTTATTGGACTTGAAGCTTTTGCCTTTAGGCTTATTCTTCTTTGTGATGTCTGGCTTGGCAGCATATTTCTTGGTCTTCTTCTTCTTCTTGTTCTTGCCTTTAGGCGCAAAAGAGGAACTAGAAGCCATCACTGTGACCAAAGCTTGCTTCTTCTAGTGGAAGATGCCTTCGGCCAACACCAATGTTGTTAGGAGCTCGGGAAGAGTATAAACTCTTTGATTCATATTGTAATTTACCTGAAACTACTCAAAACTAGAAGGTAAGCTCTAGAGGATGATATCGATCTGACTCCAGATCAATTTCACCTCCCAACACCTCTATTTCATTGATGTTGTTGATCATGTGAAGCACATGACTCTCACCGATGAGCTGTCAGCCATTCTGGTATTCATGATTTTCCTTATGGCTGCCTGTCTTACTGTCCTGCCTTGATGAGTGAACATCTCTCTTAGGTGAGTCATCATGTTAAAGGCAGAGATTATGGGATGAAGCTGATGTTGCAGAATATTCGACACAGAGGCCAGAATGTAACACCGCGCCATCTTATCCGATTTTATCCACCTCGCATAGGCATCCCTATCTTCTTGAGGAGATTCATCAGTAGGCACATCTAGACAGACTTCAGTGAGCACAAACTTATACTGCTCAGTCGTCAGGACTATGTCCAAATTACGACTCCAATCGAAATAGTTTGGAACAGTTAACTTGTTGTCTTTCAATATTGTAGCTAACGGATTAAATGTCATATCAAAGACTGTAAATAAATAAATAGACAATGTTTTAGAAAAATAAATTCAAGAATTTTGAAAAATTCAAGTAATTATTGACATCCCTCAAACAATAATTAAATCCACCGACATCTCATTCACCGGGATTTTCGTAAGCCACGATAGTATGGACGTTTACGCTAATCCACATTCGTCTGAGAAGAACTAGATTCATTAACTACATTATCTGACCAAACGATATATTGATCAATATAGCTAATAGTCAGTGCCTTTCAACCGTACAAACAAGCAGCATAACCTCGATGAGAGGAATACTACAAATCATGCACTAAGTGTGTGTGCCATTACATGACTTCTGAGCTTGTTACCTTAGGATAGTGCGCCTCAGATGGAGAGGGTATCACATTTTTCCTATTTCAACTTACTCTAGTCATCTTACTTAGAAATTCATAAGCTAGTGATCTTATGGTTAAAATCATCCGATATGGAGGAAGGCCCTAATACCAACGCGCAAATCCAACCACATCACATATAAACTCGTAATGGAGGCTATGGGAATATTAACCAACCCGCTCCCACTTAGATTTCTAAAATAAGGATTTTTCTGGTTTTAACATGCAATTAACTAATCCTAAGTTATGTGCAAACATAAAACCAGTATGTTTTAAAATATGCATCTAAAATACAACATAAAATTAAAGCATAAAATTAAAACTATAAATACGGGAAATAAATATGTAAAATAAATTTCCCGACTATTATGGTTTTAATTGCTTTCATCTTCTGCCTTGATATCGTGTTCCATCACGTCACTCGATGGAATAAGTCTTGAAAGTTGGATTTTTGAAAAAACCTTGAAAAAATGGAAAACGGCCCACGCGCGTGACCTGAACATGCAGGGCCATGCACACAGCTCACATGGGCCTATGCGCTGGTGCACCAGTGCCTGCTGCACGCAGCCCGCGAACAGCTGTGCTACAGCCAGCCGGCGATTTCTGCCAGCGACTCATTCGCCAGCCCCGCCTGTTCCGTTTCTATTCTAAGTCTTCTATCTTGCTCCCACTACATTATTTGGTCTTCTTGTAATTCGTTCTGGGTTTTCTTTGTTTTCTACGAATTAACGATGAACCAAAACCAACAAATTCAAGTCGTCCACCAGAACGCCTTCGATTACATAAAAATTTTCTTACTACAAGGCTTCTAGGAAAATAAATTTGAAAATGACATAGAAAAAATTCTACAACAGATTGCATCTAATCCGACACGGCTTCCAGCATGTGATTTTACTTTACAAGCATTCATAATAAAACAACTCGGACATGTCCCGGGGTTTAATTAAAACATACAAATGCAACCATAATAGCCGAGATTTCTAAACCACCTGTAAACAAAACCATGTAACAAATTGAACAAGCACAAAGCCAAAATCAGGCTCTGATACCAATTGAAAGATTACCCGCCCAGGCCCGGTAAAAAATTTACTTTCGTGATATGCATTCCAGAATCGGATCTCTTGACTAGGCCTAAGCTCTAGCACAATCGCTATTCTAATCCTTGTTTGAAATAACATTGCACATGATCTTAGCTTCTACTTGTTCGATTTGCCACGCAACAATAAATTCCTAATTAAAACAGAAGTTTAAGAATTACCTCTTGAAGCGTGTACTTAGGTGATCGCTTGTATGACTCAATACTAGCTCGTACGTTGTGTGGGCAATAAACCAACAAACTAACGATCAGCAATTCACCACAAAACACTCCCCAGAAAAACCAACGAACACCGCCGCCCCGCACGTTGCTCACACGCGTCGATGTTAACAGGGATTCCACCGCTCGTTAGATCCATGCGCCGCCTCATGAGAGAGAAAAAAGGTACCAGCCGAATTTACAAGTAGTTTCTAGAGAATAAGGACCACCGCTGACCGTGCGCACAAAACCCGATGAGAAGTCTTGAGAATTAATTTTATTCTGTTTTCTCTCTCTAGCTTTCTCTCTCTAAGTTTCTTGAATTATGAAACTTATGAATTGTGTATTGTGAATTGCTAATCTCTTGTCTATTTATAGAGTTACAAGAGAGACCCCAAATTGGTTTAGAATTGGCCTTTCTAAGGGGTTAGGTAATTAATTAGTTTCTAAATCTAATTAGGTAACAAATCTATTTAGATTTCCAAATCCAATTAGATTTCCTAATCTCTATCATTTCCTAATTCTAATTGAAATTTAAGACTTAATTAATTAATTAATTTCACTTTGTTAATTATTTAATTAGCCCTTAGGAATAATTAATTAAATAATTAATTCTACTTTATCTTTTAACCTACTACATAATTAATCGTACCACTAACGGATTAATTATGGTACTACCATCCTACACCAGAATTGCTTCCGGAATAACTAAATTAATTATTTTAATCTCCCAACATCAAAGATATATTGCTCGTTAATTTATTAATTTACTGATAAATTAATTAATTAACTTCTTATAATCCGAAATTAGTACCACTCGACCTTTTTACTATACCGGACAAAAGTCCACCAGCTGGGTTTAGTATGATAAATATAACGAGCTCATCTCGGGAGCACTGGTACACGATTTTCTTTCGACAAGGAACAACACACTAGGCAACTAAACACGCGCACCCAACCAACTGAGACTATTGGCCACAAACGACCTCACTCTTTGGCATATCAAAGTACACTATGTCTAATCCTCATAACTGCTCAAGTCTAGGGATTTAGAGATAGAATACTACGAACGAACAACCTATTTAATCAGTACAAGACAATTCATCCTAAATAGCAAAGTTCAATATCACCCCGGATGCACTGGTACACGGTTTTCTTTCGACAAGCAACAACACACTACGCAACTAAACACGCGCACCCAATCAACTGAGACTATTGGCCACAAACGACCTCACTCTTTGGCATATCAAAGTACACTATGTCTAATCCCCATGCCTGCTCAAGTCTAGGGATTTAGAGATAGAATACTATGAACGAACAACGTATTAAATCAGTACAAGACAATTCATCCTAAATGGTCAAGTTCAATATGCCCCGGGCATATCTACATGATTCAATCAGTTTAGACAAACCAATTTCCGAATCACATAATAATCTAAACCAACAGTATCTCCAAAACTGTCTCGGTTATAAACCTCATTTATATATTATGTCTTTTAACCAATTATGAGATCTACTGTATCACACCAGACACCTCATCATCTAATTACATAAGTAAATAGACGATATATGAAGAAACATATATATAAAAAATTTAACTAAAACATTCAATCGATATATAAAACTGGGAAATAGTTTACTACATGCAAAGTTTTAGTATTTAAACCCAACATTCCTCCATATCGGATGAGTCTTTATTCATAAGATCACTATATTGAGTTTCTAAAGGGATGACTATAGTGAGTTTAATTGGAGAACATTGCGACACCCTCTCTATCTGAGGTGCATAGTATCCTGAGTAACAAACTTAGAAGTCACATAATGGCATACACTTAGTGTACTATCCGTAATATCTCTCTCAATGAGGTTATGCTACTTTTGTGTATGGCTAAAATTTACGACTATTAATTTTATTGATCAATAGATCGTTTGGTCAGATAGTGAAATTAATGAACTTGGTTCTTCTTGAATGAATGTGGACTAGCGTAGACATTCATACGATCGTGACCTACGTAAATCCCGGTGAATGAGATGTCAGTGGATTATGATTATATTATTTTGAGGATGTTAATATTTTCTAAATCTAAAAAGATAAAATATTGAAACTTCTTTGTTTATTTATTTTTAGCTTTCGATATATCATTTAATCCACTTGCTGTCATACTTAATCAGAACAAACTCACTGGTTCTAATTGTATTGACTAGAAGTGTAACCTGGACATTGTCTTTACTGCTGAGAGTTACAAGTATGTGCTCACTGAGGTGTACCCTAAGACACCCAGAAATGATGCTACTCTTGAGGAGAAAGAGCCATATATCAGGTGGAAGAAAGCTGATGAGATGACCAAGTGCTACATTTTGGCTTCTATGTCAAATATATTGCAGCACAAGTTTCAGTTGATGACCTCAGCCTAGGAGATGATGACTAACCTCAATGAGATGTTTGGGCATTAGGGCAGGGCATCCATGCAGTCAGCTACAAGGAAACTCATGAATGCCAAGATGGCTGAAGGCACTCCAGTGAGAAATTATATGCTTGACATGGTTAGCAACATCAATAAGATCGAGGTACTGGGAGGGGATATTGACTACGAGACTCAGTGTAATATCATTCTCCAGAGCTTTCCTAAGAGTTTTGAACAGTTTCAGTTGAACTATAATATGAACCAGCTTCAGTATACTCTTCCCGAGCTCATGAATGTATTGGTGTCAGTTGAATGCCTCTTCAATTAGAAGAAGCAAGCTTTGGCAACTGTCGGGCCTTCAGGATCTTCGTCTGGCCTAAAGCCAGAAAGAAGAAAAAGAAAGTCCAGAAGGCAGGTGCTAATCATAGAACCAAGGGTGGTGTTGCTAAGAAGCCCAAACCAAAAGGCTTCAAGTGTGGCAAACCAGGACATTGGAAGCCAGATGCCCGAAGCTCAAATGTATGAATAATTTCACCTTTGTTACTGAGACATGTGTAGCGGTGATTCCCACAGATACTTGGTGTGTGGATTCAGGAACCACTGATCATATTTGTAATACTTTGCAGGGGTTCCAAGTAACCCGGATGCTTAGAGATTGTGAGTTGCTGGCCTACTTGGGCGATACTACCAGAGTATCAGTTGTTGCAGTGGGAGTTGTCAAGCTTTTATTTTCAGATTTTGTTTTAATTTTGAGAAATGTTCTTTATGTACCCAGTTTTAGAAAGAACTTGCTTTCAGTTTCTAAGCTTCTAAAGGATGGTTATAAGTTTGTTTTTACTGATAATTCTATTTATGTCAAAAAGAACAAGAAACTTATATGTTCCGGTTCATTGGATGACAATCTATTCTTAATTAAGACTAACTCCCCTATAGTGCAAAACACAGAAATTAGTGACACATCATCTAATCATAATAAGAAAAAGGAGTCTTCCTCTATAAACCAGACTTATCTTTAGCACCTAAGTCTAGGTCATATCAACCTTAGTAGGATTCAGAGGTTGGTCAATGATGGGTCCTTGGGCTCATTAGAGATTGACAGTTATACAACCTGTGAGTCTTGCTTGGAGGATAAAATGACCAAGAGGCCTTTCAAGGCAAAGGGGTATAGGGCCAAAAAAGTTTTAGAGTTGGTTCACTCTGACTTGTGTGGACCTATGTCAGTTCAGGCTAGAGGTGGTTTTGAGTACTTTGTGACCTTCACAGATGATTACTCTAGATATGGGTGCATTTACCTAATGCGCCACAAGTCTGAATGTTTTTGCAAGTTCAAAGAGTTTAGGACAGATGTGGAGAAACATCATGGTAATTGTATCAATATATTACGATCTGATCGTGGTGGTGAATACCTCTCTAGTAAATTTAGGAGCTACTTGTCAGATGAGGGTATTCGATCCCAGTTTTCTGCACCTGGCACACCCCAGCAGAATAGTGTAGCAGAGAGGCGGAACAGGACTCTTATGGATATGGTGAGATCGATGATGAGTTATAGTGAATATCCCAATTTGTTTTGGGGATATACCTTGGAGATAGCAGCTTATATCCTCAACCTCGTACCATCTAAATCTGTGCCTTCGACCCTTGTGAAATTGTGGACTGGGAGAAAGTCTAGTCTGAGACATCTTAGGATATGGGGTTGCCCAGCACATGTGCTTAAGGCAGATGCAGCCAAGTTAGATGCGAGGTCAGAAGTAATGCTATTTGTAGGCTATCCTAGAGGAACGAACCTAAAAGATCAGAAAGTGGTGGTTAGCACTAATGCTAGATTTTTAGAGGATGACTATATTTTAGATCACAAACCCAGCAGCAAGATTATATTAGAAGAGCTTAGGGGTCAATCGAGTATTGCAGATGCACCAGTACAGGATGACACAACACAGAGTACTGCACGAAGTATCACAGATGATGCACCTACACAGGCTGTGCCTCATCGTAGTAGGAGGGTTGTGAGACAACCCGAGAGGTACGTGGGCTTGGGAGAGTCTTCGAGATTTCATCTCTGGCGCTCACGAGCCAGACTCAGTTAGCTACAATAAGGCTCTCTAAGATAAAGATACAGATTCTTGGCAAAGAGCGATGATTGCTGAGATGGGTTCCATGGACTCAAATCAAGTCTGGGAGTTGGTAAACCTTTCTTATGGGTTTCGACCTATTGGGTGCAAATGAGTCTACAAGCGAAAAAGAGAATCTGACGGGAGGGTTGAAACCTTAAAGGATAGGCTTATGGCGAAGGGTATACTCAGAAAGAGGGTATCAAATATGAGAATACCTTTTCCCCGGTAGCTATGTTTAAGTCGATCCAGATTCTCTTGGTCATAGCTGCTCATTTATATTATGAGATTTGGCAGATGGACGTCAAGACAGCTTTCCTTAATGGAGTCTTGAGGAGACCATCTTTATGCAGCAACCAGATGGATTCATTGCACAAGGCCAAGAGCACAAGGTTTGCAAGCTCAAGAAGTCTATCTATGGACTTAAATAGGCATCCAAATCTTGGAAAATCTATTTTGACGAGGTTATCTAGTCCTATGGATTCACTTAGTGTCCGGATAAGCAGTGTATATACTGCAGGCGTGATGAAGATATGGTGATGTTTTTTGTACTTTACATAGATGATATTCTTCTTACTGGCAATAGTAAAAGGTATTGTCAGACGTAAAGGTATGGTTGTCCAAGCAGTTTGATATGAAGGATTTGGGAGAGGTTGGACATATCCTTATGATCAAGATCATTCGAGATCGTAGGAGACGTTCACTGACACTCTCTCAGGCCTCATATATAGACACAATTCTGGCCCGTTTTAACATGCAAAACTCCAAGAAGGGTACACTACCTTTCAGGCATGGAATGCATCTATCTAAGGAGCAGTGTTCCAAGACTGCTAAAGAGATAGAGGCTATGAGGGCAGTTCTCTATGCATCTGCAGTGAGTAGTCTTATTATGCAATGTTATGTACTAAGACTGATATTTGCTTTGCCGTTGGCATGGTTAGTAGATATCAGAGTAACCCTAGAAAAGCTCATTGGGAGGCTGTCAAGTACATCCTCAATTATTTGCGCAGGATGAGAGACCATGTCTTGATCTATCGAGCGTAAGAACTAGTTCCATTGGGTTATACAGATTCAGACTTCCAAGGTGATATGGACAAGAGTAAGTCTACCTTTGGGTTTGTGTTTACTTTGGGAGGTGGAGCCATAGTTTGGCGGAGTGTCAAGCAGAAATATGTGACAGACTCCTCCATGGAAGCCGAGTACGTTGCCGCATCAGAGACGGCGAAAGAAGCTATATGGCTCAAGAACTTCCTAGTGGTTCTAGATGTGATTCCTGAGATGCTGAGGTCTATCACAGTTTATTGTGATAACAATGGTGCAGTTGCTAACTCAAGGGAACCACGAGCCCACAAGGCGAGTAAACATATAGAGTGCAAGTACCACTTGATACGAGAGATCGTAAAGAGGGGAGATGTGGTCGTAGCCAATATAGCATCATGAGACAACCTTGCAGATCCATTCAAGAAGACATTGACTCTAAAAGTCTTTGATACCCACGTGGAGGGCATGGGAGTCAGATACTTAAGTGAGCCATGAGGTTTTATAGGTTTTAGTATGACAACAGAATAAGTGTATTGAATAGATTTTTTTATACTTTAGAGCATAGCTTTGAGTGTTAGTGGGAGATTGTTAGTTTTGAATACTAAAAAGCTTTTCTTGTATGAAAAACTAATACCCTTTTACATATCGATTGTGGTTCAATATTATTAATTATTCATTTATATCATATATATAGATGATAAGGTGTCGGGTGTAGCATAGTAGATCTTATCATTAGTTGAATTTATGATATATAAATAAGCGCTCGTAACTGAGATAGTTTGAACATACTATCGGTATAGGTTATTGTATGATTCAGAAAATTAGTTTGTCTAGAGTAATTGAATTATACGAATATGCCCTGGGCATATTGAGCAGGACCTATTCGGGATTGAATTAAATTATACTGATCTTCGTAGTTAATTCAAACCTAATATTCTAATCTCTTAATCCCTAAACTAGAGCGGGCATGAGAGTTAGACATAGTGTACTTTGATCAGCTAAAAGGTGCAGTCAATTGAGGCCTAGATCTCAGTAAGTTGGGTATGCGTGTTTGGCTTCTTAGTGTGTCGTTGTTTGTCGAAAGGAATCTGTGTACCGATTCGTCCAGGTTGATGGTACTTCCGAGATGAGCTCGTAAAGATTATTATACTAAACCCGGCCGGTGGACTTATGTCCGATATAATAATAAGGTCGAGTGGTACTAGTCTCAGATAGCAAGAAGTCGATGAAATAATTTGTCAGTAAATTGATGAATCGACGAGCACTATATCTTTGATGTGGGGAGATAGAAGAATTAATAAAGTGAGCGTGTAGCAATTTTATTTTTGAGCGGTAGTTCCATAATTGATCCATTAGTGGTACGATTAATTATGAATTAGATTAATTGACAAAGTGGATTAAATAAAATTCCCCCTTGTGTTAATTTTATATTTAATTGACAAAGTGGGTAACGAAATAATTATAATGGTCAATTAATATTTAATTGACAAAGTGGGTCGAATAAATAATCCTTAGGCTAATTGAGAATTGACTAGTTTAGGGAAGACTAAGAAAGTCAATTAAATCTAATTAGAAGGCCCAACTCAAAAGCCCACTAGGCCTCCCTTGAAACTCCTTATAAATACTTAATGTTAGGCATTTTTCATGACATAAGAAACTTGAGAGACAATAGCCTAAAGAGAGAACTTTGTCTTCCTCATTGGAGTTTTTTCTTGAAGTCGACTAAGGATCCTTCTTCTTCGATTAAAACTCAGCCTATAGCTTTTGCCTGGTTTATTTTTTTGCTGCCGCCGAGTTTAGTAGCGCCGCCGCCCCGCTTGATTTTTCCGGCGAAGACCACCGAATTTCGGCGCGCCGATTCATCTTCCTCTGTTTTGATCGCAATTTTCTAATTGCTGATCCGTGGTGTTCGATGTGCAGATTGCGGCCATTTTTTTTTATCGGTCTTAGTCCGACGGTCTGACAGTTCCTGCACAGCTTCTCGGGCAAGCTTCGTTTGGGCAGATCTTGAGTTTTTCGAAGCGGGTTTCTTGTGAGTTTCTTGTTCGTTGCTAGATTCACCTGTAGATAGTTTCCCACACAACTTTGAGGGTTGTTGGAGTCATTCGAGGGATTCTCTTGTGGATTTCGATTGGTTTTCTTATTTGCTTCGAGGACACGCTTCAAAGGTATAATCTTTATGTTCCGCTTTAAATTAAAGATTTAATTTTTAGCATGTCGTTTAATAGATCTAACAAGTATAAGCCTAGATCCGCTTATGGGAAATGATTTTAGAGTTTGGGCTAGATCGAAAGTCTCTGATTCTGGAATGCATAACATGAAAGTGATATTTTCGGTTTGGCCCGGACCAGATCTGTTTTCTTCAATTTGTGCAAAAGACAAAGTCCTTCGTTCAAAACATTTTCAGGGAAGACAATATGGCTGCAAATTTGTTGGCACATTTGGGTTGTGCTGGCTCCTTAATGACTTGTTTGGACCTTAACTATGTGCTTCCCCAGTTGAGGGGATTGGTCTCCTTATATGCTAGTTCAACGGCAGGTTTGCGTGTTAAATAGTTAGATATGTGCTCTTTTCGGGAGTATTGGTGCATGATATTTTATTTTGATTTTACATAGGGGCTCTTTTTGAAATATTGGTGTCTCTTTTGAGGTGGAAGGGTTTTAGTCGGTTTATACCTATGAGGGTGTGAGGTAAGTCTTAAGCACTGTCCTTTGTACATTTATTTTTTATTTTTTATTCTATATTAATAAAGGGTAACCAAGCCTACCTGTCTATTTTGCCCACTGGGATTTGTGGGACTTTTTTCAAAAAAAATAAAAATTAAAAAATTAAAAGAAAATAAAGAAATTAAGTTTCTAAAAATAAGAAAGAAAAAAAGAATTAAAATTTTAATGACAGTGGCAAAAAAAAGTGAAAAAAATAGGAAATAAGGAAGTTGAGAGAGAAATTATAATAATACCAAAATTAACAGAGTAAAGTTAACGGGCAAAATTAACAGAGTGATCAAATTTGTGACAAAATGTAAAAGTTGATGACTCAAAAAATGAGTTTTAAAATAAGATAGCCAAAATCCAATTTTCACTATAATGTAATAACAAATTTTAAAATTAAATCTTCAGTTATCATTGTCCGACTGTAAATTTATAGGGACGAATGCAATATCATGGGGAAAAAATTTGACAAATTAGAAAAAACTGAAATTTAGGGGATGCTATAGAATTTGTAGTAGGAATGAATGGGTGAGGGTTTGGAAAGTTGGTAAGGGTGTAGTATGATGCAAATTATATCCTGTACCTAGAGGTACATGTACCTAATAATACATCACCACTCTCACTATAAGAGAGTGAGATACACGCTCTTCTCTTCTTCTTCTGAAAAAACTCAGTTCCTTCTTTTTCAAAAAATCAATTCTTCTTCTTAAAAAATCAGTTATTCTTCTTCGCCGTACTCCATTCGAAACCGCATTTAATCAAAATTTTCATTCAAACACAGATTTAACGGAGATCGACGATTATTTTTTCCGACGAACAACACCAATACAACGGAAAAATTACTTCTTATTAAAAAATAACTTCTTCCTGTTCAAAAATCTTTTCTTCTTCTTCAAAAATCTCTCATTCTTCTTCAAAAATAACTTATTCTTCTTAAAAAATCACCACATCATAAAGTATGAACTGTGTTTAATGGATTTACGGAACCTTATTTTCACGATTTGATGTTGGGTAATGTATTAATGATGTTATATTCGTGTTTTCTTATTCAAATAATGCTATGTTACTCCGAAATATGATATATAAATGGTTTCCGTTAGGTATTGGCACTTTCATGTGAAATTGGTTGCTTCTGATTCTTCCCCGCTTATGGGACGTAACTAGACGTTGGGGACGTTGCAGGACATAACGGGATGTTGCTGCTTTGTATTTTGGACGTAGCGGGACGTAACTAGACGTTGTGGGACGTTGTTGCTTTGTATTTTCGGACGTTGCGGGACGTAACTAGACGTTGTGGGACGTTGCTGCTTTGTATTTTAGAATGTTGCGGGACGTTGTCGGACGTAGCTGGACGTATCTGGACGTGGTGCTAGTTTTTTTGGACGTAGCGATACGTGGTAGACTATGTTCTGTGAGAAAATCAACTTAAATTCACATACATGGATGTAGACGTTGTTAAGTATGTTTTAGTTCTATTGTATGATTTCTTTTATATTCTTGATCTGATATCTATAGTCTGTTGATCTGATGTCTAGTATTCGCTGATCTGATGTCTATATAATTCAGATGTGATCTCCCTTGTTAAGTATGTTTTAGTTCTATTGTATGATTTCTTTTATATTCTTGATCTGATATCTATAGTCTGTTGATCTGATGTCAAGTATTCGCTGATCTGATGTCTATATAATCCTGATGTGATCTCCCTTGTTAAGTATGTTTTAGTTCTACTGTATGATTTCTTTTATATTCTTGATATGATATCTATAGTCTGTTGATCTGATGTCAAGTATTCGCTGATCTGATGTCTATATAATCCTGATGTGATCTCCCTTGTTAAGTATGTTTTAGTTCTATTGTATGATTTCTTTTATATTCTTGATCTGATATCTATAGTTTTTTGATATGATGTCAAGTATTCGCTGATCTGATGTCTATATAATCCTGATGTGATCTCCCTTGTTAAGTATGTTTTAGTTCTATTGTATGATTTCTTTTATATTCTTGATCTGATATCTATAGTCTGTTGATCTGATGTCAAGTATTCGCTGATTTGATGTCTACATAATCCTGATGTGATCTCCCTTGTTAAGTATGTTTTAGTTCTACTGTATGATTTCTTTTATATTCTTGATCTGATATTTATAGTCTGTTGATCTGATGTCAAGTATTCGCTGATCTGATGTCTATATAATCCTGATGTGATCTCCCTTGTTAAGTATGTTTTAGTTCTATTGTATGATTTCTTTTATATTCTTGATCTGATATCTATAGTCTTTTGATCTGATGTCAAGTATTCGCTGATCTGATGTCTATATAATCCTGATGTGATCTCCCTTGTTAAGTATGTTTTAGTTCTACTGTATGATTTCTTTTATATTCTTGATCTGATATCTATAGTCTGTTGATCTGATGTCAAGTATTCGCTGATATGATGTCTATATAATCCTGATTTGATCTCCCTTGTTAAGTATGTTTTAGTTCTACTGTATGATTTATTTTATATTCTTGATCTGATATCTATAGTCTGTTGATCTGATGTCAAGTATTCGCTGATCTGATGTCTATATAATCCTGATGTGATCTCCCTTGTTAAGTATGTTTTAGTTCTATTGTATGATTTGTTTTATATTTTTGATCTGATATCTATAGGCTTTTGATCTGATGTCAATTATTCGCTGATCTGATGTCTATATAATCCTGATGTGATCTCCCTTGTTAAGTATGCTTTAGTTCTACTGTATGATTTCTTTTATATTCTTGATCTAATATCTATAGTCTGTTGATCTGATGTCAAATATTCGCTGATTTGATGTCTATATAATCCTGATGTGATCTCCCTTGTTAAGTATGTTTTAGTTTTACTGTATGATTTCTTTTATATTCTTGATCTGATATCTATAGTCTGTTGATCTGATGTCTAGTATTCACTGATCTGATGTCTATATAATCCTGATCTGATCTCTCTTGTTAAGTATGTTTTAATTCTATTGTATGATGTGATAGTTGTTTTTTGGACGTTGCGGCAGTTGTTCTGAGACGTTGTTGACTCAGCGAAGACGTTGTTCACTCAGCGCGGAAAAAAAAAAAGGCGCGCGTAGGCGAAACTTACTATATTTAGTAAGTGTATAGATGTCATGCGAAAAATTACTATATATAGTAATACGTACATGTATAATTAAAAAAAAATTTAGCATCTGTTATCTACCGCACACCAAATTAATATTTCCCCCCACTTTAAGACCAAAATACCCTCATCAATTCTATTAATTCAAATTTTTAAATTGACCAAAATACCCCCATTATAAATAAATAAAGATTGGGAAAAAAATTCAGTGTTCATTTGTGTTTATCCTCTCAGCACAAACCGTCCGCCTCCTCAAACAAATTTTGGGTCTTCTTCACGTCTTCTTCATCCCGAGCGAAGAGCAGTGTCTCCGGTCTCCGGCTTCCCAAAGATCTGTGGAGAGCCAAGATCTGGTCTCCGGTCTCCGCCGTCCCGACCCAATCCGTGTCCCTATCGATCGAAGGCTGAAGGCGGAGGAGGAAGTCCGTATCCAGCCCGATCCCCTGCTCTCCACACCGATCGAAGACCACCGATCAACGGAAGCTTTCCTGCCTTGTTTTCCAATGGTGGCGCCGTCGAATTTGTGTCGGAGACCACCGCCGTCACATTCACTGTTGCCGCTGGTGTCGCCGGTATTTCTGAACGCTTGTACTTTTTCAACTTATAAGGTTTCTTTGTCTATGTCTGTTCTTTTCTTATATACTTCAAGGGATTCTATAAAAGAGGAATTTTTTTCCGGGGAAATGGAGAGGTAGGCATGGCAATAGTGGCATTTGTGGAAGAATTAGACTCTCTTGAATTGATGTCTTGTTTCTGCTTTTCTGGTCTATATTGAAGTTGGTCGTGTGGTGTACTGATTCTTAATATTAATATTGGTTTATACCAAAACAGCAATTTTAAAAAGTTGAGTTTCTTGTATTGGTGGGCATTTCATGTGTTTGATGGATGGTGGATGGTCCCTTCTAGATATATTTTCAATTTTATGTTAATCTAACTTTTGCCATCACGGAAAGTTACAAATTTGGTTCTGTTTTTTGGGTTTGCAAATGATTTGGTGGAAGAAAATTTTTAAACTTTTGATTGGTCCAAAATTTTTCTGATTATATGTTGAGATAAATATTTGTTGCGCTGGATGGGGCCTGAAACATGGTGAACTTGCCAGGATATGGAAGGGTGGTTGCATTATCCGTGCTATCTTTTTGGACCGTATCAAGCAAGCTTATGATAGGAACGCTGAACTTGCAAATCTGCTGGTGGATCCAGAGTTTGCAAAGGAGATTGTTGAGAGACAGGCTGCTTGGAGACGAGTTGTGTGCCTCTCTATCAACTCTGGTATTAGTACTTCTGGTATGTCTACAAGCCTTGCCTACTTTGACACATACAGGAGGGAGAGGCTGCCTGTTAATTTGGTCCAAGCACAGAGGGATTATTTTGGTGCTCATACCTGTGAGAGAGTTGATGTGTCTGGATCCTTCCATACCGAGTGGTTCAAGAACGCAGTGCAGTCCAAAATATGAGTATTGTTCTGTTTTGCCAACTTAAGATCTAAGTGTTCTTTTGGAATAATGTGTCTTTGTGACTGATCTGATAGTTGGAACTTCAACCTTTTAACGGGTCTTTAGAGAGGCAAACTCTGTATTATTATTGGTATTGTACCTTTATTACAAACTCTCTATTTTTTTTTTTCTTGGTGACCATACTGGACTTGTCCCTGCCTTTTGTTACCTACTAGTTTAGACTAAGCTCATGTATTGGTTTCTGCTTTTTAATTTCACTGCTTTCCTACTACTCTTTTGGTGTGACTTATTGGTGCTTAACTGGTTGTTCTTGACTTCTTACTTTATAATGTTCTTTGCTCAGAAAAAGAATTGTCGCATATTTAAAGTTACATAGGTTTCTTTTTGGCCAGGGAATGCATACTTGATTTTCAAGAGTTGGTTCTACATATTAAGTCCTTTAAATTGCAGCATCCTAATTTTTCCTAGGGATTCTTTTCCTTTGAAAACAGATTGCAGCTGCCATGGAGATCACAGATTGCTTTAGCTTTCTCTGAGTTTCTTTGAGAACATAGCATGCCTTGATAGATGAACTCCCTCTTACAGCATGACCTTAAGTATGCAGATAGCAAACTTTCCCTTGGATTCTTTTGATAGTTGGTCCTATTTGAACCAATATTTGGTTGCATCCTACTTAGTGTGCTGCAATATCTTGAAATGTGTTTGGCATGACAGGCTTTCAAGTTTCAAGAATGCAATTAAACCGTGCACCAGATCCAGAGAGCCTGTTTTTGCTATTGGTTGAATGTCTAGGCAAAGAATGTGTCCTAACTGTTTTGCTCTTTTAAGTTTCGTGCTTCACATGTGTGACCATATCATCTTTTTGGTCCACCTCCAGTTTAGACCAACATATTTCTTCTTTATCTTTCAGTTTCTTTTGTGGGTATTAAATGTCACTTTCCTAAGCTTTTGCACTCTGTTATTGAGCCTTTTCATCAACCTATAAACTTGTTTCTTTTGGTCCGAGAAAAATTTACCATCTTTAGCAGTTAAGACTTGTAATAACCATAACTGATTGGCTGGCCTGGGACATCATAAGAAAATGCATTCTTCCTTTTAACTGTTTGCTCAGCTCTGGCTGAACGTAATTTTTCATGGATTTCCTATGCCATATGTTTTGTTGATGATAAATGGATTTGGACATTTGGAAGCAATCCATGTGGTGGAAGTAGGCAAATAGTTTTTATTTTTTTAGTTGCCTGAATTGATGACCTAATTTTTGCTTCTGAAAAATAAATTATAACATTTAAGTATTAAAAATAAATTAAATTAATCATAAGAATATTAATGTTCTTAAAAAATAAAGATAACATTATTTTTAACAAAATAAATATAAAAAAAAAAAAATCTTACAAAAATGTATAAATTAAATAAAATTAAAATTTTAAAAAAATCCAATCTAGAGTTTGTATTTGTGAAATACTAACTTAGACGGAATTAAAAGAAAAATTCGAAGTTGGCATTTGTGAATTGTAAACTTTTGAAATTTTGCATTTGTTGTGAAATTAATTACTATGTAGTTTGCATTTGTGAAATGCGAACTTAGATGGAATTAAAGAAAAAAAGAAAAATTTAGAGTTTGCATTTGTGCATAGTAATTAATTTTTTTAGTAATTAACTTTTTAATTAGTAATTAAATGGTAAATTAATAATTAATTTTTTAAATTTTATTATTTTTAATAAATTATTTGTATATTAAAAAGTTATATTGATAAATTGTAACCGGCGGAGAATATTAAAAAGATTGACAGTAATTATTAAAATTAGGAATATTTTTGATAATTAGACGAGCCGTGATATTAAAAATGTAGATAGTAACCCAAAATTTTTTTTGTAGGGATGAAAGCGTACCCAAAAAGTTTGTCATCCTTTGGGATTTGATGACATTGCGGCAAAGTTGCCATCATATTTTGTTTTTAGCTATTTATTGAGCAACATTGTTTAAGGATTAAGGAAGTGCTTTTTTTTTGTGGTTCCCTCCTCTCCTACTTATCCACATTATATGAATTATTCTTATTTATTGCTTCTTTTGCAAAACCATACAAAGTATCCTTCCTCAGACATACCTTCCTTAATCTTCACCCAAAACTGAATCCTCATAAATCTGACTAGCTGCACGTTTGCGTACTCTTAGTTTCCCTCTCCACCAAACCAAGACATCTATGAGTTGAGAAGGTTTGACTAGTAAAATGGTTGAAATCATAGGTAAGTAAAAAGAAAATTTAATGATAAAATTAGTTAAACTGTTATTTTTTAAATTCATCGAGTGATAATAAAAAAATTATGTTAGACTATTTTGATTAATCAAAACTTAAAAAAATAAAAAATGATACATCCCTATTATAAGAGACTAAAAAAATAAAAATAACTCGGTTTAAAATTTTGGTAAGTTATAAATATTGCACAAGCAACTACTATAGTTTTATTGCTAGAAATCAACCCTCCTTCATTACCCTACGGTGAAGAAAATAAACTTCTCAAAATACAAAAATAATAAAATCCAAAAAAACAAAAAAAAGTTTGGCCAGCTCAACAATCCCAGTTGCCAAGCAAAACTAGAAAGGCTAATTATTGATGAAGGAAAATTCTCACTAAGCAGCCCAAACGCCGAAATGGCTCCTAAATGTTAAATGCACCAAAATCTCTGTACCTCAATTTCCAAGCCAAAGAATTCTGTGCAAAAGTCGCACTCAAACCAGTTTTTTTTATTCTCTGTCTTAAAGCCAACCAAGAGGGACCAAAACCAAAAGTATGGCATCAAAGAAGAGAATAGACCAATGTTCTCTCCTTTACCTCTAGAGTCCCTTTTGAGTAAAAGTCAAGCATTCCTTGTGTTCGATTTCAGTTTTCAAATATTTCCAATCATATCGGGAGGGAGAAGATTGAAACAGGCCCTTGTTTACAAGTTGATTAATATGCAAAGGCACAAATACAGTTGTGCAGGAGTACTGCTACTCTCTCTGGTTGCCCTCCTTGGCCTGCTATCCTTCACTTTGTGTTTTGCAGCGGAGTTGAAGAGATCAAAGGTACAAGTCTTGTTTACAAATGAAAATTCGTAAATTTTGGTGGGTTGGGAAGAAGAATACAAAGAATTTGTTCCTTCAGTGAATCCATCTTCTGGTTTTTTGTCCTGTAGAAAAATGATCTCAGATTAAATGGGAAGCTTTGTTATTTGCCAGGAAGCCAAGGATTTGGATTGGGAATTGCGGCCTTAATCTTTTTGGTGGTTGGTCAGATGATCGGAAACCTTTTCATTTGCAGCAAGTTTTTGTCAAGAAACCGCCATCATCATAGAAGCTGCACGGTCAAGTTACCTAAGATTATCATCATTTCTCTCATTCTTTCCTGGTAAGTTAATTTCTCAGTCATCATCATCACGTCAACAATCAATTAATCCTTCCACTACGGTTACTAGTCCATTGAAAATGACTGCACTCGGATATCACCATATAATACTCCATCTTTTTTCGTTATTACTCCTTTTTCTTTCTTATAATTAATAAGATAGTCGCCTACTTGTCGCAAACAAGGAAAACAAATTAACTACCTGCTATTAATTTGGTTTTTTTTTTTTTTTTTTTTTAATTTTTCCGAGAGTTACTCCCTACCTTTCACAATATAAATCCCCCTTTTTTTTTTTTTTTTCGTTTCTAGACATGTCAAAATATGAAAGAATTAATAAATTAATCATAAAAATGAAAGAACACATATTAAAGAACATCCAAAAAAATGAATTTGTGTCTTGTAAACCAAAAAAATACTCCCCCTTAGTAAATTATAGTCATTTTAGAAATTAATTTCACAGTTATTAAAAATTAAAGGTAATAATTAATTTAGATTGATACTCTCTCAATTTCAAATTATAAATCTCTTTGCCTCTTTTACACTCATTAAGAAAACAATCCTTTGAGGTATAACTCCCATATATTTTAATAATGTTTTCTTTCATGTCTTTATTTAATTTAACTACTACTACACCTTAATAATAATAATAGTTATCCAATCTCACATGGTTGGTTTTCAATAAATGAGTATTAAATACATAATGTCATATAAGAAATAACATCTACTCTTATTACTTACAACACTCCTTATAATTTAAAATGTGGTTGTAAATCCTTTTATTACCGCTAACTATATACTCTTGTCATGTTTCCAATATATATTTTATTTTATTGAGGAGATAAAAAGTAGTAGTAATTAGTAACACTATCCCATTAATCCATACTCTCACCGATTTTGATAAAGGATAAAAATAGGAAAAAAAATATTAGAATTCACCTTGTTTATGGTACAGCATCAATTGTTTAGAGAAAAAAATAAAACTATTAAAATGTCTATTATTTGCAAAATAATGGAGTAATATTTTACCACTTACAAAAATTAGAGACTCACTTACAATACCAAACTTTAATTATGATAATCCCCTTATTTCAAAGAAAATGATATTTGGTTGTTCTTAATTCTAAAGAAACATTTTTGTTTGAATTAGCTCTTGTCTGCTTTTCATTCAAGTTCTTGCTTAGCATAATTCAACTGCTCACATGGGACCAAATTTTATAATTTTCTTTTAATTGTCAGCTAAGGACAAACACCAAGGTAAACACCAACACCTATGAACGTGGACCAGCTATACAACCAGTTCAACACAATCATCAAAATCCAATCTTTTCTTTCCATTTTTTTTCCTATTTTAATAAAACCTTAATTAATCAGAAATGAGAGAGAAATGAGTCTGATTTAATGTGAAGAAAATAATAAATTGAAATGTAAATAATTATCATTGACTACCTTATATCTTTAATGGCCAAATTACTTTTTTGTCCTTACTATAGGAGATGTATCACTTATAGTTCTTTTTAAATTTTAATAGACCAAAATAATCTCACATAATTTTTCTATCGTAACTTTTTATTGGTTTTAACAACAAAGTTAGAAAATAACAATTTAATTTATTTAGTGACTAATTAAACTTATTTTTACTTAACTATGATTTGTTCAATTTATTTTATGATTTGAATCCTTTTTAATGTTCAACCCATTTAGATTGACCTTTAACCTGAAACGATGACAGAAAACTTAAATGGATAAAATGTGTTAAACAAATTATGAAACAAATCATGATTAAGTAAAAAATAGATTTTATTAGCGATTAAATGAGTTAAATCGTTATGTCGCTAATAAAAAAAATTAAATAAAATTATTTTGGTCGATCAAAATTTAGGAGGAACCAAAAGTAATACATTGAGACCAAAAAATATTTAACCTTATTTTTTTTTTTCAGTCGTAGTTGTGGATAGCTGGGGTTTGATTTTGATTAAAATTTGATAAGTTAAAATTGATCATGATTTAAAATACTTAAAAACTTGCTTAAAAAAAATACTTAAAAACTTTATTTGAAAAGAATAAAAGAAAAATCTATATTTTTCAAAGAGTTTGTAACAGAATAAAAAATTCCTCTTCCAAACCACAAATATAGGCCACGTTTTTTTCTTTTCTTTAATGGTAGAGGGTATTGCAGGATCAGCTTTGGGGTGGCTGCGGTTTTGATAGGTGCAGCCACGAGCATGAGCCAAAATCAAGAATTTGGACAAGGTTGGTTAGACGGGGAATGCTACATTGTGAAAGATGGAGTTTATATTGGGGCCGCAGTATTAATACTCATTACTGTGGGCTCAACAATTTCTTCGGCCGTCATGACATTTGTTAGGCATTAAGGCAAACGCTGCCGTTTTGTTCTCATATTATATGCCTGCAGAATGTTGGTTTATTATAACTAGTAGCAGCAGTAGTAAAAGAGAGGGAAAACTCTCTTCACGTTTTCCTTTCTTCTTGTTAACAGAATTACACACAGTAGGGGTGAGTGTTAGCATTTAAGCAGGCAAAGGGTACTGGTAGAGGCATTGGAAAATTTGGTAAAAACTTCTTCCTCAATCAATCTATTCTTCCCTATTGCTATTCTGTTCTTCTCCCTAAACTCTGAATCTTCTTCTAACTTCTGTTCTTCTGTTCTTATTTCTCTTATTCTGGGTTATAATTTGGTTACAGAATTCAGTGCATAACAATTGTGGTATCAGAGCTGGTCGATTCTCGGAGTTAAAATTGTTCAAAGCAATGGCAGAAACTAGGTCAAAATCGCAGGAAGAGCAATACAAAAAAATTGAGCAAAATCTCAAAGAGAACCTCATGGAGAAGGTAAGACTTCTGAATGATGAATGGACTGAGAGAAGTTTGAAACAGTCTCAGGAGTGGGAATCGAAATCAAAGCTGCAGATGGAATTGATGGGAGCATTATTCAATCAGAAACTGGAAGAGAACAGGATTATGCTGAATCAACAAATGGAGGAGAATTTGTCTAAGATCCTGCAGAAGGAGAAGGCAGTGGATCGTACTCCTCTTCTTCCAACTCCAGCTGGTAACTCTCGAACTCAGTCTGATGATGTTGGGAATAATTTCTGGAAAGAGAGAAATGTGAAAGGAATGAATCTGAGTAATCCGAAAATAGAATTAACTGTTTTTAAAGGTGATAATCCAAGGGAGTGGCTGAGAAAGTGTCATAAATATTTCATGCTATATGGAATTGAGGATAGATGGAAGGTAGAATCAATAGAATTATATTTAGAGGAAAAGGCTGATATATGGTTTCAGGGTTTCAAATGTGGGAAATGGCAGATTCCCTGGACTGAATTTTCTGAGGCATTGTTAGTAAGGTTTGGAGAAAAGGGGGGTAAGGATGACTTTGAGGAATACAACAAGCTGCAACAAAATTCTAGTGTAGCTGAGTATCAAGAGAGGTTTGAATTACTAAAATCAAGGGTGATGTGTATTGAACCTAGACTATCGGAACAATATTTCATTTCTGGTTTTATCAGTGGTTTAAAGGAAGAATTGAAACCAACTGTAAGGATGTGGAAGCCTACTAGCCTAGTTCAAGCCATGGAACTAGCAACCTTGCAGGAACAAAATCTTGATCTGTGTATGAAGAAGATTAGACCAGTGACAACTCAGTATAGTAAACCTATTGGTGGAAACACAGCCAGTAATGTGAGTAATTCCAGAGAGCAGCAAAAGAGAGAGGAGAAGAAGCCTTGGCAGGAGAAATTTAGGCATATCACTCCCCAGGAACTTCAATACAGAAGGAATAACCACTTATGCTATAAGTGTGGGGAAAGATTCACTGTGGGACATCAATGTAAAATGAAGGAGTTTGCATTTGTATTGACTGATGAAGATGAGTTAGAAGAGTCTGAACCACCATTAGTGGAGTTAGTGGACACTACTGAGCTAGGGAATTCACAGAACATGACTCTGCATGCTGTCATGGATAGTAATGTGTTAAAAACTATAGCAGTACAGGGCAAACTCTATGGTAGATATGTGAAAATACTTGTGGACACAGGATCAACCCATAGTTATGTGTCTCCTAGGATGGTAGAGGAGGCAGTACTTAAAGTCCAGCTTGGTCATCCATTTTCAGTAACTATTGCCAATGGAACCAAGGTTTCTGGAAGACATATTTGCCCCAAAGTTACTTGGGTAATGCAGAAGAAGGTGTTCCAACATGACTTCAGAATTATGGAGCTTGGAGTGTGGGATATGCTCTTAGGAGTAGACTGGATGTACAACTTCAGTCCAATAGGATTTGATTTCAGACACAGGAGTATTGGCATACATTTTGAAGGAAATTGGTTCAATATAGATGGTTTAGCTCATCCATCTGAGTCTTTATCAGTGGTTGAAGGGAAACATGATATGTCAGTTAACCAAAATAAGTCAAGAGTAAGCGTGAAGCATGAGATGACTGGTGATAGCAGTCTTGCCAATACTCAAGAGATGATTCCAAGCTCAGTACAGACAGTACTTCAGGAGTTTCAGAAGGTTTTTAGCATCCCTAATACCTTGCCACCTAAGAGAGAAGTGGAGCACAGGATCAATCTGAAGAATGGGGCTCAGCCTTTCAAGCTCAGGCCATATAGGCATCCACATGCCCATAAAGCAGAAATTGAAAAACAAGTTGAAGAAATGCTTAAATCAGGAATCATAAGGGACAGCAACAGCCCTTTTGCATCTCCCGTGTTGCTGGTTGATAAGAAGGACCACACTTGGAGGTTATGCATCGATTACAGGAGGCTGAATCTGCTTACTATAAAAGATAAGTTCCCTATTCCCATAATTGATGAATTGTTAGATGAATTGCATGGTTCAACATATTTCTCTAAAATTGACCTTAGAGCTGGATATCATCAAATTAGAGTTAATCCTGATGATATAGAAAAGACTGCATTTCAGACTCATAATGGCCACTTTGAGTTTCTTGTGATGCCATTCGGTTTAACTAATGCCCCTGCCACTTTCCAGGCTTTAATGAATTCTATATTTCAGTCGTGTTTAAGGAAGTTTGTATTAGTCTTTTTTGATGATATATTGGTGTATAGTCAAACTTTGGAGGATCACATTTCACATCTAACTAAAGTGCTGGAAATCTTGGGGTCACATAAGTTGTTTGCCAAAAGATCAAAGTGTGTGTTTGCTCAACCAAGAGTGGAATATCTGGGGCATATTATTACTAGCAGTGGAGTAGAAATGGATGAAAGGAAAGTGGAGTGTGTACTGAAGTGGAAACAGCCAATGAATATTAAGGAGTTGAGGGGTTTTCTGGGGCTGACAGGTTACTATAGGAGGTTTATCAAAGGGTATGGAGTGATAGCTAAGCCCCTAACTAATTTGCTCAGGAAAGATGCTTATATCTGGACAGCTGAAGCTACACAAGCATTTGAGGAATTGAAGGTAGCTGTGAGCACAGCACCTGTTTTGAGGTTGCCAGACTTTGAGAAGGTGTTTGTTTTAGAAACAGATGCAAGCATGAATGGTTTAGGAGCAGTCTTGATGCAAGAAGGAAGGCCTATTGCATTTATCAGTAGAGCCATTGCACCTAAAAATATGGGGCTTTCAGTTTATGAAAAAGAGTTGATGGCTGTGGTTCTGGCAGTTCAAAAATGGAGGCATTACCTATTGGGGCATTCTTTTATTATCAGGACTGACCATCAGGCATTAAAGTACCTCTTGGAGCAGAAACTTAGTAATCCCCTACAGCACAAATGGCTCACTAAGTTACTGGGAATGGATTACACCATCCAATATAAGCAAGGCAGTCAGAATAGAGTAGCTGATGCTCTATCAAGGATCCATAATGCAGAGGGAATTGAAGGAGGAAATGCTCTATGTCTAGCTGTCACTACAGTGTATCCAGAATGGATGATTCAGATACAAGACAGTTATGAAGGAGATAGCTGGGCACAAGAGAAGATTGCAGCTGTCATGCTACATCCTGATGGCAATCCAGGATGGAGCTATGACAAGGGAATCCTTAAGAACAGTAACAAGATTTGTGTGGGAAAAAATAAGAACATCAGGCAGATATTAATGGAGAATGTGCATTCATCACTGATAGGGGGCCACTCTGGACAAAAAGCCTCATGGCAAAGGCTGAGAACCTTATTTCATTGGCCTAATATGAAGCTGGATATGGAGGAGTTTGTGAGGAATTGTGAAATCTGCCAGAGAAATAAGAGTGAACATGTGGCATATCCTGGTTTGGTGAACCCGATTTCTATACCGCATCAAGCATGGAAACACATTTCAATGGACTTCATTGACAAATTGCCTGAATCTAATGGTTACACAGTAATCTTAGTAATTGTGGATCGACTAACTAAATTTGGACATTTTTTTCCACTAGCTCATCCTTTTGGAGCAGCAGATGTAGCTGAGTTGTTTCTGAGAGAAATATACAAGGTACATGGTATTCCTGAATCCATTATCACTGATAGAGATAAAATATTTACAAGTCATTTTTGGCAAGCACTGTTCAAGCTGTTGGGAGTTAAACTCCATTTCTCTACTGCATACCATCCTCAAACTGATGGGCAGACAGAAAGGCTAAACCAATGCCTGGAGAATTACTTAAGATGCTTTTCCAGCGACCATCCAGCAACTTGGAGTAAATGGATTTCTATGGCCGAAAGGTGGTATAATACATGCTACCATGTGAGCTTGAAGATGACACCTTATGAAGCACTCTTTGGGAGTAAGCCAACTGATTATCCCTTAGGTCCTTATGAAGCAGTAATGATTCCAGCAGCTGAGAACCTTGTTTTGCAAAGGGCCAAGATTTGGAAGGAGGTCCAGGTTAACTTGCAACAAGCTCAGAGTAGGATGAAGTTTTTTGAAGATAAACATAGAACTGAGAGAACCTTGGAGGTAGGGGACTGGGTGTACTTGAAGCTGCATCCATACAGACAGACTTCAGTAGCTTTCCGTACACATTTGAAGCTTTCTGCCAAGTTTTTTGGTCCATTTCAGGTGCTAGAAAGGATTGGAACTGTTGCCTATAAGCTCAAGCTTCCTGCTGAATCCAAGATTCATCCGATATTTCATGTGTCACTATTAAAGAAACATGCAGGAACGGCACCAGTGAGCTCCACACCTATACCTGAGCTGAGTGAGGATGACATCCTGGAGCTATTTCCAGAGAAGGTAATTCAGAGGAGATTTTTTATGAAGGATAACAAGAGGATTGTGCAATGGTTGATCAAATGGATGCACCTACCATTGGAAGATGCTTCATGGGAAGATCAAGAATTTATCAGCAGGCAGTTCCCAACATTTCAATCTTGAGGACAAGACTGAGTTTTTAAGGAGGGAAGAGTTGTTAGGCATTAAGGCAAACGCTGCCGTTTTGTTCTCATATTATATGCCTGCAGAATGTTGGTTTATTATAACTAGTAGCAGCAGTAGTAAAAGAGAGGGAAAACTCTCTTCACGTTTTCCTTTCTTCTTGTTAACAGAATTACACACAGTAGGGGTGAGTGTTAGCATTTAAGCAGGCAAAGGGTACTGGTAGAGGCATTGGAAAATTTGGTAAAAACTTCTTCCTCAATCAATCTATTCTTCCCTATTGCTATTCTGTTCTTCTCCCTAAACTCTGAATCTTCTTCTAACTTCTGTTCTTCTGTTCTTATTTCTCTTATTCTGGGTTATAATTTGGTTACAGAATTCAGTGCATAACAACATTGAATACTGCAAAGGCCCAAGCCCAACAGCAAGCCACAACAAAAGTCTATGGTACACAAGCCCCATCTGCTTAGGGAAACCCATTTTTGTACCCCCGGCATATATATATGAATATACAGAGTGCGAAACTAAACTAATAATTATAAACTAGTTCTCGTGGCCCATTGTTAACGAAATTTAATTTTGTTTGTTTTATATTTTTAGTTTTTAAAATAATTTTTAATAGAGTTATTTAGAAGTGAAGTTGAAGAAAATTAATTTTCATGAATCTAAAAAAATCAGTAGTGAAGATGAAGAAAATAACTGGTATTTAGTAGAGATATTGTTTGTAATCTTGAAGTTGTTATTTTTATGTTTTTTAAATAGAAGTGAAGATGAAGAAAATTAACCTTGATGAACTTCACTACAAATGGGCTTTTGTAGCTACAAATGGACGTTTCTCGACGTGGTGCTAGTTATTTTTGACGTGGTGATAGTGTTTTGAGACGTGGTGAGATTTCTTTGTGAAAAAAAGCTTATATTCATATGCATGGTTGTAGACGTTTTTGGGCGTGATGCTAGTTGTTTTTGATGTGGATAGACGTGGTTCACTATGTTCCGTGAAAAATTCAGCTAAAATTCACATGTTTTGATGTATACGTAGTGCTAGTTGTTCTGAGACGTGGTGGACTGTCTTTGTGAAAAAAATACGTTTAAATTCACACACATGGATGTAGACAAATCTGGACGTTGTTCTTGTTGTTTCTGATGTGGTGCTAGTGTTTTAAGACTTGGTATGTTTTCTTTGTGAAAAAATAGCTTAAATTCATATGCATGGATGTAGATATTTCTGGACAAGGTGCTAGTTTTTTTTGACGTGGTGTTTGTGTTCTGATACGTGGTGGGCTGTCTTTGTGAAAAAAATCAGTTTAAATTCACACATATGGATGTAGACGTTTCTGGACATGGTGCTAGTTGTGAAAAAATTAGCTTCAATTCACATGTATGGATGTAGACGTTTGTGGACGTGGTGCTAGTTGTTTTTGATGTGGAGCAAGTTTTCTGAGACGTGGTGGGCTGTCTTTGTGAAAAAAAAGCTTAAATTCACATGCATGGATGTAGACGTTTGTGGACGTGGTGCTAGTTGTTTTTGATGTGGTTCTTGTGTTTTGAGACGTGGTGGGCTGTCTTTGTAAAAAAAATCAGTTTAAATTCACACACATGGATGTAGACGTTTCTGGACGTGGTGCTAGTTATTTTTGACGTGGTGGGCTGTCTTTGTGAAAAAAAAAAAGCTTAAATTCACATGCATGAATGTAGACGTTTCTGGACGTGGTGCTAGTTGTTTTTGACGTGTTTCATGTTTTCTGAGACGTGGTGGGCTGTCTTTGTGAAAAAAATTAGTTTAAATTCACACATATGGATGTAGACGTTTCTGGACGTGGTTGAAGTTGTTTTTGACGGGGTGCTTGTGTTCTGAGACGTTGTAGACTTTCTTTGTGAAAAAAATCTTAAATTCACACAGATGGATGTAGACATTTCTTGGCGTGGTTGAAGTTGTTTTTTTGACGTGGTTCGTGTTGTTATGAGACGTGGTGAACTGTCTTTGTGAAAAAAATTCACATGCTAGTTGTTCTGAGACGTGGTTGGTTGTCTTTGTGAAAAAATAGCATAAATTCACATGTGGTGCTTGTTATTTTTGACGTGGTGCAAGTTGTTCTGAGACGTGTCGATTTTTCTTTGTAAAAAAATCAGTTTAAATTCATACGCATAGATGTAGACGATTTTGGACGTGGTGCTAGTAGTTTTTGACGTGGTTGTATTTGTTCTGAGACGTAGTGGGTTGTCTTTGTGAAAAAAATAGCTTAAATTCACATGTATGGATGTAGACTTTTCTGGACATGGTGCTATTTTTTTTGACGTGGTGCAAGTTATTTTTGAGACGTGATGGATTGTCTTTATAAAAAAATCAGTTCAAATTCACACGCATGGACGTAGATGTTTCTTGACGTTGTGCTAGTTTTTTTGGACGTGGTGCCAGTTGTTCTGATACGTGGTGGATTGTCTTTGTGAAGAAACGTGGTGCTAGTTTTTTTGGACGTTTTTGTTGTTATTTTTGACAAGGTGCTTGTTGTTCTGAGACGTGTCAAATTTTCTTCGTGAAAAAAAAGTTTAAATTCACACGCATGGATATAGATGATTTTGGACGTGGTGCTAGTAGTTTTTGACGTGGTTCTAATTGTTCTGAGACATAGTGGGTTGTGTTTGTTAAAAAAATTCAGTTTTTTGTGATGTGTTACAAGTTGTTCTGAGACGTTGTTAACTGTCTTTATGAAAAAATCAGTTTAAATTTACATCCATAGATGTAAACGTATCTGGACGTGGTGCTAGTCTATTTGGACATGGATAGATGTGGTTGACTATGTTCTGTGAAAATTTTAGGTAAAATTCACATGTTTTGATGTATACGTAGTGCTAGTTATTTTTGACGTAGTGCTAGTTGTTCTCAGACGTGGTGGATTATCTTTGTGAAAAAAATGTGTTTAAGTTCACACAGATGGATGTAGACAAATCTGGACGTGGTTGTAGTTGTTATTGATGTGGTTCAAGTGTTCTGAGACGTGGTGGGGTGTCTTTGTGAAAAAAAGCTTAAATTTATATGCATGGATGTAGACGTTTGTGGATGTGGTGCTAGTTGTTTTTGACGGGGTTGTTGTGTTCGGAGACGTGGTGGGCTATTTTTGTGAAAAAAATTAGTTTAAATTCACACATGGATGTAGACGTTTCTGGACGTGTTGCTAGTAATTTTTGACGTGGTGATAGTGTTTTGAGACGTGATGGGCTGTTTTAGTGAAAAAAAGCTTATATTCACATGCATGGATGTAGACGTTTTTGGACGTGTTGCTAGTTATTTTTGATATGATTCATGTGTTCTGAGGTGTGGTGGGCTGTCTTTGTAAAAAATATAGCTTAAATTCACCTGCATGGACGTGGTAGTAGTTGTTTTTGAAGTGGTGCTAGTGTTTTGAGACATGGTGGGCTGTCTTTGTGAAAAAAAGGCTTAAATTCACATGCATGGATGTAGACGTTTGTGGACGTGGTGCTAGTTTTTTTTGAGTGGTTCATGTGTTATGAGACGTGGCGGGCTGTCTTTGTGAAAAAATAGCTTAAATTCACATGAAAAACAATAGTTTTTTTTTTTTTTGAAGTGGTTCATGTGTTCTAGGGGTGTAAGTCGGCCGGTTTGGCCAGTTTGAGGGCAAAAGTACAACCCAAACCAATAGTTACGGTTTGAAAAATTTTCAAACCATGTCGGCCAAATAAATGTGCCAAACCAAGTCGGCCAAACCACATTTAAACGGTTTGGTTTGGCCGATTTAAAAGAATTTTACATTTTTTTAAAAAAATAACAAGTTTAAGTGCTTTAAAAAAGAGTAACGGAGCAATTTTTTGAGGGCATTTAGGTCAAAGACATCCCACCACGTCTCAGAACTACTAGCACCACGTCAAAAACAACTTGCACCACGTCTAGAAGCGTTTACATCCATGCGTGTGAACTTAAACTGATTCTTTTCACAAAGACAGTCCACCACGTCTCAAATAACTAGAACCACGTCTCAAAAAACTAGCACCACGTCCAAAAACGTCTACATCCATGCGTGCGAATTTAAACTGATTTTTTTCACAAAGACAGTCCACCACGTCTCAGAACATCTAGCACCACGTCAAAAACAACTATCACCTCGTCCAGAAATGTCTACATCCATGGGTGTGAACTTAAACTGATTTTTTTTCACAAAAAAAGTCCACCACGTCTCAAACAACTAGCACCACGTCTCAAAGAACTAGAATCACGTCCAGAAGCGTCTACATCCATGGGTGTGAATTTAAACTGATATTTTTCACAAAGACTGTCGACCACGTCTCAAAATACTAGCACCACGTCTCAAACAACTAGCACAACGTCCAGAAATGTCTACATCCATGCGTGTGCATTTAAACTGATTTTTTTCACATAGACAGTCCACCATGTCTCAAACAACTTGCACCACGTCAAAAATAACTAGCACCACCTCCAGAAATGTCTACATCCATGCATGTGAATTTAATAGCACCACGCATGGGTGTAGACATTTCTGGATGTGGTGCTAGTTGTTTTTGACATGGTGTTAGTTGTTTTTGAAATGGTGCTAGTTGTTGTGAGACGTGGTGGGTTGTCTTTGTGAAAAAAATAGATTAAATTCACATGCATGGATGTAGACATTTCTGGACATGGTGCTAGTTGTTTTTGACGTGGTGCTAGTTGTTTTTGATGTGGTGCTAGTTGTTCTGAGACGTGGTGGACTGTCTTTGTAAAAAAATCAGTTTAAATTCACACGCATAGATGTAGACGTTTCTGGACATGGTGCTAGTTGTTTGAGACGTGGTTCTAGTTGTTTGAGACGTGATGGACTGTCTTTGTGAAAAAAATCATTTTAAATTCACATGCATGGATGTAGACATTTCTGGACGTGGTTCTAGTTGTTTAAGACGTTGTTCTAGTTGTTTGAGACGTAGTGGACTGTCTTTGTGAAAAAAATCAGTTTAAATTCACACGCATGAATGTAGAGGTTTCTGGACGTGGTGCTAGTTGTTTGAGATGTGGTGCTAGTTGTTTGAGACGTGGTGGACTGTCTTTGTTAAAAAAATCAGTTTAAATTCAGACGCATGGTTGTAGAGGTTTCTGGACGTGGTGCTAGTTGTTTGAGATGTGGTGCTAGTTGTTTGAGACGTGGTGGACTGTCTTTGTGAAAAAAATAAGTTTAAATTCACAATTATGGATGTAGCGTTTCTGGACATGGTTCTAGTTGTTTGAGACGTGGTTCTAGTTGTTTGAGACGTGGTGGACTGTCTGTGTGAAAAAAATCAGTTTAAATTCACACGCATTGATGTAAACGTTTCTGGACGTGGTGCTAGTTGTTTTTGACGTATTTGGAATTTACTCTTTAAAAAAATAAAAAGTTTAAGAGTACAAAGATGTGGTGCTAGTTGAAGAAGTATGGTTGAGTTGGGCGAAAGTGAGAAAATTAGGGTTAAGTGAAAATAATAAAATTTATTAATTATATAATATATAATAATTAATAAATATATATACGGTACGGTCCGGTCCGGCCGAAACAACCGATTTCGCTGCTCAAACTGTCGGCCGAACCGGACCTTCCGGTTGAAATATTTCAAACCAGTAGTAATTTTAATTATTTTGAAACCAGCCAAACCGATCAAACTTGGCCGGTTTAACCAGTTTTGGCCGAACCGCTCACACCCCTAATGTGTTCTGAGACGTGGTGGTGGTAGTTTTTTTTTGACGTGGTTCTTGTGTTATGAGATGGGGTGGACTGTCTTTGTGAAAAAAATCAGTTTAAATTCACACACATGGATGTAGACATTTTTGGACGTGGTACTTGTTGTTTTTGACATGGTGTTTGTGTTCTGAGACGTGGTGGGCTGTCTTTGTGAAAAAAGAAGTTTGAATTCACATACATGGATGTAGACGTTTGGATTTATATTGGAAGTTAGACACTATAATTTCATGGAAGTAGTAATTTTATGCTTAAGAGCTAGTCTAGAATACATAAATGGAAAACATATGGCAATTTAAACTACCAAGTTTGTGCAATTATTAGGAAAAGTTAACAGTTATAAAGGTGTTACATGTATTGTAGAAACTCGTAATTATTTATGTGAGTTTCTTATAGTACATGTCAACAAAATACTAAGTCATTTTTAAGTTTCATATGAACTTCAAAAGTCTAAATCCTGATTGGTATTTACTTATACTTCTAACCAACATCGATAATTGCACAATCAAAAAAGGAAAATGATGAATGTTTGAAGGATTAGTACTCTTCTTCTTATGCTTCTTCATTATTGTGTTTGAAGTAGCTTCTTCAAACACATGGATGTAGATGTTTAAATTCACACACATGGATGTAGATGTTTTTTGACGTGGTGCTTGTGTTCTGAAACGTGGTGGGCTGTCTTTGTGAAAAAGAAGTTTAAATTCACATGCATGGATGTAGACGTTTGGATTTATATTGGAAGTTAGACCCTATAATTTCATGGAAGAAGTAACTTTATGCTTAAGAGCTAGTCTATAATACATAAATGGCAAACAGATGGCAATTTAAACTACCAAGGTTGTGCAATTATTAGGAAAATTTAACAGTTATAAAGGTTTTACATGTACTGTAGAAACTCGTAATTATTTATGTGAGTTTCTTATAGTACATGTCAACAAAATACTAAGTCATTTTTAAGTTTCATATGAACTTCAAAAGGCTAAATCCTGATTGGTATTTACTTATACTTCTAACCAACATCGATAGTTGCACAATCAAAAAAGGAAAATGATGAATGTTTGAAGGATTAGTACTCTTTTCCTTATGCTTCTTCATTATTGTGTTTGAAGTAGCTTATTCATTTTCCTTGGATTTTTCAGCTAAAGAGAGCTTAATCTAGCTTAAGCCTTTTGGCAGAAGTAACATTTTCTGTGTGCAAAATAGAAAACATTGAATTAAATTAGATGTAAATAGTTGATTATTAAAAAGATAGAAATTGAACATTAATATAAATCTAAAAATATCTAAACTTTTGATGTAAGAGTCTTGGATGATGACTCCATTACACAATGCTTTGGAGAATCTGCAAATGTCTCTTGTGGTTGCTTGTTGTGGCTGGTTGCTTCACAATAGTGGAGAATGTTGTATTTTTTGCGAGAGGGAGTGTGCTGTTATTTAACTACTGACTTTATTTGCACAAAAAACATTGTAGCTTCAAATTTGGAATGGATTTGGGACAAGTGCTGTTCCAATTTCTGCATTACAAAATTCATTAAAAACAATAACAGGAATTTTAAAAGAACAACAGGAATGTTATTCACTCATATTTCTTCAGAACTGAACGACAGCAACATGGACCACGTGTTAGCTTTCCCATGAGATCTAGCATCTGATGAATGTATAATTGGAAATTGTAGATGATGAGCCACAAATAATGGTTTGCCCTGTGATAATTGTAAGAGCATTGTGGCCTTTTTCTCTACGCAATAATAAAGAAAATGATGACTTGGTGCTATATTATATTGATCTAGGTATTATTGAGGGAAAGGGAAATATAACTTAGAACTATAACACATGACAACAACAATGGAGTTAAATCCTAAGACACATGATGTAGAATAAATGTATCCAAGTAGCAAATATAGTGAGTTGCATGAGGATAATTTTGATTTGCTACATTTAACATGAGGATAATTTGCTACACTTAATATAGTGAGTTGTATATTATATACAGTGAACTTACGCAAATATCCAATAAGGCAGTTGTAAGAGATAAATAGATTTTGAATAAAAGTGTGTCATCTAAAAGAGTATGCTTAGTGAAGAAAAGTAAAGTTTGTAGCACACATCAAATGTTGCATCAAATTATGTTTTTCAGTAAACAAAAAGGTAACAGAATTTGTTCATTCCTGCATTTTTGCAGATCTATAAGCCACATTGGTATTAAGTTTTTGAGTCACATTAGTGATTGGTATTTATGTAGTATTTTTTCATTTACACTCAAAGTTAACAAGCAAGAAAAAACCAAAGAGGGGAAGAAAAAAATACTTTCTATGAACCAACAAATGAAGAAACAGAAACCTTTTGCATTTCTCAGATGATAACTTCCTGCAGAAGGTACTTTAAACTGTCATCCATTAATGCAGCACAACTATCCTCATTCTAGGGAAATTTGAACAAACGACTTTAAAAAATCCCCCCAAAAATAATTTAATTCTTAGGTCAAAAGGGAGAAAAAACTTAAAAGTGCTTGTAATAGATTCAATACATGAGAATGAAAGAGACAACAACCAAAAGCTAAAAGAAGACATTTGTTCTATTCCCCTTTGTTCAGAGTTCACAAGTACTGTTGATTAAACATTTTCATGCTATACAAGTACTTAAATATGAAAATATAGAAACATGATCAAGGATCCTAAAGTCAAAAAAATATGTAAGGTCTTTTGAACCTAGTTAAATCATTCAATTTGGTGAATCAGTATGAATATAATTTGAATATAATGCAAAGTCTTTTGAACCCAATTGAATATAATTGCATTAGAATTTGCAAAAGGAAAACAATTTGATTATTTTACTTGCAAATCAGTATGCATAAATTCAGAAGTAGTTAATTGCAAGGTTTTTTCTGCCAAGTCTCCAAAAATGGTTGTAGTGATAGTACCACTTTTGTCAGTTAAGTTATTGTCAAAACGACACCAGATTAGTATTAATTACATTCATAGTTAGTGTAATATTATTTTTATACATAGTTAGTAATTGGTTCAACTTTTTGTTCTCCATTATAAGAATTGCAGATGTATACTTCACCATGTGGAGAGGAAGTGGCAGAGTAGCACTTTGGACATGCCATGTACCAATATTTTTGAGGCAGATCTTTAAAATTCATGAACACTCTTACCCAGAATATCTGTATTAGAGAGTAATGAAATAAACAAAAAATTATAGCTAATTTGAATAAAAGAAATATTAATATATATAGCAAACTATGCTCTGAAATTATATTTGACTAGCTTACCTTTTGCTCTGAAACTATGCTTGCAACATATGTAATTTACTCAGGAGCAGAGGCAGTCAAATTTGGAATATGACTATGGTACTCCTTTTTTTGGATGAATTCATTTATTTCTTTGTAGTTCCTTTCAGCCCTAGAAAATATCATTAGAGTTATTAATAATTGTGTAATAATTTTACTATTATTTATTTTATACTTAATGACATACCATGTTTTAAGCTCTAAAACCTGATCAATTTGTGGATTTATCAAAATCATTGATCTGTAGTTTGTTGTAAGTGCAATACCCATTAAGTATTATATAAATTTGTAAGGTAATATTGTAAGAATACATTTGAGTTTGCAAATAAGTTAAAAAATAACATATTTACTTCTATAGTTAAGATAACAAAACATTGTACCATTATAAAGTGTCACTTTGACTCGATGGCATACAATTACAGGGTGATTTTTTTATGTCATCAGAAATACTTTTTCCTTCATTTGTTGCGAATTGGTTCCACAATGATAAATTGACAACATTCATACTGCATAATGAACATAAAATTGTTAAGATTTTTATGAATAATAATGTGACACTGAAAGATGCATTTGTATGTAAAACATGCATTTATGCTGTCTCCATTATCTTTAATAATTGTATTGATTGGAAATGCTTCTATAGCAACTCCTAAGACATCTATAAAATCTTAGGAATAAAGACTTGCTTTCCTCTATGTTGGCCTGTTGTAATTTCAGCAAGAATGGTAAATGAAGTTAATTTTTTTACAGATTAATCTTGTACCATTAAATAAACCATCTATTGGATTTAGATTTCTCAATAGTATTGTTGGACAATTTTCTTTCAAAAGCAACTTATGAGGTGGAATACTCTTTGGATTAAGAGAATTCAAGAAATCTTCATACTCTCCTTGATGCTTTTCATCCATTGTTTTATCAGTACTTGTATATATGAACAATTTTCTAGGAAATTTATGAATCATTTCATCGTTTATATCACTAACAGAACTATTTTTGGGACAAAGAATGCATCTATTTATCATTTGATATGGATCTTGCACATAGACATCCAAGCACGGAAATGTGAAACAATCAAACTAGAAGCAACAAAAAAATAAAAAGTAAATTTTAAAATTTAATTGAAAGAGTGAAATATAGAACATATTATTTAAATATTACAATGATAAAAACTTTAATTTATATTATTTTTTCATTACTTACCTGTTCAAAGATGTTTTATTGTCAGTAAAAGGAATTACAATCTCTTTAGGAAGAGTAATGTTTCCATCAGTGTCAGTAAGTGCAGTTCCTTCACCTATTCTGAGCAAAAACTTAGAAAAAGCTGGATATAATAAAGCTCTCATATTTTCATGAATTAAAAATACTTTATTTTATTTGCATTTCCCTAGTTCCTTTTTCAATGACAGGTAATGTGTGGCGAAAATCTCCACCAAAAACAACTAACTTTCCACCAAATGATTCTTCATTTTCCATTATATCTTTAAGCAGTAAATCAAAGGCTTCAATTGCTTCTCTTTTTGCCATTGAGGCTTCGTCCCAAATAATAATCTTAGCTTGAACAATTAGCTTTGCAGTAGTACTTTGTTTGCTGACTTAACAAGTTAAGTTATTTGTTAAATTTATTGGTATTTTAAATCTTGAGTGAGCAGTTCTACCACCGGGTAATATTGCTATAGCAATTCCTGAGGTAGCTACAACAATAGCTATGTATCTTTCTTTTCTAATAGTAGCCAAAAGAGAGCGATATAAGAATGTTTTTCCAGTTCCTCATGGACCATCTATAAAAAAAGCTTGTCCTTTACCAGATTGTACACAAGTCATAATACTATAGTAAGCTTTCTTCTGTCCTGAAGTGAATTGATTTATTGATTGAAGATCATCATTAGTTATAATTATGCCTAATTCATTTTCCATTTCTCTTGTTAATTTTTCGCCTGAATGTATATGCAGATTATCATCAAATAAATTGTACTCATTGATGTTTTTACCCATTTGTTCCAACATCGTATTTATTTCCAAAAGAACTGCTTTTTTAATTTCTTCTGAATTAGAATGTATAAAATGCAATGATCTTTCAAAATCTGTTAAAAAATAAGGGTGAAACTTTTCCCACAAGTTCCTGGGATTACTTGGAGAACAATATACAAGAAGTATTGCAAAAAAATATCTAAGAGCAACAGGAAATTGATGGTTTGAAACTTCTAAAAGACTTTCTTCAATGTAATTGTCTGAATCTAAAAGGCCTAATTTTAAGGCTGCATCTCTGAAAGTTGAACAAACTTCTCCATTAATTGTCAACAAGTCTTGATATGAAGTTGGACATCTTATATGAGATAGCAATAATCGTAAGTAATATCTTTCACCTTCTTTTGGTGACACCGTTACAAGTCTTTCTATAGTTGAACCACTTTTTTTTTTTTATGGACAAAAATTTATACTGATTGTTCCAAGTAAAGTGTTGGGGAAATTCTTTATACAATAAATTTGGAGACTGAGTGTTCTTATTAACATGATTCACTTCAAAAAATTCTGTTAGCATTGTCTTGGTAAAATCAACATTTTTTAGCAAATTCAAAAGATTGTGTTTTTTGTGAAACGAAACAATTTGTTCACCATCAAGATGTACTTGAAGAGTATAAACTAAAGGTGTCATTTTGTTTAAATAAAATCCATAAATTCTCCACATTGCTTCTGAGGGACCTATCCAACGACCATCTTGAAACTGTTTGATTTCATCAACATCATCTAAGGCATCTACTTCAAAAATTTTAAAATTTATAAGATCATGTCCTTTGTATATGTATTTATATATATATATATTTGACCAGTTTAACTGTTGAACAAATTTCTACATTCATGTGACAATCAAATTTAGCAAGGAGATATGGATTATAGGGTACAACCCAACGATTATCAAGTTCATGTTTCCTTACTCTTACTACTTGACCATCATTTCTTCTTCTATAATGAGGATACCTGTCTTCTCCATGTGTTGTTTTTGTAGAAAAGGTTTTGGATAATGATTTTTACATACACCATTACGCATGCAAGGATTAAATGGATTCATAAAACCACAAGGACCATGCATCATGTGTTTAATAACAAGACTATTTAAGTCAGGTTCTGGAATTTCAACTGAAATGATTCTACCATAGGCTTCAGGATTTAAACGCTTAAATTTAGGTTTTAAGATTAATAATAAATGGGCATGGGGTATTCCTCTTTTCTGAAATTCAATTACATGTACACAAACAGCTACTTCACCAAATAATTTTTTTGTATTAAATTATTTCTAAGCAATTCAAATTTACCTCTAAAAACTCTTGCTAACAAATCTGGTTTATCAAATGGAGTTTCATATGCATGTAAATTTTCTTTGATTTCTTTCCAGTTAGGGTTACAAGTCATTGTAAGAAAAATGTCAGGTCTACCATATTTTTGAACTAAAGCCATTGCATCCAAATATCTATGACGCATATCTCTAGGACCTCCAATAAAAGAAGCAGGAAGTATAACTCTTCGGCCAATTTTTGATCCATCAGTTTAACAAATAGAAACACTGTCTAGGACACCTTGAAGAATTTCAGACATTATTTCTTCTTGATGTTTTCTATGAAAGTCTAGTCTAAATGTTTCAATTTTTACATAGACATCCACAACAAATTGTTGTAATAATCTCATGGTGTGTAGCATCATACTTTTATCATTATCTCTTATTTGAAATTTATAGCAATACTACTCTTTGGTTGTGATGTAATTTTTTGTCTTTGTTCCTGCATGAGTAACTACAATAGCAAGAATGTAAATGCATTAATATATTATTATAGTTGATGAGTAAAATAATATTATGACTTTACCTTACATAGAAGCTTACCTTGTTCCTCTTTTTCGATTAGTTCTGAAAGATTATCTGCCCGAGCCTAGCCAGAAACTCACTTTCGTGCTATGCATTCCAGTATCGGAATTTTTGGCCAGGCCTAGATGTTGGTGAATGTGCCCTAATAAGGGCTATTTATGTAAATATACTTTGAGGGTATTTATGTAAATAAGATATTTGTCGCTTGATTGATTGTTTATCAAATGAGTTAATTTCATGATAGTAATATCCTTGTGCATATTTAAATTCATGAAATCGATCCGCCAAAAGAAACACTCCATGGACTAATTAGATCATGAGTGATTCTTTTGAGTAGTACTGGTACTAGGATTCTTAGACCAGAAATCACTACATGGTCTTAGGTGAATTGTAGTGTGCTTTGACATACGCCTAACGGGGCCGTAACAGGTTGCCAAGTACGGGTATGATTGGGTACACTATGAGACACGCTAAGGTATGTAGGTGAAGTGATGGGACTACAAATCTCTCTTAAGTGAGAGATGATATCTTGGCCACTTGATAGTGAACTGAAAAGTGCATGGCCATGCCCAAGGAATGATAGGATATCATTTGCTTGAAGGATTCAGTGTCACTAAGAGATCAAGTAAACGTTTAGCTACATAAGGATGATGGTTCCATGCCTTATGCTAAACTGGATATCGATGTAGAGGATCGTACGCAGTTTGCTCGGAAAGGTTGTGTTGAATCTCCATTCGACCCTCCATTCCAAATTGGGTAGTCATTATGTCTTGCTAGAGACCACTAATGACTTATGGATTAATCAATGGGTTTGAGTTATCCATTGCCAATTTGGAATGGGCCTACAGGATCGCACATAAGAAAGTTCGATGATGCAGAATAAGAATTATTGCCTACAATAAGTATAATTGTTATACTTAAATAAATAAGATTTAATTAAATGGTTTAATTAAATATTATTAGAAAGTTATATGGTATTAATTAATAGTTAATTAATTACCTGAGAACAATTGGGATGGGCTGATAAATCAAGGGACTTAATTGCAATTGAAGTTCTTGACCCATCAGCCTGATCCATGGGTCATGGGTTGATCCATGGGCTTGGTGTATAACCCAAATCATTAAAGTGTTATTTAATGCTGATTTGGAATCAGTAAATATTATTTAAATACTGATTTGGAATCAGTACCAAAATCAGTTAAGTTATAATTGGATAATTACAATACTGATTTTGGAAATTAATTCTCTACAAATATCCTAGGGATATAATTGTAGGAAGGGATTTTTTTTGGAATAATTCTCATCAGAAAAATACACAGATTTTCCCAAATTCTCCGGGTAGGCAAGATTGGCTAGCACCAACCTGCGAAGGCTTTCGTGCTTGAGAGTAGAGGATCCTTCAAGGAAGGATTTTGGAGACAACAAAACGCCATCTTCTCAGAGGAGCCAGGCGACGTGCGCAACCGATTACGCTTCAAGGGTAAGACCCGATCCTCGTAGTTTAGGATTCCGCTATTTAATTGGATTAAACACCTAGACTATTCCCAACAGTGGTATCAGAGCTAGGCTTATAATTTTAGTGTAAGAATTAAAATTGGATTTTAATTAAAATTGGTTTTAATAAAATTTGGAAAAAATCGTGATTTTGAAAGAGAAAATCAAAGAAATCAATTTTATTATTTTGCTGGGAAAATAATTAAAATTCAATTTCTGTTTTTTTATAAAAAAAACCGGAATAGTTCCGTTTGACAAGAACTGGGGTTTGGAAAGGTTCCAGTTTCGAATTTGGTTTAGGGTTTTCTGGTTTTGCTTTAGTTTTGAATCTCACAGGAGAAAGGGATCGGGAAAGTCTCGGATCTCTTTTGGTTTAATTTTCTTGGCTGATTGATTTTCAAAACGGGAAAGCAGATTTGTTTGTTTTTCAAAATCTGGGTTTTATAATTTTGCAATTCTGGGTTTTGCAAAAGTCCACCGACAACTGGGCTTATATCACCGGAAAACCGAATTGAACGGAATCTGGGATTTTCATTTTTTTGGTGTAATATTTTTCCGCGTTTTCTGGGTTGTCCCTCGATCGGTCGGAATTGTTCCGCCAACGCTTTGGTTTCACAATTCATGTGGGCTGGTTTTGATTTTTTTTCGCTGGGCATAGTATTGGTTTCTGAGCTGTAATTTTATCGCAAAAAAAAAAGAATCTCGGTGCTTGTTTTCTTATCGGAAATGTTTTGGAAATTTCTTGGTTGATTTTGCTTTGGCCAGAAACTGGGTTTTGGTTGTTGCTTCACCAGGAAAATGAATCAGCCGGAAATAGTTTATGGGCTGGTTTGGTTTTATATCATCGGTCTTCTAAGGAAGTTAAAGGGGAAGTCTTCGCCGGGAAAACGAAGTTTGCCGGAAGAGTTTCTAAGCACTTTTGTTTTCCCCGTTGATGGTCTAAGGAAGTCGAGAGCCGGAATCGTTCCGGATTGACCTCAATCGACGGAAGATCTCGATCGGATGAACCCTCGCGCCGTTTTTTTTTCTTTTCGATCGGCCGTAATCCCAGGCGTTGGACGCCGGAATCGTTTTCTCCTCGATGGGCGGTTCCCTCCGGTTGTTGGAGGAGAGTGATGGGGATACGATTTGATCGGAGACGATGACTGGAAGAAGCCAGTAACTGCCGGAGAAGACAACCGGCGTGGACGCCGGGAGTCGATGATGCCGGCGGCGGGTTTGGGGAAGACAAAGGGTGCGGCGGAAGGGATGAAACCCTAATGGGCTGAAAAGACGAAAATGCCCCCGTCGCACTCCCAAACCCTAATCAGCCAAAATTTTAAAATAGTTTTAAAATTGCAGAATGGCCCCTGGACTTTGAGTCCTCCTTAAAACCCTAGCCCAGAATTTTATTTAAATTACCAAATAGCCCCAAAAGTTTTCAGAAAAATTTTAAAATTTTAAATTTTTCTGAATTTTATTTAATAAGATTTTAATTAAATAGTCTTATTAGATAAAGATAGGATTAATTTAGAATTTGATCCTATAAGTTTAAATTTATCTTAATTAGATAATTAGATAAATTTTAAAATAATTATTTTAATTAGATTAAAATAATTAGAAAAAGATAAATAAATAAATAATTAATTAATTAGATTAATTAATTAGTTTAAATTTTGAATTGTTATTTATTTATTTTAATTTTGATGCTTATTTAAATTATTTAAATTTTATTTGAAGCATCATAATTATGCAAGCATGTTCATGCATCATTTTGGATAAATGTAAAATGAACAGAAGGATTGATTAAAATTGATCATGACACGATCAATTTAAATTCTGTAATAGTTACACAATCCTTAAAACTAATTGGCTTAAATTAAAACCGGCTTGTATGAGCATATGCATTTTATGTGTTTCAAAGCATGAATTGGGCTTTTAATTTTAACGTTTTAAAAGTTGGGGCCTGCGAGCCAATTTTGAATTGGGCCTGCGTGCCTATAAAATCATCATGTAATAGTTAGGCCCAAAAGGAGGTTCCAAGAGGAGTCCATGGTGGAGCCCAGGAGCGGAGGCCAAATATGAAGATTTTAAAAGGCCCTGTAATAGACTAGAGGCCAGTTCATCGCTTTAATTTTATTCATTTTATTTGATATGCAAATGAATATGATAAACGAAAATGCATGTTAAGCCGATCAAACTAAAATCCCAAAAACCCAAGATTTTGCTTCCATACTTGAGGGCCCGCTTGAGTGTCGAACGTCTGATGGACTTGGAGAGCCCAAGGGCCTCAGGTTTTCTTCATGCGGCGGGTTGTTACATAATAGTGCCCAACTTTATCACTACCATTAATGAGTGGAAAAACTGTTTGGGTATTAGATGCTCAACTTTATCACTACCACTTGTTATGGAAAAACTGTGTGGGTGTCTATTGATGTGATGCCTTAAGGGATGGTTTAACTTGGGAAAATTAATCCTAGCTTGACCCGATAAGTTGACTAGGGATTAATTTTGCAAAGATAGGATGGTGTCAAACATTTGGAATGTTCATCCTATCACCGAAAAGTTGCATGGTATGCAATTGGAAAGCGTTAAATTACATGGAATGTGATTTGAACGTTGCCTACCAGAAGAGCCCGATCCCTACGATACTTGCCAAAGCAAGACTGGGGTTGACTCTTTGTGGATTTTCGGCCCACAATCTAGCACCAACACAAAATTGTTTGGGATTTCAATTTTGGCTATTGTGGAAAACATTTTTCAAAACTCATTCTAATATTTTGCATTTACTCTTTGTAGAAATGGCATCATCTAGCACAAATGTTATCTTAAACTCTACTCTAAGAAGTATATTGGATAAAGGTAAATTGGTTGGATCAAACTTCTGAGATTGGGAAAGAAACTTGAGAATAGTTCTCAAACAAGAAAGGAAGCTACATGTCTTAGAGACCGCTTTACCTGAACCACCACAAAATGCTTCGGCAAATGTTCAACGAGCCTGGGATAAGCTGAAAAGTGACTCCGATGATGTGACGTGCTTGATGCTCGCGTCTATGACAGGCGAGCTTCAAAAGCAGTTCATGAATTTGGAAGCGTTCCGAATTTATGAGTCACTGATGGAAATGTTTCGTGAACAAGCTTCAGGTATCTTTGTTATAGAAATAAATCTTTCTATGTCCACCTCATGGGTATTAGATACTGGCTGTGGGGCTCACATTTGTACTAATGTGCAAGGACTCAGAAATAGAAGGATAACAAAGAAAGGTGAAGTAGATCTCCGAGTGGGCAACGGGGCAAGAGTTGCTGCTGTTGAAGTTGGAGATTACACTATGTCTTTACCTTCTGGTTTAAATATCGAACTTGAAAATTGTTATTATGTACCTGCTTTGAGCAGAAATATTATTTCAGTTTCGAGTTTAGATAATAAAGGTTTTCGATTTATTATAGAAAATAATTCGTTATCTTTATATCGAAATGATATTTTATACGGAGTTGCAAATATGTGTAACGGTCTGTATGTCTTGGATTTGACCCAAGAAAAACCAGTCTATAACATAGAAAAGAAAGCTAAATCATCTAAAAATGATTTAAGTCCAACATACCTTTGGCATTGTCGATTAGGCCATGCAAATGAAAAGCGAGTTCAAAAGCTTCACAAGGATGGAGTGCTTGGTTCATTTGATTTTGAATCATATGATACCTGCGAACCCTGCTTGCAAGGCAAAATGACAAAGAGTCCTTTCAATAAGAAAGGTGAAAGAACAAGTGAGCTATTGGCCCTAATACATACGGATGTATGTGGACCAATGAGCACACAAGCCAGAGGTGGATTTGAATACTTCGTGACTTTTACTGATGACTTTAGTAGATATGGGTATGTCTACTTAATGAGGTATAAAAGTGAAACTTTTGAAAAGTTCAAAGAGTTTAAAAACGAAGTAGAGAATCAGTTGGATAGAAGGATTAAGGCTATTCGCTCCGATCGGGGAGGTGAATACCTTAGTGATGAGTTCGATGGCTATCTAAAACAGTGTGGAATTGTTTCACAGCTGACTCCACCGGGAACACCTCAATGGAATGGTGTATCCGAAAGGAGAAATCGGACCTTATTAGATATGGTTCGATCAATGACGGGCCTAGCAACTCTCCCTACATCCTTTTGGGGTTATGCTCTCCTTTCTGCTGCCTACTTATTGAATCGTATTCCATCTAAGGCAGTAGATAAGACTCCATATGAGATATGGATGGGTCGGAAGCCCTATATGTCCTATCTACGAGTTTGGGGTTGTCAAGCTCATGTAAAGCGTTTACAAAGTAATAAGCTTGAACCCAAAACTGACAAATGCCTATTTGTGGGATATCCTAAGGAAACCAAAGGATATCAATTCTACAACCCAACTGAGAACAAAGTGTTCGTTGCTCGAGGAGCTACTTTCTTAGAGAAAGAATATCTGTATCAGAAAGATAGTGGGAGTAGAATAGAACTCGGAGAAGTTCAAGAACCACAAGAGAATGTAGAACGATCTACAGAAACTCAGATGGAAGTTGACATAGAAACTCATGAAGATGAGCAACCTCAGTCAACAACACAAGAACCTAGAAGATCTGGTAGATCTCGTCACCAACCCGAGAGATACGGATTTCTCGTGACTGACGATAAAGATTTGATCTTGGTGGACTCTAATGAGCCCGCGAACTACAAACAGGTTTTAGAAAGTCCGGATTCCGATAAATGGCTAGAAGCTATGGAATCTGAAATGCAATCCATGAGGGACAATAAAGTGTGGACTTTGATTGACCCTCCTGTTCAGGCAAAGGTTGTCGATTGCAAGTGGATTTTCAAGGTAAAACCTGGCGGGATCTTCAAGGCACGACTAGTGGCTAAAGGTTTCAGACAGACTCATGGTATAGACTATGATGAAACCTTCTCCCCTGTCGTAATGCTCAAGTCCATTAGGACAATGCTTGCCATAGCAGCATATTTTGACTATGAGGTATGGCAGATGGATGTTAAGACGGCTTTCCTGAATGGAAACCTACTCGAGGATGTTTATATGAAACAACCCGAGGGATACATCGATCAAAAGCATCCTAATCGAGTATGTAAGCTTCAAAGGTCCATCTATGGACTAAAGCAAGCATCTCGAAGTTGGAATCTTCGTTTTGATGAGGAGGTAAAAGGTTACGGATTCATCAAGAACGAAGATGAGCCTTGTGTTTACAAGAAAGTTAGTGGGAGCAAGATTGTTTTTCTTGTCCTATATGTGGACGACATCCTGCTCATAGGAGATGACATTCCTTTGATGAAAGACATCAAACAATGGTTGGGGAGTGTATTTTCTATGAAAGACTTAGGAGAAGCTGAGACGATACTAGGTATCAAGATCTATAGGGATAGATCTAAAAAGCTTCTGGGACTAAGTCAAGAAGGGTACATAGACAAGATATTGAAAAGATTCAATATGTCTAACTCCAAAAATGGTAAGGTACCATTTAGACATGGCCTTCTCTTGAAGAAGAACCAAGGTCCTTCAACAAGAGAGGAGAGGGATACAATGAGTAGAGTCCCATATGCTTCGGCAATAGGATCTATCATGTATGCCATGTTGTGTACCCGTCCGGATGTTGCACATGCACTTAGCATGACTAGTAGATACCAACAAGATCCAGGGATGGATCATTGGACTGCAGTCAAAGCAATCCTGAAGTACTTACGAAGAACTAAAGGATTAATGCTAGTGTATGGAGGACAAGAACAGCTCATTGTACAAGGTTACGCTGATGCTGCTTTCCAAACAGATCAAGATGACATGAAGTCACAATCAGGCTACGTGTTTAGTCTGAATGGCGGTGCAATAAGTTGGAAAAGCTCAAAGCAAGATACAACAGCCGATTCTACAACAGAGTCTGAGTACATTGCTGCATCAGATGCTGCAAAGGAAGCTGTTTTGGCTGAGAAAGTTCGTGTCAGACATCGGAGTGATACCGAGTATCCAAGATCCGATAGAACTTTTCTGTGACAATAACGGGGCCATCGCACAAGCTAAGGAGCCTCGGTCACACCAGAAAACCAAACACATACTCAGAAGGTTTCACCTCATCCGAGAGATCATTGATCGAGGAGATGTGAAAGTGTGCAAAATAGGGTCAGACGACAATATAGCAGATCCTCTCACAAAAGCTCTACCACAGTCAAAGTTTGATAGACATGTAATAGAGCTTGGTCTTAAACAGTTTAGGACATAGCCCTTCATTGGGCAAGTGGGAGATTGTTGGTGAATGTGCCCTAATAAGGGCTATTTATGTAAATATACTTTGAGGGTATTTATGTAAATAAGATATTTGTCGCTTGATTGATTGTTTATCAAATGAGTTAATTTCATGATAGTAATATCCTTGTGCATATTTAAATTCATGAAATCGATCCGCCAAAAGAAACACTCCATGGACTAATTAGATCATGAGTGATTCTTTTGAGTAGTACTGGTACTAGGATCCTTAGACCAGAAATCACTACATGGTCTTAGGTGAATTGTAGTGTGCTTTGACATACGCCTAACGGGGCCGTAACAGGTTGCCAAGTACGGGTATGATTGGGTACACTATGAGACACGCTAAGGTATGTAGGTGAAGTGATGGGACTACAAATCTCTCTTAAGTGAGAGATGATATCTTGGCCACTTGATAGTGAACTGAAAAGTGCATGGCCATGCCCAAGGAATGATAGGATATCATTTGCTTGAAGGATTCAGTGTCACTAAGAGATCAAGTAAACGTTTAGCTACATAAGGATGATGGTTCCATGCCTTATGCTAAACTGGATATCGATGTAGAGGATCGTACGCAGTTTGCTCGGAAAGGTTGTGTTGAATCTCCATTCGACCCTCCATTCCAAATTGGGTAGTCATTATGTCTTGCTAGAGACCACTAATGACTTATGGATTAATCAATGGGTTTGAGTTATCCATTGCCAATTTGGAATGGGCCTACAGGATCGCACATAAGAAAGTTCGATGATGCAGAATAAGAATTATTGCCTACAATAAGTATAATTGTTATACTTAAATAAATAAGATTTAATTAAATGGTTTAATTAAATATTATTAGAAAGTTATATGGTATTAATTAATAGTTAATTAATTACCTGAGAACAATTGGGATGGGCTGATAAATCAAGGGACTTAATTGCAATTGAAGTTCTTGACCCATCAGCCTGATCCATGGGTCATGGGTTGATCCATGGGCTTGGTGTATAACCCAAATCATTAAAGTGTTATTTAATGCTGATTTGGAATCAGTAAATATTATTTAAATACTGATTTGGAATCAGTAAAATAATATTTGGTAATAATACTGATTTGGAATATGACCAAAATCAGTTAAGTTATAATTGGATAATTACAATACTGATTTTGGAAATTAATTCTCTACAAATATCCTAGGGATATAATTGTAGGAAGGGATTTTTTTTGGAATAATTCTCATCAGAAAAATACACAGATTTTCCCAAATTCTCCGGGTAGGCAAGATTGGCTAGCACCAACCTGCGAAGGCTTTCGTGCTTGAGAGTAGAGGATCCTTCAAGGAAGGATTTTGGAGACAACAAAACGCCATCTTCTCAGAGGAGCCAGGCGACGTGCGCAACCGATTACGCTTCAAGGGTAAGACCCGATCCTCATAGTTTAGGATTCCGCTGTTTAATTGGATTAAACACCTAGACTATTCCCAACACTAGATGCTAGCACAATTGCTATTCCAACCATTTTGAAATAACATTACGCAGAATCTGGGTTTGCACTTATTCGATTTATCATGCAACAAAAATTTCTAACTAACAGCGGAACTTTAGAAAATACCTTTGAAGCGTACACTCAGGTGATTCTCTTGTATGCCTCAAGACTTTGCTTGTATGCTGTGTGGGTGGCAATCTAACCAGCAACTTGATCAACTAATCACCACAATTCCCCTACCGAAAAAAATTCTACAGCTCGTCGTTGCCTGAATATCAACCCCGCTACCGCCGGATTTCTCCTGTCACTGCCGCCTGCCGGAATTAACCACCGACCGCCGCCTAGGACAATAACCGGCTGCCTGAGATTATGCTAGAGGGAGAAAAATGTTTTCTCTCTCTCTCTCTCTATAATTTCTCTCTCTAAGTTTTCTTGTCTTGAAAACTTATGAATTGTATGTCTTGAATAGCTAATCCCTTGTCTATATATAGAGTTACAAGAGAGACTCCAAGTTGGTTTAGGATTAGCCTTCCTACTGGGTTTTTGTTTTCTTCAATCCTGTTCCTGGACTGATACACATCCAACTGATACAGGGATTCACTTATCCCAATCCAGTTCCTGATATGATTCACAACCAACTGATACAGGGATTCACTTATCCCAAACCAGTTCCTGGTATGATTCACAACCAACTGATACAGGGATTCACTTATCCCAAACTAGTTTCTGGTATGATTCACAACCAACTGATACAGGGATTCACTTATCCCAAACCAATTCCTGGTATGATTCACAACCAACTGACACAAAGATTAATTAATTACTTAATTAATTAAATTTACCTTTGTCAATAACCCAATGCATAATTAATCGTACCACTAACGGATTAATTATGACACTACCATCCTACACCAGAATTGCTTCCGGAACAACTTAATTAATTTATTCATAATCTCTCCACATCAAAGATATAGTGCTCGTTAATATATTAATTTACTGATAAATTAATTAATTAACCTCTTTAATTTCGAGACTAGTATCACTCGACCTTTTTACTATACCGGACATAAGTCCACTGGCCAGGTTTAGTATAATAAACATTACGAGCTCATCTCAGGAGCACCATCACCCCGTACGCACCGGTACATGGTTTCTTTTCGACAAGCAGCAACACACCAAGCAACTAAACACGCGCACTCAACCCACCGAGACTATTGGCCACCATTGACCTCACCCATTGGCAGATCAAAGTACACTATGTCTAATCCTCATGCAGCTCTAGTCTAGGGATTAAGAGATAGAATACCAAGAATAATTTGTCTATTAAATCAGTACAAGACAAATCATTCCTAACGAGTCAAGTTCAATATGCCCCGGGCATATCTATATGATTCAATTAGTTTAGACAAACCAATTATCCGAATCACATAATAACCTAAACTGACAGTTTGTCTAAAGCTGTCTCAGTTACGAACCTCATTTATATATTATGTCTTTTAACCAATGATGAGATCTACTGTGTCACACAAGACACCTCATCATCTAACTACATAATATAAATGGACAATTAATGCACAACAATATATAACCGAAACCTAAATTGATATATTAATTGGGAAAATATACAATACAAGCATAGCTTATGTATTCAACTCCAACAAGTTCATCTGCTGAAAAAATATCAGAAGGATTATAAGGTTGTTCATTTTCACAGTGAGAACTTTTTCTACGCTTTGGATTGTTATGTTTTCTTTCTATTGATAGGTGCCATCCAGATTCTCCGCGTGGAAAAAGTAAAGGATATTGTAATATATCATAGCCAGCATAAAAATGTTTAATCCTATAACTTGTATCAGACTTGCTATATATTCTAATATGTGCAGTTCTTTCAATGTGTTCATCAATAGTTTCATCTTCACAAAATATTGCTCCTACTTGACTTTGTAAAGGTAAATTGTATCTACGTTGATCCAAATCTTGTGAAGAATTGAGAACTGTTCTATGATTTTATATATCTGGCACATCACGTAGATCTTTAAGGAAAGCACAATATAGGTTATTTTCCAAAGTTTTCATCAAAGTTCTCAAAATTGATTCTCTTAATTTATTAGAAGAAAGTAATTTGTGTTTCACTTCATCCTCCGTGTCAAGAAAATATAGCTGGATTCCTGATGGTTTGTCATTGTTGGATTTTAGTGAATCCAAATAATGGTAAACTTGACCTTGTACTTTGAAGGTATACATTCTTCTACTATTCTTTGTTAAATCTCGGTTATATTTTGCACTGAAAGATGTAATTGATAATTTATTGTTATATGTATGAATATTTTTTCTGAAATGTTTTGAGTTGTCATCATTTGATGTCAATAAATGAGTTAAAGAGAATGGCATTGGTGGAATAGATAGTGAAACAGTTCCATTTTGACAACAAAAAGTTTTTGATTCTAGATAAAATCTGTTTGCGGAACAATGTTCACAATTTTCAGTACTTGGAAGCTCAATAGGATGGTCAAGAAGTTTTTTATATGGAAAACCTGTATGTACAAAAGGTAAACATAAATATAATAATGTTAAAATAAGAAGATAAAACTTTAAAATTCAATTATTTTTATGTTGGAAGAAAAGTGAATTATATTCTTATTGTAAAAAAAAAAAATTTGTATAAAATTTAAACAAAGAATGTGTACCTGAAGAAGATGACGTTTTTTTTTTTTTTAACTTTTCTTTATTGGAGACTTTTGTAGCACGCCTCTCAGATAAGATTTTTTTCTTCTTTCTCTTGCTCATTTAAATGATACTTGAGAACTTATTGATTCTGCCAAAGTATAACTCATAGTAGTTAAAATTGTTTTGAGTTAATGCTTATGTGTTTTTAATTGAAAAATAATGACTTGCTCAATATATATAACTTTAAAGATTTGGAAAAATAATGAAGATTTAAAACAAATAAATTATAAATTTTTATACCTGCTGACTCTTGATTCGACAGTATTGTATTAGAAGTGTTAGTTTTATTCACTTTAGTGCGTAGGGCACATTTTCTTGCGTAAGCTTCGCGCATTTGTTGCAACAATGCCTTTTTTTTCTCTACAGGCATAGTAGCATTATTTTTTCTGCGTTGTGCATTTCTATTCATCTATCAATTATATAAGTATATTACGAAGTAAAAAAGAAAAAAAAAGGTACAAATATAAGTTAGTAAATGAATAAACCATTATAATAACATTATATCATTAATAATAACAAGATAGTGATGATTAAAAGAAAATAAGCAGTGAAGAACAATGGCAAATGAAGACAGTAGTGAAGAAAATTGATATCATTATAGAAAATTTACCTGAAATGGCAAATGAAGACAGCACAATGAAACTCGAAAGGAGCAGATTACTGTGGAAATTGATCTACAGGAGAAGAACAAGAGTGAGGATTGATAAAGAGTAATCCTTAAACTGGAGTACTATCATGTTGGCATATTTCTTGCAGTAGTTAATATAATTATACAGATGATCAACAAAAAGAAAAGGGTTTAATATAAACAGAGGCAATAACAAAAATGAAACTGAACATTTATTGATTGACTGCTAGGTTTTAGTTGTATTGAAGGGGATGATAGAAATAGAGATATTTGAGCTCCCTGTACACAATGAAAACAATACTTTTATTAGCCAGACGTGGCGCAGTATCAACCAGACGTGGCACAGTATCAACCAGACATGGCGCAATATCAACCAGACATGGTGCAGTATCAATCAGACGTGGCGCAGTATTAGTCAGACGTGGCGCAGTATTAGTGAAGTTGAAGATATCATGTGGCGTGAAGATATCTTTAAAAACTAACATTTTTAGCACTCTAATGGGGGTAGTCATGATAACGTTTATATTATATTATTATTATGATCCACGTAGGGGAAAAAACATAAATAAGAGAAAAAATATGATATAGATTATGTATAAATAAAATACAGTGACACAATATTGTATAAATTGTCATTATTTATACAATTATAGAAAATTTACCTGAAATGACAAATGAAGATAGCAAAATGAATATCGAAAGCAGTGGATTACTGACCAAATTGATCTGTAGGAGAAAAAGAAGAGTGATGGTAGAGTAAAACTTAAATTGGTGTATTATATATGACTGGTATACTGTGATGTTGGCATTTTTCTTGCAGTAGTAAATATAGGTATAAAGAAAGATCAACAAAAAGAAAAGGGTTAAATATGAAGAGAAGCAGTAACAAAGATGAAACCCAACATCTATTAATTGATTGCTAGGTTTCAGTTGCATTGAAGGAGATCATATACATGATTCTGAGTTACACTTCTAGAGTAACTTACTACAGTGGCAGCTGATTTGAGTAGAATAAACATGTTGAAAAGTTTGTCTGAAGTGTATTTAAATGGAGAAGAAGATGAAATGAAATGTATTTGACACTCATTTCAATTACATTTCATTATATAGTATTATACTATTCATGAAATAGAAAGGAAAGAAGGTAAATAAATGTCATGATTGATTTTTGACTTGTAAGACTAAGTAGAAGAATCTAGAAAAATTTAGAAGTTGCATTCTGACATAGCAACAGTGCAACAAAGTAAAAAATATATATTATATTATATGTTGAAGAAACTACAGTACAACAAATCTAATCCATCTGTTGCAGAGACTACAGTGCTACAAAGAAAGCTTACTGTTTTATTTTTGGTATATATAAGATCATAAATAGAGACTAGAAATCTAATCCATGTGTTGCAGATTTATTTGTCAACAAATAATCAAAACCATCCAAATCTAAGTTCAAAAACAAAAAAAAGAACATATTATTGCCATCAACAGTTCAGTCTAATGTAATTGTCAATATAGTCCAGAGAATAAAAGCATACCATTTTTACTGGTGCTGCCATTGCCAAGATGAATCAGAACCACTACAGCAAATAAGGAACTGAAGATATATGTCTCTCCATTTGCCGTCGAGAAGTGATAGAAATAAGGGGCTGAAGTTTACGCAGAATATTTCGTTAGCAATGGATCTAAATACAAATATTAAAACTCCAAAATCAGTCACCAAAACGCAAATCTATTTAAAAACAATAAGAAATAAAAATAACTTCAAATCCTCTTCAATATTGAAATCAAAATAACTTACTTTGATAAAATTCCCTGGCTGTGGGGTTCGGTGATGGGAACAGAAATCAGGTGGGATTGAATTCAATGGCGCTTCGCTTTTCCCTTTTTCTACTAAAAATTTGGTGTGTTTTTTGAAAATGAAGAAATCTTTCAGATATGGTGGTATCTGTCTCATGTATGGCAATCGCAGTAAGCTTTTTGAAGGTGTTGATGACCCCATTCCAGAGTTGTTTGACTTCAATCAAAGATCAGAGATCATTCAATGGATATAAACCAATAAAAAAAAGAAAAGGAAGAAAAGAATAAGAGTAAAGTAGAAAAGCAGAGATTGAAGAAGACGGAGGAATAAAATAAAGAATGAGAAGAAGAAGAAGAAGACCAAAGACAAAAGAAGAGAATAAAAAGGCGGAGAAAACAATGTACAGAATACCGACAAAAAAGAAGGCGGAGAAAACAAAGTAATATACACGTGTGAAGTAGAAAAAAAAAACACACGTGTGAAGGAAGAAAAAAGAAGAGCTTCTCTGGATTCGCGGTCCATTGTTAAAGAAATTTTTTTTGTTTGTTTTATATTTTTAGTTTTTAAAATAATTTTTAATAGAGGTATTCAAAAGTGAAGTTGAAGAAAATTAATTTCATGAACCTAAAAAAATCAGCAGTGAAGATGAAGAAAATAAGCTGGTATTTAGTAGAGATATTGTTTGCAATCTTGAAGTTGTTATTTCTATGTTTTTTAAATAGCAGTGAAGATGAAGAAAATTAACTTTGATGAACTTCACTACAAATGAGCATTTCTAACTACAAATGGACGTTTCTAGACGTGGTGCTAGTTATTTTTGACGTGGTGATAGTGTTTTGAGACGTGGTGGGCTGTGTTTGTGAAAAAAAAACTTATTTTCACATGCATGGATGTAGACGTTTCTGGACGTGGTGCTAGTTGTTTTTGACGTGGATAGACGTGGTTGACTATGTTCTGTGAAAAATTCAGTTAAAATTCACATGTTTGGATGTATACTTAGTGCTAGTTGTTTTTGATGTAGTGCTAGTTGTTCTGAGACGTGGTGGACTGTCTTTGTGAAAAAAATTCGTTTAAATTCACACACATAGATGTAGACAAATCTGGACGTGGCTCTAGTTGTTATTGACGTTGTTCAAGTGTTCTGAGACATGGTGGGCTATTTTTGTGAAAAAAAAGCTTAAATTCACATGCATGGATGTAGGCGTTTCTGGACGTGGTGCAAGTTGTTTTTGACGTGGTGCCAGTTTTCTGTGACTTGGTGGGCTGTCTTTGTGAAAAAAAAAGCTTAAATTCACATGCATGGATGTAGACGTTTCTGGACGTGGTGCAAGTTGTTTTTGACGTGGTGCAAGTTTTCTGTGACGTGGTGGGCTGTCTTTGTGAAAAAAAAAAGCTTAAATTCACATGCATAGATGTAGATGTTTCTGGACGTGGTTCTAGTTGTTTTTGACGTAGTTCTTTTGTTTTGAGACATGGTGGGCTGTCTTTGTCAAAAAAATCAGTTTAAATTCACACACATGGATGTAAACGTTTCTAGACGTGGTGCTAGTTGTTTTTGACGTGGTGCTAGTGTTTTAAGACGTGGTGCGTTGTCTTTGTGAAAGAAAAGCTTATATTCACATGCATGGATGTAGACGTTTCTGGACGTGGTGCTAGTTGTTTTTGATGTGGTTCATGTGTTCTGAGATGTGGTGGGCTGTTTTTGTGAAAAAAATCAGGTGGTGCTAGGTGTTTTTGACATGGTTCATGTGTTTTGAGACGTGGTGGGCTGTCTTTGTGAAAAAAATCAGTTTAAATTTACACACATGGATGTAGACTTTTCTGGACGTGGTTCAAGTTGTTTTTGATGGGGTGCTTGTGTTTTGAGACGTGGTAGACTTTCTCTGTAAAAAAAATCAGTTTAAATTCACACACATGGATGTAGACGTTTATGGACGTGGTTCAAGTTGTTTTTTTTTGACGTGGTTTGTGTTGTTATGAGACGTGGTGAATTGTCTTTGTGAAAAAATTCATATGCTAGTTGTTCTGAGACGTGGCTGGTCGCCTTTGTGAAAAAAATAGCTTAAATTCACATGTATGGATGTAGACGTTTCTAGACGTGGTGTTTGTTATTTTTGACGTGATGCAAGTTGTTTTGAGATGTGTCGATTTTTTTTTTTTGTGAAAAAAATCAGTTTAAATTCACATGCATAGATGTAGACGATTTTGGACGTGGTGCTAGTAGTTTTTGATGTGGTTCTAGTTGTTCTGAGAAGTAGTGGGTTGGGTTTGTGAAAAAAATAGCTTAAATTCACATGTATGGATGTAGACTTTTCTGGATGTGGTGCTAGTTTTTTTTTTTTTTTGACGTGGTGCAAGTTGTTATGAGACGTGGTGGACTGTCTTTATGAAAAAAATCAGTTTAAATTCACACGTATGGATGTAGATGTTTCTGAGACGTGGTATGGTTTCTTTGTTAAAAAAATAGCTTAAGTTCATATGCATGGATGTAAACGGTTCTGGACGTGGTGCTAGTTATTTTTGACGTGGTGCTTGTGTTCTGAGACGTGGTGGGATGTCTTTGTGAAAAAAATCAGTTTAAATTCACACACATAGATGTAGACATTTCTGGACATTACGCTAGTTGTGAAAAATATAACTTCAATTCACATGCATGGATGTAGACGTTTCTAGACGTGGTGCTAGTTGTTTTTGACGTGGTGCAAGTTTTCTGAGACTTGAATCCAGCCCATTGTTAACGACATTTTTTTTTGTTTCTTTTATATTTTTAGTTTTTAAAATAATTTTTAATAAAGGTATTTAAAAGTGAAGTTGAAGAAAATTAATTTTCATGAACCTTAAAAAATCAGCAGTTAATATGAAGAAAATAAGCTGGTATTTAGTAGAGATATTGTTTGCAATCTTGAAGTTATTATTTCTATGTTTTCTAAATAGCAGTGAAGATGAAGAAAATTAACTTTGATGAACTTCACTACAAAAAGGCTTTTGTAACTACAAATGGAGGTTTCTGGACGTGGTGCTAGTTATTTTTGACGTGGTGATAGTGTTTTGAGAAGTGGTGGGCTGTGTTTGTGAAAAAAAAGCTTATATTCACATGCATGGATGTAGACGTTTCTAGACATGGTGCTCGTTGTTTTTGACGTGGTGCAAGTTTTCTGAGATGTGGTGGGCTGTCTTTGTGAAAAAAACCTTAAATTCACATGCATGGATGTAGACGTTTCTGGACGTAATGGTAGTTTTTTTTGACGTGGTTCTTGTGTTTTGAGACGTGGTGGGCTATCTTTGTCAAAAAAATCAGTTTAAATTCACACACATGGATGTAGACGTTTCTGGACGTGGTGCTAGTGTTCTGAGACGTGGAGTCTTTGTGAAGAAAAAAGCTTAAATTCACATGCATCAATGTAGACGTTTCTGGACGTGATACTAGTTGTTTTTGACGTGGTTCATGTGTTCTGAGACGTGTTGGGCTGTGTTTGTGAAAAAATAGCTTAAATTCACATGCATGGACGTATACGTTTTTGGACATTATTCTTGTTATTTTTGATGTGGTGCTAGTGTTTTCAATTCGACAGGTAAAACTACATCAATCAAACTGAGCACAATCATTCACATCCCAAAAATATCAAAAACTGAAAATCCAATCAAATGAATCAACCCCAACAGATTTCGAAAAATTACCAAGACAACATCATTTTCATCAGTCCACAAGATCATTTTCATCAGTATCCCTGTTGGTCCTTCACACTGGTGGCCGAGATTATCTTTTGAGGTGGTGTCACTGGCGGCTGGAAACCGAGGGAGAAAGATACCAACGTGGCAGTGATACTGGATATTTTCTGGCGACTGAACAAGGAAGAGATCGGGAAGAGAGAAACTAGGAGAAGGAAGAAGAGGAAGGGTGAAGCACGAAACCGCGAATGCTACCCCAGACTCGATCGACGACCAGCGGCTTTGTGACGCTCGACTTCGCCACCACCGGACTCAACTACCCCCATTTTTGCAATCATCGACTTTGCGACCACTGGACTTGACATCGATGATCGACATAAGGGCTTCAACACATGGGCTTCTGTCGACTTGGCGACCACTGGACTGGACATCGATCATCGACACAAGGGCTTTGTCGACACAAAGACTTCGTCGAAAGATGAAAGAGATAGAGAAAAAAATTCTTCCACGTGTGAAGTGTTGGAGTTGAATACATAAGCTATGCTTGTATCGTAGTTTTTCCCAGTAATATATCGATTTATGTTTTGGTTATATCTTGTTGTGCATGATATGTCCATTTATATTATGTAATTAGATGATGCGGTGTCTTGTGTGACACAGTAGATCTCATCATTGGTTAAAAGACATAATATATAAATGAGGTTCGTAACCGAGACAGTTTTGGACAAAACTGTCGGTTTAGGTTATTATGTGATTCGGATAATTGGTTTGTCTAAACTATTTGAATCATATAGATATGCCCGGGGCGTATTGAACTAGACCATTAAGAATGATTTGTCTTGTACTGATTTAATAGACAAATCGTTCTTGGTATTCTATCTCTTAATCCCTAGACTCGAGCGGGCATGAGGATAAGACATAGCGTACTTTGATCTGCCAAAGGGTGAGGTCAATTGTGGCCAATAATCTCGGTAGGTTGGGTGTGTGTGTTTAGTTGCTTGGTGTGCTGTTGCTTGTCGAAAAGAAACCATGTACCGATGCGTCCGGGGTGATGGTGCTCCCGAGATGAGCTCGTTACGTTTATTATACTAAACCCAGCTGGTGGACTTATGTCCAGTATAGTAAAAAGGTCGAGTGGTACTAGTCTCGGAATTAAAGAAATTAATTAATTAATTTATCAGTAAATTAATATATTAACGAGCACTATATCTTTGATGTGGGGAGATTATGAATATAATTTAATTAAGTTGTTCCGGAAGTAATTCTGGTGTAGGATGGTAGTGCCATAATTAATCCGTTAGTGGTATGATTAATTATGTATTGGATTATTGACAAAGGTAGATTTAATTAATTAAGTAATTAATTAATCCTTGTGTCAGTTGGTTGTGAATCATACCAGGAATTGGTTTGGGATAAGTGAATCCCTGTATCAGTTGGTTGTGAATCATACTAGGAACTGGTTTGGGATAAGTGGATCCCTGCATCAGTTGGATGTGTATCAGTCCAGGAACAGGATTGAAGGAAATAGAATCCCAGTAGGAAGGTCAATCCTAAACCAACTTGTGGACTCTCTTGTAACTCTATATATAGGCAAGGGATTAGCTATTCAAGATATACAATTCATAAGTTTTTAAGATAAGAAAACTAGAGAGAGAAATCTTTTCTTCTCTCTCCAAGTCAAATTTTTGGAGCTTTTGTGCTGCTGGTTTTTTCTCCTCTTTTGGCCAAAATTTAGGCCTGTTTATACCAGCTGTGCGTGTAGCTTTCTCTCTCTCTCTCTCTCTCTCTCTCTCTCTCTCTCCGGGCAATGCGTTTACAGTATGTGCCAGGTGCAGCGGTGCTAGAATTTTCTGGCAGGTGGATTGTGGTGATTAGCTGATCAATTGGTTTCAAGATCGTTGCCCACACAACGTGAAATCAAAGTCTTGAGGCATACAAGAGAATCACCTAAGTGCACGTTTCAAAGGTATTTTTTTTAAAGTTCCACTTTTAATGAGAAATTTTTGTTGCGTGGTAAATCGAATAAGTGCGAACCCAGATCCTGTGCAATGTTATTTCAAAAGGGTTGGAATAGCATTGTGCTAGCGTCTAGGCCTGGCCAGAGATTCCGATTCTGGAATGCATAGCACGAAAGTGAGTTTCTGGCTAGGCCCGGGCAGATAATCTTTCATGAAGGACGAAGAAAACACACGTGGGAAGCAAAGTAAAGAATGGAGTGCCATTCTTTTTATATATATGTAGACAATCATTTTTCTATTTTGTTCATATATTCTTTTGAGACAATTCACAACTAATTAAGAAAAATTTTTGGTTCAAAAAAAAAATTAAGAAAATTTTTACGTGTGTTTAAAAAATAAAAAATAAAAATTCACTTGTGTCAATTTGTTACTTCTATTACCAAATCTTGCTTAACCAATTCTTTGAGTTCATCATTCCGGATAAAAGTTAAATCTTTCCATCTTTGAAGGTATAAATCTTGACCATTAAAAAATTGATGTTTATAAATGATAATATTATATGCTTAATTTATTTCATTTAAAAAAGTTTATTATTTTTTATTACAATCATTAAATTTGAATTCAGAGTTGTTAGTTTTGAATACTGAAAAGTTTGCTTGTATGAAAAACTATTTCCCAGTTACATATCGATTGTGTTTCAGTATTATAAATTGTCCATTTATATCATATGTTAGATGATAAGGTGTTTGGTGTGACATAGTAGATCTTATCATTGGTTAAATTTATGATATATAAATAATGCTCGTAACTGAGACAGTTTGGATATACTGTCAGTTAGGTTATTGTATGATTCGGAAAATTAGTTTGTCTAGACTAATTGAATTATAGGAATGTACACGGGGCATATTGAGTAGGACCTATTTAGGATCGAATTAACTTGTACTGATCTTTGTAGTTAATTCGAGCAGTATATTCTAATCTCTTAATCCGCAGAATAAAGCAGACATGAGAGTTAGACATAGTGTACTTTGATTTGCCAAAGGGTGCAATCAATTGAGGCCTAGATCTTGGTAAGTTGGGTGCATGTTTGATTTCTTATTGTGTCATTGTTTGTCGAAAGGAAATCATGTACCTGTGCATCCGGGGTGATGGTGCTCCCGAGATGAGCTCGTAAGGATTATTATACTGAATTCGGTCGATGGATTTATGTCCGGTATAATAATAAGGTCGAGTGATACTAATCTTGGATAACAATAAGTCAATTAATTAATTTATCAGTAAATTAAAAAATTGACGAGCGCTATATCTTTGATGTGGGGAGATAAAAGAATAATTAAAGTGTGCACGAAATAATTTCATCTTTGAGCGGTAGTTCCATAATTAATCCATTAGTGGTACGATTAATTATGAATTAGACTAATTCGAAAAGTGGATTAAATAAATATTTATCTTTGGGTATTTAATTGACAAAGTGGGTTACGAAATAATCCTTGGGTCGATTAGTATTTAATTGAGGAAGTGGATCAAATAAATAATTCTTGGGCTAATTAAGAATTGACTAGTCTAGTGAAGACTAAGAAAGTCAATTAAATCCAATTAGTAAGGCCCAACTCAAACGCCCACTAGATCTCCCTTGAAACTCCTATAAATACATTAAGTCTTCACATTCAAGACATAAGAAACTTGAGAGAAAAGTCTTGCCTTAGAGAGAAAAGGATAAGTCTAGAGAGAGAACTTCATCTTCTTTATTGGAGATCTCTTTCGAAGTCCATTTCAATCCTTCTTCCTTGAAAAGCTCAGCCCAAAGAAAGGACCTTTATTTCATTTTTCAGCTGCTGCCCGGATTTCTTTTTTTTCGCCAATTGAAACTGCTGTCCGGCGCGCAAGACCCACCATTTTTTGGCGTCTAGATCATGCAAGACCCTGCGTTTAATGAAGTGGGTTAAGAAATTAATTAGAAAGGCTCGATTGGAGTTGACTAGTCTAGGGTAGACTAAGGGGTTAACGAAAGTCAAACATTAAGGCCCAACTCAAAAGCCACTGGGTCTCCTTAGAAGCTCCCTATAAATAGTCAATGTTAGGAAACTTACAAGACATTAGCAACCTTGGTGGCTATTAGCATAGTGTGAGAAAGTTAAGTCTAGAAAGAGATCTTCTCTTTCTTCATTGAAGCTTCTCTTTCGAAGTTGACTTTGGAACTTTCTTCTTCGAAAAACCATCCCATTGATTAGCCAAGAAAACCCAATTAATTGTCACCCATTTCCGAGAAAAAATGCCGCGCCGCAATTCACTTATTCTGGCGACCAATTGGTTTTCTGGCAGGAGAAATCTGGCAGTCTTGTGGGCTTTTGATCTTCCCCTCGCGCTGATCCTTTGGATCTTTCCTTCGGGTTCGCCAAAGACTAGATCTACGGTTGGTGAAAGATCTCTTTGGTGACTTATTGAGTTTTCAGATTTGGCCTGACAGTTCCCGGGCTAAGTCTGTTTTTTATAGATTTGAAGGTTTTTCGAAGCGGGTTTCTTATATTTTTCATTTTGCCTTGGGCCACTCCGTAGACACTAGCCCACACTAGTTCGGAGTTGTTTTGGAGTTATTCTTTGGATTCTGAGTGGATTTCGCTTTCCCAGAGATTTAATCTTTGAGCGTCGTTTTAATAAATTGAACTAGTATAAGCCTAGATCAGTTCAGGGGAAATGTTTTAGAGTTTGGGCCAGATCGAAGGACTCTGATTCTGGAATGCATAGCATGCAAGTGAGATTTTTGGTTTAGCCTGGACCAAATATGTTTCCTTCAAATTGGTATCAGAGCGAGTGTTTTGGCCTTAGACTTGTTTGATTTATTACATGGCTTTGTTTTGGCTTTGTTATTATTGCATTCTCAATACGTTAAATAGGTGGTTAATAATTCCCAGCTATTATGGTAGATTTATTTTTCATTCATAAACCCCAGGACATATCCGGGCTCATTTTGTTTATGAATGGAAATGTCTGTAATAGTAATAACCACAAGCTGGAAGCCGTGTAGGATTAGATAAATCTTATAGTAGGATTTAATCTAATGTTATCGTCTTTAAATTCCTAGAAAACGCCTTTGTATATAGGAATTTATGTATGAAGACGAAGTCATTATTTTGGGTAACTTATATTCGTTGGTTTTGATTTCTCGTAATTTTGAGTGATTCCTAATTACGTAGAAAACTGAAAAAACTCAGACTAATTGAGAGAAATCCAAATAACAAGTGAGAGTGACATGACAGGACGTGTCAACAAGGCGTCAAAAGAATCAACAATAGCCATAATAGTCTGGAAATATTTATTTATGTATTTCCCATATTTATGTCTTTTCTTTGATTGTGTGTTTTTGTTTTTCTTTTACATGAGCGAAAACAAAACAGTTTTAAAAAGTAAAGTGCAATTAACTAAGGTACATTATTCGCATATTAAAACTCCAACGGTTTTATGGGTGTGAATATCCACAGTTAAGATATTGCATGTTAAAACGTAAAAATCCTCAAACTTAAAAATCTAAGTGGGAGTGGGTTGGTATATATCCCCATGGCCTCCGTTACAAATTCATATGTGATGTGGTTAGACTTGCGCATTGGTTTAAACCTTCATCCCTATCGGATGAGTCTTCAACTACGAGATCACTAGATTGAATTTTTAAAGGGATGACTATAGTGAGTTTAATTAGAGAAAGTTGCGCCACCTTCACCAATCGAGGCGCATTAGTATCCTAAGTAACAAACTTAGAAGTCACATAATGACATATACTTAGTGTACCGTTTGTAGTATTCCTCCCATCGAGGTTACGCTATTTATTTGTATGGCTAAAATCATCGACTATTAATTTCATTGATCATAAGATCGTTGGTCAAATAATGGAATTAATGAAGTTCGGTTCTTCTTGAACGAATGTGGATTAGCGTAGACGTTCACCCATCGTGACCTGCGTTAATCCTGGTGTGAGAGATGTCGATGGGAGATTATATTGTTTTTGACGATATCAATATTTTTGAAAAAGAATACTAAAACTTGACTGTTTATTCTTTCAGTTTGTTGATATGTCGTCCGACTTGCTAGCTGTCTTATTGAATCAGAACAAACTCACGGGTTCTAACTACATTGATTGGAAACGTGACCTGGACATTATCCTTACTGCCGAGAGTCACAAGTATATGCTCACTGAGGAGTGCCCCCCTAAACCCAGTGATGATGCCAAACCTGAGCAAGAGGAGCCATATACGAGGTGGTAGAAAGCTGATAAGATGACCAAGTGCTATATATTGGCTTCTATGTCAAGTGTACTGCAGCACCAGCATCAGTTGTTTGCCTCTGCCTACGATATGATGCTTAACCTCAGGGAGATGTTTGGACATCAGGGCAGGGCAGCCAAACAGTCAGCTATGAGGAAACTCATGAATGCTAGGATAGCTGAGGGCTCTTCAGTGAGGGATCACATACTGGACATGATGAGCTGCATCAATGAGATCGAGGTATTGGGAGGTGACATTGATAGGGAGACCCATGTCGATATCATCCTCCAGAGCTTGCCCCCCAGTTTTGAGCAGTTTTGGTTGAACTACAATATGGGCAATCTCTCATATTCACTTTCTGGGCTCATGACTGCATTGGTGTCTGCTGAAGGCCTCTTCGCTGAGAAGAAGCAAGCTTTGGCTACTATTGGACCTTCAGGTTCCTCTACTGGGCCCAAAGCCAGGAAGCAAAAGCTGATCATGGACCCAAGGGAGGCATTGCCAAGAAGCACAAGTCGAAAGGCAAGTGTTTCAGATGTGGCAAAGTTGGACATTGGATGAAAGACTGCCCAAAGCCTCGAGGTATGTGTAATTTCACCCTAGTTACTGAGACGTGTTTAGCGGAAATTCCCATAGATACTTGGTGTGTGGATTTAGGAGCCACTGATCACGTTTATAATTCTTTGCAGGGGTTCCAAGTGACTCAGTTTCTTAGAGAGAGAGAGTTGCAGGTCTACCTTGGGGATACTACCAGAGTTTCCGTTGTTGCAGTGGGAGTTTTATGTCTTTATTTTTCAGACTCTATTTTACATTTGAAGGATTGTCTTTATGTACCTAGTTTCAGAAATAATTTACTTTCAGTTTCGAGGCTTCTTATGGATGGTTATAAGTGTGTTTTTTCTGATAATTCTATTTTTATTAGAAAGAACCAGAAGCTTATATGTTCTGGTACATTGGTTGACAATCTGTTTTTGATTAAGACAAACTCCCCTATAGTGCAAAATACAGAAACTAATAACCCATCATCGAATCATAGTAAGAGAAATGAGTCTTTCCCTTTGAATTAAACTTATCTTTGGCACCTGAGACTAGGTCACATCAACCTTAGTAAGATTCAAAGTTTGGTCAATAATGGGCCCTTGGGCTCATTAGAGATTTATAGCTATCCGACCTGTGAGTCCTGCTTGGGGGGTAAAACGACCAAGAGGTCTTTCAAGGCAAAGGAGTATAGGGCCAAAGAGGTTTAAAAGTTGATTCATTCTGACTTGTGTGGACCTATGTCAGTTTGGTCTAAAGGAGGTTTGAAAGATTATCTGCCCGGGCCCAGCCAGAAACTCACTTTCGTGCAATGCATTCCAGAATCGGAATCTCTGGTCAGGCCTAGACGCTAACACAATTGCTATTCCAACCCTTTTGAAATAACATTGCGCAGGATCTGGGTTTGCACTTATTGGATTTACAACGCAACAAAAATTCTTAATAAAAGCGGAAACATAAGAATTATCTATTGAAGCGTTCACTCAGGTGATTCTCTTGTATGCCTCAAGACTTTGCTTGTATGCTGTGTGGGCAGCAATCTAACTAGCAACTTGATCAGCTAATCACCACAATTGACCTGCCAGAAAATTCCAGCACCGCTGCACCTGGCACGTACAATTAATGCACCGCCCGGAGAGAGAGAAAGCTATACGCGTTGCTAGTTTAACAGGCCAAAAATTCGGCCACCTATAAAGAATAAAACCAACCGAAATTTAGCCTACAAAATCCGACTATGAGAGAGAAAATTTATTTCTCTCTCTAGGATTTTATCTCTCTACTTTTCTTGTCTGGAAAACTTATGAATTGTATATTATGGAATAGCTAATCCCTTGTCTATATATAGAGTTACAAGAGAGACCCCAAGTTGGTTTAGGATTGACCTTCCTAATGGGATTAGGTAATTAGTTTTCAAATCCAATTAGGTAACCAATCTGATATGATAAACCAAATCCTACTAGATTTCCTAATCTCTAGGATTTCCTAATTCTAATTGAAACTTAAGATTTAATTAATTCATTAAATAATTCCACTTTGTTAATTACTCAATTACCTTAGGAATAATTAGTCAATTAATTAATTCTACCTATTCAATTAAACCATTACAAAATTAATCGTACCACTAACGGATTAATTTTGGCAATACCACCCTACACCAGAATTGCTTTCGGAACAAATTAATTAATTTATTCATAATCTCCCCACATCAAAGATATAGTGCTTGTTAATTTATTAATTTACTGATAAATTAATTTAATTAACTTCTTTAATTCCGAGACTAGTACCACTCGACCTTTTTACTATATCGGACATAAGTCCACCAGCTTGGTTTAGTATAATAAACATAACGAGCTTATCTCGGAAGCACCATTACCCCGGACGCACCGGTACATGGTTTCCTTTCGACAAGCAGCAGCACACAAAGCAACTAAACACGCGCACCCAACCTACCGAGACTATTGGCCAGAATTGACCTCACCCATTGGTAGATCAAAGTACACTATGTCTAATCCTCATGCCCGCTCAAGTCTAGGGATTAAGAGATAGAATACCAAGAACGATTTGTCTATTAAATCAGTACAAGACAAATCATTCCTAATGGTCAAGTTCATATAGATACGCCTCGGGCATATCTACAAACCAATTATCCAAATCACATAATAACCTAAACTGACAGTTTGTCCAAAGCTGTCTCGGTTATGAACCTTATTTATATATTATGTCTTTCAACCAATGATGAAATCTACTGTGTCACACAAGACACCTCATCATCTACTTACATAATATAAATGGACATATGATGCACAACAAAATATAACCAAAACATAAATCGATATATTAACTGGGAAAATGTACAATACAAGCATAGCTTATGTATTCAACTCCAACAATCTCCCACTAATACTTAAGCTGTGCTTTAAGTACACATCTGCATTCAACTCCTATACACTTTGCTACTGTATATCTAGAAAAACTGTCATGGCTCTTCTAAGTATCTGATCCCCATGCCCTCCACATGATCCTCAAAGACTTTTGAAGTCAATGTTTTTATGAACGGATCTGCAAGGTTATCCTCTGATAATATCTTAGCCACGACCACGTCTTCCCCCTTTACGATGTCTCGTATCAGGTGGTACTTACGCTATATATGTTTACTCGTCTTATGGGCTTGTGGTTCATTTGAGTTTGCTACTGCACCATTGTTATCCCAATATACCGTGATAAACTTGTGCAAACCAGGAATCACATCTAAGTCCACTAGGAAGTTCTTGAGCCACACTGCTTCCTTCGCTTCCTCTGATGCGGCAACGTATTCAGCCTCCATGGTAGAGCCCACAACGCATTTCTGCTTGACACTCCTCCAAACTATGGCTCCATCTCCTAGAGTAAACACATACCCTGAGGTAGACTTGCTCTTGTTCCTATCACCTTGGAAATCTGAATCTGTGTAACTTCGGGGTACTAGCACAGACGCCTGATAGACCAACACTTGGTCTATCATTCTGCGTAAATACTTGAGAATGCATTTTACTGCCTCCCAATAAGCTTTCCCAAGGTTACTCTGATATCTGCTTACCATGCCAATGACATAACAAATATCAGGTCTCGTACACAACATGGCGTATATGAGACTTCCTACTGCCGAAGTATAAGAAACTGTCTTCGTGGTCTCTATCTCCTCAACAGTCTTGGAAGACTGTTCCTTAGATAGATACACTCCATGTCTGAAAGGTAGAAAACCTTTCTTGGAGTTCTGCATGTTAAAACGGGCCAGAATCGTATCTATGTATGAAGTTTGGGAGAGCGTTAACGATCGTTTCCTATGATCTCGAATTATCTTGATCCCAAGGATATGTCCCGCTTCCCCTAAGTCATTCATATCAAACTGCTTGGACAACCATACCTTTACGTCTGATAACACTTTCTTGTTGTTGCCAATCAATTGAATGTCATTTACGTAAAGCATAAGAAACACCACTGAGTTTCCATCACGTATGCAGTACATACATTGCTCATCCGGACACTGAGTAAATTCAAAGGACCAGATTACCTCATCAAACCGGATGTCCCAAGATCTGGATGCCTGCTTAAGTCCGTAAATGGACCTCTTAAGCCTGCAAACCTTATGCTCTTGGCCTTTTTTCAATGAATCCTTCTGGTTGCCGCATGAAGATGGTTTCCTCAAGACTTCCGTTTAGGAAGCTTTCTTGACATCCATCTGCCATATCTCATAATCTAAATAAACAGCTATGGCCTAGAGAATTCAGATCGACTTAAGCATGGCTACAGGGGAGAAAGTTTCCTCATAATCGATTCCCTCTTTCTGAGTATATCCCTTCGCTACCAGCCTAGCTTTAAAAGTTTCTACCTTCCCTTTAGGTTTTCTCTTACATTTGTAGACCCACTTGTATCCAATGGGTTTAAACCCATCAGGCATGTCCATAAGCTCCCAGACTTGATTGTGGTCCATTGATCCCATCTCGGATATCATTGCCTTACGCCAAGATTCTGCATCTTTATCTCAGAGAGCCTCATTGTAGTTAACTGGGTTAGGCTCAGGCGTGCCTAGGACTAGGTATGAGGCCTCTCCCATGTCAATGAACCTGTCGGGCTGTCTTACAACCCTCCTACTACAACGAGGCACCACCTGTGTAGGTGCATTATCTGTGATCTCTTGTGCAGTATGTGGTATATCTACTTGTGCTGGTGCATCATGATTAGTAGTTTGTCTCCTAAGCTCTTCTAGTACTATCTTACTCTTGGGCTTGTGATTTATAATATAGTCTTCCTCCAAAAATCTAGCGTTGGTACTAACCACCACCTTCTGATATTTAGGACTATAAAACAGACCACCTTTTGTTGCCCTAGGATATCCTATAAACAACATTAATTCAGTTATCGCATCTAACTTAGCCGTATCTGCCATAAGCACATGTGCTGGGCAACCCCAAATTCTGAGATGTCTTAGACTAGGCTTTCGCCTGTTCTACAACTCTACTGGGGTTAAAGACACGATTTTATATGGCACAAGATTAAGAATATACATTGCTGTTTCTAAGGCATATCCTCAGAACGAACTTGGCAAATCACTATAGCTCATCATTAACCTAACCATTTCCATGAGAGTTTGATTCCTTCTTTCTGCTTGACCGTTCTACTGTGGCGTGCTAGGTGCAGACAACTGAGACTGAATTCTGACCTCACTGAGGCATTCTCAAAATTGGTGGGAGAGGTACTCCCTACCACGATCTGATCACAGTGTCTTGATACTCTTACAATGATGTTTCTACACATCTGCCCGAAACTCTTTGAACTTGCCAAAACACTAGGACTTGTGACGCATTAGGTAAATATACCCGTACCTTGAGTAGTCATCCGTGAACGTCACGAAATACTTGAACCCACCTCGTGTTTGAACCGACATTGGTCCACACAAATCAGAATGAATTAACTCTAATACTTCTTTAGCTCTATAACCTTTTGCTTTAAAAGGTCTATTGGTCATCTTACCCTGCAAGCAAAATTAGCAGGTTGAATAACTGTTAATCTCTAATGAACCTAAAGGTATATTATTAACCTACCTCTGAATCATACTAAGGTTTATATGACCTTTCCTGAGATGCCAAAGATAGGTTTGATTCATTTCAGAAGGTTTCTTTCTCTTATTAATGTTAGATAAAGAGCTATCTGTTTCTATGTTTTGCACAACAGGGAAGTTAGAATTAACCACAAATAAATTGTCAGCCAATGAACCAGAAAAAATAAGTTTTCCATTTCTTTTAATAAATACAGAGTCATCAGAAAAAATGAACTTATAACCGTTCTTTAAGAGTTTAGAAACCGAAATAAGGTTCTTTCTAAAACTCAGTACATAAAGACAATTAACTAACTCTAAACTATAATTTTCGAAATTCAAAATCACTACTCCCACTGCTTATACTGACACTCTTGTAGTGTCACCCAAGTAGATATCCAATTCGCATTTTCTAAGCTTCTGGGTTATTTGGAACCCCTACAAAGAATTACAAACATGGTCAGTGGCGCCTGAATCCACACACCAAGTATCTGTGGGAATCACCGCTAAATATGTCTCAGTAATTAGGGCAGAAACTATCGTACCTTTAGGCTTTGGACAATCTGCTTTCTAGTGTCCCTTTTTCCCGCACCTGAAGCACTTGCCTTTGGGCTTGCTCTTTTTTGCGATTTCGGGGTTCGCAGCAAGTTTCTTGGCATTCTTCTTCTTCTTATTCTTCTTGCCTTTAGGCGCAGAAGAACTTGAAGCCTTCGCTGTGACCAAAGCTTGCTTCTTATCGTGGAACATGCCTTCGGCCACCACCAAATCAGTTAAGAGCTCAGGTAGAGTGTAAACTCTTTGGTTCATGTTGTAATTGACCCAAAAATGCTGAAAATAAGAGGGTAAGCTTTGGAGGATAATATCTATATGACATTCTGGGTGGATTTCTTCTCCCAACACCTTTATTTCATTGATGTTATGGATCATGTGAAGCACATGATCTCTCATCGATCCGCCGTCAGCCATCTTAGTGTTCATCAACTTTCTCATGGCTGCTTGCCTAGCAGTCCTACCTTGATGAGTGAACATCTCCCTCAGGTGAGCCATCATGTTGAAGGCAGAGACCATGAGATGAAGCTGATATTACAGTACATTTGACACAGAGGCCAAAATATAGCATCACACCATCTCATCCGCTTTTCTCCACCTGGCATAGGCATTCCTATCCTCTTGAGGAAAGTCCTCGTCAGGCACATCTGGACATACTTCGGTGAGCACAAACTTATACTGCTCTACCATCAGGATAATGTCCAAGTTATGACTCCAGTCGACATAGTTGGTTTCAGTTAACTTATTGTCTTTCAATATAGCAGCTAAGGGGTTGAATGCCATATCGATAAAAACTGTAAAATAAATAAACAGACAATGTTTCAGTTATAAAGTCTAGAATTTCAAAAACAAGGAAATTCTATCAATTATTGACTTCCCTTAAAACAATAATCTTAATCCACCAACATCTCATTCACCGGGATTCTCGCAAGCCACGCAGTGTGGACGTTTACGCTAACCCACATTAGTTTGAGAAGAGCCAAGTTCAATAACTACACTATCTGACCAAATGATCTATTGATCAATGTAGCTAATAGTCGGTGCTTTCAGCCGTACAAATAAGCAGCATAACCTCGAGGGAGGAATACTGCAGATCGTACACTAAGTGTGTGCCATTACGTGACTTCTGAGTTTGTTACCTCAGGATAATGCGCCTCAGATGGAGAGGGTGTCGCATTTGTCCTAGTTAAACTTAATCTAGTCATCTTACTTAGAAATTCATAATCTAGCGATCTCGGGGCTGGACTCATCCGAATGGAGGAAGGCCTAATGCCAACACGCAAGCCCACCCACATCGCATATGAACTCGTAATGGTAGCTGTGGGGATATTAAACTCCCACTTAGATTTCTAAATTGAGGGTTTTTCCAGTTTTACCATGCAATTAACTAACCCTAAGTTATATGCAACCATAAAACCAACATGCTTTAAAATCATGCATCTAAAATACAACATAAAAATTAAAGCCCAAAAAATTATAACAATAAATACGGGAAATAAATACGACAAATAAATTTCCCGACTATTATGGTTTTAATCGCTTCCATATTCTGCCTAGATGTCGTGTCCCGTCACGTAACTCGATGGAGAGAGTCTTAAACTTCAAAAAACAAAATCTAGAGGAAAATGGGCCAAAATGCGTCCCGAATGGGCAGCACGCGCGTAGCAGCCCACACGGGCCACGCGCGCGGCCTAGCAGCGTGTTGCTGCACGCTGTTGCTACGCCAGCTGCCGTATCATGGAGCAGCAGGTCTGCCACCGGCGGCAGCTCCTGCCAGCGAGTTGTCGTCGGCGCCGCCCCCTTCTGCCAATCCCTCATTCATTTTTTCCCACACTATTTGGTATTTTTGCAATTTGTTCTGGGTTGTCCTGGATTTCTACGAATTAATGATAACCCAAAACCCACGAATTCAAGTTTCCCACCTAACACCTTCGATTACAAAAAATTAATTCTCCTACTACAAGGCTTTCTAGGAAAATTAAATAATCAAAATTACATAGAAAAAATCATACTACAGATTTGATCTAATCCTACTTGACTTCCAGCACGTGGTTATATTATTACAAACATTCATAATAAAATCAAATCTGGACATGTCCCAAAGTTTAATTAAAACCCGTACAAACGTAACCATAATAGTCGGGATTTCTTAACCACCTGCAAATAAAACCATGTAATAAATCGAACAGGCATAAAACCCAAAACCAGGCTCTGATACCAATTGAAAGATTATCTGCCCGGGCCTAGCCAGAAACTCACTTTCGGGCTATGCATTACAGAATTGGAATCTCTGGCCAGGCCTAGACGCTAGCACAATTGCTATTCCAACCCTTTTGAAATACCATTGCGCAGGATCTGGGTTTGCACTTATTGGATTTACTACGCAACAAAAATTCTTAATAAAAGTGGAAACATAAGAATTACCTATTAAAGTATTCACTCAGGTGATTCTCTTGTATGCCTCAAGACTTTGTTTGTATGCTGTGTGGGCAGCAATCTAACTAGCAATTTGATCAGTTAATCACCACAATCCACCTGCCAGAAAATTCTAGCACCGCTGCACCTAGCACGTACAATTAACGCACCGCCCAGAGAGAGAGAAAACTACACACGCTGCCGGTTTAACAGGCCAAAAATTTGGCCACCAATAGAGAATAAAACTAGCAGCAATTTAGCCTACAAAATCCGACTATGAGAGAGAAAATTTATTTCTCTCTGTAGGATTTTATCTCTCTAGTTTTTTTGTCTTGAAAACTTATAAATTGTATATTGTGGAATAGCTAATCCCTTGTCTATATATAGAGTTACAAGAGAGACCCCAAGTTGGTTTAGGATTGGCCTTTCTAATGGGTTTAGGTAATTAGTTACCAAATCCAATTAGGTAACCAATTTGATAGGATAAACCAAATCCTACTAGATTTCCTAATCTCTAGGATTTCCTAATTCTAATTAAAACTTAAGATTTAATTAATTAATTAAATAATTCCACTTTGTTAATTACTCAATTAACCCTTATGAATAATTAATCAATTTATTAATTCTATCTATTCAATTAACCCATTGCAAAATTAATCATACCACTAACGGATTAATTTTGGCACTACCACCCTACACCAGAATTGCTTCCGGAATAACTTAATTAATTTATTCATAATCTCCCCACATCAAAGATATAGTGCTCGTTAATTTATTAATTTACTGATAGATTAATTTAATTAAATTCTTTAATTCTGAGACTAGTACCACTCAATTTTTTTACTATACCAGACATAAGTCCGCCAGCTGGGTTTAGTTAATAAACATAACGAGCTCATCTCGGGAGCACCATCACCCCGGATGCTTCGGTACATTATTTCACACCAATCAACTAAACACGTGCACCCAACCTACCGAGACTAGATCAAAGTACACTATGTCTAATCCTCATGCCCGCTCGAGTCTATGGATTAAGAGATACAATACCAAGAATGATTTGTCTTTTAAATCAGTACAAGATAAATCATTCCTAATGGTCAAGTTCAATACACTCCGGGCATATCTATATGATTCAATTAGTTTAGATAAACCAATTATCTGAATCACATAATAACCTAAACTGACAGTTTGTCCAAAGTTGTCTCAGTTACGAGCCTCATTTATATATTATGTCTTTCAACCAATGATGAGATCTACTGTGTCACACAAGACACCTCATCATCTACTTACATAATAAAAATGGACATATCATGCACAACAAAATATAACCAAAACATAAATCGATATATTAACTGGGAAAATGTACAATACAAGCATAGCTTATGTATTCAATTCCAACAAGGTTATGAGTATTTCGTGACATTCACAGATGAATACTCTAGATATGGATACATATACCTGATACACCACAAGTCTGAATGCTTTGGCAAGTTCAAAGTGTTTAAGGCTGAAGTGCAGAAACATCTGGGTAAGAGTATCAAGACCCTACGATCTGATCATGGTGGTGAATACCTCTCTAGTGAATTTAGGTCCTATTTGTCAGAGGGGGTATTGAGTCCAAGTTATCTACACCTGGCACACCCCAGCAGAATTGTGTAACGGAGAGAAGGAACATGACTCTTATGGATATGGTTAGATCGATGATGAGTTATAGTGAGTTGTTCATCTCATTTTGGGGTTATGCCTTAGAGACAACATTTTTTATTCTTAACCGCATACCATCTAAGTCTGTGCCTACGACCCCAGTAGAGTTGCGGACTGGGTGAAAGCCTAGTATGAGACATTTCAGGATTTGAGGTTGCCCAGTACATGTACTTAAGGTAGAACCAGGCAAGTTATATGCAAGAACAGAGGTTATGCTATTTATAAACTACCCCAAAGGAACGATATGTGGTATATTTTATAGTTCTCAGGATCAGAAGGTGGTGATCAGAACCAATGCCATATTTTTTGAGGAGGACTATATTTTAGATCACAAGGCAAACAACAAGGTAGTATTGGAAGAGCTAGGGGGTCAGTCGAGTATTCCAGATGCACAAGTACAAGATGATTGCACACACTATCACTGATGATGCTTTTACAAAGGCTGCGCCTCATCGTATTAGGAGGGTTGTCAGACGTTCGAGAGGTATATGGGTTTGGGTGAGTCTTTGGATTTTATCCCTGGCGCCCATGAACCAAACCTAGTTAGCTACAATGAGGCTCTCTAGGATAAAGATGTATATTCTTGGCAAAGAGCGATGATTGTTGAGATGGGTTCTATGGACTCAAATCAGGCCTGAGAGCTGGTAGACCTTCCTGATGGGTTTTGGCCTATTTGGTGCAAATAGGTTTATAAGCAAAAGAGAGGATCTGATGGGAGGTTTGAGACCTTCAAGGCTTGGCTTATGGTGAAAAGGGTATACTCAGAAAGAGGGTATTGATTATGAAGAGACCTTTTCCCTGGTAGCTATGCTTAAGTCAAATCTGGATTCTTTTGGCCATAGCTGCTTATATGGACGATGAGATTTGGAAGATGGACATCAAGACAGCTTTCCTTAATGAAGTTTTGAGGAGACCATCTTTATGTAGCAACCAGAGGGTTTCATTGTTCAGGGCCAAGAGCACAAGGTATGCAGAGTCAAGAGGTCCATTTATGGACTTAAGCAAGCATCTAGATCTTGGAACATCTATTTTGATGAGGTTATCTAGTCCTATAGATTCACTCAGTGTCCGGATGAGCAATGTGTATACCAAAGGTGTGATGATGATATGGTGGTGTTCCTCGTACTTTATGTAGATGGCATCCTTCTGATTGGCAACAGTAAGAAGGTGTTATCAGATGTAAACACATGGTTGTCCGTGCAGTTTGATATGAAGGACTTGGGAAAGGCTGGACATATCCTTGGGATCAAGATTATTCGAGATCGTATGAAACGTTCGTTGACACTCTCCCAGGCTTCATACATAGACACGATTCTGGCCCATTTTAACATGTAGAACTCCAAGAAGGGTTCACTAATTTTCAGGCATGGAGTGCATTTATCAAAGGAGCAGTGTCCCAAGACTGCTGAGGAGATAGATGCCATGAAGGGGGTACCCTATGCATCTGCAGTGGGTAGTCTCATGTATGCTATATTATGTACTAGGCCTGATATTTGCTTTGCCGTTAGCATGGTTAGCAGATATCAGAGTAACCCTGGGAAGGCTCACTGGGAGGCAGTAAAATGCATTCTCAAGTACTTACACAGGACGAGAGATCATGTCCTAGTTTAAAGAGCGCAGGAGCTGAAGGAAAATAGAACGAGCCCGAGCTAAATCAAAAACCTCACGTTCGTGCAATGCATTCCAGAATCGGAAGCTTTTGACAAAGCTCAAGCTTAAATTCATTTTCCCATGAACGGATTGACGCTTATACTTATTTAATTTATTAACCGGGACATGAAAGATACAATCATTAAATAAAGTAGAAAGTTCGAAGATTATACCTCTGTAGCGAAGTCCCTAGTAAATAGAAAACCAAAAACTTCAGGCAAGTGAATTCCACAAGAAATCCGAAGAATAACTCCAATCCAACTCCGAACTAGTGTGAGACAGTGTCTACGGATTAGCCCAAGGAAAAACAAAGAATTCCTAAGAAACCCACTCAAGAATCACGCGAATCTGAAGAAATAGATTTAGCCCGGGAACTTAACCCAATCTGAAAATCCACAACAAAAGTGTCTGGAATGTGTTCCTGCTCATAGATCTAGACTCTAGCGATCTAAGAAGATCAAGCTAGAGGATCAACACAATAAGAATTAACAAAACCACTTCAAAAAGAGCAAAGCCGCCGCCCAAAAAATAAACCAAACGCCGGCCGATCTATGTCCGACGAACAAAACCCGACGGCCGAGAGAACCAATCAAAGGCGACAGCTTTTTACTCCAAAAATAGTGATCTAGGATTCTCTAGGTTATGGGCTTTTAGGATTCTCGAAGATGAAAGCTCCAAAGTCGACTTCGAAAGAAAAGCTACTAAGAAAGTTGAGAGCTTATCTTTCTAGACTTAACTTTCTCTCACTAGGCAAATGCCTCTAAGGTTTCTAATGTCTTGTAAGTTTCCTAACAAGGGATATTTATAGGGAGCTTCTAAGGAGACCTAATGGGCCTTTGAGTTGGGCCTTTTAGTTTAATTTTCGTTGACCCCTTTGTCTTTCCTAGACTAGTCAACTCCAATCGATCCTTTTGAATTAAATCTTTAACCCACTTTGTTAATTTAATTTAATCGAACCCATTGGATTAATTAATTCATATAGAATTAATTTTCTTAATCGACTTTGTCAATTAAATATTAATTAAACCTCTAGGATTAATTAATTCACTTTATCGATTAGTCAAACGCATAATTAGTCGTACCACTAACGAACCAATTATGGAACTACCGCTCAAAAATGACTTTACATCACCCCACTATATTTTCTTCTATCTCCCCACATTAAAGATCTAGTGCTCGTCGGTTTATCAATTTACTGACAAACTAATTCATCGACTTCTTGGTATCCGAGATTAGTACCACTTGACTTTTTTATTATACCGGACATAAAATCTACCGGCAGGGTTTAGTATAATAAACCTTACCATCACGGGAGCACCATTAACCCGACGAACTGGTACGTGGATTCCTCCGACTAGTAACGGCACGTAAGAAGCTAAACACCGCATACCCAACCTACCAAGGTATAGGCCTCAATTGACCGTACTCTTTGGAAAATCAAAGCATACGATATTCAACTCTCACGCCCGTCCCAATCTCGGGATTGAGAGACTGAATACTAGGACCGAATTGACTACGCCGATCAGTATAAGTCAATTCTTTCCAAACGGTCGTGCTCAATATGCCCAGGGCATATCCGTGTGATTTAATTAGTCTAGATAAACTTATTCCAAACCACACGATAACCTATACCGATAGTATGTTCAGACTATCTTAGTTACGAGCATACTTTTAATATATCAGTACTTTAACCAATAACGGTATCTACTGTGTCTTTCCACACCCCGTTATCTTATTATATGATATAATGAAACAATTTAATACTGAAACAAAATGATATGTCATCTGTGGATATTAGTTTTTGATACAAGCCATAGCTTTTATGTATTCAAAACTAACAGGAGCTAGTACCATTGGGTTACAGATTCGGACTTTCAAGGTGATATAGACTAGAGTAAGTCTACCTCTGGGTTTGTGTTTACTCTGGGAAGTGGAGCCATAGTATGGCGGAGTGTCAAGCAGAAATCGTGGCAGACTCCACCATGGAGGCTGAGTACGTTGCTACATCAGAGGCAGCGAAAGAAGCTGTATGGCTCAGGAACTTCCTAGTGGACTTAGATGTGGTCCCTTAGTTGCCTAGGTCCATCAAAATTTATTGTGATAACAATGGTGCAGTTGCTAACTCAAGGGAACCATGAGCCTACAAGGCAAGTAAACACATAGAGCTCAAGTACCACCTGATACGAGAGATCGTAAAGAGGGGAGACGTGACCGTGGCCAAGATAGCATCAGGAGATAACCTTGTAGATCCTTTCACAAAGCCATTGACCCCAAAGGTCTTTGACCGACATGTGGAGGGCATGGGAGTCAGATTCTTAAGGGAGCCATCTGAGTGAGCTTTAAGGTGTTCTGAAGTTTTCATTATGACAGCAGTGTAATAAAGTGGGTTGAACAGTGTTTTTGTATTTCAGAGCATAGCGTTGAGGATTAGTGGGAGATTGTTAGTTTTGAATACTAGAAAGCTATTTGCTTGTATAAAAAACTAATACCCAGTTGACATATCATTTTGTTTCAGTATTAAATTTGTTTCATTATATCATAGAACTAGATAATGAGGTGTAGAAAAGCAAAGTAGATCTTGTTATTGGTTAAAGTATTCATATATAAAAAAAGAATGGTCGTAACTGAGATATTCTGAACATACTATCGGTATAGGTTATCGTATGATTTGAAAATTAATTTTTCTAGACTAATTAAATCATACGGATGTGCCCGGGACATATTGAGCACGGCCAGTTTGGATTGAATTAACTTGTACTGATCGGCGTAGTTAATTCAATCCTAGTATTCTAATCTCTTAATCCTGAGATTGGGACGAACATAAGAGTTAGATATCGTATGCTTTGATTTGCCAAAGTGTGCGGTCAATTGAGGCCTAAATCTCGGTAAGTTGGGTATGCAGTGTTTAGCTTATTTGTGTGCCGTTTCTAGTAGAAGGAATCCACGTACCAGTTCGCCAGGTTGATGGTGCTCCCAAGATGAGCTCGTAAGGTTTATTATACTAGACCCGACCGGTGGACATTATGTTTGGTATAATAAGAAAGTCGAGTGGTACAAATTTCGGATATCAAGAAGTTGGTGAATTAATTTGTCAGTAAATTGATGAACCGACAAGCACTAGATCTTTGATGTGGGTTGATAGAAGAATAATAAAGTGAGCGCGATGTAAGTCATTTTTGAGCGGTAGTTCTGTAATTAGTCCGTTAGTGGTACGACTAAATATGCGTTTGACTAATTGACAAAGTGAATTAATTAATCTTAAAGGTTTAATCAATATTTAATTAACTAAGTGGATTAAAAAATTAATTCATATTGATTTAATTAATCCTAAGGGTTCGATTAAATTAAATTAACGAAGTGAGTTAAGAAATTAATTCGAAAGGCTCGATTGGAGTTGACTAGTCTAAGGAAGATTAAGGGGTCAACGAAAGTCAAATATTAAGGCCTGAATCAAAAGCTCACTAGGTCTCTTTAGAAGTTCCCTATAAATAGTCCATGTTACGCAACTTACACGGCATTAGAAACCTTGGTGGCTATTAGCCTAGTGAGAGAAAGTTATGTTTAGAAAGAGAACTTCTCTTTCTTCATTGAAGTTTCTCTTTCGAGTCGACTTTGGAGCTTTCTTGTTCAAAAAACCCAGCCCATTGATTAGCCAAGAAAACCCAATTAATTGTCATCCACGGATTCTGAGAAAAACCACCGCATCGCAGTTCACCTTTTTCGGCAGCCGATTGATTTTCCGGTGGGAGAAATCCGGCGGTCTTGTGGTCTTTTGATCTTCCCTTCGTGCTGATCCTTTGGCTCATTCCTTCGGGTTCTCCAAAGTTTAGATCTACGGTTGGTGAAAGATCTCTTTTTGTGACTTATTTGGGTTTTCATATTTTGCCTGACAGTTCCCGGGCTAAATCTGTTTTAACAGATTTAAAGGTTTTTCGAAGCGGGTTTCTTAGAATTTCTTTGTTTTTCCTTGGGCCACTCGGTAAACACTAGCCCACACTAGTTTAGAGTTGTTTTGGAGTTATTCTTCGGATTCTGAGTGGATTTTACTTTCCCAGAGATTTGGTTTTCTATATTGCTTGGGATTCGCTTCAAAGGTATAATCTTTAATCCTTCTGTTTTAGCTAAAAATTTAATCTTTGAGCGCCGTTTTAATAAATTGAACTAGTATAAGCCTAGATCCATTCAGCGGAAATGTTTTAGAGTCTGAGCCAAATCGAAAATCTCCGATTCTGGAATGTATAGCAAGAAAGTGAGATTTTTGGTTTAGCCCGGACTAAATATGTTTCCTTCAATACTTTGATTTGCCAAAGGGTGCGATCAATAGAGGCCTAGAACTCGGTAAGTTTGGTATACGTGTTTGATTTCTTATTGTGCTGTTGCTTGTCGAAAGGAAACCATGTACCAGTGCTTCCGGGGTGATGGTTCTCCCGAGATGAGCTCATAAGGATTATTATAATAAACCCGGCCGGTGAACTTATGTCCGGTATAATAATAAGGTCGAGTGGTACTAATCTTGGATCACAAGAAGTCATTTAATTAATTTATCAGTAAAATAATAAATTGACGAGCGTTATATCTTTGATGCATGATGATAAAAGAATAATTAAAGTGTGCGCGAATTAATTCTATTTTTGAGCGGTAGTTCCATAATTAATCCGTTAGTAGATTAATTATGAATTTGATTAGTTGGAAAAGTGGATTAAATAAATATTTATCATTGGGTTAGTTAATATTTAATTGACAAATGGGTTATGGGATAATCCTTGGGTCAATTAGTATTTAATTGACGAAGTGGATCGAATAAATAATCCTTGGGCTAGTTAAGAAATGACTAGTCTAGTGAAGACTAAGAAAGTCAATTAAATCCAATTAGTAAGGCCCAACTCAAAAGTCCACTAGGTCTCCCTTGAAACTCTTATAAATATATTAAGTCTTGACATTGAAGACATAAGAAACTTGAGAGGCAAGTCTTGCCATAGAGAGAGAAGGAGAAGTCTAGAGAAATAATTTCATCTTCTTCATTGGAGATCTCTTTGGAAGTCGATTTCGATCATTCTTCCTCGAAAAGTTCAGCCCAAAGAAAGGACCTTTATTTCCTTTTTTAGCCACTGCCCGGATTTCCTTTTTGCCTCCAATTGAAGCTGCTCTCCGGCGTGCAAGATCCACTATTTTTTGGCGTCTAGATCGTGGCCGCCCGGCGTTGATCTCGCGGCAGCGAGCGGACTGGGCAGCTGCTGTCCGGGTTCTTTTTGGGTAGATTTTTTGAGTTTTTTGAGATAGGTTTCTTGTGGGTTTTCTTGGTGCTCGATAGATCTACCCGGTAGATAATTGCCCACTCAATTTCTGAGTTTGTTGGAGACATTCGATTCTAGTGGATTTCACTACTAAAGATTGGATTTTTCTTATTCTCTAAGGGACACGCTTCAAGGTATAATCTTTAATTTTGTCTTTTGTAACGATTCAATTTTTAGCATGTCGTTTAATAGATCTAAAAGTATAAGCCTAGATCCACTCAAGGGAATTGATTTTAGAGTTTGGGCTCGATCGAAAATTTCTGATTCTGGAATACATAGCACGAAAGTGAGATTTTCGATTTGGCTTGGACCGAATCGTAATTCCTTCAAGAATCTCAAGATTACAATTTTCCCCCTTACCACTTCCCAAACCCTCCCAGCCTATTTAAAAAAGTTAATATCCTACCTAATCATTTTTTTCCAAAATTAATCTTATTTTCTAATGTAATTTTTTTTATTATAGATAATATTATTAAAAATATTTCTTTAAGGAAAATAGGAAGGTGTATTAAGTTATTATTTAGTTAAGACCTAAATTTTCAGGGATAGTGTGCAAAATTGTTACCATGTAAACTATATTTGTTGTGTTTTATTTCAAATTCAAAATTCTTATTCCGCAACTGCTTTTCATTGAGTTTTGACTTTTTCAATCTTTTAAGCTAGCCTTTTTCAATACTTTATTGTTTTAGGGTTTTTTAATAACCTTTGGCTTTTATATTTTATGACCTTTGGCCCTTGGCTGTTCTCAACTTGACTTTTCCTAGGAGAATTTGAACAAAAAATTAATTTTCAAAAATTGATGCTAGGGGCAATCCAAATTCAAGAACTTTTCAAGAATTTAAAGGTTGTCTAATGTTTCAAACAACATGATGAGGAATCCTTCAAACTCAATAGAAATCCAGCAGAGTTTGTTTGTATCTAAATGGTTTGATGGCTCGGATTTTTGGGATCTTGGATGAGGTGAAGAATGGCCAAATTTATGAGGCTTGATGAAGGATTAATGACCCTAATCTAGTGCTTATTCTCAAAGGATGGAATTATGATGGTAATGGGATGACACAATCAAAAGGAAGTCTCTTAAGAATGCAACAACAAAAATTAACTATCCTAATCTTTTATAAATGTTAAGAGTGTTGATCAAATAAGGGAAAACTCGGTTTTGCTTCTATTCAATTATCCTCCTCTATTTACAGGAGAGGATTGTCCTTTGAATTTACAAGATTAACCCTCAGTCCTAGACTTGTCCCTCTTGAAGTCTAACTTTATCAAGCCTAATTCTAACCCTAATTTGGCCGGCTACGTCCTTCTTCAATTTAGGAAGATTCTAGACTCTTTGAAGTGTATTTTGGCCGAATTATACAAAGGAGTGGAGTCTTCAAGCTTCTAGAATGTACTGCCTCCTTGAGAAGTTGTAGTGTGTTGGGATCGTGTTTAGGCATTTTAATTCAAAATTAACGCAGTGGATTATCCTAAACTATAAGAACTGGGATCTTACCCTCGACGCGTAATTAGTTGCGCTCGCACCTGGATCCTTTTGGGAAGATGGCGTTTCGTCTTTCTCTGGCACATCCCGGAAGTGTCCTCCACAATCAAGCACTGGAGCTCTTTGGTGCTAGTATAAAATTCCTGTAAAGAAATTTTGTCTTTTGGAAGAGAGAGAATTTTACCAGAGGGAAAAGAAGAAAAATTTCAGAAAACTATTTTCTGGTTTTTAAAATCCGTCTGTTCTTTTCTCTCACAGATTCTCTTTATAAAAGAAATATGATTTTACCCAATCCCACAACCACCGGGTTGTTAAAAAAATAAAATATTAATATAATAATAATAATATAATATTTTACTTTTACTGATTTGGGTTTTACTTGACCCATGGATCAAACCATTTACCCATGGATCAGACTGATGGGTCTAGAACCTCAATTGCAACTAGGTCCCTTGATTTGTCAGTCTATCTCAATTCTTCCTGAGTAATTAATTAACTATTAATTAATACCACAAAACTTCTTAATAGTATTTAATTAAACTATTTAATTTAATATTATTCTTCTATGTATAACAATTATACCTAGTACCGTCAAGAATCTTCGAACTCACTTACGTGCAATCCTGTAGGTCTATTCCAAATTGACAATGGATAAATTAATCTCATAGATTAATCCATAAATCATCAGTGGCCTCTAGCAAGATATGATGACTCAATTTAGAATGGATGGTCGAATGATGATTCAACGCAACTTTTCTAAGCATACTATATACGGTCCTCTACATCGATATCCTGTTTAGCATAAGGCATGGAACCATCATCCTCATTAAGCTAAACGTTTACTTGATCTCTCAGTGACACTGATTCTATTCGAGCAAATAATAATAATTATCATTTCTCGGGCATGGCCATGCACTTCTCAGTTCACTATTAAGTGGCCTGGATATCATCTCTCACTTAAGAGAGATTTGTAGTCCCATCACTTCACCTACATATCTTAACGTGACTCATAGTGTACCCAATCATACCTGTACTTGGTAACCTGTTACAGTCCCATTAGGCGTATGTCAAAGAACACCACAATTCACCTAAGACCATGCAGTGATTTATAGTCTAAGGATCCTCGTACGAGTATACTCGAAAAGAATCACTCATGATCTATCAGTCCATGGAGTGTTTCTTTTGGCGGATTGTTTTCATGAAATTAAATATGCAAAAGAATATTACATTCATGAAATTAACTCATCGGATAAATAATCAATCAAACGACATATGTCTTATTTACATAAATAACCCTAAAAGTTTATTTACATAAATAAACCTCATTAGGGCACATACACTATTAGGGTTGGACTTTTTGTAGCTTTTAGATCTTTTTCCACTTGTGTGTAGCCTTTGAGGAAACATGGTTGGCCGAGATTCCTTCTAGCATTCAGCCTCCAAATGTCTTGTAAGAGTATGACTACTTGTACTTGTGTGAGTGGAACTCCTTCAATTCCTTGCTATATTAGGAGTCCTCGTGCTTGTCAACTTCTTATTCTTAAAAAAAAAAAAAAATTCAACATTTAGTTTCCACGTGAGAGGGAGGACTTTTGCTGAACCAAAACTCTTCAAATCAGCTTCCAATGAGTCTTTTGGAAGTATTGTAGAAGTGAGAAATTCGGTCCCCTTTTTTACTTTTCCTCCTTGATCGAGTTTTGAAAACATTTTTGGTCTTCCACTTGCTATTCTTGGGTTGGGCTTATTCTCTTTTATTTAGCCTATTCTATTACAACTAAATACTTAATTAAAGCATACGCATTATGTCAAAATTAATGCAAGGTCAATTAATAAAAAAGTGGCCTAAATTTCCTTAAAATAAAAAAATAAGACAAGGCCTAACACTTGGGCCTAATTTATTTTCGTCCACTAAAAGCAATCATGACCGAAGTATTAAAAGGACTATACTTTAGAAAAAAAAGAGCTTAAATAAAAGAAATGCTAACAGTCAATGCTCAATACCATTACCTCCTTTAATGGGTACTTGTCTTGAAGGACAAGCTCTTGCTTGTGAATCTCATGGGTTAGGGTATTGAGGGCTTGTGTGGCCTTTCTCCATCTTGCTCTATTCATGGGCTCATCTATGTCAACCAAAGGGTCTCTTTGGCAGGGCCTCACTAGTGGACTTGGGCTTCATGGGCTTGGTGTCATAACATCATGATACGATGCTTGCTCACTTTTGAAACTTCCGCCAGAGGTTTATTTTGTAGAGGCTTTTGTAGGCTTGGTTTTTGGGGCATGAATGATGATAGGGTGGCTAAAACTTAGAGGCTTTTTGAACGATCAAAATGGATCCCTAATCTAGTGCAATCAAGGGGATGAGAACTCTGGGTGGTAGAGGGGTGAGGTTTTCAAGTGAAAGAGCCTTAGGAGGCAACCACAAGTTTATTCTACCATAAACTTGATAAATGCTAGTGATGACTCGTGAGAGTGTTTTTGGAGTAAGAACTTGGTTTGACTTTCTTCAAATCATGATTGAAATGGCTGAATTCTTTCTCTATTTATTGGAAATGGATAGCTTGAAAGTGACAATCTTGTCCCTCACACTAGACTCAAGGAAACAGATCTAGCACGAGCTAAACTAAAAATCTCACTTTCGTGTTACGCATTCCAGAATCGGAGACTTTCGATTCGGCTCAGTCTTAAAATCCTTTCCCCCGAATGGATCTAGCTTATACTAGTTCAATTTATTAAAATGACACACAAAAATTGAATCTTTAAATTAAAGCGGAATCCTTTAAAGGTTATACCTTTGAAGCGTGTCCCTCGCAAATAAATAACACCGGGTATTGAGCTGCGAATCAACTAAAGAGTCCCAAGAATAACTCCAAACGATCCCGAATTTCAGTGGGAAAATGTCCACGGGATGGCTAAGGCATAATATGAAGAAATCCAAAGAAACCCACTTCACGAAAGCTCAAACTGCCTAAATCTACCTAATATGAAATCCAACAAACACCGTCAAAAAACTTTGCCGAAAAAACTTCCGCTCGTAGATCTAGAATTTGGCGAACCAAAGGAACAAGCCAAAAGATAAATACAATAGAATAACATAAGCCCACCACGAAAACCAATTGCCGGCAGCCAGGCTCAAAATCCAGCGTGGTGGCAATTCAAGTTTCACGGGGAAACTCACGGCGGATGGAAGAAAACAGGGCGATCTATTGAAGGATTCCTAGGCCGAAGAACGAGCTGAGCTCTCGAAGATGAAGGATCGCAAACTAACTTCGAGAAAGAACTAATTGAAGAAGATGAAGTTCTCTCTCTAGGCTTCTCATTCTCTCACTAGAGGCAACTTTGCCTACAAGGTTTCTTATGTCTTCTAAATGTCTAACTTAAGCTATTTATAGGAGCTTCAAGGGAGACCTAGTGGGCTTTTGAGTTGGGCCTTAATGTTTGGCTTTCGTTGACCCCTTAGTCTTCCCTAGACTAATCAACTCCAATCAAGCCTTTTGAATTAATTTCTTAACCCACTTCGTTAATTAAATTTAATCAAACCCTTAGGATTATTTAATATAACTCCCTTATTCAATTAAATATTAATTAAACCTTTAGGTTTAATTAATTCACTTTGTCGATTAGTCAAACGCATAATTAGTCATACCACTAACGGACCAATTATGGAACTACCGCTCAAAAATGAATTTACTTCGCGCTCACTTCATTATTTTTTTATCTCCCCACATAAAAGATCTAGTGCTCGTCGATTCATAAATTTACTGACAAATTAATTCATCCACTTCTTGGTATCCGAGATTAGTACCACTCAACTTTTTTATTATACCGGACATAAAGTCCACTGGCCAGATTAAGTATAATAAACCTTTTAAGCTCATCTTGGGAGCACCATCAACCCGACGAATCGATACATGAATTCCTTCTACTAGTAACGGCACACAAAGAAGCAAAACACCGCATACCCAACTTACCGAGATTTAGGTCTCAATTGACCGCACCCTTTGGTAAATCAAAGCATACGATATCTAACTCTCATGCCCGCTCCAATCTAGGGATTAAGAGATTAGAATACTAGGTTCGAATTAACTACGCCGATCAGTACAAGTTAATTCAATCCCGAACAGGTCGTGCTCAATATGCCCCGGGCACATCAGTATGATTTAATTAGTCTAGACAAACTAATTTTCAAATCACATGATAACCTAAACCGATAGTATGTTCAAACTATCTCAGATACGAGCATCTGTTTATATTTCATTACTTTAACCAATTACGAGATCTACCGTGCTTTTATACACCTCGTTATCTAGTTTTATGATATAATGGGACAAATTTAATACTGAAACAAAATGATATGTCAACTGGGTATTAGGTTTTGATGCAATCAATAGCTTTTCAGTATTGAAAACTATTAATCTCCCATTAATACTCAAAGTTATGCTCTGAAGTACAAAAACACTGTCCAATCCACTTATTACACCGCTGTCATAATGAAAGCTACAAAACACTTTTCAATTCACTCACATGGCTCTCTTAAGAATCTGACTCCCATGCCCTTCACATGACTCTCAAAGACCTTTGGGGTCAATGCCTTTGTGAAAGGATCTGCAAGGTTGTCTCCTGATGCTATCTTGGCCATGGTCATGTCCCCTTTCTTTACGATCTCTCTTATCAGGTGGTACTTGTGCTCTATGTGTTTACTTGCCTTGTGGGCCCGTGGTTCCCTTGAGTTAGCAACTACACCATTGTTATCACAATACACTGTGATAGACCTCGGCAACTCAGAGACCACATCTAAGTCCACCAGGAAGTTCCTGTGCCATACAGCTTCTTTCGCTGCCTCTGATGCGGCAACGTACTCAGCCTCCATGGTAGAGTCTGCTTCGCATTTTTGCTTGATACTCTGCCATACTATGGCTCCACCTCCTAGAGTAAACACAAACCCAGAGGTAGACTTACTCTTGACCATATCACATTGAAAGTCTGAATCTATGTAACCCAATGGAACTAGCTTCTGCGCTCGATAAATCAAGACGTGAACTAGCTCTTGTGCAAGTACTTGAGAATGCATTCGACTGCCTTCTAATGAGCCTTCCCAGGGTTACTTTGATATCTGCTGACCTTCCTACGGTAAAGCAAATATCAGGCCCAGTGCATAACATAACATAAATGAGACTACCACTGCAGATGCATAGGGTATTGCCTTCATGGCATATATCTCCTCGGAAGTCTTGGGACACTGCTCATTTGATAAATGCACTCCATGCCTGAAAGGTAGCGAACCTTTCTTTGAGTTCTGCATGTTAAAATGGTCCAGAATCGTATTTATGTATGAAGCCCGAGAGAGTGCCAAAGAACGTCTTCTACAATTTTGAATAATCTTGATCCCAAAGATATGTCCAGCCTCTCCCAAGTCCTTCATATCACCAAATCTGACAACACCTTCTTACTATTTCCAATAAGAAGGATGTCATCTACGTAAAATATGAGGAATACCACCCAATCATCATCACGCCTACGATATACACACTGCTCATCCTGACACTGAGTGAATCCATAGGACAGGATAACCTCATCAAAACGGATGTTCTAAGTTATGGATGCTTACTTAAGCCCATAAATGGACCCCTTGAGCTTGCATACCTTCATTTCAAACTGATGGGATAACTATGCCTTTACGTCTGACAACACCTTCTTACTGTTGCCAATAAGAAGGATGTCATCTACGTAAAGTATGAGGAATACCACCAAATCACCATCACGCATGTGGTATACACACTGCTCATCCGGATACTGATTGAATCCATAGGACTGGATAACCTCATCAAAACGTATATTCCAAGATCTGGATGCTTAAGGCCATAAATGGACCTCTTGAGCTTGCATACATTGTTCTCTTAGCCCTGAACAATGAAACCCTCTGATTGCTGCATAATGATGGTCTCTTCAAGACTTCCATTAAGGAAAGCTGTCTTGACATCCATCTGCCAAATCTCATAATCCATATGAGTAGCTATGGCCAAGAGAATCCGGATCGACTTAAGCATAGCTACCGGGGAAAAGGTCTCCTCATAATCGATACCCTTTTTCTGAGTATAACCTTTCTTCACAAGCCTAGCCTTGAAGGTCTCAACCCTCCCATCAGATCCTCTCTTTCGCTTGTAGACCCATTTGTACCCAATAGGTCGAAACCCATCAAGAATGTCTACCAGCTCCAAGACCTGATTTGAGTCCACAAAACCCATCTCCGCAATCGTCACTCTTTGTCGATAATCTGCATCTTTATCCTGGAGAGCTGCATTGTAGCTAACTGGGTCTGGTTCATGAGCATCAGGGATAAAATCTGAAGACTCACCCAAACCCATGTACCTCTCGAGCTGTCTGACAACCCTCTCACTACGACGAGGCACAGCCTGTGTAGGTGCATCATCTGTGATAGTGCATGCAGTATTATGTGGTGTGCCATCCTATACTTGTGCATCTGGAATACTCGAGTGCCCATAAGCTCTTCTAATATGACTTTGCTGCTGGGCTTGTGATCTAAAATATAATCCTTCTCTAGAAATCTGGCATTGGTGTTGACCACCACATTCTGATCCTGAGGACTATAAAATAGACCACCTCTCGTTCCTCTGAGATAGCCTATAAATAGTATAACCTCTGTTCTTGCATCTAACTTACCTGCATCTGTTTTAAGTACATGTGCTGGGCAACCCCGAATCCTGAGATGTCTCAGATTAAGCTTTTGCCCAGTCCACAACTCCATTGGGGTTGAAAGCACAGACTTAGATGGTACGAGGTTAAGGATAAAACATGATTTCTCTAAGGCATAACCCCAAAACGAGTTGGGCAACTCACTATAATTCATCATCAATCTAACCATATCCATAAGAGTCTCGTTCCTCCTCTCTGCTACACCGTTCTGCTGGGGTGTGCCAGGTGTAGACAACTGGGACTGAATACCCTCATCTGACAAATAGGTCCTAAATTCACTAGAGAGGTATTCACCACCACGATCAGATCGCAGGGTCTTGATACTCTTACCTAGATGCTTCTCCACCTCAGCCTTAAACTCTTTGAACTTGCCAAAGCATTCAGACTTGTGGTGTATTAGGTATATGTATCCATATCTGGAGTAGTCATCTGTGAATGTCACAAAATACTAATAACCTCCTGTAGCCCAAACTGACATAGGCCCGCACAAGTCAGAATGAACTAACTCTAAAACCTCTTTGGCCTTATACTCCTTTGCCTTGAAAAGCCTCTTGGTCATTTTACCCTCGAAGCAGGACTCACAGGTACGAAAACTGTCAATATCCAATAGATATAAAGTGAAAGATTATCTGCTCGGGCCCGGTCAAAAATTCACTTTCGTGCTACGCATTACAGAGTCTGAATCTTTGACCAGGTCTAGACTCTAGCACAATCGCTATTCCAACCCTTGCTTGAAATAACATTGTGCAGGATCTTTGGTATGTACTCATTCAATTTATTATGCAATAAAATATTTCTAATTAAAGCGGAAACATAAAAAGTATCTCTTGAAGCATGTTACTCAGGTGATCACTTGTATGACTCAAGACTAGGCTCGAACGTTATGTAGACAACGAACCAATAAACCAATTGATCAGCAATCAACACAATCGAGTAGCCAGAATAAACCAACAACTGCTCCTGCCCGCGCGTGGACTTCACGCGTTGCCGTACTCTCCGAGATCAAGCTCCACGCGCCGCCTCGACTTCAACCACGCACCACCGGTTCTGAGAAGAATCCGACCACCTAGATCTTGGAGGAAGTCTGGCCGCTAAAAGCTTACAAAATCTGACTTTAGAGAAGAAAAAATAATTCTCTCTCTAGAATTTTGTCTCTCTAGTTTTCTTGTCTTGAAAACTTATGAATTGTGTATTATAGAATTGCTAATCCCTTGTCTATATATAGAGCTACAAGAGAGACCCCAAGTTGGTTTAGGATTGGTCTTCCTAATTGGTTTAGGTAATTAATTAGTTTCCAAATCCAATTAGGTAACTAATCTATTAGGATAATTCAAATCCAATTAGATTTCCTAATCTCTAGGATTTCCTAATAATAATTGAAATTTAAGACTTAATTAAATTAAATAATTTCACTTTGTTAATTATTTAATTAAAACTTAGGAATAATTAATTAAATAATTAATTATACTTATTCAATTAACCCATTACAAAATTTATCGTACCCCTAACGGATTAATTTTGGCACTACCATCCTACACCAAAATTGCTTCCGGAATAACTAAATTAATTTATTCTTAATCTCCCCACATCAAAGATTTAGTGCTCGTTAATTTATTAATTTATAGATAAATTAATTAATTAACTTTTTAAATTCCGAAACTAGTACCACTCAACCTTTTTACTATACCAGACATAAGTCCACCAGCTGGGTTTAGTATAATAATCATAACGAGCTCACCACGGGAACACCATCACCCCGGATGCGCCGGTACATGGTTTCCTTTCGACAAGCAGCAACACACTAAGTAACTAAGCACGTGCACCCAACCCACTGAGACTATTGGCCACAATTGACCTCACCCATTGGCAAATCAAAGTACACTATGTTTAATCCTCGTGCCCGCTCAAGTCTAGGGATTAAGAGATAAAATACTAAGAATGAATTGTCTATTAAATCAGTACAAGACAAATCATTCTAAATGGTCAAGTTCAATATGCCTCGGATATATCTATATGATTCAATTAGTTTAGACAAACCAATTTTCTGAATTATATAATAACCTAAACCGATAGTGTGTCCAAAACTGTCTCGGTTACGAACCTCATTTATATATTATGTCTTTTAACCAATGATGAGATCTGCTGCGTCACACCAGACACCTTATCATCTAACTACATAATATAAATGGACTAAACATGCACTACATATAAACCAAAATATTAAATCGATATATTAACTGGGAAAAAGTTTAATACAAGCATAACTTTAGTATTCAAACCTAACATAAAGGCCCATCATTGACCAACCTCTTAATCCAACTACGGTTGATATGACCTAGTCTTAGGTGCCTAAGATAAGTCTGGTTCAAAGGGGAAGACTCCTTTATCTTATTATGATTCGATGATGTGTCATTAATTTTTGTGTTTTACGCCACTGGGGAGTTAGTTTTAATTAAGAACAAATTGTCAACCAATGCATCGGAATATATAAGTTTCTTGTTTTTTCTAATATAAATAGAATCATCAAAAAAGACAAACTTCTAACCATCCAAAATTAGCTTAGAAACCAAAAGAAAGTTCTTTCAAAAGCTGGGTACATAAAGACAATGTCTCAAAACTAAAACAGAATCTGAAAAGACAAGCTTAACCACTCCCACTGCAGCAATTGATACTCAGGTAGTATCTCCGAGGTAGACCAGCAAATCACAATCTCTAAGCAGCTTGGTTACTTGTGTTGGAGTTGAATACATAAGCTATGCTTGTATTGTACTTTTTCTCAGTTTATATATCGATTAATGTTTTGGTTAAATTTAGTTGTGCATTATTTGTCCACTTATATTATGTAATTAGATGATGAGGTGTCTTGTGTGACACAGTAGATCTCATCATTGGTTAAAAGACATAATGTATAAATGAGGTTCGTAACCGAGACAGCTTTGGACAAACTGTTGGTTTAGGTTATTTTGTGATTCAGATAATCGGTTTGTCTAAACTGATTGAATCATATAGATATGCCCGGGGCATATTGAACTTGACCAATTGAAATGATTTGTCTTGTACTGATTTAATAGATAAATCGTTCTTATTATTCTATCTCTTAATCCCTGGACTCGAGCGGGCATGAGGATTAGACATAGTGTACTTTGATATGCCAATGGGTGAGGTCAATTGTTGCCAATAGTCTTGGTAGATTGGGTACGCGTGTTTAGTTACTTGGTGTGCTACTGCTTGTCGAAAGGAAACCATTTACCGGTGCGTCCGGGGTGATGGTGCTCTCGAGATGAGCTCGTAATGTTTATTATACTAAACCCGGCCGGTGGACTTATGCCCGGTATAGTAAAAAGGTCGAGTGGTACTAGTATCGGAACTAAAGAAGTTAACTGATTAATTTATCAGTAAATTAATAAATTAATGAGCGTTATATCTTTGATGTGGGGAGATTATGAATATAAATTAATTAAGTTGTTCCAGAAGCAATTCTGGTGTAGGATGGTAGTGCCAAAATTAATCGGTTAATGGTATGAATAATTTTGTAATTTGTTAATTGAATAGGTCGAATTAATTAATTGATTAATTATTCCTAAGGGTTAATTGAGTAATTAACAAAGTGAAATTATTTAATTAATTAATTAAATCTTAAGTTTCAATTAGAATTAGGAAATCCTAGAGATTAGGAATCTAATAGGATTTGGTTTATCCTATCAGTTTGGTTACCTAATTCGATTTAGAAACTAATTAATTCCCTAAACCCATTAGGAAGACGAATCCTAAACCAACTTGGGGTCTCTCTTGTAACTCTAAATATAGACAAGGGATTAGCTATTCCACAATATACAATTCATAAGTTTTCAAGACAAGAAAACTTAGAGAGAGAAAATTGTCTCTCAAGAATTCAGATTTCTTAAGCCTTAAGGCTACCAAAATTTGTCCAAAATTTCGGCGGCTTGCGTGAAGCTTTCTCTCTCTCTGGGGGGTGCGTGGATTGTACGTGCCAGGTGCAGCGATGCTGGAATTTTCTGGCAGGTTGATTGTGGTGATTAGCTGATCAATTGGTTGCTAGATCATTGCCCACACAATGTGCAATCAAAGTCTTGAGGCATACAAGAAAATTACCTAAGTATAAGCTTCAATAGGTAATTCTTATGTTTTTGCTTTAATTAATAATTTTTATTGCGTGATAAATCGAATAAGTGCAAACCCAGATCCTGCGCAATGTTATTTCAAATGGGTTAGAATAGCGATTGTGCTAGCGTCTAGGCCTGGCCAGAGATTCCGATTCTGGAATGCATAGCACGAAAGTGAGTTTCTGGCTAGGCCCAGGCAGATAATCTTTCAACTTGGAACCCCTGTAAAGAATTACAAACATGATCAGTGGTTCCCAAATCCACACACCAAATATATGTAGGAATCGCCATTAAACACATCTCAGTAAGAAATGTGAGATTGCTCATACCTCTAGGCTTTGGGCAGTCTTTTTTCCAGTGTCCTGCTTTGCCACATCTGAAACACTTGCCTTTCGACTTGTGCTTCTTGACAACACCACCTTTGGGTCCATGATCAACTCCTGTCTTCTGGCCCTTCTTCCTCTTTTGCTTCCTGACTTTGGGCCCAGCAGAGGAACCTAAAGGTCTAACTGTAGCCAAAGCTTGCTTCTTCTCAGAGAAGAGGCCTTCGGTAGATGCCAAATCAGTCATGAGCTCAGGAAGGGAATATGAGAGTTTGACCATATTATAGTTCAATTGAAACTGCTCAAAAATGGGAGGCAAGCTCTGGAGAATGATATCAACCTGGGTCCCCCCATCGATGTCACCTCCCAAGACCTCAATCTCATTGATGCAGCTGATCATTTCCAGGTCGTGATCCCTCACTGAAGTACCCTCAGCCATCCTAGCATTTATGAGTTTCCTCATAGCTGACTACTTGGCTGCCCTGCCCTGATGTCTGAACATCTCTCTGAGGTTAAGCATCATCTGATGCTGGTGCTGTAATACACTCAACATAGAAGCCAAGATGTAGCACCTGGTCATCTTATCAGTTTTTTTCCACCTAGAGTGAGCCTCTCTCTCCTCAAGAGTGGAATCATCAGTGGGCAGTGGGGGACACTCTTCAACGAGCACGTAATTGTAACCCTCAACAGTAAGGACAATGTCCAGGTTACACTTCCAATCAATGTAATTAGGACTGGTGAGTATATTTTGATTCAAAATAACAGCAAATAGATTGAACAACATATCAACAACTGAAAAAATAAACAGTCAAATTTCAGTATTCTTTTTTCAAAAATATTGATATGCTAAAAAAAAAATATATATAATCATTCACCAACATCTCTCACATCGGGATTAACACAGGTCATGATAGGGTGAACGTCTACGCTAAGCCATATTCGTTCGAGAAGAACTTAAGTTCATTAATTTCACTATCTGACCAACGATCTTTTGATCAATGAAATTAATAGTCGGTGATTTTAGTCACACACATAAGTAGCGTAACCTCGATGGGAGGAATACTACAAACCGTACACTAAGTGTATGCCATTACGTGACTTCTAAGTTTGTTACTTAGGATACTAATGCACCTCAGATGGTGAGAGTATCACAAGGTTCTCCAACTAAACTCACTATAGTCATCCTTTTAGACCTTCAATCTAGTGATCTCGTGATTGAAGACTCATCCGATGGAGAGGAAGACTCTAATGCCAATGCGCAAGTCTAACCACACCACATATGAATTTGTAATGGAGGCCATGGGGATAGATACCAATCCTCTCCCACTTAGATTTTTAAGTTTGAGGATTTTTACATTTTAAATGCAATATCTTAACTATGGATATTCGCACCCATAAAACCGTTGGAGTTTGAATAAGCAAATAATCTACCTTAGTTAATTGCACGTATTATTAAAAAATGGTTTATTTTCAATCATGCAAAACACAAAACAAAAACACACAAGCAACGAAAAGGACATAAAACCAGAAATACATAATTAAACATTTCCTGACTATTATGGCCTTCTTTATCGTCACTTCCTTTGACGCCTCTTTGACACGTCCCGTCTGAAGGAAAACTGAACAAGCCTGGGCTAAATCGAAAACCTCACTTTCGTGCAATGCATTCCAGAATCGGAAGCTTTTGACCAAGCTCAGGCTCAAATTAGTTTACCCATGAACGGATCTTGGCTTATACTTATATAATTTATTAATCGGGACACAAAAAATTAAATCATTAATCAAAGCGGAATTTAAAGATTCTACCTTTTGTAGCGAAGTCCCTTGCCTAAAGAAAAATCCAATCTTTTGCGCAATTTCCACAAGGAATCCGAAGAATGACTCGGATACAAACTCTGAAATAGTGTGGGCTATTATCTACAGAGTTACCCACGGCTAAATAAAGAAAACCCAAGAAACTTGCTCCGGAAGAAAACTCAGAAAACTGAAAATGGGACTGCTCGAAATTTCTGAAAACCCACTTCGCTGGCCACCGGGAAAACTGCTGTACAACCCACCGATAAAACTGGGAAAAATGTCCACCGGAGTTCTACAATCTAGTCCCGATCTGTACAACCAATTTCACGGATCACTCAAGAAGAAGATCAACGTGAAATCGACTTGCTCAGGGCACTAGACAGTACACTTGGCGGGTTTTGAGAAAACAAAAAAAAAATTGATTGCGCAGCAGTTTGAAGATTGACTGGCGGCAATAATCTAGGAGCAGTCCGAGCTTAATGGAGATTGAGTTTTCCGAAGGAGAAAGCTATCTTAGCTGACTTCGACCAAGAAGACGAAGTTCTCTCTCTAAGCTAAACTTTCTCACTCTAGCCATTTCTTGGACTTCAAGTTTCTTGTGTTTTTCTTGCCCAATAAGTTGTATTTATAAGGAGCTTCTAAGGAGACCTAATGGGCTCTCGAGTTAGGCCTTAAAATTTGACTTTCGTTGACCGCTAAGTCTTCCCGACTAATCAACTCCAATCGACCCTTTTAAATTAATTTATTTAACCCACTTTGTTAATTTAATTTAATCGAACCCTTACAATTAATTCATTCGAGTAGAATTAATTTCTAAATTCACTTGTTTCGATTAAATATTAATTAAACCTTTTAGATTAATTAATTTACCTTGTCGATTAGTCAAATGCATAATCGGTCGTACCACTAATGGACCAATTATGGAACTACCGCTCAAAAACGACTTTACATCGCACCATTATATTTTATTCTATCTCCCCACATTAAAGATCTAGCGCTCGTCGGTTTATCAATTTACTGACAAATTAATTCACCGACTTCTTGGTTTTCGAGATTAGTACCACTCGTCCTTTTATTATACCGAACATAAAGTTCACCGGCCGGGTTTAGTATAATAACCTTACGAGTTCATCTCGGGAGCACCATCAACCCGGCAAACCGGTACGTGGATTCCTCCGACTAGCAACGGCACGTAAGAAGCTAAATACCGCATACCCAACCTACCGAGGTATTGGCCTTAATCGACCGCACTCTTTGGCAAATCAAAGCACACGATATCTAACCTTCACGCCCGTCCCAATCTCGGGATTGAGAGACGGAATACTAGGACCGAATTAACTACCTCGATCAGTATAAGTCAATTCTATCCAAACTGGTCGTGCTCAATATGCCCCAGGTATATCCGTGTGATTTAAACTAGTTTAGATAAACTCATTTCCAAACCACAGAATAACCTATACCGATAGTATGTTCAGACTATCTCGGTTACGAGCATACTTTTTATATATCAATACTTTAACCAATAACGGTATCTACTGTGTCTGTCCACACCCTGTTATCTAGTTCTATGATATAAAGGAACAAATTTATACCGAAACAAAATGATATGTCAACTGTGGATATTAGGTTTTGATACAAGCCATAGCTTTTCTGTATTCAAAACTAATAATCTCCCACTAATACTCAAAGCTATGCTAAGAAGTACAAAAACTGTCCAACCCACTATTACACTGCTATCATAATGAAATCTCCAGAACACCTTTAAGCTCACTCACATGGCTCTCTCAAGAATCTGACTCCCATGCCCTCCACATATCTCTCAAAGACCTTTGGGGTCAATAGCTTGGTGAAAGGATCTGCAAGGTTGTCATCTGAAGCTATATTGGCCACGATCACGTCTCCCCTCTTTACGATCTCTCGTATCAGGTGGTACTTGCGCTCTATATGTTTACTCGCCTTATGGGCTCGTGGTTCCCTTGAGTTAGCAACTGCACCATTGTTATCACAATAAACTGTGATAGACCTAGGCAACTCAGGAACCACATCTAAGTCCATCAGGAAGCTCCGGAGCCATACAGCCTCTTTTGCTGCCTCTGAAGCGGCAACGTACTCACCCTCCATGGTAGAGTCCGCCACGCATTTCTGCTTGACACTCTTCCATACTATAGCTCCTCCTCCTAGAGTAAACACAAACCCAGAGGTAGACTTACTCTTGTCCAAATCACCTTGAAAGTCCAAATCTGTGTAACCCAATGGTACAAGCTCCTGCGCTATATAAACTAGGACATAATCTCTCGTCCTGCGCAAGTACTTGAGAATGCATTTTACTGCCTCCCAGTGAGCCTTCCCAGGGTTACTCTGATATCTGCTAACCATGCCAACGGCAAAGCAAATATCAGGCCTCGTGCACAACATAGCATACATGAGGCTACCCACTGCAGAAGCATAGGGTACCGCCTTCATGGTATCTATCTCCTCAGCAGTTTTAGGACACTGCTCATTAGACAAATACACTCCATGCCTGAAAGGTAGTGAACCCTTCTTGGAGTTCTGCATGTTAAATTAGGCCAGAATCGTGTCTATGTAGGATGCCTGAGAGAGAGTCAGAGAACATCTCCTACGATCTCGAGTAATCTTAATCCCAAGGATATGTCCAGCCTCTCCCGAATCCTTCATATCAAATTGCCTGGACAGCCATGCCTTTACGTCTGACAACACCTTCTTACTGTTGCCAATAAGAAGGATGCCATCTACGTAAAGTACGAGGAACACCACCATATCACCATCACGCCTGCGATAAACACACTGCTCATCCGGACACTGAGTGAATCCATAGGACTGGATAACCTCATCAAAACGGATGTTGCAAGATCTGGATACTTGCTTAAGTCCATAAATGGACCTCCTAAGCCTGCGTACCTTGTGCTCTTGGCCCTTAACAATGAAGCACTCTGGTTGCTGCATAAAGATGGTCTCCTCAAGACTTCTATTAAGGAAAGCTTTCTTGACGTCCATCTGCCAAATCTCATAATCCATATGAGTAGCTATGGCCAAGAGAATCCGGATTGACTTAAGCATAGCTACTGGGGAAAAGGTCTCCTCATAATCGATCCCTTCTTTCTGAGTATACCCCTTCGCCACAAGCCTAGCCTTGAAGGTCTCAACCCTCCCGTCAGATCCTCTCTTTCGCTTGTAAACCCATTTGCACCCAATATGCCTAAACCCATCAATAAGGTCTACCAGCACCCAGACTTGATTTGAGTCCATAGAACCCATCTCAGCAATCATCGATCTCTGCCAATAATCTGCATCTTTATCCTGGAGAGCCTTATTGTAGTTAACTAGGTCTGGTTCATGAGTGCCAAGGATAAAGTCCGAAGACTCACCCAAACCCATGTACCTCTCGGGCTGTCTCACAACCCTCCCACTACGACGAGGTGTAGCCTGTGCAAGAGCATCATCTGTGATAGTGTGTGCAGTCTCTTGTGGTGTGTATTCCTGTACGTGTGCATCTGGAATAATGGACTGACTTCTAAGCTCTTCCAATACTACCTTGCTGCTTGACTTGTGATCTAAAATATAGTCCTCCTCAACCCCATATTCTGAGATGTCTCAGACTAGGCTTTCGCCCATTCCACAACTCTGATGAGGTCGAAGGCACAGACTTAGATGGCACAAGGTTGAGGATAAAACATGTTGTCTCCAAGGCATAACCCCAAAAGGAGATAGGCAACTCACTGTAACTCATCATCGATCTAACCATCTCCATAAGAGTCCTGTTCCTCCTCTCTGCTACACCATTCTGCTGGGGTGTGCCAGGTGCAGACAACTGGGTCTGAATACCCTCCTCTGACAAATAAGATCTAAATTCACTAAAGAGGTATTCGCCACCGCGATCAGACCGCAGTGACTTGATACTCTTACCCAGATGGTTCTCCACCTCAGCCTTGAATTCTCTGAACTTGCCAAAACATTCAGACTTGTGGCACATCAGGTATAAGTATCCATATCTAGAGTAATCATCCGTGAAAGTCACGAAATACTCATAACCACCTCTAGCCTGAACTGACATAGGCCCACACACGTCAGAATGAATCAGCTCTAAAACCTCCTTGGCCCTATACCCCTTTGCCTTGAAAGGCCTCTTGGTCATTTTACCCTCCAAGCAGGACTCACAGGTTGAATAACTGTCAATATCTAGTAAGTCCAAAGACCCACTCTTGACCAACCTTTGAATCCTATTAAGGTTGATGTGACCTAGTCTCAGGTGCCAAAGATAAGTCTGATTCAAAGGGGAAGACTCTTTTCTCTTATTATGATTCGATGATAAGCTACTAGTTTCTGTGTTTTGCATTATTGGGGAGTATGTCTTAATTAAAAACAAAGTGTCAACCAATGTACCGGAACATATAAGTTTCTGGCCTTTTCTAATAAATATAGATCTATCAGAAAAAACACACTTATAACCATCCAAAATAAGTTTTGAAAGGGAAAGTAAGTTCTTTCGAAAACTGGGAACACAAAGACAATCTCTCAACAATAAAGTAGAGTCTGAAAAATTAAGACATAAAACTCCCACTGCAGCAACAGAAACTCTGATAGTATCCCCAAGGTAGACCTGCAACTCTCCCTCTCTAAGCAGCCGGGTCACTTGAAACCCCAGCAAAGAATTACAAACATGATCAGTGGCTCCAGAATCCACACACCAAGTATCTGTGGGAATCGCCGCTAAACATGTCTCAGTGACTAGGGAAAATTTACACATACCTCGAGGCTTTGGGCAGTCCTTCTTCCAATGTCCAGCTTTGCACATCTAAAGCATTTCCCTTTCGGCTTCTGCTTCTTGGCAATGCCCGCCTTGGGTCCATGATTGGCTCCTGCTTTCTGGCCTTTCTTCCTCTTTTGTTTCCTGGCTTTGGGCCCAGCAGAGGAACCTGAGGGACCAACAGTAGCCAAGGCTTGCTTCTTCTCTGCGAATAGGCTCTCAGCAGACATCAATGCAGTCATGAGCTCAGAAAGTGAATATGAAAGATTCCCCATATTATAGTTCAATCGAAACTGCTCAAAACTGGGAGGCAAGCTCTGAAGGATGATATCGACCTGGGTTTCCCCATCAATCTCACCTCCCAATACCTCGATCTCATTGATGCAACCAATCATGTCCAGCACGTGATCTCTCACTGAAGTGCCCTCAGCCATCTTAGCATTCATGAGTTTCCTCATAGCTGACTGCTTGGCTGCCCTGCCCTGATGTCCAAACATCTCTCTGAGGTTGAGCATCATATCGTAGGCTGAGGTCATCTGCTGATGCTGGTGTTGCAATACACTCAACATAGAAGCCAAGATGTAGCACCTGGTAATCTTATCAGCCTTCTGCCACCTCGTATATGGCTCTCGCTACTCAGGGGTGGCATCATCGCTGGGCTTAGGGGGACACTCCTCAGTAAGCACGTACTTGTAACCCTCAGCGGTAAAGACAATGTCCAGGTTAAATTTCCAGTCAATATAGTTTGGACCGGTGAGTTTGTTTTGGTTCAGAATGACAGCTAGCGGGTTGAACGACATATCAACTGAAAATAAACAATTCAAGTTTCAGTATACTTTTTCGAAAATATTGAAAATCCTCAAAAAACAAATATAATCTTCTACCGACATCTCTCACACCGGGATTAATGCATGTCACGATAGGTGAACGTCTACGCTAACCCACATTCGTTCGAGAACAACCGAAGTTCATTAATTTCATTATCTGACCAACGATCTTATGATCAATGAAATTAATAGTCGATAATTTTAGCCGTACCCAAAAATAGCGTAACCTCGATGGGAGGGATACTAAAAATGGTACACTAAGTGTATGCCATTATGTGACTTCTAAGTTTGTTACTTAGGATACTAATGCGCCTCGGATGGCGAGGGTGTCGCAACTTTCTCCAATTAAACTCACTATAGTCATCCCTTTAGAAATTCATTCCGGTGATATCCATGGTTGAAAACTCATCCGATAGGGAGGAAGGTCTAAGCCAGCACGCAAGTTTAACCACATCACCAATGAACCCGTAATGGAGGCCATGGGGATATTTACCAACCCGCTCCTACTTAGATTTTTAAGTTTGAGGATTTTTACGTTTTAACATGCAATATCTTAACTATGGATATTCGCACCCATAAAACCGTTGGAGTTTTAATATGCGAATAATCTACCTTAGTTAATTTCACATTACCTTTTAAAAACATTTTGGTTTGGTTTTCGTTCATGCAAAATAAAACGAAAATCACACAATCAACGAAAAGTCATAAATACGGGAAATTAAAATTAAATAAAATTTCCTGACTATTATGGCCTTCTCTATCGTTGATTCCTTGACGCCTCGGTGACACGTCCCGTCATGTCGCTCCCACTCGTTATTTGGATTCCTCTCGATTAGCCCGAGTTTTTTTGGTTTTCTACGTAATTAGGAATCACCCAAAATTACGATAAATCAAAACCCAAGAATATGAGTTACCCAAAATAACGTCTTCGTCATAATACATAAATTCCTATATACAAAGGCGTTCTAGGAATTTAAAGACGACAACATTAGATTAAATCCTACTACAAGATTTATCTAATCCAACACGGCTTCCAGCTCGTGGTTATTACTATTTCAAAAATTTCCATTCAAAATAAGAACGAACCCAAACATGTCCCGGGGTTTATAAATGAAAATAAAAATATAATAGAAGAGAATAATAACCACCTGTTAATGAAATAACATAGCCAAACAAAGCAGTGCAATAAATCGAACAAGTATAAAGCCAAAACACTTGCTCTGATACCAATTTGCAGGAAACAGATCTAGCCCGGGCTAAACCAAAAATCTCACTTTCATGTTATGCATTCCAGAATCGGAGACTTTCTATTCGGTTCAGACTTAAAATCATTTCCCCTGAACGGATCTAGGCTTATACTAGTTCAATTTATTAAAACGATACGAAAAAATTGAATCTTTAAATTAAAGCAAAAACCTTTAAAGATTATACCTATGAAGCGTGTCCCTCGCCAATAAAGAAAACTGGGTCTTGGGTTGCGAATCCATTAAAGAGTCCCAAGAATAACTCTAAACGATCCTGAATTTGAGTGGGCAAATGTCCACGAGATGGCTAAGGCACAATGTGAAGAAATCCAAAGAAACCCACTTCAAGAAAACTCAAACTGCCCAAATTTGAAACAGCCCGGAGGCCTGAGCCTAATCTGAAATCCAACAAACACCCTCAAAAACCTTTGCTAGAAAAACTTCTGCCCGTAGATATAGACTTTGGAGAACCAAAAGAATGAGCCAAAGGATCAACACAACAGAATAACACAAGCGCACCAGGAAAAACAATCCCTGGCGGCCAGGAGCGAAATCCGGCGCGACGGCATTTCCAGTTTCACGACGGAACTCATGGCGGACAGCAAGAAAAAGAGGTGATCTATTGAAGGATTCCTAGGGCAAAGAACGGGCTGAGCTCTTAAAGAAAAAGGATCGAAAACTAACTTCGAGAAAGAACTTATGGAAGAAGATGAAGTTCTCTCTTTAGGCTTCTCCTTTTCTCACTAGAGGCAACTTTGCCCACAAGGTTTCTCATGTCTTCTAAATGTCTAACTTAAGCTATTTATAGGAGTTTCAAGGGAGACCTAGTGGGATTTTGAGTTGGGCCTTAATGTTTGACTTTTGTTGACCCCTTAGTCTTTCCTAAACTAATGAACTCCAATCGAGCCTTTCGAATTAATTTCTTAACCCACTTCGTTAATTAAATTTAATCGAACCCTTAGGATTATTTCATTTAAACCACTTAGTCAATAAAATATTAATTAAACCTTTAGAATTAATTAATTCACTTTGTCGATTAGTCAAACGCGTAATTAGTCGTACCACTAACGGACCAATTATGGAACTACCGCTCAAAAATGAATTTACTTCACGCTGACTTTATTATTCTTTTATCTCTTCACATCAAAGATCTAGTGTTTTTCGATTCATAAATTTATTGACAAATTAATCTATCAACTTCTTGGCATCCGAGATTAATACCACTAGACTTTCTTATTATACCGAACATAAAGTCCACTGGCCAGATTTAGCATAATAAATCTTTTGAGCTCATCTCGGGAGCACCATCAACCCGGCGAACCGGTACATGGATTCCTTTGACTAGCAACGGCACACAAAGAAGCCAAACACCACATACCCAACTTAGCGAGATTTAGGTCTCAATTGACCGCACCTTTTGGAAACTCAAAGTATACGATATCTAACTCTGATGCCCGCTCCAATCTAGGGATTATGATATTAGAATACTAGGTTCAAATTAACTATGCCGATCAGTATAAGTTAATTCAATCCCGAACAGATCATGCTCAATATGCCCCGGGCACATCCGTATGATTTAATTAGTCTAGACAAACTAATTTCCAAATCACACAATAACCTAAACCGATAGTATGTTCAAAATATCTCAGTTACGAGCATCTATTTATATATCATTACTTTAACAAATAATGAGATCTACTATGCTTTTCTACACCCTATAATCTAGTTTTATGATATAATGAAACAAATTTAATACTGAAACAAAATGATATGTCAACTGGGTATTATTTTTTTATACAAGAAATAGCTTTTTAGTATTCAAAACTAACATAGACGAGTATTAGTACAACACAAACTCGTAACTACAACTCTCAAAAGGTTGCCAATTTTCTTTTGATGCATTTGGCCAAAAATGTGTACTAAATAAGAGTCTTCCTAGCCTTGATTCCTTCTAGGGTTGGAGTGTTGGATATTCTAGAATGTTCTGCCTTGAAACATGAGTGGCCAAGTTGTGTAGCTTGTTTTGGACTGTTGGTTGTTTACTCTCATTCAGTCACTTGAAATGGTTAAGTTGGCCAAAAACTCCTTCTTGGTATTCAGCATTGAAAGTCCTTTTAGTACTTAGAGTGAGGAAAACACACCAAAAGAAAGGATTCCAAGACCACATTGTGAAGTGTATTAGGTGTCGATCCCACAGAGAGCAACTTATCCATTGCAAGATTCAAGTTTCTTTTGATTTAATGGGCAGAGGAACATATACAAGCAAGCTAACAATTCACAAAGCACAAGATTAGCAAGATTAGAAAATAGGGTTGAGTTTGAGGAGGAGATTCGGCCTCCATTTAAGTTCGGGTTATGTTATATTACAGTGGATAGGTGCGATTATATCGGGTTCGTTCCCAGCCTATCCTTTTAACCCGTGTTTGCAGTTTGCGGGTCTCAATTTCTCTCTGAGAAGAGAAAGAATCCCTTCTAATTGTGCTCGCCCAAGGGAAGTGAAATAGGCAATCTTGGTCCAGCTATGAATATGCAAGGAAAAAAACTACGGTACTGAAAGCCAACGATTAGTAAACAACAACCATCCAATATATATATAAGTAAAGAAATCGGAAAATACAACAACACTCAGTACTAACGACCAATAAGAAATCTACTGTGGGTATTCAGGGGTAGAGAGTAGCAACGAGTCAATGAGACAACCTCACGAATGACAGACTTCTTCACTGGACTACGGTCAAGAGGGAAACTGCTGCAATAAGGTACGATTCCACCAACCTTAGCTCATCCGAGATTTCCTCTCCAAGATGGAGCTTAGCACTCTATCAATCCAAGCTCATAACCCAGTAACCAAGAAATCCTAGCTTGAGGAGTACTCCAGAAGACTTACAAGCGGCCGAAATGAGAAGTGAACAAAATATGACGTTAAGGGCTTGTCTCTTGGGTATTTATACCCGTTACAAATTAGATTTGTGATTAATTACAAAAGTGGGGTTAAAATGGTAATTTCAATAAAAGCTAGCCTTGGACATTGGTTGACAGCTGACCTCTTCCATCCAATTGACTCTTCAGTTCCACAAACTTATGCAGTAAGCTTTTTCAGCAACTTTCCAACCAAAAGTGTCCATGGATTCATCACTTTTAATTCCCACCCTACAATCCACAAATAACCAACATAAACATGGGAAATTATAGGAATAATAGAAATTTCTTACTCAAATTGTTGATTAGATGTGTGAAAGGCCACAATAAAAGTGATGAATCCCGTGCACTCTACCACCTTACACTTAAAACCTTACTTGTCCTCAAGTAAGAGATTAAGCTCTGCATCTATTCGAGGAGTTCCTACACAGCTGAATATGTTCCAGAAGTTTTAATTTATCCAACTGCAAAAAAAAAAAAAAAAAAAAAGTAAAAAATGCAAACCAAGATAAGCCATGTTTTAAAACTATGTAAACTGGAATGGATCATGCAAATTCAACTAAGTGTAAAAGAGTTCCTTTTACTAATCATTTACTGGTCTAGTCATTCTCACACGGTGGGCTCCAAAGAGCAACACTCAAAGTAGGGACATGTATAGATGTACTGGACTCTCAAGACTTCTAGTGAGAATTTTCAACCATATGTTTGGGAAGAGATTGCTAGTTTTGAATACTGAAAAGCTTTGCTTGTATGAAAAACTAATATCTAGTTTCCATATCAATTGTGTTTCAATATTAATTGTTCATTTATATCATATGCATAGATGATAAGGTGCTGTGTGTAGCACAGTAGATCTTATCATTGGTTAAATTTATGATATATAAATTAAGGTTCGTAACCGAGATAGTTTGAACATACTATCGGTTTAGGTTATCGTATGATTTAGAAATTAGTTTGTTTAGAATAATTAAATCATACGGATGTGCCCGGGGTATATTGAGCAGGACCTAATTGTTAGGATCGATTTAACAAAATTTCACAGCGAAAATGCCTAATTGATTGTTTTAGTGTTTAATTAAATCCTACGTTCAAAACTTCTAAAGCTTACCCTCGTAGCGTAATCGATTGCCGCGCCTGGATCCTTGTTTGATGTTAGTCAAGATCCTTCTACTTCGAGTACATTGATCACCACCACAAGTTCTTTCTTTGAAAAACTCTCTACTCTCAAGCACCAGAGTTCTCTCTCAGAATCGATGCTAGCCGTTCAAGCATGCAGAAAAATTAGGATTCTTTCTTTTGGAATTTTTGTTTTCTAAAAAATAAGACCTTGAGTATCTGACTCAATATCCTCAGGATATATAGGAGTCAGATACTAAATCAGTAATATAAAAATATTAATATTAATATTAATTTAATATTTAATATTAATATTACTTTTACTGATCTGGGTTTTTACCAAAATAATGGATCAACCCATTGGCCCATGGATCAGGCTGATGAGTCAAGTATCTCAATTGCAATAAGGCCCTTTGATTTGTCAGCCTATCCCAATTGTTCCTAGGTACTTAATTAACTCTTAATTAATACCACAGAACTTTTCAATAATATTTAATATTTAATTAAATATTATTTATCTAAGTATAACAATTACACTTAGTGCAAGTAAAAATATTTATTCTGTATAATTGAACTCTCTTATGTGCAATCTTATAGGCCCATTCCAAATTGACAATGGATAATTAAATCTAATTAATTAATCCATAAGTCATTGGTGGTATCTAGCAAGAAGTAATGACTACCCAATTCAGAACGGAGGGTCGAATAGTGATTCAACACAACCTTCCTAGCATACTACATACGTTCATTTACATTAATATCCCTTTTAGCATAAGGCATCTAACCATCATCCTTATTTAGCTAAACGTTTACTTGATCTCCTAGTGACACTAATTCTATTCAAGCAAATCATAACATCTATCATTTTTTGGGCATGGCCATGCACTTCTCAGTTCACTATCAAGTGGCCAAGATATCATCTCCCATTTAAGAGAGACTTGTAGTCCCATCACTTCACCTACACACCTTAGCATGAATTATAGTGTACCAAATTATACCCATACTTGGCAACCTATTACGGCCCCGTTGGGCATATGTCAAAGCACACTACAATTCACCGAAGACCATGTAGTGATTTCTGGTCTAATGATCATCATATGAGTACTACTCAAAAGAATCACTCGTGATCTAATCAATCCATGGAGTGTTTTCTTTGGCAGATCGATTTCATGAATTCAAACATGCACAAGAATATTACATTCATGAAATTAACTCATCTAATAAATGATCAATCAAACGACAAATATCTATATAATCCTTAAAAGGGCACATACACCAACACTAATAAGGTTTGAATTAATTTATACTGATCTTCGTAATTAATTTGAACCTCATATTCTAATCTCTTAATCCCTAGACTAGAGCGGGAATGAGAGTTAGATGTCGTGTACTTCGATTTGCCAAAGGGTGTGGTCAATTGAGGCCTAGATCTCGGTAAGTTAGGTATGCGTGTTTGGCTTCTTAGTGAGCCATTGTTTGTCGAAAGGAATCCATGTACCGGTTCACCGGGTTGATGGTGCTCCTGAGATGAGCTCGTAAGTAATTTCGTTTTTTGAGCGGTAGTTTCATAATTGGTCAATTAGTGGTACGACTAATTATGCGTTGGATTAAATAGCAAAGTGGATTAAATAAATTACCCTTGGGTTAATTTTATATTTAATTGACAAAGTGAGTTATACAAAATAATCCTAAGGGTAGATTAATATTTAATTGCTGAAGTGGGTTGAGGAATTAATCCTTTGGGCTAAATAGAGTTGACTAGTCTAGTGAGGACTAAGAAAGTCAACGAAACTCCAACACTAAAGCCCAACTCAAAAGCCCACTAGGTCTCTCTTGAAACTCCTTATAAATAGCTAATGTTAGGCACTTCATGTCATTAAAAAACTTGGAGGCAAAGTTGCCTAGAGGGAGAAGGAGTAGTCTACAGAGAGAATTTCATCTTCCTCGTAGAAGTTTTCTTTCAAAGTAGACTAAGGATCCTTCTTCTTTGACAAAACTTGGTCTTTAAGAGCTTCCAAAATTTTTTGTCTTCACCTCCTTTAGATTTTTTGATCGCCGCTCATTTTTCTAGATCGCCGGCCCTGATTGTTTTTCCAGCGAGCTGCGTATCAGACTCTGGCGCGTATGATCCTGAGGGTGGTGTTGATCACGATCATTTTGGTTAGGAGTTCCGGCAGTTCACGAAGACACACGGCGGGACACGGTGGCTGGTAGCAAGCTTCCAAGCTAGCTTCTGTCAAGGATCTGTCGAGCTTTTTAAAGTGGGTTTCTTTTGGATTTTTTATTTTTTTCCTTAGCCCTCCTCTAGATAGTCGCCCACACAACTTCGGGGGTTTTCGGAGTCATTCGAGGAATTCAATAGTGGTATTCGCATTTCAGGAACTAGTTTTCTTTATTGCGAGGGACGCTTCGAAGGTATAATCTTTTTTCTTCCGCTTTAAATTAAAGATTTAATTTTTAGCATGTCGTTTTAATGAATCGAATGTGTATAAGCCTAGATCTATTCAGATGAAATGATTTCAGATCTGGGCCAGATCGAAAGTCTCTGATTCTGCAATGCCCAACACGACAGTAAGATTTTCGATTTAGCCCGGACCAGATTTGTTTCCTTAAAATTGGTATCAGAGCTAAGGTTTTGGCTTTATACTTGTTCAATTCATTACACGAATATGGTATTTTATTAACAGGTGGTTATTATTCCCGACTATTATGGTATTTACATTCATTCATAAACCCCGGGACATGTCCGGGCTAGTTTTTATTGAATGTGAATGTGTGTAATAGTAATAACCACGAGCTGGAAGCCGTGTAGGATTAGATTAAATCTTGTAGTAGGATTTATTCTAATGATGCCGTCTTTAAATTTCCAGAAAGCCTTTGTATATAGGAATTTATGTAAAATGACGAAGACGCTATTGTGGGTAACTCATATTCATGGGTTTTGGTTTATCAGAATTTTGGGTGATTAATAATTACATAGAAAACCAAGAAAACCAGGACGAATCAGGAAGAATCCAAATAACGAGCGGGAGCAATGCGACGGGACGTGTCATAAAGGTGTTAAAATGAAGTGACGATTGAGAAGGCCGTAATAGTCACCAAATGTTTCATTATGCATTTATTTCCAGTTTTATGTCCTAATCGTTGCTTGTGTGTTTTCATTTTATGTTTTTATGCATGATCGAAAACAAATAGTTTTATGGGTGCAATTAATTAAGGTAGAAAATTTGCATGTTAAAACTCCAACGATTTTATAGGTGTGAATAACCAAAGTTTAGTTATTGCATATTAAAACCATAAAAATCCTCAAGTTTAAGAATCTAAGTGGAAGCGGGTTGTGTTATATCTCAATGGCCTCCATTACAAATTCATGTATGATGTGGATAGACTTGCGCGTTGGCATTACGGCCTTCCGCTGTTAGTTTTGAATACAGAAAAGCTATGGTTTGTATCAAAAACTAATATCCACAGATGACATATCATTTTGTTTCAGTATTAAATTGTTCCATTATATCATAGAACTAGATAACGGGGTGTGGAAAGACATAGTAGATACCTATATTGGTTAAACTATTGATATATAAAAAGTATGCTCGTAACTGAGATAGTCTGAACATACTATCAGTATAGGTTATCGTGTGGTTTGGAAATTAATTTATCTAGACTAATTAAAATCACATGGATATGCTCGGGGTATATTGAGCACGACCAGTTTGGATAAAATTGACTTGTACTGATCGACGTAGTCAATTCTGTCCTAGTATTCATTCTCTCAATCCCGAGATTGGGATGGGCATGAGAGTTGGATATCGTATGCTTTGGTGTGCCAAAGAGTGCGGTCAATTGAGGCCTATACCTCGTTAGGTTGGGTATGCGGTGTTTAGCTACTTACGTGCCGTTTCTAGTCGGAGGAATCCATGTACAGGTTCGCCGGGTTGATGGTGCTCCCGAGATGAGCTCGTAACGTTTATTGTACTAAAACTGGCCAGTGGACTTTACGTCCGGTATAATAAGAAAGTCGAGTGGTACTAATCTCGGATATCAAGAAGTCGGTGAATTAGTTTGTCAGTAAATTGATAAACCGACAAGCACTAGATCTTTAATGTGAGGAGATAGAAGAAAATAAAGTGGCGCGATGTAAAGTCGTTTTTGAGCAGTAGTTCCATAATTGGTCCGTTAGTGGTACGACTAATTATGCGTTTGACTAATCGATAAAGTGAATTAATTAATCCTAAAGGTTTAATTAATATTTAATTGACAAAGTGGATTAAGAAAATTAATTCTATATGAATGAATTAATCCTATGGGTTCGATTAAATTAAATTAACAAAGTGGGTTAAGTAATTAATTCGAAAAGATCGATTGGAGTTGATTAGTCTAGGGAAGATTAAGGGGTCAATGAAAGTCAAACACTAAGACCCAAATCAAAAGCCCACTAGGTCTCCCAAAGAGCTCCCTATAAATAGCTAATGTTAGGCACATTTGAAGATTATTAGAAACCATGTAGGCAAATGCCATAGAGTGAGAAAGACAAGCCCATAGAGAGAATTCTTTCTTTCTTATTGAGAATTCTTTTTCGAAGTCGGTTTGTGATCTTTCTTGTTCGAGAAACTTAGCCCAATATTCTAGAAGCCCAAGACCACCTCCTGGAAGTTCAAACGCCGCTTGAGAAGTCCGTTCGCAGTTCTTTTTCTGGGCAGTTAGCGCCATCTGCTTTTTTTTTTTTTTTTTGGATTTTTCAGCGCCGTTTTGGTGCATTTTCATAGTGGGCTTTATTTATTTCTTGCGTTGATCCTTTGTCTCATTCCTTTTTGTTTGCCAAAGTCTAGATCTACGAGCAAATAGCTTACTTACGAAGTTTTATTGAGGCGGTGTGGGTTTTCAGATTAGAATCAGTTTTCCGGGCTATATCTGTTTTTCAGATCTGTGAGTTTCTTGAAGTGAGTTTCTTTGGATTTCTTTTCCAGTTCCTTTAGCCACTTCGTACACACTTTCCCACCCAATTTTGAAGTTGTTTGGAGTTATCCTTGGGATTTCGAGTGGATTTCGCAGCCAGGCAGTAAATAGGCAGCAGGCGGTAAATAAGTGCAGTAATCTTTGGGCAACGATCTGCTGAGGATCTGACGTGTTTTTCGAAGTGGGTCTCATATGGATATCTTCCTTAGTGTCTTAACTACCTTTTGGATAGTCTCCCATGCAATTTTGAGGTAGATATGGAGTTGTTATCGGGATTATCTCGTGATTGGTCCCAGGTGGTAAACAGCAGGATTTTCAGCTTTGGTTTTCTTATTGCTAGGGACACGCTTCAATGGTATAATCTTTAAGACTTCCACTTTAAATTAAAGATTTAATTTTTAGCATATCATTTTAATAAATTGAACTAGTGTAAACCTAGATCCATTCAGGGAAAATGAATTTGAGCCTGAGCCGAGTCAAAAGTCTCCGATTCTGGAATGCATAGCTCGAAAGTGAGATTTTCAATTTAGCCCGGGCTTGTTCTGTTTCCTTCATCCTCCATATCGGATGAGTCTTGTTAGGTTTGAATGCATAAGCTATGCTTGTATTATACTTTTTCCCAGTTAATATATCGATTCAAATGTTTTGGTTTATATGTTATGCATATGTCGTCCATTTCTATTATGTAGGTAGATGATGAGGCGTCTGGTGTGACACAGTAGATCTCATCATTGGTTAAAAGACATAATATATGAATGAGGTTCGTAACCAAGACAGTTTTGGACACGCTGTCGGTTTAGGTTATTATGTGATTTGGATAATTGGTTTGTCCAAACTAATTGAATCATATAGATATGCCCGGGTCATATTGAACTTGACCATTTAGAATGATTTGTCTTGTGCTGATTTAATAGACAATTCATTCTTAGTATTCTATCTCTTAATCCCTAGACTTGAGCGGGCATGAGGATTAGACATTGTGTACTTTGATCTGCCAATGGGTGAGGTCATTTGTCGCCAATATGAAAGATTATCTGCCCGGGCCTAACAAGAAACTCACTTTCGTGCTATGCTTTCCAAAATCGGAATCTCTGGCCAGGCCTAGACGCTAGCACAATTGCTATTCCAACCCTTGCTTGACATAACATTGCGCAGGATCTTGGAATGTACTTATTCGATTTATCACGCAACAAATAAATTCTTAATTGAAAGCGAAAACATAAGAATTACCTATTGAAGCGTTTACTCAGGTGATTCTCTTGTATACATCAAGGCTTTGATCGTATGTTGTGTGGGAAAAAATCTAACGAGAAATTGATAAGCTAATCACCACAATCCCGTCAGAAAAGATCCAAGAAAAACCACCAGACCAAACTCTGACTTCCTGCCGCCACACGCACCAATTGTAAACACCACAAGTGCCGCAGCCTAGCTTCGAAGGGTCGTGGAATTGACCACTCACGCGCCACCGAGAAATCTTGAGAGAAAAACCGGCCGACTATCCTGTGAGAAGAACCGCCGCTCGAAACTAGAAAATCCGGTTTTGGGAGAAGAAAATTTAATTCTCTCTCTAGGATTCTTGTCTTGAAAACTTATGAATTGTATATGTGTAGTAATAGCTAATCCCTTGTCTATATATAGAGTTACAAGAGAGACCCCATGTTGGTTTATGGTTGGTCTTCCTATTGGGTTTAGGTAATTAATTAGTTTCCAAATCTAATTAGGTAACCAATCTAATAGGATAAACCAAATCCAATTAGATTTTCTAATCTCTAGGATTTCCTAATTCTAATTGAAACTTAAGACTTAATTAATTAATTAACTAATTCCACTTTTTTAATTACTTAATTAACCCTTATGAATAATTAATCAATTAATTAATTCTACCTATTCAATTAACCCATTACAAAATTAATCGTACCACTAACGGATTAATTTTGGCACTATCATCCTACACCAGAATTGCTTCTGGAACAACTTAATTAATTTATTGTTAATTTCCACACATCAAAGATATAGCGCTCGTTAATTTATTAATTTACTGATAAATTAATTAATTAACTTATTTAATTTCAAGACTAGTACCACTCGACCTTTTTACTATACATTCTGCTACTATATATCTAGAAAAACTATCATGGCTTTCCTAAGTATCTGATCCCCAATGTGGAGTTGAATGCATAAGCTATGCTTGTATTGTACATTTTCCCAGTAATATATCGATTTATGTTTTGGTTATATTTTGTTGTGCATGATATGTCCATTTATATTATGTAAGTAGATGATGAGGTGTCTTGCGTACACAGTAGATCTCATCATTGGTTGAAAGACATAATATATAAATGAGGTTCGTAACCAAGACAGCTTTGGACAAACTGTCAGCTTAGGTTATTATGTGATTCGGATAATTGGTTTGTCCAAACTAATTGAATCATATAGATATGCCCTGGGCGTATTGAACTTGACCATTAGGAATGATTTGTCTTATACTGATTTAATACACAAATCGTTCTTGGTATTCTATCTCTTAATCCCTAGACTCAAGCGGACATGAGGATTAGACATAGTGTACTTTGATCTGCCAATGGGTGAGGTCAATTGTGGCCAATAGTCTCGGTAGGTTGGGTGCGCGTGTTTAGTTGCTTGGTGTGCTGCTGCTTGTCGAAAAGAAACCATGTACCGGTGCGTCCGGGGTGATGGTGCTCCCGAGATGAGCTCGTAATGTTTATTAGACTAAACCCGGCTGGTGGACTTATGTCCAGTATAGTATAAAGGTCGAGTGGTACTAGTCTCGGAATTCAAGAAATTAATTAATAAATTTATCAGTAAATTAATATATTAACGACCACTATATCTTTGATGTGGGGAGATTATGAATATAAATTAATTAAGTTGTTCCGGAAGTAATTCTAGTGTAGGGTGGTAGTGCCAAAATTAATCCGTTAGTGATACGATTAATTTTGTAATGGGTTAATTGAATAGGTAGAATTAATTAATTGATTAATTATTTCTAAGGGTTAATTGGGTAATTAAAAAATTAGAATTATTTCATTAATTCCTAAGGGTTAATTGAGTAATTAACAAAGTGGAATTATTTAATTAATTAATTAAGTCTTAAGTTTCAATTGGAACTAGGAAATCCTAGAGATTAGGAAATCTAGTAGGATTTGGTTTATCCTATCAGATTGGTTAACCAATTGGATTCGGAAACTAATTAATTACCTAAACCCATTAGGAAGACGAATCCTAAACCAACTTGGGGTCTCTCTTGTAACTCTATATAGACAAGGGATTAGCTATTCAAGCCATACAATTCATAAGTTATCAAGTCAAGAAAACTAGAGAGATAAAATCCTAGAGAGAGAAATTATTTTTCATCTCTCAAAGTCGGATTTTTGAGGCTAAAATTACGGCTGGTTTTCCTCTATATTTGGCCAAAATTTTGGTCAGTTTTTACCAGCTGCGTGTGTAGCTTTCTCTCTCTCTGCGTGGTGCGTTTATTGTACGTGCCAGGTACGGTGGTGCTGGAATTTTTTGGCAAGTAGATTATGTTGATTGCTGATCAATTGGTTTCTAGATCGTTGCCCACATAACGTGAAATCAAAGTCTTGAGTCATACAAGTGATCACCTGAGTGCACGCTTCAAGGGTATTTTTTTCTAAAGTTCCGCTTTTAATTAGAAATTTTTGTTGCGAATAAGTGAAAACCCAGATCCTACGCAATGTAATTTCAAAAGGGTTGGAATAGCAATTGTGCTAGCGTCTAGGCCTGGCCAGAGATTCCGATTCTGGAATGCATAGCATGAAAGTGAGTTTTTGGCTAGACCTGGGCAGATAATCTTTCACCCCATACCCTCCACGAGAGCCTCAAAGACTTTTGAAGTCAATGTCTTCGTGAATGGATCTGCAAGGTTATCCTCCGATGCTATCTTAGCCATGACCACGTCTTCCCTATTTACGATGTCTCACGTCTTCCCTATTTACGATGTCTCGTATTAGGTGGTACTTGCGTTTGAAAGATTATTTTCCCGGGCATAGCCAGAAACTCACTTTCGTGCTACGCATTCAAGAATCGAAATCTCTGGTCAGGCCTAGACGCTAGCACAATCGCTATTCCAACCCTTGCTTGAAATAACATTGTGCAGGATCTTGGTTTGTACTTATTCGATTTATCACGCAACAAATAAATTCTTAATTAAAAGCGGAAACATAAGAATTACCTATTGAAGCGTATACTCAGGTGATTCTCTTGTATGCCTCAAGACTTTGCTTGTATGCTGTGTGGGCAGTAATCTAACGAGCAATTGATCAGCTAATCACCACATTCCACCTGTCAAAACAATTCCAGCAATGCTGCACCTGGCGCGTACAATCCACGCACTGCCCGGAAAGAGAGAATGCTACACGTTGCCACCAAAATTTTGAAGAAAGTTTTGGCAGCCTTAAGCTTAAGAAATCCGAATTTAGTGAGAGAAATTTTCTCTCTCTAGGATTTTCTCTCTTTAAGTTTTCTTGTCGTGAAAACTTATGAATTGTATATTGTGGAATAGCTAATCTCTTGTCTATAAATAGAGTTAAAAGAGAGACCCCAAGTTGGTTTAGGATTCGTCTTCCTAATGGGTTTAGGTAATTAATTTGTTTATAAATCCAATTAGGTAACCAATCTAATGGATAAACCAAATCCAAATTAGATTTTCCAATCTCTAGGATTTACTAATTCTAATTGAAACTTAAGACTTAATTAATTAATTAAGTATTTCAACTTTGTTAATTACTCCATTAACCCTTAGGAATAATTAATCAATTAATTAATTCTACCTATTCAATTAACCCATTACAAAATTAATCGTACCACTAACGGATTAATTTTGGTACTACCATCCTACACCAGAATTGCTTCTGGAATAACTTAATTAATTTATTCATAATCTCCCCACATCAAAGATATAGTGCTCGTTAATTTATTAATTTACTAATAAATTAATTAATTAACTTCTTTAATTCCGAAACTAGTACCACTCGACCTTTTTACTATACTAGACATAAGTCCACCGGCCGAGTTTAGTATAATAAACATTACGAGTTCATCTCAGGAGCACCATCACCCCGGACACACCGGTACATGGTTTTATTTTGACAAGCAGTAGCACACCAAGTAACTAAACACGCGCACCCAACCTACTGAGACTTTTGGCCACAATTTGCCTCACCCATTGGCAGATCAAAGTACACTATGTCTAATCCCTACGCCCGGGCATATCTATATGATTTAATTAGTTTACACAAACCAATTATTCAAATCACATAATAACCTAAACTGACAGTTTGTCCAAAGCTGTCTCGATTACGAACCTCATTTATATATTATGTCTTTTAACCAATGATGACATCTACTGTGTCACAGAAGACACCTCATCATCTAACTACATAACATAATGGACAAATAATGCACAACAAAATATAACAAAAACATAAATGGATATATTAATTGGGAAAATGTACAATACAAGCATAGCTTATGTATTCAACTCTAACAATCTACCACTAATACTTAAGCTGTGCTTTAAGTATACATCTACATACAACCCCTATATACTCTGCTACTATATATCTAGAAAAACTATCATTGCTCCCCTAAGTATCTGATTCCCATGCCCTCCACGAGAGCCTCAAAGACTTTTGAAGTCAATGTCTTGTTAACAAGATCTGCAAGGTTATCCTCTGATGCTATATTAGCCACGAATACGTCTTCCCTCTTTACGATATCTCGTATCAAGTGGTACTTACGCTGTATATGTTTACTCGCCTTGTGGGCTCGTGATTCCTTCGAGTTTGCTACTGCACCATTGTTATCACAATACACCGTGATAGACTCCTGCAAACCAGGAATCACATCTAAGTCTACTACGAAGTTCTTGAGCCATACTACTTCTTTCCCTGCCTCTGATACGACAATATATTCAGCCTCCATGGTGGAGTTCGCCACGCATTTATGCTTGACATCCACTAAACTGTGGCTCCACCTCCCAGAGCAAACATATACCCTTAGGTAGACTTGTTCTTGTCCCTATCGTCTTGGAAATCTGAATCTGTGTAACCTCGAGGTACCAGCTCAGGCGCTTGATAGACCAACACTTGGTCTCTCATTCTATGCAAATACTTGAGAATGTATTTTACTGCCTCCTAATGAGCTTTTCTGGGGTTCCCCTGATATCTTCTTACAATGCCAACGGCATAACAAATATCAGGCCTCATACACAACATGACATATATGAGACTTCCTACTGCCGAAGTATAAGGAACTGTCTTCATGGCCTCTATCTCCTCAACTGTCTTGGGAGACTGTTTTTTAGACAAATGCACTCCGTGTCTGAAAGGTATAAAACCTTTCTTGGAGTTCTGCATGTTAAAACAGGCCAGAATCATACCTATGTATGAAGCTTGGGAGAGCGTTAACGAATGTTTCCTATGATTTTGAATTATTTTGATCCCAATGATATGTCCCGCTTCCCCTAAGTCCTTCATATCAAACTGCTTGGACATTCATTCCTTTACGTCTGATAAAACATTCTTGTTGTTGCCAATCAATAGAATGTCATCTACGTAAAACACAAGAAGCACCACTAAGTTTCCATCACATATGCGGTACACACATTGCTCATCCGGACACTGAGTAAATCTGTAGGACTAGATTACCTCATCAAACCGGATGTTCCAAGATCTGGATGCCTGCTTAAGTCCGTAAATGGACCTCTTAAGCCTGCAAACCTTATGCTCTTGACCTTTTTTCAACGAATCCCTCTGGTTGCTGCATGAAGATGGTTTCCTCAAGACTTCCGTTTAGAAAAACTGTCTTGACATCCATCTGCCATATCTCATAATCTAAATGAGCAGCTATGGCCAAGAGAATCTCGATCGACTTAAGCATGGCTACCGGGGAGAAGGTTTCCTCATAATCGATTCCCTCTTTCTGAGTATACCCCTTCGCCACCAGCCTAGCTTTAAAGGTTTCCACCATTTCATCAGGTCATCTCTTACGTTTGTAGACGCACTTGCATCCAATGGGCTTAAACCCATCAGGTAGGTCCACTAGCTCCCAGACTTGATTATGGTCCATTGACCCCATCTCGGATATCATTGTCCTATGCCAAACTTCTACATCTTTATCTCGGAGAGCCTCAATGTAGTTTACTTGGTCAGGTTCAGGCACGCATGGGACTAGGTCTGAGGCCTCTCACAAGCCAATGAACCTGTCGGGCTGTCTTACAACCCTCCCACTACAACGAGACACCACCTGTGTAGGCGCATCATCTTTGATCTCTTGTGCAGTGTGTGGTGTATCTACTTGTGCTGGTGCATTAGGATTTTTAGTTTGTCTCATAAGCTCTTCTAGTACTATCTTACTTTTGAGCTTGCGATCTATGATATAGTCTTCCTCAAAAAATCTAGCGTTGGTACTAAACACCACCTTCTGTTATTTAGGACAATAAAACAGACCACCTTTCGTTCCCCTAGGATATCATACAAACAACATTAATTCTGTTCTTGCATCTAACTTAGCCGTATTTGCCTTAAGCACATGTGCTGTGCAACCCCAAATTCTGAGATGTCTTAGACTAGGCTTTCGCCCATTTCACAACTCTACTGGGGTTGAAGGCATGGTTTTCGATGGTAGAAGATTAAGAATATACACCGTTGTTTCTAAGGCATATCCCCAAATTGAACTCGACAAATCACTACAGCTCATCATCGATCTAACCATTTCCATGAGAGTTCGATTCATTTTTTCTGCTACTCCGTTCTGCTGTGGCGTGCCACGTGCAGACAACTGAGACTGAATTTCTACGTCACTGAGGTATTCTTAAAATTCGTGGGACAGGTACTCCCCACCACGAGCTGGTCTCAGTATCTTGATACTCATACCATTATGCTTCTCCACATCTGCCAAAACCCTTTGAACTTGCCAAAGTACTCGGACTTGTGACACATTAGGTAAATGTACCTGTACCTTGAGTAGTCATCTGTGAACGTCATGAAATACTCAAACCCACCTCGTGCTTGGACTAAAATTGGTCCACATAAGTCAGAATGAATTAACTCTAGTACTTCTTTGCCTCTATAACCTTTTTCTTTAAAAGGTCTCTTGGTCATCTTACCCTCCAAGCAAGATTCGCAGGTTGAATAACTGTCAATCTCTAATGAACCTGAAGGTCCATCATTGACCAACCCTGAATCCTACTAAGGTTTATATGACCTAGCCTGAGATACCAATGATAGGTTTGATTCATTTCAGAAGGTTTCTTCCTTTTATTAATGTTAGATAAAGAGCTATCTGTTTCTATGTTTTGCACAATAAGGGAGTTAGAATTGATCACAAACAAATTGTCAGCCAATGAACAAGAACAAATAGGTTTTCCATTTCTTCTAATAAATACATAATCATCAAAAAAAAATAAACTTATAGCCTTTTTCAAGAGTTTAGAAACTTAATAAGGTTCTTTCTAAAACTTGGTACATGAAGACAATTAAATAATTCTAATCTAGAACTCTCGAAATTTAGAGTGACAAATCCCACTGTTTTTACTGATACTCTTGTAGTGTCGCCCATGTAGATGTCCAGCTCACCCTCTCTAAGCTTCCGGGTTACTTGGTACATCTGCAAAGAATGACAAACATGATCGGTGGCGCCTGAAACCACACACCAAGTATCTGTGGGAATCCCTGCTAAACATGTCTCAGTAATTAGGGCAGAAACTATCGTACTTTTAGGGTTTCGACAATCCACTTTCCAATGTCCCATTTTTCCGCACCTGAAGCACTTGCCTTTGGGCTTGCTCTTCTTTGCGATTTAAGGCTTAGCAACAAGTTCCGTGGCATTCTTCTTCTTATTATTCTTCTTGCCTTTTGGTGCAGAAGAAGAACTTGAAACCTTTGTTGTGACCAAAGCTTGCTTCTTCTCATAGAAGATGCCTTCGGTCGACACCAAATTATAATTGACCCGAAACTGCTAAAAACTAGAGGGTAAACTCTGGACGATGATATCTATCTAACTTTTTGGGTTAATTTCACCTCCCAACACCTCTATTTCATTGATGTTGTTCATCATGTGAAGCACATGATCTCCCACCGATCCGCTCTCAGCCATTTTAGTGTTCATCAACTTTCTCATGGCTGATTGCCTAGTAGTTCTGCCTTGATGAGAGAACATCTCCCTCAGATGAGCCATCATGTTGAAGGTAGAGACCATTGGATGAAGCAGATGTTACAACACATTTGACACAGAGGCCAAAATATAGCACCACGCCATCTCATCCGCTTTTCTCCACCTGACATAGCCATCCCTATCCTCTTGAGAAGAGTCCTCGTTAGGCACATTTTGACATACTTTGGTGAACACAAACTTATACTGCTCTGCCGTCAGGACAATGTCCAAGTTATGACTCCAGTTGACATCATTAGTTCCAGTTAACTTATTGTCTTTCAATATAGCAGCTAAGGGGTTGAATACGATATCGAAAAAACTGTTAAATAAATAAATAGATAATGTTTCAGTTATTAAATCTAGAATTTTGAAAACAAGATAATTCTAACAATTATTGACTTCCCTCAAAACAATAATTTTAATCCACCAACATCTCATTCACCGGGATTCTCGCAAGCCACGATAGTGTGGATGTTTACGCTAACCCACATTCATTTGAGAAGAACCAAGTTCATTAACAACACTATCTGACCAAATGATCTATTGATCAATGTAGCTAATAGTCGGTGCTTTTAGCCATACAAATAAGCAGCGTAACCTCGATGGGAGGACTACTACAGATCGTACACTAAGTGTGTGTCATTACGTGACTTCTGAGCTTGTTACCTAAGGATAGTTCGCCTCAGATGGAGAGGGTATTGCATTTCTCCTAGTTAAACTTACTCTAGTCATCTTACTCAGAAATTCATAATCTAGCGATCTCGTGGTTGGACTTATCCGAATGAAGGAAGGCCCTAATGGAAACCCGCAAGCCCATCCACATCGCATATGAACTCGTAATGGTGGCCGTGGGGATATTAAACCAACCCGCTCACACTTAGATTTCTAAATTGAGGGTTTTTCCGATTTTAACATGCAATTAACTAACCTTAAGTTACATGCAACCATAAAACCATCATGCTTTAAAATCATGCATCTAAAATACAACACAAAATTAAAGCATAAAAATTAAAACAATAAATATGGGAAATAAATGCAAAATTTAAATTTCCCGACTATTATGGTTTTAATCAATTCCATCTTCTACCTTGATCTCGTGTCCCGTCATGTAACTCGATGGAAAGAGTCTTGAACTTCAAAAAATGAAAAATGGAGGAAAAACAAGCCAAAACTGACCCGAACGGGCCGAGTTCGCTGCCCAGCAGCGCACAGCAGCAGCTGCACCATAAGGAGGCGATTGCTGCCAGTCGCCGGCAGCTAGCCAGCGCCGCCCACCTTTGATTCCTCCTTTTGCTTCTTCTACATTATTTGGTCTTCTTGTAATTAATTCTGGGTTTTTTTGGGTTTCTACGAATTAACGATAACCAAAAACCCACGAATTCAAGTTGCCCACCATAACGCCTTCGATTACAAAAATTAGTTCTCCTACTACAAGAAAAATTAAAGAATCGAAATTACATAGAAAAAATCCTACTACAGATTTGATCTAATCCTACACGGCTTCCAGCACGTGGTTATACTATTACAAACATTCATAATAAATTCAAATCCCAACATATCCCGGAATTTGATTAAAACCCATACAAACGTAACCATAATAGTCAGGATTTCTTAACCACCTACAAATAAAACCATGTAATAAATTGAACAAGCACAAAACCCAAAACCAGGCTCTGATACCAATTGAAAGATTATCTGCCAGAGCCTAGCCAGAAACTCACTTTCGTGCTACGCATTCCAGAATCGGAATCTCTGGCTAGGCCTAGACGCTAGCACAATCGCTATTCCAACCCTTGCTTGAAATAACATTGCGCAGGATCTTGGTTTGTACTTATTCGATTTATCACGCAACAAATAAATTCGTAATTAAAAGCAGAAACATAAGAATTACCTATTTTAGCGTATACTCAGGTGATTGTCATGTATGCCTCAAGACTTTACTGGTATGCTGTGTGGGCGGCAATCTAACTTGCAATTGATCAGCTAATCACCACAATCCCCCTGTCGGAAAAATTCCAGCACCACTGCACCTGGCGCCTACAATCCACGCACGGCCCGGAGAGAGAGAAAGCTACACGTTGCCACCAAAATTTTGAAGAAAATTTCTGCAGCCTTAAGCTTAAGAAATCCGAATTTAGTAAGAGAAATTTTCTCTCTCTAAGTTTTTTTGTCTTGAAAACTTATGAATTGTATATTGTGGAATAGCTAATCCCTTGTCTATATATAGAGCTACAAGAGAGACCCCAAGTTGGTTTAGGATTCGTCTTCCTAATGGGTTTAGGTAATTAATTAGTTTCTAAATCCAATTAGGTAACCAATCTAATAGGATAAACCAAATCGAAATTAGATTTCTCAATCTCTAGGATTTCCTAATTCTAATTGAACCTTAAGACTTAATTAATTAATTAAATAATTTTACTTTGTTAATTACTCAATTAACCCTTGGGAATAATTAATCAATTAATTAATTCTACCTATTCAATTAAGCAATTACAAAATTAATCGTACCACCAACAGATTAATTTTGGCACTACCATCCTACACCAGAATTGCTTCCGGAACAATTTAATTAATTTATTCATAATATCCCCACATCAAAGATATAGTGCTCGTTAATTTATTAATTTACTGATAAATTAATTAATTAACTTCTTTAATTCCAAAACTAGTATCACTCGACCTTTTTACTGTACTGGACATAAGTCCACCGGCCGGGTTTAGTATAATAAACTTTACGAGCTCATATCGGGAGCACCATCACCCCGGACACACCGGTACATGGTTTCCTTTTGACAAACAGCAGCACACCAAGTAACTAAACAAGTGCACCCAATCTACTGAGACTATTGGCCACAATTGACCTCACCCATTGGCAGATCAAAGTACACTATGTCTAATCCTCATGCCCGCTCGAGTCTAGGGATTAAGAGATAGAATACTAAGAATGATTTGTGTATTAAATCAGTACAAGACAAATCATTCTAAATGGTCAAGTTCAATACGCCCCAGGCATATCTATATGATTCAATTAGTTTAGATAAACCAATTATCCGAATCACATAATAACCTAAACTGACAGTTTGTCCAAAGCTGTCTCGGTTACGAACCTCATTTATATATTATTTCTTTTAACCAATGATGAGATCTACTGTGTCACACAAGACACCTCATCATCTAACTACATAATATAAACGGACAAATAATGCACAACAAAATATAACCAAAACGTAAATCAATATATTAATGGGTAAAATGTACAATACAAGCATAGCTTATGAATTCAACTCCAACAGCGTTGTATATTTTTACTCGCCTTGTGGGCTCGTGATTCCTTCGAGTTTGCTACTGCACCGTTGTTATCACAATACACTTTGATAGACGTCTGCAAACCAGGAATCACATCTAAGTCCACTAGGAAGTTATTGAGCCACACTACTTACTTCACTGCCTCTGATGCGACAACGTATTCAGCCTCCATGATAGAGTCTGCCACGCATTTCTGATTGACAATCCACCAAACTATGACTCCATCTTCCAGAGTAAACACATACCCTGAGGTAGACTTGCTCTTGTCCCTATCGCCTTGGAAATCTGAACCTGTGTAACCTCGGGGTACCAGCTCAAATGCCTGATAGACCAACACTTGGTCTCTCATTCTGCACAAATACTTGAGAATGAATTTTACTGCTTACTAATGAGCTTTCCCGGGGTTACTCTGATATCTGCTTACACTGCCAACGACATAATAGATATCTACATTGCATACATGAGACTTCCTACTGCAGAACCACAAGAAACTGTCTTCATGGCCTCTATCTCCTCAACAGTCTTGGGACTGTTCTTTAGAAAGATGCACTCATTGTCTAAAAGGTAGAAAACCTTTCTTGGAGTTATGCATGTTAAAACGGGCCAAAATCGTATCTATGTATGAAGCTTGGGAGAGCGTTAACGAACGTTTCCTACGATCTCGAATTATCTTGATCCTAAGGATATGTCCCGCTTCCCCTAAGTCCTTCATATCAAACTGCTTAGACAGCCATGAATGTCTGATATCACTTTGTTGTTGTTGCCAATAAATAGAATGTCATCTACGTATAGCACAAGAAACACCACTGAGTTTCCATCACGTCTTCGGTACACACATTGCTCATCCGGACACTGAGTAAATCCGTAGGAATGGATTACATCATCAAACCGATGTTTCAAGATCTGAATGCCTACTTTAGTCTGTAAATGGACCTCTTAAGCCTACAAACCTTATGCTCTTTGCCTTTTTTAACGAATCCCTCTGGTTACTGAATGAAGATGGTTTCCTCAAGACTCCCGTTAAGGAAAACTATCTTGACATCCATCTGTCATATCTCATAATCTAAATGAGCAGCTATGGCCAAGAGAATCTGGATCGACTTAAGCATGGCTACCAGGGAGAAGGTTTCCTCATAATCGATTCCCTCTTTCTAAGTATACCCCTTCGCTACCAGCCTAGCTTTAAAGGTTCAACCTTTCCATCAGGTCCTCTCTTATGTTTGTAGACCCACTTACATCCAATGTGAGTGAAACAGAACACGCCTGGGCTAAATCAAAAATCTCACTTTCGTGCAATGCATTCAAGAATCAGAGACTTTCGACTCGGCACAGGTTCAAATTCATTTCCCTTGAACGGATTTAGGCTTATACTAGTTCAATATATTAAAACGACATTCAAAGATTAAATCTTTAATTAAAGTAGAAGGATTAAAGATTATACCTTTGAAGCAAAGTCCCAAGCAACATAGAAAACCAAAGTCGGAAAATCTTACTATTTACCGCCCGGGACCAATCACGAGAAATTCGATATAATGACTCCGTTTTCACCCCGAAATCGTGTGGGCGATTATCCACAGGGTAGCTAAGCCACTAAAGAAGAAATCCCAAAAAGAATCACTGCAAAAAACTAGTTAGATCCGCAGCAGAACGCTGCCCGAAGATTAACCTTTTATTTATCGCCTACTGTGAAAACCAAGTTTTTAGTGCAAATTCCACACAGAATCCCAAGGATAACTCCAAACAACCTCGAACTTGGGTGGGCAAGTAACTACGAGGTGGCTAAAGGCACTAGCAAAGAAATCCAAAGAAACCCACTTCAAGAAACTCGTTGATCTGAAAAACAGATCTAGCCTGGGAAACTAATTCTAATCTGAAAACCCACGCCGTCTCAATAAAACTTCATGGGTAATCTATTTGCTCATAGATCTAGACTTTGGCGAATCAAAAGGAACGAGACAAAGGATCAATGCAACAAAATCAGGAAGACCACAATAAAAATACACGAAAACGGCTCCGAGAAATCCAAACAACGCAGGCGGTGTACCTGGCTAGAAACAGAGCGGCGACCGGACTTCTCGAGCTGCGTTTGAACTTCCAGGGCAGTGGTCTTGTGCTTCTAGAATCATGGACTAACTTTCTTGAACAAGAAAGATCACAAAGCGACTTCGAAAAAGAATTCTCAATAAGGAAGAAAGAATTCTCTCTCTTGGCTTGTCTTTCTCACTCTAAGGCATTTGCCTATAAGGTTTCTAATGTCTTCAAATGTGCCTAATATTAGATATTTATAGGGAGCTCATTGGAAGACCTAGTGGGCTTTTTGAGTTGGGCCTTAGTGTTTGACTTTCATTGACCCCTTAGTCTTCCCTAGACTAATCAACTCCAATCGAGCCTTTTGAATTAATTTTTTTACCCACTTCGTTAATTTAATTTAATCGAATCCTGAGGATTAATTAATTCAATATGAATTAATTTCTTAGTCCACTTAGTCAATTAAATATTAATTAAACCTTAAGGATTAATTAGTTCACTTTGGCAATTAGTCAAACGCATAATTAGTCGTACCAATTATGGAACTACCGCTCAAAAATGACTTTACATCATGCTCACTTTATTATTCTAATATCTCCCCACATCAAAGATCTAGTGCTCATCGGTTCATTAATTTACTGAAAAATTAATTCACCGACTTCTTGGTATTCGAGATTAGTACCACTCGACTTTCTAATTATACTGCACATAAAGTTCACCAGCCGGGTTTAGTATAATAATCCTTACGAGCTCATTTCAGGAGCACCATCAACCCGGTGAACCGGTACGTGGATTCCTCTTACTAGCAACACCGCATACCCAACTTACCGAGATTTAGGCCTTAATTGACCGCACCCTTTGGCAAATCAAATCGTACGATATCTAACTCTCATGTCTGTCCCAATCTTGGGATTAAGATATTAGAATACTAGGACCGAATTAACTACGCCGATTAGTACAAGTTAATTCAATCCAAACTAGTCATGCTCAATATGCCCTGGGCATATCCGTATGATTTAATTAGTCAAGATAAACTAATTTTCAAATCACAAGATAATCTATACCAATAGTATGTTCAGACTATCTCAGTTATGAACATTCTTTTTACATATCAATACTTTAACCAATAACGAGATCTACTGTGTCTTTCCATACCTCGTTATCTAGTTCTATGATATAATGGAACAAATTTAATACTAAAACAAAACCATATGTAAATTGTGGATATTAGTTTTTCATACAAGCAAATAGCTTTTCAGTATTCAAAACTAATAATCTCCCACTAATACTCAAAACTATGCTCTGAAGTATAAAAACTTGTTTAATACACTTATTCCTATGTCACACCAAAAGCTAGAGAACTATCAAGGTTCATCCAAGTATCTAACTCCCATGCTCTTCACGTAGTTCTCAAAAACTTTTACAGTTAATGCTTTCGTGAATGGATCTGCAAGGTTGTCTACTGATACTATCTTCACCTATGTCTCACCTCTTTACAATTTCTCGTATTAGGTGGTACTTGCGCTCTATGTGTTTACTCGCCCTTGTGGATTTGTGGTTCCTTCAAGTTTCCCACTGCACTATTGTTATCGCAGTAGACTGTGATGAAACTGGGCAACTCAAGTATCACATCTAAATCCACTAGGAAGTTCCTGAACCACACTGCTTCCTTCGCTGCCTCTGAAGCAATGAATTCAGCCTTAATGGTGTTGTCTGTCATGCATTTCTGTTTGACACTCCACCATACTATAGCTCCACTCCCAGAGTAAACACAAACCCAGAGGTAGACATTCCTTTTGTCCATATCACTTTGGAAACCCTAATCTGTGTAACCCCTAGCTCTTGCACCTGATATACCAAAATTTGATTCTTCATTATGCGGAAATACTTGAGCTTTTCCTGGGTTACACTGATATTTGCTAACTATGCCGACAACAAAGCAAACATCAGCCTCGTACACAACACAAAATACATGAGACATCCTACTTCAGATGTATAAGAAACTGTCTTCATGGATTCTATTTACTTAGGAGACTGCTCCTTAGATAGATGCACTCTGTATCTGAGAAGTTGGAAACTTTTCTTGGAGTTCTGCATGTTAAAACGAGTCAAATTCATGTCTATGTAGGAATCCTGAGAAAGTGTCTGTGAACATCTCCTACGATCCCGAATAATCTTCATCCAAGGACAAGTCTCCCCTTTCCAAATCCTTCATATCAAATTGCTTGAACGACTATGCCTTTATGTCTGACAATAACTTCCTATTATTACCAATAAAAATAATATCATCTACATAAAGAACAAGAAATATCATTGAGTTTCTATCACGCTTGCAGTATACACAATGCTCATTTAGACACTGGGCCTGTTTGTGAGTGCCAGGGATCAAAATCCAAAGATTTTTCTAAGCCCACGTATATCTCGATTTGTCTAACAACCCTCCCTCTGCGATAAAGCAACGCCTGTGTAATCGCTTCATCTGTGACAACTCGTGCAGTATTCTGTGATGTAAAGATTATCTGCTCGGGCCTAGCCAGAAACTCACTTTCATGCTATGCATTCCAGAATCAGAATCTCTGGCTAGGCCTAGACGCTAGCACAATACTATTCCAACCCTTTTAAAATAACATTGCACAGGATCTGGGTTTGCACTTATTCGATTTACAACACAACAAAAATTTCTAATTAAAAGCAAAACTTTAGAAAAATACCTTTGAAGCGTGCACTCAGGTGATTCTCTTGTATGCCTTAAGACTTTGATTTCAAGTTGTGTGGGCAACGATCTAGAAACCAATTTGATAAGCTAATCACCACAATCCACCTGCCAGAAAATTCCAGCACCGCTGCACCTGGCACGTACTGTAAACTCACTGCCCGAATAGAGAGAAAGCTACACGCGAAAATGGTAAAAATTGACCAAAATTTTGGCCAAACACAGAGAAAAACGAGCCACAACTTTCTCTGTAAAATCCGACTTTGAGGGAGAAATTTTATTTCTCTCTCTAGAATTTTATCTCTCTAGTTTTCTTGTCTTGAAAACTTATGAATTGTATCTTCAATTGTGTGTCTTGAATAGCTAATCCCTTGTCCATATATAGAGTTACAAGAGAGACCCCAAGTTGGTTTAGGATTGGCATTCCTACTGGGATTCAGTTTCCTTCAATCCTGTTCCTGGACTGATACACATCCAACTGATACAGGGATCCACTTATCCCAAACCAGTTCCTGATATGATTCATAACCAACTGATACAGGGATCTACTTATCCCAAACCAGTTTCTGGTATGATTCACAACCACCTGACACAAGGATTAATTAATTACTTAATTAATTAAATCTACCTTTGTCAATAACCCAATACATAATTAATTGTACCACTAACGGATTACTTATGACACTACTATCCTACACTAGAATTGCTTTCGGAACAACTTAATTAAATTATATTCATAATCTCCCCACATCAAAGATATAGTGCTCATTAATTTATTAATTTAATGATAAATTAATTAATCAACTTCTTTAATTCCGAGACTAGTACCACTCGACCTTTTTACTATACCGGACATAAGTTCACCAGCAGATTTTAGTATAATAAATATAACGAGCTCATCTCAGGAGCACCATCACCTCAGATGTACCGGTACATGGTTTCCTTTGGACAAGCAGCAGCACACCAAGCAACTAAACACGTGCACCCAACCTACCGAGATTATTGGCCTCAGTTGACCTCACCATTTGGCAGATCAAAGTACACTATGTCTAATCCCGCTCGAGTCTAGGGATTAAGAGATAAAATACCAAGAACGATTTGTCTATTAAATCAGTACAAGACAAAACATGCCTAATGGTCAAGTTCAATACGCCCCGGGCATATCTATATGATTCAATTAGTTTAGACAAACCAATTATCTGAATCACATAATAACCTAAACCGATAGTTTGTCCAAAGCTATCTCAGTTACGAACCTCATTTATATATTATGTCTTTCAACCAATGATGATATCTACCGTGTCACACAAGACACCTCATCATCTACTTACATAATATAAATGGACATATCATGCACAACAAAATATAACCAAAACATAAATCGATATATTACTGGGAAAATGTACAATACAAGCATAGCTTATGTATTCAACTCTAACACTACTTGTACTGGTGCATCAGGAAATTATAGACTGTCCCTGAAGCTTTTCTAGCACAATCTTGTTACTTGGTTTATGGTTTAGAATATAGTCCTCTTCTAAAATCTAGTGTTGGTATTAACCACCACTTTCTGATCTTTAGCACTATAGAATAAACCAAACTTCGTTCCTCTGGGATATCCTACAAATAACATTACCTTCAATCTTGCATCTAATTTGTCCGCATCTACCTTAAGCACATGTGCTGAACAACCCCAGATTCTGAGATGTCTAATGTTTGGCTTTTGCCCTGACCATATCTCGATAGGGGTTGAAGGCACGAACTTAGATGGTACAAGATTTATATTGTAAACCATTGTTTCTAAGGTATATCCCAAAAATGAATGGAACAACTCACTTTAACTCATCACAGATCTAACCATTTCCATAAGAGTTCTGTTTCACCGTTCTACTACACCATTCTGCTGGATAGTGCCAGGTGCAGTCAATTGGGATTAAATCCTCATATCTGATAAGTAGCTCCTAAATTCAACAGATAGTTATTCGCCACTACAATTGAATCATAATGACTTGATACTTTTACAATGATGGTTCTCCACATCTATCCAAATCTGTTTGAACTTGCCAAAACATTCAGACTTGTTGTGCATCAAGTAAATGTACCCGTACCTAGAGTAGTAATTTGTGAAGATCACAAAATTCTCAAAAACTACCTCTGGCCTAAATTATCATAGGTCCACATAAATCAGAATGAACAAACTCTTAAAACCCTTTTGACCTTTAAAAACTACTTGGTCATTCTACCTTCCAAGTAGAATTCGTAGGTTGCTTAACTGTCAATACCTAATGAGCCTTAGGGCCTATCATTGACCAACCTTTGAATTCTACTAAGGTTTATATAACCTAGACTTATGTGCCAAAAAATGAGCTTGGTTCATTTTACGCGGTTATTCCCTCTCATTATGATTCAATGATGTGTTATTTATCTCAGTGTCATTGCACTACTGGGGAGTTAGTTTTTATCAAGAAGAGATTGTTCACTAATGAACTGGAATATATAAGTTTCTCGTTCTTTCCAATAACAGAATTATCAAATAAAATGAAATTATAACTGTCCAATAAGAATTTAGAAGCATCAAGTAAATTCTTTCTAAAACTCTGATCATGAAGACAATCCTTCCAAAAACTATCACAGCATTATTTAGAAAATAAGTCTAGCTACTCCCACTACTTTCACTGACACTCTGATAGTGTCACCCAAGTAAACTTCCATCTCACCCTCTCTAAGCATCTGGGTTACTTGGCAAACCCTGCAAAGAATTACAAACATTATCAGTGGTTATTGAATCCACACACCAAGTATCTGTGGCAATCACCACTAAACATGTCTCAGTAACTAAGGCAAAATGGTCGTACTTTTGAGCTTTGGACAATTTGGCTTCCAATGTCCTGCCTTGCCATATTTGAAGCACTTGCCTTTCGTCTTCTTCTCCTTGGCAATGTCTGGCTTAAGCACTTGATTAGCAATCTTCAAAGTTATGAGGCAAACCCTAGAGTATCGCCTGCTAAAACCTCAATCTCATTGATGTTACTAATCATCTCAAATACGTGATCTCTCACAAGTGTGCCCTTAGCCATATTAGTCAATTGGTGTTTCTGGGCATATCTCAGTGAACACGAACTTTTATTGCTCAGCTATAAGGACAATGTCCAAATCGCATTTCCAGCTGATATAATTTGGACTAGTTAACTTGTTCTCCTTTAGTGTGACAAATATCGCATTAAACCCCATATCGAAAACTGAAAATAAACAGTCAAGTTTCAGTATTCTTTTTTGAAAATATTGATATCCTAAAAAACAATATAATCTCCCACCGATATCTCTCACACCGGGATTAATGCAGGTCACGATGGGTGAACGTCTACGCCAATCCACATTCGTTCGAGAAGAACCAAAGTTCATTAATTTCATTATCTGACCAACGATCTTATGATCAATGAAATTAATAGTCGATGATTTTATCCATACACATAAATAGTGTAACCTCGATGGGAGGGATACTACAAACGGTATCTAAACACTGCATACCCAACTTACCGAGATTTAGGCCTCAATTGACCTCACCCTTTGGCAAATCAAAGCATACGATATCTAACTCTCGTGCTCGTCCCAATCTCAGGATTAAGAGATTAGAATACTAGTACCAAATTAACTACACCGATCAGTACAAGTTAATTCTATCGAAACTGGTCGTGCTCAGTATGCTCGGGCATATCTGTATGATTTAATTAGTCTAGATAAACTAATTTCCAAATCACACGATAACCTATATCGATAGTATGTTCAGACTATCTCAGTTACGAACATTCTTTTTATATATCAATACTTTAACCAATAACGAGATCTACTGTGTCTTTCCACACCTCGTTATCTAGTTCTATGATATAATGGAACAAATTTAATACTAAAACAAAATGATATATCAACTGTGGATATTAGTCTTTCATACAAGCAAATAGCTTTTAATTATTCAAAACTAACACAATGGGTTTAAAACCATCAGGCAGGTCCACAAGCTCTCAGACTTGATTGTGGTCTATCGACCCCATCTCGGATATCATTACTTGATGCCAAGATTCTGCATTTTTACCTCGGAGAGCCTCATTATAGTTCACTGGGTCAGGTTTTGGCGCACCTGGGACTAGGTCTGTGGCCTCTCCCACGCCAATGAACCTGTTGGCTGTCTAACAACCCTCCCACTACGACAAGGCACCACCTGTGTAGGCGCATCATCTGTGATATCTTGTGTAGTGTGTAGTGTATCTACTTGTGCTGGTGCATCAGGATTATTAGTTTGTCTCCTAAGCTCTTCTAGTACTATCTTACTCTTGTGCTTGTGATCTAGGATATATTCTTCCTCCAAAAATCTAGCGTTGGAACTAACCACCACCTTATGATCTTTAGGACTATAAAACAGACCACCTTTCATTCCCCTAAGATATCCTATAAACAGCACTAATTATGTTCTTGTATCTAACTTAGCCGCATCTGCCTTAAGCACATGTGTCGGGCAACCCCAAATTCTGAGATGTCTTAGACTGGGCTTATGCCCATTCCACAACTCTACTGGGGTTGAAGGTACGGTTTTAGATGGTACAAGATTAAGAATATACATAACTGTTTCTAAGGCATATCCCCAGAACAAACTCGGCAAATCACTATAGCTCATCATCGACCTAACTATTTCCATGAGAGTACGATTCCTTCTTTCTACTACACCGTTCTATTGTGGCCTGCCAGGAGCAGACAACTCCGACCACACTGAGGTATTCTCGAAATTCGTTGGACAGGTACTCCTCACCATGATCTGATCGCAATATCTTGATACTCTTACCATGTTGTTTCTCTACATCTACCCGAAACTCTTTGAACTTACCAAAACACTCGAACTTGTGGCGCATTAGATAAATGTAACCGTACCTTGAGTAGTCATCCATGAACGTCACGAAATGTTCGAACCCACCTATTGCTTAGACCGTCATTGGTCCACACAAGTCAGAATGAATCAATTCTAATACTTCTTTGGCTCTATAACCTTTTGCTTTAAAATGTCTCTTGGTCATTTTACCTTCCAAACAAGATTCGCAGGTTGAATAACTGTCAATCTCTAATGAACCTAAAGGTCCATCATTGACCAACCTCTAAATCCTACTAAGGTTTATATGACCTAACCTAAGATGCCAAAGATAAGTTTGATTTATTTCAAAAGGTTTCTTCCTCTTATTAATGTTAGATAAAGAGCTATTCGTTTCTACATTTTGCACAACAGGGGAGTTAGAATTAACCACAAACAAATTATCTATCAATGAACCATAACAAATAAGTTTTCCATTTCTTCTAATAATAACAGAATCATCAGAAAAAATAAATTTATAACCTTTCTTTAAGAGTTTAGAAACCGAAATAAGGTTCTTTCTAAAATTCAGTACATAAAGACAATTAACTAACTCTAAACTAGAATTCTCGAAATTCAGAGTAACTACTCCGACTGCTTCCACTGACACTCTTGTAGTGTCGCCCATGTAGATGTCCAGCTCACCCTCTCTAAGTTTCAGGGTAACTTGGAACACCTGAAAAGAATTATAAACATGATCAGTGACTCATGAATCCACACACCAAGTATTTGTGGTAATCATCGCTAAACATGTCTCAATAATTAGGGCAGAAACTATCGTACCTATAAGCTTTGGACAATCCGATTTCCAATGTCCCGTCTTATTACACTTGAAGCACTTGTCTTTTGACTTCTTCTTTGCAATATATGGCTTAGGCGCAATTCGCGTCTTTTTGAGCTATTCCCTCGAGCTTTTTCTTCTTCTTTCTAGCCTCAGGCTCATAAGAAGATTCTGAAGCTTTGACTGCGACTAAAGCTCACTTCTTCTCTTGAAGAAGACTTTTAGCCACCACCAACTCTCCCAAGAGCTCGGATGAAGTACACAACATCTTACTTATGTTGTAGTCCAACTGAAACTGCTCATAGCTTTGAGACAAGTTCTGGAGGACAATATCGACTTTGGTTTCACCATCAATTTCGCCTCCCACTACCTCAACCTCGTTGATGTTACTAATCATGTCAATCATGTCAATGACATGATCTCTCATAGGAGTGCTCTCAGCCATTAGAACAATGTCTAAATTACGACTCAAGTTGACATAATTAGGTCCAGTTAACTTATTATAATATAGTAGCTAGGGGGTTGAATGCGATATCGAAAAATTGTAAAATAAATAAACAGCCAATGTTTTAGTTTTTAATCTAGAATTTCGAAACAAAGGAAATTCTAACAATTATTGACTTCCCAAAAAACAATAATTTTAATCCACCAACATCTCATTCACCGAGATTCTCACAAGCCACGATAGTGTGGACGTTTACGCTAACCCACATTCATTTGAGAAGAACCTAGTTCTTTAACTGACCAAAAGATCTATTGATCAATGTAGCTAATAGTCAGTGTTTTCAGCCGTACGAATAAGCAGCGTAACCTCGATGGGAGGGATACTAAAAATCATACACGAAGTGTGTGCCATTAAATGACTTCTGAGTTTGTTACCTCAGGATAGTGCACCTCAGATGGAGAGGGTATCACATTTCTCCTAGTTAAACTTACTCTAGTCATCTTACACAGAAATTCATAATCTAGCGATCTTGTGGTTGGACCCATCCAAATGGAAGAAGACCCTAATGCCAACGCGCAAGTCCACCCACATCGCATATGAACTCGTAATGGTGGCTATGGGGATATTAAACCAACCCGCTCCCATTTAGATTTCTAAATTGAGGGTTTTTCCGGTTTTAACATGCAATTAACTAAACCCAAGTTATATGCAAACATAAAACTAGTCATGCTTTAAAATCATGCATCTAAAATACAACATAAAAAGTAAAACACAAAATTAAAAAACATAAATACGGGAAATAAATACAAAAAATAAATTTCTCGACTATCATGGTTTTTAATTGCTTCCATCTTCTGCCTTGATATCGTGACTACCATGCAACTCAATGGATTGACTCTTGAACTTCATGAAAACGAAAACTGGAGGAAAAACGGGCCAAAACGTGACCTGAACCGGCCACACACGTGCATTGCGTATAAAGCGCAATGCACGCAGTCCATATAGGCCTCGCGCTGGCGCAATAAATCTGCTGCGCTACGCGGTAGTGGTGCTGCCATTTTTTGGCGGTTGCCAGCGGCGCTGCCGGTGAGTATTCTCTGACGCCGCCCCCTCCCTCCGATTCCTCCTTCACTTTTTCTATGTTATTTTTTCTTCGTACAATTTGTTCTGGGTTTTCTTGGGTTTCTACAAAAAAACGATAACCCAAAACCCACGAATTCAAGTTGCCCACCATAACGCATTTGATAACAAAAAATTAATTCTCCTATTACAAGGCTTTCTAGGAAAATTAAAGAATCAAAATTACATAGAAAAATCCTACTATACATTTGATCTCATCCTACACGACTTTCAGAACGTGGATATTACAAACATTCATAATAAAATCAAATCCGGACATGTCCCGGAGTTTAATTAAAACCTATACAAATGTAACCACAATAATCGGGATTTCTTACCCACCTGCAAATAAAACCATGTAATAAATCGAACAAGCACAAAAACCCAAAAACCAGGCTCTGATAACAATTGAACAATTATCTGCCTGGGCGTAGCCAAAAACTCACTTTCGTGCTATGCATTCCAGAATTGGAATATCTGGCCAGGCCTAGATGCTAGCACAATCACTATTCCAACCATTGCTTGAAATAACATTTTGTAGGATCTTGGTATGTACTTATTTGATTTATCATGCAACAAATAAATTCTTAATTGAAAGCGAAAATATAAGAATTACCTATTGAAGCGTTTACTCAGGTAATTCTCTTGTATGCCTAAAGACTTTGATCGTATGTTATGTGGGCAACAATCTAATGAGAAATTGATCAGCTAATCACCACAATCCCATCAGAAAAGCTCCAGCAAAAACTGCCAGACCTGCCCACACAACGTACATTAAAGTCTTGAGTCATACAAGAGAATCACCTGAGTTTACACTTCAAGAGGTATTTCTAAAGTTCCCTTTAATTAGAAATTATTTGGTTGCGTGATAAATCGAATAAGTGCATACCAAGATTCTGCGCAATGTTATTTCAAGCAGGGATTGGAATAGTTAATGGGCTAGAGTCTAAGCCTAGTCAAGAATTTTGATTCTGGAATGCGTAGCACGAAAGTGAATTTTTAACCGGGGCCAGGCATATAATCTTTCAATTGGTATCAGAGCCTGGTTTTTGTTTTGTTATTGTTTGATTTGTTATAGGTTTTTATTAGCAGGTGGTTTAGAAATCCCGACTATTATGGTCGCTTTTGTATGTTTTAATTAAACCCCAAGACATGTCCGGGTTTGGTTTTTATGTATGCTTGTAATAGTAAACCACGTGCTGGAAGATGTGTAGGATTAGATCATATATGTAGTAAGAATTTTTCTATGTAATTTTGATTTTCTTTTTCCTAGATGCCTTGTAGTAGGAAAATTTATTTCGTAATCGAAGGCTTTATGGTGGGCAACCTGAATTCATGGGTTTTGGTTTATCGTTAATTCGTAGAAAACCAAGAAAACTCAGATTGAGTTGCAAGAAGACCAAATAAAGTAGAAGAAGTAAAAGAGGAATTGGAAGGGGGCAGCGGCACCAACGAGCCACCGCGGCCACCGCCACGTGGCACAGCAATTACTGGGCGGTGCGCCAAAGCAACTATGCACTGTTGGGCCGCGTGCGCAGCCCTGAATGAGCCGCGGGGTTCATTTTTTTTTGGATATTTTATTTTTCAAGACTCAATCCATCGAGTGGCGTGACGGGACACGAGATCAAGGCAGAAGATGGAAGCAATTAAAACCATAGTCAAAAAATTTATTTTACGTATTTATTTCTCGTATTTATAGTTTTAATTTTATGCTTTAATTTTTGTGTTGTATTTTAGATGCATAATTTTAAAGCATGTTGGTGTTATGTTTGCACATAACTTATGATTAGTTAATTGCATGTTAAAACTGGAAAAACCCTCATTTTAGAAATCTAAGTGGGAGCTAATATCCCCATAGCCTCCATTACGAATTCATATGTGACGTGGGTGGGCTTGCGCATTTGCATTAGGGCCTTCCTCCATATCGGATGAGTCCAACCACAAGATCGCTACATTATGAATTTCTAAGTAAGATGACTAGAGTCAGTTGAACTAGGAGAAATGCGATACCCTCTCCATTTGAGGTGCACTATCCTGAGGTAACTAGCTTAGAAGTCACGTAATGGCACACACTTAGTGTACAATTTGTAGTATTCCTCCCATAGAGGTTACGCTGCATATTTGTACGACTGAAAGCACCGACTATTAGCTATATTGATCAATAGGTCGTTTGGTCAAATAGTGTAGTTAATGAACTTGGTTTTTCTTAAACGAATGTGGGTTAGCGTAACGTCGAGTATCCCGATGAATGAGATGCCGGTGGTTTAAATTATTATTTGAGGGATGTCAATAATTACATGAATTTTGAAAATTTTGTGCTTAATAGTGAAACATTGTCTGTTTATTTAATTTCCAGTCTTCCATATGGCATTCAATCCTTTAGCTACAATATTGAAAGATAACAAACTTACTGGTCCAAATTATATCGACTGGTGTCAAAATTTGGACATTGTCCTGACGGTTGAGTAGTATAAGTTTTTTCCCACTGAAGTCTGTCCAGATGTGCCAGACGATGAATCTCCTTAAAAGGATAGGGATGCCTATGCGAGGTGGAGAAAAATGGATGAAATGGCACGACGTTACATTTTGGCCTCTGTGTCGAATGTTCTGCAACATCAGCTTCATCCCATGGTCTCTGCCTTACTTAATAAACGTGTTGAGCAGCGATTCCCATAGATACTTGGTGTGTAGATTCAGGTGCCACTGACCATGTTTGTAATTCTTTGAAGGAAAAATAACCAAGAGACCTTTTAAGGTAAAAGATTATAGATCTAAAGAAGTAATAGAGTTGATTCATTCTGAATTGTGTGGACTAATGTCGGTCCAAGCATGAGGTGGGTTTGAGTATTTCGTGACATTAACGGATGATTACTCAAGGTACAGATACATTTACCCCTAATGCACCACAAGTCCGAATGCTTTAGTAAATTCGAAGAGTATCGGGCAGATTTGGAGAAGCATCGCAGTAAAAGTATCAAGACACTGTGATCAAATCATGGTGGTGAGTACCTGTCCCACGAATTTAAAGAATACCTCAGTGAGGTGGGAATTCAGTATCAGTTGTCTACACCTGGCACACCACAATAGAACCGTGTAGCAGAAAGAAGAAACCAAACTCTCATGGAAATGGTTAGGTCAATGATGAGCTATATGATTTGTCGAGTTCATTCTGGGGGTATGCATTAGAAACTGCCGTGTACATCCTTAATCTTGTACCATCTAAAACCGTGCCTTCAACCCCTACAGAGTTGTGGAATGGGCACAAGCCCAGTCTAAGATATCTCAGAATTTGGGGTTGTCCAACACATGTGCTTAAAGCAGATGCGGCTAAGTTAGATGCAAGAACGGAAGTAATGTTGGTTGTAGGATATCTTAAGGGAATGAAAGGTGGTCTATTCTATAGTCCTAAAGATCAGAAGGTGGTAGTTAGCACTAGTGCCAGATTTTTATAGGAAGACTATATTCTAGATCACAAGCCCAAGAGAAATATAGTACTAGAAGAGCTTAGGAAACAATATGATAATCCTGATACACTAGCATAAGTAGATACACCACACACAACACAAGATATCACAGATGATGAGCCTGCACAGGTGGTACCTCGACGTAGTGAGAGAGTTGTAACACAGCCCGACAGGTTCATTTGCATGGGAGAGGCTCATACCTAGTCCCAAGCCTGCCTGAGTCTGACCCACTAAACTACAATGAGGCTCTCCGAGATAAAGATGTAGAATATTGGCAAAAAACAATGATATCCGAAATGGGATGAACCACAATCAAGTCAGGGGGCTGGTGGACCTGCCTGATGGTTTCAAACCCATTGGATATAAATGGGTCTACAAACGCAAGAGGGGACCTGCCTGACGGAAAGGTTAAAACCTCTAAAGCTAGGCATGTGGCGAAAGGGTATACTCAGAAAGAGGAAATCGATTATGAGAAAACCTTATTCTTGGTAGCTATGCTTAAGTCAATCCAGATTCTCTTGGCCATAGCTGCTCATTTAGATTTTGAGGTATGGCAGATGGATGTCAAGACAGCTTTTCTTAACAGAAGTCTTGAGGAAACCATCTTCATGTAGCAACCAGAGAGATTCGTTGAAATAGGCAAAGAGCATAAGGTTTGTAGGCTTAAGAGGTCCATTTATGGACTGAAGCAGGTATCCAGATCTTAGAACATCCGATTTGATGAAGTGATCTAGTCCTATGGATTTACTCAGTGCCCGGATGAGCAATGTGTGTACACAGACGTGATGGAAACGCGGTGGTGTTTCTTATGCTTTAAGTGGATGAAATTTTACTGATTGGCAATAATAAGAAAGTGTTATCAGACGAAAAAGCATGGCTGTCTAAACAATTTGATATGAAAGACTTAGAAGAAGTGAGACATGTCTTTGGGATCAACATAATTCGAGATTGTAGGAAACGCTCGTTAACGCTCTCTCAAGCTTCATACATAGATACGATTCTGACTCGTTCTAACATGCAGAACTCCAAGAAATGTTTTCTACCTTTTAGACACGGAGTGCATCTATCTAAATAACAGTCTCCCAAGACTGTTGAAGAGATAAAGGCCATGAAGACAGTTCTTTATGCTTCGACACTATGAAGTTTCATGTATGCGATGTTGTGTATGAGACCTGATACCTGTTCTGTTGTTGCCATTGTAAGCAGATATCAGAGTAACCCTGGGAAACCTCATTGGGAGGCAGTGAAATGTATTCACAAGTATTGGCGTAGAACAAGAAACCAAGTGTTGGTCTATCAAGCGCCTGAGCTGGTATCCCGAGGCTACATAGATTCAGATTTCCTAGGTGACATGGACAAAAGCAAGTCTACCTCAGGCTATGTGTTTACATTAGGAGGTGGAGCCATAGTTTGGCGGAGTGTAAAGCAAAAATTCACGACGGACTCTACCATGGAGGCTGAATACGTTACCGCATCAGATGCAGCGAAAGAAGTAGTGCGGCACAAGAACTTCCTAGTGGACTTAGACGTGATTCTTAGTTTGTAGAAGTCAATCACAGTGTAATGTGATAACAACGGTGCAATAGCAAACTCGAAGGAAATACGAGCCCACAAGGCGAGTAAGTATATACAACGCAAGTACCACCTAATACGAGATATTGTCAAGAGGGAAAATGTGGTCGTGGCAAAGACAACATCAGAGGATAACCTTGCAGATCCTTTCAGGAAGACATTGACTTCAAAAGTCTTTGAGGCTCACGTGGAGGGCAAGGGGATCAGATGCTTCGGAAAGCCATGATAGTTTTTCTAGATGGATTGTATTTGTAAAATATTAATGTTGTTATATACTTAAAGCACAACTCATGTATTAGTGGGAGATTGTTAGGTTTAAATACATAAGCTATGCTCGTATTATACTTTTTCCCAGTTAATGTATCGATTTAAATGTTTTGGTTTATATGTTGTGCATATGTCGTCTATTTATATTATGTAGTTAGATGATGAGGTGTCTGGTGTAGATCTCATCATTGGTTAAAAGACATAATATGTAAATGAGGTTCGTAACCAAGACAGTTTTGGACACGCTGTCGGTTTAGGTAATTATGTGATTCGGATAATTGGTTTGTCTAACCTAATTGAATCATATACATATACCGGGGCATATTGAACTTGACCATTTAGAATGATTTGTCTTATACTTAATTAATAGATAATTCATTTTTAGTATTCTATCTCTTAATCCCTAGACTTGAGCTGGCATGAGGATTAGACATAGTGTACTTTGATCTGCCAATGGTTGAGGTCATTTGTGGCCAATAGTCTCGGTTGGTTGGGTGCGCGTGTGTAGTTACTTGGTGTGTTGCTGCTTGTCGAAAGGAAACTATGTACCGGTGCGTCCGGGGTGATGGTGCTCCCGAGATGAGCTCGTTATGTTTATTATACTAAACCCGGCCGGTGGACTTATGTCCGGTATAGTAAAAAGGTCGAGTGGTACTAATCTCAGAATTAAAGAAGTTAATTAATTAAGTAATCATTAAATTAATAAATTAACGAGCACTAAATCTTTGATGTGGAGAGATTAAAGATAAATTAATTTAGTTGTTTCGGAAGCAATTCTGGTATAGGATGGTAGTGCAAAAATTAATCCGTTAGTGGTACGATTAATTTTGTAGTGGGTTAATTGAATAAGTATAATTAATTATTTAATTAATTATTCCTAAGGGTTAATTAAGTAATTAACAAAGTGAAATTATTTAATTAATTAATTAAGTCTTAAGTTTCAATTAGAATTAGAAAATCCTAGAGATTCAAAAATCTAATTGGATTTGGATTATCCTATTAGATTAGTTACATAATTGGATTTAGAAACTAATTAATTACCTAAACCCATTAGGAAGGCCAATCATAAACAAACTTGGGGTGTCTCTTGTAGCTCTATATATAGACAAGGGATTAGAAATTCTATAACGCACAATTCATAAGTTTTCAAGATAAGAAAACTAGAGAGATAAAATCCAAAAGAGAGAATTAAAATTCAGCTCTCAAAGTCGGGTTTCTCTTAATCTATGCGGTTGCCTATATTCTGAGATAAAGCTCCGGCGGTTGAGTCTTTCTCCCTCTGCTGGTGGCGCGTGGAATTCTGGGGTGGCGGCACATGAAGATTGCAGCGCCGCATGGACAACAACGCGCGAGGCAGCAGCTATTTATGTTGCCGAGTAGATTGTGGTGATTGTTGATCAATTGCTCGTTAGATCATTGCCCACACAATGTACGATCAAAGTTTTGAGTCATATAAGGGAATCACATGAGTTTACGCTTCAAGTGGTATTTCTAAACTTCCGATTTAATTAGAAATTATTTTGTTGCATGATAAATCGTATAAGTGCATACCAAGATCTTGCGCAATGTTATTTCAAGCAAGAATTGGAATAGCGAATGTGCTAGAGTCTAGGCCTGGTCAAGAATTCTGATTCTGGAATGCATAGCACGAAAGTGAATTTTTGACCGGGCTCGGACATATAATCTTTCATGTCTTTATTCATAAGATCACTAAATTGAATTTTTAAAGGGATGACTATAGTGAGTTTAATTGGAGAACCTTGTGACACCATCTCCATCTGAGGCGCATTAGTATCATAAGTAACAGACTTAGAAGTGACGTAATGACATATACTTAGTGTACCATTTGTAGTATTCCTCCCAACGAGGTTAAACTACTTATGTGTGCAGGCTAAAATCATCAACTATTAATTTCATTGATCAAAAGATCATTGGTCAGATAGTGAAATTAATGAACCTAGGTTGTTCTCGAACGAATGTGGCCTAGAGTAGACGTTCACACAATCGTGACCTGCGTGAATCCCGGTGTCAGAGATGTTGGCGGATGATTACATTGTTTTGAGGATATCAATATTTTCTAAACAAATAAGATACTAAAACTTGGAAATTTATTTATTTTTCAGTTTCGATATGTCGTTCAATCCACTTGCTATCATTCTAAATCAAAATAAACTCACCTGTCCTAATTACATTGATTGGAAGCGTAACCTAGACATTGTCCTTACTACTGAGGGTTACAAGTACGTGCTCACTGAGGTGTGTCCCGAAACACCCAGAGATGATGCCACCCCTGAGGAGAAGGAACCATATATGAGGTGGAAGAAAGTTGATGAGATGACCAAGTGCTATATTTTGGCTTCCATGTCGAATGTGTTGCAGCACCAGCATCAATTGATGAATTCAGCCTACAATATGATGACTAACCTGAAGGAGATGTTTGGGCATCAAGGTAGGGCATCCAGGTAGTCAGCTATGATGAAACGCATGAGTGCCAAAATGGCTAAAAGCACCCCAGTGAGAGATCACGTGCTGGACATGATTAGCAACATCAACGAGATCGAGGTACTGGGAGGTGATATTGACTGCGAGACTCGGTGCGATATCATACTCTAGAATTTTCCTCCAAGTTTTGAGTAGTTTTGGTTGAACTATAACATGAAAAGACTTCAGTATAATTTTCCCCTAGCTCATTACTGCGTTGGTGTCAGCTGAAGGCCTCTTCTATGAGAGGAAGCAAGTTTTAGTGACTGGCATTCAGGTTCTTCTTCTGGGCCTAGAGCCAAAGAAGAAGAAGGAAGACCAGAAGGCAGGTGCTAATCATGGACCCAAGGGTGGTGTTGCCAGGAAGCCCAAGCCGAAAGACAAGTGCTTCAAGAATGGAAAACCCGGACATTGGAAGCTAGACTGCCTGAAGCTCAAAGGTATGAGCAATTTCGCCTTTGTTACTGAGACATGTTTAGCGATGATTCCCACAGATACTTGGTGTGTGGATTCAGGAACCACTGATCATGTTTGTAATTCTTTGTAGGAGTTCCAAGTAACCCAGATGCTTAGAGATGGTGAATTACAGGTCTACTTGGGCGATACTACCAGAGTGTCAGTTGCTTCACTGGAAGTGGTCAAGCTTGTCTTTTCAGATTCTATCTTAATTTTGAGAGATCGTCTTTTTGTACCCAATTTTAGAAAGAACTTGATTTCAGTTTCTAAACTGTTTAAGGATAGTTACAAGTTTGTTTTTACTGATGCTTTTGTTTATATCAGAAAGAACAAGAAACTTATATGTTCCGGTTCATTAGTTGATAATCTGTTATAATTAAGACTAACTCCCTAGTAGTGCAAAACACAAAAATTAATGACACATCATAAAATCATAGTAAGAGAAAGGAGTCTTCCCCTTTGAACCAAACTTATCTTTGGCACCTAAAACAAGGTCATATCAACCTTAGTAAGATTCAAAGGTTGGTAAATGATGACCCTTGGGCTCATTGGAGATTGACAGTTATCCAACCTGTGAGTTTTGCTTGGAGGGTAAAATGACCAAGAGGCCTTTTAAGGCAAAGGGGTATAGGGCCAAAGAGGTTTTAGAGTTGGTTCACTCTGTCTTGTGTAAACTTATGTCAGTTTAGGCTAGAGGTGGTTTTGAGTATTTCATGACATGTATCGATGATTACTCTACATGTGGGTACATTTACCTGATGCGCCACAAGTCCGAGTGCTTTGGCAAGTTCAAAGAGTTTAAGGCAGATGTGGAGAAGCATCATGGTAAAATTATCAAGACACTGCGATTTGATCGTGGTGGTGAATACCTCTCAAGTGAATTTAGGAGCTACTTGTCAGATGGGGGTATTCAGTCCCAGTTGTCTGCACCTGGCACAGTCCAACAGAACGGTGTAGCAGAGAGGAGGAACAGGACACTTATGGATATTGTTAGATCGATGATGAGTTTTAGTGAGTTGCCCAAATAGTTTTGGGGAAATGCCTTGTAGACAGCAGCTTATATCCTCAACCTCGTGCCATCTAAGACTGTGTCTTCGATCCCTGAGGAGTTGCGGACTGGGCGTAAGTCTAGTCTGAGACATCTTAGGATTTGGGGTTGCCCAGCACATGTGCTTAAGGCAGATACAGCCAAACTAGATGTGAGGTCAGAGGTTATGCTATTTGTAAGCTATCCTAGAGGAACGAATGGTGGTCAATTTTAGAGTCCTCAGGATCAGAAGGTGATGGTTAGCACCAATACCTGATTTCTAGACGAGGATTATATTTTAGATCACAAGCCCAGTAGCAAGATCATATTAGAAGAGTTAAGGGGTTATTTTAGTATTCTAGATGCACCAGTACAGGATGACACACCACAGAGTACTTGCACGAACTATCACAGATGATGCACCTACACAGGCTGCGCCTCGTCGTAGTGGGAGGGTTGTCAGACAGCCCGAGAGGTACGTGGGCTTGAGAGAGTCTTTGAACTTTATCCCTGGCGCTCACGAGCCAGACCCAATTAGCTATAATGAGGCTCTCTAAGATAAAGGTACAGATTCTTAGCGGAGAGCGATGATTGCTGAGATGGCTTCTATGGATTCAAATCAAGTATGGGAGCTGGTAGACCTCGCTGATGGGTTTTGACCTATTGGGTGCAAATGGGTCTACAAGCAAAAGAGATGATCTGATGGGAGGTTTGAGACCTTCAAGGCTAGGTTTATGGCGAAAGGGTATACTAAGAAAAAGGGTATCGATTATAAGGATACCTTTTCCTCGGTAGCTTTGCTTAAGTCGATTCGGATTCTCTTGGCCATAGCTACTCATTTAGATTATGAGATTTGACAGATGGACGTCCAGATAGATTTCTGTAATGGAAGTCTTGAGGAGACCATCTTTATGCATTAACCAAAGGGTTTCATTGTTCAAGACCAAGGGCACAAGGTTTGCAAGCAGAAGAGGTCTATCTATGGACATAAACAAGTATCGTGATCTTGGAATATCCGTTTTGATGAGGTTATCCAGTCCCATGGATTCACATAGTGTGCGGATGAGCAATGTGTATACCGCAGGCGTGATTGTGATATGGTGGTATTTCTTGTATTTTACGTAGAGGATATTCTTCTTATTGGCAACAGTAAGAAGGTATTGTTAGACGTAAGGCATGGTTGTCCAAGCAGCTTCATATGAAGGATTTGGGAGAGGCTGGACAAATCCTTGGGATAAAGATTATTCGAGATCGTGGGAGATGTTTGCTGACACTCTCTCAGGCCTCATACATAGACACGATTCTGGCCCATTTTAACATGAAGAACTCCATGAAGGGTACACTACCTTTCAGGCATGGAGTGTATCTATCAAAGGAGCAGTGTCCCAAGACTGCTGAGGAGATAGAGGCCGTGAAGGCATTTCCCTATGTATCTGCAGTGGGTAGTCTCATGTATGCGATGTAATGCTCTAGGCTTGATATTTGTTTTGTCGTTGGCATGGTTAGCAGATATCAGAGTGACCCTGGGAAAGCTCATTGAGAGGCTGTCAAATACATCCTCAAGTATTTGCACAGGACGAGAGATCATGTCTTGATTTGTCAAGCGCAAGAGTTAGTTTTATTGGGTTACACAGATTCAAACTTCCAAGGTGATATGGACAAGAGTAAGTCTACATCTGGGTTTGTGTTTCCTCTGGGAGGTAGAGCCATAGTTTGGCAGAGTGTCAAGTAGAATAAATGGTGAACTCCACCATGGAGGCTGAGTACGTTGCCGCATCAGAGGCAGCGAAAGAGGCAGTATGGTTCAAGAACTTCTTAGTCGACTTAGATGTGATTCCTGAGTTGCCGAGGTCTATCACGGTTTAATGTGATAACAATGGTGCAGTTACCAACTCAAGGGAACCACGAGCCCACAAGGCAAGTAAACACATAGATCGCAAGTACATAAGATATGAGAGATCGTAAAGAGGGAAGTCGTGGTTGTGGTCAAGATAGCATCACGAGACAACCTTGCAGATCAATTCACAAAGACATTGACTCCAAAGGTCTTTGAGAGCCACGTGGAGGGCATGGGAGTCAGATTCTTAAGAGAGCCATGAGGTTTTGTAGATTTTAGAATAACAGACTGCAAATAAGTGTATTGAAAAGAGTTTTTATCCTTCAGAGCATATTTTTGAGTATTTGTGGAAGATTGTTAGTTTTGAATACTGAATAGCTTTACTTGTATTGAAAAACTAATACCACCCAGTTTACATATTGATTATGTTTTAGTATTAATTGTTCCTTTATATTATATGCATAGATGATAAGATGTCGGGTGTAGCACAGTAGATCTTATCATTGGTTAAATTTATGATATATAACTTAATGCTTGTAACCAAGATAGTTTGAACATACTATTGGTTTAGGTCATCGTATGATTTAGAAATTAGTTTGTCTAGACTAATTAAATCATATGGATGTGCCTGGGGAATATTGAGCAGGACCTAATAAGGTTTGAATTAATTTATACTGATCTTTGTAGCTAATTCGAACCTCATATTCTAATCTCTTAATCCCTATACTAGAGCGGGCATGAGAGTTAGATGTCGTGTACTTTGATTTTCCAAAGGGTACAGTCAATTGAGGTCTAGATCTCGGTAAGTTAGGTATTGGCATTTGGCTTCCTAGTTTGCCGTTGCTTGTCGAAAGGAATCCATGTACCAGTTTACCGGGTTGATGGTGCTCCCGAGATGAGCTTGTAAGGATTATTATACTAAACCCGACCGGTGGACTTATGGTCGGTATAATAAGAAGGTCGAGTGGTACTAGTCTCGAATAGCAAGAATTTGATGAATTAATTAGTCGGTAAATTTATAAATCAACGAGCACTATATCTTTGATGTGAGGGGATAGAATAATTAATAAAGTGAGTGCGAAGTAACTTCGTTTTTGAGCGGTAGTTCCATAATTGGTCCGTTAGTGGTGTTAGTTTTGAATACAGAAAAGCTATGGCTTGTATCAAAAACTAATATCCACAGATGACTTATCATTTTGTTTCAGTATTAAATTGTTCCATTATATCATAGAACTAGATAACGGGGTGTGGAAAGACACAGTAGATACCGTTATTGGATAAAGTATTGATATATTAAAAGTATGCTCGTAACTAAGATAGTCTGAACATACTATCGGTATAGGTTATCGTGTGGTTTGGAAACTGGTTTATCTAGACTAATTAAATCACGCAGATATGCCTGGGGCATATTGAGCAGGACCAGTTTGGATAGAATTGACTTATACTGATCGGAGTAGTTAATTCGGTCCTAGTATTCCGTCTCTCAATTCTGAGATTGGGATGGGCGTGAGAGTTGGATATCGTATGCTTTGATTTGCCAAAGAGTGCGGTCAATTGAGGCCTATACCTTAGAAGGTTGGGTATGCGGTGTTTAGCTTCTTACGTGCCGTTTCTAGGCAGAGGAATCCACGTACCGGTTCGCCGGGTTGATGATGCTCCCAAGATGAGCTCGTAAGGTTTATAATACTAAACCCGGCCGGTATACTTTATGTCCGGTATAATAAGAAGGTCGAGTGGTACTAATCTCAGATGCCAAGAAGTCGGTGAATTAGTTTGTCAGTAAATTGTTAAACCGACAAGCACTAGATCTTTAGTGTGGGAAGATAGAAGAAAATATAGTGGCGCGATGTAAAGTCATTTTTGAGCGGTAGTTCCATAATTGGTCCGTTAGTGGTACGACTAATTATGCGTTTGACTAATTGATAAAATGGATTAATTAATCCTAAAGGTTTAATTAATATTTGATTAAAAAAGTGGATTAAGAAAATTAATTCTATATGAAATAATTAATCCAAAGGGTTGAATTAAATTAAATTAACGAAGTGGGTTAAAGATTTAATTCAAAATGATCGATTGGAGTTGACTAGTCTAGGAAAGACTAAGGGGTCAACGAAAGTCAAACTAAAAGGCCCAACTCAAAAGCTCATTAGGTCTCCTTAGAAGCACACTATAAATATCCCTTGTTAGGTAATTTACAAGTCATTAAAAACCTTAGAGGTATTTGCCTAGTGAGACAAAGTTAAGTCTAGAAAGAGAAGCTCTCAACTTTCTTAGTAGCTTTTCTTTCGAAGTCGATTTTGGAGCTTTCTTCTTCGAGAATCCTAAAAGCCCATAACCTAGAGAATTATAGATCACCATTTTTTGAGTAAAATGCTGCTGCCTTTGATTGGTTTTCTCGGCCGACGTTTGGTTTATTTTCGGGGCGGCAGCTTTGCTCCTTTTGAAGTGGGTTTGTTAATTATTGTTGTGTTGATCCTCTAGCTTGATCTTCTTAGATTGCTAGAGTCTAGATCTACGAGCAGGAACACATTCCAGACACTTTTGGTGTGGATTTTCAGATTGGGTTAAGTTCCCGGGCTAAATCTGTTTTTTCAGATTTGTGTGATTCTTGAAGTGGGTTTCTTGGGATTTCTTCGTTTTGCCTTGGGCTACTCCGTAGACACTAGCCCACACTAGTTTGGAGTCGAATTGGAGTTATTCTTCGGATTTCGAGTGGATTTCGTAGTTAGGCGGTAAATAAGCACAGTAATCTTCAGGCAACGATCTGCTGAGGATCTGACGAGTTTTTTGAAGTGGGTCTTATATGGATCTCTTTCTTAGTGACTTAGCCACCTTTTGGATAGTCGCACATGCGATTTCGAGGTAGAGATGAAGTTATTATCGGGATTCTCTCGTGATTGGTCCCGGGCGGTAAACAACAGGATTTTCAGTTTTTGGTTTTCTATTTGCTAGGGAATTCGCTACAAAGGTATAATCTTTGAACTTTCCACTTTAATTCAAAATTGTATCTTTCATGTCCCGGTTAATAAATTAAATAAGTATAAGCCTAGATCCGTTCATGGGAAAATGAATTTGAGCCTGAGCTTTGTCGAAAGCTTCTGATTCTGGAATGCATTGCACGAAAGTGAGGTTTTCGATTTAGCCCGGGCTTGTTCTGTTTTCCTTCAAAATGGTATCAGAGCGAGTGTTTCGGCTTGATACTTGTTTGATTTATTACACGGCTTTATTTTGGCATTATTATTTTTGTCAAAATGTTTAAACAGGTGATTATTGGTTTCCCGGCTATTATGGTTGAATTTTATTTTTCATTCATAAACCCCGGGACATGTCCAGGCTCGTATGGTTTTTGAATGGAAATGTCTATAATAGTAATAACCATGAGCTGGAAGCCGTGTAGGATTAGAAAAATCTTGTAGTAGGATTTGATCTAATCATGTCGTCTTTAAATTCCTAGAAAAATGCCTTTGTATATAGGAATTTATGTATTATGACAAAGACGTTATTTTGGGTAACTTATATTCGCGGGTTTTGGTTTCTCATAATTTCAGGTGATTCCTAATTCATAAAAAACTGAGAAAACCCAGGCGAATCGAGAGGAATCCAAATAACGAGTGGGAGCGACATGACGGGACGTGTCACCGAGGCGTCAAGGAATCAACGATAGAGAAGGCCATAATAGTCGGGAAATTTTAATTTCTTTAATTTCCCGTATTTATGTCTTTTCGTTGATTGTGTGTTTTTCATTTTATTTTGCATGAACGAAAACCAAACCAAAACATTTTAAAAGTAAAGTGCAATTAACTAAGGTAGATTATTCGCATATTAAAACTCCAACGGTTTTATGGGTGCGAATATCCTTTGTTAAGATATTGCATGTTAAAATGGAAAAATCCTCAAAGTTAAAATAGCTGTGTCATGCTCAAAGTTAAAAATCCTCAAAGTTAAAAATCCACAAAGTTAAAAATCCTCAAAGTTAAAATCCTCAAAGTTAAAACGGAAAAATCCTCAAAGTTAAAACGGAAATCCACTCGAAATCTGAAGAATAACTCCAATTCGACTCCGAACTAGTGTGGGCTAGTGTCTATGGAGTAGCCCAAGGCAAAACGAAGAAATCCCAAGAAACCCACTTCAAGAATCACACAAATCTGAAAAAATAGATTTAGCTAGGGAACTTAACCCAATATGAAAATCCACACCAAAAGTGTCTGGAATGTGTTCCTGCTCATAGATCTAGACTCTAGCAATCTAAAAAGATCAAGCTAGAGGATCAATTAAGTAAGAAAAGTGCAATTAAAACTAAGGTAAAGTGCAATTAACTAAGGTAGATTATTCGCATACTCCAACGGTTTTATGGGTGCGAATATCCTTTGTTAAGATATTCCATGTTAAAACGGAAAAATCCTCAAAGTTAAAAATCTAAGTGGGAGCGGGTTGGTAAATATCCCCATGGTCTCTATTATGGATTCATATGTGATGTGGGTTAGACCGAAGCGCTGGCCAAGGGCCTTCTTCCCTACGGATAAGTCTTCAACCCTGAGATATCACTAGATTGAATTTCTAAAGGGATGACTATAGCAAGTTTAATTGGAGAAAGTTGCGACACCCTCGCTAACCGAGGTGCATTAGTGTCCTAATTAACAAGCTTAGAAGTCACGTAATGGCAAACACTTAGTGTGCCGTTTGTAGTATTCCTCCTAAGAGGTTACGCTGCATATTGAGTACGGCTAAAATTAGCGACTATTAATTTCATTGATCATAAGATCATTAGTCAGATAATGGAATTAATGAACTTCGGGAAAGGATTGTCACATAGTATCTGGGTTTGCACTTGCTCGATTTACCACGCAACAAAAATTTATAATTAAAGCGGAATCTTAGAAAAGTACCTTTGAAGCGCGCACTTGGTGATTCTCTTGTATGCCTCAAGACTTTGACTTCACGTTGTGTGGGTAATGAACTAGAAGTCAATCGATCAGCTAATCACCACAATCCACCAGCTAGAAAATTCTAGCACCGCAGCACCAGGCACGTACTGTAAACGCACCTCCCGGAGAGAGAGAAAGCTGTGCGCAACTGGCAAAAACTGGGCCAAAAATCGGCCAAAAACCCAAAGGACCAGCCGCAAATTTAAGCTACAAAATCCGACTTGGAGAGAGAATTTTTCTCTCTCTAAGATTTTCTCTCTCTAGTTTTCTTGTCTTGAAAACTTATGGAATTGTATGTCTTGAATAGCTAATCCCTTGTCTATATATAGAGTCACAAGAGAGGCCCCAAGTTGGTTTAGGATTGGTCTTCCTAATGGGTTTAGGCAATTAATTAGTTTCCAAATCCAATTAGTTAACCAATCTGATAGGATAAACCAAATCCTACTAGATTTCCTAATCTCTAGGATTTCCTAATTCCAATTGAAACTTAAGATTTAATTAATTAATTAAATAATTCTACTTTGTTAATTACTTAATTAACCCTTAGGAATTAATTAAATAATTCCACTTTGTTAATTACTGAATTAACCCTTAGAAATAATTAACCAATTAATTAATTAAATCTACTTATTCAATTAACCCATTACAAAATTATTCGTACCACTAAAGGATTAATTTTGGCACTACCATCCTACACCAGAATTGCATCCGGAACAACTTAATTAAATTATATTCATAATCTCCCCACATCAAAGATATAGTGCTCATTAATATATTAATTTACTGATAAATTAATTAATTAACTTCTTTAATTCTGAGACTAGACCACTCGACCTTTTTACTATACCGCACATAAGTCCACTGGCCGGGTTTAGTATAATAAACATTTTGAGCTCATATCGGGAGCACAATCACCCCGGACGCACCGGTACATGGTTTCCTTTCGACAAGCAGCAGCACACTAAGTAACAAAACACGTGCACCCAACCTACCGAGACTATTGGCCACAATTGACCTCACCCTTTGGCATATCAAAGTACACTATATCTAATCCTCATATCGGCTCGAGTCTAGGGATTAAGAGATAGAATACAAGGAACGATTTGTCGATTAAATCAGAACAAGACAAATCATTCTTAAAGGTCAAGTTCAATATGCCCCGGGCATATCTATATGATTCAATTAGTTTAGACAAACCAATTATCTGAATCATATAATAACCTAAACCGACAGTTTGTCCAAAGCTGTCTCAGTTACGAACCTTATTTATATATTATGTCTTTCAACCAATGATGTGATCTACTGTGTCACACAAGACACCTCATCATCTACTTACATAAAATAAATGGACATATTATGCACAACAAATTATAACCAATACATAAATCGATATATTAATTTGGGAAATTGTACAATACAAGCATAGCTTATGTATTCAACTCCAACAATCTCCCACTAATACTTAAGCTGTGCTTTAAGTATACATCTATCTATAACATCAATACATTTTTCTACTATATGTCTAAAAAAACTGTCATGGCTCTCCTAAGTATATCTGATTCTCATGCCCTCCACGTGAGCCTCAAAGACTTTCGAAGTCAATGTCTTCGTGAATGGATCTGCAAGGTTATCCTCTGATGTTATCTTAGCCACGACCACGTCTTCCCTCTTTACGATGTCTCGTATCAGGTAGTACTTGCACTGTATATGTTTACTCAGCTTGTGGGCTTGTGGTTCCTTCGAGTTTGCTATTGCACCGTTGTTATCATAATAAACCGGGATAGACTTCTGCAAACCAGGAATCACATCTAAGTCCACTAGGAAGTTCTTGAGCCATACTGCTTCTTTTGCTGCCTCTGATGCGGCAACGTACTCAGCCTCCATGGTAGAGTTCGCCACGTATTTCTGCTTGACACTCCACCAAACTATGGCTCCACCTCCCAGAGTAAATACATACCCTGAGGTAGACTTGCTCTTGTCCCTGTCGCCTTGGAAATCTGAATCTGTGTAACCTCGGGGTACCAGCTCAGGTGCCTGATAGACCAGCACTTGGTCCCTCGTTCTGAGCAAATACTTGAGAATACATTTTACTGCCTCTCAATGAACTTTCCCGGGGTTACTCTGATATCTACTTACCATGCTAATGACAGAACAGATATTAGGCCTCGTACACAACATGGCATACATGAGACTTCCCACTGCCGAAGTATAAGGAACAGTCTTTATGGCCTCTATCTCCTCAACAGTCTTAGGGGACAGTTCCTTAGATAGAAACACTCCATGTCTAAAAGGTAGAAAACCTTTATTGGAGTTCTGCATGTTAAAGCGGGCCAGAATCGTATCTATGTATGAAGCTTGGGAGAGCGTTGATGAACATTTCCTATGATCTCGAAGTATCTTGATCCCAAGGATGTGTCCCGCTTCCCCTAAGTCCTTCATATCAAACTGCTTGGATAGCCATGCCTTTATATCTGATAACACTTTCTTGTTGTTTCCAATCAATAGAATGTCATCTACGTAACGCACAAGAAACACCACTGAGTTTCCATCACGTCTGTGGTACACACATTGCTCATCCGAACACTGATTAAATCTAAAAGAATTGACTACTGGATGTTCCAAGATCTGGATGCCTACTTATGTCCATAAATAGACCTCTTAAGCCTGCAAACCTTATGCTCTTGGCCTTTTTCAATGAATCCCTCTGGTTGTTGCACAAATATGGATTCCTCAAGACTTCCATTTAGGAAAGCTGTCTTGACATCCATCTGCCAAATCTCATAGTCTAAATGAGCAGCTATGGCCAAAAGTATCCGGATCCACTTAAGCATGGCTACCGGGGAAAAGGTTTCCTCATAATCGATTCCCTCATTCTAAGTATACCCCTTCGCCACCAGCCTAGCTTTAAAGGTTTCCACCTTCCCGTTAGGTCCTCTCTTACATTTGTAGACCCACTTACATCCAATAGGCTTGAACCCATCTGGCAGGTCATCAAGCTCGCAGACTTGATTGTGGTCTATTGACCCCATCTCAGATATCATTGCCTTACGCCAAGACTCTGCATCTTTATCTTGGATAGCCTCGTTGTAGTTAACTGGGTCAAGTTCAGGCGCACCTGGGACTAGTTCTGAGGCCTCTCCCATGCCAATGAACCTATCGGGCTGTTTTAAAACCCTCCAACTACGACGAGCCACCACCTATGTAGGTGCATCATGTGTGATCTCATGTGCAGTGTGTGGTGTATCTACTTGTGCCGGTGTATCAGGATTAGTAGTTTGTCATCTAAGCTCTTCTAGTACTATCTTATTATTGGGCTTGTGGTCTAAGACATAGTCCTCTTCTAAAAATCTAGCGTTAGTACTAACCTCCACCTTCTGATATTTAGGACTATAGAATAGACCACCTTTCGTTCCCCTAGGATATCCTACAAACAGCATTAACTCTATTCTCGCATCTAACTTAGCCGTATCTGCATTAAGCACATGTGCTGGACAGCCCTAAATTATGAGATTTCTTAGACTGGGCTTGCGTCCATTCCACAACTCTACTGGGGTTGAAAGTACAGTTTTAGATGGTACAAGATTAAGAATATACATTGTCATTTCTAAGGCATATCCCCAGAATGAACTTGGAAAATCACTATAGCTCATCATGGACCTAACCATTTCCATAAGAGTTCGATTCCTCCTTTCTGCTACACCATTCTGCTGTAACGTGCAAGGTGCAGACAACTGAGACTGAATTCCTACCTCACTGAGGTAATCTCAAAATTCATGGGACAGGTACTCTCCACCACGATCTGAACGCAGTGTCTTGATACTCTTACCATGATGTTTCTCCACATCTGCCCGAAACTCTTTGAACTTGCCAAAACATTCGGACTTGTGGCGCATTTGGTAAATGTATCCGTACCTAGAGTGGTCATCCGTAAACATCACGAAATACTCAAATCCCCTCGTGCCTGGACCGTCATAGGTCCACACAAGTCAGAATGAATTAATTCCAATACTTCATTAGCTCTATAACATTTTGCCTTAAAAGGTCTCTTGGTTATTTTACCATCCAAGCAAGACTCGCATGTTGCATAACTGTCAATCTCTAATGAACCTAAAGGTCCATCATTGACCAACCTTTGAATCCTACTAAGGTTTATATGACCTAGCCTGAGATGCCAAAGATAGGTTTAATTCATTTCAGAAGGTTTCTCCCTCTTATTAATGTTAGATACCGAGCTATCTATTTCTATATTTTGCACAACAGGGGAGTTAGAATTAACCCCAAATAAATTGTCAACCAATAAACCAGAACAAATAAGTTTTTCATTTCTTCTAATAAGTACAGAGTCATCAGAAAAAATGAACTTATAACCGTTCTTCAAGAGTTTAGAAACCAAAACCAGGTTTTTTCTAAAACTCGGTACATAAAGACAATTCACTAATTCTAAGCTACAATTTTCAAAAATTAAGCTGACAACTCCCACTGCTTCTACTGACACTCTCGTAGTGCGTCCATGTAGATGTCTAGTTCATCCTCTCTAAGCTTCTGGGTTACATGGAACCCCTGCAAAGAATTACAAACATGGTCATTGGTGCCTGAATCCACACACCAAGTATCTATGGGAATCATCACAAAACATGTCTCAGTAATTAGGGCAGAAACAATCGTACCTTTGAGCTTTGGACAATCCGCTTTCCAGTGTCCTGCTTTACCGCATTTAAAACACTTGCCCTTTGGCTTGCTTTTCTTCGCGATGTCTGGCTTTGCAACAAGTTTCCTGGTGTTCTTCTTCTTCTTATTCTTCTTACCTTTTGGCCCAGAAGAAGAACTCGAAGCCTTTACTGCGACCAAAGCTTGCTTCTTCTCGTGGAAGATGCCTTCGGCCGCCCCCAAATTAGTCAAGAGCTCGGGCAAAGTATAAACCCTTTGCATCATATTGTAGTTGACCCGAAACAGTTCAAAACTAGATGGTAGACTCGGTGGATAATATCTATCTGACTTTCTGGGTTGATTTCTCCTCCCAACACCTCAATTTCATTGATGTTGATCATCATGTGTAGAACATGATCTCTCACCGATCCGCTTTCAGCCATTTTGGTGTTCATTAATGTCCTCATGGCCGCCTGCCTAGTAGTCCTGCCTTGATGTGCAAACATTTTCCTTAGGTGTGCCATCATGTTGAAGGCGGAGACCATGGGATGAAGCTGATGTTGCACCACATTTGACACAGAAGCCAAAATGTAGCATCGCGCCATCTCATCCACTTTTGTCCACCTGCCATAGGCATCCCTATCCTCTAGGGTAGAGTTCTCATCAGGCACTTTGGACATACTTCGGTGAGCACAAACTTATACTGCTCAGCCGTTCGGACAATGTCCAAGTTACGACTCCAGTCGACATAATTGGTTCCAGTTAATTTGTTGTCTTTCAAAATAGCAGCTAAGGGGTTGAATGTCATATCGATTAAACTGGAAAATAAACAAACAATGTTTCAGTTATTTAGCCTAGAATTTTGAAAACATGAAATTCTATTAATTATTGACTTCCCTCAAAATAATAATCTTAATCCACCAACATCTCATCCACCGGGATTCTCGCAAGCCACGCTGTGTGGACGCTTACGCTAACCCACATTCGTTTGAGTAGAACCAAGTTCATTAACCACATTAGCTGACCAAATGATCTATTGATTAATATAGCTAATAGTCGGTGCTTTCAACCATACAAATAATCAGCGTAACCTCTTGGGAGGAATACTGCAGATCGTACACTAAGTGTATGCCATTACGTGACTTCTGAGTTTGTTACCTCAGGATAGTGCGCCTCAGATGGAGAGGGTGTCGCATTTCTTCTAGTTAAACTTGCTCTAGTTATCTTACTCAGAAGTTCATAGTCTAACGATCTCGGGGCTGGACTCATCCGAATGGAGAAAGGCCCTAATGCCAACGCGCAAGTCCGCCCACATCACATATGAACCCGTAATGGTGGCCATGGGAATATTAAACCAACCCGCTCCCACTTAGATTTCCAAAATTAGGGTTTTTTCGGTTTTAACATGCAATTAACTAACCTAAGTTATGTGCAACCATAAAACCAGTTATGCTTTAAAATCATGCATCTAAAATACAACATAAAAATAAAGCATAAAAAATTAAAACGATAATTACGGGAAATAAATACGAAAAATAAATTCCCCGACTATTATGGTTTTAATTGCTTCCATCTTCTGCCTTGATCTAGTGTCCCGTCACGGCACTCGATGGAGAGTGTCTTGAACAGCACACCCAACAGGGCGCGTTGTGCACACGCACAGGCTGCACGAGCGATGCGCGCACCGCCCGCATGGGCTGTGCTTTACAGCAACTGTAGCACGCAGCAGCTACTGTGCAGCAACTGCTGCCGCGCGACCTGCTACCGTGCCTTGGCTGCCGGCGGTCGTCGCCGGCGCCGCCTCCTCCTCCTTCGCTTTTTCCCATGCTATTTGGTCTTCTTGCAATTCATTCTGGGCTTTCCTGGGTTTCTACGAATTAACGATAACCCAAAACCCACGAATTTAAATTGCCCACCATAACACCTTCGATTACAAAAATTAATTCTCCTACTACAACGCTTCTAGGAAAATTAAATAATCGGAACTACATAGATAAAATCCTACTACATATTTAAACTAATCCTACACGGTTTCCAGCACGTGGTTATACTATTACAAACATTCCTAATAAAATCAAATCCGGACATGTCCCGGAGTTGAATTAAAACCCATACAAACGTAACAATAATAGTCCGAATTTCTTAACCACCTGTAAATAAACCATGTAATAAATCGAACAAGCACAAAACCCAAAACCAGGCTCTGTTACAAATTGAAAGGATTGCCACATAGGATCTGGGTTTGCACTTGCTCGATTTACCACGCAACAAAAATTTCTAATTAAAGCGGAATCTTAGAAAAGTACCTTTGAAGCGCGGACTTGGTGATTCTCTTGTATGCCTCAAGACTTTGACTTCACGTTGTGTGGGCAACGAACTAGAATTCAATCGATTAGATAATCACCACAATCAACCTGCTTGAAAATTCTACCACCGCAGCACCTAGCACGTACTGTAAACGCACCGCCCGGACAGAGAAAGCTGTGCGCAACTGGCAAAAACTGGGCCAAAAAATGGCCAAAAACCCAAAGGACCAGCCGCAAATTTAAGCTATAAAATATGACTTGGTGAGATAATTTTTTCTCTCTCTAGTTTCCTTGTCTTGAAAACTTATGGAATTGTATGTCTTGAATAGCTAATCCCTTGTCTATATATAGAGTTACAAGAGAGACCCCAAGTTGGTTGAGGATTGGTCTTCCTAATGGGTTTAGGTAATTAATTAGTTTCCAAATCCAATTAGGTAACCAATCTGATAGGATAAACCAAATCCTACTAGATTTCCTAATCTCTAAGATTTCCTAATTCCAATTGAAACTTAAATTAATTAAATAATTCCACTTTGTTAATTACTTAATTAACCCTTAGGAATTAATTAAATAATTCCACTTTGTTAATTACTGAATTAACCCTTAGGAATAATTAACCAATTAATTAATTAAATCTACTTATTCAAGTAACCCATTACAAAATTAATCATAACACTAATGGATTAATTTTCGCACTACCATCCTACACCAGAATTGCTTCCAAAACAACTTAATTAAATTATATTCATAATCTCCCCACATCAAAGATATAGTGCTCGTTAATATATTAATTTACTGATAAATTAATTAATTAACTTCTTTAATTCTGAGACTAGTACCACTTGACCTTTTTACTATACCGAACATAAGTCATCTGGCCGGGTTTAGTATAATAAAAATTTGTAGCTCATCTTGGGAGCATCATCACCCCAGATGCACCGGTACATGGTTTCCTTTCGACAAGCAACAGCACACCAAGTAACTAAACACGTGCACCCAACCTACCGAGACTATTGGCCACAATTGACCTCACCCTTTGGCAGATCAAAGTACACTATGTCTAATCCTCATGCCCGCTCGAGTTTAGGGATTAAGAGATAGAATACAATGAACGATTTGTCTTTTAAATCAGTACAAGACAAATCATTCCTAAGGGCCAAGTTCAATATGCCCCGCGCATATCTATATGATTCAATTAGTTTAGACAAACCAATTATCTGAATCACATAATAACCTAAACCGACAGTTTGTCCAAAGCTGTATGGGTTACGAACCTTATTTATATATTATGTCTTTCAACCAATGATGAGATCTACTGTGTCACACAAGACACCTCATCATCTACTTACATAATATAAATGGATATATTATGCACAACAAATTATAACCAAAACATAAATCGATATATTAATCTGGGAAATTGTACAATACAAGCATAGCTTATGTATTCAACTCCAACACTTTGGTTCTTCTGAAACAAATTTGGGTTGGCGTAGACGTTCACCCAAACGTGACCTGCGTCAATCCCGGTGTGAGAGATGTCGGTAGGAGATTGTATTGTTTTGAGGATATCAATATTTTCAAAAATGTATACTGAAACTTGACTATTTATTTTTCAGTTTTTGATATGTCGGTCAACCCGTTAGCTGTCATTTTAAATCAGAACAAACTTACGGGTCCAAATTACTTTGACTGGAAACGTAATCTGGACATTGTCCTTACTGCTGAGGGTTACAAGTACATGCTCACTGAGGAGTGTTCCCCTAAGCCCAGCGATGATGCCACCCCTGAGTAGTGAGAGCCATATACGAGGTGGCAGAAGGCTGATGAGATGACCCGGTGCTACATCTTGGCTTCTATATCGAGTGTACTGCAGCACCAACATCAGTTGTTTACCTCAGCCTACGATATGATGCTCAACCTCAGGGAGATGTTTGGACATCAGGGCAGGGCAGCCAAGCAGTCAGCTATGAGGAAACTCATGAATGCTAGGATGGCTGAAGGCATTTCAGTGAGGGATCACATGCTGGAAATAATGAGCTGCATCAATGAGATTGAGGTATTGGGAGGTGACATTGATGGGAAGACCTAGGTCGATATCATCCTCCAGAGCTTGCCCTCCAGATTTGAGTAGTTTCGATTGAACTATAATATGGGCCAGCTCTCATATTCACTTCCTGAGCTCATGATTACATTGGTGTCTGCTGAGGGCCTATTCGCAGAGAAGAAGCAAGCCTTGGCTACTGTTGGTCCCTCAGGTTCCTTTGCTGGGCCCAAAGCCAGGAAGTAAAAGAGGAAGAGAGGCCAGAAAGCTGGAGCTGATCATGAACCCAAGGCAGGCATTGCCAAGAAGCATAAGCTGAAAGGCAAGTGCTTCAGATGTGGCAAAGCAGGACATTGGAAGAAGGATTGCCCAAAGCCTCGAGGTATGTGTAAATTTTCCCTAGTTACTGAGATGTGTTGAGCGGTGATTCCCACAGTTACTTGGTGTGAGGATTCAGGAGCCACTGATCATGTATGCAATTCTTTGCAGGGGTTCCAAGTGACCCGACTGCTTAGAGAGGGAGAATTGCAGGTCTACCTTGGTGATACTACCAGAGTTTCTGTTGTTGCAGTGGGAGTTTTTTGTCTTTATTTTTCAAACTCAGTTTTACATTTGAGAGATTGTTTATATGTATCCAGTTTTCGTAAGAATTTGCTTTCAGTTTCTAAACTTATTTTGGATGGTTATAAGTGTGCTTTTTCTGATGGATCTGTTTTTATTAGAAAAGGCCAGAAGCTTATATGTTCCAGTACTTTAGTTGATGATCTGTTTTTAATCAAAACATACTCCTCTGTAATGCAAAACACAGAAACTAATAACTCATCACCGAATCATAGTAAGAGAAAGGAGTCTTCCCTTTTGCGTCAAACTCATCTTTAGCACCTGAAAATCGGTCACATCAACCTTAGTAGGATTCAAAGGTTGGTCCATAATGGGTCTTTGAACTCATTGGATATTGACAGCTATCCGACCTGTGAGTCCTGTTTGGAGGGTAAGATGACCAAGAGGCCTTTCAAGGCAAAGGGGTATAGGGCCAAAGAGGTTTTAGAGTTGATTCATTCTGACGTATGTGGGCCTATGTCAGTTTAGGCTAGAGGTGGTTATAAGTATTTTGTGACTTTCACGGATGATTACTCTAAAAGTATGGATACATATACCTGATGCACCACAAGTCTAAATGTTTTGGCATGTTCAAAGAGTTTAAGACTGAGGTGAAGAACCAACTGGGTAAGAGTATCAAGGACTTGCGATCTGTTCGCGGTGGTGAATACCTCTCTAGTGAATTTAGGTCCTATTTGTCGGAGGAGGGTATTCAGACCCAGTTGTCTGCACCTGGCACACCCCAGCAGAATGGTGTAGTAGAGAGGAGGAACAACACTGTTATGGACATGGTTAGATCGATGATGAGTTATAGTGAGTTGCCTACCTCATTTTGGGGTTATGCCTTAGAGACAGCGTGTTATCTCCTTAATGTCGTGCCATCTAAATCTGTGCCTACAACACCCCTAGAGTTGTGGACTGGGTGAAAGCCTAGTCTAAGACATCTCAGGATTTGGGGTTGTCCAGCACATGTGCTCAAGGCAGATGCAGGCAAGTTAAATTCGAGATCAAAAGTTATGCTATTTGTAGGCTACCCCAAAGGAACGAGAGGTGGTCTATTTATAGTCCTCAAGATCAAAAGGTGGTGGTAAGCACCAATGCCAGATTTCTTGAGGAGGACTATATTTTAGATCACAAGTCAAGCAGCAAGGTAGTATTGGAAGAGCTTAGAAATCAGTCCATTATTCCAGATGCACAAGTACAGGAAGACACATCACAAGAGACCGCACACACTATCATAGATGATGCTCTTACACAGGCTATGCCTCCTCGTAGTGGAAGGGTTGCTAGACAGCCCGATAGGTATATGGGTTTGGGTGAGTCTTCAGACTTTATCCCTGGTGCTTATGAACCAGACCCAGTTAGCTACAATGAGGCTCTCCAGAAAAAAGATGCAGATTATTGACAGAGAGCGATGATTGCTGAGATGAGTTCTATGGACTGAAATCAGGTCTAGGAGCTGGTAGACCTTCCTGATGGGTTTCGACCTATTGGGTGCAAATGGGTCTATAAGCGAAATAGAGGATCTGATGGGAGGGTTGAGACCTTCAAGGGTAGGCTTGTGGCGAAGGGGTATACTCAGAAAAGGGGTATCGCTTATGAGGATGCCTTTTCCCCGGTAGCTATGCTTAAGTCGATCCGGATTCTCTTGCCCGTAGCTGTTCATATGGACTATGAGATTTGGCAGATGGACATCAAGATAGCTTTCCTTAATGGAAGTCTTGAGGAGACCATCTTTATGCAGCAACCAGAGGGTTTCATTGTTCAGGGCCAAGAGCACAAGGTATGCAGGCTTAGGAGGTACATTTATGGACTTAAGCAAGTATCCAAATCTTGGAACATCCATTTTGATGAGGTTATCCAGTCTTATGGATTCACCCAGTGTCCAGATGAGCAGTGTATTTATCGCAGGCATGATGGTTATACGGTGGTGTTTCTCATACTTTACGTAGATGACATCTTTCTGATTGGTAACAGTAAGAAGGTGTTGTCAGACATAAAGGCATAGTTGTCCAGGCAATTTGATATGAAAGATTTGGGAGAGCCTGGACATATCCTTGGGATCAAGATTATTCGAGATCGTAGGAGGCATTCTCGGACTCTCTCTCAGGCATCCTATATAGACACGATTCTGGCCTGTTTTAACTTGCAGAACTCCAAGAAGGGTTCACTACCATTTAGGCATGGGGTGCATTTGTCTAAGGAGCACTGTCCCAAGACTGCTGAGGAGATAGATGCCACGCAGGCGGTACCCTATGTTTCTGCAGTGGGTAGTCTCATGTATGCTATGTTATGTACGAGGCCTGATATTTGTTTTGCCGTTGGTATGGTTAGCAAGTAACAGAGTAACCCTGGGTAGGCTCACTGGGTGGGAGTAAAATGCATTCTCAAGTACTTGCACAGGATGAGATATTATGTCTTAGTTTATAGAGCGCAGGAGCTTGTACCATTGGGTTACACAGATTCGGACATTCAAGGTGATATGGACAAGAGTAAGTCTACCTCTGGGTTTATGTTTACTCTAGGAGGTGGAGCCATAGTATAGCGGAGTGTTAAGCAGAAATGCTTGGCAAACTCCACCATGGAGGCTGAGTACGTTGCCGCATTAGAGGCAGCGAAATAAGCTATATGGCTCCAGAGCTTCCTGATGGACTTAGATGTGGTTCCTGAGTTGCCTCGGTCTATCACAGTTTACTCCGATAACAATGGTGCAGTTGTTAACTCGAGGGAACCACTAGCCCATAAGAGAGTAAACACATAGAGTGCAAGTACCACCAGATACGAGAGATCGTAAAGAAGGAAGACGTGATCATGGCCAAGATAGCATCAGATCACAACCTTGCAGATCCTTTCACAAAGCCATTGACCCCAAAGGTCTTTGAGAGACATGTGGAGGGCATGGAAGTCAGATTATTGAGGGAGCCATGTGAGTGAGCTTAAAAGTGTTCTGTAAATTTCATTATGACAGTAGTGTAATAGCGGGTTGGACAGTTTTTGTACTTCTTAGCATAGCTTTGAGTATTAGTGGGAGATTGTTAGTTTTGAAAACAGAAAAGCTATGGCTTGTATCAAAAACTAATATCCATAGATGAAATATCATTTTGTTTCAGTATTAAATTGTTCCATTATATCATAGAACTAGATAACGGGGTGTGGAAAGACACAGTAGATACCTTTATTGGTTAAAGTATTGATATATTAAAAGTATGTTCATAACTGAGATAGTCTGAATATACTATCGGTATAGGTTATCGTGTGGTTTGGAAATTGGTTTATCTAGACTAATTAAATCACACGGATAGGCCCGGGGCATATTGAGCACTACCAGTTTGGATAGAATTGACTTATACTGATTGGCGTAGTTAATTCGGTCCTAGTATTCCGTCTCTCAATCTTGAGATTGGGTTGGGCGTGAGAATTAGATATTGTATGCTTTGATGTTCCAAAGAGTGCGGTCAATTGAAGCCTATACCTTGATAGGTTGGGTATACGGTGTTTAGCTTCTTATGTGCCGTTGCTAGTCGGAGGAATCCATGTACCACTTCACCGGGTTGATGGTGCTCTTGAGATGAGCTCGTAAGGTTTAGTAAACCCGGCCGGTGGACTTTATGTCCGGTATAATAAGAAGGTCGAGTGGTACTAATCTCGGATACCAAGAAGTCGGTGAATTAGTTTCTCAGTAAATTGATAAACCGACGAGCACTAGATCTTTAATGTGGGGAGATAGAAGAAAATATAGTGGTGCGATGTAAAGTCATTTTTGAGCGGTATTCCACAATTGGTCCGTTAGTGGTACGACTAATTATGCTTTTGACTAATGGATAAAGTGGATTAATTAATCCTAAAGGTTTAATTAATATTTGATTGACAAAGTGAATTAAGAAATTTAATTCTATATGAATTAATTAATCCAAAGGGTTCGATTAAATTAAATTAACGAAGTGGGTTAAAGATTTAATTCAAAAGGATCGATTGAAGTTGACTAGTCAAGGAAAGACTAAGGGGTCAACGAAAGTCAAACTAAAAGGCCCAACTCAAAAGCCCATTAGGTCTCCTTAGAAGCTCACTATAAATATCCCTTGTTAGGCAATTTACAAGACATTAGAAACCTTAGAGGAATTTGCCTAGTGAGAGAAAGCTAAGTCTAGAAAGAGAAGATCTCAACTTTCTTAGTAGCATTTCTTTCGAAGTCGACTTTGGAGCGTTCTTCTTCGAGAATCCTAAAAGCCCATAACCTAGAGAATCCTAGATCACCATTTTTGGAGTAAAAAGCTGCTGCCTTTGATTGGTTTTCTCGGCCGGCGTTTGGTTTATTTTCGAGGCGGCGGCTTTGCTCCTTTTGAAGTGGGTTTATTAATTATTATTGTGTTGATCCTCTAGCTTGATCTTCTTAGATTGCTAGAGTCTAGATCTACGAGCAGGAATACATTCCAGACACTTTTGGTGTGGATTTTCAGATTGGGTTAAGTTCCCCGGCTAAATCTGTTTTTTCAGATTTGAGTGATTCTTGAAGTGGGTTTCTTGGGATTTCTTTGTTTTGCCTTAGGCTACTCCGTAGACACTACCTCACACTATTTCGGAGTCGAATTGGAGTTATTCTTCGGATTTCAAGTGGATTTAGCAGCCAGCGGTAAATAAGTGCAGTAATCTTCAGGCAACGATCTGTTGAGGATCTGACGAGTTTTTGGAAGTGGATCTCATGTGGATCTCTTCCTTAGTGTCTTATCTATCTTTTGGATAGTCACCCACACGATTTCGAGGTAGAGACGAAGTTGTTATCGGGATTCTCTCATGATTGGTCCCGGGCGGTAAACAGCAGGATTTTCAGTTTTTGGTTTTCTATTTGCCAGGGACTTCGCTACAAAGGTATAATCTTTGAACTTTCTGCTTTAATTAAAGATTGTATCTTTCATGTCCCGGTTAATAAATTACATAAGTATAAGCCTAGATCCATTCATGGGAAAATGAATTTGAGCCTGAGCTTTGTCGAAAGCTTCCGATTCTGGAATGCATTGCACGAAAGTGAGGTTTTCGATTTAGCCCGGGCTTGTTCTATTTTCCTTCAAGTGGTACAACTAATGATGTGTTGGATTAATTAGCAAAGTGGATTAAATAAATTACCCTTGGGTTAATTTAATATTTAATTGACAAAGTGGGTTGTGGAATTAATCCTTCGGGCTAATTGGAGTTAACTAGTCTAGTGAAGACTAAGAAAGTCAACGAAAGTCCAACACTAAAGACCAACTCAAAATCCCACTAGGTCTCCCTTGATGCTCCTTATATTTAGTTAATGTTAGGCACTTCAAGAAATTAAGAAACTTGGAGGCAAAGTTGCCTAGAGAGAGAATGAGTAATCTAGAGAGAGAAATTCATCTTCCTCATTGAAGTTTTCTTTTGAAATTGACTAAGGATCCTTCTTTTTCAATAAAACTTGGTCCTTAAGAGCTGCCTGAATTTTTTTCTTCACTGCCTTTAGATTTTTTGAATGTCGCTCATTTTTCTTGTTCGGCGGCGCCGATTGTTTTTTTCGGCGAGCTGCGGATCAGACTCCAGCACGCAAGATCCTGAGTTAGGTGTTGATCACGATCATTTTTATTGTTGATTCACCGCATTTTTTATCCAGATCGTGGATAGGAGTTCCGGCAGTTCACGGTGACACACGACAGCACACGGTGGCTGGCGGCAGGCTTCTAGGCTAGCTTCTGTCAAAGATTTGTCAAGTTTTTTGAAGAGGGTTTCTTTTGGATTTCTTATTTAGTGCCTTATCTATCCCGTAGATAGTCGCCCCAACGACTTCGGGGGTTTTCGGAGTCATTCGGGATTCGATAATGGTATTCGCATTTCAGGAACTGTTTTCTTTATTGTGAGGGACACGCTTCAAATGTATAATCTTTTGTCTTCCGTTTTAAATTAAAGATTTAAATTTTAGCATCGTTTTAATGAATCGAATATGTATAAGCCTAGATCCGTTCAGAGGAAATGATTTTAGAGTCTGGGCCACATCGAAAGTTTCTGATTTTGGAATGCATAGCACAAAAGTGAGATTTTCTATTTAGTCCAGACCAGATCTGTTTTCTTCAGAGATCACATTTCCATACAAATTCTACTCATAAGATATTGATTAGAAAAAGCATGCAGGGTGTTTCGAACAAGATTTTAAGAAGAGGGTATAAGGCTTATGGCTAGAAAATGGTGGTTTGACAATCCAAATAACTCGACTTTTGTATAAATACTTCGTACAAAGCTTCATATTGGGTTCTTTCACTATATTTATATGAGGGTACAGGGCTTAGATGTCACTCACTTCCCCAGTTGGATCACAAATATATATGCATACATATATTTTATTATATATATTTTAAAGGTTTAGGGCTTCAATATCCTTTACTTCTTCATTTAGAATATGTGTAATTTATCAAGAATCCCTTTTATGCACATTAGCCATTTCAACATTCAAACCGCAATCGAGTTTGTTTGGCGGTTATACGTATGGCAAGTCAAGGAGGAAAGGTTAAGAGGTCTAGTGTAAGTGGCTTAATTCAAAGAAGGGTTAGGGTTCTAGGGGATGTTCTTAAAGTTCACTGTGTTTGGGGGGGGGGGGTCAGAAAAGAGGGCAATTCATATGTTTCTAATGTTTTTCATCATTTCAACATTTCATAGCAGAACAAGATAGAGACATGTATACTTTTCACAAATTCTAGATATTCTTCCGACAGAAGGTATTCACACACAACAAAGAGTAGGTAGTAAAAGATCACTTACAAAGGCTCAATTATACTCAATCAAATAGACTAGGCAAAGTATGAATAAACCAGAAAATGATTCATGGACCTTGTTCCAGACTTATTATTGCTCCACCCACATCCAGTCATCATGCTTACTGAAATTGAACTTGTCATAAAGGGTCATTTGGACTATACAAATAGTTGTAAAACACAATCTGGGTTAGCAAAGATATTTAAATACTTATTCAGGTGTAAACAGACTTTTAAACATAACAGCAAGTTTGATGTCTTACCTGAGGCTACGTTTATATATCTTTCCTGAAAGCATAATTGTTATTCTTGAGTTATCCCTTTTTCCCACACCTTTTATCACTACCCCGCCAATTTTGACAAAGTGGTGCTATCATTATATTTTTCCTACAAATTAATGCTTGTGTGGCATAAAAATAGTGATGTGAATGGGAGTAATTCCACCCTTCCAATTGCAACTACACAAGGCGAATCCTTCATCAATACTGGGTTGTGCGGTATGAGCGGGCATATTAACGAAATTGCTAAAAGAGAAATATGCGGTTTAAAGTGCTCATGTTTGTTGATGTCCACAGCATGTTTCCTCTGTACCACAGCTCTTCTCGCATTATTGCAAAATACTGGCCAGATTTGTCATCACTAAACATTAACATGTCAACTAAGCTTTTAAGGAAAACTAAACTACGGATTATTAACAATGTTATGGTATTTTGGGTTGCCTCCCAGAAGCACTGCATTTACAGTCTACAGCCAGAATCCAAGTCTTTTGTGGTCAAATTTCTCTCAGATGTGCCTGATGTCAGGGCAGGTGGCTTCACAAGTTTCAGCCGATTGGTTTGGATCCTTTCCAGAGGGGTTACCAGATTTTGATTGTGCTCTTTTTGATCGACGCCTTTGTCTTTGCACTTGCTTTCCAACATTGGATGCTCATTCTTTTTTTATTTCATCAGTTAGGATGCTTCTTAGGACTTCCTGCAGTCCCTTAGTGTAGAAGATTACTCCCAGATCAGGATTATTTGTGCATTCAAGAACTTCTTCAGATTTCTCCTATTGAAGACCAATGGCCTTTCTGTGGTTCTCAATATCTAGGGATGTTTCCGTCATTGAAATACTCTTTTCCTGATAGGGCCATCCCTTCTTAACCAACAGGTCCTTTAACTGTTCGGAATGTTTAGGCGCGTATAGAATCAACTTAGTCGCACACTCTATCATTTGAGTCTTACCCATAAATCCTAGAAATTTATACCTTGTGGATTCAACTTCCCTCCATATTGCTTTTCCTTTACCGTGTAACTTGTCCCTTACTTCCATGTTTTTTCTCTCCGAACCCTTCTTTCGATCAGCTGATTTTCTCATACAACACTATACTCAGGTTCTCCTGACACCAACTGAGAAGAAAATCAAATCACACAAGGGCTACCTTGCTTCTTGACAATGGTACGAAAAATTGAGTGTGAAAAACACACCAAAATAAAAACCTAACTTCCACACTAAGGGTTTCCAAGACCCCATTGTGAAGTGTATTAGGTGTCGATCCCACAGAGAGCAACTAAGCCATTGCAAGATTCAATTTTTTTTTTTTTTATTTAATGGGCAGGGAAACATATACAACCAAGCTAATAATTAACAAAGCACAAGATTAGGAAATAGGGTTGAGTTTGAAGAGGAGATTCCGCCACCATTTAAGTTCGGGTTGTGTTGTATTATAGTGGATAGGTGCTATTATATCGAGTTCATTCCCAGCTTGTCATTTTAACCTGTGTTTGTAGTTTGCGAGTCTCAATTTCTCTCAGATAAAAGAAGGAATTCCTTCTAATTACGTTTGCCAAAGGGAATAGGAATAGGCAATCTCAGTCCAGCTATGAACATACAAGGAAAACAACTACGGTACTAAAATCCAATGATAAGTAAGCAACAACCGCCCAATAAATATATTACAAAAGAAATTGGACAATACAACAGCACCCAGTACTGAAGACTGATAAAAAATCTACTGTGCGTATTCAGTGGTGGGGAGTGGCGACGAGTCAGCGGCACAACCTAGCGAACGGCGGACTTCTTCACTGGACTACGAGCAAGAAGGAAAGTGCTGCTACAAGGTCCGATTCCACCGACCTAAGCTCATCCAGGCCTTTCTCTCAAAGATGGAGCTTAGCACTCCATTGATTCGGGCTCACAACCCAGCAACCAATAAACCCTAGCTCGAGAAGTACTCAAGAAGACTTACAAGCGGCTGAAATGAGAAGTGAACAAAAGTTGCCGTTAAGGGCTTATCTCTGGGTATTTATACTCGTTACAAATTAGGGTTGTGATTAGTTACAAAGGTGGGGTTAAAATGGTAATTTTAATAAAAGCTAGTCTTAGACATTGGTTAACAGCTTGCCTCTTCCCGCCATTTGACTATTCAGTTCAGCAAACTTATGCAATAAGCTTTTTTGGCTAGTTTCCAAACAAAAGTGTGCTTGGATTCATCACTTTTACCATTAAATCCACAAATAACCAACATAAACATGGGAAATTATAGGAATAACAGAAATTCCTTACTCAAATCGTTGATTAGCTGCGTGAAAGGCCACAATAAAAGTGATGAATCTCGTGCACTCCAGTACAAGGACTCCTCATGGTGATGGACTTCTCTTTCGCGAATGTCAATACTTCTTTGAGGAGTTTTAGTTTGATTAAACTTGTTGTCTGAGATTAAACTCTAAGGGTCTATTTGAACAAAATTCAACATCTAATCTTAATAGAATAAGTACTTATTTTATTAAGTGTGTTTGATAACGCATATTACCATGTTTGAATGAAATAAGTTGTCTGAATCTGTTAATTATAATATTTTTCCTTCTAATTAAGTGATTCTTATATCACTTAACACTGAACGCTGAACACGATCAGTGTTTAGTTTTAAGTAAATTTTTTTTAATGCCAATGTTATCCTTCACCTTCTATTTCCTTTTACTTTTCTTTTGAGTTGTCCTCCTCCTATGAAATCTCTCTTGTTCTCTCCTCCCTTCCAGGACTATCTCTCTCTCTCTTGGTGCCCCTTCATTCTCACGCTTTTCTCGAACTGCATCTTGCATGTGGTTTTTAGGCATCAATTCAAGTGAAAGGTAAAAATCCCCTATTGGAGTATGTGTGAATAATGAATCTTTTGGAGAAAAATGGAGACCGGAAAAGGGATTTCTCAACAGGAACTCAAGTTCTAAAATTTGTTTTATTCTAATTGATGGTTTTCATTAAAAAAAAAAATGGTGCAGTCAAATAGGTATTGAATTCTTTCTTTTTCAGTGTTTAGATAATCGTGATTATGGCTCGAACAAATCGCTACATTTCTTTCAAATCTTGTTATTGTTTAAACTTGAAAATTTTTTTTTTTTTGGATAATTTTTTGTGCCCTCCTTGTGGTGGCTACAGTGGAACATTTGTAATCATCTTTTATTATCTGCTTTTTAATTTCATCATGAGTTCCAATATTTGGGGATGGATGAGAAATGTAAAGTACAAAATTTTAAGATCCAGTTCTTAATTGTTGATTGAAAAATATTTTTCAAAACAAAGACGGGACTAATGGAAGTAGATAAGGAATAGTTGAGATGCGATTCTACAAAGTCTCCACATTATTTGCGGATAGAATGCAACTATCAGTGAAAATTATGATCTATTTTGCAGAAAGAATGAAAGTATTATGATATGGATTTCTAGAAATTAGAATAAACTAATATCTCATTTGCAAAATTGAACATTTCAGAATATTTTGGCATTTGATAAATTATATGGTCTCGCCTTTGATTTATGCTTATTTATGCGAAGAAAATAGAAAGGAATGATGCAAAGAAAAGAAAGAATGAACTTGGAAGTTTGGATCCCTTTTTCTCTTGAACCATAAGAGAGTATCACAGAGTATATTATTAACCACAAAAATGAATACATAAGCAAATCAAACTACGTACTTCTCTATGTGAAGCCTTATACACAAGTATTGAATTCTAGCAAATGTTTTGTGGGCATCTGGATTGAATTTTAAAAATAATGATAAAATTATAATTGAAATTTTATGTATTTTTTTATTGATAAAATTTAATATAATTAAATTTATATAATTATTAAAAAATAAATATTTTTTTATGAATTGACCAAATGGTAAAAATAGTCATAGTAAGACATCAGACATATAGTGTTATCAAATAGTTAAATTTCATTCAGTATTCATATTCAGACATGCACACTTTTTATTTTTAGTCATTCAAATTCAGGCACTTATTCAATTCAAAATTCAGACTTCAGATTTCAAAATTCAACCCTGAAATTAAGTTTTATCAAATGGAGCCTTAGAGTTTTTGTGCCACTCAACTTCTTCCTTTGAATTTGGTTGAAAAATCCACATCCAAATCATCTTTAAAAGAGTCTTCATTTGATTAGGACTCCTCCTAGGATTGAAATTCTTCTTTAGAGCATTCTAGAAGTCCTCAAGTTTAGCCGGCCCTTCAAGAGCCCTTCTTCCTCCGAGATTTGACAATATTTTGACTTTCACTTATTCTTATTGAGCTGGGTTTCTTCTGTTTGACTTCGCCTCATCTATTACAATTAATTAAAGACTAAAAGCCTAACATTGGGCCAAAATAAATACAAGGCCGAATAAACATTAAGTTCGCCAAAATTATTAACTAGAGAGGAAAACAAAATAAGGCCTAACACTTGGGCCAAAATTATTCAATGCCAACAATAGACTATATGGTCGAAATTCCTTCAAGCAAATAAGAGATTGGGCTACTGATGAGAATCATTTTACATATATTTTCATATTTTTTAGCACAGTTTTAAGCTTCCTATAGATAGATTCTTATTCTATTCATGAGTCAAGTATACTAGTCACAGCTTTATTTGTGCATTGCAGGAGAATTATGGATGAAATAAAGATAGTAGAAAATCGCATTAAGAACTAAGCATTTGGAGCGAAGCTGAAGATTGTCAAGGTAGCAGATGAAAACTTCTCTTAAGCGTGAGAGACATGATGTCTAGTTAAATCAAACGTTTGGTGAAAATAAGCTGAAGACATCCAGTTCACGACATCGTCTCATGGATGCGACGAAGACAAAATGGAGTTAACACGGAGATGAAGTAGCAGATACTGGACGAGAAGAGATCATGACTTGCGAACAATAGCGTCTACGAAACGTGACAAGCTGACGGCCAACAAACGCCAGTGTCTAGTGAGCGTGAGAAGATGGCGACCCAAAACTGCAGCGTCTGAATAAGCTAAGTCCACCCGACCAATGCACATGATCGTGACAGAACACTTCCAGGTGACGCTCAGCAGAAGCCAACGTCTGTTGAGCATTCGATGACCATCACCAGCACAGGTAGCAGGCAGATACCCAAAAGGATATTTAGTACACACGGCACGAGCTGTGGGCAGGACCAAAAGAGACAAATAGTACATCATCACGAGCTATGATCCTGCTCAAGGGGACAAATAGTACACCCTCATGAGAGAAACATGCTGAAGAAGGACAACCAATACACTGTTGTAAGTTGCTTTAATGACCTGTGAATAATGTAAGTTACTTTTACGGCTATGTCAGCTAGCTGCGTCTTGGAAGATACCATCTTGCAAAACATAGCCCCGAAGCAAAATTTTGAAATTCCGAAAATATCCATCCTACATTTCCTTTCTTAGATTTGTCTATAAATAGATGTAGGATGCTCAAACTTAGGGGAGTTTGGAGTTTTTTCCATTGTAACCTTTACTTGGGTTGTTTTATTCGAAACTCATTTTCTTTTCATTCATGTATTTTTTTATTGCTAAGAACCGATAAGGTTCTAAGCATCTTGTAGGATTTTCACTCTTCTAATAAAATAAAGGCAAGGTGAAAGTTTCATTTACAAGATGTGCACTAAATTGGATTTAATATGTGCGCTTCTGCTTGCGTATTGACATGCTCTTGTCGTTGTATAAGTTTTAGGCGAACACTTAAAAATAAAAATTATAATAAACAAAACAAACTATAGTACTTAAGATTTAATTCCCATGAGAAAGTTGTAATGATTGAAGTGCTTGTGTGGGTACAATTCCTCACTTACTATGAATTTAGTAGTTTCTATAACTAAAAGCTAACAAAAACAAAGGGTAAAAGTGTAAATTCAAGTGTCATGAAAATAAAAAAACTAAATAAAATTAAATGAAGATAATGAAATAAAGGCGGAATCACACTTCTTAGATCAAAGGGATACTACCAAGCAAGAAAATGAGAGTCGCGATTACGATCACAAAGATAGACATGCATAGCACGACATAAAAGAAGATAGAGAGCCAAGAATCCATCTCATGTTTAGCATCAATCAAATGAATACATCGTTACAAGAAAACTAAACAATCAACTTCATTTAAACCATTAGCTAAATAGGGTCGTCAATCCTATTCAACTAACACTCCTTTACCATGAATTCCAAACGAAGATTGAGTCACATGATACTAGAAAAAGATCATACATCTACAAATAAGTAAATTAGGGAACATTAGTCTAGAATCAAGGAACAATAATTCACCAATCCATGAATAAATTCATCACTATTTGTTTCATGAAAGCTAAAACAATACACCAAATAGCAACACAATCTCAATTATATTAAACCCACTTGATAATACTCAAGGAAAACCTTAGATTCAAAAAAAATAAAAGATAGTCATGAATAGAACAACCATAGAAATCTCTTTTCATAAGCAAAGGTTACACTTTTTATCAACCAACATGATAAAAGTTTAGACACTACTTGAATTCAATTAGCAAGGTGTTTATTCACCAAATATCTTGAGATTTACCATATATCCTTGGATTTTCATTGCCCCCTATCACTTAGAAGGGTGGAATTCGTAGAAATCTACTTAGAACAACATGGTTCTAAGAGAATTCATCTACTGTGTGAGAAAAAAGGTGTAGAAATGTTTGTCTTCTCCACAAAGCTACTCTCTAGAAAAACCTACTAAAAGAGTGATTGTATGTGTTTTACAAAGGGCCTTGGCCCTTAAGAAAGAGGTATGAGGGCTAAAAATGGTAAAGTACATTTTTAAACACGCTAAGGGTAATTTGGAACATTCAGCATCTTTTTCTGGGAGGCATTAAGGTGGGGCGTCAAACGGTCATTGGTCTTGGACTTTCCAGCTCACTTTTACTCTTTTCCAAATTCTTCTATTTAATCTCCATTTATTCGTGTTTTATTCTCGTTTTTAGCAAAAATCTTCAAGTTTCTTCCCAAATCTCCAACATATCTTTTTACTACAAGATCATGCAAATCCAACTATATGTGAATTGAAAGCTCATAAAGATATCATATTCATTGAAAACCAACTAAAAATAAGCTAAACATGCATGATTTTGTGTCATAAAAAGTTATATTTTAGAGTCACGTCACGCATATCATTATTCACGTGCACATTATTCCTTACATTTAGAATCATGTGTGTAGGTTTTCTCTATCGGTTGATTAGTGGTTAACCTTGTTATAAAATCTGATAAGCACATCTAGTACTTGGGCTTTTATTGATTTCGGTTATGGTCGCTATGATGTCTTCGAGTTCTCTACTTAATTTAACTGATTGAGCAAGGAGTGAGGTGCTGACAATTTCAGTCTTCATCATGAAAATGTGTTATGCCCTTTGGGAGTAGGGTGGAAGCAGGGTCTAATCCTTGTAGAGAGATCTTAAGTGATGATACCTTAGGATCTGTTGGCTGAGTGAAAGCTCTATGTCCTGGTGTGCGGTTTTCATAGCGAGGAGGTCAGTTCATCTGAGAATAACTGTGCTAGGTAGAGTGTTTAGAGTAAATAGGGATTTCACAGTTAGGTGATAGAGTATCCGTGGAGTAAGTGACACAGGTGTTACACCAAGCGAGCCGATTTTGAATATTCTTCACTTTATTATTTCTGGTCTTGACTGTTAGAGAACTTTAACTTTGTTCGACGTAAAAAAGCCATTATCGAAGCCTCTGATTTTGGCAAGGAAATGGAAATCCTATTTTTTATCGTTGTTTCTTGTTTTGTGACTTATTTTCCCTGTTTTATACCTCATCAACTGCTTATACTTTACTGCTTTCTTACTTACTATATTTTACTGATTTTCTAACTTGTGCAGCAGAATTCTACCCCCACTCTCTATGGGATCGACACCTTTTACTATTTTTTGTTGTGGTGTGTGGTTAAATATAAATATTAATTTTGTATAGTACAAGATAGTAAATCTGTTATCAGCTGCAAAATATTAAAAACAATAGTTAAATAAATGGGTTGAAATATAAATAGAAACGAAAGAGTGGGGGGTTTAAGTGATGTTTTTATGATCATAACACATCCCCCCCCCCTTCTTGAAAAGGAATTGTCCTCAAATCTTGAGAACTTATATAACACAAGGAAGGCAAATGTGTTAGCGAGATATGATCCAAAACGCCACATTCCTTTACTTGGACCTTGTGTGGACTGATTTCAACTTTAAATGCCGAGGGCAGTTTTGTCCATGTCAAGCTTTGACTTCTCAAATTCTGTACAAGAAAATAAAAACATGTTAAAAAATCAAATGTTAATTTGAAAGTAGGTTTTACAAATTTAGGTAGAGAAGTTAAAGTTAGTGGTAAGTTTAGTAAACTCTAGGTAGGGAACCGAGTGGGTTGGGTGAGACTTGCGGTTTCCTTTGTAGGGGTTCTCTTGGTTTGCTTGGGTACTGATGCGAACCTAGGGCCGCCATGGGCATGATTGATATTTATCTTCCAACTGATGAAGTCTAAGATATTCACAGGTGAAAATCCAGCCTAAATTTAGCCCAAATTGCAGATTTTATCATGTTAAAAGACACTTGGGCCAATATATGGGTCAAGCCCTTCAAAAAACCATGAACATATGTCACATGACATCAATATGCATGTTTAAAATTCAGGACATGCCTAGTTACGAAATTCCTCAGGGAGAGCTGATTTATGTTGGTGTATATGCCCTAATGAGGGCTATTTATGTAAATAAACTTTGAGGGTTATTTATGTAAATAAGACATTTGTCGTTTGATTGATTATTTATCTGATGAGTTAATTTCATGAAATTATATTCTTGTGCATATTGAATTTTATGAAATCGATCTGCCAAAAGAAACATTCCATGGACTGTTAGATCATGAGTGATTCTTTTGAGTAGTACTCGTACGAGGATCCTTAGACCAGAAATCACTGCATAGTCTTAGGTGAATTAGAGTGTGCTTTGACATATGCCTAACGGGACCGTAACAGGTTGCCAAGTACGGGTATGATTGGGTACACTATGAGTCACGCTAAGGTATGTAGGTGAAGTGATGGGACTACAAGTCTCTCTTAAATGAGAGATGATATCTTGGCCGCTTGATAGTGAACTGAGAAGTGCATGGCCGTGCCCAAGAAATGATAAGGGTTATCATTTGCTTGATTAAGTTCAGTGTCACTAAGAGATCAAGTAAAACATTTAGCTATATAAGGATGATTGGTTCCATGCCTTATGCTAAACTGGATATCAATGTAGAGGACATTACGTAGTATACTCGGAAGGTTGTGTTGAATCACCATTCGACCCTCCGTTCTGAATTGTGTAGTCATTATGTCTTGCTAGAGACCACTAATGATTTATGGATTAATTAATGAGATTAATTTATTCATTGTCAATTTGGAATGGGCCTACAGGATCGCACATAAGTGAGTTCGATGAGTCAGAATTAATTAAATTGCCTGTTCTAAGTATAAGAGTTATACTTAAATAGATAATATTTAATTAAATGGTTTAATTAAATATTATTGAAGAGTTTTATGGTATTAATTAAAAGTTAATTAATTACCTGGGAAGAATTGAGTTGAGCTGATAAATCAAGGGACCTAATTGTGAATTAAGGTTCTTGACCCATCAGCCTGATCCATGGATCAATGGGTTGATCCATGGTGTTGGTTAAACCCAACTCAGTAAATAATTAATTAATTATTATTAATTATTAATTATTATTTATTAATTAAAACAGATACTTCTCAAATCTGAGAAGTATCTGGAGTCTGTTAAAAACGTTTTAACAGACTCATTTTTTTTAAATATACCTTTTGAAAAATTTTTACAAAAACAGACTATCAGACTTGAGAATAAACGTTCCTCCAGAAACTTATTCTTCCCAGAGAGAAAAAGGTTTTCTCTAAACCAGGCAAATTTTGGGGCTAGCACCGGTTCTGAGAGAACTCCAGTGCAAGAACGTAGAGACAATTCGCTTGAATTGTTCTGTGGTGGTGAACGCAATCTTCCCAAAGGATCCAGGCGGCTGCACAACCGATTACGCGTCGAGGGTAAGACCCGAATCCTTTAGTGTTTAGGAATTCCGCCATTTAATTCAGAATTAAATGCCTAAACGCATTCCAACAGTGGTATCAGAGCCTGGTTAATTGTTTTAATTAAAAATGTTTTAATTAAAAATTGGGTATAAGTTTTTTTTTTTTTTTTTTGAAAAACGGTTTTAAAGAAAAAAAAAAATGTTGCTGTTGAAGGTCGCCGGATTCTGGGAATGGCTCGCCGGAATTGTTCCGGCCGGCCGGAAGTTCGCCGGGAAATCGCGAACTGCACAAAAATTGGATTTTGGCCTGAATTTCCTATGGGTTTTGTTCTTTTCATCATGGGGAACAATTTCGTGTTAATTTGGGGTGTCAAAACGTTTTGATTGCAAAGATTTTGGGAAGAATTTTCTGGGTTTTGAAAATGCTTCGCCGGTTTTTAAAACGGGAAAAAGGGGAAATTTTTTTTCCCGATTTGGGTTTTGAGAACCGCTGGAAACTAACACCGGTTGTTTCGCGAAGGCCGGGGAAAGGTTCCTCGCGCCACTGGTTTCCTCGTTTGTTCCGACGGGAAATCGTTTTCGCCGGAAGATACGCGGCCGTTCATGGTTTTCAATTTTTTTTTGTCGATCGATGAATCGTCGAGGTGGGCTTCGATGTGATCGGGGTCAGGCCTGGGCGAAGAGACGACGTCCGGCGCTGCAAACGGCACCGGAAAAAGGCGAATCGTTCGCCGAAAAACTCATAAAGGTCGCCGGCTGCGCGATCGGAGAAGAAGAAAGGAGGCGGCGGGAGGCTGGTGCCCTAATTGGGTGAAATGACCAAGTTGCCCCCGCCGCACTCCATAATCTCGGAAATGCCCCGCCGCAAGCCCAAAACCCTAGCTGCCAAAATTTAAATGTTTTAAAATTTACAAACTAGCCCCAGCAGTTTTGTTTCCCTTAAACCCTAAGCCCAGAGTTTTGGTTATTTACGAAATGACCCCAAGAGTTTCAGAAAATTAAAATTTTAAAAATTTTCTGAATTTTATTGAATAAAATTTTAATTAAATAATCTTATTAGATAAAGATAGGATTAATTTAGAATTTATCCTATAAGTTTAAATTTTGAAATAAATTATCTTAATTAGATTAGGATAATTAGAAAAGATAAATAAATAAATAATTAATTAGATTAATTAATTGTTATTTATTTATTTTACTTATGATGCTTAAATTTAAATTGTTTAAATTTTATGTGAAGCATCATAATTATGCTAGCATGTTCATGCATCATTCGATTAAAATGAATGAATTTGGGATTGATTAAAATTAATCATGACACGATCAATTTTAATAGTGTAAGAGTTACACAATCCCTAATTAAATGATTCGGCCTAATAAAATTGGCTTGTATGAAGCATATGCAATTGTGTGTTTTTCTATGCATGAATTGGGCTTAAAATTTATTATTTAAAATTTTGGGCCTGCGAGCCATTTTAATATTGGGCCTGTGTGCCTATTAAATAATTATGTAATAGTTAGGCCCAAAAGGAGGTTCCGAAGGAGTCCATGGTGGAGCCCAGGAACGGAAGCCCATAATGAAGGCCCAAAAAGAAGTTTTTTTTGTTAAAAGGCCCTGTAATAGATTAGAGCCCAATTCATCGCATTATCGCAATTTTATGTTTTGTGAATGAATGAAAACGACAATGCATGTTAAGCCGATCAAACTAAAATCCCAAAAACCCGAGTTGATTTTGCTTCCATACTTGGGGGCCCGCTTGAGCGTTGAACGTCTGGTGGACTTGGAGAGCCCAAGGGCCTCAGGTTTTCTTCGTGCGGCGGGTTGTCACATAATAGTGCCAAACTTTATCACTACCATTAATGAGTGGAAAAACTGTTTGGGTATTAGATGCTCGACTTTATCACTACCACTTGTTATGGAAAAAATGTGTGGGTGTCTATTGATGTGATGCCTTAAGGGATGGTTTAACTTGGGAAAATTAATCCTAGCTTGACCCGATAAGTTGACTAGGGATTAATTTTGCAAAGATAGGATGGTGTCAAACATTTGGAATGTTCATCCTATCACCGAAAAGTTGCATAGTGATGCAATTGGAAATCGTTAAATTGCATAGGGATGTGATTTGAACGTTGCCTACCAAAAGAGCCCAATCCCTACGATACTTGCCAAAGCAAGATTGGGGTTGATTCTTTGTGGATTTTCGGCCCACAATCTAGCACCAACACAAAATTGTTTGGGATTTCAATTTTGGCTATTGTGGAAAATATTTTAAAAACTCATTCTAATATTTTGCATTTTCTTTTGTAGAAATGGCATCTACTAGCACTAATACATCTAATCTCACTCTAAGAAGTATTTTGGACAAAGAAAAACTTGTTGGTCCGAACTTCTTAGATTGGGAAAGAAACTTGAGAATCGTTCTCAAACAAGAAAGGAAGCTTAATATCTTAGACGCTGCTTTACCTGAACCACCAGTAAATGCTACGGCTGCGGTTCAACGAGCATGGGAAAAGCTGAAAAGCGATTCCGATGACGTGACATGTCTGATGCTCGCGACTATGTCAGGCGAGCTTCAGAAACAATTCATGAATTCGGAAGCGTTCCAAATTTATGTGTCACTAACGGAAATGTTCTGTGAACAAGCCCGTAACGAAAGGTTCGTTATGATAAAAGCATTGATCTCGTGCAAGATGGCGAAGGGTTCGTCAGTAAGCACGCATTTGATCAAGATGAAGGGGTATATCGATACCCTAGAGAGATTAAATGCACCTCTTTCTAGAGAGTTAGCCATTGACATCATCTTGGCTTCACTGCCTGATGATTACAATGACTTTGTGGTGAACTACAACATGCATAACATGGAGAGGACAATTCCTGAGCTCCATGGAATGCTTAAAAATACTGAGCAAACCCTTCGGAAGGCAACGCCAGTACTTGTTGTGGAAAAGGGTAAGGGCAACAAGAGAAAGTTTAAAGGCAAGGCAAAAGTTGCTGAAAACAAGAAGCCTCGCAGTAAGACTGCTCCTAAGGCTCAGCCTCAAACTCCTCCTGCTAAGAAAAATGCTCAGAAGGACGCAGTATGTTTCCATTGCAATCAGAAGGGGCATTGGAGAAGAAACTGCAAGCTGTTTCTTGAAGAGAAGAAACAGAATCCTTCGGCTTCAGGTATCTTTGTTATTGAGATTAATCTTTCTATGTCCACCTCATGGGTATTAGATACCGGTTGTGGGGCTCACATTTGTACTGATGTGCAGGGACTGAGCAATAGAAGGATGACAAAGAAAGGCGAAGTAGATCTCCGAGTAGGCAACGGGGCAAGAGTTGCAGCCGTTGAAGTTGGAGATTACATTTTGTCTTTGCCTTCCGGTTTAAACATTGTTTTAGAGAATTGTTATTATGTACCTACTATGAGTAGGAATATTATTTCAATCTCTTGTTTGGATATTAAAGGATTTCGTTTTATTATTGGTAATAAATCGTTGTCTTTATATCAAAAAAGATGTTTTATATGGAGTTGCAAATTTGTGCAATGGCCTATATATCTTGGATTTGACCCAAGAGAAACCGGTATATAACATTGAAAAGAAAGCCAAATTAATTCAATCTGATTTAAGTCCAACATATCTGTGGCACTGTCGTCTAGGCCATGCAAATGAGAAGCGAGTTCAAAGACTTCATAAGGATGGAGTGCTTGGTTCATTTGATTTCGAATCATATGACACATGTGAACCCTGTTTGCAAGGCAAAATGACGAAGAGTCCTTTCAGCAAGAAAGGCGAGAGGACTAGTGAGCTATTGGCACTAATACATACAGATGTATGTGGACCGATGAGCACACAAGCCAGAGGTGGATTTGAATACTTCGTGACTTTTACCGATGACTATAGTAGATATGGTTATGTCTACGTAATGAGGTATAAAAGTGAAACTTTTGAAAAGTTCAAAGAGTTTAAAAATGAAGTAGAAAATCAGTTAAATAGAAGGATTAAGGCTATTCGCTCCGATCGGGGAGGTGAATACCTTAATGATGAGTTCGATGGCTATCTAAAACAGTGTGGAATTGTTTCACAGCTGACTCCACCAGGAACACCTCAATGGAATGGTGTATCCGAGAGGAGGAATCGGACCTTATTAGATATGGTTCGATCTATGATGGGCCAAGCGACTCTCCCTATGTCCTTTTGGGGTTATGCCCTCCTTTCAGCTGCCTACTTACTAAATCGTATTCCATCTAAGGCAGTAGATAAGACTCCATATGAGATGTGGACGGGTCAAAAACCCTATATGTCATATCTACGAGTTTAGGGTTGTCAAGCTCATGTAAAGCGTTTACAAAGTAGTAAGCTTGAACCTAAAACTGACAAATGCCTGTTTGTGGGATATCCTAAGGAAACTAAAGGATATCAATTCTACAATCCAACTGAGAACAAAGTGTTTGTTGCTCGGGGAGCCACTTTCTTAGAGAAAGATTTTCTCTACAAGAAAGATAGTGGGAGTAGAATAGAACTCAAAGAAGTTCCAGAACCACAAGAGAATGTAGAACGATCTACAGAAACTGAGATGGAAGTTGACATGGGAACTCATGAAGATGAGCAGCCTGAGTCAACAACACAAGAACCTAGAAGGTCTAGTAGATCTCGTCATGAACCTGAGAGATACGGATTTCTCGTAACTGACGATCAAGATTTGATCTTGGTGGACTCTAATGAGCCCGTGAACTACAAACAGGTTTTAGAAAGTCCAGATTCAGATAAATGGCTACAAGCAATGGAATCTGAAATGCAATCCATGAGGGACAATAAAGTTTGGACTTTGATTGATCCTCCTGTTCAGACAAAGGTTGTCGATTGCAAGTGGATTTTCAAGTTAAAACCTGGCGGGATCTTCAAGGCACGACTAGTGGCTAAAGGTTTCAGACAGACTCATGGTATAGACTATGATGAAACCTTCTCCCCTGTCGTGATGCTCAAGTCCATTCGGACTATGCTCGCCATAGCTGCATATTATGACTATGATATATGGCAGATGGATGTTAAGACGGCTTTTCTGAATGGAAACCTACTCGAGGATGTTTATATGAAACAACCCGAGGGATACATCGATCAAGAGTATCCAAATCGTGTATGCAAGCTTCAGAGGTCCATCTACGGACTAAAGCAAGCATCTCGGAGTTGGAATCTTCGTTTTGACGAGGCAGTAAAAGGTTACGGCTTCATAAAGAACGAAGATGAGCCTTGTGTTTACAAGAAGGTTAGTGGGAGCAAGATAGTTTTCCTTGTCCTATATGTGGACGACATCCTACTCATAGGAAATGACATTCCCATGATGAAAGACATCAAACAATGGTTGGGGACTGTATTTTCTATGAAAGACTTAGGAGAAGCCGAAATGATACTAGGTATCAAGATCTATAGAGATAGGTCAAAAAGGCTTCTAGGACTAAGTCAAGAAGGGTACATAGACAAAATATTGAAGAGGTTCAATATGTCTAACTCCAAAAATGGTAAGGTACCATTTAGACATGGCCTTCTCTTGAAGAAGAACCAAGGTCCTTCAACAAGAGAGGAGAGGGATACAATGAGTAGAGTACCATATGCTTCGGCAATAGGATCTATCATGTATGCCATGTTATGTACCCGCCCGGATGTCGCACATGCACTGAGCATGACTATCAGATACCAACAAGATCCACAAACAGATCATTGGACTGCAGTCAAAGCAATCCTAAAGTCCTTGCGAAAGACTAAAGGATTGATGCTAGTGTATGGAGGACAAGAACAGCTCATCGTACAAGGTTACGCTGATGCTGCTTTCCAAACAGATCAAGATGACATGAAGTCACAATCAGGCTACGTGTTTAGTCTGAATGGTGGTGCAATAAGTTGGAAAAGCTCAAAGCAAGATACAACAGCCGATTCTACAACAGAGTCTGAGTACATTGCTGCATCCGATGCTGCAAAGGAAGCTATTTGGTTAAGAAAGTTCGTGTCATACATCGGAGTGATACCGAGTATCCAAGATCCGATAGAACTTTTCTGTCACAATAACGGGGCCATCGCACAAGCTGAGGAGCCTCGGTCACACCAGAAAACCAAACATATACTCAGAAGGTTTCACCTCATCCGAGAGATCATTGATCGAGGAGATGTGAAAGTATGCAAAATAGGGTCAGACGACAATGTAGCAGATCCTCCAACAAAAGCTCTACCACAGTCAAAGTTTGATAGACATGTAATAGAGCTTGGTCTTAAACAGTTTAGGACATAGCCCTTCAACGGGCAAGTGGGAGATTGTTGGTGTATATGCCCTAATGAGGGCTATTTATGTAAATAAACTTTGAGGGTTATTTATGTAAATAAGACATTTGTCGTTTGATTGATTATTTATCTGATGAGTTAATTTCATGAAATTATATTCTTGTGCATATTGAATTTTATGAAATCGATCCGCCAAAAGAAACATTCCATGGACTGTTAGATCATGAGTGATTCTTTTGAGTAGTACTCGTACGAGGATCCTTAGACCAGAAATCACTGCATAGTCTTAGGTGAATTAGAGTGTGCTTTGACATATGCCTAACGGGACCGTAACAGGTTGCCAAGTACGGGTATGATTGGGTACACTATGAGTCACGCTAAGGTATGTAGGTGAAGTGATGGGACTACAAGTCTCTCTTAAATGAGAGATGATATCTTGGCCGCTTGATAGTGAACTGAGAAGTGCATGGCCGTGCCCAAGAAATGATAAGGGTTATCATTTGCTTGATTAAGTTCAGTGTCACTAAGAGATCAAGTAAAACGTTTAGCTATATAAGGATGATTGGTTCCATGCCTTATGCTAAACTGGATATCAATGTAGAGGACATTACGTAGTATACTCGGAAGGTTGTGTTGAATCACCATTCGACCCTCCGTTCTGAATTGTGTAGTTATTATGTCTTGCTAGAGACCACTAATGATTTATGGATTAATTAATGAGATTAATTTATTCATTGTCAATTTGGAATGGGCCTACAGGATCGCACATAAGTGAGTTCGATGAGTCAGAATTAATTAAATTGCCTGTTCTAAGTATAAGAGTTATACTTAAATAGATAATATTTAATTAAATGGTTTAATTAAATATTATTGAAGAGTTTTATGGTATTAATTAAAAGTTAATTAATTACCTGGGAAGAATTGAGTTGAGCTGATAAATCAAGGGACCTAATTGTGAATTAAGGTTCTTGACCCATAAGCCTGATCCATGGATCAATGGGTTGATCCATGGTGTTGGTTAAACCCAACTCAGTAAATAATTAATTAATTATTATTAATTATTAATTATTATTTATTAATTAAAACAGATACTTCTCAAATCTGAGAAGTATCTGGAGTCTGTTAAAAACGTTTTAACAGACTCATTTTTTTTAAATATACCTTTTGAAAAATTTTTACAAAAACAGACTATCAGACTTGAGAATAAACGTTCCTCCAGAAACTTATTCTTCCCAGAGAGAAAAAGGTTTTCTCTAAAACAGGCAAATTTTGGGGCTAGCACCGGTTCTGAGAGAACTCCAGTGCAAGAACGTAGAGACAATTCGCTTGAATTGTTCTGTGGTGGTGAACGCAATCTTCCCAAAGGATCCAGGCGGCTGCACAACCGATTACGCGTCGAGGGTAAGACCCGAATCCTTTAGTGTTTAGGAATTCCGCCATTTAATTAAGAATTAAATGCCTAAACGCATTCCAACAATTTAAGCAAAGAATATCCTAGGAAACTCTCAAGTGGATCCAAATCTCTTCAAGTCAGATCCACTAGTTTATATTGTTGGACCTATGATGATTAGTAGATGATAGGATTGAAGAAGCCTTGAAGATTGCTGATCGAGAAGCCCAACATCAGGCCCAAGCCCATCTACTAACTTGGAGGCCCAAGCCTATTAGTGTGATAAGATTGTTCGATAGTGGACTTGCAGATGGAACGTATGAAGGAATTATATGCCCGGGTCAGGTAAAAAATCTCACTTTTGTGCTATGCATTCCAGAATCGGAGATTCTCAACCAAACCCAAACACTCATGTAATACGATTCAAACCCTTTTAAAATACCACACGAGCACCGAATCTTTGTGTTATTCGATTTGTCATGTAACAAAATAATTCTTAATTATAGAGGAAGGAAAAGAATTGACCTTTGAAGTGTGTCCCTTAAGTGATTCGCTTGTCTGACTCTGAGACGTGTCAGGAAGTTGTGTGGGCAACTTTCAACCAAACGAACGGATCAGCGAAACGAAATCAAAACAAAAACTGTGCCTGGAAAAATCATTCAGGATTCCAATTCCAGCGCAGCCGCCAGTCCGGGTGTGGCCATCACAAAAGCCGCCGCCCGTTGGAGTAAAAACCACTGCCGCCGCCTGCCAAGGAACTCACTGCCACCAGTCGCAAACTCATGCGCCGCTGACTATTCCCTCACGCGCTAACGGTGAAGAAAATTGACTTCGAGGGAGAACTCTTTTGATTTCTCTCTCTAAGTTTCTGTTGTTCTAAAACTTATGAATTGTATATCTTGATTGCTAATCCCTTGTGTCTATTTATAGAGTAACAAGAGATACCTTAAGTGGACTTGAGTTAAGCCTTGTTGTTGGACTTTGACTTATTATTTTCAAAATCCAATTAGATTTCCTAATTCTTGGATTTTCTAATTCTAATTGAACTAAAAGACTTAATTAATTGATTCCACCTTGTCAATTTACTAATTGACCCTTAAGATTAATTAATTAAATAATTAATTATACTTTATCAATTAACTCAACACATAATTAATCGTACCACTAATGGATTAATTTTGAATTTACCACTGAAACCGAAAATGCTTTCGGAACCACTAAATTAATTATTTTTTATTCTCCTCACGTCAAAAATATAGTGCTCATTAATTTATTAATTTACTAATAAATTAATTAATCGACTTCTTATTATTCAAGATTAGTACTACTTGACTTTATTACTATACCGGACATAAAGTCCACCGGCCTGGTTTAGTATAATAAAACTTTCAATTTCATCTCAAGAGCACCATCACCCCCGGACGCACCGGTACATGGTTTCCTTTTGACAAGCAACAGCACACTAAGCAACTAAACACACATACCCAACCCACTGAAACTATAGATCTCAAGTGACCGCACTCTTTGGCAGATCAAAGTACACTATGTCTAATCCTCATGCCTATTCAAGTCTCGGGATTAAGAGATAGAATAAAAGGTTTGAATTAACAACTAACAGTACACGTTAATTTAATCCAAAATGGTCATGCTCAATATGCTCTGGGTATATCTATATGATTCAATTAGTTTAGACAAACCAATCTCAGAATCACATAATGACTTAAACCGACAGTGTGTCCAAACTGTTTTAGTCACGAGCCTAATTCATAAATCATGACTTCAATCAATGATGAAATCTAATGTGCTGCACTCGACACCTCATCATCAAGTCACATGATATAATTGGACTACATATGTAAAACATAAAGTATTTAACTGAAACATTTAACTCGATATATAAACTGAGAAAATAGTTATCAAACAAGCAATGCTTTTAGTATTCAAACTAACAACGTAAATGTGGACTGAAGCCCAGAAATAAGGCTGAAGTCCAGAAATAAAGGCTGAAGTTTGGAGTAAGGGATTGAAGGCCCAAAATTTGATATCCAGCCTTTCCTTCAGCCCAACTGAAGTTGGGAATGTCTCTTCCTTGTAGGATTGTTGTTTACTTTCTTAAATTTAGAAGGTTTTGTAAGTATATTCTAATTCAACAAGGATAGATGGAACTTTTTCTTCTAATTAGGAGTTTTAATTTTATTGTAGTTCCTACACTAAGTGGCTGAAAATCCAAAGCCAATTAGAGCTGGAATAGGTTTTGTTTTCTTAATCTCCAAGTCACTAGGATTTGAGATTACTTTTTAGAAAAGAAAGAGAAATATCTTGTATCTATTTAAAGGCCACTTGGCTGAAATTCTATACACAGTTATCAAAAATTAAGAGTAAATTTTCATGATTAGATATTGTTAATTTTGAGAGATCAAGCTGTGTGCTTTACTTTCACCCCTCAGAATCTCGAGTTCAAGTGGTCTTGCAAGACTCAAAGGTTGGATAACTGTCAATCGCCAATGAGCCAAAGGCCTGTTATTGACAAACCTTTGAATCCTACTAAGGTTGACATGACCTAGTCTTAGGTGCCAAAGATAAGTCTGGTTCATAGGGGAAGACTACTTTCGATTACTATGATTAGATGATGTGTCATTAATTTCTGTGTTTTGCACTACAGGGGAGTTAGTCTTAATTAAGAATAGATTGTCAACCAATAAACCGAAACATATAAGTTTCTTGTTCTTTCTGACATAAACAGAATCATCAGTAAAAACAAACTTATAACTATCCTTTAGAAGCTTAGAAACTGAAAGCAAGTTCTTTCTAAAGATTGGTACATAAAGACAATCTCTCAAAATTAAAACAAAGTCTGAAAAATAAAGCTTAATAACTCCCACTGCAACAACTGATACTCTGGTAGTATCCCCCAAGTAGACCTGCAACTCACCATCTCTAAGCATCTGAGTTACTTGGAACCCCTAAAAAGAATTACAAACATGATCAATGGTTCCCTAAATCCACACACCAAGTATCTGTGGGAATCACTAACAAAGGTGAAATTGCTCATACCTTTGAGCTTCGGGCAGTCTGGCTTCCAATGTCCTGGTTTGCCGCACTTGAAACACTTGACTTTCGGCTTGAGCTTCTTGGAAACACCACCTTTGGGTCCATGATTAGCACATACCTTATGGGCTCTCTTTTTTCTTCTTTCTGGAATTGGGTCCAGAAGAAGATCCTGAAGGCCCGACAGTTGCCCAAGCTTGCTTCCTCTCAAAAAAGAGGGCTTCAGCTGACACAACGTAGTCATGAGCTCGGGAAGAGTATATTGAAGCCTGTTCATATTATAGTTCAACTGAAACTGCTCAAAACTCTGAGGCAAGCTCTGGAGAATGATATCACACTGAGTCTCGCAGTCAATATCCCCTCCCAGTACCTCGATCTCATTGATGTTGCTAATCATGTCAAGCATATGATATCTCACTGGAGTGCCTTCAGCCATCTTGGCATTCATGAGTTTCTTCATAGTTGATTACCTAGCTGCCCTGCCCTGATACCCAAACATCTCCTTAAGGTTAGTCATCATGTCATAGGCTGAGGTCATCAACTAATGCGGGTGCTGCAACACATTTAACATAGAAGCCAAAATGTAGGACCTGGTCATCTCATCAGCTTTCTTCCACCTGATATATGGCTCTTTCTCCTCAGGAGTGACATCATCTCTGGGTGTCTCAGGACACACCTCAGTGAGCACATACTTGTAACCCTCAGTAGTAAGGATAATGTCCAGGTTATGCTTCTAGTCAATGTAATTTGGACCGGTGAGTTTTTTTGATTAAGTATGACAACAAGTAGATTGAACGACATAGTGAAACTGAAAATAAATAAACAGAGAAGTTTCAGTATTTTATCTTTTTAGAAAATATTGATATCCTTAAAACAATATAATCATATTCACCAACATCTCGTTCACTGGGACTTACGCAGGTCACGATCGTGTGAACGTCTACGCTAGTCCACATTCATTCTAGAAGAACCAAGTTCATTAATTTCACTATCTGACCAAACGATCTATCAATCAATAAAATTAATAGTCGGTGATTTAAGCCTGCACACATAAGTAGCGTAACCTCGTTGGGAGGGATACTACAAACGGTACACTAAGTGTATGCCATTACGTGATTTCTAAGTTTGTCACCTATAATACTAATGTGCCTCAGATAGAGAGGCAACGTTCTCCATTTAAACATACTATAGTCATACCTTTAGAAATTCAATCTAGTGATCTTATGAATAAAGACTCATCCGATATGGAGGAAGGTCCTAATGCCAACACGCAAGTCTATTCACATCACATATGAATTCGTAATGGAGGACATGAGATATAACACAACCCGCTCCCACTTAGATTCTTAAAATTGAGGATTTTTACGGTTTTAATATGCAATATCTTAACTCTGGTTATTCGCACCTATAAAACCGTTGGAGTTTTAACATGAAATTTTCTACCTTAGTTAATTGCGCCAATAAAACCATTTGTTTTCGATCATGATAAAAGCATAAAACAAAACACACAAGCAACAATTATGACATAAAGCGGGAAATAAATATGTAATGAAACATTTCCCAACTATTATGGCCTTCTCAATCGTTGTTTCCTTTAAACGCCTTGTTGACACGTCCCGTTGCTTCGCTCCCACTCGTTATTTGGATTCCTCCGAATTTGTCCGGGTTCTCTTGATTTTCTACGTAATTAGGAATCACCCAATATTAATATAAACCAAAACCCATGAATATGAGTTACCCATAATAACGTCTTTGTCATTTTACATAAATTCCTATATACAATGCTTTCTAGGAAAATAAAGATGACATTTTTAGAATAAATCCCACTACAAGATTTAATCTAATCCTACTTGGCTTCTAGCTCGTGGTTATTACTATTACACGCATTCACATTCAAAATAAAACGAGCCCAGACATGTCTCGGGGTTTATAAATGAATGTAAAACCATAATGACAGGAATAATAACAACCTAAAAAAAAATATATACAAATTTGAAAGAAACAGATCTGGTCAGGGCCAAACCGAAAATCTCACTTTCGTGCTATGCATTCCAGAATCAGAGACTTTTGATTGAGCCCAAATTCTAAAATCATTTCCCATAAAATCTTTAAAATCCTTAATTTAAAATAGAAGATAAATATTATACCTTTGAAGCGTGTCCTCGAAGCAAATAAAGAAAACCAAGTATTTGATACGAAATCCACTAAAGAATCCCTCGAATGACTCCAACTACCCCTGAAGTCATGTGGGCAACTATCTATGGGGTGGATCTAGCACCGAACAAGAATCCCACAAGAAACCCACCTCGAAAAAACTAAAAATCTGCTAAAAAAAGATCCCGAAGAGTAGCTGCCCAGCCCAATGTGCACCGCGAGCTAAGAACAAAAACGGGCCGCGATCTAGACACCGCGCACAGTTATGCATGTGACATATCTGCGTGCACCAATCAGAAAAACCCAGCCGCGTTGAACGCCTATCAAAAACTGGCAAGAAGAACTCCAGGCGAAAAGGAAAAACCGAAGGCAGCTACAAAATAAAGATCCTTTCATTTAGGCAAAGCTTTTCCAAGGAACAAGGATAGAAAACCAACTTCAAAAGAGATCTTCGATGAAAAAGATGAAGTTCTCTATCTAGGCTTCTCATTCTCTCTCTAGACTATACCACTCAAGTATCTTATGTCTTGAAATGTGCAAGACATTAAGTATTTACAAGGAGCTTCAAAGGAGACCTGGTGGGCTTTTGAGTTGGGACATCTAATTAGATTTAATTGACTTTCTTAGACTTCCCTAGACTAGTCAATTCTCAATTAGCCAATGATTATTTAATCGACCCACTTCGTCAATTAAATATTAATCAACCCTTAGGATTAGTTCGTAACCCACTTTGTCAATTAAATATATAATTAAACAAAGGGTGAATTTTATTTAATCCACTTGCCAATTAATCTAATTCATAATTAATCGTACCACTAAAGGATCAATTATGGAACTACCGCTCAAAAATGAAATTACTTTGTGCTCACTTAATTAATTCTCCTATCTCCCCACGTCAAAGATATAGTGCTCGTCAATTCATAAATTTACTGACCAATTAATTAATCGACTTCTTGTTATCCAAGACTAGTGCCACTCGACCTTATTATTATACTGGACATAAGTTCACCGGCTGAGTTTTGTATAATAATCCTTACGAGTTCATCTCGGGAGCACCATCAACCCGGACGAGCCGGTACATGGAATACTGGAAAGCTATTACTTGTATCAAAAACTAATATCCACAGTTTACATATCGATTTTGTTTTAGTATTAAATTGTTCCTTTATAACATATATCTACATAACGAGGTGTAGAAAAGCACAGTAGATCTCGTTATTAGTTAAAGTAATCATATATAAACAGATGCTCGTAACTGAGATAGTTTGAATATACTATCGGTATAGGTTATCGTATGATTTGAAAATTAGTTTGTCTAGACTAATTAAATCATATAAATGTTCTCGGGGCATATTGAGCACGACCTGTTTGGGATTGAATTAACTTGTACTGATCGGCGCAGTTATTTCGAACCTAGTATTCTAATCTCTTAATCTCTAGATTAGAGTGGGCATAAGAGTTAGATATCATATGCTTTGATTTACCAAAGGGTGCGGTCAATTGAGGCCTAAATCTCAGTAAGTTGGGTATACGGTGTTTGGTTTCTTTGTGTGTCATTGCTAGTCAAAGTACTCCATGTACCGGTTTACCAGGTTGATGGTGCTTCCGAGATGAGCTCGTAAGGTTTATTATACTAAACCCAGCAAGTGGACTTTATGTCTGGTAAAATAAGAAAGTCGAGTGGTACTAATCTCGGATACCAAGAAGTCGATGTATTAATTTGTCAGTAAATTTATGAATCAACGAGCACTAAATCTTTGATGTGGGGAGATAGAAGAATAATAAATTCATTTTTGAGTGGTAGTTCCATAATTGGTCCGTTAGTGGTACGACTAATTATGCGTTGGACTAATCGATAAAGTGAATTAATTAATCCAAAAGGTTTAATTAATATTTAAATGAAAAAGTGGGTTATACGAAATAACTCTAAGGGCTCGATTAATTTTAATTAACTAAGTGGGTTAAGAAATTAATTGGAAAGGTTCAATTGGAGTTGATTAGTCTAGGGAAGACTAATAGAGTCAATGAAAGTCCAATATTAAGGCCCAACTCAAAAGCCCACTAGGTCTCCATTGAAACTCCTATAAATCGTCATTGTTAGGCATTTGGAAGACATTCAGAAACCTTGGTGTCTAAGTTGCCTAGAGTGAAAAAAAGTAGCCTAGAGAGAGAACTTCTTCTCCTTCTTTGAGTTCTTTCTCGAAGTCGGCTTAGGATCCTTCGATCTTTAAACAGCTCATCCCTTTAGGATAGCCAGATTCCTATTATCTTTGCCTCAATTTGCATGCACTTCCACCTCGGATTCAGCATCGCCAGACTTTCGGGTTTTGCACGATGGCGGTTGGTTTTGGTTTTGGCGTTGCCTATCCTTTTGGTTCTTCTAGCCACTTGATTAGACCTCCATTGTGTATATCTCGATCTTGATCTGTGATCCATGGCAGTGGTTGCCTAGATCGTGGTGGGAGAATTCTTTTGGAAGTGGTTTTGGGTTTATGCAAGCCAGGAGGTAAATAGGAGGTTTATCTTCGGCCAACAATCTGTTGCTGAACTAACGAGTTTTTTGAAGTGGTTTTCTTTTATATTTCTTCCTTAGTTTCTTAGCTACCCCGTGGATAGTTGCCCACATGATTTCGGGGTGGAGACGGAGTCATTCGAGGGATTCAAGGTGGTTTTCGTGGCAGGCGGTAAATAAGAGATTGATATTCGGGCAACGATCTGCTGCGGATCTAACGAGTTTTTGGAAGTGGGTCTTCCTTGGATTTCTTCCTTTTGGCTTAGCTACCCTGTGGATAATCACCCAGAAGATTTTGGGGTGAAAACGGAGTCATTCTCGGGATTTTCTCGTGGTTGGTCCCAGGCGGTAAATAGCAGGATTTTCAAGGCTTTGGTTTTCTTATTGTTTTGAGGACACGCTTCAAAGTTATAATCTTTTAGACTTCCACTTTAAATTAAAGATTTAATTTTTAGCATGTCGTTTTAATAAATCGAATTCGTATAAGCCTAGATCCATTTAGGGAAAATGATTTAGAGTTTAGGCTCGATCGAAAGTCTCCCATTCTGGAATGCATAGCACGAAAGTGAGATTTTAGGTTTGGCCTGAACCAGATCTGTTTCTTCAATGGATTCCTTTCTACAAGCAATGGCATACCAAGAAGCCAAACACGTATACCCAACTTACCGAGATCTAGGCCTCAATTGACCGCACACTTTGGCAAATCAAAGTACACTATGACTAACTCTCATGCCCGCTCTAGTCTAGGGATTAAGAGATAAGAATATGAGGTTCGAATTAACTACGAAGATTAGTACAAATTAATTCAATCCATAATAGGTCTTGCTCAATATGCCCTGGGCATATTCATATAATTCAATTAGTCTAGATAAACTAATTTTCCGAATCATACAATAACCTATACCGATAGTATGTTCAAACTATCTCGGTTACGAGCGCTTATTTATATATCATAAATTCAACCAATGATATGATCTACTGTGCTACACATGGCACCTTATCATCTATACATATGATATAAAGGAACAATTAATACTAAAACACAATCGATATGTAAACTGGGTATTAGTTTTTCATACAAGCAAAGTTTTTCAGTACCCCAGAGGAATGAAAGGTGGTTTATTCTATAGTCCTAATGATCAGAAGGTGGTAGTAACCACTAACGCCGGATTTTTAGAAGAAGACTATACTTTAGATCACAAGCCCAGTAGTAAAATTGTACTAAAAGAACTTAGAGGAAAATCCACTACTCCTGTTGCACTAGTACAAGTAGATACACCACCGAATACTACACAAGATATCCAGATAATGCGCCTACACAGGTGGTGCCTCTTCATAATGAAAGGGTTGTGAGAAAACCAGAGAGGTACGTGGGCTTGGGAGGACCCTCTGATTTCATCCCAGGCATGCATGAACTAGGCCCAGTGACTACAATGAGGCTCTCCGAGATAAAGATGCAGAACCTTGGCAAAATACAACGAAATCTGAGATGGGTCAATGGACTTTATTCAAGTCTGGGAGCTTGTGGACCTGCCTGATGGTTTTAAGCCCATTGGATGCAAGTGGGTCTACAAAAAAAAGAGAGGATCTAACGGGAAGGTTGAAACCTTTAAAGCTAGGCTTATGGAGAAGGAGTATTCTCAGAAAGAGGGAATTGGTTATGAGGAAACCTTCTCCCCAGTAGGTATGATTAAGTCGAGCCGGATTCTCTTGGTCATAGCTGCTCATTTGAATTATGAGATTTGGCAAATGGATGCCAAAACAGCTTTCCTCAACGGAAGTCATGAGGAAATCATTTTCGTGCAGCAACCAGAGGGATTTACTGAAAAAGACCAAGAGCATAAGGTATGCAAGATTAAGAGGTCTATCTACGGACTAAGCAATCATCCAGATCTTGGAACATCTGTATGATTCAAACCTTGTACTGATCGGCATAGTAAATTTAATCCTAGTATTCTAATCTCTTAATCCCTAGATTGTAGCGGACATGAGAGTTATATATCGTATGCTTTGATTTGCCAAAGGGTGCGGTCAATTGAGGCCTAGAGCCTGGTAAGTTAGGTATGCGATGTTTAGCTTCTTTGTGTGCCATTGCTAGTCGAAGGAATCCATATACCAGTTTTTCGGGTTGATGGTGCTCTCGAGATGAGCTCGAACGATTTATTATACTAAACTCGGCCAGTGAACTTTATGTCTGGTATAATAAGAAAGTCAAGTGGTACTAATCTCGGATACCGAGAAATCGATGAATTAATTTGTCAGTAAATTTATGAATCGATGAGCACTAGATCTTTGATGTGGGGAGATAGAAGAATAATAAAGTGAGTGCGAAGTAATTCAATTTTGAGCGGTAGTTCCATAATTGGTCCGTTAGTGGTATGACTAATTATGCGTTGGACTAATTGACAAAGTGAATTAAATAATTCTAAAGGTTTGATTAATATTTAATTAACAAAGTGGATTATACAAAATAATCCTAAGGCATCGATTAATATTTAATTAATGAAGTGGGTTAAGAAATAAATTCTAAAGGTTCGATTAGAGTTGATTAGTCTAGGGAAGACTAAAAGAGTCAATGAAAGTCCAACATTAAGGCCCAACTCAAAAGCCCGCTAGGTCTCCCTTGAAACTCCTATAAATACATTAAGTAATGCCTTGAAAACTCAAGAATTCAAGTCTTGTCTCCCGAAAACACGTGGGCTTATTTTTTTGTCGACGTGGAAAGAATCTGGTGAGGCAAGAAGTTCTGGTGTAAAAACAGTACTGGTGAATAGTGTTTCTAGCTTGAAGAGTAATCTGTGAACATTGTTTCCATCGTGAACAGTGTTTTTTCAGCGTAGACTTGGTTTTCATTGGATCTTTAGATCTGAGTTCTGGGAACTAGATCTGTTCATTTGGAGTTCGTTTCAGGCGAGATCTGATACATTAGGTGATTTCCAATCAGATTTGATTTTCATTTTCCCAACAGGTTTTATTGTTAGAGTTTTCGGGCTAGTTGATCTGGCAGATAGTTGCCCACACAACTTCCAGATCTATCTCAGAGTCATTCAAAGGATTCTTTGATGGTTTTCGTAACCAAAATTTCAACCTTTTTTTGTTAAAGATTCTTTCTTTTCGATTTTGGGTGATTCCTAATTGAAAAGAAAAATCTTTTCTTAGGCAAAGTTCTTATCTTTTGATTTTGGATTATTCCAAATGAAAAAGAAAATATCTTTTCTTGTGGGTTTCACATTTCAGTATTTGGTATTCTTATTTACGAGGGACACGCTTCAAAGGTATAATCTTTACCTTCCGCTTTAATTAAAGATTTAATTTTTAGCATGTCATTTTAATAAATCGAATATGTATAAGCCTATATCCATTCAGGGGAAATGTTTTCGAGTCTGAGCCAGATCGAAAGTCTCCGATTCTGGAATGTATAGCATGAAAGTGAGATTTTCAGTTTAGTCCAGACCATATCTATTTCCTTCACCTCCATGTAGTATTCTAGTTTTCTTAATGTAAGAAAAAAATAGATGTCTTCTTTCATCAATTAGCACAATCTTTTGCAAATCTAACAAAAACAATATTATCTTGAGCTGTTCTGAATGGTTCGTATAAGTTATGGTAAACTTGAACTAATCTAAGTTTACTTCCAGACAAACCCTTTACGGTTTGTGTTTACTTGGTTCTGATTTGGTTAATAATGCACTAATTTGGTTCTGATACGAAAAGGGCAATCCTGTAACAAATTTTTCTTTCCAGATTGGAGAATTTCTATCAGGTCTTTTTAATACATGAGTGAGAAACTATCCTTATACCATCTAAAATCAGATAAACTTGGACATCGTAAATTAGTCAGAAAGATCTTTGAAGAAGTTAATGCTTCATTAGGATTTCCAACAAAATGCATAGCTATCGTATAAATCAAAAAATCACAAGAATCATTTGTATTAGGAATATTTCCTTCTGCATACTCCTCTGATCTCATATGATCCTTAATAGACATTTTATCTTGAAAATTTAAGAAATTATCCCACCAATATTTTAATTGACCTGTAAATCCTGTTATAATTAAAAGACATGCATCCTTTTCCGACATATTTTTTAATCTATATGCTATTTTTGTCATTCCAATTTCTTGTAAGGTATTCAATATTTCATACTCACTCCTACCATCTATATTCCAGTTAGTTAAAGAGTTTCCATCTATATTCCAGTTAGAAAATCCTAAAGATAAGTTTAGTTCCACGACCACATTTCCTCTCTTAACGATCTCTTGTATTAGGTGGTACTTGCACTCAATGTGTTTACTTGCTTTGTGAGCTCGTGGTTCTCTTGAGTTGGCTACTGCACCATTGTTATCACAGTACACTGTGATTAATCTCGGTAACTCAGGAATCACGTCTGATTCCACTAGGAAGTTCTTGAGCCACATTGTTTTTTTTCACTGCCTCTGATACTGTGACATATTAAGCTTCCATGGTAGAGTCCGCCATGCATTTCTGCTTGACACTCCTCCAAACTACGGCTCGACCTCCCAAAGTAAACACAAACCCGGAGGTATACTTACTCTTGTCTTTAACCCCTTGGAAATTTAAATCTGCGTAACCACGGGGAATAAGCTCTTGCACCTAATAGATCAAAACTTGGTCCCTCGTTTTGCGCAAATACTTGAGGATACACTTTACAGGCTTCCAATGAGCTTTTCTAGGGTTACTTTGATATCTGCTAACCATGCCAACAACATAGCAAATATCAGGCATCATACATAACATTATATACATGAGACTTCCTACTGCAGATGCATAAGGAACTATCTTAACGGTTTCTTGAAGGCAAATAGAACAAGCCCGGGCTAAATCGAAAACCTCACTTTCGTGCAATGCATTCCAGAATCGGAAGCTTTCTACAAAGCTAAGGCTCAAATTCATTTTCCTATGAACGGATCTAGGCTGATACTTATTTAATTTATTAAATAAACAACCAACGCACACATATTAAACCTTTAATTAAAAGCGGAAGGATAGAAGGTTATACCTCACTTTCGTGCAATGCATTCCAGAATCGGAAGCTTTTGACAAAGCTTAGGCTCAAATTCATTTTCCCATGAACGGATCTAGGCTTATACTTATTTAATTTATTAAATCAACAACCAACGCACACAGATTAAACCTTTATTTAAAAGCGGAAGGATTGAAGGTTATACCTCACTTTCGTGCAAAGCATTCCAGAATCGGAAGCTTTCGACAAAGCTCAGGCTCAAATTCATTTTCCCATGAATGGATCTAGGCTTATACTTTTTTAATTTATTAAATCGACAACCAACGCACAAAGATTAAATCTTTAATTAAAAGCGGAAGGATTAAAGGTTATACCTTTGAAGCAAAGTCCAACGCAATAAGAAAAACCAAATCTTTGATTGTGATTACCACCGAAATCCAATAGATGACTCCAAGAACCTTCGAATATTGCATGGGCAATAATCTATCGATGTACTCGCAATGCCCACGAAAAACCCTCAAGAAAAAATATATCAAAAAAGATAACAGCTGGCCCAAAACATCGCCTAAAGCCCAGCCGCATAACCCACCGAAAGCTGCACCTTTTCTGCCACGAAAACCCACCCAAAAGCTTTGCCCAGCCGCGATCTGCACCACTACCACCATGGATCACCAAGACTAGCAAGAGATCAACACGGCAGCAGTAGGATCAGCACGCCAGAAGAAGAAATCAGCAGCGGTCGGAAAATCCTGGCAGCAGTCCTAAAACCGGGCTAAGCTTCACGAAGTTATTACCTTTTGGACCTTATCTAATTCGAGAAGTCAGATATCCAGTTCGACTTCGAGAAAGAAGCTTCAAGAAGAAGAAGTTCTCTCTCTAAAACTTTCTCACTCTAAGAGGCAAGACTTGTCTTGCAAGATTTTCCTTATGTTTCTTAGGTCTTAAGTTTTGTATTTATAGGGAGCTCTAACGGAGACCTAGTGGGCTTTTGAGTTGGGCCTTTTAATTTGACTTTCGTTGACCGCTTAGTCTTTCCTAGACAAATCAACTCCAATTGACCCATTCGAATTAATTTCTTAACCCACTTCGTTAATTTAATTTAATCGAACCCTTAGGATTAATTAATTCAAATATAATTAATTTCTTAATCCACTTTGTTAATTAAATATTAATTAAACCTTTAGGATTAATTAATTCACTTTTTCGATTAGTCAAATACATAATTAGTCGTACCACTAGTGGACTAACTATGTAACAACCGCTCAAAAATGACTTTACATCGCGCCACTATATTTTCTTCTATATCCCCACATCAAAGATCTAGTGCTCGTCGATTTATCAATTTACTGACAAACTAATTCACCGACATCTTAGTATCCGAGACTAGTACCACTCGACATTCTTATTATACCGGACGTAAAGTCCACTGGCCAGTTTTAGTACAATAAACCTTACGAGCTCATCTCAGGAGCACCATCAACCTAGTGAACCGGTACGTAGATTCCTCCGACTAGCAACGACACGTAAGTAGCTAAACACCGCATACCCAACCTACCGAGGTATAGGCCTCAATTGACCACACACTTTGGCACATCAAAGCATACGATATCTAACTCTCACGCCCGTCCCAATCTCGGGATTGAGAGACTGAATACTAGGACCAAATTGACTACGCCGATCAGTACAAGTCAATTCTATCAAAACTGGTCGTGCTCAATATGCTCCGGGTATATCCGTCTAATTTAATTAGTCTAGATGAACTAATTTCCAAACTACACAATAACCTATATCGATAGTATGTTTAGACTATCTCAGTTACGAGCATACTTTTTATATATCAATACTTTAACAAATAACGGTATCTACTGTATCTTTCCACACCCCGTTATATCGTTCTATGATATAATGGAACAATTTAATACTGAAACAAAATGATATGTCATCTGTGGATATTAGTTTTTGATACAAGCCATAGCTTTTCTGTATTTAAAACTAATAATCTCCCACTAATACTCAAAGCTATGCTAAGAAGTACAAAAACTGTCCAACCCGCTATTACACACTGTTGTCATAATGAAATCTGCAGAACACCTTTAAGCTCACTCATATGCCTCCCTCAAGAATCTGAATCCCATGCCCTTCACATGTCTCTCGAAGACCTTTGGGGTCAATGGCTTTATAAAAGGATATGCAAGGTTGTCATCTGATGCTATCTCAGCCACGGTCAAGTTTCCTCTCTTTACGTTCTCTCGTATCAGGTGGTACTTGCGCTCTATGTGTTTACTCCATTTATGGGCTAGTGGTTCTCTCGAGTTAGCAACTGCACCATTGTTATCACAATAAAATGTGATAGACCTATGCAACTCAGGAACCACATCTAAGTCCACCAGGAAGTTCTGGAGCTATACAGCTTCTTTCGTTGCCTCTGATGTGGCAATGTACTCAGCCTCCATGGTGGAGTCCGCCACGTATTTCTACTTGACACTCCGCCATACTATAGCTCCACCTCCTAGAGTAAACACAAACCCAGAGGTAGACTTACTCTTGTCCATATTACCTAAAAAGTCCAAATCTGTGTAACCCAATGGTACAAGCTCCTGCGCTCTATAAACTAGGACATAATCTCTCATCCTGTGCAAGTACTTGAGAATGCATTTTACTGCCTCCCAGTGAGCCTTCCCAGGGTTACTCTGATATATGCTAACCATGCCAACGACAAAGCAACTATCAGGCCCCGTACATAACATAGCATACATGAGTCTACCCACTGCAGAAGCATAGGGTACCAACTGTATGGCTTCTATCTCCACAGCAGTCTTGGGACATTGCTACTCAGACAAATGCACACCATGCCTGAAAGGTAGTGAACTCTTCTTGGAGTTCTGCATATTAAAACGGGCCAGAATCGTGTCTACATAGGATGCCTGGGAGAGAATCAGAGAACGTCTCCTACGATCTCGAATAATCTTGATCCCAAGGATATGTCCAGCCTCTCCTAAATCCTTTATATCAATTTGCCTAGACAACCATGCCTTTACGTCTGACAACATCTTCTTACTGTTGTCAATCAAAAGGATGTCATCTACGTAAAGTATGAGGAACACCACTGTATCACCATCACGCCTGCAATATACACACTGCTCATCCGGACACTGAGTGAATCTATAGGACTGGATGACCTTGTCAAAACGGATGTTCCAAGATCTGGATGCTTGCTTATGTCCATAAATGGACCTCCTAAGCCAGCATACCTTGTGCTCTTGGCCCTGAACAATGAAACCCTCTGGTTGCTGCATAAAGATGGTCTCCTCAATATTTCTATTAAGGAAAGCTGTCTTGACGTTCATCTGCCAAATCTCATAGTCCATATGAGCCGCTATGGCTAAGAGAATCAGGATCGACTTAAGCATAGCTATTGAGGAAAAGGTCTCCTCATAATTGATACCCTCCTTATGAGTATACCCCTTCGCCACAAGCCTGGCCTTGAATGTCTCAACCCTCCCATCAGATCCTCTCTTTCGCTTGTAGACCCATTTGTACCCAATAGGCCAAAACCCATCAGGAAGGTTTACCAGCTCCCATACCTAATTTGAGTCCATAGAACCCATCTCAGCAATCATCGCTCTTTGCCAAGAATCTGCATCTTTATCCTGGAGAGCCTCATTATAGCTAACAGGGTTTGGTTCATGAGCACCAGGGATAAAGTTCGAAGACTCACACAAACCCATGTACTTCTCAGGCTATCGAGCAACCCTCCCACTACTCAAAACTTGGGTGCAAGCTCTGGAGAATGATATCCACCTGGGTCTCCCCATCACTATCACCTCCCAATACCTCGATCTCATTGATGCAGCTCATCATGTCCAGCACGTGATCTCTCACTGAAGTGCCCTCAATCATCCTAGCATTCATGAGTTTTCTCATAGTTGACTGCTTGGCTGCCCTGTCCTGATGTCTAAACATCTCCCTGAGGTTGAGCATCATATCGTAGGCTGAGGTAAACAACTAATGCTGGTGCTACAGTACACTCGACATAGAAGCCAAGATGTAGCACCAGGTCATCTCATCAGCCTTCTGCCACCTCGTATATGGCTCTTGCTGCTCAGGGATGGCATCATAGTTTGGCTTATGGGGGCACTTCTCAGTGAGCACGTACTTGTAACTCTTAGCGGTAAGGACAATGTCCATGTTACGTTTCCAGTCAATGTAATTAGGACGGACCCATAAGTTTGTTCTGATTCAAAATGACAGCTAGCTGGTTGAACGACATATCAACAACTAAAAAATAAACAGTCAAGTTTCAATATACTTTTTCAAAAATATTGATATCCTTAAAACAATAGATTCTCCTACCGACATCTCTGACACCGGGATTAACGCAGGTCACGTTGGGTGAACGTCTACGCCAACCCACATTCGTTCGAGAAGAACCGAAGTTCATTAATTCCATTATCTGACCAACAATCTTATGATCAATGAAATTAATAGTCGATAATTTTAGCCATACACAATAAGCAGCGTAACCTCTTAGGAGGAATACTACAGATGTACACTAAGTGTTTGCCATTACGTGACTTCTAAGCTTGTTACTTAGGATACTAATGTGCCACGGTTAGCGAGGGTGTAGCAACTTTCTCCAATTAAACTCGCTATAGTCATCCCTTTAGAAATTAAATCAAGTGATATCTCGGGGTTAAAGACTTATCCGTTGGGAAGAATGCCCTTGGCTAGTGCGTCAGTCTAACCCGCATCACATATGAATCCGTAATGAAGGCCATGGGGATATTTACCAACCCGCTCCCATTTAGATTTTTAAGTTTGAGGATTTTTTTTACGTTTTAACATGCAATATCTTAACTATGGATATTCGCACCCATAAAACAGTTGGAGTTTTAATATGCGAATAATCTACCTTAGTTAATTGCACTTTACTTTTTAAAACGGTTTGGTTTTCATTCATGCAAATAAATAAAAAACACACAATCAACGTAAAGACACAAATACGGGAAATTAAAGAAATAAAATTTCCTGACTATTATGGCCTTCTCTATTGTTGATTCCTTGACGCCCGGTGACACGTCCCGTCATGTCACTCTCACTCGTTATTTGGATTCCTCTCGATTCGCCCAGGTTTTCTCGATTTACTACGTAATTAGGAATCACCCAAAATTATGAGAAACCAAAACCAACGAATAGAAGTTACCCAAAATAACATCTTCGTTATAATACATAAATTCCTATATACAAAGGCGTATTTCTAGGAATTTAAAGGCGACATGATTAGATCAAATCCTACTACACGGCTTCCAGCTCGTTGTTATTACTATTATAGACATTTCCATTCAAAAACAATACGAGCCCGGACATGTCCCGGGGTTTATGAATGAAAAATAAATTTCTACCATAATAGCCCAGAAACTAATAACCACCTGTTTAAACATTTCGACAAAAATAATAATGCCAAAATAAAGCCGTATAATAAATTAAATAAGTATAAAGCCAAAACACACGCTCTGATACCATTTTGAAGGAAAACAGAATAAGCCCGGGCTAAATTGAAAAACTCACTTTCGTGCAATGCATTCCATAATCGGAAGCTTTCGACAAAGCTCAAACTCAAATTCATTTTCCCATTAACGGATATAGGCTTATACTTATTTAATTTATTAAATTGATAACCAATGCACAAGATTAAATCTTTAACTAAAAGCGGAAGGATTAAAGGTTATACCTTTGAAGCGAAGTCCAACGCAATAAGAACAACCAAATCTTTGATTGCGATTACCACCAAAATCCAATAGATGACTCCAAGAAACTTGGAATATTGTGTGGGCAATAATCTATCGAAGTGTACTCGCATAGCCCATGAAAAACCCTCAAGAAAAATCCCTCGAAAAAGATAACAGCTGGCCCAAAACTTCGTCTGAAGTTTAGCCGCATAACCCACCGGAAGCTGCCCCCTTTTCCACCGCGAAAACCCACTGATCGGTGACCCAAAAACATTGCCCAGCCACAAGATGCACCACAACCACCGTGGATCACCAAGACTATCAAGAGATCAACATGGCAGCAGCTGGATCAGCACGTCGGACAGCAGCAGTTGAAGTCGCCAGAAGAAGAAAACAACAGGGGTTAGAAAATCCTGGCGGCAGTCCTAAAACCTTGCTAAGCTTCACGAAGTTACTACCTTTTGGACCTTATCTAATTTGAGAAGTGAGATATCAAGTTCGACTTCGAGAAAGAAGCTTCAAGAAGAAGAAGGTCTCTCTCTAGAACTTTCTAACTCTAAGAGGCAAGACTTGTCTTGCAAGATTTTCCTTATGTTTCTTAGGCCTTAAGTTTTCAATTTATAGGGTGCTCTAATGGAGACCTAGTGGGCTTTTGAGTTGGGCCTTTTAATTTGAGTTTCGTTGACCGCTTAGTATTTCCAAGACTAATCAACCCATTCAAATTAATTTCTTAACCCACTTCGTTAATTTAATTTAATCGAACCCTTAGGATTAATTAATTCAAATAGAATTAATTTCTTAATCCACTTTGTCAATTAAATATTAATTAAACCTTTAGGATTAATAATTCACTTTTTTGATTAGTCAAATACATAATTAGTCATACCACTATCGGACTAACTATGGAACTACCGCTCAAAAATGACTTTACATCGCGGCACAATGTTTTTTTCTATCTCCCCACATCGAAGATCTAGTGCTCGTTGGTTTATCAATTTACTGACAAACTAATTCACCGACTTCTTGGTATCTGAGATTAGTACCACTCGACTTTCTTATTATACCAGACGTAAAGTTCACTGGCCAGTTTTAGTACAATAAACCTTACCAGCTCATCTCGGGAGCACCAACAACCCAGCGAATCGGTACGTCGATTCCTTCTACTAGGAACGGCACATAAGTAGCAAAATACCGCATACCCAACCTACCAAGGTATAAGCCTCAATTGATCACACTCTTTGGCACATCTAAGTATACGATATCTAACTCGCATGTCCGTCCCAATCTCGGGATTGAGAGACTGAATACTAGGATCGAGTTGACTACGCTGATCAGTACAAGTTAATTTTATCCAAACTGGTCGTGCTCAATATACCCCGGGCATATCCATGTGATTTAATTAGTCTATATAAACTAATTTCTGAACCACACAATAACCTATACTGATAGTATGTTCAGACTATCTCTGTTACGAGCATACTTTTTATATATCAATACTTTAACCAATAACGGTATCTACTGTGTCTTTTCACACCCCGTTATCTAGTTCTATGATATAATGGAACAATTTAATACTGAAACAAAATGATATGTCATCTTGGGATATTAGTTTTTGATACAAGCTATAGCTTTTGTATATTCAAAACTAACACTTCTATCTTCTCAACAGTCATTGGAGACCGCTATTTTGATAGATACACTCCGTGTCTGAAAGGTATAAAACCTTTCTTTGAGTTCTGCATGTCAAAACAAGCCAGAATCGTGTCTATGTATGAAGCCTGGGAAAACATCAAGGAGCGTTTCCTACGATCTCGAATAATCTTGATCCCAAGAAAATGTCCAGCTTCTCCCAAGTCCTTCATATCAAATTGCTTAGACAACCATGCCTTTACATCTGATAATACTTTCTAACAGTTGCTAATAAGAAGAATATCATCCACGTAAAGTACAAGAAACATCACTGCATTTCCATCACGTTTGTGGTACACACACAGCTCATCCGGACACTGAGTAAATCCGTAGAACTGGATTACTTTATCAAAGAAGATGTTCCAAGATCTGGATGCTTGCTTAAGTCTATAGATAGACCTCTTAAGCTTACATACCTTTTGTTCTTGGTCTTTTTCAATAAATCCCTCTGGTTGCTACACGAAGATGGTTTCCTCAAGACTTCCATTGCGGAAAGCTATTTTGGCATCCATCTGTCAAATCTCATAACTCAAATGAGTAGCTATGACCAAGAGAATCCGGCTCGACTTAATTATAGCTACAGGGGAGAAGGTTTCCTCATAACCAATTCCCTCTTTCTGAGTATACTCCTTTGCCACAAGCCTAGCTTTAAGGTTTCAACCTTCCCGTTAGATCCTCTCTTTTTCTTGTAGACCCACTTGCATCCAATGGGTTTAAAACTATCAGGCAGGTCCACAAGCTCCCAGACTTGAATAAAGTCCATTAACCCGATCTCAGATTTCATTGTCTTTTGCCAAAATTCTGCATCTTTATCTCGGAGAGCTCTGGTTTGTGCACGCCTGGGATGAAATCAAAGGGTTCTCACAAGCCCACATACCTCTTTGGTTTTCTCACAACCCTTCCACTACGATGAGGCACCACCTGTGTAGGCGCATGGTGTATCTACTTGTATTGGTGCAATAGAAGTAGTGGATTTTCCTCTAAGTTCTTTTAGTACGATTTTACTACTGGGCTTGTGATCGAAAATATAGTCCTCTTCTAAAAATCCAGCGTTAGTGCTTACTACCACCTTCTGATCATTAGGACTATAGAATAAACCACATTTCATTCCTCTGGGGTATTGAAAAAGTTTGCTTGTATGAAAACCTAATACCCAGTTTACATATCGATTGTGTTTTAGTATTAATTGTTCCTTTATATCATATGTATAGATGATAAGGTGCCATGTGTAGCACAGTAGATCACATCATTGGTTGAATTTATGATATATAAATAAGTGCTCGTAACCGAGATAGTTTGAACATACTATCAGTATAGGTTATTGTATGATTCAGAAAATTAGTTTGTCTAGACTAATTGAATTATACGAATATGCCCGGGGCATATTGAGCAGGACCTATTCTAGATTGAATTAACTTGTACTGATCTTCATAGTTAATTCGAACCTCATATTCTTATCTCTTAATCCCTAGACTAGAGCAGGCATGAGAGTAAGTCATAGTGTACATTGATTTGCCAAAGTGTGCAGTCAATTGAGGCCTAGATCTCAGTAAGTGGGGTATATGTGTTTGGCTTCTTGGTGTGTCATTGCTTGTCGAAAGGAATCCATTAAAGAAATAGTTATGGTTCAGGCTAAACAAAAAAATCTCACTTTCGTGCTATGCATTCCAGAATCCGAGCCTAAACTCTAAATCATTTTCCCTGAATGGATTTAGGCTTATATGAATTCGATTTATTAAAACGACACGCTAAAAATTAAATATTTAATTTAAAGTGGAAGTCTAAAAGATTATACCTTTAACGCATGTCCTCAAAACAATAAGAAAACCAAAGCCTTGAAAATCCTGCTATTTACCGCCTGAGACCAACGATAGTGGTGGACCATAATGCCCACACAACTAATGTTTGATTAGCATGACCAGTTTCAGCCACTTGTTTTCATTGTACTGACTTGTACTGATCTTTCATAGTTAATTCAAACTTGTTTTGTAATAGCATTCATTGATAGTGGTGGACCATAGCCTGGACCATCAATATATTAGTATAGTATGATTTGGGATCTATAAATTAGAATGTAAGCCAGAAGGATAGGCAGAACTCTTTCCACGACTACTCTGAGCTCTCAAAACACTCTTTGGAGGGTATAATGACCAAGTAGTTTTTAATGTCAAAGAGATTATAGAGTTGGTTCATTCTGACTTATGTAGACCTATGCTAATTCAAGCCAGATGTGTTTTTGAGTATTTTGTGATCTTGACAGATTACTACTCGAGGTATGGGTACAATTACTTGATGCGCCACAAGTCTAAATGTTTTGGCAAGTTCAAAGAGGTTCAAACAGATGTGAACAATCGTCATTGTAAAAGTATCAAGTCATTATGATTCGATCGTGGTGGTGGATAACTATCTGGTGAATTTTGGAGCTACTTATCAGAGATGAGGATTCAATCCCAGTTGGCTGCACCAAGCACATTCCAACAGAATGGTGAAGCAGAACACTTATGAAAATGGTTAGATCTGTGATGAGTTATAGTGAGTTGCCTCATTTGTTTTAGGGATATACCTTAGAAACAATGGATTATAATCTAAATCTTATACCATCTAAGTCCGTGTCTTTAACCCCTGTAGAGTTATGGTCAGGGAAAAAGCCCAGTATAAGACATCTCAGAATCTGGGGTTATTCAGCACATGTGCTTAAGGTAGATACAGACAAGTTAGATGCAAGATTGGAGGTAATGCTGTTTGTAAGATATCCCATAGGAACAAAGGTTTCTTTATTCTATAGTGCTAAAGATCAGAAGGTGGTGGTTAGTACCAACACTAGATTTTAGAAGATGACTATATTCTAAACCATAAACCAAGTAACAAGATTGTGCCAAAAGAGCTTAAGGGACAGTCTAGAATTCCTGATGCACCAGTACAAGTAGATACATCACAGAATACTACACAAGTTGTCACAGATGATGCAATTACACAGGCGGTGCCTCATCATAGTGGGAGGGTTGTCATACAACTCGAGACACTTGGGAAAATTGTTCGATTTTGATCGCTGCCGCTCATGAACCAGACCCAGTGTCCAAATAGGCATTGTGTGTACCGCAGGCGTGAATAAAACTCTGTGGTGTTTCTTGTAATTTATGTAGATGATATTCTTCTTATTAGCAACAGTAAGAAGGTATTGTCAGACGTAAAGGCATAGTCGTTCAAGAAAGTTAGATATGAAGGATTTGGGAAAGGGTGGACATATCCTTGGGATCGAGATTATTCGAGATTATAGGAGATGTTCACAGATACTTTATCAGGATTCCTACATAGACATTAATCTGACTCGTTTTAACATGTACAACTCCAAGAAGAGTTTCCTACTTTTCAGATATGGAGTGTATCTATCTAAGGAGCAGTCTCCTAAGTAGATAAAAGCCATGAAGACAGTTCCTTATGCATCTGCACTAAGAAGTCTCATGTATGTTGTGTTGTGTACGAGGCTAATGTTGGCTTTATCGACGACATAGTTAGAAAATATCAGTGTAACCCAGGAAAAGCTCAAGTATTTGTGCAGAATAAAGAACCAAGTTTTGGTTTATCAGACGCAAGAGCTAGGGGTTACACAGAATAAGGTTTCCAAAGTGATATGGACAATGATCATGTTAACATTTTAGTGCATCATTATGACTAATATAATAAAGAAAAATCCTACATAATAATAATAATAATACTAAAAGGATTGTTCGAAGTAAAGAAGAAATAATACATAACAATTTTAATGATTGGTCTATTCCAGAAAAGAATATCGAGACAATTTATAAGATAGGATCTTTGGATTTTTAAACTACTTTCAGTATTAAAGCTCATGAAGAAACATTGAATATTCAAGAAAATTTCATTCTTCCTCATTATTGTCTAATATTTCCATAAAGAATTATTTGGATAAAGGATATAGATTTGTTGATTTTGGATTAATCCAGATTGCAATAAAACCTTTAGTTCATATTGGTGTAGATACTCCCATTTTTGTAGCATTAAGGGATAAGAGGTTAACAAATAACAAGACTTCTTTGTAAGCATTAATACAGACTAATATTTGTAATGGTCCAATATTTTTTAAGTGTGCTCCTAATTTCTCGGTATCATTGACAGATTCATTAATATTGAATTCTCTTATTTTAGATATTCACATACAAGGAGATGAATTTGAAAAATTAACAGAACAGTTTGTGGTAATGTATAGAATTTTTTATAAATTAATGAGTAGTCAGGTGAATCCTAAATTTAGAATGTATCCAACAGTTAAAGAAGAAACTATTTTATTACAAATAAATGATGAACATTCAAAAACTTATACTCCAAAAAGATTAAAATGGAATGAAATAACAATACCAGACGAATTTTAGGTTGAAGATCAGCAATCCTGTAGAAATATTGAATGTAGGAAAGTCTCACAGATAATAGAAACAGAGGATGGTACAATTTTAGTTTGGTTTAATTCTTTTAGATATAATACTTCTGGTGCAGGGCGATATAAATGTTATTACTAAAGTAACAACCATAAATTTTGATCAATTAATAGAGGATTTAGAAGATGACAAGTATTTAGAGCAAAGAAATTGGTATCAACAATTAGACTCTCAATATCAAGATATATTACAAAAAGAATGGATAATGGATGTAAAGAGGCGTAATACTCCATTTAATTTCTATACATGGTTAGAATATTATTTTACTAAATTGGATGTAAAAAATGTATATACATTATCTCATATTAATGTACAAATGAATCTAGCAAAGAAATGGAAATTAGTAGATGGAACACTTGTAACTCAAACTTATGCCCTTTACTTACATTAAAGATAGATACAGCTCATGGTGAATTAACTGCATCTCCATTTAAAACTGGCAAAGACAATGATGAATCTGTTTAAGATGGAAGACATAAAAAAATTACATATGCTGCATAATTATTCAAATGTAGTATTACATCATATAACTAAACAACTAGATTCTTTATCAGTAGATATTAAATCTTTACCAAGGCATAGTCAAAGATTTCCTGATAGTTATTCATTTTCAACCTAATGTATTAATCACGGAAAAGGATAAAATAAAATTACCTTCTAATAATTTACAGACACCTTTAATGGAAAAGATATCAAAAATATTAGAAAAGTTGAATTCCAACCTTGCTCCTGGTCCTTCAAAAATAAATATGATAAATAAAGAAATTGATTCTGAGGATTATTCTAGTAGTTTTGATTCTGATAATGAAATCATACAACAAATAAATGAAATAGAAGAGGAATTATTAGAGGAACAACCAGACGATATCAATAGAATACGAAGAAAACCTAGATATCCAAATAGGAATAATTGGAAAAAATTAGAAACAAGGACTTATTATCCTATAATAACACCACCAGATATTCAGTATGAAGAGCGAGCAAAATTTAGATCTAATAGTTGAAGGAAAAATGAACAAGCCCGGGCTCAATCGAAAACCTCACTTTCGTGCAATGCATTCCAGAATCGGAAGCTTTCGACCAAGCTCAGGCTCAAATTAGTTTACCCATGAACGGATCTAGGCTTATACTTATTTAATTTATTAATCGGGACACAAAAGATTCGATCTTTAATTAAAGCGGACTTTAAAGATTATACCTTTTGAAGCGAAGTCCCTTGCTTAAAGAAAAATCCAATCTTTGACGCAACTTTCAAAAGAAATCCGAAGAATTACTCCAATACGAACTCCGAAATAGTGTGGGCTATTTTCTACGGAGTTACCCACGGCAAATCGATGAAAACCCAAGAAACTTGCTTCTCAAGAAAACTCAAAAATCTGCCCAGAACTGTTCACAGCAGGAAACCGCCGGCCGCCCCTTTTGCTGCTTGAACGCCCGACAGTCTGCTCTCCTCCCAGCCACGATCTGCACGACCACCCTCATGGATCACCGACCGGAGAAGAGATCGACGTGAGAAGCAGCCGGATTAAGCACCCCGGGAAGAGAAACAGCAGCCGGAAAGACGCGAGAAAAATCTGCAGCAGCGAGCAACTAAAAACCAGCGGCGGTCGGCAGTTTCTCCAGAAATCCGATGGGCAGCAGTTCTTATATATCGATGGGCTGAGTTTCTTTTCGAAGAAGAAAGCTATCTTAGTCGACTTCGAGAGAAAACTTGACGAGGAAGACACAGTTCTCTCTCTAGACTAAACTTTCTCTTTCTTGCCTTTTCTTGGCTGCCAAGTTTCTTCTAAAATGTTTTCTTGCCCAACAAGTTGTATTTATAAGGAGCTTCTAAGGAGACCTAATGGGCTCTCGAGTGAGGCCTTAAAATTTGACTTTCGTTGACCGCTAAGTCTTCCCGACTAATCAACTCCAATCGACTCATTTAAATTAATTTATTTAATTCACTTTGTTAATTTAATTTAATCGAACCCTTAGAATTAATTAATTCAAAATCGAATTAATTACTAAATTCACTTTGTCGATTAAATATTAATTAAACCTTTCGGATTAATTAATTTACCTTGTTGATTAGTCAAATGCATAATCGGTCGTACCACTAACGGACCAATTATGGAACTACCGCTCGAAAATGACTTTACATCGCGCCATTATATTTTATTCTATCTCCCCACATTAAAGATCTAGCGCTCGTCGATTTATCAATTTACTGACAAATTAATTCACCGACTTCTTGGTTTCCGAGATTAGTACCACTCGTCCTTTTATTATACCGAACATAAAGTTCACCGGCCGGGTTTAGTATAATAACCTTACGAGCTCATCTCGGGAGCACCATCAACCCGGCGAACCGGTACGTGGATTCCTCCGACTAGTAACGGCACGTAAGAAGCTAAACACCGCATACCCAACTTACCGAGGTATTGGCCTCAATTGACCTCACTCTTTGGCAAATCAAAGCACACGATATCCAATCCTCATGCCCGTCCCAATCTCGGGATTGAGAGACGGAATACTAGGACCGAATTGACTACGCCGATCAGTATAAGTCAATTCTATCCAAAATGGTCGTGCTCAATATGCCCCGGGCATATCCGTGTGATTTAAACTAGTTTAGATAAACTAATTTCCAAACCACACAATAACCTATACCGATAGTATGTTCAGACTATCTCGATTACGAGCATACTTTTTATATATCAATACTTTAACCAATAACGGTATCTACTGTGTCTGTCTACACCCCGTTATCTAGTTCTATGATATAAAGGAACAAATTTATACTGAAACAAAATGATATGTCAACTGTGGATATTAGTTTTTGATACAAGCCATAGCTTTTCTGTATTCAAAACTAACAATAGTTACGATGGAAACTCTTTAACAAACTGGAATATAGATGGTAGGAGTGAGTATGAAATTTTGAATACATTACAAGAAATTGGAATGGCAAAAAAAGCATATAGATTGAAAAATATGTCAAAAAAGGATGAATGTTTTTTAATTCTAACTGGATTTACAGGTCAGTTAAAATATTGGTGGGATAATTCTTTAAGTTTTCAAGATAAAATGTCTATAATGGATCATATGAGATCAGAGGAGGATGCAGGAGGGAATGTGACTAATACAAATGATTCTTGTGATTTTTTGATTCATACGATAGCTATGCATTTTGTTGGAAATCCTAACAAAACATTAACTTCTTCAAAGATTTTTTTGACTAATTTACTATGTCCAATTTTATCTGATTTTAAATGGTATAAGGATTTGTTTTTAACTCATGTATTAAAAAGACCTGATAGTAATTCTCCTATATGGAAAGAAAAATTTGTTACAGGATTGCCTAGTATATTTTCTCAAAAAGTGATGACAAATTTACAAAAAGAAATGGGTACGGAATCAATAAATTTTAATGATATGACTTATGGGAAATTGTTTGCCTTTGTAAAGAAAGATGCTTTAACAGCATGTCAGAATTTAAAATTTCAAGCTAAATATGGAAATATACGAAGCGAATTAGGCTCATTTTGTGAAGCTTTTGGAATAACTGGAATAAAAGTTCCTTCTACAGCTTTTAAACAGAAAAGAATAACTTATCGAAGAAAGAAAACACCAAGATATGATGACAATAGGAAATATTATAAGAATAAAAAGTATAAAAAGAAGTATAATAAGGAGAATATTTTTTGTTATAAGTGTGGGCAAAAAGGACATAAGGCTAATGCCTGAAAAAATAAGAAAAGGATTAGTGAAATATTGGATAAATTTGCTAAATTAGATTTAGATTTAAAAGAGAAATTAGCAAATGAGATTTCCTTGGTACAAGAAAATTCAGATGACTATAACGATGATTTTTATAGTATTTCTGAATCTAGTGAATCAGAATGTAGTTGTAATTCTATTAATTTGACTAGGATTAATCCTCAACATAGCAATGAAGATCAAAAACATCTTTTATTTGATTTAATTCAGTAATTACCCTCAGAATTACAAACAACTTATTTGTTTAAATTAAAGGAGTTGATATTCACAGAGGAATAAGATACAGTTAAAATCATAGAACCATTCAGTATTTCTAAATTATTACATACTTATTCTACTGATAATTCATTTAGGAAGAATAGTACAAAATATTTACAGACTGAAATCAATCAATTAAAAAATCAGATGAGACAAATCAAAGAAGACGTTATAAAAAATTAAAACAAAAAATTTTGAATTAGAAACTAAAACGGATATCCTTAAATCAAGTACATCAAAAGGGAAAAACATAGTAGAAGATATGACACAACCAGAATTTAACCCCTCGGAATTTCAGTTAGCAAAAATATCATTATCAGATAAACAACCACAGGATTCTAAATTTATTTCTGTTATAGAGAAGATGAATTTTCAAAAATGGATAGTTTACATTACAAACTCAATAGGATCTTATCAAGCAACTATAACGGCTATGATTGATAGTGGTGCAGATCAGAGTTGTATTAGAGATGGATTAATTCCCACGAAATATTATGTGCCAACTAAAGAATCTTTACTCACAGCAAATAGTGTGCCATTAAAAGTCAAGGTTAAGTTAGTTAAAACTTCAATATGGAATGAAAAATTTTGTTTTAAACATCATTTTATTGTAGTAGAAGATTTAAATATTCAAGCTATCTTAGGAACTCCTTTTTTGACACAGATTTATCCTTTTTGGGTTGATGAACAAGGAGTAAGTACTAAAATAATGGGATCAAAAGTATTTTTTAGGTTTTTATCTCCAGTAAAATGAAAAGAATTATTATTATTACAAAGTAACTCTATTTACCAACAAATCTATACTATTAATATAATATCAAAAAAGATCAATTTCCTTAAATAGGAGAAAAGTTATGTTAGAATAGAAAAACAATTACAAGATTTAGGATTATAAGAGAAAATAAAGAATTTAGAGGAACGAATAAGAATAGAAGTCTGTTCAGACATTTCTAATGCTTTTTGGGATAGAAAGAAACATTTAGTAAGCTTACCATATGAAAAGGATTTTAATGAAAAAAGTATACCAACTAAGGCTAGACCTATACAAATGAACTCAGAATTATTAGAAATATGTAAAAAGGAAATTAAAGGATTAATAACCAAAGGATTGATTACTCCATCTAAGTCTTCTTGGAGTTTTGCAGTATTTTATGTTAAAAAGCAACCAGAAAAAGAAAGGGGAGTCCCAAGATTGGTAATAAATTATAAACCTCTTAATAAAGTATTACAATGGATTAGATACCTTATTCCTAATAAAAGAGATTTATTAAAAAGGATCTATAATGCAAAGGTATTTTCAAAATTTGATATGAAATCAGGGTTTTGGCAGGTACAAATTGACCCAAATGATAGATATAAAACGGCTTTTACAGTTCCATTTGGTCATTATGAGTGGAATGTTATGCCTTTTGGCTTGAAAAATGCCCCTTCAGAATTTCAGAAAATAATGAATGACATATTAAACCCATATACTAATTTCTCAATAGATACATTGATGATGTTTTAATTTTTCCTGAATCAATAGAGCAGCATTTTAAAATTTACATATATTTTTAAATATAATTAAGAAAAATGGTTTAGTGGTTTCTGCGTCAAAGATTAAATTATTTCAGACATATATTAGATTTCTCGATCATAATATTCATAAAGGAACAATTATCCCTATACAACGATCTTTATAATTTACAAGAAGGTTTCCGGATGAATTAAAGGATAAAACTCAATTACAAAGGTTCTTAGGATGTTTGAATTATATCTCTGATTTTTTCCAAAAAATGAGATAAATATGTGCTCATTTATACAAAAGATTGCAAGAGAATCCACCTGCATGGACATAAGAACATACTGCCATAGTAAAATTATTAAAAGAAAGGATAAAAACTTTACCACTTATTAGTATACCACACCCCCGGCATTTATGATTGTAGAAACAGATATCTCTGATATATTTTATGGCGGCATTTTAAAACAGAGATTAATGTCTGCTTCAAAAGATCAATTGGTAAGATATTATTCAGGATTATGGCTTAGACCTCAAAAGAATTATTCTACGGTTAAAAAAAGAAAGTTTATCTATTGTTCTTTGCATTTCCAAATTTCAGGATGATCTTATAAACAAAAAGTTTCTTTTAAAAGTGGATTGCAAACCTGCAAAAGATGTTCTACAAAAGGATGTAAAGAATTTAGTTTCAAAGCAAATTTTTGCAGGATGGCAGGCAATTTCTTTCAGTATTTGATTTTGACATTGAACATATCAAAGGAGATTCCAATTCTTTACCTGATTTCTTAACCAGAGAATTTTTTACAGGTTCGAATGATGAGTTCCCAGCCCACAAAGAATAAGAACCTTACGGTCAAAGATTTCATGAAAAATAAAATAGATCTGTCCACTTCTAACCACTTTCAGTCTCTTCAGGATTTTCCACCTCTTACTTATGTTCAAGCAGCATCAAATCCCTCAGCCAAATTACAACAATCTCCCATAAAAAATTTTAGTATTCACTTTCCTTATCCTTCTGGTCAACAAGTATCCACCCCTAGACCATAGAATCCAACTCAGAATAATCAAATCAAACAACCATTCAACCCCAATCCTCCATGTTATGTAACCAAACACCACATTGAACACTTAACCCTGACCAGACACCACGAACCATTGGAATATCAAGATCTGTTAGGATATGTATTTAATATGTTTCAAGATAAGCAATATTGGATCTCTTCTGAACCAACTAAGGATTTGCGGTTCTATCAGTACATTCTTGTACATTCAGGATCGGTGGATATTCACCATACAATGGATACACCAACAACTTCAGTTATTTTGCATTCCAAGGCTGTCATCAGAAAGATTTTAAACAGGTGGGATTGGATAGAATTGACAGGATCAGCAGGAGGCACAGTTTATTTTGGAAGCTCTTATGATCCTCCAGGATATTCATATGAGGATTACAAAGAAACATAGTTTAAAGGATTTCTCTTCAGACCCTTCAATCGCTCGTGGTTCTACACAATTCATAAAACTTTTTGGAATGATTTCAACAGTATTCCTCTGTGGTTTTATGAATGGTGGCAGTATTATAGAGCCATCGAAGAAATTTATCCTCCAGATGCCAAGATGGCTTGGCAATTATTTAGTAGAAAGATAGAATCTGACATCCCAGAATTTGGCAAGATAGTTCAGTTCCACATCAAACTCAAGCTTCCATGGATTCTATGTTGGAATTTTAAATTTACTTAGCATTTTTCGAAGCCTATGCCACTCTCACTAGTCCAAGAATTTAAGATTAAATGGTGGATTGTGCTTAAGGTAAACCAGAATACAGTACATGTTTATTTTGAGGAACAAAAGTTAATTCAAAAAAATTCAATACCACTTGGAAAAGCCCCAGTACAACAATCAGCTCCTGTAAACCCTAAGACTCCTATGAAGAAAGAACAAATAAGTACAGGAAAGAGTCAGGTCACACAACCTGCCTCGGCCCTATCTTTAAAGCAAAAGCTTCATCAGGAGAATGAATTTCTCAAATACCAAGAATTCTTGGAGTTTAAGAAGTTCAAGCAAAAAATTCAGTAGTTTCAAATGAGCCTCTAGCCAAGGATCATCTTTAGATCCTATGGAGTCCAAGTTAGTGCTGGAACATTTTGAATTCTAAAAATAAAAAAAACTAAAAAAAGTAACTAATATTTTAATTTTACAGCTGCAGGAATATTGCCCAGACAAGCTTAATGAAAAGCTTAAAGAAAGAGGAATCCCTATGCCTGACAAAAAGAAGAATTTCACTTGTCAAGTCTTGAACAGAGAAATTGGTATGAAAATAGTTGAAAGAGGATTACATAATCAACTGTCATACAGCAGACTATGGAAAGATGAAGATGAACTTTTTAACAGAACACGGATTAATTCATTACAATTTAATGAGGATGGACAGCTGTCTAGAGTACAACTTTGCTTTTATCCAATATATCTGTATCATACGTTTTCTTTGGATGAATTAATGTCAGGTAACGAAGATGAGGATTACTTGGATAAGGAATATTGGTTCTCTGATTAGACTTAACCTCACGAGATACATCTCCCTAATTTGTTCCAGCTGGGTGGCATTTTTTACAGAATTTCCAAGACCCATGTGAAGGAATCTACTTTATTTCATCTTTGTGTCAAGATCAACAGTGAAGGAATCTACTTTATTACATCTTTGTCGGAATTTCTCAAAACCCATGTGAAGGAATCTACTTTATTTCACCTTTTTGTCAAGATCAACAGTATTGGATAATTATTAGCATGCCATAATTCAATGTATTCAACATTTTGTAATAGTCCACAAAGCAAGTAAACACATTGAGCACAAGTACCACCTAATACAAGAGATCGTTAATGTTGGGTTTGAATACTAAAGTTTTGCTTGTATTAAACTATTTCCCAGTTTGTATATATCGATTAAATGTTTTAGTTAAATTGTTTTATATTTTACATATGTTGTCCATTTATATTATGTTATTAAATGATGAGGTGTCCGGTATGACACGGTAGATCTCATCATTGGTTAAAAGATATAATATATAAATGAAGTTCGTAACTGAGACATTTTTGGACACATTGTCATTTTAAGTTATTATATGATTCTAAATTTTGTTTGTCTAAACTGATTGAACCATATAGATATACTCGGGCCTTATTGAACTTGACCAATTAGAATGAATTGTCTTGTAATGATTTAATAGACTATTTGATCCTAGTATTCTATCTCTAAATCCCTAGACTTAAGCAGGCATGAGGGTTAGAAATAGTGTACTTTAATCTGCCAAAGAGTGAGGTCACTTGAGCCAATAGTCTCGGTGAGTTAGGTGTGCGTATTTGATTATTTGGTGTGTTGTTACTTGTCAAAAGGAAACCATGTACTGGTGGGTGCGCCCGAGATGAGCTCGTTATGTTTATTATGCTAAACCCAACTGGTGGACTTATATTCGGTATAGTTAAAAGGTAGAGTGGTACTAATATCGGATTATAAGAAGTTAATTAATTAATTTGTCAGTAAATTAATAAATTAATGAGCACTATATCTTTGATGTTGGGAGATTAAAGAATAATTAATTTAGTTGTTCCAGAAGCAATTCTGGTGTAGGATGGTAGTGTCATAATTAATCCATTAGTGGTACGATTAATTATGTAGTGGGTTAATTGATAAAGTGGAATTAATTATTTAATTAATTATTCCTAAAGATTAATTAGTTAATTAATTATTCCTAAGGATTAATTAGTTAATTAATTATTTCTAAGGATTAATTAGTAATTAACAAAGTGAAATTATTTAATTAATTAATTAAGTCTTAAAGTTCAATTGGAATTAGGAAATCCAAGACATTAGGAAATCTATTTGGATTTGGAATCTAATTATATTTGGTTACTAATTGGATTTAAAAACTAATTAAGAAACCTAAACCCATTAGGAAGGCCAATCCTAAATCAACTTGGGGTCTCTCTTGTAAGTCTATAAATAGACAAGAGATTAGCAATTCACAATACACAATTCATAAGTTTCAACACAAGAAAACTAGAGAGAGAAAAATCTAGAGAGAAATAGAAATTTTTTCTCCAAGTCGGTTTTTCCTTGATGGCAGCAGCGGCAATATCCTTGCAATGGCAAAAGCTCTTCCCTGCAAGTCCAAGAGGCACATACGGTAGACGCGCAGTGGCGGCTTCGTTTTTCGGCAACGCTTGTGCGACACACTCAGTGGCGGTGGGGACTTGGATTTTTTTGAGCAAATTTTTTGTGGTGTTTTGTTGATCGTTGATTCATTAGTTCATTGCCCACACAACATACGAGCTGGTCTTGAGTCATACAAGCGATCACCTAAGTACACACTTCAATAGGTAATTCTTAAACTTCCGCTTTAATTAAGAATTTATTGTTGCATGAAAAATCGAATAATTAAAAACTAAGATCCTGCGCATTAGTATTTCAAGCAAGGGGTTGGAATAATAATTGCGCTAGTGCTTAGGCCTGGTCAAGAGTTTTGATTATGGAATGCGTAGCATAAAAGTAAATTTTTTACCGGGCCTGGGCAAATAATCTTTCAATTGGTATCAGAGCTATGGTTTTAGCTTTGTGCTTGTTCGGTTTGTTACATGGTTTTGTTTACAAGTGGTTTAGAAATCTCGGCTATTATGGTAGCCTTTGTATGTTTTAATTAAACCCCGGGATATGTCCGGGTTGTTTGTTTTATGAATGCGTGTAATAGTAAAATTACGTGCTGGAAGCCGTGTAGGATTGGATTAAATATGTAGTAGGATTTTTTCTATGTAATTGTCGAATTTATTTTCCAATAAGCCTTGTAGTAGGAAAATCTTTTGTAATCAAAGACGTTGTGGTGGGCGACTTGATTTCGTGGGTTTTGGTTTATCATTAATACGTAGAAAACTAAGAAAACCCAAAACGAATTGCAAGAAGACCAAATAACGAGTGGGAGCAAGACAGAAGACCCGAAAGGCAACACCGGTGAAAGAATCGTCGGCAGAAGTTGTCGGCAAATGTTGATCAGCATTGCTATGCAACTGAAGGCCGCACGCAAAGCTGTGTGAGCAGCCCGGCATAGCGCGCAGTAAGCACACGGCTTTTTTGAAGGAAACAGATCTGGTCCGGGCTAAAACAAAAATCTCACTTTCGTGCTATGCATTCCCAAATCAGAGACTTTCGATCTGGCTCAAACTCTAAAATCATTTCCACTGAACGGATCTTGGCTTATACATATTTAATTTATTAAAACAACACGCTAAAAATTAAATGTTTAATTAAAAGCAGAAGATTTAAAGATTATACTTTTGAAGCGTGTCCTCAAGCAATAAGAAAACCAAAGCCTGAAATGTGAAAAACACCTCGAATCTCGAGAATAACTCCAACAACCCCCGAAGTCATGTGGGTGACTATCTACAGGGTGGAAAAAACACTAAGGAAGAAATCCAAAAGAAAACGGCTTCAAAAAACTCGACAAATCCTTGAAAGATCGTTTCCCGAAGATTCTGCGCTTGTTTACCGCATACCACCTATTTATTGCCTCACTGCGAAATCCACTATTAAATCCCTCGAATGACTCCGTCTACACCCTGAAGTCATGTGGGCGACTATCCACGGGGTAGCTAAGACACTAAGAAAGAAATCCAAAAGAAACCCACTTCGAAAAACTCGTCATATCCGTGACAGATCGTTACCCAAATATCACAGCCATTATTTACTCAGAAGACCAAATGGAGCAACCAGTGCAAAGATCCACTCGCCAGAAACCGCGAAGTGAGGCGGAAGCATGACCAAAATCACGGCAGCGATGTGACCAAGAAAAACCAATGGCCAGAGGTAATAAGTGGCAACTTCGGGGCAAAATCAAATTGAGTTTTCGAAGAAGAAATGATCCTAAGCCGACTTCGAGAAAGAACACAACGAAGAAGATGAAGTTCTTTCTCTAGGCTACTCCTTTCTCTCTAGGAAACTTAGCCTCCAAGATTTCTTAATGTCTTCTAAATGCCTAACATTGACTATTTATAGGAGCTTTAAGGGAGACCTAGTGGGCTTTTGAGTTGGGCTTTAGTGTTGGACTTTCGTTGACTCTATTAGTCTTCCGTAGATTAGTCAACTCCAATCGACCTTTAGAATTAATTTCTTAACCCACTTCGTTAATTAAATATTAATCAAACCTTAGGATTATTTCGAATAACTCACTTTCTCAATTAAATATAAAATTAACCCAAGAATAATTTATTTAATTCACTTTGTCAATTAGTTCAACGCATAATTAGTCGTACCACTAACGGACCAATTATGGAACTACCGTTCAAACGAAATTACTTCGCTCTCACTTTATTATTCTTCTATCTCCCCACGTCAAAGATATAGTGCTCATCGATTAATAAATTTACTGACAAATTAATTCATCAACATCTTAGTATCCGAGATTAGTACCACTCCACTTTCTTATTATATCGGACATAAGTCTGCCGGTAGGGTTTAGTATAATAAACCTTATGAGCTCATCTCAGAAGCACCCTCAACCCAGTGAACCGGTACATGGATTCCTTCGACAAGCAATAGCACACCAAGAAATCAAACACCGCATACCCAACTTATCGAGATCTAGACCTCAATTGACCGCACCCTTTGGCAAATCAAGCATACAATATCTAACTCTCGTGTCCACTCTAGTCTGGGGATTAAGAGATTAGAATATTAGGTTTTAATTAACTTCACCCATTAGTACAATTTAATTCAATCCCGAATAGGTCATGCTCAATATGCCCCGGGCATATCCTATGATTTAATTAGTATAGAAAAACTAATTATCCAAATCATACGATAAACTAAACTGATAGTATGTTCAAACTATCTCAGTTATGAGCGTCTGTTTATATATCAGAAATTTAACCAACGATAAGATCTACTGTGCTACACCCGGCACCTTATCATCTATGCATATGATATAAAGGAACAATTAATACTAAAACTCAATCAATATGTAAACTGGGTATTAGTTTTTCATACAAGCAAAGCTTTTAAGTATTCAAAACTAAGATTGCGCACGCGGCCCATTTGCAGGCTTTGTCCACAGTGCACACGCGGCCCAGTCGGGTTGCATGCACAGCCCATTTTTCTTTTTTTTTTGAGGTTATTTTGAGATCCATATTTCAAGACTCAATCCATCAAGTGATGTGACGGGACACGACAACAAGGTAGCAGATGGAAATAATTAAAATCATAATAGTTTGGAATTTTATTTTACGTGTTTTTTTCCCGTAGTTACAGTTTTAATTATGTGCTTTTATTTTTTGTGCTGAATTTTAGATGCGTGATTAAAGCATGTTGGTTTTATGTTGCACATAACTTAGGATTAGTTAATTGTATGTTAAACCCTGAAAAACCCCTCATTCCAGAAATCTAAGTGGGAGCGGGTTGGTAAATATTCTCATAGCCTTCATTACGAGTTCATAAGTGATGTGGTTAGACTTGCGCGTTAGCATTAGAGTCTTTCTTCATATTGGATGAGTTTAACCATAAGATCACTAGTTTAAATTTCTAAGGATAACTAGAGTAAGTTAAAATTGGAGAAATGAGAAACCCTCTCCATCTGAGACGCACTATCCTAGGTAACAAACTTAGAATTCACATAATGGCATACACTTAGTGTACGATTTGTAGTATTCCTCCCATCGAGGTTACGCTGCTTATTTGTACAGCTGAAAGCACTGACTATTAGCTACATTGATCAATAGATCATTTGGTCAAATAGTGTAGTTAATGAACCTAGTTATTCCCAAATGAATGTGGGCTAGAGTAAACATCCACACTATCGTGGCTTGTGCAAATCCTGGTGGATGAGATGTCGGTGGATTTAATTATGATTTTAAGGGATGTCAATAGTTGCATGAATTTTTTAAAATTCTTAAATTTATTTACTAAAACATTTTTTGTTTATTTATTTATAGTTTTTGACATGGCATTTAATCTGTTAGCTACAATATTCAAAGACAACAAACTAACTGGTCTGAATTATATTGATTGGAGTCAAAATTTGGCTATTATCCTGACGGCTGAGCAGTATAAGTTCATGCTCACTGAACTCTGTCTAGATGTGCCTACTGATGAATCTCCTCAATAGGATATGGATGGCTATCAGAGGTGGAGGAAGGCTGATGAGATGACGCGGTTTTACATTTTGGCCTCTGTGTTGAATGTTCTGCAGCATCAGCTTTATTCTATGATCTCTGCCTTTAACATGATGGCTCACCTGAGCGAGAGTTTGGTCATCAAGTCAGGACAGCGAGGCAGGCAGCCATGAGAAAAATTATGAATACCAAAATGGCTAAAGGCACCTCAGTGAGAGATCACGTGCTTCACATGATCAGTAACATCAATGAGATAGAAGTGTTAAGAGGTGAAATTGATCCTGAGAGTCAGATTAATATCATCCTCAAGAGTTTACCTTCTAGTTTTGAGCAGTTTTGGGTAAACTACAACATGAATCAAAGAGTTTATACTCTTCCCGAGCTCCTAACTGCATTGGTGTCGGCTGAAGGCATCTTCCAAGAGAAGAAGCAAGCTTTAGTCACAGTAAATGCTTCGAGTTTCTCTTCGGCTCCTAATGGCAAGAACAAGAAGAAGAAGAAGGCCAAGAATCATGCTGTCAAGCCTAACATCACCAAAAAGAAGAAGCCTAAAGGTAAATGCTTCAAGTGCAGAAAGATGGGACATTAAAAATTAGATTGTCCAAAGCTCAAAGGTATGACAGTTTCTGACTTCATTACTGAGACATGTTTAGCGGCGATTCCCACAAATACTTAGTGTGTGGATTCAGGCGCCACTGACCATGTTTGTAATTCTTGGTAGAGGTTCCAGGTAACGTGGAAGCTTAGAGAATGTGAGCTTCAAGTCTATTAGGTGACAATACAAGAGTGTCAATACAAGCAGTGGGAGTAGTGTATATTATTTTCGAAAATAGTAGATTAGTTTTAGATAATGGTCTTTATGTACCGAGTTTTAGAAATAACTTGATTTCAGTTTCTAAACTCTTAGTGAATGGTTATAAGTTTATTTTTACTGATAAATCTGTTATTGTTAGAAAAGATGGCAAACTTATTTGTTCTGGTTCATTAGTAGACAATTTTTTTTATAAAATCAAACTCCTCTGTTGTGCAAAGCATAGAGTTAAACGGCACATTATCTAACCAAAATAAGAGGAAAGAACCTTCTGACATGAATCAAACCTATCTAAGGCATCTCAGGCTAGGTCATATAAACCTTAGTAGGATCCAAAGGTTAGTCGATGATGAACCATTATGTTCATTAGAGATCAAAAGTTATTCAACCTGCGAATCTTGCTTGAAATGTAAAATGACCAAGAGACCTTTTAAAGCAAAAGGTTATATAGCCAATGAAGTATTACAGTTGATTCACTCTGCAATGTGTGGACAAATTTTGATCCAAGCACGATGTGGGTTTGAGTATTTCGTGACTGTTACAGATGATTACTCAAGATACAAATACATTTACTTAATGTGCCACAAGTCTGAATGCATTAGTAAATTCAAAGAGTATCGGGCAGATGTGGAGAAACATCATGATAAAAGTATCAAGACACTATGATCAGATCATGGTGGAGAGTATCTATCCCATAAATTTTGAGAATACCTCAGTGAGGTTGGAATTCAGTCTCAGTTGTCTGCACATGGCACACTACAGTAGAATGGTGTAGCAGAAAGAAGAAATAGAACTCTCATGGAAATGGTTAGGTCGATGATGAGTTATAGTGATTTGTCTGATTCATTCTGGGGGTAAGCCTTAGAAATTGTAGCATACATTCTAAATCTTGTACCATCTAAAATCGTGCCTTCAACCCCTACAGAGTTGTGGAACGGGTGAAAGCCCAGTCTTAGACATCTCAGAATTTGGATTTGTCCAGCACATGTGCTTAAGGCAGATGCAGCTAAGTTAGATGCAAGAATATAAGTGATACTGTTTATAGGATATACTAGAGGAACGAAAGGTGGTCTGTTTTATAGTCCTAAAGATCAGAAGGTGGTAGTTAACACTAACGCCAGATTTTTAGAGGAAGACTATATTCTAGACACAAGCCCAAAAATAAAATCATACTAGAAGAACTTAGAAAACAATCTAATCCTGATGCAGCAGCACAAATAGATACACCACAGAACACTTTTGAGATCCCTAGAAGTAGCAGGTATAATTACTTCTTTAGAGTATCTAGTTTAAATAAATTTTCATATCGTATAGGCCTTATTGGTTATTATGACTCTTGTAATAAAATAGGTTAAATTGATTAGGGAAAAATGGTAAGGAAAGGATTTAAATTTGAGAATTGAGAACTTTTTATGGTAAAATGTGAAGAGCTTAAAAATCTTGGGGACTTTAACATAAATTATAAAATTTAAAGAATAAAAATCCTTCTTTCCTTTTCTTTTTTCTTTTCTTTCTCTTCACCTTCTTCTTTCTTTCTTCTTCCTCTCCGACGCAACCCACCACACTCACCGACTTTGGCCAGTTCGTTTCCGGCCAACCGGCCACCATTTTAGCTAACTGAATATACCAAAATAATCCCCACATAAGGAACAAAACCTTACCTTCCATTCTTCATTTCGTTCCATTTTTTGTTTGTCCAATTTTCTCTCCCCGCCGGTTTTATCTTCAATTCCGACCACTCCGGCCGGAATTTGGTTCCTCTCTCACCACAAAAATGTTCCTCCTACCTTTTAGAATAAAACCCATTGCATTTTTGAAGTTGCATGTTGGTGGGTTGAAAACCTTAGCTCGTCGCCGCTTCTCCACCACCTACCGCCTCTATCCGGTCTTGTTTTTGGCTAATTTCACCATCAGAATGTTCTCCTAATCGAGGGATACAAAATCCCTCAAAGAATTTGGTGTTTTGGACCTGGTCACGGGATCACCGCGTCTGATCGCTGCTGCCGCTGCCCCCTTTTCCATCCATTCAAAATCCAGAACACTATACATTGGTTTTCAACTTCATCTCGGAAACTTTGGTGGTAAACCCTTAGCAACCCAATTAAAATTTATTTTTATAAATTAAGATTATTAATTTTTTAGCTTAGTTATGAATGGGTTTAGATTCATTTACATGTTTGGAGTTAGTTTGAACTAAAGGGGTTAATTGGTGGATAGTTTTAAGTTGGAATATTTAGAATCAAGAACTAAGCCTTAGCACCTTATTTAGGGCTTAATTAGGAACTTGCCATTACAAGATAGCTATTAGGTTGAACCCCTTTAGTAGGTTTATAATCATTTATATTAGTAGCTCATAATATCATACCAACTTGTTGTCCTTTGATTAAGGATGGGTTAAAAGAATGTGAAATCTATTTGGGTGCCCACCCAAGTAGACTTCCATACCCCTTAATCCTTAGTTAATCTTAAGGAACAATGCAAGTTGGTGTAATGTTATGAAAGTAGCTTACACATAAGCATTACACATTTTGGAACTTATACATTATAATTTAGAATTCTTATGAGTTCTTTAATATGTATAGATACTCCTGACGAGTCCCAGGACGACGTTGACCTCTTTCCTGAGTTAGGAGGTTCTTACTATTGATTTGCTATTAGGTGAGTGTCTCCCACTTAGATGTGTTTGTTGTTCTGACTAAGAGTACACCGGTATGTTGTATTGACATACATGTGTAACCTAGGAAGGACCTGGATTACATTCAAAGTTTTATTATGCTTGTGCTTGGTTTACATTCTGGATAGAAGATTATAGCCTTGTCGGCATATAGACTTCAGTTATGTATATTATGTTGTGTTGTTGGTTTATTTTGTGGCTATTTTTGAATATTTTGTGTTGTTTGGGTATTTGAGTTTGTTGTATTTACAGCCGTTATGCTGCTGAAATTTCTGCAGAGTTTATAGCACGACCGTATAATTATTTATACTACTCGTAGTATGGTTTGTTTAAGAGTCTTGGTTATGTTTGCATCTTTTGGGGGCCCCGCATCTTTTCGTGCTTACCTACTAGGTAGGGGCCGAACTGAGGCATAGTATGTAAGACAGGTATGGCTCGGGGTACCTTTGGTGGCTCGGTGGATATTGGTGGCTCGGTTGATAACGGGTGGGATGTCCGTTTCCGTTGGTGGGTACAGATCCAGGTTTGTTGGTTATTTTTTGTGCGCATTATGTGGTTAGTTGTGTTGGTGTATGTGCCCTTTTAAGGGCTATTTATGTAAATAAACTTTGAGGGTTATTTATGTAAATAAGATATTTGTCGTTTGATTGATTATTTATCTGATGAGTTAATTTCATGAAATTATATTCTTGTGCATATTGAATTTCATGAAATCGATCCGCCAAAAAGAAACACTCCATGGACTTTTAGATCATGAGTGATTCTTTTGAGTAGTACTCGTACGAGGATCCTTAGACCAGAAATCACTGCATAGTCTTAGGTGAATTAGAGTGTGCTTTGACATATGCCTAACGGGACCGTAACAAGTTGCCATGTACGGGTATGATTGGGTATACTATGAGTCACGCTAAGGTATGTAGGTGAAGTGATGGGAGTACAAGTCTCTCTTAAATGAGAGATGATATCTTGGCCGCTTGATAGTGAACTGAGAAGTGCATGGCCGTGCCCAAGAAATGATAAGGGTTATCATTTGATTGATTAAGTTCAGTGTCACTAAGAGATCAAGTAAAACGTTTAGCTATATAAGGATGATTGGTTCCATGCCTTATGCTAAACTAGATATCAGTGTAGAGGACATTACGTAGTATACTCGGAAGGTTGTGTTGAATCACCATTTGACCCTCCGTTCTGAATTGTGTAGTCATTATGTCTTGCTAGAGACCACTAATGATTTATGGATTAATTAATGAGATTAATTTATTCATTGTCAATTTGGAATGGGCCTACATGATCGCACATAAGTGAGTTCGATGATTCAGAATTAATTAAATTGCCTGTTTTAAGTATAAGAGTTATACTTAAATTGATAATATTTAATTAAATAGTTTAATTAAATATTATTGAAGAGTATTATGGTATTAATTAAGAGTTAATTAATTACCTAGGAAGAATTGAGTTAGGCTGACAAATCAAGGGACCTAATTATGAATTAAGGTTCTTGACCCATCAGCCTGACCCATGGATCAATGGGTTGATCCATGGTGTTGGTTAAATCCAACTCAGTAAATAATTAATTATTATTAATTATTAACAGATACTTCTCAAATCAGAGAAGTATCTGTGAGCTGGGAGATTTTAACAAAATTCAGTTTTAAAAAACAAGTTTTGAAAAATTTTAAAAAGCTCTCTCTCTAACTCTTCCTGCTGATCATTCTTCCAAACATTCTTCCAGAGAAAAACGTTTTCTCTTGACAGGCATTTTTGGCTAGCACCGGTTCTGAGAGACTCCAGTGCAAGAACGTAAAGGAAATTCGTGTGAATTGTTTGGTGGTGAACGCAATCTTCCCAAGGGATCCAGGCGACGAGCGCAACCGATTACGCATCGAGGGTAAGACCCGATTCCATATAATTTAGGCTATTCCGTAGCATAATTTAGGAAATTATGCATGCCTAGTTCCCAACAGTGGTATCAGAGCAATAGGTTTAATTTTGTTTTGATTAAAAATTATTTTAATTAAAACCAAAGTTGGAAATCGGGTCTAAGGAAATTTTTTTATTAAAAAATTTTGGTTTTGAAGAAATGCAAAACTTGCGCCGGTTTCTGGGAATGGACTCGCCGGAATTGTTCCGGCCGGCCGGAAGGTCGCCGGGAAATCGCGCCACTTCAAAATTGGTTTTTTTGGGCCTGAATTTTTATGGGTTCTGTTCTTTTCTTCATGGGGAACCATTTCGTGTTGATTTGGGGTGTCAAAAACGTTTTGATTGTGAAGATTATGGAAAAGATTTTCTGGGTTTGCAAAAACCCGCTTCGCCGGGAAACTTTTTTTCCGTTTTGGGTTTTGAAAGCCGCTTGATGGTTTGGATGCCGGGGAAATGTTCCTCGCGCTGGCTGCTTCGTCGAGGCCGGCGAAATGTCCCTCGCGCCGTGGGGAAACGACGGAAATCATTTTCGTCGGGTTTCTCGCGCTGACGGAGTTTTCGAAGGCCGGTCGAGGGTTTTGTTTTCCTTCGTCATTCGATGAGTTGTCGAGGTCGACTTCGATTCGATCGGGGTTAGACCGGGCGAAGAGGCGACATCAAAGGAAGACGGACGCCGGCTGCACGAGTCGGGGAAAAAAGGAAGGAGGCGGCGGAAGGCTGGTGCCCTAATTTGGTGAAAAGGCCAATTTGCCCCCACCGCACTCCATAATCCCAAAAATGCCAGCGTTTAAAAGTGTTTTAAAATTTTGCAAAACAACCCCAGCAAGTTTTAAACTTTAAAACCCTTGCCCGAGAATATTGTGAAATTACGAATTTGCCTCAAAAAATTTTCAGAAAACTTAATTTTTCTGGATTTTAAAATTTGATAAAATTTTAATTAATGATTTAGGATAAATTAAAAGATATTATCAGATTTTAATTAATAAGATTTAATTATTAAGATAAAATAAAATCTTATCAAATAGTTAAGACAGGATTAGATTTGAATTTAATTCCTATCCTATAGAATTTTAAAATTTAGAATTTCGAATAATTATCTTAATGAGATTAGGATAATTAGAAATATTTAAATTTTAAAATTTGAAAGATTATCTTAATAAAGTTAGATAATTAGATGAATAAATAATTAATTAATTAATTAATAAGATTAGTTAATTAATTATTATGGTTTGATTTATTTATTCATTTTTCCGAAATAATGTGTTATTTATTTAAAATGTTTAAATAATTGCACGCATTATTGGTATGTCCATGCATCATTCGATTAAAATGAATGAACATGGGATTGATTAAAATTGATCATGACACGATCAATTTTAATAGTGTAAGAGTTACATAATCCCTAATTAAATGATTCGGCTTAATAAAATTGGCTTGTATGAAGCATATGCATTTGTGTGTTTTTCTATGCATGAATTGGGCTTAAAATTTATTATTTAAATTTTTTGGGCCTGCGAGCCATTTTAAAATTGGGCCTGCGTGCCTATTAAATAATTATGTAATAGTTAGGCCCAAAAAGAGGTTCCGAAGGAGTCCATGGTGGAGCCCAAGAACGAAAGCCCAAAATGGAGGCCCAAAAGTTTTTTTTTTAAAGGCCCTGTAATAGATTAGAGCCCAATTCATTGCATTTCCGCAATTTTATTTAATGTTTTGTGAATGAATGAAAACGACAATGCATGTTAAGCCGATCAAACTAAAATCCCAAAAACCCGAGTTGATTGTGCTTCCATACTTGGGGGCCCGCCAGAGCGTCGAACGTCTGTGGACTTGGAGAGCCCAAGGGCCTCAGGTTTTCTTCGTGCGGCGAGTTGTCACATAATAGGTGCCCAACTTTATCACTACCATTAATGAGTGGAAAAACTGTTTGGGTATTAGATGCTCAACTTTATCACTACCACTTGTTATGGAAAAATTGTGTGGGTATCGATTGATGTGATGCCTTGAGGGATGGTTTAACTTGGGAAAATTAATCCTAGCTTGACCCGATAAGTTGACTAGGGATTAATTTTGCAAAGATAGGATGGTGTCAAACATTTGGAATGTTCATCCTATCACCGAAAAGTTGCATAGTGATGTAATTGGAAATCGTTAAATTACATAGGGATGTGATTTGAACGTTGCCTACCAAAAGAGCCCAATCCCTACGATACTTGCCAAAGCAAGACTGGGGTTGACTCTTTGTGGATTTTTGGCCCACAATCTAGCACCAACACAAAATTGTTTGGGATTTCAATTTTGGCTATTATGGAAAATATTTTAAAACTCATTCTAATGTTTTGCATCTTTCTTTTGTAGAAATGGCATCTACTAGCACTAATACATCTAATCTCACTCTAAGAAGCATTTTGGACAAAGAAAAATTTGTTGGTCCAAACTTTTTAGATTGGGAAAGAAACTTGAGAATTGTTCTCAAACAAGAAAGGAAACTAAATATCTTAGACGCTTCTTTACCTGAACCACCTGTAAATGCTACGGCTGCTGTTCAACGAGCATGGGAAAAGCTGAAAAGCGATTCTGATGACGTGACATGTCTGATGCTCTCGACTATGTCAGGCGAGCTTCAGAAACAATTCATGAATTTGGAAGCGTTCCAAATTTATGTGTCACTAACAGAAATGTTCCATGAACAAGCCCGTAACGAAAGGTTCGTTACGATAAAAGCATTGATCTCGTGCAAGATGGCGAAGGGTTCGTCAGTAAGCACGCATTTGATCAAGATGAAGGGGTATATTGATACCCTAGAGAGATTAAATGCACCTCTTGCTAGAGAGTTAGCCATTGACATCATCTTGGCTTCACTGCCTGATGATTACAATGACTTTGTGGTGAACTACAACATGCATAACATAGAGAGAACGATTCCTGAGCTCCATGGAATGCTTAAAAATACTGAGCAAACCCTTCGGAAGGCAACGCCAGTACTTATTGTAGAAAAAGGTAAGGGCAACAAGAGAAAGTTTAAAGGCAAGGCAAAAGTTGCTGAAAATAAGAAGCCTCGCAGTAAGACTGCTCCTAAGGCTCAGCCTCAAACTCCTCCTGCTAAGAAAAATGCTCAGAAGGACACTGTATGTTTCCATTGCAATCAGAAGGGGCATTGGAGAAGAAACTGCAAGCTATTTCTTGAAGAGAAGAAACAGAATCCTTCGGCTTCAGGTATCTTTGTTATTGAAATTAATCTTTCTATGTCCACCTCATGGGTATTACATACCGGATGTGGGGCTCACATTTGTGCTAATGTGCAGGGACTGAGAAATAGAAGGATGACAAAGAAAGGCGAAGTAGATCTCCGAGTGGGCAACGGGGCAAGAGTTGCAGCTGTTGAAGTTGGAGATTACACTTTGTATTTTCCTTCCGATTTAAACATTGTTTTAGAGAATTGTTATTATGTACCTACTATGAGTAGGAATATTATTTCAATTTCTTGCTTGGATATTAAAGGATTTCGTTTTATTATTGGTAATAAATCGTTATCTTTATATCAAAAGGATGTTTTATACGGAGTTGCAAATTTGTGCAATGGCTTATATATCTTGGATTTGACCCAAGAAAAACCGGTTTATAACATTGAAAAGAAAGCCAAATTAGTTCAATCTTATTTAAGTCCAACATATCTGTGGCATTGTCGTTTAGGCCATGCAAATGAGAAGCGAGTTCAGAGACTTCATAAGGATGGAGTGCTTGGGTTATTTGATTTCGAATCATATAACACATATGAACCCTGTTTGCAAGGCAAAATGACGAAGAGTCCTTTCAGCAAGAAAGGCGAGAGGACTAGTGAGCTATTGGCTCTAATACATACAGATGTATGTGGACCAATGAGCACACAAGCCAGAGGTGGATTTGAATACTTCGTGACTTTTACCGATGACAATAGTAGATATGGTTATGTCTACTTAATGAGGTATAAAAGTGAAACTTTTGAAAAGTTCAAAGAGTTTAAAAACGAAGTAGAAAATCAAAGAGTTTAAATACCTTAGTGATGAGTTCGATGGCTGTCTAAAACAATGTGGAATTGTTTCACAGCTGACTCCACCTGGAACACCTCAATGAAATGGTGTATCCGAGAGGAGAAATCGGACCTTATTAGATATGGTTCGATCTATGATGGCCAAGCGACTCTCCCTATGTCCTTTTGGGGTTATGCCCTCCTTTCAGCAGCCTACTTACTAAATCATATTCCATCTAAAGCAGTAGATAAGACTCCATATGAGATGTGGACGGGTCAAAAACCCTATACGTCCTATCTACGAGTTTGGGGTTGTCAAGCTCATGTAAAGCGTTTACAAAGTAGTAAGCTTGAACCTAAAATTGACAAATGCATGTTTGTGGGATATCCTAAGAAAACAAAAGGATATCAATTCTACAATCCAAGTGAGAACAAAGTGTTTGTTGCTCGAGGAGCCACTTTCTTAGAGAAAAATTTTCTCTACAAGAAAGACAGTGGGAGTAGAATAAATTTTGAAGAGGTTCAAGAACCACAAGAGAATGTAGAACGATCTACAGAAACTCAGATGGACATTGACATGGGAACTAATGAAGATGAGCAGCCTGAGTCAACAACACAAGAACCTAGAAGGTCTAGTAGATCTCTTCATGAACCCGAGAGATACGGATTTCTCGTGACTGGCGATCAAGATTTGATCTTGGTGGACTCTAATGAGCCCGTGACCTACAGACAGGTTTTAGAAAGTCCAGATTCAGATAAATGGCTACAAGCATTGGAATCTGAAATGCAATCCATAAGGGACAATAAAGTATGGACTTTGATTGATCCTCCTGTTCAGGCAAAGGTTGTCGATTACAAGTGGATTTTTAAGTTAAAACCTGGCGGGATCTTCAAGGCACGACTAGTGGCTAAAGGTTTCAGACAGACTCATGGTCTAGACTATGATGAAACCTTCTCCCCTATCGTGATGCTCAAGTCCATTCGGACTATGCTCACCATAGCTGCATATTATGACTATGAGATATGGCAAATGGATGTTAAGATGGCTTTCCTAAATGGAAACCTACTCGAGGATGTTTACATGAAACAACCCGAGGGATGCACCGATCAAGAGCATCCAAATCGTGTATGCAAGCTTCAGAGGTCCATCTACGGACTAAAGCAAGCATCTCGGAGTTGGAATCTTCGTTTTGACGAGGCAGTAAAAGGTTATGGCTTCATAAAGAACGAAGATGAGCCTTGTGTTTACAAGAAGGTTAGTGGGAGCAAGATAGTTTTCCTTGTCCTATATGTGGACGACATCCTACTCATAGGAAATGACATTCCCATGTTGAAAGATATCAAACAATGGTTGGGGAGTGTATTTTCTATGAAAGACTCAGGAGAAGCTGAAATGATACTGGGTATCAAAACCTATAGAGATAGATCAAAGAGGCTTCTAGGACTAAGTCAAGAAGGGTACATAGACAAAATATTAAAGAGGTTCAATATGTCTAACTCTAAGAATGGTATGGTACCATTCAGACATGGCCTTCTCTTGAAGAAGAACCAAGGTCCTTCAACAAGAGAGGAGAGGGATACAATGAGTAGAGTTCCATATGTATGTCATGTTGTGTACCCGCCCGGATGTCACACATGCACTGAGCATGACTAGCACATACCAACAAGATCCTGGAATGGATCATTGGACTGCAGTCAAAGCAATCCTAAAGTACTTACGAAGAACTAAAGGATTAATGCTAGTGTATGGAGGACAAGAACAGCTCATTGTACAAGGTTACGCTGATGCTGCTTTCCAAACAGATCAAGATGACATGAAGTCACAATCAGGCTACGTGTTCAGTCTGAATGGCAGTGCAATAAGTTAGAAAAGCTTAAAGCATGATACAACAGCCGATTCTACAATAGAGTCTGAGTACATTGCTGCATCAGTTGCTACAAAGGAAGCTGTTTGGTTGAGAAAGTTCGTGTCAGACATCAGAGTGATACCAAGTATCCAAGATCTGATAAAACTTTTCTGTGACAATAACGGGGCCATCGCACAAGCTAAGGAGCCTCGGTCACACCAGAAAACCAAACATATACTCAGAAGGTTTCACCTTATCCGAGAGATCATTGATCGAGAAGATGTGAAAGTGTGCAAAATAGGGTCAGACGATAATGTAGCAGATCCTCTCACAAAAGCTCTACCGCAGTCAAAGTTTGATAGACATGTAATAGAGCTTGGTCTTAAACAGTTTAGGACATAGCCCTTCAACGGGCAAGTGGGAGATTGTTGGTGTATGTGCCCTTTTAAGGGCTATTTATGTAAATAAACTTTGAGGGTTATTTATGTAAATAAGACATTTGTCGTTTGATTGATTATTTATCTGATGAGTTAATTTCATGAAATTATATTCTTGTGCATATTGAATTTCATGAAATCGATCCGCCAAAAAGAAACACTCCATGGACTTTTAGATCATGAGTGATTCTTTTGAGTAGTACTCATATGAGGATCCTTAGACCAGAAATCACTGCATAGTCTTAGGTGAATTAGAGTGTGCTCTGACATATGCCTAACGGGACCATAACAGGTTGCCAAGTACGGGTATGATTGGGTATACTATGAGTCACGCTAACGTATGTAGGTGAAGTGATGGGACTACAAGTCTCTCTTAAATGAGAGATGATATCTTTGCCGCTTGATAGTGAACTGAGAAGTGCATGGCCGTGCCCAAGAAATGATAAGGGTTATCATTTGATTGATTAAGTTCAGTGTCACTAAGAGATCAAGTAAAACGTTTAGCTATATAAGGATGATTGGTTCCACGCCTTATGCTAAACTGGATATCAGTGTAAAGGACATTACGTAGTATACTCGGAAGGTTGTGTTGAATCACCATTCGACCCTCCATTCTGAATTGTGTAGTCATTATGTCTTGCTAGAGACCACGAATGATTTATGGATTAATTAATGAGATTAATTTATTCATTGTCAATTTGGAATGGGCCTACAGGATCGCACATAAGTGAGTTCGATGATTCAGAATTAATTAAATTGCCTATTTTAAGTATAAGAGTTATACTTAAATTGATAATATTTAATTTGATAGTTTAATTAAATATTATTGAAGAGTATTATGGTATTAATTAAGAGTTACTTAACTACCTAGGAAGAATTGAGTTGGGCTGACAAATCAAGGGACCTAATTGTGAATTAAGGTTCTTGACCCATCAGCCTGACCCATAGATCAATGGGTTGATCCATGGTGTTGGTTAAACCCAACTCAGTAAATAATTAATTATTATTAATTATTAGCAGATACTTCTCAAATCAGAGAAGTATCTGTGAGCTGGGAGATTTTAACAAAATTCAGTTTTATAAAACACATTTTGAAAAATTTTAAAAAGCTCTCTCTCTGACTCTTCCTGCTGATCATTCTTCCAAACATTCTTCCAGAGAAAAACGTTTTCTCTTGACAGGCATTTTTGGCTAGCACCGGTTCTGAGAGACTCCAGTGCAAGAACGTAGAGGCAATTCGTGTGAATTGTTTGGTGGTGAACGCAATCTTCCCAAGGGATCCAGGCGACGAGCACAACCGATTCCGCATCGAGGGTAAAACCCGATTCCATATAATTTAGGCTATTCCGTATCATAATTTAGGAAATTATGCATGCCTAGTTCCCAACAAGTTGTTATAACATTAGTATGCTAGTTGGGTTACGTTTTGAATACATGATTTGAGTTGTATGTTTTCCTGCTGGCTATTGTCTTTCATTTATCTTTGAGGGGTCCAGGAGGTAACCCTTATTAGGTATGTGTTTTCGCATACTTATGTTATTTTTCTCTTTGAATGTGATCCAGGTAAGAGCTTTCCGCGTGAGACTTAAGAGCAGTTTCGGGGAAACAATGGGTTGAATTTGTATAACCGCCTTAGTAGTTGTAGTAATTGGATTAGGTAGTTGACTTGTTTGATCCAGTTGTTGAAACAGGAATTCAATCTTTTATGGATTGATTTATGTAGTATTTTCAAATGTTGGGATTAGGATATTGTCCTTGTTCAAATTTACGCATTTTATTTTGTTTGAATTATGGTGATAAATTAATGAACAAGGGAGGTTTTGATTTTAATTAGCTCATTAGAGCTTTGTTATCAGTTTAGGCAAGTGAGGTGCTTTTTGGGCCCTGACAACACTGCACAAGATATCACAGATGATCCGCCTACACAGGTGTGGGAGGGTTGTAAGACAACACGACAGGTTCATTGGCATGGGAAAGGCCTCAGACCTAGTCCCAGGCATGCCAAAACCTGACCTAATTAACTACAATTAGGCTCTCCGAGATAAAGATGTAGAATCTTGACAAAAAGCGATGATATCCGAGATGAGGTCAATAGACCACAATCAAGTCTGAGAACTTGTGGACCTGCCTGATGGTTTAAAACGCATTGGATGTAAGTGAGTCTACAAACGCAAAAGAGTACCTGATAGAAAGGTTGAAACCATTAAAACTAGGCTTGTGGCGAAGGTATACTCAGAAAAAGGTAATCGATTATGAGAAAAACTTCTCCCCAGTAGCTATGCTTAAGTCAATCCGGATTCTCTTGGCCATAGCTGCTTATTTAGATGATGAGATATGACAGATGGATGTCAAGACATCTTTCCTTAAGGGAAGTCTTGAAGAAACCATCTTCATACAGCAACCACAGGGATTCATTGAAAAATGCCAAGAGCAAAAGGTTTACAAGCTTAAGAGGTCCATTTACGGACTTAAGCAAGCATTCAGATCTTGGAACATCCGGTTTTATGAGGTAATTCAATCCTACGGATTTAATTAGTGCCCGGATGAACAATGTGTGTACCGCAGACGTGATAGAAACGCGATGGTGCTTCTTGTGCTTTACGTAGATGACATTTTACTGATTGAAAAATATAAGAAAGTGTTATCAGACATAAAGGCATAGCTGTCTAAATAGTTTGATATGAAAGACTTAGGAGAAGCAGGATATATCATTGGGATCAAGATTATTCGAGATCGTAGGAAACGTTCACTAACACTCTCTCAAGCTTCATACATATATATGATTCTGGATTGTTTTAACATGCAAAACTCTAAAAAAGGTTTTCTACCTTTCAGACGCGGAGTGCATCTATCTAAATAGCAGTCTTCAAAGACTGTTGAGGAGATAGAAGCCATGAAGACAGTTCCTTATGCTTCTGCAGTAGAAAGTCTCATGTATGCAATGTTGTGTACGAGGCTGATATTTGCTATGTTGTTGGAATTGTAAACAGATATCAGAGTAACCCCGAAAAAGCTCATTGGGAGGCAGTTAAATGCATTCTCAAGTATTTACACAGAATGAGAAACCAAGTATTAGTCTATCAGGCGCTGTGCTTGTACCCTGTGGTTACACAGACTTCCAAGGCGCAGGGACAAAAGTAAGTCTACCTCGGGGTATGTGTTTACTTTGGGAGATGAAGCCATAGTTTGGCAGAGTGTCAAGCAGAAATGCGTGGCTGAGTACGTTGCAGCATCAAAGGCAGCGAAAGAAGCAGTGTGGCTTAAGAACTTCCTGGTAGACTTAGATGTGATTACTGGTTTGCAAAAGTCTATCACAGTGTGTTAGTTTTGAATACTGAAAAGCTATTGCTTGTATGAAAAACTAATATCTACAGTTTAAATATCAATTTTGTTTCAGTATTAATTATTCATTTATATCATATGCATAGATGATAAGGTGTCGGGTGTAGCACAGTAGATCTGATCATTGGTAAAATTTATGATATATAAACAGATGCTCATAACTAAGATAGTTTGAACATATTATCAGTTTAGGTTATCGTATGATTTGGATAATTAGTTTGTCTAGACTAATTAAATCATACGGATATGCCCGGGGCATATTGAGCACGACCTACTCGGGATTGAATTAACTTATACTGATCGGCATAGTTAATTCAAACCCAATATTCTAATCTCTTAATCTCTAGATTAGGGCAGGCATGAGAGTTAGATATTGTATGTTTTGAATTGCCAAAGGGTGCGGTCAATTGAGGCCTAGGTCTCGGTAAGTTGGGTATGCGGTGTTTGACTTCTTGGTGTGCCGCTGCGTGTCGAAGGAATCCATGTACCGGTTCGCCGGGGTGATGTGCTCCCGAGATGAGCTCGAAAAGTTTATTATACTAAACTTGACCGGTGGACTTATGATCGGTATAATAAGAAGGTCGAGTGGTGTTGGAGTTGAATACATAAGTCATGCTTGTATTGTACATTTTCCCAGTAATATATGGATTCATGTTTTGGTTATATTTTATTGTGTATGATTTGTCCATTTATATTATGTAAGTAGATGCTGAGGCGTCTTGTGTGACACAGTAGATCTCATCATTAGTTGAAAGACATAATATATAAATGAGGTTCGTAACCGAGACAGCTTTGGACAAACTGTTGGTTTAGGTTATTATGTGATTCGAATAATTGGTTTGTCTAAACTAATTGAATCATATAGATATGCTCGAGGCGTATTGAACTTGACCATTTGGAATGATTTGTCTTGTACTGATTTAATAGACAAATCATTCTTGGTATTCTATCTCTTAATCCCTAGACTCGAGCGGGCATGAGGATTAGACATAGTGTACTTTGATCTGCCAATGGGTGAGGTCAATTCTGGCCAATAGTCTCGGTAGGTTGGGTGCACGTGTTTAGTTTCTTGGTGTGCTGCTGCTTGTCGAAAGGAAACCATGTACCGGTGCGTCCAGGGTGATGGTGCTCTCGAGATGAGCTCGTTATGTTTATTATACTAAACCCAGCAGGTGGACTTATGTCCGGTATAGTAAAAAGGTCGAGTGGTACTAGTCTCGGAATTAAAAAAGTTAATTAATTAATTTATCAGTAAATTAATATATTAACAATCACTATACCTTTGATGTGGGGAGATTATGAATATAAATTAATTAAGTTGTTCCGGAAGCAATTCTGGTGTAGGGTGGTAGTGCCAAAATTACTCCGTTAGTGGTACGATTAATTTTGTAATGGGTTAATTGAATCGGTAAAATTATTTAATTAATTAATTAATTATTCATAAGGGTTAATTAAGTAATTAAAAAAGTGGAATTATTTAATTAATTAATTAAATCTTAAGTTTCAATTAGAATTAGGAAATCCTAGAGATTAGGAAATCTAGTAGAATTTGGTTTATCCTATTAGATTGGTTACCCAATTGGATTTGGAAACTAATTAATTACCTAAACCCATTAGGAAGACCAATCCTAAACCAACTTGGGGTCTCTCTTGTAACTCTATATATAGACAAGCAATTAGTTATTCCAAAATATACAATTCATAAGTTTTCAAGACAAGAACACTAGAGAGATAAAATCCTAGAGAGATAAATAAAATTTCTCCCACAAAGTCGGATTTTAGAAGGAAAACTACTGCTGGATTTTTCCTCTGTGTTGGCCAAAATTTTGGCCTGTTCAAATATGCAGTGCGTATAGTTTTCTCTCTCTCCGGGCGGTGCGTTTATTGTACTTGCCAGGTGCAGCGGTGCTGGAATTTTCTGGCAGGTGGATTGTGGTGATTAGCTGATCAAATTAGTTTCTAGATCGTTGCCCACACAACGTGAAATCAAAGTCTTGAGTCATACAAGAGAATCACCTGAGTGCACACTTCAAAGGTATTTTTCAAAGTTCTGCTTTTAATTAGAAATTTTGTTGCGTGGTAAATCAAATAAGTGCAAACCCAGATCCTGCGCAATGTTATTTCAAAGGGTTGGAATAGCAATTGTGCTAGCGTCTAGGCCTGGCCAGAGATTCTGATTCTGGAATGCATAGCACGAAAGTGAGTTTCTGGCTAGGCCCGAGCAGATAATCTTTAAATTGGTATCAGAGCCTGGTTTTGGGTTTTGTGCTTGTTCGATTTATTACATGGTTTTATTTGCAGGTGGTTAAGAAATACCGACTATTATGGTTACATTTGTATGAGTTTTAATTAAACTCTGGGACATGTCGGGATTTGATTTTATTATGAATGTTTGTAATAGTATAACCACGTGCTGGAAGCCATGTAGAATTAGATCAAATCTGTAGTAGGATTTTTTCTATGTAATTTCGATTATTTAATTTTCCTATAAAGCCTTGTAGTAGGAGAATTAAAATTTTGTAATCGAAGGCGTTATGGTGGGCAACTTGAATTCGTGGGTTTTGGGTTATCATTAATTCGTAGAAACCCAGGAAAACCCAGAACGAATTACAAGAAGACCAAATAGCGTGGGAAGAAGCGAAGAAGGGACTGGCGGCAGGGGGCTGTGCTGGCGACTACCCGCCGGCAGAAGCCGCCACCTGCAACGGCCAGAGGTAGCAGCGCTGCCGCGTGGCATAGTAGGCGTGAAAGGATTTTCACATAGGATCTAGGTTTGCACTTGCTCGATTTACCACGCAACAAAAATTTCTAATTAAAGCGGAACCTTAGAAAAGTACCTTTGAAGCGTGCACCTGGTGATTCTCTTGTCTGCCTCAAGACTATGACTTCACGTTATGTGGGCAACGAACTAGAAGCCAATTGATCAGTTACTCACCACAATCCACTTGCTAGAAAGTTCTAGCTTCGCAGCACCTGGCACGTACTATAAACGCACCGCCCGCAGAGAGAGAAAGCTACGCGCAGCTGGTATAAACCAAGGCCAAAATTTCAGCCACTAGAAACAAAAAAACCAGCCGCACACTTTCCTGAAAATCCGACTTGGAGAGAGAAATGTTTTCTCTCTCTAGGATTTTCTCTCTCCAGAAAACTTGTGGATTAATTGTGTATCTTGAATGGCTAATCCCTTGTCTATTTATAGAGTTACAAGAGAGACCCCAAGTTGGTTTAGGATTGGTCTTCCTAATGGGTTTAGGTAATGAATTAGTTTCCAAATCCAATAAGGTAACCAATCTGATAGGATAAACCAAATCCTACTAGATTCCTAATCTATAGGATTTCCTAATTCCAATTGAAACGTAAGACTTAATTAATTAATTAAATAATTCCACTTTGTTAATTACTTAATTAACCCTTAGGAATTAATTAAATAATTCCACTTTGTTAATTACTGAATTAACCCTTAGGAATAATTAACCAATTCATTAATTAAATTTACCTATTCAATTAACCCATTACAAAATTAATCGTACCACTAACGGATTAATTTTGGCACAACCATCCTGCACCAGAATTGCTTCCAGAATAACTTAAGTAAATTATATTCATTAATCTCCCCACATCAAAGATATAGTGCTCGTTAATTAAAATTAATTTACTGATAAATTAATTAATTAATTTCTTTAATTCCAAGACTAGTGCCACTCGACCTTTTTACTATACCTGACATAAGTCCACCGGCCGAGTTTAGTATAATAAACATTCGAGCTCATCTCGGGAGCACCATCACCCCGGACGCACCGGTACATGGTTTCCTTTCGACAAGCAGCAGCACACCAAGTAACTAAACACCCGCACCCAACCCACCGAGACTATTGGCCACAATTGACCTCACCCATTGGCAGATCAAAGTACACTATGTCTAATCCTCATGCCCACTCGAGTCTAGGGATTAAGAGATAGAATACAAGGATCGATTTGTCGATTAAATTAGTACAAGACAAATCATTCCTTAAAGGTTAAGTTCAATATGCCACGGGCATATCTATATGATTCAATTAGTTTAGACAAACTAATTATCTGAATCACATAATAACCTAAACCGACAGTTTGTCCAAAGCTGTCTCGGTTACGAACCTCATTTATATATTATGTCTTTCAACCAATGATGAGATCTACTGTGTCACACCAGACACCTCATCATCTACTTACATAATATAAATGGACAATTAATGGATAACTAGATATGACTGAAACACAAATCGATATATTAATCTGGAAAACTGTACAATACAAGCATAGCTTATGTATTCTACTCTAACAATCTCTCACTAATACTTAAGCTGTGCTTTAAGTATACAACTACAAACAATCCCTACACAATCTGCTACTATCTATCTAGAAAAACTTTCAAGGCTCTCTTAAGCATCTGATCCCTATACCCTTCACGTGAGCCTCAAAGACTTTTGAAGTCAATGTTTTCGTGAATGGATCTGTAAGGTTATCCTCTGATGCAATCTTAGCCACGACCACTTCTACCCTTTTTTACGATATCTCGTATCAGGAGGTACTTGAGTTGTATATGTTTACTTGCCTTGTGGGCTCGTGGTTCCTTTGAGTTTGCTATTGCACCGTTGTTATCACAATAAACCATGATAGACTTCTGCAAACCAGGAATCACATCTAAGTCCACTAGGAAGTTCTTGAGCCATACTGCTTCTTTAGCTGCCTCTGATGCGGCAACATATTCAGCCTCCATGGTAGAGTCCGCCACGCATTTTTGCTTGACACTCTGCCAAACTATGGCTCCACCTCCTAGAGTAAACACATACCCTGAGGTAGACTTGCTTTTGTTCCTGTCGCCTTGGAAATCTGAATCTGTGTAACCTCGGGGTACCAGCTCAGGCCCCTGATAGACCAGAACTTGTCCCTCGTTCTGTGTAAATACTTGAGAATGCATTTTACTGCCTCCCAATGAGCTTTCCCGGAGTTACTCTGATATCTGCTCACCATGCCAATGGCATAACAGATATCAGGCCGCGTACACAACATGGCATACATGAGACTTCCTACTGCTGAAGCATATGGAACTGTCTTCATGGCCTCTATCTCCTCAACAGTCTTAGGAGACTGTTCCTTAGATAGAAACACTCCATGCCTGAAAGGTAGAAAACCTTTCTTTGAGTTCTGCATGTTAAAACGGGCCAGAATGTGTCTATGTATAAAGCTTGGGAAAGCGTTAACGAACATTTCCTACGATCTCGAATAATCTTGATCCCAAGGATATGTCTCGCTTCCCCTAAGTCCTTCATATCAAATTGCTTGGACAGCCATGCCTTTACGTCTGATAACACTTCTTGTTGTTGTCAATCAATAGAATGTCATCTACGTAAAGTACAAGAAACACCACTGAGTTTCCATCACGTCTGCGATACACACATTGCTTATCCGGACACTGAGTAAATCCACAGGACTGGATTACCTCATCAAACCGGATGTTCCAAGATCTGGATGCCTGCTTAAGTCCATAAATAGACCTCTTAAGCCTGCAAACCTTATGCTCTTGGCCTTTTTCAATGAATCCCCCTGGTTACTGCATAAAGATGGTTTCCTCAAGACTTCCGTTTAGGAAAGCTGTCTTGACATCCATCTGTCAAATCTCATAATCCATATGAGCAGCTATGGCTAAGAGAATCCGGATCGACTTAAGCATGGCTACCGGGGAGAAGGTTTTCTCATAATCGATTCCCTCTTTCTGAGTACACCCCTTCGCCACCAGCCTAGCTTTAAAGGTTTCCACCTTCCCGTCAGGTCCTCTCTTGCGTTTGTAGACCCACTTGCATCCAATGGGCTTAATGTTAGTTTTGAATACAGAAAAGCTATGGCTTGTATCAAAAACTAATATCCACAGATGACATGTCATTTTGTTTCAGTATAAATCTGTTCCTTTATATCATAGAACTAGATAACGGGGTGTCGATAAACACAGTAGATACCGTTATTGGTTAAAGTATTGATATATAAAAAGTATGCTCATAACCGAGACAGTCTGAACATATTATCGGTATAGGTTATTGTGTGGTTTGGAAATTGGCTTATCTAGACTAGTTTAAATCACACAGATATGCCCGGGGCATATTGAGCACGACCAGTTTGGATAGAATTGACTTGTACTGATCAGCGTAGTCAATTCGGTCCTAGTATTCCGTCTCTCAATCCCGAGATTGGGACGGGCGTGAGGGTTGGGTGTCGTATGCTTTGATTTGCCAAAGAGTGAGGTCAATTGAGGCCAATACCTCGGTAAGTTGGGTATGCGGTGTTTAGCTTCTTGCGTGCCGTTGCTAGTCAGAGGAATCCACGTGCCGGTTCGCCGGGTTGATGGTGCTCCCGAGATGAGCTCGTAAGGTTATTATACAAAACCTGGCCAGTGAACTTTATGTTCGGTATAATAAAAGGTCAAGTGGTACTAATCTCGGAAACCAAGAAGTTGGTGAATTAATTTGTCAGTAAATTGATAAATCGACGAGCACAAGATCTTTAATGTGGGGAGATAGAAGAAATAATAATGGCGCGATGTAAAGTCGTTTTCGAGCGGTAGTTCCATATTTGGTCCGATAGTGGTACGACCGATTATGCGTTTGACTAATCGACAAGGTAAATTAATTAATCTGAAGGGTTTAATTAATATTTAATCGACGAAGTGAATTTAGAAATTAATTCGATTTTGAATTAATTAATTCTAAGGGTTCGATTAAATTAAATTAACAAAGTGGATTAAATAAATTAATTTAAAAGGGTCGATTGGAGTTGATTAGTCGGGAAGACTTAGCGGTCAATGAAAGTCAAATTTTAAGGCCTAACTCGAGAGCCCATTAGGTCTCCAATCGAGCTACTATAAATAGAATAACTTGGGACCAAAGAAAGCTAAGGAAATTTTGTAAGACAACTTGTCTTGCCCTTTCTTGAGTAAGAAGATTCTAGAGAGAATTTTTTTTCTTTCTCAAAAATGAATCAGCTTTCTTGCTCCTTGAATTGGATTCATCCCAAAAGTTTGAACCTTCGATTTGTTCTTTAAAATTATCGTCGGACCTGCTGTGTGTTTTTTTTAAAAACCCGCTGCTGCAGTTTTATTTTTTTTAGTCCAGCGCCAGGGTTTTTGTCTTGCTGCTTCGCGCGGTAGATTCGGGAATAATCTGAGTTGATCTCCTTCCTTGATGGGTGATCCTCAGATGGTTCCTGTCTAGATCACCGGTGAGGTGTCAGGCGGAAACACGGCGGAAGCTAGACTGGGCAGCGGCGGATTACAGCAGGTGGCGCAGCAGCATTTTTATTTTGAGGGTTTTTGGTTCGAACAGTTTTTTTGGAGATTTTGAATTCAGTTTGAACAAATTTCCTGGTGGGTTTTCGTGGGTTAATCGAGTAAGCTCCGATAGATTATTGCCCACGCAATATTTGGAGTGTTCTTGTAGAATCGATTGGATTTCTTGTGGAAATCGCAGCAATATATTTGGTATTCTTTAAGCAAGGGACTTCGCTTCAAAAGGTAGAATTTTTAACTTCCGCTTTTATTAAAGATTCGATTTTTTGTGTCCCGATTAATAAATTAAATAAGTATAAGCCTAGATCCATTCATGGGTAAACTAATTTGAGCCTGAGCTTGGTCGAAAGCTTCCGATTCTGGAATGCATAGCACGAAAGTGAGGTTTTCGATTTAGCCCGGGCTTGTTCAGTTTTCCTTCAAATTGGTATCAGAGCGTTGGTTTCGGTCTTATACTTGTTTGATTTATTACACGGCTTTATTTTGGCATTATTATTTTTGAATGGAAATTTCTGTAATAGTAATAACCACGAGCTGGAAGCCGTGTAGGATTAGAAAAATCTTGTAGTAGGATTTGATCTAATCATGTCGTCTTTAAATTCCTAGAAAAACGCCTTTGTATATAGGAATTTATGTACTATGACGAAGACGTTATTTTGGTTAACTTATATTCGCGGGTTTTGGTTTATTGTAATTTTGGGTGATTCCTAATTACGGAATAAACCGAGAAAACCCGGGCGAATCGAGAGGAATCCAAATAACGAGTGGGAGCGATACGACGGGAAGTGTCACCGAGGCGTCAAGGAATCAACGATAGAGAAGGCCATAATAGTCGAGAAATTTTATTTTATTTAATTTCCCGTATTTATGATTTTTTCGTTGATTGTGTGATTTTCGTTTTATTTTGCATGAACGAAATCCAAACCAAATGTTTTTCAAAAGGTAATGTGCAATTAACTAAGGTAGATTATTCGCATATTAAAACTCCAACGGTTTTATGGGTGCGAATATCCATAGTTAAGATATTGCATGTTAAAACGTAAAAATCCTCAAATTAATTACATTCGCGGGTTTTGGTTTAATCGTAATTTTGGGTGATTCCTAATTACGTGGGGTTTTGGTTTATCGTAATTTTGGGTGATTCCTAATTACGTAGAAAACTGAGAAAACCCGAATTTTGGTTTAATCGTAATTTTGGGTGATTCCTAATTACGTGGGGTTTTGGTTTATCGTAATTTTGGGTGATTCCTAATTACGTAGAAAACCGAGACAACCCGGATTTTGGTTTATCATAATTTTGGGTGATTCCTAATTACGTAAAAAACCGAGATAGAAAATCGAGAAAACCAAGGCGAATTGAGATTAATTAAAAATATAAGTGGGAGCGGGTTGGTTAATAGCCCCATGGCCTCCATTACGGGTTCATTGGCGATGTGGTTAAACTTGCGTGCTGGCTTAGACCTTCCTCCCTATCGGATGAGTTTTCAATCACAGATATCGCTGCAATGAATTTCTAAAGGGATGACTATAGTGCGTTTAATTTGGAAAAGTTGCGACACCCTCGCCATCTGAGGCGCATTAGTACCCTAAGTAACAAACTTAGAAGTCACGTAATGGCATACACTTAGTGTACTGTTTATAGTATCCCTCCCATCGAGGTTACGCTATCTACATATACGGCTAAAATTATCGACTATTAATTTCATTGATCATAAGATCGTTGGTCAGATAATGAAATTAATGAACTTCGGTTCTTCTCGAACGAATGTGGGTTGGCGTAGACGTTCACCCATCGTGACCAGCGTTAATCCCGGTGGGAGAGATGTCGGTAGAAGATTATATTTCTTTTCTGAGGATTTTTCAATATTTTCGAAAAAGTATACTGAGACTTGTTTTTTATTATTTTCAGTTGATATGTCGTTCAACCCGCTAGCTGTCATTCTGAACCAAAACATAGATTGGAAACAAAACCTGGACATTGTCCTAACCGCTGAGGGTTATAAGTACGTGCTCACTGAGGAGTGCCCCCTAAGCCCAGTGAGGATGCCACACCTGAGCAGCGAGAGCCATATACGAGGTGGCAGAAGGCTGATGAGATGACCAGGTGCTACATCTTGGCTTCTATGTCGAGTGTACTGCAACACCAGCATCAGCAGATGACCTCAGCCTACGATATGTTGCTCAACCTCAGGGAGATGTTTGGACATCAGGGTAGGGCGGCCAAGCAGTCAGCTATGAGGAAACTCATGAATGCTAAGATGGCCGAGAGCACTTCAGTGAGAGATCACGTACTGGGCATGATTGGTTGCATCAATGAGATTGAGGTATTGGGAGGTGAGATTAATGGGGAAACCCAGGTCGATATCATCCTTCAGAGCTTGCCTCCCAATTTTGAGCAGTTTCGATTGAATTATAATATGGGGAATCTCTCATATTCACTTTCTGAGCTCATAACTACATTGGTGTCTGCTGAGAGCCTCTTCGCTGAGAAGAAGCAAGCCTTGGCTACTGTTGGTCCCTCAGGTTCCTCTGCTGGGCCCAAAGCCAGGAAGCAAAAGAGGAAGAAAGGCCACAAAGCAGGAGCCAGTCATGGACCCAAGGCAGGCATTGCCAAGAAGCAGAAGCCGAGAGGAAAGTGCTTCAGATGTGGCAAAGCAGGACATTGGAAGAAGGACTACCCAAAGCCTCGAGGTACGTGTAAATTTTCCCTAGTCACTGAGACGTGTTTAGCGGCGATTCCCACGGATACTTGGTGTGTGGATTCAGGAGCCACTGATCACGTTTGTAATTCTTTGCAGGGGTTCCAAGTGACCCGGCTGCTTAGAGAGGGAGAGTTGCAGGTCTACCTTGGGGATACTACCAGAGTTTCTATGGCTGCAGTGGGAGTGATTAGTCTTTATTTTTCAGACTCTATTTTACTTTTAAAGGATTGTCTTTATGTACCTAGTTTTCGAAAGAACTTGCTTTCGGTTTCGAAACTTGTTTTGGATGGTTATAAGTGTGTATTTTCTGACGGTTCGATTTTTATAAGAAAATGCCAGAAACTTATATGTTCCGGTACATTGGTTGACAATTTGTTTTTAATCAAGACTTACTCCCCAGTTATGCAAAACACAGAAACTAGTAACTCATCACCGAATCATAATAAGAGAAAGGAATCTTCCCCTTTGAATCAGACTTATCTTTGGCACCTGAGACTAGGTCATATCAACCTTAGTAGGATTCAAAGGTTGGTCAAGAGTGGTCTTTGGACTTATTAGATATTGACAGTTATTCGACCTGTGAGTCCTGCTTGGAGGGAAAAATGACCAAGAGGCCTTTTAAGGCGAAGGGGTATAGGGCCAAGGAGGTTTTAGATCTGATTCATTCTGACGTGTGTGGGCCTATGTCAGTTCAGGCTAGAGGTGGTTATGAGTATTTCGTGACTTTCACGGATGATTACTCTAGATATGGATACATATACCTGATGCGCCACAAGTCTGAATGCTTTGGCAAGTTCAGAGAATTCAAGGCAGAGGTGGAGAACCATCTGGGTAAGAGTATCAAGTCACTGCGGTCTGATCGCGGTGGTGAATACCTCTCTAGTGAATTTAGAACCTATTTGTCAGAGGAGGGTATTCAGACCCAGTTGTCTGCACCTGGCACACCCCAGCAGAATGGTGTAGCAGAGAGGAGGAACAGGACTCTTATGGAGATGGTTAGATCGATGATGAGTTACAGTGAGTTGCCTACCTCGTTTTGGGGTTATGCCTTGGATACAGCGTGTTTTATCCTCAACCTTGTGCCATCTAAGTCTGTGCCTACGACCCCAGTAGAGTTGTGGAGTGGGCGCAAGCCTAGTCTGAGACATCTCAGGATTTGGGGTTATCCAGCACATGTGCTCGAGGCAGATGCAGGCAAGTTAGAGGCGAGATCCAAGGTTATGCTGTTTATAGGCTACCCCAAAGGAACGAGAGGTGGTTTATTTTATAGTCCTCAGGATCAGAAGGTGGTGGTCAGCACCAATGCCAGATTTCTTGAGGAGGACTATATTCTAGATCACAAGTCAAGCAGAAAGGTAGTATTGGAAGAGCTTAGAAGTCAGTCCACTATTCCAGATGCACACGTACAGGAAGACACACCACAAGAAACTGCACACACTATCACAGATGATGCTCTAACACAGGCTGTGCCTCGTCATAGTGGGAGGGTTGTGAGACAGCCCGAGAGGTACATGGGTTTGGGTGAGTCTTCGGACTTTATCCCTGGTGCTTATGAACCAGACCCAGTTAACTACAATGAGGCTCTCCAGGATAAAGATGCAAATTCTTGGCAGAGAGCGATGATTGCTGAGATGGGTTCTATGGACTCAAATCAAGTCTGGGAGCTGGTAGACCTTCCTGATGGGTTTAGGCCTATTGGGTGCAAATGGGTCTACAAGCGAAAGAGAGGATCTGACGGGAGGGTTGAGACCTTCAAGGCTAGGCTTGTGGCGAAGGGGTATACTTAGAAAGAAGGGATCGATTATGAGGAGACCTTTTCCCTGGTAGCTATGCTTAATTCGATCCGGATTCTCTTGGCCATAGCTGCTCATATGGATTATGAGATTTGGCAGATGGATGTCAAGACAGCTTTCCTTAATGGAAGTCTTGAGGAGACCATCTTTATGCAGCAACCAGAGGGCTTCATTGTTAAGGGCCAAGAGCACAAGGTATGCAGGCTTAGGAGGTCCATTTATGGACTTAAGCAAGCATCCAGATCTTGGAACATTCGTTTTGATGAGGTTATCCAGTCCTATGGATTCACTCAGTCTCCGGATGAGCAGTGTGTTTATTGCAGGCGTGATGGTGAGATAGTGGTGTTCCTCGTACTTTATGTAGATGACATTCTTCTTATTGGCAACAGTAAGAAGGTGTTGTCAGACGTAAAGGCATGGCTGTCCAGGCAATTCGATATGAAGGATTTGGGAGAGGCTGGACATATCCTTGGGATCAAGATTATTCGAGATCGTAGGAGACGTTCTCTGACTCTCTCACAGGCATCCTACATAGACACGATTCTGGCCCGTTTTAACATGCAGAACTCCAAGAAGGGTTCACTACCTTTCAGGCATGGAGTGCATTTGTCTAAGGAGCAGTGTCCTAAGACTGCTGAGGAGATAGATGCCATGAAGGCGGTACCCTATGCTTCTGCAGTGGGTAGCCTCATGTATGTCATGTTGTGCACGAGGCCTGATATTTGCTTTGCCGTTGGCATGGTTAGCAGATATCAGAGTAACCCTGGGAAGGCTCACTGGGAGGCAGTAAAATGCATTCTCAAGTACTTGCGCAGGACGAGAGATTATGTCCTAGTTTATAGAGCGCAGGAGCTTGTACCATTGGGTTACACAGATTCGGACTTTCAATGAGATTTGGACAAGAGTAAGTCTACCTCTGGGTTTGTGTTTACTCGAGGAGGTGGAGCCATAGTATGGAAGAGTGTCACGCAGAAATGTGTGGCGGACTCTACCATGGAGGCCGAGTACGTTGCCGCTTCAGAGGCAGCGAAAGAGGCTGTATAGCTCAAGAGCTTCCTGATGGACTTAGATGTGGTTCCAGAGTTGCCTAGGTCTATCACAGTTTATTGTGATAACAATGGTGCAGTTGCTAACTCAAGGGAACCACGAGCCCATAAGGCGAGTAAACACATAGAGCGCAAGCACCACCTGATACGAGAGATCGTAAAGAGGGGAGACGTGATCGTGGCCAAGATAGCTTCAGAGGACAACCTTACAGATCCTTTCACCAAGCCATTGACCCCAAAGGTCTTTGAGAGGCATGTGGAGGGCATGGGAGTTAGATTCTTGAGAGAGCCATGTGAGTGAGCTTAAAGGTGTTCTGGAGATTTCATTATGACAGCAGTGTAATAGCGGGTTGGACAGTTTTTGTACTTCTTAGCATAGCTTTGAGTATTAGTGGGAGATTGTTAGTTTTGAATACAGAAAAGCTATTGCTTGTATCAAAAACTAATATCCACAGATGACATATCATTTTGTTTAAGTATAAATCTGTTCCTTTATATCATAGAACTAGATAACGGGGTGTCGATAAACACAGTAGATACCGTTATTGGTTAAAGTATTGATATATAAAAAGTATGCTCGTAACCGAGATAGTCTGAACATACTATCGGTATAGGTTATTGTGTGGTTTGGAAATTGGTTTATCTAGACTAGTTTAAATCACACAGATATGCCCGGGGCATATTGAGCACGACCAGTTTGGATAGAATTGACTTGTACTGATCGGCGTAGTCAATTCGGTCCTAGTATTCCGTCTCTCAATCCCGAGATTGGGACGAGCGTGAGGGTTGGGTGTCGTATGCTTTGATTTGCCAAAGAGTGAGGTCAATTGAGGCCAATACCTCGGTAAGTTGGGTATGCGGTGTTTAGCTTCTTGCGTGCCGTTGCTAGTCGGAGGAATCCACGTACCGGTTCGCCTGGTTGATGGTGCTCCCGAGATGAGCTCGTAAGGTTATTATACTAAACCTAGCCAGTGAACTTTATGTTCGGTATAATAAAAGGTCGAGTGGTACTAATCTCGGAAACCAAGAAGTTGGTGAATTAATTTGTCAGTAAATTGATAAATCGACGAGCACTAGATCTTTAATGTGGGGAGATAGAAGAAATAATAATGGCGCGATGTAAAGTCGTTTTCGAGCGGTAGTTCCATAATTGGTCCGATAGTGATACGACCGATTATGCGTTTGACTAATCGACAAGGTAAATTAATTAATCTGAAGGGTTTAATTAATATTTAATCGACGAAGTGAATTTAGAAATTAATTCGATTTTGAATTAATTAATTCTAAGGGTTCGATTAAATTAAATTAACAAAGTGGATTAAATAAATTAATTTAAAAGGGTCGATTGGAGTTGATTAGTCGGGAAGACTTAGCGGTCAACGAAAGTCAAATTTTAAGGCCTAACTCGAGAGCCCATTAGGTCTCCAATCGAGCTACTATAAATAGAAGAACTTGGGACCAAAGAAAGCTAAGGAAATTTTGTAAGACAACTTGTCTTGCCCTTTCTTGAGTAAGAAGATTTTAGAGAGAGAATTTTTTTTCTTTCTCAAAAACGAATCAGCTTTCTTGCTCCTTGAATTGGATTCATCCCAAAAGTTTGAACCCTCGATTTGTTCTTTAAAATTATCGCCGGACCTGCTGTGTGTTTTTTTTAAAAACCCGCTGCTGCAGTTTTATTTTTTTTAGTCCAGCGCCAGGGTTTTTGTCTTGCTGCTTCGCGCGGTAGATTCGGTATGGGTGATCCTCAGATGGTTCCTGTCTAGATCACCGGTGAGGTGTCAGGCGGAAACACGACGGAAGCTAGACTGGGCAGCGGCGGATTACAGCAGGTGGCGCAGCAGCATTTTTATTTTGAGGGTTTTTGGTTCGAACAGTTTTTTTGGAGATTTTGAATTCAGTTTGAACAAATTTCCTTGTTGGTTTTCGTGGGTTAATCGAGTAAGCTCCGATAGATTATTGCCCACGCAATATTTGGAGTGTTCTTGTAGAATCGATTGGATTTCTTGTGGAAATCGCAGCAATATATTTGGTATTCTTTAAGCAAGGGACTTCGCTTCAAAAGGTAGAATCTTTAACTTCCGCTTTTATTAAAGATTCGATTTTTTGTGTCCCGATTAATAAATTAAATAAGTATAAGCCTAGATCCGTTCATGGGTAAACTAATTTGAGCCTGAGCTTGGTCGAAAGCTTCCGATTCTGGAATGCATAGCACGAAAGTGAGGTTTTCGATTTAGCCCGGGTTTGTTCAGTTTTCCTTCACTTAAACCCATCAGGCAGGTCCACAAGCTCCCAGACTTGATTGTGGTCCATTGACCCCATCTCGGATATCATTGCCTTAAGCCAAGATTCTGTATCTTTATCTCGAAGCACCTCATTGTAGTTAACCGGGTCAGGTTCAGGCGCACCTGGGATTAGGACTAAGGCCTCTCCCAAGCCAACGAACCTATCAGGTTGTCTCACAACCCTCCCACTACGACGAGACACCACCTGTGTAGGTGCATCATCTGTGATCTCATGTGCAGTGTGTGGTGTATCTACTGGTGCTGGTGTATCAGGATTAGTAGTTTGTCATCTAAGCTCTTCTAGTACTATCTTACTCTTGGGCTTGTGGTCTAAGACATAGTCCTCTTCTAAAAATCTAGCGTTGGTACTTACAACCACCTTCTGATCATTAGGACTATAGAATAGACCACCTTTCGTTCCCCTAGGATATCCTACAAATAGCATTAATTCTGTTCTCGCATCTAACTTAGCCGTATCTGCCTTAAGCACATTGTTGGGAATTGTTTAGGCGTTTAATCTAATTAAACAGTGGAATCCTAAACACTAAAGATCGAGTCTTACCCTTGAAGCGTAATCGGTTGCGCACGTCGCCTGGCTCCTCTGAGAAGATGGCGTTTTGTTGTCTCCAAAATCCTTCCTCGAAGGATCCTCTACTCTCAAGCACGAAAGCCTTCGCAGGTTGGTGCTTGCCAATCTTGCCTACCGGGAGAATTTTGGGAATTCTGTGTATTTTGTCTGATGAGAATAACTCAAAAATCATCCTCCTACAATTATATCCCTAGGATATTTGTAGAGAATTAATTTCAAAAATCAGTATTGTAATTTATCCAATTATAACTTAACTGATTTTAGTAATTTCCAAATCAGTATTATTACCAAATATTATTTAACTGATTCCAAGTCAGTATTTAAATAATATTTACTAATTCCAAATCAGCCTTAAATAATACATTAATGATTTGGGTTATACACCAAGCCCATGGATCAACCCATGACCCATGGATCAGGCTGATGGGTCAAGAACTTCAATTGCAATTAAGTCCCTTGATTTATCAGCCCATCCCAATTGTTCTCAGGTAATTAATTAACTATTAATTAATACCATAGACCTTTCCAATAATTATTTAATTAAACCATTTAATTAAATCTTATTTATTTAAGTATAACAATTATATTTATTGTAGGCAAGAATCCTTATTCTGCTTCATTGAACTTTCTTATGTGCGATCCTGTAGGCCCATTCCAAATTGGCAACGGATAACTCAATCTTATTGATTAATCCATAAGTCATTAGTGGTCTCTAGCAAGACATAATGACTACCCAATTTAGAATGGAGGGTCGAATGGAGATTCAACACAACCTTTCCGAGGAAACTGCGTACGATCCTCTACATCGATATCCAGTTTAGCATAAGGCATGAAACCATCATCCTTATGTAGCTAAACGTTTACTTGATCTCTTAGTGACACTGAATCCATCAAGCAAATGATATCCTTATCATTCCTTGGGCATGGCCATGCACTTTTCAGTTCACTATCAAGTGGCCAAGATATCATCTCTCACTTAAGAGAGATTTGTAGTCCCATCACTTCACCTACATACCTTAGCATGTCTCATAGTGTACCCAATCATACCCGTACTTGGCAACCTGTTACGGTCCCGTTAGGCGTATGTCAAAGCACACTATAATTCACCTAAGACCATGTAGTGATTTCTGGTCTAAGGATCCTAGTACCAGTACTACTCAAAAGAATCACTCATGATCTAATTAGTCCATGGAGTGTTTCTTTTGGCGGATCGATTTCATGAATTTAAATATGCACAAGGATATTACTATCATGAAATTAACTCATTTGATAAACAATCAATCAAGCGACAAATATCTTATTTACATAAATACCCTCAAAGTATATTTACATAAATAGCCCTCATTAGGGCACATTCACCAACAATCTCCCACTTGCCCGATGAAGGGCTATGTCCTAAACTGTTTAAGACCAAGCTCTATTACATGTCTATCAAACATTGACTGTGGTAGAGCTTTTGTGAGAGGATCTGCTATATTGTCGTCTGACCCTATTTTGCATACTTTCACATCTCCTCGATCAATGATCTCAAGGATGAGGTGAAACCTTCTGAGTATGTGTTTGGTTTTCTGGTGTGACCGAGGCTCCTTAGCTTGTGCGATGGCCCCGTTATTGTCACAGAAAAGTTCTATCAGATCTTGGATACTCGGTATCACTCCGATGTCTAACACGAACTTTCTCAGCCAAACAGCTTCCTTTGCAGCATCTGATGCAGCAATGTACTCAGACTCTGTTGTAGAATCGGCTGTTGTATCTTGCTTTGAGCTTTTCCAACTTATTGCACCGCAATTCAGACTAAACACGTAGCCTGATTGTGACTTCATGTCATCTTGATCTATTTGGAAAGCAACATCAGCGTAACCTTGTACAATGAGCTGTTCTTGTCCTCCATACACTAGCATTAATCCTTTAGTTCTTCATAAGTACTTCAGGATTGCTTTGACTGCAGTCCAATGATCCATCCCTGGATCTTGTTGGTATCTTCTAGTCATGCTAAGTGCATGTGCAACATCCGGACGGGTACACAACATGGCATACATGATAGATCCTATTACCGAAGTATATGGGACTCTACTCATTGTATCCCTCTCCTCTCTTGTTGAAGGACCTTGGTTCTTCTTCAAGAGAATGCCATGTCTAAATGGTACGTTACCATTTTTGGAGTTAGACATATTGAATCTTTTCAATATCTTGTCTATGTACCCTTCTTGACTTAGCCCCAGAAGCCTTTTAGACCTATCTCTATAGATCTTGATACCTAGTATCGTCTCAGCTTCTCCTAAGTCTTTCATAGAAAATACACTCCCCAACCATTGTTTGATGTCTTTCATCAAAGAAATGTCATTTCCTATGAGCAGGATGTCGTCCACATATATGACAAGGAAAACAATCTTGCTCCCACTAACTTTCTTGTAAACACAAGGCTCATCGTCGTTCTTGATGAATCCGTAACCTTTTACTTCCTCATCAAAACGAAGATTCCAACTTCGAGATGCTTGCTTTAGTCCATAGATAGACCTCTGAAGCTTACATACTCGATTAGGATGCTTTTGATCGATGTATCCCTCGGGTTGTTTCATATAAACATCCTCGAGTAGGTTTTCATTCAGGAAAGCCGTCTTAACATCCATCTGCCATACCTCATAGTCAAAATATGCTGCTATGGCAAGCATTGTCCTAATGGACTTGAGCATCATGACAGGAGAGAAGGTTTCATCATAGTCTATACCATGAGTTTGTCTGAAACCTTTAGCCACTAGTCGTGCCTTGAAGATCCCGCCAGGTTTTAACTTGAAAATCCACTTGCAATCGACAACCTTTGCCTGAACAGGAGGGTCAATCAAAGTCCACACTTTATTGTCCCTCATGGATTGCATTTCAGATTCCATGACTTCTAGCCATTTTCCAGAATCTGGACTTTCTAAAACCTGTTTGTAGTTCGCGGGCTCATTAGACTCCACCAAGATCAAATCTTGTTCGTCAGTCACGAGAAATCCGTATCTCTCGGGTTGGTGACGAGATCTACCAGATCTTCTAGGTTCTTGTGTTGTTGACTCAGGTTGCTCATCTTCATGAGTTTCCATGTTAACTTCCATCTGAGTTTCTGTAGATCGTTCTACATTCTCTTGTGGTTCTTGAACTTCTCTGAGTTCTATTCTACTCCCACTGTCTTTCTTGTACAGAAATTCTTTCTCTAAGAAAGTAGCTCCTCGAGCAACGAACACTTTATTCTCTATTGGGTAGAATTGATATCCTTTGGTTTCCTTAGGATATCCCACAAATAGGCATTTGTCAGTTTTTGGTTCAAGCTTATTACTTTGTAAACGCTTTACATGAGCTTGACAACCCCAAACTCGCAGATAGGACATATAGGGCTTCCGACCCATCCATATCTCATATGGAGTCTTATCTACTGCCTTAGATGAAATACGATTCAATAAGTAGGCAGCAGAAAGGAGAGCATAACCCCAAAAGGATGTAGGGAGAGTCGCTAGGCCCATCATAGATCGAACCATATCTAATAAGGTCCGATTTCTCCTCTCGGATACACCATTCCATTAAGGTGTTCCTGGTAGAGTCAGCTGTGAAACAATTCTACACTGTTTTAGATAGCCATCGAACTCATCACTAAGGTATTCACCTCCCCGATCGGAGCGAATAGCCTTAATCCTTCTATCCAACTGATTCTCTACTTCGTTTTTAAACTCTTTGAACTTTTCAAAAGTTTCACTTTTATACCTCATTAAGTAGACATACCCATATCTACTAAAGTCATCAGTAAAAGTCACGAAGTATTCAAATCCACCTCTGGCTTGTGTGCTTATTGGTCCACATACATCCGTATGTATTAGGGCCAATAGCTCACTTGTTCTTTCACCTTTCTTGTTGAAATGACTCTTTGTCATTTTGCCTTGCAAGCAGGGTTCGCAGGTATCATATGATTCAAAATCAAATGAACCAAGCACTCCATCCTTGTGAAGCTTTTGAACTTGCTTTTCATTTGCATGGCCTAATCGACAATGCCAAAGGTATGTTGGACTTAAATCATTTTTAGATGATTTAGCTTTCTTTTCTATGTTATAGAATGGTTTTTCTTGGGTCAAATCCAAGACATACAGACCGTTACACATATTTGCAACTCCGTATAAAATATCATTTCGATATAAAGATAACAAATTATTCTCTATAATAAATCGAAAACCTTTATTATCTAAAATTGAAACTGAAATAATGTTTATGCTCAAAGCAGGTACATAATAACAATTTTCAAGTTCGATATTTAAACCAGAAGGTAAAGACAGAGTGTAATCTCCAACTTCAACAGCAGCAACTCTTGCCCCGTTGCCCAGTCGGAGATCTACTTCACCTTTATTTGTTATCCTTCTATTTCTGAGTCATTGCACATTAGTACAAATGTGAGCCCCACAACCAGTATCTAATACCCATGAGGTGGACATAGAAAGATTTATTTCTATAACAAAGATACCTGAAGCTTGTTCATGAAACATTTCCGTCAGTGACTCATAAATTCGGAACTCTTCCAAATTCATGAACTGCTTTTGAAGCTCGCCTGTCATAGACGCGAGCATCAAGCACGTCACATCATCGGAGTCACTTTTCAGCTTATCCCAGGCTCGTTGAACAGTTGCCGAAGCATTTTGTGGTGGTTCAGGTAAAGCGGTCTCTAAGACATGTAGCTTCCTTTCTTGTTTGAGAACTATTCTCAAGTTTCTTTCCCAATCTAAGAAGTTTGGTCCAACCAATTTATCTTTATCCAATATACTTCTTAGAGTAAAGTTTAAGATAACATTTGTGCTATATGATGCCATTTCTACAAAGAGTAAATGCAAAATATTTCAATTAGTTTTGAAAAATGTTTTCCACAATAGCCAAAATTGAAATCCCAAACAATTTTGTGTTGGTGCTAGATTGTGGGCCGAAAATCCACAAAGAGTCAACCCCAGTCTTGCTTTGGCAAGTATCGTAGGGATCGTGCTCTTCTGGTAGGCAACGTTCAAATCACATTCCATGTAATTTAACGCTTTCAAATTGCATACCATGCAACTTTTCGGTGATAAGATGAACATTCCAAATGTTTGACACCATCCTATCTTTGCAAAATTAATCCCTAGTCAACTTATCGGGTCAAACTAGGATTAATTTTCCCAAGTTAAACCATCCCTCAAGGCATCACATCAATAGACACCCACACAGTTTTTCCATAACAAGTGGTAGTGATAAAGTTGAGCATCTAATACCCAAACAGTTTTTCCACTCATTAATGGTAGTGATAAAGTTGGGCACTATTATGTAACAACCCGCCGCATGAAGAAAACCTGAGGCCCTTGGGCTCTCCAAGTCCATCAGACGTTCGACACTCAAGCGGGCCCTCAAGTATGGAAGCAAAATCTTGGGTTTTTGGGATTTAGGTTTGATCGGCTTAACATGCATTTTCGTTTATCATTCATTCACATAAACAAAAGAATGAAATAAAGCGATGAACTGGGCTCTAGTCTATTACAGGGCCTTTTAAAATCTTCATGTTTGGGCCTTCGCTCCTGGGCTCCACCATGGACTCCTCTTGGAACCTCCTTTTGGGCCTAACTATTACATGATATTTTTATAAGCACGCAGGCCCAAATTCAAAATTGGCTCGCAGGCCCCAACTTTTAAAACGTTTAAAATTAAAAGCCCAATTCATGTTTTGAAACACATAAAATGCATATGCTCATACAAGCCGGTTTTAATTTAAGGCGATTAATTTTAAGGATTGTGTAACTATTACAGAATTAAAATTGATCGTGTCATGATCAATTTTAATCAATCCTTCTGTTCATTTTACATTTATCCAAAATGATGCATGAACATGCTTGCATATTTATGATGCTTCAAATAAAATTTAAACAATTTAAATAAGCATCAAATTAAAAATAAATAAATAAATAACAATTCAAAATTTAAACAAATTAATTAATCTAATTAATTAATTATTTATTTATTTATTTATCTTTTCTAATTATTTTAATCTAATTAAAATAATTATTTTGAAATTTATCTAATTATCTAATTAAGATAAATTAAAACTTATAGGATAAAATTCTAAATTAATCCTATCTTTATCTAATAAGACTATTTAATTAAAATCTTATTAAATAAAATTCAGAAAATTTTAAAATTTTAATTTTTTGAAACTTTTGGGGCTATTTGGTAATTTAAATAAAATTCTGGGCTAGGGTTTTGAGGAGGACTCAAAGTCCAGGGACCATTATGCAATTTTAAAACCATTTTAAAATCTGCATTCCATTTTTGTAATTAGAGGCTGCGGCGGGGGCAATTTGGTAAACTCACCCTTTTAGGGTTTTTGCCCCAGCCGCCTCTCTCTTCTTTTCCAAACCCGCCACCAGCATCCGCGACTTCAGGCTTCCAATGCCGGTCGTCTTCTCCGGTTACACAAAACGTCGTTCGAAAAAGAAAAATATTGCAGAGAGTTATGCGAGTAACGGCCGAAGTTTTCGTCCGATGAAAACCAGCGGCGACTCTCGCCACTGCTATCTCCGCCATCCTTCTTCACAAAGTCGAAGCCGATTTGAACTATCGCCGACCTCTAAGAAGGAATAACGACATGCCCAGACTCCAAGTCCGGCTTCCGCGCTATTCCGGCGAAAGCTTCCCCGCAAATCGAAACCAAAACACAGCCCAACACATTGTTTCCGATCAAATGCAAAACCAAGAACCCAGAAAACAAAACAACCCAGATTTCAATTTGGTTTTTTTGGCAAAACAAACCCAATTTTGAAAATATTTCCGGCGAGGGTTTCCAAAACCCAAAATAATCAAATCGTTTTTTTCGGTGAATTTTACAACCCAGAAAAGCAGCAAAATTTTTTTTCATCCAAGAAAATACCAAAGCTTTTCAAAACGGAACCTACCCTTTTTTTTCCTCTCTGCTTTGTTTTCAGATCGCGAGACCGATTTTCGGGCCAATGTCCATATCAAACACATTTTCTGGCCAACTTAAAAGGGAACCCAGAAAATTTTTCTTTTCGTCCGGTGAAAATTTTGAAACCCAGAAATTCAAAGCTCGGACTTCAAAACAAATTTTTGGCAAGAAAAATGAAGAAACCCAGTTTAGGTGAAAAAGCACAAACCGTTCTGTTTTAGCCATTTTAATTTCCGGCGAGAAAAATGAGAAGCAAAACCAACTTTGCGGTCAACCCGAAATCAATTTTTCCAGAAAGACAAATTGATTCAAGCCCCATTTAATTAAAATCAATTTTAATTAAAACCAAAGTTTTTAATAAATATCAATTTTAATTTTAACACTAAAATTTGTAGCCTCTCTCTGATACCACTGTTGGGAATTGTTTAGGTGTTTAATCTAATTAAACGGCGGAATCCTAAACACTAAGGATCGAGTCTTACCCTTGAAGCGTAATCGGTTGCGCACGTCGCCTGGCTCCTCTGAGAAGATGGCGTTTTGTTGTCTCCAAAATCCTTCCTCGAAGGATCCTCTACTCTCAAGCACGAAAGCCTTCGCAGGTTGGTGCTAGCCAATCTTGCCTACCGGGAGAATTTTGGGAATTCTGTGTATTTTGTCTGATGAGAATAACTCAAAAATCATCCTCCTACAATTATATCCCTAGGATATTTGTAGAGAATTAATTTCCAAAATCAGTATTGTAATTTATCCAATTATAACTTAACTGATTTTAGTAATTTCCAAATCAGTATTATTACCAAATATTATTTAACTGATTCCAAGTCAGTATTTAAATAATATTTACTAATTCCAAATCAGCCTTAAATAATACTTTAATGATTTGGGTTATACACCAAGCCCATGGATCAACCCATGACCCATGGATCAGGTTGATGGGTCAAGAACTTCAATTGCAATTAAGTCCCTTGATTTATCAGCCCATCCCAATTGTTCTCAGGTAATTAATTAACTATTAATTAATACCATAGACCTTTCCAATAATTATTTAATTAAACCATTTAATTAAATCTTATTTATTTAAGTATAACAATTATACTTATTGTAGGCAAGAATCCTTATTCTGCTTCATTGAACTTTCTTATGTGCGATCCTGTAGGCCCATTCCAAATTGGCAACGGATAACTCAATCTTCTTGATTAATCCATAAGTCATTAGTGGTCTCTAGCAAGACATAATGACTACCCAATTTAGAATGGAGGGTCGAATGGAGATTCAACACAACCTTTCCGAGCAAACTGTGTACGATCCTCTACATCGATATCCAGTTTAGCATAAGGCATGGAACCATCATCCTTATGTAGCTAAACGTTTACTTGATCTCTTAGTGACACTGAATCCATCAAGCAAATGATATCCTTATCATTCCTTGGGCATGGCCATGCACTTTTCAGTTCACTATCAAGTGGCCAAGATATCATCTCTCACTTAAGAGAGATTTGTAGTCCCATCACTTCACCTACATACCTTAGCATGTCTCATAGTGTACCCAATCATACCCGTACTTGGCAACCTGTTACGGTCCCGTTAGGCGTATGTCAAAGCACACTATAATTCACCTAAGACCATGTAGTGATTTCTGGTCTAAGGATCCTAGTACCAGTACTACTCAAAAGAATCACTCATGATCTAATTAGTCCATGGAGTGTTTCTTTTGGCGGATCGATTTCATGAATTTAAATATGCACAAGGATATTACTATCATGAAATTAACTCATTTGATAAACAATCAATCAAGCGACAAATATCTTATTTACATAAATACCCTCAAAGTATATTTACATAAATAGCCCTCATTAGGGCACATTCACCAACACACATGTGCTGGGCAGCCCTAAATTCTGAGGTGTCTTAGACTTGGCTTGCGCTCATTCCACAACTCTACTGGGGTTGAAGGCACGATTTTAGATAGTACAAGATTAAGAATATACATTGTCGTTTTTAAGGCATATCACCAGAACGAACTTGGCAAATCACTATAGCTCATCATGGACCTAACCATTTCCATAAGAGTTCGATTCCTCCTTTCTGCTACACCATTCTGTTGTGGAGTGCCAGGTGCAGACAACTGAGGCTGAATTCCTACCTCAGTGAGGTAATCTCGAAATTCATGGGACAGGTACTCCCCACCATGATCTGAACGCAGTGTCTTGATACTCTTGCCATGATGTTTCTCCACATCTGCCCGAAACTCTTTGAACTTCCCAAAACATTCGGACTTGTGGCGCATTAGGTAAATGTATCCGTACCTAGAGTAGTCATCCGTGAACGTCACGAAATACTCATATCCCCCTCGTGCCTGGACCGTCATAGGTCCACAAAAGTCATAATAAATCAACTCTAATACTTCTTTAGCTCTATAACCTTTTCCCTTAAAAGGTCTCTTGGTCATCTTACATTCCAAGCAAGATTCGCAGGTTGCATAACTGTCAATATCTAATGAACCCAAAAGTCCATCATTGACCAACCTCTGAATCCTACTAAGGTTTATATAACCTAGCCTGAGATGCCAAAGATAGGTTTGATTCATTTCAAAAGGTTTCTTCCTCTTATTAATGTTAGATACTGAGCTATCTATTTCTATATTTTGCGCAACAGGGGAGTTAGAGTTAACCACAAACAAATTGTCCGCCAATGAACCAGAACAAATAAGTTTTCCATTCCTTCTAATAACAACACAGTCATTAGAAAAAAATAAACTTATACTCGTTCTTCAAGAGTTTAGAAACCGAAATCAAGTTCTTTCTACAACTCGGTGCATAAAGACAATTAACTAACTCTAAGCCAAAATTTTCGAAATTCAACTTAACTACTCCCACTGCTTCTAATGACACTCTTGTAGTGTCGCCCAAGTAGATATCCAATTCGCCTTCTCTAAGCTTTTGGGTTACTTGGAACCCTTGCAAAGAATTACAAATATGGTCAGTGGCACCTGAATTCACACACCAAGTATCTGTGGGAATTGCCGCTAAACATGTCTCAGTAATTAAGGCAGAATTTATCGTACTTATAAGCTTTGGACAATCCGCTTTCCAATGTCCCGTCTTATTGCACTTGAAGCACTTGTCTTTAGACTTCTTCTTTGCAATACATGGCTTAGGCGCAATTTGCGCCACTTGAGCTATTCCCTCGAGCTTCCTCTTCTTCTTTCTAGCCTCAGGCTCAAAAGAAGATTCTGAAGCTTCGACTGCGACTAAAGTTCGCTTCTTCTCTTGAAGAAGACTTTTAGTCGCCACCAACTTTGCCAAGAGCTCGGATAAACTCCACAACATCTTACTTATGTTGTAGTTCAACCGAATCCGCTCATAGCCTTGAGGCAAGCTCCGAAGGACAATATCGGCTTTGGTTTCACCAACGATTTCGACTCCCACTACCTCAACCTTGTTGATGTTACTAATCATGTCAATGACATGATCTTTCACAGGAGCGCTCTCAGCCCTAAGGACAATGTCCAAGTTACGACTTCCATCGACATTATTAGTTCCAGTTAAATTGTTGTTTTTCAAAATAGTAGCTAAGGGGTTGAATGCCATATCGATTAAACTGGAAAGTAAACAAACAATGTTTCAGTTATATATGCTAGAATTTTGAAAAATTCTAATTAATTATTGACTTCCCTCAAAACAATAATCTTAAACCACCAACATCTCATCCACCGGGATTCTCGCAAGCCATGCAGTGTGGACATTTATGCTAACCCACATTCGTTTGAGAAGAACCAAGTTCATTAACTACACTATATGATTAACGATATTTTGATCAATGTAGCTAATAGTCGGTGCTTTTAGTCATACAAGTAAGCAGCGTAACCTCGCGGGAAGAATACTACAGATCGTACACTAAGTGTGTGTTATTACGTGACTTTTGAGTTTGTTACCTCAGGATAGTGCGCCTCAGATGGAGAGAGTGTCGCATTTCTCCTAGTTAAACTCGCTCTAGTCATGTTACTCAGAAGTTCATAGTCTAGCGATCTCGGGCCTGGACTCATCCGAATGGAGGAAGGCCCTAATGCCAACGCGTAAGCCCACCCACATCGCATATGAACCCGTAATGATGGCCATGGGGATATTAAACCAACCCGCTCCCACTTAGATTTCCAAATTAAGGGTTTTTCCAGTTTTAACATGCAATTAACTAACCTAAATTATATGCAACCATAAAACCAGTCATGCTTTAAATTCATGCATCTAAAATACAGCATAAAAATTAAAATGATAAATACAGGAAATAAATACGAAAAATAAATTTCCCGACTATTATGGTTTTAATTGCTTCCATCCTTTGTCTTGATCTCGTGTCCCGTCACGTCACTCGATTGAGAGAGTCTTGAACTTCAAAAAACAAAAACTGGAGGAAAAACGGGCCAAAAACAGCCCGAACGGGCCGTCTGTGAAGCAACACGGCCTGAAAGACGCACTGCCCGAGCGCGCGCGCAGCCCGCACGGGCCGTGCACGCGGCCATGCGTGTGGCCCTCTACACGTGCAGCCCAGCACGCCCGCGAGAGCACGGGCCATGCGCTTGCAGCCCAACGCGTCTGCAGCAGCGTGCAGCAGCTGCTGCGTGCTGCTGATGCCTGCTGCTGCTGTCCCTTGGCTGCCGGTGGTGATTTGCTACCGGCGTAGCCCCCTGCCGCCAACTCCTCCTTCGTTTTTCACTGTAATTTCGATTATTTAATTTTCCTATAATGCCTTGTAGTAGGAGAATTAAAATTTTGTAATCGAAGGCGTTATGGTGGGCAACTTGAATTCGTGGGTTATGGGTTATCATTAATTCGTAGAAACCCAGGAAAACCCAGAACTAATTACAAGAAAACCAAATAGCGTGGGAAGAAGCGAAGGAGGGACTGGCAGCAGGGGGCGGTGCCGGCGACTACCTGCTGGTAGAAGCCGCCACGGCAACGGCCAGAGGTAGCAGCACTGCCGCGGGGCATAGCAGACGTGAAAGGATTGCCACATAGGATCTGGGTTTGGACTTGCTCGATTTACCACGCAACAAAAATTTCTAATTAAAGCGGAACCTTAGAAAAGTACCTTTGAAGTGTGCACCTGGTGATTCTCTTGTATGCCTCAAGACTATGACTTCACGTTGTGTGGGCAACGAACTAGAAGCCAATTGATCAACTACTCACCACAATCCACCTGCTAGAAAGTTCTAGCTTCGCAGCACTTGGCACGTACTATAAACGCACTGCCCGCAGAGAGAGAAAGCTTCGCGCAGCTGGTATAAACTAAGGCCAAAATTTCAGCCACTAGAAACCAAAAAACAAGCCGCACACTTTCCTGAAAATCCAACTTGGAGAGAGATTTCTCTCTCTAAAAAACTTGTGGATTAATTGTGTATCTTGAATGGCTAATCCCTTGTCTATTTATAGAGTTACAAGAGAGACCCCAAGTTGGTTTAGGATTGGTCTTCCTAATGGGTTTGGGTAATGAATTAGTTTCCAAATCTAATTAGGTAACCAATCTGATAGGATAAACCAAATCCTACTAGATTCCTAATTTCTAGGATTTCCTAATTCCAAATGAAACTTAAGACTTCATTAATTAATAAATTCCACTTTGTTAATTACTGAATTAACCCTTAGGAATAATTAACCAATTAATTAATTAAATTTACCTATTCAATTAACCCATTACAAAATTATTCGTACCATTAACGAATTAATTTTTGCACTACCATCCTACACCAGAATTGCACTACCTCATTTATATATTATGTCTTTTAACCAATGATGAGATCTACTGTGTCACACCAGACACCTCATCATCTACTTACATAATATAAATAGATAATTAATGCACAACTAGATGTGACTGAAACACAAATCGATATATTAATCTGGGAAACTGTACAATACAAGCATAGCTTATGTATTCTACTCTAACAAGGCGGCAACAGCGCGCATCAGTTAAGAGGTCTATTTATGGACATAAGCAGACATCCATACTTAAGTCGATCCAGATTCTCTTGGCCGTAGCTACTCATTTAGATTATGAGATTTGGCAGATGGATGTCAAGACAACTTTCATAAACGGAAATCTTGAGAAAACCATCTTTATGCAGCAACCAGAGGGATTCGTTGAAAAAGGCCAAGAGCATAAGGTTTGCAGGCTTAAGAGGTCTATTTACCGACTTAAGCAGACATCCAGATCTTGGAACATCCGGTTTGATGAGGTAATCCAGTCCTACGGATTTACTCAGTGTCCAGATGAGCAATGTGTGTACCGCAGACGTGATGGAAACTCAGTGGTGTTTCTTGTGCTTTACGTAGATGACATTCTATTGATTAACAACAACAAGAAAGTGTTATCAGACGTAAAGGCATGGCTGTCCAAGCAGTTTGATATGAAGGACTTAGGGGAAGCGGGACATATCCTTGGAATCAAGATAATTTGAGATCGTAGGAAATGTTTGTTAATGCTCTCCCAAGCTTCGTACATAGATATGATTCTGGCTCGTTTTAACATGCAGAACTCTAAGAAAGGTTTTCTCCCTTTCAGACATGGAGTGCATCTATCTAAGGAACAGTCTCCGAAGACTGTTGAGGAGATAGATGTTGGTGAATGTGCCCTAATGAGGGCTATTTATGTAAATATACTTTGAGGGTATTTATGTAAATAAGATATTTGTCGCTTGATTGATTGTTTATCAAATGAGTTAATTTCATGATAGTAATATCCTTGTGCATATTTAAATTCATGAAATCGATCCGCCAAAAGAAACACTCCATGGACTAATTAGATCATGAGTGATTCTTTTGAGTAGTACTGGTACTAGGATCCTTAGACCAGAAATCACTACATGGTCTTAGGTGAATTGTAGTGTGCTTTGACATACGCCTAACGGGGCCGTAACAGGTTGCCAAGTACGGGTATGATTGGGTACACTATGAGACACGCTAAGGTATGTAGGTGAAGTGATGGGACTACAAATCTCTCTTAAGTGAGAGATGATATCTTGGCCACTTGATAGTGAACTGAAAGTGCATGGCCATGCCCAAGGAATGATAAGGATATCATTTGCTTGATGGATTCAGTGTCACTAAGAGATCAAGTAAACGTTTAGCTACATAAGGATGATGGTTCCATGCCTTATGCTAAACTGGATATCAATGTAGAGGATCGTACGCAGTTTGCTCGGAAAGGTTGTGTTGAATCTCCATTCGACCCTCCATTCTGAATTGGGTAGTCATTATGTCTTGCTAAAGACCACTAATGACTTATGTATTAATCAATGAGATTGAGTTATCCGTTGCCAATTTGGAATGGGCCTACAGGATCGCACATAAGAAAGTTCAATGATGCAGAATAAGGATTCTTGTCTACAATAAGTATAATTGTTATACTTAAATAAATAATATTTAATTAAATGGTTTAATTAAATATTATTGGAAAGGTCTATGGTATTAATTAATAGTTAATTAATTACCTGAGAACAATTGGGATGGGCTGATAAATCAAGGGACTTAATTGCAATTGAAGTTCTTGACCCATCAGCCTGATCTATGGGTCATGGGTTGATCCATGGGCTTGGTGTATAACCCAAATCATTAAAGTATTATTTAAGGCTGATTTAGAATTAGTAAATATTATTTAAATACTGACTTGGAATCAGTTAAATAATATTTGGTAATAATACTGATTTGGAAATTACCAAAATCAGTTAAATTATAATTGGATAAATTACAATACTGATTTTGGAAATTAATTCTCTACAAATATCCTAGGGATATAATTGTAGGAAGAGGATTTTTTTGAGTTATTCTCATCAGACAAAATACACAGAATTCCCAAAATTCTCCCGGTAGGCAAGATTGGCTAGCACCAACCTGCGAAGGCTTTCGTGCTTGAGAGTAGAGGATCCTTCGAGGAAGGATTTTGGAGACAACAAAACGCCATCTTCTCAGAGGAGCCAGGCGACGTGCACAACCGATTACGCTTCAAGGGTAAGACCCGATCCTTAGTGTTTAGGATTCCACCATTTAATTGGATTAAATGCCTAAACGAATTCCCAACAGCGGTATCATAGCTAGGCTTATAATTTTAGTGTAAGAATTAAAATTGGATTTTAATTAAAATTGGTTTTAATAAGATTTTGAAAAAATCGTGATTTTGAAAGCGAGAAAATCAAAGAAATCAATTTTATTATTTTGCTGGGAAATAATTAAAATTCAATTTCTGTTTTTTTTATAAAAAAACTGGAATAGTTCCGTTTGACAAGAACTGGGGTTTGGAAAGGTTCCAGTTTCGAATTTGGTTTCGGGTTTTCTGGTTTTGCTTTAGTTTTGAATCTCACAGGAGAAAGGGATCGGGAAAGTCTCGGATCTCTTTTGGTTTATTTTTCTTGGCTGATTGATTTTCAAAACGGGAAAGCAGATTTGTTCGTTTTTCAAAATCTGGGTTTTATAATTTTGCAATTCTGGGTTTTGCAAAAGTCCACCGGAAACTGGGTTTCATCCCCGGAAAAATAATTTTTTTTTTTTTGGGCTGAATCAATTTTGATTTCCTTGCCAGAAATTGAATGTTTTGTTTTGAAGATTGTTTGAGTTTACTCACTGCAATGGTTCTGGCTTGATCGGATTTTCAAAACGAAATTGGTGTTGATTTTATTTCTGGGTTGTTTTGTTTTCTGGCCGTTGGCTCCTCACCGGGAAAACTGAGACAACGAGAAAGGTTTTTGGCGGAGTTTTCCATACCGAGAAGTCACGAGAAAGACTGCCGGGGGTTATGAATCCTAGCACCAATCGAGGACGAAGAGCGCACGGCAAGCTTCGTCGCTGCATCTTCGTCACGATCGGGAGCCCTCAATTTCGCAGGCGTTGACGCCGGAAATCGACTTTGATCGATGTTTTATCATCGGTCATTGAAGATTTTGATCGGTAATTTGACCAGAAAAACAAACAAGGGCCGAAGAAGATTACCGGCGTTGGACGTCGGGAAGTCGCGGATGCCGGCGGTGGCTCTTGGGAAAGAAGAAGGGTTGTCGGCGGCCAGGGGTGAAGCCCTAATGGCTGATTTTACTAAAATGTCCCGCCGCCCATGTGACCCTAAAATGGAATGAAAGGTGGCAGATGCCCTAATTGGCTTAAATTACTAAACTGCCCCTCCGCACTCTAACCCTAATGAGCCCAAGTTTTAAAATGGTTTTAAAATTGCAGAATGGCCCCTGGACTTTGAGTCCTCCTCAAAACCCTAGCCCAAAAGTTTCAGAAAATTAAATTTTAAATTTTTCTGAATTTTATTTAATAAGATTTTAATTAAATAGTCTTATTAGATAAAGATAGGATTAATTTAGAATTTTATCCTATAAGTTTAAATTTATCTTAATTAGATAATTAGATAAATTTTAAAATAATTATTTTAATTAGATTAAAATAATTAGAAAAGATAAATATATAATTAATTAGATTAGATTAATTAATTAATTTGTTTAAATTTTGAATTGTTATTTATTTTTTCTTATTTTAATTTTGATGCTTATTTAAATTGTTTAAATTTTATTTGAAGCATCATAATTATGCAAGCATGTTCATGCATCATTTTGGATAAATGTAAAATGAACAGAAGGATTGATTAAAATTGATCATGACACGATCAATTTTAATTCTGTAATAGTTACACAATCCTTAAAATTAATTGGCTTAAATTAAAACCGGCTTGTATGAGCATATGCATTTTATGTGTTTCAAAGCATGAATTGGGCTTTTAATTTTAATATTTTAAAAGTTGGGGCCTGCGAGTCAATTTTGAATTTGGGCCTACGTGCCTATAAAAATCATCATGTAATAGTTAGGCCCAAAAGGAGGTTCCAAGAGGAGTCCATGGTGGAGCCCAGGAGCGGTGGCCCAAACATGAAGATTTTAAAAGGCCCTGTAATAAACTAGAGCCCAGTTCATCGCTTTATTTCATTCTTTTATTTATGCGAATGAATGATAAACGAAAAATGCATGTTATGCCGATCAAACTTAAATCCCAAAAACCCAAGATTTTGCTTCCATACTTGAGGGCCCGCTTGAGTGTCGAACGTCTGATGGACTTGGAGAGCCCAAGGGCCTCAGGTTTTCTTCATGCGGCGGGTTGTGACATAATAGTGCCCAACTTTATCACTACCATTAATGAGTGGAAAAACTGTTTGGGTATTAGATGCTTAAACTTTATCACTACCACTTGTTATGGAAAAACTGTGTGGGTGTCTATTGATGTGATGCCTTGAGGGATGGTTTAACTTGGGAAAATTAATCCTAGCTTGACCCGATAAGTTGACTAGGGATTAATTTTGCAAAGATAGGATGGTGTCAAACATTTGGAATGTTCATCCTATCACCGAAAAGTTGCATGGTATGCAATTGGAAAGCGTTAAATTACATGAAATGTGATTTGAACGTTGCCTACCAGAAGAGCCCGATCCCTACGATACTTGCCAAAGCAAGACTGGGGTTGACTCTTTGTGGATTTTCGGCCCACAATCTAGCACCAACACAAAATTGTTAGGGATTTCAATTTTGGCTATTGTGGAAAACATTTTTCAAAACTCATTCTAATATTTTGCATTTACTCTCTGTAGAAATGGCATCATCTAGCACAAATGTTATCTTTACTCTAAGAAGTCTATTGGATAAAGATAAATTGGTTGGACCAAACTTCTTAGATTGGGAAAGAAACTTGAGAATAGTTCTCAAACAAGAAAGGAAGCTACATGTCTTAGAGACCACTTTACCTGAACCACCACAAAATGCTTCGGCAAATGTTCAACGAGCCTGGGATAAGCTGAAAAGTGACTCTGATGATGTGACGTGCTTGATGGTCGCGTCTATGACAGGCGAGCTTCAAAAGTAGTTCATGAATTTGGAAGCGTTCCGAATTTATGAGTCACTGACGGAAATGTTTCGTGAACAAGCTTCAGGTATCTTTTTTATAGAAATAAATCTTTCTATGTCCACCTCATGGGTATTAGATACTGGTTGTGGGGCTCACATTTGTACAAATGTGCAAGGACTCAGAAATAGAAGGATAACAAAGAAAGGTGAAGTAGATCTCCGAGTGGGCAACGGGGCAAGAGTTGCTGTTGTTGAAGTTGGAGATTACACTCTGTCTTTACCTTCTGGTTTAAATATCGAACTTGAAAATTGTTATTATGTACCTGCTTTGAGCAGAAATATTATTTCAATTTCGAGTTTAGATAATAAAGGTTTTCGATTTATTATAGAGAATAATTCGTTATCTTTATATCGAAATGATATTTTATACGGATTTGCAAATATGTGTAACGGTCTGTATGTCTTGGATTTGACTCAAGAAAAACCAGTCTATAACATAGAAAATAAAGCTAAATCATCTAAAAATGATTTAAGTCCAACTTACCTTTGGCATTGTCTATTAGGCCATGCAATTGAAAAGCGAGTTCAAAAGTTTCACAAGGATGGAGTGCTTGGTTCATTTGATTTTGAATCATATGATACCTGTGAACCCTGCTTGCAAGGTAAAATGACAAAGAGTCCTTTCAACAAGAAAGGTGAAAGAACAAGTGAGCTATTGGCCCTAATACATACGGATGTATGTGGACCAATGAGCACACAAGCCAGAGGTGGATTTGAATACTTCGTCACTTTTACTGATGACTATAGTAGATATGGTTATGTCTACTTAATGAGGTACAAAAGTGAAACCTTTGAAAGGTTCAAAGAGTTTAAAAATGAAGTAGAGAATCAGTTGGATAGAAGGATTAATGCTATTCTCTCCGATCGGGGAGGTGAATACCTTAGTGATGAGTTTGATGGCTATCTAAAACAGTGTGGAATTGTTTCACAGCTGACTCCACCGGGAACACCTCAATGGAATAGTGTATCCGAAAGGAGAAATCGGATTTTATTAGATATGGTTCGATCAATGATGGGCCTAGCAACTCTCCCTACATCCTTTTGGGGTTATGCTCTCCTTTCTGCTGCCTACTTATTGAATAGTATTCCACCTAAGGCAGTAGATAAGACTCCATATAAGATATGGATGGGTCGGAAGCCCTATATGTCCTATCTACGAGTTTGGGGTTGTCAAGCTCATGTAAAGCGTTTACAAAGTGATAAGCTTGAACCCAAAACTGACAAATGCCTATTTGTGGGATATCCTAAGAAAACCAAAGGATATCAATTCTACAACCCAACTGAGAACAAAGTGTTTGTTGCTCGAGGAGCTACTTTCTTAGAGAAAGAATTTCTGTACAAGAAAGACAGTGGGAGTAGAATAGAACTCGGAGAAGTTCAAGAACCACAAATGAATGTAGAACGATCTACAGAAACTCAGATGGAAGTTGGCATGGAAACTCATGAAGATGAGCAACCTGAGCCAACAACACAAGAACCTAGAAGATCTGGTAGATCTCGTCACCAACCCGAGAGATACAAATTTCTCGTAACTGACGATCAAGATTTGATCTTGGTGGACTCTAATGAGCCCGCGAACTACAAACAGGTTTTAGAAAGTCCGGATTCAGATAAATGGCTAGAAGCCATGGAATCTGCAATGCAATCCATGAGGGACAATAAAGTATGGACTTTGATTGACCCCTCCTGTTCAGGCAAAGGTTGTCGATTGCAAGTGGATTTTCAAGTTAAAACCTGGCGGGATCTTCAAGGCACAACTAGTGGCTAAAGGTTTCAGACAGACTCATGGTATTGACTATGATGAAACCTTCTCTCCTGTCGTGATGCTCAAGTCCATTAGGACAATGCTTGCCATAGTAGCATATTTTGACTATGAGGTATGGCAGATGGATGTTAAGACCGCTTTCCTGAATGGAAACCTACTCGAGGATGTTTATATGAAACAACCCGAGGGATACATCGATCAAAAGCATCCTAATCGTGTATGTAAGCTTCAGAGGTCCATCTATGGACTAAAGCAAGCATCTCGAAGTTGGAATCTTCGTTTTGATGAGGAAGTAAAAGGTTACGGATTCATCAAGAACGAAGATGAGCCTTGTGTTTACAAGAAAGTTAGTGGGAGCAAGATTATTTTCCTTGTCCTATATGTGGACGACATCCTGCTCATAGGAAATGACATTCCTTTGATGAAAGACATCAAACAATGGTTGGGGAGTGTATTTTCTATGAAAGACTTAGGAGAAGCTGAGACGATACTAGGTATCAAGATCTATAGAGATAGGTCTAAAAGGCTTCTGGGACTAAGTCAAGAGGGGTACATAGACAAGATATTTAAAAGATTCAATATGTCTAACTCTAAAAATGGTAAGGTACCATTTTGACATGGCCTTCTCTTGAAGAAGAACCAAGGTCCTTCAACAAGAGAGGAGAGGGATACAATGAGTAGAGTCACATATGCTTCGGCAATAGGATCTATCATGTATGCCATTTGTGTACCCGTCTGTATGTTGCACATGCACTTAGCATGACTAGCAGATACCAACAAGATCTAGGGATGGATCATTGGATTGCAGTCAAAGCAATCCTGAAGTACTTACGAAGAACTAAAGGATTAATGCTAGTGTATGGAGGACAAGAACAGCTCATTGTACAAGGTTACGCTGATGCTTCTTTCCAAACAGATCAAGATGACATGAAGTCACAATCAGGCTACGTGTTTAGTCTGAATGGCGGTGCAATAAGTTGGAAAAGCTCAAAGCAATATACAACAGCCGATTCTACAACAGAGTCTGAGTACATTACTGTATCAGATGCTGCAAAGGAAGCTGTTTGGCTGAGAAAGTTCATGTCAGACATCGGAGTGATACCGAGTATCCAAGATCCGATAGAACTTTTCTGTGATAATAACGGGGCCATCGCACAAGCTAAGGAGCCTCGGTCACACCAGAAAACCAAACACATACTCAGAAGGTTTCACCTCATCCGAGAGATCATTGATCGAGGAGATGTGAAAGTGTGCAAAATAGGGTCAGACGACAATATAGCAGATCCTCTCACTAAAGCTCTACCACAGTCAAAGTTTGATAGACATGTAATAGAGCTTGGTCTTAAACAGTTTAGGATATAGCCCTTCATCGGGCAAGTGGGAGATTGTTGGTGAATGTGCCCTAATGAGGGCTATTTATGTAAATATACTTTGAGGGTATTTATGTAAATAAGATATTTTTCGCTTGATTGATTGTTTATCAAATGAGTTAATTTCATGATAGTAATATCCTTGTGCATATTTAAATTCATGAAATCGATCCGCCAAAAGAAACACTCCATGGACTAATTAGATCATGAGTGATTCTTTTGAGTAGTACTGGTACTAGGATCCTTAGACCAGAAATCACTACATGGTCTTAGGTGAATTGTGGTGTGCTTTGACAAACGCCTAACGGGGCCGTAACAGGTTGCCAAGTATGGGTATGATTGGGTACACTATGAGACACGCTAAGGTATGTAGGTGAAGTGATGGGACTACAAATCTCTTTTAAGTGAGAGATGATATCTTGGCCACTTGATAGTGAACTGAAAGTGCATGGCCATGCCCAAGGAATGATAAGGATATCATTTGCTTGATGGATTCAGTGTCACTAAGAGATCAAGTAAACATTTAGCTACATAAGGATGATGGTTCCATGCCTTATGCTAAACTGGATATCAATGTAGAGGATCGTACGCAGTTTGCTCGGAAAGGTTGTGTTGAATCTCCATTCGACCCTCCATTCTGAATTGGGTAGTCATTATGTCTTGCTAGAGACCACTAATGACTTATGGATTAATCAACGAGATTGAGTTATCCATTGCCAATTTGGAATGGGCCTACAGGATCGCACATAAGAAAGTTCAATGATGCAGAATAAGGATGCTTATTTACAATAAGTATAATTGTTATACTTAAATAAATAAGATTTAATTAAATGGTTTAATTAAATATTATTGGAAAGGTCTATGGTATTAATTAATAGTTAATTAATTACCTGAGAACAATTGGGATGGGCTGATAAATCAAGGGACTTAATTGCAATTGAAGTTCTTGACCCATCAGCCTGATCCATGGGTCATGGGTTGATCCATGGGCTTGGTGTATAACCCAAATCATTAAAGTATTATTTAAGGCTGATTTGGAATTAGTAAATATTATTTAAATACTGACTTGGAATCAGTTAAATAATATTTGGTAATAATACTGATTTGGAAATTACTAAAATCAGTTAAGTTATAATTTGATAAATTACAATACTGATTTTGGAAATTAATTCTCTACAAATATCCTAGGGATACAATTGTAGGAAGAGGATTTTTTTGAGTTATTCTCATCAGACAAAATACACAGAATTCCCAAAATTCTCTCGGTAGGCAAGATTGGCTAGTACCAACCTGCGCAGGCTTTCGTGCTTGAGAGTAGAGGATCCTTCGAGGAAGGATTTTGGAGACAACAAAACGCCATCTTCTCAGAGGAGCCAGGCGACGTGCGTAACCGATTACGCTTCAAGGGTAAGACCCGATCCTTAGTGTTTAGGATTCCGCCATTTAATTGGATTAAATGCCTAAACAAATTCCCAACAATAGAGGCCATGAAGGTAGTTCCTTATGCTTAAGCAGTAGGAAGTCTCATGTATGCCATGTTCTGTACAAGGTCTGATATCTGTTATGCCATTGGTCTGGTAAGCAGATATCAGAGTAACCTCGGGAAAGCTCTTTGGGAGGCAGTAAAATGCATTTTCAAGTATTTACGCAGAATGAGGGACCAAGTTCTGGTCTATCAAGCGCCTAATCTGGTACCCCGAGGTTACACAGATTCAGATTTCCAAGGCGACAGGGACAAGAGCAAGTCTACCTCAGGGTATGTGTTTACTCTAGGAGGTGGAGCCATAGTTTGGCGGAGTGTCAAGCAGAAATGCGTGGCGGACTCTACTATGGAGGCTGAATACTTAGGATGGTAGTACCATAATTAATCCGTTAGTGGTACGATTAATTATGTATTGGGTTATTGACAAAAGTAGATTTAACTAATTAAGTAATTAATTAATCCTTGTGTCAGTTGGTTGTGAATCATACCAGGAACTGGTTTGGATAAGTGAATCCCTGTATCAGTTGGTTGTGAATCATACCAGGAACTGGTTTGGGATAAGTGAATCCCTGTATTAGTTGGATTTGTATCAGTCCAGGAACATGATTGAAGTAAACAGAATCCCAGTAGGAAGGTCAATCCTAAACCAACTTGGGGTCTCTCTTGTAACTCTATATATAGACAAGGGATTAGCTATTCCACAATATACAATTCATAAGTTTTCAAGACAAGAAAACTAGAGAGATAAATCCTAGAGAGAGAAATAAAATTTCTCCCTCAAAGTCAGATTTTAAGAAGAAAATTGCGGCTGGTTTTTCTTCTATTTTGGCCGAAATTTTGGTCTGTTCAAACCAGCTGTGTGTGTTGTTTTCTCTCTTTCGGGGCGGTGCGTTTATTGTACATGCCAGGTGCAGCGGTGCTGGAATTTTCTGGCAGGTGGATTGTGGTGATTAGCTGATCAAATTAGTTTCGAGATCGTTACCCACACAAAGTGAAATCAAAGTCTTGAGGCATACAAGAGAATCACCTGAGTGCACGCTTCAAAGGTATTTTCTAAAGTTCCGCTTTTAATTAGAAATTTTTGTTGCGTGGTAAATCGAATAAGCTCAAAACCAGATTCTGCGCAATGTTATTTCAAAAGGGTTGGAATAGCAATTGTGCTAGAGTCTGGGCCTGGCCAGAGATTCCGATTCTGGAAAGCATAGCACAAAAGTGAGTTTCTAGCTAGGCCCGGGCAAATAATCTTTCAATTGGTATCAAAGCCTGGTTTTGGGTTTTGTGCTTGTTCGATTTATTACATGGTTTTATTTGCAGGTGGTTAAGAAATCCCAACTATTATGGTTACGTTTGTATTGGTTTTAATTAAACTCCGGGACATGTCCGGATTTGATTTTATTATGAATGTTTGTAATAGTATAACCACGTGCTGGAAGCCGTGTAGGATTAGATTAAATCTATAGTAGGATTTATTCTATGTAATTTTTGATTCTTTAATTTTCCTAGAAAGCCTTGTAGTAGGAGAATTAAATTTTGTAATCGAATGCGTTATGGTGGGCAACTTGAATTCATGGGTTTTGGGTTATCGTTAATTCATAGAAACCCAAGAAAACCCAGAACGAATTGCAACAAGACCAAATAGCGTGGGAAAAAGTGAATGAGGGATTGGCGGCAGGGGCGGCGCCGGCGGGTCGGGCCACTGCTGGAAACCGCCAGAGGCAGTGGCGCTGCTACGCGGTGCAGCAGGCAGCTACAGCAGTAGTGCATAGCAGTTGCTGCGCACTGCTGGGCCACGCTCGTGCGGCGCACACTTTAGGCGTGTTGTGCGCGTGCGGCCCGTTCGAGCTACGTTTTGGCCCCTTTTTCCTCCAGTTTTCATTTTTTGAAGTTCAAGACTCTCTCCATCGAGTGACGTGGCTTGACACGACATCAAGGTAGAAGATGGAAGCGATTAAAATCATAATAGTCGGGAAATTTATTTTTAGTATTTATTTCCCGTATTTTTTGTTTTAATCTTTGTGCTTTATTTTATGTTGTGTTTTAGATGCATAATTTTAAAGCATGATGGTTTTATGGTTGCACGTAACTTAGGTTTAGTTAATTGCATGTTGAAACCGAAAAAAACCCTCAATTTGGAATTCTAAGTGGGAGCGGGTTAGTTTAATATCCCCATGACCACCATTACAGGTTTATATGCTATGTGGGTTTGCGCGTTGGCAATTAGGCCTTCCTCCATTCGGATGAGTCCAGCCCCGAGATCGCTAGATTATGAATTTCTGAGTAAGATAACTAGAGTAAGTTTAACTTAGAGAAATTCAACACCCTCTCCATCTAAGGCGCACTATCCTAAGGTAATAAACTCAGAAGTCACGTAATGGCACACACTTAGTGTACGATCTGCAGTATTACTCCCTCGAGGTTATGCTACTTATTTGTACGGCTGAAAACACCGACTATTAGCTACATTGATCAATAGATCGTTTGGTCAGATAGTATAGTTAATGAACTTGGTTCTTCTCAAACGAATGTGGGTTAGCGTAAACGTCCACACTGCGTGGCTTGGGAGAATCCCGGTGAATGAGATGTTGGTGGATTAAGATTATTGTTTTGAGGGAAGTCAATAATTGATAGAATTTCCTTAATTTCGAAATTCTAGACTTAATAACTAAAACATTGTCTGATTATTTATTTTACAGTTATAATCGATATGGCATTCAACCCTTTAGCTGCTATTTTGAAAAGCAATAAATTAACTGGAACCAACTATGTCGACTAGAGTCGTAACTTAGACATTGTCTTGACGGCTGAGCAGTATAAGTTTATGCTCACCGAAGTATGTCTAGATGTGCCTGGTGAGGACTCTCCTCAAGAGGATAGGGATGCCTTTGCCAGGTGGAGAAAAGCGGTGCTATATTTTGGCCTCTGTGTCAAATGTACTGCAACATCAGCTTTATCCCATGGTCTCTGCTTTCAACATGATGGCCCACCTGAGAGAGATGTTCGCACATCAAGGCAGGACTGCTAGGCAAGCAGCCATGAGGAAGTTAATGAACACAAAAATAGCTGAAGGTGGATCAGTGAGAGATTATGTGCTACACATAATCAGTAACATCAATGAGATAGAGGTGTTGGGAGGAGAAATTGACCCAGAAAGTCAGATAGATATTATCCTCCAGAGTCTACCATCTTGTTTTGAGCAGTTTCAGGTCAATTACAACATAATCCAAAGAGTTTACACTCTACCCGAGCTCTTAACTGATTTGGTAGCGGCCGAAGGCATCTTCCATGAGAAGAAGCAAGCTTTGGTCACAGTAAAGGCTTCAAGTTCTTCTTCTGCGCCTATAGGCAAGAAGAATAAGAAGAAAAAGAATGCCAAAAAACTTGCTGCAAAGCCTGAAATCGCAAAGAGGAGCAAGCCCAAAGGCAAGTGCTTCAAGTGCTTCAAGTGCGGTAAAATGGGACACTGGAAAGCGGATTATCCAAAGCTTAAAGGTATGATAGTTTCTGCCCTAATTACTGAGACATATTTAGCGGTGATTCTCACAGATACTTGGTGTGTGGATTCAGGCGCCACTGATCATGTTTGTAATTCATTGCAGGGGTTCCAAGTAACCCAGAAGCTTAGAAAGGGCGAGCTGGACATCTACATGGATGACACTACAAGAGTGTCAGAAGAAGCAGTGGGAGTGGTCAATTTAAATTTTGAAAATTGTAGATTAGAGTTAGTTAATTGTCTTTTTGTACCGAGTTTTAGAAAGAACCTTATTTCGGTTTTTAAACTCTTAAAGAATAGTTATAAGTTTGTTTTTCTGATGAGTCTGTATTTATTAGAAGAAATGGAAAACTTATTTGTTCTGGTTCATTGGCTGACAATTTATTTGTGGTTAACTCTAATTCCCCTGTTACGCAAAACATAGAAACAGATAGCTCTTTATCTAACATTAATAAGAGGAAGAAACCTTCTGAAATGAATCAAACCTATCTTTGGCATCTCAGGCTAGGTCATATAAACCTTAGTAGGATTTAGAAGTTAGTCAATGATGGACCTTTAGGTTTATTAGAGATTGACAGTTATGCAACCTGCGAATCTTGCTTGGAAGGTAAAATGACCAAGAGACCTTTTAAGGCAAAAGGTTATAGAGCTAAGGAAGTATTAGAGTTGATTCATTCTGACTTGTGTGGACCAATGACGGTCCAAGCACGAGATGGGTTCCAGTATTTCGTGACGTTCAAGGATGACTACTCAAGGTACGGGTACATTTACCTAATACGTCACTAGTCCGAGTGCTTTGGCAAGTTCAAAGAGTTTCAAGCAGATGTGGAGAAGCATCATGGTAAGAGTATCAAGACACTGTGGTCAGATCGTGGTGGGGAGTACCTGTCCTATGAATTTTGAGATTACCTCAGTAAGGTCAGAATTCAGTCTCAGTTGTCTGCACCTCGCACGCCACAGCAGAACGGTGTAGTAGGAAGGACTCTCATGAAATGGTTAGGTTGATGATGAGCTATAGTGATTTGCCGAGTTTGTTCTGGGGATATACCTTAGAAACAGCGGTGTATATTCTTAATCTTGTACCATCTAAAACCATGCCTTCAACCCCAGTAGAGTTGTGGAATGGGCGCAAGCCCAGTCGAAGGCATCTCAGAGTTTGGGGTTGCCCAGCACATGTGCTCAAGGCAGATGCGACTAAGTTAGATGCGAGAACTGAATTAATGCTATTTGTAGGATATCCTAAAGAAACGAAAGGTGGTCTATTTTATAGTCCTAAATATCAAAAGGTGGTGTTAGTACCAACTCTAGATTTTTGGAAGAGGTCTATATCTTAGATCACATACCCAAGAGTAAGATAGTACTAGAAGAGCTTAGGAGACAAATTACTAATCCTGATGCACCAGCACAAGTAGATACACCACACACTGCACATGAGATCACAGATGATGCGCCTGCACAGGTGGTGCCTCATCGTAGTGGGAGGGTTGTAAGACAGCCCGATAGGTTTATTGGCGTGGGAGAGGCCTCAGACCTAGTCCCAGACGCGCCTGAACCTGACCTGGTTAACTACAATGAGGCTCTCTAAGATAAAGATGCAGAATCTTGGCGTAAGGCAATGATATCCGAGATGGGGTCAATGGACCACAATCAAGTCTAGGAGCTTGTGGACCTGCCTGATGGGTTCAAGCCCATTGGATGCAAGTGGGTCTACAAATGTAAGAGATGACCTGACGGGAAGGTGGAAACCTTTAAAGCTAGGTTGGTGGTGAAGAGGTATACTCAGAAAGAGGGAATTGATTATGAGCAAACCTTCTCTCCAGTAGCTATGTTTAAGTCAATTCGGATTCTCTTTACCATAGCTGCTCATTTAGATTATGAGATTTGGGAGATGGATGTCAAGACAGCTTTCCTAAATGGAAGTCTTGAGAAAACTATTTTTATACAGTAACCAGAGGGATTCGTTGAAAAAGGCCAAGAGCATAAGGTTTGCAGGCCAAGAGCATAAGGTTTGCCCACACACCATGCAAGCAAAGTCTTGAGGCATACAAGAGAATAACCTGAGTGTACACTTCAATAGGTAATTCTTATGTTTCTGCTTAATTAAGAATTTTTGTTACATGGTAAATCGAATAAGTGTAAACTCAGATCCTGTGCAATGTTATTTCAAAAGGGTTAGAATAGCAATTGTGCTAGCGTCTAGGCCTGGCCAGAGATTCCGATTCTGGAATGCATAGCACGAAAGTGAGTTTCTGGCTAGGCCCGGGCAGATAATCTTTCACCTGGTAGATAATCGCCCAAACGATTTTCGGGTTTTCTTGGAGGCATCCAAAGGATTTCTTGTGGATTTCGCATTTCAGGATTTGGTTTTCTTATTTGCGAGGGACGCACTTCAAAGGTATAATCTTTTGTCTTCCAATTTAAGTTAAAGATTTAATTTTTAGCTTGTCGTTTTAATAAATTGAACTTGTATAAGCCTAGATCCGTTCAGGGGAAATGATATTAGAGTCTGGGCCAGATTGAAAGTCTCTGATTCTGAATGCATAGCACGAAAGTGAGATTTTCGATTTAGCCCAGACCAGATCTGTTTCCTTCAATTTTAAGCACACGACAAAGGGATTTAATTTGGATGATTTACTAAAAGCTTCTACCAAGGTTTTAGGAAAGGGAACCTTTGGAACGGCATACAATGCAGGCAGGTCTTGAGTTAGGGATGCTTGTGGCTATGAAGAGGTTGGGAGATGTTATTGTTCCCGAGAAGGAGTTTAGGGACAAGATGGATGAAATTGGGAGGATTGATCATCCAAATTTGGTGCCTTTGATAGCTTATTACTACACAAGAAGAGAAGCTGCTTGTTTTTGAGTACTTGCTCATGGGTAGCTTGTCTGCTTCAGTTCTTGCATCTGTTTCTTTATACTGATGTTCAAATTCTTGCACAATATTTTTAATCCTTTTCTCCCCCTAAAACCTTTTCATTTCTCAGAAGATTGTTATTTTCTTGTGATTGCTAGTTTTAGTTCTCCTTGGTGTCGTGTGCTTAAAAGGCCTTTCATTGTAGCCGAATGAATGTAATGTAGAACTTTTCTACATGCCAAATGTTTTTGAGTTCCAATGCTAAGTTGGGTTTCTTTTAGTATCGGTTTTAAGTGTCTTGGTTAGCTAATTATCGATGATTGATGTTGGTTAATTTTGTTCTATTTTCAGTCCAACATTGGAAGTATTTCTTGTTTCTTCTTAGTTCATCATTGTTTGTTTCCCTTTTTCATGAAAAGAAAATCGTCAGATTGTCAAATTGTTTAATAACTTAGCTCTTGCTCTCCTGGTTGCATATTTCCAAATTCAAGGTGCTGAAGTTCCTCTCTTTGCTTATTAATCTTCTCAATGTATATCCACTTTTTGGTACCGGAAACAAAGGTTCTGGTAGAACACCATTGAATTGGGAAACAAGGGCTACCATTGCTCTGGGAGTAGTGCGCGGGATAACATACCTCCACTCACAGGGTCCTTCAGTTTCACATGGAAATATCAAGGCTTCACATGTTCTTCTCACCACTACTTATCGAGCTCATGTTTCAGACTTCGGCCTAACTTAACTTATCTGATATAAACTTTTGTACTAATATAAATTTATGTGATAGTTGATATAAAATAATAACTTATCTAATATAAACTCTTTACCTATTTGATATAATATCTTATATCTAGATGTTAAAATAGACATTATGGATATGTACATGTGTGTTTTTTTTTTCATGGGCTGATATAAATTTACGTGGGAGTTGATACAAATTCATATCTTAACTAATATAAATTCTATACTTATTTTATATAACCAATATTTTTTCCAATGGTTTAAACACATATGCTTTATATGATATAAACTCGTGTTTTTAATGATATAATCAAATCGTTACTTTGTATATATACATATACACATAAAATTTCATGAAATCATTGAACACATGATATAACCATTTGTTATATTGATAGAAACATATGCTCTACATGATATAAACTCAAGTTTTACTTGATATAAATTCGTATTTTCAATGATATAATCAAAATTTCATGAAACCTTTGAACACATGATAAATAATATCTTATATCTAGATGTTAAAATAGACATTATGGATATGTACATGTGTGTTGCTTTGTTTCATGGGCTGATATAAATTTACGTGGGAGTTGATACAAATTCATATCTTAACTGATATAAATTCTATACTTATTTGATATAACCAATATTTTTTCCAATGGTTTAAACACATATGCTTTATATGATATAAACTCGTGTTTTTAATGATATAATCAAATCGTTACTTTGTATATATACATATACACATAAAATTTCATGAAATCATTGAACACATGATATAACCATTTGTTATATTGATAGAAACATATGCTCTACATGATATAAACTCAAGTTTTACTTGATATAAATTCGTATTTTCAATGATATAATCAAAATTTCATGAAACCTTTGAACACATGATAAATAATATCTTATATCTAGATGTTAAAATAGACATTATGGATATGTACATGTGTGTTGTTTTGTTTCATGGGCTGATATAAATTTACGTGGGAGTTGATACAAATTCATATCTTAACTGATATAAATTCTATACTTATTTGATATAACCAATATTTTTTCCAATGGTTTAAACACATATGCTTTATATGATATAAACTCGTGTTTTTAATGATATAATCAAATCGTTACTTTGTATATATACATATACACATAAAATTTCATGAAATCATTGAACACATGATATAACCATTTGTTATATTGATAGAAACATATGCTCTATATGATATAAACTCAAGTTTTACTTGATATAAATTCGTATTTTCAATGATATAATCAAAATTTCATGAAACCTTTGAACACATGATATAACTCTTTATTATATTGATATAAACACATGCTTGATATGACATAAACTCACGTTCTATTTGATATAAACTCACATTTCAATGATATAATCAAATCTTTACTTTATATATACATATATATGTATAAAATTTCATGAAACCATGATATAAACTCATATTTTGACTGATAGAATCAAATTTTTACTTTATATATATAACTTCAAAAAAAAATTTCATGAAATTAAAAAATTGATATAATCTCATATTTTAACTTAATTAAATAATTTTTAATTAATATTTTTTTAATTTATAAATTTTTTTAATTTTTATTTTGAAATAAAATAAAAAAAATAATTTTATTTTCAAAATGAAAGTTGAAAAAAAAAATGAAACCAACAAAAAGAAGAAAAATGGGATGAATAATTTAAAAATGAGAAATTAACAAAAAAGGAAAAAAAAAAAATGTGCATTCGCCGTACATATTAAAAGCAACTACAACCATAAGTAAGTGTAACTCCACTAAAGCGTGCCTGACCCATTGCTCCAACCCAAAAGTAGACAATTGCGATTGGAATTTATTATAACTAAAAAAAAGTACAAAAATTAGTATGAGTATAATTAAATTGTACTACTATAGTTATACCATATAAATTGCCCTATTTATTTGTTAACTGTGCAACTCCTCTTATCAAATAAACTCACAGTTTTTCATACATTTTTGTATAACTTTTTTCTTTTACTTTTTTTAAAAAATTTAATGGTTACACAAATAAGAAATAATCATATTTTTATATCATCAAATTTACTAAAATATTAAAATTTTAATGTAAATTATATTTTATAATTTGAAATATACCGTAAAAAATATCAATTATGTAATAATTTAATGATATTAAATTTTTATTAAACTTTTAATAATTGACAAATTAAGCACCAATATTAAGGATTTTTAATTTATGATTTTAATAACATACTTAAAATTTTTTATTAATTTTAAATTTTTAATATATTAAATAATAGTATTACTAAAACAGTTATACATAAATATATTAAAATTAAATAAATCTTAATTCTTAAAATATTTTTATTAATATTTAGTTACAATTTTTTTCATAGTCATTTTTCTATTAAAATATGATCAAAATTATCTCAATTATATGAACCATTTATATTAATAAAATTCATAAATAAATTATTAATATTATGATTTACTAAAAATTTGTATACACATTATTTTTAAAATAACATTACTGATTTAAAATTTATATAAAATATTATACTCTAAAATAAATAATGTTAATAAATAAATTATTATTATCGTGATAGCGATGTACATAATTTCTATAAAAACTTGCAAGGTGTTTCATAAGTGTACGATACATTTTATTGTGCGTTTGCACGTGTGATCACTAGTTAATACACTAAAATTGCAATTTTTCCAAATTTGTATTTTGGTCGTGTAGCATATAAGAATTGGCTTCCGTGATCAGTACTTATATAGTACAACTAGGTGTACCATATATATCGGTACACACAGTAAAAATTAAAACAAAAATATAATATGTAAATTAAGTGGGGAGGAGTTTGTATTCACGCTCCTTGAAAACCTACAAAAAGCAGCCGCCTACCTTTTTCCATATCAACGGGTTCCAATACAAAACCATCATTTAATCATGCTTGGGAAATTGCACAAATTGATTTCTTCCATTAATCCTAAGAAAATGGAGAACAAAACCTTCCATCCATCAATTCCATCCTCATTGTCGGTTCAAGAAGCAAAATTGCTGCTTTCGATTGGCCGCAAACCGTCAACATCCGAGCATTCCTACCCATGTCAGAGCATTTCGCAAACCGCCCACATTCATGCACGACGAAGCACCCGCCTTCAACCGTCCACAAAAGTGAAACCCATCAACCCTGTAAAACGAAATCCGAAAAGTGGCCCAACAACATTTACCATCTTATTTGAAGAATCAATAGCAGCAAGAAACTTCAACGCGAGGACAAAACTTACTCGAAAGGGAGAAAAAATGAGAACAAAAAATGCATCTACTGGTGGAGAAAATGAGAAAATGCAGCAACAGCCCCATAGAGGAGGTATGTTCTTGGATAACGTATATTTTTTTGTTATGTTTTTTTTTTTTTATCGATACGATTGTTCTGTAGCCCTGATGATGGTAACAGCAACCATGAAGTTCTTGTTGTTCTTGTTTTTGTTCTGCAATATGATGGTAAATGTACTGCAATGCGATGTTGTTGATGGTATATGTACTGCAATATGATGTTGTTGATGGTAAATGTAACCATGGTGATGGTAAATCTAACCTCATGATGGTAAATGTATTGTATTATCCATAATATGGCATGTTTTTTATTCTTCAAATATGATGGTATATGTATTATATTACGATGTTTTTGATGGGTAATGTTCAGAATGTTGTTTTTACATGATGTTGTTGATGGTAAATGTGATCATGGTGATGGTAAATGTGACCATGATAATGGTAAATGTGACCATGCTTTGGTTCAGTATTTTATTTTTTCGATATTGTGCCGTAAATGTAATTGAATGACCATCCCTGTTGTTATATGATGTTTTTGATGGCTAATGTTCATTATATTGTTTTTATATGATGTTGTTGATGGTAAATGTATTGTATGGTGATGGTAAATTTGAAATCATATTGGTAAATGTATTGTATTATCCATAATATGATATGTTTTTTATTCTTCAAATATGATGGTATATTTAATATATTATGATGCTTTTGATGGGTAATGTTCAGAATGTTGTTTTTATATGATGTTGTTGATGGTAAATGTATTGTATGGTGATGGTAAATTTGAAATCATGATGGTAAATGTATTGTATTATCCATAATATGGTATGTTTTTTATTCTTCAAATATGATGGTATATGTATTATATTACCTAGTTTTTGATTGGTAATGTTCAGAATGTTGTTTTTACATGATGTTGTTGATGGTAAATGCGATCATGGTGATGATAAATGTGACCATGATTTGGTTCTGTATTTTATTTTTTTGATATTGCTTCGTAAATGTAATTGAATGACCATCCATGTTGTTCTATGATGTTTTTTATGGGTAATGTTCATTATATTGTTTTTATATGATGTTGTTGATGGTAAATGTATGGTATGGTGATGGTAAATCTAAAATCATGATGGTAAATGTATTGTATTATCCATAATATGGTATGTTTTTCATTCTTCAAATATGATGGTATATGTATTATATTACCTAATTTTTGTTGGGTAATATTCAGAATGTTGTTTTTACATGATGTTGTTGATGGTAAATGTAACCATGGTGATGGTAAATCTAACCTCATGATGGTAAATGTATTGTATTATCCATAATATGACATGTTTTGTATTCTTCAAATATGATGGTATATGTATTATATTACGATGTTTTTTATGGGTAATGATTAGAATGTTGTTTTTATATGATGTTGTTGATGGTAAATATGAACATGGTGATGGTAACTGTGACCATGCTTTGGTTCTGTAAGTTTGATGGTAAATGTAACCTCATGATGGTAAATGTAGTGTATTATATTGTTCTATATGATGTTGTTGATGGTAAATGTATGTTCATCCAAGTTTGAAGTAATAATCCGAATAGATGTAATGATTTAAGTACAATTATCTTCATTCAAAACTCTTTATGTACATGCAAAAGGAATAAAGATGATGACGAAGAAACGGATGATGATTTTACAGAGAATATCCCTGTAAAAATGATTCAATCAATAAAGAAACAAGTCAAAAAACCTGTGGAGAAGAGTAAGGGAAATAAACATCCGAAAAACTTGAAGAAAGAATATGATTCAATGAGGTTCTTGAGCAGAACTTCTTTTTCTGCAATATCAGCGATCCTAGAACACATTACTGAAGCTCAAAAGGAAGCATTGAGGCAGGTTGGACTTTCCTGCCTGTTCCACTTGAATATAGACAATCTTCCAAATGTATTGGGAGAATATTTGCTCACAAAGATGAACACAACCACAAGGAATTTAGAGTTGTCATCACGTAATATTTCAATTGATGAGATTGATGTAGAACTTTTTATGGGTTTCCCCGGTGGCACACTGGAAATAGAAGAGTATACAATGAATGAAGAGAGATCAGATAAATATAAATTGGACAAACAGAACTTGGAAAGAAGGCATGGAGGGAAAATACCATCAACCGGAGAATTAGCAGTTCACATCGTGCGGAACAAGGAATGTTACAACTTGGATTTCCTTCAAGATTTCTTGATTTTTATGGTATCAACATTGGTGTTTAGCTATAGAAACACCTCCGTCAAATACAGATTGTTGAAATCTTTGGATAGTGTAGAAAACATCAGCAAGATTAATTGGAGAAAATACATATTTGACAAATTGTTGGAAGCAACAAATGACTGGAATAGGTGGAATGGTAGAGACCATTTTACAGGGTCGCTTACATTTCTCGTGGTAAATCTTATACCCATGTATTGATTATGTTTTATGATTTGGATGGAATATTTATTATGGTCTGATATGAGGGATGGAATATTGATATTGTTTATGTTTTTTCATAACCACAGTTGTTATACGCAGATAGAGTTGGGTATGGCAAATCAAGCAACCAAGACCGACTTGTGCCAACAATTCAAAATTGGACAGAGCAACAACTGAATGTACTTGCAGAATACAAAGGAGATTTTGGGAGGGGCAGAATAAGGGGACGCCCAAAAAAAGATGATGATGATGATGAGGACACGGATGGTGATGAAGAGGATAATGTAAGATGTTCATTTTATGATTCATTTGACTTAAAATGATAATAGTATGATGGAAAAAAGTAATCATTATGCTTGTATTGGCAGCAGGTGAAAGATGTAGAAGAGGAGGAAGAGGGTAATGACGTAGAGGAAGATGAGACAGATGAAGATTCGGATGGAGACAACGAAGAAGAAGAGGTGCTGAGAATTACTTACAAGCATAAAAATATGAAGTAGAATTGATGGAAGAAAGTGAAGAAACTGGAGGAATGCATGATGAAAAACTCATGGACATTGATGAGGAAGAGGTAGTTAATGAAACAGAAAAAGGTGATGATGGAATATAATATATTATTATATATGTTGTATCTAATGGCATTGTTTACGATGTGTTGACAGAAACAACCCAGTGACATGGAAGAGATGAAAGGTTGCGTAGTTGCAATTGAAAATGCAACAACGAAATTATTAGAAGTCTACAATAGAGTAAAAGATTCAGATGGAAATAATGATATACAACTCCGTGAAATCATTGAGCAAGTTGATCTGATCTTTGAAAAAATGAGAAAATGATTCAAAGACATAGACCATAAGGATGATGGACCTGATGTTGCTGAGCAGGTGATGGAAAAATTGGAGATAGGGGGGACAAAATATGAAGAGGTATTAATATAATATAATACTTCTTTCCAGAATGCATTTGATTACTTGAATTGCATTGTTTATGATTATGTTGGCAGGAAGAGAAGGAGAAATCAAAAGAAGAACATAAGATGGAAAATCCTGCAAGCGATAAAGAGGCACATAGAGAGGTAAGCAAGTAAATGAAACTTCTTGTTTAACTACTTGTAAACTAATAGTTTAACTTCTTTTTTGCAGGATGAAAAGGAAGAAGACATAACAATTGGGATGCAAACCCCGGCAACAATAAAAAAGCTTTTGTAGAGGTAATGACGAACTTCAATAATATTACCGAAAATAATTTGGATATTGATAGAAACATTTGACATATATAACAACCAATATGCAGCTAACCGATACCCCGGACACAGAATGCATAAATGAGATGTGCAGGGTACTGGATGTAGTGGAAAGAGAACAACGGATGGGGGATAAACATGCCAAGAAAAATACAATACAGTTTCCATCATTTGATCTTGGAATATCACAACTAACACCGGTACGTTTGAATGAAAAATTTCAGGATGCTGTAGAAACAAAAGAAACAACAGAGAGCACACCAGAATTGGACGCACTTATAGCGTTAGTTGTTGCCTCGACTGAAGATATAGGTGCAGGAGTGCTGGGAAAGAAACTAGATTTCAATACTCCAACACCAACTTCAGTCGGAGAAGAAGGATCAAAATGCAAGGAGTAAGGAATTTACTAAAATTATAATATGTCCAAAGTTGATGGAATATATCCAAAATTTGATGGAATATATCCAAAATTTGATGGAATATGTCCAAAAGTTGATAGAATATGTCTAAAGTTGATGGAAAATGTCCAAAGTTGATGGAATAAAATGTTGTATTATATATTTTTGTTTCCAGGATTATTGATGAAGACGACGACCATAGTTTAGAGAGAGTGATGTTTGGTCCAAACAATAAACGTAGAGAAGGCAAAAAACCGGCAAAATTGATGTCTCCATACATTACTAGCTGGCCAAGGGACAGACTCAAGGTCTCGGAGAAGGAGATAATGGTGAATGATTACGCAATGCTGGTGCAAGATAAAGACAGGGGCATTTTCAACAGGTTTGTATACTTTCCATCCAAAATTATTAGTATCTTTTATGGTTAAACCTAAATTGAAACGAACTAATCCATATACAATTTACTTTTTCATGTATAATGCAGTGAGATGCTTTTTAGAGGATCATCATTTTTTGGCCTAAACAGGGAAGATCTGGAATGTATGAAGTTGCCTAATTGGTTAGACATCTCTGTAATTAACTGTTGGGCATACCACTTGAACCAGACGAGAAACGTCCCAAAGCTTGAAGATCCTACAAGAATATACTTCTCAATGAATTTTACGGTAATTAGAGCATTACATCATATTTAATTATTGTTATGCAAATTACTATAATGTTTTTATGGAAAATGTATTATTATTTGATTATACACTGCAGTCTATTGTTCAAGCACCTGAAAATGATCATACAAAGTTAGTGGGTGAGATATGCAAAAGGTTCGATGAGCAACTGGAAGGGGAATTAAGGTTGATAAACATAACACCAGAAAGATTTGATCCATCCATGGTAATGAGTACATAAATTCTAAATTGCATTTTACATATTTGCCATCAATATCGTGAAATGTCGTCAAATGTACATGTTTTATGTATGTTTATGTTAATGCAGGTATTCTTCCCAATACACCTTCCCAAACACTTTTTGGTAATATGCATCAACAACATGTCAAAGCGAGTGATAGTGTTGGACAACATGTGCGGACCACCGTCGTCAATTAGGGGATACCACAATGAAATTGTAAGTATTAATTACGATATTAAACATATGGTTTGTTAAAGTTAGTTTGAATATTATATATCTGATTGATTGCTCATTCAAGCCTTTGATGGTATATTACTGTAGTTGAAATACTTTGCAAACTGAGTGAAATCATCCAAGGGCAGACAATTGTATTTTGATTGTGACAAATGGAAGAAGACAGACCCCAGAATCAAATGGAAAAATGCCAATGGAATAAAGTGTGGTATATACGTAATGAGGCCCATGGAAACATACAAGGGGCAAGAGACATTCGACTACGACAAGGTGATGATTGATGTAGTGAAGGAACCAGACATACTGTTAATATTTAGGCTCAAATACGTATATCAATTGATTACGTCGCCATGTAACAGGGCAAGGGGGAAGTGATGAAAAAAATGGCAGATTTTTATTCGAAGTAACATATTGAATTGATGGAATATGTACTGATATCTTAATGGAATATTGACTGTTTTTTTATGGAATATATACAGAATTGATGGAATATATACTTATATGTTGATGGAATATTAACTGTTTTTTTGATGGAATAAGCATCAGGAGTCAACGAGTAACTTATATACGATGAATAAAGTTGCATTTGAAAGTTTGATTAACAATTGTTTACGCCATCTGGTAAAGTTGATGGTAAATTTTGATATTTGATGGAAAATATGGTCGAAATTCTGAAAGTTGCTTTTGAAAAATGACACGTTAATACATCTCATGTATTAGGCAGAAAACATGTTTGCATCAACAAACACAAAAATAACTGGTACACATAAATATAAGATTTTCTATCAAGAAACCAATTTCACCAATATTCCTAAACTTAATTATCAACAGGGTTTATAAAAACACCATCTAAATTATCATAATTCTTCTTCAGAATATCGGTGACCACCTTATTAGATCGCAATGCAGCTGTTTCAGACTTCCTTGAACGCCCTTGATGTTTGGCTTTGGATTTATTGATTCACTTCTCCACAGTACTCTTTATACGAACATTCCTAACACCCTTTGCGCGCCTGGAACTGGGATCTCTGATTTTATTAGACGATGGAACCTCCAAATTCTCATCCACAAGCTCAGCTTCAGCAGCAATTGCATCTTTAGCTTTGACAAAGAACTCATCCAAAATACGACGAGCAATAGAACTAGTATGAGATAATTTAATCAAATCGAGATACTTTCTACTAGCATCTGCCCTCCACAAAGAGGGGGAAGGATCCCCAGGACATTTGGACTCTTGAGAAATATTTAACTGCTCATTACGTGAAATTGATGCAGCTTTTGTCCACCTATTCAATATGTAAACAGCAGGAATTCAATATGTAAACAGCAGGAATTCTCTGCACAAATATGATATTACATAAGTATAAAATAATTATCATTGAAAATGAGAGAAAAAAGAAAAAAGAATCAGATCATAACCTGTATAATACATTTTACATCACCATTTGTAACGATATTCCATCAATTCCATCAAAATACAAAAAAAAAAAAATTACCTGGTAATTGTTCTGCATAAGAACACGAAGACAATGGCAACACAGAATACCAACTTCAGAAAACATTTTACATGTGCACTTTACAGAATAATCGTTCTCATCAAAGTGAACAACATGACGAAAACTATCTTTTTCAGGTACCCAAACCTGAAACTCATATAAGCCATTTGATTGAGTAACCTGTACCAGATACAAAGCAAGCATTTGCAGATATTGCTTCTCAAATTCTGTATACATTTTGATTGTGTATACTTCACAAGCATGTTTCAAAATTAGAGAATCTTTCACAGCAAGAACAACTTTACCATATAAGCACCTATGGTCTTCTTGAGCAGCATTGTATCGCCAATCGTTCACAACATCCACATAATGGCCATAAAACTCACACAATGTGGAAGTCTTAGACAATTTAAGAGAAATAGAACGATTAGTAGTTTCACTCCTCTAAGAAGACAATATTCCACCATAAAAGTAATCCTTGCTGAAAGCAGGACACCACTTTTCGCGTAACTCATATAAGCCTTTCAACCAATTAACGTCACGACAACCATATGTTTGCATCATACTGATAAGAAGAGGTATATTCCATCAAAAAAAAGGGGAACAAACATACGGTAATACATAAATAATATGGATAAAGAAGTACAACTAGGTAATCCATCAACAACAACAGACGTGGAGTTGATATTCAACCAACAACAACTGGCTAATTATAGTATATTTCCCAACAAACATATTATTGCCCACATAAAAAAAAAAATACTACACAATATATCGTATTAATATGATATTCCATCATTTATAACAAAAAAAAAAAAAACTCACCCATTTATGCTACACACAAACATAGTCAATCAGATATTCAATCATAGAAGAAAAAAAAAAATAATTCCTAACAAAATCAGTGACATTTTACATCATATCCATGGCATATTCCATCAATAACACAAACTTACTTGTTCCAGAGCCATTCAAATTCAACAACGATTTCCACTTGGGTGAGGAATTTATATAACATTTTCGTAAAACCTTCACGTTACCTGAGAAATCCAACATTCTTCTCAGAGTTTTTAATGATATGCCAAATGCAAAGACGATGCCGGGAATTAGGAAACACAACAAGAATAGCCTTTGCCATAGAGGCTGATTGATCAGTTATGATAGTTATTGGAGGCTTATTGTCCATAGACCTCAAGAATGAAGAAAACAACCAAACGAAGGATTCATATTTTTCGTCCCTTAGAAAACCGATTCCAAACATGACATTGCGATTGTGATTGTCCACACCGACAAATGGGCCACATATCATATCGTATTTATTAGTACGATATGTGGACTACTAAATCCCCAAAAATACTGTAATCTAACTTCATTTGACCGTCTCTCCAAAAAATATTCCTCAACGAAGACTCAGCATCCAATTCGAAATCAAAGAAAAAATCTTTCTCATGAGAGGTCATGTATCTCAAAGTTTCTATCAAGGAATTTGAATCACTGCCATCAAGATATCTGTGTTTTTCAGATTCCAGTTTGTTGTGTGCATCCCTCGGTGTAAAGCCAACCTTTGAAGGACCGCTGCACTATATGAACAACAATAAAAAATTCATATTACATAACATTCGTAATGGAGATAAATTTAACAAAAATAATTTAACAATAATCGAATCAGATTGATAAATTTAAAAGATATTCCATCATAACCAAGTGATATTCCATCGATTATATCAGTCTAAAAATAACTTACATATTTAGATTCGAATCAGATTGATAAATTTAATATATATTCCATCAAATATAATATTGCATATTCCATCAATCGTATCATTAGGATAACTACTAGTTCACTGAAAATGATATTGTATAACATATTCCATCATAACCAATTGATATTCCATCATAACCAAGTGATATTTCATCGATTATATCAGTCTAAAAATAACTTACATATTTAGATTCGAATCAGATTGATAAATTTAATTGATATTCCATCAAATATAAGATTGCATATTCCATCAATCGTATCATTAATATAACTAATAGTTCACTGAAAATGATATTCTATAACATATTCCATCATAACCATGTGATATTCCATCGATTATATCAGACTAAATATAACTTGCATATTTAGATTCTGTACACAATTTCAATCATGAACATGTGATATTCCATCAAGTATAAATGGAGAAAAATAACTTACCTCTCTAGACAAAACCTTATAACATCACCGACTGTTATTCCAGCACCTTTCATTGTCCTAAAAAATTCAACCGAACTTTTAGATACATTCCGATGAGAACGTAACAGATGTCGCTCATTCTCCAGACACATAACATGATTATGCCTACGAAAATGTTCGGTGACTTCCCATAAACCATCATCCCTCAGTTTAAATACAATGTAAGCCAAACAACCACAACGATAATCAAGCTTCGTGTACATTTGGTTTAACTTATCAGTCGCCCTCTTCTCCCCCTGTTTACAACAAACAAGTCTCCTGTAGTAACGTTTTCCATCATGAGCTCTCTTTCGATCTCTTTCTAGACGAATACCAAAACCATGATTCCAAACATACGAATTATACATTTCGTAAGCTTTTTCCTCACTCTCAATAGTTTTATGTAAAAGAGACTCCATTGAAACATCATCACATTGTTCAGAAACTGAAAAAAGAATGTATTATATATTGAATGCTTATCGTCCACAGAGGAAACAAAAAATGTCAAAAGTAACTTACCATCACATATGACTTGCACATTGTGACGATTTTGAACATTGTTGCAACTGAAAGTTTTTTGTAGGATCTGGGTTCGCACTAGCTCGATTTACCACGCAACAAAAATTTCTAATAAAAGCGGAACCATAGAAAAATACCTTTGAAGCGTGAACCTGGTGATTCTCTTGTATGCCTCAAGACTATGACTTCACGTTGTGTGGGTAACGAACTAGAAGTCAATTGATCAGCTATCACCACAACTCCACCCGCCAGAAAAATCCAGCATCTCCGCACCTAGCACGTACTGCAAACGCACTGCCTGGAGAGAGAGAGAGAGAAAGTTGCTTGCAGCTGGTATACACCAAGGGCTTAAGAATTCGGTCACAAGGAAGAAGATCCAGCCGCCAAAACTTCTTGAAAATTCGACTTGGAGAGAGAAATGTTTTCTCTCTCTCGAAATCTCGTGGATTAATTGTGTTTCTTGAATAACTGATCCCTTGTCTATTTATAGAGTTACAAGAGAGACTCCAAGTTGGTTTAGGATTGATCTTCCTAATGGGTTTAGGTAATGAATTAGTTTCCAAATCCAATTAGGCAACCAATCTGATAGGATAAATCAAATCCTACTAGATTCCTAATCTCTAGGATTTCCTAATTTCAATTGAAACTTAAGACTTAATTAATTAATTAAATAATTCCACTTTGTTAATTACTTAGTTAACCCTTAAGAATTAATTAAATAATTCCACTTTGTTAATTACTGAATTAACCCTTAGGAATAATTAACCAATTAATTAATTAAATCTACCTATTCAATTAACCCATTACAAAATTAATCGTACCACTAACGGATTAATTTTGGCACTACCATCTTACACCAGAATTGCTTCCGGAACAACTTAATTAAATTATATTCATTAATCTCCCCACATCAAAGATATATTGCTCGTTAATTAAAATTAATTTACTGATAAATTAATTAATTAACTTCTTTAATTTCGAGACTAGTACCACTCGACCTTTTTACTATATCGAACACAAGTCCACCGGCCGGGGTTTAGTATAATAAACATTTCGAGTTCATCTCGGAGCACCATCACCCCGGACGCACCGGTACATGGTTTCCTTTCGACAAGCAGTAGCACACCAAGTAACTAAACACGCGCACCCAACCCACCGAGACTATTGGCCACATTTGACCTCACCCATTGGCAGATCAAAGTACACTATGTCTAATCCTCATGCCCACTCGAGTCTAGGGATTTAGAGATAGAATACAAGGATTGATTTGTCTATTAAATCAGTACAAGATAAATCATTCCTAAGAGTCAAGTTCAATATGCCCCGGGTATATCTATATGATTCAATTAGTTTAGACAAACCAATTATCCGAATCACATAATAACCTAAACTGACAGTTTGTCTAAAGCTGTCTCGGTTACGAACCTCATTTATATATTATGTCTTTCAACCAATGATGAGATCTACTGTGTCGCACCAGACACCTCATCATCTACTTACGTAATATAAATGGACAATTAATGCACAACAAGATATGACTGAAACACAAATCGATATATTAATCTGGGAAACTGTACAATACAAGCATAGCTTATGTATTCTACTCCAACAGCAACCACTTGAACCATTATCTCCATTCAGATTCATGATATCCATATCGAAATCTAAAAAAAAGTAGTGAATGAGAGCAGAATATGTCCAATATCGAGATTTTACATCAACTATCGCGATTTACCATCACGACATGAAAGCAAGAACACGAATTTCAGGAAGAACACGATAGGAATGAAAATCAACAATGAAAATTGAAAAAAATCAATAGCATGGATGGAGCATTAGTTAAATCGAGTTGAAAAGAACACATCAACCACCAACCACATCAAGAAATTGGGGGAAATGAAGGGAAAAATTAAAAAAACAGAGGGGACAAACATAGAAATGAACCCATGAAGTCTTCTGCAAACTCCAACGCATCCCTTAGTCTTCTCCATCAGAGCACCTGAAGGGGAAATTTTCAAAACAAAAATATAGACTGGAGAAATCTGGAAAATAGGAGCAAACAACATCATGAATGTGGGACAATTTTCAAGGCAAAAAACGGCTGGAGAATGAAGAAAGAGAAGAAAGTGAAAATGAGAGTTTTGCAAAAAAAAAAAAAAAAAAACGCTCGTGAAGGGGGATTATTGTTGCCAAGTAGAGAATATATCATTAAATGCAATTTTGTATTGAAAAATTGATAGGAGTATCATGCTATTAGTACTCCTAGTTGTACCATAAAAATTGCCTTGCGTGAATCCCTCGTCCTTTCAAATTCTTTTCCTAGAGAAAAAAAGAGAAAAAAAGAAAAAAAAAAAAAAACACACACACACGACTCACACATACAGAGTCACCAACTCATATAATTCTCTCTTAAATCTTTACAAATTTGCCACTCTCAGTCAATTTCTCTCTCTAGATCTTCCATCGATATTTCTCACTTTCGGGACACTCAGATCCCCAGGATCGAAACAATCTCACCCTAATCCTTACTCTCTGGCCCGAAGCTACCGATCAAATTATCCTACGGCAGGAATTTTCATTGATTTCGAAATTTAGTGAATTTTGGTAGGAAATTTGCTTTTTAGGGTTCGTTGAGAGGGATTCAAGCTGGAGCAATTAAAGACAATTGGGCGGGAGCTCGCAATGGGCTCCCAGGGAGGGTTCGGGCAATCCAAGGAATTCCTTGACCTAATTAAATCAATTGGAGAAGCTCGATCCAAGGCTGAAGAAGATCGTATTGTGCTGCATGAAATTGAGATGCTGAAGCGGCGAATTTCCGAGCCGGACATTCCGAAAAGGAAGATGAAGGAATACATTATAAGGCTTGTTTATGTGGAGATGCTTGGGCATGATGCGTCTTTTGGGTACATTCATGCGGTTAAGATGACTCATGATGATAATGTACATTTGAAGCGGACTGGGTATTTGGCAGTTACGCTGTTTTTGAATGAGGATCATGATTTGATTATTCTGATTGTAAATACTATCCAGAAGGACTTGAAATCGGATAATTATTTGGTGGTTTGTGCTGCTTTGAATGCTGTTTGTAAGTTGATAAATGAGGAGACAATACCCGCCGTATTGCCGCAGGTTGTGGATTTGTTAGGACATCAAAAAGAGGCGGTTAGGAAGAAGGCTGTCATGGCGCTGCATCGGTTTTATCAGCGGTCACCTTCTTCTGTTAATCACCTTGTATCCAATTTTCGAAAGGTGCTCTGAATTTCCTAACTTGTGTATATTCATTAATAATTCGGGGAGGATTAATAGCAATTTTTTAAACTATCATTGGTTTGTGGATGTATTTAATGCATTTATTCCATTTACACCTGTGGTGTATGTTGTTATATCCAGGTTCTGACCTTTAGCATAAAAGGATATAATTAAGAAATAAACTTTGGGGAGATGACGATGTATTAGGTATTTAGGCTAGGCTGTAAGATTTGATTTTTCTTGTATGCAGCTTATTAGTAGAAGTAAGACGTGATGAAAAGGTTTAATTTTGAATGCATTTGTGCTTACATGTATCTGATAAAATATAGTGAATGTTGGATTTAAGTGACCGAGGTCACTGTAAACATGCATACATCCAGCTCATGTGATTTGTTGGAGTCCTTCAAAGAGTTACTGAGGCGGGGACTATAGTAGCAAAGTTTAACCGTGGCATTCCAGTCATATGTATTCATTAGAAGACTGGTTATTTCTTCCCACAAGTGTTAGTATAATAACAGGCGAAGGTGGGGTTCAACTGTATATGTATTTACCTCGGTAGGACTAGGCTGTACTGGAAGTAATAGATAAGCATACAAGTATTTGGCTTGAGTTTTTCTGAATTGTTGTTTGTAAAAACGATTAGTCTGATGAGAGAGCATTATTTGGATTATCAATGTTGAAATTACACATCAAGTTACCAAAATCTTATGATGCATATTAATGTAGAGAATCAGGGGTAAAAGAAAGGTCAATTTTAACTTGTTAAACTTACATATATAGTGTGATAAAGATTATTTTAGGCAGTGTATATGGAAAAAGGTTTTCTATAAAGACAAGCAATGTGAGGGAGGTAAGAGGTCCAGGTTTTCACAAGTGATCTGCATTTTGATGCCATCTTGTTTTGAATGTGAGGTGAATGTTCTATGGCGATGGTCAATGTAGTAGCCTGTGAAGAAAAAAATGCAATGACCCCTTAGTTTTTGGCTATTTTTTTCCTTTACATTTTAGAAGCATTTTGAGTGCTGGGATTATTAGAGCAGGGCTTATGGTGCAAAATAGAGGACGTTCCATCTATGAGTTATTACTGGTAGTTCATTAACTTACCATGCTGGTGTTTATGTTTGTAATAGTGTTTGGATAACAGTTATGATGTGGTGGGGATATGTGATCTCACGGTGCAGTCTCTGATGTTGATTCCTTTTTGCTGGATGCTTCTAGATGCTAAACATGCAAATTAAGTATTTTTTCATTTGTTGGCTGAGCCTGTAGATTGGAGAAGTTCATGTGGCTCATTCACTTGTTGGTAGAAATTATTGTGAAATGTTATGTGCCACAATCATCTTCTCATGGATGTATTTTCATTTTATGTTGGGGAAAATTTTGTTAGTTCCTTATGTTATTATGCAAAAGATTTTTGTGAGTGTCAGGCATAGCACCTCATGGGAATTTCATGGGCTTGGCCCCACTTCCCATTTCTTGTTTTTTAATCTTTTTCATTTGTTTTGAATTAACTCTAACTAACCTTCTAATTGAACTTAGTTCTCCTTATGATTCAAGAGAGCATCATACCTGCTCCATTCCAATGTCAATGCTGTGGCTGTTTGATATAATTTATTTTGTTTGTTTTCTGCATTGAATTTTGAACTTCCACCTTTTAGCTTAAAGCCTACCAAAGGCTAATTATAATGATTTCTGTAACATTCTGTTTAATTTTTTGTCTTTTAAATTTTCATTGCACATTTGCTCTCATCAGATGGGAAAGATATCTCTGGGAGTTTACTGAACTAATAGTTTCTGTCTTTGATGTTTATTGTTCCAGAGTCTATGTGACAGTGATCCTGGAGTTATGGGTGCAACTCTTTGCCCACTTTTTGATCTCGTAACAATTGATGTCAATTCCTACAAGGACTTAGTCGGCAGTTTTGCAAGCATTCTTAAACAAGTTGCTGAACGTAGACTACCAAAGAGTTATGATTATCATCAAATGCCAGCCCCATTTATCCAGGTAATTTCAGTAGCACCATCAGGTAATTTAAGTATCACTCCCAGTTGGTAGTTTTGGATGTAACTTTATGATCTTATTGGATGCTTTTCTTAGTCCTTTATTTAGATCACTCTTCTCACTTAACTGGATATACTCCTGACTATTCATTTTTATATCAAAACTGATGACTGATTAGAAATGCACAGTTTCTTTCTCTGTGTGTGTGTATACACATACATATACACACACGTACACTTTAAAATTGGTGAAATGCTCAGGGACTTTATTATCCTAGGTTAACTCATCCAGATGTACTAGAAGATAAACCAAATATTTTATGATATAGTTATAATGCAAATTAAATTTATGAATCGATTATTGATGGGGTATAGGACTATGATATTATCACAATTCCTCAGCATATTGCCAAGGTAGCTACATTTTTGGCTTGAATAATTAGAAAGGAGAATTTCTGTGGGACCCTGTAAACTTAACAATTTATAGCCAATGTTTCTTCCCAACATGAATCTCGTAGCTCAGATCCTTTTACTTTTTCCCAGCATTTTAGATTCTGTGATGCTGTGGCATGTAAATCCACCTTGTAGACATTCTTCTTGAAGTTACTTCTTTTGTCTAAGGTTGGTAGAGATATCTTTCTGAGGAAGTTCCTACATCTTAGTGGTTTAGATGTACTTTTGGATTAACCAGCCTTCATCAACATCTCTCATTATATTTTTCATGTTGCTTAGCGTAGATTAAGATAGTTTGATAACGCACACCTGAAAAATGGCATTCACTATCTGAATCTCTAAAAATTATAATGACTGTTCAGGATACAGTAGTAATTTCAATGATAGCTAACATAGGCATAAAAAGGATTACATCTCACATTTTGTCATTGATTAAAACTTTGTGAGGATTTCTTTGTGTTTTAAACTTTGTTTTAAGCTACGAAGTCTAGTTTGCTCCCCATCTTGTTCCTGTCTCAAATTTTGCTATTAACATAGGTTAGTGCTGACACATTGAAATCGTTGAAATCAGGTTAGGTATGGTTTTATCCTTTAGAAAGTTAATGGAAACTCTTTTACTCTGTTTGTACTCTTTCTAACACACTTAGTGTTCCCCTATAATGTCATTTTCTCCCACAGAGTTCAGCCGGAGAACTCTCCAGTGGTTATAAATCTCTTTGGTCATGTGGAGACACTATTATGTTTGAATAATTTACTGTGTTTTGCTGAATACGTGCACTTCTTGCCAACTATTTCTTGTTTCCATATTTGAGTTGTTTAAAACTTATTCTACTCTCGTGTTGAAACTGTGCTTTACTGGTTTGCTCCATTTATTGATTCACTTTGCAGATCAAACTTTTGAAAATTCTATCATTACTGGGTAGTGGTGACAAGAAGGCCAGTGAGCAAATGTATACTATTATAGGTGATCTAATGAGAAAGTGTGACTCAACCAGTAATATAGGGAATGCTGTTCTCTATGAGTGTATATGCTGTATTTCCTCCATACATCCCAGCCCCAAGCTATTAGAATCTGCTGCTGAGGCCATTGCCAAATTTTTGAAGGTCTGTTTTTTCCAGTCCTATTGCTTCCATCCTCGGATTTATTTCTGGTTTTTTCTATTTAAAATAATTCAAGTTTTGGTTTTGGTTTTGGTTTTGGTTTTGGTTTTGACAATTTCATATGATGAACAGAGTGAGAGTCACAATCTGAAGTATCTGGGTATTGATGCTCTTGGTAGATTGATAAAGTTAAGTCCAGAAGTTGCCGAACAACACCAACTTGCTGTCATCGACTGTTTAGAGGTGAAGCATGTTAACCTCCCTTGGTTATGAAATCATGATTTATATGGGTTCAGTTGTTGGATGGAGATGTTACTTTAATGACTTATTTGTATAATGTGTCATCTTCATTGGTCTCTTTTTCTTTGAGTTATCTATTGGTCAGGGCAAAGTTTTTTGTGGCAGTTCTTTCTCTAGTTCACTGGAAACTGAAATTGGAAATCCAAAGTAGTTCACTCTCTCATTCCGGTCCCTGCTAAAAATGGTTGTTTATGGATTTTATTGCACTATACCTAGCTGACATTGTTTTATTTCCTCCCTCCCTGCTATTTGAGTGTTAGGAATAATTTACTGGTTTTTTGTTACAGTATTACCTCTTATCTCATCCTTCTTCATACAAGGTTATCTCACTAATTTTGAGACTCACAAACTCTTCTTAACTATGAATCTCTAACTCATTTTTTGTTCTGACATTTTTGAAATGCATTACTAAAGCTGGAGGTCTGACATGCTTTATGCAGGATCCAGATGACACCCTTAAAAGGAAGACATTTGAACTACTGTATAAAATGACCAAGTCATCAAATGTAGAAGTAATTGTTGGCCGTATGATTGATTACACGATAAGTATCAATGATAACCATTACAAGACGGAAATAGCATCCCGATGTGTTGAACTTGCTGAGCAATTTGCTCCAAGCAACCAATGGTTTATCCAGGTAAATATGATGTCTTCAAATTCTGGAACTTCGTGCTTGGTATGAAGCTGTATTGAATCTTTTTTAATGTGAATTGATCTTGTTGCATCTACTCGACAGACTATGAACAGAGTGTTCGAGCATGCAGGTGATTTAGTTAACATCAAAGTGGCTCATAACTTGATGCGTCTGATTGCAGAAGGATTTGGCGAGGATGATGATTCTGCAGATAGCCAGTTGAGATCATCCGCAGTATGTGTTTCTTTCAGTTTCTTTTCGTCCCTAACATATTTACTTTATAACAATCTTGTGTTATGCCTTTTGCTTAACCCCTCTACCCTTGAGCTTGCATTCCCTTGTAATTTTGCTTTGCATGGAATATACATAAAATTTTTTAAGCAGTGTTATGGGCTGATTTTTGTAACTCAATGTAATTCACAAACTGTGGGCTGGATTTCCTTAATTTAACTAGGAATCTGTAGTGGTCTTAAACTGTTTGTTGAGTATGTTTTGGCCCCTTATATTAACTGCGTGTCTGCAGATGAACTAAGTTATGTTTATATCATCATGAAAACTGTTATTCAGTATACCAGAGTTTGTATGTGGATTCAAATTAGCAGATCTATATGTTATTATTGGTTTCTTGATTTGTCATTGAAACCGTTATTACCACTTTTCTCTCATCTGTTTCTCTCTACCTGACTCGGCCCTACCCAACTGTAGTCTTTTCCTTGTCATTCCTTCCCGCGTTACAGATTTCAAAATTAATTCAGTGCATGGGCCGACCATGGTTATTCTGATTTGAAGTCGCAGGTAATTGATAAGGATAATGCTGGAATCTAATTGAGTAAATAAAAAAGTAGCACTGATATGTTGAGTGAAATGGGACAGTGAACAATGTGGTGTGGTTAAAAAGACAAAAGTGATTCTTATTATTTTGCAATTTAAAAGACGTGGGATTGGTGATTTTATCTTTTTGTATGTGCTACATTATTCAATTCCCCATTTTACTCCACAAATTCACTCTACTACCTATAATTACTCAAACATATAAAAAAAGAACTATTACGCAGAGGGTACCTTTGCAGTTCTTCAATCTTTCCGACTTATATTAATTCTGTTGAACCCTCGTCAAAACCTATTCCATTTTGACTATCTCTTCTGTATTTTTGGAATCACCATTCATCCTTGTCGTTACTTCTCTTTGCCCCAAGTAAAATTTATTATTTTATGTCTTAAAATATGAATCATTGAATGTGTTTCCATTAAAAATTTTGAGTTGTCTTTTATATAGTTTGAACTGTTAAATTACTAATTACTGTGAATAGCTTTATCAGAAATAGAATGAGAAAAATGGGTCAGAAATATACTGAGTTGCAAAGGTATATTGTTCTTTCAAAGAGTTACAACTTACTGGTCGATCTATCTCTTGTTTGGTTTAACTCTGTTGGATGGGACAAAATGGATGTACAGCATGATCTATTTGTTATTCAAAATGTCTGTCATAGAAACTGCATCTTTTGGGCAAGGGTAGAAATGGGTCATTTATTTTTTTGCATCGCTGGCGATGGAACTTTTAGTCTATGTTTGTATGTATGCTATGTTCTAGTTACTTTCAGTTGTGAAATGGAGATTATTTTTTGCAATTTCCTATGTTATATTGCTTGGCTTACCCCGAAACTGTTTAAAGACGATATTAGCATGTTTCTATGTCTTCTATGCTATAGTTACTTTCATTTATTAAAGGAGACGATTTTCTGTAATCCCCTTTGTATATTGCTTGGTTTACAACTGATCATTGAGAAGACAGTATTAGCATGTTTCCAGAAGACTATTTGTTTTGAATTCCTGCATTGTTTAGCACTGGAGATTGTAACATGAGCATGTAGTTTGAGGTTTAAAAATCTGAGACTGTTTCATGGCGTTTTAGTCTTTTAGATGTTTTTTATGACTAATTAGTTACTTCTCTGGAATATGTTACTCTTTCCCAGTAGTACTTTTAAGTTCTAAAGGATGTCGTTTGGACTGCAGGTAGAATCATACCTACGCATTATAGGTGATCCCAAGCTTCCATCTGCATTTCTCCAAGTATGTTTTGCTTCCTTTTTAGTTTTTCTTTTTTTTTTGCCATTGCTGTTATCATGTTGCATGCATATTTGTCATGTTAAACTCCATTCCCCATTTTTGTTTCTATTCTTCATTTGCTTATTCAATGCTATAGGTCATCTGTTGGGTATTGGGGGAATATGGAACTGCAGATGGAAAGTATTCTGCTTCCTATATTACTGGAAAACTTTGTGATGTAGCTGAGGCATACTCCACTGATGATGTTGTCAAGGTATGGACCTTCTTTCAAAGTGCACCTTCTTTCCTATCTGAGTGTTGCCTAAATATTCCCCTGAATGTGGTTCTCCATATGTATTATATGTTTCTTTTTGGTTTGGAGTTTCTGGGGTGATACACGCGTTGGAGCTGATGTATGTTATGCCAGATCTCCTGTAGTTTGTTGAAGAACATTGATGTGGAGTTTGATTTGATTCTGTTTATGTGTGGATCCGACACACAACTGCATGTAGAACATATATGGTGCATGAGTATATCTATGGATCTTGCACGTCTCTCAGAACTATCGCTCAATATTTGTGTACTATGCTGCCATAAAGTTCTAAACATATAAAGTGTTGTGACAGAACCTTATCAGAATTTGTTCAAGAGTTGCGACTGAATCTGATAAATCACAGAAGTTTCATATGACACAGCAGCCATTAAGAGACAGAATTTATTTTATAATAATGTTTTTGTAATTGCTCAAGAGAATTTACTGCACGAACGGAGTTCTGAGAAAAGGCTATTGCATGGTAAATTTGTTTGCATAAATTGTGATAGGATATTTACCTGATAGGTTTTTCGTCCTTTAGCAGGAACTGATCTATTTTTGTTTGCCTTTGTTTTCTTTCTATGTTTCTTGACCTATTGTTCCATGTCGTTTATATGTTATGAGGTGAATAGTAATTTTTGAGGTGTATGTATTGTGCATCATTGTTTTAGTATCTTACGGATATATTTGAGTAGATCTCGTTACTGTAGTTGGTGTTACATTCCACATTGTTTGATGTTTTATCTTTTACTTTTGAAGGCATATGCGATATCAGCACTTATGAAAGTTTACTCGTTTGAAATAGCAGCTGGCACGAAAGTTGACATGCTTCCGGAGGTTGGTAAATTTGAACAGTTCTTTTTTCTTCTAAATGCACATGTTGAATTTGTAGGTTATGTGTGTGCTTGGTGTGGTAATGTGACAGTCTGTCTAACATTCTTCTGGATTAATTTCAGCTTCTCATTTTTCACGCTCAGATTTCTGTTAGTATTGCTTAGGCTGTTTACCAATTCCAAGTTCCTCCAAAATTCCTCTCACATTAAGTTGAATTTTTTTCCCCTCCAATACATTTTTTCTCTTCATCTCATAGAGACTTCTTTGCAAAAAAATTTAAATTCTCAATACAAAATACCCTAGAAAAATGCAAACAAACATAGCTTTAGTGTATATGCATTGGTTCTGTTTGGCATGTTTGTTGTAATCAAATTGCCTTTCTGTAATGATGTGTATCTGAGATGTACAATATAGATGCTTAGAATAATCTTAGTTATTGTGACTCATACTGGTATTTTTGCCTCTATCCAACGAGATCAACCTGGTAACATTTTTCATCTTATATACTGTCTTAAATTTAAGCATGTCAAATAATAATTTTTTTTTTCCAAGCTTGTTAAGTGCAGTACGTGTAGTAGATTTTCTGAGCTTGTATGTCATAGTGAAATTTATAGGAAATAAGATGTGACTTGAAAGTCCCAGGAATTGTTTTGAGAGTAAGATGTTATTCTGATATCAGAAAATTTAAGCTGATCTTGATGCATTAGTCTATTTGTGTATCGGATCTAGTCTTTGCTCAGTAAAGTTGAAATATAACCAATTCATCCGATCATAAAAAGAATTTTTTGTTTAGTACTAGATTTACTGTGTAGGAGAGGAAATTAACCCTTCTCTTGGAGAAGAAAGGCAGGAGTTAAAAAAAAAAGTGATCTAGCTGTCGTCCTAGTTTATATTGGTTACGGTTTGTCACAATATTATTGGTTCTCAGATTGGGGTTTAATTTACTTGCTACAGTGCCAATCATTCATTGAAGAAATGTTAGCATCTCACTCGACAGATTTACAGCAGCGTGCTTATGAACTTCAAGTAATCCTTGGTTTAGATTCTCATGCCCTTGCCCACATTATGCCCATGGATGCAAGTTGTGAAGACATTGAGGTATAACTAGTACAAGGTTTACTTTCATGATTTTATGGAGCATCTATGTTTATCATTCAACTTGTGCTTAGGCTTGTTTAGAAAACAAATGTGCTTCTCACATATTGCTTAGGTTGATGAGGAGTTAATTGGTATATTTTCTTTCCCTCAACTCTTTAGTTCTCGCTCCTTTTGGTGGGGAGAAATTTGAAATTTTAGTGAGTTGTTGCTCTGTCTTTCATGAGCTTGCATGATGAATAGTTAAATTATCATTTTTAATTGTGTGCAGGTTGACAAAAGCCTTTCCTTTCTCAACAATTACGTTCAGCAGTCGCTGGAAAAAGGGGCTCAGCCTTACATTCCTGAGGATGAGCGCTCTGGAATGGTAGATGTGAGTAGTTTTAGAAGCCAAGAACATCACGAGGCAGCGGCACATACCCTTAGGTTTGAGGCTTATGAGCTTCCTAAACCTGTGATGCCATCCAGAGTTACTCCTAATACACAAGCATCAAGTGAACTTGTTCCTGTACTAGAACCAGCTTATCATTCAGAGATCCACCAATCTGCTGCTCCCACATTGTCATCTGCATCTAATACTGGGTTAGAACTAAAGCTAAAACTTGATGGGGTTCAAAGAAAGTGGGGTAGACCAAGTTACTCTACTACACCATCCACTTCAAATACTGACACCCAAAAGATTCAAAATGGAGCTTCTCAGCTTGGAGCTGTTAATAGTTCAAGTTCTAAAGCTCGTGATGTGTCTTATGATTCACGGAAACAGCAAATAGAAATATCTCCTGAAAAGCAAAAACTTGCTGCTTCCCTTTTTGGGGCTAAATCGAAGTATGATAATATACAATCTTCTTCCATCCAAAGGGGAGCTTCAAAGACTCACATTCGCTCTGCAGAAAAATCTCTTGCTGTTAAGAGTGCAACTACAGATACTGCTGTGATAGAGAGAACTGGCCAGCCACAACCAGATTTGCTTGATTTAGGAGAAGCCACCATTTCCAGTAGTTCACAATCTGTAGATCCTTTCAAGCAATTGGAAGGTCTCCTTGACCTAACGCAAGAGACATCTCTGAATTCTGGTGATGGTAGTGGTGGTGTTGGTACTGCACCAAATATCAGTTCATTATATGGAGACACATCCTTGAATGTGCAGAGTAGTAATGTTGCAAGCTCACCTTCAAGCAGCAGAGACGCCGCAGATCTCCTGTCAGGGTTTTCAGATGCATCTAGCAGAAACGGGCATGGAGGAAATAGTGTTATAAACCCATCTCCGCATTTGAGTAAAGGACCAAACCCTAAGGACTCTCTGGACAGGGATGCACTTGTGAGGCAGCTTGGAGTGACACCAACAGGTCAAAATCCCAACTTATTTAGGGATTTGCTGGGGTGACTTGCAGCTAGCTACCTATACTGTAAGTTTTATATTGGTGTCTTTGATGACAATTGTTGTATTATGATTATGACTGTGGTTCTCCATAGATGTCTAAATCTACAAGCACCTAGCTTGTCATAAGGAGCTCTATAAGTTGATCTATCTGGTTGGGCTTGTAGGCCGTGGGAAGGATCAAAAACTCAATTGGAGAATAAAACTAGGAATAGTTTTTGTATCATTGGAGGAAAAGTACATCTTTTTAGATTAGAGATTGGTGGACGGAATGAAAAAGAAAGAGGGCGTTTGCAGGGTTTTGGAAGATGCTTTGGACTGCATGTTTATTACCTTGAGCTTCCGGGAACAATAAGATTTATTACAGGGAACTTATGCTTTTGTACTCGTGTTTCATTTTTAATGGTTTTCGAAGATTTTTTTGTAATGTACAATGATTTGCCAAAGTCAAACCAGATAAATATACTACATCCGATGTTATTTGCAGTGGGACATGTCTTCAACAACTTTTTCTTCGCTTCTTTTCATAATAAAAAAGTGTTACTGTTTCTAACCCCGTTGAAGTTAGTTTACTTAGCCAATTTGTATACTACACCTCACTAGTGTTTGTACTGATTTTCAATTTTAATGGGTTTAGCTGTGACTTTTTATGCATCTAACGCGCGGTTGTGTTACTCCTTGACGTGTGTGGCTCTCCATCAAACCCTTCCATCTTACCGCACAACTAGGGGTTTTTTTTCCTTTTTTTTTTTTAAATTTTAATTTTCTATTTTTTTTAATTAATCATTCCTTTTTTTTTTTTTGCTTCAATTTTTTTTATTTTTATTTTGAAAATAAATTTAATTTATTTTAAAATAAAAAATTTTTAGTTTAAATTTTAGAATTATGAGATTATATCAAAATTTTAATTTCATAATTTTTTTGAATTTTTGTATATATATATAAAGTAAATATTTGATTATATCAGTCAAAACATGAGTTTATATGATGGATTTATGAAGTTTTATATGTATATGTATATATAAAGGAAGTCAAAACATGAGTTTATATGATGGATTTATGAAATTTTATATGTATATGTATACATAAAGGAAATATTTGATTATCAATGCGCGAGTTTTTATCAAGTAGAACATGAGTTTATATCATGTAGATTATGTGTTTATATCAATATAATAAGGGGCTATATCATGTGTACAATGATTTCATGAAATTTTATATGTATATAAAATAAATATTTGATTACATAATTGAAAACACGAGTTTCTATCAAGTATAACATGAGTTTATATCAATATAACAAGGTTTTATATCAATGATAAAATGATGTTCTATATGCATACTTATTTAAGTGCCCACTAAATTTGATAAGCTTCCATATTTTTTGAATTTCGCAATATGAAAGTGGTAGGTTATATACAAATAAAACCTCACTTTATATAATATATAACATATATTTATACCATATACAATAGTGTGTTTTATTATAAGAGTTTATATCAGATTTATATAAATAGAAATAGTTTATATCAAACAAAATATCAATTTATATAATGTATAAGAAATATTTGAATGAACCAAACTCATCACAAGTTTTTGGTTTTTTGAGCATGATTTTCATATACGTTGCATATGTTTTAGAGAATAAAGTAATGAAAAATGCTTTATTGTGCTCAATGTCCTAAAGTGCAATCTCAATTGTGATCATGTGTATTTTTTGTACGAAAGCAATGATTTTGATTCACTTTGAAAGTATTTTGGATGAAGAAAAGAAGAGAAGGAAAAGGCTGGAGGAAGAGCTGGAGAAGAATGATTTGGAAGCAGCAGTAGCGGTCCTAAATTTTGGGAAAAACACAGACTGCTACATAGCGGTCTCCTAGCAGTCTGGCATTTTCTGCTGCGGACAGAATTTTCAATTGCCTTTTAAAGTTGCCCCAAAGTCTCCCTAAATTGCAACATCAGTCCCTCCGTCCTTAGACATTAAAATCCAGTTTTTAGTCATTCATTCATTATATTTGGACAGCAGATAGCTTCTTCAACATAAATACTCTCTCTAGTTTAGGGTTTTCTACTTTTAACTTAGATCGAAGGGGATTTAGCCCCGAATTCCAACGGAATCGTAGCGAAGAGTTCTTCAAAACACCATGGCTACATTATTAGGATTCGGAAAGCTTCTCCCTTTCTCCGTTATTATATGTTGCTAGATTTATTCTTGGGTTTGTGTATTGTGAATCCCATGGGACTTAATATTGTGTAAATATTCACTTTTATTCTCTTTCTATGCATGGACTTTAGTTGTATGGTTGATTTGTGCATTTTGTGTTCATGTGGTGCTAACCCTAGGTTGAACTTTGAATGCCATATTCATAAATTAATTCTGTAAGGGTTGTTTAAATCACTATGCTTGTCATAGGGGAATAAATGGTGCACAACTAATGAGTTGGGTAAAACATTGCTATCAATGCCTTTAAGTTTCTTGGTCTCTTTGAAAACGTAGAGAGTTAGGTTGATTGGGCAATCCAACGGGGTAAAGCCACTGAAGCAAGGAATGATGAATAAAGAAGAGTATCACAATATTAATTAACCATGGGGGAATCAAGAAGCAAATCCAAGATTCTTAGTCCGTAGTTCACACCTCTTTCTCTATATTAACCTTTGTGTGTTAGGATTCTCAAGAACGAACTCAACACCCTTCCCTGTGGGATCGACATCTAAAGTACTATACGACGGGGTTTTGGAATCCCTTAGTGTGAGAACTTAGGTTTTGTTTGGTCGTGCGTTTTTTACACTCCAATTTATATCATATACAATATTGTTTCATCAATAATTCTTTTTACTACAAGAGTTTCACTAGGAGTTTATATCAACCCAAAAAAAGCATATTATATCAAATAAAATATAACTTTATATATAGTGTATAATATAAATTTATATATATATTTGGCAAAAAAGAGGATTTGTATTGATGTGAAAATAGAGTTGAAGAGCAAGTGTACAATCTCTTACCCCTTATTTTCGCTTGAACAAACCCCAACGACTACTTACTAACTAAAAACTACCCAAATTAGACATTTTGGGCTTTTACAGATAAAACTAAACCCAATCGGCTACTGCATAAAAAGAAAGTTTTATTTACCTATACTCGTAACATTGAAATTGATCTTCTTTCTAGATTCAAAAGACCTTTCATTTTCGGTGATAGCGAGTCAAAAGAATCAAAAGCGCAAGATTGACCGGAATATGCCAACCTTGCCAAAAAGTCTGTCGGGTTGTTCCCTTCTCTATATACATGAGCTATCACATGTAACTTGGTCGTCACAATTTCTTTGATTTCCTTCCGATTTTGGAACTCTTTCCATAAGAAATTTCCTTCTCCATGATGTATCATCTTAACCAAATGGGAGCTGTCACAAAGAATTCTTACTTTCTCTAGGTTTCTTGTGCTGCAGTATCTAAAGGCCTTTAGCATGGAGCGTATTTCGGCTTGGATGGCCGAAATTGCTTGAAGTGAGAAACTTTCTGCATAGTTGAAGCGCCCTTCTTTATCTCTCATAATGAAAGAACCTCCTGCCTGTCCGGTTTGAAGTCAAGAGTTATCTGTATTTATGATCTAGTGTTCATCCTGAATGTATTTTTTCCAAATTACCGGGATGGGGGGAGATGGGGTGGAGGTTGGGAGGTCACATGGAAATTTTGCCATGTACATCCTCTGTGAGCCATTTTTTCTGAAGAATTTTTCCTTCTCATCCCAAATGGACCAAAGCACAACATCTAAGAGGAGTTTGCGTAGTTTTTGTGTTTCCATATTGCCTCTGCTCGACTCCCATCATGCCTGAATGAGGTGTTTACCGACCGACTGTCTGAATTGTAGACTGAAGAAGTTCATCCAATAAGTTCAGCTCTACTGAATCTCCGAACAAGCGAAAAAGATATGGTGTATGCTTTCAGTCTTGCAGCCACAAAAAGTACACCGGAATGGTTGACAGTGAATACCAAATGCTTGCAAAAGATCTGGGAATTGCAGGAGAGAGTTCCAGAGCCTCCAAACAAAAATAGATATTTTGGGTAGGCACCAGGGGTCCCATATCGCTTTACTGAAGTCCCGGGGAGCATCTTCTTGCCTTATTACCAAATATGTGAGTCTGAAGTTGAAAGATCCTCGCGGGCATGGTTTCTAGAAAATTTTATCATGCTTTTTGAAAAATTCATTGTTGTGGAGTGAAGGAAATCAGACTAATCCTCATCTAGCATACCTGCAAAAGTTGAAATGAATGTGTCTTTGTTGATGTAAATTTTGAGATTGTGAGGTCCTGATTGGGAGGTCTACCGTGCCCCTTCCAGATGCATCTTTTGTCTTCCCAGTTGTCGAACCAAAAGGAACTAGAGCCGTTTCCCAAATTTATTTTGCAGAGAGATGCTACAGTTTCAAGGATTTTGGAGACTTTGGACCAAGAGGTCTTCATGCGTACAGAGTAGGATAATGTCTGCATAAATTTTCCCCACAACCCTATGTCGTTCCTCCATTTCCACCAAAGATTTGAGGGATAACGATTCTATCACCACCTTGAACTGCTGAATTCCAATACCGTTTTCCTCCTCTGGATAGCAAATGCGTCTCCAAGATCTCCATTGTCTCTTGTTTTGCTCAATGGAAGAGCCCAAAAGGAACATTCGACATTTCTTCTCAAATTGATTGATGAATCCTTTCGGAGGGCTTAGGGCTACTATCGAATGCATATGGAGTGATTGAAGGACTGATTTTATTAGCTCAAGTATTCCCATAAGCCCAAGAAACTTATTTTTCCAAGAGTTCAACTTTTTGTCGATGTTTTCCAATATATGGTTGAAGTAGGTAGCCGCTGCTCTACCTTTGAAAATTTTACATCCTAACTACAGCATTAGAAAATATCCTTCTTGGATTTTGAGGATGCTAGTGGTTCTATTATTAGCTGCTTGCGGGGCCTTTGACGAAATCACATGTGAACTTTTCTCATTGTTAATCTTTTGTCCTGTCACTTCCTCAAATTCTTGAAGGAATTTCGCCAAGGTTTTTAAAGAGTGAACATTCCCTCTTGTGAAGATCAATAAATCATCAGCAAATGCAAGGTGGGAGATTTTTAGAGACCCTACTGGAGTTCCATAACAGCCTATAGTACCCTGTTCTGTGAGGTGTTTCCATCTCCTGAAGAGGGCTTCAGAGGCTAAAATGAATAGAAATGGTGATATAGGGTCTCTTTTTTTGAGTCATGTTGTTGGCTGGAAAAACCCAATTGGATTGCCATTAATCATGACCAAAAACATATTGCTTCGAAGGGTGTTAAGTACTAGGTGGATGAAGTATGAAGGAAAACCAAATTGTTGCAGGAGAGATTTTAGGAAACTCCAAGAAACCCTATCGAAAGCCTTGAGCATGTAAACCTTTATGAGAAAATTGTGACCCACGGCTTTGGCATCTAAGAAACTGGTGAGGTCCTTCGCCATCTAGATGTTATCAATTATATCTCTGTAGAGAGAAATTCAGTTTGCTCTTTTGATATCAATCTGGGCATCTGGGGGGCCATTCTGGATTTAAGTATGGAGGAAAACATTTTGCAAACAAAATTGCCAAGACTGATAGGCCAGAAGTCCAAGTAAGAGGTAATTTCCTTATTTTTTGGCATCAATACAATCATGGTACTAGCTGTGGCTCGAGGGATTGGCACGCCTACCATGAATTCCCTGCATGCTAAGAGTAGGTCCTCATTTATAATTTTCCACATTTTCCTAAAGAAGACCCCAATGTAACCATCTGGTCCGGAGGCGCTATCTGGGTCAATGGAGCATACTTTTTTGCTTATCTTCTAGAGAGATTAGTTGAGGGATATGGCGCAGAAAGTCTTGAAGAATATATGGGGAGTGTGGCTGCTGATCATCTGTCAACAGGTCCTTTAAAAAAGACACTGATTCTATTTGGGGACTTGCTATTTGTATCATGGAATTGCTATTTGTATCACAAAAAAAAAATAAAAATAATAATAAAAGGACAAAAATGCCCTTATGAACAAAAATAGTGATAAAGTGACAGATTTTATGTAAAAAAAGGGGCAAAATTGCGTTTTTACCACGGGAAAAAAACCATGAAAAAATGTTTTATACATACAAAATATAAGCCAAATTGCGTTTTGGGAGGTTGAAAACGCAAATTCATAGCGTTTTTGGCTCTCAAAAACGTTAAAACATGACGTTTTCACCATGGTTCGCTCGTTAAAATGTTGCGTTTTTAGTCTTCCAAATCGTTAAATTTGTGCGTTTTAACCATGGTTCGCTCGTTAAAATAGTGCGTTTTATCCATGGTTCGCTCGTTAAAATGGTGTGTTTTTTACCTGTACAGAAATTCAAAAACATTTATATACATTCATGTGAATTGGAGGAAAAATCTATACACAACCACTATGAAAAAAACAAATACGGAAAAATTCTTACGTTGACAAACATTCGTTACACCATTCAGTTGGCGTTGAAAGAATATTTAGCACGCGAATCATCACGATATGGTAAGTCTTCGAACCGTAATGTTATAAATTTTTTTTGAAAACTTCAAAAACGTTTCGCCATGGTAAAAACTTCAATTTGTAGCGTTTTTGACAGTTAATATATAAAAAGTGTTGTGTTTTGTACGTCTGTTATGTAAAAAGTGCTGCGTTTTTGTCGTGTATTATATAAAAAGTGTTACGTTTTAGGTTGCTGGAAACTAAATCTGGGTGCGTTTTTGACTGCAAGAAACGCAACAATGTAGCGTTTTTGGGTCCTTGAAACGCAATATTGTGCGTTTTTGATTGCATTAAACGCAAAATGTTGCGTTTTTAATCCCATCAAACGCACAATTGTTGCGTTTTTAATTACATGAAACGCAAAATTGTTGTGTTTTTATTCCAAAAATCATAAATGTGCTGTGTTTTATTTTTTTGGTTTTAGTTCGATATTTATTGCCATACTGCATACATATTGTTACGTATGTACTTATTATTGTGTTTTTGTATAATATAATAGTAAATGTGTTTTGTTTTAATTAATGTGTGTATTCACATACAGGATGACGATAGTGAATACGAGGATGAGGAGGTGTATGAGGATGATGAGGAGGCGGGGAATGAAGAGGAGGATGACGATGAAGATGAGGATGAAGATGACAATGAGGCGGATAATGCTCAAGGAGAGGCGGTGGAACTTGAACCTGGCGCAGATTTGAGTGGATATTTCAAGATTGACAGAGAGTTTCGCACTATTGGAAAGGCCTTGAAATATTGCCAGAAAATAGCTAAGAGGTTGAGGTTCCTAATTACAAAGAGGGGAGGTAATCAAGGATTTGCGACGTACTACTTTTCTTGCAAGCGATGGAGAGATCCTGCCAAAGCCCCTCTCCTAACCAGACGAAAGAATACAAGAAGGAGCGGCACTAATTGCCCCTTTAGGTTGACTTGTAAGAGAATTGATCTGGGACGGCACAAGGTTTATACAAATCCAGGAGCTGCGTCAACTCACAATCACACTGGTATTACATTATTTGCGCATTATAGTAATTAAGTTGATTAATGTGTTGTATGCATGAATTGTTATTATAACTAAATGGTATTTACAGGTATAAGGCATCCATATGGTCACAGACAGTTGAGCCATTTTACAAAAGAGTCAAAGGCTGTTGCTGAATTTATGCTTCGGTCGAATGTGAAGCCAAAGTGTGTTTGGGAAGCTGTTAATAAACAGTTTCCCGATTCGCAGGTACCAATCAAATCAGTGTACAATTTGAAAGGCGAGATGAAGACCGCCGGATTAGAAGGTCGGAATATTGGGCAGCAATTTATGCATTTGGCTGAGGAGAAGCAGTATTATGTCAAGATTCTCAAGGATGCGAACACTGATGAGATCACACATGTCTTCTTTGCACATCCAACCTCAATTCAGATGTTCCACAGATGGTATTGGGTGGTGGGGATTGATTCTACCTACAAGACCAACAAGTACCAAATGCCTGTCGTCGAGATGGTAGGTATGACTCATACAAATAAGAATTTCAATATTGCATTTGCTATTGTTAGAAATGAGACAAAGGAGTCATATGACTGGGTGATGAGGAACCTGAGATTTTTGCTGCCGGCCAGTTTATCACATAGTGTGATTGTGACAGATAGGGAGTTGGGTTTGTTACAGCCGATTAAGGATCATTTTCCCGCTTCACATCACTTGTTATGTTTGTGGCATATTGGGCGTGATGTGAATGCGTGGTTGGAAAAAAATGTTGGGAGGAGAAACAAAAATTTAGCATGTGATATTCATGACAGCTGGTGGAAGAAAATCATTAAGGCTCCAACAGTAGAGGAATTTAATCGTTTAGTGCAGAATTTCAAGGTTAAGTACACTCTCCTTGAGCCGTTGGCTGTTGAATATCTAGAGACTACATGGCTCATTCACAAGGAGAAATTTGTTCGAGCCTGGACAAATCAATTTCTCCACTTTGGTAATACTTCCACTAACAGAGTAGAGGCTTCGCATGCTGCTATGAAAGATTGGCTTAATTCTTCCACCAATTCCCTTGATACTTTGTTCACAAAGATCGACTCTCACCTCAGCCACTTGTACCCTCACATCGGGTTAGTTTACTAATTTAATTGTTTATAGCAGATGTTATTTAATGTCATATCATTCATTTTTTGGGTATGCTTCTTTTTATTTGAGATGTTTCAATTAATTTTGTTTTTAATTGACATTATTATAGAGGCTCTCTTGAGGCTTCCATCTCCACGACTCAAACAAGTATGCAGGGATATCCATACTGTTATTTGAACAAGTACGTGTCACACCATTGTTTGAAGTTGGTTAGGAAAGAAGTTCGACAGAAGAATAAGTTGGGAGGCCTTGTACTCGAGCAATGTGGATGTGTGCCCAAGGTGACACGTGGGATTCCCTGTGCGTGTGACATATTCAAGGCACAGTCATTGCCTGAATATCCCTTACTTCCACACGTGCATGAGTTTTGGAAGAGGCTGACCATTGTGCCATCACATGGTGATGCGAATTACATTGATGAGGACATCAGGTGCATTTTTAAATTTTGAACTTTAATATTATTCAATTGAATTGACATTTTATATTTTGAATAAATATTTGGAGTTGATATATTTGTTTTTTAAGGTATTTCAACGAGGAAGTAGTCCCCACCGTATCTACCAGTCCGTCTTTTTTGGCCCGGTTGTTGAATAGGGCGTACGTAGAGCAGATGTACCCTGACATGGCCAGTGTTGGAGAGCCAGGTATGTCAGGACCCCAAAGGGGTCGACCACCAAATAGATTACATCATTCTGTTATGCGCGAGTGGAGTTCACGAGAAAGAGCGACACGTGGCCGCCGTGGCAGGTGCCGTTCAGGGTCATCCGGTCGATCGACAGGTCGATCACACCGCATTCATACAGGTTTTGATGGTGAGTCACCATTAAGGACAGGTAAATAAGTCCTTAATTTAGTCAATTAAATAATTAAATGATGAAGGTTTGTTTATTTAATGTAACATAATTACTTAACAGGGTCTGGTGGAGACATTCAGTGTGTGCCAGCATTTTTTCAGCCTTATTGTACAGGGTGGTCAGATGTAAATGGGGATGGCCATTGTGGTTTCCGAGTAATTTCTACTTACCTTTTTGGCCACGAGAAATATTGGAGATTAGCTCGCAGGTCATTGAGTGGAGAGATTACGAGCCACCCGGACAGGTATAGGGGTGTATTCCAATCGTTGGAGTTGCGTCCCCCCGATGGTGATTTTGTGGCTATGGTACTTAGGCGAATAAATTTTGAAGGCACTGATTGTGGTGAGCAGCATTGGATGGCTACACCTACGGATTTGTTCCCTCTCGCCACTTATGCAAATGCACTGGTAATACAGTTTGACCGTACTCGTTCAGATGGAAATTATTCTGTATTACCTTTGTATTGCTCTACTGGCGACACACAACCTGAAAGGGTTATAGCGCTCGCCCTTGTAAATGGGAACCATTATGTACGTGTAGATGTGGTCGATGAATGCCCTATCCCACCGTTGAGCTTCGTTTGGCACCATCAGCGTCATGCTGAAAGTGTAGGTGATTGGCCACAAAATTTAGAAGCTAGATTTAATGCTTGGAATGCACTCCGTGATGGCTAGGATGTATATTGTCATGTGACATATGTTTTATTACTATTATATTGTGTTTACTCATATTTATTTTGCGTTTTGAAGAAATATACGTATAAAAATACAACATATATATGAAGAAGACAATAAAATATAATCAGCAAAATAATAATATAATATTTGGATAATGTATACAAAAATAGTACAATCAAACATCAAATCGAACGGTCGAACTCATCCTCTAGATCTGCAGTACGAGGTGCGAACTGATCGTACAAATCAGGAACGCTCTCCCGTACTACATCTAATAATGCATGATGTAGCTGACCATACTGACCCATCCACTGCAAATAGATAAACAATATATTAGATTCACCTGAACATAATTTAACAAATAAAATAAATTACATTAATTAACATGATTTACTTACAAACTCTGAGGCGGCGCGACGTGGTCGAGGAGGCTCTATAGCAGCCTGGGGATCCGGTGGAAGTACGCGCGGACGTGATCGAGGGCGAAACCACTCCAAATAGCCGTCGACCGCAGCACTCCGAGAAACAGCGCCACCTGTCCGCTGTCGGCCAGCGAGGGAAATACCCATGGACGACGTGCCGAACTCCTCCCAAGCAGACTCTGCATACTCAACGGCGTGTCGTACCACGTATGGTCTCCCTGAGTATCCGCGGTAAGTGTCTCGGCCCGGACGGATGAAGCGCGATGGAATCCACTGGACATACCCAAGCTGGCGGACGCATCGATCTGGCATGTAAGGCTCGATGTAGTCCCTGTACGCAATAAGTCCTCGGTACAGGGTCCTCGGCGTCCGCGACACGGCGTCCCGTCCGTATGGCATCCAAGTGACCTTTGAAAAGTAGTTAAAAATTATAAATAATAAAATATATAAAATAGATTAAATCAAAATATATTTGGTAAAATTTATAACTATTTACTAACCATGTCGGCTGTCATCTCGTCCAGCGCAAGTCGTATGGCTGCTAAGCGCTGCTCTGTGGCCCGGTGGTGGTCGATGGCCCACCTCGCTGCACGTGGCTGAGCGGCATGCAATGGAAGGGGCAGAGGGTGGGGTCTGAAATCAGGGAAGTGCTCGTAGATCCATGACTGTAATAGAGTCATGCATCCGGCGACTGCCTGTGTCCCGTGACGACTCGCGCACCCTAGATGGTGATACAAGTACGCAAGTGTCGCGGTACCCCATGCCTCCTGACCAATCTGGTCCAGCCCCTTCCTAACCTGTACCACAGGAGCTGGCATAAACTTATTGGAACTTTTGTCTGTAAACAGACAAGTCCCAATAAGGCTCCATACTAAAACAGCAACGTCCGAATCATCCCTAGCCCGCTGCATACACAGCTCGATCACCCGCTGGGTAGAAAATTCGTCATTCCTATACAGCTCCCCGTCTATACGCTCCTCAGGAGGGATCTCTAGCAACCCTCTCGACCATAACCTCGGTGATGAGTCGACCATCGACTGGAATCCTCAAAATCTCCCACACATCGTGTAGGAGGATGGTCATCTCTCCGAAGGGGAGGTGGAACGAATTCGTATCCGGCTGCCACCTCTCCAAAAACGCATTGATGAGAGGCTCATCAATGCTCCGGTGCATAATGCGGGGCAGGTGTCCAAGGCCTGTCCCGCTCAAAATCTGCGCACCCTCGACCGTCATGGATCCGATCCACCTCTCAAACAGGTCGTACATGCTACCTCTATTGTGAACTCTAAGGTGGTATCTAGTAGGCACCCCCTCCTGCCAATATCTAGATACCACATGCCCTAAAAAGCTAGGGATGAGACTATCATCTATAGGGCCCCCCTCAATGGACCCTGTAACTATCCAACTCCGATCCTCCCGCGCGCGCTTCCTAGGGGGAACTATATCGACAACATATATATATATATATATAAATATATAAGTAAATTAAATGTATAACATAAACAAAAAACGTAATTAAATAAAGGTAATTAAAAATAAGTACACATCATTAAAATAAATAAATAAAAACATACATAAGTAAAGCAAATATATATACGAATTAAAATAATTACTGAACTACATAAAAAACGCACAATTTAAGTCAAGCAATAACAAATTCTCAATTTATGAACAATTAAATTAAATCAATTATTTATTAAAAATACTAATACAATTAAATTAAAACGCGTACCTGCAGCAGGATCCACCTCCTCGAACTGTCCGTGGTCCGGATTCCTATACCGGATCGTCCTCTCAGCATGTGGGTGAGAAGGGTCACCTCCGTAGGTATACCCCTCACCCTGGTCCCCTAGTGGCCGTCCACTCCCACTAGCGTCCCCCTGCCGTGACTGCTCATGGGGATGCTCAAACTCCTCCTCATGCCCAAACTGCTCATCCTCACTCGCATCAGTGTCATCGGAATCAGTAGTATCGTAATACTCATCCCTCAACTGAAATGAGGAGTCATCGCCACCTACCCGTCCACCACGCCCTCCCCGTACTCCCTCGGATATAACAATCCCACCTCCCCGTCTACCACCACCTCCCCGTCTACCACCACCTCCCCTAATAACTGGCACCTTCTGCCTCCTAGCAGAAGCTGTGGGACGCTGCCTATCACCTTGTGGCTTTAACTTAGCGCCACCCTAAATAAATAAACGAATAAGTGCATAAATAAATAAATAAATAAATAAATATGTAAAACGAAACAATTATATTGTAACATTCGATAAATCAATTTAAATCAAATTATGGGTGGGGGTCGTTTGCGATACTCATAACGCCGTCGGCCGGCGTTTTGAGATGCTCAAAACGCCGGCAGATGGCGTTTTGAACAACCCAAAACGCCGTCGGCCAGCGTTTTGGGCATCTCAAAACGCCGGCCGATGGCATTTTGGATACCCAAAACGCCGGCCGATGGCGTTTTGGGTATACCAAAACGCTACCGTTTGGCATTTTCGGGTCTGAAAACGCCGGCAGATGGCGTTTTCAGACCCAAAAACAGCAGCAAAACAGATCGGCCGGCGTTTTTCGCAGAAAAACGCCGATCGATGCCAATTTCAGCCCTAAAAATTACGTTTCTACATACCTAAACGCAAATGAACAAAGATATCGAACAAAAATAACGCAATATAAACGAAAAAAAATGCAGAAAAACTCAAATTCAAAACGATGTTTACCCGGTGTATCAGTGGACCTTTGCCCGCTCCGTGCCTTCGTGATTGTTCGCCATCTCCTCCGTCCATGATTTGCGTTTTTGGCCGGCAAAATCTATCCCCTTTTGCGTTTTTTGAACTGAGTTTTTGAGCAAAAAATTGACCTAATGAAGCTGCTGCCGATTTGGGGGTTTTTAAGATTTCTGCCCGTCAAAAACGCCCCAAATCGGCGAGCGTGCCGTGGATGAAACGCCACATTTTGGCGTTTCGTCCGCAGCTTAAACGCAGCGTTTTTGCGTTTTTTGTCCCGAAAAAACGTATTTTTATTGCGTTTTATGTGGTTAAAAACGTACAGTTTTGACGTTTTTAAGCATCAAAAACGTCATTTTACTTAATTTTTACATGTAAAAAAACGTTTTTCCTTGCGTTTATGTGTATGGTAAAAACGCATTTTTGCTGCGTTTTTACACAGTACTTAGTATTTTCTACTCATTTTCCATCATAAGGGTGTTTTGGTCTTTTAATTATAATTTTTATTTTTTTTTGTGATACAAATAGCAATTTCATGATACGAATAGCAATTCAGATCTTGTTTTATTTCTTCTACTATAGAAGTCCAAGATCCATCTCTCTTTTTTATTTTAAGAATTAAGCCCTTTGATTCCGCTCTCTTGTAGAGGCATGGTAGAAAGTCATATTTCTGTCACCTTCTTTTAGCAATCTTATTATGGATTTCTGAGCTAGGAAATCATCCTTTTCTATTAGCTTCATGAATATATTGGCTTGGGCAAGGGAGACTGAAGCTCTTCATTCCGGGATTAGATTCTCTGCATACTCACGTTTCTTTTGATCAACTTCTTCTTCTGCCACTTTCAGGTTTGTGTGAACATCCCCAAAACAATCATTGTTCCATACTTTTTAATGCAGCTTTGAGATGCCAAAACTTGATCTAAAGAGATATCATGCCATAACAACTTGTTGTAACAGCCCAATTTTCCTTCACTAAGTTTAGAAAACCACTTCTTCGAAGCCACATGCACTGGAAGACGAATCTACGAGGTCTTGAGGTTTGATTCCCATTTATTTGGAGGAGCAGAGGGCAGTGAGTTGATGAAGATCTGTTTAGCATATGAAAACTGTATTGGGGAATATGTCCAGCTATTCTTGCTAGATAAGTACACAATCCAGCTTATTGCTAACCCATCCCGAGGCTCGAGCTCCCCCCTCCCCCCCAATGTGAAGGTTCTGCCCACTGTCGAAGGTTCCTTCAGTTCCAGGTTCTGAATACATTCATTAAAGTCTTTTATGGCCACTTGATCTAGATTAGAGGATCCCCTGTATTTTGTTAAGTCTCTTATGAAGTTGAAGTCTCCCCCTATTGCCCAAGGTGTTGCAGGATTCCTTCTTCTGAATTCCAACAGAGAATTCCATAGACCTCGTCAGATTTGATAATCCGAACTAGCATATACAAATGAAAGTAAAAAATATCCATGTACCGCAGGGTGATTTAACTCATAGTGCATCGTCTGACCCATATCCTCAATAACAGAGACAGATAAATCACTTCTAGCCAAAATCCATATCTTCCCAAACGAGGAAGCCCAAGAAAAATTAAAACCAAGCTTAATACAAAAAGAGATAATTTTTTCACCAGCAACCATAGGTTTAAGAATACATAGTATCGCGATTCTATGCATTTTTACTAAATAACAAAGACGCCTTAAAGATGGGGTATTACTGATGCCCCTAATATTCCAAATAATGACTTTACACATAGAGGTTGGAAGAGTTGCGAACCTGAGTTCTTGAGGCCTTCCTGAGAGAAGCTGCGTTCATGATGAAATAAAACGTCTTAGTTCCTTGAAGCTTTGGACATCCACAGTGCCGTTTCATCGGAATGAATCTGTCGTCTTCAAACCATAATTCTCTTTCCTCGAGGCTAGGTTCCCCATCAGATTTGAGGGGTGAAACTTCATGTTTAGAGAATAAGTCCAGTGCTTTACCTTCTGTTTCATTTGGAAAATCTGTTGGGCAGTACATTGAATTTTATCCACTTTAGAGCACTCCAAGCTTTCCCGCAGCATCTGTATTACAGCTCTTACTGAAACCTCATCTCGATTTTTGGGGAGGGGGAGGGGGGATTTTCTCCTGGGCTAGAACCGAGAACTACAATCAGTGGTGATTTTGGGTTTTGAGGAGTTTCTGAATTCTCTATTTGGTTTTGATAGGGGGATTTTTTGGCTATTCCTTTTTATACTGGAACTAATCAATCCGTCTATTTTAGGCTTTTCAGGGGGGTAACGGTCGAGGGGCCTTCCGATTGGCCTCCCCTATTCTGATCGGGGGAAGGTCACCTAGATTTTTCTTTGAATATTTTGGCTTGTCCGTTGTGTGAGTGGGGCTAGGGAGCTTGGATTTCCCTTTTTTGCAATCTGTTGGGTTATGCCCAATCTTCCAGCAACTAGGGAAGTACTGTGGGATGTGCTCGTAGATGAACCTCTGTTCCTCTGTTCTTCCTTTATTCCCAATCTTATGCTCTCCGGTGAAAGATTATCTGCCCGGGCCCGGTCAAAAACTCACTTTCGTGCTACGCATTCTAGAATCAGAATCTTTGACCAGGCCTAGACTCTAACACAATCGCTATTCCAATCCTTACTTGAAATAACATTGCGCAAGATCTTGGTTTGTACTCATTCGATTTATCACACAACAATAATTTTCTAATTAAAAGCGAAATCATAGAAAAGTACCTCTTGAAGCGTGTTAACTCGGGTGATCACTTGTATGACTAAAGACTATGATTGAACGTTGTGTGGGCAACGATCTAGCAACCAATTGATAAGCAATCAACACAAAAACTGCGTCGGAATTCTTACCGGAAAAACAAACCGCCGCCTGCCACTTGGGACCAAAATTTCGGCCACCCTGAAAGATTATCTGCCCGGGTCTAGCCAGAAACCCACTTACGTGCTACGTATTCCAGAATCAGAATCTCTGGCCAGACCTAGACTTTAGCACAATCGCTATTTCAATCCTTGCTTGAAATAACATTGCGCAGGATCTTGGTTTGTACTCATTCGATTTACCACGCAACAAAAATTCTTAATTAAAGCGAAAACATAAGAATTACCTATTGAAGCGTATACTCAGGTGATTTTCTTGTATGCCTGAAGACTTTGATTGCTCGTTGTGTGGGCAACGATCTAGCAACCAATTAATCAGCTAATCACCACAACTGGGTTGCCTGAAAAATCCTGCAACCACTGCCCTTAGCGCGTGACTCACACCCGCCGCCTAGGACTTGAGAGAAACCGCCCACGAACCGCCTGAAGTCCCTCCACACGCCACCAAAAGTCGACCGGCCAAAAGAGGAGGAAAAACCGGGCAACTTTTGAGCCTAAAATCCGACTTTAAGAGAGATAGATTATTTCTCTCTCTATTTTTCTCTCTCTAGTTTTCTTGTCTTGAAAACTATTGAATTGTGTATGTATAATAGCTAATCCCTTGTCTATATATAGAGTTACAAGAGAGACCCCAAGTTGGTTTATGATTGGTCTTCCTAATGGGTTTAGGTAATTAATTAGTTTCCAAATCCAATTAGGTAACTAATCTAATAGGATAAACCAAATCCAATTAGATTTCCTAATCTCTAAGATTTCCTAATTGTAATTGAAACTTAAGACTTAATTAATTAAATAATTCCACTTTGTTAATTACTTAATTAACCCTTAGGAATAATTAATCAATTAATTAATTCTACTTATTCAATTAACCCACTACAAAATTAATCGTACCACCAACGGATTAATTTTGGCACTACCATCCTACACCAGAATTGCTTCTAGAACAACTAAATTAATTTATTCATAATCACTCCACATCAAATATATAGTGCTCGTTGATTTATTAATTTACTGATAAATTAATTAATTAACTTCTTTAATTCTGATACTAGTATCACTTGACCTTTTTACTATACCGGATATTAATCCACCGGTCGGGTTTAGTATAATAAACATAACGAGCTCATCTCGGAAACACCATCACCACGGACGGACCGGTACATGGTTTCCTTTCGATAAGCAGCAGCACACCAAGTAACTAAACATGCGCACCCAACCCACCGAGACTATTGGCCACAATTGACCTCACCCATTGGCATATCAAAGTACACTATGTCTAATCCTCATGCCCGCTCAAGTCTAGGGATTAAGAGATAGAATACTAAGAACGATTTTTCTATTAAATCAGTACAAGATAAATCATTCTAAATGGTCAATTTCAATACGCCCCAGACATATCTATATGATTCAATTAGTTCAGACAAACCAATTATCTGAATCACATAATAACCTAAACCGATAGCTTATCTAAAACTATCTCGGTTACGAACCTCATTTATATATTATGTCTTTTAACCAATGATTAGATCTATTGTGTCACACAAGACACCTCATCATCTAACTACATAATGTAAATGGTTAAATATACACAACATATAAACTAAAACATTAAATTGATGTATTAATTGGGAAAAAGGTTAATACAAGCATAGCTTTAGTATTCAAACCTAACATCCGGTAGCTCTTTTTTAGGTTCACTTCTACACAAAATCTAGTAACCGATGGACGGGAGAGGAGCATGGTCAGAGGGTCTATTTGGAGAGGTGTTCTCACCGCTGAAGCTATTGAAAAAATTGCTTGCGGATTGACGTATTCAAGAGGTAGCTCCTGCATTGTTACCCAAATTGGTGCATAAGGTGGATCTTCTTCAAATTGAAAGTGAGGGGTCCATTTGAGGACCCTCATTTGGTACCCAGATATCAATCAGGTTGCCCTCAGACAGAATCTTTGGTAATCAGTCTCGTTCTTGAATTTGAGAAGTATATGCCTCGGATTGAGAAACCCTAACTCATATTGATCTTGAAATCCAGGCTTATCTATCTCCTTCTTGATGTCGGTCACTTTTGGTCGACCAAATGAAAATTTTTCGACCAAGGATAGGCTATAGGGGCTGCTAAAATTTTGATTTCATCATCATCGTATAGCAGGTGTGGTTTCCTGTCTATGTAGGTGATTGTTTTTGGATTTGGGAGCAAGGCTAGAGAGGTTTGGTCTTGGAAAAGACTTACGAAGGTGCGGGTTTTGAGGTGGGGAGGTTTTTGGGGGACACCGGAGGGGTCTGGTGGCTCTATGGTTGTCACCAGAAAAATTTGGGGATTGTCGGGAGGGGTGGGATTCTCTCTCTTCATTTTTTTCTCTCTCTTTGCTTAGAATAAATAAAAAAATCATATAAGTTTATATCATATACTAGAAAAATGCTTAAAAGTTGGGTGGTTAAAAAGAGTTTAAATAAGAGTTTATATAAACTAAAAGAGGGGAGCTTTTTTTTTTTTTTTTTTTTTACACATTGAGAGCCTTTGCCAAGTATGGCATTGGAGCAAATGTTGTTATACAACTTTTCATCAATATAAAAGCAACAAAAATCTCAAAATGAAATGAAAACAGAATTAGCTCATCGTTACAACATCATCAAGGCCGATGAATAAAATTGTTGGAGTTGAATACATAAGCTATGCTTGTATTGTACATTTTTCCAATTAATATACCGATTTATGTTTTGGTTATATCTTGTTGTGCATTAATTGTCCATTTATATTATGTAGTTAGATGATGAGGTGTCTTGTGTGACACAGTAGATCTCATCATTGGTTAAAAGACATAATATATAAATGAGGTTCGTAACCGAGACAACTTTGGACAAACTGTCGGTTTAGGTTATTATGTGATTCGGATAATTGGTTTATCTAAACTAATTAAATCATATAGATATGCCCAGGGCATATTGAACTTGACCTGTTAAGAATGATTTGTCTTGTACTGATTTAATAGACAAATCATTCTTGGTATTCTATCTCTTAATCCCTAGACTCGAGCGGGCATGAGGATTAGATATAGTGTACTTTGATCTGCCAATGGTTGAGGTCAATTGTGGCCAATAGACTCGGTAGGTTGGGTGCGCGTGTTTAGTTGCTTGGTGTGCTGCTGCTTATCGAAAGGAAACCATGTATCGGTGCGTCCGGGGTGATGGTGCTCCCGAGATGAGCTCATAATATTTATTGTACTAAACCCGGCTGTGGACTTATGTTTGGTATAGTAAAAAGGTCAAGTGGTACTAGTCTTGGAATTAAAGAGTATATTAATTAATTTATCAGTAAATTAATATATTAACGAGCACTATATCTTTGATGTGAGGAGATTATGAATAAATTAATTAAGTTTTTTTGGAAGCAATTCTGGTGTAGGATGGTAGTGTCATAATTAATTCGTTAGTGGTACGATTAATTATGTATTGGGTTATTGACAAAGGTATATTTAATTAATTAAGTAATTAATTAATCCTTGTGTCAGTTGGTTGTGAATCATACCAGGAACTGTTTGGGATAAGTGAATCCCTGTATCAGTTGGTTGTGAGTCATACCAGGAACTGGTTTGGGATAAGTGAATCCCTGTATCAGTTGGTTGTGAGTCATACCAGGAACTGGTTTGGGATAAGTGAATCCCTGTATCAGTTGGTTGTGAATCATATCAGGAACTGGATTGGGATAAGTGAATCCCTGTATCAGTTAGATGTGTATCAGTCTAGGAACATGATTGAAGGAAACAGAAACACAGTAGGAAGGCCAATCCTAAACCAACTTGGGGTCTCTCTTGTAATTCTATATATAGACAAGGGATTAGCTATTCAAGACATACAATTCATAAGCTTTCAAGATAAGAAAACTTAGAGAGAGAAATTCTAGAGAGAGAAAACGTTTTTTCCCTCTAGCATAATCTCAGGTAGCCGGCTATTGTCCCAGGCAGCAGTCGGTGGTTAATTCTGGCAGGCGGCGGTGGCAGGAGAAATACGGCGGCTGCGGCGGTTTAAATTTAGGCGGCGACGAGCTGCAAAATTTTTTCCGGCAGGTGAATTGCGGTGATTAGCTGATCAAGTTGCTATTTAGATTGCTTCCTACACAGCATACAAGCAAAGTATTGATGCATACAAGAGAATCACCTAAGTGTACGCTTCAAAGGTATTTTCTAAAGTTCCGCTTTTAATTAGAAATTTCTGTTGCGTGATAAATCGAATAAGTGCAAACCCAGATCCTGCGCAATGTTATTTCAAAAGGGTTGGAATAGCGATTGTGCTAGCGTCTAGGCCTGGCCAGAGATTCCGATTCTGGAATGCATAGCACGAAAGTGAGTTTCTGACTAGGCCCGGGCAGATAATCTTTCAAAAATATCACAAAATATTTTTGTTGTACCATAGCTAACAACTTTCAAACAAGATTCTTATCTGTATCTGTGCAAGAGGTGAGAAGAGTTCATGTTCCAAAAACCTCTTGAACTAGCCCAACCTTCATAGACATTTGGTACTCATAAGGTGGGGATGGAGCCGTGCATTTGGATAAAACTATTGATCCAATCTAATCCAACCCGTTTTGATCTGAAACATTTTGATTTGTTTTGCTTTGGATCGGTTCGGATAAAAAATCATATGAATCGATTCGGATAAAAAAATCATATGCATCGGTGTGGACTGGCTTGGATCGACGATCGACAGATCTATCCATTTGATCCTTTCTCAAAATATCTTTTTTTAATAAAATAATAATCTTATTTATTTAAATTTTGTCACTTATTGAATTTTAAAATAATTTATATAATGATAAAAATTAAACATATAGAAGAATACTTTTTTGTAAAAACAAAGAAAAGTATAAAAAAGAACTTTTAAAATCGAAAACAAAAAAAGAACTTTTAAAATCTAAAAACTTTATTTTTTAAAAAATAAAAATTTAATTTCAATGCTTAAGCATTTGAATATCAACGAAGGGTTAAATAGGAACCAAACAGACGTCAGGACCAAAAAACAAAATTGAAAAAATTGAATTCCAGACGTTTGGAACCAAAAAAAAACAAAAAAAATCAGCCAAAAAAATTAAAATAGGAAATTATTTATTAAAATAAATATAAAAATATAATTTTTATTTTATAATGGAGTGATTTTTTTTAAAATTTATATATACTATAAACTTTTTTTAAGTGTTCAAAAAACTAATTTTAAAAAATCCAAAAAAATTTTAAAATGTCCTAAAAATTATTTCAAAAAAGTTCCAAAAAAAATTTTAAAATTTAATTAAAAAAAAAAAAAAATTGGATCGATCCAAACTATGTTCCAAATAAAATTAATCCGAATCGCATATTTGGATTGGTTTGGAACGGAGCAGATCGGGCCAGATAGCTTCCTGCTTTTTCCGACCCTTAGGTACGAATTTTAGCAAGATAAGCTCTGACCAATATACAACCTGATCTCCAAATCTGTTTCACCCACTTCTCAAATATTTTCTGCTAGCGGATAGGGTGATATTGTGAAATTCCACGTTTTGGAGGCAACTTTCTCATAAAGGAAATAACTAGAGAAGAAGGCAATATTTCTGTGAACAGGTACTCTCTCTCTCTCTCTCTCTCTCTCTCTCTCTCTCTCTCCTCTTTTTAAGGGGTCGATCTATAAATTTTATATTTTATATATTTTTTTAGTCCCGATTTATTTGTCACTTTACGATTTTTACAGTTCTTAAGAATCAAATTTAATGAATCACTTTGTTTTAGTGCATCTAATTAATATTATTGATTTGAATTTGTTAATAGCAATAAAAGATTCAGAGTTTAATGAGGGTTAAAATAAAAATAATAACTTAATTTTATCTTATTTATTTAAAAGTGTTAAATAAATATGACCAAAAATTAAATACTAAAGTGACAGATAAATGGGGACAAAGGAGTACTTAATTGTTGTTTTAAAATTACAAGACAACTTTTACTCATTTTTTCCTATTCTACCCTTCTACCTTTATAATGCTTTATCCTAATATAATTTTTACTTCTAACAAAAAGTTACTAGAGTAATTATTTAGTTATTGTTTTAAAATTAGAAGACAACTTTTACTCCTGTTTTCCTATTCTACCCTTCTACCCTTGTAACAAAAAGTTACTAGAGTAATTAATGAGATTCCCAATATAGTTTTCAAGTAACACTTCTAATCATCCAAATGTAAAAACAGTTGTATGTTTGTTGTTGTTGTTGTTGTTGTTTTATTTTTTTATTTGTTTATTTCAAATGATTAGCTTTGTAATTTTTATATTTTTATTTTGGTTGTTATTTTGTTATTGTTACAGTAAAATGTACGAATCAATAATATACTTCTTGATGATAATATTAAAATTTTAAAATTTTACATTATCTTTACCCAAATTGTTTTAACATTCATATTTATCAACAATCATATATACTATCAATAGAGTTAATATTATTATTATTATTGAGATATTATTAAAATAATATAAACAAATGCCAACACTAATAGAATTAACTTTACTTTACTTTTTGAAATAAAATAAAAATTATTACACCTTAATAAGTGTGTAAATTCTAGAAGGATTAGTAAAAAAAAGGAAAGGAGTAGTAAATATAGTTAAGAATTGTATGTTCCAAAACATAAATATCAACACCACCATCAAAACACATCATGATACATCGTATGAGGAAGCAAGAACAGCATATGGTAGTCACATAGCCAACCTCCTGTAACTTTTTACGCCCCCCTTTGATTCAACACGAAACCGCTGCAACCATAAAAAGAGCCTTCCACCATGGTGCAAATAGAGACACACTAGTTGAACGATAGCCATGGTGGCAACAATCCGTAAAGCGCGGAGGAGGGAGATCGAAGGGAGTTTCAGGAGGGAGGAGGGAGTTTCGATCTAGGGATTTCGAGCGGAGAAGGGATGAGGGATTGGGATCGGGCGAACAGAGGAGGGAGAGATTGAGACGGCGGGAGGGAGAGGAGAGAGATGGAGGGATGGAGGCGGCGGGAGAGAGAGGAGGAAGGAGCCCGTGAAAACGTTTTGTTGGTGGAAGGGAAGTAGACGGAGAATTGAGCGCCTGAAGTGAGGTGTTAATTTGGGTAGGACTACGATATAATCATATTCCTATAATCTAATTAACACATTAATTAATCTGATTAATCATATTAGTTTATATAATTATCTTTATAATTTATTTTTTCAAAAAAACTCCCGCTATCTGAATTCATGAAAAAAAAAGGTGAAAAACCATTCTTTATATAGACATACGAAACAATATTGGTTTATTCTTTTTTTTTTTAATTTAAATAATATTAGGAAAATGATTATAATTTGTTAAAAAAAATGATTATAAAGTCAATCAGATTTCCTCATAATTTACCAAACATGTTAAAAGCAATCACATTTCTTTAAGTGAAGGCTTATTTCGCGCCCCTTTTATGTCTAAATTATCCCTGACAAATTAAGAAATACCAATAATAATATTTAAATATAAAATATAATAATATATTAAATTACCTAACTACCCTTAATCAATTTACTAAAAATACAAAAAAAAATAATTTATACTTTCGCTCATTTATGCTACTTTAATCATAATTTCTATAAACTTTTAGTAAATTAAGAAATCACTCATAAAATTTTTGATAAATTGATTAACGACAGTTAGGTAATAATATGAGGTGCGGAAAATAAGTATTAAGAGGGCAAAAAATAAGAATTAAGGGGCAATACTTAAGAAAATGGAGTACCTTTTTGAAAAAATGGGTGCGATATAACACTACCATTCCTTTAATGAATGTTACCAAACAAGTCAAAGACAATCAAATTTCTTTAATGATTGCTGAACTATGAATTTCTGATTGTCTCCATTTCAATTGTTTCCAAACAATCGCACCCTAAGTGTGTGATATAAGAATGGGTTAACTAACCTAATTATAATTAAAACTCTATTTATCTTAAATGTTAATACTTGTAATATTTTATCCTAATAAATAAATATAGTCAAAAATAAAAATAAAAAATTAATTAAAATATTTCTCATAAGTTTATAACACTTGTTATTTAGCAAAATTTTATGAAATTTATAAAATATTTTTTTATTATTTATGTAAATTTGTAGTATTTCCCTAGATAGTTTAAGGTTATTATACCATATATCTACTAGTTACATGTACCTGGTAGGTATATTAGATAAGTTACGAGGTATATATATTGAATTAAAGTTATCAAAATTAAAAATTATAAAATTAATATGATAAATATTACTATATATAGTAGTTACATGTACCTAGTAAATTTTGAGGAGAATTACGAGTAAGTTCATGTTTTCTATCTCATGATTATTGTTGTTTTTAAATCAGGAGCCTAGCTTATAATACAACTCCATCCATTTCATATAATTCATATTATATTATAGTTGGTTTGGTTTTGGACAAACTATCAAAATATAAATCACTTATTTTCTTTCTTATTTTCTTATTATCAAGAAATATATATATATATTAAATAGAGATATAATAGAAATTATAATTTAAATTTGTAAAAATATGTAACAAATTATTGCTTTTTTAATATACGTGTTCAGTAAAAAATGACCTATATTATGAAATAGAGTAAGTAACACCAATTAGTTTAATTTATCTTTCGAGAAAAAGAAGGATATAAACTTTTCGTATTTACGATTATTTTAGTAGACCGAGAAAGAATTGTTAAAATAGAAAAGGCAGAATCGAAATATAGTGTTTAACAAATCAACGTAATTGTTGAGTTACACGATGATTGAGTAATAAATCGAAGGATAAGAATTCGACCCAATGACATTTATATCATAAATTGGGATGAATCAAAGGAGCATGAGACACCAGTCTTTTAGACCGGTTTGTTATAATATTTTAATTTAATAAATAAGAATATGGATTCGTATACGGTGGACCTATAGAAGTATGGTGAATTTTACTCCTACTGTAGCCCGTGCGCATTCCTAGTCGCATTATACACGCTTGTAAACACGCGACTTAATTAAATCCGAATAATTTTCTTTCTCCCGCTCTGAAACTGAAAATCCAAAACTCTTCCTTCGCTCTCTCAAATCGATTTCATCCCCACGATCTTCATCTTTCCATTAACAACATCATATCACCACAATCTAAATTTCTAACCTCAAATACGTTCAGAGACAACTGCATTTTGAATTTCTGCTATTCTTCCGGTTCAGAAAACACCGTAACCATCATCTGCGCGAAGAAAAACTTGTTGTTCAACTCAAACGCTATAAAAAGTCTCCAAATCGAAAGAAAAACTTGTTATTTTTCTCAAACCAACATTTTTCCGGCTTCGACATTTATCTACAGGAACGAAAACTCTAATTTTTTAACCATTATACATACATATCATAGGATTTCAATTTTATAACCGTTATTTTCTTTGAATAATTAGGGTTCTGATGTCTGTATTCTTGTAATTTGATATATGTTTTCACTTGATCTGATGTCTGTTATATGCTGTTGATTTTGTTTTTGTTCTTCGAAATGAATTTCTATCAAAATTAGTGATCTGATGCCTATGTTATGGTGATCTGATGTCTGTTTTAGTTCATTGAAAAACATCTAGCACCACGTCCAAAAACAACTAGCACCACGCAAAAACGTCTACATCCATGCATGTAAATTTAAGCTATTTTTTTCACAAAGACAACCCACCACGTCAAAAATAACTAACACCACGTCCAAAAATGTCTACATCCATGCGTGTGAATTTAAACTGATTTTTTTCACAAAAACAGCCCACCACGTCAAAAATAGCTAGCACCACGTCCAGAAACGTCTACATCCATGCATGTGAATTTTATGATCTGATGTGTGCTTTCAGTTCATATGATGCCTTCATTTTCTTGATCTGATATAAGTTATATCCTGATTTGATTTATGTGTTAAATTTTTTTCCTTTTTGTGAAATTATTTTCTTATGAAAATAGTCATCTGATGTCAATTTTTTGTTGATCTGATGTGTGTATTAAATTGATCTGATTTGTATTTTTTCTTGATCTGACGTGTGAATTAAGTTGATCTGATGTCTGTTTTTCCTTGATCTGATGTGTGTACTTAGTCGATCTAATGTCTGCCATATACTGATTTGATGTGTTCATGTTGTGGTCTGATATCTTATATCTGCTGATCTGATATATGCTTTCTTCTAATCTGATATCAACTTATTTTTGCTAACATACTTTTACTGACATATTACAATAAACAACAATATAAACATAATGGCTGATAAAACCAAGCAAGTTGTTCAAGCAGAAGATGACAATTTAGATTTTCAAGAAACCCCTAGTAAGTTGTTACAACATACGTACAAACGTAAATCGGACAAGAAAAGAAAAGAACAGGAAGTTGTTCAACCATCCCAAAAGGAGCAAACAAGTAAAATGATGAAACTACCTGCAAAGAAGAAGACAAATGAAGAAATTCTTCAACAATTGTAGAAGAAGGATCTGCAACAGAAGCAGCAACAGAAAAAGACCAATGTGATGGTCAACAAGGAAAAGAAACAGGGCGATGTGGATGTCCAAATCAAAAAAAAGGAGAAAAAAAAGAGAGAAAGGACAATGATGATGATGCTGATAATGAGATGAGCAAAAGATTCAGTTGTAGTACATCTCCAAACGGTATAAGTTTCGTGGTTTCTAGACTCTCAGAACCACAAAGAAATGTTGTGAGGGATATAGGCTTTGGCAGCTTACTCAGTATCAACTACACTAAGATGCCAAACAAATTGGGACAATACCTGCTCAAAAAATTCAACTCTCTCAAGTTGAGATTAGAGCTGGAACAAGATACAGTTATTGCCATTGCTGAAGAAGATGTGGAATTGGTTCTTGGCATCCCAAGAGGTCCAATTGAAGTTAAAGAATACACAGCTGTTGAGTCAAAGGGTGAAGATTATGAGCAGAATGTCGAACGCTACAGTCAAAGATTTGGCATGCCACCCACAAAAAGACCAACCATCAAGCAGCTTGAGCAGTACATTGTCAACCATCAGGACTACAGTGACATCAACTTCGTCCAGGATTTTCTTATCTACTTGGTCACCACATTTCTGTACCATCATGGGAGCATCAACAACATCAGATATCGGCTCCTCAAATCCCTCAACAACATTGATCAAATAAGGCAGCTGAACTGGTGTAGCTACACATTCAGAGCATTGGTGGAATGCCAAGAGAAGTATTTCCACAAAGATGGCACAACATCAACAGCCTACAATGGACCACTCTCTTTTCTGATTGTATGTCTCACATCTGGCTTTTCTGTATTCATTTGATTACTGATCTGATGTATGTATTGTTGTGATCTGATGTATTTTATATGTTGATCTGATGTGTATATTTTCTGATCTGGTGTCTTTTTTATTTCAGTTCAATATTTTCTTTCAATAACTTGTGATCTGATGTTTTTATTCATTTGATCTGATATCTTTTTCCTGTTGATCTGATGTATGTTATATACTGTTAATTTTGTTTTAGTTGTTTCAAATAATTTTCTTTCAAAATTACTGATCTGATGTCTGTTATATGTTAATCTGACATCTGTTTCCTGTTGATCTGATGTCTGTTTTAGTCTTTGAAATGATTTGCTTTCAAAAATTTTATTTTTTTAACTCACACCTAACATATATTCTTCAGTTATTCTATGTTGATAGGGTTGTGTATGGAACTCACAAAGACATTCCAAGAAACCTACCAACATTCACAAACTGGAGTCAGAGTCAACTCTTTGAGAGAGCAAGACTTGAAGAGCAAAAGGGAGGACATGGTCAAGGCTGGATAAGAGAAAGGGCTACATGGTCAAGGCTGAATAAGAGAAAGGGCTACAGACGAGGTGCATGTGGAAAAACTACAACATGCACATGCTTTTGAAAAGACCGACACATCGAAACAAGCTCCAACCACATCAAAGAGCAAGGTAAACTTCTGATCTGATATGTTTTATTTGATGATCTGATGTGTACTATTTGATTATTTGATTTCTATATAATGGTGCTTTGATCTCCATTTGTTAAGTACATTTTAGTTTTACAGAATGCTTTTTTTTTTTATATTTGTGATCTGATATCTATTTTTTATGATCTGATGCTCTATAATGATGCTTTGATCACCCTTTTTTAATTATGTTTTCGTTCTATAGTATGTTTTCTTTCATAGTTCTGATCTGATATGTCTTATATGCTGATCTGATGTCTATTTTACCGTGATATGATATATCTTTCATATAGTAATATGAAACAAACTAACTATAACAATTATCTTCTGCAACAGGATTTTGAAAATGCTGATGAAATGACGCAATCAGTGGTTGATTTGGCAAAGTCCATGATGGCTTTCATCAAAGCGTGGCACAATGTTGGGGCAACAAACAATCCAGAAGGTGCTGCAGCATTTGCCACAATCACAAGCACAGTGGAGGGGATTATCCGTGACATGAGGGAGAAAAATACAACTCCTGAGCAACAAGGTCAATCCTCAAAATCCCCAACAGAAAAAAATGAACCAATGCCATCAAATGATGCAAGGTTCTATGCGGCATGTGCAGAAATTGCAGATAAACTACAAGAGGATTACAACAATATGTAGAAGAAATCCGTCACTGTACGCTTGGAAGATGATATACCAAATTTCAACATCTGTACACCTTCAGAAGATGAAGAATCTACACCTGAAGATAGCTTTCATGAAGCAGAAGAAGAACCAATACAACAAAATGTGGTGGAGGAAAAGGAAAAAGAACTTCAGTCACCACACATCTCTCCAATAACTCTGGAACAAAAAGAAGTTGAACCAGAAGAAATGGAAATGGAAGAGATAGAAATTGATGAGAGGAGAACAAAGCATAAGGAAGATCCAATTGCAAAGCAATTGGTCTACAAAATGCTGTCAGTCCAGGAGAAAGAAAAACCAAATGCTCCTGAGAAAGAAAAAGATGAGGAACACGAGAAGCCTGAAGAAATAGAATCTAATAGAAAGAGTTGGATAAAGGCAAAGCTTCTGTAAACTTCTCAGAATCCCAAGATAATGAAGAAGATACTGAAAAAATGGTGGAGGATGCAGTACTGCTTGCTATAAACATCAACACCATTATTTCAAAAGCAGATCAGACTCCAAAACCAGTTCAGACTTCAAAAGTTGATGAAGTCTTAACAGACCTCATAACGTAAATAAAAACAAATTACTACATGATATGATATCTTTAATTGAACGATTTGTTATATAATATGTGCTGATATGAACTCTATTTCCAGCATGATCAACGAAGAACCAGACAACGCTGAGGAAGATGTCATCTTGACACCAAACTCAAAGCATAGAGATCGAAAACTCCCTGTCAGTTTGAGATCAGATTTTTGGCTAAAGAAGGCTAAGCCATTCTTGATGATCTCAAGGACATAGAAACTCTTCACAGATTATGCATACCTGATGGGGAATAAGCAAAATAGACTAAGTGAGGAATAAGTTGTACTCTATTGTATATTTACATATATAGTCCTCTGATCCGATGTCCAATGTCATCTGATCTGATGCTTTCATTTTCTTGATCTGATATCTGTGTTAAGTTTGTTTTAGTTCTATAAAATGATTTCCTTTAAAAAATAGTGATCTGATGTCTATTTCATATTGATCTGATGTCTATTTCGTATTGATCTAATGTCTGTTTTGAGTTGATATGATGTTTGTTTTTTGGTGATCTGATGTGTTAATTTTGTGATCTGGTCTCTCTTATATACTTATCTGATGTGTTCATTTTCTGATCTGATCTCTCTTATATTGGCTCATATGATCTGCACATTTTCAACTTACTTTTGTTAACATTGTTTTGAAATTCACATACAGAGAACAACTCTACTCTGGGGCTTCTTATATTTCGGTGGACCGAACGGATTTTAAGACAATGCATACTTCACAATGGATAACAATTCAAGTTTTAAATGCATGGATCGTACATATGAACTACAAATATCCAACAAGGCTGTTCATATCTCAACAATTTTGTGTAAGTTATGAATTCCTAATTTTGATATGAAATTCATTTACAAATATATGCAAATATTATTCCATCTAATACAAATTCAACAATTCATTACGTTTTTAGCTTTCACTGATGGAGGATACATTAATGCAACGTCTGGAGTTCGTATCAACAAATGATGACTACAAAAACTCAATAAAAGCAAATCAAGCTGCCAGAAAGTTAGGAATCACTCCTCCACCGATAATACCAAAACCAGTATTTCCCCACCAAGAGATTAAACCTGAGATTCTGCACATCATGAGAACTCAATTCGTAGATGATGTCATACGAGCCAACAAAAACATAGACACTTTAAACGTGAAAATGTTAAGTACAATTTACCTCTATTCACTAAATTCAATATATCAAATATATCAACTTCTAATTAGTATTATACATTGTGCAGTTGTTCTTCCCAATATTTCAGCATGAACATTACTATACTGTCTGTATCAATGCAATGACAAGAAGACTAGTTGTGTTGAACAACAAAATCCCAGAAGATGAAAGTTGGTACGCTACAATTCCTGAAATCATCGTAAGTACCTATTTCATATCTGATATCTTCTTTACATTGATTTGATATTTTCTTTCCCTTGATTTGATATATTCTTTACATTGATCTAATATCATCTTAACACTGATCTGATATATATGTTTTCATCATTAATGCAGCTGCGGTATTTTTTTGAGATAATAAAGGGGACACCAGCAAAGATAATTTATGGAGATCCAAGAGATTATATAGTGGAGTATCCAAAATTGGCCTGGTATGATAACAAGAACCACACTGATTGTGGCATTCTCACAATGAGGCATATGGAGCTCTACAAGGGACAAACAACTCAGACTTGGGATCATCAAAAAAAATAAACTTATAGCCGTTTTTCAAGAGTTTAGAAACTGAAATAAGGTTCTTTCTAAAACTCAGTACATAAAGACAATTAAATAATTATAATCTAGAACTCTCAAAATTTAGAGTGACCACTCCCACTGCTTCTACTGACACTCTTGTAGTGTCGCCCATGTAGATGTCCAACTCACCATCTCTAAGCTTCTGGGTTACTTGGAACCCCTGCAAAGAATTACAAACATGATCAGTGGTGTCTGAATCCACACACCAAGTATCTGTGGGAATCACCGCTAAACATGTCTCAGTAATTATGGCAGAAACTATTGTACCTTTAGGCTTTGGACAATCCACTTTTCAATGTCCCGCTTTCCCGCACCTGAAGCACTTGCCTTCAAGCTTGCTCTTCTTTGCGATTTCAGGCTTAGCAGTAAGTTTCTTGGCATTCTTCTTCTTCTTCTTATTCTTTTTGGCTTTAGGCATAGAAGAAGAACTTGAAGCCTTCACTGTGACCAAAGCTTGCTTCTTCTCGTGAAAGATGCCTTCGGCCGACACCAAATCAGTTAAGGGCTCGGGTAGAGTGTAAACTCTTTGATGCATATTATAATTGACCCGAAACTGCTCAAAACTAGAGGATAAGCTCTGGAGGATGATATCTATCTGACTTTCTGGGTCGATTTCACCTCCCAACACCTCTATTTCGTTAATGTTGCTAATCATGTGAAGCACATGATCTCTCACCGATCCTCCCTCAGCCATTTTAGTGTTCATCAACTTTCTCATGGCTTATTGCCTAACAGTCCTGCCTTGATGAGCGAACATCTCCCTCAGGTGAGCCATCATGTTGAAGGCAGAGACCATGGGATGAAGCTGATGTTGTAGCGCATTTGACACAAAGGCCCAAATATAGCACCGTGCCATCTCATCTGCTTTTCTCCACCTGGCATAGACATCCCTATCCTCTTGAGAAGAGTCCTCGTTAGGCACATCTGGACATACTTCGGTTAGCACAACCTTATACTGCTCTGTCGTCAGGACAATATCCAAGTTACGACTCCAGTCGACATAATTAGTTCCAGTTAACTTATTGTCTTTCAATATAGCAGCTAAAGGTTGAATGCCATATCGAAAAAACTGTAAAATAAATAAACAGGCAATGTTTTAGTTATTAAATCTAGAATTTCGAAAACAAGGAAATTCTAAGAATTATTGACTTCCCTCAAAACAATAATTTTAATCCACCAACATCTCATTCATCGGGATTCTCGCAAGCCACGATAGTGTGGACGTTTACGCTAACCCACATTCGTTTGAGAATAACCAAGTTCATTAACTACACTATCTGACCAAATGATCTATTGATCAATGTAACTAATAGTTAGTGCTTTCATCCTTACAAATAAGCAGCGTAACCTCGATGGGAGGAATACTGCAGATCGTACACTAAGTGTGTGTCATTACGTGCCTTCTAAGCTTGTTACCTCAGTATAGTGCACCTCATATTGAGAGGGTATCGCATTTCTCCTAGTTAAACTTACTCTAGTCATCTTAATCAGAAATTCATAATCTAGCGATCTCGTGGTTGGACTCATCCGAATGGAGAAAGGCTCTAATGCCAACGCGCAAGCCCACCCACATCGCATATGAACTCGTAATGGTGGCCGTGGGGATATTAAACCAATCCGCTCCCACTTAGATTTCTAAATTGAGGGTTTTTCCTATCTTAACATGCAATTAACTAACCCTAAATTATATGAAACCATAAAATCATCATGCTTTAAAATCATGCATCTAAAATACAACACAAAAAATTAAAGCATAAAAATTAAAACAATAAATATGGGAAATAAATGCTAAAATTAAATTTCCCGACAATTATGGTTTTAATCACTTCCATCTTCTGCCTTGATCTCTTGTCCCGTCACGTAACTCGATGGAAATAGTCTTGAACTTCAAAAAATGAAAACTGAAGGCAAAACGGGCCAAAACGTGACCCGAACAGGCTGCGTGCGTAGCACAGCATCGCGCAGCAACTGTTGCGCGCTGCTGCTCCAATCGCTGCCGTGCGCTGGCGTAGCAGCTGCTGCGCCATGCGGCGGCGATTGCTGCAGGTCGCTGGCGGCAGCTCCCACCGGTGAGTCGTCGTCGGCGCCACCCTCTGATTTCTCCTTTCGCTTCTTCTACGTTATTTGGTCTTCTTGTAATTCGTTCTGGGTTTCTACGAATTAACGATATCCCAAAAACTCACGAATTCAAGGTGCCCACCATAACGCCTTCGATTACAAAAATTAATTCTCCTACTACAAGGCTTTCTAGGAAAATTAAATAATCAAAATTACATAGAAAAAATCTTACTATAGATTTGATCTAATCCTACATGGCTTCCAGCATATGGTTATACTATTACAAACATTCATAATAAAATCAAATCAGGACATGTCCCGGAGTTTAATTAAAACCCATACAAACGTAACATAATAGTCGGGATTTCTTAACCACCTGTAAATAAAACCATGTAATAAATCGAACAAGCACAAAATCCAAAAATAGGCTCTGATACCAATTGAAAGATTATCTGCTCGGGCCTAGCCAGAAACTCACTTTTGTGCTACGCATTCCAGAATCGGAATCTCTGGCCAGTCCTAGACGCTAGCACAATCGCTATTCCAACCCTTGCTTGAAATAACATTGCGCGAGATCTTGGTTTGTACTTATTCGATTTATCAAGCAACACATAAATTCTTAATTAAAAGCGAAAACATAAAAATTACCTATTGAAGCGTACACTTAGGTGATTCTCTTGTATGCCTCAAGACTTTGCTTGCACGCTATGTGGGCAACGATCTAGCAACCAATTGATCAGCTAATCACCACAATCCACCTGCCAGAAAAATTCCAGCACCGCTGTTCCTGGCGCGTACAATCCACGCACCGCCCGGAGAGAGAGAAAGCTACACGTTGCCACCAAAATTTTGAAGAAAATTTTGGCAGCCTTAAGCTTAAGAAATCCAAATTTAGTGAGAGAAATTTTCTCTCTCTAGGATTTTCTCTCTCTAAGTTTTCTTGTCTTGAAAGCTTATAAATTGTATATATTTTTGTGGAATAGCTAATCCCTTGTCTATATATATATAGAGTTACAAGAAAGACCCCAAGTTGGTTTAGGATTGGTCTTCCTAATGGGTTTAGGTAATTAATTAGTTTCCAAATCCAATTAGATAACCAATCTAATAGGATAAACCAAATCCAAATTAGATTTCTCAATCTCTTGAATTTCTTAATTCTAATTGAAACTTAAGACTTAATTAATTAATTAAATAATTCTACCTTGTTAATTACTCAATTAACCCTTAGGAATAATTAATCAATTAATTAATTCTACATTTTCAATTAACCCATTACAAAATTAATCATACCACTAACGGATTAATTTCGGCACTACTATCCTACACCAGAATTGCTTCCGGAATAATTTAATTAATTTGTTCATAATCTCCCCATATCAAAAATATAGTGCTCGTTAATTTATTAATTTACTGATAAATTAATTAATTAACTTCTTTAATCCCGAGACTAGTATCACTCGACATTTTTTACTATACCGAACATAAGTCCACCGGCCGAGTTTAGTATAATAAACATTACGAGCTCATCTCGGGAGCACCATCACCCCAGACGCACTGGTACATGGTTTCCTTTCGACAAGCAGCAGCACACCAAGTAACTAAACACGCGCACCCTACCTACTGAGACTATTGGCCACAATTGACCTCACCCATTGGTAGATCAAAGTACACTATGTCTAATCCTCATGCCCGCTCGAGTCTAGGGATTAAGAGATAGAATTCTAAGAATTATTTGTCTATTAAATCAGTACAAGACAAATCATTCTAAATAGCCAAGTTCAATACGCGCCGGGCATATCTATATGATTTAATTAGTTTAGACAAACCAATTATCCGAATCACATAATAACCTAAACCGGCAGTTTGTCCAAAGCTGTCTCGGTTACGAACCTCATTTATATATTATGTCTTTTAACCAATGATAAGATCTACTGTGTCACACAAGACACCTAATCATCTAACTACATAATATAAATGGACAAATAATGCACAACAAAATATAACCAAAACATAAATCGATATATTAACTGGGAAAATGTACAATACAAGCATAGCTTATGTATTTAACTCCAACAGCTCCTGCTCCTACTCCAAAGCCAAATCCAAAGGCATCCCTGTTGGGAATTGTTTAGGTGTTTAATCCAATTAAACAGCAGAATCCTAAACACTAAGGATCGGGTCTTAGTGTAAACGTTTAGCATAAGGCATGGAACCATCATCCTTATGTAGCTAAACGTTTAGGATTCCGCTGTTTAATTGGATTAAACACCTAAACAATTCCCAACAATCCCCTGCTGCATCTACTTCTACTCTAAAGCCAAAACCTTCCCCTGCTATCGCAGACAAAAAGAGAAAAGCTGTACAAATTGTGGAAGTCCATAACAAAGAGGAGAAACAACAACCAACAAAGAAACAAAAGAAAAATCAAGTTGTTGAAGTGAAATAGAAGAAGAATAAACCTAGGAGATTTCTTAACAGAACATCTCCTAAATCCTTGAGTACTTTGCTTCGATCCCTGAATGCCCAACAAAGAATTACTGTTCAAGAAGTTGGTTTGGGAAACGTGCTGCAACTCAGCTACAATTCTCTCCCAAATATCTTAGGAAAACGTCTCTTAATATTGCTAAACCCTATCAACCTGATGTTACGGATTGAAGACAGCAACATCCACATTGAGGAAGAAGATGTAAATCTTGTTCTCAGATTCCCTACCGGTACTATTGCAATAGAGCAATACATTTTCAAAGAAGAAAGTGCAGAGGACTACGAAAGAGTAACAAAAGCTTACGAAGATAGACATGGGGGTCAAAGGCCAACTCTTTCTCAACTACGGGAATACATAGCCACCCATGACTACCATGACCTTGCGTTCATTCAAGATTTCATCATTTATATGGTGTCCACATTCATCAACAGCTATGGCACTGAAATATGCATGTATAGGTTGCTAAAGTCTCTCCAGAACATTGAGAATATCAAAAAGCTCAATTAGTGTAAATATACTATATAGTCGTTGGTGGATGGCCCCAGGAAATACATCAGAAAAGATAGCACGAAAATGCCACATTTCTGTTGTCCATTAACATTCCTAATTGTAAGTATTCTGTTTCAAATAGTTTAACTACTTATGTATGATAGATGTAATCTTTTTTTATATATGATATAATTATATGTTTTTGATGATATAAATATATATTCATTATGTTATTGTTGTAGCTGTTGTATGTTGACTGGGTAGTATATGCAGTTCGTGACGATATTCAAAGGAACATCCCCATATTCAAAAACTGGAGTCAATAGATACTTTTTGAAAGGACAATCGTGGAAATAGATATGGGTGGTTTTGCCAAAGGTCATGCAAGACCAAGGCCATGTAAGACCAAGGCTAAATCTCATGGGATCACATTCAAGCCCACCACCAAGTTCAAGTTCAAATTCGTCTCACAAAAAGGACGAAAAGCCAACTCCTCCTCCCAGTCCTCCTTCCTCACCAGATAAGAGAGATAAGATAGACTATTACACTTGACCCTGATATAAACTCTTTACAACATTATATAATCTATTATACCAGCAGATATAATGCCAATGTTTTTAATGCAGGAAGAATAGGACAACATTCAAATCATGAACAGAACAACAACTGCATGGGCCCATGCAGTGAGGGATTTTATGAGGTTGTGGCGCAATGTTGGTGGAATGAGAAATGAAAGTGCTGCAACAACATTCAAGATAATTACAACAACGCTTGGAAATCTTTTCGACACATTCTAGCATATGACCTCAAAACCAGTAAATGAAACATCATCGTCCACACCTTTGAGAGCTTTTCACACCATGTTATCCCAAGATTTCAAGTTCTTGACTAAAGTTGTGAAATTAATGGATGAATTGGAAGGAGAACGTAAAAGAAGGGCAGCGAAATTCACCCCACCATTGTTTGACCTCAACATCTCACAAGACATTGAGAATTTCAAAAACCAGGAAAAGCATAAACAAACAACCAAAGAAAGGAAAGAGAAAAAAAAAAAGAGAAGAGAATAAGGAAGAAGACAAACAAAAGAGAAGAAGACAAACAGACAAAAGAACAAGCAGATGAAATAGCAAATGAAATTCAGGAAAATTTGGAAAAGGATCCCAAATTCTATGACCTTTCAGATATAGATGATGATGAAATTGAACAAGTAATGAACTCTGCAGTATCATTGGCAACACGTCCAAAGAAGCTGAAAGAAGCTGAATATTGATGATTTGGAACCAGAATCAGCAAAGAAATTGTCCGCATTGAGAAAGTAAGTATGACATTTTCAATTATATAAGCATTATTACATAATTGATATTAAAAATACTAATACTGGTTTATATAATTTCATAATTTACGGGTTCATAAATGATGAACCAGATAACTCGATGCAGACAACCACGATCAAGGAAAACCAAGCCAATAGAAATAAAGAGCTCCTTGTGGCTTTACGGTCAGATTATTATGTCAAACTTTATCCTGGATCAAAACTGAAACTGACACACAGAGAAAAGCTTTTCACTAATTTCCTGTGGCTGAGCAACAATAAAGAGAAGGGAATCAATGATCGGTAATAAATTTATATAATTTTTTCTAATTGTGTAAACTCATGTTATACTTGATATAATATAATGTTAGCAATGATAAATAATTCTGTTTTGCAGTGATACTATCTTTCAATGTGTTTCTTTCTTTTCAATGGATAGAATGGATTTCAGAACAATTGTGCCAAAAGAATGGTTGTAAATTAGTGTAATTGAATCATGGGTGTACCATTTAAGCAACAACCCAGAAAGACAAAAAGAGAACCCAAAAAGATTCTACTTGCCATGCAAATTTACAGTAAGCTAAACATCTATAATGCATATCATTCAATACATATGCCTGATATATAAACACCTTCTGTTTTTTATATAAACAAACATAATGCAAGATATAATCATTTCTCATACTTATATATTTGAACATCTACTACAATGTAGAATCAACTGTCAAATAATATTGAAAATTTCTGAAAGAATATGCAAATGCAAAAGCAGAAGAAAGCAAGTATGCAAGAGGGAAGAAAACAACCAAAAAGCCTCAACAAGTACAAGGATTCCAAGAAGAACCACCATTGGAACAATATGACGGCAAGATAGATCCTGAAATCCTTGAAATATGCAAGAACAATTTCAACGAAACTTTGAAATCTTGCAAAAGAGACATGAATACATTTAATACAAAATTGGTAAGAAATTCAATATCAATATTTAATCCATTGACATTAACTAACAAATAATATTTTCCAAGCAGGTGTTCTTTCCAGTTCTTGCAAGATTGCACTTTTATGTGGTTTGTATAAATGCAACTCGAAAGGTGGTTACAGTTATGAACAATAAGACCACTAAAATACCCTAGGATATAGTACAAAAATATGCCATTTCAAATTGTAAGTACTATTATAAACTATTCATATTTTATATATAAACTCTACTTTCTTCTGATATAATGTAACCATACTTAATTTTTACCCCCACAGAGAGATTACTTTGCAGAGGTTGTCGAAGGCACTCCAGCAGCAAACATTTTCAGAGATATCAAGTCTTATGACATAGAATTTTCGGTCCTTGCATAGCAATATGATAACAACAATACTGATTGTGATATAATCACAATGAGATACATGAAATGTATAAAGGCCAAACAACAGCTAGTTGGGATAGAAAACTAACATTTGCAACCCTTAACAATCACAATCTTAACGAAGCATTTGATATATTGAGGATAAAGTATGCATATGCATTGATAACGAGTGATGCCAATAATATGAAAGAAGACCTCAAGATAACGATAGAAAATTATTATATCTAAATCAAGATGAATGTTTGTTACTTACTGAACAGTAGTAGCTATTAGGGAATAGATTAGTTTAGCTAGTTACTAATATTAGTAGAAGTAGTGAAATATAGTGAAATGGATATTTCTAACGAATTGCAGTTTTTTCAATTTCATTAAAACCTCTTCTTCTATTATTTACAGTTATTGTTTATTTACATCACTAAAAAACATATATTATATCAACCTTCACTCCTCTTTATATACCTATAGACACAATGTTATATCAATACCAAAATATTATTATAAACTTCACTTTCCTTTATAGCTAAAAAAATTGGTTAAAGTAACCAAAAAAAGTATTATATCAAACTTCACTTTGCTTTACATAACCAAAAAAGTAGTATTATATCAACCCTCCTAAACAACTGGATTCACGGAATTCCCATTAACATCACCATAACTCTCAGATAAAATTAACAAAACAGCTTTCCTTATTCGCACTGCAGCTGATATTGAATTCTTTTTCTTCCCCTTCGCTTTCATACACTGTTTCTCTACAATACTCTTTTCTCGAATGTTTCGAACAACTTTTGACCTCCTGCTCTTAGGATCTCTAACAACAGCATCATTTATTGATTCTTCAACCTCCCCCACATAAAAATAGCCAGCTTCAGAAATAATCGACTCTCTAGCCAAACCAAAATGCTTATCAAGGATACCACTAGCAATCACACTAGATTGTGCACTGATAAGTTTTGTCATGCCTGTCAAATTAATCCGAATTCGCTTACGGACTACAAAAATTTGCAGCAGTAGTGGTTTCGGGTCGAATCCCAAAGGAGTCTGATTTAACTCTAATTCCTAACTTGAACGATTGAATGTCGTGAATTAAACAAAGACAAAAACTTGAAAGAGTAAAATAGGAATTCTGCAACAGAAGCTTGTTTAAGACTAGAATTTTAAGAAACGTAAGAAGTGAACTTGAATCTGAAATAACTTGAAGTTGAAATATTAAAAACAGAGTTTCGGAAATAAAACTGCTAAGGAAATTAAATAACACTGGAAAATTACTAACTAAAGAAAAGTAAAAGACTACTAAACTATTACTAATTCTACGTCCCTTTGCAGGGAATGGTTTTTTTTCTTTTTCTCAATACCTTTACTTATAGGCAAATAAAAAATATTTCAAATTCAAAACTAACTCAATCCCCCAATAAATCGTGATTTGATCAACAGAACAATATCTCATTCTTCCTTAAATCCTGCAACGATCAGCCCCATCAAATCTTGTAAATCTCACACTTCTAACTCTTTTCACCAGTACTTCTGCAATTTTACCGAGTCAAAACCCCTTCTACCAAAAATCATCCAGCCCGTCACTTTATCAATTCCATGTCAGCTCCACTCTTCAACTTTGCACTTTAGCCCCTTTTTAGCCATTTTTCCTTCAAAACTCCCTGCCACATACCACAAATCATAATTTAGCCTAAATCACCAAGAATCACATTAAATAGGTGCATAATAATAACAAAATTAATCCTAAAAACTAACTAATTATGCACCTATCAAATTCCCCCACACCAAAACCATGCTTGTCCCCAAGCATGACTCAAGAAGAAAAACCCAATAACACTTGGATCCTCAACATGCAATATATAAACAAGCAAGACTCACAATCAAATAGCAAACTTTTCACAGTGTCAAGCATTTGAAATGGTTATCTCTAGTTCCTCATAACTCCCCCAAATTCAAATGACAAGAAAAAGTGACAACCACCTCACCAAGTAGTCTCTCATGCACTCAAAAGTGTATATTGGGACATATCCTCTCTCAAATTCACAACATAGCACGTTTTTACCATAAGCTTGCCAATATATCATACTACCATTACTCAAATGAAGTCAATGCACAAATCAAAAGGACTTTTCACAGGATATAACGGGGCTTAGGACAAAAGGTTAGGATGAACAAAGAGAACACAAAAGGCTCAGTCATGAGAGAAAGTTACTACTTGATTGCCAACCTTCCACCATCTTACCAATGATGACCCATGCAAAGCAACACTAACTCACAAAGTTCACAAACTTGACTAATGCTCACTTTTCCATTTTTTCTCTCTTTTTTTTTTCTTTATTTCACTTTCTCTTGCATCTTGAGAGAAAGAACTTGTACTTTTTCTTTATTTTTTTTTCAAACACTCGCGCCTTTATTACTTAACATAGGCGACTTAACTTTTCCCTTTTTTTTTCCCTTCTCTTTTTTTCCTTTCCAAGAGCATACTAACCTCTTTGTGAACTAGCATTACCTTGCAATGTCCACCTTCGTACCACAAACCCAAGGTCAACAACCAAGCACAACTTCTCTCACAACAAGGTAGAAATAAGCAAGCTAAAACAGGCCTTGGTTTATTTTAATGACTTTTCACATCAAATGACAAGTCCAAGCTTCAAAAGGGTTCACTAGTGGTAATCAAAGAAGGTTGGAATTTTTAAAGAAAGCCAAAAGGGTTCATCCTAGTGACTTTATCATATTTGCACAATGAAAACATAAGCAACAATAATATGCATAACAAGGCAAGTTCTAGAATCGGCAACCATGTGTGAAAACACTCTTCAACAACAATTGAGCACAAAAAATTTTGCTCATATAAAGCTCAAACTTCACTTATCTAGGCTTTTTGCTCTCACTTAAGTAAGCATTTGTCAACTGAGTCATCACAAAGAACAAGTTATAACCATCCAAGACCTCATACTATTATTATTTTCTACTTTTCATGTTCATCTTACCTAATCACACATCGCATGTTAGTTTCCAAAACAAAGTAAAGAACTTCTCCCCACACCTAGACTCTAAACACAATAAAACAAAAAAAAACTCCCATAAACACACATAATCAAACAAACAACCCCCCCACACCAACACTCTACATTGTCCCCAATGTAGAAAAAAAAAAATAGGCATAAACAGGATCACAAAAACAAACACCACCAAGACAGAATAAAAATAAATAACTAAAACAAACAAAAGTTAGTAAGGGGAAGAGAAGTTTCTCTATGGTGGAGGAATTGGTGGTTTCAAGCCCACATGTGCACAAAGGGCGTGGAGATTGGAGTTCACTTCTCGAATTATTTTTTATTTATTTTGTTTTGAAGCCATTGAGCTAATCGTTCCTCCTCTAGTGGGCCCTCTTGGCTTTGGCCGTCATTCTCACCACTAATCAATTGCAAAAATAATTAAATCAGCACCCAAAAAGTTCAATCAACCCTCAAAGTAAAGGAAATTAACAAGAGAAAGATAAGGGAAGAAAAATTTCAGCCCAGGGCGAATGGAGAAGATGAGGTTGACAGCGGTGAGTGGTCGGGGTTGCGTGATTACGCCGGTAGTAGAAGTCAGGCGATGACCCAAGAGAGGGAGCAAAGCCGTCGGCTGACTGGAAGATTGCAGCGAGAATATCCTCAACACCAAAGTCGCCCCCCCCCTGCTGAGAACGTACGGTCAAAGGGGAAAAATATTTGGGTGTCACTGGTTTGCTCCAACGCTTGGCCGGATGGCGAAGGAGAAGATGGTGGAGCGGTCGCCGTACCCTGCGGATATTAGAGGTGGCCGATTGGAGAAGAAAAACTGTGATGGTGAAGGATGGTGGCGGCGGGTTTGGTTGGGAAGAGGGAGTCGGGCGCCGCTATTTGAAAACAAGAATGAAAACAAAAGAAATTAAGAACCCTAATTAAAAAAAAATGGAAAGGAAAAAGATTTTTTTTTTTTTTTTTTGTAAGTGTAAATGACATGGGCATGTCATAGGAAAACTTGTAATCTGCACAACTCCTTAAAAATTCCAATAAAAAGCAAAGAAAAACGTGGAAAAATCAAAGGCACTGACCTGGGCATGTCAGAGGAAAAATTATATTCTGCCCCATCCCTTAAAAGTCAAAGGAAAACTCACATGGGCATGTCAGAGGAAGAATTGTATTCTGCCCAAGCCTTCAGAAAATGCAAAAACCATTCGAACCTTTACCTGGGCATGTCAGAGGTAGAATTGTATTCTGCCCAAACCTTTAATTCCCCTCGAAATTCTCAGCTAAAAAAAAAAACACGTAAAAATACAATTAAAAGACTAAAAAAACTTTAAAAAAATTTGGGTTGCCTCCCACTTAGCGCCTTTGTTTATGGTCTTTGGCTAGACCACTTACGATCATTCATAGGAAGGTAAGGACAAGCTAATCTCCTCCACATTCGCTACTTCAATATTTTCAATGAAAGGTTTCAGTCTATGCCCATTTACCTTAATCAATTTACCTGACTCCATCCCTTCAATCTCAATCATACCATGGGGATAAACATTTACTACCAAGAAGGGTCCTTTCCATCGTGACCGCAGTTTACCTGGCATCAGTTTAAGTCTTGAATCATATAACAACACTTTTTGGCCTACAACAAACTTTTTCTTGCGAAGAAAACTATCATGCAGGAGTTTGGTTCGCTCCTTGTACATTCGGGCATTGTCATAAGCCTCCAACCGTATTTCCTCTAATTCCTGCAGCTGCAACTTCCTTTCTACACCACTTGCCTTAGCATTCATATTACACATTTTAACAGCCCAAAAAGAACGATGCTCAATACTAACAGGCAAATGACACAACTTACCAAATGCTAACCTATACGGTGACATTCCAATGGGAGTCTTGTATGCAGTTCGGTAGGCCCAGAGTGCATCGTCCAAACGCCTGCTCCAATCCTTGCGCCCAGTATTCACTGTTTTCTCCAAAATATTCTTTATCTCCCGATTAGAAATCTCAGTCTGACCATTAGTTTGTGGATGGTATGCTGTAGAAACTCTGTGATGAACACCATATTTCCTCATCAATGCTTCCATGGTCCGGATACAAAAATGTGTCCCTTGATCACTAATAATTGCTCTTGGCACCCCGAACCTACTAAAAATGTTAGTCCGAAGAAAACCTGAAACAACTTTAGCATCATTAGTCCGGGTGGCTTTTGCCTCCACCCACTTTGACACATAATCCACAGCAAGCAAAATATACAAATTACCAAACGAGCTTGGAAAGGGTCCCATAAAATCTATTCCCCACACATCAAATATTTCACAAAATAATATTGGAACTTGAGGCATTTCATTACGAAAAGAAATGGTACCCATCTTTTGGCATCTCTCACATCCCTTACAAAAGTTATAGGTATCTTTAAACAAAGTATTCCAGTAAAATCCACTATGTAAAACCTTCCTTGCTGTCCTTCTAGGTCCAAAATGACCACCACAAGCAAAAGTATGACAATAAGCAAGAATCGACTCAATTTCATTCTCAGGTACACACCTTCTAATCACCTGATCTGACCCTATCTTCCATAAATAAGGCTCATCCCATAAATAATATTTTGCTTCACTTCTCAACTTATTTCTTTGAAAAGAACTCAATTCAGGTGGGAACTTATGAGTAACCAAATAATTCACAATATCAGCATACCAAGGTTCCTTACCTCTTTCCTCCTGTAAAGCCCATAAATGCTCATCTGGGAATGCCTCGTTGATGGCTACTCTTTCTTCCTCAACTGTTATTCTACTCAAATGGTCTGCCACCGAATTGTCAGCCCCCTTCGGGTCTTTAATTTCCCAATCAAACTCCTGAAGTAGAAGTATCCATCGAATCAATCTTGGCTTTGTTTTTTTCTTCCCTAAGAGGTACTTCAACGCTGCATGATCAGAATAAACAGTTGTTTTAGTACCTAATAAATAAGATCTAAATTTTTCAAACGCAAAAACAATAGCCAAGAGTTCTTTTTCTATAGTGGTTTAGTTGTATTGAGCTTCATTCAACGTTTTGGAAGCATAATAAATGACATGACACGTCTTCCCAACTCGCTGCCCCAACACTGCGCCGACTGCATAGTGGCTAGCATCGCACATAAACTCAAATGGCAACTCCCAATTCGGAGGTTGGACAATGGGTGCTAATGTGAGCAACCTTTTTAAAGTGTTGTATGCTTCCTTGCATTCTTCCCCAAACTCAAAAGGAACTTCATTTTGCAACAATCTTGTCATTGGTTGTGCTAACTTTGAGAAATCCTTGATGAACCTGCGATAAAAACCTGCATGTCCAAGGAAACTACGCATCTCTCTCACATTAGTTGGGAAAGACAATCTAGCAATTAAATCCACTTTTGCTCTATCGACTTCTATTCCTCTCTTAGAAATCGCATGCCCCAAAACTATCCCTTCCTTAACCATGAAATGACATTTCTCATAATTAAGTACTAAGTTAGTATTAATGCAACGTTCTAACACATGCTTCAAATTCTCTAAACAAACATCAAAAGAACTGCCATAAACCGTAAAATCATCCATAAAAATCTCAATGCAATTCTCAATCAAATGTGAAAATATGCTCATCATGCAACGTTGAAAGGTACTAGGAGCATTACACAATCCGAAAGGCATGCGACGATAAGCAAAAGTTCCGAAAGGACATGTAAAAGTGGTTTTCTCCTGATCTTCAGGAGCCACAACAATTTGATGATAACCCGAAAATCCATCAAGAAAGCAGAAAAATTCTTTTCCAGCTAATTTCATAAGCATTTGATCAATAAATGGAAGTGGAAAATGATCTTTCCTAGTGGCTGCATTTAATTTCCTATAATCTATACACATTCTCCAACCACTTTGCATTCTCATAGGCATAAGTTCATTATCACCATTTTTAACCAAGGTAAAACCAGAATTTTTAGGGACAACATGCACAGAACTCACCCAATTACTATCCGAAATGGGAAAAATAATTCCTAACTCTAATAATTTTAAAATCTCTTTAAGAACTACCTCCTTCATTGCAGGGTTCAATCTGCGTTGTGGGTCACGAACCGCCTTAGAGTTAGGCTCTAATGAAATGTGATGCATGCAAACAGTTGGACTGATGCCTTTGATGTCTGCTAATGTCCACCCTATGGCCGTCTTATGCTTCTTCAGCATTCGGATCAATTTATTCTCCTGCACTTCTGTGAGGTCATTTGCAATAATCACCGGCAGGGTACTATTCTCACCTAAGAACACATATTTCAGATGTGTAGGTAAGAGTTTGAGTTCCAAGGAGGGCGCCTGCAAGACAGAAGATAATACTAAATTAGCACCCTGAAATCCCTGCACCAACTTATTTGATAACGAAAGTTCAGAGTTCAATATTTTTCTATCACTTCCTGCTGTAGCCTCCATTGGTAAATTTGCCTCCATAAGAATTCCTTCTCCAAGCTCATCCTGCAACCAATTCTTTTCCACATGCTCTTCCACACACTTATCAATAATACTTATATCATAAATAGATTCAACATCCTCCGAATAATCCATGGTATTATAAATATCAAAATCCATAGAAAAACCATTAACCCTGAAAGTTACCATTCCTGAATCAACATCAATTACAGTCTTGGCTGTTTTCATAAATGATCTGCCTAACAACATAACAGCTTCACTAGGTGAGATGTCATTGCCCATATCAATTATATAAAAGTCCACTGGAAAAACAAACTTATTGATTTTCACCAAAACATCTTCCATTATCCCCTTAGGACGCGTAGTTGACCTATCTGCCAATTGAATTATTACATTCGTAACCTTCATAGGTCCTAAGCCTAGATAATTAAATGAGGATCCTAAATCCAACATGGCTCTTCTAACCAATTTATTACTTATTATGCAGGATATTGCAAATATACCTGGATCGGAGCATTTTGTGGGTAGTTCAAGTGGTTCACCTTGTATGACGGTTGACATAATTTGTCCTACCTGTTCCTTCCCTTTCTCAGGTTTCCTTCTCCTCGTGCATCTTTCCTTTAAAAATTTGGCGTATCTTGGCATGTGATCAATTGCCTTCAGAAGAGGAATATTAATTTCTACCCTGCGAAATATTTCAAAAACTTCTTTTTCCTCTTCTTCCTTCTTAGATTTCTTAAACCTGCCAGGAAAGGGAACATGAGTTAGAACATTATGGTCATCCTGTTCAACTTCAGCTCTTACCTCTTTTTCTTGGGGTGGTGTCTCTGCTGATTTCTGAATTTTTGGAACCTCATTCTGCACTTCTCTCCCACTGCGAAGCGTCATGGCACTCACATTTTCCTGTTTAGAAAGGGATGTTCCTGCTTCTGTTTCGCTCACCCTACGGGCCAATTGTGTAAATTGTTTTTCCATGTTCTAAAAATTAGCCCGAGTTTCCTTCTGGAAAGCATGAGTGCTTATGGCCAGGTTCATAACTATCTCCTCCAGATTCATGTTGGGTTTTTGAGACACTGAAGGAAGCTGATAGGGCTGCCTCATTGCTGGAGGTTGGTATGCCTGAGGTTGTTGAAATCCTGGCGGCCTAAAATTTGAATTGGGCTCCCTCCACCTTGAATTATTCTGCGTTGGGTATTGATCATATCTCCCCTGGGGCTGACCAAGGTATCCTCCAACTTGGTTGACTTGCTCATTTGGCTCATTCCTAATGGCGGGGCATGCATCTGTGGCATGTCCAGGCATCAAACATATCCCACAAGCCTTTGCCTGTCGTATTTAACCTACAGCCAATTGACGTACTAAGTCAGTTAAAGCGTCAAGTCGTTGGTCAATTGAACTGGTACTTACCTCAGAAACAATTTCTCTTCTAATCCCGAATTGCTGTGCATTGGCTGCCATGTTGGAAATCAAAGTTTTAGCTTCAGCAATGGTTTTGTTCATCAGGGCGCCACCGCTTGCTGTATCAATATTGCTCCTATCTCCATCTAAGAGCCCCTCATAAAAGTACTGTATCAGCATTTGTTCAGGGATTTGATGCTGGGGACAGCTGGCACACAGTTGCTTGAATCTCTCCCAGTAGTTATGCAAAGTCTCTCCCTGATGTTGACGAATTCCACATATATCTTTCCTGATATGTGCAGCCCTCGATGCTGGAAAAAATTTCTCCAGAAATTGCCCCTTGAGTTCATTCCATGTGGCTATCGATCCGGGAGGTAGATTATATAACCAGTCCTTTGCTTTATTTGCAAGTGAAAAAAGGAAAGGCCTGTAATTTTACCCGTTTCTCTGTAACCCCTTGGTGCCGAACTGTTGAGCAGACCACGTGAAACTCTTTCAAGTGCTTGTGAGGGTCTTCACCTGCACTGCCATAAAAAACCGGTAATTAGTGAATTGTTCCAGATTTTAATTCAAATGGAGGAATATTATCAGGCAAAGCAATGCATAAAGTTTGATTATTGATATCAGGTGTTGTCAACTCCCTTAATGTTCTTGCAGCCATGGAAACTTCTTCTTCAAATTCCGACTCGTTCCTGGTTGAGCTAGAGCCAATGGTATCGTTTGAAGAAGATGGCGAATTGCTGGAGTTTTTCTTCGTCTTTGTTTCTCGCCGATTTGCTCTAGCCAATTTCTCAATCTCTGGAATATATGTTAATTTTCCTGTACGGGAAGAACGCACCATAAACCAGGAAAAGTAACAAAAATGGGGGGGTATGGTATCGTGAAATAAAAAAAAGGAAAATTATTGATGCAAAGAAAATTAACGTTTAGTAATAACAAGATAAAATTAAGATCAGGACTAATTATGCTACTAATAATGGTAAACAATAGAGAAAAACCACAAAAATTAAACCTAAGGAAAATAAAATTAAATTAAATTAAAATCAAAAGAACAAAAACAAAACAAAAGGAGATCACCAAAAATTTGAAGACGTAAAATTTTGTAAATAGTAAAAGGAAAACAAAAAGATATATATTTTTTCAAAGCTAAAATTCACAATCGAAAATAAAAGTGAAGAGATTAAAATCATAGAAAACACATAATCAAATTAAGAATCAAAATACTTGACTCCCCGGCAACGGCGCCAAAATTTGATAAGTTTTGTCATGCATGTCAAATTAATCCGAATTTGCTTACGGACTACAAAAATTTGCAGCAATAGTGGTTTCGGGTCTAATTCCAAAGGAGTCTGATTTAACTCTAATTCCTAACTTGAACGATTGAATGTCGTGAATTGAACAAAGACGAAAACTTGAAAGAGTAAAATAGGAATTCTCAACAGAAGCTTGTTTAAGAATAGAATTTTAAGAAACGTAAGAAATGAACTTGAATCTGAAATAACTTGAAGTTGAAATATTAAAAATAGAGTTTCGGAAATAAAACTGCTAAGGAAATTAAATAACACTGGAAAATTACTAACTAAGGAAAAGTAAAAGACTACTAAACTATTACTAATTCTACGTCCCTTTGCAGGGAATGGATTTTTTTCTTTTTCTCAATGCCTTTACTTATAGGCAAATAAAAAATATTTCAAATTCAAAACTAACTCAATCCCCCAATAAATCCTGATTTGATCAACAGAACAATATCTCATTCTTCCTTAAATCCTGCAACGATCACCCCCATCAAATCTTGTAAATCTCACACTTCTAACTCTTTTCACCAGTACTTCTGCAATTTTACCGAGTCAAAACCCCTTCTACCAAAAATCATCCAGCCCGTCACTTTATCAATTCCATGTCAGCTCCACTCTTCAACTTTGCACTTTAGCCCCTTTTTAGCCATTTTTCCTTCAAAACTCCCTGCCACAAATCATAATTTAGCCTAAATCACCAAGAATCACATTAAATAGGTGCATAATAATAACAAAATTAATCCTAAAAACTAACTAAATATGCACCTATCATGCACTTCTAATCAAATCCAGAAATTTTCTGCTCATTTCAGCCCTCCAAACAGAAGCACAATCTCCATCATTTGTTCTTCCTGGACTATCAACAATACAATACCGACCAACAGTAGCACTCTTAGTCCACTCTTCAAAATATACTTGTCCAGAATTCTCTATCAAAAAATAAAAATTTATGAATAATAATATCAAATTATATCAAACAGTAACATGTCATTATTAATACACAACACAAAAACTTAAAAAAAACTCACAATTACCTGGAAACAACCAATAAGGTACAAAATCCACAAAGCATATGAACATAAGAAACCAACATCAGAATACGTCTTGCAAGTGCACGTTACCGAATCATCATTCTCATCAAAAAGTACAACATGTCGAAAAGATCATATTCAAGCCTCCACAACTCATATGTATACACACCATTATCAGTACTCTTCAGCTCATGTTCGTATTGCAAAATTTTCACAAAATACTCTTCAAAAATAAGAAACGCTTCAATTGTATAAACTTCATTAGCATGTTTCAACAACAAACTATTTGGAGTTGGAGTATCAACTTTCCCTCTGCATATAAAATCTTCACAAAATTCATTATTTCGCCATTCATTCACAACATCAACAAATTGTTGATAGAAATCAAAAAGACTAGCTGTCTTTGACAACTTCCTTCATACCGAACGATTGGTAGTTTCACATCTTTGATAAGAGAGTGCACCTCCAGAAAAATAATCTTTACTAAATGTTGGGCACCATTTTTCTCTAGTACAATATAATTTGTCAATCCAAGTGTTACCACTGCAATTATATTTATCCAATATACTCCCAACAAAAATATATATATTCTATATCAAAACAATGATTAATTTATATCACTATAAACATAATTTTATATCAGTTTATATCAACTAAAATAATTAAAAAAAAAACATACCACTTCCAATGAAAATCAAACTCCACTTTTGTAGAAACATGTTTCAATAAAGTTTGAAACACATCAACAAAACCCTCCCGCTTTCTCAAATCAGGTATATTGCTGATAGAATTCTTCCCTATATGCCAAGTACATAAACGATGCCTTACTGCTGGAAAAAATTCACGTATACTAGCAGCCATGGAGAAAGCTTGACAGTCATCAATGTCACAGGTTGCATACCACCCATTGATCTCAAAAATGTTCTAAACAACCAAATAAACGACTCCACCTGCTCATTCTTCATAAAACCAATACCAAACATCACATTCCGATTATAATTATTCATACCCACAAAAGGATTGCATATCATACCATAATTATTTGTACGATATGTCGTATCATGCACCAACAATCTCCAAAAAATTCATAATCCTTCTTGCTTATTAATATCCAAACTTATTGATAATGCGATACAAGAAAATGATGTTATTGCTTCCGATAAAGGTAATTGTTTAAAGTTACGTTAATTGTTATGTTGGTGAGATTAACTGTTTTTGCTATATTAACTGTTTTTGTCTATAGTCGTTTTTTTCCCCTGTGATATTATACACTCAGGGTATGCACAATTATGGTGGAAGTGTATACAACTAGTACTCTTCAGTACGTTTCTATGGGTAAGTTACTTATGAGGTATTGTTTTGTTTTGTTTGTCTTATAAATTATGGTGAACACACTATAAGTATACTTAAGCTTATCTATGCATTGTCTAATGTCTTATGCATTTGAATAAGCTTATATTGTAGTGTGTATAGTATGGTGAATATACAAAGGCATTGTATTTCTAGTACACCTGAGCGCTCGTCTCTACTATTCTATGTTTGGTTCCAGTACCTTGCTTACAACATACTTGATTGTGTTATTCCCATGGTTAAGGCCAATGGCAGGTTCTGATATATGTTATTTGGTACCTTGTTTGCTTAGGTGAGTTCATTTGAGGTTTATCGCTTGTTAGGTTATAGAAAAGACCGAAAGAACAGTTCTGATGAAGAGAATTGTCAAGGAATGTTTCATAATGTAAGAGTTCCAATCAAGTTTGAAAAGGGCTGTCAAATATAAAGATTCTCATAAGTGGGTTTGCAAACCTCCCAAGGCAAATTTAAAGTCCAGTTTCAAGCCATATGGACAAAAGCAAAACAAGGACAATATGTGGGATGGATTATTAACCATGGCCTGAAACGAAGTCAAGATTCAGGGAATAACAATATCAAAATTCATCCCCTCCTACTTCAGGGTTCAAGCTGCAGGTTTAACAATGTTTCAATGCCTCCAATTTCAAAGAACAAGAGGTTGAGAAAATTTCAGCAATCAGAAAGCAAAAGTCATGAGTTCAGCAAACTTAAAGGACCAATACGATCAAAGACAGAACGAATTGAATTTAATGCCAAGATTTGGCCAACACAGATTCAAAGTATAACCGTTTCCAAAAGTTCTTTGGTCAGAAGACCTCAACTGTTCCTAAGCATACTTTTGGTCAAGCTTGATTCACCTTTACTGTTACTTTTTTTTTTTTTTTTTTCCACTCACGTTCGAGTAGATTAGTCAGTAATAACTACGAATTTAGCCTTTACGCAAATTCATAGGTTATACCTTTAGTAAAGTAGATATGACCCTTACCATAGTATTTTCCGTAACCAAATGGTTCTTGATCTTTTTTTTTTTTTAAATTTAAAACCGTAAAGGGAAGCCAATCCTTGGACTGAGTTAGGAGATGTACAAACTAATTTTGAAAGCTGATTTTCAGTTTAAGATTCAATTTCTTGGATTGAAATCTTGATTTGGTTCAGGTTGTTTTCAACCCACGTTTCGAGGGATCAGTTATCTCAACTGGTTTTAACAACCATACACAACATCTTTAAACAAATTCATCAGCTACATAACTTTAGAGTGCAGTCAAGTCTTGAAGAGGTAATCAAGTGTTGAGATTTTTACAAGGGGTCTTCAAACTCCCAAAGACAAGCTGTAAATTCACTTGCAGGCCATTTCAACCCAAGAGGAATCAAGGTGATAAGAAGTAAGATCAGTTGTTATTCATGTCCTGGAAGAAATCAACAGTTTCAATGCCAAAGAACAAGAACACTGAAGAAAAGATTGAATAAGTTCTTTGGACCAAAAAACACTTACTGCATGGTTTGAATCAAATTTCAAGAAAAATCAAGAACCAAGGATTATGGTTCCAACTTCCATTTGGAAAGACTAAAAGGGTTGAAAACAAAACGAATCGGAATTGGTAGAATGACATGACCAAACCTGAGTTCAAAGATTCCCATATTTAAATTCCAGCAGCCCAAAGAGACTAGCAGCTTTCAAGGATACTTTGGGTCAACTTGGTTCTTCTCTTTTTTTTTTCCCCCTTTTTCTTTTCCCAACCCACATTTCAGGAATTAATCACTTGAATTAATCAACCCACACTTCCCTTAATTTCACGATTTTTCCTTAATTCTTCCAATCACCAAACCAGCTAAACAACGTATTATGCATGCAACACATAAAACAACTTAAACCAAAGTAATTGAACTAAGGTTCTAACCTGATAAAACACATGTTTACTACCCAAAACACGTTTCATTTATTAAAACTTTTCCATGTCTTATAGGTTATTAACCTATTGCTTTGATACCACCTGTAACGACCCCGAAGCAGGTCGCTACCCGAATCAGAACACAAGTTGCACAATACTAATTATCAAAATCAAACATTATAGTTGATAAACCAAAGTAAACTAAACTAAACAAAAGGTATAGTCTAATAAGCCAAAACCCTCCTACAAAAGGCTAACCCCCAAAATTACAACTCCAACAAAAAGACAAACTCTAGTCTTCCTCTTCCAAAGCCTGACTCTCTCCAACAGCCACCCCAAGGTCTCTCGCCTAGGTTGCTCTTCCAACGGGTACCTGGGAAACAGCAAAATAAAAGCATGAGTATGCTAAGCATACTCAGCAAGGACTTCCCACACAGAACAAGTACAACCAAGCCTGGCAAACACACCGATACAAACAGGCTCAAGAACGTACTGGCAATACAACGTACTCTCACTACAACCGCACATATCCACAGAATCCAAACCAAGTCTGCCTGATCACCATGTGGAAAAGCCAGAAACAGAGTCACAAATCTCACCGTGACCAAAACTTCGTCCACCATACTTTCGTCCTGACATCCCAGGACTGTCAAAGTATAACCTGTACAAAATCACTGGACGGCATTTGGCCCTAATCCCAGTCATGCCCACTGGCGAAATGGAGGTCGAACAGGAGAGGATCATCAAAAGTACACACACAACCAAGTACATAAAGTAACAAACAGTAAACATCATGCCAAGTCACATGTATCAGTTATAACCTACAAAACAGCAGCCACAGCTCACATAATCCAACACCAGCCAGCAATACAAACCAATACATACAAACATAATCCTAGGTGCCGGCAAGGCCATAATGTTCTAGCATATTCATAACCATAAATGCGGTAAACATAGAATAACTGTTTCCCAAGTTCAACCCAAGTTATATATAAAAGTCTTTTGAGCTATTACATATAATCCGGGGTTGAACAAGACAACATATAAAGAGAAAGTCACTCACCTAGCTAGAACCATCTGTTGTGAGGATCCAACTCCAGGAAGGATCTCCATAAATCTCCAAATCATGCCAAATACCTAGACAATATCAACCACGCATAACTCTCATCAATATACCATCCATAAGATACTTGAGAGTCCATGCAAATCCTAGGCCTATATGATCCTATTATGTCCCAAACCAACAAAGTGCCTAAAGGGAAGAAGATTCCATTTAGGAGAGCTCATCCCAAGCGGAATCTCACCTCCCTTTACTCACCCTTGACCTGAAGCAAATGCAAGACTACTCCTACCCTCCACACAGTTCAAAGCCCTAAGTTATGCATCCCTAGTATCAGCAATAACCTAAACATAATATTAACTATGAACCTCCAGCATGCATAACCATTACCAATAATAACAAAACCTAATGGGTTATAGAATTTACCCTCAAGGTCGCCGGCAGAAGGGCTTGAACCGCAAGAGAGAACGGCGGCCAGCGGCGTCAGTATCGGCCGGCCAAGCTCCGGCGATAGGCAAGTGGGGAATCCGACCGAAGGGTTTGCACCGGAGGTGAAAAAGACCCGTTTGGTGATTGTTGCAACTTCAGAATGCGCCGGGAACCAGAGTTCCCCACCCCCGGCTTATTTCTTCTATTCATTTTCCTTTCTTCTTTTTCTCTCTCCCCGTTACACCACCTCCAAGCTGGTTCTTCACGGCCGCCCCCGTTCCAGCCAATATGGTACCGTTCTCGGCCGTCCTAACCCATGAAAATGTTCCCCACACTCCATAGAACAAAACCATGTCTTCGTTTCTCTATTTCGTGTTCGTTTTCTCTCTCCGCGAATCTTCTTTTCCCGCCGACCTTTCACCAATGATTCATCCCTTTCCGGCCAATATTTGGGTCGGTTCACACTACTAAAAGATCCCCCATGGTCCCTAGAACAAAACCCCTCCATTATATTTGCATTTTGGAAGAGTTGGAGTGAGGTTGGTTTTTGGAAACCCTAAACCGCCACTTCCCCGCCTCGAACCGCCATTCTCCGGCATCTTCTTGGGCTACCGACACCTTGCATGGACTCCTCTCCTTCAGAGCTTCAAAATCCACCCAGAATCTTTGCATTTTGGTGACCGGAAAAACTGCGCCGCCACCGGACCACTGCTCGACGGTTTCCCACTTCCTCCAGTTGTCGGTCGAAGCCTCCTTTCTTCGACTCCAGCCTTATTCTGAACTCGTTATGTAAACTGAGGGTTCTAAACTACTTATGTAAACTGAGGGTTCTGAACTACTTATGTAAACTGAGGGTTCTGAACTACTTATGTAAACTGAGGGTTCTGAACTACTTATGTAAACTGAGGGTGCTGAACTACTTATATAAACTGAGGGTTCTGAACTACTTATGTAAACTGAGGGTTCTAAACTACTTATCTAAACTGAGGGTGCTGAACTACTTATGTAAACTGAGGGTTCTGAACTACTTATGTAAACTGAGGGTGCTGAACTACTTATGTAAACTGAGGGTTCTGAACTACTTATGTAAACTGAGGGTTCTGAACTACTTATGTAAACTGAGGGTTCTGGACTACTTATGTAAACTGAGGGTTCTGAACTACTTATGTAAACTGAGGGTTCTGAACTACTTTTGTAGACTGAACTACATAAGTTCTCAGACGTGGTGCTAGTTGAAGTGGGCCTCATTTTTTGCCTTTTTGGTTTTTTTTTTTTTTTTTTTTTTGCTAGGAGTAGAAGTGTACTTTTACTCCTAGGAGTATGATATACCAACTGAACAATTGTACTTGCAATTCAGACCCACTTAATCTCTTAAGACTTTGAATTATAGTTATCAAACATACTTAATTATTAAGTACTTAATTAAAAAAATTTAATTCATTAAGTCAGAAACAAGTTGAGTTATCAAACGCCCTTAATCAATTAATTACTTAATCTATTTAGAATAAGTACTGAATTAGTTTATCAAACAGACCCTTAATCTTAATTGATTAAGTGCTTATTTGATTAAGAGCGTTTGATAACTCAACTTATTTCCGACTTAATGAATTAAGAGTTTTTCTAATTAAGCACATAATGATTAAGTGCGTTTAATAATTACAAATCAAAATCTTAATAGATTAAGTGGGTCTGAAATGAAAGTACAATTGTTAACCTGAAAATAAGTGATGTGTAAATTACTTATTGCTGAACTGAATTACTTACAATTTGTTCGTTTCTTCATTATTTATCATTATTTTTAGTATTTTCTTTAAATAATTTTCATTTCATTAAATATTTTTTCTAAAAAATATTTTTATCATTTAAATAAATAAAAAATATATTTTTGACGTGAGTTTTTAATTTTTTAATAAATTTTTATTAATTTGTGATATTTATTTTAATTAATATTTTATTTTTAAAAATTTTAAAAATATTTTTATTAGTATAATTTCATATTATTAATTAAATAATTATACATTTTAAAATTTTATTATATAAATGAAAAAAATATGTTTCTATTTTTTAAAAAAATGTAATTTAGTTCAAAATTTAAATATATTTAATTTTATAAACTTATTTTATAATTCAAAATTCATAGTTCGGAATTCAGATTTCAATATTGAGACTTCATACTTTCTAATTTTAAAAAATAAGGCTAACTTAATGAATTCAGTTTTCATCTGGAGTTTAGATTTCAGATATCAAATTAAGTTTTATCAAACGGACCCTTACTATTATTAGCTTTCTTTTATTGATATATGCCAGGAAACAAAAGAAACATAATAGCTAATAAAAACAAACAGATTATAAAGTTCGGAAAGGAGGATGTTTTAGACTTTGAAATATAAAGTGATGAACTCATATGTACCTACAAAGTTACTTTGGGAGAAAAAAAATATAAGAACAACAAGATCAACTATCCCAAAGCAAGCCAAAGATGCACAAACATATTAATACAACAAATATGTTTTTATAAAAAAACAGTTAAACATATTATTACTTGATATAAAATTTTATTTGACTTGATATGAAACCTTTTTTTGTGTGATATAAATTTAAATTTTACATGATATTAAATCTTGTATATTATTTTTTATATAATTTCAAGTTTTACATTATTTAATTATAAAATAAATAAAATAATATTTCAAAAATATTTTTATAATTTTTTTAAAAAATTCAAAAGTATTTAGAAAATATTGAATTATTTTAAAAAAATTTCAGACTCACAGAAGAAGGAAAAAAAAAAAAAAAAAAGAAAAACCGCCCAAACTCATGGAAATGAGAGAACCAAAAAAATGAAAAAAAGAAGTCGACATCACTCAAAGAGGAAAAAAGAAAAAAGGAAAATGCACATGCGCATGGGAGGGAGGAAAAAAAAAATACTGCACGTGCGTATGTGGCCTGAATAGTAAAAAAAATTATATTTTTAAGGTGTGTACAAAATATATGATGGTACTCTAACCCACAATATAATTTGGCTACGCTAAGGGGCAAAAATGAAATTGACAAAAAAAAATTTATTGAAAGGGTAATTAGATAACAAAATTTAAAATCTATCTTGATTAAAACTTCTATATGTACTTAGGGGTCTTCAATCGGGCGGATGCGATTTACATAAGTTATTCGGTTCGGATTACAATTTTAAAATATTTTTGAACCGCCCGGCTTTCGAACCAATTACTGTAGAATCCAAACCGAACCAACCGATTTAACTTTTTGATTTCGGTTCGGACTTTGATTAACCCGAAATTAGAAAAAACAAAATTTAAAAAAAAAAACCTAAATAGCTTCCACGTGTTCCACCCTAAAACCCAAAGCAGAACAAAATGCAAAAATCCCCAAATCAAAACACAAAAAAAAAAATTACTGAGATACCAAATCAATTCACAAAATTGATTTCTAAATCAAATCCGAAATAAAAATAAGTTAGAACAAAAGTAAATCACAAAATACATTCGAGAACAATGAAGAATAAATCAACCAATAATTGAACATCATGAACGATTCAACCTCATCATCAACATTCTAAAATAGGGATGCTACGGAAGGTGTGGCTTCAGATTACGATAATACGTTGGGGAAGAGAGATGCACTGAGGTTGTCGCTAGAAACCAAGAGAAGGTTGCGCTGGAAAGAGCGAGGATGAAGGAATGTTTCAATCGATTGGACGCAAAAGATCGGCGGCAGATGTGGCTGAGGGCTACGTTTGATTGGCGGCAGACAGAGGTGACTGATCTGTTGGCTGCGAACGTAGGCCGACAAAGGGAGCGGAGGAGAGGGCTAGACTGTGGACGGAGATTGGAGGAGATGAGGAGAACGGGGATTAGGAGAAGACCAAAGGTTGCGGCTGCTTGTTTTGAAAACAAAGAATAGTGAAACCCTAAAAATTGTATATATACATGGGGCTTATTCGGGTTTCGGGCTGTCTCCAAATAAGGAAATTGAATTCAAAACTGCTCCCAAAACCGCATATATTATTTGGGTATCCGTCCAAATAACTTGTTCACCCGCATAAACTAAATCGCTTTCTTTAAATAATACGGGTCAGACAGGTTGTTCGAATGGATCCAAATAATGAATTACATTTCTCAATTTGTGCGTGTTTTATATCTACATTATATAATATGAGTAATGAGATATTTAAAAGAAAATATTATTTAGGTGGTATTTTATAACTTAAATTATATGTTTTTTAAATTCGATCCACATGCCGTTTTTAATTTTCATAATATTTTTTATATTAAGTAAAATTTAATACTATTGCTAAGTATAAAATATATATATATGTTTATTAAATTATTTTAAATGAACCGAAAACACTTTTTTAAGACATAAGGAGAATTTTGTAATATAAATAAAAATAAAAAATTAATTTTGACAAAAAATAGTAGATTAATGAATGAATGTCTAATATGTATTATTTCATTTTAAAAAAAGGACATTATTAGGGTGAAACTATTTTACGTCGAATAAAGTAAATTTTTATAAAATTTTATTATGTAATATTTTAATAACAATAATATTTTTTTTATATATATTTATGCTTATAAATTTTTGTTATGTAATATTTAATATTAAATATTTTGCCCCTGGCTCCGCCCCTGAGCTATTAGAAGTAGTAGTGGTTGAAGTTTGAGAAGAGCAAAGGGTGAATGCATGGCAGTTTTGAGTAGTTGTGATATTAACAAAAACCAAATTGATTCATCAACCATGTAAGTTTTTGCTGTGATGTACAATACAAGAAAACAAAAAAGAGACTCGAGTTGAGAAATGTAATTTAAAAGAGCATGACATTGACAAGAATTTTGAGTGAATTCCAGATTTTGATGGGTCATTTACCTCTCCTCCTCCTGAGAGACTCGAGGATAGAGTGAGCAGTACAGTAAGCTAGGGCTTGAACAGTGACCATAGGATTCACACCTAATGCTGTTGGAAACACACTTGTATCTGCAACATAGAGGTCCTCAATTTCCCATGTTTCACCCATTGGGTTCACTGCTGAGGTCTTTGGATTGACCCCCATTCTACAACTTCCCATTTGATGTGCTGAACATATTGATGTTTCTAGGTCTTTCAATGACCTTGAACTTTCTTCTTTCACGAATTTATCAAACTCATTGTAGCTAACCCTTTTCACATTTATGCTCCTTCCTCCAATATGATGAGTTCCTATTTCTTCTGCTCCAGCGCACGCCAATATCCTAAGCACCTTTTCTAACCCGGCTTTGATATTTACTTCATCAATTTTGTCCATATTGTACGTTATTTCATGGGGGGATACTATTTCTCCACACCCTTTATCTCTTGCCAATGCGAATACATGTGCTGTCCTGGAAAACTTGCACATTCGATCTTTTATATCCCTGCCTGAAACCCATGGCATTAAGGCTGAAAACATCCCAGGGTGAAGTGCTGGTGTTTGAATCACCGCGCCATAGCCTGATCCTTCAAAGTTTGCAACAACTGTTGACATTGCTGTCATTATGCCCCCTTCATAACTTTTCTTCTCTGCTTCAGGCCATGGATCAATGACTGTATCGGGAAAGTATCCCCAACCCATAGCCACAGGATGGATGTGCAAGTTCTTGCCAATGTTTTGATTCTTTAAACCACTTTTTCTAAGCAATTCAGGAGTACTAAGAGCACCACAGGCTATAACTGTCACTTTTGATTTCACAATACAGATTTCTTCAACTCCCTGGTTCTGAAATTTGAATGCAACCCCAGTAGCCTGTTTTCTTCGCCTGTTGCTCTTCCGTTGATGCAACACTTGTATGGCTTCACACTCTGGAAGGATGGCACCATTACCTGAATTAACTAAATCCAGGAGCCATGTTTCCGATGTACCTTTTTTCCTTCCATCTTTGCATCCAAGGCAACACCAACCACAATAATGATCCGAGGGGGCATTTCTTGGTATATTTTGAACAGGATATCCTAATTCTTGACACCCTTTTCTCAAAACCATATTGTTAAAACCTTCATCATCGATATCAGATTGAACTCCCATTTTTTGGCACACGGCATCTAGAGCTTCAGTGTATAATTTACTGTCAAATAATTCTAACTCGTATATTCCACTCCATTCTTTAATAACATGGGGTGGTGTTCTGATTGAAGCAGACCAATTGACAGCTGATCCTCCACCAACAGTTGAACCAGCAAGAAACTTAACTTCCATTTTTTGGCTAGCCAATAAACCACTCCCAAGGTACATTTGATCCATTGTGGAGCCTTCAAGAAGTGAAAGATTGGTTCTTGCATAATAGTTTCCCTTCTCCAACACAACAACTTTGTAGCCGGCATTTGCTAGAATTCCAGCCACCACTCCACCACCTGAGCCGGAGCCTACTACAACAGCATCACATTTAATTTGGAATGATGGCCTCATGGACTTCCATTTCTGAAGAGGTGATGAAGCTGTAACGGAAAAACCAACACTTTGCAATCTCTCAAAGACCAATTGCTTTGGCCTGTCAAGACAAACTATCCCTTTATAAAGTGGTCCAAACAACTTATCTACACTAGTACTCCATTCTTCTTCTTCTTCTTCTTCTTCTTCTTCTTCTTCTTCTTCTTCTTCTTCTTCATCTTCTTCAGAGTCTAACATTTGCTTGAATGTTTTGATCCTCTGACTTCTTTTTTTGAAGTCTGGATCAGCTCCGCAATAACCTATTGCCTTCCATGACGGGTTCTCCTCCTTTTCATCAACCTGAAAATCGTCAACAATATGCAATAAGCTATATTTACCAAATTCCACATACTCTATATTATTTCTCATTCTCCATTTTTAAAACCCATTTTCTCTCTCTATAATATAGAATAATAGCTAAAATTCAGAGCGGCAAACTTTTTTTGGTATCTCCAATTCCCTTTTTTTCATCATTTATACACAAATTAATGTCTTCTACTTATATATCATCTTATTTCATTTTTAATAATTTTAAATCATATTGCAATTCTATTTTCTTCTTTTCACAAAAATTATTTTTATTTCTTATTTATATCTTATTTAAATAAGTTAATCATGTATTTTCGTTCATTCTTATATTAATTATTTTTTTATAAATTCAAACTATTTTTTAATTATATTAAAATATTTTTAAATAATAAATATTACATACCATCAAGGACAGTCATAATTTAATTTTTTAATATTTTAATATAATAAGTCTAGTACTCTAGATGTGTAATTAGTACTTTCTCAATTCTAATAGAACTCCTACATGTCATTTAAAAAGCCACGAAGGAGTAAAATTTATTCATCTTCCCATCTAAATAAGAATAACCAAAAGCCACTAAGAAACACATGCGCAATTTAAAATTGATAGATTTATATATTTTACTCCATATATTTCAAAATAATTTTGATTATATAATTAAATTAATATAATAAATAAATATAATTAATTTTTTTAGAATAAGATAATAATAAGATTCATGTGATTCATACCGTTGTACATCCTTTAAAGTTTAATAATAGACTAAATTCTCTATGAAACTATAAAATCATTACTTTATGAACACTTTCTACGGTCGAGATTTATAGGCAAGTGCCAAATTAAGAATTTAATTTCATATCCATTTTAATAATAAAAAATATGTTAAATTAAAATAATAATTTTATTAAATTAAAATAATACATGTATGAAACTATTTTTCTAACAGTGGATAATATAATAGGTTAGAGAAGAGATGCTAAAAAGTCAGAATGTACTACTCCATCAGGGAATTAATATATAGTCTTTTTTGACCTTTTTTTATTTATGTAATTTTTAACAGTCCTTTTATATATATATTTTTTACATCATTAATATATATTTTTTTTATCCTTAATTTTTCTTGTAGTCGGAAGCTCGATGAGACTGAGAGGTGGCGGAAACATAAAAATATGGTGATTAAAATTATGAGTGTATTTAGTAATTAAAAGTAAATAGGATAAAATTATGAGTGCATTCAGTAGGTTTGAAATATTTAAATTTTAGTTACTCCTCCGATTTTAGAATAAAAAATTTTTAGAGGATTTTTTTTTTAATAATGTTTTTCAGTATGGTGAATCCGTTTTGAGAAGCAGAATTAAATTGGTGATTGTTGGTGATCAATCCTTTTCCCATTTGAGGAAAATTTAGGAATGAATAGTTACTGAAAATGACCACTGTAATGCAATTCCACTGTCGGTGAGGTGCCGTGCGCATCATCCTATGTGCATTTATTACGCTATCCCAACATTTATTTTCGACGTATTGTCGTTTTATATTCAAATTATTTTTAATAAATTAAAAAATATTAATAATAATATTTAAATATAATATTTTAATATAAAATATAATTATATATTAAATTATTTAACTATCTTTAATCAATTTATTAAAAATATTTAAAAAATTTTATTTATAATTTTGTTCATATATATTACTTTAATCATAATTTTTATAAATTTTTTTAAAAAAAATTTATAAAATAAATAATAATAAGAAAAATGAAAGATAAACAATAAAAAGACAAAAAAAACGATATAACACTACCCTTTTTATATAAAATAAATTTTAAAATAAATACTTTTATTTTGTTAAAATGTAGATTTTGGTCACTCTTTTAAAAATTTTATTTAAAATCATTAACTTTTCAATTTTTTTCAATTTGGGCGACTCTGTTAAATAGTTCCGTTTAACTCTTGACGGAACTTTTTTTTAAAAGTTATTTTTGTATTTTCATTCAAAAATTAAAGAAAAATAAACTGACCCTCCTATTCTCTCTCCTCATCGTCTTCCTTCCCCTCTTATTCACCCGTCACTGCTTCTTCTCCCGCGGCAAACCAAAAATTCACCAAACCCAATAGCCACGCCACGAAAAATCATCACTATCCACAAACTTGTTCTTGCTAATGTCAAACACTGTGGCATTGCCGAATGCAATTAGGTAGTCACTTGAATTTTAACCAATTTTATTAACCACAAGAGACTACTGGAACTTGGTTTAAAAACAACCAAAATAAATTGATATCTACTGGTTTCGCTTGAAAGATGAATAAATCAAACTAAGGCCAAAAGTAAGGTGTTTGATCGGAAAGGGCATGATATATATCAAAACCAAAAAAAAAAAAAAAAAAAAAATTGTAATTTGACCTTAGAATCGAGCGGACAGCGGTGGAAATGGTTCTGAACCTATTTGATCGGTCAAGTAGGTGGGTTTCCTGCCGCCGCTAATTTCGGATCTGGCCGGATTGATTGGGGAGAAGTGGGTCGCAGGAATGGCGGTGCGGCAGATCAGGGTTTCCTTGGGAGATAAGAGAGGGAGAGGCCATGGGGAAAGGTTTCTATGGGAAGAGATGGATATCAATTGGGAGGTTACCGCTTGGATTTGTTGTGGTGATGTCGTCTTGGGTTGTTTCCGTTTGGTTTTGGTGTCGGTAGTGATGGAGGGAGATGATTCTTGGATTTGTTGTGGCGGTCGGATTTGGCGAGTGTTTGTTGACGGAAGAAGAAACGGGAAGGCTTGATAAAGGTGGCAAGAATATGACAAGAGAGAGAAAAGGAGGCTTAGATTTTTTTAAAAAAAGTTTTTGAACCTTTAAAAAAAGGTTCTGGTCAAGATTCCCGGAACAACTAGTGACAAAAATTGAACAAATTTAAAAAGTTATTGATTTTAGATAAAATTTTTAAAAAATAATGATCAAAATTTATCGAAGTAAAAATACTTATTTTGAAATTCACTCTTTTATAATAGTTTTAGAGTTATATTACTAAATATTATGTGTAAAAATTACAGAAATAGATTGGTTAGGAGAAAAAATAGTAGGTTATTCACAAATCATATTATAAAGTGATTTTAATATAAGTGGATAGAGACATCGGTGCTTATAATTCAATAAATTAGTTGATTTTTTAAAAAAAAAATCATCTAAAATGAGTTTTAAAATTTTAAAATAGACTTATTATTTAAAAATGGTAAAAAGTAACTAAACAAAGGGTAACACTAATACATCATGATTGGACACTTGAAGGGAAATTGAAACTTCAAGTAGATGCATTAATAAAAGGGTGCACTTTAGTTATTGATATATTTTATTTAAAATTAATAAATTATAAAAGGAAAAATATGAAAAAATATATAATTTTTTTTTGTAATTTAGTAGTTTATATTTCTCATGTAAAAATAATAAATTTTGGATTTGAATTACTAAAAAAATAATATATATATATATATAGATTCTATAAAAAAAAGTAAAATAAAATAAAACTTGCATATCCACCGTGTCTGCATTTCGAAAACTTGCAGCCATAAACTGACAGAATATGGAGGAGGCAGCTAGTATTAATTATTAATTTGGGTGGGGCGACGACAACTATATAAAACAGAAAAAAAAAAAAAAAAAAGAAGAATAAAGGGAAAATAGAGAGGTGATAAAATATGGAGAAAGAAATGAAAAAGTAATATGGTGGGTGGGCTAATAATAATAATAATAACAATAACATCATGAGCAGAGAAATGGTTGAAGGTACCTTTTTTATGAAATTAATATGATGGATACGTTAAAACCTCTAATTTTGATTGAACCCACCAACGTTCAGCTGCCAGATTGTAGCTACGTCCTTTCTCAATAACTTATCTCTATACTTATTTCTCATTTCTGTGGTCACAAAAGTGTGTCTAATGACCCTCTAATTAATACTATATAAACCTTTCTTCACTAAATAAATATGTCCCCATTTTAACCATTTAAATCCTCTCTTCCATATTACAACAATATCTTCTTCCATCCACACTTATTTAAATCCTCACCTACCACCTTACTACCTTACCACCTTACCACCACCACCGATCCATTATTTTCCTCCTTTTCTATAATATTAATACTATTACATTTTACTATCATCTCACTTTTCTTACACCTTATCAATTACATTGTTTTTTCATATATATATATACATTTAATAGAATAATAATACTGCAATAATAAACTACAAAAACATTTAGAATTTCAAAATTTTTTAAGGTAAACGCATCCAAAAAAATTAGAGAATTGAAGGAAAAACAAGATATTAGAGAAAATTAGATAGGCAATTTTTTATTCTGTTTTCTCCGTCCAGGGTTACAAGTGGGATATTCAAAGACAGAAGGTAGGTCGTGATTTTAATTACATTTCAATTCAATGGTGTCCCACTTGCATGTATCCTTCCTTAAAAGGTTTCACCTCTTTATTTTGTTACACCCATTTCTTTTTCTACAGCTAGTTAGGACCCCACCTATACGCAAAAATAATTAAATAAAGCTAACTAATTTCCTTACTCTCTCTCGCAATACACTTATTTTGTTGGCGATGAAGATGCGAAAAAATAATTAATAAATAAATAAATAATTTTATGTGCATGATGGAATATTTTTTGGTATTTACCCTAAAAAATTATAATTATTTGAGACTTAACAGAATATTTAGACGAAATTACCAAAATTAAATAAAAAATGAAAGTATGATGATCTTAAATATAATTTTTAAAGTAAGATGACAAAAAATGAGATTTTAGAAAAGTATGATGACCAAATTCAAAGTTTACTCTTTTTTTAATGAGTTAATGAAAAGACAAAAATAATCTTAAAAAAAGCTGACCATTAGTGGGTTAACGGTCAAACTTGACGGAATGACCATTTTTAAAAAAAAATATATAATGACCTTAAAAATAATTTTTAAATTATAATGATCAAAACCAAAAAATCACTATATTACAGTGACTAATTTTAAAATTTCTTCAATAATAAATAATGCGTAGGAAAGGAATCACATTAATTATGCATCTGGACGTTGACCGTTGAGTCATAGTACTACAATACAGGAAACATTTGGAATATTCTTTTTCCCAAATATATAGACCCTTAGAATTTTCATTATATGGTTTAAAAACGTTAACCAAAACGTTTGTGGATGATTTCATTATAGTTTCTCAAAATTAAAATCAAAACCGGAATCATGGTTTCGGTTTCCCTTTTTAAACGGTAAAATATCATAATTAATCTTTAGTTTAATGTTTTTCTTTTCTTCCAATTATTATTAATTATATATATATATATTTTTATTTTAACTGTTGTATATATATTTGAAATATGATATTTATGAAGTATTTTTCTGAATAAAATTTAATATTTTTTACTTATAAATTTTTATCATCTAACTTTAAATTCTTTTATTGATAGTAAAATATTAATATAAATTAATTAATTTGTAAAAGAAAAATTCTAATATACATTGAATGAACATGTAAACAAAATAAAAATAAAAAAGATTTTTAAAAAAATAACAACTAAAATAAGAATTGGAATCAAAATAACCTAATAAATTTTGTTCTCAATTTCATTAATCTATAAAATCAACTATTTCAAAAATAAATAAATAAAACCAAAATTAATTATTGTAGAATCACAACTGACAGTTGTAAAAATATTGGCACCTAAAACATCAATATTTATATAGTACAATTAAAATGATAATTATTATGTATTTTTTGATAAATGATAAAAAAATATTAGTTAGTGAAAAAAAATGAAATAAATTTAAAATAATTAATATATTAAATGAGTTATTATTTAGGCGTAGAGTAAGATATCAAATGCCCTAAAACATAGTACATGGAAAAACATGGACAGCTAAAACATGGTACGTCATGTGTACTCGCCCATTAAAGTTTGCTAAAGTGAAGAGAAACGTGTATATGAGACTGACCAAATAATATTATTGCCTCTATGGTACGTCATGTGTATTCGCCCATTAAAGTTTGCTGAAGTGAAGAGAAACGTGTATATGAGACTGACCAAATAATATTATTGCCTCTATGGTACGTCATGTGTACTCGCCCATTAAAGTTTACTGAAGTGAAGAGAAACGTGTATATGAGACTGACCAAATAATATTATTGCGTCTATGGTACGTCATGTGTACTCGCCCATTAAAGGTTGCTAAAGTGAAGAGAAACGTGTATATGAGACTGACCAAATAATATTATTGCCTCTATGGTACGTAATGTGTATTCGCCCATTAAAGTTTGCTGAAGTGAAGAGAAACGTGTATATGAGACTGACCAAATAATATTATTGCCTCTATGGTACGTCATGTGTACTCGCCCATTAAAGTTTGCTGAAGTGAAGAGAAACGTGTATATGAGACTGACCAAATAATATTATTGCCTCTATGGTACGTCATGTGTACTCGCCCATTAAAGGTTGCTAAAGTGAAGAGAAACGTGTATATGAGACTGACCAAATAATATTATTGCCTCTATTATCCGCTAAAAGGAAATTATTTCATCTGTCTTAAAATTTTGTATTTTCTTCATTTAAAATTCTTTTTTACGTTAAAAAACAAATTCAGATATATTAATATTAAACAGATAAAACAATTAAAAATATATCATTTATGGCATATTAACAAACAAGGTAATATATATATATATATATATATATATTATAGAACCTTATAACACAACACAACACAACACGTCAATGATAGTAATTCTCCTAATTATTACAGTTACCCTGATCTGACAGTTTTTACTCTTATTTTTAATCTAATTTACAAAATAAATTCCAAATATTTGAATTATATATATATAAATCTCAAATTATCCTAATATAAATTAATGCGTATTATCCAAATCATATACAAATATTGTTTATTTTAAATTAAATATAAAACAAATAAATTAACTATCGAACATTATTTTAATTCTTCCAATTTAAGTTACGTGAACTTGACCAAATAAAATACAGTAGTTGGGACAAATTTGAGACAAACATCTTATTGGTCTTTGGAAATGGGGATGTTCACATAATCGCTGCATGCGTGTGTATTGAATAAGATCTCGCTACGTACAGGTTACTTATCTCTACGTGGCGTAAAACAGTAAACCTTGAGTCTATTTACTCCACGTTGCCAAACAAGTGAAGACTGTCGACAAATCCATTTTTGTACTGGATTTTATTTACCGTTAAAGAAAACAGGCTATGTTCATTCTGTGGATTAATTTACTTTTTTTTTTTTTTTTTTTGGGTGAAAATAACGAGAAACAATGGAGTAAAATTAATTTAATTTCCGTAAAAAGAATCAAAAGTGAATCGACGGTATTACAAGAAATAAATATATATAGAATGCAGTTGAGTGAACATAAACATATAGAATAGAATCATATATTCATGATTTTAAAAAAACAAAAGATATTAATGAGAAAAGCATACCTGGGTGAAGAATACGAGAAGAACAAGAACTTTGAGAGCTGTGAAAAGAAGTCTCAATGGAAAAATGAAGCTCCTTGACCAGGCAATGAGAATCCGTTGTCTGTTTTCTGGTGAAACCTTAGAAAACTTGAGCAGAAATGGAAATTTCCATGACAAACTCGGAAGCCCACACAGAACAAAAGTTCCTATACCCGTTGATAGCGCCCACAAAGCTATTCTAGCCAAGAATAGCTTTGGATGCTTCAATCTTTGGCTCAGCAACCCTCCTAGCTGACATGATCAGAGCCATACCATATTTGAAAATCTTCAGTTCACTTCTTTTATATATATAACTTATAAGATGTTTTTAAAATTTAAAAAGTTTCTTTTTAACGTTGTATCTAAATTATGCATTTATAATGGAGGCTGAAGTTTACAATTCTTACATGTTGTGGGGTTGCGGCCATGGAGGCTGAAGTTTTGTAAAATCTTGTGGTGGAATCGTCGTTGGTTGGGTCGGAAATAGGGAGGGAGGGCAAAAAGGTGTCGCATAAAGAAGTAAGGGAATCCATTTGACGATAAGAAAGGGCGTTGGTGTAAGAATGATTCTGCAACTTCCCTCCTCCTCCTCCTCCTCCTCCAGTTTCCATTTCTTCAAATTCTGCCGCCAAAGGAAGTTCCATTCTCAAGACTCAGAAGCTTGCTGAATTATATGCTATTTTTGAGGCGCTGTTTTTGTTTTGTGACCTGCAGGCACTATAAAAGTCTTAGTATATTATATATAAGCTACTGGATGGAGCTTGAGTGAGAAACAGCCAGCCATGCAGCTGAGGCTGAGATATTGTCAGATTCAGAATTGACGATTAATCAATTAATGTAGGACCATTTCTTTGCAAGAGGTATAAAACTACCTCCATTCAAAGCTGTGGGTGTTTTTAAATCTTAAACATGAGTTTTCTTGTGTAATCAGGTTATCAATTTTTTTGTTTGTTAGTATTTGGGATATTGTTTGTATTCTTATGTTAACCACACAGAATTATCAATCACTCACTCACAAAGACACGTAGTTGGATATATATATATATATATATATATATATATATTAGTATCAATAAATTCATTTTAAAAGATAATTTTGTAAATGAATGAGAAAAATGAGAAAATTAGATACTTTCTTGGTTTCACAATGTGAGTACTTTTTGACTTGATACCTATACTAATCAAGCAATTATTTGATAGCACTTGCACTCATTTAGATTGTAATTCATTGGGTATTATTAGTTACCATCTCAATTTTAAATATTATCGCGTCAATTTTGATAAAATTATCTTTTTATTTTGAAAGGGAAAGAGAGAATAAAGGAGGGGAGTGAAGTTTTTTAGTTTAAATTGAGACGATAAAGAGTAAAAATTAAAATAATAACTAGTAAAATTTTAATTTTTTTATACCCTAATTAATTTATTAGTAATATAATACTTTTTAATAAGGTGTGTCAGCAAAAACTTTTTAATGAGATGATTAGCATATTTTCAAAAAAAAGTATGAAATAATTAAGTATAAATATGTAAAAATAATAATTATTTATTTTTCAAAAATCACACAAATAATTTACATTTTCACATGTTATTTTAAAAGAAAAAAAGACGTGGAATATAGCAAGAAGTAAATAATCAAGAGTAAATATGTTTAAAAAATTATTTATTTATGTAGAACTAAACAAGTGAATCATATTTCTTAAAAAAATAAGTGAATTATATTTTGACACATATTTTATTAAAAAAATGGGATTTGCTTATTCAATTAGTGGGGTATTGTTGACTTATTTTTTCTTTCGATAAGGGTAACTTATCTTGGATTGTCATCTTTCATTGAAAATGTACAATTAACCCTTTGTTTGTTTATGCCCTTTCTTTGTGTGATGATGATCTTTGGGCTAAAATTATTGCCACATTTCCCAATTCCGACAATCACCACCACCAACCACGACCGCTGCCTGCCCTTCTCCTATTTTCCGTCTCTTTCTTTTAAAAAAAGTGATTAACGTTAATGGGAATCCAATATTAGGTTAACTGGAAACTAACATATTAATTGAAAGTGTCCCCATGCGCTTAACTTTGTGCTCCATTCTCAATAAATTAAGCTTTGTTTCTACCAAAAAAACAAATAACAAATTAAACTTCCTATGATTACATATACTCATTCCAATATAAGCCATTTTTCACCTGGCACGTATGCTCATCAAACAATCATTTCATACACACGTCAACTAATTAAAACTACACTTATTTTTATACCTTTAATTAATTATCCTCATAATAGAAGATTTTTTAATGAGATTTTTCGACAAAATTTTTTTAATTGGAAGTCTTTGCATATTTTCAAAAAAGAAGTAAAATAATTAAAGTTAAATATATAAAAATAAGGCCAAAATGCAATTTCGGTCCCTTATAATATGGGTAATTTCATTTTTGGTCTTTTTTAATTTTATGGGGACAGTTTTAGTCTCTTAATTTTTTTTGTTAGGAGTTTTGGTCATTTTTTACGAAAAAAATTTAGAAAATAATGGATTAATTCATTTTATCGCTAGTCAAACCTAATTTTTTCTTCAAAATAATTTGTACCATGAGGTTTCTAATATATTTTATGACTTGGTTTCTCATGAATGTTCAACCCATTTAGGTCGACTTAAAATCCAAAATGACGGTCGAAACCCTAAATGGGGTGAACATCCATGAGGATCCGGATCATAAAATTTGTTGAAACAATCATGTTACAAATCATTTTGAAGAAAAAAAATTAGATTTGACTAGCGATCAAATGAGTTAATCCGTTATCTTTTAAATTTTTTAGTAAAAAAGGACCAAAACTCCAAATAAAAAAGTTATGGGACTAAAGTGTCACTGTAAAATTAAAAGGGACCAAAAGTGAAATTATCCCTATTATGAGGGACCAAAACTACATTTAAACTTAAAAATAATTATTGATTTTTTTTACAACTAAATAAGTGACTTTTATTTTGACATTTTCCTAAAAAGGAAAAATAACTTATATTGTGAAACAGAGCGAATATAATTATATATATATATATATATATTTCCAAAGAGTATTTATATATGTTTTCATATTCCCTTTTTAACGATTCAAACTTTGTTCGCAATTTTGGACCCTTTTTATTTATTTATTTTTGGGGGGCCTGACGCGAGCGCTCCTCGTCATTCCCCAGTTGGCTTCGTAACATTATGATTATTTTATTTTTACTGTTGAGTATATCTTTTACTATTTTACTTAGGTAGTTAATTACTATTAGTATTTGACTCTAGTTAGAGATCCTGGAGTAGTGCAGATAATGGAGATCATGCAGTAGTAATGTCTAAAAGATAGGAACTTCCTTTACCTTTAAATTGTTTAACGTTACTCTGGAGAAATTAAGAAGAATCGTTTTGTCAATTTATTTCTCTTCTTTATTGCTGGAGTTTTAGGACTGACTCGAAAAAGCCCAAACATTTGGTGCTCTCGTTGAGAGGTTGCAATGCCGCCTCGCAAGGAACAGTCCGGAACTTCCTCACCATCTCGGGAAGACACTTTTCACGCTTTGGCTGAAACACTATGGGAAATGCAACAATAGTTCCGTGATAAAAACCAATGCAGCCTAGAGCTAAATCAGAAAATCACCTCCAACCTTCAGGCCCTGACTAACATCATTGGCACCTTACATCTGCAACATAGCCTTCCCATGGATCCACCACTATTTCGCCCGGGTCAAGCTGAATCCATTAGCCATATGACGCAATTCATTTTATGCATATTTTTACATGTTTTTGGCCTAGTTTTGAGCTGCCTGTGGACAGATTCCTAATCTGTTTGTATGGTAAAAATACTAGTTACGGCTTTACTTGTGCTAATTGCATGTGAAATTTGGATAGAATGAAGACTGTAGAAAATCACTCTTCAGACTTAGCAATTAAAGCGGAACCGAGGATCCTTAAGTTAGCAGAAGGACACGACAAACAGATGGCAACTTCACTGAGCGTGAGGTTCATGAAGTCCAGTAAAGTCCAGCATTTGGAAGAAGTGAGCTGAAGACGTCCAGCTCACGACACCATTCCCTGGACGTGACAAAGACCAAGTGGAGTTAGCGCAGCAATGAAGAAGCAGATTTTGGACTACGGATCACGACTTGTAAACGACAACATTTTTGGGATGAAGACATTATGACAACCAGCAAACACCGAAATCTAGTGGACGTGAGAAGATGAAGACCAAAGACTACAACGTCTGAAGAAGCCAAGTTCACCCATCCAGTCCATGGTGACTGAGACAGAACACTTCTAGGTGACGCTCAACTGAAACCATCATCAGCTGAGCGTCAGACCACCATCACTAGCATGGGCAGCGGGTAGATTCTAGAAGGACGGTTAGTACGCTGACACAAGCTAAGGGCAGGACCACATGAGACAAGAAGTACAACATCACGAGCTAATGATCCTGCCCGAATAGACAAGAAGCACACCGGCACAAGAAACATGCTGAAGAAGTACATCTGAAACAGTGCTGCAAGTTCTTTTAACGACTTTTGAACAATGCAGGTTGCTTTTACGGCTGAGTGTCAGAATTTGTCCCCTGAAGTATGCCAGTTTGCAAGTCTTGGCCCCGAAATAACTCAAAAATTCCCAAATTAGCCATCCATCATTTTCTCCACTAGATTTTCTCTATAAATAGTAGTAGTATTCTTCGAACTCAACAACAAGAGACAGTAGGGAGTAAGGAGTAGTAGAAGTAGGAGTTCAGATTTTTTTTCCCTTGTAACTTGTTACTTGTGTTGTTTTATCTAAAACTCATTAATCTTTCTCTTTATTCATGATCTTTTTTTCATTTGAGTGTTGATATAGAACCGATGAGGTTTTAAGTCTTTTAGGGATTTTTACTCCTCTAATGAGGTAGAGGCAATGTGAAAGTCTCATTTACAAGATGTGCACTAAAGCGGATTTGTTAGTGACGAACTGTTTGCATATGCCTTAAGTCTATCATGCACCATTCACTGCACTTAGAATGGTGTGTGATGTTTTCTCTTCCAGTTGATCAGTGACTTACTGCTTGAAATTTGACGAGCACAATCTTGTATCTAAGCTTTCACTGATTCTAATTATGGGGAGTGATGTAGTTTCAGTTCTCTAGTTTGACTAACAGAGTGAGTAGGGAGTAGAGTGCGGAAGCAAATAAGTCTAAATCATAGCAACGTGTCATATAATTTAAGGGCCTTGGGTGAAGCAAGATTGGAATGCTTGTAGGGAAATCTTAGTTGATAATACCTTAGCAACTAGAGATCCTGTTAACTCTAGAGTATCACAGAGTTGGAATGCTCGTAGGGAAATCTTCATTAATTGTACCTTAGCAACTAGAGATTGTGGGGTATTTAGGTCCTGGTATGATGCTTGTTATGGTGAAGAGGTCAGTCCCTTAGTGGTAGGACTGTGCTAGGCCGAAGACTGGAGTAAAAAAAGACTACATGGTTGAATGGTAGGGTGATCATAGAGTAAGTGACATAGGTTACTTGAATGGTGTCAAATCTGGGTGCTCTTCATTTCATTCCTGATCCTCGCTGTTAGGGAGCTTTAACTTTACTTGTCAACTGTAAGCCGTAACCAGAGCCTCTATTCTTACAGGGAAGTGAAAATCCAAACTCTCATCCTCTGTTTTATTGTCCTGTACATTTTCTCTTTTCATCCTTATTTTATACCTCACCGAACTGCTTATCTTTCCTGCTTTTATACTTGCTCTATTTTATTGCATTTCTAACTTGTGCAACGGAATTCTACTATCTGTTCCCTGTGGATAAACACTTATACTACTTTAATTTGTGGTATTTGGTTTATAAATTATTAATTATGAGCGTTACACGATACTAAATCTATTTACATCACAATCCGCCCCAACCTAACCTCCAGAAATTCACTTGAGTACCTTTGATGGCACCAATCCCCTTGATTGGTTATTTTAAGCAGATCAATATTTTGAGCTTTACCAAATATTACCCACCCAACGACTGTCCATAATCTCCTTCTATCTGAAAAGAAAAACTCTCAGCTGGTTTAAGTGGATGTACTCTAATCACCTGCTCACGAACTGGAAGGCTTTCGTACATGCTTTGAAAGTTCATTTCGGACCATCCCGATATGAGAATCCTCAGGTGGCTCGATTTAAACTTCGACAACAAGGAGCAGTATTAGATTACCTGGTGGAATTCGAGAAGCTCTGTAATTGTGTTGTGGGGTTACCTTCGAACTCTATTTTGGAGTGATTTGTCTCTGGAATTAAAATAGAGATTCAGCAGGAGTTGGTTCTTCATCATCTGTGAACAGTCACCGAGGCCATTGGGTTGGCAAAATTAGTGGAAGCGAAACTTGCAGATGCCCTGCCTAGTAGCCAATATCAGAGCCGTGACTTTCCCTCAATCAGGTTTCCAGCGTCAGTACCACCACTATCTACATCATCGCCGAACATCAGGCTGCCTTAAGCATCCCTTCAAACGCCGTCGGTCTCCATCCTTCCAACTCTGATCTGAGCCCAACAAACGCTACTCATTCAACGGCTGTCTCTGGAGAAAATCCAACAGAGCCGATCCAAAAGCCTGTTTTTCAATTGTGATGTAAAGTTTGGCCCAGGACATCGGTGCATGGCGGCGCAATTCCTGGCCTTCATAGCACCAGAAGAGGCCCAAGAATTTTTGACAGACCAGATGGTGAATGATGACTTGGTTTACCCAGAGTTGGGTCACTCTTACGACCTTGCAGAAAAGGTCCATTTCGATTGGGCAGGTAATGATAGGCCCCTCATCGTTCCCCAGTTGGCTTCGTAACATGATAATTATTTTATTTTTACTATTGAGTAAATATTTTACTATTTTATTTAGGTGAGTATTAGTATTTGACTCTGGTTAGAGATCCTGTAGTTATGCCTAAAAGATCAGAACTTCCCTTATTTTTAAATTCCTTTAATTACTCTGGAGAAATTAAGAAGAATCATTTTGTCAATCTATTTTTCTTCTTTATTACTGGAGTTTTTGGACTGACTCAGAACAATTCTAACACGCCCCCCATTTTCCTTTTTTTTTCCTTCTTCCCCAATTAACGCCCTCTATTCTTTCTTTTTTCTTTTTTTTTCTCTTCAAAAGCACAGTCACTTTTTTTTTGCAATCAATATTTTTTAATTCAAATTTTTTTTAAAAAAAATTAAATCATATATAATATTTATTATTTTTATATTTTTAATATAAAATAATTTAATATTTTATTTTAAAATTCATGTTATACAGAATATGAATTCATATTCATATTATATAAAACATACATGGTTTCATATCATATGCAACAGAATTTTATATCAAATATAACATAGTGTATAACATATTTTCATATAACTACAACAAAAAAGATCCATATATGAAAACAAACAAAGGGTTCATATCACGCAAAAAATAATTTCATATTATATAGAACATGTTTTCATATCATGCATAGTAGGATTTCATATGATATGAATCCTTATATTGTCTGATATGAATACATTCTATGCTCTCTGGTTATATCCGTTATGTTGTACGATATGAAATCTTTTTCTTTATATGATATATTATGTATTCTGATATGATTTCTTATATTAATTTATATGATATATTATGTCCCCTGATTTGAATGCATTCTCTAATTTTTGTTTATATATGTTCTGTTGTATGATATGAATCATTATATTGTCTGATATGATATATTATGTCTGTTGATATGAATCCTTATATTGTCTGATATGAATATATTCCATGCTCTCTAGTTATATCTGTTCTGTTGTTTGATATGAAACCTTGTGTTTTCTGATATGATATATTATGTATCATGATATGATTTCTTATATTAATTAATATAGTATATTATATCCTTCGATATGAATGCATTATCTACTTTTTGTTTCTATCCATTCTGTTGTATGATATGAAATCTTTTGTTTTCTGATATAATATAGCATTTTTCCTGATATGATATCTTAATACAACAAATATGTTCTTATAAATAAAAGGTAACCCTATTTTTTCTTGATATGAAATATTGTTTGGCTTATGTGTTGGATTTGAATACTAAAGCTTCGCTTGTATTAAAACTATTTCCCGGTTTATATATCGATTGAATGTTTTAGTTAATTGTTTTTATATTTTTATATATGTTGTCCATTTATATCGTATGACCAAATGATGAGGTGTCTGGTGTGACACACTAGATCTCATCATTAGTTAAAGTCATGATATATAAATGAGGCTCGTGACTGAGACAGTTAGGACATACTATCGGTTTAAGTCATCACGTGATTTGAAAATTAGTTTGTCTAAACTAATTGAATCATATAAATATGCTAGGGTATATTGAGCATGACCGTTTAGGATTGAATTAACGTGTGCTGTTCTTAAGTAGTTTAATTCAAGCCTTGTATTCTATCACTTAATCCTTAGACTAGAACGTGCATGAGGACTAAGCATAGTGTACTTTAATCTGACAATGAGTGCGGTCGCTTGAGGCCTATATTCTCGATAGGTTATGTGCGTGTGTTTTATTGCTTAGTGTGCCGTTGCTTGTCGAAAGAAAACCATGTACCGGTGCTTCCGGGGTGATGGTCCTCTCGAGATGAGCTCGTAATGTTTATTATACTAAACCTGGCCAGTGGACTTATATTCGGTATGGTAATAAAGTCAAGTGATACTAATCTCGAATTAGAAGAAGTCGATTAATAAATTTATCAGTAAATTAATAAATTTACGAGCACTATATCTTTGACGCGGGGAGAATAAAGAATAATTAAATTATTGTTCTGGAAACAATTCTGGTTTGAGTGGTAATTCCATAATTAATCCGTTAGTGGTACGATTAATTATGTTTTAGGTTAATTGATAAAGTAAAATTAATTTTTAATTAATTAATCCTTTTAGTAAATTGACAAAGTGGATTTAATTATTTAATTAGTTAATTCTTGGTTCAATTAGGAATTAGGAAATCCAAAAATTAGAAAATCTATTTGAGATTTGGAAACTATTAAAACCCAAGCCCAACAAGAAGGCCCAACTCAAGCCTACTTAAGGTCTCTCTTGTAATTCTATAAATAGACACAAGGGTCAGCAATACAACATATGAGTCATTACTGACAAAGCATAAAAGAAAGCTAGAGAGAGAAATGGTGAGAACCCCAGGCGAGTTTCCCGAGGTGTTATCTCCGGCGTGACTGTTCCCGTGAGCAGCGCGACTATTCTGGCGAGCATCTTTTTTAGGAATTTTTGTGCGGGTGTTTCTGTTGGTGCTGATTCAATCGTTTAGTAGATAGTTGCCCACACAACTTATAGACGGGTCTCAGAGTCTTACGAGAAAAATATTGAGGATCACGCTTCATATGTCAAATCTTTTCATTTCACTTTTTAATTTAGATTTATTTTGTTGCGTGACAAACCGAATGAGGTAAACCAAGATCCTATGTTCGTGTGATATTTTAAAAGGGTTTGAATCGTATTACACGAGCGTCTGGGCCTGAAAAAGAGTTTCCAATTCTGGAATGCGTAGCATGAAAGTGAATTTTTCAATTGGGCCCAGAAAGATAATTTCTTCAATTGATATCAGAGCTAAGGTTTTGGCTTTATCGTTGTTCGATTTGTTACATGATTTTTATTGCAGGTGTTTGTAATCCCGACTATTATGGTTTGCTTTATATTTTAATTAAACCCTGGGACATGTCTGGGTTATTTTTTATATGAATGCGTGTAATAGTAAAACCACGAGCTAGAAACTGTGTAGGATTAGATTAAATCTGTAGTAGGATTTTTTCTATATAATTTGTCGATTTTACTTTCCTAGATATCAGCCTTGTATTTAGGAAAATTATGTAATCGAAGACGTTTTGGTGGACGACTTGAATTCGTGAGTTTTGGTTTATCGTAATTTGATTGATCCCAAGGATTGCGTTGCAAATCGAAAAAACCTAGGTAAATTGCAAGAAGACCAAATAACGAGTGTGAGCAGAGCAGAAAAGCTGGAAGGCAACACTGGCGAAGGACTCGCCGCAGCTCGCAAGAACAATTGGTGCTGCGCTACGTTTGTGCAGCGCTAGGGCACCAGTTGCGCTGCACATAGCCCAGCTATACGTGGTGCGGCCCGTTCGCATGGGTCCTGCACATAGGCATTAGTTCCGAGATATTTCAAGTTCAAGAATCAATCTATCAGAGTGACATGACAGGAGAAGCAAACAAGGCCGCAGATTGAAGCGTGATGCAGTTTCAAAACCATAATAGTTGGAAAATTTATTTACGTATTTATTTCTCACATTTATCATTTTAAGTTGCATGCTTATGTGTTTTAATTTGTACTTTATTTTATGCATGAATAAAAATGTGATTTTTATGCATATAATTTAGGATAGTTAAAAACATGTTAAAATCGAAAAACCCTCGCTTTAAAAATCTAAGTGGGAGCGGGTTAGTTAATTAATTTCCATGGTCACCATTACAAATTCACAAGTGATGTGGGTAAATTTGCGCGTTGGCATTAGGGCCTTCCTCCATATCAGATAAATTTAATTCACAAGATCACTAGATTGGATGACTATAGTAAGTTAAATTGGAGAATGCGATATCCTCTCCATCTGAGGCGCACTATCCTAGGTAACAAACTTAGAGGTCACGTAATAGTATACACTTAGTGTACTATTAGTAGTATTCCTCCCATCGTGGTTACGCTGCTTTTGTGTACATCTAAAAGTACCGACTATTAATTTTATTGATCAATAGAACATTTGATCAGATAATAAGATTAATGAACTTATTTCTTCTCGAACGAATATGGGTTGACGTAAATGTTCAAAATATCATGACTTGCATGAATCTCAGTGGACAAGATGCTGGTAGATAGATTATATTGTTTTTGAGGGTTCAATATTTTTGAATTTTTATTCTAAAACATGTATGTTTATTTATTTTTTCAGTTTTGAATATGACATTCAATCCGTTAGCTACTATACTAAAAGAGAAAAAATTAACCGGTCCGAATTTTGTCGATTGGAATCGTAACTTGGACATTATCCTAACGGCTAAGCAGTACAAGTTTGTGCTCACTGAGGTTTGCCCACCCACGCCTAATGATGAGACACCTCAAGAAGAGAGGGAAGCCTATCAGAGGTGGAGGAAGGCTGATGAGATGGCGCAGTGTTACATTCTGGCTTCTATATCGAATGTTCTGCAACATCAACATCAGTCAGTGATCTCTACTTTTGACATGATGGCTAACCTGAGAGAGATGTTCGGTCATCAAGGTAGAGTGGCAAGACAAGTAGCCATGAGAAAGATAATGAACACCAAAATGGCTGAAAGTACCCCAGCGAGAGATCACGTTCTTGACATGATTAGCAGCATCAATGAGGTTGAGGTATTGGGAGGTGAGATTGATGCGAAAACACAGGTTGATATGATCTTCCAAAGTTTGCCTAAGAGATTTGAGCAGTTTCGGCTGAATTATAATATGAATTAGCGAGTTTATACCTACCTGAGCTCTTAGCTACTTTGGTGTTGGCTGAAGGCCTCTTTCAAGAAAAGAAGCAAACTTTAGTAACAGTCAAGGCTCAAGGTTCCTTTTCTAAGCCCAAAGCTGGAAAGAAGAAGAGGAAGAAAACCCAGAAGACAGCTAGTCATGCGCCTAAGCCTGATATCGCAAAGAAGAAGAAGGCAAAAGGCAAGTGTTTCAAATGTGGCAAGACGGGGCATTGGAAGTCAGACTCTAGCACAATCGCTATTCCAATCCTTGCTTGAAATAACATTGCGCAGGATCTTGGTTTGTACTCATTCGATTTATCACGCAACAATAATTTTCTAATTAAAAGCGGAAACATAGAAAAGTACCTCTTGAAGCGTGTTAACTCAGGTGATCGCTTGTATGACTCAAGACTATGATTGCACGTTGTGTGGGCAATGATCTAGCAAACAATTGATAAGCAATCAACACAAATACTGTGTCTGGAAACTCGCCGAAAAAATGAACTGTGACCGCCGCCTGGGACCAAAATTTTGGCCACCCCAAAGCTTTCTTTTCTCCCTCTAAACTTTATCTCTCTAGTTTTATTGTCTTGAAAACTTATGAGTTGCGTATTGTCTAAATGCTAATCCTTTGTCTATATATAGAGTTACAAGAGAGACCCCAAGTTGGTTTAGGATTGGTCTTCCTAATGGGTTTAGGTAATTAATTAGTTTCCAAATCCAATTAGGTAACTAATCTAATAAGATAAACCAAATCCAATTAGATTTTCTAATCTCTAGGATTTCCTAATTCTAATTGAAACTTAAGACTTAATTAATTAATTAAATAATTTCACTTTGTTAATTACTTAATTAACCCTTAAGAATAATTAATTAATTAATTAATTCTACTTATTCAATTAATCCACTACAAAATTAATCGTACCACTAACGAATTAGTTTTGGCACTACCATCCTACACCAGAATTGCTTCCGGAACAACTAAATTAATTTATTCTTATTCTCTCCACATCAAATATATAGTGCTCGTTAATTTATTAATTTACTGATAAATTAATTAATTAACTTCTTTAATTCTGAGATTAGTACCACTCGACCTTTTTACTATACCATACATAAGTCCACGGGCCAGGTTTAGTATAATAAACATAACGAGCTCATCTCGGGAACATCATCCCGGACGCACCGGTACATGGTTTCCTTTCGACAAGCAACAACACAGCAAGTAACTAAACACGTGCACCCAACCTACTGAGACTATTGGCCACAATTGACCTCACCAATTGGCAGATCAAAGTACACTATGTCTAATCCTCATACCCACTCAAGTCTAGGGATTAAGAGATAGAATACTAAGAACGATTTGTCTATTAAATCAGTACAAGACAAATTATTCTAAATGGTCAAGTTCAATACGCCCCGGGCATATCTATATGATTCAATTAGTTTAGACAAACCAATTATCTGAATCACATACTAACCTAAACCGACAGTTTGTCCAAAACTGTCTCGGTTATGAACCTCATTTATATATTATGTCTTTTAACCAATGATGAGATCTACTGTATCACACAAGACACCTCATCATCTAACTACATAATATAAAAGGACAAAATATGCACAACATATAAACCAAAACATTAAAATGATATATTAATTGGGAAAATGTATAATACAAGCATAGTTTATGTATTCTACTCTAGGGGTGTAAACGAGCCGAGCCGAGCTCGAACTTGCCTATGTTCAGGCTCGGCTCACCTAAATATGAAGGGGCTCGAGCTAATTTTTTGGAGCTCGAGCTCGAGTTTGTTTAAGAATTGTGAAGCTCGAGCTCGGCTCGTGAGCTCAGTTCGCGAGCTCGGCTCGTGAGCTCGGCTCGCTAGGCTCGCGAGCGAAGCTCGATTTTGAGTTTGACAAAGTGCTCATTAAATTTAAATTTAATTCCGTGAGGGAAGAAACCATAAAAGATCATAATCCATAAGAGCATCTCCAACGCATACGCTACGTTTACGTTTGCAGTTACTCTGTTTTATTTTTTTAATATTTTTTTCACCACTATACTTAACAAGTTATTTTTGACGTTTTTGGACGTGGTGCAAGTTATTTTTGATGTGGTGCAAGTTATTTTTGATGTGGTGACTGTCTTTGGGGAAAAAATCAGCTTAAATTCACATGAATGGATGTAGACGTTTATGGACGTGGTTCTAGTTGTCTTTGACGTGGTGGTTTGTCTTTGTGAAAAAAAGCTTAAATTCACATGAATGGATGAAGACGTTTCTGGACGTGGTGCTAGTTATTTTAGACGTGGTGCTAGTGTTATGAGACGTGGTGGAATATCTTTACTGAAAAAAAATCAGTTTAAACTCACATGAATGGATGTAGACGTTTATGGACGTGGTTCTAGTTGTCTGTGACGTTATGGGTTGTCTTTGTTGAAAAAATAGCTTAAATTCACTTGAATGGATGTAGACGTTTCTGGACGTGGTCCTAGTGTTTTTAGACGTGGTTCTTGTGTTTTGAGACGTGGTACACTGTCTTTTTGAAAAAAATCAGTTAAAGTTCACATGAATGTATGTAGACGTTTTTGGACGTGTTTATAGTTGTTCTGAGACGAGTTGAGTTGTTTTGTGAAAAAATTAGTTTAAATTCACATGTCTGGATGTAGACGTTTTTGGACGTGGTCCTAGTGTTTTTAGACGTGGTTCTAGTGTTTTGAGACGTGGTTCTAGTAAAGCAGTTTACGATATTCAAGAAATTATTATAAGGAAAAATTATATATATATTTCAAAAATGGGTAGTATTTATATAAGACGTTTTGGAACGTGGCTAATATATTTACAGATGTGCGAGGATGTGGCAGGCTATCTATGCTATCTACTTTCCCCTACCCCTCGGCTTTCCCTTTTGTTGTGCCTCTGGTGCTTGTTGATTCACCACAAATGTTTGATATTCTTCATTTTCTCCATTATCTTCTTTTGGAGGAGGCAAAGATTCTTGTGGTATGGTGGATAAGGTATGATAGTTCTCCTTATAATACTTCAGTGCATTTTGCTTGACCTCATCCTTGAGCATGTTTGATGGAGACATGAGGATGTTGTATGCATACTTGGCTCTTAATGTGATCATGATGTTTTTGTCCTCTTTAGCCTTCATCAGGAGATTATCATAATCCAGTTCCATATCCCCTCCATACATCTCTATGTGCCTGATTGTGAAAAGAACTTCAGTTTAAGTAAATAAATACTAGCTACCTTGTCAAGATACATAGAGAATAACTAATATTACCTGATGCAGTATATAGCGCAATCGTTCACGTTTGTTGCATCTTGCCATTTTGCAGCAGGGAATAGTATATCTATACCTTTCATTTCTTTGTATTTGGGGTTTTCACTTGATTGTTCCAACAGTATTGCAAGTAACATTTGTAGCATGTCCTTTGGCAATTTGTGATTGGGATTCGGAGGTAAGTTGTTGATTACCATGGCTACTTCAAATGCAAAATTGATCACAAGCAAGGTGAAGTGCTTGTGGTCCAAGAGAGGGAAGAAAACCTGGGAGTGAATAAAAAAAGAATTAGTTTTTGTTAATGAATTGATTGTTAATGAATGGTTTTGTAAATGTACTTACAATGTCTGCATTGAAACCATCCAAGGTTCTGTGGTTTCGTGCAAGTTCTTCAATCATCCAGACACGAAATTTTTTTTTTTTGTTTTTCTTTTGAAGAAATTTTGAATATTCCTTCGCCAGTCCAAATTGTCTACATGAATTGAGATTGTAAATACACACCACGTCCATTAAAAGTGAATAGAAGTACCAATTTAAATGTTCTTACTGAAAATTTTGTTGTGAAGAAGAACCTTTTATAATCAGTATGGTCCCTTTTTTTCCCAGGAAAGCTTCTGATGTAGTTCATGTGGTTGCACCATGCATCTACCATACTGTTAGATAGCCACTTATTGATTGACATGTTGTGGAAATCTAATCTAGTCAGTCCCAGGGTTCCATAGCTGTAAAGTGTTTGCCTGCATTGATATTAGAGTTAGTAAGACGTGGTTAGTATTAGTAACACGTAGTTGGACGTGGCGACTGTGTACACAGACGTGGTCACTATGTACACAGACGTGGATACTGTGTAAACAGACGTGGCGACTGTGTAAGTGTGTACAGTCTGATGACTATGTGTTGTGTCAAATGATTGAAATATGGAAATTGAATGTACTTACCCAGGTTTGTAAGGGATACCTCTTTTTGTATCCTTTATAAGGAATGCAAAGTTTGTCATGATTTCCTCCTTTTTAGAAAGCTTTAAATCTGGCATTTCCTTCGTTGGAGCCTTCATGTAGCAATAGAATGAACTCCTCAGTGCCAATGGAAGTTTGATTTGACGATGCTTTGGATTTGGCTTTGTGTCTGCTATTTCCAGAGGATTGTCTTCTTTATCCATGATGATTCTGTAGACATTTAAAATGTACCACGTTTAGACAAGTCTATTTACGTCTAATACTAGTAAATGAATGATAGTATTACTTACTTTCTGATTTCGTCCTCTGGTTGTGCCTGAGAAGCATCATATTCCTTTTCAAGGTTCCTTGGCATTGGCATTGGCATTTGCTTCTGTGGAGTAGTTAAATCTATGCCCAGGTTGAAGCTTGGCATAGAATCTTTAACTTCTTGAAACCTCTTGTTCAGGAGATTGTTTGTCTCCTGTTGTTGTTTTTCAATCTTTGCAATCTGAGTCAGGATTGCAGCAATGTTGTTGTTTTCTTGTTGAATTTGACTCTGTGGCTTCTCATATGCTGTAAACTTCTTCTCCATCTCTTGTTTAAGGATCTTATCCACTTGATTCAGTATTGCAGGAGTAAGTTCTTGACTCAGATTGGCTGTTGCTGTGTTTGTATCAGCAAACTTCTTGTTGAGTTCTTCTTGTTACTTCTGGAACATCTTTTCAACTTGACTCAACAATGGTGCAACAAATTCAGTGGCAGCTTGACTTTGTACAATTTGATCTTGTTCATATTGTACTATTTCTTTATTCTCATTTTTGAACAGATTTGCCATTTGTTTGCACATCATATGAAGCATCATCAATGCTGGATTATCTTGGATTTCCTTGGTATCGTCCACAAGTTGGATAATGTTGGTTAGTCCTTTAGATAATCCATTCAATTCTTGATTCAGGCTTTTGATCTTTGCTTCAACAGGCTATACAAAATCAAATATAAACAACACAGGTGTAAGTGTGATTGAATTAATACTCGCCATGTCTGTGTACACATTCGCCACGTCTGTGTACACAGTCATCACGTCTGTGAATCTGTGTACACAGTCACCACGTCGGTGTACACAGTCGCCACGTCGGTGTACACAGTCGCCACGTCCAAATACGTCTAGTAAATGTGTAAGAGAAATTGTTTGGATTTTGAAATTTACCTGATCTTCCATCTCTGGCATTTCTTTATCTCTGATCTCGGCATCATAATCATCTTCATCAGGTTGTAAAATATCAAATTTGTTAGCGAATAATATATACCACGTCTGTATATATAGCCACCACGTCTTTATATATGGCCACCACGTCCAAATACGTCTAAAACAAGTAATAAGAGTAAGTATTATTTTTTGATTTTGAATATTACCTGATGTTGGTATTCAGGTTCCTTCTGTTTTTGTTGGTCTCCATGTTGCTCATTGTGGTGGTGTTGTTCTTCTTGCTGCTCTCCAGGTTGTTGTTCTTTCTGGAGATCTTCTCTTGAAATTATTCTTGCCCTTCCAAAACCTCCCAACCTTTTAATCTCCTTTGTCTCTCTTTTGTTATATTTTTCTATGTCCCAATAGGAGAGTAGAGTGATGTTTGTTGGACGTAGGGCATCACAAGCAAGTCTGACTCTGTCCAGATAGAGTAGCTTTGGAAAAATGAAAAAGTTATAGTTAGCTACGTCTGAAAAAATGATGATTTAAAGTGGACAACGTTTGAAATACTTACCACAAGGAAGGGGAGTGATCCTCTAAACATGGATCTCTTTTCCTTCCAAAGCTCTACTGATTCTTTCAAACCTCTGATTGTGAACTCGCACCAGTTTATATTTCTGATGTCATTGACATTTTTGATGCTCTTCAGTATTGCTTGTCGACATCCAAGGTCCTGGAAAGCCCAAAGCAGAGTTGTTGCCATGTAGATTGTGAAGTCAATCTTGAAGTTATCATTGGCATATTCTCTGTTTGCTTTGATATAGGCTGCAATTTGTGTGGTGGTTGGTTTTCTTGGTTTCCCGGTTGTCTTGTCAATTGTTCCTGGATGCCTTGAATGGAAGTTGTTCATGTCATTCTTGTATTCTTCATTGTGTTCTTCATAATGTGTGTATTCTTCAACCCTAATACCACCAAGTGGTATTCCGAACACATGATGGACATCTTCTTCTTCTATTTTCAAACTTCCACTTTGCAATCTGATTGACATGCTTGAGAGATCAAAACACTGCAAGAGATGCTCTCCTAAAGAACATGGGACTTGTTTTAGATTTACATCCAGCAATGATCCCAGTCCAATCTCTCTTACTGCCTCTCTTTGAACCTCGGACAACACTCTAGTTAGCTTGTACAATCCAGCAGTTGTTGTCCTTGTTTGGAATTTAATATGTTCTTCTTCTTCTTCTTCATGTTCTGAAAATGAATAAATAAATGTTAGCCCACATACAAAGTCCTCATATGTCATGAAAAAGGCTACAACCGAACACATCCTCATACCTGGTGTAGTATTCTTTTTTGTTGCTGTTTTTTTGGCTTTCTGTTTCTTTCTCTGTTGTAGTTCATCTTCTTCTGATTCAATTTCATCTCTTGGACTCTTTGTTGGCTTTTTTGTTGGTGGTTTTTTGGCTACGGGTTGTTTTTGTGTTGGTTGTTTTTTGGTTTTGGATTGCTGTTTTTGAGGTTTCTGTTTGTGTTTTTCAGGTTCAAGGATGTGTAGTGTTGCTGCTTGTACAAGGGTTGCTAGATCTTGTTCAGAAATTTTAGGGCTTGGGCTGGCTGTTCTTTTTTTCAGCAAATATTGGTTTAGTGGTATTTGTGATTCATCTTCACTTTGTGTGGGAGACACATGCTGGCTTGGTGAGGCAGAAGAATCATCTTCTGATGCTGATGGTGTGACAAAATCATCATCATAATCATATAACACAAGATTTCTATTTTGTTTTGTTTTGTTAACCATCCTGCATTGAACATGGGAAATAACCATAAGAAGAAAAAAAAAAAAAAAACAGGAAAAGCAGCGCAACGTCCACTATAATAGGTACCACGTCCCAATACGTCAGAAAAATCAATAGCGCCACGTCCGAAAACATACACAAAAAATTTATTATTCTTTCACAAATACAGACAGCAAAGACATTGTTTATCTACTAAATTCCATAACAAATACTGAAACGTCCAGTATCACAAGAACAAAGTTAATTTTTTTCAGAAAAATAATTGACAAACAGACGCGCAACGTCCACTATAGTAGGTACCACGTCCAGATACGTCCGGAAAACAGTAGGGCCAAGTCCGAAAACACACAAATAATTTATTATTTTTTCACAAATAAAAACAGCAAACACATTGGTTTTCTACTAAATAACATTACATATACTGCAACTTCCACTATCACAGACACATTTTTAGTTTTGTCCAAAAAAAAAAAAAACGGCAAACAGACGAGCAAAGTCCACTAAGGTAGGTACCACGTCTTTATACGTCCGAAAACAGTAGCTCCACGTCCAAAAACAGTAGCGCCACGTCCGAAAACACACACAATTATAATTTCAGTAAAACACATATTAAAAACACAATGAAACGTCCAGTAAACACCAATATATCATATTTGATAGTAATAGAGCATTATTACTAGGGTAATACACGATTATAGCATCATAATATACAACCAAAATCAAACGCAGCAAATACGGAAAAATAGGGTTTCGTAAATCAGTTTATTGCAGTAAAATATAGTTCATAGTTTACGATGTAGTAATTTTTGCGACGTATTACCTGTTTTTTTGCTTGAATGTTGTTTTTTTGGAGTCGAAGAATGAAGTTCCGATGAACGTTGATGAACGTAGCAGGACGGAGTCGGTCTGGAATGAACGTGTTCTCGTGTTTTTTTGGTATTCTTCGTCGGAAATTTCGTCGGAGACGAAGTTTGTATGGATTTTTTGAAAATAAGAAAACGAAATCGATGTTTTAAGAATTTGATCGATTGCGGTTATGGAAGTTTTTGAGGGGAAGGAAGTTTTTTTTGAAAAAGGTAACTGCAGCAGCAAGGGGAATTTGAGGAGGTATTAGTGACGGAGCGCGTGCGTGAAAGCTACTTGCTAGTAGTGAATTTAAAACAATTTTATAATTTATACACAAAAAACAGCCCACCACGTCTCAGAACAACTTGCCCCACTTCCAAAAACAACTAGCACCACGTCCAGAAACGTCTTTGTAAAAAAAATTAGTTTAAGTTCACATGAATGGATGTAGACGTTTTTGGATGTGGTGCTAGTTATTTTTGACGTTGTTCTAGTGTTATTAGACGTGGTGGACTATCTTTGTGGAAAAAAATCAGTTTAAACTCACATGAATGGATGTAGACGTTTATGGACGTGGTTCTAGTTGTTCTGAGACGAGTTGAGATGTTTTGTGCAAAAAATTAGTTTAAATACACATGCATGGATGTAGACGTTTTTGGACGTGGTTCTAGTGTTTTTAGACGTGGTGCTAGTGTTATGAGACGTGGTCGACTGTCTTTGTGGCAAAAATCATTTTAAATTCACATGAATGGATGTAGACATTTTTTTTTACGTGTTTCTAGTTGTTCTGAGACGAGTTGAGATGTTTTGTGCAAAAATCTGTTTAAATTCACATGCATGGATGTAGACGTTTTTCGACGTGGTACTAGTTATTTTGGACGTGGTGCTTGTGTTCTGAGACGTGGTAGACTGTCTTTGTGGCAAAAATCAGTTTAAATTCACATGAATGGATGTAGACGTTTTTTTGACGTGGTTCTAGTTGTTCTGAGACGAGTTGAGATGTTGTATGGCCATTTTAGTTGTTTTATCTATTTATAACACCTACTTACAAGTTACAAGATCATGAACATTTCTAAGAGTAATATGGTCATTTTAATTGTTTTATATTCACAAAACACTTACATCAGATATCATAAACATTTCTAAGAGTTGAATGGTCATTTTATTTGTTTTATCTCATTACAACTCTTAATATGAGATCATGATCATTTCTGAGAATTGTATAGCCGTTTTATTTGTTTTATCTTTTCAAAACCCTTAGATAATAGATTATGCACATTTCGGTCCACATCAGAAGTTTTTTTACGTGTTTCTAGTTGTTCTGAGACGAGTTGAGATGTTTTGTGCAAAAATCAGTTTAAATACACATGCATGGATGTAGACATTTTTGGACGTGGTTATAGTGTTTTGAGACGGGGTGCTAGTGTTATGAGACGTGGTAGACTGTCTTTGTGAAAAAAATCAGTTTAAATTCACATGAATGGATGTAGACGTTTTTTTTACGTGTTTCTAGTTGTTCTGAGACGAGTTGAGATGTTTTGTGCAAAAATCAGTTTAAATACACATGCATGGATATAGACGTTTTTGGACGTGGTTATAGTGTTTTGAGACGTGGTGCTAGTGTTATGGACGTGGTAGACTGTCTTTGTGAAAAAAATCAGTTTAAATTCACATGAATGGATGTAGACGTTTTTTTTACGTGTTTCTAGTTGTTCTGAGACGAGTTGAGATATTTTGTGCAAAAATCTGTTTAAATTCACATGCATGGATGTAGACGTTTTTCGACGTGGTTCTTGTGTTTTGAGACGTGGTTCAAGTGTTATGAGACGTGGTAGACTGTTTTTGTGAAAAAAATCAGTTTAAATACACATGAATGGATGTAGACATTTTTTTTACGTGTTTCTAGTTGTTCTGAGACGAGTTGAGATGTTTTGTGCAAAAATCTGTTTAAATTCACATGCATGGATGTAGACGTTTTTCGACGTGGTTCTTGTGTTTTGAGACGTGGTTCAAGTGTTATGAGACGTGGTAGACTGTCTTTGTGAAAAAAATCAGTTTAAATACACATGAATGGATGTAGACGTTTTTTTTTACGTGTTACTAGTTGTTCTGAGACGAGTTGAGATGTTTTGTGCAAAAATCTGTTTAAATTCACATGCATGGATGTAGATGTTTTTCGACGTGGTTCTTGTGTTTTGAGACGTGGTTCAAGTGTTATGAGACGTGGTAGACTGTCTTTGTGAAAAAAATCAGTTTAAATACACATGAATGGATGTAGACGTTTTTTTTACGTGTTACTAGTTGTTCTGAGACGAGTTGAGATGTTTTGTGCAAAAATCTGTTTAAATTCACATGCATGGATGTAGACGTTTTTCGACGTGGTTCTTGTGTTTTGAGACGTGGTTCAAGTGTTATGAGACGTGGTAGACTGTCTTTGTGAAAAAAATTAGTTTAAATACACATGAATGGATGTAGACATTTTTTTTACGTGTTTCTAGTTGTTCTGAGACGAGTTGAGATGTTTTGTGCAAAAATCTGTTTAAATTCACATGCATGGATGTAGACGTTTTTCGACGTGGTTCTTGTGTTTTGAGACGTGGTTCAAGTGTTATGAGACGTGGTAGACTGTCTTTGTGAAAAAAATCAGTTTAAATACACATTAATGGATGTAGACGTTTTTTTTTACGTGTTACTAGTTGTTCTGAGACGAGTTGAGATGTTTTGTGCAAAAATTTGTTTAAATTCACATGCATGGATGTAGACGTTTTTCGACGTGGTTCTTGTGTTTTGAGACGTGGTTCAAGTGTTATGAGATGTGGTAGACTGTCTTTGTGAAAAAAATCAGTTTAAATACACATGAATGGATGTAGACATTTTTTTTACGTGTTTCTAGTTGTTCTGAGACGAGTTGAGATGTTTTGTGCAAAAATCTGTTTAAATTCACATGCATGGATGTAGACGTTTTTCGACGTGGTTCTTGTGTTTTGAGACGTGGTTCAAGTGTTATGAGACGTGGTAGACTGTCTTTGTGAAAAAAATCAGTTTAAATACACATGAATGGATGTAGACGTTTTTTTTTTTACGTGTTACTAGTTGTTCTGAGACGAGTTGAGATGTTTTGTGCAAAAATTTGTTTAAATTCACATGCATGGATGTAGACGTTTTTCGACGTGGTTCTTGTGTTTTGAGACGTGGTTCAAGTGTTATGAGATGTGGTAGACTGTTTTTGTGAAAAAAATGAGTTTAAATACACATGAATGGATGTAGACGTTTTTTTTACGTGTTACTAGTTGTTCTGAGACGAGTTGAGATGTTTTGTGCAAAAATCTGTTTAAATTCACATGCATGGATGTAGACGTTTTTCGACGTGGTTCTTGTGTTTTAAGACGTGGTTCAAGTGTTATGAGACGTGGTAGACTGTCTTTGTGAAAAAAATCAGTTTAAATACACATGAATGGATGTAGACATTTTTTTTACGTGTTTCTAGTTGTTCTGAGACGAGTTGAGATGTTTTGTGCAAAAATCTGTTTAAATTCACATGCATGGATGTAGACGTTTTTCGACGTGGTTCTTGTGTTTTGAGACGTGGTTCAAGTGTTATGAGACGTGGTAGACTGTCTTTGTGAAAAAAATCAGTTTAAATACACATGAATGGATGTAGACATTTTTTTTACGTGTTTCTAGTTGTTCTGAGACGAGTTGAGATGTTTTGTGCAAAAATCTGTTTAAATTCACATGCATGGATGTAGACGTTTTTCGACGTGGTTCTTGTGTTTTGAGACGTGGTTCAAGTGTTATGAGACGTGGTAGACTGTCTTTGTGAAAAAAATCAGTTTAAATACACATGAATGGATGTAGACGTTTTTTTTTACGTGTTACTAGTTGTTCTGAGACGAGTTGAGATGTTTTGTGCAAAAATTTGTTTAAATTCACATGCATGGATGTAGACGTTTTTCGACGTGGTTCTTGTGTTTTGAGACGTGGTTCAAGTGTTATGAGATGTGGTAGACTGTTTTTGTGAAAAAAATTAGTTTAAATACACATGAATGGATGTAGACGTTTTTTTTACGTGTTACTAGTTGTTCTGAGACGAGTTGAGATGTTTTGTGCAAAAATCTGTTTAAATTCACATGCATGGATGTAGACGTTTTTCGACGTGGTTCTTGTGTTTTGAGACGTGGTGCAAGTGTTATGAGACGTGGTAGACTGTCTTTGTGAAAACAATCAGTTTAAATACACATGAATGGATGTAGACGTTTTTTTTACGTGTTACTAGTTGTTCTGAGACGAGTTGAGATGTTTTGTGTAAAAATCTGTTTAAATTCACATGCATGGATGTAGACGTTTTTTTTACGTGTTACTAGTTGTTCTGAGACGAGTTGAGATGTTTTGTGCAAAAATTTGTTTAAATTCACATGCATGGATGTAGACGTTTTTCGACGTGGTTCTTGTGTTTTGACACGTGGTTCAAGTGTTATGAGATGTGGTAGACCGTCTTTGTGAAAAAAATCAATTTAAATACACATGAATGGATGTAGACGTTTTTTTTACGTGTTTCTAGTTGTTCTGAGACGAGTTGAGATGTTTTGTGGAAAAATCAGTTTAAATTCACATCATGGATGTAGACGTTTTTCAACGTGGTTCTTGTGTTTTGAGACGTGGTGCTAGTTGTTCTAAGACGTGGTAGACTGTCTTTGTGAAAAAAATCAGTTTAAATTCACATGAATGGATGTAGACGTGTCAGCACAACTAGCACCACGTCCCGAAACGTCTACATCCATGCGTGTGACTTTTAGCTGAATTTTTCACAGGACATAGTCTACCACGTCTCTCTACGTCCAAAACAAGTATCGCCACGTCTAGATACGTCCAGCTACGTCCCGCTACGTCCAGCCACGTTCGGAAACGTCCAGTTACGTCCCATAACGTGTTAATTTATTTTATAATATTAAATATTTTTAATATTTTTAAAATTTTTCGTTTTGTAGGCAAGTAACTATCCTTTAACCCTAATCCTAATTCATTTCTCCCTCCATTTCCTCGCCGAGCCGCCACAAACCGCCGCCGTTTCCGTCTTCTCCAGCGTCGGCTTGGCCTCGCAAACCCCCGAAAAGAATCCCCGTCTCCCCTAGAGTAAAACCTAGCCCTTATCCCTCTCTTCTCTGCCCAATTTTCTCTCTCCCCGTCACTTCGTGCCACCATTTCTGACCACTCTGGCCGTGTTTCGGGTCGCACGTCACCATTGGAATACTCCTCATATACTTGCGAGCAAAACCCACCGATTGGTGTTGATTTTGTTAGTCGGATTTCGATTGGGTATAAACCCTTGCCGCCACCGTGTCTCCACCGCGAACCACCGCCGATTGGTGTTGATTTTGTCTTACAGTTGAGTTCGTCATTATGAGTACAGGAAATCCTCCTCTCCTAATTACAAGTGCTAGTGGTGTTGCAGAAAGTAACAAGATGGATGATGAACTTCAAAATCAAACCAACAATATGAGAGATATGGAGTTGAATTCAGCAAGATCACATGGTTTTGGGGAGCAGAAAGATACCTAAGTAGAAAATGAAGAGGTTTTTCAAACCAATAAAAGGAAGAAAACTTCAAAAGTTTGGGATGATTTTGAAGAATGCATAGAGGATGGGAAGAAGAAAGCAAAATGTCTCCATTGTCATACTATACTTGTTCGTACTTCAGGGGCCACAAGTAGTTTGTTGAGACACAAAGATGGATGTGTGAAGAGAAAACTGAATTTGAAGGTAGCTTCTGAACAACAAAAGTTGAATTTTATGCCAACTGATTTGCCATCAACTTCTATGTCTCTTCTGCATTCTGGTAAGTTTGACATGGAACAAATGAGAGAGGCAGCTTCCCATTGGATTATGATGCATGAGCATCCATTTACCATTTTGGAAGAGGATGGATTTAACTTGATGATGAAGCGAGGACATCCAGAGTGGAAAAAAATTTCTAGAAACACGTGTAGAGCTGACTGTTACAAAATATTTGAGATTGAAAAGAAGAAGTTAAAGAAAAGTCTTGCGGGAGTTAGCAAGATAAGTTTGACTACGGATTGCTGGAAATCAAAAAATCAAAAGATTGAATACATGGTTGTTACTGGCCACTGGATTGACTTCTCTTGGAAATTGCAGAAGAGAGTTTTAAGCTTCATCAACATTCCACCACCAAGAGGAGGTATCCAAATTTTTGATGCATTATTCAAATGCATGAAGGATTGGGATATTGAGAAAAAGGTATTCAGTATTACTGTTGATAATGCTTCTAGTAATAATGTTGCTCTTGAAAATATGAAGAATACCATTCAAAAGTCAAGAGTTTTGCCATGTGGAGGAAAGTTATTTCATGTGCGTTGTTGTGCACATATATTGAACCTATGTGTTCAGGATGGATTGAAGCAGATTGGAGATCTTATTGAAGATGTGAGAGAAAGCGTGGAATATGTTAATCGTTTAGAGGTCAGACGTCTACAATTTACAGAGATTGCATAACAATTATCATTGAAAGAGAGAAAATTGATTCGTGATTGCAAGACGAGATGGAACTCTACCTTTGAGATGTTGAGTTGCGCCCTCAAGTTTAGGGAGGTTTTTGAAATGCTGAGCCAACGTGATCTAAATTATTGTTGCTGCCCTTTAAAAGAAGATTGGGATAAAGCTGAAAAGATTTGCTCTATTTTGAAAAATTTTTGGACAGCAACTCATATCATTTCAGGTACTGACTATCCTACCTCCAATTTGTTTCTTAAAGAAGCTCAAAAAATTAAATCAACATTGGACAAGCATGCTTATCATGAAGATGATTTCATTAGAGAATTAGTTGGCAAGATGAAAGATAAGTTTGACAAATATTGGGGGGAGTGTAATTTGTTAATGGCTATAGCTGCAGTGCTTGATCCAACAATGAAAATGCTTGCTGTTGAATTTTGTTTTCCTAAACTCTATTCTGAGGGTGAGGCACAAGACAACATTTATAAGGTGAAATATGCACTTCATCGGCTTTATGAAGGGTATGTGGTTGAAAATACTTCTAGTAGAAGTTTACTTCCGGCAAATTCTGATAGTTTTGGTTCTGTTAGTAGTTTTGAAGATCAGCAGCACCTTTCCTCGCGCGGTAAGTGGGATGATTTTGATGAATATTGTGCACAAATTTAGACCGTGGAGCCTAAAAAATCTGAATTGGTAGACTATTTAGAAAAGCCACGACTCAAGAACAATGAGATTCCTGAAAATTTTTCTTGTTTAGATTGGTGGAAGATGAATAGGATACAATATCCTATATTATCTAAGATGGCAGCTGATATTTTAGCTATCCCTGTAAGTTCAGTGGCTTCTGAAGCAACATTCAGTGCGGGGACAAGGGTGATTGATTCTTATCGTGCCTCACTTTCCCCTGAGACAGTGCAGGTCTTACTTTGTGGAGGGGATTGGCTTAGATACTCTAATGGAATTAAACACAAGATGAAAGTAAGTTTTACTAATAAAGTTGATTAGTTTCATTTCATTTATTTACTAAGTTGGTAACACTGTTTCTTTATATTTGTTATTTTGTTACAGAAGGATAAGACCTATCAAGAAATTTATCTTCCAATGTCTACTATTTCATCAAAGTAAGCTCAATCCTATAGTTTTTTAGCTTATCTTATTTGTGCATTCTAAGAGTTTACATGGATTTTAACAGAGCATCCCAAGGTTCCTGTTCCTGAAGAAGAATATTGAGCAGAACAACAAGTGTACGAGAGGGTTCATGAAGTTGCTAAATTTTTTGTTTATTTATTTATTTTTTGCTAACAGTGACTTCATATGTAATACTCCAATTTACAGTACAGTAAACTCTAAAATCCAGTATCTACAGTATTTTACAGTACATCCACTCCAACCAAAACAACTCTATTTTACAGTAATATTAATATTTTATTCACAAGTATTTGTATTTTTATTATTATATCACTATAATTTTTTTAGGGGTGTACCACGTCTCATAACACTTGCACCACGTCAAAAATAACTTGCACCACGTCCAAAAATGTCTACATCCATTTGTGTGAATTTAGGCTATTTTTTTTCACAAAGAAAACCCACAACTAGAACCACGTCCATAAACTTCTACATCCATTCATGTGAGTTTAAACTGATTTTTTTCACCAAAGATAGTCCACCACGTCTCATAACACTAGCACCACGTCTAAAATAACTAGCACCACGTCCAGAAACGTCTACATTCATTCATGTGAAATTAAGCAATTTTTTTCACAAAGACAACCCACCACGTTAAAGATAACTAGAACCACGTTCATAAACGTCTAAATCCATTCATGTGAAATTAAACTGATTTTTTTCACAAAGACAGACCACCACTTCTCAAAACACTAGCACCACGTCAAAAATAACTAGCACCACGTCCAGAAACGTCTACATCCATTCAAGTGAATATAAGCTATTTTTTCAACAAAGACAACCCACAACGTCAAAGACAACTAGAACCACGTCCATAAATGTCTACATCCATTCATGTGAGTTTAAACTGATTTTTTTCCACAAAGATAGTCCACCACGTCTCATAACACTAGAACCACGTCTCAAATAACTAGCACCACGTCCAGAAACGTCTACATCCATTCATGTGAATTTAAGCTATTTTTTTCACAAAGACAACCCACCACGTCAAAGACAACTAGAACCACGTCCATAAACGTCTACATCCATTCATGTGAATTTAACCTGATTTTTTTCCCCAAAGATAGTCCACCACGTCTCATAACACTAGAACAACGTCAAAAATAACTAGAACCACGTCCAAAAACGTCTACATCCATGCATGTGTATTTAAACTGATTTTTTTGCACAAAACATCTCAACTCGTCTCAGACTCAGAACAACTATAACCACGTCAAAAAATGTCTACATCCATTCATGTGAATTTAAACTGATTTTTTTCACAAAGACAGTATACCACGTCTCAAAACACTAGGACCACGTCCAAAAACGTCTAAAAAAACTGATATTGTAGTACGGGACAAAAAACGCACCAAAAATTTTCGACATTTACTTAGCCATTTTCTACCTTTTTCCTTCATAAGGCCATTTTGGTCATTTCATAATTATTTTGATTTTTTTTTGTGATACAAATAGCAAGTCCCAATAAATAAATATATATAATATATAAGCTCGTTAGGCTCGTCGAGCCTAACGAGCCTATATATTACATGCTCGAACTCGGCTTGTTACCTTAACGAGCCAAGCTCGAGCTCGGCTCGAGCTCGGTCAACTCTGAACTCAAGCCAAGCTTTGACCGAGCCGGCTCGCGAATAGCTCACGAGCGGCTCAGTTCATTTACACCCCTATTCTACTCTAACAATCTCCCACTAATACTTAAGCTGTGCTTTAAGTATACAACTACATTCAATCTTTTACATTCTACAATGTATCTAGAAAACTATTATGGCTCTCCTAAGTATCGGATCCCCATGCCCTCCACGTGAACCTCAAAGACTTTTGAAGTCAATGTCTTTGTGAAAGAATTTGCAAGGTTATCCTCCGATACTATCTTAGCCACGACCACTTCTTCCCTCTTGAAGATATCTCATATCAGGTGGTACTTGTGCTGAATGTGTTTACTCGCCTTGTGGGCTCGTGGTTCCTTCGAGTTTGCTACTGCACCATTGTTGTCACAGTACACTATGATTGACTTCTGCAAACTAGGAATCACATCTAAGTCCACTAGGAAGTTCTTGAGCCACACTGCTTCCTTTGTTGCCTCTGATGCGACAACGTATTCAGCCTCCATGGTAGAGTCCCCTACGCATTTTTTCTTGACACTCCACCATACTATGGCTTCACCTCCCAGAGTAAACACATACCCTGAGGTAGACTTGCTCTTATCCCTGTCGCCTTAGAAATCTAAATATGTGTAACCTCGGGGTACCAGCTCAGGGGCCTGATAGACTAACACTTGGTCTCTCATTCTGCGCAAATACTTGAGAATGCATTTTACTGCTTCCTAATGAGCTTTCTTGGGGTTACTCTGATATCTGCTTATAATTCTAACGACATAATAGATATTAGGCCTCGTACACAACATGGCATACATGAGACTTCCTACTTCCGAAGCATAAGGAACTGTCTTCATGGCCTCTATCTTCTCAATAGTCCTGGGAGACTATTCTTTAGACAGATGCACTCATTGTCTAAAAGGTAGAAAACCTTTCTTGGAGTTCTGCATGTTAGAACGGGCCAGAATCGTATCTATGTATGAAGCTTGAGAGAACATTAACGAACGTTTCCTACGATATCAAATTATCTTGATTCCAAGGATATGTCCCGCTTCTCCTAAGTCTTTCATATCAAACTGTTGGACAACCATGCCTTTACGTCTGATAACACTTTCTTGTTGTTGCCAATTAATAGAATGTCATTTACATAAAGCACAAGAAACACCACCGCTTTTCCATCATGTCTGCGATATACACATTGCTTATCCAGACACTGAGTAAATTCGTAGGACTGGATTACTTCATCAAATCAGATGTTCCAGGATCTGGATGCCTGCTTAAGTCCGTAAATGGACTTTTTAAGCCTGCAAACCTTATGCTCTTGGCCTTTTTCAACGAATCCCTTGTTGCATGACGTTGGTTTCCTAAAAAATTCCGTTAAGGAAAGCTGTCTTGACATCCATCTGCATAGCTCATAATCTAAATTAACAGCTATGGCCAAGAGAATCTGGATCGACTTAAGCATGGCTACCGGGGAGAAGGTTTCCTCATAATCGATTCCCTCTTTCTGATTATACCCCTTTGCCACCAGCCTAGCTTTAAAGGTTTCAATTTTTCTGTCAGGTCCTCTCTTGCATTTGTAGACCCACTTACATCCAATGGGTTTAAACCCATCAGGCAGGTCTACAAGCTCCCAGACATGATTGTGGTCCATTGACCCCATCTCAGATATCATTGCCTTTAGCCAAGGTTATGCATCTTTATCTCGGAGAGCCTCATTGTAGTTTACTGGGTCAGGCTCAGGTGCGCCTGGGAATAGGTTTGAGGTCTCTCCCACGCCAATGAACCTATCGGGCTATCTTACAACCCTCCCACTACGACGAGGCACCACCTGTGTAGGCGCATCATCTGTGATATCTTGCGCAGTGTGTGGTGTATCTACTTGTGTTGGTGCATTAAGATTATCAGTTTGTCTCCTAAGCTCTTCTAGTACTATCTTGCTCTTGGGTTTGTGATCTAGGATATATCTTAATCTAAAAATCTGGCGTTAGTGCTAATTATCACCTTCTGATCTTTAGGACTATAGAACAGACCACCTTTCATTCCCCTAGGATATCCTACAAACAACATTACTTTAGTTCCTGTATCTAACTTAGCTGTATCTGCCTTAAGCACACATGCTGGGCAACCTCAAATTCTGAGATGTCTTAGACTGGGCTTACGCCCGTTTCACAACTCTACTGGGGTTGAAGGCACGGTTTTAGATGGTACAAGATTATGGATGTAAGTTGCTGTTTCTAAGGCATATCCCCAGAACAAACTCAACAAATCACTATAACTCATCATTGACCTAACCATTTTCATGAGAGTTCGGTTCTTTCTTTCTGCTACGCCATTCTGTTGTGGTGTGCCAGGTGCAGACAATTGAGACTCAAATCCGACCTCGCTGAGGTATTCTCAAAATTCATGGGACAGGTACTCCCCACCAGGGTCTGATCGTAGTGTCTTGATACTCTTACGATGATGCTTCTCCATATCTGCCCGATACTCTTAGAATTTACTAAAGCATTCGGACTTGTAGCGCATCAGGTAAATATACCCGTACCTTGAGTAATCATCCGTGAACGTCACGAAATACTCAAACCCACGTCATGCTTGGATCGACATAGGTCTACACAAGTTATAGTGAATTAATTCTAATACTTCTTTGGATATATAACCTTTTGCTTTAAAAGGTCTCTTGGTCATCTTACCTTCCAAGCAAGATTTGCAGGTTGAATAACTGTCAATCTCTAATGAACTTAAAGGTTCATCATTGACCAACCTTTGAATCCTACTAAGGTTTATATGACCTAGCCTGAGATGCCAAAGATAGATTTGATTCATTTTAGAAGGTTCTTTCCTCTTATTAGTGTTAGATGATGCGCTATCTATCTCTATGTTTTGCATAACAGGGGAGTTTGATTTAATTATGAATAAATTGTCAGCTAATAAATCAGAACAAATAAGTTTTCCATATTTTCTAGTAACAATAGAATTATCAGAAAAAATAAACTTATAACCATTCTTTAAGAGTTTAGAAATTGAAACAAGGTTCTTTCTAAAACTCAGTACATAAAGACAATTAACTAAATCTAGCCTAGAATTTTCAAAATTAAGGCTGACTACTCCCACTGCTTCTACTGATACTTTTGTAGTGTCGCCCAAGTAGATGTCCAGCTCGCCTTCTCTAAGCTTCCGGGTTACTTAGAACCCCTGCAAATAATTACAAATATGGTCAGTGGCGCCTGAATCCACATACTAAGTATCTGTGGGAATCACAGCTAAACACGTCTCAGTAATTAAGGCATAAACTATCGTACTTTTAAGCTTTGGACAATTCAATTTCCAATGTCCTGTCTGATTGCACTTGAAGCACTTGTCTTTTGACTTCTTCTTTGTAATATCTGGCTTAGGCGTAATATGCGCCTTTTGAGATATTACGTTGTGCTTTCTCTTCTTATTTTGAGCCTCATGCTTAGAAGAAGATTCTGAAGCTTTGACTGCGACTAAAACTCGCTTCTTCTCTTGAAAAAGACATTTAGCCACCACCAACTCTGCGAAAAGCTCGGATAAAGTACATAACAATTGATTCATGTTGTAGTTCAACCAAAACTGCTTATAGCTTTGGGGCAAGTTCTGGAGGACAATATCGACTTTGGTTTCACCATTGATTTTGCCTCCCATTCCCTTAACCTCGTTGATGTTACTAATCATGTCAATGACATGATCTCTCATAGGAGTGCTCTCAGCCGTCGGGACAATGCCCAAATTATGACTCCAATCGACATAGTTCGGACTAGTTAATTTGATATATTTCAATATAGTAGCTAAGGGGTTAAATGCCATATCGAATACTGTAAATAAATAGACAATGTTTTAGTTATCTAATCTAGAATTTCAAAAAGTCACAAAGAAATTCTAACAATTATTGACTTCCCTCAAAACAATAACTTAAACCACTTACATCTCATTCACCGGGATTCTCGCAAGCCACGATAGTGTGGACATTTACACTAACCCACATTCGTTTGAGAAGAACCAAGTTCATTAACTACACTATCTGACCAAATGATCTATTGACCAATGTAGCTAATAGTCAGTGCTTTCAGCCGTACAAATAAGTAGCGTGACCTCGATGGGAGGAATACTACAAATCGTACACTAAGTGCGTGCCATTACGTGACTTCTAGATTATTACCTCAGGATAGTGCGCCTCAAATGGAGAGGGTATCACATTTCTCCTAGTTAAGCTTACTCTAGTCATCTTACTTAGAAATTTATAATCTAGCGATCTCGTGGTTGGACTCATCCGATTGGAGGAAAGCCCTAATAATGCCAATGCGCAAGTCCACCCACATCACATATGAACCCATAATGGTGGCTATGAGAATATTAAACCAACCCGCTCCCACTTAGATTTTTAAATTGAGGGTTTTTCCAGTTTTAACATGTAATTAAGTAATCCTAAGTTATATGCAAACATAAAACCAGCATGCTTTAAAATTATGCATCTAAAATACATCACAAAAATTAAAGCACAAAATTAAAACTATAAATACGAGAAATAAATACGAAAAACAAATTTCCCGACTATCATGGTTTTAATTGCTTCCATCTTCTGCCTTGATCTCGTGTCCCGTCAAGCCACTCGATGGATTGAGTCTTGATCTTCAAAAAATGAAATTTGGAAGAAAAATGGGCCAAAACGCAAATCAAACAGGCCGCGAGCACACAACGTAGCAACTGTGCCCGCCGCCCCCATTTCTGAATCTTCATTTGCTTCTTCTACTCTATTTGATCTTCTTGCAATTCGTTCTGGGTTTTTCTTGGTTTTTACGAATTAACGATAACCTAAAACTCAGGAATTCAAGTTGCCCACCATAACGCTTTCGATTACAAAAAATTAATTCACCTACTATAAGGCTTTCAAGGAAAATTAAAAAATAAATTACATAGAAAAAATCCTACTACAGATTTGATCTAATCCTACACGGATTCCAGCACGTGATTATAGTATTACAAGCATTCATAATAAAACCAAACCTGGACATGTCCCAGGGTTTAATTAAAAACCATACAAACGCAACCATAACAGTCGGAATTTCTAAACCACCTGCAAATAAACCATGTAATGAATCAAACAAACACAAAAACCCAAAACTAGGCTCTGATACTAATTGAAAGATTATCTGCCCGAGCCCGGTCAAAAACTCACTTTCGAGCTACATATTCCAGAATTGGAATCTTTGACCAGGCCTAGACTCTAGCACAATCGATATTCCAATCCTTGCTTGAAATAACATTGCGCAGGATCTTGGTTTGTACTCATTCGATTTATCACGCAACAATAATTTTCTAATTAAAAGTAGAAACGTAGAAAAGTACCTCTTGAAGCGTGTTAACTCAGGTGATCGTTTGTATGATTCAAGACTATGATTGCACGTTGTGTGGGCAACGATCTAGCAACCAATTGATAAGCAATCAATACAAAAACTGTGTCGGGAAACTCGCCAAAAAAATGAACTGTCACTGCCGGCTATGACAAAAATTTTGGCATGCCCAAATCTTTCCTAGAGACACAAAATTGTTTTCTCTCTCTAATTTTTATCTCTCTAGTTTTCTTTTGTTGAAAACTTATGAGTTGTGTATTATCTAATTGCTAATCCCTTGTCTATATATAGAGTTACAAGAGAGACCCCAAGTTGGTTTAGGATTGGTCTTCCTAATGGGTTTAGGTAATTAATTAGTTTACAAATCCAATTAGGTAACTAATCTAATAGGATAAACCAAATCCAATTAGATTTTCTAATCTCTAGGATTTCCTAATTCTAATTGAAACTTAAGACTTAATTAATTAATTAAATAATTCCACTTTGTTAATTACTTAATTAACCCTTAAGAATAATCAATTAATTAATTAATTCTACTTAATCAATTAATTCACTACAAAATTAATCATACCACTAACGGATTAATTTTGGCACTACCATCCTACACCAGAATTGCTTTCAGAATAACTAAATTAATTTATTCTTATTCTCCCCACATCAAAGATATAGTGCTCGTTAATTTATTAATTTACTGATAAATTAATTAATTAACTTCTTTAATTTCGGGATTAGTACCACTCGACCTTTTTACTATACCGGACATAAGTCCACCAGCAGGGTTTAGTATAATAAACATAACGAGCTCATCTCAAGAGTACCATCACCCCGGACGCACCGGTACATGGTTTCCTTTCGATAAGCAGCAACACACCAAGTAACTAAACACGTGCACCCAACCTACAGAAACTATTGGCCACAATTGACCTCACCCATTGGTAGATCAAAGTACACTATGTCTAATCCTCATGTCCACTCAAGTCTAGGGATTAAGAGATAGAATGCTAAGAATCTATTAAATCAGTACAAGACAAATCATTCTAAATAGTCAAGTTCAATACGTCCCAGCATATCTATATGATTTAATTAGTTTAGACAAACCAATTATCTGAATCACATAATAACCTAAACGATAGGTTTTCCAAACCTGTATCGGTTACGAACCTCATTTATATATTATGTCTTTTAACCAATGATGAGATCTACTATGTCACACAAGACACCTCATCATCTAACTACATAATATAAAAGGACAAAATATGCACAACATATAAACCAAAACATTAAAACGATATATTAACTGGGAAAATGTATAATACAAGCATAGCTTATGTATTCTACTCTAACAATTTTTGCCTTTACTTTTGAAACATGTGTAGTGGTGATTCCCACATATGACTGGTGTGTGGATTCGGGAACCACTGATCATGTTTGTAATTCTTTGCAGGGGTTTCAGGTAACCCATAAGCTTAGAAGTGGCGAATTAGAGCTCTACTTGGGCGACACTACGAGAGTGTCAGTTGAAGCAGTGTGAGTAGCTAGGCTTAATTTTGAAAGATCAGTTTTAGTTTTGAAGAATTGTCTTTATGTTCTGAGTTTTAGAAAGAACTTGATTTCAGTTTCTAAACTCATGTTGGATGGTTATAAGTTTATTTTTTCTAATAAATCTGTTATTGTTAGAAAGAATGAGAAACTTGTTTGTTCCAGTTCATTAGTAGATAATCTATTTTTACTTAAACCAAACTCCCCTGCTGCGTAAAACACTAAATCAAATAACATATCATTGAATCATAATAAGAGGAAAGAACCCTTTGAGATGAACAAAACAAATATTTGGCACCTTAGACTAGGTCATGTTAACCTTAGTAGGATTCAAAGGATTGGTCACAGATGGACTTTTAGGTTCATTAGAATTTGACAACTATTCAACTTGCGAATCCTTGGAAGGTAAAATGACCAAAAGGTCTTTCAAGGCAAAGGGGTATAGGGCCAAATAAGTGTTAGAACTGGTTCACTCTGACTTGTGTGGACCTATGTCTATTCAAGTGAGATGAGGCTTCGAGTATTTTTTGATGTTCATAGATGACTACTCGAGGTACGGATACATTTACCTAATGTGCTACAAGTCTGAATGTTTTGGTAAGTTCAAAGAGTATTGGGCAGATGTGGAGAAACATCATGGTAAAAGTATCAAGACACTATGATCATATCGTGGTGGCAAATACTTTTTGGGAGAATTTAGAGACTATCTGTCAAAGGTATAAATTCAGTCTCAGTTATCTGCACCTGGCACACCTCAGCAAAATAGTGTAGCAGAACAGAGAAACAAAACTCTTATGAAAATGGTAAGGTCGATGATGAGCTATAGTGAATTGCCTAATTCGTTTTGGGGATTTGCCTTAGAAACAGCGACTTACATTCTTAACCTTGTACTATCTAAATCCGTGTCTTCAACCCCTACTGAGTTGTGAAGGTGGTGCAAGCCAAGTCTAAGACATCTCAAAATTTGTGGATGCCTAGCACATTTGCTTAAGGAAAATACGGGTAAGATAGATTCAAGAACATAAGTAATGTTGTTTGTAGGATATCGTAGAGGAACGAAAGGTGGTTTATTTATAGTCCTAAAGATCAGAAGGTGATAGTTAGCATTAACACCAGATTTTTAGAAGAAGACTATATTCTAGATCACAAACCCAGTAGTAAGATTGTACTAGAGGAACTTAGAGGACAATCCACTAATCCTGTTGCACTAGTGTAAGTAGATACACAACAAAATACTGGACAAGAAGTCACAGATGATACGCCTATACAGGTGATACCTCGTCATAGTTGGAGGGTTGTGAGATAACTCGAGAGGTACGTAAGCTTGGAAGAATCTTCAGATTTAATCCCTGGTGCGCATGAACCAGAGATGGTGTCGATGGACTCTAATCAAGCCTGAGAGCTTGTAGATTTGTCTGATGGTTTTAAACCCATTGGATGCAAGTGGGTCTATAAAAGAAATAGAGGACCCGATGAAAAGGTTGAAACCTTTAAAGTTAGGCTTGTGACGAAGGGGTATACTTAGAAAGAAAGTATCGATTGTGAGAAAACCTTTTCCCCGGTAGCCCTGCTTAAGTCGATCCGGATTCTCTTGGCCATAGCTGCTCATTTCGATTATGAGATTCGTGCACCAAAAAATCGATGCACCGCCGCCGTCATTTTCCAAATTCTTTCCAACTATCGAGTGCCATCACCTTGCCATCTAAGTTTGCCGCCGCCCACATAGGTAGGAGAGCCGCCGAAATCTTGCTTGGAGATAACAAACTTAATGTTGAGATTTTCTCTCTAGTTTTCTCTCTCTAAGTTTTCTGACTGCGCAACTTATGAATTGTGTATCTTGGTATTGATGACCCTTGTGTCTATTTATAGAGCTAGAAGAGAGACCTTCAGTGGGTTTGAGTTAGGCCTTCTTGTTGGGTTTGGATTTATTAGTTTCAAAATCTCTTATAGATTTCCCAATACTTAATCGAACCAAGAATTAATTAATTAAATCCACGTTGTCAATTTACTAATCGACCCAACGATTAAATAATTAAATAATTAACTTCACTTTATCAACTATCCCAACACATAATTACTCGTACCACTAACGGATCAATTATGGAATTACCGATCAAACTATAATTGCTTTTGGAACCACTAATTTAATTATTCTTTATTCTCCCCACGTCAAAGATATAGTGGTCGTCAATTTGTTAATCTACTGATAAATTAATTAATTGACTTCTTCTCATCCGAGATTAGTACCACTCGACCTTTTTACTATACCAGACATAAGTCCACCGGCTGGGTTTAGTATAATAAAATTTACGACCTCTTCTCAAGAGCACCATCACCCCGGACGCACCAGTACATGGTTTCCTTTCGATAAGTAACAACGCACCAAGCAACTAAGCACGCATATATAACCTACCGAGACTATAGGCCTCAAAGTGACCGCACTCATTGGCAGATTAAAGTATAATATGTTTAACACTCATGCCTGTTCTAGTCTAGGGATTAAGAGATAGAATACAATGTTCGAATCAACTACTAACGAACAGTACAAGTTAATTCAATACTCAATGGTCATGCTTAATATGCCCCAGGCATATCTATATAATTCAATTAGTTTAGACAAACCAATTTCTATATAACATAATAACCTAAACCGACAGTGTGTCCAAAACTATCTCAGTTACTAGCCTACTTTGTATTTTGTAATCTTTAACAATTAATGAGATCTACTGTGTCACACCAAACACCTCATTATCTAGTCATATGACATAAATATGCTTCATACATATAAATGCCTAAAAATGAAACAATTAACTGAAACTTTCAAAACGATATGTAAATCGGGAAATAGTTTTCATACAAGCAAAGCTTTAGTATTCAAAACCAGCAAAGTCTTCACTTCTACCAAAGTCTTAATGTTTCTTGATAGGAACCATGGCATCCAAATGAGAGAAATCATCAAATCCTACTAGTGAGCAAGAAAGATTTTTAGAATCTTTACTCAAAGAACAAGTAAGAATGTTTGAGGTGAAGATGCGTGAGGTACAAAAGTTAGTTGATGATCTAACCATTCAAAAGAAGCTCGACTTCTCTACTCCTATAGAGCAAAAAAACTCAAAGCCTTCATCTTTTAAGAACAAATGCATACTTGAATCTCCATTAAAAGAGGAAGAATGCGAGGATGATCATTGGGAGGATGGAGTGCATAAAACACACCAAAACTAAAACCTAATTTTCACACTAAGGGATTCAAAGACCCCATCGTTAAGTATGTTAGGTGTTGATCTTATAGAGAGCAACTAAGCCTTGCATGATTCATTTTTCTTTAGATTATTTGGCAGAAAAACATATATACAATGGCTAACAATTCACAAAGCACAAAAATAGCAAGATTGGGAAATAGGGTTGAGTTTGAGGACGAGATTCTGTCACCATTTTGAAGGAATTATCTGTCCGGGTCAGATAAAAAATTCTACTTTCGTACATAGCATCCAGAATCGAAAATTCTCAATCAAACATGAAGGCTCGTGTAATCCGATTCAAACCTTATTCGAATTTGTCACACCAGCATGGGATCTTGGTTTACCTTATTCAAATTTGTCATGCATACAAAATACGATAACTAATAAAAAACATAATGATAGAAATCGACCTCTTAAAGCGGGTCCCTTAAGAATTCTCTTGTTTGATCTAAGACGCGTCTGGAAGTTGTGTGGGCAACTTTCTACCAAAACAAATAGATCAGCACCAAGAAAATCAACACAAAAAATTTGCCAAAAAATTCCTCGTCGGAAAAAGCTCACCGGAAAATCGGTGCCCTGTTGTCGCCATTTGCCGGATTATTTCCGACCCTCGAGCGCCACTACCTTTCTGTCCAAGCCCGTCGATGCCCACCAAGAATGGAGAGCCGCCAAACTCTTACTTGGAGAGAACAAACTTGATACAGAGATTTTCTCGCTTTAGTTTTCTCTCTCTAAGTTTTCTGACTTGGCAACTTATGAATTGTGTGTCTTGGTATTACTGACCCTTGTGTCTATTTATAGTGTTACAAGAGAGACTTTAAGTGGACTTGAGTTAGACCTTCTTGTTGGGCTTGGATTTATTAGTTTTCAAATCTTTTCTAGATTTCCGAATACTTTTTTTTAACCAAAACTTAATTAATTAAATAATTAAATCCACTTTGTCAATTTACTAATTGGCACAAGGATTAATTAATTAAATAATTAATTTTACTTTATTAATTATCCCAACACGTTATTAATCGTACCACTTGCGAATTAATTATAAAATTACCGCTCAAACCAGAATTAGTTTCAGAACCACTAATTTAATTATTCTTATTCTCCCCATGTCAAAGATATAGTTCTCGTCAATTTATTAATTTACTGAAAAATTAATTCATCGACTTCTTCTCATCCAAGATTAGTACCACTCGACTTTATTACTATATCGGACATATGTCCACTGGCCGGGTTTAGTATAATAAACATTACGAGCTCATCTTGATAGCACCATCACCTCGGATGCACCGGTGCATGGTTTCCTTTCGACAAGTAACAACACACCAAGTAACTAAACACGCATATCCAACCTACAGAGACTATAGGCCTCAAGTGACATCACTCATTGGCAGATTAAAGTACACTACGCTTAATCCTCATGCATGTTCTAGTCTAGGGATTAAGAGATAGAATACAAGGTTCAAATAACCTATTAATAAACAGTCCAAGCTAATTCAATCCTCAATGGTCATGCTCAATATGCCCCGGGCATATCTATATGATTCGATTAGTTTAGATAAAATAATCTCAGAATTACACAATGACTTAAATTAACATTATGTCTAAACTGTCCCAGTCACGAGCCTACATTATATGTCACAGTCTTTAACCAATAATGAGATCTAGTGTGTCACACCAAACACCTCATTATCTAGTCATATGACATAAATAGACTTCATATATGTAAATGCATAAATATGAAACAATTAACTTAAACATTTAACTCAATATATAAAATTGGGAAATAGTTTTGAAACAATTAACTGAAATATTTAGTATTCAGAACCAACAATCTCGCACTAATACTTAAGTTGCGCTTAAAGTATAAAACTGTTTAATTACATTAATCTACTGTTATACTAAAACCTAGTGAATAGTCAAAGCTCAGCTAGGTATCTAACACCATGCCCTCCACGTGAGCCTCAAAGACTTTTGCAGTTAATGTATTCATGAAAGGATCTGCAAAGTTATCTACTGATGCTATATGACCACGTCTCCCTTCTTTACGATATCTCGTATCAGGTGGTACTTGCGCTCTATGTGCTTACTCGCTTTGTGGGCTCGTGGTTCTTTTGAGTTGGCTACTGCACCACTGTTATCACAGTAAACTGTGATTGAAATTGGTAACTTAAGAATCACGTCTAAATCCGCTAAGAAGTTCTCTAGCCAAATTGCTTCCTCTGATGCTGCAATGTACTCAGCTTCCATGGTAGAGTCCGTCACGTATTTCTGCTTGACACTACGCCAAACTATGGCTCTACCTCCTAAAGGAAATACAAACTCAGAGGTAGAATTATTATTGTCTCTGTCGCCTTTGAAATCAGAATCTGTGTAACCCCTTGGAACTAGCTCTTATGCATGATAGACCAAAACTTGGTCTCTCGTTCTGCGTAAATACTTGAGGATGCACTTCACAGCCTCCCAATGAGCTTTTCCAGGGTTACTCTGATATCTGCTAACCATGCCAACGACATAACAAATATCAGATTTCGTACACAATATTGCATACATAAGTCTTCGGAGACTGCTCTTAAGATAAATGCACTCTGTATCTGAAAGGTAGAAAATCTTTCTTGGAGTTCTGTATGTTAAAACGAGACAGAATCATATCTATGTATGAAGCCTGGAGAGCATGAGTAAACGTTTCCTACGATCTCGAATAATCTTGATCCCAAGGATATGTCTAGCTTCTCCCAAGTCTTTCATATCAAATTTCTTGGAAAACCATGACTTTACGTCTGATAACACTTTCTTATTGTTTCCAATAAGTAGGATGTCATCTACGTAAAGTACAAGAAACACCACATTATTACCATCACGTTTCCGGTACACACACTGCTCATCCGGACACTGAGTAAATCAGTAGGACTTGATTACCTCATAAAACCGGATGTTCCAATATCTGGATGCTTGCTTAAGTCTATTGATGGACCTCTAAATCTTGCAGCCTTTATGCTTTTGGCCTTCAGTAATGAATCTCTCTGGTTACTACATGAAGATGGTTTTCTCAAGACTTCCGTTAAGGAAAGTTGTCTTGTCATCCATCTGCCAAATCTCATAATCTAAATGAATAGCTATGACCAAGAGAATCTGGATTGACTTAAGCATAGATACCGGGGAAAAGGTTTCCTCACAATCATTACCTTCATTCTGAGTATACCCCTTCGCCATAAGCCTAGCTTTGAAGGTTTTAACCTTTCCTTCTGATCCTCTTTTTCTTTTGTAGACCCAAATGCATCCAATGGGTTTAAAACTATTAGGCAAGTCTACAAGCTCCCAGAATTGATTAGAGTCCATTGACCACATCTCAGATATCATTGCCTTTTGCTAAGATTTTACATTTTTATCTTGGAGAGCCTTATTGTTGTTAACCGGGTCCGGTTCATGCGCACCTGGAACTAAATCTGAGGATTCTCCCAAACCCACGTACCTTTCTAGTTGTCTGACAACCCTCTCACTACGACGAGGCACCGCCTGTTTAGACACATCATCTGTGACATTATGTGCTGTGTCTTGTGGTGTATCTACTTGTACTGGTGCAACAGGAGTTGTGGATTGTCCCCAAAATTCCTCTAGCACGATTTTGCTACTAGGCTTATGTTCTAGAATATAGTCCTCTTCCAAAAATCTGGTGTTAGTACTAACTACCGCCTTTTGATCTTTAGGAATATAGAATAGACCACCTTTCATTCCTCTAGGATATCCTACAAATAGCATTACTGTTCTTGAATCTAATTTACTCCATCTGCCTTAAGCACATGTGCTGGGCAACCCCAAATTCTAAGATGTCTCAGATTGGGCTTACGCTCGTCAACAACTCTGTAGGGGTTGAAGGCACAGATTTAGATTGTACAAGATTAAGTATGTATGCAGTTGTTTCGAAGGTATATCCCCAAAATGAATTTGGCAATTCACTATAACTCGTCATAAATCTCACCATTCCCATAAGAGTTCTGTTTCTCCATTCTATTACACAATTCTGTTGGGGTGTGCCAGGTGCAGATAACTGAGATTGAATTCCTGGTTCTGACAAATAGTCTCAAAATTTGCCCAAAAGGTATTCCCCATCATGATCTGATCGTAGTTTCTTGATACTTTTATCATGATGTTTCTCCATATCTGCTTGATACTCTTTGAACTTGTCAAAGCACTCAGACTTGTGGTGCATCAGGTAAATGTATCCGTACCTTGAGTAATCATCTGTGAATGTCATAAAATACTCGAAACCTCCCCTTGTCTTTGAAAGGACATTTGGTCATTTTACCTTCCAAGCAGGATTCACAATTTGAGTAGTTGTCAACTTCTAGTGAACCTAAAGTCTAGCAGTGACCAACCTTTGAATCCCACTAAGTTTAATGTGACCTAATCTAAGGTGCCAAAGATATGTTTGGTTCATCTTAGAAGGTTCTTTCCTCTTACTATGGTTTAATGACGTTTGAATTGTTGTTGTGTGTATAGTAGAAGAAGTTGGTTTTAATAAAAACAAATTGTCATGAGTTTCTTATTTCTTTTAACAAATAAAGACTTATAAAAAAAAAAAAAAACAACTTATAACCATTCTTTAAAACCTTAGAAACTGAACCAAGGTTCTTTCTGAAACTAGGAACATAAAGACAATTTTCTAAAACTAAGCTGTAATTTTTGAAAAATAGTTCCACTTCTCCCACCGCAACAACTGACACTTTCGTAGTGTCATCCAAGTAGACTTGCATCTCGTATTCTTTAAGCTTCTAGGTTACTTGGAACCCCTACAAAGAATTACAAACATGATCAGTGGTGCCTAAATCCACACACTAAGTATCTGTGAGAATCACTATTAAACATGTATCAGTAATTAAGGAAGAAATAGTCCTATCCTTGATTTTAGGCGCATGAATAGCTAACTTATGAGCTTTCTTATTCTTCTTCTTTTCAGCCTTGGGCTTAGAAGAAGATGCTGGAGCCTTGAATATGACTAAAGCTTGCTTTTTCTCTTGAAAAAAACCTTCAGCTGACACCAATGAAGCCAAGAGCTTGGTGAGATCAACATTTCCAATCCGAATCAAACACACCAAAAACCAACATAATCGCAAGACCAAAAATGCTGCTGGGTGGTGCCGAAAAAAAAATTAATGGTGGTGTGCGAATCCGATGAGAAGTCCAAACAAGAACTTGGGCAAAGTTTCAATCTTTGAGCAATAAATCTTAATTGAGAAGAGCAAGAATCTAAGTTCGTTTTTGAAAGAAAACTTCAAGAAGAAGAAGTTCTCTCTCTTGAACTTTCTTACTCGAAGAGGCAAGACTTGTCTTGCAAGATTTTTTTAATGTTTCTTTGGCCTTAAGCTTTCTATTTATAGGGAGCTCTTAAGGAGACCTAGTGGGCTTTTGAGTTGGGCCTTTTAATTTGACTTTCGTTAACCGCTAAGTATTTCTTAGACTAATCAACTCTAATTGATCTTTTCGAATTAATTTCTTAATTCACTTCGTTAATTAAATTTAATCGAACCCTTAGGATTATTTCCAATAACCCACTTTGTCAATTAAATTAATTAAACCCTTAGAATTAATTAATTCACTTTATCGATTAGTCAAACACATAATTAGTCGTACCACTATCTGACTAACTATGGACCTATCGCTCAAAAATGACTTTACATCACGCCACTATATTTTCTTCTATCTCCCCACATCAAAGATCTAGTGCTCGTCGATTTATCAATTTACTAACAATCTAATTCACCGATTTCTTAGTATCCGAGTTTATTACCACTTGACCTTCTTATTATACCGGACGTAAAGTCCACTGGCCAGATTTAGTATAATAAACCTTACGAGCTCATCTCGGGAGCACCATCAACCCGATGAACCGATACGTGGATTCCTCTGACTAGCAACGACACGTAAGAAGCTAAACACCGCATACCCAACCTACCGAGGTATAGGCCTCAATTGACCACACTCTTTGGCATATCAAAGCATACGATATCTAACTCTCACGCCCGTCCCAACCTCGGGATGGAGAGACTGAATACTAGGACTGAATCGACTCCGCCGATCAGTACAAGTCAATTCTATCTAAACTGATCGTGCTCAATATGCCCCTGGCATATCCATGTGATTTTAATTAGTCTAGATAACCTAATTTCCAAACCACACGATAACCTATACAGATAGAGTGTTCAGACTATCTCAGTTACGAGCATACTTTTCATATATCAACATTTTAACCAATAATGGTATCTACTGTGTCTTTCCATACCCCGTTATCTAGTTCTATGATATAATGGAACAATTTAATACTGAAACAAAATGATATGTCATCTGTGGATATTAGTTTTTGATACAAGCCATAGATTTTTTGTATTCAAATCTAACAATCTCCCACTAATACTCAAAGCTATGCTAAGAAGTACAAAAACAGTCCAACCCGCTATTATACTGCTGACATAATGAAATCTAAAGAACACCTTTAAGCTCACTCACATGGCTCCCTCAAGAATTTGACTCCCATGCCCTCCACATGTCTCTCAAAGACCTTTGGGCTAAATGGCTTTGTGAAAGGATCTGCAAGGTTGTCATCTGATGCTATCTTTGCCACAGTCACGTCTTCCCTCTTTACGATCTCTCGTATCAGGTGGTACTAGCGCTCTATGTGTTTACTCGCTTTGTGGGCTCGTGGTTTCCTCGAGTTAGCAACTGCACCACTATTATCACAATAAACTGTGATAGACCTAGGCAACTCAGGAACCATATCTAAGTCCACCAGGAAGTTCCAGAGCCATACAGCTTCTTTCGCTACCTCTGATACTCAGACTCCATGGTGGAGTCTGTCACGAATTTTCGCTTGACACTCAGCCATACTATGAATCTACCTCCTAGAGTAAACACAAACCCTGAGGTAGACTTACTCTTGTCAAAATCACCTAGAAAGTCCAAATCTGTGTAACCCAATGGTACAAGCTCCTACGCTCTATAAACTAGGGCATAATCTCTCGTCCTGAGCAAGTACTTGAGAATGCATTTTACTGCCTCCCAGTGAGCCTTCTCAGGGTTACTATGATATCTGCTAACCATGCTAACGGCAAAACAAATATCAGGCCTCGTACATAACATAGCATACATGAGGCTACCCACTGTAGAAGCATAGGGTACCGCCTACATGGCATCTATCTCCTCAGTAGTCTTGGGACACTGCTCATTTGATAGATGCACTAAATGCCTGAAATGTAGTGAACCCCTCTTGGAGTTCTGCATGTTAAAACGGGTCAGAATCGTGTCTATGTATGATGCCTGGGAGAGTGTCAGAGAACATCTCCTACAATCTCGAATAATTTTGATCCCAAGGATATGTCGAGCCTCTTCCAAATCCTTCACGTCAAATTTCCTGGACAACCATGCCTTTACGTCTGACAACACCTTCTAACTGTTGCTAATCAGAAGGATGTCATCTACGTAAAGTACGAGGAACACCACTGTATCACCATCACACTTGCGATATACACACTGTTCATCCGGACACTGAGTGCATCTATAGGACTGGATAACCTCATTAAAACGGATGTTCCAAGATCCAGATACTTGCTTAAGTCCATAAATGGACCTCCTAAGCCTACATACCTTGTGCTCTTGGCCCTGAACAATGAAACACTCTGGTTGCTGCAAAATGATGGTCTCCTCAAGACTTCCATTAAGGAAAGCTGTCTTGACGTCCATCTGTCAAATCTCATAGTCCATATGAGCAACTATGGTCAAGAGAATCCGGATTGACTTAAGCATAGCTATCGTGAAAAAGGTCTCCTCATAATCGATACCCTCTTTCTGAGTATACCCTTTTGCCATAAGCCTAGCCTTGAAGGTCTCAAACCTCCCGTCAGATCCCCTCTTTTGCTTATAGACCAATTTGCACCCAATAGGCCAAAACCCATCAGGAAGGTCTATCAGCTCCCAGACCTGATTTGAATCCATAGAACCTATCTCAGCAATCATCGCTCTCTGCCAAGAATCTACATCTTCATCCTAGAGAGCTTCATTGTAGCTAACTGGGTCTGGTTCATGAGCACTAGGGATGAAGTCCGAAGACTCACCAGAACCCATGTACCTCTCGGGCTATCTAGCAACCCTCCCACTATGATGAGGCGCAGCCTGTGTAAGAGCATCATATGTGATAGTGTGTGCAGTCTCTTGTGGTGTGACTTCTTGTACTAGTGCATCTAGAATAATGGATTGTCTTCTAACCATATCCATAAGAGTCTTGTTCCTCCTCTCTGCTACACCATTCTGCTGGGGTGTGCCAGGTGCAGACAATTGGGACTGAATACCGTCCTCTTACAAATAGGACCTAAATTCACTAGAGAGGTATTCGCCACCGTGATCAGATCGCAAGGCCTTGATACTCTTACCCAGATGGTTTTCCACCTCAGCCTTAAACTCTTTAAACTTACCAAAGCATTTAGACTTGTGGCGCATTAGGTATATGTATCCATATCTAGAGTAATCATCCGTGAATGTCACAAAATACTCATAACCACCTCTAGCCTGAACTGACATAGGCCCACACAAGTCAGAATGAATCAACTCTAAAACCTCCTTGGCCCTATACCCCTTTGTCTTGAAAGGCCTCTTGGTCATCTTACCCTCCAAGCAGGACTCGCAGGTTGGATAGCTGTCAATCTCCAATGAGCCCAAAGGCCCATTATTGACCAACCTTTGAATCCTACTAAGGTTGATGTGACTTAGTCTCAGGTACCAATGATAAGTTTGATTCAAAGGGGAAGACTCTTTTATCTTATTATGATTTGGTGATGAATTACCTGTTTCAGTGTTGTGCACAACTGGAGAGTTTGTCTTGATTAAAAACAGATTATCAACTAATATACCAGAACATATAAGCTTCTGGTTCTTTCTAATAAAAACAGAATTATCAAAAAAAACACACTTATAACCATCCAATAAAAGTTTAGAAACTGAAAGAAAATTCTTTCGAAAACTGCGTACATAAAGACAATCCTTTAAATTTATAACAGAGTCTAGAAAGTAAAGACATAAAACTCCCACTGCAACAACCAAAACTCTGGTAGTATCCCAAAGGTAGACCTACAACTCTTCCTCTCTATGCAGCTGGGTCACTTGCAACCCCTGCAAAGAATTACAAACGTGATCAGTGGCTCCTGAATCCACACACCAAGTATCCGTGGGAATCGCCGCTAAAATCGTCTTAATAACTAGGAAAAATTTGCAGATACCTCGAGGCTTCTGGAAATCCTTCTTATAATGCCCCGCCTTGCTACATCTGAAGCACTTGCCTTTCGGCTTATGCTTCTTGGCAATGCCCGCCTTGGGTCCATGTCAGCTACTCCTACTTTCTGGCCTCTCTTCCTCTTATGCTTCCTGGCTTTGGGCCCAACAGAGGAACCTGAGGGACCAACAGTAGCCAAGGCTTGCTTCTTCTCTGCGAAGAGGCCCTCAGTAGACACCATTGCAGTCATGAGCTTGGGAAGTGAATATGAGAGCTTGTCCATATTGTAATTCAACCGAAACTGCTCAAAACTGGGGGCCAAACTCTGGAGGATGATATCGACCAGGGTCTCCCCATCAATATCACCTCCCAATACCTCGATCTCATTGATGCATCTTGGCCGTGCTTGTCGAGGCACCCAAAATAAATCCGGTTCTACCGAACTCCAAATAAACTTGCAGCAATAGTAGTACCGAGTCGAAATCCCAAAGGAACTAAAATTAATTCTTAAACCAACCAGTAATCAGGGGTTTTGAAATTAAATTAAAAATACTAAAATCAAGAGAATTCTAAAATTGCGACAAATTTAAATCAAGAAAATAAAAGGAGAAAAATCCAATCCAAGGGAAATACAATTCAATTATTATGTCGATCATCGGTTCACAAGTATTCTTTCATTCAAGCATTCAACCTCCACTATTGTTAGGATAGCCGTAACAACTATGGATTCTCTAATTTTATTAACCAAACCCAGCATTCGATTAAATCTTGTTATGGAAAACTGGGCACGATAGCGTTCCATATTCACCCATAACAGCATTACACATAAGAATTAGTCGAAAACTAAATTAACTAAAAGAGATAGCTGCAATTAACTAATTTAGTTCAATTGTTTCCCTTTAGATTATCACGCATGCTCAATTAAGTCTCACCAACATGCATAAATAAACTAATTGCTACTTGATACTACCGATTCGTGTCTATTACGTAACATTCAACCTGTAGATAGCACAGAAAAATTAACACTAATTGAGTCGTCAATTCAATTAGAACTAAAAATTTCTCAATTAAACCAAGAAACAATCATACTTGAACTTACGAAAGAAATTAAATTCAGCACAAAACCTCACAACATGCTAATTAAATCAAATCCCTTGGATTAGAAAAATAAAATTAGCTACTCATGTTCTTGAACAAAACAAATAAGAAATTGTTATTCATAAAAATAGAAAATTGAAAACAGTAAAAAAAACAAACACAGCCGTTGAGCTCTCCTATTTGCTCTGTTCTGCTTCCTTCTGTTCTATTCTTTTCTGCCCCTCCACTGACTGTTGTGTTCTATAATCTCTTTAAATATCAGCAGCAGAATAAAAATATGGAAATCCAAACCCGCAGCTTTTTTTTCCTTTTTCATTGGTCTGCCTATTATGGATTCTTTTTGGTGAAGGAAGAAACATTCCTTTCCCTTAACAATCAATCAGCTCAAATTTGGAAAGAAGAAATTCCCCTTTATTTTGCTTCCTCTCGGCACACTTCAGATTTGGCAAGAATAATTTTCACAGCAACTGAGATCTTCAATTTGATTGGTGCAACAGCAGAATTTTTTTTTGAAATTAAACAGCTTCAAATAAAGAAATTGGAACCTATTTCCTTTTCTTCTTTTTGCTTGGGCAGCAGCTCTTAATTTTTTCCTTTGAGAAAACAGCAAAATTGGAAAAAAAAACAGAACCGACAACAACTTTGGGCACAAAATCAGCAGCAACTCAGTTTTTAGAAAGATTTTTACTTGCCTTCCTTTCCTCTTTATGGTTCATGAAATCTGCAGCGGCCATGATTTTGAACTAAATTGCTGCAGAATTTTTCCTTCCTTTTCTTCTCTAGCTGTGCATCCCAAAAATATGGAAGTCCAGCAGCAATTAACTATGGGAACAAGAAAATTCAGCAATTTTCCTTCTTTTTTCTGCACTGTGGCAGCAACTTTTGGAAATAAAAATCAGCAGCAGCTTCCATTTTTTCTCTGGTTCCATTGCTTGCGTGGCTGCTGTAATTAAGGAGAAGCATAGCTGCAACTAAAGGAAAAACTGGTTTCCTTTCTTCTTCTATTCGGTCCAGCAGCAAGTCGGGGAGGAAAGGATTTGGCATCACCTTTGGAAATAAAAATCAGCAGCAGCTCACGATGGGGAAATTGAAGGTGGTAGAACTGCAGCAGCGTCGGAGCAAGGAAAAACCACCAGTTTCAGTTATTCTCCTTGGGAACTTTACAATGGATGGCAGCAGCTTGGCAGCTGCAATTCTGGAAGCAAAATGAAGAAGAACAGCCGACAACTTCAATTTAGTAAACTAGGGATTTTAGTCAAAATAGCCACAATGCAGATTTGACCCTCTATTTATGCCATTGTCAACTTTCACCCCTACTTTTCTTTCAATCTTGCAAATTGGTCCGTAATAGAGTATATCATCCAAAATAATTGCAATCTCCAATTTCTATCCTTCAACACAAAATATAGATATAAGCAATTAATTCAACTCACAAAGCCTATAAAACAATAAAATTATAACACTGAAAAATACCATTATATGGCTTTATCACATCTCATCATGTCCAATACGTGATCCCTCATTGAGGTGTCTTCATCCATCTTAGCACTCATGAGTTTCCTCATAGCCGACTGCTTAGTTGCCCTGCCCTGATGTCCAAACATCTCCCTGAGGTTGAGAATCATATCATATGCGGATATAAACAACTGATGATTGTGTTGCAGTACACTCGACATAGAAGCCATGATGTAGCACCGGGCCATCTTATCAGCTTTCTGTCACCTCGTATGTGGCTCTTGCTGCTCAGGCGTGGCATCATCGCTGGGCTTAGGGGGGCACTCCTCAGTGAGCACGTATTTGTAACCCTCAGTTGTAAGGACAATGTCCAGGTTACATTTCCAGTCAATATAATTTGGACCCGGAAGTTTGTTCTGAAAAAAAAATCAACAACTGAAAAATAAACAACCGAGTTTCAGTATTATTTTTTTGGAAATATTGAAATCCTCAAAAAACAATAAAATCTTCTACTGACATCTCTCAGACTGGGATTAACGAAGGTCACGATGGGTGAACGTCTACGCCAACCACATTTGTTCGAGAAGAACCAAAGTTCATTAATTTCATTATCTGACCAACGATCTTATGATCAATAAAATTAATAGTCGATAATTTTAACCGTACACGAAGATAGCAAAACCTCGATGGGAGGGATACTAAAAACAGTACACTAATTGTATGCCATTACGTGACTTCTAAGTTTGTTACTTTGGATACTAATGTGCCTCGGATGGCGAGGGTGTCGCAACTTTCTCCAATAAAACTCACTATAGTCAACCCTTTAGAAATTCATTCTGGTGATATGTATGATTTAAAACTCATCCGATAGGGAGGAAGGTCTAAGCTAGCACGCAAGTTTAACCACATCACCAATGAACCCATAATGGAGGCCATGAGGATATTTACAAACCCGCTCCCAACTTAGATTTTTAAGTTTGAGGATTTTTCCGTTTTAACATGCGATATCTTAACAAAGGATATCCGCACCCATAAAACCGTTGGAGTTTTAATATGCGAATAATCTACCTTAGTTAATTACACTTTACTTTTTAAAACGTTTTGGTTTTCGTTCATGCAAATAAATCAAAAACACACAATCAACGAAAAGACATAAATACAAGAAATTAAAGAAATAAAATTTTTTGACTATTATGACCTTCTCTATCATTGATTCCTTGAAGCCTTAGTGACACGTCCCGTCATGTCGCTCCCACTCGTTATTTGGATTCCTCTCGATTCGGCCAGTTTTTTCAGTTTACTATTCAATTAAGAATCACCCAAAATTATGAGAAACCAAAACCCGCGAATATAAGTTACCCAAAATAATGTCTTCATTAGAGTACATAAATTCCTATATATATAAAGACATTTTTTTCTAGGAATTTAAAGGCGACAACTTTAGATTAAATCCTACTACAAGATTTATCTAATCCTATACGGCTTCCAGCTCATGGTTTTACTGTTCCAGACATTTCCCTTCAAAAAAAATACGAGCCCGGACATGTCCCGAGGTTTATGACTGAAAAATAAATTCTACCATAATAGCCGGGAAACTAATAACCACCTGTTTAAACATTTTGAAAAAAAATAATAATGCCAAAATAAAGTCGTGTAATAAATTAAACAAGTATAAAGCCAAAACACTCACTCTGATACCAATTTTAAGAAAAATAGAACAAGCCCGGGATAAATCGAAAATCTCACTTTCGTGCAATGCATTACAAAATCGAAAACTTTCGACGAAGCTCAGGCTCAAATTCATTTTCCCCTGAACGGATCTAGGCTTATACTTATTTAATTTATTAAAACATAAATCGACATACAAAGATTCAACCTTTAATTAAAACTGGAAAGTCTAAAGGTTATACCTTCGTAGCAAAGTCCAACGCAAATAAGAAAATTGAATCTTTAACTTGCCATCACCACCGAAATCCAAAAGATTACTCTAAGAAACTTCAAATATTGCGTGGGCAATAATCTATCGAAGTGTGCTATCAAGACCCACAAAATACCCACAAGAAAATCCCTCAAATCAGACTTGGAACCAGCCCCAAATCCAATCAAAACCTGCCCAGAAAAAACTGGACCGCCGCGCCGGACCTTCTCACGCCACCCGCCAGAAAAATAATAATAACGCCGGACAAAAGATGCTAGCTTTTGGTTGTGATCGAGATAGATCGAACTATGGATCACCTAGGTGAGATCAACATAGCCAATCCGAATCAAACGCACCAAAAACCAACACAATCGCCAGACCAAAAACGCTATTGGGTGGCACCAGAAAAAAACTGAACGGCGATGGGCGAATTCGATGGGAAGTCCGAACAATAACTTGGGCAAAGTTTCAATCTTTGAGCAATAAATCTGATTTGTTAACAACAAGAATCTAAGTTCGTTTTTGAAAGAAAACTTCAAGAAGAAGAAGTTCTCTCTCTAGAACTTTCTTACTCTAAGAGGCAAGATTTGTCTTGCAAGATTTTATTAGTGTTTCTTTGGCCTTAAGCTTTCTATTTATAGGGAGCTCTTAAGGAAACCTAGTGGGTTTTTGAGTTGGGCCTTTTAATTTGACTTTCATTGACCACTAAGTATTTCCTAGTCTAATCAACTCCAATCGATCCTTTCGAATTCATTTCTTAATTCACTTCGTTAATTAAATTTAATAGAACCCTTAGGATTATTTCAAATAACCCACTTTGTCTATTAAAATAATTAAACCCTTACAATTAATTAATTCACATTATTGATTAGTCAAACACATAATTAGTCGTACCACTATCGGACTAACTATGGAACTACCGCTCAAAAATGATTTTACATCGCGCCACTGTATTTTCTTTTATCTCCCCATATCAAAGATCTAGTGCTCGTTGGTTTATCAATTTAATGACAAACTAATTCACTGACTTCTTGGTATCCGAGATTAGTACCACTCGACCTTCTTATTATACCGGACATAAAGTCCACTGGCCAGATTTAGTACAATAAACCTTACGAGCTCATCTCGGGAGCACCATCAACCCTGCGAACCGGTACGTTGATTCCTCCGACTAGCAATGAAACGTAAGAAGCTAAACACCGCATACCCAACCTACCGAGGTATAGGCCTCAATTGATAGCACTCTTTGGCACATGAAAGTATATGAGATCTAACTCTCACGCCCATCCTAATCTCGGGATTGAGAGACTAAATACTAAGACCGAATTGACTACGCCGATCAGTACAAGGCAATTCTATCCAAACTGGTCATGCTCAATATACCCCGTGCATATCCGTGTGATTTTAATTAGTCTAGATAAACTTATTTCAAAACACACGATAACCTATACCAATAGTATATTCAGACTATCTCAGTTACGAGCATACTTTTTATATATCAATACTTTACCAATAACGGTATCTACTGTGTCTTTTCACACTCCGTTATCTAGTTCAATGATATAATAGAACAATTTAATACTGAAATAAAATTATATGTCATCTGTGGATATTAGTTTTTGATACAAGCCATAGGTTTTCTATATTCAAAACTAACACAACCTAACGAGACTATAGGCCTCATGTGACCACACTCATTGGTAGATTAAAGTACATTAAGCTTAATTCTCATGCATGTTTTAGTCTAGGGATTAAGAGATAGAATACAAGGTTCGAATTAACTATTAATAAACAATACAAGCTAATTCAATACTCAACAGTCATACTCAATATGCCCAGGGCATATCTATATGATTCAATTAGTTTAGATAAACTAATATCAAAATCACACAATGACTAAAACCGTCAGTATGTCCCAACTGTCTCAGTCACGAGCCTACTTTATATGTCATAATCTTTAACCAATAATGAGATCTACTATATCACACAAAACACCTCATTATCTAGTCATATGACATAAATGAACATCATATATAGAAATGCATAAATATGAAACAATTAACTAAAACATTTAACTGGATATATAAAATTGGGAAATAGTTTTCATACATGCATAGCTTTAGTATTCAAAACCAACACATTTGAGTTCGGGTTGTGTAATATTACATTGGACATGAGTGATTATATCAGGTTCGTTTATGTCCGACTGTTTAACCTATGCTTGCAGTTCGTGGGTCTCAATGCATCTCCGAAGAGAGGCAAAATCCCATTCTGGACTGTAACTCACCTAGAGGAAGGGAAATATACAATCCCGGTCTAGCTATGAACATGCAAGGAATAAACAGCTATTGTACTGAAAGCCAATGATAAGTAAGCAACAACTATCCGCAGTATATACAACCAAGGGTATTAGACAATACAACAACACCCAGTACTGATGACCGATAAGAAGACTACCGTGTGATTCAACGATAGAGAGTGGCGAAGAATCAGCGACACAATTTAGCGAAAGGGCGGTCTCCTTGCCTGGACTACGGTCAAGAGGGAAAGTGCTGTAACAAAGTCTGATTTCACCAACACTAGCTCATTCGGGGATTCCTCTCCAAGATGGAGTTTAGCACTCCATCGATCTGAGCTTACAACCCAGCAGCCGAGAAATCCTAGCTCGAAGAGTACTCAAGATAATTTACAAGTGGTCGATATGAGAAATGAACAAAAAGATGCCTTAAGGGACTTGTTTATGGGTATTTATACCCGCTACAAATTAGGGTTGCAATTAGCTAAAAATTTAAGGCTAAAATGGTAAATTTGGAGTATTGGTTGGAAATCGAAGTGGTTGCTAGCTAGCTCTTCCTTCTATTTGACTTCTTCAAAATATTCAGCTCACATGGCAAGCTTCAGTAATGTTCTCCCATGCTGAAGTTGTGCATGGATTCATCATTTTTTTCTTTTTTGCCTGCAATTCATAACTAACCACTATAAGTCATTAAAACTTTAAGAACGTGAACAATATATACTCAAACAAGTTAATTAAATAATAAAAAGTTACAATAATTGTGATGAATCCCGTGCACTCCAGAGGATCCAACAGCTGAAAATGGGAGAGGCCAAGGGGGAAGAATGCATGCAAGAGGGAGAGATCGAAATTCACTCACTCAAAAAATGAGAAATAATGACATCTATGAGCAAGAATTTGAGGATGAAGAACATGAACTAATCCCAAGGAGGGGAAATCAAATGAGGGTCTATGATAATGATTATGAGGAGCCACCAAGGTCTAAGAACTCTTTTAGACCAAAAGTGACTTCTACAATTCAATGGCAAGGATGACCTCGAATCATACCTATTATGGGAGAAGATGATGGAAGCTCTTCTAGTTGTGAGCAAGTATCCTAAGGAGATGATGTGCTCTTGTTGTTGTAAAAGTTTAGGTCAAACGCTTTAAAATAAATTTATAATTAAACAAAACTAAATACCAAAACTATAGTACTTAAGGTTTTGTTCCCATAAGAAAGTTGTCTTGATTGAAATTGTTGTTGGGTTCAAATCCTTACTACAATTTTTAGTAGTTTCTACTCCTAAGAATCTAACAAAACAAAGGGTAAAGTAGTAAATTCAAGTGTATCATGCAAGTCCTAAAAATGAAATAAAAAATAATAATGGGAATAAAAGCGGGAAATCATACCACGTCAAGATCCAATGGGCTATTGATAAGCAAAATCACATGCAAATGTGGGTAGCTAAGACTGTCCAAACATAATGACAATGCCATTCACATATTTCATATCAGGACTATTAGCCAATAATAGAAATAGGGTCGTCAATCCTATCTTACTATCAATTCTCTACACATATATCTCAAGATAAGGTGAATTACCAACTTAGATGGACAATAGATATAGAAACAATTACGCTTGCAACACAAGAAATCTGAATTAACCTAACCTAAGTGCCTAAATAAGTGATATTCCACCATTCAACAAGTAGTTGGGTAGATTCAAAAAATATTTCAATAACTTGGCAAAATCACTACATTATGACAATAATTAACCCATTTACATGAAACCCACTTAACAATATGCATGAATAACCATTGAAAAAACAAGAACAACATGGAAATGAGTAATTTATCATGATAAAACTCCATCTATAAGAAAATGTGTAGCTTTTTATCAACCAAACATGATAAAGCTTGTAGAATCTTGAACTAAGCTCTCATGATCAAATCCACTTCATTGAAACCATAAAATTGTTCTACATCTTTGGAAATACACTACCCTCAATCACTTAGAGGGGTAGAATTCTCTAGAATCTACTTAGAACATGCTTGTTCTAAGAGCATTCATCTTTTGTGTGTGGAGAAAGGTGTAGAAGTGTGTGTCTTCTCCACTCAGCTAAACTATCTAAAACACCTATTAAAGTGTGATAATATGTGTTTTTACAAGAGGCATTGGCCATTAAGAAAGGATTATTAGGGCTAATTTTGGCAATACATAAGTTAAAACACGCCAAGGGTAAATTTTGATATTCAGCTTCAATTTTCGGGTGACGTACAGGCTGGGCGCTGAGAGAACGCTGAGGTCAGCTGCGCATAGGCGCCAGAACCCACAGGTCGCCGTCCTTGGTCTTCAGCTCTTTTTTCAGTCTTTTCCAAATTCTTCTATTTCGGCTTTATTTCTGCGTGTTTTTTTCCTTTTTCCAGCAAAAGTCTTTAAATTTCTCCCAAAATCTCCAACATAGCTTTTTACCACAAGATCATGCAAATCCAACTATAAGTGCATTGAAAGCTCATAATATATATCATAATCCTAAAAGTAAGCTAAATGTGCATGATTTTGGGTCATAAGAGGTTATATTTTGGAGTCACGTCACACCTCCACACTTAAGACTTTGCTTGTCATTGATGTGTCGTCAACCAATCAAAAATAAATACCTACTCTACACAGAATAAAATAGCAAGTAGTGAGTAGGATCGTCTCCACAGGAAGCAGGGTAGTGAATTAATTAAATCAGAAATTGGTAACCAAAAGGGGGGTTGTTTGAGAATTTAATCTACTTAAATAAACTTCAATTAAAATTAATAAAGAAAACAGGAATTTGCTTAACTCAAATTTAGGAAATGATCTAGTCAAAGGAATTGTTTCCACCCTGATGTGATAAATTGATCCTCGATGTACAAATTTTCCCAATTAACCTTGATTATATTGGTTTTCCCTGTTGGAACCTCCTAACAGTTCAGTTCTATAAATTTAACCCAGCAATTAAGGAACCTCCGTTAACTGCATCTATAATCGAATATCTGTCCTAGAACCTCCTAGAACATTGATTTCGATAGTCTAGGACCCAATTCAATTTACAATTAATCAAACCTTGTTTAATTGCACGTTGATTAATTATTCCCTTCAAAACTCTAACTTACGTACCACGTGATTAGTTGAATTGAAACTCTTAGGAATACCGAACCTCGTGTATTCGAGTTGACTAGACTACCTAGGATGAATTGAATGCTACCAGCTATTCAATTAATGCTAAATAATCTAACAATCAAAGCGGAGAATAATTAAATAATCAAAACTCAATTGATATTAAGAACAAATTGATCTCACAATTTAATTCACATCTAGGGTGTAATTCCTCTGACTAGAACTAAAAATTTAGCTACTCATAATCGAATTAAAAACAAAACTAATAATAATAAATAAAAATCCCATGAACAATAAAGAAGGAGGAATAGTACTGTCTAGCCGCAGGAAACCTTCGCACCACACTGGACCAAGTCTGCCGACCCTTTTCCCCAAAATCCTCCAAACAAAAGTCACTTAATAAAACCTACGTTTCTAGTATATATACTACTCCTCATAACGGGCCCACAATTAAATATATATAACTATTCCTAATTAAGTTTGGACATCAATTAAAATAAAACTGATTGTAAAATCCAAAATAAATCTTGGGTCTCAACCCACAGCCCACTTTAATAACTCTCCCTCTGCAGTTTTTTTTCTTCAATCCAGCCCACTTCTTCCAAAATTTGCCAAAATCTCTTTTCTTTGCTCTCCTTTATGAAATCTCCCCTGCAAGTAAAATTAGCCTATTAGCTCATTAAATCCCTCAAAACAACCCTCAAATTGCATTCAATCCACCACTTAATTTCCAACTTATCAAATTCCCCCACACCTAAACAATGCTTGTCCCCAAGCATGACTCAAAACTAAACAAGAATCACAAAGCAGACACAACACAACAACTTGGCTTCTCAATAGGCAATATGTAACTATGCAAGGTTTGCAATCCACATAAGAGTTTTCATAGTATCGAGCATTTGTAATGACTATACCACTTCCTCATAACTTCCCAAACTCAAATAACACACAAAAATGACAACCACCTCACCGGTAATCTCTCATGAACTCAAAAGTGTTTCAAGGACATTTAAACACTCAATTCATCACATAGCATGTTGCCATAAGCTTGCAAAATTATCACATTACTATCACTCAAATAAATCAAAGTACAAATCAAAAGGTCTTCGTCAAGGGTCATCATGGGGCTCAGGACAAGGTAGGATAAACAAGGATTAAACAAAGGCTAAAGTCATGAAAGAAAGAACACACTTGATTGTTAACTTTCAACCATCTTACCGAGAATAACCCATGCAAGACACTAGTAACCCACAAAGGATTCCAAACCTGGCTCTTTCCACAATCCTTTTTTTTTTTTTTTTTTCTTTTGTTTTTCTAGCCACACAAATTCATTTGAATTTGTTTATATTGGCTCCTTTTCTTTCTTGTCTTCTTTTCTTTTTTTTTTTCATTTTCTTTTTTTTTCTTCTTACTTTTGTTTTTCTTTTTTTTTTTTTTTTTTCAACACCTTGATTAGAGCACAATACAATGTCCGCCTTCAAACCACAAACCCAAGTTAACAACCAAGTATATACTTCTTTCAATAACTAGGCGAAAAGAGCAAGCAAAACACAGGCCTAGGTTTAATTTAGTGGCTTTAAAATCAAAGAATCAGGTCCAAGCTTCAAAAAGGTTAACTAAAGGTAAGAATTGAAGGTTGGATTTTTTAGCAAGCCAAATTTGGTTATCCTATTGCCATTATCCTTTTTGTACTTTAAATTCACAAGCAACGGTAACATGCATAACCAAGCAAGTTCTAGAATATGCAAACTATGTGTGAAACACTCTAAAGAAAAACAATTGAGCACAAGAAAGAATTGTTGCTCATTAAGGCCCAAAATCTCACTTTATATGGCTTTTGGTGTCACTCAAACATGCATCATCATTTGAGTTATCACAAGGAAGAGTTATAGTCATCCAACACCAAATACTACTAATTCTTCCTACATTTCATCCTTATCTCACCAAATCACACATTGCATATCAATTTTCCAACACAAAACACATAACATTTACACCTCCCCCACACCTCGACTCTAAACACAATAAAACACAAAACATCCCCCAAAACAATAATCATACAAAACAATCCCCCCACACCTAAAAATCAACATTGTCCCCAATGTAGAAAAAAAAAAAAATAGGCATAAAAAGGATCGCAAAAACACACACCACCAAGACAAAATAAAAATAAATAAAATAAATAACTAAAACAAACAAAAGTTAGTAAAGGGACAAGAAGCTTCTCTATGGTTGAGGAATTGGTGGTTTCAAGCCCACATGTGGGCAAAGGGCATGTGATGACCGCTGCTGCTTCGTTGGATTCCGGTTGGTTCTTTTGCCGCATGGGACGCTGTAGAGCAACGGACAATGGTGTAGAGAGTGTCTCCGCTTCTGAAGAACTTGATTCATCACGCAATACAATTGTGGTCGGAGCTCTCTTGCGAACCATATTCGCTGCACCAGAAAGTAGAAAACAACACAATCAGCCAAAGTTTCAATTTGCAAAAACAGAGCGTGTGCAGAGAAATGAAAAGAAAACAGCAAGAATTAATTCCCCAGGAGGAATGTGGAGTCCTCCGGCAACAGACGGAGTCAGAAAAGCAGAACCGCAGAGAAGGCGGAGGCAAAGTATTGAAGAAATCAAGTCTGTTAATGGCCGGCCAGACGAATCCACCAAATTCGCGTGCGGTGTGCGGCGCCGACGGAGACCCGTCGTACCCTGGACGAAACGAAGGCTAGCTAAGGCGAAAGAACTTGATGAGTCACCGCCGCTGAACTGGAACGGTGGCGCGGCAGTGAACCCGTCAATCAACCGCCTAAGGCCTCGAGTGAGTGAAGGTGGCGAAGAACAACCGGTAGAAGAAGCTAAACCGTCGGCGGACTAGAGGATTGCGGCAGAAATAACTGGGAGTTCACTTGGCGGAGGGAGGTGGATGGAGGTTGGCGGCGGAATTGACTTGGCGGATGGAGGGAGCGCCGCTATGTTGTGGGTAGACTCGGCTGATGAAGAGAAGAAAATAAAAGTCGAAGTGAACCCTAATTAACAATTGGAAAAAACAAATACTATTTTTTAAAAAAAAAAAAATTGGAAAAAACTTTTTTTTTTTTTTTATGAAGGAAGAACTTTAGTCGACATGCCCATGTGGGAAGAAAACTTGTATTCTGTTGGGAACCAAAAATTCTTTAAGAAACACAACAGGTTTTTGACATGGGCATGTCACAAGCAAACTTGTATTCTGTTGGTGAACGAAAAATTCTGTAAGAAACACAACAGATTTTTTTTGACATGGGCATGTCACAAGCAAACTTGTATTCTGTTGGTGAACCAAAAATTCTGTAAGAAACACAACAAATTTTTGACATGGGCATGTCACAAGAGAACTTGTATTCTGGACTTCCTCTTGCTCCTCAAACCTAAAAAAAAAATAATAATAATAATTAAATCAACCTAAATGAAAAGAATGATAAAAAATTTTGGGTTGCCTCCCAACAAGCGCCTTTCTTTTATGTCTTTGGCTAGACACAGTTATGCTTCTAACTAATCCACATACAATGGCTGAAATAATGTAATCTCCTCCACATGCTCAATAATATCATTATCAAGAAAAGGTTTAAGTCTATGACCATTAACACAAAACACTTTGTCTGATTTTAAACTTTGAATCTCAATCATGCCATAAGGAGAAATACTTACCACCAAATACGGGTCATGCCATCTTGGCTTTAACTTACCTGGCATGAATTTCCATTTGCACTCTGTGAAAAGATTAAATTGTCTGTACGAGAAGAGCGAACCATAAACAGGAACAAACAATTCTGACTAAAATTAAAAACACTAAACCGTGCTCCCCGGCAACGGCGCCAAAATTTGATGTGTCGTCAACCAATCAAAAATAAATACCTACTCTACACAGAATAAAATAGTAAGCAGTGAGTAGGATCGTCTCCACAGGAAGCAGGGTAGTGAATTAATTAAATCAGAAATTGGTAACCAAAAGGGGGGTTGTTTGAGAATTTAATCTACTTAAATAAACTTCAATTAAAATTAATAAAGAAAACAGGAATTTGCTTAACTCAAATTTAGAAAATGATCTAGTCAAAGGAATTGTTTCCACCCTGATGTGATAAATTGATCCTCGATGTACAAATTTTCCCAATTAACCTTGATTATATTGGTTTTCCCTGTTGGAACCTCCTAACAGTTCAGTTCTATAAATTTAACCCAGCAATTAAGGAACCTCCGTTAACTGCATCTATAATCGAATATCTGTCCTAGAACCTCCTAGAACATTGATTTCGATAGTCTAGGACCCAATTCAATTTACAATTAATCAAACCTTGTTTAATTGCACGTTGATTAATTATTCCCTTCAAAACTCTAACCTACGTACCACGTGATTAGTTGAATCGAAACTCTTAGGAATACCGAACCTCGTGTATTCGAGTTGACTAGACTACCTAGGAAGAATTGAATGCTACCAGCTATTCAATTAATGCTAAATAATCTAACAATCAAAGCGGAGAATAATTAAATAATCAAAACTCAATTGATATTAAGAACAAATTGATCTCACAATTTAATTCACATCTAGGGTGTAATTCCTCTGACTAGAACTAAAAATTTAGCTACTCATAATCGAATTAAAAACAAAACTAATAATAATAAATAAAAATCCCATGAACAATAAAGAAGGAGGAATAGTACTGTCTAGCCGCAGGAAACCTTCGCACCACACTGGACCAAGTCTGCCGACCCTTTTCCCCAAAATCCTCCAAACAAAAGTCACTTAATAAAACCTACGTTTCTAGTATATATACTACTCCTCATAACGGGCCCACAATTAAATATATATAACTATTCCTAATTAAGTTTGGACATCAATTAAAATAAAACTGATTGTAAAATCCAAAATAAATCTTGGGTCTCAACCCACAGCCCACTTTAATAACTCTCCCTCTGTAGTTTTTTTTCTTCAATCCAGCCCACTTCTTCCAAAATTTGCCAAAATCTCTTTTCTTTGCTCTCCTTTATGAAATCTCCCCTGCAAGTAAAATTAGCCTATTAGCTCATTAAATCCCTCAAAACAACCCTCAAATTGCATTCAATCCACCACTTAATTTCCAACTTATCAGTCATCAAGCAAACTAACCAAGAAAACTAATAGAAAGTGAGTCCAAAATAAAATAAGTTTGCTCTAAGATGGGTTTTCTTCCCCCTTCAAGCTAAACATGAAAAACATGCACTCACTTTGCATTCATGGCATCAATACAACTTCAATAATCAAGCAAGATAAGCATGATATGGATTCTCTATCAACATCAATTGACCTCATCACCTCACACTAGAAAGGATACACTCAATAAAGCTCAAAGTGTTGGAGTGCAAAAAACACACCAAAATAAAAACCTAATTTTCCGACACTAAGGTATTCCAAGACCCCATCGTGCAGTAGAATAGGTATCGATCCCACATAGAGTAATTAAGCTTTGCAAGATTTAATTTTCTTATGATTAATAGGAAGGGGAAATATATATAAGCAGGCTAACAATTCACAAAACTTAGAAATAACAAGATTAGGAAATAGGGTTGAGTTTGGGGAAGAGAATTCGGCCACCCTTTAAGTTTAGTTTGTGTTATATAATAGTGGATATGTGCGATTATGACAGGTTCATTCACAGCGGGGTCATTTTAACCTGTACTAGCAGTTCAAGGGTCTCGATTTCTCTTCAAGAAGAGAAAGAATCCCTTCTGATTGCACTCATCCAGGGAAAGGGGAATAAACAATATCGGTCCAGCTATGAACATGCAAGGAAAACAACCATGGCACTAAAAGCCAACCGTAAGGAAACAACAACTATCCAATATATATATATAACCCAAGAAATCGAATAATACAATAGCACCTATTACTGACGACTGATAAGAAATCTACAATGGGTATTCAGCGGTGAAGAGTGACGACAAATCAGGGCAGAACCTCGCGAACGGCGGACTTTTCCAATGGACTACGGTCATAGAGGGAAAGTGCTGTGGTAAGGTCCGATTCCACCAAAACTAGCTCATCCGGGGCTTCCTCTCCAAGATGGAGCTTAGCACTCTATCAATCCGAGTGAAGGAATTATTCGTCTAGGTCCGATAAAAAATTCCACTTTCGTGTATAACATCCAGAATAAAAAATTCTCAATCAAACCCAATCGCTCGTGCAATCCGATTCAAACCCATTTGAAATATCACACGAGTATAGGATATTGGTTTACCTTATTCGAATTTTCCACGCATGGAAAATTCGATAACTAATGAAATTGAAAAGATAGAAATCCACCTCTTGAAGTGTGTGCCTTAAGAATTCTCTTGTATGACACTTACACGCGTCTGGAAGTTATGTGGGAAACTTTCTACCAAACGAACAGATTAGCAATAATAGAAACCGACTTCGAGAAGGTCCGGGACCGCTGTGTGTCACCGCCGAGAGACCGAAACCAACTTCGAGAGATAGTCTCAGATACTTTGCTTCAAACTCTCTCTCTAGGTTTTTAACGTGTTCTTGTCATTGTAAGTAATTTTAGGCGAACACATAAAAATAAAATTTATATTAAAACCAAGCAAAACACTAAAACTATAATATTTAAGATTTTGTTCCCACGAAATTTGTGGTATTAAGTGGTTGTTGGGTCTGAGTCCTTACTACAATTTCTAGTAGTTTTTATACCTAAAAGTCTAAGAAAGTAAAAATAAGATAGTGGTTTGGTAAATCATACAAAATAACAAAATAAAGAAAATAAGATAATATGGATAAAAGGCAAAAAAAATCACACTACAACTAAGATCGAATGGGCTATTACTAAATAGATTATCATGCAATTGTTTAAGAATATTCTATTAATACTATGGTCATCGAATCAATAAAGACTAGAACTCACCAATAATTGAAATAGGGTCGTCAATCCTATCTATTATCAATCATATTCTTTACCGTAATAAGATCGAGTAAAATCACTCCAATCTAAAACCACCTTGTTCAACTAAACAATAAAACTTGTATGAAAAGATAACACTAACTATCATCACATGTTCCTCAAAATAGATAATCAACAATGAATCTCAGCAATAAAGTATATTCAACATAAAGATCGATGACAACAAGATAAAAAACATGTCCAAAAATGGGAGTTATTCATTCATTGCATGAAACCCACTTAGCAATAAGCATGAATAACCAAAGAATGGAACAAAAACCACATGGAAGTAGTAAGAATATCTCAGAATAGTTCAACGAATAAGAAAGGTGAGGCCTCAGCATAAAAAATATAAGATAACTCAGCAATCCTTAGCATCTCCACCATATTAAAACAAAAAAATCATCATTACAATCATTGTCTTGCCCACTTCTATGGAAATCCATTACCCCCTATCACTTAGAAGGGTAGATTTCCCTTGAATCTCCTTAGAACATGAGTGTTCTAAGAGAATTCATAGGTGTGTGTGTGAAAAGGTGAGAAAGTGTGTGTTTCTTTCTCACTAAGCAAAACTCTCTAAACTATCTAAATTATGAAAAACACACTTAAGGTGTGTTTTATGTGATCTACTATGTCTTTATGAGAAGTCTTGGCCAATAAGAAAGGTCCAGAGGGCTAAAATTGATATTACATAAGAAAAGTCACGCTAAGGGTAAAGTTGGAACTTCAGAAGTAGTTTTTCAGGCGACGATCAGGCGATGGCACCGTGGTGATGCCGAGGTTGGCGATGGTCAGGCATTGGTGCCATGCGGACGCCAATGTTGGCGGTGACCAGGAGCCAGCGCCAAGGGATGCTCGACTCAAAATCCTCTTAAATCTGCTTCAAAACTCTTCAATTTAAGCTTCATTCTTGTGTGATTTCTTCCTTTTTCCAGTAAAAGTCTTTAAGTTTTATCCAAAAACTCCAAAGTGCCTCCTTAGTAAAAAATCATGCAAATCCAACTATAAATGCATTGAAAGCTCATAAAAGATGTAATATTCATTGAAAACCAATTAAAAGTAAGCTAAACATACATGAATTTGGGTTATAAAAAGGTATATTTTGGAGTCACGTCAGTTTTCTCTCTCTAGACTTTTGTGTCTTGTTAATTATGACTTGTGTATCTTGTATTGCTGACCCCTTGTGTCTATTTATAGAGTTATAAGAGAGACCTTAAGTGGGCTTGAGTTAGGCCTTCTTATTGGGCTTGGGTTTATTAGTTTCCAAATCTCTTCTAGATTTCCTAATAATTAATTGAACTAAGAATTAATTAATTAAATAATTAAATCCACTTTGGCAATTTACTAAATGACCCAAGGATTAATTAATTAAATAATTAATTTCACTTTATCAATTAACCGAACACGTAATTAATCGTACCACTAATGGATTAATTATGAAATCACCGCTCAAACAAGAATTGCTTCCGAAACCACTAATTTAATTATTCTTTATTCTCCCCACGTTAAAGATATAGTGCTCATCAATTTATTAATTTACTGATAAATTAATTAATCGACTTATTCTCATCCGAGATTAGTACCACTCGACTTTATTATTATACTGGATATAAGTCCATGGGCTGGGTTTAGTATAATAAACTTTACGAGCTGATCTCAAGAGTACCATCACCCCGGACGCACCGGTACATTGTTTCCTTTCGACAAGCAACAACACACCAAGCAACTAAATACGCATAGCCAACCTACTGAGACTATAGGCCTCAAGTGACCGCACTCATTGGCAGATTAAAGTACACTATGCTTAATCCTCATACCTGTTCTAGACTAGGGATTAAGAGGTAGAATACAAGGTTCGAATTAACTAATAACAATCAGTATAAGTTAATTCAATCCTCATTGGTCATGCTCAATATGCCCCCGACATATCTATATGATTCAATTAGTTTAGACAAACCAATTTTTGAATCACATAATAACCTAAACCGACAGTGTGTCCAAAACTGTCACAGTTACGAGCCTACTTTATATGTTATAATCTTTAATCAATAATCTGATCTACTGTGTCACACCAAACACCTCATTATCTAGTCATATAACATAAATGGACTTCATATATAAATGCATAAATATAATACAATTAACTCAAATATTTAACTCGATATATAAACCAGGAAATAGTTTTCATACAAGTAAAGCTTTAATATTCAAAGCCAATAATCTCCCACTAATACTTAAGATGCACTTAACGTATAAAACTGTTTAATTACATTAATATACTGCTAAAGCTCAGCTAAGTATCTAACATCCATGCCTTCCACGTGAGCCTCAAAGACTTTTACAGTCAATGTCTTTGTGAAAGGATCTGCAAGGTTATCTGTTGATGCTATCTTTACCATGTCCACGTCCCCCTTCTATACTGCACCACTATTATCACAACACACTATGATAGACCTCGGTAACTCAGAAACCATGTATAAGTCCACTAAGAAGTTCTTGAGCCACGCTACTTCTTTCACTGCCTCTGATTCTGCAACGTACTCAGCCTCCATAGTAGAGTCTGCCATGCATTTCTGATTGACACTCCACCAAACTATAGCTCCACCTCCCAAAATAAACACAAACCCGGAGGTAGACTTATTCTTTGTTAGTTTTGAATGCTGAAAAGTTGAGCTTGAATGAAAAACTATTTCCCATTTATATCGAGTTAAATGTTTCAGGTAAATAATTTGTGTTATACAAATGTAGTCCAATTATATCTTGGTACTAGATGATGAGATACCGGGTGTAGCACAGTGGATCTCATCATTGATTGAAATCATGATATATAAATTAGGCTCATGGTTGAGACAGTTTGGACACACTGTCTGTTTAAGCCAGTTTGGGATTCTGAGATTAGTTGGTCTAGACTAGTTGAATCATATAGATATGCCCGGGGCATATTGAGCATGACCGTTTAGAATTGAATTAACTTGTATTGTTCATTAGTAGTTAATTAAAACCTTGTATTCTATCTCTTAATCCCTAGATGAGAATGAGCATGAGGATTGAGAATTGCATAGTTTGATTTGCTAAAGAGTGCGGTCGCCTAAGGCCTATAGTCTCAGTAGGTTGGCTACGCATGTTTAGTTGCTTGGTGTGTCATTGCATTCGAAAGAAACCACGTATCGGTGCGTTTGGGGTGATGGTGCTCTTAAGATAAACTTGAAAGGTTTATAATACTAAATTTGGCTAGTGGCCTTTATGTCCGATATAGTAATAAAGTCAAGTTGTACTAGTCTCGAATAATAAAAAGTCAATAAATTAATTTATCAATAAATTAATAAATTGACGAGCACTATATCTTTGACGTGGAGAGAATAAAGAATAATTAATTTAGTAGTTCCGGAAGCAATTTCGGTTTGAGTAGTGATTCCATAATTAATCCGTTAGTGGTACGATTAATTATGTGTTGGGTTAAATGATAAGGTATAATTAATTATGTAATTAATTAATCTTAAGGGTCAATTAGTAAATTGACAAAGTGAAATTAATTAATTATGTCTTAACGTTCAATTAGAATTAGGAAATCCAAGAAATTAGGAAATCTAATTGGATAAGGAAATCTAATTAGATTTAATAACTAATTGGATTTGGAAACAAATTGGATTTTGTAACTAATTGAGATTATAAAATTAGTAAATCCAAAGCCCAACAAGAAAGGCTTAACTCAATCCTACTTAAGGTCTCCCTTGTAGCTCTATAAATAGACAAGGGATTAGCAATTATCAAGACATAACACAATTCAAAAGTTTTCAAGATAAGAAAACTAGAGAGAAATCCTAAAGAGAGAAATCAAAAGACTTCTCCCTCAAAGTCGGATTTCTTCCCCAAAGTCGGCGGCAGCTCCTAAGCAGCAGCGGCGATCAGATTTTCTGTTGGGTGGTGACGTGTGGGTAGTGGCCAAGCGGCGTGTGGGGGTTGGTGACGGCATGTGGGTTCACGCACTGAACGGTCGCGGTGGATCAAATTTTTTCGGGCAGCTTCGGTTAAGAATTTTGCGTAATTGCTGATCAATTGGTTCGTTGGATCATTGCCCACATAATGTACGAATCTTGTCTAAGAGTCATACAAGCGATTACTTAAGGGACATGCTTTAAGAGGTGAATTCTTTTCCTTCTGCTTTAATTAGAATTATTTGAATGCGTGATAAATTGAATAATTTAAAACTAAGATCAGGTGCTCGTGTGGTATTTTAAAAGGGTTTGAATCGTACTACACAAGCGTTCGGGTTTACTTGAGAATCTCCGATTCTGAAATGCGTAGCACGAAAGTTTGATTTTTTACTGGGTCCAGGCAGATAATTCCTTCAATTGGTATCAGAGCTAAGGTTTTGGTTTTTGCTTTATTCAATTTATTACATGGTTTGATTGCACGTGGTTTTTGATATCCCAGCTATTATGGTTGCGTTTGTATGTATTTAATTAAACTCCAGGACATGTCTGGATGGTTTTTTATATGAATGCTTATAATAGTAAACCACATACTGGAAGCCGTGTAGGATTAGATTAAATCTGTAGTATGATTTTCTCTATGTAATTGTCAATTTATTTTTTTTAGAAATCAAGCCTTGTATTTAGAAAATTTATGTAATCGAAAACATTATTATGGGCGACTTGAATTCGTGGATTTTAATTTATCATAATTTGGGTAATTCCAAGGATTAAGTAGAAAACCGGGAAACCCATGGCGAGTTGCAAGAAGACCAAATAACGAGTGAGAGCAGAACGGAAAACCCAGAAGGCGATGCGAGCGAAGGAATTTCCGGTAGAGGTTGACGGAAAACAGGGCACACGACGTGCGGGCTGTGTGCGCAGAAGCGCTAGCGCCGCATCGCACTGCACTTGTGCAACGCAGGGGCGCTGCGCACAGGCCCAACGCACGTGGCCTGTGCGCATACGTGCGCATGGCCCGGCTTGACCAGGTACGCCCGAGGCCGTTTTATTTTCTAAGATATTTTCCAAAATCCATGTAGTCGAGAAATTTATTTTACGTATTTATTTCCCATTTTTATTGTTTTAATTATCGTTTACATGTTTTAATTTTGTGTTTTATTTTACGCATGATTAAAGTATGTTGGTTTTATGTTGCATATAACTTAGGATTAGTTAATTGTCTTAGTTTTGAATACAGAAAAGCTATGGCTTGTATCAAAAACTAATATCCACAGATGACATATCATTTTATTTCAGTATTAAATTATTCCATTATATCATAGAACTAGATAATGGGGTGTGTGAAAGACACAGTAGATACCGTTATTGGTTAATATATTGATATATAAAAGTATGCTCATAACTAAGATAGTCTGAACATACTATCGGTATAGATTATCATGTTGTTTTGAAAGTAGGTTATCTAGACTAATTTAAATCACACGGATATGCCAGCGACATATTGATCATGACCAGTTTGGATAGAATTAACTTGTACTGATCGACGTAGTCAATTCGGTCCTAGTATTCAGTCTCTCAATCCCGAGATTGGGACGGGCGTGAGAGTTAGATATCGTATGCTTTGATGTACCAAAGAGTGCGGTCAATTGAGGCCTATTCCTCAATAGGTTGGGTATGCGGTGTTTAGCTTCTTACGTGTCGTTGCTAGTCAGAGGAATCCACGTACCGGTTCGCCGAGTTGATGGTGCTCCCGAGATGAGCTCGTAAGGTTTATTGTACTAAAACTGGCCAGTGGACTTTACGTTCGGTATAAAAAGAAGGTTGAGTGGTACTAATCTCGGATACCAAGAAGTCAGTGAATTAGTTTGTCAGTAAATTGATAAACCAACGAGCACTAGATTTTTAATGTGGGGAGATAGAAGAAAATATAGTGGGGAGATGTAAAGTCATTTTTGAGCGGTAGTTCCATAGTTAGTCCGATAGGGTACGACTAATTATGTATTTGACTAATTGACAAAGTGAATTAACTAATCCTAAAGGTTTAATTAATATTTAATTGACAAAGTGGATTAAGAAAGTAATTTTATATGAATTAATTAATCCTAAGGGTACGATTAAATTAAATTAACAAAGTGGGTTAAGAAATTTATTCGAATGGGTCGATTGGAGTTGATTAGTCTAGGAAAGACTAAGCGATCAATGAAAGTCAAATTAAAAGGCCCAACTCAAAAGCCCTCTAGGTCTCCATTGGAGCTCCGTATAAATACAATGCTTATGCCTTAAGAAACTTAAGAAAATCTTGCAAGACAAGTCTTGCCTCTTAGAGTGAGAAAGTTCTAGAGAGAGACTCTCTTTCCCTTTTGAGTTTTCTTTCAAAAACAAACTTGGAATCTCACTTCTCATTTTAGATTAAGTTCAAAGATCAAACTTTTATCATTTTATCGATGGATTAAAGCTGTCCGCCGCCAAATTTTTTGCAGTATTTTCGCCAGACTTGTAGCGGCTGTTTTGGTGCAGTTTCGGCGACCTTCATCATCTATTCCAGGGTGTTTGATCCAGATTTCTTTGTGTTGATCTCTTCTTGGTGATCCATGGGAAGTTTGTCCAGATCGTGACCGGAAAATGATGGTGGAGATGGGTTGTTCGGACTGGTTTTAGCGGCAGTGGGAGCAGCAGTTTTTTGTGAAAAACTTTTGATCTTTTGGGCAGATTTAATCTAATTGAGGGATTTTCTCAGTGGGTTTCTCGTGGGCTTCATAGTACACCTCGATAGATTATGGCCCACGCAATATTCGAGGCTTCTTGGAGTAATCCTTTGGATTTCAGTGGTGATCGCATCATAAAGATTTGGTTTTTCTTATTGCGTTGGACTTCGCTTCAAAGGTATAACCTTTAAAGTTTCCGCTTTTAATTAAAGGTTGAATCTTTTCATGTCGATTTACGTTTAATAAATTAAATAAGTATAAGCCTAGATCCGTTCAGGGGAAAATGAATTTGAGCCTGAGCTTTGTCGAAAGTTTTCGATTCTGGAATGCATTGCACGAAAGTGAGATTTTCGATTTAGCTAAGGCTTGTTCTGTTTTCCTTCAAATTGGTATCAGAGCGAGTGTTTCGGCTTTATACTTGTTTAATTTATTACACGGCTTTATTTTGGCATTATTATTTTTTTTGAAATGTTTAAACAGGTGGTTATTAGTTTCCCGGCTATTATGGTAGAATTTATTTTTCATTCATAAACCCCGGGAAATGTCCAGGCTCGTATTGTTTTTTGAATGAGAATGTCTGTAAATGTAATAACCATAAGCTGGAAGCCGTGTAGGATTAGAAAATCTTGTAGTAGGATTTGATCTAATCATGTCGTCTTTAAATTCCTAGAAAAACGCATTGTATATAGGAATTTATGTATTATGACGAAGACGTTATTTTGGACAACTTATATTCACTGGTTTTGGTTTCTCGTAATTTTGGGTGATTCCTAATTACATAGTAAACCGATAAAACCCGGGCGAATCGAGAGGAATCCAAATAACGAGTAGGAGTGACATGACGGGCCGTGTCACCGAGGCGTCAAGGAATCAACGATAGAGAAGGCCATAATAGTTGGGAAATTTTATTTCTTCAATTTCCCGTATTTATATATTTTTGTTGATTGTGTGTTTTCGTTTTATTTTGCATGAACGAAAACCAAACCCAACAATTTTAAAAAGTAAAGTGCAATTAACTATGGTAGATTATTCGCATATTAAAACTCCAATGCTTTTATGGGTGCGAATATCCACAGTTAAGATATTGCATGTTAAAATGTAAAAATCCTCAAACTTAAAAATCTAAGTGAGAGCGGGTTGGTAAATATCCCCATGACCTCCATTATGGGTTCATTGGTGATGCGATTATTCTTGCGAGTTGGCATTATGGCCTACCTCCATACAGACAAGTCTTCAATCACAGATATCACTAGAATGAATTTTCGAAGGGATGACTATAGTGAGTTTAATTGGAGAAAGTTGCAACACCCTCTCTGCTGAGGGCGCATTAGTATCCTAAGTAACAAACTTAGAAGTCACGCAATGGCATACATTTAGTGTACTATTTATAGTATTCCTCCCGCGAGGTTACGCTATTTATGTGTACGGCTAAAAGCATTGACTATTATTTTCATTGATCATAAGATCGTTGGTCAGATAGTGAAATTAATGAACTTTGGTTCTTCTCGAACAAATATGGGTTGGCGTAAACGTTCACCTGCGTGACCTGCGTTGATCCCGGTGTGAGAGATGTCGATGGAGATTATATTGTTTTTTGAGGAAATCAATATTTTCGAAAAAGTAATACTAAAACTTGATTGTTTATTTTTCAGTTATTGATATGTCGTTCAACCCGCTAGCTGTCATACTAAATCAGAACAAACTTACGGGTCCAAATTATATTGATTGGAAATGTAACCTGGATATTGTCCTTCCCGCTGAGGGTTACAAGTACGTGCTCACTGAGGAGTGCCCCCCTAAGCCCAGCGATGATGCCACCCCTGAGCAGCAAGAGACATATACAAGGTGGCAGAAGGCTGATGAGATGACCCGGTGCTACATATTAGCTTCTATGTCGAGTGTATTATAGCACCAGTATGAGTTGTTTACCTCAGCCTACGATATGATGCTCAACCTCATGGAGATGTTTGGACATTAGGGCAGGGCAGCCAAGCAGTCAGCTATGAGGAAACTCATCAATGCTAGGATGGCTGAGTGCACTTCAGTGAGAGATCACGTACTTGACATGATGAGTTGCATCAAGGATATCGAGGTATTGGGAGGTGATATTGATGGGGTGACCCAGGTCGATATCATTCTCCAGAGGTTGTCCCCTAGTTTTGAGCAGTTTCGATTGAATTACAATATGGGTAAGCTCTCATATTCACTTCCCGAGCTCATGACTGCATTGGTGTCTGCTGAGGACCTTTTCGCAGAGAAGAAGCAAGCCTTGGCTACTATTGGTCCCTTAGGTTCCTCTATTGGTCCTAAAGCCAGGAAACAAAAGAGGAAGAGAGGCCAGAGAGTAGGAGCTGCTGATCATAGACTCAAGGCGGGCATTGCCAAGAAGCATAAGCCGAAAGGCAAGTGCTTCAGATGTGGTAAAGCAGGACATTGGAAGAAGGATTGCCTAAAGCCTCGAGAAATATGCAAATTTTCCCTAGTTACTGAGATGTGTTTAGCGGCGATTCCCACGAATACTTCGTGTGTGGATTCAGGAGCCACTGATCATGTTTGTAATTCTTTGTAGGGATTCCAATTGACCCAGCTGCTTAGAGAGGGAGAGCTGCAGGTCTACCTTAGGGATACTACCAGAGTTTCTATTGTTGCAATGAGAGTTTTATGTCTTTATTTTTCAGACTCCGTTTTACATTTGAGAGATTGTTTATATGTACCTAGTTTTCAAAATGATTTGCTTTTAGTTTCTAAACTTTTATTAGATGGTTATAAGTGTGTTTTTTCTGATAGATGTATTTTTATTAGAAAGAATCGGAAGCTTATATGTTCCGGTATATTAATTGACAATCTGTTTTTAATCAAGACATACTCCCAGTAATGTAAACCACAGCAATTAATAACTCATCACTGAATCATAGTAAGAGAAAGGAGTCTTCCCCTTTGAATCAAACTTATCTTTGGCACCTGAGACTCGGTCATATCATCCTTAGTAGGATTCAAAGGTTGGTCAATAATGGGTCTTTGGACTCATTGGATATTGACAGCTATCCGACCTGTGAGTCCTACTTGGAAGGTAAGATGACCAAGAGGCCTTTCAAGGCAAAGGGGTATATGGCCAAGGAGGTTTTAGAGTAGATTCATTCTGACTTGTGTGGGCCTATGTCAGTTCAGGCTAGAGGTGGTCATGAGTATTTTGTGACTTTCACGGATGATTACTCTAGATATGGATACATATACCTGATGCGCCACAAGTCTGAATACTTTGGCAAGTTCAAAGAGTTTAAGGCTGAGGTAGAGAACCATCTGGGTAAGAGTATCAAGGCCTTGTGATCTGATCACGGTGGCGAATACCTCTCTAGTGAATTTAGGTCCTATTTGTCGTAGGAGGGTATTCAACCCAGTTGTCTGCACCTGACACACCCCAGCAGAATGGTGTAATAGAGAGGAGGAACATGACTCTTATGGATATGGTTAGATCGATGATGAGTTATAGCGAATTGCCTATTTCGTTTTGGGGTTTAGCCTTGGAGTTAACGTGTTATCACCTTAATCTCGTACCATCTAAGTTTGTGCCTTCGACCCCAGTAGGGCTGTGGACTAGGCGAAAGCCTAGTCTGAAACATCTCAAGATTTGGGGTTATCCACCATATGTGCTTAAGGCAGATACAGCCAAGCTAGATGCGAGATCTGAGATTATGCTTTTTGTAGGCTACCCCAAATGAATGAAAGGTGGTCTGTTTTATAGTCCTCAGGATCAAAAGGTGGTGGTGAGCACCAATGCCAAGTTTCTTGAGAAGGACTATGTTTTAGATCACAAGGCAAAGAGAAAGGTAGTATTGGAAGAGCTTAGGGGTCAGTCCAGTATTCCAGATGCACAAGTATAGGAAGACACACCACAAGAGACTGCACACACTATCACAGATGATGCTCTTACACAGGTTGTGCCTTATCGTAGTGGGAGGGTTGTCAGACAGCCCAAGAGGTACATGGGTTTGGGTGAGTCTTCAGACTTTATCCCTGGCGCCCATGAACCAGACACAGTTAGCTACAATAAGGCTCTCCAGGATAAAGATGCAGGTTCTTGGCAGAGAGCGATGATGGGTTCTATGGACTCAAATCAGGTCTGGGAGCTCGTAGACCTTCCTGATGGGTTTCGGCCTATTGGGTGCAAATGGGTCTACAAGCAAAAAAGAGGATCTGACGGGAGGGTTGAGACCTTCAAGGCTAGGCTTGTGGCGAAGGGGTATACTCAAAAAGAGGGTATCGATTATGAGGAGACCTTTTCCTCGGTAGCTATGCTTAAATCGATCTGGATTCTCTTGGCCATAGCTGCTCATATGGACTATGAGATTTGGCAGATGGACGTCAAGACAGCTTTCCTTAATGGAAGTCTTGAGGAGTCCATCTTTATGCAGCAACTAGAGAGTTTCATTGTTCAGGGCCAAGAGCACAAGGTATGCAGGCTTAGGAGGTCCATTTATGGACTTAAGCAAGCATCCAGATCTTAGAACATCCATTTTGACGAGGTTATCCAGTACTATGGATTCACTCAGTGTCTGGATGAGTAGTGTGTATATCGCAGAAATGGTGATACCGTGGTATTTCTTGTACTTTACGTAGATGGCATCCTTGTGATTGGCAACAGTAAGAAGGTGTTGTCAGACGTAAATGCATGGTTGTCCAGGAAATTTGATATGAAGGATTTGGGAGAGGCTGGACATATCTTTGGGATCAAGATTATTCGAGATCGTAGGAGACGTTCTTTGACACTCTCCCAGACATCCTAAATAGACACGATTTTGGCCCGTTTTAACATGCAGAACTCCAAGAAGGGTTCACTACCATTCAAGTATGGGGTGTATTTGTCTAAGGAGCAGTGTCCCAAGACTGCAGAGGAGATAGATACCATACAGGCGGTACCCTATGCTTCTACAATGGGTAGCCTCATGTATGCTATGTTATGTACGAGTCCTGATATTTGTTTGTCGTTGGCATGGTTAGCAGATATCAGAGTAACCCTGGGAAGGCTCACTAGGAGGCAGTAAAATGCATTCTCAAGTAATTATGCAGGACGAGAGATTATGTCCTAGTTTATAGAGCGCAGGAGCTTGTACCGGTGGGTTACACGGATTCGGACTTTCAAGGTGATATGGACAAGAGTAAGTCTACCTCTGGGTTTGTGTTTACTCTGGGAGGTAGAGCCATACTATGGTAGAGTGTCAAACAGAAATGCTTGGCGGACTCCACCATGGAGGCTGAGTACGTTGTCGTATCAGAGGCAGCGAAAGAAGATGTATGGCTTCGGAACTTCCTGGTGAACTTAGATGTGGTTCCTGAGTTTCCTAGGTCTATCACAGTTTATTGTGATAACAATGGTGCAGTTGCTAACTCGAGGGAACCACGAGACCACAAAGCGAGTAAACACATAGAGCGCAAGTACCACCTGATACGAGAGATCGTAAAGAGGGAGACGTGACCGTGGCCAAGATAGCATCAGATGACAACCTTGTAGATCTTTTCATAAAGCCATGTGGAGGGCATGGGAGTCAGATTCTTGAGGGTGCCATGTGAGTGAGCTTAAAGGTGTTCTGTAGATTTTGTTATGACAGCAGTGTAATAGCGGGTTGGACAGTTTTTATATTTCTTAGCATAGCTTTGAGTATTAGTAAGAGATTGTTAGTTTTGAATATAGAAAAGCTATGGCTTGTATCAAAAACTAATATTCACAGATGACATATCATTTTGTTTCCGCATTAAATTGTTCCATTATATCATAGAACTAGATAACGGGATGTGGAAAGACACATTAGATACCGTTATTGGTTAAAGTATTGATATATAAAAAGTATGCTCGTAACTGAGATAGTCTGAACATACTATCGGTATAGGTTATCGTGTGGTTTGGAATTTAGTTTATCTAGACTAATTTAAATCACACGGATATGTCCGGGGCATATTGAGCACGACCAGTTTGGATATAATTGACTTGTATTGATCGGCGTAGTCCATTCGGTCCTAGTATTCAGTCTCCCAATCCTGAGATTGGGATGGGAGTGAGAGTTAGATATCGTATGCTTTAATTTGCCAAAGAGTGCGGTCAATTGAGGCCAATACCTCAGTAGGTTGGGTATGCGGTGTTTGGCTTCTAACGTGTCGTTGCTAGTCGGAGGAATCCACGTACCGGTTTGCCGGATTGATGGTGCTCCCGAGATGAACTCGTAAGGTTTATTGTACTAAAACTGGCCAGTGGACTTTACGTCCGGTATAATAAGAAGGTCGAGTGGTACTCATCTCGAATGCCAAGAATTCGGTGAATTAGTTTGTCAGTAAATTGATAAACCGATTCTTTGATGTGGGGAGATAGAACAAAATATAGTGGAGTGATGTAAAGTTATTTTGAGCGGTAGTTCCATAGTTAGTCCGATAGTGGTACGAGTGATTATGTATTTGACTAATCGACAAAGTGAATTAATTAATCCTAAATATTTAATTAATATTTAATTGACAAAGTGGATTAAGAAAATTAATTCTATATGAATTAATTAATCCTAAGGGTTCGATTAAATTAAATTAACGAAGTGGGTTAAGGAATTAATTCAAATGGGTCGATTGGAGTTGATTAGTCTAGGAAAGACTAAGCGGTCAACGAAATTCAAATTAAAAGACCCAACTTAAAAGCCCACTAGGTCTCCATTGGAGCTCCCTATAAATAGAAAGCTTATGCCTTAAGAAACTTAAGAAAATCTTGCAAGACAATTTTGTCTTCCTTTGAGTGAGAAAGTTCTAGAGAGAGACTCTCATTCCTTCTTGAGTTTCTTTCAAAAATGAACTTGGAATCTCACTTCTCGATTTAGATTAAGCTTGAAAGATTAAACTTTTAGATAGCCCACCGATTTTTGGAGTTGCCCACTGCTGGATTTCATTTCTTTTTTGCCCGGATTTCCTTTTATTTCCGCCGGGCAGCAGCCTCATTTTGGGCGGATTCTATCCAGCTTTTATAATCAGTCCGGCGGTCACTTCTAGTAGCTCTGGGGTGCTTGATCCGGCTGGGTTTGTGTTGATCTCTTCCTTGGGTTGGTGATCCACAATCCCGGCTGTCCAGATCGTGACCGGAGTCGAAGTGGGTTCGATTATTTTGAGGCAAAAAGTAGTGGGCAGCAGATTTTGGGTTAAAGGTTTAATCTTTTGGGCAGATTTAATCTAATTGAGGGATTTTCTTAGTGTGTTTCTCGTGGGCTTGATAGTACACCTCGATAGTGAAAAGATTATCTGCCCGGGCCTAACCAGAAACTCACTTTCGTGCCATGCATTCCAGAATCGGAATCTCTGGCCAGGCCTAGATGCTAGCATAATTTCTATTCTAACCCTATTGAAATAACATTGCGTAGGATCTGGGTTTGCACTTATTTGATTTACCACGCAACAAAAATTCTTAATAAAAGAGGAAGAATAAGAATTACCTATTGAAGCGTATACCCAGGTGATTCTCTTGTATGCCTCAAAACTTTTCTTGTATGCTGTGTGGGCAGCAATCTAATGAGCAATTTGATTAGCTAATTCCCACAATCCACCTGCCAAAAAAATTCCATCACCGCTGCACCTGGCGCGTACAATCCACGCACCGCCCAGAAAGAGAGAGAAAGCTACACGTTGCCACCAAAATTTGGAGAAAAATTTGGCAGCTGTCAGCTATAGGAAATCCAAATTTAGAGAGAGAATTTACTCTCTCTAGGATTTTCTCTCTCTAAGGTTTCTTGTCTTGAAAACGTATGAATTGTATATTGTGGAATAGCTAATCTCTTGTCTATATATAGAGTTTTAAGAGAGACTCCAAGTTGGTTTAGGATTGGTCTTTCTAATGGGTTTAGGTAATTAATTAGTTTCCAAATCCAATTAGGTAACCAATCTGATAGGATAAACCTGTTGGAGTTGAATACATAAGCTATGCTTGTGTTGTACTTTTTTCCAATTAATATATCGATTTATGTTTTGGTTATATTTTGTTGTGCATGATATGTCCATTTATATTATGTAAGTAGATGATGAGGTGTCTTGTGTGACACAGTAGATCTCATCATTGGTTGAAAGACATATTATATAAATGAGGTTCGTAACTGAGACAGCTTTGGACAAACTGTCGATTTAGGTTATTATGTGATTCGAATAATTGGTTTGTCTAAACTAATTGAATCATTTAGATATGCCTGGGGCGTATTGAATTTGACCATTAGGAATGATTTGTCTTGTACTGATTTAATAGACAAATCGTTCTTGGTATTCTATCTCTTAATCCCTAGATTGGAGTGGGCATGAGGAGTAGACATAGTGTACTTTGATCTGCCAAAGGGTGAGGTCAATTCTGGCCAATAGTCTCGGTAGGTTGGATGCGCGTGTTTAGTTGCTTGGTGTGCTGCTACTTGTCGAAAGGAAACCATGTACCGGTCTATCTGGGGTGATGGTGCTCCTGAGATGAGCTCGTAATGTTTATTATACTAAACCCGGCCGGTGGACTTATGTCTGGTATAGTAAAACGGTCGAGTGGTACTAGTCTCAGAATTAAAGAAGTTAATTAATTAATTAATCAGTAAATTAATATATTAACGAGCACAATATCTTTGATGTGGTGAGATTATGAATAAATTAATTAAGTTGTTCCGGAAGCAATTCTGGTGTAGGATGGTAGTGCCAAATTTAGTCCGTTAGTGGTACGATTAATTTTGTAATTGGTTAATTGAATAGGTAAAATTAATTAATTAATTATTCTTAATGGTTAATTAAGTAATTAACAAAGTAGAATTATTTATTTAATTAATTAAATCTTAAGTTTCAATTAGAATTAGGAAATCCTAGAGATTAGGAAATCTAGTAGGTTTGGTTTAATCCTATCAGATTAGTTACATAATTGGAACTAATTAATTACCAAAACCCATTAGAAAGACCAATCCTAAACAAACTCGGGGTCTCTCTTGTAACTCTATATATAGACAATGGATTAGCTATTCCACAATATACAATTCACAAGTTTTCAAGACAAGAAAACTCAGAGAGAGAGAATTCTAGGGAGAGAAAAATTCTCTCTCTTAAAGTCCAAATTTTCCAAGCTTTAAAGCTGCCGAGATTTTGTCAAATTTTGGCGGCTAGTATAGGCTTTCTCTATCTCTGGGTGGTGCATTTATAGTACGTGTCAGGTGCAGCGGTGCTGGAATTTTCTGACAGGTGGATTGTGGTGATTAGCTTATCAAGTTGCTGGTTAGATTGCTGCCCACACAGCATACAAACAAAGTCTTGAGGCATACAAGAGAATCACCTGAGTGTACATTTCAAAGGTATTTTTTCTAATATTCCGCTTTTAATTAGAAATTTTTGATGCGTGATAAATCGAATAAGTGCAAACCCAGATCCTGCACAATATTATTTCAAAAGGGTTGGAATAGCAATTGTGCTAGCGTCTAGGCCTGGCCAAATATTCCGATTCTGGAATGCATAGCACGAAAGTGAGTTTGTGGCTAGGCCCGGGCAGATAATCTTTCAATTGGTATTAGAGCCTGGTTTTGGGTTTAGTGCTTGTTCGATTTATTACATGGTTTTATTTGCATTTGGTTAAGAAATCTCGACTATTATGGTTGCGTTTGTATGGGATTTAATTAAACTCTGGGACATGTCCGGATTTGATTTTATTATGAATGTTTGTAATATGTAATTTTGATTATTTAATTTTCCTAGAATTCCTTTTAGTAGGAGAATTAATTTTTGTAATCGAATGCGGTATGGTGGGCAACTTGAATTCGTGGGTTTTGGGTTATCATTAATTCGTAGAAACCCAGGAAAACCCAGAACAAATTGCAATTAGACCAAATAGCATGGGAAGAAGCGAATGAGGGATTGGCAGCAGTGGGCGGCGCTGGCAATCGCCAACAGCACACGGCAGCGAGGCGGGAGCAGTTGCTGGGCTGCGCGGGTTGCGCGTACGGCCCATTCAGGTCGCGTTTTGACCCTTTTTTCCTCCAGATTTCATTTTTTTCAAGTTCAAGACTCTCTCCATAGAGTGACATGGCAGGACACGACATCAAGGCAGATGATGGAATCGATTAAAACCATAATAGTTGGGAAATTTATTTTTTGTATTTATTTCCCGTATTTATTGTTTTAATTTTTATGCTGTATTTTAGATGCATGATTTTAAAGCATGTTATTTTTATGGTAACATATAACTTAGGGTTAGTTAATTGCATGTTAAAACCAAAAAAACCCTCAATTAAGAAATCTAAGTGGGAGCGGGGTGGTTTAATATCCCCATGGCCACCAATACGAGTCATATGCGATGTGGGTGGGCTTGCGCGTTGGCTTCAGGGCCTTCCTCCATTCGGATGAGTCCAGCCCCGAGATCGCTAGATTATGAATTTCCGAGCAAGATGACTAGAGTAAGTTTAACAAGGAGAAATGCGACACCTTCTCTATCTGAGGCGCACTATCCTGAGGTAACAAACTCAGAAGTCATGTAATGGCACACACTTAGTGTACGATCTGTAGTATTCCTCCCTCGAGGTTACGCTACTTATTTGTACGGCTGAAAGCACCGACTATTAGCTACATTGATCAATAGATCATTTGGTCAGATAGTGTAGTTAATTGTTGGAGTAGAATACATAAGCTATGCTTGTATTGTACAGTTTCCCAGTTTAATATATCGATTTATGTTTCAATTATATTTTGTTGTGCATGTTTATGTCCATTTATATTATGTAAGTAGATGATGAGGTGTCTGGTGCGACACAGTAGATCTCATCATTGGTTGAAAGACATAATATATAAATGAGGTTCGTAACCGAGACGGTTTTGGACAAACTGTCGGTCTAGGTTATTATGTGATTCAGATAATTAGTTTGTCTAAACTAATTGAATTATATAGATATGCCCGGGGCATATTGAACTTGACTCTTAGGAATGATTTGTCGTGTACTGATTTAATAGACAAATCGATTCTTATATTCTATCTCTTAATCCCTAGACTCGAGTGGGCATGAGGATTAGACATAGTGTACTTTGATCTGCCAATGGGTGAGGTCAAACGTGGCCAATAGTCTCGGTAGGTTGGGTGCGCGTGTTTAGTTACTTGGTGTGCTACTGCTGGTCGAAAGGAAACCATATACCGGTGCGTCCGGGATGATGGTGCTCCCGAGATGAGCTCGAAATGTTTATTATACTAAACCCGGCCGGTGGACTTATGTCCGGTATAGTAAAAAGGTCGAGTGGTACTAGTCTCGGAATTAAAGAAGTTAATTAATTAATTTATCAGTAAATTAATTTTAATTAACGAGCACTATATCTTTGATGTGGGAAGATTAAATGAATATAATTTAATTAAGTTGTTCCGGAAGCAATTCTGGTGTAGGATGGTAGTGCCAAAATTAATCCGTTAGTGGTACGATTAATTTTGTATGGGTTAATTGAAAAGGTAGATTTAATTAATTAATTGGTTAATTATTCCTAAGGGTTAATTCAGTAATTAACAAAGTGGAATTATTTAATTAATTCCTAAGGGTTAATTAAGTAATTAACAAAGTGAAATTATTTAATTAATTAATTAAGTCTTAAGTTTCAATTGGAATTAGGAAATCCTAGAGATTAGGAATCCAGTAGGATTTGGTTATCCTATCAGATTGGTTGCCTAATTGGATTTGGAAACTAATTCATTACCTAAACCCATTAGGAATACCAATCCTAATCCAACTTGGAGTCTCTCTTGTAACTCTATAAATAGACAAGGGATCAGTCATTCAGAAAATACAATTCAAGAGATTCATTATTCAAGAATCTAGAGAGATAAAATTCTAGAGAGAGAAAATTCTCTCTCTCTCAAAAACGAATTTTAGCAATTTTGGGGCGGCTGATTTTTCCTTCAAGTGGCCGAATTTTGGTCCTTCTTGGCTAGCCCCGTGTGTTGCTTTCTCTCTCTCTCCGGGCAGTGCGTTTGTAGTACGTGCTAGGTGCGGAGGTGCTGAATTTTTTCAGCAGGTGGATTGTGGTGAGTTGCTGATCAATTGACTTCTTGATTGTTGCCCACCCAACAAGAGGTCATACTCTTTGAGGCATACAAGAGATTCACCAGGTTCACGCTTCAAAGGTATTTTTCTAAGATTCCGCTTTAATAGAAATTTTTGTTGCGTGGTAAATCGAGCAAGTGCAAACCCAGATCCTACCAATATTCTTTCAGTTAATGAACTTGGTTCTTCTCAAACGAATGTGGGTTAACGTAAACGCCCACACTGTGTGGCTTGCGAGAATCCCGGTGAATGAAATGTTGGTGGATTATAATTATTGTTTTGAGGAAAGTCAATAATTATTAGAATTTCATGTTTTCGAAATTCTAGGTTAGATAACTAAAACATTTTCTATTTAATTTACAGTTTTCGATATGACATTTAACCCCTTAGCTACTATATTGAAAAATAACAAGTTAGCTGAACCTAATTATGTCGATTGGAGTCATAACTTGGACATTGTCCTTATGGCTGAGAGCACTCCTGTGAGATATCATGTCATTGCGTGATTAGTAACATCAACAAGGTTGGGGTAGTGGGAGGCAAAATCGTTGGTGAAACCAAAGTCGATATTATCCTCCGGAGCTTGCCTCAAAGTTATGAGCAGATTCGATTGAACTACAGCATAAGTAAGATGTTGTGTACTTCATCCGAGCTCTTGGCAGAGTTGGTGGCGGCTAAAAGTCTTCTTCAAGAGAAGAAGCAAGCTTTAGTCGCAGTCAAAGCTTCAGAATCTTCTTCTGAGCCTGAGGCTAGAAAGAAGAAGAGAAAGCTCGAGGGAATAGCTCAAAAGGCGCAGATTGCGCCTTAGCCAGATATTGCAAAAAAGAATTCAAAAGACAAGTGCTTCAAGTGCAATAAGACAGGACATTGGAAATCGGATTGTCCAAATCTTATAAGTACGAAAGTTTTTGCCTTAATTACTGAGACATGTTTAGCGGCGATTCCCACGGATACTTGGTGTGTGGATTCAGGTGCCACTAACCATGTTTGTAATTCTTTGCAAGGGTTCCAAGTAACCCGGAAGCTTAGAGAAGGCGAACTAGACATCTACATGGGCGACACTACAAGAGTGTCAGTAGAAGCAGTGGGAGTTGTCAATTTAAATTTTGGAAAATTGTATATTAGAGTTAGTTAATTGTCTTTCTGTACCGAGTTTTAGAAAGAACCTTATTTTGGTTTCTAAACTCTTGAAGAACGGTTATAAGTTTGTTTTTTCTTATGAGTCTGTATTTATTAGAAGAAATGGAAAACTTATTTGTTCTGGTTCATTGGCTGACAATTTATTTGTGATTAACTCTAATTCCCCTATTGCGCAAGACATAGAAACATATATCTCTTTATCTAACATTAATAAGAGGAAGAAACCTTCTGAAATGAATCAGACCCATCTTTGGCATCTCAGGCTAGGTCATATAAACCTTAGTAGGATTCAGAGGTTGGTCAATGATGGACCTTTAGGTTTATTAGAGATTGACAGTTATTCAACCTGCGAATCTTGCTTGGAGGGTAAAATGAGCAAGAGACCTTTTAAAGCAAAAGATTATAGAGCTAAAGAAGTATTAGAGTTGATTCATTCTTACTTGTGTGGACCAATGACAGTCCAGGCATGAGGTGGATTCGAGTATTTCGTGATGTTCACGGATGATTACTCAAGGTACGGGTATATTTACCTAATGCGTCACAAGTCCAAATGTTTTTGCAAGTTCAAAGAGTTTCGGGAAGACGTGGAGAAGCATCATGGTAAGAGTATCAAGACACTGCGTTCAGATCATTGTGTGGAGTACCTGTCCCATGAATTTCGAGAATACCTCAGTTAGGTCAGAATTTAGTCTCAGTTGTCTGCACCTGGCACGCCACAGCAGAAAGGTGTAGCAGAAAGAAAGAATCGAACTCTCGTGAAAATGGTTAGGTCGATGATGAGCTATAGTGATTTTCTAAGTTCGATCTGGGGATATGCCTTAGAAATGGCAATGTATATTCTTAAGCTTATACCATTTAAAACCATGCCTTCAACCCCAGTAGAGTTGTGGAATGGGCGCAAGCCAGTCTAAGACATCTCAGAATTTGGGGTTGCCCAGCACATGTGTTTAAGGCAGATACAGCTAAGTTAGATGCGATAACTGAATTAATGTTGTTTGTAGGTTATCCAAGGGGAACGAAGGGTGGTATGTTTTATAGTCCTAAAGATCAGAAGGTCATGGTTAGTACCAACGCTAGATTTTTGGAAGAGGACTATATCTTAGATCACAAGCCCAAGAGTAAGATAGCACTAGAAGAGCTTAAACGATAAACTACTAATCCTTATGCACCAGCACAAGTAGATACACTACACACTGCACAAGAGATCACAGATGATGCGCCTACACAGGTGGTGCCTCGTCTTAGTAAGAGGGTTGTGAAACAGCCCGACAGGTTCATTGGCGTAGGAGAGGCCTCAGACCTAGTCCCTCGCGCACCTGAACCTGACCCGGTTAACTACAATGAGGCTCCTTGAGATAAAGATGCAGAATCTTGGCGTATGGCAATGATATCCGAGATAGGGTCAACAGACCACAATCAAGTCTGGGAGCTTGTGGACCTGCCTGATGGGTTTAAACCCATTGGGTGTAAGGGGGTCTACAAACGTAAGAAAGGACCTGACGGGAAGGTGGAAACCTTTAAAGCTAGGCTAGTGGCGAAGGGGTATACTCAGAAAGAGAGAATCGATTATGAGGAAACCTTCTCACCGGTAGCCATGCTAAAGACGATCCGGATTCTCTTGGCTATAGCTGCTCATTTAGATTATGAGATTTGGCAGATGGATGCAAGACAGCTTTCCAGAACAGAAGTCTTGAGGAAACCATCTTTATGCAGTAACCAGAAGGATTCATTGAAAAGGTCAAGAGCATAAGGTTTGCAGGCTTAAGAGGTTCATTTACGGACTTAAGTAGGCATCCAAATCTTCGAACATCCGGTTTGATGAGGTAATCCAATCTTTTGGATTTACTCAGTGTCCGGATGAGCAATGTGTGTACCGCAGACGTGAAGGAAACTCGGTGGTGTTTGTTGTGCTTTACGTAGATGACATTCTATTGATTGGCAACAACAAGAAAGTGTTATCAGATGTAAAGGCATGGCTGTCCAAGCAGTTTGATATGAAGGACTTAGGGGAAGCGAGACATATCCTTGGGATCAAGATAATTCGAGATCGTAGGAAACGTTCATTAACGCTCTCCCAAACTTCGTACATAGATATGATTTTGGCCCATTTTAACATGCAGAACTCCAAGAAAGGTTTTCTACCTTTTAGATACAGAGTGCATCTATCTAAGGAACACCCCTAAGACTGTTGAGGAGATAGAGGCCATGAAGACAGTTCCTTATGCTTCAGCAGTAGGAAGTCTCATGTATGCCATGTTGTGTACAAGGCCTGATATCTGTTATGCTGCTGGCATGGTAAGCTGATATCAGAGTAACCCTGAGAAAGCTCACTGGGAGACAGTAAAATGCATTCTCAAGTATTTGCGCAGAACAAGAGACCAAGTTCTAGTCTATCAGGCTCCTGAGCTAGTACCCCGAGGTTACACAGATTCAGATTTCCAAGGCGACAGGGACAAGAGTAAGTCTACCTCAGGGTATGTGTTTACTCTCTGAGGTGGAGCCATAGTTTGGCGGAGTGTCAAGCAGAAATGCGTGGCAAACTCTACCATGGAGGCTGAATACGTTGCTGCATCAGAGACAGCGAAAGAAGCAGTATAGCTTAAGAACTTCCTAGTGGACTTAGATGTGATTCCTGGTTTGCAGAAGTCTATCACGGTATATTGTGATAACAACGGTGCAGTAGCAAACTCGAAGGAACCACGAGCCCACAAGGCTAGTAAACATTTACAGCGCAAGTACCACCTGATACGAGACATCATAAAGAGGAAAGACGTGGTCGTGGCTAAGATAGCATCAGAGGATAACCTTGCAGATCCATTCACGAAGACATTGACTTCAAAAGTCTTTGAGATTCACGTGGAGGGCATGGGGATCAGATACTTAGGAGAGCCATGACAATTTTTTCTAGATATATGCCAGCAGAGTGTATAGGAGTTGTATGTAGATGTATACTTAAAGCACAACTTAAGTATTAGTGGGAGATTGTTGGAGTTGAATACATAAGCTATGCTTGTGTTGTACTTTTTTCCCAGTTAATATATTGATTTATGTTTTGGTTATATTTTGTTATGCATGATATGTCTATTTATATTATGTAAGAAGTTGATGAGGTGTCTTGTATGACACAGTAGATCTCATCATTGGTTGAAAGACATAATATATAAATGAGGTTCGTAACGGAGACAGCTTTTGACAAACTGTCGATTTAGGTTATTATGTGATTCGGATAATTGGTTTGTCTAAACTAATTGAATCATATAGATATGCCCGGGGCGTATTGAACTTGACCATTAGAAATGATTTGTCTTATACTGATTTAATAGACAAATCATTCTTGGTATTCTATCTCTTAATCACTAGACTCGAGCGGGCACGAGGATTAGACATAGTGTACTTTGATCTGCCAATGGGTAAGGTCAATTCTGGCCAATAGTCTAGGTAGGTTGGGTGCGCGTGTTTAGTTGCTTGGTGTACTGCTGCTTGTCGAAAAGAAACCATGTACCGGTCTGTCCAGGGTGATGGTGCTCCCGAGATGAGCTCGTAATGTTTATTACACTAAACTTATGTCCAGTATAGTAAAAAGGTCGAGTGGTACTAGTCTCGGAATTAAAGAAGTTAATTAATTAATTTATCAGTAAATTAATATATTAACGAACACTATATCTTTGATGTGGGGAGATTATGAATAAATTAATTAAGTTGTTCCAGAAGCAATCCTGGTGTAGGATGGTAGTGCCAAAATTAGTCCGTTAGTGGTACGATTAATTTTGTAATGGGTTAATTAAATAGGTAGAATTAATTAATTAATTAATTAATTATTCCTAAGGGTTAATTAAGTAATTAACAAAGTAGAATTATTTATTTAATTAATTAAATCTTAAGTTTCAATTACAATTAGGAAATCCTACAGATTAGAAAATCTAGTAAGATTTGGTTTATCCTATCAGATTGGTTACCTAATTGGATTTGGAAACTAATTAATTACATAAACTCATTTGGAAGACCAATCCTAAACCAACTTGGGGTCTCTCTTATAACTCTATATATAGACAATGGATTAGCTATTCCACAATATACAATTCACAAGTTTTCAATACAAGAAAACTTAGAGAGAGAAAATTCTAAAGAAAGAAAAATTCTCTCTCTTAAAGTCCGAATTTTCCAAGCTTTAAAGCTGCCGAGATTTTGTCAAATTTTGGCGGCTAGTATAGGCTTTCTCTCTCTCTGGGCGGTGCGTTTATAGTACGTGCCAGGTGCAGTGGTGCTAGAATTTTCTGGCAAGTGGATTATGGTGATTAGCTGATCAAGTTGCTGGTTAGATTTTTGCCCACACAGCATACAAGCAAAGTCTTGAGGCATACAAGAGAATCACCTGAGTGTACGCTTCAAAGGTATTTTTTCTAATATTCCGTTTTAATTAGAAATTTTTTATGCGTGATAAATCGAATAAGTGCAAACCCAGATCCTGCACAATGTTATTTCAAAAGGGTTAGAATAGCAATTGTGCTGGCGTCTAAGCCTGACCAGAGATTCCGATTCTGGAATGCATAGCACGAAAGTGAGTTTCTTGGTAGACCGCTTGATTTTCTATGCTCCTTCTATGGGTGATCCATGTTTCCCTAACTTTTATCTTGTTTACTACTTGGCGGTATGATGAGTCTCTCAATGTGGCATGAAAAAATGCTGTATTCCGACCCTTTCTTCAATCCATTTAATCTTTTATATTTGCATGTTGAAATTTTCATGTTCCTTTAGACTTTGGAAGAATTTTGCTTGAGCATTTGAGTATCTTTCGCGGGAAGAATCACTCGGATTGGCTTGAAAGTCCGACTCCATAGCCATCATACTTTCCTCACTTGTTTTCAGATTCATGAATACATCACGAAAAGCATTTTTTCCATTCCTTTAGCTCCAGTTTTAACCTCTTAAGTTTGACCGAGAGAGCTAACATTCCACATCCAATCATAGGCTTTTTCCAGCTTTCTTCGACAACTTTTAGGAAACCCTGCCTCCGGGGCCACATCTTTCGGAAACGAAACGGTTTCGGACCAGTTTCAACTACTAGTTTGCCTTGGTATAGAATCAGACAATGATCCGAGCTGGCCTTTGGAAGGTTGTGGATGATTGATGCTTGAAATATTTCCTGCCATTCTTTTACAAATAGCAACTTGTCGAGTTTTTTGAGCACATGACCATAAGTCCTTTTGCCACTCCAAGTGAATTTATACCCCGCTGCTGCAAGCTCCTCTAACTCTGTTCTGTTGATGAAGCCGTTAAATTCTTCAATCGGAAGTTTGAGAGGTAGAGACTTCCCTTTGTATTCATCCACCGACCTAATCACATTCCAGTCTCCTCCAATGGCCCAGGGTTCCACCTTATATAAATTACCAAACTTCAGCAAATCATCGCAAAGTTCACTTCTCTTGACATAACTTGTGCTAGCATAGATCCAACTTAATAGAACCAAGGACGAAAGCATCGGGTGATTAATTTTGCACAGATCAATTGGTCAGACATCGTCAGCACACTAAAACTGGATTCTTTTTTAAAAAGCAGCCAAACTTTACAATTAGGATTAAATACAACAACATTAAATCGAAGCTTCCTAGCAAAATTCATAATCTTACTATTATTTACAAAAGGCTCAAAAATGCACAAAATAGTGATGTTATACTTAGAACAAAGAATTTTAACTCTGCATAGGGATGCCGGATTGGCAATCCCTCGGACGGTCCAGATCAGTTGATCAATCATTTAAAAGAGGGGGAGCCACAAACCTGACTTCATGGCGTCTATCTGACCTTCTTGATATTCTGGGATTCATCTTTTTTGTGTTTTTCGGCGGCCAACCCCTTTTCTTACTCCTTACCAGGTTGAATTCCTCCTCCTCCAGCAGTACGGAATCCACCATATAGAAGTCTGAGGCTGCTTCAGTTTTAGAGTCATCATTTCGGTCAGCGAGGTTCACCACAAAATCCTCTAGAGCTTTTGGAGCAGAGACTGATCTTTGGAGTTCCATTAGCTCAGAGGTCTCATTGAGAGCTTTTAATTCCAGGGCTTCAGCCATTTTTCGAATTCCCTGCATATCCAAAAGACCCACCTCTTCCATAGGGAAATTTATCATTTCGCATTCACCTTCCTCAATTCTTCCCTTGTGCTATAAAGCTGCTCCTGATCATTTCCCGCAAGGATACCGTCCAATTTAGACTATGCAGAAAACTTAATTTTTGGAAGGCTGGTTTCTTCGAGAACTTCTTGAGGAATCAACAAGGTTCCGTCTTGCTTATAACTTTTTGGTGCTGCTATGTTTCTCTTGATTCTCCGATGGCTTTTTCATTGGTGGTGGGGGGGATCGTAATAACAATCTCCTTTTCCTTCTTAGTTAAACCTGATGACCCAGCTTCAATGTTAGCTTCCTTACCCAATTCAATTTGTTTATCCCCAATTTTTACTGAGGGCTCAACTTCCTTAGAGAATTGTATCGTTTTTTCTTTTTCTCCAACGACTGTCTCCCTACCTTGCATGATGCCTCTTCGTGACCTATTTTCCGGCACTTTACACAAAACTTCGGGACGTGTTCATACGAAAAGATCTGCTCAGGGTATCTTCCTTGTTCTCCAATTTTTACCGGTCTAGGCAGCGGCTAGAATAGGTTGATTTCCGCATAAATTCTAGCTACTGATGTCCAGGACTGATTTGAGGTTGGGTAATCAACCTGGAGGGGTTTTCCTACTACCTTAGAAATAGAATAGAGCGATTCTGCTGAATGAAATTCAAGTGGCAAATCATAAAGAGAAACCCATACCGGCGCTATTGGTGGATCATCCTCGAATTTGAAGCCCGGTGTCCACTTGAGAACTCTCATTCGGAAGCCTCCGACACCAGAATCGTTTGTAGTCTTCGTTCTTGGAGAACCTGATGCAGATGTGCCATTGATTTAGGAGTCCCACTTCGAATCCTCCGTTGAAGCCAATCGCGTTAAACTCTTTCCGGATGTCATGCATTTTCGGCCGCCATAGGAAAGTTTCCTGATTAAGCTCAACCTGTGTGGCGCAATCAATTGTTCTAACTCTGACTTGGAGTACTCAATGACGTGTATTCCATCTCGAAGCTCAAGGTCTTTGGGTGGAACAGGTGAAAGCGAGATGGACCCTTGAATAGAGATGAGAAGGTTCTGTTTTTGGCTTGGGGGGCGGGGATGGTGTCTGCTTGGCCATCCGGCATTGCCAGGTCCGGCCAAGGGTTAGAGTTTACAATTTGGGGATTTGGAAATAAAATTTAATAATAAATACGTATTCAACTATTACCTTAATAAATTAATTATACTTCGAGAACTTATTATTTTTTGCAAAGTAAACTCATATAAGGATTGTCCTTTGTTTCCTTCCATTTCCCATTCTTTATAACAGTCTAAATATATAAAGAGATGAAGATTTCCTAATGAAAATAAAATTCAATGCATCAAAACTAATAATAAATGGAAAAATTCAAAACCATGATGAAGATTATTATGTGATTTTGAAGATTAATGGTATCCATTCTCCCTTGTCTATATAGCAATTTTAACTCTTTTTAGCTTTTTTTATTTTTCATGCTAATATCCTGTAATTTATTAAAGCAACAATACTTTTAAACTTATAAATGTATACATATCCAATCTTATAAAATAATAAATGAAAGTTAATAAACTTAGTAGTAACCCTTGCTTTATTAGTACTCCAATAGTTGCTCCTCTTCAATTCTATTTGGATGGTGAGACAACAGGTCTTGTCTCGCCTGTAAGATAGTAGTACTTATCTTTTATTTTTATTTTTTAAATCCTTCCATAGTTTGGCAATTCTCCTCAAGAAAGTTATCCTATAAACATCTGTAAGATTTGTATTTTCCTATAATGAAAAAATTATATGCACCAAATATATGTAAGATATTGATATTTGAAAAATAAATCATATGGTATAACATAGAAAAAGGTATTCATGGCGTCTCTGAGTTTCTCCATGGGTTTATTCCAAATTGTTCCCCTTGCGCTGGCATTGACCATTTTAATAGATGCACTATTTAAACCTCGGTAAAACAAATGATGCTCACTCCTATTCTCCAGTCCATGACTAGGACACTTCCGAAGCAGATCTTGAAACTGTTCCCAGGCATCTGCAAATGACTCGTTTTTATATTGACCAAATTGATGAATGTCATTATCAACCTTTCTATCTTTGCTGCGGGATAGTATTTAGCGAGGAATTTCTCTTTAAGCTCCTCAAAGCTCTGCACTGAATTCTCTGGCTAGGAGTTATACTAATTGCTCGCATTCCCTTTTAAATGGAATATGAACAGTATCCTTCCGAGCTGGTCGTTGGTAATATGATGTATTCGGTTGGTATTACACACTCCCAGAAAGGCATTCAGATAGGCATTAGCATCTCCGTTGTCTGATCCATGGAAGTTTGAACCATTCTGCACCAAGTTGATCAGTGGCGGTGGGGCTTGATAAGTCACCACATCTATGCCAAACATTTCCTCAGGGCTAGAATATATTGGCTCAAAGAACGCTCCAAATGTTCTTTGGTTCTGTTCTGCTATGATCGTTGAACTGCTCTCCTGAAGCGTCTGCTTCTTTCTATGTTTTCTCAAAGAGTTTCCTAACTGGGAGTCCGCTTTCAACAATGATGTGGTATCTTTTGACCTGGTTCGGACCATAAACAACAATGCTACCTGTGCAACGAATTAACCTAATGAGTAGCACGCCGTTCTAAGATATAGTATTGTAAGCACTTCTGATTCGAAAGACGGTAAAACAGGGATCCTAAAAAAACGCACTAACAAAACAGAAATTTCAAACAAACAAAAGGGACACCGTGCTCCTCAAAAACAGCGGCAAAATTGATGTGCGGTAAACGTACCTATCAAAACATAATTTATAGACTATACTCCAAAAATAGTCCATTACATATAGCGAAAATATCATTTTGGTCCAAAACAAAAAAAATTACTTTTTTAATCAACTACATTATGTTTTTTAAAAATGTTGGTCCAAAACACACTTTTGCCTATCTTGATCAGGGGCATTTTGGTCTTAATAAAAAATATTTTTCTTTTAACATTTTAAAATTGTAAAATAATAAAAAAATTTACTATTTCCCCTCTCTCTCCTCTCTCCCTTCCCCTCCTCGCTCCTACTCCTCTCCACCTTTCTGTGCCCCCTTCTTCACCACCTTCCCTGCTCATTCCTTCATCGCCGTCGCTCCTTCCACCCCACCCCCCGTCCATCGCCCCTCTCCCTCCTCCTATTTTGCAGCTCCTCTGCCCTCCCCTCCTTATATTTACCCTCTATTTCTTTATCCCCTTCACCTCTCTCACCCTCTGCCCGCCCCGTCGCTCCTCCTCATCTCCACTTTCCTCCGTCCCCCTTCTTCACCACCATCCCTGCCCACTTCTCCTCTCCACCACCGTTTCCACCAATAACAACCTTCAAATTTTAGGGTTTCCATCCCAAAAATTTTGAAATTCCTCTCAGAATCCCGGGATGAGTACAAAATATCGATCTGAAAGGGAGGATCCATCTGGAGCTTCAGACCTTCCATTTTTATTTCATCTTCTCCATTCATTGTTTTGGAATAGGCAAAGACATTCCAAGCAACAAAGAAGAAGCACCGAAAAACGGAAGAAGAAGAAACAGCGGATTTCTTTGTGGAATTGAATCTTGTTTCGCTGGTATTCTAGTGCTGACCCAATGCGTAAAGATTTAAAACTTGATTATTATTGTGGTGATTATGGTGGCTTGTTGTGGGTTTTTCGTTTTTTATTAGTTTTCAAATTCAATGGGCTGATTTTGTTTTTGGTTTCCTTGCCGAAAATTTTGGTTTTGAAATCTGGGCTGCTATTGTTTTTATTGGATTTGCAAAATGTTTTTCATGGTTTTTGGTCACTAAGGTTGCCGGAAAACGGGTCGCTGGAGTCGGTTTCTGATTTTTTCAATGAACTATGTCCTCCTTCTCCTAATGCCGCCTAGTTAGGAGAAAGAAACGAGTAAAACCTCCAAAAGGACCAAAGAAGCTGAGCTCAAAATCCATAATTTTGTAAAACGACATATCAAAACCATCAATCTAAAAGCCTCTAGACATCTGGAACGCTATGACCGGAATCAGACTGAAAGTGAAAAATTGAAGGAGTTTTGAAGATTTTGATCTGATGTAAGTATGTTAGAAACATATATCTTATCCTTTTAAAAAATTATCTCATGTTTTGGTTTGATTATGAGCTCTGGGAATCATGGTAGTAGTGTGGCTTTTAATGTTGTGGCAAAAGACATGTTCTGCTCTGGAATTTGGTTTTTGGCTCTATATTTTGGATATGTTCTGCTCTGTCTTTTAAACTAGTCGGCTTCTTGCTTTGAAAAATTTGACTCTGGATTTTGACTCTGATAATTGGCTCAAATTTTGGCTTCGGATATTGGCTCTTTACATATTATGCTCTGCACCGCCCTCCATGTTATGCTCTGAATTTTGGTTTTGAGCATAATTTTTGGCTTGTATGGTAGAGTATCATTGGTGTTTGGCTTTTGTGTATCTGGTTTATTGGGTTTTGGCATTTTGCAAAAGCTCTCAAGTTAGTGCAGAAACTTTGATGGGTTTAAAGTTACTGGGATTTGACATTTTGTAAAAACTTAGCTGATTTTCTGGGTTTTGCATTTTGCAAAGAGTGTGGTTAAGTTCTGGTGAGACGGTTGCATGCTAAATGAATTCCTATTTTGATTATGTAATGGTTATGTTCCCACAGAGTGAGATCATATACTCAACAAGAAGGGTGGGGGTGACTGTGAGGGAGATAGAGGGTGGTGGGGAGGTAAGGAAAAAGGCATAGATGGAGGAGGAGGGCGGCAGATAAAGAAGGTAAAGGGAAATTATTGGTGGTGGTGGTGGTGCTGCTGCGTTTTTCGGCTGTTGAGTGGGGTGCGGGGCAACGGGCAGAGGGGAGAGAGAGAGAGAAGAGAGGAGAAATGAGAGAGGAGAGGGAGGAGGGAGGAGAGAGAGGGGAAGGGAAGCGAAGAGAGAGTAAAAATATATTATTGGGATTGAGTAGTAAATTTTTTAAAGGGTTAAAAGAAATATACTTTTCATTAAGACCAAAATACCCCTGGTCAAGAGAGGTAAAAGTGGTTTTTGGACCAAAATTTTTAAAAAACATGATGTAGTGGATTAAAAAAGTAGTTTTTTTTTTGGTTTTAGACCAAAATGATATTTTCGCTATATGTAATGGACCATTTTTAGAGTATAGTCTAATTTATAAACCTATGTCCATACTAAGGGATTTAAAGACCCCATCGTAGAGTACTTCAGGTATCGATCCGCCGGGAGCAATCAGGGATTATGCTTGTTTTTTATTCCTATTCTTGCTAATAGTTCAACATAAGATTGATTAATTAACTAAAGTTAAACTAAGCATGCAACTACTAAAAGGTAAATTCAGGGAGATGAGAGGGGGGTTCCAACCACAGTCTGGAATAACAAAGTGACCCCATCCATATAGCAATTCCATATCCTTGGCAGAGTCCCCGTCCCATCCATAAACATAAAGGTAAACATAGAAATGAAACATATGTCTAAGATCAGCGAATGGACAACCCGAGAACAGAGAACTATAAAGAACTATATACATTCATGTCCAAAGGGAAACAGATACACACACACACACACAAGAGAGCCAACCAACCCTATGACTAACAAGTAGCATCTAACTTATTATAAGAGCAGTAACGAATGATACAACGCTTTCCTGTGCTCAATAGGTAACTCGTTCTCGCCTTGTCAGCACAAGCATCTGAATCCTCCTTTGTTACGCTATCTAGGGCGGGAAATCCCTTGGGGAACTTAAAACCACATGGATCTTAGTCTAATCTGTTGGAGTTGAATACATAAGCTATGCTTGTATTGTACGTTTTTCCAGTAATATATCAATTTATGTTTTGGTTATAATTAGTTATGCATGATATGTCCATTTATATTATGTAAGTAGATGGTGAGGTGTCTTGTGTGACACAGTAGATCTCATCATTGGTTGAAAGACATAATATATAAATGAGGTTCATAACCGAGACAGCTTTGGACAAACTGTCAATTTAGGTTATTATGTGATTCAGATAATTTGTTTGTCTAAACTAATTGAATCATATAGATATGCCTGGGGCGTATTGAACTTGACCATTAGGAATGATTTGTCTTGTACTGATTTAATAGACAAATCGTTCTTGGTATTCTATCTCTTAATCCGTAGACTCGAGCAGGCATGAGGATTAGACAAAGTGTACTTTGATCTGCCAATGGGTGAGGTCAATTCTGGCCGATAGTCTCGATAGGTTGGGTGCGCATGTTTAGTTGCTTGGTGTACTGCTGCTTGTCGAAAGGAAACCATGTACCGGTGCGTCCGGGGTGATGGTGCTCCCGAGATGAGCTCGTAATGTTTATTATACTAAACTCGGTCGGTGGACTTATGTCCGGTATAGTAAAAAGGTCGAGTGGTACTAGTCTCGGAATTAAAGAAGTTAATTAATTAATTTATCAGTAAATTAATATATTAACGAGCATTATATCTTTGATGTGGGAGATTATGAATAAATTAATTAAGTTGTTCCGGAAGCAATTCTGGTGTAGGGTGGTAGTGCCAAAATCAATCCGTTAGTGGTACGATTAATTTTGTAATGGGTTAATTGAATAGGTAGAATTAATTAATTGATTAATTATTCCTAAGGTTTAATTGAGTAATTAACAAAGTGGAATTATTTAATTAATTAATTAAATCTTAAGTTTCAATTAGAATTAGAAAATCCTAAAGATTAGGAAATCTAGTAGGATCTAGTTTATCCTATCAGATTGGTTACCTAATTGGATTTGAAAACTAAATAATTACCTAAACCCATTAGGAAGACCAATCCTAAACCAACTTGGGGTCTTTCTTGTAACTCTATATATAGACAAGGGTTTAGGTATTCCACAATACACAATTCACAAGTTTTCAAGACAAGAAAACTTAGAGAGAGAAAATTCTAGAGAGAGAAAAACTCTCTCTCTTAAAGTTTGAATTTTCCAAGCTTTGAAGCTGCCGATTTTTTGTCAAATTTTGGTGGCTAGTATAGGTTTTCTCTCTCTCCGGGCGGTGCATTTATTGTATGCGCCAGGTGCAGTGGTGCTGGAATTTTCTGGCAGGTGGATTGTTGTGATTAGCTGATCAAGTTCTTGGTTAGATTGCTGCCCACACAACATACAAGCAAAGTCTTGAGGCATATAAGAGAATCACCTGAGTGTACGCTTCAAAGGTATATTTCTAAGATTCTGTTTTTAATTATAAATTTTTATTGTGTGGTAAATCGAATAAGTGCAAACTCAGATTCTGCACAAGGTTATTTCAAGCAAGGGTTGGAATAGTGATTGTGCTAGAGTTTTGGCCTGGCCAGAGATTCCGATTCTGGAATGCATAGCACGAAAGTGAGTTTCTGGCTAGGCCCGGGCAGATAATTTTTCAATTGGTATCAGAGCCTGGTTTTGGGTTTTGGGCTTGTTGGATTTATTACATGGTTTTATTTGCAGGTGGTTAAGAAATCCTGACTATTATGGTTATGTTTGTATGGGTTTTAATTAAACTCCGGGACATGTCCGGATTTGATTTTATTATGAATATTTGTAATAGTATAACCACGTGCTGGAAGCCATGTAGGATTAGATCAACTCTGTAGTAGGATTTTTTCTATGTAATTTTGATTATTTAATTTTCATAGAAAAGCCTTGTAGTAGGAGAATTTTGTAATCGAAGGCGTTATGGTGGGTAACTTGAATTCGTGGGTTTTGGGTTATAGTTAATTCGTAGAAACCCAGAAAAACCCAGAACGAATTGCAAGAAGACCAAATAGCGTGGGAAGAAGCGAATGAGGGATTGGCGGCAGGGGGCGGCGCCGGCAACGACTCGTCGGCAATAGCCAGCAGAAGCAGCAGGCGCTACCGCATGCACGCGTGCGGCCCGTTCGGGCTACGTTTTGGTCAATTTTTCTCCAGTTTTCATTTTTTGAAGTTCAAGACTCTCTGGAGTTATGTGGCGGGACACGACATCGAGGCAGAAGATGGAAGCAATTAAAACCATAATAGTCGGGAAATTTATTTTTCATATTTATTTTCTGTATTTATTGTTTTAATTTTTTGTGCTTTATTTTTATGCTGTATTTTAGATGCATGATTGTAAAGCATGATGGTTTTGTGGTTGCACATAACTTAGGGTTATTTAATTGCAAGTTAAAACCATAAAAATCCTCAATTTGGAAATCTAAGTGGTAGCGGGTTAGTTTAATATCCCCACAGCCACCATTACGAGTTCAAATGCGATGTGGGTGGGCTTGCACGTTGGTATTAGGGCCTTCCTCCATTCGGATGAGTCCAACCCCGAGATCGCTAGATTATGAATTTTTGAGTAAGATGACTAGAGTAAGTTTAACTAGGAGAAATGCGACACCCTCTCCATCTGAGGCGCACTATCCTGAGGTAACAAACTCAGAAGTCACGTAATGGAACACACTTATTGTACGATCTGCAGTATTCCTCCCTCGAGATTACGCTGCTTATTTATACGGCTGAAAGCACCGACTATTAGCTACATTGATCAATAGATCATTTGGTCAGATAGTGTAGTTAATGAACTTGGTTCTTCTCAAACGAATGTGGTTGCGAGAATCCCGGTGAATGAGATGTTAGTGTATTATAATTATTGTTTTGAGGGAAGTCAATAATTATTAGAATTTCATGTTTTCGAAATTCTAGGTTAGATAACTAAAACATTGTCTGTTTAATTTACAGTTTTTGATATGGCATTCAACCCCTTAGCTACTAATTGAAAAATAACAAGTTAACTGGACCTAATTATGTCGATTGGAGTCGTAACTTGGACATTGTCCTTATGGCTGAGAGCACTCCTGTGAGAGATCATACCATTGACGTGATTAGTAATATCAATAAGGATGAGGTAGTGGGAGGCAAAATCGTTGGTGAAACTAAAGTCGATATTATCCTCCAGAGCTTGCCTCAAAGCTATGAGCTGATTTGGTTGAACTACAACATAAGTAAGATTTTGTACTTCATCCGAGCTCTTGGCAGAGTTGGTGGTGGCTAAAAGTCTTCTTCCAGAGAAGAAGCAAGCTTTAGTCGGAGGCAAAGCTTCAGAATCTTCTTCTGAGCCTGAGGCTAGAAAGAAGAAGAGAAAGCTTGAGGGAATAGCTCAAAAGGCGCAGATTGCGCCTAAGCTAGATATTGCAAAGAAGAAGTTCAAAGACAAGTGCTTCAAGTGCAATAAGGCGGGACATTAGCAATCAGATTGTCCAAAGTTATAAGTACGATAGTTTCTTCCTTAATTACTGAGACATATTTAGCGGCGATTCCCACAGATAGTTGGTGTGTGGATTTAGGTGCCACTGACCATGTTTGTAATTCTTTGCAAGGGTTCCAAGTAACCCTGAAACTTAGAGAAGGCAAATTGGGTATCTACTTGGGCGACACTACAAGAGTGTTAGTAGAAGCATTGGGAGTAGTTACTCTGAATTTCGAGAATTCTAGTTTAGAGTTAGTTAATTGTCTTTATGTACCGAGTTTTAGAAAGAACCTTATTTTGGTTTCTAAACTCTTAAAGAACGGTTATAAGTTTATTTTTTTCTAATGATTGTGTTGCTATTAGAAGAAATGGAAAACTTATTTGTTCTGGTTCATTGGCGGACAATTTGTTTGTGGTTAACTCTAACTCCCATGTTGTGTAAAACATAGAAACAGATAGCTCTTTATCTAACATTAATAAGAGGAAGAAACCTTCTGAAATAAATCAAACCAATCTTTGGCATCTTAGGCTAGGTCATATAAACCTTAGTAGGATTCAGAGGTTGGTCAATGATGGACCTTTAGGTTCATTAGAGATTGACAGCTATTCAACCTGCGAATCTTGCTTGGAGGGTAAGATGACCAAGAGACCTTTTAAAGCAAAAGGTTATAGAGCTAAAAAAGTATTAGAGTTAATTCATTCTGACTTGTATGGACCAATGTCGGTCCAAGCACGAGACGGGTTCGAGTATTTCGTGACGTTCACAGATGACTACTCAAGGTACGGGTGCAAGATTATCTGCCCGGGCCTAGCCAGAAACTCACTTTCGTGCTATGCATTCCAGAATTGGAATCTCTCTGGCCAGGCCTAGACGCTAGCACAATGCTATTCTAACCCTTTTGAAATAACATTGCACGGGATCTGGGTTCGCACTTATTCGATTTACCACGCAACAACATTTCTAATTAAAAGCGAAACTTTAGAAAAATACCTTTGAAGCGTGCACTTAGGTGATTCTCTTGTATTCCTCAAGACTTTTTCACGTTGTGTGGGCAACAATCAAGAAACCAATTGATCAGCTAATCACTACAATCCACCTGCCAGAAAATTCCAGCACCGCTACACCTGGCAGGTACTGTAAACGCACAGCCCAGAGAGAGAGAAAGCCACACGCAGGCCGCCAAAAATTAGAAGAAAATCAGTAGCCTTAAGGCTTGGAAAAATCTGATTTTAGATAGAGAGAATTGATCTCTCTCAAGGATTTTCTCTCTCTAGATTCTTGAATTATGAATATATTGAATTGTGTGTCTCGAATAGCTAATCCATTGTCTGTATATAGAGTTACAAGAGAGACCCTAAGTTGGTTTAGGATTGGCCTTCCTACTAGGATTCTGTTTTCCTTCAATCCTGTTCCTGGACTGAAACAATCCAACTGATAATACAGGGATCCACTTATCCCAAACCAGTTCCTGGTATGATTCACAACCAACTGATACAGGGATTCACTTATCCAAAACCAGTTCCTGGTATGATTCACAACCAACTGACACAAGGATTAATTAATTACTTAATTAATTAAATCTAGCTTTGTCATTAACCCAACACATAATTAATCGTACCACTAACAGATAAATTATGGAACTACCATCCTACACCAGAATTGCTTCCGAAATAACTTAATTAAATTATATTCATAATCTCCCTACATCAAAGATATAGTGCTCGTTAATATATTAATTTACTGATAAATTAATTAATTAACCACTTTAATTCCGAGACTAGTACCACTAGACCTTTTTACTATACCGGACATAAGTCCACCAGCTGGGTTTAGTATAATAAACATAACGAGCTCATCTCGGGAGCACCATCACCCCGGACGCACCGATACATGGTTTCCTTTCAACAAGCAGCAACACACCAAGCAACTAAACACACGCACCCAACCTATCGAGATTATTGGCCACAATTGACCTCACCCTTTGGCAGATCAAAGTACATTATCTATAATCCTCATGCCCGCTCGAGTCTAGGGATTAAGAGATAGAATACCAATAATGATTTGTTTATTAAATCAGTACAAGACAAATCATTCTTAATGGTCTAGTTCAATACGCCCTGGGTATATCTATATGATTCAATTAGTTTAGACATACCAATTATTCGAATCACATAATAACCTAAACCGATAGTTTGTCTAAAGCTGTCTCGGTTACGAATCTCATTTATATATTATGTCTTTCAACCAATGATGGGATCTACTGTGTCACATAAGACACCTCATCATCTACTTACATAATACAAAATGGACATTTCATGCAGAACAAGATATAACCAAAACATAAATCGATATATTACTGGGAAAAAGTACAATACAAGCATAGCTTATGTATTCAACTCCAACAATCTCCCACTAATACTTAAGTTGTGCTTTAAGTATACATCTACATACAACTCCTATACAATCTACTGCTATATATCTAGAAAAAACTGTCATGACTCTCCTAAGTATCTGATTCCCATGCCCTCCACTTGAGCCTCAAAGACTTTTGAAGTCAATGTCTTCGTGAACGGATCTGCAAGGTTATTCTCTGCCACGACCACGTCTTCCTTCTTTACGATGTCTCATATCAGGTGATACTTGCGCTGCATATGCTTACTCACCTTATGGGCTCGTGGTTCCTTCGAGTTTGCTACTGCACTGTTGTTATCACAATAAACCGTGATAAACTTCCGCAAACAAGGAATCACATCTAAGTCCATTAGGAAGTTCTTGAGCCATACTGCTTCTTTCGCTGCCTCTGATGCGGCAACATACTCAGCCTCCATGGTAGAGTCCACCACGCATTTTTGCTTGACACTCTGCCAAACTATGGCTCCACCTCCCAGAGTAAACACATACCCTGAGGTAGACTTGCTCTTGTCCCTGTCGCCGTGAAAATCTGAATCTATGTAACCTCGGGGTACCAGCTCAAGCGCCTAATATACCAAAACTTAGTCCCTCGTTCTGCACAATACTTGAGAATGCATTTTACTGCCTCCCAATGGGTTTTCCCGGGGTTACTCTAATATCTGCTTACCATGCCAACGGCATAACAGATATCAAGCCTCGTACACAACATGGCATACATGAGACTTCTTACTGCCGAAGCATAAGAAACTGTCTTCATGGCCTCTATCTCCTCAACAGTCTTAGGGGACTGTTCCTTAGATAGATACACTCCATGTCTAAAAGGTACAAAACCTTTCTTGGAGTTCTGCATGTTAAAACGGGCCAGAATCGTATCTATGTACTAAACTTGGGAGAGCGTTAACGAACGTTTCCTATGATCTCGAATTATCTTGATCCCAAGGATATGTCCCCCTTCCCCTAAGTCCTTCATATCAAACTGCTTGGACAACCATGCCTTTACGTCTGATAACACTTTCTCGTTGTTGCCAATCAATAGAATGTCATCTACGTAAAGCACAAGAAACACCACTGAGTTTCCATCACGTCTGTGGTACACACATTGCTCATTCGGACACTGAGTAAATCCGAAGGACTGGATTACCTCATCAAACTGGATGTTCCAAGATCTGGATGCCTGCTTAAGTCCGTAAATGGAACTCTTAAGCCTACAAACCTTATGCTCTTGGCCTTTTTCAACGAATCTCTCTGGTTGCTGCATAAAGATGGTTCCTCAAGACTTCCGTTTAGGAAAGCTGTCTTGACATCCATCTGCCAAATCTCATAATCTAAATAAGCAGCTATGGCTAAGAAAATCCGGATCGACTTAAGCATGGCTACCTGGGAGAAGGTTTCCTCATAATCGATTCCCTCTTTCTGAGTATACCCCTTCGCCACCAGCCTAGCTTCAAAAGTTTCCACCTTCCCGTCAGGTCCTCTCTTACGTTTGTAGACCCACTTGTTTCCAATGGGCTAAAACCCATCAGGCAGGTCCACCAGCTCCCAAACTTGATTATGGTCAATTGACCCCATCTCGGATATCATTGCCTTACGCCAAGACTCTGCATCTTTATCTTGAGAGCCTCATTGTAGTTAACCGGGTTAGGTTCAAGCGTGCATAGGACTAGGTCTGAGGCCTCTCCCATGCCAATGAACCTATCGGGCTGTCTCACAACCCTCCCACTACGATGAGGCATCACCTGTGTAAGCGCATTATCTGTGATCTCATGTGCTGTGTGTAGTGTATCTACTTGTGCAGGTGCATCAGGATTAGTAGTTTGTCGTCTAAGCTCTTCTAGTACTATCTTTCTTTTGGGCCTGTGGTCTAAGACATAGTCCTCTTCCAAAAATCTAGCGTTGGTACTAACCACCACCTTCTAATCTTTAGGACTATAAAACAGGCCACCTTTCATTCCCCGAGGATATCCTATAAACAGCAGTAATACAGTTCTCGCATCTAACTTAGTCGTATCTGCCTTAAACACATGTGCTGGGCAACCCCAAATTCTGAGATGTCTTAGACTGGGCTTGCCCCCATTCCATAACTCTAATGGGGTTGAAGGCACGGTTTTAGATGGTACAAGATTAAGAATATACATCACCGTTTCTAAGGCATATCCCCAGAACGAACTTGGCAAATCACTATAGCTCATCATCGACCTAACCATTTCAATGAGAGTCTGATTCCTCTTTTCTGCTACACCGTTCTACTGTGGCATGCTAGGTGCAGACAATTGAGACTGAATTCTGACCTCACTGAGGTATTCTCAAAATTCATGGGACAGGTATTCCCCACCAGGATCTGAAAGCAATGTCTTGATACTCTTACCATGATGTTTCTCCACATCTGCCTGAAACTCTTTGAACTTCCCAAAACATTAGGACATATGACGCATTACGTAAATGTACCCGTACCTTGAGTAGTCATCTGTGAACATCACAAAATACTCAAACCCACCTCTTGCCTGGACCGTCATTGGTCCACACAAGTCAGAATGAATCAACTCTAATACTTCTTTAGCTCTATAACCTTTTGCCTTAAAAGGTCTCTTGGTCATTTTACCTTCCAAGCAAGATTCGCAGATTGCATAACTGTCAATCTCTAATGAACCTAAAGGCCAATCATTGACCAACCTTTGAATCCTACTAAGGTTTATATGACCTAGCCTGAGATGCCAAAGATAGGTTTGATTCATTTCAGAAGGTTTCTTCCTGTTATTAATGTTAGATAAAGAGCTATTTTTTTTCTATGTTTTGTGCAACAGAGGAATTAGAGTTAACCACAAACAAATTGTCAGCCAATGGACCAGAAAATATAAGTTTTCCATTTCTTCTAATAAATACAGGCTCATCAGAAAAAACAAACTTATAATCGTTCTTCAAGAGTTTAGAAACCGAAATAAGGTTCTTTCTAAAACTCGGTACATAAAGACAATTAACTAACTCTAATCTACAATTTTCAAAATTTAAATTGACCACTCCCACTGCTTCTACTGACACTCTTTGGGAATCACCACTAAACACGTCTCAGTAATTAGGGCAGAAACTATCGTACGTTTAAGCTTTGGACAATCCGATTTCCAATGTCCCGACTTATTCCACTTAAAGCACTTATCTTTCGACTTCTTCTTTGCAATATCTGGCTTAGGCGCAATTTGTGCCTTTTTAGCTACTCCCTCTAGCTTTCTCTTCTTATTTCCAGCCTCAGACTCAGAAGAAGATTCTAAAGCTTTGACTGCGACTAAATCTTGCTCATTCTCTTAAAGAAGACTTTTAGCCGCCACCAACTCTGCCAAGAGCTCGGATGAAGTACTCAGCATCTTACTTAGGTTGTAGTTCAATTGAATCTGCTCATAGCTTTGAGGCAAGATCCGGAGGGCAATATCGACTTTGGTTTCACCAATGATTTCGCCTCTCACTACCTCATCCTTGTTGATGTTACTAATCACGTCAATAACATGATCTCTCACAGGAGTGCTTTCAGCCATAAGGACAATGTCCAAGTTACAACTCCAATCGACATAATTAGGTTCAGTTAATTTATTATCTTTCAAAATATCAGCTAAGGGGTTGAATGCCAAATCGATAAAACTATAAAATTGACAAACAGACAATGTTTCAGTTATTAACCTAGAATTTCGAAAACATGAAATTCTAATAATTATTAACTTCTCTCAAAACAATAATTATAATCCACAAACATCTCATTCACCGGGATTCTCGTAAGCCACGCAGTGTGGACGTTTACGCTAACCCATATTCGTTTGAGAAGAACCAAGTTCATTAACTACACTATCTGACCAAACGATCTATTGATCAATGTAGCTAATAGTCGGTGCTTTCAGCCGTACAAATAAGCAACGTAATCTCTTGGGAGGAATACTGCAGATCGTACACTAAGTGTATGCCATTACGTGACTTCTGAGTTTGTTACCTCAGGATAGTGCGCCTCAGATGGAGAGGGTGTCGCATTTCTCCCAGAAACTTACTCTAGTCATCTTACTCAGAAATTCATAATCTAGGGATCTCGGGGCTGGACTCATCCTAATGGAGGAAGGCCCTAATGCCAATGCGCAAGCCCACCCACATCGCACATGAACTCGTAATGGTGGCCATGGGGATATTAAACCAACCTGCTTCCACTTAGATTTCCAAATTGAGGATTTTTCCGATTTTAACATGCAATTAACTAACCCTAAGTTATATGCAACCATAAAACCAACATACTTTAAAATCATGCATCTAAAATACGACATAAAAATTAAAACAATAAATACGGGAAATAAATACGTAAAATAAATTTCCCGACTATTATGGTTTTAATCACTTCCATCTTCTGCCTTGATCTCGTGTCCCGCTACATCACTCGATGGAGAGTCTTGAACTTCAAAAAACAAAAACTGGAGAAAAAAAGGGCTGAAACGCAGCTGCGCCGCTGTTCCAGGCGGTTGCCGGCAGCGACTGCTGCAGGTGGGTAGTCACCGGCGCCGCCCCCTGCCACGTTATGGGTTTTTTTGCAATTCGTTCTGGGTTTTCTTGGGTTTCTACGAATTAAGGATAACCCAAAACCGACGAATTCAAGTTGCCCACCATATCGCCTTCGATTACAAAAAATTAATTCTTCTACTACAAGGCTTTCTAGGAAAATTAAATAATCAAAATTACATAGAAAAAATCCTACTACAAATTTGATCTAATCCTACACGGCTTCCATCACGTGGTTATACTATTACAAACATTCATAATAAAATCAAATCTAGACATGTCCCGGAGTTTAATTAAAACCCATACAAACGTAACCATAATAGTATGGAATTCTTAACCACCTGCAAAATAAAACCATTTAATAAATCGAACAAGCACAAAACCCAAAACCAATCTCTGATACCAATTGAAAGATTATATGCCTGGGCCTAGCCAAAAACTCACTTTCGTGCTATGCATTCCAGAATCAGAATCTTTGGCAGGCCTAGACGCTAGCACAATGTTATTCCAACCCTTTTTGAAATAACATTGCACAGGATCTGGGTTCACACTTATTCGATTTACCACGCAACAAAATTTCTAATTAAAATCGGAACTTTAGAAAAATTACCTTTGAAGCGTGCACTTAGATTATTCTCTTGTATGCCTCAAGACTTTGATTTAACGTTGTGTGGGCAATGATCAAGAAACCAATTGATCAGCTAATCACCACAATCCACCTGCCAGAAAATTCCAGCACCGCTGCACCTGACACGTAGTGTAAACGCACCGCCCAGAGAGAAAGAAAGCCACACGCAGGCCGCCAAAAATTAGGAGAAAATTGGCAGCCTTAAGGCTTGGAAAAATCCAAATTTAGACAAAGAGAATTGTTCTCTCTCTAGGATTTTCTCTCTCTAGATCCTTGAATTATGAATCTATTGAATTGTGTGTCTTGAATAGCTAATCCATTGTCTATATATAGAGTTACAAGAGACACCCCAAGTTGGTTTAGGATTGGCCTTCCTACTGAGATCTGTTTTCCTTCAATCATCTTCCTAGACTGAAACACATCTAACTGATACAGGGATCCACTTATCCCAAACTAGTTCCTAGTATGATTCACAACCAACTGATACAGGGATTCACTTATCCCAAACCAGTTTCTGGTATGATTCACAACCAACTGACACAAGGATTAATTAATTACTTAATTAATTAAATCTACCTTTGTCATTAACCCAATACGTAATTAATCGTACCACTAACGGATTAATTATGGAACTACCATTCTACACCAAAATTGCTTCCGAAACAACTTAATTAAATTATATTCATAATTTTCCCACATCAAAGATATAGTGTTCGTTAACATATTAATTTACTGATAAATTAATTAAGTAACCTTTTTAATTCTGAGACTAGTACCACTCGACATTTTTACTATACCGGACATAAGTCCACCATTTGGGTTTAGTATAATAAACATAACGAGCTCATCTCGGGAGCACCATCACCCTGATGCACCGGTACATGATTTCCTTTCGACAAGCAGCAGCACACCAAGCAACTAAACACGCGCACCCAACCTACAATTGACCTCACCCTTTGGCAGATCAAAGTATGCTATGCCTAATCCTCATGCCCGCTCGAGTTTAGGGATTAAGAGATAGAATGCCAAGAACGATTTGTCTATTAAATCAGTACAAGACAAATCATTCTTAATGGTTTAGTTCAATACGCCCCAGGTATATCTATATGATTCAATTAGTTTAGACAAACCAATTATTTGAATCACATAATAACCTAAACCGACAGTTTGTCCAAAGCTATCTCGGTTATGAACCTCATTTATATATTATGTCTTTCAACCAATGATGAGATCTACTGTGTCACACAATTCACCTCATCATCTACTTACATAATACAAATGGACATATCATGCACAACAAGATATAACCAAAACATAAATCAATATATTACTGGGAAAAAGTACAATACAATCATAGCTTATGTATTCAACTCCAACAACGGGTACATTTACCTAATGCATCACAAGTACGAGTGCTTTGGCAAGTTCAAAGAGTTTTGGGCAGATGTGGAGTAGCATCATGGTAAAAGTATCAAGACACTGCGGTCAGATCGTGGTGGGGAGTACCTGTCCCATGAATTTCGAGAATACCTCAGTGAGGTCGGAATTCAGTCATAGTTGTCTGCACCTGGCACGCCACAGCAGAACGGTGTAGCAGAAAGGAGGAATCAGTTTCTCATGGAAATGGTTAGGTCGATGATGAGCTATAATGATTTGCAAAGTTCGTTCTGGGGATATGCCTTAGAAACGGTGATGTATATTCTTAATTTTGTACCATCTAAAACAGTGCCTTCAACCCCAGTAGAGTTGTGGAATGGGCGCAAGCCCAATCTAAGGCATATCAGAATTTGGGGTTGCCCAGCACATGTGCTTAAGGCAGATACGGCTAAGTTAGATGCGAGAATTGAATTAATACTGTTTGTAGGATATCCTAAGGGAACGAATGATGGTCTCTTTTATAGTCCTAAAGATCAGAAGGTGGTGGTTAGTACTACCGCTAGATTTTTGGAAGAGGACTTTGTCTTAGATCACAAGCCCAAGAGTAAGATAGTACTAGAAGAGCTTAAGCGACAAACCACTAATCCTGATGCACCTGCACAAGTAGATAAACCACACATTGCACAAGAGATAACAGATGATACGCCTACACAGGTGGTGCCTCGTCGTACTGGGAGGGTTGTGAGACAGCCCAATAGGTTCATTGGCGTGGGAGAGGCCTCAGAACTAGTCCCAGGTGTGCCTGAGCCTGATCCAGTTAACTACAATGAGGCTCTCCGAGATAAAGATGCAGAATCTTGGCATAAGGCAATGATATCCGAGATGGGGTCAATGGAACACAATCAAGTCTGGGAGCTTGTAGACCTGTCGGATAGGTTTAAGCCTATTAGATGCAAGTGGGTCTACAAATGTAAGAGAGGACTTGACGAGAATGTGGAAACCTTTAAAGCTAGGCTGGTGGCGAAGGGGTATACTCAGAAAGAGGGAATCGATTGTGAGGAAACCTTCTCCCCGGTAGCTATGCTTAAGTCGATCCAGATTCTCTTGGCCATAGCTGCTCATTTAGATTATGAGCTTTGGTAGATGGATGTCAAGACAGCTTTCCTAAATGGAAGTCTTGAGGAAACCATCTTTATGCAGCAACCAGAAGGATTCATTGAAAAATACCAAGAGCATAAGGTTTAAGAGGTCCATTTACGGACTTAAGCAGGCATCCAGATCTTGGAACCTCCGGTTTGATGAGGTAATCCAGTCCTTTGGATTTACTCAGTGTCCGGATGAACAATGTGTGTACCGCAGACTTGATGGAAACTCGGTGGTGTTTGTTGTGCTTTACGTAGATGACATTCTATTGATTGGCAATAACAAGAAAGTGTTATCAGATGTAAAGGCATGGCTATCCAAGCAGTTTGATATGAAAGACTTGGGATCAAGATAATTCGAGATCGTAGGAAATATTCGTTAACGCTCTCCCAAGCTTCATACATCGATATGATTCTGGCCCATTTTAACATGCAGAACTCTAAGAAAGGTTTTCTACCTTTCAGACATGGAGTGCATCTATCTAAGGAACAGTCCCCTAAGACTGTTGAGGAGATAGAGGCCATGAAGACAGTTCCTTATGCTTCGGCAGTAGGAAGTCTCATGTATGCCATGTTGTGTACGAGGCCTGATATCTGTTATGTTGTTGGCATGGTAAGCAGATATCAGAGTAACCCCGGGAAAGCTCATTGGGAGGCAATAAAATGCATTCTCAAGTATTTGCGCAGAACGATGGACCAAGTTCTGGTCTATCAGGCGCCTGAGCTGGTACCTCGAGGATACACAGATTCAGATTTCCAAGGCGACAGGGACAAGAGCAAGTCTACCTCAGGGTATGTGTTTACTCTAGGAGGTGGAGCCATAGTTTGGCTGAGTGTTAAGCATAAATACATGGCGGACTCTACCATAAAGGATGAATACGTTGCCGCATCAAAGGCAGCGAAAGAAGCAGTATGACTCAAGAACTTCCTAGAGGACTTAGATATTATTCCTGGTTTGCGAAAGTCTATCACGGTATATTGTGATAACAACGGTGCAGTAGCAAACTCGAAGGAACCACGAGCCCACAAAGTGAGTAAACATATACAGTCCAAGTACCACCTGATACGAGACATCGTAAAGAGAGAAGACGTGGTCATGGCTAAGATAGTATTAGAAGATAACCTTGCAGATCTGTTCACGAAGACATTGATTTCAAAAGTCTTTGAGGCTCACGTGGAGGGCTGGGGATCAGATACTTAGAAGAGCTATGACAGTTTTTCTAGATACATAGCAGTAGACTGATTAGGGGTTGTATGTAGATGTATACTTAAAGCACAACTTAAGTATTAGTGGGAGATTGTTGGAATTGAATACATAAGCTATGCTTGTATTGTACATTTTATGTTTTGGTTATATTTTGTTGTGCATGATATGTCCATTTATATTATGTAAGTACATGATGAAGTGTCTTGTGTGACACAGTAGATCTCATCATTGGTTGAAAGACATAATATATAAATGAGGTTCATAACCGAGACAGCTTTGGATAAATTGTCGGTTTAGGTTATTATGTGATTCGGATAATTGGTTTGTCTAAACTAATTGAATCATATAGATATGCCCGGGGCGTATTGAACTTGACCATTAGGAATGATTTGTCTTGTACTGATTTAATAGACAAATCGTTCTTGGTATTCTATCTCTTAATCCATAGACTTGAGCGGGCATGAGGATTAGACATAGTGTACTTTGATCTGCCAATGGGTGAGGTCAATTCTAGCCAATAGTCTCGGTAGATTGGGTGCGCGTGTTTAGTTGCTTAGTGTGTTGCTGCTTGTTGAAAGGAAACCATGTACCGGTGCGTCCGGGGTGATGGTGCTCCCGAGATGAGCTCGTAATGTTTATTATACTAAACCCGACCGGTGGCCTTATGTCCGGTATAGTAAAAAGGTCGAGTGGTACTAGTCTCGGAATTAAAGAAGTTAATTAATTAATTTATCAGTAAATTAATATATTAACGAGCATTATATCTTTGATGTGAGGAGATTATGAATAAATTAAATAAGTTATTCCGGAAGCAATTCTGGTGTAGGGTGGTAGTGCCAAAATTAAATAAGTTGTTCGAATTTTCCAAGCTTTGAAGCTGCCAATTTTTTGTCAAATTTTGGCAGCTAGTATAGGCTGTCTCTCTCTCTCCGGGCGGTGCGTTTATTGTACGCGCCAGGTGCAACGGTGCTGGAGTTTTCTGGCAGGTGGATTGTGGTGATTAGCTGATCAAGTTGTTGGTTAGATTGCTGCCCACACAATATACAAACAAAGTCCTGAGACATATAAGAGAATCACCTGAGTGTACGCTTCAAAGGTATTTTTCTAAGATTCTGTTTTTAATTAGAAATTTTTGTTACGTGGTAAATCGAATAAGTGCAAACCCACATCCTGCGCAATGTTTTTTCAAGCAAGGGTTGGAATAGCGATTATGCTAGAGTCTAGGCCTGGCCAGAGATTCCGATTCTGGAATGCATAGCACGAAAATGAGTTTCTGGCTAGGCCCGGGCAGATAATATTTCATGATCAACATTATCTAAGCTACAGAATGGAAACCCTAATCTACATAAGACTAACTCTTTTTCTCTTAGAAGCCAACAGAAGTCGGGTAAGTGAAAAGTGAAGCAAATCTTGCCTAATGGACTAGTCCAAGTAGTATATATACGTGTCACAATTAAGGTAACTTAATGGTAATAACTCAAGCAAGTTGCGGGCAAATCTGGAACTGCGTACGGTTGATGTGTCTAGCTTGGAGCTTTCTTCCTTGTGTTGCTAATTCCTCATTTTAAGACGATCTCAGCATAAAAAGGCACCAATTATACCTCAACATCTCATCTCCTGCAGATTCCATAAATAGACCATTAGTCCATGAAAAGCTTATCTAGAATGGCCAATTCTAGTGTAAATGCAATATTATATGGATTTAGCTATATAAATAGAGGTATAATTGGTGTACATCATATACCTTGATCCAGTCGATTAAGTCGTGTCTCATAGATCTAATCCACCAAATTAAAGTACCCAATCGATAAATTGGTTTCAATGTCACAATCAAAGCCTTTGTACCTTTACAGGTGAGAATCCCACTTTTATTTCTTTTACATTCTATAGTATAGTTGATAAACATGAAAATCCATAAAAATTGATAAAAAGCAAAATAACAAAAAGATGTTCTTCTTTCCTATTTTTTTTTCTTGTTAGAAAATAAGCACCTAGATTTAGAGCAACTCTAATCGTACTGAAAATCCAGTTTTTCCCCAAATTTGCCGTAAAAAGCTCTTCCAATCCATACGGTAAAATATTACCGTATGGAGAGAGAATCCATTCCATACGCTATATTTAGCATATGGAAAAACCCACTGCATTACTGTTGCATTGAGCTTCTTCTATTTTTTAATATTTTTTAAAATTTATTTTCTTTTTTTTGGTTAATTTTATTATTTCTTATTTTCGTTTTTATAATTTATTACAAGCAACAATTAAAAAAACACAAATTCGCATAAAATACATTCACTTCAACATAAACAAAGTTCGACGTGGTGGGTTGTCTTTGTGAAAAAAATAGCTTAAATTCACTTGAATGGTTGTAGACGTTTGTGGAGGTGGTGCAAGTTATTTTTGCCGTGGTGCTAGTGTTATGAGACGTGGTGGACTGTCTTTGTGAAAAAAATCAATTTAAATTCACATGAATGGATTTAAACGTTTATGGACGTGGTTCTAGTTGTCTTTGACGTGGTGGGTTGTCTTTGTGAAAAAAATAGCTTAAATTCACATGAATGGATGTAGACGTTTGTGGACGTGGTGCTAGTTATTTTTTGACGTGGTGCTAGCATTATGAGACGTGGTGCACTATCTTTGTGAAAAAAAAATCAGTTTAAATTCACATGAATGGATGTAGACGTGTATGGACGTGGTTCTAGTTGTCTTTGACGTGGTGGGTTGTCTTTGTGAAAAAAATAGCTTAAATTCACATGACGTGGTGCTAGTTATTTTTGACGTGGTGCTAGTGTTATGAGATGTGGTGGACTGTCTTTGTAAAAAAAATCAGTTTAAATTCACATGAATGGATGTAGACGTGCATGGACGTGGTTCTAGTTGTCTTTGACGTAGTGGGTTGTCTTTGTGAAAAAAATAGCTTAAATTCATATGAATGGATGTAGACGTTTCTGGACGTGGTGCTAGTTATTTTTGACGTGGTGCAAATGTTATGAGACGTGGTACACCTCTAAAACAAACTCATACAAACTTATTATTAAGTAACTAATAATAAATAAACTAATATATTCATTCGCCGTTATTATTGTCATCATCTAGCCCGCTTCCACTCCCACCAATGTTATTAAAGTCAACTCCAAATATAACATTTGATGAATATGGATCTTGATATGGATTTGGATATGATTCTTGACATGCTCTTGCATTAAGAATATTGGTTTGACAGTCTAGAATATAAGCACGGCGAGAAGGATCTTCAATTTGATTTGGGTCTTGAGACATAATTTCAAAATTCAATTTCCGGTTCTCCATCTCCATCATTTTTTTCTCTATCTCCATCTCCATCTCCATCTTTTTTTTTCTTCACCTCCATCTTATTATTGTGCCTAAGCCTCCTCTCTTCATTCATTTCGTGTGTACTTTCTTGTGCTTTCTTAAACATCTCCATAAGATTCATATTATGTTGTGTAATATCATTGAATCAACTTTTCTTTTTGATTTAGCCTTCTTCATTTCAATAGGTCTTTAGGATGAAGAGCCGCCTGCATCAGAACTAGATAAATTAAGAGAAAAACCAGAAAGTCTCGATGGTTCTGGTACCTGTATTTCTGAAGGAGTCAGATAATCTGATTCAAATATATTGTACTCAGAATTTTGGCTTTGGTAATTCTGTCTTGCTATTTGCACATCATCATTGAATTTTTAAAAGTCCTTGAGAGTGTCCCAAACATGATCGAACTTAAACCCATTTTTAAAATCAGAATCCTTCATCATCATCATCAATTTTGCTCGATTCATCTACAAGAAAGATACATATTTATTAATTTAATGAATACAAAATATATGAAAATTTTAACCTAAAATTTTGTTATGTACTTACCGCATCTAATGGTGATATGCCACTTGGATGTAGGCGTTCGATTTGTTTCATGCATGCTAATAATGTTCATACTGCTTTCTCGATAGATTGCCATTGTGATTACCGATTATGATTTATGGATATGGCACGCTTATTTTGGTATGCCCGATTCTAATAATGATATCAATGTGTTGGAGTCATCTCCTTTACTTTATAATATGGCTCAAAGGATTGCTCATCCTGTTCATTATATCATTAATGGAAAAGAGTATCATATGGGATACTATTTGGCTGTCGGTATTTATCCGAAATGGTCTACAATTTTTCAAACAATTCGTAATCCATATCAAGAAAATCATAAGTACTTTGCAGAAAGACATGAGGCATGTAGAAAAGATTTGGAGCGTGCTTTTGGGGTCCTACAATCTAAATTTGCTATTGTTGCAAATTCGGCACGAATTTGGGATAAGAAGGTGTTGCATGATATCATGATTGCGTGCATTATCATGCACAATATGATAGTGGAAGATGAACATGATCTGAATGCACCTATAAGAGATGCAAATGAAGTTCAACACCTGATGTGCAAATGATACCAAATCGTAATAGTCGATTTGATCAATTTCTCACTCGGTACAGACAAGTCAAGGACAAAAATGCACACTTTGAGTTAAGAAATGCCTTAATAGATTATTTATGGGCACGTCGTGCTTACTTATCGAACTAAGAAATGAGTTATGTTCATTTGAATGGTATTGCTATGTTTGTTTGTTGTTTTTTTTTTTTTTTTTGTAATAATATCTTGTAAGCATGCTAATTTGGTATTTTGTATGTTTTAAAATTTTTATGTTAAATTTAATATTTTGTACGTTTTATCTATTTTATTTTGTTATAAAACTAAATCAATACAATTCATATGTTCATTATTATTATTATACTTAATTTTATACAAATTATTTTATTATTAATTAATATTATAATTTAAAAATATAGATATGTTTATAAAAAATATAATGCGAATGAGTAAAAAAATTATATTGATAATAAAAATAAAGATAAATGGGAATAAAATATTATTTTTAGGTAGAAGATAGAGTTGTTGGGTTGGAGTGGATATAATGTAAAACACTGTAGATACTGGATTTTAGAGTAGACTGCACTGTAAATTGAAGTTTATGGTTGGAGTTGCTCTTAAGGCATATATATGAATACCCAAGTTTCTTATAGGATTGACACCTAAGTACTACACCGTAAGAGGATTTTGATGGTCCTTTAGTGTAAAAAATGAGATTTTATAAATATTATTAATGAGTTGTTTACCTTTGTGTGTCTTAATGCACACCTAAATCTCATGTCAAAAATCACTTCATCTTGGGAGAAGAAGTAGAATGTTGAAATGAATTAGGATTCGCATAAAAAATAGTAAATTCCAAAATTGGTCACTATATTATAGTCACTTTCTGGTTTTAGTCGTCATACTTTAAAAACTATTTTTAAGGTCGTCATACTTTACTTTTCTTTTCAAAAATGGTCACTCTGTCAAGTTTGACCTTTAACCCACTAACGGTCAACTATTTTTAGAGTTATTTTTGTCTTTTCATTGATTCATTAAATTAAAAAAAAGTAAATTCTGAATTTGGTCATCATACTTTTCTAAAATCCCTCTTTTGGTCATCTTACTTTAAAAATTATATTTGAGGTCATCATACTTTTATTTTTTATTTAATTTTGGTAATTCTATCTAAATGTTCCGTTAATTCTCAAACAGCCATAAGTTTTTAGGCTAAAAACGAAAAAAAATACCCCATCATGCATGTGAAATTTTTTTATTTATTAATTATTTTTCGCATCTTTGCCGCCAACTCCCACACCCTCACCCCCATCCCTATCATGCACGTGACTTTAAAAAGTTTTATTCTTCTTAAGGGTGTGGGTTAGGGCTGTTAATTCATGTCAGTGTGTTAGTTTTGTGTCGGTTGAAAGAGAAAATTATATTTTTGTCCCCGGCCCTAACCCGAACCCGAAAGGGTTGGAAAATCCCAACCCAAACCTAACTTGATTTTTACCAGGTCAACCATAAACTGACATAGTCAACCCATTGATTGACCAACCAACCAGAGCCAAACGGGTTGACCGGGTAAGGTAGTGTCGACCAACCCTAACTCGACCCACAAACCTAATTTTTTTCACACAATAATTTTTTAAAAATATTTCAGGTCATCATGTCAACCTGTTGACCCGGTGTGTTGACCTAATTTTGACTTGAAAATCTTGGACCGACACGAACCCAGCCTGAAAATTTTTCGGGTCCAAAATTCCAACCCGAACCCTACCCATTTCGTGTCGATTTCGTGTTCAATTTTCATGTCGTGTCAGAAATTACCAGCCCTTCTGTGAGTTTTCGCGGCGAAGATGCAAAAAAATAATTAATAAAAAGAAATTCCACGTGTATGATGGGGTGTGTTTTTCTGTATTTACCCTAAAAAAATTATGGCCGTTAGAGGCTTTACGGAACATTTAGACAGAATGACTACAATTGAATAAAAAATGAAAGTATGATTACCTCAAATATAATTTTTAAAGTTAGATGATTAAAAATGGGATTTTAGAAAAGTATGATGACCAAATTCAGAATTTACTCTTTTTTTAATTTAATGAGTTAATGAAAAGACAAAAATAACCCTAAAAAAAGTTGACCGTTAGTGTGTTAACGGTCAAACTTGAAGGAGTGACCATTTTTGAAAATAAAAGTAGAGTATGATGACCATAAAAATAGCTTTCAAAGTATGATGACCAAAACCAAAAAGTGGCTATAGTATAGTGACCAATTTTAGAATTTACTCTATAAAAAAAGTAAACTCATTTTGAGAGAATAATTTTCATTAAATATATAACAAATAGAAATATAAATATATACATATATAATTAAGAGGAAATGGAAAAGGAACAAAAAAATGAAGTTGTATTTAAATTTATAAGGGTATATGAGTAATTTCAAAAAAAATTTTGTTAGTATTATTATTATTTTCATTCACTTCAATTGTTAGTAGCATTTGAAAATTGCGGGAGATTCCATAAAGTTTCTGAAACCACCAATTGGTATATCCTACTCCTAGGAGTAAAAGTACACTACTACTCCTAGCAAAAAAAAAAAAAAAAAAAAAAGGGCAAAAAATGAGGCCCACATCAACTAGCACCACGTCTGAACTTATGTAGTTTAGTTTACATAAGTAGTTCAGAACCCTCAGTTTACATAAGTAGTTCAGAACCATCAGTTTACATAAGTAGTTCAGAACCCTCAGTTTACATAAGAAGTTCAGAACCCTCAGTTTACATAACGAGATCAGAACCCTCAGTTTACATAAGTAGTTCAGAACTCTCAGTTTACATAAGTAGTTCAGAACCCTTAGTTTACTTAAGTAGTTCAAAACCCTCAGTTTACATAAGTATTTCAGAACCCTCAGTTTACATAAGTAGTTTAGAACTCTCAGTTTACATAAGTAGTTCAGAACTCTCAGTTTACATAAGTAGTTTAGCACCCTCAGTTTACATAAGTAGTTCAGAACCCTCAGTTTACATAAGTAGTTCAGAACCCTCAGTTTACATAACGAGATCAGAACCCTCAGTTTACATAAGTAGTTCAGAACCATCAGTTTACATAAGTAGTTCAGAACCATCAGTTTACATAAGTAGTTCAGAACCATCAGTTTACATAACGAGATCAGAACCCTCAGTTTACATAGTAGTTCAGAACCCTCTGTTTACATAATGAGGTCAGAACCCTCAGTTTACATAAGTAGTTCAGAACCCACAGTTTACATAACGAGTTCAGAACCCTTAGTTTACATAAGTAGTTTACATAAGTACACATTCGAGTTTACATAAGTACACATTCGAGTTTGCATAAGTACACATTCAAGTTTACATAAGCTATCGTTTCCAGTTTACATAAGCCCACGTCAACTAGCACCACGTCTGAACTAATGTAAACTACTCGTTGTTCATCATCATCATCTTGATTGTTTGTTGTGTCTTTCTTGCCCCAAGATTTGGGGCTCAATAGTTGCTCAGCCGACTCCGGCCGGACACTAAACACATTTATCCACTCATAATCCCTGGTTGTGCCCCGCCACGCAACGTAGATTTCCCGGCGGCCCAGAGCTTTGCTGGCTTCATCTGTGGTAGTGATAATGTAGCCAATCCAATTTAACTCCCTGTCCCAAGACTCGCGCGAGCGGGAATGAAGGAGGATGGCTTAACAAGGGAAGGTCACCGGTGGCGAGCGGCGTAGGATGGCGGCGGCGGCGTACCTGCTTCTGGCAAAATCGACCGACCAAATGAAGGAGAAATGGTCGGATTGTATAGATGTGAGTGGAGAAAAGCCGTTGGTGATGAAATCATACAAACTCGTGGCCAGGAAGATGAGAATCACGGCGGATAAAAGGTGGCGGCTGCTAGGGTTCCAACTGAGGAACTTCTTGGTAGGTTTTGTTCTATGGATGATGGGGGTTCTCTTGGTGATGAGAACCGATCCATTGCTTGGCCGAAAATGGGGGAACCACGGAGGAAAAATGAGCCGGGGAGAGAGAAAACGGGGGAAAAAAGGAAATAAGGCCTGGGTTTTAATCTCTTGGCAAAGGAGATTCCGTTCGAAATGGCAGCATGCCGAGACGAGATCGGAGGGAGTGGAATCAGCGACGGTTTGTGGCGAGGAAGGGAGGCCAATCGGGCTAGGTTTTAGGGAGGAGGGTGGCGGCTGATGAGGGGAGAAGGAAAGGGGGTAAAGTAGGGTGTTTATAGGATATGACTATTGCACCCTAAGTGCCTCCAGTTCATCACCCTAAGAGTAAACCGGGTAGGAGTAAACCGTCCGGTTAACTCCTAGGAGTATGGTATAATTTGCGCTGAACCACTGGGGGGTTTTGGTACTTTTCTCTTAAAATTGTTCTTTGTGCACAATAATAATTTCACAATTATATTATAGATATATATATCTATTAAATATATATTATAAATTACAAAAATCAATGTCTATATCTTGTGATTATGACAAATTTGCTTCTGTTGAGACTATATATCATTAATAATGGAGCAGGATTTTACCATGCCTGAATATAGTCAACTAGAAAGTACATTGATTAACCATTTTTTCAGCCATCGTGAAAAATTCGTCACTTAAGAACAATTTTCTTGCGGATAATAGTTTAATTCTTTCAAGCTCATCCTATTACTAATCTTTTTCTTTTTTTTCCTATGGAATTAATATGTAATTCTATGGGTTTATGATATATATCAATTTAATGGAACAAAGCCGTGAAAACCCTAATACCCGTGGAGCATGCATGTTCACTTCATATTGGAAAAAAAAAAAAAAAAAAGGGAAAGTATAAAGTATTTATGGGGTATTACTAGTTATTTACTTAATTTTAAATAAAATTTTACTAGTTATCATCTTTAATTTGGACTAAAATATCTTTTTATAATATTTTCTTTCTTCTCCTTTTTAAGTAAAAAAAGATAATTTTGTCAAAATTTATTTGAGGCGGTAATTAGTAACCCATTTTAAGTATTATCACTCTAATTTTGATAAAATTATTCTTTTATTTCAAAGGCAGAAAAGAGAGGATAAAGAAAGGGAAATGGATTTTGGTTCAAATTGAGTGATAGAGTAAAAAATTAAAGTGTTAATTAATCAAATTTGTATTTATTTGTATGACGTGGAATCCAATACCAGTTGAGTTGTAATATAGTTAGCTGCTTGGTGAATTAGAATCTTCCTGGCCCGTTGATTTGATTTATATAAGTGAATTAGAATCTTCCTCGCCCGTTGATTTGATTTATATATATATATAATAAAAAGGTAAACAATTAGTAGCGCATTAAAAATTGCCTCAAACACAAAAAGCCACTTCCTCCATTAAAAAAAAAAAAAAAAAAGAAAAAAGTCACCTTTCAAAATAATTTTTTACGTCGAACAAAAATCAATTCTATAGTTTTACTTCTAATATCAATGATTTCATCTCTAATAAACCGATTAACATGGTTAATTTTTATATTTATAATTGAAATATACAGTTATTTTAAAATATATATAATAATAAACAATTTTTGAGTTATATATTTCAAAAATAAAAATAACATTTTGTCCTAATTCTTTTAATGAAGATCAAATTCCCAAGACCTTGAAAATTACAAGGGCAAGAAACATCTGCCAGAAATCATAGTGTTACAAATCGCAGAGAAAATTAGTGGAACAAGCAATTGTTATTCATAAAAGCCTGCTTTAAATATATTAAATTAAGTCTTTCTTAATCAGTTAGAAAAATAAAAGCAAAACGATTCTTTGTGATGTCAAATCAAAGCCCCAATGCTCTTTCCCTAAATATTTAAATCACTTTGAATTTGTGGCTAAGACAAACCCTCTCTTAATTGGAATGAGTAAAGAAACCTTATCCTTTCCAAATATGGAAATATTCCCATGTTTGCTTGTTTATTACTACTGCTACATTAATATCGTCGATATGTGCCGTCATGTGCGTCTCAATTAATCGTCATTAGGGTTCTTGTATAAATGTTTATGAGAAACGAGGACATTTAGTGGGACCTTCTCGACGATCTTAAATAGCAGCATCCATTTCCACCATTGTTGAAGAAGGAAAGAAAAATTTCTTCCTAACGTTGATTTCAGGAGCTTCAATTTCATTTCATTTTCCCAGCTTATAAATTGATGGCCTCACCATCCACAAAAATCAAGAGAATGGCCATTTATGTTATGATTATCTTGCTTTTCCATCAGCAAATTCTCCTGATTTCCTCATCAAGAACATTCACACCAAATTTATCTCATCCGCCCAGCCCTCCACAAATTCTAAGCAGTCCAAAGCCTCCCTCGATTCATACTGTTGAATACAACCGTTACAAGATGATCGAATTGCAAGCTTTCAGGCCCACAAGTCCAGGTCATAGCCCAGGGATGGGGCATGATGATCCGCCCGGTCCTTTCTGATGTTTTGCAGGTCATCCACCCCATGAATCATGAAGAAACCCGGCCTTTCTTTTTCCATCTTTCTTTTCTTCCGGGAATATTTGAATAGGATTTTTTGGCTTATATATCTTTTTCACCTCAGTTTTTTTGTTTTTGACTGCTTTTTTTTTTTTTATGGATTGTGTAGAGTATAATTAACCTTGAGGACTGTATTAAATTCAATACTTCATGCATGCAACGTTTTACTGCATTTTATGATATTGTATTTGTTTTCCATTTCTTTTTCGAGCTTTCTCATAGATGAGCAGGTAAATTTTTTCTTGTCATACATTAATAGTATGCCATGGCCAATAATAAGTGACATATAATAAGTTTATTTTCATCATTTTTTATTTTCATTAACTTAATTAAATCTAAACTCCTAGTTTTAACTTTTACATCTCCACCAGAAATTATCTTTGTTCGCACCGCCCCTACGATGGTGGCACAGGCACCGGTGACAAAAATGAGATGTTTGTAGGCAGTGGAGGAATCGAAAATTTAAATAAAGGGGTGATAATTTTGTAAAAGAAGTTTATATTTTCTTCTTTTTTTCTCCCATTCTTTTCCTCCCTTATATTGCCACACCCTACCACCTCATTCTCTCTACCAAATTTCAGTCACCTCCTCCCTCACATTTTCTCCTTTTTTTTTTTTCTATCTTTCTTCCTTTAAAATTGTAAATTCGAAATTTAAATTTCTTACTTATAATAGATCTATATCCTACATTGTGACGGTAAAATGGTTATTTTTCGGGGGTGAGGATGCTACAACACACCCTTGCTCCACCCTCTGTCCGCCACTATTTGCGGGCATTGGAGATGATTAGACCCTTGACCAGTGGCACCCGTCACCAATATGTGACCAATGGGCAACAGGTGTGGAGGCTGAAAATGACCATGGTGATTAGGTTATTGGTTATGGCTGAGTTTGAGTTTAAGATTTAAATATTTTAATTAAATTAGGCGTATGATTACAGTTTTGAAAAAAGCAAGGAGTATCTATTGATTAAGTATGCATCCTAATAAAAATGGTCGTGAAGTAATCAGCATTAAAGGCGGCAAAATTTTCAATTTTTATCCGATGTTAATTGGATACTTATTAATTGGGAGGAAATCCCAACCCAAATAATAGATTGGGCTCAAGTGGGTTTGACGATTTTAAAGAGGGTAGGACTATTTATAGCCCATTTTTTATTATTTATAACCCTATTTTGGAAATAATTTTTTAAAATTGTCTTTTTATTAATTTTTAAATAATTTATCAAAATTCAACAAAATGAATATATATTTTTTTATCCCAATAAAATGAATACTATATTAATTATTTTAAACATATTTAATCCTATAATAACCAATTATAAGAACAATTCTCACACATACAATATTTTTTAGAAAAATAAAAAGATAAAAAATGAGTAAATGAGGGAGGAAAATAATCAAAATTTTTTTTTTTGGTAAAAAATTCCTAAACGACTACTTGTGTTAATCGAATGAAACCCCGATAAATTATTAAAACTAGTACCATCACCATCACAGCCGTCTCCATGGGCATGATCACAACAATGATTTTAATTTCTATCATCGTGACCATCGTTGTCATTTTTATCAAAGAGCTTATTTTTGTAGAAAATGCAGAATTTCTTGAAGCGGTTCTTCCTGCTACTGTTGTTGTAGAGAAGACAAGGAAGATGACGAGGACATGGTTAGGATTTAGATAAGGCTAGAAGAAGAAAATGACGGTGTGATTGCCTCATAGTGGCTCTGGCCATCGTTAAGTGGTATCCACGGTAAGAAAAATAATTCCAAAAAATTGGCAAAATAAATAAATAAATATGTGTAATTATGAACAAATTCTATTATCTTATTATCTTATTATGAGAATATGTTATGCACTAAGTAAAAATAATTATTTCAGAATTCAAATGTTCTTTAATTAAACTTTTTGTGAAGAAATTTTTCCCATATCGGAGGTTCATTATCAGTGTTGATCGAGATTTTAAAATTCGTGTAATATAACTATCTTAGTTCAATTGAAAGAACTTATGATGTTATGGTGCTAAGGTTTCATGTTTTATAACCACAACTTGAAAAGAATCGGTAAAGGAGGAGGTGAAATTGAATGTGAGGGTAGTGTGTTGGTGGTGGAGTTTGAAAAAGGAGAAGAATAAATAAGAAAGAATGTTGAGTTTTTTTTTTTTTTTTTTTTTGTGGTTAGAGGGGTATTTTGGATAGTAAATTTTGAAAATAGGGCTACAAATAGTAAAAAGTGTGCTACAAATAGTAGTCCAATTTTAAAGACGAGAAATAATTGGGTATGACGTAGGAGCCAATGCATCCCATTTGATAAATATAGAAAAAATGCAAATTTAGTCCCTATGGTATAGTCTAGTGGCAAATTTAGTCTTAAACGTTTAGTAGTCAGCAAATTTAGTTATAAACTTTCTTAATAATAGCACATTTAGTCCCATAACAATTGTTCTACAGATTTAACAGTATATTTTCAATTCCGTCAGTTCATTGCAATGTGGCGTAATGACATATGGACGATACATCATCAAGACTGCACAAGAATTTTACCAAATTAAACATTAAAAAATATTCTTCCCAATGGATTATATTCTGGTGTAGCCTTCATGACGTGTCATCCACATGTCATCCCATTGGATAATATTAGTCCATATGACGTCCACATATACGCCAAGTGACAATGGACTGACGGAATTAAAAAATAACTTTTAAATCTCGCAAATTATATCATGTACTCACTAGACACATGTACCTATTACTAGGGGTATACACGATCCGGTTTGGCCTGTTTGAAAGTAAAAGTATAGGCCAAACCGTAATATACGGTATCAAAATTTTTCAAACCAAACTGGCCAAACCATTTTTCAACAGTTTGGTTTGGCGGTTTAACGGTTTGGGCCTTTTTTATTTATTTTTAAAGTCTACATCCATTCATGTGAATTTAAACTGATTTTTTTTTCACAAAGACAATCCACCACATCTCATAACACTAGCGCCACGTCAAAAATAACTAGCACCACGTCCAGAAACGTCTATATCCATTCATGTGAATTTAAGCTATTTTTTTCACAAAGACAACCCACCATGTCAAAGATAACTAGAACCACGTCCATAAACGTCCACATCCATTCATGTGAATTTAAACTGATTTTTTTCACAAAGACAACTCACCACGTCTCAAAACACTAGCACCACGTCAAAAATAACTAGCACCACATCCAGAAATGTCTACATCCATTCATGTGAATTTAAGCTATTTTTGTCACAAAGACAACCCACTACGTCAAAGACAACTAGAACCACGTCCATAAACGTCTAAACGTCTACATCCATTCATGTGAATTTAAACTGATTTTTTTTCACAAAGACAGTCCACCACGTACCATAACACTAGCACCACATCAAAAATAACTAGCACCACGTCCAGAAACGTCTACTTCCATTCATGTCAATTTAAGCTATTTTTTTTCACAAAGACAACCCACCACATCAAAGACAACTAGAACCATGTCCATAAACGTCTACATTCATTCATGTGAATTTAAACTGATTTTTTTTTCACAAAGACAGTCCACCACGTCTCATAACACTAGCACCACATCAAAAATAACTAGCACCACAAATGGAAACGTCTATATCCATTCATGTGAATTTAAGCTATTTTTTTCACAAAGACAACCCACCATGTCAAAGATAACTAGAACCACGTCCATAAACGTCCACATCCATTCATGTGAATTTAAACTGATTTTTTTCACAAAGATAACTCACCACGTCTCAAAACACTAGCACCACGTCAAAAATAACTAGCACCACATCCAGAAATGTCTACATCCATTCATGTGAATTTAAGCTATTTTTGTCACAAAGACAACCCACTACGTCAAAGACAACTAGAACCACGTCCATAAACGTCTAAACGTCTACATCCATTCATGTGAATTTAAGCTATTATTTTTCACAAAGACAATCCACCACGTCAAAGACAACTAGAACCACATCCATAAACATCTATATCCATTCATGTAAATTTAAACTGAATTTTTTTTTACAAAGACAGTCCACCACGTCTCATAACACTAGCACCACGTCAAAAATAACTAGCACCACGTCCAGAAACGCAAAATCCAACTTTTTATGTATATTAAATGCTAAATATATTTATAATATATACGGTTCGGTTCGGCCAGAAGGTCCGGTTTCACAGCCTAACCCGTTGGCCGAACCGTTATTGCGGTTTATAAATTTTTCAAACTGTCGGCCTATAAATATATATTTAAATCGGCCAAACTGAAAAAAATGGTTTGGTTTGGCCAGTTTAAACGGTTTCGGCCAAACTGAGTACACCCCTACCTATTACTATATTTAGAAATAAAGTAATAACTAAGTCATCGATTTTCTAAATTTGAATTGATCTTACATTGAGTTGGTCATCAGTTTATTTCTAAATATAGCTAGGTATGAAAGATTATTTCGTGCAATCCGAGTCAAACCCTTTTGAAATACCGTTGCACAGGATCTTGGTCACACAATCAAAAACGAAACTAAATAAAAGCGGAAGATTTAGAATTGACCTTTGAAGCATGATACTGAAGAAATCTCTTGTATTCCCTCAGACTAGTCCGAACGTTGTGTGGACAATGATCTACAAAATGTTTATGAATCAGCACCAACATAAAACTCATCACAGAAATCTTCTCAAAAAACCGTGTCGTCGCCTCGCTGAAAAAATTCCTGCGCAGCCGGAATTTACGCAGTTGACCGCCGCCGCAGTTGACCGGCGCTAGAAGTCAAGAAGCCGCCGCAGTTGGAACTTTTTCCTGCACCGCCTCTGGACTTTCTCTCTCTAAGTTTCTCTCTCTAGTTTTCTGTGTTCTGTCTGAATTATGACAATCTCTATCTTGTGGGGCTGATTCTTGTGTCTTATATAGAGGGCTACAAGAGAGACCTCAAGTGGGTTTGGGTTTGACTTTCTTGTTGGGTTTGGGTTTTATTAACTCCAATCCAGTTCCTGGATTGATTAATAACACTAACCCAATTCGTACTATGACCCTAAGGATATTTAATTAAATCCACTTTGTCAATTAAACCCAACACATAATTAATCGTACCACTAACAGATTAATTATGGAACTACCATTCAAGTCCGAAATTACACTTCCGGATCTACTAACTTAAATATCCATTTATCTCCCTGTGTCAATGATATAATTATCGTTGATTTATTAATTTACTGATAAATTAATCCATCAATTTCTTTATCCGAGATTAGTACTACTCAACCTTATTACTATACCAGACATAAGTCCATTGGCCAGATTTAGTATAATAATCTTTTCGAGCTCATCTCGAGAGTACCATCTGAAGAAAACAGAACAAGCCCGGGATAAATCAAAAATCTCACTTTCGTGTAATGCATTCCAAAATCAGAGACTTTCGACTCGGCTCAGGCTCAAATTCATTTCCCCTGAACGGATCTAGGCTTATACTAGTTTAATTTATTAAAATAACGCTCAAAGATTAAATCTTTAATTAAAGCGGAAAGTCTAAAGATTATACATTTGAAGCGAAATATCAAGCAAAAAGAAAACCAAATCTTCAAGAAAGCGAAATCCACCAGAAATCCGAAGAATAACTCCAAACACCTCCGAATTAGTGTGGGCTAATGTTTATGGAGTGGTCCAAGCCAACAACGAAGAAATCCTAAGAAACGCACTTCAAGAATCTTACAAATCTGAAAAACAAATCTAGCCCGGGAACTGAACCTAATATGAAAACCCACACCGTACTTGTCAGGAAAGTGTTTCTGCTCGTAGATCTAGACTCTGGCGAACCAAAAGGAACGAGCCAGAGGATCAACACAACAAAAACTACGAACCCAATAAAGTGAAAGTCGAATTGCCGTCAAAAAATTGATTTTCAGTGACAAAACCCACTCGCCGGTGACACACTCACAGTAGCATGAAAATATAACCCACGGCGGCGATTAATTCCTCAAATCGATGATCTTGGATTCTCTAGGTTATGGGCTTGAAGATTATCAAAGAAGAAAGCTCCAAAGTCGACTTTGAAAGAAAATCTTAAAGGAAGGTGGAGAGCTTATCTTTCTAGACTTAACTTTCTCTCACTAGGCAAATGCCTCTAAGGTTTCTAAGGTCTTGTAAGTTGCCTAACAAGGATTATTTATAGGTAGCTTCTAAGGAGACCCAGTGGGCCTTTGAGTTGGGCCTTTTAGTTTGACTTTCGTTGACCCTTAGTCTTCCTTAGACTAGTAAACTCCAATCGAGCCTTTCGAATTAATTCTTTAACCCACTTCGTTAATTTAATTTAATCGAACCCTTAGGATTAATTAATTCATATAGAATTAATTTATTAATCCACTTAGTCAATTAAATATTAATCAAATCTTTAGAATTAATTAATTCACTTCATTGATTAGTCAAGCGCATAATTAGTTGTACCACTAACGGACCAATTATGGAACTACCGCTTAAAAATGACTTTATATTGCGCCACTTTATTTTTCTTCTATCTCCCCACATCAAAGATCTAGTGCTCATCTGTTTATCAATTTACTGAAAAATCAATTCACCGACTTATTGGTATCTGAGATTAGTACCACTCGACTTTCTTATTATACCGGACATAAAGTCCAGCGGTCAGGTTTAGTATAATAAACCTTGTGAACTCATCTCGGGAGCACCATCAAGCCGGCGAACCGGTACGTGGAACCTTCGACTAGCAACGTCACAAAAAGAAGCTAAACACCGCATACCCAACTTACCGAGATTTAGACCTCAATTGACTGCACCCTTTGGCAAATCAAAGCATACGATATCTAACTCTCATGCTCGTCCCAATCTCCAGATCAAGAGATTAGAATACTATGATCAAATTAACTACGCCGATCAGTACAAGTTAATTCAATCCTTAGCTGGTCGTGCTCAATATGCCCCGGGCACATCCGTATGATTTAATTAGTCTAGACAAACTAATTTTCAAATTATACGATAACCTATACCGATAGTATGTTCAGGCTATCTCAATTATGAGCATTCTTTTTATATATCAATACTTTAACCAATAACGAGATCTACTGTGTCTTTTCACACCTCGTTATCTAGTTCTATGATATAATACAACACATTTAATACTGAAACAAAATGATATGTCAACTGTGGATATTAGTTTTTTATACAAGCAATAGCTTTTCAGTATTCAAAACTAATAATCTCCTACTAATACTCAAAGCTTAACTCTGAAGTATAAAAATTGGTTTAATACACTTATTCCTACGTCACACCAAAAGCTAGAGAACTATCAAGGTTCAGGCAAGTATCTAACTCCCAAGCCCTTCACGTGGTTCTCAAAAACTTATGCAGTCAATACTTTCGTGATTGGATCTGCAAGGTTGTCAATTGATACTATCTTCACCCACGTCTCCCCTCTTTATGATTTATCGTATTGGGTGGTACTCACGCTCTATGTGTTTACTCACCTTGTTGATTTGTGATTCCTTCAAGTTTCTCACTGCACTATTTTTATCGCAGTAAACTTTGATGAACCTGGGAAACTCAGGACTCACATCTAAATCCACTAGGAAGTTCGTGAACCACACTGCTTCATTCACTCTCTCTGAAGCAACGAATTCAGCCTCAATGGTGGAGTCTACCATGCATTTCTGCTTGACACTCCGCCATACTATGGCTTCACTCCCAGAGTAAACACAAACCCAGAGGTTGACATTCTGTTTGTCCATATCACTTTGGAAACCCTAATCTTTGTAACCCCTAACTCTTGTGCCTGATATACCAAAACCTGGTTCTTTATTCTGCACAAATATTTGATCTTTTCCCAGGTTACACTGATATCTGCTAACTATGCCGACGACAAAGCAAACATCAGCCTCATACACAATAGCACACATGGAGACTTCCTACTGCAGATGCATAAGGAACTGTCTTCATGGCTTCTATCTAATTAGGAGACTGCTCCTTAGATAGATGGACTCTGTATCTGAATAGTTGGAAACTTTTCTTGGAGTCCTGCATGTTAAAATGAGTTAGATTCATGTCTATGTAGGAATCCTGAGATAAGTGTCTGTGAACATCTCATACAATCTCAAATAATCTTGATCCCAAGGATATGTCCACCCTTTCCCAAATCCTTCATATCAAACTTGCTTGAACGACTATGCCTTTATGTCTGACAATACCTTCATACTGTTGCCAATAAGAAGAATACTATCTACATAAAGTACAAAAAACATCATTGAGTTTCTATCATGCCTGCGGTATACACAATGCTCATTCGAACACTGGGTCTGGTTCGTGAGCGCCAGGGATCAAAATTCGAAGATTTTTCCAAGCCCACGTACCTCTCGGGTTGTCTAAAAATTCTCCCACTATTGTAAAGCACCGTATGTGTAATCGCATTATCTGTGACAACTCGTGCAGCATTCTGTGATGTATCTACTTGTACTGGTGCATCAGAAATTCTAGACTATCCCTTAAGCTCTTCTAGCACAATCGTGTTACTTGGTTTGTGGTTTAGAATATAGTCATCTTCTAAAATCTAGTGTTGGTACTAACCACCACCTTCTGATTTTTAGTATATAGAATAAACCAACCTTCATTCCTCTAGGATATCCAACAAACAATATTACCTCCAATCTTGCATCTAACTTGTCCGTATCTACCTTAAACACATGTGCTGGACAACCCCAAATTCTGAGATGTCTAATGTTGGGTTTTTGCCCTGACCATAACTCTACAGGGGTTGAAAGCACGAACTTAGATGGTACAAGATTTAGATTATAAGCCGGTATTTCTAAGGCATATCCCCAAAACGAATGGAGCAACTCACTGTAACTCATCACAAATCTAACCATTTCCATAAGAGTTCTATTTCACCGTTCTGCTGCACTATTCTGCTAGAATGTGCTAGGTGCAGTCAACTGGGATTGGATCCTCATCTCTGATAAGTAGCTCCTAAATTCACCAGATAGTTATTCGCCACTACTCGAATCATAATGACTTGATACTTTTACAATGATGGTTCTCCACATCTGTCTGAAACTCTTTGAACTTGCCAAAACATTTAGACTTGTGGCACATCAAGTAATCTAAATGTACCCGTATCTCGAGTAGTAATCTGTGAAGATCACAAAATTCTAGAAAACTACCTCTGGCCTGAATTATCATAGGTCCACATAAATCAGAATGAACCAACTCTTAAAACCTTTTTGACCTTTAAAAACTACTTGGTCATTCCACCCTCCAAGCAGAATTTGTAGGTTGCGTAACTGTCAATATCTAATGAGCCTTAGGGCTTATCATTGACCAACCATTGAATTCTACTAAAGGTTATATAACCTAGTCTTATGTGCAAAAAACGAGCTTGGTTCATTTTACACGGTTATTCTCTCTCATTATGATTCAATGATATGTTATTTATCTCAGTGTCATTGCACTACTGGGGAGTTAGTTTTTATCAAGAAGAGATTGTCCACCAATGAACTGGAATATATAAGTTTCTCGTTCTTTCTAATAACAGAATCATCAGATAAAACGAACTTATAACTATCCAATAAGAGGTTAGAAACATCAAGTAAATTCTTTCTAAAACTCTGATCATAATGACAATCCTTGAAAAAACTATCACAACATTATTTAGAAAATAAGTCTAGCTACTCTCACTACTTTCACTGACACTCTGGTAGTGTCACCCAAGTAAACTTCTATCTCACTCTCTCTAAGCATCTGGGTTCCTTGGCAATCCCTGCAAAGAATTACAAACATGATTAGTGGTTACTGAATCCACACACCAAGTATCTGTGGGAATTACCACTAAACATATCTCAGTAACTAAGGAAAAATGGTCATACTTTTGAGCTTTGGACAATCTGGCTTCCAATGTCCTGCCTTGCCATATTTGAAGCACTTGTCTTTCGGCTGTTTCTTCTTGGCAATGTCTGGCTTAAGCACTTGATTAGCAATCTTCAAAGTTATTAGGCAAACCCTGGAGTATCACTTCCTAAAACCTTAATCTTATTGATGTCATCTCAAATACGTGATCTCTCACAAGTGTGCCCTTAGCCATATTAGTCATTTGACATTTTTGGGCATACCTCAGTGAGCACGAACTTTTATTGCTTAGCCGTGAGGACAATATCCAAATCACGTTTCCAGTTGATATAATTTGGACTAGTAATTTTGTTCTCCTTTAGTGTGACAAATATTGTATTAAATCCTATATTGAAAACTGAAAATAAACAGTCAAGTTTCAGTATATTTTTTCAAAAATATTAATATCCTCAAAAAAATATAATCTCCCACCGACATCTCTCATACCGGGATTAACGCAGGTCACGATGGGTGAACGTCTACGCCAACCCACATTTGTTCGAGAAGAACATAAGTTCATTAAATCCATTATCTGACCAATGATCTTATGACCAATGAAATTAATAGTCGATGCTTTTAGCCCTACATATAAATTAGGAATCACCTAAAATTATGACAAAACCAAAAACCATAAATTCACTTTGCCTATAACGAATCGTTATTTGGTTCCTCCTAATTCGTACGGGTTTTCTCAATTTTCTAAGTAATTAGGAATCACCCAAAATTACGATAAATCAAAACCCACGAATATGAGTTACCCACAATAACGTCTTCGTCATTTTACATAATTCCTATATACAAAGGCTTTCTAGGAATTTAAAGATGACAACATTAGATTAAATCATACTACAAGATTTATCTAATCCTACGCGACTTTCAGCTCATGGTTATTACTATTACAGACATTTCCATTCAAAAACACAAAAAATGAGCCCGAACATGTCCCGGGGTTTATGAATGAAAATTAAATAAACCATAATAGTCGGGAATAATAACCACCTGTTAATATATATCGACAATGCAAAATAACAATGCCAAAACAAAGCCGTGTAATAAATTGAATAAGTATAAAGCCAAAACCTCGCTCTGATACCAATTTGAAGGAAACACAACAAGCCCGGGCTAAATAAAAAATCTCACTTTCGTGCTATGCATTCCACAATCGGAGACTTTCGACTCGACACAAGTTCAAATTCATTTCCCCTGAACGAATTATACTAGTTCAATTTATTAAAAAAACATGCTAAAAATTAAATATTCAATTTAATGTGGAAGTCTTAAAGATTATACCTTTGAAGCGTGCCCCTAGCAATAAGAAAACCAAAGCTGAAAATCTTGCTTTTTACCGCCAGGGACCATTCACAAGAGAATCCCGATAACAACTCCGTCTCTACCTTAAAATTGCGTGGGCGACTATCCACAAGGTAGCTAAGACACTAAGGAAGAGATCCATATGAGACACATTTTGAAAAACTCATCAGATCCTCAGCAAATCGTTGCCCGAAGATTGCTGTTCTTATTTTTTGCCAGCAACCTATTTACTGCATGGCTGTAAAATCCACTCAAAATCCAAAGGATAACTCCAAACAACCTCGAACTTAGGTGGGCAAGTGTCTATGAGGTGGCTAAAGCCACTGGCGAAGAAATTCAAAGAAACCCACTTCAAGAAGCTCGCAGATTTGAAAAAAAATCTAGCTGGGAAAATGAATTATAATTTGAAAACCCACACCGCCATAATAAAAATTCATGGGTAAGCTATTTGCTCGTAGATCTAGACTTTGGTAAACCAAAAAGAATGAGCCAAAGGATCAACGCAACAAAGGGACAAGTGTTATGTCACCGCTAAGCCCAATGGGACAAGTGATTGGAGCCACCTCTAGAGTCCCACTCCGAGGGAAGACTGGGCCATAAGTGCTTGCTTGTTGGGCTTTGTGAGGACGCAAATATCCAAAGGGGGGAGATTGTAACATCCCGTCCCACATCGTTAGTTTACAACTTAAGTGACTTGCATATAACTTCCAGTCTAAGAGACTACTAATAACTTGGGTTAACCATTTTGGGCTAGCGAGGATGGAGCCTGAAAGCTTTTGGGCCAGTCTATGGGACTGGGATGTTACAATGGTATCAGAACCAAATCTGGTTTAGGAGGTAAGTGCTACGTTACTTCTGAGCCCAAAGGGACAAGTGTTATGTCACCTCTGAGCCCAATAGGACAAGTGACGGGAGCCACCTCTAGAGTCCCACTCCGGGGGAAGACTGGGCCATAAGTGCTTGCTTGTTCGGCTTTGGGAGGATGCAAAGATCCAAAGGGGGAGAGATTGTAACATCCCGTCCCACATTGTTAGTTTATAACTTAAGTGAATTGTATATAACTTCTCATCTCATAGGCTACTAATAACTTGGGTTAACCATTTTGAGCTAGCTAGGACAAAGCCTGAAAGTTTTTGGGCCAGTCTATGGGACTGGGACGTTACAGTGGTATCAGAGTCGACCATGGTTTGGGAGGTAAGGGCTACGTTACTTCTGAGCCCAAAGGGACAAGTGCTATGTCACCTCTGAGCCCAATAGGACAAATGACGGGAGCCACCTCTAGAGTCCCACTCCGGGGGAAGACTGGGCCATAAGTGCTTGCTTGTTCGGCTTTGCGAGGATGCAAAGATCCAAAGGGGGAGAGATTGTAACATCCTGTCCCACATCGTTAGTTTACAACTTGAGTGAATTGTATATAACTTCCAGTCTCATAGGCTACTAATAACTTGGGTTAACCATTTTGAGCTAGCTAGGTCGAAGCCTAAAAGTTTTTGGGGCAGTCTATGGGACTGGGATGTTACAGTGGTATCAGAGCAGACCATGGTTTTGGAGGTAAGTGCTACGTTACCTCTGAGCCCAAAGGGACAAGTGCTATGTCACCGTTGAGCCAAATGGGACAAGTGACGGGAGCCACCTCTAGAGTCCCACTCCTGGGGAAGACTGGGCCATAAGTGTTTGCTTGTTGGGCTTTGTGAGGACGCAAAGATCCAAAGGGGGGGAGATTGTAACATCTCATCCCACATCGTTAGTTTACAACTTGAGTGACTTGTATATAACTTCTAGTCTCATAGGCTACTAATAACTTGGGTTAACCATTTTGGGCTAATGAAGACGGAGCCTGAAAGTTTTTGGGTCAATCTATAGGACTGGGATGTTACAACCTCCAAAGAAACCCACTTCAAGAAACTCGCAGATTTGAAAAATAGATCTAGCTCGGGAAACAAATTATAATCTGAAAACCCACATCGCCTCAATAAAACTTCATGGGTAAGCTATTTGCTCGTAGATCTAGACTTTGGCGAACCAAAAGGAACGAGCCAAAGGATCAACGCAACAAAGGGACAAGTGCCATGTCACCGCTAAGCCCAATGGGACAAGTGACGGGAGGCACCTCTAGAGTCCCACTACGGGGGAACACAGGGTGATAAGTGCGTGCTTGTTGGGCTTTGCGCGGACGCAAAGATCCAAAGGGGGTGAGATTGTAACATCTCATTCCACATCATTAGTTTACAGCTTAAGTGACTTGAATAAGTTTCTTGAAAAGAAAGATCGCAAACTGACTTCGAGAAAGAACTCTCGAGGAAGGAGAAAAATTCTCTCTCTAGGCTTGTCTTTCTCACTCTAAGACATTTGCCTACCAGGTTTCTAATGTATTCAAATGTGCCTAACATTAGCTATTTATAGGGAGCTCCTTGGGAGACCTAGTGGGCTTTTGAGTTGGACCTTAGTATTTGACTTTCGTTGACCCCTTAGTCTTCCTTAGACTCATCAACTCCAATCGAGCCTTTCGAATTAATTTCTTAATCCACTCTGTTAATTTAATTTAATCGAACCCTTATGATTAATTAATTCAATATGAATTAATTTCTTAATCCTTTTAGTCAATTAAATATTAATTAAACCGTTATAATTAATTGATTCACTTTGTCGATTAGTCAAACGCATAATTAGTCGTACTACTAACGGGCCAATTATGGAACTACCGCTCAAAAACAACTTTACATCGCGCCCACTTTATTATTATTCTCTCTCCCCACATCAAAAATCTAGTGCTCGTCGTTTAATCAATATACTGACAAATTAATTTACCGACTTCTTGGTATCCGAGATTAGTCCCACCCGACTTTCTTATTATACCGGACATAAAGTTCACCAACCGGGTTTAGTATAATAAACCTTATGAGCTCATCTCGGGAGCACCATCAACCCGGTGATCTGGTACGTGGATTCCTCCGACTAGCAATGGCACACAAAGAAGCTAAACACCGCATACCCAACTTACCGAGATTTAGACCTCAATTGACTGCACCCTTTGGCAAATCAAAGCATACGATATCTAACTCTCATGCCCATCCCAATCTCGAGATCAAGAGATTAGAATACTAGGATAAAATTAACTACGCCGATCAGAACAAGTTAATTCAATCCTTAACTGGTCCTGCTCAATATGCCCCGGGCATATCCGTATGATTTAATTAGTCTAGACAAACTAATTTTCGAATCATACGATAACCTATACCGATAGTATGTTTATACTATCTTAGTTACGAGAATTCTTTTTATATATCAATACTTTAACCAATAACGAGATCTTCTGTGTCTTTCCACACCTCGTTATCTAGTTCTATGATATAATGGAACAAATTTAATACTGAAATAAAATGATATGTGAACTGTGGATATTTGTTTTTCATACAAGCAATAGCTTTTCAGTATTAAAATTGCTTAATTAATTCGACATAGCTCAGGTTCAAATTCATTTTTCCCTGAACAGATCTAGGCTTATACTTATTTAATTTATTAAAATGATGCTCAAAGATTAAATCTTTAATTAAAGCGAAAAGTCTAAATATTATACCTTTGAAGTGAAATCCCAAACAAAAAAAAATCCAAAACTTTGGGCAAAATAAATCCACAAGAAATTCGAAGAATAACTCTAAACAGCTCTGAATTAGTGTGGGGTAATGTTAACGGAGTGGTCCAAGTTAACAACAAAGAAATCCAAAGAAACCTACTTCAAAAAAACCCAAAATCTATAAAAAAAAAAAAAAAAATTAGCCCCGGAACTATTAGGCCAAATCTGAAAACCCAATAAGTCACCAAACAGGATCCTACACACACCGTAGATCTAGACTTTGGTGAACCCAAGGGAATGAGCCAAAGGATCAGCGCGAAGGAAGGATCAAACCCCACAAAAAGTGGCCAGATTTTGCTCTCCAAAAACTAACCACCGGCCAAAAATTCCAAATTGCGGCGCCGGCAATTTTGATGAAATTCGGGCGAAAAAATCCGATCAAAAAATGACTTAATCCATGGGTTTTCTTGGCTAATAGATCGGCTGGGTTTTTCGAAGAAGGAAGCTCCAAAGTTGACTTCGAAAGAGAAGATTCAAGGAAGAAGGAGAACTTCTCTTTCTATACTTAACTTTCTCACACTAGGCCAATAGCCACAAAGGTTTCTAATGTCTTGTAAGTTGCCTAACAAGGACTATTTATAGGGAGCTTCTAAGAAGACCTAATGGGCCTTTGAGTTGGGCCTTTTAGTTTGACTTTCATTGGCCCCCTTAGTCTTCCCTAAACTAGTCAACTCCAATCGAACCTTTTGAATTAATTCTTTAACCCACTTCATTAATTTAATTTAATCGAACCCTTAGGATTAATTAATTCACATAGAATTAATTTCTTAATCCACTTAGTCATTTAAATATTAATTAAATCTTTAGGATTAATTAATTCACTTTGTCGATTAGTCAAACGCATAATTAGTCGTACCACTAACGGACCAAATATGGAACTACCACTCAAAAATGAATTTACATCGCGCCACTTTATTTATTCTTCTATCTCCCCACATCAAAGATCTAGTGCTCGTCGGTTCATTAATTTACTGACAAATTAATTCACCGACTTCTTAGTATCCGAGATTAGTACAACTCAACTTTCTTATTATACCGAACATAAAGTTCACCGGCCAGGTTTAGTATAATAAACCTTACGAGCTCATCTTGGGAGCACCATCAACCCAGCGAACCAGTATGTGGATTCCTCCGACTTACCGAGGTATAGGCCTTAATTGACCTCACTCTTTGGCAAATCAAAGCATATTATATCTAACTCTCATGCCCGTCCCAATCTCGGGATTAAGAGATTAGAATACTAGGACTGAATTAACTATACCGATTAGTACAAGTTAATTCTATCCAAACTGGTCTTGCTCAATATGCCCCGGGAATATCCGTGTGATTTAATTAGTCTTGACAAACTAATTTCCAAATCACATGATAACCTATACTGATATTATGTTCAGACTATCTCAGTTACGAGCATACTTTTTATATATAAATACTTTAACCAATAACGAGATCTACTGTGTCTTTCCACACCCAGTTATCTAGTTCTATGATATAATAGAACAAATTTAATACTGAAACAAAATGATATGTCAACTGTGGATATCAGTTTTTCATACAAGCAATAGTTTTTCTATATTCAGATGAGGGTATTAAGTCCCAGTTTTCTGCAGCTTGCACACCCAGTAGAATGGTGTAGCAGAGAGGAGGAACATGACTCTTATGGATACGGTTAGATAGACGATGAGTTACAGTGAGTTGCCTATCTCATTTTGGAGATATGCCTTAGAAATAGCATGTTTTATTCTTAACATTGTGTCATCTAAATCTGTGCCTTCGACCCCAGTAGAGTTGTGAACTAGGCAAAAGTCTAGTCTGAGACATCTTAGAATTTGGGGTTGTCCAGAACATGTGCTCGAGACAGATGCAGGTAAGTTAGATGAGAGAAATAAGATTATGCTATTTAGAGGCTATCCCAAAGGAATGGGAGGTGATCTATTTTATAGTCCTCAGAATCAGAAGGTGGTGGTACGCACCAATGTAGATTTCTTGAGGAGGACTATGTTTTAGATCACAAGTCAAGTAGCAAGGTAGTATTGGAAAAGATTAGAAATCAATCCATTATTCCAGATACACAAGTACAAGAAGACACACCATAAGAGACTGCACACACTATCACAGATGATGCTCTTACACAGGCTGCACCTCATCGTAGTATGAGGGTTGTCAGATAGCCTGAGTGGTACATGGGTTTGGGTGAGTCTTCCAACTTTATCCCTGGCACCCATGAACCAGACCCAGTTAGCTACAATGAGGCTCTCTAGGATAAAAATGCAGATTCTTGGCAGAGAGTGATGATTGCTGAGATAGGTTCTATGGACTCAAATCAGGTCTGGGAGCTGGTAGACCTTCCTGATGGGTTTCGGCCTATTGGTGCAAATGGGTCTATAAACGAAATAGAGGATCTGACGGGAGGTTTGAGACCTTCAAGGCTAGGCTTGTGGTGAAGGGGTATACTCAGAAAGAAGGTATTGATTATGAGGAGACCTTTTCCCCGGTAGCTATGCTTAAGTCGATCCGGATTCTCTTGGCCATAGCTGCTCATATGGATTATGAGATTTGGCAGATGGACGTCATGACAGCTTTTCTTAATGGAAGTCTTGAGAAGACCATCTTTATACAGCAACCAGAGGGTTTCATTGTTCAGGGCGAAGAGCACAAGGTATGCAGGCTTGAGAGGTCCATTAGCCCTTTGTCATAGTGAGAGGGTTGTCAGACAACCTGAGAGGTACGTGGGTTTGGGACAATTTAATCCCTGGCGCCACGAACCAGACCCAGTGTTCGAATGAGTATTATGTATACCGCAGGCGTGATAGAAACTCAGTGATGTTTCTTGTACTTTATGTAGATGATATTCTTCTTATTGGCAACAGTAGGAAGGTATTGTTAGACATAAAGGCATAGTCATTCAAGCAAGTTTGATATGAAGGATTTGAGAAAGGGTGAACATATCCTTGGGATCAAGATTATTCGAGATCGTAGGAGATGTTCACACACACTTTCTCAGGATTCCTACATAGACATGAATCTGACTTGTTTTAATATGCAGAACTCTAACCTTGATCCCAAGGATATGTCTAGCCTATCCGAAGTCCTTCAAATCAAATTTCTTGGATAACCACATCTTTACGTCTGACAACACTTTTTTATTGTTACCAATAAGTATAATGTCATCTACATAAAGTACAAGAAACACCACCATGTTTTCATCACATCTACGATACACGCATTGCTCATCCAGACACTGAGAAAATCCAAATGACTGGATTACTTCATCAAATCAAATATTCCAAGTCTGGATACTTGTTTAAGTTCGTAAATGGACCTTTTGTACTTGCAAACCTTATGCTCTTGGCCTTTAGCAATGAATCCCTCTGATTGCTGCATGAAGATGGTTTCCTCAAGACTTCTGTTAAGGAAAGCTGTCTTGACATCCATCTGCCAAATCTCATAATCCATATGAGCAGCTATGGCCAAGAGAATCCGGATCAACTTAAGCATAGCTACCGGGGAAAAGGTTTCCTCATAATCAATACCCTTTTTCTGAGTATACCCCTACGCCACAAGCCTAGCTTTAAAGGTTTTAACCTTCCCGTCAGGTCCTGTCGTATGTTTGTAGACTCACTTGGACATAATTGGTCAAAAACCATCAGGCAAGTCTATAAGCTCCAGACTTGATTAGAACACATTGACCTCATCTCAGACAATATTGCTTTCTGCTAAGAATCTGCATCTTTATCTCGGTATGCCTCATTATAGTTAACTGGGTCGAGTTCTTATTATACAGGGACAAAATCAGTGGATTCTCCCAAGAACATGAACCTCTTGGGCTGTCTCACAACCCTCCCACTACGACAAAGTACTGCCTACAATGGCGCGTCACTTGTAACAGGTTGTGTAGTATCTTGTGGTGTATCTACTTGTACTGGTGGCGTGAAAGTCATGGGTTTCCCTCTAAGTTTCTCTAGTACGATTCTACTAATGGGCCTGTGATTTATAATAAAATCCGTCTCTAAAAATTTGGCGTTAATGCTAACTATCACCTTATAATATTTAGGACTATAAAATAAACCACTTTTTCTACCTCTGGGATAACCTACTAATAGCATTACTTTTGTTCTTGAATCTAACTTACCCGCATCTGCCTTAAGCACATGTGTAGGAGAACCTCAAATTTTGAGATGTCTTAGACTGGGCTTACGCCCCGTCCACAGCTCTATAGGGGTTGAAGGCACGGATTTAGATGGTACATGGTTTAGAATGTAAGCTGTTGTTTCTAAAGCGACACCCCAAAACGAATTTGGCAATTCACTATAACTCATCATTGATATTACCATTTTCATAAGAGTTCTATTCCTCCTCTCTACTACACCGTTCTGTTGGGGTGTGCCAGGTGCAGACATTTGAGATTGAATTCCGACATCTAACAAGTAAGACTTAAATTCACCTGGAAGATATTCGCCACCACGATCTGATCGTATTGTCTTGATACTCTTATCATGATATTTCTCCACATTTGCTGATACTCTTTAAACTTGTCTAAGCACTCAAACTTATGCCGCATCGAGTAAATGTACCTGTATGTCGAGTATTCATCTGTCAAAATCACAAAATACTCGAAACCATCTCTTGCTTGAATTGACATACGTGCACACAAGTCAGAATGAACCAACTCTAACACTTCTTTATCCCTATACCCCTTCGCCTTTAAAAGCCTCTTGGTCATCTTACCTTCCAAACAGGAGTCGCACATCGAGTAGTTATCAACTTCCAACGAACCTAAAGGTCTATCGGCTACCAAACTCAGAATCCTACTAAGGTTAATGTGACCTTACCTAAGGAGCCAAAGATATGTTTGGTTCATCTCGGAAGGTTCTTTTCTCTTATTATGGTTTAATGATGTATGAATTGTTGTTGCATGCATAACAGGAGAAGTTGGTTTTAAAATAAACAAATTGTCAACTAATGAACCATAACAAATAAGTTTCTCATTCTTTGTAACAAATACAAATTCATCTGAAAAAATAAACTTACAACCATCCTTTAAAGGTTTAGAAAATGAAATTAAACTCTTTCAAAAACTAGGAATATAAAGACAATTCTTTAAAAATACTGTAGAATTTCAAAAATTCAGCTATACTTTTCCCACTGCAACAACTGACACTTTCATAGCGTTGCCCAAATAGAATTTCATCTCGTCTTCTCTAAGCTTCCGAGTTACCTGAAACCCCTGCAAAGAATTGCAAACACGATCAGTGGTTCCTGAGGCCACACATCAGGTATTTATAGGGATCACTGCTAAACATGTCTCAGTAATTAAAGAGAAAATAGTCGTACCTTGGTACTTTCAACAGTCCACCTTCTAATATCCTGTCTGACCGCACTTGAACCACTTGCCTTTCGACTTCTTCTTTACAATCCTCGGTTTAGGCACAACTTGTGCCTTTTGAGCTTTTCCTTTGGACATCTTCTTCCTCTTTCCAGCCTTAGGTGCGGAGGAGGAACCTGAAGCCTTAACTGTGACTAAAGCTTACTTTTTCACCTGAAAAAGACCTTCAGCCAACACCAACTCTGCCAAGAGTTCGGATAACATATACACTCTCTGATTTATGTTATAGTTCAACCGAAACTGCTCAAAGCTTTGAGGCAAGCTCTACAGGACGATATCGACCTATGTGTCAACATCAATTTCACCTTCCAATACCTCTATGTCGTTGATGTTACTAATCATCTTAAGGATGTGATCCCTCACATGAGTGCCCTCAGCCATTTTGCTTGCCACTAGCTTTCTCACAACCATTTGTCTAGTTACACGATCTTGGTGACCAAACATTTGTCTCAGATAAGCCATCATGTAAAAAAAAAGAAATCATTGACTAATGCTTATGTGCAGAACATTCGACATAAAAGCTAGAATGTAACACCACATCATCTCATCAGCATTTCTCCACCTCTAATAGGCTTCTCTTTCCTATTCGGTCGACTCGTCAGTGAGCACAAATTTGTAATGTTCAGCCATTAGGAAAATATTCAAATTACGTTTCCAATCGATATAATTTGGACCGGTGAGTTTGTTCTCTTTAAGTATAACGGCTAATGGACTAAACGCCATATCGATAATTGAAAAATTAAATAAACATAAAATGTTTTAGAAAATAAACTAAATACATTCGGAAATATTGACTCCCTTAAACAATATAATTAATTTAATCTACCGATATCTCGTTCACCAGGATTCACGCAAGTCACTATAGTGTGAACATTTATATTAGCCCACATTTGTTCGAGAAGAACCTAGTTCATTAATCTCATTACTGGACAAACAACCTATTAACCAATGAGACTAACAGTCGGTGCTTTTAGCCGTACACAAAAGTAGCATAACATCAATAGGAGGAATACTACAAATTGTACACTAAATGTATGCCATCATGTGACCTCTAAGTTCATTACCACATATAGTGCGCCTCAGATAGAGAAGGTATTGCAGTTTTCCAGTTTAACTCACTATAGTCATCTTCTTAGAAATTCATTCTAGTTATCCACAGATTTGACTCATCTGATATGGAGGAAAGCCCTAATGCCAACGCATAAGTCAAGCCACATCACTAATGAATCCGTAATGGAGGCCATGAGATTATTAACCAACCCGCTCCCACTTAGATTCTTAAAACGAAGATTTTTTTTGGTTTTAACATGCCATTAACTATCCGAAGTTATACGTATTCTAAAACCTATGTTTTAATCATGCATAAAATAAAGCATAAATTAAAACATGCATCCAAAACAATAAATGCATAAATAAATTTCTTGACTATTATGGTTTCCAAAATTGCATGTCGCTTCTATCTGATACCTTGTTTGCTTGTCCCATCACGTCACTCTGATGGATTGAGTCTTGGCTCGATGATCTCGAAGCAACCCTGGAAAACCACGTCAGAACAGCACCTGCACGACACCACAAAAACGCACCTTGCAGAGGTCGTGAGTAGACTGCGATGTTGCCACGACGTCGTGATCTGCGCTGAGTCGCTTCAGCGATGTCGCTTGCTTCTGTGTTTCCTGCTCCGCTTCCACTCGTTATTTGGTCTTCTTGCAATTCACCTGGGTTTTCTCAATTTTCTACACAATCCTTACGCGTACGGCAGCCCACTGTTGCGCCCTGGTGCACCCAGCACCGCAAACTTGTGGTGCTGCACCAGTGCTTGCTGCGCGCATCGTGAGCGTAGCGGTGTTCCCGTTACCGGCGGTCTCTGCCGGCAACCTACCCCGTTTGGTTCTTTAGTAATCTATCCTGCTCTCACTTTGTTATTTCGTCTTCTTGTAATTCGTTCTGGGTTTTATGGGTTTTCTACGAATTAATGATAAACCAAAACCCATGAAATCAAATCGCCCACCATAACATCTTCGATTACATAAAACTTTCCAACTACATGGCTTCCAAGAAAATAAAATCAAAAATTACATAGAAAAAATCCTACTATAGATTTGATCTAATCCTACAAGCTTCCAACACGTGATTTTACTATTACAAGCATTCATAAAAAAAACAACCTTGAAATGTCCCGGGGTTTAATTAAAACATACAAACGCAACCATAATAGCCGGATTTCTAAACCACCTACAAACAAAATCATGTAACAAATCGAACAAGCATAAAGCCAAAACCATCGCTCTGATACCAATTGAAAGAATAACTGCCGGGCCCGGTTAAAAATTCACTTTCGTGCTATGCATTCCCTAATTGAAATTTTTGACCAGGCCTAAGCTCTAGAGCAATTACTATTCCAATCATCGTTTGAAATATCGTTGCGCATGATCTTAGCTTCTATTTATTCAATTTGTCACGCAACAACAAATTCTTAATACAAGAGGAAGTTTAAGAATTACCACTTCAAGCATGTACTTAGGTGATTCTCTTATATGACTCAAGATTTGATAATACGTTGTGTGGGCAACGAACTAATAAGCAATTGATCAGCAGAACACCACAACTCTACTCACAGGAACAACAAGTACCGTAGCCTCCTAGCGCGTGTACTGCACGTGCCGCCACCACCGCCGAGAGTAAAGCCCACGCGCCGCCCAAACCGGTCTTCATGCGCAGCCCAACTCAGGGAATTCCGACCGCCACCTAGCTTGGAAACTGACCGCCCGAGCTGCTGGGAAGAAATCCGACTTTGAGGGAGAATTCTTTTGATTTCTTTCTCTAGTTTCTTGAATTATGAAACTTAATAAATTGTGTGTCTTGAATTGCTAATTTTTTGTCTATTTATAGAGTTACAAGAGAAACCCAAGTTGGTTTAGGATTGGTCTTCCTAATAGGTTTAGGATTATTAATTAGTTTCCAAATCCAATTAGCTTCCAAATCTAATAGGATTTCCAAATCCAAATAGATTTCCTAATCCATAGGATTCCTAATTCCAATTGAACTTTAAGCCTTAATTAATTAATTAAATAATTTCACTTTGTTAATTACTTAATTAAACCTTAGCAATAATTAATTATACTTTATCAATCAACCCACTACATAATTAATCGTACCACTAATGAATTAACTATGGCACTACCATCCTATACCAGAATTGCTTCCGGAATAACTAAATTAATTATTCTTTAATCTCCCTACATCAAAGATATAATGCTTGTTAATTTATTAATTTACTAATAAATTAATTAATTAACTTCTTATAATCCTAGACTATTACCACTCGACCTTTTTACGAAATTAGATATAAGTCCACCTGCCGGTTTCAGTATAATAAACATAACAAACTCATCTCGGGAGCACCATTACCCCAGATACACCGGTACATGATTTCGTTTTGAAAAGAAATAGCACACCGAGCAACCAAACACGCGCACAGAACCTACCCAGAATATTGGTCTTAAGTGACCTCACTATTTGGCAAATCAAAGTACACTATGTGTAATCCTCATGCCTGCTTAAGTCTAAGAATTAAAAGATAGAATACTAGGGATGGATAGTCTATTAAATCAGTATAAGACAATTCATCCTTAATGGTCAAGTTCAATATGCCCCGGACATATGTATATGATTCAATTAGTTTAGACAAACCAATTTTCGAAATCACATAATAACCTAAATTGACAGTGTGTCCAAAACTGTCTCGGTTACGAACCTCATTTATATATTATGTCTTTTAACCAATGATGAGATCTACTGTGTCACACCAGGCATCTCATCATCTAACTACATAGTATAAATGGACAACATATGTAAAAACATATAACAATTTAACTGAAACATTTAATCGAAATATAAATTGGGAAATAGTTTAATACAAGCAAAGCTTTAGTATTCAAACCCAACATTTACTTATTAGATCTATTAAACGACACATAAAAGATTCAATCTTTAAATAAAGCGGAACTAAAGTTTGTACATTTGAAGCGTGTCCCTTAGCAAAAAAAAAAAAAAAATCCAAGCTTTAGTGCAAAGATCCACTAGAAGTCCCTCGAATGTCTCTAAACAAACCTGAAAATTGAGTGGGCAATTATCTATCAGGTAGCCCAAAAGGAGTTGCCTGGAACACCGCGATGAGCTGCATGCGCTGCCACGAAGAATTGCCCAGGGAGCTCGGAATGGCCGCGATTTGCACACGGAATTACCACAGATCAGCATGCCGGTCCTACAGCAACACCCACCTGAAAGTGAAGTTTAATCGCCAAAAAAAGGAAGCGCAGGTTAGTAGCTCGTCGGAAAATAAAGAGGGTACCTTTGGGCTGAACTTTTTCTTCGAGGAATAAGGATCTAAAGTCGACTTCGAAAGAGATCTTCAACGAAGAAGATCAAATTCTCTCTCTAGACTTTTCCCTCTCTAAAAGGCAAGACTTGCATCTCAACTTTCTTATGTCTTGAATGTCAAGACTTAATGTATTTATAGGAGTTTCAAGAGAGACCTAGTGGACTTTTGAATTGGACCTTACTAATTGGATTTAATTGACTTTCTTAGTCTTCACTAGACTAGTCAATACTTAATTTGCCCAAGGATTATTTATTCGATCCACTTCGTCAATTAAATACTAATCGACACAAGGATTATTTCTTTACCCACTTTGTCAATTAAATATTAATTAACCCAAGGATAAATATTTATTTAATTCACTTTACCAATTAATCAAATTCATAATTAATCGTGCCACTAATGGATTAATTATGAAACTACTGCTCAAAAACGAAATTGTTTTGTGCACACTTTAATTATTCTTTTATCTACCTACGTCAAAGATATAGTGCTCGTCAATTTATTAATTTACTGATAAATAAATCAATCGACTTCTTGTTATCCGAGATTAGTACTACTCGACCTTATTATTATATCATACTAAGTCCACCGACCAGGTTTAGTATTATAATCCTTACGAGCTCATCTCGGGAGCACCATCACCCCAGACGTACCGGTACATGATTTTCTTTCGACAAGCAACGACACAATAAGAAATCAAACACGCATACCCAACTTACCGAAATATAGGCCTCAATTGACCGCACCCTTTGGAAAATCAAAGAACACAATGTCTAATTCTCATGCCTCCTCTTGTCTAGGGATTAAGAGATTAGAATATAAGACTCGAATTAACTATGAAGATCAGTACAAGTTAATTCGATCCTAAATAGGTCCTGCTCAATATGCCCCGGGCACATCCATATAATTCAATTAGTCTAGACAAACTAATTTCTAAATCATACAATAACCTAAACCGACAGTATGCTCAAACTGTCTCAGTTACGAGCGTTATTTATATATCATAATTTTAACCAATGATAAGATCTACTACATCACACCAAACACCTTATCATCTAGACATATGATATAAATAGACAGTTTATAATACTAAAGCACAATCAATATATAACTGAAAAATTATTTTTCATACAAGCAAAGCTTTTCAATATTCAAAACTAACAATATCCTACTTCTAATTGGTTTTGGACTTTCAAGGATTCTTTCGTCAATGAGTGTTTGTAGGAGGAAGAAAAGAGAGATCACATTATCACATCCATGTCAATAATTCATTAGTACGTTTGTCTAACCATTAGGAATTAGAAAAATGCAATTCTGACTTGCAATTTGTATTTAGCAGACTATGGCAGGTTTGCGAGATTCAAGAATTGAAGAATCGTAAAATTGTATAAGTCACACTCGTTTGTTATAGAGGAGATTGTGTTATATGTAATCTACAAATCCTTATATAAAGTAACTAGACTAATAACTTGTCCTCATGTGCCAGTTTTCCTTTCTCATTCTTTGTTGAACTATTACCCAGCCAATTAATAAAGCCTTTCTACTTTACCCTAAAAGAAAAGTAACTTGTGTTTACAATACCACAACTACTAATTACATTTACTAATTACCAACTTTGTTTACACTTTTACTAATTACAATTACATATTTTAGGTTATATTAATGAACCCTGATAGTAGGGTGTTCATGGTCCAGTTCAAACGGTTAATCCGCCTAATCCGGATTTTGGTTTGGTTTCATAGGTGATTTTTAATTGTTTATAAATATCAACGGTTTCAAAAATATAAACCGGATGTATCGGTCCGGTTTGTGATTTTGTGTTTAAAAATCGTAGTAAAAACTGGACCGAACCTTTCAATTATTACGTATTTTAATTTTTATGTATATAATTATTCTTTTATAGATTATAAAACGAAAAAGGACTTCAGGAGTTTTGGTAGTAGTTATTTATTATTTCTCAAACTTCCAACTTTCAATTATCGTTTACTCTGTTTTATTTATTTGAATTGATTTTATAATTATTTAGAGTGTAATTAAGTTATATATGGTCTAAGAAAAAGATGGCTTTTAATTTAGAAAATAATAAAATACGAAAATTTATATTTAGTGACCAAAACTAAAAACCGCACAAACCAAACTATTCAATTTGGTTTGGATTAGTTCGGTATTATTTTTGAACGGTTTAATTTAGGTTTCGACATTTAAAAATTCGTAACTAATGGTTTAGTTTTGATTTGGATAAAAAAATCGGACCACCCAATCCGCGAACACCCTACATGATGGAGAGAATTCTGAACTAATCCATTCTCAATCAATTCCTTTTCCTCTCTAGGCACAAATAAAAACTTTAATTATTCCTAGTCGGAAGTTGCTTTTATTTTCGCTGGGTAAACATAGGGGAATGATAATAAGTTTGGCAATAGTGGAGGGTAATTGATTTTAATCCCTCATAATTGAGAGGTTTTATTCAAACACCAAAAGTTGAGAATCAAACATTTACCTATATAGTGGCTAAATTAGGGGTGTAAACGAGCTGAGCCGAGCTCGAACTTGCCTATGTTCAGGCTCGGCTCGCCTAAATATGAAGGGGCTCGAGCTAATTTTTTGGAGCTCGAGCTCGAGCTCGTTTAAGAATTGTGAAGCTCAAGCTCGGCTCGCGAGCCAAGCTCGATTTTGAGTTTGACAAAGTGCTCATTAAATTTAATATTAATTCCGTGAGAGAAGAAACCATAAAAGATCATAATCCATAAGAGGAGAAAAAAAAATCCACTTCTCCCTAGATTTCTTTACTTATCCTACTAACAAGAAATCCATTGAGAAGATATTCGATGACACATTATCTTTTTCAGTCATGCAACCAATAATATTAGCAATCACCTACATAAAGCATTAAAAATGAAAAATTGGGCAGAGAAGAGAGGGATAAGGGCTAGGTTTTACTCTAGGGGAGACGGGGATTCTTTTCGGGGGTTTGCGAGGCCAAGCCGACGCTAGAGAAGACGGAAACGGCGGCGGTTTGTGGCGGCTCGGCGAGGAAGAAGAAAAGAAAAGTTGTTGCGGCTGGCCAGGGGAAAGGGAGGGAGAAATGAATTAGGATTAGGGTTAAAGGATAGTTACTTGCCTACAAAACGAAAAATTTTAAAAATATTAAAAATATTTAATATTATAAAATAAATTAACACGTTATGGGACGTAACTGGACGTTTCCGGACGTAGCTGGACGTAGCGGGACGTAGCTGGACGTATCTAGACGTGGCGATAGTTGTTTTGGACGTAGAGAGACGTGGTAGACTATGTCCTGTGAAAAATTCAGCTAAAAGTCACACGCATGGATGTAGATATTTCGGGACGTGGTGCTAGTTGTGCTGACACGTCTACATCCATTCATGTGAATTTAAACTGATTTTTTCACAAAGACAGTCTACCACATCTCATAACACTAGCACCACGTCTCAAAACACTAGAACCACGTCCAAAAACGTCTACAGCCATGCATGTGTATTTAAACTGATTTTTGCACAAAACATCTCAACTCGTTTCAGAACAACTAGAAACAAGAAAAAAAACTTCTGATGTGGACCGAAATGTGCATAATCTATTATCTAAGGGTTTTGAAAAGATAAAACAAATAAAACGGCTATACAATTCTCAGAAATGATCATGATCTCATATCTAAGAGTTGTAATGAGATAAAACAAATAAAATGACCATTCAACTCTTAGAAATGTTTATGATATCTGATGGAAGTGTTTTGTGAATATAAAACAATTAAAATGACCATATTACTCTTAGAAATGTTCATGATCTTGTAAGTAGGTGTTATAAATAGATAAAACAAATAAAATGGCCATACAACATCTCAACTCGTCTCAGAACAACTAGAACCACGTCAAAAAAACGTCTACATCCATTCATGTGAATTTAAACTGATTTTTGCCACAAAGACAGTCTACCACGTCTCAGAACAAAAGCACCACGTCCAAAATAACTAGTACCACGTCCAAAAACGTCTACATCCATGCATGTGAATTTAAAATGATTTTTGCACAAAACATCTCAACTCGTCTCAGAACAACTATAACCACGTCAAAAAAACGTCTACATCCATTCATGTGAATTTAAACTGATTTTTGCCACAAAGACAGTCTACCACGTCTCATAACACTAGCACCACGTCTCAAAACACAAGAACCACGTCCAAAAACGTCTACATCCATGCATGTGTATTTAAACTGATTTTTGCACAAAACATCTCAACTCGTCTCAGAACAACTATAATTACGTCAAAAACGTCTGATGTGGACCGAAATGTGCATAATCTATTATCTAAGGGTTTTGAAAAGATAAAACAAATAAAATGGCTATACGATTCTCAGAAATGATCATGATCTCATATCTAAGAGTTGTAATGAGATAAAACAAATAAAATGACCATTCAACTCTTAGAAATGTTTATGATATCTGATGTAAGTGTTTTGTGAATATAAAACAATTAAAATGACCATATTACTCTTAGAAATGTTCATGATCTTGTAAGTACGTGTTATAAATAGATAAAACAACTAAAATGACCATACAACATCTCAACTCGTCTCAGAACAACTAGAACTAAGTCAAAAAAAATGTCTACATCCATTCATGTGAATTTAAACTGATTTTTGCTACAAAGACAGTCTACCACGTCTCAGAACACAAGCACCACGTCCAAAAGAACTAGTACCACGTCCAAAAACGTCTACATATACGCATGTGAATTTAAACTGATTTTTGCACAAAACATCTCAACTCGTCTCAGAACAACTAGAACCACGTCAAAAAAACGTCTACATCCATTCATGTGAATTTAAACTGATTTTTGCCACAAAGACAGTCGACCACGTCTCATAACACTAGCACCACGTCTCAAAACACTAGAACCACGTCCAAAAACGTCTACATCCATGCATGTGTATTTAAACTGATTTTTTGCACAAAACATCTCAACTCGTCTCAGAACAACTATAACCACGTCAAAAAATGTCTACATCCATTCATGTGAATTTAAACCGATTTTTTTCACAAAGACAGTATACCACGTCTCAGAGCAAGTAGCACCACGTCTCAAAACACTAGGACAACGTCCAAAAACGTCTAAAAAAACTGATTTTGTAGTACGAGACAAAAAATGCACCAAAAAGTTTCGACATTTACTTAGCCATTTTCTACCTTTTTCCTTCATAAGGCCATTTTGGTCATTTCATAATTATTTTGATTTTTTTTTTGTGATACAAATAGCAATTTTTTGATACAAATAGCAAGTCCTAATAAATAAATATATATATAATATATAAGCTCGTTAGGCTCGTCGAGCCTAACGAGCCTATATATTACAGGCTCGAATTCGGCTCGTTACCTTAACGAGCCGAGCTCGAGCTCGACTCGAGCTCGGTCAACTCCGAACTCAAGCCAAGCTTTGACCGAGCCGCTCGCGAATAGCTCACGAGCGGCTCAGTTCATTTACACCCCTAGGCTAAATATTAGGTTTGGCTTTCGAACCCATTTCTTCCCTCTACACCCTCTCACCAGTAATGTACATTATATAGTGGTCCTACATAAAATAAGATTTTTGTTGAAAAAAAATAGTGAATTATATCAAGGAAAAAAAAATAAGAAGAATTAGCCGCTACAAATCATTTCCAGGAAGAATTAGAAATAGATGTCAATAAAGAAGAGTTGGGCAGGGGAGATGCAACCAGATGATTTGAGTTAATTATTTTTTATTGTGTATTAATTGGAATTGAATAGTATCCATATAGAATCACATTATAACAAATATACAAAAAAAGAGCAGCTATCAAATAAATTTAAAAAAGTATAAACAGAAAATAAACCAAAAGAAAACCCTAGGTGCATAATAAAGTCTGGATTTAAAATTTAATTGTCAGTCTCACAAAGAAGCAACAAAATAATTGACTTGATTTTGACTTGGTCGCAATTATAAATTATGTTCAGTACAGTTAAAAGATTTACCATTCTTTTTTCCTCTCTTTTTCTTCGTGTTTGGAGGGAATGAAAAGCCTTGTTGTAAAGTGAAACTCAAGGAGATGACAGATTTAGATATTTAGAAAGATACGATCTTCTGCCCTACAAATCCTATTGCCCTAGCGGATGTTCCCTGTGATTGTAATTTACAGAAAAGTGTGTGCCTTCTATCATTTAAATTATATTTTGTTGAAGTGAGGTTAAGGACGGCTGAAGAAAGCAGAAAAGAAAAAGGACGGATATATACCCTAATTATCTAATAATTTAGTACCGATTCCAATGACCCTTTTCTCCAGGGAACCCAAAATATATATATATATATATATATATATATATTCAGGTGGAACTGTTTTTTGACTAGGATTATTCTCCAAGGTGTTGCTATTTGTAGTTCAAAATTGCTATTTGTACATCATATTTTAGTGTAAAATTATCAAAATGCCCCTTGAATAAATAAGAAATCATTTAAAATAAAAAATATGTTAAAAAATCGAATTTGCAATGGATGACCCACTCAAATTAAACATCGTCACAATGGGCGGACCACCTAAAAAAGACACCGGAACCACCAATGAAACGCATGGAGAAAAACACTCACCATGGTGATCCTCACCTAAAATGGGCGTGGCACCATGGACACGGACGCATAAGTAATGCGCCTTACCCATGGATGAAACGCATTTTTTAGGCGGCCAACCCATGGTGACCACGCCCAAAACGGGTGGCCACCGAACCCTGATTCCGTCAATAAAATATGATCTACTAAAACAATTTTATCAACTTCTAAATTCGCCAAACACTCCAAAAACCCGTCTAAACATTAGTGAAAACTTGACAATGGTTGTTGAACTACGTTGATGAAATGCAATAGTTCAAGATTCTTGGAAAAATGGTACGTTTTCGTTATGTATTTGTTATGTTGTATGTTTACAATATCCATGGTACGCACTATAATTTTAGGAGCGTTACACAACGGTTCGAACGCCCAAAACGGATGGATAAACCATTGGAATCACGCAAAAAATGGAAGAGTACCCAACAGTAACAAATCAAAAAATGAGCGCGGATTCCATTGTCCAAACGCCTGTAGAGGATGATTGAACGATGGAGTTCGCGCCCATTTTAGGCGTGGAAACTATGGATGAAAGCCAAAATATTTGGTGGCTCAGTCTATGGTGTCCACGCCTATTTTGGGCGCTCGGACCTTTATTCTAGCGCCCAAAATGGGCGATCGTACCATTGTTATGACACCATTTTGTGGCGTTTGAATAATGGTTTATCCGACCATTTCGGGCATTCTAATCATGGTAAGAACGCCCAGTATATGCGTTTTTCGCCAAAATGGGGGGTTTTTCGTAATTTGTTAAGTATTCAATATAATTTAAAGCTTGTTATTGTTAATATTATGTTTTTTCACATTTAGTTTTATTTTGTATAATTAGAAAAGTGAACTTATGTTTATTTCATGAATAATGCAGGATCCATTTGAATTACCCGATCTGTCGGTTGATTTGAGTGACTATTTTGAGTCTCCCATTTATTTTAAAACTCACAAAAAAGCATTTCAGCATTACAAAGAAGTAGCCAATAATTACGTTTTGAGCTTATTATTGCTGGGTGGACTCAAAAAAAAATGCTTACACATATGAGTGCGCAAGAAAAAGAATTCAGATTCTCCAACGGAAAAGGGACCTGTATTCTATAATCTACCCCAAAACCCTAAGTGATCTGGGGTCAGGATTTCCTTAAACGAAAAAGAAAAACCTTCCTGATATTGACTGTACCACGTTTGAAGAAGTCAAACAAGTGGCCATAATTTTTTAAGCTACATGATATCAAGAAAGTGCCTAAAAAGGAATGAAGATTAAAATCCCTTTTGCTGCTTTGCCGCACGAGTCCAAAAGCCGTAATGATGTTTACAAACCACTACACTCCACTCTACGATACTGTTGGAGAGACCTACAGTTGATTGCGAGCACACGTAGCACTGCCTTTTCCGCCCAGCGGGGGCTGGAGGGATTATTGGGTGGAGTTACTGCACCAGGTAACGATGGTGCAGTATAATTTAAAAGGGCAGGTTTTTTAAATTTGGAATAAAAAAAGGTGATAATTCATAACGGTAACTAATAAAACTTGTACAAAATAAGTCAAATAGTTTATCTATCACTAAGTTTATAAATTGAAAACTAGAATTTTTCGTGAAAGGTGAATTTATGTGGCCAATGATTTTCTATTGGGTCAACAAATCTTAGGATTCACTAATTATATTCTTTTAAGAGCACCAAAACTTGTAATAACAAATTTCAGCATAATCAATTGAAGATTATGCATTAATCAGTTTATGAATTTGATAACTATTTGACATACTCCTTCAGTCTCTAAACAATTTTTCATAATATAATTAAATAACAAATATTTATGTTTTCATTAGAAAAAAAAAGGATTAAGAAGAAAAAGTGTTAATGATGTCTAAAAAAAGTTAAAAAGAGACCATTTAAAAATAACTCAAAATTTTAAATGAACTATTAAATTGGAGTAAAATCTAAAACAGCTCATTATATTAGTGTGAAATTCAAATTTTAGACATTAATTTTAAAAAAGAAAAACAAAAAATATCACTAATTTTATCATTTTTATATAATCTATGTCCACTAAGTCAAAACTAGCTGTTAAATCACTAGTAGACCATTTTTTAAGGTACCGCCCACGGTAGTCCCCTAATTTGATAAAATTATCCTTGTATTTACTAATTATCGTCCTAGTTTATCGTCTAATTCTTATTTAACGCCCCAATCTAATTTACTAATATAACCTTATAATATTATATTAATATAATAAAAAATAATAATTTTAAAAATAATAATTTTCTATTAAAATATTAAATAATAATGAAAATAAAAAATTAATAATTTTAAAAATTAAAAACTATGAAGAAAGTGTAAAAAAACAATATTGGTTCGACAAAATCCTACTTTGACAAAACATGATTTTTTACAAAATCTTTGTTTGACAAAAAATAATTTCAACAAAACTCTAGTTTGGCAAAAAAAAAAAAATCCACAAAATCCTAATTTGGCAAAAAATAATTGATTAAATCATATCTTTGGTCCCTTATATTTGGTCAAATAATTTTTTTGGTCCCTTACATTTTAAAATGATTTTTTAGTCCCTTACATATAAAATATGCATTATTTGGTCTCTTCTATTTTAAAAATGTATTATTTAGTATCCGTAATATCTATATTATCTTATTTATCCCAAATTTATTTATGAGTAGTATACAAAAATTTTTCAATTAAGGATAATACTTTAAACACCAGTGTATACATTAAAAATATTTAAAATTTGAGTCAGGTTATAAAAATTTGAAACGGTTTTTCTCTATTTCGTGAATTTAAGGTTAGTTATTTATAAATTTTAATGGCCTGATTTAGATTTTTAAAATTTTTAATAGTTAGATTAATATTTAGATTGTTATATTATTCATTTAGAAATGTCTTGCATATTGTACATGAATAGAGTTGATAAAATTTGGTCTGAATCAATAATAGGGACCAAATAATACATATTTTAAATGTAAGGGACCAAACAAATCATTTTAAAATGTAAGGGACCAAAAAAATTATTTAGTCAAATGTAAGGGACCAAAAACATAGTTTAATCAAAATAATTTCGTCAAAACCTTAATTTGGCAAAAAAAAGTTTCGACAAAATCCTTGTTTGACAAAACATAATTTATAACAAAACCCCAATTTGGCAAAAAAGAGTTTTAACAAATACTTAGTTTGACAAGAGTAATATTTGTCTTAATATTTGTTCGGCAAAAATTCATTTAGTCAACTATATCGAAAGTTAATGAGTTAAATGCAAAAATGAAATTTTGACAAATGAAAATTCAGATTCTATCAACGAAAACTATGTATTGATTCTAGCAACACAAGAAACTATGTATTGATTCTAGCAAACAGAGAAAAAAAAAAGTTTTCAGCAGTGTATGGTTTGCTGAAGAAGGCTTATGAGCTTTCTGTACTCTGTGACGTTGAAGTTGCTCTCATCATCTTCTCAAATCGTGGTAAGCTCTATGAGTTCTGCAGCGGCTCAAGTATGGCTAAAACCTTGGAGAGGTATCACAGATACAGTTATGGTGCTGCAGAAATGAACCAGTCTTCCATGGATTCACAGAGTAACTACCAAGAGTACTTGAAGCTCAAAGCAAGAGTGGAGGTATTGCAACAATCTCAAAGGCATTTGCTTGGGGAAGATTTGGTTCAGTTAGGAACTAAGCAGCTAGATCAACTTAAACATCAACTTGATGCATCTTTGAAGCAAATTAGGTCACTTAAGACACACCATATGCTGGATCAACTTTCAGATCTTCAGCAGAAGGAGAAAGCACTGATTGAAATCAACAAAACCTTGAGGAGCAAGTTAGAAGAGAGCAATGCAGCACTTCAATTATCATGGAACTCAGAGGGGCATAATCTCCAGCAGCCATACAGACCTCATACTCATACTCATCATGGCACAACAATTAGGTCTGACCATGGATTCTTAGAGCCACTTGAGAGCAATAACTTCTTGATCTGTTACAATCTGGTTGGAAGTGATGGTGAAGCTGAGGCAACACAAAATCCCAATGCAATCCTACCAGGATGGATGCTGTGAGGGTTATTATCTCCATTGGAATGGAAGAATGTTGTCAATACATACATATATATATATATAACAGAAATAGCTTTTTCCTAATATTTGTATTAATTGCATGAATTGAATGGCTTCTTGTTCATCAACTCATCATGCATGTTATAATAGTACATGAAATTTTTTTTTTTTTTAAAGTTTTCAGCAGTGCCAAACACCAAAACACCATCACAAACAAACAGCGCCGCAAACAAACAACGCTGGAAACACCAAAACAATCATTATAATCCAAAATTCAATTAAATCATCATTCAACTAAAAATTAACAACATAGAAACACTCAAGACACCAAGCGAAAAATATTCCATTTGAAAATCCAAACTCCAAGCTAAAAGACATTGTCATACCAAAAGTTCAAGTTTCCTTTACTTGTTTTGTGATATATACTGATACTGTGTGGCAAAGGGCTTTTCTTGGTTGTCTGAATCATGATGTGGTGCATTCCAAGAAATGGCAGTAATAAGTTTGTACCATTATCAGCAGTTGCTTATACCATACCTTATTTATCAAAGCAAAATAAAAACTCACACACAAAATTAAAAAAAAGGGTAAAAAATAAAAGATTTATTGAAAACTCATTTACTAACTCATCTGCTCAATTCCATGCATGTTATGAGATGATTGAAGCAAAACCAAATTAAACCGGAAGCAATAGTTACTTGAACAGAACAGCATAACAAGTAGCTCGACATAGAACACGATAAAAAATCATAAGAAACAGTGGAACCCTCGTGTCAGCATGAAAAACAACAAAAAGAGCCATAGAGTATTTGACGATTTTTTCATACAACATAAGAAACAATTGCCAAAAAAAAACCTCCAAATTATGTCAAAGAAGATTGAGGCTTTGCCTTCATAGTCGATAACACTCAATATGTGCAAAAGCATATTTCAGATGCCATGAAAAGGAAACTAGGGGAACCAATGCAAGTAAGAAGCAAACTAGTGGATGTATTTAGAATTCAGTGACTAAGACTGCAAAAAATATTGTACCAGTGGTAACAAAATCAGCTTACTATAATTTCTATCAGAACTTCTTTAACAAACCATCATAAAAAAAACCAACCATGTAGCATATACAACTAGTCATATTATAGGCCCACTCATTCTCAGCCCGATTAACAACGAATCTTGTAATCAAAACATCATATCAGAAAGATTTCGAAAATTTTTGAAATGTGTTCTACACCTAATACAAGAACAGAAACGAAAACTCTGTTCTCCTTGAATGGATACAAAACAACAGCAATGGAAAATTACATGAACAAAAACAGTGGAGGAGTTGTAATCAACTGCTTCCACAACCTTATAATCAGTTCAAAATTGTCATTTTTACTCTTCATTAACAGTTTAAAAATTTTGGTTTAAGCCTCTAATTTGTACTCCATTATAATTGAACTCAATGGTTTTGATTTCTTTACGCAAAGGGTTTCAAAAATCATGGAAATACCTGACCAATCCGAACCCTCCAATCGAACATCTTCCAGAACTGTCTCGATCAAATCTGGCGACCCCCGACTTGACGAACGGCTTATGATAATCCCCGACTCAACCCCCACCTCAATCGAACGGCTTCCAATAATCACCCACTTTGTACCCCGACTCGTGACACCCGGCTCGACAGCAACCGGCTTCGCGACCCCCGGACTCAACTACCATGGCGCGACCCCAACTTCGCGACCACCAGGGTGGAATCATTAGGGCACCGGTTTGTGGAAGATAACCGATTTGGGGGAGGATGGGTAGCGACAGCAAGGGTTTTCTTTGAGGGAGTGGTGAAATCGTTAGGGCATGGGGTTTGGGGGATAACCGATTTGAGGGAGGGGGTGGTGGGGGTCGGGAGAGGGAAGGGAGGAGGTGTAGGGTTTTTTGTACATAGATTTGTATGAGGGTATTTTAGGTATTTAGTATTTGTTAATTTAAATATTCATTATGGTATTTAGTGTATTGTTAAGGGCATTATTGTCCAAACTGGGGCGGTAGTTGAGGCGGTAACTAGTAATTCATTTTTTTAAAAAGGAACTTTTGTCAATTCCTCGCATCTTCATTTTCTTTCTCTCATGTGCTCTTTGTTGAGCCATTGGAGCCGTAGCAGCACATTGTGATAAGTTGCGCAAGGATTACAGGACGTTGCGCAAGGATACAGGAAGTTGCGCAAGGATTGCAGGACGTTGCGCAAGGACACGGGACGTTGCGCAGGAATTGCAGGACGTTGCGCAAGGACACGGGACGTTGCGCAGGAATTGCAGGACGTTGCGCAAGGACACGGGACGTTGCGCAGGAATTGCAGGACGTTGCGCAAAAATACGGGACGTTGCGCATGGTGCAAAATTGGAGCTGAATCAGTAAGGATGTCATAAGCTGCTACAATGAAGCTTTCTTAGCCTTTATTAAAGTCCAATGTTTTGTTGTAATTGTTGCAACCACATTGTGACAAATCTGTGAATTACTAAGGCAATAATGGACTGAGTTCATGAGGTTTGAAAGCATTTTATCTGGACAAAATCTCAGCAAGAAGCCGATGAATAAACTGAAGTGCTAAAATAAGAAGGAAGTGTACTGAAGGAGTTCTGAGATCATCTTTGAGCAAAGGTGTTGAATTAGAAGGAGAGAAGATCTGTACATCACCTGGAGGGACTCAATATATGCATGTACAGTGGAAGGAAACAAATTGGAGCAAAGAGGAACTTTGAATCAGCAGAAGAGAACAACTGAAGGCTGGAGAGCTAGAGCAGACACCTAAGAAGCTGAAGTCAAGGACGGCTGGTGAATCACACCTCAAACGCGCGACTCTAAAAGTCTCTCAAAGATTCAGAAGACGCAGGAGCATCATGTTGAAGTATCTAGCAATCCTGTGAGCGAGCAGAAATACAAAAGAATCAAGCAGTGCCCGATCAGAAGAACTGAAGAACTGCAGGAGCTACATGGATGGTTCTGAGTTGCTGGACAGAACGTTGTGACATGCTTAGCTAAACGTTGTGGCATGAGTGGATGAACGTTGTGACATGTTTGGCCGAACGTTGTGACATGCCTAGCTGAACGTTGCGGCATGCTTAGCTGGACGTTGTGACATGCGGAGCTGGACGTAAGTATCCTTGGTCAAGCTACTCGAGAAGTATGAAGGAGTACAGTCAACAATATGACATGGTAAGCAAGTTGCAACTCAAAAGTTTGAAAATGGATTATTTGAATCTTGAGCCGCCTTTCGTGTATGATGTGCTGACACACTGCACGGTAGGGCACAGTTTTTCTTCTGGGAAAAAGAAGATAGAGTGCGGAAGATAATAAAAAAAAAAAAAAAAAAACGAGCAGATGAGTAGGTGTGGTAGGTACAACAACTGCAGAACGGAGGATAAACCAAGAAGGGGCAAAAACAATTCAATAGGTAGGCACGAGAAGAAAAACAGAGAGAGAGATGAGCAACAGCCAAGATGTGTGCTGAACCGAATGAAACCGAGAAAAGGGAGAAGTAAAAGAGTGAGAGCTGCAAAAAGATGATATGAGAAATACAAGAGAGAAAGAAACAGTCAGCTGCACAAGGAGAAGCTGAAGCTTTGGAGAAGCAGAAGTCAAGGAGAAGAAGAAGCTGAGGAGGAGCAGAAAAAGGGAAGACTGAAACTAAGATCAAAGATGATGCAGAATCGGGAGAACTGACCCTGAGGTTGCAGCTTCAGGTGGTAAGCCTAGAACACTATCAAACGTCTTTCATTAAGTGATTTTGAAAGATATTTGTGTAGAAAAGGCAGTACAATAGAGATTTATATGTTGTTTTAGTTGATGAACTTGTAGAGGTAGTGAACATCAATGTGTTGAGCAGTGAGCTCTTGTTTATGTTGCTTACGGTCAGTGAGGCCAGAGCTGAATGATTCCGTGATAGTGAAGATTGACAGGAGTGAATCTGTCCGTGGATGTAGATCATTTGATCGAACCACGTAAAAATCCCCCGTGCACATTTACTGCTTTGAGTGTGTCTTGACTGGTGTGGTGTTCTCAAACTATAAGCTTGAATAGGAGTGTCGTGGTTGTGTAAGTGTTCCTTGAGTGAGTCCATCTAAGCCAAGAACGTGAGTTCAACAATAAGCTCTAACTGAGCTAACATTTGAGAGGGAATCCTTTAGTTGAAAGAAAAATTGATAAAGTGTTGATTCACCCCCCCCTCTCAACACTTGACACGATCCAACAATTGGTATCAGAGCGAGGTTCGCTTTTGTCAAGTGATTGTTGAAACTTAGAACCAGCAGTAGAAATGGAGAATCAAGCAACGACTGTTAAGGGAGTTCCTTATTTCGGTGGCCAAAATTTCCAGTTATGGAAAAAGAGAATGAGTGCTTATCTCTTAGCACAAGGCCTACAAGTACAAAGAGTAGTCTTGCATGGATTTACACCAACCGTAGATGAGGAGAATCCTACAGCTGCAGAAACTAAAAACTTAGAAGCTGATGGAAAGGCAAGGAATGCTCTATATGCAGCTCTGTCGGAAAAAGAGAACTTTAAAGTTATAGACTGTGTTACTGCTCATGAAATATGGATTAAACTGATTAATATTCATGAGGGAGACATCAAGGTTAAGGAGGCAAAATTGCAGGTTCTTAGAAGTAAGTTTGAAGGTCTTAAGATGGGAGAAGGTGAAAACATTGAGGACTTTCTAAACAGAGTTGTTGAATTAGTTAGCTCAATGAGGGGTCTGGGTGAGAGTGTTGGAGATTCCAATATAGTTAAAAAGGTTCTTAGATCCCTACCAGCAAGATATGATTCTAAGGTCTCTGCTATAGAGGAGAGGGACCTAGATAAAGTGACATTAGATGAGCTACAAAGCACCTTTGTAGCATATGAAATGAGGATTTCAAATTCAAAGGAGGAGACGTCAAAGGCAGTCAAGGAGATAGCATTTAAAACAAAACACTCAAGGAAGCTAAAGGAGGAAAGCAGTGAAGATGAAGCAGCAGACAGTGATCTTGAAAGAATGATGGTGCTGATTTCAAGGAGTTTCAGAGGCCAGACTGGAAAGTACAAGGGAAAGTTGCCCTTAAAATGCTTCAATTGTGGCAAAATAGGCCACTTTGCAAGCAAGTGCTTCATGAAGAACAAGAGAACAGAAGATGAGGAAGCTGACAAGCCATCAGACAGGTGGCCTGAGCAGAAAGGAAAGAAGAAGATGAGCTTCAAATCAAGAAAAGGGAAAGCTTACAGAAAACGGAGCTACCTGAGCAAGAAGAAAAATGATAGCTCTGAGGAGGATGAAGAGACTGATGTCTCAGACAGTGAAGATGAGTCTGAAGCTGAAGAGGAGACTCTCATGGTGATGAAATCTTCAACTGTTTCATTAAAGGAGGATGCTGAACTAGAGAACCAATCAGCTGATGCTGAAGAAGTGGATCTAGAGGAAGAACTGGAGTTTGCATACAACAAGATAGAGGAGCAGAAGAGATTGCACAAGAAGACAATGAAGACAATGAAGGAGATGGAAAAGGTCATCTTGAGCAGTCAAGAAGAAAACTCAATACTGGAGAATAGAGTAACTGAATTGGAGCAGGAACTGATTCTCATGCAAAATGAAGCTGAGGTTCACAAAAATTGTACAAGAGAAAAGATGGAACTTCAAAAGACATGTGAAACCTTGGTAGAAAAGCTAGATGCCACCACTGCCGAACTAGAGGATGCAACAAGAAAGATAGAAGATCTGCTGTCTCAACAAACTGTGATCAAAGCTGAAGAAATGACTGATGGAACTACTGTAGAATCAAAATTGAAAGGAAAGCTGGAGCTTCAGTCAAGCAAAACTGAGCCTGGTGAATTCTCAAGGAGCAAAGAAGTGGCTGCAAAAACTGAAGAAGCCACAAGGAAGTTAGATGAGTGCCTCAGCAAGCAGAGATCTCATTCAGAAGGGAAGAAAGGTCTTGGTTATGAAGGAGATCAAAAATCAGAAGGACAACCAGCTGCAACAACCAAGAAGACTGTTACCTTTGTCAAAGAAGGTTCAATTTGTGTTGCTGGTGTAAAGGCAGGAACTAGTTTTGTTGATGCTAAGAAGATGGAAATTTCTAATGGATCAAGAAAGTCTAATGAGCAAAATGAAAGACTGCACGAGCTGAGGGGGAGGCAATCTATGTATCAAAGAAGCCTGCTCAAAAGTAGAAGGCTGATTGCTGGAGTATGTTTCACCTGTGGAGAATCAGGTCACTATGCAGCAAATTGCTGGAGGAAGGCATTCTGGAGATTTGGAGGAAGAACAATGCAGTCAAGAAGGATCCCTGAAGCTGAAATCAGAAAAGGCCATATCATACAACCTGGAGAAGTGTATCAGAAATTGAATGTCTGGTGCAGATGCAGATTGCCAAATAAGAGAAGCAAGTGGTCTGAAGGAGTGAATAGCAGGAGAGCCCAGCCACTGCAACAAGCTACAAATAGAAGAAACTTTGCAGCAGGAACAAGAAGAAACCAAGCAGATTACGCAAGAAGAAATCAGTCTCTAATGCAGCCACTTAATCTGAGAAACAGATTTCAAATTTTTGAAGGGTTAGAAGAGAATGATCACTGGAGCTGCAGCAGGAGCAATCAGAGATTGAATGAACAGCAAGGCATACCAGCAGCAAGAAAAATTTGGAGGAAGAAACACAGATTTGAAGAAGCTTGCATTGCTGAAGTTGCACTGAAAACAAAAGCTAAGGAAGCCCAATGGATCATTGACAGTGGGTGCACAAGCCATATGACTGGAGACAAAACTCTACTGAGAAACACAAAAGAAGTTGAAAGAGGGTTTGTCAAGTTTGCAGATAAGAGTGGGTTAAAGATCAAGGCTGTTGGAGAAGCCACCATTGGATCAGAAAAGTTCAAATCTAAGGAGGTGCTGTTTGTAGAAGGGCTGAAGTACAACTTGCTGAGTGTAAGACAACTGTGTGACAATGGTTTCAAAGTAGACTTCTCAAAAAATGGCTGTTTCATCAAAGACTGCAAGACTGGAGAAATCATGGCCAAAGGAATAAGAGACAACAAGGATTTATACCTCATAGATGTGAAGGAAAAGTTGTGCATGCTAAGCAAAATGGATGAAAATACGCTTTGGCATTGCAGGCTTGGACATTTAAATCAAAAGAGCATGAGAAGCCTGGTGAAGTGCAATGCAGTGTTAAACCTCCCTGTACTAAAGAGGGACAACAGCACTTGTGACTCATGCCAAAAAGGGAAATTTGCAAAGCTTTCTCACAAGTCCAAGGAGCATAGAACCTCTAAGCCATTGGAGCTAGTTCACACTGATGTATGTGGACCAATGAAAAGAAAAGGTACAGGTAAAGAGATGTATTTCATTCTTTTTGTGGATGACTTCACTAGGATGATGTGCATCATGCACATGAAGCAAAAGAGTGAAGCCTTCAGCTGTTTCAAAAGATTTCAAAAACTGGCAGAAAACCAGCATGGAAGGAAGATCAAAGTTTTGAGATCAGATAATGGAGGAGAGTTTACCTCGCAGGAATTTGAAGAATACTTGGAGGAAATGGGAATCAAACATCAAGTCTCAAGTCCTCACACTCCCCAGCAAAATGGAGTTGTAGAGAGGAAAAATAGAAGTGTGATTGAGATGGCAAGAACCATGCTGTTGGAGCACAATACTCCAAAGCACTTCTGGAAGGAAGCCACAATGGCAGCTGTGCATGTACAAAATAGAACCATGTTGAGGCCAAACACTGAAAAGACACCATATGAACTTTGGTATGGTCACAAGCCAAATGTGAAGTACTTTAGAGTTTTTGGCAGCAAATGCTTCATCAAGAACAAGGAGCAAAGCCTTGGAAAATTTGAAGAGAGGGCTGATGAGGGCATTTTCCTTGGTTACTCAAATAAGAGCAAGGCTTACAAGGTTTATAACAAGAGGCTGGATAAGATTATGGAAAGCTATGATGTGAAAGTGGTTGAGGAAGTCAAGATGAAAGCCACTGATCCTGAAAATTTTCTGGATCACTTAGATGACTTAGAGAGCCAAGATGAGGCAGACCTGGAGCTGAAATCAGCTACTGAGGAGACTGATGCAGAAGGATCAGAGACAGAAGTTACAGAAGGCCTGGAAATAGCAAAAAGAAAGTACAACAAGAGAATTGACAAGATGCCTATCATTGGAGACCCCAAAGCTCCAGTAAGAACAAGAAGGCAACTGAAAAGTATGGTTGCAACTGCCCTACTGTCTCAAGTTGAGCCAAGGTCAATAGAGGAAGCCCTGGAGGACCAGTCATGGCTGCAAGCCATGAATGAAGAGCTGGACCAAATTGAGAAAAACCAAACTTGGGAGCTCGTGGATAGGCCAGCAAACAAAAATGTGATAGGCACAAAATGGGTGTTCAGGAACAAGTTGAATGAGGAAGGAAAGGTTGTAAAGAATAAGGCAAGGCTTGTGTGCAAAGGATACTCTCAAATTGAAGGAGTAGATGTGGATGAAACCTTTGCCCCAGTAGCAAGGCTTGAAGCCATAAGAATGTTTTTGGCAGTGGCTTCAGCAAGGAGTTACAAGGTCTTCCAAATGGATGTTAAATCTGCCTTCTTGAATGGAAATCTGGAAGAAGAAGTGTACATTGAGCAACCGGATGGTTTTCTAGTTTGTGAAGATGAAAACAAGGTGTGCAAGCTCAAAAAGGCACTGTATGGATTAAAACAAGCCCCAAGAGCATGGTACTCAAGGCTGGACAGTTACCTGAAGAATCTGAATTTCAGAAAAAGTTGCATAAATAGCAATCTATATGTCCTTGATGGAAAGGGTGGACAGTTAATAGCCATAGTCTATGTTGATGACATAATATTTGGAGGAGATAAGGAGCAGCTGTGCCATGAATTTGCTAGAAAGATGCAAGAAGAGTTTGAAATGTCCATGATAGGAGAGCTATCATTTTTCCTTGGACTACAGATTCATCAAAAAGCAACTGGAATTTTTATCTCTCAAACCAAGTATACCAAAGAAGTGCTGAAGAAATTTGGTATGACTGATGCTAAGCCAATGTCTACACCCATGGCAACTAACTGCAAGCTGAGCAAGGATGAAAAAGGAGCTGAAGCTGATCAAAGTCTATACAGAAGCATGATAGGAAGCTTATTGTACTTAACAGCAACAAGGCCTGATATTACCTTTGCTGTCTGCCAAGCTGCTAGATACCAGGCAAATCCAAAGAGTTCTCATATGATTGCACTAAAGAGGGTGCTAAGATACTTGCAAGGGACAGTAGATTATGGTCTGTGGTATGCAAGGAAAGGAAGCTTGGGATTAAGAAGCTTCACTGATGCTGATTGGGCAGGAAATGTTGATGACAGGAGATCCACTTCAGGAGGAGTATTCTTTCTTGGTAATAGATGTGTGAGCTGGTTAAGCAAGAAGCAAGAAAGTATAGCCTTAAGCACTGCTGAAGCCGAGTACATAGCAGCAACCAAGGCATGCACTCAAGCTATATGGATGAGATCTGAACTGCAAAATCTTAAAGAAGAAGTTCCCCTGCCACTGATAATTCTTTGTGACAACAAAAGTGCCATTGATTTGTCAAAGAATTCAGTGCAGCACTCGAGAGCCAAACATATAGAAATCAAGTATCACTTCATAAAGGACAAGGTTGAGAAAGGAGAAATTATGCTAGAGTATGTTCCCACAGCTAAACAAATAGCTGATGTAATGACAAAGCCTCTTCCAGCCGAGGTGTTTGAAACTTTGAGGATGCAAATGGGAGTGCAGTCCTTCTTCTCTTGCTGAATCAGTTGAGCATCCCCAAATCCCTTTGAAATTGGTTGTCAAAGGGGGAGAGATAGCCGCAGCAGCCGGCCAGACGCAGCAGTATTGTCCTTGGGAGAGAAGGACGTTGGAAAAGCTCTATGCAGGGGGAGCTTACTATGAAGAAGAATAAGGCTCAGGGGGAGCTTAGCACTGAGTTGACTGATTGGCTGCAAATGTGGTTGCCAACAATTCCAAAGGGGGAGATTGTTGAGCCATTGGAGCCGTAGCAGCACATTGTGATAAGTTGCGCAAGGATTACAGGACGTTGCGCAAGGATACAGGAAGTTGCGCAAGGATTGCAGGACGTTGCGCAAGGACACGGGACGTTGCGCAGGAATTGCAGGACGTTGCGCAAGGACACGGGACGTTGCGCAGGAATTGCAGGACGTTGCGCAAGGACACGGGACGTTGCGCAGGAATTGCAGGACGTTGCGCAAAAATACGGGACGTTGCGCATGGTGCAAAATTGGAGCTTAATCAGTAAGGATGTCATAAGCTGCTACAATGAAGCTTTCTTAGCCTTTATTAAAGTCCAATGTTTTGTTGTAATTGTTGCAACCACATTGTGACAAATCTGTGAATTACTAAGGCAATAATGGACTGAGTTCATGAGGTTTGAAAGCATTTTATCTGGACAAAATCTCAGCAAGAAGCCGATGAATAAACTGAAGTGCTAAAATAAGAAGGAAGTGTACTGAAGGAGTTCTGAGATCATCTTTGAGCAAAGGTGTTGAATTAGAAGGAGAGAAGATCTGTACATCACCTGGAGGGACTCAATATATGCATGTACAGTGGAAGGAAACAAATTGGAGCAAAGAGGAACTTTGAATCAGCAGAAGAGAACAACCGAAGGCTGGAGAGCTAGAGCAGACACCTAAGAAGCTGAAGTCAAGGACGGCTGGTGAATCACACCTCAAACGCGCGACTCTAAAAGTCTCTCAAAGATTCAGAAGACGCAGGAGCATCATGTTGAAGTATCTAGCAATCCTGTGAGCGAGCAGAAATACAAAAGAATCAAGCAGTGCCCGATCAGAAGAACTGAAGAACTGCAGGAGCTACATGGATGGTTCTGAGTTGCTGGACAGAACGTTGTGACATGCTTAGCTAAACGTTGTGGCATGAGTGGATGAACGTTGTGACATGTTTGGCCGAACGTTGTGACATGCCTAGCTGAACGTTGCGGCATGCTTAGCTGGACGTTGTGACATGCGGAGCTGGACGTAAGTATCCTTGGTCAAGCTACTCGAGAAGTATGAAGGAGTACAGTCAACAATATGACATGGTAAGCAAGTTGCAACTCAAAAGTTTGAAAATGGATTATTTGAATCTTGAGCCGCCTTTCGTGTATGATGTGCTGACACACTGCACGGTAGGGCACAGTTTTTCTTCTGGGAAAAAGAAGATAGAGTGCGGAAGATAATAAAAAAAAAAAAAAAAACGAGCAGATGAGTAGGTGTGGTAGGTACAACAACTGCAGAACGGAGGATAAACCAAGAAGGGGCAAAAACAATTCAATAGGTAGGCACGAGAAGAAAAACAGAGAGAGAGATGAGCAACAGCCAAGATGTGTGCTGAACCGAATGAAACCGAGAAAAGGGAGAAGTAAAAGAGTGAGAGCTGCAAAAAGATGATATGAGAAATACAAGAGAGAAAGAAACAGTCAGCTGCACAAGGAGAAGCTGAAGCTTTGGAGAAGCAGAAGTCAAGGAGAAGAAGAAGCTGAGGAGGAGCAGAAAAAGGGAAGACTGAAACTAAGATCAAAGATGATGCAGAATCGGGAGAACTGACCCTGAGGTTGCAGCTTCAGGTGGTAAGCCTAGAACACTATCAAACGTCTTTCATTAAGTGATTTTGAAAGATATTTGTGTAGAAAAGGCAGTACAATAGAGATTTATATGTTGTTTTAGTTGATGAACTTGTAGAGGTAGTGAACATCAATGTGTTGAGCAGTGAGCTCTTGTTTATGTTGCTTACGGTCAGTGAGGCCAGAGCTGAATGATTCCGTGATAGTGAAGATTGACAGGAGTGAATCTGTCCGTGGATGTAGATCATTTGATCGAACCACGTAAAAATCCCCCGTGCACATTTACTGCTTTGAGTGTGTCTTGACTGGTGTGGTGTTCTCAAACTATAAGCTTGAATAGGAGTGTCGTGGTTGTGTAAGTGTTCCTTGAGTGAGTCCATCTAAGCCAAGAACGTGAGTTCAACAATAAGCTCTAACTGAGCTAACATTTGAGAGGGAATCCTTTAGTTGAAAGAAAAATTGATAAAGTGTTGATTCACCCCCCCCTCTCAACACTTGACACGATCCAACAATTGGTATCAGAGCGAGGTTCGCTTTTGTCAAGTGATTGTTGAAACTTAGAACCAGCAGTAGAAATGGAGAATCAAGCAACGACTGTTAAGGGAGTTCCTTATTTCGGTGGCCAAAATTTCCAGTTATGGAAAAAGAGAATGAGTGCTTATCTCTTAGCACAAGGCCTACAAGTACAAAGAGTAGTCTTGCATGGATTTACACCAACCGTAGATGAGGAGAATCCTACAGCTGCAGAAACTAAAAACTTAGAAGCTGATGGAAAGGCAAGGAATGCTCTATATGCAGCTCTGTCGGAAAAAGAGAACTTTAAAGTTATAGACTGTGTTACTGCTCATGAAATATGGATTAAACTGATTAATATTCATGAGGGAGACATCAAGGTTAAGGAGGCAAAATTGCAGGTTCTTAGAAGTAAGTTTGAAGGTCTTAAGATGGGAGAAGGTGAAAACATTGAGGACTTTCTAAACAGAGTTGTTGAATTAGTTAGCTCAATGAGGGGTCTGGGTGAGAGTGTTGGAGATTCCAATATAGTTAAAAAGGTTCTTAGATCCCTACCAGCAAGATATGATTCTAAGGTCTCTGCTATAGAGGAGAGGGACCTAGATAAAGTGACATTAGATGAGCTACAAAGCACCTTTGTAGCATATGAAATGAGGATTTCAAATTCAAAGGAGGAGACGTCAAAGGCAGTCAAGGAGATAGCATTTAAAACAAAACACTCAAGGAAGCTAAAGGAGGAAAGCAGTGAAGATGAAGCAGCAGACAGTGATCTTGAAAGAATGATGGTGCTGATTTCAAGGAGTTTCAGAGGCCAGACTGGAAAGTACAAGGGAAAGTTGCCCTTAAAATGCTTCAATTGTGGCAAAATAGGCCACTTTGCAAGCAAGTGCTTCATGAAGAACAAGAGAACAGAAGATGAGGAAGCTGACAAGCCATCAGACAGGTGGCCTGAGCAGAAAGGAAAGAAGAAGATGAGCTTCAAATCAAGAAAAGGGAAAGCTTACAGAAAACGGAGCTACCTGAGCAAGAAGAAAAATGATAGCTCTGAGGAGGATGAAGAGACTGATGTCTCAGACAGTGAAGATGAGTCTGAAGCTGAAGAGGAGACTCTCATGGTGATGAAATCTTCAACTGTTTCATTAAAGGAGGATGCTGAACTAGAGAACCAATCAGCTGATGCTGAAGAAGTGGATCTAGAGGAAGAACTGGAGTTTGCATACAACAAGATAGAGGAGCAGAAGAGATTGCACAAGAAGACAATGAAGACAATGAAGGAGATGGAAAAGGTCATCTTGAGCAGTCAAGAAGAAAACTCAATACTGGAGAATAGAGTAACTGAATTGGAGCAGGAACTGATTCTCATGCAAAATGAAGCTGAGGTTCACAAAAATTGTACAAGAGAAAAGATGGAACTTCAAAAGACATGTGAAACCTTGGTAGAAAAGCTAGATGCCACCACTGCCGAACTAGAGGATGCAACAAGAAAGATAGAAGATCTGCTGTCTCAACAAACTGTGATCAAAGCTGAAGAAATGACTGATGGAACTACTGTAGAATCAAAATTGAAAGGAAAGCTGGAGCTTCAGTCAAGCAAAACTGAGCCTGGTGAATTCTCAAGGAGCAAAGAAGTGGCTGCAAAAACTGAAGAAGCCACAAGGAAGTTAGATGAGTGCCTCAGCAAGCAGAGATCTCATTCAGAAGGGAAGAAAGGTCTTGGTTATGAAGGAGATCAAAAATCAGAAGGACAACCAGCTGCAACAACCAAGAAGACTGTTACCTTTGTCAAAGAAGGTTCAATTTGTGTTGCTGGTGTAAAGGCAGGAACTAGTTTTGTTGATGCTAAGAAGATGGAAATTTCTAATGGATCAAGAAAGTCTAATGAGCAAAATGAAAGACTGCACGAGCTGAGGGGGAGGCAATCTATGTATCAAAGAAGCCTGCTCAAAAGTAGAAGGCTGATTGCTGGAGTATGTTTCACCTGTGGAGAATCAGGTCACTATGCAGCAAATTGCTGGAGGAAGGCATTCTGGAGATTTGGAGGAAGAACAATGCAGTCAAGAAGGATCCCTGAAGCTGAAATCAGAAAAGGCCATATCATACAACCTGGAGAAGTGTATCAGAAATTGAATGTCTGGTGCAGATGCAGATTGCCAAATAAGAGAAGCAAGTGGTCTGAAGGAGTGAATAGCAGGAGAGCCCAGCCACTGCAACAAGCTACAAATAGAAGAAACTTTGCAGCAGGAACAAGAAGAAACCAAGCAGATTACGCAAGAAGAAATCAGTCTCTAATGCAGCCACTTAATCTGAGAAACAGATTTCAAATTTTTGAAGGGTTAGAAGAGAATGATCACTGGAGCTGCAGCAGGAGCAATCAGAGATTGAATGAACAGCAAGGCATACCAGCAGCAAGAAAAATTTGGAGGAAGAAACACAGATTTGAAGAAGCTTGCATTGCTGAAGTTGCACTGAAAACAAAAGCTAAGGAAGCCCAATGGATCATTGACAGTGGGTGCACAAGCCATATGACTGGAGACAAAACTCTACTGAGAAACACAAAAGAAGTTGAAAGAGGGTTTGTCAAGTTTGCAGATAAGAGTGGGTTAAAGATCAAGGCTGTTGGAGAAGCCACCATTGGATCAGAAAAGTTCAAATCTAAGGAGGTGCTGTTTGTAGAAGGGCTGAAGTACAACTTGCTGAGTGTAAGACAACTGTGTGACAATGGTTTCAAAGTAGACTTCTCAAAAAATGGCTGTTTCATCAAAGACTGCAAGACTGGAGAAATCATGGCCAAAGGAATAAGAGACAACAAGGATTTATACCTCATAGATGTGAAGGAAAAGTTGTGCATGCTAAGCAAAATGGATGAAAATACGCTTTGGCATTGCAGGCTTGGACATTTAAATCAAAAGAGCATGAGAAGCCTGGTGAAGTGCAATGCAGTGTTAAACCTCCCTGTACTAAAGAGGGACAACAGCACTTGTGACTCATGCCAAAAAGGGAAATTTGCAAAGCTTTCTCACAAGTCCAAGGAGCATAGAACCTCTAAGCCATTGGAGCTAGTTCACACTGATGTATGTGGACCAATGAAAAGAAAAGGTACAGGTAAAGAGATGTATTTCATTCTTTTTGTGGATGACTTCACTAGGATGATGTGCATCATGCACATGAAGCAAAAGAGTGAAGCCTTCAGCTGTTTCAAAAGATTTCAAAAACTGGCAGAAAACCAGCATGGAAGGAAGATCAAAGTTTTGAGATCAGATAATGGAGGAGAGTTTACCTCGCAGGAATTTGAAGAATACTTGGAGGAAATGGGAATCAAACATCAAGTCTCAAGTCCTCACACTCCCCAGCAAAATGGAGTTGTAGAGAGGAAAAATAGAAGTGTGATTGAGATGGCAAGAACCATGCTGTTGGAGCACAATACTCCAAAGCACTTCTGGAAGGAAGCCACAATGGCAGCTGTGCATGTACAAAATAGAACCATGTTGAGGCCAAACACTGAAAAGACACCATATGAACTTTGGTATGGTCACAAGCCAAATGTGAAGTACTTTAGAGTTTTTGGCAGCAAATGCTTCATCAAGAACAAGGAGCAAAGCCTTGGAAAATTTGAAGAGAGGGCTGATGAGGGCATTTTCCTTGGTTACTCAAATAAGAGCAAGGCTTACAAGGTTTATAACAAGAGGCTGGATAAGATTATGGAAAGCTATGATGTGAAAGTGGTTGAGGAAGTCAAGATGAAAGCCACTGATCCTGAAAATTTTCTGGATCACTTAGATGACTTAGAGAGCCAAGATGAGGCAGACCTGGAGCTGAAATCAGCTACTGAGGAGACTGATGCAGAAGGATCAGAGACAGAAGTTACAGAAGGCCTGGAAATAGCAAAAAGAAAGTACAACAAGAGAATTGACAAGATGCCTATCATTGGAGACCCCAAAGCTCCAGTAAGAACAAGAAGGCAACTGAAAAGTATGGTTGCAACTGCCCTACTGTCTCAAGTTGAGCCAAGGTCAATAGAGGAAGCCCTGGAGGACCAGTCATGGCTGCAAGCCATGAATGAAGAGCTGGACCAAATTGAGAAAAACCAAACTTGGGAGCTCGTGGATAGGCCAGCAAACAAAAATGTGATAGGCACAAAATGGGTGTTCAGGAACAAGTTGAATGAGGAAGGAAAGGTTGTAAAGAATAAGGCAAGGCTTGTGTGCAAAGGATACTCTCAAATTGAAGGAGTAGATGTGGATGAAACCTTTGCCCCAGTAGCAAGGCTTGAAGCCATAAGAATGTTTTTGGCAGTGGCTTCAGCAAGGAGTTACAAGGTCTTCCAAATGGATGTTAAATCTGCCTTCTTGAATGGAAATCTGGAAGAAGAAGTGTACATTGAGCAACCGGATGGTTTTCTAGTTTGTGAAGATGAAAACAAGGTGTGCAAGCTCAAAAAGGCACTGTATGGATTAAAACAAGCCCCAAGAGCATGGTACTCAAGGCTGGACAGTTACCTGAAGAATCTGAATTTCAGAAAAAGTTGCATAAATAGCAATCTATATGTCCTTGATGGAAAGGGTGGACAGTTAATAGCCATAGTCTATGTTGATGACATAATATTTGGAGGAGATAAGGAGCAGCTGTGCCATGAATTTGCTAGAAAGATGCAAGAAGAGTTTGAAATGTCCATGATAGGAGAGCTATCATTTTTCCTTGGACTACAGATTCATCAAAAAGCAACTGGAATTTTTATCTCTCAAACCAAGTATACCAAAGAAGTGCTGAAGAAATTTGGTATGACTGATGCTAAGCCAATGTCTACACCCATGGCAACTAACTGCAAGCTGAGCAAGGATGAAAAAGGAGCTGAAGCTGATCAAAGTCTATACAGAAGCATGATAGGAAGCTTATTGTACTTAACAGCAACAAGGCCTGATATTACCTTTGCTGTCTGCCAAGCTGCTAGATACCAGGCAAATCCAAAGAGTTCTCATATGATTGCACTAAAGAGGGTGCTAAGATACTTGCAAGGGACAGTAGATTATGGTCTGTGGTATGCAAGGAAAGGAAGCTTGGGATTAAGAAGCTTCACTGATGCTGATTGGGCAGGAAATGTTGATGACAGGAGATCCACTTCAGGAGGAGTATTCTTTCTTGGTAATAGATGTGTGAGCTGGTTAAGCAAGAAGCAAGAAAGTATAGCCTTAAGCACTGCTGAAGCCGAGTACATAGCAGCAACCAAGGCATGCACTCAAGCTATATGGATGAGATCTGAACTGCAAAATCTTAAAGAAGAAGTTCCCCTGCCACTGATAATTCTTTGTGACAACAAAAGTGCCATTGATTTGTCAAAGAATTCAGTGCAGCACTCGAGAGCCAAACATATAGAAATCAAGTATCACTTCATAAAGGACAAGGTTGAGAAAGGAGAAATTATGCTAGAGTATGTTCCCACAGCTAAACAAATAGCTGATGTAATGACAAAGCCTCTTCCAGCCGAGGTGTTTGAAACTTTGAGGATGCAAATGGGAGTGCAGTCCTTCTTCTCTTGCTGAATCAGTTGAGCATCCCCAAATCCCTTTGAAATTGGTTGTCAAAGGGGGAGAGATAGCCGCAGCAGCCGGCCAGACGCAGCAGTATTGTCCTTGGGAGAGAAGGACGTTGGAAAAGCTCTATGCAGGGGGAGCTTACTATGAAGAAGAATAAGGCTCAGGGGGAGCTTAGCACTGAGTTGACTGATTGGCTGCAAATGTGGTTGCCAACAATTCCAAAGGGGGAGATTGTTGAGCCATTGGAGCCGTAGCAGCACATTGTGATAAGTTGCGCAAGGATTACAGGACGTTGCGCAAGGATACAGGAAGTTGCGCAAGGATTGCAGGACGTTGCGCAAGGACACGGGACGTTGCGCAGGAATTGCAGGACGTTGCGCAAGGACACGGGACGTTGCGCAGGAATTGCAGGACGTTGCGCAAGGACACGGGACGTTGCGCAGGAATTGCAGGACGTTGCGCAAAAATACGGGACGTTGCACATGGTGCAAAATTGGAGCTTAATCAGTAAGGATGTCATAAGCTGCTACAATGAAGCTTTCTTAGCCTTTATTAAAGTCCAATGTTTTGTTGTAATTGTTGCAACCACATTGTGACAAATCTGTGAATTACTAAGGCAATAATGGACTGAGTTCATGAGGTTTGAAAGCATTTTATCTGGACAAAATCTCAGCAAGAAGCCGATGAATAAACTGAAGTGCTAAAATAAGAAGGAAGTGTACTGAAGGAGTTCTGAGATCATCTTTGAGCAAAGGTGTTGAATTAGAAGGAGAGAAGATCTGTACATCACCTGGAGGGACTCAATATATGCATGTACAGTGGAAGGAAACAAATTGGAGCAAAGAGGAACTTTGAATCAGCAGAAGAGAACAACCGAAGGCTGGAGAGCTAGAGCAGACACCTAAGAAGCTGAAGTCAAGGACGGCTGGTGAATCACACCTCAAACGCGCGACTCTAAAAGTCTCTCAAAGATTCAGAAGACGCAGGAGCATCATGTTGAAGTATCTAGCAATCCTGTGAGCGAGCAGAAATACAAAAGAATCAAGCAGTGCCCGATCAGAAGAACTGAAGAACTGCAGGAGCTACATGGATGGTTCTGAGTTGCTGGACAGAACGTTGTGACATGCTTAGCTAAACGTTGTGGCATGAGTGGATGAACGTTGTGACATGTTTGGCCGAACGTTGTGACATGCCTAGCTGAACGTTGCGGCATGCTTAGCTGGACGTTGTGACATGCGGAGCTGGACGTAAGTATCCTTGGTCAAGCTACTCGAGAAGTATGAAGGAGTACAGTCAACAATATGACATGGTAAGCAAGTTGCAACTCAAAAGTTTGAAAATGGATTATTTGAATCTTGAGCCGCCTTTCGTGTATGATGTGCTGACACACTGCACGGTAGGGCACAGTTTTTCTTCTGGGAAAAAGAAGATAGAGTGCGGAAGATAATAAAAAAAAAAAAAAAAAACGAGCAGATGAGTAGGTGTGGTAGGTACAACAACTGCAGAACGGAGGATAAACCAAGAAGGGGCAAAAACAATTCAATAGGTAGGCACGAGAAGAAAAACAGAGAGAGAGATGAGCAACAGCCAAGATGTGTGCTGAACCGAACGAAACCGAGAAAAGGGAGAAGTAAAAGAGTGAGAGCTGCAAAAAGATGATATGAGAAATACAAGAGAGAAAGAAACAGTCAGCTGCACAAGGAGAAGCTGAAGCTTTGGAGAAGCAGAAGTCAAGGAGAAGAAGAAGCTGAGGAGGAGCAGAAAAAGGGAAGACTGAAACTAAGATCAAAGATGATGCAGAATCGGGAGAACTGACCCTGAGGTTGCAGCTTCAGGTGGTAAGCCTAGAACACTATCAAACGTCTTTCATTAAGTGATTTTGAAAGATATTTGTGTAGAAAAGGCAGTACAATAGAGATTTATATGTTGTTTTAGTTGATGAACTTGTAGAGGTAGTGAACATCAATGTGTTGAGCAGTGAGCTCTTGTTTATGTTGCTTACGGTCAGTGAGGCCAGAGCTGAATGATTCCGTGATAGTGAAGATTGACAGGAGTGAATCTGTCCGTGGATGTAGATCATTTGATCGAACCACGTAAAAATCCCCCGTGCACATTTACTGCTTTGAGTGTGTCTTGACTGGTGTGGTGTTCTCAAACTATAAGCTTGAACAGGAGTGTCGTGGTTGTGTAAGTGAACCCTCCTTGAGTGAGTCCATCTAAGCCAAGAACGTGAGTTCAACAATAAGCTCTAACTGAGCTAACATTTGAGAGGGAATCCTTTAGTTGAAAGAAAAATTGATAAAGTGTTGATTCACCCCCCCCTCTCAACACTTGACACGATCCAACACTCTTCTCCAGGTCTCCATTTTCTCTCTCCTCTATCATTACATATCGGTATAATTTAATACTTGAAATTGTTTGTTTTTGTTGTTATCCACTGCCCTCCCAATTCCTTCTTTGCGACCAGAAGTTAATAATCATTCTTCGCCAATCCGTCATCCTCTCATCCTTACAGTTTGGATAGCTAAAGATGTCTTCAATCAGTTGTAGTAACGGAGGTGTTAGCTCTCTCGATTTAGGAAAAAGGAATTACTTGTTACCGCCCCAATACTTTTCCTTTACCGCCTCAATTTGGACTAAAATACCCCTACAATACCCTCTCTCTTCCCTCATTTTATGTAAAAGGATATTTTTGTCAAAATCTATGGACTACCGCCCTAAAAAGTGAGGCGGTAACTAGTAACCCCTTAGGAAAATGGCACTCGGTAGTGTAATCTCTCTACTTTTGGAACTCGATAGGAAAACGAAACACATTACGGTGGTCAAAACTTTTAACTCCATCGAAATGGTCGTTGTGAAAGATTATCTGCCCAGGCCTAGCCAGAAATTCACTTTCGTGCTATGCATTCCAGAATCGGAATCTCTGGCCAGGCCTAGACGCTAGCACAATTGCTATTCCAACCCCTTTGAAATAACATTGCGCAGGATCTGGATTTGCACTTATTCAATTTACCACGCAACAAAAATTATTAATTAAGTGGAAACATAAGAATTACATATTGAAGCATACACTCAAGTGATTCTCTTGTATGCCTCAAGACTTTGCTTGTATGCTGTGTGGGCAGCAATCTAACCAGCAATTTGATCAGCTAATCACCACAATTCACATGCCAGAAAATTCTAGCACCACAGCACCTGGCACGTAAAATTAACTCACTGCCCGGACAGAGAGAAAACCACACACAAGCCGCCAAAAACTGAACAAATTTTGGCAGCCTTAAAGGCTTGTGAAATCCGATTTTAAGAGAGAGAAACTTTCTTCTCTAGGATTTTCTCTCTCTAAGTTTTCTTGTCTTGAAAACTTATGAATTGTATATTGTGGAATAGCTAATCCCTTGTCTATATATAGAGTTACAAGAGAGACCCCAAGTTGGTTTAGGATTGGTCTTCCTAATGGGTTTAAGTTATTAATTAGTTTCCAAATCTAATTAGGTAACCAATCTGATAGGATAAACCAAATCCTACTAGATTTTTCCAAATCTCTAGGATTTTCTAATTCTAATTGAAACTTAAGACTTAATTAATTAATTAATTAATTTCACTTTGTTAATTACTCAATTAACCTTTAGGAATAATTAATCAATTAATTAATTCTACTTATTCAATTAACCCATTACAAAATTAATCATACCACTAACGGATTAATTTTGGCACTACCATCCTACACCAGAATTGCTTTCGGAACAACTTAATTAATTTATATTCATAATCTCCCCACATCAAAGATATAGTGCTCGTTAATTTATTAATTTACTGATAAATTAATTAATTAACTTCTTTAATTCCGAGACTAGTACTACTCGACCTTTTTACTATACCGGACATAAGTCCACCGGTCGGGTTTAGTATAATAAACATTACGAGCTCATCTCGGGAGCACCTTAACCCCGGACGCACCAGTACATGATTTTCTTTCGACAAGCAGTAGCACACCAAACAACTAAACACACGCAACCAACCTACCGAGACTATTGGCCACAATTGACCTCACCATTAGCAGATCAAAGTACACTATGTCTAATCCTCATGCCCGCTTGAGACTAGGGATTAAGAGATAGAATACCAAGAGCGATTTGTCTATTAAATCAGTACAAGACAAATCATTCCTAATCGTCAAGTTCAATACGCCCCGGGCATATCTATTGATTCAATCAGTTTAGACAAACCATTTATCCGAATCACATAATAACCTAAACCGACAGTTTATCCAAAGCTGTCTCAGTTATGAACCTCCTTTATATATTATGTCTTTTTGTTGGTGTATGTGCCCTAATGAGGGCTATTTATGTAAATAAACTTTGAGGGTTATTTATATAAATAAGACATGTCGTTTGATTGATTATTTATCTGATGATTTAATTTCATGAATTTAATATTCTTGTGTATATTTAATTTCATGAAAACAATCCACCAAAAGAAACACTCCATGGACTGATAGATCATGAGTGATTCTTTTTGAGTATACTCGTACGTGGATCCTTCGACTAGAAATCACTGCATGGTCTTAGGTCACGTTAAGATATGTAGGTGAAGTGATGGGACTACAAATCTCTCTTAAGTGAGAGATGATATCCGGGCCACTTGATAGTGAACTGAGAAGTGCATGGCCATGCCCGAGAATTTATAATTGTTATCATTTGCTCGAATAGAATCAGTGTCACTGAGAGATCAAGTAAACGTTTAGCTTAATAAGGATGATGGTTCCATGCCTTATACTAAACGGGATATCGATGTAGAGGAGCGTACATAGTATGCTTAGAAAGGTTGCGTTGAATCATCATTCGACCATCTATTCTAAATTGAGTAGTCATCATGTCTTGCTAGAGGCCACTGATGATTTATGGATTAATCTATGAGATTAATTTATCCATTGTCAATTTGGAATGGACCTACAGGATTGCATGAAAGTGAGTTTGAAGATTTTTGACGGTAGTAGGTATAATTGTTATACTTAGAAGAATAATATTAAATTAAATAGTTTAATTAAATATTATTAAGAAGTGTTGGGGTATTAATTAATAGTTAATTAATTACTCAGGAAGAATTGAGATAGACGGACAAATCAAGGGACCTAGTTGTAATTGAGGTTCTAGATGTTGGTGTATGTGCCCTTTTGAGGGCTATTTATGTAAATAAACTTTGAGGGTTATTTATGTAATTAAGACATTTGTCGTTTGATTGATTATTTATCTGATGAGTTAATTTCATGTAATTATATTCTTATGCATATTGAATTTCATGAAATCGATCCGCCAAAAGAAACACTTCATGGACTGTTAGATCATGAGTGTTTCTTTTGAATAGTACTCATACGAGGATCCTTAGACCAGAAATCATTGCATAGTCTTAGGTGAATTATAGTATGCTTTGACATATGCCTAACGGGACCGTAACAGGTTGCCATGTACGGGTATGATTGGGTACACTATGAGTCACGCTAAGGTATGTAGGTGAAGTGATGGGACTACAAGTCTCTCTTAAATAAGAGATGATATCTTGGCCACTTGATAGTGAACTGAGAAGTGCATGGCTGTGCCCAAGAAATGATAAGGGGTATCATTTGCTTGATTAAGTTCAGTGTCACTAAGAGATCAAGTAAAACGTTTATCTATATAAGGATGATTGGTTCCATGCCTTATGCTAAACTGGATATCAATGTAGAGGACAGTACGTAGTTTACTCGGAAGGTTGTGTTGAATCACCATTCGACCCTCCATTCTGAATTGTGTAGTCATTATGTCTTGCTAGAGACCACTAATTATTTATGGATTAATTAATAAGATTATTTTATTCATTGTCAATTTGGAATGGGCCTACAGGATCGCACATAAGAGAGTTGATGATTCAGAATTAAATTGCCTGTAATAAGTATAAGAGTTATGCTTAAATAGATAATATTTAATTAAATGGTTTAATTAAATATTATTGAAGAGTTTTATGGTATTAATTAAAAGTTAATTAATTACCTGGGAAGAATTGAGTTGGGCTGACAAATCAAGGGACCTAATTGTGAATTAAGGTTCTTGACCCATCAGCCTGATCCATGGGTCAATGGGTTGATCCATGGTGTTGGTTAAACCCAACTCAGTAAATAATTATTAATTAATTATTAATTAATTAAATAATATTAATTTACTGTTACAGATAAGTCTGTACTCTTTTATAAAAGAGTAGAGGTATCTGTGTACTGAGGGGATTTTATTTTTTTAACTGATTTTCTGGTTTTGAAATGTGTGAAAATATTTTGAGAAAAACTTCTCTCTCTCTCTTCCAAAATTCTTCCACAGAAAAATGTTTTCTCTTTTACAGGCAATTTTGGCTAGCACCGGTTCTGAGAGACTCCAGTGCAAGAACGTAGAGGCAATTCGTGTGAATTGTTTGGTGGTGAACGCAATCTTCCCAAGGGATCCAGGCGACGAGCGCAACTTATTACGCTTCAAGGGTAAAACCTGATTCCATAGAATTTAGGCTATTCCGTAGCATAATTTAGGAAATTATGCATGCCTAAGATCCAACACTAGACCAATCAGTCTGATCCATGGGTAAATGGTTTGATCCATTGGTCAAGTAATCAGATTTCTTTTATAAAAGAGAATCTGTGAGAGAAAATTGAGGGAGAGATTTTAAAAACGGGAAAATAGTTTTCTAAAAATCTTTCTTCTCTTTTCTCTCTAGAAAAATTCTCTCTCTTCCAAAACAAAATTTCTTTACAGGAATTTTATACTAGCACCGAAGAGCTCCAGTGCCTGATTGTGAAGGACACTTCCGGGAAGTGCCAGAGAAAGATCAAACGCAATCTTCCCAAAAGGATCCAGGTGCGAGCGCAACCGATTACGCGTCGAGGGTAAGACCCCGGTTCTTATAGTTTAGGATATTCCACTGCGTTAATTTAGAATTAAATGCCTAAACACGATCCAACAGTGGTATCAGAGCAAGGTTGTTCAGTTTTAATTAAAATTGGGTTTTAATTAAAAGGAATAATTAAGAATTGGTAATGATGGAGGCATTAATATCTTTTTTCCGGTGCTATCAAGGGTTTTGTTTTGGTTTTGGAAACCATTCTCAAAAGGGAAATTAACATAAGTTTTTTTTTGGGAAAAACAGAAAGGGAAAGAAGAGTCGGGAAGGTCCCGGACATCATTTTTCCTTCTCCTTGCCTGCAGTTTTTCAAAACGGGATGGTTTCTTTTGTTTTGATTTTGGATTTCGGGGGTTTCTGGGTTAAAACTTGTGTCGGGAAAACTGATTTCAACGGAAAGGTTCCGGTGATTTTTTTTTCTGGATTTTCCTTGCCAGAAAACTGATTTGCCGAAAAAGGGAACAAAATGAATTTTGGTCGGGGGGTTTTGTCTTCAAAATTTCACCGAAAAACCATTCAGAAACTGGGTTTAGTTTTTGGTTTGACTCACCGAAAATCTTTCGGTTGAAATGGTGTAATCAAAAGAAATTGATTTGGGTCTGAGTCTTGAATCGGTTGGCCGAAATCGTTCCGCCTTTGTTTTGGTTAGAATTGAAAAGAATTGAAATTTGGGCTGCTGGTTGTTGTTGCTGGTTATTTTTTTTCTCGCAGGTTTTGGTTCGTCCGGAATCCGGTGAAGACGAAATCCATGTTGGCGGGCTGCTTCGGTTTCATCAAAGTGGCCACTGGATAGCGTCTGGGTTCAATTGACACCGGATTGAAGCAGCGGTGATAGTTGCCATTGTTTCTCCGTCATCAATCGGAGCCAAGAATCGCAGTTGTTGCCGCGGATTCTTCACCGGATGTGTCGGAAGAGTTTTTCTCTTCGTAAGCCGTCCAGGGAAAGCTCCGATCGCTACCAGAAATGTTCTGGTCTATGAGGCAGGTGACCTACGTGGGCCGAGGAAGACGATCGGAGGCTGGCGGCGGGCGGTTGAAGCCCTAGGGGTTAAAATTACCAAAATGCCCCCGCCGCAGCCTCAAACCCTAAAAATGCCATCAGTTTTAAAATTATTTTAAAATTGCATAGAGACCCCAGAAGTTTTATTTGCTTAAAACCCTAAGCCCGGGAATTTTTTTGATAAATTAGAGAACTGCCCCAAAAGTTTCAGAAAATAAATTTTCTAAGTTTTATGAATTTTATTATTATTTTATTTAATAAGATATTATTTAAATAATCTTATTAGATAAATATAGGATTAGATTTAGTTTAGAATTTTATCCTATATGTTTAGAATTTAAATTTGAATAATTATGTTAATTAGATTAGGATAATTAAAATTATTTAAATTTAAAATTTGAAATAATTATCTTATTAGACTAGGATAATTAATATAATTTAAAATTGAATAATTATCTTAATTAGATTAGGATAATTAATATTATTTAAATTTTAAATTTGGAAGATTATCTTAATTAGATAATTAGATAAGATTAAGATAATTATAAAAGATAAATAATTAATTAATTAGATTAATTAATTAGTTTAATTTTGAATTATTCATTTATTTATTTTATGATTTTTTATATATATATATATATTTAAATTGTTTAAATTTTATATGTGAAACATCATAATTATGACAAGCATGTTTATGCATCATTTTGACTAAATGAAAAATGAACAAAAGGGATTGATTAAAATTGATCATGACACGATCAATTTTAATTTTGTAATAGTTACACAATCCTTATATTTAATCGGTTTAAATTAAAACGGGCTTGTATGAGCATATGCATTTATGTGTTTTAAAGCATGAATTGGGCTTATTAAAGTTTTAAAAGTTGGGGCCTGCGAGCCATTTGAATTTGGGCCTGTGTGCCTTTTAAAATGATTATGTAATAGTTAGGCCCAAGAGAAGTTTCCAAGAGGAGTCCATAGTGGAGCCCAGGAACGGGAGCCCAACAAGGAAGGCCCGAACATGAAGTTTTATTATTTCAAATGGCCCTGTAATAGACTAGAGCCCAATTCATTGCTTTTATTCATTTTTATTTATTTGATATGCAAATGAATGTTAAAACGAAAATGCATGTTAAGCCGATCAAACTAAAATCCCAAAAACTCGAGTTGATTTTGCTTCCATATTTGGGGGCCCGCCAGAGCGTCGAACGTCTGTGGACTTGGAGAGCCCAAGGGCCTCAGGTTTTCTTAGTGCGGCGAGTTGTCACATAATAGGTGCCCAACTTTATCACTACCATTAATGAGTGGAAAAACTGTTTGGGTATTAGATGCTCAACTTTATCACAACCACTTGTTATGGAAAAACTGTGTGGGTATCGATTGATGTGATGCCTTGAGGGATGGTTTGACTTGGGAAAATTAATCCTAGCTTGACCCGATAAGTTGACTAGGGATTAATTTTGCAAAGATAGGATGGTATCAAACATTTGGAATGTTCATTCTATCACCGAAAAGTTGCATGGTATGCAATTGCAAAACGTTAAATTACATGGAATGTGATTTGAACGTTGCCTACCAAAAGAGCCCGATCCCTACGAAACTTGCCAAAGCAATACTGGGATTAACTTTTTGTGGATTTTCGGCCCACAATCTAGCACCATCACAAAATTGTTAGGGATTTCAATTTTGGCTATTGTGGAAAATATTTTAAAACTCATTCTAATATTTTGCATTTATTCCTTGTAGAAATGGCATCATCTAGCACAAATGTTATCTCAAACTTTACTCTAAGAAGTATATTGGATAAAGATAAATTGGTTGGACCAAACTTCTTAGATTGGGGAAGAAACTTGAGAATAGTTCTCAAGTAAGAAAGGAAGCTACATGTCTTAGAGACCGCTTTACCTGAACCACCACAAAATGCTTCGGCGACTGTTCAATGAGCATGGGATAAGCTAAAAAGTGACTCCGATGATGTGACTTGCTTGATGCTCGCATCGATGATGGCAAGCTTCAAAAGCAGTTCATGAATTCGGAAGCCTTCCGGATTTACGAGTCACTGACGGAGATGTTCCGTGAACAAGCCCGTAACGAAAGGTTCGTTATGATAAAAGCTTTGATTTCGTGTAAAATAGCGAAGGGTTCGTCAGTCAGCGCGCATTTGATTAAGATGAAAAGGTACATTGATACCCTAGAGTGATTGAATGCACCTCTTCCTAGGGATAGGAGCATTCCTCAGCTTCATGGCATGTTGAAGAACACTGAGCAGACCCTTCGGAAGGCAACACCAGTGTTGGTAGTAGAGAAAGGTAAAGGGAAGAGGAAGTTTAAAGGCAATGCCAAAGTTGGGCAGAATAAGAAAGCTCGCAGTAAGACTGCTTCCCAACCACAAACTCCTCCAGTTAAGACAATATCCAAAAAGGATGATACATGTCTCTTCTGCAAACAGAAGGGTCATTGGAAGAGAGACTGCAAAAAGTTTCTCGAAAGCAATCCTTCAGCTTCAGGTATCTTTGTTATAGAAATTAATCTTTCTATGTCCACCTCATGGGTATTAGATACTGGTTGTGCGGCTCACATTTGTACTAATGTGCAGGGACTCAAAAATAGAAGGGTGACAAAGAAAGGTGAAGTAGATCTTCGAGTGGGCAACGGGGCAAGAGTTGCTACTGTTGAAGTTGGAGATTATACCTTGTCTTTACCTTCTGGTTTAAATATCTAACTTGAAAATTGTTGTTATGTACCTACTTTGAGCAGAAATATTATTTCAGTTTCTGGTTTAGATAATAAAGGTTTTTGATTTATTATTGAGAATAATTCGTTATCTTTATATCAAAAAGATATTTTATACGGAGTTGCAAATATGTGTAACGGTCTGTATGTCTTGGATTTGACCCAAGAAAAACCAGTCTATAACATAAAAAAGAAAGCTAAATCGACCAAAAATGATTTAAGTCCAACATACCTTTGGCATTGTCGATTAGGCGATGCAAATGAAAAGCAAGTTCAAAAACTTCACAAGGATGGAGTGTTTGGGTCGTTTGATTTTGAATCATATAATACCTGTGAACCCTGCTTGCAAGGCAAAATGACAAAGAGTCCTTTCAACAAGAAAGGGGAAAGGACAAGTGAGCTATTGGCTCTAATACATATGGATGTATGTGAACCAATGAGCACACAAGTCAGAGGTGGATTTGAATACTTTGTGACTTTTACTGATGACTATAGTAGATATGGTTATGTCTACTTAATGAGGTATAAAAGTGGATAGAAGGATTAAGGTTATTCGCTCTGATCGAGGAGGTGAATACCTAAGTGATGAGTTCGATGGCTATCTAAAACAGTGTAGAATTGTTTCACAATTGACTCCACCGGGAACACCTCAATGGAATAGTGTATCTGAAAGGAGGAATCGTACCCTATTAGATATGGTTCGATCAATGATGGGCCAAGCAACTCTCCCTACATCCTTTTGGGGTTATACTCTCATTTCTGCTGCCTACTTATTAAACCGTATTCCATCTAAGGTAGTAGATAAGACTTCATATGAGATATGGATGGGTCAGAAGCCCTATATGTCCTATCTACAAGTTTCGGGATGTCAAGCTCATGTAAAACATTTATAAAGTAATAAGCTTGAAACTAAAACTGACAAATGCCTATTTGTGAGATATCCTAAAGAAACCAAAGGATATCAATTCTACAACCCAACTGAGAACAAAGTGTTCGCTGCTCGAGGAGCTACTTTCTTAGAGAAAGAATTTCTGTACAAGAAAGACAGTGTGAGTAGAATAAAACTCGGAGAAGTTCCAGAACCACAAGAGAATGTAGAATGATCTACAGAAACTCAGATGGAAGTTGACATAGAAACTCATGAAGATGAGCAACCTGAGTCAACAACACAAGAACCTAGAAGGTCTAGTAGATCTCGTCATGAACCCGAGAGATACGGATTTCTTGTGACTGACGATCAAGATTTGATCTTGGTGGACTCTGATTAGCCCACAACCTACAGACAGGTTTTAAAAAGTCCAGATTCAGATAAATGGCTACAAGCCATGGAAATCTGAAATGCAATCCATGAGGGACAATAAAGTGTGGACTTTGATTGACCCTCCTGTTCAGGCAAAGGTTGTCGATTACAAGTGGATTTTCAAGTTAAAACTTGGCGGGATCTTCAAGGCATGACTAGTGGCTAAAGGTTTCAAACAGACTCATGGTATAGACTATGATGAAACCTTTTTTCCTGTCGTGATGCTCAAGTCCATTCAGACTATGCTTGCCATAGCAGCATATTTTGACTATGAGGTATGGCAGATGGATTTTAAAATGGCTTTCCTGAATAGAAATCTACTCGAGGATGTTTATATGAAACAACCCAAGGGATACATCGATCAAAAGCATCCTAATCGAGTATGTAAGCTTTAGAGGTCCATCTATGGACTAAAGCAAGCATCTCGAAGGTGGAATCTTCGTTTTGATAAGGAAGTAAAAGGTTACAGATTCATCAAGAACGAAGATGAGCCTTGTGTTTACAAGAAGTTTAGTGGGAGCAAGATAGTTTTCATTGTCCTATATGTGAACGACATCCTACTCATAGGAAATGACATTCCCATGATCAAAGACATCAAACAATGGTTGGGGAGTGTATTTTCTATGAAAGACTTAGGGGAAGCAGAGACGATACTAGATATCAAGATCTATAGAGATAGGTCTAAAAGGCTTCTGGGACTAATTCAAGAAGGGTACATAGACAAGATATTGAAAAGATTCAATATGTCTAACTCGAAAAATGGTAAGGTACCATTTAGACATGGCCTTCTCTTGAAGAAAAACCAGGGTTCTTCAACAAGAGATGAGAGGTATACAATGAGTAGAGTCCCATATACTTTGGCAATAGGATCTATCATGTATGCCATGTTATGTACCCATCCGAATGTTGCACATGCACTTAGCATGACTAGCAGATACCAACAAGATCCAGGAATGGATCATTGGACTGTAGTCAAAGCAATCCTAAAGTACTTATGTAGAACTAAAGGATTAATGCTAGTGTGTGGAGGACAAGAACAGCTCATTGTACAAGGTTATACTGATGCTGCTTTCCAAACAGATCAAGATGACATAAAGTCACAATCAGGCTACGTGTTTAGTCTGAATGGCGGAGCGATAAGTTGGAAAAGCTCGATGTAAGATACCACAGCCAACTCTACAATAGAATCTGAGTATATTGCTGCATCAGATGCTGCAAAGGAAGCTGTTTGGTTGAGGAAGTTCGTGTCAGACATCGGAGTGATACCGAGTATCCAAGATCTGATAGAACTTTTTTGTGACAATAACGGGGTCATCGCACAAGCTAAGGAGACTCGGTCACACCAAAAGACCAAACATATACTTAGAAAATATCACCTCATTCGAGAGATCGTCGATCGAGGAGATGTTAAAGTATGCAAAATAGGGTCAGACGATAATGTAGCAGATCCTCTCACAAAAGCTCTACCGCAGTCAAAGTTTGATAGATATGTAATAGAGCTTGGTCTTAAACAGTTTATGACATAGCTCTTCAACGGGCAAGTGGGAGATTGTTAGTGTATGTGCCCTAATGAGGGTTATTTATGTAAATAAGATATATGTTGTTTGATTGATTATTTATCTGATGAGTTAATTTCATGAATGTAATATTCTTGTTCATATTTAATTTCATGAAAATAATCCGCCAAAAGAAACACTCCATGGACTGATAGATCATGAGTGATTCTTTTCGAGTATACTCGAACGTGGATCCTTAGACTAGAAATCACTGCAAGGTCTTAGGTGAATTGTGGTGTTCTTTGACATACGCCTAACGGGACTGTAACAGGTTGCCAAGTACGGGTATGATTGGGTACACTATGAGTCACATTAAGATATGTAGGTGAAGTGATGGGACCACAAATCTCTCTTAAGTGAGAGATGATATCCGGGCCACTTGATAATGAACTGAGAAGTGCATGGCCATGCCCGAGAATTGATAATTGTTATCATTTGCTTGAATAGAATCAGTGTCACTGAGAGATCAAGTAAACGTTTAGCTTAATAAGGATGATGGTTCCATGCCATATGCTAAATGGGATATCAATGTAGAGGACCATACATAGTATGCTTAGAAAGGTTGTGTTGAATCATCATTCGACCATCCATTCTAAATTGAGTAGTCATCATGTCTTGCTAGAGGCCACTGATGATTTATGGATTAATCTATGAGATTAATTTTTCCATTGTCAATTTGGAATGAACCTACAGGATTGCACGTAAGTGAGTTCGAAGATTCTTGACGGTACTAGGTATAATTGTTATACTTAGAAGAATAATATTAAATTAAATAGTTTAATTAAATATTATTAAGAAGTTTTGGGGTATTAATTAATAGTTAATTAATTACTCAGGAATAATTGAGATAGACTGACAAATCAAGGGACCTAGTTACAATTGAAGTTTTGGTATTCATTTGGGCATTTATTGTTGGGCTTCTGTTCGCAGGCTCCGTCTTGGACTTATTGAAATTACATAGATTTTGGGTATATCTAATTCTATTCTATTACATAGAAGTAAATAGGCTCACAGGCCCAAATTAAAACAATTTAAATAAAGCCCAATTCATGCATGAATAAACACAGAAAATGTAAGTGCTTCATACAAGCCTATTTTAATTAAGCCAACCAATTTTAAAGAATTGTGTAACTTTTACTCTATTAAAAGTGATCGTGTCATGATCAATTTTAATCAATCCCCTCGTTCATTCATTTTAGTCAAATGATGCATGAACATATTCACATAATTATGTATGCATTTCATAATTTAAACACTTTAAATTTGAAATCATAAATAAATCATGTAAAAATATAAATAAATAAATAAATAAACTAATCTCATTAATTAATTGTTTTATTTATTATCTAATTATCCCAATCTTATAAAGATAATTATTTAAAATTAAATTTTTAAATATTTTCTAATTATCCTAATATTATTAAGATAAATATTTTAAATTAAAATTTTAAATATTTTAATAAGATAAGAATTTCAAACCAAATTTAATACTATCTTTACTTTGATAAGATATTTACTTTATCCTAATTCAAAACTAGAATCTTATCAAATAATTTAAAATTAAAATATGATAAGAGATTTAATTTATCCAAAATCAAAATTAAAATCTTATCAAAACGGAAAAAATCACAAAACTCTTTTCTTGAAAATTTTAGGGCAATTTCGTAATTAAATAAAACATCAGGGCTTAGGGTTTTGAAGGAACAAAACTGTTGGGACTATTTTATAATTTTAAAAAGTTAAATTTTTGGCAGACTTGGGGCTTAAAGCAGTGGCAAGGGCATTTTGGTAATTTTAGCTAAAAACCAATAGGGTTTGCCTGCCGCAGCCACCTCCCCGGTCGTCTTCTCTGGTGAACTACCGGTTGTTCTTCCTGGTGAAAAATTGTCCCGGCATCTTCAATGAATGGCGAACTTGCCTTTCATCTCGACCAATTCTTCCCAGTGATCAAGGTCTTTTGAAGATCGAATAACAATCATCAATCTCTGAACACAAAAATTGATTCCCTCCAACGTGATATCCTAGCGAACACGGTTGTCCGATGCAAAGAACACAAAACCAAAACCTGCAAAAGCCCTGTGAAATCCAACCAAAAACCCCTTTACAATATACGAAAACTATCAGAATCATCCCAGTTTCAAAACTCGATCCCAAAACTTTGTTTTTCCGATCAAAATCAAACCAAAACCCAAAACCCTTATTTCTTTTAGTTCAAATCATTTTTCCGGTGAACCTTTTTTCAAAACCTCAGAAAACATACTTTTGAAATACTGGCAATCAAAACAATTTTGAAACCAAATACATTCGGAACTTTTTTTGGGAAAAATAGATAACAAAACCAATCAAAATTTCGAACCTAAAAGCCATGAAATTTGCTAGATCGGAACTCGCAATTTTTCGGCGAGATTCCAGCCGACCAGAACTATTCCAGCAGTCGACGCCACCTTCTCCAGCAGTTTCAAACATAATTTCAAGAAAAATATTTTTTTATTCCCAGCACGCACAAAAAAAAAATTTTTTGTCTAGCTTTCCAAAAGTATCAATTTCAACTGATCAATTAAAGGGAGAAAAAAAATCAAACGAATTATTTTTTAATTCTAACACTAAAATAAAGAGTCTGGCTCTGATACCACTGTTAGGATCTAGGCATGATTTTCAAGAATTTTTTAACATTGGATTCACGCCAATTTCATTTTAGTGTTTAATCAACCTATGTTCAAAACTATTAAAGCTCACCCTTGAAGCGTAATCGGTTGTCGCGTCAGGATCTTTGTTTGATATTAGTCCAGATCCTTCTGCTCCAAGTACGTTGATCACCATCACAAGTTCTTCCAAGTTCTTCCTTTGAAGAAACTCTCTACTCTCAAGCACCGGAGTTCTCTCAGAATCGGTGCTAGCCGTTCAAGTCTGCAGAGGAAAGAAACTCTGGAATAATTTTTGGTAAAACTATTTTCTGAAAATCGTGTTATTGACTCACGTATCTCCGGGATATACAAGAGTAATTTACACCAAATTAGTAACTTAATATTTAATAATATTATGTTACTTATTTGGGTTTTACCAAAATCATGGATCAACCCAACAACCCATGGATCAACCTGATGGGTCAAGAATCTCAATTACAATTAAGTCCCTTGATTTGTTAGCCTATCACAATTGTTTTTAGGTACTTAATTATCTCTTAATTAATACCACAGAACTTTTCAATAATATTTAATTAAACTATTTTATTAAATATTATTTATCTAAGTATAACATTTACACTTAGCGCAGGCATGATTACTTATTTTGTATCATCGAACACTCCTATGTGCGATCTTGTAGGCCCATTCCAAATTGACAATGGATAATTAAATCTAATTGATTAATCCATAAGTTGTTAGTGGTCTCTAGCAAGACATAATGACTACCCCATTCAGAATGGAGGGTCAAATGGTGGTTCAACACAACTTTCTGAGCATATTACGTACGATCCTCTATACTGATATCCCATGTAGCATAAGACATAGAACCATCATCATTATTTAGCTAAACGTTTACTTGATCTCTTAGTGACATTGAATTTTATCAAGCAAATGATAACACTTATCATTTTTTGGGCATGATCATGCACTTCTCAGTTCACTTTCAAGTGGCCAAAATATCATCTCTCATTTAAGAGAGACTTGTAGTCCCATCTCTTCACTCACATATCTTAGTGTGACACATAACATACCCAATCATATCGTACTTGGAAACCTATTACGGCCCCGTTAGGCGTATGTCAAAGCATACTACAGTTCACCTAAGACCATGTAGTGATTCCTAGTCTAAGGATCCCCGTATGAGTACTACTCAAAAGAATCACTCATGATCTAAGCAGTCCATGGAGTATTTCTTTTGGCGGATCGATTTCATGAATTCAAACATGCACAAGAATATTAGATTCATGAAATTAACTCATCTGATAAATAATCAATCAAACGACAAATGTCGATCTACATATATAGCCCTTAAATGGGCACATACACCAACAGACCATATAATCGTTCTAAGTCATGTTGAATAGGGTTGTGTTGCCTCTATGATGGGGGATAAATGTGGGTCAAGCTATGTGAGGATGGTTGCTACTATAGAGGGTTGTGATCACTTGATTATGTTGGATGGGGGAAGGAATCCCAATCATCTCTCTGATTCAAACTATATTTACTTTATTTCATGCTTAGATTAGTAGTAGTTTAGTTTAGTTTAATAACAACTCTTTCTGTGACCATAAATCAAGATCAGTAATTCTAGAACAAACATAAAGCTTGTGTGCTCTCTGTGGATTGATCCTTGAATACTCTACGACGGGATCCTTGATGTCCCTTAGTGTGGATTTAGATTTATAAATATTATCTTGGTGGTTTTCCATGCATCAACCATTCATGAGGTCCACTAGATTGAACTCTTCAGTAGCCCATAAAGGCAAAAGATATTATTTTGGGCTAAGTAAGGGCATGTTCTACAATTGTTGACATAATTCGGACAAGACAAGATCCAAAGAAATCTAAGATCAACAATAATTTTTTCAAGTTTCATTGAAGAGAGAATAACTTCAAATGCCATTGTATAATTAATATGTATTTAGGCCCAATTGTATTTTTTGCACTTCGTGTCTTTATTTATTTATTTTGAGACTTTTGGACTTTGAAGGGTTTTTATATTTTTTTTGGATTAGTTTTACCTTTCGAAGTCCAACGCGTAGGATAACTATTGGGTTGTAATCTTAAACCCTGATGTAAACGGTATAAGAATATAAAGAAATACATTAAGTAATAAATACCTCCCAAAAACGCACTCAAGGATTAAGTATAATCCCATCATTGTGTATAAAAGGTGCTGATACGAGGAACTTATGTGTCCATGGATATGTCTAAGCCTACGTGCTTATTGTTCTAACTAAGAAAACAAATAAGAAATAAGGGAATATTTTTGTTGCTTTACTTTTATTATTTTTTTGGTTTTGTTTTTCTCATTTATCAACTACACTAGAAAATAGAAAAGAAAAGTTATTAAAGAGAGATTTTGTCATGTTAAGGAGATAGAGGTGTGATCATGTTTAATTGATTAGGCAATAAGCTCTTTGTTCCAATCAAGTGATTTTTTTCCATGGGACTGATGAGGTACACGAAAACATAAGGTTAAGCCACAAGTACACCAATCAATAAATTTATAAAACCTCAATCCATACTCAGGGATCATAATTTCCTCTCATCGTGTAGTACATGAGTTGTTGATCCCACAGAGGGCATTGTGTGTTCATGATTGTGCCTATACCTAGGTGCTTATTTTTTGTACCTAAGAAAGCTAGAAAAGAGAAAAATCTTTTCATGTTCTTTTTCTCTTCTTCATTTTTTTTTTTTTTTTTTTTGTTATGGTTTTCTAATTTATCAACTAACATAGGGAAAGGAAAATAAAAGCTAATGAAGGGAGAATCTCATCAAGCCAAGGTGTGGAGAGGGACAGGACCGAAGTGAATGGGAACCTCCTCCTACTAGTTGTTAGATGCGGTAATCAGATTTGCAATTCTAAGGAATACTCCTAGCTATTCGCTCAATCTGCTAAGGCATAGAGCTATGACCCAAACCAGAGACATAGTTCATCGTAGTAAAAAGTAGCTATCCATTCACCCATCACATGATTGCGGTGGTGGAGGGTAGCTTCCACCTACGCTCTACTTCCTTGACCCAATTAAATGCTCCCTAGCACAGGGTTAACCATGTATTGCATGCACTATGTTCGTGCCGATTGTCGAAGACAAAGAAAAGGGGTTTATAAACCCACACCCTCAACCTAGTTTCACAAACACATAAATCAACCAAGTACCATGGTAGATTAACAACCCATAATGCAAAATATCAAGAAATTAATGAATAGAATCTAAGGTTATAGACTTCATCAAGAACATAAAAGCACAATCCACACCAAATGAAAACCCATGAATATACTCATATATAACATCAATCAATCTGTACAAAATAGGTGTTAAAATGTATAAATCTATTCTACAACAATATTAGATCTGTACAAAACATATAACCAAAGCAAAACAAAGAAAGAAAAAACTAGGGAGAGAATCCCCTAGGAATTTGAGGCTAATCCATGAATGAAAAATGCAAAATCTTCCCTAAATAGGGTATTTATAGGGCTTGAGGCCATCTGGGGTATTTGGGATATTTTGGGGAAAGTTTGGGCCGATTTTTTGAATGTGACAGCAAAACGGGACTTACTATTTGTATAACAAAATTACTATTTGTATAACAAAAAAGTGGGCAAGATTACATTTATATCCTTTATACCAAAACCTTTCAAAATTCAATTGAATTAAAATCCTTTACAAACATTGAAAACAAATTCAAATTGCCAATCAAAAGAAATCTTCGGCGAACTATACGCTTGGGCAGTTGCAATCTTCAAAATTAGATTGACATTCATCAAGAAATGGTAAATTTTCTACCCGTTATGTCTTTTTTTGACTGTCAGAACTAAAAACGCTACTGATTAGCATTATAGTTGGGCTCAAATGCAAAACAGAAGTGTTATGTAGTGTCAAAAATGTCAAAGCATGACGTTTTTTGTATACCACTTACGAAAATTGTAGCGAAAATGATGTCTCTATGTGAAATGTGTAGCGTTTTTTATATGGGTTATATGAAATATGTAACGTTTGATATGTGTTTTTCTTGGAAAGTGTAACGTTTTTCATGTACTATATATGAAAATTGTGGCATTTTTTATTCCAATTAAGTGAAATATGTTGCGTTTTTTATATTTGGAATATTTAAAGTGCAGCATTTCTATATGCTGAATGTAAAATGTGTAGCATTTTTTATATGTTACTTAGCAAATGTGCAGCGTTTTTGACATGGTTCATGTGAAATTTGTAGCATTTTTTATTATGGAATATGAAATGCATAGCGTTTTTGATATACTGTATTTTCAAATTGATGCATTTTGGATAGTCTTAATGTGTAATTTATAGCATTTTTTAACATACTGAATTTGCAATTTGAATATACAGGACGAGGATCCGGATATGACTACGCATGATAATTATGAGGAGGCTGAGGATGATGAGGATGACGAGGGGTGTGAGGAACAAGATATTGGAGCAGATCTTAGTGAATATTTTAGGATTGATAGGGATTTTGAAAGTGTGAACGAGGCATTTCTGTTTTGCATTCCTATAGCTAATAGCCTGAAGTTCGTGCTTTCTAAGCAAGGCGGAAATGACTCAACGTATTATTTTAGGTGCAGTTGATAGAAAGATCCATTGAAGGAGCCTCTCCGCACCATACGGATGAATACAAAAAGGTGCGGATGTAAATGCCCTTTCAAGTTGACTGTTAAGAAGGTTGTTGCTCATCGTTACAGTGTGCTTGTGACGCCAGGAGAAATGTCCACACACAATCATCCTGGTACGAATATCTTTCGTTATTGAATTTGTTATATTAATTTTATTGCTATTTAGCATTTACGTTTATTAACATTATTAATTTTTGTAGGTATAAGGCATCCATATGGGCACAAACAGTTGAGCCATTTTTTGAAAGAGTCAAAGGCTGAGGCTAAACGTATGCTTTCTTTCAATGTGGGGCCAAAATTCATTTGGGAAGCTATTCATCAACAGTTTCTCGAAGACAATGTAGACATAAGGAAGGTTTACAATTTGAAAGAAGAGATGAAGAAAGAGGAGATGGATGGTAGGAATATTGGGCAGCAATTTTTGCATTTGGCTCGTGAGAAGAAATATTATGTTCAGATTATCACGGATGAGGCCACTAATGTGATCACACATGCATTCATTGCTCATCCTACATCAATTCAGATGTTCAACAGATGGTATTGGGTTGTCGTGGTTGATTCAACATACAAGACTAACAAGTACAAAATGTCCGTCGTTGAGATGATTGGTATGACTCATACCAATAAGAACTTCAATATTGCTTTTGCAATTGTTAAGAATGAGACAAAAGAAACTTATGATTGAGTGATAAATAATCTGAGGGAATTGTTGCCTAGTAATGTGCCACCAAGTGTTGTTGTCTCAGATAGGGAGTTGGTTTTGATGCAGCCTATTAAGGATCATTTTCCATCTTGCCAACACTTGCTATGTCGGTGGCATATTGAGCATGATGTTGCTATTTGGTTGGACCTCAATTGACTGCACCCTTTGGCAAATCAAAGCATACGTTATCTAACACTCATGCCCGTCCCAATCTCGAGATCAAGAGATTAGAATACAAGCTAATTCAATCCTTAACTGGTCCTGCTCAATATGCCCTGGGCACATCCATATGATTTAATTAGTCTAGACAAACTAATTTTCGAATCATACGATAACCTATACCGATAGTATATTCAGACTATCTCAGTTATGAGAATTCTTTTTATATATCAATACTTTAACCAATGACGAGATCTACTGTGTCTTTTCACACCTCGTTATCTAGTTCTATGATATAATGGAACAAATTTAATACTGAAACAAAATGATATGTGAACTGTGGATATTAGTTTTTCATACAAGTGATAGCTTTTCAGTATTAAAATTGCTTAATTAATTCGACAAGGCTCAGGTTCAAATTCATTTTTCCCTGAACAGATCTAGGCTTATACTTATTTAATTTATTAAAACGATGCTCAAAGATTAAATCTTTAATTAAAGCGGAAAGTCTAAATATTATACCTTTGAAGTGAAATCCCAAACAAAAAGAAATCCAAAACTTTGGGCAAAATAAATCCACAAGAAATCCAAAGAATAACTCCAAACATCTCCGAATTAGTTTGGGCTAATGTCTACGGACTGGTCCAAGGTAACAAAGAAGAAATCCAAAGAAACCTGCTTCAAAAAAACCCAAAATTTGTAAAAACAGATTTAGCCCCGAAACTTTTAGGCCAAATCTGAAAACCCAATAAGTCACCAAACAGGATCCTATACACACATTAGATCTAGACTTTGGTGAACCCAAGGGAATGAGCCAAAGGATCAGTGCGAAGGAAGGATCAAAACCCACAAAAAGTGGCTGGATTTTGCTCCCCAAAAACCAACCGCCGGCCAAAAATTCCAAATTGTAGCACTGGTGATTTTGACGAAATCCGGGCAAAAAAATCCGATAAAAAAATGACTTAATTCATGGGTTTTCTTGGCTAATCGATCGGCTGGGTTTTTCGAAGAAGGAACCTCCAAAGTCGACTTTGAAAGAGAAGATTCAAGGAAAAATGAGAACTTCTCTTTCTATACTTAACTTTCTCACACTAGGCCAATAGCCACAAAGGTTTCTAATGTCTTGTAAGTTGCCTAACAAGGACTATTTATAGGGAGCTTCTAAGGAGACCTAATAGGCTTTTGAGTTGGGCCTTTTAGTTTGACTTTCATTGACCCCTTAGTCTTCCCTAGACTAGTCAACTCCAATCGAGCCTTTTGAATTAATTCTTTAACCCACTTCGTTAATTTAATTTAATCAAACCCTTAGGATTAATTAATTCACATAGAATTAATTTCTTAATCCACTTAGTCAATTAAATATTAATTAAACCTTTAGGATTAATTAATTCGCTTTGTCGATTAGTCAAATGCATAATTAGTCGTACCACTAACGGACCAAATATGGAACTACCACTCAAAAATGAATTTACATCGCGTCACTTTTATCTATTCTTCTATCTCCCCACATCAAAGATCTAGTGCTCATCGGTTCATCAATTTACTGACAAATTCATTCACCGACTTCTTAGTATCTGAGATTAGTACCACTCGACTTTCTTATTATACCGAACATAAAGTCCACCAACCGGGTTTAGTATAATAAACCTTACGAGCTCATCTTGGGAACATCATCAACCCGACGAACTGGTATGTGGATTTCTCTGACTAGCAACGCAATATAAGGAGCTAAACACCGCATATCTAACTTACCAAGGTATAGGCCTCAATTGACCCCACTTTTTGGCAAATCAAAGCATACAATATCTAACTCTCATGCCTGTCCCAATCTCGGGATTAAGAGATTAGAATACTAGGACCGAATTAACTACACCGATCAGTACAAGTTAATTCTATCCAAACTGGTCGTGCTCAATATGCCCCGAGCATATCCGTGTGATTCAATTAGTCTAGACAAACTAATTTCAAAATCACATGATAGCCTATACCGATAGTATGTTCAGACTATCTCAGTTACGAGCATACTTTTTATATATCAATACTTTAACCAATAACGAGATCTACTGTGTCTTTCCACACCCCGTTATCTAGTTCTATGATATAATGGAACAAATTTAATACTGAAACAAAATGATATGTCAACTGTGGATATCAGTTTTTCATACAAGCAATAGCTTTTCTATATTCAGATGAGGGTATTCAGTCCCAGTTGTCTGCACCTTGCACACCCAGTAGAATGGTGTAGCAGAGAGGAGGAACATGACACTTATGGATACGGTTAGGTCGAGGATGAGTTACAGTGAGTTGCCTATCTTATTTTGGGGATATACCTTAGAAATAGCATGTTTTATTATTAACCTTGTGTCATCTAAATCTGTGCCTTCGACTCCAGTAGAGTTGTGGACTAGGCGAAAGTCTAGTCTGAGACATCTTAGGATTTGGGGTTGTCCAGCACATGTGCTCGAGGCAGATGCAGGTAAGTTAGATGCGAGAACCAAGATTATGCTATTTAGAGGCTACCACAAAGGAACAAGAGGTGGTCTATTTTATAGTCCTCAGAATCAGAAGGTGGTGGTACGCACCAATGCAGATTTCTTGAGGAGAACTATGTTTTAGATCACAAGTCAAGCAGTAAGGTAGTATTGGAAGAGCTTAGAAATCAATCCATTATTCCAGATACACAAGTACAGGAAGAAACACCATAAGAGACTGCACACACTATAACAGATGATGCTCTTACACAGGCTGCACCTCATCGTAGTGGGAGGGTTGTCAGATAGCCTGAGAGGTACATGGGTTTGGGTGAGTCTTCCAACTTTATCCCTGGTGCCCATTAACCAGACCCAGTTAGCTACAATGAGGCTCTCTAGGATAAAAATACAGATTCTTGGAAGAGAGCCATGAATACTGAGATGGGTTCTATGGACTCAAATTAGGTCTGGGAGCTGGTAGACCTTCCCGATGGGTTTCGGCCTATTGGGTACAAATGGGTCTATAAGCGAAAGAGAGGATCTAACGGGAGGGTTGAGACCTTCAAGACTAGGCTTGTGGCGAAGGAGTATACTCAAAAAAAGGGTATTGATTATGAGGAGACCTTTTCCCCAGTAGCTATGCTTAAGTCGATCCGAATTCTCTTGGCCATAGCTGCTCATATGGATTATCAGATTTGGCAGATGGACGTCAAGACAGCTTTCCTTAATGGAAGTCTTGAGGAGACCATCTTTATGCAGGCTTGAGAGGTCCATTAGCCCTTTATCGTAGTGGGAGGGTTGTCAAACAACCTGAGAGGTACGTGGGCTTGGGACAATCTTAGGATTTTAATCCCTGGCGCTTATGAACCAGACCCAATGTCCGAATGAGCATTATGTATACCGAAGGCGTGATAGAAACTCAGTGATGTTTCTTGTACTTTAGGTAGATGATATTCTTCTTATTGGCAACAATATGAAGGTATTGTCAGACATAAAGGCATAGTCATTCAAGCAAGTTTGATATTAAAAATTTGAGAAAGGGTGGACATATCCTTGGGATCAAGATTATTCGAGATCGTAGGAGATGTTCACACACTTTCTCAGGATTTCTACATAGACATGAATCTGACTTGTTTTAACTTACAGAACTCTAACCTTGATCCCAAGGCTATATCCAGCCGCTCCCAAGTGTTGGAGTTGAATACATAAGCTATGCTTATGTTATACTTTTTCCCAGTAAAATATCGATTTATGTTTTGGTTATAATTTGTTGTGCATTGATTGTCCATTTATATTATATAATTAGATGATGAGGTGTCTTGTGTGATACAGTAGATCTCATCATTGGTTGAAAGACATAATATATAAATAAGGTTCGTAATCGAGACAGCTTTGGACAAACTGTTGGTTTAGGTTATTATGTGATTCAGATAATTGGTTTGTCTAAACTAATTGAATCATATAGATATGCCGGGGCGTATTGAACTTGACCTTTAGGAATGATTTGTCTTGTACTAATTTAATAGACAAATCATTCCTTGTATTCTATCTCTTAATACCTAGACTCGAGCGGGTATGAGGATTAGACATAGTGTACTTTGATCTGCAAATGGGTGAGGTCAATTGTGGCCAATAGTCTCGGTAGGTTGGGTGCGCGTGTTTAGTTACTTGGTGTGCTACTGGTTGTCGAAAGGAAACTATGTACCGGTGCGTCCGGGGTGATGGTGCTTCCGAGATGAGCTCGAAATGTTTATTATACTAAACCCGGCCGGTGGACTTATTTCCGGTATAGTAAAAAGGTCGAGTGGTACTAGTCTCGGAATTAAAGAAGTTTATTAATTAATTTATCAGTAAATTAATTTATAATTAACGAGCACTATATCTTTGATGTGGGGAGATAAATGAATATAATTTAATTAAGTTATTCCGGAAGCAATTCTGGTGTAGGATGGTAGTGCCAAAATTAATCCGTTAGTGGTATGAATTAATTTTGTAATGGGTTAATTGAATAGGTAGATTTAATTAATTAATTGGTTAATTATTCCTAAGGGTTAATTCAGTAATTAACAAAGTAGAATTATTTAATTAATTTCTAAGGGTTAATTAAGTAATTAACAAAGTGGAATTATTTAATTAATTAATTAAGTCTTAAGTTTCAATTGGAATTAGGAAATCCTAGAGATTAGGAAATCTAGCATGATTTGGTTTATCCTATCAGATTGGTTGCCTAATTGGATTTGGAAACTAATTCATTACCTAAACCCATTAGGAAGACCAATCCTAAACCAACTTAGGGTCTCTCTTCTAACTCTATAAATAGACAAGGGATTAGCTACACAATTATATAGATTCATAATTCAAGAATCTAGAGAGATAAAATCCTAGAGAGAGAAATTAATTTCTCAAGCTGAAAGTTGGATTTTCTTAAGCAAGTGGTGGCTGGTCTTTTGATTATTTTGGCCGAAAATTTGGCCTGATTTTACTAGCCCCATGTCTTGTTTTCTCTATTTCCGGGCAGTGCCTTTGCAATACGTGCTAGGTGCGGAGGTGCTGGATTTTTCTAGCAAGTGGAGTTGTGGTGATAGCTGATCAATTGACTTCTGGATTGTTGCCCACGCAACAAGAAGTCATAGTCTTGAGGCATACAAGAGAATCACCAGGTGCACGCTTCAAAGGTATTTTTCTAAGGTTCCGCTTTAATTAGAAATTTTTGTTGCGTGGTAAATCGAGCAAGTGCAAACCCAGATCCTATGTGGCAATCCTTTCAATTGGTATCAGAGCCTGGTTTTGGATTTTGGTACTTGTTCGATTTATTACATGGTTTATTTGCAGGTGGTTAAGAATCCCGACTATTATGGCTACGTTTGTATGGGCTTTAATTAAACTCTGGGATATGTCTAGATTTAATTTTATTATGAATGTTTATAATAGTATAACCACGTGCTGGAAGCCATGTAGGATTATATTAAATCTGTAGTAGGATTTTTTCTATGTAATTTCGATTATTTAATTTTCCTAGAAAGCCTTGTAGTAGCAAAAATGATTTTTGTAATCGAATGCGTTATGGTGGGCAAGTTAAATTCGTGGGTTTTGAGTTATCATTAATTCATAGAAACCCATAATGAATTACAAGAAGACCAAATAGTGTGGGAAAAATGAAGGAGGAGTTGGCGGCAGGAGGCGGCGCCGGCGACGATCGCCGGCAGCAGTCGCCACCAGCACCGGCAAGGCAGCAAAGGCCGCTGCCGTACGACACAGCATCTTGCTGTGCTAAGGAACGGCAGTAGTAGGCAGCAGCAGCGCTCAGCAGTTGCTGTGCGCAGCAGCTGATGCGTGCGGGCGCTGCAGGGCTGCGCACAAGCTGCGCGCACGACCCATGCAGGCTGTACGCGCACGCGCAGGGCACCCTGTTGGGCTTGCTGTGCGAGTGCGGCCCGTTCGGGCTGCATTTTGGCCCGTTTTTCCTCCAATTTTCATTTTTTGAAGTTTAAGACTCTTTCCATCGAGTGATGTGGTGGGACACGAGATCAAGGCAAATGATGGAAGCAATTAAAACCATAATAGTCGGGAAATTTATTTTACATATTTATTTCCTGTATTTATCGTTTCAATTTTTATGCTGTATTTTAGATGCATGAATTTAAAGCATGACTGTTTTGATTGCACATAACTTAGGTTAGTTAATTGCATGTTAAAACCGGAAAAACCCTCGATTTGGAAATCTAAATGGGTGCGGGTTGGTTTAATATTCCCATGGCCACCATTACGGGTTCATATGCGATGTGGGTGGACTTGCGCGTTGGCATTTGGGCCTTCCTCCATTCGGATAAGTCCAGCCCCGAGATCGCTAGACTTTGAACTTCTGAGTAAGATGACTAGAGCGAGTTTAACTAGGAGAAATGTGACACCCTTTCCATCTGAGGCGCACTATCCTGAGGTAACAAACTCAGAAGTCACGTAATGGCACACACTTATTGTACGATCTGCAGTATTCCTCCTGCGAGGTTACGCTGCTTATTTGTACGGCTGAAAACACCGACTATTAGCTACATTGATCAAAAGATCGTTGGTCAGATAGTGTAGTTAATGAACTTGGTTCTTCTCAAACGAATGTGGGTTAGCATAAACGTCCACACTGCGTGGCTTACGAGAATCCCGGTGGATGAGATACTGGTAGATTAAGATTATTGTTTTGAGGGAAGTCAATAATCAAATAGAATTTCATGTTTTCAAAATTCTAGGCTAAATAACTGAAACATTGTTTGTTTATTTTCCAGTTTAATCGATATGGCCTACAACCCCTTAGCTGCTGTTTTGAGAAAAAATAAATTAACTGGACCAAATTATGTCGATTGGAGTCGTAACTTGGACATTGGCCTTATGGCTGAGAGTACTCCTGTGAGAGATCATGTCATTAATGTGATTAGTAACATCAACAAGGTTGAGGTAGTGGGAGGCGAAATTGTTGGTCAAACCAAAGTCGATATTGTCCTCCGGAGCTTGCCTCAAAGCTATGAGTAGATTCGGTTGAACTACAACATAAGTAAGATGTTGAGTACTTCATCCGAGCTCTTGGCAGAGTTGGTGGCGACTAAAAGTCTTCTTCAAGAGAAGGAGCGAGCTTTAGTCGCAGTCGAAGCTTTAGAATCTTCTTCTGAGCCTGAGACTGGAAAGAAGAAGAGAAAGCTCGGGGGAGTAGCTAAAAAGGCACAAATTGCGCCAATGCAGATATTGCAAAGAAGAAGTCGAAAGACAAGTGCTTCAAGTGCAATAAGACGGGACATTGGAAATCGGTTTGTCCAAAGCTTAAACGTACGATAGTTTCTGCCCTAATTACTGAGACATGTTTAGCGGCGATTCCCACAGATACTTTGTGTGTGGATTCAGGTGCCACTGACCATGTTTGTAATTCTTTGCAAGGGTTCCAAGTAACCCAGAAGCTTAGAGAGGGCGAATTGGATATCTACTTGGGCGACACTACAAGAGTGTCAGTAGAAGCAGTGGGAGTAGTTACTTTGAATTTCGAGAATTCTAGTTTAGAGTTAGTTAATTGTCTTTATGTATGGAGTTTCAGAAAGAACCTTATTTCGGTTTCTAAACTCTTAAAAAACGGTTATAAGTTTGTTTTTTCTGATGAGTCTGTACTTATTAGAAGAAATGGGAAACTTATTTGTTCTGGTTCATTGGTTGACAATTTATCTGTGGTTAATTCTAACTCCCCTGTTGCACAAAACATAGAAGTAAATAGCTCAGGATCTAACATTAATAAGAGAAAGACACCTTCTGAAATGAATCAAACCTATCTTTAGCATCTCAGGCTAGGTCATATAAACCTTAGTAGGATTCAGAGGTTGGTCAATGATGGACCTTTAGGTTCATTAGATATATGCAACCTGTGAATCTTGCTTGGAAGGTAAAATGACCAAGAGACCTTTTAAGGCAAAAGGTTATAGAGCTAAAGAAGTATTAAAGTTGATTCATTCTGACTTGTGTGGACCTATGACGGTCCAGGCACGAGGGGGATTTGAGTATTTTGTGACGTTCATGGATGACTACTCTAGGTAAGGGTACATTTACCTAATGCGCACAGGTCTGAACGTTTTGACAAGTTCAAAGACTTTCGGGCAGATGTGGAGAAGCATCATGGTAAGAGTATCAAGACACTGCGTTCAGATCGTGGTGCGGAGTACCTGTCCCATGAATTTTGAGATTATCTCAGTGAGGTAGGAATTCAGTCTCAGTTGTTTGCACCTGGCACACCACAGCAGAATTGTGTAGCAGAAAGGAGGAATCGAACTTTTATGGAAATGGTTAGGTCCATGATGAGCTATAGTGATTTGCCAAGTTCGTTCTGGGGATATGCCTTAGAAACGGCAATGTATATTCTTAATTTTGTACCATCTAAAACCGTGCCATCAACCCCAGTAGAGTTGTGGAATGGGCGCAAGCCCAATCTAAGATATCTCAGAATTTGGGGCTGCCCTGCACATGTGCTTAAGGCAGTTACGGCTAAGTTAGATAAGAGAACAGAATTAATGCTGTTGGTAGGATATCCTAGGGGAACAAAATGTGGTCTATTCTATAGTCCTAAAGATCAAAAGGTGGTGGTAAGCACAAACGCTAGATGTTTAGAAGAGGACTATGTCTTAGACCACAAGCCCAAGAGTAAGATGGTACTAGAAGAGCTTAGATGACAAACTACTAATCCTGATACACCGGCACAAGTAGAAACACCACACACTGCACCTGAGATCACAGATAATGCACCTACACAGGTGGTGCCTCGTCGTAGTGGGGGGGGGGGTTGTAAGACAGCCCGACAGGTTCATTGGCATGGGAGAGGCTTCAGACCTAGTCCCAGGTGTGCCTGAACCTGACTCGGTTAACTACAATGAGGCTCTCCGAGATAAAGATGCAGAATCTTGGCATAAAGCAATAATATCCGAGATGGGGTCAATGGACCACAATCAAGTCTAGGAGCTTGTGGACCTGCCCGATGGATTCAAGCCCATTCGATGGAAGTGGGTCTACAAATGTAAGAGAGGACCTGACGGAAAGGTGGAAACCTTTAAAGCTAGGCTGGTGGCGAAGGGGTATACTCAGAAGGAGGGAATCGATTATGAGGAAACCTTCTCCCCGATAGCCATGCTTAAGTTGATCCGGATTCTCTTGGCCATAGATGCTCATTTGGATTATGAGATATGGCAGATGGATGTCAAGACAGCTTTCCTAAATGGAAGTCTTGAGGAAACCATCTTTATGCAGCAACCAGAAGGATTCATTAAACAGGCCAAAAGCATAAGGTTTGCAGGCTTAAGAGGTCTATTTATGGACTTAAGCAGGCATCCAGATCTTGGAACATTCGGTTTGATGAGGTAATCCAGTCCTTTGGATTTACTCAGTGTTCGGATGAGCAATGTGTGTATTGCAGACGTGATGGAAACTCAGTGGTGTTTCTTGTGCTTTACGTAGATGACATTCTATTGATTGGCAACAACAAGAAGGTGTTATCAGATGTAAAGGGATGGCTGTCCAAGCAGTTTAATATGAAGGACTTAGGGGAAGCGGGACATATCCTTGGGATCAAGATAATTCGAGATCGTAGGAAACGTTCGTTAACGCTCTCCCAAGCTTCATACATAGACACGATTCTGGCCCGTTTTAACATGCAGAACTCCAAGAAAGATTTTCTACCTTTCAGACACAGAGTGTTTCTATCTAAGAAATATTTCCTAAGACTTTTGATGAGATAGAGGCCATGAAGACAGTTCCGTATACTTCGGCAGTAGGAAGTCTCATGTATGTCATGTTGTGTACGAGGCCTGATATCTGTTATGCAGTTGGCATGGTAAACAGATATCAAAGTAACCCCGGGAAAGCTCATTGGGAGGCAGTAAAATGCATTCTCAAGTATTTGCGCATAACGAGGGACTAAGTTATGGTCTATCAGGCACCTAAGCTGGTACCCCGAGGTTACACAGATTCAGATTTCCAAGGCGACAGGGACAAGAGCAAGTCTACCTCAAGGTATGTGTTTACTCTAGGAGGTGGAGCCATAGTTTGGCAGAGTGTCAAGCAGAAATATATGGCGGACTCTACCATGGAGGCTGAGTACGTGAAAGATTTTTGGTAGGATCTGGGTTTGTACATGCTCGATTTACCACGCAACAAAAAATTCTAATAAAAGCGGAACTATAGAATAATACCTTTGAAGCGTGCACCTGGTGAATCTCTTGTATGCCTCAAGACTATGACTTCACGTTGTGTGGGCAACGAACTAGAAGTCAATTGATCAGCTACTCACCACAATCCACCTGCTAGAAAACACTAGCCCCGCAGCACCTGGCACGTACTATAAACGCACCGCCCGCAGAGAGAAAAAGCTATGCGCAGCTGGTATAATCCAAGGCCAAAATTTCAGCCACTAGAAACCCAAAAACCAGCTGCACACTTTCTTGAAAATTCGACTTGGAGAGAGAAACGTTTTCTCTCTCTAGAATTTTCTCTCTCTAGAAATCCTGTGGATTAATTGTGTTATTGTGTTAATCTGAATGACTGATCCCTTGTCTATTTATAGAGTTACAAGAGAGACTCCAAGTTGGTTTAGGATTGGTCTTCCTACTGGGTTTCTGTTTTCCTTCAATCCTATTCCTGGACTGATACAGATTCTGTTTCCTTCAATCCTGTTCCTGGACTGATACACTCCCAACTGTCACAGGGATTCACTTATCCCAATCCAGTTCCTGGGATGAATCACTCCCAACTGACACAGGGATTCACTTATCCCAAACCAGTTCCTGGGATGATTCACAACCAACTGACACAAGGATTAATTAATTTCTCAATTAATTAAATCTACCTTTGTCATTAACCCAGTACATAATTAATCGTACCACTAACGGATTAATTATGGCACTACCACCCTACACCAGAATTGCTTCCGGAACAACTTAATTAAATTATATTCATAATCTCCCCACATCAAAGATATAGTGCTCGTTAATTCATTAATTTACTGATAAATTAATTCATCAACTTCTTTAATATTCCGAGACTAGTACCACTCGACCTTTTTACTATACCGGACATAAGTCCACCGGCCGGGTTTAGAATAATAAACATTTCGAGCTCATCTCGGGAGCACCATCACCCCAGACGCACCGGTACATGGTTTCCTTTCGACAAGCAGCAGCACACCAAGTAACTAAACACGCGCACCCAACCTACCGAGATTATTGGCCACAATTGACCTCACCCTTTGGCAGATCAAAGTACACTATGTCTAATCCTCATGCCCGCTCGAGTCTAGGGATTTAGAGATAGAATACAAGGATCGATTTGTCTATTAAATCAGTACAAGACAAATCATTCCTAAGAGTCAAGTTCAATATGCCCCGGGCATATCTATATGATTCAATTAGTTTAGACAAACTAATTATCTGAATCACATAATAACCTAAACCGACAGTTTGTCCAAAGTTGTCTCGGTTACGAACCTCATTTATATATTATGTATTTCAACCAATGATAAGATCTACTGTGTCGCACCAGACACCTCATCATCTACTTACATAATATAAATGGACGATTAATGCACAACAAGATATGACTGAAACACAAATCGATATATTAAACTGGGAAACAGTACAATACAAACATAGCTTATGTATTCTACTCCAACAGTACGTTGCCGCATCAGAGGCAGTGAAAGAAGTAGTATGGCTCAAGAACTTCCTAGTGGACTTAGATATGATTCCTGGTTTGCAAAAGTCTATAACGGTGTATTGTGATAACAACGGTGCAGTAGCAAACTCGAAGGAACCACGAGCCCACAAGGCGAGTAAACATATACAACGCAAGTACCACCTGATACGAGACATCGTAAAGAGGGAAGACGTGGTCATGGCTAAGATAGCATCAGAAGATAACCTTGCAGATCCATTCACGAAAACATTGACTTCGAAAGTCTTTGAGGCTTACGTGGAGGGCATGGGAAATAGATACTTAGGAGAGCCATGACAGTTTTTCTAGATAAATAGCAGCAGAACGTATAGGAGTTGTATGTAGTTGTATACTTAAAGCACAGCTTAAGTATTAGTGGGAGATTGTTGGAGTTGAATACATAAGCTATGCTTGTGTTATACTTTTTCCCAGTAAAATATCGATTTATGTTTTGGTTATAATTTGTTGTGCATTAATTGTCCATTTATATTATGTAATTAGATGATGAGGTGTCTTGTGTAACACAGTAGATCTCATCATTGGTTGAAAGACATAATATATAAATAAGGTTCGTAACCGAGAAAGCTTTGGACAAACTGTCGGTTTAGGTTATTATGTGATTCAGATAATTGGTTTGTCTAAACTAATTGAATCATATAGATATACTCGGGGCGTATTAAACTTGACCTTTAAGAATGATTTGTCTTGTACAGATTTAATAGACAAATCGTTCCTTGTATTCTATCTCTTAATCCCTAGACTCGAGCGGGCATGAGAATCAGATATAGTGTACTTTGATCTGCCAATGGGTGAGGTCAATTGTGGCCAATAGTCTCGGTAGGTTGGGTGCGCGTGTTTAGTTACTTGGTGTGCTGCTGCTTGTCAAAAAGAAACCATGTACCAGTGCGTCCAACGTGATGGTGCTCCCGAGATGAGCTCAAAATGTTTATTATACTAAACCCGGCCGTTGGACTTATGTCCGGTATAGTAAAAAGGTCGAGTGGTACTAGTCTCGGAATTAAAGAAGTTAATTAATTAATTTATCAGCAAATTAATTTATAATTAACGAGCACTATATCTTTGATGTGGGGAGATAAATGAATATAATTTAACTAAGTTGTTCCGGAAGCAATTCTGGTATAGGATGGTAGTGTCAAAATTAATCCGTTAGTGGTACGATTAATTTTGTAATGGGTTAATTGAATAGGTAGATATAATTAATTAATTAATTGGTTAATTATTCCTAAGGGTTAATTCAGTAATTAACAAAGTGGAATTATTAAATTAATTCCTAAGGGTTAAGTAAGTAATTAACAAAGTGGAATTATTTAATTAATTGATTAAGTCTTAAGTTTCAATTTGAATTAGGAAATCCTAGAGATTAGGAAATCTAGTAGGATTTGGTTTATCCTATCAGATTGGTTGCCTAATTGGATTTGAAAACTAATTCATTACCTAAACCCATTAGGAAGACCAATATTAAACCAACTTGGAGTCTCTCTTGTAACTTTATAAATAGACAAGGGATTAGCTACACAATTATATAGATTCATAATTCAAGAATCTAGAGATATAAAATCCTAGAGAGAAAAATTAATTTCTCAAGCTGAAAGTCGGATTTTCTTAAGCAAGTGGCGCCTGGTTTTTTGATTATTTTGGCCAAAAATTTGGCCTGATTTTACTAGCCCCGTGTCTTGTTTTCTCTCTCTCCGGGCAGTGCGTTTGCAGTACGTGCTAGGTGCAGAGGTGCTGGATTTTTCTAGCAAGTGGAGTTGTGGTGATAGCTGATCAATTAACTTTTGGATTTTTGCCCACACAACAAGAAGTCATAGTCTTGAGGCATACAAGAGAATCACCAAGTGCACGCTTCAAAGGTATTTTTCTAAGGTTCCGCTTTAATTAGAAATTTTTGTTTCATGGTAAATCGAGCAACTGCAAACCCATATCCTATGTGGCAATCTTTTCACCAGTCCTTCAAATCAAATTTCTTGGATAACCACATCTTTACGTCTGACAACACTTTTTTATTGTTACCAATAAGTATAATGTCGTCTACGTAAATTACAAGAAACACCACTATGTTTTCATCACATCTACGATACATGCATTGCTCATCCAGACACTGAGTAAATCCAAATGACTGGATTACTTCATCAAATCGAATATTCCATGTCTGGATGTTTGTTTAAGTTCGTAAATGGACATTTTATACTTGCAAACCTTATGCTCTTGGCCTTCAGCAATGAATCCCTCTGGTTGTTGCATGAAGATGGTTTCCTCAAGACTTCCGTTAAGGAAAGCTGTCTTGACATCCATCAGCCAATTCTCATAATCTATATGAGCAGCTATGGCCAAGAGAATCCGGACCAACTTAAGCATAGCTATCGGGGAAAAGGTTTCCTCATAATCGATACCCTTTTTTTGAGTATACCCCTTCGCCACAAGCCTAGCTTTAAAGGTTTCAACCTTTCCGTCAGGTCCTCTCGTACGTTTATAGACCCACTTAGACATAATTGGTCGAAAACCATCAGGCAAGTCTAAAAGCTCCCAGACTTGATTAGAGCCCATTGACCTCATCTCAGACAACATTGCTTTCTGCTAAGAATCTGCATATTTATCTTGGTGTGCCTCATTATAGTTAACTGGGTCGAGTTCTTATTATACAGGGAAAAAATCAGTGGATGCTCCCAAGAACATGAACCTCTCGAGCTGTCTCACAACCCTCCCACTACGACAAGGTACTGCCTACAAAGGCGCGTCACTTGTAACAGGTTGTGCAGTATCTTGTGGTGTATCTACTTGTACTGGTGGCGTGGAAGTCGTGGGTTTCCCTCTAAGTTTCTCTAGTATGATCCTACTAACGGGCTTGTGATTTATAATAAAATCCGCCTAAAAAAATTTGGCATTAATGCTAACTATCACCTTATAATATTTAGGACTATAATGAAGGAAAATAGAACAAGCCCGGGCTAAATCGAAAACCTCACTTTCGTGCAATGCATTCCAGAATCGGAAGCTTTCGACCAAGCTTAGGCTCAAATTCATTTACCCACGAATGGATCTTGGCTTATACTTATTTAATTTATTAATCGGGACACAAAAGATTCGATCTTTAATCAAAGCGGAATTTAAAGATTATACCTTTTGTAGCGAAGTCCCTTGCCTAAAGAAAAATCCAATCTTTTACGCAATTTCCACAAGGAATCCGAAGAATGACTCCGATACAAATTCCGAAATAGTGTGGGCTATTGTCTACGGAGTTACCCATGGCGAATTGAAGAAATCCTAAGGAAATCCACTTCGAAATAACTCAAAATGCCCAAGAATTCTGCGCTAACAAGGAGCTGCCGCCAATAAATGATAACTTGCTTCGCAAAGAAATAATCTGACCGGTCGGAGATCTAGACACTAGCTCAAAGCTCTCGCCAAGCTAGCGGTTCACCACACCAGTCTGCAACCAAGACCCAGCGCCGCACAACAGAACAATCACCAGAGAACAGACCGCTCGATCTGGCCTGCGCAAACTGCCGATCAGCGCAAACTGCTGATCGCGATCTACAGTTCCGGCGGAAAAACTTCAGCAGCGGCGGCTGCTCCTGATTTAAATCGAGGGACCAATTAATGGGCAGAGTTAATCTCGAAGAAGAAAGATCCTAGCTGACTTCGAGGAGAAGATTCGAAGAAGAAGAACTTCTCACTCTAAGCTAGACTTTCTCACACTAGCCCTTTCTTGGCTATCAAGTTTCCTTATGTCTTGCTTGCCCAACAAGTTGTATTTATAAGGAGCTTCTAAGGAGACCTAATGGGCTCTCGAGTTAGGCCTTTTAATTTGACTTTCGTTGACCGCTAAGTCTTCCCGACTAATCAACTCCAATCGACCCATTTAAATTAATTTATTTAACCCACTTTGTTAATTTAATTTAATCGAACCCTTATAATTAATTAATTCAAAATAGAATTAATTTCTAAATTCACTTTGTCGATTAAATATTAATTAAACCTTTTGGATTAATTAATTTACCTTGTCGATTAGTCAAATGCATAATCAGTCGTACCACTAACGGACTAATTATGGAACTACCGCTCGAAAACAACTTTACATCGTGCCATTATATTTTATTCTATCTCTCCACATTAAAGATCAGCGCTCATCGGTTTATCAATTTACTGACAAATTAATTCACCGACTTCTTGGTTTCCGAGATTATTACCACTCGTCCTTTTATTATACAGAACATAAAGTTCACCGGCCGGGTTTAGTATAATAACCTTACGAGCTCATCTCGGGAGCACCATCAACTCGGTGAACCGGTACGTGGATTCCTCTGACTAGCAACGGTACGTAAGAAGCTAAACACGGCATACCCAACCTACCGAGGTATAGGCCTCAATCGACCGCACTCTTTGGCAAATCAAAGCACACGATATCCAACCATCACGCCCGTCCCAATCTCGGGATTGAGAGACGGAATACTAGGACCGAATTGACTACGCCGATCAGTATAAGTCAATTCTATCCAAACTGGTCGTGCTCAATATGCCTCGGGCATATCCGTGTGATTTAAACTAGTTTAGATAAACTAATTTCCAAACCACACAATAACCTATACCGATAGTATGTTCAGACTATCTCGGTTACGAGCATACTTTTTATATATCAATACTTTAACCAATAACGGTATCTACTGTGTCTGTCCACACCCCGTTATCTAGTTCTATGATATAAAGGAACAAATTTATACCGAAACAAAATGATATGTCAACTGTGGATATTAGTTTTTGATACAAGCCATAGCTTTTCTGTATTCAAAACTAACATATAAAATAAACCACTTTTCATTCCTCTGGGATAGCCTACAAACAACATTACTTCTGTTCTTGAATCTAACTTACCCGCATCTGCCTTAAGCACATGTGCAGGAGAACCTCAAATTCTGAGATGTCTTAGACTGGGCTTGCGCCCTGTCCATAGATCTATAGGGGTTGAAGGCACGGATTTAGATGGTACAAGATTTAGAATGTAAGCTGCTGTTTCTAAAGTGAAACCCCAACGAATTTGGAAATTCACTATAACTCATCATTGCTATTACCATTTCTATAAGAGTTCTATTCCTCCTCTCTACTACACCATTCTGTTGGGGTGTGCTAGGTGTAGATAATTGAGATTGAATTCCCACATCTAACAAGTAAGACTTAAATTCACCTGGAAGATATTCGCCACCACGATCTGATCGTATTGTCTTGATACACTTATCATGATGTTTCTCCACATTTGCCTGATACTCTTTGAACTTGTCTAAGCACTCAAACTTGTGGCGCATCGAGTAAATGTACCCGTATCTCGAGTAGTCATCTGTGAAAGTCACAAAATACTCAAAACCATCTCTTGTTTGAATTGACATAGGTGCACACAAGTCAGAATGAACCAACTTTAACACTTCTATGTCCCTATACCCCTTCGCCTTAAAAAGCCTCTTGGTCATCTTACGTTCTAAACAGGACTCGTACATCGAGTAGTTATCAACTTCCAACGAACCTAAAGGTCTATCGGCTACCAAACTCTGAATCCTACTAAGGTTAATGTTACCTTACCTAAGGTGCCAAAGATATGTTTGGTTCATCTCAGAAGGTTCTTTTCTCTTATTATGATTTAATGATGTATGAATTGTTGTTGCATGCATAACAGGAGAAGTTGGTTTTAAAATAAACAAATTGTCAACTAATGAACCATAACAAATAAGTTTCTCATTCTTTGTAACAAACACAAATTCATCTGAAAAAATAAACTTATAACCATCCTTCAAAGGTTTAGAAACTGAAATTAAATTCTTTCAAAAACTAGGAACATAATGAAAATTCTTTAAAACTACTGTAGAATTTCAAAAATTCAGCTATACTTCTCCCACTGCAACAACTGACACTTTCATAGCGTCGCCCAAGTAGACTTCCATCTCGCATTCTCTAAGCTTCCGAGTTACCTAAAACCCCTGCAAAGAATTATAAACACGATCAGTGGTTCCTGAGGCCACACACCAAGTATTTATGGGAATCACTGCTAAACATGTCTCAGTAATTAAAGAGGAAATAGTCGTACCTTGGTATTTTGGACAGTCCACCTTCTAATGTCCTATCTAACCGCACTTGAACCACTTACCTTTTGACTTCTTCTTTGCAATCCCCGGTTTAGGCGCAACTTGCGCCTTTTGAGCTTTCCCCTTGGACTTCTTCTTCCTCTTTCCAGCCTTAGGTGTGAAGGAGGAACCTGAAGCCTTAACTGTGACTAAAGCTTGCTTTTTCACCTGAAAAAGACCTTCAGCCAACACCAACTCTGCCAAGAGTTCGGATAACATATACACTCTCTGATTTATGTTATAGTTCAACCGAAACTGCTCAAAGCTTTGAGGCAAGCTCTAGAGGACGATATCGACCTATGTCTCAACATCAATTTCACCTCCCAATACCTCTATGTCGTTGATGATACTAATCATCTTAAGGATATGATCCATCACATGAGTGCCCTCAGCCATTTTGCTAGTCACTAGCTTTCTCACAACCATTTGTCTAGTTACACGATCTTGGTGACCAAACATTTGTCTCAAATAAGCCATCATGTCAAAAACAGAAATCATTGACTAATGTTGATGTTGCAGAACATTCGACATAAAAGCCAGAATGTAACACCACATCATCTCATCAGCATTTCTCCACCTCTGATAGGCTTCTCTTTCCTCTTCGGTCGACTCGTCAGTGAGCACAAATTTGTAATGTTCAGCCATTAGGAAAATATTCAAATTACATTTCCAATCGATATAATTTGGACCGGTGAGTTTGTTCTCTTTAAGTATAATCGCTAATGGATTAAACGCCATATTGATAATTGAAAAATTAAATAAACATAAAATGTTTTAGAAAAGAAACTAAATACATTCGGAAATATTGACTCCCTCAAACAATATAATTAATTTAATCTACTGACATATCGTTCACCAGGATTCACGCAAGTCACGATACTGTGAACATTTACATTAGCCCACATTTGTTTGAGAAGAACCTAGTTCATTAATCTCATTATCTGGACAAACAACATATTAACCAATAAGACTAACAGTCGGTGCTTTTAGCCGTACACAAAAGTAGCGTTACATCGATAGGAGGAATACTACAAATTGTACACTAAATGCATGCCATCACGTGACCTCTAAGTTCATTACCTCATATAGTGCGCCTCAGATAGAAAAGGTATCGCAGTTTTCCAGTTTAACTCACTATAGTCATCTTCTTAGAAATTCATTCTAGTAATACACAGATTTGACTCATCTGATATGGAGGAAGGCCCTAATACCAACGCATAAGTCAAGCCACATCACTAATGAATCCGTAATGGAGGCCATGAGATTATTAACCAACCCGCTCCCACTTAGATTCTTAAAACGAAGATTTTTTTGGTTTTAACATGCCATTAACTATCCGAAGTTATACGCATTCTAAAACCTATGTTTTAATCATGCATAAAATAAAGCATAAATTAAAACATGCATCCAAAACAATAAATGCATAAATAAATTTCTTGACTATTATGGTTTTCAAAATTGGATGTCACTTCCATCTGATACCTTGTTTGCTTTTCCCGTCACATCACTCTGATGGATTGAGTCTTGGCTCGAAGATCTCAGAGCAACTCTGGAAAACCACGTCAGAACAGCACCTGCACGACACCACAAAAAAGCATCGTGCAGAGGCCGTAAGTAGACTGCGATGTGGCCATGACATCGCGGTCTGCGCTGAGTCGCTTCAACGACGTCGCTTGTTTATGTGTTTCCTGCTCCTCTTCCACTCGTTATTTGGTCTTCTTGCAATTCACCTGGTTTTTCTCAGTTTTCTGCACAATCCTTGAGCGTACGGCAGTCCACTGTTGCGCCCTGGTGCACCCAGCACCGAAAACTTGTGGTGCTGCACCAGTGCTTGTTGCGCGCGTCGTGCGCGTAGCGGTGTTCCCTCTACCGGCGGTCTCTGCCGGTAACCTGCCCCGTTTGGTTCCTTAGTAATCTATCCTGCTCTCACTTTGTTATTTGGTATTCTTGTAATTCATTCTGGGTTTTATGGGTTTTCTACGAATTAATGATAAACCAAAACTCGTGAAATCAAATCGCCCACCATAACGTCTTCGATTACATAAAACTTTCCAACTACATGGCTTCTAGGAAAATAAAATCGAAAATGACATAGAAAAAATCCTACTATAGATTTGATCTAATCCTACAAGCTTCCAGCACGTGATTTTACTATTACAAGCATTCATAAAAAAAACAACCTGGACATGTCCCGGGGTTTAATTAAAACATACAAACGCAACCATAATAGCAAGGATTTCTAAACCACCTACAAACAAAATCATGTAACAAATCGAACAAGCATAAAGCCAAAACCATCACTCTGATACCAATTGAAAGAATAACTGTCGGGCCCGGTCAAAAATTCACTTTCGTGCTATGCATTCCATAATTGAAATTTTTGACCAGGCCTATGAAGGAAAACTGAACAAGCCCGGGCTAAATCGAAAAACTCACTTTCGTGCAATGCATTCCAGAATCGGAAGCTTTCGACCAAGCTCAGGCTCAAATTAGTTTACCCATGAATGGATCTAGGCTTATACTTATTTAATATATTAATCGGGACACAAAAGATTCGATCTTTAATTAAAGCGGAATGTTTAAAGATACTACCTTTTGAAGCGAAGTCCCTTGCCGAAAGAAAAAACCAATCTTTGTTGTGATTCCAATAGAAATCCACTAGATATCTCCAAGAACACTTCGAATATTGCGTGGGCAATAATCTATCGAAGCTTACTTGCTTATCCCACGAAAACCCACCAGGAAATTTCTTGAATCGAATTATAATCAACCCAAAAACTGATCGCACTTCAATAAAACTGCTGCCATAAAACCCACCGCCAACAGCCCGATTTGCCTACTGAAAAACACCAACCAGTCGTCGAAAATCACACCACTCCAGCCGTGATCTAGACAGCTCCAGCAGCGGATCACCAAGGAAGAGATCGACGCTGCCAAAGCCGAATCAAATGCGTTGGAATGAGGTGAAAACTAGCGCCGGAATCCTGGGCTAGCGGCGGGTAAAATGAGCAGCCAAAAAGAAACCAGCAGTTCGGGCAAGGAGAAAATTAATCCAACTAGAAAGTTGTGAGCTTTGGGATGAATTCAATCCAATAAGTAAGAAATCTAGTTCGTTTGTGAAAGATAACTTCAAGAAGAAGCAGTTCTCTCTCTTGAACTTTCTTACTCTAAAAGGGGCAAGACTTGTCTTGCAAGAATTTCCTTAGCTTTCTTTGGTCTCAAGTTATTCTATTTATAGGAGCTCTCGTGGAGACCTAATGGGCTCTCGAGTTAGGCCTTTTAATTTGACTTTCGTTGACCGCTAAGTCTTCCCGACTAATCAACTCCAATCGACACATTTAAATTAATTTATTTAATCCACTTTCTTAATTTAATTTAATCGAACCCTTAGAAATAATTAATTCAAAATAGAATTAATTTCTAAATTCACTTTGTCGATTAAATATTAATTAAACCTTTTGGATTAATTAATTTACCTTGTCGATTACTCAAATGCATAATCGGTCGTACCACTAACGGACCAATTATGGAACTACCGCTCGAAAACGACTTTACATCGCGCCATTATATTTTATTCTATCTCCCCACATTAAAGATCTAGCGCTCATCGGTTTATTAATTTACTGACAAATTAATTCACTGACTTCTTGGTTTCCGAGATTAGTACCACTCGTCCTTTTATTATACCAAACATAAAGTTCACCAGTCGGGTTTAGTATAATAACCTTACAAGCTCATCTCGGGAGCACCATCAACCCGGTAAACCGGTACGTGGATTTTTCCGACTAGCAATGGCACGTAAGAAGCTAAACACCGCATACCCAACCTACCGAGGTATAGGCCTCAATCGACCGCACTCTTTGGCAAATCAAAGCATACGATATCCAACCCTCACACCCGTCCCAGTCTCGGGATTGAGAGACGGAATACTAGGACCGAATTGACTACGCCGATCAGTATAAGTCAATTCTATCCAAACTGGTCGTGCTCAATATGCCCCGGGCATATCCGTGTGATTTAAACTAGTTTAGATAAACTAATTTCCAAACCACACAATAACCTATACCGATAGTATGTTCAGACTATCTCGGTTACGAGCATACTTTTTATATATCAATACTTTAACCAATAACGGTATCTACTGTGTCTGTCCACACCCCGTTATCTAGTTCTATGATATAAAGGAACAAATTTATACCGAAACAAAATGATATGTCAACTGTGGATATTAGTTTTTGATACAAGCCATAGCTTTTCTGTATTCAAAACTAACAATCTCCCACTAATACTCAAAGCTATGCAAAGAAGTACAAAAACTGTCAAACCTACTATTACACTGCTGTCATAATGAAATCTCCAGAACACCTTTAAGCTCACTCACATGGCTCTCTCAAGAATCTGACTCCCATGCCCTCCACATGTCTCTCCAAGACCTTTGGGGTCAATGGCTTGGTGAAAGGATCTGCAAGGTTGTCATCTGAAGCTATAATGGCCACGATCACGTCTCCCCTCTTTACGATCTCTCGTATCAGGTGGTACTTGCGCTCTATGTGTTTACTCGCCTTATGGGCTCGTGGTTCCCTCGAGTTAGCAACTGCACCATTGTTATCACAATAAACTGTGGTAGACCTAGGCAACTCAGGAACCACATCTAAGTCCATCAGGAAGCTCCTAAGCCATACAGCCTCTTTCGATGCCTCTGAAGCGGCAACATACTCGGCCTCCATGGTAGAGTCCGCCACACATTTCTGCTTGACACTCTTCCATACTATGGCTCCACCTCCTAGAGTAAACACAAACCCAGAGGTAGACTTACTCTTGTTCAAATCACCTTGAAAGTCCGAATCTGTGTAACCCAATGGTACAAGCTCCTGCGCTCTATAAACTAGGACATAATCTCTCGTCCTGCGCAAGTACTTGAGAATGCATTTTACTGCCTCCCAGTGAGCCTTCCCAGGATTACTCTGATATCTACTAACCATGCCAACGGCAAAGTAAATATCAGGCCTCGTGCACAACATAGCATACATGAGGCTACCCACTGCAGAAGCATAGGGTACCCCCTTCATGGCATCTATCTCCTCAGTAGTCTTAGGACACTGCTCCTTAGACAAATGCACTCCATGCCTGAAAGGTAGTGAACCCTTCTTGGAGTTATGCATGTTAAAACGAGCCAGAATCGTATCTATGTAGGATGCCTGAGAGAGAGTCAGAGAACGTCTCCTACGATCTCGAATAATCTTAATCCCAAGGATATGTCCAGCCTCTCCCAAATCCTTCATATCGAATTGCCTGGACAACCATGCCTTTACGTCTGACAACACTTTCTTACTGTTGCCAATAAGAAGAATATCATCTACATAAAGTACGAGGAACACCACCATATCACCATCACGCCTGCGATAAACACACTACTCATCCGGAGACTGAGTGAATCTATAGGACTGAATAACCTCGTCAAAACAGATGTTCCAAGATCTGGATGCTTGCTTAAGTCCATAAATGGACCTCCTAAGCCTGCATACCTTGTGCTCTTGGCCCTTAACAATGAAGCCCTCTGGTTGCTGCATAAAGATGGTTTCCTCAAGACTTCCATTAAGGAAAGCTGTCTTGACGTCCATCTGCCAAATCTCATAATCCATATGAGCAGCTATGGCCAAGAGAATCCGGATTGACTTAAGCATAGCTACCGGGGAAAAAGTCTCCTCATAATCGATCCCTTCTTTCTGAGTATACCCGTTCGCCACAAGCCTAGCCTTGAAGGTCTCAACCCTCCCGTCAGATCCTCTCTTTCGCTTGTAAACCCATTTGCACCCAATAGGCCTAAACCCATCAGGAAGGTCTACCAGCTCCCAGACTTGATTTGAGTCCATAGAACCCATCTCAGCAATCATCGCTCTTTGCCAAGAATCTGCATCTTTATCCTGGAGAGCCTCATTGTAGTTAACTGGGTCTGGTTCATGAGCGCCAGGGATAAAGTCCGAAGACTGACCCAAACCCATGTACCTCTCGGGCTATCTCACAACCCTCCCACTATGACGAGGCGCAGCCTGTGCAAGAGCATCATCTGTGATAGTGTGTGCAGTCTCTTGTGGTGTGTTTTCCTGTACATGTGTATCTGGAATAGTGGACTGACTTCTAAGCTCTTCCAATACTACCTTGCTGCTTGAATTGTGATCTAAAATATAGTCTTCCTCAAGAAATCTGGCATTGGTGCTGATCACCACCTTCTTATCCTGAGGACTATAAAATAAACAACCTCTCGTTCCTTTGGGGTAGCCTATAAAAAGCATGGCCTTGGATCTCGCCTCTAACTTGCCTGCATCTGCCTCGAGCACATGTGCTGGACAACCCCATATTCTAAGATGTCTCAGACTAGGCTTTCGGCCATTCCACAACTCTGATGGGGTCGAAGGCACAGACTTAGATGGCACAAGGTTGAGGATAAAACATGTTGTTTCTAAGGCATAATCCCAAAACGAGATAGGCAACTCACTGTAACTCATCATCGATCTAACCATCTCCATTAGAGTCCTGTTCCTCCTCTCTGCTACACCATTCTGCTGGGGTGTGCCAGGTGCAGACAACTGGGTCTGAATACCTTCCTCTGACAAATAGAATCTAAATTTACTAGATTGGTATTCGCCACCGCGATCAGATCGCAGGGCCTTGATACTCTTACCCAGATGGTTCTCCACCTCTGCCTTGAATTCTCTGAAATTGCCAAAGCATTCAGACTTGTGGTGCATCAGGTATATGTATCCATATCTAGAGTAATCATCTGTGAAAGTCACAAAATACTCATAACCACCTCTAGCCTGAACTGACATAGGCCCACACATGTCAGAATGAATCAACTCTAAAACCTCCTTGGCCCTATACCCCTTTGCCTTAAAAGGCCTCTTGGTCATTTTACCCTCCAAGCAGGACTCACAGGTCGAATAGCTGTCAATATCTAGTAAGTCCAAAGACTCACTCTTGACCAACCTTTGAATCCTACTAAGGTTGATATGACCTAGTCTCAGGTGCCAAAGAAAAGTCTGATTCAAAGGGGAAGATTCTTTTCTCTTATTATGATTCGATGATGAGATACTAGTTTCTGTGTTTTGCATTACTGGGGAGTATGTCTTAATTAAAAACAAATTGTCAACCAATGTACCGGAACATATAAGTTTCTGGCCTTTTCTAATAAATATAGATCTATCAGAAAAAACACACTTCTAACCATCCAAAACAAGTTTAGAAACTGAAAGCAAGTTTTTACGAAAACTGGGTACATAAAGACAATCTCTCAACAATAAAGTAGAGTCTGAAAAATAAAGACAAAAAACTCCCACTGCAGCAACAGAAACTCTGGTAGTATCCCCAAGGTAGACCTGCAACTCTCCCTCTCTAAGCAGCCGGGTCACTTGGAACCCCTGCAAAGAATTACAAACATGATCATTGGCTCCTGAATCCACACACCAAGTATCTGTGGGAATCGCCGCTAAACACATCTCAGTGACTAGGGAAAATTTACACGTACCTCGAGGCTTTGGGCAGTCCTTCTTCCAATGTCCTGCTTTGCCACATCTAAAGCATTTACCTTTCGGCTTCTGCTTCTTGGCAATGCCCGCCTTGGGTCCATGATTGGCTCCTGCTTTCTGGCCTCTCTTCCTCTTTTGCTTCCTGGCTTTGGGCCCAACAGAGGAACCTGAGGGACCAACAGTAGCCAAGGCTTGTTTCTTCTCTGCGAATAGGCTCTCAGCAGACACCAATGCATTCATGAGCTCATAAAGTGAATATGAGAGATTCCTCATATTATAGTTCAATCGAAACTGCTCAAAACTGGGAGGCAAGCTCTGGAGAATGATATCGACCTGGGTATCCCTATCAATGTCACCTCCAAATACCTCGATCTCATTGATGCAACCAATCATGTCCAGCACGTGATCTCTCACTGAAGTGCCCTCAGCCATCTTAGCATTCATGAGTTTCCTCATAGCTGACTGCTTGGCTGCCCTGCCCTGATGTCCAAACATTTCCCTGAGGTTGAGTATCATATCGTAGGCTGAGGTCATCTGCTGATGCTGGTGCTGCAATACACTTGACATGGAAGCCAATATGTAGCACCTGGTCATCTCATCAGCCTTCTGCCACCTCGTATATGGCTCTCGCTGCTCAGGGGTGGCATCATCGCTGGGCTTAGGGGGACACTCCTCAGTAAGCACGTACTTGTAAGCCTCAGCGGTAAGGACAATGTCCAGGTTACGTTTACAATCAATATAGTTTGGACCGGTGAGTTTGTTTTAGTTCAGAATGACAGCTAGCGGGTTGAACGACATATCAAATAAAAATAAACAATTCAAGTTTCAGTATACTTTTTTGAAAATATTGAAAATCCTCTAAAATCCAATATAATCTTCTACCGACATCTCTCACACCGGGATTAACGCATGTCACGATAGGTGAAAGTCTATGCCAACCCACATTCGTTCGAGAAGAACTGAAGTTCATTAATTTCATTATCTGACCAACGATCTTATGATCAATGAAATTAATAGTCAATAATTTTAGCCGTACCCAAAAATAGCGTAACCTCGATGGGAGGGATACTAAAAATGGTACACTAAGTGTATACCATTACGTGACTTCTAAGTTTGTTACTTAGGATACTAATGCGCCTCGGATGGCAAGGGTGTCGCAACTTTCTCCAATTAAACTCACTATAGTCATCCCTATAGAAATTCATTCCGGTGATATCCGTGGTTGAAAACTCATCCGATAAGGATGAGGGTCTAAGCCAACACGCAAGTTTAACCACATCACCAATGAACCCGTAATGGAGGCCATGGGGATATTTACCAACCCGCTCCCACTTAGATTTTTAGGTTTGAGGATTTTTACGTTTTAACATGCAATATCTTAACTATGGATATTCGCACCCATAAAACCGTTGGAGTTTTAATATGCGAATAATCCACCTTAGTTAATTGCACATTACCTTTTAAAAACATTTTTGTTTGGGTTTTCGTTCATGCAAAATAAAATGAAAATCACACAATCAATGAAAAGACATAAATACAGGAAATTAAACAAATAAAATTTCCCGACTATTATGGCCTTCTCTATCATTGATTCCTTGACGCCTCGGTGACACGTCCCGTCATGTCGCTCCCACTCGTTATTTGGATTCCTCTCAATTCGCCTGGGTTTTCTCGATTTATTATGTAATTAGGAATCACCCAAAATTACGATAAACCAAAACCTGTGAATATAAGTTACCCAAAATAACGTCTTCGTCATAATACATAAATTCCTATATACAAAGGCATTTTTCTAGGAATTTAAAGACGACATGATTAGATCAAATCCTACTACAAGATTTTTCTAATCCTACATGGCTTCCAGCTCGTGGTTATTACTATTACAGAAATTTCCATTCAAAATAAAACAAGCCCGGACATGTCCCGGGGTTTATGAATGAAAATTAAATTTCTACCATAATAACCGGGAAATCAGTAACCACCCTGTTTATGCATTTCGACAAAAATAATAATGCCAAAATAAAGCCGTGTAATAAATTAAACAAGTATAAGACCGAAACCAACGCTCTTATACCAATTTGAAGGAAAACTGAACAAGCCCGGGCTAAATCGAAAAACTCACTTTCGTGCAATGCATTCCAGAATCGGAAGCTTTCGACCAAGCTCAGGCTCAAATTAGTTTACCCATGAACGGATCTAGGCTTATACTTATTTAATTTATTAATCGGGACACAAAAGATTCGATCTTTAATTAAAGCGGAATGTTTAAAGATACTACCTTTTGAAGCGAAGTCCCTTGCCTAAAAAAAAATCCAATCTTTGTTGCGATTCCAATATAAATCCACTAGATATCTCCAAGAACACTTCGAATATTGCGTGGGCAATAATCTATCGAAGCTTACTTGCTTAGCCCATGAAAACCCTCCAGGAAATTCCTTGAATCGAATTATAATCAACCCAAAAACTGATCAAACTTCAATAAAACTGCTGCCATAAAACCCACCGCCAACAGCCCGATTTGCCGACTGAAAAACACCAACCAGTCGCCGGAAATCACACCACTCCAGCCGTGATCTAGACAGCTCCAGCAGCGGATCACCAAGGAAGAGATCGACGCTGCCAAAGCCGAATCAAACGCGCTGGAATGAGGTGAAAACCAGCGCCGGAATCCTGGGCTAGCGGCCGGTAAAATGAGCAACCAAAAAGAAACTAGCAGTTCGGGCAAGGAGAAAATTAATCCAACTAGAAAGTTGTGATCTTTGGGATGAATTCAATCCAAGAAGTAAGAAATCTAGTTCGTTTGTGAAAGATAACTTCAAGAAGAAGAAGTTCTCTCTCTTGAACTTTCTTACTCTAAAAGGGGCAAGACTTGTCTTGCAAGAATTTCCTTAGCTTTCTTTGGTCTCAAGTTATTCTATTTATAGGAGCTCTTGTGGAGACCTAATGGGCTCTCGAGTTAGGCCTTTTAATTTGACTTTTGTTGACCGCTAAGTCTTCCCGACTAATCAACTCTAATCGACCCATTTAAATTAATTTATTTAATCCACTTTCTTAATTTAATTTAATCGAACCCTTAGAATTAATTAATTCAAAATATAATTAATTTCTAAATTCACTTTGTCGATTAAATATTAATTAAACCTTTTGGATTAATTAATTTACCTTGTCGATTAGTCAAATGTATAATCGGTCGTACCACTAACGGACCAATTTTGGAACTACCACTCGAAAACGACTTTACATCGCGCAATTATATTTTATTCTATCTCCCCACATTAAAGATCTAGCGCTCGTCGGTTTATCAATTTACTGACAAATTAATTCACCGACTTCTTCGTTTCCGAGATTAGTATCACTCATCCTTTTATTATACCGAACATAAAGTTCACCTGCTGGGTTTAGTATAATAACCTTACGAGCTCATCTCGGGAGCACCATCAACCCGGCGAACCGGTACGTGGATTCCTCCGACTAGCAAGGGCACTTAAGAAGCTAAACCGCATACCCAACCTACCGAGGTATAGGCCTCAATCGACCGCACTCGTTGGCAAATCAAAGCATACGATATCCAACCCTCATGCCCGTCCCAGTCTCGGGATTGAGGACGGAATACTAGGACCGAATTGACTACGTCGATCAGTATAAGTCAATTCTATCCAAACTGGTCGTGCTCAATATGCCCCGGGCATATCCGTGTGATTTAAACTAGTTTAGATAAACTAATTTCCAATCCACACAATAACCTATTCCGATAGTATGTTCAGACTATCTCGGTTACGAGCATACTTTTTATATATCAATACTTTAACCAATAACGGTATCTACTGTGTCTGTCCACACCCCGTTATCTAGTTCTATGATATAAAGGAACAAATTTATACCGAAACAAAATGATATGTCAACTGTGGATATTAGTTTTTTATAGAAGCCATAGCTTTTCTGTATTCAAAACTAACAGCCTAAGCTCTAGCGCAATTACTATTCCATTGTTTGAAATACCGTTGCGCAGGATCTTAGCTTCTATTTATTCAATTTGTCACACAACAAAAAATTCTTAGTACAAGCGGAAGTTTAAGAGTTACCTCTTGAAGCATGTACTTAGGAGATTCTCTTACATGACTCAAGATTTGATCGTACGTTGTGTGGGCAATGAACTAACGAGCAATTGATCAGCAGAACACCACAACTCTACTCGCAGGAACAACAAGTACCGCAGCCGCCTAGTGCGTGTACTGCACGTGCCACCACCGCTGCCAAGAGTAACGCCTACGCGCCGCCCAAACCGGTCTTCACGCGCAGCCCAGCTCAGGGAAGTCCAACCGCCACCTAGCTTGGAAACCAATCGTCCGAGCTGCTGGGAAGAAATCCGACTTTGAGAGAGAATTCTTTTCATTTCTTTCTCTAGTTTCTTGAATTATGAAACTTAATGAATTGTGTGCCTTGAATTGCTAATCTCTTGTCTATTTATAGAGTTACAAGAGATACCCCAAGTTGGTTTAGGATTGGTCTTCCTAATAGGTTTAGGATTATTAATTAGTTTCCAAATCCAATTAGCTTCCAAATCTAATAGGATTTCCAAATCCAAATAGATTTCCTAATCCATAGGATTCCTAATTCCAATTGAACTTTAAGCCTTAATTACTTAATTAAATAATTTCATTTTGTTAATTACTTAATTAAACCTTAGCAATAATTAATTCTACTTTATCAATCAACCCACTACATAATTAATCGTACCACTAACGAATTAATTATGGCACTACCATCCTATACCAGAATTGCTTCCGGAATAACTAAATTAATTATTCTTTAATCTCCCTACATCAAAGATATAGTGCTTGTTAATTTATTAATTTATTGATAAATTAATTAATTAACATCTTATAATCCGAGACTAGTACCACTCGACCTTTTTACGAAACCGGATATAAGTCCACCTGCCAGTCTCAGTATAATAAACATAATGAGCTCATCTCGGGAGAACCATTACCCCGGATGCACCGGTACATGATTTCGTTTCGAAAATCAATAGCACACCAAGCAACCAAACACGGGCACCGAACTTACCCAGAATATTGGTCTCAAGTGACTCACTATTTGGCATATCAAGTACACTATGTGTAATCCTCATGCCTGCTTAAGTCTAAGGATTAAAATATAGAATACTAGGGATAAATAGTCTATTAAATCAGTATAAGAAAATTCATCCTAAATGGTCAAGTTCAATATGCCCCGGGCATATGTATATGATTTAATTAGTTTAGACAAACCAATTTTCTAAATCACATAATAACCTAAATTGACAGTGTGTCCAAAACTGTCTCAGTTACGAACCTCATTTATATATTATGTCTTTTAACCAATGATGAGATCTACTGTGTCACACCAGACACCTCATCATCTAACTACATAGTATAAATGGACAACATATGTAAAAACATATAACAATTTAACTGAAACATTTAATCGAAATATAAACTGGGAAATAGTTTAATACAAGCAAAGCTTTAGTATTCAAACCCAACATTTACTTGTTAAATCTATTAAACGACACATAAAAGATTCAATCTTTAAATAAAGCGGAACTAAAGTTTGTACATTTGAAGCGTGTCCCTTAGCAAATAAGAAAAATCCAAGCTTTAATGCAAAGATCCACTAGAAGTCCCTCGAATGTCTCTAAACAAACCTGAAAATTGAGTGGGCAATTATCTACAAGGTAGCCAAAAAGGAGAAGCCTGGACCACCGCGATGAGCTGCCTGCGCTGCCGTGAAGAACTGCCCAGAGAGCTAGGAATGGCCGCGATTTTTACGCGGAATTGCCACAGATCAGCTTGCCAGTCCTGCAGCAAAACCCGCCTGAAAGTGAAGTCCAATTGCCAAAAAAGGTAGTGCAGGTTAGTAGCTAGTCGGAAAATAAAGAGGGCACCTTTGGGCTGAACTTTTTCTTCGATGAAGAAGGATCTAAAGTCGACTTTGAAAGAGATCTTCAACGAAGAAGATCAAATTCTCTCTCTAGACTTTTCCCTCTCTAAAAGGCAAGACTTGCATCTCAACTTTCTTATGTCTTGAATGTCAAGACTTAATGTATTTATAGGAGTTTCAAGAGAGACCTAGTGGACTTTTGAATTGAACCTTACTAATTGGATTTAATTGACTTTCTTAGTCTTCACTAGATTAGTCAATACTTAATTAGCCCAAGGATTATTTATTCGATCCACTTCATCTATTAAATACTAATCGACACAAGGATTATTTCTTTACCCACTTTGTCAATTAAATATTAATTAACCCAAGGATAAATATTTATTTAATTCACTTTACCAATTAATCAAATTCATAAGTAATCGTACCACTAGGAATTAGAAAAATGCAATTCTGACTTGCAATTTGTATTCAGCAGATTATGGCAGGTTTGCGAAATTCAAGAATTGAAGAATCGTAAATTTGTATAAGTCACACTCGTTTGTTATAGAGGATATTGTGTTATATGTAATCTACAAATCCTTATATAAAGTAACTAGACTAATAACTTGTGCTCATTTGCCAGTTTTCCTTTCTCATCCTTTGTTGGATGATTACCCAGCCAATTAATAAAGCCTTTCTACTTTACCCTAAAAGAAAAGTAACTTGTGTTTACAATACCACAACTACTAATTACATTTACTAATTACCAACTATGTTTACACTTTTACTAATTACATTAACATATTTTAGGTCATATTAATGAACCCTGATTGTAGGGTGTTCATGGTCCAGTTCAAACGGTTAATCCGCCTAATCCGGATTTTGGTTTAGTTTCATAGGTGATTTTTAATTGTTTATAAAAATCAACGGTTTCAAAAATATAAACCGGAAGTATCGGTCCGGTTTGTGGTTTTGTGTTTAAAAATCGTAGTAAAAACTGGACCGAACCTTTCAATTATTACGTATTTTAATTTTTATGTATATAATTATTCTTCTATAAATTATAAAACAAAAAAGGACTTCAAGAGTTTTGGTAGTAGTTATTTATTATTTCTCAAACTTCCAACTTTCAATTATTGTTTACTCTGTTTTATTTATTTGAATTGATGTTATAATTATTTAGAGTGTAATTAAGTTATATATGGTCTAAGAAAAAGATGGCTTTTAATTTAGAAAATAATAAAATACGAAAATTTATATTTAGTGACCAAAACTGAAAACCGCCCAAATCAAACTATTCAATTTGGTTTGGATTAGTTCGGTTTTATTTTTGAACGGTTTAATTTAGGTTTCGATATTTAAAAATTCGTAACTAATGATTTGGTTTTGATTTGGATAAAAAATCGGACCACCCAATCCCCGAACACCCTACTTGATAGAGAGAATTCTGAACTAATCCATTCTCAATCAATTCCTTTTCCTCTCTAGGCACAAATAAAAACTTTAATTATTCCCAGTCGGAAGTTGCTTTTATTTTCGCTTGGTAAACATAGGAGAATGGTAATAAGTTTGGCAATAGTGGAGGGCAATTGATTTTAATCCGTCATAATTGAGAGGTTTTATTCAAACACCAAAATTTGAGAATCAAACATTTACCTATATAGTGGCTAAATATTAGGTTTGGCTTTCGAACCCATTTCTTCCCTCTACACCCTCTCACCAGTACTGTACATTATATAGTGGTCCTACATAAAATAAGATTTTTTTTGAAAAAAAAATAGTGAATTATATCAAGGAAAAAAAAAAAGAAGAAGAATTAGCCGCTACAAATGATTTCCAGGAAGAATTAGAAATAGATGTCAATAAAGAAGAGTTGGGCAGGGGCGATGCAACCAGATGGTTTGAGTTAATTATTTTTTATTGTGTATTAATTGGAATTGAATAGTATCCATATAGAATCACATTATAACAAATATACAAAAAAAGAGAAGTTATCAAATAAATTTAAAGAAGTATAAACAGAAAATAAACCAAAAAAAAACCCTAGGTGCATAATAAAGTCTGGATTTAAAATTTAATTGTCAGTCTCACAAAGAAGCAACAAAATAATTGACTTGATTTTGACTTGGTCGCAATTGTAAATTATGTTCAGTACAGTTAAGCGATTTACCATTCTTTTTCCCTCTTTTTTTCTTCGTGTTTGGAGGGAATGAAAAGCCTTGTTGTAAAGTGAAACTCAAGGAGATGACAGATTTAGATATTTAGAAATATACGACCTTCTGCCCTACAAATCCTATTGCCCTAGCGGATGTTCTGTGTGATTGTAATTTACAGAAAAGTGTGTGCCTTCTATCATTTAAATTATATTTTGTTGAAGTGAGGTTAAGGACGGCTAAAGAAAGCAGCAAAAGAAAAAGGACGGATATATACCCTAATTATCTAATAATTTAGTACCGATTCCAATGACCCTTTTCTCCAGGGAACCCAAAAAAAAAAAAAGAGAATATATATTCAGGTGGAACTGTTTCTTGACTAGGATTATTCTCCAATGGAAAAGGGACCTGTATTCTATAATCTACTCCAAAACCCTAAGTGATCTGGGGTCAGGATTTCCTTAAACGAAAAAGAAAAACCTTCCTGATATTGACTGTACCACGTTTGAAGAACTCAAAGAAGTGGCCATAATTTTTTAAGCTACATGATTTCAAGAAAGTGCCTAAAAAGGAATGAAGATTAAAATCCCTTTTGCTGCTTTGCCGCACGAGTCCAAAAGCCGTAATGATGTTTACAAACCACTACACTCCACTCTACGATAGTGTTGGAGAGACCTACAGTTGATTGCGAGCACACGTAGCACTGCCTTTTCCGCTCAGCGGGAGCTGGAGGGATTATTGGGTGGAGTTACTGCACCAGGTAACGATGGTGCAGTATAATTTAAAAGGGCAGGCTTTTTAAATTTGAAATAAAAAAGGCGGTTGATAAAATTACTTTTTTATTTAAAAGAGAGAGAAAAGAAAGTGTATTTGCAAGGAAGACATTTTAATCTAAAGTAAGATGATAAAAAATAAAAAATAAAACGGTAATTAGTAAAACTTTTAAAAATAAGTCAAATAGTTTATCTATCACTAAGTTTATAGATTGTAAACTAGAATTTTTCGTGAAAGGTGAATTTATGAGGCCAATGATTTTCTATGTTGGGTGAACAAATCTTAGGATTCACTAATTATGGTCTTTTAAGAGCACCAAAACTTGTAATAACAAATTTCAGCATAATCAATTGAAGATTATGCATTAATCAGTTTATGAATTTGATAACTATTTGACATACTCCTTCAGTCTCTAAACAATTTTTCATAATATAATTAAATAACAAATATTTATGTTTTCATTAGAAAAAAAAAGGATTAAGAAGAAAAACTGTTACTGATGTAAAAAAAAAAAAAAAGTTAAAAAGAGACCATTTAAAAAAAACTAAAAATTTTAAATGAACTATTAAATTGGAATAAAATCTAAAATAGCTCATTATATTAGTGTGAAATTCAAGTTTTAGACATTAATTTTATAAAAGAAAAAAAAAATATCACTAATTTTATTATATTTATATAATCTATGTCCACTAAGTCAAAACTAGCTGTTAAATCACTAGTAGACCATTTTTTAAGGTACCGCCCAATGGGCGCGATAGTCCTTTAATTTGACAAAATTATCCTTGTATTTATTAATTGACGCCTTAGTTTACCGTCTAATTCTTATTTATCACCCCAATCTAATTTACTAATATAATTTTATAATATTATATTAATATGATAAAAAATAATAAATTTAAAAATAATAATTTTCTATTAAAATATTAAATAATAATAAAAATAAAGAATTAATATTTTTAAAAATTAAAAACTATGAAGAAAGTGTAAAAAAACAATATTGGTTCATCTTACTTTGACAAAACACGATTTTTTATAAAATCTTTGTTTGACAAAAAATAATTCTAACAAAACTCTAGTTTGACAAAAAAAAATTTCGACAAAATCCTAATTTGGCAAAAAATAATTGATTAAATCATATCTTTGGTCCCTTATATTTGGTCAAATAATTTTTTTGGTTCCTTACATTTTAAAATAATTTTTTTAGTCTCTTCCATATAAAATATGCATTATTTGGTCCCTTCCATTTTAAAAATGTATTATTTAGTATCCGTAATATCTATATTATCTTATTTATCCCAAATTTATTTATGAGTAGTATACAAAAAATTTTCAATGAAGGATATACTTTAAACACCAGTGTATACATTAAAAATATTTAAAATTTAAGTCAGGTTATGAAAATTTGAAACGGTTTGTCTCTATTTCGTTAATTTCGGGTTAGTTATTTATAAATTTTAATCGTCTGATTTAGATTTTTAAAATTTTTTAATAGTTAGATTAATATTTATATTGTTATATTATTCATTTAGAAATGTCTTGCAGATTATACATGAATAGAGTTGATAAAATTTGGTCTGAATCAATAGTAGGGACCAAATAATACATATTTTAAATGTAAGGGACCAAACAAATCATTTTAAAATGTAAGGGACCAAAAAAATTATTTAGTCAAATGTAAGGGACCAAAAATATAGTTTAATCAAAATAATTTCGGCAAAACCTTAATTTGGCAAAAAAAAGTTTCGACAAAATCCTTGTTTGACAAAACATAATTTATAACAAAAACCCTATTTGGCAAAAAAGAGTTTTAACAAACACTTAGTTTGACAAGAGTAATATTTGTCTTAATATTTGTTTGACAAAAATTCATTTAGTCAACTATATCGAAAGTTGATGAGTTAAATGCAAAAATGAAATTTTGACAAATGAAAATTCAGATTCTATGAACAAAAACTATGTATTGATTTTAGCAACACAAGAAACTATGTATTGATTATAGCAAACAGAGAAAAAAAAAAGTTTTCAGCAGTGTATGGTTTGCTGAAGAAGGCTTATGAGCTTTCTGTACTCTGTGACGCTGAAGTTGCTCTCATCATCTTCTCAAATCGTGGCAAGCTCTATGAGTTCTGCAGCGGCTCAAGTATTGGAGAGGTATCCCAGATACAGTTATGGTGCTGCAGAAATGAACCAGTCTTCCATGGATTCACAGAGTAACTACCAAGAGTACTTGAAGCTCAAAGCAAGAGTGGAGGTATTGTAACAATCTCAAAGGCATTTGCTTGGGGAAGATTTGGTTCAGTTAGGAACTAAGTAGCTATATCAACTTAAACGTCAACTTGATGCATCTTTGAAGCAAATTAGGTCACTTAAGACACACCATATGCTGGATCAACTTTCAGATCTTCAGCAGAAGGAGAAAGCACTGATTGAAATCAACAAAATCTTAAGGAGCAAGTTAGAAGAGAGTAATGCATCACTTCAATTATCATGGAACTCAGAGAGGCATAATCTCCAGCAGCCATACAGACCTCATACTCATACTCATCATGGCACAACAACTAGGTCTGACCATGGATTCTTAGTCCACTTGAGAGCAATAACTCCTTGATCAGTTACAATCTGGTTGGAAGTGATGGTGAAGCTGAGGCAACACAAAATCTCAGTGCAATCCTACCAGGATGGATGCTGTGAGGGTTATTATCTCCATTGGAATGGAAGAATGTTGTCAATACATACATATATATACATATATAACATAAACAACTTTTTTTCCTAATATTTGTATTAATTGCATGAATTGAATGGCTTCTTGTTCATCAACTCATCATGCATGTTATAATAGTACATGAAGTTTTTTTTTTTTTTAAAGTTTTCAGCAGTGCCAAACACAAAAACACCACCACAAACAAGCAGCGCCGTAAACAAACAACGCTGGAAACACCAAAACAATCATTATAATCCAAAATTCAATTAAATCATCGTTCAACTAAAAATTAACAACATAGAAACACTCAAGACACCAAGCCAAAAATAATCCATTTGAAAATCCAAACTCCAAGCTAAAAGACATTGTCATACCAAAAGTTCAAGTTTCCTTTACTTGTTTTGTGATATATACTTATACTGTGTGGCAAAGGGCTTTTCTTGGTTGTCTGAATCATGATATGGTGCATTTCAAGAAATAGCAGTAATAAGTTTGTACCATTATCAGCAGTTGCTTATACCATACCTTATTTATCAAAGAAAAATAAAAACTCACACACACAATAAAAAAAGGGTAAAGAATAAAAGATTTATTGAAAACTCATTTACTAACTCATCTGCTCAATTCCATGCATGTTATGAGATGATTGAAGCAAAACCAAATTGAACAGGAATCAATAGTTACTTGAACGGAACAGCAGAACAAGTAGCTCGATTTGGGGGAGGGTGGGTAGTGGCAGCTAGGGTTTTCATTGAGGGTGAGGTGGAATCATTAGGGCATGGGGTTTGGGGGATAACCGATTCGAGGGAGGGGGTGGTGGGGGTCGGGGGTGGGAATGGAGGAGGTGTAGGGTTTTTTGTACTTAGATTTTTATGAGGGTATTTTAGGTATTTTAGTATTTGTTAATTTAAATATTCATTAAGGTATTTAGTGTATTGTTAAGGGCATTATTGTCCAAACTGGGGCGGTAGCTGAGGCGGTAACTAGTAATTCATTTTTTTAAAAGGGGACTTTTGTCAATTGCTCGCATCTTCATTTTCTATCTCTCATGTGCGTCTTCTCCAGGTCTCCATTTTCTCTCTCCTCTATCATTGCACATCGGTCTAATTTAATACTTGAAATTATTTGTTTTTATTGTTATCCACTGCCCTACCAATTCCTTTTTTGCGACCATAAGTTAAGAATCATTCTTCGCCAATCCGTCATCCTCTCAATCCTTACAGTTTGGATAGCTAAAGATGTCTTCAATCAGTTGTAGCAATGGAGGTGTTAGCTCTCTCGATTTAGGAAAAAAGAATTACTAGTTACCGCTCCAATACTTTTCCTTTACCACCTCAATTTGGACTAAAATACCCCCTACAATACCCTCTCTCTTCCTCCCATTTATGTAAAAGGATATTTTTGTCAAAATCTATGGACTACCGCCCTAAAAAGTGAGGCGGTATCTAGTAACCCCCTTAGGAAAATGGCACTCGGTAGTGTAATCTCTCTACTTTTGGAACTCGATAGGAAAACGAAACACATTACGGTGGTCAAAACTTTTAACTACATCGAAATGGTCATTTTGAAAGATTATCTTCCTGGGCCTAGCCAGAAGCTCACTTTCGTGCTATGCATTCCAGAATCGGAATCTCTGGACAAGCCTAGACGCTAGCACAATTGCTATTCTAACCATTTTGAAATAACATTGCGCAGGATCTGGGTTTGCACTTATCCGATTTACCACGCAACAAAAATTCTTCATTAAGTGGAAATATAAGAATTACATATGGAAACGTACACTTAGGTGATTCTCTTGTATGCCTCGAGACTTTTCTTGTATGCTGTGTGGGCAGCAATCTAACCAGCTATTTGATCAGCTAATCACCACATCCACCTGCCTGAAAATTCCAGCACCACCGCACCTGACATGTACAATTAACGCATCGCCCGGAGAGAGAGAAAGCCACACACAAGCCGCCAAAAACTGAACAAATTTCGGCAGCCTTAAAGGCTTGTGAAATCTGATTTTAAGAGAGAGAAACTTTCTCTCTCTAGGATTTCTTGTCTTGAAAACTTTTGAATTGTATATTGTGGAATAGCTAATCCCTTGTCTATATATAGAGTTACAAGAGAGACTCCAAGTTGGTTTAGGATTAGTCTTCCTAATGGGTTTAGGTAATTAATTAGTTTCCAAATCTAATTAGGTAACCAATCTGATAGGATAAACCAAATCCTACTAAATTTCCTATTCTCTAGGATTTTCTAATTCTAATTGAAACTTAAGACTTAATTAATTAATTAATTAATTCCACTTTGTTAATTACTCAATTAACCCTTAGGAATAATTAATCAATTAATTAATTCTATTTATTCAATTAACCCATTACAAAATTAATCGTACCACTAACGGATTAATTTTGGCACTACCATCCTATACCATAATTGCTTCCGGAACAACTTAATTAATTTATATTCATAATCTCCCCACATCAAAGATATAGTGCTCGTTAATTTATTAATTTACTGATAAATTAATTAATTAACTTCTTTAATTCCGAGACTAGTACCACTCGACCTTTTTACTATACCGGACATAAGTCCACCAGTCGGGTTTAGTATAATAAACATTACGAGCTAATCTCGGGAGCACCTTCACCCCTGACGCACAGGTACATGGTTTCCTTTCGACACGCAGCAGCACACTAAGCAACTAAACACGCGCACCCAACCTACCGAGACTATTGGCCACAATTGACCTCACCCATTGGCAGATCAAAGTACACTATGTCTAATCCTCATGCCCGCTCGAGACTAGGGATTAAGAGATAGAATACCAAGAACGATTTGTCTATTAAATCAGTACAAGACAAATCACTAATGGTCAAGTTCAATACACCCGGGCATATCTATATGATTCAATCTGTTTAGACAAACCAATTATCCGAATCACATAATGACCTAAACCGACAGTTTGTCCAAAGCTGTCTCGGTTATGAATCTCCTTTATATATTATGTCTTTTAACCAATAATGAGATCTACTGTGTCACACAAGACACCTCATCATCTAACTACATAATATAATTGGACTAATAATGCACAACTAAATTTAACCAAAATATAAATCGATATATTAACTGGAAAAATGTACAATACAAGCATAATTTATGTACTAAACTCCAACACGTTGTACACCAAAATCCCTCCCATAATGTTTCTCGATAGTAGTGCCATCAGGCTAATCCCACATGTCAGTGTCATAGTAAAAATAACCATCCTCGTCGTGCCCTTGAAGTATAGTTGCTACATGAACATATTGAACCGCACGGTAAGCCAGTAACTATTCCGCTTCAAGTTAAACACCCTGGTGCTTTCGTTCTTCATCTCTTTGAATCTGCCGTCCACCGCTGGTGAGTGTCAAAGTCGTTATTAACTAAACAAAACTAAACCTAAAATAAGACAACTAAGTAGTATTAAAAATGTCGAACTCAAGGACGGTGTGATGTTATTAATGTTCAATTCTTTTTTTTGGTTTTCAAGTTTAAGTAAAATGAAAGCAAAGTTTGTTTGTTTTTAAGCAACTCAAGCATGCAAATAAAAGTAAATAAAAGGTAAAATCAAGAGATTAGAAGATGAGATTTTTACTTTTTCCTATATCAAGAGGACAAATTGTGCACCGATCTCATAACTTGAAAAATCTAAACTCCAATCACACAATCATTATCATGGCTTGCTAATAGATCACAAGAGGCATCCATTCTAGTTCTCTAACCTTGTTATTCTATTGACAATGCATAATAACTAGCTCCATGACATAACCTCCCATTGTATCTTCCAATTATAAGGACCAAGACCAATAAATAAACTCTAGCCCACAATTTTCTAGACCCAACAAGAAAATCAATCTTTAATCTCACCAATTAACGAAACCATAAGAAATCAAAGCATTTATAACAATCCAATGACAATAACATGCACAATATTTGTTTATCATATCAAACACATGCAATCACTCACAACTCTTAATGAAAACCGCATGTAAAAGGAACTTTGTAACAAACCCATCAGAAATACCACAAGATAAACTCAAATTGATAAAAAAAAAAAAAAAAAGAGTTAGCTTTACATGGATTTTTACTACCTCTATCACCTAGAGGAGTAAAAATCACTATCTTAGGCTTAAAACATGATTTTTCTAAGATAAGAACTCATATTTCACACTAACTTGGCTACTAAGAAAGTAAACTATCTGTTAAAAAGTGTAACTATGTTTTTGGATGGTGTAAAGTATTGTTTTCTTATGCCTTTTGAACTTTACAAATAAAGAATAAATGAATAAAGTGTATTACAAGTCCAAAATGGACATTTGGAACTTAAAATCTTGGAGGGGTAAAATGTGGAATTTACAGTTGGCGGTGAGGTGGCGCCGGTGCCTGGTCAATGAGGTGCCGGGGCGGCGCTGGCGCCTGATAGTCGCATGGTGCTTCTTCCTGCCAAGGTTTCCATCAGGCATTGGCTCCTGATGGATGCCACCTGTGCTGGCGACCACTATGGTGGGGACCTCCTGGACGCCTCCTCACGCTTACTTGCTCTCAAAGTTTCATTCATTTCTTTTAGATTTCTTATCTTGTCAACTCCAAAGTCTTCTAGTATCTTTATCAACTTCACATCCATGTAATTCACTACAAATCATATAAAATCAACCTATAAATAACACTTTAAAGCACAATTAGATTGAAAATCTTATAAAAACATGCTAAAATTGCATGATATATCCTATTAAAAAGATGTGAAATTTATTCACATCAACCGTCATCCCACGGTTTCCAAAATGGTGGCTACGATTTCCATGACAAGTTACATTTTTTAGAAGAGGTGGAGATGTCCAATGAATAAAAAAAAAAAAATTACCTAAAAAGATCCCGGTCACAATGGAGAGGGGAGCAAATCCCGATCACAATGAAAAATTTTTCCTTCATTACTACATTTCTCCTCCATCTTCCTTGTCCTCCAATGGAAATTGGTTGGTATATAGCATACTCTTGAGCGGACGAAACAATAAGAGAAATGCAACGATTCTAACCAAACAAGAAAGAGAGATAGGAGATGATAGGAAAATAACCGTCATACACCTTGCTCCATAATATACCATTGATGTGTTTCAATTATACCCTAATTTATATAGCTAAATCCGTAGGTAATGCCTTTATTTATACTAGAATTGGCCATTCTATGTGTACTTTCTATAGACTCATGGAATATTTATGGATTATGCAGGGACTTAGATGCAATTGTGTAATTGAAACACTTTGGCACTTAAATCTTGCATTATTGGAGGGAATTATTGCACAAGTGGATGATGATGATGCTGGACCGCTAGCACCGTACGAAATTCCCAAATTTCCCAGCAGCCCAAAGTTATTACCATTTTATTACCCTAATCCTTGGAATGTATAAATAGAACAAGTCCTGTGGGTATTTTTGCTAAGCTTTGCTTCATCTCAGTTTCTTGACTTCGGTTGGCTTCTAGTGTAAGTAGAAGTAGTCTCCAATAGTTAGGATTTTCTCCAGGTAGATGATGAAGGTGATTGAGCTTAGACCCATGGCGTTCTAAGCTCCCAAAAGGGTTTTCTAACTCAGATGGAATGATCGAGGATGAGAGCAATTGCGGATGCGGACAGCACAGGTGTGGAGTGACTATGGAGCAAAGGAAGATATTCTCGACCCCAGAAGAGCATCTCTTCCGTTTATGTAATTGAGCTGGATGTTACATTTGTAGTCCTAAGTGGCTTAGCCTCATTGTGTGTGTTTGTATCTGTGTCTCTTTGGATTGGAATGTACATAGTAGTCTCCATTTTCTAATTACTTGATGACAATGTTAGGATCTAGGCATGATTTTCAATAATCTTTTAGCAGCGGATTCATGCCAATTTCATTTTAGTGTTTAATCAACCTATGTTCAAAGCTATTAATACTCACCCTTGAAGCGTAATCAGTTGCTGCATCTGGATCATTGTTTGATGTTAGCCCTCTACTACGAGTATGTTAATCACTACCACAAGTTCTTCCTTTGAAGAAACTCTCTACTCTCAAGCACCGGAGTTCTCTCAAAATCGGTTCTAGCCATTCAAACCTGCAGAGGAAAAAAAATCTTGAATATTTTTTGGTAAAACTGTTTTTTGAAAAACGTGTGTTACTCACTCACGTATCCCCAGGATATATAAGATTCAGTTACACCAAATCAGTAATTTAAAATTTAATAATATTATTTTACTGATTTGGGTTTTACCAAAACCATGGATCAACCCAGCAACCCTTGGATTAGCCTGATGGGTCAAACACCTTAATTGCAATTAAATCCCTTGATTTGTCAGCCTATCCCAATTGTTCCTAGGTTCTAAATTAACTATTAATTAATACCACAAAACTTTTCAACACTGTTTAATTAAATATTATTTATCTAAGTATAACATTTACACTTAGTACAGGCAAGATTGTTTATTCTGTATCATCGAACTCTCTTATGTGTGATCCTGTAGGCCCATTGCAAATTGACAATGGATAATTAAATCTAATTAATTAATCCATAAGTCATTAGTGGTCTCTAGTAAGACATAATGACTACCCAATTTAGAATGGAGGGTCGAATGGTGATTCAACACAACCTTTCAAGCATACTACGTATGATCCTCTACATTGATATCTCGTTTAGCATAAGGCATGGAACCATCATCCTTATTTAACTAAATGTTTACTTGATCTCTCAGTGAACCTGAATTTCATCAAGCAAATGATAACACTTATCATTTTTTGGGCACGACCATGCACTTCTCAGTTCACTATCAAGTGGCCAAGATATCATCTCTCATTTAAGAGACACTTGTAGTCCTATCACTTCAATCACATACCTTAGCGTGACTCATAGCATACCCAATCATACCCATACTTGGCAACCTATTACGGCCCCGTTAGGAGTATGTCAAAGCATACTATATTTCACCTAAGACCATGTAGTGATTTCTGGTCTAAAGATCCTCATACGAATACTACTCAAAAGAATCACTCATGATCTAAGCAATCCATTGAGTGTTTCTTGTGGCGAATCAATTTCTTGAATTCAAACATGCACAAGAATATTACATTAATGAAATTAACTCATATAATAAATAATAAACTAAAAAAAAATTCTATTTGTATATATAGCCCTTAAAGGGGCACTTACACCAACAATCTCCCACTTTCCCATTGAAGGGCTATGTCCTAATCATTTTAAGACCAAAATCTATTACTTGTCTCTCAAACTTTGACTGTGGTAGAGCTTTTGTGAGAAGATCTGCTACATTATCGTCTGACCATATTTTGCACACTTTCACATCTCCTCGATCGACGATCTCTCGAATGAGGTGAAATCTTCTGAGTATGTGTTTGGTCTTTTGGTGCGACCGAGGCTCCTTAGCTTGTGCGATGGCCCCGTTGTAATCACAGAATAGGTCTATCAGATCTTGGATACTTGGTATCACTCCGATGTCTGACATGAATTTTCTCAACCAAACAGTTTCATTTACAGCATCCGATGCAGCAATATACTCAGATTCTTTTGTAGAGTCAGTTGTAGGATCTTGCTTCGAGCCTTTCGAACTCACAGCACTGCCATTCACGCTAAACACATAACCTAATTGTGATTTTATGTCATCTTGATCTATTTGAAAAGCAGCATTGGCGTTGCTTGTAAAACGAGCTGTTCTTATCCTCCGTATACTAGTATCAATCTTTTAGTCCTTCGTAAGTACTTTAGAATTGCTTTGACTGCATTCCAATGAGTCATTCCTAGATCTTATTGCTATCTGCTAGTCATGCTAAGTGCATGTGCAACATCCGGGCGGGCACATAACATGGCATACATGAAATATCCTATTGCCGAAGCATATAGGACTCTACTAATTATATCTCTCTCCTCTTTAGTTGAAGGATATTGGTTTTTCTTCAAGAAGAGGCCATGTCTGAATGGTACATTACCACTATTAGAGTTAGACATACTAAACCTCTTTAATATCTTGTCTATGTACCCTTCTTGACTTAGTCCTGGAAGCCTTTTAGACCTATCTCTATAGATCTTGATATCTAGTATCGTCTCGGCTTCTCCTAAGTCTTTCATAGAAAATACACTCCCCAACTATTGTTTAATCTCTTTCAACATGGGGATGTCATTTCCTATGAGTAAGATGTCGTCCACATATAGGACAAGAAAAACACTCTTGCTCCCACTAACCTTTTTATAAACACAAGGCTCATATTCGTTCTTTATGAAGCTGTAACCTTTTACTGTCTCATCAAAACGAAGATTCCAACATCGAGATGTTTGCTTTAGTCCGTAGATGGACCTCTGAAACATGCAAACTCGATTAGGATGCTTCTGATCAATATATCCCTATCCTCGAGTAGGTTTCTATTTAGGAAAGCTGTTTTAACATCCCTCTGTCATATCTCATAGTTAAAATATGCAGCTATGGCAAGCATTGTCCTAATGAATTGAAGCATCATGACAGGATAGAATGTTTAATCATAGTCAATACCATGAGTATGTCTGAAACCTTTAGCCACTGTGCCTTGAAGATCCCGCCAGGTTTTAACTTGAAAATCCACTTGCAATCGACAACCTTTTCCTGAACAGGAGGGTCAATCAAAGTCCATACTTTATTGTCTCTCATGGATTGCATTTCATCCTCCATGGTTTGTAGCCATTTATCTAAATATAGACTTTCAAAAACCTATTTGTAGGTCGTGGGCTCATCAGGGTCCTCCAAGATCAAATCTTGATCCTCAGTCAAGAGAAATCCGTATCTCTCGGGTTGTTAACGAGATCTACTAAACCTTCTAGATTCTTGTGTTGTTGGCTTAGTTTGCTCATCTTCATAAGTATCCACACCAACTTCCATTTGAGTTTCTGTAAATAGTTCTACACTCTCTTGTGGGTCTCGAACTTCTTCGAGTTCTATTCTACTCCCATTATATTTCGTGTAAAGAAAAAACTTTCTCTAAGAAAATAGCTGATAAAAAACAAACACTTTGTTCTCGGTTGGGTGATAGAATTGATATCCTTTAGTTTCCTTAGGATACCCCACAAACAGGAATTTATTAGTTTTAGGTTCAAGCTTATTAATTTGTAAACGCTTTATATGAGCTTGAAACCCCAAACTCGTAGATAGGATATATAGGGCTTTTGGCCCATCCATATCTCATATGGAGTCTTATCTACTGTCTTAGATGGAATACGGTTTCCTAAGTAGGCAGCAGAAAGGAGAGCATAACCCCAAAAGGACATAGGGAGAGTCACTTGGCCCATCATTAATCGAACTCATCACTTAGGTATTCACCTTCCTGATCGGAGCGAATAACCTTAATCCTTCAATCCAACTGATTCTGTACTTCGTTATTGAACTCTTTGAATTTTTCAAAAGTTTCACTCTTATACCTCATTAAGTAGACATAACCATATCTACTATAGTCACCAGTAAAAGTTACAAAGTATTCGAATCCACCTCTGGCTTGTGTGCTCATTGGTCCACATACATTCGTATGTATTAGAGTCAATAGCTCACTAGTCCTTTCATCTTTCTTGTTGAAATGACTCTTTGTCATTTTACCTTGCAAACAGGGTTCACATGTGTCATATGATTCGAAATCAAATGAACCAAGCACTCTATCTTTATGAAGTCTTTGAACTCGCTTCTCATTCGCATAGCCCAAACGACAATGCCAAAGATATGTTGTAATTATATCAAATTTAATTGATTTAACTTTCTTTTCAATGTTATAAACCGGTCTTTCTTGGTTCAAGTCTAAGATGTATAGGCCATTGCACAAATTTGCAACTCCATATGAAACATCATTTCGATATAAAGATAACGAATTAATACCAATAATAAAATGAAAACCTTTAATATCCAGACAAGAAACTGAAATAATATTCCTGCTCAAAGCAGGTACATAGAAATAATTTTCTAATTCAATATTTAGTCCGGAAGGCAAAGATAAAGTATAATCCCCAACTTCAACATCAGCAACTCTTGCCCCGTTTCCCATTATGAGATCTACTTCACCTTTCCTTGTCATCTTTCTATTTCTGAGTCCATGCACATTAGTACAAATATGAGCCCCACATCTGGTATCCAATACCTATGAGGTGGACATAGAAATATTTATTTCAATAACAAAGATACCTGAAACTGAAGGATTCTATTTCTTGCTATCTTCAAGAACCAGCTTGTAGTTTCTCTTCCAGTGACCCTTTTATTTGCAGTAGAAACATGCAGTGTCCTTCTGAGAATGTGTTTTAGCAGTTGGAGGAGCTTGAGGCTGGGCGTTGGCAGCAGTCTTACTGCGAGCCTTCTTGTTTTTAACAACTTTAGCCTAACCTTTGAGATTTCTCTTGTTCCCTCTACCCTTTTCTATAACCAATACTGGCGTGCCCTTTTGAAGGCTTTGCTCAGTATTTTTCAGCATCCTGTGAAGCTCAGGAATGCTCCTCTCCATGTTATGCATGTTGTAGTTCACCACAAAGGCATTGTATTAATCAGGTAGTGAAGCCAAGATGATGTGAATGGCTAAGTCTCTTGCAATAGGTGTATTTAATTGCTCTAGGATATCAATATACCCTTTTATCATGATCAAATGTGTGCTTACTGATGAACCCTTCGCCATCTTGCACGAGATCAATGTTTTTATCGTAATGAACCTTTTGTTACGGGCTTGCTCATAGAACATTTCCACAAGTGAATTCATGAATTGTTTTTTAAGCTCGCCAGTCATAGATGCGAGTATCAAATACATCACATCATCAGAATCATTTTTTAGTTTATCCCATGCTCATTGAGCAACAGTCGTAACATTTTCAGGTGGTGTGGGTAAAGCAGTTTATAAGACATGTAGCTTCCTTTATTTTTTTAGAACAATTCTCATATTTCTTTCCCAATCTAAGAAATTTGGACCAACAAGTTTGTCTTTATCCAAAATGTTTCTTAATGAAAGATTTGAGATGACATTGGTGCTAGATGATGCCATGTCTACAAAGAATAAATGCAAAATATTAGAATGAGTTTTAAAATCATTTTCCACAATAGCCAAAATTGAAATCCCAAACAATTTTTTGTTGATGCTAGATTGTGGGCCAAAAATCAACAAAGAACTAAACCCCCGTCTTGTTTTGGCAAGTACCATAGGGATCGGACCCTTTTGATAGGCAACGTTCAAATCACATCTCATGCAACTTAACACTTTCCAATCGCATCACTATGCAACTTTTCGGTGATAGGATGAATATTTCAAATGTTTGATACCATCCTATCATGGCAAAACCAATCCTAGTCGCCCATCGGGTTGTACACCTCGGACTGATTTCCCTAAGTCAAACCATCCCTCGAAGCATCACATCAATATATACCCAAACCGTTTTTTCACAATCAGTGATAGTGAGTAAAGTTGGGCACCTATTATGTGAGAAATCGCCTCATGAAGAAAGTCTGAGGCCCTTGTGCTCTCTAAGTCCAACAAACGTTCAACGCCTTAATGAGCCCCCAAGTATGGAAGCAATTTTATAACTTAGGTTTTTCGGGATTTAGTTTGAACGGCTTAACATGCATTTCGTTTTTTCATCATTCACAAAACATATAAAATATAAAGCGAATAAATGCAATGAATTGGGCTCTAGCCTATTACAAGGCTTTTAAAAATTTTGGTCTTCATTTGGGCCTTTAATGTTGGGCTTCTGTTCGCAGGCTCCATCTTGGACTCAATGAAATTACATAGATTTTGGGTCAATCTAATTCTATTCTATTACATAGAAGTAAATAGGCTCGTAGGCCCAAATTAAATCAATTTAAATAAAGCCCAATTCATGCATGAAAAAACACAAAAAATGTAAGTGCTTCATACAAGCCCATTTTAATTAAGCCAACCAATTTTAAAGGATTGTGTAACTTTTACTCTATTAAAATTGATCGTGTCATGATCAATTTTAATCAATCACCTCGTTCATTCATTTTATTCAAATGATGCATGAACATATTCACATAATTATGTATGCATTTCATAATTTAAACACTTTAAATTTGAAATCATAAATAAATCATGTAAAAATATAAATAAATAAATAAATAAACTAATCTCATTAATTAATTATTTTATTTATTATCTAATTATCCCTATCTTATAAAGATAATTATTTAAAATTAAATTTTTAAATATTTTCTAATTATCTAATCTTATTAAGATAATTATTTTAAATTAAAATTTTAAATATTTTAATAAGATAAGAATTTCAAACCAAATTTAATACTATCTTTACTTTGATAAGATATTTACTTTATCCTAAATCAAAACTAGAATCTAATCAAATAATATAAAATTAAAATCTGATAAGATATTTAATTTATCCAAAATCAAAATTAAAATCTTATCAAAATGGAAAAAATCCCAAAACTCTTTTCCTGAAAAATTTTAGGGCAATTTTGTAATTAAATAAAACATCAGGGCTTAGGGTTTTGAAGGAAAACTGTTGGGACTATTTTATAATTTTAAAAAGTTCAAATTTTGGCGGACTTGGGGCTTGAAGCAGCGGCAAGGACATTTTGGTAATTTCAGCCAAAAACCAATACGGTTTGCCTGCCGTAGCCACCTCCCCGGTCATCTTCTCTGGTGAACTACCGGTTGTTCTTCCTGGCGAAAAATTGTTCCGGCGTCTTCGATGAACGGCGAACTTGCCTTTCATCTCGACCAATTGTTCCCAGTGATCAAGGTCTTCTGAAGATTAAATAACAATCATCAATCTCTGAACATGAAAAATTGATTCCCTCCAACGTGAAATCCTGGCGAACACAATTTTTCGATGAAAAGAACACGAAACCAAAACCTGCAAAAGCCCGGTGAAATCCTACCAAAAACCCCTTTACAATATACGAAAACTATCAGAATCATCCCGGTTTCAAAACTCGATCCCAAAACTTTGTTTTTCTTATCAAAATCAAACCAAAACCCATAACCCTTATTTCTTTTAGTTCAAATCATTTGTCCAGCGAACCTTTTTTCAAAACCCCAGAAAACGTACTTTTGAAATACTAGAAATCAAAACAATTTTGAAACCAAATACATTCGGAACATTTTTCGGCAAGAATAGATAACAAAACCAATCAAAATTTTAAACCTAAAAGCCATGAAATTTGCCAGATCGGAGCTCGCCAGTTTCCGATGAGATTTCGGCCGACCAGAACTATTCCAGCAGTCGACGCCATCTTCTCCAGCAGTTTCAAACATAATTTCAAGAAAAATATTTTTTTATTCCCAGCACGCACAAAAAAAAAAATTTTGTCTAGCTTTCCAAAAGTATCAATTTCAATTGATCAATTAAAGGGAGAAAAAAAATCAAACGAATTATTTTGTAATTCTAACACTGAAATCAAGAGTCTGGCTCTGATACCACTGTTAAGATCTAGGCATGATTTTCAAGAATTTTTTAACAGTCGATTCATGCCAATTTCATTTTAGTGTTTAATCAACCTACGTTCAAAACTATTAAAGCTCACCCTTGAAGCGTAATCGGTTGCCGCGACAGGATCTTTGTTTGATGTTAGTCCAGATCCTTCTGCTCTGAGTACGTTGATCACCATCACAAGTTATTCCTTTAAAGAAACTCTCTGCTCTTAAGCACTGGAGTTCTCTCAGAATCGGTGCTAGCCGTTCAAGTTTGCAGAGGAAAGAAACTCTGGAATAATTTTTGGTAAAACTATTTTTTGAAACCAGTGTTATTGACTCACGTATCCCCGGGATATACAAGAGTCATTTACACCAAATCAGTAACTTAATATTTAATAATATTATGTTACTTATTTGTGTTTTACCAAAACCATGGATCAACCCAACAACCCATGGATCAGCCTGATAGGTTAAGAATGTCAATTACAATTAAGTCCCTTGATTTGTTAGCCTTTCACAATTGTTTCTAAGTACTTAATTATCTCTTAATTAATACCACAGAACTTTTCAATAATATTTAATTAAACTATTTAATTAAATATTATTTATCTAAGTATAACATTTACACTTAGCGCAGGCAAGATTACTTATTTTGTATTATCGAACACTCCTATGTGCGATCTTGTAGGCCTATTCCAAATTGACAATGGATAATTAAATCTAATTGATTAATCCATAAGTTATTAGTGGTCTCTAGCAAGACATAATGACTACCCCATTCAGAATGCAAATGGTGGTTCAACACAACTTTCTGGGCATATTACGTACGATCCTCTATACTGATATCCCATATAGCATAAGACATGGAACCATCATCATTATTTAGCTAAATTTTTACTTGATCTCTTAGTGACATTGAATTTTATCAAGCAAATGATAACACTTATCATTTTTTGGGCACGATTGTGCACTTCTCAGTTCACTTTCAAGTGGCCAAGATATTATCTCTCATTTAAGAGAGACTTGTAGTCCCATCTCTTCACTCACATATCTTAGCATGACATATAGCATACCCAATCATACCATACTTGGAAGCCTATTACAACCCCGTTAGGCATATGTCAAAGCATACTACAGTTCATCTAAGACCATGTAGTGATTCCTGGTCTAAGGATCCCCGTACGAGTACTACTCAAAAGAATCACTCATGATCTAAGCAATCCATGGAGTATTTCTTTTGGCAGATTGATTTCATGAATTCAAACATGCACAAGAATATTAGATTCATGAAATTAACTCATCTAATAAATAATCAATCAAACAAAAAATGTCGATCTACATATATAGCCCTTAAGGGTCACATACACCAACAGACCATATAATCGTTCTAAGTCATATTGAATAGGGTTATGTTGCCTCTATGATGGGGGATAAACGTGGATCAAGCTATGTGAGGATGGTTGCTACTCTGGAGCGTTGTGATCACTTGATTATGTTGGATGGGGGACAGAATCCCAATCATCTCTCTGATTCAAACTATATTTACTTTATTTCATGCTTAGATTAGTAGTAGTTTAGTTTAGTTTAATAACAACTCTTTCTGTGACCATAAAACAAGATCAATAATTCTAGAAAAAACATAAAGCTTGTGTGCTCTCTGTGGATCGATCCTTGAATACTCTACGACGGGATCCTTGATGTCCCTTAGTGTGGATTTAGATTTATAAATATTATCTTGGTGGTTTTCCATTCATCACCCATTCATGAGGTCCACTAGATTGAACTCTTCAGTAGCCCATAAAGGCAAAAGATATTATTTTGGGCTAAGTAAGGGGATGTTCTACAATTGTTGACATGATTCGGATAAGACAAGATCCAAAGAAATCTAAGATCAACAATGATTTTTTCAAGTTTCATTGAAGAGAGAATAACTTCAAATGCCATTGTATAATTAATATGTATTTAGGCCCAATTGTATTTTCTGCACTTCATGTCTTTATTTATTTATTTTGAGTCTTTTGGACTTTGAAAGGGGTTTTATATTTTTTTGGATTAGTTTTACCTTTCGTAAAGTCCAACGCGTAGGATAACTATTGGGTTGTAATCTTAAACCCTGATGTAAACGGTATAAGAATATAAAGCAATACATTAAGTAATAAATACCTCCCAAACACGCACTCAAGGATTAAGTAGAATCCCGACATTGTGTATAAAAGGTGCTGATACGAGGAACTTATGTGTCCATGGATATATCTATGCCTACGTGCTTATTGTTCTAACTAAGAAAACAAATAAGAAATAAGAGAATATTTTTGTTGCTTTACTTTTTTTATTTTTTTGGTTTTGTTTTTCTCATTTATCAACTACACTAGAAAATAGAAAAGAAAAGATATTAAAGAGAGATTTTATCATGTTAAGGAGATAGAGGTGTGATCATATTTAATTGATTAGGCTATAAGCTCTTTGTTCCAATCAAGTGATTTTTTTCCATGGGTCTGATGAGGTACACGAAAGCATAAGGTTAAGCCACAAGTACACCAATCAATAAATTTATAAAACCTCACTCCATACTCAGGGATCATAATTTCCTCTCATCGTGTAGTACTTGAGTTGTCGATCCCACAGAGGGCATTGTGTGTTCATGATTGTGCCTATACCTAGGTGCTTATTTTTCGTACCTAAGAAAGCTAGAAAAGAGAAAAAAAATTTCATGTTCTTTTTCTCTTCTTCATTTTTTTTTGTTATGGTTTTCTAATTTATCAACTAACCTAGGGAAAGGAAAATAAAAGCAAATGAAGGGAGAATCTCATCAAGCCAAGGTGCGGAGAGGGACAAGACCGAAATGAATGGGAACCTCCTCCTACTAGTTGTTAGACGCTGTCATAGGATTTACAATGCTAAGGAATACTCCTAGCTATTCGCTCAATCTTCTAAGGCATAGAGCTATGACCCAAACCAGAAACATAGTTCATCGTAGTAAAATGTAGCTATCCATTCACCCATCACATGATCGCGGTGGTGGAGGGTAGCTTCCACCTACGCTCTACTTCCTTGACCCAATTAAAGGCTCCCTAGCACAGGGTTAACCATGTATTGCCTGCACTATGTTCGCGCCGATTGTCAAAGACAAAGAAAAGGGGTTTATAAACCCACACCCTCAACCTAGTTTCACCAACACATAAATCAACCAAGTACCATGGTAGATTAACAACCCATAATGCAAAATATCAAGAAATTAACACAAGTATATCCATAGAAACCAAAAGGATATAATCTAAAGTTATAAACTTCGTCAATAACATAAAAGCACAATCCACACCAAATGAAAACCCATGAATATACTCATATATAACATCAATCAATCTGTACAAAATAGGTGTTAAATGTATAAATCTATTCTACAGCAATATTAGATCTATACAAAACATATAACCAAAGCAAAACAAAGAAAGAAAAAACTAGGGAGATAATCCTCTAGGAATTTGAGGCTAATCCATGAAAGAAGAATGCAAAATCTTCCCTAAATAGGGTATTTATAGGGCTTGAGGCCATCTGGGGTATTTTGGATATTTTGGGGAGAGTTTGGGCCGATTTTTTGAATGTGACAGCAAAACGGGACTTACTATTTGTATAACAAAAAATGGGCAAGATTACATTTATATCCTTTATACCAAAAACCTTTCAAAATTCACTTGAATTAAAATCCTTTACAAACATTGAAAACAAATTCAAATCGCCAATCAAAATAAATCTTCGGCGAACTATACGCTTGGGCAGTCACAATCTTCAAAATTAGATTGACATTCATTAAGAAATGTAAATTTTCTACCCGTTATGTCATTTTTTTTGAATGTCGGAACTAAAAACGCTACTGATTAGCGTTATAGTTGGGCTCAAACACAAAACAGAAGCGTTAAGTAGTGTCGAAAATGTCAAAGCATGACGTTTTTTGTATACCACTTACGAAAATTGTAGCAAAAATGATGGTCTTTATGTGAAATGTGTAGCGCTTTTTATATGTGTTATATGAAATATGTAACTTTTGATATGTGTTTTTTTTTGGAAAGTGTAGCGTTTTTCATGTACCACATATGAAAATTGTGGCATTTTTTATTCCAATTAAGTGAAATATGTTGCGTTTTTATATTTGGGATATTTAATGTGCAGCGTTTTTTATATGCTGAATGTAAAATGTGTAGCGTTTTTTATATGTTACTTAACAAATGTGTAGCGTTTTTTAATATGGTTTATGTGAAATTTGTAGCGTTTTTTATTATGGAATATGAAATGCATAGCTTTTTTGATATACTGTATTTTCAAATTGATGCGTTTTGGATAGTCTTAATGTGTAATTTATAGCATTTTTTAACATACTGAATTTGGAATTTGAATATACAGGACGATGATCCGGATATGACTACGCATGATTATGAGGAGACTGAGGATGATGAGGATGACGAGGGGGGGTGAGGAACAAGATATTGGAGCAGATCTCAGTGAATATTTTAGGATTGATAAGGATTTTGAAAGTGTGAACGAGGCATTTCTGTTTTGTGTTCCTATAGCTAATAGCCTAAAGTTTGTGTTTTCGAAGCAATGCGGAAATGGCTTAACGTATTATTTCAGGTGTGGTTGATAGAAAGATCCATTGAAGGAGCCTCTCTCCACCATCCGGATGAATATGAAAAGGTACGGATGTAAATGCCCTTTCAAGTTGACTGTTAAGAAGGTTGTTGCTCATCGTTACAGTGTGCTTGTGATGCCAGGGGAAATGTCCACGCACAATCATCATGGTACGAATACCTTTCGTTATTAAATTTGTTATATTAATTTTATTGCTATTTAGCATTTACATTTATTAATATTATTAATTTTTGTAGGTATAAGGCATCCATATGAGCACAAACAGTTGAGCCATTTTTCGAAAGAGTCAAAGGCTGAGGCTAAATGCATGCTTTCTTTCAATGTGAGACCAAAAAGCGTTTGGGAAGCTATTCATCAACAGTTTCTCGAAGACAATGTAAACATAAGGAAGGTTTACAATTTGAAAGAAGAGATGAAGAAAGAGGGGATGGATAGTAGGAATATTGGGCAGCAATTTTTGCATTTGGCTCGTAAGAAGAAATATTATGTTCAGATTATCACGGATGAGGCCACTAATGCGATCACACATGATTCACTGCTCATCCTACATCAATTCAGATGTTCAATAGATGGTATTGGGTTGTCGTGGTTGATTCAACATACAAGACCAACAAGTACAAAATATCCGTCGTTGAGATGATTGATATGACTTCTACCAATAAGAACTTCAATATTGCTTTTGCCATTGTTAAGAATGAGACAAAAGAAACTTATGATTGGGTGATGAATAATCTGAGGGAATTGTTTCCTAATAATGTGGCACCAAGTGTTGTTGTCTCAGATAGGGAGTTGGGTTTGATGCAGCCTATTAAGGATCACTTTCCATCTTGCCAACACTTCCTATGTCGATGGCATATTGAGCGTGATGTTGCTATTTGGTTGGAAACAAATGTTGGTAGGAGGAATTTGGACATGGCTACTGATATATACACTAATTGGTGGAAGAAAATTATCATGGCTCCCACAGTTGAAAGGTTTAACCTCCTATTGCAGCATTTCAAGGTTAAATACTATATGATTGAGCCTGCAGTTGTTGATTATTTAGAGGACACATGGTTCATTCATAAGGAGAAATTTTGTCGGGCCTGGACAGATACATTTCAACACTTTGGGAATACTACAACTAATAGGGTTGAGGCTTCCCATGCTGCATTGAAAGATTGGCTGCATTCTTCCACCAATTCTCTTGACACGTTGTTCATGAAGATCGACTCCCATCTCACACATCTGTTCCATCACATCGCGTAAGTTGAATAATTGTATTTGGTTATTTATTTAATCTCAGAATTTTAATATTATTTTGTTAGAAATTTGTAACTTGTATGTGAAAAATAACAGTGGATCGCTCGAGTCTTCTACTGACACGACACAAACCAGTACGATGGGGTTTCCATACTGTTACTTGAACATGTATGTGTCATATCACTGTCTGCAGTTGGTTAGCAAACAAGTTGAAAAGAAGGATAGGTTGGCAGGCGACGTGCTTGATAGGTGTGGATGTGTGTGCAAGGTGACACTTGGGATTACTTGTGCCTGTGATATATACAAGGCACAGGAATCGATCGCCTATCAATTGCTACCATTAGTGCACGAGTTCTGGTAGAGATTGACCATTGTACCATCTGAAAGGGATTCCAATACTTTGAATGAGGACATCATATACTTTTTACTTATGTATTTCAATAATACCAAATGTATTTCATGTATTTTATTGTTCATATAAGGTTTTGATTGAAAATAATTTTTTTAAAGGTTTTTCAATGAGGAAGTCATTCCTGCAGTTAAAAAGGAAGTCATTCCTGCGCTGGCAGAGGCCTGGCATTACTCCTAAAAGAAGGAAAATGCTCGTATATCCAGGTCTGTAGCAACGTCAAGCATCCCGCAAAGCTCCACGTGCCATGCCTACTAGCAGCACCTAAATGTCTATATAGGTACGCTAGCGTCGCTGTGCCCCATGCATGCTGCCCCACCTATGACATCCCTCCTCTAATCTCCAAAACAGGGCCTGACATGAACTTATTGGAACTCTTTTCTGTAAACATACAAGTCCCAATAGTATCCCACAAAAAGGCTGTCACATCCGAGTCGGGCCGCGGTCGACCCCTACAAAGCTCTATTACCCGCTTTGTCGAGAATGTCCCATTCTCGTATAATTCCTTCTCGATGTGCTGATCCGGAGGTATCTCGAGCAAATCTCTACAGTAAGCAAGGATGGTAGCAGTATCCGTGGGCTGCGTGATCAACCGACCATCTACTGGTATGAGATATCTCCCACACGTCGTGAAGCAGGATAGTCATCTCGCCGAACAGTAAGTGGAAGGAATTGTGTCTGGCTGCCACCTCTCCAGAAATGCGCAAATCAACGGCCCGTCTATATGTCTAAACAAAATACTGGGAATATGTCTCAGCCCTGTCTGACTAAGAATCTCTGTCCCAAGGGGTGACATAGCTCGCACCCAACTAACTAGGGAATCGTAAATACCACCCCTATTATGAACCTAATAGGGGGTCTAGTACCCTTCTCCCTATACCTCGATATGACATGTCCTAAGAAACTAGGAATAACAGTCGCATCGATAGGCCAGTCCGGTGACTAACCAGCTATTGTCATCTTTCTTGCGCTTTTTAGGATTTGCTATATTTAACAAATATGATATCTAATTAATTTAACTAATTAAATAAATAAACAAATAAAATATACGTTAACTAATTAAACAAGTTAGCAAAAAAATAAAAAAAATATACTTATTTTAACAAATTAACAAATAAATAAACAAAAAATCCATAAAATAAATAACTAAATAATTAATAAAATATATAAACCAATATAACATAATTTAGCTAACTAAACAGGTTAACAAATAAATAAACAAAAAATCCATAAAATAAATAACTAAATAATTAATAAAATTTATAAACAAATATAACATAATTTAACTAACTAAACAGGTTAATAAATAAATAAACACATAATCCATAAATTAAATAACTAAATAATTAATAAAATTTATAAACAAATATAACATAATTTAACTAACTAAACAGGTTAATAAATAAATTAACACATAATTCATAATTTAAATAACTAAATAATTAATAAAATTTATAAACAAATAACATATAATTTAACTAACTAAACAAATTAACAAATAAATAAACACATAATTCATAAATTAGACAATTAAATCAATTACATAACGACATAATTCATTAAATAAATAAATAAAATTAACAAACAAATAACTTAATTTATCGTACTAGAATGCGTACATGCAGAACGATCCCCCCGACGCTGCTGCGCATCCCCCTGATGTTGATGCTGATGCTGATGCTCATCCCTCGGATGCTCATCCTGAACCTCCTCCTCCTCCGACCGAGTATCCTCATCACTAAAAAAATCATCGTCATCGTCCCTCAAATGGAACGATGACTCGCCTCCACCCCGACCTCCACCTACACCTCTCACTCCATCACCACCTCTACCGCCACCCCTACCTTTCCCGCCACCTCTACCGCCAACTCCAACTCCACCCTGATCTCCACCTATAGCTCCACCTCCAACTCCACCCTCAACTCCACCTCTACCTCCACCTCGGGATCTCCTCGATGGAACTTTCTGCCTCTTGGCAAAAGCTGTCGAACGCTATCTATCCTCAACAGTAGGAGGTGGAACACGCGGTTTTACCTTACCGCCACCCTGAAAAACATATATATCACATATATTAATACACAAACATTTTATATTACATAAATACTTAAAATACACATAAAACGCCACATTAAAGCGTTTAACTAAAGGTCAAACGCTATAAACTAATGTTTGACATAGAGTTAAATGCTACCTATTAGCGTTTGACTACAAGTCTAACGCACATAGGTATCATTTTTATCTCTGTCAAATGCCGATCTATTGCATTTTCATACAATGGAAACACAGCCAATCAGCGTTATTATCATATCTAAACGCTTCACTATAGCGTTTTTGTACCTATACAATGCTGCGAAATAACATTTGCACAAGAAATAAACGCAACAGCTTAGCATTTCAAATGTATTAAAACGTCACAAACAAGCATTTCTTAACAAACCTAACGCTAAACAGCAGCGTTCTATAACAAACATAGAACAGATTGAAATCAATTTTACAAAATATGCGCAAAATGTTAAAGGAATGTTTACCCGAATATAAATTGGACCTTTGCCCGCGCCATGACCTCTCGAAGATTCAGCACCACCCGCATCCATTTCGCTAATTTCGTACGAACTGTGTAAAAGATTTCCTTTTTTTATTTTTTTTAGGGCTCTTGCGTTTGATCTGGCCAAAATATGAATTCTGCGGCATTTTTTGTTCGTTTCATTTTTTTAACCCGTAACGTTAATAACGCTACACTTTAACGAGCGAGACATACCTTTCTCGCTACACTTTAGCATTTTGGACTCATATATCGCTATGTTTTAGCATTTCTTGACTCATCTATCGCTACGTTTTAGCATTTTGGTTCACATTAAATGCCGCGGTTTAGCATTTTTTTTACTGTGTTTTTTTATACTTTAGCATTTTTTTGGTTTATTTTCATTCCGATTGAGCATTTTTTGACCTTTAAATTCGCAATTCGCAGCGTTTTTTTACCCAAATTTACCAACAAATATTATTTTTTCCATTCCAAGGTTATTTTGGACATTTTTTGTTATACAAATAGTAAATTTGTTATACAAATAGCAATTCAGCAGCAAAACCCATAAGCTACAACAGCCCGGCTGCGAACAACGTGTGACCACTCCTTGCTAGTACCCTGCAGTCAAGTAGATAGGTGCTACCAAAGGTGCTATAGCACTTGAGTAGCACCTAGGTAGAACCTAGGAAGCACCAGGTACCTAATTTTTGCGGGTGTGCCTTTTTTTGCTTTCTTCTTTTCCCATTCTTTTTTAGCACGATCTTCTCCATTACTTTTCTAACATCCTAACTTGCTCCAAATGAACCAAACATCAGTTCATATTTTAACTCAATTGAAGCACAAATAGGCATTTTATATATTTTTTCTCAAAAAATCATACAAAGTTATATATGTTGTGAATAGCAAAGTTTATGACTAAATTTGTTGGCTACCAAACGTTTAGAACTAAATTTGCCAAGAGTCCATACTATAGGGACTATTTTGCATTTTTTCCAATGTTTTAAAATGGACTTGTGATCTTTTGTGTGCTCTAGTCAATTTTCTTAACGATAAGCAAAGTTTTTAGTGTGGGGGAATTTGATGTGAATCAATTTCTCATATTTTTAGTAGAACAATTTTAACTTAATTTTATTAGATGTTTAATCTAACTGTGCCTTAAAAAGTGTATTTATAGTTGATTTTGAATGATTTGTAGTGAATTATAAGTATGTGAAGTTGATGAAACCACTAGAAGACTTTGGAGTTGAAAAGTGAAGAAATCGTGAATAAATGAAGAAAACTTGGAGCGCAGGTAAAGGATTCGTACGTGAGGAGGCAACCATCAAGCGTTGGTGCCTGATGGACACCAGCGCCAGAAGAAGCAACTGGCGACCGTTAGGCACTAGCGCCACCTCGCCGCCATCTCAACCAGGTGTCTGTCAGACGCAAGCGCTGAAAGATTATCTGCCCAGGCCCGGTTAAAAATTCAATTTCGTGCTATGTACTCCAGAATCAGAAATTTTGACCAGGCCTAAGCTCTAGCACAATCGCTATTCCAATCCTTGCTTGAAATAACATTGCATAGGATCTTGGATTCTACTTATTCAATTTGTCACGCAACAATAAATTCCTAATTAAAGCAGAAGTTTAAGAATTACCTCTTGAAGCGTGTACTTAGGTGATTCTCTTGTATGACTCAAGATTTAATCGTACATTGTGTGGGCAACAAACAAACGAACAATTTGATCAGCAATCACCACAACCTCCACAAAGCTGCCGTCGGAATTCTTTGCCAGAAAAATCCAATCTCCGTCACCCGCGCGTGAATCACACGCTCCGCCGGGAGAAGCTCGCCACACCGACCACCACTATGCCATGTGCCGCCGGTCAAAGATGGGAGAAGACCGCTGCCACTTCCTCGGGATTTGGGCTGTTGCTTAGAGCTCTAAAGAAGTCGACTACACTAGAAAAATTGTTTAGTTTCTCTCTCTAGACTTTCTCTCTCAAAGTTTCAAGAATTTAGAAATTTTGAATTGTGTATTGTGAATTGCTAATCTCTTGTCTATTTATAGAGTTATAAGAGAGACCCCAAGTTAGTTTAGGATTTGTCTTCCTAATGGGTTTAGGATAATTAATTAGTTTCCAAATCCAATTTGGTTCAAATCTAATTAGATTTCCAAATCCAAATAGATTTTCTAATTCCAATTGAACTTTAAGACTTAATTAATTATACTTTATTAGTTACTTAATTAACCCTTAGAAATAATTAATTAAATAATTAATTATACTTTATCAATTAACCCACTACATAATTAATCGTACCACTAACGGATTAATTATGACACTACCAGCCTTCACCAGAATTGTTTCTGGAACAACTAAATTAATTATTCTTTAATCTCTCCACATCAAATATATAGTGCTCGTTAATTTATTAATTTACTGATAAATTAATTAATTAACATATTATAATCTGAGATTAGTACCACTCGACCTTTTTACTGTACCGGACATAAGTCCACCGGCCGGTTTAGTATAATAAACATAACGAGCTCATCTCGGGAGCACCATCACCCTGGATGCACTGGTACATGGTTTCCTTTCGACAAGCAACAGCACAAGAAGCAATCAAACACGCGCATCCCACCTACAGAGACTATTGGTCTCAAATGACCTAACTCTTTGGCAGATCAAAGTACACTATGTCTAATCCTCATGCCTGCTCAAGTCTAAGGATTCAGAGATAGAATACTAGGATTGAATAGTATATTAAATCAGTACAAGACAATTCATCCTAAATGGTCAAGTCCAATATGCCCCGGACATATCTATATGATTCAATTAGTTTTGACAAACCAATTTCTGAATCACATAATAACCTAAACCGACAGTGTGTCCAAAACCGTCTCAGTTACGAACCTCATTTATATATTATGTCTTTTAACCAATGATGAGATCTACTGCGTCACACCAGACACCTTATCATCTAATTACATAATATAAATGGTCGACATATGTAAAACATATAAACAATTTAACTAAAACATTCAATCGATATATAAAACTGGGAAATAGTTTAGTACAAGCAAAACTTTAGTATTCAAACCCAACAATCTGCCACTAATACTTAAGCTGCACTTCAAGTATAAAACTACATTAATTCTACAACTACAATAATATCTAGAAAAACACTCACGACTTTACTAAGTATTTGATCCCCATGCCCTCCATGAGAGCTTAAAGACTATTACAGTCAATGTCTTCGTGAATGGATCTGCAAGGTTATCTTCCGATGCTGTCTTCGCCACGACCACGTCTTCTCTGTTTACGATATCTTATATTAGGTGGTACTTGCGCTGTATATGTTTACTCACCTTGTGGGCTCGTGGTTCCTTCGAGTTTGCAACTGTACACTGTGATCGACTTCTGCAAACCTGGAATCACATCTAAATCCACTAGAAAGTTCTTGAGCCACACTGATTCTTTCACTGCCTCTAATGCTGCAACGTATTCAGCCTCTATGGTAAAGTCTGCCACGCATTTCTGCTTGACACTCCGCCAAACTATGGCTCAACCTCCCAAAGTAAACACATACCCTGAGGTAGACTTGCTTTTGGCCCTGTCGCCTTGGAAATCTGAATCTATGTAACCTCGGGGTACCAGCTCAGGCACCTGATAGACCAACACTTGCTCTCTCGTTCTGCGTAAATACTCTGATATTTGCTTACAATGCCAACAACATAACAGATATCGGGCCTCGTACATAACATTGCATACATGAGACTTCCTACTGCCGAGGCATAAGGAACTTTCTTCATGGCTTTTATCTCCTCAATAGTCTTTGGGGACTATTCTTTAGATAGATGCACTCCGTATCTGACAGGTAGAAAACCATTCTTAGAGTTCTGCATGTTAAAACGAGCCATAATCATATCAACGCATGAATCTTGAGAGAGCGTTAGCGAACGTTTCCTACGATCTAGAATTATCTTGATCCCAAGGATATGTCCTATTTCTCCTATGTTATTCATATCAAACTATTTGGACAGTCATACCTTTACGTCTGATAACACTTTCTTATTGTTACCAATTAGTAAAATGTCATTTACGTAAACCACAAGAAACACCATCACGTTTCCATCACGTCTACGGTACACCTATTATTTATCCGGCCAGTGAGTAAATCCATAGGATTAGATTATCTCATCAAATTGGATGTTCCAAGATCTGGATGTCTGCTTAAGTTCGTAAATAGACCACTTAAGCATGCAAACCTCATGCTCTTGGTTTTTTTCAACGAAATCCTCTGGTTGCTGCATGAAGATGGTTTCTTCAAGACTTCCGTTGAGGAAAGCTGTCTTGACATCCATATGCCATATCTCTGAAGGAAATAGATCTGGTCCGGGCTAAACCAAAAATCACACTTTCGTGCTATGCTTTCCATAATCAGAGACTTTCGATCTGGCCCAGACTCTAAAATCATTTTCCCTGAACGGATCTAGGCTTATACGAATTCGATTTATTAAAATGACACGCTAAAAATTAAATCTTTAATTTAAAGTGAATGTCTTAAAGATTATACCTTTGAAGCGTGTCCCTGACAATAAGAAAACAAAAGCTAAAAAATCTTGCTGTTTACCGCCGAGACCGATCACAAGAGAATCTCGAGAATGACTCCGTCCCTCAAAATCGTGTGGACGACTGTCCACAAGGTAGCTAAGACACTAAGGAAGAAATCCATAAAAGACCCACTTTGAAAAGCTCATTAGATCCTCAGCAGATCGTTGCCCGAAGATTGCTGATTATTTACTGCCTGCCTGTGCCATCTGATATTGAATCACTCGAATGACTCCGTCTCCACCCTGAAATCGAGTTGGAGACTATCCACGAGGTAGATAAGACACTAAGGAATAAATCCAAAAGAAACCCACTTTGAAAAACTCGTCAGATCCTCAGCAGATCGTTGCCCGAAGATCAGCCGCCTATTTTCCGTCTGGTGCAAAAAACCCAAGAACCACCACCAAATCAATTCTCCCACCATGATCTAGACAACCACCACCATGGATCATCGATCAAGACCGAGATATACACAATGGAGGTCGAATCAAGTGACTAGGAGAATAAAAAAGTCTGGCGGCGCAAATCGAGGGACGAGGCGGCGCAAATCGAGGGACTGCGGTGAATAGGAAATCAGCGATCCAAAGGGCTGAGCTTTCGAAGATCGAAGAATCCTAAGCTGACTTCGAGAAAGAACACAAGGAAGAAGAAGAAGTTCTCTCTCTAGGCTACTCTTTCTCACTCTAGGCAATTTAGCCACAAGGTTTCTTAATGTCTTCCAAATGCCTCACAAGGACTATTTATAGGAGTTTTAAGGGAGACCTAGTGGGCTTTTGAGTTGGGCCTTAGTGTTGGACTTTCGTTGACTCTCTTAGTCTTTCTTAGACTAATCAACTCTAATCGAACCTTTGGAATTAATTTATTAATCCACTTCGTTAATTAAATATTAATCGAGCCCTTAGGATTATTTCGTATAACCCACTTAGTTAATTAAATATTAATTAAACCTTTAGGATTATTTAATTCACTTTGTCGATTAGTCCAACGCATAATTAGTCGTACCATTAACGGACCAATTAAGGAACTACCGCTCAAAAATGAATTTATTTTGCTCTCACTTTATTATTCTTCTATCTCCTTACGTTAAAGATCTAGTGCTCATCGATTCATCAATTTATGGATACATTAATTCATCGACTTCTTGGTATCCGAGATTAGTACCACTCGACTTTCTTATTATATCAGATATAAAGTCCAATAGCCATATTTGGTATAATAAACATTACGAGCTTATCTTGGGAGCACCATCAACCCGGTGAACCGGTACATGGATTCCTTCGACTAGCAACAGCACACAAATAAGCTAAACACCGCATACGCAACTTACCGAGATTTAAGCCTCAATTGACTGCACCCTTTGGAAAATCAAAGCATACGATATCTAACTCTCATGCCTGTCCTAATCTAGGGATTAAGAGATTAGAATACTGGGATCAAATTAACTACGCCGATCAGTACAAATTAATTCAATCTAAACTCGTCGTGCTCAATATGCCCCGGGCATATACGTATGATTTAATTAGTCTAGACAAACTAATTTCAAAATTACATGATAACTTATACCGATAGTATGTTCAGACTATCTCAGTTATGAGCATCTCTTTAGATATATCAATACTTTAACCAATAACGAGATCTACTGTGCTGTTCTACACCTCGGTATCTAGTTCTATGATATAATGGAACAAATTTAATACTGAAACAAAATCAATATATAAACTGTGGATATTAGTTTTTCATACAAGCAATAGCTTTTAAGTATTCAAAACTAACAATCCCCCACTCATACTCAAAGTTATGCTCTGAAGTATAAAAACTGGCTTAATACACTTATTCCTATGTCACACCAAGAACTGGAGAACTATCATGGTTTAGCTAAGTATCTAACTCCCATGCCCTTCATGTGGTTCTCAAAGACTTTTGTAGTCAATGCTTTTCGTGAATATATTTGTAAGGTTATCTACTGATACCATCTTCACCCATGTATCCCCTCTTCGCGATTTATCGTATTGGGTGGTTCTTGCGCTCTATGTGTTTACTTGCCTTGTGGATTTGTGATTGCTTTAAGTTTTCCACTGTACTATTATTATCACAGTAAATTGTGATAAACCTAGGCAACTCAGGAATCACATGTAAATCCACTAGGAAGTTCCTGAACCACACTACTTATGTTGCCTCTGAAGCAACATATTCAGCCTCAATGGTGGAGTCTGCCATGCATTTCTGTTTGATACTCCACCATTACTATAGCTCTACTCCCCAGAAAAAACCCAGAGGTAGACAATCTTTTGTCTATACTTTGGAAACCATAATCTGTGTAACCCCTAGCTCTTGTGCCTGATAGACCAAAACTTGGTTCTTCATTCTGCATAAATACTTGAGCTTTTCCTGAGTTACACTGATATTTGCTAACTATGCCATTGGCAAAACAAACATCAGCCTCGTACACAACAAAGCATACATGAGACTTCCTACTGCAGATGCATAAGGAACTGTTTTCATGGCTTCTATCCACTTAGGAGAGTGCTCCTTAGATAGATGCACTTCGTATCTGAAAAGTAAGAAACTCTTCTTGGAGTTATGCATATTAAAACGAGTTAGATTCATGTCTATGTAGGAATCCTGAGAAAGTGTCTGAACATCTACTACGATCTCGAATAATCTCAATCCCAAGGATATGTCCACCCTTTCTCAAATCCTTCATATCAAACTTGCTTAAACAACTATGCCTTTACGTCTGACAATACCTTCTTACTGTTGCCAATAAGAAGAATATCATCTACGTAGACTACAAGAAACACCACTGAGTTTCTATCATGCCTGCGGTACACACAATGCCTAATCAGATACTTGGTCTGGTTCATGAGCTCCGGGGATCAAAATCTGAAGAGTTTCCTAAGCCCACGTACCTATCAGGTTGTCTGACAACCCTCCCACTATGATGAGTCACCACCTGTGTAATCGCATCATATGTGAAAACTCGTGCAGTATTCTGTGTTGTATCTACTTGTGGGAGTTGAATACATAAACCATGCTTGTATTGTACATTTTCCCAGTAATATATCGATTTATGTTTTGGTTATATTTTGTTGTGCATGATATGTCCATTTATATTATGTAAGTCGATGATGAGGTGTCTTATGTGACACAGTAGATCTCATCATTTGTTGAAAGACATAATATATAAATGAGATTCATAACCGAGGGAGCTTTGGACAAACTGCCGGTTTAGGTTATTATGTGATTCGGATAATTGGTTTGTCTAAACTGATTGAATCATATAGATATGCCCGAGATGTATTGAACTTGACTATTAGGAATGATTTGTCTTGTACTGATTTAATAGACAAATCATTCTTGGTATTCTATCTCTTAATCCCTAGACTCGAGTGGGCATGGGGATTAGACATAGTGTACTTTGATCTGCCAAAGGACGAGGTCAATTCTGGCCAATAGTCTCGGTAGGTTGGGTGCGCGTATTTAGTTGTTTGGTGTCCTGCTGCTTGTCGAAATGAAACCATGTACGGTGTGTCGGGGTGATGGTGCTCCTGAGATGAGCTCGTTATGTTTATTATACTAAACCCAGCTGGTGGACTTATGTCCAGAATAGTAAAAAGGTCGAGTGGTACTAGTCTCGGAATTAAAGAAGTTAATTAATTAATTTATCAGTAAATTAATATATTAACGAGCACTATATCTTTGATGTGGGGAGATTATGAATAAATTAATTAAGTTGTTCCGGAAGCAATTCTGGTGTAGGGTGGTAGTGCCAAAATTAATCCGTTAGTGGTACGATTAATTTTGTAATGGGTTAATTGAATAGGTAAAATTAATTAATTGATTAATTATTCCTAAGGGTTAATTGAGTAATTAACAAAGTATAATTATTTAATTAATTAATTAAATCTTAAGTTTCAATTAGAATTAGGAAATCCAAGAGATTAGGAAATCTAGTAGGATTTGGTTTATTCTATTAGATTGGTTACCTAATTGGATTTGAAAACTAATTACCTAAACCCATTAGGAAAACCAATCCTAAACCAACTTGGGGTCTCTCTTGTAACTCTACTTAGAGACAAGGGATTAGCTTTTCCACAATATATACAATTCACAAGTTTTCAAGACAAGAAAATTTAGAGAGAGAAAAACTCTCTCTCTTCAAGTTTGAAATTTCCAAGCTTTGAAGTAGCTGAGATTTTGTGCAATTTTGGCGGCTAGTATAGGCTATCTCTCTCTCCGGACGGTGCGTTAATTGTACGTGCCAGATGCAGCAGTGTTGGAATTTTCTGGCAGGTGGATTGTGGTGATTATCTTATCAAGTTGCTGGTTAGATTGCTGCCCACATAACATACAAGCAAAGTCTTGAGACATATAAGAGAATCACCTGAGTGTACGCTTTAAAGGTATTTTTCTAAGATTCCGCTTTTAATTAGAAATTTTTGATGCTTGATAAATCGAATAAGTGCAAAACCAGATCCTGCGCAATATTATTTTAAAAGGGTTGGAATAGCGATTGTGCTAGCATCTAGGCCTGGCCAGAGATTTCGATTCTGGAATGCATAGCACGAAAGTGAGTTTCTGGCTAGGCCTGGGCAGATAATCTTTCAATTGGTTTTAGAGCCTGGTTTTGGGTTTTGTGCTTGTTCGATTTGTTACATGGTTTTATTTGCTGGTGGTTAAGAAATCCCGACTATTATGGTTACATTTGTATGGGTTTTAATTAAACTCTGGGACATGTCTGGATTTGATTTTATTATGAATGTTTGTAATAGTATAACTGAAAGATTATCTGGCTGGGCCTAGCCAGAAACTCACTTTCGTGCTATGCAATCCAAAATCGGAATCTCTGGCCAGGCCTTGATGCTAGCACAATGCTATTCCAACCCTTTTGAAATAACATTGCACAGGATCTGGGTTCACACTTATTCAATTTACCACGCAACAAAAATTTATAATTAAAAGCGAAACTTTAGAAAAATACCTTTGAAGCGTGCAGTTAGGTGATTCTCTTGTATGCCTCAAGTCTTTGATTTCACGTTGTGTGGGCAACGATCTAGAAACCAATTGATCAGCTAATCATCACAATCCACCTGCCAAAAAATTCAAGCACCGCTGCACCTGGCACGTACTGTAAACACACCGCCCAGAGAGAGAAAAAGCTACACGCACAGTTTGTATAAATAGGCCTAAATTTTGGCCAAAAGAGGAGAAAAACCAGCCGCACAAAAGCTCAAAAAATTTGACTTGGAGAGAGAAGAAAATATTTCTCTCTCTAGTTTTCTTGTCTTGAAAACTTATGAATTGTATATCTTGAATAGCTAATCCCTTGTCTATATATAGAGTTACAAGAGAGACCCTAAGTTGGTTTAGGATTGGCCTTCCTACTGGGATTCTGATTTCCTTCAATCCTGTTCCTGGACTGAAACACATCCAACTGATACAGGGATTCACTTATCCCAAACCAGTTCCTGGTATGATTCATAACCAACTGATACAGGGATTCACTTATCTCAAACCAGTTCCTGATATGATTCACAACCAATTGACACAAGGATTAATTAATTACTTAATTAATTAAATCTAACTTTATCAATAACCTAATACATAATTAATCGTACCACTAACGGATTAATTATGGCACTACCATCCTACACCAGAATTACGTCTGGAATAACTTAATTAAATTATATTCATAATCTCTCCACATGAAAGATATAGTGCTCGTTAATATATTATTTTACTGATAAATTAATTAATTAACCTCTTTAATTCTGAGACTAGTATCACTCGACCTTTTTACTATACCGGACATAAGTCCACCAGCTGGGTTTAGTATAATAAACATAACGAGCTCATCTCGGGAGCACATCACCCCGGACGCACCGGTACATGGTTTCCTTTCGACAAGTAGCAGCACACCAAGCAACTAAATTTGCGCACCCAACCTACCGAGATTATTGGCCGTAATTGGCCTCACCATTTGGCAGATGTACGCTATGTCTAATCCTCATGCCCGCTCGAGTCTAGGGATTAAGAGATAGAATACCAAGAATGATTTGTCTATTACATCTGTACAAGACAAATCATTCTTAATGGTCTAGTTCAATACACCCCGGACATATCTATATGATTTAATCAGTTTAGACAAACCAATTATCCGAATCACATAATAACCTAAACCGACAGTTTTGTCTAAAACTGTCTCGGTTATGAACCTCATTTATATATTATGTACTTCAACCAATGATGAGATCTACTGTGTCACACAAGACACCTCATCATCTACTTACATAATATAAATGGACATATCATGCACAACAAGATATAACCAAAATATAAATCGATATATTACTGGGAAAAAGTACAAGACAAGCATAGCTTATGTATTCAACTTCAACAATAACCACGTGCTGGAAGCCATGTAGGATTATATCAAATCTGTAGTAGGATTTTTTCTATGTAATTTCGATTATTTAATTTTCCTAGAAAGCCTTGTCGTAGAAGAATTATTTTTTTGTAATCGAAGACGTTATGATGGGCAACTTGAATTCGTGGGTTTTGGGTTATCGTTAATTCATAGAAACCCAGGAAAACCCAGAACAAAGTGTAAGAAGACCAAATAGCGTGGGAAGAAGCGAATAAGGGATTGGCGGTAGGGGTGGCGCCGGTGACGACTCGCTGGCAGGAGCCGCCGCTGGTAACCACTGGAAGTAGTAGCGGCACTGCCGCGCGGTGCAGCAGGGAGCTGCTCCAGCGCGCAACAGCAGGTGGTGGAAGCAACGTGCGGTGCACCATTGGGGGTGTTGCGCGCATGCAGCCCTTTCGGGTCACGTATTGGCCCGTTTCTCTCCAATTTTTGTTTTTTGAAGTTCAAGACTCTCTCCATCGAGTTGCGTGGTGGGACATGAGATCAAGGCAGAAGATGGAAGTGATTAAAACCATAATAGTTGGGAAATTTATTTTTCGTATTTATTGTTTTAATTTTTTTGCTTTAATTTTTATGTTGTATTTTAGATGCATGATTTTAAAGCATGATGGTTTTATGGTTGCACATAACTTAGGGTTAGTTAATTGCATGTTAAAATTGACAAAACCCTCAATTTGGAAATCTAAGTGGGAGCGGGTTGGTTTAATATCCCCACAGCCACCATCACGAGTTCATATGCGATGTGGGTGGGCTTGCGCATTGGCATTATGGCCTTCCTCCATTTGGATGAGTCCAGCCCCAAGATCGGTAGATTATGAATTTCTGAGTAAGATGACTAGAGTAATTTTAACTAGGAGAAATGCGACACCCTCTCTATCTGAGGTGCACTATCCTGAGGTAACAAACTCAGAAGTCACGTAATGGCACACACTTAGTGTACGATCTGCAGTATTCCTCCCTCGAGGTTATGCTGCTTATTTATACAGCTGAAAGCACCGACTATTAACTACATTGATCAATAGATCGTTTGGTCAGATAGTGTAGTTAATGAACTTGGTTCTTCTGAAACGAATGTGGGTTAGCGTAAACGTCCACACTGCGTGGCTTGCGAGAATCCCGTTGAATGAGATGTTGGTGGATTAAGATTATTGTTTTGAGGGAAGTCAATAATTGGTAGAATTTCCTTGTTTTCGAAATTCTAGACTTAATAACTGAAACAATGTCTGCTTATTTATTTTACAGTTTTTATCGATATGACATTCAACCCCTTAGCTACTATATTGAAAAACAACAAGTTAAATGGACCTAATTATGTCAATTGGAGTCGTAACTTGGACATTGTCCTTATGGCTGAGAGCACTCCTGTGAGAGATCATGCCATTGACGTGATTAGTAACATCAACAAGGATGAGGTAGTGGGAAGCGAAATCGTTGGTGAAACCAAAGTCGATATTGTCCTCCGGAGCTTGCCTCAAAGCTATGAGCAGATTCGGTTGAACTACAACAAAAGTAAGATGTTATGTACTTCATCCGAGCTCTTGGCAGAGTTGGTGGCAGCTAATAGTCTTCTTCAAGCGAAGAAGCGAGCTTTAGTATCAGGCAAAGCTTCAGAATCTTCTTCTGAGCCTGAGGCTAAAAAGAAGAAAAGAAAGCTCAAGAGAATAGCTCAAAAGGAGCAGATTGCGCTTAAGCCAGATATTGCAAAGAGCAAACCCAAAGGCAAGTGCTTCAAGTGTGGTAAAATGGGACACTGGAAAGCGAATTGTCCAAAGCTCAAAGGTACAATAGTTTCTACCCTAATTACTGAGACATGCTTAGCGGTGATTCCCACAGATACTTGGTGTGTGGATTTAGGTGCCACTGACCACGTTTGTAATTCTTTGTAGGGGTTCCAAGTAACCTTGAAGCTTAGAGAGGGCGAGCTGGACATCTACATGGGTGACACTACAAGAGTGTCAGTAGAAGCAGTGGCAGTGGTCAATTTAAATTTCGAGAATTGTATATTAGAATTAGTTAATTGTCTTTATGTACCGAGTTTTAGAAAGAACCTTATTTCGGTTTCTAAACTCTTGAAGAATGGTTATAAGTTCATTTTTTATGATGACTCTGTATTTATTAGAAGAAATGGAAAACTTATTTGTTATGGTTCATTTGCTGACAATTTATTTTTGGTTAATTCTAACTCCCTAGTTGTGCAAAACATAGAAATAGATAGCTTTTTATCTAACATTAATTAGAGGAAGAAACCTTCTAAAATGAATCAAACCTATCTTTGGCATCTCAGGCTAGGTCATATAAACCTTAGTAGGATTTAGAGGTTGGTCAATGATAGACCTTTAGGTTCATTAGAGATTGATAGTTATTCAACCTGCGAATATTGCTTGGATGGTAAGATGACCAAGAGACCTTTTAAAGAAAAAGGTTATAGAGCTAAGGAAGTATTAGAGTTGATTCATTTTGACTTGTGTGGACCAATGACGGTCTAGGCACGAGGTGGATTTGAGTATTTCATGACATTCATGGATGATTAGTCAAGGTACATGTATATTTACCTAATGCGTCACAAGTCCGAATGTTTTGGCAAGTTCAAAGAGTTTCAGGCAAATGTGGAAAAACATCATGGTAAAAGTATCAAGACACTGTGTTCATATTTTGGTGGGGAGTACCTGTCCCATGAATTTCGAGATTACCTCAGTGAGGTCGGAATTCAGTCTCAGTTGTCTGCACCAGGCACGCCACAGCAGAATGGTGTAGCAGAGAAGGAATCGAACTCTCATGGAAATGGTTAGGCCGATGATGAGCTATAGTGATTTTCCAAGTTCGTTCTGGGGATATTCCATAGAAACAGCGATGTATATTCTTAATCTTGTACCATCTAAAACCGTGTCTTCAACCCCAGTAGAGTTGTGGAACGAGCGCAAGCCTAGTCTAAGACATCTCAGAGTTTGGGGTTGCCCAGCACATGTACTTAAGGCAGATACGGCTAAGTTAGATGCGAGAACTAAATTAATGCTGTTTGTAGGTTATCCCAGGGGAACGAAGGGTGGTCTGTTTTATAGTCCTAAAGATCAGAAGGTGGTGGTTAGTACCAACGATAGATTTTTGGAAGATGACTATATTTGAGATCACAAGCCCAAGAGTAAGATAGTACTAGAAGAGCTTAGATGACAAACTACTAATCCTTATGCACCAGCACAAGTAGATACACCACACACTACAAAAGAGATCACAGATGATGCGCCTACACAGGTGGAGCCTCGTCTTCGTGGGAGGGTTGTGAGACAGCCCGACAGGTTCATTGGTGTGGGAGAGGCCTCAGACCTAGTCGCAGGCACGCCTGAACCTGACCCAGTTAACTATAATGAGGCTTTCCGAGATAAAGATGCAGAATCTTGGTGTAAGGCAATGATATCTCAATGGACCACAATCAATTCTGGGAGCTTGTGGACCTGCCTGAAGGGTTTAAGCCCATTGGATGCAAATGGGTCTACAAACGTAAGAGAGGACCTGACGGGAAGATGGAAACCTTTAAAGCTAGGCTGGTGGCGACGGGGTATAATTAAAAAGAGGGAATCAATTATGAGGAAACCTTATCCCCGGTAGCCATGCTTAAGTCGATCCGGATTCTCTTAGCCATAGCTACTCATTTAGTTTATGAGATATGGCAAATGGATGTCAAGACAGCTTTCCTAAATAACAGCCTTGAGGAAACCATCTTCATGCAACAACCAGAAGGATTAATTGAAAAAGGTCAAGAGCATAAGGTTTGCAAGCTTAAGAGGCCTAGTTATGGACTTAAGCAGGCATCCAGATCTTGGAACATCCGGTTTGATGCGATAATCCATTCCTATGGATTTACTCAGTGTCCGGATGAGTATTGTGTGTACCGCAGACGTGATGGAAACTCTGTGGTGTTTCTTGTTCTTTACGTAGATGATATTCTATTGATTGGCAACAACAAGAAAGTGTTATCAGACGTAAAGGCATGGCTATCCAAGCAGTTTGATATGAAGGACTTCGGGGAAGCAGGACATATCCTTGGGATCAAGATAATTCGAGATCGTAGGAAATGTTCGTTAACGCTCTCCCAAGCTTCATACATAGATAGGTTTCTGGCCCGTTTTAACATGCAAAACTCCCAAAAAGGTTTTCTACCTTTCAAACACGGAGTGCACCTATCTAAGGACAGTCTCCCAAGACTGTTGAGGAGATAGAGGCCATGAAGACAGTTCCTTATGCTTCGGCAGTAGGAAGTCTCATGTATACCATGTTGTGTACGAGGCCTGATATCTGTTATGTCGTTAGCATGGTAAGTAGATATCAGAGTAACCCCAGGAAAGCTCATTGGGAGGCAGTAAAATGCAATCTCAAGTATTTGCACAGAACAAGAGACCAATTTTGGTCTATCAGGTGCCTGAGCTGGTACTCCGAGGTTACACAGATTCAGATTTCCAATGTGACAGGGACAAGAGCAAGTCTACCTCAGGGTATGTGTTTACTCTAGGAGGTGGAGCCATAGTTTGGCGGAGTGTCAAGTAGAAATACGTGACGGACTCTACCATAGAGGCTGAATACGTTGCCGTATCAGAGGCAGCAAAAGAATCAGTATGGCTTAAGAACTTCCTAGTGGACTTAGATGTGATTCCTGGTTTGCAAAACTTTATCATGGTATATTGTGATAACAACGGTGAGTAAACATATACAGCGCAAGCACACCTGATAGGAGACATCGTAAAGAGGGAAGACGTGGTCGTGGCTAAGATAGCATCAGAGGATAACCTTGCAGATCCGTTCACGAAGACATTGACTTCGAAAGTCTTTGAGGCTCACGTGGAGGGCATGGTGATCAGATACTTAGGAGAGCCATGATAGTTTTTTCTAGATATATAGCAGTAGAGTGTATAGGAGTTGTATGTAGATGTATACTTAAAAGTACAGCTTAAGTATTAGTGGGAGATTGTTGGAGTTGAATACATAAGCCATACTTGTATTGTACATTTTCCCAATAATATATCGATTTATGTTTTGGTTATATTTTGTTGTGCATGATATGTCCATTTATATTATGTAAGTATATGATGAGGTGTCTTGTGTGACATAGTAGATCTCATCATTGGTTGAAAGGCATAATATATAAATAAGGTTCGTAACCGAGACAGCTTGGGACAAACTGTCGGTTTAGGTTATTATGTGATTTGGATAATTAGTTTGTCTAAACTGATTGAATCTTATAGATATGCCCAGGACGTATTGAACTTGACCATTAAGAATGATTAGTCTTGTACTGATTTAATAGACAAATCATTTTTGGTATCCTATCTCTTAATCCCTAGACTCGAGCGGGCATGAGGATTAGATATAGTATACTTTGATCTGCCAAAGGGTGAGGTCAATTCTGGCCAATAGTCTAGGCAGGTTAGGTGCGCGTGTTTAGTTGATTGGTGTGCTGCTGCTTGTCAAAAGGAAACCATGTACTGGTGCGTCGAGGTGATGGTGCTCCTGAGATGAGCTCGTCATGTTTATTATACTAAACCCAGCTGGTGAACTTATGTCCGGTATAGTAAAAAGGTTGAGTGGTACTAGTCTCAGAATTAAATAAGTTAATTAATTAATTTATCAGTAAATTAATATATTAACGAGCACTATATCTTTGATGTGGGGAGATTATGAATAAATTAATTAAGTTGTTCCGGAAGTAATTCTGGTGTAGGGTGGTAATGCCAAAATTAATCCATTTGTGGTACGATTAATTTTGTAATGGGTTAATTGAATAGGTAGAATTAATTAATTGATAAATTATTCCTAAGGGTTAATTGAGTAATTAACAAAGTAGAATTAATTAATTAATTAATTAAATCTTATGTTTCAATTAGAATTAGGAAATCCTAGAGATTAGAAAATCTAGTAGGATTTGGTTTATCCTATCAGATTGGTTACCTAATTAGATTTGAAAACTAATTACCTAAACCCATTAGGAAGACCAATCGTAAACCAACTTGAGGTCTCTCTTGTAACTCTATATGTAGACAAGGGATTAGCTATTCCACAATATATACAATTCACAAGTTTTCAAGACAAGAAAACTTAGAGAGAGAAAATTCCAGAGAGAGAAAAACTCTGTCTCTTAAAGTTTGAATTTTCCAAGCTTTGAAGCAGCTGAGATTTTGTCCAATTTTGGCGGCTAGTATAGGCTTTCTCTCTCTGGGCGGTGCGTTAATTGTACGTGCCAGGTGCAGTGGTGCTAGAATTTTCTGACAGGTGAATTGTGGTGATTAGTTGATCAAGTTACTGGTTAGATTGCTGCCCACACAACATACAAGCAAAGTCTTTAGGCATATAAGAGAATCACCTGAGTGTACACTTCAAAGGTATTTTTCTAAGATTCTGCTTTTAATTAGAAATTTTTGATGCGTGATAAATTGAATAAGTACAAACCCAGATCCTGCGCAATGTTATTTCAAAAGGGTTGGAATAGCGATTGTGCTAGCATCTAGACCTGGCCAGAGATTCCGATTCTGTAATGCATATCACGAAAGTGAGTTTCTGGCTAGGCCCGGGCAGATAATCTTTCACTACTTGTACTAGTGCATCAGGAATTCTAGACTCTCCCTTAAGCTCTTTTAGCACAATCTTGTTACTTGGTTTATGGTTTAGAATATAGTCATCTTCTAAAATCTAGTGTTGGTACTAACCACCGCCTTATGATCTTTAGCACTATAGAATAAACCAACCTTTGTTCCTCTAGGATATCCTACAAACAGCATTACCTCCAATCTTGCATCTAACTTGTCCGTATCTACCTTAAGCACATGTGCTGAATAACCCCAGATTCTGAGATGTCTTATACTGGGTTTTTGCCCTGACCATAACTCTACAGGGGTTGAAGACACGGACTTAGATGGTATAAGATTTAGATTGTAATCCACTGTTTCTAAGGTATATCCCTAAAACAAATGAGGTAACTCACTGTAACTCATCACAGATTTAACCATTTCCATAAGAGTTCTGTTTCACCGTTCTGCTACACTATTCTGCTAGAATGTGCTCGGTGCAGCCAACTGGGAAAGAGTGTAAACATGCTGCGTCATGTTATAGTCCCACCGAAACTGCTTAAAACTTTGAGGCAAGCTTTGGAGTATGATATCGACCTGGGTTTCCCCGTCAATCTTTCCTCCCAATACCTTAATATCATTGAAGTCACTAATCATCTCAAGTACATGATAGGCATGCCCTCTTCCATATAACTAGTCATTATGACCAAACATCTCCTTTAAGTTTGCCATAATGTCAAAAGCAGAGTTCATTGTTCGATGCTGAAGCTGCAATGCATTCGACATGGAAGTCAGAATGCAGCATCTAGCCATCTCATCAGCCTTCCTCCAATTTTGATAGGCTTCCCTATGCTTAGGAGAAGAGTTATCCATAGGCTCATCTGGGCATACTTTAGTGAGTACATACTTGCACCATCTAGCCATGAGGACAATGTCCAATTCGCGTTTCCAGTTGATGTAATTTGGACAAGTTAACTTGTTCTCATTTAGTGTGACAAATATTGTATTAAATGCTATATCAAAAACTAAAAAATAAACAGTCAAGTTTTAGTATGCTTTTTCGAAAATATTGATATCCTCAAAACAATACAATCTCCCACCAACAACTCTCACACCGGGATTAACACAGGTCACGATGGATAAACGTCTATGCCAACCCACATTCGTTTGAGAAAAACATAAGCTCATCAATTTCACTGTCTGATCAACGATCTTATGATCAATGAAATTAATAGTCAGTGATTTTAGCCGTACACATAAACAGCGTAACCTCGATGGGAAGAATACTACAAATGGTATACTAAGTGTATGTCATTATTTGACTTCTAAGTTTGTTACTTAGGATACTAATGCGCCTCAGATAGTGAGGGTATCACAACTTTCTCCAATAAAACACACTATAGTCATCCCTTTAGAAGTTCAATCTAGTGATCTCGTGATTGAAGACTCATCCGATAGGGAGGAAGGTCTAAGCCAACGCGTAAGTTTAACCACATCACATATGAATTCGTAATGGAGGTCATGGGGATATATACCAACCCGCTCCCACTTAGACTTTTAAGTTTGAGGATTTTTATGTTTTAACATGCAATATCTTAACTATGGATATTCGCACATATGAATTCTAACATGCAATATCTAAGCCAACGCGCAAGTTTAACCACATCACATATGAATTCGTAATGGAGGTCATGGGGATATATACCAACCCGCTCCCACTTAGACTTTTAAGTTTGAGGATTTTTATGTTTTAACATGCAATATCTTAACTATGGATATTCGCACCCATAAAACTGTTGGAGTTTTAATATGCGAATAATCTACCTTAGTTAATTGCTCCTATAAAACTAACATGCAATATCTTAACTTCAGTTACTCGCACCTATTAAAACCATTGCAGTTTTAACATGCGAATAATCTACCTTAGTTAATTGCGCATATTTAAAAAAAAATGTTTGTTTTCGCTCATGCATAAAAAGAAAATACACAAGCAACGATATGGACATAAAATGGGAAATAAATGCATAACAAAACCCAACTATTATGGCCTTCTCAATCGTCACTTCCTTTAAACGCTCTGTTGACACGTCTCGTCGCGTCACTCCCACTCATTATAAGGCTTAGAATTTATCCGGTTTTTCTTGGTTTACTACGTAATTAAGAATCACCCAAAATTATGACAAAATCAAAAACCATAAATTCATTTTGCCTATAACGACTCATTATTTGCTTATTTACCGCCTTCTACTTATTTACTGCCTAGCTGCGCAATCCACTATCGAATCCCTCGAATGACTCCGTCTCCACCTCAAAACCGTGTGGGCGACTATCCACGAGGTAGCTCAGACACTAAGAAAGAAATCCAAAAGAATCCCACTTCAAAAAACTCGTCAGATCCTCAGCAGATCGTTACCCGAATATCAGCCGCCTATTTACCACATGGTGCAAAAATCCAAGAACCACCACCAAAAGACTTCTACCACCATGATCTAGACAACCACCGGGATGGATAACCAATGAAAACCAAGATCTACACAATGGAGGTCGAATCAAGTGACTAGGAGAATCAAAAAGTTCGGCCGTGCAAATCGAGGGACAGAGTAGTGCACAAATTGAGGGACTGCGGTGAATAGGAAACCGGCGATCCAAAAGGCTGAGAGTCGACTTCGAGAAAGAACACAAGGAAGGAAACTTAGCCACAAAGGTTTCTTAATGTCTTCCAAATGCCTAACAAGGATTATTTATATGAGTTTCAAGGGAGACCTAGTGGGCTTTTGAGTTGCACTTTAGTGTTGGACTTTCGTTGACTCTTTTAGTTTTCCCTAGACTAATCAACTCCAATCAAATCTTTAGAATTAATTTCTTAATCCACTTCATTAATTAACTATTAATCGAGCCATTAGGATTATTTCGTATAACCCAGTTAGTCAATTAAATATTAATTAAAGCTTTAGGATTATTTAATTCACTTTGTCGATTAGTCCAACGCATAATTAGTCTTACCACTAACGGACCAATTATGGAACTACCGCTCAAAAATGAATTTATTTCGCGCTCACTTTATTATTCTTCTAACTCCCAATGTGAAAGATCTAGTGTTCGTCAATTCATCAATTTACTGATAAATTAATTCATCGACTTCTTGGTATCCGAGATTAGTACCACTCGACTTTCTTATTATACCGGACATAAAGTTCATTGGCTAGATTTGGTATAATAAACCTTATAAGCTCATCTCGGAAGCACCATCAACCCGGTGAACCGGTACATGGATTCCTTCGACTAGAAACGACACACAAAGAAGCTAAACACCGCATACCCAACTTACCAAAATTTAAGCCTCAATTGACTGCACCCTTTAGCAAATCAAAGCATTTGATATCTAACTCTTATGCCCGTCCAAATCTAGGGATTAAAAGATTAGAATACTAGGATTAAATTAACTATGCCGATCAGTATAATTTAATTCAATCCAAACTGGTCGTACTCAATATGCCCCGGGCATATCTGTATGATTTAATTAGCCTGGACAAACTAATTTCCAAATCACACGATAACCTATACCGATAGTATGTTCAGACTATCTCAGTTATAAGCATATTTTTATACATATCAACACTTTAACCAATAACAAGATCTACTGTGCTTTTCTACTTCTTGTTATCTAGTTCTATGATATAATGGAACAAATTTAATACTGAAACAAAATTGATATGTAAACTGTGGATATTAGTTTTTCATATAAGTAATAGCTTTTCAGTATTCAAAACTAACAATCTCATTATCTAAATGAGTAGCTATGGAAAAGAGAATTTGGATTGACTTAATCAAGGCAACCGGGGAGAAGGTTTCCTTATAATCTATTCCCTTTCTGAGTATACCCATTTGCCACAAGCCTAGCTTTAAAGGTTTCAACCTTTCTGTCAGGTCTGCTCTTGCGTTTGTAGACCCACTTACATCCAATGGGTTTGAAACCATCAAGCAGGTCCACAAGCTCCCAAGCTTGATTGTGGTCCATTAACCCCATCTCAGATATCATTGCCTTTCACCAATATTCTGCATCTTTATCTTGGAGAGCCTTATTGTAGTTCACATGGTCTGGTTCAGGTGCACCTGGGATGAAGTCAGTGTTGGAGTAGAATACATAAGCTATGCTTGTATTGTACAGTTTCCCAGTTTAATATATCGATTTGTGTTTCAGTCATATCTGGTTGTGCATTAATCGTCCATTTATATTATGTAAGTAGATGATGAGGTGTCTGGTGCGACACAGTAGATCTCATCATTGGTTGAAAGACATAATATATAAATGAGGTTCGTAACCGAGACAGTTTTGGACAAACTGTCGGTTTAGGTTATTATGTGATTCAGATAATTAGTTTGTCTAAACTAATTCAATCATATAGATATGCCCGGGGCATATTGAACTTGACTCTTAGGAATGATTTGTCTTGTACTGATTTAATAGACAAATTGATCCTTGTATTCTATCTCTAAATCCCTAGACTCGAGCGGGCATGAGGATTAGACATAGTGTACTTTGATCTGCCAAAGGGTGAGGTCAATTGTGGCCAATAATCTCGGTAGGTTGGGTGCGCGTGTTTAGTTACTTGGTGTGCTGCTGCTTGTCGAAAGGAAACCATGTACCGGTGCGTCCGGGGTGATGGTGCTCCCGAGATGAGCTCGAAATGTTTATTATACTAAACCCGGCCGGTGGACTTATGTCCGGTATAGTAAAAAGGTCGAGTGGTACTAGTCTCGGAATTTAAAGAAGTTGATGAATTAATTTATCAGTAAATTAATGAATTAACGAGCACTATATCTTTGATGTGGGGAGATTATGAATATAATTTAATTAAGTTGTTCCGGAAGCAATTCTGGTGTAGGTTGGTAGTGCCATAATTAATCCGTTAGTGGTACGATTAATTATGTACTGGGTTGTTGACAAAGGTAGATTTAATTAATTTAGAAATTAACTAATCCTTGTGTCAGTTAGTTGTGAATCATCCCAGGAACTGGTTTGGGATAAGTGAATCCCTGTGTCAGTTGGGAGTGATTCATCCCAGGAACTGGATTGGGATAAGTGAATCCCTGTGACAGTTGGGAGTGTATCAGTCCAGGAACAGGATTGAAGGAAACAGAATCTGTATCAGTCCAGAAACAGGATTGAAGGAAAACAGAAACCCAGTAGGAAGACCAATCCTAAACCAACTTGGAGTCTCTCTTGTAACTCTATAAATAGACAAGGGATCAGTCATTCAGATTAACACAATAACACAATTAATCCACAGGATTTCTAGAGAGAGAAAATTCTAGAGAGAGAAAACGTTTCTCTCTCCAAGTCGAATTTTCAAGAAAGTGTGCAGCTGGTTTTTGGGTTTCTAGTGGCTAAAATTTTGGCCTTGGTCTATACCAGCTGCGCGTAGCTTTCTCTCTCTGCGGGCGGTGCGTTTATAGTACGTGCCAGGTGCTGCGGGGCTAGAGTTTTCTAGCAGGTGGATTGTGGTGAGTAGCTGATCAATTGACTTCTAGTTCGTTGCCACACAACGTGAAGTCATAGTCTTGAGGCATACAAGAGAATCACCAAGTGCACGCTTCAAAGGTACTTTTCTAAGATTCCGCTTTAATAGAAATTTTTGTTGCGTGGTAAATCGAGCAAGCACAAACCCAGATCCTACCAAAAATCTTTCAATTGGTATCAAAGCCTGGTCTAGGGGGTTCTGTGCTTGTTCGATTTATTACATGGTTTTATTTGCAGGTGGTTTAGAATCCCGACTATTATGGTTACGTTTGTATGGGTTTTAATTAAACTCCGGGACTTGTCCGGATTTAATTTTATTATGAATGTTTGTAATAGTATAACCACGTGCTGGAAGCCGTGTAGGATTAGATCAAATCTGTAGTAGGATTTTTTCTATGTAATTTCGATTATTTAATTTTCCTAGAATGCCTTGTAGTAGGAAAATTGTTTTTTTTTGTAATCGAAGGCGTTATGGTGGGCGACTTGGATTCGTGGGTTTTGGGTTATCATGAATTTGAAGAAATCCAGGAAAACCCAGAACGAATTGGAAGAAGACCAAATAGCGTGGAAAAAAACGAATGAGGAGTTGGCGGCAGGAGGCGACGCCGGCAACGTTTGCCGGCAGCAAAAACGCCACCGGCAGCCAAAGGAGGGCAGCAGCAGGCAGCAGCAGCAGCTGCTGCGCGCTGCTGCTGCAGGCGCGCAGGGCCGCGCGCACGGCCCGTGCGGGCCGTGCGGGCACGCGGGCGCACGGGCGCTGCGCCGCGCGCGCAGGGCCCGTGCGGGCCGTGCGCCCGCGCACAAGCGCTGGGCCACGCGCACGGCCCGTGCGGGCAGTGCGCGCGGGCAGCGCGGCCCTCGGGCCGTGCTGCGGCCCGGGCGGCCCATTCGGGCTGTTCGGGCTGTTTTTGGCCCGTTTTTCCTCCAGTTTTCGTTTTTTGAAGTTCAAGACTCTCTCCATCGAGTGACGTGATAGGACACGAGATCAAGGCAGAAGATGGAAGCAATTAAAACCATAATAGTCGGGAAATTTAGTTTTTCGAATTTATTTCCCGTATTTATTGTTTTAATTTTTTTTGCTTTATTTTTATGTTGTATTTTAGATGCATGAAGTAAAGCATGTCTGGTTTTATGGTTGCACATAACTTAGGTTAGTTAATTGCATGTTAAAACCGGAAAAACCCTCAAATTGGAAATCTAAGTGGGAGCGGGTTGTGTTATTTCCCCATGGCCACCATTACGGGTTCATATGCGATGTGGGTGGGCTTGTGCGTTGGCATTAGGGCCCTCTTCCATTCGGATGAGTCCAGCCCCGAGATCGCTAGACTATGAGCTTCTGAGTAAGATGACTAGAGCGAGTTTAACTAGGAGAAATGCGACACCCTCTCCATCTGACGCGCACTATCCTGAGGTAACAAACTCAGAAGTCACGTAATGGCACACACTTAGTGTATGATCTGCAGTATTCCTCCCGCGAGGTTACGCTGCTTACTTGTACGGCTGAAAGCACCGACTATTAGCTACATTGATCAAAAGATCGTTGGTCAGATAGTGTAGTTAATGAACTTGGTTCTTCTCAAACGAATGTGGGTTAGCGTAAACGTCCACATTGCGTGGCTTGCGAGAATCCCGGTGGATGAGATGTTGGTGGATTAATATTATTGTTTTGAGGGAATCAATAATTAATTGAATTTTCATGTTTTCGAAAATTCTAGCATATATAACTGAAACACTGTTTGTTTACTTTCCAGTTTAAATCGATATGGCATTCAATCCTTTAGCTGCTATTTTGAAAAACAACAATTTAACTGGAACTAATAATGTCGATGGAAGTCGTAACTTGGACATTGTCCTTAGGGCTGAGAGCGCTCCTGTGAGAGATCGTGTCATTGACATGATTAGTAACATCAACAAGGTTGAGGTAGTGGGAGGCGAAATCGTTGGTGAAACCAAAGCCAATATTGTCCTCCAGAGCTTGCCTCAAAGCTATGAGCGGATTCGGTTGAAATACAACATAAGTAAGATGTTGTGGAGTTCATCCAAGCTCTTGGCAGAGTTGATGGCGACTCAAAGCTATGAGCGGATTCGGTTGAACTACAACATAAGTAAGATGTTGTGGAGTTCATCCGAGCTCTTGGCAGAGTTGATGGCGGCTAAAAGTCTTCTTCAAGAGAAGAAGCGAGCTTTAGTCGCAGTCGAAGCTTTAGAATCTTCTTCTGAGCCTGAGGCTGGAAAGAAGAAGAGAAAGCTCGAGAGAGTAGCTAAAAAGGCACAAATTGTGCCTAAGCCAGATATTGCAAAGAAGAAGTCAAAAGACAAGTGCTTCAAGTGCAATAAGACGGGACGTAGGAAAGCGGATTGTCCAAAGCTTATAAGTACGATAAATTATGCCTTAATTACTGAGACATGTTTAGCGGCGATTCCCACAGATACTTGGTGTGTGGATTCAGGTGCCACTGACCATGTTTGTAATTCTTTGCAAGGGTTCCAAGTAACCCAGAAGCTTAGAGAAGGCGAATTGGATATCTACTTGGGCGACACTACAAGAGTGTCAGTAGAAGCAGTGGGAGTAGTTAAGTTGAATTTCGAAAATTCTAGCTTGGAGTTAGTTAATTGTCTTTATCTACCGAGTTTTAGAAAGAACTTGATTTCGGTTTCTAAACTCTTGAAGAACGGGTATAAGTTTATTTTTTCTGATGACTGTGATGTTATTAGAAGAAATGGAAAACTTATTTGTTCTGGTTCATTGGCGGACAATTTGTTTGTGGTTAACTCTAACTCCCATGTTGTGCAAAACATAGAGATAGATAGCTCAGTATCTAACATTAATAAGAGGAAGAAACCTTCTGAAATGAATCAAACCTATCTTTGGCATCTAAGGCTAGGTCATATAAACCTTAGTAGGATTCAGAGGTTGGTCAATGATGGACTTTTGGGTTCATTAGATATTGACAGTTATGCAACTTGCGAATCTTGCTTGGAAGGTAAGATGACCAAGAGACCTTTTAAAGCAAAAGGCTATAGAGCTAGAGAAGTATTAGAGTTGATTCATTCTGACTTGTGTGGACCTATGACGGTCCAGGCACGAGGGGGATATGAGTATTTCGTGACATTCACGGATAACTACTCTAGGTACGGATACATTTACCTAATGTGCCACAAGTCTGAATGTTTTGACAAGTTCAAAGAGTTTCGGGCAGATGTGGAGAAGCATCATGGTAAGAGTATCAAGACACTGCGTTCAGATCGTGGTGGGGAGTACATGTCCCATGAATTTCGAGATTACCTCACTGAGGTAGGAATTCAGTCTCAGTTATCTGCACCTGGCACGCCACAACAGAATGGTGTAGCAGAAAGGAGGAACCGAACTCTTATGGAAATGGTTAGGTCCATGATGAGCTATAGTGATTTGCCAAGTTCATTCTGGGGATATGCCTTGGAAACGACAATGTATATTCTTAATCTTGTACCATCTAAAACCGTGCCTTCAACCCCAGTAGAGTTGTGGAACGGGCGGAAGCCCAGTCTAAGACATCTCAGAATTTGAGGCTGCCCAGCACATGTGCTTAAGGCAGATACGGCTAAGTTAGATGCAAGAACAGAATTAATGCTGTTTGTAGGATATCCTAGGGGAACGAAAGGTGGTCTATTCTATAGTCTTAAAGATCAGAAGGTGGTGGTAAGTACCAACGCTAGATTTTTAGAAGAAGACTATGTCTTAGACCACAAGCCCAAGAGTAAGATAGTACTAGAAGAGCTTAGACGACAAACTACTAATCCTGATGCACCAGCGCAAGTAGATACACCACACACTGCACATGAGATCACAGATGATGCGCCTACACAGGCGGTGCCTCGTCGTAGTGGGAGGGTTGTGAGACAGCCAGACAGGTTCATTGGTATGGGAGAGGCTTCAGACCTGGTCTCAGGTGTGCCTGAACCTGACCCAGTTAACTATAATGAGGCGCTTCGAGATAAAGATGCAGAATCTTGGCGTAAGGCAATGATATCCGAGATGGGGTCAATGGACCACAATCAAGTCTGGGAGCTTGTGGACCTGCTTGATGGGTATAAGCCCATTGGATGCAAGTGGGTCTACAAACGTAAGAGAGGACCTGACGGGAAGGTGGAAACCTTTAAAGCTAGGCTGGTGGCGAAGGGGTATACTCAGAAAGAGGGAATTGACTATGAGGAAACCTTCTCCCCAGTAGCCATGCTTAAGTCGATCCGGATTCTCTTGGCCATAGCTGCTCATATGGATTATGAGATTTGGCAGATGGATGTCAAGACAGCTTTCCTAAACGGAAGTCTTGAGGAAACCATCTTTATGCAGCAACCAGAGGGATTCATTGAAAAAGGCCAAGAGCATAAGGTTTGCAGGCTTAAGAAGTCCATTTATGGACTTAAGCAGGCATCCAGATCTTGGAACATCCGGTTTGATGAGGTAATCCAGTCTTTTGGATTTACTCAGTGTCCGGATGAGCAATGTGTATATCGCAGACGTGATGGAAACTCAGTGGTGTTTCTTGTGCTTCATGTAGATGACATTCTATTGATTGGCAACAACAAGAAAGTGTTATCAGACGTAAAGGCATGGCTGTCCAAGCAATTTGATATGAAGGACTTAGGGGAAGCGGGACATATCCTTGGGATCAAGATTATTCGAGATCGTAGGAAATGTTCGTTAACGCTCTCCCAAGCTTCGTACATAGACACGATTCTGGCCCGTTTTAACATGCAGAACTCCAAGAAAGGTTTTCTACCTTTAGGCATGGAGTGTTTCTATCTAAGGAACAGTCTCCTAAGACTGTTGAGGAGATAGAGACCATGAAGACAGTTCCATATGCTTCGGCAGTAGGAAGTCTCATGTATGCCATGTTGTGTACGAGGCCTGATATGTGTTATGCCGTTGGCATGGTCAGCAGATATCAGAGTAACCCCGGGAAAGTTCATTGGGAGGCAGTAAAATGCATTCTCAAGTATTTGCGCAGAACGAGGGACCAAGTTCTGGTCTATCAGGCGCCTGAGCTGGTACCCCGAGGTTACACAGATTCAGATTTCCAAGGCGACAGGGACAATAGCAAGTCTACCTCAGGGTATGTGTTTACTCTAGGAGGTGGAGCCATAGTTTGGCGGAGTGTCAAGCAGAAATGCATGGCGGACTCTACCATGGAGGCTGAGTACGTTGCCGCATCAGAGGCAGCGAAAGAAGCAGTATGGCTCAAGAACTTCCTAGTGGACTTAGATGTGATTCCTGGTTTGCAGAAGTTTATCACGGTTTATTGTGATAACAACGGTGCAGTAGCAAACTCGAAGGAACCAAGAGTCCACAAGGCGAGTAAACATATACAACGCAAGTACCACCTGATACGAGACATCGTAAAGAGGGTAGATATGGTCGTGGCTAAGAAGCATCAGAGGATAACCTTGCAGATCCATTCACGAAAACATTGACTTTTAAAGTCTTTGATGCTCACGTGAAGGGCATGGGGATCAGATGCTTAGGAGAGCCTTGACAGTTTTTCTAGATAGATAGCAGCAGATTAGGTAGGATTGTATGTAGTTGTATACTTAAAGCACAACTTAAGTATTAGTGGGAGATTGTTGGAGTAGAATACATAAGATATGCTTGTATTGTACAGTTTCCCAGTTTAATATATCGATTTGTGTTTCAGTCATATCTGGTTGTGCATTAATCATCCATTTATATTATATAAGTAGATGATGAGGTATCTGGTGCGACACAGTAGATCTCATCATTGGTTGAAAGACATAATATATAAATGAGGTTCGTAACCGAGACAGTTTTGGACAAACTGTCGGTTTAGGTTATTATGTGATTCAGATAATTAGTTTGTCTAAACTAATTGAATCATATAGATATACCCGGGGCATATTGAACTTGACTCTTAGGAATGATTTGTCTTGTACTGATTTAATAGACAAATCGATCCTTGTATTCTATCTCTAAATCCCTAGACTCGAGCGGGCATGAGGATTAGACATAGTGTACTTTGATCTGCCAAAGGGTGAGGTCAATTGTGGCCAATAATCTCGGTAGGTTGGGTGCGCGTGTTTAGTTACTTGGTGTGCTGCTGCTTGTCGAAAGGAAACCATGTACCGGTGCGTCCGGGGTGATGGTGCTCCCGAGATGAGCTCGAAATGTTTATTATACTAAACCCGGCCGGTGGACTTATGTCCGGTATAGTAAAAAGGTCGAGTGGTACTAGTCTCGGAATTTAAAGAAGTTGATGAATTAATTTATCAGTAAATTAATGAATTAACGAGCACTATATCTTTGATGTGGGGAGATTATGAATATAATTTAATTAAGTTGTTCCGGAAGCAATTCTGGTGTAGGTTGGTAGTGCCATAATTAATCCGTTAGTGGTACGATTAATTATGTACTGGGTTGTTGACAAAGGTAGATTTAATTAATTTAGAAATTAACTAATCCTTGTGTCAGTTAGTTGTGAATCATCCCAGGAACTGGTTTGGGATAAGTGAATCCCTGTGTCAGTTGGGAGTGATTCATCCCAGGAACTGGATTGGGATAAGTGAATCCCTGTGACAGTTGGGAGTGTATCAGTCCAGGAACAGGATTGAAGGAAACAGAATCTGTATCAGTCCAGAAACAGGATTGAAGGAAAACAGAAACCCAGTAGGAAGACCAATCCTAAACCAACTTGGAGTCTCTCTTGTAACTCTATAAATAGACAAGGGATCAGTCATTCAGATTAACACAATAACACAACTAATCCACAGGATTTCTAGAGAGAGAAAATTCTAGAGAGAGAAAACGTTTCTCTCTCCAAGTCGAATTTTCAAGAAAGTGTGCAGCTGGTTTTTGGGTTTCTAGTGGCTAAAATTTTGGCCTTGGTCTATACCAGCTGCGCGTAGCTTTCTCTCTCTGCGGGCGGTGCGTTTATAGTACGTGCCAGGTGCTGCGGGGCTAGAGTTTTCTAGCAGGTGGATTGTGGTGAGTAGCTGATCAATTGACTTCTAGTTCGTTGCCCACACAACGTGAAGTCATAGTCTTGAGGCATACAAGAGAATCACCAAGTGCACGCTGCAAAGGTACTTTTCTAAGATTCCGCTTTAATAGAAATTTTTGTTGCGTGGTAAATCGAGCAAGTACAAACCCAGATCCTACCAAAAATCTTTCAGTCAGAGGCTTCTCCCATACCAATGAACCTATCGGGTTGTCTCATAACCCTCCCACTCAGATGAGGCACCACCTTTGTAGGCACATCATCTGTGATATCTTGTGCAGTGTGTGGTGTATTTACTTGTGCTGGTGCATCAGGAAGATCATATTGCTTTCTAAGTTCTTCTAGTACTATCTTACTCTTGGGCTTGTGATCTAGAATATAGTCTTCCTCTAAAAATCTGGCGTTAATACTAAATATCACATCTGATATTTAGGACAATAGAACAGACCACCTTTCGTTCCTCTAGGATATCCTACAAACAACATTACTTTTTTTATTGCATCTGACTTAGCTGCATCTGCCTTAAGCACATGTGCTGGACAACCCCAAATTCTGAGATGGCTTAGACTGGGCTTGCGCCCATTTCATAACTCTGTAGGTGTTGAAGGCACAGTTTTAGATGGTACAAGATTTAGAATGTACATTGCAGTTTCTAAGGCATATCCCCATAACGAACTAGACAAATCACTATAGCTCATCATTGACCTAACCATTTTCATGAGAGTTCTGTTTCTTCTTTCTGCTACACCGTTCTGCTGTGGTGTGCCAGATGCAGACAACTGAGATTAAATTCCAACCTCACTAAGTTATTCTTGAAATTCTTGGGATATGTACTCACCACCACGATCTAATCGCAGTGTCTTGATACTCTTACTGTGATATTTCTCCACATCTGCCCGATATTCTTTGAATTTACTAAAGCATTCAGACTTGTGGCGCATTAGGTAAATGTATCCGTAAATTGAGTAATCATCTGTGAAGATCACAAAATACTCAAATCCATTTCTTGCCTGGACCAAAATTGGTCCACTTAAGTCAGAGTGAATCAACTCTAATACCTCTTTGGCTCTATAACCTTTTGCTTTAAAAGGTCTCTTGGTCATCTTAACTTCCAAGCAAGATCGCAGGTTAAGTAACTGTGAATCTCTAATAAACTTAAAAGGTCCATCATTGACTAACCTCTGAATTCTACTAAGGTTTATATGACCTAGCCTGAGAAGCCAAATATAGGTTTGATTCATTTTAGAAGGTTCTTTTGTCTTATTTAGGTTAGATAATGCGCCATTTAGTTATGTGTTTTGTACAACAGGGGAGTTTGATTTAACCAAAAACAAATTGTCTACTAATGAACCAGAACAAACAAGTTTGCCATCTTTTCTAACAACAACAGACTTATCAGAAAAAATAAACTTGTATCTATTCATTAAGAGTTTAGAAACTGAAATCAAGTTCTTTCTAAAACTCGGTACATAAAGACAATTATCTAACTCTAATCTACTATTTTCGAAAAATATAGAGACTAGTCTCACTGCTTCTACTGACACTTTTGTAGTGTCACCCAAGTAGACTTCTAGCTCGTCTTCTCTAAGTTTTCAGGTTACTTGGAACTCCTGCAAAGAGTTACAAACATAGTCAGTGGCGCCTGAATCCACACATCAAATATCAGTGGGAATTGCCGCTAAACATGTCTCAGTAATGAAGGCAGAAGCTGTAGTACTTTTGATCTTTGAACAATCTTCTTTCCACTGTCCCATATGATTGCACTTGAAGTACTTGCCTTTCGGCTTCTTCTTTGCAATCTCCGACTTTGGCGCAAATTGTGCCTTTTGAGCTATTCTCTCAAGCTTTCTCTTGAAAAAGCCTTTTAGCGGCCACCAACTCCCCCAAGAGCTCGGATGAAGTACACAACATCTGACTTTTGTTGTAGTTTAACCGATACTACTCATAGCTTTGAAGCAAGTTCTGGAGGACAATATCCAAATTACGACTCTAATCGACATAGTTCAGACCAGTTAATTTGTTGTCTTTCAATATCGTAGCTAACGGATTAAATGTCATATCGAATACTGTAAATAAATAAACAGACAATCTTTCAGTACAAGAATTTCAAAAATAAAATTCTACAATTATTGACATCCCTCAAACAATAATTAAATCCACCAACATCTCATTCACCGAGATTTTCGCAAGCCACGATAGTGTGGACATTTACGCTAACCCACATTCGTTTAAGAAGAATTACGTTCATTACCTACACTATCTGACCAAACGATCTATTGATCAATGTAGCTAATAGTCAGTGCCTTACAGCCGTACAAATAAGCAGCGTAACCTCGATGGGAGGGATACTACAAATCGTACACTAAGTGTGTGCCATTACGTGACTTTTGAGCTTGTTACCTTAGGATAGTGCGCCTCAGATGGAGCGGGTATCGCATTTCTCCAATTTCAACTTACTCTAGTCATCTTACTTAGAAATTCATAAGCTAGTGATCTTATCGTTGAATCATCCGATATGGAGGACGGTCCTAATGCCAATGCGCAAGTCCACCCACATCACATATGAATTCGTAATGGAGGCTATGGGAATATTAACCAACCCGCTCCCACTTAGATTTATAAAACGAGGATTTTTCTGGTTTTTAACATGCAATTAACTAATCCTAAGTTATATGCAAACATAAAACCAGCATGCTTTAAATTATGCATCTAACATACAACAAAAAAATTAAAGCATAAAATTAAAACTGTAAATACGGGAAATAAATGCGTAAAATAAAATTTTCGACAATTGTGGTTTTAATTGCTTCTATCCGCTGCCTTGATCTCGTGTCTCATCACGTCACTTGATGGATTGAGTCTTGAAAAAGTTGGATCTTGAAAAAAAAAACTCAAAAAAAAAATGCAAAACGGTCGCGCGCAAAGCACGCCCAGGGCGTGCCGCACGCGTACAGCCCTTGCTGGGCCTGCGCGGATGCGCTGGTGCTCTCAGTGCCGCAATTTTATGCAGGTGCACCAGCATAGCAATTTTACAATGCTGGCGGGTTCTACTGGCGAGTCATTCGCCGGCCCGCTGGCCCCGTTTCATTTCTGGGTCTTCCATTCTGCTTCCACTATGTTATTTAATGTTCTTGCAATTTGTTATGAGTTTTCTTGGTTTTCTACGAATTAATGATAAAACAAAACCCACGAAATCAAGTCGCCCACTATAACGCCTTCGATGACATAAAATTTTCCTACTACAAGGTTTCTAGGAAAATTAAATTGAAAATTACATAGAAAAAAATCCTACTACAGATTTGATATAATCTTACACGGCTTCCAGCACGTGATTTTACTATTACAAGCATTCGTAAAAAACATAACTCGGATATGTCTGGGGTTTAATTAAAACATACAAACGCAACCCTAATAGCCGGGATTTCTAAACCACCTGCAAACAAAACCATGTAACAAACCGAACAAGCGCAAAGATTATATGCCCGGGCCCAGTCAAAAATTCATTTTCGTGCTAGACATTCTAGAATCGGAACTCTTGACCAGGCCTAAACTCTAGCACAATTGCTATTTCAATCTTTGCTTGAAATAACATTGCGCAGGATCTTGACTTCTACTTGTTCGATTTGCCACGCAACAATAAATTCCTAATTGAAGCGAAAGTTTAAAAATTACCTCTTTAAGTGTGTACTTAGGTGATTCTCTTGTATGACTCAAGACTTGATCGTACGTTGTGTAGGTAATGAACTAATGAAAAATTTGATCAGCAATCACCACAACATCCACAAAGCTACCGCCAAAATTCCTTGCCGGAAAAATCCAACCCACTTGAATCACACGCGCCGCTGGGAGAAGCTCGCCACGCGCCGATCACCACTATCCCATGCGCCACCAGTCTAAGATAGGACAAGACCGCTACCACTTCCTTGAGATTTAGGCCACCGCTTAGAGCTCTAAGAAGTCGACTACGAGAGAAAAATTGCTTAGTTTCTCTCTCTAAGTTTCAAGAATTGAGAAACTATGAATTGTGTATTCTGAGTTGATAATCTCTTGTCTATTTATAGAGTTACAAGAGAGACACCAAGTTGGTTAAGGATTGGCCTTCTTAATGGGTTTAGGATAATTAATTAGTTTCCAAATCCAATTAGGTTTCAATTCTAATTAGATTTCCAAATCCAAATAGATTTCCTAATCTCAAGGATTTCTTAATTCGAATTGAACTTTAAGACTTAATTAATTAATTAAATAATTCCACTTTGTTAATTACTTAATTAACCCTTAGGAATAATTAATTAAATCATTAATTCTACTTTATCAATTAACTCACTACATAATTAATCGTTCCACTAACGGATTAATTATGGCACTACCATCCTACACCAGAATTGCTTCCGGAATAACTAAATTAATTATTCTTTAAGTTCCCCACATCAAATATATAGTGCTCTTTATTTATTAATTTAATGATAAATAAATTAATTAAATTCTTATAATCTGAGATTAGTACCCCTCGACCTTTTTACTATAATGGACATAAGTCCACTGGTCGGGTTTAGTATAATAAACATAACGAGCTTATCTCGGGAGCACCATCACCCAGGACGCACAGGTACATGGTTTCCTTTTGACAAGCAACAACACACCAAGCAATCAAACACGCGCACCCAGCTTGCCGAGACTATTGGTCTCAAATGACGTCACTCTTTGGCAGATCAAAGTACACTATGTCTAGTCCTCATGCCATGAAAGTCTAGGGATTCATAGATAGAATACTAGGATTGACTAGTATATTAAATCAGTAGAAGACAATTCATCCTAAATGGTCAAGTCCAATATGCCCCGGGCATATCTATATGATTCAATTAGTTTAGAAAAACCAATTTTTCAATCACATAATAACCTAAACCGACAGTGTGTCCAAAACTGTCTCAGTTACGAATCTTATTTATATATTATGTCTTTTAACCAATGATGAGATCTACTGTGTCACACCAGACACCTCATCATCTAATTACATAATATAAATGCACGACGTATGTAAAACATATAAAAAATTTAACTAAAACATTCAATCGATATATAAAACTAGGAAATAGATTAATACAAGCAAAGCTTTAGTACTCAAACCCAACAAACACCTCCTTGACGCCATGCACATATTTACTATTTTAGCGCTCCGAACTTATAGTTCTAAATGTCCATTTTAGCCTTTTAATACACTTTATTCATTCATTCTTGATTTGTATAAGCCAAGGGGCATAAAAATCGCATAATCGTCACCATCCAAACACATGGTAACACTTTTATCACATAGTTTTACTTTTCTTAGAGACTAAGTTAGAGAGAAAGATGAGTTTTTACCTTAGAAAAATCATGTTCCAAGTCTAAGATAGGGATTTTCACTCCTCTAAATTATAGAGGAAGTGAAAATCCATGTAATTAGGATGGTTTGTTTCAAATCTATAAGGTTTTTCATTTACGCTCAAAGTGGGTCTATGGATTACTTTGTATCATGGATTTTATTAGAGAAGCTAACTCTTTTCATTGCTATTTTGAGGTTCAATTGTGGTATTTCTTATAGGCTTGTTGCAAATGTTCTTTACATGTGATTTTCATTAAAGATTGTGATGATTTCATGAGAATGATGTGATAACAAATATTATGCATGTTGTTGTTATGAGTTTTGTTATAAATGCTTTAATTTCTCATGGGTGTGATGAATTTGTGAGAGTCACGGTTGAGAGCTTTGTTGGGTTGAAGAATTAGGGGCTAGATATGAATATTATTGGATTGAGCCTTTAATTTAGATTTAAAATGGGTTATTAGATCTTGGCCTTACAATAATGTGATTCCATTTGAAAGGTAAATTTAGAGTAATAGAATTGACGACTCCAGTAAGCTATTAGCAAGCCCACGACAATAATTGTTTAAGTTGAGTTTGGATTTTTCAATCTATGAATCGGTACACAATTTGGCCTCTCGAACTAGGAAAAAGTAAAAATCCCGTCTTCTATCTCTTGATATTAACCTTTTATTTACTTTCATTTTGCATGTTACCAAGTGTTGAAAACAAAAATACTTTCCATTTATTTTTGCAATAAACTCGAAAAAAAAAACTAGCATTAATAACATCATTCCCTCCCATGGTTTCGATACCTTATTTACTATTTATTTGTCTTATTTAAGGTTTATAATAAATTTTATTGAGTAGATGATGACTTACGTACTCACCAACGTGAGACGTAATTGGAGAACATAACAGAAAAATCCCAAAATCCTTTTTGTAGGTGTGAGGGCTAGCACCAATTCTGTGAAGACTCTCAGTACTTGGGAGTAGAGAGATTCTTCAAGAAAGAATCTTGTGGTGATCAACCAAAGCAACCAAAGGATCCAGACGATAGTGCTATCGATTACGCCCAAAGGTATAACCCATTTTATTGTGTAATTGATTTAACACTAAAATTCGAATTACGCATGACAAAACCTCTAAAGCCTTCCGCTGTAATTTTTGATAATTCATGCTTTTGATCCGACAGTCTTAGGAGCTGTCTTGCTTAAAGGATTATGCGGTGGAGAAGACAATAATATTGGGTAAACTTCGGGTCAGGTGGACACATATGAGAGTAGGGAGCTCAATGAAGAAGATGGAGAAGTTGTTCAAGAGTTAGAGACAATGGTTGAAGACAGCTTCTTTGAGGTTTCAGTAGATGAAGCAACCGGAACCACCCTAAGATGTTGAAGAACTGATTGGTAAGAAGAGATTGATTGTAGTGTTGAAGGCAGTAAAATACAGGGGGGAAGCCAAAGTGGAATATCAAAAAGAGGTTGATGCAATGGACTAAGAGGTTGGGCCTTCAAATGTTGAATTTTGTACGGGACTTACTATTTGTATAACAAAAAAGTGGGGCAAGATTACAATTATATCCTTTATATCAAAAACTTTCAAAATCCACTTGAATTAAAATCCTTCACAAATATTGAAAACAAATTCAAATCTCCAATCAAAAGAAATCTTCGGCGAACTATATGTTTGGGCAATCGTATTCTTCAATATTACATCGACATTCATCAAGAAATGGTAAATTTTGTACCCGTTATGTCTTTTTTTGACTGGCCGAATGAAAAATACTACTGATTAGCGTGATAGGTGGGCTCAAACGCAGATCAGTAGCATTTTGTCTTAGCTACATCGTAAAATCACATTTTATGTATATTACATATGAAAATGGTAGCGATAATGATGGTCTGTATGTGAAATGTGTAGCATTTTTTATATGTTGCATATGAAATATGTAGCGTTTTTTATATGTTGCATATGAAATGTGTAGCGTTTTTCATGTAGTGCATGTGAAAAGTGTGGCATTTTTATTTTCTGATTGTGAAATGTGTAGCATATTTATTCATTACATATTAATAAGGTAGTGTTTTCAATTTGTTGCATATAAAATGTGTAGCGTTTTTTATATGCTGCATGTGAAATGTGTAGCATTTTTTATACATGTAATATGAAATGCATAGCATTTTTTATATACTGTATTTTGAAATTGATGCGTTTTGGATAGTCTAAATGTGTAATTTATAGTATTTTTAACATACTGAATTTGCAATTTGAATATACAGGACGAAGATCCGAATATGACTACGCATGATGATTATGAGGAGACTGAGGATGACGAGGGGGATGAGGAACAAGATATTGGAGTAGATTTGAGTGGATATTTTAGGATTGATAGGGATTTTGCAAGTGTGAATGAGGCATTTCAGTTTTGCGTTCCCATACTAATAGCCTCAAGTTCGTGCTTTCAAAGCAGGATAGAAATGGCTCAACGTATTACTTCAGGTGTAGTCGATGGAAAGATCCATTGAAGGAGCCTCTCCCCACCATACGGATGAATACGAAAAGGTGCGAATGTAAAAGCCTCTTTAAATTGACTGTTAAGAAGGTTGTTGCTGAGCGTTACAATGTGCTGTGACGCCAGGGGAAATGTCCATGCACAATCATCTTGTTAAGAATACCTTACGCTATTGAATTTGTAATATTAATTTTATTGATATTTATCATTTATGTTTATTAATATTATTAAAATTTTTACGTATAAGGCATCCATATGGGCACAGACAGTTGAGCAATTTTTCTAAAGAGTCAAAGGCTGAGGCTAAACGCATGCTTTCTTTCAATGTGAGGCCAAAAAGCGTTTGGGAAGCTATTCATCAAGAGTTCCCAGAAGACAATGTAGACATAAGGAAGGTTTACAATCTGAAAAAAGAGATGAAAAAAGATGGGATGCATGGTAGGAATATAGAGCAGCAATTTTTGCATTTTGCTTGTGAGAAGAAATATTATGTTCAGATTATCACGGATGAGACCACTAATACGATCACACATGCATTCATTGCTCATCCTACATCAATTCAGCTGTTCAACAGATGGTATTGGGTGGTCGTGGTTGATTCAACATACAAGACCAACAAGTACAAAATGCCCATCGCTGAGATGATTTGTATGACTCCTACCAATAAGAACTTCAATATTACTTTTTCCATTGTTAAGAATGAGACAAAAGAAACTTATGATTGGGTGATGAATAACCTGAGGGAATTCTTGCCTAGTAATGTGACACCAAGTGTTGTTGTCTCATACAGGGAGTTGGGTTTGTTGCAGCCTATTAAGGATCACTTTCCATCTTACCAACACTTGTTATGTCGGTGGCATATTGAGCGTGATGTTTCTATTTAGTTGGAAACAAATGTTGGTAGGAGGAATTTGGACACAGCCACTGATATATACACTAATTGGTGAAAGAAAATTATTATGGCTCGAACAGTTGAAGGGTTTAAACTCCTATTGTAGAAATTCAAGGTTAAATACTCTATGATTGAGCCTGCAGTTGTTGATTATTTGGAGGACACATGGTTCATTCATAAGGAGAAATTTTGTCAGACCTGGACAGATAAATTTCAACACTTTGGGAATACTGCAACTAACAGGGCTGAGGCTTCTCATACTACATTGAAAGATTGGCTGCATTCTTTCACCAATTCTCTTGACACATTGTTCATGAAGATCGGCGCCCATCTCACGCATCTGTTTCCTCACATCGGGTAAGTTGAATAATTTTATTTGATTGTGTATTTAATCTCATAATTTTAATATTATAATTTTAGCAATTTTTGACTTGTATGTGAAAAAATAACAGTGGATGGCTCGAGTCTTCTACTGCCACGACACAAACCAGTATGATGGGGTTTCCATACTATTACTTGAACAAGTATGTGTCACATCACTGTCTATAGTTGGTTAGAACACAGGTTGAAAAGAAGGATAGGTTGGCAGGCGACGTGCTTGGGATTCCGTGTGCCTGTGATATATACAAAGCACAGGAATCGACCACCTATCAATTGCTCCCATTTGTGTATGAGTTCTGACAAAGATTGACCATTGTACCATCTGAAAGGGATTCCAATACCTTGAATGAGGACATAAGGTACTTTTTACTTATGTATGTCAATAATACCAAATATATTTTATGTATTTTATTTTTCATATTAGGTTTTGATTGAAAATATTTTATTTTTAAGGTTTTTCAATGAGGAAGTCTTTCATGCAGTCAGCACCAGTCCTTCATTCTTGGCTCGTCTGCTTAATATGACGTATGTAGAAGAGATGCACCCTGATAGGTCTAGTGCAGCAGAGCCATATGTTGAGGGGACTCAGAGGGGGCGGCAACCGAGCAGATTGCACCACTCAGTGATGCGCAAGTGGAGTGGATGAGAGAGAGCGACACGTCCCCCACGCGGTAGGGGTCGGTCAAATTTAAGTGGTCGATCAATTGGACGTATATCCAACAATTTGACTGGCTCATCTAATGATTCTCCTTTACGTGAAGGTAAAAATTTTGTTATTGTTGTTTTATAATACTTTTGTTTTTAAAATTTTTCAGTTATGTTTATTATTATTTATTTCAAAAATCAGGATTTGGACAAGATGTTCCCTGTGTGCCATTGTTTTTCCGAGCATACTGTACTGGATGGTTGGACGTTATTGGTGACGAACATTGTGGCTTCTGAGTCATTGCTAGTTATCTTTCAGGCAGCCAGCATAATTGGAAATTGTCTCGTAGAGCGCTTGTTGAGGAGATTGGTCGGGATCCACAAAGGTATGAAGGTTTGTTTGCAGTTTTGGAGGCGATGCCTGCTGATGGTGATCGTATGGGGGCCATGCTCAGGCGATTACGTTATCAAGGTAGAAGTTGCACTAGAGCCTATTGGATGGTCACACCCATAGACTTGTATCCCCTCGCCACGCATGCTAATACCGTGGTAATTCATCTCAGCCGTTCAGAGCCAATGGCGAATTATACTATATTACCTTTGGATGCTGGAGAGGGCGATACATGACCTGAGAGGCAGATAGCACTTGCTCATGTGGAAGGTAATCATTATGTTCGTGTAGATGTTCTTGATGATTGCCATCTCCTACCATTGCACACTGTTTGACGAGATCACTGCTACGAAGTAACCGTCGGCCATGAAGGAAAACTGAACAAGCCCGGGCTAAATCGAAAACCTCACTTTCTTGCAATGCATTCCAGAATTGGAAGCTTTCGACCAAGCTCAGGCTCAAATTAGTTTACCCATGAATGGATCTAGGCTTATACTTATTTAATTTATTAATCGGGACACAAAAAATTAAATCTTTAATTAAAGCGGAATTTAAAGATTCTACCTTTTGTAGCGAAGTCCCTTGCTTAAAGAAAAAACCAATCTTTGATAGCGATTCCAAAAGAAATCCAATTGATATCTCCGTAGAAACTTCGAATATTGCGTGGGAAATAATCTATCGAAGTCTACTTGCTTAGTCCATGAAAAGCCACGAAGAAATCTTTCAAATTGAATTCAGAAAACCCCAAAAACTGATCAAACAAAACCCTTAAAAAACTGCTCCACCTCCTGCTTGAAGACCGCAGCTGCCCAGCCCATTTCCCGCCGGTCTTTAACCTGAAATCTCACCGAGATCTAGACAAAGAATGACCTGAGGATCACCCATCGAATGAAAGAGATCAACCCAGGCCATCCTCGAATCAACCGCGCAAGACTTGAGGCTGAAGCTACCAACGCTGGGCTGGAATAAAAAGATCAAATCGCGGCAGCAGTGGTGCAGTGAAGACCGAGCAGAAATCCGGTGAAGCCTTTTGAAAAACAAATTGAAGGTTCGATCTTTGGGTTGAATCCAATCTGAGAGCAAGAAATCTAGTTCGTTTTTGAAAGAGATCTTCAAAGAGAAGAAGTTCTCCCTCTAGAACTTTCTTACTCTAAAAGGGGCAAGACTTGTCTTGCAAGATTTCTTAGATTTCTTTGGTCTCAAGTTATTCTATTTATAGGAGCTCAATTGGAGACATAATGGGCTCTCGAGTTAGGCCTTTTAATTTGACTTTCGTTGACCGCTAAGTCTTCTCGAGTTAGGCCTTTTAAAGATCTAGTGCTCGTCGGTTTATCAATTTACTGATAAATTAATCACCAACTTCTTCGTTTCCGAGATTAGTACCACTCGTCCTTTTATTATACCGAACATAAAGTTCACCGGCCGGGTTTAGTATAATATACTTTACGAGCTCATCTCGGGAGCACCATCAACCCGGCGAACAGGTACGTGGATTCCTCCGACTAGCAACGGCACGTAAGAAGCTAAACACCGCATACCCAACCTACCGAGGCATAGGCCTCAATCGACCGCACTCTTTGGCAAATCAAAGCATACGATATCCAACCATCACGCCCGTCCCAATCTCAGGATTGAGAGACGTAATACTAGGACCGAATTGACTACGCAGATCAGTATAAGTCAATTCTATCCAAACTGGTCGTGCTCAATATGCCCCGAGCATATTCGTGTGATTTAAACTAATTTAGATAAATTAATTTCCAAACCACACGATAACCTATACCGATAGTATGTTCAGACTATCTCGGTTACGAGCATACTTTTTATATATCAATACTTTAACCAATAACGGTATCTACTGTGTCTGTCCACACCCCGTTATCTAGTTCTATGATATAAAGGAACAAATTTATACTGAAACAAAATAATATGTCAACTGTGGATATTAGTTTTTGATACAAGCCATAGCTTTTCTGTATTCAAAACTAACAGGCCAATGGCCCAACAATTTGAGAATGAGGTTTAGGCTATGGGTTAATCGTCATGATGCATAGCTATTTGAGTTTTATGCGACATTTTTATGATTTATTTTAATTTTACCCCAATAGTCATTTGACTATTGTTTGAAGTTATGAACTAATTGTGTCATTTGACTATTGTTTGAAGTTGTGAACTATAGTCATTTTCTGGTTTTGATACTTATACTTTGAAAACTATTTTTAAGGTCATCATACTTTAATTTTCATTTAAAAAATGGTCACTTCGTCAAAGTACTCCATTAACTATGCTAACGGGCCTATTTTTGAAGGATAAAATCGTCCATCCACTATTGCAATCAAACCAATCAGTTTAAATTCACACACATGGATGTAGACATTTCTAGACATGGTGCTAGTTCTTCAGAGACGTGGTGGGCTGTCTTTGTGAAAAATAATCTTTTTAACTTCACATACATGGATGTAGACGTTTCTGGACGTGGTGCTAGTTGTCTTGGACGTGGTGCTAGTTGTTCTGAGACGTGATTGACTGTCTTTGTGAAAAATAGTCTGTTTAAATTTACACATATGGATGTAGACGTGTCTGGACATGGTGCTAGTTGTTTTGGACGTGGTGCTAGTTGTTCTGAGACATTGGCTATCTTAGTGAAAAATATCTGTTTAAATTCACATGCATGGATGTAGACGATTCTGGACGTGGTGCTAGTTGTTTTGGACGTGGTGCTAGTTGTTCTGAGACGTGGTGGGCTTTCTTTGTGAAAAATAATCTGTTTAAATTCACATGCATGGATGTAGACGTTTCTGGACGTGGTGCTAGTTGTTTTGGACGTGGTGCTAGTTGTTCTGAGACGTGGTGGGCTATCTTTGTGAAAAATAATCTGTTTAATTCACATGCATGGATGTAGACATTTCTGGACGCGGTGCTAGTTGTTTTGGAGTTGGTGTTAGTTGTTCTGAGACGTGGTGTGCTGTCTTTGTAAAAAAAAATAGCTTAAATTCACTTGAATGGAATACATAAAATACATAAAGTAAATTCCATAAGGATGAAATATAAAAAATACACTCAATCTGCGAGGTCAAACCTATGCTCGAACTCTGTAATCCGATCAGAGTACTCAGCAGAAAGGTCGGGTACTCGCTCCCTCAACTGATCTAGCAACCGTCTCTCCATCCCCAGCATATCACCAACCCACGACAAAAATATACACAATGAAATGAAAGCTTGATTTTCAAAATTATAATAAACAATATTTAAAATCTGTAATAAATACTTACATATTCTGAGGCCGGCCGTCGTGGTATAACTGGTGCTACCTGCTCCGAGGGGGGCCTAATACATACAGATGCGAGTGGGCCACAAACCAATCTAGATAGTCGTCCATGCACACACTATATCTGATGCCATGACCGGTCTGGGGCTGGTTCATAAAAAATAATGCACCATTCGACGTGCATGCGTCCCAATCGGTCTCTGCATATGCCCGTGGGTGATGCACCACATACACCGTCCCAACGTACCCCCTAAAGGTACCCTCCGTGGCCAGAATAAATGCTCTGGGGATCCAATAAATGTAGCCAAGCTGGTGCGCACACCTGTCTAGCATATATGGCTCGATGTCATCCTGAGCAATAAGACCACGGTATGGGTCCTCGGAGTCCACGTGACTGCATCGCGACCATAAGGCATCCATATCACCTATAAAACATAAATTAGCAATTACATTTAAAATTACATTTCATAAGTTTAGGAAAATGATATATAGATATATATTTAATAAAAAATAACATTTACTTACATCATCAGGCGTCAAGGCATCCAGTGCCTCTCGAAACGTGGCCAGCCGATCCACTTTATCGCGGGGGGCGTCGATGGTCCACCTGCTCGCTCGCGGCCGATCGGGGTGAGCTGGCAGAGGTCTTGCATTACTTCTAAATGAAGGAAAATGCTCGTATATCCAGGTCTGTAGCAAAGTCAAGCATCCCACTATGCTCGACGTGCCATGCCTACTAGCAGCACCTAAATGTCTATATAGGTACGCTAGCGTCGCCGTGCCCTATGTATGCTGCCCCGCCTGTGCCATCCCTCCTCTAATCTCCAAGGCAGGACCTGGCATGAACTTATTGGAACTCTTGTCTGTAAACAGACAAGTCCCAATAGTAGCCCACAAAAAGACTGTCACATCCGAGTCGGGCCGCGGTCGCCACTTACAAATCTCTATCACCCTCTCTGTCGAGAATGCCCCATTCTCGTATAACTCTTTCTCGATGTGCTGATCTGGAGGTATCTCGAGCAAATCTCTGCAGTAGGCAAGAATGGTAGTAGTATATGTGGGCTGAGTGATCAACTGACCATCTACTGGTATGCGTAATATCTCCCACACGTCGTGGAGCAGGATAGTCATCTCACCGAACGGTAAGTGGAAGGAATTGGTGTCCGGCTGCCACCTCTCTAGAAATGGGCAAATCAAAGGCCCGTCTATATGTCTAAACAAAATGCTAAGAATATATCCCAGACCTGTCTGACTAAGAATATCTATCCCAATGGGTGACATATCTCGCACCCAACTAACTATTGAATCGTACATACTACCCCTATTATGGCACCTAATAGGGGGTCTAGTACCCTTCTCCCTATACCTCGATATGACGTGCCCTAAGAAACAAGGAATAACGGTCGCATCTATAGGGCCACCCTCAACAGGGCCGGTGACCAACCAAGTCTTGTCCCCCTTCTTGCGCTTTTTAGGATTTGCTATATTTAACAAATATAATATCTAAATAAATTAACTAATTAAATAAATAAACAAATAAAACATACTTTAACTAATTAAACAAGTTAGCAAATAAATAAACAAATAATACATATTTTAACTAATTAACTAAATAAACAAATAAAACAAAGTTTAAATAACTAAATAAATTAACAATTAAATAAACAAAAAATTCATAAATTAAATAATAAAATATATAAAAAATAAAACATAAATTAAATAACTAAACAGATTAACAAATAAATAAACACATAATTCATAAATTAAATAATAAAATATATAAAAAATAAAACATAAATTAAATAACTAAACAGATTAACAAATAAATAAACACATAATTCATAAATTAGATAATTAACAAATAATTCAATTAAATAATTAAATCAGTTACATAATGACATAATTTATTAAATAAATAAATAAAATTAATAAACAAATAACCCATAATTCATAAATTAAATAATTAGCACATAATTAACTTAAATAATTAAATCAATTACATAACGACGTAATTCATTAAATAAATAAATAAAATTAACAAACAAATAACTTAATTTATCGTACTAAAGCGTGTACCTGCGGATCGTTCCCCCTGATGCTGCTGCGCATCCCCCTGATGCTGATGCTCAACCCTCGGATGCTCATCCTACTCCTCCTCCTCCTCTACCCGAGTATCCACCTCACTAATATAATCATCGTCGTCGTCCCTCAAATGGAATGATGACTCGCCTCCACCCCGACGTCCACCTACACCTCTCCCTCAATCTCCACCTCTACCTCCACCCCGACCTCTCGCTCCACCTCTACCTCTAACTCCACCCCCAACTCCAACTCCACCCTCATCTCCACCTATACCTCCACCTCCAACTCCACCCTCAACTCCACCCACCTCAGGGTATCCTCGATGGCACTTTCTGCCTCCTGATAGAAGCTGTCTGACGCTGTCTATCCTCAATATGGGGAGGGGGAACACGCAGTTTTACCTTACCACCACCCTGAAAAACATTTATATCACATATATTAATACACAAACAATTTATATTAAATAAAAACTTAAAATACATATAAATGTCACATATAAGCGTTTGACAGACAGTCAAACGCTATAAACTAACGTTTGACAGAGAGTCAAACACTACCTATTAGCGTTTGACTGGTAGGTAGCGTTCGACTCTCTGTGAAACGATGAACCATTGCATTTTAGTATAAGGAAAACGCCGCCGATCGGCGTTATCATCATTCCAAAATGCTACGTTCTAGTGTTTCTTTACCGCTCGAACGCAGACAAATAACGTTTGACTAAGGTCGAAACGCAGCAGCTTAGCATTTCACATGTACCAAAATGTCACAAACAAGTGTTTTCTAACCTACTGAATGCTGAACAACAACGTTTTTGTACCCAAATACAGCAGATCCAAGCGTTTATAAATGTGCGAAATTATTTTGACAAGAAACTAAAGTGCTGAAGGAATTTTTACCCGAATATACATTGGACCTTTGCCCGCGCCATGACCTCGCGAAGATTCACCACCTCCCGCGTCCATTTCGCTAATTTCGTCTGGATTCTTTAAATGATTTCGCGTTTTTTGAATTTTTCAGGGTTCTTGCGTTTGATTTGGGCAAAATGTGAATTGTGCGGCGTTTTGGGTTCTTTTTGTTTTTTTAACCCGTAATGTCAATAACGCTACACTTTAACGAGCGAGACATGCCTCGCTCACTACACTTTAGCGTTTTGGACTCCTTTATCGCTACGTTTTAACGTTTTAGTTTCAGTAATGTTTAGTTTTCATGATAACGTCACGGTTTGGCGTTTTTGCCACGGTAATGTTTTATACTTTAGCCTTTTTTTGGGTCCTTTTCATTACTGTTTAGCATTTCTTGTCTTTTACATTCGCAATTCGCAGCGTTTAAGACCCACTTTTACCAACAAATTAGTATTTTTTATTTTCCAAGGTTATTTTGGATATTTTTTGTTATACAAATAGTAATTTTGTTGTACAAATAGCCATTCAGATTTTGTACTCTTGAGGGGAAATGAAAAGAAAAAGTCAAGCCCATACTCATGAGTAATGAAGTCAAAGGAGAATTATTTGAGCCCTCACCTATCTCACCGCGTGGAAGAGAAATGTACTTGCCCTTGTGCAAGTAAGCTGGAGGAGATAGAGACCCAATTTGTCCAACTGAAATTCACTCTGGAGATGATTATAAATGGAGCCTTCCATTGTAAGCACCCTCAGGTTAAGGCAAATGACATGGAGCTCAATGAAACTGAGGGAGAACAAAAAGGGGAAGAAATGAAAAACAAAAGAGCCGAAGTAAGGGAATTGGCAAGATTTAGAAATAAGGAGGAACATCAGAGGGTAGTGGATGAGTTGACACATTTGAAGAAAATTTTCTCAATTCAGAAGGCCAATAAAATTCATCCATTCTCACTCCTGATGACAAGAGAGGCCTCGAAGGGTCTTAAGAGGAAATACTGAGAAAAAGGTCAAGCTGGCGACCAAGAAATCCAAGCGCTTTTGGGAGGCACCTTAAGTTTAAACAACATCCTTTTAGTATCCTTAACTTAGTTGTGGCTGTAGTGTGTAGATAATATTTTTCTTTGGTTACTGTAGATTTTATTCTTTATATTTTGATGTGGTGAATACCTTATGAGTAACTGTGAGCAAATTTCATGTTGTATTTTTGGAAACCTTAAGGTGCAAGGAGGTGATGGGCCATCAAAATCAAGCTACTGGGATAAAAAGAGTCCAAGAAGGGCTGCTCAGGTATGTATTCAAATGAAATTTGATGAAGGGGCAGTAACCACATGGGACCACACTGCGACCGTGCGGCAAAATTTTTTAATGGTTTTGAAAGAGGAGCAGCAGTAGATACCTGCGACCAAGTCGCGATCGCACCTGGGTCGCATGAGGCTACTATATTTTTTATCTTTCAGAATAAAAGAGTTTTGTATCAAGGTATTGTAAATAGAAACTTTTGAAACCCTTGTTGTCCTCTCAACTCACTCGCTAGCTCCGACGAACGTTTGAACAATCAATCCCTCACTTGAAAAACCTTGTTTTGATTATTTCCATCATTTCCCCTACCCCTCCTAAGCGAAAATTCTCACATCCGGAATACCAAATACTCTAAGAGCTCACAAGAAACTCAAGGTATGTCCCCATTTTTTTATTTCTCTCTTTGTTGGTCCTGACCTAGATACAAAGAGTGCGTACATGCTGGTATAGTAAACACTAGGCTTGCTGAATACAATGCTGATTTGTCTAATAAGCCGTGTGTTTAAGAAATGTTGGCATAGATCATTGAGGGTAATTCTTCAAGGGCATATTGTACTTAGTGCAAATAAACTGTTTATAGAAATGCCTGAAATACACTATCGATCTACATGCCATAGTAAAAATATAGTTGCCTACTTCATAATCATGATTCTAAAAGGAAATATTATTTTGAAGATAACAGGCTCGTGGCAACCCCCACCGAACGATGTAATGGAATTCGATATCTAATCGGTGTTCTGATGAATAGGCCGATGTCTGGCCAGCGCTTAGTGGAAAGAAGATCTGTACTCATAGCATTGCTGAAGCCAAAAAGCTGGATAGAGTTGCTCTCTCTGAACGGGCAGCTCATAAATGAAACCATGGTATAAGAATTCTGCGAAGGGTTGAAAAAACGAACTTCTCCGCATGAGATGATAGTGAGAGGTAGGAAACTGAAATTTGGAACTGAATGCCTTAACAAACTCTTGGGAATGAAACTGGGACGTAAGGCACAATCTATTAACCAAATTCAAAGTTTAACCCAGGAGAACATCAAGTAAGGGAAGTATTGAAATGTGACACTGAACTTCCTGAGCGGTGGGAGGACATTGCCTATACACAACTACACTCAGTGGCTCGAGCATTATATGACTTTCTGCGCTTCAACGTAACTCCAACAAATGCCACTAGTGTAACTAAGTTCTGTCTCCAGATGCTAATATTAATAACCAATGGAGGGGAGATAAATGTAGGCTTGGTGGTATACCACCACATGTGTGAACTGCAGTAGGAGGACCAACCGAAACATTACTATTTTCATGCCTAGTAATAAACTTGTGCAGCAGATTCAAAATACCAACTGAAGAGGATGATTTCATTGAAAAGATGATACAGAATCCTCAGGGCGGCAACCCTCCACCTCCAGCAACCGATCTCAATGGAGAAAACGAGCGAGCCTCCACATCAAGCCAACCAGCATAGCTCTCTCCTCTTCCAATACAAACAGAGAAGGATTCTTTGAAATTCTAGCTACATTCAATCTTTCAATTTAGGAATTCTTTTAGTTTTAATTTTAAGTCTAACTTACATGATTGAGTCTGAGTGATGGCTTTTGACGCAAATTTTCGGAGCGTACCCCTGTACCATCCTTTTCAAATCTTCTTGTCTCAATTTTTACCATAGGAGACAAAATCTCGAGTTGGTTTTTGAAAAAATGAATGATTCATGAGTAGGCAAAAAAGGAACCCCCTTTTATGGTTCACAGTTAGTACATTGGGGATAATGTACAATAATGTGTCTCAAATTTATACATTTTTATGAGTCAAAATCATGCATGTTTAGCTAATTTTGAGTTGATTTTCATAAGAAATGATATACTTTATGAGCCTAATAGTGAACTTATGCTTGGATTTGCGTGACTTTGCAGTAAAAGGCTATGAACGAGGGTCTTTGCAAAACTTGAAGACTTTTGGAGCAAAATAGAAGAAAACATGAAGAAAATAAGCAAAAATGGAGAAGAATTGGTCAAATGTGTAGAAAAGGATCAAGAAGGCGGAGCAGGAGTCCAGGGGGCGCTGGCGCTGGCGCCTAGCTTCCGCCTGCACTAGGCGACCAGCAGGCGCCAACACTTGTCTACGGCCCTCTATAGTGCTGAAAGACCAATTTTCCCTTGTCGTTTTTTAAGTTGTAATTTTCCATTTTTAGCCCCTGAATAGCTTTCTAATAGCCAATTATCTAATGTAAAACACACACTTTTACAACTTTTGTTAGGTTTTAGAGATTGAATTCTAGTTTTCTTTGGGAAGAAAAAGCACACACTTCTTCACCTTTCTCTACAGATAGTGATGTTTGCTCTTAGAACTATGAAGTTTTAAGATCCTTCTAGGGATTGCACCCCTCTAAATGATAGAAGGTAGTGGAAATCCAAGGATCAAAGATGATTTTGAGACTATTTCATTGAGATATTTTGTTTTTCATTGGAATCCAAAGAGTTGGTTTAGCTAAGACATTTAATTTGTGGTTAGAGCTTTCCTTTTCTTTAAGGATGGAAGCTTGTATGGTTTAGTTACTTATGTGCTTATCTCAATTGTGCTTATCTTTGGGTTTTCATGTACATTTTCAAGTGGGTTGCATGCAAATGTGTTGATATTTGTATGGGTTGAGTTGTTATGCTTAGATATTGTTAGTTGTTGATTTCATTTATGGACTTGTTGTTTCAAGGGTTATTGAATGAATTCAAGTAGTGGGCTTATGTCAATTGGGCCTAATTTGTATTGGGCTTGAAAGAATTGATACCCTTAATGTGTTTACTAGCAATTTCCTATGAGATGCAATGGTCATGCATGGATAATGGATAGTTGAATAGGATTAATGACCTATCTCAAGTATGTGCTTTGGGGATACAAGCTAGGGAACTTAGGTTGGAAACTAATTAAGATTGACGACTTTGGTTAGTTGGAGAACTAAAGATCCTTTTAGCAAGATGAACTTTAAGCCTACTTACCATAATCTAGATGCGCGATTTCACTTCCTTGGGAGTATCAACAATCCCCATTTGTATGTAATTTGCTTGTTAGTGACCATTTGGATCTTGTGGTGGTAAGTTCCCGCTTTTATTACTATTGTCATCTTTTATCTTTAGTTTTGTTTATTACATAATTTTGAACCAACTGTCTCACATATTTCTTCTTGTTATGTTTTGTTTGTTTTACTTTTAGTTTTTATTAGTTTTTAGTTTTCTTATCTTTTTACTACTAGAAATTCAGAATAGATAGAATCAATCTCACACACGCTTATCATTTCAACCAACTATCTTGTGGGAACGATACCTTCTATACTATTGTTGCATAGTTGTTAGGTTAGTTTTTTTTTAAAAAAATTTTGCTGTGATGAGTTCAACCCAACACAACAACAATTCGAGCACATCATACAACTTAAGTGTGCGGGGGGTGGAGGGGGGTGGGGGAATAGTCCTTAAGTAAACTCATCCCTTTGATCATAGAGTTCAGATTAATTGACTTATGTGCAAAAAAATTTCTTAAAGGCTCTAGTTTGCTTAAATTTTTTTGAAATAATGAACTCTGATGCATGTTTTAGGTATGACTTATGGCATGAGTTACTTGAGTTATATTTAGTTTGAGATGATTGTTGAGTATGAAGGTTGAACTATTTATGCATTTAGTGTGATGTACTTGTGCAATTGAAAATGATCTAGAACTTGACTTTGGTTTGCATGTCAAAACGATATAAGTGTGTGTGATGTATTGAAATGATTAAGGCACCTAGTAGCCCTTTATGTTTACCTTTCTTTGCTTTCTAATCCCTTACATCACTTACCCTTAAGATTAGCCCCCTAAAGCCGCAACTTTTTTTGTCTAAACCAACACAAAATTAACCAAAATAACCTTTCTTGTAGCCTACTTCATTTGTGAACCCCTCCAAAGTGTTTGATAGTAGTATGAAATAAATAAGGCTAATCTTGTATAAAAGGATTCTTAGTTGAAATTGAAAATACTGTTGTTGTGTACAGATACAATAGAAAAATTCAGGGTATAATAAACCCTGTAAAAAAAAGTGTACATAAAAGAAGATTGGAAAAGTGAAGGACATCGAATCCTTGTACCCCATGGATAGTAGTTTGAATCCTTAATAAAGTCTAAGTCAAGAGGTTCGAGCTGTTATTAGGTACTTTGGATTGTTAACCTCCATCTTCTAGCCTTGAGCATTATTTTCCTTAACCCTTAGCCCCGTCTCTACCCTAATAAAAGCCCTTATGATCGATGTGTTGTATACATGATATGAGTGGTGGAGATGTGATCCGAAGTCAGACATATGGTTGATATTTCAATTGCATGAGTTAAGAGTGCACTAAATGAAACCTAAACACTTGAGTGTATAGAGAGACAATCATAAGTCTGAGGGTGGATGAGTCTATGGAGTGCTCTTCTAGTTCAATTTTCTTCTTTGACTGTTCCCTTGCCATTTGTAATTTTTTGTAGTTAGTGCCATTTGTCATCGGTTTTTAAATATATATGCTGAGAGTTAGAGATATAGAGCTTACACCATTTTCTTGAATTGGTTAATGTAAATTCAATGATTCTTTGATTGAGTTTGCTTGAGGACAAACAAACTCTTAATGATGGGGGAGTTTATGTGAACCAAATTTACCTATTTTATACTGGTAAAATGCATGGATTTATGCCTTGGTTCTACTATAATTTTGTGTTCTATATGTGTTTTTAAGTCTTTTTATGGCATGGTTCATGTATTTTGCAAGAGAAAGATAGAGAATGGTAAAGTTGGTTATGCAGAACAAGACTTTGCAAGAATCGAAGAAAAAGGTGCAGAAATGAGTTGAAGATGAAGAAGGAGGGTAGTAGCTCCATGTGAGCTACCTGCGACCTCAATGAAGTCGCAGTACCCTTACCAGTAAGCAACTACCATCATAGTGCGATTGCAGTCTATGTATTTTCACGCCAGACATTCAGCAACACTGTGATGTAACTCGAACTCATATTTTATTTCATGATATTTTTCACATGATTCATGCCATTTTAATAGAATTCTTGTTACTCTTGTTTGAGTGCACAGGATTTGTCACAATTGTTATGACTTTTCATAAATTAATCCAACTACTTGAGTAAGAAATCCTATTCATTCCTGCGATTTTCTTGACTTATGTTGGGAAATTGTGAATTGTAGGTAGAGAATGGAAAATGATTAATCCATGCACAATTTGGGTTGGAAAACTACTGGTGAAGCTTACTATGCTGATTTTGAGGAGCATTTTGGCAGGAAAAGCTAGTTGTTGACCAACACCAAAGACCAGCTTCCTGCATTGAAATTACCATTTTGGCTCCACATTTGTAATTAATTTCTCACCTAATTAGTAAAGCGTATAAAAACCTAAGAGATAAGTCTATTAGGGCATCTTTTGTTCACTTTATCATTTCGGCCACTTAGAAATCTTCTCCAGTACTCCTCGAGCTAGGATTTTGATGCAAATGGTTTGTGAGCTTGGATCTATAGAGTTCTAAGCTCCATGTCAGAAAGGAAGCCCTGGATGATTCAGTGTTGGTGCGACTCAAGCATACGACAACACTCTACTCGTGACCGTAGTCCAGCCATCGAGCTCTCGTCAATAGAGTTGCATTGTTGGCTTGCCATGGCAACATTCCCCGATACCACGGTAGAGTTCTTTATTGGTTGTCAATTCTTGAGTGTATGTGTATTGTTTGATTCCTTTAGCTGTGTATATATAGGATAGTTTATGCTATATTATCTTATGGTTGATTCAAGTTCCATAGTTGCTTACTCTTTGCATGTTCATAGTTGTACCCAAATTGTGTATTCCTTTCCCTCACCGGAGTGTGTTGAGTTACAATCGAAGTGTGTATTCCGTTTCCCTCTGGGGACACGTCGAGTCACAACCGAATATGCAAATAGGATAGGTAGCCAACGAAAAAGGAACCTAATGAGCTTGTTCCCATCCGCTGCATCACAACACAACCTTAACTTTAATGGTGTATAATCTCCTCCTCAAAACTAACCTTATTCCCAAATCTGCTATATTGTGTGCTTTGTGAATGCTTGCTAGTTTAAAGTTTATACTTTCCTACCCAGTAATCAAAAGAAAATTAAATCCTTGCAACGCTTAGTTGCTCTCTGTGGGATTGACATCTAACGTACTGTACGAAGGGGTCTTGGAATCCCTTAATGTGGAAATTAGGTTTTTATTTTGTAGTGTTTTCCGCACTCTATTTTTGGCGCCTTTGCCATGGAGCACGGTAACCATTGTGTGGGTTTAATTCCCTGTTGAGTAGTGTGCAGGAATATCTAGGTGTATTGTGCTGCAAATCCAGTTACTTCGGAAGTAGATTAAGGGGAGGAGAATATGGAAATAGGGAACAAGCCATCAGATAAGGGTAAAGTAGTCCAGAGTGCATTTGATTGCAAGAGACAGAAGTTTCTGGAATCTGTGAGTAAGACCTAAATGAAAGAGTCGGTAGTCGAGCTGATTATGTATGCTTCCAAATACTCAGAACAGTTAAAGAATTTGCTGACCAAAAAGGATCAATCTCATCATGAAGTGGGTATGTCGACTGCAGAAACAACCTTAAAGATTAAGGACTCCATAATGAGTTTTGTCCCTTATAGGATGAGATCTGAGAACCATCTGAAGACCCCCTTGTAACTCTGACATAGGAACGAGCTTCCAGACCGAAAAAATACTGAAAGCTTTGGGGAGCATTCCATGTGTAGAGCACAACAAAGTCGGAGTACCCAGTGTTAAAAAGCAAGCACGTCATGGAAACATCAATAAAAATGGTCACGATCAAAACCTGGCAACCCAACTGGAAGGACCCAAATCAACCAAATGAGACATAAGATCCGTCTGCACTGGTAACGGAGGCAGCGGAAAGTACCTCTGCTGAAAAACAAAACTGGAGTCTGGTTGTAGACTGTAAATGTAGCACTTCTGGGAGGCAACCCAAATGAATAATTTTTATTCCTTAATTTATATTTTTTGTTTCTTTTCAGAGACTAGCCGGCATGTTGGCGAGTTGTAGGAAAATAAAAGAAGTCCAGGATGCAGAGTGGGCTTGTCACGAGGATTCTGCGACCAGGAGTACTCTGATCTTAAACCTTTTCCTTTTGATCAATTATGTCAATATGACATCTTGGGGTTTTTTAGCTTAGGATCACAAGTGAGATTTTCAAATGCATAACTGCCGTAGAGGGTGAAAGTCGTGTCATTCTTTTTACTATTCCCACGCATAGCAAGTAGTAGTCTGTAGGATAAGAATTGCAGTAATAGTACATAGCCCTAACTTAGCAAGGGTCATGATAAAGGAAATATGGCGGGAAGAAAGGACAACTTCAGGGTAGAATCTTGTGCTCATAGGTAAGGTATATAGAAGCGCAACCTCGGGTAAGTCATCAAATCTCCTGTTCTCTCAAAAATTTGTACAACTGAGCAGGTATTAAAATCTCTGTTTTCTAGTCCAGCGTGTATTTTCGTCAAAGGATTTCAAACATTCCAAGTGTTCTTTTTGACAAGGTCAAGTTCATTAAGTGTCTTAACTTGCTTTAAATGAGATGATGCTGAGTGTGAAATAAGATCCACAAATCATTTACTGTTTTATTCACAATGTGCCTAAATCAACTTGAGTGAGTGTGATTGAGCTTTTGTAAGTATTTTTCAACTGCTTACTCTTTATTGTGTGTGTGAATGATTCATGCTGATGAGGGTATCTAGAATTTGTGGAAGGAATACATGCTGCTTGGTGTTGCTATAAAATGTTAAAAGGATAAAAACATTAGAAACCTGTGTGCTAGTCCCGTCCATTCCTACCAACCCAACATGATAACCTTTAGGATAAACCCCTAGAGCCCTAACCTTTCTTTGAACACCTTAAACTATAATAAACACAATAGCCTTGTTTTCTGGCCACATCATTCGTAAACCCCCCAAGAAAACCAACTGAATAGAAGAAAAGCTTTTAAAACCGACCATTCTGAGATAAAGACTCAGTTCTATTATGTATTTTTCAAATGTTATAAGAATAAAAGGAGAACTGAGGGATATTCAAGCCCTAAACCTCCATGGAAAGGAAAAAAAAAAAAAAAAAAAAAAGAGAATCAAAGTTTTGAGATGAAAAAGTGAAGGATAGTTAAACCTTAGACCTTCATCCTCGGGGAGATCTTGAGTCTAGCTCAGTCTGAAAAAGAAGTGAAAAGAAGAAAATTGAGTTCCTTGGGTATGTTAAAACTCCGGATTATAACCTTGACCATTTCATCCTAAACCCCTAACTGTAACCCTTGCATGCTTTTCTGATTGACATTTTGTACTTAGAATTAGTGTGAGGGTGTGATCTTTCTTTAAACATATGGTTGATGCTTCTCGGCAAGAGTCGTGATAGCCAATATATATATATATATGATACCCTGAGTCGAGTATAGTTCTCTTGAGCCTAATTGTGAGGGTTGCTAAACCAGCAAATGATTTGGAAGGACCCTTTTCATGCTTAGCTGAATGTACAAGATCTGTTTAAGTTGATGCACTCTTTGAGCTTGCCTTGTCTTGTTTTGAATTCTGCACTGGAAAAAGATTAAAACCTCTGGACCACATTTTATGTTCAGTTATATGAATTTTCCTATAGTTTGGTCGACTTTGCTTGAGGACAAGCAAGATTCTTAGTGTAGGGGGATGGAGTGAACAAGATTCATCAAAATTATTATGACTTTTCATAAATTAATCCAACTACTTGAGTAAGGAATCCTATCCATTCCTGTGATTTTCTCGACTTATGTTGGGAAATTGTGAATTGCAGGTAGAGAATGGAAAGCGATTAATCTATGCACAATTTGGGTTGCAAAACTGCTGCTGAAGCTAACTATGCAAGCTACTGATTTTGGGGAGCATTTTGGCGGGAAAAGCCAGTTGTTGACCAACACCAAGGACCAACTCCCTGCATTGAAATTACCATTTTGACCCCACATTTGTAAAATTTCTAACCTAATTAGTGTTAGTTTTGACTACTGAAAGATTTGCTTGTATGAAAAACTATTTCTCGATTTTATATATTGAGTTAAATGTTTCAGTTATATGCCTTATGTTTTACATTTGTTATCCATTTATATATAGAGACTAGATGATGAGGTGTCGGGTGTAGCACAGTAGATCTCATCATTGGTTGAAGTATTGATATATAAATTGTTAGGTTTGAGTACATAAGCTATGCTGGTATTATACTTTTTCCTAGTTAATATATCGATTTAATGTCTTGGTTTATATGTTGTGCATGTTTAGTCCATTTATATTATGTAGTTAGATGATGAGGTGTCTGGTGTGACACAGTAGATCTCATTATTGGTTAAAAGACATAATATATAAATGAGGTTCGTAACCGAGACAGTTTTAGACAAGCTGTCGGTTTAGGTTATTATATGATTCGAAAAATTGGTTGTCTAAACTAATTGAATCATATAGATATGCCCGGGGCATATTGAACTTGACCATTTAGAACGGTTTGTCTTGTATTGATTTAATAGACAATTCATTCTTAGTATTCTATCTCTTAATTCCTAGACTTGCGCGGGCATGAGGATTAGACATAGTGTACTTTGATCTGCCAATGGTTGAGGTCAATTGTGGCCAATAGTCTAGGTGGGTTGGGTAGTTACTTGGTGTGCTGCTGCTGGTCGAAAGGAAACCTTGTACAGGTGCGTCCAGGGTGATAGTTCTCTCGAGATGAGCTCGTTATGTTTATTATACTAAACCCAGCTAGTGGACTTATGTCCGGTATAGTAAAAAGGTCGAGTGGTACTAGCCTCGAAATTAAAGAAGTTAATTAATTAATTTATTAGTAAATTAATAAATTAACGAGCACTAAATTTTGGATGTGGGGAGATTAAGAATAGATTAATTTAGTTATTCCAGAAGCAATTCTGGTGTAGGATAGTAGTGCCAAAATTAATCTGTTACTGGTACGATTAATTTTGAAGTGGGTTAATTGAATAAGTATAATTAAATATTTAATTAATTATTTTTAAGGGTTAATTAAGTAATTAACAAAGTAGAATTATTTCATTAATTAATTAAGTCTTAAGTTTCAATTAGAATTAGGAAATCCTAGAGATTTGGAAACCCAATTGGATTTGGTTTATCCTATTAGATTAGTTACCTAATTGGATTTGGAAACTAATTAATTACCTAAACCCATTAGGAAGACCAATCCTAAACTAACTTGGGGCCTCTCTTGTAGCTCTGTATATAGACAAGGGATTACCAATTCAATAGTACACAATTCTTACGTTTTCAAGACAAGAAAACTAGAGAGAGAAAACATTTTTTCTCCCTCTTGAATAATTTTCGGCTGGTTATTTGTCCCGGGCAGCGGCCGGTGGTGTAATTTCGAAAGGCAGCGTTAGTAGGAGAAATCCGGTGGTGGCGGCAGTTCAATTAAGGCGGCGTCGAGCTGTAGAATTTTTTCGGTGAGTCTTTTTGTGTAGATTGCTGATCAATTGCTCGCTAGATCGTTGCCCACAAAACGTGCGATCAAAGTCTTGAGTCATACAAGCGATCACCTTAGAACACATTTCAAGAGGTACTTTCCATGTTTCCGCTTTAATTAGAATAAATTATTGTTGCGTAATGTTATTTCAAGCAAGGGTTGAAATAGCGTAATATTATCTGCCCTGGCCCTGTCAAAAATTTACTTTCGTGCTACGCATTCTAGAATCAAAATTCTTGACCAAGCGTAGACTCTAGCTGAAGGAAAACAAAACAAGCTCGGGCTAGATCGAAAATCTCATTTTCGTACAATGCATTCCAGAATCGAAAACTTTCGACAAAACTCAGGCTCAAATTCAATTTCCCCTGAACGGATCTAGGCTTATACTTATTTAATTTATTAATTAGGATGCAAAAGATACAATCTTTAATTAAAGCGAAAAGTTCAAAGATTATACCGTTGTTGCGAAGTCCCCAGCAAAAAGAAATCAAAAACTTTGGGCAATCGAAATCCACAAGAAAGCTGAAGAATAACTCTAAATCGACTCCGATCTAGTGTGGACTAGTGTCTACGGAGTAGCCCCAGACAAAACGAAGAAATCCCAAGAAACCCACTTCAAGAATCACACAAATCTGAAAAACAGATTTAGCCCGGGAACTAATCTTAATCTGAAAACTCATTTCAGGAATAGGCCTTTGCTCGTAGATCTTGAAGGAAAACTGAACAAGCCCGGGCTAAATCGAAAACCTCACTTTCGTGCAATGCATTCCAGAATCGGAAGCTTTCGACCAAGCTCAGGCTCAAATTAGTTTACCCATGAACGGATCTAGGCTTATACTTATTTAATTTATTAATCGGGACACAAAAAATTAAATCTTTAATTAAAGCGGAATTTAAAGATTCTACCTTTTGTAGCAAAGTCCTTTGCCTAAAGAAAAAACCAAATCTTTGACGCAACTTCCATAAGAAATCCAAAGAATATCTCCAATACGAACTTCGAAATAGTGTGGGCTATTTTCTACGGAGTTACCCACGGCGAATTAGAAATCCAAGAAACTTGCTCCGGAAGAAAAACCCAAAATCTGAAATTAAAAACATGAAAAACCAACTGCCCAGTTTTTTCGAAATAAACCTTGCTGTGCAAGTTTTTTTTCTTCAGCTTCCGCCGCAAGAAACCCACCGCTTGAGCGAAGCTACTTGGTCCCGATCTGTACAGCTCAAATTTCACGGATCACTCTAACTCTAATTAGAAGATCAATGTGAAATCCAGAACCGGCTCAGGGCACCAAATGAAGACAACGCACGGACTATCTAGAAGATAACCGACCAGGAAGGATATTAAGCGCTGGGCGCTATTCCTTCGAAAAAACAATCAGCGAGGAAAAAATCAGCGAGCAAAAAACAGCGGGTAATCTTAAACCGACTGGGCAGTATATAAAGATTTGAACTTCCGGAGGAGAAAGCTATCTTAGCTGACTTCGAGAGAGAATTTCGATGAAGAAGACGATGTTCGCTCTCTAAGCTAAACTTTCTCTATCTAGCCTAAACTTGGCTGCCAAGTTTCTTCTTAGGGTTCTCTTGCCCAATAATTTGTATTTATAAGGAGCTTCTAAGGAGACCTAATGGGCTCTCGAGTTAGGCCTTAAAATTTGACTTTCGTTGACCGCTAAGTCTTCCCGACTAATCAACTCCAATCGACCCATTTAAATTAATTTATTTAATCCACTTTGTTAATTTAATTTAATCGAACCCTTAGAATTAATTAATTCAAAATCGAACTAATTTCTAAATTCACTTTGTCGATTAAATATTACTTAAACCCTTCGGATTAATTAATTTACCTTGTCGATTAGTCAATTGCATAATCGGTCGTACCACTAACGGACCAATTATGGAACTACCGCTCGAAAACGACTTTACATCGCGCCATTATATTTTATTCTATCTTCCCACATTAAAGATCTAGTGCTCTTCAATTTATCAATTTACTGACAAATTAATTCACCGACTTCTTGGTTTCCGAGATTAGTACCACTCGTCCTTTTATTATACCGAACATAAAGTTCACCGGCCGGGTTTAGTATAATAACCTTACGAGCTCATCTCGGGAGCACCATCAACCCGGCGAACCGGTACGTGGATTCCTCCGACTAGCAACGGTACGTAAGAAGCTAAACACCGCATACCCAACTTACCGAGGTATTGGCCTCAATTGACCTCACTCTTTGGCAAATCAAAGCATACGATATCCAACCCTCACGCCCGTCCCAATCTCAGGATTGAGAGATGGAATACTAGGACCGAATTGACTACGCCGATCAGTATAAGTCAATTCTATCCAAACTGGTCGTGCTCAATATGCCTCGGGCATATCTGTGTGATTTAAACTAGTTTAGATAAACCAATTTCCAAACAACACAATAACCTATACCGATAGTATGTTCAGACTATCTCGGTTACGAGCATACTTTTTATATATCAATACTTTAACCAATAACGGTATCTACTGTGTTTGTCGACACCCCGTTATCTAGTTCTATGATATAAAGGAACAAATTTATACTGAAACAAAATGATATGTCATCTGTGGATATTAATTTTTGATACAAGCCATAGCTTTTCTGTATTCAAAACTAACAATCTCCCACTAATACTCAAAGCTATGCTAAGAAGTACAAAAACTGTCCAACCCGCTATTACACTGCTGTCATAATGAAATCTCCAGAACACCTTTAAGCTCACTCACATGGCTCTCTCAAGAATCTGACTCCCATGCCCTCCACATGCCTCTCAAAGACCTTTGGGGTCAATGGCTTGGTGAAAGGATCTGCAAGGTTGTCCTCCGAAGCTATCTTGGCCACGATCACGTCTCCCCTCTTTACGATCTCTCGTATCAGGTGGTACTTGCGCTCTATGTGTTTACTCGCTTTATGGGCTCATGGTTCCCTCGAGTTAGCAACTGCACCATTGTTATCACAATAAACTGTGATAGACCTAGGCAACTCAGGAACCACATCTAAGTCCATTAGGAAGCTCCTGAGCCATACAGCCTCTTTCGCTGCCTCTAAAGCGGCAACGTACTCGGCCTCCATGGTAGAGTCCGCCACACATTTCTGTTTCACACTCTTCCATACTATGGCTCCACCTCCTAGAGTAAACACAAACCCAGAGGTAGACTTACTCTTGTCCAAATCTCCTTGAAAGTCCGAATCTGTGTAACCCAATGGTATAAGCTCCTGCGCTCTATAAACTAGGACATAATCTCTCGTCCTGCGTAAGTACTTGAGAATGCATTTTACTGCCTCCCAGTGAGCCTTTCCAGGGTTACTCTGATATCTGCTAACTATGCCAACGGCAAAGCAAATATCAGGCCTCGTGCACAACATAACATACATGAGGCTACCCACTGCAGAAGCATAGGGTACCGCCTTCATGGCATCTATCTCCTCAGCAGTATTAGGACACTGCTCTTTAGATAAATACACTCCATGCCTGAAAGGTAGTGAACCCTTCTTGGAGTTCTGCATGTTAAAACGAGCCAGAATCGTGTCTATGTAGGATGCCTGAGAGAGAGTCAGAGAACGTCTCCTACGATCTCGAATAATCTTGATCCCAAGGATATGTCCAGCCTCTCCCAAATCCTTCATATAGAATTGCCTAGACAACCATGCCTTTACGTCTGACAACACCTTCTTACTGTTGCCAATAAGAAGAATGTCATCTACGTAAAGTACTAGGAACACCACCATATCACCATCACGCCTGCGATAAACACACTGCTCATCCGGAGATTGAGTGAATCCATAGGACTGGATAACCTCATCAAAACGAATGTTCCAAGATCTGGATACTTGCTTAAGTCCATAAATGGACCTCCTAAGCCTGCATACCTTGTGCTCTTGGCCCTTAACAATGAAGCCCTCTGGTTGCTGCATAAAGATGGTCTCCTTAAGACTTCCATTAAGGAAAGCTGTCTTGACGTCCATCTGCCAAATCTCATAATCCATATGAGCAGCTATGGCCAAGAGAATCCGGATTGACTTAAGCATAGCTACCGGGGAAAAGGTCTCCTCATAATCGATCCCTTCTTTCTGAGTATACCCCTTCGCCACAAGCCTAGCCTTGAAGGTCTCAACCCTCCCGTCAGATCCTCTCTTTCGCTTGTAAACCCATTTACACCCAATAGGCCTAAACCCATCAGGAAGGTCTACCAGCTCCCAGACTTGATTTGAGTCCATAGAACCCATCTCAGCAATCATCGCTCTCTGCCAAGAATCTGCATCTTTATCCTGGAGAGCCTCATTGTAGTTAACTGGGTCTGGTTCATGAGCGCCAGGGATAAAGTCCGAAGACTCACCCAAACCCATGTACCTCTCAGGCTGTCTCACAACCCTCCCACTACGACGAGGCGCAGCCTGTGCAATAGCATCATCTGTGATAGTGTGTGCAGTCTTTTGTGGTGTGCCTTCCTGTACGTGTGCATCTGGAATAATGGACTGACTTCTAAGCTCTTCCAATACTACCTTGCTGCTTGACTTGTGATCTAAAATATAGTCCTCCTCAAGAAATCTGGCATTGGTGCTGACCACCACCTTCTGATCCTGAGGACTATAAAATAAACCACCTCTCATTCCTTTAGGGTAGCCTATAAACAGCATAACCTTAGATCTCGCCTCTAACTTGCCTGCATCTGCCTCGAGCACATGTGCTGGACAACCCCAAATCCTGAGATGTCTCAGACTAGGCTTTCGCCCACTCCACAACTCTACTGGGGTCATAGGCACAGACTTAGATGGCACAAGGTTGAGGATAAAACATGCTGTATCCAAGGCATAACCCCAAAACGAGGTAGGCAACTCACTGTAACTCATCATCGATCTAACCATCTCCATAAGAGTCCTGTTCCTCCTCTCTGCTACACCATTCTGCTGGGGTGTGCCAGGTGCAGACAACTGGGTCTTAATACCCTCCTCTGACAAATAGGTCCTAAATTCACTAGAGTGGTATTCGCCACCGCGATCAGACCGCAGTGACTTGATACTCTTACCCAGATGGTTCTCCACCTCTGCCTTGAATTCTCTAAACTTGCCAAAGCATTCAGACTTGTGGCGCATCAGGTATATGTATCCATATCTAGAGTAATCATCCGTGAAAGTCACGAAATACTCATAACCACCTCTAGCCTGAACTGACATAGGCCCACACACGTCAGAATGAATCAGCTCTAAAACCTCCTTGGCCCTATACCCCTTCGCCTTAAAAGGCCTCTTGGTCATTTTACCCTCCAAGCAAGACTCACAGGTCGAATAGCTGTCAATATCTAGTAAGTCCAAAGACCCACTCTTGACCAACCTTTGAATCCTACTAAGGTTGATATGACCTAGTCTCAGGTGCCAAAGATAAGTCTGATTCAAAGGGGAAGACTATTTTCTCTTATTATGATTCGGTGATGAGTTACTAGTTTCTGTGTTTTGCATAACTGGGGAGTAAGTCTTAATTAAAAACAAATTATCAACCAATGTACCGGAACATATAAGTTTCTGGCATTTTCTAATAAAAACCGAACCGTCAGAAAATACACACTTATAACCATCCAAAACAAGTTTCGAAACCGAAAGCAAGTTCTTTCAAAAACTAGGTACATAAAGACAATCCTTTAAATATAAAATAGAGTCTGAAAAATAAAGACTAATAACTCCCACTGCAGCCACAGAAACTCTGGTAGTATCCCCAAGGTAGACCTGCAACTCTCCCTCTCTAAGCAGCCGGGTCATTTGGAACCCCTGCAAAGAATTACAAACATGATCAGTGGCTCCTGAATCCACACACCAAGTATCTGTGGGAATCGCCGCTAAACACATCTCAGTTACTAGGGAAAATTTACACGTACCTCGAGGATTTGGGCAGTCCTTCTTCCAATGTCCCGCTTTGCCACATCTGAAGTATTTGCTTATCTGTTTCTGCTTCTTGGCAATGCCCACCTTGGGTCCATGACTGGCTCCTGCTTTCTGGCCTCTCTTCCTCTTTTGCTTCCTGGCTTTGGGCCCAGCAGAGGAACCTGAGGGACCAACAGTAGCCAAGGCTTGCTTCTTCTCTGCGAAGAGGCTCTCTGCAGACACCAATGCAGTCGTGAGCTCAGAAAGTGAATATGAGAGATTCCCCATATTATAGTTCAATCGAAACTGCTTAAAACTGGGAGGCAAGCTCTGAAGGATGATATCAACCTGGGTTTGCCCATCAATCTCACCACTCAATACCTCAATCTCATTGATGCAACCAATCATGTCCAGTACGTGATCTCTCACTGAAGTGCCCTCAGCCATCTTAGCATTCATGAGTTTCCTCATAGCTGACAGCTTGGCTGCCCTGCCCTGATGTCCAAACATCTCCCTGAGGTTGAGCATCATATCGTAGGCTGAGGTCATCTACTGATGTTGGTGCTGCAGTACACTTGACATGGAAGCCAAGATGTAGCACCTGGTCATCTCATCAGCCTTCTGCCACCTCGTATATGGCTCTCGCTGCTCAGGGGTGACATCATCGCTGGGCTTAGGGGGGCACTCCTCAGTGAGCACGTACTTGTAACCCTCAGCGGTAAGGACAATGTCCAGGTTACATTTCCAATAAATGTAATTTAGACCGGTGAGTTTGTTTTGGTTCAGAATGACAGCTAGCGGGTTGAACTACATATCAACTGAAAATAAACAAACAAGTCTCAGTATACTTTTTCGAAAATATTGAAAAATCCTCAGAAAAGAAATATAATCTTCTACTGACATCTCTCACACCGGGATTAACGCAGGTCACGATGGGTGAACGTCTACGCCAACCCACATTCGTTCGAGAATAACCGAAGTTCATTAATTTCATTATCTGACCAACGATCTTATGATCAATGAAATTAATAGTCGATAATTTTAGCCGTACACGTAGATAGTGTAACCTCGATGAGAGGGATAATATAAACAGTACACCAAGTGTATGCCATTACGTGACTTCTAAGTTTGTTACTTAGGGTACTAATGCGCCTCGGATGGCGAGGGTGTCGCAACTTTTCCCAATTAAACGCACTATAGTCATCCCTTTAGAAATTCATTCCGGTGATATCTATGATTGGAAACTCATCCGATAGGGAGGAAGGTCTAAGCCAGCACGCAAGTTTAACCACATCACCAATGAACCCGTAATGGAGGCCATGGGGCTATTAACCAACCCGCTCTCACTTAGATTTTTAATTAATTTCAATTCGCCCTGGTTTTCTAGGTTTTCTACGTAATTAGGAATCACCCAAAATTACGATAAACTAAAACCTGGGTTTTCTCGATTTTCTACGTAATTAGGAATCACCTAAAATTACGATTAAACCAAAACCCGCGAATTTAATTGAGGATTTTTACGTTTTAATCATGCAATATCTTAACTATGGATATTCGCACCCATAAAACCGTTGGAGTTTTAATATGCGAATAATCTACCTTTTTTAATTGCACATTACCTTTTAAAAACATTTGGTTTGGATTTCGAAAATCACACAATCAACGAAAAAATCATAAATACGGGAAATTAAATAAAATAAAATTTCCCGACTATTATGGCCTTCTCTATCGTTGATTCTTTGATGCCTCGGTGACACTTCCCGTCGTGTCGCTCCCACTCGTTATTTGGATTCCTCTCGATTCGCCCGGGTTTTCTCGGTTTACTACGTAATTAGGAATCACCCAAAATTACGATAAACCAAAACCCACGATTATAAGTTACCCAAAATAACGTCTTCGTCATAGTACATAAATTCCTATATACAATGGCGTTTTTCTAGGAATTTAAAGACGACATGATTAGATCAAATCCTACTACAAGATTTTTCTAATCCTACACGGCTTCCAACTCATGGTTATTACTATTACAGAAATTTCCATTCAAAAATAAAACGAGCCCGGATATGTCCCGGGGTTTATGAATGAAAATTAAATTTCTACCATAATAGCCGGGAAAACAATAACCACATGTTTATGCATTTCGACAAAAATAATAATGCCAAAATAAAGCCGTGTAATAAATCAAACAAGTATAAGACCGAAACCAACGCTCTGATACCAATTTGAAGGAAAACTGAACAAGCCCGGGCTAAATCAAAAACCTCACTTTCGTGCAATGCATTCCAGAATCGGAAGCTTTCGACCAAGCTCAGGCTCAAATTAGTTTACCCATGAACGGATCTAGGCTTATACTTATTTAATTTATTAATCGGGACACAAAAAATTAAATCTTTAATTAAAGCGGAATTTAAAGATTCTACCTTTTGTAGCGAAGTCCCTTGCCTAAAGAAAAAACCAAATCTTTGACGCAACTTCCACAAGAAATCCAAAGAATATCTCCACTACGAACTCCGAAATAGTGTGGGCTATTTTCTACGGAGTTACCAACGGCGAATTAGAAATCCAAGAAACTTGCTCCGGAAGAAAAACCCAAAATCTGAAATTAAAAACATGAAAAACCAACTGCCCGGTTTTTTCGAAATAAACCTTGCTGTGCAAGTTTTTTTTCTTCAGCTGCTAGCTAGCCGATTTCCGCCGCAAGAAACCCACCGCTTGAGCGAAGCTACTTGGTCCCGATCTGTACAGCTCAAATTTCACGGATCACTCTAACTCTAATTAGAAGATCAATGTGAAATCCAGAACCGGCTCAGGGCACCAAATGAAGACAACGCACGGACTATCTAGAAGATAACCGACCAGGAAGGATATTAAGCGTTGGGCGCTATTCCTTCGAAAAAACAATCAGCGAGGAAAAAATCAACGAGCAAAAAACAGCGGGTAATCTTAAACCGACTGGGCAGTATATAAAGATTTGATCTTCTGGAGGAGAAAGCTATCTTAGCTGACTTCGAGAGAGAATTTCGATGAAGAAGACGACGTTCTCTCTCTAAGCTAAACTTTCTCTATCAAGCCTAAACTTGGCTGCCAAGTTTCTTCTTAGGGTTTTCTTGCCCAATAAGTTGTATTTATAAGGAGCTTCTAAGGAGACCTAATGGGCTCTCGAGTTAGGCCTTAAAATTTGACTTTCGTTGACCGCTAAGTCTTCCCTACTAGTCAACTCCAATCGACCCATTTAAATTATTTTATTTAATATACTTTGTTAATTTAATTTAATCGAACCCTTAGAATTAATTAATTCAAAATCGAATTAATTTCTAAATTCACTTTGTCGATTAAATATTAATTAAACCCTTCGGATTAATTAATTTACCTTGTCGATTAGTCAAATGCATAATCGGTCGTACCACTAACGGACCAATTATGGAACTACCGCTCGAAAATGACTTTAGATCGCGCCATTATATTTTATTCTATCTCCCCACATTAAAGTTCTAGTGCTCGTCAATTTATCAATTTACTGACAAATTAATTCACCGACTTCTTGGTTTCCGAGATTAGTACCACTCGTCCTTTTATTATACTGAACATAAAGTTCACCGGCCGGGTTTATTATAATAACCTTACGAGCTCATCTCGGGAGCACCATCAACCCGGCGAACCGGTACGTGGATTCCTCCGACTAGCAACGACACGTAAGAAGCTAAACACCGCATACCAAACTTACCGAGGTATTGGCCTCAATTGACCTCACTCTTTGGCAAATCAAAGCATACGATATCCAACCCTCACGCCCGTCCCAATCTCGGGATTGAGAGACGGAATACAAGGACCGAATTGACTACGCCGATCTGTATAAGTCAATTCTATCCAAACTGGTCGTGCTCAATATGTCCCGGGCATATCTGTGTGGCTTGTATAAAAAACTAATAGATCTAGACTCTAGCAATCTAAGAAGATCAAGATAGAGGATCAACACAACAAAGGGTACAAAACCCATAAAGATTGCTGCCCAAAAAATCACCCAAATGGCCGCCGGACAATCTCACCGGAAATCCACCTCAGCGGCGGCGCAACTACTTCGTTTTGGCGGACAAAGGAAATTGGGCAGCTAATAAATGAAGATCTTGGGTTTTCTATGATCGGGGATTGAAGATTCTTGAAGAAGAAAGATCCTAGCTTACTTCGAGGAGAAGATTTGAAGAAGAAAGAATTTTCTCTATCTAAGCTAGACTTTCTCTTTCTAGGTAAAGTAGCCTATAAGTTTCTTATGTCTTGTAAGTTTCCTAACATGGGATATTTATAGGGAGCTTCTAAGGAGACCTAATGGGTCTTTGAGTTAGGACTTTTAGTTTGACTTTCGTTGACCTCTTAGTCTTTCCTAGACTAGTCAACTCCAATCGATCCTTTTGTATTAAATCTTTAACTCACTTCGTTAATTTAATTTAATCGAACCCTTAGGATTAATTAATTCATATAGAAATAATTTTCTTAATCCACTTTGTCAATTAAATATTAATTAAACCTTTAGGATTAATTAATTCACTTTATCAATTAGTCAAACGCATAATTAGTCGTACCACTAACGGACCAATTATGGAACTACCGCTAAAAAATGACTTTACATCTAGCCACTATATTTTCTTCTATCTCCCCACATCAAAGATCTAGTGCTTGTCGGTTTATCAATTTACTGACAAACTAATTTTACGGACGTAAAGTCCACTGGCCAGTTTTAGTACAATAAACCTTACGAGCTCATCTCGGGAGCACCATCAACTCAGCAAACCGGTACGTGGATTCCTCCGACTAGCAACGACACGTAAGTAGCTAAACACCGCATACCCAACCTACCGAGGTATAGGTCTCAATTGACCACACTCTTTGGCACATCAAAGCATACGATATCCAACCCTCACGCCCGTCCCAATCTCGGGATTGAGAGATGGAATACAAGGACCGAATTGACTACGCCGATCAGTATAAGTCAATTCTATCCAAACTGGTCGTGCTCAATATGTCCCGGGCATATCTGTGTGGCTTGTATAAAAAACTAATAGATCTAGACTCTAGCAATCTAAGAAGATCAAGATAGAGGATCAACACAACAAAGGGTACAAAACCCATAAAGATTGCTGCCCAAAAAATCACCCAAATGGCTGCCGGACAATCTCACCGGAAATCCACCTCAGCGGCGGCGCAACTACTTCGTTCTGGCGGACAAAGAAAATTGGGCAGCTAATCAATGAGGATCTTGGGTTTTCTAAGATCGGGGATTGAAGATTCTTGAAGAAGAAAGATCCTAGCTTACTTCGAGGAGAAGATTTGAAGAAGAAAGAATTTTTTCTCACTCTAAGCTAGACTTTCTCTTTCTAGGCAATGTAGTATATAAGTTTCTTATGTCTTGTAAGTTGCCTAACATGGGATATTTATAGGGAGCTTCTAAGGAGACCTAATGGGTCTTTAAGTTAGGACTTTTAGTTTGACTTTCGTTGACCTCTTTGTCTTTCCTAGACTAGTCAACTCCAATCGATCCTTTTGTATTAAATCTTTAACCCACTTCGTTAATTTAATTTAATCGAACCCTTAGGATTAATTAATTCATATAGAAATAATTTTCTTAATCCACTTTGTCAATTAAATATTAATTAAACCTTTAGGATTAATTAATTCACTTTATCAATTAGTCAAACGCATAATTAGTCGTACCACTAACGGACCAATTATGGAACTACCGCTCAAAAATGACTTTACATCTAGCCACTATAGTTTCTTCTATCTCCCCACATCAAAGATCTAGTGCTTGTCGGTTTATCAATTTACTGACAAACTCATTATACGGACGTAAAGTCCACTGGCCAGTTTTAGTACAATAAACCTTACGAGCTCATCTCGGGAGCACCATCAACTCGGCAAACCGGTACGTGGATTCCTCCGACTAGCAACGACACGTAAGTAGCTAAACACCGCATACCCAACCTACCGAGGTATAGGTCTCAATTGACCACACTCTTTGGCACATCAAAGCTTATAATATCAAACTCTCACGCCCGTCCTAATCTCGGGATTGAGAGACTGAATACTATGACCGAATTGGCTACGCCGATCAGTACAAGTCAATTCTATCCAAACTGGTCGTGCTCAATATGCCACGGGCATATCTGTGTGATTTTAATTAGTCTAGATAGACTAATTTCCAAACCACACGATATCCTATACCGATAGTATGTTCAGAATATCTCAGTTACGAGTATACTTTTTATATATCAATACTTTAACCAATAACGGTATCTACTGTGTCTTTCCACACTCCGTTATCTAGTTCTATGATATAATGGAACAATTTAATACTGAAACAAAATGATATGTCATCTGTGGTTATTAGTTTTTGATACAAGCCATAGTTTTTCTGTATTCAAAACTAACACTAGCACAATCGCTATTTCATTCCTTGCTTGAAATAACATTGCACAGGATATTGGTATGCACTTATTCGATTTATCACGCAACAGAATAATTTCTAATTAAAGCGGAAGTATAGAAATACCTCTTGAAGCATATACTCAGGTGATCACTTATATGACTCAAGACTAGGCTCGATCGTTGTTTAGACAACGATCCAACGAACAAATCAATCAGCAATTAACACAAAAAATCTCACCGGAATTTCTTCAGACCAAGCCACCGCTGCAGCATGATGTTTATGCGCTAAACAACGATCGATATATAGAATTGTGTAGGTGCCGCCTGCTCTGGTCCACGCACCGCTGTAGGTGCCTCGAGACTAAAGCCTCCGCTGGCTTTTGGTGAGAGGGAAATTCTGACTTCGAGGGAGAAAGTTTATTTCTCTCTCTAGTTTTCTTGTCTTGAAAACTTATGAATTGTGTGTTATAAAATTGCTAATCTCTTGTCTATATATAGAGCTACAAGAGAGACCCCAAGTTGATTTCGGGTTGTTCTTCCTAATGGGTTTAGGTAATTAATTAGTTTTCAAATCCAAATAGATAGCTAATCTAATAGGGTAATCCAAATCCAATTAGATTTCCTAATCTCTAGGATTTTCTAATTCTAATTGAAACATAAGACTTAATTAATTAATTAATTAATTAATTAATTTCACTGTGTTAATTACTTAATTAACCCTTAGGAATAATTAATTAATTAATTGTACTTATTCAATTAACCCACTACAAAATTAATCGTACCACTAACGGATTAATTTTGGCACTACTATCATACACCAGAATTGCTTCCGGAATAACTAAATTAATTTATTCTTTAATCTCCCCACATCAAAGATTTAATACTCATTAATTTATTAATTTACTGATAAATTAATTAATTAACTTCTTTAATTATGAGATTAGTACCACTCAACCTTTTTACTATACCGGACATAAGTCCACCGGTCGGGTTTAGTATAATAAACATAACGAGCTCAACTCGGGAGTACCATCAACCCGGACGCTCCTTTACATGGTTTCCTTTCGACAAGTAGCGACACACCAAACAACTAAACACACGCACCCAACCTACCGAGACTATTGGCCACAAATGACCTCACCCATTGACATATCAAAGTACACTATGTCTAATCCTCATGCCCGCTCAAATCTAGGGATTAAGAGTGAAAGATTATATGCTCGGGCCTAGCCAGAAACTCACTTTCTTGCTATGCATTCCAGAATCGGAATCTCTGGCCAGGCCTAGACACTAGCACAATCGTCATTCCAACCCTTTTGAAATAACATTGTGCAGGATCTGGGTTTGGACTTATTCTATTTATGACGCAACAAAAATTCTTAATTAAAAGCGAAAGAATAAGAATTACCTATTGAAGTGTATACTTAGATGATTCTCTTGTATGCCTCAAGACTTTGCTTGTATGCTGTGTGGGCAGCAATCTAACGAGCAATTGATATGCTAATCACCACAACTGGGTCACCTGAAAAATTTCTGCAACCCCTGCCCCTTGCTCGTGATGTACACACGCCGCCTGAATTTCTTCCATGCGCCACCACGTTTAAGACCAAAACCGGCCGGCCAAATTGGAGGAAGAAAATCTGAGCTCAAAAATCCAATTTTAGAGTGAGAAAATATTTCTCTCTCTAAGTTTTTTGTCTGGAAAACTTATGAATTGTATATGTGGAATAGCTAATCCCTTGTCTATATATAGAGCTACAAGTGAGACCCCAAGTTGGTTTAGGATTGATCTTCCTAATGGGTTTATGTAATTAATTAGTTTCCAAATCCAATTAGGTAATCAATCTGATAGGATAAACCAAATCCTATAAGATTTCCTAATCTATAGGATTTCCTAATTCTAGTTGAAACTTAAGACTTAATTAATTAATTAATTAATTCCACTTTGTTAATTACTCAATTAACCCTTAGGAATAATTAATCAATTAATTAATTCTACCTATTCAATTAACCCATTACAAAATTAATCGTACCACTAATGGAGTAATTTTGGCACTACCATCCTACACTAGAATTGCTTCTGGAATAAGTTAATTAATTTATATTCATAATCTCCCCACAGCAAAGATATAATGCTCGTTAATTTATTAATTAACTTATTTAATTCCGAGACTAGTACCACTCAACCTTTTTACTATACCGGACATAAGTCCACCGGCAGGGTTTAGTATAATAAACATTACGAGCTCATCTCGGGAGCACCATCACCCTGGACGCACCGGTAAATGGTTTCTTTTCGATAAGAAGCAGCACACCAAGTAACTAAACACGCGCACCCAACCTACCGAGACTATTGGCCACAATTGACATCACTCATTGGCAGATCAAAGTACAACTATGTCTAATCCTCATGCTCGCTCGAGTCTAGGGATTAAGAGATAGAATACTAAGAATGATTTGTCTATTAAATCAGTACAAGACAAATCATTCTAAATGGTCAAGTTCAATACGCCCTGGGCATATCTATATAATTCAATTAGTTTAGACAAAACAATTATCTGAATCACATAATAACCTATTGTTGGTGTATGTGCCCTTTTGAGGGCTATTTATGTAAATAAACTTTGAGGGTTATTTATGTAAATAAGACATTTGTCATTTGATTGATTATATATCTGATGAGTTAATTTCATGAAATTATATTCTTGTGTATATTGAATTTTATGAAATCAATCCGCCAAAAAGAAACACTCCATTGACTTTTAGATCATGAGTGATTCTTTTGAGTAGTAGTCGTATGAGGATCCTTAGACCAAAAATCACTGCATAGTCTTAGGTGAATTATAGTATGCTTTGACATATGCCTAAAGGGACCGTAACAGGTTGCCAAGTACGGGTATGATTGGGTACACTATGAGTCACGCTAAGGTATGTAGGTGAAGTGATGGGACTACAAGTCTCTCTTAAATGAGAGATGATATCTTGTACACTTGATAGTGAACTGAGAAGTGCATGGCCGTGCCCAAGAAATAATAAGGGGTATCATTTGCTTGATTAAGTTCAGTGTCACTAAGAGATCAAGTAAAACGTTTACCTATATAAGGATGATTGGTTCCATGCCTTATGCTAAACTGGATATCAGTGTAGAGGACATTACATAGTATACTCGGAAGGTTGTGTTGAATCACCATTCGAACCTCCATTCTGAATTGTGTAGTCATTATGTCTTGCTAGAGACTACTAATGATTTATGGATTAATTAATGAGATTAATTTATTCATTGTCAATTTAGAATGGGCTTACAGGATCGCACATTAGTGAGTTCGATGATTCAGAATTAATTAAATTGCCTGTATTAAGTATAAGAGTTATACTTAAATTGATAATATTTAATTAAATATTATTGAAGAGTATTATGGTATTAATTAAGAGTTAATTAATTACCTAGGAAGAATTGAATTGGGCTGACAAATCAAGGGACCTAATAGTGAGTTGAGGTTCTTGACCCATATGGGTCAATAGGTTGATCCATGGTGTTGGTTAAACCCAACTCAATAAATAATTATTAATTAATTAATTATTATTAATTGATTAATATTTATTTAAATTAACAGATAAGTCTGAACTCTTTTATAAAAGAGCAGAGAAGTATCTGTGAGAGGGGTGGTTTTTTTAATAACTGATTCTGTTTTGAAACACGTGAAATTTTTTTTTTTTGTTGAGAAAACTCTCTCTCTCTTCCAAAAGATTCTTCCAGAGAAAAATCGTTTTTCTCTTTTGCAGGCAAGATTTTTGGCTAGCACCAATTCTGAGAGGCTCCAGTGCAAGATCGTAGAGACAATTCGCGTGAATTGTTGGTGAACGCAATCTTCCCAAATGAGCCAGGTGACGATCGCAACCGATTACGCTTCAAGGGTAAGACCCGATTTTCACAGAATTTTAGGCTTTTTTGTAGCATGATTTTGGAAACATGCATGCCTAGTTCCAACACCTAAACTGACAGTTTGTCTAAAGTTGTCTCGGCTATGAATTTTATTTATATATTATGTCTTTTAACCACTGATGAGATCTACTGTGTCACACAAGACACCTCATCATCTAACTACAAAATATAAAAGAAAAAATAATGCACAACAAAATATAACCAAAACATAAATCGATATATTAATTGGGAAAATGTACAATACAAGCATAGCTTATGTATTCAACTCCAACAATCTCTCACTAATACTTAAACTGTGCTTTAAGTATACAACTACATACAACTCCTACACAATCTGATACTATATATCTAGAAAAACTGTCATGGCTTTCCTAAGTATCTGATTCCCATACCCTCCACGTAAGCCTCAAAGACTTTTGAAGTCAATGTCTTCGTGAACGGATCTTTAAGGTTATCCTCTGATGCTATCTTAGCCACGACCACGTCTTCCCTCTTTACGATATCTCGTATCAGGTGGTACTTACGATGTATATGTTTACTCGCCTTGTGGGCCCGTGGTTCCTTCGAGTTTGCTACTGCACCGCTATTATCACAATACACCGTGATAGACTTCTGCAAACCAAGAACCACATCTAAGTCCACTAGAAAGTTCTTGAGCCACCCTGCTTCCTTCGCTGACTCTGATGCGGCAACGTATTCAGCTTCCATAGTAGAGTCTGCCAAGCATTTCTGTTTGACACTCCGCCAAACTATGGCTCTACCTCCTAGAGTAAACACATACCCTGAGGTAGACTTGCTCTTGTCCCTGTCATCTTAGAAATTTGAATCTGTGCAACCTCGGGGTATCAGCTCTGGTGCTTGATAGACCAACACTTGGTCTCTTGTTCTGGGCAAATACTTGAGAATGAATTTTACTGCCTCCCAATTAGCTTTGTTGGGAATAGTCTAGGTGTTTAATCCAATTAAGCAGCGGAATCCTAAACTATGAGGATCGGGTCTTACCCTTGAAGCGTAATCGGTTGCGCATGTCGCCTGGCTCCTCTGAGAAGATGGCGTTTTGTTGTCTCCAAAATCCTTCCTTGAAGGATCCTCTACTCTCAAGCACGAAAGCCTTCGCAGGTTGGTGCTAGCCAATCTTGCCTACCCGGAGAATTTGGGAAAATCTGTGTATTTTTCTGATGAGAATTATTCAAAAAAATCCTTCTCCTACAATTATATCCCTAGGATATTTGTAGAGAATTAATTTCCAAAATCAGTATTGTAATTTATCCAATTATAACTTAACTGATTTTAGTAATTTCCAAATCAGTATTATTACCAAATATTATTTAACTGATTCCAAGTCAGTATTTAAATAATATTTACTAATTCCAAATCAGCCTTAAATAACACTTTAATGATTTGGGTTATACACCAAGCCCATGGATCAACCCATGACCCATGGATCAGGCTGATGGGTCAAGAACTTCAATTGCAATTAAGTCCCTTGATTTATCAGCCCATCCCAATTGTTCCCAGGTAATTAATTAACTATTAATTAATACCACCGAACTTTCCAATAATATTCAATTAAACCATTTAATTAAATCTTATTTATTTAAGTATAACAATTATACTTATTGTAGGCAAGAATACTTATTCTGCATCATTGGACTTTCTTATGTGCGATCCTGTAGGCCCATTCCAAATTGGCAACGGATAACTCAATCTCATTGATTAATCCATAAGTCATTAGTGGTCTCTAGCAAGACATAATGACTACCCAATTCAGAATGGAGGGTCGAATGGAGATTCAACACAACCTTTCCGAGCAAACTGCGTACGATCCTCTACATCGATATCCAGCTTAGCATAAGGCATGGAACCATCATCCTTATGTAGCTAAGCGTTTACTTGATCTCTTAGTGACACTGAATCCATCAAGCAAATGATATCCTTATCATTCCTTGGGCATGGCCATGCACTTTTCAGTTCACTATCAAGTGGCCAAGATATCATCTCTCACTTAAGAGAGATTTGTAGTCCCATCACTTCACCTACATACCTTAGCGTGTCTCATAGTGTACCCAATCATACCCGTACTTGGCAACCTGTTACGGCCCCGTTAGGCGTATGTCAAAGCACACTACAATTCACCTAAGACCATGTAGTGATTTCTGGTCTAAGGATCCTAGTACCAGTACTACTCAAAAGAATCACTCATGATCTGGTTAGTCCATGGAGTGTTTCTTTTGGCGGATCGATTTCATGAATTTAAATATGCACAAGGATATTACTATCATGAAATTAACTCATTTGATAAAAAATCAATCAAACGACAAATATCTTATTTACATAAATACCCTCAAAGTATATTTACATAAATAGCCCTCATTAGGGCACATTCACCAACAATCTCCCACTTGCCCGATGAAGGGCTATGTCCTAAACTGTTTAAGACCAAGCTCTATTACATGTCTATCAAACTTTGACTGTGGTAGAGCTTTTGTGAGAGGATCTGCTATATTGTCGTCTGACCCTATTTTGCACACTTTCACATCTCCTCGATCAATGATCTCTCGGATGAGGTGAAATCTTCTAAGTATGTGTTTGGTTTTCTGGTGTGACCGAGGCTCCTTAGCTTGTGCGATGGCCCCGTTATTGTCACAGAAAAGTTCTATCGGATCTTGGATACTCGGTATCACTCCGATGTCTGACACGAACTTTCTCAGCCAAACAGCTTCCTTTGCAGCATCTGATGCAGCAATGTACTCAGACTCTGTTGTAGAATCGGCTGTTGTATCTTGCTTTGAGCTTTTCCAACTTATTGCACCGCCATTCAGACTAAACACGTAGCCTGATTGTGACTTCATGTCATCTTGATCTGTTTGGAAAGCAGCATCAGCGTAACCTTGTACAATGAGCTGTTCTTGTCCTCCATACACTAGCATTAATCCTTTAGTTCTTCGTAAGTACTTCAGGATTGCTTTGACTGCAGTCCAATGATCCATCCCTGGATCTTGTTGGTATCTACTAGTCATGCTAAGTGCATGTGCAACATCCGGACGGGTACACAACATGGCATACATGATAGATCCTATTGCCGAAGCATATGGGACTCTACTCATTGTATCCCTCTCCTCTCTTGTTGAAGGACCTTGGTTCTTCTTCAAGAGAAGGCCATGTCTAAATGGTACCTTACCATTTTTGGAGTTAGACATATTGAATCTTTTCAATATCTTGTCTATGTACCCTTCTTGACTTAGTCCCAGAAGCTTTTTAGATCTATCCCTATAGATCTTGATACCTAGTATCGTCTCAGCTTCTCCTAAGTCTTTCATAGAAAATACACTCCCCAACCATTGTTTGATGTCCTTCATCAAGGGAATGTCATTTCCTATGAGTAGGATGTCGTCCACATATAGGACAAGGAAAACAATCTTGCTCCCACTAACTTTCTTGTAAACACAAGGCTCATCTTCGTTCTTGATGAATCCGTAACCTTTTACTTCCTCATCAAAACGAAGATTCCAACTTCGAGATGCTTGCTTTAGTCCATAGATAGACCTCTGAAGCTTACATACTCGATTAGGATGCTTTTGATCGATGTATCCCTCGGGTTGTTTCATATAAACATCCTCGAGTAGGTTTCCATTCAGGAAAGCCGTCTTAACATCCATCTGCCATACCTCATAGTCAAAATATGCTGCTATGGCAAGCATTGTCCTAATGGACTTGAGCATTACGACAGGGGAGAAGGTTTCATCATAGTCAATACCATGAGTCTGTCTGAAACCTTTAGCCACTAGTCGTGCCTTGAAGATCCCGCCAGGTTTTAACTTGAAAATCCACTTGCAATCGACAACCTTTGCCTGAACAGGAGGGTCAATCAAAGTCCACACTTTATTGTCCCTCATGGATTGCATTTCAGATTCCATAGCTTCTAGCCATTTATCGGAATCCGGACTTTCTAAAACCTGTTTGTAGTTCACGGGCTCATTAGAGTCCACCAAGATCAAATCTTGATCGTCAGTCACGAGAAATCCGTATCTCTCGGGTTGGTGACGAGATCTACTAGACCTTCTAGGTTCTTGTGCTGTTGACTCAGGTTGCTCATCTTCATGAGTTTCCATGTCAACTTCCATATGAGTTTCTGTAGATCGTTCTACATCCTCTTGTGGTTCTTGAACTTCTCCGAGTTCTATTCTACTCCCACTGTCTTTCTTGTACAGAAATTCTTTCTCTAAGAAAGTAGCTCCTCGAGCAACGAACACTTTGTTCTCAGTTGGGTTGTAGAATTGATATCCTTTGGTTTCCTTAGGATATCCCACAAATAGGCATTTGTCAGTTTTGGGTTCAAGCTTATTACTTTGTAAACGCTTTACATGAGCTTGACAACCCCAAACTCGTAGATAGGACATATAGGGCTTCCGACCCATCCATATCTCATATGGAGTCTTATCTACTGCCTTAGATGGAATACGATTCAATAAGTAGGCAGCAGAAAGGAGAGCATAACCCCAAAAGGATGTAGGGAGAGTTGCTAGGCCCATCATTGACCGAACCATATCTAATAAGGTCCGATTTCTCCTCTCGGATACACCATTCCATTGAGGTGTTCCTGGTGGAGTCAGCTGTGAAACAATTCCACACTGTTTTAGATAGCCATCGAACTCATCACTAAGGTATTCACCTCCCCGATCGGAGCGAATAACCTTGATCCTTCTATCCAACTGATTCTCTACTTCGTTTTTAAACTCTTTGAACTTTTCAAAAGTTTCACTTTTATACCTCATTAAGTAGACATACCCATATCTACTAAAGTCATCAGTAAAAGTTACGAAGTATTCAAATCCACCTCTGGCTTGTGTGCTCATTGGTCCACATACATCCGTATGTATTAGGGCCAATAACTCACTTGTTCTTTCACCTTTCTTGTTGAAAGGACTCTTTGTCATTTTGCCTTGCAAGCAGGGTTCGCAGGTATCATATGATTCAAAATCAAATGAACCAAGCACTCCATCCTTGTGAAGCTTTTGAACTCGCTTTTCATTTGCATGGCCTAATCGACAATGCCAAAGGTATGTTGGACTTAAATCATCTTTAGTTGATTTAGCTTTCTTTTCTATGTTATAGACTGGTTTTTCTTGGGTCAAATCCAAGACATACAGACCGTTACACATATTTGCAACTCCGTATAAAATATCATTTCGATATAAAGATAACGAGTTATTCTCTATAATAAATCGAAAACCTTTATTATCTAAACTCGAAACTGAAATAATATTTCTGCTCAAAGCAGGTACATAATAACAATTTTCAAGTTCGATATTTAAACCAGAAGGTAAAGACAGAGTGTAATCTCCAACTTCAACAGCAGCAACTCTTGCCCCGTTGCCCACTCGGAGATCTACTTCACCTTTCTTTGTTATCCTTCTATTTCTGAGTCCTTGCACATTAGTACAAATGTGAGCCCCACAGCCAGTATCTAATACCCATGAGGTGGACATAGAAAGATTTATTTCTATAACAAAGATCCCTGAAGCTTGTTCACGAAACATTTCCGTCAGTGACTCATAAATTCGGAACGCTTCCAAATTCATGAACTGCTTTTGAAGCTCGCCTGTCATAGACGCTAGCATCAAGCACGTCACATCATCGGAGTCGCTTTTCAGCTTATCCCAGGCTCGTTGAACATTTGCCGAAGCATTTTGTGGTGGTTCAGGTAAAGCGGTCTCTAAGACATGTAGCTTCCTTTCTTGTTTGAGAACTATTCTCAAGTTTCTTTCCCAATCTAAGAAGTTTGGTCCAACCAATTTACCTTTATCCAATATACTTCTTAGAGTAGAGTTTAAAATAACATTTGTGCTAGATGATGCCATTTCTACAAAGAGTAAATGCAAAATATTAGAATGAGTTTTGAAAAATGTTTTCCACAATAGCCAAAATTGAAATCCCAAACAATTTTGTGTTGGTGCTAGATTGTGGGTCGAAAATCCACAAAGAGTCAACCCCAGTCTTGCTTTGGCAAGTATCGTAGGGATCGGGCTCTTCTGGTAGGCAACGTTCAAATCACATTCCATGTAATTTAACGCTTTCCAATTGCATACCATGCAACTTTTCGGTGATAGGATGAACATTCCAAATGTTTGACACCATCCTATCTTTGCAAAATTAATCCCTAGTCAACTTATCGGGTCAAGCTAGGATTAATTTTCCCAAGTTAAACCATCCCTCAAGGCATCACATCAATAGACACCCACACAGTTTTTCCATAACAAGTGGTAGTGATAAAGTTGAGCATCTAATACCCAAACAGTTTTTCCACTCATTAATGGTAGTGATAAAGTTGGGCACTATTATGTAACAACCCGCCGCATGAAGAAAACCTGAGGCCCTTGGGCTCTCCAAGTCCATCAGACGTTCGACACTCAAGCGGGCCCTCAAGTATGGAAGCAAAATCTTGGGTTTTTGGGATTTTAGTTTGATCGGCTTAACATGCATTTTCGTTTATCATATTCATTTGCATATCAAATAAAATGAATAAAAGCAATGAATTGGGCTCTAGTCTATTACAAAGCCTTTTAAAATCTTCATATAGGGCCTCCGCTCCTGGGCTCCACCATGGACTCTTCTTGGAACCTCCTTTTGGGCCTAACTATACATGATGATTTTATAGGCACGCAGGCCCAATTAAAAAATTGGCTCGCAGGCCCCAACTTTTAAAACGTTAAAGTTAAAAGCCCAATTCATGCTTTGAAACACATAAAATGCATATGCTCATACAAGCCGGTTTTAATTTAAGTCGATTAATTTTAAGGATTGTGTAACTATTACAGAATTTAAATTGATCGTGTCATGATCAATTTTAATCAATCCTTCTGTTCATTTTACATTTATCCAAAATGATGCATGAACATGCTTGCATAATTATGATGCTTCAAATAAAATTTAAATAATTTAAATAAGCATCAAAATTAAAATAAATAAATAACAATTCAAAATTTAAACTAATTAATTAATCTAATTAATTAATTAATTATTTATTTATCTTTTTCTAATTATTTTAATCTAATTAAAATAATTATTTTAAAATTTATCTAATTATCTAATTAAGATAAATTTAAACTTATAGGATCAAATTCTAAATTAATCCTATCTTTATCTAATAAGACTATTTAATTAAAATCTTATTAAATAAAATTCAGAAAAATTTAAAATTTTAAAATTTTTCTGAAAACTTTTGGGGCTATTTGGTAATTTAAATAAAATTCTGGGCTAGGGTTTTATGGAGGACTCAAAGTCCAGGGGCTATTCTGCAATTTTAAAACTATTTTAAAATTTTGGCTGATTAGGGTTTGGGAGTGCGGCGGGGGCATTTTCGTCTTTTCAGCCCATTAGGGTTTCATCCCTTCTGCCGCACCCTTTGTCTTCCCCAAACCCGCCGCCGGCATCATCGACTCCCGGCGTCCACGCCGGTTGTCTTCTCCGGCAGTTACTGGCTTCTTCCAAGCATCGTCTCTGATCAAATCGTATCCCATCACTCTCCTCCAACAACCGGAGGGAACCGCCCATCGAGGAGAAAACGATTCCGGCGTCCAACGCCTGGGATTACGGCCGATCGAAAAGAAAAAAAAACTGCGCGAGGGTTCATCCGATCGAGATCTTCCGTCGATGGTCATCGTTTTTGTCTTCCGAACGCAACTCTTCCACGACCGCGACTTCTCTAAACGACGAGGACCGTCGTTCGAAGAAGCGTCGAAGCCGCAGCTGCAATTCCCGACGTCCAACGTCAGTCGGATTCCGATCTAACCTAAGAAGCATCGGCGAAACTCGAAGCTTCACTTCTCCATTTTCGGCCGTTCAAAGAACGAGTCCGGCGGCCTCCCTGATGAAAAACGAACGACCCAGAACGATTCCGGTGTCCCCGTTTTCCCGGCGAGAAGCGAAGAACCAAGACCCTCCAGCCAAGTCGGATTTCCGGCAAGCAGAAAACAAAAAAATGAAAACCCAGAATACCCGAAGTCCAAAATTCGAAACTGAAAAAATATGTTTTCGGCGAACCCCCCCGGCTTCAAAACCGAAAAAAAAAAAAACAACAACAGCCCAGCAAATATTGAAACCAAACCATACCAAAAAATCCAATTTTCGAAACCCCGTTTTGGGAATACCGATTTCACGGGAAAACAACTAAAACCCAGAAAGGAAAATTTGATTTCGAAAATAAAACTCGATTTTATTCCCAAATCCCTCTGGCTTCCTTTTTTCTGATCTAAGATAAAACCCAAGCAGCTTTGGTCAAGATTGTTTTTCTCAATTCCCGAAACAAAATTGACGGGCAGAATTTTATTTTTCCAGCCAAATAAATTAATTCTCAAAACAAACAATTTGTTTTAAACAATTAGCTTTATTTTTAATACCAAAGTAACCTGGCTCTGATACCACTGTTGGGAATAGTCTAGGTGTTTAATCCAATTAAGCAGCGGAATCCTAAACTATGAGGATCGGGTCTTACCCTTGAAGCGTAATCGGTTGCGCATGTCGCCTGGCTCCTCTGAGAAGATGGCGTTTTGTTGTCTCCAAAATCCTTCCTTGAAGGATCCTCTACTCTCAAGCACGAAAGCCTTCGCAGGTTGGTGCTAGCCAATCTTGCCTACCCGGAGAATTTGGGAAAATCTGTGTATTTTTCTGATGAGAATTATTCAAAAAAATCCTTCTCCTACAATTATATCCCTAGGATATTTGTAGAGAATTAATTTCCAAAATCAGTATTGTAATTTATCCAATTATAACTTAACTGATTTTAGTAATTTCCAAATCAGTATTATTACCAAATATTATTTAACTGATTCCAAGTCAGTATTTAAATAATATTTACTAATTCCAAATCAGCCTTAAATAACACTTTAATGATTTGGGTTATACACCAAGCCCATGGATCAACCCATGACCCATGGATCAGGCTGATGGGTCAAGAACTTCAATTGCAATTAAGTCCCTTGATTTATCAGCCCATCCCAATTGTTCCCAGGTAATTAATTAACTATTAATTAATACCACCGAACTTTCCAATAATATTCAATTAAACCATTTAATTAAATCTTATTTATTTAAGTATAACAATTATACTTATTGTAGGCAAGAATACTTATTCTGCATCATTGGACTTTCTTATGTGCGATCCTGTAGGCCCATTCCAAATTGGCAACGGATAACTCAATCTCATTGATTAATCCATAAGTCATTAGTGGTCTCTAGCAAGACATAATGACTACCCAATTCAGAATGGAGGGTCGAATGGAGATTCAACACAACCTTTCCGAGCAAACTGTGTACGATCCTCTACATCGATATCCAGCTTAGCATAAGGCATGGAACCATCATCCTTATGTAGCTAAGCGTTTACTTGATCTCTTAGTGACACTGAATCCAGCAAGCAAATGATATCCTTATCATTCCTTGGGCATGGCCATGCACTTTTCAGTTCACTATCAAGTGGCCAAGATATCATCTCTCACTTAAGAGAGATTTGTAGTCCCATCACTTCACCTACATACCTTAGCGTGTCTCATAGTGTACCCAATCATACCCGTACTTGGCAACCTGTTACGGCCCCGTTAGGCGTATGTCAAAGCACACTACAATTCACCTAAGACCATGTAGTGATTTCTGGTCTAAGGATCCTAGTACCAGTACTACTCAAAAGAATCACTCATGATCTGGTTAGTCCATGGAGTGTTTCTTTTGGCGGATCGATTTCATGAATTTAAATATGCACAAGGATATTACTATCATGAAATTAACTCATTTGATAAAAAATCAATCAAACGACAAATATCTTATTTACATAAATACCCTCAAAGTATATTTACATAAATAGCCCTCATTAGGGCACATTCACCAACAAGCTTTCCCAGGGTTACTCTGATATCTGCTTACAATGCCAACGGCATAACATATATCAGGCCTCATACACAACATGGCATGCATGAGACTTCTTACTGCCAAAGCATAAGGAACTGTCTTCATGGCCTCTATCTCCTCAACAGTCTTGGGAGACTATTCTTTAAACAGATGCACTCTGTGTCAGAAAGGCAGAAAACCTTTCTTGGAGTTCTGCATGTTAAAACGGGCCAGAATCTTATCTATGTATGAAGCCTGAGAGAGCATTAACAAATGTTTTTATGATCTCGAATTATCTTGATCGCAAGGATATTTCTCGCTTTCCCTAAGTCCTTCACACCAAACTGCTTGGACAGCTATGCCTTTACATCTGATAACATTTTCTTGTTGTTGCCAATCAATAGAATGTCATCTACGTAAAGTACAAGAAACACCACTGAATTTCCATCACGTCTGCGGTACACACATTGCTCATCCGGACACTCAGTAAATTCGTAGGACTGGATTAACTCATCAAACCGGATGTTCCAAGATCTGGATGCCTGTTTAAGTCCATAAATGGACCTCTTAAGCCTGCAAACCTTATGCTCTTGGCCCTTTTCAACGAATCCCTCTGGTAGCTGCATGAATATGGTTTCCTTAAGACTTCCGTTTAGGAAAGCTGTCTTGACATCCATCTGTCACATCTCATAATCTAAATGAGCAGCTATGGCCATGAGAATCCGGATCGACTTAAGCATGGCTATCGGGAATAAGGTTTCCTCATAATTGATTCCCTCTTTCTGAGTATACCCCTTCGCCACCATCCTAGCTTTAAAGGTTTTCACTTTTTCATCATATCCTCTCTTACGTTTGTAGACCCACATGCATCCAATGGGCTTAAACCCATCAGGCAAGTCCACAAGCTCCCAGACTCGATTGCCCATCTCGGATATCATTTCCTTACGCCAAGATCTCAGAAAGCCTCATTGTAGTTTCCTGGGACTAGGTCTGATGCCTCTCCCAAGCCAATGAACTTGTCTGGCTATCTTACAACCCTCCCACTATGACGAGGCACCACCTGTGTAGGCACATCATCTGTGATCTCTTGTGGAGTGTGTGGTGTATCTACTTGTGCTGGTGCATCAGGATTATTAGTTTGTCTCATAAGCTCTTCTAGTACTATCTTACTGTTGGGCTTGTGATCTAGGATATAGTCTTCCTCCAAAAATCTAGCGTTGGTACTAACCACCACCTTTTGATCTTTAGGACTATAAAACAGAACACCTTTCGTTCCACTAGGATATCCTACAAACAACATTAATTCAGTTCTCGCATCTAACTTAGCCGCATCTGCCTTAAGCACATGTGCTGGGCAACCCCAAATTCTGAGATGTCTCATACTAGGCTTTCGCCGGTTCCACAACTCTACTGGGGTTGAAGGCACGGTTTTAGATGGTACAAGATTAAGAATATACATCAATGTTTATAAGGCATATCCCCATAATAAACTCAGCAAATCGCTATAGCTCATCATCGACCTAACCATTTCCATGAGAGTTTGATTCCTTCTTTCTGTTACACCGTTCTGCTGTGGCGTGCCAGGTGCAGACAACTGAGACTGAATTCTGACCTTACTGAGGTATTCTCGAAATTCGTGGGATAGGTACTTCCCACCATTATCTGATTGCAGTGTCTTGATACTCTTACCCTGATGCTTCTCCACATCTGTCCGAAACTCTTTGAACTTGCCAAAGCACTCGGACTGGTGACACATTAGGTAAATGTACCCGTACCTTGAGTAGTCATCCGTGAACGTCACGAAATACTCAAACCCTCCTCGTGCTTGGACAGACATTGGTCCACATAAGTCAGAATGAATCAACTCTAGTACTTTTTTGTCTCTATAACTTTTTGCTTTAAAAGGTCTCTTGGTCATCTTACCCTCCAAGCAAGATTCGCAGGTTGAATAGTTGTCAAACTGTAATGAACCTAAAGGTCCATCATTGATCAACCTCTGAATCCTACTAAGGTTTATATGACCTAGCCTGAGATGCCAAAGATAGGATTGATTCATTTCAGAAGATTTCTTCCTCTTATTAATGTTAGATAAAGAGCTATCTATTTTTTTGTTTTGCACAACAGAGGAGTTAGAATTAACCACAAACAAATTGTCAGCCAATGAACCAGAACAAATAAGTTTTTCATTTCTTCTAATAAATATAGAATCATCAGAAAAAATAAACTTATAACCGTTCTTTAAAAGTTTAGAAACCAAAATAAGGTTCTTTCTAAAACTCGGTACATAAAGACAATTAACTAACTCTAAACTAGAATTCTCAAAATTCAGAGTAACTACTCCCACTGCTTCTACTGACACTCTTGTAGTGCTGTCCAAGTAGATATCCAATTCGCCTTCTCTAAGCTTCCGGGTTACTTGGAACCCTTGCAAAGAATAACAAACATGGTAAGTGGCACCTAAATCCACACACCAAGTATCTGTGGGATTCGCCGCTAAACATGTCTCAGTAATTAACGAAAAAACTATCATACGTTTAAGCTTTGAACAATCCAATTTCCAATGTCCCGTCTTATTGCACTTGAAGCACTTGTCTTTGGACTTCTTCTTTGCAATGTCTGGCTTAAGCTTTAGAATCTTTCTAGCCTCAGGCTCAGTAGAAGATTCTAAAGCTTTGCCTGCGACTAAAGCTCGTTTCTTCTCTTAAAGAAGACTTTTAGCCGCCACCAACTCTGCCAAGAGCTAGAATTAAGTACACAACATCTTACTTACGTTGTAGTTCAACCAAATCTGCTTATAGCTTTGAGGCAAACTCCAGAGGACAATATCGACTTTGGTTTCACCAATGATTTCGCCTCCCACTACCTCAACCTTGTTGATGTTACTAATCACATCAATGACATGATCTCTCACAGGAGTGCTCTCAGCCATAAGGACAATGTCCAAGTTACGACTCCAATCGACATAATTAGGTCTAGTTAACTTATTATCTTTCAATATAGTAGCTAAGGGGTTGAATGTCATATCAAAAAAACTGTAATTAAGCAGACAATGTTTTAGTTATCTAACCTAGAATTTCAAAAATAATGAAATTCTAACAATTATTGACTTCCCTCCAAACAATAATTTAATCCACCAATATCTCATTCATTGGGATTCTCTCAAGCCATGATAGTGTGGATATTTACGCTAACCCACATTCGTTTGAGAAGAACCAAGTTCATTAACTACATTGCCTGACCAAATGATCTATTGATCAGTGTAGCTAATAGTCGGTGCTTTCAGCAGTACAAATAACCAGCGTAACCTCGATGGGAGGAATACTGTAGATCATACACTAAGTGTGTGCCATTACATGACTTCTGAGCTTGTTACCTCAGGATAGTGCGCCTCAGATAAAGAGGGTATAGCATTTCTCCTAGTTAAACTTACTCTAGTCATCTTACTCAGAAATTCATAATCTAGCGATCTTGTGGTTGGACTCATCCGAATGGAGGAAGGCCCTAATTCCAATGCGCAAGACCACCCACATCGCACGTGAACTCATAATGGTGGCTGTGGAGATATTAAACCAACCCGCTCCCACTTAGATTTCCAAATTGAGGGTTTTTCCAGTTTTAACATGTAATTAACTAACCCTAAGTTATATGCAACCATAACACCAACATGCTTTAAAATAATGCATCAAAAATACAACATAAAAATTAAACCACAAAAATTAAAACAATAAATACGGGAAATAAATGCGAAAATTAAATTTCTCGACTATTATGGTTTTAATTGCTTATATCTTCTACCTTGATCTCGTGTCCCGCCACGCAACTCGATGGATAGAGTCTTGAACTTCAAAAAACAAAAGCTGGAGAAAAAAATGGGCCAAAACACGACCCAAACGGGCCGCGCACGCGCAACGCGCACAAGGGTTGTTTGATTTAACCACAAACAAATTATCTACTAACGAACCAGAACAAACAAGTTTGCCATCTTTTCTAACAACAACAGTATTATCAAAAAAATAAATAAAATTGAATACATTTTTTAAGAGTTTAGAAACCGAAATAAGGTTCTTTCTAAAACTCGGTACATAAAGACAATTTGGTAAATCTAGTCTACAATTTTTGAAATTTAAACTAACTACTTCCACTGCTTCCACTGACACTCTTGTAGTGGCACCCAAGTAGATATCTAGCTCACCTTTTCTAAGCTTCCGGGTTACTGGGAACCCCTACAAAGAATTACAAACATGGTCAGTGGCGCCTGAATCCAAACACCAAGTATCTATGGAAATCGCTGCTAAACACGTCTCAGTAATTGAGGCAGAAACTGTCGTACCCTTGAGCTTTGGACAATCCGATTTCCAATGTCCCATTTTACCGCACTTGAAGTATTTGCCTCTAGGCTTATTCTTCTTTACGATATTTGGTTTGGAAGCATGTTTCTTGGAATTATTCTTCTTCTTGTTCTTGCCTTTAGGCGCAGAAAAGGAGCTTGAAGCCTTCACTATGACCAAAGCTTGCTTCTTCTCGTGAAAGATGCCTTCAGCCGACACCAATGCTGTTAAGAGCTCGGGAATAATATAGAGTCTTTGGTTCATGTTGTAGTTTACCCAAAACTGCTCAAAACTAGAGGGTAAGCTCTGGAGAATGATATCGATATGACTCTTAGGATCAATCTCACCTCCTAATACCTCTATCTCATTGATGTTGTTGATCATGTGAAGCACATGATCTCTCACCGATGAGCTCTCAGCCATTCTGGTATTCATGATTCTCCTCATGGCCGCTTGCCAAGCCGTCCTGCCTTGATGAGTGAACATCTCTCTTAGGTGTGCCATCATGTTAAAAGCAGAGACCATGGGATGAAGTTGATGTTGCAGAACATTCGACACAGAGGCCAGAATGTAACACCGCGCCATCTCATCAGCTTTTCATCACCTCACATAGGCATCCCCACCCTCTTGAGTAGATTCTTCATCAGGCATATCTGGACAGACTTCGGTGAGCACAAACTTATACTGCTCAGCCATCAGGACAAAGTTCGAATTCTGACTCCAGTCAACATAATTCGGACCAGTAAGTTTGTTGTCTTTAAATATGGTAGCTAAATGATTGAATTCCATATCCAAGACTGTAAATTAAATAAATAGAGAATATTTTAGTATTTAACCTAGAATTTTGAAAAATAGAAAATTCTACAATTATTGACTTCCCTCAAACAATAACTAAATCCACCGACATCTTATTCACCGTGATTCTCGCAAGTCACGATAGTGTGGACGTTTACGCTAACCCACATTCGGTTGAGAAGAATCAAGTTCATTAATTACACTATCTGACCAAATGATCTAGTGATCAATATAGCTAATAGTCAGTGCCTTTCAGCCGTACAAATAAGCAGTGTAACCTTGATGGGAGGAATACTACAAATCGTGCACTAAGTGTGTGTCATTACGTGTCTTCTGAGCTTGTTACCTCAGGATAGTGCACCTTAGATGGAGAGGGTATCGCATTTATCCTAGTTTAACTTACTCTAGTCATCTTACTTAGAAATTCATAATCTAGTGATCTTATGGTTGGACTCATCCGATATGGATGAGGCCCTAATGCCAATGAGCAAGTCCACCCATATCACATATGAATTCGTAATTGAGGCTATGGGGTTAATAAACAAACCCGTTCCCAAACGAGGGGTTTTCCGATTTTAACATACAATTAACTAATCCTAAATTATGTGAAAACATAAAACCAGCATGCTTTAAAATATGCATCTAATATACAACACAAAAATTAAAGCATAAAATTAAAACTATAAATACGAGAAATAAATACGTAAAATAAATTTCTAGACTATTATAGTTTTAATTGCTTCCATCTTATGCCTTGATCTCGTCTCCCGTCACGCTACTCGATGGATTGAGTCTTGAAAAAATAAATCTTCAAAAAAAAAAGAATACCGAAGGAAAAATGGGCTGCACGCACGAGCCAAATGGGCCCGCACGGAACAAGGACAAAATGCCTCGTGCGCACGCGGTCTCGTAGGGCACAGCTGCTGTTGTATGCTGCTGCCGCACACCGCGCAAAAATTGCTACGCTACGTGGTGGCAGTGTATGCGCCTGCCGATGAGCTGTCACCGGCGCCGCTGCCCCCTTCCGATTCCTCCTTCGCTTCTCCTACGTTGTTTGGTCTTTTTACAATTCGTTCTGGTTTTATTGGTTCTTTACGAATTAACAATAAACCAAAACCCACGAATTCAAGTCGCCCACCATAACGCCTTCGATTACAAAATAAATTTTCCTACTACAAGACATCTAGGAAAATAAAATCTAAATTACATAGAAAAAATCCTACTACAGATTTGATCTAATCGTACACAACTTCCAACACGTGGTTTTACTATTGCAAGCATTCATAAAAACCAAAACCCGGACATGTCCCGGTGTTTAATTAAAAGCCATACAAACACAACCATAATAACTGGGATTTCTAAACCACCTACAAATAAAACCATTTAACAAATCGAACAAGCACAAAACAAAACCAGGCTCTGATACCAATTGAAAGATTATCTGCCCGGGCCCGGTCAAAAATTCACTTTTATGCTACACATTCCAGAATCGGAATTCTTGACCAAGCCTAGACTCTAGCAGAATCGGTATTCCAATCCGTGCTTAAAATAACATTGCGCCGGATCTTGGTATGCACTTATTCGATTTATAACGCAATAAAATAATTTCTAATTAAAGCAGAAGTATAGAAATACCTTTTGAAGCATATACTCAGCTGATCGCTTGTATGACTCAAGACTAGGCTCGAACGTTGTGTGAGCAACGATCCAAAGAACCAATCGATCAGCAATCAACAGAAATATAGCCAAAATTTCTTCTGACCAAGCCCGCGTGATGTTCAATCGCCAAACGCCAAGCCAACGGGCCGCCTGCTCCGGTCCACACGCCGCTGCCGTTGCCTCGGGACTAGAGCCGCCGCTTGCTTTTGGTGAGAGGGAAATTTCAAATTTGAGGGAGAAACTTTATTTCTGTCTAGTTTTCTTGTCTTGAAAACTTATGAATTGTGTGTTATAGAATTGCTAATCCCTTGTCAATATATTGAGCTACACGAGAGACCCCAAGATGGTTTAGGATTGACCTTCCTAATGGGTTTAGGTAATTAATTAGTTTCTAAATACAATTAGGTAACTAATCTAATAGGATAATCCAAATCTAATTAGATTTCCTATTCTCTAGGATTTCCTAATTCTAATTGAAACTTAAGACTTAATTAATTAATTAAATAATTCTACTTTTTAATTAATTAATTAACCCTAGGAATAATTAATTAATTAATTAATTAAACTTATTCAATTAACCCACTACAAAATTAATCGTACCAGTAACAGATTAATTTTGGCACTACCATCCTACACCAGAATTGCTTTCGAAACAACTAAATTAATTTATTCTTTAATCTCTCAACATCAAAGATTTAGTGCTCATTAATTTATTAATAAATTAATTAATTAAATTCTTTAATTCTTCGATTAGTACCACTCGACCTTTTTACTATATCAGACATAAGTCCACCGGCCGGGTTTAGTATAATAAACATAATGAGCTCATCTCGGGAGCACCATCACCCCAGACGCACTGGTACATGGTTTCCTTTCGACAAGTAGCAGCACACCAAGTAACTATACACGCGCACCCAACCTACTGAGACTATTGGCCACAAATGATCTCACCCATTGGCAGATCAAAGTACACTATGTCTAATCCTCATGCCCGCTCAAGTCTAGCGATTAAGAAATAGAATACTAAGAATGAATTGTCCATTAAATCAGTACAAGACAAATCATTCTAAATGGTCAAGTTCAATACGTCCTGGGCATATCTATATGATTCAATTAGTTTAGACAAACTAATTTTCTGAATCACATATTAACCTAAACCGACAGCGTGTCCAAAACTGTCTCGTTTACGAACCTCGTTTATATATTATGTCTTTTAACTAATCATGAGATCTACTATGTCACACCAGACACCTTATCATCTAACTACATAATATAAATGGATGACATATGCACAACATATAAACCAAAACATTTAAATCGATATATTAACTGGGAAAAATTTTAATACAAGCATAGCTTCATTATTCAAACCTAACAAAAGCCGCCGCTGGTGTGGCATTGCAGTAGTGCAGCACCGAGGCACTAGGCGCCAGCGACATCCTAGTGTGCAGCCTTTGCTGGGGGCGCGGGCTGGGCTGTGCGCAAGCAGTGCGCGCATGGCCCATTTTCTGAGAAAGATTCTGAGATCCAAATTTTTCGAGACTTAATCCATCAAGAGTGACATGATGGGACATGAGACAAGGCAGCGGATGGAAGCTATTAAAATCATAATAGTCGAGAAATCTATTTTACGTATTTATTTTCTGTTTTATCATTTTAATTGTTGGTTATATGCTTTAATTTTGTGCTTTATTTTTAATGCATGACTAAAGCATATTGGTTTTATGGTTGCTTATAACTTAGGTTAGTTAATTGCCTGTTAAAACTGGAGAAACCCTCATTTTAAAAATCTAAGTGGGAGCGGGTTGGTTAATATTCCCATAGCCTCCATTACGAGTTTATATGTGATGTGGGTAGACTTTCACGTTGGCATTAGGGCATTTTTCCATATCGGATGAGTCAAATCCATAATATCACTATAATGAATTTCTAATTAAAATGACTATAGTAAGTTAAATTGGAGAATGCGACACCCACCCCATCGCAGGCGCACTATCCTAGGTCACAAGCTTAGAAATCACGTAATGGCAAAACACTTAGAGTGCTATTTGTAGTATTCCTCCTATCGAGGTTACGCTGCTTATTTTGTACGGCCAAATGCATTGACTATTAATTTCATTAATCAATAGATCGTTTGGTTAGATAATGAAATTAAAAAACTTGATTCTTCTCGAACAAATGTGGACTAGCGTAAACATTTATATTAATGTGACTTTCGTGAATCCCAATGAATGAGATGTCGGTGGATTTAAATATTGTTTTGAGGGATTTTACAATATTAATTTCAAAATTTCATATGTGCCGAGACATTTTTTGTTTTTTATTTACAGTTTTTGATATGGCGTTTAATCCTTTAGTTGTGATATTAAAAGAGAACCACCTGAATGGTCAAAATTACATTGATTAGAAATGCAATTTGGACATTGTCCTAACGGCTGAGCAATACAAGTTCATGCTCACAGAACCATGTCCACATGTCCCTACTCATGAACAAAGAGGCATATCAGAGGTGGAGAAAATCTAATGAGATGGCGTGTTATTGCATTCTGGCTTCTATGTCTAATATTTTACAACATCAGCATCAATCAATGCTTACTGCCTAGGTGATGATGTTGAATCTCAGAGAAATGTTCGGACTTCAAGGTCGGAATGTTAGGAAAGTGGTTATGAGCAAGCTCATGACTACTAAGATGAAAGAGGGGACTCCTATGAGAGATCACATCCTTGAGATGATTAACAAAATCAATGAGATCGAGGTGTTGGGAAGTGATATTGATCATCAAAGTAAAGTTGATATCATCCTCCAGAGCTTACCTCAAAGCTTTGAGTAGTTTTGGCTAAATTATAATGTGAATCAGAGAGATTATACTCTGGCCGAGCTCTTAGCAGAACTGGTGCAGGTTGAAGGTCTTTTTCAAGATAAAAAACAAGTTTTAGTCACTGTCAAGGCTTCGGGATCTTCTTCTAAGCCCATGACTGGAAAGAATAAGAAGAAGGCCAAGAGGAATGCTAATCAGGGGCAGAAACTTGTGCCCAAGCCAGACATTGTGAAGAAGAAAAGTCGAAAGGCAAGTGTTTCAAGTGCGGTCAGATGGGACATTGGAAGTCAGATTGTCCAAAGCTCAAAGGTATGGAAAATTCCACCTTAATTACTGAGACATGTTTAGCAGTGATTCCCACATCTACTTGGTGTATAGATTCGTGCGCCACTGACCATGTTTGTAATTCATTACAGGGGTTCCAAGTAACCCAGAAGCTTAGAAAAGGATAATTTAAATTCTAAATGGATGATACTAAAAAACTGTCAGTCGTTGCAGTGAGAAAAGTGAAACTGGATTTTGAAAATCAGATCTTAGTCTTAAAAAATTGTTTTTATGTTCCTAGTTTTAGAAAGAATATTATTTCAGTTTCTAAGCTTTTAAAGAATAGTTATGACTTTGTTTTTTCTAATAAGTATTTATTTGTTATAAGAAATAAGAAACTCATTTGTTCCGGATCATTAGCAGAAAATTTGTTTATTTTAAAACCAACTTCTCCTACTAGACATGCAATAGCAATTCAAACATTGTTAAACCATAATAAGAGGAAAAAACCTTCTGAGATGAATAAAACCTATCTTTGGCACCTTAGATTAGGTCACATTAACTTTAGTAGGATTTAAAGGTTAGTCACTGTGGGATCTTTAGATGCACTAGAAGTTGACAACTACTCAACTTGGAAGGTAAAATGACCAAACGTCCATCCAAAGACAAGGGGTATAGGGCTAAATAAGTTTTAGAGTTGATTTATTCTTACTTGTGTGGACCATTTCCGATTCAGGAAATAGGCGGATCAAGTATTTTGTGACATTCACATATGACTACTTGAGGTACTGATACATTTACTTAATGCACCACAAGTCTGAGTGTTTTGATAAGTTTAAAGAGTATTGTGCAGATGTGGAGAAACATCATGGTAAAAGTATCAAGACACTGTAATCAGATCATCGTGGCGAATATCTATCTACTGAATTTTTAAATTACATGTCAAAAATGGGAATCTAATCCCAGTTATCTACACCTGGCACATCCCAGCAGAATTGTCTAGCAGAACGGAGGAACATAACTCTTTTAGAAATGGTGAGGTCCATGATGAGTTATAGTGAATTGCCAAATTTGTTTTGGGGATATACCTTAGAAACTGTTACGTATATTCTGAATCTTTTACCATCTAAATTTGTGCCTTCAACCTCTACAGAGTTGTGGAAGGGGCGTATGCACAGTCTGAAACATCTTAGAGCTTGGGGTTGTCTAGCACATGTGCTTAAAGTAGGTGCGGGTAAGGTAGATGCAAGAACAGACATAACACTATTTGTAGGATATCCTAGATGAACAAAAGGTGGTTTATTCTATAGTCATAAAGATCAGAAGGTGGTAGCTAGCACTAACACCAGATTACTAGAAAAGGACTATATCTTAGATCACAAGCCCAGTAGCAAAATCATACTAGAAGAACTTAGAGGACAATCCACTACTCCTGATGCACCAGAACAAATAGATACACCACAGAATACTGCACAAGATGTCACAGATGATACGTTACACAAGTAGTGGCTCGCCATAGTGGGAGGGTTGTGAGACATCCCGAGAGGTATATTGGCTTGGGAGAATCTTCTGATTTTGTCCCGAGAAAGCAGATTGTCGATCTCATCAACTATAATGATGCCCTCAGAGATAAAGATGAAGAATCTTGGCAAAAGGTAATGATATTTGAGATGGGGTCAATAGACTCTAATCAATTCTAGGAGCTTGTAGACTTGCCTAATGGTTTTATACCCATTGGATGCAAGTGATTCTACAAAGGCAAGAGAGGACCTGACGGAAAGGTTGAAACCTTTAAAGCTAGGCTTGTGGCAAAGGGGTATACTCAGAAAAAGGGAATCGATTATGAGAAAACCTTTTCCTTGGTAGCTATGCTTAAGTCGATCCGGATACTCTTGGCCATAGCTGCTCATTTAGATTATGAAACTTGGCAGATGGATATCAAGACAGCTTTCCTTAATGGAAGTCTTGAGGAAACCATCTTCATGCAACAACCGGAGGGATTCATTGCGAAAAGCCAAGAGCATAAGGTTTACAAGCTTAAGAGGTCCAACTACAAACTAAAGCAAGCATCCCGATCTTGGAATATCCAGTTTGATGAGGTAATCCAGACCTACAGATTTACTTAGTGTCAGGATTAGCAGTGTGTATACTGTAAACGTGATGGAAATACGGTAGTGTTTCTTGCACTTTACGTAGATGATATTCTTCTTATTGGCAATAGTAAGAAAGTGTTATCAGACGTAAACACATTGTTTTCTAAACAATTTGACATAAAGGACTTGGGAGAAGCTGGACATATCCTAGGGATCAAGATTATTCGAGATCGTAGGAAACGTTCATTGACGCTTTCCCAGGCGTCATACATAAATACGATTCTGGCTCGTTTTAACATGAAGAACTCCAAGAAAGGTTTTCTACCTATCAGACACGGAGTGCATCTATCTAAAGAGCAGTCTCCAAAGACTGTTGAAGAGATAAAAGCATGAAGATAGTTCCTTATTCTTCTATAGTAGGAAGTCTCATGTATGCAATGTTGTGTACGAGACCTGATATTTGCTATGTCGTTGGCATGGTTAGCATATATCAGAGTAACCCCAGAAAAGCTCATTAGGAAGCTATAAAATGCATCCTAAAGTATTTATGCAGAATGAGAGACCAAGTATTGGTCTATCAGGTGCCTAAGCGTATGCCTAGAGGTTACACAGATTCAGATTTCCAATGTGATAAAGACAAGAGTAAGTCTACCTCTGGGTTTGTGTTTACTTTAGGAGGTAGAGCCATAGTTTGGCAGAGTGTCCTTCAAAAATACGTGGCAGACTTCACCATAGAAGCCGAATACGTTATAGTATCAGAGGCAGCGAAAGAAGCAGTGTGGCTCAAGAACTTCTTAGTGGACTTAGAAGTGATTCCTGAGTTACCAAGATCAATCATAGTGTACTGTGATAACAATGGTGCAGTAGCCAACTCAAAAGAACCACGAGCTCACAAGGCAATTAAACACATAGAGCGCAAGTACCACCTGATACGAGAACTCGTTAAAAGATGAGACATGGTCATGGCAAAGATAGCATCACCAGAGAATGTTACATATCCGTTCACGAAGAGATTGAGGCTCATGTGGAGGGTATGAGAGTTAGATAATTAGCTGAGGTTTGATAGTTCTCTAGATTTGATTATAGTAGTAGATTAATTGTGTTAAATGGTTTTATACTTAAAAGCGTCGCTTTGAATATTAGTGGGAGATTGTTAGTTTTGAATACTGAAAGCTTTGCTTGTATGAAAAACTATTTCCCGATTTTATATATCAAGTTAAATGTTTCAGTTATATGCCTTATGTTTAACATATGTTGTCCATTTATATAAAGAGACTAGATGATGAGGTGTCGGGTGTAGCACAGTAGATCTCATTATTGGTTGAAGTCTTGATACATAAACTAGGTTCGTGACTGAGACAGTTATGACATACTGTTGGTTTAAGTCATTATGTGATTCTGAGGTTGGTTGGTCTAGAATAATTGAATCATATAGATATGCCAGGGGTATACTGAACATGACCGTTTATGATTGAATTAACTTGTACTGGTTGTTAGTAGTTAATTCAAACCTAGTATTCTATCTCTTAATCCCTAAACGAGAATGAGAATAAGGATTGATCGTTGCGTAGTTTGATTTGCCAAAGAATGCGCTCACTTAAGGCCTATAGTCTCGGTAGGTTGGCTGCAAGTGTTTAGTTGTTTGGTGTGTCATTGCGAGTCGAAAGAAACCATGTACCGGTGTGTCCGGATTGAAGGTGCTGTTTGAGATGAGCTTGAAATGTTTGTCATACTAAACCCGACCGATGGACTTATGTCCGGTATAATGAAAATGTCAAGTGGTACTAATCTCAGATTATAAGAAGTATATAAATTAATTTATCAGTAAATGAATAAATTGACGAACACTATATTTCAGACGTTGGGAGAAAAAAAATAATCAATTTAGTGGTTTCGGAAGCAATTTTGGTTTGAGTAGTGATTCCATAATTAATCTGATAGTGGTACAATTAATTATGTGTTGGGTTAATTGATAAAGTAGAATTAGTTATTTAATTAATTAATCCTAATGGTTAATTAGTAAATTGACAAGGTGGAATTAGTTAATTAATTAATTAAATCTTTAAGTTCAATTAGAATTAGAAAATCCAAGAATTAGGAAATCTAATTGGATTAAGAAATCTAATTGGATTTGGAAACTAATTGGATTAGGAAACTAATTTATTTTAGAAACTAAGTGAGATTTGGAAATTAGTAAATCTGAAGCCCAACAAGAAAAACTTAACTAAAGGCCACTTAAGTGTTAGTTTTGAATACAAAAAAGCTATGGCTTGTATAAAAAACCAATATCCACAGTTGACATATCATTTTGTTTCAGTATAAATTTGTTCCTTCATATCATAGAACTAGATAACGGGGTGTGGACAAACACAGTAGATACCGTTATTGATTAAAGTATTGATATATAAAAAGTATGCTCGTAACCGAGATAGTCTGAACATACTATCGGTATAGGTTATTGTGTGGTTTAGAAATTAATTTATCTAAACTAGTTTAAATCACACGGATATGCCCGGGGCATATTGAGCACGACCAGTTTGGATATAATTGACTTATACTGATCGGCGTAGTCAATTCGGTCCTAGTATTCCGTCACTCAATCCCGATATTGGGATGGGCGTGAGGGTTAGATATCGTATGCTTTGATTTGCCAAAGAGTGCGGTCAATTCAGGCCTATACCTCGGTAGGTTGGGTATGCGATGTTTAGTTTCTTACGTGTCGTTACTAGTCAGAGGAATCCACGTACCGGTTGACCGGGTTGATGGTGCTCCCGAGATGAGCTCGTAAAGTCTATTATACTAAACCCGGTCGGTGAAATTTATGTTTGGTATAATAAAAGGATGAGTGGTACTAATCTCGAAAACCAAGAAGTCGGTGAATTAATTTGTCAGTAAATTGATAAACCGACGAGCGCTAGATCTTTAATGTGGGTAGATAGAATAAAATATAATGGCGCGATATAAAGTCATTTTCGAGCGGTAATTCCATAATTGGTTCGTTAGTGGTACGACCGATTATGCATTTGACTAATCGACAAGGTAAATAAATTAATCCAAAAGGTTTAATTAATATTTAATCGACAAAGTGAATTTAGAAATTAATTCTATTTGAATTAATTAAAACGTAAAAATCCTCAAACTTAAAAATCTAAGTGGGATCGGGTTGGTAAATATCCCCATGGCCTCCATTACGGGTTCATTGGTGATGTGGTTAAACTTGCGTGCTGGCTTAGACCTTCCTCCCTATCGGATGTGTTGGTGAATGTGCCCTAATGAGGGCTATTTATGTAAATATACTTTGAGGGTATTTATGTAAATAAGATATTTTTCGCTTGATTGATTGTTTATCAAATGAGTTAATTTCATGATAGTAATATCCTTGTGCATATTTAAATTCATGAAATCAATCCACCAAAAGAAACACTCCATGGACTAATTAGATCATGAGTGATTCTTTTGAGTAGTACTGGTACTAGGATCCTTAGACCAGAAATCACTACATGTCTTAGGTGAATTGTAGTGTGCTTTGACATACGCCTAACGGGGCCGTAACAGGTTACCAAGTACGGGTATGATTGGGTACACTATGAGGCACGCTCAGGTATGTAGGTGAAGTGATGGGACTACAAATCTCTCTTAAGTGAGAGATGATATCTTGACCACTTGATAGTGAACTGAAAAGTGCATGGCCATGCCCAAGGAATGATAAGGATATCATTTGCTTGATGGATTCAGTGTCACTAAGAAATCAAGTAAACGTTTAGCCATATAAGGATGATGGTTCCATGCCTTATGCTGAACAGGATATCAATGTAGAGGATCGTACGCAGTTTGCTCGGAAAGGTTGTGTTGAATATACATTCGACCCTCCATTCTGAATTGGGTAGTCATTATGTCTTGCTAGAGACCACTAATGACTTATGGATTAATCAATGAGATTGAGTTATCCGTTGCCAATTTGGAATGGGCCTACAGGATCACACATAAGAAAGTTCAATGATGCAGAATAAGGATTATTGCCAACAATAAGTATAATTGTTATACTTAAATAAATAAGATTTAATTAAATGGTTTAATTAAATATTATTGGAAAGTTCTATGGTATTAATTAATAGTTAATTAATTACCTGAGAACAATTGGGATGGGCTGATAAATCAAGAGACCTAATTGCAATTGAAGTTCTTGACCCATCAGCCTGATCCATGGGTCATGGGTTGATCCATGGGTTTGGTGTATAACCCAAATCATTAAGGTATTATTTAAGGCTGATTTGGAATAAGTAAATATTATTTAAATACTGATTTGGAACCAGTTAAATAATATTTGGTAATAATACTGATTTGGAATATTATTAAAATCAGTTAAGTTATAATTGGATAATTACAATATTGATTTTGGAAATTAATTCTGTACAAATATCCTAGGGATATAATTGTAGGATGATGATTTTTGAATAATTCTCATCAGACAAAAATACACAGAATTCCCAAATTCTCTTGGTAGGCATGATCGGCTAGCACCAACCTGCGAAGACTTTCGTGCTTGAGAGTAGAAGATCCTTCAAGGAAGGATTTTGGAGACAACAAAACGCCATCTTCTCAAAGGAGCCAGGCGACGTGCGCAACCGATTACGCTTCAAGGGTAAGACCCGATCCTTAGTGTTTAGGATTCCGCTGTTCAATTGGATTAAACTCCTAAACAAAATCCAACAGTGGTATCAGAGCTAGGCTTTTAGTGTTAATTAAAATTAATTTTATTAATTGGCTGGGTTGGAAATTGTTCCAACGGAATAAAAAAAATTTTTTCTGGGTGGTTTTGAAAGTTACGCCGGGAATTAAATTTTCTTTTTCTTCTTTGCATTTTGACGGACAAAGGGGGTTATCTTGGGCTGCATTGGTCTTACTTACTTGAGGGTTCCTTGTCGGAATCTGGGGTTTTGGAAACCCTCACCGGATAAACGAGATTTTGGCCGGTTTGGGAAACTGGTTTGAAAAAAAAAAAAAAAGGTTTTAGTTTTGACACAAACTAGCTTGTTTTATTTTTCTGGTTACTTCATGATTTTTGAACGGCGACGGTTTTGGCTAGAATTGAAAACTGGGTTTATGAATTTTGGCTGGGTACCTCGAAGAGGAAAACCGATTTGCATTTGGGGTTTTCAGAAATTGGATTTTTTTTTGGTTTTCTGGTTTTTGTTTTGGGAAAATGGAAAGTCTGTTTTGTTTTGGCTGATTGAATTTCAAAATGGGTTTTGCAAAAGTCCAACGGTTACTGGGTTTCGTTTGGCCGGAAAAACATTTTTTTTTTTGGTTGCTATCTTCGCTGGGAAATCGGGATCCCAGGAAAGAGTTTCCAGGCGATTTGGTTTCTCTTATCGGAGGTCGGCTGCGTCTTCGATCAGCACCGATGGTCGGTCTCCATTTATTCTCGTTCCTCGCATGTCTTTGCGACATCAATCGATCGACGAAGATCGCCATAAAGGGTTTCTGGGCGATTCGTTTTCTCTTATCGGAGGTCGGCTGCGTCTTCGATCGGCACCGATGGTCGGTCGCCATTTATTCTCGTTCCTCGCATGTCTTCGCGACATCAATCGGGATGGAGATAGCCACTGGCTTTGTCGATCGGTCTTGTTGTCTTTGCTGTCTTCGTCGGTCGTGTTTGGCCGAGGAGATGGAGCCGGCAAAGTCGGAAGTCGCCGAAAATCGTAACAAGCCGGCGAATGGAAAAAGGTTGAAGATGGAGTGGGCGGCGGGGAAGGGGAAACCCTAATGCCACTAACCCTAAAAGACAGCAATTTTTAAAATGGTTTTAAAATTGCAGAATGGCCCCTGGACTTTGGGTCCTCAAAACCCTAGCCCAGAATTTTATTTAAATTACATAATTGCCCAAAAAGTTTCAGAAAATTAAAATTTTATAATTTTCTGAATTTTATTTAATAAGATTTAATTAAATAGTCTTATTAGATAAAGATAGGATTAATTTAGAATTTTATCCTATAAGTTTAAATTTATCTTAATTAGATAATTATATAAATTTTAAAATAATTATTTTAATTGGATTAAAATAATTAGAAAAGATAAATAAACAAATAAATAATTAATTAATTAGATTAATTAATTAGTTTAAATTTTGAATTGTTATTTATTTTATTTTATTTTGATGCTTATTTAAATTGTTTAAATTTATTTGAAGCATCGTAATTATGCAAGTATGTTCATGCATCATTTTGGATAAATGTAAAATGAACAGAAGGATTGATTAAAATTGATCATGACACGATCAATTTTAATTCTGTAATAGTTACACAATCCTTAAAATTAATCGGCTTGTATGAGCATATGCATTTTATGTGTTTCAAAGCATGAATTGAGCTTTTAATTTTAACGTTTTAAAAGTTGGGGCCTGCGAGCCAATTTTGAATTTGGGCCTGCGTGCCTATAAAAATCATGATGTAATAGTTAGGCCCAAAAGGAGGTTCCAAGAGGAGTCCATGGTGGAGCCCAGGAGCGGAGGCCCAAACATGAAGATTTTAAAAGGCCCTGTAATAGACTAGAGCCCAGTTCATCGCTTTATTTCATTCTTTTATTTATACGAATGAACGATAAACGAAAATACATGTTAAGCCGATCAAACTTAAATCCCAAAAACCCAAGATTTTGCTTCCATACTTGAGGGCCCGCTTGAGTGTCGAACGTCTTATGGACTTGAGACCCCAAGGGCCTCAGGTTTTCTTCATGCGGCGGGTTGTTACATAATTGTGCCCAACTTTATCACTACCATTAATGAGTGGAAAAACTGTTTGGGTATTAGATGCTCAACTTTATCACTACCACTTGTTATGAAAAAACTGTGTGGGTGTCTATTGATGTGATGCCTTGAGGGATGGTTTAACTTGAGAAAATTAATCCTAGTTTGACCCAATAAGTTGACTAGGGATTAATTTTGCAAAGATAGGATGGTGTCAAACATTTGGAATGTTCATCCTATCACCGAAAAGTTGCATGGTATGCAATTGGAAAGCGTTAGATTACATGGAATGTGATTTGAACGTTGCCTACCAAAAGAGCCCGATCCCTACGATACTTGCCAAAGTAAGACTGGGGTTGACTATTTGTGGATTTTCGGCCCACAATCTAGCACCAACACAAAATTGTTTGGGATTTCAATTTTGGCTATTGTGGAAAACATTTTTTCAAAACTCATTCTAATATTTTGCAATTATCTTTTGTAGAAATGGCATCTTCTAGCACAAATGTTATCTTAAACTTTACTCTAAGAAGTATATTGGATAAAGATAAATTGGTTGGACCAAACTTCTTAGATTGGGAAAGAAACTTGAGAATAGTTCTCAAACAAGAAAGGAAGCTACATGTCTTAGAGACCGCTTTACCTGAACCACCACAAAATGCTTCGGCAACTGTTCAATGAGCCTGGGATAAGCTAAAAAGCAACTCCGATGATGTGACGTGCTTGATGCTCGTGTCTATGACAGGCGAGCTTTAAAAGTAGTTCATGAATTTGAAAGCGTTCTGAATTTATGAGTCACTGACGGAAATGTTTCGTGAACAAGCTTCAGGTATCTTTGTTATAGATATAAATCTTTCTATGTCCACCCCATGGGTATTAGATACTGGTTGTGGGGCTCACATTTGTACTAATGTGCAAGGACTCAGAAATATAAAGATAGCAAAGAAAAGTGAAGTAGATCTCCGAGTGGGCAACGGGGCAAGACTTGCTGCTGTTGAAGTTGGAGATTACACTCTAACTTTACCTTCTGGTTTAAATATCGAACTTGAAAATTGTTATTATGTACCTGCTTTGAGCAGAAATATTATTTCAGTTTCGAGTTTAGATAATAAAGGTTTTCGATTTATTACAGAGAATAATTCGTTATCTTCATATCGAAATGATATTTTATACGGAGTTGCAAATATGTGTAACGGTCTGTATGTCTTGGATTTGACCCATGAAAAACCAGTCTATAACATAAAAAAGAAAGCTAAATCAACTAAAAATGCTTTAAGTCCAACATACCTTTGGCATTGTCGATTAGGCCATGCAAATGAAAAGCGGGTTCAAAAGCTTCACAATGATGGAGTGCTTGGTTCATTTGATTTTGAATCATATGATACCTGCGAACCCTGCTTGCAAGGCAAAATGACAAAGAGTCCTTTCAACAAGAAAGGTGAAAGAACAAGTGAGCTATTGGCCCTAATACATACGGATGTATGTGGACCAATGAGCACATAAGCCAGAGGTGGATTTGAATACTTCGTGACTTTTACTGATGACTTTTGTAGATATGGGTATGTCTACTTAATGAGGTATAAAAGTGAAACTTTTGAAAAGTTCAAAGAGTTTAAAAACGAAGTAGAGAATCAGTTGGATAGAAGGATTAAGGCTATTCGCTCCGATCGGGGAGGTGAATACCTTAGTGATGAGTTCGATGGCTATCTAAAACAGTGTGGAATTGTTTCACAGCTGACTCCACCAGGAACACCTCAATGGAATGGTGTATCCGAGAGGAGAAATCAGACCTTATTGGTTATGGTTCGATCAATGATAGGCCTAGCGACTCTCCCTACATCCTTTTGGGGTTATGCTCTCCTTTCTGCTGCCTACTTATTGAATCGTATTCCATCTAAGGCAGTAGATGAGACTCCATATGAGATATGGATGGGCTGGAAGCCCTATATGTCCTATCTACGAGTTTGGGTTGTCAAGCTCATGTAAAGCGTTTACAAAGTAATAAGCTTGAACCCAAAACTGACAAATGCCTATTTGTGGGATATCTTAAGGAAACCAAAGGATATCAATTCTACAACCCAACTGAGAACAAAGTGTTCGTTGCTCGAGGAGCTACTTTCTTAGAGAAAGAATTTCTGTACAAGAAAGACAATGGGAGTATAATAGAACTCGGAGAAGTTCAAGAACCACAAGAGAATGTAGAACGATCTACAGAAACTCAGATGGAAGTTGACATGGAAACTCATGAAGATGAGCAACCTGAGTCAACAACACAAGAACCTATAAGGTCTAGTAGATCCCGTCATGAACCCGAGAGATACGGATTTCTCATGACTGACGATCAAGATTTGATCTTGGTGGACTCTGATGAGCCCACGACCTACAGACAGATTTTAGAAAGTCCAGATTCAGATAAATGGCTACAAGCCATGGAGTCTGAAATGCAATCCATGAGGGATAATAAAGTGTGGACTTTGATTGAATCTCCTGTTCAGGCAAAGGTTGTCGATTGCAAGTGGATTTTCAAGTTAAAACCTGGCGGGATCTTCAAGGCACGACTAGTGGCTAAAGGTTTCAGACAGACTCATGGTATAGACTATGATGAAACCTTCTCCCCTGTCGTGATGCTCAAATCCATTAGGACAATGCTTGCCATAGCAGCATATTTTGACTATGAGGTATGACAGATGGATGTTAAGTCGGCTTTCCTGAATGGAAACCTATTCGAGGATGTCTATATGAAACAACCTGAGGGATACATCGATCAAAAGCATCCTAATCGAGTATGTCAGCTTCAGAGGTCCATCTATGGACTAAAGCAAGCATCTTGAAGTTGAAATCTTCATTTTGATGAGGAAGTGAAAGGTTAAGGATTCATCAAGAACGAAAATGAGCCTTGTGTTTACCAGAAAGTTAGTGGGAGCAAGATTGTTTTCCTTATCCTATATGTGGATGACATCCTGCTCATAGGAAATGACATTCCTTTGATGAAAGACATCAAACAATGGTTGGGGAGTGTATTTTCTATGAAAGATTTAGGAGAAGCTGAGACGATACTAGGTATCAAGATCTATAGAGATAGGTCTAAAAGGCTTCTGAGACTAAGTCAAGAAGGGTACATAGACAAGATATTGAAAAGATTCAATATGTCTAACTCCAAAAATGGTAAGGTACCATTTAGACATGGCCTTCTCTTGAAGAAGAACCAAGGTCCTTCAACAAGAGAGGAGAGGGATACAATGAGTAGAGTCCCATATGCTTCGGCAATAGGATCCATCATGTATGCCATATTGTGTACCCGTCCGGATATTGCACATTCACTTAGAATGACTAACAGATACCAAACACATACTCAGAAGGTTTCACCTCATCCGAGAGATCATTGATCGAGGAGATGTGAAAGTGTGCAAAATAGGGTCAGACGACAATATAGCAGATCCTCTCACAAAAGCTCTACCACAGTCAAAGTTTGATAGACATGTAATAGAGCTTGGTCTTAAACAGTTTAGGACATAGCCCTTCATCGGGCAAGTGGGAGATTGTTGGTGAATGTGCCCTAATGAGGGCTATTTATGTAAATATACTTTGAGGGTATTTATGTAAATAAGATATTTGTCGCTTGATTGATTGTTCATCAACTGAGTTAATTTTATGATAGTAATATCCTTGTGCATATTTAAGTTCATGAAATCGATCCGCCAAAAGAAACACTCCATGGACTAATTAGATCATGAGTGATTTTTTTGAGTAGTACTGGTACTAGGATCCTTAGACCAGAAATCACTACATGTCATAGGTGAATTGTAGTGTGCTTTGACATACACCAAACGGGGCCGTAACAGGTTGCCAAGTACGGGTATGATTGGGTACACTATGACACACGCTAAGGTATGTAGGTGAAGTGATGGGACTACAAATCTCTCTTAAATGAGAGATGATATCTTGATCACTTGATAGTGAACTGAAAAGTGCATGGTCATGCCCAAGGAATGATAAGAATATCATTTGCTTGATGGATTCAGTGTCACCAAGAAATCAAGTAAACGTTTAGCCATATAAGGATGATGGTTCTATGCCTTATGCTAAACGGGATATCAATGTAGAGGATCGTACGCAGTTTGCTTGGAAAGGTTGTGTTGAATCTCCATTCGACCCTCCATTCTGAATTGGGTAGTCATTATGTCTTGCTAGAGACCACTAATGACTTATGGATTAATCAATGAGAATAAGTTATCCGTTGCCAATTTAGAATGGGCCTACAGGATTGCACATAAGAAAGTTCAATGATGTAGAATAAGGATTCTTGCCTACAATAAGTATAATTGTTATACTTAAATAAATAAGATTTAATTAAATATTATTGGAAAGTTCTATGGTATTAATTAATAGTTAATTAATTACCTGAGAACAATTGGGATGGGCTGATAAATCAAGGGACCTAATTGCAATTGAAGTTCTTGACCCATCAGCCTGATCCATGGGTCATGGGTTGATCCATGGGCTTGGTGTATAACCCAAATCATTAAGGTATTATTTAAGGCTGATTTGCAATAAGTAAATATTATTTAAATGCTGATTTGGAATCACTTAAATAATATTTGGTAATAATACTGATTTGGAATATTACTAAAATCAGTTAAGTTATAATTGGATAATTACAATACTGATTTTGGAAATTAATTCTGTACAAATATCCTAGGGATATAATTGTAGGATGATGATTTTTGAATAATTCTCATCAGACAAAAATACACAGAATTCCCAAATTCTCTTGGTAGGCAAGATCGGCTAGCACTAACATGCGAAGACTTTCGTGCTTGAGAGTACAGGATCTTTCAAGGAAGGATTTTGGAGACAACAAAACGCCATCTTCTCAGAGGAGCCAGGCGACGTGCGCAACCGATTACGCTTCAAGGGTAAGACCCGATCCTTAGTGTTTAGGATTCCGCTGTTTAATTGGATTAAACACCTAAACAAAATCCAACAGAATGAGTTTTCAACCCCAGATATCACCGGAATGAAATTCTAAATGGATGACTATAGTGAGTTTAATTGGAGAAAGTTGCGACACCCTCGCCATCCGAGGCGCATTAGTATCCTAAGTAACAAACTTAGAAGTCACGTAATGGCATACACTTAGTGTACCATTTTTAGTATCCCTCCCATCGAGGTTACGCTATTTTCGAGTACGGCTAAAATTATCGACTATTAATTTCATTGATCATAAGATCGTTGGTCAGATAATGAAATTAATGAACTTTGGTTCTTCTCGAATGAATGTGGGTTAGCCTAGACATTCACCCATCGTGACATGCGTTAATCCCGGTGTGAGAGTTGTCTGTAGAAGATTATATTTGTTTTTGAGGATTTTCAATATTTTCGAAAAAGTATACTGAAACTTGAATTATTTATTTTCAGTTGATATGTCGTTCAACCTGCTAGCTGTCATTTTGAACCAAAACAAACTCACCGGTCCAAACTATATTGACTGGAAACATAACCTGGACATTGTCCTTACCGCTGAGGGTTACAAGTACGTGCTTACTGAGGAGTGTCCCCCTAAGCCCAGAGATGATGCCACCCCTGAGTAGCGAGAGCCATATACGAGGTGGCAGAAGGCTGATGAGATGACCAGATGCTACATATTGGCTTCTATGTCGAGTGTATTACAGCACCAGCATCAGCAGATGACCTCAGCCTATGACATGATGCTTAACCTCAGGGAAATGTTTGGACATCAGGGTGAAGGAAAACTGAACAAGCCCGGGCTAAATCGAAAACCTCACTTTCGTGCAATGCATTCCAGAATCGGAAGCTTTCGACCAAGCTCAGGCTCAAATTAGTTTACCCATGAACGGATCTAGGCTTATACTTATTTAATTTATTAATCGGGACACAAAAGATTCGATCTTTAATAAAAGCGGAATTTAAAGGTTATACCTTTTGTAGCGAAGTCCCTTGCCTAAAAGAAAAATCCAATCTTTTGCGCAATTTCCACAAGAAATCCGAAGAATAATTCCAATATGAACTACGAAATAGTATGGGCTATTATCTACGGAGTTACCCACGGCGAATTATCAAAGCCCAAGAAACTTGCTTCGCAAGAAACTCAAAACTGCCCTCAAATAATCCTCTATGCTGCCGCTAAAACACAACCAAACTGCCGCCTAATAAAAACCAATTCAGCCCATTTGATCGGACTTCAAAACTCGCCACGATCTGCACCACTACTGTTGCGGATCACCAAGATAATCAAGAGATTAACATAGCAGTAGCAGGATCAGCACGCAAGCAGAAGCCGATCGCTGGAACTGGGTGAAGAAGACAACCCGCGACGGCGCTGGAACCAGTGAATCGGTCGCCGGACTGGGTGAAGGAGATGAACCCGCGGTGGCACTGGATATAAGAAAACCAGCGGTAAAACAACAGCAATAAATCTAGGGTTTTTGGGCTTGAGTTTTTCGCGAAGAAGAAAGCTTTCTTAGCTGACTTCGAGAAGAAGTTTCGACGAGGAAGACGAACTTCTCACTCTAAGCTAAACTTTCTCTCACTACCCTTTACTTGGGTGTCAAGTTTCTTAATTGATTTCTTGCCCAATAAGTTGTATTTATAAGGAGCTTCTAAGGAGACCTAATGGGCTCTCGAGTTAGGCCTTTTAATTTGACTTTCGTTGACCGCTAAGTCTTCCCGACTAATCAACTCCAATCGACCCATTTAAATTAATTTATTTAATCCATTTTGTTAATTTAATTTAATCGAACCCTTAGAATTAATTAATTCAAAATTGAATTAATTTCTAAATTCACTTTGTCGATTAAATATTAATTAAACCTTTTGGATTAATTAATTTACCTTGTCGATTAGTCAAATGCATAATCGGTCGTACCACTAACGGACCAATTATGGAATTACCGCTCGAAAATGACTTTACATCGCGCCATTATATTTTATTCTATCTCCCCACATTAAAGATCTATTGCTCGTCGGTTTATCAATTTACTAACAAATTAATTCACCGACTTCTTGGTTTCCGAGATTAGTACCACTCGTCCTTTTATTATACCGAACATAAAGTTCGCCGGTCGGGTTTAGTATAATAACCTTACGAGCTCATCTCGGGAGCACCATCAACCCGGCGAACCGGTACGTGGATTCCTCCAACTAGCAACGACACTTAAGAAGCTAAACACCGCATACCCAACCTACCGAGGTATTGGCCTCAATTGACCTAACTCTTTTGCAAATCAAAGCACACGATATCCAACCCTCACGCCCGTCCCAATCTCGGGATTGAGAGACGGAATACTAGGACCGAATTGACTACGTTGATCAGTATAAGTCAATTCTATCCAAACTGGTCGTGCTCAATATGCCCCGGGCATATCTGTGTGATTTAAACTAGTTTAGATAAACTAATTTCCAAACCACACAATAACCTATACTGATAGTATGTTCAGACTATTTCGGTTACGAGCATACTTTTTATATATCAATACTTTAACCAATAACGGTATCTACTGTGTCTGTCCACACCCCGTTATCTAGTTCTATGATATAAAGGAACAAATTTATATTGAAACAAAGTGATAAGTCAACTGTGGATATTAGTTTTTGATACAAGCCATAGCTTTTCTGTATTCAAAACTAACACAGGGCAGGGCAGCCAAGCAGTCACAATAGACTGCTTGTGGTTCCCTCGAGTTAGCAACTGCACCATTGTTATCACAATAAACTGTGATAGACCTAGGTAACTCAGGAACCACATCCAAGTCCATCAGGAAGCTCCTGAGCCATACAGCCTCTTTCGCTGCCTCTGAAGCGGCAACGTACTTGGCCACCATGGTAGAGTCACCCACGCATTTCTGCTTGACACTCTTCCATACTATGGCTCCACCTCCCAGAGTAAACACAAACCCAGAGGTAGACTTACTCTTGTCCAAATCACCTTGAAAGTCCGAATCTGTGTAACCCAATGGTACAAGCTCATGCGCTCTATAAACTAGGACATAATCTCTCGTCCTGTGCAAGTACTTGAGAATGCATTTTACTGCCTCCCAGTGAGCCTTCCAAGGATTACTCTGATATCTGCTAACCATGCCAACGACAAAGCAAATATCAGGCCTCGTGCACAACATAGCATACATGAGGCTACCCACTGTAGAAGCATAGGGTACTGCCTTCATGGCATCTATCTCCTCAGCAGTCTTAGGATACTACTCCTTAGACAAATGCACTCCATGCCTGAAAGGTAGTGAACCCTTCTTGGAGTTCTGCATGTTAAAATGGGCCAGAATCGTGTCTATGTAGGATGCCTGAGAGAGAGTCAGAGAACGTCTCTTACGATCTCGAATAATCTTAATCCCAAGGATATGTCCAGCCTTTCCCAAATCCTTCATATCGAATTGTCTGGACAACCATGCCTTTACATTTGACAACACCTTCTTACTGTTACCAATAAGAAGAATGTCATCTACGTAAAGTACTAGGAACACCACCATATCACCATCACGCCTGCAATAAACACACTGCTCATCCGGAGACTGAGTGAATCCATAGGTCTGGATAACCTCATCAAAACGGATATTCCAAGATCTGGATGCTTGCTTAAGTCCATAAATAGACCTCCTAAGCCTGTATACCTTGTGCTCTTGGCCTTTAACAATGAAGCCCTCTGGTTGCTTCATAAAGATGGTCTCCTCAAGACTTCCATTAAGGAAAGCTGTCTTGATGTCCATCTGCCAAATCTCATAATCCATATGAGCAGCTATGGCCAAGAGAATCCGGATTGACTTAAGTATAGCTACCGGGGAAAAGGTCTCCTCATAATCGATCCCTTCTTTCTGAGTATACCCCTTCGCCACAAGCCTAGCCTTGAAGGTCTCAACCCTCCCGTCAGATCCTCTCTTTTGCTTGTAAACCCATTGACACCCAATAGGCCTAAACCCATCAGGAAGGTCTAGTAGCTCCCAGACTTGATTTGAGTCCATAGAACCCATCTCAGCAATCATCACTCTCTCCCAAGAATCTGCATCTTTATCCTAGAGAGCCTCATTATAGTTAACTGGGTCTGGTTCATGAGCGCCAGGGATAAAGTCCAAAGACTCACCCAAACCCATGTACCTCTCGGGCTATCTCACAACCCTCCCACTATGACGAGGCACAGTCTGTGCAAGAGCATCATCTGTGATAGTGTGTGCAGTCTCTTATGGTGTGTCTTCCCGTACGTGTGCATCTGGAATAGTGGACTGACTTCTAAGCTCTTCCAATACTACCTTGCTGCTTGACATGTGATCTAAAATATAGTCCTCCTCAAGAAATCTGGCATTTGTGCTGATCACCACCTTCTGATCCTGAGGACTATAAAATAAACCACCTCTCGTTCCTTTGGGGTAGCCTATAAACAACATAGCCTTGGATCTCGCCTCTAACTTGCCTGCACCTGCCTCGAGCACATGTGCTGGACAACCCTAAATCCTGAGATGTCTCAGACTAGGCTTTCGCCCATTTCACAACTCTACTGGGGTCGTAGGCACAGACTTAGATGGCACAAGGTTGAGGATAAAACATGCTGTCTCCAAGGCAGAACCCCAAAACGAGATAGGCAACTCAGTGTAACTCATCATCGATCTAACCATCTCCATAAGAGTCCTGTTCCTCCTCTTTGCTACACCATTCTGCTGGGGTGTGCCAGGTACAGACAACTGGGTCTGAATACCCTTCTCTGACAAATAGGATTTAAATTCACTAGAGAGTTATTCGCCACCGCGATCCGACCTCAGTGACTTGATACTCTTACCCAGATGGTTCTCCACCTCTGCCTTGAATTCTCTGAACTTGCCAAAGCATTCAGACTTGTGGCGCATCAGGTATATGTATCCATATCTAGAGTAATCATCCGTGAAAGTCACGAAATACTCATAACCACCTCTAGCCTAAACTGACATAGGCCCACACACGTCAGAATGAATCAGCTCTAAAACCTCCTTGGCCCTATACCCCTTTGCCTTGAAAGGCCTCTTGGTCATTTTACCCTCCAAGCAGGACTCACAGGTTGAATAGCTGTCAATATCTAGTAAGTCCAAAGACCCACTCTTGACCAACCTTTGAATCCTACTAAGGTTGATATAACCTAGTCTCAGGTGCCAAAGATAAGTCTGATTAAAAGAGGAAGACTTTTTTCTCTTATTATGATTCGGTGATGAATTACTAGTTTTCGTGTTTTGCATTACTGGGGAGTATGTCTTAATTAAAAACAAATTGTCAACCAATGTACCGAAACATATAAGTTTCTGGCCTTTTCTAATAAATACAGATCTATCAGAAAAAACACACTTATAACCATCCAAAACAAGTTTAGAAACTGAAAGTAAGTTCTTGCGTAAACTGGGTACATAAAGACAATTTCTCAACAATAAAGTAGAGTCTGAAAAATAAAGACAAATAACTACCACTACAGCAACAGAAACTCTGGTAGTATCCCCAAGGTAGACCTGCAACTCTCCCTCTCTAAGCAGCTGGGTCACTTGGAACCCCTGCAAAGAATTACAAACATGATCAGTGGCTCCTGAATCCACACACCAAGTATCTATGGGAATCGCCGCTAAACACATCTCAGTGACTAGGGAAAATTTACACATACCTCGAGGCTTTGGGCAGTCCTTCTTCCAATGTCCAGCTTTGCCACATCTAAAGCATTTGCCTTTTATTTCCAATAGTAAAGGAGGAAACTGTTTTACTACAAATAGATGATGTATATTCAAAAATTTATACTCCTAAAAGATTAAAATGGAATGAAATAACAATACCAGATGAATTTCAAGTAGAAAATCATTCAAGTAAAAATATTGAACATAATGATGGATCACAAATTGTAGAAGAAAAAGATGGTACAATATTAGTTAGATTTAATTCTTATAGGGAAAATGCTTATAGTTCAAGTGAAATTCCTTTCCAAGCTCATAGAATATCAGATACAGAAGCAGTTTTCAGAAATTATACAAAGACTCAGGTTTATCATAAAAGTCCAATTCCATAAATAAATTCTTATCACTCTCCAACTATGTCACCAACAGCCTCTCAAATGCAAGGAGATATTAATGTTATAACTAAAGTAGTAGAATTAAATTTTGATAATTTGATAGACGATTTAGAAGATGAAGAATATTCAGAACAGAGAAACTGGTGTCCACAGTTAGAATCTTATTATCAAGATGAACTGCAGATGTAAAAAGACATAATACTCTATTTAATTTTTATATATGAGAATATTATTTTACTAAAATGGATATAGAGGATGTATATACAGTATCTCATATTGATTTACAGATGAATTTAGCAAAGAAATGGAATTAGGAGATGGAACACTTGTAACGCAGACTTATCCACCTTTGCATACTTTAAAAATAGATACAGCTTATGATGAATTAATTGCATCTCCCTTTAAAACTGGCAAAGACAATGATGAATCTGTACAAATGGAAGACATTAAAATATTACATGTGCAACATAATTATTCAAATATAGTATTACATCACATAACTAAATAGTTGGATTCTTTATCGGTAAACATTAAAACTTTACCAAGGAATAGTCAAAAGTTTCCGGATAGTCACTCTTTTCCTCATTTTCAACCTAACATATTAATAACAGAAAAGGATAAAATAAAATTACCTTATAATTATTCACAAACTCTTTTAATGTGGAAAATATCACAAACATTAGAAAAACTTAATTCTAACCTTCTCCCTGGACCTTCAAAGATAAATTTGATAGATAAAAAAATAGATTCTGAGGATTATTCTAGTAAGTCTGATTCTGAAAATGAATTACATCAAATAAATGAATTAGAAAAGGATTTGTTAGAAGAACAACCTAATGATATTAATAGGATTAGAAGAGGACCAAGATATATTAATAGAAATAATTGGAGAATGTCAGAAACAAGGAATTATTACCCTAGGCAAACTCCATCGGATATTCAATATGAAGAAATAGCGAAATTTACATCAAATAGTTATGATGGTAACTCTTTGACCAAATTGGTATATAGATGGTAGAAGTGAATATGAAATTCTGAATACATTACAAGAAATAGGAATGGCAAAAACAACATACAGATTAAAAATATGTGTGAAAAGGATGCATGTCTTTTAATTATCACAGGATTTACAGGACAATTAAAATATTGGTGGGATAATTCTTTAGGCTTTCAAGATAAAATGGCTATAATGGATCATATGAGATTAGAGGAGGATGCAGAAAGAAATATTACTAATACAAATAATTCTTGTGACTTTTTAATTTATACTATAGCTATGCATTTCGTAGGAAATCCAAATGAAGCATTAACTTCTTCAAAGATTTTTCTAACAAATTTAAGATGTTCGAGTTTATCTGATTTTAGATGGTATAAGGATATGTTTTTAACATATGTAATAAAAAGGCCAGATAGTAATTCTCCAATATGGAAAGAAAAATTTGTTACAGGATTACCTAATTTATTTTCTTAAAAAGTAATGACGAATTTACAGAAAGAAATGGGTACGGAAACAATAAATTTTAACGATATGACTTATGGTCAATTATTTGCTTTTGTAAAAAATGAAGCTTTAACAGCATGCCAGGAATTGAAATTTCAAGCTAAATATGGTAGTGAAAGAAAATAATTAGGATCATTTTGTGAAGCTTTGGAATAACAGGAATTAAAGCCCCTTCAGCAGTGGCTAAACATAATAGGATAACTTATAAAAGAAGAAAAATACAGAGGAATGAAGATAATAAAAAATATTATAAAAATAAAAAGTATAAAGAAAATATAATAAGGAGAATATTACTTGTTATAAATGTGGAAAAAAAAGGACATATAGCTAATGTATGCAAGAGTAAGGAAAGGATTAATGAAATATTAGATAAGTTTGTAGCATTAGATTTATATTTAAAAGAAAAATTAGCAAATGAAATTTCTCTAGTGCAAGATAATTCTGATAATTATAATGATGATTTTTATAGTATTTCAAGAGAAAGTTCGGGAGAAGTAGAATGTAGTTGTAATAATTCCATTAATATGATTAGGACAAATTCTAATAATAAGGATCAAAAGCACCTTTTATTCAATTTAATACAAGAATTACCTTCAGCTTTGCAACCTGGTTATTTACTTAAATTAAGAGATTTAATATTATCAGAAGAACAAGATATAGTCAAAATAGTTGAACCATTTAGTATTTCTAAGTTATTGAATACTTATTCAACAGATAATTCATTTAGAAAAAATAGTACGAAAGATTTACAGGCTGAAATAAATCAGTTAAAGAATCAGATAAAACAGCTAAAGGAAGATGTTTTTAGAATTGAAACAATGAATTTAGAATTAGAAACTAAGATAGCTATAATTAAGGCAAGTACTTGAAAAGGGAAAAATGTAATAGAGGATATACCACCTCCAGAATCTCACCCTCCAGAATTCCAGTTAGCAGAAATTTCACTCTCAGATAAGCAACCTCAGGATTCAAAATTTATTTATGCTATAAAAAGGATGACTTTTCAAAAATGGATAGTTTATATTACGATATCAATAGGATCTTTTAAAACAACAATTAATGCTATGTTAGATAGTGGTACAGATCAGAGTTGTATAAGAGATGGATTAATTCCTACAAAGTATTATGTACCAACAAAAGAATCTTTACTTACAGTAAATGGAATGCCACTAAGAGTTAAAGGAAAAATAACTAAGACTTCTATATGTAATGGAAAATTTTGTTTTAAACACCAGTTTGTTGTCGTAAAAGATTTGAATATTCAGGCTATAATTCTTTTTTTAACACAGATACATCCTTTTTGGGTAATTAACAAGGGATAGGAACTAAAATCTTTGGATCAAAAGTAATATTTAGATTCCTATCTCCAGTGAAACATAAGGAGCTTTTAATGCTACAGAGTAATTCTATTTATCAACAGGTCAATAGTATTAATAAAGTAACAAGAAAAATTAATTTTCTAAAGGAAGAAAAAAGTTATGTTAGAATAGAAGAACAGCTACAGTATTCAGGATTACAGAAGAAAATAAAGGATTTAGAAGAGAAAATAAAACAAGAGGTATGTTCAGAAATTCCTAATACTTTTTGGGATAGGAAAAAGCATTTAGTAAATTTACGATAAGAAAAGGATTTTAATGAAAGAAATATACCAACTAAAGCCAGGCCAATACAAATGAATTCTGAATTATTAGAAGTATGTAAAAAGAAAATAGAAGGATTAATCAAAAAATGCCTAATTACTCCATCTAAGTCACCTTGGAGTTGTTCAGCATTTTAAGTTCAAAAATAGGCTGAAAAAGAAAGAGGAGTTCCAATATTAGTAATTAATTATAAACCACTTAATAAAGTATTACAATGCATTAGGTAACCTATTCCCAATAAAAGAGATTTACTAAAAAGGATTTATAATGCAAAGATATTTTCAAAATTTGAAATGAAATCAGGATTTTGGCAAATTCAAATTGCTCCGGAAGATAGATATAAAATGGCTTTTACAGTTCTTTTCGATCATTATGAATGGAATGTCATGCCCTTTGGATTAAAAAATGCCCCTTCAGAATTTCAAAGAATTATGAATGTTATATTAAATCCTTATACTAATTTTTCCATTGTATATATTGATGATGTTTCAATTTTTTCTGAATCAATAGATCAACATTTTAAGCATTTAAATATTTTTCTGAATATAGTAAATAAAAATGGATTAGTAGTTTCTGCATCAAAAATTAAATTATTTTAGACTAATATAAGATTTTTAGGACATAATATTTATAGAGGAACTATAATTCCCATTCAAAGATCTTTAGAATTTGCAGAAAAGTTTCCAAATGAATTAAAGGATAAAAGTCAATTACAAAGATTGTTAGGATGTTTAAATTATATCTCTGATTTTTTTCCAAAATTAAGGGAAATATGTGCTCCTTTGTATAAAAGGTTACAGAAGAATCCACCTGCACGGTCAGAAGAGCATACTAATATAGTAAAGCTGTTAAAAGGAATAATAAAAACTTTACCACTTATTAGTATTCCACACCCTCATGCATTCATGATAGTAGAAACAGATGCATCTGATATAGGATATGGAGGAATTTTAAAACAAAAAGTAGAATCATCCTTAAATGAACAATTAGTAGGATATCATTTAGGATTATGGATTGGACCACAAAAGAATTATTCCACAGTTAAAAAAGAAATTTTATCTATTGTTTTGTGTATTTCTAAATTTCAGGATGATCTTATAAATAAGAAATTTCTTTTAAGAGTAGAATGTAAACCAACAAAAGATATTTTACAAACGGATGTAAAAAATTTGGTTTCAAAATAGATTTTTGCAACATGGCAAGCAATTTTATCTATTTTTGATTTTGAGATCGAACATATCAAAGGAGATTTGGATTATTTATCGGATTTCTTAACAAGAGAATTTTTGATAGTTTCAAAGGATGAGTACACAACCAACAAAGAATAAAACCCTTACAGTTAAGGATTTCATGAAGAATCAAACTGTCCCATCAATGACAAACAGATTTCAGTCTCTTCAGGATTTTTCACCGCTTACCTATGTCCAAGCAGCATCCACTCATTCAGAAAAATTACAACCATCACCCATTCAAAAATCCAGTATTCATTTTGCTTACCCGTCTGGACAGCAAACATTTACCCCCAGACAATAGAATCAAAATGAACCTCCGAATAATCAACCCAGACAGCCCTTCAATCCCAATCCTCCTTGTTATGCAACAAAACCCCATACCGAACATTTGACCCACACAAGAAATCATGAACCTTTATAATATCAGGATCTTCAATGATATGTTTGCAACATGTTCCAGTAAAAGCAATATTGGGTTACCTCAGAACCAAATAAAGATTTAAATTATTATCAGTTCATTCTGGTGCACTCAGGATCAGTAGATATACACAATACTATGGATTCACCTACAAATACAGTTGTTCTATACTCCAAGGCTGTCATTAAAAGGATTTTGAACAGAAAGGATTTGTCAGAGATGACATCTACAACAGGAGGCACAGTCAATTTTTGAATTCCATATGATCCTCCGGGATGTGCTTATGAAGATTATAAGTAAGCATGGTTTAAGGCCTTTTTTTTCAGGCCTTTCAATCACTCATGGGTTTACACTATTCATAAAACCCTTCAAACAGATTTCAATAGTATTCCGATGTGGTTTAACTAGTGGTGTCAATATTATGGAGCCACGGAAGAAGTCCACCCTCCAGATGCCAAGATGGCTTCGCAACTATTCAGAAGAAAGGAAGAGTCAGTCCCAGAATTTGGCAAGATGGTGCAGTTCCATTTCAAGATGAAGCTTACATGGATCCTCTGCTGGAATTTTACATTTACTCAGTATTTTCCAAAGCCAATGCCACTATCGCAGGTCAGAGAATTCAAGATCAAATGGCGGATTGCTCTCAAGGTAAACTAGAACACTGTTCAGGTTTATTTTGAAGAACAAAAATTAATTCAAAAAAGTTCACAACAACTCGAAAGAGCCCCGGTTCAATAAGTAACTCCCTCAAATCCATGGACTCCAGTAAAAAGAGAATTTTCTGATAAAGGGAAAACATCAGTTTCTCAACCGACTACATCCCTTCCTTTAAACAGAAGCTCAGTCAAGAAAATGAATTTCTTGAATATCAAGAATTCTTGGAGTTCAAGAAATTCAAAGAGATATCCAGCAGTTTTAAAGGAGCTTTCAGTCAAGGGTCATCTTCAGATTATATGGAGTCCAAATTAAAACTGCAGCATTTTGAGTTCTAAAAAAAAAAACAAGGCTTGAGAATGAAGTCCACCGACTATTTATATTCCTAATAGACTTTCTTATTATACCGGACATAAAGTCCACCGGCCAGGTTTAGTATAATAAACCTTACGAGCTCATCTTGGGAGCACCATTAACCTAATGAACTGGTACGTGGATTCCTCTTACTAGCAACGGCACACAAGAAACTAAATATCGCGTACCCAACTTACCGAGATTTAAGCCTCAATTGACCGCACCCTTTGGCAAATCAAAGTATACGATATCTAACTCTCATGTCCGTCCAAATCTCGGGATTAAGAGATTAGAATACTAGGATTGAATTAACTATGCAGATTAGTACAAGTTAGTTCTATCCAAACTGGTCGTGCTCAATATACCCCGGGCATATCCGTATGATTTAATTAGTCTAGATAAAATAATTTCGAAATCACACGATAACCTATACCGATAGTATGTTCAGACTATCTCAGTTATGAGTATTCTTTTTATATATCAATACTATAACCAATAACGAGATCTACTGTGTCTTTTCACACCTCGTTATCTAGTTATATGAAATAACAGAACAAATTTAATACTAAAGCAAAACGATATGTCAACTGTGGATATTAGTTTTTCATATCAGTATTCAAAATTAACAAAAATGAGGTGTAGAAAAGTACAACAGATCTCGTTATTGGTTAAAGTGTTGATATATAAAAAGTATACTCGTAACTGAGATATTCTGAACATACTATCGGTATAGGTTATAGTGTAATTTGGAAATTAGTTTATCTAGACTAATTAAATCATACGGATATGCCCGGGGCATATTGAGCACGACCGGTTTGGACAGAATTAACTTATACTAATCGACGTAGTTAATTCGGTCCTAGTATTTGTTAGTTTTAAATACAGAAAAGCTATGGCTTGTATCAAAAGCTAATATCCACAGATGACATATCATTTTGTTTCAGTATAAATTTGTTCCTTTATATCATAGAACTAGATAACGGGGTGTTGACAAACACAGTAGATACCGTTATTGGTTAAAGTATTGATATATAAAAAGTATGCTCGTAACCGAGATAGCCTGAACATACTATCGGTATAGGTTATTGTGTGGTTTGGAAATTGCTTTATCTAAACTAGTTTAAATCACACAGATATGCCCGGGGCATATTGAGCACGACCAATATGGATAGAATTGACTTATACTGATCGGCGTAGTCAATTCGGTCCTAGTATTCCGTCTCTCAATCCCGAGATTGGGACGGGCATGAGATTTGGATATCGTGTGCTTTGATTTGCCAAAGAGTGAGGTCAATTGAGGCCAATACCTCGGTAAGTTGGGTATGCGGTGTTTAGCTTCTTACGTGCCGTTGCTAGTCAGAGGAATCCACGTACCGGTTCGCCGGGTTGATGGTGCTCCCGAGATGAGCTCTAAGGTTATTATACTAAACCCGGCCGGTGAACTTTATGTTCGGTATAATAAAAGGATGAGTGGTACTAATCTCGGAAACCAAGAAGTCGGTGAATTAATTTGTCAGTAAATTGATAAATCGACGAGCACTAGATCTTCTATGTGGGGAGATAGAATAAAATATAATGGCGCGATGTAAAGTCATTTTCGAGCGGTAGTTCCATAATTGGTCCGATAGTGGTATGACCGATTATGCGTTTGACTAATCGACGAGGTAAATTAATTAATCCAAAAGGTTTAATTAATATTTAATCGACAAAGTGAATTTAGAAATTAATTCTATTTTGAATTAATTAATTCTAAGGGTTCGATTAAATTAAATTAACAAGGTGGATTAAATAAATTAATTTAAATGGGTCGATTGCAGTTGATTAGTCGGGAAGACTTAGAGGTCAACGAAAGTCAAATTTTAAGGCCTAACTCGAGAGCCCATTAGGTCTCCAATCGAGCTCCTATAAATAGAATAACTTTAAGACCAAAGAAAGCCAAGGAAATTCTAGTAAGACAATTTGTCTTGCTTTCTTGAGTGAGAAGGTTTAAGAGAGAGAATTCTTCTTCAAGAATTTTTCCTCAGAAACAAACCAGATTTCTCACTCCTAGGATTGAATTCAGCTCAAAGATCACTTCTTCTTTATCATCTAGTTATTCTGCCGGGCTCCTGGATAGTTTTTCCGCCGGACAACAGTGGGTTTTCTCGCCGGACAGCAGCAGCATCTTTCGTTGGACTGAGGGTTTTCTGTCCTTGATTCGCGGCGCTCGAAGGTTGGTTCCTGCCCGCGCGTTGATTCGATCATTACCACGTTGATCTCTATTGGTGATCTGTGGTAGTGGTTGTCTGGATCACGGCTAGGTGGTTGCTAATCTAGGTGGCAGCGCAAGAAATTCTGGGCAGCAGAATTTGTGATCAGTTTTTGGGCTGTTGTGAGTTCATTTAGAAGAATTTCCTGGTGGGTTTTCGTGGGCTAAGCGAGTGAACTTCGATAGATTATTGCCCACACAATACTCGAAGTGTTCTTGGAGAATCGATTGGATTTCTTGTGGAAATCGCAACAAAGAATTGGTTTTTCTTTAAGCAAGGGACTTCACTTCAAAAGGTATAATCTTTAAATTCCGCTTTTATTAAAGATCAAATCTTTTGTGTCCCGATTAATAAATTGAATAAGTATAAACCTAGATCCGTTCATGGGTAAACTAATTTGAGCCTGAGCTTGGTCGAAAGCTTCCGATTCTGGAATGCATTGCACGATAGTGAGGTTTTTGATTTAGCCCGGGCTTGTTCAGTTTTCCTTCAGTATTCTAATCTGTTATTGTGATAGGCATGAGAGTTAGAAATCATATGCTTTGATTTGCCAAATGGTGTGGTCAATTGAGGCCTAAATCTTGGTAAGTTGGGTATGCAGTGTTTAGCTTCTTGTGTGCCGTTTCTAGTCGAAGGAATCCACGTACCGGTTCGCTGGGTTGATGGTGCTCCCGAGATGAGCTTGTAAGGTTTACTAAACCTAGCCGGTGGACTTTATGTTTGGTATAGTAAGAAAGTCGAGTGGTATTAATCTCGGATACTAAGAAGTCGGTGAATTAATTTGTCAGTAAATTGATGAATCGAAGAGCACTAGATCTTTGATGTGGAGAGATAGAAGAATAATAAAGTGAGTGCGATGTAAAGTCATTTTTTAGCAGTAGTTCCATAATTTGTCCGTTAGTGGTACGACTAATTATGCGTTTAACTAATCAAAAAAGTGAATTAATTAATCCTAAAGGTTTAATTAATATTTAATTGACTAAGTTGATTAAGAAATTAATTCATATTGAATTAATTAATCCTAAGGGTTCGATTAAATTAAATTAACGAAGTGGGTAAAGAAATTAATTCGAAAGGTTTGATTGGAGTTGATTAGTCTAGGGAATACTAAGGGGTCAACAAAAGTCAAACACTAAGGCCCAACTCAAAAGCCCACTGGGTCTCCCAAGGAGCTCCCTATAAATAGCTAATGTTAGGCACATTTGAAGACATTAGAAACCTTGTAGGCAAATGCCTTTGAGTGAGAAAGACAAGCCTAGAGAGAGAACTTCTTCTCCTTCCTTGAGAGTTCTTTCTCGATGTTGGTTTTCGATCTTACTTTTCGAGAAACTTAGCCCACGATTCTAGAAACACAAGATCACCGCTTAGCTGCCCCGAAAAGTCAGTTCGATCCCCATTTTTCTTGCCAAAAAGCCGCCGATGTTTTTGGAAAAATCAGTGCCGGTTCTTGCTAATTTTGTAGTGGGCTTTGTTTATTTATTGTGTTGATCCTTTGGCTCGTTCCTTTTGGTTAGCCAATGTCTAGATCTACGAGCAAACAGCTTACCCGCGAAGTTTTATTGAGGCAGTGTGGGTTTTCAGATTAGAATCAGTTTCCTGGGCTAGATCTATTTTTCAGATCTGCGAGTTTCTTGAAGTGGGTTTCTTTGGATGTCCTCGGCAGTGCCTTAAGCCACCTTGTAGTTACTGGACCACCCATGTTCTAGGTTGTTCAGAGTTTTCCTTGGGATTCTATATGGAATTTGCGCTAAAGATTTGGTTTTCGCAGCTGGCAGTAAATAAGAGGCTGATCTTCGGGCAACGATCTGCTGAGATCTGACGAGTTTTTCAAAGTGGTTTTTTTTTGGATTTCTTTCTTATTGGCTTAGCTACCCTATGGATAGTAGCCCACACCATTTCGGGGTGAAAACGGACTCATTATCGGGATTTTCTCTGATTGGTCCCAGGCGGTAAATAGAAGGATTTTTTCCAATTTTGGTTTTCTTTTTGCTTGGGACTTCGCTTCAAAGGTATAATCTTTAATCCTTTCACTTTATTTAAAGATTTAATCTTTGAGCGTTGTTTTAATAAATTGAACTAGTATAAGCCTAGATCGTTCAGGGGAAATGAATTTGAGCGTGAGCGAAGTCGAAAGTCTCCGATTCTGGTTTGCATAGCATGAAGTGAGATTTTTTATTTAGCCCGGGTTTGTTCTATTTCTTTCAAATTTGTATCAGAGTAAGGTTTTGGTTTATACTTATTCGATTTATTACATGGCTTTGTTTTGGCATTGTTTTTTTTTTTTGCATTATTGATACATTAAACAGGTGGTTATTATTACCGGCTATTATGCATGTTTAATTTTCATTCATAAACCCCGGGACAACTCAGGCTCGTTTTTGTTTTTTGAATGGAAATGTCTGTCATAGTAATAACCACGAGCTGGAAGCCGTGTAGGATTAGATAAATCTTGTAGTAGGATTTAATCTAATGTTGTCGTCTTTAAATTCTTAGAAAACGCCCTTGTATATAGGAATTTATGTATTATGACAAAAACGTTATTTTGGGTAACTCATATTTGTGGGTTTTGATTTATCGTAGTTTTGAGGGATTCCTAATTATGTAGAAAATCGAGAAAACCCGGTCGAATTAGGAGGAACCAAATAACGAGTCATTGTAAGCAAAGTGAATTTATGGTTTTTGGTTTTGTCGTATTTTTGGGTGATTCATAATTACGTAGTAAACCAAGGAAACCGAATAAATTCCAAGGGTCCTCATACAGAGTAGGAGTGACAAGTTAGGATGTGTCAACAAAGCGTTCAAAGGAAGCGATGATTGAGAAGGCCATAATAGTTGGGAAATGTTTAATTATGTATTTCCTTATCGTTTAATTATGTATTTAATCTAGTTTTCCTTATCGTTGCTTGTGTGCTTTCGTTTTATGTTTTTATGCATGATAGGAAACAAACTAATTTTATGCGTGCAATTAACTAAGGTAGATTATTCATATATTGAAATTCCAACGGTTTTAATATGTCCGAGTAATTGGAGTTAAGATATTGCATGTTGGTTTTATATGTGCAATTAACTAAGGTATATTATTCGCATATTAAAACTCCAACGGTTTTATGGTTGCGAATATCCATAATTAAGATATTGCATGTTGAAACGTAAAAATCCTCAAACTTACAAATCTAAGTGGGAGAGGGTTAGTATATATTCCCATGACCTCCATTACGAGTTCATATATGATGTGGATTAAACCTACGCGCTGGCCAAGGGCCTTCTTCCCTACGTATAAGTCTTCAATCCCGAGATCACTAGATTGAATTTCTGAAAGGATGACTATAGCAAGTTTAATTAGAGAAAGTTGTGACACCCTCGCTAATCGAGGCGCATTAGTATCCTATGTAACAAGCTTAGAAGTCACGTAATAGCAAATACTTAGTGTACCATTTGTAGTATTCCTCCTAAGAGGTTACGCTACTTATGTGTACAGCTAAAATTATTGACTATTAATTTCATTGATCATAAAATCGTTGGTCAGATAATGAAATTAATGAACTTCGGTTTATCTCGAACGAATATGAGTTGGCATAGACGTTCACCTAACGTGACCTGCGATAATCCGGTGTGAGAGATGTCGGTGGTAGATTATATTATTTTTTGAGGATATCAATATTTTTGAAAAAGAATACTAAAACTTGACTGTTTATTTTCAGTTTTCGATATGGGGTTTAGTACAATATTTGTCACATTAAAGGGGAACAAATTAACAAGTCCAAATTATATCAACTGGAAACGCAATTTGGACACTGTCCTCACGGCTAAGGAATACAAGTTCATGCTCACTGAGGTATGCCCATAAATGCCAAATGACTAATATGGCTAAGGGCACACTTGTGAGAGATCACGTATTTGAGATGATTAGTAACATTAATGAGATTGAGATTTTAGGAGGTGATACTCCAGGGTTTGCCTCATAACTTTGAAGATTGCTAATCAAGTGCTTAAGCCAGACATTGCCAAGAATAAGAAGCCGGAAGGCAAGTGCTTCAAATATGGCAAGACAGGATATTGGAAGCCAGATTGTCCAAAGCTCAAATGTACGACCATTTTTCCTTAGTTACTGAGAAATATTTAGTGGTGATTCCCACAGATACTTGGTGTGTGGATTCAGTAACCACTAGTCATGTTTGTAATTCATTGCAGGGTTTGCAAGTAACCCAGATGCTTAGAGAGGGCGAGATGGAAGTTTACTGGGGTGACACTATCAGAGTGTCAGTGAAACTAGTGGGAGTAGCTAGAATTATTTTCTAAATACTGTTGTGATAGTTATTTGAAAGATTCTCTTTATGATCAGAGTTTTAGAAAAAATTTACTTGATGTTTCTAAACTCTATTGGATAGTTATAAGTTCGTTTTATCTGATAATTTTGTTATAAGAAAAAATGATAAACTTATATATTCCAGTTCATTGGTCGACAATCTCTTCTTGATAAAAAATAACTCTCCAGTAGTGCAATGACACTGAGATAAATAACACATTATTGAATCATAATGAGAGGGAATAACCGTATAAAATGAACCAATCTCATTTTTGGCACATAAGATTAGGTCATATAAACCTTAGTATAATTCAAAGTTTGGTCAATGATAGGCCCTAAGGCTCATTAGATATTGACAGCTACGCAACCTAATAATTCTACTTGGAGGAAGGTTTTAAGAGTTGGTTCATTCTGATTTATGTGGACTTATGATAATTCAGGTCAGAGGTAGTTTTCGAGAATTTTGTGATCTTCACATATTACGACTCGTGGTATGGTACATTTACTTGATGCACCACAAGTCTGAATGTTTTGGCATGTTCAAAGAGTTTCGGATAGATGTGGAGAACCATCATTATTAAGTCATTATGATTCTATCGTAGTGGAGAATAACTATCTGGTGAATTTAGCAGCTACTTATCAGAGATGTGGATTTAATCCCGGTTGGATGCACGTGGCATATTCCAGCAGGATGGTGTAACGGAACAGTGAAACAGAACTCTTATGGAAATGGTTATAGCAGTGATAAGTTACTGTGAGTTGCTCCATTCATTTTGGGGATATGCCTTAGAAACAGCGGCCTACAATCTAAATCTTGTACCATCTAAGTCTGTGCCTTGAACCCCTGTAGAGTTATGGTCAGGGCAAAACCCAGTATTAGACATCTCAGAATCTGGGGTTGTCCAACACATGTGCTTAAGGTAGATACAGACAAATTAGATGCAAGATTGGAGGTAATGTTGTTTATAGGATATCCCAGAGGAACGAAGGTTGGTTTATTCTGTATTGCTAAAAATCAGAAGGTGGTGGTTATTACCAACACTAGATTTTAGAAGAGGACTATATTCTAAACCATAAACTAAGTAACAAGGTTGTGCTAGAAAAGCATAAGGGACAGTCCAGAATTTCCGGATGTACCATTACAAGTAGATATATCACAGAATATTGCATGAGTTGTCACAGATGATGCGATTACACAAACTGTGCTTTATCGTAGTGGGAGGATTTTTAGAAAACCTGAGAGGTACGCGGTCTTGGGATAATCTTCAGATTTTGATCCTTGGCGCTAAAAAACCAGACCTAGTGTCCGAATGATAATTGTGTATACCGCAGGTTTGATAAAAACTCAGTGATGTTTCTTGTACTTTATATAGATGATATTGTTCTTATTGGCAACACTAGGAATGTATTGTCAGACATAAACACATAGTCGTTCAAGCAAGTTTGATATGAAGGATTTGGGAAATAGTGGACCTATCCTTTGGATCAAGATTATTCGAGATCGTAGAAGATGTTCACAGACACTTTCTCAGGATTCCTATGTAGACATGAATCTGACTCGTTTTAATATGCAGAACTCCAAGAAAAGTTTCCAACTTTTCAGATATAGAGTGCATCTATATAATAAGCAGTCTCCTAAGTAGATAGAAGCCATAAAGACAGTTCCTTATGCATCTACAGTAGGAAGTCTCATGTATGCGTGTTGTGTATAAGGCTGATGTTTGCTTTGCCGCCGGCATAGTTAGCGAATATCAGTGTAACCCAGGGAAATCTCAAGTATTTGCACAGAATGAAGAACCAAGTTTTGGTATATCAGGCGCAAGAGCTAGGGGTTATATAGTTAGGGTTTCCAAAGTGATATGGACAAAAGGAATGCCTACCTCTGGGTATGTGGGAGTGGAGCCATAGTATAGTGGAGTGTCAAGCAGAAATGTATGGCATACTCCACTATTGAGGCTGAATTTGTTCCTTCTGAGGCACCGAAAGAAACAGTGTGGTTTAGGAACTTTCTAGTGAATTTAGATGTGATTCTTGAGTTGCACAGTCTTATCACAGTTTACTGTGATAACTATAGTGCAGTGGGAAATTTGAAGGAACCACAAATCCAAAAAGTGAGTAAACACATAGAGCGCAAGTACCACCCAATACGATGAATCGTAAAGAGGGGAGATGTTGGTGAAGATAATATCAGTTGACAACCTTGCAAATCCATTCACGAAAGCTTTGACCATAAAAGTCTTTGAGAACCACGTAAAGGGCGTGGGAGTTAGATACTTGACTGAACCTTGATAGTTCTCTAGATTTTGGTGTGACATAGGAATAAATGAATTAAACCAGTTTTTTAAACTTCAGAGCATAGCTTTGAGTATTAGTGAGAGATTGTTGGTTTTGAATACAGAAAAGCTATTGCTTGTATGAGAAACTAATATCCACAGTTCACATATCGTTTTTTATTCAATATGACAGTGTTCCATTATATAATAGAACTAGACAATGAGGTGTAGAAAAACACAATAGATCTTGTTATTGGTTAAAGTATTGATATATAAAAAGTACACTCATAACTGAGATGGTTTGAACATACTTTCGGTATAGGTTATCGTGTGATTTGGAAATTAGTTTATCTAGACTAATTAAATCATACGGATATGCCCGGGGCATATTAAGCATGACCCGTTTATATAGAATTAACTTATACTGATCGGCGTAGTTAATTAGGTACTAGTATTCTAATCTCTTAATCCTGAGATTGGGACTGGCATGAGAGTTAGATATCGTATGCTTTGATTCGCCAAAGGGTGCAGTAAATTGAGGCCTAAATATCGGTAAGTTACGGTGTTCAGCTTCTTGTGTGTCAATGCTAGTTGGAGGAATCCACGTACTGGTTCACCGGGTTGATGGTGCTCCCGAGATGAACTCGTAAGGTTTATTATAATAAACCTGGCTGGTAGACTTTATGTCCGGTATACTAAGAAGGTCAAGTAGTACTAATCTCGGATACTAAGAAGTCAGTGAATTAATTTGTCAGTAAATTGATGAATCGACAAGCACTAGATCTTTGATGTGGGGTGATAGAAGAAGAATAAAGTGAGCGCGATGTAAAGTCATTCTTTAGCGGTAGTTCCATAATTGGTCCGTTAAAGGTACGACTAATTATGCGTTTGACTAATCAACAAAGTGAATTAATTAATCCTAAATGTTTAATTAATATTTAATTGACTAAGTTGACTAAGAAATTAATTCAAATTGAATTAATTAAACCTAAGAGTTCGATTAAATTAAATTAACGAAGTGGGTTAAAAATTAATTCGAAAGGTTCGATTGGAGTTGATTAGTCTAGGGAAGACTAAGAGGTCAACAAAAGTCAAATACTAAGGCCCAACTCAAAAGCTCATTGGGTCTCCCAAGGAGCTCCCTATAAATAGCTAATGTTAGGCACATTAGAAACCTTGCAGGCAAATGACTTAGAACGAAAAAGACAAGCCTAGAGAGAGAACTTATTCTCTTTCCTTGACAGTTCTTTCTCGAAGTCAGTTTATGATCTTACTTTTCGAGAAACTCAACCCACAATTCTAGAAACCCAAGATCACCGTTTAGCTACCCCAAAAATTCCATTCGCAACCCATTTTTCCGGCCGAAAAGTCGCCGACATTTTGGAAAAATCGGCACTGGTTTTTGCTAATTTTGTAGTGGGCTTTGTTTATTTGTTGCGTTGATCCTTTGGTTCGTTCATTTGGATTCGCCAAAGTATAGATGTATGAGCAAATAGCTTACCCACGAAGTTTTAATGAGGCTGTGTGGGTTTTTCTATTAGAATCAGTTTCCCGGGCTAGATCTGTTTTTCAGATGTGCGAGTTTTTTGAAGTGGGTTTCTTTGGATTTCTTTGATAGTGCCTTTAGCCACCTCGTAGTTACTTTTCCACCCATGTTCGAGGTTGTTTGGACTTATCCTTGAGATTCTGTGTGGAATTTATGCTAAAGACTTGGGTTTCGAAACAGGCGGTAAATAAGAGGCTAATCTTCAAGTAACGATCTGCTAAGGATCTGGCGAGTGTTTCGAAGTGGGTCTTTTTGGGATTTCTTCCTTAGTTGCTTAGCTACCCTGTGGATAATCGCCCACACAATTTTGGGGTTGAAACGGAGTCATTATCTGGATTTTCTCGTGATTGGTCCCGGACGGTAAATAGTAGGATTTTTCAATTTTGGTTTTCTTTTTGCTTGGGACTTCGCTTCAAATGTATAATCTTTTATCCTCCCGCTTTACTTAAAGATTTAATCTTTGAGCATCGTTTTAATAAATTGAACTAGTATAGGCCTAGATCCGTTCAGGGGAAATGAATTTGAGCCTAAGTCGAGTCAAAAGTCTCCGATTCTGGAATGCATAGCACGAAAGTGAGATTTTCGATTTAGCCCAGGTTTGTTCTGTTTCCCTCAGGTAACGGGTTATCTTGCTCAAAATACAAGTCAACGATGAAAGCGAAGTTGCCAGGTTGATCTACTTCTTGATAAGACCCTAAATGTTTCCTAATCTATCGAATTATTCTCTCCTATATCTTTAAAACATGAATTGAAGCGGCGGAATCGCTCAACTCAAGAAACTGCACTCTTATTTAGACCATCTATGGTATTTGGATAAAAAATTGGACAAATTTTCTAACCGATGACAACACAAAAACTTAAAAAATAGAAAGTAGAATAGAGCAAAATAACCTTAAGTACTTATACCAATCGGATGGGTTATCTTGCTCGAAATACAAGCCAACGATGAAAGCAAAGTTGCCAGGTTGATCTGCTTCTCAATAAGACCCTAAGTGTATCCCAATCTTTTGAACTATTCTCTTCTACTATCTTTCAAGCATGAATGGAAGCGGCAGAATCGCTCAACTTAAGAAAACACACTCTTATTTAGATCTCTTTTTGCAAAAATTAATTTAGAGGATAGGTGATGGTTGGTGATTGATTTAGTCAACACATGACAAGGCTTAATTGTTCAACCTAAACTATTGAAACCAAAGAAGGGTTTTGTGGTTTTGTCGCAAGGACAACACACGCTTTTAATCTCGCAAGATCAGGGGTTTTGAGTTGCAACTCCGGGTATTTTCACACGAAAATATCAATTCAATTTAGCAAAATATATCTCTAAAATTCGTGTATTTGGGGCCTTATATAGGCAATGACAAAATCTCTTTCTTTTCTAAAAAGGTAACCTTTAATCCTAGTGAGAGAAAGGTTACAAAACAAAACCTATTACAACTCTATTTGGCTTTCATAATTTTTGCCAAAAGGGAGAAATAAAAGACAAAAATAAAAGTCTTAATTAGAAGGAAAAACTCCATCTATCCTAGTTGAATTAGAATAGACTTACAAAACCTTCTAGTCTACGAAAGTAAAACATAAACATAATAGGAAGAGTCTTTTCTAGCTTCAGTTGGGCTTAGGATATGGCTGGATTTTGTAATTAAGGCTTTAATTCCTTAATCCAATTTAAGCATTTATTCTTGGGCTTCAGTCCACATCTATGTTGCATGCAAGTCTATTATCAAAGAATCTCGTAAAGTTAATGGGATTCGGCCTCCAAGTTGGTAGATGGGCTTGGGCCTATTGTTGGGCTTCTTCAATCACAAGCTGCAAAGCTTCTTGCACCTTCTTTGTCCTATATCTCGTCATAGGCCCAACTGTTAGTTTTCAATATAGAAAAGCTATTGATTGTATGAAAAACAAATATCCACAGTTGACATATCATCTATGTTTCAGTATGACAGTGTTCCATTATATCATAAAACTAGATAACGAGGTGTAGAAAAGCATAGTAGATCTCATTATTGGTTAAAGTATTGATATATAAACAGATGCTCGTAACTGAAATAGTTTGAACATACTATTGGTATAGGTTATCATGTGATTTGGAAATTAGTTTTTCTAGACTAATTAAATCATACGAATGTGCCTGGCGCATATTGAGCACGACCAGTTCGGGTATGCCTGATTATAAAGGGCATGCCTGTGGGTTATCATGTACTTCAGATGATTAGCGACTTCAAGGAGATTGAGGTATTGGGAGGAAAGATTGATGAGGAAACCCAGGATGATATCATATACCAGAACTTGCCTCAAAGTTTTGAGCAGTTACAGTGGGACTATAAAATGAAACATCATGTTTACACTCATTCCAAGCTCTTAGTTGCATTCGTGTCTGCTGAGGACCTCTTCCAAGAGAAGAAGAAAGTTTTAGCCACAGTCGGGCCTTGAAGTTCTTCTGGGCCCAAAGCCAGAAAGAAAAAGAAGAGACCCCAGAAGACTGCTAATCATAAGCCCAAGCTAGAAATTGCCAAGAAAAAAAAGCCGAAAGGCAACTGCTTCAAGTGTGACAAAGGAAGACATTGGCAGTCTAATTGTCCAAAGCTCAGAGGTACAACCATCCTAATCTTAATTACTAAGATATGTTTAGTGGTGATTCCCACAGATACTTAGTGTGTGGATTCAGGAACCACTGATCATGTTTGTAATTCTTTGCAGGGTTTGCCAAGTAACCCAAATGCTTAGAGAGGGCGAGATGGAAGTTTACTTGGGTGACAATATCAGAGTGTCGGTAAAAGTAGTGGTTGTGGCTAGATTTGTTTTCTAAATAATGCTGTAATAGATTTTGAAGAACTGTCTTTATGATCATAGGTTTAGAATAAATTTACTAGATGTTTCTAAACTCTTATTGGATAGTTATAAGTTCATTTTATCTGATAATTCTGTTATTGGAAAGAACGAAAAACTTATATATACCAGTTCATTGATGGACAATCTTTTCTTGATAAAAACTAACTCCCCAGTAGTTCAATGACACTGAGATAAGTAACACATGATTGAATCATAATAAGAGGGAAAAACCGTGTAAAATGAACCAAGCTCGTTTTTGACACATAAGACTAGGTCATATAAACCGTAGTAGAATTCAAAGGTTGGTCAATAATAGGCCCTAAGGCTCATTAGATATTGACAATTACTCAACTTACGAATTTTGCTTGGAGGGTAAAATGACAAAGAAGTTTTTAAGGGTCAAAAAGGTTTTAGAGTTGGTTCATTCTGACTTATGTGGACGTATGATAATTCAGGCCAGAGGTGGTTTACGAGTATTTTGTGATCTTCACAGATTACTACTCGAGGTACGGGTACTTTTACTTGATGCTCCACAAGTCCGAATGTTTTGGCAAGTGCAAAGAGTTTTGGACAGATCTGGAAAACCATCATTGTAAAAGTATTAAGTCATTATGATTCGATAATAGTAGCGAATAACTATCTGGTGAAATTAGGAGCTACTTATCAGAGATGATGATTCAATCCCAATTAGCTGCACCTGGCACATTCTAGTAGAATGGTGTAACACAATAGTGAAACAGAACTCTTATGGAAATGGTTAGATCTCTAATGAGTTATAGTGAGTAGCTCCATTCGTTTTAGAGATATGCCTTAGAAACAGCGGCTTACAATCTAAATCATGTAACATCTAAGTCTGTGCCTTTAACCTCTGTAGAGTTATGGTCGGGGAAAAAGCCCAGTATTAGACATTGCAGAATCTGAGATTCTCCAGCACTTGTGCTTAAGGTAGATATGGACAAGTTAGATGCAAGATTGGAGGTAATGCTGTTTGTAAGATATCCCAGATGAACGAAGGTTGGTTTATTCTATAGTGCTACAAATTAGAAGGTGGTGGTTGATACTAACACTAGATTTTAGAAGATGACTATATTCTAAACGATAAACCAAGTAACAAGATTGTGCTAGAAGAGCTTAAAGGACAGTCTAGAATTCCTTATGCACCAGTATAAGTAGATACATTGTAGAATACTGCACGAGTTATCACAGATAATGCGATTACACAGATGGTGCTTTATCGTAGTGGGAGGGTTGTCAGACAACCCGAAAGGTACATGGGCTTGAAAAAATGTTCAAATTTTAATCCCTGGTGCTCACGAAACAGACCCAGTGTCCGAATGAGCATTGTGTATACCGCAGGCATGATAGAAAGTCAGTGATGTTTCTTGTACTTTATGTAGATGATATTCTTCTTATTGACAACAGTAGGAAGTCATTTTCACACATAAAAGCATAGTCGTTCAAGCGAGTTTGATATGAAGGATTTGGGAAAGGGTGGACATATCCTTGGGATCAAGATTATTTGAGATCGTATGAGATGTTCACAGACACTTTCTCAGGATTTCTACATAGAAATGAATCTGACTTGTTTTAAAATGCATAACTCGAAGAAAAGTTTTCAACTTTTTAGATATGGAGTGCATCTATCTAAGGAGCAGTCTCCTAAGTAGCTAGAATACATGAAGGCAGTTCCTTGTGCATCTGCTGTAGGAAGCCTCATGTATGTTGTGTTGTGTACAGGCTTAGATTTGCTTTACAAATGGCGTAGTTAGCAGATATCAGCGTAACCAAGGAAAAGCTCAAGTATTTGTACAGAATAAAGAACCAAGTTTTGGTCTATCAGGTGCAAGAGCTAGGGTTTACACAGATTAAGGTTTCCAAAGTGATATGGACAAAAGAAATTCTACCTCTGGGTTTGCGTTTACTACGGGGATGGAGCCATAGTATGGCGGAGTGTCATACATAAATGTATGGCAGACTCCACCATTGGGGCTGAATACGTTGCTTCAGAGGTAGCGAAGAAAACCGTGTGGTTCAGGAACTTCCTAGTGAATTTAGATGTGATTCCTGAGTTCTCCAGGTTTATCACAGTTTACTGCGATAACAATAGTGTAGTGGGAAATGTGAAGGAACCACAAATCCAAAAAGTGAGTAAACACATAGAGCGTAAGTACCACTCAATACAATAAATCGTAAAGAGGTGAGACGTGGGTGAAGATAGTATCAATTGACAACCTTGCAGATCCATTCACGAAAACATTGACTGCAAAAGTTTTTCAAAACTAAGCAAAGGGAATAGGAGTTAGATACTTGGCTGAACCTTGATAGTTCTCTAGTTTTTGGTGTGACATTGGAATAAATATATTAAACAAGTTTTTATATTTCAGAGCGTAGCTTTGAGTATTAGTAGGAGATTGTTAGTTTTGAATACAGAAAGCTATTGCTTTTATAAAAAAACTAATATCCACAGTTAACATATCATTTATGTTTCAGTATGACAGTGTTCCATTATATCATAGAACTAGATAACGAGGTGTAGAAAAGCACAGTAGATCTCGTTATTGGTTAAAGTATTGATATATAAAAAGATGCTCGTAACGGAGATAGTCTGAACATGCTACCGGTGTAGGTTATCGTGTGATTTGGGAATTAGTTTGTATAGACTAATTAAATCATATAGATGTGCTCGGGGCATATTGAGCACGACCAATTCGGGATTGAATTAACTTGTACTGATCAACTTAGTTAATTCGATCCTAGTATTCTAATCTCTTAATCCCTGGATTGGGACAGGAATAAGAGTTAGATATAGTATGCTTTGATTTGCCAAAGGGTGCGGTTTTGGTAAGTTGGGTATGCAGTTTTTAGCTTCTTGTGTGTCGTTGCTAGTCGAAAGAATCCATGTATCGGTTCGCCGGGTTGATGGTGCTCTTGAGATGAACTCATAATGTTTATTATACTAAATTTGGCCAGTGGACTTTACGTCCGGTATAATAAGAAAGTCGTGTGGTACTAATCTCGGACACCAAGAAGTCAATGAATTAATTTTTCAGTAAATTGATGAATCGATGAGCACTAAATCTTTGATGTGGGGAGATAGAAGAATAATAAAGTGAGCGCGAAGTAAATTCGTTTTTGAGTGGTAGTTCCATAATTGGTCCGTTAGTGGTATGACTAATTATGCGTTTGACTAATTGACAGAGTTAATTAATTAATTCCAAAGGTTTAATTAATTTAATTGACAAAGTGGGTTATACGAAATAATCCTAAAGGTTCGATTAAATTTAATTAACGAAGAGAATTAAGAAATTAATTTGAAAGGCTCGATTGGAGTTGATTAGTCTAGGGAAGACTAAAGGGTCAACGAAAGTCAAACATTAAGGCCCAACTCAAAAGCCCACTAAGTCTCCCTTGAAGCTCCTATAAATAGCTAAAGATAGGCATTTGAAAATATAAGAAACCTTTGTAGGCAAATTAGCCTTAGAGTGGGAAAGTCAAGCCTAGAGAGAGAACTTCATCTCCTTCTTTGAGATTTCTCTTTTGAAGTTGGTTTGTGATCTTTCTTGTTCGAGGAACTAAGCCCACAATTCTAGAGAATCCAAAGGTCATCGCCGTGTTCCTCGATTTCTTTGCCATTCGGAATTCTTGGATTTGGCCGCCGCGATTTTTTTGGCCAAGAGAAATTTTGACGAAAGGTTCTTTATTTCTTGTGGGCTTTGTGTTTTTGTTGCTTTGATCCTTTGGGTCGTTCCTTTTAGTTCACAAAATTTTAGATATATGAGCAAAAAGCTTACCCATAAGTTTTATTCAGGCGATTTTGGGTTTTCATATTAGAATCAATTTCGGGGGCTAAATCTGTTTTACAGATTTGTGAGTTTCTTGTAGTGGGTTTTTTCGGATTTCTTCATATTGTGCTTTAGTCTTCCCGTGGACATTTGCCCACTCAAATTCGGGATCGTTTGGAGTCATTCGAGGGATTCAAAGTGGTTTTCGCAGCGGGCGGTAAATTTTCTCTTCTTCAACTTTATTTTCTTCTTTTAGTTGTAGATCCACATTTTAGCAGCCCATCTTTTAAGGATTGATAGTTGTTTTTATGAGAATGTGTTGGTGTATGTGCCCATTTAAGGGCTATTTATGTAAATAAACATTGAGGGTTATTTATGTAAATAAGACATTTGTCGTTTGATTGATTATTTATCTGATGAGTTAATTTCATGAGATTATATTCTTGTGCATATTGAATTTCATGAAATCGATCCGCCAAAAGAAACACTCCATTGATTTTTAGATCATGAGTGATTCTTTTGAGTAGTACTCGTACGAGGTTCCTTAGACCAGAAATCACTGCATAGTCTTAGGTGAATTATAGTGTGCTTTGACATATGCCTAACGGGACCGTAACAGGTTGCCAAGTACGGGTATGATTGGGTACACTATGAGTCATGCTAAGGTATGTAGGTAAAGTGATGGGACTACAAGTCTCTTTTAAATGAGAGATGATATCTTGGCCGCTTAATAGTGAACTGAGAAGTGCATGGCCGTGCCCAAGAAATGATAAAGGGTTATCATTTGCTTGATTAAGGTCAGTGTCACATAAGAGGTCAAGTAAAACGTTTAGCTATATAAGGATGATCGGTTCCATGCCTTATGCTAAACTGGATATGAATGTAAAGGACAGTACGTAGTTTACTCGGAAGGTTGTGTTGAATCACCATTTGACCCTCCATTCTGAATTGTGTAGTCATTATGTCTTGCTAGAGACCACTAATGATTTATGGATTAATTAATGAGATTAATTTATTCATTGTCAATTTGGAATGGGCCTACAGGATCGCACATAAGAGAGTTGATGATTTAGAATTAAATTGCCTGTAATAAGTATAAGAGTTATGCTTAAATAGATAATATTTAATTAAATGGTTTAATTAAATATTATTGAAGAGTTTTATGGTATTAATTAAAAGTTAATTAATTACCTGGGAGGAATTGAGTTGGGCTGACAAATTAATGGACCTAATTGTGATTTAAGGTTCTTGACCCATCAGCCTGATCCATGGGTCAATTGGTTGATCCATTGTGTTGGTTAAACCCAACTCAGTAAATAATTATTAACTAATTAATTAATATTAATTTACTATTACAGATAAGTCTGTACTCTTTTATAAAAGAGCAAAGGTATCTGTGTGCCGAGGGGATTTTTTAATTGATTTTCTTGCTTTGAAACGTGTGAAAATATTTTGAGAAAAACTTCTCTCGCTCTCTTCCAAATTTCTTCCAGAGAAAAATGTTTTCTCTTTTACAGGCAATTTTGGCTAGCACCGGTTCTGAGAGACACCAGTGCAAGAACGTAGAGGCAATTCGTGTGAATTGTTTGGTGGTGAACGCAATCTTCCCAAGGGATCCAGGCGACGAGCGCAACCGATTATGCGTCGAGGGTAAGACCTGATTCCATAGAATTTAGGCTATTCTGTAGCATAATTTAGGAAATTATGCATGCCTATGATTTAACAGTGGTATCAGAGCGAGGTTTAATTTTGTTTTGATTAAAATTGTTTTAATTAAAACCAAAGATGGAAATCGGGTCTAAGAAAATTTTTTATTCAAAAACCATTTTGAAAAGATTTTCTGGGTTTCCAAAACCCGCTTCGCCGGGAAAAAAAATATTTTCGTTTTGTGGTTTTGAAAGCCGCTTGCGGGTATGGATGTCGGGGAAATGTTCCTCGCGCAGGCTACTTCATCGTGGCCGGGGAAATGTTCCTCGCACCACGGTGAAACGAAGTGACGGAAATCGTTTTAGTCGGGTTCCTCGCGCCGACGGAGTTTTCGAAGGCCGGTCGCGAGTTTCATTTTCCTTAATCGTTCAATGAGTCGCCGAGGTCGACTTTGATTCGATCGGGGTCAGACTGGGGCGAAGAGACGACGTCCGGTGCTGCGAACAGTGCCGGAATAGGCGAAGAGTTCTCCGGAAAGGAGGACGGACGCCGGCTGCGGGAGTAGGGGAAGAAAGGAACGAGGTGGCCGGGGGGGGAGCTGACGCCCTAATTGGGCTGAAAAGACCAATTTGCCCCTGCCGCACTCCATAATCCCAAAAAATGCCAGCGTTTAAAGTTGTTTTAAAATTTTGCAAAACAACCCCAGCAGGTTTTAAACTTTAAAACCCTAGCCCAAGAATTTTGTTAAATTACGAATTTGCCTCAAAATTTTTCAAAAAATTTAATTTTTCTGAATTTTAAATTTTGATAAAATTTTAATTTATGATTTAGGATAAATTAAAAGAGATTATCAGATTTTAAATAGGATTAGATTTAAATTTAATTCTTATCCTATAAAATTTTAAAATTCAGAATTTTGAATAATTATCTTAATAAAATTAGGATAATTAGAAATATTAAAATTTTAAAATTTGAAAGATTATCTTAATATTAGATAATTAGATGAATAAATAAAATAATTAATTAATAATATTAGTTAATTAATTAGTATGATTTATTTAATCATTTTTCGAAATAATGTGTTATTTGAAGTGTTTAAATAATTGCACACATTATTGGTATGTTGATTAAAATGAATGAACATGAGATTGATTAAAATTGATTATGACACGATCAATTTTGATAGTGTAAGAGTTACACATTCCCTAATTAAATGATTCGGCTTAATTAAAATTGGCTTGTATGAAATATATGCATTTGTGTGTTTTTATATGCATGAATTGGGCTTAAAATTTATTATTTTAATTTTGGGGCCTGCGAGCCATTTTGAATTTGGGTCTGCGTGCCTATTAAATCATTATGTAATAGTTAGGCCCAAGAGAGGAGGTTCCGAAGGAGTCCATGGTAGAGCCCAGGAACGAAAGTCCAAAATGGAGGCCCAAAAGAAGTTTTTTTTTTTTTTTTTTCTTAAAAGCCCTGTAATAGATTAGAGCCCAATTCATCGCATTTTCACAATTTTATATTTTGTGAATGAATGAAAATGACAATGCATGTTAAGCCGTTCAAAATATAAAATCCCTAAATACCTAAGTCTAAAGTTGCTTCCATACTTGGGGGCTCGTCAAATCGTCGAACGTCCGGCGGACTTGGAGAGTCCAAGGGCCTCAGATTTTCTTCGCGAGGCGAGTTCTCATGTAATAAAAGCCCAACTTTACTCACTACCACTATAGTGTGAAAAACTGTTTGGGCTAGCCCAACTTTACTCACTACCACAATAGTGTGAAAAACTGTTTGGGTCTTTATTGATATGAGGCTTCAAGGGATGGTTTGACTTAGGAAAATTGGTCCTAGTTGACCCGATAAGTTGACTACGATTGATTTTGCAATGATAAGATGGTGTCAAACATTTGGAATGTTCATCCTATCTCCGAAAAGTTGCATAGTGATGTAATTGGAAATCGTTAAATTACATAGGGATGTGATTTGAACGTTGCCTACCAAAAGAGCCCAATCCCTATGATACTTGCCAAAGCAAGACTGGGGTTGACTCTCTGTGGATTTTCGGCCCACAATCTAGCACCAACACAAAATTTTTTGGGATTTCAATTTTGGCTATTGTGGAAAATATTTTAAAACTCATTCTAATGTTTTGCATCTTTCTTTTGTAGAAATGACATCTACTTGCACTAATGTCACATCTAATCTCACTCTAAGAAGCATTTTGGACATAGAAAAACTTGTTGGTCCAAACTTCTTAGATTGGGAAAGAAACTTGAGAATTGTTCTCAAACAAGAAAGGAAGCTAAATATCTTAGACGCTGCCTTATCTGCACCACCTGTAAATGCTATGGCCTGTTCAAAGAGCATGGGAAAAGTTGAAAAGCGATTCCGATGACGTGACATGCCTGATGCTCGCGACTATGTTAGGCGAGCTTCAGAAGCAATTCATGAATGCGGAAGCGTTCCAAATTTATGTGTCACTAATGGAAATGTTCCATGAACAAGCCCGTAACGAAAGGTTGGTTACGATAAAAGCATTGATATCGTGCAAGATGGCGAAGGGTTCGTCAGTAAGCACGCATTTGATCAAGATGAAGGCATATATTGATTAAAGAGATTAAATGTGCCTCTTTCTAGAGAGTTAGCCATTGATATCATCTTGGCTTCACTGCCTGATGATTACAATGACTTTGTGGTGAACTACAACATGCATAACATGGAGAAGACGATTCCTGAGCTCCATGGAATGCTTAAAAATACTGAGCAAACCCTTCGGAAGGCAACTCCAGTACTTGTTGTAGAAAAAGGTAACAACAACAAAAAGGAAGTTTAAGGGCAAGGCAAAGGTTGCTGAAAACAAGAAGCCTCACAGTAAGACTGCTCCTAAGGCTCAGCCTCAAGCTCCTCCTACTAAGATGAATGCTCAGAAGGATGCGGTATGCTTCCATTGCAATCAAAGGGGGCATTGGAGAAGAAACTGCAAGATCTTCCTTGAAGAGAAGAAACAGAATCCTTCGGCTTCAGGTATCTTTGTTATTGAAATTAATCTTTCTATGTCCACCTCATGGGTATTAGATACCGGATGCGGGGCTCACATTTGTACTAATGTGCAGGGACTCAGAAATAGAAAGATGACAATGAAAGGCGAAGTAGATCTCCGAGTGGGCAACGGTGCAAGAGTTGCAGCTGTTGAAGTTGGAGATTACACTTTGTCTTTGCCTTCCGGTTTACACATTGTTTTAGAGAATTGTTATTATGTACCTACTATGAGTAGGAATATTATTTCAATTTCTTGCTTTGATATTAAAGGATTTTGTTTTATTATTGGTAATAATTCGTTATCTTTATATCAAAATTATGTTTTATACGGAGTTGCAAATTTGTGCAACGGCCTATACATCTTGGACTTAATCCAAGAGAAACTGGTTTATAACATTGAAAAGAAAGCCAAATTAATTCAATCTGATTTAAGTCCAACATATCTGTGGCATTGTCGTTTAGGCCATGCAAATGAGAAGTGAGTTCAAAGACTTCACAAGGATGGAGTGCTTGGGTCATTTGATTTCGAATCATATGGCACATGTGAACCCTGTTTGTAAGGCAAAATGACGAAGAGTCCTTTCAACAAGAAAGGCGAGAGGACTAATGAGCTATTGGCTCTAATGCATACAGATGTATGTGGACCAATGAGCACACAAGCCAGAGGTGGATTTGAATACTTCGTAACTTTTACCGATGACAATAATAGATATGGTTATGTCTACTTAATGAGGTATAAAAGTGAAACTTTTGAAAAGTTCAAAGAGTTTAAAAACGAAGTAGAAAATCAGTTGGATAGAAGGATCAAGGCTATTCGCTCCGATCGGGGAGGTGAATACCTAAGTGATGAGTTTGATGGTTATTTAAAACAGTGTGGAATTGTTTCACAGCTGACTCCACCAGGAACACCTCAATGGAATGGTGTATCCGAGAGGAGGAATCAGACCTTATTAGTTATGGTTCGATCTATGATGGGCCAAGCGACTCTTCCTATGTCCTTTTGGGGTTATGCCCTCCTTTCAGAAGCCTACTTACTAAATCGTATTCCATCTAAGGCAGTAGATAAGACTCCATATGAGATGTGGATGGGTCAAAAACCCTATATGTCCTATCTACGAGTTTAGGGTTGTCAAGATCATGTAAAGCGTTTACAAAGTAATAAGCTTGAACCTAAAACTGACAAATGCCTGTTTGTGGGATATCCTAAAGAAACTAAAGGATATCAATTCTACAATCCAACTGAGAACAAAGTGTTTGTTGCTCGAGGAGCCACTTTCTTAGAGAAAGATTTTCTCTACAAGAAAGACAGTGGGAGTAGAATAAATCTTGAAGAGGTTCAAGACCCACAAGAAAATGTAGAACCATCTACAGAAACTCAGATGGAAGTTGGCATGGAAACTCATGAGGATGAGTGACCAGAGTCAACAACACAAGGACCTAGGAGGTCTGGTAAATCTCGTCATGAACCTGAGAGATACGGATTTCTCGTAACTGACAATCAAGATTTGATCTTGGTGGAGCCTGATGAGCCCACGACCTACAGACAGGTTTTAGAAAGTCCAGATTCAGATAAATGGTTACAAGCCATGGAATCTGAAATGTAATCCATGAGGGACAATAAAGTGTGGACTTTGATTGACCCTCCTGCCCAGGCAAAGGTTGTCGAATGCAAGTGGATTTACAAGCTAAAACCTGGCGGGATCTTCAAGGCATGACTAGTGGCGAAATGTTTCAGACAGACTCATGGTATTGACTATGATGAAACTTTTTCCCCTGTCGTGATGCTCAAGTCCATTAGGACAATACTTGCCATAGCTGCATATTATGACTGTGAGATATGGCAGATGGATGTAAAGACGGCTTTCCTAAATGGAAACCTACTTGAGGATGTTTACATGAAACAACCCGAGGGATACATCGATCAAAAGCATCCTAATCGAGTATGTAAGCTTCAGAGGTCTATTTACGGGCTAAAGCAAGCATCTCGAAGTTGGAATCTTCATTTTGATGAGGCAGTAAAAGGTTACGGCTTTATAAAGAATGAAGATGAGCCTTGTGTTTACAAGAAGATTAGTGGGAGCAAGAATGTTTTTCTTGTCCTGTATGTGGACGACATCCTGCTCATAGGAAATGACATTCCCATGTTGAAAGATATCAAACAATTGTTGGGGAGTGTATTTTCTATGAAAGACTTAGGAGAAGCCGAAATGATACTGGGTATCAAAATCTATAGAGATAGATCTAAGAGGCTTCTAGGACTAAGTCAAGAAGGGTACATAGACAAAATATTGAAGAGGTTCAATATGTCTAACTCTAAGAATGGTATGGTACCGTTCAGACTTGGCATTCTCTTGAAGAAGAACCAAGGTCCTTCAACAAGAGAGGAGTGGGATACAATGAGTAGAGTCCCATATGCTTCGGCAATAGGATCTATCATGTATGCCAAGTTGTGTACCCGCCCAGATGTCGCACATACACTAAGCATGACTAGCAGATACCAACAAGATCCAGGAATGGCTTATTAGACTGCAGCAAAGCAATCCTAAAGTACTTACGAAGGACTAAAGGATTGATGCTAGTGTATGGAGGACAAGAACAGCTCATCGTAAGGTTATACTGATGCTGCTTTCCAGACAGATCAAGATGACATGAAGTCATAATCAGGTTACGTGTTTAACCTGAATGGCAGTGCAGTGAGTTGGAAAAGCTCAAAGCAAGATACAACAGCCGATTCTACAACAGAATCTGAGTACATTGTTGCATCAGATGCTGCAAAGGAAGCTGTTTGGCTGAGAAAGTTCGTGTCAGACATCGGAGTGATAACGAGTATCCAATATCCGATAAAACTTTTCTGTGACAATAACGGGGCCATCGCACAAGCTAAGGAGCCTCGGTCACACCAGAAAACCAAACACATACTCAGAAGGTTTCACCTTATCCGAGAGATCATTGATCGAGGAGATATGAAAGTATGCAAAATAGGGTCAGACGACAATGCAGTAGATCCTCTCACAAAAGCTCTACCGCAGTCAAAGTTTGATAGACCTGTAATTGAGCTTGGTCTTAAACAGTTTAGGACATAGCCCTTCAACCGGCAAGTGGGAGATTGTTGGTGTATGTGCCCTTTTGAGGGCTATTAATGTAAATAAACATTAAGGGTTATTTATGTAAATAAGACATTTGTCGTTTGATTGATTATTTATCTGATGAGTTAATTTCATGAGATTATATTCTTGTTCATATTGAATTTCATGAAATCGATTCGCCAAAAGAAACACTCCATGGATTTTTTGATCATGAGTGATTCTTTTGATTAGTACTCGTACGAGGTTCCTTAGACCAGAAATCACTGCATAGTCTTAGGTGAATTATAGTGTGTTTTGACATATGCCTAACGAGACTGTAACAGGTCGCCAAGTACAGGTATGATTGGGTACACTATGAGTCACGCTAAGGTATGTAGGTGAAGTGACAGGACTACAAGTCTCTCTTAAATGAGAGATGATATCTTGGCCGCTTGATAGTGAACTGAGAAGTGCATGGCCATGCCTAAGAAATGATAAAGGGTTATCATTTGCTTGATTAAGGTCAGTGTCACATAAGAGATCAAGTAAAACGTTTAGCTATATAAGGATGATCAGTTCCATGCCTTATGCTAAACTTGATATCAATGTAGAGGACAGTACGTAGTTTACTAGGAAGGTTGTGTTGAATCACCATTCGACCGTCCATTATGAATTGTGTAGTCATTATGTCTTGCTAGAGACCACTAATGATTTATGGATTAATTAATGAGATTAATTTATTCATTGTCAATTTGGAATGGGCCTACAGGATCGCACATAAGAGAGTTGATGATTCAGAATTAAATTGCCTGTAATAAGTATAAGAGTTATGCTTAAATAGATAATATTTAATTAAATGGTTTAATTAAATATTATTGAAGAGTTTTATGGTATTAATTAAAAGTTAATTAATTACCTGGGAAGAATTGAGTTGGGCTGACAAATCAAGGGACCTAATTGTGAATTAAGGTTCTTGACCCATCAGCCTGATCCATGGGTCAATGGGTTGATCCATGGTGTTGGTTAAACCCAACTCAGTAAATAATTATTAATTAATTATTATTTAATTAATTAATATTAATTTACTATTACAGATAATCTGTACTCTTTTATAAAAGAGCAGAGGTATCTGTGTGCTGAGGGGATTTTTTTAACTGATTTTCTGGTTTTGAAACGTGTGAAAATATTTTGAGAAAAACTTCTCTCTCTCTTTTCCAAAATTCTTCCAGAGAAAAACGTTTTCTCTTTTACAGGCAATTTTGGCTAGCACCGGTTCTGAGAGACTCCAGTGCAAGAACGTAGAGGCAATTCGTGTGAATTGTTTGGTGGTGAACGCAATCTTCCCAAGGGATCTAGGCGGTGAGCGCAACCGATTACGCGTCGAGGGTAAGACTTGATTCCATAGAATTTAGGCTATTCCGTAGCATAATTTAGGAAATTATGCATGCCTAAGATCCAACAGAATGTTCGTGGGTCTTCATTTGGTGTTTGGATTTAATGTTTTTATGCCATTTATGCTTAAAGATTATGTCTTTAGCTTTGGATGTTGCCCATTTGATATCTATGAATGTTCTTATGTTGATTTCTCGATATTTTTCTTTATTGGTTGTTCATCTACATGGGTTTTAGTTGATTTGTGTGTTGGTGAAGCTTTGTTTACATCATGTCAGGCGGAAGGTCTTTGATTTGTTAATGACCATAGCTCCAGCCGTAATGTTATGCATAACACATCAAAAGGCGTCCAAGCTTGTGGGTTGATGAATCCCGTAGTTCATGGTGATGGCCATAGCCCAGGACTTGGTGTTAGGCATAACTCCCATAAGTCGGGGCTCGTGGGTCAACTGGATGATCGACGTTTTGGCCAATAACCATGAACATAGCAAAGGCATTATACGATTAACTAAAAGGGGATTAACTTCAGATTCTTAGGGATCATGTGTGAGAAGTTCATCAAGACACCATGGACACATTTCTAGGGGTTTGGTTCAAGTTTCTCCCTTACCCGAAAATATTTGGTTAAGTAAAGAGGTAGGAAGTTGAGGATCGTATTTCGATGTGTGACACATCAAGCAAGGAACTAGGAGCATTCCTCGGTCCAGTGTGTCTCAAAACTTTCCATGTTTTTGACTTGACTAAATTCTCCCTTCACTTTATCCGCACCTACTATCCTTTGGGTAGTAGTTAGATTAGGATTTTCATTTTTCTTTATTTTCTTTGATATTTCCCTGTTTCTTTATTTTGTAGAAGAACCACCTAAACCTAAATACAATAACAAATGCAATGTGCTCTCCGTGGTTCGACACCCTCACTACATACGACAAAATTTGTGGTCCTTTATTGTGTTAATAAGGGTTTTATTTGTGTGTGTATTTTTAACACATCACTTTTTGGCGCCATTGTCGGGTAGCCATTTGTGTTTGTTTTTGTGTTTAAGTGGAATGGTGTATTTTTCTTTTTCTGCATTATTTAATGTTTTCCTTTTTTTCTCTTTTGTATAGAAAAATTTGAAAATCCAAAAACATTGAAAAATTTTGAAAAACCCATAAAAATCAGAAAATTTAAAAATGCCAAAAAGATGTAAATAAATGTATATTCTCTTTTCGCCTATTTTCTTTTCTTGAGATGAGTTAGTATTTGGTTGGAATTGATCTTTACAGTTTAGGCATTCTATTGAGGTAAGGAAGATGTGTTTGGTTTAAGAATCATAAGATATGCTATATTGCTAAATTCTTAGACTTCCATGCCTTGTTTACTCTTATGGAATGTAGGTTATTATTCTACCAATTACTACATTCATCTTTTGTGAATTATATCTGGTCCTCTTAGAATTATAATGAGGATTTGCTTCGTGATGTTTAGGTGATGGGAGGAACGTGCTTCAAAGTCCATTTATTTATTCTCTTCCTTCTTATCTAAATCATTTTGTGCTTCATTGTTTATATTCTCACATATCATTCCTTGGGAGCTAAGGTATGATTCACTTTTTTCTCTCAATTCTTAGTTTTGTGTTGCGGATGTGATATTGGATTGGATGGTATAGTACAACCTGGGCTTGCTGTTTTGAATTGTTTAAAATTCTCAAGCCAAGCATGTTACATTACTATTTTGTGTTTCATTTGCATAACATGCATGCTATGTGTTCGGTGAAATGCCTAAGAAAGCAAATTGCTCCAATCGAATGGAAAATGGAGAGAATGTTGTACTCATGGTCTTTGAATGTTCAGCACACTTGTTATGCTGGAATGTAATTAGTTGCACACATATCCTACAAGCTCTCTAGGCCTTTCTTGTAGGTGTGGAACATTGCAAGCTTCTAATGCTATTCTAGTGTATCAAGTGCATCTACGAGCCTCCCTATTCATTATCTCCCGTTCACTAAACTATAGAGAAAAGAGAAGTTTTCATTTCATTTTTATTTTTTTATTATAAATTTTAATGTATACATTTTGTGTACGTGCTTGATTGTGAATATGTTAAGCATACTTTTTATATACTATGTGTACGTGACTGTAATTGTATATAATGAGCATAATTTTTCTTTTAGATTTCTTTTATTTTTCTTTAAGTATGTATGGGCTGAAGCATTGAGGGTATTTGGTTGTCATAGTTGATATTTAAATATTTATGGGTGTTGTACGAAAATTATGAATTATGTTTGTTAGATGTGCTACTAATTCTTACTGAATACACATGTGTCTTTAGCCATTATTCTTATTCGAACTCTTTGTCATCTACATTATACTTTTCTTTTCACCTTTTTTAGCAAGAACTGTGGTTAAAAGCTTAATAGTGATAAAGCAAGTTCATGTACTTTACTGTTGTGGCAAAAGCACATGCATACACATAGAGAGCCATTTGACAAGTATACATATAGACACCCTAGCTTTGTTTATGCCACTTTTATCTTCCTAACTCACACTTAATGTCTTGCTCTTTTTACCCCACCTATGTTGAGATGGTTAGTATATTAAGGAGAATGTACAGTTTAGTGCGGGGGAAGTTTAGTCATCAAGCAATCCTTTGAATGTCTTATATTCAAATTGTGGATGATTTGTTCACATGTTCAAAAACAGCTCCTCTTTACGGAAATTTTTCCAAACATGTGTCTTGAGCATCATTTTTGTGATACTTTGGCATGATTGACTTGGATCTCAATTCCCATTTGGGGATGTGTGGTATGGGTTTGTATCCATTTTGAGCATTCTAGAATTAATCACAAGTGTCCTCAATGTCTTGTGAGCATGAATTTGAGCCTAATGGCATCTTTTGATTTCTTGCTCATTCTCTTTGTTGTGTGATTGTCTTGTTGATGAAAATGATCTGAGGCTTGGCTTGTGTATGCATGTCATTACTACTTGAGTTTGTGACATATTGAGATGACAAAGGCACCTAGTAAACCCCTTGTGTTATTCTTTCTTTGTTTTCTACACCCGAACATCAAATTCCTTTAGGATTGACCCCTTTGAGCCTTTACTAATCTTTGTTTTCTAGCACCTATATTAAGCCCCTAAACCTTTCTTTTCTTGCCTTATACATTTGTGAAACCCCCGAAGTTGCTTAGTTGTGGTTTGAACGCTAAAATGGCTAATGTATGTTATATGGATTCTTAGTGTGTTGTATATATTATGTGAGTTTTCTTTAGTGCAGAAAAATAGAAAATTGGAAAAGTGAGAGAATTTTAAGCTCTGTACCTCCATGCAAAAACAAAATGAAAAAATAGTAGCTTTAAATGAGGAAGTGAGGAACTTTCAAGCCCTGGACCCTCATATCTATGTGTTGTAAAAGAATCCAAAAAGAAAGCCTCCAATGAAGTGTTTGAATTATGGCTAGGTGCTTTGGATTGTAAACCTCCATTTCTACCCTATGACCTAGTTTATACCATAAACCCTTCTCTACTTGTTCTCACCCAACAAAATCCTAATTGCCTAAACACTTGAGTGCATGAGAGAAATCCTTAGTGTGAGGGTGATTGGCTTTATTGAGTGCTCTTTGTTGATATATTCTCATTCCATACAATCTCTTTTATCCTTGGTGAGATCCTTTGATCACAAATGCTTGGTATCTGTTTTTAAATGTTGAGAATGCTTGAGATAGACTAATGATCGGAGCTAAGGATTTATGATCGTCCACCATGTGAATTTTGACATTTTGGGTTGACTTTGCTGAGGACATGCAAGATTTTAGTGCGTGGGAGTGGTGTAACCCAAATTCATCACGTTTTTATAGTTATTTTAAACATGATTCTTACATAAGTTGCATACATTTTGGAGGACAAAGTGCCTATTTGTGCTTAATTTTCAATAAATGCAATCTCATGTATGTCATGTGTATTTTGTAGGAAAATAGTGAAGCTTGGGTCACATCTAGCTCAATTGGATGCATAAGAGAAAATTAAGAAATTGGGATGCAATAAGGGCCAAAATTGCACTGAAATGTAACAAGAAAAAAAAAGAAGTATCTAAATGCTGAAGAGTCCACAGCACTCCAGAGGAACCCGAAGGCTGAAGAGTCCACAGTAATCCAAAATACTGTGGACGTGTGAAGTGGGCAGTACGCTGGAGTGTCCACATTCCAGAGTGCCATGGATGCTCCAGACTACTGAGAGCACAGGTTGTGACTTTTTTTAATTATAAAATGGCCCCAAAACTTCTCCTTATTGAACCATAACCCCAGTTAGTCAAGCCCCTATAAATACTACATTTTGTACAAATTTTAGGTTATCTTGGATGGATTAGCCTCCTTGATCCTAAGGTTTTTCTCCCTGGTAAGATTTTCTTTTCTTCTACTTTATTTTATTCTTGTAGTTGTAGATCCACATTTTAGCAACCCATCTTGTAAGGATTGATAGTTGTTTATATTAGAATGTTCATGGGTCTTTATATGGTGTTTGGATTTAATGCTTTCATGCAATTTATGTTTACAGATTATGTCTTTAGCTTTGGATGTTGCCAAATTGATATCTATGAATGTTCTTATGTTTGATTTCTTGATATTTTGCTTTATGGGTTTTTAACCTACATGGGATTTAGTTGATTTGTGTGTTGGTGAAACTTTGTTTGCACTATGTGAGGCCGAAGCTCCTTGATTTGTCAATGGCCATAGCTCCAGGCGCAGTGTTAGGCATAACACATCAAAATACGTCAAAGCTTGTGGGTTGATGAATCCCGTAGTTCACGTTGATTGCCATAGCCCAAGACTTGATGTTAGCCATAACTCCCATAAGTCGAGGCTCGTGGGTCAACTGGATGATCGATGTTTTGGCCAATAACCATGAACATAGCGAAGGCATTATATGATCAACTAAAAGGAAATTAACTTCAGATTTTTAGGAATCATATGCGAGGAGTTCACTAGGACACCATGGCGACATTTCTAGGGGTTTGGTTCAAGTTTCTCCCTTAACCGAGAATATTTGGTTAAGTCAAGAGGTAGGAAGTTGAGGATCATAGTTCGATGTGTGAGACATCGAGCAAGGGACTAGGAGCATTCCTCGGTCTCGTGTGTCCCAACACTTTTCATGCTTTTGACTTGACTAAATTCTCCATTCACTTTATCCTCGCCTACTATCCTTTGGGTAGTAATTAGGTTAGGATTTTCATTTTTCTTTCTTTATTTTTCTTTGATATTTCTCTTTTTCTTTATTTTCTAGAATAAGCATCTAAACCTAAACACAATAATAATTACAATGTGCTCTGTGGTTCGACACCCTCGCTACATACGACAGGATTTGTGGTCCTTTAGTGTGTTAAAATGAGTTTTATTTGTGTGTGTATTTTTAACACATCACTACTCAAAACTAACCTTATTCCCAATCTGCTATATTGTATGCTTTGTGAATACTTGCTAGTTTAAAGTTTATGCTTTCCTGCCCAATAATCAAAAGAAAATTAAATTCTTACAAGGCTTAGTTGCTCTCTGTGGGATCGACACCTAAAGTACTGCACGACGGGGATTGGAATCCCTTAGTGTGGAAATTATATTTTTATTTTGTAATGTTTTTTGCACTCCACTTATATGTTTTAATGTCTTATACACGTGGGAATTGCAGGTCAAGGTTCCAGAATAGCCTTTTTATCACCAAAATCTTGCCAAAAAATGTCAAAATATGAAAATGGTGATTTTGGTTCACCCTAAGATCATTTGGGATGAAGAAAATAGAAGGAAGAAATTGTTAGTTTTAAATACTGAAAAGCTTTGCTTGTATGAAAAATTATTTCTCAGTTGCATATCGATTGTGTTTCAGTATTATAAATTGTCCCTGTATATCATATATCTAGATGATAAGGTGCTGGGTGTAGCACAGTAGATCTTATCATTGGTTAAATTTATGATATATAAATAACGCTCGTAACTGAGACAGTTTGGATATATTGTCAATTTAGGTTATTGTATAATTCATAAAATTAGTTTGTCTAGACTAATTGAATTATACGGATGTGCCCAGGGCATATTGAGCAGGACCTATTTAGGATCGAATTAACTTGTACTGATCTTCGTAGTTAATTCGAACCTTATATTCTAATATCTTAATCCCTAGACTAGAGCGAGCATGAGAGTTAGACATAGTGTACTTTGATTTGCCAAAGAGTGCGATCAATTGAGGCCTAGATCTCGGTAAGTTGGGTATGCGTGTTTGACTTCTTATTGTGTCATTGCTTATCGAAAGGAAACTATGTACCGGTACGTCCGGGGTGATGGTGCTCCCAAGATGAGCTCGTAAGGATTATTATACTAAACCCGGCCGGTGGACTTATGTCCGGTATAATAAAAAGGTCGAGTGGTACTAATCTCAGATAACAAGAAATTGATTAATTTATTTATCAGTAATTAATAAATTGACGAGCATTATATCTTTGAGTGTGCGCGAAATAATTTTGTTTTTGCGCAGTAGTTCCATAATTAATTCGTTAGTGGTACGATTAATTATGAATTGGATTAATTGGCAAAGTGGATTAAATAAATATTTATCCTTAGGTTAATTAATATTTAATTGACAAAGTGAGTTACGAAATAATCCTTGGGTCGACTAGTATTTAATTGATGAAGGGGATCGAGAAAATAATCGTTGGGCTAATTAAGTATTGACTAGTCTAGTGAGGACTAAGAAAAGTCAATTAAATCCAATTAGTAAGGCCCAACTCAAAAGCCCACTAGGTCTATTTTGAAGCTCCTTATAAATACATAATGTCTTGACATTCAAGACATAAGAAACTTGAGAGGCAAGACTTTCTTATAGAGAGAATGAGAAATCTAGAGACAGAACTTCATCTTCTTCGAAGATCTTTCTCGAAGTCGATTTTGATCCTTTTACCTCGAAAAATCTCAGCCTAAACATTGGATCAAGTTGCTGTCTAGTTTTTATTTGCTGCCCAGTTTTTATTTGTTGTCCGTTTTCACCATTTCCGGTGCGGCTACTGAGTCCGGTGACCCATTTCCGGCGATTGCTCCTGCCGCGCTGATCCATGGCTTTAATCGTCGTTCATCATGTCTTGATCGCGGCTGGTGAAAGATTATCTGCCCGAGCCCAGTCAAAAATTCAATTTCGTGCCATGCATTCCAGAATCAGAACTCTTGACCAAGCCTACACTCTAGCACAATCGCTATTCCAATCCTTGCTTGAAATAACATTGCGCATGATCTTAGCTTCTATTGTTTGATTTGCCACAAAACATTAAATTCCTAATTAAAGCAGAAGTTTAAGAATTACCTCTTGAAGCGTGTCGTTAGGTGATTCACTTGTATGACTCAAGACTAGCTCGTACGTCAATGAACTAACGAACCAACGATCAGCAATCACCACAATCACCGGAGAAAAACCAGTGCTGCCTACGCTTATAGTCCACGCGCCGCCAACCAACTCCACGTGCCACCTAAGCCTACTCCACACGCCACTGAACTCGTAGGAAGAAATTCGGCCGCCGACTAAAGAAGTAGTACCGCCGGGCTCTGAGGGAGAATTCTTCTTGAAGTCTCTCTCTAGGATTTTTCTCTCTAGTTTCTTGAATTATGAAACTATAGAACTGTGTATGTGAATTCCTAATTTCTTGTCTATATATAGAGTTACAAGAGAAACCCCAAGTTAGTTTAAGATTGGCCTTCCAAATGGGTTTAGGATTATTAATTAGTTTCCAAATCCAATTCGGTTCTAAATCTAATAGGATTTCCAAATCCAAATAGATTTCCTAATCTCTAGGATTTCCTAATTCTAATTGAACTTTGAGACTTAATTAATTAATTAATTAATTCTACTTTGTTAATTACTTAATTAACGCTTAGGAATAATTAATTAAATAATTAATTCTACTTTATCAATTAACTCACTACATAATTAATCATACCACTAACGGGTTAATTATGACACTACCATCCTACACCAGAATTGCTTTTGGAACAACTAAATTAATTGTTCTTTAATCTCCACACATCAAAGATATTGTGCTTGTTAATTTATTAATTTATTGATAAATAAATTAATTAACTTATTATAATCCGAGATTAGTACCACTCTACCTTTTTACTATACCGGACATAAGTCCATCGGCTGGGTTTAGTATAATAAACATAACAAGCTCATCTTGAGAGCACCATCACCCCGGACGCACTGGTACATGGTTTCGTTTCAACAAGTAACAGCACACCAAGCAATCAAACACGCGCACCCAACCTACCGAGACTATTGGTCTTAAGTGACCTCACACTTTGGCATATCAAAGTACACTATGTCCAATCCTCATATCTGCTCAAGTTTAGGGATTAAGAGATAGAATACTAGGAATGAGTAGTCTATTAAATTAGTACAAGACAATTCATCCTAAATGGTCAAGTTTAATATGCCCCGAGCATATCTATATGATTCAATTAGTTTAGATAAACTAATTTTTGAATCTCATAATAACCTAAACCAACAGTGTGTCCTAAACTATTTCGGTTACGAACCTCATTTATATATTATGTTTTTTAACCAATGATGAGATCTACTATGCCACACAAGACACCTCATCATCTAATTACATAATATAAATAAACGACATATGTAAAACATATAAACAATTTAACTAAAACATTTAATCGATATATAAAACTGGGAAATAGTTTAATACAAGCAAAGCTTTAGTATTCAAACCCAACAATCTACCACTAATACTTAAGCTGCACTTTGAGTATAAAACTACATTAATCGTACAACTATAATAATATCTTGAAAAACAATCATGGCTCTATTAAGTATCTGATCCCCATGCCCTCCACGTGAGCCTCAAAGACTTTTGCAATCAATGTTTTCGTGAATGGATCTATAAGGTTATCTTCCAATGCTATCATTACCACAACCACGTTTTCCCTCTTGACGATATTTGCAAGCGAGGAATCACGTCTAAGTTTACTAGGAAGTATTTGAGCAATACTGCTTCTTTCACTGCCTCTATTACTGCAATGTATTTAGCCTCCATGTTAGAGTCTGCCATGCATTTCTGCTTGACACTTTCCCAAAACTATAGCTCCACTTCCTAAAGTAAACACATACCCTTAGGTAGACTTGCCCTTATCCCTATCACCTTGGAAATCTGAATCTGTGTAACCTCGGGGCACAAGCTCAAGCGCTTGATAGACCAAAACTTGGTCTCTTGTTCTGCGCAAATACTTGAGAGTGCATTTTACTGCCTCCCAATGAGATTTCTCGGGCTTACTCTAATATCTGCTTACAATGCCAACGACATAACAGATATCAGGCTTCGTACACAACATCGCATTCATAAGACTTCCTACTGCCGAGGCATAAGGAACTGTCTTCATGGCTTCTATCACCTCAACAGTCTTAGAAGACTGTTGTTTAGATAGATGCACTCCGTGTTTGAAAGGTAGAAAACCATTCTTGAAGTTCTGCATGTTAAAATGACCCAGAATCATATCTATATATGAAGCTTAAGAAAGCGTTAGTGCACGTTTCCTACAATCTTGAATTATCTTGATCCCAAAGATATCTCCCGCCTCTCATAAGTCTTTCATATCAAACTGTTTGGACAGCCATGTTTTTACGTCTGATAACACTTTCTTATTATTTCCAATCAGTAAATTGTCATCTACGTAAAGCACAAGAAACACCACCGTGTTTCCATCACGTCTACGGTACACACATTGTTCATCCGGGCACTGAGTAAATCCATATGATTGGATTACCTCATCGAGCAATATGTTCTAAGATCTGGATGCCTGCTTAAGTCGGTAAATGGACCTCCTAAGCCTACAAACCTTATGCTCTTGGAATTTTGCAATGAATCCCTTTGGTTGTTGCATGAATATGGTTTCTTCAAGCCTTCCGTTAAGGAAAGCCATCTTAACATCCATCTTCCATATCTCATAATCTAAATGAGCAGTTATGGCGAAGAGAATCTGGATCGACTTAAGCATGGCCACCGGGAATAAGGTTTCCTTATAATTGATTCCCTCTTTCTGAGTATACCACTTCGCCATAAGCCTAACTTTAAAGGTTTCAACCTTTCCGTCATGTCCTCTTTTTCGTTTGTAGTCCCACTTACATCCAATGGGTTTAAAACCATCAGGTAGGTCCACAAGCTCCCAGACTTGATTGTGGTCCCAACTCGAATTCATTGTTTTTTGCCAAGATTATGCTCTCTATCTCAGAGAACCTCATTGTAGCTCACAAGGTCCGGTTCAGGCACGCTTGGGATGAAGTCAGAGGCTCCTTCCAAGGCAATAAACCTATCTGGTTATCTCACAACCCTCCTAATACGATGAGACACAGTGTAAGCGCATCATCTGTGATATCTTGTGTAGTGTGTGGTGTATCTAATTGTGCTGGTGCATCAGGATTATCAGATTGCTTTCTAAGTCATTCTAATACTATCTTACTTTTAGGCTTGTGATATAGAATATAGTCTTCCTCTAAATATCTGGCGTTAGTACTAACTATCACATTCTGATCTTTAGGACTATAGAACAGACCACCTTTCGTTCCTCTAGGATATCCTACAAACAACATTACTTCTGTTCTTGCATCTAACTTAGTCGCATCTACCTTATGCATATGTGCTGGACAACCCCAAATTCTGAGATGTCTTAGACTGGGCTTGCACCCATTGCACAACTCTGTAGGGGTTGAAGTCAAGGTTTTAGATGATACAAGATTTAGAATATATATTGCAGTTTCTAAGACATTTCCCCATGACAAACTAGGCAAATCACTATAGCTCCTCATTGACCTAACCATTTCCATTAGAGTTCTGTTTCTTCTTTCTGCTACACCGTTTTGCTGTCGTGTGCCAGGTGCAGACAACTGAGACTGAATTCTGACCTCACTGAGGTATTCTCGAAATTTATAGGACAGTTACTCACCACCATGATTGGATCATAGTATCTTGATACTCTTATCGTGATGTTTCTCCGCATCTGCCTGATACTGTTTGAATTTGCTAAAGCATTCGGACTTGTGGCGCATTAGGTAAATGTATCCGTACCTTGAGTAATCATCTATAAAGGTCACAAAATAATCAAATCCACCTCGTTCCTGGATCAAAATTGGTCCACACAAGTCAGAGTAAATCAACTCTAATACTTCTTTCGCTATAACCTTTTGCCTTGAAAGGTCTCTTGGTCATTTTATCTTCCAAGAAAGATTCGTAGGTTGAGTAACTGTCAATCTCTAATGAACTGCAAGGTCCATTATCGACTAACCTCTGAATCCTACTAAGGTTTATATGACCTAGCCTGAGATGCCAAAGATAGGTTTGATTCATTTCAGAAGGTTCTTTCCTCTTATTACGGTTAGATGATACACTATTTAACTCTGTGGTTTGAACAACAAGGGAGTTTGATTTAATCAAAAACAAATTGTCTACTAATGAACCATAACAAATAAGTTTGCATCTTTTCTAACAACAATAGAATTATAAGAAAAAATAAACTTATAACTATTTTTTATGAGTTTAGAAACCGAAGTCAGGTTCTTTCTAAAACTCCTTATATAAAGACAATGGCCTAAATCTAAGCTACTATTTTCGAATGTAATAGTTACTACTCGCACTGCTTCTACTGACACTCTTGTAGTGTCGCTCAAGTAGACTTCTAGCTCACCTTCTCTAAGCTTCCGGGTTACTTGGAACCCCTGCAAAGAATTACAAACTTGGTCAGTGGTGCTTTAATCCACACACCAAGTATCTGTGGGAATCGTCGCTAAACAAGTCTCCGTAATTAAGGTAGAAACTGTCGTACCTTTGAGCTTTGGACAATTTGATTTCCAATGTCATACTTTACCGCTCTTGAAGCATTTGCCTTTAGGTTTCTTCTTCTTTGTGATCTGGCTTAGCAGCATGATTCTTAGTCTTATTCTTCTTCTTGTTCTTGCCTTTAGGCGCAAAAAAGGAACTCGAAGCCTTAAATGTGACCAAAGCTTGCTTCTTCTCTTAGAAGTGAAGGAAAACTGAACAAGCCCGGGCTAAATCGAAAACCTCACTTTCGTGCAATGCATTCCAGGATTGGAAGCTTTCGACTAAGCTCAGGCTCAAATTAGTTTACCCATGAACGGATCTAGGCTTATACTTATTTAATTTATTAATCGGGACACAAAAGATTCGATCTTTAATAAAAGCGGAATATAAAGATTTTACCTTTTGAAGCGAAGTCCCTTGCTTAAAGAAAAATCCAATCTTTAGCGCAATTTCCACAAGAAATCCGAAGAATATCTCCAATACGAACTCCGAAATAGTGTGGGCGATTATCTACGGAGTTACCCACGGCAAATCGATGAAAAACCCAGAAACTTGCTTCGCAAGAAAAACTATAATTTCTGCCCGAAAACCCTCCACCCCTTTGCTGATCTTGATCGCCGATCAGCCAAGCTAACAGCGCGTCAGCCAGCCACTCAGTCCCGATCTGGACAGTGCTACAGGCGGATCACCAACCTGAAGAGGAAGAGATAGACGTCGGCAGCCTGGTTCTGGGCACCGAGCTTCTGGCCGCTGCGCAAGGTCTGCCGCTTGGACAAGAAAACTGCAGCAAAAACTGCTGCTTGAAAGTTGCAAACCAGTGGCGAACACAGCAGTTTGGCGGAAGGTTCACAAAAAAACTGGGCAAAGTTTTTAATCGAAGAAGAAAGATCCTAGCTGACTTCGAGGAGAGAATTCGAAGATGAAGAATTTCTCACTCTAAGCTAGACTTTCTCTCACTACCCCTTACTTGGGTATCAAGTTTCTTATTTTCTTTCTTGCCCAATAAGTTGTATTTATATGGAGCTTCTAAGGAGACCTAATGGGCTCTCGAGTTAGGCCTTAAAATTTGACTTTCGTTGACCGCTAAGTCTTCCAGACTAATCAACTCCAATCGACCCATTTAAATTAATTTATTTAATCCACTTTGTTAATTTAATTTAATCGAACCCTTAGAATTAATTTATTCAAAATCGAATTAATTTCTAAATTCACTTTGTCGATTAAATATTAATTAAACCTTTTGGATTAATTAATTTACCTTGTCAATTAGTCAAATGCATAATCGGTCATACCACTAACGGACCAATTATGGAACTACCGCTCGAAAATGACTTTACATCGCGCCATTATATTTTATTCTATCTCCCCACATTAAAGATCTAGTGCTCATCGATTTATCAATTTACTGACAAATTAATTCACCAACTTCTTGGTTTCCGAGATTAGTACCACTCGTCCTTTTATTATACCGAACATAAAGTTCACCGGCTGGGTTTAGTATAATAACCTTACGAGCTCATCTTGGGAGCACCATCAACTCGACGAACCGGTACGTGGATTCCTCCGACTAACAACGGCACGTAAGAAGCTAAACACCGCATACCTAACTTACCGAGGTATTGGCCTCAATTAACCTCACTCTTTGGCAAATCAAAGCACACGATATCCAACCCTCACGCCCGTCCCAATCTCGGGATTGAGATACGGAATACTAGGACCGAATTGACTACGCCGATCAGTATAAGTCAATTCTATCCAAACTGGTCGTGCTCAATATGCCCCAGGCATATCTGTGTGATTTAAACTAGTTTAGATATACTAATTTCCAAACCACACAATAACCTATACCGATAGTATGTTCAGACTATCTCGGTTACGAGCATACTTTTTATATATCAATACTTTAACCAATAACGGTATCTACTGTGTCTGTCCACACCCCGTTATCTAGTTCTATAATATAAAGGAACAAATTTATACTGAAACAAAATGATATGTCAACTGTGGATATTAGTTTTTGATACAAGCCATAGCTTTTATGTATTCAAAACTAACAAGAAGATACCTCGGCCGACACCAATTCTGTTAGGAGCTCGGGAAGAGTACATACTCTTTGATTCATATTGTAATTTACCCAAAACTACTCAAAACTAGAAGGTAGGCTGTGAAAGATGATATCGATCTGACTCTCAAGATCAATTTCACCTCCCAACACTTCTATTTAATTAATGTTAGTGATTATGTGTAGAACATGATCTCTCACTAAGGTGCTTTCAGCCATTTTGGTATTCATGATTTTCCTCATGGCTACCGGTCTTGCTATCCTACCTTGATGAGCGAACATCTCTCTCATATGAGCCATCATGTTTAAAAGCAGAGATCATGGGATAAAGCTGATATTGCAGAACATTCGACACAGAGGCCAGAATGTAACACTGCGCCATCTCATCCACTTTTCTCCACCTTGCATTATATCCTCTTGAGGAGAATCATCAGTAGGAACATCTGGATAGACTTCGGTGAGCACAAACTTATACTGCTCAGCCGTTAGGACAATGTCTAAATTACGACTCCATTCAACATAGTTCAGACTAGTTAATTTGTTATCTTTCAATATCGTAGCTAACGGATTAAATGCCATATCGAAGACTGTAAATAAATAAACATACAATGTTTCAGAAAAATAAGCACAAGAATTTCAAAAAATTCACAATATTATTAACATCCCTCAAAATAATAATTAAATCCACTGACATCTCATTCACCGGGGTTTTCGCAAGCCACAATAGTGTGGACGTTTACGCTAACCCGCATTCGTTTGAGAATAACTAGGTTCATTAACTACACTATCTGACCAAATGATCTATTGATCGATGTAGCTAATAGTCAGTGCCTTTCAACTGTACAAATAAGCAGTGTATCCTCGATGGGAGGAATACTACAAATCGTACACTGAGTGTGTGCCATTACATGACTTCTGAGCTTGTTACCTTAGGATAGTGCACCTCAGATGGAGAGGGTATCGCATTTCTCCAATTTGAACTTACTCTAGTCATCTTACTTAGAAATTAGTAAGCTAGTGATTTTATGGATAAACTCATCCGATATGGAGGAAAGCCCTAATGCCAACGCACAAGTCCACCCACATCACATATGAATTTGTAATGGAAGCTATGGGAATATTAACCAAGCTGCTCCCACTTAGATTTCTAAAATGAGGGTGTTTCTGGTTTTACATTCAATTAACTAATCCTAAGTTATGTGTAAATATAAAACCAGCATGCTTTAAAATATGCATCTAACATACAACACAAAAATTAAAGCATAAAATTAAAACTGTAAATACGATAAATAAATACGTAAAATAAATTTCTCGACTATTTTTAATTGCTTCTATCTTCTGCCTTGATCTCATGTCCCTTCACGTCACTCGATGGATTGAGTCTTGAAAAGTTGGATTTTGAAAAAGTATCAAAAAACAAAAAAATGGGACGCACGCGCAACCCGAATGGGTCGGGCCACGCGCGCACACAGCCTCCTGGGCTTTTGCGTGCGGCAGCCCACCGCTGTGCGTAGCTAGGGCCGTGCACGTGCTGGTGTGCCCAGCGCCATAATCTTGCGACGCTACACCAGCGGCGGCTGACGGTTTCTGCCAGCAAAACTTTTGCCGGCCCGCTTGCCCCGTTTTGTTCCCTGGTTTTCTATCCTACTCCCACTTTGTTATTTGGTCTTCTTACAATTTGTTCTGGGTTTACTTAGTTTTCTACGAATTAACGATAAACCAAAAACCCACAAATTCAAGTAGTCCACGATAACGTCTTCGATTACATAAAATTTTCCTACTACAAGGCTTCTAGGAAAAAAAATAAAAAATTATATAGAAAAAAATCCCACTACAGATTTAATCTAATCCTACACGGCTTCCAACACGTGGTTTTACTATTATAAGCATTCATAATAAAACAATCTCGACAAGTCTCGGGATTTAATTAAAACATACAAACTCAACCATAATAGCCGGGATTTCTAAACCACCTGCAAACAAAACCATGTAATAAATCGAACAAGCACAAAGCCAAAACCAGACTCTAATACCAATTGAAAGATTATATGCCTGGACCCCATCAAAAATTCACTTTCGTGGTATACATTTCTAAATCGGAACTCTTGACCAGACCTAAGCTCTAGCACAATCGTTATTCCAATCTTTGCTTGAAATAACATTGCGCAGGATCTTAGCTTTTACTTGTTTGATTTTCCACACAACAATAAATTCCTAATTAAAGTAGAAGTTTAAGAATTACCTCTTAAAGCGTGTACTTAGGTGATTTGCTTGCATGACTCAAGACCAGCTCGTACATTGTGTGGGCAACGAATTAATGAACCAATGATCAGCAATCACCACAATCACATGAGAAAAACTAGCCGCTGCCTGCGCGTATAGTCCACAAGCTGCCCAAGCCTACTTCACGCATCGCTGAACTCATTGGAAGAAATCCGGCCGCTTACTGAAGAAGCAGTACTGCCGAGCTCTGAGGGAGAATTCTGATTTTGAGGGACAATTCTTCTTGAGTTCTCTCTCTAGTTTCTTGAATTATGAAACTATAGAATTGTGTATGTGAATTTCTAATCTCTTGTCTATATATAGAGTTACAAGAGAGACCCTAAGTTGGTTTATGATTGGTCTTCCTAATGGGTTTAGGATTATTAATTAGTTTCCAAATCTAATTATGTTCCAAATCTAATAGGATTTCCAAATCCAAATAGATTTCCTAATCTCTAGGATTTTCTAATTCTAATTGAATTTTAAGACTTAATTAATTAATTAAATAATTTCACTTTTTTAATTGATTAATTAACCCTTGGGAATAATTAATAAAATAATTAATTATACTTTACCAATTAACCCACTACATAATTAATCGTACCATTAACGGATTTAACTATGGCACTACCATCCTACACCAGAATTGTTTCTGGAATAACTAAATTACTTATTCTTCAATCTCCTCACATCAAAGATATATTGCTCGTTAATTTATTAATTTACTGATAAATGAATTAATTAACTTCTTATAATCCGAGATTAGTACCACTTGACCTTTTTACTATACCGGACATAAGTTCACCAGTCAGGTTTAGTATAATAACCATAACGAGCTCATCTCGGGAGCACCATCACCCCAGACACACTGGAACATAGTTTCCTTTTGACAAGTAATAGCACACCAAGCAATCAAACAGATGCACCCAGCCTATTGAAACTATTGTTCTTAAGTGACCTCACTCTTTGACAGATCAAAGTACACTATGTCTAATTCTTATGCCTGCTCAAGTCTAGGGATTAAGAGATAGAATACTAGGAATGAGTAGTCTATTAAATCAGTACAAGATAATTCATCCTAAATGGTCAAGTTCAATATGCCCCGGGCATACTATATGATTTAATTAGTTTAGACAAAACAATTTCTGAATCACTTAATAACCTACACTGACAGTGTGTACAAAACTATCTCGGTTAAGAACCTCATTTATATATTATATCTTTTAACCAATGATGAGATCTACTATGTCACACCAGACACCTCATCATCTAATTACAAAATATAAATGGACGACATATGTAAAAACATATAAAAAATTTAACTAAAACATTTAATAAATATATAAAATAGGGAAATAGTTTAATATAAGCAAAACTTTAGTATTCAAACCTAACAGCTGGGTAGTGATCGCAAGCAGTGGGCAGCGCTTGCGTTAGTGGGCGGTTTTGGGCAGTAGCTATCCAGAATATTTGGGCAGCCCTTTTTTTGAGTTTTTCGAAGCGGTTTTGTTGTGGGTTTCTTGGATTTCGATAGATCTTCCCTGTAGATAGTTTCCCACTCAACTTCTGGGTATGTTGGAGTCATTCGAGGGACTTCTAGTTGATTTTGTTGCTAAAGATTGGATTTTTCTTATTTGCATCAAGGACACGCTTCAAAGGTATAATCTTTGATTCTGCCTCTGTTTAAAAATTTAATTTTTATTGTATCGTTTAATAGATCTAACAAGTATAAGCCTAGATCCGCTCATAGGAATTGATTATAGTTTTTGTGCTCGATCGAAAGTCTCCGATTCTGGAATGCATAGCCCGAAATTGATATTCTCGATTTGGCCCAAACCGGATCTTAATTCCATCAATTGGTATCAGAGCCAGTTTTTGGTTGTATACTTGTTCGATCTATTACACGGTTTTATTTAAAGGTGGTTATTATTCCCGGCTATTATGCTTTTACATTCATTTATAAACCACGGAACTTGTCAGAGCTCCTTTTTATTTTTTGAATGTGAATGTGTGTAATAGTAATAACCACGAGCTGGAAGCTATGTAGGATTAGATTAAATCTTGTAGTAGAATTTATTCTAAAAATGTCATCTTTATTTTCCTAGACAAGCCTTGTATTTAGGAATTTATGTAAAATGATGAACACGTTATTGTGGGTAACTCATATTCATCATAATTTTGGGTGATTTCAGATTATGTAGAAAACTGAGAAAACCCAAAAGAATTAGGAAGAATCCAAATAATGAGTGGGAGCGACACTTCTGGACGTGTCAACAAGGCGTAAAAAGGAAGCAATGATTGAGAAGGCCATAATAGTCGGGAAATGTTTCATTACATATTTATTTCCCAATTTATATGTCCTAGTTGTTGCTTGTGTGTTTTCATTTTATGTTTTTATGCATGATCGAAAATAAACGGTTTTTTGGGTGCAAATTACTAAAGTTAGAAATGACTAAAGTTAAGACGTTGCATGTTAAAACCAAAAAAACCCTCAATTTAAGAATCTAAGTGGGAGCGGGTTGGTTTATATCCCCATGGCCTCTATTACGAATTCATATTTGATGTGAATAGACTTGCGCGTTGGCATTAGGGCCTTCCTCCATATCGGATAAGTCTGTATTTATAAGATCACTAGATTGAATTTCTAAAGAGATGACTATAGTGCATTTAATTGGAGAACTGTGACACCCTCTCTATCTGAGGTGCATAAATATCCTAAGTAACAAACTAAGAAGTCACGTAATGGCATACACTTAGTGTACCATTTGTAGTATCCTTTCCAACGAGGTTACGCTACTTATGTGTGCGGCTAAAAACACCAACTATTAATTTCATGGATCAATAGATCATTTGGTCAGATAGTGAAATTAATGAACTTAGGTTATTTTCGAACGAATGTGGACTAGCTTAGATGTTTAAACGATCGTCACCTACATAAATCCAGGTGAACGAGATGTTGGTGGATTTGATTGTATTGTTTTGAGAGTGTCAATATTTTTTAAAAAGATAAACTACTAAAACTTATATGTTTATTTATTTTCAGCTTTCAATATGTCGTTCAATCCACTTGCTACCATACTTAATCAGAACAAACTCCCCGGTCCAAATTACATTGACTGAAAACGCAACTTGGACATTGTTCTTACTGCTGAGGGGTACAAGTATGTGCTCACAGAAAAGTGCCTTGAGACACCCACTGATGACTCCACTCCTGAGGAGAAGGAAACTCATAAAAGATGACCAGGTGCTACATTTTGGCTTCTATGTCAAATGTGTTACAGCACCAGCATCAGTTGATGACCTCAGCCTATGAAATGATGCTTAACCTTAAGGAGTTGTTTGGACATCAGGGCAGGGTAGCTAGGCAGACAACTATGAGGAAACTTATGAATGCTAGAATGACTGAAGGCACTCCAATGAGGGATCATGTGCTTGACATGATTAGCAACATCAATAAAATTGAGGTATTGGGAGGTGATCTTGATTGTGAGTCTCAGTGTGAAATCATTCTCCAGAGTTTGCCTCAGAGTTTTGAGCATTTTTTGTTGAATTATAATATGAATCTGATTTTGTATACCCTTCCCGAGCTCATGACTGCATTGGTGTCAGTTGAAGGCCTCTTCAATGAGAAGAAACAAGCTTTGACAACTGTTGGGCCTTCAGTATCTTCTTCTGGACCCAAAGATAGAAAGAAGAAGAAGAGGACCCAGAAGACTGCTACTAATCATGGACCAAAGCCAGTGACTGCCAAGAAGAACAAGTCTAAAGGCAAGTGCTTCAAGTATGGCAAAACAGGAAATTGGAAGCCAGACTGCCCAAAGCTGAAAAGTATAAGCATTTTCTCCTTTGTTACTGAGTCATGTTTAGCGGTGATTCCCACAGATACTTGGTGTGTGGATTCACGAATCACTGATCATGTTTATAATTCTTTGTAGGGGTTCCGAGTAACCCAGATACTTAGAGATGGTGAGCTGGAAGTATACTTGAGAGATACTACCAGAGTATCAGTTGTTGCAGTGGGAGTTGTGAAGCTTATTTTCTCAAATAATATTGTTTTAATTTTGAGAGATTTTCTTTATGTTCCTAGCTTTAGAAAGAACTTTCTTTTAGTTTTTAAGCTTTTGAATGATTGTTATAAGTTATTTTTTCTAATGACTTTGTTGATGTTAAAAAGAATAAGAAACATATATGTTCCAGTTCGTTAGTTGAAAATATTTTCTTAACTAAGACTAACTCTCCTGTAGTGTGAAACACAGAAATTAATGACACTTCATCAAATCATAGTAAGAGAAAAGAGCCTTCCCAAATGAACCAAACTTATCTTTGGCACCTTAGACTAGGTCATATCAACCTTAGTAGGATTCAAAGGTTGGTCAATGATGGGCCTTTGGGCTAATTGGAGATTTATAGGTATCAATCTGTGAGTCTTGCTTGGAGGGTAAAATGATCAAGAGGCATTTCAAGGAAAAGGGGTATAGGGCCAAAGAAATTTTAGAGTTGATTCACTCTGATTTATGTGGGCCTATGACAATTTTGTCTAGAGGTAGTTTTTGAGTACTTTGTGACCTTCACATATGATTACTATAGATATGGGTACATTTACCTAATGTGCCACAAGTCCAAATGCTTTGGCAAGTTCAAAGAGTTTAAGGCAGATGTTGAGAAACATCATGGTAATAGTATCAAGACACTACGATCTAATCATGGTTTCGAATACCTCTCTAGTGAATTTATAAGCTACTTGTCAGATGAGGGTATTCAACCCCAGTTGTCTGCACCTGGCACACCCCAGCAGAATGGTGTAGCAGAAAGGAGGAACAAGACTCTTATGGATATAGTGAGATCGATGATTAGTTATAGTGAGTTGCCAATTCATTTTGGGATATGCCTTGGAGACAGTGGCTTATATTCTGAACCTTGTACCATCTAAGCCTGTGCCTTCGACATCTATGGAATTGTGGACTGAGTGAAAGCCTAGTCATAGACATCTCATGATTTGGGGTTGCCCAACATATGTGCTTAAGGCAGATACAGGCAAGTTAGATGCGAGGTCAGACGTAATGTTATTTGTAGGATATCCCAGAGAAATGAAGGGTGGTCTATTTTATAGTCCTAAAAATCATAAGGTAGTTGTTAACACTAACGCCAGATTTTTAGATGAGAACTATATTTTAGATCACAAGCCCAGTAGCAAGATCATACTAGAGGAGCTTAGAGACAGTCCAGTATTCCAGATGCACCAGTACAAGTAGATACACCATAGAGTACTACACAAGATATCATAGATGATGCACCTACACAGGTTGCGCCTCATCGTAGTGGAAGGGTTATGAGACAACCCGAGAGGTACGTGGGCTTGGAAGAGTCTTTGAATTTTGTCCTGGTGCTTACGAGCCAGATCCAGTTAACTATAATGAGCCTCTCCAAGATAAAAATACAGATTCTTGGTAGAGAGCGATGATTTTTGAGATGGGTTCGATGGACTCAAATCAAGTATGAGAGCTAGTGGACCTTCCTAATGGGTTTCAACCTATTGGGTGCAAATGGGTCTACAAGCGAAAGAAAGGATCTGACGGAAAGGTTGAAACCTTCAAGGCTAGGCTTGTAGCGAAGGGGTATACTCAAAAAGTGGGTACCAATTATGAGGAGACCTTTTTCCTGGTAGCTATGCTTAAGCCAGTCTGGATTCTCTTGGCCATAGATGCTCATTTAGATGATGAGAGTTGGCAGATGGACATCAAGATAGCTTTCCTTAATGGAAGTCTTGAGGAGACCATCTTTATGCAGCAACCGGAGGGATTCATTACGGAAGGCCAGTAGCACAAGGTTTCCCGGCTCAAGAAGTCTATCTATGGACTTAAGCAAGTATCTAGATCTTGGAACATCTAATTTGATGAGGTAATCCAGTCGTATGGATTTACTCAATGTTCGAATGAGCAGTGTGTATACCGCAGGCATGATGGAGATATGGTGGTGTTTCTTGTACTTTACGTAGATGATATTCTTCTTATTTGCAATAGTAAGAAGATATTGCCAGACGTAAAGGTATGGTTTTCCAAGTAGTTTGATATGAAGAATTTGGAAGAGGCTGAACATATCCTTGGGATCAAGATCATTTGAGATCGTAGGAGACGTTCACTGACACTCTCTCAGGCTTCATACATTGATACAATTTTGGCTGTTTTAACATGCAGAACTCCAATAAGGGTACACTACCTTTCAGACATGGAGTACATCTATCTAATAAACAGTCTCCCAATACTGCTGAGAAGATAGAAGCCATGAAGGCAATTCCCTATGCATCTACAGTGGGAAGTCTCATGTATGCTATGTTGTGTACCAAACCTGATATTTGCTTTGACTTTGGCATGGTTAGCAGATATCAGAGTAACCCTGGAAAAGCTCATTGAGAGGCTGTCAAGTGCATTCTCAAGTATTTGCGTAGGATGAGAGACCATGTTTTCATCTATCGAGTGCAAGAGCTAGTTCTAAAGGGTTACACATATTCAAATTTCCAAGGTGATATGGACAAGAGTAAGTCTACCTCTGGGTTGTGTTTACTCTGGGAGGTGGAGCTTTAGTTTGGCGAAGTGTGAAGCAGAAATACATGACATACTCCACAATGGAAGCTTAATACATTGCAGCATCAGAGGCAGTGAAAGAAGCTGTATGGCTCAAGAACTTCCTAGTGGACTTAAATGTGATTCTTGAGTTACCGAGGTCTATCATAGTTTACTGTGATAATGTTGGGATCGAAAGCATGATTTACAAAAATTTTTCGCAGCGGATTCATGGCTATTCCAATTTAGTGTTCAATTAATCTTACGTTTAAAGCTTCTAGAGCTTACCCTTGTAGCATAATCGGTTGTCGCACCTGGATCCTTGTTTGATGTTGGTCTAAGCCTTCTGCTCTGAATACGTTCGTCACCACCAAAATCCTTCCTTGAAGGATTCTCTACTCTCAAGCACGAAAGTCTTCGCAGATCTGGTGCTAGCCAATCTTTCCTACAGAGAGAATTTGGGAATATGGTGTATTTTTGTCTGATCTGAAAAATCTAATTCAAAATCATCATCATCCTACAATAATATCCCTAGGATATTTGTAGAGATTAAAATTCCAAAATCAGTATTGTAATCATCCAATTATAACTTAACTGATTTTAGTCATATTCTAAATCAGTATTATTACCAAATATTATTTTACTTATTCCAAATCAGTATTTAAAGAATATTTACTGATTCCAAATCAGCATTAAATAATACCTTAATGATTTGGGTTATACACCAAGCCCATGGATCAACCTATGACCCATAGATCAGGCTGATGGGTCAAGAACTTCAATTGCAATTAAGTCCCTTGATTTATCAGCCTATCCCAATTGTTTCCAGGTAATTAATTAACTATTAATTAATACCACAGAACTTTTCAATAATATTTAATTAAACCATTTAATTAAATCTTCTTTATTTAAGTATAACAATTATACTTATTGTAGGCAATAATACTTATTCTGCATCATCGAACTTTCTTATCTGCGATCCTGTAGGCCCATTCTAAATTGGCAATGGATAACTCAATCTCATTGATTAATCAATAAGTCATTAGTGGTCTCTAGCAAGGCATAATGACTACCCAATTCGGAATGGAGGGTCGAATGGTGATTCAACACAACCTTTCCGAGCAAACTGCGTACGATCCTCTACATTGATATCCTGTTTAACATAAGGCATGGAACCATCATCCTTATATAGCTAAACGTTTACTTGATCTCTTAGTGACACTGAATCCATCAAGCAAATGATATCCTTATCATTCCTTGGGCATGGCCATGCACTTTTCAGTTCACTATCAAGTGGCCAAGATATCATCTCTCACTTAAGAGAGATTTGTAGTCCCGTCACTTCACCTACATATCTTAGCGTGAATCATGGTGTACCCAATCATACCCATACTTGGCAACCTGTTCCGGCCCCGTTAGGCATATGTCAAAGCACACTACAATTCACCTAAGACCATGTAGTGATTTCTGGTCTAAGGATCCTCGTACCAGTACTACTCAATAGAATCACTCATGATCTAATCTGTCCATGGAGTGTTTCTTTTGGCGGATCGATTTCATGAATTTAAATATGCACAAGAATATTACTATCATGAAATTAACTCATTTGATCAATTATCAAACAAACGACATATATCTTATTTACATAAATAACCCTCAAAGTTTATTTACATAAATAGCCCTTATTAGGACACATACACCAAAAGATAACAATGGTGCAGTTGATAACCCTATGGAACCACAAGTCCCCAAGGTGAATAAACACATAGAGTGCAAGTACCACCTGTTGGTGTATGTGCCCTTTTGAGGGCTATTTATGTAAATAAACTTTGAGGGTTATTTATGTAAATAAGACATCTGTCGTTTGATTGATTATTTATCTGATGAGTTAATTTCATGAAATTATATTCTTGTGCATATTGAATTTCATGAAATCATCCGCCAAAAAGAAACACTCCATGGACTTTTAGATCATGAGTGATTCTTTTGAGTAGTACTCGTACGAGGATCCTTAGACCAGAAATCACTGCATAGTCTTAGGTGAATTAGAGTGTGCTTTGACATATGCCTAAGGGGACCGTAACAGGTTGCCAAGTAAGGGTATGATTGGGTACACTATAAGTCACGCTAAGGTATGTAGGTGAAGTGATGGGACTACAAGTCTCTCTTAAATGAGAGATGATATATTGGCTGCTTGATAGTGAACTGAGAAGTGCATGGCCGTGCCCATGAAATGATAAGGGTTATCATTTGTTTGATTAAGTTCAGAGTCACTAAGAGATCAAGTAAAACATTTAGCTATATAAAGATGATTGGTTCCATGCCTTATGCTAAACTGGATATCAGTGTAGAGGACATTACGTAGTATACTCGGAAGGTTGTATTGAATCACCATTCGACCCTCCGTTCTGAATTGTGTAGTCATTATGTCTTGCTAGAGACCACTAATGATTGATGGATTAATTAATGAGATTAATTTATTCATTGTCAATTTGGAATGGGCCTACAGGATCGCACATAAGTGAGTTCGATGATTCAAAATTAATTTGCCTAGTTTTAAGTATAAGAGTTGTACTTAAATTGATAATATTTAAATAAATAGTTTAATTAAATATTATTGAAGAGTATTATGGTATTAATTAAGAGTTAATTAATTACCTAGGAAGAATTGAATTGGGCTGACAAATCAAGGCACCTAATTGTGAATTAAGGTTCTTGACCCATCAGCCTGATCCATCCATGGATCAATGGGTTGATCCATGTTGTGGTTAAACCCAACTCAGTAAATAATTAATTATCCACGTTTTGAAAAAAAAAAGTTTTAAAAGCTCTCTCTCTCTCAGTCTTCCTGGGATCATTTTTTTTTTTTTTGAAAAAAAAAAAACCATTCTTCCAGAGAGAAAAATGTTTTCTCTTTTGACAGGCATTTTTGGGCTAGCACCAATTCTGATAGGCTCCGGTGCAAGATCGTAGAGACAATTCACGTGAATTGTTGGTGAACGCCATCTTCTCAGAGGAGCCAGGCAACTGCACAACCGATTACGCTTCAAGGGTAAGACCCGATCATCTTAGAATTTAGGCTATTCCGTAGCATAATTTAGGAAATTATGCATGCCTAGTTCCAACAATGGTATCAGAGCCATAGGTTAATTTTATTTTATTTGAAAATGTTTTAGTTGAAACAAAAGAGTTTAGAATCGGGAAGAAACAAAGGCCGGGTTTTCTGGGTTCTTCAAAATTTGTTTTTCCTTTAGTTGCTTTTTGGCCTGAAAACTAATTTTGTTCTGTTTTTGTCAAGGGCCAAGTCGCCGAAAAATGACCCACCGGGGAAAGGTTCCTCACAATTTTGGGTTTTCAAAAACTTGGTTTCTGGTTTTAGTTTATTTGGCCGGAAAAACGGGATTTACCCAGAAAATTGGAAACTGGGTTTTTTTTCATCACCGGAAAAACGATTTCAAAAGTTTTTTTTGATTTTGGGTTTTCGTTTTATGGGCTGCCAAAATTGTTTTGGTCGGATGGTTGATTTTCTTGACAGAATTGTTCCGCTTTTGATTTAGAGTTTGGTTTTGTGGATTGAAAAATAGGCTGCTGGTTGTTGTTGCTGGTAATTTTTATCTCCGCAGGTGCTCGGCCGTCCGAAGAACGGCGAAGACGGAATCCATGTTGGCGGGCTGCTTCGGTTTCATCGAAGCGGTCGCTGGGTTCGCGTCTGGGCTCGATTGGCGCCGGAAATGAGCGGTGGCGAACGTCGTCGCTGCGTTTCCTCGTCGATCGAAGCCGGGGATCGCAACTGATGTTGTTGATTCTTCGCCGGAAGTCTTGCAGATTTTGAACGGTGATTATCGTCACTCGGAGAGGCCGCTATTGGGGACAGAAAAGTTTTGACCACCAAGACAAGAAACGCCGGAAACCGATGGGTTCGCCGGGGAAGACGATCGGAGTCTGGCGGCGGGTGGTTGAAGCCCTAGGGGCTGAAATGACTAAAATACCCCGTCGCAGCCTCTAAACCCTAATCAGCCAAAAAGAAAAATTTTAAAATTTATAAAATGGCCCCAACAGTTTTTGTTTCCCTTAAACCCTAGCCCGAAAATTTTGGTTATTTAAGAAATGACCCCAAGAGTTTTAGAAAATTAAAATTTTAAAAATTTTCTGAATTTTAGTTAATAAGATTTTAATTAAATAATCTTATTAGATAAAGATAGGATTAATTTAGAATTTTATCCTATAAGTTTAAATTTAAAATTTTGAAATAAATTATCTTAATTAGATTAGGATAATTAGAATTGTTTAAATTTAAATTCGAAACATTATCTTAATTAGATTAGGATAATTAGAAAAAGATAAATAAATAATTAATTAATTAGATTAATTGTTAATTATTTATTTTATTTTATTTTACTTATGATGCTTAAATTTAAATTGTTTAAATTTTATTTGAAGCATCATAATTATGTAAGTATGTCCATGCATCATTCGATTAAAATGAATGAACATGGGATTGATTAAAATTGATCATGACACGATCAATTTTAATAGTGTAAGAGTTACACAATCCCTAATTAAATGATTCGGCTTAATAAAATTGGCTTGTATGAAGCATATGCATTTGTGTGTTTTTCTATACATGAATTGGGCTTAAAATTTATTATTTAAATTTGGGCCTGCTTGCCTATTAAATCATTATGTAATATTTAGGCCCAAAAGGAGGTTCTGAAGGAGTCCATGGTGGAGCCCAGGAACGGAAGCCCAAAATGGAGGCCCAAAAAGAAGTTTTTTCTTAAAAGGCCCTGTAATAGATTAGAGCCCAAATTCATCGCATTTCCGCAATCTAATGTTTTTTTGAATGAATGAAAACGACAATGCAAATTAAGCCGATCAAACTAAAATCCCAAAAACCCGAGTTGATTTTGTATCCATACTTGGGGGCCCGCCAGAGCGTCGAACGTCTGTGGACTTGGAGAGCCCAAGGGCCTCAGGTTTTCTTCATGCGGCGAGTTGTCACATAATAGGTGCCCAACTTTATCACTATCATTAATGAGTGGAAAAACTGTTTGGGTATTAGATGCTCAACTTTATCACTACCACTTGTTATGAAAAAACTGTGTGGGTATCGATTGATGTGATGCCTTGAGGGATGGTTTAACTTGGGAAAATTAATCCTAGCTTGACCCGATAAGTTGACTAGGGATTAATTTTGTAAAGATAGGATGGTGTCAAACATTTGGAATGTTCATCCTATCACCGAAAAGTTGCATAGTGATGGAATTGGAAATCGTTAAATTACATAGGGATGTGATTTGAACGTTGCCTACCAAAAGAGCCCAATCCCTACGATACTTGCCAAAGCAAGAATGGGGTTGACTCTTTGTGGATTTTTGGCCCACAATCTAGCACCTACACAAAATTGTTTGGGATTTCAATTTTGGCTATTGTGGAAAATATTTTAAAACTCATTCTAATATTTTGCATTTTTCTTTTGTAGAAATGGCATCTACTAGCACTAATACATCTAATCTCACTCTAAGAAGCATTTTGGACAAAGAAAAACTTGTTGGTCCAAACTTCTTAGATTAGGAAAGAAACTTGAGAATTGTTCTCAAACAAGAAAGGAAGCTAAATATCTTAGACGCTGCTTTACCTGAACCACCTATAAATGCTACGGCTGCTGTTCAACAAGCATGAGAAAAGCTGAAAAGCGATTCCGATGACGTGACATGTCTGATGCTCGCGACTATGTCAGGCGAGCTTCAGAAACAATTCATGAATTCGGAAGCGTTCCAAATTTATGTGTCACTAACGGAAATGTTCCGTGAACAAGCCCATAACGAAAGGTACGTTACGATAAAAGCATTGATCTCGTGCAAAATGGCGAAGGGTTCATCAGTAAGGACGCATTTGATCAAGATGATGGGGTATATTGATACCCTAGAGAGATTAAATGCACCTCTTGCTAGAGAGTTAGCCATTGACATCATCTTGGCTTCAATGCCTGATGATTACAATGACTTTGTGGTGAACTACAACATGCATAACATGGAGAGGATGATTCCTGAGCTCCATGGAATGCTTAAAAATACTGAGCAAACCCTTCAGAAGGCAACGCCAGTACTTGTTGTAGAAAAAGGTAAGGGCACCAAGAGAAAGTTTAAAGGCAAGGCAAAAGTTGCTGAAAACAATAAGCCTCGCAGTAAGACTACCCCTAAGGCTCAGCCTCAAACTCCTCCTGCTAAGAAAAATGCTCAGAAGGACGCTGTATGTTTCCATTGCAATCAGAAAGGGCATTGGAGAAGAAACTGCAAGTTGTTTCTTGAAGAGAAGAAACAGAATCCTTCAGCTTCAGGTATCTTTGTTATTGAAATTAATCTTGCTATGTCCACCTCATGGGTATTAGATACCGGATGTGGGGCTCACATTTGTACTAATGTGCAGGGACTAAGAAATAGAAGGATGACAAAGAAAGGCGAAGTAGATCTCCGAGTGGGCAACTGGGCAAGAGTTGCAGCTGTTGAAGTTGGAGATTACACTTTGTATTTGCCTTCCAGTTTAAACATTGTTTTAGAGAATTGTTATTATGTACCTACTATGAGTAGGAATATTATTTCAATTTCTTGCTTGGATATTAAAGGATTTCGTTTTATTATTGGTAATAAATCGTTATCTTTATATCAAAAAGATGTTTTATACGGAGTTGCAAATTTGTGCAATGGCCTATATATCTTGGATTTGACCCAAGAGAAACCGGTTTATAATATTGAAAAGAAAGCCAAATTAATTCAATCTGATTTAAGTCCAACATATCTGTGGCATTGTCGTTTAGGCCATGCAAATGAGAAGCGAGTTCAAAGACTTCATAAGGATGGAGTGCTTGGGTCATTTGATTTTGAATCATATGACACATGTGAACCCTGTTTACAAGGCAAAATGACGAATAGTCCTTTCACCAAGAAAGGCGAGAGGACTAGTGAGCTATTGGCTCTAATACATACAAATGTATGTGGACCAATGAGCACACAAGCCAGAGGTGGATTTGAATACTTCGTGACTTTTACCGATTACTATAGTAGATATGGTTATGTCTACTTAATGAGGTATAAAAATGAAACTTTTGAAAAGTTCAAAGAGTTTAAAAATGAAGTAAAAAATCAGTTAAATAGAAGGATTAAGGCTATTCGCTCCGATCGGGGAGGTGAATACCTTAGTGATGAGTTCGATGGCTATCTAAAACAGTGTAGAATTGTTTCACAGCTGACTCCACCAGGAACACCTCAATGGAATGCTGTATCCGAGAAGAGGAATCGGACCTTATTAGATATGGTTCGATCTATGATGGGCCAAGCGACTCTCCCTATGTCCTTTTGGGGTTATGCCCTCCTTTCAGCTGCCTACTTACTAAATCGTATTCCATCTAAGGCAGTAGATAAGACTCAATATGAGATGTGGACGGGTCAAAAACCCTATATGTCATATCTACGAGTTTGGGGTTGTCAAACTCATGTAAAGCGTTTACAAAGTAGCAAGCTTGAACCTAAAACTGACAAATGCCTATTTGTGGGATATCCTAAGGAAACAAAAGGATATCAATTCTACAATCCAACTGAGAACAAAGTATTTGTTGCTCGAGGAGCCACTTTCTTAGAGAAAGATTTTCTCTACAAGAAAGATAGTGGGAGTAGAATAGAACTCGGAGAAGTTCCAGAACCACAAGAGAATATAGAACGATCTATAGAAACTCAGATGGAAGTTGACATGGAAACTCATGAAGATGAGCAGCCTGAGTCAACAACACAAGATTCTAGAAGGTCTAGTAGATCTCGTCATGAACCCGAGAGATATGGATTTCTCGTGACTGACGATCAAGATTTGATCTTGACGGACTCTAATGAGCCCGTGAACTACAAACAGGTTTCAGAAAGTCCAGATTCAGATAAATGGCTACAAGCCATGGAATCTGAAATGCAATCCATAAGGGACAATAAAGTGTGGACTTTGATTGACCCTCCTGTTCAGGCAAAGGATGTCGATTGCAAGTGGATTTTCAAGTTAAAACCTGGCGGGATCTTCAAGGCACGACTAGTGGCTAAAGGTTTCAGACAGACTCATGGTATAGACTATGATGAAACCTTCTCCCCTATCGTGATGCTCAAGTCCATTCGGATTATGCTCACCGTAGCTGCATATTATGACTATGAGATATGACAGATGGATGTTAATATGGCTTCCTGAATGGAAACCTACTTGAGGATGTTTATATGAAACAACCTGAGGGATACATCGATCAAGAGCATCCAAATCGTGTATGCAAGCTTCAAAGGTCCATCTACGGACTAAAGCAAGCATCTAGGAGTTGGAATCTTCGTTTTGACGAGGCAGTAAAAGGTTACGACTTCATAAAGAATGAAGATGAGCCTTGTGTTTACAAGAAGGTTAGTGGGAGCAAGATAGTTTTCCTTGTCCTATATGTGGACGACATCCTACTCATAGGAAATGACATTCCCATGATGAAAGACATCAAACAATGGTTGGGGACTGTATTTTCTATGAAAGACTTAGGAGAAGCCGAAATGATACTAGGTATCAAGATCTATAGAGATAGGTCAAAAAGGCTTCTGGGACTAAGTCAAGAAGGGTACATAGACAAGATATTGAAAAGATTTAATATGTCTAACTCTAAAAATGGTAAGGTACCATTTAGACATGGCCTTCTCTTGAAGAAGAACCAAGGTCCTTCAACAAGAGAGGAGAGGGATACAATGAGTAGAGTACTATATGCTTCGGCAATAGGATCTATCATGTATGCCATGTTATGTACCACTCGGATGTCACACGTGCACTGAGCATAACTAGCAGATACCAACAAGATCCTGGAAAAGATCATTGGACTGCAGTCAAAGCAATCCTAAAGTACTTACGAAGAACTAAAGGATTAATGCTAGTGTATGGAGGACAAGAACAGCTCATTGTACAAGGTTACGCTGATGCTGCTTTCCAAACAGATCAAGATGACATGAAGTCACAATCAGGCTACGTGTTTAGTCTGAATGGCGGTGCAATAAGTTGAAATAGCTCAAAGCAAGATACAACAGCCGATTCTATAACAGAGTCTGAGTACATTACTGCATCAGATGCTGCAAAGGAAGCTGTTTGGTTGAGAAAGTTCGTGTCAGACATCGGAGTGATACCGAGTATCCAAGATCCGATAGAACTTTTCTATGACAATAACGGGGCCATCGCACAAGCTAAGGAGCCTCGGTCACACCAGAAAACCAAACATATACTCAAAAGGTTTCACCTCATCCGAGAGATCATTGATCGAGGAGATGTGAAAGTGTGCAAAATAGGGTCAGACGACAATGTAGCAGATCCTCTCACAAAAGCTCTGCCACAGTCAAAGTTTGATAGACATGTAATAGGGCTTGGTCTTAAACAGTTTAGGATATAGCCCTTCAACGGGCAAGTGGGAGATTGTTGGTGTATGTGCCCTTTTGAGGGTTATTTATGTAAATAAACTTTGAGGGTTATTTATGTAAATAAGACATCTGTCGTTTGATTGATTATTTATCTGATGAGTTAATTTCATGAAATTATATTGTTGTGCATATTGAATTTCATGAAATCGATCCGCCAAAAAGAAACACTCCATGGACTTTTAGATCATGAGTGATTCTTTTGAGTAGTACTTGTACGAGGATCCTTAGACCAGAAATCATTGCATAGTCTTAGGTGAATTAGAGTGTGCTTTGACATATGCCTAACGGAACCGTAACAGGTTGCCAAGTACGGGTATGATTGGGTACACTATGAGTCACGCTAAGGTATGTAGGTGAAGTGATGGGACTACAAGTCTCTGTTAAATGAGAGATGATATCTTGGCCGCTTGATAATGAACTGAGAAGTGCATGGCCGTGCCCAAGAAATGATAAGGGTTATCATTTGCTTGATTAAGTTCAGAGTCACTAAGAGATCAAGTAAAACGTTTAGCTATATAAGGATGATTGGTTCCATGCCTTATGCTAAACTGGATATCAGTGTAGAGGACATTACGTAGTATACTCGGAAGGTTGTGTTGAATCACCATTCGACCCTCTGTTCTGAATTGTGTAGTCATTATGTCTTGCTAGAGACCACTAATGATTTATGGATTAATTAATGAGATTAATTTATTCATTGTCAATTTGGAATGGGCCTACAGGATCGCACATAAGTGAGTTCAATGATTCAGAATTAATTTGCCTGGTTTTAAGTATAAGAGTTGTACTTAAATTGATAATATTTAATTAAATAGTTTAATTAAATATTATTGAAGAGTATTATGGTATTAATTAAGAGTTAATTAATTACCTAGGAAGAATTGAATTGGGCTGACAAATCAAGGGACCTTATTGTGAATTAAGGTTCTTGACCCATTAGCCTGATCCATGGATCAATGGGTTGATCCATGGTGTTGGTTAAACCCAACTCAGTAAATAATTAATTATTATTAATTATTTACATACAGATACTTCTCAAATAAAGATCAGAGAAGTATCTGGACTGTTGAGAGATTTTTAACAAAATCAGTTTTAAAACCACGTTTTGAAAAAAAAAGTTTTAAAAGCTCCCTCTCTCAGTCTTCCTAGGATCATTTTTTTTTTTTTTGAAAAAAAAAAAAAACCATTCTTCCAGAGAGAAAAACGTTTTCTCTTTTGACAGGCATTTTTGGGCTAGCACCAATTATAGGCTCCGGTGCAAGATCGTAGAGACAATTCACGTGAATTGTTGGTGAACGCCATCTTCTCAGAGGAGCCAGGCAACTGCACAACCGATTACGCTTCAAGGGTAAGACCCGATCCTCTTAGAATTTAGGCTATTCCGTAGCATAATTTAGGAAATTATGCATGCCTAGTTCCAACACCACCCAATACAAGAAATCATAAAGATAGAAGACGTGGTTGTGGTCGTGGCGAAGATAGTATCAGTAGACAACCTTGCAGATCCAATGACGAAGGCATTGACTGCAAAGTCTTTGAGACCAACGTGAAGGGCATGAGAGTTAGATACTTGGCTGAACCATGAGAGTTTTCTAGACTTTAGTGTGACAGCAAAATAAGTGTATTGAACAGTTTTTATACTTAAAAGCTGCAGCTAGTCTCAAAGACTTTTGTAAAAAGATCGAGTGGTACTAGTTTCTGAATTAAAGAAGTTAATTAATTAATTTATAAGTAAATTAATAAATTTACAAGCACTATATCTTTGATGTGGGGAGATAAAGAATTAATTAATTTTAGTTGTTCCGGAAGCAATTCTGGTGTAGGATGGTAGTGCCAAAATTAATCCGTTAGTGGTACGATTAATTTTGTAATGGGTTAATTGAATAAGTAGAATTAATTATTTAATTAATTATTCCTAAGGGTTAATTAAGTAATTAACAAAATGGAATTATTTAATTAATTAATTAAGTATTAAGTTTCAATTAGAATTAGGAAATCCTAGAGATTAGGAAATCTAATTGGATTTGGTTTATCTTATTAGATTAGTTATCTAATTGGATTTGAAAACTAATTAATTACCTAACCCCATTAGGAAGGTCAATCCTAAACCAACTTGGTGTCTCTCTTGTAACTCTATATATAGACAAGGGATTAGCAATTACATAACACACAACTCATAATTTTTCAAGACAAGAAAACTAGAGAGATAAAGTTTAGAGAGAGAAAATAATTTTCTCCCTCTAGAAAGCTTTGGTGGCTGAAATTCTTGGTCAAGGCAGCAGGGCGGTGGTTCGTTATTCTGGTGAGATTCCCGACACAGTTTTTTGTGTTGATTGCTGATCAATTAGTTGCTAGATTGTTGCCCACACAACGTGCGATCATAATCTTGAGTCATACAAGCAATCACCTGAGTTAACACACTTCAAGAGGTACTTTTCTATGATTCTGCTTTTAATTAGAAAATTATTGTTGTGTGATAAATCGAATGAGTACAAACCAATATCTCGCGCAATGTTATTTCAATCAAGGATTGGAATAAAAATTGTGCTAGAGTCTAGGCCTGGTCAAAGATTGTGATTCTGGAATGCGTAGCACGAAAGTAAATTTTTGACCGGGCCCGGGCAGATAATCTTTCAATTGGTATCAGAGCCTGGTTTTGGTTTTATGCTTGTTCGATTTATTACATGGTTTTATTTGTAGATGGTTTAGAAATCCTGACTATTATGGTTGCATTTGTATGGTTTTTAATTAAACCCCGAGACATGTTCGGGTTTGGTATTATTATGAATGCTTGGAATAGTATAACCACATGCTGGAAGCCATGTATGATTAGATCAAATATGTAGTAGGATTTTTTCTATGAAATTTCGATTTTATTTTTCCTAGAAAGCCTTGTAGTAGGAGAATTAATTTTTTTGGTAATCGAAGGCATTTTGGTGGGCAACTTGAATTCATGGGTTTTGGGTTATTGTTAATTCTTAGAAACCCAGGAAAACCCATAACAAATTACAAGAATACCAAATAGGGTGAGAAAAGAAGCAAATGAGGGATCGGAGGTGGCCAGCGACGCTGGCAAAAAATTGTCGCCAGAAGCCGCCGCCAGCAACCTGCAGCATTACCGTCCACGGTGCAGCAGGCAATTGCTGTGCCAAGGCGCTGCAGCAGCGCGTGTGGCCCGTTTGACTTGCGTTTTGGCCAGTTTTTCTTCCAGATTTCATTTTTTGAAGATCAAGACTCAATCCATCGAGTGGCGTGACGGGATACGAGATCAAGGCAGAAGATGGAAACAATTAAAACCATAATATTCAGGAAATTTATTTTTTACATTTATTTCCCGTATTTATAGTTTTAATTTTGTGCTCTAATTTTTTTGTTGTATTTTAGATGCATGATTTTAAAGAATGATGGTTTTATGTTTGCATATAACTTATGGTCAGTTAATTGCATGTTAAAACCGAAAAAACCCTCAATTTAGAAATCTAAATGGGAGCTGGTTGGTTTAATATTCCCATAGCCACCATTACGGGTTCATATATGATGTGGGTGGACTTGCACGTTGGCATTAGGGCCTTCCTCCTTTCGAATGAGTTTAACCAAAAGATCACTAGATTATAAATTTCTAAGTAAGATGACAAGAGTAAGTTTTGTAGGAACTAGGCATGCATAATTTCCTAAATTATGCTACGGAATAGCCTAAATTCTAAGAGGATTCGGGTCTTACCCTCGACGCGTAATCGGTTGTGCAGCCGCCTGGATCCTTTGGGAAGATTGCGTTCACCACCACAGAACAATTCAAGCGAATTGTCTCTACGTTCTTGCACTGGAGTTCTCTCAGAACCGGTGCTAGCCCCAAAATTTGCCTGTTTTAGAGAAAACCTTTTTCTCTCTGGGAAGAATAAGTTTCTGGAGGAACGTTTATTCTCAAGTCTGATAGTCTGTTGTTTTAAAAATTTTTCAAAAGGTATATTTAAAAAAATGAGTCTGTTAAAACGTTTTTAACAGACTCCAGATACTTCTCAGATTTGAGAAGTATCTGTTTTAATTAATAAATAATAATTAATAATTAATAATAATTAATTAATTATTACTGAGTTGGGTTTAACCAACACCATGGATCAACCCATTGATCCATGGATCAGGCTGATGGGTCAAGAACCTTAATTCACAATTAGGTCCCTTGATTTATCAGCTCAACTCAATTCTTCCCAGGTAATTAATTAACTTTTAATTAATACCATAAAACTCTTCAATAATATTTAATTAAACCATTTAATTAAATATTATCTATTTAAGTATAACTCTTATACTTAGAACAGGCAATTTAATTAATTCTGACTCATCGAACTCACTTATGTGCGATCCTGTAGGCCCATTCCAAATTGACAATGAATAAATTAATCTCATTAATTAATCCATAAATCATTAGTGGTCTCTAGCAAGACATAATGACTACACAATTCAGAACGGAGTGTCGAATGGTGATTCAACACAACCTTCCGAGTATACTACGTAATGTCCTCTACATTGATATCCAGTTTAGCATAAGGCATGGAACCAATCATCCTTATATAGCTAAACGTTTTACTTGATCTCTTAGTGACACTGAACTTAATCAAGCAAATGATAACCCTTATCATTTCTTGGGCACGGCCATGCACTTCTCAGTTCACTATCAAGCGGCCAAGATATCATCTCTCATTTAAGAGAGACTTGTAGTCCCATCACTTCACCTACATACCTTAGCGTGACTCATAGTGTACCCAATCATACCCGTACTTGGTAACCTGTTACGGTCCCGTTAGGCATATGTCAAAGCACACTCTAATTCACCTAAGACTATGCAGTGATTTCTGGTCTAAGGATCCTCGTACGAGTACTACTCAAAAGAATCACTCATGATCTAACAGTCCATGGAGTGTTTCTTTTGGCGGATCGATTTCATAAAATTCAATATGCACAAGAATATAATTTCATGAAATTAACTCATCAGATAAATAATCAATCAAACGACAAATGTCTTATTTACATAAATAACCCTCAAAGTTTATTTACATAAATAGCCCTCATTAGGGCATATACACCAACAATCTCCCACTTGCCCGTTGAAGGGCTATGTCCTAAACTGTTTAAGACCAAGCTCTATTACATGTCTATCAAACTTTGACTGCGGTAGAGCTTTTGTGAGAGGATCTGCTACATTGTCGTCTGACCCTATCTTGCACACTTTCACATCTCCTCGATCAATGATCTCTCGGATGAGGTGAAACCTTCTGAGTATATGTTTGGTTTTCTGGTGTGACCGAGGCTCCTTAGCTTGTGCGATGGCCCCGTTATTGTCACAGAAAAGTTCTATCGGATCTTGGATACTCGGTATCACTCCGATGTCTGACACGAACTTTCTTAACCAAACAGCTTCCTTTGCCGCATCGGATGCAGCAATGTACTCAGACTCTGTTGTAGAATCGGCTGTTGTATCTTGCTTTGAGCTTTTCCAACTTATTGCACCACCATTCAGACTAAACACGTAGCCTGATTGTGACTTCATGTCATCTTGATCTGTTTGGAAAGCAGCATCAGCGTAACCTTGTACGATGAGCTGTTCTTGTCCTCCATACACTAGCATCAATCCTTTAGTCCTTCGCAAGTACTTTAGGATTGCTTTGACTGCAGTCCAATGATCTGTTCCTGGATCTTGTTGGTATCTGCTAGTCATGCTCAGTGCATGTGCGACATCCGGGCGAGTACATAACATGGCATACATGATAGATCCTATTGCCGAAGCATATGGTACTCTACTCATTGTATCCCTCTCCTCTCTTGTTGAAGGACCTTGGTTCTTCTTCAAGAGAAGGCCATGTCTAAATGGCACCTTACCATTTTTGGAGTTAGACATATTGAACCTCTTCAATATTTTGTCGATGTACCCTTCTTGACTTAGTCCTAGAAGCCTTTTTGACCTATCTCTATAGATCTTGATACCTAGTATCATTTCGGCTTCTCCTAAGTCTTTCATAGAAAATACAGTCCCCAACCATTGTTTGATGTCTTTCATCATGGGAATGTCATTTCCTATGAGTAGGATGTCGTCCACATATAGGACAAGGAAAACTATCTTGCTCCCACTAACCTTCTTGTAAACACAAGGCTCATCTTCGTTCTTTATGAAGCCGTAACCTTTTACTGCCTCATCAAAACGAAGATTCCAACTCCGAGATGCTTGCTTTAGTCCGTAGATGGACCTCTGAAGCTTGCATACACGATTTGGATGCTCTTGATCAATGTATCCCTCAGGTTGTTTCATATAAACATCCTCGAGTAGGTTTCCATTCAGGAAAGCCGTCTTAACATCCATCTGCCATATCTCATAGTCATAATATGCAGCTATGGCGAGCATAGTCCGAATGGACTTGAGCATCACGACAGGGGAGAAGGTTTCATCATAGTCTATACCATGAGTCTGTCTGAAACCTTTAGCCACTAGTCGTGCCTTGAAGATCCCGCCAGGTTTTAACTTGAAAATCCACTTGCAATCGACAACCTTTGTCTGAACAGGAGGATCAATCAAAGTCCAAACTTTATTGTCCCTCATGGATTGCATTTCAGATTCCATTGCTTGTAGCCATTTATCTGAATCTGGACTTTCTAAAACCTGTTTGTAGTTCACGGGCTCATTAGAGTCCACCAAGATCAAATCTTGATCGTCAGTTACGAGAAATCCGTATCTCTCAGGTTCATCACGAGATCTACTAGACCTTCTAGGTTCTTGTGTTGTTGACTCAGGCTGCTCATCTTCATGAGTTCCTATGTCAACTTCCATCTCAGTTTCTGTAGATCGTTCTACATTCTTTTGTGGTTCTGGAACTTCTCCGAGTTCTATTCTACTCCCACTATCTTTCTTGTAGAGAAAATCTTTCTCTAAGAAAGTGGCTCCCCGAGCAACAAACACTTTGTTCTCAGTTGGATTATAGAATTGATATCCTTTAGTTTCCTTAGGATATCCCACAAACAGGCATTTGTCAGTTTTAGGTTCAAGCTTACTACTTTGTAAACGCTTTACATGAGCTTGACAACCCCAAACTCGTAGATATGACATATAGGGTTTTTGACCCGTCCACATCTCATATGGAGTCTTATCTACTGCCTTAGATGGAATACGATTTAGTAAGTAGGCAGCTGAAAGGAGGGCATAACCCCAAAAGGACATAGGGAGAGTCGCTTGGCCCATCATAGATCGAACCATATCTAATAAGGTCCGATTTCTCCTCTCGGATACACCATTCCATTGAGGTGTTCCTGGTGGAGTCAACTGTGAAACAATTCCACACTGTTTTAGATAGCCATCGAACTCATCATTAAGGTATTCACCTCCCCGATCGGAGCGAATAGCCTTAATCCTTCTATTTAACTGATTTTCTACTTCATTTTTAAACTCTTTGAACTTTTCAAAAGTTTCACTTTTATACCTCATTACGTAGACATAACCATATCTACTATAGTCATCGGTAAAAGTCACGAAGTATTCAAATCCACCTCTGGCTTGTGTGCTCATCGGTCCACATACATCTGTATGTATTAGTGCCAATAGCTCACTAGTCCTCTCGCCTTTCTTGCTGAAAGGACTCGTCGTCATTTTACCTTGCAAACAGGGTTCACATGTGTCATATGATTCGAAATCAAATGAACCAAGCACTCCATCTTTATGAAGTCTTTGAACTCGTTTCTCATTTGCATGGCCTAGACGACAGTGCCACAGATATGTTGGACTTAAATCAGATTGAATTAATTTGGCTTTCTTTTCAATGTTATATACCGGTTTCTCTTGGGTCAAATCCAAGATATATAGGCCATTGCACAAATTTGCAATTCCATATAAAACATCTTTTTGATATAAAGACAACGATTTATTACCAATAATAAAACGAAATCCTTTAATATCCAAACAAGAGATTGAAATAATATTCCTACTCATAGTAGGCACATAATAACAATTCTCTAATACAATGTTTAAACCGGAAGGCAAAGACAAAATGTAATCTCCAACTTCAACGGCTGCAACTCTTGCCCCGTTGCCCACTCGGAGATCTACTTCGCCTTTCTTTGTCATCCTTCTATTGCTCAGTCCCTGCACATCAGTACAAATGTGAGCCCCACATCCGGTATCTAATACCCATGAGGTGGACATAGAAAGATTTATTTCAATAACAAAGATACCTGAAGCCGAAGGATTCTGTTTCTTCTCTTCAAGAAACAGCTTGCAGTTTCTTCTCCAATGCCCCTTCTGATTGCAATGGAAACATACTGCGTCCTTCTGAGCATTTTTCTTAGCAGGAGGAGTTTGAGGCTGAGCCTTAGGAGCAGTCTTACTGCGAGGCTTCTTGTTTTCAGCAACTTTTGCCTTGCCTTTAAACTTTCTCTTGTTGCCCTTACCTTTTTCCACAACAAGTACTGGCGTTGCCTTCCGAAGGGTTTGCTCAGTATTTTTAAGCATTCCATGGAGCTCAGGAATCGTCCTCTCCATGTTATGCATGTTGTAGTTCACCACAAAGTCATTGTAATCATCAGGCAGTGAAGCCAAGATGATGTCAATGGCTAACTCTCTAGAAAGAGGTGCATTTAATCTCTCTAGGGTATCAATATACCCCTTCATCTTGATCAAATGCGTGCTTACTGACGAACCCTTCGCCATCTTGCACGAGATCAATGCTTTTATCGTAACGAACCTTTCGTTACGGGCTTGTTCACGGAACATTTCCGTTAGTGACACATAAATTTGGAACGCTTCTGAATTCATGAATTGTTTCTGAAGCTCGCCTGACATAGTCGCGAGCATCAGACATGTCACGTCATCGGAATCGCTTTTCAGCTTTTCCCATGCTCGTTGAACCGCAGCCGTAGCATTTACTGGTGGTTCAGGTAAAGCAGCGTCTAAGATATTTAGCTTCCTTTCTTGTTTGATAACGATTCTCAAGTTTCTTTCCCAATCTAAGAAGTTTGGACCAACAAGCTTTTCTTTGTCCAAAATGCTTCTTAGAGTGAGATTAGATGTATTAGTGCTAGTAGATGCCATTTCTACAAAAGAAAATGCAAAATATTAGAATGAGTTTTAAAATATTTTCCACAATAGCCAAAATTGAAATCCCAAACAATTTTGTGTTGGTGCTAGATTGTGGGCCGAAAATCCACAAAGAATCAACCCCAGTCTTACTTTGGCAAGTATCGTAGGGATTGGGCTCTTTTGGTAGGCAACGTTCAAATCACATCCCTATGTAATTTAACGATTTCCAATTGCATCACTATGCAACTTTTCGGTGATAGGATGAACATTCCAAATGTTTGACACCATCCTATCTTTGCAAAATTAATCCCTAGTCAACTTATCGGGTCAAGCTAGGATTAATTTTCCCAAGTTAAACCATCCCTCAAGGCATCACATCAATAGACACCCACACGGTTTTTCCATAACAAGTGGTAGTGATAAAGTCGAGCATCTAATACTCAAACAGTTTTTCCACTCATTAATGGTAGTGATAAAGTTGGGCGCTATTATGCAACAACCCGCCGCACGAAGAAAACCTGAGGCCCTTGGGCTCTCTAAGTCCACCAGACGTTCAACGCTCAAGCGGGCCCCCAAGTATGGAAGCAAAATCAACTCGGGTTTTTGGGATTTTAGTTTGATCGGCTTAACATGCATTGTCGTTTTCATTCATTCACAAAACATAAAATTGCGAAAATGCGATGAATTGGGCTCTAATCTATTACAGGGCCTTTTAACAAAAAAAACTTCTTTTTGGGCCTTCATTTTGGGCTTCCGTTCCTGAGCTCCACCATGGACTCCTTTGGAACCTCCTTTTTGGGCCTAACTATTACATAATTATTTAATAGGCACGCAGGCCCAATATTAAAATGGCTCGCAGGCCCAAAAAATTTAAATAATAAATTTTAAGCCCAATTCATGCATAAAAAAAAAACACACAAATGCATATGCTTCATACAAGCCAATTTTATTAAGCCGAATCATTTAATTAGGGATTGTGTAACTCTTACACTATTAAAATTGATCGTGTCATGATCAATTTTAATCAATCCCATATTCATTCATTTTAATCGAATGATGCATGAACATGCTAGCATAATTATGATGCTTCACATAAAATTTAAACAATTTAAATTTAAGCATCATAAATAAACTAAAATAAATAAATAACAATTAATTAATCTAATTAATTATTTATTTATTTATCTTTTCTAATTATCCTAATCTAATTAAGATAATTTATTTCAAAATTTGAACTTATAGGATAAAATTCTAAATTAATCCTATCTTTATCTAATAAGATTATTTAATAAAAATCTTATTAAATAAAATTCAGAAAATTTTTAAAATTTTAATTTTCTGAAATTCTTGGGGTCATTTCGTAAATAACCAAAATTCTGGGCTTAGGGTTTAAGGGAAACAAAACTGCTGGGGCTGGTTTGTAATTTTTAAAACGTTTAAATTTTTTCAGCTAGGGTTGGCTTGCGAAGGGGCATTTCCGAGATTAGAAAGTGCGGCGGGGGCAATTTAGTCATTTCACCCAATTAGGGCACCAGCCCCCCCCGCCGCCTCCTTCTTCTTCTTCCCCGGTGACCTGCGATCGGATTTCAGCGGCTTCCTCGAATCCCGGCGACATTCGCCGTTCATCTCATCCGGCACCGATCGTCGTCTCTCCGTCGTTTCAATCGTTCGGCGACCAGAACATTTCCGGCCCCAATGGCGATTGACCAGCCGCTAACCCATCGACCGCTTCAATGAACGGCGACATGGATTCCGGCGACGCGGACGACCCAAAACCCTGCGGAGATAAAAAAATAACCAGCAACAACAACCAGCAAGTAGTTTAATCGAAAGCAAGCTTCCCGACTAGTTTCGAAACAAAAACCAAAAACAGAAATCGGCGGATATCTCCGGCGAACGGTTTTCAAAAACAACAGCCCAATCAATTGCAAATCAAAACGTTTTTGACACCCAATCAACATAAAATCGTTCCCCATTAATAAACGAACAAAACCCATGGAAAAATCAGGCCAAAAAAAACAATTTTTTTAGCAATATTCGTTTTTCCGGCGAACTTCCGGTCGGCCGGCAAATTTTCCGGCGAAGGTTTCCCAGAATCCGGCGATCTCAAAGCAGCAACCTTTTTTTTCTTTAAAACCGTTTTCAAGGAAAAAAAACTTATACCCAATTTTCTTAACTCTTTTGTTTTAATTAAACCATTTTTAATTAAAACAAAATTAACCTGGCTCTGATACCACTGTAGGAACTAGGCATGCATAATTTCCTAAATTATGCTACGGAATAGCCTAAATTCTAAGAGGATTCGGGTCTTACCCTCGACGCGTAATCGGTTGTGCAGCCGCCTGGATCCTTTGGGAAGATTGCGTTCACCACCACAGAACAATTCAAGCGAATTGTCTCTACGTTCTTGCACTGGAGTTCTCTCAGAACCGGTGCTAGCCCCAAAATTTGCCTGTTTTAGAGAAAACCTTTTTCTCTCTGGGAAGAATAAGTTTCTGGAGGAACGTTTATTCTCAAGTCTGATAGTCTGTTGTTTTAAAAATTTTTCAAAAGGTATATTTAAAAAAATGAGTCTGTTAAAACGTTTTTAACAGACTCCAGATACTTCTCAGATTTGAGAAGTATCTGTTTTAATTAATAAATAATAATTAATAATTAATAATAATTAATTATTTATTTACTGAGTTGGGTTTAACCAACACCATGGATCAACCCATTGATCCATGGATCAGGCTGATGGGTCAAGAACCTTAATTCACAATTAGGTCCCTTGATTTATCAGCTCAACTCAATTCTTCCCAGGTAATTAATTAACTTTTAATTAATACCATAAAACTCTTCAATAATATTTAATTAAACCATTTAATTAAATATTATCTATTTAAGTATAACTCTTATACTTAGAACAGGCAATTTAATTAATTCTGACTCATCGAACTCACTTATGTGCGATCCTGTAGGCCCATTCCAAATTGACAATGAATAAATTAATCTCATTAATTAATCCATAAATCATTAGTGGTCTCTAGCAAGACATAATGACTACACAATTCAGAACGGAGGGTCGAATGGTGATTCAACACAACCTTCCGAGTATACTACGTAATGTCCTCTACATTGATATCCAGTTTAGCATAAGGCATGGAACCAATCATCCTTATATAGCTAAACGTTTTACTTGATCTCTTAGTGACACTGAACTTAATCAAGCAAATGATAACCCTTATCATTTCTTGGGCACGGCCATGCACTTCTCAGTTCACTATCAAGCGGCCAAGATATCATCTCTCATTTAAGAGAGACTTGTAGTCCCATCACTTCACCTACATACCTTAGCGTGACTCATAGTGTACCCAATCATACCCGTACTTGGTAACCTGTTACGGTCCCGTTAGGCATATGTCAAAGCACACTCTAATTCACCTAAGACTATGCAGTGATTTCTGGTCTAAGGATCCTCGTACGAGTACTACTCAAAAGAATCACTCATGATCTAACAGTCCATGGAGTGTTTCTTTTGGCGGATCGATTTCATAAAATTCAATATGCACAAGAATATAATTTCATGAAATTAACTCATCAGATAAATAATCAATCAAACGACAAATGTCTTATTTACATAAATAACCCTCAAAGTTTATTTACATAAATAGCCCTCATTAGGGCATATACACCAACAAGTTTAACTAGAATAAATGCGATACCCTATCCATATGAGGCGCACTATCCTAAGGTAACAAGCTTAGAAGTCACGTAATGACACACACTTAGTGTACGATTTATAGTATTCTTCCCATCGAGGTTATGCTGCTTACTTGTACAACTGAGAGTACTGACTATTAGCTACATTGATCAAAAGATCGTTTGGTCAGATAGTGTAGTTAATGAACTAGGTTCTTCTCAAACGAATGTGGGTTAGGGTAAACCTCCACACTATCGTGGCTTGCGAGAATCCCGGTGAATGAGATATCGGTGGTTTAAATTATTGTTTTGAGGGAAGTCAATAATTGTTAGAATTTTGTTATTTTCAAAATTCTAGATTTAATAACTGAAACATTGTCTATTTATTTAATTTACAGTATTCGATATAGCATTCAACCCCTTAGCTACTATATTGAAAGACAACAAGTTAACTGGACCTAATTATGTCGACTGGAGTCGTAACTTGGACATTGTTCTAATGACTGAGCAGTATAAGTTTGTGCTCACTGAAGTCTGTCCAGATGTGCCTAACGAGGACTCTCCTCAAGAGGATAGGGATACCTATAATAGGTGGAGAAAAGCATATGAGATGTGAGGTGTTACATTCTGGCTTCTGTATCTAATGTGCTACAACATTAGCTACATCCTATGATCTCTGCCTTCAATATGGTGGCTCACCTGAGAGAGATGTTCACTCATCAAGGCAGGACAGGTAGCCAAGCAGCCATGAGGAAGTTAATGAACACCAAAATGGCTGAGGGCGCATCGGTGAGAGATTATGTGCTTCACATGATCAGCAACATCAATAAAATAGAGGTGTTGGGAGGTGAGATCGACCTGGGAAGTCAGATAGATATCATACTCCAGAGCTAACCCTCTAGTTTTTAGCAGTTTTGGGTTAACTACAATATGAACCAAAGAGTTTACACTCTACCCGAGCACTTAACAGTTTTGGTGTTGGCCGAAGGTATCTTTCACGAGAAAAAACAAGCTTTGGTCACGGTAAAGGCTTCATGTTCTTCTTCTACGCCCAAAGGAAAGAACAAGAAGAAGAGGAATAATCCCAAGAAACTTGTCGATAAGCCTGAAATCGCAAAGAAGAACAAGCCCAAAGGTAAGTGCTTCAAGCACGGGAAGACGGGACACTGGAAATCGGATTGTCCAAAGCTTAAAGGTACGACATTTTCTGCCTTAATTACTGAGATATGTTTAGCGATGATTCCCATAGATATGTTTACTGAATTCCCATAGCGATGATTCCCATGTTTGTAATTCTCTACAGGGGTTCCAAGTAACCCGAAAGCTTAGAGAAGGCAAGCTGGACATCTCCTTGGGCTACACTACAAGAGTGTCAGTAGAAGCAGTGGGAGTAGTTACTCTTAATTTTGAGAATTCTCTATTAGATTTAATTAATTGTCTTTATGTACCGAGTTTTAGAAAGAACCTTGTTTCAGTTTGTAAATTCTTGAAGAATGGTTATAAGTTTATTTTTTCTGATGATGCTATTGTTATTAAAAAAGATGGAAAACTTATTTGTTCTTGTTCATTAGCTGACAATTTGCTTATAATTAAATCAAACTCCCCTGTTGTGCAAAACATAGAGATAGATAGCTTCTAAAACTAATCAAACCTATCTTTAACGTCTCAGGCTAGGTCATATAAACCTTAGTAGGATTCAAAGTTTGGTCAAATGATAGACCTTTAAGTTCATTAGAGATTGACAGTTATTCAACCTGCAAATCTTGCTTGGAATGTAAGATGACCAAGAGACCTTTTAAGGCAAAATGTTATAGATCCAAAGAGGTATTAGAGTTGATTCACTCTGACTTGTGTGGACCTATGTTGATCCAAGCACATGGTGGGTTTGAGTATTTCGTGACTTTCACGGATGATTACTCTAGGTACGGGTACATTTTTGTAATGCACCACAAGTCCGAATGCTTTAGTAAATTCAAAGAGTATGGGGCAGATGTTGAGAAGCATCACGGTAAAGGTATCAAGATACTACGATCAGATCGTGGTGGTGAGTACCTATCCCACGAATTTAGAGAATACCTCAGCGAGGTCGGAATTCAGTCTCATTTGTCTGCACCTAGCACACCATAGCAAAATGGTGTAGCAGAAAGAAGGAACAGAACTCTCATAGAAATGGTTAGATCAATGATGAGCTATAGTGATTTGTCGAGTTCGTTCTGGGGATATGCCTTAGAAACAGCAATGTACATCCTTAATCTTGTACCATCTAAAACCGTGCCTTCAACCCCAGTAGAGTTGTGGAACGGGCGTAAGCCCAGTCTAAGACATCTCAGAATTTGAGGTTGCCCAGCACATGTGCTTAAGTCAGATGCGGCTAAGTTAGATGCAAAAATAGAAGTAACTCTATTTATAGGATATCCTAGGGGAACGAATGGTGGTCTATTTTATAGTCCTAAAGATCAGAGGTGGTGGTTAGTACCAACGCTAGATTTTTAAGGGATGACTATATTTTAGATCACAAGCCCAAGAGCAAGATAGTACTAGAAGAGCTTAGGAGACAAACTGATAATCCTGATACACCAGCACAAGTAGATACACCACACACTGTAAAAGAGATCACAGATGATGTGCCTACAGGTTGTGAAATAGCCTGACAGGTTTATTGGCGTGGGAGAGGCCTCAGACCTAGTCCCAGGCGTGCCTGAGCCAGACCCAGTGAACTACAAGGAGGTTTTCCGAGATAAATAAGCAGAATCTTGGCAAAAGGTAATGATATCTGAGATGGGGTCGATGAACCACAATCAAGTCTGGGAGCATGCGGACCTACCTGATGGGTTTAAGCCCATTGGATGTAAGTAGGTCCATAAACGCAAGAGATGACTAGATGGAAAGGTTGAAACCTTTAAATCTAGGCTGGTGGGGAAGGGGTATACTCAGAATGAGGGAATCGATTATGAGGAAACCTTCTTCCCGGTGGCCATGCTTAAGTCGATCCGGATTCTCTTGGCCATAACTGCTCATTTAGATTATGAGATATGGCAAATGGATATCAACACAGCTTTCCTTAACAAAAGTCTTGAGAAAACCATCTTCATGCAGGAACCATAGGGATTCGTTGAAAAAAGGCCAAGAGCATAAGGTTTGCAGGCTTAAGAGGTCCATTACGGACTTAAGCAATCATTCAGATCTTGGAACATCCGGTTTGATGAAGTAATCCACTCTTACGGATTTACTCAGTGTCTGGATGAACAATGTGTGTATCGCAGACGTGATGGAAACGCGGTGGTGTTTTTTATTCTTTATGTAGATAACATTCTATTGATTGGCAACAACAAGAAAGTGTTATCAGACATAAAGGCATGGCTGTCCAAGCAATTTGATATGAAGGACTTAGGAGAAGTGGGATATATCCTTGGGATCAAGATAATTTCAGACAAATAGTGCATTTATCTAAATAACGGTCTCCCAAGACTGTTGAGGAGATAGAGGCCATGAAGACAGTGTTGGAGTTGAATACATAAGCTATGCTTGTATTGTACTTTTTCCCAGTTAATATATCGATTTATGTTTTGGTTAAATTTAGTTATGCATTATTTGTCCATTTATATTATGTAGTCAGATGATGAGGTGTCTTGTGTGATACAGTAGATCTCATCATTGGTTAAAAGACATAATATATAAATGAGGTTTATAACCGAGACAGCTTTGGACAAACCACCGGTTTAGGTTATTATGTGGTTCGGGTAATTGGTTTGTCTAAACTAATTTAATCATATAGATATGCCCGGGGCGTATTGACTTGACTATTTAGAATGATTTGTCTTGTACTGATTTAATAGACAAATTGTTCTTAGTATTCTATCTTTTAATCCCTAGACTCGAGCGGGTATGAGGATTAGACATAGTGTACTTTGATCTGCCAATGGGTGAGGTCAATTATGGCCAATAGTCTCGGTAGGTTGGGTGCGCATGTTTAGTTACTTGGTGTGCTGCTGCTTGTCGAAAGAAAACCATGTACCGATGTGTCTGGGGTGATGGTGCTCCCGAGATAAGCTCGTTATGTTTATTATACTAAACCCGGTCGGTGGACTTATGTCCGGTATAGTAAAAAGGTCGAGTGGTACTAGTTTCGGAATTAAAGAAGATAATTAATTAATTTATAAGTAAATTAATAAATTAACGAGAACTATATCTTTGATGTGGGCAGATTATGAATATAAATTAATTAAGTTGTTCTAGAAGCAATTCTGGTGTAGGATGGTAGTGCCAAAATTAATCCGTTAGTGGTACGATTAATTTTGTAATGGGTTAATTGAATAGGTAGAATTAATTAATTGATTAATTATTCCTAAGGGTTAATTGAGTAATTAACAAAATGGAATTATTTAATTAATTAATTAAGTCTTAAGTTTCAATTAGAATTAGGAAACCCTAGAGATTAGGAAATCTAATAGGATTTGGTTTATCCTATCAGATTGGTTACCTAATTGGATTTGGAAACTAATTAATTACCTAAACCCATTAGGAAGACCAATCCTAAACCAACTTAGGGTCTCTCTTGTAACTCTATATATAGATAAGGGATTAGCTATTCCACAATATACAATTCATAAGTTTTCAAGACAAGAAAACTAGAGAGATAAAATTCTAGAGAGAGAATATTTACTTATCGCTCCAAGTCTGATTTTCAAAGCTTTGTGTGGCCCTCTCTCTCTAAAATTCTTCCTCCTCCTAGCGGTGCACGGTTTTTGAGGCGGCGGCGCGTGTGGCTTTCTCTCTCTCTGGGCGGCGCGTGGATTGTACGTGCCAGAGGCGGTGGTGCTGGAATTTCCTGGCAGGTTGATTGTGGTGATTAGCTTATCAATTGGTTGCTAGATCGTTGCCTACACAACGTGCAATCAAAGTCTTGAGGCATACAAGAGAATCACCTAAGTATATGCTTCAATAGATAATTCTTATTCTTCTGCTTTTAATTAAGAATTTTCGTGATAAATCGAATGAGTGCAAACCCAGATCCTACGCAATGTTATTTCAAAAGGGTTGGAATAGCGATTGTGCTAACGTCTAGGCCTGGCCAAAGATTCTAATTTTGGAATGCGTAGCACAAAAGTGAGTTTCTAGCTAAGCCCGGGTACTTAATCTTTTATTTGGTATCAGAGCCTGGTTTTGGGTTTTGTGCTTGTTTGATTTATTACATGGTTTTATTTGCAGGTGGTTAAGAAAATCCAACTATTATGGTTACGTTTGTATGGATTTTAATTGAACTCCGGGATATGTCCTGATTTGATTTTATTATGAATGTTTGTAATAGTATAAGCACGTGTTGGAAGCCGTGTAGGATTAGATCAAATCTGTAGTAGGGTTTTTTCTATGTAATTTTGATTATTTAATTTTCCTAGATAGCTTTGTAGTAGGAGAATTAATTTTTTGTAATCCAAGGCGTTATGGTAGGAAACTTGAATTCGTGGGTTTTGGGTAATCGTTAATTCGTAGAAACCCAAGAAAACCCATAACAAATTGCAAGAAGACCAATTAGCGTAGAAGAAGCGAATGAGGGATCGGAGGCAAGGGGCGGCACAGACAAAAAATCGCCGATAGAAGTCGTAGGCGAGCAGCGGTGCAGCAATCGCAGCAGCAGTGCCCAGAGCAACTGCTGCGCACTGCTGGGCTGCGTGCACGGCCCTTGTTGGCTGTGTGCATGCGCGGGGCCCCGTTCGGGTAGCGTTATTGCCCGTTTTCCTCCAGTTTTCATTTTTTGAAGTTCAAGACTCTATCAATCGAGTTGCGTGGCAGGACACGAGATCATGGCAGGAGATGGAAGCAATTAAAACCATAATAGTCGGGAAATTTAATTTTCGTATTTATTTCCTGTATTTATTATTTTAATTTTTATGCTTTAATTTTTGTGTTGTATTTTAGAAGCATGATTTTAAAGCATGATGGTTTTATGGTTGCATATAACTTAGGGTTAGTTAATTGCATGTTAAAACTGGAAAAACCCTCAATTTAGAAATCTAAGTGGGAGCGGGTTGGTTTAATATCCCCACGGCCACCATTACGAGTTCATATGCGATGTTGGTGAGCTTGTGCGTTGGCACTAGGGCCTTCCTTCATTCGAATAGTCCAACCACGAGATCGCTAGATTATGAATTTCTGAGTAAGATGGCTAGAGTAAGTTTAACTAGGATAAATGCGACACCCTCTCCATCTGAGGCGCACTATCCTGAGGTAACAAGCTCAGAAGTCACATAATGGCACACACTTAGTGTACGATCTGCAGTATTCCTCTTATCGAGGTTACGCTGCTTATTTGTACGGCTAAAACCACTGACTATTAGCAACATTGATCAATAGAACATTTGGTCAGATAATGTAGTTAATGAACTTGGTTCTTCTGAAACGAATGTGGGATAGCGTAAACGTACACACTATCGTGGTTTGCGAGAATCCCGATAAATGAGATGTTGGTGGATTGAAATTATTGTTTTGAGAAAAGTCAACAATTGTTAGAATTTCCTTGTTTTCAAAATTCTATATTTAATAACTAAAACATTGCTTGTTTATTTATTTTACAGTTTCATATATGGCATTCAACCCCTTAGATGCTATATTGAAAGACAATAAGTTAACTGGAACTAATTATGTCGACTGCAGTCGTAACTTAGACATTGTCCTGATGGCAGAGAAGTATAAGTTTATGCTCACTGAATTATTTCCAGATGTGTCTAACGAGGATCTCCTCAAGAGGATAGGGATGTCTTTGCCAGGTGGGGAAAAGCGGATGAGATGGCGCGGTGCTATATTTTGGCCTCTGTGTCAAATGTGCTGCAACATCAGCTTCATCCCATGGTCTCTGCCTTCAACATGATGGCTCACCTAAGGGAGATATTCACTCATCAAGGCAAAACTGTTAGGCAAGTAGCCATGAGAAAGTTGATGAACACTAAAATGGCTGAGGGCGAATCAATGAGAGATCATGTGCTTCACATGATCAGCAACATCAATGAAATAGAAGTGTTAAGAGGTGAAATTGATCCAGAAATTCATATAGATAGCATCCTCCAGAGTTTACCCTCTAGTTTTGAGCATTTTTGGGTCAACTATAACATGAATCAAAGAGTTTACACTCTACCCGAGCTCTTAGCTTATTTGGTGTCGGCCGAAGGCATCTTCCACGAGAAGAAGCAAGCTTTGGTCACAGCGAGGCTTCAAGTTCTTCTTCTGTGCCTAAAGGCAAGAAGAATAAGAAGAAAAAGAAGGCCAAGAAACTTACTGCAAAGCCTGAAATCGCAAAGAAGAGCAAGTCCAAAGGAAAATGCTTCAGGTGCAGAAAAACGGGACACTAGAAAGCGGATTGTCCAAAGCCTAAAGGTACGATAGTTTCTGCCCTAATTACTGAGACATGTTTAGCGGTGATTCTCACAGATACTTGGGGTGTGGATTCAGGCGCCACTGATCATGTTTGTAATTCTTTGCAGGGGTTCGAAGTAACCCGAAAGCTTAGAGAGGGTGAGCTGGACATCTACATGGGCGACACTACAAGAGTGTCAGTAGAAGCAGTGGGAGTAGTCATTCTAAATTTTGAAAATTCTAGATTAGAGTTAGTTAATTGTCTTTATGTACAGAGTTTTAGAAAGAACCTTATTTCAGTTTCTAAACTCTTAAAAAATGGATATAAGTTTATTTTTTCTGATGATTCTGTATTTGTTAGAAGAAACAAAAAACTTATTTGTTCTGTTTCATTGGGTGACAATTTGTTTGTGGTTAATTCTAACTCCCCTATTATGCAAAATATAGAAACAGATAGCTCTTTATCTAACATTAATAAGAGGAAAAAACCTTCTGAAATGAATCAAACCTATCTTTGGCATCTCAAGCTAGGTCATATAAACCTTAGTATGATTCATAGGTTGGTCAATGATGGACCTTTAGGTTCATTAGAGATTGACAGTTATTCAACCTGCGAATCTTGCTTTGTGGGTAAGATAACCAAGAGACCTTTTAAAGCAAAAAGTTATAGAGCCAAAGAAGTACAAGAGTTAATTCATTCTGACTTATGTGGACCAATGTTGGTCCAAGCACGAGGTGGATTTGAGTATTTCGTGACGTTCATGGATGACTACTCAAGGTACGAGTACATTTACCTAATGTGTCACAAGTCCGAGTGCTTTGGCAAGTTCAAAGAGTTTCGGGCAGATGTGGAGAAGCATCATGGTAAGAGTATCAAGACACTGCGATCAGATCGTGGTGGGGAGTACCTTTCCCATGAATTTTAAGAATACCTCAGTGAGGTAGGAATTCAGTCTCAGTTGTTTGCACCTGGCACGCCACAGCAGAACGGTGTAGCAAAAAGAAGGAATCAAACTCTCATGGAAATGGTTAGGTTGATGATGAGCTATAGTGATTTGCCAAGTTTGTTCTGGGAATATGCCTTAGAAACAGCGATGTATATATTTAATTTTGTACCATCTAAAACCGTGCCTTCCGTTAGTTTTGAATACAGAAAAGCTATGGCTTGTATCAAAAACTAATATCCACAGTTGACATATCATTTTGTTTCGGTATAAATTTGTTCCTTTATATCATAGAACTAGATAACGGGGTGTGGACAGACACAGTAGATACCGTTATTGGTTAAAGTATTGATATATAAAAAGTATGCTCATAACCGAGATAGTCTGAACATACTATCGGTATAGGTTATTGTGTGGTTTGGAAATTAGTTTATCTAAACTAGTTTAAATCACACGGATATGCCCGGGGCATATTGAGCATGACCAGTTTGGATAGAATTGACTTATACTGATCGGGGTAGTCAATTCGGTCCTAGTATTCCGTCTCTCAATCCCGAGATTGGGACGGGCGTGAGGGTTGGATATTGTATGCTTTGATTTGCCAAAGAGTGTGGTCGATTGAGGCCTATACCTCGGTAGGTTGGGCATGCGGTGTTTAGCTTCTTACGTGTCGTTGCTAGTCAGAGGAATCCACGTACCGGTTCGCCGGGTTGATGGTGCTCCCGAGATGAGCTCGTAAAGTATATTATACTAAACCCGGTCGGTGAACTTTATGTTCGGTATAATAAAAGGACGAGTGGTACTAATCTCAGAAATCAAGAAGCCGGTGAATTAATTTGTCAGTAAATTGATAAACCGACGAGTGCTAGATCTTTAATGTGGGGAGATAGAATAAAATATAGTGGTGCGATGTAAAGTCATTTTTGAGCGATAGTTCCATAATTGGTCCGTTAGTGGTACGACCGATTATGCATTTGACTAATCGACAAGGTAAATTAATTAATCCAAAAGGTTTAATTAATATTTAATTGACAAAGTGAATTTAGAAATTAATTCTATTTGAATTAATTAATTCTAAGGGTTCGATTAAATTAAATTAACAAAGTGGGTTTAATAAATTAATTTAAATGGTCAATTGGAGTTGACTAGTCGGGAAAGACTTAGCGGTCAACGAAAGTCAAATTAAAAGTCCTAATTCGAGAGCCCATTAGGTCTCCATTAGAGCTCACATAAATAGAATAACTTGAGACCAAAGAAAGCTAAGAAAAATCTTGCAAGACAAGTCTTGCCTCTTAGAGTGAGAAAGTTCTAGAGAGAGAACTTCTTCCTTTTAATTTTTCTCTCAAAAAAAGGAACTAGAAATCTCACTCTTCTTGAAAATAGATTCAGCCCAAAATGTTGTTTTAAAAAATTAAAAACTGCTCGGAATTTCAGTTTTTGGTCCGCTGCTGAAATCAATTTCCTGGCGAGTTTTCTAGTATTTTTCTGGCTGCTTCGGTGATGTTTATGGTGCACTTGATTTGGACTAATTGGCGTTTTGATCTCAGCAGGTGATCCGCCAATTGGTCTGTCTAGATCGTGACCATAGACTTAATTGGAGTGCTGGATTTGTGGTGACCGGAAGTTCTAATCGGCAGGCAGTTCTTATATATAAATTCCAACGAGCAGTTTTTTAATTATTTTGGGCAGATTGAATCAATTTTTGAGAGATTTTTCTTGTGGGTTTTCGTGGGCTAAGCAAGTAAGCTTCAATAGATTATTGCCCACGCAATATTCGAAGTGTTCTTGGAGATATCTAGTGGATTTCTATTGGAATCGCAACAAAGATTGGATTTTTTCTTTAGGCAAGGGACTTCGCTACAAAAGGTAGAATCTTTAAATTTCATTTTTATTAAAGATTTAATTTTTTGTGTCCCGATTAATAAATTAAATAAGTATAAGCCTAGATCCATTCATGGGTAAACTAATTTGAGCCTGAGCTTGGTCGAAAGCTTCCGATTCTGGAATGCATTGCACAAAAGTGAGGTTTTCGATTTAGCCCCGGCTTGTTCAGTTTTTCTTCACCTTCAACCCAGTAGAGTTGCGGAACGGACGCAAGCCCAGTCTCAGACATCTCAGAATTTGGGGTTTCCCAGCACATGTGCTTACGGTAGATACGGCTAAGTTAGATGCATGAACAGAATTAATGTTGTTTGTAGGATATCTTAGGGGAACGAAAGGTGGACTGTTTTATATTCCTAAAGATCAGAAGGTAGTGGTTAGTACCAATGCTAGATTTTTGGAGGAAGACTATAGCCTAGATCATAAGCCCAAGAGTAAGATAGTACTAGAAGAGCTTAGAAGACAAACTAATAATCCTGATGCACCAGCACAAGTAGATACACCACACACTGCACAAGAGATCACAGATGATGCGCCTACACAGGTGGTGCCTCGTCGTAGTAGGAGGTTATAAGACAGCTCGACAAGTTCGTTGGTGTGTGAGAGACATCAGACCTAGTCCCAGGCGCGCCTGAACCTGACCTAGTAAACTACAATGAGCCTCTCTGAGATAAAGATGCAGAATCTTGGTATAAGGTAATGATATCCGAGATGGGGTCAATAGACCACAATCAAATCTGGGAGCTTGTGGACCTGCCTGATGGGTTTAAGCCCATTGGATGCAAGTGGGTCTACAAACGTAAGAGAGGACCTGACAGAAAGGTGGAAACCTTTCAAGCGAGACTGGTGGCGAAGTGGTATACTTAGAAAAAGGGAATCAATTATAAGGAAACCTTCTCCCCGGTAGCCATGCTTAAGTCGATCCGGATTCTCTTGGCCATAGCTGCTCATTTAGATTATGAGATATGGCAGATGGATGTTAAGGCAGCTTTCCTAAATGGAAGTCTTGAGGAAACCATCTTCATACAGCAACCAGAGGGATTCGTTGAAAAAGGCCAAGAGCATAAGGTTTATAGGCTTAAGAGGTCTATTTACGGACTTAAGAAGGCATCCAGATCTTGGAACATCCGGTTTGATGAGGTAATCTAGTCATACGAATTTAGTCAGTGTCCAGATGAGCAATGTGTGTACCACATACGTGATTCAAACTCAGTGGTGTTTATTGTGCTTTACGTAGATGACTTTCTATTGATTGGCAATAACAAGAAAGTGTTATCAGACGTAAAGGCATGGCTGTCCAAGCAGTTTGATATGAAGGACTTAGGGGAAGCAGGACATATCCTTAGGATCAAGATAATTCAAGATCGTAGGAAATATCCGTTAACGCTCTCTCAAGCTTTATACATAGATACGATTCTGGCCCATTTTAACATGCAGAACTCCAAGAAAGGTTTTCGACCTTTCAGACACGGAGTGCATCTGTCTAAGAAACAGTCTCCCAAGACTGTTGAGAAGATAGAGGCCATGAAGACAGTTCTTTATGCTTCGGCAGTAGGAAGTCTCGTGTATGCCATGTTGTGTCTGAGGCCTGATATCTGTTATGTCGTTTCCATTGTAAGCAGATATCAGAGTAACCCCAGGAAAGCTCATTGGGAGGCAATAAAATCATTCTTAAGTATTTGCGCAAAATGAGAAGAGAAAATCCTAGAGAGAGAAATATTCAAGTAGGATTTTCAAAACATTGTGCGGCCCTTTCTCTAGAAACTGGCGTCTGAATTTCTTCCTCCCCCCGATGGCTCACAGTTTTTGAGGTAGCAGTGCGTGTGGCTTTCTCTCTCCGAGCGGCGCGTGGATTGTACGTGCCAGGGGCGGTGGTGCTGGAATTTTCTGGCAGGTGGATTGTGGTGATTAGCTGATCAATTGGTTACTAGATCGTTGCCCACACAACGTGTAATCAAAGTCTTGAGGCATACAAGAGAATCACCAAAGTATACGCTTCAATAGGTAATTCTTATTCTTCCGCTTTTAATTAACCATTTTTGTTTCGTGATAAATCGAATGAGTGCAAACCCAGATCATGCTCAATTTTGTTTCAAAAGGGTTAGAATAGAGATTGTGCTAGCGTCTAGGCCGGGCCAGAGATTCCGATTCTGGAATGCATAGCATGAATGTGAATTTCTGGCTAGGCCCGGGCAGATAATCTTTAAGACAATTCCTTATGCTTCGGCAGTAGGAAGTCTTATGTATGCAATGCTGTGTACGAGGGCTGATATCTGTTATACCGTTAGCATTGTAAGCAGATATCAGAGTAACCCCGGGAAAACTCATTGGGAGGCAGTAAAATGCATTCTCAAGTATTCGAGCAGAACGAGAGACCAAGTGTTGGTCTATCAGGCGCCTGAGCTGGTACCCCGAGGTTACACAGATTCAGATTTCCATGGCAACAGGGACAAGAGCAAGTCTACCTCAGGGTATGTGTTTACTCTGGGAGGTGGAGCCATAGTATAGTGGAGTGTCAAGCAGACATACGTTGCGGACTTTACCATGGAAGCTGAATATGTTGCTGCATCAGAGGCAGCGAAAAAAGCAGTGTGGCTCAAGAACTTCCTAGTGGATTTAGATGCGACTCCTGGTTTGCAAAAGTCTATCATAGTGTATTGTGATAACAATGGTGCAGTAGCAAACTTGAATGAACTACGAGCCCATAAGGCGAGTAAGCAAATACAGCGCAAGTACCACCTGATACGAGATATCGTCAAAAGGAAAGATGTGGCCATTGCTAAGATAGCATGTGAGGATAACCTTGCAGATCCGTTCACGAAGACATTGACTTCAAAAGTTTTTGAGGCTCAGGTGAAGGGCATGGGGATTTTCTAGATATGTAGTAGAGTGTATAGAGTTGAATGTAGTTGTATACTTAAAGCACAACTTAAGTATTAGTAGGAGATTGTTAGAGTTTAATACATAAACTATGCTTGTATTATATATTTTCCTAGTTAATATATCGATTGAATGTTTTAGTTAAATTTATTGTGCATTATTTGTCCATTTATATAATGTAGTTAGATGATGAGGTGTCTTGCGTGACACGGTAGATCTCATCATTGGTTAAAAGACATAATATATAAATGAGGTTCGTAACTGAGACAATTTTGGATATTGAATCATATAGATATGCTCGGGGTATATTGAACTTGACCATTTAGAATGATTTATCTTGTACTGATTTAATAGACAAATCCTTCTTAGTATTCTATCTCTTAATCCCTAGACTTGAGTGGGCATGAGGATTAGACATAGCGTACTTTAATCTGCCAATGGGTGAGGTCAATTGTGGCCAATAGTCTCGGTGGGTTGGGTGCGCGTGTTTAGTTACTTGGTGTGCTGCTGCTTGTCGAAAGGAAACCATGTACCGGTGCGTCCGGGGTGATGGTGCTCCCGAGATGAGCTCATAATGTTTATTATACTAAACCCGTCTGGTGGACTTATATCTGGTATAGTAAAAAGGTCGAGTGGTACTAGTCTCAGAATTAAAGAAGTTAATTAATTAATGTATCAGCAAATTAATAAATTAATGAGCACTATGTCTTTCACTCACATGGCGGGTAAACGCATAGAGCGCAAGTACCACTTGATACGAGAAATCATTAACAGAGGAGACGTGGTCGTGGCAAAGATAGCATCAGCAGAGAACCTTGCAGATCCCTTCACAAAGACATTGACTGCAAAAGTCTTTGAGGGTCATGTAGAGGGCATGGGAGTTAGACACATAGTTGAGCCTTGATAGTTCTCTAGATTTTATTGTAGCCATAGATTAATTGAATTAAACAGTTTTACACATAAAAAGCATCATTTTGAGTATTAGTGGGAGATTGTAAGTTTTAAATACTGAAAACTTTGCTTGTATAAAAAACTATTTCCCAGTTTTATTTATCAAGTTAAATGTTTTCGTTAAATGTCTTATGTTTTACATATGTTGTCCACTAATATCTAATGACTAGATGATAAGGTGTCGGGTGTATCACAGTAGATCTCATCATTCGTTAAAGTCATGATATATAAACTAGGCTCGTGATTGAGACAGTTTGGACATACTGTCGGTTTAAGTCATTATGTGAGTCTGAGATTGGTTTGTCTAAACTAATTGAATCATATAGATATGTCCGGGACATATTGAGCATGACCTATTAGGGATGAATTGTATTGTACTAATTTGATAGACTATTCGATCCTAGTATTCTATCTCTTAATCCCTAGACTTGAACCGGCATAAGGATTAAGCATAGTGTACTTTGATCTGTCAAAGAGTGAGGTCACCTGAGGCCAATATTCTCGGTGGGTTGGGTACGCGTGTTTGATTGCTTAGGATGTTGTTGCTTGTCAAAAGGAAACCATGTACTGGTGCATCTGGGTTGCGAGATGAGTTTGAAATGTTTGTTATACTAAACCAGGCCGGTGGACTTTTGTCTGGTATAATAATAAGGTCGAGTGGTACTAATCTCGGATTATAAGAAGTCGATAAATTAATTTATCAATAAATTAATAAATTGACATGCACTATATCTTTGATGTGGGCAGAATAAAGAATAATTAATTTAGTGGTTCCGGAAGCAATTTCGGTTTGAGTGGTAAATCCATAATTAATCTATTAGTGGTACGATTAATTATGTGTTGGGTTAATTGATAAAGTAGAATTAATTATTTAATTAATTAACCCTAAGGGTTACTTAGTAAATTGACAAGGTGGAATTAATTAATTATATCTTATAGTTCAATTAGAATTAGGAAATCCAATTGAGTTTTAGAAACTAATTGAGATTTGGAATCTAATTGGATTTGGAAACTAATAAACCAAAGCCCAACAAGAAGTTTAACTCAAGCCCACTTAAAGTCTCCCTTATAACTCTATAAATAGACAAGTGATTAGCAATAACAAGACACACAAGTCGTTATTGACAAGATTCAAGTATTTTAGAGAGAGAAGCTCTGAGGTATATACTAGAGAGAGAAAGCCAGGGAGATAAACTCTCTTGAGTTTCGCACGAGCTCTGAGAAGGAAACTCGAGAGGCGGCAGCAACGACAGCGACTTTCTTGCCGGTGGCGGCGTCGGTCAAACTACGGCGACGGCGGCAGACAAACTCCTACGATAGCGGCGGTCAAATTTTGGCTAGAATTTTTCCGGGCTATTTTGTGTGTAGAATTTTTTGTTGCTAATTCAATTGGTTCGTTGATTCATTACCCACACAACATATGGATCTGTCTAATAGTCATCCAAACGATTACTTAAGGGACACGCTTCAAAAGGTCGATTTCTATCTTTCCGCTTTTATTAGTTATCGTAATATTGTTGCGTGATAAATTCGAATAAAGTGAATCTAAGATCTGGTGCTCATGTGATATTTTAAAAGGGTTTGAATTGTATTACACGTGCGTTCGGGTTTGGTTGAGAATCTCCGATTCTGGAATGTATAGCACGAAAGTGAGATTTTTTACCAGACTCGGGCAGATAATTCCTTTCTAGCAATCCTATCCAATTATCAATCCTCTACACATGTTCCTCAAGTTAATTAAAAATCTTCTTAGTTACTTGGCAACATGACATGAGACCACTAAGCCCAATACAAATCAAGCCCAACAAGCACACATCCATTACACATGTAACAAGGACAATTGATAATTCACAGACCCATGAGTAGATTTATCCTCAAATACTATGACACAAAGTCAATTAAACCATTCTAAGTAATAACTCAGTTGCATAAAACCTATTTGATAATATACTTGAAAAACCATTAAAAAGAACAAACAAGACATGCCCATGATTAACTACTCCATTAAAGTATTCCATTAATAAGAAAAGGTCTAACTTTTATCAACAAAACATGATAAAAGTACAACAATTTCTTGAACTCCATCTTAAAGAGCAATTTCTCTCATGATAACCTCTAAATTTGTCCTACATCTTTGGATTTCCACTACCCTCTATCACTTAGAGGGGTAGAATTCTTAAAAATATCCTTATAACACCATGGTTCTAGGATTAGACATGAAGTGTGTGTAGGAAAAGGTGTAGAAGTGTGTGAAACTTAATCACAAAGCAACTAAAGAAAAACTAACTGAAGGTGTGAAAGTGTGTGTTTTACATTAGGCCTTGGCCATTAATAAAGCAATCCCAGGGCTAAAAATGATAAATTATAATTTAAAACACGTTTAAGGGTAAAAATGGACTTTTAGCAATTTTTTGGGTATTGGCTGGGTGCGGCACCTAGCGGTCGCCGATTCTCTCTTTCAGTTCATTTTGTGTCTTATCCAATTTTCTTCCGTTTCAGCTCTAAATCTTCGTGTTTTCTCCTCTTTTTCTCCAAAAGTCTTCAAGTTTCATCCAATCTCTCATTTATAGCTCCTTATTACAAAGTCATGCAAATCCAACCATAAGTACACTATAAAACTCAAAAAGGATATTATTTTTATTGAAAATCAACTAAAAGTTAGTTAAACATGCATGATTTTGGGTTATGAAAAGTTATAAATTTGAGTAACGTCACTATCATATGAAAAATATAATAGGTCACCTAAGTTCAGCTCATCTCCTCTAATCATTAGCATGAGCAGTTGAAGTTTTGTTTTCGTGGTAATGGTATTCTTAACTGGGATGAGGTTGCAACAAATAGACTAGTAGAGTGCTCGGCTCCAGCTGTTCAAATGATCATATTTCACTTCATTGAATGATTCTGGCTCAATTATATGCAGATTTGTATCCTCTGCTCTCCTCAGAATACTATTTCGATTAGTGGGTTAGAGGGAATCGAACTCATCACTATTTTAGTTACTTTTCTTACATTATTTCACCAGTTTTCAGTGGAGTTTGATTCCACTTGTGTTAATTTATGGTGGAAATGTGTGAATTGTAAGTGGATAAGTCAAAGTGATGAATTTGAGCATTTTGGATTGGAATCTTGCTGAAAATGAGAGAAATAAAGCTAGAAATGCAATGTCCATTGACAAAGCTGTTGAGGAGTAACTAGATCTCCCACTCTGCACTTGCTAATTTCTGTTATTTACTACCATAATTTTGGCCTGTATAAATACAATAAGACAAGTCTTTTATCGGGATCTTTTGTTCATTTTAACATCCAAACTCAGCTGTAAAGCTTCTACGAGAAGTCTGAAGTTCTGTAGCTATGGTTTGGGCAAAAATGGCGTTTGAGCTTAGATCGATAGAGTTCTAAACTCCTTCTTGGAGATTTTACCCCGGATGAATTTGTTAGGTTTGAATACAGAAAAGCTATGGCTTGTATCAAAAACTAATATCCACAGATGACATATCATTTTGTTACAGTATTAAATTGTTCCATTATATCATAGAACTAGATAACGGGGTGTGTGAAAGACATAGTAGATACCGTTATTGGTTAAAGTTTTTATATATAAAAGTATGGTCGTAACTGAGATAGCCTGAATATACTATCGGTATAGGTTATCATGTGGTTTAGAAATTAGTTTATCTAGACTAGTTTAAATCACACGGATATGCCCGGGGCATATTGAGCATGACCAGTTTGGATAGAATTGACTTATACTGATCGACGTAGTCAATTCGGTCCTAGTATTCAGTCTCTTAATCTCGAGATTGGGACGGGCATGAGAGTTGGATATCGTATGTTTTGATTTGCCAAAGAGTGTGGTCAATTGAGACCTATACCTCGATAGGTTGGGTGTGCGATGTTTAGCTTCTTACATGTCATTGCTAGTTGGAGGAATCCACGTACCAATTCGCCGGGTTGATGGTGCTCTCGAAATGAGCTTGAAAGGTTTATTATACTAAACCCAGCCGGTGGACTTTGTGTCCGATATAATGAGAAGGTTGAGTGGTACTAATCTCGGATACCAAGAAGTTGGTAAATTAGTTTGTCAGTAAATTGATAAACCAACGAGCACTAGATCTTTAATGTGGTGAGATATAAGAAAAATATTGGCGCGATGTAAAATCATTTTTGAGCGGTAGTTCCATAGTTAGTCCGATAGTGGTATGACTAATTATGCATTTGACTAATCGACAAAGTAAATTAATTAATTCTAAAGGTTTAATTACATTTAATTGACAAAGTGGATTCAGGAATTAATTCTATTTGAATTAATTAATCCTAAGGTTTCGATTAAATTAAGTTAACGAAGTGGGTTAAGAAATTAATTCGAATGGGTCGATTGGAGTTGATTAGTCTAGGAAAGACTAAGCAGTCAATGAAAGTCCAATTAAAAGGCCCAACTCAAAAGCCAACTAGGTCTCCATTAGAGCTCCATATAAATAGAAAACTTAAGGCCAAAGAAACATTAAGGAAGTCTTGCAAGACAATTCTTGCTTTCTTGAGTGAGAAGGTTCTAAAGAGAGAACTTCTTCTTCAAGAGTTCTTTTTCAAAAATGAACTAGATTTCTCACTTGCTTGAGATTGGATTCGAACCAAAGATCACATCTTTTTATTTGGGTTTTCTTCTACCCGGTTTTTCTCTCGCCAATCAAGACTGCTGCTGGTTTTATTTTTCTGGCACCGAGTTTGCTGCTGTCCGGTGCGTTTGATTCGGCCTAAGCTTCGTTGATCTCTTTTTGGTGATCTAAAGCTTGGGCTATCTAGATCACGACTGGGCAGTTCAAATTCTGGCAGTCGGGGTGGCATTTTTTATCAAAAGGCAGTAGCTTTTGAGCGGCGGGCAGTGGTGTACTTGTGGGTTAAGGTTGTGATCAGTTTTTGGTTTCTTTGAGTCCAATTTTGATAGATTTCCTTATGGGTTTTCGTGGGCTTGGTGAGTACACTTCGATAGATTATTGCCCATGCAATATTCGAAATTTCTTAGAGTCATCAATTGGATTTCAGTGGTATTCGCAATCAAAGATTTTGTTTTTCTTATTGCGTTGGACTTCGCTTCAAAGGTATAACCTTTAATCCTTCCACTTTTAATTAAAGGTTTAATCTTTGTGCGTTAGATGTCGATTTAATAAATTAAATAAGTATAAGCCTAGATCCGTTCATGGTAAAATGAATTTGAGACTGAGCTTTGTCGAAAGCTTCCGATTCGGGAATGCATTGCACGAAAGTGAGGTTTTCGATTTAGCCCTGGCTTGTTCTGTTTTCCTTCAAAATGGTATCAGAGTGAGTGTTTTAGCTTTATACTTGTTTAATTTATTACACGGCTTTATTTTGGCATTATTATTTTTGTCGAAATGTTTAAACAGTTGGTTATTAGTTTCCTGGCTGTTATGGTAGAATTTATTTTTCATTCATAAACCCCGGGACATGTCCGGGCTCGTATTGTTTTTGAATAGAAATGTCTATAATAGTAATAACCATGAGCTGGAAGCCATGTAGGATTAGAAAAATCTTGTAGTAGGATTTGATCTAATCATGTCGTCTTTAAATTCCTAGAAAAATGCCTTTGTATATAGGAATTTATGTATTATGACGAAGACGTTATTTTGGGTAACTTATATTTGTGGGTTTTGGTTTCTCATAATTTTGGGTGATTCCTAATTATGTAGTAAACTGAGAAAACCCGGGCAAATCGAGAGAAATCCAAATAACGAGTGGGAGCGATATAACGGGACGTGTCACCGAGGCGACAAAAAATCAATGATAGAGAAGACCAAGATAGTCGGGAAATTTTATTTTCTTTAATTTCCCGTATTTATGTCTTTTCGTTGATTATGTGTTTTTCATTTTATTTTGCATGAACGAAAACCAAACCAAACCAAACCATTTTAAAAAGTAAAATGCAATTAACTAAGGTAGATTATTCGCATATTAAAACTCCAACGGTTTTATGGGTGCGGATATCCATAGTTAAGATATTGTATGTTAAATCCTAAAAATCCTCAAACTTAAAAATATAAGTGAAAGCGGGTTGGTAAATATCCCCATGGCCTCCATTACGGGTTCATTGGTGATGTGGTTATTCTTGCGAGTTGGTATTATGGCCTTCCTCCATGCAGACAAGTCTTCAATCACAGATATCACCGGAATGAATTTATGAAGGGATGACTATAGTGAGTTTAATTGGAGAAAGTTGCGACACCCTCTCTGCTAAGGGCGCATTAGTATCCTAAGTAACAAACATAGAAGTAACGTAGTGGCATACACTTAGCTTACTATTTATAGTATTCCTCCCATGCGGTTACGCTATTTATGTGTACGGCTAAAAGCATTGACTATTAATTTCATTGATCATAAGATCATTGGTCAGATAGTGAAATTAATGAACTTTGGTTCCTCTCGAATGAATGTGGGTTGGCGTAGACCTTCACCCGCGTGACCTGCGTTAATCCCGGTGTGAGAGATGTCAATGGAGATTATATTGTTTTTGAGGATTTCAATATTTTCGAAAAAGTATGCAGAAACTTGACTGTTTATTTTTCAGTTGTTGATATGTCGTTCAGCCCGCTTGCTGTCATTTTGAATCAGAACAAACTTATGGGTCCAAATTACATTGACTGAAAACGTAACCTGGATATTGTCCATACCGCTGAGGGTTACAAGTACGTACTCACTGAGGAGTGTCCCCCTAAGCCCAGCGATGATGCCACACCTGAGAAGTGAGAGCCATATACGAGGTGGCAAAAGGCTGATGAGATGACCCGGTGCTACATCTTGGCTTCTATGTCAAGTGTACTGTAGCACCAGCATCAGTTGTTTACCTCAGCCTACGATATGATGCTGGCTCAACCTCAGGGAGATGTTTGGACATCAGGGCAGGGCAGCCAAGCAGTCAGCTATGAGGAAACTCATGAATGCTAGGATGGCTGAGGGCACTTCAGTGAGGGATCAAGTGCTGGACATGATAAGCTGTATCAATGAGATCGAGGTACTAGGAGGTGATATTGATGGGGAGACCCAGGTCGATATCATTCTCCAGAGCTTGCCCCCTGTTTTGAGCAGTTTTGGTTGAATTACAATATGAGCAAGCTCTCATATTCACTTCCCGAGCTCATGACTGCATTGGTATCTGCTGAGGGCCTCTTCACAGAGAAGAAGTAAGCCTTGGCTACTGTTGGTCCCTCAGTTTCCTCTGCTGGGCCAAAAGCCAGGAAGCAAAAGAGAAAGAGAGGACAGAGAGCCGGAGCTGCTGATTATGAACCCAAGACGGGCATTGCCAAGAAGCATAAGCCGAAAGGTAAGTGCTTCAGATGTGGCAAAGCAGGACATTGGAAGAAGGATTGCCCAAAGCCTCGAGGTATGTGTAAATTTTCCCTAGTTACTGAAACATGTTTAGTGGCGATTCTCACAGATACTTGGTGTGTGAATTCATGAGCCACTGATTATGTTTGTAATTTTTTGCAGGGGTTCCAAGTGACCCGGCTGCTTAAAGAGTGAGAGTTGCAGGTCTACCAGAGTTTCTGTTGTTGCAGTGGGAGTTCTTTGTCTTTATTTTTCAGACTCAGTTTTACATTTCAAAGATTGTTTATATGTACCCAGTTTTCAGAAGAATTTACTTTCGGTTTCTAAACTTATTTTGGATGGTTATAAGTGTGTTTTTTCTTATGGATCTATTTTTATTAGAAAAAGCCAGAAGCTTATATGTTCTGGTACATTAGTTGACAATCTGTTTTTAATCAAGACATACTCCCCAGTAATGCAAAACATAGAAACTAATAACTCATCACCGAATCATAGTAAGAGAAAGGAGTCTTCCCCTTTGAATCAAACTTATCTTTGGCACCTGAGACTCGGTCACATCAACCTTAGTAGGATTCAAAGGTTGGTCAATAATGGGTTTTTGGACTCATTGGATATTGACAGCTATATGACCTGTGAGTCCTGCTTGGAGGGTAAGATGACCAAGAGGCCTTTCAAGGCAAAGGGGTATAGGGCCAATGAGGTTTTAGAGTTGATTCATTCTGACTTGTGTGGGCCTATGTCAGTTCAGGTAGTTATGAGCTTCATAGATGTTTACTCTATATATGGATACATATACCTGATGCGCCACAAGTCTGAATGCTTTGGCAAGTTCAAAGAGTTTAAGGCTGAGGTGGAGAACCATCTGGGTAAGAGTATCAAGGCCTTGCAATCTGATCACGGTGGTGAATACCTCTCTAGTGAATTTAGGTCCTATTTATCAGAGGAGGGTATTCAGACCCAGTTGTCTACACCTGGCACACCCCAGCAGAATGGTGTAGCAGGACTTGAGCAGGACGAGAGATTATGTCCTAGTTTATAGAGCGTAGGAGCTTGTACCGTTGGGTTACACAGATTCAGACTTTCAAGGTGATATGGATGAGAGTAAGTCTACCTTTGGATTTTTTTTTTACTCTGGGAGGTGGAGCCATAGTATGGCGGAGTATCAAGCAAAAATGCGTGGTGGACTCCACCAGAGACAGCGAAAGAAGCTGTATGGCTCAAGAACTTCCTGGTGGACTTAGATGTGGTTCCTGAGTTACCTAGGTCTATCACAGTTTATTGTGATAACAATGGTGCAGTTGCTAACTCAAGGGAACCACGAGCCCACAAAGCGAGTAAACACATAGAGCGCAAGTACAACCTGATACGAGAGATCGAAAAGAGGGGAGACGTGACCGTGGCCAATATAGCATCAGATGACAACCTTGCAGATCCTTTCACAAAGCCATTGACCCCAAAGGTCTTTGAGAGACATGTGGAGGGCATAGGAGTCAGATTCTTGAGGGAGCCATGTGAGTGAGCTTAAAGGTGTTCTGTAGATTTCATTATAACAGCAGTGTAATAGCGGGTTGGACAGTTTTTGTACTTCTTAGCATAGCTTTGAGTATTAGTGGGAGATTGTTAGTTTTGAATACAGAAAAGCTATGGCTTGTATCAAAAACTAATATCCACAGATGACATATCATTTTGTTTCAGTATTAAATTATTCTATTATATCATAGATCTAGATAACGCAGTGTGTGAAAGACACAGTAGATACCATTATTGGTTAAAGTATTGATATATTAAAAGTATGCACGTAACTGAGATAGTCTGAACTTACTATCGGTATAGGTTATCGTGTGGTTTGAAAATCAGTTTATCTAGACTAGTTTAAATCACACGGATATGCCCGGGGCATATTGAGCACGACCAGTTTTGATAGAATTAACTTATACTGATCGTCGTAGTCAATTCGGTCCTAGTATTCAGTCTCTCAATCCCGAGATTGGGATAGGCGTGAGAGTTGGGTATCCTATGCTTTGATTTGCCAAAGAGTGCGGTCAATTGAGGCCTATACCTCGGTAGGTTGGGTGTGCGATGTTTAGCTTCTTACATGTCATTGCTAGTGGGAGGAATCCACGTACCGGTTCACCGAGTTGATGATGCTCCCGAGATGAACTCGAAAGGTTTATTATACTAAACTCGGCCGGTGAACTTTATATCCGGTATAATAAGAAGTTTGAGTGGTACTAATCTCGGATACCAAGAAGTCGGTAAATTAGTTTGTAAGTAAATTGATAAACCGACGGGCACTAGATCTTTAATGTTGGGAGATAGAAGAAAAATAGTGGCGCGATGTAAAGTTATTTTTGAGCGGTAGTTCCATAGTTAGTCCGATAGTGGTACGACTAATTATGCATTTGACTAATCGACAAAGTGAATTAATTAATCCTAAAGGTTTAATTAATATTTAATTGACAAAGTGGATTAAGGAATTAATTCTATTTGAATTACTTAATTTTAAGGGTTCGATTAAATTAAATTAACGAAGTGGGTTAAGAAATTAATTCGAATGGGTCGATTGGAGTTGATTAGTCTAGGAAAGACTAAGCAGCCAACAAAAGTCAAATTAAAATGCCCAACTCAAAAGCCCACTAGGTCTCCATTAGAGCTCCTATAAATATAAAAATTAAGGCCAAATAAATATTAAGGAAGTCTTGCAAGACAATTCTTGCTTTCTTGAGTGAGAAAGTTCTAGAGAGAGAACTTCTTCTTCAAGAGTTCTATCTCAAAAATGAACTAGATTTCTCACTTGCTCAAGATTGGATTCGAACCAAAGATCACATCTTTTTATTTGGGTTTTCTTCTACCCGGTTTTTCTCTCTCCAATCAGGACTGCTGCTGGTTTTATTTTTCCGGCGCTAGGTTTGCTGCTGTCCGATGCGTTTGATTCGGCCTGAGCTTCGTTGATCTCTTCTTGGTGATCCGAAGCTTGGGCTGTCTAGATCACGACTGGGCAGTTCAAATTCCAGCAGTCGGGGTGGCATTTTTTATCAAAAGGCAACAGCTTTTGAGCGGCGGGCAGTGGTGTACTTGTGGGTTGTGATCAGTTTTTGGTTTCTTTGAGTCCAATTTTGAGAGATTTCCTTGTGGGTTTTTGTGGGCTTTGCGAGTACACTTCGATAGATTATTTCCCACGCAATATTCGAAGTTTCTTGGAGTCATCTATTAGATTTTGGTGGTATTCGCAATCAAAGATTTGGTTTTTCTTATTGTGTTGGACTTCACTTCAAAGGTATAACCTTTAATCCTTTCGCTTTTAATTAAAGGTTTAATGTTTGTGCATTAGATGTTGATTTAATAAATTAAATAAGTATAAGCCTAGATCCGTTCACGGGAAAATGAATTTGAGCCTGAGCTTTGTCGAAAGCTTTCGATTCTGGATTGCATTGCACGAAAGTGAGGTTTTTGATTTAGCCCGGGCTTGTTCTGTTTTTTTTCAGAATTAGTAACTGGTGAAGATCGAGTGCATTCACAAACCGTAGCAATCGGATGACCGTGAGAATGAGGTATATTCTACTCTATGAGGGTATATATTCATTGATCTATCTTTTTTTGATCGTTGGATCTCCGTTCTTAATGTAGTAGAACATTTCGTGTTAGCTGATTTATGTGCCTTATGTATGTGAGTGCACCCGAATCTCTTTAGATGTGTAAATATTGGGTTTAGTTTAATTTTGTCTAAGGTTGATCTTTGCTTTAGTAATTTATGACTTTCTCGTATGTTCTTGAGCTGAAACTTATGTACTATAGTCTCATATCATGAGGCAGCTAACTTCATAGTAGGCGCTAGACTTTCTTTGAGATAGTAGTAGTATGAATGTACGAATTTGAAAAGTTACTGGACCGGTAAAGTTCCCTAATTAAATTGAACCGAAAGTGATATGAGCGTGTCACATTGCTTTGTTTGAAAGTGTTCGGAATCTCCTTCCTCAACTCACATATTTTCCCTTCAATTTGTTTGCTCTCTGTTCTTGCTAAATCAAACAACTTGCATGATTCTTTGGTCACTTAGGATTGAAAAGAAAACAAAAAAAATAAAATCTATATAAGATTTAGGTTGCTCCTTGTGGGATCGATATCTAATATACTACTCGGGGGGGTTTTGGATCTCTAAGTGTGCCATTTAGATTAATTATTTTGGTAAGTGCATTTTACACACTCCATGGGTTCAGACCGAAAGTTCATTAATTTTGCCATTGTGAGTGCGTCTCTACTCGCTTCAATATCCAGGAATTCATTGAGTTTTTCTCCCGAAACATCTATTCTTGTGTCTCTCACTTCAAATCCCCTGGAGTTGTCCTTAAAGTGCAATTTAGCATAAAATTCTCAGATAATTCCTTTATTTATTTCTTTCTCATTTGCTGTCGGAATGAGTTGAAGGAAAACTGAACAAGCCCGGGCTAAATCGAAAACCTCACTTTCGTGCAATGCATTCCAGAATCGGAAGCTTTCGACCAAGCTCAGGCTCAAATTAGTTTACCCATGAACGGATCTAGGCTTATACTTATTTAATTTATTGATCGGGACACAAAAAATTAAATCTTTAATTAAAGCGGAATTTAAAGATTCTACCTTTTGTAGCGAAGTCCCTTGCTTAAAGAAAAACCAATTCTTTGTTGCAATTCCAAAAGAAATCCAATCGATATCTCCAAGAACACTTCGAATATTGCGTGGGCAATAATCTATCGAAGCTTACTCACTTAACCCACGAAAACCCACTAGGAAATCTTTCAAACTGAATTCATAAAACCCAAAAAAAACTGCTCGAACAAATCCTTAAAAAACTGCTGCACCTCCTGCTTGAAGACCGCCGCTGCCCAGCCCAGTTCCCGCCGGTTCTCTGCCTGAAATCTCACCGGGATCTAGACAAGAATGACATGAGGATCACCCATCAACAGAAAGAGATCAACCCAGGTCATCCTCGAATCAACCGCGCAAGACTTGAGGAAGAAGTAACCAGCGCCGGGCAGAAGGAAAAACGCGGCAGCAGCGGGTTCATGAAAACCGAGCAGGAATCCGGCGAAGACTTTTAAAAAACCAATCGAAGGTTCGAACTTTTTGGGATGGATCCAATTCAAAGTAAGAAATCTGATTTGTTTTTGAGAAAGAATTCTTGAAGGAAAAATTCTCTCTCTAGAATCTTCTTACTCAAGAAAAGGGGCAAGACTTGTCTTGCAAGATTTCCTTAGCTTTCTTTAGTCTCAAGTTATTCTATTTATAGGAGCTCGATTGGAGACCTAATGGGCTCTCGAGTTAGGCCTTAAAATTTAACTTTCATTGACCGCTAAGTCTTCCCGACTAATCAACTCCAATTGACCCATTTAAATTAATTTATTTAATACACTTTGTCAATTTAATTTAATCGAACCCTTAGAATTAATTAATTCAAAATCGAATTAATTTCTAAATTCACTTTGTCGATTAAATATTAATTAAACATTTTGGATTAATTAATTTACCTTGTCGATTAGTCAAATGCATAATCGGTCGTACCACTAACGGACCAATTATGGAACTACCGCTCGAAAATGACTTTACATCGCGCCATTATATTTTATTCTATCTCCCCACATTAAAGATCTAGCGCTAATCGGTTTATCAATTTACTGACAAATTAATTCACCGACTTCTTGATTTCCGAGATTAGTACCACTCGTCCTTTTATTATACCGAACATAAAGTTCACCAGCCGGGTTTAATATAATAACATTACGAGTTCATCTCGGGAGCACCATCAACCCGGCGAACTGGTACGTGGATTCCTCCGACTAGCAACGGCACGTAAGAAGCTAAACACCGCATACCCAACTTACCGAGGTATTGGCCTCAATTGACCTCACTCTTTGGTAAATCAAAGCACACAATATCCAACCCTCACGCCCGTCCCAATCTCGGGATTGAGAGACGGAATACTAGGACCAAATTGACTACGCGGATCAGTATAAGTCAATTCTATCCAAACCGGTCGTGCTCAATATGACCCGGGCATATCTGTGTGATTTAAACTAGTTTAGATAAACTAATTTCTAAACCACACAATAACCTATACCGATAGTATGTTCAGACTATCTCGGTTACGAGCATACTTTTATATATCAATACTTTAACCAATAACGGTATCTACTGTGTCTGTCCACACCCCGTTATCTAGTTCTATGATATAAAGGAACAAATTTATACCGAAACAAAGTGATATGTCAACTGTGGATATTAGTTTTTGATACAAGCCATAGCTTTTCTGTATTCAAAACTAACAATCTCCCACTAATACTCAAAGCTATGCAAAGAAGTTCAAAAACTGTCCAACCCGCTATTACACTACTGTCATAATGAAATCTCCAGAACACCTTTAAGCTCACTCACATAGCTCTCTCAAGAATCTGACTCCCATGCCCTCCACATGCCTTTCAAAGACCTTTAGGGTCAATGGCTTGGTGAAAGGATCTGCATGGTTGTCCTCTGAAGCTATCTTGGCCACGATCACGTCTCCCCTCTTTACGATCTCTCATATCAGGTGGTACTTGCGCTCTATGTGTTTACTCGCTTTATGGGCTCGTGGTTCCCTCGAGTTAGCAACTGCACCATCGTTATCACAATAAACTGTGATAGACCTAGGCAACTCAGGAACCACATCCAAGTCCATCAGGAAGCTCCTGAGCCATACAGTCTCTTTCGCTGCCTCTGAAGCGGCAACGTATTCGGCCTCCATGGTAGAGTCTGCTATGCATTTCTGCTTGACACTCTTCCATACTATGGCTCCAACTTCTAGAGTAAACACAAACCCAGAGGTAGACTTACTCTTTTCCAAATCTTCTTGAAAGTTCGAATCTGTGTAACCCAATGGTACAAGCTCATGCGCTCTATAAACTAGGATATAATCTCTCGTACTGCGCAAGTACTTGAGAATGCATTTTACTGCCTCCCAGTGAGCCTTCCCAGGGTTACTCTGATATCTGCTAACCATGCCAACGGCAAAGCAAATATCAGGCCTCGTGCACAACATAGCATACATGAGGCTACCCACTGCAGAAGCATAGGGTACCGCCTTCATAGCATTTATCTCCTCAGCAGTCTTAGGACACTGCTCCTTAGACAAATGCACTCCATGCCTGAAAGGTAGTGAACCCTTCTTGGAGTTCTGCATGTTAAAATGAGCCAAAATCGTGTCTATGTAGGATGCCTGAGAGAGAGTCAGAGAACGTCTCCTACGATCTCGAATAATCTTAATCCCAAGGATATGTCCAGCCTCTCCCAAATTCTTCATATCGAATTGCTTGGACAACCATGCCTTTACATCTGACAACACCTTCTTACTGCTGCCAATAAGAAGAATGTCATCTACGAAAAGTACGAGGAACACCACCATATCACCATCACGCCTGTGATAAACACACTGCTCATCCGGAGACTGAGCGAATCCATAGGACTGAATAACCTCATCAAAACGGATGTTCCAAGATCTGGATGCTTGCTTAAGTCCATAAATGGACCTCCTAAGCCTGCATACCTTGTGCTCTTGGCCTTTAACAATGAAGCCCTCTGGTTGCTGCATAAAGATGGTCTCCTCAAGACTTCCATTAAGGAAAGCTGTCTTGATGTCCATCTGCCAAATCTCATAATCCATATGAGCAGCTATGGCCAAGAGAATCTGGATTGACTTAAGCATAGCTACCGGGGAAAAGGTCTCCTCATAATCGATCCCTTCTTTCTGAGTATACCCCTTCGCCACAAGCCTAGCCTTGAAGGTCTCAACCCTCCCGTCAGATCCTCTCTTTCGCTTGTAGACCCATTTGCACCCAATAGGCCTAAACCCATCAGGAAGGTCTACCAGCTCCCAGACTTGATTTGAGTCCATAGAACCCATCTCAGCAATCATCGCTCTCTGCCAAGAATCTGCATCTTTATCCTAGAGAGCCTCATTGTAGTTAACTGGGTCCGGTTTATGAGCACCAGGGATAAAGTCCGAAGACTCACCCAAACCCATGTACCTCTCGGGCTGTCTCACAACCCTCCCACTACGATGAGGCGCAGCCTGTGCAAGAGCATCATCAGTGATAGTGTGTGCAGTCTCTTGTGGTGTGTCTTCCTGTACGTGTGCATCTGGAATAGTGGAGTGACTTCTAAGCTCTTCCAATACTACCTTGCTGCTTGACTTGTGATCTAAAATATAGTCCTCCTCAAGAAATCTGGCATTGGTGCTGACCACAACCTTCTGATCCTGAGGACTATAAAATAAACCACCTCTCATTCCTTTGGGGTAGCCTATAAACAGCATAACCTTGGATCTCGCCTCTAACTTGCCTGCATCTGCCTCGAGCACATGTGCTGGACAACCCCAAATCCTGAGATGTCTCAGACTAGGCTTTCGCCCATTCCACAACTCTACTGGGGTCGTAGGCATAGACTTAGATGGCACAAGGTTGAGGATAAAACATGATGTATCCAAGGCATAACCCCAAAATGAGGTAGGCAACTCACTATAACTCATCATCGATCTAACCATCTCCATAAGAGTCCTGTTCCTCCTCTCTGCTATACCATTCTGCTGGGGTGTGCCAAGTGCAGACAACTGGGTCTGAATACCCTCCTCTGACAAATAGGATCTAAATTCACTAGAGAGGTATTCGCCACCGCGATCAGACCGCAGTGACTTGATACTCTTACCCAGATGATTCTCCACCTCTGCCTTGAATTCTCTGAACTTGCCAAAGCATTCAGACTTGTGGCGCATCAGGTATATGTATCCATATCTAGAGTAATCATCCGTGAAAGTCACAAAATACTCATAACCACCTCTATCCTGAACTGACATAGGCCCACACACGTCAGAATGAATCAGCTCTAAAACCTCCTTGGCCCTATACCCCTTTGCCTTGAAAGGCCTCTTGGTCATTTTACCCTCCAAGCAGGGCTCACAGGTCGAATAGCTGTCAATATCTAGTAAGTCCAAAGACCCACTCTTAACCAACCTTTGAATCCTACTAAGGTTGATATGACCTAGTCTCAGGTGCCAAGGATAAGTCTGAATCAAAGGGGAAGACTCTTTTCTTTTATTATGATTCGGTGATGAGTTACTAGTTTCTGTGTTTTGCATAACTGGGGAGTAAGTCTTAATTAAAAACAAATTGTCAACCAATGTACCGGAACATATAAGTTTTTGGCCTTTTCTAATAAATATAGGTCTATCAGAAAAAACACATTTATAACCATCCAAAACAAGTTTAGAAACTGAAAGTAAGTTTTTACGAAAACTAGGTACATAAAGACAATCTCTCAACAATAAAGTAGAGTCTGAAAAATAAAGACATAAAATTCCCACTGCAACAACAGAAACTCTGGTAGTATCCCCAAGGTAGACCTGCAACTCTCCCTCTCTAAGCAGCCGGGTCACTTGGAATCCCTGCAAAGAATTACAAACATGATCAGTGGCTCCTGAATCCACACACCAAGTATCTGTGGGAATCGCCGCTAAACATGTCTCAGTGACTAGGGAAAATTTACACATACCTCGAGGCTTTGGGCAGTCCTTCTTCCAATGTCCCGCTTTGCCATATCTGAAGCATTTGCCTTTCAGCTTCTGCTTCTTGGCAATGCCCGCCTTGGGTCCATGACTGGCTCCTGCTTTCTGGCCTCTCTTTCTCTTTTGCTTCCTGGCTTTGGGCCCAGCAGAGGAACCTGAGGGACCAACAGTAGCCAAGGCTTGCTTCTTCTCTGCGAAGAGGCTCTCAGCAGACACCAATGCAGTCATGAGCTCAGAAAGTGAATATGAGAGATTACCCATATTATAGTTCAATCGAAACTGCTCAAAACTGGGAGGCAAGCTCTGACGGATGATATCGACCTGGGTTTCCCCATCAATCTCTCCTCCCAATACCTCAATCTCATTGATGCAACTAATCATGTCCAGTACGTGATCTCTCACTGAAGTGCCCTCAGCCATCTTAGCATTCATGAGTTTCCTCATAGCTGACTGCTTGGCTGCCCTGCCCTGATGTCCAAACATCTCCCTGAGGTTGAGCATCATATCGTAGGCTGAGGTCATCTGCTGATGTTGGTGCTGCAGTACACTTGACATGGAAGCCAAGATGTAGCACCTGGTCATCTCATCAGCCTTCTGTCACCTCGTATATGGCTCTCGCTGCTCAGGGGTGGCATCATCGCTGGGCTTAGGGGGACACTCCTCAGTAAGCACATACTTATAACCCTCAGCGGTAAGGACAATATCCAGGTTACGTTTCCAATCCATGTAATTTGGACCGGTGAGTTTGTTTTGGTTCAGAATGACAGCTAGCGGGTTGAACGACATATCAACTGAAAATAAACAAACAAGTTTCAGTATACTTTTTCGAAAATATTGAAAAATCCTCAAAAAACAAATATAATCTTCTACTGACATCTCTCACGCCGGGATTAACGCAGGTCACGATGGTGAACGTCTACGCCAACCCACATTCGTTCGAGAAGAACCGAAGTTCATTAATTTCATTATCTGACCAACGATCTTATGATCAATGAAATTAATAGTCGATAATTTTAGCCGTACACGTAGATAGCGTAACCTCGATGGGAGGAATACTGTAAACAGTACACTAAGTGTATGTCATTACGTGACTTCTAAGTTTGTTACTTAGGATACTAATGCACCTCGGATGGCGAGGGTGTCGCAACTTTCTCCAATTAAACTCACTATAGTCATCCCTTTAAAAATTCATTCCGGTGATATCTGTGATTGAAAACTCATCCGATAGGGAGGAAGGTCTAAGCCAGCACGCAAGTTTAACCACATCACCAATGAACCCGTAATGGAGGCCATGGGGCTATTAACCAACCCGCTCCCACTTAGATTTTTAATTTCGATTCGCCCGGGTTTTCTCGGTTTTCTACGTAATTAGGAATCACCCAAAATTATGATTAAACCAAAACCCGCGAATGTAATTAGTTTGAGGATTTTTACATTTTAACATGCAATATCTTAACTATGGATATTCGCACCCATAAAACCGTTGGAGTTTTAATATGCGAATAATCTACCTTAGTTAATTGCACATTACCTTCTAAAACTTTGGTTTGGTTTTCGTTCATGCAAAATAAAACGAAAATCACACAATCAACGAAAAGACATAAATACGGGAAATTAAACAAATAAAATTTCCCGACTATTATGGCCTTCTCAATCGTTGATTCTTTGACGCCTCGATGACACTCCCCGTCGTGTCGCTCCCACTCGTTATTTGGATTCCTCTCGATTCGCCCGGGTTTTCTCGGTTTACTACGTAATTAAGAATCACCCAAAATTACGATAAACAAAAAACCCATGAATATAAGTTACCCAAAATAATGTCTTCGTCATAGTACATAAATTCCTATATACAAAGGAGTTTTTCTAGGAATTTGAAGACGACATGATTAGATCAAATCCTACTACAAGATTTTTCTAATCCTACACGGCTTCCAGCTCGTGGTTATTACTATTACAGAAATTTCCATTCAAAAATAAAACAAGCCCGGACAAGTCCCGGGGTTTATGAATGAAAATTAAATTTCTACCATAATAGCCGGGAAACCAATAACCACCTGTTTATGCATTTCGACAAAAATAATAATGCCAAAATAAAGCCGTGTAATAAATCAAACAAGTATAAGACCGAAACCAACGCTCTGATACCAATTTGAAGGAAAACTGAACAAGCCCGGGCTAAATCAAAAACCTCACTTTCGTGCAATGCATTCCAGAATCGGAAGCTTTCGACCAAGCTCAGGCTCAAATTAGTTTACCCATGAACGGATCTAGGCTTATACTTATTTAATTTATTGATCGGGACACAAAAAATTAAATCTTTAATTAAAGTTGAATTTAAAGATTCTACCTTTTGTAGCGAAGTCCTTTGCTTAAAGAAAAACCAATTCTTTGTTGCAATTCCAAAAGAAATCCAATCGATATCTCCAAGAACACTTCGAATATTGCGTGGGCAATAATCTATCGAAGCTTACTCGCTTAACCCACGAAAACCCACTAGGAAATCTTTCAAACTGAATTCATAAAACCCAAAAAAAACTGCTCGAACAAACCCTTAAAAAACTGCTGCACCTCCTGCTTGAAGACCGCCGCTGCCCAGCCCAGTTCCCGCCGGTTCTCCGCCTGAAATCTCACCGGGATCTAGACAAGAATGACCTGAGGATCACCCATCAACAGAAAGAGATCAACCCAGGTCATCCTCGAATCAACCGCGCAAGACTTGAGGAAGAAGTAACCAGCGCCGGGCAGAAGGAAAAACGCGGCAGCAGCGGGTTCATGAAAACCGAGCAGGAATCCGGCAAAGACTTTTAAAAAACCAATCGAAAATTCGAACTTTTTGGGATGAATCCAATTCAAAGCAAGAAATCTGATTCATTTTTGAGAAAGAATTCTTGAAGGAAAAATTCTCTCTCTAGAATCTTCTTACTCAAGAAAATGGGCAAGACTTGTCTTGCAAGATTTCCTTAGCTTTCTTTAGTCTCAAGTTATTCTATTTATAGGAGCTCGATTAGAGACCTAATGGGCTCTCGAGTTAGGCCTTAAAATTTGACTTTCGTTGACCGCTAAGTCTTCCCGACTAATCAACTCCAATCGACCCATTTAAATTAATTTATTTAATCCACTTTGTCAATTTAATTTAATTGAACCCTTAGAATTAATTAATTCAAAATCGAATTAATTTCTAAATTCACTTTGTCGATTAAATATTATTTAAACCTTTTGGATTAATTAATTTACCTTGTCGATTAGTCAAATGCATAATCGGTCGTACCACTAACGGACCAATTATGGAACTACCGCTCGAAAACGACTTTACATCGTGCCATTATATTTTATTCTATCTCCCCACATTAAAGATCTAGTGCTCGTCGGTTTATCAGTTTACTGACAAATTAATTCACCGACTTCTTGGTTTCCGAGATTAGTACCACTCGTCCTTTTATTATACCGAACATAAAGTTCACCGGCCGGGTTTAATATAATAACCTTACGAGCTCATCTCGGGAGCACCATCAACCCGGCGAACCGGTACGTGGATTCCTCCGACTAACAACGGCACGTAAGAAGCTAAACACCGCATATCCAACTTACCGAGGTATTGGCCTCAATTGACCTCACTCTTTGGCAATATCCAACCCTCACGCCCGTCCCAATCTCGGGATTGAGAGACGGAATACTAGGACTGAATTGACTACGCCGATCAGTATAAGTCAATTCTATCCAAACTGGTCGTGCTCAATATGCCCCGGGCATATCTGTGTGATTTAAACTAGTTTAGATAAACTAATTTCCAAACCACACAATAACCTATACCGATAGTATGTTCAGACTATCTCGGTTACGAGCATACTTTTATATATCAATACTTTAGCCAATAACGGTATCTACTGTGTCTGTCCACACCCCGTTATCTAGTTCTATGATATAAAGGAACAAATTTATACCGAAACAAAGTGATATGTCAACTGTGGATATTAGTTTTTGATACAAGCCATAGCTTTTCTGTATTCAAAACTAACATGAGTCTTGTCCAATTTCTTTGTTCTACAAAGTGTATGAGTTGACCTTCCTCATTGACAGCTCGCTGAGCATAAAGGGGACGCCGCTTAATAAATAACTCAAAGCCTTTAAGATCTTCAGGTAATCCCTTGTTGTCTTTAGCACTGTGGCCTCTTTTTCTTTTGAGCTTTACTGGGATCGGGCCGACCACTCTCTTATCCGGTCCTCTCGATGAGACTGGTCTCGTTAAGAGTAATTTTTTGGTGCCATTGGCCTATAAGTCAAAATAATATAAAATAATCTACTAATCACAGGTAATTCACATCCTGGACATTCCCGATGCCCTTTTTAATGTATTGCCCATTGGATCTAAAAGGTGAAATATTAGAAAATATACCTGGGTACGCAGTTCTTTTGATGATTGTGGTTGCGATAAATAAGCACTAAAATTACAGTATATGTATAAAGCAATCACAAGGTAGGAATATATGTTTAGGGTTCGGGGAAGGAGTCTAAACTCTTAACGGAGCTCTTAAGGGATGAAGGAGGGAATGGTTTGGAATTTATTTAGCTGACCCTGACTTTTAAGTTACCTACAGTCAGCGAGTGAGTTGCGCGTATTTACAACTTCACGAATTATATTAAAACACAAAAGTCTAGTAATCCCTTGCGAACCAAATTGTTAGGTTAGCTTGGTCGCAAACTATTGCTAGCTGCTAGATCCACTTCAAACTCGCTCACTGTATCCACTGCTCAGACACCAATATATCTGAGTTGCAAAAGTGTTTCGCTAATTGTCCACTTGAGCTTCTCGAATGACCTCTTTACCTACATCACAAAATTGAACTGAGTGATTCAAACATAGTGTGGTACTAATGGACAGTGAAATTGAAAAGAGAATAAAATAGCCTAAAACGCTCGAACTACTACTACAAAGAAACAGACACAGGTATGTCATGCATTCTAGTAGTGTCTTGCAAAATTGCTCAGTTTTGTCGTCTCCAGCTCGACTGCTTCTATTTCTATTGCTACTTTTGTAAGTCCCGACAGTTTTCCTTATTGTCCAAGTCACTGTCGAGATTTGCGACTCCTCTAAATTCCCTTTTCTTTCTGTAGTTTTTACTTTGAACTTCCTTTAGTCGCATGAGGGTTGAGTCATCCTCGTTTTTGATAATTTCGCCCACCTCTGTATCTATTAGAGACATTACAAACCAGTCTTTTGTTATGATTCTAAGGGTTAGACCGTACTCTTTGCCTGTCTCTTTATTTTTTAGATTATCTCTTTAAATCTTTTAATTTTCTGCCCAAGTCTTTATTTAATTTTGTTAAATTTGGCCCTCATTTTGTATGGTTGGCCTCGAATAATTTCGTTGGGCAAATAATTAATTTTAGTTGCTTATAATTTAGTGGGTTGGGATTTCTTTGGGCAAATAATTAGCAGGACTACTATTTGTAGTCTATTTTTTACTATTTATAGTCATATTTTTAAAGTTTACTATCTAAAATACCCCTATAACAAAAAAAAAAAAAAAAACTCATCATTCTTTCTTATTTCTTCTTCTCATATTTCAAACTCCACCACCAACACACTACCCTCACATTAGTAATTTTTCAATAATTTTTTAAAAAAAATTGATTATTTTCATCCCCTATTTTCTCTTTTTTTTCATATTTTTATTTTTCTAAAAAATACTGTATGTGTGTGACTTGTTCTTATAATTTGTTATTATAGGATTAAATATGTTTAAAATAATTAAGATAGTATTCATTTTATTGGGATAAAAAATATATATTCATTTTGTTAAATTTTAATAAATTATTTAAAAATTAGTAAAAGGACAATTTAGAAAGATTATTTCAAAAATAGGGCTACAAATAGTAAAAAATACGCTACAAATAGTAATACCCATTTTTAATTTAGCTGCTTATAATTTAGTGAGCTTGGATATTTCTTGGGACAAATAATTATTTTAGTGGCGCAATATTATTTTAATTCTTTTCGGCTAAATAGAAAAAAATTAATTTAATGGCCAATATTATTTAGTTGCTTATTCTCTGGATTACTATAATTAATTTCGGCCTAATGCTACTTCATTTATTCAGCCCAGGCTAAGGATTTTTTCTTTTTTTTTTTTTTTTGGAACAGCTTGGAATTTGGCCCACCTTGTAATTTTGGGCAGATGGGACTTCAATTTTTTGAGCAATAATTTGCGGGCCACTGAAGCAAGCCGAGGTAATTATTTGGGTGTAGATTTTCAGCCCATCAAGAAATTAAAATTCTAGAAGACCAGCGAAGGACATGGATGACTTAAATAATTCGGCCCAGCCAAAGAATTGGACTACAAATATTCGGGAGAATGGGTCTTCAACGAAAAGGAATGAGCCCATTTTTTTGGAGCACAATTTCAACAAAAAAAAAAAAAAACTCACAACTCAATCAGCCAAATGTCCTTTCTAGGATGTTCTATGCACCAAAAAGGTTTTCTTTGCCATCTCGTACTCGTAAATTTTAATATTCTTATTTTTATCACAATTTTTTAAAATCAATTTTAGTGAAATAACACTATGATACATAAAGCATTACTAGTTGTAGGCCCACACATTTTTCACATATTTAAAACAAGTTTAAATGGATATTTTTTTTGTATGTCGACGGCAATAATAAAACCAAAACAAGAATAAAAGCAGTGTACTACACACCAGCTCAGTCAACTTTTAACTCGTCTTCGAACAAGTTGATTGCGCCACGGAAAAACCACGCTTTAATATGGATAGAGTTGGTCAATGATGGATACAGGAGAAAGTACAGAAACAGATCTATATTTCTCCATCTCTCACACCACATAAACGCTTCATTTCCAAAATATTTATCCATTTGACTTGCTCCCAATTCAATAGCTTAAGAAAGTAGCTGACATTACTATGGGCCATTTATTAGGCCATAAATATTTTCTAATTTTTCAGCCCACTTCGATTTTGCAACCTTTTCTTTCTTTCTTTCTTTCTTTTTACTCCATCCGTTTCATTTTTTCCTTTTTTTAATAATTTGAATTAAGGACGGTAGAAAAATTAAAATAAATAAAAAGGGTGCAACTTTGATATTATTTACTATTAATAGTAGTGAATTATTTTATTCAAAATATAAAATTAGAATATTTATATTATAATGTAAATATCATTTTTTAGAAAATTGTGCAATTTAGGACTACTCGATGAGGAAAATAAGCGGAAGAAGAAGCAGAACACGGTTGAGACTACATCCATGAAATTCTTCCTGTCAAGTATTTCAGTTTACGGAGAAACTGGCAAAAATATTTTAAAATATAATACTTTACTTTTTCAAAAAATAAAATTTTTTAATTTGAATACAAAAATAAAATTTTTGTTTAATGGTGCTTATGGAAAAATGAAAACATTATTTTTTTTATTTGCTTATGGAGAAGAGGAATGAATGCATATAAAGCAGAAAAAAATATATATAAAATTATTTTTTATTCAACCTAACTATTGGAGTAAAAAAGAACCAAAAATATTTGACAATCACAATAAAAAATTATTTATTAAAAAAATTAAAAATATAAAGTCTCAACCGTGATCTGCTGCTTCTCCTTCATTGGAGAAGGCCTAAATTGCAAAACCTTTTAGGGAGGATATTGATGTCATAGTATAAATATTCTAATTTTATATTTTGAATAAAATAATTCTCTATCCTTAATCCAAATAATAAGAAAGTTATACCGTTTTTATTGATTTTAATTCTTTCACTGCCGTTAATCCAAATTTTTTCTTCCTTTTTACCACGTATCAAAAATATAACTCACTTATTTAATTTTTTAAAAAATAAATAATTATTTTTATATATTTATCCTTAATTATTTTATTTGTTATTGAAAGTATGTATAATCTTCTCATTATTAACAAAATCTTTATTAACAAATCTTATTAAAAAATTGTGAAGGAATATTTTGCGCCCCTATTTTGTTATTTCGTGTCCCTTTTATACCTAAATTATCCCTGACAAATTAAGAAATATCAACCATAATATTTAAATATAAAAATATATTAAATTACCTAAATACCCTTAATCAATTTACTAAAAATACCAAAAAAAATTTATTTATAATTTCGTTCATCTATGTTACTTTAATCATAATATTTATAAATTTTTAGTAGATTAAAAAGAGACTTATAAAATTTTTTATAAATTAATTAAGGGCAATTAGGTAATAGGAGGGGCGGAAGATAAATATTAAAGGGGCGATAAATAAGAATTAAGGGTGCGATACTTAACAAACTAAACGGTTGTTTTGAAAAAAGGGGGTGTCCAATAATAATACCTTAAAAAATTTTATATTATCAAAATAATTAATTAAAGGTATAAAAAAATTATAATTTAAATTGGTAGAGTTGTGTCAAATTATTGCTTCTTAATATATATGTTAGGTAAAAATTAACTTATATTATGAAACTAAGAGAGTACGTGGGGTAGTTATTTTAGGTCACAAGTGTAAATATTTTTTACTAAAAAGCAGCAGCTATTTTTTCCTATGATTTAGGAAAGAACTAATGTCTGTACTTTCGTTATCCATTAAAACAAAAAATATATACACCACTTACCCTCTATTTTACCATGTAAATTATTTTTTATTTAAAGAAACAATCATTGGATATACACTTTTGTCAATTCAAATTACAATTTCTTTTATACACTTAATTAATTATTTTTTTAGTACAAGACTTTTTAATGAGGTTTTGTTGATAAAACTTTTTAACGAGAAGATTTAGTTAATTTTCAATAAAAATGATGAAATAATTAAGAATACATATATAGTAAAAGTAATTATTTATTTTCTTAGAGTTACACAAGTAATTTTACATTTTGTGGTTACTAGTTACCGTCTCACTTTTTGGACAGTAATTTATAAATTTTTGATAAAAATGTCATTTTACATAAAATGGGAATAGAGAGTATTGTAGAGAGGCATTTTCGTCCAAATTAAGACGGTAAAAAAAATATTGGGACGGTAACTAATAATTCCTTTTGTCATATCTGTTCAAAGGAAAAAAAGACTCATAGTATGAAATAAATGGATGGTTAGTATCATAAATATAATTTAAAATTATAAGACGAAGCTATCATGAAAAAGTATAAACAAGGAAGGATGCATTTGGATTTGGTCATGCGTGAGCTCTCACTAAACACGACGATGGCCAGCTAGTTTTATGATGAACGCAGAATTTTAAACAGCAATAATTCCCCTGCGCTCATTTCGTTTCGCTATCGTGAGGGTTGAAATTTCTATTCAAAAATGGCAAGCAAAGACTTTCCAGGTGTCCCATATTGCATTCATCAGCGTTTCATAATCATATTTCGCTGCCTCATATAATAAATGCTCAATTATGTGTTACAATTTATAATTTGGAGTTTTTGAAATTTGACTCCATTCCTTATACCTTAGTTCTTTTGCCACAATAATTTTCGAGATTATGATTTCGTCTAGATTAAGGAGGGAAGATATCCCATATGTATGTTTCAATGGCCTAAGACGTTGTTTTACCATTCAAAGTCATGCATAAAAATCAAATTACAAACTATTTAGATATGATAAATATATTATTACTTAATTATTTTTATAGTTGTATTCGTATTTGAAAATATAGAGTTTTGCTCTTTATACAACATTATTTAACAAATACATAATTGTCAAACTATTTTTAAGGGGATACTCTAATTTCAAAAGATGGAGTTTTATTCTTCAAACACTTTGAAATTCAAGTCAATAATTACTTCTACAAGTGACCCAATAAGCCATGCAAGACTAAATCGTCCGCTTAAGAAATCAAAGGGGCTCAAATTCACCACTTTTTCCTCCTTCTAGATTTGGCTCCAAGAGATTTCTTGACTTATAAATAGTGTCATTTTGTTTTGCAAGTTAGCCCCTATACGTGTCCTCACAAATATTTTCAAACTCAAAAAATTGTCAACTGCTATAACTGCTATATTAGGTCGAAAATATCTTGACAACTTTCAGTAATACAATATTTTAAAAAAAGTCAACCATTAAAACCTCGTTGAAGGAGGAAAAATAATAATAATAATAATAATAATAATAATAATAATGAAGTCAAGTCAACTAATAAAAATAATAAACATTGTCTAATTTGACTCTGGGATCCAAAGCAAGTGCAGCAAAAATAAACTCACACAAGGGTGCAAGTCTTCGTTGTACAACCCCTTGACAACTCATTTATTAAATTATTTTTAGTATTAAGACCCAACTCAGATTTATGATACCACAAAATATTAGATATTAATATGCCATCGGTAAATTATAGAATAATCTTACTGGACGTGGATATAATCTTACGAGAGATATGAAACATTTGGTAACTGTAACTAATTTGACATTCTTTTTTACGTGTTCCTCACGCACCTTTCTTTCTTTAGAGTTATTATAATGTATTAAGCGTAATAAAATAATTTTCATATTTAAAAGATTCTCAAAATATTATATTCTATGATACCATAGTATAACAATTGCATTTTTTCTAGTCTTATAAAAAAAATTCTAATGTGTGTAAGAATGTTCTCTTGATTGTGACCATATATTTAATAAGTTCAATTAAGTAGGTTTAAGTTTTTTAATCAATTTAATAATATATTAAATCTGAATCATTAAATTAGTATTCGATAGACGTATTAGATTAAAGTTTGTGAGTACATAAACTAGTCATTTCCCTGTTCTAAACAATAACAACAATACATGTATAATCAAATCTGTGTGTAGAATAAAGTTGTCTTTCCATTTGACTATCTACTGTTCAAGGGGATCAAGGGGGAGAAACTGATTTATGGAGATTATTGAATCTTCTTACTGCGTATATGATGATCTGCATATTTGGTCATTTTCTTGTATATTAATGAATTGCGCACTAAGGTATGTTTTATGTGTTTTATGTATGTGGTTGTTATTATATTCAAGATATTATGGGTATAGATGTTTATCATGATTTTATATTGTTAAAATCTAACAATGTGAAAAAATTATAGCTCATAAAAACCTTTTTTAATTATATTTTGCATTTGTGTTATAAATTATATACATGATAGATAATCATATTAATTATTATATTGACATAAAATTATAAATATTTAAAATAAAATAAGAAATATAACTTTTCTAAAAACAAAAATTAATTTTAGGACAAAAGTGTGAAGTGTCCTTACATGTAAATGAGTTAATAGTTACGTTTGAATATTTTATCACTTTTAATTCAACGCAAGCTTTTTGTATTTTGTATTTTTTTTTTCTGGAGAGGATAATTACCTAGCATTCCATCGATCCTATTATTAGGGTTTTTTAATCTAAAATAATAGAAAAATATGACTGTTTTCTTAATTGGTGTAATGATAAATAAGTAATTATTTAGATGTAAAATTTTTATCATGGTTTATGAAAGTGTACTCATTTCGTTCTTAAAAGAATTCTTATAACTTTTTATTGTTTGAAATGTGCAATTCGTATACAGTACTACTATAGAGTACGATACTATTGTACCCGCCCTAATTTTTCACCTCCCATCAGTCGCAGCACGAGCGATTAGTAACACGCGTTTTTTTTTTTTTTTTTTCTCCAGCCCTCCATCTCTCTCTCTCTCTCTCTCTCGCACGCCGCCACCCTCCCTCGCTCGAATCTCATTCGGCTTTATCGCACCTGCTCTGTCGCGCCTCCTCTTCTTTCACTTCGGGATTTTCAGAGCCTCCTCTCCACTCTTCTCGACGTCTCACTGGGCGTCCCGATCGCCTCCTTTCCGATGACCTGTTCCGATATATGGTGTCATAATTTTTCATTTTCTACTATCACAAGGCTTTGTTCTTCATAATTAATGGTGGTGGTTAGTACATTATAAGAGTGTTTCGAATTTCGCGATCAGTGAACATGCGGAGTGATAAGGATATTTGGAGTGATAAGGATGCATTGGAGTGATAAGGTTATCATGTTCATAGTTTTATCTATATATATTTTGTGATAATGAATCTCAAGTAATCATTTTATCTGCAATATCTCTTATGTTTATCACCTAAAGTAGCATTCTATAAAACAAGCACATCATGTACTCTATCAGATGAGTTTTATGAAATACAATTATTTACTTCTTACATTTTTCATCTATTTTCACATTTTCCTCAATTCTAAGTGGATAATCTTTAATAGTTTTAAATCTCTTTTGGGTGTTTTGGTTGGTATAAAATACTATTGTGTAGATATAATTCTGAATTTTGGTTGATATAAACACAATTTCAGTTGATATGAAACACTATTGTTTTTATCAGGAATATGGTTGATATAAAATACTACTGTATTGTATATTTTTGTTGATATAAACTCTTTTCTGATTTGATATAAAACAATATTCTATATGATATAACTCATGTTTTTGTTGATATAAATTCTACTCAAATACTATTAATCAAATTTTTACTCTTTATACATGTTATTAACCATTGTTATACTGATATAAACGCATGCTCTACGTGATATAAACTCACATTCTACTCGATATAAACTTGTATTTTTCAACGATGTAATCAAATCTTTACCCTTGTACACATGACATAACCCCTTGTTATATTGATGTAAACACATGTTCAACATGATATAAACTCATGTTCTACTTTATATAAACTCATGTCTCAAATGATATAATCATCTTTCCTTTGTATATATACATATGCATATACAAAAGTGATCTCTGAATAAGAACATTGTTTACTATATTCATACCTCCTCCAATATCTAATTCCAGAAAGCTTTGATTTACGATCTCTACATTTTCTAACACTAAATCCTAATCTAAAAGCATACTGATTATATAAATCGAAAGTAGCATCATCGTTCTTAACAATCTCACCAATCAAATATTTGTTTGAATCGTCAACAAATAATCCAGAACCTACAAACAAAAGCAGTTATTAAACCAAAAAATATAGAATCACATAACATAACAATTAACATAATTTCAAACAATTACCTTCACCGGAAGCAATAACATCACTTCCTTGTAGCGCATTATTAATAAGTTTGGATATTTCCTTGCCTCCTACATATTTCACAAAAAAAAAAAAAAAGGTTATATCATACAAAACGTTAGTTTATATCAGCGATAACTCCTCCTTACATCATAAAAACGTGTAAAAATATACATACTAGGTTTGAATACATAAGCTATGCTTGTATTGTACATTTTCTAAGTTAATATATCGATTTAATGTTTTGGTTTGTATGTTGTGCATGTTTAGTCCATTTATATTATGTAGTTAGATTATGAGGTGCCTGGTGTGACACAGTAGATCTCATCATTGTTTAGAAGACATAATATATAAGTGAGGTTCGTAACCGAGACAGTTTTGGACACTGTCAGTTTAGGTTATTATGTGATTCGGATAATTGGTTTGTCTAACCGCAAGGCTGAGTTTTTTACTGGGCCCACTTTAACCATTGTTATATTGATATAAACGCATACTCTACATGATATAAACTCACATTCTACTCGATATAAATTTGTATTTTTCAACGATGTAATCAAATCTTTTCCCTTATACACATGATATAACCCCTTGTTATATTCATTTAAATACATGTTCCACATGATATAAACTCATGTTCTACTTTATATAAATTCATGTCTCAAATGATATAATCAAATTTCCTTTGTATATATACATATACATATACATGTACAAAAGTAGCATTCTCGTTCTCAACAATCTCACCAACCAAAGATTTGTTTGAATCATCAACAAATAATCCAGAACATACAAACAAAAAATAGTTATTAAATCAAAAAAATATAGAATCACATAACATAACAATTAACATAACTTCAAACAATTTCCTTCACCGGAAGCAATAATATCACTTCCATGTAGCGCATTATCAATAAGTTTGAATATTTCCTTGCCTCCTACATATTTCACAAAAAAAAAAAAAGATTAAATCATACAAAACGTTAGTTTATATCAGCGATAACTCCTTACATCATAAAAACGTGTAACAATATACATACTAACCCAAACCAATACCTTAAGATTATATCATACAAAACGTTAGTTTATATCGAAGATAACTCCTCCTTACATCATCAAAAACGTGTAACAATATACATACTAACCCAAACCGATACCTTATATCAACTATATCTCAATATTATATCGACTAACACTTTAATTTATATAATTCATAACCAACCTTCATAAAAAACAACAACAACATCTTTCAAAATAGAAATCTCATCCAATGGATTATCATCTCCTCCACAAAAATTCACTGCAAGTCCAAAAAAAAAAAAAATAGAACAGGTATTCAGGTTCTATCATATCTCCAAATTATAAAATAAAAAATCATCGCAACATCATAAAATGAATTGAAAATACTTTCTCTATTCAACACATTACAATCACTTCCGAACAAATCATCAACCGATCGATTAACATTAATGCGATCACAAATATCCTTTCTAAATGAAAAATTACTGACAAAGCAAAATATCACAAAATAAACGAAGAAAATATATCTTCAGCAACAGAAAACAAGAAAAAAAAACATACATGCAATCCGATCGATCAACATTACTAACGCGATCAAAAATCTCCATTCTAAACAATCGAAAAGCAAAAAAACCAGCAGAAATAAAAAATAGAGCAAGAAATGAAATTTGATAAATTGCATGAATGCAGTATTTGAAAACGAAAAAAACATGCGCCTTATATATAGAAGCTGTCCAGCTGGACATCAACGCGCGTATGAGGAAATAAATCCGGACAAACCGACTCACTAATTAAAAAATATGGAGACTACTAATTGAAACCCGCTCCCTATACAAAAACCACGCCGGGTACAATCGCACAGTACTACTATAGTAGTACCATATAATTTTCCTTGAAATGTATACTATTTATTTTTAAGCTGAATTGGTATTCTGGTCCCTTATAAATGGGGGTGTTGCTGTTTTGGTCCCAAATAAAACTACGATTGCTGTTTTGGTCCCTTATCAATTTTTTATTAGCGTTTTTAGTCCCTTTTTGCGAAAAAGTTTAGAAGATTACGGATTAACTCATTTAGTCGCTAGTCAAACCTAATTTTTTCTTCAAAATGATTTATACCATGATGTTTTTAATCCATTTTATGACTCTGTTCTTCATGAATGTTCAACCCATTTAGATCGACTCACAATCCGAAATAACTGCCAAAACCCTAAATGGACCAAAATACCAATTCGATCTTATTTTTATTTAATTTTATATTTTAGTCATAAACTACATACAAGTTATAATAAAGAAGTATTGCAATCTAGTCAAGTTGATAGTTGAGTCAATAAATAATAGTTACACGGGTTCAATCAATATCTAAAAATTATAGTGATGATCACATTGATAAAAAATTACTATCTAAAGGCTGTCAAAGCATTTTATATCATTAATGAATCATCTAGTAAACTGGACATTAGTATAATCATAACATTGACCCATTAAGCATAAAATTGCAAATATTAAAAATAAAATTATATAAACTTGTTATAAAAAAAAAAAAAAAAAAGCACTACAAACTGTATGAAACTAACATAAAATATAAGAACACTGAGAGAAATATAAGAGAAGTCTCTTGTATATAAATGTGTCTTGACTACATGAATAATCCCTCTATTTATCCTAGTAGAAAGGGTTTACATATAGAAACTAAATATCACTATTAGTTTTGAATACAGAAAAGCTATTGCTTGTATGAAAAACTAATATCCACAGTTGACATATCGTCTATGTTTCAGTATGACAGTGTTCCATTATATAATAGAACTAGATAACGAGGTGTATAAAAGCAAAGTAGATCTCATTATTGGTTAAAATATTGATATATAAACAGATGCTCGTAACTGAGATAGTTTGAACATACTATCGGTATAGGTTATCGTGTGATTTAGAAATTAGTTTGTCTAGACTAATTAAATCATATGGATGTGCTCGGGACATATTGAGCACGACCAGTTTGGGGTTGAATTAACTTGTACTGATCAGCGTAGTTAATTTTATTCTAGTATTCTAATCTCTTAATCCCTAGATTGGGACGAGCATGAGAATTAGATATTGTATGCTTTGATTTGCCAAAGGGTGTAGTCAATTGAGGCCTAAATCTCGGTAAGTTGGGTATGCAGTGTTTAGCTTCTTGTGTGCCGTTGCTAGTCAAAGGAATCCACGTACCGGTTCGCCGGGTTGATGGTGCTCCTGAGATTAGCTCATAAGTTTTATTATACTAAACCCGACCGGTGGACTTTATGTCCGATATAATAAGAAAGTCGAGTGGTACTAATCTCGGATACCAAGAAGTCGGTGAATTAATTTGTCAATAAATTGATGAATCGACGAGCACTACATCTTTGATGTGGGGAGATAGAAGAATAATAAAGTGAGCGCGATGTAAAGTCATTTTTGAGCAGTAGTTCCATAATTGGTCTGTTAGTGGTACGACTAATTATGCGTTTGACTAATCGACAAAGTGAATTAATTAATCCTAAAGGTTTAATTAATATTTAATTAACTAAGTGGATTAAGAAATTAATTAATATTTAATTAATTAATCCCAATGGTTCGATTAAATTAAATTAACAAAGTGGGTTACAAAATTAATTTGAAAGGCTCAATTGGAGTTGACTAGTCTAGGGAAGACTAAGGGGTCAACGAAAGTCAAACATTAAGGCCCAACTCAAAAGCCCACTAGGTCTCCTTAGAAGCTCCCTATAAATTGTCCATGTTAGGCACTTAACAAGATATTAGAAACCTTGTAGGGAAATGGCTTAGAGTGAGAAAGACAAGCCTAGAGAGAGAATTCTTTCTTCCTTATTGAGAATTCTTTTTCGAAGTCGGTTTGCGATCTTTCTTATTCGAGAAACTCAGCCCACAATTCTAGAAGCCCAAGACCACTGGCCGGAATCCGAACGCCGCTCAAGAAGTGAGATCGCCGCCCTTTTTTTGGCAAGTTAGCGCCGCCAGTGTTTTTTGGATTTTTCGGCGCCGTTTTGGTGCATTTTCATTGTGGGCTTTGTGATTTTGTTGCGTTGATCCTTTGGCTCGTTCCTTTTGGTTCACCAAATTCTAAATCTACGAGCAAATAGCTTACCCACTAGGTTTTATTGAGGCGGTGTGGGTTTTCATATTAGAATCAAGTTCCCGGGCTATATCTGTATTTCAGATCTGTGAGTTTCTTAGAGTGGCTTTCTTGGGATTTCTTTGTTTTGCCTTGGGCCACTCCGTAGACACTAGCCCATACTAGTTCGGAGTTGTTTTGCAGTTATTCTTCGGATTCTGAGTGGATTTCGCTTTCCCGGAGATTTGGTTTTCTATATTGATTGAGACTCGCTTCAAAGGTATAATCTTTAATCCTTCCGCTTTAGTTAAAGATTTAATCTTTGAGCATCGTTTTAATAAATTGAACTGGTATAAGCCTAGATCCATTCAGGAGAAATGAATTTGAGCCTGAGCCGAGTCGAAAGTCTCTGATTCTGGAATGCATAGCACGAAAGTGAGATTTTCGACTTAGCCCATGTCTGTTCTGTTTCCTTCAATCACATCACATCAAAGCATTCCATAAACTAATTATGGATAATCAATCATTCCATATAATACTTATGGATATTCAATTATTCCATATAGTAATTATGACCATTCAATTAGAATCAATAACATATTTTCATAACACTCCCCCTTGGAATGTCCATCTCTACAGAACGATGCCTCGTTAAAACCTTACTAGGAAAAACCCAATGGGATAAAACCCTAGTGAAGGAAAAAGAGTACACGTCCGAAATTTGTAACGTTGTCTCATTAAAAACCTTGCCAGGAAAATCCTTTGGGACAATACCATGGTCAAGGAAAAAAGAGTACAACGCGTCTCACCCTGTTGAGCACATCACTTGTTATCTTCTAATTGAATGCTAGGATGTTCATCAATTTCGTAACAATTAATCTTTATGATAAACCCATACATTTAGGTATAACTTCAGCAACTTCGATAATCTTCACTTGAAAATTTAAAACTCGTCTGATACCGAGTTTGATAATTATCATTTCAGTATCCAGCAACAACATAATGTAGTAGATCAATCTTGAGTGCTTTTAGTAACAAAAATCTATAACTATCATATCCTCAAAAGGAGATATATTTATGTAATCTCTAGAATAATTTGTGTCTTTGCATACTTGAAGTAATTCATTCAGTTGCATATATTCAACAAGATACATCAATACTTAAGCCTATTTAAGGCATGGTTCTTCTGGACCAAATCATTAACATATGGCTTGAAAGAGATTTTTATGCACATCAAGAATCTCAATCTAGTGGGCTCAACAGGTATATTTTATTTAACTATTAGCTAATGCAAATATGCCTATGCCAAATATTCAAACCAAGAATTTTCTCAAAGTCTCCTTGATATTATTGTTTCGGGCAAATAACTACATTTGAACTCTTAAATAAAATCCCAATGAAATATACAGAGTTTTAATGAGTTATAGATAATTCGAACTCTTCAGGAGTCTCGATAATAATTAATCTCTTCAAACTCTTCAAGATATTGATGTTAACTAAATAGTTAGCAAGTCTAACAACAAATTCATAGTCAAATATATATTTTACATAAAGATATTGTATGATTTCTAATAGAAAGATTTATACACTCATATACATAATACGTTCATATAAAGATACATAAACATATGCATAAATTATGTTATGTCTAGACACATAAAGACACTTGAACTTGCGCAAGTCACTCGAATTAATCTTTCGAGAACTAGGACCATGTCCTTTAAAATCCTTCAGGGATCGTATTATCGATTTAATCCAAGTGATCACTTTATCCTTTTGAATGGATTTTTAACTCATTCTATTGCTACCGGATTCAACAAATAGTGAATGATTATTTGTATTCACCATATTCAATTTACTGAAATGTTCTGGTGTAAACATTACGGCCAAAACTTCATGTTTTGCCAATTCTATTACACATCTTCATGTGTGCATATTACTGGTCCAAAAACTTTATGTTCAGCCAGTGAATCTAATTCCGCTTAATTGCATCTTTCCATTTCGGCCAATCATTTCGATGTCTGCATTCGTCTACAGACTTTGGTTCATGATCCTCACTTTCATTCATAATGTTGATGGCTGCAGCATGGGCAAATTTATCGTCACTTTTTAAAGTAGATCGATTCCATTTTCCCCCCGTCATGACATAATTAATTGAGATCTCATGATTATCAGGTACCTGGACTTCTTCTAGAAGTTCTTTATTTGTCATGTCGGGAGTTTTAATTTTGAAAGATTCTTCTGTTGGAATCCAAATTACCTCGATTTTGCCATCTTGATTTATCGCTCCTTTACGTTTTCAAGGATTTTTATCTTTGGAACCAATAGGTCTACCACGTTTTTGTTGTGCCCTTAATTCATGATTAGTGGTAGAAGGTCCTTCTGGGACATCAATTCTACTTGGAGCATTAACAGCTGGTATATGTGATTTAGTCACACGTTTTGGGTCAAAAAATGCATCTGGCAATTGATTCGCCAAATGTTGTAAATGAATTATCTTTTGAACTTCAAGTTCAGATTGCTTTGTACGAGAATCAAGATAAGATAATGATAATTCATTCCAACTGATATTCTTAATCAACTGTTTATTCTCTCCCCCTAATGATGAGATAACAAACTCATCAAGCTGACGGTAACCAATTGAGCAGTAAATAAATCTCCCTTTAGAGTTACTAACTTGTCAAACTAATAATCAACCAATCGAGGTGTAAATAGTACTCTAGACTTTTAATCAAGACATTTTAGTGTCACTAGAGATTTAAACTCAACATATATTCTCAACCTCTTCTAGAGGCCCCATCTTTGAACATTGTGACAGAGCAATTGGATCACATACTGCACACCTAAAAATTTTAAGATGGGAGATATTTGGTATCCGACCAAAAACCAATTGTTAGGGAAAATATTCATGATAATTCATTTGGTCTTACACGAATTAATGTTGTGGCATGTAGCACGGCATGCCTCACAATCAATTTAATGCGCTTAATAAACGATTCTGCCAGACCGTCTTGTGTATGAATATGAGCTACAAAATCTTCAAATTTTATCCAAATTTCCATACAATAATTATTAAAAGATTGTGATTTAAATTCACCAGCATTATCCAAACTTATCATCTTAATAGGATTATTTGGAAAATATGCTCGTAATCGAATTAACTCTCTGAGCAACTTCGCAAACGCCAGGTTGTGAGTAGATAACAAACATACATGGGGCCATCTCGTTGATGAATCAATTAAAATCATAAAGTATCGAAATGGTCCAAAAATATCACCATGTATGCGTCCTAAGAATTTAGGAGCTCGATACGAAATTTTGCTGGTGATGGCCTTATAATTAATTTTACTTGAGTACATGCAGCATATGAGAATTCATTGGATTGTAGAATCTTCTAGCTCTTTGAAGAATGACCACATGAATTCTCCAAAATTTCTTCTCATCATTATAGAACGGGGATGGCCTAATCGGTCATGCCAAATGATAAAATCTTTATGATTAGTAAACTTCTGGTTTACCGTTTTGCATAACTTTCAATTGCAGTAATGTATGCGTAATATAGACCATAAGAATAATAATGTAATATTTCTATATTTGTTTTATTTCCAACAACATTACTTGTAATGAACAAGAATCCAATATTACCTTCACTAGCAGTCTCAATATGATATCTATTTCTGTGAATATCTTTAAAACTTAAAAGGTTTCTAGGAGATTTTGAAGAATATAATGCATTATCGATGAAAAATTTTGTGCCTTCTCGTAGAATTATATTTGCTCTTCCGGAGCCTTCAATACTATATGAGAGAAATATTTTCTATCTTTGAGTATTGATTGTGCTGTTGCACTATCTACCAGACATATTTCTTTGTCGCTAATAATTGTGTCCAAAATTTAAAAGAGAATTCTAAAATTAGAAAATAATGAACAATAAAAATAGACATAAATAGTAAATATTTTATTGAAAATAATTAAATCAAATTCATAAAAGAACTATTCTTGGACATTTTCAGCATTGATTTCACATTCAGGGTGATTGACAAAGAAATCAGCAACATCTAAAGTAGCAAAATCATCGAAATTATTGCCAACATGGTCAAGGCCAACACCAATGTCATTGCAGATAAAATTTATCTCTATCTTTTTGTCTTCCTTTTCATTGCTTCTTAATAGAGATCTGCAAGATGTTTCGGTGTACTGCTGTCACATTTGCTTCAGGAAATGGAGCAGCACCAGTTTTGGAAGTAAACATATCAAAATAGTTATGTTTCCTAAGTTCACTTCTTTAGTGAATTATATGATCTCAAGCAGAATTTTAAAATTTAGTTTTTCATGCTAGATAGTGAAGCAATAGGAAACTTCAGGGCCATAACTTCTAGGAAACCAGGGCTGTGGCATGGTATTCTTTTTCATGATATTTCTGCTGCAGGAGCACATTAGATGCATGAAAGGTAGTATATGTTTTCTCAAACATCTCCTCATCAGTGATTTTTCCACCACACAATTTCAATATCACGCCTCTCAATGAGGTTTTATAAATAAGAATTGAAGCAGGTTTTCTCATAAGCATATTTCACCACCTTTCTTTTCTTTTCCATCTTATCATTATTGATGCCCAACTTCTGGTGGTATCAGTATTTTTGTTATGATCACATAATTGGTGGGAATTATTGCCAACCACAAAATGACCAATAAGGTAAATAGATCCCATCAACTGATGGGATTGGGAAATAATCACATATATAACAAAGTAGCTCGAACATACTTAAAACATGTTTTCTTAATTACAAAGGCCAAAAACAAAATTTGCTGGAAGTAAAAAGCTAAGAGTACCTTTAAAATAATGTAAACTGAATCTGTACAAGCACTAGATACTCATCATAATGTAGAAGCAACTAAGCCCACATCTATGTGCAAAATTCTAATGGTGCATTTAATGCAAGGCAAAGGCAATGAAGCAATCAGAATTTTATAACTCAATAATTATTAAAGGAATCTGATCGCCTTTGACTCATTCGATAAATTAGCAGGACATCCATTAAAAGAATTTGATTGTTTCATTAAAGGAATTTGATTGCTTCATTAAAGTAATTTGATTGCCTTTGCCTTTACTTTACTAACTAAAAAATGTAGCAATCGGAATTATTTTGTCTTTGCCCCATTGCCTTTACCTTGCATCAAACGCACCCTAAGTAGAAGTGGTTATGACTTATCCAACCGGAATCTTGTAAGTGGTAGAGACTCGTGTTGATAACGTGTTATAAAAAAAAAAACACTACCAACTGTATGAAACTAACAGAAAATATAAGAACAATGCAGAGAGAAATATGAGAGAAGTCTCTTCTATTTAGATGTGTGTTGAATACATTAATAACCCCTCTATTTATACTAGTAGAAGGGGTTTACATATAAAAACTGAATATCACATCAAATCACTCCATATACTAATTATGAACAATCAACCATTCCATTTAATAATTATGGACATTCAATTATTCCATATAGTAATTATGGACATTCAATTAGAATCAAACATATTTACATAACAAAACTCAATTTTTACTTTAAACACCAAAATAAGTCAATAATATAATTCCTTTTTGGAATAAATAGAGTAATAAAGATTGCATTGTCGTATTTTCATATTTTATTTTGGGTAGAAATAAAATTTCCTTTCTTTAACTTTCGCCAAATATGAATCATACCAGATTCCAGTGGTATTAAAACATGCATTTTCACTTGAAAATTTAATATCTATCCATTCGTAATACAAGCAATTGTTCAAGCAAACTATATTTACATAAGCAAATAAGTCAAATAGAAGTTACACATAAAATCTTCTCTAATTTACTATTCTTCTTATTTCAAAAAAAAATTACTATTCTCCTAAAAAATTATTCTCTTCTCGTCAATCTAACTCCATATATTTGTCTAAAGACCTAGTGAAACAAAAAATAAAAATAAAAATGATGCGCAATTTTGGCAGAAGGTATACCTTGTACCAGTGGTACATGTACCTACTACTATATATAGTAATTTTTCGTATAACAATTGTACACTTACTAGATATAGTAAGTTTCGCCGACGGGCGCGCCTTTTTTTTTTCTCGCTGAGTCCACAACGTCTTCGCTGAGTCCACAACCTCCCAGAACAACTGTCGCAACGTCCAAAAATAACTGTCGCAACGACTACATCCAGGCATGTCCACAACACCTCCTAACACTGTCGCAACGTCCCCGCACGTCCAAAAAAAAACTGCCGCAACATCTACATCCAGTCACATGAATTTAAGCTGAATTTTTCATATAACATCTTCCACAACGTCTCCTAACACTGCCGCAACGTCCAAAAATATCTGCATCCAGGCATGTGAATTTAAACTGAATTTTTCACATAACACCTTCCACAACGTCTCCTAACACTACCGCAACGTCCCCTTACGTCCAAAAAATAACTGTCGCAACGTCCAAAAACATCTACTACAAGCATGTGAATTTAAGCTGAATTTTTCACATAACACCTTCCATAACGTCTCCTAACACTGCCGCAACGTCCCCGTACGTCCAAAAAATAACTGTCACAACGTCCAAAAATATCTACATCTGGGCATGTGAATTTAAGCTGAATTTTTCACATAACATCTTCCACAACGTCTCCTAAAACTACCGCAATGTCCCCGTACGTACAAAAAACAACTGTCGCAATGTCCAAAAATATCTAAATCCAGGCATGTGAATTTAAGCTGAATTTTTCACATTACACCTTCCACAACATCTCCTAGCACTGCCACAACGTCCCCGTACGTCCAAAAAATAACTGTCGCAATGTCCAGAAAAGTCTAAGCTAATTTTAGTAATGTAAAAAAATGGATACCATTTAAGTAGCTATTAGTAAGAAAAAAAAGAAAAAAAATCTCAGGAGCGAGTATTGAACCCTGGTCATATTTGTCTTGTGACTCTCCAAAAAAATTAATTGCCATTAATCCACATAAAATTAGTTAACATTTAATAAACTTTTTTGTACATGTCACTTAAAAGATCACTATTGTCAATATTGAATTTCTCATCTTCCAATGCATAGGTCAGTAGAACCCTGGAGGAATAAGATTTTCATATAGGCAAATCATAAAAACTATTTTTTATACATGTCAAATGTTTCATCGACAGTTCGAAAAATCCTTAAAATTATTAAAATTCTTCAGTATCTTTTAAAATATGGCATTTTTTGGTGTTTTAAGTGGCCCAAACTGCCTTTGACCAGTTGCGGCTGGATAGATCTCAAAAATTTATATGAAATAAAAAAATCTAAAATGGACCACCGAGTACAAAGTTATGACCCTTTAAAGTTTTTGTCCAAAACCACACGTTTTCCAATGCTGGACCCATCTCCAAACGCCTGTCTACCATGTCCATTGTGTAGATCTCATCGAACCCATCAAATCGACTACTCACACGTCCAAATCGGACAATCGAGTGCCGAGTTATGCCACCATCCCTGAAATACAACTTCATAGATGGCACATTCCACAATGTCTCCTAACACTGCCGCAACGTCCCCGCACATCCAAAAAACAACTCCCGCAACGTCTACATCCAGGCATGTGGTGAATTTTTCACATAACACCTTTTACAACTTCTCCTAATACTGTCGCAATGTCCCCGCACGTCCAAAAAATAACTGCCTCAATGTCTACATCCAAGAATGTGAATTTAAGCTGAATTTTTCACGTAATAACTTCCACAACGTCTCCTGACACTGCCGCAACGTCCCCACACATCCAAAAAATAACTTCCGCAACATCTACATCCAGACATATGGTAAATTTTTCACATAATACATTTCACAACGTCTCCTAATACTGCTGCAACGTCTCCACATGTCCAAAAAACAACTGTCGCAATGTCCAATAGCGGGGAGAAATCAGAAGTAACCCATTTCACATGAAAATTTCAATATTACACAAAAGCATTTATATATCATATTTTAGAGTACTAGAGCATTTTTTGAAGAAGAAAACACAAATATAACATCATTAATACAATACCAACATTAAATCACGAAAATAAGGTTTCGTAAATCCATCAAACGCAGTTCATACTTTATGATGTGGTATTTTTTAAGAAGAAGAAGTATTTTTGAAAAAGAATAAGTGATTTTTAAAGAGGAAGAATTTATTTTTAAAGAAGAAGAAGTGATTTTTTCGTTGTATTTGGTGTTGTTCATCAAAAAATACAATCGTCTATCTCCGTTGAATCTATGTTTAGATGAAATTTTTTATTGAATGCTGTTTCGAATAGAGTGTGAAAAGGAAGAATAAGAAATGATTTTTGAAAAAGAAGAAGAAGTGATTTTTTAAGAAGAAGAAAGTGGGTTTTTGAAGAAGAAGAAGAAAATAGTGTGGGTTCCACTCTCTTATAGTGAGAGTGATGAATAATTACTAAATACATGTATTTAGTGGTACATCATATAATTTGTCATTTTGGGGTTAGGGGTTGTGGTCCCCTGGGTGTTGGAGGAGTCGCTCGGGGAGTATGGAGTAAAAGGCTAACCTTGACAAAAATGGAAAACAAGCGTTAAGAACTTTGACTACAGTGCTTGATATTGCTGCCTGCATTCCTTTGATGACCACGTGGTCTCAGATTTGCCTTTCTACTCAACTGAGCTCTCCCCTCTTCGTTGTCATTTCCCATCATTATTCAGTCCACGTTAGTTTAAAGGGTGAATATCAAAACCCCCCATAAAATTCATTTATAAATTAAATATCCACCTAACTTTTAATAAATATCAAAAATTCCCTTTTCATTAACTAAATTAGAGAAAATGACTTAAATCCTTATAAATTCTAGTGAAAATATATAAAGTTATATTTTTGTCCCTAACATAACAAAGTTTTTTTAGAAAGAGTCTCTGCAAAAGTTCTCTTCATGTAACGAAATAGTCTCTCAATCTTAAAACCTCAAAAATTGAGAGCAAAAGAGGAGGCAAGATGGGGCAGGGACCAAAAGGGGTCGAGAAATTTAGGGTGTGGACTGAAAGAAATTGAAAAAATTGGTGTGTGGACTGAAAAGGGTATCTCGGATTTATAAAATTTGAAACACTAATTAATTAAGAGTTTCGGATTTTACAAATCCGAATCAGTTGTAAAAGGTAAAAAAAAAAAAAAAAAAAAACAGAAGCATAGATTCGGATTTGAAAAATCCGAATTTATTCTTCCCGAAATACTTCTTCAAGACAATCCAGCACGTCCCAGACAACTAGCACCACGTCAAAAATAACAAGTACCACATCCAGAAACGTCTACATTCATGTGTGTGAATTTAAATTGATTTTTTCACAAAGACAGCACACCACGTCCCAGATAACTAGCACCACGTCAAAACCCACTAGCACCACGTCCATAAACGTCTACATTCATGTGTGTGAATTTAAACTAATTTTTTCATAAAGACAGTCCACCACGTCCCAAACAGAACTACGTCTCAAAAAACCAGCACCACGTCCAGCAACGTCTACATCCATTTATGTGAATTTGGACGTTGTGCTATTTTTTATGAGACGAGGTGAGATGTTATTGATAAAAAATTAGTTTAAATTCACATGTCTATATGTAGACGTTTTTGGACGTGGTGCAAGTTGTTCTGATACGTGGTAGACTATATTTGTGAAAAAAAAATCAGTTTAAATTCACATGCATGTATGTAGATTTTTTTTTTTTTTACGTGGTTCTAGTTGTTCTGAGACGATGTGAGATGTTATTATGAAAAAATCATTTTAAATTCGCATGTCTGAAAGTAGAAGTTTACGGACATGGTTCTAGTTTTTTAAGACGTGGTAGACTGTCTTTGTGGAAAAAATCAGTTTAAATTCACATGCATGGATGTAAATGTTTTTTGGACGTGGTGCTAGTTGTTCTGAGACGATGTGACATGTTTTCTGAAAAAATAGTTTAAATTCACATGTCTGGATGTAGACATTTTTGGACGTGGTTCTAGTTGTTTGAGGCGTGGTGCTAGTTTTTTGAGACGTGGTAGACTGTCATTGTGAAAAAAAAATCAGTTTAAATTCACATGCATGGAAGTAGACTATGTGACCCCGATGGAATGATATGATGTTCATATGTATGTAATTAGTACAATTGTTTACAAGTGCTTATAGGTATAATTGATTATGTGTAGTTGCATTGGTGATTTGGTTAGGTATTGATGTAAAGGTATATGTAATTGGAAGAATTGCTTATTTGATGTTCGATGGATTAAATTTGGGAATTGGATTATGATCATATTGTATTTGTATATTGGATAGAAGTTTTATGAATACATTATGGTTAGTATATTGGTATAAGTGTTATGGATTGGATTATTGTACTATCTATTCTTTCTTATAATTGTCCGCTTTCAATTAAATTTGGATTTAGAAGATCCGAATTTCAGTTAAATTCGGATTTAGAAGATAAATTCGGATCTTATAAATCCGAATCTAATAAAATTCAGATTTTCTAAATCCAAAATTAATTTATTTCGGATTTAGAAGATCCGAATTTTTTATTAAATTCGAATTTCAGAAATTCGAATTCAATGTATTTCGGATTTCCCTAATCCAAACGTTTTATCTGGATGTCGTCTTTTTGGACGTGGTTCTAGTTGTTAAAGGCGTGGTTCTATTTGTTCTGAGACGTGGTAGACTGTCTTTGTGAAGAAAAATCATTTTAAATTCACATGCATGTATATAGACATTTTTGGATGTGGTACTAGTTTTTCTGAGACGATGTGAAATGTTTTGTGAAAAAATCAGTTTAAATTCACATGTCTGGATGTAAATGATTTTGGACGTGGTGCTAGTTATTTGAGACGTGGTTCTAGTTGTTTGAGACGTGGTAGACTGTCTTTTATGAAAAAATAATCAGTTTAAATTCATATACATGTATGTAGACGTTTTTGGACGTGGTGCTAGTTTTTCTGAGACGATGTGAGATGTTTTATGAAAAATAAGTTTAAATTCAGATATTCTAAATCTGAATTTAATTTATTTCAGATTTAGAATATCCAAATTTTTTATTAAATTCGAATTTTGAAAATTCAAATTTGATGTATTTTGGATTTCCCTAATCCGAACATTTTATCTGGATGTAGACATTTTTGGAAGTGGTTCTTATTGTTTTAGACTTGGTGCTAGTTGTTCTTAGACGTTGTAGACTGTCTTTGTGAAAAAAAAATCAGTTAAAATTTGTATATAGACATTTTTGGACGTGGTGTTAGTTTTTTTGAGACGAGGTGAGATGTTTTGTGAAAAAATCAGTTTAAATTCACATGTCTGGATGTAGACGTTTTTGGACATGGTTCTTGTTGTTTGAGACGTGGTAGACTGTCTTTGTGAAAAAAAATCAGTTTAAATTCATATGCATGTATGTAGACATTTTTGGACGTGGTGCTAGTTTTTCTGAGACGATGTGAGATGTTTAATAAGTTTAAATTCGGATCTTCTAAATTCGAATTTAATTTATTTTAGATTTAGAAGATCCGAATTTTTTATTAAATTCGGATTTCAGAAATTCAAATTTGATGTATTTTGGATTTCCCTAATCCGAACATTTTATCTGGATGTAGATATTTTTGGACGTGGTTCTTGTTGTTTTAGACGTGGTGCTAGTTGTTCTTAGACGTTATAGACTGTCTTTGTGAAAAAAAAAAAAATCAGTTTAAATTCACATGCATGTATGTAGACGTTTTTGGACGTGGTGCTAGTTTTTCTGAGACGAGGTGAGATGTTTTGTGAAAAAATCAGTTTAAATTCACCTGTCTGGATGTAGACGTTTTTGGACGTGGTTCGTGTTGTTTTAGACGTGGTGCTAGTTGTTCTTAGACGTGGTAGACTGTCTTTGTGGGAAAAAATCAGTTTAAATTCACATGCATGGATGTTGACATTCTTGGACGTGGTTCTAGTTGTTTTGAGACGAGGTGAGATGTTATTGTGAAAAAATCAGTTTAAATTCACATATCCGGATGTAGACATTTTTGGACGTGGTGCATGTTGTTTGAGACGTGGCGCTACTTGTTCTGAGACGTGGTAGACCGTCCTCAATATTCGGATTTCTAAAATCCGAAATTTATTAATTTAATTAATTAGCGTCATTAGTATTTAATTAAAATAGATTTTCGTAGTTTTTCGGATTCTTAACATCCAAATTTTTTGAAATTCAGATTTTAAGAATTCGATAGGCCCCTATATGTCTACACTTCTAAATTTTTCCTCCTTTCAATCTACACATTTATTTTTAATTCCCTTTTGGGCAAAAATTCGAGGCAAGATTCGAAATTTCTCTGATTGAGGGGTTACAGGATACTTTTCGCAACTTATCGCAAGACCCAAACCTTATCAGCACCGTCGCCTCGATTTCTTCTACCTTTGAGAAAACAAAAGCGTCCTTCAAGAATTTGTCCTCGGATTCTCCTGCTTCCTCCGTTTCTATTACTACTCAGCCGCCTCCTCCACTCTTGCTCACCAGACAGCCCAAAAACATCTATCATAATTCAACCCAAATATAATGTATCATAATTCCCTGCCCTTAATATCTCAGTTTCATATAATGGATATATCAAGCACAGACAAGAAGGACATCCGAGGTTGCTCATAAAGAGAAGCTTAAATGAAGAGAAATTTGCAGCGTTTTCCTCTGATTAACAACACTCTTTCCTCATCCTCTTCATTGCATCAAGAAGAACTCCATGTTGATCATCATCTTCACAGTAATTTCCATCCAAAACACCCTCTTTTTGAACCAAAGAAAACAACCAACAAAATTGGGAAAAAAGCATAAGCAAGCTCCATAATTGAATATTCAAAAGGAATAAACATACAATATAAATAATGTTGCTTTTCGATTCAATTCTTGCTTGAAAGTCTTCTTTAGACATATTTCTTCTTCGCACCGTTGGAGTTCAATCATGGTCTCCGGCTTATTTAGTTCAAAACTCAAGATAAAATTAGGGTTTAAGTAAAAGTTTGAAATTATTTAGTGCAAGATAAATGTGTCTAAACACTTTTACTTTTGTTTGATAGTGCCATATAATTTTAATTTAATTAGTTAAAGGGGAGTTTTTTATATTTATTAAAGCTCATGTTGGTGTTTGATTTATAGGTAAATTTTAGGGAGATTTTTTATATTAATCCTAATTTAAATGTACATGACTCATTAATTTTCTTTTCAATATTATTCATTTTATTTTAAAATAAAAATATCATGCATTCAACTATTTCAATTTAATAAAATCGAACTATCATTCTAAAACATCACCTCTCTTGCTATACAATTATTTTATTTTATTTTTTAATACAAGGAGAATATGATGACTAAAAAAGACAAATTAAATCTTATTATGGACAAATCATAATTTCGTACTACCTCCGTCTCTACTAATATATACTTTAAAATTATACGCTTATTAAGTATATGATTAAATGTATAAGTAAATTTGTCTTATTTATCCTTAATCCATAGATGAATTAAATAATAAATGCTTATATTTATAATGAGAAAAAAATAAAGGAGAAAAAAAATATTAATAATATCTAAAAAATAAAGAAAAGACTATTAAAAGAAGACAAATGTCTAAATGGATTATTATTGAAAAAATACAAATTTAGTCTGTATAATATGATCCAGTGGCAAATTTAGTCATGAAATTTCTTAATAATAACACATTTAGTCTTATAATATTTTTTTATAGATTTAACAGTTATTTTTCAATTCTGTCAGTCCATTGTCACGTGGCGTACATGTGGACATCATGTGAACCTATATAATCCAATAGCATGACACGTGTACGACATCAAGATTGCTGATAATGTCATTTAATTGCATTTTTACTTGTTATAATTTTATTAATTTATGGACTTTATGAGTGGTATTAATTCTCTATATCTATGATTTTTTTTGTTTAGAACTGGAAATTGGAGATTAAAAGTATTTTTGGTGAATTAAGCACAATTAAGTATCAAATTGCAACATTGAAAGAAAGCTACTGTAGAACTCCTTGCCCAGATTTGCTGCAAGCCGAACCAAAAGAAAAAGGGAGCTGCTGATTTTAGTTGCTAAACCAAGGAAGAAAAAATCCTGCTGCAAAGAAAATTAAGGCAAGCTAAACAAAATCCTTCCTATTTCCATATTTAGCAGATGGACCGATTTGAGCTACTGGATCAATCACGAAAAATAAGCTGCCACCGAATAAAGGGAAGTTCTTTTTCCTACCAAATTTGGGTGATTTCCAAATCAGCTATTGACCAAGAAGAAGAAAAAGGAAAGAGCTTTCACTTTACTAAATTGAGGACACTGACCCAAAGCAAAGAAAAGAGATAAAAGGAAATTTGGATTTCCTTAATTACGGCTGCAATTGTTCTATAAAAGAGGAGGCCTTGTCCTTCTAATCACAACAGCCGGGAACATAGCTCGGAGAGGACACACAAAGCCCAAAAATCGAGACAAGCTGCTGCTTTTGTTTTCTTTATTATTATTATTTTTTTTAGTTTTAATTATGTGTTTTAATTAGTTTGTTTTTGTGCCTAGATTTGAGGAACTCATAAACAATTTAATTTCATAGCATGATTATATGTTAATTATTTTTGGATATTTATTGTGAATTATTCTATTCAGCTTATATTACAGTCAAATAATTTATTTGATTAAATCGAATTATCTTGTATTAAATTTTTTTTATAGTTGATTTAACCAAAGATAAAAAAAATTGTACTAATTACCGACCCACTTCTTACCCTCATCCGCCCAAATTTAGATTAAAATGTTCCTCCTATAATACCCTATCTCTTTCTCCCTTTTAAGTAAAAGGATAATTTTATCAAAATTTATAAATTACCGCCCCAAAAACTAAGGCGGTAACTAATAACCCCTAAAGATAAATGGGTTTATCTAGAACTTTTAAATTTGATATTATATAATCTCAATTAGTATAATCCTGTAAAAGCGAATGAATTTGCTAGAGTTGAATATGTTAAAAAAGTGAAATCTTTTAAGGCCTAGAATACTAAAGATGTGATGCATTGACTAGTAAGGGCGGTGAATTCAATTTATTTGAATTGAACCTACTAATTAGTCGGATGAGGACATATTGATTTAATTTGCATATTTTGCATCCAATTATTTTTAACTATGGGTTTGTGATGTGCTATGAAATTAAAGTTTATGGGAGATTCTTATCTAATTACCACGTTAGTGATTTTGTTATTTTCTTTATTAGTTAATTAATTTTCAAACCCACTTCTAGGCTAGATAATAAGAAAGAGGTTAATACTAGTACATATAGTCCATGTGGGGACGAGTCTACTCATTCTTATACATCTAATTAATAAAAGTATGTCTTTTATTTTTGATCGGTTTGACACCCATCAACTGCACATGAATATATTCCATTGGATGAATATGTTTTAATTATTTAACTTGGTAAAATTCATATGCAGCTTTGATGATGTGTTGTCCACATGTCATTTCAGTAGGTTATATTACACCACATGACAATAAACTGACGGAATTAAAAAAGAAACTGTTAAATTTTTAAAAAAGAATTGTTATGGAACTAAATGTGTTAAATTTACTAACTACTAAACGTTTAGGACTAAATTTGCTTAGAGTATAATCACTAAATGTACATTTTTTCCATTATTATTTAGGGATGGAAGGGGTGTCTTATATTTTAAAATATCTTATATTAAAAAAAAAAAAAAAAAGGAAACAAGTGGTAGTAAAAAAGTTAAGCAAAGGAATATTTTCTTATTTTATATCAGGGGAGCAGGTCTACTACATTTCAGAAAGAAACTGGAGGTTCAATAATGGAGTGCAATTCAAGGGTCCTAATCTGTGTGTCTGTTCTTTATGTTATTTACTTGAACACTGAAAACTACTACCCAGAAAACCATTTACCCTAATAAATGCTCTTCATGGTTTCTGATACCCATGAATGAATGACAAAATCTAGACATGCTGGTGTTAGGTATGATTTCAGTTCCAAAATGTAGACGGGAAGAAGGTCAATATCATTGTTTTAAAAGCACTCTTAAATCATTCAGTTTTCCAGTTGGTAGGTGGATGGTATAAGTTATGAAACAAATAGCCATGTTTAAGGACTGTACTACTACCACATAATTCTGATGACAATGATAACCTACTTTACACCATCAAACTTCTCCCTCACAAGGATATTTTTGTTAATACAAACCTTATCACTCATACACAGAAACAGCCTATGGGTCCATATCAGTTGATCCACAAGAATCCCAGACATGAGAACTAATAAAGCATGTGCAAAGAGATTAATTAGTTGGAAAAGTAAGGTTCACATTAATCTATGATTGAAGCTGCTTCAAATTTATGGTCTCCTAACCCTATCAGTAATTCATACAACACAATACAAATGGGGATACCATGGGTATGCTTAAATCATATGCTTTTCCTATGGCTCCCATACCAAGACAAATATACAAGAAGGTCAACTCCAGAGCACAACCCAAGTCCCCAAGGTACAAATAACAAAAGCAGAGGAAAATGAGGTGGGAATTTTTCTCATAAACCAGCAGGGTTGCCAGTCTTATAGTTCTGATTATCCATTCGCAACTGCACATCTCACAGATAGGAGGCTACTTTCAGAAGGGAGTATAGTATGCTTGGTTAAGAAATTTATGGAACGATAAAGAGGCAATACAAAATGCAGAAACCATCCATACCTTCTCCACAATAGCTGTAACACATGAGAAGTCTTGCCTCGTTTTCCTTAGGAGATCAAGACGAGCACTCAATAGATGCTTTTGTTCTTCTGCCTATCAAGATCACGGCTTATACAATAAGATTTTCCTCTTAATTAAAATGGACAACCATGAAGTATATCAAAAAATGAACTTCAAAAGCTGTTTCAAAAAACTTCAGTGAAATGTAGAATTTGTACTTGTAGAAATCAGAACAAATCCAAAAATGGCTAAAATCAGCATTTAACTGGTATGCACCCAAAATTTAAGGTACCATAAAGAAGCAGTATATCAGTAATCTGTCATGAGTCATATTCACAAATATAACATCATAGTAAAAACTCCAAACTTATATAAATAGCTTTGCAAGAAAATTGTTCAAACATTGTTTATGTGTAACAGAGTAAACAATAGGAAAGTTATTCAAGAATTTCCTTGTGGTTCTTTATTTCACCGATTCTGAATAGAAAAGGTAGTTATTTCCATTGATTGTTATTGAGGCTTAACCAGGAAAACATGCATCGATTTCTTTTGACTAAACTGAAGTTGCTGTCTCTAGATTTGCAGCACTTTAGGAATATGTTCCACCACAATCAACTGCACCTATAACGTTTGTGTGACAAATGGTCTCAACTTAAAATCTAAGCTCCAAATGTCTTAGCGAGTAGTTTTACTCACATGTTCATATCCATTGTTTGGAACTTGCGGGTTTTCTTAGTGGTTTTATTCTTGAAATTCCATTTCTCGGTAGCCTTTCCAGATCCCACCAATATACTGGCTTAGTTGGCACATGATAAGTAAATGTTTTAAAGCATTAAGATATCCCCAATTCCTAGTAAGCTTCTATTTGGTATCTCTAAGTATTTGTTACTTTTTCATTTGAAAACTGACTAATTAAATAAGTCCTTTATTAAACAAACACAGCACGATGCAAAGAAGCTTTCACATGGTCCAAGGAAGAGTCAGGGTCATTAAGGCCTAATGTGCCAAGCCTTGACTTACATTTCTGTAGGAGGCTGTTTTCGCAACATGAATCTCTGGCCTCAGTCATCGGCAACAGCTCCTAATGTAAGCCAATGCTCTCTTCAAAATAAGTACTTCAATAATTTAAATAAATGAAATACCTTATCTAAGAAATTTTGTTTTGGACAAGGAGAGTGTATACATGCATCTTGTAGCTTTGTTATTTTTGTTTACTGTCCAAAGGCATTTGGTCTTTGGAGCTGCTTTCAGTGAGTATTTAGAAAAGAAAAGATAGAAAAGAAAACTAGAAAAGCATAAACAGATATCCTCCACAGGGGAAATTAAAGAAATAAAATATGTGGGGTTCCTTCCAAAAAGAAACATATCTTAAACCAAAAATGACAGGTGAGCTTGTAAAACCGGGCTTACTTTCTAGTGAAGGCCGAAGGGACATCATGATTTCTCTTCCTTTCTCTTTTCTTTTTCAGTATATTAAGCAAGAGATTGTCCTCACTCTAAGAAAAAAGTTCTTACCTCTTACTATACAATTTGCAACCAATAAAGTTAATTTGGTTCATCCAGAAGTTGAATCATACTTAAATTGTTCAGATTACATCAATCTAGAGCTCGGTTCACCTAGGTGCCAATCATTATCATTATTGGTCAGTGTAAGACAGACATCATGATCACTAAACAATACTCTCCTTAGAATTCATATGCATGATCATTCTAACTTGTGAGATACTGTTATAAAACAAGCTTAATAATAGCATAGTACATAAATATACTATAAGCTCATTATAAGTGGCCAGGATGCCAATGCAAGCCTGAACAAGATGATAGACAAAACCTCCTTACCAAAATATGGCGTGTAAAGAAATGAAACCCTAGTAGGGATGGAGCACAATCCCCACAACAAGAAAGAAAAGCTTGTCTTATTGGTATGTATCTAGCTCAAGCAACCCAAACAAAGGGAAAGCATCACACATGACATGGTGATCAAGGTTTACAGGAGAATCCAGCTTTTAAATGGGTGGCTAATTTTTAAAAATTAATTAATTAATTTGTTGATCTGAATTCTTATAATCAAATCAAAACTACCAGCACATTCAGTTATCTACTTTAAAGGATTGTCGCTAATTTTCAGAACTAACTAGAATTCTCACCTCTTCTTCAAACCTTTAACTGTTACTACTTTCAGTTTTTGTCAATAATAAATCCACCTCTAACAATAACAAAAAGAATTGCTACTTTCACATGTTTTGCTAAAATAAAATGGTATTGCTTCCTAGTAACAAGCTACATTAACATTTCATTTCTATACCCACTAAAGTCCCGTAGAACCTCAACTAGAAGCACATTGCTTATTATTAATCAATGTCCCTCAGACTCAAAAAAAGTATATTTGGGTCTGCATGGCATCATTCATTATAAATCATAGATAGGCAAAGAAACCAATAATAACTAAATTATCCATGTCAACTTCGAATCACTTACCTTTTCCAACATACTAGTCAAGTAGTGGATCTCATCCTTCTTTGCGGCGGACATAGTTTTTCCCACTGTTCCAATATTAGTCCTGCATTACAGTCTTCAATCAATAAGAGGCTGGGTGACTATCTACTACAGAAAGAATACACAACTTTTCAACAATAGCAAGCAACTGAGAACATATACTCAAAAACTTCCGCATTTGGGACCTGTAAATATCACAGTATACTGCAAGATTATGAGCATAAGGAGTACACCCAAGTATCACTTAGTATACTACCTATGTCCAACATTTAGATGGAAAGATTTCATAGCTACATGCATTTATGACAAGATTTCATAATAACCAACTATCTCAATAAATCAAAATAAAAAGAAAGATCCAGAATGAAAACTCGTAACTACTATAATTAAAAATTACCTTTTCACAATTTTTCTTTCAGAAGGTACATCAATGTTATAAACAAATCACAAAGGTGTTACGCATTGAATCACATGTGCTGACTGTAAATTTAGTGAGATGTATGTTTAGAAAAGCCGCAGTATGACAAACAATCAAATCAGGGAAGAAAACATTTTAATCAAAATGTGTTTTCATTTGCTGTAGTGTTCACTTTCTTATTCTCATACAGAAAAAGTGAAACATTACTGTTTACTTATTGAACTAATCTCCGACACAAATAGCAATTTTCATCATCATTGTTTACTTCAAACCAAAAAAATATGCAAATAGATAAATACAGGAGAACTGCACAGGCAGGAACTCATTCTGTCTTTTTGACGCAATTTGGACAAGCAAGCAGTAATATCATTATGATAGACATAAGAAGCTATTCCCATGAGATTACTTTCTGACTCCCATGTCAAGATAAACAATTTTACAGCAAATTTTGACATAAATGATTTAAGTGTTGGAAGAGTAAATCTGTATTCACCATAATATACACGGTTCTTCAACTAGTGTAAGAGAGACCATGTTATCATTGTTGAGAAAAAATCTACTCCCACTATGGCACAGACACCAAACGTGGTTTCTAACTCTTCCAAATATTTGTGCATGTCCTTCCTGGCAACTTATGGATTTTGTTTTATAGGGCACGAGAGCATAACTGATTAACATTCACGCACATATATTTTACACAGATAGCATGAAGCCCCAGAAAGTTATACGAAACAGGAGCTGAAAAGCAATTCTACAAATTATTAAGACCTCTTTGAGAAATCAGGTTCAAAATTTTTGACTTAGCATGAAACTAATCGGGGACAATCTAAGCTCTAACAAAGAGTAAACTATCAAAATTAATTAGGAAACTATATTCTTGGAAATAATTCGAAAGTTGAGTCATACTTGCTTGGTTAATAAGTTTTTATAGGATTTGTGCATTTTGCTACTTTCAGATTACTTGGGAATATCAAATACTTTTTGGTTATAAGACAAAAAAGACAAGCAATTTTCAAAGAGGTTGTAAATTGCATTCTCATAGGATCTTCTATGTCAGTTTAAAATTATTTGGGCATATCAAATCTCTTTTGGGTTATAAATTAGACATCCCATTTTCAATAAAGTATGTCCAGCAAACAAAAAAAGTATTTCCTTTTAACTTTAGCTGTATGATGTCATTTTTTTCGTTTTAAATCCACATAAAAATGAGTTAAATTTCATCGTGAATGAGCTACAACATTTAATTAAATGCTCAAAAGCAAAGGCAACTACTAAGAGCAAAACAAGTGTGAAATGTGTAAGTGGAGGTGCTTCTGGCAAGCTGAAGAGTGGCGTGCAGCAGCCTTTCAGTTTCTGTATTGAATGACAGTTAGAGTAGTGACAAGAATTAGAGGATACTTTCAAGGCTAGGAGGAAAAATGGGAGCCTGGTAAACCAACCACATTGGGGAGAAAACAACGAAGCCAATCAAGTAATGAAAGTAGCTGAGCTAAAATTCCAATCTTCTAGAAAAAACAATGTAATCTGAACTCAACTTTTTAGGATAAAAAATATGGGACACGACTCTTTAACAGACTCCATTACCAAAGAGTACTCATAAAGGCCTTAGGTTCTATATACCAAAGGAAACCCCAAAAGTACTTGTTGAATAATATGAGGAACAGATAAAAACTTAAATAGGGAGCAACCTTTCAAACCTTAAGTAGTTTAGGTATGCTTTCAATGTTTTTCTATCTGTAGAAAGCACAGCTTAGCACAGAATGGGAACATCTCTTTGGATCTCACAACTGTGAAAGCAGTGGTTATAATCAGAAGAAAGCACCTTTCTTTATTTCAGCTTTGAACAACGTGATCCTGCTGTACAGCTATAGAAGTGCTTATATGTGAAGGAAAGCCCCTTGCTTTATTTTGGCCAGTGAAAAAAAAGGGTGTGAACAAGTTGATAAGCTAAGCATGGTTAACCTTCACGTATCATGGTCTGCTTACTTGCAACTATAACATGCTCTAAAGTTAAAAGGACAAAAAGAGTGAAAGCATCAACATGATGGTTTATACGAGCATATAACAGTACCCATATTGATTTTTATAAGGCAACTATATTTCTGGACCAATGCTTCCTGAAAAGCAGGCTAAGTAATAAAGTTGTAGCTGTTGAACAATTTTATGTGGCACTTCCACTAGAGCTAAGGCAAAAATTTGCATGCCAAAGCATTGCTTAGTCTACTAAATAGCAATGCAGATCCTATATGTCTCCTTAAACTATGAAGGAGACAAACAAACAAAAGATTCAAGCGTTTGACTTTTACCATATCGAAGAAAAAATTCAAGAGGGACGAGTTCTAGCACATGCAAAATAGTTGAGCTTCTTTAGAGACTGTCAACCAGTTGCTAATGACATGGAATGTCGAATAGATAGATTGTAGGTTGGACACATTTGTTCTTAGCAACTTCAGTATAGATTATCAGCATAATAAACTTCCAATGACAACTTCGCCCTATAAATTTCATAAAACTTGCATAGATTGTATTTACACATCTTAAACTGACATGAGAAAATGTATAATGAGCAGGCAACAAAGAATAAGCAGGCATTTCTTCAATTTGGGTCGACTAGGAAAGGATGAAACAGAGGCTGCTATAAATTATAGCTTGTTAATAATGGTAACAGAAACACTAACAAAATCAAGCCACAGTGATTGGTCTTATGAGAAGCTTACTTCTCGGCAGACAAAGGATCCAAATTTTGTTCTTCCACATGCTGTTCTACAATATCGAGTAGAGTTCCAGCCTGTAGCATGAAAAAGCTCAGTAGAAACCCACCGTAAGCATCAAGAAGATAGACTAAATGAATAATGTACATTCAAAAAGAATGAAAGAGAAATTCACGCATGCACTTATGTAAGGGTAGATGACAACATCAATAACCCATTACTCTGACTAACTGATAAGCAAATTGGCAGTATAACAATACAATTTGATTTGAAGTGACTTATAGTCAAACAGCTTAAACTGACCGCACAATCTTTACATCATGCACTTTCAAAAGGATTCAAAACCGCGGCTTAAAGCATAAGCATACAGAAAGATCCAAAGCCAAGGTTTAAAAACATACATCTTCAATAATATTTAAACCAAGCATACCTGCATCTCTAGGCACAGTAACTCCAGGGCCTCCTGCAATTTACATAAGAACACAGTATAATAAACAAGTGAAAACCGCTGCCTAAGCCCATATCTAGTTTACGATCCTTTGAAATAACATACCTCCATATTTTCATGCAAATTAGTAATAACCTGAAAGACCAAATATATATATATATATATATATATATATAGAGAGAGAGAGAGAGAGAGAGAGAGAGAGAACAAATCAGAAATTGCAAATTTAAGTTGTAGGTCAAATGAATTTACTAGCATTAAAATGGGAGGAACATATATTTATGAACATTGGCTTGACTGTAAACAAATATATCCACTTCAAACAAATATCGCTAAATTAAGGGAGCGAACAATACAACGACTAAGAAAGTACCTCAATTAATAGGCGATGAAGGCGGTCTTGCTCGGAAACAGAAAAATTAGGAAAAGCTCTGTAGAATTCCTTTAGTTACAACCAGATTGCAAACTGAAAGTCATCAATTACTGAATTCGGGACATAAATGACGGCGAAACTAAATTTCACCGAATTGGAAAATCGAGAATGAACTTTACCTCCTTAGAGCAAGCAGTTAAGATAGACCGTATCCCAAGCTTGAATGATTTCTTCAAATCCAGTTGTCTTGACCCGGTCGGAGCGTTGGTTAATGGTCTTGGTTCTTCCATTTTCGATATCTCTTTCCCTTCACCGACGTTAGGGCTATTGTAGAAATGTTCGAATGGATGGAAAGCGGGAAAAGGTGTGGCAAATTTTTTTATGGGTTGGGTGCAGAATTTTGTACCCCTGTTACAGGTACCTGTTAATATATATATATATATATATATAGTAATTTTTTGCTTAATAACTGTACACTTACTAAATATAATAAATTTCGCCCACGCGCGCACTCGCTGAGTCCACAACGTCTTCGTTGAGTCCACAACGTATCAGAACAACTGCCGCAACGTCCAAAAAATAACTGTCGCAACGTCTATATCCAGGTGTCACGGGCTCACTCTTGGCCTAGTGAACCGGTGCGGCACTAGTTCTAACAACTAACGATATAAAACTAGCTCAGCCTTACTCTTGCTCGAAAATGAGCTTGTTGGCCCAGAAAACGACCGAGATGGCAAGAGATTGTGGGCACAAAATGACCCGAAAATGGAACTCAAGTATATTGCTTTGCACAAAGGCTTACAAATACTTCTATACTTGGTTGCCCTTTACAAATGACCCTTGGCCTCTATTTATAGGCCTCAAAGTCGGTTACTATACAAGGCTTCCAAGAGAAGCTTCCCAATATTTTATTCCAAGAAGATTCTAGTCCCTAATATTATATACAAGGGAATTTCCCAGGGTTGACGTCATGCATGACGTCACCCGTGCCAACTTGCCCACTTGCAAGGGAATGGAACCTTCTCATCCCTTCTAGAGAAGCTGCTGCCCCTCGTGCCCCTTTTCGGTCCCGAACGTTCGAGAGATTCTGCCGTAGCGGGCTGGGGAGCTTTCCGTTTGACGGGCCGAAATGACCGGAACCTTCGGCCGTGTCGTTCCCTTGCTTGGCGCACAATGTGCTGCCTGCTGCGCCTAGGACCGTCCCAGCTCGGTCCCGTTTGTTTGGTCCGTGCCCCATGTACTCTAAAAGCCCCACGGACCGCTCCCTCTTGTGCGCAAATGGCCCTGAATCTCGGCCACCGATGCTTCCGTCCCACTTGGGCCGAACCGTCCATGTCACGGCCGTGACACAGGCATGTTCACCACGTCTCATAACACTAGTACCACGTCAAAAATAACTAGCTCCACATCCAGAAACGTCTACATCCATGCATGTGAATTTAAACTGATTTTTTCACAAATACAACTATCATCAAGTCAAAAACAACTAGAACCACGTCCAGAAACGTCTTCATCCATGCGTGTGAATTTTAACTGATTTTTTACGTCTCAGAACAACTAGCACCACGTCAAAAACAACTATCACAACGTCCAGAAACGTCTACATCCATGCATGTGAATTTAAGCTATTTTTTTCACAAATACAACTATCACCACGTCAAAAACAACTAAAACCACATCCAGAAACGTCTACATCCATGGGTGCGAATTCAAACTGATTTTTTTCACAAAGACAGTCCGCCAAGTCTCAGAACAACTAGCACCACGTCAAAAAATCTAGCACCACGTCCAGAAACGTCTACATCCTCGTGTACGAATTTAAACTGATTTTTTTCACAAAAACATCCCACCACGTCTCAGAACAACTATCACCACTTCCAGAAACGTCTACATCCATGCGTGTGAATTTAAACTGATTTTTTTCACAAATACAACTAGCACCACGTCTAAAAACAGCAAGCACCACGTCAAAAACAACTAGCACCACGTCTAGAAACATCTATATCCATGCATGTGAATTTAAGCTATTTTTTTCACAAATATAACTAGCACCACGTCTCAGAACAACTAGAACCACGTCAAAAATAACTATAACCTAGTCTAGAATCGTCTACATCCAAACGCGTGAATTTAAACTGATTTTTTCACAGAACATAGTCTACCACGTCTTGCCACGTCCAAAAAAAGTAGCACTACGTCCAGATACGTCCGGCAACATCCAGCTACGTCCCTCCACAACGTCTCATCTAGAAACGTCTCAGAACAACTATAACCATGTCAAAAACAACTATCACCACGTCCAGAAACATCTACATCCATGCGTGTGAATTTAAACTGATTTTTTTCACAAATGCAACTAGCAGCACGTCTCAGAACAACAAGCACCATGTCAAAAATAACTAGCACCACGTTTAGAAACGTGTACATCCATGCATGTGAATTTAAGATATTTTTTTCACAAATACAACTAGCACCACGTTTCAGAACAACTAGAACCACGTCAAAAAAAACTAGCACCATGTTTAGAATCGTCTACATCCAAACATGTGAATTTTAGCTGAATTTTTCATAGACATAGTCTACCACGTCCAAAAAAAGAAGCACTACGTCCAAATATGTCCCGCAACGTCTGGCAACATCCAGCTACGTCCCTCCACAACTTCTCATCCAGAAACGTCCAGAAACGTCTCAGAACAACTAGAACCACATCTCAGAACAACTATCACTACGTCCAGAAACGTCTACATCCATGCGTATGAATTTTAACTGATTTTTTTCACAAATACAACTAGCACCACGTCAAAAACAACTAGCACCACGTCCAGAAACATCTACATCTATGCATGTGAATTTAAGCTATTTTTTTCAGAAATACAACTAACACCACGTCTCAGAACAACTAGAACCACGTCAAAAATAGCTAGCACCTAGTCTAGAATCTTCTACATCCAAACGTGTGAATTTAAACTGATTTTTTCACAGAACATAGTCTACCACGTCTTGCCACGTCCAATAAAGTAGCACTACGTCCAGATACGTCCCGCAATGTCCGAAAACGTCCAGCTACGTCCCTCCACAACGTCTCATCCAGAAACATCCAGAAACGTCTCAGAACAACTAGAACCACGTCTCAGAACAACTATCACCACGTCCAGAAAACGTCTACATCCATGCGTATGAATTTAAACTGATTTTTTTCACAAATACAACTAGTACCACGTCTCAGAACAACAAGCACCACGTCAAAAACAACTAGCACCACGTCCAGAAATGTCTACATCCATGCATGTGAATTTAAGCTATTTTTTTCACAAAGACAGTCCACCTTGTCTCAGAACAACTAGAACCAATTTAAAAACAACTAGCACCACATCCAGAATCATCTACATCCATGCGTGTGAATTTAAACTGATTTTTTTCACAAATTGAAGGTAATACTTGGAGATATTGTTGTACAAATTGCGTTATGTAAAATTGTTATTCTAAAATTTTCTTGACAAATTCGGCAGCCAGAATCACAACTGGCCACTACGACACCACGTATACATCCAAACATGTGAATTTTAGCTGAATTTTTTACAGAACATAGTCTACCACGTCTAGCTACGTCCAAAAAAAACTAGCACCGCATCCAGCTACGTCCAACAACGTCCTGTTACGTCCCGCTACGTCCAAAATGCAAAGCAGAAACATCCCGTTATGTCTCGCAACGTCCAGCTACGTCTAGTTACGTCCTATAACACGTTCTACCAAGTCCAGCAGCGAGGAAGAATCAGAAGCAACCCATTTCACATGAAAGTGCCATACTTCACGGAAACCATTTATATATCATATTTCAGAGTAACAGAGCATTATTTGAATAAGAAAACACGAATATAACATCATTAATACATTACCCAACATCAAATCGCGAAAATAAGATTCTGTAAATCCATCAAATACAGTTCATACTTTATGATGTGGTGATTTTTTAAGAAGAATAAGTTATTTTTGAAGAAGAAGAAGAGATTTTTTAACAGGAAGAAGTGACTTTTCTGTTGTATTTGGTGTTGTTCGTCTGAAAATACAATCGTCAATCTCTGTTAAATCTGTGTTTGGATGAAAATTTTGATTAAATGCGGTTTCGAATGGAGTACGACGAAGAAGAATAACTAATTTTTGAAGAAGAAGAAGTGATTTTTGAAAAAGAATGAACTGGGTTTTCGGAGAAGAAGAAGAAGAAAAGAGCGTGTATCTCACTCTCTTATAGTGCGAGTGGTGAGGTATTATTAGGTACATGTACCTAGTGGTACAGGATATAATTTGCAGGTTGGGTGTGTATACATCCATTCTTAAACGGGTGGGTTTCACATCGATGGGTTGGGTCAACCTGTAATCCACGGACAAAATCACCCAACCTGATTTAACCCGTTTAATTAAATGGGTTAGAAATATAAAACCAACACAACTTTATTAGTAAACAAATCAATCCAAGCCAACTCATCTAACCCATTTAATTAAACAGGTCACCCATTTAACCCATCTAACCCACTGATCCGTCGACCAACCTAACACATTTCAATTATTTTTGAATCAATATATTTATCATTGAATTAAAATATATATATATATGTTTTAAACTAAATATTTCAATTAAACCATATAAAATACAATCACAATCTAAAATCAAATACAAAAACATAATTATCACTCAACCAATCACAATCAAATCTAACCACAAACCAAACCAAATCCAAGGCAATGCAAATTGAAAGTTTATGAACCAAATGTCACCACCATAAAACAAAACACTTTAAATCCATATTACAACTTCAAATTCTTCACAAATCCTCAACTTTGTTTTAGCCATCCAAAAACCTTAGTAATCGACACCTACAATTAATACAACATTTCAAATCAAATCATAATTAACTAATCAATAATTTTTTTAAAAAAACATGAGAATTAAAAAACTTGCATCAATTAAGGGAAATCACATTGGAGGACTACCAACCTCAGATTGTATTCCACTAATGTTCGCATCCATGACATCTTTATCTATATCATCAACCTTAATTTCATCCATTACTGTAATGAGTGGTGGTTGGTGGTGGCTGGCGGTGATAAGTAGTAGGGTTTGGAAATTGAAAGTGTGAGAACGAGAAAGAGTGAAGTGAAGGAAGAGTGATCACGGCTGGGTAGGTGCTGAGCTAAGGCGACTGGTCGGCGTTCATAACAGCCCGGCAACAGGAAGCTTGCGGCGCAAGAAAATTCTGGGCAGCAAAAATTGTGGTCAGATTTTGGGTTGTTGTGAGTTCGATTAGAGGAATTTCCGTTTTCATGGGCTAAGCAAGTAAGCTTCGATAGATTATTGCCCACGTAATATTCGAAGTGTTCTTGGAGATATCTAGTGGATTTCTTTTGAAATCGCTATCAAAGATTGGATTTTTCTTTAGGCAAGGGACTTCGCTACAAAAGGTAGAATCTTTAAATTCCGCTTTAATTAAAGATTTAATTTTTTGTGTCCCGATTAATAAATTAAATAAGTATAAGCCTAGATTCGTTCATGGGTAAACTAATTTGAGCCTGAGCTTGGTCGAAAGCTTCCGATTCTGGAATGCATTGCACGAAAGTGAGGTTTTCGATTTAGCCTGGGCTTGTTCAGTCTTCCTTCACTTCTGCCATACCTAAATAGTAACGGTTTAGGGTAAAGAAATAGAAAATTCCCCCCCTCCCCCCGCAAAATATGAAATAAAACAAAGGTAGAAAGAACATAACCCTAATAATATATAAATCGATACAAATGACATGTACATAATATGATGTCAAACTACAAATATCAACATCCTACCATCCTGCTAGCTTCTAAATCTACTCCCTAATGGTGGGGTATAACATCCACCTATCTACCTAAGGCTTCTCAGGTGGAAGTCATACTAGTGATATCACTATCACTAGACCAGCCTGGCGGAGGGTTATCGGCACCTCCTGGCATTCCTGCTGCTATCATCACTTAGTCATGCAGTTTCTCTGTGGTGATCTCCATTCCCTGGTCATTTCTTCTAGACACTGTAGGTACTCTTGATGTGCAACACCCATCTGGTCATTGAGAAGCTCTATGACCTGCTGCATCAATTCTTTCTGTCTTATTGCATCCTCAGTGAGTTGGCAATGAAGGTTTGCTCCATACAGTATATCTCCTTCCTCAGCTCGCAGTTCTTGTAGAATGTCTCGCTCGTGCTCCAGATGTTCCTCTGTCGTCTCAAGTCTCTCCCGAAGGGAGGTCAACTTAGTCTCGTAACCCTCACGGTCAGCTATAAACTGTGCGTACTCCTCGCCTGAGTACCTGTATATCTAGTAACAGTACTGGCTGCAACCATCGCGTCCATGCTGTCGATAAGCCACTAGCCGTCGGCTCTCACCTTTCCCATCATAGACTGGGGAATAGTGAATGGAGTTAAATTATCTCAGGTCATTTCCTTCATTCAAATCTATCATACATTAGAGGAAAAGAAAAATTAGCCTAACCTAATACTCATGATGCAATAAAGAATCAAACACTCGCAAATAGCCATAATCCTATTTCGCGGTCCCCTCTACCCATTCCCGTCACTAAGTATAGGCAATTAATCCAAAGTCTTAATCATGACGTAACTTCTGGGAGTACTAATTGTTAGGTTTGAATACTGAAGCTATGCTTTTATTATACTTTTTCCCAGTTAATATATTGATTTAAATTTTTTGGTTTATATGTTGTGCATATGTCGTCCATTTATATTATGTAGTTAGATGTTGAGGTGTCTGGTATGACGCAGTAGATCTCATCATTGGTTAAAAGACATAATATATAAATGATGTTCGTAACCAAGACAGTTTTGGACAAGCTGTCGGTTTAGGTTATTATGTGATTCGGAAAATTGGTTTGTCTAAACTAATTGAACCATATAGATATGCCCAGGGCATATTGAACTTGACCATTTAGAATGATTTGTCTTGTATTGATTTAATAGACAATTCGTTCTTAGTATTCTATCTCTTAATCCCTAGACTTGAGCAGGCATGAGGATTAGACATAGTGTACTTTGATCTGCCAATGGGTGAGGTCATTTGTGGCCAATAGTCTCGGCGGGTTGGGTGCGCGTGTTTAGTTACTTGATGTGCTGCTGCTTGTCGAAAGGAAACCATGTACCGGTGCACCCGGGGTAATGGTGCTTCCGAGATGAGCTCGTTATGTTTATTACACTAAACCCGGCCGGTGGACTTATGTCCGGTATAGTAAAAAGGTGGAGTGATACTAATCTCGGAATGATAAGAAGTTAATAAATTAATTTATCAGTAAATTAATAAATTAACGAGCACTAAATCTTTGATGTGTGGAGATTAAAGAATAAATTAATTAGTTATTTCGGAAGCAATTCTGGTGTAGGATGGTAGTGCCAAAATTAATCCGTTAGTGGTACGATTAATTTATTCTTCTTGCAATTTGTAGAATTAATCCGTTACATAAAATTTGGTCTTCTTGCAATTTGTTCTTCTTGCAAAATTATTCCGCTAGTTATTTCAGAAGCAATTTGGTCTTCTTGCAATTTGTTCTGGGTTTTCTTGGTTTTCTATGAATTAACGATAAACCAAAACCCACGGAATCAAGTCGCCCACCATAACGCCTTCGATTACATAAAATTTTCCTACTACAAGGTTTCTAGGAAAATAAAATCGAAAATTACATAGAAAAAATCGTACTACAGATTTGATCTAATCCTACACAGCTTCTAGCAGTGGTTTTACTATCACAAACATTCATAAAAAAAACAACCCAAACATGTCCCGAGATTTAATTAAAACATACAAATGCAACCATAATAGTTGGGATTTCTAAACCACTTGCAAACAAAATCATGTAACAAATCAAACAAGTACAAAGCCAAAACCAGGCTTTGATACCAATTGAAAGATTATCTGCCCAGGCCCGGTCAAAAATTCATTTTTGTGCTATGCATTCCAGAATCAGAATTCTTGACTTGGCCTAGACTTTAGCACAATCGCTATTCCAATCCTTGCTTGAAATAACATTGCGCAGGATCTTAGCTTCTATTTGTTCGATTTGCCACTCAACAATAAATTCCTAATTAAAGTGCAAGTTTAAGAATTACCTCTTAAAGCGTGTACTTAGGTGATCACTTGTATGACTCAAGACCAGCTCGTACGTTGTGTGGGCAATGAACCAACGAACCAACAATCAACAAATCCACCACAAATTGCCCGGAGAAAAACTGAACATCGTCGCCCCCTAAGCGCGTGCAGTTCACGCGTTACCTGGAGACTCAAGTGCCGCCGTCGGAACTGCCGGAGAGAGAAAAGAAGTCGTGTGCTGCTGCCGAAAAATTTCCGCCGCCGCCTCGCTTTACCAAAACCGATTTCTGAGGGAGAAAGTTCTTCATTTCTCTCTCTAGGTTTTCTCTCTCTATTTTCTTGAATTATGAAACTTATGAATTGTGTATTGTGAATTGATAATCTCTTGTCTATTTATAGAGTTACAAGAGAGATTCCAAGTTGGTTTAGGATTGGCCTTCCTATTGGGTTTGCATTTTACTTCAATCCCGTTCCTGGACTGATTCACATCTTCACTTATCCTCAATCCAGTTTCTGGTCTGATTCACAACCAACTGACGCAAGGATTCACTTATCCTCAATCCAGTTCCTAGTCTGATTCACAACCAATTAGCACAAGGATTAATTAATTACTTAAATCTACCTTTTCAATTTCCAAATACATAATAAGTCGTACCACTAACGGATTAATTATGGCACTACCATCCTACACCAGAATTGCTTCCGGAACAACTAAATTAATTATTATTTAATCTCTCCGCATCAAAGATATAGTGCTCGTTAATTTATTAATTTACTGATAAATTAATTAATTAACTTCTTATAATTCGAGATTAGTATCACTCGACCTTTTTACTATACCGGACATAAGTCCACCAGTTGAGTTTAGTATAATAAACATAATGAGCTCATCTCGAAAGAACCATCACCCCGGACGCACCGGTACATGACTTCCTTTCGACAAGCAACAGCACAACAAACAACTAAACACGAGCACCTAACCTACCGAGACTATTGACCACAAATGACCTCACTATTTGGTAGATCAAAGTACACTATGTCTAATCCTCATGCCTGCTCAAATCTAGGGATTTAGAGATAGAATACTATGAATGAAGAGACTATTAAATCAGTACAAGACAATTCTTCCTAAATGGTCAAGTTCAATATGCTCCGGGCATATCTATATGATTCACTTAGTTTAGACAAACCAATTTTTGAATCACATAATAACCTAAACTAACAGTGTGTCCAAAACTGTCTCAGTTATGAACCTCATTTATATATTATGTCTTTTAACCAATGATGAGATCTACTATGTCACACCAGACACCTCATCATCTAATTACATAATATAAATGGACAACATATGTAAAACATATAAATAATTTAACTAAAATATTTATTCGATATATAAAACTAGAAAATAGTTTAATACAAGCAAAGCTTTAGTATTTAAACCCAACAATGCCCAGAGCCATCGTCTATGAAAGGGGAGGACTTTTCAATGTACAGGCGATGGAAAACATATGTGGTGGAAGAATCATCGAATCCTCGGGCGGCAGAAGAAGATGTAGAGGTAGAAACGAAGGAAATTTGGATGAAAGAGTGAGAAGAGGAGCGGCGGAGACCCAAACCACTGGGTTTATGAATGGTTTCGGTTAGGGTTTAGTCAGGACCTTCACAGGTGGAGTCGATAATAAGGATAGAAAGGAACATTATGTTGTTCCCTATGAGTTGTTTCTTCTTAGGAGCACAGCAACCGGCGTTGCAGACAATCGGTGACATTGCTCAGGGGTGGATATTCAACTCATCAGTAGCAGTATTACTGAAGAAGAAGAGAGGATATTCAACTCTTTTTTTTTGGGACGATTATGCCTGGAGAATGTATAATGAAAATCTTCATTCCAAGGATCCCTCATTAGATATATGAGTTTAATTAATTAGTTCATTAGATTTTGAATCAATTTATATTACATGATTTTTGCTAAATTTCTTGATAATGAATGAATATATCTGGGAAGAAAAAAAAAGAGAATGTACAATAAAACTGAGAGAAGAAATAGCAAACGGCAAGAAGAAGAAGATGGCCCCGAAGAAGATTGGTAAATTCAATTGGGTAAAATTAATTAAAATTTTTTTTTAATGTATTGAAGAGTTACTAATATGAGTATTCAGTATTTCCCTTTTTGCTCCTAGAAGATTTAACAGTTTTTTTTTGTATATGTTGGCTTTTTCATCTAGTCAATGACTGAAGTGTGATAAGTGATGCATTTTAAAAATTTAATAGGTAATTAGTTGGGTCAAAAAATTTAGTGTTCAAAAGTATACTACTGAATAAGTTTAATTGTCTCACAGGTTTTTAACCCTAAAATATAACAACCACTCCTCTTTGCAATAAATTAGTTATCAAAAAAAAAAATTTAAAAAAAGAAAGAAAAGAAAGAACTTCAATCTTTTTTAGAATAAATTTTCCTTCTACTTTTGGAAAAAAAAAAAAATATCTACATTCTGATATTTTGGTTGTTGAAATGATATAAGCATACCTGTTATAAGAATGGCAATGTTGTCTACTAAATGTTGTGGCTAAAACTACATTTTAAATACTGATAAAATGGTTAAACTCAAAATTAAATGTTGAATAATGAGACTAAAGTTGCAAATTGAAATCTGAGCTTGAGGCTTAGACTAAAGTCTAAGATTAATAACATTGCTCGAGTTGAGGTCGACGAGTCATTTTGTATTACAAACATTGGGACAGGGTGAAGGCTGAGGTTTAACATTGGGGTTGTACGTTTAATACAAATGTTGAAGGTTAAAATTAAATATTTATAGTGACTTAACTACGAATTGAGAATCATAAAATCCAGAATATTTTTGTAAATTATAGTTAATATCGGGTAGTGATTTCAAATTCAAAAATTTATAATATTTTGATAATTTTACGTAAAGTAAAATTTATTTTTTTAGAGATGATAGTGAAAAAGTTAACAAATAAATTATTTTATAAAATTACATGTGAGATTTTCAACTCATACCGGTCCATTTTGAATTTCCTCGAAAGTATAATGCAAAGAGAAAGGAGCCAGTGGTGATGGCTTGCGGGCGAGTGAGCGCTGCGATCGCGGGCTACTGTGGCAAACTGGCAGGTGGGTTGCTAAACTTCTTTGACCAAAAAGAGAGGGAGATGGAGATATAGGAGAAAGAAATGCATAAGCAATTAAGTAGTATGAATTGTTTTTTTTTTTTTTTTAAATGTACTTCATTAATGGAATTTTTCTTTTGTTTATCTAGTTTTTGACAATACTGACACTGTTATAGAATTACCTCCCATATTGATAATATTATAAAATTCTGTAGTCGACTTGAGTCTGTCTAATTTCAACATTAAATATTACGATTGAAAGTATAGTTAAAAATTAAATATAACATGCAAATTTAATAGAACCAAGAAGGTTTGATTAAAAGCAAAATAACCCACACATTATTGGGCATTACTTAGCTTTGCTAATCGTGAAAAAAAAAAAAAAAAAAAGATGGTTTCATTAAATGGTGGCCTTTGTCGTTCTTACGATATTCCAAAGCTTGAAAAAGACACCATATAGATAATTTGAACATTACCGCAAAACTGAGCAAGAACATCAGCTTCAAAACATATGGTTGGAAAGTCAAAAGCTTTCATATCCAGATTTCCTTGGATTAATTTTGCCTTGCGGACTTGTTTACATGTAATCAATACAAAAACTAAGATGAAAACGACTGCTATACTATGTATGTTACAACTATTGTCTGTCCACCCTAACTTAGCCCATATTTGTCAGCAAAATGAGTAGGGACTTGAGATTTTTCTTGTGACTCTTTGAAGTCCTCTCTGGAATATTTTTGGGTAAATAAACTCGTTATGTACAATTTGCTTTCCCTGGTTAATTATTGACACTTTGTGGGCAGTCTAGTGTATAGATATCTCATCTTCTTCTCTCAAGTTCTCATGTTCATAATTCCCATCAAATGGTTGGGGATTGGGATGAATTTTTTGGGCAGTCAAACTCCAAGGCCTCTTCTGTTGTCTGGCATCAACAATTATGCAGTTTTGTACACTTGAGAATTGTTGACTTGAGAAATGTATGGATGGAATGGAGGCATTATATCTCTATGATTTGCGAGACAGCCTGATGGGCAAACCATTTTGGGGAAGAGCAAAGGGGCCATATTGAATTCCATTCTGTGGACCCATCAGAGACCACCTGCAAACATGGAGATTATACATAAAAAGGAAAACATTAGATTAATTCTATTTTTAGAAACTGAAAACTTTACCCCACCCCACCCACCAGAGTAGAAAGGTTGTTTCAGTTTGTTGTAATAAGTGAAAGATGAAACACACACACACACAAAAACACACCTGTACTTTGTGGTCAGATGATGTACTAGGACCAACATCTCCAGTTTGGCTAGCTCATTCCCTGGACATGCATGGGTTCCATTTCCAAATGGCATGAAGGTATTGGGCTTAGGATTAGCCTGTCAGGTCAAACCAAAACATTTTGAGTTTGATCCCCATCAGATTACCAAAATCATCAACAACTCTAATTCTTTTTGCCTTTGAGATTTTACCTCAAATCTTGAAGGATTAAACTTCTCAGGATCTGGAAAGTTATCTGGGCTATGGTGAATGTTTCTGAACAGTGGCATTACTTTCCATCCTTTTGGTATAAGATAACCTTCAAATTCAACATCTTCAACTGCTTCTCTGAAGGTGAACGATAGAATTGAAGCAACTCTAAGCGTCTCTTGAATCACTTTTGTGGTCATTGGCATCTTTTTGGTATCAGCCCAACTCAGAGCCTTCCCTTCGCTACATCCACCTTTGCTCCTCATTATGGCCTCTTGCTCTTCCTATTATTAAGGAAAAACACAAAACATTAAAATTATTTGATCCGAACCTCCAATTATTGTCTAAGATGTTGGGAAATAAAAATAAATCTTACCGTAACAGCTTCTAGTACACTGGGATTCTCTCCTAAGTACTTGAGAATCCATGTAAGAACACTAGCTGTGGTGTCCCGGGCTGCAAATATAACACCAATGATGTTGTCTGCAATTTGTTCATCAGTTAGGCCTTCTTTATCTCCCATGAATGATCCCAGCAAATCATTGTAACTCTCCTTCGTTTCCCTCCTCACCGAGATGATTTTGGCTAAGATCTGAGCCAATTCCTTCCTGGCTTTCATGGATTTGTGGAAAAGTGTTCCTGGAAGATTGATTGGCATGGAGTTGTATCCCTTCTCGAGGATGTAGTAGCACCTTTTAAGATCTTCTCTGTAGTGAATCTCATCCTTTCCAAGTATGGAAAGTAAAGCGACATTGAACGTGTACTGCAAGATTCAACAGGATTTCTCCATCAGCATCATCTGATAAAAAAAAAAAAAAAAAACAGGGGAAAGAAAAGCTCTGTTTTCCTCTGTTTTGAAGCAGTAGGAAAAGGACACTCACAGTCTTCATTTCTTGAAAAGTATTGACCATTCTGCCTTCCCATGATCCAAGGCTCTCAACAGCAACGGATTCGATGTCGGAAACGATGTGTTTGATGGCTTCGGGAGTGAATGCTCGAAGGACTAATCTCCTCAACTTTGAATGATAGTCTCCTTGATGAAAGAATATGGCTTGTTTGCCCAACATCCTCTCTTTGCTGGCTGGGAATGTAGGCTTGAAGAGATGAGCTTTTGTGACAAGCACAAGCCTTGCTGCCTCTGGGCTTGATATCATCACACAAGGACATCCCAAAATATGAGTCTTGAATATAGAACCAAATCTGTCCAGAAGAAACCAAAAAAAAAAAAACATAATCAGATATAGAACCATCACATCATAAAAAAAAAAAAAAAAAAAGGAGCAATAAGAATTTGCACTCACTTCTTGACTTTGGAAGCAAAGAAGACATTGGGGTTCTGTGAGTAAAGCTGAAAGGTCTCTCCAATATACGGCCATCCCAAAGTCCCCGGCGGAAGAGGAAGCTTCCCTCGCCCAAAGGCCGCGAATTTACGCATAGAACGGAGGAGAAAAAGGATGAAAAGGGAAGCAAATGACCAGCAAACCATGGACGAAAACTCCATGCTGTAATCGAAGTATAGTTGAAAAAGATTAACAAATTTCGATACCCGTGCAGTTGGGGATTAGTATTTTTCCTTTTGGGTTGTCGTTGGAGTGATGGAAAATGTTGATGTTGTGGGGAAAATTTAGAGAAATGGAGGGGGTATATATAGGTAGAGGCAGGCAAGTAGAAAGAAAGGAGGGAGGCCTTTCAGTTCCAGCTTGAATCCACACGGAATCTCCCTCCAGCTCATTTGTTTCAGTCAAGTAAGTAGAGAGAGAGAATGAAACCGAGTTATTAATAATATGCTTAATAAAATAATTTCCCAGTTTTTTTTTGGCTGGGTTATCTAGTGTGTGAGTGTGTGAGAGAGAAAGGGGGTGGGGAGGTGGACTCTGAATGGCCCGCTTTCCTGGCTCTTTGAAAGGTCGAGAGTTACTTGAGTGGAATCCTTGTACGTACTCACTCGCTTCTTGTACGTACTACGTAGGTGCGATTCGCATTAAAAAAGGTAAACAAAAAAAAAAAATTTATTCTTCCTCTTTTTTCTTTTTAAATATTTAAGGTAATTTATACCATTTAAGTATCAATAATTATTAATTTATAACTAAATATTATATTTTCCTTTTATTTTTCATAACTTATTTCCCTAAAAATTGAGCAAGCCCAAAATTTTAATTTTATTATTATACATTTGGTCATTTTAAACCTCTTTGTTTTTTTGTTTTTTTTTTAAGCATTAAACCTCTTTGTTCATCACCAACTTTTGCGAAAAAAAGTTGTTGAACATGGTTTTACCTTTTTGGTCAATTGAGATTGTTTTTTGTTTTCTCCTATAACATTGTTGGAATTTTAACCTCTCGATAATTAAAAGTGGATAAAACTTAAAAATAGATAAGATTTTACAACTAGCTTACATTAGATAATACAAATTTTAATAAATATAATTAAAAATATAACATAAAACTGGGACACGTGACATTAAATGGTTATATTTTAATAGAAGTTATAGAATAGAAGATAAATATAGATAGATTTTTTTTTTTTTTTGGGTACAATAGATATAGATAGATATGAATATTTATTAAATTTTTATTGTATAAAATCATCATTTTTCGAAAAAAGAATATTTTTAAATTATGAAGTGGCACAACAATAGAGAGCATAAGATGAAAAATTACTATGGGGTCACTAGAAAAACAAATATATACTTTGTTGTGTGGATTCATTCTTCTTATAATATAGTAATCCATTCATACAGCGCATCCACAGTCATCGAAACTAATATTTTTGTAGAGGTGTTTTTTCTCCCACTCACTAATATTAGCAGTTTTGTATTTTCATTTTTCTTTTCTAAAGTTTTCGATTAATATTTACTAATTCTCCAAATCTTGAAGCACCATAATTATCTTATGGTTGAAAATAATAAGGATCGAGTCACTTTGGATTCTTCTTAAATTTTGGTCCATTAAATTAGTTAAAAAAAATTATGTCATTTTTAGTTTATTTAAAAAAAAAGAAAATAACAGTTTGACTTATTCTCACTTATTTGATCACTAGTTAACACTAATTTCATCTATTTAACCTAGTTTTAGATTAATATTTAGTGCTTCTCTAGATCTTAAAGCACCGTAATTATATAAATATTTTAAAAAAAAATTTAGTCTTGCCTATTAAATAGATTTTGTCACTTTTGATATTTTTTTAAAAATAAATTTTAATATTTTGAATAGAAAAGTTGAAGAGATAATAGTTTGAGTAGATTAACCAATTTGGCTCCTAATTTCACCCAGTTTGATCTTAAAATACATGACCCAATTTGAAGTTAATATAGTGATATTCCAAAGTAAGTAACTTAGTGCATACTTATGGAATTGTAGTTATTGTTTGAATGGTAAAAGAAAAATAACTTTTTCTTAAAAGGGTATAGGAGGAGGGAGGGGTAGGGGCACGTGTGAGTTGAATTATAGGGGGAAAAAAAGGAGTGTGTATTTGGGGGGAGCGGGTTGACCACATTAGTATATTTGGTTTAGTTATTATATCAAGGAAAAGAAGAGGTGCGAGGAAACTGCGTTTGGGGGGTAAAAGATTAGACTGAATCAATCATATCACAAAAAGAGGACAGACAGAAATGGGCATAGCCGCATAGAGGGGATGAATTTGGTGTCCGTACCAATGCAATCAAAGACCATTTAAAGAAAGAAAGGCATATAAGTTAACACCCCAACTTGTCCTTCTTATTATGGTGGGGTACTCTCCTTCCATCATTCCCTAAACAACTCTACGCAATTCTTACATTATTATAATATTCTAAGACACAGTACTCATATTCATGCTATAATAACATATTAGAATATTTTAAAATATAAAAATTATCTTATCATAATAGTAATCAGTAGTAATCGTAAGATTTAAATAACAAAAATAAAGAAAGAAAAGTCAGAAATTCAAAATAATAATAATTATTATTATTATAATTATCAAAATTATTATATTATGAAATGTTAAAAATACATACCATATAATTTGTGACTTGATAAACCATGTATAATCAACATAACCCAAACTATCCTTGGAACAAGTTGTCATGTATACCTATATATATATTTTTTCAAAGTCTTATTTATATAACTTATGATTGGAATTTGAGGTTGGAGAAAAAGCATTTGAATGATGTAATATAGAAAACCACTAACTATTCTATATTACAATACCACTGGCATGAAATGGTTGTTTTTGGAATGGATTTTGTCTGTGGGGTATTGGACGTTGGATTATTTGTTGCATCAACTTTATATGTATTGATTGAGGATTCAATTGTGCATGCATTTTTTTTTTTTTTTTTTGAGAGCACCTCAAAAGGTGTTATTTAGGAATGATCGATAAAACAAAGGACAAGTTGGGCTTTCTTTACCTTGCCTTTCTGTTAGCAAGTTGGCAGCAACAAGGGTTTGTTAATTCAGCTTTGACAAAGTGTTCGTTGCTGATATGGTTCTTGACCTCGGGTCAAGTATCCACATAACATAACCGATCAACCCCTTCCAAGACTTCCTTATTACACTATACTATACTTAACCTACTACCACTTCTTTAATTATTATACATCTCTCAATAACCAATCTCACTCTAATATTTTTTTTTTAATTTTTTATTTTTTAGAATATACTATAATTATTATTCTACCTAAATTTTGCATTTATAAATTAGTTTTTGATTGGTTGGATGGAGGGAGGACCAACTCCAGTACAGTAGCTAGATTCGCCTTGTGTGTGTCTCATGGACTTGTCATTTCTTACCTACTCAATTATATCAAATTCATGTCAATTGTTCGTGTTTAGGTTATTTAAGCTAGGTTAAAAATTGTATGAACTAACTACACTATATGTTCAGGTTCATAATCTTGACCAGGTAAGTATATATATATATATATATATTTTTACTATCTGTTAGTACTGTTTACGTTTCAAAATAATAATTTTATTTACTATACTATTTTAATTTAATAAACAAAAATATTATTTTCTAACTTTCAAATTTTTCCTCCTAAGTTACACGTGTATTTTTTTCATAATAATAATTGTGCAATTTATATAAATATCTTGATACATATCCACGTCCTGCATGACCTCTTTTAAAATACCCCCTTGGTCCTATTTTTATAATATTTTATTTACACGGAAAAATTTTGATTTGGTGACTATAGACTTTGAAAACTCAACACTAACATTGACATCAAATTCATTGTATTATTCATAGTTGAAAGAATGCAAGAAATAAGCACATGAAGTGGAAACTCACATTGTTTACAAAATTGACATTAAGTTTGAAAGTGAAAAACACATTAAATATAGTCTAGGTAAAATATGCCACCTGTGTGGATATGGGGAATTTTGTCAACCATTTTACACCATTCAAAATGTTGACTCTAGTAATTACTTAATTTTTTTATTTCCCAAAGTCAAATAATCTTTTTTTTAGAATTGGCCTCAAAATTGTTGTCAATGGTCAACCAATGGAAGCATCAAATCCATCTTCATTAGCAAATTTTGACTCTTAAATCTGTAGTATGGTGATCAGAGGCTGAGATCAAAAGAATGCAAAGCTTCCACCACATTCAGTGATATATACTTATAATTATGTTAGGAAAAAAAAAAAAAAAAAAGTCAATCTCTACTGAATAAATTAATTTTAAACCATAGGAGTGTAAAATTTGAACAAATCTAAAACAGGTTTTTTACGACATTTTAAAGTTTTATTGTTTTTTGTTTAATGTCAAGTTAGTCGAAAAATTGATTGCAGTTAGATAAGACATCTGCTCTTTCTATTCGAGCAGTTGTTATACTGTGCAACTATGGGACACCATGGGGGGAGAAGCGCGCCTCCCCTATTATTTTAAAATTTGGGAGGGCTTGGAGCGCGCCCCTCCCTCTTTTTTTACCCTTTTGTTTTTCTCTCCTTTCGATCAGCCCCACCAATCTTTCTTTTTTTAACTAATATTTTTTTAATTCAAATTTTTATTTTAAAAAAGAAAAAACTTACATTATATATAATTTTTTTTCATTCTTATATTTTTAATATAAAATAGTTTAATTTTTTATTTCTAAAATTAATGTTATAAAGAAAATTAATATATTCATATAATGTGTAGCAGACTTTCATATCAAATACAACATAATGTATAACATACTTTCATATCACTACAATAAAAAATATTTTTATACGAAAACAAACAAAGGGTTTATATCACGAAAAATACAATTTCATATAAAATAGAACATATTTTCTAATTATGCATAGTAGGGTTTCATATGATATGAATCTTTATATTGTCTGATATGAATACATTCTATGCTTTCTGGTTATATCTGTTATATTGTATGATATGAAAGTTTGTGTCTTTTGATATGATATACTATGTATCTTGATATGATTTCTTATATTAACTGATATGATATATTATGTCCCTTGATATGAATGCATTCTCTGTTTTTTGTTTATATTCGTTGTGTTGTATAATATTAATCATTATATTGTCTGATATGATATATTATATATACTGATATGAATCCTTATATTGTCTGATATGAATACATTCTATGCTCACTAGTTTTATCCGTTCTATTGTATGATATAAAACATTGTGTTTTTAAATAAGATATAAACTGTAGGCAAAAATGTAATTTTGGTCCCTTATAATATGGGTAGTACCACTTTTAGTCTCTTTTAATTTTACGGGAATACTTTTAGTCCCCTATCTTGTTTTTATTGGGAGTTTTGGTCATTTTTAATGGAAAAGTTGGTCAACTAACGAATTGACCATGTTTGACCGTTAATTAGGGACCCTTTGTGTAAATTTTTTTTAAGAGCCTCTTATGTAAAAAAAAAAAAAAAATATTGGTGTCCTCTCCTTCCCTAAAAAATCATTTCCTTTTTCTTCCTTTCAATAGCTCAATCACTGTCGCCACCCTACCGCCGCTCCCGCATTGCAGTTTTTTATTTTGGATTTTCGATTCCCAATTCCCAAAACTTTAAGCTTTCATCATTTGATTGTTCAAAAATTCTGTACAACTTCTGTTTTTCTTTTCGGTTTGCTCACCGAAAATTATGTTGGGAAAGTTGGACAAAAAATACTGACTTTAATAAAATCTTGAGTCGTGCAAATTTGCATTGTCCTAAAGAATCTATTTCGATAAAGTAGAATAGTTCTCTCAGGATTAAACAAGCCTTCTTCTAAATTTTAGAGGGAGCAGGAACAACAAAAATTTTAGTAATCCAGCACTTAATATAAAGAAAAGAAAATTTAATTAAATAAAAAGTGAACGAGAAAAGTATTACAAAAAGGCTATTTTTAGTTAAAAAAGAAAGAAGAAGAAAAGTAGTAAAAGAACTCTGTAAAAAAATTTTCAATAAACAAAAAGTCTTTTGTAAAAAACTTTTCAAAAATAAATGGTTTTTTTCCTTTTGGGTTTCTTGATAATCAGAGAAAGAGAAGAAAAAATACAGAAGACTTCTGCTGGTTGTGCACTTCTGAAAGGAAAAAACTCTTCAATTTATTGGTGAACTCTGCTCCCTTAACGTTCAATTTTCTTTATTGAAAAAATCATGGAAGCTTATTTTTCTGGAGCAGAACGTTTAAACAATTATAAAAAAAAATCATCTTTTCAATTCTTATTGAATGAGGACCTTTACAACTCTTATCAAAGCAGACCTTTTCAATTCTCATCAAAATGCAACGTTCATCGGACTTAGTCCAAGATTTCAACAGTAAGTGATTTTACTTTTAATTCTTTTTCTGAAATACCAACAATCCCCACATATTTTAAAAAAAGAATAAAAAACTATAAATAATAATACTGGATATGTTTGGGTGCTAATGCATTTAGTTTGGTGTCTTTTGGACTATGAACCAAAATTAGACCGATAAGACATGTCAACCAGAATAATTGGTGAAATTAAACATTCTACGAACCAAGTATTCTTATGGTATGTCAGAGATTTTATCAATCACATTGCATTCCCATAATTTTTCTCTTCAAGCGTTTTTGCGCTTAATAGGTCATGCGCGTGCTTGGTTATTTATGAGAGTTTTAAAGATTTAGCCAAATAAAATCTTATAGGAGCGGCCTCACTCCACTCTCATATAGGTGAATTTATCAAGTGTATACTGCTTTAAATACACCATCCTTAAAGAATATGAATTCATTAAGAGTTTAATACTCAACCTCATCAGTTAGCAGTCAAAGCACTCTACATATTAACTTGAAGTGCTTCAGCGTCAATATTGACTTGTTATTACCCTTATGAACCTAATTCATGGGATCTCCAATCACATAGGTTGGGTTACCATCTCAATTGACGTCATGTTGGCCTAAGTCCTATTTCCTTTGTAGTTTAAAGAATTAGTTTTCTTCCTACAGGTTTTGTCAGAGGATCGGCCAAATTTAACTCTGACTTCACATAATTAATGGAAATTATTCTATCTTTGAGCAGCTGCTTTATAACATTATGTCTCAATTTCATGTGTCCACTTTTAGAATTAAATGACGTATTTTTAGCAATATGAATTGCCGCTTGACAATCACAGTGAATTAATACATATGGTACTTGTTCATTTTTCAAAGAAATACTAGATAAGAAATTCCTTAACCAATCAGCCTTAGACCCAACTAATTCTAGAGTTACAAACTCTGATTCCAGGGTCGATCTAGCAATGATCGTTTGTCTGGATGATTTCCAGGCTATTGCACCACCCCCAATTGTAAATACATACCCACTTGTGGATTTTGATTCACCAGAATCAGAAATTCAGTTGGCATCACTGTAACCTTCTAATACAATGGGAAATCCACTATATAAGATACCATAATGTATAGTACCTCTCAAGTATTTCATCAGTCTAGACAATGCAGACTAACGCTCATGATTGGGATTATGAGTGTATCTACTCAGTCTACACACAACATAAGCTATATCAGGTATAGTAAAATTTATCAAATGCATAAGACTCCCAATAATCTGAGCATATTTAGACAGAGCAACTGGATCACCACGATTCTTTTTCAATTGAGTATTAGCATCATAAGGAGTTTTCACTAGTGTCACTTCAAAACTTTCAAAATTCTTAAGAAGTCTCTCAGCATAATGCTCTTGTGAAAATATAATACCATCGTATTTCCTTACGACTTTAATACCCAATATAGTATTTACCTCACCCAGATCTTTCACGTCAAAGTTGGCACGTAAAAAACATTTAGTACTAATAACAACATTTAAGGTAGTACCAAATATTAACATATCATCAACATACATGCAAAATAATCACATAATCATTATTAATTACTTTAATATAAACACATTTATCCACTTCAATTGGAAAAAAGCCATATTTGATCAATACTTGATCAAATTTCTCATGCCACTATTTAGGGGCTTGCTTAAGCCCATATAAAGATTTAATAAATTTACAAACTTTATTTTCTTGTCCAGGACCTATACATCATTCTAGTTGTACCATGCAAATTTCTTCTTCTAAATCTCCATTTTGAAATGCAGTTTTAAAATCCATTTGATGCATAAATAGTTTATGGATAAAAGCCAAAGCAAATAAAACTCGAATTGAAGAAATTCTAGTCACTTGTACAAATGTATCAAAATAATGAATATTTTATTTTTGAGAAAATCCTTTTGCCAGTAACTGGGCTTTGTATTTATCGGTAGATCCATTAGGATTTAATTTTCTTTTGAAAATCCATCTATAACCAATAGGTTTTGCACCAGGAGGTAAGTCTTCCAAAATCCAAGTTTTATTCTTTAAAATAGAATCAATTTTGATTTAATTACTTCTTTCTATAATTTAGCTTCAGAAGAAGAAATGGAATCAAGATAAGTAGTAGGATCATTATCGACAAGAAAAGTTTGAAAATTATTTCCATAAGAAAATTCTTTCCTCGGCCTTTTACTCCTTCTCAATTCCTCCTCATTAAAGGTATATTCTCTATCTCTTTCAATAAGTACATGAGAAATTTTACTTGAAAGTGGAAAAATATGTTCAAAAAATTTAGCATTCTTTGTTTTAATTATTGTATTGCAGTCAAGCACATCACTTTTCAAAACAAGAAATCTATATGCAGCACTATGTTCAACATATCCAATTAACATGCAATCAGAAGTTTTAGAACCTATTTTTCTTTTCTTAGGTTCATGAAGGAAAACTGAACAAGCCCGGGCTAAATCGAAAACCTCACTTTCGTGCAATGTATTTCAGAATCGGAAGCTTTCAACCAAGCTCAGGCTCAAATTAGTTTACCCATGAACGAATCTTAGCTTATAATTATTTAATTTATTAATCGGGACACAAAAAATTAAATCTTTAATTAAAGCGGAATGTTTAAAGATTCTACCTTTTGTAGCGAAGTCCCTTGCCTAAAGAAAAATCCAATCTTTGATAATGATTCCAATAGAAATCCGAAGAATTACTCTGATCCAACTCCGAAATAGTGTGGGCTATTATCTACGGAGTTACCCACGGCAAAATAAAGAAATCTTAAGGAAACCCACTTCGGGAAAAATCAAATCTGCCCAATAATCAAAGCTGCCCAATAACTTCCTGCGCAAGTTTCCAAAAAAAAAAAAAACAGCAGCTGTTCTTCCGAATTAAACCAAGAAACCGAAATCCTAATCACTCAATCACGATCTGTACGCGGGCTCAAAGCTAGATAGCCAAGCCGGCGGACCAGTGTAGCGAGCAATCAAGAACCGGAGCTTGAAGATCCGGACAGCAGCAGGAAACCCACGCCGGCGTGCAGTCCGTTCTGCTGCTGCGAAATCGCGGCTGCCAGCTGCTCTAATCCGGTGAGAAAATTGACTATATTCAATAATAAACCATGGGCTGCTCGAATTAATCTATGGGCTTGAGTTTCCCGAAGAAAAGAAAGCTATCCTAGTCGACTTCTAAAGAAAACTTGATGAGGAAGACAACGTTCTCTCTCTAGACTAGACTTTCTCTTACTAGGCTTTTCTTGGCCTTCAAGTTTCCTTATGTCTTCAATTGTCTAACAAGGATATTTATAAGGAGATTCTAAGGAGACCTAATGGGCTCTCGAGTTGGGCTTTTTAACTTGACTTTCGTTGACCACTAAGTTTTTCCCGACTAATCAACTCCAATCGACCCATTTGAATTAATTTATTAACCCACTTTGTTAATTTAATTTAATCGAACCCTTAGAATTAATAATTCAAATAGAATTAATTTCTCAATTCACTTTGTCGATTAAATATTAATTAAACCTTTAGGATTAATTAATTCACCTTGTCGATTAGTCAAATGCATAATCAGTCGTACCACTAACGGACTAATTATGGAACTACCGCTCGAAAACGACTTTACATCGCGCCATTATATTTTATTCTATCTCCCCACATTAAAGATCTAGCGCTCGTTGGTTTATCAATTTAATGATAAATTAATTCACCGACTTCTTGGTATCCGAGATTAGTACCACTCGTCATTTTATTATACCGGACATAAAGTCCACCGGCCGGGTTTAGTATAATAGACCTTACGAGCTCATCTCGGGAGCACCATCAACCCGGTGAACCGGTACGTGGATTCCTCCGACTAGCAACGGCACGTAAGAAGCTAAACACCGCATACCCAACCTACCGAGGTATAGGCCTCAATTGACCGCACTCTTTGGCAAATCAAAGTATACGATATCCAACTTTCAAGCCCGTCCCAATCTCGGGATTGAGAGACCGAATACTAGGACCAAATTGACTACGCCGATCAGTATAAGTCAATTCTATCCAAACTGATCATGCTCAATATGCCCCGAGCATATCCGTGTGATTTAAACTAGTTTAGATAAACTAATTTTCAAACCACACAATAACCTATACCGATAGTGTGTTCGGACTATCTCTGTTACGAGCATACTTTTTATATATCAATACTTTAACCAATAACGGTATCTACTGTGTCTTTCCACACCCCGTTATCTAGTTCTATGATATAATGGAACAATTCAATACTGAAACAAATTGATATGTCAACTGTGGATATTAGTTTTTGATACAAGCCATAGCTTTTCTGTATTCAAAACTAACAGTTCAGGCAAAAGAACTTTGGCAAGGTACCCCCACACTTTCAAATATTTCAAATTAGGTTTATAACCTTTCCATTGAAGAAAACAGAACTAGCCCGGGCTAAATAAAAAATCTCACTTTCGTGCAATGCATTTCATAATCGGAGACTTTCGATTTGGCTCGGGCTAAAATTCATTTCCCCTGAATGGATCTAGGCTTATACTAGTTTGATCTATTAGTACGACATGTAAAAATTAAATCTTTAAACTAAATCGGAATCGTTCAAAGATTATACCTTTGTAGCGTGTCCCAAGCAATAAGAATACCAAAAACTCCAGGAAAGCGAAATCCACTCAGAATCCCAAGAATAACTCCAAACGACCTCGAACTTGGGTGGGCAAGTGACTATGAGGTGGCCAAAAACACTAACAAATAAATCCAAAGAAACCCACTTCAAGAATCTCACAAATCTGAAAAATAGATTTAGCCCGGGAATTGATCCTAATGTGAAAACCCACTACAGGAATGACCTTTGCTCATAGATCTAGACTTTGGTGAACCCGATGGAATGAGCCAAAGGATTAGCGCAACAATAGGATCAAAACCCAAAACAAAACAGCCCACAAAAAGCTTTCCCGGAGATGGCCGGAAAAATCACCGGCGGTGGTTGGAGAACTGGCGGCGGCCGGACTCAGGCAAGCGGCAGAAATTGGGCTTGGGTTCTCTAGGATCCGAGGTTCGATATTCTCAAAAAATAAAGATCACAAACTGAAATCTCAACGAAGGAGATGAAATTCTCTCTCTAGGCTTGACTTTCTCACTCTAATGCTAATTTGCCTACAAAGGTTTCTTATATCTTCAAATGTGCCTAACATTAGCTATTTATAGGGAGCTTCTTAGGAGACCTAGTAGGTTTTTGAGTTGGGTCTTAATGTTTGACTTTCGTTGGCCCCTTAGTCTTCCCTAGACTAATCAACTCCAATCGAGCATTTTAAATTAATTTCTTAAACCACTTCGTTAATTAAATTTAATCGAACCCTTAGGATTAATTAATTCAATATGAATTAATTTTTTAATCCACTTGGTCAATTAAATATTAATTAAACCTTTAGGATTAATTAATTCACTTTGTCGATTAGTCAAACACATAATTAGTCATACCACTAACGGACTAATTATGGAACTACCGCTCAAAAATGAATTTACATCGCGCTTATTTTATTATTCTTCTATTTTCCCACATCAAAGATCTAGTGCTCGTTGATCCATCAATTTACTGACAAATTAATTCATCAACTTCTTGGTATCCGAGATTAGTACCACTCGACTTTCTTAGTATATCGGACGTAAAATCCACTGGCCAGATTTAGTATAATAAATCTTACGATCTCATCTCGGGAGCACCATCAATCCGATGAACCGGTACATGGATTCCTTTGACTAGCAACGATACACAAAGAAGCTAAACACTGCATACCTAACTTACTGAGATTTTGGCCTCAATTGACCACACCCTTTGGCAAATCAAAGCATACGATATTTAACTCTCATGCCCGTCCCAATCTTGGGATTAAGATATTAGAATACTAGGATCAAATTAACTACGCCGATCCGTACAAGTTAATTCAATCCTGAACTGGTCGTGCTCAATATACCCAGAGCACATTCGTATAATTAGTCTTGACAAACTAATTTCCAAATCACACGATAACCTATACCGATAGTATGTTCAGACTATCTCAGTTACGAGCATTCTTTTTATATATTAATGCTTTAACCAATAACGAGATCTACTGTGTCTTTCTACACCTCGTTATCTAGTTCCATGATATAATGGAACAAATTTAATACTGAAACAGAATAATATGTCAACTGGGTATTAGTTTTTGATACAAGCAAATAGCTTTCTAGTATTCAAAACTAACAATCTCCCACTAATACTCAAAGCTATGCTCTGAAGTTCAAAAATACTGTTCAACCCACTTTATTACACTGCTGTCATAATGAAAGTTACAAAACACTCTTAAAGCTCACTTAGATGACTCCCTTAAGAATCTGACTCCCACGCCCTCCACATGTCTCTAAAAGACCTTTAGGGTCAATGGCTTTGTGAAAGGATCTGCAAGGTTGTCTCCTGATGCTATCTTGGCCACGATCACGTCTCCTCTCTTTACGATCTCTCGTATCAGGTGGTACTTGTGCTCTATGTGTTTACTCGCCTTGTGGGCTCGTGGTTCCCTTGAGTTAGCAACTGCACCATTGTTATCACAATAAATTATGATAGATCTCGGCAACTCAGGGACCACATCTAAGTCCACCAAGAAGTTCCTGAGCCCTACAGCTTCTTTCGCTGCCTCTGATACGACAACGTACTCAGCCTCCATGGTGGAGTCTGCCACGCATTTCTGCTTGACACTCCACCATACTATAGCTCAATCTCCTAGAGTAAACACAAACCAAAAGGTAGACTTACTCTTGTCCATATTACATTGAAAGTTCGAATCTGTGTAACCCAATGGTACTAGCTCCTGCACTCTATAAACTAGGATAAATCTATCGTCCTACGCAAGTACTTGAGAATGCATTTTACTACCTCCCAATGAGTCTTTCCAGGGTTACTCTGATATCTGCTAACCATGCCAACGACAAAACAAATATCAGGCCTAGTACATAACATAGTGTCGGATTAAGTTTAGGCGTTTAATCTAATTAAATGGCGGAATCCTAAACTATAAGGATCGGGTCTTACCCTTGAAGCGTAATTGGTTGTGCTCATCGCCTGGCTCCTCTGAGAAGATGGCGTTTCGTCGTCTTTCCTTTTAACACTTCCTTGAAGTGTCCTCTACTCTCAGGCACTGGAGTTTTTAGATGCTAGTAGATTCCTGTGAAGAAGTTTTTGATGAGAAAGAGGGAGAAAAATCTCGAGAGAGAAAAGGAAAAATTTCTTTTCAAGAAAAACAATTTTTCTGATTTGAAAAATCTCTCATCCCCACTTTTTCTCTCACATACTTTTATAAAACAAGTCAAATTCCCCAATCCCACAACCCCCGGGGTTGTTTAAAATAAAATATTAAATATCAAATATTATATAATATTTTACTTTTACTGATATGGGTTTTACTTGACCCATGGATCAAATCATTTACCCATGGATCAGACTGATGGGTCAAGAATCACAATTGCAACTAGGTCCCTTGATTTGTCAGTCTCTCTCAATTCTTCCTGAGTAATTAATTAACTATTAATTAATACCCAAAACTTCTCAATAATATTCAATTAAACTATTTAATTTAATATTATTCTTCTAAGTATAACAATTATACCTAGTACCGTCAAGAATCTTCGAACTCACTTACGTGCAATCCTGTAAGTCCATTCCAAATTGACAATGGATAAATTAATCTCACAGATTAATCCATAAATCATCAGTGGCCTCTAGCAAGACATGATGACTATTCAATTTAGAATGGATGGTCGAATGGTGATTCAACGCAACCTTTCTAAGCATACTATGCACGGTCCTCTACATCGATATCCCGTTTAGCATAAGGCATGGAACCATCGTCCTTATTAAGCTAAACAATTTATTTGATCTCTCAGTGACACTGATTCTATTCGAGCAAATGATAACAATTATCATTTCTCGGGCATGGCCATTCACTTCTCAGTTCACTATCAAGTGGCCCGGATATCATCTCTCACTTAAGAGAGATTTGTAGTCCCATCATTTCACCTACATATCTTAGCGTGACTCATAGTGTATCCAATCATACCCATACTTGGCAACCTGTTACAGTCCCGTTAGGCATATGTCAAAGTACACCATAATTCACCTAAGACCATGCAGTGATTTCTGGTCTAAGGATCCTTGTACGAGTATGCTCAAAAGAATCACTCATGATCTATTAGTCCATGGAGTGTTTCTTTTAGCGGATTAATTTCATGAAATTAGATATGCACAAGAATATAATTATCATGAAATTAACTCATTTGATCAACAATCAATCAAGCGACAAATGTCTTATTTACATAAATACCCTCAAAGTTTATTTATATAAATAGCCCTCATTATGGCACATACACCAACTAATAGCATACATGAGACTACCCACTGCAGATGCATAGGGTACTACCTTTATGGCATCTATCTCCTCGATAGTCTTGGGACACTGCTCATTTGATAAATGCACTCCATGCCTGAAAGGTAGTGAACCCTTTTTGGAGTTCTGCATGTAAAAATGGGCCAGAATTGTGTCTATGTATAAAGCATGAGAGCGCTTCAGTGAACGTCTCCTACGATCTCGAATGATCTTGATTCCAAGGATATGTTCAGCCTCTCCCAAGTCCTTTATATCAAATTGCCTGGACAACCATGCCTTTACGTCTGACAACACCTTCTTACTGTTGCCAATCGGAAGGATGTCATCTACGTAAAATATAAGGAACACCACCAAATCACCATCACGCCTGTGATATACACACTGCTCATCTGGACAATGAGTGAATTCATAGGATTGGATGACCTCATCAAATCGGATGTTCCAAGATCTGGATGCCTGCTTAAGTCCATAGATAGACCTCTTAAGCCTGCAAACCTTGTGCTCCTGGCCCTGAACAATGAAACCCTCTGGTTGCTGCATAAATATGGTCTTCTCAAGACTTCAATTGAGGAAAGATGTCTTGATGTCCATCTGCCAAATCTCATAATCCATATGAGCAGCTATAGCCAAGAGAATCCGGATTGACTTAAGCATAGCTACCGGGGAAAAGGTCTCCTCATAATCGATACCCTCTTTCTGAGTATACCCTTTCACCACAAGCCTAGCCTTAAAGTTCTTAACCCTCCCATCAGATCCTCTCTTTCGCTTGTAAATCCATTTGCACCCAATAGGCTGAAACCCATCAGGAAGGTCTACCAGCTCCCAGACCTGATTTGATTCCACAGAACCCATCTCAGCTATTATCGCCCTCTGCCAAGAATATGCATCTTTATCCTGGAGAGCCTCATTGTAGCTAACTGGGTCTGGTTTATGGGCGCCAGGGATAAAGTCCAAAGACTCACCCAAAAACATATACCTCTTGGGCTGTCTGACAACCCTCTCACTACGATGAGGCGCAGCCTGTGTAAGAGCATCATATGTGATAGTGTGTGTAGTATCCTGTGACGTGTCATCCTGTACTTGTGCATCTGGAATACTCGACTGTCCCCTAAACTCTTCCAATACTACCTTGCTCGTTGACTTGTGATCTAAAATATAATCCTCCTCAAAAAATCTGGCGTTGGTGCTCAACACCACCTTCCGATCCTGAGGACTATAAAATATACCACCTTTCATTTTTTGGGATAGCCTATAAAAAGCATAACCTCAGACCTCGCATCTAGCTTGGCTGTATCTACCTTGAGCACAAGTGTTAGGCAACCCCAAATCCTGAGATGTCTTAGACTAGGCTTTCGCCCAGTCCATAACTCTACAGGGGTTGAAGACACAGATTTAGATGGTACAAGGTTAAGGATGTAACAGGCTGTCTCCAAGGTATAACCCCAAAATGAATTGGGCAATTCACTATAACTCATCATCGATTTAACCAAATCCATAAGAGTCATGTTCCTCCTCTCTGTTACACCGTTCTACTGGGGTATGCCAGGTATAGACAACTAGGAATGAATACCCTCCTCTGACAAATAGGTACTAAATTCACTATAGAGGTATTCACCACCACGATCAGATCGCAGGGTCTTGATACTCTTACTGTGATGCTTATCCACATCTGCCTTAAACTCTTTGAACTTGTCAAAGCATTCAGACTTGTGGCGCATCAGGTATATGTATCCAAATCTAGAGTAATCATCCGTGAATGTCACGAAATACTCATAACCACCTCTAGTATGAATTGACATAGGTTCACAAAAATTAGAATGAACCAACTCTAAAACCTCCTTGGCCCTATACCCCTTTGCCTTAAAAGGCCTCTTGGTCATTTTACTCTCCAAGCAGGACTCACAGGTCGGATAACTGTCAATCTCCAATGAGCCTAAGGGCCCATCATTGACCAACCTCTGAATCATACTAAGGTTGATATGACCCAGTCTTAGGTGCCAAAGATAAGTCTGGTTCAGAGGGGAAGACTCATTTTGTTAGTTTTGAATACAGAAAAGCTATGGCTTGTATCAAAAACTAATATCCACAGATGACATATCATTTTGTTTCAGTATAAATTTGTTCCTTTAAATCATAGAACTAGATAACGGGGTGTCGACAAGCACAATAGATACCGTTATTGGTTAAAGTATTGATATATAAAAAGTATGCTCGTAACCGAGATAGTCTGAACATACTATCGGTATAGGTTATTGTGTGGTTTGGAAATTGGTTTATTTAAACTAGTTTAAATCACACAGATATGCCCGGGGCATATTGAGCACGACCAGTTTGGATAGAATTGACTTATACTGATCGGCGTAGTCAATTCGGTCCTAGTATTCCGTCTCTCAATCCCGAGATTGAGACGGGCGTGAGGGTTGGATATCGTGTGCTTTGATTTGCCAAAGAGTGAGGTCAATTGAGGCCAATACCTCGGTAAGTTGGGTATGCGGTGTTTAGCTTCTTACATGCCGTTGCTAGTCGGAGGAATCCACGTACCGGTTCGCCGGGTTGATGGTACTCCCGAGATGAGCTCGTAAGGTTATTATACTAAACCCGGCCGGTGAACTTTATGTTCGGTATAATAAAAGGACGAGTGGTACTAATCTCAAAAACCAAGAAGTCGGTGAATTAATTTGTCAGTAAATTGATAAATCGACGAGCACTAGATCTTTAATGTGGGGAGATAGAATAAAATATTGTGGCGCGATGTAAAGTCATTCTCGAGCAGTAGTTCCATAATTGGTCCGATAGTGGCACGACCGGTTATGCATTTGACTAATCGACAAGGTAAATTAATTAATCTAAAGGGTTTAATTAATATTTAATCGACAAAGTGAATTTAGAAATTAATTCTATTTTGAATTAATTAATTCTAAGGGTTCGATTAAATTAAATTAACAAGGTGGATTAAATAAATTAATTTAAATGGGTCGATTGGAGTTGATTAGTCGGGAAGACTTAGCAGTCAACGAAAGTCGAATTAAAAGGCCTAACTCGAGAGCCCATTAGGTCTCCAATCGAGCTCCTATAAATAGAAGACTTGACGCCCTAGAAAACCTAAGGAAATTTTTGCAAGACAATTGTCTTGTTTTCTTGAGTGAAAAGGTTTAAGAGTGATTTTTTTTTTTCTTCAAGAATTCTCTCAAAAACAAACCAGATTTTTCACTCTTAGAATTGAATTCAGCCCAAAGATCAAAGCTTGTTCATTTGTGGGTTATTAATTTCGCCACTGCTGGGTTTTTATCACCGACTGCTGCCAGGAGTTTCTTCAATTGCCCAGTTCCAGCGCCGGGGGTTTCTACAATTGCCCAGTTCTAGCGCTGCGGGGCTTCTTCGATCGCCCAATTTTTTTCAGTGCTGCGGGCCCAATTTGTTCGCCCAGTACCAGTATTATGGGTTGATCTTGTCCGACTAGTTCCAGCGCTGTGGGTAATTCGTTTGCCCAGTTCCAGCGCAGCTTGGAGCTTCATTCGCCCAGTTTTCAGTACTGCCGCAGGTTGATTTTCACTGCCCAGTTCTGGTGATCGGATTCTTGGCCTGGGTGCTGATCCTGCCATTGCTGCATTGATCTCTTGTTCATCTTGGTGATCCGCAGCAGTGGTGGTGCAGATCGTGGCGGGTTTTGGAGTCCGATCAAAGGGGCTGAATTGGTTTTCTGAAGGCGGCAGTTTGGGTGTTCTTAGCGGCAGTTGGTCAGTGGTGAGCAGCGAAAGTTTTGATCAGATTTTGGGCTGTGGATTATTCAATTCGTGTGATTTCCTTGTGGGCTAAGCAAGAAACTTCGATAGATTATTGCCCACGCAATATTCTAAGTCTTCTCGGAGATATCGATTGGATTTCTATTGGAATCGCTATCAAAGATTTGGTTTTCTTTAAGCAAGGGACTTCGCTTCAAAAGGTAGAATCTTTAAATTCCACTTTAATTAAAGATCGAATCTTTTGTGTCCCGATTAATAAATTAAATAAGTATAAGCCTAGATCCGTTCATGGGTAAACTAATTTGAGCCTGAGCTTGGTCGAAAGCTTCCGATTCTGGAATGCATTGCACGAAAGTGAGGTTTTCGATTTAGCCCGGGCTTGTTCAGTTTTCCTTCACCTTTCTCTTACTATAATTAGATGATGGGTTATTAATTTATGTGTTTTGCATTTATGGGGAGTTAGTTTTAATCAGAAAAAATTATCAACCAATGCATCGGAACATATAAGTTTTTTGTTCTTTCTAATCAAAACAAAATCATCAGACAAGATAAACTTATAACTATTCAAAAGCAGCTTAGAAATCGAAAACAAGTTCTTTCTAAAGTTGGGTACATAAAGACAGTGTCTCAAAATCAAAACAACAGAATCTGGAAAATAAAGGCGAACAACTCCCACTGCAGTAACATAAACTCGGGTAAGATCCCCAAGGTAGACCTGTAACTCACCCTCTCTAAGCAGCTGGGTCACTTGGAACCCCCTACAAAGAATTACAAACATGATTAGTGGCTCCTGAATCCACACACCAAGTATCTGTGAGAATCGCCGCTAAACATGTCTCAGTAACAAGGGTAAAATTACACATACCTTGAGGTTTTGGCAATCTTTCTTCCAATGTCCAGATTTGCCACATCTGAAGCACTTGCCTTTCGTCTTGTGCTTCTTAGAAATGCTTCCCTTGGGTCGATGATCAGTAGCTGCCTTCTGGCCCTTCTTCCTCTTGTGCTTCCTGGTTTTGGGCCCAGCAGAGGAACCTGAAGGTCCAACAGTAGCTAAAGCTAGCTTCTTCTTAGAGAAGAGGCCTTCAGCAGACACCAATGCAGTCATGACCTCGGGCAAAGTATACTGAAACTTGTTCATGTTATAGTTCAGCCAAAATTTCTCAAAACTGTGAGGCAAGCTCTGGAGGATGATATCACACTATGACTCACAATCAATCTCGCCTCCTAATACCTCAATCTCATTGATGTTGCTGATCATCTCCAGCACATGATCCCTCACTGAGGCGCCTTCAGCCATCCTGGCATTCATGAGTTTCCTCATAGTTGACTGCCTGGTATCCCTGCCCTAATGCCCAAACATCTCCTTGAGGTTAGTCACCATATCGTAGGCTGAGGTAAACAACTAATGCTGGTGCTGCAGTACACTCGACATAGAAGCCAAGATATAACACCTGGTCATCTCATCAGCCTTCTACCACATCGTATATGGTTCCTTTTGCTCAGGGGTGGCATTATCACTGGGCTTAGGGGGGCATTCCTCAGTGAGCACGTACTTGTAACCCTCAGCAGTAAGGACAATGCCCAGGTTACGCTTCCAATCAATGTAATTAGGACCGGTGAGTTTGTTTTGATTCAAAATGATAGCAGGTGGATTGAACGACATATCGACAACTGAAAAAATAAACAGTCAAGTTTCAGTATTCTTTTTCAAAAATATTGATATCCTCAAAAACAGTATAATCTCCCATTGACATCTCTCACACTGGGATTAACATAGGTCACACGGCTGAACGTCTACACAAAGCCACATTCGTTCAAGAAGAACCAAAGTTCATTAATTTCACTATTTGACCAACGATCTTATGATCAATGAAATTAATCGTCAATGATTTTAGCCGTACACATAAATAGCGTAACCTTTTAGGAGGGATACTATAAATAGTACACTAAGTGTTTTCCATTATGTGACTTCTAAGTTTGTTACTTAGGACGTAGAGTGCCTTAGTAGAGAGGGTGTCACAATCCTCCAATTAAACTAACTATAGTCACTCCTTTAGAAATTCAATCTAATGATATCGTGATTGAAGACTCATTCGAATGGAGGAAGGCACTAATGCCAATGCACAAGTCTAACCACATCACATATGAATTCGTAATGGAGGCCATGGGGATGTATACCAACCCGCTCGCACTTTGATTTTTAAGTTTGAGAATTTTTACGTTTTAACATTCAATATCTTAACTATGGATATTCGCACCCATAAAACCATTGGAGTTTTAATATGCGAATAATCTACCTTATTTAATTGCACGTACTTTTAAAAATGATTTGTTTTTACTCATGCATAAAAACAGAAACATGCAATCAACAAAAAGACATAAAAACGGGAAATACATAATTAAAAATTCCCCGACTATTCTGGCCTTCTCTATCATTGATTCCTTTTACGCATTGTTGACACGTCCCGTGATGTCGCTCCCACTCGTTATTTGGATTCCTCTCAATTCGTCTGGATTTTCTCGGTTTCTACGTAATTAGGAATCACCCAAAATTAAGATAAACCAAAACCCATGAATATGAGTTACCCACAATAACGTCTTCATCATAATACATAAATTCATATATACAAAGGTGTTTTCTAGGAATTTAAAGACGACATCATTATATTAAATCCTACTACAAGATTTATCTAATCCTACATGACTTCCAGCTCATGGTGGTTACTCTTACAGACATTTCCATTCAAAAAAAAAAAAAAAAAAAAAACAAAACGAGCCCCATGTCCCGGGGTTTATGAATGAAAATTAAATTATCATAATAGTGGGAATAATAACTACCTGTTAATTTAAATCGACAATGGAAAATAACACTGCCAAAACAAATCCGTGTAATAAATTGAATAAGTATAAAGACAAAATACTCGCTCTGATACCAATTTGAAGGAAACATAACTAACACGGGCTAAACCAAAAATCTTACTTTCCTCTAATGCATTCCAAAATCGGAGACTTTCGATTTGGCTCAGGCTAAAATTCATTTCCCCTGAACGGATCTAGGCTTATACTAGTTTTATCTATTAGTACGACATGTAAGAATTAAATCTTTAAACTAAAGCGGAGTCATTCAAAAATTATACCTTAGTAGCGTGTCCCAAGCAATAATAATACACAAATCTCCAGGAAAACGAAATCCACTCAGAATCCCAAGAATAACTCCAAACGATCTCGAACTTGGGTGGGTAAGTGACTACGAGGTGGCCAAAAGCACCAACGAAAAAATCCAAAGAAACCCACTTCAAGAATCTCACAAATGTAAAAAACAGATTTAGCCCAGGAAATGATCCTAATCTGAAAACCCACTTCAGGAATGACCTTTGCTCATAGATCTAGACTTTGGTGAACCTGAAGGAATGAGCCAAAGGATCAGCGGAACAAGAGGAATAAAACCCAAAACAAAACAGCCCACAAAAAGCTTTCTCGGAGCTGGCCGGAAAAATCACCAAGGGTTGGAGAACTGGCGGTGGCCAGACTCAGGCAAGCGGGGAAAATCAGGCTCAGGTTCTCTCTGGGGTTCGAGATTCTTGAAAAACAAAGATCACAAACAGACTTCGAAAGAGAAATCTCAACAAAGGAGATGAAGTTCTCTCTCTAGGCTTGACTTTTTCACTTTAAGGCTAATTTGCCTACAAAGGTTTCTTATGTCTTCAAATGTGCCTAACATTAGCTATTTATTGGGAGATTTTTAGGAGACCTAGTGGGCTTTTGAGTTGGACTTTAATGTTTGTGTTTGGTTGACCCCTTATTCTTCCCTAGACTAATCAACTCCAATCGAGCCTTTTAAATTAATTTCTTAACCCACTTCGTTAATTAAATTTAATCAAACCCTTAGGATTAATTAATTCAATATGAATTTATTTGTTAATCCACTTAGTCAATTAAATATTAATTGAAGTTTTAAGATTAATTAATTAACTTTGTCAATTAGTCAAACGGATAATTAGTCTTACCACTAATGGACCAATTATGGAACTAATGCTAAAAAATGACTCTACTTCGCGCTCATTTTATTATTCTTCTATCTCCACACATCAAAGATCTAGTGCTCGTCGATTCATCAATTTACTGACAAATTAATTCATCGACTTCTTGGTATCTGAGATTAGTACTACTTGACTTTCTTATTATACCGGACGTAAAGTCCACTGGCCAAATTTAGTATAATAAACCTTACGAGCTCATCTCGGGAGCACCATCAACCCGGTGAACCGGTACATGGATTCCTTCGACTAGCAACGTCACGCAAAGAAGCTAAACACCACATACCCAACTTACCGAGATTTAGGCCTTAATTGACCGCACCCTTTGGCAAATCAAAGCATACGATATCTAACTCTCATGCCCATCCCAATCTTGGGATTAAGAGATTAGAATACTAGGATTGAATTAACTATGCCAATCAGTACAAGTTAATTCAATCCTTAACTGGTCATGCTCAATATGCCCCAGGCACATTTGTATGATTTAATTAGTCTAGACAAACTAATTTCCAAATCACACGATAACCTATACTGATAGTATGTTCAGACTATCTCAGTTACGAGCATTCTTTTTATATATCAATACTTTAACCAATAACGAGATCTGCTGTGTCTTTCCACACCTCGTTATCTTGTTCTATGACATAATGGAACAAATTTAATACTGAAATAAAATGATATGTCAACTTGGCATTAGTTTTTGATACAAGCAAATAGCTTTCTAGTATTCAAAACTAACATCCATAATTCATAAGGTGTTTTACCAGTTCTTTTATGAGGAACCCTATTTTGTAATCGACATGCAGATAAAATAGCTTCACCCACAAATTGTTAGGTGCACAAGAACTAACTAACATAGAGTTCATCATTTATTTTAGTGTTCTATTTTTCCTTTCCGCAACTCTGTTTGACACAGGTGAATAAGGAGGTGTTGTTTCATGAATTATGCTTTCTTATTCACAAAACTTGTTTAGTGATGAATATTCGCCTCTTCTATCAGATCTAACACTTTTTATTTTCTTATTTGTTTTATTTTATACTTCATTTTTATAAGTTAGAAAAGAATTATATGCCTCATCTTTATTTCTAAGCAAATAAATTCTAGTATATTTAGAATAATCATCTATAAAAGTAACGTAGTATTTTTTACCACCTCTATTTATGGTTTGTTTTAGATCACCTAAATCAGTGTGTATCAAATTCAACAATTTAGTTTCTTGAGTAACACTAAAACATGTTTTTTTAGTGATTTTAGTTTCAACACATATTTCACATTTTTCAGCATCATTATAGTCAATACTAGATATTAAGCCAACATTTTGCAGTTTCTTTATATAGCCAATATTAGTATGACGTAATCTAGCATGCCATAATGAAATTGACTCAACAATATAAGCAGAAGATGATGCATTTTCATTCATAATATTCAAAACATTGAGTGCAAACAACCATTGATTACAATAGCCATTTCTCACAAATACATTATTTTTTTATTACGATCTTGTCAGATTCAAATGACACTTTCACCCTAACTTTTCCCGAAAGAGATACAGAAACCAGATTTGCTCGAATAGTGGGAACATGCAACACATTCATCAAGGCCAAAGTTTTCCTGGAAGTGAGTTTCAGGAGTATTTTCCCTTTACCCAGAACCTTAGCGGTTCATGAGTCTCCAAGGTAGAGTACTTCTTCATCATCCCCAACAAGAGTGTAGAAGGTAAATGCTTCTCGATTTGCACATATGTGCTGAGTAGCCCCAGAGTCTACCACCCATTCTTTAACATTGGCTGCAATGTTCACTTGAGAAATAACATCAACAATAATATCATATCCCTCAACTATATTAGCTTTAGGAGGATTAGCATTTTTTTGATTATTTATTTTTATATTCCTACATTGGGGAGCATGATAGCCTCTTTCCCACAAACAAAACAAGGACCTTTCTTTTTCTTAAAGTTGGGATTATTGAGCTTGTAATTATTGGGTTTAGGTGCGTACCTTTTATTGTTGCTTTGCACCAGATTGCATTGTGGGACATCTCCTTAGCTTGTGCAGAAATTGACTCTTTTCTGTTGGTGTCTTCAATTAGGATGTGAGTAACCAACTCATCAATAATGTACGTCTTCTATTTGTGCTTGAGGCCATTCTTGTAATTGTTCCACGAGTCTGGCAGTTTTTCAATTAGCAAATTTCTCTGGTAGTACGATGTTTTCAACCCTTAGATATTCTAGTAGTTTTTGGTACTCATTGATTTGAACCTGAAGGAATTATCTGCCCGGGCCTGGTCGAAAATCTCACTTTCGTGCTATGCATTCCAGAATTAGAGATTCTTAACCGAACCCGAACTCTCGTGTAATACGATTCAAACCCTTTTGAAATACCACACGGGCACGGGATCTTAGTTCTACTTTATTCAATTTATCACGTATTTAAAATAATTCTAATTAAAGCGGAAGGAAAAGAATTGAACTCTTGAGGCGTGTCCCTTTAGTAATCGCTTGTATGACTCTTAGACGAAATTCGTACTCTGTGTGGGTAACGATTCAACGAACCAGTTTATCAGAAATTATACAAAATTCTTGCCCAAAAAACCAGCTTGCCACCGCCGCTCTGCGTGTAATCCCACGCGCCGCCACTGCCTTTTCTTACGCACCGACAACTCGAGCTTCAAGCGCCATCGACCGAAATCTCATGCGCCACCGGTATTTGCTGCCACTCGCATATTTCCCAAGAGAGAATTTTGACTTCGAGAGAGATTCAGTTTGATTATATCTCTAGGATTTCTCTCTCTAGTTTCAAGAACAATGAACCTTGTGAATTATGTTGTGTCTTGTTATTGCTAATCCGTTGTGTATTTATAGAGTTACGAGGGAGACCTTAAGTGGGCTTGAGTTAAGAGTTTCTTTTTGGTCTTCGGATTTACAAATTTTCTATTCTCAATTAGTTACCAAATCTTATTAGATTTTGTTATCCAATTAGATTTCCTAATTGCAATTAAACTTTAAGGCTTAATTAATTAATTAATTCCACTTATCAATTTACTAATTTACCCTTAGGAGTAATTAATTAATAATTAATTCTACCTTATCAATTAACCCTGTTAGTTTTGAATACAGAAAAGCTATGGCTTGTATCAAAAACTAATATCCACAGATGACATATCATTTTGTTTCAGTATAAATTTGTTCCTTTATATCATAGAACTAGATAACGGGGTGTCGACAAACACAGTAGATACCGTTAGTAGTTAAAGTATTGATATATAAAAAGTATGCTCGTAACCGAGATAGTCTGAACATACTATCGGTATAGGTTATTGTGTGGTTTGGAAATTGGTTTATCTAAACTAGTTTAAATCACACAGATGTGCCCGGGGCACATTGAGCATGACCAGTTTGGATAGAATTGACTTATACTGATCGGCGTAGTCAATTCGGTCCTAGTATTCCGTCTCTCAATCCCGAGATTGGGACGGGCGTGAGGGTTGGATATCGTGTGCTTTGATTTGCCAAAGAGTGAGGTCAATTGAGGCCAATACCTCGGTAAGTTGGGTATGCGGTGTTTAGCTTTTTACGTGCCGTTGCTAGTCGGAGGAATCCACGTACCGGTTCGCCGGGTTGATGGTGCTCCCGAGATGAGCTCGTAAGGTTATTATACTAAACCCGGCCGGTGAACTTTATGTTCGGTATAATAAAAGGACGAGTAGTACTAATCTCGGAAACCAAGAAGTCGGTAAATTAATTTTTCAGTAAATTGATAAACCGACGAGCGCTAGATCTTTAATGTTGGGAGATAGAATAAAATATAATGGCGCGATGTAAAGTCGTTTTCGAGCGGTAGTTCCATAATTGGTCTGATAGTGGCACGACCGATTATGCGTTTGACTAATCGACAAGGTAAATTAATTAATCCAAAAGGTTTAATTAATATTCAATCGACAAAGTGAATTTAGAAATTAATTCGATTTTGAATTAATTAATTCTAAGGGTTTGATTAAATTAAATTAACAAAGTGGATTGAATAAATTAATTTAAATGGGTCGATTGGAGTTGATTAGTCGGGAAGACTTAGCAGTCAACGAAAGTCAAATTTTAAGGCCTAACTCGAGAGCCCATTAGGTCTCCAATCGAGCTCCTATAAATAGAATAACTTGAGACTAAAGAAAACTAAGAAATCTTGCAAGACAAGTCTTGCACCTAGAGTAAGAAAGTTCTAGAGAGAGAACTTCTTCTTCTTGAAGTTATCTCTCAAAAATGAACTTGCTATCTTGCTCCTCGGATTGAACTCAGCCTAAAGATCAAACCTTCTTCATTTGTGGGTTATTATTATCGGACTGCTGTTCATTCTCTCGTCGCTGCTTCAGGGTTTTCCGCCGGACTGGGCAGTTATTTCATCCCCGCGCCAGTTTGCTTAGCCTGCTGTCTGCGCGTTGATTCGACCATCATCACGTCGATCTCTGTTGGTGATCCGGTGGTGGGTTATTTTCCTAAGCAGAAATTCGGTGCGAGCAGTCCAGCGAAAGGAAGATTAGATTTTAGGCAGATTTTTGAGTTTAATCTGAAAGATTTCTAGTGGGTTTTCGTGGGTTAATCGAGTAAGCTTTGATAGATTATTGCCCACGCAATATTCGAAGTGTTCTTGGAGAATCGATTGGATTTCTTGTGGAAATCGTAGCAAAGAATTGGTTTTTCTTTAAGCAAGGGACTTCGCTTCAAAAGGTATAATCTTTAAATTCCGCTTTAATTAAAGATCGAATCTTTTGTGTCCCGATTAATAAATTAAATAAGTATAAGCCTAGATCCGTTCATGGGTAAACTAATTTGAGCCTGAGCTTGGTCGAAAGCTTCCGATTCTGGAATGCATTGCACGAAAGTGAGGTTTTCGATTTAGCTCAGGCTTGTTCAGTTTTCCTTCAAATTGGTATCAGAGCGTTGGTTTCAGTCTTATACTTGTTTGATTTATTACACGGCTTTATTTTGGCATTATTATTTTTGTCGAAATGCTTAAACAGGTGGTTATTGATTTCCCGGCTATTATGGTAGAAATTTAATTTTCATTCATAAACCCCGGGACATGTCTGGGATCATTTTATTTTTGAATGAAAATTTCTGTAATAGTAATAACCACGAGCTGGAAGCCGTGTAGGATTTGAAAAATCTTGTAGTAGGATTTGATCTAATCATGTCGTCTTTAAATTCCTAGAAAAATGCCTTTGTATATAGGAATTTATGTACTATGACGAAGACGTTATTTTGGGTAACTTATATTCGCGGGTTTTGGTTTATCGTAATTTTGGGTGATTCCTAATTACGTAGTAAACCTAGAAAACCCGGGCGAATCAAGAGGAATCCAAATAACGAGTGGGAGCGACACGACGGGAAGTGTCACCGAGGCGTCAAGAAATCAACGATAGAGAAGGCCATAATAGTCGGGAAATTTTTATTTTATTTAATTTCCCGTATTTATGAATTTTCGTTGATTGTGTGATTTTTGTTTTATTTTGCATGAACGAAAACCAAACCAAAATGTTTTAAAAAGTAATGTGCAATTAACTAAGGTAGATTATTCGCATATTAAAACTCCAACGGTTTTAAGGGTGCGAATATCCATAGTTAAGATATTGCATGTTAAAACGTAAAAATCCTCAAACTTAATTAAATTCGCGGGTTTTGGTTTATTGTAATTTTGGGTGATTCCTAATTACGTAGAAAACCGAGAAAAACCGGGTGAATTGAAATTAATTAAAAATCTAAGTGGGAGCGGGTTGGTTAATAGCCCCATGGCCTCCATTACGGGTTCATTGGTGATGTGGTTAAACTTGCGTGCTGGCTTAGACCTTCCTCCTTATCGGATGAGTTTTCAATCACAGATATCACCGGAATGAATTTCTAAAGGGATGACTATAGTGCGTTTAATTGGAGAAAGTTGCGACACCCTCGCCATCCGAGGCGCATTAGTATCCTAAGTAACAAACTTAGAAGTCACGTAATGGCATACACTTAGTGTACTTTTTATAGTATCCCTCCCATCGAGGTTACGCTATCTACATGTACGGCTAAAATTATCGACTATTAATTTCATTGATCATAAGATCGTTGGTCAGATAATGAAATTAATGAACTTCGTTTCTTCTCGAACGAATGTGGGTTGGCGTAGACGTTCGCCCATCGTGACCTGCGTTAATCCCGGTGTGAGAGATGTCGGTAGAAGATTATATTTATTTTCAAAGGATTTTTCAATATTTTCGAAAAAGTATACTGAAACTTGTTTGTTTATTTTCAGTTGATATGTCGTTCAACCCGCTAGCTGTCATTCTGAACCAAAACAAACTCACCGGTCCAAATTATATTGATTGGAAACGTAACCTGGACATGGTCCTTACCGCTGAGGGTTATAAGTATGTGCTTACTGAGGAGTGTCCCCCTAAACCCAGCGATGATGCCACCCCTGAGCAGCGAGAGCCATATACGAGGTGGCAGAAGGCTGATGAGATGACCAGGTGCTACATCTTAGCTTCCATGTCAAGTGTACTGCAGCACCAGCATCAGCAGATGACCTCAGCCTACGATATGATGCTCAACCTCAGGGAGATGTTTGGACATCAGGGCAGGGCTGCCAAGCAGTCAGCTATGAGGAAACTCATGAATGCTAAGATGGCTGAGGGCACTTCAGTAAGGGATCACGTACTGGACATGATTGGTTGCATCAATGAGATTGAGGTATTGGGAGGTGAGATTAATGGGGATACCCAGGTCGATATCATCCTCCAGAGCTTGCCTCCCAGTTTTGAGCAGTTTCGATTGAACTATAATATGGGGAATCTCTCATATTCACTTTCTGAGCTCATGACTGCATTGGTGTCTGCTGAGAGCCTCTTCGCAGAGAAGAAGCAAGCCTTGGCTACTGTTGTGAAAGATTTTGGTAGGATCTGGGTTTGCACTTGCTTGATTTACCACGCAACAAAAATTTCTATTAAAGCGGAATCTTAGAAAAGTACCTTTGAAGCGTGCACCTGGTGATTCTCTTGTATGCCACAAGACTATGACTTCACGTTGTGTGGGCAACGAACTAGAAGTCAATTGATCAGCTACTCACCACAATCCACTTGCTAGAAAACTCTAGCCCCGCAGCACCTGGCACGTACTATAAACGCACCGCCCGCAAAGAGAGAAAGCTACGCGCAGCTGGTATAGACCAAGGCCAAAATTTCAGCCACTAGAAACCCAAAACCCAGCTGCACACTTTCTTGAAAATTCGACTTGGAGAGAGAAACGTTTTCTCTCTCTAGAATTTTCTCTCTCTAGAAATCCTGTGGATTAATTGTGTAATTGTTTTTTCTGAATGACTGATCCCTTGTCTATTTATAGAGTTACAAGAGAGACTCCAAGTTGGTTTAGGATTGGTCTTCCTACTGGGTTTCTGTTTTCCTTCAATCCTGTTTCTGGACTGATACAGATTCTGTTTCCTTCAATCCTGTTCCTGGACTGATGCACTCCCAACTGTCACAGGGATTCACTTATCCCAATCCAATTCCTGGGATGAATCACTCCCAACTGACACAGGGATTCACTTATCCCAAACCAGTTCCTAGGATGATTCACAAACCATAAGTCCACCGGCCGGGTTTAGTATAATAAACATTTCGAGCTCATCTCGGGAGCACCATCACCCCGGACGCACCGGTACATGGTTTCCTTTCGACAAGCAGCAGCACACCAAGTAACTAAACACGCGCACCCAACCTACCGAGATTATTGGCCATAATTGACCTCACCCTTTGGCAGATCAAAGTACACTATGTCTAATTCTCATGCCCGCTCGAGTCTAGGGATTTAGAGATAGAATACAAGGATCGATTTGTCTATTAAATCAGTACAAGACAAATCATTCCTAATAGTCAAGTTCAATATGCCCCGGGCATATCTATATGATTCAATTAGTTTAGACAAACTAATTATTTGATTCACATAATAACCTAGACTGACAGTTTGTCCAAAGCTGTCTCGGTTACGAACCTCATTTATATATTATGTCTTTCAACCAATGATGAGATCTACTGTGTCGCACCAGACACCTCATCATCTACTTACATAATATAAATGGACGATTAATGCACAACAAGATATGACTGAAACACAAATCGATATATTAAACTGGGAAACTGTACAATACAAGCATAGCTTATGTATTCTACTCCAAAAATCTCCCACTAATACTTAAGCTGTGCTTTAAGTATACAACTACATACAATCCTACCCAATCTGCTGCTATCTATCTAGAAAAACTATCATGGCTCTCCTAGATATCTGATCCCCATGCCCTCCACGTGAGCCTCAAAGACTTTAGAGGTCAATGTTTTCGTGAACGGATCTGCAAGGTTATCCTCTGATGCTATCTTAGCCATGACCACGTCTACCCTCTTTACGATATCTCGTATCAGGTGGTACTTGCGCTGTGTATGTTTACTCGCCTTGTGGGCTCGTGGTTTCTTCGAGTTTGCAACTGCACCGTTGTTATCACATTAAACCGTGATAGACTTCGGCAAACCAGGAATCACATCTAAGTCCACTAGGAAGTTCTTGAGCCATACTGCTTCTTTCGCTGCCTCTGATGCGGCAACGTACTCAGCCTCCATGGTAGAGTCCGCCATGCATTTCTGCTTGACACTCTGCCAAACTATGGCTCCACCTCCTAGAGTAAACACATACCCTGAGGTAGACTTGCTCTTGTCCCTGTCGCCTTGGAAATCTGAATCTGTGTATCCTTGGGGTACCAGCTCAGACGCCTGATAGACCAGAACTTGGTCCCTCATTCTGCGCAAATACTTGAGAATGCATTTTACTGCTTCCCAATGAGCTTTCCCGGGGTTACTCTGATATCTGCTCACCATGCCAACGACATAACAGATATCAGGCCTCGTACACAACATGGCATACATGAGACTTCCTACTGCCAAAGCATATGGAACTGTCTTCATGGCCTCTATCTCCTTAACAGTCTTAGGAGACTGCTCCTTAGATAGAAACACTCCGTGCCTGAAAGGTAGAAAACCTTTCTTGGAGTTCTGCATGTTAAAACGGGCCAGAATCGTGTCTATGTACGAAGCTTGGGAGAGCGTTAGCGAACGTTTCCTACGATCTCGAATAATCTTGATCCCAAGGATATGTCCCGCTTCCCCTAAGTCCTTCATATCAAATTGCTTGGACAACCATACCTTTACGTCTGATCACACTTTCTTGTTGTTGCCAATCAATAGAATGTCATCTACGTAAAGCACAAGAAACACCACTGAGTTTCCATCACGTCTGCGATATACACATTGCTCATCCGAACACTGAGTAAATCCAAAGGACTGGATTACCTCATCAAACCGGATATTCCAAGATCTGGATGTCTGCTTAAGTCCATAAATAGACCTCTTAAGCCTGCAAACCTTATGCTCTTGGCCTTTTTCAATGAATCCCTCTGGTTGCTGCATAAAGATGGTTTCCTCAAGACTTCCGTTCAGGAAAGCTGTCTTGACATCCATCTGCCAAATCTCATAATCCATATGAGCAGCTATGGCCAAGAGAATCCGGATCGACTTAAGCATGGCTACCGGGGAGAAGGTTTCCTCATAGTCGATTCCCTCTTTCTGAGTATACCCCTTCACCACCAGCCTAGCTTTAAAGGTTTCCACCTTCCTGTCAGGTCCTCTCTTACGTTTGTAGACCCACTTGCATCCAACGGGCTTAAACCCATCAGGCAGGTCCACAAGCTCCCAGACTTGATTGTGGTCCATTAACCCTATCTCGGATATCATTGCCTTACGCCAAGATTCTGCATCTTTATCTCGAAGCGCCTCATTATAGTTAACTGGGTTAGGTTCAGGCACACCTGGGACCAGGTCTGAAGCCTCTCCCATGCCAATGAACCTGTCTGGCTGTCTCACAACCCTCCCACTACGACGAGGCACCGCCTGTGTAGGCGCATCATCTGTGATCTCATGTGCAGTGTGTGGTGTATCTACTTGCGCTGGTGCATCAGGATTAGTAGTTTGTCGTCTAAGCTCTTCTAGTACTATCTTACTCTTGGGCTTGTGATCTAAGACATAGTCCTCTTCTAAAAATCTAGCGTTGGTACTTACCACCACCTTCTGATCTTTAGGACTATAGCATAGACCACCTTTCGTTCCCCTAGGATATCCTACAAACAACATTAATTCTGTTCTTGCATCTAACTTAGCCGTATCTGCCTTAAGCACATGTGCTGGGCAGCCCCAAATTCTGAGATGTTTTAGACTGGGCTTCCGCCCGTTCCACAACTCTACTGGGGTTAAAGGCACGGTTTTAGATGGTACAAGATTAAGAATATATATTTCCGTTTCCAAGGCATATCCCCAGAACAAACTTGGCAAATCACTATAGCTCATCATGGACCTAACCATTTCCATAAGAGTTCGGTTCCTCCTTTCTGTTACACCATTCTGCTGTGGTGTGCCAGGTGCAGACTACTGAGACTAATCTCGAAATTCATGGGACAGGTACTCCCCACCACGATCTGAACGCAGTGTCTTGATACTCTTACCATGATGCTTCTCCACATCTGCCCGAAACTCTTTGAACTTGCCAAAATATTCAGACTTATGGCGCATTAGGTAAATGTATCCGTACCTAGAGTTATCATCCGTGAATGTCACGAAATACTCTTATCCCCCTTGTGCCTGGACCGTCATAGGTCCTCACAAGTCAGAATGAATCAACTCTAATACTTCTTTAGCTCTATAGCCTTTTGCTTTAAAAGGTATCTTGGTCATCTCACCCTCCAAGCAAGATTCGCAGGTTGCATAACTGTCAATATCTAATGAACCCAAAGGTCCATCATTGACCAACCTCTGAATCCTACTAAGGTTTATATGACCTAGCCTTAGATGCCAAAGATAGGTTTGATTCATTTCAGAAGGTCTTTTTCTCTTATTAATGTTAGATACTGAGCTATCTATTTCTATGTTTTGCGCAACAGGGGAGTTAGAGTTAACCACAAACAAATTGTCTGCCAATGAACCAGAACAAATAAGTTTTCCATTTCTTCTAATTAGAACACAGTCATAAGAAAAAATAAACTTATACCCGTTCTTCAAGAGTTTAGAAACCGAAATCAAGTTCTTTCTAAAACTCGGTACATAAAGACAATTAACTAACTCTATGCTAGAATTTTTAAAATTCAACTTAAATACTCCCACTGCTTCTACTGACACTCTTGTAGTGTCGCCCAAGTAGATATCCAATTCGCCTGCTCTAAGCTTCTGGGTTACTTGGAACCCTTGCGAAGAATTACAAACATGGTCAGTGGCACCTGAATCCACACACCAAGTATCTGTGGGAATCGCCGCTAAACATGTCTCAGTAATTAAGGCATAATTTATCGTACTTATAAGCTTTGGACAATCCGCTTTCCAATGTCCTGTCTTATTGCACTTGAAGCACTTGTCTTTCGACTTCTTCTTTGCAATATCTGGCTTAGGCACAATTTGTGCCTTTTTAGCTACTCCTTCGAGCTTTCTCTTCTTCTTTCCAGCCTCAGGCTCAGAAGAAGATTCTAAAGCTTCGACTGCGACTAAAGCTCGCTTCTTCTCTTGAAGAAGACTTTTAGCCACCATCAACTCTGCCAAGAGCTCGGATGAACTCCACAATATCTTACTTATGTTGTAGTTCAACCGAATCCGCTCATAGCTTTGAGGCAAGCTCTTGAGGACAATATCGGCTTTGGTTTCACCAATGATTTCGCCTCCCACTACCTCAACCTTGTTGATGTTACTAATCATGTCAATGACACGATCTCTCACAGGAGCGCTCTCAGCCCTAAGGACAATGTCCAAGTTACGACTTCCATCGACATTATTAGTTCCAGTTAAATTGTTGTTTTTCAAAATAGTAGCTAAAGGATTGAATGCCATATCGATTTAAACTGGAAAGTAAAAAAACAGTGTTTCAGTTATATATGCTAGAATTTTTGTAAAACATGAAAATTCAATTAATTATTGATTTCCCTCAAAACAATAATATTAATCCACCAACATCTCATCCACCGGGATTCTCGCAAGCCACACAGTGTGGACGTTTACACTAACCCACATTCGTTTGAGAAGAACCAAGTTTATTAACTACACTATCTGACCAACGATCTTTTGATCAATGTAGCTAATAGTCGGTGCTTTCAGCCGTACAAGTAAGCAGCGTAACCTCGCGGGAGGAATACTACAGATCGTACACTAAGTGTATACCATTACGTGACTTCTGAGTTTGTTACCTCAGGATAGTGCGCCTCAGATGGAGAGGGTGTCGCATTTCTCCTAGTTAAACTCGCTCTAGTCATCTTACTCAGAAGCTCATAGTCTAGCGATCTCGGGGCTGGACTCATCCGAATGGAGGATGACCCTAATGCCAACGCGCAAGCCCACCCACATCGCATATGAACCCGTAATGGTGGCCATGGGGATATAACACAACCCGCTCCCACTTAGATTTCCAAATTGAGGGTTTTTCCGGTTTTAACATGCAATTAACTAAACTAAGTTATGTGCAAGAATAAAACCAGACATGCTTTAATTCATGCATCTAAAATACAGCATAAAAATTAAAACAATAAATACGGGAAATAAATTCGAAAAAATAAATTCCCCGACTATTATGGTTTTAATTGCTTCCATCATTTGCCTTGATCTCGTGTCCCGCCACGTCACTCGATGGAGAGAGTCTTGAACTTCAAAAAACGAAAACTGGAGGAAAAACGGGCCAAAAACAGCCCGAACAGCCCGAACGGGCCGCCCGGGCCGTGCGCGCGGCCCTGCGCGCGAGGCCTCTGCGCGCGCAGCCCAGCGCGTGCGGCCTCTGCGCGCGCGGCCCCTGTGTGCGTGGCCACTGCGCGCGTGGCCCCGCGCGCGCGGCCAGCGCCCGGCAGCAGCGCGCAGTAGCTGCTGCGTGCAGCGACTGCTGCTGCGTTTTTCGCCTGCCGGCCGGCGATTTTGCTGTCGGCAAACGTTCCCGGCATCTCCTCCTGTCGCCAACTCCTCCTTCGCTTTTTCCCACGCTATTTGGTCTTCTTGCAATTCATTCTGGGTTTTTCTGGGTTTCTTCAAATTCATGATATCCCAAAACCCACGAATCCAAGTCGCCCACCATAACGCCTTCGATTACAGAAAATACAATTTTCCTACTACAAGGCATTCTAGGAAAATTAAATAATCAAAATTACATAGAATAAATCCTACTACAGATTTAATCTAATCCTACACAGCTTCCAGCACGTGGTTATACTATTACAAATATTCATAATAAAATTAAATCCGGACATGTCCCGGAGTTTAATTAAAAACCATACAAACGTAACCATAATAGTCAGGATTCTAAACCACCTGCAAGTAAAACCATGTAATAAATCGAACAAGTACCAAAACCCCCTAAACCAGGCTTTGATACCAATTGAAAGATTTTGGTAGGATCTGGGTTTGCACTTGCTTGATTTACCACGCAACAAAAATTTCTATTAAAGCGGAATCTTAGAAAAGTACCTTTGAAGCGTGCACCTGGTGATTCTCTTGTATGCCTCAAGACTATGACTTCACGTTGTGTGGGCAACGAACTAGAAGTCAATTGATCAGCTACTCACCACAATCCACCTGCTAGAAAACTCTAGCCCCGCAGCACCTGGCACTTACTATAAACGCACCGCCCGCAGAGAGAGAAAGCTACGCGCAGCTGGTATAGACTAAGGCCAAAATTTCAGCCACTAGAAACCCAAAACCCAGCTGCACACTTTCTTGAAAATTCGACTTGGAGAGAGAAACGTTTTCTCTCTCTAGAATTTTCTCTCTCTAGAAATCCTGTGGATTAATTGTGTAATTGTTTTTTCTGAATGACTGATCCCTTGTCTATTTATAGAGTTACAAGAGAGACTCCAAGTTGGTTTAGGATTGGTCTTCCTACTGGGTTTCTGTTTTCTTTCAATCCTGTTTCTGGACTGATACAGATTCTGTTTCCTTCAATCCTGTTCCTGGACTGATGCACTCCCAACTGTCACAGGGATTCACTTATCCCAATCCAGTTCCTGGGATGAATCACTCCCAACTGACACAGGGATTCACTTATCCCAAACCAGTTCCGAGGATGATTCACAACCAACTGACACAAGGATTAATTATTTCTAAATTAATTAAATCTACCTTTGTCAACAACCCAGTACATAATTAATCGTACCACTAACGGATTAATTATGGCACTACCAACCTACACCAGAATTGCTTCTGGAACAACTTAATTAAATTATATTCATAATCTCCCCACATCAAAGATATAGTGCTCGTTAATTTATTAATTTACTGATAAATTAATTCTTCAACTTCTTAATATTCCGAGACTAGTACCACTCGACCTTTTTACTATACCGGACATAAGTCCACCGGCCGGGTTTAGTATAATAAACATTTCGAGCTCATCTCGGGAGCACCATCACCCCGGACGCACCGGTACATGGTTTCCTTTCTACAAGCAGCAGCACACCAAGTAACTAAACACGCGCACCCAACCTACCGAGATTATTGGCCACAATTGACCTCACCCTTTGGCAGATCAAAGTACACTATGTCTAATCCTCGTGCCCGCTCGAGTCTAGGGATTTAGAGATAGAATAAAGGATCGATTTGTCTATTAAATCAGTACAAGACAAATCATTCCTAATAGTCAAGTTCAATATGCCCCGGGCATATCTATATGATTCAATTAGTTTAGACAAACTAATTATCTGAATCACATAATAACCTAGACTGACAGTTTGTCCAAAGCTGTCTCGGTTACGAACCTCATTTATATATTATGTCTTTCAACCAATGATGAGATCTACTGTGTCACACCAGACACCTCATCATCTACTTACATAATATAAATGGACGATTAATGCATAACAAGATATGACTGAAACACAAATCGATATATTAAACTGGGAAACTGTACAATACAAGCATAGCTTATGTATTCTACTCCAACATGTTGGTCCCTCAGGTTCCTCTGCTGGGCCCAAAGCTAGGAAGCAAAAGAGGAAGAGAGGCCAGAAAGCAGGAGCCAGTCATGGACCCAAGGCGGGCATTGCCAAGAAGCAGAAGCCGAGAGGCAAATGCTTCAGATGTGGCAAAGCGGGACGTTGGAAGAAGGACTGCCCAAAGCCTCGAGGTACGTGTAAATTTTCCCTAGTCACTGAGACGTGTTTAGCGGCGATTCTCACAGATACTTGGTGTGTGGATTCAGGAGGCACTGATCACGTTTGTAATTCTTTGCAGGGGTTTCAAGTGACCCGGTTGCTTAGAGAGGGAGAGTTGCAGGTATACCTTAGGGATACTACCAGAGTTTCTGTTGCTGCAGTGGGAGTTTTATGTCTTTATTTTTCAGACTCTATTTTACATTTAAAGGATTGTCTTTATGTACCTAGTTTTCGAAAGAACTTGCTTTCGGTTTCGAGACTTGTTTTGGATGGTTATAAGTGTGTATTTTCTGATGGTTCGGTTTTTATTAGAAAATGCCAGAAACTTATATGTTCTGGTACATTGGTTGACAATTTGTTTTTAATTAAGACTTACTCCCCAGTTATGCAAAACACAGAAACTAGTAACTCATCACCGAATCATAATAAGAGAAAAGAGTCTTTTCCTTTGAATCAGACTTATCTTTGGCACCTGAGACTAGGTCATATCAACCTTAGTAGGATTCAAAGGTTGGTCAAGAGTGGGTCTTTGGACTTACTAGATATTGACAGCTATTCGACCTGTGAGTCCTACTTGGAGAGTAAAATGACCAAGAGGCCTTTTAAGGCGAAGGGGTATAGGGCCAAGGATGTTTTAGAGCTGATTCATTCTGACGTGTGTGGGCCTATGTCAGTTCAGGCTAGAGGTGGTTATGAGTATTTCGTGACCTTCACGGATGATTACTCTAGATATGGATACATATACCTAATGCGCCACAAGTCTGAATGCTTTGGCAAGTTCAGAGAATTCAAGGCAGAGGTGGAAAACCATCTGGGTAAGAGTATCAAGTCACTGCAGTCTGATCGCAGTGGCGAATACCTCTCTAGTGAATTTAGGGCTTATTTGTCAGAGTAGGGTATTCAGACCCAGTTGTCTGCACCTGGCACACCCCAGCAGAATGGTGTAGCAGAGAGGAGGAACAGGACTCTTATGGAGATGGTTAGATCGATGATGAGTTACAGTGAGTTGCCTACCTCGTTTTGGGGTTATGCCTTGGATACAACATGTTTTATCCTCAACCTTGTGCCATCTAAGTCTGTGCCTACGACCCCAGTAGAGTTGTGGAGTGGGCGAAAGCCTAGTCTGAGACATCTCAGGATTTGGGGTTGTCCAGCACATGTGCTCGAGGCTGATGCAGGCAAGTTAGAGGCGAGATCCAAGGTTATGCTGTTTATAGGCTACCCCAAAGGAACGAGAGGTGGTTTATTTTATAGTCCTCAAGATCAGAAGGTGGTGGTCAGCACCAATGCCAGATTTCTTGAGGAGGACTATATTTTAGATCACAAGTCAAGCAGCAAGGTAGTATTGGAAGAGCTTAGAAGTTAGTCCACTATTCCAGATGCACATGTACAGGAAGACACACCACAAGAGACTGCACACACTATCACAGATGATGCTCTTGCACAGGCTGCGCCTCATCGTAGTGGGAGGGTTGTGAGACAGCCTGAGAGGTACATGGGTTTGGGTGAGTCTTCGGACTTTATCCCTGGTGCTCATGAACCGGACCCAGTTAACTACAATGAGGCTCTACAGAATAAAGATGCAGATTCTTGGCAGAGAGCGATGATTGTTGAGATGGGTTCTATGGACTCAAATCAAGTATGGGAGCTGGTAGACCTTCCTGATGGGTTTAGGCCTATTGGGTGCAAATGGGTTTACAAGCGAAAGAGAGGATCTGACGGGAGGGTTGAGACCTTCAAGGCTAGGCTTGTGGCGAAGGGGTATACTCAGAAAAAAGGGATCAATTATGAGGAGACCTTTTCCCCGGTAGCTATGCTTAAGTCGATCCGGATTCTCTTGGCCATAGCTGCTCATATGGACTATGAGATTTGGCAGATGGACGTCAAGATAGCCTTCCTTAATGGAAGTCTTGAGGACTTCATTGCTAAGGGCCAAGAGCACAAGGTATGCAGGCATAGGAGGTCCATTTATGGACTTAAGCAAGCATCCAGATCTTGGAACATCCGTTTTGATGAGGTTATCCAGTCCTATGGATTCACTCAGTCTCCGGATGAGCAGTGTGTTTATCGCAGGCGTGATGGTGATATGGTGGTGTTCCGCATACTTTATGTAGATGACATTCTTCTTATTGGCAACAGTAAGAAGGTGTTGTCAGACGTAAAGGCATGGTTGTCCAGGCAATTCGATATGAAGGATTTGGGAGAGGCTGGACATATCCTTGGGATTAAGATTATTCGAGATCGTAGGAGACGTTCTCTGACTCTCTCTCAGGCATCCTGCATAGACACGATTCTGGCCTGTTTTAACATGCAGAACTCCAAGAAGGGTTCACTACCTTTCAGGCATGGAGTGCATTTGTCTAAGGAGCAGTGTCCTAAGACTGCTGAGGCGATAGATGCCATGAAGGCGGTACCCTATGCTTCTGCAGTGGGTAGCCTCATGTATGCTATGTTGTGCACGAGGCCTGATATTTGCTTTGCCGTTGGCATGGTTAGCAGATATCAGAGTAACCCTGGGAAGGCTCACTGGGAGGCAGTAAAATGCATTCTCAAGTACTTGCGCAGGACGAGAGATTATGTCCTAGTTTATAGAGCGCAGGAGCTTGTACCATTGGCTTACACAGATTCGGACTTTCAAGGAGATTTGGACAAGAGTAAGTCTACCTCTGGGTTTGTGTTTACTCTAGGATGTGGAGCCATAGTATGGAAGAGTGTCAAGCAGAAATACCTGGCGGACTCTACCATGGAGGCCGAGTACGCTGTCGCTTCAGAGGCAGCGAAAGAGGCTGTATGGCTCAGGAGCTTCCTGATGGACTTAGATGTGGTTCCTGAGTATCCTAGGTCTATCACAGTTTATTGTGATAACAATGGTGCAGTTCCTAACTCGAGGGAACCACGAGCCCATAAGGCGAGTAAACACATAGAGCGCAAGTACCACCTGATACAAGAGATCGTAAAGTGGGGAGACGTGATCGTGGCCAAGATAGCTTCAGAGAACAACCTTGCAGATCCTTTCACCAAGCCATTGACCGCAAAGGTTTTTGAGAGGCATGTGGAGGGCATGGGAGTCAGATTCTTGAGAGAGCCATGTGAGTGAGCTTAAAGGTGTTCTGGAGATTTCATTATGACAGCAGTGTAATAGCGGGTTGGACAGTTTTTGTACTTCTTAGCATAGCTTTGAGTATTAGTGGGAGATTGTTAGTTTTGAATACAGAAAAGCTATGGCTTGTATCAAAAACTAATATCCACAGATGACATATCATTTTGTTTCAGTATAAATTTGTTCCTTTATATCATAAAACTAGATAACGGGGTGTCGACAAACACAGTAGATACCGTTATTGGTTAAAGTATTGATATATAAAAAGTATGCTCGTAACCGAGATAGTCTGAACATACTATCTGTATAGGTTATTGTGTGGTTTGGAAATTGGTTTATCTAAACTAGTTTAAATCACGCAGATGTGCCCGGGGCACATTGAGCACGACCAGTTTGGATAGAATTGACTTATACTGATCGACGTAGTCAATTCGGTCCTAGTATTCCGTCTCTCAATCCCGAGATTGGGACGGGCGTGAGGGTTGGATATCGTGTGCTTTGATTTGCCAAATAGTGATGTCAATTGAGGCCAATACCTCGGTAAGTTGGGTATGCGGTGTTTAGCTTTTTACGTGTCGTTGCTAGTCGGAGGAATCCACGTACCGGTTCGCCGGGTTGATGGTGCTCCCGAGATGAGCTCATAAGGTTATTATACTAAACCCGGCCGGTGAAATTTATGTTCGGTATAATAAAAGGATGAGTGGTACTAATCTCGGAAACCAAAAAGTCGGTGAATTAATTTGTCAGTAAATTGATAAACCGACGAGCGCTAGATCTTTAATATGGGGAGATAGAATAAAATATAATGGCGCGATGTAAAGTCGTTTTCGAGCGGTAGTTCCATAATTGGTCCGATAGTGGCACAACCGATTATGCGTTTGACTAATCGACAAGGTAAATTAATTAATCCAAAAGGTTTAATTAATATTTAATCGACAAAGTGAATTTAGAAATTAATTCGATTTTGAATTAATTAATTCTAAGGGTTCGATTAAATTAAATTAACAAAGTGGATTAAATAAATTAATTTAAATGGGTCGATTGGAGTTGATTAGTCGGGAAGACTTAGCGGTCAACGAAAGTCAAATTTTAAGGCCTAACTCGAGAGCCCATTAGGTCTCCAATCGAGCTCCTATAAATAGAATAACTTGAGACTAAAGAAAACTAAGAAATCTTGCAAGACAAGTCTTGCACCTAGAGTAAGAAAGTTCTAGAGAGAGAACTTCTTCTTCTTGAAGTTATCTCTCAAAAACGAACTTGCTATCTTGCTCCTCGGATTGAACTCAGCCTAAAGATCAAACCTTCTTCATTTGTGGGTTATTATTATCAGACTGCTGTTTATTCTCTCGCCGCTGCTTCAGGGTTTTTCGCCGGACTGGGCAGTTATTTCATCCCGATGCCAGTTTGCTTAGCCTGCTGTCCGCGCATTGATTCGACCATCATCACGTCGATCTCTATTGGTGATCCGTGATGATGGTTGTCTAGATCACGGCTGGATGGTGGGTTTAATAAATTAATTCAAATAGGTCGATTGGAGTAGACTAGTCGGGAAAGACTTAGCTGTCAATGAAAGTCAAATTAAAAGGTCTAACTCGAGAGCCCATTAGGTCTCCATTAGAGCTCCTATAAATAGAACACTTGAAGCCAAAGAAAACCTAAGGAAGTCTTGCAAGACAATTTTTCTTGCTTTATTGAGTGAGAAGGTTTAAGAGAGAGAATTTTTCTTCAAGAAATCTTTCTCAAAAACAAACCAGATTTCTCACTTGCTCTTGACTGGATTCAAATCAAAGATCACAGCTTTACATTTGGGTTTTCATTCTGCCCAGTTCTTCTTCTCTCGCACAAAGGGGCTGCCACGCAAAACTGCTGTCCAGTTTTTTCTTCTCTCGCACAAAGGGGCAGCAGCGGGTTTTCATGGATTTCTGGCACCGGGTTTTTGCTGCTGTCCAGTGCGTTTGATTCGGCCTGGGTTTCGTTGATCTCTTCTTGGTGATCCGAAGCTTGGGCTGTCTAGATCACGACAGGACAGTTCAAATTCCTGCTGTCGGAGTGGTGTTTATATTTAAAGGCAGCAGCTTTTGGGCAGCAGCAGCAGGGTTTTTATGGGTTGAGTTTTGTGATCAGTTTTTAGTTTGATTGAGTCCAGTTTTAGAGAGATTTCCTTGTGGGCTAAGCAAGTAGACTTCGATAGATTATTGCCCACGCAATATTCGAAGTTTCTACGGAGATATCTATTGGATTTCTATTGGAATCGCAACAAAGATTGGATTTTTTCTTTAGGCAAGGGACTTCGCTACAAAAGGTATAATCTTTAAATTCCGCTTTTATTAAAGATTGAATCTTTTATGTCCCGATTAATAAATTAAATAAGTATAAGCCTAGATCCGTTCATGGGTAAACTAATTTGAGCCTGAGCTTGGTCGAAAGCTTCCGATTCTGGAATGCATTGTACGAAAGTGAGGTTTTCGATTCAGCCCGGGCTTGTTCAGTTTTCCTTCACATAGATCGAACCATATCTAATAAGGTCCGATTCCTCCTATCGGATACACCATTCCATTGAGGTGTTCCTGGTGGAGTCAGCTGTGAAACAATTCCACACTGTTTTAGATAGCCATCGAACTCATCACTAAGGTATTCACCTCCCCGATCAGAGCGAATAACCTTAATCCTTCTATTTAACTGATTTTCTACTTCGTTTTTAAACTCTTTGAACTTTTCAAAAGTTTCACTTTTATACCTCATTAAGTAGACATAACCATATCTACTATAGTCATCGGTAAAAGTCACGAAGTATTCAAATCCACCTCTGGCATGTGTGCTCATTGGTCCACATACATCTGTATGTATTAGAGCCAATAGCTCACTAGTCCTCTCGCCTTTCTTGCTGAAAGGACTCTTCGTCATTTTGCCTTGCAAACAGGGTTCACATGTGTCATATGATTCGAAATCAAATGATCCAAGCACTCCATCCTTATGAAGTCTTTAAACTCGCTTCTCATTTGCATGGACTAAACGATAATGCCACAGATATGTTGGACTTAAATCAGATTGAATTAATTTGGATTTCTTTTCAATGTTATAAGCCGATTTCTCTTGGGTCAAATCCAAGATATATAGGCCATTGCACAAATTTGCAACTCCGTATAAAACATCTTTTTGATATAAAGACAACAAATTATTACCAATAATAAAACGAAATCCTTTAATATCCAAGCGAAAAATTGAAATAATATTCCTACTCATAGTAGGTACATAATAACAATTCTTTAAAACAATGTTTAAACCGGAAGGTAAAGACAAAATGTAATCTCCAACTTCAACAGCTGCAACTCTTGCCCCGTTGCCCACTCGGAGATCTACTTCGCCTTTCTTTGTCATCCTTCTATTTCTCAGTCCCTGCACATTAGTACAAATGTGAGCCCTACATCCGGTATCTAATACCCATGAGGTAGACATAGAAAGATTAATTTCAATAACAAAGATACCTGAAGCCGAAGGATTCTGTTTCTTCTCTTCAAGAAACAGCTTGCAGTTTCTTCTCCAATGCCCCTTTTGATTGCAATGGAAACATACAGCGTCCTTCTGAGCATTTTTCTTAGCAGGAGGAGTTTGAGGCTGAGCCTTAGGTGCAGTCTTACTGCGAGGCTTCTTATTTTCAGCAACTTTTGCCTTGCCTTTAAACTTTCTCTTGTTTCCCTTACCTTTTTCTACAACAAGTACTGGCGTTGCCTTCTGAAGGGTTTGCTCAGTATTTTTAAGCATTCCATGGAGCTCAAGAATTATCCTCTCCATGTTATGCATGTTGTAGTTCACCACAAAGTCATTGTAATCATCAAGCAGTGAAGCCAAGATGATGTCAATGGCTAACTCTCTAGCAAGAGGTGCATTTAATCTCTCTAGGGTATCAATATACCCCTTCATCTTGATCAAATGCGTGCTTACTGACGAACCCTTCGCCATCTTGCACGAGATCAATGTTTTTATCGTAACGGACCTTTCATTACGGGCTTGTTCACGGAACATTTCTGTTAGTGACACACAAATTTGGAACGCTTCTGAATTCTTGAATTGCTTTTGAAGCTCGCCTGACATAGTCGCGAGCATCAGGCATGTCACATCATCGGAATCGCTTTTCAGCTTTTCCCATGCTTGTTGAACAGCAGCCGTAGCATTTACAGGTGGTTCAGGTAAAACAGCGTCTAAGATATTTAGCTTCCTTTCTTGTTTGAGAACAATTCTCAAGTTTCTTTCCCAATCTAAGAATTTTGGACTAACAAGTTTTTCTTTGTTCAAAATAATTCTTAGAGTGAGATTAGATGTAACATTAGTGCAAGAAGATGCCATTTCTACAAAACAAAAATGCAAAATATTAGAATGAGTTTTAAAATATTTTCCACAATTGCCAAAATTGAAATCTCAAACAATTTTGTGTTGGTGCTAGATTGTGGGCTGAAAATCCACAAAGAGTCAACCTCAGTCTTGCTTTGGCAAGTATCGTAGGGATTAGGCTCTTTTGGTAGGCAACGTTCAAATCACATCTCATGTAATTTAACGATTTCCAATTACATCACTATGCAACTTTTCGGTGATAGGATGAACATTCCAAATGTTTGACACCATCTTATCATTGCAAAATCAATCCTAGTCAACTTATCGGGTCAACTAAGACCGATTTTCCTAAGTCAAACCATCCCTTGAAGCCTCATATCAATAAAGACCCAAACAGTTTTTCACACTATAGTGGTAGTGAGTAAAGTTGGGCTAGCCCAAGCAGTTTTTCACACTATAGTGGTAGTGAGTAAAGTTGGGCTTTTATTACATGACAACTCACCTCACGAAGAAAATCTGAGGCCCTTGGGCTCTCCAAGTCCGTCAGACGTTCGACGATTTGACGGGCCCCCAAGTATGGAAGCAATTTTAGACTTAGGTATTTAGGGATTTTATTTTGAACGGCTTAGCATGCATTGTCGTTTTTCACTCATTCACAAAACATAAAATAAAATTGCAAAAATGCGATGAATTGGGTTCTAATCTATTACAGGGCTTTTTAAGAAAAGCATCTTCTTTTGGGCCTCTATGGTTGGGCTTCCGTTCCTGGGCTCTACCATGGACTCCTTTGGAACCTCCTTTTTGGGCCTAACTATTACATAACGATTTAATAGGCACGCAGGCCCAAATTTAAAATGGCTCGCAGGCCCCAAAATTTAAATAATAAATTTTAAGCCCAATTCAAGCATAGAAAAACACACAAACGCATATGTTTCATACAAGCCAATTTTATTAAGCCGAATCATCTAATTAGGGATTGTGTAACTCTTACACTATTAAAATTGATCGTGTCATGATCAATTTTAATCAATCCCATGTTCATTCATTTTAATCGAATGATGCATGAACATACCAATAATGCGTGCAAATATTTAAACATTTTTAATAAATAACACATTATTTCAAAAAAATGAATAAATAAATAAAACATAATAATTAATTAACTAATCTTATTAATTAATTATTTATTTATTTATTCATCTAATTATCTAATTTTATTAAGATAATCTTTCAAATTTTAAAATTTAAATATTTCTAATTATCCTAATCTCATTAAGATAATTATTCAAAATTCTAAATTTTAAAATTCTACAGGATAAGAATTAAATTCAAATCTAATCCTATCTTAACTATTTGATAAGATTTTATTTTATCTAAATAATTAAATCTTATCAATTAAAATATGATAATATCTTTTAATTTATCCTAAATCATAAATTAAAATTTTATCAAATTTTAAAATCCAAAAAAATTAAGTTTTTCTAAAAATTTTATGGCAAATATGTAATTAACAAAATTCTCGGGCTAGGGTTTTAAGGATTAAAAACATCCGGGGATGTTTTGCAAATTTTTAAAACAATTTTAAAAATTGGCATTTTCGGGATTTTGGAGTGCGGCGGGGACAATCTGGTCATTTCAGCCCAATTAGGGCACCAGCCCCCCGCCTCCTTTTTTCTTCCCCGATTCGCTGCCGGCGTCGCATCTCATTTTTCCGGCGAACGCTTCGCCTCTTCCGGCGCTGATCGCAGCACCGGACGTCGTCTCTTCGCCCCGGTCCGACCCCGATCAAATCGAAGCCCACCTCAGCAATTCATCGATCGAGAAGAAAACGTGACCCCGCAACTCCCCGGCGAAAACGATTTCCCGATGGAACAAACGAGGAAGCTAGTTCTCCGTCACTTTCTTTCCCCGCGGCGCGAGGAACCTTTCCCCGGCCTTAGCGAAACAACCGGCACGAGTTTCCAACGGTTCTCAAAACCCAAATCGGAAAAATTTTTTTCCCTTTTTCCCGGTGACATTTTTTTTCAAACCCAGAAAACTTCTTTCAAAAAACAACCATTCAACAAATGTTTTGAAACGAAACAAGCCTGAAATAGTTTCCCATGAAGAAAAGAACAAAACGCACAGAAAAATTCAGGCCAAAAATCCAATTTTTTTTTGAGCAGTTCGCGATTTCCCGGCGAACTTCCGGCCGGCCGGAAAAACTTTCCCGCGACAATTCCCAGAAACCGGCTACATTCAAGCAGTATTTTTTTTTCTTCAAAACGTTTTTTCAAAGGAAAAATTCTTATACCTGATTTTTCAACTTTTTGTTTCAATTAAAACACTTTTAATTAAAACAAGATTAACCTGGCACTGATACCACTGTTGGGATCTAGGCATGCATAATTTCCTAAATATGCTACAAAATAGCCTAAATTCATGTGAAACCGGGTCTTGCCCTTAAAGCGTAATCGGTTGCGCTCGTCGCCTGGCTCCCTTGAGAAGATTCCATTCACCAATAATTCACGCGAATTGTCTCTACGTTCTTGCACTGGAGCCTATCAGAATTGGTGCTAGCCAAAAATCTTGCCTGTAAAGAGAAAAACGATTTTTCTCTGGAAGAATCTTTTTGGAAAAGAGAGACAGAGAGTTTTCTCACAACTTTTCCCGTGTTTCAAAAACAGAGTCAGTTAAAAGTATATTTTCCACAGATACGTCTCTACTCTTTTATAAAAGAGTTTTGACTTATTTGTTAATAATAAATTAATAATAATTAATTATTTACTGAGTTGGGTTTAACCAACACCATGGATCAACCCATTGACCCATGATCAGGCTGATGGGTCAAGAACCTTAATTCACAATTAGGTTCCTTGATTTGTCAGCCCAATTCAATTCTTCCTAGATAATTAATTAACTCTTAATTAATACCATAATACTCTTAAATAATATTTAATTAAACTATTTAATTAAATATTATCAATTTAAGTATAACTCTTATACTTAATACAGGCAATGTAATTAATTCTGAATCATCGAACTCACTTATGTGCGATCCTGTAGGCCCATTCCAAATTGACAATGAATAAATTAATCTCATTAATTAATCCATAAATCATTAGTGGTCTCTAGCAAGACATAATGACTACACAATTTAGAACGGAGGGTCGAACGGTGATTCAACACAACCTTCCGAGTATACTACGTAATGTCCTCTACACTGATATCCAGTTTAGCGTAAGGCATGGAACCAATCATCCTTATATAGCTAAACGTTTTACTTGATCTCTTAGTGACACTGAACTTAATCGAGCAAATGATACCCCTTATCATTTCTTGGGCACGACCATGCACTTCTCAGTTCACTATCAAGTGGCCAAGATATAATCTCTCATTTAAGAGAGACTTGTAGTCCCATCACTTCACCTACATACCTTAGCGTGACTCATAGTGTACCCAATCATACCCGTACTTGGCAACCTGTTACGTTCCCGTTAGGCATATGTCAAGGCATACTATAATTCACCTAAGACTATGCAGTGATTTCTGGTCTAAGGATCCTCGTAAGAGTACTACTCAAAAGAATCACTCACGATCTAAAAGTCCATGGAGTGCTTCTTTTTGGCGGATCGATTTCATGAAATTCAATATGCACAAGAATATAATTTCATGAAATTAACTCATCAGATAAATAATCAATCAAATGACAAATGTCTTATTTATAATTAACCCTCAAAGTTTATTTACATAAATAGCCCTCAAAGGGCACATACACCAACAATTTTTACATAAGTTGCATACATTTTAGAGGACAAAGTGCCTATTTGTGCTTAATTTTTAATAAGTGCAATCTCATGTATGTCATGTGTACTTTGTTGGAAAATGGTGAATTTTGGGTCACATCTAGCTCAATTAGATGGAGAAGAGCAAATGAAGAAATTGGGATGCAAGAAGGGCCAAAATTGCACTTAAATGTAACAAGAGAAAATAAGTATATAAATGCTGAAGAGTCCACAACACTCCAGAGTGATGTGGACATGCTAAGGAACCCGTAGGCTCAAGAGTCCACAACACTCCACAACACTCCAGAATGCTGTGGACTCTTAAATTTATCTTCACGTTCTTACATTATGCCTTGCTGGAGTGTCCACAACACTCTGAGTGCTGTGGACTCTCTAAGTGGGGCAGAATAGTTGAGTGTTGATAGCACTCCAGAGTGCCATGGATGCTCAAAACTCCTGAGAGCAAGGATTTTGACTTCTTTTTAATTACAAAATGGCCGCCAAAACTTCTCCCTATTGTAAAATGACCCCAATTGGTTAAGCCCCTATAAATTCTAAATTTTTACAGATTTTAGGTCATCTTTGGTGGGTTAGCCTCCATTGATCCTAGGGTTTCTCCCTAGTTATATTTTCTTCTCTTTTGCTTTGTTTTACTTTTATTTTCTTTTTTTAGTTGTAGATCCATATTCATTTGGTGTTTTGATTTAATGCTTTCATGCCATTATTCTTAAAGATCCTTTATTTAGCTGCCCATTTGATATCTATGAATGTTCTTATGCTGATTCTTGAGATTCTTACTTGATGGGCTGTTAATCTACATTCCCTTGGATTTGTTGGTTGTGAATCCTATGGGTAATTAATCTACATACTAGTATTCTCATTCTGTGCACTCGCCCAGAATGATAAGTCTCGAAGAACTGTGTGGGTTGATTGGGTTAGTCTTTTGACCAGTTTTATCATATTGCGCGACGTCACACTCGCGTAGGATGATAAGTTTAGAAGAACGCATAAGCTAATCAACCATGGGTGAAACATCTAGCAAATGTAAGTCCATATCTCTCCTTGCATACTATATTTTGAGGTAGTAGTTAGATTAGGATTTTCTCTTTTTGTTTCTTCTTTCTTTCTTTCTTTTCCTTTGATATTTCTCTCTTTATTTATTTTGTAGAATAAGTACCTAAACCTAAATACAAGAATAAATGCAATGTGCTCTCTGTGGTTCGACACCCTTACTGCTACGCGGCAGGATTTGTGGTCCTAAGGTGTGCTAAAACGATTTTTATTAGTGTGTGTATCTTTAGCACATCACTTTTTGGCGCCGTTGCCGGGGAGCCGTTTGTGGTTGTTTTTATGTTTAGGTGATTGGTGCATTTTTCTTTCCCTTCATTATTTACTGTTTTCTTTGTTTGCTCTTTTGTATAGAAAAATTGGAAAATCCAAAAACAGTGAAAAATTTTAAAACCCATAAAATTCTGAGAAATGAAAAAAAACCAAAAAGATGTAAATAGTTGTATATCTCTTGTCTCTTTCTTTTCTTGAGATGAGTGGTATTTGGTAGGCGTGTTCTCAATTGTGTATGCATTCTATTGAGGTAAGAAAGGTGTGTTGGGTTTAAGAATCATGAGATAGGTTATATTGATAAATTCTAATGCTTGAGATTCTTGGACTTCCATGCCTTGTTTACTTTTATGAGTGTAGGCTATTACTTTGCCAATTATTATACTCATCTTTTGTGAATTATATATAGACCTCTTAGATTTATGAGGAGAATTTTTTTTGTGATGTTTAGTTGATGGGAGGAACGTACTTCAAATTCCATTTAGTTATTCTCTTCCTTCGCATCTAAATTATCTTGTGCTTTATTGTTTAGATTCTTAAATATCATTCGTTGGGAGCTGAGGTGTGATTCACTTTCTTCTCTCTATTCTTAATTTTGTTTTGTGGATGACAAATTGGATTAGATGGTACAGTACAAACTAGACTTGCTGTTTAGATGCTTCCTGTAAGCTTACATTGTGGTTTATATTTTCGAACCATGCATGTGCATTATACAGTTTGAGATTCATTGGAAAATATGCATGCTTCGGTTTTGTGGATTTATCTAATTAAGCAAGTTGCTCCAATCGATTGGAAATTGGGGAGGATGTTGTACTAATAGTTTTTGAGTTTTCAGCACACTTTTTATGCTGGAATGCAATTGGTTGCACATATATCCTACAAGTTTTCTTGGCCTTTCTTGTAGGTGTGGAACATTGCAAGCTTCCAAGGCTATTCTAACTTATCAAATGTCAGCTACGAGCCTCCATATTCATTATCTCTCATTCACTAAACTAGGGAGAACAGAGAAGTTTTCTTTTTCTTTTTATTATTCATTGTAAAGATTTAGGTATACATTTTGTGTACGTGCTTGATTGTGAATATATTGAGCATATATTTTTTTTAATATTATGTGGCTGTAATTGTATATAATGAGTAGAAATTTTCTTTTATTTTTCTTTTAAGTAGGTACGGGCTGAATCATTGAGGGTATTTGGTTGAAATATTTGATTTTTAAATGTTTAATGGGGGTTGTGCGAAAATTCTGAAATATGTTTGTTAAATGTGCTAATGATCTTAATGCATTTGTAATGTGATCTTGAGCCATCATTATTCTTTGAACTCTTTGTCAACTACTTCATTCTTGTTCACTCTCTTTAGCAAGACATGTGGATCACTGTTTATGGTTGAAAGGGCAAGTTCACGCACTTTAATTCTTTGGCACAAGCACATGCATACACATAGAGAGCCATTTGACAAGTATACATATATACACCCTAGCTTTGTTTATGCCACTTTTCTCTTCCTAACTCACACTTAATGTCTTTCTCTCTTTACCCTACATGTGTTGTGATGGTTAGTACATTGAGGATAATGTACAGTTTAGTGCGTTTGGGGGGGGGGGGGAAGGGGGAGTTTAATCCTCAAACAATCCTTTGAATGTCTTATATTCAAATTGTGGATGATTTGTTCAAATTTTCAAAAACAGCTCCACTTTGCGAAATTTTTTCCAAACATGTGTCTTGAGCATCATTTTTGTGATACTTTAGCATGATTGACTTAGATCTCACTTGGCATTTGGTGTTGTGTGGTATGAGTTTGTATCTATTTTGAGCATTCTAGATTTGATCACACATGTCCTTAATGTCTTGTGAGCATGAATTTGAGCCTAATGAGCATCTTTCAACTTTCTTGCTCATTCTCTTTGCTGTGTGATTGTCTTATGGAAGAAAAGGATCCAAGGCTTGGCTTTGTGTATGCCTGTCATTACTACTTGAGTTTGTGGCATATTGAGATGACAAAGGCACCTAGTAAACCCATTGTGTTATCCTTTCTTTGGTTCCCACACCTGAACATCAAATTCCTTTAATTTAACCCCTTTGAACACCATTCTTTGTTTTCTAGCACCAATATTTAGCCCATAAACCTTTCGTTTCTTGCCTTATACATTTGTGAAATCCCCGAAATTGCTTAGTTGTGGTTTGAACATTAAATTGCCTAATGTATGTTATATGGATTCTTAGTGTGTTGTATATATTACGTGTGTTTTCTTTAATGTAGAAAAAATAGAAAAATGGAGAAGTGGGAGACTTTTAAGCTCTGTACCTTCATGCAAAAAAAAAAAAAAAAAAAAAAAGGTAGCTGGAAATGAGTAAGTGAGGGACTTTTAAGCCCTGGACCCTCATATATATATGTAGTAAAAGAATTCAAAAATAAAGCCTCCAATAAAGTGTTTAAGTCATGATTAGATACTTTGGATTGTAAACCTCCATTTCTAGCCTATGACCTATTCTATACCTTAAACCCTTCTCTACTTGTTCTCACCCCATAAAAGCCCTTTAGATTAACGTATTGCTTGCTCAAGTGGTGGAGATGTGATCTAAGGCCAAGCTTTGGTTGAGAATTCATTACACAATGACTTGAGAGCTACATAAATAATTGCCTAAACATTTGTGTGTATGAGAGAAATCCTTAGTGTGAGGGTGATTAGCTCTATTGAGTGCTCTTTGTTGATATGTTCTCATACCATACTTTCTCTTTTGTGCTTGGTGAGATCCTTTGATCATGAATGCTTGGTATCTTGTTTTTAAATGTTGAGAATGCTTGAGATAGACCAATGAACGGAGCTAAGTTTTTATGATCATCCACCTTGTGAATTTTGACATTTTGGGTTGACTTTGCTTTAGAACAAGGAAGATTTTAGTGTGAGGGAGTGATGTAACCCAAATTCATCATGTTTTTATAGTTATTTTAAGCATAATTTTTACATAAGTTGCATACATTTTAGAGGACAAAATGCCTATTTGTGCTTGATTTCTAATAAGTGCATTTTGTAGGAAAATTGTGAATTTTGGGTCACTTCTAGCTCAATTGGATTCGGATGCAAGAAGTGACAAAATTGCACTTAAATGTAACAAGAGAAAAGAAGTATATAAATGCTAAAGAGTCCACAGCACTCCAGAGAACTTGTAGGCTCAAGAGTCCGTAGGCTGGACACTCCAGGAAGGTAGAACGTGAAGATAAGGTCAAGAGTCCACAACACTCCAGAGTGCCGTGGACTCTCTAAGTCGGGAAAATGGTTGAGTGTCTATAGCACTCTAGAGTGCCATGGACGCTCAAAGATCCTTTATTTAGCTTTGGATATTGCCCATTTAATATCTATGAATGTTCTTGTGTTGATTCTTGAGATTCTTACTTGATGGGCTGTTAATCTACATTCCCTTAGATTTGTTGATTGTAAATCCCATGGGCAATTAATCTACATACTAGTATTCTCATTCTGTGCACTCGCACAGAATGATAAGTCTCGAAGAACGGTATGGGTTGATTGGGTTAGTCTTGTGACCAGAATTTTTATCTTGCGCGATGTCACACTCGCGTAGGATGATAAGTTTAGAAGAACGCATAAGCTAATCAACTATGGGTGGAACATCTAGCAAATTCAAGTCCATCTCTCTCCTTGCCTACTATCCTTTGAGGTAGTAGTTAGATTAGGATTTTCTCTTTTTGTTTCTTATTTCTTTCTTTATTTTCCTTTGATATTTCTCTCTTTCTTTATTTTGTAGAATAAGTACATAAACCCAATACAAGAATAAATGCAATGTGCTCTCTGTAGTTCGATACCCTTACTACTACGCGACAGGATTTGTGGTCCTAAAGTGTGCTAAAAGAGTTTCTATTAGTGTGTGTATTTTTAGCACATCACGGACTTAGTTCAAGATTTCAACAGTAAGTGATTTTACTTTTAATTCTTTTGCTTAAAACCAACAAATTATACAGCCAATGTGGGAAATGTGTCTCATAACAAATGAAACAGAGAGAAAGATATGGGTTTTTCTTCGGGTTCTTCCATTTATTGGTTATTTAACCATAAGACATTTTGACCTTTTAAGTTATGTTTGTTGGTTTGAGAGAAAGAGAGGAGACCATTCTTTTCTTTTTTTAACACAAGAGGCCCTTAAATTTTTTTTTTTACACAAAGGGTCCCTAATTAACGGTCAAACATGGTCAACCCATTATTTGACTAACTTTCCCATTAAAAAGAACCAAAACTCCTAATAAAAACAAGTTAGGGGACTAAAAGTATCCCCGTAAAATTAAAACGGACAAAAAGTGATACTATCCCTATTACAAGGAACCAAAATTGCATTTTGGCCTAAAATGTATTCTGATATGATTTCTTATATTAATTGATATGATATATTATGTCCCTTGATATGAATGCATTCTCTGCTTTTTGTTTATATCCGTTGTATTGTATGAAATGAATCATTATATTATCTGATATGATATATTATGTCCACTGATACGAATTCTTATATTGTATGATATGAATACATTCTATGCTCTCTAGTTAGGTTATATCCGCTCTATTGTATGATATGATATACTATGTATCATGATATGATTTATTATATTAACTTATATGATATATTATGTCACTTGAAATGAATGCATTCTCTGCTTTTTGCTTATATCCGTTGTGTTGATATGAATTCAAACTGTACATGATATGAAATCTTGTTTGGTTTGATGTGAATTCAAACTTTACATGATATTATAATTTTTTAAAAATATTAAAAAAATACTGAATTTTTTAGAGAAAAAATGGACAAAAAAAGTCTCAGGGAAGAAGGAAAAAAAGAAAAAAACTATTAAAAAAGATGGAAATAATATTATAATAGAAAAAGAAGGAAAACAAAGAAAAAAGTCCGCCGCTAAGAAGTTCGGGACATCGCGATGAAAGAGGCGACAAAAAAAAGGAAAAGAAAAGCGTGCGCATGATGTTCGGTCTTTAAAATAAAAAAAAATTATGCGTGCGCGTCTCATCCCAAAAAGTTACTATTTTTTGGATGCGAACAAAATTATATGGTAATCCCATATGACCACCATATAATTTGCCCTATTCGAATAGGACTGCAATGTAAATCGATTCACTATTATAATAATAAAGAGTTAAACTCCAGTCACGTATCATCCAGAGTTTGAAACAAAAGAGTATGTAAAATTTGATTAAAATTCCAAAAAATCATACATCTTTTAGAGAAACAAAAGCTTACGAGCCTCAATAGAAGAGTTTAATATATAATTACATAAAACATTCTAGTAAGTCTAAGTGTAACTTAAATTTGAAGGTTAAGTTATTAGGTTTTGGAACTATTAAGTGTTCCAGGATCTCTATTTTTCTCGTTCCAGTGAGGGATTGTATCGCATAAGCCTCATTATCACTTTTTTTTTTTTTTTTTTAAAGACGGATGAAATACATTTTTAATAGTGAAGACCTATTTCGCGCCCCCTATTTTATTATTTTATGTTCCTTTTATACTTAAATTATTCCTGACAAATTAAGAAATATCAACCGTAATATTTAAATATAAAAATATATTAAATTACCTAAATATCCTTAATCAATTTACTAGAAATATAAAAAAAATTATTTATAATTTTGCTCATTTATGCTACTTTAATCATAATTTTTATAAATTTTTGGTAGATTAAAAAGAGACTTATAAAATTTTTCGTAAATTAATTAAGGGCAATTAGGTAATAATAAGAGGGGCGGAAGATAAACATTAAGAGGGCGAGAAATAAGAATTAAAGGGGCGATACTTAACAAATTAAAAGTTTTTTTTGAAAAAAAAGGGCATCCAATAACAAAAAGGGGTACGCGATATAATACTACCATTTTTAATATTTGAGACAGTAATTTAATTTTCAAACTAGGTATTATTTTTATTCATTTTTCTATCCCACAAACTACCTTTTAGCCTACATCGTAAAAATGGTATACTCTCCGTTTATAATAATAGTCATGTGTGTTAATTAAAGTAATATAATAATTAAGATTATATTATTTTGAAATGGATATTATAATATTTTTGATAATTTTTTTGAAATCAATATTTTTGAAAATTAATAGTCTAGGAGTTGCATTTGGCTTTGGATTTCCTGTGTCACATTTGGTTTAGTGTTGTACTTCCTATTCAACTCTTAATTAATTAGTGAATATAAATTTAATACCTTTTTAAATATTTATACCATTAATATTCTCACTAATCTTAGTTGATTTTATTATAATTTTTTTTATTTTTTGCACTAGTATTATTTTTTAATAAAACTATATACTATTATTAATTTTTTACAATGTAAATTAAAAGACTCAAATCCATTTTTGTACCCCATAATAAGAATTATTTCGATTTTGGTGCCTCTTTTTATTTCGTCATCAATATTAATTCCATTAATTTTTTATAATTATAGTTATTTTTTATAAAAATACTCTTTAACTAACGGTTGACTAACTCGTTGCCTCCCATCTCTCTTCCAGGAAAAAAGGAAATATTTCTTCCTCCCAACTTTTGTCTTGCTCTCTCTCTTCTTTCAACATTTTTTTTTTTTTTTGTCAAGGACGGATGTTTCAAAATTTCCAGTCATCAATTACAACAACATAAGTCAGGCATATATGAATGCCCGAATTTCATGAATATTCAATCAACCAATCATCCACTTCAAGTTTATGTAATATAACCAAATGGAAGCTATAACTCGAAATTGATGTGTCCTTCGGCAAAATTAATATGTTCTTCGGCCTGAAAAGGAGTGTTATTGAAACCATTTTAATAGGAATTTTGAGGTGGGGTGGGGGGAGGATTTCTTGGTCTTTAATAGTTTGAGAAGACGCAAATTATATCATGTACCTAGTGGTACATGTACCTAATAATACATCACCACTCTCACTATAAGAGAGTGAGATACACGCTCTTCTCTTCTTCTTCTTCTTCTTCTTCTTCTTCTTCTTCTTCTTCTCCTTCTCCAAAAACTCAGTTCCTTTGTTTTTTTCAAAAATCACTTATTATTCTTCAAAAATCAGTTATTCTTCTTCGCCGTACTCCATTCGAAACCGCATTTAATCAAAAGTTTCATCCAAACACAAATTTAACGGAGATCGACGATTGTATTTTCCGACGAACAACATCAAATACAACGGAAAAATCACTTATTCCTGTTCAAAAAATCTCTTCTTCTTCTTCAAAAATAACTTATTCTTCTTAAAAAATCACTACATCATAAAGTATGAACTGTATTTGATGGATTTACGGAACCTTATTTTCGCAATTTGATGTTGGGTAATGTATTAATGATGTTATATTCGTGTTTTCTTATTCAAATAATGCTCTGTTACTCCGAAATATGATATATAAATGGTTTCCGTGAGGTATTGACACTTTCATGTGAAATGAGTTGCTTCTGATTCTTTTCTGCTGTTGAACTTGGTAGAACGCGTTATGCGTAACTACACGTTGTAGGACATTGTTGGACGTTACGGGGCATAATGGGATGTTGCTGCTTTGTATTTTGGACGTAGCTGAACGTAACAGGACGTTGCCGGACGTTGCTGCTTCGTATTTTTGAACGTTGCGGGACGTATCTAGACGTTGCTGCTTTGTATTTTTCACACGTATGGATTAAGATATTTCTGGACGTAGTGCTATTTGTTTTTGACGTGGTGCTAGTGTTATGAGACGTGGTGGACTGTCTTTGTGAAAAAAATTAACTTAAATTCACATGCATGGATGTAGACGTTTTTGGACGTGGTTCTAGTTATTTTTGACGTGGTGATAATGTTCTGAGATGTGGTGGACTGTCTTTGTGAAAAAAATAAGCTTAAATTCACATGCATGGATGTATACGTTTCTGGACGTGGTTCTAGTTGTTTTTGACGTGGTGATAGTGTTATGAGACTTGGTGGACTGTCTTTGTGAAAAAAATCAGCTTAAATTCACATGCATGGATGTAGACGTTTCAGGACGTGGTGCTAGTGTTCTGGACGTGGTTCTGAGACGTGGTGGACTGTCTTTGAGAAAAAAATCAGCTTAAATTCACATGCATGGATGTAGACGTTTCTGGACGTGGTTCTAGTTGTTCTGTGAGGTGATGGGCTATTTTTGTGAAAAAAATCAGTTTAAATTCACACGAATGGATGTAGACGTTTCTGGACGTGGTGCTAGTTGTTTTTGACGTGATGCTAGTGTTATGAGACGTGGTGGACATGTCTGGATGTAGACATTGCGACATTTATTTTTTGGACATTGCGGCAGTTGTTCTAAGACGTTATGGACTCAGCGAGTGCGCTCGTGGGCGAAACTTACTATATTTTGTAAGTGTACAGTTGTTAAGCAAAAAATTGCTATACATAGTAATAGGTACATGTACCACTGGTACAGGATATACTAACTGCTGCAAAGATAACCGAACAAAACCCACAAGTAAAGCAGGTGGTGTTCGTAGTGGAAAACAAACAAGAAAAACTAATTAAAAAAAAGTTTGATAACGAATATTCCGTTTTTATCCTTTAAAAAATTAATAAGTTAAATTTTTTATAAGGAAGAGTCTGTTTGATAAAAGTTAATTTGAGATATGAAAACTGAAATCTGAAGCTGAATTCTGAAAACTGAATTCATTAAGTTTCCCTATTGGATAAAATTATAAAATATGTCTGAAATCTAAAATCTAAAGTCTGAAGTCTGAAGAATGAAAACTGAATGTTGAAGTCTGAATTCTAAACTCTGAAATCTGAATTATAAAATCAGTTTATAAAATTAAATGTATTTAAATTATAAATTAAATTATCTTTTTTTTTTTAAAGAAAGACACATATTTTGTTGTGCCCTTCTTGTGCATTTTCCAAATTAATTTGTGCTATTTTGGGGATTATAAGTTATTTTGTTGGAGGTATTCTTAAAAGTTATCTTAAAATTTCTTTTATAAGTTATTTTGTTGGAACTATTTTTAAAAACTATCTTAAATATTTTTTCATTTTGAGTTTGTGGAAGCTATTTGTTGGAAGTATTCTTAAAATGGATCAAATAATATAACTGAAAAATACATTAGGGGTGTGTTTGTTTGAAAGCAATGAGAATGAGACAATCGTAAAATGATTCTGATTACTACGTTCCCAAACATGTCAAAGGTAATCATATTCCTCTAATGATTGTTACGAAGCAAGTCAAATGCAATCAGATTCATTTAATGAATGTTACGAAACAAGCTAAAGGCAATCTAATTCCTTTAATGAATGTTATCAAACAAGTCAAAAATAATCATATTTTGTAATTCATATAATATAATTTTTAAAATATATAATTATTTACTTAATAATATAAATTCTACTAATAAAAAATATTTTAAAAACTTTTAACAATAAATTAGACTACTACTATTATTTTAAAACAAAAATATTAATTAAAATAAATATAAAAAATTAATAAAATGTTATAAAAAATTAAAACCTCACGTGATAAATATATATATATATTATTTATTTAAATGATAAAATATTTAATGAAATAAAAATTATTTAAAAAAAGCTAAAAAGAATGATAAATAATGAAAAAAATAAAAAAAAATTGCAAGTAATTTAATTCAGCAATAAGTGGTTTACACATCACTTAACATTTGCTCTTGCTTTTCAAATCCACTTAATCTATTAAAATTTTAATTTGTAATTACCAAGCGCATTTAATTATTAAGTGCTTAATTAAAAAAACTCTTAATTCATTGAGTCAAAAATAAGTTGAGTTATCAAACACTCTTAATCAAATAAGTATCTAATCTATTTAGATTAAGTGCTGAATTATTTTATCAAACAGATCCGAAGTATCGCAAATGATACCTTGTAAGAGTTGAATGACCTATTAATCAACTTAAAAAGTTTAGTGGCCAAAAATATATTATTAAATAAGTTTAGTAACCTCATAAGTTTTAGGACAAATTCACTTTTGGTCCTTTAACTATAACCCCCATCCAAACTTAGTCCCTAAGAATTTGTAAGTTCCAAAATTAGTCATTTTCCTTTATATTTTAAGTTCTTTCTTACTTACCGCCTCTTGTTTTATTATTTTTCATCACTTTTTCAAAATTGTCATTATTTTCTTATTTATCGACTTATTTTTTTATTCACCATCCCCTATTTTCCGCCCGTCCTTCTACCGTCGTCGCCGGGCTTTGTTGCTAGACTCCCGTCTTCATCATCGATATCCAGCCGCCGATCGCATCACCCTCGTCATTTCTTTTTCTTATTCCTATTTACCGATCAAAATTTTGAGGGCGCTTATCACCCGATCGGGAGATAAGGAAAAGAAAAATAAGCGGCGGCGGGATGTCGACAGTGACGAAGGGAGTTTGGCGGCGGAGTACGACGGCGACGACAAAAGGATGTTTGGAGAATAGGGGACAGTGAATAAAAAAGATAGAGCGATAAATAGAAAAATAAGGACAATTTTAAAAAGAGTGATAAAAAAAAAAAAAGAGACGGTAAATAAGAATGGACTTAAAATATATAAAAAAATGACTAATTTTGGAACATACAAATTTTGTAGGGACTAAGTTTAAATGGGTTATAGCTAAACACCAAAATTGGATTTTGTCCCATGTTTTAACATTTTTTTCCTTATAACATTTACAAGGCATATTTTTTCAAATTTTTGACAAAATTTGTATTTTTATATTAATTTTCTTCTTGTGGTTACTTCACCGCATGTCTGCTCAAGGGACGCCTCGTGAGTCAGCACTTCTCTTTGTTTTGAACTCTTTCATGCTTTTATTCCTAACTAACTTAGAGTACCACACCACTAAACTATTACCTTTTTTTTTTTAAAAAAAAAATTTGTTTTACAACTCACTCATTGTGCAGTCGAATCCACGACCACAAGATTAAGAGCATTATACTTATCTCATTATACTTCTTTTAACAAACAATCCAAAATATTCTGATGTTAAGTACCATATCAAGGGGGTGAAAATGCTATTCTTTTATTAATTAACAAAAACTTCACAAAAGTGCAAAAATAATGAATTAGAACTTTACAAATAGCCACCTCCCCAACCAAAAACAAATTACGAAACATAAATCTAAAAGCATGTAATAAGGTTATGTTTGTAAGATGTGAGTCCCACAAATTAGCCTAATAATTTTTCAAATTCATTTTTGCTAATTTAAAATAATTAATCTAAATTATTATAGGAAAAAAATTTATAGGTTGAAGGGGATTTCACAATCTTACTATTACAAATTTCACCTAACTAGCAATCGAGGGAAAGAAGGCTACCCAAAATCATCAAACCTTTAATAGGCCTTGTGTATTCTTGAGCAGAAATAAACAAAAATGTCAAAGCTTTCATGGCAGCTTTTTTAGCTGGAGCAGCACCAGCAGCCCTCAATTTCAAAATATCATCCTTGTATCGCCATAAACCATTTTATTAATGCCAAATTATCAGATTCAAAAACAACATTCACCATTGGAGGCAGCAGCCAACAGAAGCCTGAATGCAATGGGCAACAGGTAAGCATTCGAAAATGTCAAATGCCCCAAGCAAGAAAGAAATGGAAAGATAAAGATGGCTTGGTACCTTCAAAGACAAAAATCTCATTCTTGCCTTCCAAAGTTCCCACAACAGCAAAAGGGAACAAGGGATCTTCAGACTGTGGATGTACTCCATCGTTTTGGTTTAGAACACAGAAAATCCAACTGATCCCACAAGTTCAGGGAATTGCACTATGCTATGAAGGTTTGCCTGAAGGATAGGCTTCCTCTAGGATGAATTATCCGAATGGAGTTATATGCCGATTTCAGAGAAAACACACCATCACTCACCGGCTTCCAATCATAAACATCCTTCTCTTCAACAAATAAAGAAACAGTTTTGTTCAATGGAATGCCCAATATGATCAGCTGGAAAAACATCATCCAACAACTCTTCAGACACATTTTTATGAGTGTAAAATTCCTCAACAATCAAAAAATGTATCAGGACTTCATCCTCTAAGCACTGTGAACTGTAATGTAGAGTAAGACCAGTATCAGATCTCACAAGAAAGAACTCAAATTATTATTTCTTATTTATCTCTTATTATTATTATTATTATTTAGATCAAGAATCGCTTCAAATATTACTAACTAATTTTATAGGATTAAGTCAACTCAACTAAACAATCAATATATCAAACAAGAAATAAATGAATAATTAATTACAACTTGATATGAATAGTCAAAATAACAAATTCACTAACTGAATTCTTGAATTAATTTTTTTAAAAATAAAAGATATATTAATTTACTGAAAAACGTCCAGCAACGATTGACAAAAGAAGATACAGTCAAAGAAACACAACTTACACATAAAACTATATAGATCTACCTTATCAAGCCGTGGATATACTAATATTTGTTATAATCCTCTTATTTAATATTAAATCTGTGAGTACTTTCGTAATATAGAAAGTAATATAAACGCATTAAACATTTGTGGTTACTGTTCTTATCGTTGTAACCCACCCATAAGTTCAATACGAGAAATTATACCCTGTACCAATAGATACATGTACCTACTACTATATATAGTAATTTTTGTATGATAGCTGTACACTTACTAAATATAGTAAGTTTTGCCGACGCACGCGTCTTTTTTTTTTGCTCGCTGAGTCCACCATGTCTTCACTAAGTCCACCACATCCAAAAAACAACTTTCGCAACGTCCAAAAACGTCTATATCCAAGCATGTGAATTAAAACTGAATTTTTCACATAACACCTTCTACCACGTCTCCTAACGATACTGCAACGTCCCTGTACGTCCAAAAAAAACTGCCATAATGTCCAAAAACATCTACATCCAGGCAGCATGTGAATTAAAACTGAATTTTTCACATAACACCTTCCACCACGTCTCCTAACAATACCACAACATTCCTGTACGTCCAAAAAACAACTGCCGCAACATCTATATCCACGCAACAAATGTCCGGAGCGAGTATTGAACCCTGGTCATATTTGTCTTGTGTCTAACCAAAAAAGTCAATTGCCATTAATCCATTTAAAGTTAATTAACATTTAATTAAACTTTTTTGTACATGTCATTTAAAAGATCACTATTTTCAATATTGAATTTCCCATCCCCCAATATATAGGTCAGTAGACCCCCCAGAGGAACAAGGTTTTCATGTAGGCAAATCGCAAAAATCTATTTTTTATACATGTCAAATGTTTTGTCGAAAGTTCAAAAAATCCTTGAAATTATTAAAAATCTTCCGTATCTTTTAAAATATGGTATTTTTTAGAGTTTTGAGTGGCCCAAAACACTGTGGGCAGTTTGCGGGCTGGATAGATCTCAAAAAGTTATATGAAATCAAAAACAAATTCATCTAAAACGGACCTCGAGCGCAAAGTTATGATCCTTTAAAGTTTTTGTCCAAAACCACACGTTTTCCAATGTCGAAGCCATCTCCAAATGCCCGTCCGCCATATCCATTGTGTAGATCTTGTCGAGACCCATGAAATCGACTACTTGCACATCCAAATCGGACAATCGAATACCGAGTTATGCCCTCCTGAACCATCCTTGGAATACAACTTCATAGATGACAACAATTTCCCTTCACAAAGATAGCTCACCACGTCCAAAAGCGTCTACATCTAGGTATATAAATTAAAGCTGAATTTTTCACATAACACCTTCCACTACGTCTCCTAACACTACTGGAACGTCCCCGTAGGTCCAAAAAATAATTGCCGCATCGCCCCAAAACGTCTACCACTTTTTTTTTCCTCATGTGGGAATAAATTAATTAAATATAACTACTACCACTACGATAAAAAATAACTACCACACCACGTCTACATCCAAACATGTGAATTTTAGCTGAATTTTTCACATAACACAGTCCACCACGTCCCGCTATGTCCAAAATACAAAGAGCAACGTCCAGCTACGTCCCGCTGCGTCTAGCAACGTCCCATAACACCTTCTACCACGTCCAACAGTGGGATGGAATCAGAAGCAACCCATTTCACATGAAAGTGTCAATACCTCACGAAAAATATTTATATATCATATTTCAGAGTAATAGAGCATTATTTGAATAAGAAAACACGAATATAACATCATTAATACAATATCCAACATCAAATCGCGAAAATAAGGTTCCGTAAATCCATCAAATGTAATTCATACTTTATGATGTTGTATTTTTTTAAGAAGAATAAGCTATTTTTTAAGAAGAAGAAGAGATTTTTGAAGAGAAAGAAGTGATTTTTTAAGAAGAAGAAGTGATTTTTTCGTTGTATTTGGTGTTGTTCGTCATAAAATACAATCGCCGATCTCCGTTAAATTTGTGTTTGGATAAAGATTTGATTAAATGCGGTTTCAAATGGAGTGCGATGAAGAAGAAGTGATTTTTGAAGAAGAAGAAATGATTTTTGAAGAAGTAGGGAGTGGGTTTTTGATGAAAAATGAGAAGAAGAATAAGAAGAAGAATAAGAAGAAGAATAAGAAGAAGAATAAGAGAAGAGCATGGATCTCACTCTCATATAGTGATAGTGGTGATGTTACTAATATTATTACTAGGTACATGATATAATTTGCGCTTCAATACTTCCACCAACTCGTATTAATTTTTAACCATCATCCTATCAACTAACACCTTAAAATATGTAATTATTGGTCAAATACTTACAAGAGAAGATTAAAAATTATCAAATATTAATCAATAAAATTGCCAAAATATCATAAATAAAAACAAACCAGAAGGTTAAAAGTTTAGCCAAAAACTATGATTACAAAAAATAAAAATAAAAACAAAATCTAACATATTAAAAGAAAAACAACTAAAAATCTGAAAATAAAATTAACCTAAATAAGGGAATAAGTCAGAAAACATAAGAAAATCCGCAAGGTTCAACCGGGATAGATGACTTCGTAAGCCCCAACAACATTATGGTAATCTATTTTATATCTGAATTGCTATTTGTATCATGAATTTGCTATTTGTATCACAAAAAAAAATAAAAATAATAATAAAATGACCAAAATGCCCTTATGATGAAAAATGAGTAGAAAATACTAAGTATTGTGTAAAAACGCAGCAAAAATGCGTTTTCACCATATACACAAACGCAAGGAAAAACGTTTTTTAATGTAAAAATTAAGTAAAATGCCGTTTTTGATGCCTAAAAACGTCAAAACAATAATTTTTTAACCACATAAAACGCAGCAAAAATACGTTTTTGACCAGTTAAAAACGCAAAAACGCTGCGTTACCACCGCGGAGAAAACGCCAAAATTCGGCGTTTTAACCGCGGCTCGCTCGCCGATTTGGGGCGTTTTCGACACAGAAAAAACATAAAACCCCCAAATCGGCAGCATCTTCATTAGGGCAATTTTTCTCAAAAAAATCAACCCAAAAAACGCAAAAGGGAGCAGATTTTGCCGGCCAAAAACGCAAATCATGGACGGAGGAGATGGCGAACAATCACGAAGGCACGGAGCGGGCAAAGGTCCACTGATAAACAGGGTAAAAATCGTTTTGAATTTGAGTTTTTTAGCATTCTTTGAGCTATTTTTCCGGCCAGATCTGGCATTTTTCGGCCCGAAAACGCCGACCGGCGGCGTTTCGGTAACCCAAAACGCCATCGGCCGGCGTTTTGGGTATCGAAAACGCCTCTGCCGGCGTTTTCGATACCGAAACCGCCTGCCGAGGCGTTTTCGATACCCAAAACGCCATCGCCCGGCGTTTTGGGTATCGAAAACGCCGATCGCCGGCGTTTTCGATACTCAAACCGCCGGCCGCCGGCGTTTTGAGTATGAAAAACGCCGGCGATCGGCGTTTTGGGTATCGAAGACCACCCCCACCCATATTTTGATTTAAATTGATTTATCGTATGTTACAATATTATTGTTTCGTTTTATGTAGTTATTTATTTATTTATGTAATTATTCGTTTATTTATTTAGGGTGGCGCTAAGTTAAAGCCACGAGGCGAGAGGCCGGCTCCCACAGCTTCTGCTAGGAGGCAGAAGGTGCCAGTTGTTAGGGGTGGTGGTAGACGAGGAGGTGGAGGTAGACGGGGAGGCGGGATTGTTATATCCGAGGGAGGACGGGGAGGTCGTGACTCCTCATTTCAGTTGAGGGATGAGTATTACGATAGTACTGATTCCGATGACACTGATTCGAGTGAGGGGGAGCAGTTTGGCCATGAGGATGAGTCTGGGCATCCCCATGAGCAGTCACGGCAGGGGGACGCTAGTGGGAGTGGACGGCCACTAGAGGACCAGGGTGAGGGGTATACCTACGGAGGTGACCCTTCTCACCCACATGCTGAGCGGACGATCCGGTATAGGAATCCGGACCGCGGACAGTTCGAGGAGGTGGATCCTTCTGCAGGTACGCGTTTTAATTTAATTGTATTATTATTTCTAATAAATAATTGATTTATTTTATTTGTTCATATTATGAGAATTTGGTATTGATTGACTTATATTAAAATTGTGCACTTTTTATGTAGTTCAGTAATTATTCTAATTCATATACGTATGTTCTTTACTTATGTATGTTTTTCTTTATTTTTTTTAATTATGTGTACTTATTTTTAATTAGCTTTATTTAATTACGTGTTTTTTTTACGTTTTACAATTAATTTACTTATATATTTTTATATGTATATATTGTCGATATAGCTCCCCCTAGGAAGCGCCCGCGGGATGATCGTAGTTGGATAGTTACAGGGCCCATTGAGGGGGGCCCTATAGATGATAGCCTTATCCCTAGCTTTTTAGGGCACGTGGTATCTAGATATTGGCAGGAGGGTGTGCCTACTAGATACCACATTAGAGTCCACAATAGAGGTAGCTCGTACGACCTTTTTGAGAGGTGGATCGGCTCGATGACGGTCGAGGGTGCGCAGATACTGAGCGGGACAGGCCTTGGACACCTGCCCCGTATTATGCACCGGAGCATTGATGAGCCTCTCATCAATGCATTTTTGGAGAGGTGGCAGCCGGATACGAATTCGTTCCACCTCCCCTTCGGCGAGATGACCATCCTCCTACACGATGTGTGGGAGATTTTGAGGATTCCGGTCGATGGTCGACTCATCACCGAGGTGACACCGTCGTCTACCGTACTGTCATGGTCGAGGGGTTTGCTAGAGATTCCTCCTGAGGAGCGGATAGAGGGGGAGCTGTACAGGAATGGCGGGTTTTCTACGCAGCGGGTGATCGAGCGGTGTATGGCGCGGCGGAGGGATGATTCGGACGTTGCTGTGTTAGTATGGAGCCTTATTGGGACTTGTCTGTTTACAGACAAAAGTTCCAATAAGTTTATGCCAGCCCCTGTTGTACAGGTTAGGCATGGGCTGGATCAGATTGGCCAGGAGGCTTGGGGTACCGCGACACTCGCGTACTTGTATTACCATCTAGGGTGCGCGAGTCGTCATGGGAGTGCTGCGGTTGCTGGATGCATGACTCTACTACAGTCATGGATCTACGAGCACTTTCCGGATTTCAGACCCCACCCTCGGCCCCTACCATTGCACGCCGCTCAGCCACGTGCAGCGAGATGGGCCATCGACCACCACGCTACCACAGAGCAGCGCTTGGCCGCCATACGACATGCGCTGGACGAGATGACAGCCGACATGGTTAGTAAATAGTTATAAATGTCTTCTTCAAATATATTTTGATTTAAATTATTTTATATAAATTATTATTCATAATCTTTAACTACGTTTCAAAGGTTACTTGGATGCCTTACGGACGGGACGCCGTTTCGCGGACGCCGAGGACCCTGTACCGTGGACTTATTGCGTACAGGGACTACATCGAGCCGTACATGCCAGACCGATGCGTCCGCCAGATTGGGTATGTACAGTGGATTCCCTCGCGCTTCATCCGTCCGGGCCGGGACACCTACCGCGGATACTCAGGGAGATCATACGTGGTCCGACACGCCGTCGAGTATGCAGAGTCTGCGTGGGAGGAGTTCGGCACGGCTTCCATGGGTATTTCCCTAGCTGGCCGCCAGCGGACAGGTGGCGCTGTTCCTCGGAGTGCTGCGGTCGACGGCTACTTAGATTGGTTTCGTCCCCGATCACGTCCGCGCGTGCTTCCCCCGGATCCCCATGCTGCTATCGAGCCACCTCGACCACGTCGCGCGGCCTCAGAGTTTGTAAGTATTCATATTAATTAATGTAATATAGTTTATATGTTAAATTATGTTCAGAGGAATCTAATATATTGTTTATATGTTTGCAGTGGATGGGTCAGTATGGAGCGCTACATCATGCATTATTAGATGTAGTGCGGGAGAGCGTTCCTGATTTGTACGATCAGTTCGCACCTCGTACTGCAGAGCTAGAGGATGAGTTCGAGCGTTCCATATGATCTTTGGATTGGACTATTTTTGTATACATTTTCTGAATATTGTATTATTATTACGCTGATTATATTTTATTGTCTTCTTCATATATATGTTGTATTTTGTTACGTATATTTCTTCAAAACCCAAAATAAGTGGTGGTAGGCACAAGATAATAATAATAAAACATATGTCACATGGCAATAAACGTCCTATCCATCACGGAGTGCATTCCAAGCATTAATATTCATTAGACCCTACTTATATTGTTGTTGACTAAATCCTTCCAACTTTCCCCTAGTTTGAAACGTTGGAATCTGAAGTAACAATAACTCGGGAAATGAAAAAGAAGAAAAAATGGGGATACTGTGAAACAGATGCAGCATTAACTATGGAGTAGATTTGCTTATCAATGCATTAATATCCATCAATCAGAATAGACTCCTTTCAATAGACTCCTTACAATATACATCCTAGCCATCACGTAGTGCATTCCAAGCATTAAATCTAGCTTCTAAATTTTGTGGCCACTCACCTACACTTTCAGCATGACGCTGATGGTGCCAAACGAAGCTCAGCGGCGGGATAGGGCAGTCATCGACCACATCTACGCGTACATAATGATTCCCATTCACAAGGGCAAGCGCTATAACCCTTTCCGGTTGGGTGTCGCCAGTCGAGCAATACAAAGGTAGTACAGAATAATTTCCATCTGAACGAGTACGGTCAAACTGTATTACCAGTGCATTTGCATAAGTGGCGAGAGGGAACAAATCCGTAGGTGTAGCCATCCAATGCTGCTCACCACAATCAGTGCCTTCGAAAGTTATTCGCCTAAGTACCATGGCCACAAAATCACCATCGGCCGGACGCAGCTCCAATGCTTCGAAGACACCCCTATACCTGTCCGGGTGGCTCGTAATCTCTCCACTCAATGACCTGCGAGCTAACCTCCAATATTTCTCGTGGCCAAAAAGGTACGTAGAAATTACTCGGAAACCACAATGGCCATCCCCATCTACATCTGACCACCCTGTACAATAAGGCTGAAAAAATGCTGGCACACACTGAATGTCTCCACCAGACCCTGTTAAGTAATTATGTTACATTAAATAAACAAACCTTCATCATTTATTTAATTAATTGACTAAATTAAAGGGCGTATTTACATGTCCTTTAATGGAGACTCACCATCAAAACCTGTATGAATGCGGTGTGATCTACCTGTTGATCGACCAGATGACCCTGAACGGCACCTGCCACGCCGGCCACGTGTCGCTCTTTCTCGTGAGCTCCACTCGCGCATAACAGAATGATGTAATCTATTTGGTGGCCGCCCCCTTTGGGGTCCCGATGTACCTGGCTCTCCAACACTGGCCATGTCAGGGTACATCTGCTCTACGTACGCCCTATTCAACAGCCGGGCCAAAAAAGACGGACTGGTAGATACGGTGGGGACTACTTCCTCGTTGAAATACCTTAACAAACATATATATCAACTCCAAATATTTCTTCAAATCAAAAAAAAATTGTCAATTCAATTGCATAATATTAAATGTCATAATTGAAAAATGCACCTGATGTCCTCATCAATGTAATTCGCATCCCCATGTGATGGCACAATGGTCAGCCTCTTCCAAAACTCATGCACGTGTGGAAGTAAGGGATATTCAGGCAATGACTGTGCCTTGAATATGTCGCACGCACAGGGAATCCCACGTGTCACCTTGGGCACACATCCACATCGCTCAAGTACAAGGCCTCCCAACTTATCCTTCCGCCGAACTTCTTTCCTAACCAACTTCAAACAATGGTGTGACACGTACTTGTTCAAATAACAGTATGGATATCCCTGCATACTTGTTTGAGTCGTGGAGATGGAAGCCTCAAGGGAGCCTCTATAAAAATGTCAATTAAAAATAAAATTAATCGAAATATCTAAATAAATAGAAGCATACCAACAAATGAAATTCAAAGACAGTAAACAACATTTGCTATAAATAATTAAATAAGAAAACTAACCCGATGTGAGGGTACAAGTGGCTGAGGTGAGAGTCAATCTTTGTGAACAAAGTGTCAAGGGAATTGGTTGAAGAATTAAGCCAATCTTTCATAGCCGCATGCGAAGCCTCTACTCTATTAGTGGAAGTATTACCAAAGTGGAGAAATTGATTGGTCCAGGCTCGAACAAATTTCTCCTTGTGAATGAGCCATGTAGTCTCTAGATATTCAACAGCCAACGGCTCAAGGAGAGTGTACTTAACCTTGAAATTCTGCAATAAACGATTAAATTCCTCCACTGTCGGAGCCTTAATGATTTTCTTCCACCAATTGTCATGAATATCACATGCCAAATTTTTGTTCCTCCTCCCAACATTTTTTTCCAACCACGCGTTCACATCACGCCCAATATGCCACAAACATAACAAGTGATGTGAAGCGGGAAAATGAGCCTTAATCGGCTGTAACAAGCCCAACTCCCTATCTGTCACAATCACACTAGGTGACAAACTAGCCGGCAGCAAAAATCTCAAGTTCCTCATAACCCAGTCATATGTATCCTGTTTCTCATTCCTGACAATAGCAAATGCAATATTGAAATTCTTATTTGTAGGAGTCATACCTACCATCTCCACGACAGGCATTTGGTACTTGTTCGTCTTGTAGGTAGAATCAATCCCAACCACCCAATACCATCTGTTGAACATCTGGATTGATGTTGGATGTGCAAAGAACACATGTGTGATCTCATCTGTGTTCGCATCCTTCAGAATCTTCAGATAGTACTGCTTCTCCTCAGCCAAATGAATAAATTGCTGCCCAATATTCCTACCTTCCAATCCGGCGGTCTTCATCTCTCCTTTCAAATTGTACACAGATTTTATTGGTACCTGGGAATCGGGAAACTGTTTATTAACAGCTTCCCAAACACACTTTGGCTTTACATTCGAACGCAGCATAAATTCAGCAACAGCCTTTGAATCCTTTGTAAAATGGCTCAACTGTCTGTGACCATATGGATGCATTATGCCTGTAAATCACATGTAATTATAATAGCAATTAATACATACAACACATCAATCAACTTAATTAATATTATGCGAAAATAATGAAATACCAGTGTGGTTGTGAGTTGACGCTGCTCCTGGGTTTGTATAAACCTTGTGCCGTCCCAAATCAATCCGCTTACAAGTCAACCTAAAGGGGCAATTAGTGCCGCTCCTTCGTGTATTCTTCCGTCTAGCTGGGAGAGGGGCTTTGGCAGGATCTCTCCATCGCTTGCACGAGAAGTAGTACGTCGCAAATCCTTGGTTGCCTCCCCTCTTTGTAATCACAAACTTCAGCCTCTTAGCTATTTTCTGGCAATATTTCAAAGCCTTGCCAATAGTTCGAAACTCTCTGTCAATCTTGAAATATCCACTCAAATCTGCGCCAGGTTCAAGTTCCACCGGCTCCCCATGAGTATTATCCGCCTCATTGTCATCTACATCCTCATCTTCATCGTCATCCTCCTCTTCGTTCTCCGCCTCCTCATCATCATCATACAACTCATCCTCATCGTAATCATCATTGTCAGCCTGTAGATGAATACACAGATTAATTAAAATTACAGCACAGTTATGATTCTTGCAATAAAAAAAAACGCAACAGTTTGGAGTTTTTTAATGCATGAAACGCACCTTTTTTGCGTTTTTTCATATAAAAACGCTACAAATGTGCGTTTTCATCTGAAAAAACCCAAGAATGGTGCGTTTCAATCATTAAAAAACGCACCCAGATGTGGTTTCAGCAACCTAAAACGCAGAACTTTTTATATAATGCATGTCAAAAACGCAACACTTTTTATATAATGCATGTAAAAAACGCAACACTTTTTACATAAGGCATGTCAAAAACGCAACACTTTTCATATAATGCATGTCAAAAACGCAACACTTTTTATATAATGCATGTCGGAAACACTAAAAAGCGACTTTTTCTACAATCAGAAACGCTAAAAAGGGACGTTTGACCGCTTCCTAAACGTCATTTTAGCGTGTTTCGACATACAATATTTTTAAAAAAACTTATATAAGTTTAAGGTACGGAAACTTACCATATCGTGATGATTCGCTTGCTAAATATTCTTTCGCCGTCAATTGAATGATCCAACAATGTTTTTACGTTAAGAATTTATCTGGATTTGATTTTAGAATAGTTGTTGTGTATGAGTTTTTCATCCAATTCACATGAATGTATGTAAACGTTTTTTAACTTCTGTACATGGCAAAAACGCAGCATTTTAACGAGCGAACCATGGTGGAAACTTCACATTTTCACGTTTTTGACTGTAAAAAACGCAACATTTTAACGAGCGAACCATGGCGGAAACATTACATTTTTGCGTTTTTTTCATAAAGAAACGCATTCATTTGGCATTTTTTACATACAAAAACGCACCCGATTGGCGTTTTTTTAATATAAAAACGCAATTTATGGTACATTTTGTATGTCCAAAACGTTTTTTCATTGCGTTTTTTTGAGATTAAAACGCAATTTTCGCCCTTTTTTTGACATAAAATCTGTCAATTTTTTAGTTTTTTTGTTCATAAGGGTATTTTGGTCATTTTATTATTATTTTTATTTTTTTTTGTGATACAAATAGCAAATTCATGATACAAATAGCAAGTCCCAAGGCGAAATATGAATCTCCTAAGATAGCTGAGGGTACAGTAATAGAGGTTGAGAGGGAAGTAACATCAGGAATCGAGGATTCGAGTTCAGAAGAAGATGACAGTGCCGATACGGAAGCTGACAGCAGTGATTTGGAAAACGATTTAACTTTTGAAATTGGGAGTCAAGAAGTACCAGATCAGAACCTGTCAATGGTGATAGAGTGCACTGAGTAGTGTTCACAAGCTCAGGTCAGAGGGACAACAAACCACCAACAGCCAAAACAAAAAAGTCAAAGAAAGAGAAAACACCGCAGGGTAGGAAACGGACAAAAAAGAAAAAAATGGTGGAAAAAGGCCAGCTGAAAGTTGTAGATTGCCCTGCGTGGGAAAGCCTAGTCTGTGTTAGTTTTGAATGCAGAAAAGCTATGGCTTGTATCAAAAACTAATATTCACAGATGACATATCATTTTGTTTCAGTATAAATCTGTTCCTTTATATCATAGAACTAGATAACGGGGTGTCGACAAACACAGTAGATACCGTTATTGGTTAAAGTATTGATATATAAAAAGCATGCTCGTAACCGAGATAGTCTGAACATACTATCGGTATAGGTTATTGTGTGGTTTGGAAATTGGTTTATCTAGACTAGTTTAAATCACACAGATATGCCCGGGGCATATTGAGCACGACCAGTTTGGATAGAATTGACTTGTACTGATCGGCGTAGTCAATTCGGTCCTAGTATTCCGTCTCTCAATCCCGAGATTGGGACGGGCATGAGGGTTGGGTGTCGTATGCTTTGATTTGCCAAAGAGTGAGGTCAATTGAGGCCAATACCTCGGTAAGTTGGGTATGCGGTGTTTAGCTTCTTGCGTGCCGTTGCTAGTCGGAGGAATCCACGTACCGGTTCGCCGGGTTGATGGTGCTCCCGAGATGAGCTCGTAAGGTTATTATACTAAACCTGGCCAGTGAACTTTATGTTCAGTATAATAAAAGGTCGAGTGGTACTAATCTCGGAAACTAAGAAGTCGGTGAATTAATTTGTCAGTAAATTGATAAATCGATGAGCACTAGATCTTTAATGTGGGGAGATAGAAGAAATAATAATGGCGCGATGTAAAGTCGTTTTCGAGCGGTAGTTCCATAATTGGTCCGTTAGTGGTACGACCGATTATGCGTTTGACTAATCGACAAGGTAAATTAATTAATCCGAAGGGTTTAATTAATATTTGATCGACGAAGTGAATTTAGAAATTAATTCTATTTTGAATTAATTAATTCTAAGGGTTCGATTAAATTAAATTAACAAAGTGGATTAAATAAATTAATTTAAAAGGGTCGATTGGAGTTGATTAGTCGGGAAGACTTAGCGGTCAACGAAAGTCAAATTTTAAGACCTAACTCGAGAGCCCATTAGGTCTCCTTAGAAGCTCCTATAAATACAACATATTGGGCAGCAAGAAAACCCTAAGAGATGAAACTTGGCAGCCAAGTTAGGCTAGAAAGAGAAAGTTTGGTCTAGAGAGAGAACGTGTCTTCCTCGTCAAGTTTTCTCTCGAAGTCGACCAAGATAACTTTCTTCTTCCAAAGGGAACTCAGCCCATGAATTAATTTAGCAGCCCAGTCCTTTTCTTCAACAAAAACAGTCACCGTTTTGTTTTGCCCGAACAGTTTTTAAACTCAGCTGCTGATCGGAGTTTTAGAAGGAACAGCCCAGTGCTGATCGGTCTTCTTGTTCTTCCAGAAAAACCCAGCTGCTGGTCGGATTACTCCCTTAGATAGCTGCAGATCGGTTTTTCTTTTGAGCTGCTGGAATCGGGGTTTTCCTGGTTGTGAAGTCCGGCTACTGCCGTGACTGTGAAGTCCGGTTGCTGCTGCGGACTGGTGCCCAGAACCAACCAAGCTCCACGTTCGATCTTCCTAGAGGAGTGATCCGTGGGTTTAGTTGTCTAGATCGGGACTGGTTTAAGGTAGCTTCCGGCAGGAATTATTGCAGCGGAAAACTGGCAGCTTAGTGGAGTGAAGTCCGGCGGAAAGGGCAGCTTCAATTTTTCAAAGAAAAAAATCTGGGCAGCTTCAATTTGAGAAAGAAAATTCTGGGCAGCTTCAATTTTGTTAAAAAAAATTCTGGGCAGTTTATTTTTAAGAAAAAAATTCTGGGCAGCCTCAATTTGAGTTTCTTGAGAAGCAAGTTTCTTGGGTTTTCAGTCGAATTGCCGTGGGTAGCTCCGTAGACGATAGCCCACACTATCTCGGAGCGTGTATTGGAGAATTCTTCGGATTTCTTGTGGATTTCGCGCTAAAGAATTGGGTTTTCTTTTAGGCGAGGGACTTCGCTACAAAAGGTATAATCTTTAAGTTCCGCTTTAATTAAAGATTTAATTTTTTGTGTCCCGATTAATAAATTAAATAAGTATAAGCCTAGATCCGTTCATGGGTAAACTAATTTGAGCCTGAGCTTCGTCGAAAGCTTCCGATTCTGGAATGCATAGCACGAAAGTGAGGTTTTCGATTTAGCCCGGGCTTGTTCAGTTTTCCTTCAAATTGGTATCAGAGCGTTGGTTTCGGTCTTATACTTGTTTGATTTATTACACGGCTTTATTTTGGCATTAGTATTTTTTGTCGAAATGTATAAACAGGTGGTTATTGGTTTCCCGGCTATTATGGTAGAAATTTAATTTTCATTCATAAACCCCGGGACATGTCCGGGCTCGTTTTATTTTTGAATGGAAATTTCTGTAATAGTAATAACCACGAGCTGGAAGCCGTGTAGGATTAGAAAAATCTTGTAGTAGGATTTGATCTAATCATGTCGTCTTTAAATTCCTAGAAAAACGCCTTTGTATATAGGAATTTTTGTACTATGACGAAGACGTTATTTTGGGTAACTTATATTCGAGGGTTTTGGTTTATTGTAATTTTGGGTGATTCCTAATTACGGAATAAACCGAGAAAACCCGGGCGAATCGAGAGGAATCCAAATAACGAGTGGGAGCGACACGACGGGAAGTGTCACCGAGGCGTCAAGGAATCAACGATAGAGAAGGCCATAATAGTCGGGAAATTTTATTTTATTTAATTTCCCGTATTTATGATTTTTTCGTTGATTGTGTGATTTTCGTTTTATTTTGCATGAACGAAATTCAAACCAAAAGTTTTTTCAAAAGGTAATGTGCAATTAACTAAGGTAGATTATTCGCATATTAAAACTCCAACGGTTTTATGGGTGCGAATATCCATAGTTAAGATATTGCATGTTAAAACGTAAAACTCCTCAAACTTAATTATATTCGCAAGTTTTGGTTTAATCGTAATTTTGGGTGATTCCTAATTACGTGGGGTTTTGGTTTATCGTAATTTTGGGTGATTCTTAATTACGTAGAAAACCGAGAAAACCCGGATTTTGGTTTATCGTAATTTTTGGGTGATTCCTAATTACGTAGAAAACCGAAATGGAAAACCGAGAAAACTAGGGCGAATTGAAATTATTTTAAAAATCTAAGTGGGAGCGGGTTGGTTAATAGCCCCATGGCCTCCATTACGGGTTCATTGGCGATGTGGTTAAACGGCTTCCCCATCGGATGAGTTTTCAATCACAGATATCGCTGGAATGAATTTCTAAAGGGATGACTGTAGTGCGTTTAATTGGGAAAAGTTGCGACACCCTCGCCATCCGAGGCGCATTAGTACCCTAAGTAACAAACTTAGAAGTCACGTAATGGCATACACTTAGTGTACTGTTTATAGTATCCCTCCTATCGAGGTAACGCTATTTACGTGTACGGCTAAAATTATCGACTATTAATTTCATTGATCATAAGATCGTTGGTCAGATAATGAGATTAATGGACTTCGGTCCTTCTCGAACGAATGTGGGTTAGCGTAGACGTTCACCCATCGTGACCTGCGTTAATCCCGGTGGGAGAGATGTCGGTAGAAGATTATATTTCTTTTCTGAGGATTTTTCAATATTTTCGAAAAGTATACTGAGACATGTTTTTTCATTATTTTCAGTTGATATGTCGTTCAACCCGCTAGCTGTCATTTTTGAACCAAAAAAAACTCACGAGTCCAAACTATATTGACTGGAAACGTAACCTGGACATTGTCCTTACCGCTGAGGGTTACAAGTACGTGCTTACTGAGGAGTGTCCCCTTAAGCAGGGTAGCCAAGCAGTCAGCTATGAGGAAACTCATGAATGCTAGAATGGCTGAGGGCATTTCAGTGAGGGATCACGTGCTGGACATGATCAGTTGCATCAATGAGATCGAGGTACTGGGAGGTGATATTGATGGGGAGACCCAGGTCGATATCATTCTCCAGAGCTTGCCTCCCAGTTTTTGAGCAGTTTCGGTTGAACTATAATATGGGCAAGCTCTCATATTCACTCCCCGAGCTCATGACTACATTGGTGTCAGCCGAGGGCCTATTCGCTGAGAAGAAGCAAGCCTTTGCTACTGTTGGTCCCTCAGGTTCCTCTGCTGGGCCCAAAGCCAGGAAGCAAGAGAGGAAGAGAGGCCAGAAAGCAGGAACTAATCATGGACCCAAGGCAGGCATTGCCAAGAAGCAAAAGCCAAAAGGCAAATGTTTTAAGTATGGCAAAGCAGGACATCGGAAGAAGGATTGCCCAAAGCCTCGAGGTTAAAAGTAAATTTTCCCTAGTTACTGAGACGTGATTAGCGGCGATTACCACAGATACTTGGTGTGTGGATTCGGGAGCCACTGATCACGTTTGTAATTCTCTGCAGGGGTTCCAAGTGACCCGACTGCTTAGAGAGGGAGAGTTGCAGGTCTACCTTGGGGATACTACCAGAGTTTCTGTGGCTGCAGTGGGAGTTATTAGTCTTTATTTTTCAGACTCTATTTTACTTTTAAAGGATTGTCTTTATGTACCTAGTTTTCGAAAGAACTTGCTTTCGGTTTCGAAACTTGTTTTGGATGGTTATAAGTGTGTATTTTCTGACGGTTCGTTTTTTATAAGAAAATGCCAGAAACTTATATGTTCCGGTACATTGGTTGACAATCTGTTTTTAATCAAGACTTACTCCCCAGTTATGCAAAACACAGAAACTAGTAACTCATCACCGAATCATAGTAAGAGAAAGGAATCTTCCTCTTTGAATCAGACTTATCTTTGGCACCTGAGACTAGGTCATATCAACCTTAGTAGGATTCAAAGGTTGGTCAAGAGTGGGTCTTTGGACTTACTAGATATTGACAGCTATTCGACCTGTGAGTCCTGCTTGGAGGGTAAAATGACCAAGAGGCCTTTTAAGGCGAAGGGGTATAGGGCCAAGGAGGTTTTAGAGTTGATTCATTCTGACATGTGTGGACCTATGTAAGTTCAGGCTAGAGGTGGTGAATACCTCTCTAGTGAATTTAGGACCTTTTTGTCAGAGGAGGGTATTCAGACCCAGTTGTCTGCACCTGGCACACCCCAGCAGAATGGTGTAGCAGAGAGGAAGAACAGGTCTCTTATGGAGATGGTTAGATCGATGATGAGTTACAGTGAGTGGTCTACCTCATTTTGGGGTTACGCCTTAGACACAACATGTTTTATCCTCAACCTTGTGCCATCTAAGTCTGTGCCTACGACCCCAGTAGAGTTGTGGAGTGGGCGCAAGCCTAGTCTGAGACATCTCAGGATTTGGGGTTGTCCAGCACATGTGCTCGAGGCAGATGCAGGCAAGTTAGAGGCGAGATCTAAGGTTATGCTGTTTGTAGGCTACCCCAAAGGAACGAGAGGTGGTTTATTTTATAGTCCTCAGGATCAGAAGGTGGTGGTCAGCACCAATGCCAGATTTCTTGAGGAGGACTATATTTCAGATCACAAGTCAAGCAGCAAGGTAGTATTGGAAGAGCTTAGAAGTCAGTCCATTATTCCAGATGCACACGTACAGGAAGATACACCACAGGAGACTGCACACACTATCACAGATGATGCTCTTACACAGGCTGCGCCTCGTTGTAGTGGGAGGGTTGTGAGACAACCCGAGAGGTACATGGGTTTGGGTGAGTCTTCGGACTTTATCCCTGGTGCTCGTGAACTAGACCCAGTTAACTACAATGAGGTTCTTCAGGATAGAGATGCAAGCATCCAGATCTTGGAACATCCGTTTTGACGAGGTTATCCAGTCCTATGGATTCACTCGGTGTCCGGATGAGCAGTGTGTTTATAGCAGGCGTGATGGTGATATAGTGGTGTTCCTCGTACTTTACGTAGATGACATTCTTCTTATTGGCAACAGTAAGAAGGTGTTGTCAGACGTAAAGGCATGGCTGTTCAGGCAATTCGATATGAAGGATTTGGGAGAGGCTGGACATATCCTTGGGATCAAGATTATTCAAGATTGTAGGAGACGTTCTCTAACTCTCTCTCAGGCATCCTACATAGACACGATTCTGGCCCGTTTTAACATGCAGAACTCCAAGAAGGGTTCACTACCTTTCAGGCATGGAGTGCATTTGTCTAAGGAGCAGTGTCCTAAGACTGCTGAGGAGATAGATGCCATGAAGGCGGTACCCTATGCTTCTGCAGTGGGTAGCCTCATGTATGCTATGTTGTGCACGAGGCCTGATATTTGCTTTGCCGTTGGCATGGTTAGCAGATATCAGAGTAACCCTGGGAAGGCTCACTGGGAGGCAGTAAAATGCATTCTCAAGTACTTGCGCAGGACGAGAGATTGTGTCCTAGTTTATAGAGCGCAGGAGCTTGTACCATTGGGTTACACAGATTCGGACTTTCAAGGTGATTTGGACAGGAGTAAGTCTACCTCTGGGTTTGTGTTTACTCTAGGAGGTGGAGCCACAATATGGAAGAGTGTCAAGCAGAAATGCGTGGCGGACTCTACCATGGAGGCCGAGTACGTTGCCGCTTCAGAGGCAGCGAAAGAGGCTGTGTGGCTCAGGAACTTCCGGATGGACTCAGATATGGTTCCTGAGTTGCCTAGGTCTATCACAGTTTATTGTGATAACATAGTGCAGTTGCTAACTCGAGGGAACCACGAGCTCATAAGGCGAGTAAACACATAGAGCGCAAGTACCACCTGATACGAGAGATCGTAAAGAGGGGAGACGTGACCGTGGCCAAGATAGTATCAGATTACAACCATGCAGATCCTTTCACAAAGCCATTGACCCTAAAGGTCTTTGAGAGGCATGTGGAGGGCATGGGAGTCAGATTCTTGAGGGAGCCATGTTAGTGAGCTTAAAGGTGTTCTGGAGATTTCATTATGACAGCAGTGTAATAGCGGGTTGGACAGTTTTTGTACTTCTTAGCATAGCTTTGAGTATTAGTGGGAGATTGTTAGTTTTGAATACAGAAAAGCTATGGCTTGTATCAAAAACTAATATCCACAGATGACATATCATTTTGTTTCAGTATAAATCTGTTCCTTTATATCATAGAACTAGATAACGGGGTGTCGACAAACACAGTAGATACCGTTATTGGTTAAAGTATTGATATATAAAAAGCATGCTCGTAACCGAGATAGTTTGAACATACTATCGGTATAGGTTATTGTGTGGTTTGGAAATTGGTTTATCTAGACTAGTTTAAATCACACAGATATGCCCGGGGCATATTGAGCACGACCAGTTTGGATAGAATTGACTTGTACTGATCGGCGTAGTCAATTCGGTCCTAGTATTCCGTCTCTCAATCCCGAGATTGGAACGGGCGTGAGGGTTGGGTGTCGTATGCTTTGATTTGCCAAAGAGTGAGGTCAATTGAGGCCAATACCTCGGTAAGTTGGGTATGCGGTGTTTAGCTTCTTGCGTGCCGTTGCTAGTCGGAGGAATCCACGTACCGGTTCGCCGGGTTGATGGTGCTCCCGAGATGAGCTCGTAAGGTTATTATACTAAACCTGGCCAGTGAACTTTATGTTCAGTATAATAAAAGGTCGAGTGGTACTAATCTCGGAAACTAAGAAGTCGGTGAATTAATTTGTCAGTAAATTGATAAATCGACGAGCACTAGATCTTTAATGTGGGGAGATAGAAGAAATAATAATGGCGCGATGTAAAGTCGTTTTCGAGCGGTAGTTCCATAATTGGTCCGTTAGTGGTACGACCGATTATGCGTTTGACTAATCGACAAGGTAAATTAATTAATCCGAAGGGTTTAATTAATATTTGATCGACGAAGTGAATTTAGAAATTAATTCTATTTTGAATTAATTAATTCTAAGGGTTCGATTAAATTAAATTAACAAAGTGGATTAAATAAATTAATTTAAAAGGGTCGATTGGAGTTGATTAGTCGGGAAGACTTAGCGGTCAACGAAAGTCAAATTTTAAGACCTAACTCGAGAGCCCATTAGGTCTCCTTAGAAGCTCCTATAAATACAACATATTGGGCAGCAAGAAAACCCTAAGAGATGAAACTTGGCAGCCAAGTTAGGCTAGAAAGAGAAAGTTTGGTCTAGAGAGAGAACGTGTCTTCCTCGTCAAGTTTTCTCTCGAAGTCGACCAAGATAACTTTCTTCTTCCAAAGGGAACTCAGCCCATGAATTAATTTAGCAGCCCAGTCCTTTTCTTCAACAAAAACAGTCACCGTTTTGTTTTGCCCGAACAGTTTTTAAACTCAGCTGCTGATCGGAGTTTTAGAAGGAACAGCCCAGTGCTGATCGGTCTTCTTGTTCTTCCAGAAAAACCCAGCTGCTGGTCGGATTACTCCCTTAGATAGCTGCAGATCGGTTTTTCTTTTGAGCTGCTGGAATCGGGGTTTTCCTGGTTGTGAAGTCCGGCTACTGCCGTGACTGTGAAGTCCGGTTGCTGCTGCGGACTGGTGCCCAGAACCAACCAAGCTCCACGTTCGATCTTCCTAGAGGAGTGATCCGTGGGTTTAGTTGTCTAGATCGGGACTGGTTTAAGGTAGCTTCCGGCAGGAATTATTGCAGCGGAAAACTGGCAGCTTAGTGGAGTGAAGTCCGGCGGAAAGGGCAGCTTCAATTTTTCAAAGAAAAAAATCTGGGCAGCTTCAATTTGAGAAAGAAAATTCTGGGCAGCTTCAATTTTGTTAAAAAAAATTCTGGGCAGTTTATTTTTGAGAAAAAAATTCTGGGCAGCCTCAATTTGAGTTTCTTGAGAAGCAAGTTTCTTGGGTTTTCAGTCGAATTGCCGTGGGTAGCTCCGTAGACGATAGCCCACACTATCTCGGAGCGTGTATTGGAGAATTCTTCGGATTTCTTGTGGATTTCGCGCTAAAGAATTGGGTTTTCTTTTAGGCGAGGGACTTCGCTACAAAAGGTATAATCTTTAAGTTCCGCTTTAATTAAAGATTTAATTTTTTGTGTCCCGATTAATAAATTAAATAAGTATAAGCCTAGATCCGTTCATGGGTAAACTAATTTGAGCCTGAGCTTCGTCGAAAGCTTCCGATTCTGGAATGCATAGCGCGAAAGTGAGGTTTTCGATTTAGCCCGGGCTTGTTCAGTTTTCCTTCAGTCTGTATGTCTGAGAACTGTGCACTCGTTTGTGTTTGAGATAAAAGGATCCTGGAGGGATCCTGAAAAATGCAAGAATTAGGAGTCGAGCTGAAGACTGCAAATACAGCGTTTTCGAGAGGCACCCCAACAATAAGCAATTATTTCTCTTCTTTGTTTTTAACTATCTTAGTATTTCATCTTGCAAGTTTCAGTAGTTTCATAGCTTCATACCGATAAATGGTAGTGATCCGAGTGATTGTTTTGCAAGAACTTAGTAGAAGGGAAAGAGTGCTGACGTGACTAAAAAATATACCTTTTTATGACCCAAAATCATGCACATTTAGCTTACTTTTAGTTGGTTTTCAATAATTATGATATCTTTTATGAACATTCAATGCCTTTATAGTTGGATTTGCATAATCTTGTAGTAAAAAGCTATTTTGGAGATTTTTGAAGAAACTTAAAGACTTTTGCTGGAAAAAGGAAGAAAACACGAAGAATTGAAGCTTAAAGAGAAGAATTTAGAAAAATCACAAAGAGCTGAAAATATCGAGATCGGCGACACAGGCACTGGCGCCTGTACGCCGACTGAAGGAATTATCTGCCCGGGTTCGATAAAAATTCTCACTTTCGTGCTATGCATTCAAGAACTGGAGATTCTTAACCGAACCCAAACGCTAATGTAATACGATTCAAACCCTTTTGAAATACCACACGACCACCGGATCGTAGATTTACTTTATTTGAATTTATCACACAATAATATAACGATAACTAATAAAGCAGAAATATAGAAATCGACCTCTTGAACCATGTTCCTATTAGTTTTGAATACAGAAAAGTTATGCTTGTATCAAAAACTAATATCCACAGTTGACATATCAGTTTGTTTCGGTATAAATTTGTTCCTTTATATCATAGAACTAGATAATGGGGTGTGGAAAGACACAGTAGATACCGTTATTGGTTAAAGTATTGATATATTAAAAGTATGCTAGTAACGAGATAGTCTGAACATACTATCGGTATAGGTTATCGTGTGGTTTGGAAATTAGTTTATCAACACTAGTTTAAATCATACGGATATGCCCGGGGCATATTGAGCACGACCAGTTTGGATAGAATTGACTTATACTGATCGGCGTAGTCAATTCGGTCCTAGTATTCCGTCTCTCAATCCCGAGATTGGGACGGGCGTGAAGGTTGGATATCGTATGTTTTGATTTGCCAAAGAGTGCGGTCAATTTAGGCCTATACCTCGATAGGTTGGGTATGTGGTGTTTAGCTTTTTACGTGCCGTTGCTAGTCGGAGGAATCCACGTACCGGTTCGCCGGGTTGATGGTGCTCCCGAGATGAGCTCGTAAAGTATATTATACTAAACCTGGCCGGTGAACTTTATGTTTGGTATAATAAAGGATGAGTGGTACTAATCTCGGAAACCAAGAAGTCGGTGAATTAATTTGTCAACAAATTGATAAACCGATGAGCACTAGATCTTTAATGTGGGGAGATAGAATAAAATATAATGGCGCGATGTAAAGTCGTTTTCGAGCAGTAGTTCCATAATTAGTCCGTTAGTGGTACGACTGATTATGCATTTGACTAATCGATAAGGTGAATTAATTAATCCTAAAGGTTTAATTAATATTTAATCGACAAAGTGAATTAAGAAATTAATTCTATTTGAATTAATTAATTCTAAGGGTTCGATTAAATTAAATTAACAAAGTGGGTTAAGAAATTAATTCTAATGGGTCGATTGGAGTTGATTAGTCGGGAAAGACTTAGTGGTCAACGAAAGTCAAATTAAAAGGCCTAACTCCAGAGCCCATTAGGTCTCCATTAGAGCTCCTATAAATAGAAGACTTGAAGCCCAAGAAAACCAAAGGAAGTGTTGCAAGACAATTTTTCTTGCTTTCTTGAGTGAGAAGGTTTAAGAGAGAATTTTTCTTCAAGAATTTTTTCTCAAAAACAAACCAGATTTCTCACTTGCTCTTGAATGGATTCAAATCAAAGATCACAGCTTTACATTTGGGTTTTCATTCTGCCCAGTTCTTCTTCTCTCGCGCAAAGGGGCTGCCACGCAAAACTGCTGTCCAGTTTTTTTTTTCTTCTCTCGCACAAAGGGGCTGCATCGGGTTTTCATGGATTTCTGGCGCCAGGTTTTTGCTGCTGTCCAGTGTGTTTGATTCGGCCTGGGCTTCGTTGATCTCTTCTTGGTGATCCGAAGTTTGGGCTGTCTAGATCACGACTGGGCAGTTCGAATTCCTGCTGTCGGAGTGGTGTTTATATTTAAAGGCAGCAGTTTTTGGGCAGCAGCAGCAAGATTTTTGTGGGTTGAGTTTTGTGATGAGTTTTTGGTTTGTTTGAGTCCTGTTTTAGAGAGATTTCCTTGTGGGCTAAGCAAGTAGACTTCGATAGATTATTGCCCACGCAATATTCAAAGTTTCTACGGAGTAATCTAGTGGATTTCTTTTGGAATCGCTATCAAAGATTGGATTTTTCTTTAGGCAAGGGACTTCGCTACAAAAAGTAGAATCTTTAATATTCCGCTTTAATTAAAGATTTAATTTTTTGTGTCCCGATTAATATATTAAATAAGTATAAGCTAAGATCCGTTCATGGGTAAACTAATTTGAGCCTGAGCTTGGTCGAAAGCTTCCGATTCTGGAATGCATTGCACGAAAGTGAGGTTTTTGATTTAGCCCGGGCTTGTTCAGTTTTCCTTCAAATTGGTATCAGAGCGTTGGTTTAGGACTTATACTTGTTTGATTTATTACACGGCTTTATTTTGGCATTATTATTTTTGTCGAAATGCTTAAACAGGTGGTTATTGATTTCCCGACTATTATGGTAGAAATTTAATTTTCATTCACTAACCCCGGGACATGTCCGGGCTTGTTTTATTTTTGAATGGAAATATCTGTAATAGTAATAACCACGAGCTGGAAGCCTGTAGAATTAGAAAAATCTTGTAGTAGGATTTGATCTAATCATGTCGTCTTTAAATTCCTAGAAAAACGCCTTTTGTATATAGGAATTTATGTACTATGACGAAGACGTTATTTTGGGTAACTTATATTCGCGGGTTTTGGTTTCTCATAATTTTGGGTGATTCCTAATTACGAAGTAAATCGAGAAAACCCAGGCGAATCGAGAGAAATCCAAATAACGAGTGGGAGCGACATGACGGGACGTGTCACCGAGGCGTCAAGGAATCAACGATAGAGAAGGCCAGAATAGTCAGGAAATTTTATTTGTTTAATTTCCCGTATTTATGTCTTTTCGTTGATTGTGTGATTTTCATTTTATTTTGCATTAACGAAAACCAAACTAAAAATGTTTTTTAAAAAAGGTAATGTGCAATTAACTAAGGTAGATTATTCGCATATTAATACTCCAACGGTTTTATGGGTGCGAATATCCATAGTTAAGATATTGCATGTTAAAACGTAAAAATCCTCAAACTTAAAAATCTAAGTGGGAGCGGGTTGGTAAATATTCCCATGGCCTCCATTGCGGGTTCATTGGTGATGTGGTTAAACTTGCGTGCTGGCTTAGACCTTCCTCCCTATCGGATGAGTTTTCAACCGCGGATATCACCGGAATGAATTTCTAAAGGGATGACTATAGTGAGTTTAATTGGAGAAAGTTGCGACACCCTCGCCATTCGAGCCGCATTAGTATCCTAAGTAACAAACTTAGAAGTCAAGTAATGGCATACACTTAGTGTACCATTTTTAGTATCCCTCCCATCGAGGTTACGCTATTTTCGGGTACGGCTAAAATTATCGACTATTAATTTCATTATCTGAATTTCATTGATCATAAGATCGTTGGTCAGATAATGAAATTAATGAACTTCGGTTCTTCTCAAACGAATGTGGGTTAGCGTAGACGATCACCTATCGTGACATACGTTAATCCCGGTGTGAGAGATGTCGGTAGAAGATTATATTGGGTTTTTAGAGGATTTTCAATATTTTCAAAAAAGTATACTGAAACTTGAATTGTTTATTTTCAGTTGATATGTCGTTCAACCCGTTAGCTGTCATTCTGAACCAAAACAAACTCACCGGTCCAAACTATATTGACTGGAAACGTAACCTGGACATTGTCCTTACCGCTGAGGGTTACAAGTATGTGCTTACTGAGGAGTGTCCCCCTAAGCCCAGCGATGATGCCACCCCTGAGCAGCGAGAGCCATATACGAGGTGGCAGAAGGCTGTTAAGATGACCAGGTGCTACATCTTGACTTCTATGTCAAGTGTATTACATCACCAGCATCAGCAGATGACCTCAGCCTACGATATGATGCTCAACCTCAGGGAGATGTTTAGACATCAGGGCAGGGCAGCCAAGCAGTCAGCTATGAGGAAACTCATGAATGCTAAGATGGCTGAGGGCACTTCAGTGAGAGATCACGTGCTGGAAATAATTGGTTCCATCAATGAGATCGAGGTATTGGGAGGTGATATTGATGGGGAAACCCAGGTCGATATCATTCTCCAGAGCTTGCCTCCCAGTTTTGAGCAGTTTCCATTGAACTATAATATGGGGAATCTCTCATATACATTTTCTGAGCTCATGACTGCATTGGTGTCTGCTGAGAGACTATTCGCAGAGAAAAAGCAAGCCTTGGCTACTGTTTGTCCCTCAGGTTCCTCTGCTGGGCCCAAAGCCAGGAAGCAAAAGAGGAAGAGAGGCCAGAAAGCAAGAGCTAATCATGGACCCAAGGCGGGTATTGCGAAGAAGCAGAAGCCAAAAGGCAAATGCTTTAGATGTGGCAAAGCAGGACATTGGAGAAGGACTGCCCAAAGCCTCGAGGTATGTGTAAATTTTCCCTAGTCACTGAGACGTGTTTAGCGGCGATTCCCACATATACTTGGTGTGTGGATTCGGGAGCCACTGATCACGTTTATAATTCTTTGCAGGGGTTCCAAGTGACCCAGCTGCTTAGAGAGGGAGAGTTGCAGGTCTACCTTGGGGATACTATCAGAGTTTCTGTTGCTGCAGTGGGAGATGTTTGTCTTTATTTTTCAGACTCTACTTTATTGTTGAGAGATTGTCTTTATGTACCCAGTTTTCGTAAAAACTTACTTTCAGTTTCTAAACTTGTTTTGGATGGTTATAAGTGTGTTTTTTCTGATAGATCTATATTTATTAGAAAAGGCCAGAAACTTATATGTTCCGGTACATTGGTTGACAATTTGTTTTTAATTAAGACATACTCCCCAGTAATGCAAAACACAGAAACTAGTAGCTCATCACCGAATCATAATAAGAGAAAAGAGTCTTCCCCTTTGAATCAGACTTATCTTTGGCACCTGAGACTCGGTCACATCAACCTTAGTAGGATTCAAAGGTTGGTCAAGAGTGGGTATTTGGACTTACTAGATATTGACAGCTATTCGACCTGTGAGTCCTGCTTAGAGGGTAAAATGACCAAGAGGCCTTTAAATGCAAAGGGGTATAGGGCCAATGAGGTTTTAGAGCTGATTCATTCTGACGTGTGTGGGCCTATATCAGTTCAGGCTAGAGGTGGTTATGAGTATTTCGTGACTTTCACGGATGATTACTCTAGATATGGATACATATACCTGATGCGCCACAAGTCTGAATGCTTTGGCAAGTTCAGAGAATTCAAGGCAGAGGTGGAGAACCATCTGGGTAAGAGTATCAAGGCCTTGCGATCTGATCGCGGTGGCTAATACCACTCTAGTGAATTTAGATCCTATTTGTCAGAGGAGGGTATTCAGACCCAGTTGTCTGCACCTGGCACACCCCAGCAGAATGGTGTAGCAGAGAGGAGGAACAGGACTCTTATGGAGATGGTTAGATCGATGATGAGTTACAGTGAGTTGCTTATCTCGTTTTGGGGTTATGCCTTGGAGACGACATGTTTTATCCTCAACCTTGTGCCATCTAAGTCTGTGCTTTCGACCCCATCAGAGTTGTGGAATGGGCGAAAGCCTAGTCTGAGACATCTCAGAATATGGGGTTATCTAGCACATGTGCTCGAGGCAGATGCAGACGAGTTAGAGGCGAGATCCAAGGCTATGCTGTTTATAGGCTACCCCAAAGGAACGAGAGGTGGTTTATTTTATAGTTCTCAGGATCAGAAGGTGGTGATCAGCACCAATGCCAGATTTCTTGAGGAGGTCTATATTTTAGATGATGCTCTTACACAGGCTGCGCCTCATCGTAGTGGGAGGGTTGTGAGACAGCCCAAGAGGTACATGGGATTGGGTGAGTCTTCTGACTTTATCCCTGGTGCTCATGAACCGGACCCATTTAACTACAATGAGGCTCTCCAGGATAAAGATGCAGATTCTTGGCAGAGAGCGATGATTGCTGAGATGGGTTCTATGGACTCAAATTAAGTATGGGAGCTGGTAGACCTTCTTGATGGGTTTAGGCCTATTGAGTGCAAATGGGTTTACAAGCGAAAGAGAGGATCTGACGGGAGGGTTGAGACCTTCAAGGCTAGGCTTGTGGTGAAGGGGTATACTCAGAAAGAAAGGATCGATTATGAGGAGACCTTTTCCCCTGTAGCTATGCTTAAGTCAATCCGGATTCTCTTGGCCATAGCTGCTCACATGGATTATGAGATTTGGCAGATGGACGTCAAGACAGCTTTCCTTAATGGAAGTCTTGAGGAGACCATCTTTATGCAGCAACCAGAGGGCTTCATTGTTAAGGGCCAAGAGCACAAGGTATGCAGGCTTAGGAGGTCCATTTATGGACTTAAGCAAGCATCCAGATCTTGGAACATCTGTTTTGATGAGGTTATCCAGTCCTATGGATTCACTCAGTGTCCGGATGAGCAGTGTGTTTATCGCAGGCGTGATGGTGATATGGTGGTGTTCCTCGTACTTTACGTAGATGACATTCTTCTTATTGGCAACAGTAAGAAGGTGTTGTCAGACGTAAAGGCATGGCTGTCCAGACAATTCGATATGAAGGATTTGGGAGAGGCTGGACATATCCTTGGGATTAAGATTATTAGAGATCATAGGAGACGTTCTCTGACTCTCTCTCAGGCATCCTACATAGACACGATTCTGGCCCGTTTTAACATGCAGAACTCCAAGAAGGGTTCACTACCTTTCAGGCATGAAGTGCATTTGTCTAAGGAGCAGTGTCCTAAGACTGCTGAGGAGATAGATGCCATGAAGGCGGTACCCTATGCTTCTGCAGTGGGTAGCCTCATGTATGCTATGTTGTGTACGAGGCCTGCTATTTGCTTTGCCGTTGGCATGGTTAGCAGATATCAGAGTAACCCTGGGAAGGCTCACTGGGAGGTAGTAAAATGCACTCTCAAGTACTTGCGCAGGACGAGAGATTATGTCCTAGTTTATAGAGCGCAGGAGCTTGTACCATTGGGTTACACAGATTCAGACTTTCAAGGTGATTTGGACAAGAGTAAGTCTACCTCTGGGTTTGTGTTTACTGTAGGAGGTGGAGCCATAGTATGGAGGAGTGTCAAGCAGAAATGCGTGGCGGACTCCACCATGGAGGCTGAGTACATTGCCGCTTCAGAGGCAGCGAAAGAGGCTATATGGCTCAGGAGCTTCCTGATGGACTTAGATGTGGTTCCTGAGTTGCCTAGGTCTATCATAGTCTATTGTGATAACAATGGTGCAGTTGCTAACTCAAGGGAACCACGAGCCCATAAGGCGAGTAAACACATAGAGCGCAAGTACCACCTGATACGAGAGATCGTAAAGAGGGAAGACGTGATCGTGGCCAAGATAGCATCAGATGACAACCTTACAGATCATTTCACCAAGCCATTGACCCCAAAGGTCTTTAAGAGACATGTGGAGGGCATGGGAGTCAGATTCTTGAGGGAGCCATGTGAGTGAGCTTAAAGGTGTTCTGGAGATTTCATTATGACAGCAGTGTAATAGCGGGTTGGACAGTTTTTTGTACTTCTTAGCATAGCTTTGAGTATTAGTGGGAGATTGTTAGTTTTGAATACAGAAAAGCTATGGCTTGTATCAAAAACTAATATCCACAGTTGACATATCATTTTATTTCGGTATAAATTTGTTCCTTTATATCATAGAACTAGATAACGGGGTGTGGAAAGACACAGTAGGTACCGTTATTGGTTAAAGTATTGATATATTAAAAGTATGCTAGTAACCGAGATAGTCTGAACATACTATCGGTATAGGTTATCGTGTGGTTTGGAAATTAGTTTATCAACACTAGTTTAAATCATACGGATATGCCCGGGGCATATTGAGACTACCAGTTTGGATAGAATTGACTTATACTGATCGGCGTAGTCAATTCGGTCCCAGTATTCCGTCTCTCAATCCCGAGATTGGGACGGGTGTGAAGGTTGGATATCGTATGCTTTGATTTGCCAAAGAGTGCGGTCAATTTAGGCCTATACCTCGATAGGTTGGGTATGTGGTGTTTAGCTTTTTATGTGCCGTTTTGCTAGTCGGAGGAATCCACGTACCGGTTCGCCGGGTTGATGGTGCTCCCGAGATGAGCTCGTAAAGTATATTATACTAAACCCGGCCGGTGAACTTTATGTTCGGTATAATAAAAGGATGAGTGGTACTAATCTCGGAAACCAAGAAGTCGGTGAATTAATTTGTCAGCAAATTGATAAACCGATGAGCACTAGATCTTTAATGTGGGGAGATAGAATAAAATATAATGGCGTGATGTAAATTCGTTTTCGACCGGTAGTTCCATAATTAGTCCGTTAGTGGTACGACTGATTATGCATTTGACTAATCGATAAGGTGAATTAATTAATCCTAAAGGTTTAATTAATATTTAATCGACAAAGTGAATTAAGAAATTAATTCTATTTGAATTAATTAATTCTAAGGGTTCGATTAAATTAAATTAACAAAGTGGGTTAAGAAATTAATTCTAATGGGTCGATTGGAGTTGATTAGTCGGGAAAGACTTAGTGGTCAACGAAAGTCAAATTAAAAGGCCTAACTCGAGAGCCCATTAGGTCTCCATTAGAGCTCCTATAAATAGAAGACTTGAAGCCCAAGAAAACCTAAGGAAGTGTTGCAAGACAATTTTTCTTGCTTTCTTGAGTGAGAAGGTTTAAGAGAGAATTTTTCTTCAAGAATTTTTTCTCAAAAACAAACCAGATTTCTCACTTGCTCTTGACTGGATTCAAATCAAAGATCACAGCTTTACATTTGGGTTTTCATTCTGCCCAGTTCTTCTTCTCTCGCGCAAAGGCACGCAAAACTGCTGTCCAGTTTTTTTTTCTTCTGTCGCACAAAGGGGCTGCAGCGGGTTTTCATGGATTTCTGGCACCGGGTTTTTGCTGCTATCCAGTGTGTTTGATTCGGCCTGGGCTTCGTTGATCTCTTCTTGGTGATTCGAAGTTTGGGCTGTCTAGATCACGACTGGGCAGTTCGAATTCCTGCTGTAGGAGTGGTGTTTATATTTAAAGGCAGCAGCTTTTGGGCAGCAGCAGCAGGATTTTTGTGGGTTGAGTTTTGTGATCAGTTTTTGGTTTGTTTGAGTCCAGTTTTAGAGAGATTTCCTTGTGGGCTAAGCAAGTAGACTTCGATAGATTATTGCCCACGCAATATTCAAAGTTTCTACGGAGTAATCTAGCGGATTTCTTTTGGAATCGCTATCAAAGATTGGATTTTTCTTTAGGCAAGGGACTTCGCTACAAAAGGTAGAATCTTTAATATTCCGCTTTAATTAAAGATTATATTTTTTGTGTCCCGATTAATAAATTAAATAAGTATAAGCTAAGATCCGTTCATGGGTAAACTAATTTGAGCCTGAGCTTCGTCGAAAGCTTCCGATTCTGGAATGCATTGCACGAAAGTGATGTTTTCGATTTAGCCCGGGCTTGTTCAGTTTTCCTTCAGTTCCTTAAATAATCGCTTGTATGACTCTTAGATAGATCCGTACGTTGTGTAGACAATGAACCAACGAACCAATTGAATCAGCAAAACAAGAAAACTTGCCAAAATTCCCCAAAAGCTGTCGTCATCTGAAAATCTGCACCGCAGTCGGAGAGAAGACCACCGCTGCCAATCCGATCTCATGCGCTAGCCCCAGGAAACCAAGTTTCGCCGCCGCAGATCAGATTTCGTGCACACACACTGAGGTGAGAAGAACTTGAAGAATTTCTCTTTCTTTTTTCTCACTCTAGTTTTCTCTCTGTAGTTTCAAGAATTATGAAACTTGTGAATTGTGTGTCTTGTTATTACTAATCTCTTGTCTATTTATAGAGTTACAAGGGAGACCTTAAGTGGGCTTCTGTTAAGCCTTCTTGTTGGGCTTTGGTTTTAGTAGTTTTCAAATCTCAATTAGATTACCTAATTGTTGGATTTCCTAATCTTAATTGAACTTAAATAAATAAATAAATAAATAATTAACTAATTCCACCTTGTCAATTGACCGATTGACTATTAGGATTAATTAATTAAATAATTAATTCTACTTTATCAATTAACCCAACACATAATTAATCGTACCACTAATGGATTAATTATAGATTTACCACTTAAACCAAAAATGTTTCCGAAACCACTAAATTAATTATTGTTTATTCTCTCCACATAAAAGATATAGTGCTCGTCAATTTGTTAATTTACTGATAAATTAATTTATCAACTTCTTATAATATGAGATTAGTACCACTCGACCTTATTATTATACCAGACATAAATTTATCGGCCGGGTTTAGTATAATAAACATTTCAAGCTCATATCGAGAGCACCATCAACCCGAACACACAAGCAATGACACACTAAGCAATCAAACGCGCGCACCTAACCTACTAAGAATATTGGCCTCAAGTGACCTCACTCTTTGGCAGATCAAAGTACACTATGTTTAATCCTCATGCCCGTTCAAGTCTAGAGATTAAGAGATTGAAGACTAGGATCAAATAGTCTATTAAAACAGTATAAGACAATTCAATCCAAACTGGTTATGCTCAATATGTCCCGAACATATCTATATGATTCAATTAGTTTAGACAAAGTAATCTCAGAATCACATAATGACTTAAACCGACAATATGTCCAAACTGCCTCAGTCACGAGCCTAATTTATATATCATGACTTTAACCAATGATGAGATCTACTGTATTACACCCGACACCTCATCATCTAGTCATTAGATATAAGTAGAAAACATATGTAAAACATAAGGCATATAACTGAAACATTTAACTCGATATATAAAATCGGGAAATAGTTTTTCATACAAGCAAAACTTTCAGTATTTAAAACTAACACCGCCGACCTCGGCGTTGAAAGATTATTTGCCCTGGTCTGGTAAAAAATTCACTTTTGTGCTATGCATTCCAGAATCAGAATTCTTGACTAGGCCTAAGCTCTAGCACAATCGCTATTCCAATCCTTGCTTGAAATAACATTGCACAGGATCTTAGCTTATACTTGTTTGATTTGCCATGCAATAATTAATTCCTAATTAAAGTGGAAGTTTAAGAATTACTTCTTGAAGCGTGTACTTAGGCGTTTCTCTTGTATGACTCAAGACTTTGATCGTACGTTGTGTGGGCAACGATCTATCGAACAATTGATTAGCAATCATCACAAAAAATATCTCACGGGAAAAAATCCAGCAGTTCATCGCCGCCGAAATTTTGCACCGCCGCTCACCGCCGGTTCAACCTTGCCGCCACCGCCCGGAGTTAGTACTGCCCGGCCGCCGCCTGAGGTGAGAACCTGCCGCCTGAGAGAATTGACTTCGAGGGAGAAACTTGTTTTCTCTCTCTAAATTCTCCCTCTAGTTTTCTTGTCTTAAAAACTTATGAATTGTGTGTTGTGAACTGCTAATCTCTTGTCTATTTGTAGAGTTACAAGAGAGACCCCAAGTTGGTTTAGGATTGGCCTTCCTAATGGGTTTAGATAATTAATTAGTTTTCAAATCCAATTAGGTCACCAAATCTAATAGGATTTCCTAATCTCTAGGATTTCCTAATTCTAATTGAACTTTAAAATTTAATTAATTAATTAATTTTTTTAAATACTTAGTTAACCCTTAGGAATAATTAATTAAATAATTAATTATACTTTATCAATTAGCCCACTACATAATTTATTGTACCACTTACGTATTAATTATGACACTACCATCCTATACCAGAATTGCTTCCGGAACAACTAAATTGATTATTCTTTAATCTCCCCACATCAAAGATATAATGCTCGTTAATTTATTAATTTACTGATAAATTAATTAATTAACTTCTTACAATCTGAGATTAGTGTTAGGTTTGAATACATAAGCTATGCTTGTATTATACTCTTTCCCGGTTAATATATCGATTTGATTTTTGGTTTATATGTTGTGCATGTCTAGTCCATTTATATTATGTAGTTAGATGATGAGGTGTCTGGTGTGACACAGTAGATCTCATCATTGGTTAAAGGACATAATATATAAATGAAGTTCGTAACCGAGACAGTTTTGGACACGTTGTCGGTTTAGGTTATTATGTGATTCGGATAATTGATTTGTCTAAGGTAATTGAATCATATAGATATGCCCGGGGCATATTGAACTTGACCATTTAGAATGATTTGTCTTGTACTGATTTAATAGACAATTAGTTCTTAGTATTCTATCTCTCAATCCCTAGACTTGAGCGGGCGTGAGGATTGGACATAGTGTACTTTGATCTGTCAATGGGTAAGGTCATTTGTGGCCAATTGTCTAGGTGGGTTGGGTGCGCGTGTTTAGTTACTTGGTGTGCTACTGCTTGTCTAAAGGAAACCATGTACCGGTACGTCCGGGGTGATGGTGCTCCCGAGATGAGCTCGTTATGTTTATTATACTAAACCAAGTTGGTGGACTTATGTCCGTTATAGTAAAAAGGTCGAGTGGTACTTGTCTCAGAATTAAAGAAGTTAATTAATGAATTTATTAGTAAATTAATAAATTAACGAGCACTGAATCTTTGATGTGGGGAGATTAAGAATAAACTAATTTAGTTGTTCCGGATGCAATTCTGGTGTAGGATGGTAGTGCCAAAATTAATCCGGTAGTGGTACGATTAATTTTGTAGTGGGTTAATTGAATAAGTAGAATTAATTAATTAATTAATTATTCCTAAGGGTTAATTAAGTAATTAACAAAGTGGAATTATTTATTTAATTAATTAAGTCTTAAATTTCAATTAGAATTAGGAAATCCTAGAGATTAGAAAATCTAATTGGATTAGGATTATTCTATTAGATTAGTTACCTAATTGGATTTGGAAATTAATTAATTACCTAAACCCATTAGGAAGAACAATCCTAAACCAACTTGGGGATTCTCTTGTAGCTCTATATATAGACAATGACTTAGATATTCTACAACACAAAATTCATAAGTTTTCAAGACAAGAAAACTAGAGAGAGAAATTTTAGAGAGAGAAAACATTTTTCTCTTCCTTGAATAATTTTCTTGCGGAGGGAAGTAAATTCCGGCGGTGGCGGCGGTTCAATTCAGGCGGCGTGAAGCTACAGAATTTTTCCGGCAAGTATTTTTTTGTAGATTGCTGATCAATTGCTTGCTAGATCATTGGCCACACAAAGTGCGATCAAAGTCTTGAGTCATACAAGCGATCACCTGAGTAACACGCTTTAAGAGGTACTTTCTATGTTTCCACTTTAATTAGAAATATTTTGTTGCGTGATAAATCGAATGAGTACATACCAATATCCTGCTCAATGTTATTTCAAGAAAGGGTTGGAATAGCAATTGTGCTAGAGTCTTGGCATGGTCAAAGATTCCGATTCTGGAATACGTACCACGAAAGTAAATTTTTGAACGGGCCCAGGCAGATAATCTTTCAATTGGTATCAGAGCTTGGTTTTGGGTTTTGTGCTTGTTCGATTTATTATATGGTTTTATTTGAAGTAGTTTAGAAATCCCGACTATTATGGTTGTGTTGGTATGGTTTTTAATTAAACCCCGGACATGTCCGGGTTTGGTTTTATTATGAATGCTTGTAATAGTATAACCACGTGCTGGAAGCTGTGTAAGATTAAATCAAATCTTTAGTAGGATTTTTTCTATGTAATTTCGATTTTAATTTTCCTATAAGCCTTGTATTATGAGAATTTTTTTGTAATCGAAGGCGTTGTGGTGGGCAACTTGAATTCGTGGGTTTTAAGTTATTGTTAATTCGTAGAAACCCAGGAAAACCCATAGCTAATTGTAAGAAGACCAAATAGCGTAAAAGAAGTGAATAAGGAATCGAATGAACTCGCCATCGGGAGCCGCCGCCGCCACGCGGCACGCCTTATGCGTGCTGCGCGTGGCCCGGTTCGCTCGCGCGTTTTGGCCTATTTTTCCTCTGGAGTTCATTTTTTTTTGAAATTTAATTTTTTGAGACTCAATCCATCGAGTGGTGTGACAGGACACGAGATCAAGGCAGAAGATGAAAGCAATTAAAACCATGATAGTCAGGAAATTTATTTTTCGTATTTATTTCCCGTATTTATAGTTTTAATTTTTGTGCTATAATTTAGATGCATAATTTTAAAGCATGCTGGTTTTGTGTTTGCACATAACTTAGGATTAGTTAAATGCATGTAAAATAAAAAAAACCCCTGATTTAAAAATCTAATTGGGAAAGGGTAGGTTTAATATCCCCACAACCACCATTACGGGTTCATATGTGATGTGGGTGGACTTGCACGTTGGCATTAGGGCATTCCTCCATTCGGACGAGTCCAACCACAAGATCATTAGATTATGAATTTCTAAGTAAGATGATTAGAGTAAGTTTAACTAGGAGAAATGCGATACAATCTCCATCTGAGACGCACTATCCTGAGGTAAAAAACTTAGAAGTCACGTAATGGCACACACTTAGTGTACGATTTGTAGTATTCCTCCCATAGAGGTTAGACTGCTTATTTGTACGACTGAAAACACTGACTATTAGCTACATTGATCAATAGATCATTTGGTCAGATAATATAGTTAATGAACTTGGTTCTTCGCAAACCAATGTGGGTTAGCGTAAACGTCCACACTATCGTGGCTTGCGAGAATCCCGATGAATGAGATGTCGGCGGTTAAATTATTGTTTGAGGGATGTCAACAATTGATTGAATTTTGAAAATTCTGTGCTTTACACTGAAACATTGTCTATTTATTTAATTTACAGTATTCGATATGACATTCAATCTTTTAGCTACAATATTGAAAGACATCAAATTAATTAGTCTGAACTATGTCGATTGGAGTCATAATTTGGACATTATCCTGATGACTGAGAGCACTCCTGTGAGAGATCATGTCATTGACATGATTAGTAACATTAACGAGGTTGAGGTAATTGGAGGCAAAATCGATGGTGAAACCAGAGTCGATATTGTCCTCCAGAACTTGCCTCAAAGCTATGAACAGTTTCGGTTGAACTACAACTTGAATAAATTGTTATGTATTTCATCCGATCTCCTAGCAGAGTTGGTGGCAGCTAAAATTTTTTCAAGAGAAGAAGCGAGTTTTAGTCTCAATCAAAGCTTCAGAATCTTTTTCTAAGCCTGAGGCTGGAAAGAAGAAGAGAAACCTCGAGGGAATAGCTCAAAAGGCACAAATTGCGCCTAAGCCAGATATTACAAAGAAGAAGTTGAAAGACAAGTGCTTTAAGTGCAATCAGACGGGACATTAGAAATCAGATTGTCCAAAACTTAAAAGTACAACAGTTTATGCCTTAATTACTGAGACATGTTTAGCGGCGATTTCCACAGATACTTGGTGTGTGAATTTAGGCGCCACTGACCATGTTTGTAATTCTTTGCAAGGGTTCCAAGTAACCCGGAAGCTTAGAGAAGGCGAGCTGGATATCTATTTGGGTGACACTACAAGAGTGTCAGTATAAGCTGTGGGAATAGTTAGCCTAATTTTTGAAAATTCTAGGCTAGATTTAGTTATTTGTCTTTATGTACCGAGTTTTAGAAAGAACCATGTTTCAGTTTCTAAACTCTTAAAGAATGGTTATAAGTTTATTTTTTCTTATGATTCTGTTGTTATTAGAAACGATGGGAAAATTATTGGTTCTGGTTCATTAGCTGACAATTTGTTTATAGTTAAATCAAATTTCCCTGTTGTGCAAAACATAGAATTAAATAGCACATCATCTAACACTAATAAGAGGAAATAACCTTCTAAAACGAATCAAATTTATCCTTGGAATCTCAGACTAGGTCATATAAACCTTAGTAGGATTCAAAGATTGGTCAATGATGGACATTTAAGTTCATTAGAGATTGACAGTTATTCAACCTGCGAATATTGCTTGGAAGGTAAGTTGACCAAGGGACCTTTTAAGCAAAAGGTTATAGATCCAAAGAAGTATTAGAGTTGATTAACTCTGACTTGTGTGGACTAATGTCGGTCCAAGCACGAGGTGCGTTTGAGTATTTTGTGACATTCACGGATGATTACTCAAGATACATATATATTTACCTAATGCGCCACAAGTCTGAATGCTTTAGTAAATTCAAAGAGTATTGGGCAGATGTGGAGAAACATCACGGTAAAAGTATCAAGACACTGTGATCAGATCGTGGTGGTGAGTACCTGTCCCACGAATTTTGAGAATACCTCAACGAGGTCAAAATTCAGTCTCAGTTGTCTGCACCTGGCACACCACAGCAGAACGGTGTAGCAGAAAGAAGGAACCGAAGTCTCATGGAAATGGTTAGATCAATGATGGGCTATAGTGATTTACCGAGTTCGTTCTGGGGATATGGCTTAGAAACAACAATGTACATCCTAAATCTTGTGCCATCTAAAACCGTGCATTCAACCCATGTAGAGTTGTGGAACGGGCATAAGCCAAGTCTAAAACATCTCAGAATTTGGGGTTACCCAGCACATGTGCTTAAGGCAGATGCAGCTAAGTTAGATACAAGAACGAAAGTAATGCTGTTTGTAGGACATCCTAGGAGAATGAAAGGTGGTCTGTTTTATAGTCCTAAAGATCAAAAGGTGATAGTTAACACTAACGCCAGATTTTTAGATGAAGACTATATTCTAGATCACAAGCCCAAGAGAAAGATAGTACTAGAAGATCTTAGAAAACAATATGATAATCTTGATGCACCACCACAAGTAGATACACCATATCACAAATGATGCGCCTACACAGGTGGTGCCTCGTCATAGTGGAAGGGTTATAAGATAGCCCGATAAGTTCATTGGTATGAGAGAGGCCTCAGACCTAGTTCCAGGCACACCTGAGCCTGACCCGGTAAACTACATTGAGGCTCTTCAAAATAAAAATGCAGAATCTTGGCGAAAAGTAATGATATCCGAGATGGGGTGGATGGACCACAAGCAAGTCTGGGAGCTTTTGGACCTGCCTGATGGTTTTAAACCCATTGGATGTAAGTGGCTCAACAAAAGCAATAGAGGATCTGACGGAAAGGTTAAAACCTTTAAAGCTAGGCTTGTGGCGAAGGGGTATAATAAGAAAGAGGGAATCGATTATGAGAAAACCTTCTTCCCGGTAGCCATGCTTAAGTCAATCTAGATTCTCTTGGCCATAGCTACTCATTTATCTTATGTGATATGGTAAATGGATGTCAAGACAGCTTTCTTTAACGGAAGTATTGAGGAAACCATCTTCATGCAGCAACCAGAGGGATTCGTTGAGAAAGGCCAAAAGCATAAGGTTTACAGGCTTAAGAGGTACATTTACGGACTAAAGCAGGCATCCAGATCTTAGAACATCGAGTTTTATGAGGTAATCCAGTCCTACGGATTTACTCAGTGTCTGGATGAGCAATGTGTGTACCTACAGATGTGATGTAACGCGGTAGCATTTTTTGTGTTTACGTATTTGACATTTTACTAATTGGAAACAATAAGAAATTGTTATCAGACGTAAAGGCATGGCTGTCCAAGAAATTTGATATGAAGGACTTAGGAGAAGCGGATCATATCCTTGGGATCAAGATAATTCGAGATTATAGGAAACGTTCACTAACGCTTTCTCAAACTTCATACATAGATACGATTCTGGACCATTTTAACATGCAGAACTCCAAGAAAGGGTTTCTACCTTTCAGACACAGAGTGCATCTATCTAAAGAACAGTATTCTAAGACTGTTGAGGAGATAGAGGCCATGAAGACAGTTCCTTATGCTTCGGCAGTAGGAAGTCTCATGTATGCCATGTTGTGTACGAGACCTGATATCTGTTATGTCTTTGCATTGTAAGAAAATATCATAGTAACCCCGAGAAAGCTCATTAGGAGGTAGTAAAATGCATTCTCAAGTATTTGCGTAGAACGAGAGACCAAGTATTGGTCTATCAGGCGCTTGAGCTGGTACCTCGAGGTTACAAAGATTCAGATTTCCAAGGCAACAGGGACAAGAGCAAGTCTACCTCAAAGAATGTGTTTAATTTGGGAGGTAGAGCCATAGTATAGAGGAGTGTCAAGCAGGAATGCATGGCGGACTCTACCATAGAGGCTAAATACGTTGCCGCATCAGAGGTAGCGAAGGAAGCAGTGTGGCTTAAGAACTTCCTAGTGGACTTAGATGTGATTCCTGGTTTGCAGAAGTCAATCACAGTGTACTGTGATAACAACGATGCAGTAGCAAACTCAAAGAAAGCACGAGCCCATAAGGAGAGTAAACACATACAGTGCAAGTACCACATGATACGAGATATCATGAAGAGGAAAGACGTGGTCGTGGCTAAGATAGCATCAGAGGATAACCTTGCAGATCCATTCAATAAGACATTGACTTTGCAAGTCTTTGAGGCTCACGTGGAAGGCTTAGGAATCATATACTTAGGAGAGCCATGATTGATTTTCTAGATATATTGTAGAGTGTAAAAGATGAATATAGTTATATACTTAAAGCACATCTTAAGTATTAGTGGGAGATTGTTAGGTTTGAATACATAAGTTATGCTTGTATTATACTTTTTCCTGGTTAATATATCGATTTGATGTTTTGGTTTATATGTTGTGCATGTCTAGTACATTTATATTATATAGTTAGATGATGATGTGTCTGGTGTGATACAGTAGATCTCATCATTGGTTAAAAGACATAATATATAAATGAAGTTCGTAACCGAGACAGTTTTGGACACGCTGTCGGTTTAGGTTATTATGTGATTTAGATAATTAGTTTGTCTAAACTAATTGAATCAAATAGATATGCCCGAGGCATATTGAACTTGATCATTTAGAATGATTTGTCTTGTACTGATTTAATAGACAATTCGTTCTGAGTATTCTATCTCTTAATCCCTAGACTTGAGCGGGCATGAGGATTAGACATAGTGTTCTTTGATCTGCCAATGGGTGAGGTAATTTTTGGCCAATAGTCTCGGTGGGTTGGGTGCGCGTGTTCAGTTACTTGGTGTGCTGCTGCTTGTCAAAAGGAAACCATGTACCGGTGCATCTAGGGTGATGGTGCTCTCGAGATGAGGTCGTTATGTTTATTATACTAAACCCTGCTGGTGGATTTATGTCCGGTATAGTAAAAAGGTCGAGTGGTACTAGTTTTAGAATTAAATAAGTTAATTAATTAATTTATCAGTAAATTAATAAATTAATGAGCACTAAATCTTTGATGTGGGGATATTAAGAATAAATTAATTTAGTTGTTCTCGGAAGCAATTCTGGTATAGGATGGTTGGCCAAAATTAATCCGTTAGTGGTAGGATTAATTTTGTAGTGGGTTAATTGAATAAGTATAATTAATTAATTAATTATTCCTAAGGGTTAATTAAGTAATTAACAAGATGGAATTATTTAATTAATTAATTAAGTCTTAAGTTTCAATTAGATTTCAAAAATCCTAGAGATTAGGAAATTTAATTGGATTTGGATTATCCTATTAGATTAGTTACCTAATTGGATTTGGAAACTAATTAATTACCTAAACCCATTAGGAAGACCAATCCCAAACCAACTTGGGGTCTCTCTTGTAGCTCTATATATAGACAAGGGATTAGCAATTCTATAACACATAAGTTTTCAAGACAAAAAAACTAGAGAGAGAAAACATTTTTCTCTCTCTTGAATAATTTTCGGGCGGTGGGAAGTAAATTCCGGTGGCGGGGGCATTCAATTCAGTAGGATTGCTGATCAATTGCTCGCTGGATCATTGCCCACACAACGTGCGATCAAAGTCTTGAGTCACACAAGCGATCACCTGAGTAACACGCTTTAAGAGGTAATTTCTATGTTTCCGCTTTAATTAAAAATATTTTGTTGTGTGATAAATCGAATAAGTGTATACCAAGATCCTGCGCAATGTTATTTCAACCAAGGGTTGGAATAACGATTGTGCTAGAGTCTAGGCCTATTCAAAGATTTTGATTCTGGAATGTGTAGCACGAAAGTGAATTTTTGACCTGGCCCAGGCAGATAACCTTTCAATTAGTACCACTCAACCTTTTTACTATACCAGACATAAGTTCACCAGCTGGGTTTAGTATAATAAATATAACAAACTCATCTCGGGAGCACCATCACCCCGGATGCACCGGTACATGGTTTCCTTTCGATAAGCAACAACACACCAAACAACTAAACACGCACACCCAACCTACCGAGACTGTTGGCAAAAAATGACCTCACTCTTTCGCAGATCAAAGTACACTATGTCTAATCCTCATGCCTGCTCAAATCTAGGGATTAAAAGATAGAATACTAAGAATGAATAGTCTATTAAATCAGTACAAGACAATTCATACTAAATGGTCAAGTTCAATGTGGCCTGAGCATATCTATATGATTCAATTAGTTTAGACAAACCAATTTCTGAATCACATAATAGCTTAAACTGACAGTGTGTCAAAAACTATCTCGGTTACGAACCTCATTTATATATTATATCTTTTAACCAATTATGAGATCTACTGTGTCACACCAGACACTCATCATCTAATTACATAATATAAATAGATGACATATGTAAACAATTTAACTAAAACATTTAATCGATATATAAAACTGAGAAATAGTTTAATACAAGCAAAGCTTTAGTATTTAAACCCAACAGGCGTCCTATAGGCGTCGCACCTCTCTGTCGCCCAAAGATCGCTGCTGAATATCTAAATTAGCCCTTGGCGTGTTTAACTTATGTTTTGCCAAAATTAGCCCTCAAAATCATATCTTAATGGCCAAGGCCTCTTGTAAAGACACATACTATTACACCTTAGTAGATTTTTCTTGTTTTAGAGAGAGTAGTTTAGTGAGGAAGAAACACACACTTCTTCACTTTTTCACACACACACACACACACACACACACTCTATGAATTCTCTTAGAACAATCATGTTCTAAGTATATTCTAGAGAATTCTAACCGTCTAAGTGATAGAGGGTAGTGGATTTCCAAAGTTGTAGAACAATTTTATGGATTCAATGAAGTGAATTTGGTCATGAGAGCTTAGTTCAATATTCTACAAGCTTTTTTCATGTTTGGTTGATGAAAAGCTGCACCATTTCTTATGGATGGAGTTCTACCATGATAAATTACTCATTTCGATGTTGTTTTTGTTCTCTTCAATGGTTATTCATGCAAATTGTTAAGTGGGTTTCTTGCAAATGGGTTAATTCTTGTCATAATGTAGTGATTTTGCAATGTTATTGAGATATGTGTTGAATCTACACATCTACTTGTTGAATTGTGGGATATCACTTATTTAGGCACTTGGATTAGGTTAATTGAGATTTCTTGTGTTACAAGCTTGATTGTTTCTATATCTATTTTCCATGGAAGTTGGTAATTCACCTTATCTTGAAATAGATGTGTAGAGACTTAATAGTAGAATATGATTGATGACCCTATTTCTTTTATTGGCTAATAGTCCGCATATGGAAATATGTGAATGGCATTATCATCATGTTTGAAAAGTCTTAGCTACCCACATTTGCATGCGATTTTACTTATTAATAGCCCTTTGGATCTTGAGGTGGTATGATTTCCCGCTTTTATTCCATTGTTATCTTTTATTTAATTTTTAGTACTTGCATGATTCACTTGAAATTACCATCATACCACTTTGTTTTGTTAGCTTATAGGAGTAAAAACTACTATAAATTATGGAAAATGAGGACTCGAACCTAACAATCATATCAATCAAGACAACTTTCTCATGGGAACGAAACCTTAAGTACTATAGTTTTGGTATTTAGTTTTGTTTGTTTATGAATTTATTTTGAAGTGTTCGCCCTTAACTTTTACAACGACAAGAGCACGTCAAAATTGGCGCTATTGCCGGGGATGATTTATTTTGATTGATTATTGTTGTTGGTAGTTTTGTGGTTTTTACTTTTTTTTTTTTTTTTTTTTTTGCATTTGAAGTAGTTTTTATGAGCTTTTGTGTGTTTACATGTAACGTTTTAAGTGCAGTAGTTTTGTTTATTTATCTTGTTTTTTCATGTTTTAGCTTATTCTTACATAGTTTTGTTTTTATTTTTGCAAGGTTGTTGATATCGTAATCAATTGAGATAAAGTGAGATGTCGACTTGGAGCCAGTTTATCTAGTTGGGATTATGGAAGTCGCAATCAATTTCAAGGGGGTTCTAGATAAAGTGGTTACTTTGGTGAAAGATTCTATGAGGCAATTGAAAAGGTCTAGAATAGAACTTACTTAGAGTGGATTGAAGGACACATGAGAGAGTTTGATGAAGAAGAGTTTGATGAAGAGGAATATGCAAATGAATTACTCAAATGGAGTAAGGATATTGCAAGATGTGGAAATGGAAGACGATGATGAGATAATGAAAATACCAACTACGTCATCTAGCACACAATTGTGGGGCGAAATCACTAAAGAGTCTATTATGGAAGCAGTGGATACCTTGCTTATGTTGGAAGATGGAAACAAAATAACTAATGTGGAATTATTAGATCTATTAGATGAAGAAGCCTTAAAGAAAGAAAAAGAAATAGGGGGTATGGAATCTCATGAAGGACTTGAGAGTGAGTTTTCAATAGAAGAGGATGAAAATTTTGAGTTGCCTATGGAAGAGATACCAAAAGTACAAAAAGAGATTAAGGTCAAGAAAGTATGTCCAATGGGATCAAACTATATTGGTCATGGGGATGAGTTTGTACCTTATTGCCAAGAGAATCAATGGGAAAGACCTTGGACTATGCACTTGGAAAGTGTGGATGTTGGAGATTATTCACTCAAGGATCCTAACATCTACCCATTTAAAGAATTTCCAATTGTTAGTAATAAAACCATCAAGGTGGGAGCTATTATTGAGGCCAAGAAAACCGAGGTGACTTTAAGAGAAAAGAAGGATGGAGGGAGCTCAAAGGGAAAAGAGAAACCCAAGAACCCTTTGGAGAACTTGATAGGATGGCTCATGAAGTGAGAAATCAATTTGTGGAAGAAACTTTAGACTTCATTCTACTTCATAAAGTGGCAAATTGGATATTGAAGAATGTGACAAACAAAGATAAGGAAACAAGGAAGATTGTCACAAGATTCAAGAAAGAATGGGATATAAAGACATTAAAACATTCCAATGAAGAGCTTAAAGAGTTAGTGAAAGAATCACTCAACCTTCAAAAGGAGATACTAGCCATGATGTTGCAAGAGAAAAATTGCTTTTGTGATTTTTCAAGGAGACTTCATGAGGCAGAAAGGAAAGTTGAGGTTATAGAATTTCGGGAAGCTAAAGCATATAAGGATGTAAAGATGCCATATTATCAAGAGAATGAGGAGTTTTATGGAGAAGTAGTCAAGGATGAAAATCTTGAAGCAGCAATAAGGGAAAAAGATAGGTTGAGAAGAAAGAATAGAAGAGATAAAAGGAAGGAAAAGTTCAAGGAGATAAAGAAGAGTTTTATGGAAAATCATAAAGGAAGTGCATCTTTTGCACAAGATGCAAGGAGTTTAGAGGGATTTTGAGTCAATATCTTAAGAAAAGTCTAGCCAGAGACTATAAAGTCCAAAGTGCTTCTTGGGTGGCAACCCAAGCATTTTCAGCACTTTTCTTTTCATTTCCTACTTTTTAAATTTTCAAATTTCTAAATCGCTAATAAGTCATGGATTTCATTATGATTTTTGAGTATGATGTTTTGGAACACATTCCTGTGTTGTAGGTACATGATTTGATGTATTAAATGGTGTAAAAGTCAAGCGGAATCAATTTTGTGAAGATCAAGGAAAAACGAATGGCAGCACCTGTGTGCCACTGCCATGCTGCCAGCTGCAGGTGATTGCCAGGCCAGTACCAGGGTTCTACCGAAGTGTTGTAGGTGGTATCAGTGAGCTCGTACAGTGCAACAGCAGCGCCTACTACCCAATTGAGCTTTAAACGATTTAGATGAGGTACCATGGAGTTTAAAACCTCCATTTTACTTACCTAAGACTTCCAAAACTTCCAAGAGCTTAAAAGAAATTTATTTACACCTTTAATGTATTCAATTCATGCATTTTGGATTTGAATTTCTTCTTTTTTAGTGTTCTTACCTATAACATGTTATTCTTATGTTATCTATAGGTTCTCAAGCATTGTACACATTCAAGGATCAAAGGTAAGAGTATAGAGCTACCTTGTGCTTAATTTGAAAAATCGAATTCTTAAACTTGACATAGTACTATTATGGATACTTAATATGATTGAATGAGCTTATAATTGTTTGAATGTATGTATTTTTCAATCTTATATGTTTTGCATGTTCTAATTTTTATATCTTGAAACTTTAATGTTATAGAACATGTGTGAACTTGTGCTTTAATGAATGAAAAATCATGTATTCTTATATTTAGATCAATCATATGTTAAATTAACATGTTTTGTGTTGCTTTAACGATTAGAACTGCTGCTTTAGTGAATTGAGTTGGCTTATTTTAATTGGTCCTGATTCCAGGCGACATAAGGGCGCCGAGCCACCATGCTGCCGACATTGGCGACATACAGGTGCCAGCGAACAGTGAGTGCCACTGAGGTATGCTGAAGCCACATTGTTTCTCTTTTGAAAATTCACTAATTCGTTACAATTTTCAGGACATGGTTAATTCATGAAGTAAGAAAGAAGAAGGATGAGCTTGTATTGAAGAGAGAGGAAGCTTATAGAGTGATGCACTATTGGTTTTCCTCCACAATTAGTTCCTTTACAACAAGAGTTTGAGAATCCTTACTACATTTTGTTGACACCTATGCAATTTAGTTATTTTTTATATGCTTTGGTGTATAAATTTATTTTTATTCATTTCCAAAAAATGATGTTTAATTTCTTTTGTGTGTTTATTTTTATGTTTTTAATAAAGGTGAAGTGTTTTACATGTGGTTTTATGGCTAGCATTATATGGGCATGAGTTTAATTGTGATATTATAAGAATTAAAGAAAAATTGGCACCCCATTTTTCCACTTAAACTTCCGTTTTAATTAAGAATTTATTGTTGCGTGACAAATCGAATAAGTAGAAGCTAAGATCTGGCCCAATGGTATTTCAAGCAAGGGTTAGAATAGTAATTGAGCTAGTGCTTAGGCCTCATCAAGAGTTTTGATTCTGGAATGCAATGCATGAAAGTAAATTTTTTACTGGGGCCGGGCAGATAATCTTTCAATTGGCATCAGAGCTATGGTTTTAGCTTATTGCTCGTTCTATTTTTTACATGGTTTTGAATGTAGGTGGTTTAGTTATCTCGACTATTATGGTTGCGTTTGTATGTTTTTTTTTATTAAACCCTGGGACATGTCTGAGTTATTTTTTTTATGAATGATTGTAATAGTAAAGCCACGTGCTGGAAGCCGTGTAGGATTAGATTAAATCTGTAGTAGGATTTTTTCTATGTAATTGTCGTTTTTATTATCCTAGAGAGATTTAGCCTTGTGATTAAGAAAATATGTAATAATGAATAGCAAAATAATAGAAGACCCGGAAACTAAACGGGGCAGGCGGGTCGGCAAAAGATTTACCTGTAGAAACTGCCGCAGCAGCAGCACCGCTACGCGCATGACTGCAAATAGCGTGCGCGGCACGCACTTTGCGTGCAGGACCCATTTTGTTTGCTTGAGCGGCCCATTTTCTAAGGTAATTCTGAGATCTAGCTTTTTTCCAACTCAATCCATCGAGTGACGTGACGGTATACGAGAACAAGGCAGCAGATGGAAGTAATTAAACCATAATAGTCGAAAAATTTATTTTACGCATTTATTTCCCATTTTATTGTTTTAATTATTTACATATTTTAATTTTGTGTTATATGAATAAACTCCTAAAATGGTCCATTACATATAGCGAAAATATCATTTTGGTCCAAAACAAATAAAAACTACTTTTTCAGTCCATTACATTATATTTTTTAAAAATTTTGATCTAAAACCCAGTTTTGCCTGTCTTGACCAGGGGCATTTTGGTCTTAGTGAAAAATGTTTTTCTTTTAACCTTTTAAAATTATAAAATAATAAAAAAATATTTACTCTTACCCCTCTCTCTCCTCTCTCTCCACCATTCCGTTGCTCCTCTCCTCTTCACCTTCATCCGCCCCCTTCTTCACCACCATCCCACCATCCCTGCCCACTCCTTCAGCTCCGCCGCCGCCACTCCCTCCACCCCACCTCCCCGACCATCGTTCCTCTCCCTTGTCCTATTTTCCAACACTTTTGCCCTCCCCTATATACAAAACACATGTTCATGAATACTATAAAGGAGCACAAAGGTCCTTAGGATCACCGGCGCTATCCGACCGTAGTCTTCCCGTGACATTCTACAGTAATAATTTGCCAAAAAGGTAAATGTCATGGGCGTAGGTAGCATCAGCTTTATCTAGAATTGACAACCAAATAATCAAGATTAGCTTTTTATGATTTCAGGAAGATGCCATTATAATAAGAAAATCACTTATGAATTAGGCTTTTTGAACGAATCAAACTGTAAAGGATTAAGGGAAAAAAGGGCTTAAAAGAATGGCCCATAACTTGCGGCAAGGTTCTTGATTTTCATATCACCTACCATTGGACAGCCGGAGGAACTTCATGAACCTATTTTCTCCGGCGACCCTTTATAGATCTGCACAAATCCGACTAAGACTTCCGAGTCACACTTTGAAATTCTCGTCCATGAGAATGCTACTAGCTTGGAAACCTCTTCAATGATCAAAATAGAGAAACAAGTAGAGTCAACCTCATCAGCACATACACCAGATTAATTTGCAGCCACAAGAAATACAAAGAAAATGTAGTAATTCAAGAACTGAATTTTGGAGTACTAAGCAGAAATTTGAATACAAAATTGGGAATTTAGGATAAAGTACCTATGTACATTTGATATAGACCCTCTGTTGCTCCAATGACTTCAACCTAGATTCTATCTTCTTTTGTTGAAGTTATTGATTTGGGAAGAATTCTATGTATATTCAAATAGAGTGGATTCAAGATAGAACACCCTCCTTATTCAAGAGAGAGAGGGGCAGCAACGGAGGGGAGGGCAGAGGAGTTGGAAAACAGGAGGAGGGAGAGTTGCGAGGCTGGGGGGTGGGGTGAAGAGAGCGGCGGCAGCGGCCGAGGTGAAGGAGTGGGCAAGGATGGTGGTGAAGAAGGGGCGGAGAAAAGTGGAGAGGAGGGGAGAGAAGAGAGAGAGGTGGAAGAGTAAATTTGTTTTTATTATTTTATAATTTTAAAAGGTTAAAAGTACAATATTTTTCATTAAGACCAAAATGTCCCTGATCAAGACAGACAAAAGTGAATTTTGGACCAAAATTTTTAAAAAATATAACGTAATGGACTGAAAAAGTAGTTTTTCCTTGTTTTGGACCGAAATGATATTTTCGCTCTATATAATGGACTATTTTGGGAGTTTATTCTTTTATTTTTATGCATAATTAAAGCATTTCGGTTTTATGTTGCATATAACTTAGGATTAGTTAATTGCATGTTAAAACCTGAAAAACCCTCATTTTAGAAATCAAAGTGGGAACGGGTTGGTTACTATTACCATAGCCTTCATTACGAATTCATATGTGATGTGGGTAGACTTACGCATTAGCAATTGAGCTTCATCCACATTGGATGATTTTAAAATTTGAGGCGCACTATCCTAGATGACAAACTTATAAGTCACGTGATGGCATACACTTAGTGTACAATTTGAAGTATTACTCCCATGGAGGTTACACTGCTTAGTTTTACAGCTGAAAGCTCTGACTATTAGCTACATTGATCAATAGATCATTTGGTCAAATGGTGTAGTTAACGAACTTGGTTATTCTCATACGAATGTGGGCTAGCGTAAACGTTCACATTATCGTGGCTTGCGCAAATCCCGGTGGATGAGATGTCGGTGGATTTAATTATTGTTTTGAGGGGTGTTAATGATTGATCTCTAAATTTTTTTGAAATTCTAGAATTATTTTACTGAAACATTGTCTGTTTATTTATTTATAATTTTTTATATAGCTTTTAATCCGTTAGCTACAATATTGAAAGACAACAAATTAATTGGCCTGAATTATGTCGATTGGAGTCGAAACTTGGACATTGTCCTAACGGCTGAGCAGTATAAGTTTGTGCTCACTGAAATATGTCCAGATGTGCCCACTGATGAAACACCTCAAGAAGATATGGAAGTCTATCAAAGGTAGGGGAAGGGTGACGAGATGACGCGGTGTTACATTATGGCTTCTGTGTCGAATGTTCTACAACACCAGCTTCATCCTATGATCTCTGCCTTTAACATGATGGCTCACCTAAGGGAGAAGTTTGGTCATCAAGGCAGGACAGCAAGGCAGGCAGCCACGAGGAAGATTATGAATTCCAAAATGGCTGAAGGCAACTCAGTGAGAGATCATGTGCTTCACATGATTAGTAACATGAATGAGATAGAGGTGTTAGGAGGTGATATTGATCTTGAGAGTCAGATTGATATCATTCTCTAGAGTTTACCTCACACTTTTGAGCAGTTTCAGGTTGAGTACAATATGAATCAAAGAGCTTATACTCTTCCCGAGCTCTTAACGAGATTGGTGTCGGCTGAAGGCATATTCCAAGAGAAGAAGTAAGCTTTAGTCATAGTCAAGGCTTTGAGTTCCTGTTCTGTGCCTAAAGGCAAGAATAAGAAGAGGAAAAGATCAACAAGAGCACTGGTAATCATACTGCTAAGCCTAACATCGCAAAGAAGAAGAAGCCTAAAGGCAAATGCTTCAAGTGCGGGAAGACGGGACATTGGAAATCAGGTTGTTTCAAAAGCTCAAAGGTACAATAGTTTCTACCTTCATTACTGAGACATGTTTAGCGGCAATTCCCATAGATACCTTGTGTGTGCATTCAGGCACCACTAACCATGTTTGTAACTCTTTGCAGGGGTTCTAGGTAACCCGAAAGCTTAGAGATAGCGAGCTTGAAGTCTACTTGGGCCACACTACAAGAGTGTCAGTAGAAGCAGTGGGAGTTGTCACTATTATTTTCAAAAATAGAGTAGATTTAAATAATTGTCTTTATGTACCGAGTTTTAGAAATAACTTGATTTTAGTTTCTAAACTCTTAGTGGATGGTTATATGTTTATTTTTTCTGATAAATTTGTTGTTGTTAGAAGTGATAATAAACTTATTTGTTCCGGTTCATTAATAGATAATTTGTTTGTGATAAAATCAAACTCCCCTGTTGCGCAAAACACAGAGTTAAAATGTTGCATCAATTAACCTAAATAAGAGGAAAGAACCGTCTAAAACGAATCAAATCTATCTTTGGCATCTTAGAATAGATCATACAAACCTTAGTAGGATTCAGAGGTTAGTCAATGGTGGACCTTTAAGTTCATTAGAGATTGACACTTACGCAACCTGCAAATCTTGCTTGGAAGGTAAAATGACCAAGCGACCTTTTAAAGTAAAAGGTTATAGAGCAAAAGAAGTATTAGAGTTTATTCACTCTAACTTGTGTGGACCAATTTCGATACATGCACGAGGCGGTTTGAGTATTTTTTGACTTTCACATATGATTACTCAAGGTACAGATACATTTACAAAATGTGCCACATGTTCGAATACTTTAGTAAATTCAAAGAGTATCGGGCAGATATGGAGAAACATCACGGTAAAAGTATCATGACACTACGATCAGATCGTGGTGAAGAGTACATGTGCTATAAATTTTGAGATTACCTCTCTGGGGTCAGAATTCAGTCTCAGTTGTTTACACCTGGCACACAATAACAGAATGGTATAGCATAAAGAATAAATAGAACTCTCATGGAAATGGTTAGGTCAATGATAAGCTATAGTTAATTGCCTGATTCGTTTTGGGGATATGCCTTAGAAACTGCAGTATACATTCTAAATCTTGTACCATCTAAAACAATGCCTTCAACCCCTACAGAGGTGTGGAACGGGCACAAGCCCAGCCTAAGACATCTCAGAATTTGGGGTTGTCCAGCACATGTGCTTAAGGCAGATGTGGCTAAGTTAGATGCAAAAACCGAAGTAATGCTGTTTATAGGATATCCTACAGGAACGAAATGTGGTATGTTCTATAATCCTAAAGATCTGAAGGTGATAGTTAGTACTAATGCCAGATTTTTAGAAGAAGACTATATTCTATATCACAAGCCCAAAAGTAAGATCGTACTAGAAGAACTTAGAAAGCAATATGATGATGCACCAGTACAAGGAGATACACCACAAAACACTGCACAAGATATCACAGATGATGCGCCTACACAGGTGGTGCCTCGACGTAGTGGGAGGGTTATGAGACAACATGAGAGGTTCATTGGCATGGGAGAAGCATTAGATTTTGTCCCAGGTGAAAGGATTCCCACATAGGATTTGGGTTTACACTTGCTCAATTTACCACGCAACAAAAATTTCTAATTAAAACGGAACCTTAGAAAAATACCATTGAAGCGCGTACTTGGTGATTCTCTTGTATGCCTCAAGACTTTGACTTCACGTTGTGTGGGGAACAAACTATAAGTCAATTGATCAGCTACTCACCACAATCCACCTAGTAGAAAATTCTAGCACCGTAGTAACTGGCACGTACTGTAAACGCACCGCCCGGAGAGAGAGAAAATTACGCGCAGCTGGTAAAAAATAAGGCCCAAAATTTTGGCCAAGGGAAGAGAAAACCAGCCACAATTCTCTATTAAAAATCCAACTTTGAGGGAGAATTTTATCTCTCTCTCTAGGATTTTATCTCTCTAGATTCTTGAATTGTGATTCTATTGAATTGTGTATATTGAATTGCTAATCACTTGTGTATATATAGAGTTAAAAGAGAGGCCCCAAGTTGGTTTAGGATTGGTCTTCCTAATGGGTTTAGGTAATGAATTAGTTTCCAAATCTAATTAGGTAACCAATCTGATAGGATAAACCAAATCCTACTAGATTCCAAATCTCTAGGATTTCCTAATTCCAATTGAAACTTAAGACTTAATTAATTAATTAAATAATTCCACTTTGTTAATTACTTAATTAACGCTTAGGATGTAATTAAATAATTCCACTTTGTTAATTACTGAATTAACCCTTAGGAATAATTAACCAATTAATTAAATAAATCTACCTATTCAATTAACCCATTACAAAATTAATCGCACCACTAACGGATTAATTTTGGCACTACCATCCTACACCAGAATTGCTTCCGGAACAACTTAATTAAATTATATTAATAATTTCCCCACATCAAAGATATAGTGCTCGTTAATATAAATTAATTTACTGATAAATTAATTAATTAACTTCTTTAATTTTGAGACTATTACCACTCAACCTTTTTACTATAACGGATATAAGTCCACCGGCCAGGTTTAGTATAATAAACATTTCGAGCTCATCTCAGGAACACCATCACCCCGGACGCACCGGTACATGGTTTCCTTTCGACAAACAGCAGCACACCAAGTCACTAAACACGCGCACCCAACCTACCGAGACTATTGGCCACAATTGACCTCACCCATTGGCAGATCAAAGTACACTATGTCTAATCCTCATGCCCGCTCGAATCTAGGGATTAAGAGATAGAATACAAGGAATGATTTGTCTATTAAATCAGTACAAGACAAATCATTCCTAAAGGTCAAGTTCAATATGCCCCGGGCATATCTATGTGATTCAATTAGTTTAGACAAACCAATTATCTGAATCACATAATAACCTAAACTGACAGTTTGTCCAAAGCTGTCTCGGTTATGAACCTCATTTATATTATGTCTTTCAACTAATGATGAGATCTACTGTGTCACACAAGACACCTCATCATCTATTTACGTAATATAAATGGACAATTAATGCACAACAAAATATAACCAAAACATAAATCGATATATTACAGGGAAAAAGTACAGCACAAGCATAGCTTATGTATTTAATTCCAACACCAGGTGCGCCAGAACCTAATCCAGTAAACTATAATGAGGCAATCCAAGATAAAGATGTAGAATCTTGGCGAAAAGCAATAATATCTGAGATGGGGTCGATGAACCACAATCAAGTCTGGGAGCTTGTGGACCTGCCTAATGGTTTCAAATGCATTGGAAGTAAGTGAGTCTACAAACGCAAGAGATGATCTGACAGAAAGGTTAAAACCTTTAAAGTTAGGCTTGTGGCAAAGAGGTATACTCAGAAAGAGAGAATCGATTATGAGGAAACCTTTTCCCATCTCTTGGCCTTAGCAGCTCATTTAGATTATGAGATTTGGCAGATGGATGTCAAGACAACTTTCCTTAATGGAAGTCTTGAAGAAACCATCTTCATGCGACAACCAGAGGAATTCATTGAAAATGACCAAGAGCATAAGGTTTGCAAGCTGGAGATGTCCATTTACGGACTTAAGCAAGCATACAGATCCTGGAACTTCTGGTTTAATGAGGTAATCCAATCCTATGGATTTACTCAGTACCCAGATGAACAATGTGTGTATCGCAGACGTATGGAAACGTGGCGGTGTTTCTTGTGCTTTACATAGATAATATACTACTTATTGGCAACAACAAGAAAGTGTTATCAGATGTAAAGGAATGGCTATCAAAGTAGTTTGATATAAAAGACTTGGGAGAAGCGGGACATATCCTTGGAATCAAGATCGTAGGAAATGTTCGCTAACGCTCTCTCAGGCTTCATACATATATACGATTCTGGCTCGTTTTTGTTGGATTGTGTTTAGGCATTTAATTCAAAATTAAACGGCGGAATTCCTAAACCCTAAGGATTTGGGTCTTACCCTCGAAGCGTAATCGATTGTGCAGTCACCTGGCCCCTCTGAGAAGATGGCGTTCACCAACAATTCACGTGAATTGTCTCTACGATCTTGCACCGGGGCCTATCAGAATTGGTGCTAGCCCAAAAGTGCCTGTCAAAGAGAGAAAACATTTTTCTATGTGGGGAAGAGTTTTGGAAGAGCGTCTGTTCTTCGAGTCTCAGAGAGTCAGTTGTCCCTTTCAAAAAAAAACTTTAAACATCTTTTTAAAACTGAGTTTGTTAAAACCTTTTTAGCAGACTCCCAGATACTTCTCTGACTTGAGAAGTATCAGTTTTAATAATAATTAATAAAATTAATTAATTATTTACTGAGTTGGGTTTAACCAACACCATGGATCAACCCATTGATCCATAGATCAGGCTGATGGGTCAAGAACCTCAATTCACAATTAGGTCCCTTGATTTGTCAACCCAATTCAATTCTTCCTAGGTAATTAATTAACTTTTAATTAATACCATAAAACTCTTCAATAATATTTAATTAAACCATTTAATTAAATATTATCTATTTAAGCATAACTCTTATACTTATTACAGGCAATTTAATTATGAATCATCAACTCTCTTATGTGCGATCCTGTAGGCCCATTCCAAATTGACAATGAATAAATTAATCTCATTAATTAATCTATAAATCATTAGTGGTCTCTAGAAAGATATAATGACTACACAATTCAGAACGGAGGGTTGAATGGTGATTCAACACAACCTTCCGAGTATACTACGTAATGTCCTCTACACTGATATCCAGTTTAGCATAAGGCATGGAACCAATCATCCTTATATATAGCTAAACGTTTTACTTGATCTCTTAGTGACACTGAACTTAATCAAGCAAATGATAACCCTTATCATTTCTTGGGCACGGCCATGCACTTCTCAGTTCTCTATCAAGCGGCCAAGATATCATCTCTCATTTAAGAGAGACTTGTAGTCCCATCACTTCACCTACATACCTTAGCGTGACTCATAGTGTACCCAATCATACCCGTACTTGGCAACCTGTTACGGTCCCGTTAGGCATATGTCAAAGCACACTCTAATTCACCTAAGACTATGCAGTGATTTCTGGTCTAAGGATCCTCGTACGAGTACTACTCAAAAGAATCACTCATGATCTAACAGTCCATGGAGTGTTTGTTTTGGCGGATCGATTTCATGAAATTCAATATGCACAAGAATATAATTTCATGAAATTAACTCATCAGATAAATAATCAATCAAACAAATGTCTTATTTACATAAATAACCCTCAAAGTTTATTTACATAAAAAGCCCTCATTAGGGCACATACACCAACAATCTCCCACTTGCCCGTTGAAGGGCTATGTCCTAAACTGTTTAAGACCAAGCTCTATTACATATCTATCAAACTTTGATTGCGGTAGAGCTTTTGTGAGAGGATCTGCTACATTGTCGTCTGACCCTATTTTGCACACTTTCACATCTCCTCGATCAATGATCTCTCGGATGAGCTGAAACCTTCTGAGTATGTGTTTGGTTTTCTGGTGTGACCGAGGCTCCTTTGCTTGTGCGATGGCCCCGTTATTGTCACATAAAAGTTCTATCGGATCTTGGATACTCAGTATCACTCCGACGTCTGACACGAACTTTCTCAACCAAACAGCTTCCTTTGCAGCATCTAATGTAGCAATGTACTCAGACTCTGTTGTAGAATCGGCTGTTGTATCTTGCTTTGAGCTTTTCCAACTTATTGCACCGCCATTCAGACTAAATACGTAGCCTGATTGTGACTTCATGTCATCTTGATCTGTTTGGAAAGTAGCATCAGCGTAACCTTGTACGATGAGCTGTTCTTGTCCTCCATACACTAGCATCAATCCTTTAGTCCTTCGCAAGTACTATAGGATTGCTTTGACTGCAGTCCAATGATCCATTCCAGGATCTTGTTGGTATCTGCTAGTCATGCGCAGTGCATGTGCGACATTCGGGCGGGTACACAACATGGCATACATGATAGATCCTATTGTCGAAGCATATGGAACTATACTCATTGTATCCCTCTCCTCTCTTGTTGAAGGACCTTGGTTCTTCTTCAAGAGAAGGCCATGTCTAAATGGTACCATACCATTCTTAGAGTTAGACATATTGAACCTCTTCAATATTTTGTCTATGTACCCTTCTTGACTTAGTCCTAGAAGCCTCTTTGATCTATCTCTATCGATTTTGATACCCAGTATCATTTCAGCTTCTCCTAAGTCTTTCCTAGAAAATACACTCCCCAACCATTGTTTAATATCCTTCAACATGGGAATGTCATTTCCTATGAGTAGGATGTCGTCCACATATAGGACAAGGAAAACTATCTTGCTCCCACTAACCTTCTTGTAAACACAAGGCTCATCTTCGTTCTTTATGAAGTCGTAACCTTTTACTGCCTCGTCAAAATGAAGATTCCAACTCCGAGATGCTTGCTTTAGTCCGTAGATGGACCTCTGAAGCTTGCATACACGATTTGGATGTTCTTAATCGATGTATCCCTCGGGTTGTTTCATATAAACATCCTCGAGTAGATTTCTATTCAGGAAAGCCGTCTTAACATCCATCTGCCATATCTCATAGTCATAATATGCAGCTATGGCGAGCATAGTCCGAATGGACTTGAGCATCACGACAGGGGAGAAGGTTTCATCATAGTTTATACCATGAGTTTATCTGAAACCTTTAGCCACTAGTCATGCCTTGAAGATCCCGCCAGGTTTTAACTTGAAAATCCACTTGCAATCGACAACCATTGCCTGAACAGGAGGGTCAATCAAAGTCCACACTTTATTGTCCCTCATGGATTGCATTTCAGATTCCATGGCTTGTAGCCATTTATCCGAATTTTGACTTTCTAAAACCTATTTGTAGTTCACGAGCTCATTAGAGTCCGTTAAGATCAAATCTTGATCGTCAGTCACGAGAAATCCATATCTCTCGGTTCATGACGAGATCTACTAGACCTTCTAGGTTCTTGTGTTTTTGACTCAGGCTGCTCATCTTCATGAGTTTCCATGTCAACTTCCATCTGAGTTTGTATAGATCGTTCTATATTCTCTTGTGGTTCTGGAACTTCTCCGAGTTCTATTCTACTCCCACTATCTTTCTTGTAGAGAAAATCTTTCTCTAAGAAAGTGGCTCCTCGAGTAACAAACACTTTGTTCTCAGTTGGATTATAGAATTGATATCCTTTTGTTTCCTTAGGATATCCCACAAACAGGCATTTGTCAGTTTTAGGTTCAAGCTTGCTACTTTGTAAACGCTTTACATGAGCTTGACAACCCAAAACTCGTAGATATGACATATAGGGTTTTTGACCGTCCACATCTCATATGGAGTCTTATCTACTGCCTTAGATGGAATACGATTTAGTAAGTAGGCAGCTGAAAGGAGGGCATAACCCCAAAAGGACATAGGGAGAGTCGCTTGGCCCATCATAAATCGAACCATATCTAATAAGGTCCGATTCCTCCTCTTGGATACACCATTCCATTGAGGTGTTCCTGGTGGAGGCAGTTGTGAAACAATTCCACACTGTTTTAGATAGCCATCGAACTCATCACTAAGGTATTCACCTCCCCGATCAGAGCAAATAGCCTTAATCCTTCTATCTAACTGATTTTCTACTTCATTTTTAAACTCTTTGAACTTTTCAAAAGTTTCATTTTTATACCTCATTAAGTAGACATAACCATATCTACTATAGTCATCGGTAAAAGTCGAAGTATTCAAATCCACCTCTGGCTTGTGTGCTTATCGGTCCACATACATCTGTATGTATTAGAGCCAATAGCTCACTAGTCCTCTCGCCTTTCTTGCTGAAAGGACTCTTCGTCATTTTGCCTTGCAAACAGGGTTCACATGTGTCATATGATTCGAAATCAAATGAACCAAGCACTCTCCATCCTTATGAAGTCTTTGAACTCGCTTCTCATTTGCATGGCCTAGACGACAGTGCCACAGATATGTTGGACTTAAATCAGATTGAATTAATTTGGCTTTCTTTTCAATGTTATAAACCGGTTTCTCTTGGGTCAAATCCAAGATATATAGGCCATTGCACAAATTTGCAACTCCGTATAAAACATCTTTTTGATATAAAGACAACGATTTATTACCAATAATAAAACGAAATCCTTTTATATCCAAACAAGAAATTGAAATAATATTCCTACTCATAGTAGGTACATAATAACAATTCTCTAAAACAATGTTTAAATCGGAAGGCAAAGACAAAGTGTAATCTACAACTTCAACAGCTGCAACTCTTACCCCGTTGCCCACTCGGAGATCTACTTCGCCTTTCTTTGTTATCCTTCTGTTGCTCAGTCCCTGCACATTAGTACAAATGTGAGCCCCACATCCGGTATCTAATACCCATGAGGTGGACATAGAAAGATTAATTTCAATAACAAAGATACCTGAAGCCGAAGGATTCTGTTTCTTCTCTTCAAGAAACAGCTTGCAGTTTCTTCTCCAATGCCCCTTCTGATTGCAATGGAAACATACTGCGTCCTTCTGAGCATTTTTCTTAGCAGGAGGAGTTTGAGGCTGAGCCTTAGGAACAGTCTTACTGTGAGGCTTCTTGTTTTCAGCAACTTTTGCCTTGCCTTTAAACTTTCTCTTGGTGCCATTACCTTTTTCTACAACAAGTACTGGCGTTGCCTTCCGAAGGGTTTGCTCAGTATTTTTAAGCATTCCATGGAGCTCAGGAATCGTCCTCTCCATGTTATGCATGTTGTAGTTTACCACAAAATCATTGTAATCATCAGTCAGTGGCTAACTCTCTAGATGATGTCAATGGCTAACTCTCTAGAAAGAGGTGCATTTAATCTCTCTAGGGTATCAATATACCCCTCCATCTTGATCAAATGCGTGCTTACTGACGAACCCTTTGCCATTTTGCACGAGATCAATGCTTTTATCGTAACGAACCTTTCGTTACGGGCTTGTTCACGGAACATTTCCATTAGTGACACATAAATTTGGAACGCTTCCGAATTCATGAATTGTTTCTGAAGCTCGCCTGACATAGTCGCGAGCATCAGACAGGTCACATCATCGGAATCGCTTTTCAGCTTTTCCCATGCTCGTTGAACAGCAGCCGTGGCATTTATAGGTGGTTCAGGTAAAACAGCGTCTAAGATATTTAGCTTCCTTTCTTGTTTGAGAACAATTCTCAAGTTTCTTTCCCAATCTAAGAAGTTTGGACCAACCAGTTTTTCTTTGTCCAAAATGCTTCTTAGAGTGAGATTAGATGTATTAGTGCTAGTAGATGCCATTTCTACAAAAGAAAGATGCAAAATATTAGAATGAGTTTTAAAATATTTTCCACAATAGCCAAAATTGAAATCCCAAACAATTTTGTGTTGGTGCTAGATTGTGGGCCGAAAATCCACAAAGAGTCAACCCCAGTCTTGCTTTGGCAAGTATCGTAGGGATTGGACTCTTTTGGTAGGCAACGTTCAAATCACGTCCCTATGTAATTTAACGATTTCCAATTGCATCACTATGCAACTTTTCGGTGATAGGATGAACATTCCAAATGTTTGACACCATCCTATCTTTGCAAAATTAATCCCTAGTCAACTTATTGGGTCAAGCTAGGATTAATTTTCCCAAGTTAAACCATCCCTCAAGGCATCACATCAATAGACACCCACACAGTTTTTCCATAACAAGTGGTAGTGATAAAGTTGAGCATCTAATACCCAAACAGTTTTTCCACTCATTAATGGTAGTGATAAAGTTGGGCACTATTATGCAACTGTTAGTTTTGAATACAGAAAAGCTATGGCTTGTATCAAAAACTAATATCCACAGATGACATATCATTTTGTTTCAGTATAAATCTGTTCCTTTATATCATAGAACTAGATAACGGGGTGTCGACAAACACAGTAGATACCGTTATTGGTTAAAGTATTAATATATAAAAAGTATGCTCGTAACCGAGATAGTCTGAACATACTATCGGTATAGGTTATTGTGTGGTTTGGAAATTGGTTTATCTAGACTAGTTTAAATCACACAGATATGCCCGGGGCATATTGAGCACGACCAGTTTGGATAGAATTGACTTGTACTGATCGGCGTAGTCAATTCGGTCCTAGTATTCCGTCTCTCAATCCCGAGATTGGGACGGGCGTGAGGGTTGGGTGTCGTGTGCTTTGATTTGCCAAAGAGTGAGGTCAATTGAGGCCAATACCTCGGTAAGTTGGGTATGCGGTGTTTAGCTTCTTGCGTGCCGTTGCTGGTCGAAGGAATCCACGTACCGGTTCACCGGGTTGATGGTGCTTCCGAGATGAGCTCGTAAGGTTATTATACTAAACCAGGTCAGTGAACTTTATCTTCGGTATAATAAAAGGTCGAGTGGTACTAATCTCGGAAACCAAGAAGTCGGTGAATTAATTTGTCAGTAAATTGATAAATCGACGAGCACTAGATCTTTAATGTGGGGAGATAGAAGAAATAATAATGGCGCGATGTAAAGTCATTTTCGAGCGGTAGTTCCATAATTGGTCCGTTAGTGGTACGACCGATTATGCGTTTGACTAATCGACAAGGTAAATTAATTGATCCGAAGGGTTTAATTAATATTTAATCGACAAAGTGAATTTAGAAATTAATTCGATTTTGAATTAATAAATTCTAAGGGTTTGATTAAATTAAATTAACAAAGTGGATTAAATAAATTAATTTAAAAGGGTCGATTGGAGTTGATTAGTCGGGAAGACTTAGCAGTCAACGAAAGTCAAATTTTAAGGCCTAACTCGAGAGCCCATTAGGTCTCCTTAGAAGCTCCTATAAATACAACATAATAGGCAAGAAAACCCTAAGAAAGAAACTTGGCAGCCAAGTTAGGCTAGATAGAGAAAGTTTGGTCTAGAAAGAAAACGGTGTCTTCATCGTCAAGTTTTCTCTCGAAGTCGATCAAGAAAGCTTTCTTCTTTGTCAAGGAACTCAGCCCATGAATTAATAGAGCAGCCCGGACCTTTATTCACTCAGCCCACTCGATTATTCTTTAAGAAAACCCACCTCTTGTTGGATTTCTATCGGACTGCAGCAGCAGATTTTTTCGTCTCTTTAAACCCCGGCGATTGTTTCGTTCACTGCCCTGAGCCGACCGATTTCATGTAGATCTTCTTGATGAGTGATCCATGAAATTAGTTGTACAGATCGGGAGTGGATTAAGCTTTTCCGGCGGACTGTTTTCCGATTAATCAGCGGGCTGCGCAGGATTTTTCAGGCGGGTTTTAAGTGCAGCAGTTTTACAATTTCTGGGCAGCTACAGTTTGAAAGAAAAATTTCTGGGCAGCTTCATTTTTGTTAAAAAAAAATTCTGGGCAGCTTAATTTTGAGTTTCTTGATAAGCAAGTTTCTTGGGTTTTCAGTCGTATTGCCGTGGGTAGCTCCGTAGACGATAGCCCACACTATCTCGGAGCTTGTATTGGAGAATTCTTCGGACTTCTTGTGGATTTCGCGCTAAAAGATTTGGTTTTCTTTAAGCGAGGGACTTCGCTACAAAAGGTATAATCTTTAAATTCCGCTTTAATTAAAGATTTAATTTTTTGTGTCCCGATTAATAAATTAAATAAGTATAAGCCTAGATCCGTTCATGGGTAAACTAATTTGAGCCTGAGCTTGGTCGAAAGCTTCCGATTCTGGAATGCATAGCACGAAAGTGAGGTTTTCGATTTAGCCCGGGCTTGTTCAGTTTTCCTTCAAATTGGTATCAGAGCGTTGGTTTCGGTCTTATACTTGTTTGATTTATTACACGGCTTTATTTTGGCATTATTATTTTTGCCAAAATGTTTAAACAGGTGGTTATTGGTTTCCCGGCTATTATGGTAGAAATTTAATTTTCATTCATAAACCCCGGGACATGTCCGGGCTCGTTTTATTTTTGAATGGAAATTTCTGTAATAGTAATAACCACGAGCTGGAAGCCATGTAGGATTAGAAAAATCTTGTAGTAGGATTTGATCTAATCATGTCGTCTTTAAATTCCTAGAAAACGCCTTTGTATATAGGAATTTTTGTACTATGACGAAGACGTTATTTTGGGTAACTTATATTCGCGGGTTTTGGTTTATTGTAATTTTGGGTGATTCCTAATTACGGACTAAACCGAGAAAACCCGGGCGAATTGAGAGGAATCCAAATAACGAGTGGGAGCGACACGACGGGAAGTGTCACCGAGGCGTCAAGGAATCAACGATAGAGAAGGCCATAATAGTCGGGAAATTTTATTTTATTTAATTTCCCGTATTTATGATTTTTTCGTTGATTGTGTGATTTTCGTTTTATTTTGCATGAACGAAATTCAAACCAAAAGTTTTTTTTCAAAAGGTAATGTGCAATTAACTAAGGTAGATTATTCGCATATTAAAACTCCAACGGTTTTATGGGTGCGAATATCCATAGTTAAGATATTGCATGTTAAAACGTAAAAATCCTCAAACTTAATTACATTCGCAAGTTTTGGTTTAATCGTAATTTTGGGTGATTCATAATTACGTGGGGTTTTGGTTTATCGTAATTTTGGGTGATTCCTAATTACGTAGAAAACTGAGAAAACCCGGATTTTGGTTTTTCGTAATTTTTGGGTGATTCCTAATTACGTAGAAAACCGAAATGGAAAACCGAGAAAACTAAGGTGAATTTAAATTATTTTAAAAATCTAAGTGGGAGCGGGTTGGTTAATAGCCCCATGGCCTCCATTACGGGTTCATTGGCGATGTGGTTAAACGGCTTCCCTACGGATGAGTTTTCAATCACAGATATCGCTGGAATGAATTTCTAAAGGGATGACTATAGTGCGTTTAATTGGGAAAAGTTGCGACACCCTCACTACAGAGGCGCATTAGTACCCTAAGTAACAAACTTAGAAGTCACGTAATGGCATACACTTAGTGTACTGTTTATAGTATCCCTCCTACGAGGTAACGCTATTTACGTGTATGACTAAAATTATCGACTATTAATTTCATTGATCATAAGATCGTTGGTCAGATAATGAGATTAATGGACTTTGGTCCTTCTCGAACGAATGTGGGTTGGCGTAGACGTTCACCTACGTGACCTGCGTTAATCCCGGTGGGAGAGATGTTGGTAGAAGACTATATTTCTTTTCTGAGGAATTTTCAATATTTTCGAAAAATATACTGAGACATGTTTTTTCATTATTTTCAGTTGATATGTCGTTCAACCCGCTAGCTGTCATTCTGAACCAAAACAAACTCACCGGTCCTAACTACATTGATTGGAAACGAAACCTGGACGTTGTCCTAACCGCCGAGGGTTATAAGTACGTGCTCACTGAGGAGTGCCCCCCTAAGCCCAGTGAGGATGCCACACCTGAGCAGCGAGAGCCATATACGAGGTGGCAGAAATGACCAGGTGCTACATCTTGGCTTCCATGTCGAGTGTACTGCAGCACCAGTATCAGTTGATGACCTCAGCCTACGATATGATGCTCAACCTCAGGGAGATGTTTGGTCATCAGGGCAGGGCAGCCAGGCAGTCAGCTATGAGGAAACTCATGAATGCCAAGATGGCTGAGGGCACTTCAGTGAGAGATCACGTGCTGGAGATGATTGGTTGCATCAATGAGATTGAGGTATTGGGAGGTGAGATTGATGGGGAAACCCAGGTCGATATCATCCTTCAGAGTTTGCCTCCCAGTTTTGAGCAGTTTCGATTGAACTATAATATGGGGAATCTCTCATATTCACTTTCTGAGCTCATGACTGCATTGGTGTCTGCTGAGAGCCTCTTCGCTGAGAAGAAGCAAGCCTTGGTTACTGTTGGTCCCTCAGGTTCCTCTGCTGGGCCCAAAGCCAGGAAGCAAAAGAGGAAGAGAGGCCAGAAAGCAGGAGCCAGTCATCGACCCAAGGCAGGCATTGCCAAGAAGCAGAAGCCTAGAGGAAAGTGCTTCAGATGTGGCAAAGCAGGACATTGGAAGAAGGACTGCCCAAAGCCTCGAGGTATGTGTAAATTCTCTCTAGTTACTGAGACGTGTTTAGCGGCGATTCCCACGGATACTTGGTGTGTGGATTCGGGAGCCACTGATCACGTTTGTAATTCTTTGCAGGGGTTCCAAGTGACCCGGCTGCTTAGAGAGGGAGAGTTGCAGGTCTACCTTGGGGATACTACCAGAGTTTCTGTGGCTGCAGTGGGAGTTATTAGTCTTTATTTTTCAGACTCTATTTTATATTTGAAGGATTGTCTTTATGTACCTACTTTTCGAAAGAACTTGCTTTCGGTTTCGAAACTTGTTTTGGATGGTTATAAGTGTGTATTTTCTGACGGTTCGGTTTTTATAAGAAAATGCCAGAAACTTATATGTTCCAGTACATTGGTTGACAATCTGTTTTTAATCAAGACTTACTCCCCAGTTATGCAAAACACAGAAACTAGTAACTCATCACCGAATCATAATAAGAGAAAAGAATCTTCTCATTTGAATCAGACTTATCTTTGGCACCTAAGACTAGGTCATATCAACCTTAGTAGGATTCAAAGGTTGGTCAAGAGTGGGTTTTTGGACCTACTAGATATTGACAGCTATTCGACCTGTGAGTCCTGCTTGGAGGGTAAAATGACCAAGAGGCCTTTTAAGGCGAAGGGGTATAGGGCCAAAGAGGTTTTAGAGCTGATTCATTCTGACATGTGTGGGCCTATGTCAGTTCAGGCTAGAGGTGGTTATGAGTATTTCGTGACTTTCACGGATGATTACTCTAGATATGGATACATATACCTGATGCGCCACAAGTCTGAATGCTTTGGCAAGTTCAGAGAATTCAAGGCAGAGGTGGAGAACCATCTGGGTAAGAGTATCAAGTCACTGCGGTCTGATCGCGGTGGCGAATACCTCTCTAGTGAATTTAGGACCTATTTGTCAGAGGAGGGTATTCAGACCCAGTTGTCTGCACCTGGCACACCCCAGCAGAATGGTGTAGTAGAGAGGAGGAACAGGACTCTTATGGAGATGGTTAGATCGATGATGAGTTACAGTGAGTTGCCTACCTCGTTTTGGGGTTATGCCTTAGATACAACATGTTATATCCTCAACCTTGTGCCCTCTAAGTCTGTGCCAACGACCCCATTAGAGTTGTGGGATGGGCGCAAGCCTAGTCTGAGACATCTCAGGATTTGGGGTTGTTCAGCACATGTGCTCGAGGCAGATGCAGGCAAGTTAGAGGCGAGATCTAAGGTTATGCTATTTGTAGGCTACCCCAAAGGAACGAGAGGTGGTTTATATTATAGTCCTCAGGATCAGAAGGTGGTGGTCAGTACCAATGCTAGATTTCTTGAGGAGGACTATATTTTAGATCACAAGTCAAGCAGCAAGGTAGTATTGGAAGAGCTTAGAAGTCAGTCTACTATTCCAGATGCACACGTACAGGAAGACACACCACAGGAAACTGCACGCACTATCACAGATGATGCTCTTACACAGGCTGCGCTTCGTCGTAGTGGGAGGGCTGTGAGACAGCCCGAGAGGTACATGGGTTTGGGTGAGTCTTCGGATTTTATCCCTGGTGCTCATGAACCAGACCCAGTTAACTACAATGAGGCTCTCCAGGATAAAGATGCAGATTCTTGGCAGAGAGCGATGATTGCTGAGATGGGTTCTATGGACTCAAATCAAGTCTGGGAGCTGGTAGACCTTCCTGATGGGTTTAGGCCTATTGGGTGCAAATGGGTCTACAAGCGAAAGAGAGGATCTGATGGGAGGGTTGAGACCTCCAAGGCTAGGCTTGTGGCGAAAGGGTATACTCAGAAAGAAGGGATCGATTATGAGGAGACCTTTTCCCCGGTAGCTATGCTTAAGTCGATCCGGATTCTCTTGGCCATAGCTGCTCATATGGATTATGAGATATGGCAGATGGACGTCAAGACAGCTTTCCTTAATGGAAGTCTTGAGGAGACCATCTTTATGCAGCAACCAGAGGGCTTCATTGTTAAGGGCCAAGAGCACAAGGTATGCATGCTTAAGAGGTCCATTTATGGACTTAAGCAAGCATCCAGATCTTGGAACATTCGTTTTGATGAGGTTATCCAGTCCTATGGATTCACTCAGTCTCCGGATGAGCAGTGTGTTTATTGCAGGCGTGATGGTGAGATAGTGGTATTCCTCGTACTTTATGTAGATGACATTCTTCTTATTGGCAACAGTAAGAAGGTGTTGTCAGACGTAAAGGCATGGCTGTCCAGGGAATTCGATATGAAGGATTTGGGAGAGGCTGGACATATCCTTGGGATCAAGATTATTCGAGATCGTAGGAGACGTTCTCTGACTCTCTCACAGGCATCCTACATAGACACGATTCTGGCCTGTTTTAACATGCAGAACTCCAAGAAGGGTTCACTACCCTTCAGGCATGGAGTGCATTTGTCTAAGGAGCAGTGTCCTAAGACTGCTGAGGAGATAGATGCCATGAAGGCGGTAACCTATGCTTCTGCAGTGGGTAGCCTCATGTATGCTATGTTGTGCACGAGGCCTGATATTTGCTTTGCCGTTAGCATGGTTAGCAGATATCAGAGTAACCCTGGGAAGGCTCACTGGGAGGCAGTAAAATGCATTCTCAAGTACTTGCGCAGGACGAGAGATTATGTCCTAGTTTATAGAGCGCAGGAGCTTGTACCATTGGGTTACACAGATTCGGACTTTCAAGGATATATGGACAAGAGTAAGTCTACCTCTGGGTTTGTGTTTACTCTAGGAGGTGGAGCCATAGTATGGAAGAGTGTCAAGCAGAAATGCGTGGCGGACTCTACCATGGAGGCCGAGTACGTTGCCGCTTCAGAGGCAGCGAAAGAGGCTGTATGGCTCAGAAGCTTCCGGATGGACTTAGATGTGGTTCCAGAGTTGCCTAGGTCTATCACAGTTTATTGTGATAACAATGGTGCAGTTGCTAACTCAAGGGAACCACGAGCCCATAAGGCGAGTAAACACATAGAGCGCAAGTACCACCTGATACGAGAGATCGTAAAGAGGGGAGACGTGATCGTGGCCAAGATAGCTTTAGAGGACAACCTTGCAGATCCTTTCACCAAGCCATCGACCCCAAAGGTCTTTGAGAGGCATGTGGAGGGCATGGGAGTCAGATTCTTGAGAGAGCCAAGTCAGTGAGCTTAAAGGTGTTTTGGAGATTTCATTATGACAGCAGTGTAATAGCGGGTTGGACAGTTTTTGTACTTCTTAGCATAGCTTTGAGTATTAGTGGGAGATTGTTAGTTTTGAATACAGAAAAGCTATGGCTTGTATCAAAAACTAATATCCACAGATGACATATCATTTTGTTTCAGTATAAATCTGTTCCTTTATATCATAGAACTAGATAACGGGGTGTCGACAAACACAGTAGATACCGTTATTGGTTAAAGTATTGATATATAAAAAGTATGCTCGTAACCGAGATAGTCTGAACATACTATCGGTATAGGTTATTGTGTGGTTTGGAAATTGGTTTATCTAGACCAGTTTAAATCACACAGATATGCCCGGGGCATATTGAGCACGACCAGTTTGGATAGAATTGAATTGTACTGATCAGCGTAGTCAATTCGGTCCTAGTATTCCGTCTCTCAATCCCGAGATTGGGAAGGGCGTGAGGGTTGGGTGTCGTGTGCTTTGATTTGACAAAGAGTGAGGTCAATTGAGGCCAATACCTCGATAAGTTAGGTATGCGGTGTTTAGCTTCTTGCGTGCCGTTGCTGGTCGAAGGAATCCACGTACCGGTTCGCCGGGTTGATGGTGCTCCCGAGATGAGCTCGTAAGGTTATTATACTAAACCTGGCCAGTGAACTTTATGTTCGGTATAATAAAAGGTCGAGTGGTACTAATCTCGGAAACCAAGAAGTCGGTGAATTACTTTGTCAGTAAATTGATAAATCGACGAGCACTAGATCTTTAATGTGGGGAGATAGAAGAAAAAATAATGGCGCGATGTAAAGTCGTTTTCGAGCGTAGTTCCATAATTGGTCCGTTAGTGGTACGACCGATTATGCGTTTGACTAATCGACAAGGTAAATTAATTCATCCGAAGGGTTTAATTAATATTTAATCGACAAAGTGAATTTAGAAATTAATTCGATTTTGAATTAATAAATTCTAAGGGTTCGATTAAATTAAATTAACAAAGTGGATTAAATAAATTAATTTAAAAGGGTCGATTGGAGTTGATTAGTCGGGAAGACTTAGCAGTCAACGAAAGTCAAATTTTAAGGCCTAACTCGAGAGCCCATTAGGTCTCCTTTGAAGCTCCTATAAATACAACATAATAGGCAAGAAAACCCTAAGAAAGAAACTTGGCAGCCAAGTTAGGCTAGATAGAGAAAGTTTGGTCTAGAGAGAAAACGGTGTCTTCATCGTCAAGTTTTCTCTCGAAGTCGATCAAGAAAGCTTTCTTCTTTGTCAAGGAACTCAGCCCATGAATTAATAGAGCAGCCCGGACCTTTATTCACTCAGCCCACTCGATTATTCTTTAAGAAAACCCGCCTCTTGTTGGATTTCTATCGGACTGCAGCAGCAGATTTTTTCGTCTCTTTAAACCCCGGCGATTGTTTCGTTCACTGCCCTGAGCCGACCGATTTCATGTAGATCTTCTTGATGAGTGATCCATGAAATTAGTTGTACAGATCGGGAGTGGATTAAGCTTTTCCGGCGGACTGTTTTCCGATTAATCAGCGGGCTGCGCAGGATTTTTCAGGCGGGTTTTAAGTGCAGCAGTTTTACAATTTCTGGGCAGCTACAGTTTGAAAGAAAAATTTCTGGGCAGCTTCATTTTTGTTAAAAAAAAATTCTGGGCAGCTTAATTTTGAGTTTCTTGATAAGCAAGTTTCTTGGGTTTTCAGTCGTATTGCCGTGGGTAGCTCCGTAGACGATAGCCCACACTATCTCGGAGCTTGTATTGGAGAATTCTTCGGACTTCTTGTGGATTTCGCGCTAAAAGATTTGGTTTTCTTTAAGCGAGGGATTTCGCTACAAAAGGTATAATCTTTAAATTCCGCTTTAATTAAAGATTTAATTTTTTGTGTCCCGATTAATAAATTAAATAAGTATAAGCCTAGATCCGTTCATGGGTAAACTAATTTGAGCCTGAGCTTGGTCGAAAGCTTCCGATTCTGGAATGCATAGCACGAAAGTGAGGTTTTCGATTTAGCCCGGGCTTGTTCAGTTTTCCTTCAGCAACAACCCGCTGCACGAAGAAAACCTGAGGCCCTTGGGCTCTCCAAGTCCACCAGACGTTCAACGCTCAAGTGGGCCCTCAAGTATTGAAGCAAAATCTTGGGTTTTTGGGATTTAAGTTTGATCGGCTTAACATGCATTTTCGTTTTCATTCATTCACAAAACATAAAATTGCGGAAATGCGATGAATTGGGCTCTAATCTATTACAGGGCCTTTTTTAAAAAAAAAAACTCTTTTGGGCCTCCATTTTGGGCTTCCGTTCCTGGGCTCCACCATGGACTTCTTTGGAACCTCCTTTTTGGGCCTAACTATTATATAATCATTTAATAGGTACACAGGCCCAATTATAAAATGGCTCGCAGGCCCAAAATTCAAATAATAAATTTTAAGCCCAATTCATGCATAGAAAAACACACAAATGCATATGCTTCATACAAGCCAATTTTATTAAGCCGGATCATTTAATTAGGGATTGTATAACTCTTACACTATTAAAATTGATCATGTCATGATCAATTTTAATCAATCCCATATTCATTCATTTTAATCGAATGATGCATGGTCATACCAATAATGCGTGCAATTATTCAAACACTTTAAATAAATAACACATTATTTGAAAATGAATAACAAAAACATAATAATTAATTAACTAATCTTATTAATTAATTAATTATTTATTCATTTAATTATCTAATTTCATTAAGATAATTTTTTCTAATTTTAAAATTTAAATATTTCTAATTATCCTAATCTCATTAAGATAATTATTCAAAATTCTAAATTTTAAAATTCTATAGGATAAGAATTAAATCTTAATCTAATCTTATCTTATCATAATTTAAAATCTGATAATATCTTTTAATTTATCCTAAATTATAAATTAAAATATTATCAAATTTTAAAATTCAGAAAATTAAGGTTTTTTCTGAAAATTTTGAGGCCAATCTGTAAAATATTAGGGTTTTAAAGTTTAAAACTTCTGGGGTTGTTTTGCAAATTTAAAATAATTTTTTAAAACTAGCATTTCTGGGATTATGGAGTGCGGCGGGGCAATTTGGTCATTTCACCCAATTAGGGCACCAGCCTCCCGCCGCCTCCTTTCTTCTCCGGCAAACATGCCATCGGGTTTCAGCCGGCTTCCTCGAATCCCGGCGACACTCGCCGTTCATCTCATCCTGCTCGGTTCTGTCCAATCGTCATCTTTCTGTCGCTGCAATCTTTCGGCGACCAGAACATTTCCGGCCCCGATGGAGATTGCCCAGACGCGAACCCAGCGACCGTTTCGATGAAAACGAAGCAGCTCGCCAACATGGATTGCGGCGAAACGGATGACCCAAAACCTGCAAATCAAAACGGGAAAAAACATAGCAGCCCAGCAACTTGTTTAATCCAAAGCAAGCTTTCCGACTAGTTTCGAAACAAAACCAAAAATAGAAATCGGCGGAAGTTTCCGAAACCCAGAGCAATAATTGAAAACCCAGTTCTTCGTTCAAAATGCAAGCACCCAGATTTTCCAAAATTCGATTTCCGGCAATGAAACCATGAATCGTGTCATATGAATTCAAACACAAACCCAGTTTTGAAAACCCAAACAACACAAAACCATTCCCCATTAATAAAAGAACAAAAACACAGGAAAAATTCAGGCCAAAAAAAAAAAAAAAAAAACCAATTTTCGAGGTGGCGCAATTTTCCGGCGACCTTCCGGCCGGCTGGAACAATTCCGGCGAGTCCATTCCCAGAAACCGACGCAAGCAAGCACCAAATGTTTTCTTTTCTTTTCAAACGGTTTTTCCAAGAAATAAACACTTATACCCGCTTCTTAACTCTTTTGTTTCAATTAAACCATTTTAATTAAAACAAAATTAACCTATGGCTCTGATACCACTGTTGGATTGTGTTTAGGTATTTAATTCAAAATTAAACGGTGGAATTCATAAACACTAAGGATTCGGGTCTTACCCTTGAAGCGTAATCGGTTGTGCAGTCGCCTGGCTCCTCTGAGAAGATGGAGTTCACTAACAATTCACGTGAATTGTCTCTACGATCTTGCACCGGAGCCTATCAGAATTGGTGCTAGCCCAAAAGTGCCTGTCAAAGAGAGAAAACGTTTTTCTCTGTGGGGAAGAGTTTTGGAAGAGCATCTGTTCTTCGAGTCTCAGAGAGTCAGTTGTCCCTTTCAAAAAAAACTTTAAACGTCTTTTTAAAACTGAGTTTGTTAAAACCTTTTTAACAGACTCCCAGATACTTCTCTGACTTGAGAAGTATCTATTTTAATAATAATGAATAAAATAATTATTTACTGAGTTGGGTTTAACCAACACCATGGATCAACCCATTGATCCATGGATCAGGCTGATGGGTCAAGAACCTCAATTCACAATTAGGTCCCTTGATTTGTCAACCCAATTAAATTCTTCCTAGGTAATTAATTAACTTTTAATTAATATCATAAAACTCTTCAATAATATTTAACTAAACCATTTAATTAAATATTATCTATTTAAGCATAACTCTTATACTTATTACAGGCAATTTAATTCTGAATAATCAACTCTCTTATGTGCGATCCTGTAGGCCCATTCCAAATTGACAATGAATAAATTAATCTCATTAATTAATCCATAAATCATTAGTGGTCTCTAGCAAAACATAATGACTACACAATTCAGAACGGAGGGTTGAATGGTGATTCAACACAACCTTCCGAGTATACTATATAATGTCCTCTACACTGATATCCAGTTTAGCATAAGGCATGGAACCAATCATCCTTATATATAGCAAAACGTTTTACTTGATCTCTTAGTGACACTGAACTTAATCAAGCAAATGATAACCCTTATCATTTCTTGGGCACGGCCATGCACTTCTCAGTTCACTATCAAGAGGCCAAGATATCATCTCTCATTTAAGAGAGACTTGTAGTCCCATCACTTCACCTACATACCTTAGCGTGACTCATAGTGTACCCAATCATACCCGTACTTGGCAACCTGTTACGGTCCCGTTAGGCATATGTCAAAGCACACTCTAATTCACCTAAGACTATGCAGTGATTTCTGGTCTAAGGATCCTCGTACGAGTACTACTCAAAAGAATCACTCATGATCTAACAGTCCATGGAGTGTTTCTTTTGGCTGATCGATTTCATGAAATTCAATATGCACAAGAATATAATTTCATGAAATTAACTCATCAGATAAATAATCAATCAAACGACAAATGTCTTATTTACATAAATAACCCTCAAAGTTTATTTACATAAATAGCCCTCATTATGGCACATACACCAACAGTTTTAACATGCAGAACTCGAAGAAAGGATTTCTACCTTTCCAACACAGAGTACATCTATCTTAGAAGTAGTCTCTGAATACTGCTGAGGAGATGAAGCCATGAAGACGGTTCATTATGCTTCGGCAGTATGAAATCTCATGTATGCAATGTTATGCACGAGGCCTGATATTTGTTATGTTGTTCATATTGTAAGCAGATATCAGAGTAACCCCAGAAAAGCTCATTGGGAGGTAGTAAAGTGCATTCTCAGGTATTGGCGCAAAACAAGAGACCAAATCTTGGTCTCTCAGGCGTTTGAGCTTGTGCCTCGTGGTTACACATATTTAAATTTTCAAGGCAACAGGGACAAGAGTAAGTCTATCTCAGGGTATGTGTTTACTTTGGGAGGTGGAGCCATTGTTTGGCCGAGTGTCAATCAGAAGTTCATGGCAGACTCTACCATGGAGGCTGAGTACGTTGCAGCATCAGAGGCAGCGAAAGAATTAGTGTGGCTCGAGAACTTTCAAGTGGACTTAGACATGATTCCTGGTTTGCAAAAGTCAATCACAGTGTACTGTGACAACAACGGTGCAGTAGCAAACTCGAAGGAACCACGAGCCTACGAGGTGATTAAGCATATACAGTGCAAGTACTACCTGATACGAGATATCTTTAAGAGGAAAGACGTGGTCGTGGCGAAGATAGCATCAAAAGATAACCTTGCAGATCCATTTACAAAAGCACTGACTACGAAAGTCTTTGAAACTCACGTGGATGGCTTAGGCATTGGATACTTAGCAGAGCCTTGACTATTTTTCTAGTTATTGTTGCAGCTATATATTAATGTAGTTTTATACTTAATGCACAGCTTAAGTATTAGTGGGAGATTTTTGGTTCTTATATTAAACTATTTCCCAGTTTATATATATCAATTAAATATTTCAGTTAAATTGGTTTTATGTTTTACATATGTTGTCTATTTATATTATGTGATTAGATGATGAGGTGTCTGGTATGACACAGTAGATCTCATCATTGGCTAAAAGACATAATAAAATGAGGTTCGTAACTGAGACAGTTTTGGACACACTGTCAGTTTAAGTTATGTGATTCTAAAATTGGTTTGTCTAAACTAATTGAATCGTGTAGATATGCCCGGGGAATATTGAGCATGACCAATTATGATGAATAATCTTGTACTGATTTAATAGACTATTAGATCCTAGTATTCTATCTCTAAATCCCTAGACTTGAGCAGGCATAAGGATTAGACAAAGTGTACTTTAATATGCCAATGAGTGAGGTCACTTGAGACCAATAGTCTCGTTAGATTGGGTGCGCGTGTTTGATTACTTGGTGTGCTGTTACTTGTCGAAAGGAAACCATGTACCGGTGCACCCAGGGTGATGGTACTCTTGAGATGAGCTTGTTGTGTTTATTAACTAAACTCGACTGGTGGACTTATGTCTGGTATAGGAAAAAGGTCGAGTAGTACTAATCTCGGATTATAAGAAGTTAAATGATTAATTTGTCAATAAATTAATAAATTAATGAGCACTATATCTTTGATGTGGGGAGATTAAAGAATAATTAATTTAGTTGTTTCGGGAGCAATTCTAGTGTAGGATAGTAGTCCCATAATTAATCCGTTAGTGGGTTAGTGATAAATGTATATTTAATTAATTCTTGTATCAATTGATTGTGAATCAGACCAGGAACTAGATAGAGGATAAGTGAATCCTTGTATCAGTTGGTCGTGAATCAGACTAGGAACTGGATTGAGGATAAGTAAATCATTGTGTCAGTTGGATGTGAATAAGTCCAGGAACGGGATTGAAGTAAAACACAAACCCAATAGGAAGACCAATCCTAAACCAACTTGAGGTCTCTCTTATAACTCTATAAATAGACAAGTGGTTGGCAATACACAATAGACAATTCATAGTTTCAAACTTTCAATAAACTTAGAGAGAGAGAACTCAAAGAATTCCCGACAGCCGACGAGTTTTCCCAGCGACAAGTGGTGACTTTCTCTTAATGCGGTTGGGTTAGGCGGTCGGCGAAATTACGGCGAGGTGCTGAAGCGGTGAAGCCATTTTTAGGTGAGTTTATTATAGTGTTTTGCTGATCGTTGGTTCATTGGTTTGTTGCTCACACAACATTTGAGCTGGTCTTGAGTCATATAAGCGATCACCTAAGTACACGCTTCAAAAGGTAATTCTTAAACTTCCATTTTAATTAAGAATTTATTGTTGCGTGACAAATCGAATAAGTAGAAGCTGAGATCCTGAACAATGGTATTTTAAGCAAAGGTTGGATAATTGCGCTAGTGCTTAGGTCTGGTCAAGAGTTTCGATTCTGGAATGCAATGCACAAAAGTAAATTTTTGACTGGGTCTGGGCAGATAATCTTTCAGGACATGCCTAGTTATGAATTTCTCCATAGGAGTTCATGGAAACCCTAAATGTGGATCCAGATCTGTGCCAATGAGAACCATCAGTAGATATTGTTGAACCTATGATGAAAAGCCTGTGAAATTAATGAAAAAGCCTTGAAATTGCTGATAGAAGAAGCCCAACAACAGGCCCAAGCCCATCTACCAACTTAGAGGCCCAAACCCATTAACATTTCGAGATTATTCGATAATGGACTTACAGATGGAACGTAGATGTGGACTGAACCCCAAGAATAAAGACTTAAATTAGATTAAGGATTTACAAGGCTTAATTGAAAATCCAGTCATTCTCTAATCCCAACTGAAGCAGGGAAAGACTCTTCCTTATAGGATTTTGTTTTACTTTTTATAGTTCTAGAAGGTTTTGTAAGTTTATCCTATTACAACTAGGATACATGGATTTTTCCCTTCTTGATTAGCATTTTATTTTGATTTGTACTCTATCTCTATTGGTTGAAATTATAAGCCAATCAGAGTTAGATTAGGAATTGTTTTATTAATCCCTTTTCATTAAGATTGAGTGATTACTTTTTAAAAAAGGAAGATGACTTCTTGTATATCTATATAAGGCCCCAACCACGAAATTTAATGTAGGTTTTTGATTATTTGGATTGATATTTTCGTGTGAAAATACCCCTTGAGTTGTGACACAACCCCCGATCTTGCGAGATCAAAAGCTCATTTGTTGTCATTGAGTGGAAACCCACCAACTTTTTTGTTGGTTTCAATAGTTTAGGTTAAACTATTAAGCCTTGTCATGTATTGACTAAATCAGTCATAAACCATCACCCATCCTCTGAATAAGTATTTCACACAAAGAGGTCAAAATAAGAGTGCATTTTCTTGAGTTGAGCGATTCTGCCGCTTCAATTCATGTTTGATAGATAGTAGGAGAGAATAGTTCAAAAGATCGATAAACACTTAGGTCTTGTTCGAGAAGCAGCTCAGCCTTATAGCTTCGCTATCATCATTGATTAGAATTCCCGAAGAAGACAACTCGTCAGAGTCCCTCCATTATTGAGAATAAATCTATATGGATGATAATATAGCAATTGCAAGGTTTCTCGGTGGCCTTAGCAAAACATCAGTCAGAGGATAGAGCTCACAGGTTACATCAACTTAGAGGATTGTTTTCATAAAATCATGTTGATTTAGAAGCACCTAAAAGATGGTGGCGAATCAAGTAGCAGGAAGCAGTTAGTCACAGGGAAAGAATAGCACTCATTTGAAAAAGTCTGCGCCACTTCTCCTAAACCCAACGCGCACACTCAACCACACCTATCCCTCCAAAATCTTCTAATTTTCAAAATTATATAGCTCAGAGTAGTAAGAAAGCAGTTACTTGTTTTAAATATAATGACATTGGACACCTATAAGGCAGTTGCCCCAATAAGGGTACTTACACTATGAGAGACAACCAATTATAGCTAATAAATGAGGAGAAAGATAGTGCTAGTGACTATGATAACATGCCACCTCTCATAGAAGAAGGTGAAAAGGATGATGAGCTCTTTATTGGCGACATTGAAGTAGTTGAGAAGGAAAACCAACAAAACCTTCTTTCTTTACATCGTTATTGTCCAGATGAACACCCCGATGGACCGTTGGTAAGAAATTCTACACTTATAATTGTACATTCTCTGAATGCTCACTACTCTCCAGATTTGAACCTAACACAGCGCAACAACATATTTCATATGTGGTGTAAGACAGTAGATCAAAAGAAGCATCTAATGATAATCGATGGTGGAAGTTGCATAAACGTAGTAAGTGAGTCTTTGGTTAAGAATTTATCACTAACATGTTTGCCCTATCCTAGGCCTTACAAGTTGCAGTGGCATGAAAAAAGTGGTAAGAAGAAAGTCCAATACCAAGCACTAGTCACCTTCTACCTTGGCCCATGTGTGATGTAGTACCGATGGACACCTGTCACAAACTTCTAGAAAGACCTTGGAAGTATGACCGAAGGGTCACTTTTGATGGTTTGACCAACAGGTATTCTTTCATGTTCAATGGTAGAAAATAGAAAGTCGAAATGATGCAGGAAGAAAATAGAAAGTCGAAAAGCCGAAAGAAGTCAAAAGTAGTACAGCCTAAATCAGGTAATTGGAAATTAGCCTTGACATCCCGAGGGAGTTATGCGCAATGTCAGCCTTGCAAAGGGTATAGTTGTCTTCTTAAAACTTTTAATGTACCTTATTATCCTTGTTTGACATTGTGGTATAGGGAAAGAAGGTCCACTAAAAGGTTTAACCAACTTCGAAAGTCTCTACGCAAATGTTCCAATAAATCCAAAAGTCCTAAAACGGTAAGTTAGAATGTTTTTCTAGTGTGTTTTCTAATCCTTTGTTTGATTGTGCATACACATTAGATTCAAGGACGAATCGCTTTCGGTAGGGTGGGGATGTTGTGAACGTCAAGGCAGTAGACTCTCCTTCAGAAGAAGAACCAGCAATTAGTGCCAGTTTTTTCTTCACTCTAGAGCATCTGGCACAAAACATAGCTCAGAAAGGCCAGATTTGCGCAAGAGTTAGCTCAGGAAACTTCTCAGTGGGTCTAAATCTCATTCTGATAATCCACGAGTTGAGTATGTTGGTCTAGTTACTAGATCGAGAGCCCCAAATATGATTGGATCGTGTCTAACTTCAAAGTTCAAGATCAAGTCGACGTCCCAACAAGCCCAAGCCCATTTACAAATTTAGAAGCCCAAGCCCATTAACGTTACGAGATTATTTGATAATGGAATTGTGGATACAACATAGATGAGGAATGAAACCCAAGAATAATAGCTAAAGTTTGGATTAAGGAAACTAGAAGCCCATGCTCGAAATCCAAGCTCCCCCTAATCCAACTGAAGCTGGAAAAACAAGTCTCTTCCAACTAGGATTGTGTTTCTTTTACTTTTCATAGTTTGAGAAGGTTTGAGAAGTGCATCTTATTTGAAATACGATATGTCGAATTTTCCCTTCTTAATTAGGATTTTAATTTTTTTATTTGTTTTCTCTTTCATGGACGAATTACCTAAAACCATTAGAGTTTCCATAGAATTTTGTTTCCTAATCTCTAAATCACTAGGATTTGATATTACCATTTTAGAATAGGAAGAGAAGACATGTAATTGCCTATAAATAGGCCTCTATATTTTGATATTATTAGATTGTTTTTTGCCTACAAAATTTCGTGCAAAATTTCTTTGAGTTGCTAACTCACCTCAAAAATCTCTTTGAGTGGTCTTGCGAGATCATGAGTTGTCCTTGTGAGAAAACTTACAAAAACCTTGTTTTGATGGTTATATTCGATTGGTTGGAATACAAAACCATGGTCATGTGTTGACTAAAATCATCATAAACCATCACCCATCCTCTATCTAGATTTTCGCACAAAGATGTTAAAATAAGAGTGTGTTTTTCTTTAATTGAGCGATTCCGCCACTTCAATTCATACTTGTAGAGATAATAGTTAGGAATAGACAGAAAAGTTCCTTTAACATTTGTGTCTTGTTCGTTAGTAACTAGGTTCTCAGCCCCGCTTTCATGTTGATCCGACTAAGATGACCATCAGGATTAGTCAATATGCATGAATAACCATTGAAGAGAACAAAATCAACAAGGAAATGAGTAATTCATCATTTAAGGACTCCATTCACAAGAGAAGGTGTGGCCTTTCTCAACAATAAAGGATAAGACACATTCCAACTCTTCAATTCCATCATTAAAGAGCAATTCCCCTACATTGAATCCATGAATTTGTTCTACGTCTATGCAAATCCACTGCCCTCTATCACTTAGACCGGTAGAATTCTCTAAAATCTACTTAGAACATCATTGTTCTAAGAGAATTCATATAGTGTGTGTGTGAAAAGGTGTAGAAGTGTGTGTCTTCTGCACTAAGCTAATCTCTACAAGAAAACCTACTAAAGTGTAATAGTATATGTTTTTACAAAGGGCCTTGGCCATTAAGAAAGGTTTCTGAGGGCTAAAATTGGTAAAATACAATTTCAAACATGCCAAGGGTAATTTGGAACATTCAGCATCATTCTCCGGGCAATGGCCTCGCGGGGCGCCGAGGTCAACTCCATTTCTTCGTGTTTTCTTCCTTTTTCTAGCAAAAGTCTTTAAGTTTCTTTCAAAATATCCAACATATCTTTTTACCACAAGATCATGCAATAACTATAAGTGCATTGAAAGCTAATAAAAGATATCATAATCATTGAAAACCAACTAAAAGTAAGTTAAATGTACACGCTTTTGGGTCATAAAAATGTATATTTTGATGTCACGTCACAGACCCAGTTCGAAACAGGTCAACTTGGGTTGAAATAGATTTCCGTGATTTTAAAAACACATGTAAAAAAATTACATTGAAAGGGTAAAAATTTAAAATTTATTAAACGGAACAACCCAGCGCGAACTGGGCCGACCCACCTCGAAATGGGTCAACCTGGTTGAAATAGGTTTTCGTGATTCTAAAAACACATGTAAAAAATAAATTTGCATTGATATGGTGAAAATTCAAAATTGATTAAACGAGCAGAACCTGTGCGAACCGGACCAACCCAACTCAAAACGGGTGAACCAGGGTTGAAATATGTTTCTGTGATTCTAAAAACACATGTAAAAAATAAATTTATATTGAAATGGTGAAAATTCAAAATTTATGAAACGGGATCGACCCAACTCGAACTTGGGCAACTAATCTCACAATGGGTCAACTTGGGTTGAAATAGGTTTCCGTGATTATAGAAAATCATGTAAAAAATTAATTTTGCATTGAAATATGAAAATTCAAAATTTATCAAGCGGGTCGACCCAACTCGAAATGGGTCAACCCGTGTTGAAATAGGTTTTCATGATTATAAAAAACACTTGCAAAAAAAAAAATTGCATTGAAATAATAAAAATTCAAATTTTATAAAACGGGTCGGCTGATTCGAAACGGTTCAATCCGGGGTGAAATAGGTTTTTGTAATTATGAAAACGCATGTAAAAAATAAATTTGCATTGAAAGAATAAAAATTTAAAATTTATTAAATGGGTCGACCCATCTCGAACTAGGTCGTCCCGAGTTGAAATAGGTTTACGTCATTCTAACAACGTATATAAAAAATAATTTTACATTGAAAAGATGAAATTCAAAATTTATGAAACAGATCAACCCAATTCGAACGGGTCGATCCAATAAATATGAATGAAACCCATTTCAAAAAAATGGTTGAATCACGAGTCAACCTACTGGGTTAGATATTTGACCCGTGAATTGGGTCGGGTCAACCCGTAGATTAGGTCGCGAGTCAGCCCAATTCACGAGTCATTTTGACCCATCTTAACTCACGAACAATGGGTTGAGTTGAGTTGGGTCTTTGACCCATCTTAACCCACAACCTAATGGGTTAAGTTGGATCATGACTCAACCCACCCATTTGACAACCCTAATTAAGAGTCTACGACGGACACAACGACTTTATATAGAGAGAGTGAAAATCATTCTTTAATGATCGTCAACTAACCTCAAATAGAAGAGACACCCCTAGGATTCGGAAGATTAATAAATAGAGAAGTGGTATTATGATAAAGACCAAGGATTAATACAACTAAATCTTACTATATGCTTTAGTTTTCTAATTTGTTTGTATTAAGTTTTAAAAAAATATACATAGTAGTGGTACTGGTAGCAAGTCACCATGGCTAGTAAATACAAGTTTGGCGGATTTAATTTCATTATCTTAGTGCACTAGAACTAGAATCTCAAATAGTTGCAAGGTTTTCTTATGTAGTTTTCTTTTCAAGTTTGCAATGGAACTTTACATACGACGTTGCATGATATGGATTTCCAAAATAATTATTAAATTAATAGTGTTGGAGTAGAAGAGAACATAACAATTTTGTACTTTTCGGTGATATCTCTCTCGTTTCTTTTGTTTTTTTTTTTTTTTTAATATTTCTTTTTCTTCCATATATGCAATGTCTACAGCTGTGATCTTAGAGCGATATGCTCTTCCACTTGAGGGTGACAATTGTATAGTTTGTATGGTTAGCTTTTGGAAACTTTTGCTGTCGTCAATGAATATCTCACTACTAAAATAAATAATTCATTTTTTGCCAAGCAGGAAAGTGACAAATTCACTCACTAAAACAATCTACGTGCTAAATTTGTGACGTCTCAATAGCTTCTTGAAATTATTTTTATAGTGGCAAAATGTTCTTTCAAACTATTAATATTTTGTTATCCAATAACTTATATACCAGTCATTAAATAATCACCCTCTAAACTCCCCAATTTAAAGATTTAGAGGTTGAAGAATATAAAATTCTATCACAACACTATTATGGGGAGTAAGGGAATTGTATATAAATCTTATAGTCATAGTGTAATATATTACATTCTTTGTGTAAAGAATCAGTAACTTGTATATAAATTTTATACTCATGGAATACTAATAATTTCTATACATTTTGAGTTAGTAAAGATGAATCTTAAAAAATTATGGGGTCAATCTACAACATTGAACGATACACATATGCTATTGATAATTTAAATGAATCATTTTAGATTAGAAAATAATCGTTAAAATTATTAATTTGGGTGGTGCACATGTCTCAATTTACACCTAATTTTTAATATAACAACCCAAAATTTCAATAATAATATTATCACCCTCCATTGTTTGTACTATAAACAGATAGCATAAAAAACATGGAATTTACCATTTATAGCACGAAATAACTATTTGTAATACAAAAGAAATAGTAAGTTTACAAAAAAAATCCGTCATTCAAAAAAACTTCAAAAATCTCCAAACACACAAAAAACATTTCAACAACCTCCAAACACTCCAAAATCCTGAACAATTAGAAAAAACCGTCAACTAATCGTTTTGTTCAAGTCAAGGGGAAACACTAGTTCAAAATTTACGCAAAAATGGTATGTTTTCGATATGTTTCGTCATTTTTATTTATTTTTTGCAGAAAAATGCCCCTATTATGTGTTTATCTGGGCATTTTTCCAGTGGAAAGCGCACCTGTATTTGGCATTTTCCATTGGTGTTTGGCCCTATTTTTTAATATTGATTATTTTTATAGTTTGTAATTTTTAATATTATATTATTAGAAGTTTATGTTTAATTTTTATAATTATTAATTGTTTTTATTTTTAAATATGTGACTTATTTTTATTTATAAATGATGCAGGATCCAAATGGATTACCTGATCTTTAATGAGATTTAAGTGAATTTTTTCAGTGCCCTGGATATTTTGCTACTAAAGAAAATGCATTTTAGCTATTAGATTACGGTTCGAGCTTATTAAAGGATGGTGGAATTAAAAAAAAAAATCAACGGTCACCTATCGTTGCAATCGATTCAAAGATCCTATTACGCAATGGCCTTCCCCCACAAAAAGGAAGAATACCAAAAGGCGAGGATATGAATGTACGTTCAGGTTATATTGCAGGGGGGAGGCGAAAAATGGTTGGTTAGTCGAAGCAAAGCCGGGGGAGAGGTCAATGCACAATCATACTGCCATAGTGTATCCTGAACGGCAAAGACAATTTAGCCGCTTGAGTGATTCATCAAAGAAGATTGTCCAATCTATGAATAAGGCAAATGTACAGCTAATGTGGATTTACCGTCACTACCGCACATAATTGTTTATTTATATTTTACCTAAAACCACTAAAAATGTAGAAAAGGTGTCGATCTCACAGGGAACGGGGAAGATCTTGTTGAAAGCTAAGTAGAAAAGCAGTAAAATAGGCAAGTAAAGTAAGCAGTAAAGTTATGGCAGCTGGTATGAGTCCAAAATAGAGTAATATTGTATAAACACAAAAACAGAGAGTAAAAAGGCGGAATTTCCACTTCCTTCTTGGAGATAGAGGCTTTGATTATGACTTTCTTATGTCAGGTAACGTGTAACATCCCGCCCTAATGGTTACGAAACGGGATGCCTTTCTCAGCTTGCGCTGAGATTTATTAATTAAAATATCAATAAAATTTTACAATCATTCATAAACCATACAATATAAAATGAGTAACTGAAGTTTGCCCTAATATCATAGAGCTCTCAAATGCCTTATTCCTTGACACGTGTCACGATCTCCGGAAATCATGCATCTTTATTAAAACCTAACTAAAATTGTAATATATAAAGGTATGAGCGACAATCCAGTGAGAGAATTTAATCGGATTTAACATGCAAGCAAAACAATTGTAAATTATAAGCAAAAATTATTTCAAAAATACGTATAAGAAGATTTTAAAAACAGAGGCACAACGGAAGACATTTAAAATTGGTTAGAAGTTCAAAACAGTTTCCAATAGCACGTATGAACAATTAAAATATATCAAAAATATAAAATAACAAATAGTGTCCGAAGGCCAGTACCCAAAGTCTAATAACAGTACTCGAAGGCTAATAATAGTGCCCGAAGGCTAGTAATAATGCCCGAAGGCCAGTACCCGAAGGATAGTAACAGTACCAGAAGGCCAGTAGCCAAAGTCTAATAACAGTACCCGAAGGCCAGTACCCGAAGTCTAATAATAGTGCCTGAAGGCTAGTAATAATGCCCGAAGGCCAGTACCCGAAGGCTAGTAGCAGTACTCGAAGGCTAATAATAGTTCCCGAAGGCCAATACCCGAAGGCTAAAAATAATCAGTCATATAACAAGTCGGACATATAGTGAAAAATCATACAATGAATGGTAATCATTTCAGTCAAAACAGTAGTCAAAATTCCAGTACAAGTATCAAAACGGCAACTGAATTGGGTGTAAAAATCAAAAGTCAAATTATCTCATTACGATAGTAAGTAAAACAAGTTTCGTTATAACCATTAAAAAAAGTCAAACAAATTTTTGGTAGAAAAGTCAAAATCAATATTAGTCGGCACGAAAACAAGTAATACAAGTTTTAATAAAATAGTCAAAGTCAAATGGGTTTCGTTATGAAAGTCAAAATCAATATCGATCGTTTTAAAAAAAACTAGTGAGACAAGTTTTAATATAACAGTCAAATTCAAATGAGTTTTCGATATGAAAGTCAAAAATCAAAACGACAGTCAAAATTAACACGCAGAGTAATCAAATAGTCAAATCAAATATAAGCATGCAAGGTAATAATATAATAATATAAAAATATGGGTTGGTTAGACTCGACAAATTTACGAAAATTTTCTACTAAAATCCCTCACCTTAATTTCGTTTAAGATTGACCAAAACTCGAGATTTCATTCGTAAGATATGTCTCCTGCATAAAGTAAATTTTAAACTAGCTTTAAACCTAATTTTCTTTCTTTGACTATTGGGTTTTATACATTGGTGAAAATAGAGCATAGTAAAAGAAATCTATAGGCTATTTCCATTACCTCTTTCTCCTCTCTTTTCTTCTCTTTTCTCTTTCCTCTTTGCTCTCGGTCAAACACTCCATTTTTCACCATCCTTCCTTCTCTTTATTATGTGGTCAACCAAACCATCCCCTTAACATCCTTTCTTTCAATCTTCACGCACCTCCTCTTTTTTTTTTTTTCCTTCCTTCACTAATTAGTTGACGGGAGATATTTTAGCGAGGAGTGAGTGCTGGTGTTGTGGGAGGTCTTGGTGGATGCTAAAGAAGGTGGCTGATTTGGTAGAGAATGGGTGAAGATGATGAAATGCTATGATAAGTTTTGGGTGACACTAGGGTAAAGTTATAGTGAGATATCAAATGATAATCTACCTAAATTGAATCTTGGTAATGTTAAGTTAATTTAGGTTGATTGGACCTAAAAAGATAGAATGATTCGCTTAGTTTTATTTATGCCATAGTTATCTTCTTTAATAGTTCCAATTAGCTAAAATAGAATTTTTTTTTTATATCAATTGAGAAATTGTTATTATTATTATTATTATTTTCATTCAAATTTCTAGATCGACACATTCTTCCCCCCTTAAGGGAATTTCGTCCCGAAATTCCTTTTTTATCTCGTAAAATAAGATGCAAGGATGGTGGTTAATGAATTTGGTCTATAATCGTAATTAATTTATATTGGCTAAAGTAAGAGTTCATTTATCGTCCCTTCTTGTAAACTTTAAACTCTCTCTCACTTTAAAATTGTAACTAACTTTCAAATATTTGACTTTCCAAGATTTGTACCTCTCATATATTAACCACCCTAAGTCTAAATTGTAAAAAATCGTTTCAATTTAATTTCATTCTATCTCATGTTTGTACTTTCAATAGTAATTAGTGTATTACGAAGAAGAATCTATCCACTAATATGTGCAAAATTCATTTCCTAGATTCGACTCTTATGCCTGACTTTAATTTTTGACCTAACCTCTGATATGTAACTTTGATTAACCTTCTTATTTATCTATCAGCCTAAAAAACTATGATTATTTCACTGAAAATCATGATACCTGTGCAATCTATATCTTAGAGCTGATGATTCGATCCAATTTGATAAGTTATGTCACTTAAACCACATTATATTCTTGAAGTTTATTATTCCAGTGTTGGATCTCGTGAAACATTTGTATAATTACAGAAATCATATGTAGTTGTAATTTAAATATTTTCACATAATACCTACCGTATAACCCTTTAGTCTTCAACTCAATATCTCTCTATAAACCTTGACTTTCATTTTTTTTAAAAACATTAATTTATTATTTGTACAAATTGTTTGCAATTAGTCACTTGTCTTGAATGAGTTTTCACTTATTGGTTGAGCAATCTCCAAATACCTAAGTATAATTTAACATTTTAAAAAAAATAATAATCATATGTAGGACTCAATATTTATGTAGTTAGTTTAATACCTCGCAATTTTGTCTTGTCTCCAACTAGGTTCGGACCGTCAAATATTTAAGATCAGTATAATGTCCTAACTCTTCATAAGACCTTGGGATCAAGATCATTCGAGATCGTAGGAAATGTTCGCTAACGCTCTCTCAGGCTTCATACATATATACGATTCTGGCTCGTTTTAACATGCAGAACTCCAAGAAAGGTTTTCTACCTTTTCAACACGGAGTAAATTTATCTAAGACGTAGTCTCTAAAGACTGTTGAGGAGATAGAAGCTATGAGGACGTTTCATTACGCTTCTGCAGTAGGAAATCTCATGTATGCAATGTTATGCACGAGGCCTGATATTTGCTATGTTGTTCGCATTGTAAGCAGATATCAGAGTAACCCCAGAAAAGCTCATTGGGGGGTAGTAAAGTGTATTCTCAAGTATTTGCGCAAAACAAGAGACCAAATCTTGGTCTATCAGGTGTATGAGCTTGTGCCCCGTGGTTACACAGATTCAAATTTCCAAGGCGACAGGGACAAGAGTAAGTCTACCTCAGGTTATGAGTTTACTTTTGGAGGTGGAGCCATTGTTTGGCACAGTGTTAAGCAGAAGTTCGTGGTAGACTCTACCATGGAGGCTGAGTAAGTTGCAGCATCAGAGGCAGCGAAAAAATTAGTGTGGCTCAAGAACTTTCTAGTGGACTTAGACATGATTCCTGGTTTGCAAAAGTCGATCACAGTGTACTGTGACAACAACGGTGCAGTAGCAAACTCGAAGGAACCACAAGCCTACAAGGTGAGTAAGCATATACAGCGTAAGTACCACCTAATACGAGATATCTTTAAGAGGGAAGATGTGGTCGTGGCGAAGATAGCTTCAAAACATAACCTTGCAGATCCATTCATGAAAGCACTGACTACGAAAGTCTTTGAAGCTCACGTGGATGGGATGGGCATTCGATACTTAGCTGAGCCTTAACTGTTTTTCTAGTTATTGTTGTCGTTATATATTAATGTAGTTTTATACATAATGCGCAGCTTAAGTATTAGTGGGAGATTGTTGGTTCTTGTATTAAACTATTTCCCAGTTTATATATATCAATTAAATATTTTAGTTAAATTGGTTTTATGTTTTACATATGTTGTGCATTTATAATATGTGATTAGATGATGAGGTGTCTGGTATGACATAGTAGATCTCATCATTGGCTAAAAGACATAATAAAATGAGGTTCGTAACTGAGACAGTTTTGGACACACTGTCAGTTTAAGTTATTATGTGATTCTGAAATTGGTTCGTCTAAACTAATTGAATCATATAGATATGCCCGGGGCATATTGAGCATGACCAATTAGGATGAATTATCTTGTACTGATTTAATAGACTATTAGATCCTAGTATTCTATCTCTAAATCCCTAAACTTGAGCAGGCATGAGGATTAGACATAGTGTACTTTAATATGCCAAAGAGTGAGGTCACTTGAGACCAATAGTCTCGTTAGATTGGGTGTGCGTGTTTGATTGCTTGGTGTGCTGTTACACGTCGAAAGGAAACCATGTACCGGTGCATCCAGGGTGATGGTACTCTTGAGATGAGCTCGTTATGTTTATTATACTAAACTCAATCGGTGGACTTATATCCGGTATAGAAAAAAGGTCGAGTGGTACTAATCTCAGATTATAAGAAGTTAATTGATTAATTTATCAATAAATTAATGATCACTATATCTTTGATGTGGGGAGATTAAAGAATAATTAATTTAGTTATTCCAGAAACAATTTTAGTGTAGGATGGTAATCCCATAATTAATCCATTAGTGGTACGATTAATTATGTATTGGGTTATTGACAAATGTATATTTAATTAATTAAGTAATTAATTAATTCTTGTTTCAATTGGTTGTGAATCATACCAGGAACTAGATAGAGAGGATAAGTGAATCCTTGTGTCAGTTGGTCGTGAATCAGACTATGAACTGAATTGAGGATAATTGAATCATTTTGTCAGTTGGATGTGAATAAGTCCAGGAACAGGATTGAAATAAAACACAAACCCAATAGGAAGACCAATCCTAAACCAACTCGAGGTCTCTCTTGTAACTCTATAAATTGACAAGAGGTTGGAAATAGACAATACACAATTCATAGTTTCAAACATTCAAGAAACTTAGAGAGAGAACTCAAAGAATTCCCGACAGCCAGCAACAAGCGGTGACTTTTTCTTAATGCGGTTGGGTTAGGCGGTTGGCGGAATTCCAGCGAGGTGCTGAGGTGGTGGAGCTATTTTTCGGTGAGTTTATTATAGTGTTTTGCTGATAGTTGGTTCGTTGGTTTGTTGCCCATACAATATTTGAGCTGGTCTTGAGTAATACAAGCGATCACCTAAATACAAGCTCCAAAAGGTAATTCTTAAACGTCCGCTTTAATTAAGATTTTATTGTTGCGTGACAAATCAAATAAGTAGAAGCTGAGATCCTGAGCAATGGTATTTCAGGCAAAGGTTGGAACAGTAATTGCACTAGTGCTTAGGCCTGGTCAAGAGCCTCGATTCTGGAATGCAATGCACAAAAGTAAATTTTTGACTGGGTCTGGGCAGATAATCTTTCAGGACATGCCTAGTTACGAATTTCTCCATGGGAGTCCATGGAAATCCTAAATGTGGATCCAGATCTATGCCAATGAGATCCATCAGAAAATATTGTTGAACCTATGATGAAAACCCGGTGAAATGAATAAAGAAGCCTTGAAATTGCTGATAAAAGAAGCCCAACAATAGGCCCAAGCCCATCTACCAACTTGGAGGCCCAAGCCCAATAACATTTCGAGATTATTCGATAATGGACTTGCAGATGGAACGTAGATGTAGACTGAACCCCAAGAATAAAGACTTAAATTGGATTAAGGATTTACAAGGCTTAATTAAAAATCCAGTCATTCTCTACGCCCAACTGAAGCTGGGAAAGACTCTTCCTTATAGGATTTTGTTTTACTTTTTATAGTTCTAGAAGGTTTTGTAAGTTTATACTATTACAACTAGGATAGATGGATTTTTTCCCTTCTTGATTAGCATTTTATTTTGATTTGTACTCTATCGTTGAAATTATAAGCCAAACAGAGTTAAATTAGTTTAGGTTGAACTATTAAGCCTTGGCAGGTATTGAATAAGTATTCACACATCCTCTGAATAAGTATTTCACACAAAGAGGTCTAAATAAGAGTGCATTTTCTTGAGTTGAGCGATTCCGCCGCTTCAATTCATGCTTGATAGATAGTATGAGAGAATAGTTCAAAAGATCGAGAAACACTTAGGTCTTGTTCGAGAAGCATCTCAGCCTTACAGCTTCGCTGTCATCGTTGATTAGAATTTCCGAAGAAGAAAACCCGTCAGAGTCCCTCCATTATTGAGAATAAATCTATATGGATGATAATATAACAATTGCAAGGTTTCTCGGTGGCCTTAGCAAAACATCAGTCAGAGGATAGAGCTCACGGGTTAAATCGACTTAGAGTATTGTTTTCATAAATCCATGTTGATTTAGAAGCACCTAAAAGATGGTGGTAAATCAAGCAGCAGAAAGCAGTCTTCTAGTAGCAGTTAGTCACAGGGAAAGAATAACACGCCTTTGAAAAAGTCTGGGCCACTTTCCCTAAACCCAACGCGCACACTCAGCCACACCTATCCCTCCAAAATCTTCTATTTTTTGAAATTATGTAGCTCAGAGTAGTAAGAAACCAGTTACTTGTTTTAAATGTAATGACATTGGACACCTATAAGACAAATGCCCCAATAAGAGTACTTACACTATGAGAGACAACCAATTATAGGTAATAAATGAGGAGAAAGATAGTGCTAGTGACTATGATGACATGCCACTTCTCACAAAAGAAGGTGAAGAGGATGATGAGCTCTTCATGACGACATTGAAGTAGTTGATGTTGGAGTAGAATACATAAGCTATGCTTGTATTGTACAGTTTCCCAGTTTAATATATCGATTTGTGTTTCAGTCATATCTTGTTGTGCATTAATCGTCCATTTATATTATGTAAGTAGATGATAAGGTGTCTGGTGCGACACAGTAGATCTCATCATTGGTTGAAAGACATAATATATAAATGAGGTTCGTAACCGAGATGGTTTTGGACAAACTGTCAGTTTAGGTTATTATGTGATTCAGATAATTAGTTTGTCTAAACTAATTGAATCATATAGATATGCCCGGGGCATATTGAACTTGACTCTTAGGAATGATTTGTCTTGTACTGATTTAATAGACAAATCGATCCTTGTATTCTATCTCTAAATCCCTAGACTTGAGCGGGCATGAGGATTAGACATAGTGTACTTTGATCTGCCAATGGGTGAGGTCAAATGTGGCCAATAGTCTCAGTGGGTTGGGTGCGCGTGTTTAGTTACTTGGTGTGCTGCTGCTTGTCGAAAGGAAACCATGTACCGGTGCGTCCGGGGTGATGGTGCTCCCGAGATAAGCTCGAAATGTTTATTATACTAAACCCGGCCGGTGGACTTATGTCCGGTATAGTAAAAAGGTCGAGTGGTACTAGTCTTGGAATTAAAGAAGTTGATGAATTAATTTATCAGTAAATTAATGAATTAACGAGCACTATATCTTTGATGTGGGGAGATTATGAATATAATTTAATTAAGTTGTTCCGGAAGCAATTCTGGTGTAGGGTGGTAGTGCCATAATTAATCCGTTAGTGGTACGATTAATTATGTACTGGGTTGTTGACAAAGGTAGATTTACTTAATTTAGAAATTAATTAATCCTTGTGTCAGTTGGTTGTGAATCATCCCAGGAACTGGTTTGGGATAAGTGAATCCCTGTGTCAGTTGGGAGTGATTCATCCCAGGAACTGGATTGGGATAAGTGAATCCCTGTGACAGTTGGGAGTGTATCAGTCCAGGAACAGGATTGAAGGAAACAGAATCTGTATCAGTCCAGAAACAGGATTGAAGGAAAACAGAAACTCAGTAGGAAGACCAATCCTAAACCAACTTGGAGTCTCTCTTGTAACTCTATAAATAGACAAGGGATCAGTCATTCAGATAAAAAAAAAAAAAAAATACACAATTAATCCACAGGATTTCTAGAGAGAGAAAATTCTAGAGAGAGAAAACGTTTCTCTCTCCAAGTCGAATTTTCAAGAAAGTGTGCAGCTGGGTTTTGGGTTTCTAGTGGCTGAAATTTTGGCCTTGGTCTATACCAGCTGCGCGTAGCTTTCTCTCTCTGCGGGCGGTGCGTTTATAGTACGTGCCAGGTGCTGCGGGGCTAGAGTTTTCTAGCAGGTGGATTGTGGTGAGTAGCTGATCAATTGACTTCTAGTTCGTTGCCCACACAACGTGAAGTCATAGTCTTGAGGCATACAAGAGATTCACCAGGTGCACGCTTCAAAGGTATTATTCTATAGTTCCGCTTTTATTAGATTTTTTTGTTGCGTGGTAAATCGAGCAGGTACAAACCCAGATCCTACCAAAAATCTTACAATTGGTATCAGAGCCTGGTTTAGGGGGTTCTGTGCTTGTTCGATTTATTACATGGTTTTATTTGCAGGTGGTTTAGAATCCTGACTATTATGGTTACGTTTGTATGGGTTTTAATTAAACTCCGGGACATGTCCGGATTTAATTTTATTATGAATGTTTGTAATAGTATAACCACGTGCTGGAAGCCGTGTAGGATTAGATTAAATCTGTAGTAGGATTTTTTCTATGTAATTTCGATTATTTAATTTTCCTAGAATGCCTTGTAGTAGGAAAATTATTTTTTATGTAATCGAAGGCGTTATGGTGGGCGATTTGGATTCGTGGGTTTTGGGTTATCATGAATTTGAAGAAATCCAGGAAAACCCAGAACGAATTGCAAGAAGACCAAATAGCGTAGGAAAAAGCGAAGGAGGAGTTGGCGGCAGGAGGCGACGCCGGCAACGTTTGCCGGCAGCAAAATCGCCGGCCGGCAGGCGAAAAACGGCAGCAGCAGCGAGCAGCAGTCGCTGCACGCAGCAGCTGCTGCGCGCTGCTGCCGGGCGCGCGCGCAGGCGCCGCGCGCGCAGTGGCCACGGGTGCTGCGGCCCGGGCGGCCCGTTCGGGCTGTTCGGGCTGTTTTTGGCCCGTTTTTCCTCCAGTTTTCATTTTTTGAAATTCAAGACTCTCTCCATCGAGTGACGTGACGGGACACGAGATCAAGGCAAATGATGGAAGCTATTAAAACCATAATAGTCGGGGAATTTATTTTTTCGAATTTATTTCCCGTATTTATTGTTTTAATTTTTATGCTGTATTTTAGATGCATGAATTAAAGCATGTATGGTTTTATGGTTGCATATAACTTAGGTTAGTTAATTACATGTTAAAACCGGAAAAACCCTCAATTTGGAAATCTAAGTGGGAGCGGGTTGTGTTATATCCCCATGGCCACCATTACGGGTTCATATGCGATGTGGGTGGGCTTGCGCGTTGGCATTAGGGCCTTCCTCCATTCGGATAAGTCCAGCCCCGAGATCGCTAGACTATGAGCTTCTAAGTAAGATGACTAGAGGGAGTTTAACTAGGAGAAATGCGACACCCTCTCCATCTGAGGCGCACTATCCTGAGGTAACAAACTCAGAAGTCACGTAATGGCATACACTTAGTGTACGATCTGTAGTATTCCTCCCGCGAGGTTACGCTACTTACTTGTACGGCTGAAAGCACCGACTATTAGCTACATTGATCAAAAGATCGTTGGTCAGATAGTGTAGTTAATGAACTTGGTTCTTCTCAAACGAATGTGGGTTAGCGTAAACGTCCACACTGCGTGGCTTGCGAGAATCCCGGTGGATGAGATGTTGGTGGATTAATATTATTGTTTTGAGGGAAATCAATAATTAATTGAATTTTCATGTTTTCGAAAATTCTAGCATATATAACTGAACACTGTTTGTTTACTTTCCAGTTTTAAATCGATATGGCATTCAATCCTTTAGCTGCTATCTTGAAAGACAACAAATTAACTGGAACAAATTATGTCGACTGGAAGTCGTAACTTGGACATTGTCCTTAGGGCTGAGAGCGCTCCTGTGAGAGATCGTGTCATTGACATGATTAGTAACATCAACAAGGTTGAGGTAGGAGGAGGCAAAATCGTTGGTGAAACCAAAGCCGATATTGTCCTCCAGAGCTTGCCTCAAAGCTATGAGCGGATTCAGTTGAACTACAACATAAGTAAGATGTTGTGGAGTTCATCCGAGCTCTTGGCAGAGTTGATGGCGCCTTAAAGCTATGAGCGGATTCGGTTGAACTACAACATAAGTAAGATGTTGTGGAGTTCATCCGAGCTCTTGCCAGAGTTGATGACGGCTAAAAGTCTTTTTCAAGAGAAGAAGCGAGCTTTAGTCGCAGTCGAAGCTTTAGAATCTTCTTCTGAGCCTGAGGCTGGAAAGAAGAAGAGAAAGCTCGAGGGAGTAGCTAAAAAGGCACAAATTGTGCCTAAGCCACATATTGCAAAGAAGAAGTCGAAAGACAAGTGCTTCAAGTGCAATAAGACGGGACATTGGAAAGCGGATTGTCCAAAGCTTATAAGTACGATAAATTATGCCTTAATTACTGAGACATGTTTAGCGGCGATTCCCACAGATACTTGGTGTGTGGATTCAGGTGCCACTGACCATGTTTGTAATTCTTTGCAAGGGTTCCAAGTAACCCAGAAGCTTAGAGAAGGCGAATTGGATATCTACTTGGGCGACACTACAAGAGTGTCAGTAGAAGCAGTGGGAGTAGTTAAGTTGAATTTCGAAAATTCTAGCTTGGAGTTAGTTAATTGTCTTTATGTACCGAGTTTTAGAAAGAATTTGATTTCGGTTTCTAAACTCTTGAAGAACGGGTATAAGTTTATTTTATCTGATGACTGTGTTGTTATTAGAAGAAATGGAAAACTTTTTTGTTCTGGTTCATTGGTGGACAATTTGTTTGTGGTTAACTCTAACTCCCCTGTTGCGCAAAACATAGAGATAGATAGCTCAGAATCTAACATTAATAAGAGGAAGAAACCTTCTGAAATGAATCAAACCTATCTTTGGCATCTCAGGATAGGTCATATAAACCTTAGTAGGATTCAGAAGTTGGTCAATGATGGACCTTTGGGTTCATTAGATATTGACAGTTATGCAACCTGCGAATCTTGCTTGGAAGGTAAGATGACCAAGAGACCTTTTAAAGCAAAAGGCTATAGAGCTAAAGAAGTATTAGAGTTGATTCATTCTGACTTGTGTGGACCTATGACGGTCCAGGCACGAGGGGGATATGAGTATTTCGTGATGTTCACGGATGACTACTCTAGGTACGGATACATTTACCTAATGCGCCACAAGTCCGAATGTTTTGGCAAGTTCAAAGAGTTTCGGGCAGATGTGGAGAAGCATCATGGTAAGAGTATTAAGACACTGCATTCAGATCGTGGTGGGAAGTACCTGTCCCATGAATTTTGAGATTACCTCACTGAGGTAGGAATTCAGTCTCAGTTGTCTGCACCTGGCATGCCACAGCAGAATGGTGTAACATAAAGGAGGAACCGAACTCTTATGGAAATGGTTAGGTCCATGATGAGCTATAGTGATTTGCCAAGTTCGTTATGGGGATATGCCTTGAAAACGGCAATGTATATTCTTAATCTTGTACCATCTAAAATCGTGCCTTCAACCCCAGTAGAGTTGTGGAACGGGCGGAAGCCCAGTCTAAGACATCTCAAAATTTGGGGCTGCCCAGCACATGTGCTTAAGGCAGATACGGCTAAGTTAGATGTAAGAACAGAATTACTGCTGTTTATAGGACATCCTAGGGGAACGAAAGGTGGTCTATTCTATAGTCCTAAAGATCAGAAGGTGGTGGTAAGTACCAACGCTAGATTTTTAGAAGAGGACTATGTCTTAGACCACAAGCCCAAGAGTAAGATAGTACTAGAAGAGCTTAGACGACAAACTACTAATCCTGATGCACCAGTGCAAGTAGATACACCACACACTGCACATAAGATCACAGATAATGCACCTACACAGGCTGTGCCTCGTCGTAGTGGGAGGGTTGTGAGACAGCCAGACAGGTTCATTGGCATGGGAGAGGCTTCAGACCTGGTCCCAGGTGTGCCTGAACCTGACCCAGTTAACTATAATGAGGCGCTTCGAGATAAAGATACAGAATCTTGGCGTAAGGCAATGATATCCGAGATGGGGTCAATGGACCACAATCAAGTCTGGGAGCTTGTGGACCTGCCTGATGGGTTTAAGCCCATTGGATGCAAGTGGGTCTACGAACGTAAGAGAGGACCTGACGGAAAGGTGGAAACCTTTAAAGCTAGGCTGGTGGTGAAGGGGTATACTCAGAAAGAGGGAATCGACTATGAGGAAACTTTCTCCCCGGTAGCCATGCTTAAGTCGATCCGGATTCTCTTGGCCATAGCTGCTCATATGGATTATGAGATTTGGCAGATGGATGTCAAGACAGCTTTCCTAAACGGAAGTCTTGAGGAAACCATTTTTATGCAGCAACCAGAGGGATTCATTGAAAAAGGCCAAGAGCATAAGGTTTGCAGGCTTAAGAGGTCTATTTATGGACTTAAGCAGGCATCCAGATCTTGGAACATCCGGTTTGATGAGGTAATCCAGTCCTTTGGATTTACTCAGTGTCCGGATGAGCAATGTGTATATCGCAGACGTGATGGAAACTTAGTGGTGTTTCTTGTGCTTTACGTAGATGACATTCTATTGATTGGCAACAACAAGAAAGTGTTATCAGACGTAAAGGCATGGCTGTCCAAGCAATTTAATATGAAGGACTTAGGGGAAGCGGAACATATCCTTGGGATCAAGATTATTCGAGATCGTAGGAAACGTTCGCTAACGCTCTCCCAAGCTTCATACATAGACACAATTCTGGCCCGTTTTAACATGCGAACTCCAAGAAAGGTTTTCTACCTTTTAGGCGTGGAGTGTTTCTATCTAAGGAACAGTCTCCTAAGACTGTTGAGGAGATAGAGACCATGAAGACAGTTCCATATGCTTCGGCAGTAGGAAGTCTCATGTATGCCATGTTGTGTACGAGGCCTGATATCTGTTATGCCGTGGGCATGGTGAGCAGATATCAGAGTAACCCCGAGAAAGCTCATTGGGAGGCAGTAAAATGCATTCTCAAGTATTTGCGCAGAACGAGGGACCAAGTTCTGGTCTATCAAGCGTCTGAGCTGGTACCCCGAGGTTACACAAATTCAGATTTCCAAGGCGACAGGGACAAGAGCAAGTCTACCTCGGGGTATGTGTTTACTCTAGGAGGTGGAGCCATAGTTTGGCGGAGTGTCAAGCAGAAATGCGTGGCGGACTCTACCATGGAGGCTGAGTACGTTGCCGCATCAGAGGCAGCGAAAGAAGCAGTATGGCTCAAGAACTTCCTAGTGGACTTAGATGTGATTCCTGGTTTGCAAAAGTCTATAACGGTTAATTGTGATGACAACGGTGCAGTAGCAAACTCGAAGGAACCACGAGCCCACAAGGCGAGTAAACATATACAGCACAAGTACCACCTGATACGAGACATCGTAAAGAGGGTAGACATGGTCATGGCTAAGATAGCATCAGAGGATAACTTTGTAGATCCGTTCACGAAAACATTGACTTCTAAAGTCTTTGAGGCTCACGTGAAGGGCAAGGGGATCAGATGCTTAGGAGAACCTTGACAGTTTTTCTAGATAGATAGCAGCAGACTGGGTAGGATTGTATGTAGTTATATACTTAAAGCACAGCTTAAGTATTAGTGGGAGATTGTTGGAGTAGAATACATAAGCTATGCTTGTATTGTAATGTTTCCCAGTTTAATATATAGATTTGTGTTTCAGTCATATCTTGTTGTGCATTAATCATCCATTTATATTATGTAAGTAGATGATAAGGTGTCTGGTGCGACACAGTAGATCTCATCATTGGTTGAAAGACATAATATATAAATGAGGTTCGTAACCGAGATGGTTTTGGATAAACTGTCAGTTTAGGTTATTATGTGATTCAGATAATTAGTTTGTCTAAACTAATTGAATCATATAGATATGCCCGGGGCATATTGAACTTGACTCTTAGGAATGATTTGTCTTGTACTGATTTAATAGACAAATCAATCCTTGTATTCTATCTCTAAATCCCTAGACTCGAGCGAGCATGAGGATTAGACATAGTGTACTTTGATCTGCCAATGGGTGAGGTCAAATGTGGCCAATAGTCTCAGTGGGTTGGGTGCGCGTGTTTAGTTACTTGGTGTGCTGCTGCTTGTCGAAAGGAAACCATGTACCGGTGCGTCCGGGGTGATGGTGCTCCCGAGATGAGCTCAAAATGTTTATTATACTAAACCCAGCCGGTGGACTTATGTCCGGTATAGTAAAAAGGTCGAGTGGTACTAGTCTCGGAATTAAAGAAGTTGATGAATTAATTTATCAGTAAATTAATGAATTAACGAGCACTATATCTTTGATGTGGGGAGATTATGAATATAATTTAATTAAGTTGTTCCGGAAGCAATTCTGGTGTAGGGTGGTAGTGCCATAATTAATCCGTTAGTGGTACAATTAATTATGTACTGGGTTGTTGACAAAGGTAGATTTACTTAATTTAGAAATTAATTAATCCTTGTGTCAGTTGGTTGTGAATCATCCCAGGAACTGGTTTGGGATAAGTGAATCCCTGTGTCAGTTGGGAGTGATTCATCCCAGGAACTGGATTGGGATAAGTGAATCCCTGTGACAGTTGGGAGTGTATCAGTCCAGGAACAGGATTGAAGGAAACAGAATCTGTATCAGTCCAGAAACAGGATTGAAGGAAAACAGAAACCCAGTAGGAAAACCAATCCTAAACCAACTTGGAGTCTCTCTTGTAACTCTATAAATAGACAAGGGATCAGTCATTCAGATAAAAAAAAAAAAAAAAAAAAAAACAACACAATTAATCCACAGGATTTCTAGAGAGAGAAAACGTTTCTCTCTCCAAGTCAAATTTTCAAGAAAGTGTGCAGCTGGGTTTTGGGTTTCTAGTGGCTGAAATTTTGGCCTTGGTCTATACCAGCTGCGCGTAGCTTTCTCTCTCTGCGGGCGGTGCGTTTATAGTACGTGCCAGGTGCTGCGGGGCTAGAGTTTTCTAGCAGGTGGATTGTGGCGAGTAGCTGATCAATTGACTTCTAGTTCGTTGCCCACACAACGTGAAGTCATAGTCTTGAGGCATACAAGAGATTCACCAGGTGCACGCTTCAAAGGTATTATTCTATAGTTCCGCTTTTATTAGAATTTTTTGTTGCGTGGTAAATCGAGCAGGTACAAACCCAGATCCTACCAAAAATCTTTCAGTTGAGAAGGAAAACCAACAAAACATCCTTTCTTTACATCATTATTGTCCAGATGAGCACCCCGATGGACCGTTGGTAAGAAATTCTACACTTATAATTGTACATTCTTTGAATGCTCACTACTCTCCATATTTGAACCTAACACAGCACAACAACATATTTCATATGTGGTGTAAGACAGTAGATCAAATTAAGCGTCTAATGATCGTCGGTGGTGGAAGTTGCACAAATGTTGTAACTGAGTCTTTGGTTAAGGATTTATCACTAACATGTTTGCCCTATCCTAGGCCTTACAGGTTGGATTGGTTTGAAAAAAGTGGTGAGAAGAAAGTCCAATACCAAGCACTAGTCACCTTTTAACTTAGCCCAGTCAAGGAAGAAAACTTGTGTGATGTAGTACTGATGGACACCTATCATATACTTCTAGGAAGACCTTAGGAGTATGACCGAAGGGTCACTTTTGATGGTTTGACCAATAGGTATTCTTTCATGTTCAATGGTAAGAAAGCTAACTTGTTACCCTTGTTTTCTGCATAGGTTTTTAGCGTGCAAGAAATGATGCAGGAAGAAAATAGAAAGTTGAAAAAATCTAAGCAAAAGAAGTCGAAAGCAGTACAGCCTAAATCAGGCAATTAGAAATTAGCCTTGACATCCCAAGGGAGTTATGAGCAATGTCAGCCTTGCAAAGGGCATAGTTGTCTTCTTAAAACTTTTAATGTACCTTATTATCGTTGTTTGACATTGTGGTATAGGGAAAGAAGGTCCACTAAAAGGTTTAACCAAATTCGGAAGTCTCCACGCAAACGTTCCAATAAATCCAAAAGTCCTAAAACGGTAAGTTAGAATGTTTTTCTAGTGTGTTTTCTAATCCTTTGTTTGATTGTGCAGACACATTAGATTCAAGGACGAATCGCATTCGGTATGGAGGGGATGTTGTGAACATAAAGGCAGTAGGCTCTCCTTCAGAAGAAGAACCAGCAATCATTGCCAGTTCTTTCTTCACTCTAGAGCATCTGGCGCAAAACATAGCTCAGAAAGGCCAGATTTGCGGAAGAGTTAGCTCAGGAAACTCCTGAGTGGGTCTAAATCTCATTCTTATAATCCACGAGTTGAGTATGTTGGTCCAGTTACTAGATCGAGAGCCCAGAAGATGATTGGATCGTGTCCAACTTCAAAGTTCAAGATCAAGTCCACGGCCCAACAAGCCCAAGCCTATCTACAAATTTGGAAGCCCAAGCCCATTAACGTTACGAGATCATTTGATAATAGACTTGCAGATACAACGTAGATGAGGAATGAAACCTATGAATAATAGCTAAAGTTTGGATTAAGGAAACTAGAAGCCCAAGTTCAAAATCTAAGCTCCCCCTAATCCAACTGAAGCTGGAAAAACAAGTCTCTTCCAACTAGGATTGTGTTTCTTTTACTTTTCATAGTTTGAGAAGGTTTGAGAAGTGTATCTTATTTGAAGTAGGATATTCTGACTCTTCCCTTCTTGATTAGGATTTTAATTTTTTTATTTGTTTTCTGTTTCATGGACGAATTAACTAAAGCCATTAGAGTTTCCTTGAATTTTGTTTCCTAATCTCTAAATCACTAGGATTTGAGATTACCATTTTAGAATAGGAAGAGAAGACATGTAATTGCCTATAAACAGGCCTCTATATTTTGAGATTAATAGATTCTTTTTTGCCTACAAAATTTCGTGCGAAATTTCTTTGAGTTGCTAACTCACCTCAAAAATCTCTTTGACTGGTTTTGCGAGATCATGAGTTGTCCTTGCGAGAAAACTTACAAAAACCTAGTTTTGTTGGTTATAGTCTATTGGTTGGAATACAAAACCATGGTCATGTGTTGACTAAAATCATCATAAACCATCGCCCATCCTCTAACTAGATTTTCGCACAAAGATGTTAAAATAAGAGTGTGTTTTTCTTGAATTGAGCGATCCCACCGCTTCAATTCATGCTTGTAGAGATAATAGGTAGAAACAGACGAGAAAGGTCCTTTAACATTTGGGACTTGTTCGTTAGCAGCCATCTTGTTAGCCCCGCTTTCATGTTGATCCGACTAAGATTACCCATCAAGATTTGTCAATATGCATAAATAACCATTGAAGAGAACAAAATCAACAATGAAATGAGTAATTCATCATTTCAGGACTCCATTCACAAGAGAAGGTGTGGCCTTTCTCAACAATAAAGGATAAGACACATTCCAACTCTTGAATTCCTTCACTAAAGAGCAATTCCCCTTCATTGAATCCATGAATTTGTTCTACGTCTATGCAAATCCACTGCCCTCTATCACTTAGACGGGTAGAATTCTCTAAAATCTACTTAGAACATCATTGTTCTAAGAGAATTCATCTAGTGTGTGTGAGAGGTGTAGAAGTGTGTGTCTTCTGCACTAAGCTAATGTCTACAAGAAAACCTACTAAAGTGTAATAGTATATGTTTTTTCAAAGGGCATTGGCCATTAAGAAAGGTTTCTGAGGGCTAAAATTGGTAAAATACAATTTAAAACACGCCAAGGGTAATTTGAAACATTCAGCATCATTCTCCGGGCAATGGCCTGGCGGGGCGCCGAGGTCAACTCCATTTCTTCGTGTTTTCTTCCTTTTTCTAGCAAAAGTCTTTAAGTTTCTTCCAAAATCTCCAACATAGCTTTTTACTACAAGATCATACAATAACTATAAGTGCATTGAAAGCTCATACAAGATATCATAATCATTGAAATCCAACTAAAAGTAAGCTAATTGTACACGATTTTGGGTTATAAAAATGTATATTTTGATGTCACATCACAGACCCAGTTCGAAACGGGTCAACTTGGGTTGAAATAGATTTCCGTGATTTTAAAAACACATGTAAAAAATTTACATTGGAAGGGCAAAAATTTTAAATTTATTAAACGGGACGACCCAATGCGAACTGGGCCGACCCACCTCGAAATGGGTCAACCTGGTTGAAATAGGTTTTCGTGATTCTAAAAAAAACACATGTAAAAAATAAATTTGCATTGATATGGTCAAAATTCAAAAACGAGCCGAACCTATGAGAACCGGACCAACCCAACTCGAAACGGGTGAACTAGGGTTGAAATAGGTTTCTGTGATTCTAAAAACACATGTAAAAAATAAATTTATATTGAAATACTGAAAATTCAAAATTTATGAAACGGGGTCAACCCAACTCGAACTGGGCCAACCAAGCTCACAATGGTCAACCTGGGCTGAAATAGGTTTCCATAATTATAGAAACTCATGTAAAAAATTAATTTTGCATTGAAATATGAAAATTCAAAATTTATCAAACGGGTCGACCCAACTCCAAAATGGGTCAACCCGTGTTGAAATAGGTTTTCGTGATTATAAAAAACACTTTAAAACAAAATTTTGCATTGAAATGATAAAAATTCAAATTTTATAAAACGGGTCGACTGATTCAAAATGGTTCAATTCGGGTTGAATTAGGTTTATGTGATTATGAAAATGCATGTAAAAATATAAATTTGCATTGAAAGGATAAAAATTCAAAATTTATTAAACGGGGCGACCCATCTCGAACCGGGTCGTCCCGAGTTGAAATAGGTTTACGTGATTCTAACAACGCATATAAAAAATAATTTTACATTGAAAAGATGAAAATTCAAAATTTATGAAACAGATCAACCCAATTCGAACTGGTCGATCCAATAAATATGAATGAAACACATTTTAAAAAAAGGGTTGAATCACGGGTCAACCTATTGGGTTAGATATTTGACCCATGAATTGGGTCGGGTCAACCCATAGATTAGGTCGCGAGTCAGCCCAATTCACGAGTGACCCATCTTAACTCGCGAACAATGGGTTGAGTTGAGTTGGGTCTTGACCCATCTTAACCCACAACCTAGTGGGTTGAGTTGGATCATGACTCAACCCACCCATTTGACAACCCTAATTAAGAGTCTACGACGGACACAACGACTTTATATAGAGAGAGTGAAAATCATTCTTTAATGATAACCTCAAATAGAAGAGACACCCCTGGGATTCGGAAGATTAATAAATAGAGAAGTGGTATTATGATAATGACCAAGGATTAATACAACTAAATCTTACTATATGCTTTAGTTTTCTAATTTGTTTGTATTAAGTTTTAAAAATATATATATAGTAGTGGTACTGGTAGCAAGTCACCATGGCAAGTAAATACAAGTTTGGCGGATTTAATTTCATTATCTTAGTGCACTAGAACTAGAATCTCAAATAGTTGCAAGGTTTTCTTATGTAGTTTTCTTTTCAAGGTTGCAATGGAACTTTACATACGACCTTGCATGATATGGATTTCCAAAATAATTATTAAATTAATAGTGTTGGAGTAGAAGAGAACATAACAATTTTGTACTTTTCGGTGATATCTCTCTCGTTTCTTTTTTTTTTTTTAATATTTCTTTTTCATCCATATATGCAATGTCTACAGCTGTGATCTTATAGCGATATGCTCTTCCACTTGAGGGTGACAGTTGTATAGTTTGTATGGTTAGCTTTTGGAAACTTTTTCTGTCGTTAATGAATATCTCACTACTAAAATAAATAATTCATTTTTTGCCAAGCAGGAAAGTGACAAATTCACTTACTAAAACAATCAACGTGGTAAATTTGTGACGTCTCAATAGCTTCTAGAAATTATTTTTATAGTGGCAAAATGTTCTTTCAAACTATTAATATTTTGTTATCCAATAACTTATATACCAGTCATTAAATAATCACCATCTAAACTCCCCAATTTAAAGATTTAGAGGTTGGAGAATATAAAATTCTGTCACGACACTATTATGGAGAGTAAGGGAATTGTATATAAATCTTATGGTCATAGTGGAATATATTACATTCTCTGTGTAAAGAATCGGTAACTTATATATAAATTTTTTACTCGTGGAATATTAATAATTTCTATACATTTTGAGTTAGTAAAGTCGAATCTTAAAAAATTATGGGGTCAATAAACAACATTGAACGATACACATGCTATTGATAATTTAAATGAATCATTTTAGATTAGAAAATAATCGCTAAAATTATTAATTTACATTCTCTGTGTAAAGAATCGGTAACTTATATATAAATTTTATACTCGTGGAATATTAATAATTTCTATACATTTTGAGTTAGTAAAGTCGAATCTTAAAAAATTATGGGGTCAGTAAACAACATTGAACGATACACATGCTATTGATAATTTAAATGAATCATTTTAGATTAGAAAATAATCGCTAAAATTATTAATTTGGATGGTGCACATGTCTCAATTTACACCTAATTTTTAATATAACAACCCAAAATTTGAATAATAATATTACCACCCTCCATTGTTTGTACAATAAACAGATAGCATACAAAACATGGAATTTACCATTTGTAGCACGAAATAACTATTTGTAATACAAAAGAAATAGCAAGTTTACAAAAAAAAATCCGTCATTCAAAAAAACTTCAAAAATCTCCAAACACACAAAAAACCTTTCAACAACCTCGAAACACTCCAAAAACCTGAACAATTTGAAAAAACCATCAACGAATCATTTTGTTCAAGTCAAGGGGAACACTAGTTCAAAATTTACGCAAAAACGGTATGTTTTCGATATGTTTCGTCATTTTTATTTATTTTTCGTAGAAAAAAGCCCCTATTATGTGTTTATCTGGGCATTTTTCCAGTGGAAAACGCACATGTATTTGGCATTTTCCATTGGAACGCGCACCTATTTTAGGTGTTTGACCCTATTTTTTTAATATTGATTATTTTTATAGTTTGTAATTTTTAATATTATATTATTAGAAGTTTATTTTTAATTTTTTAAATTTTTAATTATTTTTATTTTTAAATTTGTGACTTATTTTTATTTATAAATGATGCAGGATCCAAATGGATTACTTGATCTTTAACGAGATTTAAGTGAATATTTTTAGTGCCCTGGATATTTTGCTACTAAAGAAAATGCATTTGAGCATTGCAAGAATACAGCTATTGGATTACAGTTTGAGCTTATTAAAGGAGGGTGGAATTAAAAATAAAATAAAATCAACGGTCACCTATCGTTGCAATTGATTCAAAGATCCTATTACGCAATGGCCTTCCCCCACAAAAAGGAAGAATACCAAAAGGCGATGATATGAGTGTACGTTCAGGTTATATTGTAGGGAGGAGGCGAAAAATGGTTGGTTAGTCGAAGCAAAGCCAGGGGAGAGATCAACGCACAATCATACTGCCATAGTGTATCCAGAACGGCACAGAAGTTTAGCCGCTTGAGTGATTCATCAAAGAAGATTGTCCAATCTATGAATAAGGCAAATGTGCAGCTAATGTGGATTTACCATCACTACCGCACATAATTGTTTATTTATATTTTACCTAAAACCACTAAAAATGTAGAAAAGGTGTCGATCCCACAGGGAACGGGGAAGATCTTGTGGAAAGCTTAGTAGAAAAACAGTAAAATAGGCAAGTAGCATTAAAGTTATGGCAGCTGGTATGAGTCCAAAATAGAGTAATATTGTATAAACACAAAAACAGAGAGTAAAAAGGCGGGATTTCCACTTCCTTCTTAGACATAGAGGCTTTGATTATGACTTTCTTATGTCAGGTAACGTGTAACATCCCGCCCTAATGGTTATGAAACGGGATGCCTTTCTCAGCTAGCGCAGAGATTTATTAATTAAAATATCAATAAAATTTTACAATCATCCATAAACCATACAATATAAAATGAGTAACTAAAGTTTGCCCTAATATCCTGGAGCTCTCAAATGCCTTATTCCTTGATACGTTTTACGATCTCCAGAAATCATGCATCTTTATTTAACCTAACTGAAATTGTAATAATAGAAAGGGATGAGCCACAGTCCGGTGAGAGAATTCAATCGGATTTAACATGCAAGCAAAACAAGTGTAAATTATAACCGAAAATTATTTCAAAAATACGTATCCAAAGATTTTAAAAATAGAGGCATAGCGGAAGACATTTAAAATTGGTTAGAAGTTCAAAACAGTTTCCAATAGCACGTATCAACAGTTAAAATATATCAGAAATATAAAATAACAAATAGTGCCCAAAGGCCAGTACCCGAAGTCTAATAACAGTACCTGAAGGCTAATAATAGTGCTCGAAGGCTAGTAATAATACCCGAAGGCCAGTACCCAAAGGATAGTAACAGTACCCGAAGGCTAATAATAGTGCCCGAAGGCTAGTAATAGTGTCCAAAGGCCAGTACCCAAAGGCTAAAAATAATCAGTCATATAACAAGGCGGACATATAGTGAAAAATCATACAACGAATGGTAATCATTTCAGCCAAAATAGTAGTTAAAATTTCAGTACAAGTATCAAAACGCCAACTGAATTGGGTGTAAAAATCAAAAGTCAAATTATCTCATTACGATGGTAAGTAAAACAAGTTTCGTTATAAACATTAAAAAAAGTCAAACAAATTTTTGGTACGAAAGTCAAAATCAATATTTGTCGTCACGAAAACAAGTGATACAAGTTTTAATAAAATAGTCAAAGTCAAATGGGTTTCGTTATGAAAGTCAAAATCAATATCGAGTGTTTTAAAAAAAAAAACTAGTGAGACAAGTTTCAATATAACAGTCAAATTCAAATGGGTTTTCGATATGGAAGTCAAAAGTCAAAACGATAGTCAAAATTAACACGCAGAGTAATCAAATAGCCAAATCAAATATAAGCATGCAAGGTAAATAACATAATAATGTAAAAATATAGGTTGGTTAGACCCGACAAATTTACGAAAATTTCCTACAAAAATGCCTCACCTTAATTTCGTTTAAAATTGACAGAAACTCGAGATTTCATTCGTAAGATATGTCTCCTGCATAAAGTAAATTTTAAACTAGCATTAAACCTAATTTTCTTTCTTTGACTATTGGGTTTTATCCATTGATCAAAATAGAGCATAGTAAAGCAATTTTATAGGCTATTTCTATTACCTCTTCCTTATCTCTTTTCTTCCCTTTTCTCTTTCATCTTTGCTCTCGGTCAAACCCTCAATTTTTCACCATCATTCCTTCTCTTTTTTTTGTGGTCAACCCAAATCATCCCCTTCACATCCTTTCTTTCAATCTTCATGCACCTCCTCTTTTCTTTTCTTTCCTTCCTTGACTGATTAGTTGATGGGAGATATTTTAGTGAGGAGTGAGTGCTGGTGTTGTGGGAGTTCTTGGTTCATGCTAAAGAAGGTGGCTGATTTGGTAGAGAATGGGTGAAGATGATGAAATGCTATGATAGGTTTTGGGTGAAACTTGGGTAAATTTATAGTGAGATATCAAATGATAATCTACCTAAATTGAATCTTGGTAATGTTAAGTTAATTTAGGTTGATTGGACCTAAAAAGAGAGAATGATTCGCTTAATTTGATTTCTGCCATAATTATCTTCTTTAATAGTTCCAATTAGCTAAAATAGAAAAAAATTTTATATCAATTGAGAAATTGTTATTATTATTATTATTATTTTCGTTCAAATTTCTAGATCGTCACATTCTTCCCCCCTTAAGGAAATTTCGTCCCGAAATTCCTTTTTCATCTCGTAAAATAAGATGCAAGGATGGTGGTTAATGAATTTGGTCTATAATCGTAACTAATTATATTGGCCTAAAGTAAGAGTTGATTTATAGTCCCTTCATATAAACTTTAAACTCTCGCTCACTTTAAAATTGTAACTAACTTTCAAATATTTGACTTTCCAAGATTTGTACCTCTCATATATTAAGTCTAAATTGTAAAAGATCGTTTAAATTTAATTTCTTTCTATTTCAGGTTTGTACTTTCAGTAGTAATTGGTGTATTATGAAGAAGAATCTATCCATAATATGTGCAAAATTCATTTCCTAGATTCGACTCTTACGCCTGACTTTAATTTTTGACCAAACCTCTGATATGTAACTTTGATTAACCTTATTATTTATCTATCAGCCTAAAAAACTATGATTATTTCACTGAAAATCATGATACCTGTACAATCTATATCTTAGAGCTGATGATTCGATCCAATTTGATAAGTTATGTCACTTAAACAACATTTTGAAGTTTATTATTCCAGTGTTGGATCTCGTGAAACATTTGTATAATTACTGAAATCATATGTAGCTGTAATCTAAATATTTTCACATAATACCTACCGTATAACCCTTTAGTCTTCAACTCAATATCTCTCTATAAACCTTGACTTTCATTTTTTTTTTTAATCATTAATTTATTATTTGTACAAATTGTTTGTAATTAGTCATTTGTCTTGAATGAGTTTTCGCCTATTGGTTGAGCAATCTCCAAATACCTAAGTATAATTTAACATTTTAAAAAAAATAATAATCATATGTAGGACTCAATATTTATGTAGTTAGTTTAATACCTCGCAATTTTGTCTTGTCTCCAACTAGGTTCGGACCGTGAAACATTTAAGATCAGTATAATGTCCTAACTCTTCTTAAGACGTTCTCTAGCACACAGATTTTCATAATGTTTTATTATTATCCACTGTATAATTTTATAATTTAACCAGAACTAATTCTATTACCTTTTACTTTAGTTCATCACAACTCAATGCATGATCGTCATTTCTATTCAAATTTTTTTAGCAAAGGCTAGACCTACCTCTTCATGTTACCTTTCTCTAGTTAAAATCCATACTTAACTTCTAAAGGTTGTCTCTAATGTTATTGTCGGGTAAATTTCATGATCGTGATTATACACATCCACTAATCACTCATGTCAGACCAACTATTTAAGCACATCCTTGAATGTCTTGAATAATCCCCAATTATTATCATCAAAGGCTTTCATCAGATTTATTGGTCTGGTAACATAATAACGTAACAGTAGTATCTATACATCATCAAAACTAGGTGATCAACATATGCATTTTGACCAACATCTGTGCACAATCTACAATATGACTTTGGTTAATCCATTCACTTACCTAAAAGTGGAGAAGATTCAATACTTATGCCAACCACACTATAGAAACTTTGATAGTACAATCACTCAATTATGAGTATTTGTACCTTGTTCTATTTCCAAGTTAACTCAATTGTTAAAAGAATGGTATTAATGATGTCAATAGTTAAAATAATCTATGAATAATTTTAAGAAATTTATAAATATCCTATTCATAAATAACTCCCAGAATAAAAATATTTTGATTAATCATTAAGGGTAGAGTTTTAAGTAGGTGAGAAAGTAACTCATAATAATACTAATAATATAGAGATGGGATGTGTGTTCTTACACCAAATTCAAAACAAAAAACTAATAACATAACAAGGTCATAATTTTTTTTATTTCACGGAATCCACAGGAGGTAGAATAAAATAGAAGTATAGATATAGTTTTTTATACGTACATATATATATATATATATTAATGATGATAATGGTTGAAACAATTTAATAAAAACTATAAGAGAAATAATAGTATAAAAATAAATATTTTGGAAACCAAATTTCATAATATACATATCAAGCTAATCATTGATTTCAGAATCTTAACTATATCAATAAAAATATCAGAATTACATTTAAAATATGGATGTGAATAGATATAAATTTTAAAATAAAAGTAATAACTCGTCGTTGGTGGCATAGTTATTATTATTTCCTTCATGTCATATAGGAGGAGGACCATCTGAAATCAACCACTTAGTTGTCTTAGACTAGAACTATCTGTAAGGAAAAGAATGACAATAATAACAATAACAACAACATCAACAGCAACAACAACAACAACAACAACAACAACAATAATAATAATAATAATAATTAAAGATTAATTGGTGCAAATTTACATAGTAAATATTGTTGATCATTCAAATAAAACTCACTTATGTACACCATAGACCACGTTTTGATAATAAAAATATCAAGATTATTATTTTTTTTATTAACTAATTTTAAGTAAAAGAAGAAGTAATTTAAAAAGTCATAGAAAAAATACATGTAGGATAATGCATAAATATTAAAATAATAATCAATAACACATTTATGATCAGTGTGTCGATGGCATAACAAAGGAAACTTTATAGTTATTATACATACATGTATGTTTAATTCAAAAAGGGTTTAAGAGCGAAAAAGAAAAAATAAAAAAAAATTGTTTAACACTATGTTTAAGATAAAAATAAAATTGAGAAAATGCAAATTTCTAAACTAGACTATTATCGAATCAAATGTACAAAAGTTTCATATATAGTCCACGATATGTAAAATGAGTAAAATAGCGATTGATGCAAGGAAAATGAAAATATAATTAAATATTTTCCATTAGCATGTAAAAGTTCAGTTACAAAGTATCAGTGCACAAGATGGATTAGAAAAGTGTTAATGCATATTTTCAGTTACTGACCTCCTTAAATCCTTTCTCAAAAACCGCCTAAGACTCACCATTGTGATTATCACTCAATCCCAAAGTATAACGATTCGTTTACTCATAAACAACATTGAAATCACTCAATTCATCCAAAATTATAATTACTCAATCATTCTAAGAATAATGCAACACTATTTTGTTATATCACTGACTGGTTCTCTTAAATCACTTTGAATGTTCAAATCGTACCACTAACCAAATCCTCCCTAACTCACTTCAGATTTTCTTAAATCATTTTGAGTTTCAAAATCTATCCATTGATTATATCTTTCTTAATTCACTTCAAGTTTTTCTTAAATCGTTTCAAAGTTTCTAATTCATTGCTACCTATATCCCACTTAACTTAGTTCAAGTTTCTAAACTGGTCCTCAGACTGTTGCTCTGATACCAATTGTAACATCTCACCCTAATGATTACGAAACAGGATACCTTTCTCAGCTCGCGCTGAGGTTTATTAATTAAAATATCAATAAAATTTTACAATTATTCATAAACCATACAATATAAAATGAGTAACTGAAGTTTTCCCTAATATCCTAGAGCTCTCAAATGCCTTATTCCTTGACACGTGTCACGATCTCCAGAAATCATGCAACTTTATTTAAAACCTAACTAAAATTGTAATATATAAAGGGATGAGCCACAACCCAGTGAGATAATTTAATCGGATTTAACATGCAAGCAAAACAAGTGTAAATTATAACTGAAAATTATTTCAAAAATACGTATCAGAAGATTTTAAAAACAGAGGCACAGCGAAAGACATTTAAAATTGGTTAGAAGTTCAAAATAGTTTCCAATAGCACGTATGAACAGTTAAAATATATCAAAAAGAGAAAATAACAAATAGTGCTCGAAGGCCAGTACCCGAAGGGGAATAACAGTACCCGAAGGCTAAGTCCAGTACCCAAAGGCTAACAACAGTACCTGAAGGCTAATAATAGTGCTCGAAGGCTAGTAATAATGCCCGAAGGCCAGTACCCAAAGGCTAGTAACAGTACCTGAAGGCTAATAATAGTGCCCGAAGCCTAGTAATACTGCCCGAAGGTCAGTACCCGAAGGCTAAAAATAATCAGTCATATAACAAGTCGGACATATAGTGAAAAATTATACAATGAATGGTAATCATTTTTGTCAAAACAGTAGTCAAAATTTTAGTACAAGTATCAAAACGCCAACTGATTTCGGTGTAAAAATCAAAAGTCAAATTATCTCATTACGATAGTAAGTAAAACAAGTTTCGTTATAACCATTAAAAAAGTCAAACAAATTTTTGGTAAGAAAGTCAAAATCAATATTTGTCGTCACGAAAAAAAGTGATACAAGTTTTAATAAAATAGTCAAAGTCAAATGGGTTTCGTTATGAAAATCAAAATCAATATCGATCGTTTTAAAAAAAACTAGTGAGACGAGTTTTAATATAACAGTCAAATTCAAATGGGTTTTCGATATGGAAGTCAAAAGTCAAAACGATAGTCAAAATTAACACGCAGAGTAATCAAATAGCCAAATCAAGTATAAGCATGCAAGGTAAATAACATAATAATGTAAAAATATAGGTTGGTTAGACCCGACAAATTTACGAAAATTTCCTACTAAAATGCCTCACCTTAATTTCGTTTAAAATTGACAGAAACTCGAGATTTCATTCGTAAGATATGTCTCCTGCATAAAGTAAATTTTAAACTAGCATTAAACCTAATTTTCTTTCTTTGACTATTGGGTTTTATCCATTGATCAAAATAGAGCATAGTAAAGCAATTTTATAGGCTATTTCTATTACCTCTTCCTTATCTCTTTTCTTCCCTTTTCTCTTTCATCTTTGCTCTCGGTCAAACCCTCAATTTTTCACCATCCTTCCTTCTCTTTTTTTTGTGGTCAACCCAAATCATCCCCTTCACATCCTTTCTTTCAATCTTCAAGCACCTCATCTTTTCTTTTCTTTCCTTCTTTAACCGATTATTTGACGGGAGATATTTTAGCGATTAGTGAGTGTTGGTGTTGTGGGGGTTCTTGGTCGGTGCTAAAGAAGGTGACTGATTTGATAAAGAATGGGTGAAGATGATGAAATGCTATGATAGGTTTTGGGTGAAACTTGGGTAAAGTTATAGTGAGATATCAAATGATTGTTGGAACTAGGCATGTATAATTTCCTAAATTATGCTACGGAATAGCCTAAATTCTAAGAGGATCGGGTCTTACCCTTGAAGCGTAATCGGTTGTGCAGTCGCCTGGCTCCTCTGAGAAGATGGCGTTCACCAACAATTCACGTGAATTGTCTCTACAATCTTGCACCGGAGCCTATCAGAATTGGTGCTAGCCCAAAAATGACTGTCAAAGAGAGAAAACGTTTTTCTCTGGGGAAGAGTTTTGGAAGAGCGTCTGTTCTTTTTCTTGGAGTCAGAGAGTCACACTTTTCTAAAAAAAGAAAACTTTAAACATGTTTAAAACCAATTCTGTTAAAAAAAAAAACTTTAACAGACTCCCAGATACTTCTCTGATTTTGAGAAGTATCTGTTTTTAATAATAATTAATAATAATTAATTAATTATTTACTGAGTTGGGTTTAACCAACACCATGGATCAACCCATTGACCCATGGATCAGGCTGATGGGTCAAGAACCTTAATTCACAATTAGATCCCTTGATTTGTCAGCCCAACTCAATTCTTCCCAGGTAATTAATTAACTTTTAATTAATACCATAAAACTCTTCAATAATATTTAATTAAACCATTTAATTAAATATTATCTATTTAAGCATAACTCTTATACTTATTACAGGCAATTTAATTCTGAATCATCAACTCTCTTATGTGCGATCCTGTAGACCCATTCCAAATTGACAATGAATAAATTAATCTCATTAATTAATCCATAAATCATTAGTGGTCTCTAGCAAGACATAATGACTACACAATTCAGAACGGAGGGTCGAATGGTGATTCAACACAACCTTCTGAGTATACTACGTAATGTCCTCTACACTGATATCCAGTTTAGCATAAGGCATGGAACCAATCATCCTTATATAGCTAAACGTTTTACTTGATCTCTTAGTGACACTGAACTTAATCAAGTAAATGATAACCCTTATCATTTCTTGGGCACGGCCATGCACTTCTCAGTTCACTATCAAGCGGCCAAGATATCATCTCTCATTTAAGAGAGACTTGTAGTCCCATCACTTCACCTACATACCTTAGCGTGACTCATAGCGTACCCAATCATACCCGTACTTGGCAACCTGTTACGGTCCCGTTAGGCATATGTCAAAGCACACTCTAATTCACCTAAGACTATGCAGTGATTTCTGGTCTAAAGATCCTCGTACGAGTACTACTCAAAAGAATCACTCACGATCTAAAAGTCCATGGAGTGTTTCTTTTTGGTGGATCAATTTCATAAAATTCAATATGCACAAGAATATAATTTCATGAAATTAACTCATCAGATAAATAATCAATCAAACGACAAATGTCTTATTTACATAAATAACCCTCAAAGTTTATTTACATAAATAGCCCTCAAAAGGGCACATACACCAACAATCTCCTACTTGCCCGTTGAAGGGCTATGTCCTAAACTGTTTAAGACCAAGCTCTATTACATGTCTATCAAACTTTGACTGCGGTAGAGCTTTTGTGAGAGGATCTGCTACATTGTCGTCTGACCCTATTTTGCACACTTTCACATCTCCTCGATCAATGATCTCTCGGATGAGGTGAAACCTTCTAAGTATATGTTTGGTTTTATGGTGTGACCGATGCTCCTTAGCTTGTGCGATGGCCCCGTTATTGTCACAGAAAAGTTTTATCGGATCTTGGATACTCGGTATCACTCCGATGTCTGACACGATTTTTCTCAACCAAAAAGCTTCCTTTGCAGCATCTGATGCAGCAATGTACTCAGACTGTGTTGTAGAATCGGCTGTTGTATCTTGCTTTGAGCTTTTCCAACTTATTGCAGCGCCATTCAGACTAAACACGTAGCCTGATTGTGACTTCATGTCATCTTGATCTGTTTGGAAAGCAGCATCAGCGTAACCTTGTACAATGAGCTGTTCTTGTCCTCCATACACTAGCATTAATCCTTTAGTTCTTTGTAAGTACTTTAGGATTGCTTTGACTGCAGTCCAATGATCCATTCCAGGATCTTGTTGGTATCTGCTAGTCATGCTCAGTGCATGTACGACATTCGGGCGGGTACACAACATGGCATACATGATAGATCCTATTACCTAAATTGAATCTTCGTAATGTTAAGTTAATTTAGGTTGATTGGACCTAAAAAGAGAGAATGATTTGCTTAATTTTATTTCTGCCATAATTATCTCATTTAATAGTTCCAATTAGCTAAAATAGAATTTTTTTATATCAATTGAGAAATTGTTATTATTATTATTATTTTTGTTTAAATTTCTAGATCGTCACATTATTGTAACATCCCGTCCCACATCATTAGTTTACAATTTGAGTAACTTGTATATAACTTCTAGTCTCATAGGCTACTAATAACTTGGGTTAATCATTTTGGGCTAGCGAGAACGAAGCCTGAAAGTTTTTGGACTAGTCTATGGGACTGGGATGCTACAGTGGTATCAAAGTCGACCCTGGTTTGGGAGCTAAATGCTACGTTACCTCCGAGCCCAAAAGGACAAGTGTTATGTCGCCGCTGAGCCCAATGGGACAAGTGACGAGAGCCACCTCTAGAGTCCTACTTCGGGGGAAGACTGGACTATAAGTGCTTGCTTGTTGGGCTTTGCGAGGACGCAAATATCCATTGGGGGGAGATTGTAACATCCCGTCCCACATCATTAGTTTACAACATGAGTGACTTGGGCTAGCGAAGACGAAGCCTGAAAGTTGTTGGGCCAGTCTATCGGACTGGGATGCTATATAACGGTTCTAAGCACCTAACCTCCAGGACCAGACTATAAGGTACTTACTATTTGACGCTGGCTTACTTTTGCGCAACACCCGTGTCACTTACCTAACAAAACTCTATCACTTTCCATAAGATCCCCGGTCACACTCTGGCACTATCACTTAGCACAGTTAATAGAAGATAGACTCGACCCCCTACCATGATAACCACTAGGGGTGTAATCGAGCCAAGCCCGAGCAGGGCCCTACTCAAGCTAGGCTCAGTAATAATCAAAGGAGCTCGTTGAGCTCTCTTTCTCAGCGCTCGATCTCGGCTTGGTAAATAATTTTTGAGCTCAAGCTCGGCTCATGACGCGGCTGAGTCACGAGTCGAGCTCACGTTGCTGCTTTGTATTTTGTGTTGGATTTAGTTTAGGTGTTTAATCTAATTAAACAGCGGAATTCCTAAACTATGAGGATCGGGTCTTACCCTTAAAGCGTAATCGGTTGCGCACGTCGCCTGGCTCCTCTAAGAAGATGGCGTTTTTGTCTTCAAAATCCTTCATCGAAGGATTCTCTACTCTTACACACGAAAGTCTTCGCAGGTTGGTGCTAGTCGATCTTGCCTACCCCGAGAATTTGGGAAAATCAGTGTATTTTGTCTGATTAGAATTTTAATTGAAAATCATCATCATCCTACAATCATACCCCTAGGATATTTGTAGAGATCAAATTACCAAAATCAGTATTGTAATTATCCAATTATAACTTAACTGATTTTAGTCATATTCCAAATCAGTATTATTACCTAATATTATTTTACTGATTCCAAATCAGTATTTAAATAATATTTACTGATTCCAAATCAGCATTAAATAATACCTTAATGATTTGGGTTATACACCAAGCCCATGGATCAACCCATGACCCATGGATCAGGCTGATGGGTCAAGAACTTCAATTGTAATTAAGTCCCTTGATTTATTAGCCCATCCCAATTGTTCCCAGGTAATTAATTAACTATTAATTAATACCACAGAACTTTTCAATAATATTTAATTAAACCATTTAATTAAACCTTATTTATTTAAGTATAACAATTATACTTATTGTAGGCAAGAATACTTATTCTGCGTCATCGAACTTTCTTATGTGCGATCCTGTAGGCCCATTACAAATTGGCAATGGATAACTCAATCTCATTGATTAATCCATAAGTCATTAGTGGTCTCTAGCAAGACATAATGACTACCCAATTCGAAATGGAGGGTCGAATGGTGATTCAACACAACCTTTCTTAGCAAACTACGTACGATCCTCTATATCGATATCCCGTTTAGCATAAGACATGAAACCATCATCCTTATATAGCTAAACGTTTACTTGATCTCTTAGTGACACTGAATCCATCAAGCAAATGATATCCTTATCATTCATTGGGCATGGCCAAGCACTTTTCAGTTCACTATCAAGTGGTCAAGATATCATCTCTCACTTAAGAGAGATTTGTAGTCCCATCACTTCACCTACATATCTTAACATGAATCATAGTGTACCCAATTATACCCGTACTTGGCAACCTGTTACGGCCCCATTAGGCGTATGTCAAAGCACACCACAATTCACCTAAGACCATGTACTGATTTCTGGTCTAAGGATCCTAATACCAGTACTACTCAAAAGAATTACTCATGATCTAATTAGTCCATGCAGTGTTTCTTTTGGCGGATCGATTTCATGAATTTAAATATGCACAAGGATATTACTATCATGAAATTAACTCATTTGATAAACAATCAATCAAGCGAAAAATGTCTTATTTACATAAATACCCTCAAAGTATATTTACATAAATAGCCCTCATTAGGGCACATTCACCAACAATCTCCCACTTGCCCGATGAAGGGCTATGTCGTAAACTGTTTAAGACCAAGCTCTATTACATGTCTATCAAACTTTGACTGTGGTAGAGCTTTTGTGAGAGGATCTGCTACATTATCGTCTGACCCTATTTTGCACACTTTCACATCTCCTCGATCAATGATCTCTCGGATGAGGTGAAACCTTCTGAGTATGTGTTTGGTTTTCTGATGTGATCGAGGCTCCTTAGCTTGTGCGATGTCCCCGTTATTGTCACAGAAAAGTTCTATCGGATCTTGGATACTCGGTATCACTCCGATGTCTGACACGAACTTCCTCAACCAAATAGATTCCTTTGCAGCATCTGATGCAGCAATATACTCATACTCTGTTGTAGAATCGGCTGTTGTATCTATCTTTGACCTTTTCCAACTGATTGCACCGCCATTCAGACTAAACATGTAGCCTTATTGTGACTTTATGTCATCTTGATCTGTTTGGAAAGCAGCATCAGCGTAACCTTGTACAATGAGCTGTTCTTGTCCTCCATACACTAGCATTAATCCTTTAGTTCTTCTTAAGTACTTTAGGATTGCTTTGACTGCAGTCCAATGATCCATCCCTGGATCTTGTTGGTATCTTCTGGTCATGCTAAGTGCATGTGTAACATCCGGATGGGTACATAACATGGTATACATGATAGATCCTATTGCCGAAGCATATGGGACTCTACTCATTGTATCCTTCTCCTCTCTTGTTGAAGGACCTTGGTTCTTCTTCAAGAGAAGGTCATGTCTAAATGGTACCTTACCATTTTTGGAGTTAGACATATTGAATCTTTTCAATATCTTGTCTGTGTACCCTTCTTGACTTAGTCTTAGAAGCCTTTTAGACCTATCTCTATAGATCTTGATACCTAGTATCGTCTCGGCTTCTACTAAGTCTTTCATATAAAATACACTCCCCAACCATTGTTTGATGTCTCTCATCAAGGGAATGTCATTTCCTATGAGCAGGATGTCGTGCACATATAGGACAAGGAAAATAATCTTGCTTCCACTAACTTTCTTGTAAACACAAGGCTCATCTTCATTCTTGATGAATCCGTAACCTTTTACTTCCTCATCAAAACGAAGATTCCAACTTCGAGATGCGTGCTTTAGTCCATAGATAGACCTCTGAAGCTTACATACTCGATTAGGATGCTTTTGATCGATGTATCCCTCGAGTTGTTTCATATAAACATCCTCGAGTAGGTTTCCATTCAGGAAAGCCATCTTAACATCCACCTGCATACGTCATAGTCAAAATATGCTGCTATGGCAAGCATTGTCCTGATGGACTTGAGCATCACGACAGGAGAGAAGGTTTCATCATAGTCTATACCATGAATCTGTCTGAAACCTTTAGCCACTAGTCGTGCCTTAAAGATCCCGCGCAGGTTTTAACTTGAAAATCCACTTGCAATCGACAACCTTTGCCTGAACAGGAGGGTCAATCAAAGTCCACACTTTATTGTCCCTCATGGATTGCAATTCAGATTCCATGGCTTGCAGCCATTTATCTGAATCTGGACTTTCTAAAACCTGTCCGTAGGTCGTGGGCTCATCAGAGTCCACCAAGATCAAATCTTGATCGTCAGTCACGAGAAATCCGTATCTCTCGGGTTCATGACGAGATCTACTAGACCTTCTAGGTTCTTGTGTTGTTGACTCAGGTTGCTCATCTTCATGAGTTTCCATGTCAACATCCATCTGAGTTTCTGTAGATCATTCTACATTCTCTTGTGGTTCTTGAACTTCTCCGAGTTCTATTCTACTCCCACTGTCTTTCTTGTACAGAAATTCTTTCCCTAAGAAAGTAGCTACTCGAGCAACGAACACTTTGCTCTCAATTGGATTGTAGAATTGATATCCTTTGGTTTCCTTAGGATATCCCATAAATAGGCATTTGTCACTTTTGGGTTCAAGCTTATTACTTTGTAAACGCTTTACATGAGCTTGACAACCCCAAACTCGTAGATAGGACATATAGGGCTTCCGACCCATCCATTTCGCATATGGAGTCTTATCTACTGCCTTAGATGGAATACGATTCAATAAGTAGGCAGGAGAAAGGAGAGCATAACCCCAAAAGGATGTAGGGAGAGTCGTTAGGCCCATCATTGATCGAACCATATCTAATAAGGTATGATTTCTCCTTTTGGATACACCATTCCATTGAGGTGTTCCCGGTGGAGTCAGCTGCGAAATAATTCCACACTGTTTTAGATAGTCATCGAACTCATCACTAAGGTATTCACCTCCCCGATCGGAGCGAATAGCCTTAATCCTTCTATCCAACTGATTCTCTACTTCGTTTTTAAATTCTTTGAACTTTTCAAAAGTTTCACTTTTATACCTCATTAAGTAGACATAACCATATCTACTATAGTCATCAGTAAAAGTGACGAAGTACTCAAATCCACCTCTGGCTTGTGTGCTCATTGGTCCACATACATCCGTATGTATTAGGGCCAATAGCTCACTAGTTCTTTCGTCTTTCTTGTTGAAAGGACTCTTTGTCATTTTGCCTTGCAAGCAGGGTTCACAGGTATCATATGATTCAAAATCAAATGACCCAAGCACTCCATCCTTGTGAAGCTTTTGAACTCGCTTTTCATTAGCATGGCCTAATCGACAATGCCAAAGGTATGTTGGACTTAAATCATTTTTAGTTGATTTAGCTTTCTTTTCTATGTTATAGACTGGTTTTTCTTGGGTCAAATCCAAGACATACAGACCGTTACACATATTTGCAACTCCATATAAAATATCATTTCGATATAAAGATAACGAATTATTCTCTATAATAAATCAAAAACCTTTATTATCTAAACTCGAAACTGAAATAATATTTCTGCTCAAAGCAGGTACATAATAACAATTTTCTAGTTCGATATTTAAACCAGAAGGTAAAGACAGAGTGTAATCTCCAACTTCAACAGCAGCAACTCTTGCCCCGTTGCCCACTCGGAGATCTACTTCACCTTTCTTTGTCATCCTTCTATTTCTAAGTCCCTGCACATTAGTACAAATGTGAGCCCCACAACCAGTATCTAATACCCATGAGGTGGACATAGAAAGATTAATTTCTATAACAAAGATACCTGAAGCTGAAGGATTGCTTTCGAGAAACCTTTTGCAGTCTCTCTTCCAATGACCCTTCAGTTTACAGAAGAGACATGTATCATCCTTTTTGGATCTTGTCTTAGCAGGAGGAGCTTGTGGTTGGGAAGCAGTCTTACTGCGAGCTTTATTGTTCTGCCCAACCTTGGTCTTGCCTTTAAACTTCCTCTTCCCTTTACCTTTCTCTGCAACCAACACTGGCGTTGCCTTCCGAAGGGTCTGCTCAGTGTTCTTTAACATGCCATGGAGCTCAGGAATGCTCCTATCCATGTTGTGCATATTGTAGTTTACCACAAAATCATTGTATTCATCAGACAATGATGCCAAGATGATATCAATGGCCAATTCCCTAGGAAGGGGTGCATTCAATCACTCTAGAGTATCAATGCACCTTTTCATCTTGATCAAATGCGTGCTAACTGATGAACCCTTCGCCATTTTGCACGAAATCAAAGCTTTTATAGTAACGAACCTTTCGTTACGGGCTTGTTCACGGAACATCTCCGTCAGTGACTCGTAAATCCGGAACACTTCCGAATTCATGAACTGCTTTTGAAGCTCGCCCGTCATTGACGCGAGCATCAAGCAAGTCGCATCATCGGAGTTGCTTTTCAGCTTATCCCAGGCTCGTTGAACAGTTTCCAAAGCATTTTGTGGTGGTTCAGGTAAAGCGGTCTCTAAGACATTCAACTTCCTTTCTTGTTTGAGAACTATTCTCAGGTTTCTTTCCCAATCCAAGAAGTTTGGACCAACAAGTTTTTCTTTGTCCAAAATACTTCTTAGAGTGATATTTGAAGTGGCATTAGTGCTAGAAGATACCATTTCTACAAAAGATAATTGCAAAATATTAGAATGAGTTTTGAAAAGTGTTTTCCACAATAGCCAAAATTGAAATCCCAAACAATTTTGTGTTGGTGCTAGATTGTGGGCCGAAAATCCACAAAGAGTCAACCCCAGTCTTGCTTTGGCAAGTATCATAGGGATCGGGCTCTTCTGGTAGGCAACGTTCAAATCACATTCCATGTAATCTAACGCTTTCCAATTGCATACCATGCAACTTTTCAGTGATAGGATGAACATTCCAAATATTTGACACCATCCTATCTTTGCAAAATTAATCCCTAGTCAACTTATCGGGTCAAGCTAAGATTAATTTTCCCAAGTTAAACCATCCCTCAAGGCATCACATCAATAGACACACACACAGTTTTTCCATAACAAGTGGTAGTGATAAAGTTGAGCATCTAATACCCAAACAGTTTTTCCACTCATTAATGGTAGTGATAAAGTTGGGCACTATTATGTAACAACCCGCCGCACGAAGAAAACCTGAGGCTCTTGGGCTCTCCAAGTCCACCAGACGTTCGACGCTCAAGCGGGCCCTCAAGTATGGAAGCAAAATCTTGAGTTTTTGGGATTTAAGTTTGATCGGCTTAACATGCATTTTCGTTTATCATTCATTTGCATAAATTTAAAGAATGAATTAAAGCGATAAACTGAGCTCTAGTCTATTACAGGGCCTTTTAAAATCTTCATGTTTGGGCCTCCGCTCCTGGGCTCCACCATGGACTCCTCTTGGAACCTCCTTTTGGGCCTAACTATTACATGATGATTTTTATAGGCACGCAGACCCAAATTCAAAATTGGCTCGCAGGCCCCAACTTTTAAAATGTTAAAATTAAAAGCCCAATTCATGCTTTGAAACACATATAATGCATATGCTCATACAAGCCAGTTTTAATTTAAGCCGATTAATTTTAAGGATTGTGTAAATATTACAAAATTAAAATTGATCGTGTCATGATCAATTTTAATCAATCCTTCTGTTCATTTTACATTTATCCAAAATGATGCATGAACGTGCTAGCATAATTATGATGCTTCACATAAAATTTGAACAATTTAAATTTAAGCATCATAAGTAAAATAAAATAAATAAATAACAATTCAAAATTTAAACTAATTAAAATTAATTAATTATTTATTTATCTTTTCTAATTATCCTAATCTAATTAAGATAATGTTTCGAATTTAAATTTAAACAATTCTAATTATCCTAATCTAATTAATTATGATGCTTCAAATAAAATTTAAAAAATTTAAATAAGCATCAAAATTAAAATAAAATAAAATAAATAAATAACAATTCAAAATTTAAACAAATTAATTAATCTAATTAATTAATTAATTATTTATTTATCTTTTCAAATTATTTAAAACTAATTAAAATAATTATTTTAAAATTTATCTAATTATCTAATTAAGATAAATTTTCAAATTTAAACTTATCGGATAAAATTCTAAATTAATCCTATCTTTATCTAATTTAATTAAAATCTTATTAAATAAGATTCAGAAAATTTTAAAATTTTAATTTTCTGAAACTTTTTGGGCAGTTCTCTAATTTACCAAAATTCTCGGGCTTAGGGTTTTACAGCAACAAAACTGCGGGTCCATTTTGTAATTTTTAGAACATTAAAATATGGCAGATTAGGGTTTTGGAGATGCGGCGGGGGCATTTCCATAATTTCAGCCCCTAGGGCTTCAACCACCCGCCGCCCAGAATTCTCTTTCTTCTCCCGGCGTCATTGATGAACGGAGACTCTCGCCTTCATCTCTACCGGTATCGCTCTTCTTCCCGGTCAAAGAATCTTAATCAGTTCCCGAAAAAAATGATTGATTCCCGGCGAAGAATCTCGAAACGGACCCTCATTTTTCTGGCGAAAAGAAGAAATCCAAAATAAATCCCGGCGACAATACCAAAATCGATTTCGGTCTGACGAAAGCATCCAAATCATTTTGCAACTCCGTCTTTGAAAAAGAAAAACAAACCCCAAAGCCCTTTTCGTTTCCCCGTTTGTTCGACGGAAAATTGTTTTTCAAAACCCTTCAAAATATTTATGGCGAAAATCGAAACAAAAACAAGAATAAAATTTGTATTTTGAACCCATATTTGAAACCCCAATTGTGTCGAAATAATTTCCAGGACACTAAGGAACAAAACCCACAAAAGATTTGAACCAAAAAATATGAAAATCAGGCATGTTCGGAGTTCGCGATTTTCCGGCAAAATTCCGGCCAGTCGGCGGCACCCAGTCCGGCGAGGCTCTTCAAATTAATTTCTAGAAAATAATTTTTAATTATTTTTCCCAGGTTTTTTTTATTTACAACAGGCTCTGATACCACTGTTGGATTAAGTTTAGGTGTTTAATCTAATTAAACAGCGGAATTCCTAAACTATGAGGATCGAGTCTTCCCTTGAAGCGTAATCGGTTGCGCACGTCGCCTGGCTCCTCTGAGAAGATGGCGTTTTTGTCTTCAAAATTGTTCCTCGAAGGATTCTCTACTCTTACGCACGAAAGTCTTCGCATGTTGGTGCTAGCCGATCTTGCCTACCCCGAGAATTTGGGAAAATCAGTGTATTTTGTCTGATTAGAATTTTTAATTCAAAATCATCATCATCCTACAATCATACCCCTAGGATATTTGTAGAGATCAAATTACCAAAATCAGTATTGTAATTATCCAATTATAACTTAACTGATTTTAGTCATATTCCAAATCAGTATTATTACTAAATATTATTTTACTGATTCCAAATCAGTATTTAAATAATATTTACTGATTCCAAATTAGCATTAAATAATACCTTAATGATTTGGGTTATACACCAAGCCCATGGATCAACCCATGACCCATGAATCAGGCTGATGGGTCAAGAACTTCAATTGCAATTAAGTCCCTTGATTTATCAGCCCATCCCAATTGTTCCCAGGTAATTAATTAACTATTAATTAATACAACAGAACTTTTCAATAATATTTAATTAAACCTTATTTATTTAAGTATAACAATTATACTTATTGTAGGCAAGAATACTTATTCTGCATTATCAAACTTTCTTATGTGCGATCCTGTAGGCCCATTCCAAATTGGCAATGGATAACTCAATCTCATTGATTAATCCATAAGTCATTAGTGGTCTCTAGCAAGACATAATGACTACCCAATTTGGAATGAAGGGTCAAATGGTGATTCAACACAACCTTTCCGAGCAAACTGCGTACGATCCTCTACATCGATATCCCGTTTAGCATAAGGCATGGAACCATCATCCTTATATAGCTAAACGTTTACTTGATCTCTTAGTGACACTAAATCCATCAAACAAATGATATCCTTATCATTCCTTGGGCATGGCCATGCACTTTTCAGTTCACTATCAAGTGGCCAAGATATCATCTATCACTTAAGAGAGATTTGTAGTCCCATCACTTCACCAACATATCTTAGCGTGAATCATAGTGTACCCAATCATACCCGTACTTGGCAACCTGTTACGGCCCCGTTAGGCGTATGTCAAAGCACACCACAATTCACCTAAGATCATGTAGTGATTTCTGGTCTAAGGATCCTAGTACCAGTAATACCCAAAAGAATTACTCATGATCTAATTAGTCCATGGAGTGTTTCTTTTGGCGGATCAATTTCATGAATTTAAATATGCACAAGGATATTACTATCATGAAATTAACTCATTTGATAAACAATCAATCAAGCGACAAATGTCTTATTTACATAAATACCCTCAAAGTATATTTACATAAATAGCCCTCATTAGGGCACATTCACCAACATTTTGGACGTAGCAGGACGTGGTACCCATTATAGTGGACGTAGCGGGATGTGGTACCCATTATAGTGGACGTAATGGGACGTGGTACCCATTATAGTGAACGTATATGGACGTGATACCCATTATAGTGGACGTAACGGGAAGTGGTACCAATTGTAGTGGACATAGCGGGACGTGGTACCCATTATAATGGACGTTGTGCGTCTATTTGCCCTTTTTTTGTGAAAAAATTAACTTTGTGTTTGTTATACTGGACATTGCAGTATATGTTATGGAATTTAGTAGAGAAACAATGTCTTTGTTGTTTGTATTTGTGAATTAGTTGCAGACGTTTTTGGACGTGGTGCTAGTTGTTTGAGACGTGGTGCTAGTTGTTCTGAAATGTGGTAGACTTTATTGTAAAAAAAGAATTTTAAATTCACATGCTTGGATGTAGATGTTTTTGGACGTGGTTCTAGTTGTTCTGAGACGAGGTGAGATGTTTTGTGAAAAAATCAGTTTAAATTCACATGTCTGGATGTTGACGTTTTTAGACGTGGTGCTAGTTGTTTTAGACGTGGTGCTAGTTGTTTTGAGATGTAGTAGACTGTCTTTGTGAAAAAAATGTTTAAATTAACATGAATGGATATAGACATTTTTGGACATGGTGCTAGTTGTTCTGAGACAAGTTGAGATGTTTTGTGAAAAAATCAGTTTAAATTCACATGTCTAATTGTAGATATTTTTGGATGTGATTCTAGTTGTTTGAGACATGGTGCTAGTTGTTCTGAGACGTGGTAGACTGTCTTTGTGAAAAAAATTAGTTTAAATTCACATGCAAGAATGTAGGCATTTTTTGACGTGGTGCTAGTTGTTCTGAGATGAGTTGAGATGTTGTATGGCCATTTTATTTGTTTTATCTTATTACAACACCTACTTACAAGATCATGAACATTTCTAAGAGTAATATGGTCATTTTAATTGTTTTATCTTCACAAAACTCTTAGATCAGAGATCATGAAAATTTCTAAGATTTGAATGGTCATTTTATTTGTTTTATCTCATTACAACTCTTAGAAATGAGATCATGATCATTTCTAAGAATTGTATAGCCGTTTTATTTGTTTTATCTTATCAAAACCCTTAGATAAGAGATTATGAATATTTCGGTCCACCTCAGACGTTTTTGGACATAGTGATAGTTGTTCTGAGACGATGTGAGATGTTTTGTGAAAAAATAAGTTTAAATTCACATGTATGGATATTGACGTTTTGGACGTGGTGCTAGTTTTTTGAGACGTGGTTCCAGTTGTTCTGAGATATGGTTGACTGTCTTTGTGAAACAGAATCAGTTAAAATTCACATGAATGGATGTAGACATTTTTGGACGTGGTTCTCGTTGTTCTGAGACGAGTTGAGATGTTTTGTGAAAAAATCAGTTTAAATTCACATGCATGGATGTAGACGTTTTTGGACGTGGTTCTAGTATTTTGAGATGTGGTTCTTACTGTTCTGAGATGTGGTGGACTGTCTTTGTGAAAAAAATCAGTTTAAATTCACACGCATGGTACAAGGTATAATTTCTGCAAAAAAACTATTTCTAAGAGTTGTATGGCCATTTTATTTGTTTTATCTTATTACAACACCTACTTACAAGATCATGAACATTTCTAAGAGTTGTATGGTCATTTTAATTGTTTTATCTTCACAAAACTCTTAGATCAGAGATCATGAATATTTCTAAGAGTTGAATGGTCATTTTATTTGTTTATCTCATTACAACTCTTAGATATGAGATCATGATCATTTCTAAGAATTGTATATCCATTTTATTTGTTTTATCTTATCAAAACCCTTAGATAATAGATTATGCACATTTTGGTCAACCTCAGACATTTTTGGACGTGGTGCTAGTTGTTCTGAAACGAGGTGAGATGTTTTGTGAAAAAATCAGTTTAAATTCACATGTATGGATGTTTATGTTTTTGGACGTGGTGCTACTTTTTTGAGACGTTGTTCCAGTTGTTCTTAGACGTGCAAGAACATTTAGCTCGCGAGTAGCTCTGTTCGTTTACACCCCTAATAACAACACACCAAGAATAAGACTTCTTCTAAACCAGCAGTTCCTAAGTTATAGTCAATTAAGATCTCACTAAAGCGATTAGACTTAGCCTCTATGCTACACCCAAGGGCACGATGCATTGTGACGTGACTCAATTTTATAACTTTTATGATCCAAAATCATGCATGTTTAGCTAATTTTTAGTTGGTTTTCTCATTTTTGAGCTTAGTAGTGTACTTATGGTTGGATTTGCATGACTTTGTAGTAAGGAGCTATAAATGAGATATTAGACAAAACTTGAAGACTTTTGTAGAAAAAGAGAAGACAATATGAAGAAAAGGAGTTGAAATAGAAGAACAGTGGACAAGAAGCAAACGAAGCGAAGACGATAAGACTGGTAACCTACATGTGCTGGCACCTGTAAACCGTCAACCCTCAACAACCTACAAGCGCCAAAGCCCAGCCGCCGCCCAGAAAACTGCTGAAAGTCCATTTTACCCTTAATCATCTTTTAACTTGCAATTTATCATTTTTAGCCCTGTATAGCTTACTTAATAGCCAAGACCTTATGTATAACACACACTTTTACACCTTTAGTTAGTTTTTCTTGAGTTTGCGTCGGGAGGAAGTTTCACACACTTCTTCACCTTTTCCTACACACACTTCATGTTTAATCCCAGAAACATGGTGGTTGACGTGCTCTTGTCATTGTATAAGTTTTAGGTGAACACGCAAAAATAAATTTAAAAATAAATAAAAACAAAACACTAAACTATAGTATTTAAGGTTTCGTTCCCATACGAATTGTGGTCTTAAATGATGAAAGTGTTGTGTTCGAGTCCTTACTTACCAATGTTCTAGTAGTTTTTAGCCTAAGTATCTAACAAAAACAAAGAGGTAGATGAGTCAAATGAAGTAAAGATGCAAAAACATAAAAATAAAGTAAAAGATAATAATGGGTAAAAGGCGGGAAAATCACACCACTTCAAGATCCAAGGGGCTATCGATAAGTGGAATCTCATGCAATTGTGCAAAGCCATCCTAATCCTAATAATATAATAATACGGTATGCTTATTACCCTATGAGGTTTACCTAAGGTAATACCTGGAATAACCTTTTTTTAACTTAATAGAACAAGGACCATGGCAAAAGCAATAGCAAACAATGATAGAAATAGGATCGTCAACCCTACTCCATTATCAATCCTCTATACATATTAACCAAGATAAGATCAATAGACAACTTACTAGACAAATAAGCACCAAGGTAACCAAACTTTCTACAAGCAACCTCAGTTACCCTAACCCAAATGCCTAAAACAAGTTTACGTCACCCAAATCTCAAAATTAAATGAATAGATTCAACAAATATGGCAATAAATAGCAAAATGTCCATATAAGAACATGAATTACTCCTATTTACATGATACCCACATATCAATATGCATGAATATACATAGAAGAGAACAAGATTACATGGGAAGATAAATAACGATAATGGCAATTCATATAAAGAAAATATTTGCAGCTTTTATCAACTAATCATGATAGAAGCCTTGTATTCCTTCAAGTAAAGAGCCCATATTCAAATAACCCCATAGATCTATGAATTTGTGCTAAATCTTTGGAAATCCACTACCCCCTATCACTTAGAATGGTAGATTTCCCTAAGATATACTCAGAATAGAGGTGTTCTAAGAGATTTCATGATGTGTGTAAAAAAAGGTGAGAAAGTGTGTGTTTCTTCCTCCATAAGTTACTCTCTCTAAAACTATGAAAACCTACTAAGGTGTAATGGTATAAGTCTTTACAATGAGCCTTTGTCATTAAGAAATGATCCAAAGGGCCAAAATTGGAATTATATAAGTGGGTTTACGCCAAGGGTAAAATTGGACTTTCAACAGCAGTTTTCCTGGCGACGACCAGACGTTGGTGTCGAGTGGATGCCAAGATCGACGACAGACAGGCGGTGGTGTCGTGGTTGACGATGATCCGGCGCCACGCCGGTCTTGGAATCTTCATCTTTTATGCTCTTTCCAATTTCTTCTCTTTAAGCTCTAATTCCACATATTTCCTTCCTTTTTCTAGCAAAAGTCTTTAAGTTTGTTCAAGAATCTCCAATATGCCTCCTTACTACAAAATCATACAAATCCAAATATAAATGCATTGAAAGCTCATAAAAGATATCATCATCATTGGAATTTAACTTAAAGTAACCTAAACATGCATGATTTTGGGTCATAAGAAGATATATTTTGAAGTCATGTTAGTGTTCTAAGGATCCTTTTAGGGATTCTACCATTCTAGTTGACAGGGGGTAGTGGAAATCCAAAGATGTAGGTTAAATCTAGAGTTCATATTGAGAAAGTTGACTCTTTTTATTGGAATTCAAGAGTATGTCAATCTTTTATCCTGTTTGGTTGATAAAAGTTAGACCTTTTCTTAAGAATGGAAATTTGTATGAAGAATTTACTCATATGCTCCTCTTATTTACCTTTATCATTGGTTTTTCACGTATGTTAGCAAGTGGGTCTCACGCAAATGTGTTGTTACTTTAATGGATTGAATTGTATTTGCCTGTTTTAGAGGATTTGCTGATGAATTTATTTGTGTACTTGGTTAAATTGTGATTGCCTATGTTACATGTGTTAATAACATGCCTCGATAGTGTTTTTTTTATATTGAGCTTTACGGATTCATGTTACCTTGCCATGTAATCGATATGATTGGTAAAATAATCAAGTTTCATGGGTAGACGATTGCTAATTGAGTAGGATTGATGACCATGTTTCAATTAGGGACTTGGAGTTCTTAAGCATGGCGTACATTTAGTTAATTGACAACTTTTGTTAATTTCTAGAAAGGGTCCATTTGTGAGATGTATTTTTAGTCCACTGAATTCCTTTGCGTGGTGTGAGACTTATCTTCCTAGACCCAATTGCATGTTGATTGCTTGTTAGTAGCCCTTTAGATCTAGAGGTGGTGTGATCCCGCTTTTATCATTATTATTATCTTTTATCTTTAGTTTACTACTTGCATGACTACACTTGAAATTACCATTGTACACTTTGTTTATATTGTTTTGTTTGTTTAGTTTTTGTTTTCTTTTGTGTCGAATCTCAAACTACTAAATTATCAAAGTAAGTAAGGAATTGAACCCACACACAATTATCATTCAATCTCACTATTGTATAGGAATAAAACTTTAAGTACTATTATAGTTGCATAGTTCTTCGTTTATTTTATTTATAAATTTTATTTTGAGTGTTTGAACCAACTTTACAACAACAAAAGCACGTCAAAATTGGCGCCATCGATGGTGATGGTTATATTTTGATTGATTTTGTGTTGATTGTTTGTTTGTTTACTTCTTTTTGCGTTTTTAGTAGTTTTTATGAGTTTTTGTGTGTTTTCAAGTAATGTTTTGAGTGCGGTAGTTATGGTTATTTCTTTTTTTTTTTTTTTTTTTTTGGCTTGTTTTGAATTATTCATTAATAGTTTTCTTGTTGTTTTTGCAAGGTCATTGTTAAGCAAGGAAAATGGGTTCCTTAAGAGAAGAGAAACCTTGGAGTGTATGCTACTATAGCATTTCTCCCAAGAATCAACATGAAAAGTATGGACGATTTATATGGAAGAGAGCCCAAACCACCTCAAATTAGGTGTCCACTTAGAGCCGGTTTGAATAATTGGGATTATGGAGATCATACCTTATTCCAAGGATGTTCAAGGTATAGTGTCTACTTTGGTGTAATTGAAAAAGTCAAAAATCAAACGTATTTGGAATGTCTTGATGGAACAATGTGTTGGATTTAAATACTAAAGCTTTGCTTGTATTAAACTATTTTCCAGTTTATATATCGATTAAATGTTTTAATCAAATTGTTTATATGTTTTATATATGTTGTCCATTTATATTGTGTATTTAGATGATGAGGTTTCCGGTGTGACACAATAAATATCATCATTGATTAAAAGACATAATATATAAATGAAGTTCGTAACTGAGACAGTTTGGACACACAGTCAGTTTAGGTTATTATGTGATTCAAAAAATTGGTTTATCTAAACTAATTGAATCATATAGGTCTCCGATCTTGTTCTCTTCAGCTCTTTTTTCTCTTTTCCAAACTCTTCCATTTCGGCTCCATTTCTTCGTGTTTTCTTCCTTTTCCCAGCAAAGGTCTTTAAGTTTCTTCCAAAATCTACAACATAGCTTTTTATGACAAGATCATGCAAATCCAACTATAAGTGCATTGAAAGCTCATAAAAGATATCATAAGCATTGAAAAACCAACTAAAACTAAGCTAAATGTGCAAGATTTTGGGTTATAAAAAGGTATATTTTGGAGTTACGTCACACTCCCACGCTTAAGACTTTGGTTGTCCTCAAGCAAACTAACATGACTCCAAAATATCCTTTTTATGACCAAATTCGTGCATGTTTAGCTTACTTTCAGTTGGTTTTCAATGAATATGACATCTTTCATGAGCTTTCAATGCATTTATAGTTGGATTTGCATGGTTTTGTAGTAAGGAGATACTTTGGAGATTTTGGATAAACCGTAAAGACTTTTGCTGAAAAAAGATAGAAGTCACGCAAGATTGAAGCTTAAAGAGAAGAATTTTGAATTAGCACGAATTGATGAAGATTTCGAGTTTAGCGTCAATTGGGCACTGGCGCCTGGTCACCGCCAACACTAGTGTCCACACGATACCAATGCCTAACCCTGCCGACCTCGGCGTCACCATGGCACCACCAACTGGTCGTCGGCCAGAAATCACTGCTGAAGTTCAAACTTTACCCTTAGCTTGACTTATCTTATGTAATGCCAATTTTAGCCTTCTGAGACCTTTCTTAATGGCTAAGACTCCTTGTAAATAGATAGCCTATCATATACAACACACCATAAGTGTGTTTTTCATAGTTTAGAGAGTTTAGCTTAGTGAGGAAGAAACACACGCTTTCTCACCGTTTCACAAACACACTATGAATTCTCTTAGAACATTCATATTATAAGTAGATTCTAGGGAAATCTACCCTTCTAAGTGATAGGGGTAGTGGATTTCCAATAGATGTGGGCAAAGCAATGGATTTGGTGAAGATTTTTTGTTTGAATATGGTGGAGGTGCTAAAGATTGTTGAGTTATCTTATAAATTGGATGCTAAGGCCTCATCGAACTATTCTGAGATATTTTCATTACTTCCAGGTGGTTTTTGTTCCCTTCTTTGGTTATTCCTACATATTGTTAAGAGGGTTTCATGCAAGAAATGATTAATTCCAATTTTTGGATATGGTTTTTGTCTTGTCGTTGATCTTTATGTTGAATCTCCTTTATTACTGAGATACGTTGTTGATTATCTAGTTAATATAAACAAGTGGTTGATAGAATGGTGATACCTTGTGTTACAAGTTTCATTGTCTTTCAAACAAAGTGGTATTGGATTGGATGATTTTACTCGATCTTGATGTCGGTAAAGTAGAGGATTGATAATAGATAGGATTGACGACCCTATTTCAATTATTAGCTAGTTCTAGTCCTTATTGATTCGGTGACGACGGTATTAAAGTGTTCTTAAACAATTGCATGATAATTTGCTTAACAATAGCCCTTGGATCTTAGTTGTGGTGTGATTTTTCGCCTTTTACCCTTTTTGTCTTATTTTCTTTATTTTGTTACTTGCATGATTTTACCAAACCACTATCCTATTTTACTTTCTTAGATTCATAGTCTACTAAAACTACTAGAAATTGTAGTTAGTAAGGACTCGAACCCAACAACCACTACATGAAACCTTAAATACTATAGTTTTAGTGTTTTTGTTTTGTTAATTATAAATTTTATTTTTGAGTATTCGCCTAAAACTTCTTACAACGACAAGGACACGTCACAAACTAACCAAGAAGCTAATAGAAAGTTAGTCCAAAATAAAATAAGTTTACTCTATGATGGCTTTTGTCTGCCCTTCAAGCTAAACATGAAAAACATGCATTCATTTTGCACTCATGATATCACATAACTTCAATCATCAAGCAATACAAGCATGATATGGATTCTCTATCAACATCAATTGACTTTATCACCTCAAACTATCAAGGATTCACTCAATAACGCTCAAAGTGTATAGGCTTTGAAATATTCAATAATGCTCAAGTCAATTGCATGAAAGATCTTCTACCATAAGCTTGACTCAAGATCACCTCGTAACTCACTTATTATGAATATAACACATTGATCAAAGGACTTTTATTAGGGTAAAATGGGGCAAAGAAAATTGGCTAAGGACAAGAAAATGTCAAGGATTGAAAATTAGAGTTATTGTAAAGAAATTTGTATTGGTTGGAATGCTTCATCAACTACTTCTACTTGGATTATTTTACTACTAATGGCGGTTTATGGCTTAGATGTCTTTTACTTCCCCATTCTTATTCTTCAAATTTAACTTTAACATTTTTTTTTTTTTGAAACTTCTAAAAACTGAAAACGAACATACTTAGAACCCATCAAATTATTCTTTCATTTCCACTTCCAACCATATACAAATTCTTTAAGGGTCCAAAAACAAGGTTTAACAAAGAAAAATGTTCAAGTTGGCTTACTGGGACAAAAGAAAACAAAGCAAGATGGAGCTCAACTTGTTTATACCTCAGGGAATAAAGATTATTACGGGAATTGTAAAGCAAATAAAGGGTAAAAACTAAAGCTAACTAATTGCCTTCATCACTTCAATGTATCACAAACACGTAAAAGGTCTTGATATGTATACTAAAGTCAAGTTCTATATCAAATCATTCATGCAAGACAAATCCCACAACCAAAGAAATTCGATCAAACAAATAATATATGCTCAATTAAGGCTCAAATTAAAGCTCACATAAATCAAGGGTCATAATGTGATTACATCTCAAGATGTCAACTAAGAAATCACATCATACCTATCAATACTTAACCATTTCCATCATTTTTCCACCAATCATGCAATGCAAATACACAAAACTAGCTTGAAGGGGTCCTTTTGTTTTGGAAAATTTTTTGCAAAGTCCAAATTAGAGCAAAATTTTTGAAAATAATCCACAAAATTGACTCATTCACTAATATTTTCCTAATTAGCAAACATGAAAACTTAGAATAACAAATTGTATTCATCCTCCCTACACTTAAAATGTACATTGCCCTCAATGTATAAAAACAAAACACAAGTGGGAAAATGGGGTGCCAATTTTTCTTTAATTCTTATAATATCACAATTAAGCTCATGCCCATCTAATATTAGCCATGAACCACATGTAAAACACCAAAATGTTTATTAAAAACTTAAAATAAACACACCTAAGCATATAAAAATAACTAAAATAAAAACAAACCAAAATATCTAAATCCAAAAACAAATATCCAAACATAAAATCAATAAGTTATGGTGGTAAGGAATCTTAAAACTCTCTATCACTGCTGGGGCCGTCTGGAATAAGTCTGATGTACAGAAGGTTGTGATGTAGAACGTGCATATAACTCTAATCTATGTTGAGCTTCTATAATCCTCCTACTCAAAGCCTCATGAGCCTTCACTATATCCACAACCATTTGCATTGTCTCTGCAATGGTATCCAGACGATCTATAACTGCTCTCAATGATAGCTCTTGAGCATATGGTACTAGCCACTTCGTAGGGTATATTCCTTTCAATATGCTCTCACTGCTCCACTTGAGCTGCTCTCTTCTACTTCTCTACTTCCGTTCTTTGGAAAGTGATATCTTCTTTGTTTCCACTGAGCCTCTCATCACTATCTGTGCCCTAGCGATATTCTTGTATCGAATAAGAAAAAGGCAAACCAGCCATTGCACTACTACTTAAAGTGTCAATCATAGTAGAATAGATAAAATCACCCAAATCAATGTGCTCTCCCTCCATTAATGCTAACATAAGTAAGAACCTGTCTTTGGTGATCCTATTGTTCTTTGAAGGAATGATGTTGTGCCTGATGAATGAGTAGATGGTTCTAGCACTGCTGTGGAGGTCAGTATAGGCTACCTGCTGCTAAGTAGAAAGGCAAGAAACTGCAGAACTGATGCAATTCCTCTAGTCCTTGTCCTCTATCTCTCTATGTAGAAGCTCGTCTCTCTTCAGTAGTCTTATCCCTTTTATCCTCAAAAATGAATTCAAAGATTCCCTTGAAATCTACTGTCTTTGCTTCCTCAGCTTAATAGTGTTATTAGAATCTCTGAACCGCAAGGCAGCATAAAAATCTCTGCACAAATGTTTGTTGTCAAATTCTAAAGAAGGCATGAACTTCTCCCAACCATTGTTTTCAATCATGTACCAGTACTTGTTTCTTCTACTCACTCCTCTCCACAAAGTGATCTATCTTTCACTCATTCTTCTTGAAGCCTCTTTTCTGCTTTCAGGCTTTTTGTTGGGCTTGCTTGTATGAATCCGTTTCACTTTCTTTTTGGGTGGTAAAGTAGTTTTTCCTCCTCCTCAGATTGTTGTGAAGATGAACTCTCGACCAATTGAGACTCTTCACTGGAAATACTAGCTCCAGTAGTATCTACTCTACCACTTTCTTCATTCTACTCCTAAAGTTCTTCATATTCTTTTTCTATGCTTTCATCTCTAGCATCACTCTCAGTTCTTTCTTCATCCTAATGATCAAAGAAATCTTTAAAAGTTTTTCTAAGTCTCAGTGGCTCTTGTTGTCTACTAGTGCATGTTTGTTCATTGCTAGGTCAAACATTATTTAATCTAGCCATGACCTGTATGTTAAAAGTTAAATAAATGAATTTAGAAAATCTAGGTTAGCTGCAAGAATCATCTGGGCGGTGTACAGGTATTGGCACCATGAGGACATCGAGGCGGGCGTCGTATAGGCTTTGGAGCCTGTAGGTTGCTGAGCCTGGGCGGCCGCAAGGCACAGAACCTTAGTGTCGCCCGGCATGATTTCAATCCAAAAATCTTAAATTCATACTCTTCAGCTATTTAATCACCCAAAACATACAAAGCATTCTACTATGAGTATATAATTATTCTAAACATGGATTAACACAATTCCATTTCACTAAAACACAACTCCTTATTTCTTAGAACTCAAGATCATAAAATCGCAAATATATGAAATCAAGGATAAATCGAGCTTAGAATCATTTTAATCATACTTCAGTGAGCACAAAAAATCATACTTATCATAACGAAATAACTTTTAAATCATAAAACATGAAAATCCCAATTTTGGAAATGAACAACAATAAATCTTAAAATTTTTACCTTTGATTCGTGCGAAATTAGGTTGTTTTAGAGCAATCCAATCGGATCAAATCATTTGTTAGTAGGTAAGGAATGGTTTGATTAAAGAAATTTAGAACGAAAAACCTATTTGGAAGATTGGATTGGAGCTTGGTTTCGTATGCGGTTTTGTGAAGTTCTTCGTGCGGCTGGGCGTTCTGAGGGTTGTGGCCTTCAGAATGTCCTTTTTCCTTATAAGTTAGAAATTTCTCAATGAAGGTGTGGATCCTTCAGGTCGCCTCCAAGTCACCGAGACTGCAACTGGGCATTGGGATGGCGATGACTCCGGCTGATAGTGCCCTTCAATGATGGTGGCAATAAGGCACGGCGTCTGTGTGTCGCTCGATGCTTGGTGATGCACAGGCGCTGTTTGGGCTCTCATTCGAGTCTTTTACCAAATTTCTCAAATTTTTTTCCTCTTACTTTTTGCTCCATCCAATCTTGCTAAAACTTGTACCTACAACATATAAAAATGCTCTAAATCAATAGTCTCACAATCCACATAAAAACATATGACAAATTTGCATATGAAAAATTCAAAAATCTAAAATCTAGAAAATGAGATAAAAAGTAATAAAAATGCTTGGGTTGCCTCCTAAGAAGCGCTTTCGACTTTATAGTCTCCGGCTAGACTTGTCTAAATGTCAATGATCAAGTTGTACAAGACTCATGGAGTCTTGCATATAATTTGCACTTCCAATAGCCTCATTAATCTTTCCAATGACTTTCTTAAGTTTTGAGAAATTCTCAACCATCTTTTTGCAATTCTCCTTGGCCAACTTCTTTTTTCATCTTCTTTTTGAGATTTTTTCTATTCTTTCGATTTCTCACTATGTCCTCGTGAGTTAGCTCCCTTTTGTCTATCTTAATGCTAGATTCCAATTCCTTCAACTTGTCCTTATAACACTTTTCCTTCTTAGGATCCTTCCATAAGATATCCTTTATCTCCAGCATATTAATCATGAGAATATCAAGAGTGTCTTGCACTTTATTCACCTTAAGCTCTATTTTTCTCAAACCACTAAGGCACAAGAGAATATTCTCATTTTCTTTAAGCTCATCATCTTCACTAGTCTCACTAGGTTCCTCAACAACCGGTCTAACTTCTTCTGGTTCATTCCAATACCAATCACATACATCAACCTTGATTATACCACTCACTATGTCCTCAACTCCAACTTTCATAGAGGGCTATTCAATTTATGAACTAACCCAATAAATTATTGGATCCGTTTTAATTTGACGCTTAATGGATTGGGTAACTAAATTTTGGTTTGTGTGAACTGTCAAACAGATAACCCACAAGCATAAATGAGATAATGAAATAGATTTTCACTAACCGGATGAACCACCTAATAATCTAGATTCATCTTCACAATTTTAAATCTACTGCATCATATTCTTCCTCTTCCTATTTGTTAGTTTTGAATACGTCAAAGCTTTGCTTGTATGAAAAACTATTTCTCGTTTACATATCAATTGTGTTTCAGTTTTATAAATTGTCCAGTTATATCATATGTCTATATGATAAGGCGTTTGGTGTGGCACAGTAGATCTATATATAAATAATGCTCGTAACTGAGACAGTTTGGACATACTTTCGGTTTAGGTTATTGTATGATTCTGAAATTGGTTTGTCTAGACTAATTGAATCATACGGATGTGCCCAGGGCATATTGAGCAGAACCTGAGTAGGATCAAATTAACTTGTACTGATCTTCGTAGTTAATTCGAGCTATGTATTTTTTCTCTTAATCTCTATACTAGGATAGGCATGAGTATTAAATATACTGTACTTTGATTTGCCAAATGGTGCAGTCAATTGAGGCCTAGATGTCTCTGAGTTGGGTATGCGTGTTTGATTTCTTATTATGTCGTTGCTTGTCAAAAGGAAACCATGTACCGGTGCGTCCGAGGTGATGTGCTCTCGAGATGAGCTCTTAAGAATTATTATACTAAACTTGGCCAGTGGACTTATGTCGGGTATAGTAATAAAGTCAAGTGGTACTAATCTCGAATTTGAAGAAGTCAATTAATTAATTTATCAGTAAAGTAATAAATTGGCGTGCATTATATCTTTAACGTGGGGAGATAAAAGAATAATTAAAAGTGGACCCGAAAGAGCAATTTTGCTTTAAGCGGTAATTTCATAATTAATCCGTTAGTGGTACGATTAAATAAACAAAGTGAATTTAATAATTAATTAATAATCCTTAAGTAAGTTAACAGAGAATTTCATTATTCGATGAATTATCCTCGGGTCAATTAACGAAGTGGATTGAGTTAATTAATTATCCTTGGGTTGATTAAAGTTGACAAGTCTAGTGAAAACTTAGAAGTCAACAAGTCCAACTAGTAATGCCCAACTTAAGCTCACTTATAGAAGCACCCCATCAATAGAATAAGTTGCCCCTAAAATCATTCTTGTAAGACACTTTGCCTTTAGAAAGAGAAACACCTAAAGAGAGAACTTCATCTTCTTCATTGAAGATCTTTCTCAAAGTCGGTAAATTTTTTCCCGGAGACACTTGTTGATTCCTTCCCGGATACATGCAATTGGTGGCGTGTGGCTTTGGGATCGGGCAGTGTGAGAATCCGGCGAGGTAGAGCACTCCAGCGATCTGTGATTCAGCCTTCCCAGCGTGCGCGTGATTTCTGCCCTGCTCCGAATTCAGGCAGTTTGGTAAATTACGACAACGGGTAGCGATCTCCGGCAGGGCAAGACTTTTGGCATACGGGGTTTTTTCGACAGCCTTGATTTCCAGTGGATGAGATCCAGCAGGTGATCAAACTTTTGGCGGCTAGATCTGTCCAATTAGAGTGAAGCGAGTGTTCTTTTTTTATTGATTTTTCGTGGGCTAGTATATCCGATAGACAATTGCCCACATGACTTTTGAATTATTCTTGGAGACATTCTTGGGATTTCTTTGAGGGACACGCTTCAAAGGTCAAACCTTTAATTTCACTTTTACTTAAAGATTTAATTTTTAGTCTGTCGTTTAGTAGATCTAACAAGTATAAGCTAGATCTGCTCATGGTAATTGATTATAATGTTTGGGCTCGATCGAAAGTTTCTGATTCTGGAATGCATAGCACAAAAGTGAAATTTTCGATTTGGCCCGGACCAGACTTAATTCCTTCAATTGGTATCAGAGCAGAGGTTTTGGCTTTATATTTGTTAGATTTGTTATGTGATTTTATTTCACGTGGTTATTATTTCCGACTATTATGATTTTACATTCATTTATAAACCCCGGGTCTTGTCCGGGCTCATTTATTTTGAATGTGCATGTGGGTAATAGTAATAACCACGAGATGGAAGCCGTGTAGGATTATATTAAATCTTGTAGTAGGATTTATTCTATCAAAATGTCATCCTTATTTTCCTAGAAAATCAAGCATTGTATTTAGGAATATATGTACTGACGAAGACATTATTGTGGGCAACTCGTATTCGTGGATTTTTGTTTATCATATTTTGGGTGATTGAAAAATTACATAGAAAATTGAGACAACCTTAGAACGAGTTACGATGAGTTAAAATAACGAGTGGGAGTGACGCAACGGGACGTGTTAATAAGGCGACGAATTGAAGCAACAATTGAGAAGGCCATAATAGTCAGGAAATGTTTCATTATGTTTTTATTTCCCGCTTTATATGTCTTGATTGTTGCTTGTGTGTTTTTGTTTTATGTTTTTATGCATGATCAAAAATAAATGGTTTTATGGGTGAAAATAACTAAAGTTAAAATAACTAAGGTTAAGACATTGCATGTTAAAATCGAAAAAACCCTCAAATTAAAAATCTAAGTGGGAGCAGGTTGTGTTATATCCCCATGGCCTCCACTACGAATTCATATGTGATGTGAATAGACTTACGCGTTGGAATTAGGGCCTTCCTCCATATCGGATGAGTCTTTATTCATAAGATCACTAGATTGAATTTCTAAAGGGATGACTATAGTGAGTTTAATTGGAGAACTGCGACACCCTCTCTACCTGAGGTACATAAGTATCCTTAGTAACAAACTTAGAAGTCACGTAATGGCATTCTCTTAGTGTACTGTTTGTAGTATTCCTCCAATCGAGGTTACGCTACTTATGTGTACGGCTAAAATAACCGACTATTAATTTCATTTATCAATAGATTGTTTATTAGATAGTGAAATTAATGAACGTGATTCTTCTCGAATGAATGTGGACTAGAGTAGAAGTTCACATGATTGTGACCTGTGTAAATCCCGGTGAATGAGAAATTGGTGGATTTGATTATATTGTTTTAAGGGCAGCAATATTTTCTAAAAAGATAAAATACTAAAACTTCTTTGTTTATTTATTTTCAGCTTTCGATATGGCGTTTAATCCTTTAGTTGTCATATTAAAAGAGAAAAAACCAACTGGCCAAAATTACATTGATTGGAAATGCAATTTGGACATTGTCTTCATGACTGAGCAGTACAAGTTCGTGCTCACTGAAATGTGCCCAGAGGAGCCTAATGACGAATCCACTCCCGAGCATAGGGAAACATATAAAAGGTGGAAGAAAGCTGATGAGATGATTAGGTGCTACATTTTGGCTTCTATGTCAAATATTTTGCGGCACTTACATCAGTTGATGACCTCATCCTTTGATATGATGACTAACCTATGGGAGATGTTCGGTCACCAAGGCAGGGCAGCCAGGCAAACAGCTATGAGAAAGCTGATGAATGCTAAGATGGTTGAGGGTACGCTTATGAGAGATCACGTACTTGAGATGATTAGCAACATCAATGAGATTGAGGTATTGGGAGGGGAGATTGACTGGGAGACCTAGAATGATATCTTACTCCAGAGCTTGCCTTAGAGTTTTAAGCAATTTCGGTTGAACTACAATATGAATCAGGGAATATATACTTTGGCCGAGTTCTTAACTGCATTGGTGTCTGCTGAAACCATCTTCTCAGAGAAAAAGCAAACTTTAGTGACAGTCAGAGATGCAGGATCTTCTTCTAGGCCCAAAGCCAGAAAGAAGAAGAAGAAGACCCAGAAGACTACTAATCATGGGCCCAAGCCATAGATTGCCAAGAAGAAGAAGCCGAAAGGCAAGTGCTTCAAGTGTGGCAAGGAGGGACATTGGAAGCTGGATTCCCCAATGCTCAAAGGTATGACTAATTTCACCTTCGTTACTGAGACATGTTTAGCGGTGATTCCCATAGATACGTGGTGTGTGGATTCAGGAACCACTGATCATGTTTGTAATTCTTTGTAGGGGTTCCAAGTTACCCGAATACTTAGAGATGGTGAGTTACAGGTCTACTTGGGAGATACTACCAGAGTATCAGTTGTTGTAGTGAGATTTGTTAGACTTATTTTCTCAAATAATGTTGTTTTAGTTTTGAGAGATTGTCTTTATGTTCCAAGCTTTAGAAAGAATTTACTTTCAGTTTTTAAACTTTTGAATGATGGTTATAATTTTATTTTTTCTAATAATTTTGTTGATGTTAGAAATAATAAGAAACTTATATGTTCTGGTTCATTTGTTGACTATCTCTTTTTAATTAAGACTAAGTCTCCTGTAGTGCAAAACACTGAGATTAATGACACATCATCTAACTATAGTAAGAGAAAATAACCTTCCCAAATGAACCAAACGTATCTTTGGCACCTTAGACTGGGTCATATTAACCTTAGTAAAATTCAGAGGTTGGTCAATGATGGGTCCTTCGGCTCATTGGAGATTGACAGTTATCCAACCTGTGCATCTTTCTTGGAAGATAAAATGACCAAGATGCCTGTTAAGGCAAAGGGGTATTGGGCCAAAAAAGTTTTAGAGTTAGTTCACTCTAACTTATGTGAACCTATGTCAATTCAGGCTAGAGGTGGGTTTGAGTATTTTGTGACCGTCACAGATGACTACTCTAGATATAGGTACATTTACCTAATGCGCCACAAGTCCGAATGCTTTGGCAAGTTCAAAGAGTTTTGGGCTGATCTGGAGAAACATAATGGTAAAAGTATCAAGACACTGTGATCTAATCATGGTGGCGAGTACCTCTCTAGCGAATTTAGGAGCTACTTGTCAGATCAGGATATTTAGTCCCAGTTGTCTGCACCTTGCACACCCCAGCAGAATGGTGTAGCAGAGAGGAGGAACATGACTCTTATGGATATGGTGAGATATACTATGAGTTATAGCGAGTTGTCCAATTCGTTTTGGGGATATGCCTTGGAGACAGTGGCTTACATTCTGAACTTTGCACCAACTAAGTCTGTGCCTTCGACCCTTGTGGAATTATGGACTAGACGAAAGCCTATTATCAGACATCTCAGGATTTAGGATTGTCCAACGCAGGTGGTTAAGGCATATGCAGACAAGATAAATACAAGGTCAGAGGTAATGCTATTTGTAGGATACCCCATAAGAACGAAGGGTGGTCTATTCTATAGTCCTAGGGATCAGAATATGGTGGTTAGCACTAATGCCAGATTTTTAGAAGAGGACTATATTTTAGATCACAAGCCCAGTAACAAGATTGTACTAATATAGCTTAGTGGACAGTCCAGTATTCTTGATGCACCAGTACAAGTTGATACACCACTGAATACTGCACAAGATATCACATATGATGCACCTACACAGGTTGCGCTTCGTCGTAGTGGGAGGGTTATTAGACAACCCGAGAGGTAAGTGGGCTTGAGAGAGTCTTTGAATTTTGTCCCTGGTGCTCACGAGCCTGACCCAGTTAACTACAATGAAGCTCTCCAAGATAAAGATGCAGATTCTTGGCAAAGAGCGATGATTTCTGAGATGGGTTCCATGGACTCAAATCAAGTCTGGGAGCTGGTAGACCTACCTGATGGGTTTCGACCTATTGGGTGCAAATGGGTCTATAAGCGAAAGACAGGATCTGATGGGAAGGTTGAAACCTTCAAGGCTATGCTTGTGACGAAGGGGTATACTCAGAATGAAGGTATCGATTATGAGGATACCTTTTCCTCAGTAATTATTCTTAAGTCAATCTGGATTCTCTTGGCCATAGCTGCTCATTTAGATTATGAGATTTGGCAGATGGATGTCAAGACAGCTTTCCTTAATGGAAGTCTTAAGGAAACCATCTTTATGCATCAACCAGAGGGATTTATTGCAGAAGGCCAAGAGCACAAGGTTTGCAGGCTTAAGAAAACCATCTATGGACTTAAGCAAACATCCAGATCTTGGAACATCCATTTTGACGAGGTAATCTAGTCCTATGGATTTACTCAGTGTCCGGATGAGCAGTGTGTATACTGCAAGCGTGATTGAAACTTTGTGGTGTGTCTTGTACTTTTTGTAGATGGCATTCTTCTTATTTGCAACACTAAAAAGGTATTGTCAGACGTAAAGGCATAGTTGTCCAAGTAGTTTAATATGAAGGATTTGGGAGAAGCTGGACATATCTTTGGGATCAAGATTATTCGAGATCGTAGGAGATGTTCACTTACACTCTCTCAGGCTTCATAAATAGACACGATTCTAGCCCGTTTTAACATGCACAACTCCAAGAAGGGTACACTACCTTTCAGACATGGACTGTATCTATCTAAGGAGCTATCTCCTAAGCCTGCTGAAGAGATAGAAGCCATGAAGACAGTTCCCTATGCATCTGCAGTGGGAAGCCTCATGTATGTCATGTTGTGTACCAGACTTGATATTTGCTTTGCCGTTGGCATGGTTAGCAGATATCAGAGTAACCCTGGAAAAACTCATTGGGAGGCTATCAAGTGCATCCTTAAGTATTTGCACAGGACGAGAGACCATATTTTGATCTATCGAGCGTAAGAGTTAGTTCCAAAGGGTTACACAGATTCAGATTTCCAAGGTGATATGGGCAAGACCAAGTCTGGGTTTGTGTTTACTTTGGGAGGTGGAGCCATAGTTTGGCGAAGTGTCAAGCAGAAATGTGTGGCAGACTCCACAATGGAAGCTGAGTACGTTGCAGCATCAGAGGCAGCAAATTAAGTTGTATGGCTCAAGAACTTCCTAGTGGACTTAGATGTGATTCCTGAGTTGCCGAGGTATATCACAGTTTATTGTGATAACAATGGTGCAGTTGCTAACTCAAGGGAACCACGAGCCCACAAGGAGAATAAACACATAGAGCGCAAATACCACCTGATACAAGAGATCGTAAAGAGATGAGACGTGGTTGTGGGGAAGATAGCATCAGCAGACAACCTTGCAGATCTATTCACAAAGGCATTGACTCCAAAAGTCTTTGAGACCCACGTGGAGGGCATGGGAGTTAGATACTTGAGTGAGCCATGAGAGCTCTCTAGATTTTAGTATGACATCAGAATAAGTGTATTAAACCAGTTTTTATACTTAAAGCTGCATCTTTGAGTATTAGTGTGAGATTGTTAGTTTTGAATACTGAAAAGCTTTGCTTGTATGAAAAACTATTTGTCGTTTACATATCGATTGTCTTTCAGTTTTATAAATTGTCCACTTATATCATATGTCTAGATGATAAGGTGTTTGGTGTGACACAGTAGATCTTACCATTGGTTAAAGTTATGATATATAAATAACACTCGTAACGGAGATAGTTTGGACATACTGTCAGTTTAGGTAATTGTATGATTTTGAGATTGAGTTGTCTAGACTAATTGAATCATACGAATGTGCCCGGTGCATATTGAGTAGTAGGATCAAATTAACTTGTACTGATCTTCATAGTTAATTCGAGCATTGTATTCTTTCTCTTAATCCTTAGACTAGGACGAGCATGAGGATTAGATATAGTGTACTTTGATTTGCCAAAGGGTGCGGTCAATTGAGGCCTAGATCTCTCTAAGTTGGGTATGCGTGTTTGATTTCTTATTGTGCCTTTGCTTGTCAAAAGAAAATCATGTACCAGTGCGTCTGGGGTGATGGTGCTCTCGATATGAGCTCGTAATGATTATTATACTAAACCCAACCGGTGGACTTATGTCCGGTATAGTAATAAATTTGAGTGGTACTAATCTCGAATGAGAAGAAGTCGATTAATTAATTTATCAGTAAATAAATAAATTGACGAGCACTATACCTTTGACGTTGGGAGATAAAAGGATAGTTAAAAGTGGACCTGGAAGCAATTTTGGTTTAAGCGGGAATTCCATAATTATTCTGTTAGTGATACGATGAATTATGAGTTGGATTAAATCGACAAAGTGAATTTAATAATTAATTAATAATCCTTAAGTAAGTTGATAGAGGATTTAATTATTCAATTAATTATCCTCGGGTCAATTAACGAAGTGGATCGAATTAATTAATTATCCTTGGGTTGATTAAAGTTGACTAGTCTAGTGAAGACTTAGAAGTCAACAAGTCCAACTAGTAAAGCCCAACTTAAACTCATTTAAAGGTTTTCCTAAAAGCTCCCTATAAATAGAATAAATTGACGCTAAAATAATTCTTGTAAGACACCTTGCCACCAGAAACAGAAACACCTAGAGAGAGAATTTCAATTTCTTCATTGAAGATCTTTCTCGAAGTCAGTAAAGTTTCTCCCGGAGACACGTGGTGATTCCTTCCCGAATACGTTCAGGTGATGGCGCGTTTGGGATCAAGCGACGTGAAATCCGGCGAGGTAGAGCACTCCAGTTGTTGGCGATTCAGGCTTCCTACCGTGCGCGCAATTTCTGGCTAGCTCGGACATCCATCAGTTAGTCGAATTGCGGCAGCGGGCAGCGATCTCCGGCAGGGCGAGACTTCCGGTGAACGGGGTTTTTCGGCAGCCTTGATTTTCGATGAGTCGCTAGATCCGACGGGTGATCAGACTTCCGACGGCCAGCAAATTGAAGTGAAACAAGTGTTCTTCTTGGATTTAATTTTCGTGGGCTAGTAGATCCGATAGACAGTTGCCCACACGACTTTCGGATTGTACTTGGATACATTATTGGGATTTCATTGAGTGACACGTTTCAAAGGTCAAATCTTTAATTCCTTTTTACTTAAAGATTTAATTTTTAGTGTGTTGTTTAGTAGATCTAACAAGTATAAGTTTAGATCCGCTCATGAGAATGAATTATAGTATTTAGGCTCGATCGAAAGTTTTCGATTCTATAATACATAGCACGAAAGTAAAATTTTTGATTGGACGGACCAGCCTGAATTCCTTCACTATCTTCATTTTCTTTACTCAATTTCATCCTGGATCGTCATCATCTAAAGAAACATTTTCTTTACACATCCCATCCCGATCTTCATATTCTTCATCTCATTTTGAAAAAGAAAAAAAAATTTCTCATCTGCCTTAGGATCTTACTATTTGTAGCTCAAATTTGCTATTTGTAGCACACAAAAAAGTGAAATGACAAAAATACCCTTAACATATGAATAATTTATATACTTCATAAAATTCAAAATACATATCAAAACAGACAAAACTCCTATAAAAATCAAACAAAACCATTCAAAATCGTTCAAAAAAACGTTCAAAATCGTAGAAGTAAATTGGAACACAGATTTGGCTTAATTTGGGATAGCGTCTACTTCAAAATATACGCAAATATGGTACGAATTTAATACTTTTGTATTGTTTTAGCATGCTGCTTTAAAAATTGCACATGTTTTGCTATTTTAGTAGGTAAAATCGCCCGTAATTGGCGAAGAACTAGCAAAAAATCACCCAGCTTTGGCGATTTTTTGTTGAAAGTTCGCCAATTGTAGGTGAATTTTCTGGGAAAAATCGCCTGGAATGTGCGATTTTTCCTACAGAAATCGCACATTCCAGGCGATTTTTCCCAGAAAATTTGGACATTGCAGGCGATTTTTCCGAAATATTTCCAACATTGTAGGTATTTTTTATATAAATCTTGCACATTGTGCGCGATATTTATGTAAAAAATCACACATTAGGTGCGATTTTTTATATTAAAATAACTTTTTTGATCTAATTTTTTAAACTTACATGTTTGAATTGTTTATGTAATTACTTATTTTTAGTTTTAATTTGATTAATGACGCAGGATCCAAATGGATTGCCAGACCTTCAGAGAGATATGAGTCACGAGTATAAGTGTCCTGGTTTTTTTCCAACTGAAGAACAAGCATATACTTATTATTCGGATTTGGCTCTTACATTTCGCTTCGAGCTGATTAAAGTGGGGAAGGGTAATAATGAAAAATCGGTCACATATCGTTGCAACAGATTCCGAGATCCGGTTGAACAAGGGCCTCCCCCACAACAGAGGAAGAACACCAGACGGCGAGGATATAAGTGTATGTTCAAGTTATATTGCAAGGAGGTGAAGGATAATGGTTGGTAGGTCAGAGTTACACCAGGTGCGAATTCAATGCACAATCACACTGCTATAGTGTATCCAGAGGGTCACAGGCAGCTCAGCCGTTTGAGTGATGAAGCAAGGCAGGTTGCTAGAACTTTGAACAATGCAAATATGAAGCCAAAATTGATTAGGAATCATCTTGCTGAGACGCATCCTGAAGATAATGTGACAGTGAGGCAGCTAAACAATCTTAAAGCTGATGACAGGAAAGAAAAGTTCGAGGGTAGAAATATTGCGTAGCAATTTGTTCATTACGCGGAGGAGAAGCATTACTATGTAAAAGTTTTGACAGAAGAGGGCACAGATGTTATCACACATGCATTCATAGCGCATCCAAGGTCAATTCAGTTGTTGAATAGATATTATTGGGTGATTGTAGTTGATGCAACATATAAGACCAACAAGTACAAGATGCCACTCTTTCAGATTATAGGTATGACTCCTTCCAATAAGAATTTTAATATTACATGTGCCCTTTTGAGATATGAGAAAAAAATTAGTTATGATTGGGTGTTTGAACAATTGAGAGAGTTGTTGGATGTTGAAAATGTTCCTAGCGCTATTGTTTCTGATCGAGAGATGGGTTTGATGGATCCTATAAGGGATTATTTTCCGGGATCACACCACCTGCTGTGTTTGTGGCATATCGACCGTGATGTTGATAATCAGTTGAAAAAGCTTGTTGGTGAGGGTGAAAGAAAAAAAGCAATAAAAAAAGCTTTGGAAAGGAATTGTTAATGCGGCAACAGTTGGAGAGTATGAAGTGTTACAGCAGCGTTTGAAGGATAGTTATTCTTCAGTTGCGATGTCTGTTGTTGTCTACTTGGAGAGCACGTGGCTGGCCTATAAAGAGATGTTTTGTAGGGCTTGGACAAACAAAATTTTGCACTTTGGCAATACTAGTAGTAACAGAGTGGAGAGTACGCATGCTGCACTGAAGGATTGGATGAATGCTGGCACACATTCACTTGACACGCTATTTGGTGTGATTGGCGACCATGTCAATTACCAGTTATCACAGATAAGGTACTTTTATTACTTAGATTAATTCGCTTTTTACTTTATTTATTTAATTTATGTACCTTTAATTTACTCATTTAACATGATTTTATAATTACTTTATTAATTTAATTTATGCAATTTTTACTTTATTGATGTATTTTTAGGGAAACGCTTGAGGCATGCATTTTTAAGAAAGCAACCGTTATGTTGTGTTTCCCGTATGAATTATTGAATGGCCATGTGTCGCACTATTGTTTGGAGTTAATCAGCGAACAAGTTGAAAGGATTACCAAGTTAGGTAATGACTTGTTCGAGAGATGTGGCTGTGTCTGCAAGGCCACGCATGGGATTCCTTGTGCTTGTGACATCTGGAAGTTGAAGGAATCGCACAACATGATCACTGTTGAAATGGTGCACGAGTTTTGGAAGCGGTTGACGATTGAGACATCTGAAGTGGGTTCAAACACAATTTCTGAAGAACTTAAGTAAGATTTACATTATGTATTATATTTTACGCTGTTATGATTTATTTACATACATTTCTATAAATAATTTTAATTTGTTGTAATTAATTTTTTTTAATAGATACTTCCGCGAGTAAATCGTTCCTAAATTCGAGAATAGTGCACGTGTGGTCATGCGAGATCTGATTGTCAAGATGAATGCGTCGCTGAATCCTGACAATGCAAGTGTGTTCGAACCAGCCATTTTGTCAACATCAAGGGGTAGACCAAGATTACAGCAATCCATGAGGCGCGAGCTGAGCGCTCGCGAGAAAGGTTCAAGACACAGTAATGCATCTAGGAGATCTTCTCAGAGATCGTTGCAATTCGAGGAAAGTAAGCTTTGTTTTTGTTTTTTTTTTCAATTTAGATTGATTGGTTACTTTAATTTTTCTACAAGACTAAAATTACGATTACGTGTTTATATTCCAATTTGCAGTTAGAGCAGACAGTGAGAGTAGTCCCATGAATCCACATTATGTCCATCCTTTCTGCAACGACATTACGGACGTAGAGTCAGATGGCAATTGCGGATTTTGCGCTATTGCATATGGTCTGTATGGCAATGAGAATGAATGGGAGACGGTCCGAAATGCGTCTATTGGAGAGATTCTTATGCATCAAGATACTTACAGGCCGCTCCTCGGTGCATGTCTACCACAGGCTCTTATTGAAGCCGACGCTGATCCTATTGCTTGGGGAATTGGTCGATTGAATCATTTTTCATCACCATGCCCCTTTGCTGGCTGGATGATCACCCCAACGGACTTGTTTGCTTTCGCCACTTATGCAAACGCCTTAGTAATCCACCTCAGTATCGCTCGCAGTTGTTGTTTCTCCATTTGACCTTCGAGGCAGTTACGTGGTAACAGAAGACCATCTCGTCAGATAGCCATTGCCCACGTACGTGGTAATCATTTCTTTCATGTCAGTTTGACTGATGATTGTCCTGTACCTTCGTTGGCATTGTTGTGGAGGCATTACTGTGATGATGCTATGGCTAGATTTGCAGCATCTGATGAATTTAAAAATAGGCTGGACCATTGGAACATGATTTGTGGACTATGATTGTTTGTAACATTTCATTTTGATTTGAAAATTACATTGTTCTTTTTATAATTGTCATTTATTTAATTTTCCAATTTTAATTTCATAAGTGCATTAAACATTAAACATGGCTAAATGAAATACCAAACAACTAAAAAAGGATTAAACAAATAAAATAGAACATAACAAAATCGTCATAGCATCAAAATCTAAAAAATGAAAAAAAAAAAAAATAGTAATCTGATACAATCACCCAGCTAAATGCCATCTATCTAGCTCCGCCCTCAACCTAGCCTCCATTTCTTCCGTCTGTGCTAACCCAGCATCTCTGATGATCTGTACACAGTCCTCAGTCAAATGCGTAAATCGGCTCACCCACTACAAAGACAACACATTGCAATGATTAAGTGCACTTATTCTATAATAATATAACACTATTATTAAATCAAATTATGTAACAAAAAATACTTACATATTCTGTGTTGGTTCGCGACGGAACTCCACCATCATCAGCGGGGGGGGGCCATCGATGAACAGATACGGGTGGGAGTGCTGGCGATACCATGTGTGGTAATCGTGTAACTGCGCCGGGAATATCAGCATGCTGCAAGTCCTCGAGACGTAAACTAGAAAGACGAGCTGCCCACCATAAACTCTTGGCGAACTCCAAGTCAAAGTCCACACTATAACCACCACTGTACGGCCGAAACGCCGTCTTCGGACGGAAGATGTCGAATGGGATATCCTACACGTATCCCAACTGACGCACGCACCTATCTGGCATGTACGGCTCGACCTCACCACCACATGCGATCAATCCCCTGTACGTGGTGATCGGTGTGCGTACGTGCGGAAACTGACCGTATGGGATCCATGTCACCTGTAATATATAAAATTATTGTCAGATATTTATTAAATATTTACAATTTAGCATAAACATTTATTTCTAAAATCTACAAATATATTTTAACATACCTCCTCCGGTCGCAAGTGGTCAAGGGCATGCCGGTACCTCTGCAGATGGAACTGCTGCCCTGTCGGGGTCCAACGGTCTACATAGCAGCGCGCGGGGTATGTGGATCATCAGGCATCGGCACAGAATGTGGTCTGAACGCTGGAATATCCATGCCTGTAGTAGCGTCATACAACCCGCCATCCCGCTGCAAGTACCTCTACTAGCCTTACCTAAATGTCTATACAAGTAGGCTAATGTAGAGGTACCCCAAGCATGCTGATGCACAGTATGCAACTGGACCCTAATATGTACAAGATGTTGTGGTTTAATCCTATTGGAACTCTTGTCAACAAAAAGAGTAGAACCAATAGCTAACCACAACCAACCCTCCAAATCACGAGGCAGGTGCGTACTGCCCGTCACTAAAGCTGACCGCCGCTCAAACACGAAATCAACGAGTACACCACCATCGCTGTGGCTCACCATCCAATCCCCGTCCCTCTCAGACACCTGTAGCAAATCTCTGCACAGGCTCTAAAACACTGACTTGTCAGTACAGTCAGCTAGCATACTACCATCCACTGGGATACGAAGTATCTCCCACACGTCGTGCAGGAGTATACTCATCTCACCGACAGGGAGATGAAACGTGTTCGTATCCGGCTGCTATCGCTCAATAAATGCACAAATAAGTGGGGCATCAATGGATGTGTGCATGATGTAGGGCAAGTGAGACAAACCGGTCGCGCGCAATAATAGCTGGCAGTCATCTGGCATCGCCGCAAACCAAGATACTAAACGCTCGCATACCCCTGCCCTATTTTGGATTCTCAGGGGCACCCTAGGTTCTACGGCCTCCTCGCCCTCCTTGCCGTCCTGTCTATACCTATAGGCTACATGGCCCTTCCAACAAGGTATGACTGACCCATCAATAGGGCCACCCGTACACGCCTCAGTAACAAGCCAAGACGTATCGCTCCGCCCACGCTTATTCGTAACTAATTTCAAAAAAATGTTTACTATAAATAAACTTATTTAAAAAAACATAAAACCAACAAAATCAATAATTTAATTGAAATATCAACACATAATCATATAATCAAATTACATAAATAATAAAAATTGAATACTGTAATTTAAATAACAACATATGATCATATAATCAAATTACATAAGTAATAAAAATCACTAATATCATTCAAATGACAACACATAAACATATAGTCAAAGTACATAAATAATGAAATTGAATACTGTAATTTAAATAGGCTGAATTGGTATTTTGGTCCCTTATAAATGGGGGTGTTGATGTTTTGGTCCCAAATAAAACTACGATTGTTGTTTTGGTCCCTTATCAATTTTTATTAGCGGTTTTAGCCCCTTTTTACGAAAAAGTTTAGAAGATTACTGATTAACTCATTTGATCGCTAGTCAACCTAATTTTTTCTTCAAAATGATTTATATCATGATGTTTTCAATCCATTTTATGACTCTGTTCTTCATGAATATTCAACCCATTTAGATCGACTCACAATTCGAAATAACGACCGAAACCCTAAGTGGGTTGAACATTCATGAGGAACCGAAGTGGATTGAAAACATCATGGTACAAATCATTTTGAAGAAGAAATTAGGTTTGACTAGTGATCAAACGAGTTAATCCGTAATCTTTTAAACTTTTTCGTAAAAAGGGACTAAAAACGCTAATAAAAAATTGATAAGGGACCAAAACAGAAATCGTAGTTTTATTTGGGACCAAAACAACAACACCCCCATTTATAAGGGACCAAAATACCAATTCGACCATTTAAATAACAAGACATAATCATATATTCAAATTACACAAATAATTATAATCACGAATACATGATATTAGATAAATATACATGATATACATGATAGAAATCAATAAATATACATGATATTAGTGTTAAATTAAAACTTACATCGTGGGGGTTCCTCATCGTGTCCTGATGATGACGGAAACTCCTCTCCGCCAACGAAAGGCTGCTCCTCCCTATCGATATCCTCATCTAACAGCCCATGTATAGGGATACCTCTCCCTGCTTTCTTTTTACTATAAGAAGCAGTGGGCCGCTGTCGCGGGAGAGACTTCCCCGCAACCTACAACAAATTTAATGAATACAACATTAAAAGTGCGAATAATAATTAGAAACATGCAAAATATTAATAATATTTAAAATTAATACAAAACAAACTTAAAATATTATTTTTGGGTAAAAATCGCACCTAATGTGCAATTTCGCACATCAGGTGCGATTTTTCCCATAAAATTCGCACATTCGCACCTGAGGTGCGAATTTTTTGGGAAAAATGTGCGATTTTTCCCCAAAAATTCGCACCAGATGTGCGAATTTTTTGAGGAATGTGCGATTTTCCTCATAAAATAATACGAAATTTACCTTGCTGTACAAGCCTTTCTCCCTCCCGGGACGCCGTGGTGGTTGAGATCCGCCTGCTTCCATTTTACGATTTTTTAAAAATAATTTGGAAAGTCTGAGAGTTTTGCTTAGAAAATCTGAAATGACGTATGATTTTGTAAGGTTTTCAAGACAATTATATAAACATAACTATAGGCAAAAATCGCCTACACTTTCTGATTTTTGCCCAAAAAATCGGATATGTTAGGCGAATTTTGGGGAAAAAATTGCCACACTAATCCAATTTTTTGGGCAAAAATCGGATAAATTGTGCGATTTTTGCCCCAAAATTCAGATTAGTGTGGCATTTTTGCCTGTTATTTCACGCATTGTTGGTGATTTTTCCCCAGTTTTTCGCAAATTGAGTCTGATTTTTTCTTATTATTTCGCAACTTACATACAATTTTGCATTACATTTTCCCATTTTATGTTTTTAAGGGCATTTTAGATATTTCGCTGAGAAGAAGCAAGTCTTGGCTACTGTTGGTCCCTCAGGTTCCTCTGCTGGGCCCAAAGCCAGGAAGCAAAAGAGGAAGAAAGGCCAGAAAGCTGGAGCTGATCATGGACCCAAGGCAGGCATTGCCAAGAAGCATAAGTCGAAAGGCAAATGCTTCAGATGTGGCAAAGCAGGACATTGGAAGAAGGACTGCCCAAAGCCTCGAGGTATGTGTAAATTTTCCCTAGTCACTGAGATGTGTTTAGCGGCCATTCCCAGGGATACTTGGTGTGTGGATTTAGGAGCCACTGATCACGTTTGTAATTATTGGCAAGGGTTCCAAGTAACCCAGCTTCTTAGAGAGAGAGAATTGCAGGTCTACTAGGGGATACTACCAGAGTTTCTGTGGCTGCAGTGGGAGTTATTAGTCTTTATTTTTCAGACTCTATTTTACACTTAAAGGATTGTCTTTATGTACCTAGTTTTCGAAAGAACTTGCTTTCGGTTTCGAGACTTGTTTTGGATAGTTATAAGTGTGCATTTTCTGATGGTTCAGTTTTTATTAGAAAATGCCAGAAACTTATATGTTTCGGTACATTGGTTGACAATTTGTTTTTAACTAAGACTTACTCCCCAGCTATGCAAAACACAGAAACTAGTAACTCATCACCGAATCATAATAAGAGAAAAGAGTCTTCCCCTTTGAATCAGACTTTTCTTTGGCACCTGAGACTAGGTCATATCAACCTTAGTAGGATTCAAAGGTTGGTCAAGAGTGGGTCTTTGGACTTGCTAGATATTGACAGCTATTCGACCTGTGAGTCCTGCTTGGAGGGTAAAATGACCAAGAGGCCTTTCAAGGCAAAGGGGTATAGGGCCAATGAGGTTTTAGAGCTGATTCATTCTGACGTGTGTGGGCCTATGTCAGTTCAGGCTAGAGGTGGTTATGAGTATTTCGTGACTTTCACGGATGATTACTCTAGATATGGATACATATACCTGATGCGCCACAAGTCTGAATGCTTTGGCAAGTTCAGAGAATTCAAGGCAGAGGTGGAGAACCATCTGGGTAAGAGTATCAAGTCACTGCGGTCTGATCGTGGTGGCGAATACCTCTCTAGTGAATTTATGACCTATTTGTCATAGGAGGGTCTTCAGACCCATTTGTCTGCACCTGGCACACCCCAGCAGAATGGTGTAGCAGAGAGGAGGAACAGGACTCTTATGGAGATGGTTAGATTGATGATGAGTTACAGTGAGTTGCCTATCTCATTTTGGGGTTATGCCTTGGTTACAGTATGTTTTATCCTCAACCTTGTGCCATCTAAGTCTATGCCTACGACCCCAGTAGAGTTGTGGAGTGGGCAAAAGCCTAGTCTGAGACATCTCAGGATTTGGGGTTGTCCAGCACATGTGCTCGAGGCAGATGCAGGTAAGTTAGAGGCGAGATCCAAGGTTATGCTGTTTATAGGCTACCCCAAAGGAACGAGAGGTGGTTTATTTTATAGTCCTCAGGATCAGAAGGTGGTGGTCATCACCAATGCCAGATTTCTTGAGGAGGACTATATTTTAGATCACAAGTCAAGCAGCAAGGTAGTATTGGAAGAGCTTAGAAGTCAGTCCACTATTCCAGATGCACACGTACAGGAAGACACACCACAAGAGACTGCACACACTATCACAGATGATGCTCTTGCACAGGCTGCGCCTCATCGTAGTGGGAGGGTTGTGAGATAGCCCGAGAGGTACATAGGTTTGGGTGAGTCTTCGGACTTTATCCCTGGTGCTCATGAACCGGACCCAGTTAACTACAATGAGGCTCTCCAGGATAAAGATGCAGATTCTTGGCAGAGAGCGATGATTGCTGAGATGGGTTCTATGGACTCAAATCAAGTCTGGGAGTGTTAGTTTTGAATACAGAAAAGCTATGGCTTGTATCAAAAACTAATATCCACAGATGACATATCATTTTGTTTCAGTATAAATCTGTTCCTTTATATCATAGAACTAGATAACGGGGTGTCGACAAACACAGTAGATACCGTTATTGGTTAAAGTATTGATATATAAAAAGTATGCTCGTAACCGAGATAGTCTGAACATACTATCGGTATAGGTTATTGTGTGGTTTGGAAATTGGTTTATCTAGACTAGTTTAAATCACACAGATATGTCCGGGGCATATTGAGCACGACCAGTTTGGATAGAATTGACTTGTACTGATCGGCGTAGTCAATTCGGTCCTAGTATTCCGTCTCTCAATCCCGAGATTGGGACGGGCGTGAGGGTTGGATGTCGTGTGCTTTGATTTGCCAAAGAGTGAGGTCAATTGAGGCCAATACCTCGGTAAGTTGGGTATGCGGTGTTTAGCTTCTTGCGTGGCGTTGCTAGTCGGAGGAATCCATGTACCGGTTCGCCGGGTTGATGGTGCTCCCGAGATGAGCTCGTAAGGTTATTATACTAAACCTGGCCAGTGAACTTTATGTTCGGTATAATAAAAGGTCGAGTGGTACTAATCTCGGAAACCAAGAAGTCGGTGAATTAATTTGTCAGTAAATTGATAAATCGACGAGCACTAGATCTTTAATGTGGGGAGATAGAAGAAATAATAATGGCGCGATGTAAAGTCGTTTTCGAGCGGTAGTTCCATAATTGGTCCGTTAGTGGTACGACCAATTATGCATTTGACTAATCGACAAGGTAAATTAATTAATCCGAAGGGTTTAATTAATATTTGATCGACGAAGTGAATTTAGAAATTAATTCTATTTTGAATTAATTAATTCTAAGGGTTCGATTAAATTAAATTAACAAAGTTGATTAAATAAATTAATTTAAAAGGGTCGATTGGAGTTGATTAGTCGGGAAGACTTAGCGGTCAACAAAAGTCAAATTTTAAGGCCTAACTCGAGAGCCCATTTGGTCTCCTTAGAAGCTCCTATAAATACAACATATTGGGCAAGAAAACCCTAAGAAACTTGGCAGCCAAGTTTTGGCTAGAAAGAGAAAGTTTGGTCTAGAGAGAAAACGTGTCTTCCTCGTCAAGTTTTGTCTCGAAGTCGATCAAGATAACTTTCTTCTTCGTAAAGAAACTCAGCCCACTATTTTTTAGAGCAGCCCGGTCACCTTCTTCACAATAATAGTCGCTGGAATTTCCTGCAGTTTTTTTTCACTGGTTTCGCAGAAAATTTTGGTCCTGCGCAGTAGTTTTTATTTTCTGTCCGGCAGATTGTTGGCTTAGAATCGGGGTGCTGATCCGGCATTGATCGCTGGTTGATCTCTTCCGTTCCGGTTGGTGATCCAAGTAATCTGCCGTGCAGATCGTGGCCGGTCTAGGCTGTACTTTTCGAGGGTATAGCAGGGAAAACCAGCGACTGGATTTTTCTTCAGTTTTAAACTCCGGGCAGCTTCAATTTGTGAAGAAAAATTCTGGGCAGCTTCAATTTTGATAAAAAAAATTCTGGGCAGCTATAATTTTGAGAAAAAATTCTGGGCAGCCTCAATTTGAGTTTCTTGAGAAGCAAGTTTCTTGGGTTTTCAGTCGTATTGCCGTGGGTAGCTCCGTAGACGATAGCCCACACTATCTCGGAGCTTGTATTGGAGAATTCTTCAGATTTCTTGTGGATTTCGCGCTAAAGAATTGGGTTTTCTTTTAGGCGAGGGACTTCACTACAAAAGGTATAATCTTTAAATTCCGCTTTAATTAAAGATTTAATTTTTTGTGTCCCGATTAATAAATTAAATAAGTATAGGCCTAGATCCGTTCATGGGTAAACTAATTTGAGCCTGAGCTTGGTCGAAAGCTTCCGATTCTGGAATGCATAGCACGAAAGTGAGGTTTTCGATTTAGCTCGGGCTTGTTCAGTTTTCCTTCAGGGAGCTGGTAGACCTTCCTGATGGGTTTAGGCCTATTGGGTGCAAATGGGTTTACAAGCGAAAGAGAAGATCTGACGGGAGGGTTGGGACCTTCAAGGCTAGGCTTGTAGCGAAGGGGTATACTCAGAAAGAAGGGATCGATTATGAGGAGACCTTTTCCCCAGTAGCTATGCTTAAGTCGATCCGAATTCTCTTGGCCATAGCTGCTCATATGGACTATGAGATTTGGCAGATGGACGTCAAGACAGCTTTCCTTAATGGAAGTCTTGAGGAGACCATCTTTATGCAGCAACCAGAGGGCTTCATTGTTAAGGGCCAAGAGCACAAGGTATGCAGGCTTAGGAGGTCCATTTATGGACTTAAGCAAGTATCCAGATCTTGGAACATTCATTTTGATGAGGTTATCCAGTACTATGGATTGACTCAGTCTCCGGATGAGTAGTGTGTTTATCGCAGGCGTGATGGTGATATGGTGGTGTTCCTAGTACTTTACGTAGATGACATTCTTCTTATTGGCAACAGTAAGAAGATGTTGTCAGACGTAAATACATGGTTGTCCAGGCAATTCGATATGAAGGATTTGGGAGAGGCTGGACATATCTTTGGGATCAAGATTATTCGAGATCGTAGGAGACGTTCTCTGACTCTCTCTCAGGCATCCTACATAGACACGATTCTGGCCCGTTTTAACATGCAGAACTCCAAGAAGAGTTCATTACCTTTCAAGCATGGAGTGCATTTGTCTAAGGAGCAGTGTTCTAGGACTGCTGAGGAGATAGATGCCATGAAGGCGATACCCTATGCTTCTGCAGTGGGTAGCCTCATGTATGCTATGTTGTGCACGAGGCCTGATATTTGCTTTGCCGTTGGCATGGTAAGCAGATATCAAAGAAACCCTGGGAAGGCTCACTGGGAGGCAGTAAAATGCATTCTCAAGTACTTGCACAGGACGAGAGATTATGTCCTAGTTTATAGAGTGTAGGAGCTTGTACCATTGGGTTACACAGATTCAGACTTTCAAGGAGATTTGGACAAGAGTAAGTCTACCTCTGGGTTTGTGTTTACTCTAGGAGGTGGAGCCATAGTATGGAAGAGTGTCAAGCAGAAATGAGTGGCGGACTCTACCATGGAGGCCGAGTACGTTGCCGCTACAGAGGCAGCGAAAGAGGCTGTATGCTCAGGAGCTTCCTGATGGACTTAGATGTGGTTCCTGAGTTGCCTAGGTCTATCACAGTTTATTGTGATAACAATGGTGCAGTTGCTAACTCAAGGGAACCACGAGCCCATAAGGCGAGTAAACACATAGAGCGCAAGTACCACCTGATATGAGAGATCGTAAAGAGGAAAGACGTGATCGTGGCTAAGATGGCTTCAGATGACAACCTTGCAGATCCTTTCACCAAGCCATTGACCCAAAAGGTCTTTGAGAGACATGTGGAGGGCATGGGAGTCAGATTCTTGAGAGAGCCATGTGAGTGAGCTTAAAGGTGTTCTGGAGATTTCATTATGACAGCAGTGTAATAGCGGGTTGGACAGTTTTTGTACTTCTTAGCATAGCTTTGAGTATTCGTTGGAGATTGTTAGTTTTGAATACAGAAAAGCTATGGCTTGTATCAAAAACTAATATCCATAGATGACATATCATTTTGTTTCAGTATAAATTTGTTCCTTTATATCATAGAACTAGATAACGGGGTATGGACAGACACAGTAGATACCGTTATTGGTTAAAGTATTGATATATAAAAAGTATGCTCGTAACCGAGATAGTCTGAACATACTATCGGTATAGGTTATTGTGTGGTTTGGAAATTAGTTTATCTAAACTAGTTTAAATCACACAGATATGCCCGGGGCATATTGAGCACGACCAGTTTGGATAGAATTGACTTATACTGATCGGCGTAATCAATTCGGTCCTAGTATTCTGTCTCTCAATCCCGAGATTGGGACTGGCGTGAGGGTTGGATATCGTGTGCTTTGATTTGCCAAAGAGTGAGGTCAATTGAGGCCAATACCTCGGTAAGTTGGGTATGCGGTGTTTAGCTTTTTACGTGTCATTGCTAGTCAAAGGAATACACGTACCGGTTCGCCAGGTTGATGGTGTTTCCGAGATGAGCTCGTAAGGTTATTATACTAAACCCGGCCGGTGAACTTTATGTTCGGTATAATAAAAGGACGAGTGGTACTAATCTCGGAAACCAAGAAGTCGGTGAATTAATTTGTCAGTAAATTGATAAATCGATGAGCACTAGATCTTTAATGTGAGGAGATAGAATAAAATATAATGGCGCGATGTAAAGTCATTTTCGAGCGGTAGTTCCATAATTGGTCCGTTAGTGGTACGTCCGATTATGCATTTGACTAATCGACAAGGTAAATTAATTAATTCAAAAGGTTTAATTAATATTTAATCGACAAAGTGAATTTAGAAATTAATTCAATTTTGAATTAATTAATTCTAAGGCTTCAATTAAATTAAATTAACAAAGTGGGTTAAATAAATTAATTTAAAAGGGTCGATTGGAGTTGATTAGTCGGGAAGACTTAGCGGTCAACGAAAGTCAAATTAAAAGGCCTAACTTGAGAGCCCATTAGGTCTCCTTAGAAGCTCCATATAAATACAACTTATTGGGAAAGTAAGAAATTAAGAAACTTGAGAGCCAAGACAAGGCTAGTGAGAGAAAGTCTAGTCTAGAGAGAGAACTTTGTCTTCCTCATCAAGTTTTCTCTCGAAGTCGAGTAGGATAGCTTTCTTCTTCGAAAAGAAACTCAGCCTATTCGATTTGGATCAGTTCTTTACCATTTTAATAGGCTGGCCGCTGGATTCCGGTTGGGTTTTCTTTTTCGCAAAACTGCTGCTGTGCGCAAGCAGTTTCAGCAGCAAAAATAATTCCAGCGAGCTGCTGGTTTCGGGGTGCTGATCCAGCGGCACTTCCACGTTGATCTCTTCCTTTTTGGTGGGTGATCCGTGGGGTCCGTTGTCTAGATCGTGGCTGGAACCTCCAGCTCTGCTAGCCGGAATTAGTGATCAATTATTAAGGGAAATCGGCGGCCAGCTTGTGGAGAATTTTTCCTGGGCAGTTTTATTTTGAGTTTCTTGAGAAGCAAGTTTCTTGGGTTTTCTTCGTTTTGCCGTGGGCAACTCCGTAGACAATAGCCCACACTATTTCGGAGTTCGTATTGGAGATATTCTTCGGATTTCTTGTGGAAATTGCGCTAAAGATTTGATTTTTCTTTAAGCAAGGGACTTCGCTACAAAAGGTAGAATCTTTAAATTTCGCTTTAATTAAAGATTTAATTTTTTGTGTCCCGATTAATAAATTAAATTAGTATAAGCCTAGATCCGTTCATGGGTAAACTAATTTGAGCCTGAGCTTGGTCGAAAGCTTCCAATTCTGGAATGCATTGCACGAAAGTGAGATTTTCGATTTAGCACGGGCTTGTTCAGTTTTCCTTCACATCACATTGCCATGATAAAGTGCTAAATAGGTCCGCATCCACTACCATACTCATCAGGTTACCTAACTACGGACCACAAGACATGATACTAATAACAATTCGATATCAAAACCCAAGTACAAGATGGACAAATCAAATTCCATAACAAGATTAACCGTTAATCCGCCGACAGAACAAATATGAACACATTACTCTAAATGCAGTAAGTAAAATGCACATAAACAAAGACTTAGGTAAGCGCAATCACACATATGGAATTTAACTCAACTCAGATTTGTATGTGGGATTTCCACCTTCCTCTATTTCATTAAAGGGGTGAAAATCCCTAAAAGATGCTTAGAACCTCATAGGTTCTTAGCTAAAAGCAACAAATAAAATAAAGCAAATTAAAGCAAAAGAAAACCGTGTTAAAATGTTTACAAGGGAAAACCTCCAAACTCCCCTAACTGTTGCTCCTATAATTTATTTATAGAGAAAAAATAAAGGAATAAAGTGCAGGATGTCTATTTTGGGAATTCTAGAATTTTTGCTCTGGCTCCAAGTTTCGTAAAGTAGCATCATCCAGGAAGGTGGCTTTGGTGACATCCGGTAAAGCTGGCGTGCATACTGGTCGTCCTTTCAGTCTCGCTTAGAGCTTGTACCATTGCACTGATCGTTCTTCAGTCATGCCCATAGCTTGTTCCGGTGTACTAATTGTCCTTTAGTCATACCCATATCTTGTGTCGGTGTACTGACTGTCCTTTGGTTACGCCCATAGTCGTGTCAGTCGTGGTCTTCTAACGCTTAGCAGAATTTGGCATTTGTTGGGTTTCACCTAATAGTCTTTAGTCAGAATCACCATACACTAGCTTGGTTGACACATGCTCATCAAACACTGTAGCTTTGGGACATCAGCTTCCTCACGGTCACTTGATGCTGGCGTTTGCTGGTAGTCACAATGTCACGCCCAGTTGACACTGCTGTGAGTGAGTCGTGATCACCTCACGCCCAGTGTTAGCCACCTCTTCTTAATGTTGCATTGACTTTATCCTTGCCACATCCAGGAAACAGTTTCGTGGTCTGTACATCCACTGCTCACATCCACCGAATGCTAGAGTCAACTGGACATCATGCAACTCACGACAAAAAGAAACTGTCGTCTGCTGAACGTGACCTTGCTATTTCAAACTTTTTCTAAAAATCTGCAACTCTGTTCTAGAAGCTCGGTCCTGATTGTTGTTTTTCTATAGTATTCACTTCTTATATTATTCTCCTGTAATTAGCAAAATCGAAGCCATAAGTAAAGTTTTTACTGCGAGGATGAACTAAAAATCTATCTAAATTAGGCTTAAAACCGTGCTAAAAATACATAAAAATAGATGTGCAATGATTCACATCACACCCCCACACTTAAGACTTTGCTTGTTCTCAAACAAATTAATTACAAAATCAGAGATGAGTAAAGTTCACAAAACTGTATCATACTCTAATGTTTTCCCCTTCAAGAAGCACATAAAAAACCAAGCATTAATAACACCTTTTTATACAAGCATAGCATCGGCAATCAGAACTGTAACACACAAATTTCTTACCATAGCTACCACCAGTTGACTAGTCACCCTCACACTTAAAAGGTTCGCACAATATCACTCAAGGTGTTTGAAAATCAACAACACAACCTAAGAGGGGGTGAATTAGGTTGTTTAAAAAATTTACTTAAAAATGAGAAAATGTTTAAGTTAATTTCTTTTTTAAAATAAACAATGACTATCTATGTGTAGAAAACAAATAACAAATAAGTCTAAATTAAAATAGGATGAAAACAAGAATAATAAGATTAGTCAACAATATAAAAGTATACAAGGAAATAAGAAATTATTAGTTCACAATATATAATAATCAAATTAAAATAAATGTCAAGTATGTGACTTGAAATGGACAAGTCTTGAAATTAAATAATTTAAAATAAAACTCAAGTATTGACTTGATTAAGGACAAGTGTTTGACTTGGAATAGAAAAGTTTTGAAATTAAATACTTTAAAATAAAATTCAAGTATTGACTTGATTAAGGACAAGTCTAGACTTAATTAAGGAGGAGTCTAAGATAAAGTAAATACTGAATTAAAGAAAGCTAGACTTGAAATAAGGACAAGTCTTAAATAAAATATTGAACTTAAGAATGCAAGACTTAAATTGAACAAGTCTAACGGTGATGTATTATGATGCAAGAAATGTAGATGAAAGAGTACGGATGCAAAATGCAATGGACAAGATTTTTAAAGTGGTTCAAGCTTGTAACCCCCTTACAAGTTCTACATCTACTCCCTAACTTCTAAAGTCGAGATCCTTCCTATTTCTTTTTTGAAGAAACAAAAATTCCTTAAGGTGGAATTCAAACCTTTACAAATCTCCCAAGAACAACTTAGTAACTCTACTAAGAGGTTTTTTACTACTCAACCTCTAACTTGTTCTTGACTTGCAACCTCTTGCTTTCAAGAACAATAAAACCTTTTTGTGTGTGAAGTTTGTATGGTTTATGATGTGCTAAAAATACAACACTAATAAAACCCTTTTTCTACACACTTTAGGACCACAAAATCCTGTCACATAGTAGTAAAGGTATCGAATCCACAGATAGCGCTAAACACTTGTGTGTATTAGCAATTTGCACATGCAGGTAGCGAACAAACAGATCAAGATTGTTTTATACGAATTAAAAACAAATGACTAAAAAGATAAATTGATGGGATGTTCAGATGGTTATTTAATCGTCTTCACTCTCAGCTAGTATTCTTGCGATATTAGTTTCTCATTTTCCCCTGAACCTTAAGCCTACTCATTAATCATTTTAGTTTCAACTCACCTTTCTACTCTTGTTTAAATCCGATGGAGTGCTACGAAGGGAGAAGATAGACACCTCCAATCGACTCTTACAACAGAAAATAAAGCATATGTATCAAACACATAAGAGGAAATCGGCTAGCAGATTGACATGGCTCAGATTAATAAAAGGAAAGCAATACGCCAATATATACAGAAATTGAAGGAATTCAGATACAACTACGCTTAAAGCATACACAAAACAATTCAACTCATGGTTCCTCGCACGAGGCCTGTCACACCTACTAGGGGCAAGATCTCTCACCGTGCTGAACTATAGAACGAAGAAACGGCTATAATCGAGTGTAATGGCACCGATTCCACTTAAGATGAAAAGATCCAAGATTAAATTTCCATCAACTTCTTAGAACCTTATGGTTCCAAGCTGAATCGCCATTCTGATGAAACCCTAGCTACACCGCAAGGAGAGGGATGCTGTCAGCTCAACAAAATGTAAAACGAAAACAAAAGTTGCCCATAGGACTTGTTCTCTCGGTATTTATACTATTACAGATCAGGGTTGAAAATAGCTTGCAACAATAGGGTTAAAATGGTATTTTCAGCAAAACAATACTTCTCAAGTTGACTTCCATAATCCAGCATTGACCAGTTCCCATAGCTACACTTCAATCTGCATTTTTCGGCCATATTTTTGGTGAAAAATGTTAAACCTGAACCTAAGCCTGTATTTTCCACATAACACATCATAAACCTTTAAACCACACAAAAGTAGACAAAACTCTATCCGATTGCTATGAATCATATGAATAATGCTGTAAAAATGGATGTAACTTCGGGTTACATCACTCTCTCACACTAAAGTCTTGCTTGTTCTTAAGCAAAGTTATAAAGAAACAAGAGAAATCTAACACAGCTGATCACAATTCTTAATCCAGTGTTTCTAAATTTCCAAGCATCAATGAATAAAATCATGCAAGCGGTCAATGTCTATATGTTGGTTCAGTCAAAACATGGGAATTCAGCGGCAATTGAAATAATCGATTAAAACACTTATTACCAAAATATTCTCACCAGTTGGCTCGAGAGAGTTGCCCTATTTTAGGAAGATGTACAAATAAGTAAGCTCTCGAACTTGTGCTTAAATAATACAGCCATAAGCTTGGGGCAAGATCACACCCCCACACTAATTCTGAACACAAAGTACTAATCTATAGGACTTAGGCTGAGAGATATCGCGTTAAGGGTAAGAAATGGTCAAGGGTTCACGGCTAGAGCTCACAAATCCTTAATACTTAATCCTGATCAAATTTTATACGTGAAAACTTATCTTGGATTTTCCTAATGATGCTTATTAAGGGTTCAGGGCTTTAAGGTCCCTCACTTCCTTATATGATAGAATTTTTATTTTTAATTTTTTGAAGTTTCAGGGCTTTAAAGTCCCTCACTTATTCACTTTCTCTAATTTCTCTACTTCTTATTTATTGTCTTCAATCATCAGGAGTCCATGTTACTAAAAGTTATTGCCTGGATCATAATTAAACATTATGGAGGGATTAGAAACAGAATGAATGGCAAAAATAGATATAAGGTTTTAGGCTATCCAAGTTGGTTACCAAGAAAAATTGGCTTAAGGCTCAAATTAGTTAGTCCTAAGGATTTTACACATGGCTAGCCACAAGGGAAGAGAAACAGGTTACTAATGCCTACTTCATTTTAATACTCATGTCCAAAATCAATCAGAGCTTGCAAGCTACCCCAAATTCTATATTCTCAATCTAAACACAAGTTAATCACACAATAACAAAGAGTAAGCCACAAAGACACTTACTATTATCTCAAACATGCTCACTCATGAAAGTTATGTCTACTACTTTTAACAGAAACCATTTCATCAGTCAGTTAACAAACAACATCAATCCATCTAAAACAATCTAATCACATACAACATCAACCATTTCCCACAAAATAGATGATTAGGTTTTTCAAAATAATCTTAAGAAAACACCACTGGAGTATTCAGTATTCTAACACAGGATCAGCTGTGAAAATTTCAGCAGCGCAATGGTTCAAAAGAACTTTACCTGAAGAGTCTGGAAGAATTTGCTGTATTGCAAGATCATGCAAGAATGAAGCCACAAGAGAGTCATTGGATCACCACAAAATTTCTGAAATCAACCACTGAATACATGCACCCCTCCCTACACACACACTAAAGCCATTCATGGACCACCCAATGAATACTCAGGTTAGAGATAATCCTACTCTATATCTTTCAACAACAATTAATAATTGATTGTTAAGAAGAACAAGTAAAAAGCGCAATTAGAACCCCCCGTTTGGTTGGATTTTCACTTCTCATCACCCTTTATCTCTGGTGTTTTTGAATAGTTTTCCTGATATCAATTCCAAAAGACTACTGCAAGCTCTAGTCATATAAATTTTGGCAGCTATAATTTACCAAGCAAAAGTAAAATAAAATAAAACTTATTCGTGGGTTGCCATTAACATAACCCGGGTTAGACAAACAATGCGGACAATCAATATTCTTATGTTATCCCTAACATATTCCACAGACATTCACAGCTACTCCTACCACTTCAACTATGCTATCAACAGGTTCCTGCACCACCATTTTAGTTGTGACATTTGGTTTATTGGTCTGAACTTGTAATTTCTCAATTAAAGCCTGCAATTCAGCTATCTGACTGTTCCTTGCTGGGGTTACAGTTGTAACCAACGGTTGTGTTGAATACCTTTTGCTTGACCAGTTTGAGTAAGTCTGCACAATTCTATCACATAGACACCTAACCTCCTCTATTGTCTTACTGTTCAGACTTCCTCCTGCACTAGCATCCACAAGCTCCTTACTGTAAGTGTCAATCCTCTGTAAAAACAAAGTAACTCTCTACCTTCCTCAAAACCATGACTTGAACATTTCCTCACTAGATTCTGAAACCTCTCCCATGCAGCAATAAAGGACTCATCTTCCCTCTGTCGAAAACCTTGAATCTCACTTATCATCCTGTCAATTTTACATGGTGGGTAGTACTTGGTGTAGAACTTCTTTTTGAGATCCTCAAATGTCATAATAGACTCAGCTGGCATAGAGTTCAGCCAACTACTTGCCCCATCCCTCAGACAAAAAGGAAACAGCAACATCTTCATCTAGTATTGAGAAGGATTTTGTATCTTAGTAGTGTTACAAATGTCCAATAATGGTTTCAAATGATTGTGGGCATCTTTATGATCTTTCCCATGAAATTTGAACCATTCAAAACCACGTTGATCAGTGGTGTGAAAGATTATCTGCCCGGGCCAGGTCAAAAACTCACTTTCATGCTACGCATTCCAGAATCAAAATTCTTGACCAGACCTAGACTCTAGCACAATAGCTATTCCAATCCTTGCTTGAAATAACATTGCGCAGGATCTTGGTTTGTACTCATTCAATTTATCACGTAATAATAATTTTCTAATTAAAAGCGGAAACATAGAAAAGTTCCTCTTGAAGCGTGTTAACTCAGGTGATCGCTTGTATGACTCATAACTTTTATTGCACGTTGTGTGGGCAATGATCTAGCAACCAATTGATCAGCAATCAACACAACTGGATTGTCAGAAAAAATTCAGCAGCTATTCACCAAAAATTCAACAGCACTTTGTTGCCGGAAAATCCCACTGCCGCTGCCGCCAGAATTTCTTGCCGTCGCCGCCTTCTGGGTCTAATCGCAGGCCACTGCCTTTGGACAAAATTCGGCCGCCCAAAGTTTATAAACTTTCTCTCTCTAATTTTCGTGTCTTGAAAACTTATGAGTTATGTGTTATGTAATGGCTAATCCCTTGTCTATATATAGAGTTACAAGAGAGACCCCAAGTTGGTTTAGGACTGCCCTTCCTAATGGGTTTAGGTAATTAATTAGTTTCTAAATCCAATTAGATAACTAATCTAATAGGATAAACCAAATCCAATTAGATTTCCTAATCTTTAGGATTTCCTAATTCTAATTGAAACTTAAGACTTAATTAATTAAATAATTATGGTTTGTTAATTACTTAATTAACCCTTAGGAATAATTAATTAATTAATTATACTTATTCAATTAACCCACTACAAAATTAATCGTACCACTAACGGATTAATTTTGGCACTACCATCATACACCAGAATTGCTTTCGGAACAACTAAATTAATTTATTCTTAATCTCGCCACATCAAAGATTTAGTGCTCATTAATTTATTAATTTACTGATAAATTAATTAATTAACTTCTTTAATTCTGACACTAGTACCACTCGACCTTTTTACTATACCGGACATAAGTCCACCGACCGAGTTTAGTATAATAAACATAACGACCTCATCTCAGGAGCACCGGACGCACCGATACATGGTTTCCTTTCGACAAGCAGCAGCAGACCAAGTAACTAAACACGAGCACCCAACCCACCGAGACTATTGGCCACAATTGACCTCACTCATTGGTAGATCAAAGTACACTATGTCTAATCCTTATGCCCGCTCAAGTCTAGGGATTAAGAGGTAGAATACTAATAACAATTTCTCTATTAAACCAATACAAGAAAAATCATTCTAAATGATCAAGTTCAATACGCCCCAGGCATATCTATATGATTCAATTAGTTTAGACAATCCAATTATCTGAATCACATAATAACCTAAACCGACAGTTTGTCCAAAACTGTCTCAGTTACGAACCTCATTTATATATTATGTCTTTTAACCAATGATGAGATCTACTGTGTCACACCTGACACCTTATGGCTTTCCTATATATCTGATTCCCATGCCCTCCACGTGAGCCTTAAAGACTTTTGAAGTCAATGTCTTCGTGAACGGATCTGCAAGGTTATCCTCTGATGCTATCTTAGCCACGACCACGCCTTCCCTCTTTACGATGTCTCGTATTAAGTGGTACTTGCGCTGTATATGTTTACTCACCTAGTGGGCTCATGGTTCCTTCGAGTTTGCTACTGCACCGTTGTTATCACAATACATTGTTATAGACTTCTGCAAACCAGGAATCACATCTAAGTCCACTAGGAAGTTCTTGAGCCATACTGCTTCTTTCGCAGCCTCTGATACGGCAACGTATTCAGCCTCGATGGTAGAGTCTGCCACGCATTTCTACTTGACTCCGCCAAACTATGGCTCCTCAACCCAAAGTGAACACATACCCTGAGGTAGACTTGCTCTTGTTCCTGTCACCTTGGAAATCTGAATCTGTGTAACCTCGGGGTACCAGCTTAGGCGCCTGATAAACCAACACTTGGTCTCTCGTTCTGCGCAAATACTTGAGAATGCATTTTACTGCCTCCCAATGAGCTTTCCCGAGGTTACTCTGATATATGCTTACAATGCTAACGACATAATAGATATTAGGCCTTGTACACAAATGGCATACATGAGACTTCCTATTGCCGAAGCATAAGGAACTGTCTTCATGGCCTCTATGTCCTCAATAGTCTTGGGAGACTGTTCTTTAGATAGATGCACTCCGTGTCTGAAAGGTAGGAAACCTTTCTTAGAGTTCTGCATGTTAAAACGGGCAGAATCGTATCTCTGTATAAAGCTTGAGAGAGCATTAACAAACGTTTCCTACGATCTCGAATTATCTTAATCCCAAGGATATGTCCCGTTTCTCCTAAGTCATTCATATCAAATTACTTGGATAGTCATGCCTTTACGTCTGATAACACTTTCTTGTTGTTGTCAATCAATAGAATGTCATCTACGTAAAGCACAAGAAACACCACCGCATTTCCATCACGTCTGCGATATACACATTGCTCATCTGAAGAATGAGTAAATCCGTAGGACTGGATTACCTCATCAAACCGGATGTTCCAAGATCTGGATGCCGGCTTAAGTTCGTAAATAGACTTCTTAAGCCTGCAAACCTTATCTTCTTGGCCATTTTTAACGAATCCCTCTGGTTGCTGCATGAAGATGGTTTCCTCAAGACTTCCGTTAAGGAAAGTTGTCTTGACATCCATCTGTTATATCTCATAATCTAAATGAGCAGCTATGGCCAAGAGAATCCGGATCAACTTAAGCATGGACACTGGGGAGAAGGTTTCCTCATAATCGATTCCCTCTTTCTGAGTATACCCCTTTGCCACCAGTCTAGCTTTAAAGTCATCTCTTGCGTTTGTAGACCAACATACATCTAATGGGATTAAACCCATCAGGCAGGTCCACAAGCTCCCAGACTTGATTGTGGTCCATCCACCCCTTCTCGCATATCATTGCTTTTCGCCAAGATTCTGCATCTTTATCTCGGAGAGCCTCATTGTAGTTTACTGGGTCAGGCTCAGGCGCGCCTGGGACTAGGTCTGAGGTCTCCCACACTCCAATAAACCTGTCGGGCTGTTTCACAACCCCCCACTACGATGAGGCACCACCTGTGTAGGCGCATCATCAGTGATATTTTGTGCAGTGTGTGGTGTATCTACTTGTGCTGGTGCATCAGGATTATCAGTTTGTTTCCTAAGCTCTTCTAGTACTATCTTGCTCTTGGGCTTGTGATCTAGAATATAGTCATCCTCTAAAAATCTAGCGTTGGTACTAACCACCACCTTCTGATATTTAGGACTATGAAACAGACCGCCCTTCGTTCCCCTAGGATATTCTACAAACAGCATTACTTCCGTTCTTGCATATAACTTAGCCGCATCTGCCTTAAGCACATGTGCTGGAGAACCCTAAATTCTGAGATGTCTGAGACTGGGCTTACGCCCGTTCCACAACTTTACTGGGGTTGAAGGCACGGTTTTAGATTGTACAAGATTAATATGTACATTGCTGTTTCTAAGGCTATCCCAAGAACGAACTCGGCAAATCACTATAGCTCATCTTTGATCTAACCATTTCCATGAGAGTTCTGTTCCTTCTTTCTGCTACACCATTATGCTGTGGTGTGCCAGGTGCAGACAGTTGAGACTGAATTCCGACATCACTGAGGTATTCTCGAAATTTGTGGGACAGGTACTCACCACCACGATCTGATCGTAGTATCTTGATACTTTTACCGTGATGCTTCTCCACTAGAGCTATAAACGAACCGAGCTGCTCGCGAGCAGCTCTGTCAAAGTTTGGTCTAGCTCGGGTTGACCGAGCTCGAGTCGAACTCGAGTCGGCTGGTCTCACTAACGAGCCGAGTATCAAGCAGACCAAAAACAGGCTATATAGGCTAGCGAGCCAACCACGTCTCAGACAACTAGCACCACGTCTCAAAACACTAGAACCACGTCCAAAAAAGTTTACATCCAGACATGTGAATTTAAACAGATTTTTTCACAAAACATCTCAACTCGTCTTAGAAGAACTAAAACCACGTCCAAAAACGTCTACATCCATTCATGTGAATTTAAACTGATTTTTTTCACAAAAACAGTCTACCATGTCTTAGAAAAACTAGCACCACATCTCAAAACACTATAACAACGTCTAAAAACGCCAACATCCAGACATGCGAATTTAAACTGATATTTTCACAAAACATCTCAACTTATTTTAGAACAACTAGAACCACGTCCAAAAACATCTACATCCATTCATGTGAATTTGAACTTATTTTTTTCACAAAGACAGTCTACCACGTCTCGGAACAACGAGCACCACGTCTCAAAACACTAGTACCTCGTCCAAAAAAGTTTACATCCAGACATGTGAATTTAAACAGATTTTTTCACAAAACATCTCAACTCGTCTCATAACAACTAGAACCACGTCCAAAAATGTCTATATTCATTCATGTGAATTTAAACAGATTTTTTCACAAAACATCTCAGCTCATCTCAGAACAACGAGAACCACGTCAAAAAATGTCTACATCCATTCATGTGAATTTAAACTAATTTTTTTCACAAAGAATGTCTACCACGTCTCAGAACAACAAGCACCACGTCTCAAAACACTAGAACCACGTCCAAAAACCTCTACATCCAGACATGTGAATTTAAACTGATTTTTTCACAAAACATCTCAACTTGTCTTAGAAAAACTAGAACCACATCCAAAAACGTCTACATCCATTCATTTGAATTTAAAATGATTTTTTTCACGAAGACAGTCCACCACGTCTCAGAACAACTAGCACCACGTCTCAAAACACTATAACAACGTCTAAAAACGTCTACATCCAGATATGTGAAATTAAACTGATATTTTCACAAAACATCTCAACTCATTTCAGAACAACTAGAACCACGTCCAAAAACATCTACATCCATTCATATGAATTTAAACTGATTATTTTAACAAAGACAGTCTACCACGTCTCGGAACAACAAGCACCGCGTCTCAAAACACTAGAATGTCGTCCAAAAAAGTTTACATCCAGATATGTGAATTTAAACAGATTTTTTCACAAAACATCTCAACTCGTCTCAGAACAACGAGAACCACGTCAAAAAATGTCTGCATCCATTCATGTGAATTTAAACTGATTTTTTTCACGAAGAATGTCTACCACGTCTCAGAACAACAAGCACCACGTCTCAAAACACTTGAACCACGTCCAAAAACCTCTACATCCAGACATGTGAATTTAAACTGATTTTTTCACAAAACATCTCAACTTGTCTTAGAAAAACTAGAACCGCATCCAAAAACGTCTACATCCATTCATTTGAATTTAAACTGATTTTTTCACGAAGACAGTCCACCACGTCTCAAAACAACTAGCACCACGTCTCAAAACACTATAACAACGTCTAAAAACGTCTACATCCAGACATGTGAAATTAAACTGATATTTTCACAAAACATCTCAACTCATTTCAGAACAACTAGAACCACGTCCAAAAACATCTACTTCCATTCATGTGAATTTAAACTGATTATTTTAACAAAGACAGTCTACCACGTCTCGGAACAACAAGCACCGAGTCTCAAAACACTAGAATGTCGTCCAAAAAAGTTTATATCCAGATATGTGAATTTAAACAGATTTTTTCACAAAACATCTCAACTCGTCTCAGAACAACGAGAACCACGTCAAAAAATGTCTGCATCCATTCATGTGAATTTAAACTGATTTTTTTCACGAAGAATGTCTACCACGTCTCAGAACAACAAGCACCACGTCTCAAAACACTAGAACCACGTCCAAAAACCTCTACATCCAGACATGTGAATTTAAACTGATTTTTTCACAAAACATCTCAACTTGTCTTAGAAAAACTAGAACCACATCCAAAAACGTCTACATCCATTCATTTGAATTTAAACTGATTTTTTCACGAAGACAGTCCACCACGTCTCAAAACAACTAGCACCACGTCTCAAAACACTATAACAACGTCTAAAAACGTCTACATCCAGACATGTGAAATTAAACTGATATTTTCACAAAACATCTCAACTCATTTCAGAACAACTAGAACCACGTCCAAAAACATCTACATCCATTCATGTGAATTTAATATGATTATTTTAACAAAGACAGTCTACCACGTCTCGGAACAACAAGCACCGAGTCTCAAAACACTAGAATGTCGTCCAAAAAAGTTTACATCCAGATATGTGAATTTAAACAGATTTTTTCACAAAACATCTCAACTCGTCTCAGAACAACTAGAACCACGTCCAAAAACCTCTACATCCAGACATGTGAATTTAAACTGATTTTTTCACAAAACATCTCAACTCGTCATAGAAAAACTAGAACCACGTCCAAAAAAGTCTACATCCATTCATTTGAATTTAAACTGATTATTTTAACAAAGACAGTCTACCACGTCCCGGAACAACAAGCACCGAGTCTCAAAACACTAGAATGTCGTCCAAAAACTTCTACATCCAGACATGTGAATTTAAACTGATTTTTTCACAAAACATCTCAACTCGTCATAGAAAAACTAGAACCACGTCCAAAAAAGTCTACATCCATTCATTTGAATTTAAACTGATTTTTTTCACAAAGACAGTCCATCACGTCTCAGAACAACTAGCACCACGTCTCAACACACTAGAACCACGTCCACAAACCTCTACATCCAGACATGTGAATTTAAACTGATTTTTTTCACAAAACATCTCAACTCATCTCAGAACAAATACACCAAGTCCAAAAATGTCTACATCCATTAATGTGAATTTAAACTGATTTTTTTCACAAAGACAGTTTACCACGTCTCAGAACAACTAGCACCACGTTTCAAACAACTAGTACCACGTCCAAAAACGTCTACATCCAGACATATGAATTTAAACTTATTTTTTCACAAAACATCTCAACTCGTCTCTGAACAATTAGCACCACGTCCAAAAACGTCTACATCCAATCGTGTGAATTTAAACTATTTTTTTCACAAAGGCAGTCTACCACGTCTCACAACAACGAGCACCACGTATCAAAACACTAGAACCACGTCTAAAAATGTCTAAATCTAGGCCTGCGAATTTAAACTGATTTTTTCACAAAACATCTCAACTCGTCTCAGAAAAACTAGAACCACATCCAAAAACGTCTATATCCATTCATGTGAATTTAAACTGATTTTTTTCACAAAAACAGTATACCACGTCTCACAACAACAAGCACCACGTCTCAAAACACTAGAACTACGTGTAAAAATGTCTAAATCTAGGCATGTGAATTTAAACTGATTTTTTTCACAAAGACAATCCACCACGTCTCAGAATAACTATCACCACGTCTCAAACAACTAGCACCACGTCCAAAAACGTCTACATCCAAACATGTGAATTTAAACTGATTTTTTCACAAAACGTCTGAACTCGTCTCAGGATGACTAGCACCACGTCCAAAAACGTTTGAGGTGGACAGAAATGTGCATCAACTCTCATCTAAGGGTTTTGATAAGATAAAACAAATAAAACGGCTATACAATTCTTATAAATGATCATGATCGCATATCTAAGAGTTGTCATGATCTCATATCTAAGAGTTGTAATGAGATAAAACAAATAAAATGACCATTCAACTACTAGAAATGTTCATTATCTCTTATCTAAGGGTTTTGTGAAGATAAAATAATTAAAATAAGCATATAACTCTTAGAAATGTATGATCTTATAAGTAGGTGCTATAATAAGATTAAACAAATAAAATGGCCATACAACTATTAGAAATAGTTTTTTGCAGAAATTATATCCTGTACCATGCATGTAAATTTAAACTGATTTTTTTTCACAAAGATAGTCCACCACGTATCAGAACAACTAGCACTACATCTCAAAACACTAGAACCACGTCCAAAAACGTCTATATCCATGCATTTGTATTTAAACAAATTTCTTCACAAAACGTCTCAACTCGTCTCAGAACAACTAGAACCACGTCCACAAACGTCAACATCCATTCATGAGAATTTAAACTGATTTTTTCACAAAGATAGTCTACCACGTCTAAGAACAACTAGCACCACGTCTCAAAACACTAGAACCACGTCCAAAAACGTCTACAACCATGCATGTGAATTTAAACTGATTTTTTCACAAAAAATCTCAACTCGTCTCAGAACAACTACACCACGTCCAAAAATGTCTACATCCATTCATGTGAATTTAAACTTATTTTTTTCACAAAGACAAACTACCACGTCTCAAAACAACTAGCACCACGTCTCAAACAACTAGCACCACGTCCAAAAACGTCTACATCCAGACATATGAATTTAAACTTATTTTTTCACAAAACATCTCAACTCGTCTCTGAACATTTAGCACCACGTCCAAAAAAGTCTACATCCATTCATGTGAATTTAAATTAATTTTTTTCACAAAGACAGTCTAACACGTCTAAGAACAACTAGTACCACGTCTCAAAACACTAGAACCACGTCCAAAATCGTCTACAACCATGCATGTGAATTTAAACTGATTTTTTCACAAAGCATCTCAACTCGTCTAAGAACATCCAGCACCATCTCCAAAAACGTCTACATCTATTCACGTGAATTTAAACTGATTTTTTTCACAAACACAGTCTACCACGTCTAAGAACAATTAGCACCATGTCTTAAAACACTTGAACCTTGTCTAAAAACGTCTATATCCAGACATGTGAATTTAAACTGATTTTTTCACAAAACATCTCAACTCGTCTTAGAAAAACTAGAACCGCGTCCAAAAATGTCTACATCCGTTCATGTGAATTTAAACTGATTTTTTTCACAAAGACAGTCCACCACATCTCAAAACAACTAGCACCCCGTCTCAAAACACTAGAACCACGTCCACAAATGTCTATATCCGTGCATGTGAATTTAAACTTATTTTTTCACAAAACATCTCAACTCGTCTCAGAACAACTACACCACGTCCAAAAATGTCTACATCCATTCATGTGAATTTAAACTGATTTTTTTTCACAAATACAGTCCACCACGTATCAGAACAACTAGCACCACGTCTCAAAACACTAGAACCACGTCTAAAAAAGTCTAAATCTAGGCATCTAAATTTAAACTGATCTTTTCACAAAACATCTCAACTCGTCTCAGAAAAACTAGAACCACGTCAATAAACGTCTATATATATTCATGTGAATTTAAACATATTTTTTTCACCAAGACAGTCCACCACGTCTCAGAACAATTAGCACCACGTCCAAAAACGTCTACATCCAGACATATGAATTTAAACTTATTTTTCACAAAACATCTCAACTCGTCTCTGAACATTTAGCACCACGTCCAAAAACGTCTACATCCATTCATGTGAATTTAAATTGATTTTTTTCACAAAGACAGTCTAACACGTATAAGAACAACTAGTACCACGTCTCAAAACACTAAAACCACGTCCAAAATCGTCTACAACCATGTATGTGAATTTAAACTGATTTTTTCACAAAGCATCTCAACTCGTCTCAGAACATCCAGCACCATGTCCAAAAACGTCTACATCCATTCACGTGAATTTAAACTGATTTTTTTCACAAACACAGTCTACCACGTCTAAGAACAATTAGCACCATGTCTTAAAACACTTGAACCTTGTCTAAAAACGTCTATATCCAGATATGTGAATTTAAACTAATTTTTTCACAAAACATCTCAACTCGTCTTAGAAAAACTAGAACCATGTCCAAAAATGTCTACATCCATTCGTGTGAATTTCAACTGATTTTTTTCACAAAGACAGTCCACCACATCTAAAAACAACTAGCAGCACGTCTCAAAACACTAGAACCACGTCCACAAATGTCTGTATCCGTGCATGTGAATTTAAACTTATTTTTTCACAAAACATCTCAACTCGTCTCAGAACAACTACACCACGTCCAAAAATGTCTACATCCATTCATGTGAATTTCAACTGATTTTTTTTCACAAAGACAGTTCACCACGTATCAGAACAACTAGCACCACGTCTCAAAACACTAGAACCACGTCTAAAAATGTCTAAATCTAGGCATCTGAATTTAAACTGATCTTTTCACAAAACATCTCAACTCGTCTCAGAAAAACTAGAACCACGTCAATAAACGTCTACATATATTAATGTGAATTTAAACATATTTTTTTCACCAAGACAGTCCACCACGTCTCAGAACAATTAGCACCACGTCTCAAAACACTAGAACCACGTCTAAAAATGTCTAAATCTAGGCATGTGAATTTAAACTGATTTTTTCACAAAACATCTCAACTCGTCTCAGAACAACTAGAACCACGTCCACACACGTCAACATCCATTCATGAGAATTTAAACTGATTTTTTAACAAAGATAGTCTACCACGTCTAATAACAACCAGCACCACGTCTCAAAACACTAGAACCACGTCCAAAAACGTCTACAACCATGCATGTGAATTTAAACTGATTTTTTCACAAAACATCTCAACTCGTCTCAGAACAACTACACCACGTCAAAAATGTCTACATCCATTCATGTGAATTTAAACTGATTTTTTTCACAAAGACAGTCTACCACGTCTCAGAACAACTAGCACCACGTCTCAAACAACTAGCACCACGTCCAAAAACGTCTACATCCAGACATATGAATTTAAACTTATTTTTCACACATCTCAACTCATCTCTGAACATTTAGCACCACGTCCAAAAACGTCTACATCCATTCATGTGAATTTAAAATGATTTTTTTCACAAAGAATGTCTAACACATATAAGAACAACTAGTACCACGTCTCAAAACACTAGAACCACGTCCAAAATCGTCTACAACCATGTATGTGAATTTAAACTGATTTTTTCACAAAGCATCTCAACTCGTCTCAGAACATCCAGCACCATGTCCAAAAACGTCTACATCCATTCATGTGAATTTAAACTGATTGTTTTCACAAACACAGTCTACAACGTCTAAGAACAATTAGCACCATGTCTTAAAACACTTGAACCTTGTCCAAAAACGTCTATATCCAGACATGTGAATTTAAACTGATTTTTTCACAAAACATCTCAACTCGTCTTAGAAAAACTAGAACCACGTCCTAAAATGTCTACATCCATTCATGTGAATTTAAACAGATTTTTTTCACAAAGACAGTCCACCACATCTCAAAACAACTAGCACCACGTCTCAAAACACTAGAACCACGTCCACAAATGTCTATATCCGTGCATGTGAATTTAAACTGATTTTTTCACAAAACATCTCAACTCGTCTTAGAAAAACTAGAACCACGTCAATAAACGTCTACATACATTCATGTGAATTTAAACTGGTTTTTTTCACCAAGACAGTCCACCACGTCTCAGAACAACTATCACCACATCATAAACAACTAGCACCACGTCCAAAAATGTCTACATCCAAACATGTGAATTTAAACTGATTTTTTCACACCACATCTCTACTCGTCTTAGAAAAACTAGAACCACGTCCAAAAATGTATACATCCATTCATGTGAAGTTAAACTGATTTTTTTCACAAAGACAGTCCACCACGTCTCAGAACAACAAGCACCACGTCTCAAAACACTAGAACCACGTCCACTAATGTCTATATCCATTCATGTGAATTTAAACTGATTTTTTTCACCAAGACAGACCACCACGTCTCAGAACAACTATCACCACATCATAAACAACTAGCACCACGTCCAAAAACGTCTACATCCAAACATGTGAATTTAAACTGATCTTTTCACACAACATCTCAACTCGTCTTAGAAAAACTAGAACCACGTCCAAAAATGTCTACATCCATTCATGTGAAATTAAACTGATTTTTATCACAAAGACAGTCCACCACATCTCAAAACAATTAGCACCACGTCTCAAAACACTAGAACCACGTCCACAAATGTTTATATCCGTGCATGTGATTTTAAACTGATTTTTTCACAAAACATCTCAACTCGTCTCAGAAAAACTAGAACCACGTCAATAAACGTCTACATACATTTATGTGAATTTAAACTGATTTTTTTCACCAAGAGAGTCCACCACGTCTCAGAACAACTATCACCACTTCATAAACAACTAGCACCACGTCCAAAAACGTCTACATCCAAACATGTGAATTTAAACTGATTTTTTCACACAACATCTCAACTCGTCTTAGAAAAACTAGAACCACGTCAAAAAATGTCTACATCCATTCATGTGAAGTTAAACTGATTTTTTTTCACAAAGACAGTCCACCACGTCTCAGAACAACAAGCACCACGTCTCAAAACACTAGAACCACGTCCACTAATGTCTATATCCATTCATGTGAATTTAAACTGATTTTTTCACTAAACATCTCAACTCGTCTCAGAACGACTACACCACGTCAAAAATGTCTACATCCATTCATGTGAATTTAAACTGATTTTTTTCACAAAGACAGTCTACCACGTCTCAGAACAACTAGCACCACGTCCAAAAACGTCTACATCCAGACATATGAATTTAAACATATTTTTTCACAAAACATCTCAACTCGTCCCAGAATAACTAGCACTAAGCCCAGAAACATCTACATCCATTCTTGTGAATTTAAATTGATTTTTTTCACAAAGGCAGTCTACCACGTCTCACAACAATTAGCACCACGTCTCAAAACACTAGAACCACGTCTAAAAATGTCTAAATCTAGGCATGTGAATTTAAACTGATTTTTTCACAAAACAACTCAACTCGTCTCAGAACAACTAGAACCACGTCCACAAACGTCAGCATCCATTCATGAGAATTTAAACTGATTTTTTCACAAAGATAGTCTACCATGTCTAAGAACATCTAGCACCACGTCTCAAAACACTAGAACCACGTCCAAAAACGTCTACAACCATGCATGTGAATTTAAACTGATTTTTTCACAAAACATCTCAACTCGTCTCAGAACACCTACACCACATCCAAAAATGTCTGTATCCACTCATGTGAATTTAAACTGATTTTTTTCACAAAGACAGTCTACCACGTCTCAGAACAACTAGCACCACGTCTCAAACAAATAGCACCACGCCCAAAAACGTCTACATCCAGACATATGAATTTAAACTTATTTTTTCACAAAACATCTCAACTCGTCTCTGAATATTTAGCACCACGTCCAAAAACGTCTACATCCATTCATGTGAATTTAAATTGATTTTTTTTCACAAAGTCAGTCTAACACGTCTAAGAACAACTAGTACCACGTCTCCAAATACTAGAACCACGTCCAAAATCGTCTACAACCATGCATGTGAATTTAAACTGATTTTTTCACAAAGCATCTCAACTCGTCTAAGAACATCCAGCACCATTTCCAAAAACGTCTACATCTATTCACGTGAATTTAAACTGATTTTTTTCACAAACACAGTCTACCACGTCTAAGAACAATTAGCACCATGTCTTAAAACACTTGAACCTTGTCTAAAAACGTCTATATCCAGACATGTGAATTTAAACTGATTTTTTCACAAAACATCTCAACTCGTCTTAGAAAAACTAGAACCGCGTCCAAAAATGTCTACATCCGTTCATGTGAATTTAAACTGATTTTTTTCACAAAGACAGTCCACCACATCTCAAAACAACTAGCACCACGTCTCAAAACACTAGAACCACGTCCACAAATGTCTATATCCGTGCATGTGAATTTAAACTTATTTTTTCACAAAACATCTCAACTCGTCTCAGAACAACTACACCACGTCCAAAAATGTCTACATCCATTCATGTGAATTTAAACTGATTTTTTTTCACAAATACAGTCCACCACGTATCAGAACAACTAGCACCACGTCTCAAAACACTAGAACCACGTCTAAAAATGTCTAAATCTAGGCATCTGAATTTAAACTGATCTTTTCACAAAACATCTCAACTCGTCTCAGAAAAACTAGAACCACGTCAATAAACGTCTATATATATTCATGTGAATTTAAACATATTTTTTTCACCAAGACAGTCCACCATGTCTCAGAACAATTAGCACCACGTCTCAAAACACTAGAACCACGTCTAAAAATGTCTAAATCTAGGCATGTGAATTTAAACTGATTTTTTCACAAAACATCTCAACTCGTCTCAGAACAACTAGAACCACGTCCACAAACATCAACATCCATTCATGAGAATTTAAACTGATTTTTTAACAAAGATAGTCTACCATGTCTGATAACAACAAGCACCACGTCTCAAAACACTAGAGCCACGTCAAAAAACGTCTACAACCATGCATGTGAATTTAAACTGATTTTTTCACAAAACATCTCAACTCGTCTCAGAACAACTACACCACGTCAAAAATGTCTACATCCATTCATGTGAATTTAAACTGATTTTTTTGACAAAGACAGTCTACCACGTCTCAGAACAACTAGCACCACGTGTCAAACAACTAGCACCACGTCCAAAAACGTCTACATCCAGACATATGAATTTAAACTTATTTTTCACAAAACATCTCAACTCGTCTCTGAACATTTAGCACCACGTCCAAAAACGTCTACATCCATTCATGTGAATTTAAATTGATTTTTTTCACAAAGACAGTCTAACACGTATAAGAACAACTAGTACCACGTCTCAAAACACTAAAACCACGTCCAAAATCGTCTACAACCATGTATGTGAATTTAAACTGATTTTTTCACAAAGCATCTCAACTCGTCTCAGAACATCCAGCACCATGTCCAAAAACGTCTACATCCATTCACGTGAATTTAAACTGATTTTTTTCACAAACACAGTCTACCACGTCTAAGAACAATTAGCACCATGTCTTAAAACACTTGAACCTTGTCTAAAAACGTCTATATCCAGATATGTGAATTTAAACTAATTTTTTCACAAAACATCTCAACTCGTCTTAGAAAAACTAGAACCATGTCCAAAAATGTCTACATCCATTCATGTGAATTTCAACTGATTTTTTTCACAAAGACAGTCCACCACATCTAAAAACAACTAGCAGCACGTCTCAAAACACTAGAACCACGTCCACAAATGTCTGTATCCGTGCATGTGAATTTAAACTTATTTTTTCACAAAACATCTCAACTCGTCTCAGAACAACTACACCACGTCCAAAAATGTCTACATCCATTCATGTGAATTTCAACTGATTTTTTTTCACAAAGACAGTTCACCACGTATCAGAACAACTAGCACCACGTCTCAAAACACTAGAACCACGTCTAAAAATGTCTAAATCTAGGCATCTGAATTTAAACTGATCTTTTCACAAAACATCTCAACTCGTCTCAGAAAAACTAGAACCACGTCAATAAACGTCTACATATATTCATGTGAATTTAAACATATTTTTTTCACCAAGACAGTCCACCACGTCTCAGAACAATTAGCACCACGTCTCAAAACACTAGAACCACGTCTAAAAATGTCTAAATCTAGGCATGTGAATTTAAACTGATTTTTTCACAAAACATCTCAACTCGTCTCAGAACAACTAGAACCACGTCCACACACGTCAACATCCATTCATGAGAATTTAAACTGATTTTTTAACAAAGATAGTCTACCACGTCTAATAACAACCAGCACCACGTCTCAAAACACTAGAACCACGTCCAAAAACGTCTACAACCATGCATGTGAATTTAAACTGATTTTTTCACAAAACATCTCAACTCGTCTCAGAACAACTACACCACGTCAAAAATGTCTACATCCATTCATGTGAATTTAAACTGATTTTTTTCACAAAGACAGTCTACCACGTCTCAGAACAACTAGCACCACGTCTCAAACAACTAGCACCACGTCCAAAAACGTCTACATCCAGACATATGAATTTAAACTTATTTTTCACACATCTCAACTCATCTCTGAACATTTAGCACCACGTCCAAAAACGTCTACATCCATTCATGTGAATTTAAAATGATTTTTTTCACAAAGAATGTCTAACACATATAAGAACAACTAGTACCACGTCTCAAAACACTAGAACCACGTCCAAAATCGTCTACAACCATGTATGTGAATTTAAACTGATTTTTTCACAAAGCATCTCAACTCGTCTCAGAACATCCAGCACCATGTCCAAAAACGTCTACATCCATTCATGTGAATTTAAACTGATTGTTTTCACAAACACAGTCTACCACGTCTAAGAACAATTAGCACCATGTCTTAAAACACTTGAACCTTGTCCAAAAACGTCTATATCCAGACATGTGAATTTAAACTGATTTTTTCACAAAACATCTCAACTCGTCTTAGAAAAACTAGAACCACGTCCTAAAATGTCTACATCCATTCATGTGAATTTAAACTGATTTTTTTCACAAAGACAGTCCACCACATCTCAAAACAACTAGCACCACGTCTCAAAACACTAGAACCACGTCCACAAATGTCTATATCCGTGCATGTGAATTTAAACTGATTTTTTCACAAAACATCTCAACTCGTCTCAGAAAAACTAGAACCACGTCAATAAACGTCTACATACATTCATGTGAATTTAAACTGGTTTTTTTCACCAAGACAGTCCACCACGTCTCAGAACAACTATCACCACATCATAAACAACTAGCACCACGTCCAAAAATGTCTACATCCAAACATGTGAATTTAAACTGATTTTTTCACACCACATCTCTACTCGTCTTAGAAAAACTAGAACCACGTCCAAAAATGTATACATCCATTCATGTGAAGTTAAACTGATTTTTTTCACAAAGACAGTCCACCACGTCTCAGAACAACAAGCACCACGTCTCAAAACACTAGAACCACGTCCACTAATGTCTATATCCATTCATGTGAATTTAAACTGATTTTTTTCACCAAGACAGACCACCACGTCTCAGAACAACTATCACCACATCATAAACAACTAGCACCACGTCCAAAAACGTCTACATCCAAACATGTGAATTTAAACTGATCTTTTCACACAACATCTCAACTCGTCTTAGAAAAACTAGAACCACGTCCAAAAATGTCTACATCCATTCATGTGAAATTAAACTGATTTTTATCACAAAGACAGTCCACCACATCTCAAAACAATTAGCACCACGTCTCAAAACACTAGAACCACGTCCACAAATGTTTATATCCGTGCATGTGATTTTAAACTGATTTTTTCACAAAACATCTCAACTCGTCTCAGAAAAACTAGAACCACGTCAATAAACGTCTACATACATTTATGTGAATTTAAACTGATTTTTTTCACCAAGAGAGTCCACCACGTCTCAGAACAACTATCACCACTTCATAAACAACTAGCACCACGTCCAAAAACGTCTACATCCAAACATGTGAATTTAAACTGATTTTTTCACACAACATCTCAACTCGTCTTAGAAAAACTAGAACCACGTCAAAAAATGTCTACATCCATTCATGTGAAGTTAAACTGATTTTTTTTCACAAAGACAGTCCACCACGTCTCAGAACAACAAGCACCACGTCTCAAAACACTAGAACCACGTCCACTAATGTCTATATCCATTCATGTGAATTTAAACTGATTTTTTCACTAAACATCTCAACTCGTCTCAGAACGACTACACCACGTCAAAAATGTCTACATCCATTCATGTGAATTTAAACTGATTTTTTTCACAAAGACAGTCTACCACGTCTCAGAACAACTAGCACCACGTCCAAAAACGTCTACATCCTGACATATGAATTTAAACATATTTTTTCACAAAACATCTCAACTCGTCCCAGAATAACTAGCACTAAGCCCAGAAACATCTACATCCATTCTTGTGAATTTAAATTGATTTTTTTCACAAAGGCAGTCTACCACGTCTCACAACAATTAGCACCACGTCTCAAAACACTAGAACCACGTCTAAAAATGTCTAAATCTAGGCATGTGAATTTAAACTGATTTTTTCACAAAACAACTCAACTCGTCTCAGAACAACTAGAACCACGTCCACAAACGTCAGCATCCATTCATGAGAATTTAAACTGATTTTTTCACAAAGATAGTCTACCATGTCTAAGAACATCTAGCACCACGTCTCAAAACACTAGAACCACGTCCAAAAACGTCTACAACCATGCATGTGAATTTAAACTGATTTTTTCACAAAACATCTCAACTCGTCTCAGAACACCTACACCACATCCAAAAATGTCTGTATCCACTCATGTGAATTTAAACTGATTTTTTTCACAAAGACAGTCTACCACGTCTCAGAACAACTAGCACCACGTCTCAAACAAATAGCACCACGTCCAAAAACGTCTACATCCAGACATATGAATTTAAACTTATTTTTTCACAAAACATCTCAACTCGTCTCTGAATATTTAGCACCACGTCCAAAAACGTCTACATCCATTCATGTGAATTTAAATTGATTTTTGTTCACAAAGTCAGTCTAACACTTCTAAGAACAAATAGTACCACGTCTCCAAATACTAGAACCACGTCCAAAATCGTCTACAACCATGCATGTGAATTTAAACTGATTTCTTCACAAAGCATCTCAACTCGTCTCAGAACATCCAACACCATGTCTAAAAACGTCTACATCCATTCACGTGAATTTAAACTGATTTTTTTCACAAACACAGTCTACCACGTCTTAGAACAAATAGCACCATGTCTTAAAACACTTGAACCTTGTCCAAAAACGTCTATATCCAGACATGTGAATTTACACTAATTTTTTCACTAAACATCTAAACTCGTCTTAGGAAAACTAGAACCACGTCCAAAAATGTCTACATCCATTCATGTGAATTTAAACTGATTTTTTTCACAAAGACAGTCCACCACATCTGAAAACAACTAGCACCACGTCTCAAAACACTAGAACCACGTCCAAAATCGTCTACAACCATGCATGTGAATTTAAACAGATTTTTTCACAAAGCATCTCAACTCGTCTCAGAACATCCAACACCATGTCGAAAAACGTCTACATCCATTCACGTGAATTTAAACTGATTTTTTTCACAAACACAGTCTACCACGTCTCAGAACAACTAGCACCACGTCTCAAACAAATAGCACCACGTCCAAAAAACGTCTACATCCAGAAATATGAATTTAAACTTATTTTTTCATAAAATATCTCAACTCGTCTCTGAACATCTAGCACCACGTCAAAAAACGTCTACATCCATTCATGTGAATTTAAATTGATTTTTTTCACAAAGACAGTCTAACACGTCTAAGAACAACTAGTACCACGTCTCAAAACACTAGAACCATGTCCAAAATCGTCTACAACCATGCATGTGACTTTAAACTGATTTTTTCACAAAGCATCTCAACTCGTCTCAGAACATCCAGCACCATGTCCAAAAACGTCTACATCCATTCATGTGAATTTAAACTGATTGTTTTCACAAACACAGTCTACCACGTCTAAGAACAATTAGCACCATGTCTTAAAACACTTGAACCTTGTCCAAAAACGTCTATATCCAGACATGTGAATTTAAACTGATTTTTTCACAAAACATCTCAACTCGTCTTAGAAAAACTAGAACCACGTCCTAAAATGTCTACATCCATTCATGTGAATTTAAACTGATTTTTTTCACAAAGACAGTCCACCACATCTCAAAACAACTAGCACCACGTCTCAAAACACTAGAACCACGTCCAAAATCGTCTACAACCATGCATGTGAATTTAAACAAATTTTTTCACAAAGCATCTCAACTCGTCTCAGAACATCCAACACCATGTCGAAAAACGTCTACATCCATTCACGTGAATTTAAACTGATTTTTTTCACAAACACAGTCTACCACGTCTCAGAACAACTAGCACCACGTCTCAAACAAATAGCACCACGTCCAAAAAACGTCTACATCCAGACATATGAATTTAAACTTATTTTTTCATAAAATATCTCAACTCGTCTCTGAACATCTAGCACCACGTCAAAAAACGTCTACATCCATTCATGTGAATTTAAATTGATTTTTTTCACAAAGACAGTCTAACACGTCTAAGAACAACTAGTACCACGTCTCAAAACACTAGAACCATGTCCAAAATCGTCTACAACCATGCATGTGACTTTAAACTGATTTTTTCACAAAGCATCTCAACTCGTCTCAGAACATCCAGCACCATGTCCAAAAACGTCTACATCCATTCACGTGAATTTAAACTGATTTTTTTCACAAACACAGTCTACCACGTCTAAGAACAATTAGCACCATGTCTTAAAACACTTGAACCTTGTCCAAAAACGTCTATATCCAGACATGTGAATTTAAACTGATTTTTTTACAAAACATCTCAACTCGTCTTAGAAAAACTAGAACCACGTCCAAAAATGTCTACATCCATTCATGTGAATTTAAACTGATTTTTTTCACAAAGACAGTCCACCACATATCAAAACAACTAGCACCACGTCTCAAAACACTAGAACCACGTCCACAAATGTCTATATCCGTGCATGTGAATTTAAACTGATTTTTTCACAAAACATCTCAAATCGTCTCAGAAAACTAGAACCACGTCAATAAACGTCTACATACATTCATGTGAATTTAAACTGATTTTTTTCACCAAGACAGTCCACCACGTCTCAGAACAACTATCACCACATCATAAACAACTAGCACCACGTCCAAAAACGTCTACATCCAAACATGTGAATTTAAACTGATTTTTTCACACAACATCTCAACTCGTCTTAGAAAAACTAGAACCACGTCCAAAAATGTCTACATCCATTCATGTGAAGTTAAACTGATTTTTTTCACAAAGACAGTCCACCACATCTCAAAACAACTAGCACCACGTCTCAAAACACTAGAACCACGTCCACAAATGTCTATATCCGTGCATGTGAATTAAAACTGATTTTTTCACAAAACATCTCAACTCGTCTCAGAAAAACTAGACCCACGTCAATAAACGTCTACATACATTCATGTGAATTTAAACTGATTTTTTTCACCAAGACAGTCCACCACGTCTCAGAACAACTATCACCACATCATAAACAACTAGCACCACGTTCAATAAACGTCTACATTCAAACATGTGAATTTAAACTGATTTTTTCACACAACATCCCAACTCGTCTTAGAAAAACTAGAACCACGTCCAAATATGTATACATCCATTCATGTGAAGTTAAACTGATTTTTTTCACAAAGACAGTCCACCACGTCTCAGAACAACAAGCACCACGTCTCAAAACACTAGAACCACGTCCACAAATGTCTATATCCATGCATGTTAATTTAAACTGATTTTTTCACAAAACATCTCAACTCGTCTCAGAACAACTACACCACGTCCAAAAATGTCTACATCCATTCACGTGAATTTAAACTGATTTTTTTCACCAAGATAGTCTACCACGTCTCAGAACAACTAGCACCACCTCTCAAACAACTAGCACCACGCCCAAAAACGTCTACATCCAGACATATGAATTTAAACATATTTTTTCACAAAACATCTCAACTCGTCCAAGAATAACTAGCACTAAGTCCAGAAACATCTACATCCATTTTTGTGAATTTAAATTGATTTTTTTTCACAAAGGCAGTCTACCACGTCTCACAACAATTAGCATCACATCTCAAAACACTAGAACCACGTCCAAAATCGTCTACAACCATGCATGTGAATTTAAACTGATTTTTTCACAAAGCATCTCAACTCGTCTCAGAACATCCAACACCATGTCGAAAAACGTCTACATCCATTCACGTGAATTTAAACTGAATTTTTTCACAAACACAGTCTACCACGTCTAAGAACAATTAGCACCATCTCTTAAAACACTTGAACCTTGTCCAAAAACGTCTATATCCAGACCTGTGAATTTAAACTGATTTTTTCACAAAACATCTCAACTCGTCTTAGAAAAACTAGAACCACGTCCAAAAATGTCTACATCCATTTATGTGAATTTAAACTGATTTTTTTCACAAAGACAGTCTACCACATCTCAAAACAACTAGCACCACGTCTCAAAACACTAGAACCACGTCCACAAATGTCTGTATCCGTGCATGTGAATTTAAACTTATTTTTTCACAAAACATCTCAACTCGTCTCAGAACAACTACACCACGTCCAAAAATGTCTACATCCATTCATGTGAATTTCAACTGATTTTTTTTCACAAAGACAGTTCACCACGTATCAGAACAACTAGCACCACGTCTCAAAACACTAGAACCACGTCCAAAAAAGTTTACATCCATTCATGTGAATTTAAACTGATTTTTTTCACAAAAACAGTCTACCATGTCTTAGAAAAACTAGCACCACATCTCAAAACACTATAACAACGTCTAAAAACGCCAACATCCAGACATGCGAATTTAAACTGATATTTTCACAAAACATCTCAACTCATTTCAGAACAACTAGAACCACGTCCAAAAACATCTACATCCATTCATGTGAATTTAAACTTATTTTTTTCACAAAGACAGTGTACCACGTCTCGGAACAACGAGCACCACGTCTCAAAACACTAGTACCTCGTCCAAAAAAGTTTACATCCAGACATGTGAATTTAAACAGATTTTTTCACAAAACATCTCAACTCGTCTCAGAACAACTAGAACCACGTCCAAAAATGTCTATATTCATTCATGTGAATTTAAACAGATTTTTTCACAAAACATCTCAGCTTGTCTTAGAAAAACTAGAACCACAACCAAAAACGTCTACATACATTCATTTGAATTTAAAATGATTTTTTTCACGAAAACAGTCCACCACGTCTCAGAATAACTAGCACCACGTCTCAAAACACTATAACAACGTCTAAAAACGTCTACATCCAGATATGTGAAATTAAACTGATATTTTCACAAAACATCTCAACTCATTTCATAACAACTAGAACCACGTCCAAAAACATCTACATCCATTCATGTGAATTTAAACTGATTATTTTAACAAAGACAGTCTACCACGTCTCGGAACAACAAGCACCGCGTCTCAAAAAACTAGAATGTCGTCCAAAAAAGTTTACATCCAGATATGTGAATTTAAACAGATTTTTTCACAAAACATCTCAACTCGTCTCAGAACAACGAGAACCACGTCAAAAAATGTCTCCATCCATTCATGTGAATTTAAACTGATTTTTGTCACGAAGAATGTCTACCACGTCTCAGAACAACAAGCACCACGTCTCAAAACACTAGAACCACATCCAAAAACCTCTACATCCAGACATGTGAATTTAAACTGACTTTTTCACAAAACATCTCAACTTGTCTTAGAAAAACTAGAACCACATCCAAAAACGTCTACATCCATTCATTTGAATTTAAACTGATTTTTTTCACGAAGACAGTCCACCACGGCTCAAAACAACTAGCATCACGTCTCAAAACACTATAACAACGTCTAAAAACGTCTACATCCAGACATGTGAAATTAAACTGATATTTTTACAAAACATCTCAACTCATTTCAGAACAACTAGAACCACGTCCAAAAACATCTACATCCATTCATGTGAATTTAAACTGATTATTTTAACAAAGACAGTCTACCACGTCTCGGAACAACAAGCACCGAGTCTCAAAACACTAGAATGTCGTCCAAAAAAGTTTACATCCAGATATGTGAATTTAAACAGATTTTTTCACAAAACATCTCAACTCGTCTCAGAACAACGAGAACCACGTCAAAAAATGTCTACATCCATTCATGTGAATTTAAACTAATTTTTTTCACAAAGAATGTCTACCACGTCTCAGAACAACAAGCACCACGTCTCAAAACACTAGAACCACGTCCAAAAACCTCTACATCCAGACATGTGAATTTAAACTGATTTTTTCACAAAACATCTCAACTTGTCTTAGAAAAACTAGAACCACATCCAAAAACGTCTACATACATTCATTTGAATTTAAAATGATTTTTTTCACGAAAACAGTCCACCACGTCTCAGAACAACTAGCACCACGTCTCAAAACACTATAACAACGTCTAAAAACGTCTACATCCAGATATGTGAAATTAAATTGATATTTTCACAAAACATCTCAACTCATTTTAGAACAACTAGAACCACGTCCAAAAACATCTACATCCATTCATGTGAATTTAAACTGATTATTTTAACAAAGACAGTCTACCACGTCTCGGAACAACAAGCACCGCGTCTCAAAAAACTAGAATGTCGTCCAAAAAAGTTTACATCCAGATATGTGAATTTAAACAGATTTTTTCACAAAACATCTCAACTCGTCTCAGAACAACGATAACCACGTCAAAAAATGTCTGCATCCATTCATGTGAATTTAAACTGATTTTTTTCACGAAGAATGTCTACCACGTCTCAGAACAACAAGCACCACGTCTCAAAACACTAGAACCACATCCAAAAACCTCTACATCCAGACATGTGAATTTAAACAGATTTTTTCACAAAACATCTCAACTCGTCTCAGAAAAACTAGACCCACGTCAATAAACGTCTGCATACATTCATGTGAATTTAAACTGATTTTTTTCACCAAGACAGTCCACCACGTCTCAGAACAACTATCACCACATCATAAACAACTAGCACCACGTTCAATAAACGTCTACATCCAAACATGTGAATTTAAACTGATTTTTTCACACAACATCCCAACTCGTCTTAGAAAAACTAGAACCACGTCCAAATATGTATACATCCATTCATGTGAAGTTAAACTGATTTTTTTCACAAAGACAGTCCACCACGTCTCAGAACAACAAGCACCACGTCTCAAAACACTAGAACCACGTCCACAAATGTCTATATCCATGCATGTTAATTTAAACTGATTTTTTCACAAAACATCTCAACTCGTCTCAGAACAACTACACCACGTCCAAAAATGTCTACATCCATTCACGTGAATTTAAACTGATTTTTTTCACCAAGATAGTCTACCACGTCTCAGAACAACTAGCACCACCTCTCAAACAACTAGCACCACGCCCAAAAACGTCTACATCCAGACATATGAATTTAAACATATTTTTTCACAAAACATCTCAACTCGTCCAAGAATAACTAGCACTAAGTCCAGAAACATCTACATCCATTTTTGTGAATTTAAATTGATTTTTTTTCACAAAGGCAGTCTACCACGTCTCACAACAATTAGCACCACGTCTCAAAACACTAGAACCACGTCCAAAATCGTCTACAACCATGCATGTGAATTTAAACTGATTTTTTCACAAAGCATCTCAACTCGTCTCAGAACATCCAACACCATGTCGAAAAATGTCTACATCCATTCACGTGAATTTAAACTGAATTTTTTCACAAACACAGTCTACCACGTCTAAGAACAATTAGCACCATCTCGTAAAACACTTGAACCTTGTCCAAAAACGTCTATATCCAGACCTGTGAATTTAAACTGATTTTTTCACAAAACATCTCAACTCGTCTTAGAAAAACTAGAACCACGTCCAAAAATGTCTACATCCATTTATGTGAATTTAAACTGATTTTTTTCACAAAGACAGTCCACCACATCTCAAAACAACTAGCACCACGTCTCAAAACACTAGAACCACGTCCACAAATGTCTGTATCCGTGCATGTGAATTTAAACTTATTTTTTCACAAAACATCTCAACTCGTCTCAGAACAACTACACCACGTCCAAAAATGTCTACATCCATTCATGTGAATTTCAACTGATTTTTTTTCACAAAGACAGTTCACCACGTATCAGAACAACTAGCACCACGTCTCAAAACACTAGAACCACGTCCAAAAAAGTTTACATCCATTCATGTGAATTTAAACTGATTTTTTTCACAAAAACAGTCTACCATGTCTTAGAAAAACTAGCACCACATCTCAAAACACTATAACAACGTCTAAAAACGCCAACATCCAGACATGCGAATTTAAACTGATATTTTCACAAAACATCTCAACTCATTTCAGAACAACTAGAACCACGTCCAAAAACATCTACATCCATTCATGTGAATTTAAACTTATTTTTTTCACAAAGACAGTGTACCACGTCTCGGAACAACGAGCACCACGTCTCAAAACACTAGTACCTCGTCCAAAAAAGTTTACATCCAGACATGTGAATTTAAACAGATTTTTTCACAAAACATCTCAACTCGTCTCAGAACAACTAGAACCACGTCCAAAAATGTCTATATTCATTCATGTGAATTTAAACAGATTTTTTCACAAAACATCTCAGCTCATCTCAGAACAACGAGAACCACGTCAAAAAATGTCTACATCCATTCAAGTGAATTTAAACTAATTTTTTTCACAAAGAATGTCTACCACGTCTCAGAACAACAAGCACCACGTCTCAAAACACTAGAACCACGTCCAAAAACCTCTACATCCAGACATGTGAATTTAAACTGATTTTTTCACAAAACATCTCAACTTGTCTTAGAAAAACTAGAACCACATCCAAAAACGTCTACATACATTCATTTGAATTTAAAATGATTTTTTTCACGAAAACAGTCCACCACGTCTCAGAATAACTAGCACCACGTCTCAAAACACTATAACAACGTCTAAAAACGTCTACATCCAGATATGTGAAATTAAACTGATATTTTCACACAACATCTCAACTCATTTCATAACAACTAGAACCACGTCCAAAAACATCTACATCCATTCATGTGAATTTAAACTGATTATTTTAACAAAGACAGTCTACCACGTCTCGGAACAACAAGCACCGCGTCTCAAAAAACTAGAATGTCGTCCAAAAAAGTTTACATCCAGATATGTGAATTTAAACAGATTTTTTCACAAAACATCTCAACTCGTCTCAGAACAACGATAACCACGTCAAAAAATGTCTCCATCCATTCATGTGAATTTAAACTGATTTTTTTCACGAAGAATGTCTACCACGTCTCAGAACAACAAGCACCACGTCTCAAAACACTAGAACCACATCCAAAAACCTCTACATCCAGACATGTGAATTTAAACTGATTTTTTCACAAAACATCTCAACTTGTCTTAGAAAAACTAGAACCACATCCAAAAACGTCTACATCCATTCATTTGAATTTAAACTGATTTTTTTCACGAAGACAGTCCACCACGTCTCAAAACAACTAGCATCACGTCTCAAAACACTATAACAACGTCTAAAAACGCCAACATCCAGACATGCGAATTTAAACTGATATTTTCACAAAACATCTCAACTCATTTCAGAACAACTAGAACCACGTCCAAAAACATCTACATCCATTCATGTGAATTTAAACTTATTTTTTTCACAAAGACAGTGTACCACGTCTCGGAACAACGAGCACCACGTCTCAAAACACTAGTACCTCGTCCAAAAAAGTTTACATCCAGACATGTGAATTTAAACAGATTTTTTCACAAAACATCTCAACTCGTCTCAGAACAACTAGAACCACGTCCAAAAATGTCTATATTCATTCATGTGAATTTAAACAGATTTTTTCACAAAACATCTCAGCTCATCTCAGAACAACGAGAACCACGTCAAAAAATGTCTACATCCATTCAAGTGAATTTAAACTAATTTTTTTCACAAAGAATGTCTACCACGTCTCAGAACAACAAGCACCACGTCTCAAAACACTAGAACCACGTCCAAAAACCTCTACATCCAGACATGTGAATTTAAACTGATTTTTTCACAAAACATCTCAACTTGTCTTAGAAAAACTAGAACCACATCCAAAAACGTCTACATACATTCATTTGAATTTAAAATGATTTTTTTCACGAAAACAGTCCACCACGTCTCAGAATAACTAGCACCACGTCTCAAAATACTATAACAACGTCTACATCCAGATATGTGAAATTAAACTGATATTTTCACAAAACATCTCAACTCATTTCATAACAACTAGAACCACGTCCAAAAACATCTACATCCATTCATGTGAATTTAAACTGATTATTTTAACAAAGACAGTCTACCACGTCTCGGAACAACAAGCACCGCGTCTCAAAAACCTAGAATGTCGTCCAAAAAAGTTTACATCCAGATATGTGAATTTAAACAGATTTTTTCACAAAACATCTCAACTCGTCTCAGAACAACGATAACCACGTCAAAAAATGTCTCCATCCATTCATGTGAATTTAAACTGATTTTTTTCACGAAGAATGTCTACCACGTCTCAGAACAACAAGCACCACGTCTCAAAACACTAGAACCACATCCAAAAACCTCTACATCCAGACATGTGAATTTAAACTGATTTTTTCACAAAACATCTCAACTTGTCTTAGAAAAACTAGAACCACATCCAAAAACGTCTACATCCATTCATTTGAATTTAAACTGATTTTTTTCACGAAGACAGTCCACCACGTCTCAAAACAACTAGCATCACGTCTCAAAACACTATAACAACGTCTAAAAACGTCTACATCCAGACATGTGAAATTAAACTGATATTTTCACAAAACATCTCAACTCATTTCAGAACAACTAGAACCACGTCCAAAAACATCTACATCCATTCATGTGAATTTAAACTGATTATTTTAACAAAGACAGTCTACCACGTCTCGGAACAACAAGCACCGAGTCTCAAAACACTAGAATGTCGTCCAAAAAAGTTTACATCCAGATATGTGAATTTAAACAGATTTTTTCACAAAACATCTCAACTCGTCTCAGAACAACTGGAACCACGTCCAAAAATGTCTATATTCATTCATGTGAATTTAAACAGATTTTTTCACAAAACATCTCAGCTCATCTCAGAACAACGAGAACCACGTCAAAAAATGTCTACATCCATTCATGTGAATTTAAACTAATTTTTTTCACAAAGAATGTCTACCACGTCTCAGAACAACAAGCACCACGTCTCAAAACACTAGAACCACGTCCAAAAACCTCTACATCCAGACATGTGAATTTAAACTGATTTTTTCACAAAATATCTCAACTTGTCTTAGAAAAACTAGAACCACATCCAAAAACGTCTACATACATTCATTTGAATTTAAAATGATTTTTTTCACGAAAACAGTCCACCACGTCTCAGAACAACTAGCACCACGTCTTAAAACAATATAACAACGTCTAAAAACGTCTACATCCAGATATGTGAAATTAAATTGATATTTTCACAAAACATCTCAACTCATTTCAGAACAACTAGAACCACGTCCAAAAACATCTACATCCATTCATGTGAATTTAAACTGATTATTTTAACAAAGACAGTCTACCACGTCTCGGAACAACAAGCACCGCGTCTCAAAAAACTAGAATGTCGTCCAAAAAAGTTTACATCCAGATATGTGAATTTAAACAGATTTTTTCACAAAACATCTCAACTCGTCTCAGAACAACGATAACCACGTCAAAAAATGTCTGCATCCATTCATGTGAATTTAAACTGATTTTTTTCACGAAGAATGTCTACCACGTCTCAGAACAACAAGCACCACGTCTCAAAACACTAGAACCACATCCAAAAACCTCTACATCCAGACATGTGAATTTAAACTGATTTTTTCACAAAACATCTCAACTTGTCTTAGAAAAACTAGAACCACATCCAAAAACGTCTACATCCATTCATTTGAATTTAAACTGATTTTTTTCACGAAGACAGTCCACCACGTCTCAAAACAACTAGCACCACGTCTCAAAACACTATAACAACGTCTAAAAACGTCTACATCCAGACATGTGAAATTAAACTGATATTTTCACAAAACATCTCAACTCATTTCAGAACAACTAGAACCACGTCCAAAAACATCTACATCCATTCATGTGAATTTAAACTGATTATTTTAACAAAGACAGTCTACCACGTCTCGGAACAACAAGCACCGAGTCTCAAAACACTAGAATGTCGTCCAAAAAAGTTTACATCCAGATATGTGAATTTAAACAGATTTTTTCACAAAACATCTCAACTCGTCTCAGAACAACTAGAACCACGTCCAAAAATGTCTATATTCATTCATGTGAATTTAAACAGATTTTTTCACAAAACATCTCAGCTCATCTCAGAACAACGAGAACCACGTCAAAAAATGTCTACATCCATTCATGTGAATTTAAACTAATTTTTTTCACAAAGAATGTCTACCACGTCTCAGAACAACAAGCACCACGTCTCAAAACACTAGAACCACGTCCAAAAACCTCTACATCCAGACATGTGAATTTAAACTGATTTTTTCACAAAACATCTCAACTTGTCTTAGAAAAACTAGAACCACATCCAAAAACGTCTACATACATTCATTTGAATTTAAAATGATTTTTTTCACGAAAACAGTCCACCACGTCTCAGAACAACTAGCACCACGTCTCAAAACACTATAACAACGTCTAAAAACGTCTACATCCAGATATGTGAAATTAAACTGATATTTTCACAAAACATCTCAACTCATTTCAGAACAACTAGAACCACGTCCAAAAACATCTAAATCCATTCATGTGAATTTAAACTGATTATTTTAACAAAGACAGTCTACCACGTCTCGGAACAACAAGCACCGCGTCTCAAAAAACTAGAATGTCATCCAAAAAAGTTTACATCCAGATATGTGAATTTAAACAGATTTTTTCACAAAACATCTCAACTCGTCTCAGAACAACGATAACCACGTCAAAAAATGTCTGCATCCATTCATGTGAATTTAAACTGATTTTTTTCACGAAGAATGTCTACCACGTCTCAGAACAACAAGCACCACGTCTCAAAACACTAGAACCACGTCCAAAAACCTCTACATCCAGACATGTGAATTTAAACTGATTTTTTCACAAAACATCTCAACTTGTCTTAGAAAAACTAGAACCACATCCAAAAACGTCTACATCCATTCATTTGAATTTAAACTGATTTTTTTCATGAAGACAGTCCACCACGTCTCAAAACAACTAGCACCACGTCTCAAAACACTATAACAACGTCTAAAAACGTCTACATCCAGACATGTGAAATTAAACTGATATTTTCACAAAACATCTCAACTCTTTTCAGAACAACTAGAACCACGTCCAAAAACATCTACATCCATTCATGTGAATTTAAACTGATTATTTTAACAAAGACAGTCTACCACGTCTCGGAACAACAAGCACCGAGTCTCAAAACACTAGAATGTCGTCCAAAAAAGTTTACATCCAGATATGTGAATTTAAACAGATTTTTTCACAAAACATCTCAACTCGTCTCAGAACAACTAGAACCACGTCCAAAAAGCTCTACATCCAGACATGTGAATTTAAACAGATTTTTTCACAAAACATCTCAACTCGTCATAGAAAAACTAGAACCACGTCCAAAAAAGTCTACATCCATTCATTTGAATTTAAACTGATTTTTTTCACAAAGACAGTCCATCACGTCTTAGAACAACTAGCACCACGTCTCAAAACACTACAACCACGTCCACAAACCTCTACATCCAGACATGTGAATTTAAACTGATTTTTTCACAAAACATCTCAACTCCTCTCAGAACAAATACACCAAGTCCAAAAATGTCTACATCCATTAATGTGAATTTAAACTGATTTTTTTCCCAAAGACAGTCTACCACGTCTCAGAACAACTAGCACCACGTTTCAAACAACTAGTACCACGTCCAAAAACGTCTACATCCAGACATATGAATTTAAACATATTTTTTCACAAAACATCTCAACTCGTCTCTGAACAATTAGCACCACGTCCAAAAACGTCTACATCCAATCGTGTGAATTTAAACTGATTTTTTTCACAAACACAGTCTACCACGTCTCAAAACAACTAGTACCACGTCTCAAAACACTAGAACCACGTCCAAAAAATGTCTACTTTCAGACATGTGAATTTAAACTGATTTTTTCACAAAACATCTCAACTCGTCTTAGATTAACTAGCATTATGTCGAAAAACATCTACATCATTCATATGAATTTAAACTATTTTTTTCACAAAGGCAGTCTACCTCGTCTCACAACAACGAGCACCACGTATCAAAACACTAGAACCACGTCTAAAAATGACTAAATCTAGGCCTGTGAATTTAAACTTATTTTTTCACAAAACATCTCAACTCGTCTCAGAAAAACTAGAACCACATCCAAAAACGTCTGTATCCATTCATGTGAATTTAAACTGATTTTTTTCACAAAAACAATATACCACGTCTCACAACAACAACCACCACGTCTCAAAACACTAGACTACGTGTAAAAATGTCTAAATCTAGGCATGTGAATTTAAACTGATTTTTTTCACAAAGACAATCCACCACGTCTCAGAATAACTATCACCATGTCTCACACAACTAGCACCACGTCCAAAAACGTCTACATCCAAACATGTGAATTTAAACTGATTTTTTCACAAAACGTCTGAACTCGTCTCATGATGACTAGCACCACGTCCAAAAACGTCTGAGGTGGACAGAAATGTGCATCAACTCTCATCTAAGGGTTTTGATAAGATAAAACAAATAAAACGGCTATACAATTCTTATAAATGATCATGATCGCATATCTAAGAGTTGTCATGATCTCATATCTAAGAGTTGTAATGAGATAAAACAAATAAAATGACCATTCAACTACTAGAAATGTTCATTATCTCTTATCTAAGGGTTTTGTGAAGATAAAATAATTAAAATAAGCATATAACTCTTAGAAATGTATGATCTTATAAGTAGGTGCTATAATAAGATTAAACAAATAAAATGGCCATACAACTATTAGAAATAGTTTTTTGCAGAAATTATATCCTGTACCATGCATGTAAATTTAAACTGATTTTTTTTCACAAAGATAGTCCACCACGTATCAGAACAACTAGCACTACATCTCAAAACACTAGAACCACGTCCAAAATCGTCTACAACCATGCATGTGAATTTAAACTGATTTTTTCACAAAGCATCTCAACTCGTCTAAGAACATCCAGAACCATGTCCAAAAACGTCTACATCTATTCACGTGAATTTAAACTGATTTTTTTCACAAACACAGTCTACCACGTCTAAGAACAATTAGCACCATGTCTTTAAACACTTGAACCTTGTCTAAAAACGTCTATATCCAGACATGTGAATTTAAACTGATTTTTTCACAGAACATCTCAACTCGTCTTAGAAAAACTAGAACCACGTCCAAAAATGTCTACATCCATTCATGTGAATTTAAACTGATTTTTTTCACAAAGACAGTCCACCACATCTCAAAACAACTAGCACCACGTCTCAAAACACTAGAACCACGTCCACAAATGTCTATATCGGTGCATGTGAATTTAAACTTATTTTTTCACAAAACATCTCAACTCATCTCATAACAACTACACCACGTCCAAAAATGTCTACATCCCTTCATGTGAATTTAAACTGATTTTTTTTCACAAATACAGTCCACCACGTATCAGAACAACTAGCACCACGTCTCAAAACACTAGAACCACGTCTAAAAATGTCTAAATCTAGGCATCTGAATTTAAACAGATCTTTTCACAAAACATCTCAACTCGTCTCAGAAAAACTAGAACCACGTCAATAAACGTCTACATATATTCATGTGAATTTAAACATATTTTTTTCACCAAGACAGTCCACCACGTCTCAGAACAATTAGCACCACGTCTCAAAACACTAAAACCACGTCTAAAAATGTCTAAATCTAGGCATGTGAATTTAAACTGATTTTTTCACAAAACATCTCAACTCGTCTCAGAACAACTAGAACCACGTCCACAAACGTCAACATCCATTCATGAGAATTTAAACTGATTTTTTAACAAAGATAGTCTACCACGTCTAATAACAACAAGCACCACGTCTCAAAACACTAGAACCACGTCCAGAAACGTCTACAACCATGCATGTGAATTTAAACTGATTTTTTCACAAAACATCTCAACTCGTCTCAGAACAACTACACCACGTCAAAAATGTCTACATCCATTCATGTGAATTTAAACTGATTTTTTTGACAAAGACAGTCTACCACGTCTCAGAACAACTAGCACCACGTGCAAACAACTAGTACCACGTCCAAAAACGTCTACATCCAGACATATGAATTTAAACTTATTTTTTCACAAAACATCTCAACTCGTCTCTGAACAATTAGCACCACGTCCAAAAACGTCTACATCCAATCGTGTGAATTTAAACTGATTTTTTTCACAAACACAGTCTACCACGTCTCAAAACAACTAGTACCACGTCTCAAAACACTAGAACCACGTCCAAAAAATGTCTACTTTCAGACATGTGAATTTAAACTGATTTTTTCACAAAACATCTCAACTCGTCTTAGATTAACTAGCATTATGTCGAAAAACATCTACATCATTCATATGAATTTAAACTATTTTTTTCACAAAGGCAGTCTACCTCGTCTCACAACAACGAGCACCACGTATCAAAACACTAAAACCACGTCTAAAAATGACTAAATCTAGGCCTGTGAATTTAAACTTATTTTTTCACAAAACATCTCAACTCGTCTCAGAAAACCTAGAACCACATCCAAAAACGTCTGTATCCATTCATGTGAATTTAAACTGATTTTTTTCACAAAAACAATATACCACGTCTCACAACAACAACCACCACGTCTCAAAACACTAGACTACGTGTAAAAATGTCTAAATCTAGGCATGTGAATTTAAACTGATTTTTTTCACAAAGACAATCCACCACGTCTCAGAATAACTATCACCATGTCTCACACAACTAGCACCACGTCCAAAAACGTCTACATCCAAACATGTGAATTTAAACTGATTTTTTCACAAAACGTCTGAACTCGTCTCATGATGACTAGCACCACGTCTAAAAACGTCTGAGGTGGACAGAAATGTGCATCAACTCTCATCTAAGGGTTTGATAAGATAAAACAAATAAAACGGCTATACAATTCTTATAAATGATCATGATCGCATATCTAAGAGTTGTCATGATCTCATATCTAAGAGTTGTAATGAGATAAAACAAATAAAATGACCATTCAACTACTAGAAATGTTCATTATCTCTTATCTAAGGGTTTTGTGAAGATAAAATAATTAAAATAAGCATATAACTCTTAGAAATGTATGATCTTATAAGTAGGTGCTATAATAAGATTAAACAAATAAAATGGCCATACAACTATTAGAAATAGTTTTTTGCAGAAATTATATCCTGTACCATGCATGTAAATTTAAACTGATTTTTTTTCACAAAGATAGTCCACCACGTATCAGAACAACTAGCACTACATCTCAAAACACTAGAACCACGTCCAAAATCGTCTACAACCATGCATGTGAATTTAAACTGATTTTTTCACAAAGCATCTCAACTCGTCTAAGAACATCCAGAACCATGTCCAAAAACGTCTACATCTATTCACGTGAATTTAAACTGATTTTTTTCACAAACACAGTCTACCACGTCTAAGAACAATTAGCACCATGTCTTTAAACACTTGAACCTTGTCTAAAAACGTCTATATCCAGACATGTGAATTTAAACTGATTTTTTCACAGAACATCTCAACTCGTCTTAGAAAAACTAGAACCACGTCCAAAAATGTCTACATCCATTCATGTGAATTTAAACTGATTTTTTTCACAAAGACAGTCCACCACATCTCAAAACAACTAGCACCACGTCTCAAAACACTAGAACCACGTCCACAAATGTCTATATCGGTGCATGTGAATTTAAACTTATTTTTTCACAAAACATCTCAACTCATCTCATAACAACTACACCACGTCCAAAAATGTCTACATCCCTTCATGTGAATTTAAACTGATTTTTTTTCACAAATACAGTCCACCACGTATCAGAACAACTAGCACCACGTCTCAAAACACTAGAACCACGTCTAAAAATGTCTAAATCTAGGCATCTGAATTTAAACTGATCTTTTCACAAAACATCTCAACTCGTCTCAGAAAAACTAGAACCACGTCAATAAACGTCTACATATATTCTTGTGAATTTAAACATATTTTTTTCACCAAGACAGTCCACCACGTCTCAGAACAATTAGCACCACGTCTCAAAACACTAAAACCACGTCTAAAAATGTCTAAATCTAGGCATGTGAATTTAAACTGATTTTTTCACAAAACATCTCAACTCGTCTCAGAACAACTAGAACCACGTCCACAAACGTCAACATCCATTCATGAGAATTTAAACTGATTTTTTAACAAAGATAGTCTACCACGTCTAATAACAACAAGCACCACGTCTCAAAACACTAGAACCACGTCCAGAAACGTCTACAACCATGCATGTGAATTTAAACTGATTTTTTCACAAAACATCTCAACTCGTCTCAGAACAACTACACCACGTCAAAAATGTCTACATCCATTCATGTGAATTTAAACTGATTTTTTTGACAAAGACAGTCTACCACGTCTCAGAACAACTAGCACCACGTGCAAACAACTAGTACCACGTCCAAAAACGTCTACATCCAGACATATGAATTTAAACTTATTTTTTCACAAAACATCTCAACTCGTCTCTGAACAATTAGCACCACGTCCAAAAACGTCTACATCCAATCGTGTGAATTTAAACTGATTTTTTTCACAAACACAGTCTACCACGTCTCAAAACAACTAGTACCACGTCTCAAAACACTAGAACCACGTCCAAAAAATGTCTACTTTCAGACATGTGAATTTAAACTGATTTTTTCACAAAACATCTCAACTCGTCTTAGATTAACTAGCATTATGTCGAAAAACATCTACATCATTCATATGAATTTAAACTATTTTTTTCACAATGGCAGTCTACCTCGTCTCACAACAACGAGCACCACGTATCAAAACACTAGAACCACGTCTAAAAATGACTAAATCTAGGCCTGTGAATTTAAACTTATTTTTTCACAAAACATCTCAACTCGTCTCAGAAAAACTAGAACCACATCCAAAAACGTCTATATCCATTCATGTGAATTTAAACTGATTTTTTTCACAAAAACAATATACCACGTCTCACAACAACAACCACCACGTCTCAAAACACTAGAACTACGTGTAAAAATGTCTAAATCTAGGCATGTGAATTTAAACTGATTTTTTTCACAACGACAATCCACCACGTCTCAGAATAACTATCACCACGTCTCAAACAACTAGCACCACGTCCAAAAACGTCTACATCCAAACATGTGAATTTAAACAACGTCTTAACTCGTCTCATGATGACTAGCACCATGTCCAAAAACGTCTAAGGTGGACAGAAATGTGCATCAACTCTCATCTAAGGGTTTTGATAAGATAAAACAAATAAAACGGCTATACAATTCTTATAAATGATCATGATCGCATATCTAAGAGTTGTCATGATCTCATATCTAAGAGTTGTAATGAGATAAAACAAATAAAATGACCATTCAACTACTAGAAATGTTCATTATCTCTTATCTAAGGGTTTTGTGAAGATAAAATAATTAAAATAAGCATATAACTCTTAGAAATGTATGATCTTATAAGTAGGTGCTATAATAAGATTAAACAAATAAAATGGCCATACAACTATTAGAAATAGTTTTTTGCAGAAATTATATCCTGTACCATGCATGTAAATTTAAACTGATTTTTTTTCACAAAGATAGTCCACCACGTATCAGAACAACTAGCACTACATCTCAAAACACTATAACCACGTCCAAAAACGTCTATATCCATGCATTTGTATTTAAACAAATTTCTTCACAAAACGTCTCAACTCGTCTCAGAACAACTAGAACCACGTCCACAAACGTCAACATCCATTCATGAGAATTTAAACTGATTTTTTCACAAAGATAGTCTACCACGTCTAAGAACAACTAGCACCACGTCTCAAAACACTAGAACCACGTCCAAAAACGTCTACAACCATGCATGTGAATTTAAACTGATTTTTTCACAAAAAATCTCAACTCGTCTCAGAACAACTACACCACGTCCAAAAATGTCTACATCCATTCATGTGAATTTAAACTTATTTTTTTCACAAAGACAGACTACCACGTCTCAAAACAACTAGCACCACGTCTCAAACAACTAGCATCACGTCCAAAAATGTCTACATCCAGACATATGAATTTAAACTTATTTTTTCACAAAACATCTCAACTCGTCTCTGAACATTTAGCACCACGTCCAAAAACGTCTACATCCATTCATGTGAATTTAAATTAATTTTTTTCACAAAGACAGTCTAACACGTCTAAGAACAACTAGTACCACGTCTCAAAACACTAGAACCACGTCCAAAATCGTCTACAACCATGCATGTGAATTTAAACTGATTTTTTCACAAAGCATCTCAACTCGTCTAAGAACATCCAGCACCATGTCCAAAAACGTCTACATCTATTCACGTGAATTTAAACTGATTTTTTTCACAAACACAGTCTACCACGTCTAAGAACAATTAGCACCATGTCTTTAAACACTTGAACCTTGTCTAAAAACGTCTATATCCAGACATGTGAATTTAAACTGATTTTTTCACAGAACATCTCAACTCGTCTTAGAAAAACTAGAACCACGTCCAAAAATGTCTACATCCATTCATGTGAATTTAAACTGATTTTTTTCACAAAGACAGTCCACCACATCTCAAAACAACTAGCACCACGTCTCAAAACACTAGAACCACGTCCACAAATGTCTATATCGGTGCATGTGAATTTAAACTTATTTTTTCACAAAACATCTCAACTCATCTCATAACAACTACACCACGTCCAAAAATGTCTACATCCCTTCATGTGAATTTAAACTGATTTTTTTTCACAAATACAGTCCACCACGTATCAAAACAACTAGCACCACGTCTCAAAACACTAGAACCACGTCTAAAAATGTCTAAATCTAGGCATCTGAATTTAAACTGATCTTTTCACAAAACATCTCAACTCGTCTCAGAAAAACTAGAACCACGTCAATAAACGTCTACATATATTCATGTGAATTTAAACATATTTTTTTCACCAAGACAGTCCACCACGTCTCAGAACAATTAGCACCACGTCTCAAAACACTAAAACCACGTCTAAAAATGTCTAAATCTAGGCATGTGAATTTAAACTAATTTTTTCACAAAACATCTCAACTCGTCTCAGAACAACTAGAACCACGTCCACAAACGTCAACATCCATTCATGAGAATTTAAACTGATTTTTTAACAAAGATAGTCTACCACGTCTAATAACAACAAGCACCACGTCTCAAAACACTAGAACCACGTCCAGAAACGTCTACAACAATGCATGTGAATTTAAACTGATTTTTTCACAAAACATCTCAACTCGTCTCAGAACAACTACACCACGTCAAAAATGTCTACATCCATTCATGTGAATTTAAACTGATTTTTTTGACAAAGACAGTCTACCACGTCTCAGAACAACTAGCACCACGTGCAAACAACTAGTACCACGTCCAAAAACGTCTACATCCAGACATATGAATTTAAACTTATTTTTTCACAAAACATCTCAACTCGTCTCTGAACAATTAGCACCACGTCCAAAAACGTCTACATCCAATCGTGTGAATTTAAACTGATTTTTTTCACAAACACAGTCTACCACGTCTCAAAACAACTAGTACCACGTCTCAAAACACTAGAACCACGTCCAAAAAATGTCTACTTTCAGACATGTGAATTTAAACTGATTTTTTCACAAAACATCTCAACTCGTCTTAGATTAACTAGCATTATGTCGAAAAACATCTACATCATTCATATGAATTTAAACTATTTTTTTCACAAAGGCAGTCTACCTCGTCTCACAACAACGAGCACCACGTATCAAAACACTAGAACCACGTCTAAAAATGACTAAATCTAGGCCTGTGAATTTAAACTTATTTTTTCACAAAACATCTCAACTCGTCTCAGAAAAACTAGAACCACATCCAAAAACGTCTATATCCATTCATGTGAATTTAAACTGATTTTTTCACAAAAACAATATACCACGTCTCACAACAACAACCACCACGTCTCAAAACACTAGAACTACGTGTAAAAATGTCTAAATCTAGGCATGTGAATTTAAACTGATTTTTTTCACAACGACAATCCACCACGTCTCAGAATAACTATCACCACGTCTCAAACAACTAGCACCACGTCCAAAAACGTCTACATCCAAACATGTGAATTTAAACAACGTCTGAACTCGTCTCATGATGACTAGCACCATGTCCAAAAACGTCTGAGGTGGACAGAAATGTGCATCAACTCTCATCTAAGGGTTTTGATAAGATAAAACAAATAAAACGGCTATACAATTCTTATAAATGATCATGATCGCATATCTAAGAGTTGTCATGATCTCATATCTAAGAGTTGTAATGAGATAAAACAAATAAAATGACCATTCAACTACTAGAAATGTTCATTATCTCTTATCTAAGGGTTTTGTGAAGATAAAATAATTAAAATAAGCATATAACTCTTAGAAATGTATGATCTTATAAGTAGGTGCTATAATAAGATTAAACAAATAAAATGGCCATACAACTATTAGAAATAGTTTTTTGCAGAAATTATATCCTGTACCATGCATGTAAATTTAAACTGATTTTTTTTCACAAAGATAGTCCACCACGTATCAGAACAACTAGCACTACATCTCAAAACACTAGAACCACGTCCAAAAACGTCTATATCCATGCATTTGTATTTAAACAATTTTCTTCACAAAACGTCACAACTCGTCTCAGAACAACTAGAACCACGTCCACAAACGTCAACATCCATTCATGAGAATTTAAACTGATTTTTTCACAAAGATAGTCTACCACGTCTAAGAACAACTAGCACCACGTCTCAAAACACTAGAACCACGTCCAAAAACGTCTACAACCATGCATGTGAATTTAAACTGATTTTTTCACAAAAAATCTCAACTCGTCTCAGAACAACTACACCACGTCCAAAAATGTCTACATCCATTCATGTGAATTTAAACTTATTTTTTTCACAAAGACAGACTACCACGTCTCAAAACAACTAGCACCACGTCTCAAACAACTAGCACCACGTCCAAAAATGTCTACATCCAGACATATGAATTTAAACTTATTTTTTCACAAAACATCTCAACTCGTCTCTGAACATTTAGCACCACGTCCAAAAACGTCTACATCCATTCATGTGAATTTAAATTAATTTTTTTCACAAAGACAGTCTAACACGTCTAAGAACAACTAGTACCACGTCTCAAAACACTAGAACCACGTCCAAAATCGTCTACAACCATGCATGTGAATTTAAACTGATTTTTTCACAAAGCATCTCAACTCGTCTAAGAACATCCAGCACCATGTCCAAAAACGTCTACATCTATTCACGTGAATTTAAACTGATTTTTTTCACAAACACAGTCTACCACGTCTAAGAACAATTAGCACCATGTCTTTAAACACTTGAACCTTGTCTAAAAACGTCTATATCCAGACATGTGAATTTAAACTGATTTTTTCACAGAACATCTCAACTCGTCTTAGAAAAACTAGAACCACGTCCAAAAATGTCTACATCCATTCATGTGAATTTAAACTGATTTTTTTCACAAAGACAGTCCACCACATCTCAAAACAACTAGCACCACGTCTCAAAACACTAGAACCACGTCCACAAATGTCTATATCGGTGCATGTGAATTTAAACTTATTTTTTCACAAAACATCTCAACTCATCTCATAACAACTACACCACGTCCAAAAATGTCTACATCCCTTCATGTGAATTTAAACTGATTTTTTTTCACAAATACAGTCCACCACGTATCAGAACAACTAGCACCACGTCTCAAAACACTAGAACCACGTCTAAAAATGTCTAAATCTAGGCATCTGAATTTAAACTGATCTTTTCACAAAACATCTCAACTCGTCTCAGAAAAACTAGAACCACGTCAATAAACGTCTACATATATTCATGTGAATTTAAACATATTTTTTTCACCAAGACAGTCCACCACGTCTCAGAACAATTAGCACCACGTCTCAAAACACTAAAACCACGTCTAAAAATGTCTAAATCTAGGCATGTGAATTTAAACTAATTTTTTCACAAAACATCTCAACTCGTCTCAGAACAACTAGAACCACGTCCACAAACGTCAACATCCATTCATGAGAATTTAAACTGATTTTTTAACAAAGATAGTCTACCACGTCTAATAACAACAAGCACCACGTCTCAAAACACTAGAACCACGTCCAGAAACGTCTACAACCATGCATGTGAATTTAAACTGATTTTTTCACAAAACATCTCAACTCGTCTCAGAACAACTACACCACGTCAAAAATGTCTACATCCATTCATGTGAATTTAAACTGATTTTTTTGACAAAGACAGTCTACCACGTCTCAGAACAACTAGCACCACGAGTCAAACAACTAGCACCACGTCCAAAAACGTCTACATCCAGACATATGAATTTAAACTTATTTTTCACAAAATATCTCAACTCGTCTCTGAACATTTAGCACCATGTCCAAAAACGTCTACATCAATTCATGTGAATTTAAATTGATTTTTTTCACAAAGACAGTCTAACACGTATAAGAACAACTAGTACCACGTCTCAAAACACTAGAACCACGTCCAAAATCGTCTACAACCATGTATGTGAATTTAAACTGATTTTTTCACAAAGCATCTCAACTCGTCTCAGAACATCCAGCACCATGTCCAAAAACGTCTACATCCATTCACGTGAATTTAAACTGATTTTTTTCACAAACACAGTCTACCACGTCTAAGAACAATTAGCAGCATGTCTTAAAACACTTGAACCTTGTCTAAAAACGTCTATATCCAGACATGTGAATTAAACTGATTTTTTCACAAAACATCTCAACTCGTCTTAGAAAAACTAGAACGACGTCCAAAAATGTCTACATCCATTCATGTGAATTTAAACTGATTTTTTTCACAAAGACAGTCCACCACATCTAAAAACAACTAGCACCACGTCTCAAAACACTAGAACCACGTCCACAAATGTCTGTATCCGTGCATGTGAATTTAAACTTATTTTTTCACAAAACATCTCAACTTGTCTCAGAACAACTACACCACGTCCAAAAATGTCTACATCCATTCATGTGAATTTCAACTGATTTTTTTTTTCACAAAGACAGTTCACCACGTATCAGAACAACTAGCACCACGTCTCAAAACACTAGAACCACGTCTAAAAATGTCTAAATCTAGGCATCTGAATTTAAACTGATATTTTCACAAAACATCTCAACTCGTCTCAGAAAAACTAGAACCACGTCAATAAACGTCTACATATATTCATGTGAATTTAAACATATTTTTTTCACCAAGACAGTCCACCACTTCTCAGAACAATTAGCACCACGTCTCAAAACACTATAACCACGTCTAAAAATGTCTAAATCTAGGCATGTGAATTTAAACTGATTTTTTCACAAAACATCTCAACTCGTCTCAGAACAACTAGAACCACGTCCACACACGTCAACATCCATTCATGAGAATTTAAACTGATTTTTTAACAAAGATAGTCTACCACGTCTAATAACAACCAGCACCACGTCTCAAAACACTAGAACCACGTCCAAAAACGTCTACAACCATGCATGTGAATTTAAACTGATTTTTTCACAAAACATCTCAACTCGTCTCATAACAACTACACCACGTCAAAAATGTCTACATCCATTCATGTGAATTTAAACTGATTTTTTTCACAAAGACAGTCTACCAAGTCTCAGAACAACTAGCACCACGTCTCAAACAACTAGCACCACGTCCAAAAACGTCTTCATCCAGACATATGAATTTAAACTTATTTTTCACAAAACATCTCAACTCGTCTCTGAACATTTAGCACCACGTCCAAAAACATCTACATCCATTCATGTGAATTTAAATAGATTTTTTTCACAAAGACAGTCTAACACGTATAAGAACAACTAGTACCACGTCTCAAAACACTAGAACCACGTCCAAAATCGTCTACAACCATGTATGTGAATTTAAACTGATTTTTTCACAAAGCATCTCAACTCGTCTCAGAACATCCAGCACCATGTCCAAAAACGTCTACATCCATTCACGTGAATTTAAACTGATTTTTTTCACAAACACAGTCTACCACGTCTAAGAACAATTAGCACCATGTCTTAAAACACTTGAACCTTGTCCAAAAACGTCTATATCCAGACATGTGAATTTAAACTGATTTTTTCACAAAACATCTCAACTCGTCTTAGAAACACTAGAACCACGTCCAAAAATGTCTACATCCATTCATGTGAATTTAAACTGATTTTTTTCACAAAGACAGTCCACCACATCTCAAAACAACTAGCACCACGTCTCAAAACACTAGAACCACGTCCACAAATGTCTATATCCGTGCATGTGAATTTAAACTGATTTTTTCACAAAACATCTCAACTCGTCTCAGAAAAACTAGAACCACGTCAATAAACGTCTACATACATTTATGTGAATTTAAACTGATTTTTTTCACCAAGACAGTCCACCACGTCTCAGAACAACTATCACCACTTCATAAACAACTAGCACCACGTCCAAAAATGTCTACATCCAAACATGTGAATTTAAACTGATTTTTTCACACAACATCTCAACTCGTCTTAGAAAAACTAGAACCACGTCCAAAAATGTCTACATCCATTCATGTGAAGTTAAACTGATTTTTTTCACAAAGACAGTCCACCACGTCTCAGAACAACAAGCACCACGTCTCAAAACACTAGAACCACGTCCACAAATGTCTATATCCATTCATGTGAATTTAAACTGATTTTTTTACAAAACATCTCAACTCGTCTCAGAACGACTACACCACGTCAAAAATGTCTACATCCATTCATGTGAATTTAAACTGATTTTTTTCACAAAGACAGTCTACCACGTCTCAGAACAACTAGCACCACGTCCAAAAACGTCTACAACCATGCATGTGAATTTAAACTGATTTTTTCACAAAACATCTCAACTCGTCTCAGAACACCTACACCACGTCCAAAAATGTCTATATCCACTCATGTGAATATAAACTGATTTTTTTCACAAAGACAGTCTACCACGTCTCAGAACAACTAGCACCACGTCTCAAACAAATAGCACCACGTCCAAAAATGTCTACATCCAGACATATGAATTTAAACTTATTTTTTCACAAAACATCTCAACTCGTCTCTGAACATTTAGCACCACGTCCAAAAACGTCTACATCCATTCTTGTGAATTTAAATTGATGTTTTTTCAAAAAGTCAGTCTAACACGTCTAAGAACAACTAGTACCACGTCTCCAAACACTAGAACCACGTCCAAAATCGTCTACAACCATGCATGTGAATTTAAACTGATTTCTTCACAAAGCATCTCAACTCGTCTCAGAACATCCAACACCATGTCTAAAAACGTCTACATCCATTCACGTGAATTTAAACTGATTTTTTTCACAAACACAGTCTACCACGTCTAAGAACAATTAGCACCATGTCTTAAAACACTTGAACCCTGTCCAAAAACGTCTATATCCAGACATGTGAATTTACACTAATTTTTTCACAAAACATCTAAACTCGTCTTAGGAAAACTAGAACCACGTCCAAAAATGTCTACATCCATTCATGTGAATTTAAACTGATTTTTTTCACAAAGACCGTCCACCACATCTGAAAACAACTAGCACCACGTCTCAAAACACTAGAACCACGTCCAAAATCGTCTACAACCATGCATGTGAATTTAAACAGATTTTTCCACAAAGCATCTCAACTCGTCTCAGAACATCCAACACCATGTCGAAAAAAGTCTACATCCATTCACGTGAATTTAAACTGATTTTTTTCACAAACACAGTCTACCACGTCTCAGAACAACTAGCACCACGTCTAAAACAAATAGCACCACGTCCAAAAAACGTCTACATCCAGACATATGAATTTAAACTTATTTTTTCATAAAACATCTCAACTCGTCTCTGAACATCTAGCACCACGTCAAAAAACGTCTACATCCATTCATGTGAATTTAAATTGATTTTTTTCACAAAGACAGTCTAACACGTCTAAGAACAACTAGTACCACGTCTCAAAACACTAGAACCATGTCCAAAATCGTCTACAACCATGCATGTGAATTTAGACTGAGTTTTTCACAAAGCATCTCAACTCGTCTTAGAACATCCAGCACCATGTCCAAAAACGTCTACATCCATTCACGTGAATTTAAACTGATTTTTTTCACAAACACAGTCTACCACGTCTAAGAACAATTAGCACCATGTCTTAAAACACTTGAACCTTGTCCAAAAACGTCTATATCCAGACATGTGAATTTAAACTGATTTTTTCACAAAATATCTCAACTCGTCTTAGAAAAACTAGAACCACGTCCAAAAATGTCTACATCCATTCATGTGAATTTAAACTGATTTTTTTCACAAAGACAGTCCACCACATATCAAAACAACTAGCACCACGTCTCAAAACACTAGAACCACGTCCACAAATGTCTATATCCGTGCATGTGAATTTAAACTGATTTTTTCACAAAACATCTCAAATCGTCTCAGAAAAAACTAGAACCACGTCAATAAACGTCTACATACATTCATGTGAATTTAAACTGATTTTTTTCACAAAGACAGTCTACCACGTCTCAGAACAACTAGCACCACGTTTCAAACAAATAGCACCACGTCCAAAAACGTCTACATCCAGACATATGAATTTAAACTTATTTTTTCACAAAACATCTCAACTCGTCTCTGAACATTTAGCACCACGTCCAAAAACGTCTACATCCATTCATGTGAATTTAAATTGATGTTTTTTCAAAAAGTCAGTCTAACACGTCTAAGCACAACTAGTACCACGTCTCCAAACACTAGAACCACGTCCAAAATCGTCTACAACCATGCATGTGAATTTAAACTGATTTCTTCACAAAGGATCTCAACTCGTCTCAGAACATCCAACACCATGTCTAAAAACGTCTACATCCATTCACGTGAATTTAAACTGATTTTTTTCACAAACACAGTCTACCACGTCTAAGAACAATTAGCACCATGTCTTAAAACACTTTAACCCTGTCCAAAAACGTCTATATCCAGACATGTGAATTTACACTAATTTTTTCGCAAAACATCTAAACTCGTCTTAGGAAAACTAGAACCACGTCCAAAAATGTCTACATCCATTCATGTGAATTTAAACTGATTTTTTTCACAAAGACAGTCCACCACATCTGAAAACAACTAGCACCACGTCTCAAAACACTAGAACCACGTCCAAAATCGTCTACAACCATGCATGTGAATTTAAACAGATTTTTCCACAAAGCATCTCAACTCGTCTCAGAACATCCAACACCATGTCCAAAAACGTCTACATCCATTCACGTGAATTTAAACTGATTTTTTTCACAAACACAGTCTACCACGTCTAAGAACAATTAGCACCATGTCTTAAAACACTTGAACCTTGTCAAAAAACGTCTATATCCAGACATGTGAATTTAAACTGATTTTTTCACAAAACATCTCAACTCGTCTTAGAAAAACTAGAACCACGTCCAAAAATGTCTACATCCATTCATGTGAATTTAAACTGATTTTTTTCACAAACACAGTCTACCACGTCTCAGAACAACTAGCACCACGTCTCAAACAAATAGCACCACGTCAAAAAAAGTCTACATCCAGACATATGAATTTAAACTTATTTTTTCATAAAACATCTCAACTCGTCTCTGAACATCTAGCACCACGTCAAAAAACGTCCACATCCATTCATGTGAATTTAAATTGATTTTTTTCACAAAGACAGTCTAACACGTCTAAGAACAACTAGTACCACGTCTCAAAACACTAGAACCATGTCCAAAATCGTCTACAACCATGCATGTGAATTTAGACTGATTTTTTCACAAAGCATCTCAACTCGTCTCAGAACATCCAGCACCATGTCCAAAAACGTCTACATCCATTCACGTGAATTTAAACTGATTTTTTTCACAAACACAGTCTACCACGTCTAAGAACAATTAGCACCATGTCTTAAAACACTTGAACCTTGTCCAAAAACGTCTATATCCAGACATGTGAATTTAAACTGATTTTTTCACAAAACATCTCAACTCGTCTTAGAAAAACTAGAACCACGTCCAAAAATGTCTACATCCATTCATGTGAATTTAAACTGATTTTTTTCACAAAGACAGTCCACCACATATCAAAACAACTAGCACCACGTCTCAAAACACTAGAACCACGTCCACAAATGTCTATATCCGTGCATGTGAATTTAAACTGATTTTTTCACAAAACATCTCAAATCGTCTCAGAAAAACTAGAACCACGTCAATAAACGTCTACATACATTCATGTGAATTTAAACTGATTTTTTTCACCAAGACAGTCCACCACGTCTCAGAACAACTATCACCACATCATAAACAACTAGCACCACGTCCATAAACGTCTACATCCAAACATGTGAATTTAAACTGATTTTTTCACACAACATCTCAAATCGTCTTAGAAAAACTAGAACCACGTCCAAAAATATCTACATCCATTCATGTGAAGTTAAACTGATTTTTTTCACAAAGACAGTCCACCACATCTCAAAACAACTAGCACCACGTCTCAAAACACTAGAACCACGTCCACAAATGTCTATATCCGTGCATGTGAATTAAAACTGATTTTTTCACAAAACATCTCAACTCGTCTCAGAAAAACTAGAACCACGTCAATAAACGTCTACATACATTCATGTGAATTTAAACTGATTTTTTTCACCAAGACAGTCCACCACGTCCCAGAACAACTATCACCACATCATAAACAACTAGCACCACGTCCAATAAACGTCTACATCCAAACATGTGAATTTAAATTGATTTTTTCACACAACATCTCAACTCGTCTTAGAAAAACTAGAACCACGTCCAAATATGTATACATCCATTCATGTGAAGTTAAACTGATTTTTTTCACAAAGACAGTCCACCACGTCTCAGAACAACTAGCACCACGTCTCAAAACACTAGAACCACGTCCACAAATGTCTATATCCCTGCATGTTAATTTAAACTGATTTTTTCACAAAACATCTCAACTCGTCTTAGAACGACTACACCACGTCCAAAAATGTCTACATCCATTCATGTGAATTTAAACTGATTTTTTTCACAAAGACAGTCCACCACATATCAAAACAACTAGCACCACGTCTCAAAACACTAGAACCACGTCCACAAATGTCTATATCCGTGCATGTGAATTTAAACTGATTTTTTCACAAAACATCTCAAATCGTCTCAGAAAAACTAGAACCACGTCAATAAACGTCTACATACATTCATGTGAATTTAAACTGATTTTTTTCACAAAGACAGTCTACCACGTCTCAGAACAACTAGCACCACGTCTCAAACAAATAGCACCACGTCCAAAAACGTCTACATCCAGACATATGAATTTAAACTTATTTTTTCACAAAACATCTTAACTCGTCTCTGAACATTTAGCACCACGTCCAAAAACGTCTACATCCATTCATGTGAATTTAAATTGATGTTTTTTCAAAAAGTCAGTCTAACACGTCTAAGAACAACTAGTACCACGTCTCCAAACACTAGAACCACGTCCAAAATCGTCTACAACCATGCATGTGAATTTAAACTGATTTCTTCACAAAGCATCTCAACTCGTCTCAGAACATCCAACACCATGTCTAAAAACGTCTACATCCATTCACGTGAATTTAAACTGATTTTTTTCACAAACACAGTCTACCACGTCTAAGAACAATTAGCACCATGTCTTAAAACACTTTAACCCTGTCCAAAAACGTCTATATCCAGACATGTGAATTTACACTAATTTTTTCGCAAAACATCTAAACTCGTCTTAGGAAAACTAGAACCACGTCCAAAAATGTCTACATCCATTCATGTGAATTTAAACTGATTTTTTTCACAAAGACAGTCCACCACATCTGAAAACAACTAGCACCACGTCTCAAAACACTAGAACCACGTCCAAAATCGTCTACAACCATGCATGTGAATTTAAACAGATTTTTCCACAAAGCATCTCAACTCGTCTCAGAACATCCAACACCATGTCGAAAAACGTCTACATCCATTCACGTGAATTTAAACTGATTTTTTTCACAAACACAGTCTACCACGTCTCAGAACAACTAGCACCACGTCTCAAACAAATAGCACCACGTCAAAAAAACGTCTACATCCAGACATATGAATTTAAACTTATTTTTTCATAAAACATCTCAACTCGTCTCTGAACATCTAGCACCACGTCCAAAAACGTCTACATCCATTCATGTGAATTTAAATTGATGTTTTTTCAAAAAGTCAGTCTAACACGTCTAAGAACAACTAGTACCACGTCTCCAAACACTAGAACCACGTCCAAAATCGTCTACAACCATGCATGTGAATTTAGACTGATTTTTTCACAAAGCATCTCAACTCGTCTCAGAACATCCAGCACCATGTCCAAAAACGTCTACATCCATTCACGTGAATTTAAACTGATTTTTTTCACAAACACAGTCTACCACGTCTAAGAACAATTAGCACCATGTCTTAAAACACTTGAACCTTGTCCAAAAACGTCTATATCCAGACATGTGAATTTAAACTGATTTTTTCACAAAACATCTCAACTCGTCTTAGAAAAACTAGAACCACGTCCAAAAATGTCTACATCCATTCATGTGAATTTAAACTGATTTTTTTCACAAAGACAGTCCACCACATATCAAAACAACTAGCACCACGTCTCAAAACACTAGAACCGCGTCCACAAATGTCTATATCCGTGCATGTGAATTTAAACTGATTTTTTCACAAAACATCTCAAATCGTCTCAGAAAAACTAGAACCACTTCAATAAACGTCTACATACATTCATGTGAATTTAAACTGATTTTTTTCACCAAGACAGTCCACCACGTCTCAGAACAACTATCACCACATCATAAACAACTAGCACCACGTCCAAAAACGTCTACATCCAAACATGTGAATTTAAACTGATTTTTTCACACAACATCTCAAATCGTCTTAGAAAAACTAGAACCACGTCCAAAAATGTCTACATCCATTCATGTGAAGTTAAACTGATTTTTTTCACAAAGACAGTCCACCACATCTCAAAACAACTAGCACCACGTCTCAAAACACTAGAACCACGTCCACAAATGTCTATATCCGTGCATGTGAATTAAAACTGATTTTTTCACAAAACATCTCAACTCGTCTCAGAAAAACTAGAACCACGTCAATAAACGTCTACATACATTCATGTGAATTTAAACTGATTTTTTTCACCAAGACAGTCCACTACGTCCCAGAACAACTATCACCACATCATAAACAACTAGCACCACGTCCAATAAACGTCTACATCCAAACATGTGAATTTAAATTGATTTTTTCACACAACATCTCAACTCGTCTTAGAAAAACTAGAACCACGTCCAAATATGTATACATCCATTCATGTGAAGTTAAACTGATTTTTTTCACAAAGACAGTCCACCACGTCTCAGAACAACTAGCACCACGTCTCAAAACACTAGAACCACGTCCACAAATGTCTATATCCATGCATGTTAATTTAAACTGATTTTTTCACAAAACATCTCAACTCGTCTCAGAACGACTACACCACGTCCAAAAATGTCTACATCCATTCATGTGAATTTAAACTGATTTTTTTCACAAAGACAGTCTACCACGTCTCAGAACAACTAGCACCACTTCTCAAACAACTAGCACCACGCCCAAAAACGTCTACATCCAGACATATGAATTTAAACATATTTTTTCACAAAACATCTCAACTCGTCCCAGAATAACTAGCACTAAGTCCAGAAACATCTACATCCATTCTTGTGAATTTAAATTGATTTTTTTCTCAAAGGCAGTCTACCACGTCTCACAACAATTAACATCACGTCTCAAAACGCTAGAACCACGTCTGAAAATGTCTAAATCTAGGCTTGTGAATTTAAACTGATTATTTCACAAAACATCTCAACTCGTCTCAGAACAACTAGAACCACGTCCACAAACGTCAACATCCATTATTAAGAATTTAAACTGATTTTTTCACAAAGAGAGTCTACCACGCCTCAAAACAACTAGCACCACGTCTCAAAACACTAGAACCACGTCCAAAATCGTCTACAACCATGCATGTGAATTTAAACTGAATTTTTCACAAAGCATCTCAACTCGTCTCAGAAAAACTAGAACCACGTCAATAAACGTCTACATACATTCATGTGAATTTATACTGATTTTTTTCACCAAGACAGTCCACCACGTCTCAGAACAACTATCACCACATCATAAACAACTAGCACCACGTCTAAAAACGTCTACATCCAAACATGTGAATTTAAACTGATTTTTTCACACAACATCTCAAATCGTCTTAGAAAAACTAGAACCACGTCCAAAAATGTCTACATCCATTCATGTGAAGTTAAACTGATTTTTTTCACAAAGACAGTCCACCACATCTCAAAACAACTAGCACCACGTCTCAAAACACTAGAACCACGTCCACAAATGTCTATATCCGTGCATGTGAATTAAAACTGATTTTTTCACAAAACATCTCAACTCGTCTCAGAAAAACTAGAACCACGTCAATAAACGTCTACATACATTCATGTGAATTTAAACTGATTTTTTTCACCAAGACAGTCCACCACGTCCCAGAACAACTATCACCACATCATAAACAACTAGCACCACGTCCAATAAACGTCTACATCCAAACATGTGAATTTAAATTGATTTTTTCACACAACATCTCAACTCGTCTTAGAAAAACTAGAACCACGTCCAAATATGTATACATCCATTCATGTGAAGTTAAACTGATTTTTTTCACAAAGACAGTCCACCACGTCTCAGAACAACTAGCACCACGTCTCAAAACACTAGAACCACGTCCACAAATGTCTATATCCATGCATGTTAATTTAAACTGATTTTTTCACAAAACATCTCAACTCGTCTCAGAACGACTAAACCACGTCCAAAAATGTCTACATCCATTCATGTGAATTTAAACTGATTTTTTTCACAAAGACAGTCTACCACGTCTCAGAACAACTAGCACCACTTCTCTAACAACTAGCACCACGCCCAAAAACGTCTACATCCAGACATATGAATTTAAACATATTTTTTCACAAAACATCTCAACTCGTCCCAGAATAACTAGCACTAAGTCCAGAAACATCTACATCCATTCTTGTGAATTTAAATTGATTTTTTTCTCAAAGGCAGTCTACCACGTCTCACAACAATTAACACCACGTCTCAAAACGCTAGAACCACGTCTAAAAATGTCTAAATCTAGGCTTGTGAATTTAAACTGATTTTTTCACAAAACATCTCAACTCGTCTCAGAACAACTAGAACCACGTCCACAAACGTCAACATCCATTCATGAGAATTTAAACTGATTTTTTCACAAAGAGAGTCTACCACGTCTCAAAACAACTAGCACCACGTCTCAAAACACTATAACCACGTCCAAAATCGTCTACAACCATGCATGTGATTTTAAACTAAATTTTTCACAAAGCATCTCAACTCGTCTCAGAAAAATTAGAACCACGTCAATAAACGTTTACATACATTCATGTGAATTTAAACTGATTTTTTTCACCAAGACAGTCCACCACGTCACAGAACAACTATCACCACATCATAAACAACTAGCACCACGTCCAAAAACGTCTACATCCAAACATGTGAATTTAAACTGATTTTTTCACACAACATCTCAAATCGTCTTAGAAAAACTAGAACCACGTCCAAAAATGTCTACATCCATTCATGTGAAGTTAAACTGATTTTTTTCACAAAGACAGTCCACCACATCTCAAAACAACTAGCACCACTTCTCAAAACACTTGAACCACGTCCACAAATGTCTATATCCGTGCATGTGAATTAAAACTGATTTTTTCACAAAACATCTCAACTCGTCTCAGAAAAACTAGAACCACGTCAATAAACGTCTACATACATTCATGTGAATTTAAACTGATTTTTTTCACCAAGACAGTCCACCACGTCCCAGAACAACTATCACCACATCATAAACAACTAGCACCACGTCCAATAAACGTCTACATCCAAACATGTGAATTTAAATTGATTTTTTCACACAACATCTCAACTCGTCTTAGAAAAACTAGAACCACGTCCAAATATGTATACATCCATTCATGTGAAGTTAAACTGATTTTTTTCACAAAGACAGTCCACCACGTCTCAGAACAACTAGCACCACGTCTCAAAACACTAGAACCACGTCCACAAATGTCTATATCCATGCATGTTAATTTAAACTGATTTTTTCACAAAACATCTCAACTCGTCTCAGAACGACTACACCACGTCCAAAAATGTCTACATCCATTCATGTGAATTTAAACTGATTTTTTTCACAAAGACAGTCTACCACGTCTCAGAACAACTAGCACCACTTCTCAAACAACTAGCACCACGCCCAAAAACGTCTACATCCAGACATATGAATTTAAACATATTTTTTCACAAAACATCTCAACTCGTCCCAGAATAACTAGCACTAAGTCCAGAAACATCTACATCCATTCTTGTGAATTTAAATTGATTTTTTTCTCAAAGGCAGTCTACCACGTCTCACAACAATTAACACCACGTCTCAAAACGCTAGAACCACGTCTAAAAATGTCTAAATCTAGGCTTGTGAATTTAAACTGATTTTTTCACAAAACATCTCAACTCGTCTCAGAACAACTAGAACCACGTCCACAAACGTCAACATCCATTCATGAGAATTTAAACTGATTTTTTCACAAAGAGAGTCTACCACGCCTCAAAACAACTAGCACCACGTCTCAAAACACTAGAACCACGTCCAAAATCGTCTACAACCATGCATGTGAATTTAAACTGAATTTTTCACAAAGCATCTCAACTCGTATCAGAACATCCAACACCATGTCGAAAAATGTCCACATCCATTCACGTGAATTTAAACCGATTTTTTTCACAAAGACAGTCTACCACGTCTCGGAACAACTAGCACCACGTCTCATACAAATAGCACCACGTCCAAAAACGTCTACATCCAGACATATGAATTTAATCTTATTTTCTCGCATAACATCTCAACTCGTCTCTGAACATTTAGCACCACGTCAAAAAATGTCTACATCCATTCATGTGAATCTAAATTGATTTTTTTTCACAAAGACAGTCTAACACGTCTAAGAACAACTAGTACCACGTCTCAAAACACTAGAACCACGTCCAAAATCGTCTACAACCATGCATGTGAATTTAAACTGATTTTTTCACAAAGCATCTCAACTCGGCTCAGAACATCCAGCACCATGTCCAAAAACGTCTACATCCATTCACGTGAATTTAAACTGATTTTTTTCACAAACACAGTCTACCACGTCTAAGAATAATTAGCACCATGTCTTAAAACACTTGAACCTTGTCCAAAAACGTCTATATCCAGACATGTGAATTTAAACTGATTTTTTCACAAAACATCTCAACTCGTCTTAGAAAAACTCGAACCACGTCCAAAAATGTCTACATCCATTCATGTGAATTTAAACTGATTTTTTTCACAAAGACAGTCCACCACATCTCAAAACAACTAGCACCACGTCTGAAAACACTAGAACCACGTCCACAAATGTCTATATCCGTGCATGTGAATTTAAACTGATTTTTTCACAAAACATCTCAACTCGTCTCAGAAAAACTAGAACCATGTCAATAAACGTCTACATACATTCATGTGAATTTAAACTGATTTTTTTCACCAAGACAGTCCACCACGTGTCAGAACAACTATCACCACATCATAAACAACTAGCACCACTTCCAAAAACGTCTACATCCAAACATGTGAATTTAAACTGATTTTTTCACACAACATCTCAACTCGTCTTAGAAAAACTAGAACCACGTCCAAAAATGTCTACATCCATTCATGTGAAGTTAAACTGATTTTTTTCACAAAGACAGTCCACCACATCTCAAAACAACTAGCACCACGTCTCAAAACACTAGAACCACGTCCACAAATGTCTATATCCGTGCATGTGAATTAAAACTGATTTTTTCACAAAACATCTCAACTCGTCTCAGAAAAACTAGAACCACGTCAATAAACGCCTACATACATTCATGTGAATTTAAACTGATTTTTTTCACCAAGACAGTCCACCACGTCTCAGAACAACTATCACCACATCATAAACAACTAGCACCACGTCCAAAAACGTGTACATCCAAACATGTGAATTTAAACTGATTTTTTCACACCACATCTCTACTCGTCTTAGAAAAACTAGAACCACGTCCAAAAATGTATACATCCATTCATGTGAAGTTAAACTGAATATTTTTCACAAAGACAGTCCACCACGTCTCAGAACAACAAGCACCACGTCTCAAAACACTAGAACCACGTCCATAAATGTCTATATCCATGCATGTTAATTTAAACTGATTTTTTCACAAAACATCTCAACTCATCTCAGAACGGCTACACCACGTCCAAAAATGTCTACATCCATTCATGTGAATTTAAACTGATTTTTTTCACAAAGACAGTCTACCACGTCTCAGAACAACTAGCACCACTTCTCAAACAACTAGCACCACGCCCAAAAACGTCTACATCCAGACTTATGAATTTAAACATATTTTTTCACAAAACATCTCAACTCGTCCCAGAATAACTAGCACTAAGTCCAGAAACATCTACATCCATTCTTGTGAATTTAAATTGATTTTTTTCACAAAGGCAGTCTACCACGTCTCACAACAATTAACACCACGTCTCAAAACGCTAGAACCACGTCTAAAAATGTCTAAATCTAGGCTTGTGAATTTAAACTGATTTTTTCACAAAACATCTTAACTCGTCTCAGAACAACTAGAACCACGTCCACAAACGTCAACATCCATTCATGAGAATTTAAACTGATTTTTTCACAAAGATAGTCTACCACGTCTCAAAACAACTAGCACCATGTCTCAAAACACTAGAACCACGTCCAAAATCGTCTACAACCATGCATGTGAATTTAAACTGAATTTTTCACAAAGCATCTCAACTCGTCTCAGAACATCCAACACCATGTCGAAAAACGTCTACATCCATTCAGGTGAATTTAAATCGATTTTTTTCACAAAGACAGTCTACCACGTCTCAGAACAACTAGCACCACGTCTCAAACAAATAGCACCACGTCCAAAAACGTCTACATCCAGACATATGAATTTAAACTTATTTTCTCGCATAACATCTCAACTCGTCTCTGAACATTTAGCACCACGTCCAAAAACGTCTACATCCATTCATGTTAATTTAAATTGATTTTTTTCACAAAGACAGTGTAACACGTCTCAAAACAACTAGCACCATGTCTCAAAACACTAGAACCACGTCCAAAATCGTCTACAACCATGCATGTGAATTTAAACTGATTTTTTCACAAAGCATCTCAACTCGTCTCAGAACATCCAGCACCATGTCCACAAATGTCTATTTCCATTCATGTGAATTAAAACTGATTTTTTCACAAAACATCTCAACTCGTCTCAGAAAAACTAGAACCACATCAATAAACGTCTACATACATTCATGTGAATTTAAACTGATTTTTTTCACCAAGACAGTCCACCACGTCTCAGAACAACTATCACCACATCATAAACAACTAGCACCACGTCCAAAAACGTCTACATCCAAACATGTGAATTTAAACTGATTTTTTCACACCACATCTCTACTCGTCTTAGAAAAACTAGAACCACATCCAAAAATGTATACATCTATTCATGTGAAGTTAAACTGAATATTTTTCACAAAGACAGTCCACCACGTCTCAGAACAACAAGTACCACGTCTCAAAACACTAGAACCACGTCCATAAATGTCTATATCCATGCATGTTAATTTAAACTGATTTTTTCACAAACATCTCAACTCATCTCAGAACGGCTACACCACGTCCAAAAATGTCTACATCCATTCATGTGAATTTAAACTGATTTTTTTCACAAAGACAGTCTACCACGTCTCAGAACAACTAGCACCACTTCTCAAACAACTAGCACCACGCCCAAAAACGTCTACATCCAGACTTATGAATTTAAACATATTTTTTCACAAAACATCTCAACTCGTCCCAGAATAACTAACACTAAGTCCAGAAACATCTACATCCATTCTTGTGAATTTAAATTGATTTTTTTCACAAAGGCAGTCTACCACGTCTCACAACAATTAACACCACGTCTCAAAACGCTAGAACCACGTCTAAAAATGTCTAAATCTAGGCTTGTGAATTTAAACTGATTTTTTCACAAAACATCTCAACTCGTCTCAGAACAACTAGAACCACGTCCACAAACGTCAACATCCATTCATGAGAATTTAAACTGATTTTTTCACAAAGATAGTCTACCACGTCTCAAAACAACTAGCACCATGTCTCAAAACACTAGAACCACGTCCAAAATCGTCTACAACCATGCATGTGAATTTAAACTGAATTTTTCACAAAGCATCTCAACTCGTCTCAGAACATCCAACACCATGTCGAAAAAAGTCTACATCCATTCACGTGAATTTAAATCGATTTTTTTCACAAAGACAGTCTACCACGTCTCAGAACAATTAGCACCACGTCTCAAACAAATAGCACCACGTCCAAAAACGTCTACATCCAGACATATGAATTTAAACTTATTTTCTCGCATAACATCTCAACTCGTCTCTGAACATTTAGCACCACGTCCAAAAACGTCTACATCCATTCATGTGAATTTAAATTGATTTTTTTCACAAAGATAGTCTAACACGTCTAAGAACAACTAGTACCACGTCTCAAAACACTAGAACCACGTCCAAAATCGTCTACAACCATGCATGTGAATTTAAACTGATTTTTTCACAAAGCATTTCAACTCGTCTCAGAACATCCAGCACCATGTCCAAAAACGTCTACATCCATTCACGTAAATTTAAACTGATTTTTTTCACAAACACAGTCTACCACGTCTAAGAACAATTAGCACCATGTCTTAAAACACTTGAACCTTGTCCAAAAATGTCTACATCCATTCATGTGAATTTAAACTGATTTTTTTCACAAAGACAGTCCACCACATCTCAAAACAACTAGCACCACGTCTGAAAACACTAGAACCACGTCCACAAATGTCTATATCCGTGCATGTGAATTTAAACTGATTTTTTCACAAAACATCTCAACTCGTCTCAGAAAAACTAGAACCATGTCAATAAACGTCTACATACATTCATGTGAATTTAAACTGATTTTTTTCACCAAGACAGTCCACCACGTGTCAGAACAACTATCACCACATCATAAACAACTAGCACCACTTCCAAAAACGTCTACATCCAAACATGTGAATTTAAACTGATTTTTTCACACAACATCTCAACTCGTCTTAGAAAAACTAGAACCACGTCCAAAAATGTCTACATCCATTCATGTGAAGTTAAACTGATTTTTTTCACAAAGACAGTCCACCACATCTCAAAACAACTAGCACCACGTCTCAAAACACTAGAACCACGTCCACAAATGTCTATATCCGTGCATGTGAATTAAAACTGATTTTTTCACAAAACATCTCAACTCGTCTCAGAAAAACTAGAACCACGTCAATAAACGTCTACATACATTCATGTGAATTTAAACTGATTTTTTTCACCAAGACAGTCCACCACGTCTCAGAACAACTATCACCACATCATAAACAACTAGCACCACGTCCAAAAACGTCTACATCCAAACATGTGAATTTAAACTGATTTTTTCACACAACATCTCAAATCGTCTTAGAAAAACTAGAACCACGTCCAAAAATGTCTACATCCATTCATGTGAAGTTAAACTGATTTTTTTCACAAAGACAGTCCACCACATCTCAAAACAACTAGCACCACGTCTCAAAACACTAGAACCACGTCCACAAATGTCTATATCCGTGCATGTGAATTAAAACTGATTTTTTCACAAAACATCTCAACTCGTCTCAGAAAAACTAGAACCACGTCAATAAACGTCTACATACATTCATGTGAATTTAAACTGATTTTTTTCACCAAGACAGTCCACCACGTCCCAGAACAACTATCACCACATCATAAACAACTAGCACCACGTCCAATAAACGTCTACATCCAAACATGTGAATTTAAATTGATTTTTTCACACAACATCTCAACTCGTCTTAGAAAAACTAGAACCACGTCCAAATATGTATACATCCATTCATGTGAAGTTAAACTGATTTTTTTCACAAAGACAGTCCACCACGTCTCAGAACAACTAGCACCACGTCTCAAAACACTGGAACCACGTCCACAAATGTCTATATCCATGCATGTTAATTTAAACTGATTTTTTCACAAAACATCTCAACTCGTCTCAGAACGACTACACCACGTCCAAAAATGTCTACATCCATTCATGTGAATTTAAACTGATTTTTTTCACAAAGACAGTCTACCACGTCTCAGAACAACTAGCACCACTTCTCAAACAACTAGCACCACGCCCAAAAACGTCTACATCCAGACATATGAATTTAAACATATTTTTTCACAAAACATCTCAACTCGTCCCAGAATAACTAGCACTAAGTCCAGAAACATCTACATCCATTCTTGTGAATTTAAATTGATTTTTTTCTCAAAGGCAGTCTACCACGTCTCACAACAATTAACACCACGTCTCAAAACGCTAGAACCACGTCTAAAAATGTCTAAATCTAGGCTTGTGAATTTAAACTGATTTTTTCACAAAACATCTCAACTCGTCTCAGAACAACTAGAACCACGTCCACAAACGTCAACATCCATTCATGAGAATTTAAACTGATTTTTTCACAAAGAGAGTCTACCACGTCTCAAAACAACTAGCACCACGTCTCAAAACACTAGAACCACGTCCAAAATCGTCTACAACCATGCATGTGAATTTAAACTGAATTTTTCACAAAGCATCTCAACTCGTATAAGAACATCCAACACCATGTCGAAAAATGTCCACATCCATTCACGTGAATTTAAACCGATTTTTTTCACAAAGACAGTCTACCACGTCTCGGAACAACTAGCACCACGTCTCATACAAATAGCACCACGTCCAAAAACGTCTACATCCCGACAAATGAATTTAATCTTATTTTCTCGCATAACATCTCAACTCGTCTCTGAACATTTAGCACCACGTCAAAAAACGTCTACATCCATTCATGTGAATCTAAATTGATTTTTTTTCACAAAGACAGTCTAACACGTCTAAGAACAACTAGTACCACGTCTCAAAACACTAGAACCACGTCCAAAATCGTCTACAACCATGCATGTGAATTTAAACTGATTTTTTCACAAAGCATCTCAACTCGTCTCAGAACATCCAGCACCATGTCCAAAAAAGTCTACATCCATTCACGTGAATTTAAACTGATTTTTTTCACAAACACAGTCTACCACGTCTAAGAATAATTAGCACCATGTCTTAAAACACTTGAACCTTGTCCAAAAACGTCTATATCCAGACATGTGAATTTAAACTGATTTTTTCACAAAACATCTCAACTCGTCTTAGAAAAACTCGAACCACGTCCAAAAATGTCTACATCCATTCATGTGAATTTAAACTGATTTTTTTCACAAAGACAGTCCACCACATCTCAAAACAACTAGCACCACGTCTGAAAACACTAGAACCACGTCCACAAATGTCTATATCCGTGCATGTGAATTTAAACTGATTTTTTCACAAAACATCTCAACTCGTCTCAGAAAAACTAGAACCATGTCAATAAACGTCTACATACATTCATGTGAATTTAAACTGATTTTTTTCACCAAGACAGTCCACCACGTGTCAGAACAACTATCACCACATCATAAACAACTAGCACCATTTCCAAAAACGTATACATCCAAACATGTGAATTTAAACTGATTTTTTCACACAACATCTCAACTCGTCTTAGAAAAACTAGAACCACGTCCAAAAATGTCTACATCCATTCATGTGAAGTTAAACTGATTTTTTTCACAAAGACAGTCCACCACATCTCAAAACAACTAGCACCACGTCTCAAAACACTAGAACCACGTCCACAAATGTCTATATCCGTGCATGTGAATTAAAACTGATTTTTTCACAAAACATCTCAACTCGTCTCAGAAAAACTAGAACCACGTCAATAAACGCCTACATACATTCATGTGAATTTAAACTGATTTTTTTCACCAAGACAGTCCACCACGTCTCAGAACAACTATCACCACATCATAAACAACTAGCACCACGTCCAAAAACGTCTACATCCAAACATGTGAATTTAAACTGATTTTTTCACACCACATCTCTACTCGTCTTAGAAAAACTAGAACCACGTCCAAAAATGTATACACCCATTCATGTGAAGTTAAACTGAATATTTTTCACAAAGACAGTCCACCACGTCTCAGAACAACAAGCACCACGTCTCAAAACACTAGAACCACGTCCATAAATGTCTATATCCATGCATGTTAATTTAAACTGATTTTTTCACAAAACATCTCAACTCATCTCAGAACGGCTACACCACGTCCAAAAATGTCTACATCCATTCATGTGAATTTAAACTGATTTTTTTCACAAAGACAGTCTACCACGTCTCAGAACAACTAGCACCACTTCTCAAACAACTAGCACCACGCCCAAAAACGTCTACATCCAGACTTATGAATTTAAACATATTTTTTCACAAAACATCTCAACTCGTCCCAGAATAACTAGCACTAAGTCCAGAAACATCTACATCCATTCTTGTGAATTTAAATTGATTTTTTTCACAAAGGCAGTCTACCACGTCTCACAACAATTAACACCACGTCTCAAAACGCTAGAACCACGTCTAAAAATGTCTAAATCTAGGCTTGTGAATTTAAACTGATTTTTTCACAAAACATCTCAACTCGTCTCAGAACAACTAGAACCACGTCCACAAACGTCAACATCCATTCATGAGAATTTAAACTGATTTTTTCACAAAGATAGTCTACCACGTCTCAAAACAACTAGCACCATGTCTCAAAACACTAGAACCACGTCCAAAATCGTCTACAACCATGCATGTGAATTTAAACTGAATTTTTCACAAAGCATCTCAACTCGTCTCAGAACATCCAACACCATGTCGAAAAACGTCTACATCCATTCACGTGAATTTAAATCGATTTTTTTCACAAAGACAGTCTACCACGTCTCAGAACAACTAGCACCACGTCTCAAACAAATAGCACCACGTCCAAAAACGTCTACATCCAGACATATGAATTTAAACTTATTTTCTCGCATAACATCTCAACTCGTCTCTGAATATTTAGCACCACGTCCAAAAACGTCTACATCCATTCATGTGAATTTAAATTGATTTTTTTCACAAAGACAGTGTAACACGTCTCAAAACAACTAGCACCATGTCTCAAAACACTAGAACCACGTCCAAAATCGTCTACAACCATGCATGTGAATTTAAACTGATTTTTTCACAAAGCATCTCAACTCGTCTCAGAACATCCAGCACCATGTCCACAAATGTCTATTTCCGTGCATGTGAATTAAAACTGATTTTTTCACAAAACATCTCAACTCGTCTCAGAAAAACTAGAACCACATCAATAAACGTCTACATACATTCATGTGAATTTAAACTGATTTTTTTCACCAAGACAGTCCACCACGTCTCAGAACAACTATCACCACATCATAAACAACTAGCACCACGTCCAAAAACGTCTACATCCAAACATGTGAATTTAAACTGATTTTTTCACACCACATCTCTACTCGTCTTAGAAAAACTAGAACCACGTCCAAAAATGTATACATCCATTCATGTGAAGTTAAACTGAATATTTTTCACAAAGACAGTCCACCACGTCTCAGAACAACAAGCACCACGTCTCAAAACACTAGAACCACGTCCATAAATGTCTATATCCATGCATGTTAATTTAAACTGATTTTTTCACAAACATCTCAACTCATCTCAGAACGGCTACACCACGTCCAAAAATGTCTACATCCATTCATGTGAATTTAAACTGATTTTTTTCACAAAGACAGTCTACCACGTCTCAGAACAACTAGCACCACTTCTCAAACAACTAGCACCACGCCCAAAAACGTCTACATCCAGACTTATGAATTTAAACATATTTTTTCACAAAACATCTCAACTCGTCCCAGAATAACTAACACTAAGTCCAGAAACATCTACATCCATTCTTGTGAATTTAAATTGATTTTTTTCACAAAGGCAGTCTACCACGTCTCACAACAATTAACACCACGTCTCAAAACGCTAGAACCACGTCTAAAAATGTCTAAATCTAGGCTTGTGAATTTAAACTGATTTTTTCACAAAACATCTCAACTCGTCTCAGAACAACTAGAACCACGTCCACAAACGTCAACATCCATTCATGAGAATTTAAACTGATTTTTTCACAAAGATAGTCTACCACGTCTCAAAACAACTAGCACCATGTCTCAAAACACTAGAACCACGTCCAAAATCGTCTACAACCATGCATGTGAATTTAAACTGAATTTTTCACAAAGCATCTCAACTCGTCTCAGAACATCCAACACCATGTCGAAAAACGTCTACATCCATTCACGTGAATTTAAATCGATTTTTTTCACAAAGACAGTCTACCACGTCTAAGAACAACTAGCACCACGTCTCAAACAAATAGCACCACGTCCAAAAACGTCTACTTCCAGACATATGAATTTAAACTTATTTTCTCGCATAACATCTCAACTCGTCTCTGAACATTTAGCACCACGTCCAAAAACGTCTACATCCATTCATGTGAATTTAAATTGATTTTTTTCACAAAGATAGTCTAACACGTCTAAGAACAACTAGTACCACGTCTCAAAACACTAGAACCACGTCCAAAATCGTCTACAACCATGCATGTGAATTTAAACTGATTTTTTCACAAAGCATCTCAACTCGTCTCAGAACATCCAGCACCATGTCCAAAAACGTCTACATCCATTCACGTGAATTTAAACTGATTTTTTTCACAAACACAGTCTACCACGTCTAAGAACAATTAGCACCATGTCTTAAAACACTTGAACCTTGTCCAAAAACGTCTATATCCAGACATGTGAATTTAAACTGATTTTTTCACAAAACATCTCAACTCGTCTTAGAAAAACTAGAACCACGTCCAAAAATGTCTACATCCATTCCTGTGAATTTAAACTGATTTTTTTCACAAAGACAGTCCACCACATCTCAAAACAACTAGCACCACGTCTCAAAGCACTAGAACCACGTCCACAAATGTCTATATCCGTGCATGTGAATTTAAACTGATTTTTTCACAAAACATCTCAACTCGTCTCAGAAAAACTAGAACCACGTCAATAAACGTCTACATACATTCATGTGAATTTAAACTGATTTTTTTCACCAAGACAGTCCACCACGTCTCAGAACAACTATCACCACATCATAAACAACTAGCACCACGTCAAAAAACGTCTACATCCAAACATGTAAATTTAAACTGATTTTTTCACACAACATCTCAACTCCTCTTAGAAAAACTAGAACCACGTCCAAAAATGTCTACATCCATTCATGTGAAGTTAAACTGATTTTTTTCACAAAGACAGTCCACCACATCTCAAAACAACTAGCACCACGTCTTAAAACACTAGAACCACGTCCACAAATGTCTATATCCGTGCATGTGAATTAAAACTGATTTTTTCACAAAACATCTCAACTCGTCTCAGAAAAACTAGAACCACGTCAATAAACGTCTACATACATTCATGTGAATTTAAACTGATTTTTTTCACCAAAACAGTCCACCACGTCTCAGAACAACTATCAGCACATCATAAACAACTAGCACCACGTCCAAAAACGTCTACATCCAAACATGTGAATTTAAACTGATTTTTTCACACCACATCTCTACTCGTCTTAGAAAAACTAGAACCATGTACAAAAATGTATACATTCATTCATGTGAAGTTAAACTGATTTTTTTCACAAAGACAGTCCACCACGTCTCAGAACAACAAGCACCACGTCTCAAAACACTAGAACCACGTCCACAAATGTCTATATCCATGCATGTTAATTTAAACTGATTTTTTCACAAAACATCTCAACTCATCTCAGAACGACTACACCACGTCCAAAAATATCTACATCCATTCATGTGAATTTAAACTAATTTTTTTCACCAAGACAGTCTACCACGTTTCAGAACAACTAGCACCACCTCTCAAACAACTAGCACCACGGCCAAAAACGTCTACATCCAGACATATGAATTTAAACATATTTTTTCACAAAACATCTCAACTCGTCCCAGAATAACTAGCACTAAGTCCAGAAACATCTACATCCATTCTTGTGAATTTAAATTGATTTTTTTCACAAAGGCAGTCTACCACGTCTCACAACAATTAACACCACGTCTCAAAACGCTAGAACCACGTCTAAAAATGTCTAAATCTAGGCTTCTGAATTTAAACTGATTTTTTCACAAAACATCTCAACTCGTCTCAGAACAACTAGAACCACGTCCACAAACATCAACATCCATTCATGAGAATTTGAACTGATTTTTTCACAAAGATAGTCTACCACGTCTCAAAACAACTAGCACCACGTCTCAAAACACTAGAACCACGTCCAAAATCGTCTACAACCATGCATGTGAATTTAAACTGAATTTTTCACAAAGCATCTCAACTCGTCTCAAAACATCCAACACCATGTCGAAAAACGTCTACATCCATTCACGTGAATTTAAATCGATTTTTTTCACAAAGACAGTCTACCACGTCTCAGAACAACTAGCACCACGTCTCAAACAAATAGCACCACGTCCAAAAACGTCTACATCCAGACATATGAATTTAAACTTATTTTCTCGCATAACATCTCAACTCGTCTCTGAACATTTAGCACCACGTCCAAAAACGTCTACATCCATTCATGTGAATTTAAATTGATTTTTTTCACAAAGATAGTCTAACACGTCTAAGAACAACTAGTACCACGTCTCAAAACACTAGAACCACGTCCAAAATCGTCTACAACCATGCATGTGAATTTAAACTGATTTTTTCACAAAGCATCTCAACTCGTCTCAGAACATCCAGCACCATGTCCAAAAACGTCTACATCCATTCACGTGAATTTAAACTGATTTTTTTCACAAACACAGTCTACCACGTCTAAGAACAATTAGCACCATGTCTTAAAACACTTGAACCTTGTCCAAAAATGTCTACATCCATTCATGTGAATTTAAACTGATTTTTTTCACAAAGACAGTCCACCACATCTCAAAACAACTAGCACCACGTCTGAAAACACTAGAACCACGTCCACAAATGTCTATATCCGTGCATGTGAATTTAAACTGATTTTTTCACAAAACATCTCAACTCGTCTCAGAAAAACTAGAACCATGTCAATAAACGTCTACATACATTCATGTGAATTTAAACTGATTTTTTTCACCAAGACAGTCCACCACGTGTCAGAACAACTATCACCACATCATAAACAACTAGCACCACTTCCAAAAACGTCTACATCCAAACATGTGAATTTAAACTGATTTTTTCACACAACATCTCAACTCGTCTTAGAAAAACTAGAACCACGTCCAAAAATGTCTACATCCATTCATGTGAAGTTAAACTGATTTTTTTCACAAAGACAGTCCACCACATCTCAAAACAACTAGCACCACGTCTCAAAACACTAGAACCACGTCCACAAATGTCTATATCCGTGCATGTGAATTAAAACTGATTTTTTCACAAAACATCTCAACTCGTCTCAGAAAAACTAGAACCACGTCAATAAACGTCTACATACATTCATGTGAATTTAAACTGATTTTTTTCACCAAGACAGTCCACCACGTCTCAGAACAACTATCACCACATCATAAACAACTAGCACCACGTCCAAAAACGTCTACATCCAAACATGTGAATTTAAACTGATTTTTTCACACCACATCTCTACTCGTCTTAGAAAAACTAGAACCATGTACAAAAATGTATACATTCATTCATGTGAAGTTAAACTGATTTTTTTCACAAAGACAGTCCACCACGTCTCAGAACAACAAGCACCACGTCTCAAAACACTAGAACCACGTCCACAAATGTCTATATCCATGCATGTTAATTTAAACTGATTTTTTCACAAAACATCTCAACTCATCTCAGAACGACTACACCACGTCCAAAAATATCTACATCCATTCATGTGAATTTAAACTAATTTTTTTCACCAAGACAGTCTACCACGTTTCAGAACAACTAGCACCACCTCTCAAACAACTAGCACCACGGCCAAAAACGTCTACATCCAGACATATGAATTTAAACATATTTTTTCACAAAACATCTCAACTCGTCCCAGAATAACTAGCACTAAGTCCAGAAACATCTACATCCATTCTTGTGAATTTAAATTGATTTTTTTCACAAAGGCAGTCTACCACGTCTCACAACAATTAACACCACGTCTCAAAACGCTAGAACCACGTCTAAAAATGTCTAAATCTAGGCTTCTGAATTTAAACTGATTTTTTCACAAAACATCTCAACTCGTCTCAGAACAACTAGAACCACGTCCACAAACATCAACATCCATTCATGAGAATTTGAACTGATTTTTTCACAAAGATAGTCTACCACGTCTCAAAACAACTAGCACCACGTCTCAAAACACTAGAACCACGTCCAAAATCGTCTACAACCATGCATGTGAATTTAAACTGAATTTTTCACAAAGCATCTCAACTCGTCTCAAAACATCCAACACCATGTCGAAAAACGTCTACATCCATTCACGTGAATTTAAATCGATTTTTTTCACAAAGACAGTCTACCACGTCTCAGAACAACTAGCACCACGTCTCAAACAAATAGCACCACGTCCAAAAACGTCTACATCCAGACATATGAATTTAAACTTATTTTCTCGCATAACATCTCAACTCGTCTCTGAACATTTAGCACCACGTCCAAAAACGTCTACATCCATTCATGTGAATTTAAATTGATTTTTTTCACAAAGATAGTCTAACACGTCTAAGAACAACTAGTACCACGTCTCAAAACACTAGAACCACGTCCAAAATCGTCTACAACCATGCATGTGAATTTAAACTGATTTTTTCACAAAGCATCTCAACTCGTCTCAGAACATCCAGCACCATGTCCAAAAACGTCTACATCCATTCACGTGAATTTAAACTGATTTTTTTCACAAACACAGTCTACCACGTCTAAGAACAATTAGCACCATGTCTTAAAACACTTGAACCTTGTCCAAAAATGTCTACATCCATTCATGTGAATTTAAACTGATTTTTTTCACAAAGACAGTCCACCACATCTCAAAACAACTAGCACCACGTCTGAAAACACTAGAACCACGTCCACAAATGTCTATATCCGTGCATGTGAATTTAAACTGATTTTTTCACAAAACATCTCAACTCGTCTCAGAAAAACTAGAACCATGTCAATAAACGTCTACATACATTCATGTGAATTTAAACTGATTTTTTTCACCAAGACAGTCCACCACGTGTCAGAACAACTATCACCACATCATAAACAACTAGCACCACTTCCAAAAACGTCTACATCCAAACATGTGAATTTAAACTGATTTTTTCACACAACATCTCAACTCGTCTTAGAAAAACTAGAACCACGTCCAAAAATGTCTACATCCATTCATGTGAAGTTAAACTGATTTTTTTCACAAAGACAGTCCACCACATCTCAAAACAACTAGCACCACGTCTCAAAACACTAGAACCACGTCCACAAATGTCTATATCCGTGCATGTGAATTAAAACTGATTTTTTCACAAAACATCTCAACTCGTCTCAGAAAAACTAGAACCACGTCAATAAACGTCTACATACATTCATGTGAATTTAAACTGATTTTTTTCACCAAGACAGTCCACCACGTCTCAGAACAACTATCACCACATCATAAACAACTAGCACCACGTCCAAAAACGTCTACATCCAAACATGTGAATTTAAACTGATTTTTTCACACCACATCTCTACTCGTCTTAGAAAAACTAGAACCACGTCCAAAAATGTATACATCCATTCATGTGAAGTTAAACTGAATATTTTTCACAAAGACAGTCCACCACGTCTCAGAACAACAAGCACCACGTCTCAAAACACTAGAACCACGTCCATAAATGTCTATATCCATGCATGTTAATTTAAACTGATTTTTTCACAAAACATCTCAACTCATCTCAGAACGGCTACACCACGTCCAAAAATGTCTACATCCATTCATGTGAATTTAAACTGATTTTTTTCACAAAGACAGTCTACCACGTCTCAGAACAACTAGCACCACTTCTCAAACAACTAGCACCACGCCCAAAAACGTCTACATCCAGACTTATGAATTTAAACATATTTTTTCACAAAACATCTCAACTCGTCCCAGAATAACTAGCACTAAGTCCAGAAACATCTACATCCATTCTTGTGAATTTAAATTGATTTTTTTCACAAAGGCAGTCTACCACGTCTCACAACAATTAACACCACGTCTCAAAACGCTAGAACCACGTCTAAAAATGTCTAAATCTAGGCTTGTGAATTTAAACTGATTTTTTCACAAAACATCTCAACTCGTCTCAGAACAACTAGAACCACGTCCACAAACGTCAACATCCATTCATGAGAATTTAAACTGATTTTTTCACAAAGATAGTCTACCACGTCTCAAAACAACTAGCACCATGTCTCAAAACACTAGAACCACGTCCAAAATCGTCTACAACCATGCATGTGAATTTAAACTGAATTTTTCACAAAGCATCTCAACTCGTCTCAGAACATCCAACACCATGTCGAAAAACGTCTACATCCATTCACGTGAATTTAAATCGATTTTTTTCACAAAGACAGTCTACCACGTCTCAGAACAACTAGCACCACGTCTCAAACAAATAGCACCACGTCCAAAAACGTCTACATCCAGACATATGAATTTAAACTTATTTTCTCGCATAACATCTCAACTCGTCTCTGAACATTTAGCACCACGTCCAAAAACGTCTACATCCATTCATGTGAATTTAAATTGATTTTTTTCACAAAGACAGTGTAACACGTCTCAAAACAACTAGCACCATGTCTCAAAACACTAGAACCACGTCCAAAATCGTCTACAACCATGCATGTGAATTTAAACTGATTTTTTCACAAAGCATCTCAACTCGTCTCAGAACATCCAGCACCATGTCCACAAATGTCTATTTCCGTGCATGTGAATTAAAACTGATTTTTTCACAAAACATCTCAACTCGTCTCAGAAAAACTAGAACCACATCAATAAACGTCTACATACATTCATGTGAATTTAAACTGATTTTTTTCACCAAGACAGTCCACCACGTCTCAGAACAACTATCACCACATCATAAACAACTAGCACCACGTCCAAAAACGTCTACATCCAAACATGTGAATTTAAACTGATTTTTTCACACCACATCTCTACTCGTCTTAGAAAAACTAGAACCACGTCCAAAAATGTATACATCCATTCATGTTAAGTTAAACTGAATATTTTTCACAAAGACAGTCCACCACGTCTCAGAACAACAAGCACCACGTCTCAAAACACTAGAACCACGTCCATAAATGTCTATATCCATGCATGTTAATTTAAACTGATTTTTTCACAAACATCTCAACTCATCTCAGAACGGCTACACCACGTCCAAAAATGTCTACATCCATTCATGTGAATTTAAACTGATTTTTTTCACAAAGACAGTCTACCACGTCTCAGAACAACTAGCACCACTTCTCAAACAACTAGCACCATGCCCAAAAACGTCTACATCCAGACTTATGAATTTAAACATATTTTTTCACAAAACATCTCAACTCGTCCCAGAATAACTAACACTAAGTCCAGAAACATCTACATCCATTCTTGTGAATTTAAATTGATTTTTTTCACAAAGGCAGTCTACCACGTCTCACAACAATTAACACCACGTCTCAAAACGCTAGAACCACGTCTAAAAATGTCTAAATCTAGGCTTGTGAATTTAAACTGATTTTTTCACAAAACATCTCAACTCGTCTCAGAACAACTAGAACCACGTCCACAAACGTCAACATCCATTCATGAGAATTTAAACTGATTTTTTCACAAAGATAGTCTACCACGTCTCAAAACAACTAGCACCATGTCTCAAAACACTAGAACCACGTCCAAAATCGTCTACAACCATGCATGTGAATTTAAACTGAATTTTTCACAAAGCATCTCAACTCGTCTCAGAACATCCAACACCATGTCGAAAAACGTCTACATCCATTCACGTGAATTTAAATCGATTTTTTTCACAAAGACAGTCTACCACGTCTCAGAACAACTAGCACCACGTCTCAAACAAATAGCACCACGTCCAAAAACGTCTACATCCAGACATATGAATTTAAACTTATTTTCTCGCATAACATCTCAACTCGTCTCTGAACATTTAGCACCACGTCCAAAAACGTCTACATCCATTCATGTGAATTTAAATTGATTTTTTTCACAAAGATAGTGTAACACGTCTAAGAACAACTAGTACCACGTCTCAAAACACTAGAACCACGTCCAAAATCGTCTACAACCATGCATGTGAATTTAAACTGATTTTTTCACAAAGCATCTCAACTCGTCTCAGAACATCCAGCACCATGTCCAAAAACGTCTACATCCATTCACGTGAATTTAAACTGATTTTTTTCACAAACACAGTCTACCACGTCTAAGAACAATTAGCACCATGTCTTAAAACACTTGAACCTTGTCCAAAAACGTCTATATCCAGACATGTGAATTTAAACTGATTTTTTCACAAAACATCTCAACTCGTCTTAGAAAAACTAGAACCACGTCCAAAAATGTCTACATCCATTCCTGTGAATTTAAACTGATTTTTTTCACAAAGACAGTCCACCACATCTCAAAACAACTAGCACCACGTCTCAAAGCACTAGAACCACGTCCACAAATGTCTATATCCGTGCATGTGAATTTAAACTGATTTTTTCACAAAACATCTCAACTCGTCTCAGAAAAACTAGAACCACGTCAATAAACGTCTACATACATTCATGTGAATTTAAACTGATTTTTTTCACCAAGACAGTCCACCACGTCTCAGAACAACTATCACCACATCATAAACAACTAGCACCACGTCAAAAAACGTCTACATCCAAACATGTAAATTTAAACTGATTTTTTCACACAACATCTCAACTCCTCTTAGAAAAACTAGAACCACGTCTAAAAATGTCTACATCCATTCATGTGAAGTTAAACTGATTTTTTTCACAAAGACAGTCCACCACATCTCAAAACAACTAGCACCACGTCTCAAAACACTAGAACCACGTCCACAAATGTCTATATCCGTGCATGTGAATTAAAACTGATTTTTTCACAAAACATCTCAACTCGTCTCAGAAAAACTAGAACCACGTCAATAAACGTCTACATACATTCATGTGAATTTAAACTGATTTTTTTCACCAAAACAGTCCACCACGTCTCAGAACAACTATCAGCACATCATAAACAACTAGCACCACGTCCAAAAACGTCTACATCCAAACATGTGAATTTAAACTGATTTTTTCACACCACATCTCTACTCGTCTTAGAAAAACTAGAACCATGTACAAAAATGTATACATTCATTCATGTGAAGTTAAACTGATTTTTTTCACAAAGACAGTCCACCACGTCTCAGAACAACAAGCACCACGTCTCAAAACACTAGAACCACGTCCACAAATGTCTATATCCATGCATGTTAATTTAAACTGATTTTTTCACAAAACATCTCAACTCATCTCAGAACGACTACACCACGTCCAAAAATATCTACATCCATTCATGTGAATTTAAACTAATTTTTTTCACCAAGACAGTCTACCACGTTTCAGAACAACTAGCACCACCTCTCAAACAACTAGCACCACGCCCAAAAACGTCTACATCCAGACATATGAATTTAAACATATTTTTTCACAAAACATCTCAACTCGTCCCAGAATAACTAGCACTAAGTCCAGAAACATCTACATCCATTCTTGTGAATTTAAATTGATTTTTTTCACAAAGGCAGTCTACCACGTCTCACAACAATTAACACCACGTCTCAAAACGCTAGAACCACGTCTAAAAATGTCTAAATCTAGGCTTGTGAATTTAAACTGATTTTTTCACAAAACATCTCAACTCGTCTCAGAACAACTAGAACCACGTACACAAACGTCAACATCCATTCATGAGAATTTAAACTGATTTTTTCACAAAGATAGTCTACCACGTCTCAAAACAACTAGCACCACGTCTCAAAACACTAGAACCACGTCCAAAATCGTCTACAACCATGCATGTGAATTTAAACTGAATTTTTCACAAAGCATCTCAACTCGTCTCAAAACATCCAACACCATGTCGAAAAACGTCTACATCCATTCACGTGAATTTAAATCGATTTTTTTCACAAAGACAGTCTACCACGTCTCAGAACAACTAGCACCACTTCTCAAACAAATAGCACCACGTCCAAAAACGTCTACATACAGACATATGAATTTAAACTTATTTTCTCGCATAACATCTCAACTCGTCTCTGAACATTTAGCACCACGTCCAAAAACGTCTACATCCATTCATGTGAATTTAAATTGATTTTTTTCACAAAGATAGTCTAACACGTCTAAGAACAACTAGTACCACGTCTCAAAACACTAGAACCACGTCCAAAATCGTCTACAACCATGCATGTGAATTTAAACTGATTTTTTCACAAAGCATCTCAACTCGTCTCAGAACATCCAGCACCATGTCCAAAAACGTCTACATCCATTCACGTGAATTTAAACTGATTTTTTTCACAAACACAGTCTACCACATCTAAGAACAATTAGCACCATGTCTTAAAACACTTGAACCTTGTCCAAAAATGTCTACATCCATTCATGTGAATTTAAACTGATTTTTTTCACAAAGACAGTCCACCACATCTCAAAACAACTAGCACCACGTCTGAAAACACTAGAACCACGTCCACAAATGTCTATATCCGTGCATGTGAATTTAAACTGATTTTTTCACAAAACATCTCAACTCGTCTCAGAAAAACTAGAACCATGTCAATAAACGTCTACATACATTCATGTGAATTTAAACTGATTTTTTTCACCAAGACAGTCCACCACGTGTCAGAACAACTATCACCACATCATAAACAACTAGCACCACTTCCAAAAACGTCTACATCCAAACATGTGAATTTAAACTGATTTTTTCACACAACATCTCAACTCGTCTTAGAAAAACTAGAACCACGTCCAAAAATGTCTACATCCATTCATGTGAAGTTAAACTGATTTTTTTCACAAAGACAGTCCACCACATCTCAAAACAACTAGCACCACGTCTCAAAACACTAGAACCACGTCCACAAATGTCTATATCCGTGCATGTGAATTAAAACTGATTTTTTCACAAAACATCTCAACTCGTCTCAGAAAAACTAGAACCACGTCAATAAACGTCTACATACATTCATGTGAATTTAAACTGATTTTTTTCACCAAGACAGTCCACCACGTCTCAGAACAACTATCACCACATCATAAACAACTAGCACCACGTCCAAAAACGTCTACATCCAAACATGTGAATTTAAACTGATTTTTTCACACCACATCTCTACTCGTCTTAGAAAAACTAGAACCACGTCCAAAAATGTATACATCCATTAATGTGAAGTTAAACTGAATATTTTTCACAAAGACAGTCCACCACGTCTCAGAACAACAAGCACCACGTCTCAAAACACTAGAACCACGTCCATAAATGTCTATATCCATGCATGTTAATTTAAACTGATTTTTTCACAAAACATCTCAACTCATCTCAGAACGGCTACACCACGTCCAAAAATGTCTACATCCATTCATGTGAATTTAAACTGATTTTTTTCACAAAGACAGTCTACCACGTCTCAGAACAACTAGCACCACTTCTCAAACAACTAGCACCACGCCCAAAAACGTCTACATCCAGACTTATGAATTTAAACATATTTTTTCACAAAACATCTCAACTCGTCCCAGAATAACTAGCACTAAGTCCAGAAACATCTACATCCATTCTTGTGAATTTAAATTGATTTTTTTCACAAAGGCAGTCTACCACGTCTCACAACAATTAACACCACGTCTCAAAACGCTAGAACCACGTCTAAAAATGTCTAAATCTAGGCTTGTGAATTTAAACTGATTTTTTCACAAAACATCTCAACTCGTCTCAGAACAACTAGAACCACGTCCACAAACGTCAACATCCATTCATGAGAATTTAAACTGATTTTTTCACAAAGATAGTCTACCACGTCTCAAAACAACTAGCACCATGTCTCAAAACACTAGAACCACGTCCAAAATCGTCTACAACCATGCATGTGAATTTAAACTGAATTTTTCACAAAGCATCTCAACTCGTCTCAGAACATCCAACACCATGTCGAAAAACGTCTACATCCATTCACGTGAATTTAAATCGATTTTTTTCACAAAGACAGTCTACCACGTCTCAGAACAACTAGCACCACGTCTCAAACAAATAGCACCACGTCCAAAAACGTCTACATCCAGACATATGAATTTAAACTTATTTTCTCGCATAACATCTCAACTCGTCTCTGAACATTTAGCACCACGTCCAAAAACGTCTACATCCATTCATGTGAATTTAAATTGATTTTTTTCACAAAGACAGTGTAACACGTCTCAAAACAACTAGCACCATGTCTCAAAACACTAGAACCACGTCCAAAATCGTCTACAACCATGCATGTGAATTTAAACTGATTTTTTCACAAAGCATCTCAACTCGTCTCAGAACATCCAGCACCATGTCCACAAATGTCTATTTCCGTGCATGTGAATTAAAACTGATTTTTTCACAAAACATCTCAACTCGTCTCAGAAAAACTAGAACCACATCAATAAACGTCTACATACATTCATGTGAATTTAAACTGATTTTTTTCACCAAGACAGTCCACCACGTCTCAGAACAACTATCACCACATCATAAACAACTAGCACCACGTCCAAAAACGTCTACATCCAAACATGTGAATTTAAACTGATTTTTTCACACCACATCTCTACTCGTCTTAGAAAAACTAGAACCACGTCAAAAAATGTATACATCCATTCATGTTAAGTTAAACTGAATATTTTTCACAAAGACAGTCCACCACGTCTCAGAACAACAAGCACCACGTCTCAAAACACTAGAACCACGTCCATAAATGTCTATATCCATGCATGTTAATTTAAACTGATTTTTTCACAAACATCTCAACTCATCTCAGAACGGCTACACCACGTCCAAAAATGTCTACATCCATTCATGTGAATTTAAACTGATTTTTTTCACAAAGACAGTCTACCACGTCTCAGAACAACTAGCACCACTTCTCAAACAACTAGCACCATGCCCAAAAACGTCTACATCCAGACTTATGAATTTAAACATATTTTTTCACAAAACATCTCAACTCGTCCCAGAATAACTAACACTAAGTCCAGAAACATCTACATCCATTCTTGTGAATTTAAATTGATTTTTTTCACAAAGGCAGTCTACCACGTCTCACAACAATTAACACCACGTCTCAAAACGCTAGAACCACGTCTAAAAATGTCTAAATCTAGGCTTGTGAATTTAAACTGATTTTTTCACAAAACATCTCAACTCGTCTCAGAACAACTAGAACCACGTCCACAAACGTCAACATCCATTCATGAGAATTTAAACTGATTTTTTCACAAAGATAGTCTACCACGTCTCAAAACAACTAGCACCATGTCTCAAAACACTAGAACCACGTCCAAAATCGTCTACAACCATGCATGTGAATTTAAACTGAATTTTTCACAAAGCATCTCAACTCGTCTCAGAACATCCAACACCATGTCGAAAAATGTCTACATCCATTCACGTGAATTTAAATCGATTTTTTTCACAAAGACAGTCTACCACGTCTCAGAACAACTAGCACCACGTCTCAAACAAATAGCACCACGTCCAAAAACGTCTACATCCAGACATATGAATTTAAACTTATTTTCTCGCATAACATCTCAACTCGTCTCTGAACATTTAGCACCACGTCCAAAAACGTCTACATCCATTCATGTGAATTTAAATTGATTTTTTTCACAAAGATAGTCTAACACGTCTAAGAACAACTAGTACCACGTCTCAAAACACTAGAACCACGTCCAAAATCGTCTACAACCATGCATGTGAATTTAAACTGATTTTTTCACAAAGCATCTCAACTCGTCTCAGAACATCCAGCACCATGTCCAAAAACGTCTACATCCATTCACGTGAATTTAAACTGATTTTTTTCACAAACACAGTCTACCACGTCTAAGAACAATTAGCACCATGTCTTAAAACACTTGAACCTTGTCCAAAAACGTCTATATCCAGACATGTGAATTTAAACTGATTTTTTCACAAAACATCTCAACTCGTCTTAGAAAAACTAGAACCACGTCCAAAAATGTCTACATCCATTCCTGTGAATTTAAACTGATTTTTTTCACAAAGACAGTCCACCACATCTCAAAACAACTAGCACCACGTCTCAAAGCACTAGAACCACGTCCACAAATGTCTATATCCGTGCATGTGAATTTAAACTGATTTTTTCACAAAACATCTCAACTCGTCTCAGAAAAACTAGAACCACGTCAATAAACGTCTACATACATTCATGTGAATTTAAACTGATTTTTTTCACCAAGACAGTCCACCACGTCTCAGAACAACTATCACCACATCATAAACAACTAGCACCACGTCAAAAAACGTCTACATCCAAACATGTAAATTTAAACTGATTTTTTCACACAACATCTCAACTCCTCTTAGAAAAACTAGAACCACGTCTAAAAATGTCTACATCCATTCATGTGAAGTTAAACTGATTTTTTTCACAAAGACAGTCCACCACATCTCAAAACAACTAGCACCACGTCTCAAAACACTAGAACCACGTCCACAAATGTCTATATCCGTGCATGTGAATTAAAACTGATTTTTTCACAAAACATCTCAACTCGTCTCAGAAAAACTAGAACCACGTCAATAAACGTCTACATACATTCATGTGAATTTAAACTGATTTTTTTCACCAAAACAGTCCACCACGTCTCAGAACAACTATCAGCACATCATAAACAACTAGCACCACGTCCAAAAACGTCTACATCCAAACATGTGAATTTAAACTGATTTTTTCACACCACATCTCTACTCGTCTTAGAAAAACTAGAACCATGTACAAAAATGTATACATTCATTCATGTGAAGTTAAACTGATTTTTTTCACAAAGACAGTCCACCACGTCTCAGAACAACAAGCACCACGTCTCAAAACACTAGAACCACGTCCACAAATGTCTATATCCATGCATGTTAATTTAAACTGATTTTTTCACAAAACATCTCAACTCATCTCAGAACGACTACACCACGTCCAAAAATATCTACATCCATTCATGTGAATTTAAACTAATTTTTTTCACCAAGACAGTCTACCACGTTTCAGAACAACTAGCACCACCTCTCAAACAACTAGCACCACGCCCAAAAACGTCTACATCCAGACATATGAATTTAAACATATTTTTTCACAAAACATCTCAACTCGTCCCAGAATAACTAGCACTAAGTCCAGAAACATCTACATCCATTCTTGTGAATTTAAATTGATTTTTTTCACAAAGGCAGTCTACCACGTCTCACAACAATTAACACCACGTCTCAAAACGCTAGAACCACGTCTAAAAATGTCTAAATCTAGGCTTCTGAATTTAAACTGATTTTTTCACAAAACATCTCAACTCGTCTCAGAACAACTAGAACCACGTCCACAAACATCAACATCCATTCATGAGAATTTGAACTGATTTTTTCACAAAGATAGTCTACCACGTCTCAAAACAACTAGCACCACGTCTCAAAACACTAGAACCACGTCCAAAATCGTCTACAACCATGCATGTGAATTTAAACTGAATTTTTCACAAAGCATCTCAACTCGTCTCAAAACATCCAACACCATGTCAAAAAACGTCTACATCCATTCACGTGAATTTAAACCGATTTTTTTCACAAAGACAGTCTACCACGTCTCAGAACAACTAGCACCACGTCTCAAATAAATAGCACCACGTCCAAAAATGTTTACATCCAGACATATGAATTTAAACTTATTTTCTCGCATAACATCTCAACTCGTCTCTTAACATTTAGCACCACGTCCAAAAACGTCTACATCCATTCATGTGAATTTAAATTGATTTTTTTCACAAAGATAGTCTAACACGTCTAAGAACAACTAGTACCACGTCTCAAAACACTAGAACCACGTCCAAAATCGTCTACAACCATGCATGTGAATTTAAACTGATTTTTTCACAAAGCATCTCAACTCGTCTCAGAACATCCAGCACCATTTCCAAAAACGTCTACATCCATTCACGTGAATTTAAACTGATTTTTTTCACAAACACAGTCTACCACGTCTAAGAACAATTAGCACCATGTCTTAAAACACTTGAACCTTGTCCAAAAACGTCTCTATCCAGACATGTGAATTTAAACTGATTTTTTCACAAAACATCTCAACTCGTCTTAGAAAAACTAGAACCACGTCCAAAAATGTCTACATCCATTCATGTGAATTTAAACTGATTTTTTTCACAAAGACAGTCCACCACATCTCAAAACAACTAGCACCACGTCTCAAAACACTAGAACCACGTCCACAAATGTCTATATCAGTGCATGTGAATTAAAACTGATTTTTTCACAAAACATCTCAACTCGTCTCAGAAAAAATAGAACCACGTCAATAAACGTCTACATACATTCATGTGAATTCAAACTGATTTTTTTCACCAAGACAGTCCACCACGTCTCAGAACAACTATCACCGCATCATAAACAACTAGCACCACGTCCAAAAATGTCTACATCCAAACATGTGAATTTAAACTGATTTTTTCACACAACATCTCTACTCGTCTTAGAAAAACTAGAACCGCGTCCAAAAATGTATACATCCATTCATGTGAAGTTAAACTGATTTTTTTCACAAAGACAGTCCACCACGTCTCAGAACAACAAGCACCACGTCTCAAAACACTAGAACCACGTCCACAAATGTCTATATCCATGCATGTTAATTTAAACTGATTTTTTCACAAAACATCTCAACTCGTCTCAGAACGACTACACCACGTCCAAAAATGTCTACATCCATTCATGTGAATTTAAACTGATTTTTTTCACAAAGACAGTCTTCCACGTCTCAGAACAACTAGCACCACCTCTCAAACAACTAGCACCACGCCCAAAAATGTCTACATCCAGACATATGAATTTAAACATATTTTTTCACAAAACATCTCAACTCGTCCCAGAATAACTAGCACTAAGTCCAGAAACATCTACATCCATTCTTGTGAATTTAAATTGATTTTTTTCACAAAGGCAGTCTACCACGTCTCACAACAATTAACACCACATCTCAAAACACTAGAACCACGTCTAAAAATGTCTAAATCTAGGCTTGTGAATTTAAACTGATTTTTTAAATCTAGGCTCTGATACCAAAATGAAGCAGGATCGTTTGCACAAAGAAATAAAGATGAGAAAGAAGGTGAAGTAGGCAGTAACCTAAAGTAAGAGTAGAGAATTAGCAGAAGCAAGACTTATGATTAAATGAAAGAATTAAAAGAGTAAGAAAGATAGTTGAAGGTTTGAAAGATTTGAAAGAGTTTTGGACGTAGAGAAAATCAGTAAATTCGCTCTGATTCTTTCATTCATGAAACAGCCTTTAAATAGGCATTACAAAGGAAACATTATTCAAAGATGGAATCCGGAAATGAAGTCCGGAATGAAATGAAAATTAAAGACAAATTAAAAGTAAGTGCCTAGTGACATATGCACTTACGTCACCTAACAATTATTAATAAAGTAAGTGCCTATTGACATATGCACTTACATCACCTAACAATTATTAATGGAATGATGTATGCACTTACGTCATTTTACAATTATTTTCTACAATTATGATAGATGATCAAAAATCAAAGGGGTCTTATGACAATGGTCCACCAAATGGGTCAAAGTCATCATCATTATTTGGAGGAGTCGGATTATTTGGAACTAGCAGAGCAGCATGCTTTTCTGGTTGATCTTGTTCGCGAGCTTTAGCTGATCTGTCTAGTGCTTCATTATCAATTTTTTGAATTTCTTTATATGCTTGAATACAAATTTTCAAATAATCTTGAAGTCCTTGTTCAGTAGTCAAATTAGTTGAAGTAGAAAGAATCTGAGTATGAGTCTGTGCAGGAATTTGAGGAGTCTGAGGAACAATCTTTTTTTGGCATGGGAATTTTACTTTTGTCTGAAGTCTTAGGAGTCATTGGGTCTTGCAGCGGAACACTCCTTGAGACTTGGGAAATTGCCGCCTTAAATTTTTCTCCAGTCTCTAAATATTTAGAAACTGTCTGGGAATTACACTGTTGTTCATTAAATTGTATCCATCATTTGACATTAATTTGTCGAATTAGACTGCAGGGAAATCCTGGTTGAGTAGACTTAATTTGAAAACTCCATGCAAGAATATAGGGGACTCTAAATTCAGCATGGAACAAGAAATTAGACTGGTAGTCTTCTAACCTACATTTTTTCTTATAGGTTTGAAGACCCATGGCTGCTTGAGGAGGAAGAATAGCCGGAATGGCTCCTAGTAATTTCCACCAATCATATACCCACATGGGTACATTTTTATTAAAATTAGGAGAAAAACTAATGAACCAAGAATGATTAAAAGATCGGTAATAGAGACACCGATAAAAAGCAAAAATATAATCGGCATAATTAAAACCATCAGGAAGATAGGGAATGGAAAAGGAATTACGGGCATGAATTGAAGGAAAGTCACGAGGACTCATTATTTTTTGAATTATAAACTTGGAGTAAGCAATACGAGATGAATCTTTTCTGTCTGGGTAATGAGTAATTTCCACGGATTTAGTATCAATAAGAATTAATTCATAAAAGGCTTGGGTCTTAGATATATCATCTGTAACCCACTGATTATTAGGGAGGAAAAGTCTGGAACAAAAATTTTTAACGTCATTATTCTCGGGAGGAGATTTATAATGAGTAAGCATTATGTATTCAAATTCAGATTTAGGAATATAAGGAGCTGCATTAGACGATGAAGAGAAAGAGGAAGAAGAAGGAACAGGAGTAGATTGTAATTTGGCAGAAGGAGACAAAACGGCATTAGTATAAGTAAGAGGAGGAAAATCATTAGACGGGACTAAAGGACTAAGAGGTTTAGGTGTATTAGACATGATGAAATCTGCAGGAGTCTTAGGTCCAGGAGGTTTGCCAGGGTCTTTAGACATTGGTGCGTCCTGTAAGGAATTCACGAGTAAGGAAGTCAGGAAGAGAATTATCATCGCCTTTAATAAATTCAATATCAAAATCAAAAACAGAAAGTATAGCTTGCCATCTGGCAAAAATCTGTTTTGAAACCAAATTTTTGACATCTTTTTGTAAAATTTCTTTGGCTGACTTACAGTCAACTCGTAATAAAAACTTTTTATTATACAAATCATCTTGAAATTTTGAAATACATAAAACAATTGATAAAATTTCTTTTTTAACAGTTGAATAATTTTTCTGTGACCCTGCCCAAATGCCCGAATGATACCTAACTAATTCTTCTAATGCAGATGATGCAGATGAATGCATTTTTTGTTTAAGAATGCCTCCATATCCAATATCTGATGCATCAGTTTCTATTATCATGAATGCATCTGGATGAGGTATACCTAGACAGGGAAGAGTCTTGATTTTTTCTTTAATTTGTTTAATTAAATTAGTATGAATCTCTGACCAGGCAGGAGGATTTTTCTGTAATCTCTCATACAAAGGACCACACATGATTCTTAAATTAGGAAAAAAATCAGCAATGTAATTTAAACAACCAAGAAATCTTTGTAACTGATTTTTATCCTTAATTTCATCTGGGAATTTACTAGTAAATTCAATTGTTCATTGAATCGGTCTCATTTTCCCTTGATTAATATCATGTCCTAAAAATCGAATTTTAGTTTGAAATAATTTCATTTTCTTTGCAGAAATTACTAATCCATTAGTCTGAATAACATGTAACATAAGATTAAGATGTTTAAAATGCTGATGAACATTATCCGAAAAAAACTAAAATATCATCAATATAAACAATCACAAAATTAGAATAATCATTAAAAATATCATTCATTATTCTTTGAAATTCAGAAGGAGGATTTTTCAGGCCAAAGGGCATAACATTCCATTCATAATGCCCAAAAGGAACAGTAAAAGCTGTTTTGTATCTATCTTTTTCATTAATCTGTATTTGCCAATAACCCGATTTTAAATCGAATTTAGAAAATACTTTAGCACTATGAAGTCTTTTTAGTAAATCTTTTTTATTAGGGATCGAATATCTAATCCATTGTAAAACCTTATTTAAAGGTTTATAATTAATTACTAATCTAGGAACACCGCGTTCCTTTTCAGCCTGATTATTCACATAAAATGCAGCACAACTCCAAGGAGAGTGTGATTTCCTAATTAAGTTTTTATCCATTAAACTCTGAATTTCTTGTTTACAAAAATTAAGTAATTCTTCATTCATTTGAATTGGTCTAGCTTTAGTCGGAATATCCCGTTCATTAAATTCTTTAATATAAGGTAATGAAACCACATGTTTCTTCCTATTCCAAAAAGCATTAGGATGTTCTGAACATACTAAAGTTTGGAATTTCTTGTCTAAATTAGCAATTTTTAATTTAACATCTTCTTTCATTAATTGTTCTTCTATTTTAGTAAAGTCTAATTCTGTTTTTAAAAACATTAAACTTTTCTTTTTCTTATTCATTAAACAGATTTGTTTATATATCGAATTAGTCTGAAGTAATTCTAACTCTTTTTTCTGAATCGGATTAATAAATGGAAAAACCAATTCATTGCCTAAAAGATTAACAGAAATATGATCAGTATGTTTAGTAAACGGAGTAATCTGATATAAAAAAGGATTACCTAAAACCACATCAGTAGTAAAGTTTTCAAGTATTAAAAAGGAATGTTTAAAACAATACCCATTATTGCAAATATAACCATTATTTAATTCAGCATAAATATCAATTTCTAATCCATTAGCAGCATATAATTTTTCTTTAGTTTTTGATAAATACTTATCTGGAATTATACCTCGACTGATACAGGATTGATCGGCGCCACTATCAAGCATGGCCACACAAGTAGTCGTCCAATCCTCTACACCAATTGTAACAAGAACATACCATTTTTCGATTTTTACTTTATTAATTAGGTTTAAAAAATTTTTATCGTCAGGAATTTTATCAGCTATATGAATTTCATCGTCTTTTATTATACCAGATGTAGACGCTATATTAGACTGATCTTTTAGTAATATTTTTGCTTCTAATTCTAAATCTTTTAATTTTAATTCATTTAATTGACTATTAATTTCTCTAATTTCATCTTTAAGTAATTTTATCTCTTCTTTAATGTTACTACTTCTACGAAATCAAAATTATCTTCATGCTTGTATTTGTCTATTAAACTATTTAAACTAAATGGTTCTTTTATATCAAACATATGATTATTTTCTTGTAAAACTAGATTTTTTAATTTTTCTAAGTAATCTTTTCGAACATTATCATCTTTTATGTCTTTTATTATATCAAATAATAATTCTTTATTTAAATTATTTTTACTAGAATTATTCATCATATTAATTGTCTTTTTACATTCATAGAAATCATCATTATCTTCAAAACTAGATGAATCATAGGAATAGTAATTACTTCGTCTTCTTTTTCAGAATTAAAATGGACATTAATTTATTTTTTAATTCAGATTCTTCAGAAAATAAAGCATTAATCTTCTTCTCTAATTTGCAATTAGGCGCTATATGTCCTATCTTACCACATTTATAGCATTTAATAGGTTTTTTACCTCTTTTATATTTCTTTTTTCTATAAAAGTCATTTTTATTATGCCAATCAGGATTATATTTATTTTTTCGCTTATATTTACTATATTTACTAGGATGATACTGTCTAACCTTTTTATACCTTTTTTCTTGTATAGAGGACGGATGAGGACTTGCGATGCCGAATGCTTGATAGAAAGACCCCAATTCCTCTTTTTCAAGACCATATCTTCTCTGCAATTTAAAATCTTGACAGATAGATAAGGCTTCTTTTTTAAGGAATGCAAACAATTGGCCATAAGTAATATTAGATAAATCCAAATTTTCCGTACCCATTTCTTTCATTAAACTGGTAATTAAATTTTGTGAAAATAAAGGAGGTAAACCAGTAATAAATTTCTCTTTCCAAAAAGATTGATGACAATCTGGTCTACGTAACACATTAGTAAGAAAAGTAGTCTTATACCAAAAATAATCTTTACACAAAGGACATTTAAGATTAGTCAATGAAATCTTTAGACTAGTCAATTCTTCTTTTGGATTACCAACAAAATGCATAGAAAGAGCATAAATTAAATAACTTACACCGTCAGATTCATAATCAGTAGTTCTAATTACTTCATCATTAATAGTTATATCACGATAAACAACAGTTTGATGAGTCAAAATTTCCATTCTTTGAGCGGGAGTAAACATATTATCCCACCAATTTTTCAACTGACCAGTAAATCCAGAAACAAAACAGGAAGCAATTTGCCTTTCAGACATCTGAGGATATTTAGACTTATAAGCAAGTTTTGCAGTTCCCATTTCATGCAAAGTATTAGTAATTTCATATTCAGATTTACCATCTATATTCATTCATATATTACACTACCATCATAAGATTTAGTAGTAAACCTATTTCGTTCTTCAAATTGAATATCAGGAGGAGTAGGTCTACTATATTAATTCATTACATCTCTATTAGACCATATATTATTACGATATGACTTTCTATATGGACGTCTAGATATGCGATTAAGTTCTAAAGGAGGAGTATCATAAAATTGTTTTTCTATTTCTTCAATATTATCGATGTCGTAAATTTCAGGTTCAGATTCGGAATTAGGCGGACTGCTAGAAGAGTCATCCCTCGGAGCAGTTTTATTAATAGCATTAATTCGAAGACCACTAAATTGTCTCTCTATTTGACTTAGAGCAGAAGAAGAGGACGGAGTATTATTATTACCTTTAATTGCAAGATTAATACGTTGAACTAAAGAAATTTCTCGTTCGAATTCTCTAGGTAGGGAAGGAGATACTAAGGGTTTGGATACTTCATTAGGAAAATTACTAATTTTATTATCTAATTTTACAGAAATTAAATCAACTTGTTGAGCAATGGTTTGTAATATCTGATTAGAATAATTATTCTGTTGATAAACCTTCTTAATGTCTTCAGAATCAATCGCTTCTTTATTATCTTTACCTTTTTTAAAAGGAGAAGCAATTATTTCGCCTTCTTTAGTATTCATTTTAATAGACTGAAAAGGAGGATGAATCGCTGATAATATAGTATTATCTAATAACTGCCATTTTTTATATAAATTAGTCTGAACATGAATTGTGGGTATATTTTTATAACTTATTTTTTCTTTCTGAAAATAGTAATCTAACCATTGAAAGAAAGGAAAATTAAACTGTTTTTTATTTATATCATTAACCCATTCTTCTTTTAATTTAGAAATAATTTGTTCATCAAATTTTTCAAACCATATTCTTTTTTCATTATTTTCTGGTAAAAAGTAATTTTTATTAAGAAAAGCTTTATCTATAGAAAAAGCTTTATCCACAAATGTCTATATCCGTGCATGTGAATTAAAACTGATTTTTTCACAAAACATCTCAACTCGTCTCAGAAAAAATAGAACCACGTCAATAAACGTCTACATACATTCATGTGAATTTATACTGATTTTTTTCACCAAGACAGTCCACCACGTCTCAGAACAACTATCACCACATCATAAACAACTAGCACCACGTCCAAAAACGTCTACATCCAAATATGTGAATTTAAACTGATTTTTTCACACAACATCTCAACTCGTCTTAGAAAAACTAGAACCACGTCCAAAAATGTCTACATCCATTCATGTGAAGTTAAACTGATTTTTTTCACAAAGACAGTCCACCACATCTCAAAACAACTAGCACCAAGTCTCAAAACACTAGAACCACGTCCACAAATGTCTATATCCGTGCATGTGAATTAAAACTGATTTTTTCACAAAACATCTCAACTCGTCTCAGAAAAACTAGAACCACGTCAATAAACGTCTACATACATTCATGTGAATTTAAACTGATTTTTTTCACCAAGACAGTCCACCACGTCTCAGAACAACTATCACCACATCATAAACAACTAGCACCACGTCCAAAAATGTCTACATCCAAACATGTGAATTTAAACTGATTTTTTCACACAACATCTCTACTCGTCTTACAAAAACTAGAACCACGCCCAAAAATGTATACATCCATTCATGTGAAGTTAAACTGATTTTTTTCACAAAGACAGTCCACCACGTCTCAGAACAACAAGCACCACGTCTCAAAACACTAGAACCACGTCCACAAATGTCTATATCCATGCATGTTAATTTAAACTGATTTTTTCACAAAACATCTCAACTCGTCTCAGAACGACTACACCACGTCCAAAAATGTCTACATCCATTAATGTGAATTTAAACTGATTTTTTTCACAAAGACAGTCTACCACGTCTCAGAACAACTAGCACCACCTCTCAAACAACTAGCACCACGCCCAAAAACATCTACATCTAGACATATGAATTTAAACATATTTTTTCACAAAACATCTCAACTCGTCCCAGAATAACTAGCACTAAGTCCAGAAACATCTACATCCATTCTTGTGAATTTAAATTGATTTTTTTCACAAAGGCAGTCTACCACGTCTCACAACAATTAACACCACGTCTCAAAATGCTAGAACCACGTCTAAAAATGTCTAAATCTAGGCTTGTGAATTTAAACTGATTTTTTCACAATACATCTCAACTCGTCTCAGAACAACTAGAACCACGTCCACAAACGTCAACATCCATTCATGAGAATTTGAACTGATTTTTTCACAAAGATAGTCTACCACGTCTCAAAACAACTAGCACCACGTCTTAAAACACTAGAACCACGTCCAAAATCGTCTACAACCATGCATGTGAATTTAAACTGATTTTTTCACAAAGCATCTCAACTCGTTTCAGAACATCCAACACCATGTCGAAAAACGTCTACATCCATTCACGTGAATTTAAACAGATTTTTTTCACAAAGACAGTCTACCACGTCTAAGAACAACTAGCACCACGTCTCAAACAAATAGCACCACGTCCAAAAACGTCTACATTCAGACATATGAATTAAAACTTATTTTTTCGCAAAACATCTCAACTCTTCTCTGAACATTTAGCACCACGTCCAAAAACGTCAACATCCATTCATGTGAATTTAAATTGATTTTTTTTCACAAAGACAGTCTAACACGTCTAAGAACAACTAGTACCACGTCTGAAAACACTAGAACCACGTTCAAAATCGTCTAAAACCATGCATGTGAATTTAAACTGATTTTTTCACAAAGCATCTCAACTCGTCTCAGAACATCCAGCACCATGTCCAAAAACGTCTACATCCATTCACGTGAATTTAAACTGATTTTTTTCACCAAGACATTCCACCACATCTCAGAACAACTATCACCACATCATAAACAACTAGCACCACGTCCAAAAACGTCTACATCCAAACATGTGAATTTAAACTGATTTTTTCACACAACATCTCAACTCGTCTTAGAAAAACTATAACCATGTCTAAAAATGTCTACATCCATTCATGTGAAGTTAAACTGATTTTTTTCACAAAGACAGTCCACCACATCTCAAAACAACTAGCACCACGTCTCAAAACACTAGAACCACGTCCACAAATGTCTATATCCGTGCATGTGAATTAAAACTGATTTTTTCACAAAACATCTCAACTCGTCTCAGAAAAACTAGAACCACGTCAATAAACGTCTACATACATTCATGTGAATTTAAACTGATTTTTTTCACCAAGACAGTCCACCACGTCTCAGAACAACTATAACCACATCATAAACAACTAGCACCACGTCCAAAAACGTCTACATCCAAACATGTGAATTTAAACTGATTTTTTCACACAACATCTCTACTCGTCTTAGAAAAACTAGAACCATGTCCAAAAATGTATACATCCATTCATGTGAAGTTAAACTGATTTTTTTCACAAAGACAGTCCACCACGTCTCAGAACAACAAGCACCACGTCTCAAAACACTAGAACCACGTCCACAAATGTCTATATCCATGCATGTTAATTTAAACTGATTTTTTCACAAAACATCTCAACTCGTCTCAGAACGACTACACCACGTCCAAAAATGTCTACATCCATTCATGTGAATTTAAACTGATTTTTTTCACAAAGACAGTCTACCACGTCTCAGAACAACTAGCACCACCTCTCAAACAACTAGCACCACGTCCAAAAACGTCTACATCCAGACATATGAATTTAAACATATTTTTTCACAAAACATCTCAACTCGTCCCAGAATAACTAGCACTAAGTCCAGAAACATCTACACCCATTCTTCTGAATTTAAATTGATTTTTTTCACAATGGCAGTCTACCACGTCTCACAACAATTAACACCACGTCTCAAAATGCTAGAACCACGTCTAAAAATGTCTAAATCTAGGCTTGTGAATTTAAACTGATTTTTTCACAAAACATCTCAACTCGTCTCAGAACAACTAGAACCACGTCCACAAACGTCAACATCCATTCAAGAGAATTTAAACTGATTTTTTCACAAAGATAGTCTACCACGTCTCAAAACAACTAGCACCACGTCTCAAAACACTAGAACCACGTCCAAAATCGTCTACAACCATGCACGTGAATTTAAACTGATTTTTTCGCAAAGCATCTCAACTCGTCTCAGAACTTCCAACACCATGTCGAAAAACTTCTACATCCATTCACGTGAATTTAAACTGATTTTTTTCGCAAAGACAGTCTACCACGTCTCAGAACAACTAGCACCACGTCTCAAACAAATAGCACCACGTCCAAAAACGTCTACATCCAGACATATGAATTTAAACTTATTTTTTCGCAAAACATCTCAACTCTTCTCTGAACATTTAGCACCACGTCCAAAAACGTCAACATCCATTCATGTGAATTTAAATTGATTTTTTTTCACAAAGACAGTCTAACACGTTTAAGAACAACTAGTACCACGTCTCAAAACACTAGAACCACGTCCAAAATCGTCTACAACCATGCATGTGAATTTAAACTGATGTTTTCACAAAGCATCTCAACTCGTCTCAGAACATCCAGCACCATGTCCAAAAACGTCTACATCCATTCACGTGAATTTAAACTGATTCTTTTCACAAACACAGTCTACCACGTCTCAAAACAACTATCACCACATCATAAACAACTAGCACCCCGTCCAAAAACGTCTACATCCAAACATGTGAATTTAAACTGATTTTTTCACAAAACATCTCAACTCGTCTTTGAAAAACTAGAACCACGTCCAAAAATGTCAACATCCATTCATGTGAAGTTAAACTGATTTTTTTCACAAAGACAGTCCACCACATCTCAAAACAACTAGCACCACGTCTCAAAACACTAGAATCACGTCCACAAATGTGTATATCCGTGCATGTGAATTTAAACTGATTTTTTCACAAAACATCTCAACTCGTCTCAGAAAAACTAGAACCACGTCAATAAAAGTCTACATACATTCATATGAATTTAAACTGATTTTTTTCACCAAGACAGTCCACCACGTCTCAGAACAACTATCACCTCATCATAAACAACTAGCACCACGTCCAAAAACGTCTACATCCAAACATGTGAATTTAAACTGATTTTTCCACACAACATCTCAACTCGTCTTAGAAAAACTAGAACCACGTCCAAAAATTTCTACATCCATTCATGTGAAGTTAGACTCATTTTTTTCACAAAGACAATCCACCACATCTCGAAACAACTAGCACCACGTCTCAAATCACTAGAACCACGTCCACAAAAGTCTATATCCGTGCATGTGAATTAAAACTGATTTTTTCACAAAACATCTCAACTCGTCTCAGAAAAACTAGAACCACGTCAATAAACGTCCACATACATTCATGTGAATTTAAAATGATTTTTTTCACCAAGACAGTTCACCACGTCTCAGAACAACTATCACCACATCATAAACAACTACCACCACGTCCAAAAAGGTCTACATCCAAACATGTAAATTTAAACTGATTTTTTCACACAACATCTCAAATCGTCTTAGAAAAACTAGAAGCACGTCCAAAAATGTCTACATCCATTCATGTGAAGTTAAACTGATTTTTTTCACAAAGACAGTCCACCACGTCGCAGAACAACAAGCACCACGTCTCAAAACACTAGAACCACGTCCACAAATGTCTACATCCATGCATGTTAATTTAAACTGATTTTTTCACAAAACATCTCAACTCGTCTCAGAACGACTACACCACGTCCAAAAATATCTACATCCATTCATGTGAATTTAAACTGATTTTTTTCACAAAGACAGTCTACCACGTCTCAGAACAACTAGCACCACCTCTCAAACAACTAGCACCACGCCCAAAAACGTCTACATCCAGACATATGAATTTAAACATATTTTTTAACAAAACATCTCAACTCGTCCCAAAATAACTAGCACTAAGTCCAGAAACATCTACATCCATTCATGAGAATTTAAACTGATTTTTTCACAAAGATAGTCTACCACGTCTCAAAACAACTAGCACCACGTCTCAAAACACTAGAACCACGTCCAAAATTGTCTACAACCATGCATGTGAATTTAAACTGATTTTTTCACAAAGCAACTCAACTCGTCTCAGAACATCCAACACCATGTCGAAAAACGTCTACATCCATTCACGTGAATTTAAACTGATTTTTTTCACAAAGACAGTCTACCACGTCTCAGAACAACTAGCACCACGTCTCAAACAAATAGCACCACGTCCAAAAACGTCTACATCCAGACATATGAATTTAAACTTATTTTTTCGCAAAACATCTCAACTCTTCTCTGAACATTTAGCACCACGTCCAAAAACGTCAACATCCATTCATGTGAATTTAAATTGATTTTTTTTGACAAAGACAGTCTAACACGTCTAAGAACAACTAGTACCACGTCTCAAAACACTAGAACCACGTCCAAAATCGTCTACAACCATGCATGTGAATTTAAACTGATTTTTTCACAAAGCATCTCAACTCGTCTCAGAACATCCAGCACCATGTCCAAAAATGTCTACATCCATTCACGTGAATTTAAACTGATTTTTTTCACCAAGACAGTCCACCACGTCTCAGAACAACTATCACCACATCATAAACAACTAGCACCCCGTCCAAAAATGTCTACATCCAAACATGTGAATTTAAACTGATTTTTTCACACAACATCTCAACTCGTCTTAGAAAAACTAGAACCACGTCCAAAAATGTCAACGTCCATTCATGTGAAGTTAAACTGATTTTTTTCACAAATACAGTCCACCACATCTCAAAACAACTAGCACTACGTCTCAAAACACTAGAACCACGTCCATAAATGTGTATATCCGTGCATGTGAATTTAAACTGATTTTTTCACAAAACACCTCAACTCGTCTCAGAAAAACTAGAACCACGTCAATAAACGTCTACATACATTCATATGAATTTAAACTGATTTTTCTCACCAAGACAGTCCACCACGTCTCAGAACAACTATCACCTCATCATAAACAACTAGCACCACGTCCAAAAACGTCTACATCCAAACATGTGAATTTAAACTAATTTTTTCACACAACATCTCAACTCGTCTTAGAAAAACTAGAACCACGTCCAAAAATGTCTACATCCATTCATGTTAAGTTAAACTCATCTTTTTCACAAAGACAATCCACCACATCTCAAAACAACTATCACCACGTCTCAAAACACTAGAACCACGTCCACAAAAGTCTATATCCGTGCATGTGAATTAAAACTGATTTTTTCACAACACATCTCAACTCGTCTCAGAAAAACTAGAACCACGTCAATAAACGTCCACATACATTCATGTAAATTTAAACTGATTTTTTTCACCAAGACAGTCCACCACGTCTCAGAACAACTATCACCACATCATAAACAACTACCACCACGTCCAAAAAGGTCTACATCCAAACATGTGAATTTAAACTGATTTTTTCACACAACATCTCAACTCGTCTTAGAAAAACTAGAACCACGTCCAAAAATGTCTACATCCATTCATGTGAAGTTAAACTGATTTTTTTCACAAAGACAGTCCACCACGTCTCAAAACACTAGAACCACGTCCACAAATGTCTATATCCATGCATTTGAATTTAAACTAATTTTTTCACAAAACATCTCAACTCGTCTCAGAACGACTACACCACGTCCAAAAATGTCTACATCCATTCATGTGAATTTAAACTGATTTTTTTCACAAAGAAAGTCTACCACGTCTCAGAACAACTAGCACCACCTCTCAAACAACTAGCACCACGTCCAAAAACGTCTACATCCAGACATATGAATTTAAACATATTTTTTCACAAAACATCTCAACTCGTCCCAGAATAACAAGCACTAAGTCCAAAAACATCTACATCCATTCTTGTGAATTTAAATTGATTTTTTTCACAAAGGCAGTCTACCACGTCTCACAATAATTAGCACCACGTCTCAAAACACTAGAACCACGTCTAAAAATGTCTAAATCAAGGCTTGTGAATTTGAACTGATTTTTTCACAAAACATCTCAACTCGTCTCAGAACAACTAGAACCACGTCCACAAACGTCAACATCCATTCATGAGAATTTAAACTGATTTTTTCACAAAGATAGTCTACCAAGTCTCAAAAGAACTAGCACCACGTCTCAAAACACTAGAACCACGTACAAAATCGTCTACAACCATGCATGTGAATTTAAACTGATTTTTTCACAAAGCATCTCAACTGGTCTCAGAACATCCAACACCATGTCGAAAAACGTCTACATCCATTCACGTGAATTTAAACTGATTTTTTTCACTAAGACAGTCTACCACGTCTCAGAACAACTAGCACCACGTCTCAAACAAATAGCACCACGTCCAAAAACGTCTACATCCGGACATATGAATTTAAACTTATTTTTTGGCAAAACATCTCAACTCTTCTCTGAACATTTAGCACCACGTCCAAAAACGTCTACATCAATTCATGTGAATTTAAATTGATTTTTTTTTCACAAAGACAGTCTAACACGTCTAAGAACAACTAGTACCACGTCTCAAAACACTTGAACCACGTCCAAAATCGTCTACAACCATGCATGTGAATTTAAACTGATTTTTTCACAAAGCATCTCAACTCGTCTCAGAACATCCAACACCATGTCCAAAAACGTCTACATCAATTCACGTGAATTTAAACTGATTTTTTTCACAAAGACAGTCTACCACGTCTCAGAACAACTAGCACCACGTCTTAAACAAATAGCACCACGTCGAAAAACGTCTACATCCAGACATATGAATTTAAACTTATTTTTTCGCAAAACATCTCAACTCTTCTCTGAACATTTAGCACCACGTCCAAAAACGTCTACATCAATTCATGTGAATTTAAATTGATTTTTTTTCACAAAGACAGTCTAACACGTCTAACAACAACTACTACCACGTCTCAAAACACTAGAACCACGTCCAAAATCGTCTACAACCATGCATGTGAATTTAAACTGATTTTTTCACAAAGCATCTCAACTCGTCTCAGAACATCCAACACCATGTCCAAAAACGTCTACATCCATTCACGTGAATTTAAACTGGTTTTTTTCACAAACACAGTCTACCACGTCTAAGAACAATTAGCACCATGTCTTAAAACACTTGAACCTTGTCCAAAAACGTCTATATCCAGACATGTGAATTTAAACTAATTTTTTCACAAAACATCTCAACTCGTCTTAGGAAAACTAGAACCGCGTCCAAAAATGTCTACATCCATTCATGTGAATTTAAACTGATTTTTTTTTCACAAAAACAGTCCACCACATCTCAAAACAACTAGCACCACGTCTCAAAACACTAGAACCACGTCCACAAATGTCTATATCCGTGCATGTGAATTTAAACTGATTTTTTCACAAAATATCTCAACTCGACTCAGAACAACTACACCACGTCCAAAAATGTCTACGTCCATTCATGTAAATTTAAACTGATTTTTTTTCACAAAGACAGTCCACCACGTATCCGAACAACTAGCACCACGTCTCAAAACACTAGAACCGCGTCTAAAAATGTCTAAATCTAGGCATGTGAATTTAAACTGATTTTTTCACAAAACATCTCAACTCATCTCAGAAAAACTAGAACCACGCCAATAAACGTCTACATACATTCATGAGAATTTAAACTGATTTTTTTCACCAAGACAGTCCACCACATCTCAGAACAACTATCACCACATCATAAACAACTAGCACCACGTCCAAAAACGACTACATCCAAACATGTTACTTTAAACTGATTTTTTTACAAAACATCTCAACTCGTCTTAGAAAAACTATAACCACGTCCAAAAACGTCTACATCCATTCATGTGAAGTTAAACTAATTTTTTTCACAAAGACAGTCCACCACGTCTCAGAACAACTAGCACCACGTCTAAAAACACTAGAACCACGTTCACAAATGTCTATATCCATGCATGTGAATTTAAACTGATTTTTTCACAAAACATCTCAACTCGTCTTAGAACAACTACACCACGTCCAAAAATGTCTACATCCATTCATGTGAATTTAAACTGATTCTTTTCACAAAGACAGTCTACCACGTCTCAAACAACTAGCACCACGTCCAAAAACGTCTACATCTATTCATGTGAATTTAAACTAATCTTTTCACAAAGATAGTCTACCACGTCTAAGAACAACTAGCACCACGTCTCAAAACTATAGAACCACGTCCAAAACCGTCTACAACCATGCATGTGAATTTAAACTGATTTTTTCACAAAATATCTCAACTCGTCTCAGAACATCTAGCACCATGTCCAAAAACGCCTACATCCATTCACGTGAATTTAAACTGATTCTTTTCACAAACACAGTCTACCACGTCTCAAAACAATTAGCACCATGTCTTAAAACACTTGAACCTTGTCCAAAAACGTCTATATCCAGACATGTGAAATTAAACTGATTTTTTTCACAAAATAACTCAAATCGTTTTAGAAAAACTAGAACCACGTCCAAAAATGTCTACATCTATTCATGTGAATTTCAACTAATTTTTTTCACAAAGACTGTCCACCACGTATCACAACAACTAGCACCACGTCCAAAACACTAGAACCACGTCTAAAAATGTCTAAATCTAGGCATGTGAATTTAAACTGATTTTTTCACAAAACATCTCAACTCGTCTCCGAAAAACTAGAACCACGTCAAAAAACGTCTACATACATTCATGTGAATTTGAACTGATTTTTTTTACCAAGACAGTCCACCACGTCTCAGAACAACTATCACCACATTATAAACAACAAGCACCACGTCCAAAAACGTCTACATCCAAACATGTGACTTTAAACTGATTTTTTCACAAAACATCTCAACTCGTCTTAGAAAAACTAGAACCACGTCCAAAAAAACGTCTACATCCATTCATGTGCAGTTAAACTAATTTTTTTCACAAAGACAGTCCACCACGTCTCAGAACAACTAGCACCACGTCTAAAACCACTAGAACCACGTTCACAAATGTCTATATCCATGCATGTGAATTTAAACTTATTTTTTCACAAAACATCTCAACTCGTCTTAGAACAACTACACCACGTCCAAAAATGTCTACATCCATTCATGTGAATTTAAACTGATTCTTTTCACAAAGATAGTCTACCACGTCTCAAAACAACTAGCACCACGTCTCAAACAACTAGCACCACGTCCAAAAACGTCTACATCTATTCATGTGAATTTAAACTAATCTTTTCACAAAGATAGTCTACCACGTCTAAGAAAAACTAGCGCCACGTCTCAAAACTGTAGAACCACGTCCAAAACCGTCTACAACCATGCATGTGAATTTAAACTGATTTTTTCACAAAATATCTCAACTCGTCTCAGAACATCTAGCACCTTGTCCAAAAACGTCTACATCCATTCACGTGAATTTAAACTGATTCTTTTCACAAACACAGTCTACCATGTCTCAAAACAATTAGCACCATGTATTAAAACACTTGAACCTTGTCCAAAAACGTCTATATCCAGACATGTGAATTTAAACTGATTTTTTCACAAAACAACTCAACTCGTTTTAGAAAAACTAGAACCACGTCCAAAAATGTCTACATCTATTCATGTGAATTTCAACTAATTTTTTTCACAAAGACAGTCCACCACGTATCAGAACAACTAGCACCACGTCTCAAAACACTAGAACCACGTCTAAAAATGTCTAAATCTAGGCATGTGAATTTAAACTGATTTTTTCACAAAACATCTCAACTCGTCTCCGAAAAACATAGAACCATGTCAAAAAACGTCTACATACATTCATGTGAATTTAAATTGATTTTTTTTTACCAAGACAGTCCACCACGTCTCAGAACAACTATCACCACATCATAAACAACTAGCACCACGTCAAAAAACGTCTACATCCAAACATGTGACTTTAAACTGATTTTTTAACAAAACATCTCAACTCATCTTAGAAAAACTAGAACCACGTCCAAAAAAACGTCTACATCCATTCATGTGCAGTTAAACTAATTTTTTTCACAAAGACCGTCCACCACGTCTCAGAACAACTAGCACCACGTCTAAAAACACTAGAACCACGTTCACAAATGTCTATATCCATGCATGTGAATTTAAACTGATTTTTTCACAAAACATCTCAACTCGTCTTAGAACAACTACACCACGTCCAAAAATGTCTACATCCATTCATGTGAATTTAAACTGATTCTTTTCACAAACACAGTCTACCACGTCTCAAAACAATTAGCACCATGTCTTAAAACACTTGAACCTTGTCCAAAAATGTCTACATCCAGACATGTGAATTTAAACTGATTTTTTCACAAAACAACTCAACTCGTTTTAGAAAAACTAGAACCACGTCAAAAAATGTCTACATCGATTCATGTGAATTTAAACTAATTTTTTTCTCAAAGACAGTCCACCACGTCTCAGAACAACAAGCATCACGTCTCAAAACACTAGAACCACGTCCACAAAGGTCTATATCCATGCATGTGAATTTAAACTAATTTTTTCACAAAACATCTCAACTCGTCTCAGAACAACTTCAGCACGTCCAAAAATGTCTACATCAATTCATGTGAATTTAAACAGATTTTTTTCACAAAGACAGTCTACCACGTCTCAGAACAACTAGCACCACGTCTCAAACAACTAGCTCCACGTCCAGAAACGTCTACATCCAGACATATGAATTTAAACATATTTTTTCACAAAACAACTCAACTCGTCTTAGAACAACTACACCACGTCCAAAAATGTCTACATCCATTCATGTGAATTTAAACTGATTTTTTTCACAAAGACTGTCTACCACGTCTCAGAACAACTAGCACCACGTCCAAAAACGTCTACATCTATTCATGTGAATTTAAACTAATCTTTTCACAAAGATAGTCTACCACGTCTAAGAACAACTAGCACCACGTCTCAAAACACTAGAACCACGTCCAAAACCGTCTACAACCATGCATGTGAATTTAAACTGATTTTTTCACAAAACATCTCAACTCGTCTCAGAACAACTAGCACCACGTCCAAAAACGTCTACATCTATTCATGTGAATTTAAACTGATTCTTTTCACAAACACAGTCTACCACGTCTCAGAACAATTAGCACCATGTCTTAAAACACTTGAACCTTGTCCAAAAACGTCTATATCCAGACATGTGAATTTAAACTGATTTTTTCACAAAACAACTCAACTCGTTTTAGAAAAACTAGAACCACGTCCAAAAATGTCTACATCGATTCATGCGAATTTAAACTAATTTTTTTCACAAAGACAGTCCACCACGTCTCAGAACAACTAGCACCACGTCTCAAAACACTAGAACCACGTCCACAAAGGTCTATATCCATGCATGTGAATCTAAACTGATTTTGTCACAAAACATCTCAACTCGTCTCAGAACAACTTCAGCACGTCCAAAAATGTCTACATCAATTTATGTGAATTTAAACATATTTTTTTCACAAAGACAGTCTACCACTTCTCAGAACAACTAGCACCACGTCTCAAACAACTAGCTCCACGTCCAGAAACGTCTACATCCAGACATATGAATTTGAACTTATTTTTTTACAAAACATCTCAACTCGTCTCTGAACAACTAGCACCACGTCCAAAAACGTCTACATCAATTCCTGTGAATTTAAACTGATTTGTTTCACAAAGTCAGTCTACCATGTCTCAGAACAACTAGTACCACGTCTCAAAACACTAGAACCACGTCCAAAAAAGTCCAAATCCAGACATGTGAATTAAAACTGATTTTTTCACAAAATATCTCAACTCGTCTCAAAACATCTAGCACCACGTCCAAAAACGTCTACATCCATTCACATGAATTTAAACTGATTCTTTTCACAAACACAGTGTACCACGTCTCAGAACAATTAGCAGCATGTCTTAAAACACTTGAACCGTGTCCAAAAACGTCTATAACCAGACATGTGAATTTAAACTGATTTTTTCACAAAACAACTCAACTCGTTTTAGAAAAACTAGAACCACGTCTAAAAATGTCTACATCTATTCATGTGATTTTAAACTAATTTTTTTCACATAGACAGTCTACCACGTCTCAGAACAACTAGCACCACGTCTCAAACCACTAGAATCACGTCCAAAACCGCCAACAACCATGCATGTGAATTTAAACTGATTTTTTCACAAAATATCTCAACTCGTCTCAGAACATCTAGCACCAAGTCCAAAAACGTCTACATCCATTCACGTGAATTTAAACTGATTCTTTTCACAAACATGGTCTACCACGTCTCAAAACAATTAGCACCATGTCTTAAAACACTTGAACCTTGTCCAAAAATGTCTACATCCAGACATGTGAATTTAAACTGATTTTTTCACAAAACAACTCAACTCGTTTTAGAAAAACTAGAACCACGTCAAAAAATGTCTACATCGATTCATGTGAATTTAAACTAATTTTTTTCTCAAAGACAGTCCACCACGTCTCAGAACAACAAGCATCACGTCTCAAAACACTAGAACCACGTCCACAAAGGTCTATATCCATGCATGTGAATTTAAACTAATTTTTTCACAAAACATCTCAACTCGTCTCAGAACAACTTCAGCACGTCCAAAAATGTCTACATCAATTCATGTGAATTTAAACAGATTTTTTTCACAAAGACAGTCTACCACGTCTCAGAACAACTAGCACCACGTCTCAAACAACTAGCTCCACGTCCAGAAACGTCTACATCCAGACATATGAATTTAAACATATTTTTTCACAAAACAACTCAACTCGTCTTAGAACAACTACACCACGTCCAAAAATGTCTACATCCATTCATGTGAATTTAAACTGATTCTTTTCACAAACACAGTCTACCACGTCTCAAAACAATTAGCACCATGTCTTAAAACACTTGAACCTTGTCCAAAAATGTCTACATCCAGACATGTGAATTTAAACTGATTTTTTCACAAAACAACTCAACTCGTTTTAGAAAAACTAGAACCACGTCAAAAAATGTCTACATCGATTCATGTGAATTTAAACTAATTTTTTTCTCAAAGACAGTCCACCACGTCTCAGAACAACAAGCATCACGTCTCAAAACACTAGAACCACGTCCACAAAGGTCTATATCCATGCATGTGAATTTAAACTAATTTTTTCACAAAACATCTCAACTCGTCTCAGAACAACTTCAGCACGTCCAAAAATGTCTACATCAATTCATGTGAATTTAAACAGATTTTTTTCACAAAGACAGTCTACCACGTCTCAGAACAACTAGCACCACGTCTCAAACAACTAGCTCCACGTCCAGAAACGTCTACATCCAGACATATGAATTTAAACATATTTTTTCACAAAACAACTCAACTCGTCTTAGAACAACTACACCACGTCCAAAAATGTCTACATCCATTCATGTGAATTTAAACTGATTTTTTTCACAAAGACAGTCTACCACGTCTCAGAACAACTAGCACCACGTCCAAAAACGTCTACATCTATTCATGTGAATTTAAACTAATCTTTTCACAAAGATAGTCTACCACGTCTAAGAACAACTAGCACCACGTCTCAAAACACTAGAACCACGTCCAAAACCGTCTACAACCATGCATGTGAATTTAAACTGATTTTTTCACAAAACATCTCAACTCGTCTCAGAACAACTAGCATCACGTCCAAAAACGTCTACATCTATTCATGTGAATTTAAACTGATTCTTTTCACAAACACAGTCTACCACGTCTCAGAACAATTAGCACCATGTCTTAAAACACTTGAACCTTGTCCAAAAACGTCTATATCCAGACATGTGAATTTAAACTGATTTTTTCACAAAACAACTCAACTCGTTTTAGAAAAACTAGAACCACGTCCAAAAATGTCTACATCGATTCATGCGAATTTAAACTAATTTTTTTCACAAAGACAGTCCACCACGTCTCAGAACAACTAGCACCACGTCTCAAAACACTAGAACCACGTCCACAAAGGTCTATATCCATGCATGTGAATCTAAACTGATTTTGTCACAAAACATCTCAACTCGTCTCAGAACAACTTCAGCACGTCCAAAAATGTCTACATCAATTTATGTGAATTTAAACATATTTTTTTCACAAAGACAGTCTACCACTTCTCAGAACAACTAGCACCACGTCTCAAACAACTAGCTCCACGTCCAGAAACGTCTACATCCAGACATATGAATTTGAACTTATTTTTTTACAAAACATCTCAACTCGTCTCTGAACAATTAGCACCACGTCCAAAAACGTCTACATCAATTCCTGTGAATTTAAACTGATTTGTTTCACAAAGTCAGTCTACCATGTCTCAGAACAACTAGTACCACGTCTCAAAACACTAGAACCACGTCCAAAAAAGTCCAAATCCAGACATGTGAATTTAAACTGATTTTTTCACAAAATATCTCAACTCGTCTCAGAACATCTAGCACCACGTCCAAAAACGTCTACATCCATTCACATGAATTTAAACTGATTCTTTTCACAAACACAGTGTACCACGTCTCAGAACAATTAGCAGCATGTCTTAAAACACTTGAACCGTGTCCAAAAACGTCTATAACCAGACATGTGAATTTAAACTGATTTTTTCACAAAACAACTCAACTCGTTTCAGAAAAACTAGAACCACGTCTAAAAATGTCTACATCTATTCATGTGATTTTAAACTAATTTTTTTCACATAGACAGTCTACCACGTCTCAGAACAACTAGCACCACGTCTCAAACCACTAGAACCACGTCCAAAACCGCCAACAACCATGCATGTGAATTTAAACTGATTTTTTCACAAAATATCTCAACTCGTCTCAGAACATCTAGCACCAAGTCCAAAAACGTCTACATCCATTCACGTGAATTTAAACTGATTCTTTTCACAAACATGGTCTACCACGTCTCAAAACAATTAGCACCATGTCTTAAAACACTTGAACCTTGTCCAAAAACGTCTATATCCAGACATGTGAATTTAAACTGATTTTTTCACAAAACAACTCAACTCGTTTTAGAAAAACTAGAACCACGTCCAAAAATGTCTACATCTATTCATGTGAATTTAATCTAATTTTTTTTCACAAAGACAGTCCACCACGTATCAGAACAACAAGCACCACGTCGTAAAACACTAGAACCACGTCTAAAAATGTCTAAATCTAGGCATGTGAATTTAAACTGATTTTTTCAGAAAACATCTCAACTCGTCTCCGAAAAACTAGAACCACGTCAAAAAACGTCTACATACATTCATGTGAATTTAAACTGATTTTTTTCACCAAGACAGTCCACCACATCTCATAACAACTATCACCACATCATAAACAACTAGCAGCACATCCAAAAACGTTTACATCCAAACATGTGACTTTAAACTGATTTTTTCACAAAACATCTCAACTCATCTTAGAAAAACTAGAACCACGTCCACAAATGTCTACATCCATTCATGTGAAGTTAAACTAATTTTTTTCACAAAGACAGTCCACCACGTTGATAAAGCCATATAATGGTATTTTTCAGTGTTATAATTCTATTGTTTTATAGGCTTTGTGAGTTGAATTAATTGCTTATATCTATATTTTGTGTTGAAGGATAGAAATTGGAGATTGCAATTATTTTGGAGGATACACTCTATTAAGGACCAATTTGCAAGATTGAAGGAAAAGTAGGGGTGAAAGTTGACAATGGCATAAATAGGGGGTCAATTCTGCATTGTGGCTATTTTGACTAAAATCCCTAGCTCACTAAATTGAAGTGGTCGGCTGCTCTTCTTCATTTTGCTTCCAGATTTGCAGCTGCGAAGCTGCTGCGGTTCTACCACCTTTTGCTGCTGATTTTTCCTTGCACGGCCCATCGTGAGCTGCTGCTGATTTTTATTTCTAAAGGTGATGCCGAATCCTTTCCTCCCCGACTTGCTGCTGGACCGAATAGAAGAAGAAAGGAAACCAGTTTTTCCTTTTGTTGCAGCTATGCTTCTCCTTAATTACAGCAGCCACACAAGCAATGGAACCAGAGAAAAAATGGAAGCTGTTGCAGATTTCTTAGCTTCCAAAAGTTGCTGCCACCATACAAAGGAAAGGAAGGTAAGTAAAAATCTTTCCAAAATTGAGCTGCTACTGATTTTTGCCCAAAGTTGCTGCCGATTCTGTTTCTTCCCAATTTCGCTGCGATTCTCAATATCAAGGGCTGTTGCCAATCAATTATTGCTTTCCAAAAATCTGATGGCACCTAAAGATTAAGGAAACAAAGCTTCTAACGGACTGAAGAAGAAAAGGAAAGAAAAATTCTGCAGCAATTTTAGTTCAAAATCATGGCTGCTGCAGATTTCATGAGCCAATTTGAGAATGGAAGGAAAAAAAGGGGAAGTTTCCAAAGCTGCTGATTAATTCCTCCCTTCCTTAATTATTAGCTGCTGGTATTAGGAAGGAGCTCTCCACCTTCAATAAAAAGAGCATCCTTCAAGACCGAAAAAAATATAGAACACAATTAGTCGTGGGCAGCAGAGAATACAACAGAAGGAAGCAGAACAGAGCAAATAGGAGAGCTCAACGGCTGTGTTTGTTTTTTTTACTGTTTTCAATTTTCTATTTTTATGAATAACAATTTCTTATTTGTTTTGTTCAAGAACATGAGTAGCTAATTTTATTTTTCTAATCCAAGGGATTTGATTTAATTAGCATGTTGTGAGGTTTTGAGTTTAATTTAATTTCTTTCGTTAAATTCAAGTATCGATTGTTTCTTGTTTTAATTTAGAATTTTTAGTACTAATTGAATTGACGACTCAATTAGTGTTGATTTTTCTGTGCTATCTACAGGTTGAATGTTACGTAATAGACACGAACCGGTAGTATCAAGTAGCAATTAGATGTTTTATGCATGTTGGTGAGACTTATTTGTTCATGCATGATAGTCTAAGGGGAAACAATTGGACATAATTAATTATTTGCAGCTATCTCTTTTAATTAATTTTGGTTTCAACTAATTCTTATGTGTAATGCTGTTATGGTTGAATATGGAACGCTATCGTGCCCAGTTTTCCATAACAAGATTTAATCGAATGCTGGGTTTGGTTAATAAAATTTGAGAATCCATAGTTGTTACGGCTATCCTAACAATAGTGGAGGTTGAATGCTTGAATGAAAGAATACTTTTGAACCGATGATCGACATAATAATTGAATTGTATTTCCCTTGGATTGGATTTTTCTTCTTTGATTTTCTTGGTTTGAATTTGTCTCAATTTTAGAATTCTTTTGATTTAGTAGTTAGTTTAATTGCAAAACCCCTGATAATTGTTTGGTTTAAGAATTAATTTTGGTTTCTTTGGGATTTCGACTCGGTACTACTACTGCTGCAAGTTGTTTTGAGTTCGGTAGAATCGGATTTATTTTGGGTGCCTCGACAAGCACGGCCACACGTCTCAGAACAACTAGCACCACGTCTAAAATCACTAGAACCACGTTCACAAATGTCTATATCCATGCATGTGAATTTAAACTGATTTTTTCACAAAACATCTCAACTCGTCTTAGAACAACTACACCACGTCCAAAAATGTCTACATCCATTCATGTGAATTTAAACTGATTTTTTTCACAAAGACAGTCTACCACGTCTCAAACAACTAGCACCATGTCCAAAAACGTCTATATCTATTCATGTGAATTTAAACTAATCTTTTCACAAAGATAGTCTACCACGTCTAAGAACAACTAGCACCACGTCTCAAAACACTAGAACCACGTCCAAAACCGTCTACAACCATGCATGTGAATTTAAACTGATTTTTTCACAAAATATCTCAACTCGTCTCAGAACATCTAGCACCAAGTCCAAAAACGTCTACATCCATTCACGTGAATTTAAACTGATTCTTTTCACAAACACAGTCTACCACGTCTCAGAACAATTAGCACCATGTCTTAAAACACTTGAACCTTGTCCAAAAACTGATTTTTTCACAAAATAACTCAACTCGTTTTAGAAAAACAAGAACCACGTCCAAAAATGTCTACATCGATTCATGTGAATTTAAAATAATTTTTTTCACAAAGACAGTCCACCACGTCTCAGAACAACTAGCACCACGTCTCAAAACACTAGAACCACGTCCACAAAGGTCTATATCCATGCATGTGAATTTTAACTGATTTTTTCACAAAACATCTCAACTCGTCTCAGAACAACTTCAGCACGTCCAAAAATGTCTACATCAATTCATGTGAATTTAAACAGATTTTTTTCACAAAGACAGTCTACCACGTCTCAGAACAACTAGCACCACGTCTCAAACAACTAGCTCCACGTCCAGAAACGTCTACATCCAGACATATGAATTTAAACATATTTTTTCACAAAACAACTCAACTCGTCTTAGAACAACTACACCACGTCCAAAAATGTCTACATCCATTCATGTGAATTTAAACTGATTTTTTTCACAAAGACAGTCTACCACGTCTCAAACAACTAGCACCATGTCCAAAAACGTCTACATCTATTCATGTGAATTTAAACTAATCTTTTCACAAAGATAGTCTACCACGTCTAAGAACAACTAGCACCACGTCTCAACACACTAGAACCACGTCCAAAACCGTCTATAACCATGCATGTGAATTTAAACTGATTTTTTCACAAAATATCTCAACTCGTCTCAGAACATCTAGCACCAAGTCCAAAAACGTCTACATCCATTCACGTGAATTTAAACTGATTCTTTTCACAAACACAGTCTACCACGTCTCAGAACAATTAGCACCATGTCTTAAAACACTTGAACCTTGTCCAAAAACTGATTTTTTCACAAAACAACTCAACTCGTTTTAGAAAAACAAGAACCACGTCCAAAAATGTCTACATCGATTCATGTGAATTTAAACTAATTTTTTTCACAAAGACAGTCCACCACGTCTCAGAACAACTAGCACCACGTCTCAAAACACTAGAACCACGTCCACAAAGGCCTATATCCATGCATGTGAATTTTAACTGATTTTTTCACAAAACATCTCAACTCGTCTCAGAACAACTTCAGCACGTCCAAAAACATCTACATCAATTCATGTGAATTTAAACTGATTTTTTTCACAAAGACAGTCTACCACGTCTCAGAACAACTAGCACCACGTCTCAAACAACTAGCTCCACGTCCAGAATCGTCTACATCCAGACATATGAATTTAAACTTATTTTTTCACAAAACATCTCAACTCATCTCAGAAAAACTAGAACCACGTCCAAAAACGTCTACATCCATTCATGTGAATTTGAACTGATTTTTTTCACAAAGATAGTCCACCACGTCTCAAAACAACTAGCACCACGTCTCAAAACACTAGAACCACGTCCACAAATGTCTATATCCATGCATGTGAATTTAAACTGATTTTTTCATAAAACATCTCAACTCGTCTCAGAACAACTACACCACGTCTAAAAACGTCTACATCCATTCATGTGAATTTCAACTGATTTTTTTCACAAAGACTGTCTACCACGTCTCAGAACAACTGGCACCACGTCTCAAACAACTAGCACCACGTCCAAAAAGTCTACATCCAGACATAAGAATTTAAACTTATTTTTTCACAAAATATCTCAACTCGTCTCAGAATAACTAGCACTACGTCCAAAAACGTCAACATCCAATCTTGTGAATTTAAACTAATTTTTTCACAAAGGCAGTCTACCACGTCTCACAACAATAAGCACCACGTCTCAAAACACTAGAACCATATCTAAAAATGTCTAAATCTAGGCATGAGAATTTAACCTGATTTTTTCATAAAACATCTCAACTCGTCTCAGAAAAACAAGAACCACGTCCAAAAAATGCCTACATCCATTCATGTGAATTTAAACTGATTTTTGTCACAACTGCAGTCCACCACGTATCAGAACAACTAGCACCACGTCTCAAAACACTAGAACCACGTCTAAAAATGTCTAAATCTAGGCATGTGAATTTAAACTGATTTTTTCACAAAACATCTCAGCTCGTCTCAGAAAAACTAGAACCACGTCAAAAAACGTCTACATTCATGTGAATTTAAACTGATTTTTTTCACCAAGACAGTCCACCACGTCTCAGAACAACTATCACCACATCATAAACAAGTAGCACCACGTCCAAAAACGTCTACATCCAAACAAGTGAATTTGGACTATTTTTTCACAAAAGATCTCAACTCGTCTTAGAAATACTAGAACCACGTCCAAAAACGTCTACATCCATTCATGTTAAGTTCAACTGATTTTGTTCACAAAGACAGTCCACCACGTCTCAGAACTACTAGCACCACGTCTAAAAACACTAGAACCACGTTCACCAATGTATATATCCATGCATGTGAATTTAAACTGATTTTTTCACAAAACATCTCAACTCGTCTTAGAACAACTACACCACGTCCAAAAATGTCTACATCCATTCATGTGAATTTAAACTGATTTTTTTCACATAGACATACTACCACGTCTCAGAACAACTAGCACCACGTCTCAAACAACCAGCACCATGTCCAAAAACGTCTACATCCGGACATATGAATTTAAACTTATTTTTTCACAAAACAACTCAACTCGTCTCGGAACAATTAACACCACGTCCAAAAACGTCTACATCCATTCATGTGAATTTAAACAGATTTTTTTCACAAAGTCAGTCTACCACGTCTCAGAACATCTAGTACCACGTCTAAAAAATGTCTACATCTATTCATGTGAATTTAAACTAATTTTTTCACAAAGATAGTCTACCACGTCTAAGAAAACTAGAACTACGTCTCAAAACACTAGAACCACGTCCAAAACCGTCTACAACCATGCATGTGAATTTAAACTGATTTTTTTCACAAAGTCAGTCTACCACGTCTCAAAACACTAGAACCACATCCAAAAAACGTCTACATCTAGACATGTGAATCTAAAATGATTTTTTCACAAAGGCAGTCTACCACGTCTCACAACAATAGGCACCACGTCTCAAAACACTAGAACCACGTCTAAGAATTTCTAAATATAGGTATGTGAATTTAAACATATTTTTTAATTAAACATCTCAACTCGTCTCAGAAAAACTAGAACCACGTCCAAAAAGTCTACATCCATTCATGTGAATTTGAACTGATTTTTTTCACAAAGACAGTCCACCACGTCTCAAAACAATTAGCACCACGTCTCAAAACACTAGAACCACGTCCACAAATGTCTATATCCATGTATGTGAATTTAGACCGATTTTTTCACAAAACATCTCAACTCGTCTCAGAACAACTACACCACGTCCAAAAACATCTACATCCATTCTTGTGAATTTAAACTGATTTTTTCCAGAAAGGCAGTCGACCACGTCTCACAACAATAACCACCACGTCTAAAAACACTAGAACCACGTCTAAAAATGTCTAAATCTAGGCATGAGAATTTAAAATGATTTTTTCACAAAACATCTCAACTCGTCTCAGAAAAACAAGAACCATGTCCGAAAAACGTCTACATCCATTCATGTGAATTTAAACTGATTTTTTTTCACAAAGACAGTTCACCACGTATCAGAACAACTAGCACCACGTCTCAAAACACTAGAACCACGTCTAAAAATGTCTAAATCTAGGCATGTGAATTTAAACTGATTTTGTCACAAAACATCTCAACTCGTCTCCGAAAAACTAGAACCACGTCAAAAAACGTCTACATACATTCATGTGAATTTAAACTGATTTTTTTCACAAAGACAGTCCACCACGTCTCAGAACAACTATCACCACATCAAAAACAACTAGCACCACGTCCAAAAAACATCTACATCCAGACATGTGAATTTAAACTGATTTTTTCACAAAATATCTCAACTCGTCTCAGAAAAACTAGCATTACGTCCAAAAACATCTACATCCATTCTTGTGAATTTAAACTGATTTTTTTCACAAAGGCAGTCTACCACGTCTCACAACAATAAGCACCACGTCTCAAAACACTAGAACCACGTCTAAAAATTTCTAAATCTAGGCATGTGAATTTAAACTGATGTTTTCACAAAACATCTCAACTCGTCTCAGAAAAACTAGAACCACGTCCAAAAACGTCTACATCCATTGATGTGAATTTGAACTGATTTTTTTCACAAAGACAGTCCACCACGTCTCAAAACAACTAGCACCACGTCTCAAAACACTAGAACCACGTCCACAAATGTCTATATCCATGCATGTGAATTTAAACTGATTTTTTCATAAAACATCTCAACTCGTCTCAGAAAAACTACACCACGTCCAAAAACGTCTACATCCATTCATGTGAATTTCAACTGATTTTTTTCACAAAGACAGTCTACCACGTCTCAGAACAACTAGCACCACGTCTCAAACAACTAGCACCACGTCAAAAAACGTCTACATCCAGACATAAGAATTTAAACTTATTTTTTCACAAAACATCTCAACTCGTCTCAGAATAACTAGCACTACATCCAAAAACATCAACATCCATTCTTGTGAATTTAAACTAATTTTTTTCACAAAGGCAGTCTACCACGTCTCACAACAATAAGCACCACGTCTCAAAACACTAGAACCATATCTAAAAATGTCTAAATCTAGGCATGAGAATTTAAACAGATTATTTCATAAAACATCTCAACTCGTCTCAGAAAAACAAGAACCACGTCCGAAAAACGCCTACATCCATTCTTGTGAATTTAAACTGATTTTTTTCATAAAGGCAGTCCACCACGTATCAGAACAACTAGCACCAAGTCTCAAAACACTAGAACCACGTCTAAAAATGTCTAAATCTAGGCATGTGAATTTAAACTGATTTTTTCACAAAACATCTCAACTCGTCTCAGAAAAACTAGAACCACGTCAAAAAACGTCTACATTCAAGTGAATTTAAACTGATTTTTTTCAACAAGACAGTCCACCACGTCTTAGAACAACTATCACCACATCATAAACAAGTAGCACCACGTCCAAAAACGTCTACATCCAAACAAGTGAATTTAGACTGATTTTTTCACAAAAGATCTCAACTCGTCTTAGAAATACTAGAACCACGTCCAAAAACGTCTACATCCATTCATGTTAAGTTAAACTGATTTTTTTCACAAAGACAGTCCACCACGTCTCAGAACTACTAGCACCGCATCTAAAAATACTAGAACCACGTCCACCAATGTATATATCCATGCATGTGAATTTAAACTGATTTTTTCACAAAACATCTCAACTCGTCTTAGAACAACTACACCACGTCCAAAAATGTCTACATCCATTCATGCGAATTTAAAATGATTTTTTCACATAGACATGCTACCACGTCTCAGAACAACTAGCACCACGTCTCAAACAACTAGCACCATGTCCAAAAACGTATACATCCAGACATATGAATTTAAACTTATTTTTTCACAAAACATCTCAACTCGTCTCGGAACAATTAACACCACGTCCAAAAACGTCTACATCCATTCATGTGAATTTAAACTGATTTTTTTCACATAGACATACTACCACGTCTCAGAACAACTAGCACCACGTCTCAAACAACCAGCACCATGTCCAAAAACGTCTACATCCGGACATATGAATTTAAACTTATTTTTTCACAAAACAACTCAACTCGTCTCGGAACAATTAACACCACGTCCAAAAACGTCTACATCCATTCATGTGAATTTAAACAGATTTTTTTCACAAAGTCAGTCTACCACGTCTCAGAACATCTAGTACCACGTCTAAAAAATGTCTACATCTATTCATGTGAATTTAAACTAATTTTTTCACAAAGATAGTCTACCACGTCTAAGAAAACTAGAACTACGTCTCAAAACACTAGAACCACGTCCAAAACCGTCTACAACCATGCATGTGAATTTAAACTGATTTTTTTCACAAAGTCAGTCTACCACGTCTCAAAACACTAGAACCACATCCAAAAAACGTCTACATCTAGACATGTGAATCTAAAATGATTTTTTCACAAAGGCAGTCTACCACGTCTCACAACAATAGGCACCACGTCTCAAAACACTAGAACCACGTCTAAGAATTTCTAAATATAGGTATGTGAATTTAAACATATTTTTTAATTAAACATCTCAACTCGTCTCAGAAAAACTAGAACCACGTCCAAAAAGTCTACATCCATTCATGTGAATTTGAACTGATTTTTTTCACAAAGACAGTCCACCACGTCTCAAAACAATTAGCACCACGTCTCAAAACACTAGAACCACGTCCACAAATGTCTATATCCATGTATGTGAATTTAGACCGATTTTTTCACAAAACATCTCAACTCGTCTCAGAACAACTACACCACGTCCAAAAACATCTACATCCATTCTTGTGAATTTAAACTGATTTTTTCCAGAAAGGCAGTCGACCACGTCTCACAACAATAACCACCACGTCTAAAAACACTAGAACCACGTCTAAAAATGTCTAAATCTAGGCATGAGAATTTAAAATGATTTTTTCACAAAACATCTCAACTCGTCTAAGAAAAACAAGAACCATGTCCGAAAAACGTCTACATCCATTCATGTGAATTTAAACTGATTTTTTTTCACAAAGACAGTCCACCACGTATCAGAACAACTAGCACCACGTCTCAAAACACTAGAACCACGTCTAAAAATGTCTAAATCTAGGCATGTGAATTTAAACTGATTTTGTCACAAAACATCTCAACTCGTCTCCGAAAAACTAGAACCACGTCAAAAAACGTCTACATACATTCATGTGAATTTAAACTGATTTTTTTCACAAAGACAGTCCACCACGTCTCAGAACAACTATCACCACATCAAAAACAACTAGCACCACGTCCAAAAAACATCTACATCCAGACATGTGAATTTAAACTGATTTTTTCACAAAATATCTCAACTCGTCTCAGAAAAACTAGCATTACGTCCAAAAACATCTACATCCATTCTTGTGAATTTAAACTGATTTTTTTCACAAAGGCAGTCTACCACGTCTCACAACAATAAGCACCACGTCTCAAAACACTAGAACCACGTCTAAAAATTTCTAAATCTAGGCATGTGAATTTAAACTGATGTTTTCACAAAACATCTCAACTCGTCTCAGAAAAACTAGAACCACGTCCAAAAACGTCTACATCCATTGATGTGAATTTGAACTGATTTTTTTCACAAAGACAGTCCACCACGTCTCAAAACAACTAGCACCACGTCTCAAAACACTAGAACCACGTCCACAAATGTCTATATCCATGCATGTGAATTTAAACTGATTTTTTCATAAAACATCTCAACTCGTCTCAGAACAACTACACCACGTCCAAAAACGTCTACATCCATTCATGTGAATTTCAACTGATTTTTTTCACAAAGACAGTCTACCACGTCTCAGAACAACTAGCACCACGTCTCAAACAACTAGCACCACGTCAAAAAACGTCTACATCCAGACATAAGAATTTAAACTTATTTTTTCACAAAACATCTCAACTCGTCTCAGAATAACTAGCACTACATCCAAAAACATCAACATCCATTCTTGTGAATTTAAACTAATTTTTTTCACAAAGGCAGTCTACCACGTCTCACAACAATAAGCACCACGTCTCAAAACACTAGAACCATATCTAAAAATGTCTAAATCTAGGCATGAGAATTTAAACAGATTATTTCATAAAACATCTCAACTCGTCTCAGAAAAACAAGAACCACGTCCGAAAAACGCCTACATCCATTCTTGTGAATTTAAACTGATTTTTTTCATAAAGGCAGTCCACCACGTATCAGAACAACTAGCACCAAGTCTCAAAACACTAGAACCACGTCTAAAAATGTCTAAATCTAGGCATGTGAATTTAAACTGATTTTTTCACAAAACATCTCAACTCGTCTCAGAAAAACTAGAACCACGTCAAAAAACGTCTACATTCAAGTGAATTTAAACTGATTTTTTTCAACAAGACAGTCCACCACGTCTTAGAACAACTATCACCACATCATAAACAAGTAGCACCACGTCCAAAAACGTCTACATCCAAACAAGTGAATTTAGACTGATTTTTTCACAAAAGATCTCAACTCGTCTTAGAAATACTAGAACCACGTCCAAAAACGTCTACATCCATTCATGTTAAGTTAAACTGATTTTTTTCACAAAGACAGTCCACCACGTCTCAGAACTACTAGCACCGCATCTAAAAATACTAGAACCACGTCCACCAATGTATATATCCATGCATGTGAATTTAAACTGATTTTTTCACAAAACATCTCAACTCGTCTTAGAACAACTACACCACGTCCAAAAATGTCTACATCCATTCATGCGAATTTAAAATGATTTTTTCACATAGACATGCTACCACGTCTCAGAACAACTAGCACCACGTCTCAAACAACTAGCACCATGTCCAAAAACGTATACATCCAGACATATGAATTTAAACTTATTTTTTCACAAAACATCTCAACTCGTCTCGGAACAATTAACACCACGTCCAAAAACGTCTACATCCATTCATGTGAATTTAAACTGATTTTTTTCACAAAGTCAGTCTACCACGTCTCAGAACAACTAGTACCACGTCTAAAAAATGTCTACATCTATTCATGTGAATTTAAACTAATTTTTTCACAAAGATAGTCTACCACGTCTAAGAAAACTAGAACTACGTCTCAAAACAATAGAACCACGTCCAAAACCGTCTACAACCATGCATGTGAATTTAAACTGATTTTTTTCACAAAGTTAGTCTACCACGTCTCAGAACAACTAGTACCACGTCTAAAAAATGTCTACATCTATTCATGTGAATTTAAACTAATTTTGTCACAAAGATAGTCTACCACGTCTAAGAAAACTAGAACTACATCTCAAAACACTAGAACCACGTCCAAAACCGTCTACAACCATGCATGTGAATTTAAACTGATTTTTTTCACAAAGTCAGTCTACCACGTCTCAAAACACTAGAACCACATCCAAAAAACGTCTACATCCAGACATGTGAATTTAAACTGATTTTTTCACAAAGGCAGTCTACCACGTCTCACAACAATAACCACCACGTCTCAAAACACTAGAACCACGTCTAAGAATTTCTAAATCTAGGCATGTGAATTTAAACTGATTTTTTAACGAAACATCTCAACTCGTCTCAGAAAAACTAGAACCACGTCCAAAAACGTCTACATCCATTCATGTGAATTTGAACTGATTTTTTTCACAAAGAAAGTCCACCACGTCTCAAAACAACTAGCACCACGTCTAAAAACACTAGAACCACGTCCACAAATGTCTATATCCATGCATGTGAATTTAAACTGATTTTTTCACAAAACATCTCAACTCGTCTCAGAACAACTATACCACGTCCAAAAACATCTACATCCATTCTTGTGAATTTAAACTGATTTTTTTCAGAAAGGCAGTCTACCACGTCTCACAACAATAAGCACCACGTCTAAAAACACTAGAACCACGTCTACAAATGTCTAAATCTAGGCAGGAGAATTTAAAATGATTTTTTCACAAAACATCTCAACTCGTCTCGGAAAAACAAGAACCATGTCCGAAAAACGTCTACATCCATACATGTGAATTTAAACTGATTTTTTCACAAAGACAGTCCACCACGTATCAGAACAACTAGCACCACGTCTCAAAACACTAGAACCACATCTAAAAATGTCTAAATCTAGGCATGTGAATTTAAACTGATTTTTTCACAAAACATCTCAACTCGTCTCCAAAAAACTAGAACCACGTCAAAAAACGTCTACATACATTCATGTGAATTTAAACTGATTTTTTTCACAAAAACAGTCCACCACGTCTCAGAACAACTATCACCACATCATAAACAACTAGCACCACGTCCAAAAACGTCTACATCCAAACATGTGACTTTAAACTGATTTTTTCACAAAACATCTCAACTCGTCTCAGAAAAACTAGAACCACGTCCAAAAACGTCTACATCCATTGATGTGAATTTGAACTGATTTTTTTCACAAAGACAGTCCACCACGTCTCAAAACAACTAGCACCACGTCTCAAAACACTAGAACCACGTCCACAAATGTCTATATCCATGCATGTGAATTTAAACTGATTTTTTCATAAAACATCTCAACTCGTCTCAGAACAACTACACCACGTCCAAAAACGTCTACATCCATTCATGTGAATTTCAACTGATTTTTTTCACAAAGACAGTCTACCACGTCTCAGAACAACTAGCACCACGTCTCAAACAACTAGCACCACGTCAAAAAACGTCTACATCCAGACATAAGAATTTAAACTTATTTTTTCACAAAACATCTCAACTCGTCTCAGAATAACTAGCACTACATCCAAAAACATCAACATCCATTCTTGTGAATTTAAACTAATTTTTTTCACAAAGGCAGTCTACCACGTCTCACAACAATAAGCACCACGTCTCAAAACACTAGAACCATATCTAAAAATGTCTAAATCTAGGCATGAGAATTTAAACAGATTATTTCATAAAACATCTCAACTCGTCTCAGAAAAACAAGAACCACGTCCGAAAAACGCCTACATCCATTCTTGTGAATTTAAACTGATTTTTTTCATAAAGGCAGTCCACCACGTATCAGAACAACTAGCACCACGTCTCAAAACACTAGAACCACGTCTAAAAATGTCTAAATCTAGGCATGTGAATTTAAACTGATTTTTTCACAAAACATCTGAACTCGTCTCAGAAAAACTAGAACCACGTCAAAAAACGTCTACATTCAAGTGAATTTAAACTGATTTTTTTCAACAAGACAGTCCACCACGTCTTAGAACAACTATCACCACATCATAAACAAGTAGCACCACGTCCAAAAACGTCTACATCCAAACAAGTGAATTTAGACTGATTTTTTCACAAAAGATCTCAACTCGTCTTAGAAATACTAGAACCACGTCCAAAAACGTCTACATCCATTCATGTGAAGTTCAACTGATTTTGTTCACAAAGACAGTCCACCACGTCTCAGAACTACTAGCACCACGTCTAAAAACACTAGAACCACGTTCACCAATGTATATATCCATGCATGTGAATTTAAACTGATTTTTTCACAAAACATCTCAACTCGTCTTAGAACAACTACACCACGTCCAAAAATGTCTACATCCATTCATGTGAATTTAAACTGATTTTTTTCACATAGACATACTACCACGTCTCAGAACAACTAGCACCACGTCTCAAACAACCAGCACCATGTCCAAAAACGTCTACATCCGGACATATGAATTTAAACTTATTTTTTCACAAAACAACTCAACTCGTCTCGGAACAATTAACACCACGTCCAAAAACGTCTACATCCATTCATGTGAATTTAAACTGATTTTTTTCACAAAGTCAGTCTACCACGTCTCAGAACATCTAGTACCACGTCTAAAAAATGTCTACATCTATTCATGTGAATTTAAACTAATTTTTTCACAAAGATAGTCTACCACGTCTAAGAAAACTAGAACTACGTCTCAAAACACTAGAACCACGTCCAAAACCGTCTACAACCATGCATGTGAATTTAAACTGATTTTTTTCACAAAGTCAGTCTACCACGTCTCAAAACACTAGAACCACATCCAAAAAACGTCTACATCTAGACATGTGAATTTAAAATGATTTTTTCACAAAGGCAGTCTACCACGTCTCACAACAATAAGCACCACGTCTCAAAACACTAGAACCACGTCTAAGAATTTCTAAATATAGGTATGTGAATTTAAACATATTTTTTAATTAAACATCTCAACTCGTCTCAGAAAAACTAGAACCACGTCCAAAAAGTCTACATCCATTCATGTGAATTTGAACTGATTTTTTTCACAAAGACAGTCCACCACGTCTCAAAACAATTAGCACCACGTCTCAAAACACTAGAACCACGTCCACAAATGTCTATATCCATGTATGTGAATTTAGACCGATTTTTTCACAAAACATCTCAACTCGTCTCAGAACAACTACACCACGTCCAAAAACATCTACATCCATTCTTGTGAATTTAAACTGATTTTTTCCAGAAAGGCAGTCGACCACGTCTCACAACAATAACCACCACGTCTAAAAACACTAGAACCACGTCTAAAAATGTCTAAATCTAGGCATGAGAATTTAAAATGATTTTTTCACAAAACATCTCAAAACACTAGAACCACGTCTAAAAACACTAGAACCACGTCCAAAACCGTCTACAACCATGCATGTGAATTTAAACTGATTTTTTGACAAAACATCTTAACTCGTCTTAGAACATCTAGCACCATGTCCAAAAACGTCTACATCCATTCACGTGAATTTAAACAGATTTTTTTCACAAACACAATCTACCACGTCTCAGAACAATTAGCACCACGTCTCAAACAACTAGCTCCACGTCCAAAAACGTCTACATCCAGACATATGAATTTAAGCTTATTTTTTCACAAAAATCTCAACTCGTCTCTGAACAATTAGCACCACGTCCAAAAACGTCTACATCAATTCATGTGAATTTAAACTGATTTTTTTCACAAAGTAAGTCTACCACGTCTCAGAACAACTAGTACCACGTCTCAAAACAATAGAACCACGTCCAAAAAACGTCTACATCCAAACATGTGAATTTAAACTGATTTTTTGACAAAATATCTAACATCGTCTCAGAATAACTAGCACTACGTCCAAAAACATCTACATCTATTCATGTGAATTTAAACTAATTTTTTCACAAAGATAGTCTACCACGTCTAAGAACAATTAGCACCACGTCTCAAAACACTAGAACCACGTCTAAAAACACTAGAACCACCTCCAAAACCGTCTACAACCATGCATGTGAATTTAAACTGATTTTTTGACAAAACATCTTAACTCGTCTCAGAACATCTAGCACCATGTCCAAAAACATCTACATCCATTCACGTGAATTTAAACTGATTTTTTTCACAAACACAATCTACCACGTCTCAGAACAATTAGCACCACGTCTCAAACAACTAGCTCCACGTCCAAAAACGACTACATCCAGACATATGAATTTAAACTTATTTTTTCACAAAACATCTCAACTCGTCTCTGAACAATTAGCACCACCTCCAAAAACGTCTACATCAATTCATGTGAATTTAAACTGATTTTTTCCACAAAGTCAGTCTACCACGTCTCAGAACAACTAGTACCACGTCTCAAAACACTAGAACCACGTCCAAAAAACGTCTCCATCCAAACATGTGAATTTAAACTGATTTTTTGACAAAATATCTCAACTCGTCTCAGAATAACTTGCACTACGTCCAAAAACATCTACATCTATTCATGTGAATTTAAACTAATTTTTTCACAAAGATAGTCTACCACGTCTCAGAACAACTAGCACCACGTCTCAAAACACTAGAACCACGTCTAAAAACACTAGAACCACGTCCAAAACCGTCTACAACCATGCATGTGAATTTAAACTGATTTTTTGACAAAACATCTTAACTCGTCTCAGAACATCTAGCACCATGTCCAAAAACGTCTACATCCATTCACGTGAATTTAAACTGATTTTTTTCACAAACACAATCTACCACGTCTCAGAACAATTAGCACCACGTCTCCAACAACTAGCTCCAAGTCCAAAAACGTCTACATCCAGACATATGAATTTAAACTTATTTTTTGACAAAATATCTCAACTCGTCTCAGAATAACTAGCACTACGTCTAAAAACATCTACATCCATTCTTGTGAATTTAAACTAATTTTCTTCACAAAGGCAGTCTACCACGTCTCATAACAATAAGCACCACGTCTCAAAACACTAGAACCACGTCTAAAAATTTCTAAATCTAGGCATGTGAATTTAAACTGATTTTTTTAAAAAACATCTCAACTCGTCTCAGAAAAACTAGAACCACGGCCAAAAACGTCTACATCCATTCACGTGAATTTAAACTGATTTTTTTCACAAACACAATCTACCACGTCTCAGAACAATTAGCACCGCGTCTCAAACCACTAGCTCCAAGTCCAAAAACGTCTACATCCAGACATATGAATTTAAACTTATTTTTTCACAAAACATCTCAACTCGTCTCTGAACAATTAGCACCACGTCCAAAAATGTCTACATCAATTCATGTGAATTTAAACTGATTTTTTTCACAAAGTCAGTCTACCACGTCTCAGAACAACTAGTACCACGTCTCAAAACACTAGAACCACGTCCAAAAAACGTCTACATCCAAACATGTGAATTTAAACTGATTTTTTGACAAAATATCTCAACTCGTCTCAGAATAACTAGCACTACGTCCAAAAATATCTACATCCATTCTTGTGAATTTAAACTAATTTTCTTCACAAAGGCAGTCTACCACGTCTCATAACAATAAGCACCACGTCTCAAAACACTAGAACCACGTCTAAAAATTTCTAAATCTACGCATGTGAATTTAAACTTATTTTTTGAAAAAACATCTCAACTCGTCTCAGAAAAACTAGAACCACGGCCAAAAATGTCTACATCCATTCATGTGATTTTGAACTGATTTTTTTCACAAAGACAGTCCACCACGTCTCAAAACAACTAGCACCACGTCTCAAAACACTAAAACCACGTCCACAAATGTCAATATCCATGAATGTGAATTTAAACTGATTTTTTCACAAAACATCTCAACTCATCTCAGAACAACTACACCATGTCCACAAATGTCTACATCCATTCATGTGAATTTAAACTGATTTTTTTCACAAAGACAGTCTACCACGTCTCAGAACAACTAGCACCACGTCTCAAGCAACTAGCACCACGTCCAAAAACGTCTACATGCAGACATAGGAATTTAAACTTATTCTATCACAAAACATCTCAACTCGTCTCAGAATAACTAGCACTACGTCCAAAAACATCTACATCCATTCTTGTGAATTTAAACTGATTTTTTTCACGAAGGCAGTCTACCACGTCTCACAAAAATAAGCACCACGTCTCAAAACATTAGAACCACGTCTAAAAATGTCTAAATCTAGGCATGAGAATTTAAACTGATTTTTTCACAAAACATCTCAACTCGTCTCCGAAAAACTAAAACCACATCAAAAAATGTCTACATACATTCATGTGAATTTAAACTGATTGTTTTCACCAAGATAGTCCACCATGTCTCAGAACAACTATCACCACATCATAAACAACTAGCACCATGTCCAAAAACATCCACATACTTTAAACTGATTTTTTCACAAAACATCTCAACTCGTCTTAGAAAACCTAGAACCACGTCCAAAAACGTCTACATCCATTCATGTGAAGTTAAACTAATTTTTTTCACAAAGACAGTCCACCACGTCTCAGAACAACTAGCACCACGTCTAAAAACACTAGAACCACGTTCACAAATGTCTATATCCATGCATGTGAATTTAAACTGATTTTTTCACAAAACATCTCAACTCGTCTTAGAACAAGTACACCACGTCCAAAAATGTCAACATCCATTCATGTGAATTTAAACTGATTTTTTTCACAAGGACAGTCTACCACGTGTCAGAACAACTAGCACCAGGTCTCAAACAACTAGGACCATGTCCAAAAACGTCTACATCCAGACATATGAATTTAAACTTATTTTTTCACAAAACATCTCAACTGGTCTCTGAACAATTAGCACCACGTCCAAAAATTTCTACATCAATTCATGAGAATTTAAACTGATTTTTTTCACAAAGTCAGTCTACCACGTCTCCGAAGAACTAGTACCACGTCTTGAAAATTTCTACATCTATTCAAGTGAATTTAAACTAATTTTTTCACAAAGATAGTCTACCACGTCTAAGAACAACTAGCACCACGTCTCAAAACACTAGAACAACGTCTAAAAACACTAGAACCACGTCCAAAACCGTCTACAACCATGCATGTGAATTTAAACTGATTTTTTGACAAAACATCTTAACTCGTCTCAGAACATCGAGCACCATGTCCAAAAACGTCTACATCCATTCACGTGAATTTAAACAGATTTTTTTCACAAACACAATCTACCACGTCTCAGAACAATTAGCACCACGTCTCAAACAACTAGCTCCACGTCCAAAAACGTCTACATCCAGACATATGAATTTAAGCTTATTTTTTCACAAAAATCTCAACTCGTCTCTGAACAATTAGCACCACGTCCAAAAACGTCTACATCAATTCATGTGAATTTAAACTGATTTTTTTCACAAAGTCAGTCTACCACGTCTCAGAACAACTAGTACCACGTCTCAAAACACTAGAACCACGTCCAAAAAACGTCTACATCCAAACATGTGAATTTAAACTGATTTTTTGACAAAATATCTAACCTCGTCTCAGAATAACTAGCACTACGTCCAAAAACATCTACATCTATTCATGTGAATTTAAACTAATTTTTTCACAAAGATAGTCTACCACTCTAAGAACAATTAGCACCACGTCTCAAAACACTAGAACCACGTCTAAAAACACTAGAACCACCTCCAAAACCGTCTACAACCATGCATGTGAATTTAAACTGATTTTTTGACAAAACATCTTAACTCGTCTCAGAACATCTAGCACCATGTCCAAAAACGTCTACATCCATTCACGTGAATTTAAACTGATTTTTTTCACAAACACAATCTACCACGTCTCAGAACAATTAGCACCACGTCTCAAACAACTAGCTCCACGTCCAAAAACGACTACATCCAGACATATGAATTTAAACTTATTTTTTCGCAAAACATCTCAACTCGTCTCTGAACAATTAGCACCACGTCCAAAAACGTCTACATCAATTCATGTGAATTTAAACTGATTTTTTTCACAAAGTCAGTCTACCACGTCTCAGAACAACTAGTACCACGTCTCAAAACACTAGAACCACGTCCAAAAAACGTCTCCATCCAAACATGTGAATTTAAACTGATTTTTTGACAAAATATCTCAACTCGTCTCAGAATAACTTGCACTACGTCCAAAAACATCTACATCTATTCATGTGAATTTAAACTAATTTTTTCACAAAGATAGTCTACCACGTCTAAGAACAACTAGCACCACGTCTCAAAACACTAGAACCACGTCTAAAAACACTAGAACCACGTCCAAAACCGTCTACAACCATGCATGTGAATTTAAACTGATTTTTTGACAAAACATCTTAACTCGTCTCAGAACATCTAGCACCATGTCCAAAAACGTCTACATCCATTCACGTGAATTTAAACTGATTTTTTTCACAAACACAATCTACCACGTCTCAGAACAATTAGCACCACGTCTCCAACAACTAGCTCCACGTCCAAAAACGTCTACATCCAGACATATGAATTTAAACTTATTTTTTCACAAAACATCTCAACTCGTCTCTGAACAATTAGCACCACGTCCAAAAACGTCTACATCAATTCATGTGAATTTAAACTGATTTTTTTCACAAAGTCAGTCTACCACGTCTCAGAACAACTAGTACCACGTCTAAAAACACTAGAACCACGTCCAAAAAACGTCTACATCCAAACATGTGAATTTAAACTGATTTTTTGACAAAATATCTCAACTCGTCTCAGAATAACTAGCACTACGTCCAAAAACATCTACATCCATTCTTGTGAATTTAAACTAATTTTCTTCACAAAGGCAGTCTACCACGTCTCATAACAATAAGCACCACGTCTCAAAACACTAGAACCACGTCTAAAAATTTCTAAATCTAGGCATGTGAATTTAAACTGATTTTTTGAAAAAACATTTCAACTCGTCTCAGAAAAACTAGAACCAAGGCCAAAAACGTCTACATCCATTCACGTGAATTTAAACTGATTTTTTTCACAAACACAATCTACCACGTCTCAGAACAATTAGCACCGCGTCTCAAACCACTAGCTCCAAGTCCAAAAATGTCTACATCCAGACATATGAATTTAAACTTATTTTTTCACAAAACATCTCAACTCGTCTCTGAACAATTAGCACCACGTCCAAAAACGTCTACATCAATTCATGTGAATTTAAACTGATTTTTTTCACAAAGTCAGTCTACCACGTCTCAGAACAACTAGTACCACGTCTCAAAACACTAGAACCACGTCCAAAAAACGTCTACATCCAAACATGTGAATTTAAACTGATTTTTTGACAAAATATCTCAACTCGTCTCAGAATAACTAGCACTACGTCCAAAAATATCTACATCCATTCTTGTGAATTTAAACTAATTTTCTTCACAAAGGCAGTCTACCACGTCTCATAACAATAAGCACCACGTCTCAAAACACTAGAACCACGTCTAAAAATTTCTAAATCTAGGCATGTGAATTTAAACTTATTTTTTGAAAAAACATCTCAACTCGTCTCAGAAAAACTAGAACCACGGCCAAAAACGTCTACATCCATTCATGTGATTTTGAACTGATTTTTTTCACCAAGACAGTCCACCACGTCTCAAAACAACTAGCACCACGTCTCAAAACACTAAAACCACGTCCATCAATGTCAATATCCATGAATGTGAATTTAAACTGATTTTTTCACAAAACATCTCAACTCATCTCAGAACAACTACACCACGTCCACAAATGTCTACATCCATTCATGTGAATTTAAACTGATTTTTTTCACAAAGACAGTCTACCACGTCTCAGAACAACTAGCACCACGTCTCAAACAACTAGCACCACGTCCAAAAACGTCTACATGCAGACATAGGAATTTAAACTTATTCTATCAGAAAACATCTCAACTCGTCTCAGAATAACTAGCACTACGTCCAAAAACATCTACATCCATTCTTGTGAATTTAAACTGATTTTTTTCACGAAGGCAGTCTACCACGTCTCACAAAAATAAGCACCACGTCTCAAAACATTAGAACCACGTCTAAAAATGTCTAAATCTAGGCATGAGAATTTAAACTGATTTTTTCACAAAACATCTCAACTCGTCTCCGAAAAACTAAAACCACGTCAAAAAATGTCTACATACATTCTTGTGAATTTAAACTGATTGTTTTCACCAAGATAGTCCACCACGTCTCAGAACAACTATCACCACATCATAAACAACTAGCACCATGTCCAAAAACATCCACATCCAAACATGTGACTTTAAACTGATTTTTTCGCAAAACATCTCAACTCGTCTCAGAAAAACTAGAACCACGGCCAAAAACGTCTACATCCATTCATGTGATTTTGAACTGATTTTTTTCACAAAGACAGTCCACCACGTCTCAAAACAACTAGCACCACGTCTCAAAACACTAAAACCACGTCCACAAATGTCAATATCCATGAATGTGAATTTAAACTGATTTTTTCACAAAACATCTCAACTCATCTCAGAACAACTACACCACGTCCACAAATGTCTACATCCATTCATGTGAATTTAAACTGATTTTTTTCACAAAGACAGTCTACCACGTCTCAGAACAACTAGCACCACGTCTCAAACAACTAGCACCACGTCCAAAAATGTCTACATGCAGACATAGGAATTTAAACTTATTCTATCACAAAACATCTCAACTCGTCTCAGAATAACTAGCACTACGTCCAAAAACATCTACATCCATTCTTGTGAATTTAAACTGATTTTTTTCACGAAGGCAGTCTACCACGTCTCACAAAAATAAGCACCACGTCTCAAAACATTAGAACCACGTCTAAAAATGTCTAAATCTAGGCATGAGAATTTAAACTGATTTTTTCACAAAACATCTCAACTCGTCTCCGAAAAAACTAAAACCACGTCAAAAAATGTCTACATACATTCATGTGAATTTAAACTGATTTTTTTCACCAAGATAGTCCACCACGTCTCAGAACAACTATCACCACATCATAAACAACTAGCACCATATCCAAAAACATCCACATCCAAACATGTGACTTTAAACTGATTTTTTCACAAAACATCTCAACTCGTCTTAGAAAAACTAGAACCACGTCCAAAAACGTCTACATCCATTCATGTGATATTAAACTATTTTTTCACAAAGATAGTCCACCACGTCTCAGAACAACTAGCACCACGTCTAAAAACACTAGAACCTCGTCCACAAATGTCTATATCCCTGCATGTGAATTTAAACTGATTTTTTCACAAAACATCTCAATCATTTAGAATAACTACACCACGTCCAAAAATGTCTACATCCATTCATGTGAATTTAAACTAATTTTTTTTACAAAGACAGTCTACCACGTCTCAGAACAACTAGTACAACGTCTCAAACAACTAGCACCACGTCCAAAAATGTCTACATCCAGACATATGAATTTAAACTTATTTTTTTACAAAACATCTCAACTCGTCTATGAACAATTAACACCACGTTAAAAAATGCCTACATCTATTCATGTGAATTTAAACTGATTTTTTTCACAAAGTCAGTCTACCACGTCTCAGAACAACTGGTACCACGTCTCAAAAATGTCTACATCCATTCATGTGAATTTAAACTAATTTTTTCACAAAGATAGTCTACCACGTCTAAGAACAACTAGCACCACGTCTCAAAACACTAGAACCAAGCATGTGAATTTAAACTGATTGTTTCACAAAACATCTCAACTCGTCTCAGAACATCTAGCACCATGTCCAAAAACGCCTACATCCATTCACGTGAATTTAAACTGATTTTTTTCACAAACACAGTCTACCACGTCTTAGAACAATTAGCACCACGTCTCAAACAACTAGCTCCACGTCCAAAAACGTCTACATCCAGACATATGAATTTAAACTTATTTTTTCACAAAACATCTCAACTCGTCTCTGAACAATTAGTACCATTTCCAAAAACGCCTACATCAATTCATGTGAATTTAAACTGATTTTTTCACAAACTCAGTCTACCACGTCTCAGACCAACTAGTACCAAGTCTCAAAACACTAGAACCACGTCCAAAAAATGTCTACATCCAGACATGTGAATTTAAACTGATTTTTTCACAAAATATCTCAACTCGTCTCAGAATAACTAGCACTACGTCCAAAAACATCTACATCTATTCTTGTGAATTTAAATTAATTTTTTTTGCAAAGGCAGTCTACCACGTCTCAAAACAATAAGCACCACGTCTCAAAACACTAGAACTACGTCTAAAAATTTCTAAATCTAGGCATGTGAATTTAAACTGATTTTTTAACAAAACATCTCAACTCGTCTAAGAAAAACTAGAACCACGTCCAAAAACGTATACATCCATTCATGTGAATTTGAACTGATTTTTTTCACAAAGACAGTCCACCACGTCTCAAAATAACTAGCACCACGTCTTAAAACACTAGAACCACGTCCACAAATGTCTATATCCATGCATGTGAATTTAAACTGATTTTTTCACAAAACATCTCAACTCGTCTCAGAATCACTAGCACTACGACCAAAAACATCTACATCCATTATTGTGAATTTAAACTGATTTTTTTCACGAAGGCAGTCTACCACGTCTCAAAACAATAAGCACCACATCTCAAAACATTAGAACGACGTCTAAAAATGTCTAAATCAAGGCATGAGAATTTAAACTGATTTTTTCACAAAACAACTCAACTCGTCTCAGAAAAACAAGTATCATGTCCGAAAAATGTCTACATCCATTCATGTGAATTTAAACTGATTTTTTTCACAAAGACAGTCCACCACGTATCAGAACAACTAACACCACGTCTCAAAACACTAGAACCACGTCTAAAAATGTCTAAATCTAGGCATGTGAATTTAAACAGATTTTTTCACAAAACATCTCAACTCATCTCCGAAAAACTAGAACCACGTCAAAAAACGTCTACATACATTCATGTGAATTTAAACTGATTTTTTTCACCAAGACAGTCCACCACGTCTCAGAACAACTATCACCACATCATAAACAACTAGCACCACGTCCAAAAACGTCTGCCTCCAAACATGTGACTTTAAACTGATTTTTTCACAAAACATCTCAACTCGTCTTAGAAAAACTAGAACTACGTCCAAAAACGTCTACATCCATTCATGTGAAGTTAAACTGATTTTTTTCTCAAAGACAGTCCACCTCGTCTCAGAACAACTAGCACCACGTCCAAAAACGTCTACATCCAGACATATGAATTTAAACTTATTTTTTCACAAAACATCTCAACTTGTCACTGAACAATTAGCACCACGTCCAAAAATGTCTACATCCATTCATGTGAATTTAAACTGATTTTTTTCACAAAGTCAGTCTACCACATCTCAGAACAACTAGTACAAAGTCTCAAAAATGTCTACATCTATTCATGTGAATTTAAACTAATGTTTTCACAAAGATAGTCTACCACGTCTAAGAACAACTAGCACCACGTCTCAAAACACTAGAACCACGTCCAAAACCGTCTACAACCATGCATGTGAATTTAAACTAATTTTTTCACAAAATATCTCAACTCGTCTCAGAACATCTAGCACCATGTCCAAAAACGTCTACATCCATTCACGTGAATTTAAACTGATTTTTTTCACAAACACTGTCTACCACGTCTCAGAACAATTAGCACCATGTCGTAAAACACTTCAACCTTGTCCAAAAACGCCTATATCCAGACATGTGAATTCAAACTAATTTTTTCACACAACAACTCAACTGGTCTTAGAAAAACTAGAACCACGTCCAAAAACGTCTACATCCATTCATGTGAATTTAAAATGATTTTTTTCACAAAGACAGTCCACCACGTATCAGAACAACTAGCACCACGTCTCAAAACACTAGAACCACGTCCACAAATGTCTATATCCATGCATGTGAATTTAAACTGATTTTTTCACAAAACATCTCAACTCGTCTTAGAACAACTGCACCACGTCCAAAATGTCTACATCCATTCATTTGAATTTAAACTAATTTTTTTCACAAAGACAGTCTACTACGTCTCAGAACAACTAGCACCACGTCCAAAAACGTCTACATCCACACATATGAATTTAAACTTATTTTTTCACAAAACATCTCAACTCGTCTCTAAACAATTAGCACAACGTCCAAAAACGTCTACATCCATTCATGTGAATTTAAACTGATTTTTTTCACAAAGTCAGTCTACCACATCTCAGAACAACTAGTACAAAGTCTCAAAAATGTCTACATCTATTCATGTGAATTTAAACTAATTTTTTCACAAAGATAGTCTGCCACGTCTAACAACAACTAGCACCACGTCTCAAAACACTAGAACCACGTCCAAAACCGTCTACAACCATGCATGTGAATTTAAACTGATTTTTTCACAAAACATCTCAACTCGTCTCAGAACATCTAGCACCATGTTCGAAAACGTCTACATCCATTCACGTGAATTTAAACTGATTTTTTCACAAACACAGTCTACCACGTCTCTGAACAATTAGCACCACGTCTCAAACAACTAGCTCCACGTCCAAAAATGTCTACATCCAGACATATGAATTTAAACTTATTTTTTCACAAAACATCTCAACTCGTCTCTGAACAATTAGCACCACGTCCATAAACGTGTACATCAATTCATGTGAATTTAAACTGATTTTTTTCACAAAGTCAGTCTACCACGTCTCAGAACAACTAGTACCACGTCTCAAAACACTAGAACCACGTCCAAAAAACGTCTACATCCAAACATGTGAATTTAAACTGATTTTTTGACAAAATATATCAACTCGTCTCAGAATAACTAGCACTACGTCCAAAAACATCTACATCCATTCTTGTGAATTTAAACTAATTTTCTTCACAAAGGCAGTCTACCACGTCTCATAACAATAAGCACCACGTCTCAAAACACTAGAACCACGTCTAAAAATTTCTAAATCTAGGCATGTGAATTTAAACTGATTTTTTGAAAAAACATCTCAACTCGTCTCAGAAAAACTAGAACCACGGCCAAAAACGTCTACATCCATTCATGTGAATTTGAACTGATTTTTTTCACAAAGACAGTCCACCACGTCTCAAAACAACTAGCACCACGTCTCAAAACACTAAAACCACGTCCACAAATGTCTATATCCATGAATGTGAATTTAAACTGATTTTTTCACAAAACATCTCAACTCATCTCAGAACAACTACACCACGTCCACAAATGTCTACATCCATTCATGTGAATTTAAACTGATTTTTTTCACAAAAACAGTCTACCACGTCTCAGAACAACTAGCGCCACGTCTCAAACAACTAGCACCACGTCCAAAAACGACTACATGCAGACATAAGAATTTAAACTTATTTTATCACAAAACATCTCAACTCGTCTCAGAATAACTAGCACTACGTCCAAAAACATCTACATCCATTCTTGGGAATTTAAACTGATTTTTTTCACGAAATCAGTCTACCACGTCTCACAAAAATAAGCACCACGTCTCAAAACATTAGAACCACGTCTAAAAATGTCTAAATCTAGGCATGAGAATTTAAACTGATTTTTTCACAAAACATCTCAACTCGTCTCCGAAAAACTAAAACCACGTCAAAAAATGTCTACATACATTCATGTGAATTTAAACTGATTTTTTTCACCAAGATAGTCCACCACGTCTCAGAACAACTATCACCACATCATAAACAACTAGCACCATGTCCAAAAACATCTACGTCCAAACATGTGACTTTAAACTGATTTTTTCACAAAACATCTCAACTCGTCTTAGAAAAACTAGAACCACGTCCAAAAACGTCTACATCCATTCATGTGATGTTAAACTGATTTTTTTCACAAAGATAGTCCACCACGTCTCAGAACAACTAGCACCACGTCTAAAAACACTAGAACCTCGTCCACAAATGTCTATATCCATGCATGTGAATTTAAACTGATTTTTTCACAAAACATCTCAATCATTTAGAATAACTGCACCACGTCCAAAAATGTCTACATCCATTCATGTGAATTTAAACTGATTTTTTTCACAAAGACAGTCTACCACGTCTCAGAACAACTAGTACAACTTCTCAAACAACTAGCACCACGTCCAAAAACGTGTACATCCAGACATATGAATTTAAACTTATTTTTTTACAAAACATCTCAACTCGTCTCTGAACAATTAGCACCACGTTCAAAAATGCCTACATCCATTCATGTGAATTTAAACTGATTTTTTTCACAAATTCAGTCTACCACGTCTCAGAACAACTGGTACCACATCACAAAAATGTCTACATCAATTCATGTGAATTTAAACTAATTTTTTCACAAAGATAGTCTACCACGTCTAAGAACAACTAGCACCACGTCTCAAAACACTAGAACCAAGCATGTGAATTTAAACTGATTGTTTCACAAAACATCTCAACTCGTCTCAGAACATCTAGCACCATGTCCAAAAACGTCTACATCCAGACAAATGAATTTAAACTTATTTTTTCACAAAACATCTCAACTCGTCTCTGAACAATTAGTACCATTTCCAAAAACGCCTACATCAATTCATGTGAATTTAAACTGATTTTTTCACAAACTCAGTCTACCACATCTCAGACCAACTAGTACCACGTCTCAAAATACTAGAACCACGTCCAAAAAACGTCTACATCCAGACATGTGAATTTAAACTGATTTTTTCACAAAATATCTCAACTCGTCTCAGAATAACTAGCACTACGTCCAAAAACATCTACATCTATTCTTGTGAATTTAAATTAATTTTTTTCGCAAAGGCAGTCTACCACGTCTCAAAACAATAAGCACCACGTCTCAAAACACTAGAACCACGTCTAAAAATTTCTAAATCTAGGCATGTGAATTTAAATTGATTTTTTAACAAAACATCTCAACTCGTCTCAGAAAAACTAGAACCACGTCCAAAAACGTCTACATCCATTCATGTGAATTTGAACTTATTTTTTTCACAAAGACAGTCCACCACGTCTCAAAACAACTAGCACCACGTCTTAAAAGACTAGAACCACGTCCACAAATGTCTATATCCATGCATGTGAATTTAAACTGATTTTTTCACAAAACATCTCAACTCGTCTCAGAATCACTAGCACTACGTCCAAAAACATCTACATCCATTATTGTGAATTTAAACTGATTTTTTTCACGAAGGCAGTCTATCACGTCTCACAACAATAAGCACCACGTCTCAAAACACTAGAACCACGTCCAAAAAACGTCTACATCCAAACATTTGAATTTAAACTGATTTTTTGACAAAATATATCAACTCGTCTCAGAATAACTAGCACTACGTCCAAAAACATCTACATCCATTCTTGTGAATTTAAACTAATTTTCTTCACAAAGGCAGTCTACCACGTCTCATAACAATAAGCACCACGTCTCAAAACACTAGAACCACGTCTAAAAATTTCTAAATCTAGGCATGTGAATTTAAACTGATTTTTTTAAAAAACATCTCAACTCGTCTCAGAAAAACTAGAACCACGGCCAAAAACGTCTACATCCATTCATGTGAATTTGAACTGATTTTTTTCACAAAGACAGTCCACCACGTCTCAAAACAACTAGCACCACGTCTCAAAACACTAAAACCACGTCCACAAATGTCTATATCCATGAATGTGAATTTAAACTGATTTTTTCACAAAACATCTCAACTCATCTCAGAACAACTACACCACGTCCACAAATGTCTACATCCATTCATGTGAATTTAAACTGATTTTTTTCACAAAAACAGTCTACCACGTCTCAGAACAACTAGCGCCACGTCTCAAACAACTAGCACCACGTCCAAAAACGTCTACATGCAGACATAAGAATTTAAACTTATTTTATCACAAAACATCTCAACTCGTCTCAGAATAACTAGCACTACGTCCAAAAACATCTACATCCATTCTTGGGAATTTAAACTGATTTTTTTCACGAAGGCAGTCTACCACGTCTCACAAAAATAAGCACCACGTCTCAAAACATTAGAACCACGTCTAAAAATGTCTAAATCTAGGCATGAGAATTTAAACTGATTTTTTCACAAAACATCTCAACTCGTCTCCGAAAAACTAAAACCACGTCAAAAAATGCCTACATACATTCATGTGAATTTAAACTGATTTTTTTCACCAAGATAGTCCACCACGTCTCAGAACAACTATCACCACATCATAAACAACTAGCACCATGTCCAAAAACATCTACGTCCAAACATGTGACTTTAAACTGATTTTTTCACAAAACATCTCAACTCGTCTTAGAAAAACTAGAACCACGTCCAAAAACGTCTACATCCATTCATGTGATGTTAAACTGATTTTTTTCACAAAGATAGTCAACCACGTCTCAGAACAACTAGCACCACGTCTAAAAACACTAGAACCTCGTCCACAAATGTCTATATCCATGCATGTGAATTTAAACTGATTTTTTCACAAAACATCTCAATCATTTAGAATAACTGCACCACGTCCAAAAATGTCTACATCCATTCATGTGAATTTAAACTGATTTTTTTCACAAAGACAGTCTACCACGTCTCAGAACAACTAGTACAACTTCTCAAACAACTAGCACCACGTCCAAAAACGTGTACATCCAGACATATGAATTTAAACTTATTTTTTTACAAAACATCTCAACTCGTCTCTGAACAATTAGCACCACGTTCAAAAATGCCTACATCCATTCATGTGAATTTAAACTGATTTTTTTCACAAAGTCAGTCTACCACGTCTCAGAACAACTGGTACCACGTCACAAAAATGTCTACATCAATTCATGTGAATTTAAACTAATTTTTTCACAAATATAGTCTACCACGTCTAAGAACAACTAGCACCACGTCTCAAAACACTAGAACCAAGCATGTGAATTTAAACTGATTGTTTCACAAAACATCTCAACTCGTCTCAGAACATCTAGCACCATGTCCAAAAACGTCTACATCCAGACAAATGAATTTAAACTTATTTTTTCACAAAACATCTCAACTCGTCTCTGAACAATTAGTACCATTTCCAAAAACGCCTACATCAATTCATGTGAATTTAAACTGATTTTTTCACAAACTCAGTCTACCACATCTCAGACCAACTAGTACCACGTCTCAAAATACTAGAACCACGTCCAAAAAACGTCTACATCCAGACATGTGAATTTAAACTGATTTTTTCACAAAATATCTCAACTCGTCTCAGAATAACTAGCACTACGTCCAAAAACATCTACATCTATTCTTGTGAATTTAAATTAATTTTTTTCGCAAAGGCAGTCTACCACGTCTCAAAACAATAAGCACCACGTCTCAAAACACTAGAACCACGTCTAAAAATTTCTAAATCTAGGCATGTGAATTTAAACTGATTTTTTAACAAAACATCTGAACTCGTCTCAGAAAAACTAGAACCACGTCCAAAAACGTCTACATCCATTCATGTGAATTTGAACTTATTTTTTTCACAAAGACAGTCCACCACGTCTTAAAACAACTAGCACCACGTCTTAAAAGACTAGAACCACGTCCACAAATGTCTATATCCATGCATGTGAATTTAAACTGATTTTTTCACAAAACATCTCAACTCGTCTCAGAATCACTAGCACTACGTCCAAAAACATCTACATCCATTATTGTGAATTTAAACTGATTTTTTTCACGAAGGCAGTCTACCACGTCTCACAACAATAAGCACCACGTCTCAAAACATTAGAACCACGTCTAAAAATGTCTATATCCAAACATGTGACTTTAAACTGATTTTTTCACAAAACATCTCAACTCGTCTCAGAAAAACTAGAACCACGTCCAAAAACGTCTACATCCATTCATGTGAATTTGCACTGATTTTTTTCACAAAGACAGTCCACCACGCCTCAAAACAACTAGCACCACGTCTCAAAACACTAGAACCACGTCCACAAATGTCTATATCCATGCATGTGAATTTAAACTGATTTTTTCACAAAACATCTCAACTCGTCTCAGAACAACAACACCACGTCCAAAAATGTCTACATCCATTCATGTGAATTTAAACTGATTTTTTTCACAAAGACAGTCTACCACGTCTCAAACAACTAGCACCACGTCCTAAAACGTCTACATCCAGACATAAGAATTTAAACTTATTTTTTCACAAAACATCCCAACTCGTCTCAGAATAACTAGCACTACGTCCAAAAGCATCTACATCCATTCTTGTGAACTTAAATTAATGTTTTTCACAAAGGCAGTCTACCACGTCTCAAAACAAAAAGCACCACGTCTCAAAACACTAGAACCACGTCTAAAAATTTCTAAATCTAGGCATGTGAATTTAAACTGATTTTTTAACAAAACATCTCAACTCGTCTCAGAAAAACTAGAACCACGTCCAAAAACGTCTACATCATTCATGTGAATTTGAACTGATTTTTTTCACAAAGATAGTCCACCACGTCTCAAATCAACTAGCACCACGTCTTAAAACACTAGAACCACGTCCACAAATGTCTATATCCATGCATGTGAATTTAAACTGATTTTTTCACAAAACATCTCAACTCGTCTCAGAACAACTACACTACGTCCAAAAAGGTCTATATCCATTCATGTGAATTTAAACTGAATTTTTTTCACAAAGACAGTCGACCATGTCTCAGAACAACTAGCACCACGTCTCAAAACACTAGAACCACGTCCACAAATGTCTATATCCATGCATGTGAATTTAAACTGATTTTTTCACAAAACATCACAACTCGTCTCAGAACAACTACACCACGTCTAAAAATGTCTACATCCATTCATGTGAATTTAAACTGATTTTTTTCACAAAGACAATCTACCACGTCTCAGAACAACTAGCACCACGTCCAAAAATGTCTACATCCAGACATCAGAATTTAAACTTATTTTTTCACAAAACATCTCAACTCGTCTCAGAATAACTAGCACTACGTCCAAAAGCATCTACATCTATTCTTGTGAATTTAAATTAATGTTTTTTCACAAAGGCAGTCTACCACGTCTCAAAACAATAAGCACCACGTCTCAAAACACTAGAACCACGTCTAAAATTTTCTAAATCTAGGCATGTGAATTTAAACTGATTTTTTAACAAAACATCTCAACTCGTCTCATAAAAACTAGAACCACGTCCAAAAACGTCTACATCCATTCATGTGAATTTCAACTGATTTTTTTCACAAAGACAGTCCACCACGTCTCAAAACAACTAGTACCACGTCTCAAAACACTAAAACCACGTCCACAAATGTCTACATCCATTCTTGTGAATTTAAATCAATTTTTTTCACAAAGGCAGTCTTCCACGTCTCAAAACAATAAGCACCACGTCTCAAAACACTAGAACCACGTCTAAAAATTTCTAAATCTAGGCATGTGAATTTAAACTGAATTTTTAACAAAACATCTGAACTCGTCTCAGAAAAACTAGAACCACGTCCAAAAACGTCTACATCCATTCATGTGAATTTGAATTGATTTTTTTCACAAAGACAGTCCACCACGTCTCAAAACAACTAGCACCACGTCTTAAAACACTAGAACCACGTCCACAAATGTCCATATCCATGCATGTGAATTTAAACTGATTTTTTCACAAAACATCTCAACTCGTCTCAGAACAACTACACTATGTCCAAAAATATGTGAATTTAAACTGAATTTTTTTCACAAAGACAGTCTACCACGTCTCAGAACAACTAGCACCACGTCTCAAACAACTAGCACCACGTCCAAAAACGTCTAGATCCAGACATAAGAATTTAAACTTATTTTTTCACGAAACATCTCAACTCGTCTCAGAATAACTAGCACTACGTCCAAAAGCATCTATATCCATTCTTGTGAATTTAAATCAATTTTTTTCACAAAGGCCGTCTACCACGTCTCAAAACAATAAGCACCACGTCTCAAAACACTAGAACCACGTCTAAAAATTTCTAAATCTAGGCATGTGAATTTAAACTGATTTTTTAACAAAACATCTCAACTCATCTCAGAAAAACTAGAACCACGTCCAAAAACGTCTACATCCAGACATAAGAATTTAAACTTATTTTCTCACAAAACATCTCAACTCGTCTCAGAATAACTAGCACTACGTCCAAAAACATCTACATCCATTCTGGTGAATTTAAACTGATTTTTTTCACAAAGGCAGTCTACCACGTCTCACAACAATAAGCACCACGTCTTAAAACACTAGAACCACGCCTAAAAATTTCTACATCTAGGCATGTGAATTTAAACTGATTTTTTAACAAAACATCTCATCTCAGAAAAACTAGAACCACGTCCAGAAATGTCTACATCCATTCATGTGAATTTGAACTGATTTTTTTCACAAAGACAGTCCACCACGCCTCAAAACAACTAGCACCACGTCTCAAAACACTAGAACCACGTCCACAAATGTCTATGTCCATGCATGTGAATTTAAACTGATTTTTTCACAAAACATCTCAACTCGTCTCTGAACAACTACACTACGTCCAAAAATGTCTACATCCATTAATGTGAATTTAAACTGATTTTTTTCACAAAGACAGTCTACACGTCTCAGAACAACTAGCACCACGTCTCAAACAACTAGCACCACGTCCAAAAACGTCTACATCCAGACATAAGAATTTAAACTTGTTTTTTCACAAAACATCTCAACTCGTCTCAGAATAACTAGCACTACGTCCAAAAGCATCTACATCCATTCTTGTGAATTTAAATTAATGTTTTTTCAGAAAGGCAGTCTACCACGTCTCAAAACAATAAGCACCACGTCTAAAAACACTAGAACCACGTCTAAAAATTTCTAAATCTAGGCATGTGAATTTAAACTGATTTTTTAACAAAACATCTCAACTCGTCTCAGAAAAACTAGAACCACGTCCAAAAATGCCTACATCCATTCATGTGAATTTGAACTGATTTTTTTCACAAAGACAGTCCACCACGTCTCAAATCAACTAGCACCACGTCTTAAAACACTGGAACCACGTCCACAAATGTCTATATCCATGCATGTGAATTTAAACTGATTTTTTCACAAAACATCTCAACTCGTCTCAGAACAACTACACTACGTCCAAAAATGTCTAGATCCATTCATGTGAATTTAAACTGAATTTTTTTCACAAAGACAGTCGACCACGTCTCAGAACAACTAGCACCACGTCTCAAAACACTAGAACCACGTCCACAAATGTCTATATCCATGCATGTGAATTTAAACTTATTTTTTCACAAAACAACTCAACTCGTCTCAAAATAACTAGCACTACGTCCAAAAGCATCTACATCCATTCTTGTGAATTTAAATTAATGTTTTTTCACAAAGACAGTCTACCACGTCTCAAAACAATAAGCACCACGTCTCAAAACACTAGAACCACGTCTAAAAATTTCTAAATCTAGGCATGTGAATTTAAACTTATTTTTTGAAAAAACATCTCAACTCGTCTCAGAAAAACTAGAACCACGGCCAAAAACGTCTACATCCATTCATGTGAATTTGAACTGATTTTTTTCACAAAGACAGTCCACCACGTCTCAAAACAACTAGCACCACGTCTCAAAACACTAAAACCACGTCCACAAATGTCTACATCCATTCTTGTGAATTTAAATCAATTTTTTTCACAAAGGCAGTCTTCCACGTCTCAAAACACTAAGCACCACGTCTAAAAATTTCTAAATCTAGGCATGTGAATTTAAACTGAATTTTTAACAAAACATCTGAACTCGTCTCAGAAAAACTCGAACCACGTCCAATAACGTCTACATCCATTCATGTGAATTTGAATTGATTTTGTTCACAAAGACAGTCCACCACGTCTCAAAACAACTAGCACCACGTCTTAAAACACTAGAACCACGTCCACAAATGTCTATATCCATGCATGTGAATTTAAACTGATTTTTTCACAAAACATCTCAACTCGTCTCAGAACAACTACACTATGTCCAAAAATATGTGAATTTAAACTGAATTTTTTTCACAAAGACAGTCTACCATGTCTCAGAACAACTAGCACCACGTCTCAAACAACTAGCACCACGTCCAAAAACGTCTAGATCCAGACATAAGAATTTAAACTTATTTTTTCACGAAACATCTCAACTCGTCTCAGAATAACTAGCACTACGTCCAAAAGCATCTACATCCATTCTTGTGAATTTAAATCAATTTTTTTCACAAAGGCAGTCTACCACGTCTCCAAACAATAAGCATCACGTCTCAAAACACTAGAACCACGTCTAAAAATTTCTAAATCTAGCCATGTGAATTTAAACTGATTTTTTAACAAAACATCTCAACTCGTCTCAGAAAAACTAGAACCACGTCCAAAAATGCCTACATCCATTCATATGAATTTGAACTGATTTTTTTCACAAAGACAGTCCACCACGTCTCAAATCAACTAGCACCACGTCTTAAAACACTGGAACCACGTCCACAAATGTCTATATCCATGCATGTGAATTTAAACTGATTTTTTCACAAAACATCTCAACTCGTCTCAGAACAACTAGAACCACGTCCAAAAACGTCTACATCCAGACATAAGAATTTAAACTTATTTTTTCACAAAACATCTCAACTCGTCTCAGAATAACTAGTACTACGTCCAAAAACATCTACATCCATTCTTGTGAATTTAAACTGAATTTTTTCACAAAGGCAGTCTACCACGTCTCACAACAATAAGCACCACGTCTCAAAATACTAGAACGACGTCTAAAAATTTCTAAATCTAGGCATATGAATTTAAACAGATTTTTTAACAAAACATCTCAACTCGTCTCAGAAAAACTAGAACCACGTCCAAAAACGTCTACATCCAGACATAAGAATTTAAACTTATTTTTTCACAAAACATCTCAACTCGTCTCAGAATAACTAGCACTACGTCCAAAAACATCTACATCCGTTCTTGTGAATTTAAACTGATTTTTTTCACAAAGGCAGTCTACCACGTCTCACAACAATAAGCACCACGTCTCAAAACACTAGAACCACGTCTAAAAATTTCTACATCTAGGCAGGTGAATTTAAACTGATTTTTTAACAAAACATCTCAACTCGTCTCAGAAAAACTAGAACCACGTCCAGAAATGTCTACATCCATTCATGTGAATTTGAACTGATTTTTTTCACAAAGACAGTCCACCACGCCTCAAAACAACTAGCACCACGTCTCAAAACACTAGAACCACGTCCACAAATGTCTATATCCATGCATGTGAATTTAAACTGATTTTTTCACAAAACATCTCAACTCGTCTCAGAACAACTACACCACGTCCAAAAATGTCTACAACCATTCATGTTAATTTAAACTGATTTTTTTACAAAGACAGTCTACCACGTCTCAGAACAACTAGCACCACGTCTCAAACAACTAGCACCACGTCCAAAAACGTCTACATCCAGACATAAGAATTTAAACTTATTTTTTTCACAAAACAACTCAACTCGTCTCAGAATAACTAGCTCTACGTCCAAAAGCATCTACATCCATTCTTGTGAATTTAAATTAATTGTTTTCACAAAGGCAGTCTACCACGTCTCAAAACAATAAGCACCACGTCTCAAAACACTAGAACCACGTCTAAAAATTTCTAAATCTAGGCATGTGAATTTAAACTGATTTTTTAACAAAACATCTCAACTCGTCTCAGAAAAACTAGAACCACGTCCAAAAACGTCTACATCCATTCATGTGAATTTGCACTGATTTTTTTCACAAAGACAGTCCACCACGCCTCAAAACAACTAGCACCACGTCTCAAAACACTAGAACCACGTCCACAAATGTCTATATCAATGCATGTGAATTTAAACTGATTTTTTCACAAAACATCTCAACTCGTCTCAGAACAACAACACCACGTCCAAAAATGTCTACATCCATTCATGTGAATTTAAACTGATTTTTTTCACAAAGACAGTCTACCACGTCTCAGAACAACTAGCACCACGTCTCAAACAACTAGCACCACGTCCTAAAACGTCTACATCCAGACATAAGAATTTAAACTTATTTTTTCACAAAACATCCCAACTCGTCTCAGAATAACTAGCACTACGTCCAAAAGCATCTACATCCATTCTTGTGAATTTAAATTAATGTTTTTTCACAAAGGCAGTCTACCACGTCTCAAAACAATAAGCACAACGTCTCAAAACACTAGAACCACGTCTAAAAATTTCTAAATCTAGGCATGTGAATTTAAACTGATTTTTTAACAAAACATCTCAACTCGTCTCAGAAACACTAGAACCACGTCCAAAAACGTCTACATCCATTCATGTGAATTTGAACTGATTTTTTTCACAAAGACAGTCCACCACGTCTCAAAACACTAAAACCACGTCCACAAATGTTTACATCCATTCTTGTGAATTTAAATCACTTTTTTTCACAAAGGCAGTCTTCCACGTCTCAAAACAATAAGCACCACGTCTCAAAACACTAGAACCACGTCTAAAAATTTCTAAATCTAGGCATGTGAATTTAAACTGAATTTTTAACAAAACATCTGAACTCGTCTCAGAAAAACTCGAACCACGTCCAAAAACGTCTGCATCCATTCATGTGAATTTGAATTGATTTTGTTCACAAAGACAGTCCACCACGTCTCAAAACAACTAGCACCACGTCTTAAAACACTAGAACCACGTCCACAAATGTCTATATCCATGCATGTGAATTTAAACTGATTTTTTCACAAAACATCTCAACTCGTCTCAGAACAACTACACTATGTCCAAAAATATGTGAATTTAAACTGATTTTTTTCACAAAGACAGTCTACCACGTCTCAGAACAACTAGCACCACGTCTCAAACAACTAGCACCACGTCCTAAAACGTCTACATCCAGACATAAGAATTTAAACTTATTTTTTCACAAAACATCCCAACTCGTCTCAGAATAACTAGCACTACGTCCAAAAGCATCTACATCCATTCTTGTGAATTTAAATTAATGTTTTTTCACAAAGGCAGTCTACCACGTCTCAAAACAATAAGCACAACGTCTCAAAACACTAGAACCACGTCTAAAAATTTCTAAATCTAGGCATGTGAATTTAAACTGATTTTTTAACAAAACATCTCAACTCGTCTCAGAAAAACTAGAACCACGTCCAAAAACGTCTACATCCAGACATAAGAATTTAAACTTATTTTTTCACAAAACATCTCAACTCGTCTCAGAATAACTAGCACTACGTCCAAAAACATCTACATCCATTCTTGTGAATTTAAACTGATTTTTTTCACAAAGGCAGTCTACCACGTCGCACAACAATAAGCACCACATCTCAAAACACTAGAACCACGTCTAAAAATTTCTACATCTAGGCATGTGAATTTAAACTGATTTTTTAGCAAAACATCTCAACTCGTCTCAGAAAAACTAGAACCACGTCCAGAAATGTCTACATCCATTCATGTGAATTTGAACTGGTTTTTTTCACAAAGACAGTCCACCACGCCTCAAAACAACTAGCACCACGTCTCAAAACACTAGAACCACGTCCACAAATGTCCTCCATGCATGTGAATTTAAACTGATTTTTACACAAAACATCTCAACTCGTCTCAGAACAACTACACCACGTCCAAAAATGTCTACATCCATTCATGTGAATTTAAACTGATTTTTTTCACAAAGACAGTCTACCACGTCTCAGAACAACTAGCACCACGTCTCAAACAACTAGCACCACGTCCAAAAACGTCTACATCCAGACATAAGAATTTAAACTTATTTTTTCACAAAACATCTCAACTCGTCTCAGAATAACTAGCACTACGTCCAAAAGCATCTACATCCATTCTTATGAATTTAAATCAATTTTTTTTCACAAAGGCAGTCTTCCACGTCTGAAAACAATAAGCACCACGTCTCAAAACACTAGAACTACGTCTAAAAATTTCTAAATCTAGGCATGTGAATTTAAACTGATTTTTTAACAAAACATCTCAACTCGTCACAGAAAAACTAGAACCACGTCCAAAAACGTCTACATCCGTTCATGTGAATTTGAACTGATTTTTTTCACAAAGACAGTCCACCACGTCTCAAAACAACTAGCACCACGTCTTAAAACACTAGAACCAAGTCCACAAATGTCTATATCCATGCATGTGAATTTAAACTGATTTTTTCACAAAACATCTCAACTCGTCTCAGAACAACTACACTACGTCCAAAAATGTCTTGATCCATTCATGTGAATTTAAACTGAATTTTTTTCACAAAGACAGTCTACCACGTCTCAGAACAACTAGCACCACGTCTCAAACAACTAGCACCACGTCCAAAAACGTCTACATCCAGACATAAGAATTTAAACTTATTTTTTCACAAAACATCTCAACTCGTCTCAGAATAACTAGCACTACGTCCAAAAGCATCTACATCCATTCTTGTGAATTTAAATCAATTTTTTTCACAAAAGCAGTCTTCCACGTCTCAAAACAATAAGCACCACGTCTCAAAACACTAGAACTACGTCTAAAAATTTCTAAATCTAGGCATGTGAATTTAAACTGATTTTTTAACAAAACATCTCAACTCGTCACATAAAAACTAGAACCACGTCCAAAAACGTCTACATCCGTTCATGTGAATTTGAACTGATTTTTTTCACAAAGACAGTCCACCACGTCTCAAAACAACTAGCACCACGTCTTAAAACACTAGAACCATGTCCACAAATGTCTATATCCATGCATGTGAATTTAAACTGATTTTTTCACAAAACATCTCAACTCGTCTCAGAACAACTACACTACGTCCAAAAATGTCTAGATCCATTCATGTGAATTTAAACTGAATTTTTTTTCACAAAGTCAGTCTACCACGTCTCAGAACAACAAGTACCACGTCTCAAAACACTAGAACCACGTCCAAAAAACGTCTACATCCAGACATGTGAATTTAAACTAATTTTTTTCACAAAATATCTCAACTCGTCTCAGAATAACTACCACTACGTCCAAAAACATCTACATCCATTCTTGTGAATTTAAATTAATTTTTTTCACAAAGGCAGTCTACCACGTCTCAAAACAATGAGCACCACGTCTCAAAACACTAGAACCACGTCTAAAAATTTCTAAATCTAGGCATGTGAATTTAAATTGATTTTTTAACAAAACATCTCAACTCGTCTCAGAAAAACTAGAACCACGTCCAGAAATGTCTACATCCATTCATGTGAATTTGAACTGATTTTTTTCACAAAGACAGTCCACCACGTCTCAAAACAACTAGCACCACGTCTCAAAACACTAGAACCACGTCCACAAATGTCTACATCCAGACATATGAATTTAAACTTATTTTTTCACAAAACATCTCAACTCGTCTCTGAACAATTAGCACCACGTCCAAAAACGTCTACATCCATTCATGTGAATTTAAACTGATTTTTTTCACAAAGTCAGTCTACCACGTCTCAGAACAACTAGTACAAAGTCTCAAAAATATCTACATCTATTCATGTGAATTTAAACTAATTTTTTCACAAAGATAGTCTACCACATCTAAGAACAACTAGCATCACGTCTCAAAACATTAGAACCACGTCCAAAACCGTCTACAACCATACATGTGAATTTAAACTGATTTTTTCACAAAACATCTCAACTCGTCTCAGAACATCTAGCACCACGTCCGAAAACGTCTACATCTGTTCTCGTGAATTTAAACTGATTTTTTTCACAAACACCGTCTACCACGTCTCAGAACAATTAGCACCACGTCTCAAACAACTAGCTCCACGTCCAAAAATGTCTACATCCAGACATATGAATTTAAACTTATTTTTTCACAAAACATCTCAACTCGTCTCTGAACAATTAGCACCACGTCCAAAAACGTCTACATCAATTCATGTAAATTTAAACTGATTTTTTTCACAAAGACAGTCTACCACGTCTCAGAACAACAAGTACCACGTCTCAAAACACTAGAACCACATCCAAAAAACGTCTACATCCAGCCATGTGAGATTAAACTAATTTTTTCACAAAATATCTCAACTCGTCTCAGAATAACTAGCACTACGTCCAAAAACATCTACATCCATTCTTGTGAATTTAAATTAATTTTTTTCACAAAGGCAGTCTACCACGTCTCACAACAATAAGCACCACGTCTCAAAACACTAGAACCACGTCTAAAAATTTCTAAATCCAGGCATGTGAATTTAAATTGATTTTTTAACAAAACATCTCAACTCGTCTCAGAAAAACTAGAACCACGTCCAGAAATGTCTACATCCATTCATGTGAATTTGAACTGATTTTTTTCACAAAGACAGTCCACCACGTCTCAAAACAACTAGCACCACGTCTCAAAACACTAGAACCACGTCCACAAATGTCTATATCCATGCATGTGAATTGAAACTGTTTTTTCACAAAACATCTCAACTCGTCTCAGAACAACTACACCACATCCAAAAATGTCTACATCCATTCATGTGAATTTAAACTGATTTTTTTCACAAAGACAGTCTACCACGTCTCAGAACAACTAGCACCACGTCCAAAAACGTCTACATCCAGACATAAGAATTTAAACTTATTTTTTCACAAAACATCTCAACTCGTCTCAGAATAACTGGCACTACGTCCAAAAGCATCTACATCCATTCTTGTGAATTTAAATTAATTTTGTTCGCAAAGGCAGTCTACCACGTCTCAAAACAATAAGCACCACGTCTCAAAACACTAGAACCACGTCTAAAAATTTCTAAATCTAGGCATGTGAATTTAAACTGATTTTTTAACAAAACATGTAAACTCGTCTCAGAAAAACTAGAACCACGTACAAAAACGTCTACATCCATTAATGTGAATTTGAACTGATTTTTTTCACAAAGACAGTCCACCACGTCTCAAAACAACTAGCACCACATCTTAAAACACTAGAACCACGTCCATAAATGTCTATATCCATGCATGTGAATTTAAACTGATTTTTTCACAAAACATCTCAACTCGTCTCAGAACAACTACACTACGTCCAAAAATGTCTACATCCATTCATGTGAATTTAAACTGAATTTTTTTCATAAAGACAGTCTACCACGTCTCAGAACAACTAGCACCACGTCTCAAACAACTAGCACCACGTCCAAAAACGTCTACATCCAGACATAAGAATTTAAACTTATTTTTTCACAAAACATCTCAACTCGTCTCAGAATAACTAGCACTACGTCCAAAAACATCTACATCCATTCTTGTGAATTTAAACTGATTTTTTTCATGAAGGCAGTCTACCACGTCTCACAACAATAAGAACCACGTCTCAAAACATTAGAACCACGTCTAAAAATGTCTAAATCTAGGCGTGAGAATTTAAACTGATTTTTTCACAAAACATCTCAACTCGTCTCAGAAAAACAAGAATCATGTCCGAAAAATGTCTACATCCATTCATGTGAATTTAAACTGATTTTTTTCACAAAGACAGTCCACCACGTATCAGAACAACTAACACCACGTCTCAAAACACTAGAACCATGTCTAAAAATGTATAAATCTAGGCATGTGAATTTAAACTGATTTTTTCACAAAACATCTCAACTCATGTCCGGAAAACTAGAACCACGTCAAAAAATGTCTACATACATTCATGTGAATTTAACTCTGATTTTTTTCACCAAGACAGTCCACCACGTCTCAGAACAACTATCACCACATCATAAACAACTAGCACCACGTCCAAAAACGTCTACCTCCAAACATGTGACTTTAAACTGATTTTTTCACAAAACATCTCAACTCGTCTTAGAAAAACTAGAACTACGTCAAAAAACGTCTACATCCATTCATGTGAAGTTAAACTGATTTTTTTTCTCAAAGACAGTCCACCACGTCTCAGAAGAACTAGCACCACGTCTCGAACAACTAGCACAACGTCCAAAAACGTCTACATCCAGACATATGAATTTAAACTTATTTTTTCACAAAACATCTCAACTTGTCTCTGAACAATTAGCACCACGTCTAAAAATGTCTACATCCATTCATGTGAATTTAAACTGATTTTTTTCACAAAGTCAGTCTACCACGTCTCAGAACAACTAGTACAAAGTCTCAAAAATGTCTACATCTATTCATGTGAATTTAAACTAATTTTTTCACAAAGATAGTCTACCACGTCTACGAACAATTAGCACCATGTCGTAAAACACTTGAACCTTGTCCAAAAATGTCTATATCCAGACATGTGAATTTAAACTAATTTTATCACAAAACAACTCAACTGGTCTTAGAAAAACTAGAACCACGTCCAAAAACGTCTACATTCATTCATGTGAATTTAAAATGATTTTTTTCATAAAGACAGTCCACCACGTATCAGAACAACTAGCACCACGTCTCAAAACACTAGAACCACGTCCACAAATGTCTATATCCATGCATGTGAATTTAAACTGATTTTTTCACAAAACATCTCAACTCGTCTTAGAACAACTGCACCACGTCCAAAATGTCTACATCCATTCATGTGAATTTAAACCGATTTTTTTTACAAAGACAGTCTACTACGTCTCAGAACAACTAGCACCACGTCTCAAACAACTAGCACCACGTCCAAAAACGTCTACATCTTGACATATGAATTTAAACTTATTTTTTCACAAAACATCTCAACTCGTCTCTGAACAATTAGCACCACGTCCAAAAACGTCTACATCCATTCATGTGAATTTAAACTGATTTTTTTCACAAAGACAGTCCACCACGTATCAGAACAACTAACACCACGTCTCAAAACACTAGAACCATGTCTAAAAATGTATAAATCTAGGCATGTGAATTTAAACTGATTTTTTCACAAAACATCTCAACTCATTTCCGGAAAACTAGAACCACATCAAAAAACGTCTACATACATTCATGTGAATTTAACTCTGATTTTTTTCACCAAGACAGTCCACCACGTCTCAGAACAACTATCACCACATCATAAACAACTAGCACCACGTCCAAAAACGTCTACCTCCAAACATGTGACTTTAAACTGATTTTTTCACAAAATATCTCAACTCGTCTTAGAAAAACTAGAACTACGTCCAAAAACGTCTACATCCATTCATGTGAAGTTAAATTGATTTTTTTCTCAAAGACAGTCCACCACGTCTCAGAAGAACTAGCACCACGTCTCGAACAACTAGCACAACGTCCAAAAATGTCTACATCCAGACATATGAATTTAAACTTATTTTTTCACAAAACATCTCAACTTGTCTCTGAACAATTAGCACCACGTCTAAAAATGTCTACATCCATTCATGTGAATTTAAACTGATTTTTTCCACAAAGTAAGTCTACCACGTCTCAGAACAACTAGTACAAAGTCTCAAAAATGTCTACATCTATTCATGTGAATTTAAACTAATTTTTTCACAAAGATAGTCTACCACGTCTAAGAACAATTAGCACCATGTCGTAAAACACTTGAACCTTGTCAAAAAATGTCTATATCCAGACATGTGAATTTAAACTAATTTTATCACAAAACAACTCAACTGGTCTTAGAAAAATTAGAACCACATCCAAAAACGTCTACATTCATTCATGTGAATTTAAAATGATTTTTTTCATAAAGACAGTCCACCACGTATCAGAACAACTAGCACCACGTCTCAAAACACTAGAACCACGTCCACAAATGTCTATATCCATGCATGTGGATTTAAACTGATTTTTTCACAAAACATCTCAACTCGTCTTAGAACAACTGCACCACGTCCAAAATGTCTACATCCATTCATGTGAATTTAAACTGATTTTTTTCACAAAGACAGTCTACTACGTCTCAGAACAACAAGCACCACGTCTCAAACAACTAGCACCACGTCCAAAAACGTCTACATCCAGACATATGAATTTAAACTTATTTTTTCACAAAACATCTCAACTCGTCTCTGAACAATTAGCACCACGTCCAAAAACGTCTACATCCATTCATGTGAATTTAAACTGATTTTTTTCACAAAGTCAGTCTACCACGTCTCAGAACAACTAGTACAGAGTCTCAAAAATGTCTACATCTATTCATGTGAATTTAAACTAATTTGTTCACAAAGATAGTCTACCACGTCTAAGAACAACTAGCACCACGTCTCAAAACATTAGAACCACGTCCAAAACCGTCTACAACCATATATGTGAATTTAAACAGATTTTTTCACAAAACATCTCAACTCATCTCAGAACATCTAGCACCATGTCCGAAAACGTCTACATCCATTCACGTGAATTTAAACTGATTTTTTTCACAAACACAGTCTACCACATCTCAGAACAATTAGCACCACGTCTCAAACAACTAGCTCCACGTCCAAAAATATCTACATCCAGACATATGAATTTAAACTTATTTTTTCACAAAACATCTCAACTCGTCTCTGAACAATTAGCACCACGTCCAAAAACGTCTACATCAATTCATGTAAATTTAAACTGATTTTTTTCACAAAGTCAGTCTACCACGTCTCAGAACAACTAGTACCACGTCTCAAAACACTAGAACCACGTCCAAAAAACGTCTACATCCAGACATGTGAATTTAAACTAATTTTTTCACAAAATATCTCAACTCGTCTCAGAATAACTAGCACTACGTCCAAAAACATCTACATCCATTATTGTGAATTTAAATTAATTTTTTTCACAAAGGCAGTCAACCACGTCTCACAACAATAAGCACCACGTCTCAAAACACTAGAACCACGTCTAAAAATTTCTAAATCTAGGCATGTGAATTTAAATTGATTTTTTAACAAAACATCTCAACTCGTCTCAGAAAAACTAGAACCACGTCCAAAAACGTCTACATCCATTCATGTGAATTTAAACTGATTTTTTCACAAAACATCTCAACTCGACTCAGAACAACTACACTACGTCCAAAAATGTCTACATTCATTCATGTGAATTTAAACTGAATTTTTTTCACAAAGACAGTCTACCACGTCTCAGAACAACTAGCACCACGTCTCAAACAACTAGCACCACGTCCAAAACGTCTATATCCAGACATATGAATTTAAACTTATTTTTTCACAAAACATCTCAACTTGTCTCTGAACAATTAGCACCACGTCCAAAAATGTCTACATCCATTCATGTGAATTTAAACTGATTTTTTTCACAAAGTCAGTCTACCACGTCTCAGAACAACTAGTACAAAGTCTCAAAAATGTCTACATCTATTCATGTGAATTTCAACTAATTTTTTCACAAAGATAGTCTACCACGTCTAAAAACAACTAGCAATACGTCTCAAAACGCTAGAACCACGTCCAAAACCGTCTACAACCATGCATGTGAATTTAAACTGATTTTTTCACAAAATATCTCAACTCGTCTCAGAACATCTAGCACCATGTCCAAAAACGTCTACATCCATTAACGTGAATTTAAACTGATTTTTTTCACAAACACTGTCTACCACGTCTCAGAACAATTAGCACTATGTCGTAAAACACTTGAACCTTGTCCAAAAATGTCTATATCTAGACATGTGAATTTAAACTAATTTTTTCACAAAACAACTCAACTGGTCTTAGAAAAACTAGAACCACGTCCAAAAACCTCTACATCCATTCATGTGAATTTAAAATGATTTTTTTCACAAAGACAGTCCACCACGTATCAGAACAACTAGCACTACGTCTCAAAACACTAGAACCACGTCCACAAATGTCTATATCCATGCATGTGAATTTAAACTGATTTTTTCACAAAACATCTCAACTCGTCTTAGAACAACTGCACCACGTCCAAAATGTCTACATCCATTCATGTGAATTTAAACTGATTTTTTTCACAAAGACAGTCTACCACGTCTCAGAACAACTAGCACCACGTCTCAAACAACTAGCACCACGTCCAAAAACGTCTACATCCAGACATGTGAATTTAAACTAATTTTTTCACAAAATATCTCAACTCGTCTCAGAATAACTAGCACTACGTCCAAAAACATCTACATCCATTATTGTGAATTTAAATTAATTTTGTTCACAAAGGCAGTCAACCACGTCTCACAACAATAAGCACCACGTCTCAAAACACTAGAACCACGTCTAAAAATTTCTAAATCTAGGCATGTGAATTTAAATTGATTTTTTAACAAAACATCTCAACTCGTCTCAGAAAAACTAGAACCACGTCCAAAAACGTCTACATCCATTCATGTGAATTTGAACTAATTTTTTTTCACAAAGACAGTCCACCACGTCTCAAAACAACTAGCACCACGTCTTAAAACACTAGAACCACGTCCACAAATGTCTATATCCATGCATGTGAATTTAAACTGATTTTTTCACAAAACATCTCAACTCGTCTTAGAACAACTGCACCACGTCCAAAATGTCTACATCCATTCATGTGAATTTAAACTGATTTTTTTCACAAAGACAGTCTACCACGTCTCAAACAACTAGCACCACGTCCAAAAACGTCTACATCCAGACATATGAATTTAAACTTATTTTTTCACAAAACATCTCAACTCGTCTCTGAACAATTAGCATCACGTCCAAAAACGTCTACATCCATTCATGTGAATTTAAACTGATTTTTTTCACAAAGTCAGTCTACCACGTCTCAGAACAACTAGTACAAAGTCTCAAAAATGTCTACATCTATTCATGTGAATTTAAACTAATTTTTTCACAAAGATAGTCTACCACGTCTAAGAACAACTAGCACCACGTCTCAAAACATTAGAACCACGTCCAAAACCGTCTACAACCATACATGTGAATTTAAACAGATTTTTTCACAAAACATCTCAACTCATCTCAGAACATCTAGCACCATGTCCGAAAACGTCTACATCCATTCACGTGAATTTAAACTGATTTTTTTCACAAACACAGTCTACCACGTCTCAGAACAATTAGCACCACGTCTCAAACAACTAGCTCCACGTCCAAAAATGTCTACATCCAGACATATGAATTTAAACTTATTTTTTCACAAAACATCTCAACTCGTCTCTGAACAATTAGCACCACGTCCAAAAACGTCTACATCAATTCATGTAAATTTAAACTGATTTTTTTCACAAAGTCAGTCTACCACGTCTCAGAACAACTAGTACCACGTCTCAAAACACTAGAACCACGTCCAAAAAACGTCTACATCCAGACATGTGAATTTAAACTAATTTTTTCACAAAATATCTCAACTCGTCTCAGAATAACTAGCACTACGTCCAAAAACATCTACATCCATTCTTGTGAATTTAAATTAATTTTTTTCACAAAGGCAGTCAACCACGTCTCACAACAATAAGCACCACGTCTCAAAACACTAGAACCACGTCTAAAAATTTCTAAATCTAGGCATGTGAATTTAAATTGATTTTTTAACAAAACATCTCAAGTCGTCTCAGAAAAACTAGAACCACGTCCAGAAATGTGTACATCCATCCATGTGAATTTGAACTGATTTTTTTCACAAAGACAGTCCACCACGTCTCAAAACAACTAGCACCACGTCTCAAAACACTAGAACCACGTCCACAAATGTCTATATCCATGCATGTGAATTTAAACTGTTTTTTCACAAAACATCTCAACTCGTCTCAGAACAACTACACCACGTCCAAAAATGTCTACATCCATTCATGTGAATTTAAACTGATTTTTTTCACAAAGACAGTCTACCACGTCTCAGAACAACTAGCACCACGTCTCAAACAACTAGCACCACGTCCAAAAATGTCTACATCCAGGCATAAGAATTTAAACTTATTTTTTCACAAAACATCTCAACTCGTCTCAGAATAACTAGCACTGCGTCCAAAAGAATCTACATCCATTCTTGTGAATTTAAATTAATTTTTTTCACAAAGGCAGTCTACCACGTCTCAAAACAATAAGCACCACGTCTCAAAACACTAGAACCACGTCTAAAAATTTCTAAATCTAGGCATGTGAATTTAAACTGATTTTTTAACAAAACATCTCAACTCGTCTCAGAAAAACTAGAACCACGTCCAAAAACGTCTACATCCATTCATGTGAATTTGAACTGATTTTTTCACAAAGACAGTTCACCACGTCTCAAAGCAACTAGCACCACGTCTTAAAACACTAGAACCACATCCACAAATGTCTATATCCATGCATGTGAATTTAAACTGATTTTTTCACAAAACATCTCAACTCGACTCAGAACAACTACACTACGTCCAAAAATGTCTACATTCATTCATGTGAATTTAAACTGAATTTTTTTCACAAAGACAGTCTACCACGTCTCAGAACAACTAGCACCACGTCTCAAACAACTAGCACCACGTCCAAAAACGTCTACATCCAGACATATGAATTTAAACTTATTTTTTCACAAAACATCTCAACTCGTCTCTGAACAATTAGCACCACGTCCAAAAACGTCTACATCCATTCATGTGAATTTAAACTGATTTTTTTCACAAAGTCAGTCTACCACGTCTCAGAACAACTAGTACAGAGTCTCAAAAATGTCTACATCTATTCATGTGAATTTAAACTAATTTTTTCACAAAGATAGTCTACCACGTCTAAGAACAACTAGCACCACGTCTCAAAACATTAGAACCACGTCCAAAACCGTCTACAACCATATATGTGAATTTAAACAGATTTTTTCACAAAACATCTCAACTCATCTCAGAACATCTAGCACCATGTCCGAAAACGTCTACATCCATTCACGTGAATTTAAACTGATTTTTTTCACAAACACAGTCTACCACGTCTCAGAACAATTAGCACCACGTCTCAAACAACTAGCTCCACGTCCAAAAATATCTACATCCAGACATATGAATTTAAACTTATTTTTTCACAAAACATCTCAACTCGTCTCTGAACAATTAGCACCACGTCCAAAAACGTCTACATCAATTCATGTAAATTTAAACTGATTTTTTTCACAAAGTCAGTCTACCACGTCTCAGAACAACTAGTACCACGTCTCAAAACACTAGAACCACGTCCAAAAAACGTCTACATCCAGACATGTGAATTTAAACTAATTTTTTCACAAAATATCTCAACTCGTCTCAGAATAACTAGCACTACGTCCAAAAACATCTACATCCATTATTGTGAATTTAAATTAATTTTTTTCACAAAGGCAGTCAACCACGTCTCACAACAATAAGCACCACGTCTCAAAACACTAGAACCACGTCTAAAAATTTGTAAATCTAGGCATGTGAATTTAAATTGATTTTTTAACAAAACATCTCAACTCGTCTCAGAAAAACTAGAACCACGTCCAAAAACGTCTACATCCATTCATGTGAATTTGAACTGATTTTTTTTCACAAAGACAGTCCACCACGTCTCAAAACAACTAGCACCACGTCTTAAAACACTAGAACCACGTCCACAAATATCTATATCCATGCATGTGAATTTAAACTGATTTTTTCACAAAACATCTCAACTCGTCTTAGAACAACTGCACCACGTCCAAAATGTCTACATCCATTCATGTGAATTTAAACTGATTTTTTTCACAAAGACAGTCTACTACGTCTCAGAACAACTAGCACCACGTCTCAAACAACTAGCACCACGTCCAAAAACGTCTACATCCAGACATATGAATTTAAACTTATTTTTTCACAAAACATCTCAACTCGTCTCTGAACAATTAGCATCACGTCCAAAAACGTCTACATCCATTCATGTGAATTTAAACTGATTTTTTTCACAAAGTCAGTCTACCACGTCTCAGAACAACTAGTACAAAGTCTCAAAAATGTCTACATCTATTCATGTGAATTTAAACTAATTTTTTCACAAAGATAGTCTACCACGTCTAAGAACAACTAGCACCACGTCTCAAAACATTAGAACCACGTCCAAAACCGTCTACAACCATACATGTGAATTTAAACAGATTTTTTCACAAAACATCTCAACTCATCTCAGAACATCTAGCACCATGTCCGAAAACGTCTACATCCATTCACGTGAATTTAAACTGATTTTTTTCACAAACACAGTCTACCACGTCTCAGAACAATTAGCACCACGTCTCAAACAACTAGCTCCACGTCCAAAAATGTCTACATCCAGACATATGAATTTAAACTTATTTTTTCACAAAACATCTCAACTCGTCTCTGAACAATTAGCACCACGTCCAAAAACGTCTACATCAATTCATGTAAATTTAAACTGATTTTTTTCACAAAGTCAGTCTACCACGTCTCAGAACAACTAGTACCACGTCTCAAAACACTAGAACCACGTCCAAAAAACGTCTACATCCAGACATGTGAATTTAAACTAATTTTTTCACAAAATATCTCAACTCGTCTCAGAATAACTAGCACTACGTCCAAAAACATCTACATCCATTCTTGTGAATTTAAATTAATTTTTTTCACAAAGGCAGTCAACCACGTCTCACAACAATAAGCACCACGTCTCAAAACACTAGAACCACGTCTAAAAATTTCTAAATCTAGGCATGTGAATTTAAATTGATTTTTTAACAAAACATCTCAAGTCGTCTCAGAAAAACTAGAACCACGTCCAGAAATGTGTACATCCATCCATGTGAATTTGAACTGATTTTTTTCACAAAGACAGTCCACCACGTCTCAAAACAACTAGCACCACGTCTCAAAACACTAGAACCACGTCCACAAATGTCTATATCCATGCATGTGAATTTAAACTGTTTTTTCACAAAACATCTCAACTCGTCTCAGAACAACTACACCACGTCCAAAAATGTCTACATCCATTCATGTGAATTTAAACTGATTTTTTTCACAAAGACAGTCTACCACGTCTCAGAACAACTAGCACCACGTCTCAAACAACTAGCACCACGTCCAAAAATGTCTACATCCAGGCATAAGAATTTAAACTTATTTTTTCACAAAACATCTCAACTCGTCTCAGAATAACTAGCACTGCGTCCAAAAGAATCTACATCCATTCTTGTGAATTTAAATTAATTTTTTTCACAAAGGCAGTCTACCACGTCTCAAAACAATAAGCACCACGTCTCAAAACACTAGAACCACGTCTAAAAATTTCTAAATCTAGGCATGTGAATTTAAACTGATTTTTTAACAAAACATCTCAACTCGTCTCAGAAAAACTAGAACCACGTCCAAAAACGTCTACATCCATTCATGTGAATTTGAACTGATTTTTTTCACAAAGACAGTCCACCACGTCTCAAAGCAACTAGCACCACGTCTTAAAACACTAGAACCACATCCACAAATGTCTATATCCATGCATGTGAATTTAAACTGATTTTTTCACAAAACATCTCAACTCGACTCAGAACAACTACACTACGTCCAAAAATGTCTACATTCATTCATGTGAATTTAAACTGAATTTTTTTCACAAAGACAGTCTACCACGTCTCAGAACAACTAGCACCACGTCTCAAACAACTAGCACCACGTCCAAAAACGTCTACATCCAGACATATGAATTTAAACTTATTTTTTCACAAAACATCTCAACTCGTCTCTGAACAATTAGCACCACGTCCAAAAACGTCTACATCCATTCATGTGAATTTAAACTGATTTTTTTCACAAAGTCAGTCTACCACGTCTCAGAACAACTAGTACAGAGTCTCAAAAATGTCTACATCTATTCATGTGAATTTAAACTAATTTTTTCACAAAGATAGTCTACCACGTCTAAGAACAACTAGCACCACGTCTCAAAACATTAGAACCACGTCCAAAACCGTCTACAACCATATATGTGAATTTAAACAGATTTTTTCACAAAACATCTCAACTCATCTCAGAACATCTAGCACCATGTCCGAAAACGTCTACATCCATTCACGTGAATTTAAACTGATTTTTTTCACAAACACAGTCTACCACGTCTCAGAACAATTAGCACCACGTCTCAAACAACTAGCTCCACGTCCAAAAATATCTACATCCAGACATATGAATTTAAACTTATTTTTTCACAAAACATCTCAACTCGTCTCTGAACAATTAGCACCACGTCCAAAAACGTCTACATCAATTCATGTAAATTTAAACTGATTTTTTTCACAAAGTCAGTCTACCACGTCTCAGAACAACTAGTACCACGTCTCAAAACACTAGAACCACGTCCAAAAAACGTCTACATCCAGACATGTGAATTTAAACTAATTTTTTCACAAAATATCTCAACTCGTCTCAGAATAACTAGCACTACGTCCAAAAACATCTACATCCATTATTGTGAATTTAAATTAATTTTTTTCACAAAGGCAGTCAACCACGTCTCACAACAATAAGCACCACGTCTCAAAACACTAGAACCACGTCTAAAAATTTGTAAATCTAGGCATGTGAATTTAAATTGATTTTTTAACAAAACATCTCAACTCGTCTCAGAAAAACTAGAACCACGTCCAAAAACGTCTACATCCATTCATGTGAATTTGAACTGATTTTTTTTCACAAAGACAGTCCACCACGTCTCAAAACAACTAGCACCACGTCTTAAAACACTAGAACCACGTCCACAAATATCTATATCCATGCATGTGAATTTAAACTGATTTTTTCACAAAACATCTCAACTCGTCTTAGAACAACTGCACCACGTCCAAAATGTCTACATCCATTCATGTGAATTTAAACTGATTTTTTTCACAAAGACAGTCTACTACGTCTCAGAACAACTAGCACCACGTCTCAAACAACTAGCACCACGTCCAAAAACGTCTACATCCAGACATATGAATTTAAACTTATTTTTTCACAAAACATCTCAACTCGTCTCTGAACAATTAGCATCACGTCCAAAAACGTCTACATCCATTCATGTGAATTTAAACTGATTTTTTTCACAAAGTCAGTCTACCACGTCTCAGAACAACTAGTACAAAGTCTCAAAAATGTCTACATCTATTCATGTGAATTTAAACTAATTTTTTCACAAAGATAGTCTACCACGTCTAAGAACAACTAGCACCACGTCTCAAAACATTAGAACCACGTCCAAAACCGTCTACAACCATACATGTGAATTTAAACAGATTTTTTCACAAAACATCTCAACTCATCTCAGAACATCTAGCACCATGTCCGAAAACGTCTACATCCATTCACGTGAATTTAAACTGATTTTTTTCACAAACACAGTCTACCACGTCTCAGAACAATTAGCACCACGTCTCAAACAACTAGCTCCACGTCCAAAAATGTCTACATCCAGACATATGAATTTAAACTTATTTTTTCACAAAACATCTCAACTCGTCTCTGAACAATTAGCACCACGTCCAAAAACGTCTACATCAATTCATGTAAATTTAAACTGATTTTTTTCACAAAGTCAGTCTACCACGTCTCAGAACAACTAGTACCACGTCTCAAAACACTAGAACCACGTCCAAAAAACGTCTACATCCAGACATGTGAATTTAAACTAATTTTTTCACAAAATATCTCAACTCGTCTCAGAATAACTAGCACTACGTCCAAAAACATCTACATCCATTCTTGTGAATTTAAATTAATTTTTTTCACAAAGGCAGTCAACCACGTCTCACAACAATAAGCACCACGTCTCAAAACACTAGAACCACGTCTAAAAATTTCTAAATCTAGGCATGTGAATTTAAATTGATTTTTTAACAAAACATCTCAACTCGTCTCAGAAAAACTAGAACCACGTCCAAAAACGTCTACATCCATTCATGTGAATTTGAACTGATTTTTTTCACAAAGACAGTCCACCACGTCTCAAAACAACTAGCACCACGTCTCAAAACACTAGAACCACGTCCACAAATGTCTATATCCATGCATGTGAATTTAAACTGTTTTTTCACAAAACATCTCAACTCGTCTCAGAACAACTACACCACGTCCAAAAATGTCTACATCCATTCATGTGAATTTAAACTGATTTTTTTCACAAAGACAGTCTACCACGTCTCAGAACAACTAGCACCACGTCTCAAACAACTAGCACCGTGTCCAAAAATGTCTACATCCAGGCATAAGAATTTAAACTTATTTTTTCACAAAACATCTCAACTCGTCTCAGAATAACTAGCACTGCGTCCAAAAGAATCTACATCCATTCTTGTGAATTTAAATTAATTTTTTTCACAAAGGCAGTCTACCACGTCTCAAAACAATAAGCACCACGTCTCAAAACACTAGAACCACGTCTAAAAATTTCTAAATCTAGGCATGTGAATTTAAACTGATTTTTTAACCAAACATCTCAACTCGTCTCAGAAAAACTAGAACCACGTCCAAAAACGTCTACATCCATTCATGTGAATTTGAACTGATTTTTTTCACAAAGACAGTCCACCACGTCTCAAAGCAACTAGCACCACGTCTTAAAACACTAGAACCACATCCACAAATGTCTATATCCATGCATGTGAATTTAAACTGATTTTTTCACAAAACATCTCAACTCGACTCAGAACAACTACACTACGTCCAAAAATGTCTACATTCATTCATGTGAATTTAAACTGAATTTTTTTCACAAAGACAGTCTACCACGTCTCAGAACAACTAGCACCACGTCTCTAACAACTAGCACCACGTCCAAAACGTCTATATCCAGACATATGAATTTAAACTTATTTTTTCACAAAACATCTCAACTTGTCTCTGAACAATTAGCACCACGTCCAAAAATGTCTACATCCATTCATGTGAATTTAAACTGATTTTTTTCACAAAGTCAGTCTACCACGTCTCAGAACAACTAGTACAAAGTCTCAAAAATGTCTACATCTATTCATGTGAATTTCAACTAATTTTTTCACAAAGATAGTCTACCACGTCTAAAAACAACTAGCAATACGTCTCAAAACACTAGAACCACGTCCAAAACCGTCTACAACCATGCATGTGAATTTAAACTGATTTTTTCACAAAATATCTCAACTCGTCTCAGAACATCTAGCACCATGTCCAAAAACGTCTACATCCATTAACGTGAATTTAAACTGATTTTTTTCACAAACACTGTCTACCACGTCTAAGAACAATTAGCACTATGTCGTAAAACACTTGAACCTTGTCCAAAAATGTCTATATCTAGACATGTGAATTTAAACTAATTTTTTCACAAAACAACTCAACTGGTCTTAGAAAAACTAGAACCACGTCCAAAAATGTCTACATCCATTCATGTGAATTTAAAATGATTTTTTTCACAAAGACAGTCCACCACGTATCAGAACAACTAGCACCACGTCTCAAAACACTAGAACCACGTCCACAAATGTCTATATCCATGCATGTGAATTTAAACTGATTTTTTCACAAAACATCTCAACTCGTCTTAGAACAACTGCACCACGTCCAAAATGTCTACATCCATTCATGTGAATTTAAACTGATTTTTTTCACAAAGACAGTCTACCACGTCTCAGAACAACTAGCACCACGTCTCAAACAACTAGCACCACGTCCAAAAACGTCTACATCCAGACATATGAATTTAAACTTATTTTTTCACAAAACATCTCAACTCGTCTCTGAACAATTAGCACCACGTCCAAAAACGTCTACATCCATTCATGTGAATTTAAACTGATTTTTTTCACAAAGACAGTCTACCACGTCTCTGAACAACTAGCACCATGTCTCAAACAACTAGCACCACGTCCAGAATCTTCTATATCTATTCATGTGAATTTAAACTAATTTTTTCACAAAGATAGTCTACCACGTCTAAGAACAACTAGCACCACGTCTCAAAACACTAGAACCACGTCCAAAACCGTCTACAACCATGCATGTGAATTTAAACTGATTTTTTCACAAAACATCTCAACTCGTGTCAGAACATCCAGCACCATGTCCAAAAACGTCTACATCCATTCACGTGAATTTAAATTGATTTTTTTCACAAACACTGTCTACCACGTCTCAGAACAATTAGCACTATGTCGTAAAACACTTGAACCTTGTCCAAAAACGTCTATATCTAGACATGTGAATTTAAACTAATTTTTTCACAAAACAACTCAACTGATCTTAGAAAAACTAGAACCACGTCCAAAAACGTCTACATCCATTCATGTGAATTTAAACTAGTACCACGTCTCAAAACACAAGAACCACGTCCAAAAAACGTCTACATCCAGACATGTGAATTTAAACTAATTTTTTTCACAAAGACAGTCTACCACGTCTCAGAACAACTAGCACCACGTCTCAAACAACTAGCACCGTGTCCAAAAACGTCTACATCCAGGCATAAGAATTTAAACTTATTTTTTCACAAAACATCTCAACTCGTCTCAGAATAACTAGCACTGCGTCCAAAAGCATCTACATCCATTCTTGTGAATTTAAATTAATTTTTTTCACAAAGGCAGTCTACCACGTCTCAAAACAATAAGCACCACGTCTCAAAACACTAGAACCACGTCTAAAAATTTCTAAATCTAGGCATGTGAATTTAAACTGATTTTTTAACAAAACATCTCAACTCGTCTCAGAAAAACTAGAACCACGTCCAAAAACGTCTACATCCATTCATGTGAATTTGAACTGATTTTTTTCACAAAGACAGTCCACCACGTCTCAAAGCAACTAGCACCACGTCTTAAAACACTAGAACCACATCCACAAATGTCTATATCCATGCATGTGAATTTAAACTGATTTTTCCACAAAACATCTCAACTCGACTCAGAACAACTACACTACGTCCAAAAATGTCTACATTCATTCATGTGAATTTAAACTGAATTTTTTTCACAAAGACAGTCTACCACGTCTCAGAACAACTAGCACCACGTCTCTAACAACTAGCACCACGTCCAAAACGTCTATATCCAGACATATGAATTTAAACTTATTTTTTCACAAAACATCTCAACTTGTCTCTGAACAATTAGCACCACGTCCAAAAATGTCTACATCCATTCATGTGAATTTAAACTGATTTTTTTCACAAAGTCAGTCTACCACGTCTCAGAACAACTAGTACAAAGTCTCAAAAATGTCTACATCTATTCATGTGAATTTCAACTAATTTTTTCACAAAGATAGTCTACCACGTCTAAAAACAACTAGCAATACGTCTCAAAACACTAGAACCACGTCCAAAACCGTCTACAACCATGCATGTGAATTTAAACTGATTTTTTCACAAAATATCTCAACTCGTCTCAGAACATCTAGCACCATGTCCAAAAACGTCTACATCCATTAACGTGAATTTAAACTGATTTTTTTCACAAACACTGTCTACCACGTCTAAGAACAATTAGCACTATGTCGTAAAACACTTGAACCTTGTCCAAAAATGTCTATATCTAGACATGTGAATTTAAACTAATTTTTTCACAAAACAACTCAACTGGTCTTAGAAAAACTAGAACCACGTCCAAAAATGTCTACATCCATTCATGTGAATTTAAAATGATTTTTTTCACAAAGACAGTCCACCACGTATCAGAACAACTAGCACCACGTCTCAAAACACTAGAACCACGTCCACAAATGTCTATATCCATGCATGTGAATTTAAACTGATTTTTTCACAAAACATCTCAACTCGTCTTAGAACAACTGCACCACGTCCAAAATGTCTACATCCATTCATGTGAATTTAAACTGATTTTTTTCACAAAGACAGTCTACCACGTCTCAGAACAACTAGCACCACGTCTCAAACAACTAGCACCACGTCCAAAAACGTCTACATCCAGACATATGAATTTAAACTTATTTTTTCACAAAACATCTCAACTCGTCTCTGAACAATTAGCACCACGTCCAAAAACGTCTACATCCATTCATGTGAATTTAAACTGATTTTTTTCACAAAGACAGTCTACCACGTCTCTGAACAACTAGCACCATGTCTCAAACAACTAGCACCACGTCCAGAATCTTCTATATCTATTCATGTGAATTTAAACTAATTTTTTCACAAAGATAGTCTACCACGTCTAAGAACAACTAGCACCACGTCTCAAAACACAAGAACCACGTCCAAAACCGTCTACAACCATGCATGTGAATTTAAACTGATTTTTTCACAAAACATCTCAACTCGTGTCAGAACATCCAGCACCATGTCCAAAAACGTCTACATCCATTCACGTGAATTTAAATTGATTTTTTTCACAAACACTGTCTACCACGTCTCAGAACAATTAGCACTATGTCGTAAAACACTTGAACCTTGTCCAAAAACGTCTATATCTAGACATGTGAATTTAAACTAATTTTTTCACAAAACAACTCAACTGATCTTAGAAAAACTAGAACCACGTCCAAAAACGTCTACATCCATTCATGTGAATTTAAACTAGTACCACGTCTCAAAACACAAGAACCACGTCCAAAAAACGTCTACATCCAGACATGTGAATTTAAACTAATTTTTTTCACAAAGACAGTCTACCACGTCTCAGAACAACTAGCACCACGTCTCAAACAACTAGCACCGTGTCCAAAAACGTCTACATCCAGGCATAAGAATTTAAACTTATTTTTTCACAAAACATCTCAACTCGTCTCAGAATAACTAGCACTGCGTCCAAAAGCATCTACATCCATTCTTGTGAATTTAAATTAATTTTTTTCACAAAGGCAGTCTACCACGTCTCAAAACAATAAGCACCACGTCTCAAAACACTAGAACCACGTCTAAAAATTTCTAAATCTAGGCATGTGAATTTAAACTGATTTTTTAACAAAACATCTCAACTCGTCTCAGAAAAACTAGAACCACGTCCAAAAACGTATACATCCATTCATGTGAATTTGAACTGATTTTTTTCACAAAGACAGTCCACCACGTCTCAAAGCAACTAGCACCACGTCTTAAAACACTAGAACCACATCCACAAATGTCTATATCCATGCATGTGAATTTAAACTGATTTTTCCACAAAACATCTCAACTCGACTCAGAACAACTACACTACGTCCAAAAATGTCTACATTCATTCATGTGAATTTAAACTGAATTTTTTTCACAAAGACAGTCTACCACGTCTCAGAACAACTAGCACCACGTCTCAAACAACTAGCACCACGTCCAAAACGTCTATATCCAGACATATGAATTTAAACTTATTTTTTCACAAAACATCTCAACTTGTCTCTGAACAATTAGCACCACGTCCAAAAATGTCTACATCCATTCATGTGAATTTAAACTGATTTTTTTCACAAAGTCAGTCTACCACGTCTCAGAACAACTAGTACAAAGTCTCAAAAATGTCTACATCTATTCATGTGAATTTCAACTAATTTTTTCACAAAGATAGTCTACCACGTCTAAGAACAACTAGCAATACGTCTCAGAACGCTAGAACCACGTCCAAAACCGTCTACAACCATGCATGTGAATTTAAACTGATTTTTTCACAAAATATCTCAACTCGTCTCAGAACATCTAGCACCATGTCCAAAAACGTCTACATCCATTAACGTGAATTTAAACTGATTTTTTTCACAAACACTGTCTGCCACGCCTCAAAACAATTAGCACTATGTCGTAAAACACTTGAACCTTGTCCAAAAATGTCTATATCTAGACATGTGAATTTAAACTAATTTTTTCACAAAACAACTCAACTGGTCTTAGAAAAACTAGAACCACGTCCAAAAACGTCTACATCCATTCATGTGAATTTAAAATGATTTTTTTCACAAAGACAGTCCACCACGTATCAGAACAACTAGCACCACGTCTCAAAACACTAGAACCACGTCCACAAATGTCTATATCCATGCATGTGAATTTAAACTGATTTTTTCACAAAACATCTCAACTCGTCTTAGAACAATTGCACCACGTCCAAAATGTCTACATCCATTCATGTGAATTTAAACTTATTTTTTTCACAAAGACAGTCTACCACGTCTCAGAACAACTAGCACCACGTCTCAAACAACTAGCACCACGTCCAAAAACGTCTACATCCAGACATATGAATTTAAACTTATTTTTTCACAAAACATCTCAACTCGTCTCTGAACAATTAGCACCACGTCCAAAAACGTCTACATCCATTCATGTGAATTTAAACTGATTTTTTTCACAAAGACAGTCTACCACGTCTCTGAACAACTAGCACCACGTCTCAAACAACTAGCACCACGTCCAGAATCTTCTATATCTATTCATGTGAATTTAAACTAATTTTTTCACAAAGATAGTCTACCACGTCTAAGAACAACTAGCACCACGTCTCAAAACACTAGAACCACGTCCAAAACCGTCTACAACCATGCATGTGAATTTAAACTGATTTTTTCACAAAACATCTCAACTCGTCTCAGAACATCTAGCACCATGTCCGAAAACGTCTACATCCATTCACGTGAATTTAAACTTATTTTTTTCACAAAGACAGTCTACCACATCTCTGAACAATTAGCACCACATCTCAAACAACTAGCTCCACGTCCAAAAACGTCAACATCCAGACATATGAATTTAAACTTATTTTTTCACAAAACATCTCAACTCGTCTCTGAACAATTAGCACCACGTCCAAAAACGTCTACATCCATTCACGTGAATTTAAATTGATTTTTTTCACAAACACTGTCTACCACGTCTCAGAACAATTAGCACTATGTCGTAAAACACTTGAACCTTGTCCAAAAACGTCTATATCTAGACATGTGAATTTAAACTAATTTTTTCACAAAACAACTCAACTGGTCTTAGAAAAACTAGAACCACGTCCAAAAACGTCTACATCCATTCATGTGAATTTAAACTAGTACCACGTCTCAAAACACTAGAACCACGTCCAAAAAACGTCTACATCCAGACATGTGAATTTAAACTAATTTTTTCACAAAATATCTCAACGCGTCTCAGAATAACTAGCACTACGTCCAAAAACATCTACATCCATTATTGTGAATTTAAATTAATTTTTTTCACAAAGGCAGTCAACCACGTCTCACAAGAATAAGCACCACGTCTCAAAACACTAGAACCACGTCTAAAAATTTCTAAATCTAGGCATGTGAATTTAAATTGATTTTTTAACAAAACATCTCAACTCGTCTCAGAAAAACTAGAACCACGTCCAAAAACGTCTACATCTATTCATGTGAATTTGAACTGATTTTTTTCACAAAGACAGTCCACCACGTCTCAAAACAACTAGCACCACGTCTTAAAACACTAGAACCACGTCCACAAATGTCTATATCCATGCATGTGAATTTAAACTGATTTTTTCACAAAACATCTCAACTCGTCTTAGAACAACTGCACCACGTCCAAAATGTCTACATCCATTCATGTGAATTTAAACTGATTTTTTTCACAAAGACAGTCTACTACGTCTCAGAACAACTAGCACCACGTCTCAAACAACTAGCACCACGTCCAAAAACGTCTACATCCAGACATATGAATTTAAACTTATTTTTTCACAAAACATCTCAACTCGTCTCTGAACAATTAGCATCACGTCCAAAAACGTCTACATCCATTCATGTGAATTTAAACTGATTTTTTTCACAAAGTCAGTCTACCACGTCTCAGAACAACTAGTACAAAGTCTCAAAAATGTCTACATCTATTCATGTGAATTTAAACTAATTTTTTCACAAACATAGTCTACCACGTATAAGAACAACTAGCACCACGTCTCAAAACATTAGAACCACGTCCAAAACCGTCTACAACCATACATGTGAATTTAAACAGATTTTTTCACAAAACATCTCAACTCATCTCAGAACATCTAGCACCATGTCCGAAAACGTCTACATCCATTCACGTGAATTTAAACTGATTTTTTTCACAAACACAGTCTACCACGTCTCAGAACAATTAGCACCACGTCTCAAACAACTAGCTCCACGTCCAAAAATGTCTACATCCAGACATATGAATTTAAACTTATTTTTTCACAAAACATCTCAACTCGTCTCTGAACAATTAGCACCACGTCCAAAAACGTCTACATCAATTCATGTAAATTTAAACTGATTTTTTTCACAAAGTCAGTCTACCACGTCTCAGAACAACTAGTACCACGTCTCAAAACACTAGAACCACGTCCAAAAAACGTCTACATCCAGACATGTGAATTTAAACTAATTTTTTCACAAAATATCTCAACTCGTCTCAGAATAACTAGCACTACGTCCAAAAACATCTACATCCATTCTTGTGAATTTAAATTAATTTTTTTCACAAAGGCAGTCAACCACGTCTCACAACAATAAGCACCACGTCTCAAAACACTAGAACCACGTCTAAAAATTTCTAAATCTAGGCATGTGAATTTAAATTGATTTTTTAACAAAACATCTCAACTCGTCTCAGAAAAACTAGAACCACGTCCAGAAATGTGTACATCCATCCATGTGAATTTGAACTGATTTTTTTCACAAAGACAGTCCACCACGTCTCAAAACAACTAGCACCACGTCTCAAAACACTAGAACCACGTCCACAAATGTCTATATCCATGCATGTGAATTTAAACTGTTTTTTCACAAAACATCTCAACTCGTCTCAGAACAACTACACCACGTCCAAAAATGTCTACATCCATTCATGTGAATTTAAACTGATTTTTTTCACAAAGACAGTCTACCACGTCTCAGAACAACTAGCACCACGTCTCAAACAACTAGCACCGTGTCCAAAAACGTCTACATCCAGGCATAAGAATTTAAACTTATTTTTTCACAAAACATCTTAACTCGTCTCAGAATAACTAGCACTGCGTCCAAAAGCATCTACATCCATTCTTGTGAATTTAAATTAATTTTTTTCACAAAGGCAGTCTACCACGTCTCAAAACAATAAGCACCACGTCTCAAAACACTAGAACCACGTCTAAAAATGTCTAAATCTAGGCATGAGAATTTAAACTGATTTTTTCACAAAACATCTCAACTCGTCTCAGAAAAACAAGAACCATGTCCGAAAAATGTCTACATTCATTCATGTGAATTTAAACTGATTTTTTTCACAAAGACAGTCCACCACGTATCAGAACAACTAGCACCACGTCTCAAAACACTAGAACCACGTCCAAAAACGTCTACCTCCAAACATGTGACTTTAAACTGATTTTTTCACAAAACATCTCAACTCGTCTTAGAAAAACTAGAACTACGTCCAAAAATGTCTACATTCATTCATGTGAATTTAAACTGATTTTTTTCACAAAGACAGCCTACCACGTCTTAGAACAACTAGCACCACGTCTCAAACAACTAGCTCCACGTCCAAAAACGTCTACATCCAGACATTTGAATTTAAACTTATTTTTTCACAAAACATCTCAACTCGTCTTTTAACAATTAGCACCACATCCAAAAACAACTACATCAATTCATGTGAATTTAAACTGATTTTTTTCACAAAGTCAGTCTACCACGTCTCAGAACAACTAGTACAAAGTATAAAAAATGTCTACATCCATTCATGTGAATTTGAACTGATTTTTTTCACAAAGACAGTCCACCACGTCTCAAAACACTAGAACCACGTCCACAAATGTCTATATCCATGCATGTGAATTTAAACTGATTTTTTCACAAAACATCTCAACTCGTCTCAAAACAACTACACCACGTCCAAAAATGTCTACATCCATTCATGTGAATTTAAACTAATTTCTTTCACAAAGACAGTCTACCACGTCTCAGAACAACTAGCACCACATCCAAAAAATGTCTACATCCAGACATGTGAATTTAAACTGATTTTTTCACAAAATATCTCAACTCGTCTCAGAATAACTAGCACTACGTCCAAAAACATCTACATCCATTCTTGTGAATTTAAACTGATTTTTTTCACAAAGGCAATCTACCACGTCTCAGAGCAACTAGCACCACGTCTCAAAACACTAGAACCATGTCCGAAAAACGTCTACATCCAGACATGTGAATTTAAACTGATTTTTTAACAAAACATCTAAACTCGTCTCCGAAAAACTAGAACCACGTCCAAAAACGTCTACATCTATTCATGTGAATTTGAACTGATTTTTTTCACAAAGACAGTCCACATGTCTCAGAATAACTATCACCACGTCTTAAACATCTAGCACCACGTACAAAAACATCTACATACAAACATGTGAATTTAAACTAATTTTTTCACAAAACATCTCAACTCGTCTTAGAAAAACTAAAACCACGTCCAAAAACGTCTACATCCATTCATGTGAATTTGAACTGATTTTTTTCACAAAGACAGTCCACCATGTCTCAGAATAACTATCACCACGTCCAAAAACATCTACATCCAAACATGTGAATTTAAACTAATTTTTTCACAAAGCATCTCAACTCGTCTTAGGAAAACAAGAACCACGTCCAAAAACGTCTACTTCCATTCATGTGAAGTTCAACTGATTTTTTTCACAAAGACAGTCCACCACGTTTCAGAACAACTAGCACCACATCTCAAAACATTAGAACCACGTATACAAATGTCTATATCCATGCCTGTGAATTTAAACTGATTTTTTCACAAAACATCTCAACTCGTCTTAGAAAAACTAAAACCACGTCCAAAAACGTCTACATCCATTCATGCGAATTTGAACTGATTTTTTTCACAAAGACAGTCCACCATGTCTCAGAATAACTATCACCACGTCTTAAACAACTAGCACCACGTCCAAAAACATCTACATCCAAACATGTGAATTTAAACTAATTTTTTCACAAAACATCTCAACTCGTCTTAGAAAAACTAAAACCACGTCCAAAAACGTCTACATCCATTCATGTGAATTTGAACTGATTTTTTTCATAAAGACAGTCCACCATGTCTCAGAATAACTATCACCACGTCTTAAACAACTAGCACCACGTCCAAAAACATCTACATCCAAACATGTGAATTTAAACTAATTTTTTCACAAAGCATCTCAACTCGTCTTAGAAAAACAAGAACCACGTCCAAAAACGTCTACTTCCATTCATGTGAAGTTAAACTGATTTTTTTCACAAAGACAGTCCACCACGTTTCAGAACAACTAGCACCACATCTCAAAACACTATAACCACGTCCACAAATGTCTATATCCATGCATGTGAATTTAAACTGATTTTTCCACAAAACATCTCAACTCGTCTCAGAACAACTACACCACGTCCTAAAACGTCTACATCCATTCATGCGAATTTGAACTGATTTTTTTCACAAAGACAGTCCACCATGTCTCAGAATAACTATCACCACGTCTTAAACAACTTGCACCACGTCCAAAAACATCTACATCCAAACATGTGAATTTAAACTAATTTTTTCACAAAACATGTCAACTCGTCTTAGAAAAACTAAAACCACGTCAAAAAACGTCTACATCCATTCATGTGAATTTGAACTGATTTTTTTCACAAAGACAGTCCACCATGTCTCAGAATAACTATCACCACGTCTTAAACAACTTGCACCACGTCCAAAAACATCTACATCCAAACATGTGAATTTAAACTAATTTTTTCACAAAACATGTCAACTCGTCTTAGAAAAACTAAAACCACGTCAAAAAACGTCTACATCCATTCATGTGAATTTGAACTGATTTTTTTCACAAAGACAGTCCACATGTCTCAGAGCAACTAGCACCACGTCTCAAAACACTAGAACCATGTCCGAAAAACGTCTACATCCAGACATGTGAATTTAAACTGATTTTTTAACAAAACATCTAAACTCGTCTCCGAAAAACTAGAACCACGTCCAAAAACGTCTACATCCATTCATGTGAATTTGAACTGATTTTTTTCACAAAGACAGTCCACATGTCTCAGAATAACTATCACCACGTCTTAAACATCTAGCACCACGTCCAAAAACATCTACATACAAACATGTGAATTTAAACTAATTTTTTCACAAAACATCTCAACTCGTCTTAGAAAAACTAAAACCACGTCCAAAAACGTCTACATCCATTCATGTGAATTTGAACTGATTTTTTTCACAAAGACAGTCCACCATGTCTCAGAATAACTATCACCACATCCAAAAACATCTACATCCAAACATGTGAATTTAAACTAATTTTTTCACAAAGCATCTCAACTCGTCTTAGAAAAACAAGAACCACGTCCAAAAACGTCTACTTCCATTCATGTGAAGTTAAACTGATTTTTTTCACAAAGACAGTCCACCACGTTTCAGAACAACTAGCACCACATCTCAAAACATTAGAACCACGTATACAAATCTCTATATCCATGCATGTGAATTTAAACTGATTTTTTCACAAAACATCTCAACTCGTCTTAGAAAAACTAAAACCACGTCCAAAAACGTCTACATCCATTCATGCGAATTTGAACTGATTTTTTTCACAAAGACAGTCCACCATGTCTCAGAATAACTATCACCACGTCTTAAACAACTAGCACCACGTCCAAAAACATCTACATCCAAACATGTGAATTTAAACTAATTTTTTCACAAAACATCTCAACTCGTCTTAGAAAAACTAAAACCACGTCCAAAAACGTCTACATCCATTCATGTGAATTTGAACTGATTTTTTTCATAAAGACAGTCCACCATGTCTCAGAATAACTATCACCACGTCTTAAACAACTAGCACCACGTCCAAAAACATCTACATCCAAACATGTGAATTTAAACTAATTTTTTCACAAAGCATCTCAACTCGTCTTAGAAAAACAAGAACCACGTCCAAAAACGTCTACTTCCATTCATGTGAAGTTAAACTGATTTTTTTCACAAAGACAGTCCACCACGTTTCAGAACAACTAGCACCACATCTCAAAACACTAGAACCACGTCCACAAATGTCTATATCCATGCATGTGAATTTAAACTGATTTTTCCACAAAACATCTCAACTCGTCTCAGAACAACTACACCACGTCCTAAAACGTCTACATCCATTCATGCGAATTTGAACTGATTTTTTTCACAAAGACAGTCCACCATTTCTCAGAATAACTATCACCACGTCTTAAACAACTTGCACCACGTCCAAAAACATCTACATCCAAACATGTGAATTTAAACTAATTTTTTCACAAAACATGTCAACTCGTCTTAGAAAAACTAAAACCACGTCAAAAAACGTCTACATCCATTCATGTGAATTTGAACTGATTTTTTTCACAAAGACAGTCCACATGTCTCAGAATAACTATCACCACGTCTTAAACAACTAGCACCACGTCCAAAAACATCTACATCCAAACATGTGAATTTAAACTAATTTTTTCACAAAACATCTCAACTCGTCTTAGAAAAACTAAAACCACGTCCAAAAACGTCTACATCCATTCATGTGAATTTGAACTGATTTTTTTCACAAAGACAGTCCACCATGTCTCAGAATAACTATCACCACGTCTTAAACAACTAGCACCACGTCCAAAAACATCTACATCCAAACATGTGCATTTAAACTATGTTTTTCACAAAGCATCTCAACTCGTCTTAGAAAAACAAGAACCACGTCCAAAAACGTCTACTTCCATTCATGTGAAGTTAAACTGATTTTTTTCACAAAGACAGTCCACCACGTTTCAGAACAACTAGCACCACATCTCAAAACACTAGAACCACGTCCACAAATGTCTATATCCATGCATGTGAATTTAAACTGATTTTTTCCCAAAACATCTCAACTCGTCTCAGAACAACTACACCACGTCCAAAAATGTCTACATCCATTCATGTGAATTTAAACTTATTTTTTCACAAAGATAGTCTACCATATCTAAGAACAGCTAGCGCCACGTCTCAAAACACTAGAACCTTGTCCAAAAATGTCTATATCCAGTCATGTGAATTTAAACTGATTTTTTCACAAAACATCTCAACTCATCTTAGAAAAACTAGAACCACGTCCAAAAACGTCTACATCCATTCATGTGAATTTAAAATAATTTTTTTCACAAAGACAGTCCACCATGTCTCAGAACAACTAGCACCACGTCTCAAAACACTTGAACCTTGTCCAAAAATGTTTATATCCAGACATGTGAATTTAAATTGATTATTTCACAAAATATCTCAACTCGTCTTAGAAAAACTAGAACCACGTCCAAAAACGTCTACATCCATTCATGTGAATTTAAACTGATTTTTTTCACAAAGACAGTCCACCACGTCTCAGAACAACTAGCACCACGTCTCAAAACACTAGAACCACGTCCACAAATGTCTATTTCTATGCATGTGAATTTAAACTAATTTTTTCACAAAACATCTCAACTTGTCTCAGAACAACTACACCACGTCAAAAAATGTCTACATCCAATCATCTGAATTTTTAAACTGATTTTTTTCACAAAGACAGTCTACCATGTCTCAGAACAACTAGCACCACGGCTCAAACAACTAGCGCTACGTCCAAAAACGTCTACATCTAGACATATAAATTTAAACTTATTTTTCACAAAACATCTCAACTCGTCTCTGAACAATTAGCACCACGTCCAAAAACGTCTACATCCATTCATGCGAATTTAAACGGATTTTTTTCACAAAGTCAGTCTACCACGTCTTAGAACAACTAGTACCACGTCTCAAAAATGTCTACATCTATTCATGTGAATTTAAACTAATTTTTTCACAAAGATAGTCTACCACGTCTAAGAATAACTAGCACCACGTCTCAAAACACTAGAACCACGTCCAAAACCGTCTACAACCATGCATGTGAATTTAAAATTATTTTTTCACAAAATATCTCAACTCATCTCAGAACATCTAGCACCATGTCCAAAAACGTCTGCATCCATTCACGTGAATTTAAACTGATTTTTTTCACAAACACAGTCTACCACGTCTCAGAACAATTAGCACCATGTCTTAAAACACTTGAACCTTGTCCAAAAACGTCTATATACGGACATGTGACTTTAAACTGATTTTTTCACAAAACAACTCAACTCGTCTTGGAAAAACTAGAACCACGTTCGAAAATGTCTACATCCATTCATGTGAATTTCAACTAATTTTTTTCACAAAGACAGTCCACCACGTCTCAGAACAATTAGCACCATGTCTTAAAACACTTGAACCATGTCCAAAAATGTATATATACGGACATGTGAATTTAAAATGATTTTTTCACAAAACAACTCAACTCGTCTTAGAAAAACTAGAACCACGTCCGAAAATGTCTACATCCATTCATGTGAATTTAAACTAATTTTTTTCACAAAGACAGTCCACCACGTCTCAGAACAACTAGCACCACTCTCAAAACACTAGAACCACGTCCACAAATGTCTATATCCATGCATGTGAATTTAAACTGATTTTTTCACAAAACATCTTAATTCGTCTCAGAACAACTATAGCACGTCCAAAAATGTGTACATCCATTCGTGTGAATTTAAACTGATTTTTTTCACCAAGACAGTCCACCACGTCCCAGAACAACTATCAACACATCATAAACAACTAGCACTACGTCCAAAAACGTCTACATCCAAACATGTGACTTTAAACTGATTTTTTCACAAAACATCTCAACTCGTCATAGAAAAACTAGAACCACGTCCAAAAATGTCTACATCCATTCATGTGAAGTTAAACTGATTTTTTTCACAAAGGCAATCCACCACGTCTCAGAACAACTAGCACCACGTCTAAAAACACTAGAACCACGTCCACAAATGTCTATATCCATGCATGTGAATTTAAACTGATTTTTTCACAAAACATCTCAACTCGTCTTAGAACAACTACACCACGTCCAAAAATGTCTACATCCATTCATGTGAATTTAAACTGATTTTTTTCACAAAGACAGTCTACCACGTCTCAGAACAATTAGCACCACGTCTCGAACAACTAGCACCACGTCCAAAAACGTCTACATCCAGACATATGAATTTAAACTTATTTTTTCACAAAACATATCAACTCGTCTCTGAACAATTAGCACCAAGTCCAAAAATGTCTACATCCATTCATGTGAATTTAAACTGATTTTTTTCACAAAGTCAGTCTACCACGTCTCAGAACAACTAGTACAAAGTCTGAAAAATGTCTACATCTATTCATGTGAATTTAAACTAATTTTTTCACAAAGATAGTCTACCACGTCTAAAAACAACTAGCACCACGTCTCAAAACACTAGAACCACGTCCAAAACCGTCTACAACCATGCATGTGAATTTAAACTGATTTTTTCACAATCTATCTCAACTCGTCTCAGAACATCTAGCACCATGTCCAAAATGTCTACATCCATTCACGTGAATTTAAACTCATTTTTTTCACAAACACAGTCTACCACGTCTCAGAACAATTAGCACCATGTCGTAAAACACTTGAACCTTATCCAAAAACGTCTATATCCAGACATGTAAATTTAAACTGATTTTTTCACAAAACAACTCAACTCGTCTTAGAAAAACTAGAACCACGTCCAAACATGTCTACATCCATTCATGTGAATTTAAACTGATTTTTTTCACAAAGACGATCCACCACGTCTCAGAATAATTAGCACCACGTCTGAAAACACTAGAACCACGTCTACAAATGTCTATATCCATGCATGTGAATTTAGACTGATTTTTTCACAAAACATCTCAACTCGTCTCAGAACAACTATACCACGTCCAAAAATGTCTACATCCATTCATGTGAATATAAACTGATTTTAAACAACTAGCACCACGTCTCAGAACAACTAGCACCACGTCTCAAACAACTAGCTCCACGTCCAAAAACGACTACATCCAGACATTTGAATTTAAACTTATTTTTTCACAAAACATCTCAACTCGTCTCTTAACAATTAGAACCACGTTCAAAAATAACTACATCAATTCATGTGAATTTAAACTGATTTTTTTCACAAAGTCAGTCTATCACGTCTGAGAACAACTAGTACCACGTCTCAAAACACTAGAGCGACGTCCACAAATGTCTATATCCATGCATGTGAATTTAAACTGATTTTTTCACAAAACATCTCAACTCGTCTCAAAACAACTACACCACGTCCAAAAATGTCTACATCCATTCATGTGAATTTAAACTGATTTCTTCCACAAAAACAGTTTACCACGTCTCAGAACAACTAGCACCACGTCCAAAAAATGTCTACATCCAGACATGTGAATTTAAACTGATTTTTTCACAAAATATCTCAACTCGTCTCAGAATAAGAAGCACTACGTCCAAAAACATCTACATCCATTCTTGTGAATTTAAACTGATTTTTTTCACAAATGCAGTCTACCACGTCTCACAACAATAAGCACCACGTCTCAAAATATTAGAACCACGTCTAAAAATGTCTAAATCTAGGCATGTGAATTTAAACTGATTTTTTAACAAAACATCTCAACTCGTCTCAGAAAAACTAGAACCACGTCCAAAAACGTCTACATCCATTCAAGTCAATTTGAACTGATTTTTTTCACAAAGACAGTCCACCATGTCTCAGAATAACTATCACCACGTCTTAAACAACTAGCAACACGTCCAAAAACATCTACATCCAAACATGTGAATTTAAACTAATTTCTTTCACAAAACATCTCAACTCGTCTTAGAAAAACTTGAACCACGTCCAAAAACGTCTACATCTATTCATGTGAATTTGAACTGATATTTTTCGCAAAGACAGTCCACCATGTCTCAGAATAACTATCACCACGTCTTAAACAACTAGCACCACGTCCAAAAACATCTACATCCAAACATGTGAATTTAAACTAATTTTTTCACAAAACATCTCAACTCGTCTTAGAAAAACTAAAACCACGTCCAAAAATGTCTACTTCCATTCAAGTGAATTTAAACTGATTTTTTTCACAATGTCAGTCTACCACGTCTCAGAACAACTAGTACAAAGTCTCAAAAATGTCTACATCTATTCATGTGAATTTAAACTAATTTTTTCACAAAGATAGTCTACCACGTCTAAGAACAACTAGCACCACGTCTCAAAACACTAGAACCACGTCCAAAACCGTCTACAACAATGCATGTGAATTTAAACTGATTTTTTCACAAACTATCTCAACTCGTCTCTAAACATCTGGCACCATGTCCAAAAACGTCTACATCCATTCACGTGAATTTAAACTGATTTTTTTCACAAACACAGTCTACCACGTCTCAAAACAATTAGCACCATGTCGTAAAACACTTGAACCTTGTCCAAAAACGTCTATATCCAGACATGTGAATTTAAACTGATTTTTTCACAAAACAACTCAACTCGTCTTAGAAAAACTAGAACCACGTCCAAACATGTCTATATCCATTCATGTGAATTTAAACTTATTTTTTTCGCAAAGACGGTCCACCACGTCTCAGAATAATTAGCACAACGTCTCAAAACACTAGAACCATGTCTACAAATGTCTATATCCATGCATGTGAATTTAAAATGATTTTTTCACAAAACATCTCAACTCGTCTCAAAACAACTATACCACGTCCAAAAATGTCTACATCCATTCTTGTGAATTTAAACTGATTTTTTTCACAAAGACAGCCTACCACGTCTCAGAACAACTAGCACCACGTCTCAAACAACTAGCTCCACGTCCAAAAACGTCTACATCCAGACATTTGAATTTAAAATTATTTTTTCACAAAACATCTCAACTCGTCTTTTAACAATTAGCACCACATCCAAAAACAACTACATCAATTCATGTGAATTTAAACTGATTTTTTTCACAAAGTCAGTCTACCACGTCTCAGAACAACTAGTACAAATTCTAAAAAATGTCTACATCCATTCATGTGAATTTGAACTGATTTTTTTCACAAAGACAGTCCACCACGTCTCAAAACACTAGAACCACGTCCACAAATGTCTATATCCATGCATGTGAATTTAAACTGATTTTTTCACAAAACATCCCAACTCATCTCAAAACAACTACAGCACGTCCAAAAATGTCTACATCTATTCATGTGAATTTAAACTGATTTCTTTCACAAAGACAGTCTACCACGTCTCAGAACAACTAGCACCACGTCCAAAAAACGTCTACATCCAGACATGTGAATTTAAACTGATTTTTTCACAAAATATCTCAACTCGTCTCAGAATAACTAGCACTACGTCCAAAAACATCTACATCCATTCTTGTGAATTTAAACTGATTTTTTTCACAAAGGCAATCTACCACGTGTCAGAGCAACTAGCACCACATCTCAAAACACTAGAACCATGTCCGAAAAACATCTACATCCAGACATGTGAATTTAAACTGATTTTTTAACAAAACATCTCAACTCGTCTCCGAAAAACTAGAACCACGTCCAAAAACATCTACATCCATTCATGTGAATTTGAACTGATTTTTTTCACAAAGACAGTCCGCATTTCTCAGAATAACTATCACCACGTCTTAAACAACTAGCACCACGTCCAAAAACATCTGCATCCAAACATGTGAATTTAAACTAATTTTTTCACAAAACATCTCAACTTGTCTTAGAAAAACTAAAACCACGTCCAAAAACGTCTACTTCCATTCATGTGAATTTGAACTGATTTTTTTCACAAAGACAGTCCACCATGTCTCAGAATAACTATCACCACGTCTTAAACAACTAGCACCACGTCCAAAAACATCTACATCCAAACATGTGAATTTAAACTAATTTTTTCTCAAAGCATCTCAACTCGTCTTAGAAAAACAAGAACCACGTCCAAAAACGTCTACTTCCATTAATGTGAAGTTAAACTAATTTTTTTCACAAAGACAGTCCACCACGTTTCAGAACAACTAGCACCACATCTCAAAACACTAGAACCACGTCCACAAATATCTATATCCATGCATGTGAATTTAAACTGATTTTTTCACAAAACATCTCAACTCGTCTCAGAACAACTACACCACGTCTAAAAATGTCTACATCCATTCATGTGAATTTAAACTTATTTTTTCACAAAGATAGTCTAGCACATCTAAGAACAGTTAGCACCACGTCTCAAAACACTAGAACCTTGTCCAAAAATGTCTATATCCAGACATGTGAATTTGAACTGATTTTTTCACAAAACATCTCAACTCATCTTGGAAAAACTAGAACCACGTCCAAAAACGTCTACATCCATTCATGTGAATTTAAAATAATTTTTTTCACAAAGACAGTCCACCATGTCTCAGAACAACTAGCACCACGTCTCAAAACACTTGAACCTTGTCCAAAAATGTTTATATCCAGACATGTGAATTTAAACTGATTTTTTCACAAAATATCTCAACTCGTCTTAGAAAAACTAGAACCACATCAAAAAACGTCTACATCCATTCATGTGAAGTTGAACTGATTTTTTTCACAAAGGCAGTCCACCACGTCTCAGAACAACTAGCACCACGTCTAAAAACACTAGAACCACGTCCACAAATGTCTATATCCATGCATGTGAATTTAAACTGATTTTTTCACAAAACATCTCAACTCGTCCTAGAACAACTACACCACGTCCAAAAATGTCTACATCCATTCATGTGAATTTAAACTGATTTTTTTCACAAAGACAGTCTACCACGTCTCAGAACAACTAGCACCACGTCTCGAACAACTAGCACCACGTCCAAAAACGTCTACATCCAGACATATGAATTTAAACTTATTTTTTCACAAAACATATCAACTCGTCTCTGAACCATTAGCACCAAGTCCAAAAATGTCTACATCCATTTATGTGAATTTAAACTGATTTTTTTCACAAAGACAGCCTACCACGTCTCAGAACAACTAGCACCACGTCTAAAAACACTAGAACCACGTCCACAAATGTCTATATCCATGCATGTGAATTTAAACTGATTTTTTCACAAAACATCTCAACTCGTCCTAGAACAACTACACCACGTCCAAAAATGTCTACATCCATTCATGTGAATTTAAACTGATTTTTTTCACAAAGACAGTCTACCACGTCTCAGAACAACTAGCACCACGTCTCGAACAACTAGCACCACGTCCAAAAAAGTCTACATCCAGACATATGAATTTAAACTTATTTTTTCACAAAACATATCAACTCATCTCTGAACCATTAGCACCAAGTCCAAAAATGTCTACATCCATTCATGTGAATTTAAACTGATTTTTTTCACAAAGTCAGTCTACCACGGCTCAGAACAACTAGTACAAAGTCTGAAAAATGTCTACATCTATTCATGTGAATTTAAACTAATTTTTTTACAAAGATAGTCTACCACGTCTAAGAACAACTAGCACCACGTCTCAAAACACTAGAACCACGTCCAAAACCGTCTACAACCATGCATGTGAATTTAAACTGATTTTTTCACAAACTATCTCAACTCGTCTCAGAACATCTAGCACCATGTCCAAAAATGTCTACATCCATTCACGTGAATTTAAACTCATTTTTTTCACAAACACAGTCTACCACGTCTCAGAACAATTAGCACCATGTCGTAAAACACTTGAACCTTGTCCAAAAACGTCTATATCCAGACATGTAAATTTAAACTGATTTTTTCACAAAACAACTCAACTCGTCTTAGAAAAACTAGAACCACGTCCAAACATGTCTACCTCCATTCATGTGAATTTAAACTGATTTTTTTCACAAAGACGGTCCACCACGTCTCAGAATAATTAGCACCACGTCTCAAAACACTAGAACCACGTCTACAAATGTCTATATCCATGCATGTGAATTTAGACTGATTTTTTCACAAAACATCTCAACTCGTCTCAGAACAACTATACCACGTCCAAAAATGTCTACATCCATTCATGTGAATATAAACTGATTTTTTTCACAAAGACAGCCTACCACGTCTCAGAACAACTAGCACCACGTCTCAAACAACTAGCTCCACGTCCAAAAACGTCTACATCCAGACATTTGAATTTAAACTTATTTTTTCACAAAACATCTCAACTCGTCTCTTAACAATTAGAACCACGTCCAAAAATAACTACATCAATTCATGTGAATTTAAACTGATTTTTTTCACAAAGTCAGTCTACCACGTCTCAGAACAACTAGTACCACGTCTCAAAACACTAGAGCGACGTCCACAAATGTCTATATCCATGCATGTGAATTTAAACTGATTTTTTCACAAAACATCTCAACTCGTCTCAAAACAACTACACCATGTCCAAAAATGTCTACATCCATTCATGTGAATTTAAACTGATTTCTTTCACAAAGACAGTCTACCACGTCTCAGAACAACTAGCACCACGTCCAAAAAACGTCTACATCCAGACATGTGAATTTAAACTGATTTTTTCACAAAATATCTCAACTCGTCTCAGAATAAGAATCACTACGTCCAAAAACATCTACATCCATTCTTGTGAATTTAAACTGATTTTTTTCACAAAGGCAGTCTACCACGTCTCACAACAATAAGCACCACGTCTCAAAATATTAGAACCACGTCTAAAAATGTCTAAATCTAGCCTTGTGAATTTAAACTGATTTTTTAACAAAACATCTCAACTCGTCTCAGAAAAACTAGAACCACGTCCAAAAATGTCTACATCCATTCAAGTCAATTTGAACTGATTTTTTTCACAAAGACAGTCCACCATGTCTCAGAATAACTATCACCACGTCTTAAACAACTAGCACCACGTCCAAAAACATCTACATCCAAACATGTGAATTTAAACTAATTTTTTCACAAAACATCTCAACTCGTCTTAGAAAAACTAGAACCACGTCCAAAAACGTCTACATCCATTCATGTGAATTTGAACTGATTTTTTTCGCAAAGACAGTCCACCATGTCTCAGAATAACTATCACCACGTCTTAAACAACTAGCACCACGTCCAAAAACATCTACATCCAAACATGTGAATTTAAACTAATTTTTTCACAAAACATCTCAACTCGTCTTAGAAAAACTAAAACCACGTCCAAAAACGTCTACATCCATTCAAGTGAATTTAAACTGATTTTTTTCACAATGTCAGTCTACCACGTCTCAGAACAACTAGTACAAAGTCTCAAAAATGTCTACATCTATTCATGTGAATTTAAACTAATTTTTTCACAAAGATAGTCTACCACGTCTAAGAACAACTAGCACCACGTCTCAAAACACTAGAACCACGTCCAAAACCGTCTACAACAATGCATGTGAATTTAAACTGATTTTTTCACAAACTATCTCAACTTGTCTCTAAACATCTGGCACCATGTCCAAAAACGTCTACATCCATTCACGTGAATTTAAACTGATTTTTTTCACAAACACAGTCTACCACGTCTCAAAACAATTCGCACCATGTCGTAAAACACTTGAACCTTGTCCAAAAACGTCTATATCCAGACATGTGAATTTAAACTGATTTTTTCACAAAACAACTCAACTCGTCTTAGAAAAACTAGAACAACGTCCAAACATGTCTACATCAATTCATGTGAATTTAAACTGATTTTTTTCACAAAGACGGTCCACCACGTCTCAGAATAATTAGCACAACGTCTCAAAACACTAGAACCATGTCTACAAATGTCTATATCCATGCATGTGATTTTAAACTGATTTTTTCACAAAACATCTCAACTCGTCTCAAAACAACTATACCCCGTCCAAAAATGTCTACATCCATTCATGTGAATTTAAACTGATTTTTTTCACAAAGACAGCCTACCACGTCTCGGAACAACTAGCACCACGTCTCAAACAACTAGCTCCACGTCCAAAAACGTCTACATCCAGACATTTGAATTTAAACTTATTTTTTCACAAAACATCTCAACTCGTCTTTTAACAATTAGCACCACATCCAAAAACAACTACATCAATTCATGTGAATTTAAACTGATTTTTTTCACAAAGTCAGTCTACCACGTCTCAGAACAACTAGTACAAAGTCTAAAAAATGTCTACATCCATTCATGTGAATTTGAACTGATTTTTTTCACAAAGACAGTCCACCACGTCTCAAAACACTAGAACCACGTCCACAAATGTCTATATCCATGCATGTGAATTTAAACTGATTTTTTCACAAAACATCCCAAGTCGTCTCAAAACAACTACAGCACGTCCAAAAATGTCTACATCCATTCATGTGAATTTAAACTGATTTCTTTCACAAAGACAGTCTACCACGTCTCAGAACAACTAGCACCACGTCCAAAAAACGTCTACATCCAGACATGTGAATTTAAACTGATTTTTTCACAAAATATCTCAACTCGTCTCAGAATAAGAATCACTACGTCCAAAAACATCTACATCCATTCTTGTGAATTTAAACTGATTTTTTTCACAAAGGCAGTCTACCACGTCTCACAACAATAAGCACCACGTCTCAAAATATTAGAACCACGTCTAAAAATGTCTAAATCTAGGCATGTGAATTTAAACTGATTTTTTAACAAAACATCTCAACTCGTCTCAGAAAAACTAGAACCACGTCCAAAAACGTCTACATCCATTCAAGTCAATTTGAACTGATTTTTTTCACAAAGACAGTCCACCATGTCTCAGAATAACTATCACCACGTCTTAAACAACTAGCACCACGTCCAAAAACATCTACATCCAAACATGTGAATTTAAACTAATTTTTTCACAAAACATCTCAACTCGTCTTAGAAAAACTAGAACCACGTCCAAAAACGTCTACATCCATTCATGTGAATTTGAACTGATTTTTTTCGCAAAGACAGTCCACCATGTCTCAGAATAACTATCACCACGTCTTAAACAACTAGCACCACGTCCAAAAACATCTACATCCAAACATGTGAATTTAAACTAATTTTTTCACAAAACATCTCAACTCGTCTTAGAAAAACTAAAACCACGTCCAAAAACGTCTACATCCATTCAAGTGAATTTAAACTGATTTTTTTCACAATGTCAGTCTACCACGTCTCAGAACAACTAGTACAAAGTCTCAAAAATGTCTACATCTATTCATGTGAATTTAAACTAATTTTTTCACAAAGATAGTCTACCACGTCTAAGAACAACTAGCACCACGTCTCAAAACACTAGAACCACGTCCAAAACCGTCTACAACAATGCATGTGAATTTAAACTGATTTTTTCACAAACTATCTCAACTTGTCTCTAAACATCTGGCACCATGTCCAAAAACGTCTACATCCATTCACGTGAATTTAAACTGATTTTTTTCACAAACACAGTCTACCACGTCTCAAAACAATTCGCACCATGTCGTAAAACACTTGAACCTTGTCCAAAAACGTCTATATCCAGACATGTGAATTTAAACTGATTTTTTCACAAAACAACTCAACTCGTCTTAGAAAAACTAGAACAACGTCCAAACATGTCTACATCCATTCATGTGAATTTAAACTGATTTTTTTCACAAAGACAGTCCACAACGTCTCAGAATAATTAGCACAACGTCTCAAAACACTAGAACCATGTCTACAAATGTCTATATCCATGCATGTGAATTTAAACTGATTTTTTCACAAAACATCTCAACTCGTCTCAAAACAACTATACCCCGTCCAAAAATGTCTACATCCATTCATGTGAATTTAAACTGATTTTTTTCACAAAGACAGCCTACCACGTCTCGGAACAACTAGCACCACGTCTCAAACAACTAGCTCCACGTCCAAAAACGTCTACATCCAGACATTTGAATTTAAACTTATTTTTTCACAAAACATCTCAACTCGTCTTTTAACAATTAGCACCACATCCAAAAACAACTACATCAATTCATGTGAATTTAAACTGATTTTTTTCACAAAGTCAGTCTACCACGTCTCAGAACAACTAGTACAAAGTCTAAAAAATGTCTACATCCATTCATGTGAATTTGAACTGATTTTTTTCACAAAGACAGTCCACCACGTCTCAAAACACTAGAACCACGTCCACAAATGTCTATATCCATGCATGTGAATTTAAACTGATTTTTTCACAAAACATCCCAAGTCGTCTCAAAACAACTACAGCACGTCCAAAAATGTCTACATCCATTCATGTGAATTTAAACTGATTTCTTTCACAAAGACAGTCTACCACGTCTCAGAACAACTAGCACCACGTCCAAAAAATGTCTACATCCAGGCATGTGAATTTAAACTGATTTTTTCACAAAATATCTCAACTCGTCTCAGAATAACTAGCACTACGTCCAAAAACATCTACATCCATTCTTGTGAATTTAAACTGATTTTTTTCACAAAGGAAATCTACCACGTCTCAGAGCAACTAGCACCACGTCTTAAAACACTAGAACCATGACCGAAAAACATCTACATCCAGACATGTGAATTTAAACTGATTTTTTAACAAAACATCTCAACTCGTCTCCGAAAAACTAGAACCACGTCCAAAACAGTCTACATCCATTCATGTGAATTTGAACTAATTTTTTTCACAAAGACAGTCCACATGTCTCCGAATAACTATCACCACGTCTTAAACAACTAGCACCACGTCCAAAAACATCTACATCCAAACATGTGAATTTAAACTAATTTTTTCACAAAACATCTCAACTCGTCTTAGAAAAACTAAAACCACGTCCAAAAACGTCTACATCCATTCATGTGAATTTGAACTGATTTTTTTCACAAAGGCAGTCCACCATGTCTCAGAATAACTATCACCACGTCTTAAACAACTAGCACCACGTCCAAAAACATCTACATCCAAACATGTGAATTTAAACTAATTTTTTCTCAAAGCATCTCAACTCGTCTTAGAAAAACAAGAACCACGTCCAAAAACGTCTACTTCCATTCATGTGAAGTTAAACTGATTTTTTTCACAAAGACAGTCCACCACGTTTCAGAACAACTAGCACCACATCTCAAAACACTAGAACCACGTCCACAAATGTCTATATCCATGCATGTGAATTTAAACTGATTTTTTCACAAAACATCTCAACTCGTCTAAGAACAACTACACCACGTCCAAAAATGTCTACATCCATTCATGTGAATTTAAACTTATTTTTTCACAAAGATAGTCTACCACATCTAAGAACAGCTAGCACCACGTCTCAAAACACTAGAACCTTGTCCAAAAATGTCTATATCCAGACATGTGAATTTGAACTGATTTTTTCACAAAACATCTCAACTCATCTTAGAAAAACTAGAACCACGTCCAAAAACGTCTACATCCATTCATGTGAATTTAAAATAATTTTTTTCACAAAGACAGTCCACCATGTCTCAGAACAACTAGCACCACGTCTCAAAACACTTGAACCTTGTCCAAAAATGTTTATATCCAGACATGTGAATTTAAACTGATTTTTTCACAAAATATCTCAACTCGTCTTAGAAAAACTAGAACCACGTCCAAAAACGTCTACATCCATTCATGTGAATTTAAACTGATTTTTTTCACAAAGACAGTCCACCACGTCTCAGAACAACTAGCACCACGTCTCAAAACACTAGAACCACGTCCACAAATGTCTATTTCTATGCATGTGAATTTAAACTGATTTTTTCACAAAACATCTCAACTCGTCTCAGAACAACTACACCACGTCAAAAAATGTCTACATCCATTCATGTGAATTTTTAAACTGATTTTTTTCACAAAGACAGTCTACCATGTCTCAGAACAACTAGCACCACGGCTCAAACAACTAGCACTACGTCCAAAAACGTCTACATCAAGACATATAAATTTAAACTTATTTTTTCACAAAACATCTCAACTCGTCTCTGAACAATTTGCACCACGTCCAAAAACGTCTACATCCATTCATGCGAATTTAAACGGATTTTTTTCTCAAAGTCAGTCTACCACGTCTCAGAACAACTAGTACAAAGTCTCAAAAATGTCTACATCTATTCATGTGAATTTAAACTAATTTTTTCACAAAGATAGTCTACCACGTCTAAGAACAACTAGCACCACGTCTCAAAACACTAGAACCACGTCCAAAACCGTCTACAACAATGCATGTGAATTTAAACTGATTTTTTCACAAACTATCTCAACTCGTTTCTAAACATCTGGCACCATGTCCAAAAACGTCTACATCCATTCACATGAATTTAAACTGATTTTTTTCACAAACACAGTCTACCACGTCTCAAAACAATTAGCACCATGTCGTAAAACACTTGAACCTTGTCCAAAAAAGTCTATATCCAGACATGTGAATTTAAACTGATTTTTTCACAAAACAACTCAACTCGTCTTAGAAAAACTAGAACCACGTCCAAACATGTCTACATCCATTCATGTGAATTTAAACTGATTTTTTTGGCAAAGACAGTCCACCACGTCTCAGAACAACTAGTACCACTTCTAAAAAATGTCTACATCTATTCATGTGAATTTAAACTAATTTTTTCACAAAGATAGTCTACCACGTCCAAGAATAACTAGCACCACGTCTAAAAACACTAGAACCACGCCCAAAACCGTCTACAACCATGCATGTAAATTTAAACTGATTTTTTCACAAAATATCTCAAGTCGTCTCAGAACATCTAGCACCATGTCCAAAAATGTCTACATCTATTCTCGTGAATTTAAACTGATTTTTTTCACAAACACAGTCTACCACGTCTCAGAACAATTAGCACCATGTCTTAAAACACTCGAACCTTGTCCAAAAAACGTCTATATACTGACAAGTGAATTTAACCTGATTTTTTCACAAAACAACTCAACTCGTCTTAGAAAAACTAGAACCACGTCCAAAAATGTCTACATCCATTAATGTGAATTTAAACTGATTTTTTTCACAAAGACAGTCCACCACGTCTCAGAACAACTAGCACCACTCTCAAAACACGAGAACCACGTCCACAAATGTCTATATCCATGCATGTGAATTTAAACTGATTTTTTCACAAAACATCTCAATTCGTCTCAGAACAACTATAGCACGTCCAAAAATGTCTACATCCATTCATGTGAATTTAAACTGATTTTTTTCACAAAGACAGTCTTCCACGTCTCAGAACAACTAGCACCACGTCTCAAAAAACTAGCACCACGTACAAAAATGTCTACATCCAGACATACGAATTTAAACTTATTTTTTCACAAAACATCTCAACTCGTCTCTGAACAATTAGCACCAGGTCCAAACACGTCTACATCAATTCATGTGAATTTAAACTGATTTTTTTCACAAAGTGAGTCTACCACGTCTCAAAACAACTAGTACCACGTCTCAAAATACTAGAACCATGTCCGAAAAATGTCTACATCCAGACATGTGAATTTCAACTGATTTTTTCACAAAATGTCTCAACTCGTCTCGGAATAACTAGCACTACGTCCAAAAACATCTACATCCCTTCTTGTGAATTTAAACTGATTTTTTTTCACAAAGGCAGTCTACCACGTCTCACAACAATAAGCACCACATCTCAAAACACTAGAACCACGTCTAAAAATGTCTAAATCTAGGCATGTGAATTTAAACTGATTTTTTAACAAAACATCTCAACTCGTCTCAGAAAAACTAGAACCACGTCCAAAAACGTCTACATCCATTCATGTGAATTTAAACTGATTTTTTTCACAAAGACAGTCCACCACGTCTCAGAATAACTATCACCACGTCTTAAACAACTAGCACCACGTCCAAAAGCGTCTACATCCAAACATGTGAATTTAAGCTAATTTTTTCACAAAACATCTCAACTCGTCTTAGAAAAACAAGAACCACGTCCAAAAACTTCTATATCCATTCATGTGAAGTTAAACTGATTATTTTCACAAAGACAGTCCACCACGTCTCAGAACAACTAGCACCAGGTCTCAAAACACTAGAACCACGTCCACAAATGTCTATTTCCATGCTTGTGAATTTAAACTGATTTTTTCACAAAACATCTCAACTCGTCTCAGAACAACTACACCACGTCCAAAAATGTCTACATCCATTCATGTGAATTTAAACTGATTTTTTCACAAAGATAGTCTACCACGTCTCAGAACAACTAGCACCACGTCTCAGAACAACTAGCACCACGTCTCAAAACACTAGAACCACGTCCACAAATGTCTATTTCCATGCTTGTGAATTTAAACTGATTTTTTCACAAAGATAGTCCACCACGTCTCAGAACAACTAGCACCACGTCTCAAAACATTAGAACCACGTCCTAAACCGTATACAACCATGCATGTGAATTTAAACAGATTTTTTCACAAAACATCACAACTCGTCTCTGTTGAGCCATTGGAGCCGCTACAATGGAGCTGAATCAGTAAGGATGTCATAAGCTGCTACAATGAAGCTTTCTTAGCCTTTGTTAAAGTCCAATGTTTTGTTGTAATTGTTGCAACCACATTGTGACAAATCTGTGAATTACTAAGGCAATAATGGACTGAGTTCATGAGGTTTGAAAGCATTTTATCTGGACAAAATCTCAGCAAGAAGCCGATGAATAAACTGAAGTGCCAAAATGAGAAGGAAGTGTACTGTTGGCATATCAGATCAAAGGCCACACAGATCAGATCAAAGGCAGTGCGTATCAGATCAAAGGAAGTGAAGATCAGATCAAATGCAGTGCGCATCAGATCAAAGGATGCACACATCAGATCACATGCAGCACAGATCAGATCAACGGAAGTAAAGATCAGATCAAATTCTCAAGGGATTGCTCAGCAGCTTGGTTTCACAGAAGCAAGGCAAGTCAGCAACAAAACATATTTGCAGCAGAAGAGAACAACTCAAGGCTGGAGAGCTAGAGCAGACACCTAAGAAGCTGAAGTCAAGGACGGCTAGTGAATCACACCTCAAACGCGCGACTATAAAAGTCTCTCAAAGATTCAGAAGACGCAGGAGCATCATGTTGAAGTATCTAGCAATCCTGTGAGCGAGCAGAAATACAAAAGAATCAAGCAGTGCCCGATCAGAAGAACTGCAGGAGCTACATGGATGGTTCTGAGTTGCTGGACAGAACGTTGTGACATGAAGCTAACATCAGATCAACCGAAGGCTAACATCAGATCAACTGCAAGCTAACATCAGATCAACCGAAGGCTAACATCAGATCAACTGCAAGCTAACATCAGATCAACCGAAGCGCGACATCAGATCAAATGCCGCGCACATCAGATCAGCTATAAGCTAAGATCAGATCACTTCTGCTGTTTCAAAATATCTAAGACAAGCTACTCGAGAAGTATGAAGGAGTACAGTCAACAATATGACATGGCAAGCAAGTTGCAACTCAAAAGGTTGAAAATGGATTATTTGAATCTTGAGCCGCCTTTCGTGTATGATGTGCTGACACACTGCACGGTAGGGCACAGTTTTTCTTCTGGGAAAAAGAAGATAGAGTGTGGAAGATAAAAAAAAAAAAAAAAAACGGGCATATGAGTAGGTGTGGTAGGTACAACAACTGCAGAACGGAGGATAAACCATATAGGGGCAAAAACAACAAAAAAAAAGGGAGCAGGCACGAGAAGAGAAATAGAGAGAGAGATGAGCAACAGGCAAGATGTATGCTGAACCGAACGAAACCGAGAAAAGGGAGAAGTAAAAGAGTGAGAGCTGCAAAAAGATGATATGAGAAACACAAGAGAGAAAGAAACAGTCAGCTGCACAAGGAGAAGCTGAAGCTTTGGAGAAGCAGAAGTCAAGGAGAATAAGAAGCTGAGGAGGAGCAGAAAAAAAGGAAGACTGAAACTAAGATCAAAAATGATGCAGAATCGGGAGAACTGACCCTGAGGTTGCAGCTTCAGGTGGTAAGCCTAGAACACTATCAAACGTCTTTCATTAAGTGATTTTGAAAGATATTTGTGTAGAAAAGGCAGCACAACAGAGATTTATATGTTGTTGTTTTAGTTGATGAACTTGTAGAGGTAGTGAACCTCAATGTGTTGAGCAGTGAGCTCTTGTTTATGTTGCTTACGGTCAGTGAGGCCAGAGCTGAATGATTCCGTGATAGTGAAGATTGACAGGAGTGAATCTGTCCGTGGATGTAGATCATTTGATCGAACCACGTAAAAATCCCCCGTGCACATTTACTGCTTTGAGTGTGTCTTGACTGGTGTGGTATTCTAAAACTCTAAGCTTGAACAGGAGTGTCGTGGTTGTGTAAGTGAACCCTCCTTGAGTGAGTCCATCTAAGCCAAGAACGTGAGTTCAACAATAAGCTCTAACTGAGCTAACATTTGAGAGGGAATCCTTTAGTTGAAAGAAAAATTGATAAAATGTTGATTCACCCCCCCCTCTCAACATTTGACACGATCCAACAATTGGTATCAGAGCAAGGTTCGCTTTTGTCAAGTGATTGTTGAAACTTAGAACCAGCAGTAGAAATGGAGAATCAAGCAACGACTGTTAAGGGAGTTCCTTATTTCGGTGGCCAAAATTTCCAGTTATGGAAAAAGAGAATGAGTGCTTATCTCTTAGCACAAGGCCTACAAGTACAAAGAGTAGTCTTGCATGGATTTACACCAACCGTAGATGAGGAGAATCCTACAGCTGCAGAAACTAAAAACTTAGAAGCTGATGGAAAGGCAAGGAATGCTCTATATGCAGCTATGTCGGAAAAAGAGAACTTTAAAGTTATAGACTGTGTTACTGCTCATGAAATATGGATTAAACTGATTAATATTCATGAGGGAGACATCAAGGTTAAGGAGGCAAAATTGCAGGTTCTTAGAAGTAAGTTTGAAGGTCTTAAGATGGGAGAAGGTGAAAACATTGAGGACTTCCTAAACAGAGTTGTTGAATTAGTTAGCTCAATGAGGGGTCTGGGTGAGAGTGTTGGAGATTCCAATATAGTTAAAAAGGTTCTTAGATCCCTACCAGCAAGATATGATTCTAAGGTCTCTGCTATAGAGGAGAGGGACCTAGATAAAGTGACATTAGATGAGCTACAAAGCACCTTTGTAGCATATGAAATGAGGATTTCAAATTCAAAGGAGGAGACGTCAAAGGCAGTCAAGGAGATAGCATTTAAAACAAAACACTCAAGGAAGCTAAAGGAGGAAAGCAGTGAAGATGAAGCAGCAGACAGTGATCTTGAAAGAATGATGGTGCTGATTTCAAGGAGTTTCAGAGGCCAGACTGGAAAGTACAAGGGAAAGTTGCCCTTAAAATGCTTCAATTGTGGCAAAATAGGCCACTTTGCAAGCAAGTGCTTCATGAAGAACAAGAGAACAGAAGATGAGGAAGCTGACAAGCCATCAGACAGGTGGCCTGAGCAGAAAGGAAAGAAGAAGATGAGCTTCAAATCATGAAAAGGGAAAGCTTACAGAAAACGGAGCTACCTGAGCAAGAAGAAAAATGATAGCTCTGAGGAGGATGAAGAGACTGATGTCTCAGACAGTGAAGATGAGTCTGAAGCTGAAGAGGAGACTCTCATGGTGATGAAATCTTCAACTGTTTCATTAAAGGAGGATGCTGAACTAGAGAACCAATCAGCTGATGCTGAAGAAGTGGATCTAGAGGAAGAACTGGAGTTTGCATACAACAAGATAGAGGAGCAGAAGAGATTGCACAAGAAGACAATGAAGACAATGAAGGAGATGGAAAAGGTCATCTTGAGCAGTCAAGAAGAAAACTCAATACTGGAGAATAGAGTAATTGAATTGGAGCAGGAACTGATTCTCATACAAAATGAAGCTGAGGTTCACAAAAATTGTACAAGAGAAAAGATGGAACTTCAAAAGACATGTGAAACCTTGGTAGAAAAGCTAGATGCCACCACTGCCGAACTAGAGGATGCAACAAGAAAGATAGAAGATCTGCTGTCTCAACAAACTGTGATCAAAGCTGAAGAAATGACTGATGGAACTACTGTAGAATCAAAATTGAAAGGAAAGCTGGAGTTTCAGTCAAGCAAAACTGAGCCTGGTGAATCCTCAAGGAGCAAAGAAGTGGCTGCAAAAACTGAAGAAGCCACAAGGAAGTTAGATGAGTGCCTCAGCAAGCAGAGATCTCATTCAGAAGGGAAGAAAGGTCTTGGTTATGAAGGAGATAAAAAATCAGAAGGACAACCAGCTGCAACAACCAAGAAGACTGTTACCTTTGTCAAAGAAGGTTCAATTTGTGTTGCTGGTGTAAAGGCAGGAACTAGTTTTGTTGATTCTAAGAAGATGGAAATTTCTAATGGATCAAGAAAGTCTACTGAGCAAAATGAAAGACTGCACGAGCTGAGGGGGAGGCAATCTATGTATCAAAGAAGCCTGCTCAAAAGTAGAAGGCTGATTGCTGGAGTATGTTTCACCTGTGGAGAATCAGGTCACTATGCAGCAAATTGCTGGAGGAAGGTATTCTGGAGATTTGGAGGAAGAACAATGCAGTCAAGAGGATGGAATAGAAAAGAGTATTATCATCAAAGAAGCCTGAGTACTTCAAGAAGGATCCCTGAAGCTGAAATCAGAAAAGGCCATATCATACAACTTGGAGAAGTGTATCAGAAATTGAATGTCTGGTGCAGATGCAGATTGCCAAATAAGAGAAGCAAGTGGTCGGAAGAAGTGAATAGCAGGAGAGCCCAGCCACTGCAACAAACTACAAATAGAAGAAACTTTGCAGCAGGAACAAGAAGAAACCAAGCAGATTACGCAAGAAGAAATCAGTCTCTAATGCAGCCACTTAATCTGAGAAACAGATTTCAAATTTTTGAAGGGTTAGAAGAGAATGATCACTGGAGCTGCAGCAGGAGCAATCAGAGATTGAATGAACAGCAAGGCATACCAGCAGCGAGGAAAATTTGGAGGAAGAAACACAGATTTGAAGAAGCTTGCATTGCTGAAGTTGCACTGAAAACAAAAGCTAAGGAAGCCCAATGGATCATTGACAGTGGGTGCACAAGCCATATGACTGGAGACAAAACTCTACTGAGAAACACAAAAGAAGTTGAAAGAGGGTTTGTCAAGTTTGCAGATAAGAGTGGGTTAAAGATCAAGGCTGTTGGAGAAGCCACCATTGGATCAGAAAAGTTCAAATCTAAGGAGGTGCTGTTTGTAGAAGGGCTGAAGTACAACTTGCTGAGTGTAAGACAACTGTGTGACAATGGTTTCAAAGTAGACTTCTCAAAAAATGGCTGTTTCATCAAAGACTGCAAGACTGGAGAAATCATGGCCAAAGGAATAAGAGACAACAAGGATTTATACCTCATAGATGTGAAGGAAAAGTTGTGCATGCTAAGCAAAATGGATGAAAATACGCTTTGGCATTGCAGGCTTGGACATTTAAATCAAAAGAGCATGAGAAGCCTGGTGAAGTGCAATGCAGTGTTAAACCTCCCTGTACTAAAGAGGGACAACAGCACTTGTGACTCATGCCAAAAAGGGAAATTTGCAAAGCTTTCTCACAAGTCCAAGGAGCATAGAACCTCTAAGCCATTGGAGCTAGTTCACACTGATGTATGTGGACCAATGAAAAGAAAAGGTACAGGTAAAGAGATGTATTTCATTCTTTTTGTGGATGACTTCACTAGGATGATGTGCATCATGCACATGAAGCAAAAGAGTGAAGCCTTCAACTGTTTCAAAAGATTTCAAAAACTGGCAGAAAACCAGCATGGAAGGAAGATCAAAGTTTTGAGATCAGATAATGGAGGAGAGTTTACCTCGCAGGAATTTGAAGAATACTTGGAGGAAATGGGAATCAAACATCAAGTCTCAAGTCCTCACACTCCCCAGCAAAATGGAGTTGTAGAGAGGAAAAATAGAAGTGTGATTGAGATGGCAAGAACCATGCTGTTGGAGCACAATACTCCAAAGCACTTCTGGAAGGAAGCCACAATGGCAGCTGTGCATGTACAAAATAGAACCATGTTGAGGCCAAACACTGAAAAGACACCATATGAACTTTGGTATGGTCACAAGCCAAATGTGAAGTACTTTAGAGTTTTTGGCAGCAAATGCTTCATCAAGAACAAGGAGCAAAGCCTTGGAAAATTTGAAGAGAGGGCTGATGAGGGCATTTTCCTTGGTTACTCAAATAAGAGCAAGGCTTACAAGGTTTATAACAAGAGGCTGGATAAGATTATGGAAAGCTATGATGTGAAAGTGGTTGAGGAAGTCAAGATGAAAGCCACTGATCCTGAAAATTTTCTGGATCACTTAGATGACTTAGAGAGCCAAGATGAGGCAGACCTGGAGCTGAAATCAGCTACTGAGGAGACTGATGCAGAAGGATCAGAGACAGAAGTTACAGAAGGCCTGGAAATAGCAAAAAGAAAGTACAACAAGAGAATTGACAAGATGCCTATCATTGGAGACCCCAAAGCTCCAGTAAGAACAAGAAGGCAACTGAAAAGTATGGTTGCAACTGCCCTACTGTCTCAAGTTGAGCCAAGGTCAATAGAGGAAGCCCTGGAGGACCAGTCATGGCTGCAAGCCATGAATGAAGAGCTGGACCAAATTGAGAAAAACCAAACTTGGGAGCTCGTGGATAGGCCAGCAAACAAAAATGTGATAGGCACAAAATGGGTGTTCAGGAACAAGTTGAATGAGGAAGGAAAGGTTGTAAAGAATAAGGCAAGGCTTGTGTGCAAAGGATACTCTCAAATTGAAGGAATAGATGTGGATGAAACCTTTGCCCCAGTAGCAAGGCTTGAAGCCATAAGAATGTTTTTGGCAGTGGCTTCAGCAAGAAGCTACAAGGTCTTCCAAATGGATGTTAAATCTGCCTTCTTGAATGGAAATCTGGAAGAAGAAGTGTACATTGAGCAACCGGATGGTTTTCTAGTTTGTGAAGATGAAAACAAGGTGTGCAAGCTCAAAAAGGCACTCTATGGATTAAAACAAGCCCCAAGAGCATGGTACTCAAGGCTGGACAGTTACCTGAAGAATCTGAATTTCAGAAAAAGTTGCATAAATAGCAATTTATATGTCCTTGATGGAAAGGGTGGACAGTTAATAGCCATAGTCTATGTTGATGACATAATATTTGGAGGAGATAAGGAGCAGCTGTGCCATGAATTTGCTAGAAAGATGCAAGAAGAGTTTGAAATGTCCATGATAGGAGAGCTATCATTTTTCCTTGGACTACAGATTCATCAAAAAGCAACTGGAATTTTTATCTCTCAAACCAAGTATACCAAAGAAGTGCTGAAGAAATTTGGTATGACTGATGCTAAGCCAATGTCTACACCCATGGCAACTAACTGCAAGCTGAGCAAGGATGAAAAAGGAGCTGAAGCTGATCAAAGTCTATACAAAAGCATGATAGGAAGCTTATTGTACTTAACAGCAACAAGGCCTGATATTACCTTTGCTGTCTGCCAAGCTGCTAGATACCAGGCAAATCCAAAGAGTTCTCATATGATTGCACTAAAGAGGGTGCTAAGATACTTGCAAGGGACAGTAGATTATGGTCTGTGGTATGCAAGGAAAGGAAGCTTGGGATTAAGAAGCTTCACTGATGCTGATTGGGCAGGAAATGTTGATGACAGGAGATCCACTTCAGGAGGAGTATTCTTTCTTGGTAATAGATGTGTGAGCTGGTTAAGCAAGAAGCAAGAAAGTATAGCCTTAAGCACTGCTGAAGCCGAGTACATAGCAGCAACCAAGGCATGCACTCAAGCTATATGGATGAGATCTGAACTGCAAAATCTTAAAGAAGAAGTTCCCCTGCCACTGATAATTCTTTGTGACAACAAAAGTGCCATTGATTTGTCAAAGAATTCAGTGCAGCACTCGAGAGCCAAACATATAGAAATCAAGTATCACTTCATAAAGGACAAGGTTGAGAAAGGAGAAATTATGCTAGAGTATGTTCCCACAGCTAAACAAATAGCTGATGTAATGACAAAGCCTCTTCCAGCCGAGATGTTTGAAACTTTGAGGATGCAAATGGGAGTGCAGTCCTCCTTCTCATGCTGAATCAGTTGAGCATCCCCAAATCCCTTTGAAATTGGTTGTCAAAGGGGGAGAGATAGCCGCAGCAGCCGGCCAAACGCAGCAGTATTATCATTGGGAGAGAAGGACGTTGGAAAAAGCTCTATGCAGGGGGAGCTTACTATGAAGAAGAATAAGGCTCAGGGGGAGCTTAGCACTGAGTTGACTGATTGGCTGCAAATGTGGTTGCCAACAATTCCAAAGGGGGAGATTGTTGAGCCATTGGAGCCGCTACAATGGAGCTGAATCAGTAAGGATGTCATAAGCTGCTACAATGAAGCTTTCTTAGCCTTTGTTAAAGTCCAATGTTTTGTTGTAATTGTTGCAACCACATTGTGACAAATCTGTGAATTACTAAGGCAATAATGGACTGAGTTCATGAGGTTTGAAAGCATTTTATCTGGACAAAATCTCAGCAAGAAGCCGATGAATAAACTGAAGTGCCAAAATGAGAAGGAAGTGTACTGTTGGCATATCAGATCAAAGGCCACACAGATCAGATCAAAGGCAGTGCGTATCAGATCAAAGGAAGTGAAGATCAGATCAAATGCAGTGCGCATCAGATCAAAGGATGCACACATCAGATCACATGCAGCACAGATCAGATCAACGGAAGTAAAGATCAGATCAAATTCTCAAGGGATTGCTCAGCAGCTTGGTTTCACAGAAGCAAGGCAAGTCAGCAACAAAACATATTTGCAGCAGAAGAGAACAACTCAAGGCTGGAGAGCTAGAGCAGACACCTAAGAAGCTGAAGTCAAGGACGGCTAGTGAATCACACCTCAAACGCGCGACTATAAAAGTCTCTCAAAGATTCAGAAGACGCAGGAGCATCATGTTGAAGTATCTAGCAATCCTGTGAGCGAGCAGAAATACAAAAGAATCAAGCAGTGCCCGATCAGAAGAACTGCAGGAGCTACATGGATGGTTCTGAGTTGCTGGACAGAACGTTGTGACATGAAGCTAACATCAGATCAACCGAAGGCTAACATCAGATCAACTGCAAGCTAACATCAGATCAACCGAAGGCTAACATCAGATCAACTGCAAGCTAACATCAGATCAACCGAAGCGCGACATCAGATCAAATGCCGCGCACATCAGATCAGCTATAAGCTAAGATCAGATCACTTCTGCTGTTTCAAAATATCTAAGACAAGCTACTCGAGAAGTATGAAGGAGTACAGTCAACAATATGACATGGCAAGCAAGTTGCAACTCAAAAGGTTGAAAATGGATTATTTGAATCTTGAGCCGCCTTTCGTGTATGATGTGCTGACACACTGCACGGTAGGGCACAGTTTTTCTTCTGGGAAAAAGAAGATAGAGTGTGGAAGATAAAAAAAAAAAAAAAAAACGGGCATATGAGTAGGTGTGGTAGGTACAACAACTGCAGAACGGAGGATAAACCATATAGGGGCAAAAACAACAAAAAAAAAGGGAGCAGGCACGAGAAGAGAAATAGAGAGAGAGATGAGCAACAGGCAAGATGTATGCTGAACCGAACGAAACCGAGAAAAGGGAGAAGTAAAAGAGTGAGAGCTGCAAAAAGATGATATGAGAAACACAAGAGAGAAAGAAACAGTCAGCTGCACAAGGAGAAGCTGAAGCTTTGGAGAAGCAGAAGTCAAGGAGAAGAAGAAGCTGAGGAGGAGCAGAAAAAAAGGAAGACTGAAACTAAGATCAAAAATGATGCAGAATCGGGAGAACTGACCCTGAGGTTGCAGCTTCAGGTGGTAAGCCTAGAACACTATCAAACGTCTTTCATTAAGTGATTTTGAAAGATATTTGTGTAGAAAAGGCAGCACAACAGAGATTTATATGTTGTTGTTTTAGTTGATGAACTTGTAGAGGTAGTGAACCTCAATGTGTTGAGCAGTGAGCTCTTGTTTATGTTGCTTACGGTCAGTGAGGCCAGAGCTGAATGATTCCGTGATAGTGAAGATTGACAGGAGTGAATCTGTCCGTGGATGTAGATCATTTGATCGAACCACGTAAAAATCCCCCGTGCACATTTACTGCTTTGAGTGTGTCTTGACTGGTGTGGTATTCTAAAACTCTAAGCTTGAACAGGAGTGTCGTGGTTGTGTAAGTGAACCCTCCTTGAGTGAGTCCATCTAAGCCAAGAACGTGAGTTCAACAATAAGCTCTAACTGAGCTAACATTTGAGAGGGAATCCTTTAGTTGAAAGAAAAATTGATAAAATGTTGATTCACCCCCCCCTCTCAACATTTGACACGATCCAACAGTCTCAGAACAACTAGTACCACGTCTCAAAACACTAGAACCACGTCCAAAAAATTTCTACATCCAGACATGTGAATTCAAACTGATTTTTTCACAAAACATCTCAACTCGTCTCAGAATAACTAGCACTACGTCCAAAAACATCTACATCCATTCTTCTGAATTTAAACTGATTTTTTCACAAAGGCAGTCTACCACGTCTCACAACAACAAGCACCACGTCTCAAAACACTTGAACCACGTCGAAAAATGTTTAAATCTAGGCATGTGAATTTAAACTGATTTTTTCACAAAACATCTCAACTCGTCTGAGAAAAACTAGAACCACGTCCAAAAACGTCTACATCCATTCATGTGAATTTAAACTGATTTTTTTACAAAGACAGTCCACCACGTATCAGAACAACTAGCACCACGTCTCCAAAAACAAGAACCACGTCTAAAAATGTCTAAATCTAGGAATGTGAATTTAAACTTATTTTTTCACAAAACATCTCAACTCGTCTCAGAAAAAATAGAACCACGTAAAAAAACGTCTACATCCATTCTAGTGAATTTAAACTGATTTTTTTCACAAAGACAGTCCACCACGTCTCAGAACAACTAGCACCACGTCTCAAACAACTAGCACCACGTCCAAAAATGTCTACATCTAGACATATGAATTTAAACTTATTTTTTCACAAAACATCTCAACTCGTCTATGAACAATTAGCACGACGTCCAAAAACGTCTACATCTATTCATGTGAATTTAAACTGATTTTTTTTACAAAGTCAGTCTACCACGTCTCAGAACAACTAGTACCATGTCTCAAAACACTAGAACCATGTCCAAAAAACGTCTACATCCAGACATGTGAATTTAAACTGATTTTTTCACAAAATATCTCAACTCGTCTCGGAATAACTAGCACTACGTCCAAAAACATCTACATCAATTATTGTGAATTTAAACTGATTTTTTTCACAAAGGCAGTCTACCACGTCTCACAACAATAAGCACCACGGCTCAAAACACTAGAACCACGTCTAAAAATGTCTAAATCTAAGCATGTGAATTTAAATTAATTTTTTAACAAAACATCTCAACTCGTCTCAGAAAAACTAGAACCACGTCCAAAAACGTCTATATCCATTCATGTGAATTTAATCTGATTTTTTTCACAAAGACAGTCCACCACGTCTCAGAATAACTATCACCACGTCTTAAACAACTAGCACCACGTCCAAAAACGTCTACATCCAAACATGTGAATTTAAGCTAATTTTTTCACAAAACATCTCAACTCGTCTTAGAAAAACAAGAACCACGTCCAAAAACTTCTACATCCATTCATGTGAAGTTAAACTGATTTTTTTCACAAAGACAGTCCACCACGTCTCAAAACACTAGAACCACGTCCACAAATGTCTATTCCCATGCATGTGAATTTAACCTGATTTTTTCACAAAACATCTCAACTCGTCTCAGAACAACTACACCACGTCCAAAAATGTCTACATCCATTCATGTGAATTTAAACTGAATTTTTCACAAAGATAGTCTACCACGTCTAAGAACAACTAGCATAACGTCTCAAAACAATAGAACCACGACCAAAACCGTCTACAACCATGCATGTGAATTTAAACAGATTTTTTCGCAAAACCTCTCAACTCGTCTCAGAACATCTAGCACCATGTCCAAAAATGTCTACATCCATTCACGTGAATTTAAACTGATTTTTTCACAAACACAGTCTACCACGTGTCAGAACAATTAGCACCATGTCGTAAAACACTTGCACCCTGTCCAAAAACGTCTATATCCAGACATTAGAATTTAAACTGATTTTTTTACAAAACATCTCAACTCATCGTAGAAAAACTAGAACCACGTCCAAAAACGTCTACATCCATTCATTTGAATTTAAACTGATTTTTTTTCACAAAGACAGTCCACCACGTCTCAGAACAACATTACGTCATAAACAACTAGCACCACGTCCAAAAACGTCTACATCCATTCATTTGAATTTAAACTGATTTTTTTTCACAAAGACAGTCCACCACGTCTCAAAACAACTAGCACCACGTCTCAAAACACTAGAACCACGTCCACAAATGTCTATATCCATGCCTGTGAATTTAAACTTATTTTTTCACAAAACATCTCAACTCGTCTCAGAACAACTCAACACGTCCAAAAATGTCTACATCTATTCATGTAAATTTAAACTGATTTTTTTCACAAAGGCAGTCTACCCCGTCTTAGAACAACTAGCACCACGTCGCAAACAACTAGCACCACGTCCAAAAACGTCTACATCCAGACATATGAATTCAAAACTTATTTTTTCACAAAACATCTCACCTCGTCTCTGAACAATTATCACGACGTCCAAAAACGTCTACATCAATTCTAGTGAATTTAAACTGATTTTTTTCACAAAGTCAGTCTACCACGTCTCAAAACACTAGAACCATGTCCAGAAAACGTCTACGTCCAGACATGTGAATTTAAACTGATTTTTTCACAAAATATCTCAACTCGTCTCAGAATAACTTGCACTACGTCCAAAAACATCTACATCAATTCCTGTGAATTTAAACTGATTTTTTTCACAAAGGCAGTCTACCACGTCTCACAACAATAAGCACCACGTCACAAAACACTAGAACCACGTTTAAAAATGTCTAAATCTAGGCATGTGAATTTAAACTAATTTTTTAACAAAACACCTCAACTCGACTCAGAAAAACTAGAACCATGTCCAAAAACGTCTACCTCCATTCATGTGAATTTAAAATGATTTTTTTCACAAAGACAGTCCACCACGTCTCAGAATAACTATCACCACGTCTTAAACAACTAGCACCACGTCCAAAAACGTCTACATCCAAACATGTGAATTTAAGCTAATTTTTTCACAAAACATCTCAACTCGTCTTAGAAAAACAAGAAACACGTCCAAAAACTTCCACATCCATTCATGTGAAGTTAAACTGATTTTTTTCACAAAGACAGTCCACCATGTTTCAGAACCACTAGCACCATGTCTCAAAACGCTAGAACCACGTCCACAAATGTCTATTCCCATGCATGTGAATTTAAACAGATTTTTTCACAAAACATCTCAACTCGTCTCAGAATAACTAGCACTACGTCCAAAAATGTCTACATCTATTCATGTGAATTTAAACTGATTTTTATTCACAAAAGCAGTCTACCACGTCTGACAACAACAAGAACCACGTCTCAAAACACTACAACCACGTCTAAAAATGTCTAAATCTAGGCATGTGAATTTAAGCTAATTTTTTCACAAAACATCTCAACTCGGCTTAGAAAAACAAGAACCACGTCCAAAAACTTCTACATCCATTGATGTGAAGTTAAACTGATTTTTTTCACAAAGACAGTCCACCACGTTTCAGAACAACTAGCACCACGTCTCAAAACACTAGAACCACGTCCACAAATGTCTATTCCCATGCATGTGAATTTAAACTGATTTTTGTACAAAACATCTCAACTCGTCTCAGAACAACTACACCACGTCCAAAAATGTCTACATCCATTCATGTGAATTTAAACTGATTTTTTCACAAAGATAGTCTACCACGTCTAAGTACAACTAGCACCACGTCTCAAAACATTAGAACCACGACCAAAACCGTCTACAACCATGCATGTGAATTTAAATAGATTTTTTCACAAAACATCTCAACTCGTCTCAGAACATATAGCACCATGTCCAAAAATGTCTACATCCATTCACGTGAATTTACACTGATTTTTTTCACAAAGGCAGTCTACCACGTCTTAGAACAACTAGCACCACGTCGTAAAGAACTAGCACCACGTCCAAAAACGTCTACATCCAGACATATGAATTCAAAACTTATTTTTTCACAAAACATCTCACCTCGTCTCTTAACAATTAGCACGACGTCCACAAACGTCTACATCAATTCTAGTGAATTTAAACTGATTTTTTTCACAAAGTCAGTCTACCACGTCTCAAAACACTAGAACCATGTCCAAAAAATGTCTACATCCAGACATGTGAATTTAAACTGATTTTTTCACAAAATATCTCAACTCGTCTCAGAATAACTTGCACTACGTCCAAAAACATCTACATCAATTCTTGTGAATTTAAACTGATTTTTTTCACAAAGGCAGTCTACCACGTCTCACAACAATAAGCACCACGTCTCAAAACACTAGAACCACGTTTAAAAATGTGTAAATCTAGGCATGTGAATTTAAACTAATTTTTTAACAAAACATCTCAACTCGTCTCAGAAAAACTAGAACCACGTCCAAAAACGTCTACATCCATTCATGTGAATTTAAACTGATTTTTTTCACAAAGACAGTCCACCACGTCTCAGAATAACTATCACCACGTCTTAAACAACTAGCACCACGTCCAAAAACGTCTACATCCAAACATGTGAATTTAAGCTAATTTTTTCACAAAACATCTCAACTCGTCTTAGAAAAACATGAACCACGTCCAAAAACTTCTACATACATTCATGTGAAGTTAAACTGATTTTTTTCGCAAAGACAGTCCACCGCGCTTCAGAACAACTAGCACCATGTCTCAAAACACTAGAACCACGTCCACAAATGTCTATTCCCATGCATGTGAATTTAAACTAATTTTTTCACAAAACATCTCAGCTCGTCTCAGAACAACTACACCACGTCCAAAAATGTCTACATCCATTCATGTGAATTTAAACTGATTTTTTCACAAAGATAGTCTACCACGTCTAAGAACAACTAGCACCACGTCTCAAAACATTAGTACCACGATCAAAACCATCTACAACCATGCATGTGAATTTAAACAGCTTTTTTTCACAAAACCTCTCAACTCGTCTCAGAACATCTAGCACCATGTCCAAAAATGTCTACATCCATTCACGTGAATTTGAACTGATTTTTTTCACAAACACAGTCTACCACGTCTCAGAACAATTAGCACCATGTCGTAAAACACTTGAACCTTGTCCAAAAACGTCTACATCCAAACATGTGAATTTAAGCTAATTTTTTCACAAAACATCTCAACTCGTCTTAGAAAAACAAGAACCACGTCCAAAAACTTCCACATCCATTCATGTGAAGTTAAACTGATTTTTTTAACAAAGACAGTCCACCGCGTTTCAGAACAACTAGCACCATGTCTCAAAACACTAGAACCACGTCCACAAATGTCTATTCCCATGCATGTGAATTTAAACAGATTTTTTCACAAAACATCTCAACTCGTCTCAGAATAACTAGCACTACGTCCAAAAATGTCTACATCTATTCATGTGAATTTAAACTGATTTTTATTCACAAAAGCAGTCTACCACGTCTGACAACAACAAGAACCAAGTCTCAAAACACTACAACCACGTCTAAAAATGTCTAAATCTAGGCATGTGAATTTAAGCTAATTTTTTCACAAAACATCTCAACTCGGCTTAGAAAAACAAGAACCACGTCCAAAAACTTGTACATCCATTGATGTGAAGTTAAACTGATTTGTTTCACAAAGACAGTCCACCACGTTTCAGAAAAACTAGCACCACGTCTCAAAACACTTGAACCACGTCCACAAATGTCTATTCCCATGCATGTGAATTTAAACTGATTTTTTTACAAAACATCTCAACTCGTCTCAGAACAACTACACCACGTCCAAAAATGTCTACATCCATTCATGTGAATTTAAACTGATTTTTTCACAAAGATAGTCTACCACGTCTAAGAACAACTAGCACCACGTCTCAAAACATTAGAACCACGACCAAAACCGTCTACAACCATGCATGTGAATTTAAACAGATTTTTTCACAAAACATCTCAACTCGTCTCAGAACATATAGCACCATTTCCAAAAATGTCTACTTCCATTCATGTGAATTTAAACTGATTTTTTTCACAAAGGCAGTCTACCACGTCTTAGAACAACTAGCACCACGTCGCAAACAACTAGCACCACGTCCAAAAACGTCTACATCCAGACATATGAATTCAAAACTTATTTTTTCACAAAACATCTCACCTCGTCTCTGAACAATTAGCACGACATCCAAAAACGTCTACATCAATTCTAGTGAATTTAAACTGATTTTTTTCACAAGGTCAGTCTACCACGTCTCAAAACACTTGAACCATGTCCAAAAAATGTCTACATCTAGACATGTGAATTTAAACTGATTTTTTCACAATATATCTCAACTCGTCTCAGAATAACTTGCACTACGTCCAAAAACATCTACATTAATTCTTGTGAATTTAAACTGATTTTTTTCACAAAGGCAGTCTACCACGTCTCACAACAATAAGCACCACGTCTCAAAACACTAGAACCACGTTTAAAAATGTCTAAATCTAGGCATCTGAATTTAAACTAATTTTTTAACAAAACATCTCAACTCGTCTCAGAAAAACTAGAACCACGTCCAAAAACGTCTACATCCATTCATGTGAATTTAAACTAATTTTTTTCACAAAGACAGTCCACCACGTCTCAGAATAACTATCACCACGTCTTAAACAACTAGCACCACGTCCAAAAACGTCTACATCCAAACATGTGAATTTAAGCTAATTTTTTCACAAAACATCTCAACTCGTCTTAGAAAAACAAGAACCACGTCCAAAAACTTCTACATCCATTCATGTGAAGTTAAACTGATTTTTTTCACAAAGACAGTCCACCGCGTTTCAGAATAACTAGCACCATGTCTCAAAACACTAGAACCACGTCCACAAATGTCTATTCCCATGCATGTGAATTTAAACTGATTTTTTCACAAAACATCTCAACTCGTCTCAGAACAACTACACCACGTCCAAAAATGTCTACATCCATTCACGTGAATTTAAACTGATTTTTTCACAAAGATAGTCTACCACGTCTAATAACAACTAGCACCACGTCTCAAAACATTAGTACCACGATCAAAACCATCTACAACCATGCATGTGAATTTAAACAGATTTTTTCACAAAACCTCTCAACTCGTCTCAGAACATCTAGCACCATGTCCAAAAATGTCTACATCCATTCACGTGAATTTAAACTGATTTTTTTCACAAAGGCAGTCTACCACGTCTTAGAACAACTAGCACCACGTCGCAAACAACTAGCACCACGTCCAAAAACGTCTACATCCAGACATATGAATTCAAAACTTATTTTTTCACAAAACATCTCACCTCGTCTCTGAACAATTAGCACGACATCCAAAAACGTCTACATCAATTCTAGTGAATTTAAACTGATTTTTTTCACAAGGTCAGTCTACCACGTCTCAGAACAACTAGTATCACGTCTCAAAACACTAGAACCACGTCCAAAAAATTTCTACATCCAGACATATGAATTTAAACTGATTTTTTCACAAAACATCTCAACTCGTCTCAGAATAACTAGCACTACGTCCAAAAACATTGTTAGTTTTGAATACAAAAAAGCTATGGCTTGTATCAAAAACTAATATCCACAGATGACATATCATTTTGTTTCAGTATAAATCTGTTCCTTTATATCATAGAAATAGATAACGGGGTGTCGACAAACACGGTAGATACCGTTATTGGTTAAAGTATTGATATATAAAAAGTATGCTCGTAACCGAGATAGTCTGAACATACTATCGGTATAGGTTATTGTGTGGTTTGGAAATTGGTTTATCTAGACTAGTTTAAATCACACAGATATGCCCGGGGCATATTGAGCACGACCAGTTTGGATAGAATTGACTTGTACTGATTGGCGTAGTCAATTCGGTCCTAGTATTCCGTCTCTCAATCCCGAGATTGGGACGGGCGTGAGGGTTGGGTGTCGTATGCTTTGATTTGCCAAAGAGTGAGGTCAATTGAGGCCAATACCTCGGTAATTTGGGTATGCGGTGTTTAGCTTCTTACGTGCCGTTGCTAGTCGGAGGAATCCACGTACCGGGTCGCCGGGTTGATGGTGCTCCCGAGATGAGCTCGTAAGGTTATTATACTAAACCTGGCCAGTGAACTTTATGTTCGGTATAATAAAAGATCGAGTGGTACTAATCTCGGAAACCAAGAAGTCGATGAATTAATTTGTCAGTAAATTGATAAATCGACGAGCACTAGATCTTTAATGTGGGGAGATAGAAGAAATAATAATGGCGCGATGTAAGGTCGTTTTCGAGCGGTAGTTCCATAATTGGTCCGTTAGTGGTACGACCGATTATGTGTTTGACTAATCGACAAGGTAAATTAATTAATCCGAAGGGTTTAATTAAATTTGATCGACGAAGTGAATTTAGAAATTAATTCTATTTTGAATTAATTAATTCTAAGGGTTCGATTAAATTAAATTAACAAAGTGGATTAAATAAATTAATTTAAAAGGGTCGATTGGAGTTGATTAGTCGGGAAGACTTAGCGGTCAACGAAAGTCAAATTTTAAGGCCTAACTCGAGAGCCCATTAGGTCTCCAATCGAGCTACTATAAATACAACATAATGGGCAGCCAAAACATTAAGAAACTTGACACCCAAGAAAAGGGTAGTGAGAGAAAGTCTAGCTTAGAGTGAGAAATTCTTCATCTTCGAATTCTCTCCTCGAAGTCAGCTAGGATCTTTCTTCTTCGAATAAAACTTTGCCCAGTTATTATTTAGAAAACCCGCTGCCCAGTTTTTTGCTGTGTGAATTTCCGCTGGATTTTATTTTCGAAGCAGCAGTTTTTTTTTCCTCTCGCTGCAGCAGTTTTTTGTCCAGGGCGCGACAGGTTGTGCGCTGCGATCAGCGACTTGGTGCCCAGAACCAGATCGCCGACCTTGATCTCTTCCTCCTAAGGTTGGTGATCGGTCGGCTGAACTGTCCAGATCGGGACTGGGTTGCTGTCCGTGTATAGTCCGCCAGGATTTAATCGGAGTTCAAGTACAGCAAAAGGGATTAGGGTTTTCTGGGCAGAAATTGAAGTTTTCTTGCGAAGCAAGTTTCTGGATTTTTGTTCAATTGCTCGTGGGTAACTCCGTAGAAGATAGCCCACACTATCTCGGAGTTAGTATTGTAGAATCGATCGGATTTCTTGTGGAAATCGCAGCAGATTTTATTTGGTATTCTTTAATCGAGGGACTTCGCATCAAAAGGTAGAATCTTTAACTTCCGCTTTTATTAAAGATTCGATTTTTAGTGTCCCGATTAATAAATTAAATAAGTATAAGCCTAGATCCATTCATGGGTAAACTAATTTGAGCCTGAGCTTGGTCGAAAGCTTCCGATTCTGGAATGCATAGCACGAAAGTGAGGTTTTTGATTAAGCCCGGGCTTGTTCAGTTTTCCTTCAAATTGGTATCAGAGCGTTGGTTTCGGTCTTATACTTGTTTGATTTATTACACGGCTTTATTTTGGCATTATTATTTTTGTCGAAATGTATAAACAGGTGGTTATTGGTTTCCCGGCTATTATGGTAGAAATTTAATTTTCATTCATAAACCCCGGGACATGTCCGGGCTCGTTTTATTTTTGAATGGAAATTTCTGTAATAGTAATAACCACGAGCTGGAAGCCGTGTAGGATTAGAAAAATCTTGTAGTAGGATTTGATCTAATCATGTCGTCTTTAAATTCCTAGAAAAACGCCTTTGTATATCGGAATTTTTGTACTATGACGAAGACGTTATTTTGGGTAACTTATATTCGCGGGTTTTGGTTTATTGTAATTTTGGGTGATTCCTAATTACGGAATAAACTGAGAAAACCCGGGCGAATCGAGAGGAATTCAAATAACGAGTGGGAGCGACACGACGGGAAGTGTCACCGAGGCGTCAAGGAATCAACGATAGAGAAGGCCATAATAGTCGGGAAATTTTAGTTTATTTAATTTCCCGTATTTATGATTTTTTTTCGTTGATTGTGTGATTTTCGTTTTATTTTGCATGAACGAAATTCAAACCAAAAGTTTTTTCAAAAGGTAATGTGCAATTAACTAAGGTAGATTATTCGCATATTAAAACTCCAACGGTTTTATGGGTGCGAATATCCATAGTTAAGATATTGCATGTTAAAACGTAAAAATCCTCAAACTTAATTATATTCGCAAGTTTTGGTTTTATCGTAATTTTGGGTGATTCCTAATTACGTGGGGTTTTGGTTTATCGTAATTTTGGGTGATTCCTAATTACGTAGAAAACCGAGAAAACCCGGATTTTGGTTTATCGTAATTTTTGGGTGATTCCTAATTACGTAGAAAACCGAAATGGAAAACCGAGAAAACTAGGGCGAATTAAAATTATTTTAAAAATCTAAGTGGGAGCGGGTTGGTTAATAGCCCCATGGCCTCCATTACGGATTCATTGGCGATGTGGTTAAACGGCTTCCCCATCGGTTGAGTTTTCAGTCACAGATATCGCTGGAATGAATTTCTAAAGGGATGACTATAGTGCGTTTAATTGGGAAAAGTTGCGACACCCTCGCCATCCGAGGCGCATTAGTACCCTAAGTAACAAACTTAGAAGTCACGTAATGGCATACACTTAGTGTACTGTTTATAGTATCCCTCCCATCGAGGTAACGCTATTTACGTGTACGGCTAAAATTATCGACTATTAATTTCATTGATCATAAGATCATTGGTCAGATAATGAGATTAATGGACTTCGGTCCTTCTCGAACGAATGTGGGTTGGCGTAGACGTTCACCCATCGTGACCTGCGTTAATCCCGGTGGGAGAGATGTCGGTAGAAGATTATATTTCTTTTCTGAGGATTTTTCAATATTTTCGAAAAGTATACTGAGACATGTTTTTTCATTATTTTCAGTTGATATGTCGTTCAACCCGCTAGCTGTCATTATGAACCAAAACAAACTCACCGGTCCTAATTACATTGATTGGAAACGGAACCTGGACATTGTCCTAACCGCCGAGGGTTATAAGTATGTGCTCACTGAAGAGTGCCCCCCTAAGCCCAGTGAGGATGCCACACCTGAGCAGCGAGAGCCATATACGAGGTGGCAGAAAGCTGATGAGATGACCAGGTGCTACATCTTGGCTTCCATGTCAAGTGTACTGCAGCACCAGCATCAGTTGATGACCTCAGCCTACGATATGATGCTCAACCTCAGGGAGATGTTTGGACATCAGGGCAGGGCAGCCAGGCAGTCAGCTATGAGGAAACTCATGAATGCCAAGATGGCTGAGGGCACATCAGTGAGAGATCACGTGCTGGAGATGATTGGTTGCATCAATGAGATTGAGGTATTGGGAGGTGAGATTGATGGGGAAACCCAGGTCGATATCATCCTTCAGAGCTTGCCTCCCAGTTTTGAGCAGTTTCGATTGAACTATAATATGGGGAATCTCTCATATTCACTTTCTGAGCTCATGACTGCATTGGTGTCTGCTGAGAGCCTCTTCGCTGAGAAGAAGCAAGCCTTGGCTACTGTTGGTCCCTCAGGTTCCTCTGCTGGGCCCAAAACCAGGAAGCAAAAGAGGAAGAGAGGCCAGAAAGCAGGAGCCAGTCATCGACCCAAGGCAGGCATTGCCAAGAAGCAGAAGCCGAGAGGAAAGTGCTTCAGATGTGGCAAAGCAGGACATTGGAAGAAGGACTGCCCAAAGCCTCGAGGTATGTGTAAATTCTCTCTAGTTACTGAGACGTGTTTAGCGGCGATTCCCACGGATACTTGGTGTGTGGATTCGGGAGCCACTGATCACGTTTGTAATTCTTTGCAGGGGTTCCAAGTGACCCGGCTGCTTAGAGAGGGAGAGTTGCAGGTCTACCTTGGGGATACTACCAGAGCTTCTGTGGCTGCAGTGGGAGTTATTAGTCTTTACTTTTCAGACTCTATTTTATATTTAAAGGATTGTCTTTATGTACCCAGTTTTCGAAAGAACTTGCTTTCGGTTTCGAAACTTATTTTGGATGGTTATAAGTGTGTATTTTCTGATGGTTCGGTTTTTATAAGAAAATGCCAGAAACTTATATGTTCCGGTACATTGGTTGACAATCTGTTTATAATCAAGACTTACTCCCCAGTTATGCAAAACACAGAAACTAGTAACTCATCACCGAATCATAATAAGAGAAAGGAATCTTCCCCTTTGAATCAGACTTATCTTTGGCACCTGAGACTAGGTCATATCAACCTTAGTAGGATTCAAAGGTTGGTCAAGAGTGGGTCTTTGGACTTACTAGATATTGACAGCTATTCAACCTGTGAGTCCTGCTTGGAGGGTAAGATGACCAAGAGGCCTTTTAAGGCGAAGGGGTATAGGGCCAAAGAGGTTTTAGAGCTGATTCATTCTGACGTGTGTGGGCCTATGTCAGTTCAGGCTAGAGGTGGTTATGAGTATTTCGTGACTTTCACGGATGATTACTCTAGATATGGATACATATACCTGATGCGCCACAAGTCTGAATGCTTTGGCAAGTTCAGAGAATTCAAGGCAGAGGTGGAGAACCATCTGGGTAAGAGTATCAAGTCACTGCGGTCTGATCGCGGTGGCGAATACCTCTCTAGTGAATTTAGGACCTATTTGTCAGAGGAGGGTATTCAGACCCAGTTGTCTGCACCTGGCACACCCCAGCAGAATGGTGTAGCAGAGAGGAGGAACAGGACTCTTATGGAGATGGTTAGATCGATGATGAGTTACAGTGAGTTGCCTACCTCGTTTTGGGGTTATGCCTTAGAGACAGCATGTTTTATCCTCAACCTTATGCCATATAAGTCTGTGCCTACGACCCCAGTAGAGTTGTGGGGTGGGCGTAAGCCTACTCTGAGACATCTCAGGATTTGGGGTTGTCCAGCACATGTGCTCGAGGCAGATGCAGGCAAGTTAGAGGCGAGATCTAAGGTTATGCTGTTTGTAGGCTACCCCAAAGGAACGAGAGGTGGTTTATTTTATAGTCCTCAGGATCAGAAGGTGGTGGTCAGCACCAATGCCAGATTTCTTGAGGAGGACTATATTTTAGATCACAAGTCAAGTAGCAAGGTAGTATTGGAAGAGCTTAGAAGTCAGTCCACTATTCCAGATGCACACGTACAGGAAGACACACCACAGGAAATTGCACGCACTATCACAGATGATGCTCTTACACAGGCTGCGCCTCGTCGTAGTGGGAGGGCTGTGAGACAGCCCGAGAGGTACATGGGTTTGGGTGAGTCTTCAGACTTTATCCCTGGTGCTCATGAACCAGACCCAGTTAACTACAATGAGGCTCTCCAGGATAAAGATGCAGATTCTTGGCAGAGAGCGATGATTGCTGAGATGGGTTCTATGGACTCAAATCAAGTCTGGGAGCTGGTAGACCTTCCTGATGGGTTTAGGCCTATTGGGTGCAAATGGGTCTACAAGCGAAAGAGAGGATCTAACGGGAGGGTTGAGACCTTCAAGGCTAGGCTTGTGGCGAAGGGGTATACTCAGAAAGAAGGGATCGATTATGAGGAGACCTTTTCCCCTGTAGCTATGCTTAAGTCGATCCGGATTCTCTTGGCCATAGCTGCTCATATGGATTATGAGATATGGCAGATGGACGTCAAGACAGCTTTCCTTAATGGAAGTCTTGAGGAGACCATCTTTATGCAGCAACCAGAGGGCTTCATTGTTAAGGGCCAAGAGCACAAGGTATGCAGGCTTAGGAGATCCATTTATGGACTTAAGCAAGCATCCAGATCTTGGAACATTCGTTTTGATGAGGTTATCCAGTCCTATGGATTCACTCAGTCTCCGGATGAGCAGTGTGTTTATTGCAGGCGTGATGGTGAGATAGTGGTGTTCCTCGTACTTTATGTAGATGACATTCTTCTTATTGGCAACAGTAAGAAGGTGTTGTCAGACGTAAAGGCATGGCTGTCCAGGCAATTCGATATGAAGGATTTGGGAGAGGCTGGACATATCCTTGGGATCAAGTTTATTCGAGATCGTAGGAGACGTTCTCTGACTCTCTCACAGGCATCCTACATAGACACGATTCTGGCCCGTTTTAACATGCAGAACTCCAAGAAGGGTTCACTACCTTTCAGGCATGGAGTGCATTTGTTTAAGGAGCAGTGTCCTAAGACTGCTGAGGAGATAGATGCCATGAAGGCGGTACCCTATGCTTCTGCAGTGGGTAGCCTCATGTATGCTATGTTGTGCACGAGGCCTGATATTTGCTTTGCCGTTGGCATGGTTAGCAGATATCAGAGTAACCCTGGGAAGGCTCACTGGGAGGCAGTAAAATGCATTCTCAAGTACTTGCACAGGACGAGAGATTATGTCCTAGTTTATAGAGCGCAGGAGCTTGTACCATTGGGTTACACAGATTCGGACTTTCAAGGAGATATGGACAAGAGTAAGTCTACCTATGGGTTTGTGTTTACTCTGGGAGGTGGAGCCATAGTATGGAAGAGTGTCAAGCAGAAATGCGTGGCGGACTCTACCATGGAGGCCGAGTACGTTGCCGCTTCAGAGGCAGCGAAAGAGGCTGTATGGCTCAGGAGCTTCCTGATGCACTTGGATGTGGTTCCAGAGTTGCCTATGTCTATCACAGTTTATTGTGATAACAATGGTGCAGTTGCTAACTCAAGGGAACCACGAGCCCATAAGGCGAGTAAACACATAGAGCGCAAGTACCACCTGATACGAGAGATCGTAAAGAGGGGAGACGTGATCGTGGCCAAGATAGCTTCAGAGGACAACCTTGCAGATCCTTTCACCAAACCATTGACCCCAAAGGTCTTTGAGAGGCCTGTGGAGGGCATGGGAGTCAGATTCTTGAGAGAGCCATGTCAGTGAGCTTAAAGGTGTTTTTGAGATTTCATTATGACAACAGTGTAATAGCGGGTTGGACAGTTTTTGTACTTCTTAGCATAGCTTTGAGTATTAGTGAGAGATTGTTAGTTTTGAATACAGAAGAGCTATGGCTTGTATCAAAAACTAATATCCACAGATGACATATCATTTTGTTTCAGTATAAATCTGTTCCTTTATATCATAGAACTAGATAACGGGGTGTCGACAAACACGGTAGATACCGTTATTGGTTAAAGTATTGATATATAAAAAGTATGCTCGTAACCGAGATAGTCTGAACATACTATCGGTATAGGTTATTGTGTGGTTTGGAAATTGGTTTATCTAGACTAGTTTAAATCACACAGATATGCCCGGGGCATATTGAGCACGACCAGTTTGGATAGAATTGACTTGTACTGATTGGCGTAGTCAATTCGGTCCTAGTATTCCGTCTCTCAATCCCGAGATTGGGACGGGCGTGAGGGTTGGGTGTCGTATGCTTTGATTTGCCAAAGAGTGAGGTCAATTGAGGCCAATACCTCGGTAAGTTGGGTATGCGGTGTTTAGCTTCTTACGTGCCGTTGCTAGTCGGAGGAATCCACGTACCGGTTCGCCGGGTTGATGGTGCTCCCGAGATGAGCTCGTAAGGTTATTATACTAAACCTGGCCAGTGAACTTTATGTTCGGTATAATAAAAGGTCGAGTGGTACTAATCTCGGAAACCAAGAAGTCGATGAATTAATTTGTCAGTAAATTGATAAATCGACGAGCACTAGATCTTTAATGTGGGGAGATAGAAGAAATAATAATGGCGCGATGTAAAGTCGTTTTCGAGCGGTAGTTCCATAATTGGTTCGTTAGTGGTACGACCGATTATGTGTTTGACTAATCGACAAGGTAAATTAATTAATCCGAAGGGTTTAATTAAATTTGATCGACGAAGTGAATTTAGAAATTAATTCTATTTTGAATTAATTAATTCTAAGGGTTCGATTAAATTAAATTAACAAAGTGGATTAAATAAATTAATTTAAAAGGGTCGATTGGAGTTGATTAGTCGGGAAGACTTAGCGGTCAACGAAAGTCAAATTTTAAGGCCTAACTCGAGAGCCCATTAGGTCTCCAATCGAGCTACTACAAATACAACATAATGGGCAGCCAAAACATTAAGAAACTTGACACCCAAGAAAAGGGTAGTGAGAGAAAGTCTAGCTTAAAGTGAGAAATTCTTCATCTTCGAATTCTCTCCTCGAAGTCAGCTAGGATCTTTCTTCTTCGATTAAAACTTTGCCCAGTTATTATTTAGAAAACCCGCTGCCCAGTTTTTTGCTGTGTGAATTTCCGCTGGATTTTATTTTCGAAGCAGCAGTTTTTTTTTCCTCTCGCTGCAGCAGTTTTTTGTCCAGGGCGCGACAGGTTGTGCGCTGCGATCAGCGACTTGGTGCCCAGAACCAGATCGCCGACCTTGATCTCTTCCTCCTAAGGTTGGTGATCGGTCGGCTGAACTGTCCAGATCGGGACTGGGTTGCTGTCCGTGTATAGTCCGCCAGGATTTAATCGGAGTTCAAGTACAGCAAAAGGGATTAGGGTTTTCTGGGCAGAAATTGAAGTTTTCTTGCGAAGCAAGTTTCTGGATTTTTGTTCGATTGCTCGTGGGTAACTCCGTAGAAGATAGCCCACACTATCTCGGAGTTAGTATTGTAGAATCGATCGGATTTCTTGTGGAAATCGCAGCAGATTTTATTTGGTATTCTTTAATCGAGGGACTTCGCATCAAAAGGTAGAATCTTTAACTTCCGCTTTTATTAAAGATTCGATTTTTAGTGTCCCGATTAATAAATTAAATAAGTATAAGCCTAGATCCGTTCATGGGTAAACTAATTTGAGCCTGAGCTTGGTCGAAAGCTTCCGATTCTTGAATGCATAGCACGAAAGTGAGGTTTTCGATTTAGCCCGGGCTTGTTCAGTTTTCCTTCAAACATCTACATCCATTCTTGTGAATTTAAACTGATTTTTTCACAAAGGCAGTCTACCACGTCTCACAACAACAAGTACCACGTCTCACAACAACAAGTACCACGTCTCAAAACACTAGAACCACGTCGAAAAATGTCTAAATCTAGCCATGTGAATTTAAACTAATTTTTCCACAAAACATCTCAACTCGTCCCAGAAAAACAAGATCCACGTCCAAAAATGTCTACATCCATTCATGTGAATTTAAACTGATTTTTTTCACAAAGACAGTCCACCACGTATCAGAACAACTAGCACCACGTCTCAAAACACTAGAACCACGTCTAAAAATGTCTAAATCTAGGCATGTGAATTTAAACTGATTTTTTCACAAAACATCTTCACTCGTCTTAGAAAAACTAGAACCACGTCAAAAAACGTCTACATCCATTCCTGTGAATTTAAACTGATTTTTTTCACAAAGACAGTCCACCACATATAAGAACAACTAGCACCACGTCTCAAAACAATAGAACCACGTCCACAAATGTCTATATCCATGCCTGTGAATTTAAACTTATTTTTTCACAAAACATCTCAACTCGCCTCAGAACAACTACACCACGTCCAAAAATGTCTACATCTATTCATGTGAATTTAAACTGATTTTTTTCACAAAGGCAGTCTACCACGTCTTAGAACAACTAGCACCACGTCTCAAACGACTAGCACCAGGTTCAAAAACGTCTACATCCAGACATATGAATTCAAAACTTATTTTTTCACAAAACATCTCACCTCGTCTCTGAACAATTAGCACGACGTCCAAAAACGTCTACATCAATTCATGTGAATTTAAACTAATTTTTTTCACAAAGTCAGTCTACCACGTCTCAGAACAACTAGTACCACCTCTCAAAACACTAGAACCATGTCCAAAAAACGTCTACATCCAGACATGTGAATTTAAACTGATTTTTTCACAAAATATCTCAACTCGTCTCATAATAACTAGCACTACGTCCAAAACATCTACATCCATTCTTGAGAATTTAAACTGATTATTTTCACAAAGGCAGTCTACCACGTTTCACAACAATAAGCACCACGTCTCAAAACACTAGAACCACGTCTAAAAATGTCTAAATCTGGGCATGTGAATTTAAACGAATTTTTTAACAAAACATCTCAACTCGTCTCAGAAAAACTAGAATCACGTCCAAAAACGTCTACATCCATTCATGTGAATTTAAACTGATTTTTTTCACAAAATCAGTCTACCACGTCTCAGAACAACTAGTACCACGTCTCAAAACACTAGAACCATGTCCAGAAAATGTCTACATCCAGACATGTGAATTTAAACTGATTTTTTCACAAAATATCTCAACTCGTCTCAGAATAACTAGCACTACGTCCAAAAACAGCTACATCCATTCTTGTGAATTTATACTGATTTTTTCACAAAGGCAGTCTACCACGTCTCACAACAACAAGTTCCACGTCTCAAAACACTAGAACCACGTCGAAAAATTTCTAAATCTAGCCATGTGAATTTAAACTAATTTTTTCACAAAACATCTCAACTCGTCTCAGAAAAACTAGATCCACGTCCAAAAATGTCTACATCCATTCATGTGAATTTAAACAGATTTTTATCACAAAAACAGTCCACCACGTATCAGAACAACTAGCACCACGTCTCAAAACACTAGAACCACGTCTAAAAATGTCTAAATCGAGGCATGTGAATTTAAACTATTTTTTCACAAAACATCTTAACTCGTTTTAGAAAAACTAGAACCACGTCAAAAAACGTCTACATCCATTCATGTGAATTTAAACTGATTTTTTTCACAAAGGCAGTCTACCACGTCTTAGAACAACTAGCACCACGTCTCAAACAACTAGCACCACGTCCAAAAACGTCTACATCCAGACATATAAATTCAAAACTTATTTTTTCACAAAACATCTCACATCGTCTCTGAACAATTAGCACGACGTCCAAAAACGTCTACATCAATTCATGTGAATTTAAACTGATTTTTTTCACAAAGTCAGTCTACCACGTCTCAGAACAACTAGTACCACCTCTCAAAACACTAGAACCATGTCCAAAAAACGTCTACATCCAGACATGTGAATTTAAACTAATTTTTTCACAAAATATCTCAACTCGTCTCAGAATAACTAGCACTACGTCCAAAAACAACTACATCCAATCTTGTGAATTTAATATGATTTTTTCACAAAGGCAGTCTACCACGTCTCACAACAACAAGTACCACATCTCAAAACACTAGAACCACGTCGAAAAATGTCTAAATCTAGCCATGTGAATTTAAACTAATTTTTTTCACAAAACATCTCAACTCGTCTCAGAAAAACTAGATCCACGTCTAAAAATGTCTACATCCATTCAGGTAAATTTAAACTGATTTTTATCACAAAAACAGTCCACCACGTATCAGAACAACTAGCACCACGTCTCAAAACAATAGAACCACATATAAAAATGTCTAAATCGAGGCATGTGAATTTAAACTGATTTTTTCACTAAACATCTTAACTCGTTTTATAAAAACTATAACCACGTCAAAAAACGTCTACATCCATTCATGTGAATTTAAATTGATTTTTTTACATAGACAGTCCACCACGTCTCAGAACAACTAGCACCACGTCTCAAAACACTAGAACCACGTCCACAAATATCTATATCCATGCCTGTGAATTTAAACTTATTTTTTTACAAAACATCTCAACTCGTCTCAGAACAACTACACCACGTCCAAAAATGTGTACATCTATTCATGTGAATTTAAACTGATTTTTTTCACAAAGGCAGTCTACCACGTCTTAGAACAACTAGCACCACGTCTCAAACAACTAGTACCACGTCCAAAAACGTCTACATCCACACATATGAATTCAAAACTTATTTTTTCACAAAACATCTCACCTCGTCTCTGAACAATTAGCACGACGTCCAAAAACGTCAACATCAATTCATGTGATTTTAAACCGATTTTTTTCACAAAGTCAGTCTACCACGTCTCATAACAACTAGTACCACGTCTCAAAACACTAGAACCATGTCCAAAAAAGTCTACATCCTGACATTTGAATTTAAACTGATTTTTTCACAAAATATCTCAACTCGTCTCAGAATAACTAGCACTACGTCCAAAAACGTCTACATCCATTCATGTGAATTTAAACTGATTTTTTTTTTTCACAAAGACAATCCACCACGTCTCAGAACAACTAGCACCACGTCTCAAAACACTAGAACCACGTCCACAAATGTCTATATCCATGCCTATGAATTTAAACTTATTTTTTCACAACACATCTCATCTCGTCTCAGAACAACTACACCACGTCCAAAAATATCTACATCCATTCATGTGAATTTAAACTGATTTTTTTCACAAAGTCAGTCTACCACGTCTCAGAAGAACTAGTACCACGTCTCAAAACACTAAACCACGTCAAAAAAAATTCTACTTCCAGACATGTGAATTTAAACTGATTTTTTCACAAAACATCTCAACTCGTCTCAGAATAACTAGCACTACGTCCAAAAACATCTACATCCATTCTTGTGAATTTAAACTAATTTTTTCACAAAGGTAGTCTACCACGTCTCACAACAACAAGTACCACGTCTCAAAACACTAGAACCACGTCGAAAAATGTCTAAATCTAGCCATGTGAATTTAAACTAATTTTTTCACCAAACATCTCAACTCGTCTCAGAAAAACTAGAACCACGTCCAAAAATGTCTACATCTATTCTTGTGAATTTAAACTGATTTTTTTCACAAAGACAATCCACCACGTATCAGAACAACTAGCACCATGTCTCAAAACACTAGAACCACGTCTAAAAATGTCTAAATCTAGGCATGTGAATTTAAACTGATTTTTTCACAAAACATCTTAACTCATCTTGGAAAAACTAGAACCACGTCAAAAAACGTCTACATCCATTCATGTGAATTTAAACTGATTTTTTTCACAAAGACAGTCCACCACGTATCAGAACAACTAGCACCACGTCTCAAAACACTAGAACCACGTCTAAAAATGTCTAAATCTAGGCATGTGAATTTAAACTGATTTTTTCACAAAACATCTTAACTCGTCTTGGAAAAACTAGAACCACGTCAAAAAACGTCTACATCCATTCATGTGAATTTAAACTGATTTTTTTCACAAAGACAGTCCACCACGTCTCAGAACAACATTACGTCATAAACAACTAGCACCACGTCCAAAAACGTCTACATCCAAACATGTGAATTTAAACTGATTTTTTCCCAAAACGTCTGAACTCGTCTCAGAACAACTAGCACCACGTCCAAAAACGTCTGAGGTGGACCGAAATGTGCATAATCTCTTATCTAAGGGTTTTTATAAGATAAAACAAATAAAACGGCTATACAATTCTGATAAATGATCATGATCTCATATCTAAGAGTTGTCTTGATCTCATATCTAAGAGTTGTAATGAGATAAAAAAATAAAATGACCACTAAACTTTTAGAAGTGTTCATGATCTCTGATCTAAGAGTGTTGTGAAGATAAAATAATTAAAATTATCATATAACTCTTAGAAATGTTCAGGATCTTGTAAGTATTTGTTGTAATAAGATAAAACAAATAAAATAGCCATACAACTATTAGAAAGAGTTTTTTGCAGAAATTATACCATGTACCATGCGTGTGAATTTAAACTGATTTTTTTTCACAAAGACAGTCCACCACGTATCTGAACAACTAGCACCACGTCTGAAAACACTAGAACCACGTCCAAAAACGTCTACACCCATGCATTTGAATTTAAATAGATTTTTTCACAAAACGTCTCAACTCGTCTCAGAACAACTAGAACCACGTCCAAAAAATGACTACATCCATTCATGTGAGATTAAACTGATTTTTTCACAAAGATAGTCTACCACGTCTAAGAACAACTAGCACCACGTCTCAAAACACTAGAACCACGTCCAAAACCGTCTACAACCATGCATGTGAATTTAAACTGATTTGTTCACAAAACATCGGAACTCGTCTCAGAACATCTAGCACCATGTCCAAAAATGTCTACATCTATTAAAGTGAATTTAAACTGATTTTGTTCACAAACACAGTATACCACGTCTCAGAAGAATTAGCACCATGTCTTAAAACACTTGAACCTTGACCAAAAACGTGTATATCCAGACAGGTGAATTTAATTTGATTTTTTCACAAAACATCTCAACTCGTCATAGAAAAATTAGAACCACTTCCAAAAACGTCTACATCCATTCATGTGAATTTAAACTGATTTTTTTCACAAAGACAGTCCACTACGTCTGAGAACAACTAGCACCACGTCTCGTCTCAAAACAACTACACCACGTCCAAAAATATCTACATCCATTCATGTGAATTTAAACTGATTTTTTTCACAAAGACAGTCTACCACGTCTCAGAAAAGCTAGCATCACGTCTCAAACAACTAGCACCACGTCCAAAAATGTCTACATCCAGACATATGAATTTGAACTTATTTTTTCACAAAACATCTCAACTCGTCTCTGAACAATTAGAACCACGTCCAAAAACGTATACATCCATTCATGTGAATTTAAACTTTTTTTTTTCACAAAGTCAGTCTACCACGTCTCAGAACATTAGAACCATGTCCAAAAAAGTCTACATCCAGGCATTTGAATTTAAACAGATTTTTTCACAAAACATCTCAACTCGTCTCAGAATAACTAACACTACGTCCAAAAATGTCTACAACTATTCATGTGAATTTAAACTGATTTTTATTCCCAAAAGCAGTCTACCACGTCTGACAACAAGAAGCACCACGTCTCAAAACACTACAACCACGTCTAGGCATGTGAATTTAAGCTAATTTTTTCACAAAACATCTCAACTCGGCTTAGAAAAACAAGAACCACGTCCAAAAACTTCTACATCCATTGATGTGAAGTTAAACTGATTTTTTTCACAAAGACAGTCCACCACGTTTCAGAACAACTAACACCACGTCTCAAAACACTAGAACCACGTCCACGAATGTCTATTCCCATGCATGTGAATTTAAACTGATTTTTTTACAAAACATCTCAACTCGTCTCAGAACAACTGCACCACGTCCAAAAATGTCTACATCCATTCATGTGAATTTAAAATGATTTTTTCACAAAGATAGTCTACCACGTCTAAGAACAACTAGCACCACGTCTCAAAACATTAGAACCACGACCAAAACCGTCTACAACCATGCATGTGAATTTAAACAGATTTTTTCACAAAACCTCTCAACTCGTCTCAGAACATCTAGCACCATGTCCAAAAATGTCTACATCCATTCACGTGAATTTAAACTGATTTTTTTCACAAAGGCAGTCTACCACGTCTTAGAACAACTAGCACCACGTCGCAAACAACTAGCACCACGTCCAAAAACGTCTACATACGGACATATGAATTCAAAACTTATTTTTTCACAAAACATCTCACCTCGTCTCTAAACAATTAGCATTACGTCCAAAAACATCTACATCAATTCCTGTGAATTTAAACTGATTTTTTTCACAAAGGCAGTCTACCACGTCTCAAAACACTAGAACCACGTTTAAAAATGTCTAAATCTAGGCATGTGAATTTAAACTAATTTTTTAACAAAACATCTCAACTCGTCTCAGAAAAACTAGAACCACGTCCAAAAACATCTACATCCATTCATGTGAATTTAAACTGATTTTTTTCACAAAGACAGTACACCACGTCTCAGAATAACTATCACCACGTCTTAAACAACTAGCACCACGTCCAAAAACGACTACATCCAAACATGTGAATTTAAGCTAATTTTTTCACAAAACATCTCAACTTGTCTTAGAAAAACCAGAACCACGTCCAAAAACATCTACATCCATTCATGTGAAGTTAAACTGATTTTTTTCACAAAGACAGTCCACCGCGTTTTAGAACAACTAGCACCATGTCTCAAAACACTAGAACCACGTCCACAAATGTCTATTCCCATGCATGTGAATTTAAACTGATTTTTTCACAAAACATCTCAACTCGTCTCAGAACAACTACACCACGTCCAAAAATGTCTACATCCATTCATGTGAATTTAAACTGATTTTTTCACAAAGATAGTCTACCCCGTCTAAGAACAACTAGCACCACGTCTCAAAACATTAGAACCACGACCAAAACCATCTACAACCATGCATGTGAATTTAAACTGATTTTTTCACAAAACCTCTCAACTCGTCTCAGAACATCTAGCACCATGTCCAAAAATGTCTACATCCATTCACGTGAATTTAAACTGATTTTTTTCACAAACACAGTCTACCACGTCTCAGAACAATTAGCACCATGTCGTAAAAGACTTGAACCTTGTCCAAAAACGTCTATATCCCGACATGTGAATTTAAATTGATTTTTTTACAAAACATCTCAACTCATCTTAGAAAAACTAGAACCACGTCCAAAAACGTCTACATCCATTCATGTAAATTTAATTTGATTTTTTTCACAAAGTCAGTCTACCACGTCTCAGAACAACTAGTATCACGTCTCAAAACACTAGAACCACGTCCAAAAAATTTCTACATCCAGACATGTGAATTTAAACTGATTTTTTCACAAAACATCTCAACTCGTCTCAGAATAGCTAGCACTACCTCCAAAAACATCTACATCCATTCTTGTAAATTTAAACTGATTTTTTCACAAAGGCAGTCTACCACGTCTCACAACAGCAAGTACCACGTCTCAAAACACTAGAACCACGTCAAAAAATGTCTACATCCAGACATATGAATTCAAAACTTATTTTTTCACAAAACATCTCACCTCGTCTCAGAACAACTGCACCACGTCCAAAAATGTCTGCATCTATTCATGTGAATTTAAACTGATTTTTTTCACAAAGGCAGTCTACCACGTCTTAGAACAACTAGCACCACGTCTCAAACAACTAGCACCAGGTCCAAAAACGTCTACATCCAGGCATATGAATTCAAAACTTATTTTTTCACAAAACATCTCACCTCGTCTCTGAACAATTAGCACGACGTCCAAAAATGTCTACATCAATTCATGTGAATTTAAACTGATTTTTTTCACAAAGTCAGTCTACCACGTCTCAGAACAACTAGTACCACGTCTCAAAACACTAGAACCATGTCCAAAAAACGTCTACATCCAGACATGTGAATTTAAACAGATTTTTTCCCAAAATATCTCAACTCGTCTCAGAATAACTAGCACTACGTCCAAAAACATCTACATCCAATCTTGTGAATTTAAACTTATTTTTTAACATAGGCAGTCTACCACGTCTCACAACAACAAGTACCACGTCTCAAAACCCTAGAACCACGTCAAAAAATGTCTAAATATAGCCATGTGAATTTAAACTGATTTTTTTACAAAACATCTCAACTCGTTTTAGAAAAACTAGAACCAAGTCAAAAAACGTCTACATCCATTCATGTGAATTTAAACTGATTTTTTTCACAAAGACAGTCCACCACGTCTCAGAACAACTAGCACCACGTCTCAAAACACTAGAACCACGTCCACAAATGTCTATATCCATGCCTGTGAATTTAAACTTATTTTTTCACAAAACATCTCAACTCGTCTCAGAACAACTACACCACGTCCAAAAATGTCTACATCTATTCATGTGAATTTAAACTGATTTTTTTCACAAAGGCAGTCTACCACGTCTTAGAACAACTAGCACCACGTCTCAAACAACTAGCACCAGGTCCAAAAACGTCTACATCCAGGCATATGAATTCAAAACTTATTTTTTCACAAAACATCTCACCTCGTCTCTGAACAATTAGCACGACGTCCAAAAATGTCTACATCAATTCATGTGAATTTAAACTGATTTTTTTCACAAAGTCAGTCTACCACGTCTCAGAACAACTAGTATCACGTCTCAAAACACTAGAACCATGTCCAAAAAACGCCTACATCCAGACATGTGAATTTAAACTGATTTTTTCACAAAATATCTCAACTCGTCTCAGAATAACTAGCACTATGTCCAAAAACATCTACATCCATTCTTGTGAATTTAAACTGATTTTTTCACAAAGGCAGTCTACCACGTCTCACAACAACAAGTACCACGTCTCAAAACACTAGAACCAAGTCAAAAAATGTCTAAATCTTGCCATGTGAATTTAAACTGATTTTTTTACAAAACATCTCAAGTCATCTTAGAAAAACTAGAACCACGTCCAAAAACGTCTACATCCATTCATGTGAATTTAAACTGATTTTTTTTTCACAAAGACAGACCACCACATATCAGAACAACTAGATCAACGTCTCACAACACTAGAACCACGTCTAAAAATGTCTAAATCTAGGCATGTGAATTTAAACTGATTTTTTCACCAAACATCTTAACTCGTCTTGGAAAAACTAGAACCACGTCAAAAAACGTCTACATCCATTCATGTGAATTTAAACTGATTTTTATCACAAAGACAGTCCACCACGTCTCAGAACAACTATCACCACGTCATAAACAACTAGCACCACGTCCAAAAACGTCTACATCCAAACATGTGAATTTAAACTAATTTTTTCCCAAAACGTCTGAACTCGTCTCAGAACAACTAGCACCACGTCCAAAAACTTCTACATCCATTCATGTGAAGTTAAACTGATTTTTTTCACAAAGACAGTCCACCGCGTTTCAGAACAACTAGCACCATGTCTCAAAACACTAGAACTACGTCCACAAATGTCTATTCCCATGCATGTGAATTTAAACTGATTTTTTCACAAAACATCTCAACTCGTCTCAGAACAACTACACCACGTCCAAAAATGTCTACATCCATTCATGTGAATTTAAACTGATTTTTTCACAAAGATAGTCTACCCCGTCTAAGAACAACTAGCACCACGTCTCAAAACATTATAACCACGACCAAAACCATCTACAACCATGCATGTGAATTTAAACTGATTTTTTCACAAAACCTCTCAACTCGTCTCAGAACATCTACCACCATGTCCAAAAATGTCTACATCCATTCACGTGAATTTAAACTGATTTTTTTCACAAACACAGTCTACCACGTCTCAGAAAAATTAGCACCATGTCGTAAAACACTTGAACCTTGTCCAAAAACGTCTATATCCAGACATGTGAATTTAAACTGATTTTTTTACAACACATCTCAACTCATCTTAGAAAAACTAGAACCACGTCCAAAAACGTCTACATCCATTCATGTGAATTTAATTTGATTTTTTTCACAAAGTCAGTCTACCACGTCTCATAACAACTAGTATCACGTCTCAAAACACTAGAACCACGTCCAAAAAATTTCTACATCCAGACATGTGAATTTAAACTGATTTTTTCACAAAACATCTCAACTCGTCTCAGAATAACTAGCACTACGTCCAAAAACATCTACATCCATTCTTGTAAATTTAAACTGATTTTTTCACAAAGGCAGTCTACCACGTCTCACAACAACAAGTACCACGTCTCAAAACACTAGAACCACGTCAAAAAATGTCTACATCCAGACATATGAATTCAAAACTTAGTTTTTCACAAAACATCTCACCTCGTCTCAGAACAACTACACCATGTCCAAAAATGTCTGCATCTATTCGTGTGAATTTAAACTGATTTTTTTCCCAAAGGCAGTCTACCACGTCTTAGAACAACTAGCACCACGTCTCAAAGAACTAGCACCACGTCCAAAAACGTCTACATCCAGACATATGAATTCAAAACTTATTTTTTCACAAAACATATCACCTCGTCTCTGAACAATTAGCACGACGTCCAAAAATGTCTACATCAATTCATGTGAATTTAAACTGATTTTTTTCACAAAGTCAGTCTACCACGTCTCAGAACAACTAGTACCACGTCTCAAAACACTAGAACCATGTCCAAAAAACGTCTACATCCAAACATGTGAATTTAAACAGATTTTTTCACAAAATATCTCAACTCGTCTCAGAATAACTAGCACTACATCCAAAAACATCTACATCCAATCTTGTGAATTTAAACTGATTTTTTAACAAAGGCAGTCTACCACGTCTCACAACAACAAGTACCACGTCTCAAAACCCTAGAACCACGTCAAAAAATGTCTAAATATAGCCATGTGAATTTAAACTGATTTTTTTACAAAACATCTCAACTCATTTTAGAAAAACTAGAACCACGTCAAAAAACGTCTACATCCATTCATGTGAATTTAAACTGATTTTTTTCACAAAGACAGTCCACCACGTCTCAGAACAACTAGCACCACGTCCTAAAACACTAGAACCACGTCCACAAATGTCTATATCCATGCCTGTGAATTTAAACTTATTTTTTCACAAAACATCTCAACTCGTCTCAGAACAACTACACCACGTCCAAAAATGTCTACATCTATTCATGTGAATTTAAACTGATTTTTTCACAAAGGCAGTCTACCACGTCTTAGAACAACTAGCACCACGTCTCAAACAACTAGCACCAGGTCCAAAAACGTCTACATCCAGGCATATGAATTCAAAACTTATTTTTTCACAAAACATCTCACCTCGTCTCTGAACAATTAGCACGACGTCCAAAAATGTCTACATCAATTCATGTGAATTTAAACTGAATTTTTTCACAAAGTCAGTCTACCACGTCTCAGAACAACTAGTATCACGTCTCAAAACACTAGAACCATGTCCAAAAAACGCCTACATCCAGACATGTGAATTTAAACTGATTTTTTCACAAAATATCTCAACTCGTCTCAGAATAACTAGCACTACGTCCAAAAACATCTACATCCATTCTTGTGAATTTAAACTGATTTTTTCACAAAGACAGTCTACCACGTCTCACAACAACAAGTACCACGTCTCAAAACACTAGAACCACGTCAAAAAATGTCTAAATCTATCCATGTGAATTTAAACTGATTTTTTTACAAAACATCTCAACTCATCTTAGAAAAACTAGAACCACGTCCAAAAACGTCTACATCCATTGATGTGAATTCAAACTGATTTTTTTTCACAAAGACAGACCACCACATATCAGAACAACTAGATCCACGTCTCACAACACTAGAACCACGTCTAAAAATGTCTAAATCTAGGCATGTGAATTTAAACTGATTTTTTCACAAAACATCTTAACTCGTATTGGAAAAACTAGAACCACGTCAAAAAACGTCTACATCCATTCATGTGAATTTAAACTGATTTTTTTCACAAAGACAGTCCACCACGTCTCAGAACAACTATCACCACGTCATAAACAACTAGCACCATGTCCAAAAATGTCTACATCCAAACATGTGAATTTAAACTGATTTTTTCCCAAAACGTCTGAACTCGTCTCAGAACAACTAGCACCACGTCCAAAAATGTCTGAGGTGGACCGAAATGTGCATAATCTCTTATCTAAGGGTTTTGATAAGATAAAACAAATAAAACTACTAATTTTTTAACAAAACATCTCAAATCGTCTCAGAACAACTAGAACCACGTCCAAAAAGTCTACATTCATGTGAATTTAAACTGATTTTTGAACAAACATAGTCTACCACGTCTCAGAACAACTAGTACCACATCTCAAAACACTAGAACCACGTCCAAAAGCGTCTACATATAGACATGTGAATTTAAACTGATTTTTTTTCACAAGGACAGTCTACCATGTCTCAAATAACTAGCACCACATCTCAAACAACTAGAACCACGTCTCAAACAACTAGCACCATGTCTCAGCCGAGTCATGAGCTGAGCTCGAGTTCGACAATTATTTGCCGAGCTAAGCTCGAGACTGAGTAAGGGAGCTCACCGAACTTGAGCTCGGGCTCGAGCTCCATTTCTCATTACCAAGCGGAGTACGAGTAGGGCCCTGTGATTTATTAGAAGGTAATTTTATTTTATCTCTTTCTGTGATTAATACATTAGGTTGAAAATGAGGAAATGAATAACTGTCAGGAAATTTTTGACTATGCCTAGGTAAAGATTTAATATCTACTGATAAAGAGTCTAATTGTTTAGTTATATGATGTAATACTACATTTGAATAATTATGCTGCATATGTAATTTTTTTATGTCTTCCATCTTAACATATTCATCATTATCTTTGCCAGTTTTAAATGGAGATGCAGTTAATTCACCATGAGCTATATCTATCTTCAATGTATTTAAAGGAGGATAAGTCTGTGCTAATATTGTTCCATCCCCTAGTTTCCATTTTTTTGCTAGATTCATTTGTACATTAATGTGAGATATGTATACACATTTTTTATATCTAGTTTGGTGAAATAATATTCTAACCATGTATAGAAATTAAATTGAGTATTATGCCTCTTTACATCCATTATCCATTCTCTTTGTAATATATCCTGATATTGAGAGTTTAATTGTTGATACCCTTTTCTTTGCTCTAAATACTCGTCATCCTCTCAATCCTCTTTTAATTGATCAAAATTTACAGTGGTAACTTTAGTAATAATATTAATATCTCCCTACATCTGAGAGGCTGTTGGTGATAAGGGTGGAGAGTGATAAGAATTTATTTCTGGGATTGGATTTTTATGATAAACTTGAGTCTTTGTAAAATTGTTTGCGAAATCCTCATGACTAGACGTAGATTTTCTATAAGGTTGGAAAGGAATGTCGCCTAAGCCATAAGTATTTTGTCTAAAAGAATTAAACCTAACTAATACTGTACCATCCTCTATTTCTATTATCTGCGAGACTTCCCTAGCTTTCAATATTCCTACATGATTGTTGATTCTCAACCTGAAATTCTTCTGGTATTGTTATTTCATTCCCTTTTAATCTTTTGGGAATATAAGTTTTTGAGTGTTCATCATCTATGTGTAATAAGATAGTTTCTTCTTTAACTGTTAGATACATTCTAAATTTAGGATTCAACTGACTACTCATTAATTTATAATAAATTCTATACATTACTACAAATTGTTCAGTTAATTTTTCAAATTCATCTCCTTGTATGTGAATATCTAAAATAAGGGAATTCAATATTAATGGATCTGTCAACGATACCGAGAAATTAGGAGCACAATTAAAAATAATGGACCATTACAAATATTAGTATGAATTAATGCTAACAAAGAAGTCTTGTATTTTTTTAAATCTCTTATCTCTTAATGCTATATAAACGGAAGTATCTACACCAATATGAAATAAAGGTTTTATGGCAATCTGAATTAATCCAAAATAAACAAATCTGTATCCTTTATCCAAATAATTCTTTATGGAAATATTAGACAATAATGATGAAGAATGAAATTTTTCTTGAATATTCAATGTTTCTTCATGTGGTTTAATACTGAAAGCAGTTTTAAAATCCAAAAATCCTATCTTATAAATTGTCTCTATATTCTTTTCTGAAATAGACCAATCACTAAAACTACTATGAATAATTTCTTCTTTGCTTTGAACAATCGTTTTAGTATTACTATTATTATTCGGGATTTTTCTTAGTATATTAGCCATAATGATACACTTAAAATGTTAACATGACTATTGTATTATTGTGGGAATAGTGGGAGACTTCACCGAGAACACCGAGCACTGACTTTACTATAAGGCTTACCAACGGACTTATGAGCTTACAACCACTTTACCAAACACCAATATTATTATGATAATGTTACTATTAAAGTATAGGAAATGGCTCTAATACCAAAATCATACAACAAATAAATGAAATAGAAGAGGATTTATTAGAGGAACAACCACATGATATCAGCAGAATAAGAAGAAATCCCAGATATCAAAATAGGAATAATTGGAAAAAGCAGAAACAAAACTTATTATCCTAGATAAACACCACCAGATATTCAGTATAAAGAAATGGCCAAATTTAGATCTAACAGTTATGATGGAAACTCACTAACTAATTGGAATATATATGCAAGAAGTGAGTATGAAATTTTGAATACATTACAAGAAATTGGAATGGCAAAAACAGCATATAGATTGAAAAATATGTCAGAAAAGGATGCATGTCTTTTAGTTATCACTGGATTTACAGGTTAGTTAAAATATTGGTGGGATAATTCTTTAAGTTTTTAAGATAAAATGTCTATAGTGGATCATATGAGATCATAAGAGGATGCAGAAGGAAATATTAAGAATACAAATGATTCTTGTGATTTTTTTATTTATACAATAGCTATGCATTTTGTTGGAAATCCTAACGAAGCATTAACTTCTTCAAAGATTTTTTTTACTAATTTAAGATGTCAAAGTTTATCTAATTTTCGATGGTATAAGGATATGTTTCTAACTCATGTCTTAAACAGACATGATAGTAATTCTCCAATATGGAAAGAAAAATTTGTTTCAGGATTGCCTAACTTATTTTCTTAGAAGGTTATGACGAATCTACAAAAAGAGATGGGTACAGAATCAATAAATTTTAATGACATGACTTATGGGCAATTGTTTGCCTTTGTCAAGAAAGAAGCTTTAACAACATTGAAGGATTTAAAATTTCAGGCTAAATATGGAAGTGAAAGAAGAGAATTAGGATCATTTTGTGAAGCTTTTGGAATAACTAGAATAAAAGCTCCTTCTACAGCTTCTAAACAGAAAAGACTAGCTTATAGAAAAAATAAACCACAGAAATATGAACCACAGAAATATGAGGATACTAAGAAATATTACAAAAATAAAAGGTATAAAATGAATTATAATAAGAAGAATATTATTTGTTATAAATGTGGAAAAAAAGGGCACAAAGCTAATACCTGCCAAAGCAAGAAAATGATTAATGACATATTAGATAAATTTGCTGAATTAGCTTTAGATTTAAAAGAAAACTAGCAAATGAGATTTCTTTGATCCAAGAAAATTCAGATGATTTTAATGATGATTTTTACAGTATTTCTAAATCAAGTTCAGTAGAACCAGAATGTAATTGTAATTCTGTTAATATGATTAGGATTAATCCTCAGAATAGTAATAAAGACCAGAAACATATTTTATTTGATTTAATTCAAGAATTACCCTCATAATTGCAAGCCACTTATTTACTTAAGTTAAAGTATTTTATATTAATAGAGGAAAAAGATATAGTTAAAATTATAGAACCATTTAGTATTTCTAAAATATTACATACTTACTCTACTGATAATACATTTAGGAAGAGTACTACAAAAGATTTACAGACTGAAATCAGTCAACTAAAAAATCAGAAACAATAACTAAGAGAACATGTTTCAATAATTGATTCAAAAAATTTGGAATTAGAAACTAAAATAGCTATTCTTAAATCAAGTACATCAAAAGGGAAAAACATAGTAGAAGATATGACACCACCAGAATGTAACCACTCGGAATTTCAGTTAGCAGAGATATCATTATCAGATAAACAACCACAGGATTCTCAATTTGTTTCTGTGTTAGAGACGATGACTTTTCAAAAATGGATAATTTACATTACAATTTCAATAGGGTCTTATCAAACAACTATAACGGCTATGATTGATAGTGGTGTAGATTAAAGTTGTATTAGAGATGGATTGATACCAACATAGTATTATGTGCCAACAAAAGAATTTGTACTCACAGCAAATGGTATGCCATTAAAAGTCAAAGGTAAGTTAGTTAAAACTACCAAATGTAATGAAACATTTTGTTTTAAAAATCATTTTATTGTGGTGGAGGATTTGAATATTCAAGCTATCTTAGGAACTCCTTTTTTGACACAAATTTATCCTTTTTAGGTTGATGAACAAGGAATAGGCACTAAAATAATGGGATCAATAGTTTTCTTTAGCTTTCTATCTCTAGTAAAATGAAAAGAAATATTAACATTACAAAATAACTCTATTTACCAAAATATTTATACTATTAATATAATCTCAAAAAATATCAATTTTCTAAAACAAGAAAAAAGTTATGTTAGAATTGAGGAACAATTACAAGATATAGGATTACAAGAGAAAATAAAGAATTTAGAGGAACGAATAAGAAAATAAGTATGCTCAGACATTCCTAATGCTTTTTGGGATAGGAATAAACATTTAGTAAGCTTCCCATATAAAAAGGATTTTAATGAAATAAGCATACCAACTAAGGCTAGACCTATTCAAATGAATTCAGAATTATTGGAGACATGTAAAAAGGAAATTGAAGGATTAATAAATAAAGGATTAATTAATCCATCTAAATCTCTTTGGAGTTGTGCAGCATTTTATGTTCAAAAGCAAGCAGAGAAAGAAAACGGAGTCCCCAGATTGGTAATAAATTATAAACCTCTTAATAAAGTATTACAATAGATTAGATACCCTATTCCTAATAAAAGAGATTTATTAAAACGGATTTATAATGCAAAAGTATTCTCAAAATTTGATATGAAATCAGGATTTTGGCAGATACAAATTGACCCCAAGGATAGATATCAAACAGCTTTTACAATTCCAATTGGTCATTATGAGTGGAATGTTATGCCTTTTGGATTAAAAAATGCCCCTTCAGAATTCCATAAAATAATGAATGACATATTAAACCCTCACACCAATTTCTCAATAGTATACATTGATGATGTTTTAATTTTTTTGGAATCAATGGAACAACATTTTAAACATTTACATATATTTTTAAATATAATTAAGAAAAATGGATTAGTGGTCTCTGTTGCAAAGATTAAGTTATTTCAGACAAAGATTAGATTTCTGGGTCATAATATATACAAAGAGACACTTATCCCTATACAAAGATCTTTAGAATTTACAGGAAGATTTCTGAATGAAATAAAAGATAAAACTCAATTACAAAGGTTCTTACGATGTTTAAATTATATTTCTAATTTTTTCCCCAAACTAAGAGAATTATGTGCTCCTTTATATAAAAGATTACAAAAGAATCCACCTGCATGGACAGAAAAACATACTGCAATAGTAAGATTATTAAAACAAAGAATAAAAACTTTACCACTTATTACTATTCCACACCTTCAGGCATTTATGATTGTAGAAACGAATGCATCTGATAGAGGTTATGATGGCATTCGAAAACAAAAATTTCCATCTGAGTCAAAAGATCATTTGGTAAGATATCATTCAGGATTATGGCTTGATCTCAGAAGAATTATTCTATAGTTAAAAAAGAATTTTTATCTACTGTTCTTTGCATTTCTAAATTTCAAGATGATCTTATAAACAAAAAGTTTCTTTTAAAAGTATATTGCAAACCTGTCAAAGATGTTTTACAAAAGGATGTAAAGAATTTAGTTTCAAAACAAATATTTGCAAGATGATAGGCAATTATATTAGTACTTGATTTTGATATTGAACATATCAAAGGAGATTATAATTCTTTACCTGATTTCTTAACCAGAGAATTTTTGAAAGGTTCAAAGGATGAGTTCCCAGGCCACAAAGAATAAGACCCTTACAGTCAAAGACTTCATAAAAAATCAAACAGTTTCGTCTACTTCTAACCGCTTTCAGTCTCTTCAGGATTTTTCTCCTCTTACTTATGTTCAAGCTGCCTCAAATCCCTCCGTAAGATTACAACAATCCCCTCCACAAAAGTCCAGTATTCACTTTCCTTATCCTTCTGGTCAACCAGTACTTACCCCTCGACCACAGAATCCAATCCACAGTAATCAATCTCAATAACCATTTAACCCTAATCTACCAAGTTATGCAACTAAATCTCATGTGGAACACTTAACTCTCACTCGATACCATGACCCATTAGAATATCAAGATTTGTTAGGATATGAATTTAATATGTTTCAAGATAGACCATATTGGATCTATCTGAACCAACAAAGGATTTGCGGTTCTATCAGTACATTCTTGTACATTCAGGATCGGTGGATATTCACCATACTATGGATACACCAACCAATTCAGTCATTATGTATTCCAAGGCTGTTATCCAAAAAATCTTAATCCAATGGCATTGAATAGATTTGATAGGATCAGCAGCGGGCAAAGTTCATTTTGGAGGCTCTTATGATCCTCCAGGATATTCGTATGAGGATTACAAAGAAGCATGGTTTAAAGGATTTCTTTTTCGACCCTTCAATCACTCTTGGTTCTACACAATTCATAAAACACTTTGAACAGACTTCAACAGTATTCCTTTATGGTTTTATGAATGGTTGTAGTATTATGGAGCTACTGAAGAAGTTTATCCCACTGATGCCAAGAAAGCTTGGCAATTATTCAGTGGAAAGAAAGATTCTGCTATTACAGAATTTGGCAAGTTAATTTATTTCCACTTCAAGCTCAAGCTTCTATGGATCCTCTGTTGGAATTTTAAATTTACTCAGTATTTTTTTGAAGCATATGCCTCTCTCTCTCGTCTGCGAATTTAAGATAAAATGGTGGATTTCACTTAAGGTAAACAAGGATACTGTACAGGTTTATTTTGAGGAACAAAAGTTAATCCACAAGAATTCAATACCATTTGGTAAAGTCCCAGTACAGTCATCAGCTTAGACTCCTGTGAAAAAAAAAAGTATTCAGTACAGGAAATGGTCAGGTCACACAACCTGCCTCGGCCCTATCTTTAAACTAAAAACTTCACCAGGAGAATGAATTTCTTGATTACCAAGAATTCTTGGAGTTTAAAAAGTTCAAAGAAAAATCTAGTAGTTTTAAAGGAGCTTCTAGCCAAGGATCATCTTCTGACCCTGTGGAATCCAATTTAGTACTGGAACATTTTGAGTTCTAAGGATTAAAAAAAAAAAATTACCCGGATAAGCTTGATGAAAAGCTTAAAGAACGAGGATTCCCTATGCCTGACAAAAAGAAGAATTGTACCAGTCAGGTTTTAAACAGAGAAATTGGTATGAAAATAGTTTAAAAAGGATTACAAAATCAATTATCATACAACAGACTATGGAAAGATGAAGACGGACTTTTTAACAGGACAAGAATTAATTCATTACAAATTAATGAGGATGGACAGCTGTCTATAGTTCAGCTTTGCTTTTATCTAATGTATCCAGAGCATAATTTTACATTGGATGAATTTTCGTCAGGTAATGAAGATGAGGATTACTTCGATACAGATTACTTGGATACGAAATATTGGTTCTCTGATTAGATTTAACCTCACTAGATACATCTTCCAATATGTTCCAGCTGGATTGCACTTTTGACTTTAAGGAATTTATCAACTTTATGTCAGGATCAACATTAAAGACAACCCATGTGACTAAAAAGATGAAGCACTAAGAATACTTTATGTCAGGATCAGCACTAAAGAAGACCCATAAAAAGGCATCTATTTTCAACTTTGTAATAGTGTTCGATAGTGGTGGACCATAGCCATAAGAAGGCATCTATTTTCAACTTTGTAATAGTGTTCGATAGTGGTGGACCATAGTCTGGACCATCAATATCTTAGCATAGTAGGATTTGGATTCTATAAAGTAGAAGGTAAGTTAGAAGGATAGGCATAACTTTTCCACAATTCTTTTGACTACCACTCTTAAGCTCTCTAGACACTCTTTTGTATAAGCACTTTTTTAAGAATATTTTTGAAAATAATATCAGAATTCTAAGGATTATATCTCGGTGTTTATAATTATCTTCTACATCATCAACACTCTATCATCCAGCTTTCAGGATTTCTTTTCTTAAGGTGGCTTTTGTCTACAATATCTGTAAGTTGATTTTAATCTGTTAGTTAATCTTATTATCATTGTTAATCTCAAAAAAATCAATTTTCAAAAATAAGAAAAAAGTTATGTTAGAATTGAGGATTAACTACAAGATTCAAGATTACTGTTAGTTTTGAGAAAAGCTATGGCTTGTATCAAAAACTAATATCCACAGATGACATATCATTTTGTTTCAGTATAAATTTGTTCCTTTATATCATAGAACTAGATAACGGGGTGTGGACAGACACAGTAGATACCGTTATTGGTTAAAGTATTGATATATAAAAAGTATGCTCGTAACCGAGATAGTATGAACATACTATCGGTATAGGTTATTGTGTGGTTTGGAAATTAGTTTATCTAAACTAGTTTAAATCACACAGATATGCCCGGGGCATATTGAGCACGATCAGTTTGGATAGAATTAACTTATACTGATCGGCGTAGTCAATTCGGTCCTCGTATTCCGTCTCTCAATCCCGAGATTGGGATGGGCGTGAGGGTTGGATATCGTGTGCTTTGATTTGCCAAAGAGTGAGGTCAATTGAGGCCAATACCTCGGTAAGTTGGGTATGCGGTGTTTAGCTTCTTACGTGCAGTTGCTAGTCGGAGGAATTCACGTACCGGTTCGCCGAGTTGATGGTGCTCCCGAGATGAGCTCGTAAGGTTATTATACTAAACCCGGCCGGTGAACTTTATGTTCGGTATAATAAAAGGACGAGTGGTACTAATCTCGGAAACCAAGAAGTCGGTGAATTAATTTGTCAGTAAATTGATAAACCGACGAGCGCTAGATCTTTAATGTGGGGAGATAGAATAAAATATAATGGCGCGATGTAAAGTCTTTTTCGAGAGGTAGTTCCATAATTGGTCCGTTAGTGGTACGATCGATTATGCATTTGACTAATCGACAAGGTAAATTAATTAATCCAAAAGGTTTAATTAATATTTAATCGACAAAGTGAATTTAGAAATTAATTCTATTTTGAATTAATTAATTCTAAGGGTTCGATTAAATTAAATTAACAAAGTGGATTAAATAAATTAATTTAAATGGGTCGATTGGAGTTGATTAGTCGGGAAGACTTAGCGGTGAATGAAAGTCAAATTTTAAGGCCTAACTCGAGAGCCCATTAGGTCTCCTTAGAAGCTCCTTATAAATACAACTTATTGGGCAAGAAAGAAAATAAGAAACTTGACACCCAAGTAAAGGGTAGTGAGAGAAAGTATAGTCTAGAGTGAGAACTTTGTCTTCCTCGTCAAGTTTTCGCTCGAAGTTGACTAGGATAGCTTTCTTCTTCGAAAAGAAACTCAGCCCGTGTTTTATTCTTCAAAGTCGCCAGCTTTCTTCATCAGCACGGCAGGATTTTCTCACTGGGTTTTTACAGCAGATCGGCTGTTCTTGCCGCCAGGATCTGCAGCAGATTTCAGATGACTGTTCACCTCCTCGGGGTGCTGAGCCGGCAGCAGTTGTGTCGATCTCTTGGAAACTTGGTGATCCACAATTGTTGTTGTACAGATCGCGGCTGGGGTAGGGAATTGGCTTGTCCGAAATCCTGATTAGAGTAGCTAGGCTAGCGGCTAGTTCTTTGGTTGCTCCGGGCAGTTTTTTTTTAGTTTCTTGCAAAGCAAGTTTCTTGGGTTTTCTTCGTATTGCCGTGGGTAACTCAGTAGACGATAGCCCACACTATTTCGGAGTTCGTATCGGAGTTATTCTTCGGATTCTTTGTGGATTTCGCATAAAAGAATTAGTTTTTCTTTAGGCAAGGGACTTCGCTTCAAAAGGTATAATCTTTAAATTTCGCTTTAATTAAAGATTTAATTTTTGTTTCCCGATTAATAAATTAAATAAGTATAAACTAAGATCCGTTCATGGGTAAACTAATTTGAGCCTGAGCTTAGTTGAAAGCTTCCGATTCTGGAATGCATTGCACGAAAGTGAGGTTTTCGATTTAGCCCGAGCTTGTTCAGTTTTCCTTCAAATTGGTATCAGAGCGTTGGTTTCGGTCTTATACTTGTTTGATTTATTACACGGCTTTATTTTGGCATTATTATTTTTGTCAAAATGCTTAAACAGGTGGTTATTGATTTCCCGGCTATTATGGTAGAAATTTGATTTTCATTCATAAACCCCGGGACATGTCCGGGCTTGTTTTATTTTTTAATGGAAATTTCTGTAATAGTAATAACCACGAGCTGGAAGCCGTGTAGGATTAGAAAAATCTTGTAGTAGGATTTGATCTAATCATGTCGTCTTCAAATTCCTAGAAAAATGCCTTTGTATATAGGAATTTATGTACTATGACGAAGACGTTATTTTGGGTAACTTATATTCGCGGGTTTTGGTTTATCGTAATTTTGGGTCATTCCTAATTACGTAGTAAATCGAGAAAACCCGAGCGAATCGAGAGGAATCCAAATAACGAGTGGGAGCGACAAGACGGGAAGTGTCACCGAGGCGTCAGAGAAATAAACGATAGAGAAGGCCATAATAGTTGGGAAATTTTATTTTTTAATTTCCCGTATTTATGACTTTTCATTGATTGTGTGTTTTTCGTTTTATTTTGCATGAACGAAAACCAAACCAAAATGTTTTTAAAAGGTAATGTCCAATTAACTAAGGTAGATTATTCGCATATTAAAACTCCAACGGTTTTATGGGTGCGAATATCCATAGTTAAGATATTGCATGTTAAAACGTAAAAATCCTCAAACTAATTACATTTGCGGGTTTTGGTTTAATCATAATTTTGGGTGATTCCTAATTACGTAGAAAACTGAGAAAACCCGGGCGAATCAAAATTAAAAATCTAAGTGGGAGCGGGTTGGTTAATAGCCCCATGGCCTCCATTACGGGTTCATTGGTGATGTGGTTAAACTTGCGTGCTGGCTTAGACCTTCCTCCCTATCGGATGAGTTTTCAATCACAGATATCATCGGAATGAATTTCTAAAGGGATGACTATAGTGAGTTTAATTGGAGAAAGTTGCGACACCCTCGCCATCCGAGGCGCATTAGTATCCTAAGTAACAAACTTAGAAGTCACGTAATGGCATACACTTAGTGTACTGTTTATAGTATCCCTCCCATCGAGGTTACGCTATCTACGTGTACGGCTAAAATTATCGACTATTAATTTCATTGATCATAAGATCGTTGGTCAGATAATGAAATTAATGAACTTCGGTTCTTCTCGAACGAATGTGGGTTAGCGTAGACGTTCACCCATCGTGACCTACGTTAATCCCGGTGTAAGAGATGTCGGTAGAAGATTATATTTGTTTTCTGAGGATTTTTCAATATTTTTGAAAAAGTATACTGAAACTTGTTTGTTTATTTTCAGTTGATATGTCGTTCAACCCGCTAACTGTCATTCTGAACCAAAACAAACTCACCGGTCCAAATTACATTGATTGAAAACGTAACCTGGACATTGTCCTTACCGCTGAGGGTTATAAGTATGTGCTTACTGAGGAGTGTCCCCCTAAGCCCAGCGATGATGCCACCCCTGAGCAGCGAGAGCCATATACGAGGTGGCAGAAGGCTGATGAGATGACCCGGTGCTACATCTTGGCTTCTATGTCGAGTGTACTATAGCACCAGCATCAGTTGTTTACCTCAGCCTATGATATGATACTCAACCTCAAGGAGATGTTTGGACATCAGGGCAGGGCAGCCAAGCAGTCAGCTATGAGGAAACTCATGAATGCTAAGATGGCTGAGGGCACTTCAGTGAGAGATCACGTACTGGACATGATTGGTTGCATCAATGAGATCGAGGTATTGGGAGGTGACATTGATGGGAATACCCAGGTCGATATCATTCTCCAGAGCTTGCCTCCCAGTTTGAGCAGTTTAATTTGAACTATAATATGGGGAATCTCTCATATTCACTTTCTGAGCTCATGACTTCATTGGTGTCAGCTGAGGGCCTATTCGCTGAGAAGAAGCAAGCCTTTGCTACTGTTGGTCCCTCAGGTTCCTCCGCTGGGCCCAAAACTAGGAAGCAAAAGAGGAAGAGAGGCCAGAAAGCATGAGCTGATCATGGACCCAAGGCAGGCATTGCCAAGAAGCACAAGCCGAAAGGCAAATGCTTCAGATGTGGCAAAGCAAGACATTGGAAGAAGGACTGCCCAAAGCCTCGAGGTATTTGTAAATTCTCCCTAGTCACTGAGACATGTTTAGTGGCGATTCCCACGGATACTTGGTGTGTGGATTCAGGAGCCACTGATCACGTTTGTAATTCTTTGCAGGGGTTCCAAGTGACCCGGCTACTTAGAGAGGGAGAGTTGCAGGTCTGCCTTGGGGATACTACCAGAGTTTTTGTGGCTACAGTGGGAGTTATGAGTCTTTATTTTTCAGACTCTATTTTACACTTAAAGGATTGTCTTTATGTACCTAGTTTTCGAAAGAACTTGCTTTCGGTTTCGAGACTTGTTTTGGATGGTTATAAGTGTGCATTTTCTGATGGTTCAGTTTTTATTAGAAAATGCCAGAAACTTATATGTTCCGGTACATTGGTTGACAATTTGTTTTTAATTAAGACTTACTCCCCAGCTATGCAAAACACAGAAACTAGTAGCTCATCACCGAATCATAATAAGAGAAAAAAGTCTTCCCCTTTGAATCAGATTTATCTTTGGCACCTGAAACTCGGTCACATTAACCTTAGTAGGATTCAAAGGTTGGTCAATAATGGGTCTTTGGACTTACTAGATATTGACAGCTATTCGACCTGTGAGTCCTGCTTGGAGGGTAAAATGACCAAGAGGCCTTTCAAGGCAAAGGGGTATAGGGCCAATGAGGTTTTAGAGCTGATTCATTCTGACGTGTGTGGGCCTATGTCAGTTCAGGCTAGAGGTGGTTATGAGTATTTTGTGACTTTCACGGATGGTTACTCTAGATATGGATACATATACCTGATACGCCACAAGTCTGAATGCTTTGGCAAGTTCAGAGAATTCAAGGCAGAGGTGGAGAACCATCTGGGTAAGAGTATCAAGTCACTGCGGTCTGATCGCGGTGGCGAATACCTCTCTAGTGAATTTAGGACCTATTTGTCAAAGAAGGGTATTCAGACCCAGTTGTCTACACCTGGCACACCCCAGCAGAATGGTGTAGCTGAGAGGAGGAACAGGACTCTTATGGAGATGGTTAGATCGATAATGAGTTACAGTGAGTTGCCTATCTCGTTTTGGGGTTATGCCTTGGATACAGCATGTTTTATCCTCAACCTTGTGCCATCTAAGTCTGTGCCTACGACCCCAGTAGAGTTGTGGAGTGGGCGAAAGCCTAGTCTGAGACATCTCGGGATTTGGGGTTGTCCAGCACATGTGCTCGAGGCAGATGCAGGCAAGTTAGAGGTGAGATCTAAGGTAATGCTGTTTATAGGCTACCCCAAAGGAACGAGAGGTGGTCTATTTTATAGTCCTCAGGATCAGAAGGTGGTGGTCAGTACCAATGCCAGATTTTTTAAGGAGCACTATATTTTAGATCACAAGTCAAGCAGCAAGGTAGTATTGGAAGAGCTTAGAAGTCAGTCCACTATTCCAGATGCACACGTACAGGAAGACACACCACAAAAAACTGCACACACTATCACAGATGATGCTCTTACACAGGCTGTGCCTCGTCGTAGTGGGAGGGTTGTGAGACAGCCCGAGAGGTACATGGGTTTGGGTGAGTCTTCGGACTTTATCCCTGACGCTCATGAACCAGACCCAGTTAACTACAATGAGGCTCTCCAGGATAAATATGCAGATTCTTGGCAGAGAGCGATGATTATTGAGATGGGTTTTATGGACTCAAATCAAGTCTGGGAGCTGGTAGACCTTCCTGATGGGTTTAGGCCTATTGGGTGCAAATGGGTTTACAAGCGAAAGAGAGGATCTGACGGGAGGGTTGAGACCTTCAAGGCTAGGCTTGTGGCGAAGGGGTAAACTCAGAAAGAAGGGATCAATTATGAGGAGACCTTTTCCCCGGTAGCTATGCTTAAGTCAATCCGGATTCTCTTGGCCGTAGCTGCTCATATGGATTACGAGATTTGGTAGATGGACGTCAAGACAGCTTTCCTTAATGGAAGTCTTGAGGAGACCATCTTTATGCAGCAACCAGAGGGCTTCATTGTTAAAGGCCAAGAGCACAAGGTATGCAGGCTAAGGAGGTCCATTTATGGACTTAAGCAAGTATCCAGATCTTGGAACATCCGTTTTGATGAGGTTATTCAGTCCTATGGATTCACTCAGTCTCCGGATGAGCAATGTGTTTATTGCAGGCGTGATGGTGATGTGGTGGTGTTTCTCGTACTTTACGTAGATGACATTCTTCTTATTGACAACAGTAAGAAGGTGTTGTCAAACGTAAAGGCATGGTTGTCCAGGTAATTCGATATGAAGGATTTGGGAGAGGCTGGACATATTCCTGGGATTAAGATTATTCGAGATCGTAGGAGACTTCTCTGACTCTCTCAGGCATCCTACATAGATACGATTCTGGCCCGTTTTAACATGCAGAACTCCAAAAAGGGTTCACTACCTTTCAGGCATGGAGTGCATTTGTCTAAGAAGCAGTGTCCCAAGACTGCTGAGGAGATAGATGCCATGAAGGCAGAACCCTATGCTTCTGCAGTGGGTAGCCTCATGTATGCTATGTTGTGCACGAGGCCTGATATTTGCTTTGCCTATGGCATGGTTAGCAGATATCAGAGTAACCCTGGGAAGGCTCACTGGGAGGCAGTAAAATGCATTCTCAAGTACTTGTGCAGGACGAGAGATTATGTCCTGGTTTATAGAGCGCAGGAGCTTGTACCATTGGGTTACACAGATTCGGACTTTCAAGGAGATTTGGACAAGAGTAAGTCTACCTCTGGGTTTGTGTTTACTCTATGAGGTGGAGCTATAGTATAGAAGAGTCTCAAACAGAAATGCGTGGCGGACTCTACCATGGAGACCGAGTACGTTGCCGCTTCAGAGGTAGCGAAAGAGGTTGTATGGCTTAGGAGCTTCCTGATAGACTTAGATGTGGTTTCTGAGTTGCCTAGGTCTATCACAGTTTATTATGATAACAATGGTGCAGTTGCTAACTCGAGGGAACCACGAGCCCATAAGGAAAGTAAACACATAGAGCGCACGTACCACCTGATACGAGAGATCGAAAAGAGATGAGACGTGATCGTGGCCAAGATAGCTTCAGAGGACAACCTTGCAGATCCTTTCACCAAGCCATTGACCCCAAAGGTCTTTGAGAGGCATGTGGAGAGCATGGGAGTCAGATTCTTGAGAGAGCCATGTGAGTGAGCTTAAAGGTGTTCTGGAGATTTCATTATGACAGCAGTGTAATAGCGGGTTGGACAGTTTTTGTACTTCTTAGCATAGCTTTGAGTATTAGTGGGAGATTGTTAGTTTTGAATAGAGATGCTATGGCTTGTATCAAAAACTAATATCCACAGATGACATATCATTTTGTTTCAGTATAAATTTGTTCCTTTATATCATAGAACTAGATAACGGGGTGTGGGCAGACACAGTAGATACCGTTATTGGTTAAAGTATTGATATATAAAAAGTATGCTCGTAATCGAGATAGTCTGAACATACTATCGGTATAGGATATTGTGTGGTTTGGAAATTAGTTTATCTAAACTTGTTTAAATCACACAGATATGCCCGGGGCATATTGAGCACGACCAGTTTGGATAGAATTGACTTATACTGATCGGCGTAGTCAATTCGGTCCTAGTATTCCGTCTCTCAATCTCGAGATTGGGACGGGCGTGAGGGTTGGATATCGTGTGCTTTGATTTGCCAAAGAGTGAGGTCAATTGAGGCCAATACCTCGATAAGTTGGGTATGCGGTGTTTAGCTTATTACGTGCCGTTGCTAGTCAGAGGAATCCACGTACCGGTTCGCCGGGTTGATGGTGCTCCCGAGATGAGCTCGTAAGGTTATTATACTAAACCCGGCCGGTGAACTTTATGTTCGGTATAATAAAGGGACGAGTGGTACTAATCTCGGAAACCAAGAAGTCGGTGAATTAATTTCTCAGTAAATTGATAAACCGACGAGCGCTAGATCTTTAATGTGGGGAGATAGAATAAAATATAATGGCGCAATGTAAAGTCGTTTTCTTGTGGTAGTTCCATAATTGGTCCGTTAGTTATACGATCGATTATGCATTTGACTAATCGACAAGGTAAATTAATTAATCCAAAAGGTTTAATTAATATTTAATCGACAAAGTGAATTTAGAAATTAATTCTATTTTGAATTAATTAATTCTAAGGGTTCGATTAAATTAAATTAACAAAGTGGATTAAATAAATTAATTTAAATGGGTCGATTGGAGTTGATTAGTAGGGAAGACTTAGCGGTCAACGAAAGTCAAATTTTAAGGCCTAACTCGAGAGCCCATTAGGTCTCCTTAGAAGCTCCTTATAAATACAACTTATTGGGCAAGAAAGAAAATAAGAAACTTGACACCCAAGTAAAGGGTAGTGAGAGAAAGTCTAGTCTAGAGTGAGAACTTTGTCTTCCTCATCAAGTTTTAGCTCGATGTTGACTAGGATAGCTTTCTTCTTCGAAAATAAACTCAGCCCATGATGGATTAAGAGCAGCCCGTGTTTTATTCTTCAAAGCCGCCAGCTTTCTTCATCAGCACGGCAGGATTTTCTCGCTGGGTTTTTACAGCAGATCGGCTGTTCTTGCCGCCAGGATCTGCAGCAGATTTCCGGCGACTGTTCACCTCCTCGGCGTGCTGAGCCGGCAGCAGTTGTGTCGATCTCTTGGAAACTTAGTGATCCACAATTGTTTCTGTACAGATCGCGGCTGGGGTAGGGAATTGGTTGTCCAAAATCCTGATTGGAGTAGCTAGGCTAGTGGCTAGTTCTTTGGTTGCTCCGAGCAGTTTTTTTGAGTTTCTTGCGAAGCAATGTTTCTTGGGTTTTCTTCGTATTGCCGTGGGTAACTCCGTAGATGATAGGCCACACTATTTCGGAGTTCGTATCGGAGTTATTCTTCGGATTCTTTGTGGATTTCGCATAAAAGAATTGGTTTTTCTTTAGGCAAGGGACTTCGCTTCAAAAGGTATAATCTTTAAATTCTGCTTGAATTAAAGATTTAATTTTTGTGTCCTGATTAATAAATTAAATAAGTATATGCTAAGATCCGTTCATGGGTAAACTAATTTGAGCCTGAGCTTAGTCGAAAGCTTCCGATTCTGGAATGCATTGCACGAAAGTGAGGTTTTCGATTTAGCCCGGGCTTGTTCAGTTTTCCTTCAAATACAAGAGAAAAAAGAATTTAGAGGAACGAATAAGAAAAGAAGTATGCTCAGACATTCCTAATACTTTTTGTGATAGGAAGAAACATTTAGTAAGCTTGTCATATGAAAAGGATTTTAATGAAAGAAGCGTACCAACTAAGGCTAGACCTATACAAATGAATTCAGAATTATTGGAGACATGTAAAAAGGAAATTGAAGGATTAATAAATAAAGGATTAATTATGCCATCTAAATCTCCTTGGAGTTGTGCAGCATTTTTGTTCAAAAGCAAGCAGAGAAAGAAAGGGGAGTCCCCAGATTGGTAATAAATTATAAACCTCTTAATAAAGTATTACAATGGATTAGATACCCTATTCCTAATAAAAGAGATTTATTAAAACGGATTTATAATGCAAAAGTATTCTCAAAATTTGATATGAAATCAGGATTTTGGCAGATACAAATTAACCCCAAGGATAGATATCAAAGAGCTTTTACAGTTCTATTTGGTCATTATGAGTGGAATGTTATGCCTTTTGGATTAAAAAGCGCCTATTCAGAATTCTAGAAATAATGAATGACATATTAAACCCTCACACTAATTTCTCAATAGTAAACATTGACGATGTTTTAATTTTTTGGGAATCAAAAGAATAACATTTTAAACATTTACATATATTTTTAAATATAATTAAGAAAAATTGATTAGTGGTCTCTACCACAAAGATTAAGCTATTTCAGACAAATATTAGATTTCTGGGTTATAATATATACAAATGGACACTTATCCCTATACAAAGATCTTTAGAATTTACAGGAAGAGTTCCAGATGAAATAAAAGATAAAACTCAATTACAAAGGTTCTTAGGATGTTTAAATTATATTTCTGATTTTTTCCCCAAACTAAGAGAATAATGTGCTCCTGTATATAAAAGGTTACAAAAGAATCCACCTGCATGGATAGAAAAACATACTGCAATAGTAAGATTATTAAAACAAAGGATAAAAACTTTACCACTTATTACTATTCCACACCCTCAGGCATTTATGATTGTAGAAACGGATGCATATGATATAGTTTATGGTGGCATTCTAAAACAAAGATTACCGTCGGAGTCAAAAGATCAATCGGTAAGATATCATTCAGGATTATGGCTTGGACCTCAGAAGAATTGTTCTACACTTAAAAAAGAAATTTTATCTATTGTTCTTTGCATTTCTAAATTTCAAGATGATCTTATAAACAAAAAGTTTATTTTAAAAGTAGATTGCAAACAGGCCAAAGATGTTTTACAAAAGGATGTAAAGAATTTAGTTTCAAAACAAATATTTGCAAGATGGCACGCAATTTTATCAGTATTTGATTTTAATATTGACATATCAAAGGAGATTCTAATTCTTTACCTGTTTTCTTAACCAGAGAATTTTTGACAGGTTCAAAGGATGAGTTCACAGCCCACAAAGAATAAGACCATTACGGTCAAAGACTTCATGAAAAATCAAACAGTTCCGTCTACTTTTAACCGCTTTCAGTCCCTTCAGGATTTTCCACCTCTTACTTTTGGTCAAGCTTCCTCAAATCCCTCAGCAAGATTACAACAATCCCCGTCATAAAAGTCCAGTATTCACTTTCCTTATCCTTCTGGTCAACCAGTCCTTACCCCTCAACCACAGAATCCAGCCCACAGTAATCAATCCCCACAACCATTCAACTCTCACCATGTTATGCAACTAAATCTCATGTGGAAAACTTAACTCTCACCCTACACCATGACCTATTAGAATATCAAGATTTGTTAGGATATGTATTTGATATGTTTCAAGATAGACAATATTGGATCTCTTCTGCACCACCAAGGATTTGTGGTTCTATCAGTACATTCTTGTACATTCAGGATCGGTGGATATTCACTATATCATGAATACACCAACCAATTTAGTCATTATGTATTCTAAGGTTGATATCCAAAAAATCTTAAATCGGCGGGGATTGGATAGATTTGACAGGATCAGCAGCGGGCAAAGTTCACTTTGGAGGCTCTTATGATCTTCCAGGATAGTCTTATGAGGATTACAAAGAAGCATGGATTTCTTTTCAGACCCTTCAATCACTCTTGGTTCTACACAATTCATAAAACATTTCGGACAAACTTCAACAGTATTACTTTATGGTTTTATTAATGGTGGCAGTATTATGGAGCTACTGAAGATATTGATCCTACTGATGCCAAGAAAGCTTGGCAATTATTCAGTGGAAAGATAGATTCTGCTGTTCCAGAATTTGGCAAGATAATTCAGTTCCACTTCAAGCTCAAGCTTCCATGGATCCTCTGTTGGAATTTTAAATTTACTCAATATTTTTCGAAGCCTATGACACCTTCTCTCGTCCGCGAATTTAAGATAGGTGAATTGCTCTTAAGGTAAATCAGGATACTGTACAGGTTTATTTTGAGGAACAAAAGTTAATCCACAAGAATTCAATACCATTTGGTAAAGTCCCAGTACAATCATCTGCTCAGACTCCTGTGAAAAAAGAAGTATTCAGTACAAGAAAGGGTCAGGTCATCTAACCCACCTCGATCCTATCTTTAAAGCAAAAACTTCACCAGGAGAATGAATTTCTTGAATACCAAGAATTCTTAGAGTTGAAGAAGTTCAAAGAAAAATCTAGTAGTTTCAAAGGAGCTTCTATCCAAGGATCATCTTCCGATCCTGTGGAATCCAATTTAGTACTGGAACATTTTGAGTTATAAGGATTAAAAAAATAATAAAAAATAAAATTTTTTTTACTAATATCTCAATTTTGCAACTGCAGGAATATTACCTGGATAAGCTTGATGAAAAGCATAAAGAACGAGGATTCCCCATGCCTGACAAAAAGAAGAATTGTACCAGTCAGGTCTTGAACAGAGAAATTGGCATGAAAATAGTTGAAAAGGGATTACAGAATCAATTATCATACGACAGACAATGGAAAGATGAAGACGAACTTTTTAATAGAACAAGAATTAATTAATTACCAATTAACGAGGATGGACAGTTGTCTAAACTTCAGCTTTGCTTTTATCCAATGTATCCGAAGCATACTTTTACATTAGATGAATTTTCGTCAGGTAATGAAGATGAGGATTACTTGGATGCAGATTACTTGGATACAGAATATTGGTTCTCTGATTAGATTTAATCTCACTAGATAGATCTCCCAATATGTTCCAGCTGGATGGCACTTTTCACTTGAAGGAATTTATCTACTTTATGTCAGGATCAGCATTAAAGACAACCCATGTGACTAAAAAGACGAAGCACTAATGATACTTTATGCCAGGATCAGCACTAAAGAAGCCCATAAGAAGCATCTATTTTCAACTTTGTAATAGTATCCAATAGTGGTGGACCATAGTTTGGACCATCAATATCTTAGCATAGTAGGATTTGGGTTCTATAAATTAGAATGTAAGTTAGAAGGATAGGCAGAACTTTTCCATAACTCTTTCAACTACTACTCTTAAGCTCTCTAGACACTCTTTCGTATTAGCACTTTTTGAAGAATATTTTTGAAAATAATATCAGAATTCTAAGGATTATATCTCGGTATTTATAATTATCTTCTACATCATCAACACTCTATCATCCAGCTTTCGGGATTTCTTTTCTTCAGGTGGCTTTTGTCTATAAGATCTGTAAGTTGATTTTAATCTGTTAGTTAATCTTATTATCATTGTTATCCTGGGTTGATTTTGGTATCAGAGCCATTTCCTATACTTTAATAGTAACATTATCATAGTAATATTGGTGCTTGGTAAAGTGGTTGTAAGCTGATAAGTCCATTGGTAAGCTTTGTAGTACAGTCAGTGCTCGGTGTTCCCGGTGAAGTCTCCCACTGTTCCCACAATAATACAATGGTCATGTTAACATTTTAAGTGTATCATAATGGCTAATATACTAAGAAAAATCCTGCATAATAATAATAAAAATAATAATAATAATAATACCAAAAATATTGTTCAAAGTAAAGAAGAAATTATTCATGGTAGTTTTAGTGATGGGTCTATTCCAGAAGAGAATATAGAGACAATTTATAAGATAGGATCTTTGGATTTTAAAACTGCTTTCAGTATTAAAACACATGAAGAAACATCGAATATTCAAGAAAAATTTCATTCTTCATCATTATTGTCTAATATTTCCATAAAGAATTATTTGGATAAAGGATACAGATTTGTTCATTTCAGATTAATTCAGATTGCCATAAAACCTTTAGTTCATATTGGTGTAGATACTCCCGTTTATGTAGCATTAAGAGATAAAAGATTAAAAAAATACAAGACTTCTTTGTTAGCATTAATTCAGACTAATATTTGTAATGGTCTAATATGTTTTAATTGTGCTCCTAATTTATAGGTATCATTGACAAATCCATTAATATTGAATTCCCTTATTTTAGATATTCACATACAAGGAGATGAATTTAAAAAATTAACTGAACAATTTGTAGCAATGTATAGAATTTATTATAAATTAATGAGTTGTCAGTTGAATCCTAAATTTAGAATGTATCCAACTGTTAAAAAAGAAACTGTCTTATTACAAATAGATGATGAACACTCAAAAACTTATACTCCCAGAAGATTAAAATGGAATGAAATAACAATACAAGAAGAATTTCAAGTTGAGAATCAGCAATCATGTAGGAATATTGAACGTAGGGAAGTCTCACAGATAATAGAAACAGAGGATGGTACGGTATTAGTTAGGTTTAATTCTTTTAGACAAAATACTTTTGTCTTAGGCGACATTCCTTTCCAACCTTATAGAAAATCTACATATAGTCTTGAGGATTTCACAAACAATTTTACAAATACTCAAGTTTATCATAAAAATCCAATTCCAGAAATAAATTCTTATCACTCTCCACCCTTGTCACCAACAGCCTCTCAGATGCAGGGAGATATTAATGTTATTACTAAAGTTACCACTGTAAATTTTGATCAATTAATAAAGGATTTAGAAGATGACGAGTATTTAGAGGAAAGAAATTGGTATCAACAATTAAACTCTAAATATCAGGATATATTACAGAGATAATGGATAACGGATATAAAGAGGCATAATACTCCGTTTAATTTCTATACATGGTTAGAATATTATTTCTCTAAATTGGATATAAAAAATGTGTATACATTATCTCACATTAATGTACAAACAAATCTAGCAAAAAAATGGAAACTGGGGGATAAAACAATAGTAGCACAGACTTATCCTCCTTTAAATACATTGAAGATAGATACAGGTCACAGTGAAGTAATTGCATCTCCATTTAAAATTGGCAAAGATAATGATGAATCTGTTAAGGTGGAAGACATAAAAAAATTACATATGCAGCATAATTATTCAAATGTAGTATTACATCATATAACTAAACAATTAGACTCTTTATCAGTAGATATTAAATCTTTACCTAGGCATAGTCAAAAATTTCCTGACAGATATTCATTTCCTCATTTTCAACCTAATGTATTAATCACAGAAATAGATAAAATAAAATTACCTTCTAATGGATTCCAGACACCTTTAATGGAAAAAATGTCACAAACATTAGAAAAATTAAATTCCAATATGGCTCCTGGTCCTTCAAAAATAAATATGATAGATAAAAAAGTAGATTCTAAGGATAGTTCTAGTAGTAATTATTCTGATAATGAAATCATACAACAAATAAATGAAATAGAAGAGGATTTATTAGAGGAACAACCACATGATATCAGCAGAATAAGAAGAAATCCTAGATATCCAAATAGGAATAATTGGAAAAAAGTAGAAACAAAAACTTATTATCCTAGACCAACACCACCAGATATTCAGAATGAAGAAAGGGCCAAATTTAGATCTAACAGTTATGATGGAAACTCACTAACTAATAGGAATATAGATGGAAAAAGTGAGTATGAAATTTCTAATACATTATAAGAAATTGGAATGGCAAAAACAACATATAGATTGAAAAATATGTCAGAAAAGGATGCATGTCCTTTAATTATCACTGGATTTACATGTCAGTTAAAATATTAGTGGGATAATTCTTTAAGTTTTCAAGATAAAATGCCTATAATGGATCATATGAGATCAGAAGAGGATGCAGAAGGAAAAATATTACGAATACAAATGATTCTTGTGATTTTTTGATTTATACAATAGCTATGCATTTTGTTGGAAATCCTAACGAAGCATTAACTTCTTCAAAAAAATTTTTGACTAATTTAAGACGTGATAGTAATTCTCCAATATGGAAAGAAAATTTTGTTCCATGATTGCCTAACTTATTTTCTCAGAAGGTTATGACGAATCTACAAAAAGATATGGGTACAGAATCAATAAATTTTAATGACATGGCTTATGGGCAATTATTTTCCTTTTGTCAAGAAAGAAGCTTTAACAGCATGGCAGGATTTAAAATTTCAGGCTAAATATGGAAGTGAAAGAAGAGAATTAGGCTCATTTTCTGAAGCTTCTGGAATAACTGGAATAAAAGCTCATTCTACAGCTTCTAAACAGAAAAGACTAGCTTATACAAAAAAGAAACCACAGAAATATGAACCACGACAGTATGAGGATACTAAGAAATATTACAAAAATAAAAAGTATAAAAAGAAGTATAATAAGGAGAATATTATTTGTTATAAATGTGGGAAAAAAGGACACAAAGCTAATACCTGCAAAAGCAAGAAAAGGATTAATGAAATGTTAGACAAATTTGTTGAATTAGATTTAGATTTAAAAGAAAAACTGACAAATGAGATTTATTTAATTCAAGAATATTCAGATGACTATAATGATGACTTTTATAGTATTTTAGGATCAAGTTCAGGAGAACCAGAATGCAGTTGTAATAATTCTGTTAATATGATTAGGATTAATCCTCAGAATAGTAATAAAGATCAAAAACATCTTTTATTTGATTTAATTCGAGAATTACCCTCAGAATTGCAAGCCACTTTTTTACTTAAGTTAAAGGATTTGATATTAACAGAGGAAAAAGATACAGTTAAAATTATAGAACAATTTAGTATTTCTAAAATATTACATACTTACTCTACTGATAATACATTTAGGAAGAATAGTACAAAAGATTTACAGACTGAAATCAATCAATTAAAAAACAGATGCGACAACTAAAAGAAGACGTTTTAAGAATTGATACAAAAAATTTGGAATTAGAAACTAAAATAGCTATTCTTAAATCAAGTACATCAAAAGGGAAAAACATTGTAAAAGATATGACACCACCAGAATGTAACCCCTCAGAATTTTATTTAGCAGAGATATCATTATCATATAAATAACCACAGGATTCTCACTTTGTTTCTGTGTTAGAGACGATTACTTTTCAAAAATGGATAATTTACATTACAATTTCAATAGGGTCTTATCAAACAACTATAATGGCTATGATTGATAGTGGTGCAGATCCAAGTTGTATTAGAGATGGATTGATACCAACAAAGTATTATATGCCAACAAAAGAATCTTTACTCATAGCAAATGGCATGCGATTAAAAGTAAAAGGAAAGTTAGTTAAAACTTCCATATGTATTGAAACATTTTGTTTTAAACATCATTTTATTGTGGTAAAGGATTTGAATATTCAAGCTATCTTAGGAACTCCTTTTTTGACACAAATTTATCCTTTTTAGGTTGATGAACAAGGAATAGGCACTAAAATAACGGGATCAAAAGTTTTCTTTAGGTTTCTATCTCCAGTAAAACAAAAATAATTATTAACATTACAAAATAACTCTATTTACCAAAATATTTATACTATTAATATAATCTAAAAAAAGATCAATTTCCTAAAAGAAGAAAAAAGTTAAGTTAGAATTGAGGAACAATTACAAGATTCAGGATTACAAGAGAAAATAAAGAATTTAGAGGAACGAATAATAAAATAAGTATGCTCAGACATTCTTAACGCTTTTTGGGAGAGGAATAAACATTTAGTAAGCTTCACATATGAAAAGGATTTTAATGAAAGAAGCATACCAACTAAGGATAGACCTATACAAATGAATTCAAAATTATTGGAGACATGTAAAAAGGAAATTCAAGGATTAATAAATAAAGGATTAATTACTAAATCTAAATCTCCTTGGAGTTGTGCAGCATTTTATGTTCAAAAGCAAGCACAAAAAGAAAGGGCAGTCCCCAGATTGGTAATAAATTATAAACCTCTTAATAAAGTATTACAACGAATTAGATACCCTATTCCTAATAAAAGAGATATATTAAAACGGATTTATAATGCAAAAGTATTCTCAAAATTTGATATGAAATCAAGATTTTGGCAGATACAAATTGACCCCAAGCATAGATATAAAATGGCTTTTACAGTTCCATTTGGTCATTATGAGTGGAATGTTATGCCTTTTGGATTAAAAAATGCCCCTTCAGAATTCCAGAAAATAATGAATGACATATTAAACCCTTACACTAATTTGTCAATAGTATACATTGATGATGTTTTAATTTTTCAGAATCAATAGAACAACATTTTAAACATTTACATATATTTTTAAATATAATTAAGAAAAATGGATTAGTGGTCTCTGCTACAAAGATTAAGTTATTTTAGACAAATATTAGATTTCTGGGTCATAATATATACAAAAGGACACTTATCTCTACACAAAGATCTTTAGAATTTAGAGGAGGATTTCCGGATGAAATAAAAGATAAAACTCAATTACAATGGTTCTTAGGATGTTTCAATTATATTTCTGATTTTTTCCCCAAACTAAGAGAATTATGTGCTCCTTTATTTAAAATGTTACAAAAGAATCCACCTGCATGGACAGAAGAACATACTGCAATAGTAAGATTATTAAAACAAAGGATAAAAACTTTACCACTTATTACTATTCCACACCCTCAGGCATTTATGATTGTAGAAACGGATGCATCTGATATAGGTTATGGTGGCATTCTAAAACAAAGATTGCCATTTGAGTCAAAAGATCAATTGCTAAGATGTCATTTGGATTATGGCTTGGACCTCAGAAGAATTATTCTACAGTTAAAAAAGAAATTTTATCTATTGTTCTTTGCATTTCTAAATTTCAAGATGATCTTATAAACAAAAAGTTTCTTTTAAAAGTAGATTACAAACCAGCCAAAGATGTTTTAGAAAAGGATGTAAAGAATTTAGTTTCAAAACAAATATTTGCAAGATGGTAGGCAATTTTATCAGTATTTGATTTTAATATTGAAGATATCAAAGGAGATTATAATTATTTACCTGATTTCTTAACCAGAGAATTTTTGACAGGTTTAAAGAATGAGTTCCCAGCCCACAAAGAATAAGACCCTTACGGTTAAAGACTTCATGAAAAATCAAACAGTTCCTTCTACTTCTAACCGCTTTCAGTCTCTTAAGGATTTTCCACCTCTTACTTATATTCAAGCTGCCTCAAATCCCTCAGTAAGATTACAACAATTCCCTCCACAAAAGTCCGCTTTCCTTATCCTTCTGGTCAGCCAGTATTTACCCATCGACCACAAAATCCAGCCCATAGTAATCAATCTCAACAACCATTCAACCCTAATCCACCATGTTATGCAACTAAATCTCATGTGGAACACTTAACTCTCACTCAACACCATGACCCATTAGTATATCAAGATTTTTCAGGATATGTATTTAATATGTTTCAAGATAGACAATATTGGATCTGTTCTGAACCAACAAAGGATTTGGGGTTCTATCAATACATTCTTGTACATTCAGGATCGGTGGATATTCACCATACCATGGATACACCAACCAATTCAGTCATTATGTATTCTAAGGCTGTTAACTGAAAAATCTTAAACCTGCAGGATTTGATAGATTTGACATGATCAGCAGCGGGCAAAGTTCACTTTGGAGGCTCTTATGATCCTCCAGGATATTCGTATTAGGATTACAAAGAAGCATGGTTTAAAGGATTTCTTTTTAGACCCTTCAATCACTCTTGGTTCTACACAATTCATAAAACACTTCGAACATACTTCAACAGTATTCCTTTATGGTTTTATGAACGGTGGCAGTATTATGGAGCTACTGAAGAAGTTTATCCTACTGATGCCAAGAAAGCTTGGTAATTATTCAGTGGAAAGATAGATTCTGCTATTCTAGAATTTAGCAAGATAATTCAGTTTCACTTCAAACTCAAGCTTCTATGGATCCTCTGTTAGAATTTTAAATTTACTCAGTATTTTCTGAAGCCTATACCACTCTCTCTCGTCCGCGAATTTAAGATAAAATGGTGGATTGCGCTTAAGGTAAACCATTTGAGGAACAAAAGTTAATACACAAGAATTCAATACCATTTGGTAAAATCCCAGTACAATCATCAGCTCAGACTTCTGTGAAAAAAGAAGTATTCAGTACAGGAAAGGGTCAGGTCACCCAACCTGCCTCGGCCCTATCTTTAAAGCAAAAACTGTTAGTTTTGAATACAAAAAAGCTATGGATTGTATCAAAAACTAATATCCACAGATGACATATCATTTTGTTTCAGTATTAAATTCTTCCATTATATCATAGAACTAGATAACGGGGTGTGGAAAGACACAGTAGATACTGTTATTGGTTAAAGTATTGATATATAAAAAGTATGCTCGTAACTGAGATAGTCTGAACATACTATCGGTATAGGTTATCGTGTGGTTTGGAAATTAGTTTATCTGGACTAATTAAATCACACAGATATGCCCGGGACATATTGAGCACAACCAGTTTGGATAGAATTGACTTATACTGATCGGCGTAGTCAATTCGGTCCTAGTATTCAGTCTCTTAATCCCGAGATTGGGACGGGCATGAGAGTTGGATATCTTATGATTTGATTTGCCAAATAGTGCTGTCAATTGAGGCCTATACCTCGGTAAGTTGGGTATGCACTGTTTAGCTTCTTACATGCCATTGCTAGTCAGAGGAATCCGCGTACTGGTTCGCTGCATTGATGGTGCTCCCGAGATGCACTCGTAAGGTTTATTATACTAAACCTGACCAGTGGACTTTATGTCCGGTATAATAAGAAGGTCGAATGGTACTAATCTCAAATACCAAGAAGTCTGTGAATTAGTTTGTCAGTAAATTGATAAACCGACGAGCACTAGATCTTTAATGTGGGGAGATAGAAGAAAATATAGTGGCGCGATATAAAGTCATTTTTGAGCGGTAGTTCCATAGTTAGTCCGATAGTGGTAGGACTACTTATGTATTTGACTAATCGACAAAGTGAATTAATTAATCATAAAGGTTTAATTAATATTTAATTGACAAAGTGGATTAATAAATTAATTCTATATGAATTAATTAATCCTAAGGGTTCGATCAAATGTAAATTAATGAAGTGGGTTAAGAAATTAATTCAAATGGGTCGATTGGAGTTGATTAGTCTAGGGAAGACTAAGCGGTTAATGAAAGTCAAATTAAAAGGACCAACTCAAATGCCCACTAGGTCTCCATTAGAGCTCCCTATAAATAGAAAGCTGAAGGCCAAAGAAACTTAAGAAAATCTTGCAAGACAACTTTGTCTTCCTCGAGTGAGAAAGTTCTAGAGAGAGACTCTTCTTCCTTCTTGGGTTTCTTTAAAAAACGAACTTGGAATCTCACTTCTCCATTTAGGTTAAGTTCAGAGATCAAAATTTTAGATAGCCCATCAATTTTTGAGTTTGCCCACTGCTGGATTTCATTTCTTTTCGCCAGATTCTTCACACTTTTGGCCGAAATTCTGCCCAATTTTTTTTTTTTTGGTGTTGGCCGGATTTTTACTTCTTCACTTTGGCAGTTCGGCAGCTGCTTCTAATCACTCCGGGGTCCTTGAACCAGCTGGATTTGTTTTGATCTCTCCCTTGGGTTGGTGATCCACAATCCTGGTTGTCTAGATCGTGACCGGAGTTGAAGTGGGATCTATTTTATTGGCGAGAAAAGTAGTGGGCAACAGTTTTTTGGGTTAAAAGTTTGATCTTTTGGGCAGATTTAATCGTTTTGAGGGATTTTCTTTGTGGGTTTTCATGGGCTTTGATAGCACTTCCCGTTAGATTATTGTCCACGCAATATTTGCGATTTCTTGGAGTTATCTTTTGGATTTCGGTGGTAATCGCAAGCAAAGATTTGGTTTTTCTTAGGTATAACCTTTAATCCTTCTGCTTTTAATTAAAGGTGTAATCTTTGTGCATTAGATGTCGATTTAGTAAATTAAATAAGTATAAGCCTAGATCAGTTCATGGGAAAATGAATTTGAGCCTGAGCTTTGTCGAAAGCTTCCGATTCTGGAATGCATTGCACGAAAGTGAGGTTTTCGATTTAGCCCAGGCTTGTTCTGTTTTCCTTCAAAATGGTATCAAAGCGAGTGTTTCGACTTTATACTTGTTTGATTTATTACACGGCTTTATTTTGGCATTATTATTTTTGTCAAAATGTTTAAACAGGTGGTTATTAGTTTCCCGACTATTATGGTAGAATTTTATTTTTCATTCATAAACCCTGGGACATGTCCGGGCTCGTATTGTTTTTGAATGAAAATGTCTGTAATAGTAATAAACATGAGCTGGAAGCCTTGTAGGATTAGAAAAATCTTGTAGTAGGATTTGATCTAATCATGTTGTCTTTAAATTCCTAGAAAAATGCCTTTGTATATAGGAATTTATGTATTATGACGAAGACATTATTTTGGGTAACTTATATTAGTGGGTTTTGGTTTCTCGTAATTTTGGGTGATTCCTAATTACGTAGTAAACCGAGAAAACTCGGGCGAATCGAGAGGAATCCAAATAACGAGTGGGAGCGACATGACAGGACGTGTCACCAAGGCGTCAAGGAATCAACGATAGAGAAGGCCATAATAGTCGGGAAATTTTAATTTCTTTAATTTCCCATATTTATGTCTTTTCGTTGATTGTGTGTTTTTCATTTTATTTTGCATGAACGAAAACCAAACCAAAACGTTTTAAAAGTAAAATGCAATTAACTAAGGTAGATTATTCGCATATTAAAACTCCAACGGTTTTATGGGTGCGAATATCCTTTGTTAAGATATTGCATGTTAAAATGGAAAATCCTCAAAGTTAAAAATCTAAGTGGGAGCGGGTTGGTAAATATCCCCATGGTCTCCATTACGAATTCGTATGTGATGTGGGTTAGACCGACGCGTTGGCCAAGGGCCTTCTTCCCTTCGGATAAGTCTTCAACCCCGAGATATCACTAGATTGAATTTCTAAAGGGGTGACTATAGCAAGTTTAATTGGAGAAAGTTGTGACACCCTCGCTAATCGAGGTGCAGTAGTATCCTAAGTAACAAGCTTAGAAGTCACGTAATGGCAAACACTTAGTGTACCATTTGTAGTATTTCTCCTAAGAGGTTACGCAGCTTATTGAGTACGGCTAAAATTATCGACTATTAATTTCATTGATCATAAGATCGTTGGTCAGATAATGGAATTAATGAACTTTGGTTCTTTTAAAACGAATGTGGGTTGGCGTAGACGTTCACCCAATGTGATCTGTGTTATTCCCGGTTTGAGGATATCAATATTTTTGAAAAAGTATACTGAAACTTGACTGTTTATTTTTTCAGTTGTTGATATGTCGTTCAACCCGTTAGCTGTCATTTTGAATCAGAACAAACTTACCGGTCCAAATTACATTGACTGGAAACGTAACCTGGACATTGTCCTTACCGCTGAGGGTTAGAAGTATGTACTGTTGGATCGTGTTTAGGCATTTAATTCTAAATTAAATGGCAAAATTCCTAAACACTAAAGGATTCGGGTCTTACCCTCGACGCGTAATCGGTTGTGCAGCCGCCTGGATCCTTTGGGAAGATTGCGTTCACCACCACAGAACAATTCAAGCGAATTGTCTCTACGTTCTTGCACTGGAGTTCTCTCAGAACCGGTGCTAGCCCCAAAATTTGCCTGTTTTAGAGAAAACCTTTTTCTCTCTGGGAAGTGTAATTTTCTGGAAGAACGTTGTTTTGTAAAGTCTGATTGTCTGTTAAAAAAGAATTTTTTTCAAACGTTTATTTTAAAACTGAGTCTGTTAAAACGTTTTTAACAGACTCCAGATACTTCTCTGATTTGAGAAGTATCTGTTTTAATAATTATAAATAATAATTAATAATAATTAATTAATTATTTACTGAGTTGGGTTTTACCAACACCATGGATCAACCCATTGATCCATGGATCAGGCTGATGGGTCAAGAACCTTAATTCACAATTAGGTCCCTTGATTTATCAGCTCAACTCAATTCTTCCCAGGTAATTAATTAACTTTTAATTAATACCGTAAAACTCTTCAATAATATTTAATTAAACCATTTAATTAAATATTATCTATTTAAGTATAACTCTTATACTTAGAACAGGCAATTTAATTAATTATGACTCATCGAACTCACTTATGTGCGATCCTGTAGGTCCATTCCAAATTGACAATGAATAAATTAATCTCATTAATTAATCCATAAATCATTAGTGGTCTCTAGCAAGACATAATGACTACACAATTCAGAACGGAGGGTCGAATGGTGATTCAACACAACCTTCCGAGTATACTACGTAATGTCCTCTACACTGATATCCAGTTTAGCATAAGGCATGGAACCAATAATCCTTATATAGCTAAACGTTTTACTTGATCTCTTAGTGACACTGAACTTAATCAAGCAAATGATAACCCTTATCATTTCTTGGGCACGGCCATGTACTTCTCAGTTCACTATCAAGCGGCCAAGATATCATCTCTCATTTAAGAGAGACTTGTAGTCCCATCACTTCACCTACATACCTTAGCGTGACTCATAGTGTACCCAATCATACCCGTACTTGGCAACCTGTTACGGTCCCGTTAGGCATATGTCAAAGCACACTCTAATTCACCTAAGACTATGCAGTGATTTCTGGTCTAAGGATCCTCGTACGAGTACTACTCAAAAGAATCACTCATGATCTAACAGTCCATGGAGTGTTCTTTTGGCGGATCGATTTCATAAAATTCAATATGCACAAGAATATAATTTCATGAAATTAACTCATCAGATAAATAATCAATCAAACGACAAATGTCTTATTTACATAAATAACCCTCAAAGTTTATTTACATAAATAGCCCTCATTAGGGCATATACACCAACAATCTCCCACTTGCCCGTTGAAGGGCTATGTCCTAAACTGTTTAAGACCAAGCTCTATTACATGTCTATCAAATTTTGACTGTGGTAGAGCTTTTGTGAGAGGATCTGCTACATTGTCGTCTGACCCTATTTTGCACACTTTCACATCTCCTCGATCAATGATCTCTCGGATGAGGTGAAACCTTCTGAGTATATGTTTGGTTTTCTGGTGTGACCGAGGCTCCTTAGCTTGTGCGATGGCCCCGTTATTGTCACAGAAAAGTTCTATCGGATCTTGGATACTCGGTATCACTCCGATGTCTGACACGAACTTTCTTAACCAAACAGCTTCCTTTGCAGCATCGGATGCAGCAATGTACTCAGACTCTGTTGTAGAATCGGCTGTTGTATCTTGCTTTGAGCTTTTCCAACTTATTGCACCACCATTCAGACTAAACACGTAGCCTGATTGTGACTTCATGTCATCTTGATCTGTTTGGAAAGCAGCATCAGCGTAACCTTGTACGATGAGCTGTTCTTGTCCTCCATACACTAGCATCAATCCTTTAGTCCTTCGCAAGTACTTTAGGATTGCTTTGACTGCAGTCCAATGATCTGTTCCTGGATCTTGTTGGTATCTGCTAGTCATGCTCAGTGCATGTGCGACATCCGGGCGGGTACATAACATGGCATACATGATAGATCCTATTGCCGAAGCATATAGTACTCTACTCATTGTATCCCTCTCCTCTCTTGTTGAAGGACCTTGGTTCTTCTTCAAGAGAAGGCCATGTCTAAATGGTACCTTACCATTTTTGGAGTTAGACATATTGAACCTCTTCAATATTTTGTCTATGTACCCTTCTTGACTTAGTCCTAGAAGCCTTTTTGACCTATCTCTATAGATCTTGATACCTAGTATCATTTCGGCTTCTCCTAAGTCTTTCATAGAAAATACAGTCCCCAACCATTGTTTGATGTCTTTCATCATGGGAATGTCATTTCCTATGAGTAGGATGTCGTCCACATATAGGATAAGGAAAACTATCTTGCTCCCACTAACCTTCTTGTAAACACAAGGCTCATCTTCGTTCTTTATGAAGCCGTAACCTTTTACTGCCTCGTCAAAACGAAGATTCCAACTCCGAGATGCTTGCTTTAGTCCGTAGATGGACCTCTGAAGCTTGCATACACGATTTGGATGCTCTTGATCGATGTATCCCTCGGGTTGTTTCATATAAACATCCTCGAGTAGGTTTCCATTCAGGAAAGCCGTCTTAACATCCATCTGCCATATCTCATAGTCATAATATGCAGCTATGGCGAGCATAGTCCGAATGGACTTGAGCATCACGACAGGGGAGAAGGTTTCATCATAGTATATACCATGAGTCTGTCTGAAACCTTTAGCCACTAGTCGTGCCTTGAAGATCCCGCCAGGTTTTAACTTGAAAATCCACTTGCAATCGACAACCTTTGTCTGAACAGGAGGATCAATCAAAGTCCAAACTTTATTGTCCCTCATGGATTGCATTTCAGATTCCATTGCTTGTAGCCATTTATCTGAATCTGGACTTTCTAAAACCTGTTTGTAGTTCACGGGCTCATTAGAGTCCACCAAGATCAAATCTTGATCGTCAGTTACGAGAAATCCGTATCTCTCAGGTTCATGACGAGATCTACTAGACCTTCTAGGTTCTTGTGTTGTTGACTCAGGCTGCTCATCTTCATGAGTTCCCATGTCAACTTCCATCTCAGTTTCTGTAGATCGTTCTACATTCTCTTGTGGTTCTGGAACTTCTCCGAGTTCTATTCTACTCCCACTATCTTTCTTGTAGAGAAAATCTTTCTCTAAGAAAGTGGCTCCCCGAGCAACAAACACTTTGTTCTCAGTTGGATTGTAGAATTGATATCCTTTAGTTTCCTTAGGATATCCCACAAACAGGCATTTGTCAGTTTTAGGTTCAAGCTGACTACTTTGTAAACGCTTTACATGAGCTTGACAACCCCAAACTCGTAGATATGACATATAGGGTTTTTGACCCGTCCACATCTCATATGGAGTCTTATCTACTGCCTTAGATGGAATACGATTTAGTAAGTAGGCAGCTGAAAGGAGGGCATAACCCCAAAAGGACATAGGGAGAGTCGCTTGGCCCATCATAGATCGAACCATATCTAATAAGGTCCGATTCCTCCTCTCGGATACACCATTCCATTGAGGTGTTCCTGGCGGAGTCAGCTGTGAAACAATTCCACACTGTTTTAGATAGCCATCGAACTCATCATTAAGGTATTCACCTCCCCGATCGGAGCGAATAGCCTTAATCCTTCTATTTAACTGATTTTCTACTTCAGTTTTAAACTCTTTGAACTTTTCAAAAGTTTCACTTTTATACCTCATTACGTAGACATAACCATATCTACTATAGTCATCGGTAAAAGTCACGAAGTATTCAAATCCACCTCTGGCTTGTGTGCTCATCGGTCCACATACATCTGTATGTATTAGTGCCAATAGCTCACTAGTCCTCTCGCCTTTCTTGCTGAAAGGACTCTTCGTCATTTTGCCTTGCAAACAGGGTTCACATGTGTCATATGATTCAAAATCAAATGAACCAAGCACTCCATCCTTATGAAGTCTTTGAACTCGTTTCTCATTTGCATGGCCTAGACGACAGTGCCATAGATATGTTGGACTTAAATCAGATTGAATTAATTTGGCTTTCTTTTCAATGTTATATACCGGTTTCTCTTGGGTCAAATCCAAGATATATAGGCCATTGCACAAATTTGCAACTCCATATAAAACATCTTTTTGATATAAAGACAACGATTTATTACCAATAATAAAACGAAATCCTTTGATATCCAAGCAAGAAATTGAAATAATATTCCTACTCATAGTAGGTACATAATAACAATTCTCTAAAACAATGTTTAAACCGGAAGGCAAAGACAAAATGTAATCTTCAACTTCAACGGCTGCAACTCTTGCCCCGTTGCCTACTCGGAGATCTACTTCGCCTTTCTTTGTCATCCTTCTATTGCTCAGTCCCTGCACATCAGTACAAATGTGAGCCCCACAACCGGTATCTAATACCCATGAGGTGGACATAGAAAGATTAATCTCAATAACAAAGATACCTGAAGCCGAAGGATTCTGTTTCTTCTCTTCAAGAAACAGCTTGCAGTTTCTTCTCCAATGCCCCTTCTGATTGCAATGGAAACATACTGCGTCCTTCTGAGCATTTTTCTTAGCAGGAGGAGTTTGAGGCTGAGCCTTAGGAGCAGTCTTACTGCGAGGCTTCTTGTTTTCAGCAACTTTTGCCTTGCCTTTAAACTTTCTCTTGTTGCCCTTACCCTTTTCCACAACAAGTACTGGCGTTGCCTTCCGAAGGGTTTGCTCAGTATTTTTAAGCATTCCATGGAGCTCAGGAATTGTCCTCTCCATGTTATGCATGTTGTAGTTCACCACAAAGTCATTGTAATCATCAGGCAGTGAAGCCAAGATGATGTCAATGGCTAACTCTCTAGAAAGAGGTGCATTTAATCTCTCTAGGGTATCAATATACCCCTTCATCTTGATCAAATGCGTGCTTACTGACGAACCCTTCACCATCTTGCACGAGATCAATGCTTTTATCGTAACGAACCTTTCGTTACGGGCTTGTTCACGGAACATTTCTGTTAGTGACACATAAATTTGGAACGCTTCCGAATTCATGAATTGTTTCTGAAGCTCGCCTGACATAGTCGCGAGCATCAGACATGTCACGTCATCGGAATCGCTTTTCAGCTTTTCCCATGCTCGTTGAACCGCAGCCGTAGCATTTACTGGTGGTTCAGGTAAAGCAGCGTCTAAGATATTTAGCTTCCTTTCTTGTTTGAGAACGATTCTCAAGTTTCTTTCCCAATCTAAGAAGTTTGGACCAATAAGCTTTTCTTTGTCCAAAATACTTCTTAGAGTGAGATTAGATGTATTAGTGCTAGTAGATGCCATTTCTACAAAAGAAAATGCAAAATATTAGAATGAGTTTTAAAATATTTTCCACAATAGCCAAAATTGAAATCCCAAACAATTTTGTGTTGGTGCTAGATTGTGGGCCGAAAATCCACAAAGAATCAACCCCAGTCTTGCTTTGGCAAGTATCGTAGGGATTGGGCTCTTTTGGTAGGCAACGTTCAAATCACATCCCTATGTAATTTAACGATTTCCAATTGCATCACTATGCAACTTTTCGGTGATAGGATGAACATTCCAAATGTTTGACACCATCCTATCTTTGCAAAATTAATCCCTAGTCAACTTATCGGGTCAAGCTAGGATTAATTTTCCCAAGTTAAACCATCCCTCAAGGCATCACATCAATAGACACCCACACAGTTTTTCCATAACAAGTGGTAGTGATAAAGTCGGGCATCTAATACCCAAACAGTTTTTCCACTCATTAATGGTAGTGATAAAGTTGGGCACTATTATGCAATAACCCGCCGCACGAAGAAAACCTGAGGCCCTTGGGCTCTCCAAGTCCACCAGACGTTCAACGCTCAAGCGGGCCCTCAAGTATGGAAGCAAAATCTTGGGTTTTTGGGATTTAAGTTTGATCGGCTTAACATGCATTGTCGTTTTCATTCATTCATAAAACATAAAATTTCAGAAATGCGATGAATTGGGCTCTAATCTATTACAGGGCCTTTTAACAAAAAAAACTTCTTTTGGGCCTCCATTTTGGGCTTCCGTTCCTGGGCTCCACCATGGACTCCTTTGGAACCTCCTTTTGGGCCTAACTATTACATAATTTTTTTTTTTAATAGGCACGCAGGCCCAATTTTAAAATGGCTCACAGGCCCAATTTTAAAATGGCTCACAGGCCCAAAAATTTAAATAATAAATTTTAAGCCCAATTCATGCATAGAAAAACATACAATTGCATATGCTTCATACAAGCCAATTTTATTAGGCCGAATCATTTAATTAGGGATTGTGTAACTCTTACACTATTAAAATTAATCGTGTCATGATCAATTTTAATCAATCCCATGTTCATTCATTTTAATCGAATGATGCATGAACATGCTAGCATAATTATGATGTTTCACATAAAATTTAAACAATTTAAATTTAAGCATCATAAGTAAACTAAAATAAATAAATAACAATTAATTAATCTAATTTATTATTTATTTATTTATCTTTTCTAATTATCCTAATCTAATTAAGATAATTTATTTCAAAATTTAAAATTATAGGATAAAATTCTAAATTAATCCTATCTTTATCTAATAAGATTATTTAATTAAAATCTTATTAAATAAAATTCAGAAAATTTTTAAAATTTTAATTTTCTGAAACTCTTGGGGTCATTTCGTAAATAACCAAAATTCTGGGCTTAGGGTTTTAAAGATTAAAACTTCTGGGGTTATTTTGCAAATTTTAAAACAATTTTTAAACGCAGGCATTTTCGGGATTTTGGAGTGCGGCGGGGGCAAACTGGTCATTTCAGCCCAATTAGGGCACCAGCCCCCGCCGCCTCCTTTCTTCTTCCCCGATTTGCTGCCGGCGTCGCCCTGGTTTTTCCGGCGAACAATTCGCCTATTCCGGCACTGCTCACAGCGCCGGACGTCGCCTCTTCGCCCCGGTCTGACCCCGATCGAATCGAAGTCGACCTTGGCGACTCATCGAACGACGAAGGAAAAACCCGCGACCGAACTTCGGAAACTCCGTCGGCGCGAGGAACATTTCCCCGGCCTCGACGAAGCAGCCAGCGCGAGGAATATTTTCCCCGGCATCCAAACCTGCAAACAGCTTTCAAAATCCAGCAAAATATTGAACCAATTCAGACAAAGAAAATCATTCGGAACATTTCCGGTGATTTTTTTTCTAAAACCCAGAAACCGGCAAGACTATTTGACAACCAAAAAGAAACCCTTTTCTTTCCCCGTCTTTCCGACGAAAGTCCTTTTCTCGGTGAGCTTTCAAACAACCCAGAACATAAAACCCATTTCAATTCATTTTCGACAAACGCATTCAAAACCAAATCAGGAAAAACAATAAACGCAAATCTGTTTTCATATTTGGTTTTCCGGCGAAAAGAGAAACCCAGCACCAGTAACACATTCAATCCGGTTTGAAATTCATATTTGGTTTTCCGGCAAGAACACAAACCCAGTTCCCGATTTTTTTTTTCTGAAATCCGGTTTCTAACAAAATTGAAGAACCCATAAAAGAAAGATAAAAATTTGCCCAGCAATTCCTTTACGTACTTTACGAAAACGAAATTTTGACGGAACCCGATTCTAAATCTTTTGTTTTAACTAAAACAATTTTAATTAAAACAAAAATTAACCTATGCTCTGATACCACTGTTGGATCGTGTTTAGGCATTTAATTCTAAATTAAATGGCGAAATTCCTAAACACTAAAGGATTCGGGTCTTACCCTCGACGCGTAATCGGTTGTGCAGCCGCCTGGATCCTTTGGGAAGATTGCGTTCACCACCACAGAACAATTCAAGCGAATTGTCTCTACGTTCTTGCACTGGAGTTCTCTCAGAACCGGTGCTAGCCCCAAAATTTGCCTGTTTTAGAGAAAACCTTTTTCTCTCTGGGAAGTGTAATTTTCTGGAAGAACGTTGTTTTGTAAAGTCTGATTGTCTGTTAAAAAAGAATTTTTTTCAAACGTTTATTTTAAAACTGAGTCTGTTAAAACGTTTTTAACAGACTCCAGATACTTCTCTGATTTGAGAAGTATCTGTTTTAATAATTATAAATAATAATTAATAATAATTAATTAATTATTTACTGAGTTGGGTTTTACAAACACCATGGATCAACCCATTGATCCATGGATCAGGCTGATGGGTCAAGAACCTTAATTCACAATTAGGTCCCTTGATTTATCAGCTCAACTCAATTCTTCCCAGGTAATTAATTAACTTTTAATTAATACCGTAAAACTCTTCAATAATATTTAATTAAACCATTTAATTAAATATTATCTATTTAAGTATAACTCTTATACTTAGAACAGGCAATTTAATTAATTATGACTCATCGAACTCACTTATGTGCGACCCTGTAGGTCCATTCCAAATTGACAATGAATAAATTAATCTCATTAATTAATCCATAAATCATTAGTGGTCTCTAGCAAGACATAATGACTACACAATTCAGAACGGAGGGTCGAATGGTGATTCAACACAACCTTCCGAGTATACTACGTAATGTCCTCTACACTGATATCCAGTTTAGCATAAGGCATGGAACCAATCATCCTTATATAGCTAAACGTTTTACTTGATCTCTTAGTGACACTGAACTTAATCAAGCAAATGATAACCCTTATCATTTCTTGGGCACGGCCATGCACTTCTCAGTTCACTATCAAGCGGCCAAGATATCATCTCTCATTTAAGAGAGAGTTGTAGTCCCATCACTTCACCTACATACCTTAGCGTGACACATAGTGTACCCAATCATACCCGTACTTGGCAACCTGTTACGGTCCCGTTAGGCATATGTCAAAGCACACTCTAATTCACCTAAGACTATGCAGTGATTTCTGGTCTAAGGATCCTCGTACGAGTACTACTCAAAAGAATCACTCATGATCTAACAGTCCATGGAGTGTTTCTTTTGGCGGATCGATTTCATAAAATTCAATATGCACAAGAATATAATTTCATGAAATTAACTCATCAGATAAATAATCAATCAAACGACAAATGTCTTATTTACATAAATAACCCTCAAAGTTTATTTACATAAATAGCCCTCATTAGGGCATATACACCAACATGTACTAATTGAGGAGTGCCCCCCTAAGCCCAGTGGTGATGCCACCCCTGAGCAGCGAGAGCCATATACGAGGTGGCAGAAGGCTGATGAGATGACCTGGTGCTACATCTTGGCTTCTATGTCGAGTGTACTGCAGCACCAGCATCAGTTGTTTACCTAAGCCTACGATATGATGTTCAACCTCAGAAAGATGTTCGGACATCAGGGCAGGGCAGCCAAGCAGTCAGCTATGAGGAAACTCATAAATGCTATGATGGCTGAAGGCACTTGAGTGAGGGATCACGTACTGGACATGATGAGCTGCATCAATGAGATTGAGGTATTGGGAGGTGACATTGATGGGGATACCCAGGTTGATATTATTCTCCAGAGCTTGCCCCCCAATTTGGAGCAGTTTCGGTTGAACTATAATATGGGCAAGCTCTCATATTCACTTCCCATGCTCATGACTGCATTGGTGTCTGCTGAGGGGCTATTCACAGAGAAGAAGCAAGCCTTGGCTACTATTGGTCCCTCAGGTTCCTCTGCTGGGCCAAAAGCCAGGAAGCAAAAGAGGAAGAGAGGCCAGAAAGCAGAAGCTGATCATTGACCCAAGGCGGGCATTGCCAAGAAGCATAAGCCGAAAGGCAAGTGCTTCAGATATGGCAAAGCAGGACATTAGAAGAAGGATTGCCCAACGCCTCGAGGTAGTGTAAATTTTCCCTAGTTACTGAGACGTGTTTAGCGGAGATTCCCACAGATACTTGCTGTGTGGATTCAGGAGCCATTGATTATGTTTGTAATTCTTTGTAGGGGTTTCAAGCTGCTTAGAGAGGGAGAGTTGCAGGTTTACCTTGGGGATACTACCAGAGTTTCTGTTGTTGCAGTGGGAGTTCTTTGTCTTTATTTTTCAGACTCAGTTTTACATTTGAGAGATTGTTTATATGTACCCAGTTTTCATAAGAATTTGCTTTCATTTTCTAAACTTATTTTGGATGGTTATAAGTGTGCTTTTTCTGATGAATCTGTTTTTATTAGAAAAGGTCAGAAGCTTATATGTTCCAGTACATTAGTTGACAACCTATTTTTAATCAAGACACACTCCCCAGTAATGCAAAACATAGAAACTAATAACTCATCACCGAATTATAGTAAGAGAAAGGAGTCTTCCCATTTGAATCAAACATATCTTTGGCACCTGAGACTCCGTCACATCAACCTTAGTAGGATTCAAAGGTTGGTCAATAATGGGTCTTTGAACTCATTGGATATTGACAGCTATCCGACCAGTGAGTCTTGCTTGGAGGGTAAGATGACCAAGATGCCTTTCAAGGCAAAGGGGTATAGGGCCAAGGAGGTTTTAGAGTTGATTCATTCTTACGTGTGTGGGCCTATGTCAGTTCAGGCTAGAGGTGGTTATGAGTATTTTGTGACTTTCTAAGATGATTACTCTAGATATGGATACATATACCTGATGCACCACAAGTCTGAATGCTTTGGCAAGTTCAAAGAGTAGGCTGAGGTGGAGAACTATCTGGGTAAGAGTATCAAGGCCTTGCGATCTGATCGTGGTGGTGAATACCTCGCCAGTGAATTTAGGTCCTATTTGTCGGATGAGGGTATTCAGACCCAGTTATCTGTACCTAGCACACCTCAGTAGAATGGTGTAGCAGAGAGAATGAACAGGACTCTTATGGATATGGTTAGATCGATGATGAGTTATTATGATTTGCCTACCTCATTTTGGGGTTATGCCTTAGACACGGCGTGTTATCTCCTTAATCTCGTGCCATCTAAATATGTGCCTACAATACCCCTAGAGTTGTGGACTGGACGAAAGCCTAGTCTGATACATCTCAGGATTTGGGATATTCCAGCACATGAGCTCGAGGCAGATGCAGGTAAGTCAGATTCGAGATCAAAGGTTATGCTGTTTGTAGGCTACCCCAAAGGAACGAGAGGTGGTCTATTTTATAGTCCTCAGGATCAGAAGGTGGTGGTGAGCACCAATGCCAGATTTCTTGAGGAGGACTATATTTTAGATCACAAGTCAAGTAGCAAGGCAGTATTGGAAGAGCTTAGAAATCAGTCCATTATTTCAGATGCACAAGTACAGAAAGACACACCACAAGAGACTGCACACACTATCACTGATGATGCTCTTACGCAGGCTGCGCCTCATTGTAGTGGGAGGGTTGCTAGACAGCCCGAGAGGTACATAGGTTTGGGTGAGATTTCAGACTTTATCCCTGGCGCTCATGAACCAGACCCAGTTAGCTACAATGAGGCTCTCCAGAATAAAGATACATATTCTTTGGCAGAGAGTGATGATTGCTGAGATGGGTTCTATGGACTCAAATCAGGTCTGGGAGCTACTAGACCTTCCTGATGGTTTCGACCTATTGGGTGCAAATGGGTCTACAAGCGAAAGAGTGGATCTGACGGGAGGGCTGAGATCTTTAAGTCTAGGCTTATGGCGAATGGGTATACTCAGAAAGAGGGTATTGATTGTGAGGAGACCTTTTCCCCGGCAGCTATGCTTAAGTTGATCCAAATTCTCTTGGCCATAGCTACTCATATGAACTGTGAGATTTGGCAGATGGATGTCAAGACAGCTTTCCTTAATGAAAGTCTTGAGATGGTCTCTTTATGCAGCAACCAGAGGGTTTCATTGCTCAGGGCCAAGAGCACAAGGTATGTAGGCTTAGGAGGTCCATTTATGGACTTAAGCAAGCATCCAGATCTTGGAAAATCCATTTTGACTAGGTTATCCAGTCCTATGGATTCACTCAGTGTCCGGATGAGCAGTGTGTATATCGCAGACATGATGGTGATATGGTGGTGTTCCTCGTACTTTAGGTAGATGACATCTTTCTGATTGGCAACAGTAAGAAGGTGTTGTCAGACGTAAAGGCATGGTTGTCCAGGCAATTTGATATGAAGGATTTGGGAGAGGCTGTACATATCCTTGGGATCAGGATTATTTGAGATCGTAGGAGATTTTGACTCTCTCTCTCAGGCATCCTACATAGGCACGATTCTGGCTCGTTTTAACATGCCGAACTCCAAGAAGGGTTCATTACCTTTCAGGCATGGGGTGCATTTGTCTAATGAGAAGTGTCCTAAGACTGCTGAGGCGATAGATGTCATGCAGGTGGTACCCTATGCTTCTGTAGTGGGTAGCCTCATGTATGCTATGTTATGTACGAGGCCTGATATTTGTTTTGCCGTTTACATGGTTAGCAAATGTTAGAGTAACCATGGAAAGGCTCACTGAGAGGCAGTAAAATGCATTCTTAAGTACTTGCGCAGGACGAGAGATTATGTCCTAGTTTATAGAGCGCAGGAGCTGGTACCATTGGGTTACACAGATTCGGACTTTCAAGGTGATATGGACAAGAGTAAGTCTACCTCTGGGTTTGTGTTTAGTCTAGGAGGTGGAGCCATAGTGTGGCGAAGTGTTAAGCAGAAATGCATGGCGGACTCCACCATTGAGGCTGAGTACGTTGCCACATTAGAGGCAACGAAATAAGCAGTATGGCTTAGGAGTTTCGTGATGGACTTAGATGTGGTTCCTGAGTTGCATAGGTCTATCACAGTTTACTGTGATAACAATGGTGTAGTTGCTAACCCGAGGGAACCACGAGCCCATAAGGCCAGTAAACACATAGAGCGCAAGTACCACCTGATACGAGAGATCGTAAAGAGGGGAGATGTGATCGTGGCTAAGATAGCATCAGATGACAACCTTGCAGATCCTTTCACAAAGCCATTGACCCCAAAGGTCTTTGAGAGACATGTGGAGGGCATGGAAGTCAGATTCTTGAGGGAGCCATGCGAGTGAGCTTAAAGGTGTTCTGTAGATTTCATTATGACAGCAGTGTAATAGCAGGTTGGACAGTTTTTGTACTTCTTAGCATATCTTTGAGTATTAGTGGGAGATTGTTAGTTTTGAATACAGAAAAGCTATGGCTTGTATCAAAAACTAATATCCACAGATGACATATCATTTTATATCGGTATTAAATTATTCCATTATATCATAGAACTAGATAACAGGGTATGGAAAGACACAGTAGATACCGTTATTGGTTAAAGTATTGATATATATAAAAAGTATGCTCGTAACTGAGATAGTCTGAACATACTATCGGTATAGGTTATCATGTTGTTTGGAAATTAGTTTATCTGGACTAATTAAATCACACGGATATGCCCGGGGCATATTGAGCACGACCAGTGTGGATAGAATTAACTTATACTGATCGTCGTAGTCAATTCGGTCCTAGTATTTAGTCTCTCAATCCCGAGATTGGGACGAGCGTGAGAGTCGGATATCGTATGCTTTGATTTGCCAAATAGTGCGGTCAATTGAGGCCTATACCTCGGTAAGTTGGGTATGTGGTGTTTAGCTTCTTACGTGCCGTTGCTAGTCGGAGGAATCCACATACCGGTTCACCGGGTTGATGGTGCTCCCGAGATGAGCTCGTAAGGTTTATTATAATAAACCCGGCCGGTGGACTTTATGTCCGGTATAATAAGAAGGTTAAGTGGTACTAATCTCGGATACCAAGAAGTCGGTGAATTAGTTTGTCAGTAAATTGATAAACCGATGAGCACTCGATCTTTAATGTGGGGACATAGAAGAAAATATAGTGGCGCGATATAAAGTCATTTTTCAGCGGTAGTTCCATAGTTACTCCTATAGTGGTACGACTAATTATGTATTTGACTAATCGACAGAGTGAATTAATTAATTGTAAAGGTTTAATTAATATTTAATTGACAAAGTGGATTAATAAATTAATTCTACATGAATTAATTAATCCTAAGAGTTCAATTAAATTAAATTAATGAAGTGGGTTAAGAAATTAATTCAAATGGGTCGATTCGAGTTGATTAGTCTAGTAAAAACTAAGCGGTCAACGAAAGTCAAATTAAAAGGCGCAACTCAAAAGCCCACTAGGTCTCCATTAAAGCTCCCTATAAATAGAAAACTGAAGGCTAAAGAAACTTAAGAAAATCTTGCAAGACAACTTTGTCTTCCTTGAGTGAGAAAGTTCTAGAGAGAGACTCTCCTTCCTTCTTGGGTTTCTTTCAAAAACGAACTTAGAATCTCACTTCTTGATTTAGATTAAGTTAAAAGATCAAATTTTAGATAGCCCATCAATTTGTTAGTTTGCCCACTGCTGGATTTCATTTCTTTTCGCCGGATTCTTCACATTGGCCGAAATTCTGCCCAGTTTTTTTTTTTTTGTGTTGGCCAGATTTTTAGTTCTTCACTTGGGCAGTTCAGCAGCTGCTTCTAATCACTCCGGGGTGCTTGAGCCAGCTGGGTTTTTGTTGATCTCTCCATTGGGTTGGTGATCCACAATCCCAGTTGTCCAGATCGTGACAGGAGTTGAAGTGAGTTCGATTTTATTGGCGAGAAAAGTAGTGGGCAGCAGTTTTTTGGGTTAAAAGTTTGATCTTTTGGGCAGATTTAATCTTTTCGAGGGATTTTCTTTGTGGGTTTTCGTGGCTTTGATAGCACATCCCGTTAGATTATTGCCCACGCAATATTCGGGATTTCTCGGAGTTATTTTTTGGATTTCGGTGGTAATCGCAAGCAAAGATTTGGTTTTTCTTATTGCGTTGGGCTTCGCTTCAAAAGTGTAACCTTTAATCCTTCTGCTTTTAATTAAAGGTGTATTTGTTTGTGCGTTAGATCTCGATTTAAAAAATTAAATAAGTATAAGCCTAGATCCATTCATGGGAAAATATATTTGAGCCTGAGCTTTGTCGAAAGCTTCCGATTCTGGAATGCATTGCACGAAAGTGAGGTTTTCGATTTAGCCCGGACTTGTTCTGTTTTCCTTCAAAAACTTCACTAGGAGAATGAATTTCTTGAATACCAAGAATTCTTGGAGTTTAAGAAGATCAAAGAAAAATCTAGTAGTTTCCAAGAACCATCAAGCTAAGGATCATCTTCCAATCCTGTGGAATCCAATTTAGTACTGGAATATTTTGAGTTCTAAGGATTAAAAAAAAATTACTAATATCTCAATTTTGCAGCTGCAGAAATATTGCCCGGATAAGCTTGATGAAAAGCTTAAAGAACGAGGATTCCCTATGCCTGACAAAAAGAATAATTGTACCAGTCAGGTCTTGAACAAAGAAATTGGTATGAAAATAGTTGAAAAAGGATTACATAATCAATTATTATACGACAGATTATGAAAAGATGAAGACGAACATTTTAACAGGACAAGAATTAATTCATTGCAATTTAATGAGGATGGACAAGTGTCTAAAGTTCAGCTTTGCTTTTATCCAATGTATCCGGAGCATACTTTTACATTGGATGAATTTTCGTCAGGTAATGAAGATGAGGATTACTTGGATGCAGATTACTTGGATACGGAATATTGGTTCTCTGATTAGATTTAACCTCACTAGATACATCTCCCAATATGTTCCAGCTAGATGGCACTTTTGACTTGAAGAAATTTATCTACTTTATGTCAGGATCAACATTAAAGACAACCCATGTGACTAAAAAGACGAAGCACTAAGGATACTTTATGTCAGGATCAACACTAAAAAAGACCCATAAGAAGGGATTTATTTTCTACTTTGTAATAGTGTTCGATAATGGTGGACCATATTCTAGACCATCAATATCTTAGCATAGTAGGATTTGGATTCTATAAATTAGAATGTAAGTTAGAATGATAGGCAGAACTTTTCCACAACTCTTTCGACTACTACTCTTAAGCTCTCTAGACACTCTTTTGTATAAGCACTTTTGTAGAATATTTTTTAAAATAATACAGAATTCTAAGGATTATATATCGGTGTTTATAATTATCTTCTACATCATCAACACTCTATCATCCAGCTTTCGGGATTTCTTTTCTAGACATGTGAATTTAAACTGATTTTTTCAAAAAATAACCCAACTCGTCTCAGAACAACTAGAACCAATTACAAAAATGTCTACATCCTAAATTGATTTTTTTCACAAAGACAGTCTACCACATCTCGGAACAACAAGCACCACGTCTCAAAACACTAGAACCACGTTCAAAAACCTCTAGATCCAGACATGTGAATTTAAACTGATTTTTTCACAAACACATCTCAACTCATCTCAGAAAAACTAGAACCAAGTCCAAAAATGTCTACATCCATTCATGTGAATTTAAACTGATTTTTTTCACAAAAACAGTCCACCACGTCTCAGAACAACTAGCACCATTTCTCAAAACACTAGAACCACGTCCAAAAATCTCTACATCCATGCATGTTAATTTAAACTGATTTTTCACAAAACATCTCAACTCGTCTCAGAACAACTAGAACAACTTACAAAAACGTCTACATCCATTAATGGGAATTTGAACTGATTTTTTTCGCACAGATAGTCTACCACGTCTCGGAACAACTAACACCACGTCTCAAAACACTAGAACAACGTTCAAAAACGTCTCCTTCCAAACATGTGAATTTAAACTGATTTTTTCAAAAAATAACTCAACTCGTCTCAGAACAACTAGAACCACTTACAAAAATGTCTACATCCTAAATTGATTTTTTTCACAAAGACAGTCTACCAAATCTCGGAACAACAAGCACCACGTCTCAAAACACTAGAACCACGTTCCAAAACCTCTAGATCCAGACATGTGAATTTAAACTGATTTTTTCACAAACACATCTCAACTCATCTCAGAAAAACTAGAACCAAGTCCAAAAAAGTCTACATCCATTCATGTGAATTTAAACTGATTTTTTTCACGAACACAGTCCACCACGTCTCAGAACAACTAGCACCATGTCTCAAAACACTAGAACCACGTCCAAAAATCTCTACATCCATGCATGTGAATTTAAACTGATTTTTCACAAAACATATCAACTCGTCTCAGAACAACTAGAACCACTTACAAAAACGTCTGCATCCATTAATGTGAATTTAAACTGATTTTTTTTCGCAAAGACAGTCTACCACGTCTCAGAACAACTAACACCATGTCTCAAAACACTAGAACAACGTCCAAAAACGTCTACTTCCAGACATGTGAATTTAAACAGATTTTTTCAAAAAATAACTCAACTCGTCTCAGAACAACTAGAACCACTTACAAAAATGTCTACATCCTAAATTGATTTTTTTCACAAAGACAGTCTACCACATCTCGGAACAACAAACGCCACGTCTCAAAACACTAGAACCACGTTAAAAACCTCTAGATCCAGACATGTGAATTTAAACTGATTTTTTCACAAACACATCTCAACTCATCTCAGAAAAACTAGAACCAAGTCCAAAAATGTCTACATCCATTCATGTGAATTTAAACTGATTTTTTTCAAAAAGACAGTCCACCACGTCTCAGAACAACTAGCACCATGTCTCAAAACAGTAGAACCACGTCCAAAAATCTCTACATCCATGCATGTGAATTTAAACTGATTTTTCACAAAACATCTCAACTCGTCTCAGAACAACTTGAACAACTTACAAAAACGTCTACATCCATTAATGTGAATTTGAACTGATTTTTTTCGCACAGATAGTCTACCACGTCTCGGAACAACTAACCCCACGTCTCAAAACACTAGAACAACGTTCAAAAACGTCTCCTTCCAGACATGTGAATTTAAACTGATTTTTTCAAAAAATAACTCAAGTCGTCTCTGAACAACTAGAACCACTTACAAAAATGTCTACATCCTAAATTGATTTTTTTCACAAAGACAGTCTACCAAATCTCGGAACAACAAGCACCACGTCTCAAAACACTAGAACCACGTTCCAAAACCTCTAGATCCAGACATGTGAATTTAAACTGATTTTTTCACAAACACATCTCAACTCATCTCAGAAAAACTAGAACCAAGTCCAAAAAAGTCTACATCCATTCATGTGAATTTAAACTGATTTTTTTCACGAACACAGTCCACCACGTCTCAGAACAACTAGCACCATGTCTCAAAACACTAGAACCACGTCCAAAAATCTCTACATCCATGCATGTGAATTTAAACTGATTTTTCACAAAACATATCAACTCGTCTCAGAACAACTAGAACCACTTACAAAAACGTCTGCATCCATTAATGTGAATTTAAACTGATTTTTTTTCGCAAAGACAGTCTACCACGTCTCAGAACAACTAACACCATGTCTCAAAACACTAGAACAACGTCCAAAAACGTCTACTTCCAGACATGTGAATTTAAACAGATTTTTTCAAAAAATAACTCAACTCGTCTCAGAACAACTAGAACCACTTACAAAAATGTCTACATCCTAAATTGATTTTTTTCACAAAGACAGTCTACCACATCTCGGAACAACAAACGCCACGTCTCAAAACACTAGAACCACGTTAAAAACCTCTAGATCCAGACATGTGAATTTAAACTGATTTTTTCACAAACACATCTCAACTCATCTCAGAAAAACTAGAACCAAGTCCAAAAATGTCTACATCCATTCATGTGAATTTAAACTGATTTTTTTCAAAAAACAGTCCACCACGTCTCAGAACAACTAGCACCATGTCTCAAAACAGTAGAACCACGTCCAAAAATCTCTACATCCATGCATGTGAATTTAAACTGATTTTTCACAAAACATCTCAACTCGTCTCAGAACAACTTGAACAACTTACAAAAACGTCTACATCCATTAATGTGAATTTGAACTGATTTTTTTCGCACAGATAGTCTACCACGTCTCGGAACAACTAACCCCACGTCTCAAAACACTAGAACAACGTTCAAAAACGTCTCCTTCCAGACATGTGAATTTAAACTGATTTTTTCAAAAAATAACTCAAGTCGTCTCTGAACAACTAGAACCACTTACAAAAATGTCTACATCCTAAATTGATTTTTTTCACAAAGACAGTCTACCACATCTCGGAACAACAAGCACCACGTCTCAAAACACTAGAACCACGTTCAAAAACCTCTAGATCCAGACATGTGAATTTAAACTGATTTTTTCACAAACACATCTCAACGCATCTCAGAAAAACTAGAACCATGTCCAAAAAAGTCTACATCCATTCATGTGAATTTAAACTGATTTTTTTCACAAACACAGTCCACCACATCTCAAAACAACTAGCACCATGTCTCAAAACACTAGAACCACGTCCAAAAATCTCTACATCCATGCATGTTAATTTAAACTGATTTTTCACAAAACATCTCAACTCGTCTCAGAACAACTAGAACAACTTACAAAAACGTCTACATCCATTAATGGGAATTTGAACTGATTTTTTTCGCATAGATAGTCTACCACGTCTCGGAACAACTAACACCACGTCTCAAAACACTAGAACAACGTTCAAAAACGTCTCCTTCCAAACATGTGAATTTAAACTGATTTTTTCAAAAAATAACTCAACTCGTCTCAGAACAACTAGAACCACTTACAAAAATGTCTACATCCTAAATTGATTTTTTTCACAAAGACAGTCTACCACATCTCGGAACAACAAGCACCACGTCTCAAAACACTAGAACCACGTTCAAAAACCTCTAGATCCATTCATGTGAATTTAAACTGATTTTTTTTCACAAAGACAGTCCACCACGTCTCAGAACAACTAGCACCATGTCTCAAAACACTAGAACCACGTCCAAAAATCTCTACATCCATGCATGTGAATTTAAACTGATTTTTCACAAAACATCTCAACTCGTCTCAGAACAACTAGAACCACTTACAAAAACGTCTACATCCATTAATGTGAATTTAAACTGATTTTTTTCACAAAGACAGTCTACCACGTCTGAGAACAACTAGCACCACGTCTCAAAACACTAGAACAACGTCCAAAAACGTCTACTTCCAGACATGAGAATTTAAACTAATTTTTTCAAAAAATAACTCAACTCGTCTCAGAACAACTATAACCACTTACAAAAATGTCTACATCCTAAATTGATTTTTTTCACAAAGACAGTCTACCAAATCTCGGAACAACAAGCACCACGTCTCAAAACACTAGAACCACGTTCCAAAACCTCTAGATCCAGACATGTGAATTTAAACTGATTTTTTCACAAACACATCTCAACTCATCTCAGAAAAACTAGAACCAAGTCCAAAAAAGTCTACATCCATTCATGTGAATTTAAACTGATTTTTTTCACAAACACAGTCCACCACGTCTCAGAACAACTAGCACCATGTCTCAAAACACTAGAACCACGTCCAAAAATCTCTACATCCATGCATGTGAATTTAAACTGATTTTTCACAAAACATATCAACTCGTCTCAGAACAACTAGAACCACTTACAAAAACGTCTGCATCCATTAATGTGAATTTAAACTGATTTTTTTTCGCAAAGACAGTCTACCACGTCTCAGAACAACTAACACCATGTCTCAAAACACTAGAACAACGTCCAAAAACGTCTACTTCCAGACATGTGAATTTAAACAGATTTTTTCAAAAAATAACTCAACTCGTCTCAGAACAACTAGAACCACTTACAAAAATGTCTACATCCTAAATTGATTTTTTTCACAAAGACAGTCTACCACATCTCGGAACAACAAACGCCACGTCTCAAAACACTAGAACCACGTTAAAAACCTCTAGATCCAGACATGTGAATTTAAACTGATTTTTTCACAAACACATCTCAACTCATCTCAGAAAAACTAGAACCAAGTCCAAAAATGTCTACATCCATTCATGTGAATTTAAACTGATTTTTTTCAAAAAGACAGTCCACCACGTCTCAGAACAACTAGCACCATGTCTCAAAACAGTAGAACCACGTCCAAAAATCTCTACATCCATGCATGTGAATTTAAACTGATTTTTCACAAAACATCTCAACTCGTCTCAGAACAACTTGAACAACTTACAAAAACGTCTACATCCATTAATGTGAATTTGAACTGATTTTTTTCGCACAGATAGTCTACCACGTCTCGGAACAACTAACCCCACGTCTCAAAACACTAGAACAACGTTCAAAAACGTCTCCTTCCAGACATGTGAATTTAAACTGATTTTTTCAAAAAATAACTCAAGTCGTCTCTGAACAACTAGAACCACTTACAAAAATGTCTACATCCTAAATTGATTTTTTTCACAAAGACAGTCTACCACATCTCGGAACAACAAGCACCACGTCTCAAAACACTAGAACCACGTTCAAAAACCTCTAGATCCAGACATGTGAATTTAAACTGATTTTTTCACAAACACATCTCAACGCATCTCAGAAAAACTAGAACCATGTCCAAAAAAGTCTACATCCATTCATGTGAATTTAAACTGATTTTTTTCACAAACACAGTCCACCACGTCTCAAAACAACTAGCACCATGTCTCAAAACACTAGAACCACGTCCAAAAATCTATACATCCATGCATGTTAATTTAAACTGATTTTTCACAAAACATCTCAACTCGTCTCAGAACAACTAGAACAACTTACAAAAACGTCTACATCCATTAATGGGAATTTGAACTGATTTTTTTCGCATAGATAGTCTACCACGTCTCGGAACAACTAACACCACGTCTCAAAACACTAGAACAACGTTCAAAAACGTCTCCTTCCAAACATGTGAATTTAAACTGATTTTTTCAAAAAATAACTCAACTCGTCTCAGAACAACTAGAACCACTTACAAAAATGTCTACATCCTAAATTGATTTTTTTCACAAAGACAGTCTACCACATCTCGGAACAACAAGCACCACGTCTCAAAACACTAGAACCACGTTCAAAAACCTCTAGATCCATTCATGTGAATTTAAACTGATTTTTTTTCACAAAGACAGTCCACCACGTCTCAGAACAACTAGCACCATGTCTCAAAACACTAGAACCACGTCCAAAAATGTCTACATCCATTCATATGAATTTAAACTGATTGTTTTAACAAAGACAGTCCACCACGTCTCAGAACAACTAGCACCATTTCTCAAAACACTAGAACCACGTCCAAAAATCTCTACATCCATGCATGTTAATTTAAACTGATTTTTACAAAACATCTCAACTCGTCTCAGAACAACTAGAACAACTTACAAAAACGTCTACATCCATTAATGTGAATTTGAACTGATTTTTTTCGCACAGATAGTCTACCACGTCTCGGAACAACTAACACCACGTCTCAAAACACTAGAACAACGTTCAAAAACGTCTCCTTCCAAACATGTGAATTTAAACTGATTTTTTCAAAAAATAACTCAACTCGTCTCAGAACAACTAGAACCACTTACAAAAATGTCTACATCCTAAATTGATTTTTTTCACAAAGACAGTCTACCACATCTCGGAACAACAAGCACCACGTCTCAAAACACTAGAACCATGTTCAAAAACCTCTAGATCCATTCATGTGAATTTAAACTGATTTTTTTCAAAAAGACAGTCCCCCACGTCTCAAAACAACTAGCACCATGTCTCAAAACACTAGAACCACGTCCAAAAATCTCTACATCCATGCATGTGAATTTAAACTGATTGTTCACATAACATCTCAACTCGTCTCAGAACAACTTGAACAACTTACAAAAACGTCTACAACCATTAATGTGAATTTGAACTGATTTTTTTCGCACAGATAGTCTACCACGTCTCGGAACAACTAACCCCACGTCTCAAAACACTAGAACAACGTTCAAAAACGTCTCTTTCCAGACATGTGAATTTAAACTGATTTTTTCAAAAAATAACTCAAGTCGTCTCAGAACAACTAGAACCACTTACAAAAATGTCTACATCCTAAATTGATTTTTTTCACAAAGACAGTCTACCACATCTCGGAACAACAAGCACCACATCTCAATACACTAGAACCACGTTCAAAAACCTCTAGATCCAGACATGTGAATTTAAACTGATTTTTTCACAAACACATCTCAACTCATCTCAGAAAAACTAGAACCAAGTCCAAAAATGTCTACATCCATTCATGTGAATTTAAACTGATTTTTTTTCACAAAGACAGTCCACCATGTCTCAGAACAACTACCACTATGTCTCAAAACACTAGAACCACGTCCAAAAATCCCTACATCCATGCATCTGAATTTAAACTGATTTTTCACAAAACATCTCAACTCGTCTCAGAACAACTAGAACAACTTACAGAAACGTCTACATCCATTAATGTGAATTTGAACTGATTTTTTTCGCACAGATAGTCTACCACGTCTCGGAACAACTAACACCACGTCTCAAAACACTAGAACAACGTTCAATAACGTCTCCTTCCAGATATGTGAATTTAAACTGATTTTTTCAAAAAATAACTCAAGTCGTCTCTGAACAACTAGAACTACTTACAAAAATGTCTACATCCTAAATTGATTTTTTTCACAAAGACAGTCTACCACATCTCGGAACAACAAGCACCACGTCTCAAAACACTAGAACCACGTTCAAAAACCTCTAGATCCATACATGTGAATTTAAACTGATTTTTTCACAAACACATCTCAACTCATCTCAGAAAAACTAGAACCAAGTCCAAAAATGTCTACATCCATTCATATGAATTTAAACTGATTGTTTTAACAAAGACAGTCCACCACGTCTCAGAACAACTAGCACCATTTCTCAAAACACTAGAACCACGTCCAAAAATCTCTACATCCATGCATGTTAATTTAAACTGATTTTTACAAAACATCTCAACTCGTCTCAGAACAACTAGAACAACTTACAAATACGTCTACATCCATTAATGTGAATTTGAACTGATTTTTTTCGCACAGATAGTCTACCACGTCTCGGAACAACTAACACCACGTCTCAAAACACTAGAACAACGTTCAAAAACGTCTCCTTCCAAACATGTGAATTTAAACTGATTTTTTCAAAAAATAACTCAACTCGTCTCAGAACAACTAGAACCACTTACAAAAATGTCTACATCCTAAATTGATTTTTTTCACAAAGACAGTCTACCACATCTCGGGACAACAAGCACCACGTCTCAAAACACTAGAACCATGTTCAAAAACCTCTAGATCCATTCATGTGAATTTAAACTGATTTTTTTTCACAAAGACAGTCCACCACGTCTCAGAACAACTAGCACCATGTCTCAAAACACTAGAACCACGTCCAAAAATCTCTACATCCATGCATGTGAATTTAAACTGATTTTTCACAAAACATCTCAACTCGTCTCAGAACAACTAGAATCACTTACAAAAACGTCTGCATCCATTAATGTGAATTTAAACTGATTTTTTTTCGCAAAGACAGTCTACCACGTCTCAGAACAACTAACACCATGTCTCAAAACACTAGAACAACGTCCAAAAACGTCTACTTCCAGACATGTGAATTTAAACAGATTTTTTCAAAAAATAACTCAAGTCGTCTCAGAACAACTAGAACCACTTACAAAAAATGTCTACATCCTAAATTGATTTTTTTCACAAAGACAGTCTACCACATCTCGGAACAACAAGCACCACGTCTCAATACACTAGAACCACGTTCAAAAACCTCTAGATCCAGACATGTGAATTTAAACTGATTTTTTCACAAATACATCTCAACTCATCTCAGAAAAACTAGAACCAAGTCCAAAAATGTCTACATCTATTCATGTGAATTTAAACTGATTTTTTTCACAAAGACAGTCTACCACGTCTGAGAACAACTAGCACCACGTCTCAAAACACTAGAACAACGTCCAAAAAGGTCTACTTCCAGACATGTGAATTTAAACTAATTTTTTCAAAAAATAACTCAAGTCGTCTCAGAACAACTAGAACCACTTACAAAAATGTCTACATCCTAAATTGATTTTTTTCACAAAGACAGTCTACCACATCTCGGAACAACAAGCACAACGTCTCAAAACACTAGAACCACGTTCGAAAACCTCTAGATCCAGACATGTGAATTTAAACTGATTTTTTCACAAACACATCTCAACTCATCTCAGAAAAACTAGAACCAAGTCCAAAAAAGTCTACATCCATTCATGTGAATTTAAACTGATTTTTTTCACAAACACAGTCCACCACGTCTCAAAACAACTAGCACCATGTCTCAAAACACTAGAACCACGTCCAAAAATCTCTACATCCATGCATGTGAATTTAAACTGATTTTTCACAAAACATCTCAACTCGTCTCAGAACAACTAGAACCACTTACAAAAACGTCTGCATCCATTAATGTGAATTTAAACTGATTTTTTTTCGCAAAGACAGTCTACCACGTCTCAGAACAACTAACACCATGTCTCAAAACACTAGAACAACGTCCAAAAACGTCTACTTCCAGACATGTGAATTTAAACAGATTTTTTCAAAAAATAACTCAAGTCGTCTCAGAACAACTAGAACCACTTACAAAAAATGTCTACATCCTAAATTGATTTTTTTCACAAAGACAGTCTACCACATCTCGGAACAACAAGCACCACGTCTCAATACACTAGAACCACGTTCAAAAACCTCTAGATCCAGACATGTGAATTTAAACTGATTTTTTCACAAATACATCTCAACTCATCTCAGAAAAACTAGAACCAAGTCCAAAAATGTCTACATCTATTCATGTGAATTTAAACTGATTTTTTTCACAAAGACAGTCTACCACGTCTGAGAACAACTAGCACCACGTCTCAAAACACTAGAACAACGTCCAAAAAGGTCTACTTCCAGACATGTGAATTTAAACTAATTTTTTCAAAAAATAACTCAAGTCGTCTCAGAACAACTAGAACCACTTACAAAAATGTCTACATCCTAAATTGATTTTTTTCACAAAGACAGTCTACCACATCTCGGAACAACAAGCACCACGTCTCAAAACACTATAACCACGTTCAAAAACCTCTAGATCCATTCATGTGAATTTAAACTGATTTTTTTTCACAAAGACAGTCCACCACGTCTCAGAACAACTAGCACCATGTCTCAAAACACTAGAACCACGTCCAAAAATCTCTACATCCATGCATGTGAATTTAAACTGATTTTTAACAAAACATCTCAACTCGTCTCAGAACAACTAGAACCACTTACAAAAACGTCTACATCCATTAATGTGAATTTAAACTGATTTTTTTCACAAAGACAGTCTACCACGTCTGAGAACAACTAGCACCACGTCTCAAAACACTAGAACAACGTCCAAAAACGTCTACTTCCAGACATGAGAATTTAAACTAATTTTTTCAAAAAATAACTCAACTCGTCTCAGAACAACTATAACCACTTACAAAAATGTCTACATCCTAAATTGATTTTTTTCACAAAGACAGTCTACCAAATCTCGGAACAACAAGCACCACGTCTCAAAACACTAGAACCACGTTCCAAAACCTCTAGATCCAGACATGTGAATTTAAACTGATTTTTTCACAAACACATCTCAACTCATCTCAGAAAAACTAGAACCAAGTCCAAAAAAGTCTACATCCATTCATGTGAATTTAAACTGATTTTTTTCACAAACACAGTCCACCACGTCTCAGAACAACTAGCACCATGTCTCAAAACACTAGAACCACGTCCAAAAATCTCTACATCCATGCATGTGAATTTAAACTGATTTTTCACAAAACATCTCAACTCGTCTCAGAACAACTAGAACCACTTACAAAAACGTCTGCATCCATTAATGTGAATTTAAACTGATTTTTTTTCGCAAAGACAGTCTACCACGTCTCAGAACAACTAACACCATGTCTCAAAACACTAGAACAACGTCCAAAAACGTCTACTTCTAGACATGTGAATTTAAACAGATTTTTTCAAAAAATAACTCAACTCGTCTCAGAACAACTAGAACCACTTACAAAAATGTCTACATCCTAAATTGATTTTTTTCACAAAGACAGTCTACCACATCTCGGAACAACAAACGCCACGTCTCAAAACACTAGAACCACGTTAAAAACCTCTAGATCCAGACATGTGAATTTAAACTGATTTTTTCACAAACACATCTCAACTCATCTCAGAAAAACTAGAACCAAGTCCAAAAATGTCTACATCCATTCATGTGAATTTAAACTGATTTTTTTCAAAAAGACAGTCCCCCACGTCTCAAAACAACTAGCACCATGTCTCAAAACACTAGAACCACGTCCAAAAATATCTACATCCATGCATGTGAATTTAAACTGATTTTTCACATAACATCTCAACTCGTCTCAGAACAACTTGAACAACTTACAAAAACGTCTACAACCATTAATGTGAATTTGAACTGATTTTTTTCGCACAGATAGTCTACCACGTCTCGGAACAACTAACCCCACGTCTCAAAACACTAGAACAACGTTCAAAAACGTCTCCTTCCAGACATGTGAATTTAAACTGATTTTTTCAAAAAATAACTCAAGTCGTCTCTGAACAACTAGAACCACTTACAAAAATGTCTACATCCTAAATTGATTTTTTTCACAAAGAAAGTCTACCACATCTCGGAACAACAAGCACCACGTCTCAAAACACTAGAACCACGTTCAAAAACCTCTAGATCCAGACATGTGAATTTAAACTGATTTTTTCACAAACACATCTCAACGCATTTCAGAAAAACTAGAACCATGTCCAAAAAAGTCTACATCCATTCATGTGAATTTAAACTGATTTTTTTCACAAACACAGTCCACCACGTCTCAAAACAACTAGCACCATGTCTCAAAACACTAGAACCACGTCCAAAAATCTCTACATCCATGCATGTGAATTTAAACTGATATTTCACAAAACATCTCAACTCGTCTCATAACAACTTGAACAACTTACAAAAACGTCTACAACCATTAATGTGAATTTGAACTGATTTTTTTCGCACAGATAGTCTACCATGTCTCGGAACAACTAACCCCAGTCTCAAAACACTAGAACAACGTTCAAAAACGTCTCCTTCCAGACATGTGAATTTAAACTGATTTTTTCAAAAAATAACTCAAGTCGTCTCAGAACAACTAGAACCACTTACAAAAATGTCTACATCCTAAATTGATTTTTTTCACAAAGACAGTCTACCACATCTCGGAACAACAAGCACCACGTCTCAATACACTAGAACCACGTTCAAAAACCTCTAGATCCAGACATGTGAATTTAAACTGATTTTTTCACAAACACATCTCAACTCATCTCAGAAAAACTAGAACCAAGTCCAAAAATGTCTACATCCATTCATGTGAATTTAAACTGATTTTTTTCAAAAAGACAGTCCCCCACGTCTCAAAACAACTAGCACCATGTCTCAAAACACTAGAACCACGTCCAAAAATATCTACATCCATGCATGTGAATTTAAACTGATTTTTCACATAACATCTCAACTCGTCTCAGAACAACTTGAACAACTTACAAAAACGTCTACAACCATTAATGTGAATTTGAACTGATTTTTTTCGCACAGATAGTCTACCACGTCTCGGAACAACTAACCCCACGTCTCAAAACACTAGAACAACGTTCAAAAACGTCTCTTTCCAGACATGTGAATTTAAACTGATTTTTTCAAAAAATAACTCAAGTCGTCTCAGAACAACTAGAACCACTTACAAAAATGTCTACATCCTAAATTGATTTTTTTCACAAAGACAGTCTACCACATCTCGGAACAACAAGCACCACATCTCAATACACTAGAACCACGTTCAAAAACCTCTAGATCCAGACATGTGAATTTAAACTGATTTTTTCACAAACACATCTCAACTCATCTCAGAAAAACTAGAACCAAGTCCAAAAATGTCTACATCCATTCATGTGAATTTAAACTGATTTTTTTTCACAAAGACAGTCCACCATGTCTCAGAACAACTAGCACTATGTCTCAAAACACTAGAACCACGTCCAAAAATCCCTACATCCATGCATCTGAATTTAAACTGATTTTTCACAAAACATCTCAACTCGTCTCAGAACAACTAGAACAACTTACAGAAACGTCTACATCCATTAATGTGAATTGGAACTGATTTTTTTCGCACAGATAGTCTACCACGTCTCGGAACAACTAACACCACGTCTCAAAACACTAGAACAACGTTCAATAACGTCTCCTTCCAGATATGTGAATTTAAACTGATTTTTTCAAAAAATAACTCAAGTCGTCTCTGAACAACTAGAACCACTTACAAAAATGTCTACATCCTAAATTGATTTTTTTCACAAAGACAGTCTACCACATCTCGGAACAACAAGCACCACGTCTCAAAACACTAGAACCACGTTCAAAAACCTCTAGATCCAGACATGTGAATTTAAACTGATTTTTTCACAAACACATCTCAACTCATCTCAGAAAAACTAGAACCAAGTCCAAAAATGTCTACATCCATTCATATGAATTTAAACTGATTGTTTTAACAAAGACAGTCCACCACGTCTCAGAACAACTAGCACCATTTCTCAAAACACTAGAACCACGTCCAAAAATCTCTACATCCATGCATGTTAATTTAAACTGATTTTTACAAAACATCTCAACTCGTCTCAGAACAACTAGAACAACTTACAAAAACGTCTACATCCATTAATGTGAATTTGAACTGATTTTTTTCGCACAGATAGTCTACCACGTCTCGGAACAACTAACACCACGTCTCAAAACACTAGAACAACGTTCAAAAACGTCTCCTTCCAAACATGTGAATTTAAACTGATTTTTTCAAAAAATAACTCAACTCGTCTCAGAACAACTAGAACCACTTACAAAAATGTCTACATCCTAAATTGATTTTTTTCACAATGACAGTCTACCACATCTCGGAACAACAAGCACCACGTCTCAAAACACTAGAACCATGTTCAAAAACCTCTAGATCCATTCATGTGAATTTAAACTGATTTTTTTTCACAAAGACAGTCCACCACGTCTCAGAACAACTAGCACCATGTCTCAAAACACTAGAACCACGTCCAAAAATCTCTACATCCATGCATGTGAATTTAAACTGATTTTTCACAAAACATCTCAACTCGTCTCAGAACAACTAGAACCACTTACAAAAACGTCTGCATCCATTAATGTGAATTTAAACTGATTTTTTTTCGCAAAGACAGTCTACCACGTCTCAGAACAACTAACACCATGTCTCAAAACACTAGAACAACGTCCAAAAACGTCTACTTCCAGACATGTGAATTTAAACTGATTTTTTCAAAAAATAACTCAAGTCGTCTCAGAACAACTAGAACCACTTACAAAAATGTCTACATCCTAAATTGATTTTTTTCACAAAGACAGTCTACCACATCTCGGAACAACAAGCACCACATCTCAATACACTAGAACCACGTTCAAAAACCTCTAGATCCAGACATGTGAATTTAAACTGATTTTTTCACAAACACATCTCAACTCATCTCAGAAAAACTAGAACCAAGTCCAAAAATGTCTACATCCATTCATGTGAATTTAAACTGATTTTTTTTCACAAAGACAGTCCACCATGTCTCAGAACAACTAGCACTATGTCTCAAAACACTAGAACCACGTCCAAAAATCCCTACATCCATGCATCTGAATTTAAACTGATTTTTCACAAAACATCTCAACTCGTCTCAGAACAACTAGAACAACTTACAGAAACGTCTACATCCATTAATGTGAATTTGAACTGATTTTTTTCGCACAGATAGTCTACCACGTCTCGGAACAACTAACACCACGTCTCAAAACACTAGAACAACGTTCAATAACGTCTCCTTCCAGATATGTGAATTTAAACTGATTTTTTCAAAAAATAACTCAAGTCGTCTCTGAACAACTAGAACCACTTACAAAAATGTCTACATCCTAAATTGATTTTTTTCACAAAGACAGTCTACCACATCTCGGAACAACAAGCACCACGTCTCAAAACACTAGAACCACGTTCAAAAACCTCTAGATCCAGACATGTGAATTTAAACTGATTTTTTCACAAACACATCTCAACTCATCTCAGAAAAACTAGAACCAAGTCCAAAAATGTCTACATCCATTCATATGAATTTAAACTGATTGTTTTAACAAAGACAGTCCACCACGTCTCAGAACAACTAGCACCATTTCTCAAAACACTAGAACCACGTCCAAAAATCTCTACATCCATGCATGTTAATTTAAACTGATTTTTACAAAACATCTCAACTCGTCTCAGAACAACTAGAACAACTTACAAAAACGTCTACATCCATTAATGTGAATTTGAACTGATTTTTTTCGCACAGATAGTCTACCACGTCTCGGAACAACTAACACCACGTCTCAAAACACTAGAACAACGTTCAAAAACGTCTCCTTCCAAACATGTGAATTTAAACTGATTTTTTCAAAAAATAACTCAACTCGTCTCAGAACAACTAGAACCACTTACAAAAATGTCTACATCCTAAATTGATTTTTTTCACAAAGACAGTCTACCACATCTCGGAACAACAAGCACCACGTCTCAAAACACTAGAACCATGTTCAAAAACCTCTAGATCCATTCATGTGAATTTAAACTGATTTTTTTCAAAGAGACAGTCCCCCACGTCTCAAAACAACTAGCACCATGTCTCAAAACACTAGAACCACGTCCAAAAATCTCTACATCCATGCATGTGAATTTAAACTGATTTTTCACATAACATCTCAACTCGTCTCAGAACAACTTGAACAACTTACAAAAACGTCTACAACCATTAATGTGAATTTGAACTGATTTTTTTCGCACAGATAGTCTACCACGTCTCGGAACAACTAACCCCACGTCTCAAAACACTAGAACAACGTTCAAAAACGTCTACATCCAGACATGTGAATTTAAACAGATTTTTTCAAAAAATAACTCAAGTCGTCTCAGAACAACTAGAACCACTTACAAAAAATGTCTACATCCTAAATTGATTTTTTTCACAAAGACAGTCTACCACATCTCGGAACAACAAGCACCACGTCTCAATACACTAGAACCACGTTCAAAAACCTCTAGATCCAGACATGTGAATTTAAACTGATTTTTTCACAAATACATCTCAACTCATCTCAGAAAAACTAGAACCAAGTCCAAAAATGTCTACATCTATTCATGTGAATTTAAACTGATTTTTTTCACAAAGACAGTCTACCACGTCTGAGAACAACTAGCACCACGTCTCAAAACACTAGAACAACGTCCAAAAAGGTCTACTTCCAGACATGTGAATTTAAACTAATTTTTTCAAAAAATAACTCAAGTCGTCTCAGAACAACTAGAACCACTTACAAAAATGTCTACATCCTAAATTGATTTTTTTCACAAAGACAGTCTACCACATCTCGGAACAACAAGCACAACGTCTCAAAACACTAGAACCACGTTCGAAAACCTCTAGATCCAGACATGTGAATTTAAACTGATTTTTTCACAAACACATCTCAACTCATCTCAGAAAAACTAGAACCAAGTCCAAAAAAGTCTACATCCATTCATGTGAATTTAAACTGATTTTTTTCACAAACACAGTCCACCACGTCTCAGAACAACTGGCACCATGTCTCAAAACACTAGAACCACGTCCAAAAATCTCTACATCCATGCATGTGAATTTAAACTGATTTTTCACAAAACATCTCAACTCGTCTCAGAACAACTAGAACCACTTACAAAAACGTCTGCATCCATTAATGTGAATTTAAACTGATTTTTTTTCGCAAAGACAGTCTACCACGTCTCAGAACAACTAACACCATGTCTCAAAACACTAGAACAACGTCCAAAAACGTCTACTTCCAGACATGTGAATTTAAACAGATTTTTTCAAAAAATAACTCAAGTCGTCTCAGAACAACTAGAACCACTTACAAAAAATGTCTACATCCTAAATTGATTTTTTTCACAAAGACAGTCTACCACATCTCGGAACAACAAGCACCACGTCTCAATACACTAGAACCACGTTCAAAAACCTCTAGATCCAGACATGTGAATTTAAACTGATTTTTTCACAAATACATCTCAACTCATCTCAGAAAAACTAGAACCAAGTCCAAAAATGTCTACATCTATTCATGTGAATTTAAACTGATTTTTTTCACAAAGACAGTCTACCACGTCTGAGAACAACTAGCACCACGTCTCAAAACACTAGAACAACGTCCAAAAAGGTCTACTTCCAGACATGTGAATTTAAACTAATTTTTTCAAAAAATAACTCAAGTCGTCTCAGAACAACTAGAACCACTTACAAAAATGTCTACATCCTAAATTGATTTTTTTCACAAAGACAGTCTACCACATCTCGGAACAACAAGCACAACGTCTCAAAACACTAGAACCACGTTCGAAAACCTCTAGATCCAGACATATGAATTTAAACTGATTTTTTCACAAACACATCTCAACTCATCTCAGAAAAACTAGAACCAAGTCCAAAAATGTCTACATCCATTCATATGAATTTAAACTGATTGTTTTAACAAAGACAGTCCACCACGTCTCAGAACAACTAGCACCATTTCTCAAAACACTAGAACCACGTCCAAAAATCTCTACATCCATGCATGTTAATTTAAACTGATTTTTACAAAACATCTCAACTCGTCTCAGAACAACTAGAACAACTTACAAAAACGTCTACATCCATTAATGTGAATTTGAACTGATTTTTTTCGCACAGATAGTCTACCACGTCTCGGAACAACTAACACCACGTCTCAAAACACTAGAACAACGTTCAAAAACGTCTCCTTCCAAACATGTGAATTTAAACTGATTTTTTCAAAAAATAACTCAACTCGTCTCAGAACAACTAGAACCACTTACAAAAATGTCTACATCCTAAATTGATTTTTTTCACAAAGACAGTCTACCACATCTCGGAACAACAAGCACCACGTCTCAAAACACTAGAACCATGTTCAAAAACCTCTAGATCCATTCATGTGAATTTAAACTGATTTTTTTCAAAGAGACAGTCCCCCACGTCTCAAAACAACTAGCACCATGTCTCAAAACACTAGAACCACGTCCAAAAATCTCTACATCCATGCATGTGAATTTAAACTGATTTTTCACATAACATCTCAACTCGTCTCAGAACAACTTGAACAACTTACAAAAACGTCTACAACCATTAATGTGAATTTGAACTGATTTTTTTCGCACAGATAGTCTACCACGTCTCGGAACAACTAACCCCACGTCTCAAAACACTAGAACAACGTTCAAAAACGTCTACATCCAGACATGTGAATTTAAACAGATTTTTTCAAAAAATAACTCAAGTCGTCTCAGAACAACTAGAACCACTTACAAAAAATGTCTACATCCTAAATTGATTTTTTTCACAAAGACAGTCTACCACATCTCGGAACAACAAGCACCACGTCTCAATACACTAGAACCACGTTCAAAAACCTCTAGATCCAGACATGTGAATTTAAACTGATTTTTTCACAAATACATCTCAACTCATCTCAGAAAAACTAGAACCAAGTCCAAAAATGTCTACATCTATTCATGTGAATTTAAACTGATTTTTTTCACAAAGACAGTCTACCACGTCTGAGAACAACTAGCACCACGTCTCAAAACACTAGAACAACGTCCAAAAAGGTCTACTTCCAGACATGTGAATTTAAACTAATTTTTTCAAAAAATAACTCAAGTCGTCTCAGAACAACTAGAACCACTTACAAAAATGTCTACATCCTAAATTGATTTTTTTCACAAAGACAGTCTACCACATCTCGGAACAACAAGCACAACGTCTCAAAACACTAGAACCACGTTCGAAAACCTCTAGATCCAGACATGTGAATTTAAACTGATTTTTTCACAAACACATCTCAACTCATCTCAGAAAAACTAGAACCAAGTCCAAAAAAGTCTACATCCATTCATGTGAATTTAAACTGATTTTTTTCACAAACACAGTCCACCACGTCTCAGAACAACTGGCACCATGTCTCAAAACACTAGAACCACGTCCAAAAATCTCTACATCCATGCATGTGAATTTAAACTGATTTTTCACAAAACATCTCAACTCGTCTCAGAACAACTAGAACCACTTACAAAAACGTCTGCATCCATTAATGTGAATTTAAACTGATTTTTTTTCGCAAAGACAGTCTACCACGTCTCAGAACAACTAACACCATGTCTCAAAACACTAGAACAACGTCCAAAAACGTCTACTTCCAGACATGTGAATTTAAACAGATTTTTTCAAAAAATAACTCAAGTCGTCTCAGAACAACTAGAACCACTTACAAAAAATGTCTACATCCTAAATTGATTTTTTTCACAAAGACAGTCTACCACATCTCGGAACAACAAGCACCACGTCTCAATACACTAGAACCACGTTCAAAAACCTCTAGATCCAGACATGTGAATTTAAACTGATTTTTTCACAAATACATCTCAACTCATCTCAGAAAAACTAGAACCAAGTCCAAAAATGTCTACATCTATTCATGTGAATTTAAACTGATTTTTTTCACAAAGACAGTCTACCACGTCTGAGAACAACTAGCACCACGTCTCAAAACACTAGAACAACGTCCAAAAAGGTCTACTTCCAGACATGTGAATTTAAACTAATTTTTTCAAAAAATAACTCAAGTCGTCTCAGAACAACTAGAACCACTTACAAAAATGTCTACATCCTAAATTGATTTTTTTCACAAAGACAGTCTACCACATCTCGGAACAACAAGCACAACGTCTCAAAACACTAGAACCACGTTCGAAAACCTCTAGATCCAGACATATGAATTTAAACTGATTTTTTCGCAAACACATCTCAACTCATCTCAGAAAAACTAGAACCAAGTCCAAAAAAGTCTACATCCATTCATGTGAATTTAAACTGATTTTTTTCACAAACACAGTCCACCACGTCTCAGAACAACTGGCACCATGTCTCAAAACACTAGAACCACGTCCAAAAATCTCTACATCCATGCATGTGAATTTAAACTGATTTTTCACAAAACATCTCAACTCGTCTCAGAACAACTAGAACCACTTACAAAAACGTCTGCATCCATTAATGTGAATTTAAACTGATTTTTTTCGTAAAGACAGTCTACCACGTCTCAGAACAACTAACACCATGTCTCAAAACACTAGAACAACGTCCAAAAATGTCTACTTCCAGACATGTGAATTTAAACAGATTTTTTCAAAAACTAACTCAACTCGTCTCAGAACAACTAGAACCACTTACAAAAATGTCTACATCCTAAATTGATTTTTTTCACAAAGACAGTCTAGCACATCTCGGAACAACAAGCACCACGTCTCAAAACACTAGAACCACGTTCAAAACCTCTAGATCAAGACATGTGAATTTAAACTGATTTTTTCACAAACACATCTCAACTCATCTCAGAAAAACTAGAACCATGTCAAACAATGTCTACATCCATTCATGTGAATTTAAACTGATTTTTTTCACAAAGACAGTCCACCACGTCTCAGAACAACTAGCACCATGTCTCAAAACACTAGAACCACGTCCAAAAATCTCTACATCCATGCATGTGAATTTAAACTGATTTTTCACAAAACATCTCAACTCGTCTCAGAACAACTAGAACCACTTACAAAAACGTCTACATCCATTAATGTGAATTTAAACTGATTTTTTTCACAAAGATAGTCTACCACATCTCAGAACAACTAACACCACGTCTCAAAACACTAGAACAATGTCCAAAAACGTCTACCTCCAGACATGTGAATTTAAACTGATTTTTTCAGAAAATAACTCAACTCGTCTCAGAACAACTAGAACCACTTACAAAAATGTCTACATCCTAAATTGATTTTTTTCACAAAGACAGTCTTCCACATCTCGGAACAACAAGCACAACGTCTCAAAACACTAGAACCACGTTCGAAAACCTCTAGATCCAGACATGTGAATTTAAACTGATTTTTTCACAAACACATCTCAACTCATCTCAGAAAAACTAGAACCAAGTCCAAAAATGTCTACATCCATTCATGTGAATTTAAACTGATTTTTTTCAAAAAGACAGTCCACCAAGTCTCAAAACAACTAGCACCATGTCTCAAAACACTAGAACCACGTCCAAAAATCTCTACATCCATGCATGTGAATTTAAACTGATTTTTCACAAAACATCTCAACTCGTCTCAGAACAACTTTAACAACTTACAAAAACGTCTACAACCATTAATGTGAATTTGAACTGATTTTTTTCGCACAGATAGTCTACCACGTCTCGGAACAACTAACCCCACGTCTCAAAACACTAGAACAACGTTCAAAAACGTCTCCTTCCAGACATGTGAATTTAAACTGATTTTTTTAAAAAATAACTCAAGTCGTCTCAGAACAAATAGAACCACTTACAAAAATGTCTACATCCTAAATTGATTTTTTTCACAAAGACAGTCTAGCACATCTCGGAACAACAAGCACCACGTCTCAAAACACTAGAACCACGTTCAAAACCTCTAGATCCAGACATGTGAATTTAAACTGATTTTTTCACAAACACATCTCAACTCAGCTCAGAAAAACTAGAACCAAGTCAGAAAATGTCTACATCCATTCATGTGAATTTAAACTGATTTTTTCACAAAGACAGTCCACCACGTCTCAGAACAACTAGCACCATGTCTCAAAACACTAGAACCACGTCCAAAAATCTCTACATCCATGCATGTGAATTTAAACTGATTTTTCACAAAACATCTCAACTCGTCTCAGAACAACTAGAAGCACTTACAAAAACGTCTACATCCATTAATGTGAATTTAAACTGATTTTTTTCACAAAGATAGTCTACCACATCTCAGAACAACTAACACCACGTCTCAAAACACTAGAACAATGTCCAAAAACGTCTACCTCCAGACATGTGAATTTAAACTGATTTTTTCAGAAAATAACTCAACTCGTCTCAGAACAACTAGAACCACTTACAAAAATGTCTACATCCTAAATTGATTTTTTTCACAAAGACAATCTACCACATCTCGGAACAACAAGCACAACGTCTCAAAACACTAGAACCACGTTCGAAAACCTCTAGATCCAGACATGTGAATTTAAACTGATTTTTTCACAAACACAACTCAACTCATCTCAGAAAAACTAGAACCAAGTCCAAAAATGTCTACATCCATTCATGTGAATTTAAACTGATTTTTTTCAAAAAGGCAGTCCACCAAGTCTCAAAACAACTAGCACCATGTCTCAAAACACTAGAACCACGTCCAAAAATCTCTACATCCATGCATGTGAATTTAAACTGATTTTTCACAAAACATCTCAACTCGTCTCAGAACAACTTTAACAACATACAAAAACGTCTACAACCATTAATGTGAATTTGAACTGATTTTTTTCGCACAGATAGTCTACCACGTCTCAGAACAACTAACTCCACGTCTTAAAACACTAGAACAACGTTCAAAAACGTCTCCTTCCAGACATGTGAATTTAAACTGATTTTTTCAAAAAATAACTCAAGTCGTCTCAGAACAAATAGAACCACTTACAAAAATGTCTACATCCTAAATTGATTTTTTTCACAAAGACAGTCTACCACATCTCGGAACAACAAGCACCACGTCTCAATACACTAGAACCACGTTCAAAAACCTCTAGATCCAGACATGTGAATTTAAACTGATTTTTTCACAAACACATCTCAACTCATCTCAGAAAAACTAGAACCAAGTCCAAAAATGTCTACATCTATTCATGTGAATTTAAACTGATTTTTTTCAAAAAGACAGTCCACCAAGTCTCAAAACAACTAGCACCATGTCTCAAAACACTAGAACCACGTGCAAAAATCTCTACATCCATGCATGTGAATTTAAACTGATTTTTCACAAAATATCTCAACTCGTCTCAGAACAACTTTAACAATTTACAAAAACGTCTACAACCATTAATGTGAATTTGAACTGATTTTTTTCGCACAGATAGTCTACCACGTCTCGGAACAACTAACCCCACGTCTCAAAACACTAGAACAACGTTCAAAAATGTCTCCTTCCAGACATGTGAATTTAAACTGATTTTTTCAAAAAATAACTCAAGTCGTCTCAGAACAACTAGAACCACTTACAAAAATGTCTACATCCTAAATTGATTTTTTTCACAAAGACAGTCTACCACATCTCGGAACAACAAGCACCACGTCTCAATACACTAGAACCACGTTCAAAAACCTCTAGATCCAGACATGTGAATTTAAACTGATTTTTTCACAAACACATCTCAACTCATCTCAGAAAAACTAGAACCAAGTCCAAAAATGTCTACATCCATTCATGTGAATTTAAACTGATTTTTTCACAAACACATCTCAACTCATCTCAGAAAAACTAGAACAAGGTCCAAAAAAGTCTACATCCATTCATGTGAATTTAAACTGATTTTTTTCACAAACACAGTCCACCACGTCTCAGAACAACTAGCACCATGTCTCAAAACACTAGAACCACGTCCAAAAATCTCTACATCCATGCATGTGAATTTAAACTGATTTTTCACAAAACATCTCAACTCGTCTCAGAACAACTAGAACCATTTACAAAAACGTCTGCATCCATTAATGTGAATTTAAACTGATTTTTTTTCGCAAAGACAGTCTACCACGTCTCAGAACAACTAATACCATGTCTCAAAACACTAGAACAACGTCCAAAAACGTCTACTTCCAGACATGTGAATTTAAACAGATTTTTTCAAAAAATAACTCAACTCGTCTCAGAACAACTAGAACCACTTACAAAAATGTCTACATCCTAAATTGATTTTTTTCACAAAGACAGTCTACCACATCTCGGAACAACAAGCACCACGCCTCAAAACACTAGAACCACGTTCAAAACCTCTAGATCCAGACATGTGAATTTAAACTGATTTTTTCACAAACACATCTCAACTCATCTCAGAAAAACTAGAACCAAGTCAAAAAATGTCTACATCCATTCATGTGAATTTAAACTGATTTTTTTCACAAAGACAGTCCACCACGTCTCAGAACAACTAGCACCATGTCTCAAAACACTAGAACCACGTCCAAAAATCTCTACATCCATGCATGTGAATTTAAACTGATTTTTCACAAAACATCTCAACTCGTCTCAGAACAACTAGAAGCACTTACAAAAATGTCTACATCCATTAATGTGAATTTAAACTGATTTTTTTCACAAAGATAGTCTACCACATCTCAGAACAACTAACACCACGTCTCAAAACACTAGAACAATGTCCAAAAACGTCTACCTCCAGACATGTGAATTTAAACTGATTTTTTTAGAAAATAACTCAACTCGTCTCAGAACAACTAGAACCACTTACAAAAATGTCTACATCCTAAATTGATTTTTTTCACAAAGACAGTCTACCACATCTCGGAACAACAAGCACAACGTCTCAAAACACTAGAACCACGTTCGAAAACCTCTAGATCCAGACATGTGAATTGGAACTGATTTTTTCACAAACACATCTCAACTCATCTCAGAAAAACTAGAACCAAGTCCAAAATGTCTACATCCATTCATGTGAATTTAAACTGATTTTTTTCAAAAAGACAGTCCACCACGTATCAGAACAACTAGCACCATGTCTCAAAACACTAGAACCACGTCCAAAAATCTCTATATCCATGCATGTGAATTTAAACTGATTTTTCACAAAACATCTCAACTCGTCTCAGAACAACTTGAACAACTTACAAAAACGTCTACATCCATTAATGTGAATTTGAACTGATTTTTTTCGCACAGATAGTCTACCACGTCTCGGAACAACTAACCCCACGTCTCAAAACACTAGAACAACGTTCAAAAACGTCTCCTTCCAGACATGTGAATTTAAACTGATTTTGTCAAAAAATAACTCAAGTCGTCTCAGAACAACTAGAACCACTTACAAAAATGTCTACATCCTAAATTGACTTTTTTCACAAAGACAGTCTACCACATCTCGGAACAACAAGCACCACGTCTCAAAACACTATAACCACGTTCAAAAACCTCTAGATCCAGACATGTGAATTTAAACTGATTTTTTCACAAACACATCTCAACTCATCTCTGAAAAACTTGAACCAAGTCCAAAAAAGTCTACATCCATTCATGTGAATTTAAACTGATTTTTTTCACAAACACAGTCCACCACGTCTCAGAACAACTGGCACCATGTCTCAAAACACTAGAACCAAGTCCAAAAATCTCTACATCCATGCATGTGAATTTAAATTGATTTTTCACAAAACATCTCAACTCGTCTCAGAACAACTAGAACCACTTACAAAAACGTCTGCATCCATTAATGTGAATTTAAACTGATTTTTTTCGCAAAGACAGTCTACCACGTCTCAGAACAACTAACACCACGTCTCAAAACACTAGAACAACGTTCAAAAACGTCTCCTTCCAGACATGTGAATTTAAACTGATTTTTTCAAAAAATAACTCAAGTCGTCTCAGAACAACTAGAACCACTTACAAAAATGTCTACATCCTAAATTGATTTTTTTCACAAAGACAGTCTACCACATCTCGGAACAACAAGCACCACGTCTCAAAACACTAGAACCACGTTAAAAAACCTCTAGATCCAGACATGTGAATTTAAACTGATTTTTTCACAAACACATCTCAACTCAGCTCAGAAAAACTAGAACCAAGTCAGAAAATGTCTACATCCATTCATGTGAATTTAAACTGATTTTTTTCAAAAAGACAGTCCACCACGTCTCAGAACAACTAGCACCATGTCTCAAAACACTAGAACCACGTCCAAAAATCTCTATATCCATGCATGTGAATTTAAACTGATTTTTCACAAAACATCTCAACTCGTCTCAGAACAACTAGAAGCACTTACAAAAACGTCTACATCCATTAATGTGAATTTAAACTGATTTTTTTCACAAAGATAGTCTACCACATCTCAGAACAACTAACACCACGTCTCAAAACACTAGAACAATGTCCAAAAACGTCTACCTCCAGACATGTGAATTTAAACTGATTTTTTCAGAAAATAACTCAACTCGTCTCAGAACAACTATAACCACTTACAAAAATGTCTACATCCTAAATTGATTTTTTTCACAAAGACAGTCTACCACATCTCGGAACAACAAGCACAACGTCTCAAAACACTAGAACCACGTTCGAAAACCTCTAGATCCAGACATGTCAATTTGAACTGATTTTTTCACAAACACATCTCAACTCATCTCAGAAAAACTAGAACCAAGTCCAAAAATGTCTACATCCATTCATGTGAATTTAAACTGATTTTTTTCAAAAAGACAGTCCACCACGTCTCAGAAAAACTAGCACCATGTCTCAAAACACTAGAACCACGTCCAAAAATCTCTATATCCATGCATGTGAATTTAAACTGATTTTTCACAAAACATCTCAACTCGTCTCAGAACAACTTGAACAACTTACAAAAACGTCTACATCCATTAATGTGAATTTGAACTGATTTTTTTCGCACAGATAGTCTACCACGTCTCGGAACAACTAACCCCACGTCTCAAAACACTAGAACAACGTTCAAAAACGTCTCCTTCCAGACATGTGAATTTAAACTGATTTTTTCAAAAAATAACTCAAGTCGTCTCAGAACAACTAGAACCACTTACAAAAATGTCTACATCCTAAATTGATTTTTTTCACAAAGACAGTCTACCACATCTCGGAACAACAAGCACCACGTCTCAAAACACTAGAACCACGTTCAAAAACCTCTAGATCCAGACATGTGAATTTAAACTGATTTTTTCACAAACACATCTCAACTCATCTCTGAAAAACTTGAACCAAGTCCAAAAAAGTCTACATCCATTCATGTGAATTTAAACTGATTTTTTTCACAAACACAGTCCACCACGTCTCATAACAACTGGCACCATGTCTCAAAACACTAGAACCACGTCCAAAAATCTCTACATCCATGCATGTGAATTTAAATTGATTTTTCACAAAACATCTCAACTCGTCTCAGAACAACTAGAACCACTTACAAAAACGTCTGCATCCATTAATGTGAATTTAAACTGATTTTTTTCGCAAAGACAGTCTACCACGTCTCAGAACAACTAACACCATGTCTCAAAACACTAGAACAACGTCCAAAAACGTCTACTTCCAGACATGTGAATTTAAACAGATTTTTTCAAAAAATAACTCAACTCGTCTCAGAACAACTAGAACCACTTACAAAAATGTCTACATCCTAAATTGATTTTTTTCACAAAGACAGTCTACCACATCTCGGAACAACAAGCACCACGCCTCAAAACACTAGAACCACGTTCAAAACCTCTAGATCCAGACATGTGAATTTAAACTGATTTTTTTCGAAAAGACAGTCCACCACGTCTCAGAACAACTAGCACCATGTCTCAAAACACTAGAACCACGTCCAAAAATCTATATATCCATGCATGTGAATTTAAACTGATTTTTCACAAAATATCTCAACTCGTCTCGAAACAACTTGAACAACTTACAAAAACGTCTACATCCATTAATGTGAATTTGAACTGATTTTTTTCGCACAGATATTCTACCACGTCTCGGAACAACTAACCCCACGTCTCAAAACACTAGAACAACGTTCAAAAACGTCTCCTTCCAGACATGTGAATTTAAACTGATTTTTTCAAAAAATAACTCAAGTCGTCTCAGAACAACTAGAACCACTTACAAAAATGTCTACATCCTAAATTGATTTTTTTCACAAAGACAGTCTACCACATCTCGGAACAACAAGCACCACGTCTCAAAACACTAGAACCACGTTCAAAAACCTCTAGATCCAGACATGTGAATTTAAACTGATTTTTTCACAAACACATCTCAACTCATCTCTGAAAAACTTGAACCAAGTCCAAAAAAGTCTACATCCATTCATGTGAATTTAAACTGATTTTTTTCACAAACACAGTCCACCACGTCTCAGAACAACTAGCACCATGTCTCAAAACACTAGAACCACGTCCAAAAATCTCTACATCCATGCATGTGAATTTAAACTGATTTTTCACAAAACATCTCAACTCGTCTCAGAACAACTAGAACCATTTACAAAAACGTCTGCATCCATTAATGTGAATTTAAACTGATTTTTTTTCGCAAAGACAGTCTACCACGTCTCAGAACAACTAACACCATGTCTCAAAACACTAGAACAACGTCCAAAAACGTCTACTTCCAGACATGTGAATTTAAACTGATTTTTTCAAAAAATAACTCAAGTCGTCTCAGAACAACTAGAACCACTTACAAAAATGTCTACATCCTAAATTGATTCTTTTCACAAAGACAGTCTACCACATCTCGGAACAACAAGCACCACGTCTCAAAACACTAGAACCACGTTCAAAAACCTCTAGATCCAGACATGTGAATTTAAACTGATTTTTTCACAAACACATCTCAACTCATCTCTGAAAAACTTGAACCAAGTCCAAAAAAGTCTACATCCATTCATGTGAATTTAAACTGATTTTTTTCACAAACACAGTCCACCACGTCTCAGAACAACTGGCACCATGTCTCAAAACACTAGAACCAAGTCCAAAAATCTCTACATCCATGCATGTGAATTTAAATTGATTTTTCACAAAACATCTCAACTCGTCTCAGAACAACTAGAACCACTTACAAAAACGTCTGCATCCATTAATGTGAATTTAAACTGATTTTTTTCGCAAAGACAGTCTACCACGTCTCAGAACAACTAACACCATGTCTCAAAACACTAGAACAACGTCCAAAAACGTCTACTTCCAGACATGTGAATTTAAACAGATTTTTTCAAAAAATAACTCAACTCGTCTCAGAACAACTAGAACCACTTACAAAAATGTCTACATCCTAAATTGATTTTTTTCACAAAGACAGTCTACCACATCTCGGAACAACAAGCACCACGCCTCAAAACACTAGAACCACGTTCAAAACCACTAGATCCAGACATGTGAATTTAAACTGATTTTTTCACAAACACATCTCAACTCAGCTCAGAAAAACTAGAACCAAAGTCAGAAAATGTCTACATCCATTTATGTGAATTTAAACTGATTTTTTTCACAAAGACAGTCCACCACGTCTCAGAACAACTAGCACCATGTCTCAAAACACTAGAACCACGTCCAAAAATCTCTACATCCATGCATGTGAATTTAAACTGATTTTTCACAAAACATCTCAACTCGTCTCAGAACAACTAGAAGCACTTACAAAAACGTCTACATCCATTAATGTGAATTTAAACTGATTTTTTTCACAAAGATAGTCTACCACATCTTAGAACAACTAACACCACGTCTCAAAACACTAGAACAATGTCCAAAAACGTCTACCTCCAGACATGTGAATTTAAACTGATTTTTTCAGAAAATAACTCAACTCGTCTCAGAACAACTAGAACCACTTACAAAAATGTCTACATCCTAAATTGATTTTTTTCACAAAGACAGTCTACCACATCTCGGAACAACAAGCACAACGTCTCAAAACACTAGAACCACGTTCGAAAACCTCTAGATCCAGACATGTGAATTTGAACTGATTTTTTCACAAACACATCTCAACTCATCTCAGAAAAACTAGAACCAAGTCCAAAAATGTCTACATCCATTCATGTGAATTTAAACTGATTTTTTTCAAAAAGACAGTCCACCACGTCTCAGAACAACTAGCACCATGTCTCAAAACACTAGAACCACGTCCAAAAATATCTATATCCATGCATGTGAATTTAAACTGATTTTTCACAAAACATCTCAACTCGTCTCAGAACAACTTGAACAACTTACAAAAACGTCTACATCCATTAATGTGAATTTGAACTGATTTTTTTAGCACAGATAGTCTACCACGTCTCGGAACAACTAACCCCACGTCTCAAAACACTAGAACAACGTTCAAAAACGTCTCCTTCCAGACATGTGAATTTAAACTGATTTTTTCAAAAAATAACTCAAGTCGTCTCAGAACAACTAGAACCACTTACAAAAATGTCTACATCCTAAATTGATTTTTTTCACAAAGACAGTCTACCACATCTCGAAACAACAAGCACCACGTCTCAAAACACTAGAACCACGTTCAAAAACCTCTAGATCCAGACATGTGAATTTAAACTTATTTTTTCACAAACACATCTCAACTCATCTCTGAAAAACTTGAACCAAGTCCAAAAAAGTCTACATCCATTCATGTGAATTTAAACTGATTTTTTTCACAAACACAGTCCACCACGTCTCAGAACAACTGGCACCATGTCTCAAAACACTAGAACCACGTCCAAAAATCTCTACATCCATGCATGTGAATTTAAATTGATTTTTCACAAAACATCTCAACTCGTCTCAGAACAACTAGAACCACTTACAAAAACGTCTGCATCCATTAATGTGAATTTAAACTGATTTTTTTCGCAAAGACAGTCTACCACGTCTCAGAACAACTAACACCATGTCTCAAAACACTAGAACAACGTCCAAAAACGTCTACTTCCAGACATGTGAATTTAAACAGATTTTTTCAAAAAATAACTCAACTCGTCTCAGAACAACTAGAACCACTTACAAAAATGTCTACATCCTAAATTGATTTTTTTCACAAAGACAGTCTACCACATCTCGGAACAACAAGCACCACGCCTCAAAACACTAGAACCACGTTCAAAACCTCTAGATCCAGACATGTGAATTTAAACTGATTTTTTTCGAAAAGACAGTCCACCACGTCTCAGAACAACTAGCACCATGTCTCAAAACACTAGAACCACGTCCAAAAATCTCTATATCCATGCATGTGAATTTAAACTGATTTTTCACAAAATATCTCAACTCGTCTCGAAACAACTTGAACAACTTACAAAAACGTCTACATCCATTAATGTGAATTTGAACTGATTTTTTTCGCACAGATATTCTACCACGTCTCGGAACAACTAACCCCACGTCTCAAAACACTAGAACAACGTTCAAAAACGTCTCCTTCCAGACATGTGAATTTAAACTGATTTTTTCAAAAAATAACTCAAGTCGTCTCAGAACAACTAGAACCACTTACAAAAATGTCTACATCCTAAATTGATTTTTTTCACAAAGACAGTCTACCACATCTCGGAACAACAAGCACCACGTCTCAAAACACTAGAACCACGTTCAAAAACCTCTAGATCCAGACATGTGAATTTAAACTGATTTTTTCACAAACACATCTCAACTCATCTCTGAAAAACTTGAACCAAGTCCAAAAAAGTCTACATCCATTCATGTGAATTTAAACTGATTTTTTTCACAAACACAGTCCACCACGTCTCAGAACAACTAGCACCATGTCTCAAAACACTAGAACCACGTCCAATAATCTCTACATCCATGCATGTGAATTTAAATTGATTTTTCACAAAACATCTCAACTCGTCTCAGAACAACTAGAACCATTTACAAAAACGTCTGCATCCATTAATGTGAATTTAAACTGATTTTTTTCGCAAAGACAGTCTACCACGTCTCAGAACAACTAACACCATGTCTCAAAACACTAGAACAACGTCCAAAAACGTCTACTTCCAGACATGTGAATTTAAACTGATTTTTTCAAAAAATAACTCAACTCGTCTCAGAACAACTAGAACCACTTACAAAAATGTCTACATCCTAAATTGATTTTTTTCACAAAGACAGTCTACCACATCTCGGAACAACAAGCACCACGTCTCAAAACACTAGAACCACGTTCAAAAACCTCTAGATCCAGACATGTGAATTTAAACTGATTTTTTCACAAACACATCTCAACTCATCTCCGAAAAACTTGAACCAAGTCCAAAAAAGTCTACATCCATTCATGTGAATTTAAACTGATTTTTTTCACAAACACAGTCCACCACGTCTCAGAACAACTGGCACCATGTCTCAAAACACTAGAACCACGTCCAAAAATCTCTACATCCATGCATGTGAATTTAAATTGATTTTTCACAAAACATCTCAACTCGTCTCAAAACAACTAGAACCACTTACAAAAACGTCTGCATCCATTAATGTGAATTTAAACTGATTTTTTTCGCAAAGACAGTCTACCACGTCTCAGAACAACTAACACCATGTCTCAAAACACTAGAACAACGTCCAAAAACGTCTACTTCCAGACATGTGAATTTAAACAGATTTTTTCAAAAAATAACTCAACTCGTCTCAGAACAACTAGAACCACTTACAAAAATGTCTACATCCTAAATTGATTTTTTTCACAAAGACAGTCTACCACATCTCGTAACAACAAGCACCACGCCTCAAAACACTAGAACCACGTTCAAAACCTCTAGATCCAGACATGTGAATTTAAACTGATTTTTTTCAAAAAGACAGTCCACCACGTCTCAGAACAACTAGCACCATGTCTCAAAACACTAGAACCACGTCCAAAAATCTCTATATCCATGCATGTGAATTTAAACTGATTTTTCACAAAATATCTCAACTCGTCTCGAAACAACTTGAACAACTTACAAAAACGTCTACATCCATTAATGTGAATTTGAACTGATTTTTTTCGCACAGATATTCTACCACGTCTCGGAACAACTAACCCCACGTCTCAAAACACTAGAACAACGTTCAAAAACGTCTCCTTCCAGACATGTGAATTTAAACTGATTTTTTCAAAAAATAACTCAAGTCGTCTCAGAACAACTAGAACCACTTACAAAAATGTCTACATCCTAAATTGATTTTTTTCACAAAGACAGTCTACCACATCTCAGAACAACAAGCACCACGTCTCAAAACACTAGAACCACGTTCAAAAACCTCTAGATCCAGACATGTGAATTTAAACTGATTTTTTCACAAACACATCTCAACTCATCTCTGAAAAACTTGAACCAAGTCCAAAAAAGTCTACATCCATTCATGTGAATTTAAACTGATTTTTTTCACAAACACAGTCCACCACGTCTCAGAACAACTAGCACCATGTCTCAAAACACTAGAACCACGTCCAAAAATCTCTACATCCATGCATGTGAATTTAAACTGATTTTTCACAAAACATCTCAACTCGTCTCAGAACAACTAGAACCATTTACAAAAACGTCTGCATCCATTAATGTGAATTTAAACTGATTTTTTTTCGCAAAGACAGTCTACCACGTCTCAGAACAACTAACACCATGTCTCAAAACACTAGAACAACGTCCAAAAACGTCCACTTCCAGACATGTGAATTTAAACAGATTTTTTCAAAAAATAACTCAACTCGTCTCAGAACAACTAGAACCACTTACAAAAATGTCTACATCCTAAATTGATTTTTTTCACAAAGACAGTCTACCACATCTCGGAACAACAAGCACCACGCCTCAAAACACTAGAACCACGTTCAAAACCTCTAGATCCAGACATGTGAATTTAAACTGATTTTTTCACAAACACATCTCAACTCATCTCAGAAAAACTAGAACCAAGTCAAAAAATGTCTACATCCATTCATGTGAATTTAAACTGATTTTTTTCACAAAGACAGTCCACCACGTCTCAGAACAACTAGCACCATGTCTCAAAACACTAGAACCACGTCCAAAAATCTCTACATCCATGCATGTGAATTTAAACTGATTTTTCACAAAACATCTCAACTCGTCTCAGAACAACTAGAAGCACTTACAAAAACGTCTACATCCATTAATGTGAATTTAAACTGATTTTTTTCACAAAGATAGTCTACCACATCTCAGAACAACTAACACCACGTCTCAAAACACTAGAACAATGTCCAAAAACGTCTACCTCCAGACATGTGAATTTAAACTGATTTTTTCAGAAAATAACTCAACTCGTCTCAGAACAACTAGAACCACTTACAAAAATGTCTACATCCTAAATTGATTTTTTTCACAAAGACAGTCTACCACATCTCGGAACAACAAGCACAACGTCTCAAAACACTAGAACCACGTTCGAAAACCTCTAGATCCAGACATGTGAATTTGAACTGATTTTTTCACAAACACATCTCAACTCATCTCAGAAAAACTAGAACCAAGTCCAAAAATGTCTACATCCATTCATGTGAATTTAAACTGATTTTTTTCAAAAAGACAGTCCACCACGTCTCAGAACAACTAGCACCATGTCTCAAAACACTAGAACCACGTCCAAAAATCTCTATATCCATGCATGTGAATTTAAACTGATTTTTCACAAAACATCTCAACTCGTCTCAGAACAACTTGAACAACTTACAAAAACGTCTACATCCATTAATGTGAATTTGAACTGATTTTTTTCGCACAGATAGTCTACCACGTCTCGGAACAACTAACCCCACGTCTCAAAACACTAGAACAACGTTGAAAAACGTCTCCTTCCAGACATGTGAATTTAAACTGATTTTTTCAAAAAATAACTCGAGTCGTCTCAGAACAACTAGAACCACTTACAAAAATGTCTACATCCTAAATTGATTTTTTTCACAAAGACAGTCTACCACATCTCGGAACAACAAGCACCACGTCTCAAAACACTAGAACCACGTTCAAAAACCTCTAGATCCAGACATGTGAATTTAAACTGATTTTTTCACAAACACATCTCAACTCATCTCTGAAAAACTTGAACCAAGTCCAAAAAAGTCTACATCCATTCATGTGAATTTAAACTGATTTTTTTCACAAACACAGTCCACCACGTCTCAGAACAACTGGCACCATGTCTCAAAACACTAGAACCACGTCCAAAAATCTCTACATCCATGCATGAGAATTTAAATTGATTTTTCACAAAACATCTCAACTCGTGTCAGAACAACTAGAACCACTTACAAAAACGTCTGCATCCATTAATGTGAATTTAAACTGATTTTTTTCGCAAAGACAGTCTACCACGTCTCAGAACAACTAACACCATGTCTCAAAACACTAGAACAACGTCCAAAAACGTCTACTTCCAGACATGTGAATTTAAACAGATTTTTTCAAAAACTAACTCAACTCGTCTCAAAACAACTAGAACCACTTACAAAAATGTCTACATCCTAAATTGATTTTTTTCACCAAGACAGTCTACCACATCTCGGAACAACAAACACCACGTCTCAAAACACTAGAACCACGTTCAAAACCTCTAGATCCATACATGTGAATTTAAACTGATTTTTTCACAAACACATCTCAACTCATCTCAGAAAAACTAGAACCATGTCAAAAAATGTCTACATCCATTCATGTCAATTTAAACTGATTTTTTTCACAAAGACAGTCCACCACGTCTCAGAACAACTAGCACCATGTCTCAAAACACTAGAACCACGTCCAAAAATCTCTACATCCATGCATGTGAATTTAAACTGATTTTTCACAAAACATCTCAACTCGTCTCAGAACAACTAGAACCACTTACAAAAACGTCTACATCCATTAATGTGAATTTAAACTGATTTTTTTCACAAAGACATTCTACCACGTCTCAGAACAACTAACACCACGTCTCAAAACACTAGAACAACGTCCAAAAACGTCTACCTCCAGACATGTGAATTTAAACTGATTTTTTCAAAAAATAACTCAACTCGTCTCAGAACAAGTAGAACCGCTTACAAAAATGTCTACATCCTAAATTGATTTTTTTCACAAAGACAGTCTACCACATCTCGGAACAACAAGCACAACGTCTCAAAACACTAGAACCACGTTCGAAAACCTCTAGATCCAGACATGTGAATTTAAACTGATTTTTTGACAAAGAAATCTCAACTCATCTCCGAAAAACTAGAACCAAGTCCAAAAAAGTCTACATCCATTCATGTGAATTTAAACTGATTTTTTTCACAAACACAGTCCACCACGTCTCAGAACAACTGGCACCATGTCTCAAAACACTAGAACCACGTCCAAAAATCTCTACATCCATGCATGTGAATTTAAATTGATTTTTCACAAAACATCTCAACTCGTCTCAAAACAACTAGAACCACTTACAAAAACGTCTGCATCCATTAATGTGAATTTAAACTGATTTTTTTCGCAAAGACAGTCTACCACGTCTCAGAACAACTAACACCATGTCTCAAAACACTAGAACAACGTCCAAAAACGTCTACTTCCAGACATGTGAATTTAAACAGATTTTTTCAAAAAATAACTCAACTCGTCTCAGAACAACTAGAACCACTTACAAAAATGTCTACATCCTAAATTGATTTTTTTCACAAAGACAGTCTACCACATCTCGGAACAACAAGCACCACGCCTCAAAACACTAGAACCACGTTCAAAACCTCTAGATCCAGACATGTGAATTTAAACTGATTTTTTTCAAAAAGACAGTCCACCACGTCTCAGAACAACTAGCACCATGTCTCAAAACACTAGAACCACGTCCAAAAATCTCTATATCCATGCATGTGAATTTAAACTGATTTTTCACAAAATATCTCAACTCGTCTCGAAACAACTTGAACAACTTACAAAAACGTCTACATCCATTAATGTGAATTTGAACTGATTTTTTTCGCACAGATATTCTACCACGTCTCGGAACAACTAACCCCACGTCTCAAAACACTAGAACAACGTTCAAAAACGTCTCCTTCCAGACATGTGAATTTAAACTGATTTTTTCAAAAAATAACTCAAGTCGTCTCAGAACAACTAGAACCACTTACAAAAATGTCTACATCCTAAATTGATTTTTTTCACAAAGACAGTCTACCACATCTCAGAACAACAAGCACCACGTCTCAAAACACTAGAACCACGTTCAAAAACCTCTAGATCCAGACATGTGAATTTAAACTGATTTTTTCACAAACACATCTCAACTCATCTCTGAAAAACTTGAACCAAGTCCAAAAAAGTCTACATCCATTCATGTGAATTTAAACTGATTTTTTTCACAAACACAGTCCACCACGTCTCAGAACAACTAGCACCATGTCTCAAAACACTAGAACCACGTCCAAAAATCTCTACATCCATGCATGTGAATTTAAACTGATTTTTCACAAAACATCTCAACTCGTCTCAGAACAACTAGAACCATTTACAAAAACGTCTGCATCCATTAATGTGAATTTAAACTGATTTTTTTTCGCAAAGACAGTCTACCACGTCTCAGAACAACTAACACCATGTCTCAAAACACTAGAACAACGTCCAAAAACGTCCACTTCCAGACATGTGAATTTAAACAGATTTTTTCAAAAAATAACTCAACTCGTCTCAGAACAACTAGAACCACTTACAAAAATGTCTACATCCTAAATTGATTTTTTTCACAAAGACAGTCTACCACATCTCGGAACAACAAGCACCACGCCTCAAAACACTAGAACCACGTTCAAAACCTCTAGATCCAGACATGTGAATTTAAACTGATTTTTTCACAAACACATCTCAACTCATCTCAGAAAAACTAGAACCAAGTCAAAAAATGTCTACATCCATTCATGTGAATTTAAACTGATTTTTTTCACAAAGACAGTCCACCACGTCTCAGAACAACTAGCACCATGTCTCAAAACACTAGAACCACGTCCAAAAATCTCTACATCCATGCATGTGAATTTAAACTGATTTTTCACAAAACATCTCAACTCGTCTCAGAACAACTAGAAGCACTTACAAAAACGTCTACATCCATTAATGTGAATTTAAACTGATTTTTTTCACAAAGATAGTCTACCACATCTCAGAACAACTAACACCACGTCTCAAAACACTAGAACAATGTCCAAAAACGTCTACCTCCAGACATGTGAATTTAAACTGATTTTTTCAGAAAATAACTCAACTCGTCTCAGAACAACTAGAACCACTTACAAAAATGTCTACATCCTAAATTGATTTTTTTCACAAAGACAGTCTACCACATCTCGGAACAACAAGCACAACGTCTCAAAACACTAGAACCACGTTCGAAAACCTCTAGATCCAGACATGTGAATTTGAACTGATTTTTTCACAAACACATCTCAACTCATCTCAGAAAAACTAGAACCAAGTCCAAAAATGTCTACATCCATTCATGTGAATTTAAACTGATTTTTTTCAAAAAGACAGTCCACCACGTCTCAGAACAACTAGCACCATGTCTCAAAACACTAGAACCACGTCCAAAAATCTCTATATCCATGCATGTGAATTTAAACTGATTTTTCACAAAACATCTCAACTCGTCTCAGAACAACTTGAACAACTTACAAAAACGTCTACATCCATTAATGTGAATTTGAACTGATTTTTTTCGCACAGATAGTCTACCACGTCTCGGAACAACTAACCCCACGTCTCAAAACACTAGAACAACGTTGAAAAACGTCTCCTTCCAGACATGTGAATTTAAACTGATTTTTTCAAAAAATAACTCGAGTCGTCTCAGAACAACTAGAACCACTTACAAAAATGTCTACATCCTAAATTGATTTTTTTCACAAAGACAGTCTACCACATCTCGGAACAACAAGCACCACGTCTCAAAACACTAGAACCACGTTCAAAAACCTCTAGATCCAGACATGTGAATTTAAACTGATTTTTTCACAAACACATCTCAACTCATCTCTGAAAAACTTGAACCAAGTCCAAAAAAGTCTACATCCATTCATGTGAATTTAAACTGATTTTTTTCACAAACACAGTCCACCACGTCTCAGAACAACTGGCACCATGTCTCAAAACACTAGAACCACGTCCAAAAATCTCTACATCCATGCATGAGAATTTAAATTGATTTTTCACAAAACATCTCAACTCGTGTCAGAACAACTAGAACCACTTACAAAAACGTCTGCATCCATTAATGTGAATTTAAACTGATTTTTTTCGCAAAGACAGTCTACCACGTCTCAGAACAACTAACACCATGTCTCAAAACACTAGAACAACGTCCAAAAACGTCTACTTCCAGACATGTGAATTTAAACAGATTTTTTCAAAAACTAACTCAACTCGTCTCAAAACAACTAGAACCACTTACAAAAATGTCTACATCCTAAATTGATTTTTTTCACCAAGACAGTCTACCACATCTCGGAACAACAAACACCACGTCTCAAAACACTAGAACCACGTTCAAAACCTCTAGATCCATACATGTGAATTTAAACTGATTTTTTCACAAACACATCTCAACTCATCTCAGAAAAACTAGAACCATGTCAAAAAATGTCTACATCCATTCATGTCAATTTAAACTGATTTTTTTCACAAAGACAGTCCACCACGTCTCAGAACAACTAGCACCATGTCTCAAAACACTAGAACCACGTCCAAAAATCTCTACATCCATGCATGTGAATTTAAACTGATTTTTCACAAAACATCTCAACTCGTCTCAGAACAACTAGAACCACTTACAAAAACGTCTACATCCATTAATGTGAATTTAAACTGATTTTTTTCACAAAGACATTCTACCACGTCTCAGAACAACTAACACCACGTCTCAAAACACTAGAACAACGTCCAAAAACGTCTACCTCCAGACATGTGAATTTAAACTGATTTTTTCAAAAAATAACTCAACTCGTCTCAGAACAAGTAGAACCGCTTACAAAAATGTCTACATCCTAAATTGATTTTTTTCACAAAGACAGTCTACCACATCTCGGAACAACAAGCACAACGTCTCAAAACACTAGAACCACGTTCGAAAACCTCTAGATCCAGACATGTGAATTTAAACTGATTTTTTGACAAAGAAATCTCAACTCATCTCCGAAAAACTAGAACCAAGTCCAAAATTTTCTACATCCATTCATGTGAATTTAAACTGATTTTTTTCAAAGAGACAGTCCACCACGTCTCAGAACAACTAGCACCATGTCTTAAAACACTAGAACCACGTCCAAAAATCTCTACATCCATGCATGTGAATTTAAACTGATTTTTCACAAAACATCTCAACTCGTCTCAGAAAACATTGAACAACTTACAAAAACGTCTACATCCATTAATGTGAATTTGAACTGATTTTTTTCGCACAGATAGTCTACCACGTCTCGGAACAACTAACACCACGTCTCAAACACTAGAACAACGTTCAAAAACGTCTCCTTCCAGACATGTGAATTTAAACTGATTTTTTCAAAAAATAACTCAACTCGTCTCAGAACAACTAGAACCACTCACAAAAATGTCTACATCCTAAATTGATTTTTTTCACAAAGACAGTCTACCACATCTCGCAACAACAAGCACCACGTCTCAAAACACTAGAACCACGTTCAAAAACCTCTAGATCCAGACATGTGAATTTAAACTATTTTTTCACAAACACATCTCAACTCATCTCAGAAAAACTAGAACCAAGTCCAAAAATGTCTACATCCATTCATGTGAATTTAAACTGATTTTTTTTCACAAAGACAGTCCACCACGTCTCAGAACAACTAGCACCATGTCTCAAAACACTAGAACCACGTCCAAAAATCTCTACATCCATGCATGTGAATTTAAACTGATTTTTCACAAAACATCTCAACTCGTCTCATAACAACTAGAACCACTTACAAAAATGTCTACATCCATTAATGTGAATTTAAAATGATTTTTTTCACAAATACAGTCTACCACGTCTGAGAACAACTAGCACCACGTCTCAAAACACTAGAACAACGTCCAAAAACGTCTACTTCCAGACATGTGAATTTAAACAGATTTTTTCAAAAAATAACTCAACTCGTCTCAGAACAACTAGAACCGCTTACAAAAATGTCTACATCCTAAATTGATTTTTTTCACAAAGACAGTCTACCACATCTCGGAACAACAAGCACAACGTCTCAAAACACTAGAACCACGTTCGAAAACCTCTAGATCCAGACATGTGAATTTAAACTGATTTTTTGACAAAGACATCTCAACTCATCTCCGAAAAACTAGAACCAAGTCCAAAAATTTCTACATCCATTCATGTGAATTTAAACTGATTTTTTTCAAAGAGACAGTCCACCACGTCTCAGAACAACTAGCACCATGTCTCAAAACACTAGAACCACGTCCAAAAATCTCTACATCCATGCATGTGAATTTAAACTGATTTTTCACAAAACATCTCAACTCGTCTCAGAACAACTTGAACAACTTACAAAAACGTCTACATCCATTAATGTGAATTTGAACTGATTTTTTTCGCACAGATAGTCTACCACGTCTCGGAACAACTAACACCACGTCTCAAACACTAGAACAACGTTCAAAAACGTCTCCTTCCAGACATGTGAATTTAAACTGATTTTTTCAAAAAATAACTCAACTCGTCTCAGAACAACTAGAACCACTCACAAAAATGTCTACATCCTAAATTGATTTTTTTCACAAAGACAGTCTACCACATCTCGGAACAACAAGCACCACGTCTCAAAACACTAGAACCACGTTCAAAAACCTCTAGATCCAGACATGTGAATTTAAACTGATTTTTTCACAAACACATCTCAAATCATCTCAGAAAAACTAGAACCAAGTCCAAAAATGTCTACATCCATTCATGTGAATTTAAACTGATTTTTTTTTTCACAAAGACAGTCCACCACGTCTCAGAACAACTAGCACCATGTCTCAAAACACTAGAATCACGTTCAAAAATCTCTACATCCATGCATGTGAATTTAAACTGATTTTTCGCAAAACATCTCAACTCGTCTCATAACAACTAGAACAACTTACAAAAACGTCTACATCCATTAATGTGAATTTGAACTGATTTTTTTCGCACAGATAGTCTACCACGTCTCGGAACAACTAACACCACGTCTCAAAACACTAGAACAACGTTCAAAAACATCTCCTTCCAGACATGTGAATTTAAACTGATTTTTTCAAAAAATAACTCAACTCGTCTCAGAACAACTAGAACCACTTACAAAAATGTCTACATCCTAAATTGATTTTTTTCACAAAGACAGTCTACCACATCTCGGAACAACAAGCACCACGTCTCAAAACACTAGAACCACGTTCAAAAACCTCTAGATCCAGACATGTGAATTTAAACTATTTTTTCACAAACACATCTCAACTCATCTCAGAAAAACTAGAACCAAGTCCAAAAATGTCTACATCCATTCATGTGAATTTAAACTGATTTTTTTTCACAAAGACAGTCCACCACGTCTCAGAACAACTAGCACCATGTCTCAAAACACTAGAACCACGTCCAAAAATCTCTACATCCATGCATGTGAATTTAAACTGATTTTTCACAAAACATCTCAACTCGTCTCATAACAACTAGAACCACTTACAAAAACGTCTACATCCATTAATGTGAATTTAAAATGATTTTTTTCACAAATACAGTCTACCACGTCTGAGAACAACTAGCACCACGTCTCAAAACACTAGAACAACGTCCAAAAACGTCTACTTCCAGACATGTGAATTTAAACTGATTTTTTCAAAAAATAACTCAACTCGTCTCAGAACAACTAGAACCACTTACAAAAATGTCTACATCCTAAATTGATTTTTTTCACAAAGACAGTCTACCACATCTCGGAACAACAAGCACCACGTCTCAAAACACTAGAACCACGTTCAAAAACCTCTACATCCAGACATCTGAATTTAAACTGATTTTTTCACAAACACATCTCAACTCATCTCAGAAAAACTATAACCAGGTCAGAAAATGTCTACATCCATTCATGTGAATTTAAACTGATTTTTTTTCACAAAGACATTCCACCACGTCTCAGAACAACTAGCACCATGTCTCAAAACACTAGAACCACGTCCAAAAATCACTACATCCATGCATGTGAATTTAAACTGGTTTTTCACAAAACATCTCAACTTGTCTCAGAACAACTAGAACCACTTACAAAAACGTCTACATCCATTAATGTGAATTTAAACTGATTTTTTTCACAAAGACAGTCTACCACGTCTGAGAAGAACTAGCACCACGTCTCAAAACACTAGAACAACGTCCAAAAACGTCTACTTCCAGACATGTGAATTTAAACTGATTTTTTCAAAAAATAACTCAACTCGTCTCAGAACAACTATAACCACTTACAAAAATGTCTACATCCTAAATTGATTTTTTTCACAAAGACAGTCTACCACATCTCGGAACAACAAGCACCACGTCTCAAAACACTAGAACCACGTTCAAAAACCTCTAGATCCAGACATGTGAATTTAAACTATTTTTTCACAAACACATCTCAACTCATCTCAGGAAAACTAGAACCAAGTCCAAAAATGTCTACATCCATTCATGTGAATTTAAACTGATTTTTTTTCACAAAGACAGTCCACCACGTCTCAGAACAACTAGCACCATGTCTCAAAACACTAGAACCACGTCCAAAAATCTCTACATCCATGCATGTGAATTTAAACTGATTTTTCACAAAACATCTCAACTCGTCTCATAACAACTAGAACCACTTACAAAAACGTCTACATCCATTAATGTGAATTTAAAATGATTTTTTTCACAAATACAGTCTACCACGTCTGAGAACAACTAGCACCACGTCTCAAAACACTAGAACAACGTCCAAAAACGTCTACTTCCAGACATGTGAATTTAAACTGATTTTTTCAAAAAATAACTCAACTCGTCTCAGAACAACTAGAACCACTTACAAAAATGTCTACATCCTAAATTGATTTTTTTCACAAAGACAGTCTACCACATCTCGGAACAACAAGCACCACGTCTCAAAACACTAGAACCACGTTCAAAAACCTCTACATCCAGACATCTGAATTTAAACTGATTTTTTCACAAACACATCTCAACTCATCTCAGAAAAACTATAACCAGGTCAGAAAATGTCTACATCCATTCATGTGAATTTAAACTGATTTTTTTTCACAAAGACAGTCCACCACGTCTCAGAACAACTAGCACCATGTCTCAAAACACTAGAACCACGTCCAAAAATCTCTACATCCATGCATGTGAATTTAAACTGATTTTTCACAAAACATCTCAACTCGTCTCATAACAACTATAACCACTTACAAAAACGTCTACATCCATTAATGTGAATTTAAAATGATTTTTTTCACAAATACAGTCTACCACGTCTGAGAACAACTAGCACCACGTCTCAAAACACTAGAACAACGTCCAAAAACGTCTACTTCCAGACATGTGAATTTAAACTGATTTTTTCAAAAAATAACTCAACTCGTCTCAGAACAACTAGAACCACTTACAAAAATGTCTACATCCTAAATTGATTTTTTTCACAAAGACAGTCTACCACATCTCGGAACAACAAGCACCACGTCTCAAAACACTAGAACCACGTTCAAAAACCTCTACATCCAGACATCTGAATTTAAACTGATTTTTTCACAAACACATCTCAACTCATCTCAGAAAAACTATAACCAGGTCAGAAAATGTCTACATCCATTCATGTGAATTTAAACTGATTTTTTTTCACAAAGACATTCCACCACGTCTCAGAACAACTAGCACCATGTCTCAAAACACTAGAACCACGTCCAAAAATCACTACATCCATGCATGTGAATTTAAACTGGTTTTTCACAAAACATCTCAACTTGTCTCAGAACAACTAGAACCACTTACAAAAACGTCTACATCCATTAATGTGAATTTAAACTGATTTTTTTCACAAAGACAGTCTACCACGTCTGAGAAGAACTAGCACCACGTCTCAAAACACTAGAACAACGTCCAAAAACGTCTACTTCCAGACATGTGAATTTAAACTGATTTTTTCAAAAAATAACTCAACTCGTCTCAGAACAACTATAACCACTTACAAAAATGTCTACATCCTAAATTGATTTTTTTCACAAAGACAGTCTACCACATCTCGGAACAACAAGCACCACGTCTCAAAACACTAGAACCACGTTCAAAAACCTCTAGATCCAGACATGTGAATTTAAACTATTTTTTCACAAACACATCTCAACTCATCTCAGAAAAACTAGAACCAAGTCCAAAAATGTCTACATCCATTCATGTGAATTTAAACTGATTTTTTTTCACAAAGACAGTCCACCACGTCTCAGAACAACTAGCACCATGTCTCAAAACACTAGAACCACGTCCAAAAATCTCTACATCCATGCATGTGAATTTAAACTGATTTTTCACAAAACATCTCAACTCGTCTCATAACAACTAGAACCACTTACAAAAACGTCTACATCCATTAATGTGAATTTAAAATGATTTTTTTCACAAATACAGTCTACCACGTCTGAGAACAACTAGCACCACGTCTCAAAACACTAGAACAACGTCCAAAAACGTCTACTTCCAGACATGTGAATTTAAACTGATTTTTTCAAAAAATAACTCAACTCGTCTCAGAACAACTAGAACCACTTACAAAAATGTCTACATCCTAAATTGATTTTTTTCACAAAGACAGTCTACCACATCTCGGAACAACAAGCACCACGTCTCAAAACACTAGAACCACGTTCAAAAACCTCTACATCCAGACATCTGAATTTAAACTGATTTTTTCACAAACACATCTCAACTCATCTCAGAAAAACTATAACCAGGTCAGAAAATGTCTACATCCATTCATGTGAATTTAAACTGATTTTTTTTCACAAAGACATTCCACCACGTCTCAGAACAACTAGCACCATGTCTCAAAACACTAGAACCACGTCCAAAAATCACTACATCTATGCATGTGAATTTAAACTGGTTTTTCACAAAACATCTCAACTTGTCTCAGAACAACTAGAACCACTTACAAAAACGTCTACATCCATTAATGTGAATTTAAACTGATTTTTTTCACAAAGACAGTCTACCACGTCTGAGAAGAACTAGCACCACGTCTCAAAACACTAGAACAACGTCCAAAAACGTCTACTTCCAGACATGTGAATTTAAACTGATTTTTTCAAAAAATAACTCAACTCGTCTCAGAACAACTATAACCACTTACAAAAATGTCTACATCCTAAATTGATTTTTTTCACAAAGATAGTCTACCACATCTCGGAACAACAAGCACCACGTCTCAAAACACTAGAACCACGTTCAAAAACCTCTTGATCCAGACATGTGAATTTGAACTGATTTTTTCACAAACACATCTCAACTCATCTCAGAAAAACTAGAACCAAGTCCAAAAATGTCTACATCCATTCATGTGAATTTAAACTGATTTTTTTCACAAAGACAGTCTACCACGTTTCAGACCAACTAACACCACATCTCAAAACACTAGAACAACGTCCAAAAACGTCTACCTCCAGACATGTGAATTTAAACTGATTTTTTCAAAAAATAACTCAACTCGTCTCAGAACAACTAGAACCGCTTACAAAAATGTCTACATCCTAAATTGATTTTTTTCACAAAGACAGTCTACCACATCTCGGAACAACAAGCACAACGTCTCAAAACACTAGAACCACGTTCGAAAACCTCTAGATCCAGTCATGTGAATTTAAACTGATTTTTTGACAAACACATCTCAACTCATCTCAGAAAAACTAGAACCAAGTCCAAAAATGTCTACATCCATTCATGTGAATTTAAACTGATTTTTTTCAAAGAGACAGTCCACCACGTCTCAGAACAACTAGCACCATGTCTCAAAACACTAGAACCACGTCCAAAAATCTCTACATCCATGCATGTGAATTTAAACTGATTTTTCACAAAACATCTCAACTCGTCTCAGAACAACTTGAACAACTTACAAAAACGTCTACATCCATTAATGTGAATTTGAACTGATTTTTTTCGCAAAGACAGTCTACCACGTCTCAGAACAACTAACACCACGTCTCAAAACACTAGAACAACGTCCAAAAACGTCTACCTCCAGACATGTGAATTTAAACTGATTTTTTCAAAAAATAACTCAACTCGTCTCAGAACAACTAGAACCGCTTACAAAAATGTCTACATCCTAAATTGATTTTTTTCACAAAGACAGTCTACCACATCTCGGAACAACAAGCACCACGTCTCAAAACACTAGAACCACGTTCAAAAACCTCTAGATCCAGACATGTGAATTTAAACTGATTTTTTCACAAACACATCTCAACTCATCTCAGAAAAACTAGAACCAAGTCCAAAAATGTCTACATCCATTCATGTGAATTTAAACTGATTTTTTTCACAAAGACAGTCCACGACGTCTCAGAACAACTCTCAAAACACTAGAACCACGTCCAAAAATCTCTACATCCATGCATGTGAATTTAAACTGATTTTTCACAAAACATCTCAACTCGTCTCAGAACAACTAGAACCACTTACAAAAACGTCTACATCCATTAATGTGAATTTAAACTGATTTTTTTCGCAAAGACAGTCTACCACGTCTCAGAACAACTAACACCACGTCTCAAAACACTAGAACAACGTCCAAAAACGTCTACCTCCAGACATGTGAATTTAAACTGATTTTTTCAAAAAGTAACTCAACTCGTCTCAGAACAACTATAACCACTTACAAAAATGTCTACATCTTAAATTGATTTTTTTCACAAAGACAGTCTACCACATCTCGGAACAACAAGCACAACGTCTCAAAACACTAGAACCACGTTCAAAAACCTCTAGATCCACACATGTGAATTTGAACTTATTTTTTCACAAACACATCTCAACTCATCTCAGAAAAACTAGAACCAAGTCAAAAATGTCTACATCCATTCATGTGAATTTAAACTGATTTTTTTCACAAAGACAGTCCACCACGTCTCAGAACAACTAGCACCATGTCTCAAAACACTAGAACCACGTCCAAAAATCTCTACATCCATGCATGTGAATTTAAACTGATTTTTCACAAAACATCTCAACTCGTCTCAGAACAACTAGAACAACTTACAAAAACGTCAACATCCATTAATGTGAATTTGAACTGATTTTTTTCACAAAGACAGTCTACCACATCTCGGAACAACAAGCACCACGTCTCAAAACACTAGAACCACGTTCAAAAACCTCTAGATCCAGACATGTGAATTTAAACTGATTTTTTCACAAACACATCTCAACTCATCTCAGAAAAACTAGAACCAAGTCCAAAAATGTCTTCATCCATTCATGTGAATTTAAACTGATTTTTTTTTCACAAAGACAGTCCACCACGTCTCAGAACAACTAGCACCATGTCTCAAAACACTAGAACCACGTCCAAAAATCTCTACATCCATGCATGTGAATTTAAACTGATTTTTCACAAAACGTCTCAACTCGTCTCAGAACAACTAGAACCACTTACAAAAACGTCTACATCCATTAATGTGAATTTAAATTGATTTTTTTCACAAAGACAGTTTACCACGTCTCAGAACAACTAACACCACGTCTCAAAACACTAGAACAACGTCCAAAAACGTCTACTTCCAGACATGTGAATTTAAACTAATTTTTTAAAAAAATAACTCAACTCGTCTCAGAACAACTAGAACCAGTTACAAAAATGTCTACATCCTAAATTGATTTTTTTCACAAAGACAGTCTACCACATCTCGGAACAACAAGCACCACGTCTCAAAACACTAGAACCATGTTCAAAAACCTCTAGATCCAGACATGTGAATTTAAACTGATTTTTTCACAAACACATCTCAACTCATCTCAGAAAAACAAGAACCAAGTCCAAAAATGTCTACATCCATTCATGTGAATTTAAACTGATTTTTTTTTCCACAAAAACAGTCCACTACGTCTCATAACAACTAGGACCATGTCTCAAAACACTAGAACCACGTCCAAAAATCTCTACATCCATGCATGTGAATTTAATCTGATTTTTCACAAAACATCTCAACTCGGCTCAGAACAACTAGAACCACTTACAAAAACGTCTACATCCATTAATGTGAATTTAAACTGATTTTTTTCACAAAGACAGTCTACCACGTCTCAGAACAACTAACACCACGTCTCAAAACACTAGAACAACGTCAAAAAACGTCTGCTTCCAGACATGTGAATTTAAACTGATTTTTTCAAAAAATAACTCGACCGTCTCAGAACAACTAGAACCACTTACAAAAATGTCTACATCCTAAATTGATTTTTTTCACAAAGACAGTCTACCACATCCCGGAACAACAAGCACCACGTCTCAAAACACTAGAACCACGTCCAAAAATCTCTACATCCATGCATGTGAATTTAAACTGATTTTTCACAAAACATCTCAACTCGTCTCAGAACAACTAGAACAACTTACAAAAACGTCAACATCCATTAATGTGAATTTGAACTGATTTTTTTCACAAAGACAGTCTACCACATCTCGGAACAACAAGCACCACGTCTCAAAACACTAGAACCACGTTCAAAAACCTCTAGATCCAGACATGTGAATTTAAACTGATTTTTTCACAAACACATCTCAACTCATCTCAGAAAAACTAGAACAAAGTCCAAAAATGTCTACATCCATTCATGTGAATTTAAACTGATTTTTTTTTCACAAAGACAGTCCACCACGTCTCAGAACAACTAGCACCATGTCTCAAAACACTAGAACCACGTCCAAAAATCTCTACATCCATGCATGTGAATTTAATCTGATTTTTCACAAAACATCTCAACTCGGCTCAGAACAACTAGAACCACTTACAAAAACGTCTACATCCATTAATGTGAATTTAAACTGATTTTTTTCACAAAGACAGTCTACCACATCTCGGAACAACAAGCACAACGTCTCAAAACACTAGAACCACGTTCAAAAACCTCTAGATCCAGACATGTGAATTTGAACTTATTTTTTCACAAACACATCTCAACTCATCTCAGAAAAACTAGAACCAAGTCAAAAATGTCTACATCCATTCATGTGAATTTAAACTGATTTTTTTCACAAAGACAGTCCACCACGTCTCAGAACAACTAGCACCATGTCTCAAAACACTAGAACCACGTCCAAAAATCTCTACATCCATGCATGTGAATTTAAACTGATTTTTCACAAAACATCTCAACTCGTCTAAGAACAACTAGAACAACTTACAAAAACGTCAACATCCATTAATGTGAATTTGAACTGATTTTTTTCACAAAGACAGTCTACCACATCTCGGAACAACAAGCACCACGTCTCAAAACACTAGAACCACGTTCAAAAACCTCTAGATCCAGACATGTGAATTTAAACTGATTTTTTCACAAACACATCTCAACTCATCTCAGAAAAACAAGAACCAAGTCCAAAAATGTCTACATCCATTCATGTGAATTTAAACTGATTTTTTTTTCCACAAAAACAGTCCACTACGTCTCAGAACAACTAGGACCATGTCTCAAAACACTAGAACCACGTCCAAAAATCTCTACATCCATGCATGTGAATTTAATCTGATTTTTCACAAAACATCTCAACTCGGCTCAGAACAACTAGAACCACTTACAAAAACGTCTACATCCATTAATGTGAATTTAAACTGATTTTTTTCACAAAGACAGTCTACCACGTCTCAGAACAACTAACACCACGTCTCAAAACACTAGAACAACGTCCAAAAACGTCTGCTTCCAGACATGTGAATTTAAACTGATTTTTTCAAAAAATAACTCGACTCGTCTCAGAACAACTAGAACCACTTACAAAAATGTCTACATCCTAAATTGATTTTTTTCACAAAGACAGTCTACCACATCCCGGAACAACAAGCACCACGTCTCAAAACACTAGAACCACGTCCAAAAATCTCTACATCCATGCATGTGAATTTAAACTGATTTTTCACAAAACATCTCAACTCGTCTCAGAACAACTAGAACAACTTACAAAAACGTCAACATCCATTAATGTGAATTTGAACTGATTTTTTTCACAAAGACAGTCTACCACATCTCGGAACAACAAGCACCACGTCTCAAAACACTAGAACCACGTTCAAAAACCTCTAGATCCAGACATGTGAATTTAAACTGATTTTTTCACAAACACATCTAAACTCATCTCAGAAAAACTAGAACCAAGTCCAAAAATGTCTACATCCATTCATGTGAATTTAAACTGATTTTTTTTTCACAAAGACAGTCCACCACGTCTCAGAACAACTAGCACCATGTCTCAAAACACTAGAACCACGTCCAAAAATCTCTACATCCATGCATGTGAATTTAAACTGATTTTTCACAAAACGTCTCAACTCGTCTCAGAACAACTAGAACCACTTACAAAAACGTCTACATCCATTAATGTGAATTTAAATTGATTTTTTTCACAAAGACAGTTTACCACGTCTCAGAACAACTAACACCACGTCTCAAAACACTAGAACCACGTCCAAAAACGTCTACTTCCAGACATGTGAATTTAAACTAATTTTTTAAAAAAATAACTCAACTCGTCTCAGAACAACTAGAACTAGTTACAAAAATGTCTACATCCTAAATTGATTTTTTTCACAAAGACAGTCTACCACATCCCGGAACAACAAGCACCACGTCTCAAAACACTAGAACCACGTTCAAAACCTCTAGATCCAGACATGTGAATTTGAACTGATTTTTTCACAAACACATCTCAAGTCATCTCAGAAAAACTAGAACCAAGTCAAAAAATTTCTACATCCATTCATGTGAATTTAAACTGATTTTTTTCACAAAGACAGTCCACCACGTCTCAGAACAACTACCACCATGTCTCAAAACACTAGAACCACGTCCAAAAATCACTACATCCATGCATGTGAATTTAAACTGATTTTTCACAAAACATCTCAAATCGTCTCAGAACAACTAGAACCACTTACAAAAACTTCTACATCCATTAATGTGAATTTAAACTGATTTTTTTCACAAAGACAGTCTACCACGTCTCAGAACAACTAACACCACGTCTCAAAACACTAGAACAACGCCCAAAAATGTCTACCTCCAGACATGTGAATTTAAACTGATTTTTTCAAAAAATAACTCAACTCGTCTCAGAACAACTAGAACCACTTACAAAAATGTCTACATCCTAAAATGATTTTTTTCACAAAGACAGTATACCACATCTCGGAACAACAAGCACAATGTCTCAAAACACTAGAACCACGTTCGAAAACCTCTAGATCCAGACATGTGAATTTAAACTGATTTTTTCACAAACACATCTCAACTCATCTCAGAAAAACTAGAACCAAGTCCAAAAATGTCTACATCCATTCATGTGAATTTAAACTGATTTTTTTCAGAAAGACAGTCCACCACGTCTCAGAACAACTAGCACCATGTCTCAAAACACTAGAACCACGTCCAAAAATCACTACATCCATGCATGTGAATTTAAACTGATTTTTCACAAAACGTCTCAACTCGTCACAGAACAACTAGAACCACTTACAAAAACGTCTACATCCATTAATGTGAATTTAAATTGATTTTTTTCACAAAGACAGTTTACCACGTCTCAGGACAACTAACACAACGTCTCAAAACACTAGAACAACGTCCAAAAACGTCTACTTCCAGACATGTGAATTTAAACTGATTTTTTAAAAAAATAACTCAACTCGTCTCAGAACAACTAGAACCAGTTACAAAAATGTCTACATCCTAAATTGATTTTTTTCACAAAGACAGTCTACCACATCTCGGAACAACAAGCACCACGTCTCAAAACACTAGAACCATGTTCAAATACCTCTAGATCCAGACATGTGAATTTAAACTGATTTTTTCACAAACACATCTCAACTCATCTCAGAAAAACAAGAACCAAGTCCAAAAATGTCTACATCCATTCATGTGAATTTAAACTGATTTTTTTTTTTCACAAAAACAGTCCACTACGTCTCAGAACAACTAGGACCATGTCTCAAAACACTAGAACCACGTCCAAAAATCTCTACATCCATGCATGTGAATTTAAACTGATTTTTCACAAAACATCTCAACTCGGCTCAGAACAACTAGAACCACTTACAAAAAAGTCTACATCCATTAATGTGAATTTAAACTGATTTTTTTCACAAAGACAGTCTACCACGTCTCAGAACAACTAACACCACGTCTCAAAACACTAGAACAACGTCCAAAAACGTCTGCTTCCAGACATGTGAATTTAAACTGATTTTTTCAAAAAATAACTCAACTCGTCTCAGAACAACTAGAACCACTTACAAAAATGTCTACATCCTAAATTGATTTTTTTCACAAAGACAGTCTACCACATCCCGGAACAACAAGCACCACGTCTCAAAACACTAGAACCACGTTCAAAACCTCTAGATCCAGACATGTGAATTTGAACTGATTTTTTCACAAACACATCTCAACTCATCTCAGAAAAACTAGAACCAAGTCCAAAAATGTCTACATCCATTCATGTGAATTTAAACTGATTTTTTTCACAAAGACAGTCCACCACGTCTCAGAACAACTAGCACCAATGCTCAAAACACTAGAACCACGTCCAAAAATCACTACATCCATGCATGTGAATTTAAACTCATTTTTCATAAAACGTCTCAACTCGTCTCAGAACAACTAGAACCACTTACAAAAACGTCTACATCCATTAATGTGAATTTAAATTGATTTTTTTCACAAAGACAGTTTACCACGTCTCAGGACAACTAACACCACGTCTCAAAACACTAGAACAACGTCCAAAAACGTCTGCTTCCAGACATGTGAATTTAAACTGATTTTTTCAAAAAATAACTCAACTCGTCTCAGAACAACTAGAACCACTTACAAAAATGTCAACATCCTAAATTGATTTTTTTCACAAAGACAGTCTACCACATCCCGGAACAACAAGCACCACGTCTCAAAACACTAGAACCACGTTCAAAACCTCTAGATCCAGACATGTGAATTTGAACTGATTTTTTCACAAACACATCTCAACTCATCTCAGAAAAACTATAACCAAGTCAAAAAATGTCTACATCCATTCATGTGAATTTAAACTGATTTTTTTCACAAAGACAGTCCACCACGTCTCAGAACAACTAGCACCATGTCTCAAAACACTAGAACCACGTCCAAAAATCACTACATCCATGCATGTGAATTTAAACTGATTTTTCACAAAACATCTCAAATCGTCTCAGAACAACTAGAACCACTTACAAAAACTTCTACATCCATTAATGTGAATTTAAACTGATTTTTTTCACAAAGACAGTCTACCACGTCTCAGAACAACTAACACCACGTCTCAAAACAGTAGAACAACGCCCAAAAATGTCTACCTCCAGACATGTGAATTTAAACGGATTTTTTCAAAAAATAACTCAACTCGTCTCAGAACAACTAGAACCACTTACAAAAATGTCTACATCCTAAAATGATTTTTTTCACAAAGATAGTCTACCACATCTCGGAACAACAAGCACAATGTCTCAAAACAAAATAACCACGTTCGAAAACCTCTAGATCCAGACATGTGAATTTAAACTGATTTTTTCACAAACACATCTCAACTCATCTCAGAAAAACTAGAACCAAGTACAAAAATGTCTACATCCATTCATGTGAATTTAAACTGATTTTTTCAAAAAGACAGTCCACCACGTCTCAGAACAACTAGCACCATGTCACAAAACACTAGAACCACGTCCAAAAATCTTTACATCCATGCATGTGAATTTAAACTGATTTTTCACAAAACATCTCAACTCGTCTCAGAACAACTAGAACAACTTACAAAAACGTCTACATCCATTAATGTGAATTTGAACTGATTTTTTTTGCACGGATAGTCTACCACGTCTCGGAACAACTAACACCACGTCTCAAAACACTAGAACAACGTTCGAAAACGTCTCCTTCCAGACATGTGAATTTAAACTGATTTTTTTAAAAAATAACTCAACTCGTCTCAGAACAACTAGAACCCCTTACAAAAATGTCTACATCCTAAAATGATTTTTTTCACAAAGACAGTCTACCACATCTCGGAACAACAAGCACCATGTCTCAAAACACTAGAACCACGTTCAAAAACCTCTAGATCCAGACATGTGAATTTAAACTGATTTTTTCACAAACACATCTCAACTCATCTCAGAAAAACTAGAACTAAGTCCAAAAATGTCTACATCCATTCATGTGAATTTAAACTGATTTTTTTTCACAAAGACAGTCCACCACGTCTCAGAACAACTAGCACCATGTCTCAAAACACTAGAACCACGTCCAAAAATCTCTACATCCATGCATGTGAATTTAAACTGATTTTTCACAAAACATCTCAACTCGTCTCAGAACAACTAGAACCACTTACAAAAACGTCTACATCCATTAATGTGAATTTAAACTGATTTTTTTCACAAAGAGAGTCTACCACGTCTCAGAACAACTAACACCACGTCTCAAAACACTAGAACAACGTCCAAAAACGTCTCCTTCCAGACATGTGAATTTAAACTGATTTTTTCAAAAAATAACTCAACTCGTCTCAGAACAACTAGAACCACTTACAAAAATGTCTACATCCTAAATTGATTTTTTTCACAAAGACAGTCTACCACATCTCGGAACAACAAGCACCACGTCTCAAAACACTAGAACCACGTTCAAAAACCTCTAGATCCAGACATGTGAATTTAAACTGATTTTTTCACAAACACATCTCAACTCATCTCAGAAAAACTAGAACCAAGTCCAAAAATGTCTACATCCATTTATGTGAATTTAAACTGATTTTTTTTAAAAAAGACAATCCACCACGTCTCAGAACAACTAGCACCATGTCTCAAAACACTAGAACCACGTCCAAAAATCTCTACATCCATGCATGTGAATTTAAACTGATTTTACGCAAAACATCTCAACTCGTCTCAGAACAACTAGAACAACTTACAAAAACGTCTACATCCATTAATGTGAATTTGAATTGATTTTTTTCGCACAGAGAGTCTACCACGTCTCGGAACAACTAACACCACGTCTCAAAACACTAGAACAACGTTCAAAAACGTCTCTGTCCAGACATGTGAATTTAAACTGATTTTTTAAAAAAATAACTCAACTCGTCTCAGAACAACTAGAACCACTTACAAAAATGTCTACATCCTAAATTGATTTTTTTCACAAAGACAGTCTACCACATCTCGGAACAACAAGCACCACGTCACAAAACACTAGAACCACGTTCAAAAACCTCTAGATCAAGACATGTGAATTTAAACTGATTTTTTCACAAACACATCTCAACTCATCTAAGAAAAACTAGAACCGAGTCCAAAAATGTCTACATCCATTCATGTGAATTTAAACTGATTTTTTTTCAAAAAGACAGTCCACCACGTCTTAGAACAACTAGCACCATGTCTCAAAACACTAGAACCACGTCCAGAAATATCTACATCCATGCATGTGAATTTAAACTAATTTTTCACAAAACATCTCAACTCGTCTCAGAACAACTAGAACCACTTACAAAAACGTCTACATCCATTAATGTGAATTTAAACTGAGTTTTTTCACAAAGACAGTCTACCACGTCTGAGAACAACTAGTAACACGTCTCAAAACACTAGAACAACGTCCAAAAACGTCTATTTCCAGACATGTGAATTTAAACTGATTTTTTCAAAAAATAACTCAACTCGTCTCAGAACAACTACAACCACTCACAAAAATGTCTACATCCTAAATTGATTTTTTTCACAAAGACAGTCTACCACATCTCGGAAGAACAAGCACCACGTCTCAAAACACTAGAACCACGTTCAAAAACCTCTTGATCCAGACATGTGAATTTAAACTGATTTTTTCACAAACACATCTCAACTCATCTCAGAAAAACTAGAACCAAGTCCAAAAATGTCTAATTCCATTCATGTGAATTTAAACTTATTTTTTTTTCACAAAGACAGTCCATCACGTCTCAGAACAACTAGCACCATGTCTCAAAACACTAGAACCACGTCCAAAAATCTCTACATCCATGCATGTGAATTTAAACTGGTTTTTTACAAAACATCTCAACTCGTCTCAGAACAACTAGAACCACTTACAAAAACGTCTACATCCATTAATGTGAATTTAAACTGATTTTTTTTCACAAAGACAGTCTACCACGTCTGAGGACAACTAGCACCACGTCTCAAAACACTAGAACAACTTCCAAAAACGTCTACTTCCAGACATGTGAATTTAAACTGATTTTTTCAAAAAATAACTCAACTCGTCTCAGAACAACTACAACCACTCACAAAAATGTCTACATCCTAAATTGATTTTTTTCACAAAGACAGTCTACCACATCTCGGAACAACAAGCACCACGTCTCAAAACACTAGAATCACGTTCAAAAACCTCTAGATCCAGACATGTGAATTTAAACTGATTTTTTCACAAACACATCTCAACTCATCTCAGAAAAACTAGAACCAAGTCCAAAAATGTCTACATCCATTCATGTGAATTTAAACTGATTTTTTTTTCACAAAGACAGTCCACCACGTCTCAGAACAACTAGCACCATGTCTCAAAACACTAGAACCACGTCCAAAAATCTCTACATCCATGCATGTGAATTTAAACTGATTTTTCACAAAACATCTCAACTCGTCTCAGAACAACTAGAACCACTTACAAAAACATCTACATCCATTAATGTGAATTTAAACTGATTTTTTTCACAAAGAGAGTCTACCACGTCTCAGAACAACTAACACCACGTCTCAAAACACTAGAACAACGTCCAAAAACGTCTCCTTCCAGACATGTGAATTTAAACGGATTTTTTCAAAAAATAACTCAACTCGTCTCAGAACAACTAGAACCACTTACAAAAATGTCTACATCCTAAATTGATTTTTTTCACAAAGACAGTCTACCACATCTCGGAACAACAAGCACCACGTCTCAAAACACCAGAACCACGTTCAAAAACCTCTAGATCCAGACATGTGAATTTAAACTGATTTTTTCACAAACACATCTCAACTCATCTCAGAAAAACTAGAACCAAGTTAAAAAATGTCTACATCCATTTATGTGAATTTAAACTGATTTTTTTTAAAAAAGACAGTCCACCACGTCTCAGAACAACTAGCACCATGTCTCAAAACACTAGAACCACGTCCAAAAATCTCTACATCCATGCATGTGAATTTAAACTGATTTTTCACAAAACATCTCAACTCGTCTCAGAACAACTAGAACAACTTACAAAAACGTCTACATCCATTAATGTGAATTTGAATCGATTTTTTTCACACAGAGAGTCTACCACGTCTCGGAACAACTAACACCACGTCTCAAAACACTAGAACAACGTTCAAAAACGTCTCCTTCCAGACATGTGAATTTAAACTCATTTTTTAAAAAAATAACTCAACTCGTCTCAGAACAACTAGAACCACTTACAAAAATGTCTACATCCTAAATTGATTTTTTTCACAAAGACAGTCTACCACATCTCGGAACAACAAGCACCACGTCACAAAACACTAGAACCACGTTCAAAAACCTCTAGATCAAGACATGTGAATTTAAACTGATTTTTTCACAAACACATCTCAACTCATCTAAGAAAAACTAGAACCGAGTCCAAAAATGTCTACATCCATTCATGTGAATTTAAACTGATTTTTTTTCAAAAAGACAGTCCACCACGTCTTAGAACAACTAGCACCATGTCTCAAAACACTAGAACCACGTCCAGAAATATCTACATCCATGCATGTGAATTTAAACTAATTTTTCACAAAACATCTCAACTCGTCTCAGAACAACTAGAACCACTTACAAAAACGTCTACATCCATTAATGTGAATTTAAACTGAGTTTTATCACAAAGACAGTCTACCACGTCTGAGAACAACTAGTAGCACGTCTCAAAACACTAGAACAACGTCCAAAAACGTCTATTTCCAGACATGTGAATTTAAACTGATTTTTTAAAAAAATAACTCAACTCATCTCAGAACAACTACAACCACTTACAAAAATGTCTACATCCTAAATTGATTTTTTTCACAAAGACAGTCTACCACATCTCGGAACAACAAGCACCACGTCACAAAACACTAGAACCACGTTCAAAAACCTCTAGATCAAGACATGTGAATTTAAACTGATTTTTTCACAAACACATCTCAACTCATCTAAGAAAAACTAGAACCGAGTCCAAAAATGTCTACATCCATTCATGTGAATTTAAACTGATTTTTTTTTCACAAAGACAGTCCACCACGTCTCAGAACAACTAGCACCATGTCTCAAAACACTAGAACCACGTCCAAAAATCTCTACATCCATGCATGTGAATTTAAACTGATTTTTCACAAAACATCTCAACTCGTCTCAGAACAACTAGAACCACTTACAAAAACATCTACATCCATTAATGTGAATTTAAACTGATTTTTTTCACAAAGAGAGTCTACCACGTCTCAGAACAACTAACACCACGTCTCAAAACACTAGAACAACGTCCAAAAACGTCTCCTTCCAGACATGTGAATTTAAACGGATTTTTTCAAAAAATAACTCAACTCGTCTCAGAACAACTAGAACCACTTACAAAAATGTCTACATCCTAAATTGATTTTTTTCACAAAGACAGTCTACCACATCTCGAAACAACAAGCACCACGTCTCAAAACACTAGAACCACGTTCAAAAACCTCTAGATCCAGACATGTGAATTTAAACTGATTTTTTCACAAACACATCTCAACTCATCTCAGAAAAACTAGAACTAAGTCCAAAAATGTCTACATCCATTCATGTGAATTTAAACTGATTTTTTTTCACAAAGACAGTCCACCACGTCTCAGAACAACTAGCACCATGTCTCAAAACACTAGAACCACGTCCAAAAATCTCTACATCCATGCATGTGAATTTAAACTGATTTTTCACAAAACATCTCAACTCGTCTCAGAACAACTAGAACCACTTACAAAAACGTCTACATCCATTAATGTGAATTTAAACTGATTTTTTTCACAAAGAGAGTCTACCACGTCTCAGAACAACTAACACCACGTCTCAAAACACTAGAACAACGTCCAAAAACGTCTCCTTCCAGACATGTGAATTTAAACTGATTTTTTCAAAAAATAACTCAACTCGTCTCAGAACAACTAGAACCACTTACAAAAATGTCTACATCCTAAATTGATTTTTTTCACAAAGACAGTCTACCACATCTCGGAACAACAAGCACCACGTCTCAAAACACTAGAACCACGTTCAAAAACCTCTAGATCCAGACATGTGAATTTAAACTGATTTTTTCACAAACACATCTCAACTCATCTCAGAAAAACTAGAACCAAGTCCAAAAATGTCTACATCCATTTATGTGAATTTAAACTGATTTTTTTTAAAAAAGACAATCCACCACGTCTCAGAACAACTAGCACCATGTCTCAAAACACTAGAACCACGTCCAAAAATCTCTACATCCATGCATGTGAATTTAAACTGATTTTACGCAAAACATCTCAACTCGTCTCAGAACAACTAGAACAACTTACAAAAACGTCTACATCCATTAATGTGAATTTGAATTGATTTATTTCGCACAGAGAGTCTACCACGTCTCGGAACAACTAACACCACGTCTCAAAACACTAGAACAACGTTCAAAAACGTCTCTGTCCAGACATGTGAATTTAAACTGATTTTTTAAAAAAATAACTCAACTCGTCTCAGAACAACTAGAACCACTTACAAAAATGTCTACATCCTAAATTGATTTTTTTCACAAAGACAGTCTACCACATCTCGGAACAACAAGCACCACGTCACAAAACACTAGAACCACGTTCAAAAACCTCTAGATCAAGACATGTGAATTTAAACTGATTTTTTCACAAACACATCTCAACTCATCTAAGAAAAACTAGAACCGAGTCCAAAAATGTCTACATCCATTCATGTGAATTTAAACTGATTTTTTTTCAAAAAGACAGTCCACCACGTCTTAGAACAACTAGCACCATGTCTCAAAACACTAGAACCACGTCCAGAAATATCTACATCCATGCATGTGAATTTAAACTAATTTTTCACAAAACATCTCAACTCGTCTCAGAACAACTAGAACCACTTACAAAAACGTCTACATCCATTAATGTGAATTTAAACTGAGTTTTTTCACAAAGACAGTCTACCACGTCTGAGAACAACTAGTAACACGTCTCAAAACACTAGAACAACGTCCAAAAACGTCTATTTCCAGACATGTGAATTTAAACTGATTTTTTCAAAAAATAACTCAACTCGTCTCAGAACAACTACAACCACTCACAAAAATGTCTACATCCTAAATTGATTTTTTTCACAAAGACAGTCTACCACATCTCGGAAGAACAAGCACCACGTCTCAAAACACTAGAACCACGTTCAAAAACCTCTTGATCCAGACATGTGAATTTAAACTGATTTTTTCACAAACACATCTCAACTCATCTCAGAAAAACTAGAACCAAGTCCAAAAATGTCTAATTCCATTCATGTGAATTTAAACTTATTTTTTTTTCACAAAGACAGTCCATCACGTCTCAGAACAACTAGCACCATGTCTCAAAACACTAGAACCACGTCCAAAAATCTCTACATCCATGCATGTGAATTTAAACTGGTTTTTTACAAAACATCTCAACTCGTCTCAGAACAACTAGAACCACTTACAAAAACGTCTACATCCATTAATGTGAATTTAAACTGATTGTTTTTCACAAAGACAGTCTACCACGTCTGAGGACAACTAGCACCACGTCTCAAAACACTAGAACAACTTCCAAAAACGTCTACTTCCAGACATGTGAATTTAAACTGATTTTTTCAAAAAATAACTCAACTCGTCTCAGAACAACTACAACCACTCACAAAAATGTCTACATCCTAAATTGATTTTTTTCACAAAGACAGTCTACCACATCTCGGAACAACAAGCACCACGTCTCAAAACACTAGAATCACGTTCAAAAACCTCTAGATCCAGACATGTGAATTTAAACTGATTTTTTCACAAACACATCTCAACTCATCTCAGAAAAACTAGAACCAAGTCCAAAAATGTCTACATCCATTCATGTGAATTTACACTGATTTTTTTTTCACAAAGACAGTCCACCACGTCTCAGAACAACTAGCACCATGTCTCAAAACACTAGAACCACGTCCAAAAATCTCTACATCCATGCATGTGAATTTAAACTGATTTTTCACAAAACATCTCAACTCGTCTCAGAACAACTAGAACCACTTACAAAAACGTCTACATCCATTAATGTGAATTTAAACTGATTTTTTTCACAAAGAGAGTCTACCACGTCTCAGAACAACTAACACCACGTCTCAAAACACTAGAACAACGTCCAAAAACGTCTCCTTCCAGACATGTGAATTTAAACGGATTTTTTCAAAAAATAACTCAACTCGTCTCAGAACAACTAGAACCACTTACAAGAATGTCTACATCCTAAATTGATTTTTTTCACAAAGACAGTCTACCACATCTCGGAACAACAAGCACCACGTCTCAAAACACCAGAACCACGTTCAAAAACCTCTAGATCCAGACATGTGAATTTAAACTGATTTTTTCACAAACACATCTCAACTCATCTCAGAAAAACTAGAACCAAGTTCAAAAATGTCTACATCCATTTATGTGAATTTAAACTGATTTTTTTTAAAAAAGACAGTCCACCACGTCTCAGAACAACTAGCACCATGTCTCAAAACACTAGAACCACGTCCAAAAATCTCTACATCCATGAATGTGAATTTAAACTGATTTTTCACAAAACATCTCAACTCGTCTCAGAACAACTAGAACAACTTACAAAAACGTCTACATCCATTAATGTGAATTTGAATCGATTTTTTTCACACAGAGAGTCTACCACGTCTCAGAACAACTAACACCACGTCTCAAAACACTAGAACAACGTCCAAAAACGTCTCCTTCCAGACATGTGAATTTAAACGGATTTTTTCAAAAAATAACTCAACTCGTCTCAGAACAACTAGAACCACTTACAAAAATGTCTACATCCTAAATTGATTTTTTTCACAAAGACAGTCTACCACATCTCGGAACAACAAGCACCACGTCTCAAAACACTAGAATCACGTTCAAAAACCTCTAGATCCAGACATGTGAATTTAAACTGATTTTTTCACAAACACATCTCAACTCATCTCAGAAAAACTAGAACCAAGTCCAAAAATGTCTACATCCATTCATGTGAATTTAAACTGATTTTTTTTTCACAAAGACAGTCCACCACGTCTCAGAACAACTAGCACCATGTCTCAAAACACTAGAACCACGTCCAAAAATCTCTACATCCATGCATGTGAATTTAAACTGATTTTTCACAAAACATCTCAACTCGTCTCAGAACAACTAGAACAACTTACAAAAACGTCTACATCCATTAATGTGAATTTGAATCGATTTTTTTCACACAGAGAGTCTACCACGTCTCGGAACAACTAACACCACGTCTCAAAACACTAGAACAACGTTCAAAAACGTCTCCTTCCAGACATGTGAATTTAAACTGATTTTTTAAAAAAATAACTCAACTCGTCTCAGAACAACTAGAACCACTTACAAAAATGTCTACATCCTAAATTGATTTTTTTCACAAAGACAGTCTACCACATCTCGGAACAACAAGCACCACGTCACAAAACACTAGAACCACGTTCAAAAACCTCTAGATCAAGACATGTGAATTTAAACTGATTTTTTCACAAACACATCTCAACTCATCTAAGAAAAACTAGAACCGAGTCCAAAAATGTCTACATCCATTCATGTGAATTTAAACTGATTTTTTTTCAAAAAGACAGTCCACCACGTCTTAGAACAACTAGCACCATGTCTCAAAACACTAGAACCACGTCCAGAAATCTCTACATCCATGCATGTGAATTTAAACTAATTTTTCACAAAACATCTCAACTCGTCTCAGAACAACTAGAACCACTTACAAAAACGTCTACATCCATTAATGTGAATTTAAACTGAGTTTTTTCACAAAGACAGTCTACCACGTCTGAGAACAACTAGTAACACGTCTCAAAACACTAGAACAACGTCCAAATACGTCTATTTCAAGACATGTGAATTTAAACTGATTTTTTAAAAAAATAACTCAACTCGTCTCAGAACAACTACAACCACTTACAAAAATGTCTACATCCTAAATTGATTTTTTTCACAAAGACAGTCTACCACATCTCGGAACAACAAGCACCACGTCACAAAACACTAGAACCACGTTCAAAAACCTCTAGATCAAGACATGTGAATTTAAACTGATTTTTTCACAAACACATCTCAACTCATCTAAGAAAAACTAGAACCGAGTCCAAAAATGTCTACATCCATTCATGTGAATTTAAACTGATTTTTTTTTCACAAAGACAGTCCACCACGTCTCAGAACAACTAGCACCATGTCTCAAAACACTAGAACCACGTCCAAAAATCTCTACATCCATGCATGTGAATTTAAACTGATTTTTCACAAAACATCTCAACTCGTCTCAGAACAACTAGAACCACTTACAAAAACATCTACATCCATTAATGTGAATTTAAACTGATTTTTTTCACAAAGAGAGTCTACCACGTCTCAGAACAACTAACACCACGTCTCAAAACACTAGAACAACGTCCAAAAACGTCTGCTTCCAGACATGTGAATTTAAACGGATTTTTTCAATAAATAACTCAACTCGTCTCAGAACAACTAGAACCACTTACAAAAATGTCTACATCCTAAATTGATTTTTTTCACAAAGACAGTCTACCACATCTCGGAACAACAAGCACCACGTCTCAAAACACTAGAATCACGTTCAAAAACCTCTAGATCCAGACATGTGAATTTAAACTGATTTTTTCACAAACACATCTCAACTCATCTCAGAAAAACTAGAACCAAGTCCAAAAATGTCTACATCCATTCATGTGAATTTAAACTGATTTTTTTTTCACAAAGACAGTCCACCACGTCTCAGAACAACTAGCACCATGTCTCAAAACACTAGAACCACGTCCAGAAATCTCTACATCCATGCATGTGAATTTAAACTAATTTTTCACAAAACATCTCAACTCGTCTCAGAACAACTAGAACCACTTACAAAAACGTCTACATCCATTAATGTGAATTTAAACTGAGTTTTTTCACAAAGACAGTCTACCACGTCTGAGAACAACTAGTAACACGTCTCAAAACACTAGAACAACGTCCAAAAACGTCTATTTCCAGACATGTGAATTTAAACTGATTTTTTAAGAAAATAACTCAACTCGTCTCAGAACAACTACAACCACTTACAAAAATGTCTACATCCTAAATTGATTTTTTTCACAAAGACAGTCTACCACATCTCGGAACAACAAGCACCACGTCACAAAACACTAGAACCACGTTCAAAAACCTCTAGATCAAGACATGTGAATTTAAACTGATTTTTTCACAAACACATCTCAACTCATCTAAGAAAAACTAGAACCGAGTCCAAAAATGTCTACATCCATTCATGTGAATTTAAACTGATTTTTTTTTCACAAAGACAGTCCACCACGTCTCAGAACAACTAGCACCATGTCTCAAAACACTAGAACCACGTCCAAAAATCTCTACATCCATGCATGTGAATTTAAACTGATTTTTCACAAAACATCTCAACTCGTCTCAGAACAACTAGAACCACTTACAAAAACGTCTACATCCATTAATGTGAATTTAAACTGATTTTTTTCACAAAGAGAGTCTACCACGTCTCAGAACAACTAACACCACGTCTCAAAACTCTAGAACAACGTCCAAAAACGTCTCCTTCCAGACATGTGAATTTAAACGGATTTTTTCAAAAAATAACTCAACTCGTCTCAGAACAACTAGAACCACTTACAAAAATGTCTACATCCTAAATTGATTTTTTTAACAAAGACAGTCTACCACATCTCGGAACAACAAGCACCACGTCTCAAAACACTAGAACCACGTTCAAAAACCTCTAGATCCAGACATGTGAATTTAAACTGATTTTTTCACAAACACATCTCAACTCATCTCAGAAAAACTAGAACCAAGTTCAAAAATGTCTACATCCATTTATGTGAATTTAAACTGATTTTTTTTAAAAAAGACTGTCCACCACGTCTCAGAACAACTAGCACCATGTCTCAAAACACTAGAACCATGTCCAAAAATCTCTACATCCATGCATGTGAATTTAAACTGATTTTTCACAAAACATCTCAACTCGTCTCAGAACAACTAGAACAACTTACAAAAACGTCTACATCCATTAATGTGAATTTGAATTGATTTTTTTCGCACAGAGAGTCTACCACGTCTCGGAACAACTAACACCACGTCTCAAAACAATAGAACAACGTTCAAAAACGTCTCCTTCCAGACATGTGAATTTAAACTGATTTTTTAAAAAAATAACTCAACTCGTCTCAGAACAACTAGAACCACTTACAAAAATGTCTACATCCTAAATTGATTTTTTTCACAAAGACAGTCTACCACATCTCGGAACAACAAGCACCACGTCACAAAACACTAGAACCAAGTTCAAAAACCTCTAGATCAAGACATGTGAATTTAAACTGATTTTTTCACAAACACATCTCAACTCATCTAAGAAAAACTAGAACCGAGTCCAAAAATGTCTACATCCATTCATGTGAATTTAAACTGATTTTTTTCACAAAGAGAGTCTACCACGTCTCAGAACAACTAACACCACGTCTCAAAACACTAGAACAACGTCCAAAAACGTCTCCTTCCAGACATGTGAATTTAAACGGATTTTTTTCAAAAAATAACTCAACTCGTCTCAGAACAACTAGAACCACTTACAAAAATGTCTACATCCTAAATTGATTTTTTTCACAAAGACAGTCTACCACATCTCGGAACAACAAGCACCACGTCTCAAAACACCAGAACCACGTTCAAAAACCTCTAGATCCAGACATGTGAATTTAAACTGATATTTTCACAAACACATCTCAACTCATCTCAGAAAAACTAGAACCAAGTTCAAAAATGTCTACATCCATTTATGTGAATTTAAACTGATTTTTTTTAAAAAAGACAGTCCACCACGTCTCAGAACAACTAGCACCATGTCTCAAAACACTAGAACCACGTCCAAAAATCTCTACATCCATGCATGTGAATTTAAACTGATTTTTCACAAAACATCTCAACTCGTCTCAGAACAACTAGAACAACTTACAAAAATGTCTACATCCATTAATGTGAATTTGAATTGATTTTTTTCACACAGAGAGTCTACCACGTCTCGGAACAACTAACACCACGTCTCAAAACACTAGAACAACGTTCAAAAACGTCTCCTTCCAGACATGTGAATTTAAACTGATTTTTTAAAAAAATAACTCAACTCGTCTCAGAACAACTAGAACCACTTACAAAAATGTCTACATCCTAAATTGATTTTTTTCACAAAGACAGTCTACCACATCTCGGAACAACAAGCACCACGTCACAAAACACTAGAACCACGTTCAAAAACCTCTAGATCAAGACATGTGAATTTAAACTGATTTTTTCACAAACACATCTCAACTCATCTAAGAAAAACTAGAACCGAGTCCAAAAATGTCTACATCCATTCATGTGAATTTAAACTGATTTTTTTTCAAAAAGACAGTCCACCACGTCTTAGAACAACTAGCACCATGTCTCAAAACACTAGAACCACGTCCAGAAATCTCTACATCCATGCATGTGAATTTAAACTAATTTTTCACAAAACATCTCAACTCGTCTCAGAACAACTAGAACCACTTACAAAAACGTCTACATCCATTAATGTGAATTTAAACTGAGTTTTTTCACAAAGACAGTCTACCACGTCTGAGAACAACTAGTAACACGTCTCAAAACACTAGAACAACGTCCAAAAACGTCTATTTCCAGACATGTGAATTTAAACTGATTTTTTCAAAAAATAACTCAACTCGTCTCAGAACAACTACAACCACTCACAAAAATGTCTACATCCTAAATTGATTTTTTTCACAAAGACAGTCTACCACATCTCGGAACAACAAGCACCACGTCTCAAAACACTAGAACCACGTTCAAAAACCTCTTGATCCAGACATGTGAATTTAAACTGATTTTTTCACAAACACATCTCAACTCATCTCAGAAAAACTAGAACCAATTCCAAAAATGTCTAATTCCATTCATGTGAATTTAAACTTATATTTTTTTCACAAAGACAGTCCACCACGTCTCAGAACAACTAGCACCATGTCTCAAAACACTAGAACCACGTCCAAAAATCTCTACATCCATGCATGTGAATTTAAACTGATTTTTCACAAAACATCTCAACTCGTCTCAGAACAACTAGAACCACTTACAAAAACGTCTACATCCATTAATGTGAATTTAAACTGATTTTTTTCACAAAGAGAGTCTACCACGTCTCAGAACAACTAACACCACGTCTCAAAACTCTAGAACAACGTCCAAAAACGTCTCCTTCCAGACATGTGAATTTAAACGGATTTTTTCAAAAAATAACTCAACTCGTCTCAGAACAACTAGAACCACTTACAAAAATGTCTACATCCTAAATTGATTTTTTTAACAAAGACAGTCTACCACATCTCGGAACAACAAGCACCACGTCTCAAAACACTAGAACCACGTTCAAAAACCTCTAGATCCAGACATGTGAATTTAAACTGATTTTTTCACAAACACATCTCAACTCATCTCAGAAAAACTAGAACCAAGTTCAAAAATGTCTACATCCATTTATGTGAATTTAAACTGATTTTTTTTAAAAAAGACTGTCCACCACGTCTCAGAACAACTAGCACCATGTCTCAAAACACTAGAACCACGTCCAAAAATCTCTACATCCATGCATGTGAATTTAAACTGATTTTTCACAAAACATCTCAACTCGTCTCAGAACAACTAGAACAACTTACAAAAACGTCTACATCCATTAATGTGAATTTGAATTGATTTTTTTCGCACAGAGAGTCTACCACGTCTCGGAACAACTAACACCACGTCTCAAAACAATAGAACAACGTTCAAAAACGTCTCCTTCCAGACATGTGAATTTAAACTGATTTTTTAAAAAAATAACTCAACTCGTCTCAGAACAACTAGAACCACTTACAAAAATGTCTACATCCTAAATTGATTTTTTTCACAAAGACAGTCTACCACATCTCGGAACAACAAGCACCACGTCACAAAACACTAGAACCACGTTCAAAAACCTCTAGATCAAGACATGTGAATTTAAACTGATTTTTTCACAAACACATCTCAACTCATCTAAGAAAAACTAGAACCGAGTCCAAAAATGTCTACATCCATTCATGTGAATTTAAACTGATTTTTTTTCAAAAAGACAGTCCACCACGTCTTAGAACAACTAGCACCATGTCTCAAAACACTAGAACCACGTCCAGAAATCTCTACATCCATGCATGTGAATTTAAACTAATTTTTCACAAAACATCTCAACTCGTCTCAGAACAACTAGAACCACTTACAAAAACGTCTACATCCATTAATGTGAATTTAAACTGAGTTTTTTCACAAAGACTGTCTACCACGTCTGAGAACAACTAGTAACACGTCTCAAAACACTAGAACAACGTCCAAAAACGTCTATTTCCAGACATGTGAATTTAAACTGATTTTTTCAAAAAATAACTCAACTCGTCTCAGAACAACTACAACCACTCACAAAAATGTCTACATCCTAAATTGATTTTTTTCACAAAGACAGTCTACCACATCTCGGAACAACAAGCACCACGTCTCAAAACACTAGAACCACGTTCAAAAACCTCTAGATCCAGACATGTGAATTTAAACTGATTTTTTCACAAACACATCTGAACTCATCTCAGAAAAACTAGAACCTAGTCCAAAAATGTCTAATTCCATTCATGTGAATTTAAACTTATTTTTTTTTTCACAAAGACAGTCCACCACGTCTCAGAACAACTAGCACCATGTCTCAAAACACTAGAACCACGTCCAAAAATCTCTACATCCATGCATGTGAATTTAAACTGGTTTTTTACAAAACATCTCAACTCGTCTCAGAACAACTAGAACCACTTACAAAAACGTCTACATCCATTAATGTGAATTCAAACTGATTTTTTTTCACAAAGACAGTCTACCACGTCTGAGGACAACTAGCACCACGTCTCAAAACACTAGAACAACGTCCAAAAACGTCTACTTCTAGACATGTGAATTTAAACTGATTTTTTCAAAAAATAACTCAACTCGTCTCAGAACAACTACAACCACTCACAAAAATGTCTACATCCTAAATTGATTTTTTTCACAAAGACAGTCTACCACATCTCGGAACAACAAGCACCACGTCTCAAAACACTAGAATCACGTTCAAAAACCTCTAGATCCAGACATGTGAATTTAAACTGATTTTTTCACAAACACATCTCAACTCATCTCAGAAAAACTAGAACCAAGTCCAAAAATGTCTACATCCATTCATGTGAATTTAAACTGATTTTTTTTTCACAAAGACAGTCCACCACGTCTCAGAACAACTAGCACCATGTCTCAAAACACTAGAACCACGTCCAAAAATCTCTACATCCATGCATGTGAATTTAAACTGGTTTTTTACAAAACATCTCAACTCGTCTCAGAACAACTAGAACCACTTACAAAAACGTCTACATCCATTAATGTGAATTTAAACTGATTTTTTTCACAAAGACAGTCTACCACGTCTGAGGACAACTAGCACCACGTCTCAAAACACTAGAACAACGTCCAAAAACTTCTACTTCCAGACATGTGAATTTAAACTGATTTTTTAAAAAAATAACTCAACTCGTCTCAGAACAACTACAACCACTCACAAAAATGTCTACATCCTAAATTGATTTTTTTCTCAAAGACAGTCTACCACATCTCGGAACAACAAGCACCACGTCTCAAAACACTAGAATCACGTTCAAAAACCTCTAGATCCAGACATGTGAATTTAAACTGATTTTTTCACAAACACATCTCAACTCATCTCAGAAAAACTAGAACCAAGTCCAAAAATGTCTACATCCATTCATGTGAATTTAAATTGATTTTTTTTTCACAAAGACAGTCCACCACGTCTCAGAACAACTAGCACCATGTCTCAAAACACTAGAACCACGTCCAAAAATCTCTACATCCATGCATGTGAATTTAAACTGATTTTTCACAAAACATCTCAACTCGTCTCAGAACAACTAGAACCACTTACAAAAACGTCTACATCCATTAATGTGAATTTAAACTGATTTTTTTCACAAAGAGAGTCTACCACGTCTCAGAACAACTAACACCACGTCTCAAAACACTAGAACAATGTCCAAAAACATCTCCTTCCAGACATGTGAATTTAAACGGATTTTTTCAAAAAATAACTCAACTCGTCTCAGAACAACTAGAACCACTTACAAAAATGTCTACATCCTAAATTGATTTTTTTCACAAAGACAGTCTACCACATCTCGGAACAACAAGCACCACGTCTCAAAACACTAGAACCACGTTCAAAAACCTCTAGATCCAGACATGTGAATTTAAACTGATTTTTTCACAAACACATCTCAACTCATCTCAGAAAAACTAGAACCAAGTTCAAAAATGTCTACATCCATTTATGTGAATTTAAACTGATTTTTTTTAAAAAAGACAGTCCACCACGTCTCAGAACAACTAGCACCATGTCTCAAAACACTAGAACCACGTCCAAAAATCTCTACATCCATGCATGTGAATTTAAACTGATTTTTCACAAAACATCTCAACTCGTCTCAGAACAACTAGAACAACTTACAAAAACGTCTACATCCATTAATGTGAATTTGAATTGATTTTTTTCGCACAGAGAGTCTACCACGTCTCGGAACAACTAACACCACGTCTCAAAACACTAGAACAACGTTCAAAAACGTCTCCTTCCAGACATGTGAATTTAAACTGATTTTTTTAAAAAATAACTCAACTCGTCTCAGAACAACTAGAACCACTTACAAAAATGTCTACATCCTAAATTGATTTTTTTCACAAAGACAGTCTACCACATCTCGGAACAACAAGCACCACGTCACAAAACACTAGAACCACGTTCAAAAACCTCTAGATCAAGACATGTGAATTTAAACTGATTTTTTCACAAACACATCTCAACTCATCCAAGAAAAACTAGAACCGAGTCCAAAAATGTCTACATCCATTCATGTGAATTTAAACTGATTTTTTTTCAAAAAGACAGTCCACCACGTCTTAGAACAACTAGCACCACGTCTCAAAACACTAGAACCACGTCCAGAAATCTCTACATCCATGCATGTGAATTTAAACTAATTTTTCACAAAACATCTCAACTCGTCTCAGAACAACTAGAACCACTTACAAAAACGTCTACATCCATTAATGTGAATTTAAACTGATTTATTTCACAAAGACAGTCTACCAAGTCTGAGAACAACTAGTACCACGTCTCAAAACACTAGAACAACGTCCAAAAATGTCTATTTCCAGACATGTGAATTTAAACTGATTTTTTCAAAAAATAACTCAACTCGTCTCAGAACAACTAGAACCACTTACAAAAATGTCTACATCCTAAATTGATTTTTTTCACAAAGACATTCTACCACATCTCGGAACAACAAGCACCACGTCTCAAAACACTAGAACCAAGTTCAAAAACCTCTTGATCCAGACATGTGAATTTAAACTGATTTTTTCACAAACACATCTCAACTCATCTCAGAAAAACTAGAACCAAGTCCAAAAATGTCTAATTCCATTCATGTGAATTTAAACTTATTTTTTTTTCACAAAGACAGTCCACCACGTCTCAGAACAACTAGCACCATGTCTCAAAACACTAGAACCACGTCCAAAAATCTCTACATCCATGCATGTGAATTTAAACTGGTTTTTTACAAAACATCTCAACTCGTCTCAGAACAACTAGAACCACTTACAAAAACGTCTACATCCATTAATGTGAATTTAAACTGATTTTTTTCACAAAGGCAGTCTACCACGTCTGAGGACAACTAGCACCACGTCTCAAAACACTAGAACAACGTCCAAAAACGTCTACTTCCAGACATGTGAATTTAAACTGATTTTTTCAAAAAATAACTCAACTCGTCTCAGAACAACTAGAACCACTTACAAAAATGTCTACATCCTAAATTGATTTTTTTCACAAAGACAGTCTACCACATCTCGGAACAACAAGCACCACGTCTCAAAACACTAGAATCACGTTCAAAAACCTCTAGATCCAGACATGTGAATTTAAACTGATTTTTTCACAAACACATCTCAACTCATCTCAGAAAAACTAGAACCAAGTCCAAAAATGTCTAATTCCATTCATGTGAATTTAAACTTATTTTTTTTCACAAAGACAGTCCACCACGTCTCAGAACAACTAGCACCATGTCTCAAAACACTAGAACGACGTCCAAAAATCTCTACATCCATGCATGTGAATTTAAACTGGTTTTTTACAAAACATCTCAACTCGTCTCAGAACAACTAGAACCACTTACAAAAACGTCTACATCCATTATTGTGAATTTAAACTGATTTTTTTCACAAAGACAGTCTACCACGTCTGAGGACAACTAGCACCACGTCTCAAAACACTAGAACAACGTCCAAAAATGTCTACTTCCAGACATGTGAATTTAAACTGATTTTTTCAAAAAATAACTCAACTCGTCTCAGAACAACTAGAACCACTTACAAAAATGTCTACATCCTAAATTGATTTTTTTCACAAAGACAGTCTACCACATCTCGGAACAACAAGCACCACGTCTCAAAACACTAGAACCACGTTCAAAAACCTCTTGATCCAGACATGTGAATTTAAACAGATTTTTTCACAAACACATCTCAACTCATCTCAGAAAAACTAGAACCAAGTCCAAAAATGTCTAATTCCATTCATGTGAATTTAAACTTATTTTTTTTTCACAAAGACAGTCCACCACGTCTCAGAACAACTAGCACCATGTCTCAAAACACTAGAACGACGTCCAAAAATCTCTACATCCATGCATGTGAATTTAAACTGGTTTTTTACAAAACATCTCAACTCGTCTCAGAACAACTAGAACCACTTACAAAAACGTCTACATCCATTATTGTGAATTTAAACTGATTTTTTTCACAAAGACAGTCTACCACGTCTGAGGACAACTAGCACCACGTCTCAAAACACTAGAACAACGTCCAAAAATGTCTACTTCCAGACATGTGAATTTAAACTGATTTTTTCAAAAAATAACTCAACTCGTCTCAGAACAACTAGAACCACTTACAAAAATGTCTACATCCTAAATTGATTTTTTTCACAAAGACAGTCTACCACATCTCGGAACAACAAGCACCACGTCTCAAAACACTAGAACCACGTTCAAAAACCTCTTGATCCAGACATGTGAATTTAAACTGATTTTTTCACAAACACATCTCAACTCATCTCAGAAAAACTAGAACCAAGTCCAAAAATGTCTAATTCCATTCATGTGAATTTAAACTTATTTTTTTTTCACAAAGACAGTCCACCACGTCTCAGAACAACTAGCACCATGTCTCAAAACACTAGAACGACGTCCACAAATCTCTACATCCATGCATGTGAATTTAAACTGGTTTTTTACAAAACATCTCAACTCGTCTCAGAACAACTAGAACCACTTACAAAAACGTCTACATCCATTATTGTGAATTTAAACTGATTTTTTTCACAAAGACAGTCTACCACGTCTGAGGACAACTAGCACCACGTCTCAAAACACTAGAACAACGTCCAAAAATGTCTACTTCCAGACATGTGAATTTAAACTGATTTTTTCAAAAAATAACTCAACTCGTCTCAGAACAACTAGAACCACTTACAAAAATGTCTACATCCTAAATTGATTTTTTTCACAAAGACAGTCTACCACATCTCGGAACAACAAGCACCACGTCTCAAAACACTAGAACCACGTTCAAAAACCTCTTGATCCAGACATGTGAATTTAAACTGATTTTTTCACAAACACATCTCAACTCATCTCAGAAAAACTAGAACCAAGTCCAAAAATGTCTAATTCCATTCATGTGAATTTAAACTTATTTTTTTTTCACAAAGACAGTCCACCACGTCTCAGAACAACTAGCACCATGTCTCAAAACACTAGAACCACGTCCAAAAATCTCTACATCCATGCATGTGAATTTAAACTGGTTTTTTACAAAACATCTCAACTCGTCTCAGAACAACTAGAACCACTTACAAAAACGTCTACATCCATTAATGTGAATTTAAACTATTTTTTTCACAAAGACAGTCTACCACGTCTGAGGACAACTAGCACCACGTCTCAAAACACTAGAACAACGTCCAAAAACGTCTACTTCCAGACATGTGAATTTAAACTGATTTTTTCAAAAAATAACTCAACTCGTCTCAGAACAACTAGAACCACTTACAAAAATGTCTACATCCTAAATTGATTTTTTTCACAAAGACAGTCTACCACATCTCGGAACAACAAGCACCACGTCTCAAAACACTAGAATCACGTTCAAAAACCTCTAGATCCAGACATGTGAATTTAAACTGATTTTTTCACAAACACATCTCAACTCATCTCAGAAAAACTAGAACCAAGTCCAAAAATGTCTAATTCCATTCATGTGAATTTAAACTTATTTTTTTTTCACAACGACAGTCCACCACATCTCAGAACAACTAGCACCATGTCTTAAAACACTAGAACCACGTCCAAAAATCTCTACATCCATGCATGTGAATTTAAACTGGTTTTTTACAAAACATCTCAACTCGTCTCAGAACAACTAGAACCACTTACAAAAACGTCTACATCCATTAATGTGAATTTAAACTGATTTTTTTCACAAAGACAGTCTACCACGTCTGAGGACAACTAGCACCACGTCTCAAAACACTAGAACAACGTCCAAAAACGTCTACTTCCAGACATGTTAATTTAAACTGATTTTTTCAAAAAATAACTCAACTCGTCTCAGAACAACTAGAACCACTTACAAAAATGTCTACATCCTAAATTGATTTTTTTCACAAAGACAGTCTACCACATCTCGGAACAACAAGCACCACGTCTCAAAACACTAGAATCACGTTCAAAAACCTCTTGATCCAGACATGTGAATTTAAACTGATTTTTTCACAAACACATCTCAACTCATCTCAGAAAAACTAGAACCAAGTCCAAAAATGTCTACATCCATTCATGTGAATTTAAACTGATTTTTTTCACAAAGACAGTCCACCACGTCTCAGAACAACTAGCACCATGTCTCAAAACACTAGACCCACGTCCAAAAATCTCTACATCCATGCATGTGAATTTAAACTGATTTTTCACAAAACATCTCAACTCGTCTCAGAACAACTAGAACCACTTACAAAAACGTCTACATCCATTAATGTGAATTTAAACTGATTTTTTTCACAAAGAGAGTCTACCACGTCTCAGAACAACTAACACCACGTCTCAAAACTCTAGAACAACGTCCAAAAACGTCTCCTTCCAGACATGTGAATTTAAACGGATTTTTTCAAAAAATAACTCAACTCGTCTCAGAACAACTAGAACCACTTACAAAAATGTCTACATCCTAAATTGATTTTTTTCACAAAGACAGTCTACCACATCTCGGAACAACAAGCACCACGTCTCAAAACACTAGAACCACGTTCAAAAACCTCTAGATCCAGACATGTGAATTTAAACTGATTTTTTCACAAACGCATCTCAACTCATCTCAGAAAAACTAGAACCAAGTCCAAAAATGTCTACATCCATTTATGTGAATTTAAACTGATTTTTTTTAAAAAAGACAGTCCACCACGTCTCAGAACAACTAGCACCATGTCTCAAAACACTAGAACCACGTCCAAAAATCTCTACATCCATGCATGTGAATTTAAACTGATTTTTCACAAAACATCTCAACTCGTCTCAGAACAACTAGAACCACTTACAAAAACGTGTACATCCATTAATGTGAATTTAAACTGATTTTTTTCACAAAGACAGTCTACCACGTCTGAGGACAACTAGCACCACGTCTCAAAACACTAGAACAACGTCCAAAAACGTCTACTTCCAGGCATGTGAATTTAAACTGATTTTTTAAAAAAATAACTCAACTCGTCTCAGAACAACTAGAACCACTTACAAAAATGTCTACATCCTAAATTGATTTTTTTCACAAAGACAGTCTACCACATCTCGGAACAACAAGCACCACGTCTCAAAACACTAGAATCACGTTCAAAAACCTCTAGATCCAGACATGTGAATTTAAACTGATTTTTTCACAAACACATCTCAACTCATCTCAGAAAAACTAGAACCAAGTCCAAAAATGTCTAATTCCATTCATGTGAATTTAAACTTATTTTTTTTTCACAAAGACAGTCCACCACGTCTCAGAACAACTAGCACCATGTCTCAAAACACTAGAACGACGTCCAAAAATCTCTACATCCATGCATGTGAATTTAAACTGATTTTTTCAAAAAATAACTCAACTCGTCTCAGAACAACTAGAACCACTTACAAAAATGTCTACATCCTAAATTGATTTTTTTCACAAAGACAGTCTACCACATCTCGGAACAACAAGCACCACGTCTCAAAACACTAGAATCACGTTCAAAAACCTCTAGATCCAGACATGTGAATTTAAACTGATTTTTTCACAAACACATCTCAACTCATCTCAGAAAAACTAGAACCAAGTCCAAAAATGTCTAATTCCATTCATGTGAATTTAAACTTATTTTTTTTTCACAAAGACAGTCCACCACGTCTCAGAACAACTAGCACCATGTCTCAAAACACTAGAACGACGTCCAAAAATCTCTACATCCATGCATGTGAATTTAAACTGATTTTTTCAAAAAATAACTCAACTCGTCTCAGAACAACTAGAACCACTTACAAAAATGTCTACATCCTAAATTGATTTTTTTCACAAAGACAGTCTACCACATCTCGGAACAACAAGCACCACGTCTCAAAACACTAGAATCACGTTCAAAAACCTCTAGATCCAGACATGTGAATTTAAACTGATTTTTTCACAAACACATCTCAACTCATCTCAGAAAAACTAGAACCAAGTCCAAAAATGTCTAATTCCATTCATGTGAATTTAAACTTATTTTTTTTTCACAACGACAGTCCACCACATCTCAGAACAACTAGCACCATGTCTTAAAACACTAGAACCACGTCCAAAAATCTCTACATCCATGCATGTGAATTTAAACTGGTTTTTTACAAAACATCTCAACTCGTCTCAGAACAACTAGAACCACTTACAAAAACGTCTACATCCATTAATGTGAATTTAAACTGATTTTTTTCACAAAGACAGTCTACCACGTCTGAGGACAACTAGCACCACGTCTCAAAACACTAGAACAACGTCCAAAAACGTCTACTTCCAGACATGTTAATTTAAACTGATTTTTTCAAAAAATAACTCAACTCGTCTCAGAACAACTAGAACCACTTACAAAAATGTCTACATCCTAAATTGATTTTTTTCACAAAGACAGTCTACCACATCTCGGAACAACAAGCACCACGTCTCAAAACACTAGAATCACGTTAAAAAACCTCTTGATCCAGACATGTGAATTTAAACTGATTTTTTCACAAACACATCTCAACTCATCTCAGAAAAACTAGAACCAAGTCAAAAAATGTCTACATCCATTCATGTGAATTTAAACTGATTTTTTTCACAAAGACAGTCCACCACGTCTCAGAACAACTAGCACCATGTCTCAAAACACTAGACCCACGTCCAAAAATCTCTACATCCATGCATGTGAATTTAAACTGATTTTTCACAAAACATCTCAACTCGTCTCAGAACAACTAGAACCACTTACAAAAACGTCTACATCCATTAATGTGAATTTAAACTGATTTTTTTCACAAAGAGAGTCTACCACGTCTCAGAACAACTAACACCACGTCTCAAAACTCTAGAACAACGTCCAAAAACGTCTCCTTCCAGACATGTGAATTTAAACGGATTTTTTCAAAAAATAACTCAACTCGTCTCAAAACAACTAGAACCACTTACAAAAATGTCTACATCCTAAATTGATTTTTTTCACAAAGACAGTCTACCACATCTCGGAACAACAAGCACCACGTCTCAAAACACTAGAACCACGTTCAAAAACCTCTAGATCCAGACATGTGAATTTAAACTGATTTTTTCACAAACACATCTCAACTCATCTCAGAAAAACTAGAACCAAGTCCAAAAATGTCTACATCCATTTATGTGAATTTAAACTGATTTTTTTTAAAAAAGACAGTCCACCACGTCTCAGAACAACTAGCACCATGTCTCAAAACACTAGAACCACGTCCAAAAATCTCTACATCCATGCATGTGAATTTAAACTGATTTTTCACAAAACATCTCAACTCGTCTCAGAACAACTAGAACCACTTACAAAAACGTGTACATCCATTAATGTGAATTTAAACTGATTTTTTTCACAAAGACAGTCTACCACGTCTGAGGACAACTAGCACCACGTCTCAAAACACTAGAACAACGTCCAAAAACGTCTACTTCCAGACATGTGAATTTAAACTGATTTTTTAAAAAAATAACTCAACTCGTCTCAGAACAACTAGAACCACTTACAAAAATGTCTACACCCTAAATTGATTTTTTTCACAAAGACAGTCTACCACATCTCGGAACAACAAGCACCACGTCTCAAAACACTAGAATCACGTTCAAAAACCTCTAGATCCAGACATGTGAATTTAAACTGATTTTTTCACAAACACATCTCAACTCATCTCAGAAAAACTAGAACCAAGTCCAAAAATGTCTAATTCCATTCATGTGAATTTAAACTTATTTTTTTTTCACAAAGACAGTCCACCACGTCTCAGAACAACTAGCACCATGTCTCAAAACACTAGAACGACGTCCAAAAATCTCTACATCCATGCATGTGAATTTAAACTGGTTTTTTACAAAACATCTCAACTCGTCTCAGAACAACTAGAACCACTTACAAAAACGTCTACATCCATTATTGTGAATTTAAACTGATTTTTTTTCACAAAGACAGTCTACCACGTCTGAGGACAACTAGCACCACGTCTCAAAACACTAGAACAACGTCCAAAAATGTCTACTTCCAGACATTTGAATTTAAACTGATTTTTTCAAAAAATAACTCAACTCGTCTCAGAACAACTAGAACCACTTACAAAAATGTCTACATCCTAAATTGATTTTTTCACAAAGACAGTCTACCACATCTCGGAACAACAAGCACCACGTCTCAAAACACTAGAACCACGTTCAAAAACCTCTTGATCCAGACATGTGAATTTAAACTGATTTTTTCACAAACACATCTCAACTCATCTCAGAAAAACTAGAACCAAGTCCAAAAATGTCTAATTCCATTCATGTGAATTTAAACTTATTTTTTTTTCACAAAGACAGTCCACCACGTCTCAGAACAACTAGCACCATGTCTCAAAACACTAGAACCACGTCCAAAAATCTCTACATCCATGCATGTGAATTTAAACTGGTTTTTTACAAAACATCTCAACTCGTCTCAGAACAACTAGAACCACTTACAAAAACGTCTACATCCATTAATGTGAATTTAAACTATTTTTTTCACAAAGACAGTCTACCACGTCTGAGGACAACTAGCACCACGTCTCAAAACACTAGAACAACGTCCAAAAACGTCTACTTCCAGACATGTGAATTTAAACTGATTTTTTAAAAAAATAACTCAACTCGTCTCAGAACAACTAGAACCACTTACAAAAATGTCTACATCCTAAATTGATTTTTTTCACAAAGACAGTCTACCACATCTCGGAACAACAAGCACCACGTCTCAAAACACTAGAATCACGTTCAAAAACCTCTAGATCCAGACATGTGAATTTAAACTGATTTTTTCACAAACACATCTCAACTCATCTCAGAAAAACTAGAACCAAGTCCAAAAATGTCTAATTCCATTCATGTGAATTTAAACTTATTTTTTTTTCACAAAGACAGTCCACCACGTCCCAGAACAACTAGCACCATGTCTCAAAACACTAGAATGACGTCCAAAAATCTCTACATCCATGCATGTGAATTTAAACTGATTTTTCACAAAACATCTCAACTCGTCTCAGAACAACTAGAACCACTTACAAAAACGTGTACATCCATTAATGTGAATTTAAACTGATTTTTTTCACAAAGACAGTCTACCACGTCTGAGGACAACTAGCACCACGTCTCAAAACACTAGAACAACGTCCAAAAACGTCTACTTCCAGACATGTGAATTTAAACTGATTTTTTAAAAAAATAACTCAACTCGTCTCAGAACAACTAGAACCACTTACAAAAATGTCTACATCCTAAATTGATTTTTTTCACAAAGACAGTCTACCACATCTCGGAACAACAAGCACCACGTCTCAAAACACTAGAATCACGTTCAAAAACCTCTAGATCCAGACATGTGAATTTAAACTGATTTTTTCACAAACACATCTCAACTCATCTCAGAAAAACTAGAACCAAGTCCAAAAATGTCTAATTCCATTCATGTGAATTTAAACTTATTTTTTTTTCACAAAGACAGTCCACCACGTCTCAGAACAACTAGCACCATGTCTCAAAACACTAGAACGCATCCAAAAATCTCTACATCCATGCATGTGAATTTAAACTGGTTTTTTACAAAACATCTCAACTCGTCTCAGAACAACTAGAACCACTTACAAAAACGTCTACATCCATTATTGTGAATTTAAACTGATTTTTTTCACAAAGACAGTCTACCACGTCTGAGGACAACTAGCACCACGTCTCAAAACACTAGAACAACGTCCAAAAATGTCTACTTCCAGACATTTGAATTTAAACTGATTTTTTCAAAAAATAACTCAACTCGTCTCAGAACAACTAGAACCACTTACAAAAATGTCTACATCCTAAATAGATTTTTTCACAAAGACAGTCTACCACATCTCGGAACAACAAGCACCACGTCTCAAAACACTAGAACCACGTTCAAAAACCTCTTGATCCAGACATGTGAATTTAAACTGATTTTTTCACAAACACATCTCAACTCATCTCAGAAAAACTAGAACCAAGTCCAAAAATGTCTAATTCCATTCATGTGAATTTAAACTTATTTTTTTTTCACAAAGACAGTCCACCACGTCTCAGAACAACTAGCACCATGTCTCAAAACACTAGAACCACGTCCAAAAATCTCTACATCCATGCATGTGAATTTAAACTGGTTTTTTACAAAACATCTCAACTCGTCTCAGAACAACTAGAACCACTTACAAAAACGTCTACATCCATTAATGTGAATTTAAACTATTTTTTTCACAAAGACAGTCTACCACGTCTGAGGACAACTAGCACCACGTCTCAAAACACTAGAACAACGTCCAAAAACGTCTACTTCCAGACATGTGAATTTAAACTGATTTTTTAAAAAAATAACTCAACTCGTCTCAGAACAACTAGAACCACTTACAAAAATGTCTACATCCTAAATTGATTTTTTTCACAAAGACAGTCTACCACATCTCGGAACAACAAGCACCACGTCTCAAAACACTAGAATCACATTCAAAAACCTCTAGATCCAGACATGTGAATTTAAACTGATTTTTTCACAAACACATCTCAACTCATCTCAGAAAAACTAGAACCAAGTCCAAAAATGTCTAATTCCATTCATGTGAATTTAAACTTATTTTTTTTTCACAAAGACAGTCCACCACATCTCAGAACAACTAGCACCATGTCTCAAAGCACTAGAACCACGTCCAAAAATCTCTACATCCATGCATGTGAATTTAAACTGGTTTTTTACAAAACATCTCAACTCGTCTCAGAACAACTAGAACCACTTACAAAAACGTCTACATCCATTAATGTGAATTTAAACTGATTTTTTTCACAAAGACAGTCTACCACGTCTGAGGACAACTAGCACCACGTCTCAAAACACTAGAACAACGTCCAAAAACGTCTACTTCCAGACATGTGAATTTAAACTGATTTTTTCAAAAAATAACTCAACTCGTCTCAGAACAACTAGAACCACTTACAAAAATGTCTACATCCTAAATTGATTTTTTTCACAAAGACAGTCTACCACATCTCGGAACAACAAGCACCACGTCTCAAAACACTAGAATCACGTTCAAAAACCTCTAGATCCAGACATGTGAATTTAAACTGATTTTTTCACAAACACATCTCAACTCATCTCAGAAAAACTAGAACCAAGTCCAAAAATGTCTACATCCATTCATGTGAATTTAAACTGATTTTTTTCACAAAGACAGTCCACCACGTCTCAGAACAACTAGCACCATGTCTCAAAACACTAGAACCACGTCCAAAAATCTCTACATCCATGCATGTGAATTTAAACTGATTTTTCACAAAACATCTCAACTCGTCTCAGAACAACTAGAACCACTTACAAAAACGTCTACATCCATTAATGTGAATTTAAACTGATTTTTTTCACAAAGAGAGTCTACCATGTCTCAGAACAACTAACACCACGTCTCAAAACTCTAGAACAACGTCCAAAAACGTCTCCTTCCAGACATGTGAATTTAAACGGATTTTTTCAAAAAATAACTCAACTCGTCTCAGAACAACTAGAACCACTTACAAAAATGTCTACATCCTAAATTGATTTTTTTCACAAAGACAGTCTACCACATCTCGGAACAACAAGCACCACGTCTCAAAACACTAGAACCACGTTCAAAAACCTCTAGATCCAGACATGTGAATTTAAACTGATTTTTTCACAAACACATCTCAACTCATCTCAGAAAAACTAGAACCAAGTCCAAAAATGTCTACATCCATTTATGTGAATTTAAACTGATTTTTTTTAAAAAAGACAGTCCACCACGTCTCAGAACAACTAGCACCATGTCTCAAAACACTAGAACCACGTCCAAAAATCTCTACATCCATGCATGTGAATTTAAACTGATTTTTCACAAAACATCTCAACTTGTCTCAGAACAACTAGAACAACTTACAAAAATGTCTACATCCATTAATGTGAATTTGAATTGATTTTTTTCGCACAGAGAGTCTACCACGTCTCGGAACAACTAACACCACGTCTCAAAACACTAGAACAACGTTAAAAAACGTCTCCTTCCAGACATGTGAATTTAAACTGATTTTTTTAAAAAATAACTCAACTCGTCTCAGAACAACTAGAACCACTTACAAAAATGTCTACATCCTAAATTGATTATTTTCACAAAGACAGTCTACCACATCTCGGAACAACAAGCACGACGTCACAAAACACTAGAACCATGTTCAAAAACCTCTAGATCAAGACATGTGAATTTAAACTGATTTTTTCACAAACACATCTCAACTCATCTAAGAAAAACTAGAACCGAGTCAAAAAATGTCTACATCCATTCATGTGAATTTAAACTGATTTTTTTTTCAAAAAGACAGTCCACCACGTCTTAGAACAACTAGCACCATGTCTCAAAACACTAGAACCACGTCCAGAAATCTCTACATCCATGCATGTGAATTTAAACTAATTTTTCACAAAACATCTCAACTCGTCTCAGAACAACTAGAACCACTTACAAAAACGTCTACATCCATTAATGTGAATTTAAACTGATTTTTTTCACAAAGACAGTCTACCACGTCTGAGAACAACTAGTACCACGTCTCAAAACACTAGAACAACGTCCAAAAACGTCTACTTCCAGACCTGTGAATTTAAACTGATTTTTTCAAAAAATAACTCAACTCGTCTCAGAACAACTAGAACCACTTACAAAAATGTCTACATCCTAAATTGATTTTTTTCACAAAGACAGTCTACCACATCTCGGAACAACAAGCACCACGTCTCAAAACACTAGAATCACGTTCAAAAACCTCTAGATCCAGACATGTGAATTTAAACTGATTTTTTCACAAACACATCTCAACTCATCTCAGAAAAACTAGAACCAAGTCCAAAAATGTCTACATCCATTCATGTGAATTTAAACTGATTTTTTTCACAAAGACAGTCCACCACGTCTCAGAACAACTAGCACCATGTCTCAAAACACTAGAACCACGTCCAAAAATCTCTACATCCATGCATGTGAATTTAAACTGATTTTTCACAAAACATCTCAACTCGTCTCAGAACAACTAGAACCACTTACAAAAACGTGTACATCCATTAATGTGAATTTAAACGGATTTTTTTCGCAAAGACAGTCTACCACATCTCAGAACAACTAACACCACGTCTCAAAACACTAGAACAACGTCCAAAAACGTCTACTTCCAGACATGTGAATTTAAACAGATTTTTTCAAAAAATAACTCAACTCGTCTCAGAAGAACTATAACCACTTACAAAAATGTCTACATCCTAAATTGATTTTTTTCAAAAAGACAGTCTACCACATCTCGGAAAAACAACACCACGTCTCAAAACACTAGAACCACGTTCAAAACCTCTAGATCCAGACATGTGAATTTAAACTGATTTTTTCACAAACACATCTCAACACATCTCAACTCATCTCAGAAAAACTAGAACCAAGTCAAAAATTGTCTACATCCATTCATGTGAATTTAAACTGATTTTTTTTCACAAAGACAGTCCACCACGTCTCAGAACAACTAGCACCATGTCCCAAAACACTAGAACCACGTCCAAAAATCTCTACATCCATGCATGTGAATTTAAACTGATTTTTCACAAAACATCTCAACTCGTCTCAGAACAACTAGAACCACTTACAAAAACGTCTACATCCATTAATGTGAATTTAAACTGATTTTTTTCACAAAGACAGTCTACCACGTCTCAGAACAACTAACACCACGTCTCAAAACACTAGAACAACGTCCAAAAACGTCAACCTCCAGAGATGTGAATTTAAACTGATTTTTTCAAAAAATAACTCAACTCGTCTCAGAACAACTAGAACCACTTACAAAAATGTCTACATCCTAAATTGATTTTTTTCACAAATACAGTCTACCACATCTCGGAACAACAAGCACAACGTCTCAAAACACTTGAACCACGTTCAAAAACCTCTAGATCCAGACATGTGAATTTAAACTGATTTTTTCACAAACACATCTCAACTCATCTCAGAAAAACTAGAACCAAGTCCAAAAATGTCTACATCCATTCATGTGAATTTAAACTGATTTTTTTCAAAAAGACAGTCCACCACGTCTCAGAACAACTAGCACCATGTCTCAAAAGACTAGAACCACGTCCAAAAATCTCTACATCCATGCATGTGAATTTAAACTGATTTTTCACAAAACATCTCAACTCGTCTCAGAATAACTAGAACCATTTACAAAAACGTCTACATCCATTAATGTGAATTTAGACTGATTTTTTTCACAAAGACAGTATACCACATCTCAGAATAATTAACATCACGTCTCAAAACACTAGAACAACGTCCAAAAACGTCTACTTCCAGACATGTGAATTTAAACTGATTTTTTCAATAAGTAACTCAACTCGTCTCAGAACAACTAGAACCACTTACAAAAATGTCTACATCCTAAATTGATTTTTTTCACAAAGACGGTCTACCACATCTCGGAACAACAAGCACCACGTCTCAAAACACTAGAACGACGTTCAAAAACCTCAAGATCCAGACATGTGAATTCAAACTAATTTTTTCACAAACACATCCTAACTCATCTCAGAAAAACAATAACCAAGTCCAAAAATGTCTACATCCATTCATGTGAATTTAAACTGATTTTTTTCAAAAAGACAGTCCACCACGTCTCAGAACAACTAGCACCATGTCTCAAAACACTAGAACCACGTCCAAAAATCTCTACATCCATGCATGTGAATTTAAACTGATTTTTCACAAAACATCTCAACTCGTCTCAGAATAACTAGAACAACTTACAAAAACGTCTACATCCATTAATGTGAATTTGAATTGATTTTTTTCGCACAGAGAGTCTACCACGTCTCGGAACAACTAACACCACGTCTCAAAACACTAGAACAACGTTCAAAAACGTCTCCTTCCAGACATGTGAATTTAAACTGATTTTTTTAAAAAATAACTCAACTCGTCTCAGAACAACTAGAACCACTTACAAAAATGTCTACATCCTAAATTGATTTTTTTCACAAAGACAGTCTACCACATCTCGGAACAACAAGCACCACGTCACAAAACACTAGAACCACGTTCAAAAACCTCTAGATCAAGACATGTGAATTTAAACTGATTTTTTCACAAACACATCTCAACTCATCTAAGAAAAACTAGAACCGAGTCAAAAAATGTCTACATCCATTCATGTGAATTTAAACTGATTTTTTTTTCAAAAAGACAGTCCACCACGTCTTAGAACAACTAGCACCATGTCTCAAAACACTAGAACCACGTCCAGAAATCTCTACATCCATGCATGTGAATTTAAACTAATTTTTCACAAAACATCTCAACTCGTCTCAGAACAACTAGAACCACTTACAAAAACGTCTACATCCATTAATGTGAATTTAAACTGATTTTTTTCACAAAGACAGTCTACCACGTCTGAGAACAACTAGTACCACGTCTCAAAACACTAGAACAACGTCCAAAAACGTCTACTTCCAGACATGTGAATTTAAACTGATTTTTTCAAAAAATAACTCAACTCGTCTCAGAACAACTAGAACCACTTACAAAAATGTCTACATCCTAAATTGATTTTTTTCACAAAGACAGTCTACCACATCTCGGAACAACAAGCACCACGTCTCAAAACACTAGAATCACGTTCAAAAACCTCTAGATGCAGACATGTGAATTTAAACTGATTTTTTCACAAACACATCTCAACTCATCTCAGAAAAACTAGAACCAAGTCCAAAAATGTCTACATCCATTCATGTGAATTTAAACTGATTTTTTTCACAAAGACAGTCCACCACGTCTCAGAACAACTAGCACCATGTCTCAAAACACTAGAACCACGTCCAAAAATCTCTACATCCATGCATGTGAATTTAAACTGATTTTTCACAAAACATCTCAACTCGTCTCAGAACAACTAGAACCACTTACAAAAACGTGTACATCCATTAATGTGAATTTAAACTGATTTTTTTCGCAAAGACAGTCTACCACGTCTCAGAACAACTAACACCACGTCTCAAAACACTAGAACAACGTCCAAAAACGTCTACTTCCAGACATGTGAATTTAAACAGATTTTTTCAAAAAATAACTCAACTCGTCTCAGAACAACTAGAACCACTTACAAAAATGTCTACATCCTAAATTGATTTTTTTCAAAAAGACAGTCTACCACATCTCGGAAAAACAACACCACGTCTCAAAACACTAGAACCACGTTCAAAACCTCTAGATCCAGACATGTGAATTTAAACTGATTTTTTCACAAACACATCTCAACTCATCTCAGAAAAACTAGAACCAAGTCCAAAAATGTCTAATTCCATTCATGTGAATTTAAACTTTTTTTTTTTTTCACAAAGACAGTCCACCACATCTCAGAACAACTAGCACCATGTCTCAAAACACTAGAACCACGTCCAAAAATCTCTACATCCATGCATGTGAATTTAAACTGGTTTTTTACAAAACATCTCAACTCGTCTCAGAACAACTAGAACCACTTACAAAAACGTCTACATCCATTAATGTGAATTTAAACTGATTTTTTTCACAAAGACAGTCTACCACGTCTGAGGACAACTAGCACCACGTCTCAAAACACTAGAACAACGTCCAAAAACGTCTACTTCCAGACATGTGAATTTAAACTGATTTTTTCAAAAAATAACTCAACTCGTCTCAGAACAACTAGAACCACTTACAAAAATGTCTACATCCTAAATTGATTTTTTTCACAAAGACAGTCTACCACATCTCGGAACAACAAGCACCACGTCTCAAAACACTAGAATCACGTTCAAAAACCTCTAGATGCAGACATGTGAATTTAAACTGATTTTTTCACAAACACATCTCAACTCATCTCAGAAAAACTAGAACCAAGTCCAAAAATGTCTACATCCATTCATGTGAATTTAAACTGATTTTTTTCACAAAGACAGTCCACCACGTCTCAGAACAACTAGCACCATGTCTCAAAACACTAGAACCACGTCCAAAAATCTCTACATCCATGCATGTGAATTTAAACTGATTTTTCACAAAACATCTCAACTCGTCTCAGAACAACTAGAACCACTTACAAAAACGTCTACATCCATTAATGTGAATTTAAACTGATTTTTTTCACAAAGACAGTCTACCACGTCTGAGAACAACTAGTACCACGTCTCAAAACACTAGAACAACGTCCAAAAACGTCTACTTCCAGACATGTGAATTTAAACTGATTTTTTCAAAAAATAACTCAACTCGTCTCAGAACAACTAGAACCACTTACAAAAATGTCTACATCCTAAATTGATTTTTTTCACAAAGACAGTCTACCACATCTCGGAACAACAAGCACCACGTCTCAAAACACTAGAATCACGTTCAAAAACCTCTAGATCCAGACATGTGAATTTAAACTGATTTTTTCACAAACACATCTCAACTCATCTCAGAAAAACTAGAACCAAGTCAAAAAATGTCTACATCCATTCATGTGAATTTAAACTGATTTTTTTCACAAAGACAGTCCACCACGTCTCAGAACAACTAGCACCATGTCTCAAAACACTAGAACCACGTCCAAAAATCTCTACATCCATGCATGTGAATTTAAACTGATTTTTCACAAAACATCTCAACTCGTCTCAGAACAACTAGAACCACTTACAAAAACGTGTACATCCATTAATGTGAATTTAAACTGATTTTTTTCGCAAAGACAGTCTACCACGTCTCTGAACAACTAACACCACGTCTCAAAACACTAGAACAACGTCCAAAAACGTCTACTTCCAGACATGTGAATTTAAACAGATTTTTTCAAAAAATAACTCAACTCGTCTCAGAACAACTAGAACCACTTACAAAAATGTCTACATCCTAAATTGATTTTTTTCAAAAAGACAGTCTACCACATCTCGGAAAAACAACACCACGTCTCAAAACACTAGAACCACGTTGAAAACCTCTAGATCCAGACATGTGAATTTAAACTGATTTTTTCACAAACACATCTCAACTCATCTCAGAAAAACTAGAACCAAGTCCAAAAATGTCTAATTCCATTCATGTGAATTTAAACTTATTTTTTTTTCACAAAGACAGTCCACCACATCTCAGAACAACTAGCACCATGTCTCAAAACACTAGAACCACGTCCAAAAATCTCTACATCCATGCATGTGAATTTAAACTGGTTTTTTACAAAACATCTCAACTCGTCTCAGAACAACTAGAACCACTTACAAAAACGTCTACATCCATTAATGTGAATTTAAACTGATTTTTTTCACAAAGACAGTCTACCACGTCTGAGGACAACTAGCACCACGTCTCAAAACACTAGAACAACGTCCAAAAACGTCTACTTCCAGACATGTGAATTTAAACTGATTTTTTCAAAAAATAACTCAACTCGTCTCAGAACAACTAGAACCACTTACAAAAATGTCTACATCCTAAATTGATTTTTTTCACAAAGACAGTCTACCACATCTCGGAACAACAAGCACCACGTCTCAAAACACTAGAATCACGTTCAAAAACCTCTAGATCCAGACATGTGAATTTAAACTGATTTTTTCACAAACACATCTCAACTCATCTCAGAAAAACTAGAACCAAGTCCAAAAATGTCTACATCCATTCATGTGAATTTAAACTGATTTTTTTCACAAAGACAGTCCACCACGTCTCAGAACAACTAGCACCATGTCTCAAAACACTAGAACCACGTCCAAAAATCTCTACATCCATGCATGTGAATTTAAACTGATTTTTCACAAAACATCTCAACTCGTCTCAGAACAACTAGAACCACTTACAAAAACGTCTACATCCATTAATGTGAATTTAAACTGATTTTTTTCACAAAGAGAGTCTACCACGTCTCCGAACAACTAACACCACGTCTCAAAACTCTAGAACAACGTCCAAAAACGTCTCCTTCCAGACATGTGAATTTAAACGGATTTTTTCAAAAAATAACTCAACTCGTCTCAGAACAACTAGAACCACTTACAAAAATGTCTACATCCTAAATTGATTTTTTTCACAAAGACAGTCTACCACATCTCGGAACAACAAGCACCACGTCTCAAAACACTAGAACCACGTTCAAAAACCTCTAGATCCAGACATGTGAATTTAAACTGATTTTTTCACAAACACATCTCAACTCATCTCAGAAAAACTAGAACCAAGTCCAAAAATGTCTACATCCATTTATGTGAATTTAAACTGATTTTTTTTAAAAAAGACAGTCCACCACGTCTCAGAACAACTAGCACCATGTCTCAAAACACTAGAACCACGTCCAAAAATCTCTACATCCATGCATGTGAATTTAAACTGATTTTTCACAAAACATCTCAACTCGTCTCAGAACAACTAGAACAACTTACAAAAACGTCTACATCCATTAATGTGAATTTGAATTGATTTTTTTCGCACAGAGAGTCTACCACGTCTCGGAACAACTAACACCACGTCTCAAAACACTAGAACAACGTTAAAAAACGTCTCCTTCCAGACATGTGAATTTAAACTGATTTTTTTAAAAAATAACTCAACTCGTCTCAGAACAACTAGAACCACTTACAAAAATGTCTACATCCTAAATTGATTTTTTTCACAAAGACAGTCTACCACATCTCGGAACAACAAGCACGACGTCACAAAACACTAGAACCAAGTTCAAAAACCTCTAGATCAAGACATGTGAATTTAAACTGATTTTTTCACAAACACATCTCAACTCATCTAAGAAAAACTAGAACCGAGTCAAAAAATGTCTACATCCATTCATGTGAATTTAAACTGATTTTTTTTTCAAAAAGACAGTCCACCACGTCTTAGAACAACTAGCACCATGTCTCAAAACACTAGAACCACGTCCAGAAATCTCTACATCCATGCATGTGAATTTAAACTAATTTTTCACAAAACATCTCAACTCGTCTCAGAACAACTAGAACCACTTACAAAAACGTCTACATCCATTAATGTGAATTTAAACTGATTTTTTTCACAAAGACAGTCTACCACGTCTGAGAACAACTAGTACCACGTCTCAAAACACTAGAACAACGTCCAAAAACGTCTACTTCCAGACCTGTGAATTTAAACTGATTTTTTCAAAAAATAACTCAACTCGTCTCAGAACAACTAGAACCACTTACAAAAATGTCTACATCCTAAATTGATTTTTTTCACAAAGACAGTCTACCACATCTCGGAACAACAAGCACCACGTCTCAAAACACTAGAATCACGTTCAAAAACCTCTAGATCCAGACATGTGAATTTAAACTGATTTTTTCACAAACACATCTCAACTCATCTCAGAAAAACTAGAACCAAGTCCAAAAATGTCTACATCCATTTATGTGAATTTAAACTGATTTTTTTTAAAAAAGACAGTCCACCACGTCTCAGAACAACTAGCACCATGTCTCAAAACACTAGAACCACGTCCAAAAATCTCTACATCCATGCATGTGAATTTAAACTGATTTTTCACAAAACATCTCAACTCGTCTCAGAACAACTAGAACAACTTACAAAAACGTCTACATCCATTAATGTGAATTTGAATTGATTTTTTTCGCACAGAGAGTCTACCACGTCTCGGAACAACTAACACCACGTCTCAAAACACTAGAACAACGTTAAAAAACGTCTCCTTCCAGACATGTGAATTTAAACTGATTTTTTTAAAAAATAACTCAACTCGTCTCAGAACAACTAGAACCACTTACAAAAATGTCTACATCCTAAATTGATTTTTTTCACAAAGACAGTCTACCACATCTCGGAACAACAAGCACGACGTCACAAAACACTAGAACCAAGTTCAAAAACCTCTAGATCAAGACATGTGAATTTAAACTGATTTTTTCACAAACACATCTCAACTCATCTAAGAAAAACTAGAACCGAGTCAAAAAATGTCTACATCCATTCATGTGAATTTAAACTGATTTTTTTTTCAAAAAGACAGTCCACCACGTCTTAGAACAACTAGCACCATGTCTCAAAACACTAGAACCACGTCCAGAAATCTCTACATCCATGCATGTGAATTTAAACTAATTTTTCACAAAACATCTCAACTCGTCTCAGAACAACTAGAACCACTTACAAAAACGTCTACATCCATTAATGTGAATTTAAACTGATTTTTTTCACAAAGACAGTCTACCACGTCTGAGAACAACTAGTACCACGTCTCAAAACACTAGAACAACGTCCAAAAACGTCTACTTCCAGACCTGTGAATTTAAACTGATTTTTTCAAAAAATAACTCAACTCGTCTCAGAACAACTAGAACCACTTACAAAAATGTCTACATCCTAAATTGATTTTTTTCACAAAGACAGTCTACCACATCTCGGAACAACAAGCACCACGTCTCAAAACACTAGAATCACGTTCAAAAACCTCTAGATCCAGACATGTGAATTTAAACTGATTTTTTCACAAACACATCTCAACTCATCTCAGAAAAACTAGAACCAAGTCCAAAAATGTCTACATCCATTCATGTGAATTTAAACTGATTTTTTTCACAAAGACAGTCCACCACGTCTCAGAACAACTAGCACCATGTCTCAAAACACTAGAACCACGTCCAAAAATCTCTACATCCATGCATGTGAATTTAAACTGATTTTTCACAAAACATCTCAACTCGTCTCAGAACAACTAGAACCACTTACAAAAACATGTACATCCATTAATGTGAATTTAAACTGATTTTTTTCGCAAAGACAGTCTACCACGTCTCAGAACAACTAACACCACGTCTCAAAACACTAGAACAACGTCCAAAAACGTCTACTTCCAGACATGTGAATTTAAACAGATTTTTTCAAAAAATAACTCAACTCGTCTCAGAAGAACTAGAACCACTTACAAAAATGTCTACATCCTAAATTGATTTTTTTCAAAAAGACAGTCTACCACATCTCGGAAAAACAACACCACGTCTCAAAACACTAGAACCACGTTCAAAACCTCTAGATCCAGACATGTGAATTTAAACTGATTTTTTCACAAACACATCTCAACACATCTCAACTCATCTCAGAAAAACTAGAACCAAGTCAAAAATTGTCTACATCCATTCATGTGAATTTAAACTGATTTTTTTTCACAAAGACAGTCCACCACGTCTCAGAACAACTAGCACCATGTCCCAAAACACTAGAACCACGTCCAAAAATCTCTACATCCATGCATGTGAATTTAAACTGATTTTTCACAAAACATCTCAACTCGTCTCAGAACAACTAGAACCACTTACAAAAACGTCTACATCCATTAATGTGAATTTAAACTGATTTTTTTCACAAAGACAGTCTACCACGTCTCAGAACAACTAACACCACGTCTCAAAACACTAGAACAACGTCCAAAAACGTCAACCTCCAGAGATGTCAATTTAAACTGATTTTTTCAAAAAATAACTCAACTCGTCTCAGAACAACTAGAACCACTTACAAAAATGTCTACATCCTAAATTGATTTTTTTCACAAATACAGTCTACCACATCTCGGAACAACAAGCACAACGTCTCAAAACACTTGAACCACGTTCAAAAACCTCTAGATCCAGACATGTGAATTTAAACTGATTTTTTCACAAACACATCTCAACTCATCTCAGAAAAACTAGAACCAAGTCCAAAAATGTCTACATCCATTCATGTGAATTTAAACTGATTTTTTTCAAAAAGACAGTCCACCACGTCTCAGAACAACTAGCACCATGTCTCAAAACACTAGAACCACGTCCAAAAATCTCTACATCCATGCATGTGAATTTAAACTGATTTTTCACAAAACATCTCAACTCGTCTCAGAACAACTAGAACCACTTACAAAAACGTCTACATCCATTAATGTGAATTTAGACTGATTTTTTTCACAAAGACAGTATACCACATCTCAGAATAATTAACATCACGTCTCAAAACACTAGAACAACGTCCAAAAACGTCTACTTCCAGACATGTGAATTTAAACTGATTTTTTCAATAAGTAACTCAACTCGTCTCAGAACAACTAGAACCACTTACAAAAATGTCTACATCCTAAATTGATTTTTTTCACAAAGACGGTCTACCACATCTCGGAACAACAAGCACCACGTCTCAAAACACTAGAACGACGTTCAAAAACCTCAAGATCCAGACATGTGAATTCAAACTAATTTTTTCACAAACACATCCTAACTCATCTCAGAAAAACAATAACCAAGTCCAAAAATGTCTACATCCATTCATGTGAATTTAAACTGATTTTTTTCAAAAAGACAGTCCACCACGTCTCAGAACAACTAGCACCATGTCTCAAAACACTAGAACCACGTCCAAAAATCTCTACATCCATGCATGTGAATTTAAACTGATTTTTCACAAAACATCTCAACTCGTCTCAGAACAACTAGAACAACTTACAAAAACGTCTACATCCATTAATGTGAATTTGAATTGATTTTTTTCGCACAGAGAGTCTACCACGTCTCGGAACAACTAACACCACGTCTCAAAACACTAGAACAACGTTCAAAAACGTCTCCTTCCAGACATGTGAATTTAAACTGATTTTTTTAAAAAATAACTCAACTCGTCTCAGAACAACTAGAACCACTTACAAAAATGTCTACATCCTAAATTGATTTTTTTCACAAAGACAGTCTACCACATCTCGGAACAACAAGCACCACGTCACAAAACACTAGAACCACGTTCAAAAACCTCTAGATCCAGACATGTGAATTTAAACTGATTTTTTCACAAACACATCTCAACTCATCTCAGAAAAACTAGAACCAAGTCCAGAAATGTCTACATCCATTCATGTGAATTTAAACTGATTTTTTTCACAAAGACAGTCCACCACGTCTCAGAACAACTAGCACCATGTCTCAAAACACTAGAACCACGTCCAAAAATCTCTACATCCATGCATGTGAATTTAAACTGATTTTTCACAAAACATCTCAACTCGTCTCAGAACAACTAGAACCACTTACAAAAACGTGTACATCCATTAATGTGAATTTAAACTGATTTTTTTCGCAAAGACAGTCTACCACGTCTCAGAACAACTAACACCACGTCTCAAAACACTAGAACAACGTCCAAAAACGTCTACTTCCAGACATGTGAATTTAAACAGATTTTTTCAAAAAATAACTCAACTCGTCTCAGAACAACTAGAACCACTTACAAAAATGTCTACATCCTAAATTGATTTTTTTCAAAAAGACAGTCTACCACATCTCGGAAAAACAACACCACGTCTCAAAACACTAGAACCACGTTCAAAACCTCTAGATCCAGACATGTGAATTTAAACTGATTTTTTCACAAACACATCTCAACACATCTCAACTCATCTCAGAAAAACTAGAATAAAGTCAAAAATTGTCTACATCCATTCATGTGAATTTAAACTGATTTTTTTTCACAAAGACAGTCCACCACGTCTCAGAACAACTAGCACCATGTCCCAAAACACTAGAACCACGTCCAAAAATCTCTACATCCATGCATGTGAATTTAAACTGATTTTTCACAAAACATCTCAACTCGTCTCAGAACAACTAGAACCACTTACAAAAACGTCTACATCCATTAATGTGAATTTAAACTGATTTTTTTCACAAAGACAGTCTACCACGTCTCAGAACAACTAACACCACGTCTCAAAACACTAGAACAACGTCCAAAAACGTCAACCTCCAGACATGTGAATTTAAACTGATTTTTTCAAAAAATAACTCAACTCGTCTCAGAACAACTAGAACCACTTACAAAAATGTCTACATCCTAAATTGATTTTTTTCACAAATACAGTCAACCACATCTCGGAACAACAAGCACAACGTCTCAAAACACTTGAACCACGTTCAAAAACCTCTAGATCCAGACATGTGAATTTAAACTGATTTTTTCACAAACACATCTCAACTCATCTCAGAAAAACTAGAACCAAGTCCAAAAATGTCTACATCCATTCATGTGAATTTAAACTGATTTTTTTCAAAATGACAGTCCACCACGTCTCAGAACAACTAGCACCATGTCTCAAAAGACTAGAACCACGTCCAAAAATCTCTACATCCATGCATGTGAATTTAAACTGATTTTTCACAAAACATCTCAACTCGTCTCAGAATAACTAGAACCATTTACAAAAACGTCTACATCCATTAATGTGAATTTAGACTGATTTTTTCACAAAGACAGTATACCACATCTCAGAATAATTAACATCACGTCTCAAAACACTAGAACAACGTCCAAAAACGTCTACTTCCAGACATGTGAATTTAAACTGATTTTTTCAATAAGTAACTCAACTCGTCTCAGAACAACTAGAACCACTTACAAAAATGTCTACATCCTAAATTGATTTTTTTCACAAAGACGGTCTACCACATCTCGGAACAACAAGCACCACGTCTCAAAACACTAGAACGACGTTCAAAAACCTCAAGATCCAGACATGTGAATTCAAACTAATTTTTTCACAAACACATCCTAACTCATCTCAGAAAAACAATAACCAAGTCAAAAAATGTCTACATCCATTCATGTGAATTTAAACTGATTTTTTTCAAAAAGACAGTCCACCACGTCTCAGAACAACTAGCACCATGTCAAAACACTAGAACCACGTCCAAAAACATCTATATTCTTGCATGTGAATTTAAACTGATTTTTTTCAAAAAGACAGTCCACCACGTCTCAGAACAACTAGCACCATGTCTCAAAACACTGGAACGACGTCCAAAAATCTCTACATCCATGCATGTGAATTTAAACTGGTTTTTTACAAAACATCTCAACTCGTCTCAGAACAACTAGAACCACTTACAAAAACGTCTACATCCATTATTGTGAATTTAAACTGATTTTTTTCACAAAGACAGTCTACCACGTCTCAGAACAACTAGCACCACGTCTCAAAACACTAGAACAACGTCCAAAAATGTCTACTTCCAGACATGTGAATTTAAACTGATTTTTTCAAAAAATAACTCAACTCGTCTCAGAACAACTAGAACCACTTACAAAAATGTCTACATCCTAAATTGATTTTTTCACAAAGACAGTCTACCACATCTCGGAACAACAAGCACCACGTCTCAAAACACTAGAACCACGTTCAAAAACCTCTTGATCCAGACATGTGAATTTAAACTGATTTTTTCACAAACACATCTCAACTCATCTCAGAAAAACTAGAACCAAGTCCAAAAATGTCTAATTCCATTCATGTGAATTTAAACTTATTTTTTTTTCACAAAGACAGTCCACCACGTCTCAGAACAACTAACACCATGTCTCAAAACACTAAAACCACGTCCAAAAATCTCTACATCCATGCATGTGAATTTAAACTGGTTTTTTACAAAACATCTCAACTCGTCTCAGAACAACTAGAACCACTTACAAAAACGTCTACATCCATTAATGTGAATTTAAACTATTTTTTTCACAAAGACAGTCTACCACGTCTGAGGACAACTAGCACCACGTCTCAAAACACTAGAACAACGTCCAAAAACGTCTACTTCCAGACATGTGAATTTAAACTGATTTTTTTAAAAAATAACTCAACTCGTCTCAGAACAACTAGAACCACTTACAAAAATGTCTACATCCTAAATTGATTTTTTTCACAAAGACAGTCTACCACATCTAGGAACAACAAGCACCACGTCTCAAAACACTAGAATCACGTTCAAAAACCTCTAGATCCAGACATGTGAATTTAAACTGATTTTTTCACAAACACATCTCAACTCATCTCAGAAAAACTAGAACCAAGTCCAAAAATGTCTAATTCCATTCATGTGAATTTAAACTTATTTTTTTTTCACAAAGACAGTCCACCACATCTCAGAACAACTAGCACCATGTCTCAAAACACTAGAACCACGTCCAAAAATCTCTACATCCATGCATGTGAATTTAAACTGGTTTTTTACAAAACATCTCAACTCGTCTCAGAACAACTAGAACCACTTACAAAAACGTCTACATCCATTAATGTGAATTTAAACTGATTTTTTTCACAAAGACAGTCTACCACGTCTGAGGACAACTAGCACCACGTCTCAAAACACTAGAACAACGTCCAAAAACGTCTACTTCCAGACATGTGAATTTAAACTGATTTTTTCAAAAAATAACTCAAATCGTCTCAGAACAACTAGAACCACTTACAAAAATGTCTACATTCTAAATTGATTTTTTTCACAAAGACAGTCTACCACATCTCGGAACAACAAGCACCACGTCTCAAAACACTAGAATCACGTTCAAAAACCTCTAGATCCAGACATGTGAATTTAAACTGATTTTTTCACAAACACATCTCAACTCATCTCAGAAAAACTAGAACCAAGTCCAAAAATGTCTACATCCATTCATGTGAATTTAAACTGATTTTTTTCACAAAGACAGTCCACCACGTCTCAGAACAACTAGCACCATGTCTCAAAACACTAGAACCACGTCCAAAAATCTCTACATCCATGCATGTGAATTTAAACTGATTTTTCACAAAACATCTCAACTCGTCTCAGAACAACTAGAACCACTTACAAAAACGTCTACATCCATTAATGTGAATTTAAACTGATTTTTTTCACAAGAGAGAGTCTACCACGTCTCAGAACAACTAACACCACGTCTCAAAACTCTAGAACAACGTCCAAAAACGTCTACTTCCAGACATGTGAATTTAAACTGATTTTTTCAAAAAATAACTCAACTCGTCTCAGAACAACTAGAACCACTTACAAAAATGTCTACATTCTAAATTGATTTTTTTTACAAAGACAGTCTACCACATCTCGGAACAACAAGCACCACGTCTCAAAACACTAGAATCACGTTCAAAAACCTCTAGATCCAGACATGTGAATTTAAACTGATTTTTTCACAAACACATCTCAACTCATCTCAGAAAAACTAGAACCAAGTCCAAAAATGTCTACATCCATTTATGTGAATTTAAACTGATTTTTTTTAAAAAAGACAGTCCACCACGTCTCAGAACAACTAGCACCATGTCTCAAAACACTATAACCACGTCCAAAAATCTCTACATCCATGCATGTGAATTTAAACTGATTTTTCACAAAACATCTCAACTCGTCTCAGAACAACTAGAACAACTTACAAAAACGTCTACATCCATTAATGTGAATTTGAATTGATTTTTTTCGCACAGAGAGTCTACCACGTCTCGGAACAACTAACACCACGTCTCAAAACACTAGAACAACGTTAAAAAACGTCTCCTTCCAGACATGTGAATTTAAACTGATTTTTTTAAAAAATAACTCAACTCGTCTCAGAACAACTAGAACCACTTACAAAAATGTCTACATCCTAAATTGATTTTTTTCACAAAGACAGTCTACCACATCTCGGAACAACAAGCACCACGTCACAAAACACTAGAATCAAGTTCAAAAACCTCTAGATCAAGACATGTGAATTTAAACTGATTTTTTCACAAACACATCTCAACTCATCTAAGAAAAACTAGAACCGAGTCAAAAAATGTCTACATCCATTCATGTGAATTTAAACTGATTTTTTTTTCAAAAAGACAGTCCACCACGTCTTAGAACAACTAGCACCATGTCTCAAAACACTAGAACCACGTCCAGAAATCTCTACATCCATGCATGTGAATTTAAACTAATTTTTCACAAAACATCTCAACTCGTCTCAGAACAACTAGAACCACTTACAAAAACGTCTACATCCATTAATGTGAATTTAAACTGATTTTTTTCACAAAGACAGTCTACCACGTCTGAGAACAACTAGTACCACGTCTCAAAACACTAGAACAACGTCCAAAAACGTCTACTTCCAGACCTGTGAATTTAAACTGATTTTTTCAAAAAATAACTCAACTCGTCTCAGAACAACTAGAACCACTTACAAAAATGTCTACATCCTAAATTGATTTTTTTCACAAAGACAGTCTACCACATCTCGGAACAACAAGCACCACGTCTCAAAACACTAGAATCACGTTCAAAAACCTCTAGATCCAGACATGTGAATTTAAACTGATTTTTTCACAAACACATCTCAACTCATCTCAGAAAAACTAGAACCAAGTCCAAAAATGTCTACATCCATTCATGTGAATTTAAACTGATTTTTTTCACAAAGACAGTCCACCACGTCTCAGAACAACTAGCACCATGTCTCAAAACACTAGAACCACGTCCAAAAATCTCTACATCCATGCATGTGAATTTAAACTGATTTTTCACAAAACATCTCAACTCGTCTCAGAACAACTAGAACCACTTACAAAAACGTGTACATCCATTAATGTGAATTTAAACTGATTTTTTTCGCAAAGACAGTCTACCACGTCTCAGAACAACTAACACCACGTCTCAAAACACTAGAACAACGTCCAAAAACGTCTACTTCCAGACATGTGAATTTAAACAGATTTTTTCAAAAAATAACTCAACTCGTCTCAGAAGAACTAGAACCACTTACAAAAATGTCTACATCCTAAATTGATTTTTTTCAAAAAGACAGTCTACCACATCTCGGAAAAACAACATCACGTCTCAAAACACTAGAACCACGTTCAAAACCTCTAGATCCAGACATGTGAATTTAAACTGATTTTTTCACAAACACATCTCAACACATCTCAACTCATCTCAGAAAAACTAGAACCAAGTCAAAAATTGTCTACATCCATTCATGTGAATTTAAACTGATTTTTTTTCACAAAGACAGTCCACCACGTCTCAGAACAACTAGCACCATGTCCCAAAACACTAGAACCACGTCCAAAAATCTCTACATCCATGCATGTGAATTTAAACTGATTTTTCACAAAACATCTCAACTCGTCTCAGAACAACTAGAACCACTTACAAAAACGTCTACATCCATTAATGTGAATTTAAACTGATTTTTTTCACAAAGACAGTCTACCACGTCTCAGAACAACTAACACCACGTCTCAAAACACTAGAACAACGTCCAAAAACGTCAACCTCCAGAGATGTCAATTTAAACTGATTTTTTCAAAAAATAACTCAACTCGTCTCAGAACAACTAGAACCACTTACAAAAATGTCTACATCCTAAATTGATTTTTTTCACAAATACAGTCTACCACATCTCGGAACAACAAGCACAACGTCTCAAAACACTTGAACCACGTTCAAAAACCTCTAGATCCAGACATGTGAATTTAAACTGATTTTTTCACAAACACATCTCAACTCATCTCAGAAAAACTAGAACCAAGTCCAAAAATGTCTACATCCATTCATGTGAATTTAAACTGATTTTTTTCAAAAAGACAGTCCACCACGTCTCAGAACAACTAGCACCATGTCTCAAAAGACTAGAACCACGTCCAAAAATCTCTACATCCATGCATGTGAATTTAAACTGATTTTTCACAAAACATCTCAACTCGTCTCAGAATAACTAGAACCATTTACAAAAACGTCTACATCCATTAATGTGAATTTAGACTGATTTTTTTCACAAAGACAGTATACCACATCTCAGAATAATTAACATCACGTCTCAAAACACTAGAACAACGTCCAAAAACGTCTACTTCCAGACATGTGAATTTAAACTGATTTTTTCAATAAGTAACTCAACTCGTCTCAGAACAACTAGAACCACTTACAAAAATGTCTACATCCTAAATTGATTTTTTTCACAAAGACGGTCTACCACATCTCGGAACAACAAGCACCACGTCTCAAAACACTAGAACGACGTTCAAAAACCTCAAGATCCAGACATGTGAATTCAAACTAATTTTTTCACAAACACATCCTAACTCATCTCAGAAAAACAATAACCAAGTCCAAAAATGTCTACATCCATTCATGTGAATTTAAACTGATTTTTTTCAAAAAGACAGTCCACCACGTCTCAGAACAACTAGCACCATGTCTCAAAACACTAGAACCACGTCCAAAAATCTCTACATCCATGCATGTGAATTTAAACTGATTTTTCACAAAACATCTCAACTCGTCTCAGAACAACTAGAACAACTTACAAAAACGTCTACATCCATTAATGTGAATTTGAATTGATTTTTTTCGCACAGAGAGTCTACCACGTCTCGGAACAACTAACACCACGTCTCAAAACACTAGAACAACGTTAAAAAACGTCTCCTTCCAGACATGTGAATTTAAACTGATTTTTTTAAAAAATAACTCAACTCGTCTCAGAACAACTAGAACCACTTACAAAAATGTCTACATCCTAAATTGATTTTTTTCACAAAGACAGTCTACCACATCTCGGAACAACAAGCACCACGTCACAAAACACTAGAACCACGTTCAAAAACCTCTAGATCAAGACATGTGAATTTAAACTGATTTTTTCACAAACACATCTCAACTCATCTAAGAAAAACTAGAACCGAGTCAAAAAATGTCTACATCCATTCATGTGAATTTAAACTGATTTTTTTTTCAAAAAGACAGTCCACCACGTCTTAGAACAACTAGCACCATGTCTCAAAACACTAGAACCACGTCCAGAAATCTCTACATCCATGCATGTGAATTTAAACTAATTTTTCACAAAACATCTCAACTCGTCTCAGAACAACTAGAACCACTTACAAAAACGTCTACATCCATTAATGTGAATTTAAACTGATTTTTTTCACAAAGACAGTCTACCACGTCTGAGAACAACTAGTACCACGTCTCAAAACACTAGAACAACGTCCAAAAACGTCTACTTCCAGACATGTGAATTTAAACTGATTTTTTCAAAAAATAACTCAACTCGTCTCAGAACAACTAGAACCACTTACAAAAATGTCTACATCCTAAATTGATTTTTTTCACAAAGACAGTCTACCACATCTCGGAACAACAAGCACCACGTCTCAAAACACTAGAATCACGTTCAAAAACCTCTAGATCCAGACATGTGAATTTAAACTGATTTTTTCACAAACACATCTCAACTCATCTCAGAAAAACTAGAACCAAGTCCAAAAATGTCTACATCCATTCATGTGAATTTAAACTGATTTTTTTCACAAAGACAGTCCACCACGTCTCAGAACAACTAGCACCATGTCTCAAAACACTAGAACCACGTCCAAAAATCTCTACATCCATGCATGTGAATTTAAACTGATTTTTCACAAAACATCTCAACTCGTCTCAGAACAACTAGAACCACTTACAAAAACGTGTACATCCATTAATGTGAATTTAAACTGATTTTTTTCGCAAAGACAGTCTACCACGTCTCAGAACAACTAACACCACGTCTCAAAACACTAGAACAACGTCCAAAAACGTCTACTTCCAGACATGTGAATTTAAACAGATTTTTTCAAAAAATAACTCAACTCGTCTCAGAACAACTAGAACCACTTACAAAAATGTCTACATCCTAAATTGATTTTTTTCAAAAAGACAGTCTACCACATCTCGGAAAAACAACACCACGTCTCAAAACACTAGAACCACGTTCAAAACCTCTAGATCCAGACATGTGAATTTAAACTGATTTTTTCACAAACACATCTCAACACATCTCAACTCATCTCAGAAAAACTAGAACCAAGTCAAAAATTGTCTACATCCATTCATGTGAATTTAAACTGATTTTTTTTCACAAAGACAGTCCACCACGTCTCAGAACAACTAGCACCATGTCCCAAAACACTAGAACCACGTCCAAAAATCTCTACATCCATGCATGTGAATTTAAACTGATTTTTCACAAAACATCTCAACTCGTCTCAGAACAACTAGAACCACTTACAAAAACGTCTACATCCATTAATGTGAATTTAAACTGATTTTTTTCACAAAGACAGTCTACCACGTCTCAGAACAACTAACACCACGTCTCAAAACACTAGAACAACGTCCAAAAACGTCAACCTCCAGACATGTGAATTTAAACTGATTTTTTCAAAAAATAACTCAACTCGTCTCAGAACAACTAGAACCACTTACAAAAATGTCTACATCCTAAATTGATTTTTTTCACAAATACAGTCAACCACATCTCGGAACAACAAGCACAACGTCTCAAAACACTTGAACCACGTTCAAAAACCTCTAGATCCAGACATGTGAATTTAAACTGATTTTTTCACAAACACATCTCAACTCATCTCAGAAAAACTAGAACCAAGTCCAAAAATGTCTACATCCATTCATGTGAATTTAAACTGATTTTTTTCAAAAAGACAGTCCACCACGTCTCAGAACAACTAGCACCATGTCTCAAAAGACTAGAACCACGTCCAAAAATCTCTACATCCATGCATGTGAATTTAAACTGATTTTTCACAAAACATCTCAACTCGTCTCAGAATAACTAGAACCATTTACAAAAACGTCTACATCCATTAATGTGAATTTAGACTGATTTTTTCACAAAGACAGTATACCACATCTCAGAATAATTAACATCACGTCTCAAAACACTAGAACAACGTCCAAAAACGTCTACTTCCAGACATGTGAATTTAAACTGATTTTTTCAATAAGTAACTCAACTCGTCTCAGAACAACTAGAACCACTTACAAAAATGTCTACATCCTAAATTGATTTTTTTCACAAAGACGGTCTACCACATCTCGGAACAACAAGCACCACGTCTCAAAACACTAGAACGACGTTCAAAAACCTCAAGATCCAGACATGTGAATTCAAACTAATTTTTTCACAAACACATCCTAACTCATCTCAGAAAAACAATAACCAAGTCCAAAAATGTCTACATCCATTCATGTGAATTTAAACTGATTTTTTTCAAAAAGACAGTCCACCACGTCTCAGAACAACTAGCACCATGTCAAAACACTAGAACCACGTCCAAAAACATCTATATTCTTGCATGTGAATTTAAACTGATTTTTTCACAAAACATCTCAACACATCTCAGAACAACTACACAACGTCCAAAAATGTCTACATCCACCCATGTGAATTTAAACTTATTTTTTTCACAAAGACAGTCTACCACGTCTCAGAACAACTAGCACAACGTCTCAAACAACTAGCACCACGTCCAAAAACGTCTACTTCAAGACATGTGAATTTAAACTGATTTTTTCACAAAACATCTCAACTCGTCTCAGAACAACTAGCACCACGTCCAAAAAGTCTGAGGTGGACCGAAATGTGCATAATCTCTTATCTAAGGGTTTTGATAAGATAAAACAAATAAAATGGCTATACAATTCTTAGAAATGATCATGATCTCAAATCTAAGAGTTGTAATGAGATAAAACAAATAAAATGACCATTCAATTCTTAGAAATAGTTTCTTGCAGAAATAATACCCTGTACTATGCGTGTGAATTTAAACTGATTTTTTTCACAAAGACAGTCCACCACGTCTCAGAACAACTTGCACCACGTCTCAAAACACTATAATCACGTCCAAAAACGTCTACATCAATGCATGTGAATTTGAACTGATTTTTTAAAAAACATCTCAACTCATCTCAGAACAACTAGAACCACGTCCAAAAAATGTCAATATCCATTCATGTGAATTTAAACTGACTTTTTTCAAAATGACAGTCTACCACGTCTAAGAACAACTAGCACCCCGTCTGAAAAGACTAGAACCATGTCCAAAAATGTCTACAACCACGCATGTGAATTTAGACTGATTTTTTCACAAAACATCTCAACTCGTCTTAGAACAAATAGCACTATGTCAAAAAAACGTCTACATCCATTCATGTGAAGTTAAATTGATTTATTTTCACAAAGACAGCCTACCACGTCTCAGAACAACTAGCACCATGTCTCAAAACACTAGTTACCTGTCCAAAAACGTCTACGTCCAGACATGTGAATTTAAACTGATTTTTTCGCAAAACATCTCAACTCGTCTCAGAAAAACAAGAACCACGTCCAAAAAATGTCTACATCCGTTAATGTGAATTTAAACTGATTTTTTTTCACTAAGACAGTCTACCACGTCTCAGAACAACTAGTACCACGTCTCAAAACACTAGAACCACGTCTCAAAACGTCTACATCCAGACATGTGAATTTAAACTGATTTTTTCACAAAACATCTCAAATAGTCTCAGAATAACTAGCACCACGTCCAAAAATGTCTACATCCATTCATATGAATTTAAACTGATTTTTTTCACAAAGGCAGTCTGCCACGTCTCAGAACAACAAGCACCACGTCTCAAAACACTAGAACCACTTACAAGAACGTCTATATCCAGAAATGTGAATTTAAACGGATTTTTTCAAAAACACATCTCAACTCGTCTCAGAAAAACTAGAACCACGTCCAAAAATGTCTACATCCATTCATGGGAATTTAAACTGATTTTTTTCACAAAAACAGTCCACCACGTCTCAGAACAACTAGCACCATGTCTCAAAACACTATAACCACGTCCAAAAACGTCTACATCCAGACATGTGAATTTAAACTGATTTTTTCACAAAACATCTCAACTCGTCTCAGAACAACGAGAACCACGTCCAAAAAACGTCAACATCCATTCATGTGAATTTAAACTGACTTTTTTCAAAAAGACAGTCTACCACGTCTTAGAACAACTAGCACCCCGTCTCAAAAGACTAAAACCACGTCCAAAAATGTCTACAACCACGCATGTGAATTTAAACTAATTTTTTCACAAAACATCTCAACTCGTCTAAGAACAACTAGCACCTTGTCCAAAAACGTCTACATCCATTCATGTGAATTTAAACTGATTTTTTTCACGAAGACAGTCTACCCTGTCTCAGAACACCAAGCACCATGTCTCAAAACACTAGTTACTTGTCCAAAAACGTCTATATCCAGACATGTGAATTTAAACTGATTTTTTCACAAAACATCTAAACTCGTGTCAGAAAAACAAGAACCACGTCCAAAAAATGTCTACATCCGTTAATGTGAATTTAAACTGATTTTTTTCACAAAGACAGTCTACCACGTCACAGAACAACTAGTACCACGTCTAAAAACGTCTATATCCAGAAATGTGAATTTGAACTGATTTTTTCACAAAACATCTCAACTCGTCTCAGAAAAACTAGAACCACATCCAAAAATGTCTACATCCATTCATGTGAATTTAAACTGATTTTTTTTCACAAAGGCAGTCTACCACGTCTCATAACAACAAGCACCACGTCTCAAAACACTAGAACCACTTCCAAAAATCTCCACATCCATGCATGTGAATTTAAACTGATTTTTCACAAAACATCTCAACTTGTCTCATAACAACTAGTACTACGTCCAAAAATGTCTATATCCATTCATGTGAATTTAAACAGATTTTTTTCAAAAAGACAGTCCACCACGTCTCAGAACAACTAGCACTATGTCTCAAAACACTAAAACCACGTCCAAAAATCTCTACATCCATGCATGTGAATTTAGACTGATTTTTCACAAAACATCTCAACTTGTTTCAGAACAACTAGAACAACTTACAAAAACGTCTACATCCATTAATGTGAATTTGAACTGATTTTTTTCGCACAGATAGTCTACCACGTCTCGGAACAACTAACACCACGTCTCAAAACACTAGAACAACGTTCAAAAACGTCTCCTTCCAGACATGTGAATTTAAACTGATTTTTTCAAAAAATAACTCAACTCGTCTCAGAACAACTAGAACCACTTACAAAAATGTCTACATCCTAAATTGATTTTTTTCACAAAGACAGTCTACCACATCTTGGAACAACAAGCACCACGTCTCAAAACACTAGAACCACGTTCAAAAACCTCTAGATCCAGACATGTGAATTTAAACTGATTTTTTCACAAACACATCTCAACTCATCTCAGAAAAACTAGAACCAAGTCCAAAAATGTCTACATCCATTCATGTGAATTTAAACTGATTTTTTTTCACAAAGACAGTCCACCACGTCTCAGAACAACTAGCACCATGTCTCAAAACACTAGAACCACGTCCAAAAATCTCTACATCCATACATGTGAATTTAAACTGATTTTTCACAAAACATCTCAACTCGTCTCAGAACAACTAGAACCACTTACAAAAACGTCTACATCCATTAATGTGAATTTAAACTGATTTTTTTCACAAAGACAGTTTACCACGTCTGAGAACAACTAGTACCACGTCTCAAAACACTAGAACAACGTCCAAAAACGTCTACTTCATGACATGTGAATTTAAACTGATTTTTTCAAAAAATAACTCAACTCGTCTCAGAACAACTAGAACCACTTACAAAAATGTCTACATCCTAAATTGATTTTTTTCACAAAGACAGTCTACCACATCTCGGAACAACAAGCACCACGTCTCAAAACACTGAAACCACGTTCAAAAACCTCTAGATCCAGACATGTGAATTTAAACTGATTTTTTCACAAACACATCTCAACTCATCTCAGAAAAACTAGAACCAAGTCCAAAAATGTCTACATCCATTCATGTGAATTTAAACTGATTTTTTTCAAAAAGACAGTCCACCACGTCTCAGAACAACTAGCACCATGTCTCAAAACAATAGAACCACGTCCAAAAATCTCTACATCCATGCATGTGAATTTAAACTGATTTTTCACAAAACATCTCAACTCGTCTCAGAACAACTAGAACCATTTACAAAAACGTCTACATCCATTAATGTGAATTTAGACTGATTTTTTTCACAAAGACAGTCTACCACATCTCAGAACAATTAACACAACGTCTCGAAACACTAGAACAACGTCCAAAAACGTCTACTTCTAGACATGTGAATTTAAACTGATTTTTTCAATAAATAACTCAACTCGTCTCAGAACAACTAGAACCACTTACAAAAATGTCTACATCCTAAATTGATTTTTTTCACAAAGACGGTCTACCACATCTCGGAACAACAAGCACCACTTCTCAAAACAGTAGAACGACGTTCAAAAACCTCTAGATCCAGACATGTGAATTGAAACTAATTTTTTCACAAACACATCTCAACTCATCTCAGAAAAACAATAACCAAGTCCAAAAATGTCTACATCCATTCATGTGAATTTAAACTGATTTTTTTCAAAAAGACAGTCCACCACGTCTCAGAACAACTAGCACCATGTCAAAAAATTAGAACCACGTCCAAAAACGTCTATATTCTTGCATGTGAATTTAAACTGATTTTTTCACAAAACATCTCAACACATCTCAGAACAACTACACAACGTCCAAAAATGTCTACATCCACCCATGTGAATTTAAACTTATTTTTTTCACAAAGACAGTCCACCACGTCTCAGAACAACTAGCACCATGTCAAAACACTAGAACCACGTCCAAAAACGTCTATATTCTTGCATGTGAATTTAAACTGATTTTTTCACAAAACATCTCAACACATCTCAGAACAACTACACAACGTCCAAACATGTCTACATCCATTCATGTGAATTTAAACTGATTTTTTTCACGAAGACAGTCTACCCTGTCTCAGAACACCAAGCACCATGTCTCAAAACACTAGTTACTTGTCCAAAAACGTCTATATCCAGACATGTGAATTTAAACTGATTTTTTCACAAAACATCTAAACTCGTGTCAGAAAAACAAGAACCACGTCCAAAAAATGTCTACATCCGTTAATGTGAATTTAAACTGATTTTTTTCACAAAGACAGTCTACCACGTCACAGAACAACTAGTACCACGTCTAAAAACGTCTATATCCAGAAATGTGAATTTGAACTGATTTTTTCACAAAACATCTCAACTCGTCTAAGAAAAACTAGAACCACATCCAAAATTGTCTACATCCATTCATGTGAATTTAAACTGATTTTTTTTCACAAAGGCAGTCTACCACGTCTCATAACAACAAGCACCACGTCTCAAAACACTAGAACCACTTCCAAAAATCTCCACATCCATGCATGTGAATTTAAACTGATTTTTCACAAAACATCTCAACTTGTCTCATAACAACTAGTACTACGTCCAAAAATGTCTATATCCATTCATGTGAATTTAAACAGATTTTTTTCAAAAAGACAGTCCACCACGTCTCAGAACAACTAGCACTATGTCTCAAAACACTAAAACCACGTCCAAAAATCTCTACATCCATGCATGTGAATTTAGACTGATTTTTCACAAAACATCTCAACTTGTCTCAGAACAACTAGAACAACTTACAAAAACGTCTACATCCATTAATGTGAATTTGAACTGATTTTTTTCTCACAGATAGTCTACCACGTCTCAGAACAACTAGCACCACGTCTCAAACAACTAGCACCACGTCCAAAAACGTCTACTTCAAGACATGTGAATTTAAACTAATTTTTTCACAAAACATCTCAACTCGTCTCATAACAACTAGCACCACGTCCAAAAAGTCTGAGGTGGACCGAAATGTGCATAATCTCTTATCTAAGGGTTTTGATAAGATAAAACAAATAAAATGGCTATACAATTCTTACAAATGATCATGATCTCAAATCTAAGAGTTGTAATGAGATAAAACAAATAAAATGAGCATTCAACTATTGTAAATGTTCATGATCTCTGATCTAAGAGTTTTGTGAAGATAAAATAATTAAAATGAACATATAAATATTATAAATGTTCATGATCTTGTAAGTTGGTGTTGTAATAAGATAAAACAAATAAAATGGCCATACAATTCTTAGAAATAGTTTCTTGCAGAAATAATAGCCTGTACTATGCGTGTGAATTTAAACTATTTTTTTCACAAAGACAGTCCACCACGTCTCAGAACAACTTGCACCACGTCTCAAAACACTATAATCACGTCCAAAAACGTCTACATCAATGCATGTGAATTTGAACTGATTTTTTAAAAAACATCTCAACTCATCTCAGAACAACTAGAACCACGTCCAAAAAATGTCAATATCCAATCATGTGAATTTAAACTGACTTTTTTCAAAATGACAGTCTACCACGTCTAAGAACAACTAGCACCCCGTCTGAAAAGACTAGAACCATGTCCAAAAATGTCTACAACCAAGCATGTGAATTTAGACTGATTTTTTCACAAAACATCTCAACTCGTCTTAGAACAAATAGCACTATGTCAAAAAAACGTCTACATCCATTCATGTGAATTTAAACTGATTTCTTTTCACAAAGACAGCCTACCACGTCTCAGAACAACTAGCACCATGTCTCAAAACACTAGTTACTTGTCCAAAAACGTCTACGTCCAGACATGTGAATTTAAACTGATTTTTTCGCAAAACATCTCAACTCGTTTCAGAAAAACAAGAACCACGTCCAAAAAACGTCTACATCCGTTAATGTTAATTTAAACTGATTTTTTTTCACAAAGACAGTCCACCACGTCTCAGAACAACTAGTACCACGTCTCAAAACACTAGAACCACGTCTAAAAACGTCTACATCCAGACATGTGAATTTAAACTGATTTTTTCACAAAACATCTCAACTAGTCTCAGAACAACTAGCACCACGTCCAAAAATGTCTACATCCATTCATGTGAATTTAAACTGATTTTTTTCACAAAGGCAGTCTACCACGTCTCAGAACAACAAGCACCACGTCTCAAAACACTAGAACCACTTACAAGAACGTCTATATCCAGAAATGTGAATTTAAACGGATTTTTTCAAAAACACATCTCAACTCGTCTCAGAAAAACTAGAACCACGTCCAAAAATGTCTACATCCATTCATGGGAATTTAAACTGATTTTTTTCACAAAAACAGTCCACCACGTCTCAGAACAACTAGCACCATGTCTCAAAACACTATAACCACGTCCAAAAACGTCTACATCCAGACATGTGAATTTAAACTGATTTTTTCACAAAACATCTCAACTCGTCTCAGAACAACGAGAACCACGTCCAAAAAACGTCAACATCCATTCATGTGAATTTAAACTGACTTTTTTCAAAAAGACAGTCTACCACGTCTTAGAACAACTAGCACCCCGTCTCAAAAGACTAAAACCATGTCCAAAAATGTCTAAAACCACGCATGTGAATTTAAACTAATTTTTTCACAAAACATCTCAACTCGTCTAAGAACAACTAGCACCTTGTCCAAAAACGTCTACATCCATTCATGTGAATTTAAACTGATTTTTTTCACGAAGACAGTCTACACTGTCTCAGAACAACTAGCACCATGTCTCAAAACACTAGTTACTTGTCCAAAAACGTCTATATCCAGACATGTGAATTTAAACTGATTTTTTCACAAAACATCTCAACTCGTGTCAGAAAAACAAGAACCACGTCCAAAAAATGTCTACATCCGTTAATGTGAATTTAAACTTATTTTTTTCACAAAGACAGTCTACCACGTCACAGAACAACTAGTTCCACGTCTAAAAACGTCTATATCCAGAAATGTGAATTTAAACTGATTTTTTCACAAAACATCTCAACTCGTCTCAGAAAAACTAGAACCACGTCCAAAAATGTCTATATCTATTCATGTGAATTTAAACTGATTTTTTTCACAAAGGCAGTCTACCACGTCTCATAACAACAAGCACCACGTCTCAAAACACTAGAACCACTTCCAAAAATCTCCACATCCATGCATGTGAATTTAAACTGATTTTTCACAAAACATCTCAACTTGTCTCATAACAACTAGTACTACGTCCAAAAATGTCTATATCCATTCATGTGAATTTAAACTGATTTTGTTCACAAAGACAGTCTACCACGTCTCAGAACAACTAGCACCATGTCTCAAACAACTAGCACTACGTCCAAAAACGTCTACATCCAGACATGTGAATTTAAACTGATTTTTTCACAAAACATCTCAACTCATCTCAGAACAACTAGCACCACGTCCAACAACGTTCGAGGTGGACCGAAATGTGCATAATATCTTATGTAAGGGTTTTGATAAGATAAAACAAATAAAATGGCTATAGAATTCTTAGAAATGATCATGATCTCAAATCTAAGAGTTGTAATGAGATAAAACAAATAAAATGACCATTCAACTATTGGAAATGTTAATGATCTCTTATCTAAGAGTTTTGTGAAGATAAAACAATTAAAATGACCATATAAATATTAGAAATGTTCATGATCTTGTAAGTTGGTGTTGTAATAAGATAAAACAAATAAAATGGCCATACATTTCTTAGAAATAGTTTTTTGCAGAAATTATACCCTGTACTATGCGTGTGAATTTAAACTTATTTATTCATAATGATAGTCCACCACGTCTCAGAACAACTTGCACCGCGTCTCAAAACACTAGAACCACGTGCAAAAATGTCTACATCCATGCATGTGAATTTAAACTGATTTTTTCACAAAACATCTCAACTCGTCTCAGAACAACTATAACCACGTCCAAAAAATGTCAACATCCATTCATGTGAATTTAAACTGACTTTTTTCAAAAAGACAGTCTACCACGTCTAAGAACAAATAGCACCCCGTCTCAAAACACAAAAACCACGTCCAAAAACATCTACAACCACGCATGTGAATTTAAACTGATTTTTTCACAAAACATCTCAACTCGTCTCAGAACAACTAGCACCATGTCAAAAAACGTCTACATCCATTCATGTGAATTTAAAATGATTTTTTTCACAAAGACAGTCTACCCTGTCCCAGAACAACTAGCACCATGTCTCAAAACACTAGTTACTTGTCCAAAAACGTCTACAACTAGACATGTGAATTTAAACTGATTTTTTCCCAAAACATCTCAACTCGTCTCAGAAAAACAATAACCACGTCCAAAAAACATGTACATTCGTTAATGTGAATTTAAACTTATTTTTTTCACAAAGGCAGTCTACCACGTGTCAGAATAACAAGCACCACGTCTCAAAACACTAGAACCTCGTACAAGAACGTCTATATCCAGACATGTGAATTTAAACAAATTTTTTCACAAAACATCTTGACTCGTCTCAGAAGAACTAGAACCACGTCCTTACATCCATTCATGTGAATTTAAACTGATTTTTTTCACAAAGACCGTCCACCACGTCTCAGAACAACAACCACCACGTCTCAAAACACTATAACCACTTACAAGAACGTCTATATCCAGAAATCTGAATTTAAACTGATTTTTTCACAAGGCATCTCAACTCGTCTCAGAAAAACTAGAACCACGTCCAAAAACGTCTACATCCATTCATGTGAATTTAAACTTATTTTTTTCACAAAGACAGTCCACCACGTCTCAGAACAACTAGCACCATGTCTCATACCACAAGAACCACGTCCAAAAACATCTACATCCAGACATGTGAATTTAAACTGATTTTTTCACAAAACATCACAACTCGTCTTAGAACAACTACAACCACGTCCAAAAAATGTCAACATCCATTCATGTGAATTTAAACTGACTTTTTTCAAAATAACCGTCTACCACGTCTAAGAACAACTAGCACCCCGTCTCAAAACACTAGAACCACTTACAAGAGCGTCTATATCCAGAAATCTTAATTTAAACCGATTTTTTCACAAAACATCTCAACTCGTCTTAGAAAAACTAGAACCACGTCCAAAAACGTCTACATCCATTCATGTGAATTTAAACAGATTTTTTTTCACAAAGACAGTCCACCACGTCTCAGAACAACTAGCACCATGTCTCAAACCACTAGAACCAAGTCCAAAAACGTCTACATCAAGACATGTGAATGCAAACTGATTTTTTCACAAAATATCTCAACTCGTCTCATAATAACTAAAACCACGTCCAAAAAATGTCAACATCCATTCATGTGAATTTAAACTGACTTTTTTCAAAAAGACAGTCTACCACGTCTAAGAACAACTAGCACCCCGTCTCAAAAGACTAGAACCACGTCCAAAAACGTCTACAACCACGCATGTGAATTTAAACTGTTTTTTTCACAAAACATCTCAACTCGTCTCAGAACAACTAGCACCATGTCCAAAAACGTCTACATCCATTCATGTGAATTTAAACTAATTTTTTTCACAAAGACAGTCTACCCTGTCTCAGAACCACTAGCACCATGTCTCAAAACACTAGTTACTCGTCAAAAATTGTCTACATCCAGATAAACTGATTTTTTCACAAAACATCTCAACTCCTCTCAGCAAAACAAGAACCACGTCCAAAAAATGTCTACATCCGTTAATGTGAATTGAAACTGATTTTTTTCACAAAAACAGTCTACCACGTCTCAAAACGTCTACATCCAGACATGTTAATTTAAACTGATTTTTTCACAAAGCATGTCAACTTGTCTCAGAACAACTAGCACCACGTCCAAAATATCTATATCCATTTATGTGATTTTAAACTGATTTTTTTCACAAATGCAGTCTACCACGTCTCAGAACAACAAGCACCACGTCTCAAAACACTAGAACCACTTACAAGAACGTCTATATCCATAAATGTGAATTTAAACTGATTGTTTCACAAAACATCTCAGCTCGTCTAAGAAAATCTAGAACCACATTCAAAAACGTCTACATCCATTCATGTGAATTTAAACTGATTCTTTTCACAAAGACACTCCACCACGTCTCAGAACAACTAGCACCATGTCTCAAAACACTAGAACCATGTCCAAAAATGTCTACATCCATGCATGTGAATTTAAACTGATTTTTCACAAAACATCTCAACTTGTCTCATAACAACTAGCACTACGTCCACAAACGTCTATATCCGTTCATGTGAATTTAAACTATTTTTTCAGAAAGACAGTCTACCACGTCTCAGAACAACTAGCACCACGTCTCAAATAGCTAGCACCACGTCCAAAAACGTCTACATCCAGACATGTGAATTTAAACTGATTTTTTCACAAAACATCTCAACTCATCTCAGAACAACTTGCACCACATCCAACAACTTTTGAGGTGGACCGAAATGTGCATAATCTCTTATCTAAGGGTTTTGGTCAGATAAAACAAATAAAACGGCTATACAATTCTTATAAATGATCATGATCTAAAATCTAAGAGTTGTAATCAGATAAAACAAATAAAATGACCATTCAACTATTGAAAATGTTCATGATCTCTGATCTAAGAGTTTTGTGAAGATAAAATAATTAAAATGACCATATAAATATTAGAAATGTTCATGATCTTGTAAGTTGGTGTTGTAATAAGATAAAACAAATAAAACGGCCGTACAATTCTTAGAAATAGTTTTTTGCAGAAATTATACCCTGCACTATGCGTGTGAATTTAAACTGATTTTTTTCACAAAGACAGTCAACCACGTTTCAGAACAACTTGCACCACGTCTCAAAACACTAGAACCACGTCCAAAAACGTCTACATCCATGCATGTGAATTTAAACTGATTTTTTTACAAAACATCTCAACTCGTCTCAGAAAAACTAGAACCACGTCTAAAAAATGTCAACATCCATTCATGTGAATTTAAACTGACTTTTTTCAAAAAGGCAGTCTACCACGTCTTAGAACAAATAGCACCCCGTCTCAAAACAATAGAACCACGTCCAAAAATGTCTACAACCACGCATGTGAATTTAAACTGGTTTTTTCACAAAACATCTCAACTCGTCTCAGAACAACTAGCACCATGCACAAAAACGTCTACATCCATTCATGCGAATTTAAACTGATTTTATTCACAAAGGCAGTCTACCCTGTCTCAGAACAACTAACACCATGTCTCAAAACACTAGTTACTTGTCCAAAAACGTCTACATCCAGACATGTGAATTTAAACTGGTTTTTTCACAAAACATCTCAACTTGTCTCAGAAAAACAAGAACCACGTCCAAAAAACGTGTACATCCGTTAATGTGAATTTAAACTGATTTTTTTCACAAAGGCAGTCTACCACGTGTCAGAATAACAAGCACTATATCTCAAAACTCTAGAACCACGTACAAGAACATCTATATCCAGACATGTGAATTTAAACTAATTTTTTCACAAAACATCTCGACTCGTCTCAGAAAAACTAGAACCATGTCCAAAAACATCTACATTCATTCATGTGAATTTAAACTGATTTTTTTACAAAGACAGACCACCATGTCTCTGAACAACTATCACCATGTCTCAAAACACTAGAACCATGGCCAAAAACATCTACATCCATGCATGTGAATTTAAACTGATTTTTCACAAAACATCTCAACTTGTCTCATAACAACTAGCACTACGTCCAAAAACATCTACATCCATTCATGTGAATTTAAACTGATTTTTTTCACAAAGACAGTCTACCACGTCTCAGAACAACTAGCACCACGTCTCAAACAACTAGCACCACGTCCAAAAACGTCTACATCCAGACATGTTAATTAAACTGATTCTTTCACAAAACATCTCAACTTGTCTCAGAACAACTAGCATCACGTCCAAAAACGTCTAAGGTGGACCGAAATGTGCATAATCTCTTATCTAAGGGTTTTGATAAGATAAAACAAATAAAACGGCTATACAATTCTTAGAAATGATCAGGATCTCATATCTAAGAGTTGTAATGAGATAAAACAAATAAAATGACCATTCAACTATTAGAATTGTTCATGATCTCCGATCTTAGAGTTTTGTGAAGATAAAATAATTAAAATGACCATATAACTCTTAGAACTGTTCATGATCTTTAACTAGGTGCTATAATAAGATAACACAAATAAAATGGCCATACAACTCTTAGAAATAGTTTTTTGCAGAAATTATACCCTGCACCATGCGTGTGAATTTAAACTGATTTTTTTCACAAAGACAGTCCACCACGTCTTAGAACAACTAGCACCACGTCTCAAAACCCTAGAACCACGTCCAAAAATGTCTACATCCATGCATGTGAATTTAAACTGATTTTTTCACAAAACATCTCAGCTCGTCTCAGAAAAACTAGAACCACGTCTAAAAAATGTCAACATCCATTCATGTGAATTTAAACTGACTTTTTTCAAAAAGGCAGTCTACCACGTCTAAGAACAAATAGCACCCCGTCTCAAAACAATAGAACCACGTCCAAAAATGTCTACAACCACGCATGTGAATTTAAACTGGTTTTTTCACAAAACATCTCAACTCGTCTCAGAACAACTAGCACCATGCACAAAAACGTCTACATCCATTCATGCGAATTTAAACTGATTTTATTCACAAAGACAGTCTACCCTGTCTCAGAACAACTAACACCATGTCTCAAAACACTAGTTACTTGTCCAAAAACGTCTACATCCAGACATGTGAATTTAAACTGGTTTTTTCACAAAACATCTCAACTTGTCTCAGAAAAACAAGAACCACGTCCAAAAAACGTGTACATCCGTTAATGTGAATTTAAACTGATTTTTTTCACAAAGGCAGTCTACCACGTGTCAGAATAACAAGCACCATATCTCAAAACACTAGAACCACGTACAAGAACATCTATATCCAGACATGTGAATTTAAACTAATTTTTTCACAAAACATCTCGACTCGTCTCAGAAAAACTAGAACCACGTCCAAAAACGTCTACATTCATTCATGTGAATTTAAACTGATTTTTTTACAAAGACAGACCACCACGTCTCTGAACAACTATCACCATGTCTCAAAACACTAGAACCATGGCCAAAAACATCTACATCCATGCATGTGAATTTAAACTGATTTTTCACAAAACATCTCAACTTGTCTCATAACAACTAGCACTACGTCCAAAAACGTCTACATCCATTCATGTGAATTTAAACTGATTTTTTTCACAAAGACAGTCTACCACGTCTCAGAACAACTAGCACCACGTCTCAAACAACTAGCACCACGTCCAAAAACGTCTACATCCAGACATGTTAATTAAACTGATTCTTTCACAAAACATTTCAACTTGTCTCAGAACAACTAGCACCACGTCCAAAAATGTCTAAGGTGGACCGAAATGTGCATAATCTCTTATCTAAGGGTTTTGATAAGATAAAACAAATAAAACGGCTATACAATTCTTAGAAATGATCAGGATCTCATATCTAAGAGTTGTAATGAGATAAAACAAATAAAATGACCATTCAACTATTAGAATTGTTCATGATCTCCGATCTTAGAGTTTTGTGAAGATAAAATAATTAAAATGACCATATAACTCTTAGAACTGTTCATGATCTTTAAGTAGGTGCTATAATAAGATAACACAAATAAAATGGCCATACAACTCTTAGAAATAGTTTTTTGCAGAAATTATACCCTGCACCTTGCGTGTGAATTTAAACTGATTTTTTTCACAAAGACAGTCCACCACGTCTTAGAACAACTAGCACCACGTCTCAAAACCCTAGAACCATGTCCAAAAATGTCTACATCCATGCATGTGAATTTAAACTGATTTTTTCACAAAACATCTCAGCTCGTCTCAGAACAACTAGAACCACGTCAAAAAATGTCTACATCCATTCATGTGAATTTAAACTGATTTTTTTCTCAAAGAATGTCTACCACGTCTCAGAACAACTATCACCCCGACTCAAAACACTAGAACCACGTCAAAAAATGTCTACATCCAGACATATGAATTTACACTAATTTTTTTCACAAAACATCTGAACTCGTTTCAGAGCAACTAGCACCACATCCAAAAATGTCTACATCCATTCATGTGAATTTAAACTGATTTTTTTCACAAAAACAGTCTACCACGTCTCAGAACAACTAGCACCATATCTTAAAACACTAAAACCTTGTCCAAAAATGTCTACATCCAGACATGTGAATTTAAACTCATTTTTTCACAAAACATCTCAACTCGTCTCAGAACAACTTGAACCACGTCCAAAAAGTTTACATCTATTCATTTTAATTTAAACTGATTTTTTTACAAAGACAGTCTACCACGTCTCAGAACAACTATTACCACGTCTCAAAACACTAGAACCATGTCCAAAAGCGTCTACATCTAAACATGTGAATTGAAACTGGTTTTTTCACAAAATATCTCAACTTGTCTCAGAACAACTAGCACCACGTCCAAAAATATTTGCATTCATTCATGTGAATTTAAACTGATTTTTTCCATGTCTCAGAACAACTAGCACCACGTCTCAAACAACTAGAACCACGTCCAATAACGTCTACATCCAGACATGTGAATTTAAACTAATTTTTTCACAAAAAATCTCACATCGTCTCAAAAGAACTAGAACCATGTCCGAAAACGTCTACATCCAGACTTGTGAATTTAAACTAATTTTTTTCACAAAGACAGTCTACCACATCTCAAACAACTAGCACCACATCTGAAACTATTAGAACCATGTTTCAAACAACTAGCACCACGTCTCAGCTGAGTCATGAGCTGAGCTCGAGCTCGACAATTATTTGCCAAGCCGAGCTCGAGAACTGAGCAAGGGAGCTCTTCGTGCTAGAGCTCGAGCTTGAGCTCCATTTCTCATTACCGAGCCGAGCACGAGCAGGGCCCTGCTCGGGCTCCGCTCGACTCAATTACACCTTTATTCTTACAACCCTATTCTTCACATCGGCCCGATACTCTTTGAATTTAATAAAGTATTTAGACTTGTGGCGCATTAAGTAAATGTACCCGTACCTTGAGTAATCATCTGTAAACTTCACGAAATACTCAAACCCACCTTGTGCTTGGACCAACATAGGTCCACACAAGTCAGAGTGAATCAACTCTAATACTTATTTGGATCTATAACCTTTTGCTTTAAAAGGTCTCTTGGTCATCTTACCTTCCAATCAAGATTCACAGGTTGAATAACTGTCAATCTCTAATGAACTTAAAGGTCCATAATTGACCAACCTTTGAATCCTACTAAGGTTTATATGACCTAGCCTGAGATGCCAAAGATAGGTTTGATTCATTTTAGAAGGTTCTTTCCTCTTATTAGTGTTAGATGATGCACTATATATCTCAATATTTTGCACAACAGGGCAGTTTGATTTAATTATGAACAAATTGTCAGCTAATGAACCAGAACAAATAAGTTTGCCATCTTTTCTAATAACAATAGAATCATCAGAAAAAATAAAGTTATAACCATTCTTTAAGAGTTTTGAAACCAAAACAAGGTTCTTTTTAAAACTCTGTACATAAAGACAATTAACTAAATCTAATATAGAATTCTCAAAATTAAGAGTAACTACCCCCACTGCTTCTACTGACACTCTTGAAGTGTCACCCAAGTGGATATCCAACTCGCCTTCTCTAAGCTTCCAGGTTACTTGGAACCATTGCAGAGAATTACAAACATGGTCAGTGGCGCCTGAATCCACACACCAAGTATCTGTGGGAATCGTCGCTAAACATGTCTCAGTAATTAAGGCAGAAACTATCGTAGTTTTGAGCTTTGGACAATCTGATTTCCAGTGTCCTGTCTGATTGCACTTGAAGCACTTGCCTTTCGGCTTCTTCTTTGCAAACTCTGGCTTTGGCGCAATCTGTGCCTTTTGAGCCATTCCCTTAAGCTTTCTCTTCTTATTTCCAGTCTTAGGCTTAGAAAAGATTCTAAAGCTTTGACTGTGACTAAAGCTCGCTTCTTCTCTTGAAAAAGACTTTTAGCCGCCACCAACTCTACTAAGAGCTCGGATGAAGTACACAACAATTAATTCATGTTGTAGTTCAATCGAAACTGCTCATAGCTTTGATGCAAGTTCTGGAGGACAATATCGACTTTGGTTTCACCATCGATTTCGCCTCCCACTACCTCAACCTCGTTGATGTTACTAATCATGTCAATGACATGATCTCTCATAGGATTGCTCTCATCCATGAGGACAATGTCCAAATTACGACTCCAATCGACATAGTTCAGACTAATTAATTTGTTGTCTTTCAATATAGTAGCTAAGGGGTTGAATGTCATGTCGAATACTGTAAATAAAAAGACAATGTTTTAGTTTTCTAATCTCAGAATTTCAAAAAACACAAAAAGTTCTATTAATTATTGATTTCTCTCAAAACAATAATTTAAACCACCGACATCTCATTCACCGGGATTCTCACAAGCCACGGTAGTGTGGACGTTTACGCCAACCCACATTTGTTTGAGAATAACCAAGTTCATTAACTACACTATCTGACCAAACGATCAATTGATCAATGTAGCTAATAGTCAGTGCTTTTAGCCGTACAAATAAGCAGCATAACCTCGATGGGAGGAATACTACAAATCGTACACAAAGTGTGTGCAATCACGTGACTTCTAAGCTTGTTAGCTCATGACAATGCGCCTCAGATGGAGAGGGTATCACATTTCTCCTAGTTAAACTTACCCTAGTCATCTTACTTAGAAATTCATAATCTAGTAATCTCGTGGTTGGACTCGTCCGAATGGAGGAAGGCCCTAATGCCAATGCGCAAGTCCACCAACATCACATCTAAACTCGTAATGGTGGCTATGGGAATATTAAACCAACCCGCTCCCACTTAGATTTCTAAATTGAGGGTTTTTCTGGTTTTAACATGCAATTAACTAATCATATGTTATATGCAAACATAAAACCATGCATCTAAAATACAGCACAAAAATTAAAGCACAAAAGTAAAACTATAAATACAGGAAAAAATACTAAAAATAAATTTCCCGACTATCATGCTTTTTATTGCTTCCATCTTCTGCCTTGATCTTGTATCATGTAATGCCACTCGTTGGATTGAGTCTTGATCTTCAAAAAAACAAAATTGGTAAGAAAAATGGGCCAAAACGCAAGCCAAATGGGCCTCACGCGAGCAGTGCCCATAAGGCGCAACGCGCCCGCGAGCAGCCCTCATGGGCCATGTGCGGTCCAGCAGCACGAAGCAGTTGCTGCGCGCTGCTGCTGTGGCAATTGCTGCCACGCGCTGGCGCATCAATTCTACTGCATCGCGAGGTGACAATGATGCCAGTCACCAGCGGCCGGTCCCACCTCTGATTCGTCATTCGCTTCTTTTCCCATGCTATTTGCTCTTCTTGTAATTCATTCTGGATTTTCCGGGGATTCTACAAATTATCGATAACCCAAAACCCACGAATTGAAGTTGCCCATCATAACGCCTTCGATTACAAAAATTAATTCTCCTACTTCAAGGCTTTCTAGGAAAATTAAAATCGAATTACATAGAAAAAATCCTACTATAGATTTGATCTAATCCTACACAGCTTCCAGCACGTGATTATACTATTACAAGCATTCATAATAAAACCAAACCAGGACATGTCCCGGGGTTTAATTAAAAACCATACAAACGCAACCATAACAGACGGGATTTCTAAACCACCTGCAAATAAAACCATGTGATAAATCGAACAAGCACAAAATAAAAAACCAGGCTCTGATACCAATTTAAAAGATTATCTGCCCGGGCGCAGTCAAAGACTCACTTTTGTGCTACGCTGTAACGACCCCAAAAACGGTCATTCTACCTGAATCAGCCTACAAAGCTCGATTTGACTTTTCCAAAATAACTTAACGTTTATAACATCAAATTCGTAACAGCTAAACCCAAAATCATCATTATCTTGCTACAATTACTTTACAAGAATCCTAAACAAGTTTAAATCATACAGTACTTAAGTACATTACATACAAGTTCTAGTTTTAAATTCAATTCCTTAGTTCGCAGCTTCGAACACCTTCCTTCAAACCCATAAACCAACCCAGCTTCCCCTAGGCTCGCTCCGGACTTATTCCTGGAAAACACACGTAACTAAATAAGCATGCTAGCCATACTCAGTGAGGATTCTCTTTTAGCTTACCTGGCGCCGCCTGCGATGGATGGAGGGTCAAAAAGATAAGCACACAAACAACAAACCCACAAACATATACAAGAACCATCGATAACATAACCACATAATTAGGCATCAAAACAGTAAAACATTTAAACATGCTAACAAGAAACGTCAACTAACCAAATAATGTGCAACAACTTAAATAAAGCCAACCTGAATCCTAGAGAGGTATAGGTCATCGCAACCAATGCCCTCCCTAGGATATTTCTGTACCAATATCCACCGAGCCACCAATATCCACCGAGCCACCAAAGGTACCCCGGGCCATACCTGTCCTACGTACTAAGCTTCAGTCCGGCCCCTACCTAGTAGGTCAGCGCGAAAAGGGCGGGGCCCCCAAAAGATGCAAACACAACAAATGTGCGGAAATAACACCCATCAACCATCATACTAAACATCCAAAGTCGTAAATACCACACATAATTCATTACCACAAACTAGCATCAAAACATAACCATGGTTACAGAGAATAAATCCTAAGTGCCGGCAAGGCTATAATTGTCTAGATGCATCGAGAGCAATAAGCAGAGACATGCAAAAGTACATACGAATGTTTTCCAGTTTAAACCCAGGCTACCCATATGCTTTCGAGGGCATATAAGTATTCCTGAATTTAACAAAGCAACACATAAAAAGAATAAACTCACCTTTACCGCTTAACTAATCACGACCTCATTTGACAAGAGAAACCCTTTGTCTCAAGTCCCACGTATTCCTAACCAAATTGCATGCAAATCAGTTCAAGATTTATTGAGAGATGCAAATGCATATGTCCTAAGGTCTAAATGCTACTAATTTAATCCTTATCATGTCTCGAGGTCAATGTACAAGACCAAAAGAATTGAGATTCCTCTCAGGGTCGCGAAGCCCAAGATGACTCTCACATCCTTTAGATATTATCTCGACTCCGAGGCACATGCAAATTAATTCCTATTTAATTGTGTTGTTCTCTTAATTCTCTAGGTGTTTTCTAGCCTCTCTTACAACCATAAATTTCATGGTGACAGTCCTTAAATTAACTAACATATTGGCTAACTCAAGTATTACTAAGTTATAGGAAATCACGCTACTAACTTGCCTATGATTCATAAATCAGTGGCCTATGATAAATCCAACTTTTGAATCTCTTAAACTAAACATGCATGCAAAGATTTTAGCTTTAATCCTTCATTCCTAAAACTAGAACATTAAGAGAGTAGGTTACCTAAATATGGAAATGGCGAAAAGATTGAATGGTGGTGAAGGGGATTTCGATCGGCGGCAACGCAAGCGAGCAGCGGCGGTAGGCGGCGGTGGTACTTAGGCTTCCATGCGTCCCCATTTGACCATCAGTCTAAAGTAATATGTAATGGGTTTTACTATAGAGGTGATGGGGATCATTTTTGTGATAGATTTTGACCCAAAACATGGCCGGACCAGCGAGAAACCGGTGGCGAACAGTGGTGGGAAAGGTTTGGTCAGGGAAGCGATTTCAGCCACGAATTGAAGAAATAAGAACAAGGGTTTGTTCCTTGAAGCAAGGGGATTACTTTGGTGCGTTTGGTCGGCCGAGATTGGGGTTGGATAGCTGGAATCAGTGATGGCCAAAGGAAACCGGCGAGGTGCGGGATGAATGTCGGGGACAGAGAGAAAAGAAAAGAAAATAAAAGAGAAAATGGGAAAGAAAGGAAAAAGGAAAGGGAAAGAAGAGAAAAAAATAAATAAAAAGTTGGGTTTCAGTTTTGGAAATTGCAACTCAAGTCCCTAGATATTTAGGCTCCTTTGATTTCGTCTCAACGTCCCTAATTCCTTCAATTAAGTCCTTTTCTTCATATTTTAGCCTAATAATTCAAATCCTATAAATTAATTTAATCACAACCAAAATTATGATACGTGTTTTATGTCCATATATTCTATTTTTCTAATTGTCGGTCTTATATTTATTTAAATTTCATTTGTTTTATTCTTTTAATGGTTTAAACCCCTAAAATCTTCTAGTCGTAATATACCTGCTTCGCAGGGATATTACATACGCATTCCAGAATCAGAATTCTTGACCAGGCCTAGACTCTAGCACAATCGCTATTGCAATCCTTGCTTGAAATAACATTGCACAGGATCTTGGTTTGTACTCATTCCATTTATCACGCAACAATAATTTTCTAATTAAAAGCGGAAACATAGAAAAGTACCTCTTGAAGCGTGTTAACTCAGGTGATCGTTTGTATGACTCAAGCCTTTGATTGCACATTGTGTGGGCAATGATCTAGCAACCAATTGATAAGCAATCAACACAATTGGGTTGTCAGAAAAAATTCAGCAGCTCTTCGCTATCGAAAAATCCCACCGCCGCTTTCAGAATTCCTTTCTGCCACCGCCGCCTGCCGGGATTAATCGCCAACAGCCGCCTTGGGACAAAATCTGGCCACCCAAAGTTTATCCTATATAGAGAAAAATGTTTTCTCTCTCTAAACTTTCTCTCTTTAGTTTTCTTGTCATGAAACTTATGAGTTGTGTGTTATGTAATTGCTAATCCCTTATCTATATATAGAGTTACATGAGAGACCCCAAGTTAGTTTAGGATTGGCCTTCCTAATGGGCTTTGATAATTAATTAGTTTCTAAATCCAATTAGGTAACTAATCTAATAGGATAAACCAAATCCAATTATATTTCTGAATCTATAGGATTTCATAATTCTAATTGAAACTTAAGACTTAATTAATTTATTAAATATTTCCAGTTTCTCAATTACTTAATTAACCCTTAGTAATAATTAAATAATTAATTAATTCTACTTATTTAATTAACCCACTACAAAATTAATCGTACCACTAACGGATTAATTTTGGAACTACCATCCTACACAAGAATTGCTTCCGGAACAACTAAATTAATTTATTCTAAATCTCCCCACATCAAAGATTTAGTTCTCGTTAATTTATTCATATACTGATAAATCAATTAATTAACTTTTTTAATTTCGAGACTAGTACCACTCGACCTTTTTACTATACCGGACATAAGTCCACCGGCTGAGTTTAGATAATAAACATAACGAGCTCATCTCGGGAGCACCGGATGCACCGTTACATGGTTTCCTTTCGCCAAGAAGCAACACACAAAATAACTAAACACGCGCACCCAACCCACCGACACTATTGACCACAATTGACCTAACTCATTGGCAGATCAAAGGACACTATGTCTAATCCTCATGCCCGCTCAAGTCTAGGGATTAAGAGATAGAATACTAAGAACGATTTGTCTATTAAATCAGTACAAGACAAATCATTCTAAATGGTCAAGTTCAATACGCTCTGGGTATATCTATATTATTCAATTAGTTTAGACAAACTAATTATCTGAATCACATAATAACCTAAACCGACAGTTTGTCCAAAATTGTCTCGGTTACGAACCTCATTTATATATTATGTCTTTTAACCAATGATGAGATCTATTTTGTCACACCAGACACCTCATCATCTAACTACATAATATAAATGGACTAAATATGCACAACATATAAACCAAAACATTAAATCGATATATTAACTGGGAAAATGTATAATACAAGGATAGTTTATGTATTCTACTCTAACATGGTGGTGGCAGCACATACTCAAAATTATCAACCCCTGCTGTTGTGTTTCAATCCCGAAAAGTAGGTTCAAAGAATGAACCAAAGGTTAGCCTGGGTTGTTCTGCCATCTTTTCGGTCACCACCTCCTTAGTGCCTAATTCCTTCGCCGCCACTTCCTAGGTGACCACTTCCTTAGCCTTGGCAGCCTCTATTTTAGTTCCACTCCCACTAGCCTTTCATGGTGTAGTTGCCCTTGCTTGAACTACTCTTGTTTGAAACATAAACAAACTAACTCCTGCACTTAAACAATGGTTGTTAGACAGACAAGGGCTACAGTGCTCACCGGCAATGGCGCCAAAATGTGATGTGCTAAAAATACAACACTAATAATACCCTTTTTCTGCGCACTTTAGGACCAAAAAATCCTTCCATGTAGTAGTAAAGGTATCAAATCCACATAGAGCACAAAACACTTGTGTATGTTAGCAATTTGCACATGCAGGTAGCCAAGAAACATATTAAGATTGTTTTATACGAATTAAAAACAAATGACTAAAAAGATAAATTCATGGTATGTTGAGATGGTGATTTAATCTCTCAGCCAGTATTCTTCCTATATTAGTTTCTCATTTTCCCCTGGACCTGAAGCCTACTCATTAATCAGTTTAAGTTTCAATCACTTTTCTACCCCTGTTTAGATCTGATAGAGTGTTACGAAGGGAGAAGATAGACACCTCCAATTGACTCTTATAATAGAAAATAAAGCATATGTATCAAGCACATAAGAGGAAACCAGCTAGCAGATTAACATGGTTCATATTAACAAAAGGAAAGCAATACACCAATATATACAGAAATCGAAGGAATTCAGATACAACTACACTCAGAATATACAAAGAAAAATTCAACTCGTGGTTCCTCGTACGAGGCCTGTCACACCTACTAGGGGCAAGATCTCTCACCGAGCTGAACTGTAGAACGAAGAAGCGGCTCTGATAGAGTGTAATGGTACCTGATTCCACCTAAGCTGAAGAGATCCGGGACTAAATCCCCATGAACTGCTTAGAACCTCATGGTTCCAAATTGACTCGCCATTCTGATGAAACCCTAGCTACACCGCAAAGAGAGGGACGCTGTCTGCTCAACAAAATGTAAAACGAAAACAAAAGTTTCCCGTAGGACTTGTTCTCTTGGTATTTATACCATTACAAATTAGGGTTGAAAATAGCTAGCAACAACAGGGTTAAATTGGTCTTTCTAGCAGCACAAGACTTCTCAAGTTGACTTCCATAATCTAGCATTGACCAGTTCCCACAACTTCACTTTAATCTGCATTTTTTGGCCATATTTTTGGTGTAAAAGTGTTAAACCTACACATTCATTTCCCACATAACACATCATAAGCCATTAAACCACATAAGAGTAGACAAAACTCTATCCAATTGTCATGAATCACATGAATAATGTTGTAAAAATGGATGTAACTTCGGGTTACATCAGTTTACAAGTGACAAGGTTCTAGTCTAAGATTGACACTTTGAAAGATAACTAGAATTTGAAAGTAAAATTTGAAAATAAACACTTGAGAAATTGAGAGAATTTGACGATAACAATGGCTTGATAGCTTATGTGTATTGAATGTCTTCACCCATGGTCTCTGTTTATAGGCAAATTTGGGCTCTAATTCAAACACTTGAATTTTGGCTCCAAATATAATTTGACATAGTCTGAACCTTCCTTCTGCTTTTTTGGCTTCTTGTTGCATTTGACTTTTGTATCAGAAATAAATATTGTTGATCTTTCTTTTAGATTTCTAAAGCCGTCAAAATCAATTGATTTGGACTTTTATAGCTTAAGTTACATCTACTTTACCAAAATGTGACATTGCAGTGACACAATTTTTTTCGTCTATTTTTACCAAAATTACGTTTGAATTTCACATTGACTATTTGACTTATTTTTTCGGTTCTTATATAGTTCTCCTAGGTGTACCATGTGAGAGTGTACACCTAGTAAAAAAATTAGAAAGTAAATTAAAAATTGAGAGAATGTTACTCACTCTCCTTAAAACTCTTTTCCAAGACAACATTTCAAAATTTTTTGACCATCTTTCCCTCCCTTTCATCCTCTCCATTTCCAATTAAATCATAAGTTTCTCCTTCCCTCCTCTCCCCTATTTCAGATGAACAGTCACATTTAACATCAAATCGGCAGTGATTTTACATCGAATTTCAAAATAATACATGATTTTACATCAAAATACAAGTTCATAATACAGGATTGTACATCAAAATATAAGTTCATAATACATGATTTTACGTCAAATAATCAGTTTATATCAATTTTCAACGTATTTTACATCATTTTCAGATGAACAGGAAACATTTAACATCACCTAAAGATCAATTGATTAAACATTATTTATAACTTATTATGCATGGGTAACTTATTATACATCAATATCAACCGATTTAACATCATTTTTCCTTCAACCGAAACATATGATACATCAGTATCACGATTATACATCAAAACACATATTTAACATCAACATCAGTCAAAACATATGATACATTAATTTTCTTCAATTTACAGCATTTTACATCAAAACATATGTTTTACATCATTTTAGATGAACAGTCAACATTTAACATCACCTAACGATCGAACGATTAAACATTATATCTAACATATTATACATCAGTAACCTATTATACATCAATACCAACCGATTTAACATCATTTTCCTTCAACATTCAGATCTGAGTTTTTCATCAGAAACAATATTCAATCAGAATCACATTTTACATCAAAATATATGATACCACATCAGATACTAAAAAGAGACAATATGTATTCAAAATATACAATTTTACATTTACAAATATACGAACATCAGATCTGGCCACCGCTATCACCACCGCTGCCAGCCACCTTCTCTTGGCCTGATTTTAATTTAAATACGTACGAAAATGGTGGAACAAGGGATGCATTCTGAAGCTTAATATGTGGGGAGTATTTTGGTGGTAAGAGATCTTCAAAACTCTGTCCAAAATGGTCAGAATCGACGTCAAGAAATGACGGGGAAGAGAGCTCCAGGGAGAGAGAAAAGAGAGGACGGTTGGTGAGCATTTGGGGAAATGAAAGGATGCAGCATTAATTAATAGATAAATTTTCAAAAAATTTAATTGTTGTGCAAGCCGGGTGAAGGCGTGTGAGGGAGAAGCAAAAAAGACAAACTGGGGCCTGGCTCATTTAATGCCCATTTGTATACAATTTTCCCTAGGTGTACAATGGAGTACTGTATAATTTGCACCATTTTTATATAATTGGTTTAATTGCAGTTTTGGTCCTTCTGGCCACCGCCAGCTAATTGCACCATTCTTCTTTCTGTCCACCGCCAGCTACCTTCCGTTCACTTTCTTCTTCTTCTTCTTCCAAATACAGGATCAAGACAAACAACAGAGGAGGAGAACGGATATGTCAAAGAAGGCGGTGAGGTTATCGTTGCACTGTACAAAGATTTAAGAGCGACGAGTTTCAGGTCAATCCAGTTATTAGAAAGCCGATAATAACGATGATGATGATGCCAGAAATAGTGGTGAAAAAAGTTATTTGGATTGGAGATTGAGCCTTATTGAAGACTGAAAGTTTGCTGGATTTGTTTTATTGTGGTTAGACCGGCATAACAAAATTACTATTTGTATAACAAAAAATGTCCAAATTACCCCCGATATGAAATAATAGATCTTTTTTGGATAAAAAACGCTGCGCATTGCTGAACTAAAGGCCAAAAAACGTAAATTTGGTATGGAAATGAACAAAAAAAACGCTTAAAGGTCTTGTGGAAATTAGATAAAAATGCTAAAACGTAGCGAAAATGTGTACTGAAAACGCCGAAATGCAGCGTTTATTTGGAGCAAAATGCTAAAGTGAAGCGTTTTTAATACTAAAAACGCTAAAATATAGCGTTTTATGCAACAAAAAATGCTAAAGTATAACCGAAAAACATATCTCGCTCGTTAAATAGTAGCGTTTGTGACGGTTTTTGTTAAAAAACGGACCGAACTAATATGAACAGACCAAATATTCACAACAAATTACATCATATCATAACCTTTGTACATTCTCTGTACAAAAGGTTCCCTTACAAATATTGACAACAAATTCAAATCGACAATCGAAAGAAGGTTTCGTCGAATCATATCCATCTGCCATTCGTATTGTACAACTTTCGATTGACATTCTTCACGAAATGGTAAGTTTGCTACCCGCTATGTATTTTTGTATTTTGCAGCGTTTATTTTGCCCTAAAACGCCACTTATTAGCGTTTTAATCACCATCAACTCAAATATGTGGCGTTTTGTGTCATGTAAAACGCCACTTATTAGCGTTTTAATCACCATCAACGCTAATATGTGGCGTTTTGTGTCATTTAAAACGCTAATAAGTGGCGTTTTTTGTAAAGAAAAAACGCCAAATTGTGGCGTTTTATGCCTTTCATTTAAGAAAATTGTTGCGAAATTAGGGTATTTATGTGAAATCCGTAGCGTTTTTAGTTAAATTTTTTGTGAAGTGTAGCATTTGTTTGTATAGTTATGTGAAATACGTTGCGTTTTTTTAAGATTACATATGTAAAGTGGAGCGTTTTTTATAGTCCTATTGTGTAATTTATAGCGTTTGTAACAATATGGATTTGGATTTCTGACTATACAGGACGATGATTCAAATATGAGTACACATGATGATTACGAGCAGGAACAGGATAATGAGGATGACGAGGGGGGTGAGGAACAGGACATTGGGGCAGATCTAAGGGAATATTTTAGGATAGATAGGGATTTTGCAAGTGTGGAGGATGCATTTACGTTTTGCTATCCTATAGCTAATAGCCTGACGTTTGTGCTTTCGAAGCAAGGCGGAAGTGGCTCGACGTATTATTTTAGGTGCAGTCGATGGAAAGATCCATTGAAAGAGCCTCTCCCCACCATACGGTTGAACACGAAAAGATGCGGATGTAAATGTCCGTTCAAGTTGACTGTCAAGAAGGTTGTTAATGAGCGTTACAGTGTGCTTGTTACGCCAGGGGTATCGTCCACACATAATCATCCTGGTATGAATATGTTTCGCTATTGAATATGTTATATTATTTTTCCTATAATTAGCATTTTCTTATATTCTTATTACTAATTTTTGTAGGTATAAGGCATCCATATGGGCACAGGCAGTTGAGCGGTTTCTCGAAAGAGGCAAAGGCTGAGGCTAAACGCATGTTTTCTTTCAATGTGAGACCAAAAAGCGTTTGGGAAGCTATTCATCAGCAGTTTCCCGAAGACAATGTACAGATAAGGCAGGTCTACAATTTGAAGGAAGATATGAAGAAAGATGGATTGGATGGTAGGAATATTGGGCAGCAATTTTTGCATTTGGCTCGCGAGAAGAAATATTTTGTTCAGATTATCACTGACGAGGCCACTAATGCGATCACACATGCATTCATCGCTCATCCTACATCAATTCAGATGTTCAACAGGTGGTATTGGGTTGTAGTGGTTGATTCAACCTACAAGACCAAGTACAAAATGCCCGTCGTTGAGATGATCGGTATGACTCCCACCAATAAGAACTTCAATATTGCTTTTGTCATTGTTAAGGATGAGACAAAAGAAACATATGATTGGGTAATGAAAAACTTGAGGGAATTGTTGCCTAGTAATGTGGAACCAAGTGTTGTTGTCTCAGATAGGGAGTTGGGTTTGTTGCAGCCTATTAAGGATCACTTTCCATCTTGCAATCACTTGTATGTTAAAACAATAACAGTGGGTCGCTCGAGTCTTCTACTGCCACGACACAAACCAGTAGGATGGGGTTTCCATACTGTTACTTGAACAAATACGTTTCGCATCACTGCCTGAATTTGGTAAGCAAACAAGTTGAAAAAAAGGATAGGTTGGCATGCGAAGTTATCGATAGGTGTGGATGCGTGTGCAAGGTGACGCTTGGGATTCCTTGTGCATGTGATATATACAAGGCACAGGAATCGACCGCATATCAATTGCTCCCATTAGTCCACGAGTTCTGGCAGAGATTCTGATGACGATCGGCGTGGCTGTGGCTGCTCCGGTGGGGGCCCTATGACGTACGGATGGGATCGGGGTACGAACCACTCCAGATATCTGTCCACGCAGGCACTATATCTGACGCCGTGCCCTGTCTGTGCACGGTGCACAAAATATATAGGCCCGGTAGCCAGATATGCGTCCCACTCGGACTCCGCATATGTTCGTGGGTGGTGTACGACGTACCCACTACCCCCGTATCCCCTGTACGTCCCATCCGTGGCCGGAATGAACGGTCTGGGGATCCACTGCACGTACCCCAACTGACGCGCACACCGGTCTGGCATGTACGGCTCTATATCCTCCCGGTATGCAATGAGTCCGCGGTATTGGGTCCTCGGAGTGCGCGTGATAGCGGCGCGATCGTATGGCATCCATACAACCTATAAAAAAATTTTCCAATTACATTTCCTATGTTTTTTATATATACATTTAAGTAAATTAATTTTGATTTACTTACATCGTCCGGCGACAAGGCATCCAGTGCCTCCCGGAAAACCGCCAGTCTGTCGTCCTTGTTGCGGGGTGCGTCGACAAATTAATAACATATATAAACAAATATAACATATTTTCACTAACTAGCCTAATTAGCAAATAAATAAACAAATTCATCATAAAGTAAATAACTCAATAAATATTTCAATTTATAAAACAATATAACATAATTTAACTAAGTAATCATATTACCAAATAAATTAACAATTAAATAATAATTTAAATATTTACTTAATTAATAATAGTATTAACAAATAATACATAATTTACATAATTCACAAATTAGACAAATAGATCAATTAAATAGACGTAATTAATAAATCAATATCGCGTACCTGCAGAGGGCTCCGCCCGCTGCTGCTGCTGCATACCAGACTGCCGCTGATGGCTCGATCTCGGAGGCTCCTCGTGAGCCTCCTCCTCCTCTGACCGATCGTCCTCGTCGCTCGGCGCGGCATCGTCCTCGTCCCTCAGATGGAACGCCGACTCCCCGCCAATCCCTCGACCGCCACCCCTGGATCGGCCACCTCGAGTTCTCACTGCTGCCATCTTCTGCCTTCTGGCAGAAACTGTGGGCCTCTGTCTCTCCTCAACGGTGGAAGGAGGAACGCGCGGTTTAACCTTACCGCCACCCTGAAAAATGTAATTAAAATATATTAATAAACAGACATTTTATATTACATAAATATTTAGACCCGCATAACAAGAAATATATTAACTGCCAGCATTTGGAAATGAGTCAAACGCTCAAACCCAACATTTGACTCAAAGTCAAACGCCAGTAGATGGCGTTTGACTCTGAGTCAAACGCCAGTAGATGGCGTTTGACTTTGAGTCAAACGCCAGTACACGGCGTTTGACTATTACCCAAACGCTCCCTGTCAGCGTTTGGGTTCGATACCGCCGCCGCCGATCGGCGGTTAACTTCGAAACCAACGCTGCCGATCGGCGGTTAGTTCATCTAAACCGCCGCCGAACGGCGTTTAACTACACATTCAACGCCGCAGATCATCGTTTGACCTACAAAACAACGCCGCCGATCGGCGTTTATCTTCCAACCCAACGCCGCCGATCGGCGGTTTAGAAACCTAAATCAGCGGCCAATTTACGTTCCAAACCAACAAAAAATGCGAATCATTCCTAATCTAACGCTGAACACAACCGATTCTAGTTCAATCCAACAGCAAACGTTCAAAAAAAATTGAAAACATCAAATCAAAACAAGATTAAAATGGTAAGGAATTTATACCCGAATGTATAGCCCTTTTCCCGCGCCATGACCCTTCGAAGATCCAGCACCACCCGCGTCCATTTCGCTAATCTCTACCGAATCTTGTAAACACTTTACAGTTTTTTTCGCGTTTTTCTTATGTCCGTGCGTTTGATCGGCCGAAATGAGCCTTTCTGCGGCGTTGGTTGTTCCTTTTATTTTTTTTTCAAACTGCCGGACTTAAACGCTGCATTTTAGCGAGCGAGCAGCAATTTAACGCTGCATTTTGGCGTTGGAGATCAGTTTTCACGCTGCATTTTAGCGTTTCTGAAGGGCTAAAACGCTACGTTTTAGCATTTTTCGCCTTCAATTTCGCATTGTTTTGGCGTTTGTAAATCCCATTGTCACTACGTTTTAGCGTTTTTTCCGATTATGTCGTTAAGGTTTAGCGTTTTTGGGGGTTTTTTCATTAAACTTTAACATTTTCGTCCGTTTTTTTGGAAATACGCAGCGTTTTTTGCCTCTTTTCTTCCGACCAGGGGTAGTTTGGACATTTTTTGTTATACAAATAGTAATTTTGTTATACAAATAGCAATTCAGTGGTAGAAAAGATGATTTAATAAACATAAGCCCGGAAGATACATAGGACAAGAACCCATAAAGGACAAAAGTTGGCGGGTGGGCAATTCAATTGGGAATGCCAAGAAGAAGAAGAAAGAGGAAGGCGAGGAGAGCGGCGGGCGGTAGCTAGAAGGAAGAAAGAAGATTAGGGTTTCTAGGGAAAAAAATTAAGAACAAAAAAATTACAAAAAAGTCCTTAAATTAACTCAAAAAATTGGTCAAACGTTAGTTGGCCGATCTTTTCTTTCAAAAGGACTAAATTTTCTTTAAAAAATGATGAGGACTAAAATTACCGCTCAAAATATAAGAAGGACCAAAAATACTATTACCCACTTACTTCCAATGGGTTTGAAATCATTAGGTAGGTATACAAGCTTCCAGACTTGATTGTGGTCCATCGATCCCATCTCGGATATCATTGCCTTTCGCTAAGATTATGCATCTTTATCTCTGAGAGGCTCATTGTAGTTTACAGGGTCTGGTTCAGGCATACCTGGGATGAAGTTAGGGGCTTCTCCTACGCCAAAAAAACTGTCGGATTGTCTCACAACCCTCCCATTATGACGAGGCACCACCTGTGTAGGCGCATCATGTTGGTGTATGTGCCCTTTTAAGGGCTATTTATGTAAATAAACTTTGAGGGTTATTTATGTAAATAAGACATTTGTCGTTTGATTGATTATTTATCTGATGAGTTAATTTCATGAAATTATATTCTTGTGCATATTGAATTTCATGAAGTCGATCCGCCAAAAAGAAACACTCCATGGACTTTTAGATCATGAGTGATTCTTTTGAGTAGTACTTGTACGAGGATCCTTAGACCAGAAATCACTGCATAGTCTTAGGTGAATTAGAGTGTGCTTTGACATATGCCTAACGGGACCGTAACAGGTTGCCAAGTACGGGTATGATTGGGTACACTATGAGTCACGCTAAGGTATGTAGGTGAAGTGATGGGACTACAAGTCTCTCTTAAATGAGAGATGATATCTTGGCCACTTGATAGTGAACTGAGAAGTGCATGGCCGTGGCCAAGAAATGATAAGGGTTATTATTTGCTTGATTAAGTTCAGTATCACTAAGAGATCAAGTAAAACGTTTAGCTATATAAGGATGATTGGTTCCATACCTTATGCTAAACTGGATATCAGTGTAGAGGACATTACGTAGTATACTCGGAAGGTTTTGTTGAATCACCATTCGACCCTCCATTCTGAATTGTGTAGTCATTATGTCTTGCTAGAGACCACTAATGATTTATGGATTAATTAATAAGATTAATTTATTCATTGTCAATTTGGAATGGGCCTACAGGATCGCACATAAGTGAGTTCGATGATTCATAATTAATTAAATTGCCTGTATTAAGTATAAGAGTTATACTTAAATTGATAATATTTAATTAAATAGTTTAATTAAATATTATTGAAGAGTATTATGGTATTAATTAAGAGTTAATTAATTACCTAGGAAGAATTAAATTGGGCTGATAAATTAAGGGACCTAATTGTGAATTGAGGTTCTTGACCCATCAGCCTGATCTATGGATCAATGGGTTGATCCATGGTGTTGGTTAAACCCAACTCCGTAAATAATTAATTATTATTAATTTAATTAACAGGCAAGTCTCAACTCTTTTATAAAAAGAGCTGAGAAGTATCTGTGGGAGAGATACTCTTTAACCAATTCTGTTTTGGAAATGTGAAAAAAAAAAGATTTTTGAAAAAAAACTTCTCTCTCTCTTCCAAAATTCTTCAAGAGAAAAACGTTTTCTCTTTGAAAGGCAATTTTGGCTAGCACCGGTTCTGAGAGACTCCAGTGCAAGAACGTAGAGGCAATTCGTGTGAATTGTTTGGTGGTGAACGCAATCTTCCCAAGGGATATAGGCGAAGAGCGCAACTGATTACGCGTCGAGGGTAAGACCCGATCCTTAGTGTTTAGGAATTCAGCCGTTTAATTTTGAATTAAATGCCTAAACACGATCCAATAGTGGTATCAGAGCCAGTTTCTAAATTAATTTTAGTATTATATATTAAAATTAATTTTGGATTGAAACAAATGGTTTGTTTTCAGAAATTAATTTTATGATTAGCCAATTTGAAAATTATTTTCTGGGCTTCGAAATCGTTATTTACGTTTCGACGGAAAAATGTTTTCTTGGGCTGAATTGGTTTTACTTCCCCGCTGGAGTCAGGGTTCCTTGCCGGAATCTGGGTTTTGGAAACCATCACCGGAATTCAGTTTTTTTGTGTCAAATTGTTTTGGGGTTTTGTTATTTTTCTATTGGAAATGGTTTTCGGGACGATTGGGATTTCAAAACGGATTTGATTTGACGAGTTTCAAAGATGAAATTTTCTGGTTTTGGAAAACACTTCGCCAAGAAGTTTCTAGTTTATCGGAAAAACGGGCCGATTGTTTAGAAATCCGGGGTTTCTAAAAATTTTGACCGGAAATTGGATTTTGGTATTTTTTAGTGTTCGTTTTCTGAGCTGCCAAATTGTTTGGCCGGATGGTTGATTTACTTGTCGAAATTGTTCCGCTTTTAACTTAGCATTTTGATTTATTGGATTGAAATCTGGGCTATTGTGGGTTGTTGTTTTGCTGTTTTTCTGCAGGAACTCGCCGGAATTGTGGTGTCGGTTTCGGAAGTTGTTCCGGACGACTGCGATTCCAAGAGGAGACTTGGGCACGGTTCGAACGCTGCAATTTCGACCGTTCGCGATGTCACCGGAAGTGTTCTGGAGGTTTTCGATCTATTTTGGTTTTAGTCGGTGATGGTCGTCAATCGGTGGGCTTTCTTCTATTTTTTTATGGTATCCTCGGTTATGCATGGGCACAATCGGGGGCCATGGACGGCGGAAAGAGTAGCAGCGCCGGAAAAATTTGGTCGACCGGCGTCGGACGCTGAAAGTCAAAGTAGTCGGCGGCGAGGGTTGAGGAAGGAGGTAGATGGCGGCGGCTGGGGGTGAAGCCCTAGGTGCTGAAGTTACCATATTACCCCTGCCGCCCCATGACTCCCTAAGCAGATGCCCTAATGGGTTTAAATTACTAAACTGCCCCTCTGCCCCATTAACCCTAAACAACCTTAAATTTTAAAATAGTTTTAAAATTGCAGAATGGCCCCTAGACTTTGAGTCCTCCACAAAACCCTTGTCCAGAATTTTTGATAAATTAGAGAACTGCCCCAGAAGTTTCAGAAAATTAAAATTTTAAAATTTTATGAATTTTTAAATAATCTTATTAGATAAAGATAGGATTAATTTAGAATTTTATCCTATAAGTTTAAATTTAAAATTTTGAAATAAATTATCTTAATTAGATTAGGATAATTAGAATTGTTTAAATTTAAATTCGAAACATTATCTTAATTAGATTAGAATAATTAGAAAAGATAAATAAATAAATAATTAATTACATTAATTAATTTGTTTAAATTTTGAATTGTTATTTATTTATTTTATTTTAATTTTGATGCTTATTTAAATTGTTTAAATTTTATTTGAAGCATCATAATTATGCAAGCATGTTCATGCATCATTTTGGATAAATGTAAAATGAACAGAAGGATTGATTAAAATTGATCATGACACGATCAATTTTAATTATGTAATAGTTACACAATCCTTAAAATTAATCGGCTTAAATTAAAACCGGGCTTGTATGAGCATATGCATTTTATGTGTTTCAAAGCATGAATTGGGCTTTTAATTTAACATTTTAAAAGTTGGGGCCTGCGTGCCTATAAAAATCATCATGTAATAGTTAGGCCCAAAAGGAGGTTCAAAGAGGAGTCCATGGTGGAGCCCACGAATGGAGGCCCAAACATGAAGATTTTAAAAGGCCCTGTAATAGATTAGAGCCCAGTTCATGGCTTTAATTCATTCTTTTATTTATGCAAATGAATGATAAATGAAAATGCATGTTAAGCCGATCAAACTAAAATCCCAAAAACCTAAGTTGATTTTGCTTCCATACTTGGGGACCCGCCAGAGCATCGAACGTCTATCGACTTGGAGAGCCCAAGGGCCTCAGGTTTTCTTCGTGCGGCGAGTTATCATATAATAGGTGCCCAACTTTATCACTACCATTAATGAGTGGAAAAACTGTTTGGGTATTAGATGCTCTTTATCACTGCCACTTGTTATGGAAAAACTGTGTGGGTATCGATTGATGAGATGCCTTGAGGGATGGTATAACTTGGGAAAATTGATCCTAGCTTGACCCGATAAGTTGACTAAGGATTAATTTTGCAAAGATAGGATGGTGTCAAACATTTGGAATGTTCATCCTATCACCGAAAAGTTGCATGCTATGCAATTGGAAAGCGTTATATTACATGGAATATAATTTGAACGTTTCCTACCAGAAGAGCCCGATCCCTACGATACTTGCCAAAGCAAGACTGGGGTTGACTCTTTGTGGATTTTCGGCCCACAATCTAGCACCAACACAAAATTGTTAGGGATTTCAATTTTGGCTATTGTGGAAAATTAATTTTAAAACTCATTCTAATATTTTGCAATACTCTTTGTAGAAATGGCATTATCTAGCACAAATGTTATCTCAAACTTTACTCTAAGAAGTATATTGGATAAAGATAAATTGGTTGGACCAAACTTCTTAGATTGGGAAAGAAACTTGAGAATAGTTCTCAAACAAGAAAGGAAGCTACATGTCTTAGAGACTGTTTTACCTGAACCACCACAGAATGCCACGGCTACTATTCAACGAGCATGGGATAAGTTGAAAAACAATTCCGATGATGTGACTTTCTTGATGCTCGCGTCTATGACGGGCGAGCTTTAAAAACAGTTCATGAATTCGGAAGCATTCCGGATTTATGAGTCACTGACGGAAATGTTTCGTGAACAAGTTTCAGGTACCTTTGTTATAGAAATAAACCTTTCTATGTCCACCTCATGGGTATTAGATACTGGTTGTGGGGCTCACATTTGTACTAATGTGCAGGGACTTAGAAATAGAATGGTGACAAAGAAAGTTGAAGTGGATCTCCGAGTGGGCAACGGGGCAAGAGTTTCTGCTGTTGAAGTTGGAGATTACACTCTGTCATTACCTTCTGGTTTAAATATCGAACTTGAAAATTGTTATTATGTACCTAATTTGAGTAGAAATATTATTTCAGTTTCGAGTTTGGATAATAAAGAATTTTGATTTATTATAGAGAATAATTCATTATCTTTATATCGAAATGATATTTTATACGAAGTTGCAAATATGTGAAACGGTCTGTATGTCTTGGATTTGACCCAAGAAAAACCAGTCTATAACATAGAAAAGAAAGCTAAATCAACTAAAAATTATTTAAGTCCAACATACCTTTGGCATTGTCGATTAGGCTATGCAAATGAAAAGCGAGTTCAAAGACTTCACAAGGATGGAGTGCTAGGGTCATTTGATTTTGAATCTTATGATACATGTGAACCCTGCTTGTAAGGCAAAATGACAAAGTGTCCTTTCAACAAGAAATGGGAAAGAACAAGTGGGCTATTGGATCTAATACATACGAATGTATGTGGACCAATGAGCACACAAGCCAGAGGTGGATTTGAATACTTCGTGACTTTTACTGATGACTATAGTAGATATGGGTATGTCTACTTAATGTGGTATAAAAGTGAAACTTTTGAAAAGTTCAAAGAGTTTAAAAACGAAGTAGAGAATCAGTTGGATAGAAGGATTAAGGCTATTCGCTCCGATCGGGGAGGTGAATACCTTAGTGATAAGTTCGATGGCTATCTAAAATAGTGTGGAATTGTTTCACAGCTGACTCCACCGGGAACACCTCAATGGAATGGTGTATCTGAAAGGAGGAATCGTACCCTATTAGATATGGTTCGATCAATGATGGGCCAAGTGACTCTCCCTACATCCTTTTGGGGTTATGCTCTCCTTTCTGCTGCCTATTTATTAAACCGTATTCTATCTAAGGCAGTAGATAAGACTCCATATGAGATATGGATGGGTTGGAAGCCCTATATGTCCTATCTACGAGTTTGGGGTTGTCAAGCTCATGTAAAATGTTTACAAAGTGATAAGCTTGAACCTAAAACTGACAAATGCCTATTTGTGGGATATCCTAAGGAAACCAAAGGATATCAATTCTACAACCCAACTGAGAACAAAGTGTTCGTTGCTCGAGGAGCTACTTTCTTAGAGAAAGAATTTCTGTACAAGAAAGACAGTGGGAGTAGAATAGAACTCGAAGAAGTTCCAGAACCACAAGGGAATGTAGAACGATCTACAGAAACTCAGATGGAAGTTGACATAGAAAGTCATGAAGATGAGCAGCCTGAGTCAACAACACAAGAACCTAGAAGGTCTAGTAGATCTCGTCATGAACCCGAGAGATACAGATTTCTCGTGACTGACGATCAAGATTTGATCTTGGTGGACTCTAATGAACCCATGAACTATAAACAGGTTTTAGAAAATCCAGAGTCAGATAAATGGCTACAAGCAATGGAATCTGAAATGCAATCCATGAGGGACAATAAAGTATGGACTTTGATTGATCATCTTGTACAGGCAAAGGTTGTCGATTGCAAGTGGATTTTCAAGTTAAAACCTGGCGGGATCTTCAAGGCACGACTAGTGGCTAAAGGTTTCAGACAGACTCATGGTATAGACTATGATGAAACCTTCTCCCCTGTCATGATGCTCAAGTCCATTCAGACTGTGCTCGCCATAGCTGCATATTATGACTATGAGATATGGCAGATGGATGTTAAGACGGCTTTCCTAAATAGAAACCTACTCGAGGATGTTTACATGAAACAACCCGAGGGATACATCGATCAAGAGCATCCAAATCGTGTATGCAAGGTTCAGAGGTCCATCTACGGACTAAAGCAAGCATCTCAGAGTTGGAATCTTCTTTTTGACGAGGCGGTAAAAGGTTACGGCTTTATAAAGAACGAAGATGAGCCTTGTGTTTACAAGAACGTTAGTGGGAGCAAGATAATTTTCCTTGTCCTATATGTACGACATCCTACTCATAGGAAATGACATTCCCATGTTGAAAGATATGAAACAATGGTTGGGGAGTGTATTTTCTATGAAAGACTTAGGAGAAGCTGAAATGATACTGGGTATCAAAATCTATAGAGATAGATCGAAGAGGCTTCTAGGACTAAGTCAAGAAGGGTACATAGACAAAATATTGAAGTGGTTCAATATGTCTAACTCTAAGAATGGTATGGTACCATTCAGACATGGCCCTCTCTTGAAAAAGAACCAAGGTCCTTCAACAAGAGAGAAGAGGGATACAATGAGTAGAGTTCCATATGCTTCGGCAATAGGATCTATCATGTATGCCATGTTGTGTACCCGCCCGGATGTCGCACATGCACTAAGCATGACTAGCAGATACCAACAAGATCCTGGAAAGGATCATTGGACTGCAGTCAAAGCAATCCTAAAGTACTTACGAAGAACTAAAGGATTAATGCTAGTGTATGGAGGACAAGAACAGCTCATTGTACAAGGTTACGCTGATGCTGCTTTCCAAATAGATCAAGATGACATGAAGTCACAATCAGGCTACGTGTTTAGTCTGAATGGCGGTGCAATAAGTTGGAAAAGCTCAAAGCAAGATACAACAGCCGATTCTACAACAGAGTCTGAGTACATTGCTGCATCAGATGCTGCAAAAGAAGCTGTTTGGTTGAGAAAGTTCGTGTTAGACATCGGAGTGATACCAAATATCCAAGATCCGATAGAACTTTTCTATGACAATAATGGGGCCATCGCACAAGCTAAGGAGCCTCGGTCACACCAGAAATCCAAACATATACTCAGAAGGTTTTACCTTGTCCGAGAGATCATTGATCGAGGAGATGTGAAAGTGTGCAAAATAGGGTCAGACGATAATGTAGTAGATCCTCTCACAAAAGCTCTACCGCAGTCAAAGTTTGATAGACATGTAATAGAGCTTGGTCTTAAACAGTATACGACATAGCCCTTCAACGGGCAAGTGGGAGATTGTTGGTGTATGTGCCCTTTTAAGGGCTATTTATGTAAATAAACTTTGAGGGTTATTTATGTAAATAAGACATTTGTCGTTTGATTGATTATTTATCTGATGAGTTAACTTCATGGAATTATATTCTTGTGCATATTGAATTTCATGAAATCGATCCGCCAAAAAGAAACACTCCATGGACTTTTAGATCATGAGTGATTATTTTGAGTAGTACTCGTACGAGGATCCTTAGACCAGAAATCACTGCATAGTCTTAGGTGAATTAGAGTGTGCTTTGACATATGCCTAACGGGACCGTAACAGGTTGCCAAGTACGGGTATGATTGGGTACACTATGAGTCACGCTAAGGTATGTAGGTGAAGTGATGGGACTACAAGTCTCTCTTAAATGAGAGATGATATCTTGGCCGCTTGATAGTGAACTGAGAAGTGCATGGCCGTGCCCAAGAAATGATAAGGGTTATCATTTTCTTGATTAAGTTCAGTATCACTAAGAGATCAAGTAAAACGTTTAGCTATATAAGGATGATTGGTTCCATGCCTTATGCTAAACTGGATATCAGTGTAGAGGACATTACGTAGTATACTTGGAAGGTTGTGTTGAATCACCATTCGACCCTCCGTTCTGAATTGTGTAGTCATTATGTCTTGCTAGAGACCACTAATGATTTATGGATTAATTAATAAGATTAATTTATTCATTGTCAATTTGGAATGGGCCTACAGGATCTCACATAAGTGAGTTCGATGATTCAGAATTAATTAAATTGCCTATATTAAGTAAAGAGTTATACTTAAATTGATAATATTTAATTAAATAGTTTAATTAAATATTATTGAAGAGTATTATGGTATTAATTAAGAGTTAATTAATTACCTAGGAAGAATTGAATTGGGCTGATAAATCAAGGGACCTAATTGTGAATTGAGGTTTTTGACCCATCAGCCTGATCCATGGATCAATGGGTTGATCCATGGTGTTGGTTAAACACAACTCAGTAAATAATTAATTATTATTAATTTAATTAACAGACAAGTCTAAACTCTTTTATAAAAAGAGCTGAGAAGTATCTGTGGGAGAGATACTCTTTAACCAATTCTGTTTTGGAAACGTGAAAAAAAAAGATTTTTGAAAAAAAACTTCTCTCTCTCTTCCAAAATTCTTCCAGAGAAAAACGTTTTCTCTTTGAAAGGCAATTTTTGCTAGCACCGGTTCTGAGAGACTCCAGTGTAAGAACGTAGAGGCAATTCATGTGAATTGTTTGGTGGTGAACGCAATCTTCCCAAAGGGATCCAGGCGACGAGCGCAACCGATTACGCGTCGAGGGTAAGACCCGATCCTTAGTGCTTAGGAATTTCACCGTTTAATTTTGAATGAAATGCCTAAACACGATCCAACACATCATTTGTGATATCTTGTGCAGTGTGTGGTGTATCTACTTGTGCTGGTGTATTAGGATTATTAGATTGCTTTCTAAGTTCTTCTAGTACCATCTTACTTTTAGGCTTGTGATCTAGAATATAGTCCTTCTATAAAAATCTGGCGTTAGTACTAACTATCACCTTCTGATCTTTAGGACTAAAGAACATACCACCTTTTGTTCCTCTATGATATCCTATAAATAGTATTACTTCTGTTTTTGCATCTAACTTAGCCGCATCTGCCTTAAATACATGTGCTGGACAACCCCAAATCATGAGATGTCTTAGACTGGACTTGCGCCCGTTCCACAACTCTGTAGGGGTTGAAGGCACGGTTTTAGATGGTACAAGATTTAGAATGTACATTGCAGTTTCTAAGGCATATTCCTATAATGAACTAGGCAAATCACTATAGCTCATCATTGACTGAACCATTTCCATGAGAGTTCTGTTTATTCTTTCTGCTACACTGTTCTGTTGTGGTGTGCTCGGTGCAGACAATTAAGACTGAATTCCTACCTCACTAAGGTATTCTCAAAATTCATAGGACATGTACTCACCATCACAATCTGATCGCAGTGTCTTGATACTCTTACCATGATATTTCTCCACATCTGCCCGATACTCTTTGAATTTACTAAAGCATTCGTACTTGTGGCGCATTAGGTAAATATATCCGTACCTTGAGTAATCATCTGTGAATGTCACAAAATACTCAAACTCACCTCGTGCTTGGACCAAAATTGGTCCACAAAAGTCAGAGTGAATCAACTCTAATACTTCTTTGGCTGTATGACCTTTTGCTTTAAAGGGTCTATTGGTAATCTTACCTTCAAAGCAAGATTCATAGGTTAAGTAACTGTCAATCTCTAATGAACTTAAAGGTCCATCATTGATTAACCTTTGAATCCTACTAAGGTTTATAAGACCTAGCCTGAGATGCCAAAGATAGGTTTGATTTGTTTTAGAAGGTTCTTTTCTCTTATTATTGTTAAATGATGCGCCATTTAATTCTGTGGTTTGCACAACCAGAGAGTTTGGTTTAATTAAAAACAAATTGTCAACTAATGAATTAGAACAAATAAGCTTGCTATCTTTTCTAATAACAATAGAATTATCAGAAAAAATAAACTTATAACCATTCTTTAAGAGTTTAGAAACCGAAATAAGGTTCTTTCTAAAACTCGGTACATAAAGACAATTAGCTAATTATATCCTAGAATTTTCAAAAATCAAAGTAACTACTCTCACTGCTTCGACTGAAACTCTTGTAGTGTCGCCCAAGTAGACTTCCAGCTCGTCTTCTCTTAGTTTCCGATTTACTTGGAACCCTGGCTAAAAATTACAAACATGATAGGTGGCACCTAAATCCACACACCAAGTATCTGTGGGGATTACTTCTAAACATGTCTCAATAATTAAGGCATAAACTATCGTACCTTTGAGCTGTGGACAATTTGATTTCCAATGTCCCGTCTTACCGCACTTGAAGCATTTGCCTTTAGGCTTATTCTTCTTTGTGATGTCTGGTTTGGCAGTATGTTTCTTGGTCTTCTTTTTCTTCTTGTTCTTGCCTTTAGGCGCAGAAGAGGAACTAGAAGCTTTCACTGTGATTCATATTGTAATTTACCCGAAACTGCTCGAAACTAGAAGGTAAGCTCTGGAGGATGGTATTGATCTGACTCTCCAGATCAATTTCACCTCCCAACACTTCTATTTCATTGATGTTACTGATCATGTGAAGCACATAATCTCTCACCAATGAGCCTTCAGCCATTCTGGTATTCATAATTTTCCTCATGGCCGATTGCCTTGCTGTCCGTTCTTGATGAACAAACATCTCTCTCAAGTGAGCCATTATGTTAAAAGCGGAGACCATGGGATGAAGCTAATATTGCAGAACATTCGACACAGAGGCCAGAATATAACACCGCGCCATCTCATCCGCTTTTCTCCACCCCGCATAGGCATTCCTATCTTCTTGAGAAGATTTATCACTGGGCACATCTGGACAAATTTCGGTGAGCACAAACTTATACTGCTCAGCCGTCAAGCCAATATCCAAATTTTGACTCTAACCAACATAGTTTGGACCAGTTAACTTGTTGACTTTCAATATCATAGCTAGCATATTAAATGCCATATCGAAGATTGTAAATAAATAAACAGACGATGTTTCAGTAAAAAAATTCAAGAATTTAAAAAAATTTAAGTAATTATTGACATCCCTCAAATAATAATTAAATCCACCGATATCTCATTCACTGGGATTTCCGTAAGCCACGATAGTGTGGACGTTTAAGCTAACCCACATTCGTTTGAGAATAACTAGGTTCATTAACTACACTATCTGACCAAACGATCTATTGATCAATGCAGCTAACAATCAGTGCCTTTCAGCCGTACAAATAAGCAACGTAACCTCGATCGGAGGAACACTACAAATCATACACTAATTGTGTGCCATTACGTGACTTCTGAGCTTGTTACCTTAGGATAGTGCGCCACAGATGGAGAGGGTACCGCATTTCTCCTATTTTCACATACTCTAGTCATCTTACTTAGAAATTCATAAGCTAATGATCTTATGGTTGAACTCATCCATATGGAGAAAGGCCCTAATGCCAACGCACACGTCCACCCACATCACATATGAATTCATAATAGAGGCTATGAGAATATTAGATTTCTAAAATGAGTGTTTTTCCAGTTTTAACATGCAATTAACTAATCCTAAGTTATGTGCAAACATAAAACCAGCATGCTTTAAAATATGCATCTAACATACAACAAAAAATTAAAGCATATAATTAAAATTGTAAATATGGAAAATAAATTCGTAAAATAAAATTTCTGACTATTATGGTTTTAATTACTTCCATCTGCTGCCTTGATCTCGTGTCCCATCATGCCACTCGATGGATTGAGTCTTAAAAGTTGGATTTCAAAAAAAATGAAACAGAGGAAGAACGGGCCGCACGTGTGAAACAAATGGGCCTCGCGCGTGCATTAGACCCTATTGCGCGCGCAGCAGTGGGTTTGCATGCGCGAGCCCTCGTGCAAAGCTTTGCTGCCTTATGCGCCCAGTTGCAGTTGCTGCGTGGCCCTGCAGCCGGCCCTGGCGGCAGCTCCCGCTGGCGAATTGTCGCCGGCGCTGCTGCCTCATTCCCTTCCATCAACATTCTTCTTTACTCCCACTACATTATTTGGTCTTCTTGCAATTCGTTCTGGGTTTTCCTAGTTTTCTTCCAATTAATGATAAACCAAAACCCATGAAATCAAGTCGCCCACCATAACGTCTTCGATTATATAAAATTTTCCTACTACAACGCTTATAGGAAATTAAAATCGAAAATTACATAAAAAAAATCCTACTACAGATTTGATCTAATCCTACACGGCTTCCAGCACATGGTTTTAATATTACAAGGATTCATAAAAAAAATAAGCCAGACATATCCCGGGGTTTAATTAAAACATACAAATGCAACCATAATAGCTGGGATTTCTAAACCACCTGCAAACAAAACCATGTAACAAATCGAACAAGTACAAAACCAAAACCAGGCTCTGATACCAATTGAAATATTATCTGCCTGAGCTCGGTAAAAATTTCACTTTTGTGCTACGCATTCCAAAATCGGAACTCTTGACCAGGCCTAGACTCTAGCACAATCACTATTCCAATCCTAGCTTGAAATAACATTGTCCAGGATCTTAGTTTCTACTTGTTCGATTTGCCACGCAACAATAAATTCCTAATTAAAGTGGAAGTTTAAGAATTACCTCTTGAAGCGTGTACTTAGGTGATTGTTTGTATGACTCAAGATCAGCTCGTACATTGTCTAGGCAACGAACCAACGATCGGCAAATCCACCACAAATTTCCCAGAGAAAAACCAAACGCCGCTGCCCGTAAGCGTGTGCAATACACGCGTCATCGCTGGAACCACCGGAGAAAGAGAAAAAGTCGTATGCTGCTATCAAAAAATCCCCGCCGCCTCCTTGCTTCACCATAACCAATTTTTAAGGGAGAAATTTCTTAATTTCTCTATCTAGTTTCTTGAATTATGAAACTTATGAATTGTGTATTGTGAATTGCTAATCTCTTGTTTATTTATAGAGTTACAAGAGATACCCCAAGTTGGTTTAGGATTGGCCTTCCTATTGGGTTTGTGTTTTACTTCAATCCCATTCCTAGACTGATTCACATTCAACTAACACAATGATTCACTTATCCTCAATCCAGTTCCTGGACTTATTCACAACCAACTGACACAATGATTCACTTATTCTCAATCCAGTTCTTGGTCTGATTCACAACCAATTGACACAAGGATTAATTAATTAATTAAATCTACCTTTATCAATTTCCCAATACATAATTAATCTTACCACTAACGGATTAATTATGGCACTACCATCCTACATTAGAATTGCTTCTAGAAAAACTAAATTAATTATTCTTTAATCTCGCCACATCAAAGATCTAGTGCTCGTTAATTTATTAATTTACTGATAAATTTATTAATTAACTTCTTGTAATTCGATATTAGTACCACTCGACCTTTTTACTATACCACACATAAGTCCACTGTTAGGTTTGAATACACAAACTATGCTTGTATTATGCATTTTCCCAGTTAATATATCGATTTAATATTTTGGTTTATATGTTGTGCATGTTTAGTCTATTTATATTATGTAGTTAGATGATAAGGTGTCTGGTGTGACATAATAGATCCATCATTGATTAAAAGACATAATATATAAATGAGGTTCGTAACCAAGACAGTTTTGGACGCGCTATAAGTTTAGGTTATTATGTGATTTAGATAATTGATTTGTCTAAACTAATTGAATCATATAGATATGCCCGGGGTGTATTGAATTTGACCATTTAGGATGAATTGTCTTATACTGATTTAATAGACAATTTGTTCTTTGTATTCTATCTCTTAATCCCTAGACTTGAGCAAGCATGAGGATTAGACATAGTGTACTTTGATCTGCCAAAGGGTGAGGTCATTTGTGGCCAATAGTCTTAGTTGGTTGGGTGCGCGTGTTTAGTTGCTTGGTGTGTTGTTGCTTGTCGAAAGGAAACCATGTACAGGTGCATTTGGGGTGATAGTGCTCTCGAGATGAGCTCATTATGTTTATTATACTAAACCCAGCTGGTGGACTTATTTCCGATATAGTAAAAAGGTCGAGTGGTACTAGTCTCAGAATTAAAGAAATTAATTAATTAATTTATCAGTAAATTAATAAATTAACGAGCACTAAATCTTTGATGTAGGGAGATTAAGAATAAATTAATTTAGTTCTTCCAGAACCAATTCTGGTGTAAGATGGTAGTTCCAAAATTAATCCGTTAGTGGTACGATTAATTTAGTAGTGGGTTAATTGAATAAGTAGAATTAATTAATTAATTATTCCTAATGGTTAACTAAGTAATTAACAAAGTGGAATTATTTATTTAATTAATTAAGTCTCAAGTTTCAATTAGAATTTGGAAATCCTAGAGATTAGGAAATCTAATTAGATTTGGATTATCCTATTAGATTAGTTACCTAATTGGATTTAGAAACTAATTAATTACATAACCCCATTAGGAAGACCAATCCTAAACCAACTTGAGGTCTCTCTTGTAGCTCTATATATGGACAAGGGATTAGCAATTCTACAACACACAATTCTTAAGTTTTCAAGACAAGAAAGCTAGAGAGAGAAAGTTTAGAGAGAGAAAACATTTTTCTCTCTCTTGAATAATTTTTGGGGTGCGGGAAGTAAATTCCGGCGGTGGCGGCGGTTCAATTCAGGCGGCGTCGAGCTGCAGAATTTTTCCAGCGAGTCCTTTTGTGTGAATTTCTGATTAATTGCTCACTAGATCGTTGCCCACAAAACGTGCGATCAAAGTCTTGAGTCATACAAGCGATCACCTGAGTAACACGCTTCAAGATGCACTTTCTATGTTTCCTCTTTAATTTGAAATATTTTGTTGCGTGATAAATCGAATAAGTACATACCATGATCCTGCGCAATGTTATTTCAAGCAAGGATTGGAATAGCGGTTATGCTAGAGTCTAGGCCTGGTCAAAGATTCCGATTCTGGAATGCATAGCACGAAAGTGAATTTTTGACCGAGCCTGGGCTCTTTCAATTGGTATCAGAGCATAGTTTTGAGTTTTGTGCTTGTTCGATTTATTACATGGTTTTATTTGCAGGTGGTTTAGAAATTCCGACTATTATGGTTGTGTTTGTATGATTTTTAATTAAATCCCGGGACATGTCCGGGTTTGGTTTTATTATGAGTGCTTGTAATAGTATAACCACGTGCTGGAAGCCGTGTAGGATTAGATCAAATCTGTAGTAGGATTTTTTATATGTATTTTCGATTTTAATTTTCCTAGAAGCCTTGTAGTAAGAGAATTTTTTTTAATCGAAGGCGTTATGGTGGGATACTTGAATTCATGGGTTTTGGGTTATTATTAATTTATAGAAACACAGGAAAACCCAGAACGAATTGCAAGAAGACCAAATAGCGTAGAAAAAGTGAAGGAGGAATCGAAGGTGGACAACGGCGCTGGCAACAACTCGCCGGCGGGAGCCGCAGCCGGCACCGGTAGCACCGCTTCTGTGCGGCGTGGCAAAATGCTGTGCAAGCACGCGACAGCGGTTGTGGTAGCAGCGCGTAGCAGATGGAAGCACGCGACCCGCTCCATAGTCCAGTGCCAAAGTGCGCGGCGTGCCTTGTGCTAGCTTCGCACGTGGACCATTTGGCTCGCACGTTTTTGGCCCATTTTTCCTCCAGAGTTCATTTTTTTTTCCAGACTCAATCCATGAGTGGCGTGGACACGAGATAAAGGTAGAAGATGGAAGCAATTAAATCCGTGATAGTCGGGAAATGTATTTTTTGTAATTATTTCCCATTTTTATAGTTTTAATTTCTGTACTTTAATTTTTGTGCTGTATTTTAGATGCACAATTTTAAAGCATTATGGTTTTATGTTTGCACATAGCTTAGGATTAGTTAATTGCATGTTAAAACCGAAAAAACCCTCAATTTAGAAATCTAAGTGGAGCGGGTTGGTTTAATATCCCCACAGCCACCATTACGAGTTCATATGTGATGTGGGTGGACTTACGCATTGGCATTAGGGCTTTCCTCCATTCGGATGAGTCCAACCAAAAGATCGCTAGATTATGAATTTCTAAGTAAGATGACTAGAGTAAGTTTAACTAGGAGAAATACGATACCCTCTCCATCTGAGACGCACTATCGTGAGGTAACAAGCTTAGAAGTCACATAATGGCACACACTCAGTGTACGATTTGTAGTATTCGTTCCATCGAGGTTACGCTGGTCAGATAGTGCAGTTAATGAATTTGGTTCTTCTCAAAAGTAATGTGGGTTAGTGTAAACGTCCACACTATCGGGGCTTGCGAGAATCTCGGTGAATGAGATGTTGGTGGTTTAAATTATTGTTTTGAGGGAAGTCAATAATTATTAGAATTTCTTATAATTTTTGAAATTCTAGGATTAAAAAGTAAAACATTGTCTGTTTATTTAATTTATAGTATTCAATATGGCATTCAATCTTTTGGCTACAATATTGAAAGACATCAAATTAACTGGTCTGAACTATGTCGATTGGAGTCGTAATTTGGACATTGTCCAGATGGTTGAAAGCACTCCTGTGAGAGATCATGTCATTGACATGATTAGTAACATCAATGAGGTTGAGGTAATGGGAGGCAAAATTGATGGTGAAACCAAAGTCAATATTGTCCTCCTGAACTTGCCTCAAAGTTATGAGCAGTTTCGGTTGAACTACAACATGAATCAATTGTTGTGAACTTCATCCGATCTCTTAGCAGAGTTGGTGGTGGCTAAAAGTCTTTTTTAAGAGAAAAAGTGAGTTTTAGTTGCATTCTAAGCTTCATAATCTTCTTCTATGCCTGAGGCTAGAAAGAATAAGAGAAAGCTCAAGGGAATAGCACAAAAGGCTCGAATTGCGCCTAAGCTAGATATTGCAAAGAATAAGTTGAGAAACAAGTGCTTCACGTGTAATCAGATGGGACATTGGAAATCAGATTGTCCAAAGCTTAAAAGTACGACAGTTTATGCCTTAATTACTTAGACATGTTTAGCGGCGATTCCCACAGATACTTGGTGTGTGGATTCAGGCGCCAAACCCAGAAGCTTAGAGAAGGCGAGCTGGATATCTACTTGGGCAAAATGATAAGAGTGTCAGTAAAAGCAATGGGAGTAGCTAGCCTAATTTTCGAAAATTCAAGGCGAGATTTAGTTAATTGTCTTTATGTACCGAGTTTTAGAAAGAATCTTGTTTCAGTTTCTAAACTCTTAAAGAATGGTTATAAGTTTATTTTTTTATGATTTTGTTGTTATTAGAAAAGATGGGAAACTTATTTGTTCTGGTTTATTAGTTGACAATTTGTTTATAATTAAATCAAACTCCCCTGTTGTGCAAAACATAGAATTAAATAACGCATCATCTAACACTAATAACAGGAAAGAATCTTTTGAAATAAATCAAACCTATCTTTGGCATCTTAGGCTAGGTCATATAAACCTTAGAAGGATTCAAAGGTTGGTCAATGATGGACCTTTAAGTTCATTAGAGATTGACAGTTACTTAACCTGCGAATCTTGCTTGGAAGGTAAGATGACCAAGAGACCTTTTAAGCCAAAAGGTTATAGATCTAAAGAAGTGCTAGAGTTGATTCATTCTGACTTGTGTGGACCAATGTCTGTCCAAGCACGAGGTGGATTTGAGTATTTTGTGACGTTCACGGATGATTACTCAAGATAAGGATACATTTACCTAATGCGCCACAAGTCTGAATGCTTTAGTAAATTCAAAGAATATCGGGCAGATATGGAGAAACATCATGGTAAAAGTATTAAGACGCTACGATCAAATCGTGAGGGTGAGTATATGTCCACGAATTTTGAGAATACCTCAGAGAGGTCAGAATTCAGTCTCAGTTTTCTGCACCTGACACACCACAGCAGAACGGTGTAGCAGAAAGAAGGAACCAAACTCTCATGGAAATGGTTAGGTAGATGATGAGCTATAGTGATTTTTCGAGTTCATTCTAGGGATATGCCTTGGAAACAGTAATGTACATCCTAAATCTTGTACCATATAAAACCGTGCCTTCAACCCCAGTATAGTTGTGGAACGGGCGTAAACTCAGTCTGAGACATATCAGAATTTAGAGTTGCCAAGCACATGTGCTTAAGGCAGATGCGGCTAAGTTAGATGCACGAATGGAAGTAATGTTGTTTGTAGGATATCCTAGGGGAACTAAAGTTGGTATGTTCTACAGTACTAAAGATCAGAAGGTGATAGTTAGCACTAACGCCAGATTTTTAGAGGAATACTATATTCTAGATCACAAGCCCAAGTGCAAGATAGTACTAGAAAAGCTTAGAAAACAATATGATAATCCTGATACACCAGCATAAGTAGATACACCACACACTGCACAAGATATCATAGATGATGCGCCTACACAGGTGGTGCCTTGTCGTAGAGGGAGGGTTTGAAGAAAGCCCGACAGGTTCATTGGCGTAAGAGAGGCCTCAGACTTAGTCCTAGGTGCGCCTGAGCTTGACCTAGTAAACTACAATGAGGCTCTCCGAGATAAAGATGCAGAATCTTGGCAAAAAGCAATAATATTCGAGATGGGGTCGATGGACCACAATCAAGTCTGGGAGCTTATGGACATGCCTGATAGGTTCAAACCCATTGGATGTAAGTGGGTCTACAAACGCAAGAGAGGACCTGACGAAAAGGTTGAAACCTTTAAAGCTAGGTTTGTGGCGAAGGGGTATACTCAGAAAGAGGGAATCAATTATGCGGAAACCTTTTCCCCGGTAGCCATGCTTAAGTCAATCCAGATTCTCTTGGCTATAGCTACTCATTTAGATTATGAGATATGACAGATAGATGTCAAGACAGCTTTCCTTAATGGAAGTCTTGAGGAAACCATCTTCATGCAGCAACCAGAGGGATTCATTGAAAAAGGCCAAGAGTATAAGGTTTAGAGGCTTAAGAGGTCCATTTACGGACTTAAGCAAACATCCAGATCTTGGAACATCCAGTTTGATGAGGTAATCCAGTCCTACAGATTCACTCAGTGCCCGGATGAACAATGTGTATACCGCAGACGTGATGGAAACACGGTGGTGTTTCTTTTACTTTACGTAGATTACATTTTACTAATTGGCAACAATAAGAAAGTGTTATCAGACGTAAAAGCATGGCTGTCCAAGCAATTTGATATGAAGGACTTAGAAGAAGTGGGACATATCACTGGGATCAAGATAATTCGAGATCGTAGGAAACGTTCGTTAACACTCTTTCAAACTTCATACATAGATACGATTCTGGCCAGTTTTTGTTAGTTTTGAATACATAAAAGCTATGGCTCATATCAAAAACTAATATCCACAAATGACATATCATTTTGTTTCAGTGTTAAAAAGTTCCATTATATCACAAAACTAGATAATGAGGTGTGAAAAGACAAAGTAGATAGTCTGAACACACTATCAGTATAGGTTATCGTGTTATTTGAAAATTAGTTTATCTAGACTAATTAAATCACACGGATATGCCCGGGGCATATTGAGCACGAACAGTTTGGATAGAATTGACTTGTACTGATCGACGTAGTCAATTCGGTAAAAATATCAGTCTCTCAATCCCGAGATTGGGACGGGCGTGAGAGTTAGATATCGTATGCTTTGATGTGCCAAAGAGTGCGATCAATTAAGGCCTATACCTCGATAGGTTGCGTATGCGGTGTTTAGCTTCTTACGTGCCGTTGCTAGTCGGAGGAATCCACGTACCGGTTCGCCAGGTTGATGGTGCTCCCGAGATGAGCTCGTAAGGTTTATTGTACTAAAACTGGCCAGTGGACTTTACGTCCGGTATAATAAGAAGGTCGATTGGTACTAATCTTGGATACCAAGAAGTCGGTGAGTTAGTTTGTCAATAAATTGCACTAGATCTTTAATGTGGGGAGATAAAAGAAAATATAGAGTCGCGATGTAAAGTCATTTTTGAGCGGTAGTTCCATAGTTAGTCCGATAGTGGTACGACTAATTATGTATTTGACTAATCGACAAAGTGAATTAATTAATCCTATAGGTTTAATTAATATTTAATTGACAAAGTGGATTAAGAAATTAATTCTATATGAATTAATTAATCCTAAGGGTTCGATTAAATTAAATTAACGAAGTGGGTCAAGAAATTAATTCGAATGGGTCGATTGGAGTTGATTAGTCTATGAATGACTAAGCGGTCAACGAAAGTCAAATGAAAAGGCCCAACTCAAAAGCCCACTAGTCTCCATTGGAGCTTCCAATAAATAGAAAGCTTATGCCTTAAGAAACTTAAGAAAAGTCTTGCAAGACAACTTTGTCTTCCTTGAGTGAGAAAGTTCTAGAGAGAGACTCTCTTTCCTTCTTGGGTTTCTTTCAAAAATGAACTTGGAATCTCACTTCTCGATTTAGATAAAGTTCAAAGATCAAACTTTTAGATAGCTATCGATTTATTTGAGTTGCCCACTGCTGGAAATTTATTTTTTTGCCAGGATTTCTCAATCTTTTGGCCAGACTGTTCAGTTTTTTCCGGGGGACGGCTGGCCGGTTTTCTTATCAAGTCCGGCAGCTACTTCTAATCACTCCGGGGTGCTTTATCCAACTGGGTTTATATTGATCTCTCCCTTGGTTGGTGATCCAAAATCCCTGTTGTGCAGATCGTGACCGGAGTTGAAGTGGGTTCGATTTTATTGGCGAGAAAAGTACTGGGCAGTAGTTTTTTGGGTTAAAGGTTTGATCTTTTGTTCAGATTTAATCTAATTGAGGGATTTTCTTAGTGGGTTTCTCGTGGGCTTGATAGTACACCTCGATAGATTATTGCCCATGCAATATTCGGGGCTTCTTGGAGTAATCCTTTGGATTTCAGTGGTGATGCATCATAAAGATTTGGGTCTTATTGCGTTGGACTTCGCTTTAAAAGTATAACCTTTAAAGTTTCCGCTTTTAATTAAAGGTTGAATCTTTGCATGTCGATTTAGATTTTAATAAATTAAATAAGTATAAGCCTAGATCCATTCAGGGGAACAAAAATTTGAGCCTGAGCTTCGTCGAAAGTTTCTGATTCTGGAATGCATTGCAAAAAAGTGATATTTTTGATTTAGCCTGAGCTTATTCTGTTTTCCTTCAAATTGGTATCAGAGCGAGTGTTTCGGCTTTATACTTGTTTAATTTATTACACGGCATTATTTTGGCATTATTATTTTTGTCGAAATGTTTTAACCGGTGGTTATTAGTTTCCCGGCTATTATGGTAGAATTTATTTTTCATTCATAAACACCGGGACATGTCCGGGCTCGCATTGTTTTTTGAATGAGAATGTCTGTAATATTAATAATCACGAGCTGGAAGCCGTGTAGGATTAGATAATCTTGTAGTAGGATTTGATCTAATCATGTCGTCTTTAAATTCCTAGAAAAACACCTTGTATATAGGAATTTATGTATTATGATGAAGACGTTATTTTGGGTAACTTATATTCGCTGGTTTTGGTTTCTCATAATTTTGGGTGATTCCTAATTACGTAGTAAACCGAGAAAACCCAGGCGAATCATGAGGAATCCAAATAACGAGTGGGAGTGACATGACGGGATGTGTCACTGAGGTATCAAGGAATCAACGATAGAGAAGACCATAATAGTCAAGAAATTTTATTTCTTCAATTTTCCGTATTTATGTCTTTTCGTTGATTGTGTGTTTTCTATTTATTTGCATGAACTAAAACCAAAACATTTTAAAAAGTAAAATATAATTACCTAAGGTAGATTATTCGCATATTAAAACTCCAACGGTTTTATGGGTGCGAATATCCTTTGTTAAGATATTGCATGTTAAAATAGAAAAATCCTCAAACTTAAAAATCTAAGTGGGAACAAGTTTGTAAATATCCCGTGGCCTCCATTACGGATTCATTGGTGATGTGGTTATTCGTGCGAGTTGGTATTACGGCCTTCCTCCATGCGAACAAGTCTTCAATAACATATATCACTAGAATGAATTTCTAAAGGGATAACTATAGTGAGTTTAATTGGAGAAAGTTACGACACCCTCTCTGCTGAGGGCGCATTAGTATCCGAAGTAACAAACTTAGAAGTCACGTAATGGCATACACTTAGTGTACTATTTATAGTATTCCTCCCACGAGGTTATGCTATTTATGTGTACGGCTAAAAGCATTGACTATTAATTTCATTGATCATAAGATCGTTGGTCAGATAGTGAAATTAATAAACTTCGGTTCTTCCTGAACGAATGTGGGTTTGTAGACATTCACCCGCGTGACCTACATTAATCACGGTGTAAGAGATGTCGATGGAGATTATATTGTTTTTTGAGGATTTTAATATTTTTGAAAAAGTAATACTGAAACTTGATTATTTATTTTTCAGTTTTTGATATGTCGTTCAACCCGCTAGCTATCATACTAAATCAAAACAAACTTACGGGTCCAAATTACATTGACTGGAAACGTAACCTAGACATTGTCCTTACCACTAAGGGTTACAAGTACGTGCTCACTGAGGAGTACCCCTCTAAGCCCAGCGATGATGCCACCCATGAGCAGCGAGAGCCATATACGAGGTGGCAGAAGTCTGATGAAATGACCCGGTGCTACATCTTGGCTTCTATGTCGAGTGTATTGCAGTACCAGCATCAATTGTTTACCTCAACCTACGATATGATGCTCAACCTCAGGGAGATGTTTGGACATCAGGGCAGGGCAGCCAAACAGTCAGCTATGAGGAAACTCATGAGTGCTAGGATGGCTGAGGGCACTTCAGTGAGGGATCACGTACTGGACATGATGAGCTGCATCAATGAGATCGAGGTATTGGGAGGTGATATTGATAGGGAGACCTAGGTTAATATCATTCTCCAGAGCTTGCCCCCTTAGTTTTGAACAGTTTTGGTTGAATTACAATATAGGCAAGCTCTCATATTCACTTCCCGAGCTCATGACTGCATTGGTGTCTGTTGAGGGCCTCTTCGCAGAGAAGAAGCAAGCCTTGGCTACTGTTGGTCCCTCAGGTTCATCTGCTGGGCCCAAAGCCAGGAAGAAAAAGAGGAAGAGAGGCCAGAAAATAGGAGCTGCTGATCATGGACCCAAGGCGGGCATTGCCAAAAAGTATAAGCCAAAAGGCAAGTGCTTTAGATGTGGCAAAGTAGGACATTGGAAGAAGGATTGCCCAAAGCGTCGAGGTATGTGTAAATTTTCCCCAGTTACTGAGACATATTTAGCGGCGATTCCCACAGATACTTGATGTGTGGATTCAGAAGCCACTGATCATGTTTTTAATTCTTTGCAGGGGTTCCAAGTGACCCGGCTGCTTAGAGAGAGAGAGTTGCATGTCTACCTTGGGGATACTACAAGAGTTTCTGTTGTTACAGTGGGAGTTTTATGTCTTTACTTTTCAGACTCAGTTTTACATTTGAGAGATTGTTTATATGTACCCAGTTTTCGAAAGAATTTGCTTTCAGTTTCTAAACTTTTATTGGATGGTTATAAGTGTGTTTTTTCTGATATGTCTGTTTTTATTAGAAAGAAATAAAAGCTTATATGTTCCAGTACATTAGTTGAAAATCTGTTTTTAATCAAGACATACTCCCCAGTAATGCAACAAACAAAAACTAATAACTCATCACCGAAACATAGTAAGAGAAATGAGTCTTCCCCTTTGAATCAAACTTATCTTTAGAACCTGAGACTCGGTCACATCAACCTTACTAGGATTCAAAGTTTGGTTAATAATGGGTCTTTGGACTCATTGGATATTGACAGCTATCCGACCTGTGAGTCCTGCTTGGAGGGTAAGATGACCAAGAAGCCTTTCAAGGCAAAAAGGTATAGGGCCAAGGAGGTTTTAGAGTTGATTCATTATGAATTGTGTGGGCCTATGTCAGTTTAGTCTATAGGTGGTTATGAGTATTTCCTGACTTTCATGAATGATTACTCTATATATGGATACATATACCTGATACACCACAAGTCTGAATGCTTTTGCAAGTTCAAAGAGTTTAAGGCTGGTGTGGAGAACCATTTGGGTAAGAGTATCAATGCCTTGCGATCTGATCGCGGTGGCGAATACCTCTCTAGTGAACTTAGGTCCTATTTGTCGGAGGAGGGTATTCAGTACCAGTTGTCTGCACCTGGCACACTCCAACAGAATGGTGTAGTAAAGAGGAGGAACAGGGCTCTTATGGATATGATTAGATCGATGATAAGTTATAGTGAATTGCCTATATCGTTTTGGGGTTTAGCCTTGGAGTCAGCATGTTATCTCCTTAATCTCATACCATCTAAGTCTATGCCTTCGACCCCAGTAGAGCTGTGGACTGGACGAAGCCTAGTCTGAGACATCTAAGGATTTGAGGTTGTCCAGCATATGTGCTTAGGGCTGACACAACCAAGCTAGATGCGAGATCTGAGATTATGCTTTTTGTAGGCTACCCCAAAGGAACGAAAGATTGTCTGTTTTATAGTCCTCAGGATCAGAAGGTGGTGGTGAGCACCAATGCTAAGTTTCTTGAGGAGGACTATGTTTTATATCTCAAGGAAAAAAGTAAGGTAGTATTGGAAGAGCTTAGAAGTCAGTCCATTATTCCAAATGCACGAGTACAGGAAGACACACCACAAGAGACTGCACACACTATCATAGATGATGCTCTTACACAGGTTGCGCCTTGTCGTAATGAGAGGGTTGCCAGATAGCCCGAGAGGTACATGGGTTTGGGTGAGTCTTCGGACTTTATCCCTGACACTCATGAACCAGACCCAGTTAGCTATAATGAGGCTCTCTAAGATAAAGATGCAGATTCTTGGCAGATAGCGATGATTACTGAGATGGGTTATATGGACTCAAATCAGGTCCGGGAGCGGGTAGACCTTCCTAATGGGTTTCGGCCTATTGGGTACAAATGGGTCTACAAGCGAAAGAGAGGATCTGACGGGAAGGTTGAGACCTTCAAGGCTATGTTTGTGGCGAAGGGGTATACTCAGAAAAAGGGTATCGATTATGAGGACACCTTGTCCTCGGTAGCTATGCTTAAGTTGATCCGGATTCTCTTGGCTATAGCTACTCATATGGACTATGAGATTTGACAGATGGATGTCAAGATAGTTTTCCTTAATGGAAGTCTTGAGGAGACCATCTTTATGAACAACCAGAGGGTTTCATTGTTTAGGGCCAAGAGCACAAGTTATGCAGGCTTAGGAGGTCTATTTATGGACTTAAGCATACATCCAAATCTTGGAACATCCGTTTTGATGAGGTTATCCAGTCCTATGGATTCACTCAGTATCTGGATGAGCAGTGTGTATATCGCAGGCATGATGGTGATACGGTGATGTTCCTCGTACTTTACGTAGATGACATCCTTCTGATTGGCAACAATAAGAAGGTGTTGTCATACGTAAAGGCATGGTTATCCAGACAATTTGATATGAAGGATTTGGGAGAGGCTGGACATATCTTTGTGATCAAGATTATTCGAGATCATAGGAGACGTTCTCTGACTCTCTCCTAGGCATCCTACAGTTGGTTCACTACTGTAGGATAACATGCATAACTCCAAGAAGGTTCACTACCTTTCAGACATGGGGTGCATTTGTCTAAAAAGCAATGTCCCAAGACTGCTGAGGAGATAGATACCATACAGGTGGTACCATATGCTTCTGCAGTTGGTAGCCTCATGTATGTTATGTTATGTACGATGCCCGATATTTTCTTTTCCATTGGCTTGGTTCACAGATATCAGAGTAACCCTGGGAAGGCTCACTGGGAGGCAGTAAAATGCATTCTAAAGTACTTGTGCAGGACGAGAGATTATATCCTAGTTCATAGAGCGCAGGAGCTTGTACCGTTGGATTACACAGATTCGTACTTTCAAGGTGATATGGACAAGAGTAAGTCTACCTCTGGGTTTGTGTTTACTCTAAGAGGTGGAGCCATAGTATGGCGAAGTGTCAATCAGAAATGCGTGGCTGACTCCACCATGGAGGCTGAGTACGCTGCCGCATCAGAGGCAACGAAAAAAGCTGTATGGCTTTAGAACTTCCTGGTGGACTTAGATGTTCCTTAGTTGCCTAGGTCTATCACAGTTTATTGTGATAACAATGATGCAGTTCTAACTCGACGGAACCATGAGCCCACAAAGCGAGTAAACACATAAAGCACAAGTACCGCCTGATACTAGAGATCGTAAAGAGGAGAGACGTGATTGTGGCCAAGATAGCATCACATGACAACCTCACAGAGCCTTTCACAAAGCCATTGACCCCAAAGGTCTTTGAGAGACATGTGGATGGCATTGGAGTCAGATTCTTGAGGCAGCCATGTGAGTGAGCTTAAAGGTGTTCTGTAGATTTCATCATAACAGCAATGTAATAGCGGGTTGGACAGTTTTTGTACTTCTTACCATAGCTTTGAGTATTAATGGGAGATTGTTAGTTTTGAATACAGAAAAGCTATGGCTTGTATCAAAAATTAATATCCACAAAAAACATATCATTTTGTTTCAGTATTAAATTGTTCTATGGTATCATAAAACTAGATAATGGGGTGTAGAAAAACACAGTAGATACCGTTATTGGTTAAAGTATTGATATATAAAAAGTATGCTCGTAAATGAGATAGTCTGAACATACTATCGGTATAGGTTATTGTGTGATTTGTAAATTAGTTTATCTATACTAATTAAATCACACGGATATGCTCGGGGCATATTGAGCACGACCAGTTTGGATAGAATTGACTTGTACTGATCGGCGTAGCCAATTCAGTCCTAGTATTCAGTCTCTCAATCCCGAGATTGGGAATGGCATGAGAGTTAGATATCGTATGCTTTGATGTGCCAAAGAGTGCGGTCAATTAAAACCTATACCTTGGTAGGTTGGGTATGCGGTGTTTAGCTTCTTACGTGTCGCTGCTAGTCCGAGGAATCCACGTACTAGTTCGCCGGGTTGATGTTGCTCCCAAGATGAGCTCGTAAGGTTTATTGTACTAAAACTGGCCAGTGAACTTTACGTCCTATTTAATAAGAAGGTCGAGTGGCACTAATCTCGGATACCAAAAAGTCGGTGAATTAGTTTGTCAGTAAATTGATAAACTAACGAGCACTAGATCTTTAATGTAGGGAGATAGAAGAAAATATAGTGGCGCGATGTAAAGTCGTTTTTGAGCAGTAGCTCCATAGTTAGTCCGATAGTGGTACGACTAATTATGTATTTGACTAATTGACAAAGTGAATTAACTAATCCTAAAGGTTTAATTAATATTTAATTGACAAGTGGATTAACAAATTAATTCTATATGAATTAATTAATCCTAAGGGTTCGATTAAATTAAATTAACAAAGTGGGTTAAAAAATTAATTCGAATGGGTCGATTGGAGTTAATTAGTCTAGGAAAGACTAAGCGGTCAACGAAATTCAAATTAAAATGCCCAACTCAAAAGCCCGCTAGGTCTCCTTTGGTGCTCCCTATAAATAGAAAGCTTATACCTTAAGAAACTTAAGAAAAGTCTTGCAAGACAACTTTGTCTTCTTTGAGTGAGAAGTTCTAGAGAGAGACTCTCTTTCCTTCTTGTGTTTCTTCAAAAACGAACTTGGAATCTCACTTCTCAATTTAGATTAAGTTCAAAGATCAAAGTTTTAGATAGCTCATCGATTTATTTGAGTTGCCCACTGCTGGAAATTTATTTTTTCGCCCGGATTTCTCAATCTTTTGGCCGGACTATTTAGTTTTTTCTGGCGGACTACTGGCCGATTTTCTTATCAAGTCCGGCAGCTATTTCTAATCACTCCGGGGTGCTTGATCCAGCTGGGTTTGTGTTGATCTCTCCCTTGGGTATCCACAATCCCGGTTGTCCAGATCGTGACCGGAGTTGAAGTGGGTTCGATTTTATTGGCGAGAAAAGTAGTGGGCAGCAGTTTTTTGGGTTAAAGGTTTGATCTTTTGGGCAGATTTAATCTAATTGAGGGATTTTTTTAGTGGGTTTCTCGTGGGCTTGATAGTACACCTCGATAGATTATTGCCCACGCAATATTCGAGGCTTCTTGGAGTAATCTTTTGGATTTCGGTGGTGATCGCATCATAAAGATTTGGTTTCTCTTATTGCGTTAGACTTCGCTTCAAAGGTATAACCTTTAAAGTTTCCATTTTTAATTATAGGTTGTATCTTTGCATGTCGATTTACGTTTCAATAAATTAAATAAGTATAAGCCAAGATCCGTTCAGCGGAAAATGAATTTGAGCCTGAGTTTCATCGAAAGTTTCCGATTCTGGAATGCATTGCACGAAAGTGAGATTTTCGAATTAGCCCAGGTTTGTTCTATTTTCCTTCAGTTTTAACATGTAGAACTCCAAGAAAGGTTTTCTACTTTTCAGACACGGAGTGCATCTATCTAAAGAACAGTCTTCCAAGACTATTGAGGAGATTGGTGAATGTGCCCTAATGAGGGCTATTTATGTAAATATACTTTGAGAGTATTTATGTAAATAAGACATTTGTCGCTTGATTGATTGTTTATCAAATGAGTTAATTTCATGATAGTAATATCCTTATGCATATTTAAATTCATGAAATCAATCCGCCAAAAGAAACACTCCATGGACTAATTAGATCATGAGTGATTCTTTTGAGTAGTACTGGTACTAGGATCCTTATACCAGAAATCACTACATAGTCTTAGGTGAATTGTGGTTTGCTTTGACATACTCCTAACGAGGCCATAACAGGTTGCCAAGTACGGGTATGATTGGGTACACTATGATTCACGCTAAGATATGTAGGTGAAGTGATGGGACTACAAATCTCTCTTAAGTGAGAGATGATATCTTGGCCACTTGATAGTGAACTGAATGTGCATGGCCATGCCCAAGGATTGATAAGGATATCATTTTCTTGATGGATTCAGTGTCACTAAGAGATAAAGTAAACGTTTAGCTACATAAGGATGATGGTTCCATGCCTTATGCTAAACTGGATATCGATGTAGAGGATCGTACGCAGTTTGCTCGGAAAGGTTGTGTTGAATCACAATTTGACCCTCCATTCCGAATTGGGTAGTCATTATGTCTTGCTAGAGACCACTAATGATTTATGGATTAATCAATGAGATTGAGTTATCCATTGCCAATTTGGAATGGGCCTACAGGATCACACATAAGAAAGTTCGATGATGCAGAATAAGTATTCTTGCCTACAATAAGTATAATTGTTATACATAAATAAATAAGATTTAATTAAATGGTTTAGTTAAATATTATTGGAAAGTTCTGTGGTATTAATTAATAGTTAATTAATTACCTGGGAACAATTGGGATGGGCTGATAAATCAAGGGACTTAATTACAATTGAAGTTCTTGACCCATCAGCCTGATCCATGGGTCATGGGTTGATCCATGGGCTTGGTGTATGACCCAAATTTTTAAGGTATTATTTAAAGCTGATTTGGAATTAGTAAATATTATTGAAATACTTATTTGGAATCAGTTAAATAATATTTGGTAATAATACTGATTTGGAATATGAATAAAATCAGTTAAGTTATAATTGAATAATTACAATACTGATTTTGGAAATTAATTCTCTACAAATATCCTAGGGATATAATGGTAGGAGATGATGATTTTGAATTATTCTCATCAGACAAAAATACACAGGATTTCCCAAATTCTCCGGGTAGGCAAGATTGGCTAGCAGCAACCTGCGAAGGCTTTCGTGCGTAAGAGTAGAGAATCCTTCGAGGAAGGATTTTGGAGACAGAAAAATGCCGTCTTCTCAGAGAAGCAAGGTGACGTGCGTAACCGATTATGCTTCGAGGGTAAGACCCGATTCTTATAGTTTAGGATTCTGCCGTTTAATCAGATTAAACGCCTAAACAAAATCCCAACAGTGGTATCAAAGCCAGGTTCAGAATTATAGTGTTCTGATTAAAATTAATAGATTAAAACAAATTGTTTGTTTTAAAATTAATTTTGTTAATGAACGATTTGAAAATTAGTTTTGGAGAAGGAAAATTAATTTTCTGGGTCTTTGTATTGAAAGTCCCGTCCGATGACTTTATGTTTTGAAGAGAAAAAAAAAAAAAAAAACCTTTTCACGGTTTTGGTTTTGGAAACCATTCTCGAAAAGAATTTCACTGGAGTTCTTTGGTGTTGTCTTGCTGGGCTACTTTGGTTTTGAAAAAAAAAAACCTTACCGAAAATGTGTTTTTTTTTATTTGCATTCTGGATTTTCGTTTTGGTTGAGAATGGGGTTTCAAGGTTTTCAAAATTGAATCCATCGGAGACTGGCAAGAACGTCAAAAAGGTGCCAGATTTCTATTTTTTTGTTGTTATCGGGAAAACGAGTTTGGCCGAAAACTAGGTTCCTCATCGAAAATCTTGTTTTGAAATTTGGAATTTCGATTGGATTCGTAATTGGAAATTTATTATGGCTTTTCGTTTTGAATGAAAAAAAAAAAATAGGCTGCTGTTTTGGTTTAGAACTCAAATCTTATTTTGGGGTTTTCTCTCCGGAAGTTGGTTGAGGAAATTGGGTTTCAAAATATGGCTATTTTTATTTTCTGGGATTTTCATTTTCAGATGTCGGTATTGCAAAGCCGCGGGGGAAAAACGCGCCTTATCGGAGGTTTGCGTCGTTTTTCATCTCCAGTGATCGAAGAGAGTCGGAAAGGTTCCGGCTGGATTTCGATCGCGATTGCTGTCGGGTCTAGTTCCGATCGTGGCCAGAAACGTTCTGGTCGACGAGTTGGAGACCGGCGATGCAAGTTACAGCGCCGGGAGAGACGATCGGCGCAAGGAGTCGAAGGAGCCGGCGGCGAGGTTTGAGGAAGGAGGTATATGTCGGTGGCTGGGGGTGAAGCCCTAGGGGCTGAAGTTACCATATTACCCCTGTCGCCCCATGACTCCCTAAGCAGATGCCCTAATGGGCTTAAATTACTAAACTGCCCCTCCGCCCCATTAACCCTAAACAGCCTTAAATTTTAAAATAGTTTTAAAATTGTAGAATGGCCCCTGGACTTTGAGTCCTCCTCAAAACTCTAGCCCAGAATTTTATTTAAATTAGATTATTGCCCCAAAAATTTCAGAAAATTAAAAAATTTAAAATTTTCTGAATTTTATTTAATATGATTTTAATTAAATAATCTTATTAAATAAAGATATGATTAATTTAGAATTTTATCCTATAAGTTTAAATTTGAAAATTTATCTTAATTAGATAAATTTTAAAATAATTATTTTAATTATATTAAAATAATTAGAAAAGATAAATATATAAATAAATTAATAAATAAATAATTAGATTAATTAATTTGTTTAAATTTTCAATTGTTATTTATTTATTTTATCTTATTTTAATTTTGATGCTTATTTAAATTGTTTAAATTTTATTTGAAGCATCATAATTATGCAAGCATGTTCATACATCATTTTGGATAAATGTAAAATGAACAGAAGGATTGATTAAAATTGATCATGACACGATCAATTTTAATTCTGTAATAGGTACACAATCCTTAAAATTAATCGGCTTAAATTAAAATCGGCTTGTATGAGCATATGTATTTTGTTTGTTTCAAAGCATGAATTGGGCTTTTAATTTTAACGTTTTAAAAGTTGGGGCCTGCGAGCCAATTTTGAATTTGGGCCTGCGTGCCTATAAAAATCATCATGTAATAGTTAGGCCCAAAAGGAGGTTCCAAGAGGAGTCCATGGTGGAGCCCAGGAGCGGAGGCCCAAACATGAAGATTTTAAAAGGCCCTGTAATAGACTAGAGCCCAGTTCATCGCTTTAATTCATTCTTTTATTTATGCAAATGAATGATAAACGAAAATACATGTTAAGCCGATCAAACTTAAATCCCAAAAAAAACCCAATATTTTGCTTCCATACTTGAGGGCCCGCTTGAGTGTCGAACATCTGATAGACTTGGAGAGCCTAAGGGCCTCAGGTTTTCTTCATACGGCGGGTTGTTACATAATAGTGCCCAACTTTATCACTACCATTAATAAGTGGAAAAACTATTTGGGTATTAGATGCTCAACTTTATCACTACCACTTGTTATGGAAAAACTGTGTGGGTGTCTATTGATGTGATGCCTCGAGGGATGGTTTAACTTGGGAAAATTAATCCTAGCTTGACCCGATAAGTTGACTAGGGATTAATTTTGCAAAGATATGATGGTGTTAAACATTTGGAATGTTCATCCTATCACCAAAAAGTTGCATGGTATGCAATTGAAAAGCGTTAGATTACATGGAATGTAATTTGAACGTTGCCTACCAAAAGAGCCCGATCCCTATGATACTTGCCAAAGCAAGACTGGGGTTGACTCTTTGTGGATTTTCAGCCCGCAATCTAGCACCAACACAAAATTGTTTGGGATTTCAATTTTGGCTATTGTGAAAAACATTTTTCAAAACTCATTCTAATATTTTGCAATTATCTTTTGTAGAAATGGCATCTTCTAGCACAAATTTTATCTTAAACTTTACTCTAAGAAGTATATTGGATAAAGATAAATTGGTTGGACCAAACTTCTTAGATTGGGAAAGAAACTTGAGAATAGTTCTCAAACAAGAAAGGAAGCTACATGTCTTAGAGACCGCTTTACCTAAACCACCACAAAATGCTTCGGCAACTGTTCAACGAGCCTGGGATAAGCTGAAAAGCGACTCCGATGATGTGACGTGCTTGATGCTCGCGTCTATGACAGGCGAGCTTCAAAAGCAGTTCATGAATTTGAAAGCGTTCTGAATTTATGAGTCACTAATGGAAATGTTTCGTGAACAAGCTTTAGGCATCTTTGTTATAGAAATAAATCTTTCTATGTCCACCTCATGGGTATTACATATTGGTTGTGGGGCTCACATTTGTACTAATGTGCAGGGACCCAGAAATAGAAGGATAACAAAGAAAGGTGAAGTAGATCTCCGAGTGGGCAACGGGGCAAGAGTTGCTGCTGTTGAAGTTGGAGATTACACTCTGTCTTTACCTTCTGGTTTAAATATCAAACTCGAAAATTGTTATTATGTACCTTCTTTGAGCAGAAATATTATTTCAGTTTCGAGTTTAGATAATAAAGGTTTTTGATTTATTATAGAGAATAATTTGTTATCTTTATATCGAAATGATATTTTATACAGAGTTGCAAATATGTGTAACGATCTGTATGTCTTGGATTTGACCCAAGAAAAACCAGTCTATAACATAGAAAAGAAAGCTAAATCATCTAAAAATTATTTAAGTCCAACATACCTTTGGCATTGTCGATTAGGCCATGCAAATGAAAAGCGAGTTCAAAAGCTTCACAAGGATGGAGTGCTTGGTTCATTTGATTTTGAATCATATGAAACCTGCGAACCCTGCTTGCAAGGCAAAATGAAAAAGAGTCCTTTCAACAAGAAAGGTGAAAGAACAAGTGAGCTATTGGCCCTAATACATACGGATGTATGTGGACCAATGAGCACACAAGCAAGAGGTGGATTTGAATACTTCGTGACTTTTACTGATGACTTTAGTAGATATGGGTATGTCTACTTAATGAGGTATAAAAGTGAAACTTTTGAAAAGTTCAAAGAGTTTAAAAATGAAGTAGAGAATCAGTTACATAGAAGGATTAAGGCTATTCGCTCCGATCGAGGAGGTGAATACCTTAGTGATGAGTTTGATGGCTATCTAAAACAGTGTGGAATTGTTTCACAGCTGACTCCACCGAGAACACCTCAATGGAATGGTGTATCCGAAAGGAGAAATCGGACTTTATTAGATATGGTTCGATCAATGATGGGCCTAGCAACTCTCCCTACATCCTTTTGGGGTTATGCTCTCCTTTCTGCTGCCAACTTATTGAATCGTATTCCATCTAAGGCAGTAGATAAGACTCCATATGAGATATGGATGGGCCGGAAGCCCTATATGTCCTATCTACGAGTTTGGGGTTGTCAAGCTCATGTAAAGCGTTTACAAAGTAATAAGCTTGAACCCAAAACTGACAAATGCCTATTTGTGGGATATCCTAAGGAAACCAAAGGAACAGAGAACAAAGTGTTCGTTGCTCGAGGAGCTACTTTCTTAGAGAAAGAATTTCTGCACAAGAAAGATAGTGGGAGTAGAATAGAACTCGGAGAAGTTCAAGAACCACAAGAGAATGTAGAATGATCTATAGAAACTCAGATGGAAGTTGGCATGGAAACTCATAAAGATGAGCAACCTGAGCAACCAACACAAGAACCTAGAAGATCTGGTAGATCTCGTCACCAACCCGAGAGATACAGATTTCTCGTAACTGACGATCAAGATTTGATCTTGGTGGACTCTAATGAGCCTGCGAACTACAAACAGGTTTTAGAAAGTCCGGATTTAGATAAATGGCTACAAGCCATGGAATCTGAAATGCAATCCATGAGGGACAATAAAGTGTGGACTTTGATTGACCCACCTGTTTAGGCAAAGGTTGTCGATTGCAAGTGGATTTTCAAGTTAAAACCTGGCAGGATCTTCAAGGCACGACTAGTGGCTAAAGGTTTCAGACAGACTCGTGATATAGACTATGATGAAACCTTCTCCCCTGTCGTCATGCTCAAGTCCATTAGGACAATGCTTGCCATAGCAGCATATTTTGACTATGGGGTATGGCAGATGGATGTTAAGATGGCTTTCCTGAATGGAAACCTACTCGAGGATGTTTATGTGAAACAACCCGAGGGATACATCGATCAAAAGTATCCTAATTGAGTATGTAAGCTTCAGAGGTCCATCTATGGACTAAAGCAAGCATCTCTAAGTTGGAATCTTCGTTTTGATGAGGAAGTAAAAGGTTACGGATTCATCAAGAACGAAGATGAGCCTTGTGTTTACAAGAAAGTTAGTGGGAGCAAGATTGTTTTTCTTGTCCTATATGTGGACGACATCCTGCTCATAGGAAATGGCATTCCATTGATGAAAGACATCAAACAATGGTTGTGGAGTGTATTTTCTATGAAAGACTTAGGAGAAGCTGAGATGATACTAGGTATCAAGATCTATAGAGATAGGTCTATAGAGATAGGTCTAAAAGGCTTCTAAGACTAAATCAAGAAGGGTACATAGACAAGATATTGAAAAGATTCAATATGTCTAACTCCAAAAATGGTAAGGTACCATTTAGACATGGCCTTCTCTTGAAGAAGAACCAAGGTCCTTCAACAAGAGAGGAGAGGGATACAATGAGTAGAGTCCCATATGCTTTGGCAATAGGATCTATCATGTATACCATGTTGTGTACCCGTCTGGATGTTGCACATGCACTTAGCATGACTAGCAGATACCAACAAGATCCAGGGATGGATTATTGGACTGCAGTCAAAGCAATCCTGAAGTACTTACGAAGAACTAAAGGATTAATGCTAGTGTATGGAGGACAAGAACAGCTTATTGTACAAGGTTACACTGATGTTGCTTTCCAAACAGATCAAGATGACATGAAGTCACAATCAGGCTACGTGTTTAGTCTTAATGGCGTTGCAATAAGTTAGAAAAGCTCAAAGCAATATACAACAGCCGATTCTACAACAGAGTCTGAGTACATTGCTGTATCAGATGCTGCAAAGGAAGCTGTTTGGCTGAGAAAGTTCGTATCAGACATCAGAGTGATACCGAGTATCCAAGATCCGATAGAACTTTTATGAGACAGTAACGGAGCCATCGCACAAGCTAAAAAGCCTCGGTCACACCAGAAAACCAATCACATTCTCAGAAGGTTTCACCTCATCTGAGAGATCATTGATCGAGGAGATGTGAAAGTGTGCAAAATAGGGTCAGACGACAATATAGCAGATCCTCTCACAAAAGCTCTTCCACTGTCAAAGTTTGATAGACATGTAATAGAGCTTGGTCGTAAATAGTTTAGGACATAGCCCTTCATCGGGCAAGTGGGAGATTGTTGGTGAATGTGCCCTAATGAGGGCTATTTATGTAAATATACTTTGAGGGTATTTATGTAAATAAGACATTTGTCGCTTGATTGATTGTTTATCAAGTGAGTTAATTTCATGATAGTAATTTCCTTGTACATATTTAAATTCATGAAATCGATCCGCCAAAAGAAACACTCCATGGACTAATTAGATCATGAGTGATTCTTTTGAGTAGTACTGGTACTAGGATCCTTAGACCAGAAATCACTACATAGTCTTAGGTGAATTGTGGTGTGCTTTGACATACGCCTAACGAGGCGTAACAGGTTGCCAAGTGCGGGTATGATTGGGTACACTATGATTCACGCTAAGATATGTAGGTGAAGTGATGGGACTACAAATCTCTCTTAAGTGAGAGATGATATCTTGGCCACTTGATAGTGAACTGAAAGTGCATGGCCATGCCCAAGGAATGATAAGGATATCATTTGCTTGATGGATTCAGTGTCACTAAGAGATCAAGTAAACGTTTAGCTACATAAGGATGATGGTTCTATGCCTTATGCTAAACTGGATATCGATGTAAAGGATCGTACACAGTTTGCTCGGAAAGGTTGTGTTGAATCACCATTTGACCCTCCATTCCGAATTGGGTAGTCATTATGTCTTGCTAGAGACCACTAATGATTTATGGATTAATCAATGAGATTGAGTTATCCATTGCCAATTTGGAATGGGCCTACAGGATCGCACATTAGAAAGTTCGATGATGCAGAATAAGTATTCTTTCCTACAATAAGTATAATTGTTATACTTAAATAAATAAGATTTAATTAAATGGTTTAATTAAATATTATTGGAAAGTTCGGTGGTATTAATTAATACTTAATTAATTACCTGGGAACAATTGGGATGGGCTGATAAATTATGGGACTTAATTGCAATTGAAGTTTTTGGCCCATCAGCCTGATCCATGGGTCATGGGTTGATCCATGGGCTTGGTGTATAACCCAAATCATTAAGGTTTTATTTAAGGCTGATTTGGAATTAGTAAATATTATTGAAATACTGATTTGGAATCAGTTATTTGGTAATAATACTGATTTGGAATATGACTAAAATCAGTTAAGTTATAATTGAATAATTATAATACTGATTTTGGAAATTAATTCTCTACAAATATCCTAGGGATATAATGGTAGGAGATGATGATTTTGAAATATTCTCATCAGACAAAAATACACAGGATTTCCCAAATTCTCCGGGTAGGCAAGATTGGCTAGCACCAAACTGCGAAGGCTTTCGTGCGTAAGAGTAGAGAATCCTTCGAGGAAGGATTTTGGAGACAGAAAAATGCCGTCTTCTCAAAAGAGCCAGGCGACGTGCGCAACCGATTACGCTTCGAGGGTAAGACCCGATTCTTATAGTTTAAGATTCCGCCGTTTAATCAGATTAAACGCCTAAACAAAATCCCAACAATAGAGGCCATGAAGACAGTTCCTTATACTTTGGCAGTAGGAAGTCTCATGTATGCCATGTTTTGGACAAGGCCTGATATTTGTTATGCTATTGGCATTGTAAGCAGATATCAGAGTAACCCCGGAAAGCTCATTGGGAGACAGTAAAATGCATTCTCAAGTATTTGCGCAGAATGAGAGACCAAGTGTTGGTCTATCAGGCGCCTGAGTTGGTACCCTGAGGTTACACAGATTTAGATTTCCACGGTGACAGGGATAAAATCAAGTCTACCTCAGGGTATGTGTTTACTTTGGGAGGTGGAGCCATAGTTTGGCGGAGCGTCAAGCAGAAATGCGTGGCGGACTCTACCATGGAGGCTGAATACGTTGGCGCATTAGAGGCAGCGAAAGAAACAGTATGGCTCAAGAACTTTCTAGATGACTTAGATGTGATTCCTGGTTTGCAGAAGTCAATCACAATGTACTGTGATAACAATGGTGCAGTAGCAAACTCGAAGGAACCACGAGCCCATAAGGCGAGTAAACACATACAGCGCAAGTACCACCTAATACGAGATATCGTCAAGAGGGAATACGTGGTTGTGGCTAAGATAGTATTGGAGGATAACCTTGTAGATCCGTTCAAGAAGACATTAACTTTGAAATTCTTTGAGGCTCACGTAGAGGGCATGGGGATCTGATACTAAGGAGAGCCATCATAGTTTTTCTAGATGTATTGTAGCAGTAAAATATTAATGTAGTTCTATGTACTTAAAGCACAGCTTAAGTATTAGTGGGAGATTGTTAGGTTTGAATACATAAGCTATGCTTGTATTATACATTTTCCCAGTTAATATATCGATTTAATGTTTTAGTTTATATGTTGTGCATGTTTAGTCCATTTATATTATGCAGTTAGATGATGAGGTGTCTGGTGTGACACAATAGATCTCATCATTGGTTAACATAATATATAAATGAGGTTCGTAACCGAGAAAGTTTTGGACACGCTGTTGGTTTAGGTTATTATGTGATCAGATAATTGGTTTGTCTAAACTAATTGAATCATATAGATATGCCTGGGGCGTATTGAACTTGACCAGTTAGGATGAATTGTCATATACTGATTTAATAGAAAATTCGTTCCTTGTATTCTATCTCTTAATACCTAGACTTGAACAGGCATGAGGATTAGACATAGTGGACTTTGATCTGCCAAAGGGTGAGGTCATTTGTGGCCAACAGTCTCGGTAGATTGAGTGCATGTGTTTAGTTGCTTGGTGTGCTATTGCTTGTCGAAAGGAAACCATGTACCGGTGCGTCCGGGTGAGCTCGTTATGTTTATTATACTAAACCCAGCTAGTGACTTATGTCCGATATAGTAAAAAGGTCGAGTGATACTAGTCTCAGAATTAAAGAAGTTAATTAATTAATTTATCAGTAAATTAATAAATTAACGAGCACTATGAAGGAAAACTGAACAAGCCCGGGCTAAATTGAAAACCTCACTTTCGTGCAATGCATTCCAGAATCAGAAGCTTTCGACCAAGCTCAGGCTCAAATTAGTTTACCCATGAACAGATCTAGGGTTATACTTATTTAATTTATTAATCGGGACACAAAAAATTAAATCTTTAATAAAAGCGGAATTTAAAAATTCTACCTTTTGTAGCGAAGTCCCTTGCCTAAAGAAAAACCAATTCTTTGCGCAATTTCCACAAGAAATCCAATCGATATCTCCGTAGAAACTTCGAATATTGCGTGGGCAATAATCTATCGAAGTTTACTCGCTTAGCCCACAAGGAAATCTCTCTAAAACTGGACTCAAACAAACCAAAATCTGATCACAAAACTTAACCCACAAAAACCCACTACTGCCTAAAAAGAAAGGTGCTACCTTTCATGAAACCCACCACTCCTTCTACCAAAAATCGAACTACCCACTTGTGATCTAGACAGCCCAAGCCTCGGATCACCAAAGAGAGATCAACAAGAATTGAGCCGAATCAAACGCAGTAGGCAGCAGCGAAAATCAGCAGCAGGAGCAGCGATAATCAGCAGCAGGAGCAGCGATAATCAGCAGCAGGAAACCCTCGCTCGAATTGAGGAAGACCCGCGGCAGCAGCAGAGTTTTCTGCTTGGAAATCCGACCAAAAACTGCTGCAGAAACCTGGCGAGAAATTGAAGAACAGGGCAGCAATGTACGGTGGATTAAATTGAAAAACTGGGCAGAATAATACCCATATATAAAGCTGTGATCTTTGGTTAAAATCCAGTCAAGAGCAAGTGAGAAATCTGGTTTGTTTTTGAGAAAAAATTCTCGAAGAAAAATTCTCTCTCTTAAACCTTCTCACTCAAGAAAGCAAGAATGAATTGTCTTGCAAGACTTCCTTAGGGTTTTCTTGGGCATCAAGTCTTCTATTTATAGGAGCTCGATTGGAGACCTAATGGGCTCTCGAGTTAGGCCTTAAAATTTGACTTTCGTTGACCGCTAAGTCTTCCCGACTAATCAACTCCAATCGACCCATTTAAATTAATTTATTTAATTCACTTTGTTAATTTAATTTAATCGAACCCTTAGAATTAATTAATTCAAAATAGAATTAATTTCTAAATTCACTTTGTCGATTAAATATTAATTAAACCTTTTGGATTAATTAATTTACCTTGTTGATTAGTCAAATGCATAATCGGTCGTGCCACTAACGGACCAATTATGGAACTACCGCTCGAAAACGACTTTACATCGCGCCATTATATTTTATTCTATCTCCCCACATTAAAGATGTAACGCTCGTCGGTTTATCAATTTACTGACAAATTAATTCACCGACTTCTTGGTTTCCGAGATTAGTGCCACTCGTCCTTTTATTATACCGAACATAAAGTTCACCGGCCGGGTTTAGTATAATAACCTTACGAGCTCATCTCGGGAGCACCATCAACCCAGCGAACCGGTATGTGGATTCCTCCGACTAGTAACGGCACGTAAGAAGCTAAACACCGCATACCCAACTTACTGAGGTATTGGCCTCAATTGACCTCACTCTTTGGCAAATCAAAGCACACGATATCCAACCCTCACGCCCGTCCCAATCTCGGGATTGAGAGACTGAATACTAGGACCGAATTGACTACGCTGATCAGTATAAGTCAATTCTATCCAAACTGGTCGTGCTCAATATGCCCCGGGCATATCTGTGTGATTTAAACTAGTTTAGATAAACCAATTTCCAAACCACACAATAACCTATACCGATAGTATGTTCAGACTATCTCGGTTACGAGCATACTTTTTATATATCAATACTTTAACCAATAAAGGTATCTACTGTGTCTGTCCACACCCCGTTATCTAGTTCTATGATATAAATGAACAAATTTATACCGAAACAAAATGATATGTCATCTGTGGATATTAGTTTTTGATACAAGCCATAGCTTTTCTGTATTCAAAACTAACACACTAAATATCTGATGTGGGGAGATTAAGAATAAATTAATTTTGTTATTCCGGAAGCAATTTTGGTGTAGGATGGTAGTGCCAAAATTAATCCGTTAGTGGTACGATTAATTTTGCAGTGGGTTAATTGAATAAGTATAATTAATTATTCATAAGGGTTAATTAAGTAATTAACAAAGATAAATTATTTAATTAATTAATTAAGTCTTAAGTTTCAATTAGAATTAGGAAATCTTAGAGATTAGAAAATCTAATTGGATTTGGATTAACCTATTTGATTAGTTACCTAATTGGATTTGAAAATTAATTAATTACCTAAATCCATTAGGAAGACCAATCATAAACCAACTTAGGGTCTCTCTTGTAGCTCTATATATAGACCAGGGATTAGCAATTCTACAACACACAATTCATAAGTTTTCCAGACAAGAAAACTAGATAGAGAAAACATTTTTCTCTCTTTTGAATAATTTTCGGGCGGCTGGAAGTAAAATCCAGCTGCGGCTGCGTCGAGCTGCAGAATTTTTCCCGCGAGTCCTTTTGTGTAGATTGCTGATCAATTGCTCGTTAGATCGTTTCCCACATAACGTGCGATTAGTCTTGAGTCATACAAGCGATCACCTGAGTAACACGCTTTAAGAGGTACTTTCTATGTTTCCGCTTTAATTAAAAATATTTTATTGCGTGATAAATCGAATGAGTACATACCAAGATCTTGCGTAATGTTATTTCAAGCAAGGATTGGAATAGCGATTGTGCTAGAGTCTAGGTCTGGTCAAAGATTTTGATTCTGGAATACATAGCACAAAAGTGAATTTTTGACCGGGCCCGGGCAGATAATCTTTCACAATTGGGTTTAGTATAATAAATATAACGAGCTCATATCTGGAGCACCATCACCCCAGACGCATCGGTACATGGTTTCCTTTCGACAAGCAACAGCACACCAAGAACTAAACACGCGTACCTAACCTACCGACACTATTGGCCACAAATGGCCTCACTCTTTAACAGATCAAAATACACTATGTCTAATCCTCATGCCTTCTCAAATCTAGAGATAGAATACTATAAATGAATAGTCTATTAAATCAGTACAAGACAATTCATCCTAAGTTGTCAAGTTCAATATGCCTCGGGCATATCTATATGATTCAATTAGTTTAGACAAATCAATTTCTGAATCACATAATAATCTAAACTGACATTGTGTCCAAAACTGTCTCGGTTACGAACCTCATTTGTATATTATGTTTTTTAACTAATAATGAGATATACTGTGTCACACCAGACACATCATCATCCAATTACATAATATAAATGAACGACAAATGTAATAATGTATAAACTATTTAACTAAAACATTTAATCAATATATAAAACTGGGAAATAGTTTAATACAAGCAAAACTTTAATATTTAAACCCAACAAAACACATGTTATACATGATATAAAATCGTGTTTTCAATAATATAATCAAATATTTACTTTATATATACATATACATATAAAAACTTCATCAAACCATTCCACACTGACCCATTGTTATACTGATATAAACATATGCTCCACATGATATAAACTCATGTTTTATTTGATATAAACTCGTGTTTTTAATGATATAATCAAATCTTCACTTTATATATACATATACATATAAAATTTCATGAAACCATGAAATAAACTCATTTTGACTTATATAATCAAATCTTTACTTTATATATATACAACTCATGATTGCAAAAAAAAAAATAATAATAATAATGATGAAATTAAAATTTTGATATAATTCACATTTTAAATTAATTAAATAATTATAAAATTTTAATTAAAATTTTTTTATTTTTATAAAAAATCTAAAATTTTTTATTTTGCAATAAAATAAGGAAATAAAATTTATTTTCAAAATGAAAATTGAAAAAAAAATTGAAACCAAGAAAAAGAAGAAAAATTAGATGAATAATTAAAATATGAGGAAATTAAAAAATATATAAAAAATCCTTGCAGCACATTTACTTGTGTTTAGCAACTAAAGCAAAAACAATTGAAGACAGAGCAAATTACGCACGCGTGAGTCAATAATTGTGGTTGGACCCCACTAAAATTAAAAATAATATAAAAATGAGTAAAATTATACTCCTATAAGTGTACAATATAAATTGCCTACTTTTAAACCCTCTTAAAATTTGGTCGTATTTTTTATAGGAAAAATTAGTCAATTAATGTTTTGAATTATTTTATCGTTAATCACGTCTACTTTTTACTCAACCATAATTTCATTTCATGACTTGAATCCTCATTAATTTTAACCTAAGGTTAATCTCCAATTCGAAATGACGATCGAATTCATAAGTTGTTTGAATATTAAATAGGATTTACATTATAAAATTGGTTTAACAAATCATTGTTGAATAAAAAGTAAGTTTGACTAGAGACCAAATCAGTGAAACGGTTAGTTCATTAATTTTTTAATTAAAAAAAGACTGTGTTGTAAAAAATATTAAGAGAAATTAGTTTGATCCACCAAATTTTAAAAGATCATAAGTGATAACCAACGAAGCATTTAAAGCTAAATAATAGTACAACCGGATTGCTTTAATTGTAAGACGGGAATAGTATTATTTAATAACTAAATAATATGAATTTAGAAGTACAGACTGGAGCAGAAGGAATGGTCTTAGAAAGAAAGTACGCAATTAGTTAGCCCCAATTAAGAATTAAGAAAATAAGTGAATCCCAAACAAAGCCAGCTGTTTTTGTATTGTTTGAGCTAAAACAAGATTAATTTAAGATTTAGCCTTAACCAAGTCAAAAGTCTCATATGTGTACTTAATAAATGTCCATCGCCCCATGTTGCTATTTTATTCATTTGGTCATTGATGATCTATAGGGAAGGGGATTGAGTTCTAGACTTTAGTTGATTTTGACTCCACAAAAAGTCAACAACAAAATAATTCATTCTGCCCATAAAACGACGTTTTTAGCTGTAGTTTTCACTAAGTCAAACATAGTAATGTTCATTAACTATGTTTAATCATTTTTAATTTTTAGCATATGACTTGATACTCCATAAGATCAAGTTGCATTTAAAATATATATATATATATATATCACAAGTTCCGAAGGACGAGATAGACCGGCATGATTAGTTACATTTTTATTAGAAAAAGAATAAATAAAGTACAATGGACACTATTTAAATTTACTCAAATTCCTCAATTTAAACTAAGATAGAACCCTCCTCCCTGTCTTAAAACTATAAAAAAAGGCCAATACTCTGGATGGGCTGCTAACTATTACACAAAAATCTTAGTCTAACATGGTATTACGCGTAACCCCGATACCCCTAAGTCGTTTCTGCAGTTGCCTACACAAATCATAGTCACAAGCCTGTCTCTTAGGCGTATGGACTGAAATGGGCCTCTTGGATTTGTAAAATACCAAACTCTAATTAATTAAGAGTTTCAGATTTTACAAATCTGAATCAGTAAATAATTAGTATATTGTAACAGGTAAAAAAAAGAAAACGGAAGAATAAATTCGGATTTTTGAAATCCGAATTTCCCTACATAGTCTATCATGTCCAAAAACATCTAGCACCACGTCAAAAACAACTAACACCACGTCCAGAAATATCTACATACATGTGTGTGAATTTACACTGATTTTTTCACAAAGACAGTCCATCACGTCTCTGAACAACTAGCACTACGCCAAAAACAACTACCACTACGTATACATCCAAACATGTGAATTTTACCTGAATTTTTCACAGAATATAGTCTACCACGTCTCGCTACATCCAAAACAACTATCACCACGTCCAAAAACATATATATCCATGAACATAAATTTTAACTGATTTTTTTCACAGAACATAGTCTACCACGTCTCGCTACGTCCAAACAACTAGCATCACGTCCAAAAACGTCTCTATCCATGCATGTGAATTTAAACTGATTTTTTTCACAAAGACAGTCGACCACATCTCAGAATAACTAGCACTACGTCAAAAACAACTAGCACAACGTATACATCCAAACATGTGAATTTTAGCTGAATTTTTCACAGAACATAGTCTACCACGTCTCGCTACGTTCAAAATAAATAGCACCACGTCCAAAAATGTCTATATCGATGCATGTGAATTTAAACTGATTTTTTCACAGAACATAGTCTTCCATGTCTAGATATGTCCAAAACAACTAGCACCACGTCCAAAAACGTCTATATCAATGCATGTGAATTTAAAATGATTTTTTTCACAAAGACAGTCCACCACGTCTCAGAACAACTAGCACTACGTCAAAAACAACTAGAACTACGTATACATCCAAACATGTGAATTTTAGCTGAATTTTCCACAGAACATAGTCTACCACGTCTCGCTACGTCCAAAACAACTAGCACCACGTCCAAAAGCGTCTATATCCATGCATATGAATTTAAACTGATTTTTTTCACAAAGATAGTCCACCACGTTTCAGAACAACTAGCACTACGACAAAAATAAGTATCACTACATATACATCAAAACGTGTGAATTTTAGCTGAATTTTTCACAGAACATAGTCTACCAACAACTAGCATCACGTCCAGCTACGTCTAGCTACGTCCTCAAGTTTCGGATTTATAACATCCAAATTTCGTTAATTTAATTAATTAGAGTTATTAGTTTTTAATTACCTCTTATTTCGGAATATTAGAATCTGAATTATCCAAAATTTGGATTTTAAGAATCCGAGAGGCACCTATATGTCCACATTTTCAAATTTTCAATCTTTTCAGTCCACACTTTTTTTAAACCGCCTTTTGGTAAAAAATTCCTCTTACTTCCATCTTTGACAAATAATCCCATACAGTATTTCCTTCTTGAAAAATATGCATAATAGAGATAACAAGTTCCAACATCATAGCCCTTATCTCTATCAAAATATCAAGATGCTGCCTAACATAAAACTCCTTGAGCATCTTAGTTACCATCAAATTATCTATCAGAACTTCAGTTCCCCTCAAGCCTAAAGCATTACAAAACTTCAGTCTCACTGACGAGTCGAGTATCGAGCAGACCAAAAACAGGTTCGGTAGGCTCGTGAGCCTACCACGTCTCAGACAACTAGTACCACGTCTCAAAACACTAGAACCACTTTCAAAAAACTCTACATCCAGACATGTGAATTTAAACTGATTTTTTCACAAAACGTCTCAACTCGTCTTAGAACAACTAGAATCACTTCCAAAAACGTCTCTATCCATGCATGTGAATTTAAACTGATTTTTTTCACAAAGACAGTCGACCACATCTCAGAATAACTAGCACTACGTCAAAAACAACTAGCACAACGTATACATCCAAACATGTGAATTTTAGCTGAATTTTTCACAGAACATAGTCTACCACGTCTCGCTACGTTCAAAATAAATAGCACCACGTCCAAAAATGTCTATATCGATGCATGTGAATTTAAACTGATTTTTTCACAGAACATAGTCTTCCATGTCTAGATATGTCCAAAACAACTAGCACCACGTCCAAAAACGTCTATATCAATGCATGTGAATTTAAAATGATTTTTTTCACAAAGACAGTCCACCACGTCTCAGAACAACTAGCACTACGTCAAAAACAACTAGAACTACGTATACATCCAAACATGTGAATTTTAGCTGAATTTTCCACAGAACATAGTCTACCACGTCTCGCTACGTCCAAAACAACTAGCACCACGTCCAAAAGCGTCTATATCCATGCATATGAATTTAAACTGATTTTTTTCACAAAGATAGTCCACCACGTTTCAGAACAACTAGAAGTACGACAAAAATAAGTATCACTACATATACATCAAAACGTGTGAATTTTAGCTGAATTTTTCACAGAACATAGTCTACCAACAACTAGCATCACGTCCAGCTACGTCTAGCTACGTCCTCAAGTTTCGGATTTATAACATCCAAATTTCGTTAATTTAATTAATTAGAGTTATTAGTTTTTAATTACCTCTTATTTCGGAATATTAGAATCTGAATTATCCAAAATTTGGATTTTAAGAATCCGAGAGGCACCTATATGTCCACATTTTCAAATTTTCAATCTTTTCAGTCCACACTTTTTTTAAACCGCCTTTTGGTAAAAAATTCCTCTTACTTCCATCTTTGACAAATAATCCCATACAGTATTTCCTTCTTGAAAAATATGCATAATAGAGATAACAAGTTCCAACATCATAGCCCTTATCTCTATCAAAATATCAAGATGCTGCCTAACATAAAACTCCTTGAGCATCTTAGTTACCATCAAATTATCTATCAGAACTTCAGTTCCCCTCAAGCCTAAAGCATTACAAAACTTCAGTCTCACTGACGAGTCGAGTATCGAGCAGACCAAAAACAGGTTCGGTAGGCTCGTGAGCCTACCACGTCTCAGACAACTAGTACCACGTCTCAAAACACTAGAACCACTTTAAAAAAACTCTACATCCAGACATGTGAATTTAAACTGATTTTTTCACAAAACGTCTCAACTCGTCTTAGAACAACTAGAATCACTTCCAAAAACGTCTATATCCATTCATGTGAATTTAAACTGATTTTTTTCACAAAGACAGACTACCACGACTCAAAACAACTAGCACCACGTCTCAAAACACTAGAACCATGTCCAAAAACGTCCACATCTAGAAATGTGAATTTAAACTGATTTTTTCACAAAACATCTCAACTTGTCTCAGAAAAACTAGAACCACGTCCGAAAACGTCTACATCAATTGATGTGAATTTAAACTGATTTTTTTCACAAAGACAGTCTACCACGACTCAGAACAACAAGCACCACGTCTCAAAACACTCGAACCACGTCCAAAAACGTCTACATCCAGACATGTGAATTTAAACTAATTTTTTCACAAAACATCTGAACTCGTATCAGAAAAACTAGAACCACGTCCAAAAACTTATACATCCATTCATGTGATTTTAAACTGATTTTTTTCACAAAGACAGTCTACCACGTCTCAGAACAATAAGCACCACGTCTCAAAACACTAGAACCACGTCCAAAAATGTCCACATCTAGACATGTGAATTTAAACTGATTTTTTCACAAAACATCTCAACTCGTCTCAGAAAGACTAGAACCACCTCCAAAAACGTCTACATCCATTCATGTGAATTTAAACTTATTTTTTTCACAAAGACAGTCCACCACGTCTCAGAACAACTTGCACCACATCTCAAAACACTAAACATCTCAACTCGTCTCCGAACAACTAGCACCACGTCCAAAAATTTCTACATCCATACATATGAATTTAAATTGATTTTTTTACAAAGACAGTCCACCACATCTCAGAATAACAAGCACTACGTCAAAAACAACTAGCACAACGTATACATCCAAACATGTGAATTTTAGCTGAATTTTTCACAGAACATAGTCTACCACGTCTCGCTACGTCTAAAATAAATAGCACAACGTCCAAAAATGTCTATATCCATGCATGTGAATTTAAACTGATTTTTTCACTGAACATAGTCTTCCATGTCTAGATATGTCCAAAACAACTAGCACCACGTCCAAAAACGTCTATATCAATGAATGTGAATTTAAAATGATTTTTTTCACAAAGATAGTCCACCACGTCTCAGAACAACTAGCACTACGACAAAAATAAGTATCACTACATATACATCAAAACGTGTGAATTTTAGCTGAATTTTTCACAGAACATAGTCTACCACGTTTCGCTACGTCCAAAACAACTAGCATCACGTCCAGCTACGTCTAGCTACGTCCTCAAATTTCGGATTTATAACATCCAAATTTTGTTAATTTAATTAATTAGAGTTATTAGTTTTTAATTACCTCTTATTTCGGAATATTAGAATCTGAATTATCCAAAATTTGGATTTTAAGAATCCGAGAGGCACCTATATGTCCACATTTTCAAATTTTCAATCTTTTCAGTCCACACTTTTTTTAAACCGCCTTTTGGTAAAAAATTCCTCTTACTTCCATCTTTGACAAATAATCCCCTACAGTATTTCCTTCTTGAAAAATATGCATAATAGAGATAACAAGTTCCAACATCATAGCCCTTATCTCTATCAAAATATCAAGATGCTGCCTAACATAAAACTCCTTGAGCATCTTAGTTACCATCAAATTATTTATCAGAACTTCAGTTCCCCTCAAGCCTAAAGCATTACAAAACTTCAGACTCACTGACGAGCCGAGTATCGAGCAGACCAAAGACAGGTTTGGTAGGCTCGTGAGCCTACCACGTCTCAGACAACTAGTACCACGTCTCAAAACACTAGAACCACTTCCAAAAAAGTCTACATCCAGACATGTGAATTTAAACTAATTTTTTCACAAAACGTCTCAACTCGTCTTAGAACAACTAGAATCACTTTCAAAAACGTCTATATCCATTCATGTGAATTTGAACTGATTTTTTTCACAAAGACAGTCTACCACGACTCAGAACAACTAACACCACGTCTCAAAACACTCGAACCATGTCCAAAAACGTCCACATCTAGAAATGTGAATTTAAACTTATTTTTTCACAAAACATCTCAACTCGTCTCAGAACAACTAGAATCACTTCCAAAAACGTCTACATCCATTCATGTGATTTTAAACTGATTTTTTTCACAAAGACAGTCTACCACGTCTCAGAACAACAAGCACCACGTCTCAAAACACTCGAACCACGTCCTAAAACGTCTACATCCAGACATGTGAATTTAAACTGATTTTTTCACAAAACATCTCAACTCGTCTCAGAAAGACTAGAACCACGTCCAAAAACGTCTACATCCATTCATGTGAATTTAAACTGATTTTTTTCACAAAGACAGTCCACCAAGTCTCAGAACAACTTGCACCACATCTCAAAACAATAGAACCACGTCCAAAAATGTCTACGTCAATGCATGTGAATTTAAACTGATTTTTTCACAAAACATCTCAACTCGTCTCCGAACAACTAGCACCACGTCCAAAAATTTCTACATCCATTAATATGAATTTAAATTGATTTTTTTCACAAAGACAGTCTACCACATCTCAGAACAGCTAGTACCACGTCTCAAACAACGAGCGCCACGTCCAAAAATGTCTACATCCAAACATGTGAATTGAACTGATTTTTTCACAAAACATCTCAACTCATCTCAGAACAACTAGCACCACGTCAAAAAACGTCTGTGGTGGACCGAAATGTGCATAATCTCTTATCTAAGGTTTTTATAAGATAAAACAAATAAAACGGCTATATAATTCTTAGAAATGATCATGATCTCATGTCTGAGAATTTTAATGAGATAAAATAAATAAAATGACCATTAAACTCTTAGAAATGTACTTGATCTCTGATCTAAGAGTTTTGTGGAGATAAAACAATTAAAATGACCATATAACTCTTTGAAATGTTCATGATTTTGTAAGTAGGTGTCGTAATAAGATAAAATAAATAAAATGACCATACAACTCTTAGAAATAGTTTTTTGCAGAAATTATACCCTGTACCATGCTTGTGAATTTAACCAGATTTTTTTCACAAAGACAGTCCACCACGTCTCAGAACAACTAGCACCAAGTCTCAAAACACTAGAACCACGTCCAAAAATGTCTACATCCATGCAAGTGAATTTAAACTGATTTTTCCACAAAACATCTCAACTCGTCTCAGAACAACTAGAACCACATCCAAAAACGTCTATATCCATTCGAATTTAAAATGATTTTTTTCACAAAGACAGTATACCACGTCTCAGAACAACTAGCACCACGTCCAAAAACATCTACATCCATACATGTGAATTTAAACTAATTTTTTCAGAAAACATCTCAACTCGTCTCAGAACAACTAGCACCACGTCCAAAAACGTCTACATCCATTCATGTGAATTTAAACTGATTTTTTCACAAAGACAGTCTACCACGTGTCAAACAACTAGAACCACGTCTCAAAACACTAGAACTTTATCAAAAAACGTCCACATCCATACATTTGAATTTAAATTGATTTTTTCACAAAACATCTCAACTCGTCTAAGAACAACTAGAACCACGTCCAAAAACGTCTACATCCATTCATGTTTGGTTAAACTGATTTGTTTCACAAAGACAGTATACCACATCTCATAACAACTAGCACCACGTCTCAAAACACTAGAACCACGTGCAAAAACGTCTACATCCATACATGTAAATTTAAACTGATTTTTTTCACAAAGACAGTCCACCACATCTCAGAATAACCAGCACTATGTCAAAAACAAGTAGCACAACGTATACATCCAAACAAGTGAATTTTAGCTGAATTTTTCACAGAACATAGTCTACCACGTCTCGCTACGTCCAAAATAAATAGCACCACGTCCAAAAATGTCTGTATCCATGCATTGGAATTTAAACTGATTTTTTCACAGAACATAGTCTTCTATGTCTAGATATGTCGAAAACATCTAGCACCACGTCCAAAAACGTCTATATCAATGAATGTGAATTTAAAATGATTTTTTTCACAAAGATAGTCCACCACGTCTTAGAACAACTAGCACTACGTCAAAAACAACTATAACTACGTATACATCCAAACATGTGAATTTTAGCTGAATTTTCAACAGAACATAGTCTATCACGTCTCGCTACGTCCAAAACAACTAGCACCACGTCCAATAGCGTCTATATCCATGCATGTGAATTTAAACTGATTTTTTTCACAAAGATAGTCCACCACGTCTCAGAACAACTAGCATTACGTCAAAAATAAGTATAACTACATATACATCAAAACGTGTGAATTTTAGCTGAATTTTTCAAAGAACATAGTCTACCACGTTTCGCTACGTCCAAAACAACTAGCATCACGTCCAGCTACGTCTAGCTACGTCCTCAAGTTTCGAATTTATAACATCCAAATTTCGTTAATTTAATTAATTAGAGTTATTAGTTTTTAATTACCTCTTATTTCGAAATATTAGAATCTGAATTATCCAAAATTTGGATTTTAAGAATCCGAGAGGCACCTATATGTCCACATTTTCAAATTTTCAATCTTTTCAGTCCACACTTTTTTTAAACCGCCTTTTGGTAAAAAATTCCTCTTACTTCCATCTTTGACAAATAATCCCCTACAGTATTTCCTTCTTGAAAAATATGCATAATAGAGATAACAAGTTCCAACATCATAGCCCTTAACTCTATCAAAATATCAAGATGCTGCCTAACATAAAACTCCTTGAGCATCTTAGTTACCATCAAATTATCTATCAGAACTTCAGTTCCCCTCAAGCCTAAAGCATTACAAAACTTCAGTCTCACTGACGAACCGAGTATCGAGCAGACCAAAAACAGGTTCGGTAGGCTCGTGAGCCTACCACGTCTCAGACAACTACTACCACGTCACACTAGAACCACTTCCAAAAAAGTCTACATCCAGACATGTGAATTTAAACTGATTTTTTCACAAAACGTCTCAACTCGCCTTAGAACAACTAGAATCACTTCCAAAAACGTCTACATCCATTCATGTGAATTTAAACTGATTTTTTTCACAAAGACAGTCTACCACGACTCAGAACAACTAGCACCACGTCTCAAAACACTAGAACCACGTCCAAAAACGTCCACATCTAGACATGTGAATTTAAACTAATTTTTTCACAAAACATCTCAACTCGTCTCAGAAAAACTAGAACCACGTCCAAAAACGTCTACATCAATTCATGTGAATTTAAACTGATTTTTTTCACAAAGACAGTCTACCACGACTCAGAACAACAAGCACCACGTCTCAAAACACTCGAACCACGTCCAAAAACGTCTGTATCCGGACATGTGAATTTAAACTAATTTTTTCACAAAATATCTGAACTCGTATCAGAAAAACAAGAACCACGTCCAAAAACTTATACATCCATTCATGTGATTTTAAACTAATTTTTTTCACAAAGACAGTCTACCACGTCTCAGAACAACAAGCACCACGTCTCAAAACACTAGAACCACGTCCAAAAATGTCCACATCTAGACATGTGAATTTAAACTGATTTTTTCACAAAACATCTCAACTCATCTCAGAAAGACTAGAACCACCTCCAAAAATGTCTACATCCATTCATGTGAATTTAAACTGATGTTTTTTCACTAAGAGAGTCCACCACGTCTCAGAACAACTTGCAACACATCTCAAAACACTAGAACCACGTCCAAAAATGTCTACGTCAATGCATGTGAATTTAAACTGATTTTTTCACTAAACATCTCAACTCGTCTCCGAACAACTAGCACCACGTCCAAAAATTTCTACATCCATTCATGTGAATTTAAACTGATTTTTTTCACAAAGACAGTCTACCACATCTCAGAACAGCTAGTACCACGTCCCAAACAACTAGCGCCACGTCTAAAAATGTCTACATCCAGACATGTGAATTGAAATGATTTTTTCACAAAACATCTCAACTCATCTCAGAACAACTAGCACCACGTCAAAAAACGTCTGTGGTGGACCGAAATGTGCATAATCTCTTATCTAAGGTTTTTATAAGATAAAACAAATAAAACGGCTATATAATTCTTAGAAATGATCATGATCTCATGTCTGAGAGTTTTAATGAGATAAAATAAATAAAATGACCATTAAACTCTTAGAAATGTACTTGATCTCTGATCGAAGAGTTTTGTGGAGATAAAACAATTAAAATGACCATATAACTCTTTGAAATGTTCATGATCTTGTAAGTAGGTGTCGTAATAAGATAAAATAAATAAAATGACCATACAACTCTTAGAAATAGTTTTTTGCAGAAATTATACCCTGTACCATGCTTGTGAATTTAACCAGATTTTTTTCACAAAGACAGTCCACCACGTCTCAGAACAACTAGCACCAAGTCTCAAAACACTAGAACCACGTCCAAAAATGTCTACATCCATGCAAGTGAATTTAAACTGATTTTTCCACAAAACATCTCAACTCGTCTCAGAACAACTAGAACCACATCCAAAAACGTCTATATCCATTCGAATTTAAAATGATTTTTTTCACAAAGACAGTATACCACGTCTGAGAACAACTAGCACCACGTCCAAAAACATCTACATCCATACATGTGAATTTAAACTAATTTTTTCAGAAAACATCTCAACTCGTCTCAGAACAACTAGCACCACGTCCAAAAACGTCTACATCCATTCATGTGAATTTAAACTGATTTTTTCACAAAGACAGTCTACCACGTGTCAAACAACTAGAACCACGTCTCAAAACACTAGAACTTTGTCCAAAAACGTACACATCCATACATTTGAATTTAAACTGATTTTTTCACAAAACATCTCAACTCGTCTAAGAACAACTAGAACCACGTCCAAAAACGTCTACATCCATTCATGTTTGGTTAAACTGATTTTTTTCACAAAGACAGTATACCACATCTCATAACAACTAGCACCACGTCTCAAAACACTAGAACCACGTGCAAAAACGTCTACATCCATACATGTAAATTTAAACTGATTTTTTTCACAAAGACAGTCCACCACATCTCAGAATAACCAGCACTATGTCAAAAACAACTAGCACAACGTATACATCCAAACAAGTGAATTTTAGCTGAATTTTTCACAGAACATAGTCTACCACGTCTCGCTACGTCCAAAATAAATAGCACCACGTCCAAAAATTTCTGTATCCATGCATGTGAATTTAAACTGATTTTTTCACAGAACATAGTCTTCTATGTCTAGATATGTCGAAAATAACTAGCACCACGTCCAAAAACGTCTATATCAATGAATGTGAATTTAAAATGATTTTTTTCACAAAGATAGTCCACCACGTCTCAGAACAACTAGCACTACGTCAAAAACAACTATAACTACGTATACATCCAAACATGTGAATTTTAGCTGAATTTTCAACAGAACATAGTCTATCACGTCTCGCTACGTCCAAAACAACTAGCACCACGTCCAATAGCGTCTATATCCATGCATGTGAATTTAAACTGATTTTTTTCACAAAGATAGTCCACCACGTCTCAGAACAACTAGCATTACGTCAAAAATAAGTATCACTACATATACATCAAAACGTGTGAATTTTAGCTGAATTTTTCAAAGAACATAGTCTACCACGTTTCGCTACGTCCAAAACAACTAGCATCACGTCCAGCTACGTCTAGCTACGTCCTCAAGTTTCGAATTTATAACATCCAAATTTCGTTAATTTAATTAATTAGAGTTATTAGTTTTTAATTACCTCTTATTTCGGAATATTAGAATCTAAATTATCCAAAATTTGGATTTTAAGAATCCGAGAGGCACCTATATGTCCACATTTTCAAATTTTCAATCTTTTCAGTCCACACTTTTTTTAAACCGCCTTTTGGTAAAAAATTCCTCTTACTTCCATCTTTGACAAATAATCCCCTACAGTATTTCCTTCTTGAAAAATATGCATAATAGAGATAACAAGTTCCAACATCATAGCCCTTAACTCTATCAAAATATCAAGATGCTGCCTAACATAAAACTCCTTGAGCATCTTAGTTACCATCAAATTATCTATCAGAACTTCAGTTCCCCTCAAGCCTAAAGCATTACAAAACTTCAGTCTCACTGACGAGCCGAGTATCGAGCAGACCAAAAACAGGTTCGGTAGGCTCGTGAGCCTACCATGTCTCAGACAACTACTACCACGTCACACTAGAACCACTTCCAAAAAAGTCTACATCCAGACATGTGAATTTAAACTGATTTTTTCACAAAACGTCTCAACTCGTCTTAGAACAACTAGAATCACTTCCAAAAACGTCTACATCCATTCATGTGAATTTAAACTGATTTTTTTCACAAAGACAGTCTACCACGACTCAGAACAACTAGCACCACGTATCAAAACACTAGAACCACGTCCAAAAACGTCCACATCTAGACATGTGAATTTAAACTAATTTTTTCACAAAACATCTCAACTCGTCTCAGAAAAACTAGAACCACGTCCAAAAACGTCTACATCAATTCATGTGAATTTAAACTGATTTTTTTCACAAAGACAGTCTACCACGACTCAGAACAACAAGCACCACGTCTCAAAACACTCGAACCACGTCCAAAAACGTCTGCATCCAGACATGTGAATTTAAACTAATTTTTTCACAAAATATCCGAACTCGTATCAGAAAAACTAGAACCACGTCCAAAAACTTATACATCCATTCATGTGATTTTAAACTAATTTTTTTCACAAAGGCAGTCTACCACGTCTCAGAACAACAAGCACCACGTCTCAAAACACTAGAACCACGTCCAAAAATGTCCACATCTAGACATGTGAATTTAAACTGATTTTTTCACAAAACATCTCAACTCGTCTCAGAAAGACTAGAACCACCTCCAAAAACGTCTACATCCATTCATGTGAATTTAAACTGATGTTTTTTCACTAAGAGAGTCCACCACGTCTCAGAACAACTTGCAACACATCTCAAAACACTAGAACCACGTCCAAAAATGTCTACGTCAATGCATGTGAATTTAAACTGATTTTTTCACTAAACATCTCAACTCGTCTCCGAACAACTAGCACCACGTCCAAAAATTTCTACATCCATTAATGTGAATTTAAACTGATTTTTTTCACAAAGACAGTCTACCACATCTCAGAACAGCTAGTACCACGTCCCAAACAACTAGCGCCACGTCCAAAAATGTCTACATCCAGACATGTGAATTGAAATGATTTTTTCACAAAACATCTCAACTCATCTCAGAACAACTAGCACCCCGTCCAAAAACGTCCGTGGTGGACCGAAATGTGCATAATCTCTTATCTAAGGTTTTTATAAGATAAAACAAATAAAACGGCTATACAATTCTTAGAAATGATCATGATCTCATGTCTGAGAGTTTTAATGAGATAAAATAAATAAAATGACCATTAAACTCTTAGAAATGTACTTGATCTCTGATCTAAGAGTTTTGTGGAGATAAAACAATTAAAATGACCATATAACTCTTTGAAATGTTCATGATCTTGTAAGTAGGTGTCGTAATAAGATAAAATAAATAAAATGACCATACAACTCTTAGAAATAGTTTTTTGCAGAAACTATACCCTGTACCATGCGTGTGAATTTAACCTGATTTTTTTCACAAAAACAGTCAACCACGTCTCAGAACAACTAGCACCACGTCTCAAAACACTAGAACCACGTCCAAAAATGTCTACATCCATGCAAGTGAATTTAAACTGATTTTTCCACAAAACATCTCAACTCGTCTCAGAACAACTAGAACCACATCCAAAAACGTCTATATCCATTCGAATTTAAAATGATTTTTTTCACAAAAACAGTATACCACGTCTCAGAACAACTAGCACCACGTCCAAAAACATCTGCATCCATACATGTGAATTTAAACTAATTTTTTCACAAAACATCTCAACTCGTCTCTGAACAACTAGCACCACGTCCAAAAACGTCTACATCCATCCATGTGAATTTAAACCGATTTTTTCACAAAGACAGTCTACCACGTGTCAAACAACTAGCACCACGTCTCAAAACACTAGAGCCTTGTCCAAAAACGTCCACATCCAGACATGTGAATTTAAACTGATTTTTTCACAAAACATCTTAACTCGTCTAAGAACAACTAGAACCACGTCCAAAAACGTCTACATCCATTAATGTTTGGTTAAAATGATTTTTTTCACAAAGACAGTATACCACATCTCATAACAACTAGCACCACGTCTCAAAACACTAGAACCACGAGCAAAAATGTCTACATCCATACATCTGAATTTAAACTGATTTTTTCACAAAACATCTCAACTCGTCTCAGAACAACTAGCACCACGTCCAAAAACGTCTACATCCATTCATGTGAATTTAAACTGATTTTTTCACAAAGACAGTCTACCACGTCTCAAAACAACTAGCACCACGTCTCAAACAACTAGCACCACGTCCAATAACGTCTATATCCAGACATGTGAATTTAAACTGATTTTTTCACAAAACATCTCACCTCGTCTCAGAACAACTAGCACCATGTCCGAAAACGTCTACATCCATGCGTGTGAATTTAAACTGATTTTTTTCACAAAGACAGTATACCACGTCTCAAACAACTAGCACCACGTCTCAAACAACTAGCTCTACGTCTCAACCGAGTCATGATCCGAGCTCGAGCACTGAACAAGGGAACTCGCCGAGCTCGAGCTGGAGCTCCATTTCTCTTTACCGAGCAGAGCACGAACGGGCCCTTCTTGGGCTCGACTCAACTCGATTACACCCCTAGTCCAGAGACCCATCAATCGAGTCAACCTAACCTGCAAATTTAATTCATTAGGTTGGGTTAAAGGGGTTATTGGGCAAACGGGTCAAAAATCATAGCACTCGTCACATATATTCAGTGATGACCCGTGGTGGATTGTCTGTTGTAGTAAAGGAAATGGGGGCACCCAATTCAAATCCTCTCGTTTTTTTTTTTTTTTTCCAATTCCTTTTCGTTTTTTTTTTTAATTCATCATCATCTTTTTCTTTTTTCATAAAATAAAATTCTTACTGTCAAACTCGAACAAATTTGTCAATGACTGCCATTTACACTGAATAACAGCAATTTTTTAGGTTTTACCATGAATTTCGGCAGCTTGCTCAACACTTTCCTAAAAGTTTACTTAAAATAATTTTAGAAAAATCATTCTATTTGTGGTAATTTTTAATATTAGAATTTTTTTATTAGAGTTTAATTTTTTCAAATAACAATGTAAACGATTTAAAATATAAATGATTTGAGAAATTTTATATTTATACCTTTTTTTACTATTTATAATCTAAAGTAATTAAAACCAAAGAAATAAATATGTAATTCAATATGAATAAAATAAAAAATAAATTTATATTGAAATAATAAACGAAGACAAAAATAAAATATGTTAAATGAGTCTATCCAGTTCAAAACAAATTATAGTAATTTGATGGAGTAAATAACAAATTAATTTATATATTAAAAATAAATAAATATTAAATAGGTCCATCTAGCTCGACCCAGTTCAAAATGAATTGTTGTATTCAAACCAAACATATAAAAAAATTTTAATAATGGATCGACCCAACTCGTACTAGATCGACCCAATTAAAAAACGTATTGTCATGGGTTGTCGTAATCCAAATTTTTGACCGGAAAAATCCCCGAAAAGAAAATGTGGACAGAAAAATAGAAAATTAGATTTGTGGATGGAAAGAAAGTTTTCGGTTTTTGGAAATCCAAAATTAAGAGAATTCAGATTTTCAAAATCCGAAAACATGTATAATGAATAATTAATTAGGACGTAATTAGGTTAATGAAAAAATTAATGAAACTCGAATTTACAAAATCCAAAATTAAAAAAATCGATAATTTAAAAAAGAATTTTATTTAAATTGAATAATATTTAAAAAAGATTCGGATTTACAAAATCCGAAAACATAGTACAATTGGATTTTGTAAATTCAAATTTAATAAATCCGGAATTGCAAACTTTGGATTTACAAAATCTGAATTTTAGTTAAACATTTTAAAAAAAATTAATACATGTAAAAAAAGAAAGAAATTGATTTCACCTATTAGCAACAATGAAATAATAAATTCCAAATGTCAAAAAATTGGCAAATTATATGGTACTATTATAGTAGTCCCATGCGATTGTACTTGGCGCAGTTTTTGTGTAGGGAACGGGTTTCAATTAGTGATTCCCACATTTTTTAATTAGTGAGTCAGTTTGTTCAGATTTATTTTCCTCACGCGCGCGGTGATTTTTCAGCTGGACAGTTCCTATATAAGGCCTGTTTTTTCGTTTTCAAATACTACATTCATGCAATTTACCAAATTTCGTCTATTGCTCTATTTTTTTTATTTCTACTGGTTTTTTGCTTTCCAATTGTTTAGAATGGAGATTTTTTATCGAGTTAGTAATTTTGATTGATCGGATTGTAGGTATGTTGTTGTTTTTCTTGTTTTTTGTTTCTGAAGATATATGTTATTCGTTTATTTTGTGATATTTTGCTTTGTCGATAATTTTTCTTTTAGAAAATCGATCAGTTGATGATTTGTTAGAAGCGATTGTAATGTGTTGAACGGAGAAGTTATTTTCGATTTGTTTTATGATATTGCGATGATTTTTTATTTTATAATTTGTAGATACAATAGAACCTGAATACCTATTCTATTTTTTTTTTTTTTGGCCTTGTAGTGAATTTTTGTGAAGGAGATGATAATCCATCGGATGAGATTTCTGTTTTGAAATATGTTGTTGTTTTTTATGAAGGAGAAAGATTATCTGCCCGAGCCTAGCCAGAAACTCACTTTCGTGCTACGCATTCCAGAATTGGAATCTCTGGTCAGGCCTAGACGCTAGCACAATCGCTATTCCAACCCTTGCTTGAAATAACATTGCGCAGGATCTTGGTATATACTTATTCGATTTATCACGCAACAAATAAATTCTAATTAAAAGTGGAAGAATAAGAATTACCAATTGAAGCATTTACTCACGTGATTCTCTTGTTTGCCTCAACACTTTGTTCGTATGTTGTGTGGGCAACAATTCAATGAACAATTGATCAGCTAATCACCACAATCCACTTGCCGGAAAAATTTCAGCAACACTGCACCTGGCACGTACAATCCACATGCCGCCTGAAAAGAGAGAAAGCTTCACACGCTGCTGCCAAAATTTGGAAAAAATTGGCCAGCTAAGAAGCTTGGGAAATCCGATTTTAGAGAGAGAATTTTTCTCTCTATGATTTTCTCTCTCTAAGTTTTCTTGTCTTCAAAACTTATGAATTGTATATATTGTGTAATAGCTAATCCCTTGTCTATGTATAGATATATAAGAGAGACCCCAAGTTGGTTTAGGATTGGCCTTCCTACTGGGTTTCTGTTTCCTCCAATCCTGTTCCTGGACTGATACACATCTAACTGATACAGGGATTCATTTATCCCAATCCAGTTCCTAGTATGATTCACAACCAACTGATACAGGGATCCACTTATCCTCAATCCAGTTCCTAGTATGATTCACAACCAACTGACACAAGGATTAATTAATTACTTAATTAATTAAATCTACCTTTGTCAATAACCTAATACATAATTAATCGTACCACAAACGGATTAATTATGGCACTACCATCCTACACCAGAATTGCTTCCGGAACAACTTAATTAATTTATTCTTAATCTTCCCACATCAAAAATATAGTGCTCATTAATTTATTAATTTACAGATAAATTAATTAATTAACTTCTTTAATTCCGAGACTAGTACCACTCGACCTTTTTACTATAACGGACATAAGTCCACCAGCTGGGTTTAGTATAATAAACATAACGAGCTCATCTCGGGAGCACCATCACCCCGGACGCACTGGTACATAGTTTCCTTTTGACAAGTAGCAGCACACCAAGCAACTAAACACGCGCACCCAACCTACCGAGACTATTGGCCACAATTGACCTCACCCATTGGCAGATCAAAGTACACTATGTCTAATCCTCATACCCGCTCAAGTCTAGTGATTAAAAGATAGAATACTAAGAACGATTTGTCTATTAAATCAGTACAAGCCAAATCATTCTAAATGGTCAAGTTCAATACGCCCCGAGCATATCTGTATGATTCAATCAGTTTAGACAAACCAATTATCTGAATCATATAATAACCTAAACTGACAGTTTGTCCAAAGCTGTATCGGTTATGAACCTCATTTATATATTATATATTTTAACCAATGATGAGATTCACTGTGTCACACAAGACACATCATCATCTAACTACATAATATAAATGGACAAATAATGCACATCAAAATATAACCAAAACATTAATCGATATATTAACTGGGAAAATGTACAATACAAGCATAGTTTATGTATTCAACTCCAACAATCTTCCACTAATACTTAAGTTGGGCTTTAAGTATACATCTACATTCAACTCCTATACACTCTGCTACTATATATCTAGAAAAACTATCATGACTCTCCTAAGTATCTGATTCCCATGCCCTCAACGTGAGCCTCAAAGACTTTTGAAGTCAATGTCTTCATGAACGGATCTGCAAGGTTATCCTTTGATGCTATCTTAGTCATGACCACGTCTTTCCTCTTTACAATATCTCATGTCAGGTGGTACTTACGCTGTACATGTTTACTCTTCTTGTGGGCTCATGGTTCCTTCGTGTTTGCTACTGCACCGTTGTTATCACAATACACCGTGATAGACTTCTGCAAACCAGGAATCACATCTAAGTCCTCTAGGAAGTTCTTGAGCCATACTGCTTCCTTTGCTACCTCTGATGCGGTAACATATTCAGCCTCCATGGTAGAGTCCGCCACGCATTCTTTCTTGACACTCCGTCATACAATGGCTTCACCTCCCGGAGTAAACATATACCCTGAGGTAGACTTGCTCTTGTCCCTGTCGCCTTAGAAATCAGAATCTGTGTAACCTCGGGGTACCAGCTCAGGCGTCCGATAGACCAACAATTGGTCTCTCGTTCTGCGCAAATACTTGAAAATGCATTTTACTACCTCCCAATGAGCTTTCCTGGGTTTACTCTGATATCTGCTTACAATGCCAACGGCATAACAGATATCAGGCCTCGTACACAACATGGCATATATGAGACTTCCTACTACTAAAGCATAAGGAACTGTCATCATGACCTCTATCTCCTCAACAATCTTGGGAGACTGTTCTTTAGATAGATGTACACCGTGCCTGAAAGGTAGAAAACCTTTCTTGGAGTTCTGCATGTTAAAACGGGCCAGAATTGTATCTATGTATGAAACTAGGGAGAGCGTTTATGAACGTTTCCTATGATCTCAAATTATCTTGATCCCAAGGATATGTCCCACTTCCCCTAAGTCCTTCATATCAAACTGCTTGGACAACCATGCCTTTACGTCTGATAACACTTTTTTGTTGTTTCCAATCAATAGAATGTCATCTACGTAAAGCACAAGAAACACCACAGAGTTTCCATCACTTCTGCGGTACCCACATTGCTCATCTGAACACTGAGTAAATCCGTATGACTGAATTACCTCATCAAATCGGATGTTCCAAGATCTGGAAGCATGCTTAAGTCCGTAAATGGACTTCTTAAGCCTACAAACCTTATGCTTTTGGCCTTTTTCAACCAATCCCTTTAGTTGCTGCATGAAGATGGTTTCCTCAAGACTTCCGTTAAGGAAAGCTGTCTTGACATCCATCTGCCATATCTCATAATCTAAATGATCAGCTATGGCCAAGAGAATCCGAATCGACTTAGGCATGGCTACCTGGCAGAAGGTTTTCTCATAATCGACTCCCTATTTCTGAGTATACCCCTTCGCCACCAGCCTAGCTTTAAAGGTTTCCACCTTTTTGTCAGGTCATCTTTTACATTTGTAGACCCACTTGCATACAATGGGTTTAAACCCATTAGGCAGTTCTACAAGCTCCCATACTTGATTGTGGCCATTGACCCCATCTCGGATATCATTGCCTTATGCCAAGATTATACATCTTTATCTTGGAGAGCCTCATTGTGGTTTACTTGGTCAGTCTCAGGTGCGCCTGAGACTAGGTCTGAGGCCTCTCCCACGCCAATGAACATGTCTGTCTATCTCACAACCCTCCCATCACAATGAGGCACCACCTGTGTAGGCGCATCATCTGTGATATCATTTCCAGTGTGTGGTGTATCGACTTGTGGTGGTGCATTAGGATTATCAGTTTGTCTCCTAAGCTCTTTTAGTACTATCTTACTCTTGGGCTTGTGATCTAGGATATAGTCTTCCTTCAAAAATCTAGCGTTGGTACTAACCACCACCTTCTGATCTTTAGGACTATAAAACAGACCACCTTTCGTTCCCCTAGGATATCCTACAATAGCATTAATTCTGTTTTTGCATCTAACTTAGCCGTATCTGCCTTAAGCACATGTGCTGGGCAATCCCAAACTCTGAGATGTCTTAGACTAGGCTTTCGCCCGTTCCACTACTCTACTGGGTTGAAGGCACAGTTTTAGATGGTACAAGATTAAGAATATACATCGCTGTTTCTAAGGCATATCGCCAGAACGAGCTCGGTAAATCACTATAGCTCATTATCGACCTAACCATTTCCATGAGAGTTCGATTCCTTCTTTCTGCTACGTCGTTCTGCTGTGGTGTGCCAGGTGTAGACAACTGAGACTGAATTCTAACCTCACTGAGGTATTCTCGAAATTTGTTGGACATGTACTCCCTACCACGATCTGATTGCAGTATCTTGATACCCTTACCATGATGCTTCTCAATATCTGCCCGAAACTCTTTGAACTTGCCAAAGCACTAGGGCTTGTAACGCATTAGGTAAATGTACCCGTACCTTGAGTAATCATCCGTGAACATCACGAAATACTCAAACCCACCTCGTGCTTGGACCATCATTTGTCCACACAAGTATGAATGAATCAATTCTAATACTTTTTTGGCTCTATAACCTTTAGCTTTAAAAGGTCTCTTGGTCATTTTACCTTCCAAGCAAGATTCGCAGGTTGAATAATTGTCAATCTCTAATGAACCTAACGGTCCAACTTTGACCAACCTCTGAATCTTACTAAGGTTTATATGACCTAGCCTGAGATGCCAAAGATGTTGGATTGTGTTTAGGCATTTAATTCTAAATTAAATAGCGGAATTCCTAAACACTAAGGATTCGGGTCTTACCCTCGACGCGTAATCGGTTGTGCAGTCGCCTGGATCCTTTGGGAAGATTGCGTTCACCACCAAAGAAGAATTCACGTGAATTGCCTCTACGTTCTTGCACTGGAGTTCTCTCAGAACCGGTGCTAGCCCCAAAATTTGCCTGTTTTAAGAGAAAACGTTTTTCTCTGGGAAGAATAGTTTTTTTTTTTTTTTTTTGAAGAGCGTCTGTTCCTAAGTCTGATAGTCAGTTGTTTTTTCAAAAAACTTTAAACGTCTATTTAAAACTGAGTTTGTTAAAACCTTTTTAACAGACTCCAGATACTTCTCTGATTTGAGAAGTATCTGTTTTAATTAATAATAAATAATAATTAATAATAATTAATTAATTATTTACTGATTTGGGTTTAACCAACACCATGGATCAACCCATTGATCCATGGATCAGGCTGATGGGTCAAGAACCATAATTCACAATTCGGTCCCTTGATTTATCAGCTCAACTCAATTCTTCCCAGGTAATTAATTAACTTTTAATTAATACCATAAAACTCTTTAATAATATTTAATTAAACCATTTAATTAAATATTATCTATTTAAGCATAACTCTTATACTTGTTACAGGCAATTTAATTAATTCTGAATCATCGAACTCACTTATGTGCGATCCTGTAGGCCCATTCCAAATTGACAATGAATAAATTAATCTCATTAATTAATCCATAAATCATTAGTGGTCTCTAGCAAGACATAATGACTACACAATTCAGAATGGAGGGTCGAATGGTGATTCAACACAACCTTCCGAGTATACTACGTAATGTCCTCTACACTGATATCCAGTTTAGCATAAGGCATGGAACCAATCATCTTTATATAGCTAAACGTTTTACTTGATCTCTTAGTGATACTGAACTTAATCAAGTAAACGATAACCCTTATCATTTCTTGGGCACGGCCATGCACTTCTAAGTTCACTATCAAGCGGCCAAGATATCATCTCTCATTTAAGAGAGACTTGTAGTCCCATCACTTCACCTACATACCTTAGCGTGACTCATAGTGTACCCAATCATACCTGTACTTGAAAACCTGTTACGGTCCCGTTAGGCATATGTCAAAGCACACTCTAATTCACCTAAGACTATGCAGTGATTTCTGGTCTAAGGATTCTCGTACGAGTACTACTCAAAATAATCACTCATGATCTAAAAGTCCATGGAGTGTTTATTTTTGGCGGATCGATTTCATGAAATTCAATATGCACAAGAATATAATTTCATGAAATTAACTCATCAGATAAATAATCAATCAAACTACAGATGTCTTATTTACATAAATAACCCTCAAAGTTTATTTACATAAATAGCCCTCAAAAGGGCACATACACCAATAATCTCCCACTTGCCCGTTGAAGGGCTATGTCCTAAACTGTTTAAGACCAAGCTCTATTACATGTCTATCAAACTTTGACTGTGGTAGAGCTTTTGTGAGAGGATCTGCTACATTGTCGTCTGACCCTATTTTGCATACTTTCACATCTGCTCGATCAATGATCTCTCGGATGAGGTGAAACCTTCTGAGTATATGTTTGGTTTTCTGGTGTGACCGAGGCTCCTCAGCTTATGCGATGGCCCCGTTATTGTCACAGAAAAGTTCTCAACCAAACAGCTTCCTTTGCAGCATCTGATGCAGCAATGTACTCAGACTCTGTTGTAGAATCGACTGTTGTATCTTGCTTTGAGCTTTTCCAACTTATTGCACCGCCATTCAGACTAAACACGTAGCCTGATTGTGACTTTATGTCATCTTGATCTGTTTGGAAAGCAGCATCAGCGTAACCTTGTACAATGAGCTGTTCTTGTCCTCCATACACTAGCATTAATCCTTTAGTTCTTCGTAAGTACTTTAGGATTGCTTTGACTGCAGTCCAATGATCTGTTCCTGGATCTTGTTGGTATCTGCTAGTTATGCTCAGTGCATGTGCGACATCTGGGTGGGTACATAACATGGCATACATGATAGATCCTATTGCCGAAGCATTTGGTACTCTACTCATTGTATCCCTCTCATCTCTCGTTGAAGGACCTTGGTTCTTCTTCAAGAGAAGGCCATGTCTAAATGGTACCTTACCATTTTTAGAGTTAGACATATTGAATCTTTTCAATATCTTGTCTATGTACCCTTCTTGACTTAGTCCTAGAAGCCTTTTTGACCTATCTCTATAGATCCTGATACCTAGTATCATTTCGGCTTCTCCTAAGTCTTTCATAGAAAATACAGTCCCCAACCATTGTTTGATGTCTTTCATCATGGGAATGTCATTTCCTATGAGTAGGATGTCGTCCACATATAGGACAAGGAAAACTATCTTGCTCCCACTAACCTTCTTGTAAACACAAGGCTCATCTTCGTTCTTTATGAAGCCGTAACCTTTTACAGCCTCGTCAAAACGAAGATTCCAACTCCGAGATGCTTGCTTTAGTCCGTAGATGGACCTCTGAAGCATGCATACACGATTTGGATGCTCTTGATCGATGTATCCCTCGGGTTGTTTCATATGAACATCCTCGAGTAGGTTTCCATTCAGGAAAGCCGTCTTAACATCCATCTGCCATATCTCATAGTCATAATATGCAGCTATGGCGAGCATAGTCCGAATGGACTTGAGCATCACGATAGGGGAGAAGGTTTCATCATAGTCTATACCATGAGTCATGCATTGAATATCCCGCCAGGTTTCAACTTGAAAATCCACTTGCAATCGACAACCTTTGCCTGAACAGGAGGATCAATCAAAGTCCAAACTTTATTGTCCCTCATGGATTGCATTTCAGATTCCATTGCTTGTAGCCATTTATCTGAATATGGACTTTCTAAAACCTGTTTGTAGTTCATGGGCTCATTAGAGTCCACCAAGATCAAATCTTGATCGTCAGTCACGAGAAATCCGTATCTCTTGGGTTCATGACGAGATCTACTAGACCTTCTAGGTTCTCGTGTTGTTGACTCAGGCTGCTCATCTTCATGAGTTCCCATGTCAACTTCCATCTCAATTTCTGTAGATCGTTCTACATTCTCTTGTGGTTCTGGAACTTCTCCGAGTTCTATTCTACTCCCACTATCTTTCTTGTAGAGAAAATCTTTCTCTAAGAAAGTGGCTCCTCGAGCAACAAACACTTTGTTCTCAGTTGGATTGTAGAATTGATATCCTTTAGTTTCCTTAGGATATCCCACAAACAGGCATTTGTCAGTTTTAGGTTCAAGCTTATTACTTTGTAAACGCTTTACATGAGCTTGACAACCCCAAACTCGTAGATATGACATATAGGGTTTTTGACCCGTCCACATCTCATATGGAGTCTTATCTACTGCCTTAGATGGAATACGATTTAGTAAGTAGGCAGCTGAAAGGAGCGCATAACCCCAAAAGGACATAGGGAGAGTCGCTTGGCCCATCATAGATCGAACCATATCTAATAAGGTCTGATTCCTTCTCTCGGATACACCATTCCATTGAGGTGTTCCTGGTGAAGTCAGTTGTGAAACAATTCCACACTGTTTTAGATAGCCATCGAACTCATCACTAAGGTATTCACCTCCCCAATCGGAGCGAATAGCCTTAATCCTTCTATCTAACTGATTTTCTACTTCGTTTTTAAACTCTTTGAACTTTTCAAAAGTTTCATTTTTATACCTCATTAAGTAGACATAACCATATCTACTATAGTCATCGGTAAAAGTCACGAAGTATTCAAATCCACCTCTGGCTTGTGTGCTCATCGGTCCACATACATCTGTATGTATTAGAGCCAATAGCTCACTAGTCCTCTCGCATTTCTTGCTGAAAGGACTCTTCGTCATTTTGCCTTGCAAACAGGGTTCACATGTGTCATAAGATTCAAAATCAAATGACCCAAGAACTCCATCCTTATGAAGTCTTTGAACTCGCTTCTCATTTGCATGGCCTAGACGGGCCACAGATATGTTGGACTTAAATCAGATTAAATTAATTTGGCTTTCTTTTCAATGTTATAAATCGGTTTCTCTTGGGTCAAATCCAAGATATATAGGCCATTGCACAAATTTGCAACTCCGTATAAAACATCTTTTTGATATAAAGACAACAATTTATTACCAATAATAAAACGAAATCCTTTAATATCCAAACAAGAGATTGAAATAATATTCCTACTCATAGTAGGCACATAATAACAATTCTCTAATACAATGTTTAAACCGGAAGGCAAAGACAAAATGTAATCTCCAACTTCAACGGCTGCAACTCTTGCCCCGTTGCCTACTCGGAGATCTACTTCGCCTTTCTTTGTCATCCTTTTATTGCTCAGTCCCTGCACATCAGTACAAATGTGAGCCCCACATCCGGTATCTAATACCCATGAGGTGGACATAGAAAGATTAATTTCAATAACAAAGATACCTGAAGCCGAAGGATTCTGTTTCTTCTCTTCAAAAAACAGCTTGCAGTTTCTTCTCCAATGCCCCTTCTGATTGCAATGGAAACATACTGCGTCCTTCTGAGCATTTTTCTTAGCAGGAGGAGTTTGAGGCTGAGCCTTAGGAGCAGTCTTACTGCGAGGCTTCTTGTTTTCAGCAACTTTTGCCTTGCCTTTAAACTTTCTCTTGTTGCCCTTACCTTTTTCCACAACAAGTACTGGCGTTGCCTTCCGAAGGGTCTGCCCAGTATTTTTAAGCATTCCATGGAGCTCAGGAATCGTCCTCTCCATGTTATGCATGTTGTAGTTCACCACAAAGTCATTGTAATCATCAGGCAAAGAAGCCAAGATGATGTCAATGGCTAACTCTCTAGAAAGAGGTGCATTTAATCTCTAGGGTATCAATATACCCCTTCATCTTGATCAAATACATGCTTACTGACGAACCCTTCGCCATCTTGCACGAGATTAATGCTTTTATCGTACCGAACCTTTCGTTACGGGCTTGTTCACGGAACATTTCCGTTAGTGACACATAAATTTGGAACACTTCCGAATTCATGAATTGTTTCTGAAGCTCGCCGGACATAGTCGCGAGCATCAGACATGTCACGTCATCAGAATCGCTTTTCAGCTTTTCCCATGCTTGTTGAACCGCAGCCGTAGCATTTACTGGTGGTTCAGGTAAAGCAGCGTCTAAGATATTTAGCTTCCTTTCTTGTTTGAGAACGATTCTCAAGTTTCTTTCCCAATCTAAGAAGTTTGGACCAACAAGCTTTTCTTTGTCCAAAATGCTTCTTAGAGTGAGATTAGATGTATTAGTGATAGTAGATGCCATTTCTACAAAAGAAAATGCAAAATATTAGAATGAGTTTTAAAATATTTTCCACAATAGCCAAAATTGAAATCCCAACCAATTTTGTGTTGGTGCTAGATTGTGGGCCGAAAATCCACAAAGAATCAACCCCAGTCTTGCTTTGGCAAGTATCGTAGGGATTGGGCTCTTTTGGTAGGCAACGTTCAAATCACATCCCTATGTAATTTAACGATTTCCAATTGCATCACTATGCAACTTTTCGGTGATAGGATGAACATTCCAAATGTTTGACACCATCCTATCTTTGCAAAATTAATCCCTAGTCAACTTATCGGGTCAAGCTAGGATTAATTTTCCCAAGTTAAACCATCCCTCAAGGCATCACATCAATAGACACCCACACAGTTTTTCCACAACAAGTGGTAGTGATAAAGTTGAGCATCTAATACCCAAACAGTTTTTCCACTTATTAATGGTAGTGATAAAGTTGGGCACTATTATGTAACAACCCGCCGCACGAAGAAAACCTGAGGCCCTTGGGCTCTCCAAGTCCACCAGACGTTCAACGCTCAAGCGGGCCCTCAAGTATGGAAGCAAAATATTGGGTTTTTGGGATTTAAGTTTGATCGGCTTAACATGCATTTTCGTTTTCATTCATTCACAAAACATAAAATTGCGGAAATGCGATGAATTGGGCTCTAATATTTTCATTCATTCATTTTTTTTAGGGAAAAAAAAAAAAAAACTCTTTTGGGCCTCCATTTGGGCTTCCATTCCTTGGCTCCACCATGGACTTCTTTGGAACCTCCTTTTGGGCCTAACTATTACATAATTATTTAATTGGCACGCAGGCCCAATTTCAAACTGGCTCGCAGGCCCAAAATTTAAATAATAAATTTTAAGCCCAATTCATGCATAGAAAAACACATAAATGCATATGCTTCATACAAGCCAATTTTATCAAGCCGAATCATTTAATTAAGGATTGTGTAACTCTTACACTATTAAAATTGATCGTGTCATGATCAATTTTAATCAATCCCATATTCATTCATTTTAATCGAATGATGCATGGTCATACCAATAATGTGTGCAATTATTTAAACATTTTAAATAAATAACACATTATTTTGAAAATGAATAAATAAATAAAACATAATAATTAATTAACTAATCTTATTAATTAATTAATTATTTATTTATTCATTTAATTATATAATTTTATTAAGATAATCTTCCTAATTTTAAAATTGAAATATTTCTAATTATCCTAATCTCATTAAGATAATTATTCAAAATTTTAAATTTTAAAATATAAGAATTAAATCTAAATCTAATCCTATCTTATCTTAATTTGAAATCTGATAATATCTTTTAATTTATCCTAAATCATAAATTAAAATTTTATCAAATTTTAAAATTCAGAAATTTAAGTTTTTCTGAAAATTTTGGGGCAAATCTATAATTTACAAAAAAACTCGGGCTAGGGTTTTAAGGATTAAAACTGCTGGGGTTGTTTTTGCAAATTTTAAAACAATTTTTAAAACTTTGGCATTTTTGGGATTTTGGAGTGCGGCGGGGGCAAACTGGTCATTTCAGCCCAATTAGGGCACCAGCCCCCCGCCGCCTCCTTCTTCTTTCCCGATTTGCTGCCGGGGTCGCTGCTCGGGTTTTTTCGGCGAACACTTCGCCTTTTCCGGCGCTGATCACAGCGCCGGACGTCGTCTCTTTGCTCCGGTTCGACCCTGATCAAATTGAGGCCCACTTCGGCAGTTCATCGACCGACGAAACCCGCGACCAGCCTTCGAAAACTCCGTCGGCGTGATTTCCGTCATTTCGTTTCCCCGCCCCCGGCGCGAGGAACATTTCCCCGGCCCTCGACGGTGGTCTTCCCAACCGACATCAAATGCCGATCGAAGGAAGACCAGTAGCGATTTGGAGAAGAAGTATCTCGTTCTCCGCCCGTCATCGTCGAACCCAGCGGCCGCTTCGATAAAACCGAAGTAACCCGCAAACATGGATTCCTGCGAAACGGACGACCCAATCACCTGCAAACCAAAACGGGGAAAAACACAGCAGCCCAGCAACTAATTTAATCCAAAACAAGCTCTCAAAAACCCCAAAACCAAAAAATTCTTCCCGGCGAAGCGGGTTTGTCAAACCCAGAAAAATTTTTCAAAACCAACCATTCAACAAACGTTTTGTAATGAAACAAGCCCGAAATAGTTTCCTATGAAGGAAAGAACAAAAACACACAAAATTCAGGCCAAAAAAAACAAGTTTTGAGCATTTTCGTTTTTCCGGCCAACTTCCGGCCAACTTCCGGCCGGCCAGAAAATCGCTCCGACGACCTTACCCAGAAAACCGGCGACCCTTGAAGCAGCAACATTTTTTTCTTAAAACCGTTTTTTAAGAAAAAAACTTATACCCAATTTTCTTAACTCTTTTTGTTTCAATTAAACCATTTTTAATTAAAACAAAATTAACCTGGCTCTGATACCACTGTTGGATTGTGTTTAGGCATTTAATTCTAAATTAAATGGCGGAATTCCTAAACACTAAGGATTCGGGTCTTACCCTCGACGCGTAATCGGTTGTGCAGTCGCCTGGATCCTTTGGGAATATTGCGTTCACCACCAAATAACAATTCACGCGAATTGCCTCTACGTTCTTGCACCGGAGTTCTCTCAGAACCGGCGCTAGGCCCAAAATTTGCCTGTTTTAAGAGAAAACGTTTTTCTCTGGGAAGAATAGTTTTTTTTTTTTTTTTTTTGGAAGAGCGTCTGTTCCTGAAGTCTGATAGTCAGTTGTTTTTTAAAAAAACTTTAGACGTCTATTTAAAACTGAGTTTGTTAAAACCTTTTTAACAGACTCCAGATACTTCTCTGATTTGAGAAGTATCTGTTTTAATTAATAATAAATAATAATTAATAATAATTAATTAATTATTTACTGAGTTGGGTTTAACCAACACCATGGATCAACCCATTGATCCATGGATCAGGCTGATGGGTCAAGAACCTTAATTCACAATTAGGTCCCTTGATTTATCAGCTCAACTCAATTCTTCCCAGGCAATTAATTAACTTTTAATTAATACCATAAAACTCTTCAATAATATTTAATTAAACCATTTGATACCAGAAAGTAGATTGTTAGTAGTTTTAAATTCAGAAGGGAGTAAGTTCTTCATCAATTTTTAGAAATTTTTCTAAAAAATCATCGGAGGCCTCTTCAAGTAGGTCTTCAACCAATGTTCTTCTTAAAGAAGAAATAAACTTTGAAAACTTGTCTCAAGATTGGGATAATTGGAAAATACCCAAGAGACCAACCAATGATGTTTATAAAGATAAATGGAAAATGGTTTCAGATTTTTCAGTAAAAACAGTGGAACAAGCTTTCCCACTAACAAAACCCGTTGAAACTATTCAACTTTTATCTTCAAAAACCATAGAAAACCATAAGAAAAATGGTTATAATTATTTACATTTTGGTTTAGTCCAAATAGCTGCTAAACCTCTTAACAAATATAGCATGAATTCTGCTTTACTTCTTGGATTAAGAGATTGCAGATTTTTAGACTTTGAAGATTCCTTATTAGGAATGGTAGAAACTAGTTTATGTGAAGGACCAATTTATTTTGATTGTTTTCCTAGCTTCTGCGTTTCTTTGCAGGATAAAAATATTTTAGATACTTTAACTTTAAATATTAAAGTATTTAATATAAAAGCAAAAGAAGGATCTATTCCTGTTACAATCTTATATAGGCTTAGATATAAAGCCCTAATCTCAGCTTTTAATACAGGTGCAAGAATGGTTTCAAAGAAAGGAGAAACCATCTTGTTTAAAACAGATATGAATAGATCTAGATTATCTATTCCACAAAGTATTAAATGGAAGAATGTTTCTTTACCGGATGATTGGCTTTTAGAAGAGGCAGCACCTCCAGATCCGGTTAGAAGCACTGTTCCAACAAAAATTACTCAATATGCTAGTGGAAATGTGAAAATAACATTTGACAGGTCACTTAGTATGAGAGATTTTAATAAGGAAGAAGCCGAATCATCTAGGTCTACTTCTTTTTCATATTCTAGAAAACTAGAACAACCCCCTAGGCATTCAGTCTCGGCGGTAAACACTAGCTTGCATGATTTAGATAATTCATCTAAAATTCCTCAGGCTAGATATAGAGTAGAAACTCAGGAAGAATCATCAGACAGTAATAGTCTTCCTAGATCTCCAACTTACTCTACTATGACAGAGAACATAGGAGAATTAAATATGATAAAATCAGAGTTTAAATTTGAAAGAGGAAAATTACAAAAAGAATTTTATTCTGTAAAAAATAGAATAAAAAGAGAATGGTTCTTTGCTAATTACCAAGGCAAAGATAGAACACAGGTACAGGAGGAATATTATAATTTCCTCAGTAAAAATAAGGTTAATGTAGTATTTTTTAAATGGTTTGATTATTATGCTTCTAGTCATAATATAAATTATCCTTTTTTACAAGAAAAAGAAATTTGTGTGGCAAAAAATTGGCAGGTCATAGACGGAGATAAGTTAAAGTCAGAGATGCCTCCTGAGATGCCTTTTACCATGACTTATAAGGCTGTAGACATTAAAGCAGTCCCATTCAAACAAAAAGATCCCAGAAAGTTGTCTGAGTCAATCAATGCCAAGGATATCCAGAGTATTTTTTAACAAAACAACTATACCAACAAATACCTTCAAACCATAGGAGAATACTTAACCACTAAACCCCAGCCTTCTACGTCTACTCATGTATCTGAGACGTTTGACAAAAAGCCTCTATTCAAACCCTATGAAATTCCTCATAAAATAGCCAACCAATTAGTATCCCGACCAATGAATGAGCTAGAAAAAAGGATAGCCAAAATTGAGGAATCCTTTGTTCCCAAACTTAAACAGAAAGCTAGGGAACCAGACTCCGAATCAGGATCAGTCTCAATAAATCAAGGAATTAGAGTCCTAAGTAAGATTTCTGATAATGAATCAGAAGAATCATCCGATACTGATCCCCAAATTGCTAGGATAGGTCCTTCTTTGGGAAGAAGACAGTTATCCACTTGGCGAAGACCACTACCACAGAGAAGGTTTCCCCCTCGTCATCAGGAAATCCCAAACCTAGGATTAGAGCCTGGACCAAATGTTATACAAAATAGTTATAATGCCAATAACATCTACGAATGGTGTGTAGATGGGCAACCAGAGTATAGCGTTATGAAAATGCTACAAAATATGACCATGGTTGCCACGGCATATAGAACAACACAGGGTAGTAATGATTTAGCTACTGCTCACATTTTAATTGCAGGATTTACTGGACAATTAAAAGGATGGTGGGACGAACATCTCACTGAAAATGAAAAGAATAGTATCCTTTATGCAGTCAAAGTAGATGAAGAAGGAGAACCCATCCTCCAAAATGGTGAAACTATTCCTGACTCTGTTTCAACCTTAATATTTCCGATTGCTAAAACTTTTATTGGTGATCCAGGAATTTTTAGAGACAAGTCTTCTGAATTATTAAACAATCTAAAGTGTCGAGGCTTGAGAGGTTTTCAAGAATACAAAAATGTTTTCCTATCAAGAATTTATGATAGACCAGATGGTAATCAACAATATTGGAAGGAAAAAATTTATAGACGGTCTTCCTAAGTCTTTAAGGAGATTAGTTAGAGATGAACTCAGGGAAGAGTTCAAAGGAGTTGTTCCTTATGAACAACTTACTTATGGTCAACTTAATACTTTCATCCAGAAAGTAGCAATGAAAACTTGTAGGCAAGATAAGATGATGAGAGATCTTGCAAAAAATAGAAAAATGTTAGGATCATTTTGTGACCAATTTGGTTTACCAAGTTGTTCTAAAAAAAAGAAATATAAACCTGATCCTCAGAAATATAGGGCAGGACCTCAACTCAAACCTTTTTATAGAAAGAAAAGATATTCTAAGTTTCAAAGAAAGAATCCCGTAGAATAAACTAATAAGCCTAGAGACTTGTCTAAGGTAGTTTGTTACAAGTGTCAGAAACCTAGTCATGTAGCTAGGTATTATAGATTAAACAGAAAAATTCAAGCATTGAATTTACAAGAGGAGATCACTAATCAGCTTAATCAGCTTCTTGTAGGATCCGAAGCTGATACCGATACAGAATCAAGTGGTGATAATTACATCCAGCAATTTCAGCAGGATGATATTAATTCACTATCATCAGACGAAGACGTAATCGAGGGTCATTATATTAATGTTCTCACTAAAGAACAGGATCTCCTTTTAGAAATAATAGAATGGTTAGAAGATCCAAACCAACAAAAAATTTATTTGAACCAATTTAGACAAACTCTGAGAGAAAAACCATCTACTTCCACCATACCTAACCCCATAGGAAGTCACCCAAAATTGCTTAATACTTACAACCTTACAGAGATCCTTAATAGGTTCCCAAAAAAGACTCCTAGTCCCATCTCCATTAGTGATTTACAGAAAGAATTGACCTTAGCCAAGGAAGAAATTAGAGAAATAAAAGCTAAGCAAGATCTTCATAGTTTGCTGATACAGAACCTAATAGACAGTCAAACTTTAAAACCTGTATTAGAAAAGGAAGAAGAATCCTTCATTGGAGATGAGATACCCCAACTTAATTCTATAACCACCTTCCAAAGGCATGATGTTAGGATAAAGTTGGTAGTAAAAAATTGTTTTGTCCTATAAACAGATGCATTATGGGACACAGGAGCCGATTTTAGCTGTATACAAGAAGGACTTATTCCTACAAAATTTTTTGAAAAAAGTAGGGAAAGACTAACTGCAGCCAACAAAACCAAGCTTGGGATCAAGTACAAATTATCTAATGTTGATGTTCATTTTTCAACAACAAAAGTCACAGTCTCCTTTCTGTTAGTAAAAGAATTGTCCCGTCCCATTATTTTAGGAACGGATTTCATCATCCAATTAGTTCCTTATTTAACCACAATGGAAAGAATCCAGCCACAGGAACTAGGAAAAAACATTATTCTCCCATTCTCAAAGGAACCTATCACTAGGGAAGTAAATCCTTTGATAGCAAAAACCCAACAAATAAATTTCCTTAAGGAGGAAATAGAATTTAAGAGAATCGAATCTCAACTACAACAACCACAACTCCAAGGGAGGATTAAACAGTTACAACAAAAAATAGAAGAACAAGTATGTTCTGAACTTCCAAATGCATTTTGGAAAAGAAAACAACATACTGTTTTCCTTCCTTATGAAAAGGATTTTAAAGAACAAAATATTCCCACAAAAGCAAGACCCATTCAGATGAGTCAAGAATTAATGGAACATTGTAAAAAGGAAATTAATGACCTTTTACAAAAAGGAATTATTAGCCCTAGTAAATCCCCATGGAGTTGCCCGGCATTCTATGTCAATAAAAGTTCAGAGATAGAACGAGGAGTGCCTAGATTAGTTATTAATTATAAGGCCTTAAATCAGGTTTTACAATGGATTAGATATCCAATTCCAAACAAAAAGGACTCGTTACAAAGATTATTTGCAGCAAAAATCTTTTCTAAATTTGATATGAAATCTGGATTTTGGCAAATTCAGATTCACCCTTCTGACAGGTACAAGACGGCATTCACTGTTCCATTTGGGCACTACGAATGGAATGTAATGCCTTTTGGACTGAAGAATGCCCCCTCAGAGTTTCAACGGATTATGAATGATATTTTTAATCCTTATTCAAACTTTATTATTGTTTATATTGACGATGTTTTGGTATATTCTAACAATCTTGATCAACATTTTAAACATCTCAATACTTTTTTGCAGGTGACAAAGACAAATGGTTTAGTAGTTTCTCAACGGAAAATAAGTCTCTTCCAAACTAAAATCAGATTCCTTGGGCATTATATTTATCAAGGAACAATTACCCCAATTGAGAGATCAATTAGTTTTGCTGATAAGTTTCCTGATCAGATTTTAGAAAAACAGCAATTACAAAGATTTTTAGGATGCTTAAATTATGTTGCTGACTTTATTCCTAATCTAGCAACCTTAGCTAAATTATTACATGAAAGATTAATAAAAACACCACCTGCTTGGACTGATTTACATACACAATCAGTAAGAAAAATAAAGACATTAGTTAAGTCTTTACCATGTCTTGATATAGCTAATCCCACTTTAATGAAAATAGTAGAAACAGACGCATCCGATTTAGGATATGGTGGGATTCTGAAACAAGTTCAAGAAGGCAAAGAAAGAATTATTTCCTTCACATCTAAACATTGGAATAGCACACAACAAAATTATTCCACTATAAAAAAGGAAATCCTTGCTATTGTTCTTTGTATAACAAAATTTCAATCAGACTTATTAAATCAAAAATTCTTAATCAGAGTTGACTGTAAGTCAGCCAAAGATGTCTTACAAAAAGATGTGAAAAATCTAGCATCTAAACAGATTTTTGCTAGATGGAAAGCTATATTATTTGTTTTTGACTTTGATATTGAATATATTAAAGGAGCGTCTAATTCTCTTCCCGATTTTCTGACTCGTGAATTTTTGCAGGGAAAATAATGCCTCCTCGGAAGAAGAAAGAAGAAAGGCCTCCAGATGAACTAGTGATGGCTATTGAAGCCATCAAAGCAAGCAAGGAAGGAGCCCCTTCCAAGCAATCAACTCCTGAAGCCTCGACTTCAAAGCAGATGGTGCTGAAATCACCCAAAGATTATGCCTTGACTTCAAGGCAATTCCAAACAATGGACAACCTTGCTGTTCGGAATAGTCTAGGTGTTTAATCCAATTAAACAGCGGAATCCTAAACTATGAGGATCGGGTCTTACCCTTGAAGCGTAATCGGTTGCGCACGTCGCCTGGCTCCTCTGAGAAGATGGCGTTTTGTTGTCTCCAAAATCCTTCCTCGAGGGATCCTCTACTCTCAAGCACGAAAGCCTTCGCAGGTTGGTGCTAGCCAATCTTGCCTACACGGAGAATTCGGGAAAATCTGTGTATTTTTCTGATGAGAATCAAAAAAAATCCTCTTCCTACAATTATATCCCTAGGATATTTGTAGAGAATTAATTTCCAAAATCAGTATTGTAATTTATCCAATTATAACTTAACTGATTTTAGTAATTTCCAAATTAGTATTATTACCAAATATTATTTAACTGATTCCAAGTCAGTATTTAAATAATATTTACTAATTCCAAATCAGCCTTAAATAACACTTTAATGATTTGGGTTATACACCAAGCCCATGGATCAACCCATGACCCATGGATCAGGCTGATGGGTCAAGAACTTCAATTGCAATTAAGTCCCTTGATTTATCAGCCCATCCCAATTGTTCCCAGGTAATTAATTAACTATTAATTAATACCACCGAACTTTCCAATAATATTCAATTAAACCATTTAATTAAATCTTATTTATTTAAGTATAACAATTATACTTATTGTAGGCAAGAATACTTATTCTGCATCATTGGACTTTCTTATGTGCGATCCTGTAGGCCCATTCCAAATTGGCAACGGATAACTCAATCTCATTGATTAATCCATAAGTCATTAGTGGTCTCTAGCAAGACATAATGACTACCCAATTCAGAATGGAGGGTCGAATGGAGATTCAACACAACCTTTCCGAGCAAACTGCGTACGATCCTCTACATCGATATCCAGCTTAGCATAAGGCATGGAACCATCATCCTTATGTAGCTAAGCGTTTACTTGATCTCTTAGTGACACTGAATCCATCAAGCAAATGATATCCTTATCATTCCTTGGGCATGGCCATGCACTTTTCAGTTCACTATCAAGTGGCTAAGATATCATCTCTCACTTAAGAGAGATTTGTAGTCCCATCACTTCACCTACATACCTTAGCGTGTCTCATAGTGTACCCAATCATACCCGTACTTGGCAACCTATTACGGCCCCGTTAGGCGTATGTCAAAGCACACTACAATTCACCTAAGACCATGTAGTGATTTCTGGTCTAAGGATCCTAGTACCAGTACTACTCAAAAGAATCACTCATGATCTGGTTAGTCCATGGAGTGTTTCTTTTGGCGGATCGATTTCATGAATTTAAATATGCACAAGGATATTACTATCATGAAATTAACTCATTTGATAAACAATCAATCAAGCGACAAATATCTTATTTACATAAATACCCTTAAAGTATATTTACATAAATAGCCATCATTAGGGCACATTCACCAACAATCTCCCACTTGCCCGATGAAGGGCTATGTCCTAAACTGTTTAAGACCAAGCTCTATTACATGTCTATCAAACTTTGACTGTGGTAGAGCTTTTGTGAGAGGATCTGCTATATTGTCGTCTGACCCTATTTTGCACACTTTCACATCTCCTCGATCAATGATCTCTCGGATGAGGTGAAATCTTCTAAGTATGTGTTTGGTTTTCTGGTGTGACCGAGGCTCCTTAGCTTGTGCGATGGCCCCGTTATTGTCACAGAAAAGTTCTATCGGATCTTGGATACTCGGTATCACTCCGATGTCTGACCCGAATTTTCTCAGCCAAACAGCTTCCTTTGCAGCATCTGATGCAGCAATGTACTCAGACTCTGTTGTAGAATCGCCTGTTGTATCTTGCTTTGAGCTTTTCCAACTTATTGCACCGCCATTCAGACTAAACACGTAGCCTGATTGTGACTTCATGTCATCTTGATCTGTTTGGAAAGTAGCATCAGCGTAACCTTGTACAATGAGCTGTTCTTGTCCTCCATACACTAGCATTAATCCTTTAGTTCTTCGTAAGTACTTCAGGATTGCTTTGACTGCAGTCCAATGATCCATCCCTGGATCTTGTTGGTATCTGCTAGTCATGCTAAGTGCATGTGCAACATCCGGAAGGGTACACAACATGGCATACATGATAGATCCTATTGCCGAAGCATATGGGACTCTACTCATTGTATTCCTCTCCTCTCTTGTTGAAGGACATTGGTTCTTCTACAAGAGAAGGCCATGTCTAAATGGTACCTTACCATTTTTGGAGTTAGACATATTGAATCTTTTCAATATCTTGTCTATGTACCCTTCTTGACTTAGTCCCAGAAGCCTTTTAGACCTATCTCTATAGATCTTGATACCTAGTATCGTCTCAGCTTCTCCTAAGTTTTTCATAGAAAATACACTCCCCAACCATTGTTTGATGTCTTTCATCAAAGGAATGTCATTTCCTATGAGCAGGATGTCATCTACATATAGGACAAGGAAAACAATCTTGCTCCCACTAACTTTCTTGTAAACACAAGGCTCATCTTCGTTCTTGATGAATCAGTAACCTTTTACTTCCTCATCAAAACGAAGATTCCAACTTCGAGATGCTTGCTTTAGTCCATAGATGGACCTCTGAAGCTTACATACTTGGTTAGGATGCTTTTGATCGATGTATCCCTTGGGTTGTTTCATATAAACATCCTCGAGCAGGTTTCCATTCAGGAAAGCCGTCTTAACATCCATCTGCCATACCTCATAGTCAAAATATGCTACTATGGCAAGCATTGTCCTAATGGACTTGAGCATTACGACAGGGGAGAAGGTTTCATCATAGTCAATACCATGAGTCTGTCTGAAACCTTTAGCCACTAGTCGTGCCTTGAAGATCCCGCCAGGTTTTAACTTGAAAATCCACTTGCAATCGACAACCTTTGCCTGAAAAGGAGGGTCAATCAAAGTCCACACTTTATTGTCCCTCATGGATTGCATTTCAGATTCCATAGCTTCTAGCCATTTATCGGAATCCGGACTTTCTAAAACCTGTTTGTAGTTCGCGGGCTCATTAGAGTCCACCAAGATCAAATCTTGATCGTCAGTCACGAGAAATCCGTATCTCTCGGGTTGGTGACGAGATCTACTAGACCTTCTAGGTTCTTGTGCTGTTGACTCAGGTTGCTCATCTTCATGAGTTTCCATGTCAACTTCCATCTGAGTTTCGGTAGATCGTTCTACATCCTCTTGTGGTTCTTGAACTTCTCCGAGTTCTATTCTACTCCCACTGTCTTTCTTGTACAGAAATTCTTTCTCTAAGAAAGTAGCTCCTCGAGCAACGAACACTTTGTTCTCAGTTGGGTTGTAGAATTGATATCCTTTGGTTTCCTTAGGATATCCCACAAATAGGCATTTGTCAGTTTTGGGTTCAAGCTTATTACTTTGTAAACGCTTTACATGAGCTTGACAACCCCAAACTCGTAGATAGGACATATAGGGCTTCCGACCCATCCATATCTCATATGGAGTCTTATCTACTGCCTTAGATGGAATACGATTCAATAAGTAGGCAGCAGAAAGGAGAGCATAACCCCAAAAGGATGTAGGGAGAGTTGCTAGGCCCATCATTGATCGAACCATATCTAATAAGGTCCGATTTCTCCTCTCGGATACACCATTCCATTGAGGTGTTCCTAGTGGAGTCAGCTGTGAAACAATTCCACACTATTTTAGATAGCCATCGAACTCATCACTAAGGTATTCACCTCCCCGATCAGAGCGAATAACCTTAATCCTTCTATCCAACTGATTCTCTACTTCGTTTTTAAACTCTTTGAACTTTTCAAAAGTTTCACTTTTATACCTCATTAAGTAGACATACCCATATCTACTAAAGTCATCTGTAAAAGTTACGAAGTATTCAAATCCACCTCTGGCTTGTGTGCTCATTGGTCCACATACATCCGTATGTATTAGGGCCAATAGCTCACTTGTTCTTTCACCTTTCTTGTTGAAAGGACTCTTTGTCATTTTGCCTTGCAAGTAGGGTTCGCAGGTATCATATGATTCAAAATCAAATGAACCAAGCACTCCATCCTTGTGAAGCTTTTGAACTCGCTTTTCATTTGCATGGCCTAATCGACAATGCCAAAGGTATGTTGGACTTAAATCATCTTTAGTTGATTTAGCTTTCTTTTCTATGTTATAGACTGGTTTTTCTTGGGTCAAATCTAAGACATACAGACCGTTACACATATTTGCAACTTCGTATAAAATATCATTTAGATATAAAGATAACGAGTTATTCTCTATAATAAATCGAAAATCTTTATTATCTAAACTCGAAACTGAAATTATATTTCTGCTCAAAGCAGGAACATAATAACAATTTTCAAGTTCGATATTTAAACCAGAAGGTAAAGACAGAGTGTAATCTCCAACTTCAACAGCAACAACTCTTGCCCCGTTGCCCACTCGGAGATCTACTTCACCTTTCTTTGTTATCCTTCTATTTCTGAGTCCCTGCACATTGGTACAAATGTGAGCCCCACAACCAGTATCTAATACCCATGAGGTGGACATAGAAAGATTAATTTCTATAACAAAGATACCTGAAGCTGAAGGATTGCTTTCGAGAAACTTCTTGCAGTCTCTCTTCCAATGACCCTTCTGATTGCAGAAGAGACATGTATCATCCTTTTTGGATCTTGTCTTAGCAGCTGGAGGAGCTTGTGGTTGGGAAGCAGTCTTACTGCGAGCTTTCTTATTCTGCCCAACTTTGGCCTTGCCATTTAGCTTCCTCTTCCCTTTACCTTTCTCTACAACTAACACTGGCGTTGCCTTCCGAAGGGTTTGCTCAGTGTTCTTTAACATGCCATGGAGCTCAGGAATACTCCTCTCCACGTTGTGCATATTGTAGTTCACAACAAAATCATTGTAATCATCAGGCAGTGAAGCCAAGATGATATCAATGGCCAACTCTCTAGCAAGAGGCGCATTTAATCTCTCTAGGGTATCAATATACCCCTTCATCTTGATCAAATGCGTACTTACCGATGAACCCTTCGCCATCTTGCATGAGATTAATGCTTTTATCATAATGAACCTTTCATTACGGGCTTGCTCTCGAAACATTTCTGTGAGTGACTCATAAATCTGGAATGCTTCCGAATTCATGAATTGCTTCTGAAGCTCACCTAACATAGTCGCAAGCATCAGGCAAGTCACATCATCGGAATCGCTTTTCAGTTTTTCCCGGGCTCGTTGAACCGTTGCCGAAGCATTTTGTGGTTGTTCAGGTAAAGCGGTCTCTAAGACATTCAACTTCCTTTCTTGTTTGAGAACTATTCTCAGGTTTCTTTCCCAATCCAAGAAGTTTGGACCAACAAGTTTTTCTTTGTCCAAAATACTTCTTAGAGTGAGATTTGAAGTGACATTAGTGCTAGAAGATGCCATTTCTACAAAAGAAAATTTGCAAAATATTAGAATGAGTTTTAAAATTATTTTCCACAATAGCCAAAATTGAAATCCCTAACAATTTTGTGTGGTGCTAGATTGTGGGCCGAAAATCCACAAAGAGTCAACCCCAGTCTTGCTTTGGCAAGTATCGTAGGGATCGGGCTCTTCTGGTAGGCAACGTTCAAATCACATTCCATGTAATTTAACGCTTTCCAATTGCATACCATGCAACTTTTCGGTGATAGGATGAACATTCCAAATGTTTGACACCATCCTATCTTTGCAAAATTAATCCCTAGTCAACTTATCGGGTCAAGCTAGGATTAATTTTCCCAAGTTAAACCATCCCTCAAGGCATCACATCAATAGACACCCACACAGTTTTTCCATAACAAGTGGTAGTGATAAAGTTTAGCATCTAATACCCAAACAGTTTTTCCACTCATTAATGGTAGTGATAAAGTTGGGCACTATTATGTAACAACCCGCCGCACGAAGAAAACCTGAGGCCCTTGGGCTCTCCAAGTCCACCAGACGTTCGACGCTCAAGCGGGCCCTTAAGTATGGAAGCAAAATCTTGGGTTTTTGGGATTTTAGTTTGATCGGCTTAACATGCATTTTCGTTTATCATTCATTTGCATAAATAAAAGAATGAAATTTAAAGCCATGAACTGGGCTCTAGTCTATTACAGGGCCTTTTAAAATCTTCATATTCGGCCTCCTCTCCTGGGCTCCATCATGGACTCCTCTTGGAACCTTCTTTTGGGCCTAACTATTACATGATGATTTTATAGGCACGCAGGCCCAATTCAAAATTGGCTCGCAGGCCCCAACTTTTAAAACGTTAAAATAAAAAGCCCAATTCATGCTTTGAAACACATAAAATGCATATGCTCATACAAGCCGGTTTTAATTTAAGCCGATTAATTTTAAGGATTGTGTAACTATTACAAAATTAAAATTGATCGTGTCATGATCAATTTTAATCAATCCTTCTGTTCATTTTACATTTATCCAAAATGATGCATGAACATGCTTGCATAATTATGATGCTTCAAATAAAATTTAAACAATTTAAATAAGCATCAAAATTAAAATAAAATAAAATAAATAAATAACAATTCAAAATTTAAACAAATTAATTAATCTAATTAATTATTTATTTATTTATTTATTTATCTTTTCTAATTATTTTAATCTAATTAAAATAATTATTTTAAAATTTATCTAATTATCTAATTACGATAAATTTAAACTTATAGGATAAAATTTTAAATTAATCATATCTTTATCTAATAAGATTATTTAATTCCAAAATTAAAATCAGAAAAACAATTTCCTGAAAATTTTGAGTCGATTTTGTAAATAACAAAAGTTCTGGGCTTAGGGTTTAAGGGAAACAAAACTTCTGGGGTTGGTTTGTAATTTTAAAATTTAAAATTTTGTAGCTCAGGGTCTGGAAAGAGCGGCGGGGCATTTTCGTAATTACAGCCCCAAGTGCCTCAGTCGAACCGCCGCCGCTCATTTTCTTCCCCGGTCATCTTCTCCGATTGCCCTTTCCGGCATCCTCAATGAATCGGCGAATTTCACCTTCATCTCTACCGGAATCAACGACTTCTCCCAGCGATCGAAGAATCTTCATCCTTCATCGAATCTCAAAGAACCTGATCGAAGAAATCAAGCAAACCAGAAGACTTCCAACAGCCCCGATTTTCCGACGAAATTCGAAGAACGAACTTCTCCGGCCGAAAAGTAACCAAAACCTTTTAAACCAAATGGAAAATCACCGGAATCATCCCGGTCACAAAACCCAGCCTTTAAAACTTAATTTTCTGAGCAAAAACATCCCCAAAACCTTTGTTTTAAAATCGTTTTTTTTTTCCGGCGGTCGGTTTCGAAAACCAAAAAAAAAAAATTTCCGATTCTAACAAATCATTTTAGTTTTTGAAACCCAAATCACCCGAAAACGATTTTCGGGAGAACGGAGAACAAAACCCTCAAAGAATTTTGAACCAAAATCATGAAAATCAGCCATGTCGGGAGCTCACGAATTTCCGGCGAGAATCCGACTGGTCGGAACATTTTCCGGCGGCCGAGTCACCCACCCAGTCCGGCCGATCTTTATCAAATTCCAAAATTATTATTTTATTATTTTCCCAGAAAATAACAAAATTGATTTCTTTGATTTTCTAGCTTTCAAAATCACGATTTTTCCAAAATCTTATTAAAACAAATTTTAATTAAAATCCAATTTTAATTCTAACACTAAAATTAATATGAACCGGCTCTGATACCACTGTTCGAAATACTCTAGGTGTTTAATCCAATTAAACAGCGTAATCCTAAACTATGAGGATCGGGTCTTACCCTTGAAGCGTAATCGGTTGCGCACGTCGCCTGGCTCCTCTGAGAAGATGGCGTTTTGTTGTCTCCAAAATCCTTCCTCGAAGGATCCTCTACTCTCAAGCACGAAAGCCTTCGCAGGTTGGTGCTAGCCAATCTTGCCTACACGGAGAATTTGGGAAAATCTGTGTATTTTTCTGATGAGAATAAAAAAAAATCCTCTTCCTACAATTATATCCCTAGGATATTTGTAGAGAATTATTTTCCAAAATCAGTATTGTAATTTATCCAATTATAACTTAACTGATTTTAGTAATTTCCAAATCAGTATTATTACCAAATATTATTTAACTGATTCCAAGTCAGTATTTAAATAATATTTACTAATTCCAAATCAGCCTTAAATAACACTTTAATGATTTGGGTTATACACCAAGCCCATGGATCAACCCATGACCCATGGATCAGGCTGATGGGTCAAGAACTTCAATTGCAATTAAGTCCCTTGATTTATCAGCCCATCCCAATTGTTCCCATGTAATTAATTAACTATTAATTAATACCACCGAACTTTCCAATAATATTCAATTAAACCATTTAATTAAATCTTATTTATTTAAGTATAACAATTATACTTATTGTAGGCAAGAATACTTATTCTGCATCATTGGACTTTCTTATGTGCGATCCTGTTGGCCCATTCCAAATTGGCAACGGATAACTCAATCTCATTGATTAATCCATAAGTCATTAGTGGTCTCTAGCAAGACATAATGACTACCCAATTCAGAATGGAGGGTCGAATGGAGATTCAACACAACCTTTCCGAGCAAACTGCGTACGATCCTCTACATCGATATCCAGCTTAGCATAAGGCATGGAACCATCATCCTTATGTAGCTAAGCGTTTACTTGATCTCTTAGTGACACTGAATCCATCAAGCAAATGATATCCTTATCATTCCTTGGGCATGGCCATGCACTTTTCAGTTCACTATCAAGTGGCCAAGATATCATCTCTCACTTAAGAGAGATTTGTAGTCCCATCACTTCACCTACATACCTTAGCGTGTCTCATAGTGTACCCAATCATACCCGTACTTGGCAACCTGTTACGGCCTCGTTAGGCGTATGTCAAAGCACACTACAATTCACCTAAGACCATGTAGTGATTTCTGGTCTAAGGATCCTAGTACCAGTACTACTCAAAAGAATCACTCATGATCTGGTTAGTCCATGGAGTGTTTCTTTTGGCGGATCGATTTCATGAATTTAAATATGCACAAGGATATTACTATCATGAAATTAACTCATTTGATAAACAATCAATCAAGCGACAAATATCTTATTTATATAAATACCCTCAAAGTATATTTACATAAATAGCCCTCATTAGGGCACATTCACCAACACTTGCGGCTGTCCAACCAATCTCGCTGGTCTCCCTAAAGACATGGGCCGACATAGCGGAAGAAGACCAGATCAAACATGCCCAATTGGAATCAATCCAACAATGGGCTGCAAAATCAGGATTTTCTTTAGTAAAATCCCCTCAACCTCATGTTGTCCCTCAACCTCAAATGGTGACTAACAGTCCCACTACCCAAACTAAAGTGGTGACTAGCAATCCCACTTCTAGATCTTCAGTGGTGAGTACCAATCCCACTCCTTCAAACAAAGTGGTGGTCCCAAATCCCACTGATCAAAACAAGGTGGTGATCCCAAATCCCGCCAACAAGCAAGTACTGGTATCAATCCCTCCTGGATCAAAACCCTCTGGTTCAACTGAGTATTTAAAATGCCAGACTTCCCAACTAGTTGTTCAAACAGAACCAGAGTTTTTTACACCCAATCCTTACCAGGTAGCCCAAACCGTTATACCATCCCAAACAAATTTTGTTTCCCATTCCATCAACAAAACCCAAAAATATTATGAATTTATATTAGTAGATTCGGGATCAGTCAAATTTAAAGCTTACTTTGAAAAAGGAGAAAATACACATTCAACTGCCCAAATTCTCTCTATCCTGACCCCATCAGATTGGAAAGCCAATCTGAACAAACCTAGAAACTTTTCCCAACCATTTTCTCCCCCAGGATATACTTACTGGGACTATCGACAGGCTTGGTTTAATGCCTTTACCGTACAAAACCAGGCCTATAGACATTCTTATCTTTTTTATTTTAAATGAGGAAATCAATATAAATTTCCAATCTGGTTTATCTCGTGGTGGAACATTCACGGACCCAATCCTCATTGTTTGCTGCTTTGCTACAGTATTTCGTGTAGCAATTAAATAATTTTTTTTTTCGTGTAGCAATTAAATAATAGTTTGCTGCTTTGCTACAATATTTCGTGTAGCAATTAATTAATTAACTTTTAATTAATACAATAAAACTCTTCAATATTATTTAATTAAACCATTTAATTAAAAATTATCTATTTAAGCATAACTCTTATACTTGTTACATGCAATTTAATTAATTCTGAATCATCGAACTCACTTATGTGCGATCCTGTAGGCCCATTCCAAATTGACAATGAATAAATTAATCTCATTAATTAATCCATAAATCATTAGTGGTCTCTAGCAAGACATAATGACTACACAATTCAGAACGGAGGGTCGAATGGTGATTCAACACAACCTTCTGAGTATACTACGTAATGTCCTTTACACTGATATCTAGTTTAGCATAAGGCATGGAACCAATCATCCTTATATAGCTAAACGTTTTACTTGATCTCTTAGTGATACTGAACTTAATCAAGCAAATGATAACCCTTATCATTTCTTGGGCACGGCCATGCACTTCTCAGTTCACTATCAAGCGGCCAAGATATCATCCCTCATTTAAGAGAGACTTGTAGTCCCATCACTTCACCTACATACCTTAGCGTGACTCATAGTGTACCCAATCATACCCGTACTTGGTAACCTGTTACGGTCCCGTTAGGCATATGTCAAAGCACACTCTAATTCACCTAAGACTATGCAGTGATTTCTGGTCTAAGGATCCTCGTACGAGTACTACTCTAAAGAATCACTCATGATCTAAAAATCCATGGAGTGTTTCTTTTTGGCGGATCGATTTCATGAAATTCAATATGCATAAGAATATAATTTCATGAAATTAACTCATCAGATAAATAATCAATCAAACTACAGATGCCTTATTTACATAAATAACCCTCAAAGTTTATTTACATAAATAGCCCTCAAAAAGGCACATACACCAACAAAAGATGGTTTGATTCATTTCAGAAGGTTTCTTCCTCTTATTAATGTTAGATAAAGAGCTATTTGTTTATATGTTTTGCACAACAGGGGAGTTAGAATTAACCACAAACAAATTATCTATCAATGAACCAGAACAAATAAGGTTGCCATTTCTTCTAATAACAACAGAATCATCAGAAAAAATAAACTTATAACCGTTCTTTAAGAGTTTAGAAACTGAAATAAGGTTATTTCTAAAACTAGGTACATAAGGACAATTAACTAATTCTAAACTAAAATTCTTGAAATTCAAAGTAACTACTCTCACTGCTTCCACTGACACTCTTGTAGTGTCACCCATGTAGATGTCCAGCTCGCCCTCTCTAAGCTTCCGGGTTACTTGGAACCCCTGCAAAGAATTATAAACATGATCAGTGGCACCTGAATCCACACACCAAGTATCTATGGGAATCACCGCTAAACATGTCTCAGTAATTAGGGCAGAAACTATCGTACCTTTAGGCTTTGGACAATCCACTTTCCAATGTCCAGTTTTCCCACATCTGAAGCACTTGCCATTGGGCTTGCTCTTCTTCTTTGCGATTTATGGCTCAGCAGCAAGTTTATTGGCATTCTTTTTCTTCTTATTCTTCTTGCCTTTAGGCACAGAAGAAGAACTTGAAGTCTTCACTGTGACCAAAGCTTGCTTCTTCTCGTGGAAGATGCCTTCGGCCGACACCAAATCAGTTAAGAGCTCGGGTAGAGTGTAAACTCTTTGATTCATGTTATAGTTGACCCGAAACTGCTCAGGGTAAGCTCTGGAGAATGATATCTATATGACTTTCTGGGTTGATTTCATCTCCCAACACCTCTATCTCGTTGATGTTGGTGAATGTGCCCTAATGAGGGCTATTTATGTAAATATACTTTGAGGGTATTTATGTAAATAAGATATTTGTCGCTTGATTGATTGTTTATCAAATGAGTTAATTTCATGATAGTAATATCCTTGTGCATATTTAAATTCATGAAATCGATCCGCCAAAAGAAACACTCCATGGACTAATTAGATCATGAGTGATTCTTTTGAGTAGTACTGGTACTAGGATCCTTAGACCAGAAATCACTACATGGTCTTAGGTGAATTGTAGTGTGCTTTGACATACGCCTAACGGGGCCGTAACAGGTTGCCAAGTACGGGTATGATTGGGTACACTATGAGACACGCTAAGGTATGTAGGTGAAGTGATGGGACTACAAATCTCTCTTAAGTGAGAGATGATATCTTGGCCACTTGATAGTGAACTGAAAAGTGCATGACCATGCCCAAGGAATGATAGGATATCATTTGCTTGAAGGATTCAGTGTCACTAAGAGATCAAGTAAACGTTTAGCTACATAAGGATGATGGTTCCATGCCTTATGCTAAACTGGATATCGATGTAGAGGATCGTACGCAGTTTGCTCGGAAAGATTGTGTTGAATCTCCATTCGACCCTCCATTCCAAATTGGGTAGTCATTATGTCTTGCTAGAGACCACTAATGACTTATGGATTAATCAATGGGTTTGAGTTATCCATTGCCAATTTGGAATGGGCCTACAGGATCGCACATAAGAAAGTTCGATGATGCAGAATAAGAATTCTTGCCTACAATAAGTATAATTGTTATACTTAAATAAATAAGATTTAATTAAATGGTTTAATTAAATATTATTGGAAAGTTCTATGGTATTAATTAATAGTTAATTAATTACCTGGGAACAATTGGGATGGGCTGATAAATCAAGGGACTTAATTGCAATTGAAGTTCTTGACCCATCAGCCTGATCCATGGGTCATGGGTTGATCCATGGGCTTGGTGTATAACCCAAATCATTAAAGTGTTATTTAAGGCTGATTTGGAATTAGTAAATATTATTTAAATACTGACTTGGAATCAGTTAAATAATATTTGGTAATAATACTGATTTAGAAATTACTAAAATCAGTTAAGTTATAATTGGATAAATTACAATACTGATTTTGGAAATTAATTCTCTACAAATATCCTAGGGATATAATTGTAGGAGATAGATTTTTGGAATAATTCTCATCAGAAAAATACACAGATTTCCCAAATTCTCCGGGTAGGCAAGATTGGCTAGCACCAACCTGCGAAGGCTTTCGTGCTTGAGAGTAGAGGATCCTTCAAGGAAGGATTTTGGAGACAACAAAACGCCATCTTCTCAGAGGAGCCAGGCGACGTGCGCAACCGATTACGCTTCAAGGGTAAGACCCGATCCTCATAGTTTAGGATTCCGCTGTTTAATTGGATTAAACACCTAGACAATTCCCAACAGTGGTATCAGAGCAGGTTTAGAACATTTTAGTGGTAATATTAAAATAAATTGATTCAAGCAAATTGTTTGTGTTGAAAATTAATTTTTCTTATTACCCGAAAAATTCCCTCGAGTGAAAATTAGCTTTGGGTCTTAACACGAGAATGGCTAGAAGGGTTCTGGCTCTCTCGATTGCTTTAGATTTTTTGGCTGTTTGATTTTGTTGCCTGAAAACCGTTGTCGCCGGAAATTTTTTTGGATTTTGGGAAATCAAGGCTTCACGGAAATGTTCTGCTGAAGTTTTAGTTTTCAAAATTCTGGTCTTTTTGATTGTCATCGCCAGAATTAAACATTAAAACAAATTGGAAAGGATTTCATGTTAGCTAGAACTGGGTTCTTCATTTTCTTGCCGGAAATTGTGTTTTTGAAATGTGGATTTTGGCTTCAAAAACTTTTATGTGGGCTGTGTTGTTTTTTTTTTTTCTTCTTCTTCACCGGGAAATCATTTGGTTTTTGGTCACTAAGGTTACCGGAAAAACGGGCCGATTGTTTAGAAATCTGGGGTGTTTAAAACTTGACCGGAAATTGGATTTTTGGTATGTTTTGGTTTCAATATTTGCTGGGCTGCTGTGGTTTTTGTTTTAATTTGCTGGGGAAGTTTTCGCCGGAAAAATGGACAAGCCGGACTTGGAGTTTGGGCATGGAATTTTTCGTCGAAATTGACAACGGGATCAGTCTTCGATTAGATCAATGGTCGGTCGTCTGTCGTATGGTCGGTCGTCTCTCGTGCCTTGAATATCTTCGCGACATCATCAGGACGGAGATAGCTAGTGGTTGCGTCATCTCCGACCGGTCGAATCTAGGTTGTGCTTCGTTGGACAAGGCAACGGCCAGTTTTGGAAATCGGTTCCGATCGACTTTGAGGTTTTATCGCCGGAAAAACGTGACCACCAAAAGTGTTTTCGTTGGTCCCGTTTTCATGTCAAGAAGATGAATCGAGCGTTGGACGTTCGGGTTTTCTTAGTAAGGGTTTTTGATGGATTTCGCTTTATTCATCTTCACCGGGAGGGTTTTTTTTTCCTTTCGCCGGGAAGATGATCGGAGGCGGGCTTAGAAAACCGGCGAAAGGAAGGTCGGGGAAGAAAAGGGTTGGCGGCGGGGGTCAGAAGCCCTAATTAGGCTGAAATGACTAAAATGCCCCCGCCGCACCCTAACCCTAGAACCCAAATTTTAAAATTGTTTTAAAATTGCAGAGAGACCCCAGAAGTTTTATCTCCACAAAACCCTAGCCCAGAATTTTATTTAAATTATCAAATTGCCCCAAAAGTTTCAGAAAATTAAATTTTAAAATTTTCTGAATTTTATTTAATAAGATTTTAATTAAATAGTCTTATTAGATAAAGATAGGATTAATTTAGAATTTTATCCTATAAGTTTAAATTTATCTTAATTAGATAATTAGATAAATTTTAAAATAATTATTTTAATTAGATTAAAATAATTAGAAAAAGATAAATAAATAAATAAATAATTAATTAATTAGATTAATTAATTAGTTTAAATTTTGAATTGTTGTTTATTTTTTTATTTTACTTTAATTTTGATGCTTATTTAAATTGTTTAAATTTTATTTGAAGCATCATAATTATGCAAGCATGTTCATGCATCATTTTGGATAAATGTAAAATGAACAGAAGGATTGATTAAAATTGATCACGACACGATCAATTTTAATTCTGTAATAGTTACACAATCCTTAAAATTAATCGGCTTAAATTAAAAACGGCTTGTATGAGCATATGCATTTTATGTGTTCAAAGCATGAATTGGGCTTTTAATTTTAACGTTTTAAAAGTTGGGGCCTGCGTGCCTATAAAATCATCATGTAATAGTTAGGCCCAAAAGAAGGTTCCAAGAGGAGTCCATGATGGAGCCCAGGAGAGGAGGCCGAATATGAAGATTTTAAAAGGCCCTGTAATAGACTAGAGCCCAGTTCATGGCTTTAATTTCATTGCTTTTATTCATTTTATTTGATATGCAAATGAATATGATAAACGAAAATGCATGTTAAGCCGATCAAACTAAAATCCCAAAAATCCAAGATTTTGCTTCCATACTTAAGGGCCCGCTTGAGCGTCGAACGTCTGGTGGACTTGGAGAGCCCAAGGGCCTCAGGTTTTCTTCGTGCGGCGGGTTGTTACATAATAGTGCCCAACTTTATCACTACCATTAATGAGTGGAAAAACTGTTTGGGTATTAGATGCTCAACTTTATCACTACCACTTGTTATGGAAAAACTGTGTGGGTGTCTATTGATGTGATGCCTTGAGGGATTGTTTAACTTGGGAAAATTAATCCTAGCTTGACCCGATAAGTTGACTAGGGATTAATTTTGCAAAGATAGGATGGTGTCAAACATTTGGAATGTTCATCCTATCACCGAAAAGTTGCATGGTATGCAATTGGAAAGCGTTAAATTACATGGAATGTGATTTGAACGTTGCCTACCAAAAGAGCCCGATCCCTACGATACTTGCCAAAGCAAGACTGGGGTTGACTTTTTGTGGATTTTCGGCCCACAATCTAGCACCAACACAAAATTGTTTGGGATTTCAATTTTGGCTATTGTGGAAAACATTTTTCAAAACTCATTCTAATATTTTGCATTTACTCTTTGTAGAAATGGCATCATCTAGCACAAATGTTATCTTAAACTCTGCTCTAAGAAGTATATTGGATAAAGGTAAATTGGTTGGACCAAACTTCTTAGATTGGGAAAGAAACTTGAGAATAGTTCTCAAACAAGAAAAGAAGCTACATGTCTTAGAGACCCCTTTACCTGAACCACCACAAAATGCTTCGGCAAATGTTCAACGAGCCTGGGATAAGCTGAAAAGTGACTCCGATGATGTGACGTGCTTGATGCTCGCGTCTATGATAGGCGAGCTTCAAAAGCAGTTCATGAATTTGGAAGCGTTCCGAATTTATGAGTCACTGACGGAAATGTTTCGTGAACAAGCTTCAGGTATCTTTGTTATAGAAATAAATCTTTCTATGTCCACCTCATGGGTATTAGATACTGGTTGTGGGGCTCACATTTGTACTAATGTGCAAGGACTCAGAAATAGAAGGATAACAAAGAAAGGTGAAGTAGATCTCCGAGTGGGCAACGGGGCAAGAGTTGCTGCTGTTGAAGTTGGAGATTACACTCTGTCTTTACCTTCTGGTTTAAATATCGAACTTGAAAATTGTTATTATGTACCTGCTTTGAGCAGAAATATTATTTCAGTTTCAAGTTTAGATAATAAAGGTTTTCGATTTATTATAGAGAATAACTCGTTATCTTTATATCAAAATGATATTTTATACGGAGTTGCAAATATGTGTAACGGTCTGTATGTCTTGGATTTGACCCAAGAAAAACCAGTCTATAACATAGAAAAGAAAGCTAAATCAACTAAAGATGATTTAAGTCCAACATACCTTTGGCATTGTCGATTAGGCCATGCAAATGAAAAGCGAGTTCAAAAGCTTCACAAGGATGGAGTGCTTGGTTCATTTGATTTTGAATCATATGATACCTGCGAACCCTGCTTGCAAGGCAAAATGACAAAGAGTCCTTTCAACAAGAAAGGTGAAAGAACAAGTGAGCTATTGGCCCTAATACATACGGATGTATGTGGACCAATGAGCACACAAGCCAGAGGTGGATTTGAATACTTCGTAACTTTTACTGATGACTTTAGTAGATATGGGTATGTCTACTTAATGAGGTATAAAAGTGAAACTTTTGAAAAGTTCAAAGAGTTTAAAAACGAAGTAGAGAATCAGTTGGATAGAAGGATTAAGGTTATTCGCTCCGATCGGGGAGGTGAATACCTTAGTGATGAGTTCGATGGCTATCTAAAACAGTGTGGAATTGTTTCACAACTGACTCCACCAGGAACACCTCAATGGAATGGTGTATCCGAGAGGAGAAATCGGACCTTATTAGATATGGTTCGATCAATGATGGGCCTAGCAACTCTCCCTACATCCTTTTGGGGTTATGCTCTCCTTTCTGCTGACTACTTATTGAATCGTATTCCATCTAAGGCAGTAGATAAGACTCCATATGAGATATGGATGGGTCGGAAGCCCTATATGTCCTATCTACGAGTTTGGGGTTGTCAAGCTCATGTAAAGCGTTTACAAAGTAATAAGCTTGAACCCAAAACTGACAAATGCCTATTTGTGGGATATCCTAAGGAAACCAAAGGATATCAATTCTACAACCCAACTGAGAACAAAGTGTTCGTTGCTCGAGGAGCTACTTTCTTAGAGAAAGAATTTCTGTACAAGAAAGACAGTGGGAGTAGAATAGAACTCGGAGAAGTTCAAGAACCACAAGAGGATGTAGAACGATCTACAGAAACTCAGATGGAAGTTGACATGGAAACTCATGAAGATGAGCAACCTGAGTCAACAGCACAAGAACCTAGAAGGTCTAGTAGATCTCGTCACCAACCCGAGAGATACGGATTTCTCGTGACTGACGATCAAGATTTGATCTTGGTGGACTCTAATGAGCCCGCGAACTACAAACAAGTTTTAGAAAGTCCGGATTCCGATAAATGGCTAGAAGCTATGGAATCTGAAATGCAATCCATGAGGGACAATAAAGTGTGGACTTTGATTGACCCTCCTGTTCAGGCAAAGGTTGTCGATTGCAAGTGGATTTTCAAAGTAAAACCTGGCGGGATCTTCAAGGCACGACTAGTGGCTAAAGGTTTCAGACAGACTCATGGTATAGACTATGATGAAACCTTCTCCCCTGTCGTGATGCTCAAGTCCATTAGGACAATGCTTGCCATAGCAGCATATTTTGACTATGAGGTATGGCAGATGGATGTTAAGACGGCTTTCCTGAATGGAAACCTACTCGAGGATGTTTATATGAAACAACCCGAAGGATACATCGATCAAAAGCATCCTAATCGAGTATGTAAGCTTCAGAGGTCTATCTATGGACTAAAGCAAGCATCTCGAAGTTGGAATCTTCGTTTTGATGAGGAAGTAAAAGGTTACGGATTCATCAAGAACGAAGATGAGCCTTGTGTTTACAAGAAAGTTAGTGGGAGCAAGATTGTTTTCCTTGTCCTATATGTAGACGACATCCTGCTCATAGGAAATGACATTCCTTTGATGAAAGACATCAAACAATGGTTGGGGAGTGTATTTTCTATGAAAGACTTAGGAGAAGCTGAGACGATACTAGGTATCAAGATCTATAGAGATAGGTCTAAAAGGCTTCTGGGACTAAGTCAAGAAGGGTACATAGACAAGATATTGAAAAGATTCAATATGTCTAACTCCAAAAATGGTAAGGTACCATTTAGACATGGCCTTCTCTTGAAGAAGAACCAAGGTCCTTCAACAAGAGAGGAGAGGGATACAATGAGTAGAGTCCCATATGCTTCGGCAATAGGATCTATCATGTATGCCATGTTGTGTACCCGTCCGGATGTTGCACATGCACTTAGCATGACTAGCAGATACCAACAAGATCCAGGGATGGATCATTGGACTGCAGTCAAAGCAATCCTGAAGTACTTACGAAGAACTAAAGGATTAATGCTAGTGTATGGAGGACAAGAACAGCTCATTGTACAAGGTTACGCTGATGCTGCTTTCCAAACAGATCAAGATGACATGAAGTCACAATCAGGCTACGTGTTTAGTCTGAATGGCGGTGCAATAAGTTGGAAAAGCTCAAAGCAAGATACAACAGCCGATTCTACAACAGAGTCTGAGTACATTGCTGCATCAGATGCTGCAAAGGAAGCTGTTTGGCTGAGAAAGTTCGTGTCAGACATCGGAGTGATACCGAGTATCCAAGATCCGATAGAACTTTTCTGTGACAATAACGGGGCCATCGCACAAGCTAAGGAGCCTCGGTCACACCAGAAAACCAAACACATACTCAGAAGGTTTCACCTCATTCGAGAGATCATTGATCGAGGAGATGTGAAAGTGTTCAAAATAGGGTCAGACGACAATATAGCAGATCCTCTCACAAAAGCTCTACCACAGTCAAAGTTTGATAGACATGTAATAGAGCTTGGTCTTAAACAGTTTAGGACATAGCCCTTCATCGGGCAAGTGGGAGATTGTTGGTGAATGTGCCCTAATGAGGGCTATTTATGTAAATATACTTTGAGGGTATTTATGTAAATAAGATATTTGTCGCTTGATTGATTGTTTATCAAATGAGTTAATTTCATGATAGTAATATCCTTGTGCATATTTAAATTCATGAAATCGATCCGCCAAAAGAAACACTCCATGGACTAATTAGATCATGAGTGATTCTTTTGAGTAGTACTGGTACTAGGATTCTTAGACCAGAAATCACTACATGGTCTTAGGTGAATTGTAGTGTGCTTTGACATACGCCTAACGGGGCCGTAACAGGTTGCCAAGTACGGGTATGATTGGGTACACTATGAGACACGCTAAGGTATGTAGGTGAAGTGATGGGACTACAAATCTCTCTTAAGTGAGAGATGATATCTTGGCCACTTGATAGTGAACTGAAAAGTGCATGGCCATGCCCAATGAATGATAGGATATCATTTTCTTGAAGGATTCAGTGTCACTAAGAGATCAAGTAAACGTTTAGCTACATAAGGATGATGGTTCCATGCCTTATGCTAAACTGGATATCGATGTAGAGGATCGTACGCAGTTTGCTCGGAAAGGTTGTGTTGAATCTCCATTCGACCCTCCATTCCAAATTGGGTAGTCATTATGTCTTGCTAGAGACCACTAATGACTTATGGATTAATCAATGGGTTTGAGTTATCCATTGCCAATTTGGAATGGGCCTACAGGATCGCACATAAGAAAGTTCGATGATGCAGAATAAGAATTCTTGCCTACAATAAGTATAATTGTTATACTTAAATAAATAAGATTTAATTAAATGGTTTAATTAAATATTATTGGAAAGTTCTATGGTATTAATTAATAGTTAATTAATTACCTGGGAACAATTGGGATGGGCTGATAAATCAAGGGACTTAATTGCAATTGAAGTTCTTGACCCATCAGCCTGATCCATGGGTCATGGGTTGATCCATGGGCTTGGTGTATAACCCAAATCATTAAAGTGTTATTTAAGGCTGATTTGGAATTAGTAAATATTATTTAAATACTGACTTGGAATCAGTTAAATAATATTTGGTAATAATACTGATTTGGAAATTACTAAAATCAGTTAAGTTATAATTGGATAAATTACAATACTGATTTTGGAAATTAATTCTCTACAAATATCCTAGGGATATAATTGTAGGAGATAGATTTTTGGAATAATTCTCATCAGAAAAATACACAGATTTCCCAAATTCTCCGGGTAGGCAAGATTGGCTAGCACCAACCTGCGAAGGCTTTCGTGCTTGAGAGTAGAGGATCCTTCAAGGAAGGATTTTGGAGACAACAAAACGCCATCTTCTCAGAGGAGCCAGGCGACGTGCGCAACCGATTACGCTTCAAGGGTAAGACCCGATCCTCATAGTTTAGGATTCCGCTGTTTAATTGGATTAAACACCTAGACAATTCCCAACAGTTGATGTTACTGATCATGTGAAGCACATGATTTCTCACCGATCTGCCCTCAGCCATTTTAGTGTTCATTAGCTTTCTCATGGCTACTTGCCTAGCAGTCATGCCTTGATGAGCGAATATCTCCCTCAGCTGAGCCATCACGTTGAAGGCAGAGACCATAGGATGCAGCTAATGTTGCAGCACATTCGACACAGAGGCCAAAATATAGCACTACGCCATCTCATCCACTTTTCTCCACCTAGCATAGGCATCCCTATCCTCTTGAGGAGAGTCCTCGTTAGACACATCTAGACATACTTCGGTGAGCACAAACTTATACTGCTCTGCCATCAGGACAATGTCTAAGATACGACTCCAGTCGACATAATTAGGTCCAATTAACTTATTGTCTTTCAATATAGTAGCTAAGGGGTTGAATGCCATATCGAAAAACTGTAAGATAAATAAACAGACAATGTTTCAGTTATTAAATCTAGAATTTCAAAAACAAGAAAATTCTAATAATTATTGACTTCCCTCAAAATAATAATTTTAATCCACCAACATCTCATTCACTGGGATTCTCGCTAGCCATGATAGTGTGGACGTTTAAGCTAACCCACATTCGTTTGAGAAGAAACAAGTTCATTAACTACACTATCTGAACAAATGATGTATTGATCAATGTAGCTAATAGTCATTGGTTTCAGCCGTACAAATAAGCAGCATAACCTCGATGGGAGAAATATTGTAGATCGTACACTAAGAGTGTGCCATTACATGACTTCTGACTTTGTTACCTCCGGACAGTGCGCCTCAGATGGAGAGGGTGTCGCATTTCTCTTAAACTTACTCTAGTCATCTTACTCAAAAATTCATAATCAAGCGATCTTGTGGTTGGACTCATCCGAATGGAGGAAGGCCCGAATGCCAATGCGCAAGCCCACCCATATCGCATATGAACTCGTAATGGTGACTGTGGGGATATTAAACCAACTTGTTCCCACTTAGATTTCTAAATTGAGGGTTTTTCTGGTTTTGAAATGCAATTAACTACCCTAAGTTATATGCAAACATAAAACCAATCATGCTTTAAAATCATGCATCTAAAATACAGCATAAAATTAAAACAATAAATACGGGAAATAAATGCGAAAATTAAAGTTCCCGACTATTATGGTTTTAATTGCTTCCATCTTCTGCCTTGATCTCGTGTCCCACCACGCAACTCGATGGATTGAGTCTTGAACTTCAAAAATGAAAAACTGGAGGAAAAACAGGCCACAACGTGCCCCAAACTGGCCACACGCGCACAGCGCGTAGCACATATGGGCCGCGCACGTGGCCCAGCAGCGCGCAGCAACTGCTGAGCCACGCAGCGGCGATTGCTGTCGGTCGCCGGCGGTGGCTCCCCCACCTCTGATTCCTCCCTTCACTTCTTCTACGTTATTTGGTTTTCTTGCAATTCAATCTGGGTTTTCCTGGGTTTCTACAAATTAACGATAACCCAAAACCCACGAACTCCAGTTGCCCACCATAATGCTTTCGATTACAAAAATTAATTCTCCTACTATAAGGCTATCTAGGAAAATTAAAGAATCGAAATTACATAGAAAAAATCCCACTACAGATTTGATCTAATCCTACACGGCTTCTAGCATATGGTCATACTATCACAAACATTCATAAAAAAATCAAATTCGGACATGTCCCGGAGTTTAATTAAAACCCATACAAACATAACTATAATAGTCGGGATTTCTTAACCACCTGCAAATAAAACCATGTAATAAATCGAATAAGCACAAAACCCAAAAACCAGGCTATGATACCAATTGAAAGATTATCTGCCCGGGCCTAGCCAGAAACTCACTTTCGTACTACGCATTCCAGAATCAAAATTTCTGGCCAGGCCTAGACGCTAGCACAATCGCTATTCCAACCCTTGCATGAAATAACATTGCGCAGGATCTTGGTATGTACTTATTCGATTTATCACACAACAAATAAATTCTTAATTAAAAGTGAAAGAATAAGAATTACCTATTGAAGCGTTTACTCAGGTGATTCTCTTGTATGCCTCAAGACTGTTATGTGAGCAATAATCCAACGAACAATTGATCAGCTAATCACCATAATCCCCTTGCCAGAAAAATTCCAGCAACACTGCACCTGGCACGTACAATCCACGTGCCGCCTGAAGAGTTCACACGCTACTGCCAAAATTTGGAAAAAGTCGGCCAGCTAAAAAGCTTGGAAAATCCGAATTTTAGAGAGAGAATTTTTCTCTATCTAGGATTTTATCTCTCTAAGTTTTCTTGTCTTGAAAACTTGTTAATTGTATATATTGTGTAATAGCTAATCCATTGTCTATATATAGAGTGACAAGAGAGACCCCAAGTTGGTTTAGGATTGGCCTTCCTACTGGGTTTCTGTTTCCTTCAATCCTATTCCTGGACTGATACCCATCCAACTGATATAGGGATTCACTTATCCCAATCCAGTTCCTAGTATGATTCACAACTAACTGATACAGGGATCCACTTATCCTCAATCCAGTTCCTAGTATGATTCACAACCAACTAACACAAGGATTAATTAATTACTTAGCCTAATACATAATTAATCGTACCACTAACGGATTAGTTATGGTACTACCATCCTACACCAGAATTGCTTCCGGAACAACTTAATTAATTTATTCTTAATCTTCCAACATCAAAGATATAGTGCTCATTAATTTATTAATTTACAAATAAATAAATTAATTAACTTCTTTAATTCCGAGACCAGTACCGCTCAACATTTTTACTATATTGGACATAAATCCACCAGCTGGGTTTAGTATAATAAACATAACGAGCTCATATCGGGAGCACCATCACCCCGGACGCACCGGTACATGGTTTTCTTTCGACAAGCAGCAGCACACCAAGTAACTAAACTTGCGCACCCAACCTACCGAGACTATTGGCAACAATTGACATCACCCATTGGCAGATAAAAGTACACTATGTCTAATCTTCATACCCGCTCAAGTCTAGGGATTAAGAGATAGAATACTAAGAACAATTTGTCTATTAAATCAGTACAAGGCAAATCATTCTAAATGGTTAAGTTCAATACACCCCGGGCATATCTATATGATTCAATCAGTTTAGACAGACCAATTATCCGAATCACATAATAATCTAAACCGACAGTTTGTCCAAAGCTGTCTCTGTTACGAACCTCATTTATATATTATGTTTTTTAACCAATGATGAGATCTACTGTGTCACACAAGACACCTCATCATCTAACTACATAATATAAATGGACAAATAATGCACAACAAAATATAACCCAAACATTAATCGATATATTAACTGGGAAAATGTACAATACAAGCATAGCTTATGTATTCAACTCCAACAGAAGGTTGGTTATAAATTATATAAATTAAAGTGTTAGTCAATATAATATTGAGATATGGTTGATATAAGGTATCGGTTTGGTTTAGTATATATATGGTTACACGTTTTTATGATGTAAGGAGGAGTTATCGTCGATATAAACTAACATTTTATATGATATAATATTGAGATATGGTTGATATAAGGTATCAGTTTGGGTTAGTATGTATATTGTTAAACGTTTTTTATTTTGTAAGGAGGAGTTATCGTTTATATAATCTTGAGATACGGTTGATATAAGGTATCGGTATGGGTTAGTATGTATATTGTTACACATTTTTATGATGTAAGGAGAATTTATTGCTGATATAAACTAATATTTTGTATGATATAATCTTTCTTTTTTGTGAAATATGTAGGAGGTAAGGAAATATCCAAGCTTACTGATAATATGATACAAGGAAGTGATGTTATTGCTTCCGGTGAAGGTAGTTGTTTGAAGTTATGTTAATTGTTATGTTATGTGATTCTATATTTTTTGCTTTAATAACTTTTTTTGTTTGTAGGTTCTAGATTATTTGTTGATGATTAAAATAAATTTTTGGTTGGTGAGATTGTTGAGAACGAGAATGTTGCTTGTGATTTATATAATGAGTATGCTTTTAGATTAGAATTTAGTGTTAGAAAAGGTAGAGATCGTAAATCAAAGCTTTCTGGAATCAGCTATTGGAGGGGGTTTGAATGTAGTAGACAGCATTTTTATTCAGAGATCGCTTCTGTTTACATGTATACGTATATATACAAAGGAAAGATGACTATATCATTTGAGACATGAGTTTATATAAAGTAGAACATGAGTTTATATCATGTAGAACATGTGTTTATATCAATATAACAAGGGGTTATATCATGTGTACAAGGGTGAAGATTTGATTTTATCATTGAAAAATACGAGTTTATATCTAATGGAATGTGAGTTTATGTCATGTAAAACATGTGTTTATATCAATATAACAAGGGTTAATATCATGTATAAAGAGTAAAAATTTGATTAATAGTGTTTGAGTAGACTTTATATCAACAAAAAATATGAGTTATATCATATAGAATATTGTTTTATATCAACCAGAAAAGAGTTTACATCAACAAAAAAAATACAATACAGTAGTATTTTATATCAACCATATTCCTGATAAAATACAATAGTGTTTCATATCAACTGAAATTGTGTTTATATCAACCAAAATTAAGAATTATATCTACACAATAATATTTTATATCCACCAAAACACCCAAAAGATATTTAAACCTATTAAAGATTATCCACTTAGAAATGAGGAAAATGTGAAAAGAGATGAAAAATTTAAGAAATAAGGAATTGTAATTCATAAAACTCATCTAATAGAGTACATGATGTGCTTGTTTTATAGAATGCTACTCTAGGTGACAAAGATAAGAGATATTGTAGATAAAAGGATTATTTGAGATTCATTATCACAAAATATATTTAGATAAAAATATGAACATGATAACCTTATCACTCTGATGCATCCTTAACACTCCAAGCATCCTTATCACTCCATATGTTCACTCTAATAATATACTAACAACCACCATTAATTATGAAGAACCAAGCCTTGTGATAATAGAAAATGAAAAATTACGGCACCATATATCGAAACAGGTCATCAGAGAGGAGGTGATTGAGACATTGATCGAGACGTCGAGAAGAGTGGAAAGGAAGCACCGGAAATCCAGAAGTTAAATAAGAGGAGGCGCGATAAAGTTGAAGGAGATTCGAGGAAAGGAGGGTGACGGCGTGAGAGAGAGAGAGAGAGATACAGGGTTTGAGAAAAAAAGAAAAAAATCGTGTGTTGCTAATCGTCCGTGCTGCGACTGTGAAAGGTGGGAAATTAGGGCGGGTATAATAGTATCGTACTACTATAGTAGTACTGTATATGAATTGCAAAAAATTACATATGAATACAGTACGAGAGAACAATCATATTGAATTAAATCATAATATATTAAAAATAAAAATTGAAGAGTTAAAATATGATGAAAAGTAAAAAATAAAAATATAAAAAAATCCAATGTGAATACATAAAAATTTATGACTGTCCATTTCTTCTAGGTGGAGGCACATTTCTTCTACCAACCCTCCTAGCTATATGGCCTGTACTCGAACTAACACAACGCAAACCTCCGGCTCTAGCTCTACCTCCACTTCCACCGACACCTCCACTTGGACCATGTGGTCCTCCGTCATGTGGCGGCGTAAAACCTTCATCATCCTTGATCTCCTCATCACCAACTTCTTCATTTTCTGCCCCTAAATTTTCCACATCCAAATGCTCCCCTATGACTGCCCTCCTCTTTCTGCGTCCTCCCCTAGGAGGAACATTCCTCACTCGGCGACTTGGATGTGGGGCATGAGAGAATGTAGGTTGAACATCTGAGAGTATTTGTGTGCCATCGACTGGCTCAAAAGTACCGCCACCAAATGTGAGGGCACTGTGGAAAGAGGTGGTAATATTTTTGAAGTACTGCAGGATCTCAGGGTCATCACCAATGTAATTCAATTGGAATTCCATGCCCCTATTGTATGCGTCACTCACCACCTCATCTACAAATGGTTTAAATAAATACAATAGTTATAAAAAAATAGATTAAATTGTAAAAGATTTAAAAATGACATATAAGCTATTATATTGAAAACTCACATATAGTCTCTCTCAGGCATAAGCACTTCAGTATTCATCCACAAAATCAATGCTGGGATCATTGATAAGTTTGACCGTATGGCGGTTATACCACGAACGGTACTCATCTTCTGCCATTGGAGGAACCTCCAGTACTGTTAGAGTTGAATACATAAGCTATGCTTGTATTGTACTTTTGCCCAGTTAATATATCGATTTATGTTTTGGTTAGATTTAGTTGTGCATTATTTGTCCATTTATATTATGTAGTTAGATGATGAGGTGTCTTGTGTGACACAGTAAATCTCATCATTGGTTAAAAGACATAATATATAAATAAGGTTCGTAACCGAGACAGTTTTGGACAAACTGTCAGTTTAGGTTATTATGTGATTCAGATAATCGGTTTGTCTAAACTAATTGAATCATATAGATGTGCCGGGGGTGTATTTAACTTGACCATTAGGAATGATTTGTCTTGTACTGACTTAATAGACAAATCGTTCTTGGTATTATATCTCTTAATCCCTAGACTCGAGCGGGCATGAGGATTAGACATAGTGTACTTTGATCTACCAATGGGCGAGGTCAATTGTGGCCAATAGTCTCGGTAGGTTGGGTGCGCGTGTTTAGTTGCTTGGTGTGCTGCTGCTTATCGAAAGGAAACCATGTACCGGTGCGTCTGAGGCGATGGTGCTCCCGAGATGAGCTCGTAATGTTTATTATACTAAACCCGACCAGTGGACTTATGTCCAGTATAGTAAAAAGGTCGAGTGGTACTAGTCTCGAAATTAAAGAAGTTCATTAATTAATTTATGAATAAATTAATATATTAATGAGCACTATATATTTGATGTGGGGAGATTATGAATATAAATTAATTAACTTATTCTGGAAGCAATTCTGGTGTAGGATGGTAGTGCCAAAATTAATCCGTTAGTGGTACGATAAATTTTGTAATGGGTTAATTGAATAGGTAGAATTAATTAATTAATTAATTATTCCTAAGGTTTAATTGAGTAATTAACAAAGAGGAATTAATTAATTAATTAATTAAGTCTTAAGTTTCAATTAGAATTAGGAAATCCAAGAGATTAGGAATCTAGTAGGATTTGGTTTATCCTATCAGATTGGTTACCTAATTGGATTTGGAAACTAGTTAATTACCTAAACCCATTAGGAAGACCAATCCTAAACAAACTTAGGGTCTCTCTTGTAAATCTATATATAGAAAAGGGATTAGCTACTCCACAATATACAATTCATGAGTTTTCAAGACAAGAAAACTTAGAGAGAGAAAATTCTCTCAAGAATTCAGATTTTACAAAGCTTTATAGCAGCCAAAATTTCTTCTATTTTTTGGCAGCAACGTGAAGCTTTCTCTCTCCGGGCGGTGTGTTAATGGTATGCGCCAGGTGCAGCGGTGCTAGAAGTTTTTCTGGCAGGTGGATTGTGGTGATTAGCTGATTAAATTGCTAGTTAGATTGCTGCCCACACAGCATACAAGCAAAGTCTTGAGGCATACAAGAGAATCACCTGGATATACGTTTCAATGGGTAATTCTTATGTTTTCGCTTTAATTAAGAATTTTTATTGCGTGATAAATCGAATAAGTGCAAACCCAGATCCTGCGCAATGTTATTACATAAGGGTTGGAATAGTGATTGTGCTAGCGTCTAGGCCTGGCAGAGATTCTGATTCTGGAATGCATAGCATGAAAGTGAGTTTCTGGCTAGGCCCGGGCAGATAATTTTTCAATTGGTATCAGAGCCTAGTTTTGGGTTTTGTGCTTGTTCGATTTATTACATGGTTTTATTTGTAGGTGGTTAAGAAATCCCAACTATTATGGTTACGTTTGTATAGGTTTTAATTAAACTTCGGGACATGCCCGGATTTGATTTTATTATGAATGTTTGTAATAGTATAACCACGTGCTGGAAGCCATGTAAGCTTAGATCAAATCTGTTGTAGGATTTTTTCTATGTAATTTCGATTATTTAAATTTTCTAGAAAGCCTTGCAGTAGGAGAATTATTTTTTGGAATAGAAGACGTTATGATGGGCAACTTGAATTCGTGGGTTTTGTATCATTAATTCGTAGAAAACCAGGAAAACCCAGAACGAATTGCAAGAAGACCAAATAGCGTAGAAGAAGAAAAGGAGGGATTGGTGGTGGGGGGCAGCGCAGGCGACGACTCGCTAGCGGGAGCCGCCGCCGGTAACCACTGCATGGTGGCAGCACCACTACTGTTGCACGCTGTTGTGCCGCACACGCGGCCCATATGGGCGCGCCTTGCACGTGCTGCGCGATTGCGGCCCGTTCTGGGCGCGTTTTGGCCCTTTTTCCTCCAGTTTTCATTTTTTTTGAAGTTCAAGAGTCAATCCATCGAGTTACGTGGCGGCACACGAGATCAAGGCAAAAGATGGAAGCGATTAAAATCCTAATAGTCGGGAAATTTAATTTTTGCATTTATTTCCCATATTTATTGTTTTAATTTTTGTGCTTTAATTTTTATGCTGTATTTTAGAAGCATGACTTTAAAGCATGTTGGTTTTATGGTTGCACATAACTTAGAGTTAGTTAATTGCATGTTAAACCATAAAAACTCTAAATTTAGAAATCTAAGTGGGAGCGGGTTGGTTTAATATCCCTACGGCCACCATTACGAGTTCATATGCGATGTGGGTGGACTTGCGTGTTGGCATTACGGCTTTCCTCCATTCGGATGAGTCCCACCACAAGATCGCTAGATTATGAATTTCTGAGTAAGATGACTAGAGTAAGTTTAACTAGGAGAAATGCGACACCCTATCCATCTGAGGCGCACTATCCTGAGGTAACAAGCTTAGAAATCATATAATGGCACACACTTAGTGTATGATCTGCAGTATTCCTCCCATCGAGGTTACGCTGCTTATTTGTGTGGTTGAAAGCACCGACTATTAGCTACATTGATCAATAGATCATTTGGTCAGATAGTGTAGTTAATGAACTTGGTTCTTCTCAAACGAATGTAGGTTAGCGTAAATGTCCACACTATCGTGGCTTGCGAGAATCCCGGTGAATGAGATATTGGTGGATTATAATTATTGTTTTGATGGAAATCAATAATTATTAGAATTTTGTTTTCGAAATTCTAGATTATATAACTAAAATATTGTCTGTTTAATTTACAGTTTTCGATATGTCATTCAGCCCCTTAGCTACTATATTGAAAGACAATAAGTTAACTGGACCTAATTATGTTGACTGGAGTAGTAACTTGGACATTGTCCAGACAGCAGAGCAGTTTAAGTTTGTGCTCACCGAAGTATGTCCAGATGTGCCTAACGAGGACTCTCCTCATGAGATAGCACGGTGCTATATTTTGGCCTCTGTGTCAAATGTGCTGCAACATCAGCTTCATCCCATGGTCTCTGCCTTCAACATGATGGGTTACCTGAGGGAGATGTTTGCTCATTAAGGCTGGACTACTAGGCAAGCAGCCATGAGAAAGTTGATGAATACTAAAATGGCTGAAGGCAGATCGATGAGAGATCATGTGCTTCACATGATTAGTAACATCAACAAAATAGAGGTGTTGAGAGGTGAAATCGACCCAGAAAGTCAGATAGATGTCATCCTCAGAGCTTACCCTCTAGTTTTGAGCAATTTCTTGTTAACTATAACATGAATCAAAGAGTTTACACTCTACCCGAACTCTTAATTGATTTGGTGTTGGTCGAAGGCATTTTCCATAAAAAGAAACAAGCTTTGGTCATATTAAAGGCTTCAAGTTCTTCTTCTGCACCTGAAGGAAAAAAGAATAAGAAGAAGAAGAATGCCAAGAAACTTGCTGCTAAGCCTGAAAACGCAAAGAAGAGCAAGCCCAAAGGCAAGTGCTTCAGGTGCGGGAAAACGGGACACTGGAAAGCGGATTGTCCAAAGCCTAAAGGTACAATAGTTTCTGCCCTAATTACTGAGACATGTTTAGCGGTGACTCCCACAGATACTTAGTGTGTGTATTCAGGCGTCACTGATCATGTTTGTAATTCTTTGTAGGGGTTCCAAGTAACCTAGAAGCTTATAGAGGGTGAGCTGGACATCTACATGGGCGACACTATAACAGTGTCAGTAGAAGCAGTGGGAGCAGTCACTTTAAATTTCGAAAGTTGTAGATTAGAATTAAATAATTGTCTTTATGTACCGAGTTTTAGAAAGAACCTTATTTTGGTTTCTAAACTCTTAAATAACGGTTATAAGTTCATTTTTTCTGATAATTCTATATTTATTATAAGAAATGGAAAACTTATTTGTTCTGATTCATTACTGACAATTTGTTTGTGGTTAATTCTAACTCCCCAGTTGTGCAAAACATAGAAACAGATAGCTCTTTATCTAACATTAATAAGAGGAAGAAACCTTCTGAAATGAATCAAACGTATCTTTGGCATCTCAGGCTAGGTCATATAAACCTTAGTAGGATTAAGAGGTTGGTCAATGATAGACCTTTAGGTTCATTAGAGATTGACAGTTATTCAACTTGCGAATCTTGCTTGGAATGTAAAATGACCAAGAGACCTTTTAAGGCAAAAGGTTATAGAGCTAAAGAAGTATCAGAGTTAATTCGTTCTTACTTGTGTGGACCAATTTCGGTCCAAACATGAGGTGGGTTTAAGTATTTCGTGATGTTCACGGATGACTATTCAAGATACGGGTACATTTACCTAATATGTCACAAGTCCGAGTGCTTTGGCAAGTTCAAAGAGTTTCGGGCAGATTGGAGAAACACCATGGTAAGAGTATCAAGACAGTGTGATCAGATCGTGGTGGGGAATACCTGTCCCACAAATTTCGAGAATACCTCAGTGAGGTAGGAATTCAGTCTCAGTTGTATGCACCTGGCACGCCACAGCAGAACGGTGTAGCAGAAAGAAGGAATCGAACTCTCATGGAAATGGTTAGGTCGATGATGAGCTATAGTGATTTGCCGAGTTCGTTCTGGGGATATACCTTAGAAACAATGATGTATATACTTAATCTTGTACCGTCAAAAATCGTAACCCCAGTAGAGTTGTGGAACGGGTGAAAGCCTAGTCTGAGACATCTCAAAATTTGGGGTTGCCCAGCACATGTGCTTAAGGAAGATGTGGCTAAGTTAGATGTGAGAACTAAATTAATGGACATCCTAGGGGAATGAAAGGTGGTCTACTTTATAGTCCTAAAGATCAAAAAGTGGTGGTTAGTACCAACACTAGATTTTTGGAGGAATACTATATCCTAGATCACAAGCCCAAGAGTAAGATAGTACTAGAAGAGATTAGGAGACGAACAAATAATCCTGATGCAGCAGCACAAGTAGATACACCACACACTGCACAAGAGATCATAGATGATGCACCTACACAGGTGCTGCCTCGTCATTGTGGGAGGGTTGTAAGACAGCTCGACAGGTTCATTGGCATGTGAGAGGCCTCAGACCTAGTCCCAGGCACACCTTAACCTGACCCAATAAACTACAACGAGGCTCTCCGAGATAAAGATGCAGAATCTTGGCGTAAGGCAATGATATCCGAGATGGGGTCAATGGACCACAATCAAGTCTGGGAGCTTGTGGACCTGCCTGATGTGTTTAAGCCCATTGGATGCAAGTGGGCATAAGAGAGAACCTGACGGAAAGGTGGAAACCTTTAAAGTTAGGCTGGTGGCGAAGGGGTATACTCAGAAAGAGAGAATCGATTATGAGGAAACCTTCTTCCCGGTACCCATGCTTTAGTCAATCCGAATTTCTTGGCCATAGCTGCTCATTTAGATTATGAGATATGGTAGGTGGATGTCAAGACAGCTTTCCTAAATGGAAGTCTTGAGGAAATCGTTTTCATGCAGCAACCAGAGGGATTCATTGAAAAGGCCAAGAGCATAAGGTTTGCAGGCTTAAGAGGCCACGAAGACAGTTCATTATGCTTTTGCAGTAGGATGTCTCATGTATGCCATGTTGTGTACGAGGCCTGATATCTGTTATGCAGTTGGCAATATAAGCAGATATCAAAGTAACCCCGAGAAAGCTTATTGGGAGGTAGTAAAATGTATTCTTAAGTATTTGCACAGAACTAGAGACCAAGTGTTGGTCTATCAGGTGCCTGAGCTGGTACCCCGAGATTACACAGATTCATATTTCCAAGGTGACAGGGACAAAAGTAAGGCTACCTCAGGGTATGTGTTTACTCTGGGAGGTGGAGCCATAGATTGGCAGAGTGTCAAACAGAAATGTGTGGCGGACTATACCATGGAGGCTGAATACATTGTCGCATTAGAGGCAGCGAAAGAAGCAGTATGGCTCAAGAAATTCCTAGTGGACTTAGATGTGATTCCTGGTTTGCAAAAGTCTATCACGGTGTATTGTGATAACAATGGTGCAGTAGCAAACTCAAAGGAACCACGAGCCTGCCAGGCGAGTAAACATATACAGCGCAAGTACCACCTGATACGAGATATCGTAAAGAGGGAAGACATGGTCGTGGCTAAGATAGCATCAGAGGATAACATTGCAGATCTGTTCACGAAGACACTGACTCATAAAGTCTTTGAAGCTCATGTGGAGGGCATGAGGATCAGATACTTATGAGAGCCATAACAGTTTTTCTAGATATATAGTAGCAGATTGTATAGGAGTTGAATGTAGATGTATACTTAAAGCACAACTTAAGGATTAGTGGGAGATTATTGGAGTTGAATATTTAAGCTATGTTTGTATTGTACTTTTTCCTAGTTAATATATAGATTTATATTTTGGTTAAATTTAGTTATGCATTATTTGTCAATTTATATTATATAGTTAGATGATGAGGTGTCTTGTGTGACACAGTAGATCTCATCATTGGTTAAAAGACATAATATATAAATGAGGTTCGTAAACCAAAACAGCTTTGGACAAACTGTCAGTTTAGGTTATTATGTAATTCGGATAATTGGTTTGTCTAAACTAATTAAATCGTATAGATATGCCCGGGTGTATTGAACTTGACCATTAGGAATTATTTGTCTTGTACAGATTTAATAGACAAATCGTTCGTGGTATTCTATCTCTTAATCCCTAGACTCGAGCGGGCATGAGGATTAGGCATAGTGTACTTTTATCTGCCAATGGGTGAGGTCAATTGTGGCCAATAGTCTCGGTAGGTTGGGTGCTCGTGTTTAGTTACTTGGTGTGCTGCTGTTTGTCGAAAGGAAACCATATACCGGTACATCTGGGGTGATGGTGCTCATCCACTTGCATCCAATGGGCTTAAACCCATCAGGCAGGTCCACAAGCTTCTAGACTTGATTGCGGTCCATTGACCGCATCACGGATATCATTGCCTTATGCAAGGATTCTGCATCTTTATCTCGAAAAGCCTCAATGTAGTTAACCGGATTAGGTTCAGGCACGCCTGGGACTAGGTTTGAGGCCCCTCCCAGGGCCAATGAACCTGTCGGGCTATCTCACAACCCTCTCACTATGACGAGGCACCACCTGTGTAGGCCGTCATCTGTGATCTCTTGTGCAGTGTTTGGTGTATCTATTTGTGTCGGTGCATCAAGATTAGTAGTTTGTCGCCTAAGCTCTTCATGTACTATCTTACTCTTGGGCTTGTGATCTAAGATATAGTCCTCTTCCAAAAATCTAGCGTTGGTACTAACCACCACCTTCTGATCTTTGGGACTATAAAGCAGACCACCCTTCGTTCAGCTGGGATATCCTACAAACAACATTAACTCAGTTCTCGCATCTAACTTAGCCGTATCTACCTTAAGCACATGTGCTGGGCAACCCCAAATTATGAGATGTCTTATACTGGGCTTGCGCCCTTTCCACAACTCTACTGGGGTTGAAGGCACGGTTTTATATGGGACAAGATTAAGAATATACATAGCCGTGTCTAAGACATATCCCCAGAATGAACTTGGCAAATCACTATAGCTCATCATCGACCTAACCATTTCCATGAGAGTTTGATTCCTCCTTTCTGCTACACCATTCTACTGTGGCGTGGCAAGTGCAGACAACAGAGAATGAATTCTAACCTCACTGAATTCTTCCTCTTGTTAATGTTAGATAAAGAGCTATCTGTTTCTATGTTTTGCACAGCAGGGGAGTTAGAACTAACCACAAATAAATTTTTAGCCACTGAACCAGAACAAATAATTTTTCCATTTCTTCTAATAAATACAGAGTCATCAGAAAAAATGAACTTAGAACCATTCTTCAAGAGTTTAGAAACCGAAATAAGGTTCTTTCTAAAACTCGGTACATAAAGACAATTAACTAATTCAAATCTACAATTCCCGAAATTTAAATTGGTCACTCACACTACTTCTACAGACACTCTTGTAGTGTCGCCCATGTAGATGTCCAGCTCCCCCTCTCTAAGCTTCCGGGTTACTTAGAACCCCTGCAAAGAATTACAAACATGATCAGTGATGCCTGAATGCACACAAAAAGTATATTGGGAATCACCGCTAAACATGTCTCAGTAATTAGGGCAGAAACTATTGTACCTTTAAACTTTGGACAATCCACTTTCCAATGTCCCATTTTACTGCACTTGAAGCACTTGCCTTTGGGCTTGCTCTTCTTTGCGATTTTGGGCTTCGCAGCAAGTTTCTTGGCATTCTTCTTATTCCTATTTTTCTTGCCTTTAGGCACAGAAGAAGAACTTGAAGCCTTCAATGTGACTATAGCTTGCTTCTTCTCATGGAAGATGCCTTCGGCCACCACCAAATTAGTTAAGAGCTCGGGTAGAGTGTAAACCCTTTGGTTCATGTTGTAATTAACCCGAAACTGCTCAAAACAATAGGGTAAGCTCTAGAGGATAATATCTATCTGACTTTCTGGGTCAATTTCTCCTCCCAACACCTCTATTTTATTGATGTGACTGATCATGTATAGCACATGATCTCTCAATAATCCGCCCTCAGCCATCTTTGTGTTCATTAAGTTTCTCATGGCTGCTTGCCTAGCAGTCCTGCCTTGATGTGCGGACATCTCCCTCAGGTGAGCTATCATGTTGAAGGCAGAGACCATGAGATGAAGATGATGTTGCAGCACATTTGACACAGAGGCCAAAATATAGCACCGAGCCATCTCATCTGCTTTTCTTCACCGGGCATAGGCATCCCTATCCTCTTGAGCAGAGTCCTCAACAGGCACATATGGACATACTTCGGTGAGCACAAACTTATACTCCTCAGCCATCAGGACAATGTCCAAGTTACAACTCCAGTCAACATAGTTGGTTCCAGTTAACTTATTGTATTTCAAAATAGCAGCTAAGGGGTTGAATGCCATATCGATAAAAAACTGTAAAAATAAATAAACTGATAATGTTTCAGTTATTAAGGCTAGAATTTCGAAAAACAAGGAAATTCTATCAATTATTGATTTCCCTCAAAACAATAATCTTAATCCACCAACATCTCATTCACCGGGATTCACGCAAGACGCGCAGTGTGGATGTTTACGCTAACCCACATTCATTTGAGAAGAACCAAGTTCATTAACTACACTATCTGACCAAATAATCTATTGATCAATGTAGCTAATAGTCGGTGCTTTCAGCTGCACAAATAAGCAGCATAACCTCGAGGGAGGAATATTGCAGATCGTACACTAAGTGTGTGCCATTACGTGACTTCTGAGTTTGTTACCTCAGGATAGTGCGCCTCAGATGGAGAGGGTGTCGTATTTCTCCTAGTTAAACTTACTCTAGCCATCTTACTCAGAAATTCATAATCTAGCGATCTTGGGGCTGGACTCATCCGAATGGAGGAAGGCCCTAATACCAACGCGCAGGCCCAGCCACAGCGCATATGAACTCGTAATGGTGGCTGTGGGGATATTAAACCAACCCGTTCCCACTTAGATTTCCAAATTTAGGGTTTTTTTAGTTTTCACATGCAATTAACTAACCCTAAGTTATATGCAACCATAAAACCAACACGCTTTAAAATCATGCATCTAAAATATAGCATAAAAATAAAGCATAAAATTAAACCAATAAATACAGGAAATAAATACAAAAAATAAATTTCCCGACTATTATGGTTTTAATCGCTTCCATCTTCTGCCTTGATGTCGTGTCCCGCCACGTAACTCGAAGGAGAAAGTCTTAAACTTCAAAAAACAAAAACTGGAGGAAAAACGGGCCAAAATGCGACCCAAAAAGGCTGTTGTGCGCTGGCGCAGCTCCCTGCTGCACCGTGCGGCAGCGCCACTACTGCTTCCGGCGGTTGCCAGCGGCAGTTCCTGCCGGCGAGTCATCGCCGGCGCCACCCCCTACCGCCAATCCCTCATTCTCTTCTTTCCATGCTATTTGGTCTTCTTGAAATTCGTTCTGGGTTTTCCTGGGTTTCTACGAATTAACGATAACCCAAAACCCACGAATTCAAGTTGCCCACCATAATGCCTTCAATTAAACAAAATTAATTCTCCTACTACAAGGCTTTCTAGGAAAATTAAATAATCGAAATTACATAGAAAAAATCCTACTACAGATTTGATCTAATCCTACACGTCTTTCAGCAAGTGGTTATACTATTACAAACATTCATAATAAAATCAAATCCGGACATGTCCCGGAGTTTAATTAAAACCCATACAAAAATAACCATAATAGTCGGGATTTCTTAACCACCTGCAAATAAAACCATGTAATAAATTGAAAAAGCACAAAACCCAAAACCAGGCTCTGATACCAATTGAAAGATTATCTGCCCGGGCCTAACCAGAAACTCACTTTCGTGCTATGCATTCCAAAATCAGAATCTCTGGCCTAGCCTAGACGCTAGCACAGTTGCTATTCCAACCCTTTTGAAATAACATTACGCATGATCTGGGTTTGCACTTATTCGATTTACCACGCAACAAATTTTCTAATTAAAATCAGAATCTTAGAAAAATACCTTTGAAGCGTGAACTCAGGTGATCGCTTGTATGAATCAAGACTTTGACTGAATGTTGTGTGGGCAACGATCTAGCAACCAATTGATCAGCAATCAACACGCTGATCGGTACAAGTCAATTCTATCCAAACTGGTCTTGCTCAATATGCCCCGGGTATATCCGTGTGATTTAAATTAGTCTAGAGAAACTAATTTTCAAACCACCTGATAACCTATACCGATAATATGTTCAGATTATCTCAGTTACGAGCATACTTTTAATATATCAATACTTTAACCAATAACGGTATCTACTGTGTATTTCACACACCCCGTTATCTAGTTCTATGATATGATGGAGTAATTTAACACTGAAACAAAATGATATCTCATATATGGATATTAGTTTTTGATACAAGCCATAGCTTTTCAGTATTCAAAACTAACATGTTTGCTGTTGGGATTTGTTTAGGCATTTAATCTAATTAAATGGCAGAATTCTAAACTATGAGGATCGGGTCTTACCCTTGAAGCGTAATCGATTGCGCACGTCGCCTGGCTCCTCTGAGAAGATGGCGTTTTTGTCATCAAAATCCTTCCTCGAAGGATCCTCTACTCTCAAGCACGAAAGTCTTCACAGGTTGGTGCTAGCCGATATTGCCTACCAAGAGAATTTTGGGAAATCCTGTGTATTTTGTCTGATGAGAATAATTCAAAATCATCATCCTCCAACAATTATATCCCTAGGATATTTGTAGAGAATTAATTTCCAAAATCAGTATTGTAATTATCCAATTATAACTTAACTGATTTTAGTCATATTTCAAATCAGTATTATTACCAAATATTATTTAACTGATTCCAAGTCAGTATTTAAATAATATTTACTAATTCCAAATCAGCCTTAAATAATACTTTAATGATTTGGGTTATACACCAAGCCCATGGATCAACCCATGACCCATGGATCAGGTTGATGGGTCAAGAACTTCAATTGCAATTAAGTCCCTTGATTTATCAGCCCATCCCAATTGTTCTCAGGTAATTAATTAACTATTAATTAATACCATAGAACTTTCTAATAATATTTAATTAAACCATTTAATTAAATCTTATTTATTTAATATAACAATTATACTTATTGTAGGCAAGAATCCTTATTCTGCATCATTGAACTTTCTTATGTGCGATCCTGTAGGCCCATTCCAAATTGGCAACGGATAACTCAATCTCATTGATTAATCCATAAGTCATTAGTGGTGTCTAGCAAGACATAGTGACTACCCAATTCAGAATGGAGGGTCGAATGGAGATTCAACACAACCTTTCCGAGCAAACTGTGTACGATCCTCTACATCGATATCCAGCTTAGCATAAGGCATGGAACCATCATCCTTATATAGCTAAGCGTTTACTTGATCTCTTAGTGACACTGAATCCTTCAAGCAAATGATATCCTATCATTCCTTGGGCATGGCCATGCACTTTCAGTTCACTATCAAGTGGCCAAGATATCATCTCTCACTTAAGAGAGATTTGTAGTCCCATCACTTCACCTACATACCTTAGCGTGTCTCATAGTGTACCCAATCATACCCGTACTTGGAAACCTGTTACAGCCCCGTTAGGCGTATGTCAAAGCACACTACAATTCACCTAAGACCATGTAGTGATTTCTTGTATAAGGATCCTAGTACCAGTACTACTCAAAAGAATCACTCATGATCTAATTAATCCATGGAGTGTTTCTTTTGGCGGATCGATTTCATGAATTTAAATATGCACAAGGATATTACTATCATGAAATTAACTCATTTGATAAACAATCAATCAAGCAACAAATATCTTATTTACATAAATACCCTCAAAGTATATTTATATAAATAGCCCTCATTAGGGCACATTCACCAACAATCTCCCACTTGCACGATAAAGGGCTATGTCCTAAACTATTTAAGACCAAGCTCTTTTATATGTCTATCAAACTTTGACTGTGGTAGAGCTTTTGTGAGAAGATCTGCTATATTGTCGTCTGACCCTATTTTGCACACTTTCACATCTCTTCGATCAATGATCTCCCGGATGAGGTGAAACCTTCTGAGTATGTGTTTGGTTTTCTGGTGTGACCGAGGCTCTTTAGCTTGTGTGATGGCCCCGTTATTATCACAGAAAAGTTCTTTCGGATATTGGATACTCGGTATCACTCCGATGTCTGACACGAACTTCCTTAACCAAACGGCTTCCTTTGTAGCATCTGATGCAGCAATATACTCAGACTCTGTTGTAGAATCGACTGTTGTATCTTGCTTTGAGCTTTTCCAACTTATTGCACCGCCATTCAGACTAAACACATAGCCTGATTGTGACTTCATGTCATCTTGATCTGTTTGGAAAACAGCATCAGCGTAACCTTGTACAATGAGCTGTTCTTGTCCTCCATACATTAGCATTAATCCTTTAGTTCTTCATAAGTACTTCAGGATTGCTTTGACTGCAGTCCAATGATCCATCCCTGGATCTTGTTGGTATCTGCTAGTCATGCTAAGTGCATGTGCAACATCCGGACGGGTACACAACATGGCATACATGATAGATCCTATTGCCGAAGCATATGGGACTCTACTCATTGTATCCCTCTCCTCTCTTGTTGAAGGACCTTGGTTCTTCTTCAAGAGAAGGCCATGTCGAAATGGTACCTTACCATTTTTGGAGTTAGACATATTGAATCTTTTCAATATCTTGTCTATGTACCCTTCTTGACTTAGTCCCAGAAGCCTTTTAGACCTATCCCTATAGATCTTGATACCTAGTATCGTCTCAGCTTCTCCTAAGTCTTTCATAGAAAATACTCTCCCCAACCATTGTTTGATGTCCTTCATCAAGGGAATGTCATTTCCTATGAGCAGGATGTCGTCTACATATAGGATAAGGAAAACAATCTTGCTCTCACTAACTTTCTTGTAAACACAAGGCTCATCTTCGTTCTTGATGAATCCGTAACCTTTTATTTCCTCATAAAAATGAAGATTCCAACTTCGAGATGCTTGCTTTAGTCCATAGATAGACCTCTGAAGCTTACATACTCGATTAGGATACTTTTGATCGATGTATCCCTTGGATTGTTTCATATAAACATCCTCGAGTAGGTTTCCATTCAGGAAAGCCGTCTTAACATCCATCTGTCATACCTCATAGTCAAAATATGCTGCTATGGCAAGCATTTTCCTAATGGACTTGAGCATCACGACAGGAGAGAAGGTTTCATCATAGTCTATACCATGAGTCTGTCTGAAACCTTTAGCCACTAGTCGTGCCTTGAAGATCCCGCCAGGTTTTAACTTGAAAATCCACTTGCATTCGACAACCTTTGCCTGAACAGGAGGGTCAATCAAAGTCCATACTTTATTGTCCCTCATGGATTGCATTTCAGATTCCATGGCTTCCAGCCATTTATCTGAATCCGGACTTTCTAAAACCTATTTGTAGTTCGCGGGCTCATTAGAGTCCACCAAGATAAAATCTTGATCGTCAGTCACGAGAAATCCGTATCTCTCGGGTTGGTAACGAGATCTACCAGATCTTCTAGGTTCTTGTGGTATTGAATCAGGTTGCTCATCTTCATGAGTTTCCATGTCAACTTCCATCTGAGTTTCTGTAGATCATTCTACATTCTCTTGTGGTTCTTGAACTTCTCCGAGTTCTATTCTACTCCCACTGTCTTTCTTGTACAGAAATTCTTTATCTAAGAAAGTGGCTCCTCGAGCAACGAATACTTTGTTCTCAGTTGGGTTGTAGAATTGATATCCTTTAGTTTCCTTAGGATATCCCACAAATAGGCATTTGTCAGTTTTGGGTTCAAGCTTATTACTTTGTAAACATTTTACATGAGCTTGACAACCCCAAACTCATAGATAAGACATATAGGGCTTCCGACCCATCCATATCTCATATGGAGTCTTATCTACTGCCTTAGATGGAATACGATTCAATAAGTAGGCAGCAGAAAGGAGAGCATAACCCCAAAAGGATATAGGGAGAGTCGCTAGGCCCATCATTGATCGAACCATATCTAATAAGGTACGATTTCTCCTTTCGGATACACCATTCCATTGAGGTGTTCCCGGTGGAGTCAGATGTGAAACAGTTCCACACTATTTTAGATAGCCATCGAACTCATCACTAAGGTATTCACCTCCCCGATCGGAGCGAATAGCCTTAATCTTTCTATCCAACTGATTCTCTACTTCGTTTTTAAACTCTTTGAACTTTTCAAAAGTTTCACTTTTATACCTCATTAAGTAGACATACGCATATCTACTAAAGTCATCAGTAAAAGTCACGAAGTATTCAAATCCACCTCTGGCTTGTGTGCTCATTGGTCCACATACATCCGTATGTATTAGGGCCAATAGCTCACTTGTTGTTTCACCTTTCTTGTTGAAAGGACTATTTGTCATTTTGCCTTGCAAGCAGGGTTTGCAGGTATCATATGATTCAAAATCAAATGAACCAAGCACTCCATCCTTGTGAAGCTTTTGAACTCACTTTTCATTTGTATGGTCTAATCGACAATGCCAAAGGTATGTTGGACTTAAATCATCTTTAGTTGATTTAGCTTTCTTTTCTATGTTATAGACTGGTTTTTCTTGGGTCAAATCCAAGACATACAGACCGTTACACATATTTGCAACTCCGTATAAAATATCATTTTGATATAAAGATAACGAATTATTCTCTATAATAAATCAAAAACCTTTATTATCTAAAATCGAAACTGAAATAATATTTCTGCTCAAAGCATGTACATAATAACAATTTTCAAGTTTGATATTTAAACCAGAAGGTAAAGACAGAGTGTAATCTCCAACTTCAACAGCAGCAACTCTTACCCCGTTGCCCACTCGGAGATCTACTTCACCTTTCTTTGTTATCCTTCTATTTCTAAGTCCTTGCACATTAGTACAAATGTGAGCCCCACAACCAGTATCTAATACCCATGAGGTGAACATAGAAAGATTTATTTCTATAACAAAGATACCTGAAGCTTGTTCACGAAACATTTCCGTCAGTGACTCATAAATTCGAAACGCTTCCAAATTCATGAACTGCTTTTGAAGATCGCCTGTCTTAGACGCGAGCATCAAGCACGTCACATCATCGGAGTCACTTTTCAACTTATCCCAGGCTCGTTGAACATTTGCCGAAGCATTTTGTGGTGGTTCAGGTAAAACGATCTCTAAGACATGTAGCTTCCTTTCTTGTTTGAGAACTATTCTCAAGTTTCTTTCCCAGTCTAAGAAGTTTGGTCCAACCAATTTATCTTTATCCAATATACTTCTTAGAGTAAAGTTTATGATAACATTTGTGCTATATGATGCCATTTCTGCAAAGAGTAAATGCAAAATATTAGAATGAGTTTTGAAAAATGTTTTCCACAATAGCCAAAATTGAAATCCCTAACAATTTTGTGTTGGTGCTAGATTGTGGGCCGAAAATCCACAAAGAGTCAACCCCAGTCTTGCTTTGGCAAGTATCGTAGGGATCGGGCTCTTTTGGTAGGCAACGTTAAAATCACATTCCATGTAATCTAACGCTTTCCAATTGCATACCATGCAACTTTTCAGTGATAGGATGAACATTCCAAATGCTTGACACCATTCTACATTTGCAAAATTAATCCCTAGTCAACTTATCGGGTCAAGCTAGGATTAATTTTCCCAAGTTAAACCATCCCTCAAGGCATCACATCAATAGACACCCACACAGTATTCCATAACAAGTGGTAGTGATAAAGTTGAGCATCTAATACCCAAACAGTTTTTCCACTCATTAATGGTAGTGATAAAGTTGGGCACTATTATGTAACAACCCGCCGCATCAGACGTTCGACACTCAAGTGGGCCCTCAAGTATGGAAGCAAAATCTTGGGTTTTTGGGATTTAAGTTTGATCGGCTTAACATGCATTTTCGTTTATCATTCATTCGCATAAATAAAAGAATGAATTAAAGCGATGAACTGGGCTCTAGTCTATTACAGGGTCTTTTAAAATCTTCATGTTTGGGCCTCCGCTCATGGGCTCCACCATGGACTCCTCTTGGAACCTCCTTTTGGGCCTAACAATTACATGATGATTTTATAGGCACGCAGGCCCAAATTCAAAATTGGCTCGCAGGCCCCAACCTTTAAAACGTTAAAATTAAAAGCCCAATTCATGCTTTGAAACACATAAAATGCATATGCTCATACCAGCCGGTTTTAATTTAAGCCGATTAATTTTAAGGATTGTGTAACTATTACAGAATTAAAATTGATCGTGTCATGATCAATTTTAATCAATCCTTCTGTTCATTTTACATTTATCCAAAATGATGCATGAACATGCTTGCATAATTATGATGCTTCCAATAAAATTTAAACAATTTAAATAAGCATCAAAATTAAAATAAAATAAATAAATAAATAGAAATTCAAAATTTAAACTAATTAATTAATCTAATTAATAAATTATTTATTTATTTATTTATCTTTTTCTAATTATTTTAATCTAATTAAAATAATTATTTTAAAATATATCTAATTATCTAATTCAGATAAATTTAAACTTATAGGATAAAATTCTAAATTAATCCTATCTTGATCTAATAAGATTATTTAATTAAAATCTTATTAAATAAAATTCAGAAAATTTTAAAATTTTAATTTTCTGAAACTTTTTGGGGTGATTTGGTAATTAAAATAAAATTCTGGGCTAGGGTTTTAAGGAGGACTCAAAGTCCAGGGACCAATCTGCAATTTTAATACCATTTTAAAATCTGGCCAGACAGGGCAGTTCAGTAATTTACCAAAATTCCCGGGCTTAGGGTTTTAAAGGAACAAAACTTCTGGGATCTCTATGCAATTTTAAAACAATTTTAAAACTGATGGCATTTCCGGGATTATGGAGTGCGGCGGGGGCAATTTGGTCATTTCACCCAATTAAGGCACCAGTCTCCCGCCGCCTCCTTTCTTCTTCCCCGATCGCGCTGCCGGCGTCCGGTCTGCGATTTCTGGCGAACGCTTCGCCACCGCCGGACGTCGTCTCTTCGCCCAGGCCTGACCCCGATCACATCGAAGCCCACCTAGGCGATTCATCGATCAACAAAATCGACGAAGCCAGTGCCTATCTCTTTCCCATTTGTTGTCGCGAAGACATGCGAGGAATGAGAATAAATGGCGACCGACCATCGGTGCCGATCGAAGACGCAGTCGACCTCCGATAAGAGAAAACGAATAGCCCAAAAAATGCAAACCTTTTTCGGCCATCCCGATCTCCCGGCGAATACAGCAACTAAAACCCATAAAAGAAATCCGGCCACTTTCAAAACCAAAACTCAAATTCCGGCAATGAAAATGAAGCATAATTCAGCCCAGCAAGAAAATTCAATTCAGCCCAGCAAGAAAATTCGAACACCAAACAATACCAAAATCCAATTTTCTGGTGGATCTTTAAACCCAAAGAAGCAACAAAAAAAAAACAAAATTAAATCCCAGATATTTCAATTTCCATTTTCGGTGAATGCACAGTGACCAGGCAAAGCAATACACAAACCCAGTTTCTGTTTTGGTATTCCGGCCAAAATAAAACCCAGTTCTTCTTTCAAAACGCTATCGCCCAGATTTTCAAAATCAGTTTCCGGTGAGAAAATGAAGAAACCCAGTTTAAAATTCAGGCCAAAAACCAAAAACTTTCCTTTCCAAAACTCCAGTTCTGGTCAAACGGAACTATTCCGGTTTTTTAAGAAAAAAACAAAAATTGAATTTTAATTATTTTCCCAGCAAAATAATAAAATTGATTTCTTTGATTTTCTCGCTTTCAAAATCACAAATTTTCCAAAATCTTATTAAAACCAATTAAAATCCAATTTTAATTCTTACACTAAAATTATAAACCTCGCTTTGATACCACTGTTGGGATTTGTTTAGGCATTTAATCTAATTAAATGGCGGAATCCTAAACTATGAGGATCGGGTCTTACCCTTGAAGCGTAATCGGTTGCGCACGTCGCCTGGCTCCTCTGAGAAGATGGCGTTTTTGTCTCCAAAATCCTTCCTCGAAGGATCCTCTACTCTCAAGCACGAAAGTCTTCGCAGGTTGGTGCTAGCCGATCGTGCCTACCAAGAGAATTTTGGGAAATCCTGTGTATTTTGTCTGATGAGAATAATTCAAAATCATCATCGTCCTACAATTATATCCCTAGGATATTTGTAGAGAATTAATTTCCAAAATCAGTATTGTAATTATCCAATTATAACTTAACTGATTTTAGTCATATTCCAAATCAGTATTATTACCAAATATTATTTAACTGATTCCAAGTTAGTATTTAAATAATATTTACTAATTCCAAATCAGCCTTAAATAATACTTTAATGATTTGGGTTATACACCAAGCCCATGGATCAACCCATGACCCATGGATCAGGCTGATGGGTCAAGAACTTCAATTGCAATTAAGTCCCTTTATTTATCAGCCCATCCCAATTGTTCTCAGGTAATTAATTAACTATTAATTAATACCATGGAACTTTCTAATAATATTTAATTAAACCATTTAATTAAATTTTATTTATTTAAGTATAACAATTATACTTATTGTTGGCAAGAATCCTTATTCTGTATCATTGAACTTTCTTATGTGCGATCCTGTAGGCCCATTCCAAATTGGCAACGGATAACTCAATCTCATTGATTAATCCATAAGTCATTAGTGGTCTCTAGCAAGACATACTGACTACCCAATTCAGAATGGAGGGTCGAATGGAGATTCAACACAACCTTTCCGAGCAAACTGTGTACGATCCTCTACATCGATATCCAGCTTAGCATAAGGCATGGAGCCATCATCCTTATATAGCTAAGCGTTTACTTGATCTCTTAGTGACACTGAATCCTTCAAGCAAATGATATCCTATCATTCTTTGGGCATGGCCATGCACTTTCAGTTCACTATCAAGTGGCCAAGATATCATCTCTCACTTAAGAGAGATTTGTAGTCCCATCACTTCACCTACATACCTTAGCGTGTCTCATAGTGTACCCAATCATACCCGTACTTGGCAACCTGTTACAGCCCCGTTAGGCGTATGTCAAAGCACACTACAATTCACCTAAGACCATGTAGTGATTTCTGATCTAAGGATCCTAGTACCAGTACTACTCAAAAGAATCACTCATGATCTAATTAGTCCATGGAGTGTTTCTTTTGGCGGATCGATTTCATGAATTTAAATATGCACAAGGATATTACTATCATGAAATTAACTCATTTGATAAACAATCAATCAAGCGACAAATATCTTATTTACATAAATACCCTCAAAGTATATTTACATAAATAGCCCTCATTAGGGCACATTCACCAACATTTGCCCCATCCTAGGCCTTACAGGTTACAGTGGCTCTAAAAAGGAGGAGAAAAAAAAGTCCAATACCAAGCACTCTACCTTAGTCCAACCAAGAAAAAAATACTTTGTGATGTGGTGCAAATGGACGCTTGTCATATACTTCTAGGAAGACCTTGGGAGTACGATAGAAGGGTCACATTTGATGGTTTGACCAACAGGTATTCTTTCATGTTTAATGGTATCAAAGCTAACTTGTGACCTTTTCTCTTGCACAGGTTTTTAGCACACAATAAAGGATGCGATAAGAAAAAAACAACGCTAGCAATCTAAGCCAAAGAAGTCGAAAGCAGTACAGGCAAAATCAGGCAATTCGAAATTGGCCTTGATGTCCCGAATGAGTCCTGCACAATTTCAACCCTACCAAGGGCATAGTTGTCTTCTTAAGACTTTTAATGTTCCTTATTATCCTTTTTTGACATTGTGACATAGGGAAATAAGGTCCACTAAATGGTTTAACCGTATCAAGAAGTCTTCACGCAAACATTCCATGAAATCCAAGAGTCATAAAGCCGGTAAGTTAGAAAGTTTTTCTAGTGTGTTTTCTAATCCTTTGTTTGGTTATGCAGACACATCAGATTCAAGGATGAATCGCTTTTGGTATAGAGGGGATGATGTGAACATCCAGGCGGTAGATTCTCCTTCAGAAAAAAACCAACAATCAGTGTCAGTTCTTCCTTCACTCCAGAGTAGCTGGCGCAAAAGAAAGCTCCAGAGAAATCCTCCAGGGCAAGTTTTAGCTAAGTGAGCCCGGTTGTGGGTCAAAAACTCTGTGTCAGATATCCACAAGGCTCATATATTTGACCAGTTACTATATCAAGAGCCCAGATGATGATTAGATCAAGTCCAGCTTCAAAGTTCAATATTAAGTCCAAAGCCCAACAGGCTCAAGCCCATCTACAGATTTGGAAGCCCAAGCCCATTAACGTCACAAGATTTTTTGATAATTGTCTTACAGATACAATGTAATTGAGGAATGAAGCCCTGGAATAAAAGCTAAAGTTTAGATTAAGGAATCTAGAAGCCCAGTTCAAAATCGAAGACTTCCCTTAGTTCAACTGAAGCTGGGAATAGCAAGTCTTTTCCAATTAGGATTGTGTTTCTTTTTACTCTCACGGTTTGAGAAGGTTTTAAAAGTGTATATTATTTGTAATAGGATATGCTAAGTTTTCCCTTCTTGATTAGAATTTTAAGTTTGTCTTAGTTTTCTCTCTCATGGCCGAAATTTTCTAAGCCATTAGAGTTATAATAGGTTTTATTTCCTAATCTTTAAATCACTAGGATTTGAGATTACCTTTTAGAATAGGAAGAGAAGACTTGTAATTGCCTATAAATAGGCCCCCTTATACACGAAATTCATAGACTTGTTTTGATAATTGATATTGAATTTTTGAATTCTTTGAGTTGTTAACTCACCCCTAAATCTTATTGAGTGATCTTGAGAGATCGTGATTGTCCTTGCGTGAAAACTTACAAACCCCTATTTTGCTGGTTAGAGTCGAATGGTTTGACTATAAAACCATCATCATGTGTTGACTAAAATCATCATAAACTATTACCCATCATCTGTCTTAATTTTTGCATAGAGATGTTTAAAGAATAGTGCGTTTTCTTGACTTGAGCGATTCCGCCACTTCAATTCATGCTTGTGGAGATAATAGAAAAGAATAGAAGATAATGGTCCGTCGACATTAAGGGTCTTGTTTGTGTAGCAACCAGCTTGTCAGCAATGCTTTCACGTTGAATTGAATTTCGACAAAGATAACCCGTCAGATTGGTATCAGAGCTTAAAGACATTTTCGTTCTATTCTTCTATTATTTTTCGAGTTTTTTTTGTCTTTTTTATTTCAAAATTTATTCCATGGGATTTGAAAATATCTTGAGTAAATTTGTAGAAAATCTGTCCAATTTTCAGTCCAAATATCTATGCCAGAAGTTGTGTTTAAGGCCTCCTTAGGGAACCAGACTTTTCTTTGGTTTTGAGTCGTTTTGTTTGATTTTTTTTTGAGTATATAAGTCCCCCTCTGGGTTTAATTTGTGTCAGTGTAGAGATTTGATGATAGAAAAGTCAATTTTACCCCTAGTAAAAACACTTCGAGACTTGTCAAAATTTACCAAAATACCCTTTTGTTTGAGTTCGGTGATTTTTGAAATTTCTATGTCTTCTTTCTAGTGTCAATGTTATTTTGTTCAATTTGAACTATTTTTGGATTTTTGTGACAGGTAGTACGAGTTTGGAACTTGCATAGGTAAAACGTATTTTCACAAATCAGTGCACGAAGAACACAGAGTTTGATAGCTCTGAGGTTAGTGGGTGTTCTTTAAGGTTGAGTTGTGATTTCATTGAGAATACTTGAAGCTCAATAACCTTACCCTCTTGTTGTGTACTTGAGGTAGAAATTCCCCGTCGCAAATAGATAGCAGTTCTAAACTCCCGAAAAAAGTCTAAACATAGTGAGAAGAGGCAAGAGCCAAAGAGCCAATCTTAAGAATCTGAAAATTTCTATAAAAGAAAAGCCCTTATGCAAAATTCTGGCTAAGTAAAGAAAAAGATAAGCCGAGGTTACAAAAGTAACGAGTTTTTATGCTAGTAGGAAAACAAATGGAATTCGGTGATAGGAGTGATCACACCAAAAAAAGAGAGGTAAAAGTTATATTGCTCAGTGTGCGTATAAACTCTTTCCTCTCCCCGGTAGTTGAGGTCGTGTTTTCGAGGGATCAGAGTTTGACTCGAGTGAGTAACTGTTGATTTTTGAGTTTGTTGTACTTTTGTGTGACTTAATAAGCATCTATATCGTATAGTACTTGTTTTTCTCACCTTAGTTTCTTTTTCATATTTTTATTGTTTGTGTTAGTTTTGAATACTGAAAAGCTATTACTTGTATAAAAAAACTAATATCCATAGTTTACATATCGATTAAGTTTCAGTATTAATTGTTTCTTTATATCATATGCATAGATGACAAGGTGCCAGGTGTAGCACAATAGATCTTATCATTGGTTAAATTTATGACATATAAACAGATACTCGTAACTGAGATAGTTTGAACATACTATCGGTTTAGGTTATTGTGTGATTTGGATAATTAGTTGTCTAGATTAATCAAACGGATGTGCCCGGGGCATATTGAGTACGACTTGTTTGGGATTGAATTAACTTATACTGATCGGTGTAGTTAATTCGAACCTACTATTCTAATCTCTTAATCCCTAGACTAGAGCGGGCACGAGAGTTAGATATCGAATGCTTTGATTTGCCAAACGGTGTGGTCAATTGGGTATGCAGTGTTTGACTTCTTTGTGTGTCATTGCTTGTAGATGGAATCCATGTATCAGTTCGTCGGGTTGATAGTGCTCCTGAGATGAGCTTGTAAGGTTTATTATACTAAACCTGGCCGGTGGACTTTATGTCCACTATAATAAGAAAGTCGAGTGGTACTAATCTCGCATACCAAGAATTCGATGAATTAATTTGTCAGTAAATTTATGAATCGACGAGCACTAGATCTTTGATGTGGGAGATAGAAAAATAATAAAGTGAGTGTAAAGTAAATTCTTTTTTGAGTGGTAGTTCCATAATTGGTTCGTTAGTGGTACAAGTAATTACGCGTTGCACTAATCGACAAAGTGAATTAAATAATCATAAAGGTTTAATTAATATTTAATTGACAAAGTGGGTTATACAAAATAATCCTAAGGGTTCGATTAATATTTAATTAATGAAGTGGGTTAAGAAATTAAATCTAAAGGTCGATTGGAGTTGACTAGTCTAGGGAACACTAAGAGAGTCAACGAAAGTCCAACACTAAGACCCAATTCAAAAGCCCACTAAGTCTCCCTTGAAGCTCCTATAAATAGTCCTTGTTAGCCATTTGGAAGACATTAAGAAACTTTGGAGGCAATGTTGCCTAGGGAGAGAAAGTAGTAGCCTAGAGAGACAATTTCATCTTCCTCGAAGTCAGCTTAGAATCCTTTCTTCTTCAAAAACTCATTTGATCTTCACCCCGGAGTCCTTTTCTGGTTTGACCGCCAGCCGTCGTTTGCTCTTCCCGCCGTCACCACTTTTTGCAGAATTTCGACGAGCCCATTTTGCACTGCAAGCTGCTATCATTTCTCCGTCACACTTGATTTGACCTCCGTTGAGTTGATCTCAATCTTGATCGGTGATCCATAGGGGTGGTTGTCTATATCGTGGTCAGAGAGTTCTTTTTGGGGTGGTGCGCAGCCAGGCGGTAAACAGTGGCTGGATATTTGGGCAACGATCTGCTGTGAATCTGACGAGTTTTTCGAAGCGAGTTTTTTTTTTATTTATTTCTTAGTGTCTTAGCTACCCCGTGGATAGTCTCCCACGTGATTTTGGGGTGGAGACGGAGTCATTCAAGGGATTCGATAGTGGATTTCGCAGGCAGGAGGTAAATAGGCGGCAGGGGGTAACTATTCGCTGAGATCTTCGAGCAACGATCTGCTGTGGATCTTACAATTTTATCGAACTGGTTTTCCTTTGGATTTCTTCCTCAGTGTCTTAGCTACCTTATAGATAGTCACCCACACGATTTTGAGGTAGAGACGGAAGTTATTCTCAGGATTCTCTCGTGGTTGGTCCCAAGCGGTAAATAGCAGGAATTTCAGCGTTGGTTTTCTGATTGCTAAGGACACGCTTCAAATGCATAATCATTAAGACTTCCACTTCAAATTAAAGATTTAATTTTTAGCGTGTCTTTTTAATAAATTGAACTAGTATATGCCTAGATTCGTTCAGGGGAAATGTATTACAATCTGGGCCAGACCGAAAGTCTCCGATTCTGGAATGCATAGCACGAAAGTGAGATTTTTGGTTTAGCCCAGACTAGATTTGTTTCCTTCAAATTGGTATCAGAGCGAGTGTTTTGGCTTTATACTTGTTCAATTTATTACACGGTTTTGTTAATTTATTAACAGGTGGTTATTATTTCCGACTATTATGGTATTTACATTCATTCATAAACCCCGGGACATGTCTGGGCTCATTTTTTTATTATTGAATGTGAATGTGTGTAATAGTAATAACCACGAATTGGAAGCCGTGTAGGATTATAATATATCTTGTAGTAGGATTATTCTAATGATGTCGTCTTTAAATTCATAGAAAGCCTTGTTTATAGGAATTTATGTAAAATGATGAAGACGTTATTTTTGGTAACTCATATTCGTGGGTTTTGATTTACCGTAATTTTTGGTGATTCCTAATTACGTAGAAAATCGAGAAAACCCGTACGAATTAGGAGGAACCAAATAACGAGCCATTATAGGTAAAGTGAATTTATGGTTTTTGGTTTTGGCGTAATTTTGGGTAATTCCTAATTACATAGTAAATCGAGAAAACCTAATAAATTCTAAGGGTCCTTATAACGAGTGCAAACGACGCGATGGTGTCAACATGGAGTTCAAAGGAAGCGACGATTGAGAAGGTCATAATAGTCGGGAAATATTGAATTACGTATTTCCTGTTTTATGTCCTTATCATTGTTTGTGTGTTTTTGTTTTATGTTTTATGCATGATCGAAAACAAACCTTTTTTTTTCCGTGCAATTAACTAAGGTAGATTATTCGCATGTTAAAATCCCAACAGTTTTAATAGGTACGAATAACCGAAGTTAAGATATTGCACGTTGCTTTTATAGGTGCAATTAACTAAGGTAGATATTTCACATATTAAAACTCTAACGATTTTATAGGTGCGAATTACCAAAGTTAAGATATTGCATGTTAAAACGAATAAAAATCCTTAAATTTAAAAATCTAAGTGGGAGCGGGTTAGTTGATATCCCCATGGTCTCCGTTACAAATTCATATATGATGTGGATAGACCTACGCATTGGCGAAGTGCCTTACTCTATGCGGATAAGTCTTCTGAAGGAAAACAAAACAAGCCCGGGCTAAATCGAAAATCTCACTTTCGTGCAATGTATTCCAGAATCAGAAACTTTTGACAAAAGCTCAGGGTCAATTTCTATTTCCCCTTAACGGATCTAGGCTTATACTTATTTAATTTATTAAAATGATGCTCAAAGATTAAATCTTTAATTAAAGCGGAAAGTATAAAGATTATACCTTTGTAGCGAAGTCCCAAGCAAAAAGAAATCCAAAACTTTGGGCAAGCAAAATCGACAAGAAATCCAAAGAATAACTCCAAATCGACTCCGAACTTATATGGGATAGTATTTACGGAGTAGCCCAAAACAAAAATGAAGAAATCCTAAGAAACCCACTTCAAGAATCACACAGATCTGAAAATCAGATCTAGCCCGGGAACTGAACCTAAACTGAGAATCCACACCAAAACTGTCAGGAAAGTGTTCTTGTTCGTAGATCTAGAATCTTACAAACCAAAAGGAATGAGCCAGAGGATCAACACAATAAAAACAACAAGCCCAACACAAAAAAAGATGAATCGCCGCCTCTAAAAACTAGTTCGCCAGCGCCGACATACTTTACAGGCAAAAAACTGTTCGGCGGCCAGAAAATCCAATAAATGGCTGTGATGGATCAAAAAATTGGTGATCTAGGATTCTCTAGGTTATGGGATTTTTGGATTCTCAAAGAAGAAAGATCCTTGGTCGACTTGGAAAGAAAACTTCAAGGTAGAGGATGAAGTTCTCTCTCTAGACCACTCTTTCTCACACTAAGCAAAATGCCTCTAACGTTTCTAATGTCTTCATTAATGCCTAACAAGGGATATTTATAGGGAGCATCTAAGCAGACCTAGTGGGCCTTTGAGTTGGGCCATTTAATTTGACTTTTGTTGACTCTTTAGTCTTCCCTAGACTGGTCAACTCTAATCGATCCTTTCGAATTAATTTCTTAACCCTCTTTGTTAATTTAATTTAATCAAACTCTTAGGATTAATTAATTCAAATAGAATGAATTTTCTTAATCCACTTTGTCAATTAAATATTAATTAAGCCATTAAGATTAATTAATTCACTTTATCGATTAGTCAAACACATAATTAGTCGTACCACTAACGGACCAATTATGGAACTACCGCTCAAAAACAACTTTACATCACGCCACTTTATTTTTCTTCTATCTCCCCACATCAAAGAGCTAGTACTCATCGGTTCATCAATTTACTGACAAATTAATTCACCGACTTCTTGGTATCCGAGATTAGTACCACTCAACTTTCTTATTATACTAGACGTAAAGTCCACTGGCCAGATTTAGTATAATAAACCTTACAAGCTCATCTCGGGAGCACTATCAACCCGATGAACCGGTACTTGGATTCCAACAACTAGCAACGACACATACCCAACTTACCGAGGTATAGGCCTCAATTGACCACACTCTTTGGCAAATCAAAGCATACGATATTTAACTTCACGCCTGTCCTAATCACAGGATTGAGAGACTAAATGCTAGGACCGAATTAACTACGCCGATCAGGACAAGTTAATTCTATACAAACTGGTCGTGCTCAATATGCCCCGGGCATATCCGTGTGATTTAATTAGTCTAAACAAACCATTTTCCAAATCACACTATAACCTATATCTCTAGTATGTTCAGACTATCTCAGTTACGAGCATACTTTTTATATATCAATACTTTAACCAATAACGGGATCTACAGTGTCTTTCCACACCCCATTATCTAGTTCTATGATGTAATGGAACAATTTAATACTGAAACAAAATGATATGTCCATTGTGGATATTATTTTTTGATACAAGCCATAGCTTTTCTGTATTCAAAACTAATAATCTTCCACTAATACTCAAAGCTATGCTAAGAAGTACAAAAACTGTTCAACCAACTATTACACTGTTGTCATAATGAAATTTACAGAACACCTTTAAGCTCACTCAAATGGCTCTCTTCATAATCTGACTTCCATGCCCTCCACATTCTTCTCAATGACCTTTGGGGTCAATGGCTTTGTGAAAGGATCTGTAAGGTTGTCATCTGATGCTATATTGGCCACGATCAGGTGGTACTTGCTCTCCATGTGTTTACTCACTTTGTGAGCTTGTGGTTCTCTCGAGTTAGCAACTGCACCATTGTTATCACAGTAAACTGTGATAGACCAAGGCAACTCAGGAACCAAATCTAAGTCCACCAGGAAGTTTTGAAGCCATACAGCTTCATTCGCTGCCTCTGATTTGGCAACGTACTCAGCCTCCACGGTGGAGTCTGCCACGTATTTTTGCTTGACACTCCGCCATACTATGGCTTCACCTCTTAGAGTAAACACAAACCCAGAGGTAGACTTACTCTTGTCCATATCACCTTCAAAGTCCGAATCTGTGTAACCCAATGGTACAAGCTCCTGCACTCTATAAACTAGGACATGATCTCTCGTCCTGTGCAAGTACTTGAGAATGCATTTTATTGCCTCCCAGTGAGCCTTCCCAGGGTTACTCTGATATCTGCTAACCATGCTAATGACAAAGCAAATATCAGGCCTTGTACATAACATAGCATACATGAGGCTACCCACCGCAGAAGCACAGGGTACCGCCTGTATGGTATCTATCTCCTCAGCAGTCTTGGGACACTACTCTTTTGATAAACGCACTCCATGCTTGAAAGGTAGTGAACCCTTCTAGGAGTTCTGCATGTTAAAACGGGCTAGAATCGTGTCTATGTAGGAAGGTTGGGAGAGTGTCAAAGAACTTCTCCTACGATCTCGAATAATCTTGATCCCAAGGATATGTCTAGCCTCTTCCAAATCCTTCATATCAAATTGCCTAGACAACCATGCCTTTACATCTGACAACACCTTCTTACTGTTTCCAATCAGAAGAATAACATCTACATAGAGTACGAGAAACACCACCATATTACCATCACGCCTGAGATACACACACTGCTCATCCAGACACTTAGTGAATCCATAGGACTGGATAACCTCATCAAAATGGATGTTCTAAGATCTGGATGCTTGCTGAGGTCCATAAATGGACCTCTTAAGCCTGCATACCTTGTGCTTTTGGCCCTGAACAATGAAACCCTCTAGTTGCTGCATAAAGATTGTCCCCTCAAGACTTCTATTAAGGAAAGTTGTCTTGAAGTCCATCTGCCAAATCTCATAGTCTATATGAGCAGCTATGGCCAAGAGAATCCCGATCAACTTAAGCATAGCTACCGGGGAAAATGTCTCCTCATAATCGATACCCTTTTTCTGAGTATACCCCTTCACCATAAGCCTAGCCTTGAAGGTCTCAACCCTCCCGTAAGATCCTCTCTTTCACTTGTAGATCCATTTGAACATAATAGGCCGAAACCATCAGAAAGGTTTACCAGCTCCCAGATCTGATTTGAGTCTATAGAACCCATCTCAGCAATAATCGCTCTCTGCCAATAATCTGCATCTTTATCCTGTAGAGGCTCATTGTAGCTAACTGGGTCTTGTTCATGGGTGCCATGGATAAAGTCTGAAGACTCACCCAAACCCATGTACCTCTCGGGCTGTCTGACAACCCTCCCACTACGACAAGGCGTAGTCTGTGTTATAACATCATCTGTAATAATGTGTGCAGTCTCATGTGGTGTGTCTTCTTGTACTTGTGCAATTAGAATACTGGACTGACCCCTAAGGTCTTCCAATACAACCTTGCTCCTTGGCTTATGATCTAAAATATAGTCTTCCTCAAGAAATCTGGCATTGGTGCTTGCCACCACCTTCCGATCCTGAGGACTATAAAATAAACCACCCTTCGTTCCTTTGGGGTAGCCTACAAAAAGCATAACCTTAGATCTCGCATCTAGCTTGCCTGCATCTGTCTTAAGCATATAAGCTGGACAACCCCAAATCCTGAGATGTCTTGGACTCGGCTTTCACCCAGTCCACATGTCTACAGGGGTCGAAGACACAGACTTAGATAGTACAAGATTATGGAGATAACATGCTGACTCTAAGGAAAAACCCCAAAATGAATTGGGCAATTCACTATAACTCATAATCGATCTAACCATATCCATAAAAGTCCTCTTCATCTTCTCTGCTACACCATTCTGCTGGGGTGTGGCTGGTGTAGACAACTAGGAATGAATACCCTGCTCTGAAAAATAGGCCCTAAATTCACTACAGAGGTATTCACCACCGCGATTAGATCGCAGGGTCTGGATGCTTTTTTTGTGATTCTTCTCCACATCTATCGTAAACTCTTTGAACTTGTCAAAGCATTCAGACTTGTGGCGCATTAGGTCAATGTGTCCATATCTAGAGTAATCATCCGTGAAAGTCACGAAATACTCATAACCACATCTAGCCTGAACTGTCTTAGGTCCACACAAGTCAGAATGAATCAACTCTAAAACCTCCTGTGCCCTATACCTCTTTGCCTTGAAAGGCCTCTTGGTCATCTTACCCTTCAAGCAGGACTGACAGGTCGGATAGCTGTCAATGTCCAATGAGTCCAAGGACCCATTATTGACCAATCTTTGAATCCTACTAAGGTTGATGTGACTGAATCTCAGGTGCCAAATATAAGTTTGATTCAAAGGGGAAGACTCCTTTCTCTTACTATGATTCAGTGATGAGTTATCAGTTTCGGTATTTTGCATTATTGGGGAATATGCCTTGATTAAAAATAGATTGTCAACTATGTATCGGAACATATAATTTTCTTGTTCTTTCTAATAAAGACAGAATTATCAGAACACTAATAACCATCCAATAAAAGTTTAGAAATTAAAAGTAAGTTCTTTCAAAAACTGGGTACATATAAATAATCTCTCAAATGTAAAACTGAGTCTTAAACGTAAATACATAAAACTCTCACTACAATAATAGAAACTCTGGTAGTATATCCAAGATACACCTGCAACTCTCCCTCTCTAAGCAGCCGGGTCACTTGGAACCCCTGCAAAAAATTACAAACGTGATCAGTGGCTCCTGAATCCCCACACCAAGTATCCGTGGGTATCACTGCTAAACACATATCAATAACTAGGGAAAATTTACATATACCTTAAGGGCTTTGGGCAGTCCTTCTTCCAATGTCCTGTTTTGCCACATTTGAAGCACTTGCCTTTCGGCTTATGCTTATTGGCAATGCCTGCCTTAGGTCCATGATCAGCTGATGCTTTCTGACCTCTATTCCTCTTGTGCTTCCTGGCTTCGGGCCCAGCAGAGGAACCTGAGAGACCAACAGTAGCCAAGGCTTGCTTCTTCTCTGCGAAAAGGCCCTCAGCAGACACCAATGCAGTCATAAACTCAGGAAGTGAATATGAGAGCCTATATTGTCGTTCAACTGAAACTGGTCAAAACTAGGGGCAAGCTTTGGAGGATAATATCGACCTGGGTCTCCCCATTAGTATCACCTCCCAATACCTCGATCTTAATGATGCAGCTCATCATGTCCAATACGTGATCCCTCACTGAGGTGCGTTCAACCATCCTAGCATTCATGAGTTTCCTCCTGCTTAGCTGACTGCTTAGCTGCCCAATACCTGACTGCTTAGCTGCCCTGCCCTGATGTCCAAACATCTCCCTGAGGTTTAGCATCATATCGTAGGCTAAGGTAAATAACTGATGCTGCTGTTGCAGTATGTTAGTTTTGAATACAGAAAAACTAATATCCACAGATGACATATCATTTTGTTTCAGTATTAAATTGTTCCACTATATCATAGAACTAGATAACGGGGTCTGGAAAGACACAATAGACACTGTTATTGGTTAAAGTATTGATATATAAAAAGTATGCTCGTAACTGAGATAGCCTGAACATACTATCGATATAGGTTATCGTGTGGTTTGAAAATTAGTTTATCTAGACTAATTAAAATCAAACGGATATGCCCGGGACATATTGAGCACGACTAGTTTGGATAGAATTGACTTGTACTAATCGGCGTAGTCAATTCGATCCTAGTATTCAGTCGCTCAATCCCAAGATTGGGACGGGAATGAGAGTTTGATATCGTATGCTTTGATTTTCCAAAGAGTGCGGTCAGTTGAGGCCTATACCTCGGTAGGTTGGGTATGCGGTGTTGCTTCTTACGTGCCATTGCTAGTTGGAGGAATCCACGCACCGGTTCGCCGGGTTGATGGTGCTCCCAAGATGAGCTCGTAAGGTTTATTATAAAAAATCTAGCCTGTGGACTTTACGTCCAGAATAATAAGAAGGTCAAGTGATACTAATCTCGAATACCAAGAAGTCGATGAATTAGTTTATGATGTGGGGAGATCGAAGAAAATAAAGTGGCACGATGTAAAGTCATTTTTGAGCAGTAGTTCCATAATTAGTCTGTATGTGGTACGATTAATTATGCGTTTGACTAATCGATAAAGTCAATTAATTAATCCTAAAGGTTTAACTAGTATTTAATTGACAAATTGGATTAAGAAAATTAATTCTATATTAATTAATTAATCTTAAGGGTTGGATTAAATTAAATTAACGAAGTGGGTTAAAGAATTAATTCGATAGGATTGATTGGAGTTCAATAGTCTAGGAAAGACTAATGGGTCAATGAAAGTCAAATTAAAAGGCCCAACTCAAAGGCCCACTAGGTCTCCTTAGAAGCTCCCTATAAATATCCGTTGTTAGGCATTTGAAGAAACAAGGAAACTTCGAGAGGCAACTCTAGAGTCAGAAAGATAAATCTAGAGAGAGATCTTTCTTCCTGATTTTTCTCAAAGTCAATTTCGTTCTTTATCCTTTGATTAAACTTAGCCCACGACTGCCCGAACTCTTTTTCCGCTGACCGACCGTTCAGATTTTAACCCCGCGATTTTTTGATTCAGGCGAGTTTATCGATGGCCATTCCACTTCCCAGCGCGGAGATCCGGTTGCTCATCTCATTGACGTCTTCCTTGTGTTGGTGATCCGCGATGGTGACCATCTAGATCACGGCTAGGGAGTGGTGGTTGGGTGGCCGGACCTTTAGGAATCCCAGCGGTCGGTGGCAGTAGCTATTGGAGTCTCCTGGCTGATTCTGTTTGGGGCAGATTTAGTTTTTTTGAAGTGTTTTTTCCTTGGGATTTCTTCTTTTTGCTTTGAGCTACTCCGTAGACACTAGCCCTGACTAGTTCGAAGTTGATTTGGAGTTATTCTTCAGATTTCTTGTGGAATTCGCTTGCGAAATTTTTGGATTTCTTTATTGTGTTGGAGTTCGCTTCAAAGGTATAACTTTTAAATATTCCACTTTTAATTTAAAGGTTATATCTTGTGTTCCAATTTAATAAATTAAATAAGTATAAGCCTAGATCCGTTCAGGGGAAAAATGAATTTGAGCCTAAGCTTCGTCGAAAGTTTCCAATTCTGGAATGCATTGCACAAAAGTGAGATTTTGAATTTAGCCCGGGCTTGTTCTGTTTTCCTTCAAATTGGTATCAGAGTGAGTGTTTCGGCTGTATACTTGTTTAATTTATTACACGGCTTTATTTTTGCATTATTATTTGTGTCGAAATGTTTAAACAAGTGGTTATTAGTTTCTCGGCCATTATGGTAGAATTTATTTTTCATTCATAAAACCCAGGACAAGTCTGGGCTCATATTGTCTTTAAATGGAAATGTCTGTAATAGTAATAACCACGAGCCGGAAGCCGTGTAAGATTAGATAAATCTTGTAGTAGGATTTGATCTAATGTTGTCGTCTTTAAATTCATAGAAAAATGCCTTTCTATATAGAAATTTATGTACTATGACGAAGACGTTATTTTGGATAACTTATATTCGCGGGTTTAGGTTTCTCGTAATTTTTGGTGATTCCTAATTACATAGAAAATTGAGAAAACCTGGGCGAATTGAGAGGAATCCAAATAACAAGTGGGAGCGACATGAAGGGACATGCCATCGAGGCGTCAAGGAATCAATGATTGGAAGACCATAATAGTCGGGAAATTTTTTTCTTTAATTTCTCGTATTTATGTCTTTTCGTTGATTGTGTGTTTTCGATTTATTTGCATGAAAGAAAACCAAAATGTTTAAAAAAAAAAAAGTAATGTGAAATTAACTAAGGTAGATTATTCGTATATTAAAACTCCAACGGTTTTATGGGTGCGAATATCCTTTGTTAATATATTGCATGTTAAAACGGAAAAATCCTCAAACTTAAAAATCTAAGTGGGAGCGGGTTGGTAAATATCCACATGGTCTCCATTATGGGATCATTGGTGATGTGGTTATTCTTGCGAGTTGGTATTATGGCCTTTCTCCATGCGGACAAGTCTACAATCACATATATCGCTAGAATGAATTTCTGAAGGGATGACTATAGTAAGTTTAATTGGAGAAAGTTGTGACACCCTCTCTGCTGAGGGCGCATTAGTATCCTATATAACAAACTTAAAAGTCACGTAATGGCATACACTTAGTGTACTATTTATAGTATTCCTCCCGTTAGGCTATGCTATTTATGTGTATGGCTAAAAGCATTGACTATTAATTTCATTAATCATAAGATCGTTGGTCAGATAGTGAAATTAATGAACTTCGGTTCTTCTTGAAAGAATGTGGGTTGGCGTAGGCGTTCACCCGCGTGACCTGAGTTAATCTGGGTGTGAGAGATGTCGATGGAGATTATATTTTTTTTAGGATATCAATATTTTCAAAAAAAGTAATACTGAAACTTGATTGTTTAATTTTTAGTCGTTGATATGTAGTTCAACCCGCTAGCTGTCACACAGAATCAAAACAAAGTTACGGGTCCAAATTACATTGACTGGAAACGTAACCTGGGCATTGTCTTTACCGCTGAGGGTTACAAATACGTGCTCACTGAGGAGTGCCACCTGTTGGTGAATGTGCCCTAATGAGGGCTATTTATGTAAATATACTTTGAGGGTATTTATGTAAATAAGACATTTATCGCTTGATTGATTGTTTATCAAATGAGTTAATTTCATGATAGTGATATCCTTGTGCATATTTAAATTCATGAAATCGATCCGCCAAAAGAAACATTCCATGGACTAATTAGATTATGAGTGATTCTTTTGAGTAGTACTGGTACTAGGATCCTTAGACCAGAAATCACTACATGGTCTTAGGTGAATTGTAGTGTGCTTTGACATACGCCTAACGGGGCCATAACAGGTTGCCAAGTACGGGTATGATTGGGTACACTATGAGACACGCTAAGGTATGTAGGTGAAGTGATGGGACTACAAATCTCTCTTAAGTGAGAGATGATATCTTGGCCACTTGATAGTGAACTGAAAAGTGCATGGCCATGCCCAAGGAATGATAAGGATATCATTTGCTTGATGGATTCAGTGTCACTAAGAGATCAAGTAAACGTTTAGCCATATAAGGTTGTGTTGAATCTCCATTCGACCCTCCATTCTGAATTGGTAGTCATTATGTTTTGCTAGAGACCACTAATGACTTATGGATTAATCAATGAGATTGAGTTATCCGTTGCCAATTTAGAATGGGCCTACAGGATCGCACATAAGAAAGTTCGATGATGCAAAATAAGGATTCTCGCCTACAATAAGTATAATTGTTATACTTAAATAAATAAGATTTAATTAAATGATTTAATTAAATATTATTGGAAAGTTCTATGGTATTAATTAATTGTTAATTAATTACCTGGGAACAATTGGGATGGGCTGATAAATCAAGGGACTCAATTGCAATTGAAGTTCTTGGCCCATCAGCCTGATCCATGGGTCATGGGTTGATCCATGGGCTTGGTGTATAACCCAAAGCATTAAAGTATTATTTAAGGCTGATTTGCAATTAGTAAATATTATTTAAATACTGATTTGGAATCAGTTAAATAATATTTGGTAATAATACTGATTTGGAATATGACTAAAATCAGTTAAGTTATAATTGGACAATTACAATACTGATTTTAGAAATTAATTCTCTACAGATATCCTAGGCATATAATTGTAGAAGGAGGATGATTTGGAATTTAAGAAAATTCAGATCAGCCAAAATACACTTTTTTCGAAATTCTCTTGGTAGGCAAGATCAGCTAGCACCAACCTGCGAAGACTTTCGTACTTGAGAGTAGAGAATCCTTCGAGGAAGGATTTTGGAGACAAAAACACCATCTTCTCAGAGGAGCCAGGCGACGTGCACAACCGATTACGCTTCTAGGGTAAGACCCGATCCTTAGTGTTTAGGAATTCAGCTGTTTAATTGGATTAAACACCTAGACATATTCCAACAGTGGTATCAGAGCTAGGCTTATAATTTTAATGATAAAATTAAAATTGATTTTGATTAAAAGTAATTGGATTTTGATTAAAATTGATTTTAATAAAATTTTGGAAAAATCGGGCTTCTATAAAGCAAAAGAGAAAAAAAAATTATGGGAAAAATAATTAAAAATTATTTTCTGGAAATTATTTTAAAGCTCCGCCGGACTGGGTTGATATCAACCGGCCGAAAAATTTTCCGACCGGCCGGATTCTCGACGGAAATCGCGAGGGCCCGATATGGCAGGATTTCATGAATTTGGTTCAAAATTCTTTGAGGGTTTTGTTCTTCGTTTTCCCGAAAATCATTTTCGGGTGATTTGGGTTTCAAAACTAAAATGATTTGTGAGAATCGAAATTTTTTTTCTTGGGTTTTCGAAAGCGATCGCCGGGAAAAACCGATTTTAAAACAAATGTTTTGGGGATGTTTTTGCTCGGAAAATTGAGTGTTAAAGGCTGGATTTTGTGACGGGGATGATTTCGATGATTTTTCAATTGGTTTGAAAGGGTTTTGTTGCTTGTCGGACGGAGAAGTTCGTTCTTCGAATTTCGTCAGAAAATCGGGGTCGCCGGAAATTTTGTTGGACTAGTTTTCCGTTTGGTTCTTCGAAGATCGATGATGGTTCTTCGAAGATCGATGATGGTTCTTCGAAGATCGATGATGGTTCTTCGATCATCAAGAATTCTATATCACCAGGAGAGATCGGACGAGATGAACGGTGTTCATCGATGACGCCGTGAAAGTTTTTCGTTTCCCGCCGGGCATCGCAAACTGGCCGAGGAAGACGACCGAAGACTGACGGCGGGCGGTTGAAGCCCTAGGGGATAAAATTACCAAAATGCCCCCGCCGCAGCCTCAAAACCCTAAAATACCATCAGTTTTAAAATTGTTTTAAAATTGCATAGAGACCCCAGAAGTTTTTGTTCCTTTCAAACCCTAAGCTCGGGAATTTTGGTAAATTAGAGAACTGCCCCAAAAAGTTTCAGAAAATTAAAATTTTAAAATTTTCTGAATCTTATTTAATAAGATTTTAATTAAATTAGATAAAGATAGGATTAATTTAGAATTTTATCCTATAAGTTTAAATTTGAAAATTTATCTTAATTAGATAATTAGATAAATTTTAAAATAATTATTTTAATTAGATTAAAATAATTAGAAAAGTTAAATAAATAAATAATTAATTAATTAATTACATTAATTAATTAGTTTAAATTTTGAATTGTTATTTATTTATTTTATTTTATTTTAATTTTGATGTTTTATTTAAATTGTTTAAATTTTATTTGAAGCATCATAATTATGCAAGCATGTTCATGCATCATTTTGGATAAATGTAAAATGAACAGAAGGATTGATTAAAATTGATCATGACACGATCAATTTTAATTCTGTAATAGTTACACAATCCTTAAAATTAATCGGCTTAAATTAAAACCGGCTTGTATGAGCATATGCATTTTATGTGTTTCAAAGCATGAATTGGGCTTTTAATTTTAACGTTTGAAAAGCTGGGGCCTGCGAGCCAATTTTGAATTTGGGTCTGCGTGCCTATAAAAATCATTATGTAATAGTTAGGCCCAAAAGGAGGTTCCAAGAGGAGTCCATGGTGGAGCCCAGGAGCGGAGGCCCAAACATGAAGATTTTAAAAGGCCCTGTAATAGACTAGAGCTCAGTTCATCGCTTTAATTCATTCTTTTATTTATGCAAATGAATGATAAACGAAAATGCATGTTAAGCCGATCAAACTTAAATCCCAAAAACCCAAGATTTGCTTCCATACTTGAGGACCTGCTTGAGTGTCGAACGTCTGAGGACTTGGAGAGCCTAACAGCCTCAGGTTTTTTTCATGCGGCGGGTTGTCACATAATAGTACCATCACTACCATTAATGAGTGGAAAAACTATTTGGGTATTAGATGCTCAACTTTATCACTACCACTTGTTATGGAAAAACTGTGTGGGTGCCTATTGATGTGATGCCTTGAGGGATGGTTTAACTTGGGAAAATTAATCCTACCTTGACCCGATAAGTTGACTAGGGATTAATTTTGCAAAGATATGATGGTGTCAAATGTTTGGAATGTTCATCCTATCACCGAAAAGTTGCATAATATGCAATTGGAAAGCGTTAGATTACATGGAATGTGATTTGAACGTTGCCTACCAGAAGAACCCGATCCCTACGATACTTGGCAAAGGGGTTGACTCTTTGCGGATTTTCGGCCCACAATCTAGCACCAACACAAAATTGTTAGGGATTTCAATTTTGGCTATTGTGGAAAATTAATTTTAGAACTCATTCTAATATTTTGCAATACTCTTTGTAGAAATGGCATTATCTAGCACAAATGTCATCTCAAACTTTACTCTAAGAAGTATATTGGATAAAGATAAATTGGTTGGACCAAACTTCTTAGATTGGGAAAGAAACTTGATAATAGTTCACAAACAAGAAAGGAAGCTACATGTCTTAGAGACTATTTTACCTGAACCACCATAGAATGCCATGGCTACTGTTCAGCGAGCATGGGATAAGCTGAAAAACGATTCCGATGATGTGACGTACTTGATGCTCGCGTCTATGATAGGCGAGCTTCAAAAGCAGTTCATGAATTTGGAAGCGTTCCGAATTTATGAGTCACTGACGAAAATGTTTCGTGAACAAGCCCGTATCTTTGTTACAGAAATAAATCTTTCTATATCCACCTCATGGGTATTAGATACTGGTTGTGGGGCTCATATTTGTACTAATATGTAGGGACTCGGAAATAGAAGGATGACAAAGAAAGGTGAAGTAGATCTCCGAGTAGGCAACGGGGCAAGAGTTGCTGCTATTGAAGTTGGAGATTACACTCTGTCTTTACCTTCTGGTTTAAATATCGAACTTGAAAATTGTTATTATGTACCTGCTTTGAGCAGAAATATTATTTCAGTTTTGAGTTTAGATAATAAATGTTTTCGATTTATTATAGAGAATAATTCGTTATCTTTATATCGAAATGATATTTTATACGGAGTTGCAAATATGTGTAACGGTCTGTATGTCTTGGATTTGACCAAGAAAAACCAGTCTATAACATAGAAAAGAAAGCTAAATCATCTAAAATTAATTTAAGTCCAACATACCTTTGGCATTGTCGATTAGGCCATGCAAATGAGAAGCGAGTTCAAAAGCTTCACAAGGATAGAGTGCTTGGTTCATTTGATTTTGAAACATATGATACCTGCGAACCCTGTTTGCAAGGCAAAATGACAAAGAGTCCTTTCAACAAGAAATGTGAAAGAACAAGTGAGCTATTGGCCCTAATACATATGGATGTATGTGGACCAATGACCACACAAGCCAGAGGTGGATTTGAATACTTCATGACTTTTACTGATGACTTTAGTAGATATGGGTATGTCTACTTAATAAGGTATAAAAGTGAAACTTTTGAAAAGTTCAAAGAGTTTAAAAACGAAGTAGAGAATCAGTTGGATAGAAGGATTAAGGCTATTCGCTCCGATCGGGGATGTGAATACCTTAGTGATGAGTTCGATGGCTATCCACCGGGAACACCTCAATGGAATGGTGTATCCGAAAGGAGAAATCGGACCTTATTAGATATGGTTCGATCAATGATGGGCCTAGCGACTTTCGTTTTGGGGTTATGCTCTCCTTTCTGCTGCCTACTTATTGAATCGTATTCCATCTAAGGTAGTAGATAAGACTGCATATAAGATATGGATGGGTCGGAAGCCCTATATGTCCTATCTGCGAGTTTGGGGTTGTCAAGCTCATGTAAAACGTTTACAAAGTAATAAGCTTGAACCTAAAACTGACAAATTCCTATTTGTGGGATATCCTAAGGAAACCAAAGAATATCAATTCTACAACCCAACTGAGAACAAAGTGTTCGTTGCTCGAGGAGCTACTTTCTTAGAGAAAGAATTTCTGTACAAGAAAGACAGTGGAAGTAGAATAGAACTCAGAGAAGTTCAAGTACCATAAGAGAATGTAGAACGATCCACAGAAACTCAGATGGAAGTTGACACAGAAACTCATGAAGATGAGCAACCTGAGTCAACAACACAAGAACCTAGAAGATCTGGTAGATCTCGTCACCAACCCGAGAGATACGGATTTCTCGTGACTGACGATCAAGATCTGATCTTGGTGGACTTTAATGAGCCCGCAAACTACAAACAGGTTTTAGAAAGTCTAGATTCGGATAAATGGCTGCAATCAATGGAATCTGAAATGCAATCCATGAGGGACAATAAAGTGTGGACTTTGATTGACCCTCCTGTTCAGGAAAAAGTTGTCGATTGGAAGTGGATTTTCAAGTTAAAACCTGGTAGGATCTTCAAGGCACGACTAGTGGCTAAAGGTTTCAGACAGACTCATGGTATAGACTATGATGAAACCTTTTCTCCTGTCATGATGCTCAAGTCCATTAGGACAATGCTTTCCATAGCAGCATATTTTGACTATGAGGTATGGCAGATGGATGTTAAGACGGCTTTCCAGAATGGAAACCTACTCGAGGATGTTTATATTAAACAACCTGAGGGATACATCGATCAAAAGCATCCTAATCGAGTATGTAAGCTTCAGAGGTCCATCGAGTTCGATTGAGAATTTCTGATTCTGGATGCTAGGTAGAAAGTGGAAATTTTTATCAGACCCAGACAGATAATTCTTTCACTATGTCACTCCCTATGAAGGAAACATATCTGATTCAAGCCAAACCGAAAATCTCACTTTCGTGCTATGCATTCCAGAATTGGAGACTTTCGATAGAGCCTAAACTCCTAATCATTTCCCCTGAACGGATCTATACTTATACGAATTCGATTTATTAAAATGACACTCCAAAAATTAAATCTTTAATTAAAACGAAAGTCTTAAAGATTATACCATTGAAGCATGTCCTTAGAAATAAAAAAATCCCAAAGCCAGATAAGTGAAAACCACCAACAGTCCTTTGGATACCTCCAAGAAATCCCAGAAATCGCGTGGGCGATTTGAAAGATTATCTGCCCGGTCTTAGGCAGAAACTCACTTTCGTGCTATGGATTCCAGAATTGAAATCTCTGGCCAGGCCTAGATGCTTGCACAATTGCTATTCCAACCCTTTTGAAATAACATTGCGCAGGATCTGGGTTTGCATTTATTCGATTTACCACGCAACAAAAATTTATAATTAAAAGCGGAACTTTAGAAAATACCTTTAAAGCGTACACTTAGGTGATTCTCTTGTATGCCTCAAGACTTTGCTTGTATGCTGTGTGGGCAGCAATCTAACCAGCAACTTGATAAGCTAATCACCACAATCCACCTGCCAAAAAACGTACCGCTCGGAGAGAGAGAAAGCCTATACTAGCCGCCAAAATTGGACAAAATCTCGGCAGCTTCAAAGCTTAGAAAATTCGAACTATAATAGAGAGAGTTTTTCTCTCTCTATAATTTTCTCTCTTTAAGTTTTCTTGTCTTGAAAACATGTGAATTGTATGTTGTGGAATAGCTAATTCCTTGTCTATATACAAGAGAGACCCCAAGTTGGTTTAGGATTGGTCTTCCTAATGGATTTAGGTAATTAATTAGTTTCGAAATCTAATTAGGTAACTAATCTGATAGGATAAACCAAATCCTACTAGTTTTCCTACTCTCTAGGATTTTCTAAGTCTAATTGAAACTTAAGACTTAATTAATTAATTAAATAATTCCACTTTCTTAATTACTCAATCAACCCTTAGGAATAATTAATCAATTAATTAATTCTACCTATTCAATTAACCCATTACAAAATTAATCGTACCACTAACAGATTAATTTTGGCACTACTATCCTACACCAGAATTGCTTCCGGAACAACTTAATTAATTTATTCATAATCTCCCCACATCAAAGGTATAGTGCTCGTTATTATATTAATTTACTAATAAATTAATTAATTAACTTTTTTAATTCCGATACTAGTACCACTCGACCTTTTTTACTATACGAACATAAGTCCACCAGCTGGGTTTAGTATAATAAACATAATGAGCTCATCTCGGGAGCACTATCTCCAAACACGCGCACCCAACCTACCGAGACTATTGGCCAGAATTGACCTCACCCTTTGGCAAATCAAAGTACACTATGTCTAATCCTCATGCCCGCTCGAGTCTAGGGATTAAGAGATATAATACGAAAAATGATTTGTCTATTAAATCAGTACAAGAAAAATCATTCCTAATGGTCAAGTTCAATACGCCATGGGCATATCTATATGATTCAATTAGTTTAGACAAACTAATTATCTGAATCACATAATAACCTAAACTGATAGTTTGTCCAAAGCTGTCTCGGTTACGAACCTAATTTATATATTATGTCTTTCAACCAATGATGAGATCTACTATGTCACACAAGACACCTCATCATCTACTTATATAATATAAATGGACAAATCTTGCACAACAAAATATAACCAAAACATAAATCGATATATTAACTGGGAAAATTTACAATACAAGCATAGCCTATATATTCAACTCCAACACGATTATCTACCGAGAAGTGCTCACAAAACCCAAATAAAGCTCCTAAGAAAATCCCTCGAAAAAGATTCAGATCTAGCCAAATCTGGCCGCCGCTGACTTGCCAGAATTTCTCGCCGCTGACCTGCCGAAGTCACCGCCGATCTGTCGGAATGGACCACAAACCAAATGTCACTCCAGCTATGATCTAAAACTTGGCAAACATAGAGGATCGAGCTAGGAGATCAGCACGCGGATAGGACCACCGGTCGTAAAATCTGGTCAGAAATGGCGCGGCAGAAACGGGGCGGTGAACGGTCCGGCGAAGAGAAAAATTGCATAGCGGGTGAGAAAAAAAAATCTGACCTTAGGCTGAATCTAATTCGAGTAAGTGAGATCTCAAGTTTGACTTTGAAAGAAAACTTCAAGAAGAAGAACTTCTCTCTTTAGAACTTTCTCACTGTAAGAGGGAAGACTTGTCTTGCAAGATTTTCTTCAGCTTTCTTTTAGCATAAGCAATCTATTCATAGGGAGTTCCAAATGAGACCTAGTGGGCTTTTGAGTTGGGCCTTAAGTTGGACTTTGTTGACTTCCTTAGTCTTCCTTAGACTAATCAACTCCTATTGAACCTTTCGAATTAATTCCTTAACCCACTCGTCAATTAATTATTAATTGACCCTTAGAATTATTTCATATAATTCACTTTGTCAATTAAATATAAAATTAACCCAAGGGTAATTTATTTAATTCACCTTATCGATTAATCCAACACATAATTAGTCGTAGCACTAATGAACCAATTACAGAACTACCGCTCAAAAATGAATTTACTTCGAACTCACTTTGTAATTCATATATCTCCCCACGTCAATGATACATTGATCGTCGATTCATAAATTTACTGACAAATTAATTTATCGACTTCTTGGTGTCTGAGACTAGTATCACTCGACCTTCTTATTATATCGGACATAAGTCCACTGGCCAGATTTAGTATAATAAACTTTACGAGCTCATCTCAGGAGCACCATCACCTCAGCGTACCGGTACATGGATTCTTTTGACAAACAACAACACACCAAGAAGTCAAACACCGCATACCCAACTTACCTATATATAGGCCTCAATTGACCACACCCTTTGGCAAATCAAAGCATATGATATCTAACACTTGTGCCCGCTCTAGTCTATGGATTAAGAGATTAGAATATGAGATTCAAATTAATTATGAAGATCAGTATAAACTAATTCAAACCTTCTAAGGTCCTGCTCAATATGCCCGGGCATATCTGCATAATTCAATTAGTTTAGATAAACTAATTTCTGAATTATACAATAACTTAAACTGACAATATATCTAGATTGTCTCGGTTATAAGCTTTTATTTATATATCAATACGTTAACAAATAACGAGATCTACTATGTCTGTCCACACCTCGTTATCTAGATCTACGATATAAAAGGACAAGCAAATACTGAAACTAAATCAATATGTAAACTGTGGATATTAGTTTTTCATACAAGCAATAGCTTTTAGGTATTTAAAACTAACACCCTAAACCTATTTGAGACCCCTAAGTCTCTACCTGCTAGGATTGTACTTTTACTTTCATACTTGAATAAGGTTTTGTAAGTTTACCCTATGCCAATAGGATGGATGGATTTTTCCCTTCTAGGTTAGGATTTTATTTGATTGTAATTCCTTATTATGACCAAATTCTATAAGGCATAATTGAGTTAGAATAGGATTTTACTTTTTCAATCTCTCTTTAATTAGGATAAAATGTTTCTTTTTTTTTTTTTTTTTTTGAACAGGAAGAGAACTACTGTAAGCCTATAAACAGGACTTCAAAGCCACAAAATTTGATAGAAGATTTGTTGTGAGTGTTGATCACAATCACCTTGTGAGTGAGCTGAGTGCTCATATGTTGTCCCTCTAGGGAAACACCAACCCGAAATCTATAGTTTGGAGTGATCTTGCGAGATCGTGAGTGTCATTGTGAGGAGCCACAAAAATGCACCCTTTTGGTTTCAATAGTTTATGTTGAACTAGTAGACCGTGTCCTGTGTGACTAAATCAATCACAAGCCATCACCCATCCTCTTAACTATTTCGCACAGAGAGGGCTAAACAAACGTGTGCTTTTGTGAGTTTAGTGATTCCATCACCTAATTCATCCGATAAGATAGTGTGAGAGAATAGTTAAAAAAATCGGGTAACAACTTGTCTAGGTTAAGCCTTTGAGAAGCAGATCATCCTAATAGCTACGCTATCATCAGTGATTTGTTTCTTAAGGAAGGATTAGCTTTTTCCGTCACCACCTAAAGCCAAAAGAAAACCAAGTGAAACCTAAAGGCTGAAGCCAAAACACGTTCGCGCAGGGGAGGTGCTACATCAAAAGTGAAAAATTGCAGTTGGAACCCATTCAAACTAAAAAATAGTACAAAAACTAGTAAGAGTACAATTAAATTATACTCCTATAAGTGTAACATATAAATTGTAGAAAGTGATGCCTATAAATTACCATATGTTTTGTACCCAACCCAAAAATAGTAAATTTTGTTTACTATTTTAAGCAGAGACATGCGCGTGACTGGTATTTTTTTTTCTTCTCCGAACAGGTGCCGACTTTTGCTTTATCTTTTTTTTTTCTTTCCCCCTCTCCATGAGCATGGCCTTTTTTTTTTTCTTTTTTTTCTTCTTCCGTAAGGCTTTTTTTCATCTATTTTTTCTTAAACAATTCAGTATTTTTTTTAATGTTTTGAATTTTTTTTAAAATTAAAAAAATTATTTGATTATTATTTAATTTTCTTTTTAATTAAATAGTTTTTAAAATTATTTAATTGGCGTAAAACGTGAAATTATATTAAAAATTTAAATACAAGATTTCATATCATGCAAAATTTGAATTCAATCAAGCAAAACAAGGTTTCACATCATGTAAAGCTTGAATTCATATGAAGCAAAACAAGATTTCATATCAAACAAAAATAGAGTTAAACTTTTTTTTAATAATAACATGTTTGTTGTATTGATATGAAACCCTATAATGCATGATATGAAACAAGATTCTATCTGATATGAAACTATCATATCAAGTAAAATAAGGTTTCATATCATGCAAAATTTGAATTTATATCAAGCGAAACAAGGTTTCATATCAAGCAAAAATAGGGTACGTTTGTTGTATTGATATGAAGCTATATAATGCATGATAAGAAATCATATTCTATCTGATATGAAATTATGTTTTGTAAGATATGAACTTTTTTTTACTATCGCATAAGAAGTTGTATGTTGTATTGATATGAAATCCGACTATGCGTGATATAAAACCATGTTATGTCTGATATGAATTTATATTTGGTATGATATGAACTCTTTATTTACTTTCATATAGGAATATCTTTGTTGCATTGATATAAAATCTTGTTATATAAGATATGCAACTATGTTAAGTTACATATAGGAGTATTACTAGTTACCACCTCAGTTTTATTCACTACTGCCCTAATTTTTACAAAATTACCCTTTTGTTTTACTATTTATCGCCATAGTCTACCGCCCTAAATCTTATTTAACGTTTCACTCTAATTTAATTGTATAACCTTATAATATTGTATTTATATAATAAAAAATAATATATTTAAAAAAACTAATTTTCTATTAAAATATTAAATAATAATAATTATTAATATTTTAATTATAATAAAATTATAATAAAAACAAAATTATTTTTATTGTAACTCATATTTAAACAAACTATGAATACAAAATAATTATCATTTATGCGTCAAAATATTAGTTTTACAAAACAGGATTTTTACAAAATCCTAGTTTGGCAAAAAATATTTTCGGCAAAATCATTGTTTGACAAAATATAGTTTATAGAAAAACCCTACTTTGGCAAAAAAGAATTTTAGTAAACACTTAGTTTGACGAAAATTCAGTTCACACCAGTTATATTTGTCTAAATATAGTTAAGGTTGGAAATGTAAAATTGAAATTTTGGCAAAAAATCACGAAATAAACTAATATATGTCATGTAAATTATTTTTCAAAAAAATAATTTGGTAAATGATATATATGTTATGTGCAGAAATTGATATTTACAAAAGTCAGCCAAATATGTTAGTGTAATAACTGAAAAGAATCACTTGTATGAACACTATTTCCCGATTTATATATCGATAGAATTTTTTTTAGTTAATTGTTTCATATTTACGTATAAAGTCTCTTTATATAATGTGACTAGATGATGAAGTGTTTGGTGTCACACAGTAGATCTCATCATTGGTTAAAGTAATGATATATAAACTAGGCTCGTGACTAAGGTAGTTTGGACATACTGTCAGTGCAAGTCATTGTGTGATTATGAAATCGGTTTGTCTAAACTGATTGAATTATACAGTTATGCACGGTGCATATTGAGCAGGACCGATTAGGATTGAATTAACTTGTACTGATCTTTCATGGTTAATTCGAATCTTATATTATGTCTCTTAATCCCTAGACAAGGATGGGCACGATGATTGAGCGTAGTGTGTTTTAATCTGCCAATGAGTGCGATCACTTAAGGTTTATAAGCTCGGTAGGTTGGATGCGCACATTTGGTTGCTTGGTGTGCTGTAGCGAGTCAAAAGGAAACCATGTACCAGTGAGTCGAGGGTGATGGTGCTCTCCAGATGAGCTCGAAATGATTATTATACTAAATCTTACCAGTGGATTTATGTCCGATATAGTAATAAGGTCGAGTGGTACTAATCTCAGTTAAAGAAGATGAATTAATTTATCAGTAAATTAATAAATCGATGAGTATTATATCTTTGATACGGGGAGATTAATGAATATGTAATTTATTGGAACCGGAAGTATTATTCAGTTTGGGCGGTAGTTACATAATTAATCCATTAGTGGTACGATTAATTATGTGTTGGGTTAATTGACTAAGTAGAATTAATTAATTAATTAATTAATCTTAGTGTCAGTTGGTTGTGAATCAATCCAGGAACTGTATTGGAGTTAATAAAACATAAACCCAACAGGAAAGCCAAACCCAAGCCCACTTGAAGTTTATCTTGTACCCCTGTATATAAGACACAAGAATCAGCCAGACTAGATAGAAGTTTTCATAACACAAGAAACTATATAAAGAAATACACAGAGAAAACAAGATCTCAACGTGTTTCTTGAGTACTAGTTGCGCAGCGGCGGCGGTGGAATTCTGGTTGGCAATGGCAGGAGAGAATTCCGCAGGCGTATGGATAGCGGTTGCAGTGCACAGACGGCGCGTGAGCGGCGGCGGGGAGCTTTTTCATGCTGTTAGTTTTTATGTGGAGATTTATGTCAAGTGTTGATTCAGAAACATTCAGTAGATCGTTGCCCACACAACGTCCGGACTAGTCTGAGGGAATACACAATATTTCATGAGTACACGCTTCAAAGGTCAATTTTTAATCTTCCTCTTTTATTTGAGTATTGGATTATAGCTGCGTGTCAAACTGAACTAAAGTAATCCAATATGCTGTACTATAGCTTTCTGAGATATTTCATATCAGATTGCATGAACCAAAATCTTTATAGATGAAATTAAAATAGTACGAACGTGATTTGGGTTTGGTTGAAAGTTTTCTAATCGGATTACTTGAATGAGAATTTTTTACCGGACCAGAATAAGCACGAGAACTTTTAATTGGTATCAAAGCTTAGGTTCTCGATTACTTTTTGTTCCATTTGATTACATGGTTTTGTAGGTAGTTAATTTGTCCCAACTATTATGGTTTATGCATTTATGTTTTATTGAACCCCGGGATATGTCCGGGTTTATTGTTTGATATGAATGCTTCTAATAGTAAAACCACGAGCTGGAAGCCGTGTTGGATTAGATTAAATCTATAGTAGGATTTGAATCTATGTAACTGTCAATTTTATTTTCCTAGAAAAATCATGCCTTGTATTTAGGAAAATTTGTAATTCAAAGATGTTGTTGTGGGCAGTTTGGATTCGTGAGTTTTGGTTTAACGCAATTTGGGTAATTCCAAGGATTGTGTTGAAAACTAAGAAAACCCGGGTGAATTACAAGAAGACCAAATAACGAGTGGGAGCGGAGCAGGAAACCCGGAGGAATTGATGGCTGAGACGCATCGTCATTTTGGCCCGTGCGACCATGGGTGGCCTGCGTCAATTTTCTACTACGGCGTAGCAATGCCAAGTAGCAGTGTTGCGGGGTCTCTTTTTTGCACTTTTCTCATTCGATTTCATGGTAGTTCCGAGATCTTCAAATTCAAGACTCAGTCCATCAGAGTGACATGATGGGACACGCAAACAAGGCAGCAGATGGAAGCGGCATGCAGTTTTTGAAAATCATAATAGTTGGAAAATTTTATTTACATATTTATTTCTCGTATGTATTGCTTTTAAATTGCATGTTTATATGTTTTGTTGTTTTATTGCCTGATTAAAACATAGGTTTTTATAATGCACATAACTTAGGATAGTTAATGGCATGTTAAAACAAGAAAACCCTCGTTTAAGAATCTAAGTGGGAGCGGGTTGGTAAATTATCCCATGGCCTCCATTATGGATTCATAGGTGATATAGTTCGAGTTGCGCGCTAGCATTAAGGCCTTCCTCCATATCGGATAAGTCAGATCTACGGATCACTAGAATGAATGCCTAAGAAGATGACTATAGTGAATTAAACTAGAGAAATGTGATACGCTCTCAATCTGAAGCACACTATCTGAAGTCATAAACTTAGAAGTCACGTGGTGTCAAACACTTAGTGCACAATTTCCAGTATTCCTCCCATCAATGTTATGTTGCTCTTGTGTACGGCTAAAAGCAAATAACTATTAGTCTCATTGGTCAATAGGTCGTTTGGTCAAATAATGAGGTTAATGAACTAGGTTCTTCGCAAATCCCGGTGAACGAGATGTCGGTGGGTTTAATTAAATATTATTTGAGGGAATCAATATGTTAATTGCGAATTTTCTATTTTCTGAAGCATTTTCTGTTTATTTAATTTTTAGTTATCGATATGGCATTTAATTAATTAGCTATTATACTTAAAGAGAACAAACTCACCGGTCTAAATTATATTGATTTATCGATTGGAAACGTAATTTGGATATTGTCCTAATGACTAGCATAAATTCGTTCTCACTTAGGTGTGCCTAAATACTGTGAATAACGAGTTGACTGAAGAGCAAAGGTTAGCCTATCATAGGTTGAGAAAATAATATAAAATGGCACGGTGTTACATTGTGGCTCCAATGTCAAATGTTCTGCAACATCAGTATCAGGCGATGATCTCCACTTTTGACATGGTGGCTGAGCTGATAGAAATGTTCGGTCATCAAGGTTGTGCGGCTTGGCAAACAACTATGCGAAAACTAATGGCTAGCAAGATGGCTGAGGGTACTTATGTGAGAGATCATGTTCTTGAGATGATCAGTAATATCAACGAAATTGTGGTTTTGAGAGGAGAAATCGATGGTGAAACCCAGGTCGACATTATCCTCCAGAGATTGCCTATAAGCTTTGTACAGTTTTGGCTGAACTATAACATGAATCAAAGAGTGTATAGTTTTTTCGAGCTTTTGTCAGAGTTGGTTTCAACTGAAGGTTTGTTTCAAGAGAAGAAGCAAGCTTTAGTCACAGTCAAGGTTTCAAGTTCATCTTTTGCGCCTAAGGCAGGAAAGAAGAAGCAGAGAAAGATTAAAGACAACGCCAAAGGTGCAGCTTGCTCCCAAGTAAGGCAAGATTTCAAAGAAAAAGCCGAAAAACAAGTGCTATAAGTGTAGTCAGAAGGGACATTGGAAGGTGGATTGTCCAATGAAAGGTACAACTATCTTTGCCTTGATTACAGAGATATGATTAGCGATGATGCCCACAAATACCTGGTGCGTGGATTCAGGCACCCCTGGTAATGTTTGTAATTCTTTGCAGGGGTTTCAGGTAACCCGGAAGTTTAGAAATTGCGATATAGAAATCTACTTGGGCAACACTATGAAAGTGTCAGTTGTTACAGTGAGAGAAGTAGACTTAATTTTCGAAAATGGTAGTAGTTTAGTTTTAAGGAATTGTCTTTATTTTCCTATTTTTAGAAAGAATTTAATTTCAGTTTCTAAACATTTGAAGGATGATTATAAGTGTATTTATTCGGATAGATTTGTATTTGTTAGAAGAAATGAGAAACTTATTTGTTCTGGTTCATTAGTAAACAATTGTTTCTTTTAAAACCATATTCTCCTGCTAATCAATCAACAACAATTCATACATCATTAAACCATAATAAGAGAAAATAACATTCTGAGATGAACCAAACATGTCTTTGGCACCTTAGACTAGGTTACATTAACCTTAGTAGGATTTAGAGAATGGTCACTAATGGACCTTTAGGTTCATTGGAGGTTGACAACTACTCGACCTGCCAATCCTGCTGGGAAGGTACGATGACCAAGAGGTCTTTTAAGGAGAAGGGGTACATGGCAAAAGAAGTGTTAGAAATTGGTTCATTCTGACTTGTGTGGACCTATTACAATTCAAGTAAGAGGTGCTTTCTAGTATTTTGTGACTTTCACATATGACTACTCGAGATACGGATACATCTATTTGATGCACCACAAGTCCGAGTGCTTTGATAAGTTCAAAGAGTACCGGGCAGATATGGAGAAATATCATGGTAAGAGTATCAATACACTGTGATCAGATCGCGATAGCGAATATCTTGCAGGCAAATTTAGGGACTATTTGTTAGAAACAGTATTCAATCCCAGTTTTCTACACCTGGCACACCCAAGCAGATTGGTGTAGCAGAAAGAAGGAATAGGACTCTTATGGAAATGGTTAGATCGATGATGAGTTATAGTGAGTTACCAAATTCGATTTTAGGTTTTGCCTTAGAAACGGCGGCTTAATTTCTTAATCTTGTACCATCTAAATCTGTGTCTTCAACTCCTACAGAGCAGTGGACTGCGCGGAAGCCCAGTCTAAGACATTTCAGAATTTGGGGTGTTCCAGCACATATGCTTAAGGCAAATACGGATAAGTTTCATTCAAGAACATATGTAATTCTAGCATATAGCAAATACAGGTAAGTTCCAGCACATAGCAAAGTTTGATGAATTGATCCGAAAAAGAAGAAGAGAATTAAAGGCTTCTAGCTCAGGGGGGCTTTCCCACACCGTTGCTGCACGCAAGGAGGAGCTTCTGTGTGCAGGGTGCTGGGATACAATAGTGGATGGATTGAAAGCCTATGGGGAAGCCTGGGGAAATGGGAAAAAAAAAGACCGAGTGGCAAGCCGCTCTGAAAAAGGTCATTCCTAAGTAGGAGACGATGGGGTGGGTAAAACAGTACTCATTATGGAATTGATTAACAATATTTACTTGTGATTTACTATAATATAAATGGAAATTACGATTTACTAAATTGTGATTTACTTGTTATTTACTATAATACAAATTGAAATTGTGATTTACTATAAATTCAAATTACATGGATTTACTATAATATAAATTGAAATTGGAATTTGGTTATTCACCACGCACCAGGATCTCCGCTAAGCATCCATGGCTGAATGGCTAAAGCGACCAACTCATAATTGACGAATTGGTAGGTTCAATTTCTTTTGGATGCACGCTAATAGGACCCTCCAATATGTCTATTAGAATTGGCTCTGTATCATGTATCAATGGAATCTCATCATCCACTTAATGAATTGATGTGACTTCTATCTATGTGGGGAGGAAAAAAATGTTTGTACTCCGCTACAAAATTTATTTTGTACACAGCGGGGAGTTCCACTTTTCTCTTAATGGGAGTTTTGGATATCGCTTTATATTGTTCAAGTGAAGCAACATTAAATTTTGAAACGTCAGTTAACCAGTCGTATCCTGTAACTTTGGAAATCTCATTCCAACTCTAGGACCAATTTTCAACATGCTTGAGGACCCTATTGATAATTTAGGTCAGGTGGATACCCGTACTTATTCATAGATCCGCGCCCGCAGGACTATTCAATTTAAACGTTAGCTTTAATTGCGATACTATAAACAGTTTTAATTGGAATAAAATAAACTTTCATTTTTATTTAAATTTTACCAGTTTTTCAACCTTTTGGGTAATGATATAAAGAAATCTATCTTTGTCCACATTAGATAAACCTTTGTAGCCACTGAACCAGCTATTGGGCTGGCTATTGTTTCATTAATTTATCGTAACCAAAAATCAACTCGTATTAACCAATCAAAATTTTTGAATAATTAATATTAGCAAAAGAAATTCCAATAGTACGAATAGAGTTTGCTTCTAATTACCTCTCCCGAGAAAATGATACCGCGCAAGAAAAAAATTGTACCGTGCGAAATAGCATTAAAAATTTTTGAATTTATTTAAAAAGGATAAAGATATGGACCTTTTATTCCATTTAATAGAAAAAAAGCTTCTAGGATCCCCCTTAACTTCGGGAGAAGGGGTGCCTCCTCACAAAAGGGGTAATATAAGTAGTGTGTTTTAATGCATAGGATTCTTTGTTATCTTTCATGTTATTCTATGTCTTTTGTTTACTTAATATGATATGTTCTTAGATTACTTTGTAATCTTGTGTGGCTGGTCTACTAAATTAAATACTAAAAACCTTTGTGCGAACCGTGTGAATCAAATATTTTATTTGATTCACGCGGTTCGTGCTCATTGCCCATATTAAAATTCATTTTTTTAACTTTACTTAGAAATTGATGAGAATAGCTCTCTTTTTTCATTCTGGAGCTTTGAAAATACAAAACGAATTACCCTCTTATCTCTTCCTTCTCCGCACTCATGTTATCGAAGAAGGAACCGAGAGAAGGTATCAGTGACAACTTGTTTTATTATGGGACAGCTCATGATGCTTTCATTCATCAATTATGCACCTCTGCTAATGTTCCATTCGAGTTTATATTAAAGTGGTCAAGGGAAGCAGAGCCCAATTTCCGTATAGGAAATGGTTAGGGCTCTTACTATAATATAGGGTCCTATTAGGGTTTCTTTTCTTGAGTTTTGCTCTTATAAAAGGGGAGTCTGAGCTTGTTTTTTCTTTTTTTTTTTTCTTGGACTTATAAGGCCTCTCTTACCACTTGATTGGAGTATGGATGGAACGAGGGCCGGAGCTCTACTTCGGTCCACCTCTTGGGGGTATTTCCTCACCTTACTCAAATTGGATCAGCGATCGATTTCTAGGATTCATTTTTAAACCTAATTGGTTACTTCTAATTACGTAAATCAATAGTTCAAACTGCACTCCAAGGTAGGGCATTTCCCATTTTTATAGGAACTTCTATACCAGAAACAATGGTAGCTCCAATTATAGCCCATCTGGGATGAAAATAAATCTCCTCTCACCATCCCCATAGTGTATGAGACCACCTGTTAATATTTAGACACATGTTGGTGGTTTTTAACCGTAGGCATTTTGCCAAGAAGTTGGTGGGCTTATCATGAATTAGGTCGGGGTGGCTGTGAATTTGATGATCGGTTGGCGCATTTTCTTGAAATTCTCCATAGTCTTCTGACTGTTGTTCTAACTCAATTATTAAGTCGTATTACCATCGAGGGAGTTTTTTGCTGATTTTTTTTAGTCCACCAGATTCTTCCTCTTCCGATTCTTTTTTCATTTTTTCAACATTGGAGTGCCTTTGAGTAACATCAACTAAAAATTCTAAATTGTTATTTTTTTTCAAAATTGATTTTGTTTTTTTAAGAACACTATGAATTTGATTTATACCAATTGTCTTTATTAAATTTTCTATCGAAGTTTTAGACGGTAAAATCATTTCTTAGATTCTTCCGCGATAGGCCCCTTTCAAGAGATGATCATACATTTTTGGAAAATATTTGACTAGAGGTAAATATTTACTTTTGTTTTAGATTGACTAAAGGTAAATTATAGACATCCTGGACCAAGTTACTACAATTTCCTTTTAATTTTAATTCAATTCAACGATGGAATACCACAAAGAGAAAGTGTACATACTAAAAAGATATTTTTGGTAAGTGGTACATGTTTTGTTAAACCCCCCAAAAGAGCCATATTTTGACTTTTATGGGGAGAATATGCAATAACTGTTTCTATTGAGTGAATGATCGATCTAGATCATAAAAATAATAAGGCTTTAGAATAGGCATGAGTAATCAAATAAAATAAAGCACTTCGATAAAACTCCGTACCCAGAGCTAACATCATATAACCCAATTGAGACATTATAGAATAGGCTAAACCCCTCTTAATGTTTTTTTGAGCAAGAGCTAAAGTAGCTCCTAATAATAATGTTACTATTCCTACCAATGAAATAAAATTCATTATGTAAAGTATAACTATGAAAATAGCAAGAAGCGGGGCTAAAAAAAAAAAATTCCTCCCAAGGGCAGGTTCTTACGCGATACTCACCCGTCCGCCACTGGAAACACCACTTCCCGTCCAACTTGCATGTGTTAAGCATGCCGCTTAAATCAGATGGTTCTATTTCTCAATCTTTCTGACTCGCTTTGCTCCTATAGAACCAAGGTCAAAAAGATTGAAAAAATCAGCCATTCACAACAACTGATGAAGGATTCCTCAAAAATTTATGTTTCTTACCTAGAGAAAGAGAGGAGCGCTGAAATCCTTTCTTTTCTATTGGTCCGTGCGTGGCAACTGGTATAAATGAAGAAAAGCGGGTGCCGAATAGGAAGCAGCCCAGCCTCTTCAAGAAAGAACGTCGGTTAAGAGCCATTTTGCTTCCATTTACAAAAAAAATGGAAGGTTTAGTTAAGATTCAAAACCTACTTTCTACTAATTCGAGGGATTGGTATGAATTTTTCAAATATACAATTTTTTCAGTCAGTATAGCTTCTTTTAGAATATTGATAGCGTCATTTTTATATAAATTGTCTTATTCCTCTTTACTAAATTTTTATTTAATTCATTCATTTCTTAAAATGAAAAGTGATCCTAGGAGACTCACTTGGAATTTGATAAATTCATTGCTTGTGAAGTATGTGTTTGTGTATGTCCTATAGATCTACCTGTGTTAGTTTTGAATACTAGAAAGCTATTTGCTTGTATCAAAAACTAATACCCAATTGATATATCATTTTGTTTCAGTATTAAATTTATTCCATTATATCATAAAACTAGATAACGGGGTGTAGAAAAACACAGTAAATCTCGTTATTGGTTAAAGTATTGATATATAAAAAGATGCTCGTAACTAAAATAGTCTGAACATAATATCGATATAGGTCATCATGTGATTTGGAAATTAGTTTGTCTAGACTAATTAAATCATACGGATGTGCCCGGGCCATATTGAGCATGACCAGTTTGGATTGAATTAACTTGTACTGATCGACGTAGTTAGTTCAATCCTAGTATTCTAATCTCTTAATCCCTAGATTGGAGTGGGCATGAGAGTTAGATATCGTATGCTTTGATTTGCCAATGAGTGCGGTCAATTGAGGCCTAAATCTTTATAAGTTGGGTATGTGGTGTTTAGCTTCTTTGTGTGTTGTTGCTAGTCGAAGGAATCCATGTACTAGTTCACCGGGTTGATAGTGCTCCCAAAATCAGCTCGTAAGGTTTATTATACTAAATCTGGCAAGTGGACTTTATGTCCGATATAATAAGAAAATTGAGTGGTACTAATCTTGGATACCAAGAAGTTTAGGTTATTATGTGATTCGGATAATTGGTTTGTCTAAACTGATTGAATCATATAGATATGCCCGGGGCGTATTGAACTTGACCATTAGGAATGATTTTTCTTGTACTAATTTAATAGACAAATTGTTCTTGGTATTCTATCTTTTAATCCCTAGACTCGAGCGGGCATATGGATTAGACATAGTGTACTTTGATCTGCCAATGGATTAGGTCAAATGTGGCCAATAGTCTCAGTAGGTTGGGTGCGTGTGTTTAGTTGCTTAGTGTGTTGCTGCTTGTCGAAAGAAAACCATGTACCGGTACATCCGGGGTGATGGTGCTCCCGAGATGAGCTTGTAATGTTTATTATACTAAACCCGGCAGGTGGACTTATGTCCGGTATAGTAAAAGGTCGAGTGGTACTAATCTCGGAATTAAAGAATTTAATTAATTAATTTATCAATAAATTAATATATTAACGAGCACTATATTTTGATGTGGGGAGATTATGAATATAAATTAATTAGGTTGTTCCTGAAGCAATTCTGGTGTAGGATGGTAGTGCCAAAATTAATCTGTTAGTGGTACGATTAATTTTGTAATGGGTTAATTGAATAGGTAGAATTAATTAATTGATTAATTATTTCTTAGGGTTAATCGAGTAATTAACAAAGTGGAATTATTTAATTAATTAATTAAGTCTTAAGTTTCAATTAGAATTAGAAAATCATAGAGATTAGGAAATCTAATAGGATTTGGTTTATCCTATCAGATTGGTTACCTAATTTGATTTAGAAACTAATTAATTACCTAAACTCATTAGGAAGACCAATCCTAAACCAACTTGGGGTATCTCTTGTAACTCTATATATAGACAAGCGATTAGCTATTCCACAATATACACAATTCATAAGTTTTCAAGACAAGAAAACTTAGAGAGAGAAAATCCTAGAGACAGAAAATTCTCTCTCAAGAATTCGGATTTGTCCAAGATTTTGGTGGCTTGTGTGTGGCTTTCTCTCTCTCCGGGCGGTGCGTGGATTGTAAGCGCCAGGTGCAGCGGTGCTGGAATTTTTCTGGCAGGTGGATTGTGGTGATTAGCAAATCAATTGCTCGTTAGATTGCTGCCCACACAGTATACAAGCAAAGTCTTGAGGCATAAAAGAGAATCACCTAAGTATACGCTTTAATAGGTAATTCTTATTCTTTCGCTTTTAATTATGAATTTTTGTTGCGTGATAAATCGAATAAGTACAAACCCAGATCCTGCGCAATGTTATTTCTAAAGGGTTGGAATAGCGATTGTGCTAGTGTCTAGGTCTGGCCAGAGATTCTGATTCTGGAATGCATAGCACGAAGGTGAGTTTCTGGCTAGGCTTGGGCAGATAATCTTTCAGGTTGACGCCTGCCCAGTGTCAGAAGGTCAATGTCAACTAAGTGTCGTAAGTAAATTGCTCCTGGTTGTTCAATCATTTGATAACCAGAGTCATTATTTGATAAATGATCACTATTAGTAAGACTCAATAGAATTTTATCAATCCCCTTTTTGTAGTTAAGGTGGAGAATTGAACCAAGAATTTTCTTTCTTCATCACCAATCAAATTTTTCTTTTAATTTCACTCTTTTTCCCCATACTAGGTAGTGGTATGTACCCCAACCATATAAGCTTTTGCACCATAACAATCTCACTCGAATTACGGGAACCTACACGTATTAGTACGTATACCAGGGTCCCCGGAAGGAACCATGGGGGAGACTAGAAGCGTGTTTTCTATTAAATTAAAAATGTAGTGTGTTTTAATGCATGGCTTTATTTGTTATCTTTCATGTTTTTCTATGTCTTTTGTTTACTTAATATGATATGTTTTTAGTTTACTTTGTAATTTTGTGTGGCTGGTCTACTAAATTAAATACTTAAAACACACTACATATATAAATTGAAATATAGTATCAATTAACATTTATCAAATTTGAAAAAGAGTCAGAAGAAATGGTTTGATCCTCTTATTTTAATTTCTCGAACCGAGAGATCCATGATTCGAGATCTTGATGCATATAGATACAAATGATCCAATGGGAGCATGAATTTCTAGGAACATTTGACACGGGAGCCCCTCTAAGTGTTCCAGTAGGTGGAGCAACTCTGGGACAAAGTTTCAACGTGCTTGGAGACCAACCCTATTGATAATTTAGGTCCAGTGGATACCCGTACAATAGCTTCTATTCATAGACCCGCGCCCTCCTTTATATAGTTAGATACAAAATTATCTATTTTTGAAACTGGAATTAAAGTATTAGATTTTTTTAACACCTTATCATCGTGGGGGAAAAATAGGACTGTTTGGAAGAGTTGGGGTGGGTAAAACAGTACTCATTATGGAATTGATTAACAATATTGCCAAAGGGCATGGGGGCGTATCCGTATTTGGCGGAGTGGGGGATTTTTATGTGTATTAGAATTAGAAAAAAACTCTGGGTTCGTATTTAACTTTCGTTCAAAGGGTGATTCATAAATAAATGAGTTTCCTCTATTTTGATAATTAATATATTTATAGGACAAAAGGTCATATTTAGAGTTTTTTTGAAAATTCTCTTTTTGATTCATTAAATACACTTCAGAATCTTTTTGTTTTTTGGAATGAATTAATTCATCCTTTTCATAGAAATTGGATTTGTAATTTTTATTTTGAACCCTATTACGTTTAGGTTGCTTAACTTTAGTTTGCCATTTTACTCAGAATCAATTGGCAAGAGGTCAACGATTACTTGAATTGCTTAAACAATCCCAAGCAGAACCTCTTGGAGTGGATAAACAGATAATGACTATTTATATCAGAACAAATGGCTATCTAGATTCATTACAAATTGGCAAAGTAAAGAAATTTCTTGGGGACTTACGTAAAAATGAAGAAAACTCAGTTCCAAGAAATAATATCTTCTACTAAGACATTTACTGAGAAAGCATAATATCTTTTGGAAGAAGCTATTCAGGAGCAAAGGGACTGTTTTAGTCTTCAGGAATTGGTATAAAAAGGGGATTGCTTACTTTTTTTTGTCTTAGAAAGTTAATTTAACGTCTTGAATTCAAATTATTCAAAAGGGTTTTTCTTTCTAGAAAAAATTTCCATTCAAAAATATATGGAAACAATTTGCGTCCAATAGATTTGAACCTATACTAAAGTTTTTGAAGACCTCTATCCTATCCATTAGATAATGGACTCTTTTCGTTCTAATTTTTTCATATTTTGACTTTCCCCACCTACTTTGATTGAAAAATTGAGAGATAGATTTTAGAACCCTCTGAGCTTCCTAACGACTAAACTTTAGGTGGTGAACGGAGTAGATTAGTACTGTCTTAAAAGGGAAGATAGAAGCTCTTCCCTAGAGAGAGTTCTTAGGAAATAGTTCAGATAATTTTGATAATAAAAAGTTTGATCTGTTACACCAAGAAGGTCTACGGTTCGAGTCCGTATATCCCTAAAATTACTAATACAAAAATTGAAAGGTCTAAATGATCAACTCTGCAATGAGTTCTTATAATCAATAGGTCTTCAAATTGTTCTTTTGAAAAAATGGAAATCGGATGGTCATGATACTTCCCAAAAAATCCAAATTTTTTATTAATGGAAAAACAATATCAATAAGATACCAACGGGGCTGAGTGACTCTTTCCATACTAGAAATAATCACAAGAAACACTTTGATAACACAATCCTAGATTTTATACATATATAATAATAAATTTGGATTTTGTTTGTTCACAGGGAGAGGTTTCTTTCAAGTCACAAGATAAAAGCTATTTACATTATCTATCTTTATCTTTGAGTATAGATCAAGATTATTGTCTATCTATATAAGATAAGTATGTATATTTATCAGATCGCGGCTTCATGTACCAAAATAGTGAGAATTCTTGATCTCTATCAATATCTCTCTCAATTCAAAAATCCAGGCCTTAAATTGTTGTCTCGCCATGATGAATCCCTCATAAAATTCAAATTGTGATTTACTATAATATAAATTGAAATTGCGATTTACTAAATTGTGATTTACTTTCGTATGTGAAAAGAAGTATAAATATCTTCATATAATAAACGTTCACTAATGAGTGTCGAATCTTCACAGTTGTAACCTTCCCACGGCATTGGAGTATCCTACTTTCACAGGGTTTAATAAGCAATCGATATTTCACGATCAGGGGTGTACTACTCTTTGTCGTAGGGACCGTTCTATATCGTATTAATAATCGCAATATGGTCAAAAGCAAAAAATATCTATTTGATGGAGCTTATTCCTATACCTATGAATTCCTTTGGACCCAGAAATGATACATTGGAATAATTCGTTGGGACATGTCAGAATATTCTTGAACTTGTTTCACTAATTCTTTTAGTTGCTTTAATAGGTATAATTGTTGTCGCCCATCAATAGGAAATAAGAAATTCAATTCACGTATCACCTACTTGTTATATGTGATTCAATAAAATCGATTGAGTTGGTGTTTAGATTGAGTTGAATAAGGTTGATAAGGAGTTGGTCAATGATGCTCGAACATATACTTATGTTAAATGCCTATTTATTTTCTATTGGGATATATGGATTGATCACAAGTCGAAATATGGTTAGGGCTTTTATGTGGCCGTCTCCCATAGTGTGACGGGCGGTGTGTACAAGGCCCGAGAATGGATTCACTGCCGTATGGCTGACCGGCGATTACTAGTGAGTGTCGAATGGATTAGAGAGGGTCGGGTTCCTCTACAAACCATTCAAGCTAAAATTGATTATGGTTCCTATACAGTTCGAACTATCTATAGTCTATTAGGAATCAAAATTTGGATATTTATAGATGGGGAATAATAAAATTTGAGTTTTGTTTTCCTTCTATCTAGAAAGCTAAACCCGAGAGATCAAATTCCGAATGTCTTTGACAACGAATAAAGGACCCACTTTATTGTAACTAGTATTGTGGTGACCTCCCCACAATCAAATAAAATAAGTAAAAATCTTATTTTCTTCCTACTCTTTACAGTACAGAATATATATTAATATATATAATATATTACATAAATAATAAATATATATAAATAATAATAAATAAAAATAAAATAAAAATATATAAATAATGTTATAAATATATATAAACCCTAAACCCTAAATGGTCATACAAATCTTATAATGTTCATGATCTCTTATCTAAAAGTTGTAATAAGATAAAACAAATAAAATGGCCATACAACTCTTAGAAATGTTCATGATCTCTAAAAACGTTAATTTTCTTGTCATTGTCGCATGGAAATCAAGCTGCACCACAGCCCATGTTCTTATTATATTCTCCACTCATCATCAACTACTACTTATATTAAGCTCCGGCTATGACCTCTATCAATCATAGCCATCTTGTCAGTAGCCACTCTTCGTGTTGTAAGTTTCGAGTTTGAGCTTTCTAGAAATCTCACGAAAGAAAGTTGAAAAATTTTCTGCTAAAGTGGACGTCCGGGAATCTTTTTCTCTTTAAGCTAGACGTGTACCTTTCCTACAAAAAAAAAAAAAAAAAGGAGTTCGAATGCTTATTGACATAATTAATTAATAATCCTCAAGTAAATTGATAGAGGATTTAATTATTTAGTGAAATACCCTCGGGTCAATTAATGAAGTGGATCGAATTAATTAATTATCCTTGGGTTGATTAATGTTGACTAGTCTAGTGAAGACTTAGAAGTCAAAAAGTCCAATTAGTAAGGCCTAACTTACACCCACTTAAAGGTTTCCCTAGAATCTCCCTATAAATGGAATAAGTTGTACCTTAAAATCATGACTTGAAGTTCAAGATTTCCTCTTATAAGGAGCCTAGAGAGAGTTTTAAGAAGTTTTCTTCTTTCTCAAGAAAATTTTCTCAAAGTCGTTTTTCAATTTCTCTCTCATGGAATAGGAGCTTGGAATTTCTGGCTGAAAAAACCACATCTTCCCGGCGGATCAGATTTTTTCTTGGCAGTCCAAAATTTTTGGTGCTTACGACGGTTTTCAGCGTTATCTCCAGTGATCGGCGTAGCGAAAAGAACTTCTGTGAGGATCCATTTCCATGCGGGTCTGGGTTTTCTGATTCCGTGAGAAATCCGATTGAATCTTGATTTCGATCTCCTGTGGCCGGCGGGTGGCGTGATTTTCTGACGAGCCCAATTTTATGGTGGGGTTCGAGTTTTTTGGTGTGGATTTTTCGCGGGCTAGTAGATCCGATAGATAGTTACCCACACGACTTTTGGATTGTTCTCAGAGATAGTCTTGGGATTTCTTTGAGGGACACGGTTCAAAGGCCAAATCTTTAATTTAGCTTTTACTTAAAGATTTAATTTTTAGTGTGTCGTTTAATAGATCCAACAAGTATAAAGCAGGATCTGCTAATAGGAATTAATCCTAGTATTTGGGATCGATTGAAAGTCTCCGATTTTGGAATGCATAGAACAAAAGTGAGATTTTCGGTTTGGCACCGACCGACTAGTTCCTTCAACTTTACACTCCAAGCAAAATTCACAAGTTGGATAACTGTCAATCTCCAATGAACCCAAAGGTCCATCATTGACCAACCTCTGAATCCTACTAAGGTTGATATGACTTAGTCTTAGGTGCCCAAGATAATTTTGGTTCATTTCAAAAGGTTCTTTTCTCTTAGAATGGCTTAACGATGTGTCATTCATTTCAGTGTTTTGCACAACAGGGGAGTTAGTTTTAATCAAGAAGAGATTGTCTACCGTTGAACCAGAACATATAAGTTTCTCATTCTTTCTAACAACAACAGAATTATTAGAAAAAACAAACGTAAAACCATGCAACAAGAGTTTAGAAACTGAAATTAAATTCTTTCTAAAACTCGGAACATAGAGACAATTCTTCAAAACTAATACAGAATTATTTCGGAAAATAAGTTCTGCTACTCCCACTGCTTCAACTGACACTTTTGTGTCATCCAAGTAGACTTTCATCTTGCCATCTCTAAGCATCCAGGTTACTTAGAACCCCTGCAAAAAATTACAAACATGATCAGTGATTCCAGAAGCCACACACTAAGTATCTGTGGAATCACCACTAAACATGTTTCAGTAGCTAAAGCGAAAATGGTCGTACCTTTGAGCTTTGGACAATTTAGCTTCTAATGGCCAGCTTTTTCTTCTTGGCAATGTCTGGCTTAGGCCTATGATTAGCAGTCTTCTGGGCCTTCTTTTTTTTCTTCCCAGCTTTGGGCCTAGAAGAAGATCCTGAAGTCCCGACTGTCACTAAAGCTTGTTTCTTCCCCTGGAAGAGGCCTTCAGCAGACACCAATGCAGCTAAGTGCTCGAAAAGAGTATAGACTCGCTGATTCATATTGTAATTCAGCCAAAACTGCTCAAAGCTCTTAGGCAAGCTCTAGAGTATGATATCAACCTGGGATTCCCCGTCGATCTCACCTCCCAAAACCTCAATCCTATTAATGTTATCTATCAAGTCAAGTACGTGATCTCTCACAGGAGTGCCCTTAGCCATCTTATGAAAGATTTTGGTAGGATTTGTGTTTGCACTTTCTCTATTTACCACGCGACAAAAATTTATATTAAAGCAGAATCTTAGAAAAGTACCTTTGAAGCGTGCACCTGGTGATTCTCTTGTATGCCTCAAAGACTATGACTTCACGTTGTGTGGGCAACGAACTAGAAGTCAATTGATCAGCTACTCACCACAATCCACCTGCTAGAAAACTCTAGCCCCGCAGCACCTGGCACGTACTATAAACACACTGCCCGCAGAGAGAGAAAGCTACGCTCAGCTGGTATAAACTAAGGCCAAACTTTCAGCCACTAGAAACCCAAAAACCAGCCACACACTTTCTTGACAATTCGACTTGGAGAGAGAAACATTTTCTCTCTCTAGAAATCCTGTGGATTAATTGTTGAATTGTATTTATTGAATAACTGATCCCTTGTCTATTTATAGAGTTACAAGAGAGACTCCAAGTTGGTTTAGGATTGGTCTTCCTAATGAGTTTAGGTAATGAATTAGTTTCCAAATCCAATTAGGCAACCAATTTGATAGGATAAACCAAATCCTACTAGGTTCCTAATCTCTAGGATTTCCTAATTCCAATTGAAACTTAAGACTTAATTAATTAATTAAATAATTCCACTTTGTTAATTACTGAATTAACCCTTAGGAATAATTAACCAATTAATTAATTAAATCTACCTATTCAATTAACCCATTACAAAATTAATCGTACCATTAACGGATTAATTTTGGCACTACCATTCTACACCAGAATTGCTTCTGGAACAACTTAATTAAATTATATTCATTAATCTCCCCACATCAAAGATATAGTGCTCGTTAATTAAAATTAATTTATTGATAAATTAATTAATTAACTTCTTTAATTCCGATACTAGTACCACTCGACCTTTTTACTATACCGGACATAAGTCCACCGGCCGCGTTTAGTATAATAAACATTTCGAGCTCATCTTGGGAGCACCATCACCCGGACGCACCGGTACATGGTTTCCTTTCGACAAACAGCTGCACACCAAGTAACTAAACACGCGCACCCAACCCACCGAGACTATTGGCCACATTTGACCTCACCCATTGGCAGATCAAAGTACAATATGTCTAATCCTCATGCCCACTCGAGTCTAGGGATTTAGAGATAGAATGCAAGGATCGATTTGTCTATTAAATCAGTACAAGACAAATCATTCCTAATAGTCAAGTTCAATATGCCCCGGGCATATCTATATGATTCAATTAGTTTAGACAAACTAATTATCTGAATCACATAATAACCTAAACCGACAGTTTGTCCAAAGCTGTCTCGGTTACGAACCTCATTTATATATTATGTCTTTCAACCAATGATGAGATCTACTGTGTCGCACCAGACACCTTATCATCTACTTACATAATATAAATGGACGATTAATGCACAACAAGATACGACTGAAACACAAATCGATATATTAAACTGGGAAACTATATAATACAAGCATAGCTTATGTATTCTACTCCAACAATCTCCCACTAATACTTAAGTTGTGTTTTAAGTATACAACTACATACAATCCTATACAATCTACTGCTATCTATCTAGAAGAAACTATCATGGCTCTCCTAGATATCTGATCCCCATGCCCTCCACGTGAGCCTCAAAGACTTTAGAGGTCAATGTCTTCGTGAATGGATCTGCAAGGTTATCCTCCGATGCTATCTTAGCCACGACCATGTCTTCCCTCTTTACAATGTCTCGTATCAGGTGGTATTTGCGCTGTATATGTTTACTCGCCTTGTGGGCTCGTGGTTCCTTAGAGTTTGCTACTGCACCATTGTTATCACAATAAACCGTGATAGACTTCGGCAAACCAGGAATCACATCTAAGTTCACTAGAAAGTTCTTGAGCCATACTGCTTCTTTCGCTGCCTCTGATGCGGCAACATACTCAGACTCCATGGTAGAGTCCGCCACGCATTTCTGCTTGACACTCCGCCAAACTATGGCTCCACCTCCTAGAGTAAACACATACCCTGAGGTAGACTTGCTCTTGTCCCTGTCGTCTTGGAAATATGAATCTGTGTAACCTCGGGGTACCAGCTCAGACGCCTGATAGACCAGAACTTGGTCTCTCGTTCTGCACAAATACTTGAGAATGCATTTTACTGCCTCCCAATGAGCTTTCTCGGGGTTACTCTGATATCTGCTCACCATGCCAACGGCATAACAGATATCAGACCTCGTACACAACATGGCATACATGAGACTTCCTACTGTCGAAGCATATGGAACTGTCTTCATGGTCTCTATCTCCTTAACAGTCTTAGGAGACTGTTCCTTAGATAGAAATACTCCATGCCTGAAAGGTATAAAACCTTTCTTTGAGTTCTGCATGTTAAAACGGGCCAGAATTGTGTCTATGTATGAAACTTGGGAGAGCGTTAGCGAATGTTTCCTACGATCTCGAATAATCTTGATCCCAAGGATATGTCCCGCTTCCCCTAAGTCCTTCATATCAAATTGCTTGGACAGTCATGCCTTTACATCTGATAACACTTTCTTGTTGTTGCCAATCAACAGAATGTCATCTACGTAAAGCACAAAAAACACCACTGAGTTTCCATCACGTCTGCGATATACACATTGCTCATCCGGACACTGAGTAAATCCACAGGACTGGATTACTTCATCAAACCGGATGTTCCAAGATCTGGATGCCTGCTTAAGTCCATAAATAGACCTCTTAAGCGTGCAAACCTTATGCTCTTGGCCTTTTTCAATGAATCCATCTGGTTGCTGCATAAAGATGGTTTCCTCAAGACTTCCATTTAGGAAAGCTGTCTTGACATCCATCTGCCAAATCTCATAATCCATATGAGCAGCTATGGCCAAGAGAATCCGGATCGACTTCAGCATGACTACTGGGGAGAAGGTTTCCTCATAATTGATTCCCTCTTTCTGAGTATACCCCTTCGCCACCAGCCTATCTTTAAAGGTTTCCACCTTCCCGTCAGGTCCTCTCTTACATTTGTAGACCCACTTGCATCCAATGGGCTTAAACCCATCAAGCACGTCCACAAGCTCCCATACTTGATTGTGGTCCATTGACCCCATCTCAGATATCATTGCCTTACGCCAAGATTCTGCATCTTTATCTCGAAGCACCTCATTGTAGTTAACTGGGTCAGGTTCAGGCACACCTGGGACTAGGTCTGAGGCCTCTCCCACGCCAACGAACCTGTCAGGTTTTCTCACAACCCTCCCACTACGACGAGGCACCGCCTGTGTAGGCGCATCATCTGTGATCTCATGTGCAGTGTGTGGTGTATCTACTTGTGCTGGTGCATCAGGATTAGTAGTTTATCGTCTAAGCTCTTTTAGTACTATCTTACTCTTGGGCTTGTGGTCTAAGACATAGTCCTCTTCTAAAAATCTAGCGTTGGTACTTACCACCACCTTATGATCTTTAGGACTATAGAATAGACCACCTTTCTTTCCCCTAGGATATCCTACAAGCAGCATTAATTATGTTCTTGCATCTAACTTAGCCATATCTGCCTTTAGCACATGTGCTGGGCAGCCCCAAATTCTGAGATGTCTTAGACTAGGCTTCCGCCCGTTCCACAACTCTACTGGGGTTGAAGGCACGGTTTTAGATTGTACAAGATTAAGAATATACATTGCCTTTTCCAAGGCATATCCCCAGAACGATCTTGGCAAATCACTATAGCTCATCATGGACCTAACAATTTCCATAAGATTTCGATTCCTCCTTTCTGCTACACCATTCTGCTGTGGCATGCCAGGCGCAGACAACTGAGAATGAATTCCTACCTCAGTGAGGTAATCTCGAAATTCATGGGATAGGTACTCCCCACCATGATCTGAATGCAGTGTCTTGATACTCTTACCATGATGCTCATCCACATCTGCCCGAAACTCTTTGAACTTGCCAAAATATTCGGACTTGTGGCGCATTAGGTAAATGTATCCGTACCTAGAGTAGTCATCCGTGAACGTCACGAAATACTTATATCCCCCTCGTGCCTGGACAGTCATAGGTCCACACAAGTCAGAACGAATCAACTCTAACACTTCTTTAGCTCTATAACCTTTTGCCTTAAAAGGTCTCTTGGTCATCTTACCTTCCAAGCAAGATTCGCATGTTGCATAACTGTCAATATCTAATGAACCCAAAGGTCCATCATTGACCAACCTCTGAATCCTACTAAGGTTTATATGACCTAGCCTTAGATGCCAAAGATAGGTTTGATTCATTTTAGAAGGTCTCTTCCTCTTATTAATGTTAGATCCTGAGCTATCTATTTCTATGTTTTGCGCAACAGGGGAGTTAAAGTTAACCACAAACAAATTGTCCGCCAATGAACCAGAACAAATAAGTTTTCCATTTCTTCTAATAACAACACAGTCATCAGAAAAAATAAACTTATATCCGTTCTTTAAGAGTTTAGAAACCGAAATCATGTTTTTTCTAAAACTTGGTACATAAAGACAATTAACTAACTCTAAGCTAGAATTTTTGAAATTCAACTTAACTACTCCCACTGCTTCTACTGACACTCTTGTAGTGTCGCCGAAGTAGATATCCAGTTCGCCTTCTCTAAGCTTCCGGGTTACTTGGAACCCTTACAAAGAATTACAAACATGGTCAATGGCACCTGAATCCACACACCAAGTATCTGTGGGAATCGCCGCTAAACATGTCTCAGTAATTAAGGCAGAATTTATCGTACTTATAAGCTTTGGACAATCCGATTTCCAATGTCCCGTCTTATTGCACTTGAAGCACTCGTCTTTCGACTTCTTCTTTGCAACATCTGGCTTAGGCGCAATTTGTGCCTTTTTAGCTACTCCCTTGAGCTTTCTCTTCTTCTTTCCAGCCTCAGGCTCAGAAGAAGATTCTAAAGCTTTGACTGCGACTAAAACTCGCTTCTTCTCTTGAAGAAGACTTTTAGTCATCATCAACTCTGCCAAGAGCTCGAATGAGCTCCACAACATCTTACTTATGTTGTAGTTCAACCGAATCTGCTCATAGCTTAGAGGTAAGCTCCAGAGGACAATATCGGCTTTGGTTTCACCAATGATTTCGCGTCCCACTACCTCAACCTTGTTAATGTTACTAATCATGTCAATGGCAAGATCTCTCACAGGAGCGCTCTCAGCCCTAAGGTCAATGTCCAAGTTACGACTTCCATCGACATTATTAGTTCCAGTTAAATTGTTGTTTTTCAAAATAGCAGCTAAAGGATTGAATGCCATATCGATTTAAACTGGAAAGTAAACAAACAAAGTTTCAGTTATATATGCTAGAATTTTCGAAAACATGAAAATCCAATTTAATTATTGATTTCCCTCAAAACAATAATATTAATCCACCAACATCTCATCCACCGGGATTCTCACAAGCCACGCAGTGTGGACATTTATGCTAACCCACATTCGTTTGAGTAGAACCAAGTTCATTAACTACACTATCTGACCAACGATCTTTTGATCAATGTAGCTAATAGTCGGTGCTTTCAGCCTTACAAGTAAGCTGCGTAACCTCGCGGGAGGAATACTGCAGATCGTACACTAAGTGTGTGCCATTACGTGACTTCTGAGTTTGTTACCTCAGGATAGTGCACCTCAGATGGAGAGGGTGTCGCATTTCTCCTAGTTAAACTCGCTCTAGTCATCTTACGCAGAAGCTCATAGTCTAGCGATCTCGGGGCTGGACTCATCTGAATGGAGGAAGGCCCTAATGCCAACTTGCAAGCCCACCCACATCGCATATGAACCCGTAGTGGTGGCCATGGGGATATAACACAACCCGCTCCCACTTAGATTTCCAAGTTGAGGGTTTTTCCGGTTTTAACATGCAATTAACTAACCTAAGTTATATACAACCATAAAACCAGACATGCTTTAATTTATGCATCTAAAATACAGCATAAAAACAAAGCAAAAAAATTAAAACAATAAATACGGGAAATAAATACGTAAAATAAATTTCCTGACTATTATGGTTTTAATTGCTTCTATCCTTTGCCTTGATCTCGTGTCCCATCACGTCACTTGATGGAGAGAGTCTTGAACTTCAAAAAATGAAAACTGGAGGAAAAACGGGCAAAAAATAGCTCGAACGGCCCGAACGGGCTGCCCGGGCCGAGCACGGCCCGAAGGCCGCGCTGCCCGCGCTGGCGGCCCACTGCATGCGCGGTAGTGCGCCTGCGCGCCCGGCTGCTGCGATTTTTTCCTGCTGGCCGGCGATTTTGCTGCCGGCGTCGCCTCCTGCCGCCAACTCCTCCCTCACTTTTTCCCACGCTATTTGGTATTCTTGCAATTCGTTCTGGGTTTTCCTGGGTTTCTTCAAATTCATGATAACCCAAAACCCACGAATCCAAGTCGCCCACCATAACGCCTTCGATTACATAAAAAAATTTTCCTACTACAAGGCATTCTAGGAAAATTAAATAATCGAAATTACATAGAAAAGATCCTACTACAGATTTGATCTAATCCTACACGGCTTCCAGCACGTGGTTATACTATTACAAACATTCATAATAAAATTAAATCCAGACATGTCCCGAAGTTTAATTAAAACCCATACAAACGTAACCATAATAGTCGGGATTCTAAACCACCTGCAAATAAAACCATGTGATAAATCGAACAAGCACAGAATGCCCTAAACCTGGCTCTGATACCAATTGAAAGATTTTGGTAGGATCTGGGTTTGCACTTGCTCGATTTAAAGCGGAATCTTAGAAAGGTACCTTTGAAGCGTGCACCTGGTGAATCTCTTGTATGCCTCAAGACTATGACTTCTGTTGTGTGGGCAACGAACTAGAAGTCAATTGATCAGCTACTCACCACAATTCACCTGCTAGAAAACTCTAGCCCCGTAGCACCTGGCACGTACTATAAACGCACCGCTCGCAGATAGAGAAAACTACGCGCAGCTGGTATAAACCAAGGCCAAAATTTCAGCCACTAGAAACCCAAAAACCAGCCACACACTTTCTTGAAAATTCGACTTGGAGAGAGAAACGTTTTCTCTCTCTAGAAATCCTATGGATTAATTGCTGAATTGTATTTCTTGAATAACTGATCCCTTGTCTATTTGTAGAGTTACAAGAGAGACTCCAAGTTGGTTTAGGAATGGTCTTCCTAATGGGTTTAGGTAATGAATTAGTTTCCAAATCCAATTAGGCAACCAATCTGATAGGATAAACCAAATCCTACTAGGTTCCTAATCTCTAGGATTTCCTAATTCCAATTGAAACTTAAGACTTAATTAATCAATTAATTAATTCCACTTTGTTAATTACTTAATTAACCCTTAGGAATTAATTAAATAATTCCACTTTGTTAATTACTGAATTAACCCTTAGGAACAATTAACCAATTAATTAATTAAATCTACCTATTCCATTAACCCATTACAAAATTAATCGTACCACTAACGGATTAATTTTGGCACTACCATCCTACATCAGAATTGCTTCCGGAAAAACTTAATTAAAATATATTCATTAATCTCCCCACATCAAAGATATAGTGCTCGTTAATTAAAATTAATTTACTGATAAATTAATTAATTAACTTCTTTAATTCCGAGACTAGTACCACTCGACCTTTTTACTATACCGGACATAAGTCCACCGGCTGGGTTTAGTATAATAAACATTATGAGCTCATCTCGGGAGCACCATCACCCCGGACGCACCGTTACATGGTTTCCTTTCTACAAGCAGCAGCACACCAAGTAACTAAACATGCGCACCCAACCCACCGAGACTATTGACCACATTTGACCTCACCCATAGGCAGATCAAAGTACACTATGTCTAATCCTCATGCCCACTCGAGTCTAGGGATTTAGAGATGGAATACAAGGATCAATTTGTCTATTAAATCAGTACAAGACAAATCATTCCTAAGAGTCATGTTCAATATGCCCGGGTATATCTATATGATTCAATTAGTTTAGACAAACTAATTATCTGAATCACATAATAACCTAGACTGACATTTTGTCCAAAGCTGTCTTGGTTATTATGTCTTTCAACCAATGATGAGATCTACTGTGTCGCACCAGACACCTCATCATCTACTTACATAATATAAATGGACGATTAATGCATAACAAGATATGACTGAAACACAAATCGATATATTAAACTGGGAAACTGTATAATACAAGCATAGCTTATGTATTCTACTCCAACATCTTGCTAGTCATAAGCTTTCTCATAGCCACTTGTCTAGCTGCTCTGCCTTGGTGACCACACATCTCCTTTAGGTTTAACATCATCTAAAAAATTGAGGTCATTGACTAATGCTGGTGCTGCAGAACATTTGACATAGAAGATAAAATGTGGCACCGTGCCATCTCATCAGCTTTCTTCCCCTTTTTATGTGTTTCCCAATGCTCATGAGTGGATTGGTTATTAGGCTCTTCTGGGTATACCTCAGTGAGCATGTACATGTATTGCTCAGCCGTGGGGACAATGCCCAGTCAGTTTGTTCTCTTTTAGTATGATAGCTAATTAATTAAACCCCATATCAAAAGCTGAAAATAAATATACAGAGAAGTTTTAGTATTTTTTCTTATTAAAAAATATCAAAAATCTCAAAACAATATAATCAAATCCACCAACATCTCATTCATCGGGATTCACACAAGTCACGTTGGTGTGAACGTTTACGCTAGTCCGCATTCGTTCGAGAAGAACCAAGTTAATTAATTTCACTATTTGACCAAACGATCTATTGATCAATGAAATTAATAGTCGGTGATTTTAGCCGTACACATAAGTAGCGTAACCTCGTTAGGAGGAATACTACAACCAGTATACAAATCGTATGCCATTACGTGACTTCTAAATTTGTTACCAAGGATAGTACGCCCTCAGTTAGAGAGGGTGTCGCATTCTCCAATTTAACTCACTATAGTCATTCCCTTAGAAATTCAATCTAGTGATCTTATGAATTAGACTCATCCGATGTGGAGAAAGGCCCTAATTCTAACGCGCAAGTCTATCCACATCACATATGAATTCGTAAGGGAGGCCATGGGGATATAAAGCAACCCGCTCCCACTTAGATTTTTAAATTAAGGATTTTTCGGTTTTAACCTGCAATTTTCTTAACCTTAGTTATTTGCACCCATAAAACACATGTTTTTAATCATGCATCAAGACATAAATTAAAAACATGCAAGCAATAATCATGACAATAAAAGTGGAAAGTAAATACGTAATCAAAATTTCCTGACTATTATGGCCTTCTCAATTGTTACTTCCTTTCGTTTCCTTGTTGAAGCGTCCCGTCCCGTCGCTCCTACTCGTTATTTGAACTCCTTGCAATTCGTCCGGGTTTTCTTTGTTTTCTACATAATTCTTGGAATCACCCAAGTTACGATAAACCAAAACCCACGAATCAAAATTGCCCACAATAATGTCTTTGCCATTACATATCTTCCTAAATACAAGGCTTGATTTTCTAGGAAAATAAAGATGACATTTGATATAATAAATCCTACAATATATTTAATCTAATCCTACACGGTTTCCAGCTCGTGGTTATTACTATTACACATATTCACATTCAAAAAACCAACCCAGACATGTCTCGGGGTTTATAAATGAAAACTAAATGCATAAACTATAATAGCCGGGATAATAACCACCTGTAAAAAAAAGCCCATAACAAATCAAACAAGTATAAAGCCAAAATCGCGGCTCTGATACCAATTGAAGGAACTAGTCGGTTCGGGTAAAATCGAAAATTTCACTTTCATGCTATACATTCTAGAATCGAAAACTTTCGATCGAGCCCAAACACTAGTACAAATTCCTTTGAACCCAATCTAGCTTATACTTATTCAATTTATAAAACTCATAAAAAATTGAATCTTTAAATTAAAGCGAAAAGATTAAAGATTCGACCTTTGATGTGAGTACCTCAAAGAAATTACTTGTGAAGATAAAAGCTTCCACCTTTGAACTAAAGATCCAATCTTTGAAGCTTCTCCCGCAATCCATCGAATGTCTCCAAGATAATCCAAAATTTGTGTGGGCAATTATTGTTAGTTTTGAATACTGAAAAGATATTGCTTGTATCAAAAACTAATACCCAGTTGACATAGCATTTTGTTTCAATATTAAATTTGTTTCTTTATATTATATATCTAGATAACAAGGTGTAGAAAATCACAATAGATCTCATTATTGGTTAAAGTAATGATATATATAAATAGATGCTCGTAACTAAGATAGTTTGAACATACTATTGGTTTAGATTATCGTGTAATTTGGAAATTAGTTTGTCTAGACAAATTAAATCATACGGATGTGCCCAGGGCATATTGAGCATGACATGATCGGGATTGAATTAACTTGTACTGATCAGTGTAGTTAATTCGAACCTAGTATTCTAATCTCTTAATCCCTAAATTAGAGCGGGCATGAGAGGTAGATATCGTATGCTTTGATTTGCCAAAGGGTGCGGTCATTTGAGGCCTAAATCTCGGTATGTTGGGTATGTGGTGTTTGGCTTTTTTGTGTGTCATTGCTAGTCAAAGGAATCCATGTATTGGTTCGCTCGGTTGATGGTGCTCCCGAGATGAGCTCGAAAGGTTTATTATACTAAATATGGCCAGTGGACTTTATGTCCGATATAATAAAAAAGTCGAGTGGTACTAATCTCGGATACCAAGAAGTCGATGAATTAATTTGTCATTAAATTTATGAATCAACGAGCACTAGATCTTTGATATGGAGAGATAGAAAAATAATAAAGTGAGCGCAAAGTAAATTCATTTTTTAGCGGTAGTTCCATAATTGGTCTATCAGTGGTACGACTAATTATGCATTTGACTAATTGACAAAGTGAATTAATTAATTCTAAAGGTTTTATTAATATTTAATTGACTAAGTGGGTTATACGAAATAATCCTAAGGGTTCGGTTAATTTAATTAACAAAGTGGGTTAAGAAATTAATTCGAAAGGTTCAATTGGAGTTGATTAGTCTTGGGAAGAATAAGAGATCAACGAAAGTGAAACACTAAGGCCCAACTCAAAAGCCCACTAGGTCTCCTTAGAAGCTCCCTATAAATAGCTAATGTTAGGCACTTAAAGACATATAGAAACCTTGGAGGCAAGAATTGGCTAGAGTAAGAAAGTCAAGCCTAAAGAGAGAAATTCATCTTCTCCATTGAAGTTTCTTTGTCAAAGTCGGTTTGGGAATTTTCTTGTTCGAGAACTCAGGTCGTTATTAGCATAGAAAGCTCCATTAGATTGCCATCTCGGTTTTGTCCCTTTTTTCTCCACCCCAATTTTTTTACCGCAGCGCTGCCATGACCTTTCGCATTTTGCGATCGGTGTCGAACGATTCCAGCGACTGGGCGACCGAATTTTATTGGGCTTGATATTCTTCCATCACGCTGATCCTTTGGCTTGTTCCTTGGGTTTGCCAAAGTCTAGATCTTCGGTCGGTAGAAGATTCATTTAGTGGCATACGTGGGTTTTTAGATTTGGCGCAGAGAGTCTCCACACTGATTCTGTTTCGGGCAGTTTGAGTTTTTTTCGAAGAGGGTTTCTTTGGTTTTCTTCGTTTGTGATATTAGCCACTCTGTAGTTGATTGCCCACCCAATCTTGGATTTGTAGGAGTCATTCTTTAGAATTTTGGTGGTATACGCTGTTTCCCGGCTTTGGGTTTTCTTATTGTGATGGACACGCTTTAAAGGTATAATCTTTAAGACGTCTACTTTAATTAAAGATTTAATTTTTGCGTGTCGTTTTAATAAATCAAATTTGTATAAGCCAGATCCGTTCAGGGGAAATGATGTTAAGCCTGAGCCGAATCGAAAGTCTCCGATTCTGGAATGCATAGCACGGAAGTGAGATTTTTGGTTTAGACCATGCTAGATCTATTTTCTCCAAATTGGTATCAGAGCAAGTGTTTTGGCTTTATACTTAATTGATTTCTTACACGACTTTGTTTTGGCTATGTTGTTTCATTAAGAGGTGGTTATTATTCCCGGCTATTATGGTATTTACATTCATTCATAAACACAGGGACATGTCCGGGCTCATTTTTATTTTGAATGGAAATGTCTGTAATATAATAACCACGATCTAGAAGCCGTTTAGGATTAGATGAATCTGGAAGTAGGATTTAATCTAATGTTTTCGTCTTTAAATTCCTAGAACGCCTTTGTATATAGGAATTTATGTATTATGGCGAAGAAGTTATTGTGGGTAACTCATATTCGTGGGTTTTAGTTTATCGTAATTTTGGGTGATTCCTAATTACGTAGAAGACCTAGAAAACCCAGATGAATCAAGAGGAATCTAAATAATGAGTGGGAGCGACGCGACAGGATGTGTCAACAAGGCGTCAAAGGAAGCGACGGTTGAGAAGGCCATAATAGTCGGGAAATGTTTAATTATGTATTTCCCATTTTATGCCTTATCGTTGCTTCTGTGTTTTCATTTTCTGTTTTATGCATAATAAAAAATAAACCATTTTTAATTCGTGTAATTAACTAAGGTAGGTTATTCGCATATTAAAACTCCAACGGTTTTATGGGTGTGAATATCCTAAAGTTAAGATATTGCATGTTAAAACGTAAAAATCCTCAAATTTAAAAATCTAAGTGGGAGGGGGTTGGTATATTTCTCCATGGCATCTATTACAAATTCATATGTGATGTGGATAGACTTGCGCGTTGGCATTAGAGCCTTCCTCCCTATCGGATGAGTCTTCAATCCATAAGATCACTAGATTGAATTTCTAAAGGGATGACTATAGTGTTGGATTTGAATACATAAGCTATGCTTGTATTGTACTGTTTCCCAGATTAATATATTGATTTGTGTTTCAGTGATATCTAGTTGTGCATTTATTGTCCATTTATATTATGTAAGTAGATAATGAGGTGTCCGATGTGACACAGTAGATCTCATCATTGGTTAAAAGACATAATATATAAATGAGGTTCGTAACCAAGACAGCTTTGGACAAACTGTCGGTTTAGCTTATTATGTGATTCAGATAATTGGTTTGTCTAAACTAATTGAATCATATAGATATGCCCGGGGCATATTGAACTTGACCTTTAGGAATGATTTGTCTTGTACTGATTTAATAGACAAATCGATCCTTGTATTTTATCTCTTAATCCCTAGACTCGAGTAGGCATGAGGATTAGACATAGTGTACTTTGATATGCCAATGGGTGAGGTCAATTGTGGCCAATAGTCTCGGTAGGTTGGGTGCGCGTGTTTAGTTACTTGTTGTGCTGCTTGTCGAAAGGAAACCATGTATCGGTGAATCTGGGGAGATGGTGCTCCCGAGATGAGCTCGAAATGTTTATTATACTAAACCCGGCCGGTGGACTTATGCCCGCTATAATAAAAAGGTCGAGCAGCACTAGTCTCGGAATTAAAGAAGTTAATTAATTAATTTATCAGTAAATTAATTTTTAATTAACGAGCACTATATCTTTGATGTGGGGACATTAGTGAATATAATTTAATTAAGTTGTTCCAGAAGCAATTCTGGTTTTGGATGGTAGTGCTAAAATTAATCCGTTAGTGGCACAATTAATTTTGTAATGGGTTAATTGAATAGGAAGATTTAATTAATTAATTGGTTAATTATTCCTAAGGGTTAATTCAGTAATTTACAAAGTTGAATTATTTAATTAATTCCTAAGGGTTAATTAAGTATTTAACAAAGTGGAATTATTTAATTAATTAATTAAGTCTTAAGTTTCAATTGGAATTAGGAAATCCTAGAGATTAGGAATCTAGTAGGATTTGGTTTATCATATCAGATTGGTTACCTAATTGGATTTGGAAACTAATTCATTACCTAAACCCATTAGGAAGACCAACCCTAAACCAACTTGGGGTCTCTCTTGTAACTCTATAAATAGATAAGGGATTAGTCATTCAAGATACACAATTCAATAGATTCATAATTCAAGAATCTAAAGAGAGAAAATCCTAGAGAGAGAAAACGTTTCTCTCTCCAAGTCGGATTTTCAAGAAAGTGTGCGGCTGGTTTTTGGGTTTCTAGTGGCTGAAATTTTGGCCTTGGTTTATATCAGCTGCGCGTAGATTTCTCTCTCTGCGGGCGGTGCGTTTATAGTACGTGCCAGGTGCTGCGACGCTTGAGTTTTCTAGCAGGTGGATTGTGGTGATTGGTTGATCAATTGGCTTCTAGTTCGTTGCCCACACAACGTGAAGTCATATTCTTGAGGCATACAAGAGAATCACCAGGTGCACGCCTCAAAGTTATTTTTCTAAGGTTCCGCTTTAATTAGAAATTTTTTGTTGCGTGGTAAATCGAGCAAGTGTAAACCCAGATCCTATGTGGCAAATCCTTTCAATTGGTATCAGAGCCTGGTTTAGGCGGTTTTGGTACTTGTTCGATTTATTACATGGTTTTATTTACAGGTGGTTTAGAATCCTGACTATTATGGTTACATTTGTATTGGTTTTAATTAAACTCCGGGACATGTTCGAATTTAATTTTATTATGAATGTTTGTAACAGTATAACCACGTACTGGAAACCGTGTAGGATTAGATCAAATCTGTAGTAAGATTTTTTCCATGTAATTTCGATTATTTAATTTTCCTAGAATGCCTTGTAGTAGGAAAATTGTTTTTTTTATGTAATCGAAGGCGTTATGGTGGGCGACTTGGATTCGTGGGTTTTGGGTTATCATGAATTTGAAGAAACCCAGGAAAACCCATAACCAATTGCAAGAAAACCAAATAGCGTGAGAAAAAACGTAGGAGGAGTTGGTGGCAGGAGGCGACGCCGGTAACGACCGCCGGCAGCAGTCGCGCCGACCGACAGGTGAAATAGGCAGCAGCAGGCAGCAGCAGCGAGCAGCAGTGCGGCCCGTGCGGGCTGTGCGCTCGGGCAGTGCGGCTCTCGGGCCGTGCTACGGCACGGGCGGCCCGTTCGGGCCGTTAGGGCTATTTTTGGCCCGTTTTTCCTCCAGTTTTTATTTTTTGAAGTTCAAGACTCTCTCCATCGAGTGACATGACGGGACACGAAATCAAGGTAAAGGATGGAGCGATTAAAACCATAATAGTCGGGAAATTTATTTTTCGTATTTATTTCCCGTATTTATCGTTTTAACTTTTTATGCTTTGTTTTTATGCTGTATATTATATGCATGATTTAAAGCATGGCTGGTTTTATGGTTGCATATAACTTAGATTAGTTAATTGCATGTTAAAACCGGAAAAACCCTCAATTTGGAAATCTAAGTGGGAGCGGGTTGTTTTATATCCCCATGGTCACCATTACGGGTTCACATGCGATGTGGGTGGGCTTGTGCGTTGGCATTAGGGCCTTCCTCTATTCGGATGAGTCCAGCTCCGAGATCGCTAGACTATGAACTTCTGAGTAAGATGACTAGAGCGAGTTTAACTAGGAGAAATGCGACACCCTCTCCATCAGAGGCGCACTATCCTGAGGTAACAAACTCAGAACTCACGTAATGGCACACACTTAGTGTATGATCTGCAGTATTCCTCCCGCGAGGTTACGCTGCTTACTTGTACGGCTAAAAGGACCGAATATTAGCTACATTGATCAAAAGATCGTTGGTCAGATAGTGTAGTTAATGAACTTGGTTCTTCTCAAATGATGTGGGTTAGCGTAAACGTCCACACTGCGTGGCTTGCGAGAATCCCGGTGGATGAGATGTTGGTGGGTTATAATTATTGTTTTGAGGGAAGTCAATAATTAATAGAATTTCATGTTTTTGAAATTCTAAGCATATATAACTGAAACATTGTTTGTTTACTTTCCAGTTTAAATCGATATGACATTCAACCCCTTAGCTGCTATTTTGAAAAACAACAATTTAACTGGAACTAATAATGTCGATGGAAGTCGTAACTTGGACATTGTCCTTAGGGCTGAGAGCGTTCCTGTGAAATATCATGTCATTGACATAATTAGTAACATCAACAAGGTTGAGGTAGTGGGAGGCGAAATCGTTGGTGAAACCAAAGCCGATATTGTCCTCCAGAGCTTGCCTCAAAGTAATGAGCGGATTCAGTTGAACTACAACATAAGTAAGATGTTGTGGAGTTCATCCGAGCTCTTGGCAGAGTTGGTGGCAGCTAAAAGTCTTCTTCGAGAGAATAAGCGAGCTTTAGTCGCAGTCAAAGCTTCATAATCTTCTTCTGAGCCTGAGGCTAGAAAGAAGAAGAGAAAGCTCAAGGGAATAGCTCAAGTAGCGCAAATTGTGCCTAAGCCATGTATTGCAAAGAAGAAGTCAAAAGACAAGTGCTTCAAGTGCAATAAGACGGGACATTGGAAAGCGGATTGTCCAAAGCTTATAAGTACGATAAATTCTGCTTTAATTACAGAGACATGTTTAGCGGCGATTCCCACAGATACTTAGTGTGTGGATTCAGGTGCCACTGACCATGTTTGTAATTCTTTGCAAGGGTTCCAAGTAACCCAGAAGCTTAGAGAAGGCGAATTGGATATCTACTTGGGCGACACTACAAGAGTGTCAGTAGAAGCAGTGGGAGTAGTTAAGTAGAATTTCGAAAATTCTAGCTTAGAGTTTGTTAATTGTCTTTATGTATTGAGTTTTAGAAAGAACTTGATTTCGGTTTCTAAACTCTTGAAGAATGGGTATAAGTTTATTTTTTCTGATGACTGTGTTGTTATTAGAAGAAATGGAAAACTTACTTGTTATGGTTCATTCGCGGATAATTTGTTTGTGGTTAACTCTAACTCCCCTGTTGCGCAAAACATAGAAATAGATAGCTCAGGCTCCAACATTAATAAGAGGAAGAAACCTTCTGAAATGAATCAAACCTATCTTTGGCATCTCAGGCTAGGTCATATAAACCTTAGTAGGATTCAGAGGTTGGTCAATGATGGACCTTTGGGTTCCTTAGATATTGACAGTTATGGAATCTGCTAATCTTGCTTGGAAGGTAAGATGAGCAAGAGACCTTTTAAGGCAAAAGGTTATAGAGCTAAAGAAGTATTAGAGTTGATTCATTCTCACTTGTGTGGACCTATGACGGTCCAGGCATGAGGGGGATATGAGTATTTTGTGACGTTCACGGATGACTACTCTAGGTACAGATACATTTACCTAATGCGCCACAAGTCCGAATGTTTTGGCAAGTTCAAAGAGTTTCGGACAGATGTGGAGAAGCAACATGGTAAGAGTATCAAGACAATGCGTTCAGATCATGGTGGGGAGTACCTGTCCCATGAATTTTGAGATTACCTCAGTGAGGTAGGAATTCAGTCTCAGTTGTCTGCACCTCGCACGCCACAGCAGAATGGTGTAGCAGAAGGGAGGAATCGAACTTTTATGGAAATGGTTAGGTCCATGATTAGCTATAGTGATTTGCCAAGTTCGTTCTGGGGATATTCCTTAGAAACGACAATGTATATTCTTAATCTTGTACCATCTAAAATCGTGCCTTTAACCCCAGTAGAGTTGTGGAACGGGCACAAGCCCAGTGTAAGACATCTCAGAATATGGGGTTGCCCAGCACATATGCTTAAGGCAGATGCGGCTAAGTTAGATACGAGAACAGAATTACTGCTGTTCGTAGGATATCCTAGGGGAACGAAAGGTGGTCTATTCTATAGTCCTAAAGATCAGAAGGTGGTGGTAAGTACCAACGCTAGATTTTTAGAAGATGACTATGTCTTAGACCACAAGCCCAAGAGCAAGATAGTACTAGAAGAGCTTAGACGACAAACTACTAATCCTGATGCACCAGCACAGGTAGATACACCACACACTACACATGAGATCACAGATGATGCGCCTACACAGGTGGTTCCTCGTCGTAGTGGGAGGGTTGTGAGACAGCCCGACAGGTTCGTTTGCGTGGGAGAGCCTCAGACCTAGTCCCAGGTGCGCCTGAACCTGACCCGGTTACCTACAATGAGGCGCTTCGAGATAAAGATACAGAATCTTGGCGTAAGGCAATGATATCCTAGATGGGGTCAAAGGACCACAATCAAGTCTGGGAGCTTGTGGACCTGCCTGATGGGTTTATGCCCATTGGATGCAAGTGGATCTACAAACGTAAGAGAGGACCTGACGGGAAGGTGGAAACCTTTAAAGCTAGGCTGGTGGCGAAGGGGTATACTCAGAAAGCGGGAATCGATTATGAGGAAACCTTCTCCCCGGTAGCCATGCTTAAGTCGATCCGGATTCTCTTGACCATAGCTGCTCATATGGATTATGAGATTTGGCATATGGATGTCAAGACAGTTTTTCTAAATGGAAGTCTTGAGGAAACCATCTTTATGTAGCAACCAGAGGGATTCATTGAAAAATGCCAAGAGCATAAGGTTTGCAGGCTTAAGAGGTCTATTTATGGACTTAAGCAGGCATCCAGATCTTGGAACATCCAGTTTGATGAGGTAATCCAGTCTTTTAGATTTACTCAGTGTCCGGATGAGCAATGTGTGTATCGCAGACGTGGTGGAAACTCAGTGGTGTTTCTTGTGCTTTACGTAGATGACATTCTATTGATTGGTAACAACAAGAAAGTGTTATCAGACGTAAAGGCATGGCTGTCCAAGCAGTTTGATATGAAGGACTTAGGGGAAGCAGACATATCCTTGGGATCAAGATTATTCGAGATCGTAGGAAATGTTCGTTAACGCTCTCCCAAGCTTCGTATATAGACACAATTCTGGCCCGTTTTAACATGCAGAACTCCAAGAAAGGTTTTCTACCTTTCAGGCATGGAGTGTTTATATCTAAGGAACAGTTTCCTTAGACTATTGAGGATATAGAGGCCATGAAGACAGTTCCATATGCTTCGGCAGTAGGAAGTCTCATGTATGCCATGTTGTGTACGAGGCCTGATATCTGTTATGCAGTTGGCATGGTGAGCAGATATCAGAGTAACCCCGGGAAAGCTCATTGGGAGGCAGTAAAATGCATTATCAAGTATTTGCGCATAATGAGGGACCATGTTCTGGTCTATCAGGCGCCTGAGCTGGTAGCCCGAGGTTACACAGATTCAGATTTCCAAGGCGACAGGGACAAGAGCAAGTCTACCTCAGGGTATGTGTTTACTCTAAGAGGTAGAGCCATAGTTTGGCGGACTGTCAAGCAGAAATGCGTGGCGGACTCTACCGTGGAGGCTGAGTACGTTACCGCATCAGAGGCAGCGAAAGAAGCAGTATGGCTCAAGAACTTCCTAGTGGACTTAGATGTGATTCCTAGTTTGCAGAAGTCTATCACGGTATATTGTGATAACAACGGTGCAGTAGCAAACTCGAAGGAACCACGAGCCCACAAGGCGAGTAAACATATACAGCGCAAGTACGACCTGATACGAGACATCGTAAAGAGGGTAGACGTGGTCGTGGCTAAGATAAGCATCAGAGGATAACCTTACAAATCCATTCACGAAAATATTTACTTTAAAAGTCTTTGAGGCACACATGAAGAGCATGGGGATCAGATACTTAAGAGAGCTTTGGCAGTTTTTTCTAGATAGATAGCAGCAGATTGTATAGGGATTGTATGTAGTTGTATACTTAAAGCACAGCTTAAGTATTAGTGGGAGATTGTTGGATTTGAATACATAAGCTATACTTATATTGTACAGTTTCCCAGATTAATATATCGATTTGTGTTTCAGTCATATCTAGTTGTGCATTTATTGTCCATTTATATTATGTAAGTAGATGATGAGGTATCTGGTGTGACAAAGTAGATCTCATCATTGGTTGAACGACATAATATATAAATGAGGTTCGTAACCGAGACAGCTTTGGACACACTGTCGGTTTAGGTTATTATGTGATTCAGATAATTGGTTTGTCTAAACTAATTGAATCATATAGATAAGCCCGGGGCATATTGAACTTAACATTTAGGAATGATTTGTATTGTACTGATTTAATAGACAAATCAATCCTTGTATTCTATCTCTTAATCCCTAGACTCGAGTGGGCATGAGGATTAGACACGGTGTACTTTGATGTGCCAATGGGTGAGGTCAATTGTGGCCAATAGTCTCGGTAGGTTGGGTGCGCGTGTTTAGTTACTTGGTATGCTGCTGCTTGTCGAAATAAAACCATATACCAGTAAATCTGGGGTGATGGTGCTCCCGAGATGAGCTTGAAATGTTTATTATACTAAACCCGGCCGGTGGACTTATGTCCGGTATAATAAAAAGGTTGAGTGGTACTTGTCTCGAAATTAAAGAAGTTAATTAATTAATTTATCAGTAAATTAATTTTTAAATAACGAGCACTATATCTTTGATGTGGGGAGATTAATGAATATAATTTAATTCAGTTGTTCCGGAAGCAATTCTGGTGTAGGATGGTAGTGCCAAAATTAATCCGTTATTGGTACGATTAATTTTGTAATGGGTTAATTGAATAGGTAGATTTAATTAATTAATTGGTTAATTATTCCTAAGGGTTAATTCAGTAATTAACAAAGTATAATTATTTAATTAATTTCTAACGGTTAATTAAGTAATTAAAAAATTATAATTAATTAATTAATTAATTAAGTCTTAAGTTTCAATTGGAATTAGGAAATCCTAGAGATTAGGAATCTAGTAGGATTTGGTTTATCCTATCAGATTGGTTACCGAATTGGATTTGGAAACTAATTCATTACCTAAACCCATTAGGAAGACCAATCCTAAACCAACTTGGGGTCTCTCTTGTAACTCTATAAATAGACAAGGGATTAGTCATTCAAGATACACAATTCAATAGATTCATAATTCAAGAATCTAGAGAGAGAAAATCCTAGAGAGAGAAAACATTTCTCTCTCCAAGTCGGATTTTCAAGAAAGTGTGCGGCTGGTTTTTGGGTTTCTAGTGACTGAAATTTTGGCCTTGGTTTATATCAGCTCCGCGTAGCTTTCTCTCTCTGCGGGCGGTGCGTATATAGTACGTGCCAGGTGCGGCGGCGCTAGAGTTTTCTAGCAGGTGGATTGTGGTGATTGGTTGATCAATATGCTTCTAGTACGTTGCCCACACATTGTGAAGTCATAGTCGTGAGGCATACAAGAGAATCACCAGGTGTACGCTTCAAAGTTATTTTTCTAAGGTTCCGTTTTAATTAGAAATTTTTTGTTGCGTGGTAAATCGAGCAAGTGCAAACCCAGATCCTATGTGGCAAATCCTTTCAGTACCAATGCTAGATTTTTAGAAGAGGACTATGTTTTAGACCACAAGCCCAAGAGTAAGACAGTAAACTAATCCTGATGTAACTGCACAAGTAGATACACCACACATTGTGCATGAGATCACAGATGATGCGCCAACACAGGTGGTGCCTCGTCATAGTGGGAGGGTTGTGAGACAGCCCGATAGGTTCATTGGCATGGGAGAGGCTTCAGACATAGTCCCAGATGCGCCTGAACCTGACCCATTTAACTACAATGAGGCTCTCCGAGATAAAGATGCAGAATTATGGCATAAGGCAATGATATCCGAGATAGGGTCAATGGACCACAATCAAGTCTGTGAGCTTGTGGACCTGCCTAATGGGTTTAAGCCCATTAGATGCAAGTGGATCTACAAACGTAAGAGAGGACCTGACGGAAAGGTGGAAACCTTTAAATCTAGGCCAGTGACGAAGGGGTACACTCAGAAAGAGGGAATCGATTATGAGAAAACCTTCTCCCCGATAGCCATGCTTAAGTCAATCCGAATTCTATTGGCCATAACTGCTCATTTGGATTATGAGATTTGGCAGATAGATGTCAAGACAGATTTCCTAAACGAAGGTCTTGAGAAACCATCTTTATGCAGCAACCAGAGGGATTCATTGAAAAAGGCCAAGAGCATAAGGTTTGCAGGCTTAAGATGTCTATTTATGGACTTAAGCAGGCATCCAGATCTTGGAACATCCAATTTGATTAGGTAATCCAGTCCTTCAGATTTACTCAGTATCCAGATGAGCAATGTGTGTATCGCAGACGTGATGGAAACACAGTGGTGTTTCTTGTGCTTTACGTAGATGACATTCTATTGATTGGCAACAACAAGAAAGTGTTATCAGACGTAAAGGCATGGCTGTCCAAGCAGTTTGATATGAAGGACTTAGGGAAAGTGGGACATATCCTTGGGATCAAGATTATTCGAGATCGTAGGAAATGTTCGTTAACGCTCTCCCAAGCTTCGTACATAGACACGATTCTGGCCCGTTTTAACATGCAGAACTCTAAGAAAGGCTTTCTACCTTTCATGCATGGAGTGTTTCTATCTAAGGAACAGTCTCCTAAGACTGTTGAGGAGATAGAGGCCATGAAGACAGTTCCATATGCTTCGGCAGTAGGAAGTCTCATGTATGCCATGTTGTGTACGAGGCCTGATATCTGTTATGCCGTTGGCATGGTGAGCAGATATCAGAGTAACCCCGGGAAAACTCATTGGGAGGCAGTAAAATGCATTCTCAAGTATTTGCGCAGAACGAGGGACCAAGTTCTGGTCTATCAGGCGTCTGAGCTGGTACTCCGAGGTTACACAGATTCAGATTTCCAAGGCGACAAGGACAAGAGCAAGTCTACCTCAGGGTATGTGTTTACTCTAGGAGGTGGAGCCATAGTTTGGCGGAGTTTCAAGCAGAAATGCTTGGCCGACTCTACCATGGAGGCTGAGTACGTTGCCGCATCAGAGGCAGCGAAAGAAGCAGTATGGCTCAAGAACTTCCTAGTGGACTTAGATGTGATTCCTTGTTTGTAGAAGTCTATCACAGTATATTGTGATAACAACAGTGCAGTAGCAAACTTGAAGGAACCACGAGCCCACAAGGCGAGTAAACATATACAGCGCAAGTACCACCTGATACAAGACATCGTAAAGAGGGTAGACGTGGTCGTGGCTAAGATAAGCATCAGAGGATAACCTTGCAGATCCATTCACGAAGACATTGACTTCTAAAGTCTTTGAGGCTCACGTGGAGGGCATGGGGATCAGATACTTAGAAGAGCCATGATAGTTTTTCTAGATAGATAGTAGCAGATTGTATAGGAGTTGTATGCAGATGTATACTTAAAGCACAGCTTAAGTATTAGTGGGAGATTGTTGGAATTGAATACATAAGCTATGCTTGTGTTGTACTTTTTCCCTGTAATAATCGATTTATGTTTCAGTTATATTTTGTTGTGCATTAATTGTCCATTTATATTATGTAAGTAGATGATGAGGTATCTGGTGTGACACAGTAGATCTCATCATTGGTTGAAAGACATAATATACAAATAAGGTTCGTAACCGAGACAGCTTTGGACAAACTGTCAGTTTAGGTTATTATGTGATTCAGATAATTGGTTTGTCTAAACTAATTGAATCATATAGATATGCCCGGGGCATATTGAACTTGACCTTTAGGAATGATTTGTCTTGTACTGATTTAATAGACAAATCGATCCTTGTATTCTATCTCTTAATCCCTGGACTCGAGTGGGCATGAGGATTAGACATAGTGTACTTTGATCTGCCAAAGGGTGAGGTCAATTGTGGCCAATAGTCTCGGTAGGTTGGGTGTGCATGTTTAGTTACTTGGTGTGCTGCTGCTTGTCGAAAGGAAACCATGTACCAGTGCGTCCGGGGTGATGGTGCTCCCGAGATGAGCTTGAAATGTTTATTATAGTAAACTCGGCCGGTGGACTTATGTCCAGTATAGTAAAAACGTCGAGTGGTACTAGTCTCGGTAGTGCCAAAATTAACGAGCACTATATCTTTGATGTGGGGAGATTAATGAATATAATTTAATTAAGTTGTTCCAGAAGCAATTCTGGTGTAGGATGGTAGTGCCAAAATTAATCCGTTAGTGGTACGATTAATTTTGTAATGGGTTAATTGAATAGGTTGATTTAATTAATTAATTGATTAATTATTCCTAAGGGTTAATTCAGTAATTAACAAAGTGAATTTATTTAATTAATTCCTAAGGGTTAATTGAGTAATTAACAAAGTGCAATTATTTAATTAATTAATTAAGTCTTAAGTTTCAATTGGAATTAGGAAATCCTAGAGATTAGGAAATCTAGTAGGATTTGGTTTATCCTATGAGATTGGTTGCCTAATTAGATTTGGAAACTAATTCATTACCTAAACCCATTAGGAAGACCAATCCTAAACCAGCTTGGGGTCTCTCTTGTAACTCTATAAATAGACAAGGGATTAGCTATTCAAGATACACAATTGAATTTACAATTCAAAAGTTTTCAAGACAAGAAAACTAGAGAGATAAAATTCTAGAGAGAGAATATTATTTCTCTCTCATAGTCGAATTTTAAAGAACAATTGCGGCTGGCCTTGGTTTTATTTGGCCGAATTTTTGGGCTAAATTTTTCTGGCTGCGTGAATTGTTTTCTCTCTCTCCGGGCAGTGCGTTTGCAGTACGTGCTAGGTGTGGAGGTGCTGGATTTTTCTGGCAGGTGGATTGTGGTGATAGCTGATCAATTAACTTCTGGATTGTTGCCCACACAACAAAAAGTCATAGTCTTGAGGCATACCAGAGAATCACCCAAGTCACGCTTCAAAGGTATTTTTCTAAGGTTCCGCTTTAATTAGAAATTTTTGTTGCGTGGTAAATCGAGCAAGTGCAAACCCAGACCCTATGTGGCAACCCTTTCATATAGTGAGTTTAATTGGAGAACCTTGCGATACCCTCACCATGTAAAGCACATTAGTGTCCTAAGTAACAAACTTAGAAGTCACGTAATGGCATACACTTAGTGTTTCGTTTGTAGTATTCCTCCCATCGAGGTTATGCTACTTATATGTACGGCTAAAATCACCACCTATTAATTTCATTGATCAAAGGATAATTGGTCAGTTGGTGAAATTAATGAACTTAGGTTCTGGTCAAACGAATGTGGCTTAGCATAGACGTTCGCCCTATCGTGACTTGCGTTAATTTCGGTGTGAGAGATGTTAGTGGGAGATTATATTATTTTGAGGATATCAATATTTTCAAAAATGAATACTGAACTTGACTGTTTATTTTTACAATTTTTTGATATGTCGTTCAATCCATTTGTTGTCATTCTGAATCAAAATAAACTCACCGGTCCTAATTACATTGACTGGAAGGGTAACCTGGACATTGTCCTTACGGCTGAGGGTTACAAGTACTTGCTTACTGAGGTTTGCCCTGAGACACCCAGAGATGATGCCACCCCTTAAGAGAAAGAGAAATATATGAGGTGGAAAAAAGCTGATGAGATGACCATGTGCTATATCTTGGCTTCTATGTCGAGTGTACTGCAGCACCAGCATTAGTTGATGATCTCAACTTACAATATGATGACTAACCTCAGGGAGATGTTTGGACATCAGGGCAAGGCAGCCAGGCAATCAGCTATAAGGAAATTCATGAGTGCAAAGATGCTCGAAGGCACCCCAGTGAGAGATCACATGCTGGACATGATCAGCAACATCAACGAGATAGTGGTACTGGGAGGCGAGATTGATTGTGAGTCACAGTGTGATGTCATTATCCAGAGCTTACCTTCGAGTTTTGAGCAGTTTCGGTTGAACTATAACATGAACAAGCTTCAGTATAGTTTGCCCGAGCTCATGACTGCATTGGTCTCTGCTGCGGGCCTCTTCTCTGAGAAGAAGCAAGCTTTAGCTACTGTTGGACCTTTAGGTTCCTCTGCTGGGCCCAAAGCCAGGATGCAAAATGGCAAGAAGGGCTAGAAAGCAGGTGCTGATCGTGGACCCAAAGGTGGTGTTTCCAATAAGCACAAGTCAAAAGGCAAGTGTTTCAGATGTGACAAAGCAGGACACTGGAAGAAATACTGGCCAAAGCCTATAGGTATGAGCAATTTCACCTTTGTTACCGAAACATGTTTGGCTGCATTTCCAACAGATACTTGGTGTGTGGATTCAGGAGCCACTGATCATGTTTGTAACTCTTTATAGATTGTGATTTTCAGGTCTACCTTGGGGATACTACCAGAGTATTAGTTACTACAGTGGGAGTAGTTCGTATTTATTTTTCAGACTCTGTTTTACATTTGAGAGATTTTCTTTATGTACCCAACTTTAAAAAGAACTTACTTTCAGTTTCTATGCTGCTTTTGGAACATTATAAGTTTGTCTTTTCTAAAAATTCTGTTTTTAATAGAAAGAACAAGAAACTTATATGTTCCAGTGCATTGGTTGACAATTTGTTTTTAACTCAGATGAACTCCACAGTATTGCAAAACACAGAAATTAATGACACATCATCGAATCATAATGAGAGAAAAGAGTCATCCCCTTTGAACCAAACTTATCTTTGGCACCTAAGACTAGGTCATATCAACCTTACTAGGATTCAAAGGTTGGTCAATGATAGGCCCTTGAGCTCATTAGAGATTGACAGTAATCAAACCTGTGAGTCCTGCTTGGAGACTAAAATGACCAAGAGGCCTTTCAAGACAAAGGGGTAAAGGGTCAAAGAGGTTTTAGAGTTGGTTCACTCTGACTTGTGTGGGCCTATGTCAGTTCGAGCTAGATGAGGTTATGAGTATTTCATAAGATTCACATATGACTACTGTAGATATGGATACATTTACTTGATGCACCATAAGTTTGAATGCTTTGGAAAGTTCAAAGAGTTTAAGGCAGATATGGAGAAGCATCTTGGTAAAAGTATCAAGACCCAGCGATCTGATCGTGGTGGTGAATACCTCTCTAGTGAATTTATGACCTATTAGTCAGATGAAGGTATTCAGTCCCAGTTGTCTGCACCTAGCACACCCCAGCATAATGGTGTAGCAGAGAGGAGGAATAGGACTCTTACGGATATGGTTAGATCGATGATGAGTTATAGTGAGTTGCCCAATTCATTTTGGGGATATGCCTTGGATACAACATGTTTTATCCTTAACCTTGTACCATCTAAGACTGTGCCTTCGACCTTATGGAGTTGTGTGGACTGGGCGAAAGCCTAGTATGAGACATTTCAGGATCTGGGGTTGTCCAACACATGTGCTTAAGGCAGATGCAGGCAAGTTAGATGCGAGAACAGAGGTTATGCTATTTATAGGCTTTCCCAAAGGAACGAGAGGTGGTCTATTTTATAGTCCTCAGGATCAGAAGGTGGTGGTCAGTACCAGTGCTAGATTTCTAGAGAATAATTATATTTTAGATCAAAAGCCCAACAGCAAAGTCATATTATAGGAGCTTAGGGGTCAGCCGAGTATTCCATATGCACAAGTACAGGATGACACACCACAAAGTACTGCACGGACTATCACAGATGATGGGCCTACACATGTTGCGCCTCATCATAGTGGGAGGGTTATCAGATAGCCCGAGAGGTACATGGGCTTGGGTGAGTCTCCGAACGTTATCTCTGGCGCTCATGAACCATATCCAATTAGATATAATGAGACTCTCCAGGATAAAGATGCAGATTCTTGGCAGAGAGCGATGATTGCTGAGATGGGTTCTATGGACTCAAATCAAGACTGGGAGCTGGTAGACTTTCCTGATGGGTTTCGACATATTGGGTGCAAATGGGTCTACAAGTGAAAGAGATTATCTAATGGGAGGGTTGAGACCTTCAAGGCTAGGCTTGTGGCGAAAGGGTATACTCAGAAAGAGGGTATCGATTATGAGGAGACCTTTTCCCCCGTAGCTATGCTTAAGTTGATCTGGATTCTTTTGGCCATAGCTGCTCATTTAGATTATGAGATTTGGCATATGGACTTCAAGACAGCTTTTCTTAATGGAAGTCTTGAAGTGGGTAGTCTCATGTATGCTATGTTATGCAATAGACCTGATATTTCTTTTGTCGTTGGCATGGTTAGCGGATATCAGAGTAACCCTGGAAAGGCTCATTGGGATGTAGTCAAATGCATTCTCAAGCACTTGTGCATGACGAGAGATCGTGTCTTGATTTATCGAGCGCATGAGCTAGTTCCATTGGGTTACACAGATTCAGACTTTCAAGGTGATATGGACAATAGTAAGTCTACCTCTAGGTTTGTGTTTACTCTAGGAGGTGGAGTCATAGTATGGCGGAGTGTCAAACAGAAATGCGTGGTGAACTCCACTATGGAGGCTGAGTACGTTGCTGCATCAGATGTAGCGAAAGAAACTGTATGGCTCAGGAACTTCCTGGTGGACTTAGATGGGGTCATTGAGTTGTCGAGGTCTATCACAGTCTATTTTGATATCAATGGTGCATTTGCTAACTCTAAGGAACCATGAGCCCACAAGACGAGTAAACCATAGAGCGCAAAAGAGATCGTAAAGAGGGGAGACGTGACCGTGGCAAAGATAGCATCAGGAGACAACCTTGTAAATCCTTTCACGAAGGCATTGACCCCAAAGGTCTTTGAGAGCCATGGAGTCAGATTCTTAAGAGAGCCATTTGAGTGAACTAAAGAGTGTTTTGTAGCTTTCATTATGACAGCAGTGTAATAAGTGGAAGGAACTAGTCGGTTTGGGTCAAATCAAAAATTTCACTTTCGTACTATGCATTCTAGAATCGGAAACTTTTGATCGAGCCCAAACACTAGAACAAGTTCCTTCGAACCTGATATAGCTTATACTTGTTCAATTTATAAAACTCATAAAAAATTGAATCTTTAAATTAAAGTGGAAGGATTAAAGATTCGACTTTGATGTGAGTCCCTCGAAGAAATTACTTGAGAAAGATAAAAGCTTCCACGTTTAAACTAAAGATCGAACCTTTGAAGCTTCTCCCACAAGAAACACCTCCAATGTCTCCAAGATACTCCGAAAATCGTGTGGGTAATTATTGCTAGTTTTGAATACTGGAAAGCTATTGCTTGTATCAAAAACTAATACCCAATTGACATATCGTTTTGTTTAAGTATTAAATTTGTTCTTTTATATCATATATTTAGATAACGAGGTATAGAAAAGCACAGTAGATCTCATTATTGGTTAAAGTAATGATATATAAATAGATGCTCGTAAATGATATAGTTTGAACATACTATTGGTTTAGGTTATCGTTTGATTTGGAAATTAGTTTTTCTAGACTAATTAAATCACACGGATGTGCCCGAGGCATATTGAGCATGACCTGATCGGGATTGAATTAACTTGTACTGATCGGTGTAGTTAATTCGAACATAGTATTCTAATCTCTTAATCCCTCGATTTGAGCGGGCATGAGAGTTAGATATCGTATGCTTTGATTTGTTAAAGACTATGGTCAATTGAGGCCTAAATCTCGGTGAAATAGGTATGCAGTGTTTGGCTTTTTTGTGTGCCATTGCTAGTCTAAAGAATCCATGTACCGGTTCACCGGGTTGATGGTGCTCCTAAGATGAGCTCGAAAGGTATATTATACTAAATCTAGCCAGTGGACTTTATGTCCGGTATAATAAACAAGTCGAGTGGTACTAATCTCGAATACCAATAATTCGATGAATTAATTTGTCATTAAATTTATGAATCGACGAGCACAAGATCTTTGATGTCGAGAGATAGAAGAATAATAAAGTGAGCGTGAAGTAAATTTGTTTTTGAGCGGTAGTTCCATAATTGGTCCATTAATGGTACGACTAATTCTGCATTTGACTAATCGACAAAGTGAATTAATTAATCCTAAAGGTTTAATTAATATTTAATTGACTAAGCAGGTTATACGAAATAATCCTAAGGATTCAATTAAATTTATTGAACAAATTGGGTTAAGAAATTAATTCGAAAGGTTCGATTGGAGTTGATTAGTCTAGGGAAGACTAAGAGGTCAACAAAAGTCTAACACCAAGGCCCAACTCAAAAGCCCACTAGGTCTCCTTAAAAACTCCATATAAATAGCTAATGTTAGGCACTTAAAGATATAAAGAAACCTTGGAGGCAAAAGTTGGCTAGAGTGAGAAAGTCAAGCCTAGAGAGAGAACTTCATCTTCTTCATTGAAGTTTCTTTTTCGAAGTCGGTTTGGGAACTTTCTTCTTTGAGAACTCAGCCCATTATTAGCTTAGAAAACTCCATTAGATTGCCGCCCCGATTTTGTCCATTTGACTGCCGCCCCAGTTTTCTTGCCGCAGTGCCACCGTGACCTTTCACATTCCGCGATCGGCAGCCAGCGATTCCTGCTATTGGGCGACCGAATTTTGTTGGGCTTAATCTTCTTCCGTCGCACTAATCCTTTGGCTCGTTCCTTGGGTTCGCCAAAGTCTAGATCTCCGGTCGGTAGAATATTCATTTCGCGACATATGTGGGTTTTCAGATTTGGTGTAGAGAGCCTCCGTACTGATTCTGTTTCTGGCAGTTTTAGTTTTTCGAAGCGAGTTTCTTTGGTTTTCTTCATTTGTGCTATTAGCCTCTATGTTGTTGATTCCCCACCTAATCTCGGAGTTCTGGGAGTCATTCTTTGAACTTTTGGTGGTATTCGCTATTTCTCGGCTTTGGGTTTTCTTATTACGAGGGACATGCTTCAAAGGTATAATCTTTAAGACTTTCACTTTAATTAAAGATTTAATTTTTGCGTGTCGTTTTAATAAATCAAATTCATATAAGCTCATATCGGCTCAGGGGAAATGATTTTAAGCCTGAGTCGAATCAAAAGTCTCCAATTCTAGAATGCATAGCACGAAAGTGAGATTTTCGGTTTAGCCCGAGCTAGATCTAATTCCTTCAATTATCTACAGGATGGATCCATCAAAACCCATGAAAAATCAAAGATCTACCCGAAAATTGGATTAAAAAAGGGCTACTGGAAAATCCCAAAATGTCACCGCCGGAGAAGCTTAAACCCTCTGGAAAATTTGAATTTTTGCCGAAAAAATAAAACTCAAACTTGCCAGAAAACCGATCCAAATCCAAAGCCTTCGAGTCTCCGAGAGAGATCCGAAGCCGATTTCGAGTGGGTCTCAATTTTACTATTTCTTCAAGTCCCTCTCTAGGTCATTCTCTCTCTAGAGGCAAGACAACTTGTCTTGTAAGTTTTATTATGTTTTAAGGGCACTAACTTATCTATTTATAAAACTTTCAAGGGAGACCTATTGGGCTTTTGAGTTGGGCCTTCTTCTTAGACTTTTCGAAGTCTGTACTAGACTAATTAATTCCAATTGACCAAAGGACAATTGATTAACTAATTAAATCCACTTTGTCAGTTAATCCAAGGCATAATTAATCGTACCACTAACGGATTAACTATGGAGCTACCGCTCAAAAGGAAATTGCTTTCGGGTACCACTTTAATTATTCTTTTATATCCCCACGTCAAAGATATAGTGCTCATCAATTTATTAATTTACTGATAAATTAATTAATCGACTTCTTATCATCTGAGATTAGAACCACTCGACTTTATTACTATACCAGACATAAGTTCTTCTGCCTGGTTTAGTATAATAATCCTTACGAGCTCATCTCGAGAGCACCATCACCCCGAACGCACGGTACATGATTTATTTTCAACAAGCAACGACACAATGAGAAATTAAACACGTATACCCAACTTACCGAGATTTAGGCCTTAAGTGACCGCACTATTTTGCAAATCAAAGTACACTATGTCTAATCCTCATGCCCGCTCTAGTCTAAGGATTAAGAGATAGATTATAAGGCTCGAATTAACTACAAAGATCAGTACAAGTTAATTCGATCCTAGATCGGTCCTGCTCAACATGCCCCGGGCATATCCGTATGATTCAATTAGTCTAGACAAACCAATATCAGAATCATACAATAACTTAAACCGATAGTGAGTCCAAACTGTCTCAGTTACAAGCATTATTTATATATCATGACTTTAACCAATGATGAGATCTATTGTGTCACACCAAACACCTCATCATCTAGTCATATGATATAAGTGGATAACATGTATAACATGTAATTATATACTTGAACACAATCGATATGAAACTGAGAAATAATTTATTATACAAGCAAAACTTTTAAATATTCAAAACTATCATTGGAGAGTACAATCGGGCTTGTCCAATTGCTAATTTAATTTATATTGTTTAATTAATTATTCTTTAATTTAAAAATTAATAAATTTTATAAAATGATAAAGTAATTGTGTTGTTTTAATAATATTATGTATTTATTTTTTAACTGTTATTTTATTTTAGAGTTAAAGAAATAAAAATTTTGAATTATTTATTATTAAATTTAATTTTTGCATAAATTATTATTATTCTTCTGATGTCTAGTAATTAAAATTATATATTTTATCTCTTCATTAAATATATAAAATAATTTGAATAATATTTTCAATATAATTTATATTTATGTATTTTAATGTTTACATATTTTTCAAAAAATAAATTATACTATATCAACAAATTATCCTTGCCCCTCCAATTCCTAAATTCTGGTTGCGTCACTGATCATAGCCTCTGTTTTTCCCATACCCGTTCTGGGGATGGCGGTCAGAACCCCCAAATCTATCATGTGCAAATCGATCTCCAGGGGAGGATACCTGTCAACATAATGATCCCGGCTTACATATGGATCATCTCTGCTGTTACAGCCTCTGTTACAACACATTTTTTTGTTTTATGGGTTGTACAGGATTCTGAATATACACAATTTACTTTTTATTTGAATTTGTTGCCACTTAAATCATGAACTAATAATTCTCACAAAAATAAATCAAATGAATCACCTTTCCATATGATTTTTGCCTTCCACCGATCAAAAAGAACACAAACTATGGATTAATGATTCACTAACCAAGAGATCAAAATGGTTGTCTGCCCAAATGAAATCAGCATAGATTTCTCCTTCCTTTTTTGTTGTTGATAATCATGTGCACTGGTTAATTGAACTAAGGGTGCGTTTGACGCGCAGCAATCAGAATGAAGCAATCGAAATTTGATAACTCAATAATCATTAAAGGAATCCGATTGCTTTTGACTTGTTTGGTAAATTAGCAGGACATTCATTAAAGGAATTTGATCACTTTATTAAAGTAATTTGATGGCCTTTGCCTTTACTTTACTAACCAAAAGAGACAGCAATCGGAGTTATTTTGTCTTTGTCTTGCATTAAACGTACCCTAAGTAAAAAAATTATGGATTAATTATTGGGTTTTCCCCTCAACTCAATGCACTGATCAGCCGACTGTGTCTTCTGCTTACCGGCAGCTGCTGTCGCCGTCGAATTTATGTCCATTCCGGTTAGATAATTGTGCTCCAAGTATAAAATTTGTATGCTCGTCGATAATAGCTGGTCCACCAAGCTGCTCGGGATCTACCCCACAAACCGATTATTGTTGAGGTAGAGATTTTGAGCCATAGCAAATAGCGGGGATATTTTGCCGAACAGCCGGTTGTAACTGAGGTCAATGGTTGGGATTGCTACTTAATCGACCGGTTCTAGCCGGCCGAAGAATGAGTTCCCCTAATTTTAGGGTTTAGAATCTTATAAAATTCCTAAATTGTATTATTGGGTCTAGCCGGCTAGAATGAGTTCCCCTAATTTTAGGGTTTAGAATCTTATAAAATTACAAAATTGTTTTTATATTATTAGGGTTTAGAATCTTATAAAATTACTAAATTGTATTATTAGGGTCTAGCTGGCCAAACGCCCCGTTATGTTTTTATTTTGGTAATTGGTATAAGGGGTATAAGGGAAATTTAACATTGAAAGATTATCTGCCCGGGTCCGGTAAAAAATTTCCTTTCATGCTACGCATTCAAGAATCAGAATCTTTGACCAGACCTAGACTCTAGCACAATCGTTATTCCAATCCTTACTTGAAATAACATTGCGCAGGATCTTAGATTGTACTCATTCGAATTATCATGCAACAATAATTTTCTAATTAAAAGCGGAATCATAGAAAAGTACCTCTTGAAGCGTGTTAACTCAGGTGATCGCTTGTATGACTCAAGACTATGATCGCACATTTTGTAGGCAATGATCTAGAAACCAATTGATCAACAATCAACACAACTGCGTTGTCAAGAAAAATTCAGCAGCTCTCCGCCGCCGAAAAAATCCACCCACCGCCGCCGAAAACTATTTGTTGCCGCTGCCTGCCGGAATTTTCAATCGGCTGCCGCCTTGGGACAAATTTTGGCCACCCGAAATTATGCTAGAGGGAGAAAAATGTTTTCCCTCTCAAAAATTTATCTCTCTAGTTTTCTTGTCTTCAAGACTTAAGAATTGTGTGTTGTCTAATTGCTAATCACTTGTCTATATATAGAGTTACACGAGAGACCCCTAGTTGGTTTAGAATTGGCCTTCCTAATGGGTTTAGGTAATTAATTAGTTTCCAAATCCAATTAGGTAACTAATCTAATAGGATAAACCAAATCCAATTAGATTTCCTATTCTCTAGGATTTCCTAATTCTAATTGAAACTTACGACTTAATTAATTAATTAATTAATTCTATCTGATTAATTACTTAATTAACCCTTAGGAATAATTAATTAAATAACAAATTCTACTTATTCTATTAACCCATTACAAAATTAATCGTACCACTAACGGATTAATTTTGACACTACCATCCTACACCAGAATTGCTTCAGGAACAACTAAATTAATTTATTCTTAAACTCCCCACATCAAAGATATAGTGCTCGTTAATTTATTAATTTACTGATAAATTAATTAATTAACTTCTTTAATTCTGAGACTAGTACCACTCGACCTTTTTACTATACCGGACATAAGTCCACCAGTCGGGTTTAGTATAATAAACATTACGAGCTCATCTCGGGAGCACCATCACCCCGGAGGCACCGGTACATGGTTTCCTTTCGATAAGCAGCAACACACCAAGTAACTAAACACGCACACCCAACCCACCGAGACTATTGGCCACAATTGACCTCACCCATTGGAAGATTAAAGTACACTATGTCTATTCCTCATGCCCACTCAAGTCTAGGGATTAAGAGATATAATACTAAAAATGATTTTTCTATTAAATTAGTACAAGACAAATCATTCTAAATGGTAAAGTTCAATATGCCCCTGGCATATCTATATGATTCAATTACTTAAGAGAAACCAATTATCCGAATCACTTAATAACCTAAACCGACAGTTTATCCAAAACTGTCTCGGTTACGAACCTCATTTATATATTATGTCTTTTAACCAATAATGAGATCTACTGTGTCACACAAGATACCTCATCATCTAACTACATAATATAGATGGACAAATAATGCACAACAAATTTAACTAAAATATTAAATCGATATATTAATTGGAAAAATGTATAATACAAGCATAGCTTATGTATTCAACTCTAACAATCTCCCACTAATACTTAAGTTGTGCTTTAAGTATACAACTACATTGAACTCTATACACTTTACTACATATCTAGAAAAACTATCATGGCTCTCCTAAGTATCTGATCCCCATGCCCTCCACGTGCAAAGACTTTTAAAGTCAATGTCTTCGTGAACGGATCTGCAAGGTTATCCTCCAATGCTATCTTAGCCACAACCACGTCTTCCCTCTTAAAGATATCTCGTATCAGGTGGTACTTGCATTGTATGTGTTTACTCGCCTTGTGGGCTCGTGGTTTCTTTGAGTTTGTTACTGCACCGTTGTTATCAAAATACACTGTGATAGACTTCTGCAAACTAGGAATCACATCTAAATCCACAAGGAAGTTCTTGAGCCACACTACTTCTTTCACTGCCTCTGATGCGACAACGTATTCAGCCTCCATGGTAGAGTTCGCCACGCATTTGTGCTTGACTCGCCGTCATACTATGGCTTCACCTCCCGGAGTAAACACATACCCTGAGGTAGACTTGCTCTTGTCCCTATTGCCTTGGAAATCTGAATCTGTGTAACCTCGGGGTACCAGCTCATGAAAGGATTGCCACATAGGATCTGGGTTTGCACTTGCTCGATTTACCACGCAACAAAAATTTCTAATTAAAGCGGAATCTTAGAAAAATACCTTTGAAGCGTGACTTGGTGATTCTCTTGTATGCCTCAAGACTATGACTTCTTGTTGTGTGGGCAACAATCCAGAAGCCAATTGATCAGCTACTCACCACAATCCAGCTGCTAGAAAAATCCAGCACCTCCGCTCCTAGCACGTACTGCAAACGCACTGCCCAGAGAGAGAGAAAACTGCGCGCAGTTGGGAAATCTAGGCCAAGAATTTCAGCCAATTAAAACCCAAAAAAAAGCCGCACAGGTTCTTAGAAAATCCAACTTTGAGAAGGAGATTTTTCTCCCTCTAGGATTTTCTCTCTCTAAGTTTTCTAGAATAATGAATCTATTAAATTGTTATATCTTGAATAGCTAATCCCTTGTCTATTTATAGAGTTACAAGAGAGACCCCAAGTTGGTTTAGGATTGGTCTTCCTAATGGGTTTAGGTTATGAATTAATTTCCAAATCCAATTAGGTAACCAATCTGATAGGATAAACCAAATCCTACTTGATTCCTAAACTCTAGGATTTCCTAATTCTAATTGAAACTTAAGACTCAATTAATTAATTAAATAATTCGACTTTGTTAATTACTTAATTAACCCTTAGGAATTAATTAAATAATTCCACTTTGTTAATTACTTAATTAACCCTTAGGAATTAATTAAATAATTCCACTTTGTTAATTACTGAATTAACCCTTAGGAATAATTAACCAATTAATTAATTAAATCTACCTATTCAATTAACCCATTACAAAATTAATCGTACCAGTAACGGAATAATTTTGGCACTACCATCCTACACCAGAATCGCTTCCGAAACAACTTAATTAAATTATATTCATTAATCTCCCCACATCAAAGATATAGTGCTCATTTATTATAAATTAATTTACTGATAAATTAATTAATTAACTTCTTTAATTCCGAGACAAGTACCACTCGACCTTTTTACTATACCGGACATAAGTCCACCGACCTGGTTTAGTATAATAAACATTTCGAGCTCATCTCGGGTGCACCATCACCCCGAACGCACTAGTACATGGTTTCCTTTCGACAAGCAGCAGCACACCAAATAACTAAACACGCGCACCCAACCCACCGAGACTATTGGCCACAATTGACTTCACTCATTGGCAGATCAAAGTACACTATGTCTAATCCTATTTCCCGCTCGAGTCTAGGGATTAAGAGATAGAATACAATGATCAATTTGTCTATTAAATCAGTACAAGACAAATCATTCCTAAAGGTCAAGTTCAATATGCCCCTGGCATATCTATATGATTCAATTAGTTTAGACAAACCAATTATCTGAATCACATAATAACCTAAACCGACAGTTTGTCCAAAGCTGTCTCGGTTGCGAACCTTATTTATATATTATGTCTTTCAACCAATGATGAGATCTACTGTGTCACACCAGACACCTCATCATCTACTTACATAATATAAATGGAAAATTAATGCACAACAAGATATAACCAAAACATAAATCGATATATTACAGGGAAAAAGTACAACACAAGCATAGCTTATTATTAAACTCTAACAATCTTCCACTAATACTTAAGCTGTGCTTTAAGTATACATCTGCATACAACTCCTATACAATCTGCTACTATCTATCTAGAAAAACTATCATGGGCTCTGCTAAGTATATGATCCCCATGACCTCCAAGTGAGCCTCAAAGACTTTAGAAGTCAATGTTTTCGTGAATGGATCTGTAAGGTTATCCTTTGATGCTATCTTAGCCACGACCACGTCTTCCCTCTTTACGATGTCTCGTATCTGGTGGTACTTGCGATGGGATTTCCTAATTCTAATTGAAACTTAAGACTTAATTAATTAATTAAATAATTCCACCTTGTTAATTACTCAATTAACCCTTAGGAATAATTAATCAATTAATTAATTCTACCTATTCAATTAACCCATTACAAAATTAATCGTACCACTAACGAATTAATTTTGGCACTACCATCCTACACCAGAATTGCTTTCGAAAAAACATAATTAATTTATATTCTTAATCTCCCCACTTCAAAGATATAGTGCTCGTTAATATATTAATTTACTAATAAATAAATTAATTAACTTCTTTAATTCCGAGACTAGTACCACTCAACCTTTTTACTATACCGGACAGAAGTCCCCCAGCCGGGTTTAGTATAATAAACATTACGAGCTCATCTCGTGAGCACCATCACCCCGGACGCACCGGTACATGGTTTTCTTTCGACAAGCAGTAGCACACCAAGCAACTAAACACTCGCACCCAACCTACCGAGACTATTGGCCACAATTGGCCTCACCCATTGGTATATCAAAGTACACTATGTCTAATCCTCATGCCTGCTCAAGTCTAGGGATTAAGAGATAGAATACCAAGAATGACTTGTCTATTAAATCAGTACAAGACAAATCATTCCTATTGGTCAACGCATATCTATATGATTCAATTAGTTTAGACAAACCAATTATCTGAATCACATAATAACCTAAACCGACAGTTTGTCCAAAGCTATCTCGGTTACGAACCTCATTTATATATTATGTCTTTTAACCAATGATGAGATCTACTGTGTCACACAAGCCACCTCATCATCTAACTACATAATATAAATGTAGAAATAATGCACAACAAAATATAACCAAAACATAAATCGATATATTAACTTGGAAAATGTGCAATACAAGCATAGCTTCTGTATTCAACTCCAACATGATTAACAAAAATCGCTGCGGAAATGCCTAATTGATTGGTTTTAGTGTTAATTAAATCCTAGGTATAAAGCATTTAAAGCTTACCCTCGTAGCGTAATCAGTTGCCGCGTCTGGATCCTAATTGATATTCGTTCGGAAATTTTGATAACCATCAAAGCATTTCCCCAGGAGATGATCTCTACTCTCAAGCACTGGAGTTCTCTCAAAACCTGTGCAAGCCGTTTGCTTGCAAAGAGATAATTTTTTTTTTCTTTGGAAGAATTTTTCTAGTAAAGTTTTCTTTCAGAAAATCGTCTCTATCACTGACTTATCGTCGTGACTTTTTAGAACTCACAAGACTGAGTCAGTCAACAAACAAAAAATCAGTAATTCTTTTGATTAAAAGAATTTTAACTTTACTGATTTGGGTTTTACTAAAACACATGGATCACCCAGTGACACATGGATCAGGTTGATGGGTCATGAACCTTAATTTATAATTAGGTCATTTGATTTGTCAGCCTATTCCAATTCTTCCTAGGTATTTAATTAACTCTTAATTAATACCACAAACTTTTCAATAATATTTCATTAAACTATTTATTTAAATACTATTTGTCTAAGTATAACAATTATACTTAGTGCAGGCAATTCTATATCATCGAACTCTCTTATGTGCGATTCTGTAGGTCCATTCCAAATTGACAATGGATAAATCAATCCCATTGATAAATCCATAAATCATTAGTGGTCTGTTGCAAGACATAATGACTACTCAATTCAGAACGGAGGGTCGAATGGTGATTCAACCCAACCTTCCAAGCATAATACGTACGGTCCTCTACATTGATATCCCCGTTTATCATAAGGCATAGAACCATCATCCTTATTTAGCTAAATGTTTACTTGATTTCTTAGTGAAACTAATTCTATTCGAGCAAATGATAACACTTACATTTCTCGGGCATGGATATACACTTCTCAGTTCACTATCAAGTGGCCAAGATATCATCTCTCACTTAAGAGAGACTTGTAGTCCCATCACTTCGCCTACATACCTTAGCGTGACTCATAGTGTACCCAATCATGCCCGTACTTGGAAACCTGTTACGGCCATGTTAGGTGAAGGAAACAGAACAAGCCCGGACTAAATCAAAAATCTCACTTTCGTGCTATGCATTCCAGAATCGGAGACTTTCGATTCAGCTCAGGCTCAAATTCATTTCCCCTGAATGGATCTAGGCTTATACTAGTTCAATTTATTAAAGTGATATACTAAAAATTAAATCTTTAATTTAAAGCAGAAGTTTTAAAGATTTTACCTTTGAAGCGTGTCCCTAGCAATAAGAAAACCAAAACTGAAAATCCTATTGTTTACCGCCTGGGACCAATCAAGAGAAAATCCCGATAACAACTCCGTCTCTACCTCAAAATCACGTGGGAGACTATCCACAAGGTAGTTAAAACACTAAGGAAGAGATACATATGAGATCCACTTCAAAAAACTCATCAAATCCTCAGCAGATTGTTGCCCGAAGATCAGCCTCTTATTTACCGCCTGCAGCGAAAACCAAGTCTTTAGTGCAAATTCCACACAGAATCCCAAGGATAACTCCAAAAAACCTTGAACTTGGGTGGGCAAGTAACTCCGAGGTGGCTAAAGGCACTGGAGAAGAAATCCAAAGAAACCCACTTCAAGAAACTCACAGATCTGAGAAATAGATCTAGCCTGGGAAACTGATTCTAATCTGAAAAACCCACACCGTCTCAATAAAACTTCGTGGGTAAGCTATTTGCTCGTAGATCTAGACTTTGACAAACCAAAATGAATGAGCCAAAGGATCAACGCAACAAATAAACAAAGCTCACTATGAAAATGCACCAAAACGGCGCTGAAAAATCCAAAAAACGCAGGCGGTGCTAACTGCCTCGAAAAAGAGCGGCGAACGGACTTCTCCAGCGGCGTTTAAACTTCCAGGTGGTGGTCTTGGGCTTCTAGAATCATGGGCTAAGTTTCTCGAACAAGAAAGATCACAAACCGACTTCGAAAAAGAATTCTCAATAAAGAAGAAATAATTCTCTCTCTAGACTTGTCTTTCTCACTCTAAGGCATTTGCCTACAAGGTTTCTCATGTGTTCAAATGTGCCTAACATTAGCTATTTATAAGGAGCTCCTTAGGAGACCTAGTGGGCTTTTGAGTTGGACTTTAGTGTTTGACTTTCGTTGACCCCTTAGTATTCCCTAGACTAATCAATTCCAATCGATCATTTCGAATTAAATTCTTAACCCACTTTGTTAATTTAATTGAAACGAACCCTTAGGATTAATTAATTCATATATAATTAATTTTCTTAATTCACTTTTTCAATTAAATATTAATTAAACCTTTAGGATTAATTAATTCACTTATCGATTAGTCAAACGCATAATTAGTCGTACCACTAACGGACCAATTATAGAACTACCGCTCAAAAATGACTTTACATCGTGCCACTATATTTTCTTCTATCTCCCCACATTAAAGATCTAGTACTCGTCGGTTTATCAATTTACTGACAAACTAATTCACCGACTTCTTGGTATCTGAGATTAGTATCACTCGACCTTCTTATTATACCTGACATAAAGTCCACTGGCTAGTTTTAGTACAATAAACCTTACAAGCTCATCTCGGGAGCACCATCAATACTTGGATTCCTTCGACTAGCAACGTCACGTAAGAATCTAAACACCGCATACCCATCCTACCGAGATATAGGCCTTAATTGACCGCACTCTTTGGCACATCAAAGCATACGATATATAACTCTCACACCCGTACCAATCTCGGGATTGAGAGACTGAATACTAGGACCGAATTGACTACGGCGATCAGTACAAGTCAATTCTATCCAAACTGGTCGTGCTCAATATGCCCCGGGCATATCCATGTGATTTTAATTAGTCTAGATAAACTAATTTCAAGACCATACAATAACCTATACCGATAGTATGTTCAGACTATCTAAGTTACGAGCATACATTTTATATATCAATACTTTAACCAATAACAGTATCTACTGTGTCTTTCCACACCCCGTTATCTAGTTCTATGATATAATGGAATAATTTAATACTGAAACAAAATGATATGTCATATGTGGATATTAGTTTTTGATACAAGTCATAGCTTTTCTGTATTCAAAACTAACAATCTCCCACTAATACTCAAAGCTATGCTAAGAAGTACAAAAACTGTCCAACCCGCTATTACACTGCTGTCATAATGAAGTCTACAGAACACCTTTAAGCTCACTCACTTGGCTTCCTCAAGAATCTGACTCCCATGCCCTCCACATGTCTCTCAAAGACCTTTGGGGTCAATGGCTTTGTGAAAGGATCTGCAAGGTTGTTATGTGACGGTATCTTGGCCACGGTCACGTCTTCCCTCTTTACGATCTCTCATATCAGGTGGTACTTGCGTTCTATGTGTTTACTAGCTTTATGGGCTCGTGGTTCCCTCGAGTTAGCAACTGCACCATCGTTATCACAGTAAACTGTGATAGACCTAGGCAACTCGGGAACCGCATCTAAGTCCACCAGGAAGTTCCAGAGCCATACAGGTTTTTTCGCTGCCTCTGATGCGACAACGTACTCAGCCTCCATGGTGGAGTCCGTCAAGCATTTCTGCTTGACACTCCGCCATACTATGGCTCCACCTTTTAGAGTAAACACAAACCCAGAGGTAGACTTACTCTTGTCCATATCACCTTGAAAGTCTGAATCTGTGTAACCCAACGGTACAAGCTCCTGCGCTCTATAAATTAGGGCATAATCCCTCGTCCTGCGCAAGTACTTGAGAATGCATTTTACTGCCTCCCAGTGAGCCTTCCCAGGGTTACTCTGATATCTACTAACCATGCCAACGGCAAAGCAAATATCAGGCCTCGTACATAACATAGCATAGATGAGGCTACCCACTGCTAAAGTATAGGGTACTGTCGTCATGGCATCTATCTCCTCAGCAGTCTTGGGACACTACTCCTTAGACAAATGCACCCCATGCCTAAAAGGTAGTGAACCCTTCTTGGAGTCTGTATGTTAAAACGGGCCAGAATCGTGTCTATGTAGGATGCCTGGGAGAGCGTCAAAGAACGTCTCCTACGATCTCGAATAATCTTGATCCCAAGGATATGTCCAGCCTCTCCCAAATCCTTCATATCAAATTGCATGGACAACCATGCATTTATGTCTGACAACACCTTCTTACTGTTGCCAATCAGAAGGATGTCATCTACGTAAAGTACGAGGAACACCACTGTATCACCATCATGAAAGATTATCAACCCGAGCCTAGCCAGAAACTCACTTTCGTGCTATGCATTCCAGAATCGGAATCTCTGGCCAGGCCTAGACTCTAGCATAATCTCTATTCCAACCATTTTGAAATAACATTGCACAGGATCTGGGTTTGCATTTATTCGATTTACCACGCAACAAAAATTCTTAATAAAAGTGGAAGAATAAGAATTACCTATTGAAGAGTTTACCCAGGTGATTCTCTTGTATGCCTCAACACTTTGCTTGTATGCTATGTGGGCAACAATCTAACTAGTAATTTGCTCAGCTAATCACCACAATCCACCTACCAGAAAAAATTCTGCAACTCGTCGCCGCCGCCAGATTTCTCCTGCCACCGCCGCCTGCCGGAAATAACCACCGACCATCGCCTGGGACAATAACCGGCTGCCTGAGATAATGCTAGAGGGAGAAACAAATTTTCTCTCTCTAAGTTTTCTTGTCTTGAAAACTTATGAATTGTATGCCTTGAATAGCTAATCCCTTATCGATATATAGAGTTACAAGAGAGACCCCAAGTTGGTTTGGGATTGGCCTTCCTACTGGGTTTCTATTTCCTTCAATCCTGTTCCTAGATTGATACAAATCCAACTGATACAGGGATTCACTTATCCCAATCCAGTTCCTGATATGATTCACAACCAACTGATACAGGGATTCATTTATACTAAACCAGTTCCTGGTATGATTCATAACCAACTGATACAGGGATTCACTTATCCCAAACCAGTTCCTAGTATGATTCACAACCAACTGACACAAGGATTAATTAATTAATTAATTAATTAAATCTACCTTTGTCAATAACCCAATACATAATTAATCGTACCACTAACAGATTAATTATGGCACTACCACCCTACACCAGAATTGCTTCCAGAACAACTTAATTAATTTATTCATAATCTCTCTACATCAAAGATATAGTGCTCGTTAATATATTAATTTACTGATAAATTAATTAATTAACCTCTTTAATTCTGAGACTAGTACCACTCAACCTTTTTACTGTACCGGACATAAGTCCACCGGCCGGGTTTAGTATAATAAACATTACGTGCTCATGTCGGGAGCACCATCACCCCGGACGCACCGGTACATGGTTTCCTTTCGACAAGCAGCAGCACACCAAGTAACTAAACACGCACACCCAACCTACCGAGACTATTTGCCACAATTGACCTCACCCATTGGCAGATCAAGGTACACTATGTCTAATACTTATGCCGCTCGAGTCTATGGATTAAGAGATAGAATACCAAGAACGATTTGTCTATTAAATCAGTGCAAGACAAATCATTCGTAACGAGTCAAGTTCAATATGCCCCGGGCATATCTATATGATTCAATTAGTTTAGACAAACCAATTATCCGAATCACATAATAACCTAAATCGACAGTTTGTCCAAAGCTGTCTCGGTTACGAACCTCATTTATATATTATGTCTTTTAACCAATGATGAGATCTACTGTGTCACACAAGACACCTCATCATCTAACTACATAATATAAATGGACAATTAATGCACAACAAGATATAACCAAAACATAAATCGATATATTAACTGGAAAAATATACAATACAAGCATAGCTTATGTATTCAACTCCAACAATCTCCCACTAATGCTTAAGCTTTGCTTTATGTATACATCTACATACAACTCCTATACACTCTGCTGCTATATATCTAGAAAAACTATCATGGCTCTCCTAAGTATCCGATCCCCATGCCCTTCACGTGAGCGTCAAAGACTTTTGAAGTCAATGTCTTCGTGAACGGATCTGCAAAGTTATCTTCTGATGCTATCTTAGCCACGACCACGTATTTCCTCTTTACGGTATCTCGTATCTGGTGGTACTTGCGCTGTATATGTTTACTCGCCTTGTGGGCTCATGGTTCCTTCGAGTTTGCTACTGCACCGTTGTTATCACAATAAACCGTGATAGACTTCTGCAAAACAGGAATCACATCTAAGTCCACTAGGAAGTTCTTGAGCCACACTGTTTCCTTCGCTACCTCTGATACGGCAACATATTCAGCCTCCATGGTAGAGTCCGCCACGTATTTTTGCTTGGCACTCCGCAAAACTATGGCTCCACCTCCTAGAGTAAACACATACCCTGAGGTAGAATTGCTCTTGTCCCTGTCGCCTTGGAAATCTAAATCTGTGTAACCTCGGGGTACCAGCTCAGACGTCTGATAGACCAACACTTGGTATCTCGTTCTGTTTAAATACTTGAGAATGTATTTTACTGCCTCCCAATGAGCTTTCCCAGGGTTACTCTGATATCTGCTTACTATGCTAAAGGCATAACAGATATCAGGCCTCGTACACAACATGGCATACATGAGACTTTCCACTGCCGAAGCATAAGGAACTGTCTTCATGGTTTCTATCTCCTCAACAGTCTTGGGAGAATGTTCGTTAGATAGATGCACTCCATGTCTGAAAGGTAGAACACCTTTCTTGGAGTTTTGCATGTTAAAACGTGCAAGAATCGTATCTATGTACGAAACTTAGGAGAGCGTTAATGAACGTTTCCTACCATCTTAAATTATCTTGATCCCAAGGATATGTCCCGCTTCTCCTAAGTCCTTCATATCAAACTGCTTGGACAGCCATGCCTTTACGTCTGATAACATTTTCTTGTTGTTGCCAATCAATAGAATGTCATCTACGTAAAACACAAGAAACACCACCGAGTTTCCATCACGTCTGTGATACACACATTGCTCATCTGGACACTGAGTAAATCAGTAGGACTGGATTACCTCATCAAATCGGATGTTCCAAGATCTGGATGCCTGTTTAAGTCCGTAAATGGACCTCTTAAGCCTGCAAACCTTATGCTATTGGCCTTTTTCAACGAAGCCCTCTGGTTGCTGTATAAAGATGATTTCCTCAAGACTTCCATTTAGGAAAGATGTCTTGACATCCATCTGCCAAATCTCATAATCTAAATGAGTAGCTATGGCCAAGAGAATCCGGATCGACTTAAGCATGGCTACCGGGGAGAAGGTTTCCTCATAATCGATTCCCTCTTTCTGAGTATACCCCTTTGTCACCAGCCTAGCTTTAAAGGTTTCCATCTTTCCGTCAGGTTCTCTCTTACGTTTGTAGACCCACTTGCATCCAGTGGGCTTAAACCCATCAGGCAGGTCCACCATTTCCCAGACTTGATTATGGTCCATTGACCCCATCTCGGATATCATTGCCTTACGCCAAGATTCTGCATCTTTATCTCGGAGAGTCACATTGTAGTTAACCGGGTCAGGTTCAGGCGTGCCTGGGACTAGGTCTGAGGTCTCTCTCATGCCAATGAACCTGTCAGGCTGTCTCACAACACTCCCACTACAATGAGGCACTACCTGTGTAGGCGCATCATCTGTGATCTCTTGTGCAGTGTGTGGTGTATCTACTTGTGTCGGTGTATCAGGATTAATAATTTGTCACCTAAGGTCTTCTAGTACTATCTTACTCTTGGTCTTGTAATCTAAGGTATAGTCCTCTTCCAAAAATCTAACGTTGGTACTAACCACCACCTTCTGATCTTTAGGACTATAAAATAGACCACCCTTCGTTCCCCTGGAATATCATACAAACAGCATTAATTCAGTTCTCGCATCTAACTTAGCCGTATCTGCCTTAAGCACATGTGCTGGGCAACCCCAAATTTTGAGATGTCTTAGACTAGGCTTTCGCCCATTCCACAACTCTACTAGGGTTGAAGGCACGATTTTAGATGGTACAAGATTAAGAATATACATCGCTATTTCTAAGGCATATCCCCAGAACGAACTCGGTAAATCACTATAGCTCATCACCGACCTAATCATTTCCATGAGAGTCTGATTCCTCCTTTCTGCTACACCATTCTGCTGTAGCGTGCCAGGTGCAGACAACTGAGACTGAATTCCGACCTCACTGAGGTATTCTCGAAATTTGTGGGACAGGTACTCCTCACCACGATCTGATCGCAGTATCTTGATACTCTTACCATGATGCTTCTCCACATCTGCCCGAAACTCTTTGAACTTGCCAAAGCACTCTGACTTGTGATGCATTAGGTAAACGTACCCGTGCCTTGAGTAGTCATCCGTGAACATCACGAAATACTCGAACCCACCTCGTGCTTGGACCGACATTGGTCCACACAAGTTAGAATGAATCAATTATAGTACTTCCTTGGCTCTATAACCTTTTGCTTTAAAAGGTCTCTTGGGCATCCTACCCTCCAAGCAAGATTCGCAGGTTGAATAACTATCAATCTCTAATGAACCTAAAGGTCCATCATTGACCAACCTCTGAATCCTACTGAGGATTATATGACCTAGCCTGAGATGGCAAAGATAGGTTTGATTCATATCAGAAGGTTTCTTTCTCTTATTAATGTTAGATAAAGAGCTATCTGTTTTTATGTTTTGCACAATAGGGGAGTTAGAATTAACCACAAACAAATTGTCAGCCAATGAACCAGAACAAATAAGTTTTCCATTTCTTCTAATAACAACACAATCATCAGAAAAAATAAACTTATAACCTTTCTTTAAAAGTTTAGAAACCAAAATAAGGTTCTTTCTAAAACTCAGTACATAAAGACAATTAACTAACTCTAAACTAGAATTCTTGAAATTCAGAGTAACTACTCCCACTGCTTCCACTGACACTCTTGTAGTGTCACCCAAGTAGATATCCGGCTCTCCCTATCTAAGCTTTCGGGTCACTTGGAACCCTTGCAAAGAATTACAAACATGGTCAGTGTCCAGACACCAAGTATCTGTGGGAATCGCCACTAAACATGTCTCAGTAATTAAGGCAGAAACTATCGTACCTATAAGCTTTGGACAATCCGATTTCCAATGCCCCGTCTTATTGCACATAAAGCACTTGTCTTTGACTTCTTCTTTGCAACATCTGGCTTAGGCACAATTCGCTCCTTTAGAGCTATTCCCTCGAGCTTTCTCTTCTTCTTTCTAGCCTCAGGCTCAGAAGAAGATTCTGAAACTTTGCCTGTGACTAAAGCTTGCTTCGTCTCTTGAAGAAGACTTTTAGCCGCCACCAACTCTTCCAAGAGCTCGGATGAAGTACACAACATCTTACTTATGTTGTAGTTCAACCGAATTTGCTCATAGCTTTGAGGCAAGCTCCGGAGGACAATATCGACTTTGGTTTCACCAAGGATTTTGCCTCCCACTACCTCAACCTTATTGATGTTACTAATCATGTCAATAACATGATCTCTCACAGCAGTGCTCAGCCATAAGGACAATGTCCAAGTTACGACTCCAATCGACATAATTAGGTCCAGTTAACTTGTTGTTTTTCAATATAGTAGCTAAGGGGTTGAATGCCATATCGAATACTGTAATTAAACAGACAATGTTTTAGTTATTAAATCTAGAATTTCGAAAATAAAGAAATTCTAACAATTATTGACTTCCCTCAAAACAATAATCTTAATTCACCAACATCTCATTCACCGGGATTCTCACAAGCCACGTAGTGTGGACATTTACGCTAACCCACATGCGTTTTAGAAGAACTAAGTTCATTAACTACACTGTCTGACCAAACGATCTATTGATCAATGTAGGTAATAGTCAGTGCTTTCAGCCGTACAAATAAACAGCGTAACCTCGAGGGAGGAATACTACAAATCATACACTAAGTGTGTGCCATTACATGACTTCTGAGTTTGTTACCTCAGGATAGTGCGCCTCAGATGGAGAGGGTATCGCATTTCTCCTTGTTAAACTTACTCTAGTCATCTTACTCTGAAATTCACAATCTAGCGATCTCGGGGTTGGACTCATCCGAATGGAGGAAGGCCCTAATGCCAACGCGCAAGCCACCCACATCACATATGAACTCGTAATAGTGGCCATGGGGATATTAAACTAACCCGCTCCCACTTAGATTTCTAAGTTGAGGGTTTTTCCAGTTTTAACATGCAATTAACTAACCCTAAGCTATGTGCAACCATAAAACCAGTCATGCTTTAAATCATGCATCTAAAATATAGCATAAAAATAAAGCACAAGAATTAAAACAATAAATACAGGAAATAAATGCGAAAATTAAATTTCCTGACTATCATGGTTTTAATCGCTTCCATCTTCTGCCTTGATCTCGTGTCCCGCCATGCAACTCGATGGATTGAGTCTTGATCTTGAAAAAAAATTAAAGAAAAAATGGGCAAAAAACGCAACCCGAACGGGGCCGCACGCGCGCAACACTGACAAGGCGCGCTGCTGTCGCACCATGGTGCAGCAGGCCTGCTGTACTGCCACAGGCGGTTGCGGGCGGCTGCTCCAGCCAACGAGTCGTCACCGGCCCCTCCCCCTGCCACCTGTTTCTCCTTCGCTTCTTCCCACGCTATTTGGTCTTCTTGCAATTCGTTCTGGGTTTTTCTGGGTTTCTACGAATTAACGATAACCCAAAACCCACGAATTCAAGTTGCCCACTATAACGCCTTCGATTACAAAAAATTAATTCTCCTACTACAAGGCTTTCTAGGAAAATTAAATAATCGAAATTACATAGAAAAAATCCTACTACAGATTTGATCTAATCCTACATGGCTTCCAGCACGTGGTTATACTATTACAAACATTCATAATAAAATCAAATCCGGACATGTCCCGGAGTTTAATTAAAACTCATACAAACGTAACCATAATAGTCGGGATTTCTTAACCACCTGTAAATAAAACCATGTAATAAATCGAACAAGCACAAAACCCAAAACCAGGCTCTGATACCAATTGAAAGATTATCTACCCGGGCCTAGCCAGAAACGCACTTTCGTGCTATGCATTCCAGAATCGGAATCTCTGGCCAAGCCTAAACGCTAACACAATCGCTATTCCAACAATTTTTAAATAACATTGTGCAGGATCTGGGTTTGCACTTATTCAATTTACCACGAAACAAAAATTCTTAAAAAAAGTGGAAGAATAAGAATTGCCTATTGAAGCGTACACCCAGGTGATTCTCTTGTTTGCCTCAAGACTTTGTTCGTATGCTGTGTGGGCAGTAATCTAACTAGCAATTTGATCAGCTAATCACCACAATCCACCTGCCGGAAATAATTCTGTAGCTCTTCGCGGCCTGAATTTCAACTGCCACCGTCGTCGGATTTCTCCTGCCACCACCGCCGGCCAGAATTAACCACCGACCGCCGTCTGGGACAATAACCGGCTGCCTGAGATTATGCTAGAGGGAGAAAAATGTTTTCTCTCTCTAAGTTTTCTTGTCTTGAAAACTTATGAATTGTATGTCTTGAATAGCTAATCCCTTGTCTATATATAGAGTTACAATAGAGACCCCAAATTGGTTTAGGATTGTCCTTCCTACTGGGTTTCTGTTTCTTTCAATCCTGTTCCTGGACTAATACACATGCAACTGACACAGGGATTCACTTATCCCAATCCAGTTCCTGATATGATTCACAACCAACTGATACAGGGATCCCAAACCAGTTCCTGGTATGATTCACAACCAACTGATACAGGGATTCACTTATCCAAAACCAGTTCCTGGTATGATTCATAACCAACTGACACAAGGATTAATTAATTACTTAATTAATTAAATCTACCTTTGTCAATAACCCAATACATAATTAATCGTACCACTAACGGATTAATTATGGCACTACCGTCCTACACCAGAATTGCTTCCGGAATAACTTAATTAATTTATTCATAATCTCCCCACATCAAAGATATAGTGCTCGTTAATATATTAATTTACTGATAAATTAATTAATTAACCTCTTAAATTCTGAGACTAGTACCACTCGACTTTTTTAATATACCGGACATAAGTCCACTGGCCGGGTTTAGTATAATAAACAATACGATCTCATCTCGAGAGCACCATCACCCCGGACGCACCGGTACATGGTTTCCTTTCGACAAGCAGCAACACACCAAGCAACTAAAGATGCGCACCCAACCTACCGAGACTATTGGCCACAATTGACCTCACCCATTGATAGATTAAAGTACACTATGTCTAATCCTCATGCCCGCTCGAGTCTAGGGATTAAGAGATAGAATACCAAGAAAGATTTGTCTATTAAATCAGTGCGAGACAAATCATTCCTAACGGGTCAAGTTCAATATGCCCGGGCATATCTATATGATTCAATTAGTTTAGACAAACCAATTATTCGAATCACATAATAGCCTAAACTGACAGTTTGTCCAAAGCTGTCTCTGTTACAAATCTCGTTTATATATTATGTCTTTTAACCAATGATGAGATCTACTGTGTCACACAAGACACCTCATAATCTAACTACATAATATAAATGGACAATTAATGCACAACAAGATATATCCAAAACATAAATCGATATACTAACAGGGAAAATGTACAATAAAAGCATAGCTTATGTATTCAACTCTAACACATCATGCCTGCGATAAACACACTACTCATCCGAACACTGATTGAATCCATAGGGCTGGATAATCTCGTCAAAACGGATGTTCCAAGAACTGGATGCTTGCTTAAGTCCATAAATGGACCTCCTAAGCCTGCATACATTGTGCTCTTGACTCTGAACAATGAAACCCTCTGGTTGCTGCGTAAAGATGGTATCCTCAAGACTCTATTAAGGAAAGCTGTCTTGACATCCATCTGCCAAATCTCATAGTCCATATGAGCAGCTGTGGCCAAGAGAATCCAGATCGACTTAAGTATAGCTACCGGGGAAAAGGCATTCTCATAATCGATACCCTCTTTCTGAGTATACCCCTTTACCACAAGGCTAGCCTTGAAGGTCTTAACCCTCCCGTCAGATCCTCTCTTTCGCTTGTAGACCCATTTGCACCCAATAGGCCGAAACACATCAGGAAGGTCTACCAGCTCCCAGACCTGATTTGAGTCCATAGAACCCATCTCAGCAATCATCGCTCTCTACCAAGAATCTGTATCTTTATCCTGGAGAGCCTCATTGTAGCTAACTGGGTCTGGTTCATGAACGCCAGGGATAATGTCTGAAGACTCACCCAAACTTATGTACCTTTCAGGCTGTCTGGCAACCCTCCCACTATGACGAAACGTAGCCTGTGTAAGAGCATTATATGTGATAGTGTGTGCAGTCTCTTGTGGTGTGTCTTCCTATACTCGTGCATCTGGAATAATGGACTGACTTCTAAGCTTTTCCAATACTACCTTGCTGCTTGATTTGTGATCTAAAATATAGTCCTCCTCAAGAAATCTGGCATTGGTGCTCACCACCACCTTCTGATCCTGAGGACTATAAAATAGACCATCTCTCGTTCCTTTAGGGTAGCCTACAAAAAGCATAGCCTTTGATCTCGAATCTAACTTACCTGCATATGCCTCGAGCACATGTGCTGGACAACCCCAAATCCTGAGATGTATCAGACTAGGCTTTCGCCCAGTCCACAACTCAAGGGTGTCGTAGGCACAGATTTAGATGGCACGAGATTAAGGAGATAACACACTGTCTCTAAGGCATAACCCCAAAACGAGGTAGACAACTCACTATAACTCATCATCGATCTAACATATCCAAAAGAGTCCTGTTCCTCCTCTCTGCTACACCATTCTGCTGGAGTGTGCTAGGTGCAGAGAATTGGGACTGAATACCCATCTCTGACAAATAGGACCTAAATTCACTAGAGTGGTATTCACCACCACGATCAGACCTCAGGGTCTTGATACTCTTACCCAGATGGTTCACCACCTCAGCCTTAAACTCTTTGAACTTGCCAAAGCAATTAGACTGATGGCGCATCAGGTATATGTATCCATATCTAGTGTAATTATCCGTGAATGTCACGAAATACTCATAATCACCTCTAGCCTAAACTGACATAGGCCCACACAAGTTAGAATGAATCAACTCTAGAACCTCTTTGGCCCTATACCCCTTTGCCTTGAAAGTCCTCTTGGTCATTTTACCCTGCAAGTAAGACTCAAACGAAGGAAAATTGTCAATATCTAATGAGTCTAAAGACCATCATTGACCAACCTTTGAATCCTAGTAAGGTTAATGTGACCTAGTGTCAGGTGCCAAAGATAAGTTTGATTCAAAGGGGAAGACTCATTTCTCTTACTATGATTCGGTGATGAGTTACTAGTTTCGGTATTTTGCACAACTGGGGAGTTTGTCTTAATTAAAAATAGATTGTCAACTAATGTACCGGAACATATAAGCCTCTGGTTCTTTCTAATGAAAACATAATTATCAGGAAAAACACACTTGTAACCATCGAATAAAAGTTTAGAAACTGAAAGCAAATTCTTCCAAAAATTGGGTATATATAGACAATATCTCAAATGTAAAATAGAGTCTGAAAAATAAAGACATAAACTCCCACTGAAACAATAGAAACTCTGGTAGTATCCCAAAGGTAGACCTGCAACTCTCCCTCTCTAAGCAGCTGGGTTACTTGAAACCCCTGCAAAGAATTACAAACGTGATTAGTGGCTCCTGAATCCACAAACCAAATATCCGTGGGAATCACCGCTAAACACGTCTCAGTAACTAGGGAAAATTTACACATACCTCGAGGCTTCTGGCAATCCTTCTTTCAATATACCTCCTTGCCACATCTGAAGCACTTGCCTCTAGGCTTATGCTTCTTGGCAGTGCCCGCCTTGGGTCTATGATCAGCATCTCCTGCTTTTTGGCCTCTATTCCTCTTTTGCTTCCTGGCTTTGGGCCCAGCAGAGGAACCTGAGGGACCAACAGTAGCCAAGGCTTGCTTTTCTCTGCGAAGAGGCCCTCGGCAGACACCAATGTAGTCATGAGCTCGGGAAGTGAATATGAGAGCTTACCCATATTATAGTTTAACCGAAACTACTCAAAACTGGGAGTCAACCTCTGGAGGATGATATTGACCTGGGTCTCCCCATCAATGTCACCTTCCAATACCTCGATCTCATTGATGCAGCTCATCATGTCTAGCACGTGATCCCTCAACGGTAAGGACAATGTCCAGGTTACATTTCCAGTTAATGTAATTAGGACCCGTAAGTTTATTCTGATTCAACTGAAAAATAAATAGTCAAGTTTCAGTATACTTTTTTGAAAATATTGATATCCTCAAAACAATACATTCTCCTATCGGCATCTCTCTCACCGAGATTAACGCAGGTCACGTTGGGTGAAAGTCTACGCCAACCCACATTCGTTTGAGAAGAACCAAAGTTCATTAATTCTATTATCTGACCAACGATCTTATGATCAATGAAATTAATAGTCAATAATTTTAGCGTACACAATAAACAGTGCTACCTCTTAAGAGGAATACTACAGACGGTACACTAAGTGTTTGCCATTACGTGACTTCTAAACTTGTTACTTAGGATACTAATGCGCCTCAGTTAGAAATTAAACTAAGTGTCGCAACTTTCTCCAATTAAACTCGCTATGGTCATCCCTTTAGAAATTCAATCTAGTGATATCTCGGGGTTGAAGACTTATCCCCCTTGGCCAGCGCGTCGGTCTAGCCCACATCACATATGAATCCGTAATGGTGGCCATGGGGATATTAACCAACCCGTTCCCACTAAGATTTTTAAGTTTGAGGATTTTTACATTTTAACATGCAATATCTTAACTATGGATATTCACACCCATCAAACCGTTGGAGTTTTAATATGCGAATAATCTACCTTAGTTAATTGCACTTTACTTTTTAAAATGATTTGGTTTGGTTTTCATTCATGCAAAATAAAACAAAAACACACAATCAACGAAAAAGACATAAATACGAGAAATTAAAGAAATAAAATTTCCTGACTATTATGGCCTCCTCTATTGTTGATTCCTTGATGCCTCGGTGACACGTCCCGTCATATCACTCCCACTCGTTATTTGGATTCCTCCCGATTCGCCCAGATTTTCTCAATTTTCTACGTAATTAGGAATCACCCATGATTACGAGAAACCAAAACCCGAGAATATAAGTTATCCAAAATAACATCTTCGTCATAATACATAAATTCCTATATACAAGGCGTTTTTCTAGGAATTTTAAGACGACAACATTAGATTAAATCCTACTACAAGATTTATCTAATCCTACACGGCTTCCAGCTCGTGGTTATTATTATTACAGACATTTCCATTCAAAAACAATACGAGCTCGGACATATCCTGGGGTTTATGAATAAAAATAAATTCTGCCATAATAGCCGGGAAACTAATAACCACCTGTTTAAACATTTCGACAAAACTAATAAAGCCAAAATAAAGCCGTGTAATAAATTAAACAAATATAAAGCCGAAACACTCGCTCTGATACCAATTTGAAGAAAACAGAACAAGCCCGGGCTAAATTGAAAATCTCACTTTCGTGCTATGCATTCCAGAATCAGAGACTTTCGACTCGACTCAGGCTCAAATTCATTTTCCCTGAACGGATCTACGTTTATACTACTTCAATTTATTAAAACAACAAGCTAAAAATTAAATCTTTAATTTAAAGCAGAAGTTTTAAAGATTATACCTTTGAAGCGTGTCCCTAGCAGTAACAAAACCAAAGCTGAAAATCCTGTTGTTTACCGCCTATGACCAATCAAGAGAAAATCCCGATAACAACTCCGTCTCTACCTCGAAATCGCATGGGCGACTATCCAAAAGGTAGCTAAGACACTAAGGAAGAGATCCATATGAGACCCACTTCAAAAAACTCGTCAGATCCTCAGCAGATCATTGCCCGAAGATTAGCCTCTTATTTACCGCCTGCTGTGAAAACCAAGTCTTTAGCGCAAATTCCACACAGAATCCCAAGGATAACTCCAAACAACCTCAAACTTGGGTGGGCAAGTAACTCCAAGGTGGCTAAAGGCACTGGCGAAGAAATCCAAAGAAACCCACTTCAAGAAACTCACAGATCTGAAAAACAGATCTAGACCGGGAAACTGATTCTAATATGAAAAACCCACACCGCCTAAATAAAACTTCGCTGGTAAGCTATTTGCTCGTAGATCTTGACTTTGGCGAACCACAAGGAATGAGCCAAAGGATCAACGTAACAAATAAACATAGCCCACTATGAAAATGCACCAAAACGGTGCTGAAAAATCCAAAAAACGCAGGCGGTGCTAACTGCTCAGAAAAGGAGCGAACGGACCTCTCGAGTGGCGTTTGAACTTCCAGACTGTGGTCTTGGGCTTCTAGAATCATGGGCTAAGTTTCTTGAACAAGAAAGATTGCAAACCGACTTCGAAAAAGAATTCTCAATAAGGAGAAAGAATTCTCTCTCTAGGCTTGTCTTTCTCACTCTAAGACATTTGCCTACAAGGTTTCTAAAGTCTTCAAATGTGCCTAACATTAGCTATTTATAAGGAGCTCCTTAGGAGACCTAGTGGGTTTTTGAGTTAGACCTTAGTGTTTGACTTTCGTTGACCCCTTAGTCTTCCCTAGACTAATCAATTCCAATCGATCATTTCGAATTAAATTCTTAACCCACTTTGTTAATTTAATTTAATCGAACCCTTATGATTAATTAATTCATATAGAATTAATTTTCTTAATTCACTTTGTTAATTAAATATTAATTAAACCTTTAGGATTAATTAATTCACTTTTTCGATTAGTCAAACGCATAAATAGTCGTACCACAAACGGACCAATTATGAAACTACCGCTCAAAAATGACTTTACATCGCGCCACTATATTTTCTTCTATCTCCCCACATTAAAGATCTAGTGCTCGTCGGTTTATCAATTTACTGACAAACTAATTGACCGACTTCTTGGTATCCGAGATTAGTACCACTTGACCTTCTTATTATACCTGACGTAAAGTCCACTGGCAAGTTTTAGTACAATAAGCCTTACAAGCTCATCTCGGGAGCACCATCAATTTCCTCTGACTAGCAACGTCACGTAAGAAGCTAAATACCTTATACCCAACCTACCAAGGTATAGTCCTCAATTGACCGCACTCTTTGGCACATCAAAGCATATGAATCTAACTCTCAGGCCCGTACCAATCTCGGGATTGAGAGACTGAATACTAGGACCGAATTGACTACGCCGATCAGTACAAGTCAATTCTATCCAAACTGGTCGTGCTCAATATGCCCCGGGCATATCCGTGTGATTTTAATTAGTCTAGATAAACTAATTTCCAAACCACATGATAACCTATACCGATAGTATGTTCAGACTATCTTAGTTACGAGCATACTTTTTATATATCAATACTTTAACCAATAACGGTATCTACTGTGTCTTTCCAAATCACGTTATCTATTTCTATAATATAATGGAACAATTTAATACTAAAACAAAATGATATGTCATCTGTGGATATTAGTTTTTGATACAAGCCATAGCTTTTCTGTATTCCAAACTAACATTAGGTGTATCTCAAAGCACACTACAATTCACCTAAGACCATGTAGTGATTTCTGGTATAAGGATCCTCGTATGAGTACTACTCAAAAGAATCACTCATGATCTAATCAATCCATGGAGTGTTTCTTTTGGCAGATCGATTTCATGAATTCAAATATGTACAAGAATATTATATTCATAAAATTAACTCATCTGATAAATTATCAATCAAATGACAAATATCTATATAGCCTTTAAAAGGGCATATACACCAACAATCTCCCAAGTGTCCGTTGAAGGGCTATATCCTAAACATTTTAAGACCAAGATCTATTACATGTCTCTCAAAATTTGACTGTGGTAGAGCTTTTGTGAGAGGATCTGCTACATTTTTGTCTGACCCTTTTTTTGCACACTTTCACATCTCCTCGATCGACGTTCTCTCGAATGAGGTGAAACATTATGAGTATGTGTTTGGTCTTTTTGGTGTGATCGGGGCACCTTAGCTTGTGCGATGGCCCTGTTGTTGTCATAGAAGAGGTCTATTGGAACTTGGATACTCGATATCACTCCGATGTTAGACACAAACTTCCCTCAACCAGACACTCCCATTGTAATATCTTATGCAGCAAAATACCTATATTTTGTTGTAGATTCAGCCATTGTATCTTGCTTTGAGCTTTTCTAACTCACTGCACCACTGTTCAGGTTAAACACATAGCCTGGTTGTGATTTCATGTCATCTTAATCTATCTGAAAAGCAGCATCAGTGCAGCCTTGTACAACGAGCTGTTATTATCCTTCATACACTAGCATCAATCCTTTAGTTCTTTGTAAGTACTTTAGGATAGCATTGACTGCAGTCCAATGAGCCATTCCTTGATCTTATTGGTATCTGCTAGTCATGCTTAGTGCATGTGCGACATCCGGATAGGTACATAACATAGCATACATGATAGATCCTGTTGCTGAAGCATATAGAACTCTATTCATTGTTTCTCTCTCCTCTTTAGTTGAAGGACATTGGTTCTTCTTCAAGACGAGCCCATGTCTGAATGGTACCATACCATTCTTAGAGTTACACATATTGAATCTCTTCAATATCTTGTCTATGTACCCTTCTTGATTTAGTCCTAGAAGCTTTTTAGACCTATCTCTATAGATCTTGATACATAGTATGATTTCGGCTTCTCCTAAGTCTTTCATAGAAAATACACTCTCCAACCATTGTTTGATATCTTTCAACATCGGGATGTCATTTCATATGAGTAGGATGTCGTCCACATATAGGACAAGAAAAACATTCCTGCTCCCACTATCCTTCTTCTAAACACAAGGCTCATCTTCGTTCTTTATGAAGTCGTAACCTTTTACCGCCTTGTCAAAACGAAGATTCCAACTTCGAGATGCTTGCTTTAATCCGTAAATAGACCTCTAAAGCTTGCATAATCGATTAGGATGCTCCTGATCAATGTATCCCTCAGGTTGTTTTATGTAAACATTCTCGAGTAGGTTCCCATTCAGGAAACCGGTCTTAACATCCATCTGTCATATCTCATAGTCATAATATGCAGCTATGGACTTAAGCATCATGATAGGGGAGAAGGTTTCATCATAGTCAACACCATGAGTCTGTCTGAAACCTTTAGCCACTAGTCGTGCCTTGAAGATCCCGTCAGGGTTTAACTTGAAAATCCCCTTGCAATCAACAACCTTTGCTTGAACAAGAGGGTCAATCGAAGTCCACACTTTATTGTCCTTCATGGATTGCATTTCAGACTCCATGGATTGTAGCCATTTATCTGAATCTAGACTTTCTAAAACCTGTCTATAGGTCATGGGTTCATTAGAGTGCACCAAGATCAAATCTTGATCATCAGTCATGAGAAGTTCGTATCTCTCAGGTTGTTGACGAGATCTAACAGATCTTCTAGGTTCTTGTGTCATTGGCTCAGGTTGCTCATCATCATGAGTTTTCATGCCAACTTCCGTCTAAGTTTCTGTAGATGGTTCTACACTCTCTTGTGGGTCTCGAACCTCTTTGAGTTCTATTCTACTCCCACTGTCTTTCTTGTACAGGAAGTCTTTCTCTAAGAAAGTAGCTCCTCGAGCAACAAACACTTTGTTCTCAGTTGGGAGGTAGAATTGATATACTTTGATTTCCTTAGGATACCCCAAAAATAGGAATTTGTCAGTTTTAGGTTCAAGCTTATTACTTTGTAAACGCTTTACATGAGCTTGACAACCCCAAACTCGTAGATAGGACATATAGGGCTTTTGGCCCATCCATATCTCATATGGAGTCTTATCTGCTGCCTTAAATGGAATACGGTTTAGTAAGTAGGCAGCAGAAAGGAGAGCATGATCCCAAAAGGACATAGGGAGAGTCGCTTGGCCCATCATTGATCGAACCATATCTAATAGGTCTGATTCCTCCTTTCAGATACACCATTCCATTGAGGTGTTTCCGGTGGAGGTAGCTGTGAAATAATTCCACATTGCTTTAAATAGTCATTGAACTCATCACTTAGGTATTCACCTCCCCGACCGGAGCGAATAGCCTTAATCCTTCTATCCAACTGATTTTCTACTTCATTCTTGAACTCTTTGAACTTTTCAAAAGTTTCACTTTTATACCTCATTAAGTAGACATAACCATATCTACTACAGTCATTAGTAAAAGTCACGAAATATTCAAATCCATCTCTCACTTGTATGCTCATTGGTCCACATAAATCTTGCTGTATTAGGGCCAATAGCTCACTAGTCCTTTCACCTTTCTTGTTGAAATGAATCTTTGTCATTTTGTCTTGCAAACAGGGTTCATACGATTCAAAATCAAATGACCCAATGACTCCATCTTATGAATTCTTTAAACACGTTTCTTGCTAATGAGAGTTCCATAGGTATGAAGGATTTTTCTTGATACACTTTACATTTTCTCTTCCAATGACATTCATTATAATAGAAAAATGTAGTGTCATTTCTGGGTTTAGTCTTAGAATCTAGCTTGGCCTTGGCAGCAGTCTTAATGCATGCCTCCTTGTTCCCAACAAATTTGCCTTGCCTTTGAACTGTCTCTTGTTCACTTTGCCCTTTTTAACCACCAACACTTGAGTACCCTTCTCAAGGGTCTGCTCAGTGTCTTTCAGCATCTCATGCATGTTGAAATTTACCATGAGTGTACTCATCTAGCAATGAAGCCAAGATGATGTCAATGTCTAATTTTCTGAACCGAGGTACACCCAGTCTCTCTAGAGTATCAGTATACTCTTTCATCTTCACGAGGCAAGTACTCACAGATGAACCCTTCGTCATATTGCAGGAAATTAATGCTATCAATGTAACGAACCTTTCGTTACGGGTCTGCTCTTAGAACACTTTTCCTTAGTGACGCATAAATATGGAACACTTCCATATTCATGTTTCTGAAGTAGTCCTCAAAACATGTCGCATCATTGGATTTGTTCATTTTGCCTTCTAAAGGCCTTTCGAGCAACCTTTGTAGCATTTTTTGGGTATTTCGGGCAAAGTAGCTTCTAAGACAATAACGCTCCCTTTCATGTTTAAAATGTTTCTTATGGACAGTGATTTGAAATTTAAGTGCAAGATAATGCCATCCACAAAAGAATAATATAAAATATTAGAATGAGTTTTAATAAAATCATTTCCACAATAGCCAAAATTGAAATCCTGTACAATTTTGTGTTGGTGCTAGATTGTGGACCAAAAATCCACAAAAAACCAATCCCTAGTCTTGCTTTGCAAGTATCGTAACGTTCAAATCGCATCTCATGCAACTTAACACTTTCCAATTGCATCACCATGCAACTTTTCAGTGATAGGATGAACATTCCAAATGTTTGACACCATCCTATCATTGTAAAACAAATTCTAGTCAACTTATCAGGTTAAACTAGGACCGATTTCCCTAAGTCAAACCATCCCTCGAAGCATCACATCAATAAATACCCAAACAGTTTTTCCACATAGTGGTAGTGAGTAAAGTTGGGCACCTATTATGCAACAACTCGCCTCACAAAGAAAACCTGAGGCCCTTGTGCTCTCCAAGTCCACAGACATTCGACGCTCTTGCGAGCCCCCAAGTATGAAAGCAATTTACGACTTAGGTTTTTAGGTATTTAGTTTGAGTGGCTTAACATGCATTTCGTTATTATTCACATTAACATATATCAAATATATTTAAGCGAATAAAATGCAATGAATTCGGCTCTAGTCTATTATAAGGCTTTTAAAATATTTTGTCTTTATTTGGGCCTTCATTGTTGGGCTTCCGTTCCTAGACTCCACCTTGGACTCCTTTGGAATTACATTAATTTGGGTCTATCTAATTCTATTCTATTACATAGAATTTAATAGGCTCGCATGCCCCAAATTAAAATAATTTAAAGCACAATTCATGCATGAAAAACACATAATAATGCAAGTGCTTCATACAAGCCCATTTTAATTAAGCGGAATAATTTCAAAGGTTGTGTAACTATTATACCATTAAAATTGATTGTGTCATTATCAACTTTAATCAATCCCTTGTTCATTCATTTTTGGTCAAAATGATGCATGAACTTATTTAACATGATTATGTATGCATTTCACAATTTAAACAATTTAAATTTGAAATTATAAATAAATCAAGAAAATGAATAAATAAATAATAAACAAATTAATTAATTAACTAATCTCATTAATTAATTAATTATATTAATTATTATTTATTTTATTTTTTAATTATACTAATCTAATTAAAAATAATCTTTTAAATTTTAAATATTTTTCTAATTTTCCTAATTTAATTACTGGGCTGCTATTTGTAGCTCAAATTTGCTATTTGTAGCACAAAAAAATTGATGAAATGCCTAAAATGCCCTCAAAAACAGAAAATGGGAAAATGCAATGCAAAATCGCATGTAAGTTGCGAAATAATAACAAAAAATCGAACCCAATTTGCAAAAACTGGAAAAAAATCACCAACAATGCGTGAAATAACAGGCAAAAATCGCCACAATAATTCGAATTTTGGGGCAAAAATCGCACAACTTATCTGATTTTTGCCCAAAAAATTGGATAAGTGTGGCGATTTTTGCCCCGAAATTCGCCTAACTCATCCGATTTTTCGGGCAAAAATCGGAAAGTGTATGCGATTTTTGCCTATAGTTATGTTTATATAATTGTCTTACAAACCTTACAAAATCATACGTCATTTCAGATTTTCTAAGCAAAACTCTCTCAGACCATCCAAAAAATTTTGAAAAAATCGCAAAATGGAAGCAGGCGGATCTCAACCACCACAGTGTCCCGGGAGGGGGAAAGGATTGTTCAGCAAGATAAAAGTCATATTATTTCGTTTAAATTTTTACATTTCACGTAGGAAATTGCGCAGATTTGCGAATTTTTTGGGAAAAATCGTACCTGATGTGCGATTTTTCCCGAATAATTCGCAGATCTGTGCGAATTTTTTAGGGAAAAATTCGCAGATCCGGTACGAATTTCTGGGGAAAAATCGCACATGAGGTGCGAATTTTCCCAAAAAATTCGCACTTCAGGTGCCAATTTCTGGTGAAAAATCGCACATCCCAAAAAATTCGCACAATCACACCTGATGTGCGATTTTCCTTGGTAAAATCGCACATTATGTGCGATTTTTACCCAAAAATAATATTTTATGTTTGTTTTGTATTAATTTTAAATATTATTTATATTTTGCATGTTTCTAATTATTATTCGCACTTTTAATGTTGTATTCATGGAATTTGTTGTAGGTTGCGGGGAAGTCTATCCCGCGACAGCGGCCCACTACTTCTTATAGGAAGAAGAAAGTAGGGAGAGGTATCCCTATACATGGGCTGGTAGATGAGGATATCGATAGGGATGAGCAGCCTTTCGTTGGCGGATAGGAGTTTCTGTCATCCTCAGGACACGATGAGCAGCCCCCACGAGGTAAGTTTTAAATTTAACACTAATATCATATATATTTATTGATTTCTATTATTTAATATCTGAAGTGTATTCGTGATTATAATTATTTGTGTAATTTGATTATATGATTATGTCTTGTTATTTAAATTACAATATTCAATTTCATTATTTATGTACTTTGACTATATGTTTATGTGTTGTCATTTGAATGATATTAGTGATTTTTATTACTTATGTAATTTGATTATATGATCATATGTTGTTATTTAAATTACAGTATTCAATTTTTATTATTTATGTAATTTTATTATATGATTATGTGTTGATATTTCTATTAAATTATTGAATTTTTTGGTTTTATGTTTTTTTAAATAGGTTTAGTTATAGTAAATATTTTTTGAAACTAGTTACAAATAAGCGTAGGCGGAGCGGTACGTCTTGGCTTGTTACTGAGGCGTGTACGGGTGGCCCTATTGATGGGTCAGTCATACCTAGTTGGAAGGGCCATGTGGCCTATAGGTATAGACAGGACGGCGAGGAGGGTGAGGAGGCCGTAGAACCTAGGGTGCCCCTGAGATGCCACAATAGGGCAGGGGTATGTGAGCGTTTAGTTTATTGGTTTGCAGCGATGCCAGATGACTGCCAGCTATTATTGCGCGCGAACGGTTTGTCTCACTTGCCATACATCATGCACACGTCCATTGATGCCCCACTTATTTGTGCATTTATTGAGCGATGGCAGCCGGATACGAACACGTTTCATCTCCCTGTCGGTGAGATGAGTATACTCCTGCACGACGTGTGGGAGATACTTCGTATCCCAGTGGATGGTAGTATGCTCGATGACTGTACTGACAAGTCAGTGCTTTGGAGCCTGTGCAGAGATTTGCTACAGGTGGGTGAGAGGGATGGGGATTGGTTGGTGAGCCACACAGATGGTGGTGTACTCGTTGATTTCGTGTTTAAGCGGCGGTCGGCTTTAGTGACGGGCAGTACGCACCTGCCTCGTGATTTGGAGGGTTGGTTGTGGTTAGCTATTTGTTCTAGTCTTTTTGTGGAAAAGAGTTCCAATAGGATTAAACCACAACATCTTGTACATATTAGGGGCCAGTTGCATACTGTGCATCAGCATGCTTGGGGTGCCTCTACATTCGCATACCTGTATAGACATCTAGGTAAGGCTAGTAGAGGTACTTGCAGCGGGATGGCGGGTTGTCTGACGCTACTACAGTCATGGATATATGAGTATTTTCCAGCGTTCAGACCGCATTCTGTGCCGATGTCTGATGATCCACAGACCCCGCGCGCTGCTACGTGGACCGTTGGACCCCGACAGGCCAGCAGTTCCCGTCTGCAGAGGTACCGGCATGCCCTTAACCACTTGCGACCGGAAGAGGTATGTTAAAATATATTTGTACATTTTAGAAATAAAGGTTTATGTTAAATTGTAAATATGTAATAAATATCTGACAATAATTGTATATATTACAGGTGACATGGACCCCATACGGTCAGTTTCCGCACGTACGCACCCCGATCACCACGTATAGGGGATTGATCGCATGTGGGGGTGAGGTCAAGCCGTACATGCCAGATAGGTGCGTGCATCAGTTGGGATACGTGCAGGATACCCCATTGGACATCTTCCGTCCGAAGACGGCATTTCGGCCGTACAGTGGTGGTTATAGTGTGGACTTCGACTTGGAGTTCGCCAAGAGCTTATGGCGAGCAGCACGTCTTTCTAGTTTACGTCCCGAGGACTTGCAGCATGCTGATTATCCCAGTGTAGTTACACACGATTACCTCACATGGTATCGCCAGCACTCCCACCCGTATCTGTTCATCGATGGCCCCCCCGCTGATGATGGTGGAGTTCCGCCGCGAACCAACACAGAATATGTAAGTATTTTTTTTTACATAATTTGATTTAATAATAGTGTTATATTATTATAGAATATGTGCACTTAATAATTGCAATGTGTTGACTTTGTAGTGGGTGAGCCGATTTACGCATTTGACTGAGGACTGTGTACAGATCATCAGAGATGCTGGATTACCACAGATGGAAGAAATGGAAGCTAGGTTGAGGGCGGAGCTAGGTAGATGGCATTTAGCTGGGTGATTGTATCAGAGTACTATATTTTTTTTTTTCATTTTTTAGATTTTGATGCTATGACGATTTTGTTATGTTCTTTATTATTTGTTTAATCCTTTTTGGTTGTTTGGTATTTCATTTAGCCATGATTAATGTTTAATGCACTTATGAAATTAAAATTGGAAAATTAAATAAATGACAATTATAAAAAGAACAATGTAATTTTCAAATCAAAGTGAAATGTTACAAACAATCATGGACCACAAATCATGTTCCAATGGTCCAGCCTATTTTTAAATTCATCAGATGCTGCAAATCCAGCCATAGCATCATCGCAGTAATGCCTCCACAACAATGCCAACGAAGGTACAGGACAATCATCAGTCAAACTGACATGGACGAAATGATTACCACGTACGTGGGCAATGACTATCTGACGAGATGGTCTTCTGCTACCACGTAACTGCCTCAAAGGTAAAATGGAGAAACAATAACCGCGAGCGATACTGAGGTGGATTACCAAGGCGTTTGCATAAGTGGTGATAGAAAACAAGTCCGTTGGGGTGATCATCCGGCCAGCAAAGGGGTATGGTGATGAAAAATGATTCAATCGACCAATTCCCCAAGCAATAGGATCAGCGTCGGCTTCAATAAGAGTCTGTGGTAGACATACACCGAGGAGCGGTCTGTAAGTATCTTGATGCATAAGAATCTCTCCAATAGACTCATTTTGGACCGTTTCCCATTCATTCTCATTGCCATACAGACCATATGCAACAGCTCGAAATCCGCAATTGCCATCTGACTCTACGTCCGTAATGCCATTGCAGAAAGGATGGACATATTGTGGTATCATGGGACTACTCTCACTGTCTGCTCTAACTGCAAATTGGAATATAAACACGTATCATAATTTTAGTCTTGTAGTAAAATTAAAGTAACCAATCAATCTAAATTGAAAAAAAAAAAACTTACCTTCCTCGAATTGCAACGATCTCTGATAAGATCTCCTAGATGCATTACTGCGTCTTGAACCTTTCTCGCGAACGCTCAGCTCGCGCCTCACAGATTGATGTAATCTTGGCCGACCCCTTGATGTTGACAAAATAGCTGGTTCGAACACACTTACATTGTCAGGATTCAGCGACGCATTCATCTTGACAATCAGATCTCGCATGACCACGCGTGGACTACTCTCGAATTTAAGAACGATTTCCTCGCGGAAGTATCTGTTAAAAAAAATTAATTACACAAAATTAAAATTATTTATAGAAATGTATGTAAATAAATCATAACATCATAAAATAAAATACATAATGTAAATCTTACTTAAGTTCTTTAGAAATTGTGTTCGAACCTACTTCAGATGTCTCAATCGTCAACCGCTTCCAAAACTCGTGCACCATTTTAACAGTGATCGTGTCATGTGATTCCTTCAACTTCCAGATGTCACAAGCACAAGGAATCCCATGCGTGGCCTTGCAGACACAGCCACATCTCTCGAACAAGTCATTACCCAACTTGGTAATCCTTTCAACTTGTTCGCTGATTAACTCCAAAGAATAGTACGACACATGGCCATTCAATAATTCATACGGGAAACACAACATAGCGGTTACTTTCTTAGAAATGCATGCCTCAAGCGTTTCCCTAAACATACATCAATAAAGTAAAAACTGCATATATTAAATTAATAAAGTAATTATAAAATCATGTTAAATGAGCAAATTAAAGGTACATAAATTAAATAAATAAAGTAAGTAGCGAATTAATCTAAGTAATAAAAGTACCTTATCTGTGATAACTGGTAATTGACATGGTCATCAATCACACCAAATAGTGTGTCAAGTGAATGTGTGCCAGCATTCATCCAATCCTTCAGTGCAGCATGAGTACTCTCCACTCTGTTACTACTAGTATTGCCAAAGTGCAGAATTTTGTTTGTCCAAGCCCTACAAAACATCTTTTTATAGGCCAGCCACGTCCTCTCCAAGTAGACAACAACAGACATCGCAACTGAAGAATAACTATCCTTCAAACGCTGCAGTAACAATTCATACTCTTCAACTGTTACCGCATTAACAATTCCCCTTCCAAAGCTTTTTTATTGCTTTTTTTCTTTCACCCTCACCAACAAGCTTTTTCAACTGATTATCAACATCACGGTCGATATGCCACAAACAGAGCAGGTGGTGTGATCCCGAAAAATGATCCCTTATAGGATCTATCAAACCCATCTCTCGATCAGAAACAATAGCGCTAGGAACATTTTCAACATCCAACAACTCTCTCAATTGTTCAAACACCCAATCATAACTAATTTTTTTCTCATCTCTCAAAAGGGCACATGCAATATTAAAATTCTTATTGGAAGGAGTCATACCTATAATCTGAAATAGTGGGATCTTGTACTTGCTGGTCTTATATGTTGCATCCACCACAATCACCCAATAATATCTGTTCAAAAACTGAATTGACCTTGGATGCGCTATGAATGCATGTGTGATAACATCTGTGCCCTCTTCTGTCAAAACTTTTACATAATAATGCTTCTCCTCGGCGTAATAAACAAATTGCTGCGCAATATTTCTTCCCTCGAACTTTGCTTTCCTGTCATCAGCTTTAAGATTGTTTAGCTGCCTCACTGTCACATTATCTTCAGGATGCGTCTCAGCAAGATGATTCCTAATCAATTTTGGCTTCATATTTGCATTGTTCAAAGTTCTAGCAACTTGCATTGCTTTATCACTTAAGTGGCTGAGCTGCCTGTGACCCTCTGGATACACTATAGCAGTGTGATTGTGCATTGAATTCGCACCTGGTGTAACTCTGACCCACCAACCATTATCCTTCACCTCCTTGCAATATAACTTGAACATACACTTACATCCTCGCCGTCTGGTGTTCTTCCTCTGTTGTGGGGGAGACCCTTGTTCAACCGGATCTCTGAATCTGTTGCAACGATATGTGACCGATTTTCCATTATTACCCTTCCCCACTTTAATCAGCTCGAAGTGAAATGTAAGAGTCAAATCCGAATAATAAGTATATGTTTCTTCTTCAGTTAGAAAAAAGCTAGGACACTTAAACTTGTGACTCATATCCCTCTGAAGGTCTGGCAATCCATTTGGATCCTGCGTCATTAATCAAATTAAAACTAAAAAATAAGTAATTACATAAACAATTAAAACATGTAAGTTTAAAAAATTAGATCAAAAAAGTTATTATAATATAAAAAATCGCACCTAATGTGTGATTTTTTACAAAAATATCGCGCACAATGTGCAAGATTTATATAAAAAATACCTACAATGTTGGAAATATTGCTGAAAAATCGCCTGCAATGTGCGATTTTTCGTACAAAAATTGCACAAAATTGCGAATTCTGTGGACAAAATCGCACATTCCAGGCGATTTTTCCCAATAAGTTCGTCTACAATTGGCGAACTTTCAACAAAAGATCGCCAAAGCTGGGCGATTTTTTGCTAGTTCTTCGCCAATTACGGGCGATTTTACCTATTAAAATAGCAAAACATGTGTGCTTTTTAAAGCAGCATGCTAAAAACAATACAAAAGTATTAAATTCGTACCATATTTGCGTATATTTTGAAGTAGACGCTATCCCAAATTAAGCCAAATCTGTGTTCCAATTTGCTTCTGCGATTTTGAACATTTTTTTGAACGATTTCGAATGGTTTTGTTTGATTTTTGAAGGAGTTTTGTCTGTTTTGATATGTATTTTGAATTTCATGAAGTATATAAATTATTCATATGTTAAGGGCATTTTTGTCATTTCACTTTTTTTTGTGCTACAAATAGTAAATTTGTGCTACAAATAGTAAGATCCATTTAATTAAGATAATTATTTACAATTTAAAATTTAAAATATTTCTAATTATCCTAATCTAATTAAGATTTTTTTTTACATTTGAAATTTAAAATTTTGCTTCATTATCCAAATCTAATTACGATAATTTTAAATCAAATTTTAATCCTATTTCAAATTAAAACTGATAAGATAATTTAATTTTAAAATCTTATCAAATTTTAAAACAAAATCAGAAAACAATTTTCCTTAAATTATGGGGCAATTTTGTAATTTAAATAAAATTCTGGGCAATGTTTTGAGGAGGACTCAAAGTCCAGGTGCCGTTCTGCAATTTAAAACCATTTTTTAAAATCTGAGTAATTTTAAGGTTAGGCGCGGCAGGGGGTAATTTTGTAATTCCAGCCAAAAGTGGCATTAGGGTTTCCCCTTCCCCGCCGCCAACTTAATCTTCAACCTCAAAAATTTTGAAATTCCGGTCTTCAATTCTGGCGACGATCATCTCTCCCCGTGCTACAAACTTGCAGCGCCGGTCTACAGCTCGTCGACCAAAACGTTTCTAGCCACGATCGGAACTAGACCCGACAGCAATAGCGACCACAACCCGTGGTTCCAGAATACGACCGGAAAAGAAGAGTTCGTTCTTCATCCGCAACCGACGAAACCAGTCAGACGAAGCAGCAATCGCGTTCGAAGTCCAGCGGAACCTTTCTGACTCTCTTCGATTACCGGCAACGGAAAAACGAAGCAAATCTCCACCCAGAATCTTTTCGATGAGGCACATTTTTTTCGGCGGCTTTGCAAGACCAAGAACCGAAAACGAAAATCCCAGAAAATAACAGCAACCAGATTTTTGAAACCCAAAAAGAAACCCAGTTTCCGGCTAGTTTTTCCAGCGAAGAGTTTAAAACCCAGAAAATAACAGCAGCCCAGATTTTTGAAAGCTAAAATTTCATCGCAACCAATTTCCGGAGAGAACCCCAAAATAAGATTTGAGTACTAAACCAAAAACCATAAACTTTCCCTTTTTGTTCCTTTTGATTTCCGAGAACATCAATCCCTTTTCAGTTTTAAAATCCGACCAACACTTGAAGAACCCAGAAAAAGAAACATCCCGTTTTGAAAAATAATGTCCATCCTGTTCTGGTTAAAAAATTCGCAAACCTAGAATAATCGAAACAAGGGAAAAAAACTTTCCTTTTGCCTTTGAATTCTTCCCCTTTTGGTGAGGGTTTCCAAACCCCAGAAACCGAGACCCAAAATCATTCATGAAAGAAAAATTGGCAATCAATTTGTCCAAAACCAAAATCTGCCATCGACACCAATTCCCAAACCGAACGAAGATAGAAAAATTTATTCGAAAAACAATTTTTTTTCAAACGACGTTCAATTAATTTTAGAAAAAAAAAACTTCTCGTTTTAATTAAAAAAATTAATTTCAATCATTAACACAAAAATAAGCCTAGCTCTGATACCACTGTTGGCATCGATTAGGCCTGATTAACAAAAATCATAGCAGAAATGTCGAATTGATTGGTTTTAGTGTTAATTAAATCCTAGGCATAAATCATTTAACGCTTACCCTTGTAGCGTAGTCGGTTGCCTCGCCCGGATCCTAATTGATATTCGTCCGGGAATTTGAATCACCATCAAAGCATTTCTCTAGGAGATGCTCTCTACTCTCATGCACTGGAGTTCTCTCAGAACGGTACTAGCCGTTTGCCTGCTGAGAGAAAAAAAAAAATTTCTTTGGAAGAATTTTTCTAGTAAAATTTTCTTTTCAAAAAATTGTCTCTATCACTGACTTGTCTTCGTGATTTTTTAGAAGTCACAAGACTGAGTCAGTCAACAAACAAACAAAAAATCAGTAATTATTAGCTTATTTCAATTCTTTCTAGGTACTTAATTAACTCTTAATTTATACCACAAAACTTTTCCATACTATTTAATTAAACTATTTAATTAAATAATATTTTTCTAAGTATAATAATTATACTTAGTGCAGGCAATTCTATATCATCGAACTCTCATATGTGCGATCCTGTAGGCCTATTCCAAATCGACAATGGATAAATCAATCCCATTGATTAAATAATAAATCATTAGTGGTCTGTAGCAAGACATAATTACTACTCAATTCAGAACGGAGGGTTGAATGGTGATTCAACACAACCTTTCGAGCATACTACGTACGGTCCTCTACATTGATATCCCGTTTAGTATATGGCATGGAACCATCATCCTTATTTAGCTAAACGTTTACTTGATTTCTTAGTGACACTGATTCTATTCGAGCAAATGATAACACTTATCATTTCTCGGGTATGGCCATGCACTTCTCAGTTCACTAGTGGCCAAGATATCATCTCTCACTTAGGAGAGACTTGTAGTCCCATCACTTCACCTACATACCTAAGCGTGACTCATAGTGCACCCAATCATACCCGTACTTGGTAACCTGTTACGGCCCCGTTAGGCGTATGTCAAAGCACACTTCAATTCACCTAAGACCATGTAGTGATTTCTGGTCTAAGGATTCTCGTACGAGTACTACTCAAAAGAATCACTTATGATCTAATCAATCCATGGAGTGTTTATTTTGGTGGATCAATTTCATGAATTCAAATATGCACAAGAATATTATATTCATGAAATTATCTCATCTGATAAATCATCAATCAAACGACAAATGTCTATATAGCCCTTAAAAGTGCACATACACCAACAGCTGTTCGGTTGGCATGGTGAGCAGATATCAGAGTAACCCCAGAAAAAACTCATTAGGAAGCTGTAAAATGCAACCTAAAGGATTTACACAAAACGAGGGACCAAGTATTGGTCTATCAGGTGTCTGAGCTTATCCTTAGGGGTTACACAGATTTAGATTTCCAATGTGATAGAGATAAGAGCAAGTCTACCTTTTTGTTTGTGTTTACTTTGGAAGGTGAATCTATAGTTTGGCGGAGTGTCAAGCAGAAATGCGTGGCATACTCTACCATGGAAGCTGAGTATGTCACAGCATCAGAGGCAGCGAAATAAGCTGTGAGACTCAAGAACTTCCTGGTGGATTTAGACATGATTCCTGAGTTACCGAGGTCAATCACAGTGTTCTGTGATAGCAATGGTGCAGTAGCCAACTCAAGATAACTACGAGCCCAAAAGGCGAGTAAACACATAGAGCACAAATACCACATAATATGAGAAATCATAAAAAGATGAGACACGATCGTGGTGAAGATAGCGTCAGCAGAGAACCTTTCAGATCCGTTCATGATGACATTGACTACGAAAGTCTTTGAGGCTCACGTGGAGGGTATGGGAATCAGATACTTAGCAGAGTCGTGATAGTTCTTTAGTTATTAGTATAGTAGTAGGTTTTTCGAATTTTTTAGCCAGTTTTTTAAAATTGCCAGTTTATTGTACTTGAAAAACACAGTTTTGAGTATTAGTGAGAGATTGTTAGTTTTGAATACTGAAAAGCTGAGCTTGTATGAAAACTATTTCCCAATAATATCGATTAATTGTTTTAGTTAGATCATATTATGTTTTACATATGTTGTCCACTTATATCAAGTGACTAGATGGTGAGGCGTCTGGTGTGATACAGTAGATCTCATAGTTGATTAAAGTCTTGATATATAAACTTGGCACGTAACTGAGACAATTTTTGTCAAACTGTCAGTGTAGGTTATTATGTGATTATGAAATTAGTTGATCTAGATGTTGGGATCGGAGGCATGATTTTCAAAATTTTATGCAGCAGATTCATGTCAATTCAAATTTTAGTGTTTTAATAATCCTACATTCAAAGATTCTAAAGCTTACCCTCGTAGCGTAATCGGTTGCCGCGTCTGGATCCTTGTTTGATGTTTATCCAAACCTTCTGCTCCGGTTACGTTGGACACCACCAAAATCCTTCCTTGAAGGACTCTCTACTTTCAAGAACTGAAGTTCTTCGCAGATCCGGTGCTAGCCATTTTTGCCTACGGAAAGAGTTTGGGATTTTGTGTATATTTTGCTTGTTCTGTTTTCTGATTGAAATCACCATCCTACTACAATAATATCCCAAGGATATTTGATATCTCATATATCTCTGACTCTGAGTTCACTATATTTAATAATTCTTCTTTAATTTTTTCATCAATTTCTAATCTATTAATTTTCTTTTTCATTTTGCACTTATTAGCAAAATGTCCTTTCTGTTTACATTTATAACATGTAATATTATTCATGTCTTTCTTATTACGTTGTCTTTCAATTTTTCTAAACTCTTTTTTAAGTTTCTTTTCCTGAGAATATTTTCTTTTTCTCCTATTAGGTTAATTTGTATAATCCTTTTCTTTCTTAATTTTTTTATCTTTGGATGCCATATTCATTCCAAACTGACTACAGAATTGTCTTAATTGACGCCTTTCATTTAGTCTTTGACTTTTAATTTGTTGATTTAATTTAATTTCATTGCATAAGGCTAAACCTTCTTGTATGCAAATTCCTATTAATTTCCCATAAGTATAAATCTCATAGGGTATATTCATCCTATCCTTCCTTAAGGCTTTTTTAATTCTTTCTGCAAATAAGTGTGGTAGTCCATCTATAAATTTAGACTTCCAATGATTACTATTACTATCATTTAATTCCATAACCCTATTAAGGAATGCATCTTTGTACCACCTAAAATCTGAAAGTGTTTTACATCTCAGATTCTGCAATAAGGTGCGTATATTTTCAGCATTATCTGAAATTCTACCCGTAAAATGTTCTAGAATAGTAACTATTAATGTATAAACCGCATTTTCAGTCGGTTGTGATTGTGATTCTTCTATTTTCACTGTTTTAAAAATTTCATCTTTATTCTGGGGGGTTAAATAATTATCCCACCAACCTTTAAGTTGGCCTGTAAATCCAGATACTATCATTTTTGCTATACCAACATCAGTATTACCATTGGCTTTACATATGCTACTATACATTAGTATTCTATGAGCTGTATTATAAATCTGTTTTTCAACAAATCCATCAATATTCCACTCATATATACATTTTCTGCTATAACTGTTATTAAGTATATATTCCTGATCCTCGTGTAAAATATCAATAGGAGAGGGTCTATTATTGTAATATAATCTTTGAGTGGGTTTATGAGCAAACTTTTCTACTTTATTAATTTCATCATTATTATTTGAAATGTCTTTAAACTGTTTTTCTAATTCTTCTTCTAATGTATTAATTTTCAATCCATTATATTTTTCATCAAGCAATCTTTCTAATTCTGATAAAGATTTTAACTTGAAATCTTTTATGTCAGGAGGAGGTTGAAGAGTTGGAGTTACTACAACTTGCTCCGCGGAAGATGATTCTTCAGAATGAGACTTTTGTAATATATTAATTATGTTATCTAATCTATGATGTAGAGATATCATTTTTTCTCCTAAATTATTTAAATAAATGTTTGTATAATTATTCTGTTCTATAATTTTATTCATTTGTTTTACTGTTATAACTAATGTATCATTATCAAATAATTTAACAAAGGCAGAGAAATTCAATATATTATTCTCTTTCTCTATTTTAAATGGCTGTTGAGGAGGAAATACGTCCTTCAAAGTATTACCATTTAAGAGTTTATAATCTCTTTCTAACACACAAATACATGGTTCAATATAATTAGAAATAAACCATGGCACAAAAGGAAATAAAATATTATGCTGAGATAAAAATGTATAAAACTGATCAGAAATATTTTTCTGTTCATTTAAAGAGAAATTATTAAAAAACCATGTTCTAAATGGTTTCCATCTGTCCCTATTAAATTCTTCTTTAACCTGATTTCTGGCTAAAGATCCAGGATTGAAATCTATTTTATTCATATTGAAAATGCCATTTCAGACTCAGTTATTTCTTCGTCTTCTTTAGTATTATAAATACCTTTAACAATATTATGTTTATTTTTAACTAGTCTATCAATATAATTATTATCAGTATCTTCACTAACCTGAGAGGTAGAAACTCAATAAGGTTGAGAAACCGAATGTCTAGGTATAACTGAAATATTATCATCTAAAAGTGATATAAAATGAGAAGAGTATGATCTTGACAATTTAGATCTACTATCTAATAAAAATGGATTATTCTGCATTTTTATATTAATTTTCCCTTTAGGTGTCTGTTCGATATAATCTATGTCAATATGAATCTGTGGCTGTTTATTACTGATTCTTTCTATTGTCCATTGTTCTGGAATAGGTATTTCATTCCATTTAATAGTTCTTCTTTTTATAATCTTAGATTTATTAAAATTAGTTTCTATTAGTTTTGTTTCATCTAATTTTTTATCTATTAATTTACAATTAGGATTTAACGTTTTTAATGGTTTATAATAAATTCTATAACATACACATATTAATTCAGAACTAGACATATTATTATATCCATGAGTTTTAACATTTAATGTTAAAGCATCTAATATATTATCATCACTTAATGATAAAGATAAGTTCGGATAAACATTGAAATATACAGGGCCATGAGCTAAACTCGATTGTATGATGCCCATTAAAGATTGTTTCCAATTTAAATTTCTAGCATCTCTTAAACATGCTATGAAACTTTCAGGTAAACCTTCTAAGGTTAATGGTTTAAAAGCAATTTGCACTAAACCTATATGAATAAATATATATAAATCAGTATATCTATTAATATCATCTGATTGTATTAATTTTATTTCAATTTCTTCATTATCTAAAGAAACTGATTCCTCGGTTGTTTTTAAAATCTGTTTGAAACCTAATCGTTAAAAGGTTCCTAACTGATATACTGTTTTAACTTCAATTATTGGAATTGTATAAACCAGTTTTAACTGATATATAGTTTTAACTACTTATAATGGTATCATAAGTTCCTATAATCTTATCTGTTTTACCACCATTTTATAAACCAGTTAGGTATGGGATCAATATAAATGTTTCCACATACTTTAATAAACCATGAATGTTTCTTATAACCATTTTCGTATAAGAAAATTTGATTATGGGCTTCTAGATAATCCCAATAATTATACTTATAAGTAACCTTAGTGTCAAGAATTATAAATTCCTTATCTTTCATAGTTGATAAACTCCATTCTTCAACAGATATAAGCTTTTTTATGATAATTTTACTAAAATTATAAAGTTTACTACCCTGAGACGGGTAAAAATGTTTGATATCACAAGTACCTGAAACCTTTAAAATGGTCTCATAGTACATTCTGGGTTTATAAGCTTCATGGGCATGCGTATAAATACCATAATTAGAAGATCATGTATCAAAGTATCTGTTGATTATAATCCATGGGTCTTTTCCCCACTGTAAATCTTTTTCTTCTATAATAAATAAAACTTCCTTATTAGGATGAACTTTATAATCTGTAATATAATCTTCTATAAGAACAGATTCCACATATGATGTGGTTCCTGTGGAAGAAGAAGATTATTCTTTTTCCTGTTCCAGGAATTTTTGAAATTTATTATATAATATAGGGTTATTAGAAAGTTCGGCTATATTATCCGAATATAGGGTTTTATTACCCATTTGAGAGAGAAGATGTATCCCTCTACCTCTGCCATTCATACCAGAAGCACGTGAGGTATAACCTCTGCCTCTCCCTCTATAAGAGTCCCGTGGTATCATCCAGTAGAAATTCACGAGATAGAAAATCAGAGAGACTATTATCTTTCCCTTGTTTATAAACAATATCAAAATCAAAAGGGGCTAAATTAGCCTACCATCTAGCATATATTTGCTTAGATACATCATGTTTAAAATATTTATTAAACATATATTTTGCCGCTTGACAATCAGTTCTAATTATAAATTTCTGATTGTATAAATCATCCTGAAATTTTAAAACACATCTAACTATGGCAAGTATCTCTTTTGCCACAGTGGCATAATTTTTCTTACTATTAGTCCATTTTTCTGAATGATATCTGACTAATTTTTCTGTTTTATCATCAGATAAACCTAATTTTTCCTGAATGATACTGACAAGATTATAGGAACTTATGATAAAAAAATTGTAAGTTTTAAGTTTATAACTGAACCAAATACTAGATTTATAAATGAATTGAAAGATTTAATTAATAGGAAACATAATCAAATAAATTTCTTAAAATTTGAAATTAATTCTTTTTCTATAGAAGACAATTTGAAAAATAATTTTAAATTGCAAGAAAAAATAAAAGGAGTATATGATAATTTCTCTACTGAAATTTGTAATGAACATCCTAATGCTTTTTCCTTGATTTTCTTACTTTTTTATCATCATGCTGACTGCCTCCTTATAATGGAATCAGAGCCTGGATTTATGAATTTACTTACTTTTATTCTAACCAGTTTATTCCTTTTCTAATGAATTTAGGAAAAGGTAAACAGGCTATTGAAAATAGTCTGAAACAGGAATTTGATATCCCTGAAAATTTAGACGGCCTTAATAGGTGAAAGATTCCAAGAATTGAAGTTAAAACTGTATATCAGTTAGCAACCTTTGAACGATTAGGTTTCAAACAGATTATAAAAACAACCGAGGAATCAGTTTCTTTAGATAATGAAGAAATTGAAATAAAATTAATACAATCAGATAATATTAATAGATATACTGATTTATATAGATTTATTCATATAGGTTTAGTGCAAATTGCTTTTAAACCATTAACCTTAGAAGGTTTACCTGAAAGTTTCATAGCATGTTTAAGATATGCTAGAAATTTAAATTGGAAACAATCTTCAATGGGTATCATACAATCGAGTTTAGCTCATGGCCCTGTATATTTTAATGTTTATCCGAACTTATCTTTATCATTAAGTGATGATAATATATTAAATGCTTTAACATTAAATGTTAAAACTCATGGATATAATTATATGCCTGGTTCTGAATTAGTATGTGTATGTTATAGAATTTATTATAAACCATTAAAAATGTTAAATCCTAATTGTAAATTAATAGATAAAAAATTAGATGAAACAATACTAATAGAAACTAATTTTAATAAATCTAAGATTATAAAAAGAAGAACTATTAAATGGAATGAAATACCTATTCCAGAACAATGGACAATAGAAAGAGTCAGTAATAAACAGCCACAGATTAATAGTGACATAGATTATATCGAACAGACTCCTGAAGGGAAAATTAATATAAAAATGCAGAATAATCCATTTTTATTAGATAATAGATCTAAATTGTCAAGATCATACTCTTCTCATTTTATATCACCTTTAGATGATAATATTTTAGTTATACCTAGACATTCGGTTTCTCAACCTTATAGAGTTTCTACCTCTCAGGTTAGTGAAGATACTGATAATAATTATGTTGATAGACTAGTTAAAAATAAACATAATATTGTTAAAGGTATTTATAATACTAAAGAAGATGAAGAAATAACTGAGTCTGAAATGGCATTTCCAATATGAATAAAATAGATTTCAGTCCTGGATCTTTAGCCAGAAATCAGGTTAAAGAAGAATTTAATAGGGACAGATGGAAACCATTTAGAACATGGTTTTTTAATAATTTCTCTTTAAATGAACAGAAAAATATTTTTGATCAGTTTTATACATTTTAATCTCAGCATAATATTTTATTTCCTTTTGTGTCATGGTTTATTTCTAATTATATTGAACCATGTATTTGTGTGTTAGAAAGAGATTATAAACTCTTAAATGGTAATACTTTGAAGGGCATATTTCCTCCTCAATAGCCATTTAAAATAGAGAAATAGAATAATATATTGAATTTCTCTGCCTTTGTTAAATTATTTGATAATGATACATTAGTTATAACAGTAAAACAATTGAATAAAATTATAGAACAGAATAATTATACAAACATTTATTTAAATGTTTTAGGAGAACAAATTATATCTCTACATCATAGATTAGATAACATAATTAATGTATTACAAAAGTCTCATTCTGAAGAATCATCTTCTGCGGAGCAAGTTATAGTAACTCCAACTCTTCAACCTCCTCCTGACATAAAAGATTTCAAGTTAAAGTCTTTATCAGAATTAGAAAGATTGCTTGATGAAAAATTTAAAGGATTGAAAATTAATACATTAGAAGAAGAATTAGAAAAACAGTTTAAAGACATTTCAAAGAATAATGATGAAATTAATAAAGTAGAAAAGTTTGCTCATAAACCTACTCAAAGATTATTTTACTATAATAGACCCTCTCCTATTGATATTTTACATGAGGAGCAGGAATATATACTTAATAACAGTTATAGTGGAAAATGTATATATGAATGGAATATTGATGGATTTGTTGAAAAATAGATTTATAATACAGCTCATAGAATGCTTATGTATAGTAGCATATGCAAAGCTAATGGAAATAGTGATGTTGGTATAGCCAAAATGATAGTTTCTGGATTTACAGGCCAACTTAAAGGTCGGTGGGATAATTATTTAACCCCCCAGAATAAAGATGAAAATTTTAAAATAGTGAAAATAGAAGAATCACAATCACAACCGACTGAAAATGCGGTTTATACATTAATAGTTACTATCCTAGAATATTTTACGGGTAGAATTTCAGGTAATGCTGAAAATATAGTCACCTTATTACAGAATCTGAGATGTAAAACACTTTCAGATTTTAGGTGGTACAAAGATGCATTCCTTAATAGAGTTATGGAATTAAATGATAGTAATAGTAATCATTGGAAGTCTAAATTTATAGATGGACTACCACATTTATTTGCAGAAAGAATTAAAAAAGTCTTAAGGAAAGATAGGATGAATATACCCTATGAGATTTATACTTATGGGAAATTAATAGGAATTTACATACAAGAAGGTTTAGCCTTATGCAATGAAATTAAATTAAATCAACAAATTAAAAGTCAAAGACTAAATGAAAGGCGTCAATTAGGACAATTCTGTAGTCAGTTTGAAATGAATATGATATCCAAAGATAAAAAAATTAAGAAAGAAAAGGTTTATACAAATTATCCTAAAAGGAGAAAAAGAAAATATTCTCAGGAAAAGAAACTTAAAAAAGAGTTTAGAAAAATTGAAAGACAACGTAATAAGAAAGACATGAATAATATTACATGTTATAAATATAAATAGAAAGGACATTTTGCTAATAAGTGCAAAATGAAAAAGAAAATTAATAGCTTAGAAATTGATGAAAAAATTAAACAATAATTATTAAATATAGTGAACTCAGAATCTGAGTCAGAGATATCTGAAAATGAAGGAACTAATAGTTCTGAAAGTGACAATGAATGTAATCGTAATAACATAGAACAAAAAGATACTAATAGTGAAGATGAAGAATATTATAAAATTCTATCACAATTTTAAGATTTGGACTTAAAAGTCAATGTATTAAATAATAATACTATATTAGAGTTCTTAAAGTCAATAAAAGATCAAGAATTAAGATCTAAAATAATAGAACAGATGGATAATATTCCAGAATCGAGTCAAAATAATAATAGAATAGAAAATATTGAAGAACATCAAAGTCCATATACAATGAATAAAGCATATGAGATGTTGAAAAATATAAAAAGTTATGTAGAGAAATTCCTACAACTGCAGATGATTTAGGAAAAGAGATTAATAATCTTAAGAATGAAATAAAAATCTTAAAAAAGATGAATGAAAATTTAGATAACAGAGTTTCTTATTTAGCAAAGAAAGATAACATAAAGGAAAATTATGATATGCTAATAGAAGACACTGGAAATGAAAATTTCTTAGGATCGTTAGATCTTATATCTTCTTTTAAATTTCATGTTACGATAAAACTACTAATAGATCATTCTTTTAAAATAGAATTAGTTGCTCTTATTGATAGTGGAGCAGATGTAAGTGTTATACGACAAAAAATTATTCCTACTAAGTATTTTAAAAAAACAACTCATACTGGTAAACATGCAGGAGGTAAAGCCTTAGATATAAATTATAAATTATCTAAAGGATATATTTGTAATAATAAAGTCTGCATACCTGAAAGCTTTCTAATATCTAAGAATATTGATAGTTAAATAATACTTGGTACTTCTTTTATAAAACATATTGAAAGATTATAGGAACTTATGATAAGAAAATTGTAAGTTTTCAGTTTATAACTGAATCAAATACTAGATTTATAAATGAATTGAAAGATTTAATTAATAGGAAACATAATCAAATAAATTTCTTAAAATTTGAAATTAATTATTTTTCTATAGAAGACAATTTGAAAAATAATTTTAAATTGCATGAAAAAATAAAAGGAGTATATGATAATTTCTCTACTGAAATTTGTAATGAACATCCTAATGCTTTTTGGGCAAGGAAAAAACATATTATTAGCCTTCCTTATGAGGAAGATTTTGATGAGAAAACAATGATAAAGACTAAGGCAAGGCCGTTTCAAATGAACTCTGAATATTTAGAGTTATGTAAACAAGAAATAAATATGTTACTAGACAAAGGACTAATACAAAGTTCTGAATCGCCCTGGTCATGCACAGGATTCTATGTTAATAAACATAGTGAAATAGAAAAAGGAAGACCTAGATTGGTTATAAATTATAAACCTCTTAATAAAGTCTTAAAATGGATAAGACATCTCATTCCTAATAAAAAAGATTTATTAGATAGATTATATGATGCATTGATATTTTTAAAGTTTGATTTAAAATCAGGATATTGGCAGATTCAAATAAAAGAATTAGAATAATGTAAAACAGCTTTTAATGTTCCAATAGGACATTATGAATGGAAAGTTATGCCTTTTGGATTAAAAAATGCACCCTCTGAATTCCACCAGATATTGATGATATCTTAGTATTTTCTAAAGATATAGAATCTCATTTTCAACATTTGAATATCTTTAAAACAATTATAAAGAATAATGGATTTGTGATATCGCAATCAAAAATGGTCTTATTTCAAACCAATATTATATTTTTAGGTCATAATATTGAAAAAGGAAAAATAATTCCTATAGATATAAGTATAGATTTTGCTTCTAAATTTCCTGATAAAATTAAGGATAAAACCCAATTACAAAGGTTTTTAGGAAGTCTTAATTATATTCTTCCATATTATAAAAATTTAGCTTATGATACAGCTATTTTATATGACAGGTTAAAAGATAAACCTAACCCCTGGATAGATGAACATACTAGGACAGTCCAGAAAATTAAAGAAAAAGTTAAATCACTACCATGTTTAATACTAGCAAATCCTCAATGGATTAAAATAGTAGAAACAGATGCCTTTGATATAGGATATGGAGGTATATTAAAACAGATTTGCCCTGATGATAAAACAGAAAAATTAGTCAGATATCATTCAGGAAAATGGACTAATAGTCAGAAAAATTATGCCACGGTGGCAAAAGAAATACTTGCCATAGTTAGATGTGTTTTAAAATTTCAGGATGATTTCTATAATCAAAAGTTCATTATCAGAACAGATTGCCAAGCAGCAAAATATATGTTTAATAAAGATTTTAAACATGATATATCTAAGCAAATGTATGCTAGATGGCAAGCTAATTTAGCCCCTTTTGATTTTGATATTTTTTATAAACAAGGGAAACATAATAGTCTCCCTGATTTTCTATCTCGTGAATTTCTACAGGATGATACCACGGGACTCTTATAGAGGGAGAGGCAGAGGTTATACCTCACGTGCTTCTGGTATGAATGGCAGAGGTAGAGGGAGACATCTTTTCTCTCAAATGGGTAATAAAACCCTATATTCAGATAATATAGCCGACCTTTCTAATAACCCTATATTATATAATAAATTTCAAAAATTCCTGGAACAGGAAAAAGAAGAATCTTCTTCTTCCACAAGAACCACATCATATGTGGAATCTGTTCTTATAGAAGATTATATTACAGATTATAAAGTTCATCCTAATAAGGAAGTTTTATTTCTTATAGAAGAAAAAGATTTAGCCTTCTTTTCAATGTTATAGATTGGTCTTTCTTGGCTCAAATCCAAGACATATAGGCTGTTGCACAAATTTGCAACTCCGTATAAAATATCATTCCGATATAAAGATAACGAATTATTACCAATAATTAAATAAAATCCTTTAATACCCAAACAAGAAATTGAAATAATATTCCTGCTCAAAGCAGGTACATTATAACAATTCTCAAGTTCAACGTTTAAATTGGAAGATAAAGATAAAGTGTAATCTCCCACTTCAACAGCAACAACCCTTGCCTCGTTGCCCACTCGGAGATCAACTTCACCTTTCCTTGTCATCCTTCTATTTCTGAGTCCCTGCACATTAGTACAAATGTGAGCCCCACATCCAGTATCTAATACCCATGAGGTGGACATAGAAAGATTTATTTCAATAACAAAGATACGGGCTTGTTCACGAAACATTTTCGTCAGTGACTCATAAATCCGGAACGCTTCTAAATTCATGAATTGCTTTTGAAGCTCGCCTGTCATAGACGTGAGCATCAAGCACGTCACATCATAAGAATCGCTTTTCAGCTTATCCCATGCTCGCTGAACAGTAACCGTGGCATTCTGTGGTGGTTCAGGTAAAACAGTCTCTAAGACATGTAGCTTCCTTTCTTGCTTAAGAACAATTCTCAAGTTTCTTTCCCAGTCTAAGAAGTTTGGTCCAACCAATTTGTCTTTATCCAAGATACTTCTTAGAGTGAAGTTTGATACAACATTAGTGCTAGATGATGCAATTTCTACAATGAATAAATACAAAATAATAGGATGAGTTTTTAAATCATTTTCCACAATAGCCAAAATTGAAATCCCAAACAATTTTGTGTTGGTGCTAGATTGTGGGCCGAAAATCCACAGAGAGTTAACCCCAGTCTTGCTTTGGCAAGTGTCGTAGGGATCGGGCTCTTTTGGTAGTCAACGTTCAAATTACAGTCCATGTAATCTAACGCTTTCCAATTGCATACCATGCAACTTTTCGGTGATAGGATGAACATTCCAAAATGCTTGACAGCATCCTATATTTGCAAAATTAATCCCTAGTCAACTTATCGGGTCAAGCTAGGATTAATTTTCCCAAGTCAAACCATCTCTCGAGGCATCACATCAATAAACACCCAAACAGTTTTTCCATATAGTGGTAGTGAGTAAAGTTAGGCACCTATTATGTGACAACCTGCCGCACGAAGAAAACCTGAGGCCTTTGGGCTCTCCAAGTCCATAGACGTTCGATGCTCTGGCGAGCCCCCAAGTATGGAAGCAATTTATAACTTAGGTTTTTAGGGATTTAGTTTGAACGGCTTAACATGCATTTCATTTTTCATCATTCACAAAATATAAAGTATAAAGCGAAAAATGCAATGCATTGGGCTCTAGTCAATTACAAAGCTTTTAAAACTTTGTCTTCATTTGGGCCTCCATTATTTGGCTCAAACTCCATGACTCAATCTTGGCTTGTTGGAATTTCTTGAGCCTAATTTCTAATCTATTCTATTACAATAAATTTTAATAGGCTCGCAGGCCCCAAATGAAAACAAAATAAATAAAGCCCAATTAATGCATGAAAAACACATAAAATGCAAATACTTCATACAAACCCATTTTAATTAAGCCAATCAATTTAAAAGATTGTGTAATTGAATATTTCCAAAATATTCTATACAATTAAAATTGATTGTGTCATAATCAATTTTAACCAATCTTTCCTTTTCTTGTTCAATCATTTGTGATAAATGATGCATGAACATACCACATATGTATGCAAATATTTAAACCATTTAAATAAATCATACCATATTTGAAAGCATAAAATAAAGAAATCAAATTAATCAAATTAATTATTCTATGTATGAGCTAATTATCCTAATCTTATTAAGATAATTAATTTAAGATACCATTATAAGGAGGCAGTCAGCATGATGATAAAAAAGTAAGAAAATCAAGGAATCTTTACAGAATCATCATAAAATGATCATAATCTAACACTATAGATTTATTGAAGCAATCTGGGTTTAACGCCTAACGCCTTTTCATAACACGGCTAACGGCAACACCCTTCTTCTTTAAACCTATAGGCAGACTACTAATTCTAACCTTATTCTTAATTAAATATCATCATACTGGTGACTTCCTAACAAAGGAACTAAACTATGAATTTACATGTTTACTTATCCTTTATTCTAACCATGAGCCTATTAGCCTCTAATTCTAATGAATATAATTCAAGAATGAAAAGAAAACTTATTGGTTAGATGTACCAATATAAATAAGAAAACTAGAAAACCAGAACCTCCAAATATAAGCTTAAAATAACTCCGCTGGAGTAATATTATAACTTGAGAGACAAAATATACAAAGAGAGAGTTTTTACAAAAGAGAAAGAAAGAAGGAAATCTATTCGAGTCTGTCTAAACTAAAGAACTTCCTAGGCTATTTATAGAAAACAAAACCTAACTATTATGGACTTGAAAATTTCATTTTGAAGTCCATTACATTATGAACCGATGAGGTCACTGCTTACATCAACATCTACTTTATAAAAGTATGTCTTTAAGTCATCTTCAGCTTTACTTTAAGTCATCTTCATCTTTAAGTCTTCATCAATTTCAGCTTTATGTTAGCTTTATATCTCCATCATTGCTTTATGTCCCGTCATATAATTTTGGCTTTCCTTTGCTTTTAGCATCATCTCGCTCCTTATTCAAGCCATATATCAACTCTTCCAATTGTTCCTGCATGGATTCTTCATCCAGTTCTTCATTATCATAAGGGTGTTGTGATTCACCCCCTAAAACATTATCTTCTAAGGATGCTCCCATAGAAACATCATATTTGGCATCACTTGTTGCATTATTTTCAAGATTTTTTTTAACTCAGCCATATAAGATTGGATTAAATCTTTTTGAGATATATTTTCATTTTGCAATCTGATCTTCATAGAGATGTGCTGGGATGGATCAATTTCTTTGTGACTATAAGTCTCTTTCTGCTGAATTTAATTCTTGACTTTTTCTTGGATCGCTATAAGTGTTTCATTGCCATATAACTCATTAGTAGTGGGATCAATTTTTGTCATTTTACCCCAAAACCTCGTATAAGCAGTTTTCATGATACATGGTAATTTTTCATCAGTATAACTGATTTCTGGAACCCATCTCCAAATCCACGAAATGGAGAATTCAATAAAGAACCACATATTAGCGGTTTCCTCACTACATCTATTAGATGCCACCAATTCAGATATTTTGGGTGAGGATTTTATCCAATTTCCTTATGAGGAAAGAAATTTATCAGGAACAATTGATTTAGATGGACCATATTGGTACCACCATTTTATAAACCAGTTAGGTATGGGATCATTATAAATGTTTCCACATACTTTGATAAACCATGAATGTTTCTTATGACCATTTTTGTATAAGAAAATTTGATTATGGGCTTCTATATAATCCCAATAATTATACTTATAAGTAACCTTGGTGTCAGGAATTATAAATTCCTTATCTTTCATAGTTGATAAACCCCATTCTTCAACAGATGTAAGCTTTTTTATGATAATTTTAGTAAAATTATAAAGTTTACTACCATGAGACGGGTAAAAATGTTTGATATCACAAGTACCTGATACCTTTAAAATGGTCTCATAGTACATTCTGGACTTATAAGCTCCATGGGCATGTGTATAAATACCATAATTATAAGATCCTGTATTAAGGTATCTGTTGATTACAATCCATGGGTCTTTTCCCCACTATAAATCTTTTTCTTCTATAAAAAATAAAACTTCCTTATTAGGATGAACTTTATAATATGTAATATAATCTTCTATAAGAACAGATTCCACATATGATGTGGTTCCTGTGGAAGAAGAAGATTCTTCTTTTTCCTGTTCCAGGAATTTTTGAAATTTATTATATAATATAGGGTTATTAGAAAGGTCGTCTATATTATCCGAATATAGGGTTTTATTACCCATTTGAGAGAGAAGATGTCTCCCTCTACCTCTGCCATTCATACCAGAAGCACGTGAGGTATAACCTCTGCCTCTCCCTCTATAAGAGTCCCGTGGTATCATCCTGTAGAAATTCACGAGATAGAAAATCAGGGAGACTATTATCTTTCCCTTTTTCATTTTGCACTTATTAGCAAAATGTCCATTCTGTTTACATTTATAACATGTAATATTATTTATGTCTTTCTTATTACATTGTCTTTCAATTTTTCTAAACTCTTTTTTAAGTTTCTTTTCCTGAGAATATTTTCTTTTTCTCCTTCTAGGATAATTTGTATAATCGTTTTCTTTCTTAATTTTTTTATCTTTGGATGTCATATTCATTCCAGACTGACTACAGAATTGTCCTAATTGATGCCTTTCATTTAGTCTTTGACTATTAATTTGTTGATTTAATTTAATTTCATTGCATAAGGCTAAACCTTCTTGTATGCAGATTCCTATTAATTTCCCATAAGTATAAATTTCATAGAGTATATTCATCCTATCCTTCCTTAAGACTTTTTTAATACTTTCTGCAAATAAGTGTGGTAGTCCATCTATAAATTTAGACTTCCAATGATTACTATTACTATCATTTAATTCCATAACTCTATTAAGGAATGCATCTTTGTACCACCTAAAATCTGAAAGTATTTTACATCTCAGATTCTGCAATAAGGTGCGTATATTTTCATCATCATCTGAAATTCTACCCGTAAAATGTTCTAGGATAGTAAGTATTAATGTATAAACCGCATTTTCAGTCGGTTGTGATTGTGATTCTTCTATTTTCACTGTTTTAAAAATTTCATCTTTATTCTGGGGGGTTAAATAATTATCCCACCAACCTTTAAGTTGGCCTGTAAATCCAGATACTATCATTTTTGCTATACCAACATCAGTATTACGATTGGCTTTACATATGCTACTATACATTAGCATTCTATGAGCTGTATTATAAATCTGTTTTTCAACAAATCCATCAATATTCCACTCATATATACATTTTCCACTATAACTGTTATTAAGTATATATTCCTGCTCCTCGTGTAAAATATCAATAGGAGAAGGTCTATTATAGTAATATAATCTTTGAGTAGGTTTATGAGCAAACTTTTCTACTTTATTAATTTCATCATTATTATGTGAAATGTCTTTAAACTATTTTCTAATTCTTCTTCTAATGTATTAATTTTCAATCCTTTAAATTTTTCATCAAGCAATCTTTCTAATTCTGATAAAGATTTTAACTTGAAATCTATTATGTCAGGAGGAGGTTGAAGAGTTGGAGTTACTGTAACTTGCTCCGCAGAAGATGATTCTTCAGAATGAGACTTTTGTAATAGATTAATTATATTATCTAATTTATGATGTAAATATATAATTTGTTCACCTAAAACATTTAAATAAACATTTGTATAATTATTCTGTTCTATAATTTTATTCATTTGTTTTACTGTTATAACTAATGTATCATTATCAAATAATTTAACAAAGGTAGAGAAATTCAATATATTATTCTCTTTCTCTATTTTAAATGGCTGTTGAGGAGGAAATACGTCCTTCAAAGTATTACCATTTAAGAGTTTATAATCTCTTTCTAACACACAAATACATGGTTCAATATAATTAGAAGTAAACCATGGCACAAAAGGAAATAAAATATTATGCTGAGATAAAAATGTATAAAACTGATGAGAAATATTTTTCTGTTCATTTAAAGAGAAATTATTAAAAAACCATGTTCTAAATGGTTTCCATCTGTCCCTATTAAATTCTTCATTAACCTGATTTCTGGCTAAAGATCCAGGACTGAAATCTATTTTATTCATATTGGAAATGTCATTTCAGACTCAGTTATTTCTTCGTCTTCTTTAGTATTATAAATACCTTTAACAATATTATGTTTATTTTTAACTAATCTATCAACATAATTATTATCAGTATCTTCACTAATCTGAGAGGTTGAAACTCTATAAGGTTGAGAAACCGAATGTCCAGGTATAACTGAAATATTATCATCTAAAGGTGATATAAAATGAGAAGAGTATGATCTTTACAATTTAGATCTATTATATAATAAAAATGGATTATTCTGCATTTTTATATTAATTTTCCCTTCAGGAGTCTGTTCGATATAATCTATGTCACTATTAATCTGTGGCTGTTTATTACTGACTCTTTCTATTGTCCATTGTTCTGGAATAGGTATTTCATTCCATTTAATAGTTCTTCTTTTTATAATCTTAGATTTATTAAAATTAGTTTCTATTAGTATTGTTTCATCTAATTTTTTATCTATTAATTTACAATTAGGATTTAACATTTTTAATGGTTTATAATAAATTATATAAAAGACACATATTAATTCAGAACCAGGCAATGATTTTTAACATTTAATGTTAAAGCATCTAATATATTATCACCACTTAATGATAAAGATAAGTTCGGATAAACATTGAAATATACAGGGCCATGAGCTAAACTCGATTGTATGATGCCCATTAAAGATTGTTTCCAATTTAAATTTCTAGCATCTCTTAAACATGCTATGAAACTTTCAGGTAAACCTTCTAAGGTTAATGGTTTAAAAGCAATTTGCACTAAACCTATATGAATAAATCTATATAAATCAGCATATCTATTAATATCATATGATTGTATTAATTTTATTTCAATTTTTTCATTATCTAAAGAAACTGATTCCTCGGTTGTTTTTATAATCTGTTTGAAACCTAATCGTTAAAAGGTTCCTAACTGATATACAGTTTTAACTTCAATTCTGGGAATTGTCCACCTATTAAGGCCTTCTAAATTTTCAAGGATATCAAATTCCTATTTCAGACTATTTTTAATAGCCTGTTTACCTTTTCCTAAATTCATTAGAAAAGGAATAAACTGGTTAGAATACAAGTAAGTAAATTCATAAATCCAGGCTCTGATATCATTAATCAATTATTACATTACTGATTTAATCAGATTCCAAATCAGTATTATTACCAAATATTATTTTACTAATTCCAAATCGGTATTAAATAATATTTACTGATTCCAAATCAGTATTAAATAATACCTTAATGATTTGGGTTATACACCAAGCCCATGGATCAACCCATGACCCACCATGGATCAGGTTGATGGGTCAAGAACTTCAATTGCAATTAAGACCATTGATTTATCAGCCCATCCTAATTGTTCCCAAGTAATTAATTAATTCTTAATTGATACCACGGAATATTTCAAAAATATTTAATTAAACTAATTAGTTAAATCTTATTTATTTAAGTATAACAATTATACTTATTGTAGGAAAGAATACTTATTCTGCATCATCGAACTTTCTTATGTGCGATCCTGTAGGCCCATTCTAAATTGGTAATGGACAACTCAATCTCATTGACTAATCCATAAGTCATTAGAGGTCTCTAGCAAGACATAATGATACCCAATTTGGAATGGAGGGTCGAATGGTGATTCAACAAAACCTTTCCGAGCAAACTGCGTACGATCCTCTACATTGATATCCCGTTTAGCATAAGGCATGGAACCATCATCCTTCTATAGTGAAACGTTTACTCAATCTCTTAGTGACACTGATTCTATTCGAGTAAATGATAACACTTACCATTTCTCGGGTGCGGCCATGCACTTCTCAGTTTACTATCAAGTGGCCAAGATATCATCTTTCATTTAAGAGAGACTTGTAGTCCCATCACTTTACCTACATGCCTTAGCGTGACTCATAGTGTACCCAATCATACCCCTACTTGGAAACCTGTTACGGCCCCATTAGGCGTATGTCAAAGCACACTACAATTCACCTAAGACTATGCAGTGATTTCTGGTCTAAGGATCCTCGTACGAGTACTAATCAAAAGAATCACTCATGATCTAAAAGTCCATGGAGTGTTTCTTTTGGCGGATTAATTTCATGAAATTAAATTTGCACAAGAATATTACTATCATTATATTAACTCATCTGATTATAACATCAATCAAAATGACAAATATCTATATAGCCCTTAAAAAGGGCACATACACCAACAATCTCCCACTTTCCCATTGAAGTGCCATGTCCTAAGCATTTTAAGACCAAGCTCTATTACATGTCTCTCAAACTTTGACTGTGGTAGAGCTTTTATGAGAGGATCTTTTATATTATCGTCTGACCCTATTTTGCACACTTTAACATCTCCTCGATCGATGATCTCTCAATTGAGGTGATAACGTCTGAGTATGTGTTTGGTCTTCTGGTGTGACTGGGGCTCATTTGCTTGTGCGATGGCCCCGTTATTATCACAGAAGAGGTCTATCGGATCTTGGATACTCGGTATCACTTCGATATCTGACACAAACTTCCTCAACCAAACAGCTTCTTTTGCAGTATCTCATGTAGCAATATACTCAGATTCTGTTGTAGAGTCGGCTGTGGTATCTTACTTCGAGCTTTTCCAACTCACCGCACTGCCATTCAGGCTAAAAACGTAGCCTGATTGTGACTTCATGTCGTCTTGATCAGTCTGGAAAGGAACATCGATTTGGATGCACCTCTGAAGCTTGCATACACGATTTGGATGTTTTTGATCGATGTATCCCTCGGGTTGTTTTATGTAAACATCCTCGAGTAGGTTTCTATTCAGGAAAGCCGTCTTAACATCCGTCTGCCATATTTCATAGTCATAATATGCACCTATGGCGAGCATAGTCCGAATGGACTTGAGCATCACGATAGGGGAGAAGGTTTCATCATAGTCTATACCATGAGTCTGTCTAAAACCTTTAGTCACTAGTCATGCCTTGAAGATCCCGCCAGGTTTTAACTTGAAAATCCATTTGCAATCGACAAGCTTTGCCTGAACATGAGGGTTAATCAAAATCCACACTTTATTGTCCCTCATGGATTGCATTTCAGATTCCATGGCTTGTAGCCATTTATCTGAATATGGACTTTCTAAAACCTGTTTGTAGGTTGTGGGCTCATCAGAGTCCACCAAGATCAAATCGTGATCGTCAGTCACGAGAAATCCGTATCTCTCGGGTTGGTGACGAGATCTACTAGATCTTCTAGGTTCTTGTGCTGTTGGCGCAAGTTGCTCATCTTCATGAGTTTCCATGTCAACTTCCACCTGAGTTTCTGTAGATGGTTCTACACTCTCTTGTGGGTCTTGAACCTCTTCGAGTTCTATTCTACTCCCACTGTCTTTCTTGTATAGAAAGTCTTTCTCTAAGAAAGTAGCTCCTTGAGCAACAAACACTTTGTTCTCATTCGGGAGGTAGAATTGATATCCTTTGGTTTCCTTAGGATACCCCACAAATAGGCATTTGTCAATTTTGGGTTCCAACTTATTACTTTGTAGATGCTTTACATGAGCTTGACAACCCCAAACTCGCAGATAGGACATATAGTGCTTTTGCCCCATCCATATCTCATATGGAGTCTTATCTACTGCTTTAGATGGAATACGATTCAATAAGTAGGCAGCAGAAAGGAGAGTATAACCCCAAAAGGATGTAGGGAGAGTTGTTTGGCCTATCATTGATCAAACCATATCCAATAGCCGATTTCTCCTTTTGGATACACCATTCCATTGAGGTGTCCCCGGTGGAGTCAGCTGTGAAACAATTCCACACTGTTTTAGATAGCCATCGAACTCATTACTAAGGTATTCACCTCCCCGATTGGAGCGAATAACCTTAATCCTTTTATCCAACTGATTCTCTACTTCGTTCTTAAACTCTTTGAACCTTTCAAAAGTTTCACTTTTATGCCTCATTAAGTAGACATAGCCATATCTACTATAGTCATCGATAAAAGTAACGAAGTATACGAACCCACCTTTGGCGTGTGTGCTCATTGGTCCACATACAGCCGTTGTATTAGAGCTAATAGCCCACTTGTTCTTTCACCTTTCTTGTTGAAAGGACTCTTTGTAAGAAAATCAAGGAATCTTTACAGAATCATCATATAATAATCATAATCTAACACTATAGATTTATTGAAGCAATCTGAGTTTAACGCCTAGCGCCTTTTCACAACACGGCTAACGACAACACCCTTTTTCTTTAAACCTATAGGCAGACTACTAATTCTAACCTTATTATTAATTAAATATCATCATACTGGCGACTTCCTAACAAAGGATCTAAACTATGAATTTACATGCTTACTTATCCTTTATTCTAACCATGAGGCTACTAGCCTCTAATTCTAATGAATATAATTCAAGAATGAAAAAGAAAACTTATTGGTTAGATGTACCAATATAATAAGAAAACCAAAAAAATCAGAACCTCCAAATATAAGCTTAAAATAACTCCGTTGGAGTAATATTATAACTTGAGAGAGAAAATATACACAGAGAGAGAGTTTTTACAAAAGAAAAAGAAAGAAGGAAATCTATCCGAGTCTGTCTAAACTAAAGAACTTCCTAGGCTATTTATAGAAAACAAAACCTAACTATTACGGACTTGAAAATTTCATTTTGAAGTCCATTACATTATGAACCTATGAGGTCACTGCATACATCAGCATCTACTTTTATAAAAGTATGTCTTTAAGTCGTCTCCAACTTTACTTTAAGTCATATTCATCTTTAAGTCTTCATCAATCTTCAGCTTTATGTCTGCTTTATATCTCCATCATTGCTTTATGTCCCGTCATATAATTTTGGCTTTTCCTTTGCTTTTAGCATCAGCTCCCTCCTTATTCAAGCCAGATATCAACTCTTCCAATTGTTCCTGCATGAATTCTTTATCCAGTTCTTCATTATCATAAGGGTCTTGTGATTCACCCCCTAAAACATTATCTTCGAAAGATGCTCCCATAGAAACATCAGATTTGGCATCACTTGTTGCATTATTTTTAAGATGCTTTTTTAATTCAGCTATATAAGCTTGGATTAAATCTTTTTGAGATATATTTTCATTTTGCAATCTGATCTTCATAGAGATGTGCTGGAATGGATCAATTTCTTTTTGACTATGAGTCTCTTTTTGCTGAATATAATTCTTGACTTGTTCTTGGATCGCTATAAGCGTTTCATTTCCATATAACTCATTAGTAGTGGGATCAATTTTCGCCATTTTATCCCAAAACCTCGTATAAGTAGTTTTCATGATACATGGTAATTTTTCATCAGTATAACTGATTTCTGCAGCCCATCTCCAAATCCACGGAATGGAGAATTCAATAAAGAACCACATATTAGCGGTTTCCTCATTACATCTATTAGATGCCACCAATTCAGATATTTTGGTTTGGGATTTTATCCAATTTCCATATGAGGAAAGAAATTTATCAGGAAGAATTGATTTAGATGGACCATATTGGTACCACCATTTTATAAACCAGTTAGGTATGGGATCATTATAAATGTTTCCACATACTTTGATAAACCATGAATGTTTCTTATGACCATTTTCATATAAGAAAATTTGATTATGGGCTTCTATATAATCCCAATAATTATACTTATAAGTAACCTTGGTGTCAGGAATTATAAATTCCTTATCTTTCATAGTTGATAAACCCCATTCTTCAATAGATATAAGCTTTTTTATGATAATTTTACTAAAATTATAAAGTTTACTACCCTGAGACGGGTAAAAATGTTTGATATCACAAGTACCTGAAACCTTTAAAATGGTCTCATCGTACATTCTGGGCTTATAGGCTCCGTGGGCATGTGTATAAATACCATAATTAGAAGATCCTGTCTCAAGGTATCTGCTGATTATAATCCATGGGTTTTTTTCCTTATTAGGATGAACTTTATAATGTGTAATATAATCTTCTATAAGAACAGATTCCACATATGATTTGGTTCCTGTGGAAGAAGAAGATTATTCTTTTTCCTGTTCCAGGAATTTTTGAAATTTATTATATAATATAGGGTTATTAGAAAAGTCGGCTATATTATCCGAATATAGGGTTTTATTACCCATCTGAGAGAGAAGATGTCTCCCTCTACCTCTGCCATTCATACCAGAATCACGTGAGGTATAACCCTTCCCTCTCCCTCTATAAGAGTCCCGTGCTATCATCCTGAAGAAATTCACGAGATAGAAAATCAGGGAGACTATTATCTTTCCCTTGTTTATAAACAATATCAAAATCAAAAGGGGCTAAATTAGCCTGCCATCTAACATACATTTGTTTAGATACATCATGTTTAAAATCTTTTTTAAAGATATATTTTGCCGCTTGGCAATCAGTTCTAATTATAAATTTCTGATTGTATAAATCATCCTGAAATTTTAAAACACATCTAACTATGGCAAGTATCTCTTTTTCCACTGTGGCATAATTTTTCTGACTATTAGTCCATTTTCCTGAATGATATCTGACTAATTTTTCCGTTTTATCATTAAAACAAATATGTTTTAATATACCTCCATATCCTATATCAGAGGCATCTGTCTCTACTATTTTAATCCATTGAGGATTTGCTAGTATTAAACATGGTAGTGATTTAACTTTTTCTTTAATTTTCTAGACTGTCCTAGTATGTTCATCTGTCCAGGGTTTAGGTTTATCTTTTAACCTGTCATATAAAATAGCTGTATCATAAGCTAAATTTTTATAATATGGAAGAATATAATTAAGACTTCCTAAAAACCTCTGTAATTGGGTTTTATCCTTAATTTCATCAGGAAATTTAGAAGCAAAATCTATACTTATATCTATAGGAATTATTTTTCCTTTTTCAATATTATGACCTAAAAATCTAATATTGGTTAGAAATAAAACCATTTTTGATTGCGATATCACAAATCCATTATTCTTTATAATTGCTTTAAAAATATTTAAATGTTGAAAATGAGATTGTATATCTTTAGAAAATACTAAGATATCATCAATATAAACAATTATAAAATTACTATAAGGAATAAAAACATCATTCATAATTTGCTGGAATTCAGAGGGTGCATTTTTTAATCCAAAAGGCATAACTTTCCGTTCATAATGTCTTATTGGAACATAAAAAGCTGTTTTATATTGGTCTGATTCTTTTATTTGAATATGCCAATATCTTGATTTTAAATCAAATTTAGAAAATATTAGTGCATCATATAATCTATCTAATAAATCCTTTTTATTAGGAATATGATGTCTTATCCATTTGAAGACTTTATTAAGAGGTTTATAATTTATAACCAATCTAGGTCTTCCTCTTTCTATTTCACCATGTTTATTAACATAGAATCCTGTGCATGACCAGGGTGATTAAGAACTTTGTATTAGTCCTTAGTCTAGTAACATATTTATTTCTTATTTACATAACTCTAAATATTCAGAGTTCATTTGACACGGCCTTGCCTTAGTCTTTATCATTGTTTTCTCATCAAAATCTTCCTCATAAGGAAGGCTAATAATATGTTTTTTCCTTGCCCAAAAAGCATTAGGATGTTCATTACAAATTTCAGTAGAGAAATTATCATATACTCCTTTTATTTTTTTCTTGCAATTTAAAATTATTTTTCAAATTGTCTTCTATAGAAAAATAATTAATTTCAAATTTTAAGAAATTTATTTGATTATGTTTCCTATTAATTAAATCTTTCAATTCATTTATAAATCTAGTATTTAGTTCAGGTATAAACTGAAAACTTACAATTTTCTTATCATAACTTCCTATAATCTTATTAGTATCAATATGTTTTATATCTTCTTTATAAAAGAAGTACCAAGTATTATTTGACTAGTAATATTCTTGCAATTTAAAATTATTTTCCTATAAACCAATCCCGGTGACATCGTTTTTCTGGCAAAGAAATTTTGGAAAAACCTAGATGCCAAAACCGTTTTGAAACTTTAAACCCCAATTGTGCCAAAAACATTTATGGGATAATAAGGAAACAAAACCCAAACAAAAATCAAGCAAAAAAACTGAAGTCCGTCTTCTCGCGGTTTTCCGACGAGATTCCGGCCGACCGGAACAATTCTGGCCGGTCGGCGGCACCCAGTCCGGCGGAGCTTCAAATGAATTTCCAAAACCAATTTTCATTCAGCCCCTTTCATGAAAATAAAATTTATTTTCTTTTTTCTTTTGGAATAAATTTCCAAACTTTAATTAAAATCAATTTTAATTAAAATCAAACCTTTTGCCTTTTAATCAAAATCAATTTTAATTTTAAACACTAAAATTAAGAGCCTAGCTTTGATGCCACTGTTGCTATCGTAGGCATGATTTTGAAAATTTTATGCAGCGGATTCATGCCAATTCAAAATTTAATTTTTAATAATCCTACGTTCAAAGCTTCTTAAGCTTACCCTCGTAGCGTAATTAGTTGCCACGTCTGGATCCTTATTTGATGTTGGTCCAAACCTTCTGCTCCGGTTACGTTTGTCACCACCAAAATCCTTCCTTGAAGGACTCTCTACTTTCAAGCACTGGAGTTGTTCGCAGATCCGGTGCTAGTCGTTTTTGCCTACAGAAAGAGTTTGAGATTTTGTGTATATTTTGCTTGTTCTGTTTTCTGATTGAAATCATCTTCCTACTAAAATAATATTCCTAGGATATTTGTGCAGTTAAAATTTCCAAAATCAGTATTGTAATCAATCAATTATTACATTACTGATTTAATCAGATTCCAAATCAGTATTAATACCAAATATTATTTTACTAATTCCAAATCAGTATTAAATAATATTTACTGATTTCAAATCAGTATTAAATAATACCTTAATGATTTGGGTTATATACCAAGCCCATGGATCAACCCATGACCCATGGATCAGGCAGACGGGTCAAGAACTTCAATTGTAATCAAGTCCCTTGATTTATCAGCCCATCCTAATTGTTCCCAAGTAATTAATTAACTCTTAATTAATACCACGAAACTTTTTCAATAATATTTAATTAAACCATTTCATTAAATCTTATTTATTTAAGTATAACAATTATACTTATTGTAAGCAAGAATACTTATTCTGCATCATCGAACTTTCTTATGTTCGATCCTGTAGGCCCATTCTAAATTGGTAATGGACAATTCAATCTCATTGATTAATCCATAAGTCATTAGAGGTCTATAGCAAGACATAATTGTTGGAGTTGAATACATAAGCTATGGTTGTATTGTACTTTTTCCCAGTAACGTATCAATTTATGTTTTGATTATATCTTGTTGTGCATGATATGTCCATTTATATTATGTAAGTAGATGATGAAATATCTTGTGTGACACAGTAGATCTCATCATTGGTTGAAAGACATAATATATAAATGAGGTTTGTAACTGAGACAGCTTTGGACAAACTGTCTGTTTAGGTTATTATATGATTCAGATAATTAGTTTGTCTAAACTAATTAAATGATATAGATATGTTTGGGGCGTATTAAACTTGACCATTAGGAATGTTTTGTCTTGTACTGATTTAATAGACAAATCGTTTTTGGTATTCTATCTCTTAATCCCTAGACTCGAGCGGGCACGAGGATTAGACATAGTGTACTTTGATCTGCCAATAGGTGAGGTCAATTGTTGCCAATAGTCTCAGTAGGTTGGGTGTGCGTGTTTAGTTGCTTGGTGTGCTACTGCTTATCAAAAGGAAACCATGTACCGGTGCGTTCGGGGTGATGGTGAACCCGAGATGAGCTCGTAATGTTTATTATACTAAACCCGACCAGTGGACTTATGTCCGGTATAGTAAAAAGGTCGAGTGGTACTAATCTCGGAATTAAAGAGGTTAATAAATTAATTTATCAGTAAATTAATATATTAACGAGTACTATATCTTTGATGTGGGGAGATTATGAATATAAATTAATTAAGTTGTTTCGAAAGTAATTCTGGTGTAGGATGGTAGTGCCATAATTAATCCGTTAGTGGTACGATTAATTATGTATTGGGTTGTTGACAAAGGTAGATTTAATTAATTAAGTAATTAATTAATCATTGTGTCAGTTGGTTGTGAATCGTACCAGGAACTGGTTTGGGATAAGTGAATCCCTGTGTCAGTTGGTTGTTAATCATACCAGGAACTAGTTTGGGATAAGTGGATCCCTTTATCAGTTGGATGTGTATCAGTCCAGGAACAGGATTGAAGGAAACAAAATCCCAGTATGAAGGCCAATCTTAAACCAACTTGGGGTCTCTCTTGTAACTCTATCTATAGACAAGGGGTTAGCTATTCAAGACATACAATTCATAAGTTTTCAAGACAAAGAAACTATGGCTTGTATCAAAAACTAATATCCACAGTTGACATATCATTTTGTTTCGGTATAAATTTGTTCCTTTATATTATAGAACTAGATAACTGGGTGTGGACAGACACAGTAGATACCGTTATTACTTAAAGTATTGATATATAAAAAGTATGTTCGTAACCGAGATAGTCTGAACATACTATCGGTATAGGTTATTGTGTGGTTTGGAAATTAGTTTATCTAAACTAGTTTAAATCACACGGATATGCCCGGGGCATATTGAGCACGACCAGTTTGGATAGAATTGACTTGTACTGATCGGCGTAGTCAATTCGGTCATAGTATTCTGTCTCTCAATCCCGAGATTGGGACGGGCACGAGAGTTGAATATTGTATGCTTTGATTTGCCAAAGAGTGCGGTCGATTGAGGCCTATACCTCGGTAGGTTGGGTATGCGGTGTTTAGCTTCTTGCGTGCCGTTGCTAGTCGGAGGAATCCAAGTACCGGTTCGCCGGGTTGATGGTGCTCCCGAGATGAGCTCGTAAAGTATATTATACTAAACCCGGCCGGTGAACTTTATGTTCGGTATAATAAAAGGACGAGTGGTACTAATCTTGGAAACCAAGAAGTCGGTGAATTAATTTGTCAGTAAATTGATAAATCGACGAGCACTAGATCTTTAATGTGGGGAGATAGAATTAAATATAATGGCGCGATGTAAAATCGTTTTCGAGCGGTAGTTCCTTAATTGGTCCGTTAGTGGTATGACCGATTATGCATTTGACTAATCGATAAGGTAAATTAATTAATCCAAAAGGTTTAATTAATATTTAATCGACAAAGTGAATTTAGAAATTAATTCTATTTGAATTAATTAATTCTAAGGGTTCGATTAAATTAAATTAACAAAGTGGGTTGAATAAATTAATTTAAATGGGTCGATTGGAGTTGATTAGTCGGGAAGACTTAGCGGTCAACGAAAGTCAAATTTTAAGGCCTAACTCGAGAGCCTATTAGGTCTCCTTAGAAGCTCCTTATAAATACAACTTATTGGGCAAGTCAAGACATAAGAAACTTGACACCCAAGAAAAGGGTAGTGAGAGAAAGTTTAGCTTAGAGTGAGAAGTTCATCTTCCTCGTCGAAACTTCTTCTTGAAGTTAGCTAAGAAAGCCTTCTTCTTCGCGAAAAACTCTAGCCTAAGTCCCGGTTTTTATTCCTGTCGCCCGCTACTGTTTATTCTTCTCAGCGCTGCCACTGATCTTCTTGCTGGCGCAATTTTCCGGCGACTGAACTCTGGGCTTGCGTGCTGATCCACTGCTGCAGAGTTGATCTCTGTTATTCAGGTGATCCGCTGCAGTTGATGTACAGATCGCGGCGGGCTTTGGGTTATATCAAAGGGTCTTATTCAGGGTTTTCAAAAGGCAGCAGATTTTCGGCATTTTTGGGACTAGTTTGGGCTGTTTGAGTTTTTCTTGCAAAGCAAGTTTCTTGGGTTTTGATCGTATTGTCGTGGGTAACTCCGTAGACAATAGTCCACACTATTTCGAAGTTTGTATCGGAGTAATTCTTCGGATTTCTTTTGGAATCGCAACAAAGATTTGGTTTTTCTTTAGGCAAGGGACTTCGCTTCAAAAGGTAGTATCTTTAAACATTCTGATTTAATTAAAGATTGAATCTTTTGTGTCCCGATTAATAAATTAAATAAGTATAAGCCTAGATCCGTACATGGGTAAACTAATTTGAGCCTGAGCTTGGTCGAAAGCTTCCGATTCTATAATGCATTGCACGAAAGTGAGGTTTTCGATTTAGCCCGGGCTTGTTCAGTTTTCCTTCAGAACCATCATCCTTATATAGCTAAACATTTACTTGATCTCTTAGTGACACTGATTCTATTCGAGCAAATGATAACACTTACCATTTCTCAGGCACGGCCATGCACTTCTCAGTTCACTATCAAGTGGCTAAGATATCATCTCTCATTTAAGAGAGACTTGTAGTCCCATCACTTCACCTACACAACTTAGCGTGACTCATAGTGTACCCAATCATACCCGTACTTGGCAACCTGTTACGACACCATTAGGCGTATGTCAAAGCACACTACAATTCACCCAAGACTATGTAGTGATTTCTGGTATAAGGATCCTCGTACGAGTACTACTGAAAAGAATCACTCATGATCTAATCAGTCCATGAAGTGTTTCTTTTGGTGGATCGATTTCATGAAATTAAATATGCACAAGAATATTACTATCATGAAATTAACTCATCTAATTATAACATCAATCAAAATGACAAATATCTATATAGCCCTTAAAAAGGGCACATACACCAACACTAGACTAAGTGAATCATATAGATATGCCCGGGGCATATTGAGCATGACCATTGAAATTTGAATTAAATTGTACTGATCGTTAGTAGTTCAATTAAATCTTGTATTTTATCTCTTAATCCCTAGACTTGAACAGGCATGAGGATTAGACATAATGTACATTGATCTGCCAAATAGTGAGGTCACTTGAGGTCAATAGTATCATTAGGTTGGGTGCGCACGTTTGATTGCCTGGTGTGCTGTTGTTTGTTCGAAACGAAACCACATACTGTTGCGTCCAGGTTGATGGTGCTCCCGAGATAAGCTCGAATGTTTATTGTACTAAACCTGGCCAGTGGACTTATGTCAAGTGTAGTAAAACGGTTGAGTGGTACTATTCTTAGATAATAAGAAGTCGATTAATTAATTTATCAGTAAATCAATAAATTGCCGAGCACTATATCTTTGATGTGGGGAGATTAAAGAATAATTAATTTAATTTAACTTGTTCCAGAAGCAATTCTGGTGTAGGATGGTAGTGCCATAACTAATCCGTTAGTGGTACGATTAATTATGTATTGGGTTAATTGATAAAATATAATTAATTAATTAATTAATTCCAACGATCAATTAGTGAATTGACAAGGTAGAATTATTTATTTAATTAATTAAGTCTTAAGGTTCAATTAGAATTAGGAAATTCAAGATATTAGAAAATCTAATTGGATTTGGAATCTAATTAAATTTGGTAACTGTTTGGATTTGGAAACTAATTAAAACCAAAACCCATTAGGAAGACCAATCCTAAACCAACTTGGGGTCTCTCTTGTAACTCTATAAAAAGACATAGAGGGTCAACGACACAACACACAATTCATAAGTTTCAGTTTTCAAGAAACTACATAGAGAAAGCAAGAGAGAGAAAATAGAGAAAAGCTTGGTTTGCTATTCTTGTTGGGTTTCTCTTTGGCGTAAGTCGGGAAGAACTTGGCAACGGCGGCGGAAGTACTTTCGGCACCTCTCTCAGCGGCGCGTGGAAAGCTTCTTGGTAGCGCGCGAAGGCGGAATGTGGAGGGCTAGCGGAGGCAGTGCAGGATCTGGGAAACCAGACGGGTTTTTCGAGACAGTTTTTGCATAGATAATTGTTGTGTTGACCCTGCTCACACAATTTCTAGATGAGTCTTGACTCATACAAGAGATTTTCTTGAGGACACGCTTCAAAGGTCAATTATTATACTTTCGCTTTAATTAAGAATTCTATTTGTTGTGTGACAAATCGAATAAGGTAGAACTAAGATCCTGTGCAATGGTGTTTCAAAAGGGTTTAAATAGTATTGCACTAGTGTCCGGGCTTGTGATTGATTTCTGATTCTTGAATGCAATGGACTGAAGGAAACATATCTAGCCTGAGCTAAATCGAAAATCTCACTTTCGTGCTATGCATTCCAGAATCGGAGACTTTCGATTCAGTTCAGGCTTAAAATCATTACCCCTGAATGGATCTAGGCTTATACTATTTCAATTTATTAAATCAACACGCAAAAATCGAATCTTTAATTTAAGCAGAAGGATTAAAGATTATACCTTTGAAGCGTGCCCCTCGCAATAAGAAAACCCAAAGCCGGAAAACTACGAATACCACCAAAAGTCCCGAGAATGACTCCTATAAATCAGAAATTGGGTGGGCGATTAGCTACGGAGTGACTAATAGCACAATTGAAGAAATATGAAAGAAACCCGATCGAAAACTCAAGATCTGTCGAAACAGATCGTGCCTGGAAGGACCTGCCATAAAAACCGCTCCTAGCACTAAAGGCAGTCGGACGCCGCCGCTGACCATGCCAGAAAGCACACCAACAACCGTGACCTCCGGTCACAATCTAGACAGGATCTCGACGGATCGAAGATCAAGAAGATCCTGATCGACGCTGGAATCCCGAACCAAGCACATCAGAAGTTGAAAGGTCGCCGGCGATAAAACAGACCAACTTCGGGAATGGCGGGCGGTAACAAACAGGTGAGAAATTTGACAAAAACGGGCATAATCCGGGATATTTTTCAAAGAAGAAATATCCTAAGCTGATTTCGAGAAAGAACTCAATAAAGAATAAGAAGTTCTCTCTCTATGCTACACTTTCTCACTCTAGGCAACTTAGCCACCAAGGTTTCTTAATGTCTTAAGTGCCTAACATTAGCTATTTATAGGGAGTTTCAAGGGAGACCTAGTGAGTTTTTGAGTTGGGCCTTAGTGTTGGACTTCCGTTGACCCCTAAGTCTTCCCTAGACTAATTAACTCTAATCGAGCATTTCGAATTAATTTCTTAACCCACTTCGTTAATTAAAATTAATCGAGCCCTTAGGATTATTTCGTATAACCCACTTAGTCAATTAAATATGAATTAAACCTTTAGGATCAATTAATTCACTTTGTCAATTAGTCAAATGCATAATTAGTCGTACCACTAACGAACCAATTATGAAACTACCACTCAAAAATGAATTTAATTCGCGTTCACTTTATTATTCTTCTACTTCCCACATCAAATATCTAGTGCTCGTCGATTCATAAATTTACTGACAAATTAATTCATTGACTTCTTGGTATCCGAGATTAGTACCACTCGACTTTCTTATTATACCAGAAATAAAGTGTTAGTTTTGAATACAGAAAAGCTATGGCTTGTATCAAAAACTAATATCCACAGATGACATATCATTTTGTTTCAGTATAAATCTGTTCCTTTATATCATAGAACTAGATAGTCGACAAACACAGTAGATACCGTTATTGGTTAAAGTATTGATATATAAAAAGTATGCTCGTAACCGAGATAGTCTGAACATACTATCGGTATAGGTTATTGTGTGGTTTGGAAATTGGTTTATCTAGACTAGTTTAAATCACACAGATATGCCCGGGGCATATTGAGCACGACCAGTTTGGATAGAATTGACTTGTACTGATCGGCGTAGTCAATTCGGTCCTAGTATTCCGTCTCTCAATCCCGAGATTGGGACGGGCGTGAGGGTTGGGTGTCGTATGCTTTGATTTGCCAAAGAGTGAGGTCAATTGAGGCCAATACCTCGGTAAGTTGGGTATGCGGTGTTTAGCTTCTTGCGTGCTGTTGCTAGTCGGAGGAATCCACGTACCGGTTCGCCGGGTTGATGGTGCTCCCGAGATGAGCTCGTAAGGTTATTATACTAAACCTTGCCAGTGAACTTTATGTTCGGTATAATAAAAGGTCGAGTGGTACTAATCTCGGAAACCAAGAAGTCGATGAATTAAAATGTCAGTAAATTGATAAATCGACGAGCACTAGATCTTTAATGTGGGGAGATAGAAGAAATAATAATGGTGCGATGTAAAGTCGTTTTCGAGCGGTAGTTCCATAATTGGTCCGTTAGTGGTACGACCGATTATGCATTTGACTAATCGACAAGGTAAATTAATTAATCCGAAAGGTTTAATTAATATTTAATCGACGAAGTGAATTTAGAAATTAATTCTATTTTGAATTAATTAATTCTAAGGGTTCGATTAAATTAAATTAACAAAGTGGATTAAATAAATTAATTTAAAAGGGTCGATTGGAGTTGATTAGTCGGGAAGACTTAGCGGTCAACGAAAGTCAAATTTTAAGGCCTAACTCGAGAGCCCATTAGGTCTCCTTAGAAGCTCCTATAAATACAACATAATAGGCAAGAAAACCCTAAGAAGAAACTTGGCAGCCAAGTTAGGCTAGAAAGAGAAAGTTTGGTCTAGAGAGAGAACGTGTCTTCCTCGTCAAGTTTTCTCTCGAAGTCGACCAAGATAGCTTTCTTCTTTGTCAAGGAACTCAGCCCATTGGTTTTCGAGAGCAGCCCAATCTTTATTAATCATAGCCGCCGGTCTTCTTCAAAGGTGAAGTTTTTTTTTTCACCGGATTTTAGAGCAGTACGGTAGTTCTGCTGTAGCGTTTTTCCTGCAGATTCTCGGTGCAGATTTCCGGCGACTGTTTGCTTTCCCAGGGGGCTGAGCCGGCAGCAGCTGTGTTGATCTCTTGGAAACTTGGTGATCCACAGCTGTAGCTGTACAGATCGCAACTGGGTTGGGCGAATTAGTTGTCCGAAATTCAGATTGAAGTAGATAGGCTGGCGGCTGTGTTCTTGTATGCTCCGGGCAGCTTTAATTTTGAAAGAAAAATTTCTGGGCAGCTTCAATTTTGTAAAAAAAATTCTGGGCAGCTTATTTTTCATAAAAAAATTCTGGGCAGCTTATTTTTGAGTTTCTTGATAAGCAAGTTTCTTGGGTTTTCAATCGGATTGCCGAGGGTAGCTCCGTAGACGATAGCCCACACTATCTCGGAGTTGGTATTGGAGAATTCTTCGGATTTCTTGTGGAAATTGCGCTAAAAGAAGTGGGTTTTCTTTAGGCGAGGGACTTCGCTACAAAAGGTATAATCTTTAAGTTCCGCTTTAATTAAAGATTTAATTTTTGTGTCCCGATTAATAAATTAAATAAGTATAAGCCTAGATCCGTTCATGGGTAAACTAATTTGAGCCTGAGCTTGGTCGAAAGCTTCCGATTCTGGAATGCATATCACGAAAGTGAGGCTTTCGATTTAGCCCGGGCTTGTTCAGTTTTCCTTCATAAAGTCCACTGGCTAGATTTAGTATAATAAACCTTTCGAGCTCATCTCGGAAGCACCATCAACCCGGTGAACCGGTACACAGATTCCTTCGATTAGCAATGGCACGGCACACAAAGAAGCCAAACACTGCATACCTAACTTACCGAGATTTAGGCCTCAATTGACCGCACCATTTTAAAAATCAAAGCATATGATATCTAACTCTCATGCCCGCTCTAATATAGGGATTAAGAGATTAGAATACTAGGATCGAATTAACTATGCCGATCAGTATAAGTTAATTCAATCTCGAACAGGTAGTGCTTAATATGCCCCACCGTATGATTTAATTAATCTAGACAAACTAATTTTAAAATCACACGATAACCTATACCAATAGTACGTTCAAACTATCTCAGTGACGAGCATCTGTTTATATATCATTACTTTAACCAATAACGAGATTTACTGTGCTTTTCTACACCTCGTTATCTAGTTCTATGATATAAAGGAACAAATTTAATACTGAAACAAAACGATATGTCAATTGGGTATTAGTTTTTCATACAAGCAATAGTTTTTCAGTATTCAAAACTAACTGTGGCAGCACTTTAAATTTTGCAACTAGCTTCCACCGATAACCTATTCCTTCTAGAAGGGGCTAGTTCGATGGGTTCTCTTTTTACAAGACTCCAAAGCAAAACTAGAAAACTATAAAAACACAACTAGTAATCAAATGACTAGTCTAACTGAAAGTAAAAATCCAAAACAAACAAAGGTGACAAAAAAAGTAGCTATAAGTATTGATGTTTATTAAGTCACACAAAAGCAAAACAAAACTAAAGCAAGCAGGTACTCTCTTTAGCCAAACTCTGATCTCTCAAGAACACGAGCTCAACCACCGGGGAGAGGAAAGAGTTTATACACACACTGGGCAATATAACCTATGGATAATTTTCACCCTTACTCCATTTGTGCTTACAAAAGGTGTGACCACTCCTATCTCCGAATTCCGTTTGTTTCCCTACAAAACTTTAGAGCATGTTAACTTTTGTTAACTTTTGGCTTGTATTTTTCTCACTCAGCCAGACTTTTGTAGAAGAGCTATTCTTTTTACAGGCTTTGTCAAAACCTTAAGGATGGCTCTTTGGCTATTGCCTATTCTCACTATTTTTAGACTTTTTTCGAGAGTTTAGAACTGCTTACTAACTGCGAGGGGGAATTCAACCTCAAGTACACAACAAGAGGACAAGGTAATCTAGATTCAAGTATTCTCAAGAAAACCACTACTTAACTTTAAAGAACACTCACTAACCTTAGAGTTGTCAAACTCCATGATCCTCTTGCACCGATTTGTGAAAATAAATTTTCACCTCAGCAAGTTCCAAAATCGTACTACCTGTCAGAAAAATTCAAAGATAGATCAAATAGAAAAAAAAAAAAACCTTGATACCAGTAAGAAAACACACACAAATTTCGAAAACCACAAAAACTCACACAGGGGTTGATGTTAATCTAAGGTATGAATTCACATGAATTGTAGAATCGTCCTCGATTGATCTTTTGAGCAAAACAACTAGCTCAAGTGGATTCAACAATATTGAGTATTAATGAAATCAACACCTTTGAATCACACTATATTGAAAGATGTCTTGAAATCTTCCAAGCAAAAACAACCCAAACCAAAATAGACCCAACAACAATAGGATGAAACCTATCACCTTTGAATCAAAAAATGATAGTTTCAAAATTACTATTCCCAACCCATCTAATTTTCAAACCTAACAACACTAAGATAAACCTAACACCTTTGCATTATGAAATGAATTAGAAAAGAAGAGTAAAAGGTGCCACAACTAAAAGGAAGAGTTTTAGTTGATAAGCCAAATAAGTTTTGCAAGCATACTTGCAAGACTAAAACTAGCTCATTAAGAAACTAGCAAAGAAAGGAAAATTCCTTAAAGTTTATAACATCAAATATTTTATTCTAATAGTTAACCAAGGCCCCTACTTATAGAGTTTCAAGAGGGACCAAGATTGAAAACTACAAAAGGATTAAAATAGCAATTCTGAACCTTCTAGTCAATACTAGCATTAACACTTCTCTTTGACAAAGAAAAAGCTCTTTGACCAAGAAAAGCTCTTTGACCTAGAATACTCTTGCACTTAATTCTAATATTCTAAATACTAAAAAAATGCAGAAAACAACTTGAAAATATAATCAAAATGCTGTTGAAATTCGTCCATAAATGAGACATTCCAACTCCCTCATTTAATGCATGTTGTGAGACAAATTGCCTGACATGGGCATGTCGGGAGAAATATTCACTTCTGTCTTAGGATGAATTTCCTGACATTGGCATGTCGGGGAAAATATTCACTTCTATTTTGGGGACAAATTTCCTGATATGGGCATGTCGGGAGAATATTCACTTCTGGAATCTTTACGAAAAAATATTCTGCACACCATTTGGATCAAGATCCAAAACTTACAAAATGTTGTAATTTTTTGCATGAATTGAGGTAGCCTTTGGATCCTCTTTTGAATGGACTTCAAGAATCAAAATGTTCAAGGCTTCTTTTATCCTTTTCTTTCTCAAACGTGTCATTGGGCCCGTCATCCCTTCAAGTGGATTTGGTGGAATGATATGTATAGAATTATTTGGAGTTGAGGGTGGTTCGGCCATGCTTTCGTCATCATCATCTTTGACATATTTAGTATTACTTCCTTGGAACTCATCATCCCCTATCCCTTGAAAAGGATTTGTCCTCAAATCCATTGGATCTACATCAAAATCAGAAGGAGATAAGTAAAAAATATTAAAATTAGCACTTATACCATAGTCTCCAGGAAGATCAAGCTTGTAAGCATTATCGTTGACTCTTGCCAAAACTTGAAATGACCCATCACCACGGGGGTGTAACTTAGTTCTCCTTGAGGATGGAAACCTCTCTTTCCTCACTTGTACCCAAACCCAATCACTGGGTTCAAACACAATTTTTTTACGGCCCTTATTGCATTCTTTGCATATTGCTCATTTTTCTTCTCAATGTTTGCACGAGCTTGCTCATGCAATTTCTTCACGGTTTAGCTTTCTTCTTGCCATCCAAACTCACTTGATCCTGCAAAGGTAAAGGAGATAAGCCTAAAGAAGTTAGAGGATTGAAACCATAAATCAACTCAAAAAGAGAAAAATTAGTAGAAGTGTGTAGTGTGCGATAGTATGAAAATTCAGAAATTGGCAAACACTCCTCCCAACTTTTCAAATTCTTTTTAATTATGGTCCTTAACAAAACACCCAAAGTCCTATTTGTTACTTCCTTTTGGCCATCTGTTTTTGGGTGACTTGTAGTTGAAAACAAAAGTTTTGTTCCCAATTTTCCCCAAAGAGTTTCCCAGAAATAACTCAAAAACTTTACATCCCTATCGGACACAATAGTCCTAGGAACACCATGTAGACGAAAAATTTCTTTGAAGAATAGATCAGCCACATGTTTTACATTGTCGGCTTTCCTACAAGCAATAAAGTGAGCCATTTTGGAGAATCTGTCAACAACAAAAAAAATAGAGTTCATGCCTCTTTGAGATCTTGGTAAACTAAGAACAAAGTCCATAGAATTGTCAGTTAATGGTGATTGAGGAACATGGAGTGGAGTATACAATCTATGAGAAAGAGACTTAGATTTAGCTTTCTTGTAGTCAAGACATGTAGCACAAATTTTCTCAACATCTTTTTTCATGTTTGGCAAATAAAAGTGTTCATTCAAAATATCAAAAGTTTTTAAAACACCAAAATGTCCCATTAAACCTCCACAATGAGATTCACGAACCAAAAACTCTCTAATTGAACAAGAAGGAATACATAATTTGTTTTCTTAAAACAAGAACCGTTCACATTGATAAAACTTATTGAAAGCACCCTTTTCATATGCATTAAATATGTCAGCAAAATCATGATCCTTGGCATACAACTCCTTAATATACTCAAATCCCATGATTGTAACATTAACAGTAGTAATCAAGACATACCTTTGAGAGAGTGCATTAGCCACAATGTTCTCTTTACCTTTTTTTTACTTTACCACATATAGGAAAGTTTCAATGAATGAGATCCATTTTGCATGCCTCTTGTGCAAATTCTTTTATCCTTCGAGATACTTGATGGATTCATGATTGTGTGAATCACAAACTCTCTTGGCATAAGGTAGTGCTGCCAAGTTTCCAATGCTCTCACCACTGCATAGAGCTCTTTGTCATATGTTGGGTAGTTCAATGTTGCTCCATTCAGCTTCTCACTATCTTGAAGCAACACAACACCTATTCCAATTCCTGAAGCATCATATTCAACTTCAAAAGTGTTGGAGAAATTAGGCACAGCTAAAACAGGTGCATTAGTCAAATCATGCTTCAATTGATCAAATGCCTTTTGTTGAGAATCTCCCTACTAAACTTAACATTTTTTCTTTACCAACTCATTTAGTGGAGCTTCCTTTGTTGAGAAATCTTTGACAAATCTCCTATAGAAACTTGCAAGTCCATGGAAAGATCTCACCTTAGTCACATTTGTGGGAATTGGCCAATCAAGAATTTTTGCCACCTTTGCTTCATCAACTCTCAAACCATTAGAACTCACAACATAGCCAAGAAAAACAACTTCTTCAACACAAAAAGTACACTTTTTAAAATTTGCAAACAATTTTTCTTCACACAAAGTAGTAAGAACAAGCTTAATATGTTCAATATGTTCTCCTATGTTCTTACTATAGATCAAGATATCATCAAAATAGGCAACTACAAACTTTCCAATGAAACATCTCAAAACATGATTCATTAGCCTCATAAATGTACTAGGGCATTAGTTAAACCAAAAGGCATAACAAACCACTCATAAAGACCAAATTTTGTTTTGAAAGCCGTTTTCCATTCATCTCCCTCTTTGATTCTTATTTGATGATAACCAGATTTCAAATCAATTTTTGTGAAAAATTTTGCATCAAACAATTCATCAAGCATATCGTCTAATCTTGGAATGGGGTGACGATATTAATGGTGATTTTGTTCACAGCCCTACAATCAATGCACATACGCCATGTACCATTTTTTTTTGGAACTAAAATGACAAGAACAGCACAAGGGCTAAGAGACTCACAAATATATCCCATGCTTAGCAATTCTTCAACTTACCTTTAAAGTTCTTTTGTTTCTTCCCAATTTGCACGATAGGCTGGCCTGTTTGAAATGGAAGCTCAGGGTAGAAAGTCAATTTGATGGTCGATTCCTCAAATTGGAGGTAACCCCTTAGGCACTTCCTCGGGTAGCACATCTGCAAATTTATTCAAAACAGCCACAATTTCTAAAGGTAAATTGTTAGGAATCTCATCAAGAACAAGATATTCTTTATGGAACAGGAGCATAAAAATGGGCTGGTGAGAATTGAGTGCTCTATCTACATCTATTATGCTCGCAAAAAAGGAACCTTTTGTCCCACTTGCTTTTGGTTTTTCCCTCTCACTCACTTTGCTTTTGCCTTTCCATCTCTTGTTTTTTTTCACTCACTTTGCTTTTAGCACTCACATCTCTTGCTTTTGCACACTCTTTTGGTTTTTTCAACTCACTCTCCTCTTTTAGCCTTTTCTCTCTCATTCACATTTGTTCTTTGTGCACTTGTTGAGGAGAAAGTGCAACAAGAGTAAAAGCTTTACGATTATGAACAATATGATACTTGTTAGACTTTCCCTCATGATTAGCATCATGATCAAACTCCCATGGTTGGCCAAGAAGAATATGGCCAGCTTGCATTAGTACTACATCACACAAAACTTCTTGCTCATATTTCCCAATTGAAAATTTTACCTTTGCTTGTCGATTCACCCTTAGCTCTCCATTATCATTGAGCCATTACAAACGGTAAGGATTGGGATGAGCAGTCATGGATAGACCCAATTTTTCTACAATATAAGAGCTAACACAATTAGTACAACTCCCAATATCAATGATTAGCATGTATACCTTATCTTGTACTTTGCATCTTGTGTGAAAGATAGTACTCCTTTACTCTTCATTATAAGATCCAACTTGAGTATTTAATACTCTCAAAGTGACCAAAACCTCATCACCACTTGTTTTAAATTGTTCACCTTTATCTTCAACATCTGGATCCTCCTCATCTTTTTTTCCTTCACTTTGGCTCAAACAAGAACCATCTTCTCGCATTACCATAGTCCTTGATTTAGGACATTAGGAAGCTATATGGCCCTTTCCCAAACACTTAAAACAAGTGAGTTTAGAAGTAGAAGAAGAATTTTTACTTGATTCACCCTTTTCAAACATTTTAAAATCATGCTTCTTTGGTTCATCTTTCCTTTTACCAAAATCCCTTTTGTTCCCATTATTGTTTTTCCAAGAGGATTTGTTTGAAAGAAACTCATATGAACCACTCTTTATTTTAAATTGCCTTTCCACCTTTTCTGCCACATGCATCATTTCTTTCAAATACAAGTAATGTTGTAATTTAACAACATCAGCAATCTCTCTTCTTAAACCACCCAAAAACCGTGCCATAGTAGCTTCGGGATCTTCCTCAATGCTTGCTCTTGTCATGGCTAAATCCATCTCTTGGTAATATTCTGCCATGGTCTTTGCTCCTTGTGTGATACTATGCAACTTGTTGTAAAGATCTCTATAGTAATGATGGGGAATGAAGCGTTTCCTCCAAACAACCTTCATGTCTTCCCAAGTTGCAATTGGCCTCTCTCTATTCCTTCTTCTAGAAACAATCAATCGATCCCACCATGTTAGTGCATAACCATGAAATTCAAGGGAAGCAATTTTTACCTTTTTTCTTCCTAATAATTGTGGATAAAAAAGATCTTTTCCACCTTCATTTCCCAAGAAAAATATGCATTGGGATCTCATTTTCCATCAAATTCAGAAATCTTCATTTTGAGACCATTAAGGTTGCTATCAACTCCAAATCCACTCCTTCTCCTCCCAGTCCCTCGGGATACTTTAGACATTTCTTACTTGGACCTCCTATCATCTTTCTCGTCATCTTATTGACTTCCTTGCCTTTCTTCTCTTTGCTGAAAAGCAAGTTCTAGTTGGTCCATTTGGGTGGTGACCCTATTAATGATTTGTTCCAATCGCCTTGTGGTATGTTCCCTCCATGCTTTTTGTTTAGCTTCATGAGTTCGGCCATAGAGAGAGAAAAATACATGACAAATAAAGTCCTATTTGGAAGGAAAAACTCCATCTATCCAAGTTGAATTATGATAAACTTACAAAACCTTCTAGACTAAGAAAAGTAAATCACTATCCTAATAGAAAGAGACTTGTTTAGTCTCAGATAGGCTTATGGAATGGCTAGGCTTTGTAGTTAAGCCTTTAACTTCTTAACCTAATCTTAAACCTTTATTATGGGCTTCTGTCCACATCTATATTGTATCTGCAAGTTCATTATCGAACAATCTCATGACGTTAATAGGCTTGGACCTCATGGATGTTATATGGGCTTGAGCCTGTTGTTGGGCTTCTTCAATCACAAGCTGCAATGCTTCTTGCACCTTCTTTGTCCTATTTCTCATCATAGACCCAAAATATCAAATAGTGGATCTTATTTGAAGACGTTCGGATCCCCCTGGGGTTTCCCTGAAGCTATTGGCGCATTTTTGCCTCTTCCCTGAACTTCCTGCACCAATTCTTCTGGAATGGAAGAAGAGCTAGCTGGCTCTTCTTCTGGCGGAGGTTGGTGTATCCTAATGTCTACATCACTTAAGGAGACTGATATATGTTTGGTTACAGCTATGGAAGCCCAAAGAATTAAGGTTCAAGGCCATATTGAAGTTTTCTAGAAAATCTACAAATTACTTACAAGATAAGCCAACAAGAGGAAGAGAGAGAAGAAAGGGTGTGTTGATTTAAGGAATGTGCGGTTGGATTTTCCTATTTTTGTTAATTTTATATTTTGTTTTAGTTGATTGTGATAAATAAAGACTAATTATTGTAGGATTTAACAAGATTGATTCATACCATGTTCAGAAAGATAGTTTAAGGAAATTTCAAGATTAGGAAACTAACCTTTTAAAAGCTTTTTCCTGATCTTGCAAAGGAGATTGCTTCCTTATTTTTCATCTTATGGCCGGCCACCTGATGCAATGGATTTAGTATCATTTATCGCTCAATATAATCAATTTATAAAACGAATACCACAAATAAAAGTAGTATACGGGTCGATCCACATGGAACCAAGGGTAGAATTCTGCTACTAAGTTAGAAAAATACAGTAAAATGGAATAGGTATCTCAACAGTAAATAAAGCAGTGAAAATATTAACAATGATGAGGGGATATGTAAAGAACAATGAAATAAAGGATGAGAGTTGGGATTTTTTCTTCCCTATAAAAATAAAGGCTCTAATTATGGTGTGTAGTTGACAAGATATATTAAAGCTTCCCAGCAGTGAGGATCAAGAATGTGATGAAGAGTACCCAGTTCTGACTCAACTAAAACAACACAAGTCTCACTTACTCCACGATCGCTCTTCCAATCGACTATGTAGTCCCCGATCGCTCTTGTGTACAGCCTAGCACCAGTCTAACCAACCCAGGGGACTGAACCTCCTCACCACACATATATTATACCAGAACATAAATGAACAGAGTATATAGTTGCTAAAATATCATCAATTAAGATCTCCCTACAAGAAATCTGACTTTTGTTCATTCGTGAGCTTTACAGGATAAGTAGTTGCTAAGGTATTATCAATTAAGATTTCCCTAAAAGCATTCCTATCCTGATAGGCCCAGGACCTTAACAGAGTATATAGTTGTTAAGGTATTATCAATTAAGACTTCCCTACAAGCGTTCCGACTTTTGTTAAGCTCTGGGAGTCAAAGAGTATATATTTGCTAAGGTATGTTCATTGAATACTTCCCTAAAAGTATTCCGACTTTTGTAACTCTACAGCCCCTTAAATTGTATGATACTACCTTGGTTTGGACTTCAGTGACATCCTCATAACACTCTCAACTCATGCTATGTTTTAACTAGAGAACCTATACTACAACACTCTCCATAAACATAATCAGTGAAAGCTCAAATATAATTAAGTGCTCAGTAGATTTTGATAGCAGTCTATTCCACCCATCGACTGATAGAGAGGCTTAGGCATGCAGTTCGGCACTATCAAACCCGTTTCAGTGCACATTTGTAAATGAGGCTTTCACCTGGCCTCTACCTTATTAGAGGAGCAAAATCCTGTAAGAACATAGAACCTCATTGGTTCCAAATCAACACTCATATGAAAAAAAAGAACATGAATAAAGAGAAAATGAAAGAGTTTCGGATAAAACAACCCAAGTAATGAATTACAAGGGAAAAAATTCTAAACTCAACTATTACTCCTTACTCCCTCCTATTTCTTGTTCATGAGTTCAGAGTAACTATTGCTATTTATAGAAGAAAATCTAGTGAAGGAAATACTGGATGGCTAAGGATTGCAAGCTGGCTTATTGGCATCTTCCAGGGGACAAACACTTACATCCAGCTGTAAAAACATCCATGCATAGTTTAGAAAGTGTTAAAGTAGCCTGGAACACTCTTCCGAGCATACTTCAACACTGGTGTACTTTCTGTCTCCTCGGGCAGTGACCGTTAGCTGTAATGTTGTACTTATTATTTTCTGTGGTCCTGCCCTTAGCTGGCACAGGCATACTTGCTGTTCTTCTGGCTTCTGCCCGCTGCTTATGCCGATGATGGTGGTCGGATGCCCAGCTGACGATGGCTTCAGCTGAGTGTCACATGGAAGTGTTCTGTCTCAGTCACTGTACACTGAAGGGTTGGACTTGGCTTCACTAAATGCTGCAGTGTCTGATCGTCATCTTCTCATGTTTTCCTGATGTTGGTGTTTGGTGATCGTCACATTAGGAGAGACGCTGTCGTCTAAATATCGTGACCTCTTTTTTAAGCCTCTACTGTTTCACTTCAGTGTTATCTCCACTTTGTCGGGGTCATATCCAGAGAACAGTGTTATGATTTGGATGTCTTTAGCTCACGGTTGCCAAATGCTGAACTTTCACTGAACTTAGAGGACTTCACGCTCAAGTGAAGTTATCGTCTACTGGTCGTGTCCTACATTCTAACTTGAGAGTCCTCGGTTCTGCTCTAAGTGCTAAGTCCTTGGTAATGTCTAATTCCATGCATATTTAACCTGTAATTAACACATGTAGAGTCGTATCTAGTATTTTTACCATATGAACAGGTTGTGAATCTGTCCCTAGGCAGCTCAAAAGTTTTAGTTTTGAATACTGAAAAACTTTGTTTGTATAAAAAACTATTTCCTAGTTACATATCAATTATGTTTCAGTATTATAATTTGTCCCTTTATTTCATATGTCTAGATGATGAGGTGTTTGGTCTGACACAATAGATCTTATCATTAGTTAAAGTTATAATATATAAATAACACTCGTAACTGAGACAATTTGGACACACTGTCAGTTTAGGTTATTATATGATTCTGAGATTGGTTTGTCTGGAATCATACGGATGTGCCCGAGGCATATTGAGCAACACCGATCTAGGAACAAATTAACTTCTACTGATCTTTGTAGTGAATTCAAGCCTGATATTCTAATCTCTTAATCCCTAGACTAGAGCTGGCATGAGGGTTGGACATAGTGTACTTTGATTTGCCAAAGGGTGCGGTCAATTGATTCTTAGATCTCAATAAGTTGGATATGCGTGTTTGATATCTTATTGTGCCATTGCTTGTGGAAATAAACCGTGTACCGGTGCATCCGAGGTGATGGTGCTCCCGAGATGACCTCGTAAGGATTATTATACTAAACCCTGCCAGTGGACTTATGTCCGGTATAATAATAAGGTCAAGTGGTACTAATCTCGGATAACAAGAGTTCAATTAATTTATTTATCATTAAATTAATAAATTGACGAGCACTACATCTTTGACGTGGGGAGATAAAAGAATAATTAAAGTGGTACCGGGAAGCAATTTTCTTTTGAGCGGTAGTTCCATAATTAATTCGTTACTGGTACGATTAATTAAGCATTGGACTAATTGGCAAAGTGGATTAAGTAAATATTTATCCTTAGGTTAGTTAATATTTAATTGATAAAGTGGATTAAAAAATAATCCTTGAGTAGGTTAGTATTTAATTGACGAAGAGGACCAAATAAATAATCCTCGGGCTAATTGGTATTGACTAGTCTAGTGAGGACTAAGAAAGTCAATTAAAGTCTAACACTAAGGCCCAACTCAAGAGCCCCATTAGGTCTTCCTTCAAGCTCTTATAAATACAATAAGTCTTTGCTTTGAAGACAAAAAAAACTTGGTAGGAAAGTCTTGCCTTTTAGAGAGGGAAAAGTCTAGAGAGAGAACTTCATCTTCTACTTTGAAGATCTTTCTCAAAGTTGACTTTTAAATCCTTATTCTTCAGAAAAATTCAACCCAAAGGAGTCCGTTTTCTTTTCTGGCTAGAGCTGCTGCCCGACGCTTCTTCACGCGGCGAAACCGGCAATCGGTTTACGGTTTTCCAATGGGTCACTCATGGTGGTGAGGCAGACTATTCGCGACTATCCAGCGGATATTTTGGGCAGTTTTGAGCTTTTCCAGGGCGAGTTTCTTTTGGGTTTTCTTGGTCCTTCATAGATCTACCCGGTAGACAATTGCCCCCTAAGTGACAGCAATTTTCATAGCATTTTCCACAGAAGTTCATTACATTTAAATAGAGTTTTGATCACTGTTTTGTAGTTTTCAAGCTTATAATGTGCTTTGGTGGAAATCCAGGCTCAGGTTCAGTGTTATCACTTTTCTGCCACAGAAGAGATCACAAAGTGCTGCAATGATGCAATAAGGAAAGCTGGTCATTGCTGGACCAAATTACTCATCTCAGATGGGTATGTGTGCTAAAAAGACTGTCATACCCTGACTGTTTTAGTTAATTGCAACCATAGAATGTGGTATTGTTATAAATTGTGTGAAGACAAATCCTGTTGGTAACTTTTGCTTCGTTCTCTTTCATTTGGAGCCGACTACTTTACTTTTAAATCGGGTAGCTAGGGTTTCACTTGAAGATGGCGATTCAGCTTAGAACCATGTGATTCTAAGCAGTTCATAGTGGTTTAATCTCTGAGCTGGGGACTCTATGTGGAATTTGTGCATCTGCACTTGTTGGAGCTACTTTGTAGTTTTCTTTCTTCAGCTTGGTGAATGACTTTTGCTATTCCGGGATGACAGACCGTTATAAGCGATGGTGAGACAGCTGAATCATGTATTGAGTATGCTCATACATGTAGTGTATCTAAATTCCTTTGATTTATTATGTATTGGTGTAACGGTTTCTTAGGTTGATCTGGGCTTAGCTGATTTGTTGGCGATTTTGTTATTATACTGTTGGAGATTGAATCTTGAGTAACATTATTATCTTGTTGGTAGTTTCCTCCGTTGGAAACTGAATCTTGAGTAAGTTTATGATCTTGTTGGCAGTTTCCTTGTGTAATATGTGAGATTGGATCTTGTCAATGATGTGCTCAAATACAACACTAATAAAAAATTTCTTTTAGCGCACTAAATGAACACAAATCCTATCGTGTAGTACAGAAGGGTATCGAATCCATAGGGAACATTGAACACTTGTGTATCAAATTAAACTAAAAACATACAAGGTGCTAAGATTGGAATGGCCATGATTTGATCAAACCGAAACAAATAAAATTATGAAAATAAATTGATGGGATATTCGGATGGTGGTTTAATCTCCTTCACCGTCTTCTCCTATTTATTATGCATTGGTTTCACTATCTCTTTTCAGACCTTAGGCTTGTACGACTGACAATATCCAATCTCACATATTACACAAGGAAACTACCAACAAGATAATAAATTTACTCAAGATTCAATTCCCAAAAGAGGAAACCGCCAACAAGATAATAAGTTTACTAAAGATTCAATCTCCAACAGTATAATCACAAAATCGCCAACAAATCTGCCAAACCCAAATCAACCCAAGAAACCATTACACCAATACATAATAAATCAATGGAATTCAGATACACTAAACATAGTGAAGGAAAACTGAACAAGCCCGGGCTAAATCGAAAACCTCACTTTCGTGCAATGCATTCCAGAATTGGAAGCTTTCGACCAAGCTCAGGCTCAAATTAGTTTACCCATGAACGGATCTTAGCTTATACTTTTTTAATTTATTAATCGGGACACAAAAGATTCGATCTTTAATTAAAGCGGAATATTTAAAGATTTTACCTTTTGTAGCGAAGTCCTTTGCCTAAAGAAAAATCCAATCTTTGTTGCGATAACCACAAGAAATCCAAAGAATGACTCCGATCCAACTCCAAAATAGTGTGGGCTATTATCTACGGAGTTACCCATGGCAAAATATAGAAAACCCAAGAAACTTGTTTCTCAAGAAACTCAAAAAATCTGCCTAGAGCAAAAAATGCGGCCGCCGGATTTCTACTTCTCAAAACTGACCGCTGGCTGTGTGAACTACTAAAAACCCCGGCCATGATCTGTACGGTGGGTCTCACGGATCACCAAGCGAGCAAGAGATCGATATGAGGTGACCACCGGATCAGCACCCCGAGGCTGAAGCAGTCCGTTGGCCGAAAAATCGTGCGACAGCGCTGAAGGAAAAATCGAGCAGAATTCCGGCGACTTTTTGCGTGAGGAAATGATCGGGCTGCTCTAAAATCGAGTGGGCTGAGTTTCTTTTGAAGAAGAAAGCTATCCTAGTCGACTTCGAGAGAAAACTTGACGAGGAAGACAAAGTTCTCTCTCTAGACTAGACTTTCTCTCACCAACCCTTTCTTGGTTATCAAGTTTCTTTCTTGCCTAACAAGTTGTATTTATAAGGAGCTTCTAAGGAGACCTAATGGGCTCTCGAGTTAGGCCTTTTAATTTGACTTTCATTGACCGCTAAGTCTTTCTCGACTAGTCAACTCCAATTGACCCATTTGAATTAATTTATTAAACCCACATTGTTAATTTAATTTAATCGAACCCTTAGAATTAATTAATTTCTTAATTCACTTTGTCGATTAAATATTAATTAAACCTTTAGGATTAATTAATTCACCTTGTTGATTAGTCAAATGCATAATTAGTCGTACCACTAACGGACCCATTATGGATCTACCACTCGAAAACGACTTTACATCGCGCCAATATATTTTATTCTATCTCCCCACATTAAAGATCTAGCGCTCGTCGGTTTATTAATTTACTGAAAAATTAATTCACCGACTTCTATATCCTAGATTCGTACCACTCGTCCTTTTATTATACCGAACATAAAGTTCACCGGCCGGGTTTAGTATAATAGACCTTACGAGTTCATCTCGGGAGCACCATCAACCCGGCAAACCGGTACGTGGATTCCTCCGACTAGCAACGGCACGTGAGAAGCTAAACACCGCATACCCAACCTACCGAGGTATAGGTCTCAATTGACCGCACTCTTTGGCAAATCAAAGCATACGATATCCAACCCTCACGCCCATCCCAATCTCGGGATTGAGAGACGGAATACTAGGACCGAATTGACTACGCCGATCAGTATAAGTTAATTCTATCCAAACTGGTCGTGCTCAATATGCCCCGGGCATATTTGTGTGATTTAAACTAGTTTAGATAAACTAATTTTCAAACCACACGATAACCTATACCGATAGTATGTTCAGACTATCTCGGTTACAAGCATACTTTTAATATATCAATACTTTAACCAATAACGGTATCTACTGTGTCTTTTCACACCCTGTTATCTAGTTCTATGATATAAAGGAACAAATTTATATCGAAACAAAATGATATGTCAACTGTGGATATTAGTTTTTGATACAAGCCATAGCTTTTCTGTATTCAAAACAAACCATTTCCCACTAATACTCAAAGCTATGCTAAGAAGTACAAAAACTGTCCAACCCGCTATTACACTGCTGTCATAATGAAATCTCCAGAACACCTTTAAGCTCACTCATATGGCTCCCTCAAGAATCTGACTCCCATGCCCTCCACATGTCTCTCAAAGACCTTTGGGGTCAATGGCTTGGTAAAAGGATCTGCAAGGTTGTCATCTGATGCTATCTTGGCCACGATCACTTCTCCCCTCTATGTGTTTACTCACCTTATGGGCTCAGGGTTCCCTCGAGTTGGCAACTGCACCATTGTTATCACAATAAACTGTGATAGACCTAGGCAACTCAGGAACCACATCTAAGTCTATCAGGAAGCTCTGGAGCCATACAGCCTCTTTCGCTGTCTCTGAAGCGGCAACGTACTCAGCCTCCATGGTGGAGTTCGCCACGCATTTCTGCTTGACACTCCTCTATAGTATGGCTCCACCTCCTAGAGTAAACACAAACCCAGATGTAGACTTACTTTTGTCCAAATCACCTTGAAAGTCCGAATCTGTGTAACCCAATGGTACAAGCTCTTGCGCTCTATAAACTAGGACATAATCTCTCGTCCTACACAAGTACTTGAGAATGCATTTTACTACCTCCCAGTGAGCCTTCCCAGGGTTACTCTGATATCTGCTAACCATGCCAACGGCAAAACAAATATCAGGCCTCGTACACAACATATCATACATGAGGCTACCCACTGCAGAAGCATAGGGTACCACCTTCATGGCATTTATCTCCTCAGCAGTCTTAAGACACTACTCCTTAGACAAATGCACTCCATGCCTGAAAGGTAGTGAACCCTTCTTGGAGTTCTGCATGTTAAAACGGGCCAGAATCGTGTCTATGTAGGATACCTGAGAGAGGGTCAGAGAACGTCTCTTACGATCTCGAATAATCTTAATCCCAAGGATATGTCCAGCCTCTCCCAAATCCTTCATATCGAATTGCCTAGACAACCATGCCTTTACGTCTAACAACACTTTCTTACTGTTTCCAATAAGAAGAATGTCAGCTACGTAAAGTATGAAGAACACCACCGTATCACCATCACGTCTGCGATAAACACACTGCTCATCCGGACACTGAGTGAATCCATAAGACTGGATAACCTCATCAAAATGGATGTTCCAAGATCTGGATGCTTGCTTAAGTCCATAAATGGACCTCCTAAGTCGGCATACCTTGTGCTCTTGGCCCTTAACAATGAAGCCCTCTGGTTGCTGCATAAAGATGGTCTCCTTAAGACTTCCATTAAGGAAAGCTGTCTTGACGTCCATCTGCCAAATCTCATAGACTATATGAGCAGCTATGGCCAAGAGAATCCGGATTGACTTAAGCATAGCTACCGGGGAAAAAGTCTCCTCATAATTGATCCCTTCTTTCTGAGTACACCCCTTCACCACAAGCCTAGCCTTGAAGGTCTCAACCCTCCCGTCAGATCCTCTCTTTCGCTTGTAGACCCATTCCAACCCAATAGGCCTAAACCCATCAGGAAGGTCTACCAGCTCCCAGACTTGATTTGAGTCCATAGAAACCATCTCAGCAATCATCGCTCTCTGCCAAGAATCTGCATCTTTATCCTGGAGAGCCTCATTGTAGTTAACTGGGTCTGGTTCATGAGCGCCAAGGATAAAGTCCGAAAACTCACCCAAACCCATATACCTCTCGGGCTGTCTGAGAACCCTCCTACTACGACGAGGCGCAGCCTGTGCAAGAGCATCATCTGTGATAGTGTGTGCAGTCTCTTGTGGTGTTTCTTCCTGTACTTGTGCATCTGGAATAACAGGCTGACTTCTAAGCTCTTCCAATACTACCTCGCTGTTTGACTTGTGATCTAAAATATAGTCCTCCTCAAGAAATCTGGCATTGGTGCTGATCAACACCTTCTGATCCTGAGGACTATAAAATAAACCACCTCTCATTCCTTTGGGGTAGCCTATAAACAGCATAGCCTTGGATCTCGCCTCTAACTTGCCTGCATCTGCCTCGAGCACATGTGCTGGACAACCCCATATTCTGAGATGTCTCAGACTAGGCTTTCGCTCATTCCACAACTCTAATGGGGTCGAAGGCACAGACTTAGAAGGCACAAGGTTGAGGATAAAACATGCTGACTCCAAGGCATAACCCCAAAATAAGATAGGCAACTCACTGTAACTCATCATCGATCTAACCATCTCCATAAGAGTCCTGTTCCTCCTCTCTGCTACACCATTCTGTTGGGGTGTGCCAGGTGTAGACAACTGGGTCTGAATACCCTCCTCTGACAAATAGGATCTAAATTCACTAGAAAGGTATTCGGCACCGTGATCAGATCGCAAGGCCTTGATACTCTTACCCAGATGGTTCTCCACCTCTGCCTTGAATTCTCTGAACTTGCCAAAGCATTCAGACTTGTGGCGCATCAGGTATATGTATCCATATCTAGAGTAATCATCCGTGAAAGTCACGAAATACTCATAACCACCTCTAGCCTGAACTGACATAGGCCCACACACGTCAGAATGAATCAACTCTAAAACCTCCTTGGCCTTATTCCCCTTTGCCTTGAAAGATCTCTAGGTCATTTTACCCTCCAAGCAGGACTCACAGGTCGAATAGCTGTCAATATCTTGTAAGTCCAAAGACCCACTCTTGACCAACCTTTGAATTCTACTAAGGTTGATGTGACCGAGTCTCAGGTGCCAAAGATAAGTCTGATTCAAAGGGGAAGACTCTTTTCTCTTATTATGATTTGGTGATGAGCTACTAGTTTTTGTGTTTTGCATTACTGGGGAATATGTCTTAATTAAAAACAAATTGTCAACCAATGTACCGGAACATATAAGTTTATGGCCTTTTCTAATAAATATAGATCTATCAGAAAAAACACATTTATAACCATCCAAAACAAGTTTAGAAACTGAAAGTAAGTTCTTGCGAAAACTGGGTACATAAAGACAATCTCTCAAATGTAAAGTAGAGTCTGAAAAATAAAGACAAACAACTCCCACTGCAGCAACAGAAACTCTGCTAGAATCCCCAAGGTAGACCTGCAACTCTCCCTCTCTAAGCAGCTGGGTCAATTGGAACCCCTGCAAAGAATTACAAACATGATCAGTGGCTCCTGAATCCACACACCAAGTATCTGTGGGAATCGCCACTAAACACGTCTCAGTGACTAGGGAAAATTTACACATACATCGAGGCTTTGGGCAGTCCTTCTTCCAATGTCCTGCTTTGCCACACATGAAACATTTGCCTCTCGGCTTGTGCTTCTTGGCAATGCCCGCCTTGTGTCCATGATCAGCTCCTGCCTTCTAGCCTCTCTTCCTCTTTTGCTTCTTGGCTTTGGGCCCAGCAGAGGAACCTGAGGGACCAACAGTAGCCGAGGCTTACTTCTTCTCTGCGAATAGGCCCTCAGCAGACACCAATGCAGTCATGAGATCGGGAAGTGAATATGAGAGATTCCCCATATTGTAGTTCAACCGAAACTTCTCAAAACTGGGAGGCAAGCTCTGGAGGATGATATCGACCTGGGTCTCCCCATCAATGTCACCTCCCAAAACCTCAATCTCATTGATGCAGCTTATCATGTCTAGCACGTGATCCCTCACTGAAGTACCCTCAGCCATCCTAGCATTCATGAGTTTCCTCATAGCTGACTGCTTGGCTGCCCTACCCTGATGTTTGAACAACCCCCTGAGGTTGAGCATCATATCGTAGGCTGAGGTAAACAACTGATGTAGCACCGGGTCATCTCATCAGCCTTCTGCCACCTCGTACATGGCTCTCGCTGCTCAGGGGTGGCATTATCGCTGGGCTTAGGGGGCACTCCTCAGTGAGCACGTACCTGTAACCCTCAGCGGTAAGGACAATGTCCAGGTTACATTTCCAGTCAATATAGTTTGGACGGGTAAGTTTGTTTTGGTTCAGAATGACAGCTAGCGGGTTGAACGACATATCAACTGAAAAATAAACAATTCAAGTTTCAGTATTCTTTTTCAAAAATATTAAAAATCCTCCAAAAACAAATATAATCTTCTACCAACATCTCTCATACCGGGATTAACGCATGTCACGATGGGTGAACGTCTACGCTAACCCACATTCATTCGAGAAGAACCAAGGTTCATTAATTTCATTATCTGACCAACGATCTTATGATCAATGAAATTAATAGTCGATATTTTTAGCCGTACCCGAAAATAGCGTAACCTCGATGGGAGGGATACTAAAAACGGTACACTAATCGTATGCCATTACATGACTTCTAAGTTTGTTACTTAGGATACTAATGCGCCTCGGATGGCGAGGGTGTCACAACTTTCTCCAATTAAACTCACTATAGTTATCCCTTTAGAAATTTATTCCGGTGATGTCCGTGGTTGAAAACTCATCCGATAGGGAGGAAGGTCTAAGCCAGCACGCAAGTTTAACCACATCACCGATGAACCCGTAATGGAGGCCATGGGGATATTTACCAACCCGCTCCCACATAGATTTTTAAGTTTGAGGATTTTTACGTTTTAACATGCAATATCTTAACTATGGATATTCGCACCCATAAAACCGTTAGAGTTTTAATATGTGAATAATCTACCTTAGTTAATTGCACGTTACCTTTTAAAAACATTTTGGTTTGGTTTTCGTTCATGCAAAATAAAACAAAAAACACACAATCAACGAAAAGACATAAATACGGGAAATTAAATGAAATAAAATTTCCCGACTATTATGGCATTCTCTATCGTTGATTCCTTGACGACTTGATGACACGTCCCGTCATGTCGCTCCCACTCGTTATTTGGATTCCTCTCAATTTTCCTGGGTTTTCTCAGTTTTCTACGTAATTAGGAATTATCCAAAATTACGATTAAACCAAAACCCGCGAATATAAGTTACCCAAAATAACGTCTTCGTCATAGTACATAAATTCCTATATACAAAGGCATTTTATAGGAATTTAAAGATGACATGATTAGATCAAATCCAACTACAAGAATTTTCTAATCCTACACGGTTTCCAGCTCGTGGTTATTACTATTTCAGACATTTCCATTCAAAAACAATACAAGCCCGGACATGTCCCGGGGTTTATGAATGAAAATTAAATTTCTACCATAATAGTCGGGAAACTAATAACCACCTGTTTAAGCATTTCGACAAAAATAATAATGTCAAAATAAAGCCGTGTAATAAATCAAACAAGTATAAGACCGAAACCAACGATCTGATACCAATTTGACGAAAAACTGAACAAGCTTGGGCTAAATCGAAAACCTCACTTTCGTGCAATGCATTCCAGAATCGGAAGCTTTCGACCAAGCTCAGGTTCAAATTAGTTTACCCATGAACGGATCTTAGCTTATACTTATTTAATTTTTAATCGGGACACAAAAGATTTGATCTTTAATTAAAGCGGAATATTTAAAGATTTTACCTTTTGTAGCGAAGTCCCTTGCCTAAAGAAAAATCCAATCTTTGTTGCGATAACCACAAGAAATCCGAAGAATGACTCCGATCCAACTCCAAAATAGTGTGGGCTATTATCTACGGAGTTACCCACGGCAAAATATAGAAAACCCAAGAAACTTGCTTCTCAAGAAACTCAAAAAATCTGCCCAGAGCAAAAAATGCAGCCACCGGATTTCTACTTCTCAAAACTGACCGCTGGCTGTGTGAACTACTAAAAACCCTGGCCACGATCAGTACGGTGGGTCTCACGGATCACCAAGCGAGCAAGAGATCTACATGAGGTGACCACTGGATCAGTACCCCGAGGCTGAAGCAGTCCGCAGGGCGAAAATTCGCGCGACAACGCTGAAGGAAAAATCGAGCAGAATTCCGGTGACTTTTTACGTGAGGAAATGATCGGGCTGCTCTAAAATCGAGTGGGCTGAGTTTCTTTTGAAGAAGAAAGCTATCCTAGTCGACTTCGAGAGAAAACTTGACGAGGAAGACAAAGTTCTCTCTCTAGACTAGACTTTCTCTCACTAACCCTTTCTTGGTTATCAAGTTTCTTAATTTCTTTCTTGCCTAACAAGTTGTATTTATAAGGAGCTTCTAAGGAGACCTAATGGGCTCTCGAGTTAGGCCTTTTAATTTGACTTTCGTTGACCACTAAGTCTTTCTCGACTAGTCAACTCCAATCGACCCATTTGAATTAATTTATTAAACCCACTTGGTTAATTTAATTTAATCGAACCCTTAGAATTAACTAATTCATATAGAATTAATTTCTTAATTCACTTTGTCGATTAAATATTAATTAAACCTTTAGGATTAATTAATTCACCTTGTCGATTAGTCAAATGCATAATTAGTCGTACCACTAACGGAACAATTATGGAACTACCGCTCGAAAATGACTTTACATCTCGCCATTATATTTTATTCTATCTCCCCACATTAAAGATCTAGCGCTCGTCAGTTTATTAATTTACTGACAAATTAATTCACCGACTTCTTGATATCCGAGATTAGTACCACTCGTCCTTTTATTATACCGAACATAAAGTTCACCGGCTGGGTTTAGTATAACAGACCTTACGAGTTCATCTCGGGAGCACCATCAACCCGGTAAACCGGTACGTGGATTCCTCCGACTAGCAACGGCACGTAAGAAGCTAAACACCGTATACCCAACCTACCGAGGTATAGGCCCCAATTGACCGCACTCTTTGGCAAATCAAAGCATACAATATCCAACCCTCATGCCCGTCCCAATCTCGAGATTGAGAGATGGAATACTAGGACCGAATTGACTACGCTGATCAGTATACGTCAATTCTATCCAAACTGGTCGTGCTCAATATGCCCCGGGCACATTCGTGTGATTTAACCTAGTTTAGATAAACTAATTTCCAAACAACACGATAACCTATACCGATAGTATGTTCAGACTATCTCGGTTACAAGCATACTTTTAATATATCAATACTTTAACCAATAACGGTATCTACTGTATCTTTCCACACCCCGTTATCTAGTTCTATGATATAAAGGAACAAATTTATACTGAAACAAAATGATATGTCAACTATGGATATTAGTTTTTGATACAAGCCATAGCTTTTCTGTATTCAAAACTAACATATAGGAGCATGCACAATACGTGAATCAGCTGGCTCACCCTAGCTTATCACGGTCTATCACCCCGGAATAGCAAAAGTCCTACACCAAGTTGAAGAAGGGGAACTACAGAACAGCTCTAACGAGTGCAGATACGCTGATTCCACCCTAAGTCGACAGATTTGGGATTAAACTTCCATGAACTACTTAGAACCATATGGTTCTATGCTGAATCTGTTGGATTGCGTTTAGGCATTTAATCCTAAATTAAATGGCAGAATTCCTAAACGCTAAAGGATTCGGGTCTTACCCTCGACGTGTAATCGGTTGTGCAGCCGCCTGGATCCTTTGGGAAGATTGCGTTCACCACCACAGAACAATTCAAGCGAATTGTCTCTACGTTCTTGCACTGGAGTTCTCTCAGAACCGGTGCTAGCCCCAAAATTTGCCTGTTTTAGAGAAAACCTTTTTCTCTGTGGGAAGAATAATTTTCTGGAAGAACGTTTATTCTCAAGTCTGATAGTCTGTTGTTCTAAAATTTTTTTTTCAAAAGGTATATTTAAAAATGAGTCTGTTAAAACGTTTTTAACAGACTCCAGATACTTCTCAGATTTGAGAAGTATCTGTTTTAATTAATAAATAATAATTAATAATTAATAATAATTAATTAATTATTTACTGAGTTGGGTTTAACCAACACCATGGATCAACCCATTGATCCATGGATCAGGCTGATGGGTCAAGAACCTTAATTCACAATTAGGTCCCTTGATTTATCAGCTCAACTCAATTCTTCCCAGGTAATTAATTAACTTTTAATTAATACCATAAAACTCTTCAATAATATTTAATTAAACCATTTAATTAAATATTATCTATTTAAGTATAACTCTTATACTTAGAACAGGCAATTTAATTAGTTCTGAATCATCGAACTCACTTATGTGCGATCCTGTAGGTCCATTCCAAATTGACAATGAATAAATTAATCTCATTAATTAATCCATAAATCATTAGTGGTCTCTAGCAAGACATAATGACTACACAATTCAGAACAGAGGGTCGAATGGTGATTCAACACAACCTTCCGAGTATACTACGTAATGTCCTCTACACTGATATCCAGTTTAGCATAAGGCATGGAACCAATCATCCTTATATAGCTAAACGTTTTACTTGATCTCTTAGTGACACTGAACTTAATCAAGCAAATGATAACCCTTATCATTTCTTGGGCACGGCCATGCACTTCTCAGTTCACTATCAAGCGGCCAAGATATCATCTCTCATTTAAGAGAGACTTGTAGTCCCATCACTTCACCTACATACCTTAGCGTGACTCATAGTGTACCCAATCATACCCGTACTTGGCAACCTGTTACGGTCCCGTTAGGCATATGTCAAAGCACACTCTAATTCACCTAAGACTATGCAGTGATTTCTGGTCTAAGGATCCTCGTACGAGTACTACTCAAAAGAATCACTCATGATCTAACAGTCCATGGAGTGTTTCTTTTGGCGGATCAATTTCATAAAATTCAATATGCACAAGAATATAATTTCATGAAATTAACTCATCAGATAAATAATCAATCAAACGACAAATGTCTTATTTACATAAATAACCCTCAAAGTTTATTTACATAAATAGCCCTCATTAGGGCATATACACCAACAGAATCTCCATCTTCAAGTGAAACCCTAACTACCCGATGTGTTCGTTTTGAATACTAGAAAGCTATTTGCTTGTATGAAAAACTAATACCCAGTTGACATATCATTTTGTTTAGTATTAAATTTGTGCCATTATATCATAGAACTAGATAAAAATGTGTGGAAAGACACGGTAGATCTTGTTATTGGTTAAAGTATTGATATATAAAAAGTATGCTCGTAACTGAGATAGTCTGAACATACTATCGGTATAGGTTATCGTGTGATTTGGAAATTAGTTTGTCTAGACTAATTAAATTATAAGGATATGCCCAGGGCATATTGAGCACGATCAGTTTGGATAGAATTAACTTGTACTGATCGGCATAATTAATTCGGTCCTAGTATTCTAATATCTTAATCCCAATATTGGGATGGGCATGGGAGTTAGATATCGTATGCTTTGATTTGGGAAAGGGTGCGGTCAATTGAGGCCTAAATCTTGGTAAGTTGGGTATGTGGTGTTTAGATTCTTTGCATGCCATTGCTAGTTGGAGGAATTCACATACCGGTTCACCGAGTTGATGGTGCTCCCAAGATGAGCTCGTAAGGTTTTTTATACTAAACCTGGCCGGTAGACTTTATGTCCGGTATAATAAAAAAGTCGAGTGGTACTAATATCGAATACTAAGAAGTTGGTGAATTAATTTGTCAGAAAAATTGTTGAACTGACGAGCTCTAGATCTTTGATGTGGGGAGATAGAAGAATTATAAAGTGAATGCGATGTAAAATCGTTTTTGAGCGGTAGTTCCATAATTGGTCCGTTAGTGGTATGACTAATTATACGTTTGACTAATCAACAAAGTGAATTAATTAATCCTAAAGGTTAATTAATATTTAATTGACTAAGTTGATTAAGAAATTAATTCATATTGAATTTATTAATCCTAAGGGTTCGATTAAATTAAATTAACAAAGTGGGTTAAGAAATTAATTCGAAATGCTCGAGTGGAGTTGACTAGTCTAGGGAAGATTAAGGGGTGAACGAAAGTCAAACACTAAGACCCAACTCAAAAGCCCACTAGGTCTCCTAAGGAGCTCCCTATAAATAGCTAATGTAAGGCACATTTGAAGACATTAGAAACTTTAGAGGCTTTTGCCTAGTGAGAGAAAGTTAAGTCTAGAAAGAGAAGCTCTCCATTTTTATTGAAGCTTTTCTCCTGAATTTGACTTTAGAGCTTTCTTATTTGAGAAACTCAGCCCAATCTTAGAAAAACCCAAGATCATCACCTCGATTTCTGAGCGCCTCCCCATTTCCAGCCGCAGCTATTTCGGTCTGCCGAACTCCTTTTCAGGCGCTGACACTACTTCTTATCTTGTGGGCTTTGTGATTTTATTGCGTTGATCCTTTGGCTCATTCCTTTTAGTTTACCAAAGTCTAGATCTATGAGCAAAAATCATTTACCAAAAAGTTTTATTTTGGTGGTGTCGGTTTTCAGATTAAGATCAAGTTCCAGGGCCAGATCTGTTTTTCATATCTGTGAGTTTCTTGAAGTGGGTTTCTTTGGATTTCTTCGCCAGAGCCTTTAGCCATCTCGTAGTTACTTGCCCGCCCACCCAAGTTCGAGGTTGTTTGAAGTTATCCTTGAGATTCTGAGTGGATTTTGCTTTCCCGTAGATTTGGTTTTCTATATTGCTTAGGATTTCGCTTCAAAGGTATAATCTTTAATCCTTTCGCTCTAATTAAAGATTTAATCTTTGAGTGTCATTTAAATAAATTGAACTAGTATAAGCCTAGATCCATTCAGGGGAAATGAATTTGAGCCTGAGCCGAGTCGAAGGTCTCTAATTCTAGAATGCATAGCATAAAAGTGAGATTTTTGATTTTGCCTGGGCTTGTCCTTTTTCCTTCACGATGAACAAGCAAAGCAGTCGGCTCCAAATGATAGAAAAAAGAAGCAAAAAGTTACCCACAGGATTTGTCTTCACACAATTTATACTAATACAGCATGTTAGGGTTGCAATTAACTAAAACAGCAGAGGTACAGCAGATGACTAATTTAGTCCAACAATATCAAGCTTGCCCACATTCATCAATTCAGCACTTTATGACCTTATTTTAGGTGGAAAAGTGATAAAACTGAACCTGAGCCTGCATTTCCAACAAAGCACATTATAAGCTTGAAAAGTACTAAAGAGTAATCAAAACTCCATCTAAATGCAATGAACTTCTGTGAAAAATGCTATGAAAATTGATGTAACTCAGGGTTACATCACTTACCCACACGAATTTTTGCTTGTCCTCAAGCAAAGTCATTAAGAACCAAAGGAAATTTAACATAGCCAATCATAATTCAGACTCCAGTGTTTTCAAGTTCCTAAACATCCAAGTTAAAAATAGGGTAAGTAGCATACAGTCATACTATGGTTCAATCAGCACATTAGAATTTAGCTATAGGTGAACCATTTGGTTCAAGCATTTCCTAATTCAAGTCTTCTCACTAGTTAGCCCAAGAGAGCTCCTCTCTTTTGAGGTTCTGTATACATTTAAGGTAACTCTCATATTTGTGCTAAATTAATGCAGCCATACGCTTAAGACAGAATCACACCCCCACACTAATTTTGGACACAAGGCATTGATCCATAGGTTTTTGGCTATGGGTGATGGTTTAGGTTAGAGAAAAGTCAAAGCAGGAAGGCTGGAGCTAAAATCCTTGGTACATAACCTGATTCTGGTATACTTTCATCTATTGCTTTGGATCATACTACTAGCTAAAGGTACAGGGCTTAAATATCCATCACTTCCTCAGAAGGCAGGTTTTTTTTTTTTTTTTCAAAGGTACATGGCTAAAAATCTCTCACTTCTTCATTTAAATTGATTACACTTATTTACTACTTTTTGTCTTTAGTCTTTGTGGTTCCATTACATTTAATCTTTTAGTCTACCAGAATCAAAATCAAGCCCTTAGAGGAAAAATTAACAGAAGTGACAATGTACAGAGTTAATGGAGAATAAGCTTCTAAATGGGTTAGCAACAAAAAGGCTTAGGCTAAACTGGGTAATCCTAAAGGTTTTATTTCTTTGGCTGGCCAAAAGGAAGAGAACAGGATTCCAATGCCTATTTCATTTCAACAACTCATACCTATAATCAGCAAGCAACATGCATAATACCTCAAATTCTGGATTCTCAATCCAACACAAGTTATTCGCACAAACAATGAGAAATCAAGCATAAGAAAACTTACTATAGGTTCAAATACCCACTAACAATAATTATGCTTAACACTTAAAACTAGCAAATACTACACCAATTGTTTCACAAATATCATCAGTTCATTTAAAGAGATCCACGGTATCAAATGCACAACACTTGCTAAAAGATAGATGTTTTGAATTTTAAAATTATTTGTACAAAACACTGCTGGAGTCTCCAGAATTTCAAGCATTGGATTGGCTAAGAAAATTCCAATAACAGTGGTTCTAAAGAATTTACATGGTAGCATCAGAAGATTTGACATAACTGAATTGTCATTTCTTACTAGAGCAATAACAATGAATTCCATAAATTCGCACAAGATTAACCACTACAGAAGTGCATGCAACTTTTCCCTCTCCCCAAACTAGCATAAACCATTGTTCCTGATTCACCACCTACTTAGCATAAATATATACATAAGCTACTATATTAAATACTACATCTTAAGGGGATTGACTAAAGGATTCCACCTCATTGTAGGAATTCTCTCCCTCATTAGAGTCTTGATTGGGTGCAAAATCAGTCAGAATAGCCCTGAAATCTCTTCTTAACTGACAAATTTTTGCCCGCATTGTAACTGTAGCCGTTGAAATTGACTATGGCATGACCAAGATTTCTTGCACTTTGAAAAACAATCCTCCAACCTTACCTTCATCAGCTATTATGAGTCCATAATCATCTCCTAAAGTTCTTTTCACCAACTCAAAACTATCACCTCCTTCCATAGCAGCTCCAGCCTTTACAGCTGATTCCCAAAATAGCATTGGAAATGGGATGAAATTGTCTACATAGTTCCACGATAGACTTCATGCTGGATAATAGCATTTGCAATGAAGTTGTAAACAATGCTCCCTATGTTCAATTCTTGACTGTTGATAAGAAGGATCACAAGCTGAAGTTGCAGTTTCTGAATCTCATTGCCTCGATTCACTAGTGTAGGTGCCAAACTATGTCGCACGAAAGTATACACTAGCTTAGCCTTGAGGCTTAACTCGTGAAAGACGATTTGTGCCAATTGATCTGGGATTATCTGAACACCCTGTCTCCAAATTTTTCTAAGTTGTATGGGTGAGGGAACGAATTCTTCAACCAAGTCTTTAGTCCATGCCTCCGAACTGGGATATTGTTCCAAGAATGCGTTAATTACCTCCCAGCCTAAAAGCTGAAGGAAAACTGAACAAGCCCGGGCTAAATCGAAACCTCACTTTCGTGCTATGCATTCCAGAATCGGAAGCTTTCGACCAAGCTCAGGCTCAAATTAGTTTACCCATGAACGGATCTAGGCTTATACTTATTTAATTTATTAATCGGGACACAAAAAATTAAATCTTTAATTAAAGCGGAATTTAAAGATTATACCTTTTGTAGCGAAGTCCCTCGCTTAAAGAAAACCAAATCTTTTAGCGCAAATTCCACAAGAAATCCGAAGAATTCTCCAATACAAACTCCGAGATAGTGTGGGCTATCGTCTACGGAGCTACCCTCGGCAATACGACTGAAAACCCAAGAAACTTGCTTCTCAAGAAACTCAAATTGAGGCTGCCCAGAATTTTTTTTCAAAATTATAGCTGCCCAGAATTTTTTTTTATCAAAATTGAAGCTGCCCAGAATTTTTCTTCACAAATTGAAGCTGCCCAGATTTTTTTTTCTTTGAAAAATTGAAGCTGCCCTTTCCGCCGGACTTCACTCCACTAAGCTGCCAGTTTTCCGCTGCAATAATTCCTGCCGGAAGCTACCTTAAACCAGTCCCGATCTAGACAACTAAACCCACGGATCACTCCTCTAGGAAGATCGAACGTGGAGCTTGGTTGGTTCTGGGCACCAGTCCGCAGCAGCAACCGGACTTCACAGTCACGGCAGTAGCCGGACTTCACAACCAGGAAAACCCCGATTCCAGCAGCTCAAAAGAAAAACCGATCTGCAGCTATCTAAGGGAGTAATCCGACCAGCAGCTGGGTTTTTCTGGAAGAACAAGAAGACCGATCAGCACTGGGCTGTTCCTTCTAAAACTCCGATCAGCAGCTGAGTTTAAAAACTGTTCGGGCAAAAAAAAAATGGTGACTGTTTTTTTTTTTTTGAAGAAAAAGACTGGGCTGCTAAATTAATTCATGGGCTGAGTTCCCTTTGGAAGAAGAAAGTTATCTTGGTCGACTTCGAGAGAAAATTTGACGAGGAAGACACGTTCTCTCTCTAGACCAAACTTTCTCTTTCTAGCCTAACTTGGCTGCCAAGTTTCATCTTAGGGTTTTCTTGCTGCCCAATATGTTGTATTTATAGGAGCTTCTAAGGAGACCTAATGGGCTCTCGAGTTAGGTCTTAAAATTTGACTTTCGTTGACCGCTAAGTCTTCCCGACTAATCAACTCCAATCGACCCTTTTAAATTAATTTATTTAATCCACTTTGTTAATTTAATTTAATCGAACCCTTAGAATTAATTAATTCAAAATAGAATTAATTTCTAAATTCACTTCGTCGATCAAATATTAATTAAACCCTTCGGATTAATTAATTTACCTTGTCGATTAGTCAAATGCATAATCGGTCGTACCACTAACGGACTAATTATGGAACTACCGCTCGAAAACGACTTTACATCGCGCCATTACTATTTCTTCTATCTCCCCACATTAAAGATCTAGTGCTCGTCGATTTATCAATTTACTGACAAATTAATTCACCGACTTCTTGGTTTCCGAGATTAGTACCACTCGACCTTTTATTATACCGAACATAAAGTTCACTGGCCAGGTTTAGTATAATAACCTTACGAGCTCATCTCGGGAGCACCATCAACCCGGCGAACCGGTACGTGGATTCCTCCGACTAGCAACGGCACGCAAGAAGCTAAACACCGCATACCCAACTTACCGAGGTATTGGCCTCAATTGACCTCACTCTTTGGCAAATCAAAGCATACAACACCCAACCCTCACGCCCGTCCCAATCTCGGGATTGAGAGACGGAATACTAGGACCGAATTGACTACGCCGATCAGTACAAGTCAATTCTATCCAAACTGGTCGTGCTCAATATGCCCCGGGCATATCTGTGTGATTTAAACTAGTCTAGATAAACCAATTTCCAAACCACACAATAACCTATACCGATAGTATGTTCAGACTATCTCGGTTACGAGCATACTTTTTATATATCAATACTTTAACCAATAACGGTATCTACTGTGTTTGTCGACACCCCGTTATCTAGTTCTATGATATAAAGGAACAGATTTATACTGAAACAAAATGATATGTCATATGTGGATATTAGTTTTTGATACAAGCCATAGCTTTTCTGTATTCAAAACTAACAAAAGCATGCACACTGATCTCAACGGAAAAGATCTGAGAGGTCCGTTTGAAAGGATTGTCACATAGGATCTGGGTTTGCACTTGCTCGATTTACCACGCAACAAAAATTTCTAATTAAAGCGGAATCTTAGAAAAATACCTTTGAAGCGTGCACTCAGGTGATTCTCTTGTATGCCTTAAGACTTTGACTTCACGTTGTGTGGGCAACGAACTAGAAGTCAATCAATCAGCTAATCACCACAATTCACCTGCTAAAAAATTCTAGTACCGCAGCACCTGGCACGTACTGTAAAACCACCGCCCGGAGAGATAGAAAACTGCGCACAGCTGGTAAAAAAACAAGCCAAAAATTTGGCCAAGGGGAGAGAAAACTAGCCGCACTTTCTCTCACTAAAATCTGACGTCAAGAGTGAAAATTAATTTCTCTCTCTAGGATTTTATCTCTCTAGTTTTCTTGTCTTCAAAACTTATGGAATTGTATGTCTTGAATAGCTAATCCCTTGTCTATATATAGAGTTACAAGAGAGACCTCAAGTTGGTTTAGGATTGGTCTTCCTAATGGGTTTAGGTAATTAATTAGTTTCCAAATCCAATTAGGTAACCAATCTGATAGGATAAACCAAATCCTACTAGATTTCCTAATTCCAATTGAAACTTAAGACTTAATTAATTAATTAAATAATTCCACTTTGTTAATTACTCAATTAACCCTTAGGAATAATTAATCCATTAATTAATTCTACCTATTCAATTAACCCATTACAAAATTAATCGTACCACTAACGGATTAATTTTGTCACTACCAACCTACATCATAATTGCTTTCGGAATAACATAATTAAATTATATTCATAATCTCTCCCATCAAAGATATAGTGCTCGTTAATATATTAATTTACTGATAAATTAATTAATTAACCTCTTTAATTCCGAGACTAGTACCACTCGACATTTTTACTATACCGGACATAAGTTCACCGGCCGGGTTTAGTATAATAAACTTTACCAGCTCATCTCAGGAGCACCATCACCCTTGACGCACCGGTACATGATTTCCTTTCGAAAAGCAGTAGCACACCAAGTAACTTAACACGCGCACCCAACCTACCGAGACTATTGGCCACAATTGACCTCACCCTTGGCATATCAAAGTACACTATGTCTAATCCTCATACCTGCTCGAGTCTAGGGATTAAGAGATAGAATACCAAGAATGATTTGTCTATTAAATCAGTACAAGACAAATCATTCTTAAAGGTCAAGTTCAATACGACCCGGGCATAACTATATGATTCAATTAGTTTAGACAAACCAATTATCCGAATCATATAATAACCTAAACCGACAGTTTGTCCAAAACTGTCTCGGTTAGGAACCTCATTTATATATTATGTCTTTCAACCAATGATGAGATCTATTGTGTCACACAAGACACCTCATCATCTACTTACATAATGCAAATGGACAATTAATGCACAACAAGATATAACCAAAACATAAATCGATATATGACGGGGAAAAAGTACAACAGAGGCATACCTTATGTATTCCGTTAGTTTTGAATACAGAAAAGCTATGGCTTGTATCAAAAACTAATATCCATAGATGACATATCATTTTGTTTCAGTATTAAATTGATCCATTACATCATAGAACTAGATAACGGGGTGTGTGAAAGACACAGTAGATACCGTTATTGGTTAAAGTATTGATATATAAAAAGTATGCTCGTAACTGAGATAGTCTGAACATACTATCGGTATAGGTTATCGTGTGATTTGGAAATTAGTTTATCTAGACTAGTTTAAATCACGCGGATATGCCCGAGGAATATTGAGCACGACCAGTTTGGATAGAATTGTCTTATACTGATCGGCGTAGTCAATTCGGTCCTAGTATTCAGTCTCTCAATCCCGAGATTGGGACAGGCGTGAGAATTGGATATTGTATGCTTTGATTTGCCAAAGAGTGCGGTCAATTGAGGCCTATACCTCGGTAGGTTGGGTATGTGGTGTTTAGCTTCTTATGTGCCGTTGCTAGTCGGAGGAATCCACGTATCGGTTTGCCGGGTTGATAGTGCTCCCAAGATGAGCTCGTAAGGTCTATTATACTAAACCCGGCCTCCGATATAATAAAAGGTCGAGTGGTGAATACAAAGAAGTCGGTGAATTAGTTTCTCAGTAAATTTATAAACCGACGAGCGCTAGATCTTTAATGTGGGGAGATAGAAAAAAAAATAGTGGCGCGATGTAAAGTCATTTTTGAGCGGTAGTTCCATAGTTAGTCCGATAGTGGTACGACTAATTATGTATTTGACTAATCGACAAAGTGAATTAATTAATCCTAAAGGTTTAATTAATATTTAATTGACAAAGTGAATTAATTAATTCTATGGGTTCGATTAAATTAAATTAACGAAGTGGGTTAAGAAATTAATTCGAATGGGTCGATTGGAGTTGATTAGTCGGGAAAGACTAAGTGGTCAACGAAAATCAAATTGAAAGGCTCAACTCAAAAGCCCATTAGGTCTCCATTAGAGTTCCCTATAAATACAAAGCTTAAAGCCAAAGATAATTAAGAAAATCTGGCAAGACATTTATGGAGTGAGAAAGTTCTAGAGAGAAACTCTCTTCCCTTTCGAGTTTTCTTTCAAAAACGAACTTGGATTCTCACTTCTCGATTTAGATTAAGTTTGAAAGATTAAACTTTTAGATAGCCCATCAATTTTTGGAGTTGCTCACTACTGGAATAACTGTTCACGGTACTGTTCACCGATTACTGTTCACGGTTGCTGTTCACGGGTTACTATTCACCCTTTACTGTTCACCATTTTCTTGGTGAGATGGCAACCACTTCTAATCACTCGGGGTGCTTGATCCAGCTGGGTTTGTGTTGATCTCTTCCTTGGGTTGGTGATCTACAATCCCGGTTGTCCAGATCGTGACCGGAGTTGAAGTGGGTTCGATTTTATTGGCGAGAAAAGTAGTGGGCAGCAATTTTTTGGTTAGAAGTTTGATCTTTTGGGCAGATTTAATCTAATTGAGGGATTTTCTTTGTGGATTTCTCGTGGGCTTTGGTAGCACACTTCGATAGATTATTGCCCATGCAATATTCAAAGTTTTCTCGGAGTCATCTATTGCATTTCTCGTGGAATTCACAATTAAAAATTTGGGTTTTCTTATTGCGTTGGACTTCGCTTCAAAGGTATAACCTTTAATCTTTCCACTTTTAATTAAAGGTGTAATTTTTGTTGTCGATTTAATAAATTAAATAAGTATAAGCCTAGATTCGTTCGTGAGTAAATGAATTTGAGCTTGAGCTTTGTCGAAAGCTTCCGATTCTGGAATGCATTGCACGAAAGTGAGGTTTTTGATTTAGCCCGGGCTTGTTCTGTTTTCCTTTAAAATGGTATCAAAGCGTTTGTTTCGGTCTTATACTTGTTTGATTTATTACACGACTTTATTTTGGCATTATTATTTTTGTCAAAATGTTTAAACAGGTGGTTATTGGTTTCCCGGCTATAATGGTAGAATTTTATTTTTCATTCATAAACCCCGGGACATGTCCGGGCTCGTATTGTTTTTGAATGAAAATGTCTATAATAGTAATAACCACGAGCTTGAAGCCGTGTAGGATTAGAAAAATCTTGTAGTAGGATTTGATCTAATCATGTCGTCTTTAAATTCCAATAAAAACGCCTTTGTATATAGGAATTTATGTATTTTGATGAATACGTTATTTTGGGTAACTTATATTCGTGGGTTTTGGCTTCTCGTAATTTTGGGTGATTCCTAATTACGTAGTAAACCGAGAAAACCCGAGCGAATTGGGAGGAATCCAAATAACGAGTGGGAGCGACATGATGGGACGTGTCACTGAGGTGTCAAGGAATCAACGATAGAGATGACCATAATAGTCGGGAAATTTTATTTCTTTAATTTCCCGTATTTATGTCTTTTCATTGATTGCGTGTTTTTTATTTATTTTGCATGAACAAAAACCAAACCAAACTGTTTTAAAAAGTAAAGTGCAATTAACTAAGGTAGATTATTCGCATATTAAAACTCCAACGGTTTTATGGGTACGAATATCCATTGTTAAGATATTGCATGTTAAAACGTAAAAATCCTCAAACTTAAAAATCTAAGTGGGAGCGGGTTGGTAAATATCCCCACGGCCTCCATTACGGGTTCATTGGTGATGTGGTTATTCTTGCGAGTTGGTATTATGGCATTCCTCCATGCGGACAAGTCTTCAATCACAGATATCACCGGAATGAATTTCCAAAGGGATGGCTATAGTGAAGGAAAACTGAACAAGCCCGGGCTAAATCGAAAACCTCACTTTCGTGCTATGCATTCCAGAATCGGAAGCTTTCGACCAAGCTCAGGCTCAAATTAGTTTACCCATGAACGGATCTAGGCTTATACTTATTTAATTTATTAATCGGGACACAAAAAATTGAATCTTTAATAAAAGCGGAAGTTAAAGATTCTATCTTTTGAAGCGAAGTCCCTTGCTTAAAGAAAACCAAAAATTCTGCTGCGATTTCCACAAGAAATCCAATCGATTCTCCAAGAACACTCCGAATATTGCGTGGGCAATAATCTATCGGAGCTTACTCGATTAACCCACGAAAGCCCACAAAGAAATCTATCAAACTGAATTCAACAAACCCCAAAATCTGATCAAGAAAACCCTAAAAACGTTGCTGTCCTGCTGCTGTAATTTTGCTACTGCCCAGCCCGATTTCTGCAGTTTTTTTTCACCTGAAATCTCACCAGTGATCTAGACAAGAACCACCTGAAGATCACCCATCAAAGAAGGAGATCGATCCAGGCTATTCTCGAATCAACCGCGCAAGACTTGAGGAAGAAGAAAACTGCTCGGGTAGAATAAAAATGCGGCAGCAGCTGTCCAGGAAAAAAAACAAGCAGCGAAAAAATAAAACTGGAGCAGCCCTTTTTGAAAAACAAATTAAAGACTTGATCTTTGGGTTGAATCCAATCCGAGAGCAAGAAATCTAGTTCGTTTTTGAGTGAAAACTTCAAAGGGAAGAAGTTCTCTCTCTAGAACTTTCTTACTCTAAAATGGGCAAGACTTGTCTTGCAAGATTTCTTAACTTTCTTTGGTCTCAAGTTATTCTATTTATAGTAGCTCGATTGGAGACCTAATGGGCTCTCGAGTTAGGCCATAAAATTTGACTTTCGTTGACCGCTAAGTCTTCCCGACTAATCAACTCCAATCGACCCTTTTAAATTAATTTATTTAATCCACTTTGTTAATTTAATTTAATCGAACCCTTAGAATTAATTAATTCAAAATCGAATTAATTTCTAAATTCACTTTGTCGATAAAATATTAATTAAACCCTTCGGATTAATTAATTTACCTTGTCGATTAGTCAAACGCATAATCGGTCGTACCACTATCGGACCAATTATGGAACTACCGCTCGAAAACGACTTTACATCGCGCCATTATTATTTCTTCTATCTCCCCACATTAAAGATCTAGTGCTCGTCAATTTATCAATTCACTGACAAATTAATTTACCGACTTCTTGATTTCCGAGATTAGTACCACTCGACCTTTTATTATACCGAACATAAAGTTCACTGGCCAGGTTTAGTATAATAACCTTACGAGCTCATCTCGAGAGCACCATCAACCCGGCGAACCGGTACGTGGATTCCTCCGACTAGCAACGGTACGCAAGAAGCTAAACACCGCATACCCAACTTACCGAGGTATTGGCCTCAATTGACCTCACTCTTTGGCAAATCAAAGCATACGACACCTAACCCTCACGCCCGTCCCAATCTCGGGATTGAGAGACGGAATACTAGGACCGAATTGACTACGCCGATCAGTACAAGTCAATTCTATCCAAACTGGTCATGCTCAATATGCCCCGGGCATATCTGTGTGATTTAAACTAGTCTAGATAAACCAATTTCCAAAACACACAATAACCTATACCGATAGTATGTTCAGACTATCTCAGTTACGAGCATACTTTTTATATATCAATACTTTAACCAATAACGGTATCTACTGTGTTTGTCGACACTCTGTTATCTAGTTCTATGATATAAAGAAACAGATTTATACTGAAACAAAATGATATGTCATCTGTGGATATTAGTTTTTGATACAAGCCATAGCTTTTCTGTATTCAAAACTAACAATCTCCCACTAATACTCAAAGCTATGCTAAAAAGTACAAAAACTGTCCAACCTGCTATTACACTGCTGTCATAATGAAATCTCCAGAACACCTTTAAGCTCACTCATATGGCTCTCTCAAGAATCTGACTCCCATGCCCTCCACATGCCTCTCAAAGACCTTTGGGGTCAATGGCTTGGTGAAAGGATCTGCATGGTTATCATCTGATACTATCTTGGCCACGGTCATGTCTCCCCTCTTTACGATCTCTCGTATCAGGTGGTACTTGCGCTCTATGTGTTTACTCACCTTATGAGCTCGTGGTTCCCTCGAGTTAGCAACTGCACTATTGTTATCACAATAAACTGTGATAGACCTAGGCAACTCAGGAACCACATCTAAGTCCATCCGGAAGTTCCTGAGCCACACAGCCTCTTTCGCTGCCTCTGAAGCGGCAACGTACTCGGCCTCCATGGTAGAGTCCACCACGCATTTCTGCTTGACACTCTTCCATACTATGGCACCACCTCCTAGAGTAAACACAAACCCAGAGGTAGACTTACTCCTGTCCAAATCACCTTGAAAGTACGAATCTGTGTAACCCAATGGTACAAGCTCCTGCGCTCTATAAACTAGGACATAATCTCTCGTCCTGCGCAAGTACTTGAGAATGCATTTTACTGCCTCCCAGTGAGCCTTCCTAGGGTTACTCTGATATCTGCTAACCATGCCAACGGCAAAGCAAATATCAGGCCTCGTGCACAACATAGCATACATGAGGCTACCCATTACAGAAGCATAGGGTGCCGCCTTCATGGCATCTATCTCCTCAGCAGTCTTAGGACACTGCTCCTTAGACAAATGCACCCCATGCCTGAAAGGTAGTGAACCCTTCTTGGAGTTCTGCATGTTAAAACGGGCCAGAATCGTGTCTATGTAGGATGCCTGAGGGAGAGTCAAAGAACGTCTCCTACAATCTCGAATAATCTTGATCCCAAGGATATGTCCAGCCTCTCCCAAATCCTTCATATCGAATTGCCTGGACAGCCATGCCTTTACGTCTGACAACACCTTCTTATTGTTGCCAATAAGAAGAATGTCATCTACGTAAAGTACGAGGAACACCACTATATCACCATCACGCCTGCTATAAACACACTGCTCATCCGGACACCGAGTGAATCCATAGGACTGGATAATCTCGTCAAAATGGATGTTCCAAGATCTGGATGCTTGCATCTCTATCCTGAAGAACCTCATTGAAGTTAACTGGGTCTGGTTCACGAGCACCAGGGATAAAGTCCGAAGACTCACCCAAACCCATGTACTTCTCGGGCTGTCTCACAACCCTCCCACTACGACGAGGCGCAGCCTGTGTAAGAGCATCATCTGTGATAGTGTGTGCAGTCTCTTGTGGTGTATCTTCCTGTACGTGTGCATCTGGAATAGTGGACTGACTTCTAAGCTCTTCCAATACTACCTTGCTGCTTGACTTGTGATCTAAAATATAGTCCTCCTCAAGAAATATGGCATTGGTGCTGACCACCACCTTCTGATCCTGAGGACTATAAAATAAACCACCTCTCGTTCCTTTGGGGTAGCCTACAAACAACATAACCTTAGATCTCGCCTCTAACTTGCCTGCATCTGCCTCGAGCACATGTGCTGGACAACCCCAAATCCTGAGATGTCTCAGAGTAGGCTTACGCCCACCCCGCAACTCTACTGGGGTCGTAGGCACAGACTTAGATGGCACAAGGTTGAGGATAAAACATGTTGTGTCTAAGGCATAACCCCAAAACGAGGTAGGCAACTCATTGTAACTCATCATCGATCTAACCATCTCCATAAGAGTCCTATTCCTCCTCTCTGCTACACAATTCTGCTGGGGTGTGCCAGGTGCAGACAACTGGGTCTGAATACCCTCCTCTGACAAATAGGTCCTAAATTCACTAGAGAGGTATTCGCCACCGCGATCAGACCGCAGTGACTTGATACTCTTACCCAGATGGTTCTCCACCTCTGCCTTGAATTCTCTGAACTTGCCAAAGCATTCAGACTTGTGGCGCATCAGGTATATGTATCCATATCTAGAGTAATCATCCGTGAAAGTCACGAAATACTCATAACCACCTCTAGCCTGAACTGACATAGGCCCACACACGTCAGAATTAATCAGCTCTAAAACCTCTTTGGCCCTATACCCCTTCGCCTTAAAAGGCCTCTTGGTCATTTTACCCTCCAAGCAGGACTCACAGGTTGAATAGCTGTCAATATCTAGTAAGTCCAAAGACCCACTCTTGACCAACCTTTGAATCCTACTAAGGTTGATATGACCTAGTCTCAGGTGCCAAAGATAAGTCTGATTCAAAGGGGAAGATTCCTTTCTCTTATTATGATTTAGTGATGAGTTACTAGTTTCTGTGTTTTGCATAACTGGGGAGTAAATCTTGATTAAAAACAGATTGTCAACCAATGTACCGGAACATATAAGTTTCTGGCATTTTCTTATAAAAATCGAACCATCAGAAAATACACACTTATAACCATCCAAAACAAGTTTCGAAACTGAAAGCAAGTTCTTTCAAAAACTAGGTACATAAAGACAATCCTTCAAATATAAAATAGAGTCTGAAAAGTAAAGACTAATAACTCCCACTGCAGCCACAGAAACTCTGGTAGTATCCCCAAGGTAGACCTGCAACTCTCCCTCTCTAAGCAGCCGGGTCACTTGGAACCCCTGCAAAGAATTACAAACGTGATCAGTGGCTCCCGAATCCACACACCAAGTATCCGTGGGAATCGCCGCTAAACACATCTCAGTAACTAGAGAGAATTTACACATACCTCGAGGCTTTGGGCAGTCCTTCTTCCAATGTCCTGCTTTGCCACATCTGAAGCACTTTCCTCTCGGCTTCTGCTTCTTGGCAATGCCTGCCTTGGGTCCATGACTAGCTTCTGCTTTCTGGCCTCTCTTCCTCTTTTGCTTCCTGGCTTTGGGCCCAGCAGAGGAACCTGAGGGACCAACAGTAGCCAAGGCTTGCTTCTTCTCAGCGAAGAGGCTCTCAGCAGACACCAATGCAGTCATGAGCTCAGAAAGTGAATATGAGAGATTCCCCATATTATAGTTCAATCGAAACTGCTCAAAACTGGGAGGCAAGCTCTGAAGGATGATATCGACCTGGGTTTCCCCATCAATCTCACCTCCCAATACCTCGATCTCATTGATGCAACCAATCATGTCCAGTACGTGATCTCTCACTGAAGTGCCCTCAGCCATCTTAGCATTCATGAGTTTCCTCATAGCTGACTGCTTGGCTGCCCTGCCCTGATGTCCAAACATCTCCCTGAGGTTGAGCATCACATCGTAGGCTGAGGTCATCAACTGATGCTGGTGCTGCAGTACACTTGACATGGAAGCCAAGATGTAGCACCTGGTCATCTCATCAGCTTTCTGCCACCTCGTATATGGCTCTCGCTGCACAGGTGTGGCATCCTCACTGGGCTTAGGGGGGCACTCCTCAATGAGCACGTACTTATAACCCTCGGCGGTTAGGACAATGTCCAGGTTTCGTTTCCAATCAATGTAATTAGGACCGGTGAGTTTGTTTTGTTTCAGAATGACAGCTAGCGGGTTGAACGACATATCAACTGAAAATAATGAAAAAAACATGTCTCAGTATACTTTTCGAAAATATTGAAAAATCCTCAGAAAAGAAATATAATCTTCTACCGACATCTCTCCCACCGGGATTAACGCAGGCCACGATGGGTGAACGTCTGTGCCAACCCATATTCGTTCGAGAAGAACCGAAGTTCATTAATTTCATTATCTCACCAACGATCTTATGATCAATGAAATTAATAGTCGATAATTTTAGCCGTACACGTAAATAGCGTTACCTCGATGGGAGGGATACTATAAACAGTACACTAAGCGTATACCATTGCGTGACTTCTAAGTTTGTTACTTAGGGTACTAATGCGCCTCGGATGGCGAGGGTGTCGCAACTTTTCCCAATTAAACGCACTATAGTCATCCCTTTAGAAATTCATTCCAGCGATATCTGTGATTGAAAACTCATCCGATGGGGAAGCCATTTAACCACATCGCCAATGAACCCGTAATGGAGGCCATGGGGCTATTAACCAACCCGCTCCCACTTAGATTTTTAAAATAATTTCAATTCGCCCTAGTTTTCTCGATTTTCCATTTCTGTTTTCTACGTAATTAGGAATCACCCAAAAATTACGATAAACCAAAATCCGATTTTCTCGGTTTTCTACGTAATTAGGAATCACCCAAAATTATGATAAACCAAAACCCCACGTAATTAGGAATCACCCAAAATTACGATTAAACCAAAACTTGCGAATATAATTAAGTTTGAGGATTTTTACGTTTTAACATGCAATATCTTAACTATGGATATTCGCACCCATAAAACCGTTGGAGTTTTAATATGCGAATAATCTACCTTAGTTGATTGCACATTACCTTTTGAAAAAACTTTTGGTTTGAATTTCGTTCATGTAAAATAAAACGAAAATCACACAATCAACGAAAAAATCATAAATACGGGAAATTAAATAAAATAAAATTTCCCAACTATTATGGCCTTCTCTATCGTTGATTCCTTGACGCCTCGGTGACAGTTCCCGTCGTGTCGCTCCCACTCGTTATTTGGATTCCTCTCGATTCGCCCGAGTTTTCTCGGTTTATTCCGTAATTAGGAATCACCCAAAATTACAATAAACCAAAACCCGCGAATATAAGTTAGCCAAAATAATGTCTTCGTCATGGTACAAAAATTCCTATATACAAAGGCGTTTTCTAGGAATTTAAAGACGACATGATTAGATCAAATCCTACTACAAGATTTTTCTAATCCTACACGGCTTCCAGCTCGTGGTTATTACTATTACAGAAATTTCCATTCAAAAATAAAACGAGCCCGGCCATGTCCCGGGGTTTATGAATGAAAATTAAATTTCTACCATAATAGCCGGGAAACCAATAACCACCTGTTTATACATTTCGACAAAAAATAATAATGCCAAAATAAAGCCGTGTAATAAATCAAACAAGTATAAGACCGAAACCAACGCTCTGATACCAATTTGAAGGAAAACTGAACAAGCCCGGGCTAAATCGAAAACCTCACTTTCGTGCTATGCATTCCAGAATCGGAAGCTTTCGACCAAGCTCAGGCTCAAATTAGTTTACGCATGAACGGATCTAGGCTTATACTTATTTAATTTATTAATCGGGACACAAAAAATTGAATCTTTAATAAAAGCGGAAGTTAAAGATTCTACATTTTGAAGCGAAGTCCCTTGCTTAAAGAAAACCAAAAATTCTGCTGCGATTTCCACAAGAAATCCAATCGATTCTCCAAGAACACTCCGAATATTGCGTGGGCAATAATCTATCGGAGCTTACTCGATTAACCCATGAAAGCCCACAAAGAAATCTATCAAACTGAATTCAACAAACCCCAAAATCTGATCAAGAAAACCCTAAAAACGTTGCTGTCCTGCTGCTGTAATTTTGCTACTGCCCAGCCCGATTTCTACAGTTTTTTTTCACCTGAAATCTCACCAGTGATCTAGACAAGAACCACCTGAAAATCACCCATCAAAGAAGGAGATCGATCCAGGCTATTCTCGAATCAACCGCGCAAGACTTGAGGAAGAAGAAAACTGCTCGGGTAGAATAAAAATGCGGCAGCAGCTGTCCAGGAAAAAAAACAAGCAGCGAAAAAATAAAACTGGAGCAGCCCTTTTTGAAAAACAAATTAAAGACTTGATCTTTGGGTTGAATCCAATCCAAGAGCAAGAAATCTAGTTCGTTTTTGAGTGAAAACTTCAAAGGGAAGAAGTTCTCTCTCTAGAACTTTCTTACTCTAAAATGGGCAAGACTTGTCTTGCAAGATTTCTTAACTTTCTTTGGTCTCAAGTTATTCTATTTATAGTAGCTCGATTGGAGACCTAATGGGCTCTCGAGTTAGGCCTTAAAATTTGACTTTCGTTGACCGCTAAGTCTTCCCGACTAATCAACTCCAATTGACCCTTTTAAATTAATTTATTTAATCCACTTTGTTAATTTAATTTAATCGAACCCTTAGAATTAATTAATTCAAAATCGAATTAATTTCTAAATTCACTTTGTCGATAAAATATTAATTAAACCCTTCGTATTAATTAATTTACCTTGTCGATTAGTCAAACGCATAATCGGTCGTACCACTATCGGACCAATTATGGAACTACCGCTCGAAAACGACTTTACATCGCGCCATTATTATTTCTTCTATCTCCCCACATTAAAGATCTAGTGCTCGTCAATTTATCAATTCACTGACAAATTAATTTACCGACTTCTTGATTTCCGAGATTAGTACCACTCGACCTTTTATTATACCGAACATAAAGTTCACTGGCCAGGTTTAGTATAATAACCTTACGAGCTCATCTCGGGAGCACCATCAACCCGGCGAACCGGTACGTGGATTCCTCCGACTAGCAACGGCACGCAAGAAGCTAAACACCGCATACCCAACTTACCGAGGTATTGGCCTCAATTGACCTCACTCTTTGGCAAATCAAAGCATACGACACCTAACCCTCACGCCCGTCCCAATCTCGGGATTGAGAGACGGAATACTAGGACCGAATTGACTACGCCGATCAGTACAAGTCAATTCTATCCAAACTGGTCATGCTCAATATGCCCCGGGCATATCTGTGTGATTTAAACTAGTCTAGATAAACCAATTTCCAAAACACACAATAACCTATACCGATAGTATGTTCAGACTATCTCAGTTATGAGCATACTTTTTATATATCAATACTTTAACCAATAACGGTATCTACTGTGTTTGTCGACACTCCGTTATCTAGTTCTATGATATAAAGAAGCAGATTTATACTGAAACAAAAAGATATGTCATCTGTGGATATTAGTTTTTGATACAAGCCATAGCTTTTCTGTATTCAAAACTAACATATAGTGAGTTGAATTCGAGAAAGTTGTGACACCCTCTCTGTTGAGGCGTATTAGTATCCTAAGTAACAAACTTAGATGTCACGTAATGGCATACGCTTAGTGTACTATTTATAGTATTCCTCCCGCGAGGTTACGCTATTTATGTGTACGGGTAAAAACATTGACTATTAATTTCATTGATTATAAGATCGTTGGTCAGATAATGAAATTAATAATCTTTGGTTCTTCTTGAACAAATGTGTGTTGGCATAGACGTTCACCCGGGTGACCTGCGTTAATCCCGGTGTGAGAGATGTCGATGGAGATTATATTGTTTTTAAGGATTTTCAATATTTTAAAAAAAGTATACTAAAAAATGACTGTTTATTTTTCAGTTGTTTATATGTCGTTCAACCCGCTAGCTGTCATTTTGAACCAGAACAAACTTACGGGTCCAAATTATATTGACTGGAAATGTAACGTGGACATTGTCCTTACCGCTGAGGGTTACAAGTACGTGCTCACTGAGAAGTGCCCCCCAAAGCCTAGCGATGATGCCACTCCTGAGCAGCGAGAGCCATATACGAGGTGGTAGAAGGCTGATGAGATGACCCGATGCTACATCTTGGCTTCTATGTTGAGTGTACTGAAGCACTAGCATCAGTTGTTTACCTCAGCCTACGATATGATGCTCAACCTCAGGAGATGTTTGGAGATCAGGGCAGGGCAGCCAAGCAGTCAGCTATGAGGAAACTCATGAATGCTAGGATGGCTGTGTTGGAGTAGAATACATAAGCTATGCTTGTATTGTACAGTTTCCCAGTTTAATATATCGATTTGTGTTTCAATCATATTTTGTTGTGCATATTTATGTCCATTTATATTATGTAAGTAGATGATGAGGTGTCTGGTGTGACACAGTAGATCTCATCATTGGTTGAAAGACATAATATATAAATGAGGTTCGTAACGGAGATAGCTTTGGACAAACTGTCGGTCTAGGTTATTATGTGATTCAGATAATTAGTTTGTCTAAACTAATTGAATCATATAGATATGCCCGGGGCATATTGAACTTGACTCTTAGGAATGATTTGTCTTGTACTGATTCAATAGACAAGTCGATCCTTGTATTCTATCTCTAAATCCCTAGACTCGAGTGGGCATGAGGATTAGACATAGTGTACTTTGATCTGCCAATGGGTGAGGTCAAATGTGGCCAATAGTCTCGGTAGGTTGGGTGCGCGTGTTTAGTTACTTGGTGTGCTGCTGCTTGTCGAAAGGAAACCATATACCGGTGCGTCCGGGGTGATGGTGCTCCCGAGATGAGCTCGAAATGTTTATTATACTAAACCCGGCCGGTGGACTTATGTCCGGTATAGTAAAAAGGTCGAGTGGTACTAGTCTCGGAATTAAGAAGTTGATGAATTAATTTATCAGTAAATTAATGAATTAACGAGCACTATATCTTTTATGTGGGGAGATTATGAATATAATTTAATTAAGTTGTTCCGGAAGCAATTCTGGTGTAGGGTGGTAGTGCCATAATTAATCCGTTAGTGGTACGATTAATTATGTACTGGGTTGTTGACAAAGGTAGATTTAATTAATTTAGAAATTAATTAATCCTTGTGTCAGTTGGTTGTGAATCATCCCAGGAACTGGTTTGGGATAAGTGAATCCCTGTGTCAGTTGGAAGTGATTCATCCCAGGAACTGGATTGGGATAAGTGAATCCCTGTGACAGTTGGGAGTGTATCAGTCCAGGAACAGGATTGAAGGAAACAGAATCTGTATCAGTCTAGAAACAGGATTGAAGGAAAACAGAAACCCAGTAGGAAGACCAATCCTAAACCAACTTGGAGTCTCTCTTGTAACTCTATAAATAGACAAGGGATCAGTCATTCAGATACAACAACAACACAATTAATCCACAGGATTTCTAGAGAGAGAAAATTCTAGAGAGAGAAAACGTTTCTCTCTCCAAGTCGAATTTTCAAGAAAGTGTGCAGCTGGTTTTTGGGTTTCTAGTGGCTGAAATTTTGGCCTTGGTCTATACCAGCTGCGCGTAGCTTTCTCTCTCTGCGGGCGGTGCGTTTATAGTACGTGCCAGGTGCTGCGGGGTTAGAGTTTTCTAGCAGGTGGATTGTGGTGAGTAGCTGATCAATTGACTTCTAGTTCGTTGCCCACACAACGTGAAGTCATAGTCTTGAGGCATACAAGAGAATCACCAAGTGCACGCTTCAAAGGTACTTTTCTAAGATTCCACTTTAATAGAAATTTTTGTTGCATGGTAAATCGAGCAAGTGCAAACCCAGATCCTACCAAAATCTTTCAGGCTGAAGGCACTTCAGTGAAGGATCACGTGCTGGACATGATGAGATGCATCAATGAGATTGAGGTATTAGGAGGTGATATTGATGGGGAGACCCAGGTTGATATCATCCTCCAGAGCTTGGCTCCTAGTTTTGAGCAGTTTCGGTTCAACTATAATATGGGCCAGCTCTCATATTCACTTTCCGAGCTCATGACTATATTGGTGTCTGTTGAGGGCCTATTCGCAGAGAATAAGCAAGCCTTGGCTACTCTTGGTCCCTCAGGTTCCTCTGCTGGGCAAAAAGCCAGGAAGCAAAAGAGGAAGAGAGGCCAGAAAGCAGGAGCTGATCATGGACCCAAGGCGGGCATTGCCAAGAAGCACAAGCCGAAAGACAAATGCTTCAGATGTGGCAAAGCAGGACATTGGAAGAAAGATTGCCCAAAGCCTCGAGGTATGTGTAAATTTTCCCTAGTTACTGAGACGTGTTTAGCGGCGATTCCCACAGATACTTGGTCTGTGGATTCAAGAGCCACTGATCATGTTTGTAATTCTTTGCAGGGGTTCCAAATGACCCGGCTGCTTAGAGAGGGAGAATTGCAGGTCTACCTTGGGGATACTACCAGAGTTTCTGTTGCTCCAGTGGGATTTGTTTGTCTTTATTTTTCAGACTCTATTTTACATTTGAGAGATTGTCTTTATGTACCCATTTTTCGCAAGAATTTACTTTCAGTTTCTAAACTGGTTTTGGATGTTTATAAATGTGTTTTTTCTGATGGATCTAATTTTATTAGAAAAAGCCAGAAGCTTATATGTTTTGGTACATTAGTTGACAATCTGTTTTTAATCAAGACATACTCCCCGGTAATGCAAAACACAGAAACTAGTAACTCATCACTGAATCATAGTAAGAGAAAGGAGTCTTCCCTTTTGAATCAAACTTATCTTTGGCACCTGAGACTCGGTCACATCAACCTTAGTAAAATTCAAAGGTTGGTCAATAATGGGTCTTTGGACTCATTGGATATTGACAGCTATCCGACCTTTGAGTCCTGCTTGAAAAGTAAGATGACCAAGAGGCCTTTCAAGGCAAAGGGGTATAGGGCCAAGGAGGTTTTAGAGTTGATTCATTCTAACGTGTGTAGGCCTATGTCAGTTCAGGCTAGAGGTGGTTATGAGTATTTCGTGACTTTCACAGATGATTACTCCAGATATGGATATATATACCTGATGCGCCACAAGTCTGAATGCTTTGGCAAGTTCAAAGAGTTTAAGGCTGAGGTGGAGAACCATCTGGGTAAGAGTAACAAGGCCTTGCTATCTAATCACGGTGATGAATACCTCTCTAGTGAATTTAGGTCCTATTTGTCGGAGGAGGGTATTCAAACCCAGCTGTCTGCACCAGGCACACCCCAACATAATGGTGTAGCAGAGAGGAGGAACAGTACTCTTATGGATATGGTTAGATCGATGATGAGTTATAGCGATTTACCTATATCGTTTAGCCTTGGAGTCAGTGTGTTATCTCCTTAATCTCGTACCATCTAAGTCTGTGCCTTCGACTCCAGTAGAGCTGTTGACTGGGCGAAAGCCTAGTCTGAGACATCTCAGGATTTGGGGTTGTCGAGGATATGTGCTTAAGGCAAACACAACCAAGCTAGATGTGAGATCTGAGATTATGCTTTTTGTAGGCGACTCCAAAGGAACGAAAGGTGGTCTGTTTTATAGTCCTCATGATCAGAAGGTGGTGGTGAGCACCAAGGCCAGATTTCTTGAGGAGGACTATGTTTTAGATTGCAAGGCAAAGAGCAAGGTAGTATTGGAAGAGCTTAGGGGTGAGTCCACTATTCCAGATGCATGAGTACAGGAAGATACACCACAAGAGACTGCACACACTATCACAGATGATGCTCTTGCATAGGCTGCACCTCATCGCAGTGGGAGGGTTGTCAGACAGCCCGAGAGGTACATGGGTTTGGGTGAGTCTTCGGACTTTATCCCTGGCACTCATGAACCAGACCTAGTTAGCTACAATGAGGCTCTCTAGGATAAAGATGCAGATTCTTGGCAGAGAACGATGATTGTTGAGATGGGTTCTATGGACTCAAATCAGGTCTTAGAGTTGGTAGACCTTCCTGATGGGTTTCGGCCTATTGGGTACAAATGGGTCTACAAGCGAAAGAGAGGATCTGACGGGAGGGTTGAGACCTTCAAGGCTAGGCTTGTGGCGAAGAGGTATGCTCAGAAAGAGGGTATCGATTATGAGGAGACCTTTTCCCCAGTAGCTATGCTTAAGTCGATCTGGATTCTCTTGGTCATAGCTGCTCGTATTGACTATAAGATTTGGCAGATGGACGTCAAGATAGCTTTCCTTAATGGAAGTCTTGAGGAGATCATCTTTATGCAGCAACCAGAGGGTTTTATTATTCAGGGCCAAGAGCACAAGGTATGCAGGCTTAGGAGGTCTATTTATGGACTTAAGCAAGCATCCAGATCTTGGAACATCCATTTTGATGAGGTTATCCAGTCCTATGGATTCACTCAGTGTCCGGATGAGCAGCGTGTTTATCGCAGGCGTGATGGTGATACGGTGGTGTTCCTCGTACTTTATGTAAATGACATCCTTCTGATTGGCAACAGTAAGAAAGTGTTGTCAGACGTAAAGGCATGGTTGTCCAGGAAATTTGATATGAAGGATTTGGGAGAGGCTGGACATATCCTTGGGATCAAGATTATTCGATATCGTAGGAGATGTTCTCTGACACTTTCCCAGGCATCCTACATAGATATGATTCTGGCCCGTTTTAACATGCAGAACTCTAAGAAGGGTTCACTACCTTTTAAACATGGGGTGCATTTGTCTAAGGAGCAGTGTCCCAAACTGATGAGGAGATAGATGCCATGAAGGCGGTACCCTATGCTTCTGTAGTGGGTAGCCTCATGTATGCTATGTTATATACGAGGCCTGATATTTACTTTGCTGTTGGCATGGTTAGCAGATATTAGAGTAGGGAAGGCTCACTGGGAGGCGGTAAAATGCATTCTCAAGTACTTGCACAGGACGAGAGATTATGTCCTAGTTTATACAGCGCATGAGCTTGTACCGTTGGGTTACATAGATTCTGACTTTCAAGGTGATTTGGATAAGAGTAAGTCTACCTCTGGGTTTGTGTTTACTCTAGGAGGTAGAGCCATAGTACGGCGGAGTGTCAAGCAGAAATGCGTGGCGGACTCTACCATGGAGGCTGAGTACATTGCCGCATCAGAGGCAGCGAAAGAAGCTGTATGGCTCTGGAGCTTCTTGATGGACTTAGATGTGGCTCATGAGTTGCCTAGATCTATCACAGTTTACTGTGATAACAATGGTGCAGTTGCTAACTCGAGGGAACCACAAGCCCATAAGGCGAGTAAACACATAGAGCGCAAGTACCACCTGATTCGAGAAATCATAAAGAAGGGAGACGTGATCGTGGCCAAGATAGCATCAGATGACAACCTTGCAGATCCTTTCACAAAGCCATTGACCCCAAAGGCCTTTGAGAGACATGTAGAGGGCATGAGAGTCAGATTCTTGAGGGAGCCATGTGAGTGAGCTTAAAGGTGTTCTGGAGATTTCATTGTCACAGCAGTGTAATAGCGGGTTGGACAGTTTTTGCACTTCTTAACATAGCTTTGAGTATTAGTGGGAGATTGTTAGTTTTGAATACAGAAAAGCTATGGCTTGTATCAAAAACTAATATCCATAGATGACATATCATTTTGTTTAAGTATTAAATTGTTCCATTATATCATAGAACTAGATAACGGAGTGTGTGAAAGACACAGTATATACCGTTATTGGTTAAAGTATTGATATATAAAAAGTATGCTCGTAACTGAGATAGTCTGAACATACTATCGGTATAGGTTATCGTGTGATTTGGAAATTAGTTTATCTAGACTAGTTTAAATCACGCGGATATGCACGGGGCATATTGAGCACGACCAGTTTGGATAGAATTGACTTATACTGATCGGCGTAGTCAATTCGCTCCTTGTATTCAGTCTCTCAATCCTGAGATTGGGATGGGCGTGAGAGTTGGATATCGTATGCTTTGATTTGCCAAAGATTGCAGTCAATTGAGGCCTATACCTCAGTAGGTTGGGTATAGGGTGTTTAGCTTCTTATGTGCCGTTGCTAGTCGAAGGAATCCACGTACCGGTTCGCTGGGTTGATGGTGCTCCCGAGATGAGCTCGTAAGATCTATTATACTAAACCCGGTTGGTGGACTTTATGTCTGGTATAATAAAAGGTCGAGTGGTACTAATCTCGGATACCAAGATGTCGGTGAATTAGTTTGTCAGTAAATTAATAAACCGACGAGCGCTAGATCTTTAATGTGGGAAGATAGAAAAAAAATAGTGGCGCGATGTAAAGTCATTTTTGAGCGGTAGTTCCATAGTTAGTCTGATAGTCATACGACTAATTATGTATTTGACTAATCGACAAAGTGAATTAATTAATCCTAAAGGTTTAATTAATATTTAATCGATATAGTGAATTAATTAATTCTAAAGGTTTAATTAATATTTAATCGATAAAGTGAATTAAGAAATTAATTCTATTTGAATTAATTAATTCTAAGGGTTCGATTAAATTAAATTAACGAAGTGGGTTAAGAAATTAATTTGAATGGGTCACTTGGAGTTGATTAGTCGGGAAAGACTAAGCGGTCAACGAATGTCAAATTAAAAGGCCCAACTCAAAAGCCATTAGGTCTCCATTAGAGCTCCCTATAAATAGAAATCTTAAGGCCAAAGATAATTAAGAAAATCTTGCAAGACATTTATGTCTTCCTTAGAGTGAGAAAGTTCTAGAGAGAAACTCTCTTCCCTTTTGAGTTTTCTTTCAAAAACGAACTTGGATTCTCACTTCTCGATTTAGATTAAGTTTGAAAGATTAAACTTTTAGATAGCCCATCGATTTTTGGAGTTGCCCACGGCTGGGATAACTGTTCACGGTTACTGTTCATCGTTTTCTTGGTGAGATGGCAGCCACTTCTAATCACTCCGGGGTGCTTGATCCAGCTGGGTTTGTGTTGATCTCTTCCTTGGGTTGGTGATCCACAATCCCGGTTGTCCAGATCGTGACCGGAGTTGAAGTGGGTTCGATTTTATTGGCGAGAAAAGTAGTGGGCAACAGTTTTTTGTGTTAAAGGTTTGATCTTTTGGGTAGATTTAATCTAATTGAGGAATTTTTTTTTTGTGGGTTTCTCATGGGCTTTGGTAGCACACTTCGATAGATTATTGCCCACGCAATATTCAAAGTTTTCTCGGAGTCATCTATTGGATTTCTCATGGAATTCGCAATTAAAGATTTGGATTTTCTTATTGCGTTGGACTTCGCTTCAAAGGTATAACCTTTAATCTTTCCGCTTTTAATTAAAGGTGTAATCTTTGTGCGTTAGATGTCGATTTCATAAATTAAATAAGTATAAGCCTAGATCCGTTCGTGGGTAAATGAATTTTGAGCCTGAGCTTTGTCGAAAGCTTCCGATTCTGGAATGCATTGCATGAAAGTGAGATTTTTTATTTAACCCGGGCTTGTTCTATTTTCCTTCATATTCAACTCCAACACCATTTATATGGTTCGATGTATAAAGCTCCTGGACCATAGTCAGGTTCACCCTTCTGCATGTAGGTGCCAACTTAGAAAGCCCTTTATGCTCCAAGTAATCCCTGAATAGACAATTCTCTACGACTACAATCTGATCCACCCGAGACTTGAGCTTCCAACGTACTAGTTTGTCATCAAATTCTTTTACTCCCTTCCTATATACTCCTGAAAATGCCATTGACTCTTTGACTCTCGCAGGCTACCTGCATTAGCTTGTAATTAGGAAACAATTACGCCTTAGTTCTAAAAATGAGTTCAACAAAAGTATTACTCAAAACTGAATACTTTATCCATAATACAAATATATATTACAAACTACGTACAAGCATCCAAAGTAAGGTAAGTCCTTTATCCATTATCCAGTGGTTTAAATTCTCTTCCATAAAGTGTTTTTGTTTTCTTAATGGTGTCAATCGTGTCATTTTGAAGATACAAGACACTATCTTTTTGCCATAAATTTCTATCCTCAGGCTCCACATAATGTTTCACCTTGTGACCATAGACTTTAAATTCTTTTCCACTCTGTTCATCTTTCACAAAAGGTTATACTTTTGAAATTATATACGGTCTTGTCCACTTGGACTTCAACTTCCTAGGAAAGAGTTTCAGTCTTGATTGAAAATCTAACACCTTTTGACCCTCCTTAAAAATGTGATGATGGATGCCCTTATCATGGATTCTTTTCTTTCTTTATTTATAAATGTCAGTGTTCTCATAGGCTTCCAGATGCATTTCCTCAAGCTCAGTCAACTCCAATACCCTACGTTGTCCAGCTGTGTCAAAATCCAAATTAGCTATTTTAAGTGCCACCATGCCTTATGAGCAATTTCTACTAGCAAATGACATTCCATACCATACAGTAATTTAAAAGGTGATGGTCCAATGGGTGTCTTAAATGCCGTACGATATGCCCATAAGGCATCCTCCAGATGTTGTGCCCAATCCTTTGGATTTAGTTTAACCACCTTTTCCAAAATTTGTTTTATTTCCCTATTGGTTACCTTTGCCTGACAGTTGGTTTGGGGATGATAGGGGTGAAAGGATTGCCACATAGGATCTGGGTTTGCACTTGCTCGATTTACCACGTAACAAAATTTTCTAATTTAAAGCGGAACCTTAGAAAGTTACCTTTGAAGCGTGCACCTGGTGATTCTCTTGTATGCCTCAAGACTATGACTTCTTGTTGTGTGGGCAACAATCTAGAAGCCAATTGATCAGCAACTCACCACAATCCACTTGCCAGAAAAATCCAGCACCTCCGCACCTAGCACGTACTGCAAACGCACTGCCCGGAGAGAGAGAAAGCAACACACGGGGCTAGCAAAGGAGGACCAAAAATTTTGGCCACTTGAAGGGAATAAACCAGCCGCCTATTCATTGAAAAATTCGTCTTTGAGAGAGAAAGAAATTTCTCTCTATAGAATTTTATCTCTCTAGATTCTTGAATAATGAATCTATTGAATTGTGTATCTTGAATAGCTAATCCCTTGTCGATTTGTAAAGTTACAAGAGGGACCCCAAGTTGGTATAGGATTGGTCTTCCTAATAGGTTTAGGTAATGAATTAGTTTCCAAATCCAATTAGGTAACCAATCTGATAGGATAAACCAAATCCTACTAGATTCCTAATTTCTAGGATTTCCTAATTCCAATTGAAATTTAAGACTTAATTAATTAATTAATTAATTCCACTTTGTTAATTACTTAATTAACCCTTAGGAATTAATTAAATAATTCCACTTTGTTAATTACTTAATTAACCCTTAGAAATAATTAACCAATTAATTAATTAAATCTACCTATTCAATTAACCCATTACAAAATTAATCGTACCACTAACGGAATAATTTTGGCACTACCATCCTACACCAGAATTTCTTCCGGAACAACTTAATTAAATTATATTAATTAATCTCCCCACATCAAAGATATAGTGCTCGTTAATTAAAATTAATTTACTGAAAAATTAATTAATTAACTTCTTTAATTTCGAGACTAGTACCACTCGACCTTTTTACTATACCAGACATAAGTCCACCAGCAAGGTTTAGTATAATAAACATTTTGAGCTCATCTCGGGAGCACCATCATCCCGGATGCACCGGTACATGGTTTTGTTTCGACAAACAGCAACACACCAAGTAACTAAACATGCGCACTCAACCTACCGAGACTATTGGCCACAATTGACATCACCCATTGGCATATCAAAGTATATTATGTCTAATCCTCTTGCCCGCTCGAGTCTAGGGATTAAGAGATAGAATGCAAGGATCGATTTGTCTATTAAATCAGTACAAGACAAATCATTCCTAAAGGTCAAGTTCAATATGCCCCAGGCATATCTATATGATTAAATTAGTTTACACAAACCAATTATCTGAATCACATAATGACCTAAACCAACAGTTTGTCCAAAAACTATCTCGGTTACGAACTTCATTTATACATTATATCTTTTAACCAATGATGAGATCTACTGTGTCACACCAGACACTTCATCATCTACTTACATAATATAAATGGACAATTAATGCACAACAAGATATGACTGAAACACAAATTGATATATTAATCTGGGAAACTGTACAATACAAGCATAGCTTATGTATTCTACTCTAACAGGTTGCCAAGTATGGGTATGATTGTGTACACTATGAGACACGCTAAGGTATGCAGGTGAAGTGATAGGACTACAAATCTCTCTTAAGTGAGAGATGATATCTTGGCCACTTGATAGTGAACTGAAAAGTGCATGGTCATGCCCAAGGAATGATAAGTATATCATTTGCTTCATGGATTCATTGTCACTAAGAGATCAAGTAAACGTTTAGCTATATAAAGATGATGGTTCCTTGCCTTATGCTAAACGGGATATCAATGTAGAGGATCGTACGCAGTTTGCTCGGAAAGGTTGTGTTGAATCACAATTCGACCCTCCATTCTAAATTAGGTAGTCATTATGTCTTGCTAGAGACCACTAATGATTTATGGATTAATCAATGAGATTGAGTTATCCTTTGCCAATTTGGAATGGGCCTACAGGATCGCACATAAGAAAGTTCTATAATGCAGAATAAGTATTATTGACAACAATAAGTATAATTGTTATACTTAAATAAAGAAGATTTAATTAAATGGTTTAATTAAATATTATTGAGAAGTTCTGGGGTATGAATTAATAGTTAATTAATTACCTGGGAACAATTGGGGTGAGCTGATAAATCAAGGGACTTAACTGCAATTGAAGTTCTTGACCCATCAGCCTGATCCATGGGTCATGGGTTGATCCATGGGCTTGGTGTATAACCCAAATCATTAAGGTATTATTTAATGCTGATTTGGAATCAGTAAATATTATTTAAATACTGATTTGGAATCAGTAAAATAATGTTTGGTAATAATACTGATTTGGAATATGACTAAAATCAGTTAAGTTATAATTTGATGATTACAATACTAATTTTGGAAATTTAATCTCTACAAATATCCTAGGGATATTATTGTAGGTAGATGATGATTTTGAATTAGAAAAATCAGATCATATAAAAATACACCATATTCCCAAATTCTCTCGGTAGGCAAGATTGGCTAGCACCAGATCTGCGAAGACTTTCGTGCTTGAGAGTAGAGAATCCTTCAAGGAAGGATTTTGGTGGTGACGAACGTAACTGGAACAGAAGCTTGGACTAACATCAAACAAGGATCCAGGTACGACAACCGATTACGCTACAAGGGTAAGCTTTAGAAGCTTTAAACGTAGAATTAATTAAACACTAAAATGGAATAGGCATAAATCCGCTGCGTAAAATTTTTTTAAAAACATGCCTACGATCCCAACAATCTGTAAGGTTATCCTGTGATGCTATCTTAGCCACGACCACATCTACCCTCTTTACAATGTCTCGTATCAGGTGGTACTTGCGCTGTATATGTTTACTCGCCTTGTGGGCTTGTGGTTCCTTCGAGTTTGCTTCTGCACCGTTGTTATCACAATATATCGTGATAGACTTCTGCAAACCAGGAATCACATCTAAGTCCACTAGGAAGTTCTTGAGCCATACTGCTTCTTTCGCTGCCTCTGATGCGGCAACGTACTCAGCCTCCATGGTAGAGTCTGCCACGCATTTCTGCTTGACACTCTGCCAAACTATGGCTCCATCTCCTAGAGTAAATCCATACCCTGAGGTAGACTTGCTTTTGTCCCTGTCACCTTGGAAATCTGAATCTGTGTAACCTCTGGGTACCAGCTCAGGCGCTTGATAGACCAGAACTTGGTCCCTCGTTCTGTTCAAATACTTGAGAATGCATTTTACTGCCTCCCAATGAGCTTTCCCGGGGCTACTCTGATATCTGCTCACCATGCCAACGGCATAACAGATATCAGGCCTTATACACAATATGGCATACATGAGACATCCTACTGCCGAAGCATACGAATCTTGGGAGAGCGTTAACGAACGTTTCCTATGATCTCGAATAATCTTGATCCCAAGGATATGCCCCACTTCTCCTAAGTCATTCATATTAAATTACTTGGACAGCCATGTCTTTACATCTGATAACACTTTCTTGTCGTTTCCAATCAATAGAATGTCTTCTACGTAAAGCACAAGAAACACTACTGAGTTTCCATCACGTCTGCGATATACACAATGCTCATCCGGACACTGAGTAAATCCAAAGGACTGGATTACTTCATCAAACTGGATGTTCCAAGATCTGGATGTCTGCTTAAGTCCATAAATAGACCTCTTAAGCCTGCAAACCTTATGCTCTTGGCCTTTTTCAATGAATCTCTCTGGTTGCAACATAAAGATGGTTTCCTCAAGACTTCCGTTTAGAAAAGCTGTCTTGACATCCATCTGCCAAATCTCATAATCCATATGAGCAGCTATGGCCAAGAGAATCCGGATCGACATAAGCATGGCTACCGGGAAGAAGGTTTTCTCATAATCGATTCCCTCTTTCTATGTATACCCCTTCGCCACCAGCCTAGCGTTATAGGTTTCCACCTTCCCGTCAGGTCCTCTCTTACGTTTGTAGACCCACTTGCATCCAATGGGCTTAAACCCATCAGGCAGGTCCACAAGCTCCCAGACTTGATTGTGGTCCATTGACCCCATCTCGGATATCATTGCCTTACGCCAAGATTCTACATCTTTATCTCGGAGAGCCTCATTGTAGTTAACTGGGTTAGGTTCAGGCACACCTGGGACTAGGTTTGAGGCCTCTCCTATGCCAATGAACCTGTCGGCCTGTCTCACAACCTTCCCACTACGACGAGGCACCACCTGTGTAGGCGCATCATCTGTGATCTCATGTGCAGTGTGTGGTGTATCTTCTTGTGCTGGTGCATCAGGATTAGTAGTTTGTCGTCTAAGCTCTTCTAGTACTATCTTACTCTTGGGCTTGTGGTCTAAGACATAGTCCTTTTCTAAAAATCTAGCGTTGGTACTTACCACCACCTTCTGATCTTTAGGACTATAGAATAGACCACCTTTCGTTCCCCTAGGATATCCTACAAACAGCATTAATTCTGTTCTCGTATCTAGCTTAGACGTATCTGCCTTAAGCACATGTGCTGGGTAGCCCCAAATTTTGAGATGTCTTAGACTTGGCTTGCGCCCATTCCACAACTCTATTGGGGTTGAAGACACGGTTTTAGATGGTATAAGATTAAGAATATACATTGCCGTTTCTAATGCATATCCCCAGAACGAACTTGGCAAATCACTCTAGCTCATCATGGACCTAACCATTTCCATAAGAGTTCGATTCCTCCTTTCTGCTACACCATTCTGCTGTGGCGTGCCATGTGTAGACAACTGAGACTGAATTCCTACCTCAGTGAGGTAATCTCAAAATTCATGGGACAGGTACTCCCCACCACAATCTGAACGCAGTGTCTTGATACTCTTACCATGATGTTTCTCCACATCTACTCGAAACTCTTTAAACTTGCCAAAATATTTGAACTTGTGGCATATTAGGTAAATGTATCCGTACCTAGAGTAGTCATCCATGAACATCACGAAATACTCATATCCCCCTCATGCCTGAACCGTCATAGGTCCACACAAGTCAGAATGAATCAACTCTAATACTTCTTTAGCTCTATGACCTTTTGCCTTAAAAGGTTTCTTGGTCATCTTACCTTCCAAGCAAGATTCGCATGTTGCATAACTGTCAATATCTAGTGAACCAAAAGGTCCATCATTGACCAACCTCTGAATTCTACTAAGGTTTATATGACCTAGCCTGAGATGCCAAAGATAGGTTTCATTCATTTCAGAAGGTTTCTTCCTCTTATTAATGTTAGATACTGAGCCATCTATTTCTATGTTTTGCACAACAGGGGAGTTAGAATTAACCACAAATAAATTGTCAACCAATGAACCAGAACAAATAAGTTTTCCATTTCTTTTAATAAGTACAGAGTCATCAGAAAAAACAAACTTATAACCGTTCTTCAAGAGTTTAGAAACTGAAAACAGGTTGTTTCTAAAACTCGGTACGAAAAGACTAAGCTACAATTTTTGAAATTTAGCTTAACTACTGCCACTGCTTCTACTCTTGTAGTGTCGCCTATGTAGACATCCAATTCGCCCTCTCTAAGCTTTCGGGTTACTTGGAACCCCTGCAAAGAATTACAAACATGGTCAGTAGAGCATGAATCCACACACCAAGTATCTGTGGGAATCACCGCTAAACATGTCTCAGTAATTAGGGCAGAAACAATCATACCTTTGAGCTTTGGACAATCCACTTTCCAATGTCCTGCTTTACCGCATTTAAAGCACTTGACCTTGGGCTTGCTTTTCTTTGCGATGTCTGGCTTTGCAGCAAGTTTCTTGTCGTTCTTCTTCTTCTTATTCTTCTTTCCTTTCGGCCCAGAAGAAGAACTCGAACCCTTTACTGCGACCAAAGCTTGCTTCTTCTCGTGGAAGATGCCTTCAGTCGCCACCAAATCAGTCAAGAGCTCGGGCAATGTATAAACCCTTTGGTTCATATTGTAGTTTACCCGACTGCTCAAAACAAGAGGGTAGACTCTGGAGGATAATATCTATCTGACTCTCCAGGTCGATATCTCCTCCCAACACCTCTATTTCATTGATGTTGCTTATCATGTGTAAAACATGATCTCTCACCGATTCTCCTTCAGCCATTTTGGTGTTCATTTACTTCCTCATGGCTGACTGCCTGGCAGTCCTACCTTGATGCGCAAACATCTCCCTTTGGTGTGCCATCATCTCGAAGGCGGAGAGCATGGGATGAAGCTGATGATGCAGCACATTTGACACAGAGGCCAAAATGTAGCACCGCGCCATCTCATCAACTTTTCTCCACCTAGCATAGGCATCCCTATCCTCTTGGGTAGAGTTCTCATCAGGCACTTTTGGACATGCTTAGATGAGCACAAACTTATACTGCTTCGCCGTCAGGACTATGTCCAAATTCCGATTCCATTCGACACAATTTGCTCCAGTTAATTTGTTGTCTTTCAAGATAGCAGCAAAGGGATTGAATGCCATATCGATTTAAACTGGAAAATAAACAAACAATGTTTCAGTTATATATGCTAGAATTTCGAAAAAATTCTAATTAATTATTGACTTCCCTCAAAACAATAATCTTAATCCACCAACATCTCATCCACCGGGATTCTCGCAAGCCACGCAGTGTGGACATTTACGCTAACCCACATTCGTTTGAGAAGAACCAAGTTCATTAACTACACTATCTGACCAACGATCTTTTGATCAATGTAGCTAATAGTCGGTGCTTTTAGCCGTACAAGTAAGTAGCGTAACCTCGGGGGAGGAATACTGCAGATCGTACACTAAGTGTGTGCCATTACGTTACTTCTGAGTTTGTTACCTCAGGATAGTGGGCCTCAGATGGAGAGGGTGTCGTATTTCTCCTAGTTAAACTCGCTCTAGTCATCTTACTCAAAAGTTCATAGTCTAGCGATCTCGGGGCTGGACTCATCCGAATGGAGGAAGGCCCTAATGCCAACCCGCAAGCCCACCCACATCTCATATGAACCCGTAATGGTGGCCATGGGGATATAAACCAACCCACTCCCACTTAGATTTCCAAATTAAGGGTTTTTCCGATTTTAAAATGCAACTAACTAACCTAAGTTATGTGCAACCATAAAACCAATCATGTTTTAAATCATGCATCTAATATACAACATAAAAATAAAGCATAGAAAATTAAAACGATAAATACGGGAAATAAATATGAAAAATAAATTTCCCGACTATTATGGTTTTAATTGCTTCCATCCTTTGCCTTGATCTCGTGTCCAGTCACGTCACTCGATGGAGAGAGTCTTAAACTTCAAAAAAAGAAAACTGGAGGAAAAATAGGCCAAAAACAGCCTGAACGGCCCGAACGGGCCGTTCGTGCCACAGCACGGCCCCGTGCACAGCCCGCAAGGGCCGTGCGCGCGGGCTGTGCGCCCGTACGCGGCCCTACGAGCGACCAGCAGCAGCGCTGCCGGCAGTGGTTGCCGGCGCCGCCTCCTGCCGCCATCTCCTCTTTCATTTTTCCCACGCTATTTGATCTTCTTGCAATTCATTCTGGGTTTTCCTGGGTTACTACGAATTCATGATAACCCAAAACCCACAAATTCAAGTTGCCCACCATAACGCCTTCGATTACAAAAAAAACAATTTTCCTACTACAAGGCTTTCTAGGAAAATTAAAGAATCGAAATTACATAGAAAAAATCCTACTACAGATTTAATCTAATCCTACACGGCTTCCAGAACGTGGTTATACTATTACAAACTAATCCTGCACGGCTTCCAGCACGTGGTTATACAATTTTCCTACTACAGACTTGTCTTGCAAGATTTTTCTTATGTTTCTTGGGCCTAAAGCTTTCTATTTATAGGAGCTCTAATAGAGACCTAATGGGCTCTCGAGTTAGGCCTTTTAATTTGACTTTTGTTGACCGCTAAGTCTTTCCCGACTAATCAACTCCAATCGACCCATTCGAATTAATTTCTTTAACCCACTTTGTTAATTTAATTTAATCGAACCCTTAGAATTAATTAATTCAAATAGAATTAATTTCTTAATTCACTTTGTCGATTAAATATTAATTAAACCTTTAGGATTAATTAATTCACCTTGTCGACTAGTCAAATACATAATCAGTCGTACCACTAACGGACTAATTATGGAACTACCGCTCGAAAACGACTTTACATCGCGCCATTATATTTTATTCCATCTCCCCACATTAAAGATCTAGCGCTCATCGGTTTATCAATTTACTGACAAATTAATTCACCGACTTCTTGATATCCGAGATTAGTACCACTCGTCCTTTTATTATACCGGACATAAAATCCACCGGCTGGGTTTAGTATAATAGACCTTACGATCTCATCTCAGGAGCACCATCAACCCGGCGAACCGGTACGTGGATTCCTTCGACTAGCAACGGAACGTAAGAAGCTAAACACCGCATACCCAACCTATCGAGATATAGGCCTCAATTGACCGCACTCTTTGGCAAATCAAAGCATACAATATCCAACTCTCGAGCCCATCCCAATCTCGGGATTGAGAGACCGAATACTAGGACCGAATTGACTACGCCGATCAGTATAAGTCAATTCTATCCAAACTGGTCGTGCTCAATATGTCCCAGGCATATCCGTGTGATTTAAACTAGTTTAGATAAACTAATTTCCAAACCACACGATAACCTATACCGATAGTATGTTCAAACTATCTCGGTTACGAGCATACTTTTCATATATCAATACTTTAACCAATAATGGTATCTACTGTGTCTTTCCACACCCCGTTATCTAGTTCTATGATATAAAGGAACAAATTTATACCGAAACAAAATGATATGTCAACTGTGGATATTAGTTTTTGATACAAGGCATAGCTTTTCTGTATTCAAAACTAACACTTTGCATCTTTTAAACAAGTGTGGATCTTCCCAATAATAATTTTGCACATCATGCAGAAATTTCTTTTTTTGTGGGTAGGACAACTCCCCAAGGATGACTTTTGACACCACAAAATTAGCATAATCATTGTACCAAGGTACTGAGGTTGCTGACTTCACCAATTAACACCATCTCATCCAGAAATTCTTCTTTAAGTGATGTTGTACCCTCCGGCTCAGTATCAATGTGCTCCAACCGTGACAAATGATTTGCCACTTGATTCTCAGCCCCTTTTCGATCCTTTATTTCAATGTCAAATTATTTCAACAAGAGTATCCATGTAATCAATGTAGGCTTAGCATCTTGTTTCTTCAAGAGGTATTTAAGGGCCGCATGATCGGTGTGGACTATAACTTTAGCACCCATTAGATATGAACAAAATTTATCAAACCAAAAAATTGTAGCCAGTAATTCTCTCTCAGTAATAGTATAGTTCTTCTGTGCTCCATTCAGAAGTCTACTTGTATAATGAATGACATGCTACACATTGCCTCTTATTTGCCCTAATACCACTCCAATGGCTATATCGTTTGCATCACACATTAATTCAAAGAGCTTGTGCTAATCTGGAGCAACCACCACAGGTGCAGAGATCAACCTTCTTTTTAACTCTTCAAAGGCACACTCACATTCTTGGTCAAACCTGAATTCTACATCCTTTTCCAGCAGTGAGCACAAAGGACGAGCTAGTTTGGAAAAATCCTTAATAAATCTTCTATAAAAACCTGCATGCCCCAGAAAACTTCTGATTCACTTGACATTACTAGGAGTAGGCAGATTGTAATTAACCTCAACTTTTGCCTTGTCAACCTTCATTCCCTTCTTAGAGACTTTATGCCCCAGAACAATTCCTTCAGTAACCATGAAATGATATTTTTCCCAATTGAAAATCAATTGTTTTTCCCTTTTCAAAACCAACTCAAAATATGCTAAGCACACATCATAAGAGTTGCCAAAAATAGAAAATTCATCCATAAATACTTCCATAATATTACCATTGAGATCATAAAAAATAGCCATCATACATCGTTGAAATGTTGCTGGTGTATTGCATAATCCAAAAGGCATTCTCCTAAAATCAAATATTCCTGATTCGCATGTAAAAGTTGTTTGCTCTTAGTCCCCTGCATGTATCGCAATTTGGTTGTATGCAGAGTATCCATCAAAAAAATAGTAGTACTCATTTCCTGCAACATGATCCAACATTTGATCCATGAATGCTAATGGAAAATAATCTTTATGTGTGGCCTCATTTAGTTTCCGATAACCAATGCATACTCTCCATGAGTTCACCAATCACGTTGCAGGATGCTCCTTCTTATCACTTTTTACCACCGTGACCCCCCCTTTTTTGGTACACAGTGAACCGGGCTCACCCAATTGCTATTTCTAATGGGATAGATGATACCTGTATCCAGCCATTTCACTACTTCCTTATGAACTACCTTGTTCATTACAGGATTATACCTTCTTTGTTTCTGTCGGATTGCCTTGCTGACACATCACCATCGATTTTATTGGTACAAATATCTGGAGATATTCCTTTGATATCAGCTAACGACCAACCCACAACTGACTTATTTTCCAACAACACCTTGAGCAATTTCAATACTTGTTCAAACGTTAGTTTGGTTGAGATTATAACAGGAAACAAGTGTTACTTACCCAAGTATGCATACTTCAAATGTGCGGGTAGCGGCTTAAGCTCTGGAGTCTCCCTCCTTTTTTCTACAGTAGGATGCTCTACATCATCAGTGATTTCATTCACTATATAGTACCAAACTATGTTTTCTAATTCCGGCATTATTTGTAGATCCTCTGCATCAAACTCAATCTTGTTTGCATATGCCTGACTGTGCTTCTCTGACTTTACTATTTTCTACTGACAAGCAAGTATGCAACCTTCAACTATGTCCTCTATCCCAAAATCATCAATTTTTTCAATTGAGGAGGTTAACCATTCTTCCTGTTCAACTGGTTCTGGCAGTACGATAATTTGTCCCAATTTTTTTTATCACATTCCCTGATGAACTCCTGGACTTCAACTTCATACTTTATAATTCATTTCCAACCTGCTGATTCTGATTTTCATTTTCCAATATGACAAGAAGTTGACACATCTCTCCCAGTGCGTTATGCACCTCATTTCTTATCTCACACATTCCTTTTGCAATTTCTGCAAATTTTCCTATCTTCCAGGCTGCCCCATTCCGTATCCACCTTTGATTCGAACCATTCAAATTGCCAGCTTTATGAGCTACTGGATACATAGACATTGAATAGTCTCGATTTTTAGGAATAGCATCCACTTTAAAAATTACTTCTATCGATGCTATAGTCTCATCAGATTCCAATGTTTGATTTCTCTGCATTTTGTAAACCCTTGATTCCTGCACACTCAATAATCAAAATCAAACACACAAAAGCCACCGTGCTCTCCTGAAAACGGTGCCAAAAGTGATGTGCTCGAATACAACACTAATGAAATCCTTCTTTTATCACACTAAAGGACCACAAATCCTATCGTGTAGTAGAGAAAGGTATCCAATCCACATGAAACACTGAACACTTGTGTGTCAAATTAAACTAAAAACATGCAAGGTGCTAAGATTAGAATGGCCTTGATTTGATCAAACAGAAATAAATAAAATTCAAAAAATAAATTGATGGGATGTTTGGGTGGTGGTTTAATTCACCGTCTTCTAGTATTTATCTTGGATTGGTTCACTATCCCTTTTCAAATCTTAGGCTTATACGACTGACAAGATTCAATCTCACATATTACACAAGGAAACTGCCAACAAGATCATAAACTTACTCAAGATTCAATTCCCAAATGAGGAAACCACGAACAATATAATAAGTTTACTCAAGATTCAATCTCCAACAGTATAATAACAAAATTGCCAACAAATCAGCCAAACCCAAATCAACCCAAGAAACCATTACACCAATACATAATAAATCAAAGGAATTCAGATACACTACACATAGGAGCATACACAATACATGAATCAGCTGGCTCACCCTAGCTTATCATGGTCTGTCACCCCAGAATAGTAAAAGTCCTACCCCAAGCCGAAGAAAGGGAACTACAGAACAGCTCCAACAAGTGCAGATGCACTGATTTCACCTAGAGTTGCCAAATCTGGGATTAAACCACCATGAATTTCTGAGAACCGCATGGTTCTAAGCTGAATCACCATCTTCAAGTGAAACCCAGCTACGGGATGAACAAGTAAAGCAGTCGGCTCCAAATGAAACAGAACGAAGCAAAAAGTTACCCACAGGATTTGTCTTCACGCAATTTATACTAATACAGCATGCTAGGGTTGAAATTAACTAAAACAACAGGGTACAACAGTCTTTTCAGCACACATGCCCATCTGGGATTACTAATTTAGTCCAGCAATATCAAGTTTGCCCACATTCATCAATTTAGCACTTTATGACTTTATTTTAGGTGAAAAAATTATAAAACTGAACCTGAGCTTGCATTTTCAACAAAGCACATTATAAGTTTGAAAAGTACTAAAATGTAATCAAACTCCATCTAAATGCAATGAACTTCTGTGGAAAATGCTATGAAAATTGATATAACTTAGGGTTACATCAATCAGTCACATGAGTCTGAGGTCTGAAAAGAGATAGTGAAACCAATGCATGATAAATACTAGAAGATAGTAAAGGAGATTAAACCACTTTCTCAAAATCCCATCTATTTATTTTCTGAATTTTATTTGTTTCAATTTGATCAAATCATAGCCTTTCTAATTTCAGCACCTTGCATGTTTTTAGTTCAAATTGATACACAAGTGTTCAGTGTTCCCTATGGATTCGATACCTTTCTCTACTACACAATAGGATTTTTGGTCCTCTAGTGTGCTAAAAGAAGGTTTTTATTAGTGTTATATTTGAGCACATCACTTTTTGGCGCCGTTGCCGGGGAGCACGGTAGCCCTTGTGTATCTAATCTTGTTTGTTGTTTGTATAGTGTAGAGACACCAAAATGGATCTGAAGTCCAAAAAAATTGGTTAACCTCTTGTTTTTAGGGATGTGGTTGAGGAAAAATTAAGAAATTATTATATAACCGTTGTGTGTAAAGGATATGGAATGTGTATAGGCGAAGAGTTAGGATGGAAGAAGTGGATAGAACGAAGAGAAGTCATGATTTGACTAGGGAAGAAATGGATTTTAAGTTCAACTTTGTCAAAATTGAAAAGGAATTACAATTGATGCGACTGAAACAGGAGCAGGAGCTTGAGAAGCCTGTTGAAAAGAAAGATGAGCTGAAAGTGGAATAACCAAGGCATGTGGAGGTTAAAGTGGAAGGAGACAATAGTGTTGTGGAAATAGAAGCTTTCGATGAGGTTAAAGAGACTGGAGAAGATTTGGAGAAGAATGTGGATATGTGCATTGTTGTTCGTCAACCTAGAACACTGGATCGAAGGAGAATAAATAACCAGAAGAAAGAGGTTAAGGATGACTACAAGGGCACTCGTAAAAAAAATTTTGAGGAACCAAACAATTCTCACCATGAAGGAAAAGATAAAGACATAACAATTTAAAAGGAGGTGTTTAAGCTTAGAATTCCAGCAACCATAACTTCCTGGTGTTTACAATGGTACAGAGGTGCTATTAAGTTCTTATCCCTACGGGCAAGACAGAAATTACCAGCAAATAAGAGAGAATCTAAATTAAACAGATTGGTGAATAAGGTAAACAAGGTGAAATTTTTCCCTTTGAGACAGAAGAAAAATCCACGATCTGTGAATGAGGCAGAGTCTGAACCCCCTAATTCTTTTCTTTGAAATTAAGTCAATAGATAGGGACCCTATCATTGGAATTGGGGAAACCTAAAATATGTTAGTATAAGAATAAGTAACTCTTTAGCATCAGGAAATGTCTTTTCTTTGCTTTTGTTTTCTTTTTATTTGTTTTTATTGTGTAAGATACGGTAATGATAAAAGATCAGAGGTTGCGTGCATGGGTATAAAAGTCATGATGAAAGAAGTTACAAAGGCAGCACGAAAAGGGTAAGGGGGCAAGCTTCGATAAGAAAAGAGAAAGAGCTAGCCATTTAAGGGTTGAATGGAGGAACGTGAGCAACTAAAAGGTCATATCCCATTTAATTAGTGGGAATACCCACACATCTTGAAAAAAATGTGAGGAACTAGACCGGTAAGTGATATATTTTTCAATTTCAACCCCAGTCGTATTCTCTTCCTTTACACCAAAGTGACATTGTAGTGAACTGTTAGTTTCTCTTTGTTGTGAACTAAAAAATAGTCAACGAAGCTCTACTTACCAGGTACGTTTTTCTAACACCTTCTTAGTTCATTCATATAACATTTTATTTACAACTCAGTAAATAGTAGAAGAATTATTTTGAGAAGTAGTTTTGTCAAACAAATCTGAACTTTAATATAGGATTTGATCATGGCCTCGTCAAGCATGTCATTCTCTAGTGATAATGAAGTATCTGAGATGGGAGAGTTACTGCCAACAATCGACCCACAGTTTGCTGATAGGGCTTTTGTCCATCAGATTTGGATAGCAGAAGACTATATCTTTAGGGAGTATCTAATAGGTAAACAGTACGGTAAGTTGTTTCTTGCAACCCGAGAGGTAAATCTGACTAGGATCAGAGAATTCTATTAGAGTGCTAAGTATGGGGAGAAGAAAGGAATGATCACAGTCTGGTCTGTGAAAATACCCCTCTCTTTTGATTTGATAAACTGGTTGTTGGGAACCCGGGATAGTAGGGATGCACTGGACGTTTGGCAGCTTAGTTGGTATTAGCCATAAAGGGAGAGTTTGAGAAGGATGATGAAAGAAGAAGCAACGGTATCGGCCCACTAAGGCAAGGTTTGTTATGAGAATATCGGAGAAATGGCCAGGAGATTGTACATTTTTGTTTGCAGAAATGTAGTGCCCTTGGATAAGGAGATCCAGGGCAAAGTGAAGAACATACAGTTCTGTATCATGGCAGCATTGTGGGAAATGATACCTATCAACATAGGTCATATTGTCATGACTTAGTTACTGAATGTTGTTCGGAATAAAGGTTGCAGCCTTCCATACGACAGTCTGGTTGACGCTATTTGTATGAATCATGGGGTTGAACCGTGCGGAACTGATGAGATTGTGAGATTAGGCAGTCAATTGGGAAAGGATATGAGCCATGAGGAAGTGAGCCAAGCCTTGTGCCAGCAGCTACAAAATCAGAGTCTGCAGATCCAGATTAACACTGTAGCACTGCAAACTATACAGCAGGACGTGAAATTGTTCTAGGGGTACCTCGAGAAGCAACTGGATCTGCATGCCAAGATCATAGCTGCTCAAGTTCTTAGCCAGATCGTGTATGACCCCACACAATCTCAACCCTGATGACTGTTTTTAAGACTTGCCTTTTTTGGATAATTTTAATCTTTGTTATGAACTATTTTATTCTATTTTTGGGATTTCACGAATCATGGATACTCGTAATTAGTTTCTGAATATTGTTTTTGAAGCTCTCAGGTTTTCCCCAATGTAAAGTGGGGTTTTTCAGTTTTATTTTTTATATATATCTAAAAATGAAGCACTATTATTATGCAGCTATTTGTGAATATTATCTGTTGTTACATGTTAATTGTAGAATAGCTTAAGGGGAGAAAAATTTGGGAAGATATGTTCTTTTATTGATTATCCATATTTGACAGTTTACTTGAAGGTGGTAGAGTGTCTAAGATCTTATATAATCTGATAAGATCAGTGAACTGGGCTTACGCATCCAGGTAAGTTCTTCTGAACCACTGATTTTGGAATCTTCTCAGCCAATCCAGTGCTTAAAATTCTGTAAAACTCCAGTGAGATTTTCATCTAAATGATTTTCACATTGTGAACATCTATATTTTTTTTAGCAAGTGGTGTATAATTTATACAGTGGATCTCCTTAGATGGACAGATAATGCTTTTGAAAAAATTGATGAAATATTTGATGGTTTAAAGTATTAAGCATAATCTGTATGATTGAGCATTTGAGCCTATAGTAAGTATTTTTTTTTTTTTTTTCGTGCTTTTTCATTTGATTGTGTGAATGACTAGTGTTGGATTGAGAATCTAGAATTTGAGATGATATGCATGCTACTTGTTGATTCTGGGTATGAGATGTAGAAATGATATAGGCAGTAGAAACCCTTTTTGTTCATTTGACCAGCTCAAGAGGTATAACCTTTAGGATTGTCTCTTTGAGCTATTAGCATTATTGTTGATAAACTACACCATTAGTCATCCTACCTTTTACTTTGTATGTTGTCACATCTGTTCTTATCCCTCAAGGTACTTAATTCTGATTCCAGTAGACTGAACTTTAGTGAAGAGGATTTATAATGATTTAAAGCAGTAAACAGCAAATAGTATAAGCAGAAAATAAGAGAAGTAATAAGGGAACTTTAAGCCCTAAGTTTTCAGTTTTCTAAAAAAAAAAAAACCTGCCTTCTGAGGAAGTGAGTGATGTTTAAGCCATGTACCCTTAGTTAGTAGTAGAATCCAAAGCAGAAAATGAATATAAACTAGAATCAGGTTAAGTACCAAGGACTTCAGCTCCAGTTTTCTAGCCTTGACCTTCACTTGACCTCCAATCCTATCCTTTAGCCAAAGGCCTATGGATTAATGCCTGGTGTTTAGAATTAGTATGGAGGTGTGAGTCTGTCTCACGCCTATGGCTACATCAATTTAGCACAAGTATGAGAGCTCACTTAAATGCATACAGAACCCTAAATGAGGGCAGCTCTCTTGGGCTCACTAGTGAGAATACTTGAATCCGAAAATGTTTCAACCAATTGGTTCACTTGTATCTGAATTCTCATGTGCTGACTGAACCATTGTCTGGACATGTGTTGCTTGCTTTATTTTAAATCTTTTAGGAACTCTAAAACACTGGAGTAAGAATTATGATTGGCTATGTTAAATTTCCTTTGGTTCATAATGACCTTGCTTGAGGACAAACAAGACTTAAGTGTGGGGGAGTGGTGTAACCCTTTGTTACATCAATTTTCATAGCATTTTCCATAGAATTTCATTACATTTAGATAGATTTTTTATCACTCTGTTGTACGTTTCAAGCTTATAATGTGCTTTGGTGAAAATGCAAGCTCAGGTTCGATGTTATCACTTTTCCGCTACAAAAGAGGTCACAAAGTGCTGAAATGATGCAATAAGGCAAGCTGGTCATTGCTGGACCAAATTAGTCATCTCAGATAGGCATGTGTGCCGAAAAGACTGTCGTATTCCTGCTGTTTTAGTTAATTGCAAACCTAGAATGTTGTATTGTTATAAAATGTGTGAAGACAAATCCTCTTGGTAACTTTTTCTTCGTTCTCTTTCATTTGGAGCCGACTGCTTTGCTTGTAAATTGGGTAGCAAGGGTTTCACTTAAAGATGTCGATTCAGCTTAGAACCATGCGGTTCTAAGCAGTTCATGGTGGTTTAATCCCATATACGGTGACTCTAGGTGGAATCAGTGCATCTGCACTTGTTGGAGCTGCTTTGTAGTTCTCTTTCGTCAGTTTGGTGAAGGAATTTTGTTATTCCGGGGTGTTAGGATCAATTAGGCCTAGTTTTCAAAAAACTTGCAGCGGAAAAGCCTAATTATTAGAAATCAGATCTTACCCTCGAAGCGTAATCGGTTACGCTCGTCGCCTGGCTCCTTTGAGAAGATTGCGTTCACCAACAATTCAGATGAATTGTCTCTATGATTTTGCACTGGAGCCCTCACAAAACTGGTGCTAGCCTGTCTGCCAAAAGAGATAATTTTGGGAATATCTCTTTCTGTTTTAAAACCCATTTTCTCCAAGAAAATTGATATGAGTATCTGACTCGATATCCTCTGGGATGTATAAGAGTCAGATACTCATTCAGTTAATAATATTATTAATATAAATATTATTTTTATTGACATGGGTTTTTACCAAAACTATGGATCAACCCACTGACCCATAGATCAGGCTGATGGGTCAAGAACCTCAATTGCAATTAGGTCCCTTGATTTGTCAGCCTATCCCAATTGTTCCTAGGTACTCAATTAACTCTTAATTAATACCACGGAATTTCTCAATAATATATAATTAAACTATTTAATTAAATATTATTTGTCTAAGTATAACAATTATATTTAGTGCAGGCAATTTTGTATCATCGAACTCTCTTATGTGCGATCCTGTAGGCCCACTCCAAATTGGTAATAGAGAATTAAATCTAATTAATTCATCCACAAATCATTAGTGGTCTCTAGCAAGACATAATGACTATCCAATTCATAATGAAGGGTCGAATGGTGATTCAACACAATCTTCCCAGCATACTTCGTACGGTCCTCTACATCGATATCTCGTTTAGCATAAGGCATGGAACCATCATCCTTATTTAGCTAAACGTTTACTTGATCTCTTAGTGACACTGAACTTAATCAAGCAAATGATGACGCTTATCATTTCTTGGGCATGGCCATGCACTTCTCAGTTCACTATCAAGTGGCCAAGATATCATCTCTCACTTAAGAGAGATTTGTAGTCCCATCACTTCACCTACATATCTTAGCATGACTCATAGTGTACCCAATCATACCCGTACATGGCAACCTGTTACGGTCCCATTAGGCGTATGTCAAAGTACACTACAATTCACCTAAGACCATGTAGTGATTTCTGGTCTAAGGATCCTCGTAGAAGTACTACTCAAAAGAATCACTCATGATCTAAAAGTCCATGGAGTGTTTCTTTTGGCGGATCGATTTAATGAAATTAAATATGCACAAGAATATAATTATCATGAAATTAACCCATTTGATAAAATATTAAATAGACGACAAATGTCTAAATTAGCCCTCAAAAGGGCATACACCAACACGGGGTGACAGACCGTTATAAGCAAGGGTGAGCCAGCTGAATCATGTATTGTGTATGCTCGTATGTGTAGTGTGTTGGTGTATGTGCCCTTTTTAAGGGCTATATAGATATTTGTTGTTTTGATTGATGTTATAATCAGATGAGTTAATTTCATGATAGTAATATTCTTGTGCATATTTAATTTCATGAAATCGATCCGCCAAAAGAAACACTCCATGGACTTTTAGATCATGAGTGATTCTTTTGAGTAGTACTTGTACGAGGATCCTTAGACCAGAAATCACTACATGGTATTAGGTGAATTGTAGTGTGCTTTGACATACACCTAATGGGACCGTAACAGGTTGGCAAGTACGGGTATGATTAGGTACACTATGAGTCACGCTATGATATGTAGGTGAAGTGATAGGACTACAAATCTCTCTTAAGTGAGAGATGATATCGTGGCCACTTGATAGTGAACTGAAAAGTGCATGGCCATGCCCAAGGATTGATAAGCGTTATCATTTGCTTGATGAATTCAGTGTCACTAAGAGATTAAGTAAACGTTTAGCTATATAAGGATGATGGTTCCATGCCTTATGCTAAACGGGATATCAATGTAGAGGATCGTACGCAGTTTGCTCGGAAAGGTTGTGTTGAATCACCATTCAACCCTCCATTCAGAATTGGGTAGTCATTATGTCTTCCTAGAGACCACTAATGACTTATGGATTAATCAATGAGATTGAGTTATCCATTGTCAATTTAGAATGAGCCTACAGGATCGCACATAAGAAAGTTCGATGATGCAGAGTAAGTATTATTGCCTACAATGAGTATAATTGTTATACTTAAATAAAGAAGATTTAATTAAATGGTTTAATTAAATATTATTGAAAAGTTTTGTGGTATTAATTAAGAGTTAATTAATTTCCTGGGAACAATTGGAATGAGTTGATAAATCAAGGGACTTAATTGCAATTGAAGTTCTTGACCCATCAGCCTGATCCATGGGTCATGGGTTGATCCATGGGCTTGGTGTATAACCCAAATCATTAAGGTATTATTTAATACTGATTTGGAATAAGTAAATATTATTTAATACTGATTTAGAATCAGTAAAATAATATTTGGTAATAATACTGATTTTGAATATGATTAAATCAGTTAAGTAATAATTGATTGATTACAATACTGATTTTTTGGAAATTTCAACTCTACAAATATCCTAGGGATATTATGGTAGTAGGATGATGATTTTCAATTAGAAAATCAGAACAAGCAAAATATACACAAAATCTCAAACTCTCTCCGTAGGCAAAAACGACTAGCACCGGATCTGCGAAGAACTCCAGTGCTTGAAAGTAGAGAGTCCTTCAAGGAAGGATTTTGGTGGTGACAAACGTAAATGGAGCAGAAGGTTTGGACCAACATCAATCTAGGATCCAGACGCGGCTACCAATTACGCTTCAAGTGTATGGTTTACTTGTTTTGAACATAGGATTAAAACACTAAAATTAAAATTGGCATGAATCCGCTGCGTAAAAATTTTGAAAATCATGCCTCCGATCCCAACATAGTGTATCTGAATTCCTTTGATTTATTATATATTGGTGTAATAGTTTCTTGGGTTGATCTGGGCTTGGCTGATTTGTTGGCTATTTTGTTGTTATACTGTTGGAGACTGAATCTTGAGTAAACTTATTATCTTGTTGGAAGTTTCCTCATTTGGAAATTGAATCTTGAGTAAGTTTATGATCTTGCTGGAAGTTTCCTTGTGTAATATGTGAGATTGGATCTTGTCAGCAGCATAGGCTTAAGGTCTGAAAAGAGATAGTAAAACAAATGCATGATAAATACTAGAAGACAGTGAAGGAGATTAAACCACCATCCCAAAATCCCATCAGTTTATTTTCTGAATTTTATTTGTTTTGTTTGATCAAATCAAAGTCGTTCTGATTTTAGCAGCTTGCATGCTTTTAGTATAAATTGATACACAAGTGTTCAGTGTTCCTTATGGATTTGATACCTTTCTCTACTACACGATAGGATTTGTGGTATTATAGTGTGAGCTTGCATGTTTTTAGTTTAAATTGATACACAAGTGTTCAGTGTTCCCTATGGATTCGATATCTTTCTTTACTACACAATAGGATTTGTGGTCTTCTAGTGTGCTAAAAAAAGGTTTTTATTAGTGTTGTATTTGAGCACATCGTCCACGTGATTTTCAGGTTTATTTGGAGACATTCGAGGGACTCTTTGTGGAGAAAGCTTTAAAGATTGGAACTGTCGTTATTTCTAAGGGACATGCGTCAAATGTATAATCTTTGATTCCGCTTTTACTTAAAGATTTGATTTTTAGCATGTCGTTTAATAGATCTAACAAGTATAATCCTAGATCCGCTTATATTAATTGACTTTAGAGTTTGGGCTCGATCAAAAGTCTCCGATTTTGGAATCCATAACACGAAAGTGACATTTTCGATTTGACCTAGATCGGATCATAATTCCTTCAAAAACTAGGCTAAAAATATGTATAAAATGAATCGCAACACCACCCTACACTATATAAAGGGGGGTTGTGTTTTCAATAAAATTATGCTATTTGAGTTATAAATCTTTGAGAGCTATAAGTTTCAAACACTTTATTCTTGAATGCGTCAAAGCCTTTATCAATAGTATTTGTTAGGTACTATTGTGGTGTCATTCTACCCGAAAATCCCTTTGGATTTCATCACCTTAACACTATATTCCGCAAACCATACATCTATTCACGCGTCATAAGAGACTTGTAGTAACTAGATTTGGGCAAACTTTAAGCTTTCTCTTTCACTCGTGGAAGAGAATTGCATAATTTGGTATCAAAGCTACGGGTTACTACAATGGAGAGGGAATTTTCGAAAGAAGATTTCCAAGGTGTCCATTGAAGGAAAACTGAACAAGCCCGGGCTAAATCGAAAACCTCACTTTCGTGCAATGCATTCCAGAATCGGAAGCTTTCGACCAAGCTCAGGCTCAAATTAGTTTACCCATGAACAGATCTAGGCTTATACTTATTTAATTTATTAATCGGGACACAAAAGATTCGATCTTTAATAAAAGCGGAATTTAAAGATTATACCTTTTGTAACGAAGTCCCTTGCCTAAAAGAAAAATCCAATCTTTAGCGCAATTTCCACAAGAAATCCGAAGAATGACTCCTATACGAACTCCGAAATAGTGTGGGCTATCGTCTACGGAGTTACCCACGGCAATACGAAGATGCCAAGAAACTTGTATCGGAAGAAAACTCAAAATTCTACTTGCCCAGAATTTTTTTTTTCGAAAATAAAATCCTGCTGCACCAAAAACCTGCTGCGCAAGTTATCTTGACCGAACTGGATTAAAAATAGATTTTGCCGAAACTGCTCGATCGGACCAGTCCCGATCTGTACAACCGGTTTCACGGATCACTCAAGATGAAGATCAACGTGAAACCAGTCGGCTCAGGGCACTAGTTGAAGAGCAGCGCCTAGTTTAAAAACCAGAAAACCCATCTGCGCATAAACCGATTGGAAAAACAATCTGCGAGGGTTCCTTATCAAAAATCCAATTAGCAGCCTGCTTAAAATAATCTGCTGCGATAATGAAAAGTAGCGCCGGATTTAATAAACCAGAAAACCCATATGCGCATAAATGATTGAAATAAACAATCTGCACGAGTTCTTTGTAAAAAACCGACCGACCACTTGCTTAAAATAATCTGGGCAAGATAAAGAATTAATCTTCCGAAAAGAAAATTATCTTAGCTGACTTCAAGAAAGAACTTCGACGAAGAAGACGAAGTTCTCTCTCTAAGCTAAATTTTCTCACTCTAGCCTTTTCTTGGCTGCCAAGTTTCTTAGGTTTTTCTTGCCCAATAAGTTGTATTTATATGGAGCTTCTAAGGAGACCTAATGGGCTCTCGAGTTAGGCCTTTAAATTTGACTTTCATTGACCGCTAAGTCTTCCCGACTAATCAACTTCAATCGACCCATTTAAATTAATTTATTTAATCCACTTTGTTATTTTAATTTAATCGAACCCTTAGAATTAATTAATTCAAAATTGAATTAATTTCTAAATTCACTTTGTCGATTAAATATTAATTAAACCCTTCGGATTAATTAATTTACCTTTCAAATGCATAATCGGTCGTACCACTAACGGACCAATTATGGAACTACCGCTCGAAAACGACTTTACATCGTACCATTATATTTTATTCTATCTCCCCACATTAAAGATCTAGTGCTCGTCGGTTTATCAATTTACTGACAAATTAATTCACCGACTTCTTGGTTTCCGAGATTAGTACCACTTGTCCTTTTAAAGTTCACCGGCCGGGTTTAGTATAATAACCTTACGAGCTCATCTCGGGAGCACCATCAACCCGGCGAACCGGTACGTGGATTCCTCCGACTAGCAACGGCACGTAAGAAGCTAAACACCGCATACCCAACCTACCGAGGTATTGGCCTCAATTGACCTCACTCTTTGGCAAATCAAAGCACACGATATCCAACCCTCACGCCCGTCCCAATCTCGGGATTGAGAGACGGAATACTAGGACCGAATTGACTACGCCGATCAGTATAAGTTAATTCTATCCAAACTGGTCATGCTCAATATGCCCCGGGCATATCCGTGTGATTTAAACTAGTTTAGATAAACTAATTTACAAACCACACAATAACCTATACCGATATATGTTCAGACTATCTCGGTTACGAGCATACTTTTATATATCAATACTTTAACCAATAACGGTATCTACTGTGTCTGTCCACACCCAATTATCTAGTTCTATGATATAAAGAAACAAATTTATACCGAAACAAAATGATATGTCAACTGTGGACATTAGTTTTTGATACAAGCCATAGCTTTTTTGTATTCAAAACTAACAATCTCCCACTAATACTCAAAGCTATGTTAGGAAGTACAAAAACTGTCCAACCCGCTATTACACTGCTGTCATAATGAAATCTCCAGAACACCTTTAAGCTCACTCACATGGCTCCCTCAAGAATCTGACTCCCATGCCCTCCACATGTCTCTCAAAGACCTTTGGGGTCAATGGCTTGGTGAAAGGATCTGCAAGGTTGTCATCTGATTCTATCTTGGCCACGATCACGTCTGCCCTCTTTACGATCTCTCGTATCAGGTGGTACTTGCGCTCTATGTGTTTACTCACCTTATGGGCTCGTGGTTCCCTCGAGTTAGCAACTGCACCATTATTGTCACAATAAACTGTGATAGACCTAGGTAACTCAGGAACCACATCTAAGTCCATCAAGAAGCTCCTAAGCCATACAGCCTCTTTCGCTGCCTCTGAAGCGACAACATACTCGGCCTCCATGGTAGAGTCCGCCACGCATTTCTGCTTGACACTCTTCCATACTATGGCTCCACCTCCTAGAGTAAACACAAACCTAGAGGTACACTTACTCTTGTCCAAATCACCTTGAAAGTCCGAATCTGTGTAACCCAATGGTACAAGCTCCTGCGCTCTATAAACTAGGACATAATCTCTCGTCCTGCACAAGTACTTGAGAATGCATTTTACTGCCTCCCAGTGAGCCTTCCCAGGGTTACTCTGATATCTGCTGACCATGCCAACGGCAAAGCAAATATCAGGCCTCGTGCACAACATAGCATACATGAGGCTACCCACTGCAGAAGCATAGGGTACCGCCTTCATGGCATCTATCTCCTCAGCAGTCTTAGGACACTGCTGCTTAGACAAATACACTCCATGCCTGAAAGGTTGTGAACCCATCTTGGAGTTCTGCATGTTAAAATGGGCCAGAATCGTGTCTATGTAGGATGCCTGAGAGAGAGTCAGAGAATGTCTCATACAATCTCGAATAATCTTAATCCCAAAGATATGTCCAGCCTCTCCCAAATCCTTCATATCGAATTGCCTGAACAGCCATGCCTTTACGTCTGACAACACCTTCTTACTGTTGCCAATAAGAAGAATGTTATCTACGTAAAGTACGAGGAACACCACCGTATCCCCATCATGCTTGCGATAAACACACTGCTCATCCAGACACTGAGTGAATCCATAGGACTGGATAACCTCATCAAAACGGTTATTCCAAGATCTGGATGCTTGCTTAAGTCCAAAAATGGACCTCCTAAGCCTGCATACATTGTGCTCTTGGTCTTTAACAATGAAGCCCTCTGGTTGCTGTATAAAGATGGTCTCCTTAAGACTTCCGTTTAGGAAAGCTATTTTGACGTCCATCTGCCAAATCTCATAATCCATATGAGCAGCTATGGCCAAGAGAATCCGGATTGACTTAAGCATAGCTACCGGGGAAAAGGTCTCCGCATAATCGATCCCTTCTTTCTGAGTATACCCCTTCGCCACAAGCCTAGCCTTGAAGGTCTCAACCCTCCCGTCAGATCCTCTCTTTCGCTTGTAGACCCATTTGCACCCAATAGGCCTAAACCCATCAGGAAGGTCTACCAGCTCCCAGACTTGATTTGAGTCCATAGAACCCATCTCAGCAATCATCGCTCTCTGCCAAGAATCTGCATCTTTATCCTGGAGAGCCTCATTGTAGTTAACTGGGTCTGGTTCACGAGCAACAGGGATAAAGTCAGAAGACTCACCCAAACCCATGTACCTCTCGGGCTGTCTCACAACCCTCCCACTACGACGAGACGCAGCCTGTGCAAGAGCATTGCCATGTGATAGTGTGTGCAGTCTCTTGTGGTGTGTCTTCCTGTACGTGTGCATCTGGAATAGTGGACTGACTTCTAAGCTCTTCCAATACTACCTTGCTGCTTGACTTGTGATCTAAAATATAGTCCTTCTCAAGAAATCTGGCATTGGTACTGATCACCACCTTCTGATCCTGAGGACTATAAAATAAGCCACCTCTCGTTTCTTTGGGGTAGCCTATAAACAACATAACCTTGGATCTCGCCTCTAACTTGCCTGTATCTGCCTCGAGCACATGTGCTGGACACCCCCAAATCCTGAGATGTCTCATACTAGGCTTTCGCCCATTCCACAACTCTACTGGGGTCGTAGGCACAGACTTAGATGGCACAAGGTTGAGGATAAAACATGTTGTCTCTAAGGCATAACCCCAAAACGAGATAGGCAACTCACTGTAACTCATCATCGATTTAACCATCTCCATAAGAGTCTTGTTCCTCCTCTCTGCTACACCATTCTGCTAGGGTGTGCCAGGTACAGACAACTGGGTCTGAATACCCTCCTCTGACAAATAGGATCTAAATTCACTAGAGAGGTATTCGCCACCGCGATCAGACCGCAGTGACTTGATACTCTTACCCAGATGGTTCTCCACCTCTGCCTTGAATTCTCTGAACTTGCCAAAGCATTCAGACTAGTGGCGCATCAGGTATATGTATCCATATCTAGAGTAATCATCAGTGAAAGTCACGAAATACTCATAACCACCTCTAGCCTGAACTGAGATAGGCCCACACACGTCAGAATGAATCAGCTCTAAAACCTCCTTGGCCCTATACCCCTTTGCCTTAAAAGGCCTCTTGGTCATTTTACCCTCCAAGCAGGACTCACAGGTCGAATAGCTGTCAATATCTAGTAAGTCCAAAGACCCACTCTTGACCAACCTTTGAATCCTACTAAGGTTGATATGACCTAGTCTCAGGTGCCAAAGATAAGTCTGATTCAAAGGGGAAGACTCTTTTCTCTTATTATGATTCGGTGATGAGTTACTAGTTTCTGTGTTTTGCATAGCTGGGGAGTAAGTCTTAATTAAAAACAAATTGTCAACCAATGTTCCGGAACATATAAGTTTCTGGCCTTTTCTAAAAAAAAAACATCAGAAAATACACACTTATAATCATCCAAAACAAGTCTCGAAACCGAAAACAAGTTTTTTCGAAAACTAGGTACATAAAGACAATCCTTTAAATGTAAAATAGAGTCTCAAAAATAAAGACAAATAACTCCCACTGCAGTAACAGAAACTCTGGTAGTATCCTCAAGGCAGACCTGCAACTCTCCCTCTCTAAGCAGCCGGGTCACTTGGAATCCCTCCAAAGAATTACAAACGTGATCAGTGGCTCCTGAATCCACACACCAAGTATCTGTGGGAATCGCCGCTAAACACGTCTCAGTAACTAGGAAAAATTTACACATGCCTCGAGGCTTTGGGCATTCCTTCTTCCAATGTCCAGGTTACGTTTCCAGTCAATATAGTTTGGACCCGTGAGTTTGTTTTGGTTCAAAATGACAGCTAGCGGGTTGAACGACATATCATAACCGAAAAATTAACAATTCAAGTTTCAGTATACTTTTTCAAAAATATTGAAAATCCTCTAAAAACCAATATAATCTTCTACCGACATCTCTCACACCGGGATTAACGTATGTCACGATGGGTGAACGTCTACGCCAACCCACATTCGTTCGAGAAGAACCGAAGTTCATTAATCTCATTATCTGACCAACGATCTTATGATCAATGAAATTAATAGTCGATAATTTTAGCCGTACCCAAAAATAGCGTAACCTCAATTGGAGGGATACTAAAAACGGTACACTAAGTGTATGCCATTACGTGACTTCCAAGTTTGTTACTTAGGATACTAATGCGCCTCGGATGGCGAGGGTGTTGCTACTTTCTCCAATTAAACTCACTATAGTCATCCCTTTAGAAATTCATTCTGGTGATATCCGTGGTTGAAAACTCATCCGATAGGGAGGAAGGTCTAAGCCAGCACGCAAGTTTAACCACATCACCAATGAACCCGTAATGGAGGCCATGGGGCTATTAACCAACCCGCTCCCACTTAGATTTTTAATTTCGATTCGCCCGGGTTTTCTCGGTTTTCTACGTAATTAGGAATCACCCAAAATTACGATTAAACCAAAACCCGCGAATGTAATTAGTTTGAGGATTTTTTTTTTTTTTTTACGTTTTAACATGCAATATCTTAACTATGGATATTCGCACCCATAAAACCATTGGAGTTTTAATATGCGAATAATCTACCTTAGTTAATTGCATATTACCTTTTTAAAAACATTTTGGTTTGGTTTTCGTTCATGCAAAATAAAACGAAAAACACACAATCAACAAAAAGACATAAATACGGGAAATTAAAATAAATAAAATTTCCCGACTATTATGGCCTTCTCTATCGTTGATTCCTTGACGCCTCGGCGACACGTCCCGTCATGTCACTCCCACTCGTTATTTGGATTCCTCTCGATTCGCCCGGGTTTTTCTCGGTTTTCTACGTAATTAGGAATCATCCAAAATTACGATAAACCAAAACCCGCGAATATAAGTTACCCAAAATAACGTCTTCGTCATATTACATAAATTCCTATATACAAAGGCGTTTTTCTAGGAATTTAAAGACGACATGATTAGATCAAATCCTACTACAAGATTTTTCTAATCCTACACGGCTTCCAGCTCGTGGTTATTACTATTACAGAAATTTCCATTCAAAATAAAACAAGCCCGGACATGTCCCGGGGTTTATGAATGAAAATTAAATTTCTACCATAATAGCCGGGAAACCAATAACCACCTGTTTATACATTTCGACAAAAATAATAATGCCAAAATAAAGTCGTGTAATAAATCAAACAAGTATAAGACCGAAACCTCGCTCTGATACCAATTTGAAGAAAAACTGAACAAACCCGGGCTAAATCGAAAACCTCACTTTCGTGCAATGCATTCCAGAATCGGAAGCTTTCGACCAAGCTCAGGCTCAAATTAGTTTACCCATGAACGGATCTAGGCTTATACTTATTTAATTTATCAATCGGGACACAAAAGATTCGATCTTTAATTAAAGCGGAATACTTAAAGATTTTACCTTTTGTAGCGAAGTCCCTTGCTTAAAGAAAAATCCAATCTTTGACGCAATTCCAATAGAAATCCAATAGATATCTCCGTAGAAACTTCGAATATTGCGTGGGCAATAATCTATCGAAGTCTACTTGCTTAGCCCACAAGGAAATCTCTCTAAAACTGGACTCAAACAAACCAAAAACTGATCACAAAATTTAACCCACAAAAATCCTGCTGCTGCTGCCCAAAAAAGCTGTTGCCTTTAAATATAAACACCACTCTGACAGCAGTAATTCGAACTGCCCAGTCGTGATCTAGACAGCCCAAGCTTCGGATCACCAAGAAGAGATCAACGAAGCCCAGGCCGAATCAAACGCACTGGACAGCAGCAAAAAACTGCCGCCAGAAAACCCTGAAAAATCTGCTGCAGTCCCTTTGTGTGAGAGAAGGAAAAACTGGACAGCAGTTTTGCGTGGCAGCCCCTTTGCGCGAGAGAAGAAGAACTGGGCAGCAGTTTTTTGTGGCAGCCCCTTTGCGCGAGAGAAGAAGAACTGGGCAGAGATTTTCGTGGCAGCCCCTTTATGCGAGAAACCAAAACTTGGGCAGCAGCTTTTGCACGTCAATGGGAGACTAATTCACTAACCTTCTTCAAGGATCTTTTACCATCAAGCAATGTATAATCACTTAACTCAAGATAGTAAAGACTAGTGAAGGTACCAACTTCATTATTTGAGCTTATATTGTGTTGCATGTTTGTGACTTGGTTTGCTTGTGTTCTATATTTTTGTTTGTTGTCATCAACTCCAGAATCAATCTTCATATAATTTGTGTTGTTTTTTTCTTTTTCTTTCCAATTTTTTTAAGTCGCATTATCGTTTTGAAAAGCAACGAAATTCAGCTCCACGAAAAGAAAGGTGTCTCATTCTGCTATCTATGTTTTTGATTCTTGGTGTAATGTATTTCTAATGCAACCCACCATAAATTAAACACTCAATAAGAAGTTTTTGTTTTGAGTTTTACCCCTAAAGTGCATTTTTTTGACGTCCTAAAGTGCATTATATTGAAGCGATTTGGTGAGTTCTAAATAAAGAAGGCATCTTTGTGATTGAAATAATAAATGTAAGATTGAGGCCAAATCTATAGAACTAACCTTGAGCTTTAAAACTCTACACTTTGTGGGTACCTTACTTGAGTCATTTGTTTGTGTCTAAGAGTTTTTGGTTTTTGAATTTCTAACTTTGTTTTTGTTGAAATTGGCTTATGCCGCCTTGGGGGAAAAAAGAATTATTAGTGAAATTTTTGGTGTTTGTGAAAGAAAGTTTATTGTGCAAGAAAACATCAAGCACTCCACAAATTCATTGAGAAAGTGTGCAAAAGTGTCAAAGGCAAGAAAGAAAATATTGAAAAGAAAAAGACAAGCCTATCTCAAAGAAAAAGTCAAGACTATCAAAATTCAAGACGTCGAATGTGAAAGTATAAGTCTACAAAACTTAGACTTACACTAAGGGAGGGGATATAAGATAAAAGTGAAGATACAACTATGTATCTTAACATTAGGATCCACACTTGAAAGGGAATAAAGGTGAGTGGAAGGTTCAATTGATTGTTGATTATTTCTCTTGCTTTCCCCCTCCTTGAAAATTGATAACTAAAGAGTGGAAAGAGAGGTGTACCTAAGGGTGTAACTTGAGGCCGAGATTTTCTTAGCCTTGATCTGTAAAATTTGGCTCATTTCTCACAACTCACTTGCATATTTCTTATGTTTCTGACTATCTTTTGTGTGTCCGCACTTTATTTATTTTTCTTTAGTGTGATTTTTCGATTTTTGTAGTTTACTTTGTTTTTTGGTTACTAATCCACTCTTGAGGAGAAGTCTTTACTTCTAGCAAGTGTTCAAGTTTTCTTGATAGGAATCATGACATCTCAAGGAGAAGAATCATCAAATTCAATGATTGAGCGAGAAAGATTATTCCAATCTTTGGTCAAAGAACAAGTGAGAATGTTTGAGACCAAGATGAGTGAGGTGCAAAAGCTAGTGCATAATCTAACCATTCAAAAGAAGCTCGACTTCTCTACTCCTATAGAGCAACAAAATTCCAAGCCTTCATTTTCCAAAGACAAAGGCATACTTGAATCTCCATCAAAGTTAGAAGAATGGGAGGAGCCAAAAGCCACTTTTGGAGGAAGAGGACGTGGAAGAGACATGAATGCAAGAGGGATAGGGTGGAACTTATTCACTCAAAGAGTAATAAATAATGATCTTTATGAGGAACATTTTGAGGATGAGGATCATGAACCAAGGCCAATGAGAGAGAATCAAAGAAGAGTCTATGATGACGATGATTATGAGGAGCCACCAAGGTCTAAGAACTCTTATAGGCCAAAGATGACTTTCCACAATTCAATGGCAACGTTGAACCCGAATCATACCTATTGTGGGAGAAGATGATGAACGCTCTTCTTGTTGTGAGCAAGTACCTCGAAAAGGATTGGGTGAACATAACTTCTTCGGACTTGACGGATTATGCCCTCAATTGGTAGGACTACTTCACTCAACAAGGAAGAAATAACAGAGAACCACCAATCTCTACTTGGGAAGACATGAAAGCAATCATGCACAAAAGCTATGTTACTCCAGCTATACAAGATCTATTCTCAACTCTCTCAATAAATTTGTGCAATGTACAAAAAGTTTTGGACATTATGCAAGAGAGTTCGAGAATATGAAGATGAGAAGTTGCATCGACGAAGAAGAGGAGATCACTATGTCAAGGTTCATGAATAGCTTGAATCCAAAGATTGCAAGCATTGTAGAGTTTCACCACTACTTGACTATGGACGAGTTGGTGCACAAGGCTACACTAGTGCAAGCAAGGATGAAGAGTGATAGTGACCGATCATACAGCACCTCAAGCACCAAATGGAGAAGCACTCCAAGAAGTCCATTGAACAACCAAGCAAATGGTAAGTCCTCTTTTGACAGCAAGGTAACATCTAAACCTTTTTAATATAATTCTTCAAGTACCTTTAAAGCTACGAGAGTGCTCCTTTCAAGGGAGATTACTTGTTTTAAATGTCTAGGTAAAGATCACATGCAAGCTCAATGCCCCAATGGGAATAGGCAATGTAAAGTCTCTTTTGTCACTGATAGGTAAAGTCTCTTTTGTGCCCATGGATGCTGCCCACATGATACTTGGAAGGCGTACCAATTTCACCTTTAATAATAAAAAGATCATACTAACTCATTTTTCTCATGATACTTGGAAGGCGTACCAATTTCACCTTTAATAATAAAAAGATCATACTAACTCATTTTTCTTACTCACAGATTATTCAATGCAATCAAGTGATGCAAGACGAAGGAAAAGGAGATAACAAGCAAATATTAAAGGGAAGGAAGTGACAAAAGGTGTTTCGGCCGAAGGGAGGAAGGTTGCGCACGCATTCGCCGAAACAAAGAGGGAGAGTGCGCAAGCTAAGGAGGTAAAGAAGGGGTAAAAAGGTGCGAGCTTTATTTTTGGTTGGTTGTTTCAACCCCTCTTCAAGGCCAGAGCTTGCAACTCAGGGCTGGAACTAGAAGTGCAACCAGCCCTTCTTGTCTCTCCCCTCCTTTTATTTCCAGACCTCTCGGCGACTTCGCAAGTCGTTCACTTGCTAAGTCGACATTTCCGATCCCAGTAGTGATTCCTTAAGAGTTTAACGTCGACTTGTAAAATCAACTCATCCTAAGGAAGAACACCAATTTCGTACTAATTAAATTCATCATACCAGGATCGCAACATCAATGAACAATACTATCATCTGGATTCTAAATCGAAAATTGCATCAATTGAAGGCTACTCTAGGATCCAAAGTGCAAAAATCATGCATTTACAGCCATTACCCATTATTAAGGCGTCTAGCTTTGTGAGTTCAACTGGAAAGGAAAATCTATGACCTACTATAACGCAGCTCATGAGAAATTGCTACAGCTAACAGGTTCCTCCCTACCGTCAGATTGCCTCCTCAATTGATGATTAAGCACCGAAGATCAACTGGTCAGCACCAGAAACAGTGATTCCGGCTTCTTTTACTTTCCGGAAAAGAGGGCTCACCAATTTTTGTTGATGAATAGGCCTAGACAGTTCTTCCTTCAAATCGATTTCCACATGATCGACCCCCACTTCTTTCAGTCGCGTACCGAGGTTTTCCCCAATTCTGAACGCCATCTTCGGCTCGATGAAATTGCGGTGCCTCGGGACGCGATTCTGCTTGGCTCTTAATTGAGGAATGAATTCAGGTTCCGCGGTTGAAGCCATGGCTATGATGGAGTCCGTTAATGGGTTTGTCACTTGGGCTGTGATTTTCCGGCATGAGACAATAACCCGTAATAGGTGGAGCCGCTGGGCTCCGCCGCTCATTTTGTGGCAAGTCCACCAGGGTTGAGTAACCTGCCGCACCGTTTTCCCCTTTCCTTGATTTTGCTTTCCCGTTCTTGGGCTATGGTGGCTGGTTTTTCAATTAGAAATGAAGGCGAAGATGATGAAGATGACAATGGAGATAGTAACAGATGTTATCCAACGAAAGGGAAAAAAGAGCGTCAAATGAGGGCTTCAATTTGGGTTCCGCTACCCGTTCTTTACCATTGTTGTACCATGATCCTACGAAACACCATTATGTACCGTCTCTACCCTAATTAATACGGTAGTAAAACCATCTCCAACCCGTCTAAAATGGGGTTTACCGTTCAAAATGGTGGGTCTTCAATTCATGGCAAATTATATACTGTACCACTATGTACATGTCCCTAATAATATATCACTACTCTCATTATAAGAGACTGAGGTACACTCTTTTCTCTTTTTCTTTTTTTTCGAAAACTCACTTCCTTCTTTTTCAAAAATCACTTCTTCTTCTTCAAAAATCAGTTATTCTTCTTCACCTTAATCCATTCAAAACCGCATTTAATCAAAATTTTCATCCAAACACAGATTTAACGGAGATCAACGATTATATTTTCCGACGAACAACACCAAATACAGCGGAAAAATCACTTCTTCCTGTTCAAAAATCTCTTCTTCTTCTTCTTCAAAAATCTCTTCTTCTTCTTCTTCAAAAATCTCTTATTCTTCTTCAAAAATAACTTGTTCTTCTTAAAAATCACCACATCATAAAGTATGAATTGTATTTGATGGATTTACGGAACTTTATTTTCGCGATTTGATGTTGGGTAATGTATTAATGATGTTATATTCATGTTTTCTTATTGACATAATGCTCTGTTACTCCGAAATATGATATATAAATATTTTCCGTGAGGTATTGGCACTTTCTTGTGAAATGGGTTGCTTTTAATTCCTCCCCACTGCTGGACGTGATAGAAGGTGTTATAGGACGTAACTAGACGTTGCGGGACATAACGGGACGTTGCTGCTTTGTATTTTGGACGTAGCGGGAAGTGGTGGACTGTGTTCTGTGAAAAATTCATCTAAAATTCACATGTTTGAATGTAGACATGGTGTGGTAGTTATTTTTGGACGTGGTTATAGTAGTTATATTCCAATTAATTTAGTCTCACATGAAAAAAAAATGGTAGACATTTTTGGACGTTACAACAGTTTTTTTTTTGGACGTTGCAGCAGTGTTAGGAGACGTTGTGGAAGGTGTAATGTGAAAAATTCAGCTTAAATTCACATGCTTGGATGTAGACATTGCGGCAGTTATTTTTTGGATCTGCAGGGACGTTGCGGCAGCATTAAGAGACATTGTAGAAGGTGTTACGTAAAAAATTCACCACATGCATGGATGTAGACGTTGCGGCAATTGATTTTTGGACGTGTAAGGATGTTGCGGCAGTGTTAGGAGACGTTGTGGAAGGTACAATCTATGAAGTTGTATTGCACGGATGGTTCAACAGGGCATAACTCGACACTCAATTGTCCGATTTGGACGCGCGAGTAGTCGATTTGATGGTTCTAGACGAGATCTACACAACGTACACGGCAGACGGGCATTTGGAGATGGTTCTGATATTGAAAAATATGTGGTTTCGAACAAAAACTTTAAATGGTCATAACTTTGCGCTCGATGGTCCGTTTTAGACGATTTATTTTTTTATTTCATATAACTTTTCGAGATATATCTATTTGCGATTTGGGCCGCTCGAAACTCCAAAAAGGACATATTTTAAAAGATACGAAAGATTTTTCAAATTTCAAGGATTTTTCAAATTTTCGACGAAACATTTGACATGTATAAAAAATAGTTTTTTACAATTTGCCTGCATGAAAACCTTGTTCCTCCGGGGTTCTACTGACCTATGTAATGGGAGATAGGAAATTCAATATTGACAATAGTGATCTTTTAAATGACATGTACAAAAAAGTGTAATTAAATGTCAATTAACTTTAAGTGGAATAATGACAATTGAATTTTCTGGAGAGTCACAAGACTAGATATAGATATTTTTGGACATTGCGGCAGTTATTTTTTGGACTTGCGGGGACGATGCAGTCGTGTTAGAAGACGTTGTGAAAGGTGTTATGTGAAAAATTCAGCTTTAAATTCACATGCGTGGATGTAGATATTTTTGGACATTGCGACAGTTGTTTTTTGGACGTGCGGGGACGTTGCGACAGTGTTAGGAGACGTTGTGGAAGGTGTTATGTGAAAAATTCAGCTTAAATTCACATGCCTGGATGAAGATTTTTGGACGTTGTGGCAGTGTTAGGAGACGTTGTGGAAGGTGTTATGTGAAAAATTCAGCTTAAATTCACATGTCTGGATGTAGATGTTTTTTGACGTTGCATCAGTTATTTTTTGGACGTAAGGGGACGTTGCGGCAAAGTTAGGAGACGTTGTGGACATGCCTATATGTAGACGTTGCGATAGTTGTTTTTTGGATGTTGCGGCAGTTGTTCTGAGACGTTATGGACTCAGCGAAGACGTTGTGGACTCAGCGAGGAAAAAAAAAAAACGCGCGCGTCGGCGAAACTTACTATATTTAGTAAATGTACAACTGTCATACAAAAAATTACTATATATAATAGTAGGTACATGTACCATTGGTATAGGGTATACGTTATGTCAATTCATACGGTCTATTTTGGGCATTTTGCCTGTTTTTATAATTTTTTATTATTTCCTTATAATAAATTGACATAATTATTTACTATTATTTTGACTATTAAATTTTTATCTCTAAATATTTAGTTTTTTTTATCCACATGTAAAACAATAAATTATTTTCTAAATAATTTTAAAATTTATTTTATTATATAATAAAATTAAATTTTCTAATTATTTTTATCTATTTTTTCCTGATTTTTAATATTATTATTTTAAAAATAATGTAGGATAATGTTAGATTTTCATCCATTAGTTATTTTAGTTATTTTACTTTGGGTCAACTTTAGTATTTTATATTTAAGTGTAATTTTTCTGGTATTTAAATAATTTATCTATTTATACCGTATTTCACACATGTATTTAATTTATTATTTTTTAATTTTTACGTTACATTTTATAACAATTTTATTAATTATGTAATAATTAAATAAATAAATTTTTAAAATTACTTAAATATTTTTAAAATAAACAAAATTTATTTTAATAAATATTTTTATTTTTATTTAATTATAAATTGTAAATTTTTAAGCCAGTTTCATATTATGATGTAAAAACACCTCATGTACCCTTAGCCATAGATGGTATCAGAGCCTGGTTAATATGAAACATGTTATTAGTTAACACACAGTTTGTATCATGAATGTCATGAACATCATTCATAAGAATTCTAATATTAAAAATTTAAAAAGTGAGGAATATGATATTCTACAGAATTTAGATTTACTTAATAAATGGACAATTCCCAGAGTTGAACCTAAGTTGATATACCAGTTAGGTACTTTTGAAAAATTGGGTTTAAAACAAGTAGTAAAAACTACTGAAGAATCTATTTCATTAGATAACAATGAAATTATAGTCAGATTATTATCTGAGAAAGATATAAGTCAGCATAGACAAACACATAAATTTCTGCATATTGGATTAGTGCAAACTGCTTTTAAACCTTTAACTTTAGAAGGTCTGCCAGAAAGCTTTATAGCAGCTTTGAGAGATGGTAGAAATTTGAATTGGAAACAATCTTTAATGGGTTATACAATCCAGTTTATCTCATGGACCAGTTTATTTTAACGTCTATCCTAATTTGCAATTATCTTTATCTGATGTGAATATTTTAGATGCTTTAACATTAAATGTTAAAACACATGTTATAATTATATTGCTGGAACAGAAGTTATATGTCTCTGTTATAGAATATATTATAAACCTTTGTTTACCTTGAATCCACAGTGTAAATGAATGGATAAACCTAAAAATGAAACAATAATTATTGAAACTAATTTCAATAGGTCAAATATTACTTGTAGAAGACCTATTAAATATGAAGAAATTACGTTTCCAGAAAATTGGTTAATAGAACAAGCTATTCCTGTTCAACCACATATTCGAAATCATGATGATATCATTGACATAGTTCAAAATAGTGAAGGAAATGTCAATATTAGATTTGATAATCACTTGAAATTATTATCATTTCCGAAAAGTACTTATATGAGATCATATATATCACCTATAGATTATAGGGTAGATTCTCCTATGCCTGCTAGAGCATCTACTTCTTAAATAAGGAAATCAGAGATTTTAATACCTCTTACTGAAAAACTGTATACAAACAGAAAAAATATTGTGAGAGAAATGAATAGTCAAACTTAGAATAAAAATGAGTTAGAACCGACAATGTCAGAAATAGAATTTTCTATTTAATGGATAAAAGTCAACCAATAGATTTTAGCCCTGGCTCTCCAGCCAGAACAATAATTTCTGAAGAATTTAAAGATCCAGGTTATAGCCAATTTAGAAGATGGTTCTTTGAAACTTTTAGTACTAAGGAAACATTATATTTCCAAGAAGAATTTTATAAATACTGCAGATTGGTAAATGCTTTAATACCTTTTACTTTATGGTTTATAAAGATATATGTACGAAATTATATTTCTGTTATTGAAAGAGAATATAAACTAGATACAGGAAATATTTATAAGGGGATATATCATCCGCAACAAGCTTTTCATATTGAAAAGAATGAAAAAATTCATAATTTTTCAGCTTTTATAAAATGACTGGAAAACGATACATTGCCTATTACATGTAAACATATTAATAATATGTTTGAACATCAGAATTATACTAATCTTTTACTAAATGTATTAGGAGAACAGGTACAATCTCTTCATATTAAGATAGAAATCATAAAAAAGGCTATTAATAATATACAGCCAACAGTTATAAAAATAGCTCCTGAAGTTAAAGAAGCTTCTCCTAGCTTCCAGCCTCCTCCGTCTGTATCTGATTTTAAGATAAGACCATTGCAGGAATTAGAAAAATTTCTAGAAGAAAATTTTAATAATTTGAGTATAAAAACTTTAGACAAAAAATTACAATATGAATTTATAGAAAATTCTGATCATAGTAAAGTTTTAAAAAATCAGATAAATAAGATTAACAATAGATGGGCAGATAAGCCTATACAGAATAAATTTTATTATAATAGACCAACTCCGATGGATGTATTACATGAAGAGTATACTGATACAATTGATATTAGTTATTCTGGTAATAAAATTTATGAATGAAATATTGATGGATATTCAAATAAGCAAATTTATAATACTATTCATAGAATGTTAATGTATTCTATTATTTGTAAGAATAATAATAATTCTGATAAAATGATTGTAGCAATGATAGTTGCTGGATTTACTGGACAACTTAAAGGTTGGTGGGATATTTCTTATCTCAACAAAAAAAAGGTGAAATTGTGAAGACATTGAAATAAGAAAATAATGTTCTAGTGGAAAATGCAATTTATACACTAGCTATTAATATTACAGAACACTTTATTGTAAGATTTAGTGATAATAGTGATATTATTAGAACTTTATTACAGAATTTAAGGTATAAAACACTTCTGACTTTAGATGGTATAAAGATACTTTCTTAAGCAGAGTAATGGAATTACCAGAATGTAGTAATACACATTGGAAATCTAAATTTATAGGTGGACTCCCAAGCTTATTTGCTGAAAGAGTTAGAAAAAATCTTTAAAAAATATTATTACTATATTATATGAGAATTATACATAAGGAGCATTAATAGATACCTGTATTCAAGAGGGATTAGCGCTCTGTAATGAGATAAAGCTGAATCCGCAAATTAAATGACAAAACATTGATGAAAGGAAACAATTAGGACAATTTTGTCAACAATTTGGACTAGATAATCTCACATCTTGTAAAAGTCATAAAAAACATAATCAAGATTATAAATCTAAACATAGAAGACCTTCTCAAAATCATATTGAAAAGAAAAATCAGAGAAGAGAAGAGAAAAATAAAAATAAAAAACCAAGATATTATAAAAAGAAAAACAATGAAAGACATTGTAAAATATATGGTAAATTTGGCCATACCTAAAAATATTATTGGACTAAGAATAAGATTAATAATCTTGATATTCCGAATGATATAAAATCCATAATTATACAAACCCTACAAAATTCTGAATCTGATAAGTCAGAAACATAAAATACGAATATTTCTGAATCAGAAGAAGAAGAGATAATAAATGCTCTAAAAAATGAAAATAGTTCTGAATCAGAATGTTAACCGTGTAGAATAGGAAAAATTTATTCTAAAAAAGAATAAAGTTGAGGATAATAATCAAGATGAATTTTATAAAATAATGTCTCAATTTTCAGATATGACATTAAATATTTTAACCTCTAATAATGTGATTGAATTATTGAAATCAATAAAAGATCCCGAATTAAGGATGCAAATTATTGATAAAATAAATGCAGGAGAAGGAACTTCATCATCTTCCAATAACGAAGAAAATGTTTTAGAAGAAATGTTAAATCCTAATAGAACATATAACATGATTGAAGTTATGAATCAGTTAAAGAATAAATATCAGAATAAAGAAGAAAATATTTCTCTTCAAACTGTTTAAAAAGAGATTAATAATCTAAAAAAAGAAATTAGAATCTTAAAAGATAAGAATATGATTCAAGAAACTAGGATTTCTAAATTAGAAAATTCTTCTACGGATACAGTTTCTATAGGAAAATGTATTGAATATAATAGTCCAGAAAAATTTCTTTCTACTTTAGAGACATTGATATCTCATAAATGGTATATTAAGATATCATTATTAATTAATAATCAATATACAAAAACATTTACTGCTTTAGTTGATAGTGGAGCAGATTTAAATGTTATACTGGAAGGATTAATTCCTACCAGGTATTTTCATAAAATTAGTCATAATTTTTGGCATGCTGGAGGTGATAAACTTCAGATTAATTATAAGCTTCCTAAAGCTTTTGTGTGCATTAATATTAAATGTATTGCTCAAAACTTTATTTTAGCTAAAGATATTTCGAAACAGGTAATACTAGGAACACCATTTTTGAATAATATATAGCTAATTAAAAAAATTGATAATAAAGGAATAATTGGAACTTTTGAAAATGATGATATTTTCCTTGAATTTATAATAGAAACATTTACTAGAATGTTGCATAATATTTATGATAATATCAAGCCAAAACAAAATCAAATAAATTTCTTAAATCAAGAGATTAGTATTTTGTCAATTGATGAACAATTGAAAAATCCTAAATTACAGGATAAAATTGAATTATTAAATAATCATTTCTCTATAGAAATATGTAATGATCATCCAAATGATTTTGGAACAGAAAAAAACATATTGTTTCTTTTCCATATGAAGATTCTTTTAATGAAAAAGAAATCCCTACTAAGGTTAGGCCTTGCCAGATGAATTCAGAATATCTGGAGATATGCAAAAAAGAAATTGAATCTCTTTTACAAAAAGGACTAATAAGTCCTTCACAATCGTCATGGTCATGTACTGCTTTTTATGTTAATAAACATTCTGAAATAGAAAGAGGTATACCTAGATTGGTAATAAATTATAAACCTTTAAATAAAGTATTGAAATGGATTAGACATCCAATCCCTAATAAAAATGATTTACTTGATAGACTTTATGATAGTCTAATATTTTCTAATTTGATTTGAAAATCAGGATACTGGCAAATTCAGATTAATAAATCTGATAGATACAAAACAGCATATAATGTTCCAATAGGACATTATGAATGGAATGTTATGCCATTTGGTTTAAAAAATGCCCCTTCTGAATTTCAGAAGATTATGAATGATATATTTACTCCTTATAACACTTTTATAATTGTTTATATTGATGACATATTGGTTTATTCTAAAACCATTGAAATGCATTTTAAACATTTAAATGTGTTTAAGTCAATTATTGTTCAAAATGGGTTAGTTATTTCAAAACCTAAAATGGTTTTATTTCAAACCAAAATCAGATTTCTTGGACATATTATTGAAAAAGGAAATATAATTCCTATTAATAGAAGCATAGATTTTGCTGATAAATTTCCTGATAAAATTACTGATAAAACAGGATTGCAAAGATTTTTAGGAAGTTTAAATTATATTGCTCCCTATTATAATAATTTAATACAAGACACAACTATTTTATATGATAGACTTAAAAAAAATCCAAAGCCATGGTATGAAGAACATACTGAGGCTATTAGAAAAATAAAATCTAAGGTAAAAATATTACCTTGTCTAATGATTAGTAATCTAAATTGGGAAAAAATAATTGAAACAGATGCTTCTGATATATGATTTGGAGGAATATTAACTCAGATAAATCCAGATGATAAATAAGTATATCTTGTTAGATTTCATTCAGGAAACTAGAATGAATTGCAGAAAAATTATGCCACTATTGCTAAAGAAATTTTAGCAATAGTAAAATGTGTTTTGAAATTTCAAGATGATTTATATAATCAGAAATTTATTATAAAAACATATTGCAATGCTGCAAAATTTATGTTTCAAAAAGATTTTAAACATGATGTTTCTAAACAAATATTTGCAAGGTGGCAGGCTCATTTAGCCCCATTTGATTTTGAAATTATTTATAAAAAAGGAGAAGATAATAGTCGTCCAGATTTTTTGACTCAAGAATATTTAAATTCATAACAGATATGAGTTCTCGAGGCCGAGGAACTTCCTCTTATAGAGAAAGAGGTGGTCAAAGAAAGATTCAAGAGATTATATCTCAGCATGGAAAACAAAAGCTTATAGCTATGGATTTATCCCAGGATGCTGAATATCAAGCATTCATTGAATACAAAAGAAGTCAGCAAATTCATCTGGCAAGACCTAGCCTTAGTAAGGATTTCTTTATTTTCATTGAAACAATCTTCATATGGCAAAGAAACAATATGTTTTTTCTGTTCCAAAAAGCATTTGGATGATCATTACATATTTCAATAGAGAAATGATTTTCTAATAATTCAATTTTATCCTGTAATTTAGGATTTTTCAATTGTTCATCCATTGACAAAATACTAATATCTTGTTTTAAGAAATTTATTTGATTTTGTATTGGCTTGATATTATCATAAATATTATGCAAAATTCTAGTAAATGGTTATATTATAAATTCAATGAAAACATAATCATTTTCAAAAGTTCCAATTATTCCTTTATTATCAATGTTTTTAATTGGATATATATTATTCAAAAATGGTGTTCCTAGTATCACCTGATATAATTATGGATTTTATCTCATTTGGAATATCAAGATTATTAATCTTATTCTTAGTCCAACAATATTTTGAGGTATGGCCAAATTTACCACATATTTTACATGTCTTTCATTGTTTTTCTTTTTATAATATCTTGGTTTTTTATTTTATTTTTCTCTTCTCTTCTCTGATTTTTCTTTTCAATATGATTTTGAGAAGGTCTTCTATGTTTAGATTTATAATCTTTATTATTTTTTTATGACATTTACTATCTAGTCCAAATTGTTGACAAAATTGTCCTAATTGTTTCATTTCATCAAGGTTTTGTCTTTTAATTTTCTGATTCAGCTTTATCTCATTACGGAGCGCTAATCCCTCTTGAATACAGGTATCTATTAATGCTCCATATGTATAATTCTCATATAATATAGTAATATTATTTATTCTTATATTTTTTCTAACTGAAGGAAAACAGAACAAGCCCGGGCTAAATCGAAAACTTCACTTTCGTGTAATGCATTCCAGAATCGGAAACTTTTGACAAAGCTCAGACTCAAATTCATTTTCTCATGAACGGATCTAGGCTTATACCTATTTAATTTATTAAATCGACATCTCACACACAAAGATTGAACCTTTAATTAAAAGTGGATGGATTAAAGGTTATACCTTTGAAACGAAGTCCAACGCAATAAGAAAAACCAAATCTTTCCTTGCGATTACCACCGAAATCCAATAGATGACTCCAAGAAACTTCGAATATTGCGTGGGCAATAATCTATCGAAGTGTACTCGCAAAGCCCATGAAAACCCACAAAGAAAATACCCCAATTAAATCAAATCTGCCCAAAAGATCAAACCTTTAACCCAAAAAACTGCTGCCCACTACTTTTCTCGCCAATAAAATCAAACCCACTTCAACTCCGGTCACGATCTAGACAACCGTGATTGTGGATCACCAACCCAAGGAAGAGATCAACACAAACCTAGCTGGATCAAGCACCCCGGAGTAATAAGAAGCAACTGCCGGTTTGAAAGAAAACTCAAAAGGGATAAGTGAGATTCCAAGTTCGTGTTTGAAAGAAAACTCAAAAGGGGAAGAAGAGTTTCTCTCTAGAACTTTCTCACTCTAAAAGGCAAGACTTGTCTTACAAGATTTTCTTAATGTTTCTTTGGCCTTAAGTTTTCTATTTATAGGGAGCTCTAATGGAGACCAAGTGGGCTTTTGAGTTGGGCCTTTTAATTTGATATATGATTTGGAGGAATAGTAACTCAGATAAATCCAGATGATAAATAAGTATATCTTGTTAGATTTCATTCAGGAAACTAGAATGAATTGTAGAAAAATTATGCCACTATTGCTAAAGAAATTTTAGCAATAGTAAAATGTGTTTTGAAATTTCAATATGATTTATATAATCAGAAATTTATTATAAAAACATATTGCAATGCTGCAAAATTTATGTTTCAAAAGGATTTTAAACATGATGTTTCTAAACAAATGTTTGCAAGGTGGCAGGCTCATTTAGCCCCATTTGATTTTGAAATTATTTATAAAAAAGGAGAAGATAATAGTCGTCCAGATTTTTTGACTCAAGAATATTTAAATTCATAACAGATATGAGTTCTCGAGGCCGAGGAACTTCCTCTTATAGAGAAAGAGGTGGTCAAAGAAAGATTCAAGAGATTATATCTCAGCAAGGAAAACAAAAGCTTATAGCTATGGATTTATCCCAAGATGCTGAATATCAAGCATTCATTGAATACAAAAGAAGTCAGCAAATTCATCTGGCAAGACCTAGCCTTAGTAAGGATTTCTTTATTTTCATTGAAACAATCTTCATATGGCAAATAAACAATATGTTTTTCTGTTCCAAAAAGCATTTGGATGATCATTACATATTTCAATAGAGAAATGATTTTTTAATAATTCAATTTTATCCTGTAATTTAGGATTTTTCAATTGTTCATCCACTGACAAATTACTAATATCTTGTTTTAAGAAATTTATTTGATTTTGTATTGGCTTGATATTATCATAAATATTATGCAAAATTCTAGTAAATGGTTCTATTAAAAATTCAATGAAAATATAATCATTTTCAAAAGTTCCAATTATTCCTTTATTATCAATTTTTTTAATTGGATATGTATTATTCAAAAATGGTGTTCCTAGTATCACCTGATTCGAAATATCGTTAGCTAAAACAAAGCTTTGAGTAATACATTTATTATTAATGCACACAAAAGCTTTAGGAAGCTTGTATTTAATCTGGAGTTTATCACCTCCAGCATGCCATAAATTATGACTAGTTTTATGAAAATACCTGTTAGGAATTAATCATTCCTGTATAACATTTAAATCTGCCCCACTATCAACTAAAGCAGTAAATGTTTTTGTATATTGATTATCCATTAATAAGGATATCTTAATATACCATTTCTGATATATTACCGTCTCTAAAGTAGAAAGAAATTTTTCTGAACTATTATATTCAATAGCTTTTCCTATAGAAATTGTATCCGTAGAAGGATTTTCTAATTTAGAAATCCTAGTTTCTTAAATCATATTCTTATCTTTTAAGATTCTAATTTCTTCTTTTAGATTATTAATCTCTTTATAAAGAGTTTGAAGAGAAATATTTTCTTCTTTATTCTGATATTTATTCCTTAAGTGATTCATAACTTCAGTCATGTTATATGTTCTATTAGGATTTAATATTTCTACTGAAACATTTTCTTCATTATTGGAAGATGATGAAGTTCCTTCTCCTGTATTTATTTTATCAATAATTTGCATCCTTAATTCGGGATCTTTTATTAATTTCAATAATTCAATCACATTATTAGATGTTAAAACATTTAATGTCATATCTGAAAATTGAGACATTATTTTTTAAAATTCATCTTGATTATTATCCTCAACTTTATTCTTTTCTTTAGAACAAATTTGTCCTATTATACACGATTCACATTCTGATTCAAAACTATTTTCATTTTTTAGAGCATTTATTATCTCTCTTCTTCTGATTCAGAAATATACGTATTTTCTGTTTCTAACTTATCAGATTCATAATTTTGTAGGGTTTGTATAATTATGGATTTTATCTCATTTGGAATATCAAGATTATTAATCTTATTCTTAGTCCAACAATATTTTGAGGTATGGCCAAATTTACCACATATTTTACATGTCTTTCATTTTTTTTTTCTTTTTATAATATCTTGGTTTTTTATTTTATTTTTCTCTTCTCTTCTCTGATTTTTCTTTTCAATATGATTTTGAGAAGGTCTTCTATGTTTAGATTTATAATCTTTATTATTTTTTTATGATTTTTACTAGATGTGGGATTATCTAGTCCAAATTGTTAACAAAATTGTCCTAATTGTTTCCTTTCATCAAGGTTTTGTCTTTTAATTTGCTGATTCAGCTTCATCTCATTACAGAGCACTAATCCCTCTTGAATACAGGTATCTATTAATGCTCCATATGTATAATTCTCATATAATATAGTAATATTATTTTTTCTAAGATTTTTTCTAATTCTTTCAGCAAATAAGCTTGAGAGTCCATCTATAAATTTAGATTTCCAATGTGTATTACTACATTCTGGTAGTTCCATTACTCTGCTTAAGAAAGTATTTTTATACAATCTAAAGTCAGAAAGTGTTTTACACCTTAAATTCTGTAATAAAGTTCTAACAGTATCACTATTATCACTAAACCTTCCAGTAAAGTGTTCTATAATATTAATATCTAGTGTATAAACTGCATTTTCCATTAGAACATTATTTTCTTGTTTCACTATCTTCATAATTTCATCTTTATTTTGTTGAGATAAATCCAACAACTATCATTGCTACAATCGTTTTATCAGAATTATTATTATTCTTACAAATAGTAGAATACATTAACATTCTATGAATAATATTATAAATTTGCTTATTTGAATATCCATCAATATTCCATTCATAAATTTTATTACCAGAATAACTAATATCAATTGTATTAGTATATTCTTTATGTAATACATCCATTGGAGTTGGTCTATTATAATAAAATTTATTCTGTATAGGCTTATCTGCCCATCTATTGTTAATCTTATTTATCTGATTTTTTAAAACTTGACTATGATCATAATTTTCTATCAATTCATATTGTAATTCTTTATCTAAAGTTTTTATACTCAATTTTTAAAATTTTTCTTCTAGAAATTTCTCTAATTTCTGCATTGGTCTTATCTCTAAATCAGATACAGACGGAGGAGGCTTGAACCTGGGAGAAGCTTCTTTAACTTCAAGAGCTATTTTTATAACTGCTGGCTGTATATTATTAATAGCCTTGTTTATGATTTCTATCTTATTATGAAGAGATTATATCTGTTCTCCTAATACATTTAGGAAAAGATTAGTATAATTATGATGTTCATACATATTATTAATATGTTTACATGTAAAAGGTAATGTATAATTTTCCAGTAATATTATAAAAGCTGAAAAATTATGAATTTTTCCATTCTTTTCAATATGAAAAACTTGTTGGAGAGGATATATACCCTTATAAATATTTCCTGTATCTAGTTTATATTCTCTTTCGATAATAGAAATATAATTTCGTACATATATCTTTATAAACCATAAAGCAAAAGGTATTAAAGCATTTACCAATCTGAAGTATTTATAAAATTTTTCTTGGAAATATAATGTTTCCTTAGTACTAAAAGTTTCAAAGAACCATCTTCTAAATTGGCTATAACCTGGATCTTTAAATTCTTTATAAATTATTGTTCTGGCTGGAGAGCCATGGCTAAACTCTATTGGTTCACTTTTATCCATTAAATAGAAAATTCCATTTATGACATTGTTGGTTATAACTCATTTTTATTCTGAGTTTGACTATTCATTTCTCTCACAATATTTTTTCTATTTATATACAGTTTTTCAGTAAGAGGTGTTAAAATCTCTTATTCCCTTATTTGAGAAGTAGATGCTCTAGCAGGCATAGGAGAATCTACCCTATAATCTATAGGTGATATATATGATCTCATAGAAGTACTTTTCGAAAATGATAATAATTTCACATGATTATCAAATCTAATATTGACATTTCCTTCACTATTTTGAACTATGTCAATGATATAATCATGATTTCGAATCTGTTGTTGAACAGGAATAGCTTGTTCTATTAACCAATTTTCTGGAAAAGTAATTTCTTCCCATTTAATAGGTCTTCTACAAGTAATATTTGACCTACTGAAATTAGTTTCAATAATTATTGTTTCATTTTTAGGTTTATCCATTCGTTTACACTATGGTTTCAAGGTAAACAAAGGTTTATAATATATTCTATAACAAAGACATATAACTTCTGTTCTAGCAATATAATTATAACCATGCGTTTTAACATTTAATGTTAAAGCATCTAAAATATTCACATTAGATAAAGATAATTGCAAATTAGGATAGATGTTAAAATAAACTGGTCCATCAGATAAATTGGATTGTATAATTCCCATTAAAGATTGTTTCCAATTCAAATTTCTACCAACTCTCAAAGCTGCTATAAAGCTTTCTGGCAGACCTTCTAAAGTTAAAGGTTTAAATGCAATTTGCACTAATCCAATATGCAGGAATTTATGCGTTTGTCTATATTGACTTATATCTTTCTCAGATAATAATCTGACTATCATTTCATTGTTATCTAACGAATAAAATTCTTCAGTAGTTTTTACTACTTATGTTAAACCTAATTTTTCAAAAGTACCTAACTGGTATATAAACTTAGGTTCAACTCTGGGAATTGTCCATTTATTAAGTAAATCTAAATTCTGTGGAATATCATATTCCTCACTTTTTAAATTTTTAATATTAGAATTCTTATGAATGATGTTCATGAAATTCATGATACAAACTTTGTGTTAACTAATAACATGTTTCATATTAACCAGGAGAAGGAATATGAAACAGAGTCTGGTTAATAGAAGGAATATTCCTCACTTTGATTCAGAGTTTTGTTAATATTCTGTTAACAATACGAATATTTCATGAATATTAGAAGGAATATTAAATGCTCAGAACATATTAATAGAAGGAATATATTAGAAGGATTCCATATTCCTTCTAATATGCTCTGATACCATATTGTTAGAAGGATACCATAGATGCTCCTTAACTGATTCAGAGTTTTGTTAATATTCTATTAAAACCGAGCCTGGTTAATAGAAGGAATATTAACATGAGAAGGAACTTCATAGATTGTATCAGAGCTTGGTTAATATGAAATTTGTTATTAGTTAACACACAGTTTGTATCATGAATTTCATGAACATCATTCATAAGAATTCTAATAATAAAAATTTAAAAAGTGAGGAATATAATATTCCACAGAATTTAGATTTATATAATAAATGGATAATTCCTAGAGTGGAACCTAAGTTGATATACCAGTTAGGTACTTTTGAAAAATTGGGTTTAAAACAAGTAGTAAAAACTACTGAAGAATTTATTTCATTAGATAACAATGAAATGCTAGTCAGATTATTATCTGAGAAAGATATAAGTCAATATAGACAAATGCATAAATTTCTGCATATTGGATTAGTGCAAATTGCATGTAAACCAATAACTTTAGATGGTCTGCCAGAAAGCTTTATAGCAGCTTTGAGAGATGGTAGAAATTTGAATTGGAAACAATATTTAATGGGAATTATACAATCGAGTTTATCTCATGGACCAGTTTATTTTAACGTCTATCCTAATTTGCAATTATTTTTATCTGATGTGAATATTTTAGATGCTTTAACATTAAATATTAAAAAGCAGGGTTATAATTATATTGCTGGAAAAGAAGGTATATGTCTCTGTTATAGAATATATTATAAACCTTTGTTTACCTTGAATCCACAGTGTAAACGAATGGATAAACCTAAAAATGAAACAATAATTATTGAAACTAATTTCAATAGGTCAAATATTACTTGTAGAAGACCTATTAAATGGGAAGAAATTACTTTTCCAGAAAATTGGTTAATAAAACAAGCTATTCCTGTTCAACCACAGATTCAAAATCATGATGATATCATTGACATAGTTCAAAATAGTGAAGGAAATGTCAATATTAGATTTGATAATCACTTGAAATTATTATCATTTCTGAAAAGTACTTCTATGAGATTATATATATCACATATAGATTATAGGGTAGATTCTCTAATGACTGCTAGAGCATCTACTTCTCAAATAAGGGAATCAGAGATTTTAACACCTCTTACTGAAAAACTGTATATAAACATAAAAATATTGTGAGAGAAATGAATAGTCAAACTCAGAATAAAGTTGAGTTAGAACCAAAAATGTCAGAAATGGAATTTTCTATTTAATGGATAAAAGTCAACCAATAGATTTTAGCCCTGGCTTTCCAGCCAGAACAATAATTTCTGAAGAATTTAAAGATCCAGGTTATAGCCAATTTAGGACATGGTTCTTTGAAACATTTAGTACTAAGGAAACATTATATTTCCAAGAAGAATTTGTGTTAGGTTAATTGATAAAGTAGAATTAATTATTTAATGAAATTAATCGTAAGGGTCAATTAATAAATTGACAAGGTTGAATTACTTAATTAAGTCTTTAAGTTCAATTAGAATTAGAAAATTCAAGAATTAGGAAATCTAATTGGTTTTGGAAACTAATTGGATTTGGAAATTAATTGAATTTGGAAACTAATTGAGATTTAAAAATTAGTTAATCCAAAGCCAAACAAGAAGGCTTAACTCAAGCCCACTTAAGGTCTCCCTTGTAACTCTATAAATAGACAGGGGATTATCAATGACATGATACACAATTCACAAGTTTCACAAGTCCTAAAACTAGAGAGAGAAAAACCTAAAGAGAGAAATCAAAGAATTCTCCCATGCAGTCGATTTTTCTCCTCAGCGGCGACGACAGTGATCTCGGGCATTGTGTGAAGCTTCAGACAGTGGTGTGTAAGGCTTGGGTGGTCAGCACGTGTAGCCGTCGAGGTGGCGTGTGTGGCGTTCGACTGCGGTGGTGGCTGGAGCTTTTCCAGCAAGAATTTTGTGTTGTTTTCATTTCACTGATAACCTGGTTTGTTGGTTCATTGCCCACATAACGTACGGATCTGTCTAAGAGTCATAAAAGCGATTACTTAAGAGACACGCTTCAAGAGGTCGATTTCTGTCTTTCACTTTTTATTAGTTATCTTAAATTTGTATACATGATAAATTGAATAAAGTAGAACTAAGATCCAGTGCTCGTGTGGTATTTTAAAAGAGTTTAAATTGTATTACACTAGCGTTCGGGTTTGGTTGAAAATCTCCGATTATGGAAAGCATAGCACGAAAGTGAGATTTTTTACCGGGCCCGGACAGATAATTCCTTCAATTGGTATTAGAGCTAAGGTTTTGGCTTTGTTTTTATTTAGTTTGGTACATGGCCTTTATTGCTGGTGGTTTGTTAATCCCAACTATTATGGTTTATGTATTTGTATTGGATTAAACCCCGGGACATGTTCGGGTTGGTTTTTTGATATAAATGCTTGTAATAGTAAAACCACGTGTTTGAAACCATGTAGGATTAGATTAAATCTGTAGTAGGATTTTTTTTATGTAATTGTTGATTTAATTTTCCTAGAAATCAAGCCTTTTATTTAGGAAATTTATGTAATCGAAGATGTTATTGTGGCCAACTTAGATTCGCGATTTTTGGTTTATCGTAATTTGGGTGATTCTGAGGATTATGAAGATAACTGAGAAAACCCAGGTGAATTGCAAGAAGACCAAATGACGAGTGGGAGCTGAGCAGAAGACCGGAGACAGCATAGGGCACCAGCGGTGCCAGCGACGGATCGCTGGCAGAGGCCGCCGGCTGTAGCAGCATGCAGCATTGCTGTTGCGTAGGGCTACCGCACACAACCTGGGCTACGCATGTGGCCGAACTGTGTGCATAGCCCAGTTACTGCATGCGGTCCTTGCACGTGTGGCTCATTCTTTAAGGTAAGATCCAAGAACCAAATTTTCAGACTTAATCCATCAGAGTGACGTGACAATACACCAGAATAAGACATTGGATGGAGCAGCAATTAAAAACTATAATAGTCAGGAAATTTACTTGATGTATTGATTTCCCATTTTCTTCATGTTTTTATTTGTTGGTTATATGTTTTAGTTTTATGCTTTATTTTTATGCATGATTAGAGCTTATGGTTTTATGGTTGCTAATAACTGAGGTTAGTTAATTGCATGTTAAAATCGGAAAAACCCTCAATTTAAGAATCTAAGTGGGAGCGGGTTGGTTAATATCCCCATGACCTCCATTACAAATTTATAAGTGATGTGGGTAAACTTACGCGTTGGCATTAGGGCCTTCCTCCATATCGAATGAGTCTAATCCGTAAGATCACTAGATTGAATTTCTAAGAAATATGACTATAGTAAGTTTTTGGATAATACGATACCCTCTCCATTTGAGCCCTACTATTATCCTGAGTAACGAACTTAGAAGTCACGTAATGGCACACACATAGTGTACTGTTTGTAGTATTCCTCCCATCGAGGTTATGCTGCTTATATGTACTGCTAAAAGTACCAACTATTAATTTTATTGGTCAATAAAACGTTTGGTCAGATAATGAAATTAATGAACTAGGTTATTCTCGAACTAATATGGGCTAACGTAAACGTTCACACTATCGTGACTTGCATGAATCTCGGTGAACAAGACGTTGGCAGATAGATTATATTGTTTTGGTGGATTTTCTAAATTTTTATATTTTCTGAAACTTTTCTGTTTATTTAATTTACAGTTTTTGATATGGCGTTTAATTCATTAGTTGTTATATTAAATGAGAACAAATTAACTGGTCTTAATTACATTGATTAGAAACGCAACTTGGACAATGTCCTAACGGTTAAGAGCAGTCCTGTGAGGAATCATGTCAATGACATGATTGGTAACATCAACGAGATTGAGGTAGTGTGAGACAAAATTGATGGTGAAACCAAGATCGATATTGTTTTATAGAACTTGCCTCAAAGCTTTGAGCAGTTTCAACCTGAATCAAAGGTTGAGTACTTCATCCGAGCTCTTGGCAGAGTTGATGGCAGCTGAAAGTCTTTTTCAAGAGAAGAAGCAAGCTTTAGTTGCAGTCAAAGCTTCAGAATTTTCTTCTGGGCCCAAGGCTGGAAAGAAGAAGAGGAAGCTTGAGGGAAAGGATCAAGAGGTGCGAATTGCGCTTAAGCCGGCGATTGCAAAGAAGAAGTCAAAAAGCAAGTGTTTCAAGTGCAATCAGATAGGACATTGGAAAGAGGATTGTCTAAAGAACATAAGTACGACTATTTCATCCTTAATTACTGAGACATGTTTAGCGGTGATTCCCACAGATACCTGGTGTGTGGATTCAGGAATCACTGATCATGTTTGTAATTTTCTACAAGGGTTATAGGTAACCCGGAAGCTTAGAGAGGGAGAGATGGAAGTGTATTTGGGCGACACTACAAAAGTGTCAGTTGTTGCAGTGGGAGAGGTGGAGCTGATTTTCGTAAATCAGAGCTTAGTTTTAGAAAATTGTCTTTATGTTCATAGTTTTAGAAAGAACCTTCTTTCAGTTTCTAAACTTTTAAATAATGGTTTTGAGTTTTTTTTTCTGATAAGTCTTTATTTGTTAGAAGAAATAAGAAACTTATTTGTTCTGGTTCATTAGTAGACAATTTATCTATTATAAAACCAACTTGTCCTACTAGATATGCAACAGCAATTCAAACGCCATTAAACTATAATAAGAGGAAAGAACCTTCTGAGATGAACCAAACATATATTTGGCACCTTAGATTAGGTCACATTAACCTTAGTAGGATTCAAAAGTTGGTCACTGCTGGACATTTAGGTTCGCTAGAAGCTGACGACTACTCAACCTGCGAATACTGCTTGAAAGGTAAGATGACCAAGAGGCCTTTCAAGGCAAAAGGTTATAGAGCCAAATAAGTGTTAGAATTGAATCATTCTAACTTGTGTGGACCATTTTTGATTCAAACTAGAGGTGGGTTCAAGTATTTTGTGACTTTCACAGATGATGCACTACAAGTCCGAACACTTAGTAAATTCAAAAAGTGTCGGGCAGATGTGGATAAACATCATGGTAAGAATATCAAGACTCTACGATCAGATCATGGTGGTAATTACCTATCTAGTGAATTTTGAAATTACATGTCAGAAGTGAGTATTCAATCCCAGTTTTATGCGCCTGGCACACCCCAACAAAATGGTGTAGCAAAACGGAGGAACATAACTCTTATAGAAATGGTGAGATCAATGATGAGCTCTAGTGAATTGCCAAATCCGTTTTGGGGATATGCCTTAGAAACAACTGCATATATACCTAATCTTGTACAATCTAAATCCGTGTCTTCAAACCCTACTGAGTGGTGGACGGGGCATAAACCTAGTCTGAAACATCTCAGAATTTGGGATTGCCCAACACATGGGCTTAAAACAGATACGGGTAAGTTAGATTCAAGAACAGAAGTAATGTTGTTTGTAGGATATCCTAGAGGGACGAAAGGTTGTTTATTTTATAGTCTTGAAGATCAGAAGGTGGTAGTTAGCCCTAATGCCAGATTTTTAGAAGAGAACTATATTCTAGATCAATAACCCAGTAATAAAATTGTACTATTAGAACTTAGAAGACAGTCGACTACTCCTGATGCACCAGTACAAGTAGATACATCACAGAATACTAACAAGATGTCACAAATAAAGAAGCTGTTAGTTTTGAATACTGAAATACTTTGCTTGTATGAAAAACTATTTCCCAGATACATATCGATTGTATTCAAAAAATATATATTGTCCCTTTATATCATATGTCTAGATGATAAAGTGTTTGGTGTGACATAGTATATCTTATCATTGGTTAAAGTTATGATATATAAATAATACTCGTAATTGAGATAGTTTGGACATACTGTCGGTTTAGATTATTGTATGATTCAAAAATTGGTTTGTCTAGACTAATTGAATCATACGGATGTGCCAAGGCTTAGTGAGAATGAACGATTTAGGATCGAATCAAATTGTACTGATCCTCGTAGTTAATTTGAGCCTCATATTCTAATCTCTTAATCCTAGACTAGAGCGGGCATGAGGGTTAGACATAGTGTACTTTGATTTTCCAAAGGGTGCGGTTGATTGAGGCCTAGATCTCGGTGAGTTGGGTATGCTTGTTTGATTTCTTATTGTGCAGTTGCTTGTCGAAAGGAAACTATGTACCAGTGCGTCCGGCATGATGGTGCTCATGAGATGAGCTTGTAAGGATTATTATGTTGGAGTTGAATACATAAGCTATGCTTGTGCTGTACTTTTTCCCCGTTAATATATCAATTTATATTTTGGTTATATTTTGTTGTGCATTATTTGTCCACTGATATTATGTAGTTAGATGATGAAGTGTCTAGCGTGACACAGTAGATCTCATCATTGGTTAAAAAACATAATATATAAATAAGGTTCGTAACCGAGACAGCTTTAGACAAACTGTCGGTTTAGGTTATTATGTGATTCAGATAATTGGTATGTCTAAACTGATTGAATCATATAGATATGCCCGGGGCGTATTGAACTTGACCATTAGGGATGATTTGTCTTGTACTGATTTAATAGACAAATCATTCTTGGTATTTTATCTCTTAATCCCTAGACTCGAGCGTGCATGAGAATTAGACATAGTGTACTTTGATCTGCCAATGGGTGAGGTCAATGGTGGCCAATAGTCTCAGTGGGTTGGGTGCGCGTGTTTAGTTCCTTGGTGTGCTGCTGCTTGTCGAAAGGAAACCATGTACCGGTGCATCCGGGGTGATGGTGCTCACGAGATGAGCTTGTAATGTTTATTATACTAAACTCGGCCGGTGGACTTGTGTCCGGTATAGTAAAAAGGTCGAGTGGTGCTAGTATCAGAATTAAAGAAGTTAATTAATTAATTTATCAGTAAATTAATAAATTAACGAGCACTATGTGGGGAGATTGTAACGACCCCAAAAAGGTCATTCTACCTGAATCAGCATACAAAGCTCGATTTGACTTTTCCAAAATAACTTAACGTTTATAACATCAAATTCGTAATAGCTAAACCCAAAATCATTATTATCTTGCTACAATTTATTTACAAGAATCCTAAACAAGTTTAAATCATAAAGTACTTAAGTACATTACATACAAGTTCTAGTTTTAAATTCAATTCCTTAGTTCGCAGCTTCAAACACCTTCCTTCAAACCCATATACCAACCCAGCTTCCCCCTAGGCTCGCTCCGGACTTATTCCTGGAAAACACACGTAACTAAATAAGCATGCTAGGCATACTCAGTGAGGATTCTCTATTAGCTTACCTGGCGCCGCCTGCGCTGGATGGATGGTCAAAAAGATAAGCACACAAACAACAAACCCACAAACATATACAAGAACCATCGACAACATAACCACATAATTAGGCATCAAAATGGTAAAACATTTAAACATGCTAACAAGAAACGTCAACCAACCAAATAAGGTGCAACAACTTAAATAAAGCCAACCTGAATCCTAGAGAGGTATAGGTCATCGCAACCAATGCCCTCCCTAGGATATACAGAAAACGGGCATCCCACCCGCTATCAACCGAGCCACCAATATCCACCGAGCCACCAAAGGTACCCCGGGCCATACCTGTCCTACGTACTAAGCCTCAGTCCGGCCCCTACCTAGTAGGTTGGCGCGAAAAGGGCGGGGCCCCCAAAAGATGCAAACACAACAAATGTGCGGAAATAACACCCATCAACCATCATGCTAAACATCCAAAGTCGTAAATACCACACATAATTCATTACCACAAACTAGCATCAAAACATAACCATGGTTACAGAGAATAAATCCTAAGTGTCGGCAAGGCCATAATTGTCTAGATGCATCGAGAGCAATAAGCAGAGACACGCAAAAGTACATACGAATGTTTTCCAGGTTAAACCCAGGCTACCCATATTCTTTTGAGGGCATATAAGTACTCCTGAATTTAACAAAGCAACACATAAAAAGAATCAACTCACCTTGACTGCATCGTGCTAACACCATATCTTGTTTAATGAGAAAACACAATTGTTGTCTTGATCATGCAGATTCCTATTGCAATTTACGGGTGGAAGACAAGTTAATATTGATATACGAGGTACAAACACCCTAAGGTTTCTAAATAAATGAATCTAATCCTATTCATGTCTTAGAACCAATTCTAAGACTAAAGGGAATGAGATTCCACAAGGGGTTGCGTCTCCCAAGCCGATCCTCACATCCTTTTAATCCAAGTTTAGTCAAAAGGCATATGAAAGTTGCTATGTATCTATTCAAGTTTCTTTTCAAACTTCCTATGAGTTTTCTAATCTCCCAGGATGTGATTTACGTACTATAATTAATTTTCTCCACCTTTACTAGTTTTTATTTCTTTACTTATGAAAATCCATCAAATTCAGTAACCACTTTAACCCACATGTTACCAAGATAACTTAATTTCCTAGCATCCAGCATTCTTTCTACTAACTAATCAAGTACAAGCCATGCATGTTTAAACTATAAACTAGGTAGCCATAATCTCCCTTCAAATCAATCAACCTACTGAACAAAATAATGATTTAATGGTTGTTAAGAGTTTACCATGCATCTTGCCAGAAATCAAGCTGGAACTACGGGAGAAGGTTCTAGTTGGTTGCTGAAGAGTGAAGGGAACGACGGCACGACGGCGGCAGTCTGGTGGGGGTGACCTAGGGTAGCCCTTCAGTCATCAAAATGGTAAATCTTTTGGTGGGTTTTGTAGTAGGGATGATGGTGAGTATTTTCCTGGTGATAAACCATTCAAACTCCGGTCGGAACGGCTGAAATCAAAGATGAATTGCGCCTGGTGGCGGGTGATCGAGGAGAGAACTCAAGAAGAATAAGGGGTTTTAAGGAATGGGTTTTATAGTTCTTGAGGAGAGAAAGCTCGCCGGTGTTTTGCATGCTCGTATCGGTGTCGGGAAAAGGCAGAATCGACGATGGCTTGTGGCTGGTGGCAGAGGAGCTTGGCAGAGAAGAAAAGAAGAAAGAAAGAAAATGAAGGAGAAAGAAAAGAAAAGGGAAAGAAAGGTTGACCGGTTGGGAAAGAAAAAAAAAAGAACGGGAAAGTGGAGTCTGTTTAGGAAATTTACAACTTAAGTCCCTAAGTTTTTAAGCTCATCTAATTCCGTCTCAAAATCCCTAATTTCTTCAATCCCTTTTCACAACCTTTTAGCATAACTACTATAATCCTTTACGTTAAATTAATCCTCACAAGTAATATTATATGCATTTTATGCCCCATATTCTATTTAACTATTTGTCTAACCTATATCTATTTAAAACCTGATTTATTTTATTCCCCTAAAGGTTTACACCCTAATAAGTTGATCTATACTCTTTATCCACCTAAATATTCTCTCCTAACTTTATATCATAGATTCATCTTAATTAATTTAAACTGACCTTTATTATGTATGGGTTCTGAATTCTAATTTAGTCTATTTTTGTAATTTGATTTTCCATTTAAAGTTTCTTAACTTAATTAATCTTGCCATTCTCCTAATCTCTACTTAATTTCAATTAATCAGGTGATTGAGAATCACCTGCTTTTCCAGGGATGTTACAATCACCCCCCCTTATGAAATTTCGTCCCGAAATTTCTCTGGGTAAGTCTTATAGTGATTGTATTACTCAAAACTTATGATTTCTTTTCGTCTTAGGTACGATAAAGAGGTTTGTTGGTTTCTCGTTGTGCATTTCCAAGAAATAAACTTGAATTTACAGTTGTACTTGAAGATTTTATTTCCAATGTAGATTTTTGGCAATGTGAATAAACTAATTAGATTTCCAAGTTATATGATTAATTGTAGGTAGACTTCACTAACCTAAGTTGTATAGTAACTAAGTTATTATATTTTTACCTTAAAACTTTCTATGATTTACTTTATCTATTTACCTTATAAGCTCACGTTCATTTCGGTGGTTTTCTCTAAATTCTCTTAACATTCTATATTGTTCACATTTTATCTCTTTTGAGTCAAGGTAGCTTCTAATAGGGTGTGTGGAACTTAGAAATCTTCACGGTGCTTGCTTTCCTAGTCAGTATTATTGTAAAGAAAGAGTATCATCTCAAACTTTAAGGGTTAAGATGCTTCCACTGGAGTTGCTTCTAATTGGTTGTTATTATTATTGCCTTCCTTTGGTGCTTGTGATTCTTAGTTTTAAACCCTAAATCGCTCAATGTTCGACGAGGTTCAATAGAGTGGAAGGCGTGGACAAGGTGTTGATTGTCAAGTCTATCGATATGGCAAATCTTGTATTGAAAGAATTCTTAAAGAAGGAGATCTCTATTGGTGTGAAGAGGTTTCACCTTTTCCTTTTTATTTTATTATTATTTTTTTAAACGATTTACAAATTTTTGACGGTGTTGTTAAACTGAATGTTATTCCAGTAATTTTCTTTCTATTGTACAATATGGGTTAGGGGCGTAACCATTTAAATTCTTTAGCGTATAGGTGAAATTTTCCTTAGCGTTAAAACTCTTTGAAAGGAGATTCATATGTCATTAGTTCAAAATATGTTCCTTTTGAGACGTTACCTGGTGAAACTGACTTTTAAATGAAGTCTAAGACAACGGATGAACTTAATAGATCAGAGAAAGGTTATAGGTGGAAAGCACTCTAAAAACCAGTCCATGGTAGGGATCTTGGTGGAAGAAAAGATATGTGGCTGAAGGTTTTCGTGATAAATTTGTTGGAGTAGAATACATAAGCTATGCTTGTATTGTACAGTTTCCCAGTTTAATATATCGATTTGTGTTTCAGTCATATCTTGTTGTGCATTAATCGTCCATTTATATTATGTAAGTAGATGATGAGGTGTCTGGTGCGACACAGTAGATCTCATCATTGGTCGAAAGACATAATATATAAATGAGGTTCGTAACTGAGATAGCTTTGGACAAACTGTCAGTTTAGGTTATTATGTGATTCAGATAATTAGTTTGTCTAAACTAATTGAATCACATAGATATGCCCGGGGCATATTGAACTTGACTCTTAGGAATGATTTGTCTTGTACTGATTTAATAGACAAATCGATCCTTGTATTCTATCTCTAAATCCCTAGACTCGAGCGGGCATAAGGATTAGACATAGTGTACTTTGATCTGCCAAAGGGTGAGGTCAATTGTGGCCAATAATCTCGGTAGGTTGGGTGCGCGTGTTTAGTTACTTGGTGTGCTGCTGCTTGTCGAAAGGAAACCATGTACCGGTGAGTCCGGGGTGATGGTGCTCCCGAGATGAGCTCGAAATGTTTATTATACTAAACCCGGCCGGTGGACTTATGTCCGGTATAGTAAAAAGGTCGAGTGGTACTAGTCTCGGAATATTAAGAAGTTGATGAATTAATTTATCAGTAAATTAATGAATTAACGAGCACTATATCTTTGATATGGGGAGATTATGAATATAATTTAATTAAGTTGTTCCGGAAGCAATTCTGGTGTAGGGTGGTAGTGCCATAATTAATCCGTTAGTGGTACGATTAATTATGTACTGGGTTAATGACAAAGGTAGATTTAATTAATTGAGAAATTAATTAATCCTTGTGTCAGTTGGTTGTGAATCATCCCAGGAACTGGTTTGGGATAAGTGAATCCCTGTGTCAGTTGGGAGTGATTCATCCCAGGAACTGGATTGGGATAAGTGAATCCCTGTGACAGTTGGGAGTGTTTCAGTCCAGGAACAGGATTGAAGGAAACAGAATCTGTATCAATCTAGAAACAGGATTGAAGGGAAACAGAAACCCAGTAGGAAAGACCAATCCTATTCCAACTTGGAGTCTCTCTTGTAACTCTATAAATAGACAAGGGATCAGTCATTTAGATTAACACAATAACACAATTAATCCACAGGATTTCTAGAGAGAGAAAATTCTAGAGAGAGAAAACGTTTCTCTCTCCAAGTCGAATTTTCAAGAAAGTGTGCAGCTGGTTTTTGGGTTTCTAGTGGCTAAAATTTTGGCCTTGGTCTATACCAGCTGCGCGTAGCTTTCTCTCTCTGCGGGCGGTGCGTTTATAGTACGTGCCAGGTGCTGCGGGGCTAGAGTTTTCTAGCAGGTGGATTGTGGTGAGTAGCTGATCAATTGACTTCTAGTTCGTTGCCCACACAACGTGAAGTCATAGTCTTGAGGCATACAAGAGAATCACCAAGTGCACGCTTCAAAGGTACTTTTCTAAGATTCCGCTTTAATAGAAATTTCTGTTGCGTGGTAAATCGAGCAAGTGCAAACCCAGATCCTACCAAAATCCTTTCAAAATTTAATGCGGCAGCCGACAGTAGTGCAAGCACAACTCAGACTTTGGAAGTGAATTTGCAGCAAGCTATGGCTTATAGAAAACGAGCTTACAACAAAGGAGTTATGAGGTTGGAAAATAAGTATAGGAATTCTGCAGAAATACAGGAGTAGACATACTTCAAGGAGTTCTCTTGGCAATTTATAGATCCAAATTAGGATCTAGGAAGTCCTGGTAGGCTTCAATTTAGTTGAGAACGTATAGTAGCTATGGAAGGTTTAGGGTGAGTTATGCTTTGAAAAAAAAAATGGAATTAAATTAAAGAGGTAAAGCTGTCTTCCATTTATCAGGTTAAAACAGAAATTTTAGCAATGTGAAGTAAAGTGTCGTGTTCAAAGCCAGATTCCGTAAAATCTGTAAATTCATTTTTCAAGTTATGAAATTATGAGTAAACCTTGATTGAAGAGGATTAAAACAAGACAAATTTTGGCTAGAACGGATTAAGAATGGCGAAGATATGATTTTTCCAAAATTTGCAAAAACTGCAGAGTTGCTGCAGAGAACAGCCAGTTGGTCCGATTTTAAAAACGGTTTTCTGGACAATTCACATATCCAAATTGTGATCTAGAAAATTCTGAGAAATCCTTGTTGTATGATGTTTAAATCAAGCTATGTCCTGATCAAATTGATTAGGGAATGAAAGAGAGATGAGTTTTCAAAGGTAGCACTGACTGCAGAATTCCTGCAGGACACAGCACGGCAGTCTGGTTTTTAAAAAAAAAAAATTCTGAGCAATTTACATATCCAAATTGTGAGTTTAGAAATTTCTAGAAAACCCTGGTTGAATAAGTTTTGAAACAAAATAAAGTTTGCTTCATTCGGATGTAAGATGAGGGACATATGAGGTCCCAAAGTTGAAGGTTCAAATCAGAGCCTTGTTGAATCTTTCCAGTAAAACACCGCGTTTGTTGCACTGTTTTCAAGTAAGTTTACAGGTGGTCTAAAATCTCATTCTGCAAACTGAAAGGGTCACTCTAAATTTAAAAGTATGGAGGTTAAAACCAACACAAATTTCAGTCAAAAGCATTATTGATCGAAGAAAATCTGGAGCTTTAAAGTTGGTTTCTCGACCATGGATTTCTTGAAAGTAAAATTCAGCGGCAACCAACTGTTTTGAAAACTAATTTCAGGAAGGATCTAGAATTCATTTTCACAGACCACGGGAACCGTATCAAACCTTGGTATAAAGGGTTGAAATGCATATAACGAGGTTACAAAAAAAATGGATGAGACGGATGAATTCTAGTTGTTCTATAATGCTTTTAGAAACTGGAAGTGGTACAACAGAAATCCAAAAGCTTTGGCTATGAATTTTAGTTGAGATTTTTCTTTGTTCCTTGGTTACGAATTTACTTGGATTTTGGTATCTAAGAGTGGATTTGATGCCCAATTAAGGATAGAATGATGATTGAAGGCTCAGGGCTTAAAACAAAAGTTGGGGCTTCAGGTTGAACATGTAAAACAGGAATAGAGGGAAAATAGAAGCAAAGATGACTGAAATTTTTAACCTAAGTTTCCTTTTTAAACTCGCAATGTTAAGCTTATGTTTTAGTGTCCATTTACGTAACTTGGTTGATTAGATTTGTTTGGTTTTATTGGTATTTATACAACAAAGATTTACTAATGACAAGTATTTCGCTAAGTTAACGATTATTACGATTATAACTATTAGTGAATTACTCATATGACCAGCAATATGTTCATTTTAGCACACCCTAAGAACTATGTGTTATGATTATGTTAGTTAAGAAAATTTAGGACCCCTAGTAGCCGAATGGTAGAAATTCTACCCCTTAATTACTAGGAGCCGCGGCTATCTTCTGCCAAACCATGACCCACAATGGCTAAGGGTAGAAAATCTCCCCATAGCCACCGTAAGTCATGAAAAGTAGAGGAATAGTCGCAGCCTCTCATGACAGAGCTGCATAATTGCTGCCCTACCTCTTGAGAGGTCCACCTGATTGTTTATAATATAAGCAAACAAACCAAAAGCAACCAAATCAAATTACTACAGAGATAGCAATAACTAAACCTTACATACAACATCTCAAAAGCTACATGGTCCCTAGACATATATGATCTATGTGATGTTTTCACATCACAAGTCTACCCAACACCGTAACATATATGCATTACACAAAGAAACTTAAACCAAGGTAATTTGGATTAAGTGTCACAACTCACAGGCGAGAGGTTCTAACCTAACAAGACACCTATTTACTACCCAATACATATTTCCACTGATTAAAGCTTATTGATGTCTTTTAGGTTATTAACCTACTGCTCTGATACCAATTGTAACGACCCCAAAAAGGTCATTCTACCTGAATCAGCATACAAAGCTCGATTTGACTTTTCCAAAATAACTTAACGTTTATAACATCAAATTCGTAATAGCTAAACCCAAAATCATTATTATCTTGCTACAATTTATTTACAAGAATCCTAAACAAGTTTAAATCATAAAGTACTTAAGTACATTACATACAAGTTCTAGTTTTAAATTCAATTCCTTAGTTCGCAGCTTCAAACACACCCATATACCAACCCAGCTTCCCCCTAGGCTCGCTCTGGACTTATTCCTGGAAAACACACGTAACTAAATAAGCATGCTAGGCATACTCAGTGAGGATTCTCTATTAGCTTACCTGGCGCCGCCTGCGCTGGATGGAGGGTCAAAAAGATAAGCCCACAAACAACAAACCCACAAACATATACAAGAACCATCGACAACATAACCACATAATTAGGCATCAAAACGGTAAAACATTTAAACATGCCAACAAGAAACGTCAACCAACCAAATAAGGTGCAACAACTTAAATAAAGCCAACCTGAATCCTAGAGAGGTATAGGTCATCGCAACCAATGCCCTCCCTAGGATATACGGAAAACGGGCATCCCACCCGCTATCAACCGAGCCACCAATATCCACCGAGCCACCAAAGGTACCCCGGGCCATACCTGTCCTACGTACTAATCCTCAGTCCGGCCCCTACCTAGTAGGTCGGCGCGAAAAGGGCGGGGCCTCCAAAAGATGCAAACACAACAAATGTGCGGAAATAACACCCATCAACCATCATGCTAAACATCCAAAGTCGTAAATACCACACATAATTCATTACCACAAACTAGCATCAAAACATAACCATGGTTACAGAGAATAAATCCTAAGTGCCGGCAAGGCCATAATTGTCTAGATGCATCGAGAGCAATAAGCAGAGACACGTAAAAGTACATACGAATGTTTTCCAGGTTAAACCCAGGCTACCCATATGCTTTTGAGGGCATATAAGTACTCCTGAATTTAACAAAGCAACACATAAAAAGAATCAACTCACCTTGACTGCATTGTGCTAACACCATATCTTGTTTAATGAGAAAACACAATTGTTGTCTTGATCATGCAGATTCCTATTGTAATTTACGGGTGGAAGACAAGTTAATATTGATATACGAGGTACAAACACCCTAAGGTTTCTAAATAAATGAATCTAATCCTATTCATGTCTTAGAACCAATTCTAAGACTAAAGGGAATGAGATTCCACAAGGGGTTGCGTCTCCCAAGCCGATCCTCACATCCTTTTAATCCAAGTTTAGTCAAAAGGCATATGAAAGTTGCTATGTATCTATTCAAGTTTCTTTTCAAACTTCCTATGAGTTTTCTAATCTCCCAGGATGTGATTTACGTACTATAATTAATTTTCTCCACCTTTACTAGTTACTATTTCTTTACTTATGAAAATCCATCAAATTCAGTAACCACTTTAACGCACATGTTACCAAGATAACTTAATTTCCTAGCATCCAGCATTCTTTCTACTAACTAATCAAGTACAAGCCATGCATGTTTAAACTATAAACTAGGTAGCCATAATCTCCCTTCAAATCAATAAACCTACTGAACAAAATAAGGATTTAATGGTTGTTAAGAGTTTACCATGCATCTTGCCAGAAATCAAGCTGGAACTAGGGGAGAAGGTTCTAGTTGGTTGCTGAAGAGTGAAGGGAGCGACGGCACGATGGCGGCAGTCTGGTGGGGGTGACCTAGGGTAGCCCTTCAGTCATCAAAATGGTAAATCTTTTGGTGGGTTTTGTAGTAGGGATGATGGTGAGTATTTTCCTGGTGATAAACCATTCAAACTCCGGTCAGAACGGCTGAAATCAAAGATGAATTGCGCCTGGTGGCGGGTGATCGAGGAGAGAACTCAAGAAGAATAAGGGGTTTTAAGGAATGGGTTTTATAGTTCTTGAGGAGAGAAAGCTCGCCGGTGTTTTGCATGCTCGTATCGGTGTCGGGAAAAGGCAGAATCGACGATGGCTTGTGGCTGGTGGCAGAAGAGCTTGGCAGAGAAGAAAAGAAGAAAGAAAGAAAATGAAGGAGAAAGAAAAGAAAAGGGAAAGAAAGGTTGACCGGTTGGGAAAGAAAAAAAAAAGAACGGGAAAGTAGAGTCTGTTTAGGAAATTTACAACTTAAGTCCCTAAGTTTTTAAGCTCATCTAATTCCGTCTCAAAATCCCTAATTTCTTCAATCCCTTTTCACAACCTTTTAGCATAACTACTATAATCCTTTACGTTAAATTAATCCTCACAAGTAATATTATATGCATTTTATGCCCCATATTCTATTTAACTATTTGTCTAACCTATATCTATTTAAAACCTGATTTATTTTATTCCCCTAAAGGTTTACACCCTAATAAGTTGATCTATACTCTTTATCCACCTAAATATTCTCTCCTAACTTTATATCATAGATTCATCTTAATTAATTTAAACTGACCTTTATTATGTATGGGTTCTGAATTCTAATTTAGTCTATTTTTGTAATTTGATTTTCCATTTAAAGTTTCTTAACTTAATTAATCTTGCCATTCTCCTAATCTCTACTTAATTTCAATTAATCAGGTGATTGAGAATCACCTGCTTTTCCACGGATGTTACAGAGATTATGGATATAAATTAATTAAGTTGTTCCAGAAGCAATTCTGGTATAGGATGGTAGTGCCAAAATTAATCCGTTAGTGGTATGATTAATTTTGTAATGGGTTAATTGAATAGGTAGAATTAATTAATTGATTAATTATTCCCAAGGGTCAATTAAGTAATTAAAAAAGTGAAATTATTTAATTAATTAGTTAAATCTTAACTTTCAATTAGAATTAGTAAATCCTATAGATTAGAAATCTAGTAGGATTTGGTTTATCCTATCAGATTGGTTACCTAATTGGATTTGGAAACTAATTAATTACCTAAACCTATTAGGAAGACCAATCCTAAACCAACTTGGGGTCTCTCTTGTAACTCTTATAGACAAGAGATTAGCTATTCCACAATATACAATTCATAAGTTTTCAAGACAAGAAAACTTAGAGAGAGAAAATTCTATCTCAAGAATTCGGATTTCTTAAGCCTTAAGGCTGCCAAAATTTGTCTAAGATTTTGGTGGCTTGAATGAAACTTTCTCTCTCTTTTGGCGGTGCGTGGATTGTACGCCAGGTGCAGCTGTGCTGGAATTTTTTGGCACGTGGATTGTGGTGATTAGCTGATCAATTGGTTGCTAGTTCGTTGCCCACACAACGTGCAATCAAAGACTTGAGGCATACAAAAGAAGCACCTAAGTATACGCTTCAATAGGTAATTCTTATTCTTCCGCTTTTAATTAAGAATTTTTGTTGCGTGGTAAATTGAATAAGTGCAAACCCAGATCCTGTGCAATGTTATTTCCAAAGGGTTGGAATAGCGATTGTGCTAGCGTCTAGGCCTGGCCAGAGATTCCGATTCTGAAACACATAGCACGAAAGTGAGTTTCTGGCTAGGCCTGGACAGATAATCTTTCAATTGGTATCAAAGCCTGGTTTTGGGTTTTGTGCTTGTTCAATTTATTACATGGTTTTATTTGCAGGTGGTTAAGAAATCCCAACTATTATGGGTACATTTCTATGGGTTTTAATTAAACTCCGGGACATGTCCGGATTTGATTTTATTATGAATGTTTGTAATAGTATAACCACGTGCTGGAAGCCGTGTTGGATTAGATCAAATCTGTAGTTGGATTTTTTCTATGTAATTCGATTCTTTAATTTTCCTAGAAAGCCTTGTAGTAGGAGAATTAATTTTTGAAATCGAAGGCGTTATGGTGGGTTTTGGGTTATCGTTAATTCGTAAAAACCCAGGAAAACCCAGAACGAATTGCAAGAAGACTAGATAGCATAGAAGAAGTGAATAAGGGATTGGTGGCAGGGGTCGGCATCGGCGATGACTCGCCGGCAGCAACCAGCGTTAGGGGCATGTTTTGGCCCGTTTTTCCTCCAGTTTTTGTTTTTTGAAGTTCAAGACTTTTTCCATTGAGTTACATGGTAGGACACGAGATCAAGGCAGAAGATAGAAGCAATTAAAACCATAATAGTCGGGAAATTTATTTTTTGCATTTATTTCCCGTATTTATTATTTTAATTTTTTGTTTTAATTTTTATGCTGTATTTTAGATGCATGATTCTAAGTGGGAGCGGGTTGGTTTAATATCCCCACAGCCACCATTACGAATTCATAGGCGATGTGGGTGGGCTTGCGCGTTGGCATTAGGGCCTTCCTCCATTCGGATGAGTCCAACCACAAGATCGCTAGATTATGAATTTATGAGTAAGATGAATAGAGTAAGTTTAGCTAGGAGAAATGTGACTCCTTCTCCATCTCAGGCGCACTATCCTGAGGTAACAAGCTCAGAAGTCACGTAATGACACACACTCAGTGTACGATATGCAGTATTCCTCCCATCGAGGTTACGCTGCTTATTCGTACAGCTAAAAGCACCCACTATTAGCTGCATTGATCAATAGATTGTTTGGTTTGATAGTGTAGTTAATGAACTTGGTTCTTCTCAAATGAATGTGGGTTAGCGTAAACGTCCACACTATCGTGGCTTGCGAGAATCCCGGTGAATGAGATGTTTGTGGATTAAAATTATTGTTTTGAGGGAAGTCAATAATTGTTATAATTTCTTTGTTTTTGAAATTCTAGATTAAACACTGAAACATTGTCTGTTTATTTATTTTACAGTTTTTCGCTATGACATTCAACCCCTTAGCTACTATATTAAAAGACAATAAGTTAACTGGAACTAATTATGTCGACTGGAGTTGTAACTTGGACATTGTCCTGACGGTAGAGCAGTATAAGTTTGTGCTCACCGAAGTTTGTCCAGATGTGTCTAATGAGAACTCTCCTCAAGAGGATAGGGATGCCTATGCCAGGTGGAGAAAAGCGGATGAGATGGCACGGTGCTATATTTTGGCCTCTGTGTGAAATGTGCTGCAACATCAGCTTCATCCCATGGTCTCTGCCTTCAACATGATGGCTCACATGAGGGAGATGTTCACTCATAAAGGTGGGACTACTAGGCAAGCAGCCATGAGAAAGTTGATGAATACTAAACTGGCTGAAGGCGGATAGGTGAGAGATCATGTGCTTCACATGATCAGTAACATCAACGAGATAGAGGTGTTGGGAGGTGAAATCGACCCAGAAAGTCAGATAGATATCATCCTCTAGAGCTTACCCTCTAATTTTGAGCTGTTTCGGGTCAACTATAACATGAATCAAAGAGTTTACACTCTACCCGAGCTCTTAACTAATTTGGTGTCGGCCGAAGGCATCTTTCATGAGAAGAAGCAAGCTTTGGTCACAGTGAAGGCTTCAAGTTCTTCTTCTGTGCCTAAAGACAAAAAGAATAAGAAGAAGAAGAAGAAGACCAAGAAACTTGCTGCAAATCCTGATATCGCAAAGAAGAGCAAGCCCAAAGGCAAGTGCTTCAGGTGCAGGAAAATGGGATACTGGAAAGCGGATTATCCAAAGCCTAAAGGTACGATAGTTTCTGCCCTAATTATTGAGACATGTTTAGCGGTGACTCCCACAGATACTTGGTGTGTTGATTCTGAAGGAAAACAGAACAAGCCCGGGCTAAATCAAAAACCTCACTTTCGTGCAATGCATTCCAGAATCGGAAGCTTTCGACCAAGCTCAGGCTCAAATTAGTTTACCCATGAACGGATCTAGGCTTATACTTATTTAATTTATTAATCGGGACACAAAAAATTAAATTTTTAATAAAAGCGGAATTTAAATATTTTACCTTTCGTAGCGAAGTCCCTTGCCTAAAGAAAAATCCAATCTTTTGCCTAATTTCCACAAGAAATCCGAAGAATTACTCCAATAGTGTGGGCTATTATCTACGGAGTTAACCATGGCGAAATTATGGAAATCCAAGAAACTTGCTTCGAAAGAAAACCCAAAATCTAAAAATAAAAAACTGCCCAGAATTTTCTAAGAAAAACTTGCTGCGCAAGTATTTGGACTGCTACTCAAACCCGTCGGACTGCTGCTCAAAACCCACCGGAATTTATGGAAAAACCGACCACCGGAGAAGACCAGCCCAGTCCCGATATGTACAGCCAATCTACACGGATCACTCAACCTAGAAGATCAACGTGCAGACTGGCTGGCTCAGGGCACCAGACCGATCAAACGCCGGGTTTAATGATATCGCGAAACGGCGGTTGTGCAGTGGGCTAAAAGAATTTGTCCGGCGGCTGGTTCGAATGTCTATCCGGGCAGATAAAAGTTTTGTCTTCCGAAGGAGAAAGCTATCTTAGCTGACTTCGAGAAAGAATTTCGATGAGGAAGATGATATTCTCTCTCTAAGCTAAACTTTCTCCCTCTAGCCCTTTCTTGGACTTCAAGTTTCTTAATTGATTTCTTGCCCAATAAGTTGAATTTATAAGCAGCATCTAAGGAGACCTAATGGGCTCTCGAGTTAGGCATTTCAATTTGACTTTCGTTGACCGCTAAGTCTTCCCGACTCATCAACTCCAATCGACCCATTTAAATTAATTTATTTAATCCACTTTGTTAATTTAATTTAATCGAACCCTTAGAATTAATTAATTCAAAATAGAATTAATTTCTAAATTCACTTTGTCGATTAAATATTATTTAAACCTTTTGGATTAATTAATTTACCTTGTCGATTAGTCAAATGCATAATCTGTGGTACCACTAACGGACCGATTATGGAACTGCCGCTCGAAAACAACTTTACATCGTGCCATTATATTTTATTCTATCTCCCCACATTAAAGATCTAGCGCTCGTCGGTTTATCAATTTACTGACAAATTAATTCACCGACTTCTTGGTTTCCGAGATTAGTACCACTCGTCCTTTTATTATACTGAACATAAAGTTCACCGGCCAGGTTTAGTATAATAACCTTACGAGCTCATCTCGGGAGCACCATCAACCCGGCGAACCGGTACGTGGATTCCTCCGACTAGCAATGGCACATAAGAAGCTAAACACCGCATACCCAACCTAACGAGGTATTGGCCTCAATTGACCTCACTATTTGGCAAATTAAAGCATACGATATCCAACCCTCACGCCCATCCCAATCTCGGGATTGAGAGACTGAATACTAGGACCGAATTGACTACGCCGATCAGTATAAGTCAATTCTATCCAAACTGGTCATGCTCAATATGCACCGGGTATATCCGTGTGATTTAAACTAGTTTAGATAAACTAATTTCTAAACCACACAATGACCTATACCGATAGTATGTTCAAACTATCTCGGTTACGAGCATACTTTTATATATCAATACTTTAACCAATAACGGTGTCTACTGTGTCTGTCCACACCCCGTTATCTAGTTCTATGATATAAAGGAACAAATTTATACTGAAACAAAATGATATGTCAACTGTGGATATTAGTTTTTGATACAATCCATAGCTTTTTTGTATTCAAAACTAACAATCTCCCACTAATACTCAAAGCTATGCTAAGAAGTACAAAAACTGTCGAACCCGCTATTACACTGCTGTCATAATGAAATCTCCAGAACACCTTTAAGCTCATTCACATGGCTCTCTCAAGAATCTGACTCCCATGCCCTCCACATGTCTCTCAAAGACCTTTGGGGTCAATGGCTTGGTGAAAGGATCTGCAAGGTTGTCATCTGAAGCTATCTTGGCCACGATCACGTCTCCCTTCTTTACGATCTCTCGTATCAGGTGGTACTTGCGCTCTATGTGTTTACTCGCCTTATGGGCTCGTGGTTCCCTTGAGTTAGCAACTGCACCATTGTTATCACAATAAACTGTGATAGACCTAGGCAACTCAGGAACCACATCTAAGTCCATCAGGAAGCTCCTGAGCCATACAGCCTCTTTCGCTGCCTCTAAAGCGGCAACGTACTCGGCCTCCATGGTAGATTCCGCCGCACATTTCTGCTTGACACTCTTCCATACTATGGCTCCACCTCCTAGAGTAAACACAAACCCAGAGGTAGACTTACTCTTGTCCAAATCACCTTGAAAGTCCGAATCAGTGTAACCCAATGGTACAAGCTTCTGCGCTCTATAAACTAGGACATAATCTCTCGTCCTGCGCAAGTACTTGAGAATGCATTTTACTGCCTCCCAGTGAGCCTTCCCAGGGTTACTCTGATATCTGCTGACCATGCCAACGGCAAAGCAAATATCAGGTCTCGTACACAACATAGCATACATGAGGCTACCCACTGCAGAAGCATAGGGTGCCGCCTTAATGGCTTCTATCTCCTCAGCAGTCTTAGGACACTGTTTCTTAGACAAAGGCACTCCATGCCTGAAAGGTAGTGAACCCTTCTTGGAGTTCTGCATGTTAAAATGGGCCAGAATCGTGTCTATGTAGGATGCCTGAGAGAGAGTCAGAGAACGTCTCCTATGATCTCGAATAATCTTAATCCCAAGGATATGTCCAACCTTTCCCAAATCCTTCATATCGAATTGCCTGGACAACCATGCCTTTACGTCTGACAACACCTTCTTACTGTTGCAAATCAGAAGGATGTCATCTTTGTAAAGTACGAGGAACACCACCGTATCACCATCACGCCTGCGATAAACACACAGCTCATCCGGACACTGAGTGAATCCATAGGACTGGATAACCCCATCAAAATAGATGTTCCAAGATCTGGATGCTTGCTTAAGTCCATAAATGGACCTCCTAAGCCTGAATACCTTGTGCTCTTAGCCCTTAACAATGAAGCCCTCTGGTTGCTGCATAAAGATGGTCTCCTCAAGACTTCCATTAAGGAAAGCTGTCTTGACGTCCATCTGCCAAATCTCATAATCCATATGAGCAGCTATGGCCAAGAGAATCCGGATTGACTTAAGCATAGCTACCGGGGAAAAGGTCTCCTCATAATCGATCCCTTCTTTCTGAGTATACCCCTTCGCCACAAGCCTAGCCTTGAAGGTCTCAACCCTCCCGTCAGATCCTCTCTTTGGCTTGGAAACCCATTTGCACCCAATAGGCCTAAACCCATCAAGAAGGTCTACCAGCTCCCGGACTTGATTTGAGTCCATAGAACCCATCACAGCAATCATCGCTCTCTGCCAAGAATCTGCATCTTTATCCTGGAGAGCCTCATTGTAGTTAACTGGGTCTGATTCATGAGCGCCAGGGATAAAGTCCGAAGACTCACCCAAACCCATGTACCTCTCGGGCTGTCTCACAACCCTCCCATTACGATGAGGCGCAACCTGTGCAATAGCATCATCTGTGATAGTGTGTGCAGTCTCTTGTGGTGTGTCTTCCTGTACGTGTGCATCTGGAATAGTGGATTGACTTCTAAGCTCTTCCAATACTACCTTGCTACTTGACTTGTGATCTAAAATATAGTCCTCCTCAAGAAATCTGGCATTGGTGCTGATCACCACCTTCTGATCCTGAGGACTATAAAATAAACCACCTCTCGTTCCATTGGGGTAGCCTATAAACAGCATAGTCTTGGATCTCACCTCTAACTTGCCTACATCTGCCTCGAGCACATGTGCTGGACAACCCCATATTCTGAGATGTCTCAGACTAGGCTTTCGCCCATTCCACAACTCTGATGGGGTCGAAGGCACAGACTTAGATGGCACAAGGTTGAGGATAAAACATGCTGTCTCCAAGGCATCACCCCAAAATGAGATAGGCAACTCACTGTAACTCATCATAGATATAACCATCTCAATAAGAGTCCTGTTCCTCCTCTCTGCTACACCATTCTGCTGTGGTGTGCCAGGTGTAGACAACTGTGTCTGAATACCCTCCTCTTACAAATAGGATCTAAATTCACTAGAGAGGTATTCGCCACCGCGATCAGACCGCAGTGACTTGATACTCTTACCCAGATGGTTCTCCACCTCAGCTTTGAATTCTCTGAACTTGCCAAAGCATTCAGACTTGTGGCGCATCAGGTATATGTATCCATATCTAGAGTAGTCATCCGTGAAAGTCACGAAATACTCATAACCACTTATAGCCTGAACTGACATAGGCCCACACACGTCCGAATGAATCAGCTCTAAAACCTCATTGGCCCTATACCCCTTTGCCTTGAAAGGCCTCTTGGTCATTTTACCCTCCAAGCAGGACTCACAGGTCTAATAGCTGTCAATATCTAGTAAGTCCAAAGACCCACTCTTGACCAACCTTTGAATCCTACTAAGGTTGATATGACCTAGTCTCAGGTGCTAAAAATAAGTCTGATTCAGAGGGGAAGACTCTTTTCTCTTATTATGATTCGGTGATGAGTTACTAGTTTCTGTGTTTTGCATTACTGGGGAGTATGTCTTAATTAAAAACAAATTGTCAACCAATGTATCGGAACATATAAGTTTCTGGCCTTTTCTAATAAATATAGATCTATAAGAAAAAACACACTTATAACCATCCAAAACAAGTTTAGAAACTGAAAGTAAGTTCTTGGGAAAACTGGGTACATAAATACAATCTCTCAACAATAAAGTAGAGTCTGAAAAATAAAGACATAAAACTCCCACTGCAGCAACAGAAACTCTGGTAGTATCCCCAAGGTAGACCTGTAACTCTCCCTCTCTAAGCAGCCGGTTCACTTGGAACCCCTGCAAAGAATTACCAACATGATCAGTGGCTCCTGAATCCACACACCAAGTATCTGTGGGAATCGTCGCTAAACACGTCTCAGTGACTAGGGAAAATTTACACGTACCTCGAGGCTTTGGGCAGTCCTTCTTCCAATATCCCGCTTTACCACATCTAAATCATTTGCCTTTCGGCTTCTGCTTCTTGGCAATGCCCGCATTGGGTCCATGACTGGCTCCAGCTTTCTGGCCTCTCTTCCTCTTTTGCTTCCTGGTTTTGGGCCCAGCAGAGGAACCTGAGGGACTAACAGTAGCCAAGGCTTGCTTCTTCTCAGTGAATAGGCTCTCAGCAGACACCAATGCAGTCATGAGCTCAGAAAGTGAATATGAGAGATTCCCCATATTATAGTTCAATCGAAACTGCTCAAAACTGGGAGGCAAGCTCTGAAGGATGATATCGACCTGGATTTCCCCATCAATCTCACCTCCTAATACCTCAATCTCATTGATGCAACCAATCATGTCCAGTACGTGATCTCTCACTGAAGTGCCCTCAGCCATCTTAGCATTCATGAGTTTTCTCATAGCTGACTGCTTGGTTGCCCTGCCCTGATGTCCAAACATCTCCCTGAGGTTGAGCATCATATCGTAGGTTGAGGTCATCTGCTGATGCTGGTGCTACAATACACTTGACATGGAAGCCATGATGTAGCACCTGGTCATCTCATCAGCCTTCTGCCACCTCGTATATGGCTCTCGCTGCTCAGGGGTGGCATCATCGCTGGGCTTAGGGGGACACTCCTCAGTAAGCATGTACTTGTAACCATCAGCGGTAAGGACAATGTCCAGGTTACATTTCCAATCAATATAATTTGGACCGGTGAGTTTGTTTTGGTTCAGAATGACAGCTAGCGGGTTGAACGACATATCAACTGAAAAATAAACATTTCAAGTTTCAGTATACTTTTTCAAAAATATTGAAAATCCTCAAAAAAACAAATATAATCTTCTACCGACATCTCTCACACCGGGATTAACGCATGTCACGATAGGTGAACGTCTACGCTAACCCACATTCGATCGAGAAGAACCGAAGTTCATTAATTTCATTATCTGACCAACGATCTTATGATTAATGAAATTAATAGTCGATAATTTTAGCCGTACCCGAAAATAGCGTAACTTCGATGGGAGGGATACTAAAAATGGTACACTAAGTGTATGCCATTACGTGACTTCTAAGTTTGTTACTTAGGATACTAATGCGCCTCGGATGGCGAGGGTGTCGCAACTTTCTCCAATTAAACTCACTATAGTCATCCATTTAGAAATTCATTCCGGTGATATCCGTGGTTGAAAACTCATCCGATAGGGAGAAAGGTCTAAGCCAGCACGCAAGTTTAACCACATCACCAATGAACCCGTAATGGAGGCTATGGGGATATTAACCAACCCGCTCCCACTTAGTTTCTTAAACTTGAGGATTTTTACGTTTTAACATGCAATATCTTAACTATGGATATTCGCACCCATAAAACCGTTGGATTTTTAATATGCGAATAATCTACCTTAGTTAATTGCACATTACCTTTTAAAAACATTTTGGTTTGGTTTTCGTTCAAGCAAAATAAAACGAAAATCACACAATCAACGAAAAGACATAAATACGGGAAATTAAAATAAATAAAATTTCCCGACTATTATGGCCTTCTCTATCGTTGATTATTTGATACCTCGGTGACACATCCCATCATGTCGCTCCCACTCGTTATTTGGATTCCTCTCGATTTGCCCGGGTTTTCTCAGTTTTCTACGTAATTAGGAATCACCCAAAATTACGATAAACCAAAACCCGCGAATATAAGTTACCCAAAATAACGTCTTCGTCATAGTACATAAATTCCTATATACAAAGGCGTTTTTCTAGGAATTTAAAGACGACATGATTAGATCAAATCCTACTACATGATTTTCCTAATCCTACACGTCTTCCAGCTCGTGGTTATTACTATTACATAAATTTCCATTAAAAAATAAAACAAGCCAAGACATTTCCCGGGGTTTATAAATGAAAATTAAATTTCTACCATAATAGCCGGGAAACCAATAACCACCTGTTTAAGCATTTCGACAAAAATAATAATGCCAAAATAAAGCCGTGTAATAAATCAAACAAGTATAAGACCGAAACCAACGCTCTGATACCAATTTGAAGGAAAACTGAACAAGCTCGGGCTAAATCAAAAACCTCACTTTCGTGCAATGCATTCCAGAATCGGAAGCTTTCGACCAAGCTCAGGCTCAAATTAGTTTACCCATGAATGGATCTAGGCTTATACTTATTTAATTTATTAATCGGGATACAAAAAATTAAATCTTTAATAAAAGCGGAATTTAAAGATTTTACCTTTTGTAGCGAAGTCCCTTGCCTAAAGAAAAATCCAATCTTTTGTGCAATTTCCACAAGAAATCCGAAGAATTACTCCAATGCAAACTCCGAAATAGTGTGGGCTATTATCTACGGAGTTACCCACGGCGAAATTAAGGAAATCCAAGAAACTTGTTTTGGAAGAAAACCCAAAATCTGAAAATAAAAAACTGCCCAGAATTTTCTAAGAAAAACTTGCTGCGCAAGTATTAGACTGATGCTCAAACCCGCCGGATTGCTGCTCAAAACCCACAGGAATTTATGGAAAAACCGACCACCAGAGAAGACCAGCCCAGTCCCGATCTGTACAGCCAATCTACACGGATCACTCAACCTAGAAGATCAACGTGCAGACTGGCCGGCTCAGGGCACCAAACCGATCAAACGCCGGGTTTAATGATATCGCGAAAACCCTCGGACGGCGGTTGTGCAGTGGGCTAAAAGAATTTGTCCGGCGGCTGGTTCGAATGTCTATCTGGGCAGATAAAAGTTTTGTCTTCCGAAGGAGAAAGCTATCTTAGCTGACTTCGAGAAAGAATTTCAATGAGGAAGACGATATTCTCTCTCTCAGCTAAACTTTCTCACTCTAGCCCTTTATTGGACTTCAAGTTTCTTAATTGATTTCTTGCCCAATAAGTTGTATTTATAAGGAGCTTCTAAGGAGACCTGTCTAGAACTTTCTTACTCTAAAAGGGGCAAGACTTGTCTTGCAAGATTTCTTAGCTTTCTTTGGTCTCAAGTTATTCTATTTATAGGAGCTCTCGTGGAGACCTAATGGGCTCTCGAGTTAGGCCTTTTAATTTGACTTTCATTGACCGCTAAGTCTTCCCGACTAATCAACTCCAATCGACCCATTTAAATTAATTTATTTAATCCACTTTGTTAATTTAATTTAATCGAACCCTTAGAATTAATTAATTCAAAATAGAATTAATTTCTAAATTCACTTTGTTGATTAAATATTAATTAAACCTTTTGGATTAATTAATTTACCTTGTCGATTAGTCAAATGCATAATTGGTCGTACCACTAACGGACCAATTATGGAACTACCGCTCGAAAACGACTTTACATCGCGCCATTATATTTTATTCTATCTCCCCACATTAAAGATCTAGCGCTTGTCGGTTTATCAATTTACTGACAAAATAATTCACCGACTTCTTGATTTCCGAGATTAGTACCACTCGTCCTTTTATTATACCGAACATAAAGTTCACCGGCCGGGTTTTGTATAATAACCTTATGAGCTCATCTCGGGAGCACCATCAACCCAGCGAACCGGTACGTGGATTCCTCCGACTAGCAACGGCACGTAAGAAGATAAACACCGCATACCCAACCTACCGAGGTATTGGCCTTAATTGACCTCACTATTTGGCAAATTAAAGCGTACGATATCCAACCCTCACGGCCTTCCCAATCTCGGGATTGAGAGATGGAATACTAGGACCGAATTGACTACGTCGATCAGTATAAGTCAATTCTATCCAAACTGGTCGTGCTCAATATGCCCCAGGGATATCCGTGTGATTTAAACTAGTTTAGATAAACTAATTTCCAAACCACACAATAACCTATACCGATAGTATGTTCAAACTATCTCGGTTACGAGCATACTTTTATATATCAATACTTTAACCAATAACGGTATCTACTGTGTCTGTCCACACCTCGTTATCTAGTTGTATGATATAAAGGAACAAATTTATACTGAAACAAAATGATATGTCAACTGTGGATATTAGTTTTTGATACAAGCCATAGCTTTTCTGTATTCAAAACTAACAGATTCAGGTGCCACTGATCATGTTTGTAATTCTTTGTAGGGGTTACAAGTAACCCAGAAGCTTAGAGAGGGTGAACTTGACATCTACATGGGCGACACTACAAGAGTGTCAGTAGAAGCTGTGGGAGCAGTCACTTTAAATTTTGAAAGTTCTAGATTAGAATTAATTAATTGTCTTTATGTACCGAGTTTTAGAAAGAACCTTATTTTGGTTTCTAAACTCTTGAAGAACGGTTATAAGTTTATTTTTTTCGATGATTCTGTATTTATTAGATGTAATGGAAAACTTATTTGTTCTGGTTCATTGGCTGACAATTTGTTTGGGGTTAATTCTAATTCCCCTGTTGTGCAAAACATAGAAACAAATAGCTCTTTATCTAACATTAATAAGAGAAATAAACCTTCTGAAATGAATTAAACTTATCTTTGGCATCTCAGGCTAGGTCATATGAACCTTAGTAGGATTCAGAGGTTGGTCAATGATGGACCTTTAGGTTCATTAGAGATTGACAGTTATTCAACCTGAGAGTCTTTCTTGGAGGGTAAGATGACCAAGAGACATTATAAAGCAAAAGGTTATAGAGCTAAAGAAGTATTAGAGTTGGTTTATTCTGGCTTGTGTGGAACAATGATGGTCCAAGCACGAGGTAGGTTTGAGTATTTCGTGATGTTCACGGATGACTACTCAAGGTACGGGTACATTTACTTAATACGCCAGAAGTCCGAGTGTTTTGGCAAGTTCAAAGAGTTTCGTGCAGATGTGAAGAAGCATCTGAAGGAAAACTGAACAAGCCCAGGCTAAATCGAAAATCTCACTTTCGTGCAATGCATTCCAGAATCCAAAGCTTTCGACCAAGCTCAGGCTCAAATTAGTTTACCCATGAACGGATCTAGGCTTATACTTATTTAATTTATTAATCGGGACACAAAAAATTAAATCTTTAATTAAAGCGGAATATTAAAGATTTTACCTTTTGTAGCGAAGTCCCTTGCCTAAAGAAAAATCCAATCTTTGATTGCGATTCCACTAGAAATCCGAAGAATTACTCCGATACAAACTCCGAAATAGTGTGTGTTATTGTCTACGGAGTTACCCACGGCAAAATAAGAAAACCCAAGAAACTTTCTTCTCAAGAAAACTCAAAAATTCTGCCCAGAGCAGCCAAAATTCTAGCCTCCGGATTTCCACTTCTCAACCTGACCGCCGGCTGTTCGAACAACTAAACCCCAGCCACGATCTGTACAATGGGTCTCACGGATCACCAAGCAAGCAAGAGATCGACGTGAGATGACCACTGGATCAGCACCCCGGGGTTGAAGCAGTTAGCTGGCCAAAAAGAAAACCTGCGGAGCAACTGCGCTAAAAACCAGCAGAATCAGACCAAAAAAAAAACGCGCAGCAGTGGCGCTAAAACAGCAAAATCCGGCGACTACTTTCTGTGAAGAAATGACCGGGCTGCTCTACTAATTCATGGGCTGAGTTCCTTTTCGAAGAAGAAAGCTTCCTATTCTACTTCGAGAGAAAACTTGATGAGGAAGACAATGTTCACTTTCTAGACTAGACTTTCTCTCACTACCCCTTACTTGGGTGTCAAGTTTCTTAATTCATTTCTTGCCCAATAAGTTGTATTTATAAGGAGCTTTTAAGGACACCTAATGGGATCTCGAGTTAGGCCTTTTAATTTGACTTTCGTTGACCGCTAAGTCTTCCCAACTAATCAACTCCAATCGACCCATTTAAATTAATTTATTTAACCCACTTTGTTAATTTAATTTAATCGAACCCTTAGAATTAATTAATTCAAATAGAATTAATTTCTAAATTCACTTTGTCGAATAAATATTAATTAAACCATTTGGATTAATTAATTTACCTTGTCGATTAGTCAAATCATAATCGGTCGTACCACTAACGGACCAATTATGGAACTACCGCTCGAAAATGACTTTACATCGTGCCATTATATTTTATTCTATCTCCCCACATTAAAGTTCTAGCGCTCATCGGTTTATCAATTTACTTTAATTCACCCACTTCTTGGTTTCCGAGATTAGTACCACTCATCCTTTTATTATACCGAACATAAAGTTCGCCGGCGGGTTTGGTATAATAGACTTTATGAGCTCATCTCGGGAGTACCATCAACCCGACGAACCGGTACGTGGATTCCTCTGACTAGTAATGGTACGTAAGAAGCTAAACACCACATACCCAACCTACCGAGGTATAGGCCTCAATTGACCGCACTCTTTGGAAAATTAAAGCATACGATAACCAACCCTCACGCCCGACCCAATCTTGGGATTGAGAGATGGAATACTAGGACCGAATTGACTACGATGATCAGTATAAGTCAATTCTATCCAAACTGGTCGTGCTCAATATGCCCCGGGCATATCCGTGTGATTTAAACTAGTTTAGATAAACTAATTTCTAAACCACACAATAACCTATACCAATAGTAGGTTCAGATTGTCTCGGTTACGAGCACACTTTTAATATATCAATACTTTAACTAATAACGGTATCTACTGTGTCTGTCCACACCCCGTTATCTTGTTCTATGATATAAAGGAACAAATTTATACTGAAACAAAATAATATGTCAACTGTGGATATTAGTTTTTGATACAAGCCATAGCTCTTCTGTATTCAAAACTAACAGCATCATGGTAAGAGTATCAAGACACTGCGATCAGATCATGGTGGGGAGTACCTTTCCCATGAATTTCGAGACTAAATCAGTGAGGTCGGAATTCAGTCTCAGTTGTCTGCACCTGGCACACCACAGCAGAACGGTGTAGCAGAAAGAAGGAATCAAACTCTCATGGAAATGGTTATGTCAATGATGAGCAATAGTGATTTTCCAAGTCTGTTATGGGGATATGCCTTAGAAACAATGATGTATATTCTTAATCTTGTACCATCTAAAACCGTGCCTTCTGAAGGAAAATAGAACAAGCCCGGGCTAAATCGAGAACTTCACTTTCATGCAATGCATTCCAGAATCGGAAGCTTTTGACAAAGCTCAGGCTCAAATTCATTTCCCATGAATGGATCTAGGCTTATACTTATTTACTTTATTAAATCGACATCTAACGTACAAAGATTAAACCTTTAATTAAAAGTGGAAGGATTAAAGGTTATACCTTTGAAGCGAAGTCCAACGCAATAAGAAAAACCAAATCTTTGATTGCGAATACCACCGAAATCCAAAAGATGACTCCAAGAAACTTTGAATATTGCGTGGGCAATAATCTATCGAAGTGTACTTGCAAAGCCCATGAAAACCCACAAGGAAATATCTCAAAATTGGACTCAAAGAAACCAAAAACTGATCACAACCTTAACCCGCAAGTACACCACTGCCCGCCGCTCAAAAGCTGCTGCCTTTTGATAAAAAACGCCACTCCAACTGCCGGAATTCAAACTGGCCAGTCGTGATCTAGACAGCCCAAGCTTCGGATCACCGAGAAGAGATCAACAAAGCTCAAGCAGAATCAAACACATCGGACAGCAGCAAACCCGACACCGGAAAAATAAAACAAGCAGCAATCCTGATTGGCGAGAGAAAAACCGGGTAGAAGAAAAACCAAATAAAAAGATGTGATCTTTGGTTTGAATCCAATCTCGAGCAAGTGAGAAATCTAGTTCATTTTTGAAAAAGAACTCTTGAAGAAGAAGTTCTCTCTCTAGAACCTTCTCACTCAATAAAGCAAGAATTGTCTTGCAAGGCTTCCTTAATGTTTTTTTGGCCTTAAGTTTTCTATTTATAGAAAGCTCTAATGGAGACCTAGTGGGCTTTTGAGTTGGGCTTTTTAGTTTGACTTTCATTGACCGCTTAGTCTTTCCTAGACTAATCAACTCCAATCGACCCATTCGAATTAATTTCTTAACCCACTTCATTAATTTAATTTAATCGAACCTTTAGGATTAATTAATTCAAATAGAATTAATTCCTTAATCCACTTTGTCATATAAATATTAATTAAACCTTTAGGATTAATTAATTCACTTTGTCAATTAGTCAAATGCATAATTAGTCGTACCACTATCGGACTAACTATGGAACTACCTCCAAAAAATGACTTTACATCCCGCCACTATTTTTCTTCTATCTCCCCACATTAAAGATCTAGTGCGCGTCGGTTTATCAATTTATTGAAAATCTAATTTTCCGACTTCTTGGTATCCGAGATTAGTACCACTAGACCTTCTTATTATACCGGACATAAAGTCCACCAGTCGGGTTTAGTATAATAAACCTTTCGAGCTCATCTCGGGAGCACCATCAACCCGGCAAACCGGTACATAAATTCTTCCGACTAGCAACGGCATGCAAGAAGCTAAACATATCACACCCAACCTACCAAGGTATAGGTCTCAATTGACCGCAGTCTTTGGCAAATCAAAGCATACGATATCCAACTCTCACGCCCGTTCCAATCTCGGGATTGAGAGACTAAATACTAAGACCGAATTGACTACGCCGATCAGTATAAGTCAATTCTATCCAAACTTGTCGTGCTCAATATGCCTCGGGCATATCTGGGTGATTTAAAATAATATAGATAAACTAATTTCCAAACCACACGATAACCTATACCGATAGTATGTTCAGACTATCTTAGTTACGAGCATACTTTTTATATATCAATACTTTAACCAATAACTGTATCTACTGTGTCTTTCACACACCCCATTATCTAGTTCTATGAAATAATGAAACAATTTAATATTGAAACAAAATGATATGTCATCTGTGGATATTAGTTTTTAATACAAGCCATAGCTTTTCTGTATTCAAAACTAACACCTTCAACCCCAGTAGAGTTGTGGAACGGGCACAACCAGTCTAAGACATCTCAGAGTTTAGGGTTGCCTAGCACATGTGCTTAATGTAGATACAGCTAAGTTAGATGCAAGAACAGAATTAATGCAGTTTGTAGGATATTCTAAGGGAACGAAAGGTGGTCTGTTTTATTGTCCTAAAGATCAGAAGGTGGTGGTTAGTACCAACGCTAGATTTTTGGAGGAAGACTATATCCTAGATCACAAGCCCAAGAGCAAGATAGTACTTGAAGAGCTTAATAGACAAACTACTAATCCCGATGCACCAGCACAAGTAGAAACACCACACACTGCACAAGAGATCACAGATGATGTGCCTACACAGGTGTTGCCTCGTCGTAGTGGGAGGGTTGTGAGACAGCCCGACAGGTTCATTGGTGTGAGAGAGGCCTCAGAACTAGTCCCCGGCGCGCCTGAGCCTGACCCAGTAAACTACAATGAGGCTCTCTGAGATAAAGATGCAGAATCTTGGCGTAAGGAAATGATATCCGAGATGGGGTCAATGGACCACAATCAAGTCTGGGAGCTTGTAGACCTGCCTGATGGGTTTAAACCCATTGTGTTGGGATCGGAGGCATGTTTTACAAAAATTTTATGCAGTGGATTCATGCCAATTTCAATTTTAGTGTTTTAATCCTATGTTCAAAACAAGTAAATCATACCCTTGAAGCGTAATCGGTTGCCGCGTCTGGATCCTAGATTGATGTTGGTCCAAACCTTCTGCTCTGGTTACGTTTCTCACCACCAAAATCCTTCCTTGAAGGACTCTCTACTTTCAAGCACGAAAGCCTTTGCAGATTCGGTGCTAGCCGTTTTTTCGCCTACAGAGAGAATTGGGATTTTTCGTGTATCTTGCTTGTTTTGATTTTTCTCAATTGAAAATCATCATCCTCCTACCATAATATCCCTAGGATATTTGTAGAGTTGAAATTTCCAAAAATCAGTATTGTAATCAATCAATTACTACTTAACTGATTTAATCATATTCCAAATTAGTATTATCACCAAATATTATTTTGCTGATTCCAAATTAGTATTAAATAATATTTGCTGATTCCAAATAATACCTTAATAATTTGGGTTACACACCAAGCCCATGGATCAACCCATGACCCATGGATCAGGCTGATGGATTAAGAATCTCAATTGCAATTAGGTCCTTTGATTTATCAACCTATCTCAATTGTTCCCAGATAATTAATTAACTCTTAATTTATACCACAGAACTTTTCAATAATATTTAATTAAACCATTTAATTAAATCTTATTTATTTAAGTATAACAATTATGCTTATTGTAGGAAAGAATACTTATACTGCATCATCGAACTTTTTTATGTACGATCCTGTAGGCCCATTCTAAATTGGCAATGGATAATTCAATCTCATTGATTAATCCATAAGTCATTAGTGGTCTCTAGAAGGACATAATGACTACCTAATTCATAATGGAGGGTCGAATGGTGATTCAACACAACCTTTCTGAGAAAAATGCGTACGATCCTCTACATTGATATCCCGTTTAGCATAAGGCATGGAACCATCATCCTTATATAGCTAAACATTTACTTGATCTCTTAGTGACACTGAATTCATCAAGCAAATGATAACGCTTATCATTCCTTGGGCATGGCCATGCATTTTTCAGTTCACTATCAAGTGGCCAAGATATCATCTGTCATTTAAGAGAGATTTATAGTTCCATCACTTCACATACATATCTTAGCATGACTCATAGTGTACCCAATCATACCCGTACTTGGCAACCTCCCGTTAGGCGTATGTCAAATCATACTACAATTCACCTAAGACCATGTAGTGATTTCTGGTCTAAGGATCCTCATACGAGTACTACTCAAAAGAATCACTCATGATCTAAATGTCCATGGAGTGTTTCTTTTGGCGGATCGATTTCATGAAATTAAATATACACAAGAATATAATTATTTGATAAATTATCAAACAGACGACAAATGTCTAAATTAGCCCTCAAAAGGGCATACACCAACAATCTCCCACTTTCCCTTTGAGGGGCTATTTCCTAAACATTTTAAGACCAAACTCTATTACATGTTTCTCAAACTTTAACTGTGGTTGAGCTTTTGTGAGAGGATCTACTACATTTTCGTCTGATCCTATTTTGCACACTTTCACATCTCATCGATCGATGATCTCTCAGATGAGGTGAAACCTTCTGAGTATGTGTTTGGTTTTCTGGTGTGACCGATGCTCCTTTGCTTGTGCGATGGCCCCGTTATTATCACAGAAGAGGTCTATCTGATCTTGGATACTCGGTATCACTCTGATGTCTGACACAAACTTCCTCAACCAAACAGCTTCCTTTGCAGCATCTGATGTAGCAATATACTCAAATTCTGTTGTAGAGTCGGCTGTGGTATCTTACTTTGAGCTTTTCCAGCTCACTGCACCGCCATTCAGGCTAAAAACATAACCTGACTGTGACTTCATGTCATCTTGATCAGTCTAGAAAGCAGCATCAGTGTAACCTTATACGACGAGCTGTTCTTGTCCTCTGTACACTAGCATTAATCCTTTAGTCCTTCGCAAGTACTTCGGGATTGCCTTGACTGCAGTCCAATGATCCATACCTGGATCTTTTTGGTATCTGCTTGTCATGCTTAGTGCATATGCAACATCCGGGCGGGTACATAACATGGCATACATGATAGATCCTATTGCCGATGTGTGTGGGACTCTACTCATCGCATCTCTCTCCTCATTAGTAGAAGGACATTCGTTATTCTTTTAAAGAAGGCCATGTTTGAATGGTACCATACCATTCTTAGAATTAGACATATTGAACCTCTTCAATATCTTGTCTATATACCCTTCTTGACTTAGTCCTAGAAGCCTTTTAGACCTATCTCTATAGATCTTGATACATAGTATCATTTCGGCTTCTCCTAAGTCTTTCATAGAAAATACACTCCCCAACCATTGTTTGATGTCTTTCATCATGAGAATGTCATTTCCTATGAGTAGGATGTCATCCACATATAGGACGAGAAAAACATTCTTGCTCCCACTAACCTTCTTGTAAACACAAGACACATCTTCATTCTTTATGAAGTCATAACCTTTTACTGCCTCGTCAAAACAAATATTCCAACTTCGAGATGCTTACTTTAGTCCGTCGATAGACCTCCGAAGCTTGTATACACGATTTGGATGCTCTTGATTGATGTATCCCTTGGGTTGTTTCATGTAAACATCCTCGAGTAGGTTTCCATTCAGGAAAGCCATCTTAACATCCATCTGCCATATCTCATAGTCATAATATGCATCTATAGCGAACATAGTCCGAATGGACTTGAGCATCATGACCGGGGAGAAGGTTACATCATAGTCTATACCGTGAGTCTGTCTAAAACCCTTAGCCACTAGTCGTGCCTTGAAGATCCTGCCAGGTTTTACTTTGAAAATCCACTTGCAATCGACAACCTTTGCGTGAACAGGAGGATCAATCAAAGTCCACACTTTATTGTTCCTCATGGATTGCATTTCAGATTCCATGGCTTGTAGCCATTTATCTGAATCCAGACTTTCTAAAACTTGTTTGTAGTTCGCGTGCTCATTAGAGTACACCAAGATCAAATCTTGATCATCAGTCACGAGAAATCCGTATCTCTCGGGTTCATGATGAGATCTACTAGACCTTATAGGTTCTTGTGTTGTTAACTCAGGTTGCTCATCTTCATGAGTTTCCATGTCAACTTCCATCTAAGTTTTTGTAGATAATTTTACATTCTCTTGTGGTTATGGAACTTCTCCGAGTTCTATTCTACTCCCACTGTCTTTCTTGTACAGAAATTCTTTCTCTAAGAAAATAGCCCCTCGAGTAACGAACACTTTGTTCTCTGTTGGGTTGTAGAATTGATATCCTTTGGTTTCCTTAGGATATCCCACAAATAGGCATTTGTCAGTTTTAGGTTCAAGCTTTTTACTTTGTAAACATTTTATATGTGCTTGACAACCCCAAACTCGTAGATAGGACATATAGGGCTTCCGACCATCCATATCTCATATGGAGTCTTATCTACTGCCTTAGATGGAATACGATTTAATAAGTAGGCAGCAGAAAGGAGAGCATAACCCCAAAAGGACATAGGGAGAGTCGTTTGGCCTATCATTGATCGAACCATATCTAATAGGGTACGATTCCTCCTTTCAGATACACCATTCCATTGAGGTGTTCCCGATGGAGTCAGCTATGAACAATTCCACACGGTTTTAGATAGCTATTGAACTCATCACTTAGGTATTCACCTCCTCGATCAGTGCAAATAACCTTAATCCTTCCATCCACCTAATTTTCTACTTCGTTTTTAAACTCTTTGAACCTTTCAAAAGTTTCACTTTTATACCTCATTAAGTAGACATAACCATATCTACTATAGTCATCAGTAAAAGTGACGAAGTATTCAAATCCACCTTTGGCTTGTGTGCTCATTGGTCCACATACATCCGTGTGTATTAAAGCCAATAGCTCACTTGTTCTTTCACCTTTCTTGTTAGAAGGACTCTTTGTCATTTTGCCTTGCAAGCAGGGTTCAATGGTATCATATGATTCAAAATCAAATGACCCAAACACTCCATCCTTGTGAAGTTTTTGAACTATTTTTTCATTTGCACGGCCTAATCGACAATGCCAAAGGTATGTTGGACTTAAGTCATTTTTAGTTGATTTAGCTTCATTTTCTATGTTATAGACTGGTTTTTCTTGGGTCAAATCCAAGACATACAGACCGTATCACATATTTGCAACTCCGTATAAAATATCATTTCGATATAAAGATAACAAATTATTCTCAATAATAAATAAAAAACCTTTATTATCTAAACCAGAAACTGAAATAATATTTCTGCTCAAAGCAGGTACATAATAACAATTTTCAAGTTCGATATTTAAACCAGAAGGTAAAGACAAAGTATAATCTTCAACTTCAACAGCAGCAACTCTTGCCCCGTTGCCCACTCGGAGATCTACTTCACCTTTCTTTGTCATCCTTCTATTTCTGAGTCCCTGCACATTAGTACAAATGTGAGCCCCACAACCAGTATCTAATACCCATGAGGTGGACATAGAAAGATTAATTTCTATAACAAAGATACCTGAAGCTGAAGGATTGCTTTCGAGAAACTTTTTGCAGTCTCTCTTCCAATGACCCTTCTGTTTACAGAAGAGACATGTATAATCCTTTTTGGATCTTGTCTTAGCAGTTGGAGGAGTTTGTTTGGAAGCAGTCTTATTGCGAGCTTTCTTGTTCTGCCCAACTTTGGCCTTGCCATTAAACTTCCTCTTCCCTTTACCTTTCTCTACAACCAACACCGGCGTTGCCTTCTGAAGGGTTTGCTTAGTGTTCTTTAACATACCATGGAGCTCAGGAATGCTCCTATCCATGTTGTGCATATTGTAGTTCACCACAAAATCATTGTATTCATTAGGAAATGATGCCAAGATGATATCAATGGCCAATTCCCTAGGAAGGGTTGCATTCAATCGCTCTAGGGTATTAATGTACCATTTCATCTTGATTAAATGCGTGCTAACTGACGAACCCTTCGCCATCTTGCACGAAATTAAAGCTTTTATCGTAACGAACCTTTAGTTACGGGCTTGTTCACGGAACATCTCCATTAGTGGCTCATAAATCCGAAGGACTTCCAAATTCATGAATTGTTTTGAAGCTCGCCGATCATAGACGTGAGCATCAAGCAAGTCACATCATCGGAGTCGTTTTTCAGCTTATCCCAGGCTCGTTGAACAGTTGCCGAAGCATTTTGTGGTGGTTCAGGTAAGGCGGTCTCTAAGACATGTAGCTTCCTTTATTGCTTGAGAACTATTCTCAAGTTTCTTTCCTAATCTAAGAAGTTTGGTCAAACCAATTTATCCTTATCTAATATATTTCTTAGAGTAAAGTTTGAGATGACATTAGTGCTAGATGATGCCATTTCTACAAAGAATAAATGGAAAATATTAGAATGAGTTTTAAAATCATTTTCCACAATAGCCAAAATTGAAATCCCGAACAATTTTGTGTTGGTGCTAGATTGTGGGCCGAAAATCCACAAAGAGTTAACCCCAGTCTTTCTTTGGCAAGTATCGTAGGGATCGAGCTCTTTTGGTAGGCAACATTCAAATTACATTCCATGTAATCTAACACTTTCCAATTGCATACCATGCAACTTTTCGATGATAGGATGAACATTCCAAATGTTTGACACCATCCTATCTTTGCAAAATTAATCCCTAATCAACTTAGCGGGTCAAGCTAGGATTATTTTTCCCAAGTCAAACCATCCCTCGAGACATCACATCAATAAATACCCAAACATTTTTTCCACTTAGTGGTAGTGAGTAAAGTTGGGCACCTATTATGTGACAACCCGCCGCACGAAGAAAACCTGAGACCCTTGAGCTCTCCAAGTCTACAGATGTTCGATGCTCTGGCGAGCCCCCAAGTATGGAAGCAAAATCAACTCGGGTTTTTGCGATTTTAGTTTGGTCGGCTTAACATGCATTTTTTGTTTTAACATTCATTTGGTATATCGAATAAATAAAATGAATAAAAGCAATGAATTGGGCTCTAATCTATTACAGAGCCTTTTAAAATTCTTCATATTTGGGACTTCATTGTTGGACTTCCGTTCCTGGGCTCCATCATGGACTCCTCTTGGGCCTAACTATTACATAAAATTTTAATAGGCACGCAGGCCCAAATTCAAATGGCTCGCAGGTCCCAACTTTTAAAACATTAATAAACCCAATTCATGCTTTAAAACACATAAATGCATATGCTCATACAAGCCCACTTTAATTTAAACCAATCAATTTAAAAGATTGTGTAATTGGATATTTTCAAAATATTCTATACAATTAAAATTGATTGTGTCATAATCAATTTTAACCAATTTTTCCTTTTTCTTGTTCAATCATTTGTGATAAATGATGCATGAACATACCAAATATGTATGCAAATATTTAAACCATTTAAATAAATCATACCATATTTAAAGGCATAAATAAAGAATCAAATTAATCAAATTAATTATTCCATTTATTATCTAATTATCCTAATCTCATTAAGATAATTGATTTAAGATAATTTTAAAATCTTAAAATCCAATTTTAACATTTTAAAACTAAAATCTAATAAGATTTGATTTAATTCTAAAATTAAGATTTTAAAATCTTACCAAAATCAGAAAACAATTTTCCTTAAATTTTTTGGACAATTTTGTGATTAACATAAGTTCTGGGCTTAGGGTTTAAAGGCAACAAAACTGTTGGGGTTGGTTTCTAATTTTTAAAAGTTTAAAACTTTTGCAGCTATGCTTTTGAGAAGAGCTGCGGGGCATTTTCGTAATTACAGCCCCTAGCTTCGCCCCTTCCGCCGCAATCCCTTCTTCTTCCTCAAGCCATTTTCGTCGCCGGCCGCTTCGAATTCTCCGTCCGGCATCCCAGATTTCTTGGCATCTAACGCCGATCATCTCTTTCGGTCGAAGAATCCCAGCTCTAATCGATGATGGAAACCATCACCCGCCGAAGATAAAATCACGACCAGCGATAGCACAGCGGCGACGTTCGCCGTTGCTTTTTTCCGTCAATCAAGACTAGACGCGAATCCAGCGTTCCCTTCATTGAAACCAAAGTAGCTCGAGCAGGAAAACTCCATCTTCCCCAAGTTTTTGAACTCCCAATGAAACCATTCCTTTGGTTCGAGTTTTCCCGGTGACGAGTCGTAACAAAAACCCAAAACCATAATTTTAAAATGAAACAATTCATTGACGTTTTGAAACCCAAACTAAATGGAAATTTTTTTTTAGAAAGTAAGGAACAAAAACCCACAGTTTTTAAGGCCAAAAATATGAAATCCGACGACTCTCAGTTTTTCGACGAAAAATTCGGCAGGCCGGTGGCACCAGTCCGGCAGCCTTCAAACAATTTTCAGAAAAATCAATATTTTATTATTTTTCCAAGAAAATAAATAATTAAAAAATATTATTATTAATTTTTTCTTGTTGCTTTCTAAAAGCACGATTTTTTGTAAAATTTTTTTTGTTAAAATCAATTTTAATTAAAATTCCAATTTCTTTTAATCAAAATCAATTTTAATTTTAACACTAAAATTAAGCCTAGCTCTGATACCACTGTTGGCATCGGAGGCATGTTTTTAAAAAATTTTACGCAGCGGATTCATGCCAATTTCAATTTTAGTGTTTTAATCCTATGTTCAAAACAAGTAAATCATACCCTTGAAGAGTAATCAGTTGTCGCGTCTGGATCCTAGATTGATGTTGGTCCAAACCTTCTGCTCCAGTTACGTTTATCACCACCAAAATCCTTTCTTGAAGGACTCTATACTTTCAAGCACAAAAGCCTTTGTAGATTCGGTGCTAGCCGTTTTTTCACCTACATAGAGAATTGGGATTTTTCGTGTATCATGCTTGTTCTGATTTTTTTCAATTGAAAATCATCATCCTCCTACCATAATATCCCTGGGATATTTGTAGAGTTGAAATTTCAAAAAATCAGTATTGTAATCAATCAATTATTACTTAATTGATTTAATCATATTCCAAATCAGTATTATTACCAAATATTATTTTGCTGATTCCAAATCAGTATTAAATAATATTTGCTAATTCCAAATAATACCTTAATGCTATGGGTTATACACCAAGCCCATGGATCAACCCCTGACCCATGGATCAGGCTGATAGATCGTGCACAAGGCCTTGTGTATGCTATGTTGTGCACGAGGCCTGATATTTGCTTTGCCATTGGCATGGTTAGTAGATATCAGAGTAACCCTGGGAAGGCTCACTGGGAGGCAGTAAAATGCATTCTCAAGTACTTGCGCAGGACGAGAGATTATGTCCTAGTTTATAGAGCGCAGGAGCTTGTACCATTGGGTTACACAGATTCGGACTTTCAAGGTGATTTGGACAAGAGTAAGTCTACCTATGGGTTTGTGTTTACTCTAGGAGGTGGAGCCATAGTATGGAAGAGTGTCAAGCAGAAATGCATGGCGGACTCTACCATGGAGGCTGAGTACGTTGTCGCTTCAGAGGCAGCGAAAGAGGCTGTATGGCTTAGGAGCTTCCTGATGGACTTAGATGTGGTTCCTAAGTTGCCTAGGTCTATCACAGTTTATTGTGATAACAATGGTGCAGTTGCTAACTCGAGGGAACCACGAGCCCATAAGGCGAGTAAACACATAGAGCGCAAGTACCACCTGATACGAGAGATCGTAAAGAGGGGAGACGTGATCATGGCCAAGATAGCTTCAGATGATAACCTTGCAGATCCTTTTACCAAGCCATTGACCCCAAAGGTCTTCGAGAGACATGTGGAGGGCATGGGAGTCAGATTCTTGAGAGGGCCATGTGAGTGAGCTTAAAGGTGTTATGGAGATTTCATTATGGCAGCAGTGTAATAGCGGGTTGGACAATTCTTGTACTTCTTAGCATAACTTTGAGTATTAGTGGGAGATTGTTAGTTTTGAATACAAAAAAACTATGGCTTGTATCAAAAACGAATATCCACAGATGACATATCATTTTGTTTCAGTATTAAATTGTTCAATTATATCACAGAACTAGATAACGGGGTGTGGACAGACACAGTAGATACCGTTATTGGTTAAAGTATTGATATATAAAAAGTATGCTCGTAACTGAGACAGTCTGAACATACTATCGATATAGGTTAATGTGTGGTTTGGAAATTAGTTTATCTAGACTAATTAAATCACACGGATATGCCCGCGGCATATTGAGCACAAGAAGTTTGGATATAATTGACTTGTACTGATCGGCGTAGTCAATTCAGTCCTAGTATTCAGTCTCTCAATCCCGAGATTGGGACGGGCGTGAAAGTTCGATATCATATGCTTTGATGTGTCAAAGAGTGCGGTCCATTGAGGCATATACATTAGTAGGTTGGGTATGTGGTGTTTAGTTTCTTACGTGTCGTTGCTAGTCAGAGGAATTCACGTACCGGTTCGCCAGTGTCACGGCCTTGACACGGCACAGTTCACTAGTTAAAGAGTGAGCCCGTGACACCAGGTTGATGGTGCTCCCGAGATGAGCTCGTAAGGTTTATTGTACTAAAATTGGCCAGTGGACTTTACGTCCGGTATAATAAGAAGGTCAAGTGGTACTAATCTCGGATACCAATAAGTCAATGAATTAGTTTTTCAGTAAATTGATAAACCGATGAGCACTAGATCATTGATATGGGGAGATAGAAGAAAATATAATGGTGCGATGTAAATTCATTTTTGAGCGGTAGTTCCATAATTGGTCCGTTAGTGGTACGACTAATTATGTGTTTGACTAATCAATAAAGTGAATTAATTAATCCTAAAGGTTTAATTAATATTTAATTGACAAAGTTGATTGAGAAAATTAATTCTATATGAATTAATTAATCCTAAGGGTTCGATTAAATTAAATTAACTAAGTGGGATAAAAAATTAATTCGAAAGGATTGATTGGAGTTGACTAGTGTAGGGAAGACTAAGGAGTCAACGAAAGTCAAATTAAAATGTCCAACTCAAAGGCCCACTAGGTCTCGTTAGAAGCTCCCTATAAATATCTCTTGTTAGGCCTTAATGAAGACATAAGGAAACTTGGAGGACACTTAGCCTAGTAAGAGAAAATCTAGCTTAGAGTGAGAAATTCTTCTTCCTTGTCGAATGTTCTCCTCGAAGTCAGTAGGAAAGCTTTCTTCTTCGAAACAAATCTCAATTTGATGAATTTTGGAGCAGCCCGGTCCTTATTATTTTTTATCGCCACCGAGCTAGATCCTCCGAAGCTGTTGTGAATTCCGACGACCGTCCACCTTCTCCGGCATGCTGATGCTGCTGCTACCGTGTTGATCTCTTGCTAGTCTTGGTGATCCACAGTAGTAGTAGTCCAGATCGTGGCTGGACAGCCCCATCTCACGGTCGGAATTCTCCCATTTGGCGGCTAGCGGCTGGCGGCAGTCATGCGCAGGACTGCTCTGGGAAACAATTCGTCAGGATATTTGAGTCATTTTCGAAGTGGTTTTCCTTAGGATTTCTTCATTTTGTTTTGGGATACTCCGTAGACAGTAACCCACACTAGTTCGGTGTCGATTTGGAGTTATTCTTTGGATTTCTTGTAGATTTCGCTTGCCCAAAGTTTTGGATTTCTTTTTGCTAGGGACTTCGCTACAAAGGTATAATCTTTGAACTTTCTGCTTTAATTAAAGATTGTATCTTTTGTATCCCGATTAATAAATTAAATAAATATAAGCCTTGATCCGTTCAGGGAAAAATGAATTTGAGCCTGAGTTTCGTCAAAAGTTTCTGATTTTGGACTACATTGCACGAAAGTGAGATTTTTGATTTAGCCCGGGCTTGTTATGTTTTCCTTCAAATTGGTATCAGAGCAAGTGTTTTTGCTTTATAAGTTTTTAATTTATTACACGACTTTATTTTGTCATTATTATTTTTGTCGAAATGTTTAAATAGGTGGTCATTAATTTCCTGGCTATTATGGTAGAATTTATTTTTCATTCATAAACCCCGGGACATGTTCGGGCTCGTATTGTTTTGGAATGGAACTGTCAGTAATAGTAATAACCACGAGCTGGAAGCCGTGCAGGATTAGATAAATCTTAGAGTAGGATTTAATCTAATGTTGTCGTCTTTAAATTCCTAGAAAAATGACTTGTATATAGGAATTTATGTATTGTGACGAAGACGTTATTTTGGGTAACTTATATTCGCGAGTTTTGGTTTCTCGTAATTTTGAGTGATTCCTAATTACGTAGTAAGCCGAGTAAACCCGGCCGAATCGAGAGGAATCCAAATAACGAGTGGGAGCGACAATACGGGACGTGTCACCGAGGAGTCAAGGAATCAATGATAGAGAAGACCATAATAGTAGGGAAATTTTATTTCTTTAATTTCCCGTATTTATGTCTTTTCGTTGATTGCATGTTTTCGTTTTATTTTGCAAGAACAAAAACCAAACCAAACAATTTTAAAAAGTAAAGTGCAATTAACTAAGGTAGATTATTAGCATATTAAAACTCTAACGGTTTTATGGGTGTGAATATCCACAGTTAAGATATTGCATGTTAAAACGTAAAAATCCTCAAACTTAAAAATCTAAGTGGAAGAGGGTTGGTAAATATCTCCATGGCCTCCATTACGGATTAATATGTGATGTGGGTTAGACAGACGCACTGGCCAAGGGTCTTCTTCCCTACGAATAAGTCTTCAACCCCGAGATATCACTAGATTGAATTTTTAAAGAGATGACTATAGCAAGTTTAATTGGAGAAAGTTGCGACACCCTCGCTAACCGAGACGCATTAGTATCCTAAGTAACAAGCTTAGAAGTCACGTAATGTAAAACACTTAGTGTACCATCTATAGTATTCCTCCTAAGAGGTTACGCTACTTATTGTGTACGGCTAAAATTATCGACAATTAATTTCATTGATCATAAGATCTTTGGTCAGATAATGGAATTAATGAACTTCGGTTCTTCTCGAACGAATGTGGGTTGGCGTAGTGAGAGATGTCGGTAGGAGAATGTATTGTTTTGAGGATATCAATATTTTTGAAAAAGTATACTGAAACTTGACTGTTTATTTTTCAGTTGTTGATATGTCATTCAACTCGCTAGCTGTCATTTTGAATCAGAACGAACTTACGGGTCCTATTTATTTTGACTGGAAACGTAACCTGGACATTGTCCTTACTGCTGAGGGTTACAAGTACGTGCTCACTGAGGAGTGCCCCCCTAAGCCCATCGATGATGCCACCCCTGAGCAGCGAGAGCCATATACGAGGTGGCAGAAGGCTGATGAGATGACCCAGTGCTACAACTTGGCTTCTATGTTGAGTGTACTATAGCACCAGCATCAGTTGTTTACCTGAGCCTACGATATAATGCTCAACCTCAGGAAGATGTTTGGACATCAAGGCAGGGCAGCCAAGCAGTCAGCTATGAGGAAACTCATAAATGCTAGGATGACTGAAGGCACTTCAGTGAGGGATCGCATGCATGACATGATGAGTTGCATCAATGAGATCGAGGTATTGGGAGGTGATATTGATGGGGAGACCTAGGTCGATATCATCCTCCAGAACTTGCCTCATAGTTTTGAGCAGTTTCGGTTGAACTACAATATGAGCAAACTCTCACATTCACTTCCCGAGCTCATGACTGCATTGGTGTCTGCTGAGGGCCTCTTCGCAGAGAATAAGTAAGCCTTGGCTACTGTTAGTCCCTCAGGTTCCTCTGTCGGGCCCAAAGCCAGGAAGCAAAAGATGAAGAGAAGCCAGAAAGTAGGAGCTACTGATCATGGACCCAAGGCGGGCATTGCTAATAAGTATAAGCCGAAAGGCAAGTGTTTTAGATGTGGCAAAGCAGGACATTAGAAGAATGACTGCCCAAAGCCTCGAGGTATGTGTAAATTTTCCCTAGTTACTGAGACGTGTTTAGAGGCGATTCCCATAGATACTTGGTGTGTGGATTCAGGAGCCACTGATCATGTTCGTAATTCTTTGCAGGGGTTCCAAGTGACCCAGCTGCTTAGAGAGGGAGAGTTGCAGGTCTACCTTGGGGATACTACCAGAGTTTCTGTTGTTGCAGTGGGAGTTTTATGTCTTTATTTTTCAGACTCTATTTTACATTTGAGAGATTGTCTATATGTACCCAGTTTTCGAAAGAATTTGCTTTCAGTTTCTAAACTTTTATTGGATGGTTGTTGAAGGAAAACTGAACAAGCCCGGGCTAAATCGAAAACCTCACTTTCGTGCTATGCATTCCAGAATCGGAAGCTTTCGACCAAGCTCAGGCTCAAATTAGTTTACCCATGAACGGATCTAGGCTTATACTTATTTAATTTATTAATCGGGACACAAAAAATTAAATCTTTAATTTAAGCGGAATTTAAAGATTATACCTTTTGTAGCGAAGTCCCTCTCTTAAAGAAAACCCAATCTTTAGCGCAAATTCCACAAGAAATCCGAAGAATTCTCCAATACAAACTCCGAGATAGTGTGGGATATCGTCTACGGAGTTACCCACGGCAATACGATGAAAACCCAGAAACTTGCTTCGCAAGAAAACTCAAAAACTGCCCAAAGCTGCTGCCTTTTTGGACCGCCAACCGCCTACTGCCCTTTCTAAAATCTGACCGACCTGCTGTTCTTTTCCCTGGCCACGATCTGTGCCACCGTCCTCATGGATCACCAACCGGAGAAGAGATCAACATGAAGGACAGCAGGATCAAGCACCCCAGGTTGAAGAACAGCCACTAGAATGCTGCCTAAAAACCCTGCGCGGGTTTCCTGCTGCGCAAGAAAATTCTGCGCGAGAGAAAAACAAAACCTGGGCGGCGATCGGCTGTCCTGGATGAATTACTCGACAGTAACTATAAGAAAAACCAATGGGCTGAGTTTCTAATCGAAGAAGAAAGCTATCTTGGTCGACTTCGAGGGAAAACTTGACAACGTTCTCTCTCTAGACCAAACTTTCTCTATCTAGCCTAAACTTGGCTGACAAGTTTCTTAGGTTATGTGCTGCCCAATATGTTGTATTTATAGGAGCTTCTAAGGAGACCTAATGGGCTCTCGAGTTAGGCCTTAAAATTTGACTTTCGTTGACCGCTAAGTCTTCCCGACTAATCAACTCCAATCGACCCTTTTAAATTAATTTATTTAATCCACTTTGTTAATTTAATTTAATCTAACCCTTAGAATTAATTAATTCAAAATCGAATTAATTTCTAAATTCGCTTTGTCGATTAAATATTAATTAAACCCTTCGGATTAATTAATTTACCTTGTCGATTAGTCAAACGCATAATCGGTCGTACCACTAACGGACCAATTATGGAACTACCGCTCGAAAACGACTTTACATCGTGCCATTATTATTTCTTTTATCTCCCCACATTAAAGATCTAGTGCTCGTCGATTTATCAATTTACTGACAAATTAATTCACCGACTTCTTGGTTTCCGAGATTAGTACCACTCGACCTTTTATTATACCCAACATAAAGTTCACTGGCCAGGTTTAGTATAATAACCTTACGAGCTCATCTCGGGAACACCATCAACCCGGCGAACCGGTACGTGGATTCCTCCGACTAGTAACGGCACGCAAGAATCTAAACACCGCATACCCAACTTACCGAGGTATTGGCCTCAATTGACCTCACTCTTTGGCAAATGAAAGCATACAATATCCAACCCTCACGCCCGCCCCAATCTCGGGATTGAAAGACGGAATACTAGGACCGAATTGACTACGTCGATCAGTACAAGTCAATTCTATCCAAACTGGTCGTGCTCAATATGCCCCGGGCATATCTGTGTGATTTAAACTAGTCTAGATAAACCAATTTCCAAACCACACAATAACCTATACCGATAGTATGTTCAGACTATCTCGGTTACGAGCATACTTTTATATATCAATACTTTAACCAATAACGGTATCTACTGTGTTTGTCGACACCCCGTTATCTAGTTCTATGATATAAAGGAACAGATTTATACTGAAACAAAATGATATGTCATATGTGGATATTAGTTTTTGATATAAGCCATAGCTTTTCTGTATTCAAAACTAACAATCTCCCACTAATACTCAAAGCTATGCTAAGAAGTACAAAAACTGTCCAACCCGCTATTACACTGCTGTCATAATGAAATCTCCAGAACACCTTTAAGCTCACTCACATGGCTCTCTCAAGAATCTGACTCCCATGCCCTCCACATGCCTCTCAAAGACCTTTGGGGTCAATGGCTTGGTGAAAGGATCTGCAAGGTTGTCCTCTGAAGCTATCTTGGCCACGATCACATCTCCCCTCTTTACGATCTCTCGTATCAGTTGGTACTTGCGCTCTATGTGTTTACTCGCCTTATGGGCTCGTGGTTCCCTTGAGTTAGCAACTGCACCATTGTTATCACAATATACTGTGATAGACCTAGGCAACTCTTGAACCACATTTAAGTCCATCAGGAAGCTCCTGAGCCATACAGCCTCTTTCGCTGCCTCTGAATTGGCAACGTACTCGGCCTCCATGGTAGAGTCCGCCATGCATTTCTGCTTGACACTCTTCCATACTATGGCTCCACCTCCTAGAGTAAACACAAACCCAGAGGTAGACTTACTCTTGTCCAAATATCCTTGAAAGTCCGAATCTGTGTAACCCAATGGTACAAGCTCCTGCGCTCTATAAACTAGGACATAATCTCTCATCCTGCGCAAGTACTTAAGAATGCATTTTAGTGCCTCCCAGTGAGCCTTCCCAGGGTTACTCTGATATCTGCTAACCATGCCAACGGCAAAGCAAATATCAGGCCTCGAGCACAATATAGCATACATGAGGCTACCCACTGCAGAAGCATAGGGTATCGCCTTCATGGCATCTATCTCCTCAGCAGTCTTAGGACACTGCTCCTTAGACAAATGCACTTCATGCCTGAAAGGTAGTGAACCCTTCTTGGAGTTCTGCATGTTAAAACGGGCCAGAATCGTGTCTATGTAGGATGCCTGTGAGAGAGTCAGAGAACGTCTCCTACAATCTCGAATAATCTTGATCCCAAGGATATGTCCAGCCTCTCCCAAATCCTTCATATCGAATTGCCTGGACAGCCATGCCTTTACGTCTGACAACACCTTCTTACTGTTGCCAATAGAAAAATGTCATCTACGTAAAGTACGAGGAACACCACTATATCACCATCATGCCTGCAATAAACACACTGCTCATCCGGAGACTGAGTGAATCCATAGGACTGGATAACCTCATCAAAATGAATGTTCCAAGATCTGGATGCTTGCTTAAGTCCATAAATGGACCTCCTAAGCCTGCATACCTTGTGCTCTTGGCCCTTAGCAATGAAGCCCTCTGGTTGCTGCATAAAGATGGTCTCCTCAAGACTTCCATTAAGGAAAGCTGTCTTGACGTCCATCTGCCAAATCTCATAGTCCATATGAGCAGCTATGGCTAAGAGAATCCGGATCGACTTAAGCATAGCTACCGGGGAAAAGGTCTCCTCATAATCGATCACTTCTTTCTGAGTATACCAATTCGCCACACGCCTAGCCTTGAAGGTCTCAACCCTCCCGTCAGATCCTCTCTTTCGCTTGTAGACCCATTTGCACCCAATAGGCCTAAACCCATCAGGAAGGTCTACCAGCTCCCAGACTTGATTTGAGTCCATAGAACCCATCTCAGCAATCATCGCTCTCTGCCAAGAATCTGCATCTTTATCCTGGAGAGCCTCATTGTAGTTAACTGGGTCTGGTTCATGAGCACTAGGGATAAAGTCCGAAGACTTACCCAAACCCATGTACCTCTCGGGCTGTCTCACAGCCCTCCTACTACGACGAGGCGCAGCCTGTGTAAGAGCATCATTTGTGATAGTGTGTGCAGTCTCTTGTGGTGTGTCTTCCTGTACGTGTGCATCTAGAATAGTGGACTGACTTCTAAGCTCTTCCAATACTACCTTGCTGCTTGACTTGTGATCTAAAATATAGTCCTCCTTAAGAAATCTGGCATTGGTGCTGACCACCACCTTCTAATCCTGAGGACTATAAAATAAACCACCTCTCGTTCCTTTGGGGTAGCCTATAAACAGCATAACCTTGGATCTCGCCTCTAACTTGCCCGCATCTACCTCGAGCACATGTGCTAGACAACCTCAAATCCTGAGATGTCTCAGACTAGGCTTTCGCCCACTCCACAACTCTACTGGGGTCGTAGGCACAGACTTAGATGGCACAAGGTTGAGGATAAAACAAGCTGTATCCAAGGTATAACCCCAAAACGAGGTAGGCAACTCACTGTAACTCATCATCGATCTAACCATCTCCATAAGAGTCCTGTTCCTCCTCTCTGCTACACCATTCTGCTGGGGTGTACCAGGTGCAGACAACTGGGTCTGAATACCCTCCTCTGACAAATAGGTCCTAAATTCACTAGAGAGGTATTCGCCACCACGATCAGACCGCAGTGACTTGATACTCTTACCCAGATGGTTCTCCACCTCTGCCTTGAATTCTCTGAACTTGGCAAAGCATTCAAACTTGTGGCGCATCAGGTATATGTATCCATATCTAGAGTAATCATCCGTGAAAGTCACGAAATACTCATAACCACCTCTAGCCTGAGTTGACATAGGCCCACACACGTCAGAATGAATCAGCTCTAAAACCTCCTTGGCCCTATACCCCTTCGCCTTAAAAGGCCTCTTGGTCATTTTACCCTCCAAGCAGGACTCACAGGTCGAATAGCTGTCAATATCTAGTAAGTCCAGAGACCCACTCTTGACCAACCTTTGAATCCTACTAAGGTTGATATGACCTAGTCTCAGGTGCCAATGATAAGTCTGATTCAAAGGGGAAGACTCTTTTCTCTTATTATGATTCGGTGATGAGTTACTAGTTTCTGTGTTTTGCATAACTGGGGAGTAAGTCTTAATTAAAAACAAATTCTCAACCAATGTACCGGAACATATAAGTTTCTGGCATTTTCTAATTAAAACCGAACCGTCAAAAAATACACACTTATAACCATCCAAAACAAGTTTCGAAACCGAACGCAAGTTCTTTCGAAAACTAGGTACATAAAGACAATCCTTTAAATATAAAATAGAGTCTGAAAAATAAAGACTAATAACTCCCACTGCAGCCACAGAAACTCTGGTAGTATCCCCAAGGTAGACCTGCAACTCTCCCTCTCTAAGCAGCCGGGTCACTTGGAACCCCTGCAAAGAATTACAAACATGATCAGTGGCTCCTGAATCCACACACCAAGTATCTGTGGGAATCGCCGCTAAACACGTCTCAGTGACTAGGGAAAATTTACATGTACCTCGAGGCTTTGGGCAGTCCTTATTCCAATGTCCCGCTTTGCCACATCTGAAGCATTTGCCTCTCGGCTTCTGCTTCTTGGCAATGCCCGCCTTGGGTCCATGACTGGCTCCTGCTTTCTGGCCTCTCTTCCTCTTTTGTTTCCTGGCTTTGGGCCCAACAGAGGAACCTGAGGGACCAACAGTAGCCAAGGCTTGCTTCTTCTCTGCGAAGAGGCTCTCAGCAGACACCAATGCAGTCATGAGCTCAGAAAGTGAATATGAGAGATTTCCCATATTATAGTTCAATCGAAACTGCTCAAAAATGGGAGGCAAGCTCTGAAGGATGATATGGACCTGGGTTTCCCCATCAATATCACCTCCCAATAGCTCGATCTCATTGATGCAACCAATCATCTGCAACACGTGATCTCTCACTGAAGTGCCCTCAGCCATCCTGCATTCATGAGTTTCCTCATAGCTGACTGCCTGGCTGCCCTGCCCTGATGTCCAAACATCTCCCTGAGGTTGAGCATTATATTGTAGGCTGAGATCATCAACTGATGCTGGTGCTGCAGTACACTTGACATGGAAGCCAAGATGTAGCACCTGGTCATCTCATCAGCTTTCTGCCAGCTCGTATATGGCTCTCGCTGCTCAGGTGTGGCATCTTCACTGGGCTTAGGGGGGCACTCCTCAGTGAGCACGTATTTATAACCTCAGCGGTTAGGATAATGTCCAGGTTTCGTTTCCAATCAATGTAATTAGGACCGGTGAGTTTGTTTTGGTTCAGAATGATAGCTAGCGGGTTGAACGACATATCAACTGAAAAATAATAAAAAACAAGTCTCAGTATTCTTTTTCGAAAATATTGAAAAATCCTCAGAAAAGAAATATAATCTTCTACCGACATCTGTCCCACCTGGATTAACGCAGGTCACGATGGGTGAACGTCTACGCCAACCCACATTCATTCGAGAAGAACCGAAGTTCATTAATTTCATTATCTGACCAACGATCTTATGATCAATGAAATTAATAGTCGATAATTTTAGCCGTACACGTAAATAGCATAACCTCGATGGGAGGGATACTATAAACAGTACACTAAGTGTATGCCATTACGTGACTTCTAAGTTTGTTACTTAGGGTACTAATGCGCCTCGGATGGCGAGGGTGTCGCAACTTTTCCCAATTAAACGCACTATAGTCATCCCTTTAGAAATTCATTCCGGCGATATCTGTGATTGAAAACTCATCCGATAGGGAGGAAGGTCTAAGTCAGCACGCAAGTTTAACCACATCGCCAATGAACCCATAATGGAGGCCATGGGGCTATTAACCAACCCGCTCCCACTTAGATTTTTAATTAATTTCAATTCGCCCTGGTTTTCTCGGTTTTCTATCTCGGTTTTCTACGTAATTAGGAATCACCCAAAATTACGATAAACCAAAATCCAGGTTTTCTCTGTTTTCTACGTAATTAGGAATCACCCAAAATTACGATAAACCAAAACCCCACGTAATTAGGAATCACCCAAAATTACGATTAAACCAAAACCCCACGTAATTAGGAATCACCCAAAACACGCGAATGTAATTAAGTTTGAGGATTTTTACGTTTTAACATGAAATATCTTAACTATGGATATTCGGACCCATAAAACCGTTGGAGTTTTAATATGCGAATAATCTACTTTAGTTAATTGCACATTACCTTTTTGAAAAACATTTGGTTTGGATTTCGTTCATGAAAAATAAAACAAAAATCACACAATCAACGAAAAATCATAAATACGGGAAATTAAATAAAATGAAATTTCCTGACTATTATGGCCTTCTCTATCGTTGATTCCTTGATGCCTTGGTGACACTTCCCGTCGTGTCGCTCCCACTCGTTATTTGGATTCCTCTCGATTCCCCCGGGTTTTCTCGGTTTACTCCGTAATTAGGAATCACCCAAAATTACGATAAACCAAAACCCGCGAATATAAGTTACCCAAAATAACGTCTTCGTCACAGTACATAAATTCCTATATACAAAGGCGTTTTCTAGGAATTTATAGACGACATGATTAGATCAAATCCTACTACAAGATTTTTCTAATCCTACACGGCTTCCAGCTCGCGGTTATTACTATTACAGAAATTTCCATTCAAAATAAAACAAGCCCGGACATGTCCCGGGGTTTATGAATGAAAATTAAATTTCTACCATAATAGCCAGGAAACCAATAACCACCTGTTTATACATTTCGACAAAAATAATAATGCCAAAATAAAGCCGTGTAATAAATCAAACAAGTATAATACCGAAACCAACGCTTTGATACCAATTTGAAGGAAAACTGAACAAGCCCGGGCTAAATTGAAAACCTCACTTTCGTGCTATGCATTCCAGAATCGAAAGCTTTCGACCAAGCTCAGGCTCAAATTAGTTTACCCATGAATGGATCTAGGCTTATACTTATTTAATTTATTAATCGGGACACAAAAAATTAAATCTTTAATTAAAGCAGAATTTAAAGATTATACCTTTTGTAGCGAAGTCCCTCGCTTAAAGAAAACCCAATCTTTAGCGCAAATTCCACAAGAAATCCGAAGAATTCTCCAATACAAACTCTGAGATAGTGTGGGCTATCGTCTACGGAGTTACCCACGGCAATACGATGAAAACCCAGAAACTTGCTTCGCAAGAAAACTCAAAAACTGCCCAAAGCTGCTGCCTTTTTGGACCGCCAACCGCCTACTGCCCTTTCTAAAATCTTACCGACCTGCTGTTCTTTTCCCTGGCCACGATCTGCGCCACCATCCTCACGGATCACCAACCGGAGAAGAGATCAACGTGAAGGACAGCAGGATCAAGCACCCCAGGTTGAGGAACAGCCACTAGAATGCTGCGCTAAAAACCCTGCGCGGGTTTCCTGCAGTGCAAGAAAATTCTGCGCGAGAGAAAAACAAAACCTGGGCGGCGATCGGCTGTCCTGGATGAATTACTCGACAACAACTATAAGAAAAACCAATGGGCTGAGTTTCTAATCGAAGAAGAAAGCTATCTTGGTCGACTTCGAGAGAAAACTTGACGAAGAAGACAACGTTCTCTCTCTAGACCAAACTTTCTCTATCTAGCCTAAACTTGGCTGCCAAGTTTCATAGGTTATGTGCTGCCCAATATGTTGTATTTATAGGAGCTTCTAAGGAGACCTAATGGGCTCTTGAGTTAGGCCTTAAAATTTGACTTTCGTTGACCGCTAAGTCTTCCCGACTAATCAACTCCAATCGACCCTTTTAAATTAATTTATTTAATCCACTTTGTTAATTTAATTTAATCGAACCCTTAGAATTAATTAATTCAAAATCGAATTAATTTCTAAATTCACTTTGTCGATTAAATATTAATTAAACCCTTCGGATTAATTAATTTACCTTGTCGATTAGTCAAACGCATAATCGGTTGTACCACTAACGGACCAATTATGGAACTACCGCTCGAAAACGACTTTACATCGCTCCATTATTATTTCTTCTATCTCCCCACATTAAAGATCTAGTGCTCATCGATTTATCAATTTACTGACAAATTAATTCACCGACTTCTTGGTTTCTGAGATTAGTACCACTCGACCTTTTATTATACCGAACATAAAGTTCACTGGCCAGGTTTAGTGTAATAACCTTACGAGCTCATCTCGGGAACACCATCAACCCGGCGAACCGGTACGTGGATTCCTCCGACAAGCAACGGCACGCAAGAAGCTAAACACCGCATACCCAACTTACCGAGGTATTGGCCTCAATTGACCTCACTCTTTGGCAAATCAAAGCATACGATATCCAACCCTCACGCCTGCCCCAATCTCGGGATTGAGAGACGGAATACTAGGACCGAATTGACTACGTCGATCAGTACAAGTCAATTCTATCCAAACTGGTCGGGCTCAATATGCCCCGGGCATATCTGTGTGATTTAAACTAGTCTAGATAAACCAATTTCCAAACCACACAATAACCTATACCGATAGTATGTTTAAACTATCTCGGTTACGAGCATACTTTTATATATCAATACTTTAACCAATAACGGTATCTACTGTGTTTGTCGACACCCCGTTATTTCTATGATATAAAGGAACAGATTTATACTAAAACAAAATGATATGTCATCTATGGATATTAGTTTTTGATACAAGCCATAGCTTTTCTGTATTCAAAACTAACAGTTATAAGTGTGTTTTTTCTTATAATTCTGTTTTTATTAGAAAGAACCAGAGGCTTATATGTTCCAGTATATTAGTTGACAATCTATTTTTAATTAACACAAACTCCCTAGTTGTGCAAAATACAGAAACTAGTAACTCATTACCGAATCATAGTAAGAGAAATGAGTCTTCCCCTTTGAATCAAACTTATCTTGGGCAATTGAGACAAGGTCATATTAACCTTAGTAGGATTCAAAGGTTGGTCAATGATGGGTGTTTAGACTCATTAGATATTGACAGTTTTTCTACCTGTGAGTCCTACTTGGAGGGTAAAATGACCAAGTGACCTTTCAAGGCAAAGGGGTATAGGGCCAAAGAGGTTTTAGAGTTGATTCATTATGACTTGTGTAGGCCTATGTCAGTTCAGACTAGAGGTGGTTATGAGTATTTCGTGACATTCAGGGATGATTACTCAAGATATTGATACATATACCTGATGCGCCACAAGTCTGAATGTTTTGGCAAGTTCAAAGAGTTTAAGGCTGAGGTGGAGAACCATCTGGGTAAGAGTATCAAGACCCTGCAATCTGATCGCGGTGGTGAATACCTCTCTAGTGAATTTAGGTCCTATTTGTTAGAGGTGGGTATTCAGTCCCAGTTGTTTGCACCTGGCACACCCCAGCAGAATGGTGTAGCAGAGAGGAGGAACAGGAGTCTTATGGATATGGTTAGATCGATGACGAGTATAGTGAGTTGTCTACCTCGTTTTGGGGTTATGCCTTAGAGACAGCATGTTATCTCCTTAATCTCGTGCCATCTAAATCTGTGCCTAAGACACCCCTAGATTTGTGGACTTGGCGAAAGCCTAGTCTGAGACATCTCAGTATTTGGGGTTGTCCAGCACATGTGCTCGAGGCAGATGCAGGTAAGTTAGATTCGAAATCAAAGGCTATGCTATTTGTAGGCAACTCCAAAGGAACGAGAGGTGGTCTATTTTATAGTCCTCAGGATCAGAAGGTAGTGGTGAGCACCAATGCCAGATTTATTGAGGAGAACTATATTTTAGATCATAAGTCAAGCAGCAAGGTAGAATTGGAAGAGCTTAGAAGTCAGTCCATTATTCCAGATGCACGAGTACAGGAAGACACATCACAAGAGACTGCTCACACTATGACAGTTTGTCAGTAAATTGATAAACCGACGAGCACTAGATCTTTGATGTGGAGAGATAGAAGAAAATATAGTGGCGCGATGTAATGTAATTTTTGAGCGGTAGTTCCATAATTGGTCCGTTAGTGGTACGACTAATTATGCGTTTGACTAATCGATAAAGTGAATTAATTAATCCTAAAGGCTTAATTAATATTTAATTGACAAAGTGGATTAAGAAAATTAATTTTATATGAATTAATTAATCCTAAGGGTTTGATTAAATTAAATTAACGAAGTGGGATAAAGAATTAATTTGAAAGGATCGATTGGAGTTGACTAGTCTAGGGAAGACTAAGGAGTCAACCAAAGTTAAATTAAAAGGCCCAACTCAAAGGTCCACTAGGTCTCTTTAAAAGCTCCCTATAAATATCCCTTGTTAGGCATTAATGAAGACATAAGGAAACTTGGAGGCCACTTAGCCTAGTAAGACAAAGTCTAGCTTAGAGTGAGAAATTCTTCTTCCTTGTCGAATCTTATCCTCAAAGTTAGCTAGGAAAGCTTTCTTCTTCGAAACAAATCTCAATGTGACGAATTTTGGAGTAGCCCGGTCCTTATTATTTCCGATCGTAGCCGAACTAGATCTGCCGCAGCTGTTGTCAATTTTGGCGACTGTCCACCTTCTCTGGTGTGCTGATCCTGCTACTGTCATGTTGATCTCTTACTAGTCTTGGTGATCCACGGTAGTAGTAGTCGAGATCACGGCTGGACAGCTCCATCTCAAGGTCGAAATTCTCCCATTTGGTGGCTGACAGAGGTCATGCGCATGATTGCTCCGGGCAACAATTGGTCAGGATATTTAAGTCATTTTCGAAGTGGGTTTCCTTAGGATTTCTTTGTTTTGCTTTGGGCTACTCCGTATACACTAGCCCACACTAGTTCAGAGTCGATTTGGAGTTATTCTTCGGATTTCTTGTGGATTTCGCTTGCCCGAAGTTTTGGATTTCTTTTTGCTATGGAATTCGCTACAAAGGTATAATCTTTGAACTTTCTGCTTTAATTAACGATTGTATCTTTTGTGTCCCGATTAATAAACTAAATAAGTATAAGCCTAGATCCATTCAGGGGAAAATGAATTTGAGCCTGAGCTTCTTCGAAAGTTTATGATTATGGAATGCATTGCACAAAAGTGAGATTTTCGATTCAGCCCGGGCTTGTTCTATTTTCCTTGATGTCCACCAGCTGGGTTTAGTATAAAAAACATAACAAACTCATCTCAGGAGCACCATCCCCGGGCACACTGGTACATGGTTTTCTTTTGACAAGCAGCAGCACACCAAGCAACTAAACACACGCACCCAACCTACCGAGATTATTGGCCACAATTGACCTCACCCATTGGCAGATCAAAGTACACTATGCCTAATCCTCATGCCCACTCGAGTCTAGGGATTAAGAGATAGAATACTAAGAATGATTTGTCTATTAAATCAGTACCAGATATATCAGTCTAAATGGTAAAGTTCAATCAGTTTAGACAAACCAATTATCCGAATGACATAATAACCAAAATTGATAGTTTTTCCAAAGATGTCTCGGTTACGAACCTCATTTATATATTATGTCTTTTAACCAATGATGAGATCTACTGTGTCACACAAGACACCTCGTCATCTAACTCTATAATATAAATGGAGAAATAATGCACAACAAAATATAACCAAAATATTAATCGATATATTAACTGGGAAAATGTACAATACAAGCATAGCTTATGTATTCAACTCCAACAATCCCACACTAGTTCAGAATCAATTTGGAGTCATTCTTCGGATTTCAATGGGAGTCATTTTCCCAGAGATTCGGTTTTCTTATTTGCTAAGGACTTCGCTTCAAAGGTATAATGTTTTGTCCTTCCACTTTAACTAAAGATCTAATTTTTTGAACGTCCTTCTTAATAAATTAAATAAGTATAAGCCTAGATCCATTCAGAGAAAATGAATTTGAGCCTGAACTGAATCAAAAGTTTTTGATTTTGGAATTCAAAAGGGGTATAGGACCAAAGAAGTTTTAGAGTTGGTGCACTCCGACTTATGTGACCTATGTCAATTTATGCTAGAGGTGGTTTTAAGTACTTTGTGACCTTCACAGATCATTACTCTAAATATGGGTACATTTACCTAATGCGCCACAAGTCTAAATGCTTTGGAAAGTTCAAAGAGTTTAGTGCAGATATGGAGAAACATCATGGTAAGAGTATCAAGACACTTCGATCTGATCATAGTGGCGAATACCTCTCTAGTGAATTTAGGAGCTACTTGTTATATGGTGTAGTAGAGAGAACGAATAGGACTCTTATGGATATAGTGAGATCTATGATGAGTTATAGTGATTTGCCTAATTCTTTTTGGGGATATGCCTTGAAAACAGTAGCTTACATTATGAACCTTGTACCATCTAATTTGTACCTTTGACACCTGTGGAATTATGGACTGGGCGAAAGCCTAGTATCAGACATCTCAGGATTTGGGGTTACCCAGCACATGTGCTTAAGCCAGATACAGGCAAGTTAGATGTGAGGTCAGAGGTAATGCTATTTGTAGGATATAGGAACAAAGGGTGGTCTATTTTATAGTCCTAAGGATCAGAAGGTGGTGGTTAGCACTAACGCCAGTTTTTTAGAAGAGGGCTATATTTTAGATCACAAGCCCAATAGCAATATCATACTAGAGGAGCTTAGGGGATAGTCCAGTATTTTATATGCACCAGTACAAATAGATACACCACAAGAATACTACACAAGATATCACTAATGATGCACCTACACAGGTTGCGCCTCGTCATAGTGAGAGGGTTGTGAGACAACCCGAGAGGTATGTGGGCTTGGGAGAGTCTTTAGATTTTGTCCCTAGTGTTCATAAACCAGACCCAATTAACTACAATGAGGCTCTCAAAGATAAAGATACAGATTCTTTGTAGAGAGCAATGAATTCTGAGATGGGTTCGATGGACTCAAATCAAGTCTGGGAGCTGTTAGACCTGCCTGATGGGTTTCAACCTATTTGGTGCAAATGGGTCTACAACCTAAAGAGTGGATCTAAAGGGAGGTTGAAACCTTCAAGGCCAGCCTTGTAGTGAAAGGGTATACTCAGAAAAATGGTATCGATTATGAGGGGACTTTTTCCCCGGTAGCTACGCATAAGTCGATCCAGATTCTCTTGGCCATAGCTACTCATTTAGATTATGAGATTTGGCAGATGGATATCAACACAGCTTTCCTTAATGGAAGTCTTTAGGAGACCATTTTTATGCTGCAACTAGAGGGATTCATTGTAGAGGCTAAGAGCACAAGGTTTGCAGGCTCAAGAATTCTTTTTATCGACTTCAGTAAGCATGAAGATATTGGAACATCCATTTTGATGAGATAATACAGTCCTATAGATTTACTTAGTGTCCGGATGAGCAGTGTGTATACCGCAGGCGTGATGGAAATAAGGTCGTGTTTCTTGTACTTTATATTGGGTATATTCTTCTTATTGGCAATAGTAAGAAGGTATTATCAGACGTAAAGGCACGGTTGTCCAAGCAGTTTGATATGAAGGATTTGGGAGAGGCTAGACATATCCTTGGGATAAAGATCATTCGAGATCATAGGAGAAGTTCACTGACACTCTCCCAGACTTCATACATAGACACGATTCTGACCCGTTTTAACATGCAGAACTCCAAGAAAGGTACACTACCTTCTAGACATGAAGAGCATCAGTCTCAGGAGCAGTCTCCTAAGACTGCTGAGGAGATAGAAGCCTTGAAGGCAGTTCCCTATGCATCTGCAGTGAGAAGTCTCATGTATGTCATGTGGTGTACCAGACCTGATATTTTCTTTGTCGTTAGCATGGTCAACAGATATCAGAGTAACCATAGAAAAACTCATTAGGAGGCTGTCAAGTGCATCCTAAAGTATTTGCGCAGGACGAGTGACCATGTTTTGATCTATTAAGTGCATGAGCAAGTTCCAAAGGGTTACACAGATTCAGATTTCCAAGGTGATATGAACAAGAGTAAGTCTACCTCTGGGTTTATGTTTACTCTTGGAGGTGGAGCCATAGTTTGGCGGAGTGTCAAGCAGAAATGCGTGATGGACTTCATCATGGAAGCTGAGTACGTTGCAGCATCAGAGGCAGCGAAAGAAGCTATATGGCTCAAGAACTTCATAGTGGACTTAGATGTGATTCTTGAGTTACCAAGGTCTATCACAGTTTATTGTGATAACAATGGTGCAATTGCTAACTCAAGGGAACCACGAGCCCACATGGATAGTAAACACATAGAGCGCAAGCACCACCAGATACAATAGATCGTAAAGAGGGGAGACGTGGTTGTGGCTAAGATAGAATTAGCAGAAAACCTTACAAATCCATTCACGAAGGCATTGACTCCAAAAGTCTTTAAGACCCACGTGGAAGGCATGAGAGTTAGATACTTGAGTCAGCTATGAGAGTTTTCTAGATTTTGGTATGACAGGAGAATAAGTGTATTGAACAGTTTTTATACTTAACAGCATAGCTTTGAGTACTAGTGGGAGATTGTTAGTTTTGAATACTGAGAAGCTTTGCTTGTATGAACAACTATTTCCCAGTTACATATTGACTGTGTTTCAGTATTATAAATTGTCCCTTTATATCATATGTCTAGATGATAAGGTTTTTGATGTGACACAGTAGATCTTATTCTTGGTTAAAGTTATGATATGTAAATAACGCTCGTAACTGAGACAGTTTCGATACACTATCAGTTTAGGTTATTGTATGATTCGGAAATTGGTTTGTCTAGACTAATTGAATCATACGGATGTGCCCGGGATGTATTGAGCAGGTTTAGGAACGAATCAACTTGTACTGATCCTCGTAGTTAATTCGAACCTTATATTCTAATCTCTTAATCCCTGGACTAGAGCAGGCATGAGAGTTAGACATGTTGGGAATTGTTTAGGCGTTTAATCTAATTAAACAACGGAATCCTAAACTATAAGGATCGGGTCTTACCCTCGAAACGTAATCGGTTGCGCACGTCGCCTGGCTCCTCTGAGAAGATGGCGTTTTGTTGTCTCCAAAATCCTTCCTTGAAGGATCCTATACTCTTACGCACGAAAGCCTTCGCAGGTTGGTGCTAGCCAATATTGCCTACCCCAGAGAATTTGGGAAAAACTGTGTATTTTTGTCTGATGAGAATAATTCAAAATCATCATCATTCTACAATTATATCCCTAGGATATTTGTAGAGAATTAATTTCCAAAATTAGTATTGTAATTATCCAATTATAACTTAACTGATTTTAGTCATATTCCAAATCAGTATTATTACCAAATATTATTTAACTGATTCCAAATCAGTATTTAAATAATATTTACTAATTCCAAATCAGCCTTAAATAATACCTTAATGATTTGGGTTATCCAAGCCCATGGATCAGCCCATGACCCATGGATCAGGCTGATGGGTCAAGGACTTCAATTGCAATTAAGTCCCTTGATTTATCTGCCCATCCCAATTGTTCCCAGGTAATCAATTAACTATTAATTAATACCACAGAACTTTCCAATAATATTTAATTAAACCATTTAATTAAATCTTATTTATTTAAGTATAACAATTATACTTATCGTAGGCAAGAATCCTTATTCTGCATCATCGAGCTTTGTTATGTGCGATCCTGTAGGCCCATTCTAAATTGGCAACGGATGACTCAATCTCATTGATTAATCCATAAGTCATTAGTGGTCTCTAGCAAGACATAATGACTACCCAATTCAGAATGGAGGGTCGAATGGAGATTAAACACAACCTTTCCGAGCAAACTGCGTACGATCCTCTACATTGATATCCTATTTAGCATAAGGCATGGAACCATCATCCTTATATGGCTAAACGTTTACTTGATCTCTTAGTGACACTGAATCCATCAAGGAAATGATATCCTTATCATTCCTTGGGCATGGCCATGCACTTTCAGTTAACTATCAAGTGGCCAAGATATCATCTCTCACTTAAAAGAGATTTGTAGTCCCATCACTTCACCTACATACCTTAGCGTGTCTCATAGTGTACCCAATCATACTCGTACTTGGCAACCTGTTACGGCCCCGTTAGGTGTATGTCAAAGCACACTACAATTCACCTAAGACCATGTAGTGATTTCTGGTCTAAGGATCCTAGTACCAGTACTACTCAAAAGAATCACTCATGATCTAATTAGTCCATGGAGTGTTTCTTTTGGCGGATCGATTTCATGAATTTAAATATACACAAGGATATTACTATCATAAAATTAACTCATTTGGTAAACAATCAATCAAGCGACAAATGTGTTATTTACATAAATACCCACAAAGTATATTTACATAAATAGCCCTCACTAGAGCACATTCACCAACAATCTCCCACTTGCCCGATGAAGGGCTATGTCCTAAACTGTTTAAGACCAAGCTCTATTACATGTCTATCAAACTTTGACTATGGTAGAGCTTTTGTGAGAGGATCTACTATATTGTCGTCTGACCCTATTTTGCATACTTTCACATCTCTTCGATCAATGATCTCTCGGATGAGGTGAAACCTTTTGAGTATGTGTTTGGTTTTCTTGTGTGACCGAGGCTCCTTAGCTTGTGCGATGGCCCCGTTATTGTCACAGAAAAGTTCTATTGGATCTTGGATACTCGATATCACTCCGATGTCTGACATGAACTTTCTCAGCCAAACAGATTCCTTTGCAGCATCTGATACAGCAGTGTACTCAGACTTTGTTGTAGAATCGGCTGTTGTATCTTGCTTTGAGCTTTTCCAACTTATTGCACCGCCATTCAGACTAAACACGTAGCCTAATTGTGACTTCATGTTATCTTGATTTGTTTGGAAAGTAGCATCAGCGCAACCTTGTACAATGAGCTGTTCTTGTCCTCCATACACTAGCATTAATCCTTTAGTTCTTCGTAAGTACTTCAGGATTGCTTTGACTGCAGTCCAATGATCCATCCCGGGATCTTGTTGGTATCTGCTAGTCATGCTAAGTACATGTGCAACATCCGGACGGGTACACAACATGGCATACATGATAGATCCTATTGCCGAAGCATATGGGACTCTACTCATTGTATCCCTCTCCTCTCTTGTTGAAGGACCTTGGTTCTTCTTCAAGAGAAGGCCATGTCTAAATGGTACCTTACCATTTTTGGAGTTAGACATATTGAATCTTTTCAATATCTTGTCTATGTACCCTTCCTGACTTAGTCCCTGAAGCCTTTTAGACCTATCTCTATAGATCTTGATACCTAGTATCGTCTCAGCTTCTCCTAAGTCTTTCATAGAAAATACACTCCCCAACCATTGTTTGATGTCTTTCATCAAAGAAATGTCATTTCATATGAGCAGGATGTCGTCCACATATAGGACAAGGAAAACAATCTTGCTCCCACTAACTTTCTTGTAAACACAAGGCTCATCTTCGTTCTTGATGAATCCGTAACCTTTTACTTCCTCATCAAAACGAAGATTCCAACTTCGAGATGCTTGCTTTAGTCCATAGATGGACCTCTGAAGCTTACATACTCGATTCGGATGCTTTTGATCGATGTATCCCTCAGGTTGTTTCATATAAACATCCTCGAGTAGGTTTCTATTCAGGAAAGCCGTCTTAACATCCATCTGCCATACCTCATAGTCAAAATATGCTGCTATGGCAAGCATTGTCCTAATGGACTTGAGCATCACGACAGGGGAGAAGGTTTCATCATAGTCTATACCATGAGTCTGTCTGAAACCTTTAGCCACTAGTCGTGCCTTGAAGATCCCGCCAGGTTTTAACTTGAAAATCCACTTGCAATCGACAACCTTTGCCTGAACAAGAGGGTCAATCAAAGTCCACACTTTATTGTCCCTCATAGATTGCATTTTAGATTCCATGGCTTGCAGCCATTTTTCTGAATCTGGACTTTCTAAAACCTGTCTGTAGGTTATGGGCTTATCAGGGTCCACCAAGATCAAATCTTGATCGTCAGTCACGAGAAATTCCTATCTCTCGGGTTCATGACGAGATCTACTAGACCTTATAGGTTTTTGTGTTGTTGACTCAGGTTGCTCATCTTCATGAGTTTCCATGTCAACTACCATCTGAGTTTCTGTAGATCGTTCTACATTCTCTTGTGGTTCTTGAACTTCTCCGAGTTCTATTCTACTCCCACTGTCTTTCTTGTACAGAAATTCTTTCTCTAAGAAAGTAGCTCCTCGAGCAATGAACATTTTGTTCTCAGTTGGGTTGTAGAATTGATATCCTTTGGTTTCCTTAGAATATCCCACAAATAGGCATTTGTCAGTTTTGGGTTCAAGCTTATTACTTTGTAAACGCTTTACATGAGCTTGACAACCCCAAACTCGTAGACAGGACATATAGGGCTTCTATCCCATCCATATCTCATATGGAGTCTTATCTACTGCCTTAGATGGAATACGATTCAATAAGTATGCAGCAGAAAGGAGAGCATAACCCCAAAAGGATGTAGGGAGAGTCGCTAGGCCCATCATTAATCGAACCATATCTAATAAGGTCCGATTTCTCCTCTCGGATATACCATTCCATTGAGGTGTTCCTGGTGGAGTCAGCTGTGAAACAATTCCACACTGTTTTAGATAGCCATCGAACTCATCACTAAGGTATTCACCTCCTCGATCGTAGCGAATAGCCTTAATCCTTCTATCCAACTGAATCTCTACTTCGTTTTTAAACTCTTTGAACTTTTCAAAAGTTTCACTTTTATAACTCATTAAGTAGACATACCCATATCTACTAAAGTCATCAGTAAAAGTCACGAAGTATTCAAATCCACCTCTGGCTTGTGTGCTCATTGGTCCACATACATCCGTATGTATTAGGGCCAATAGCTCACTTGTTCTTTCACCTTTCTTGTTGAAAGGACTCTTTGTCATTTTGCCTTGCAAGCAAGGTTCGCAGGTATCATATGATTCAAAATCAAATGAACCAAGGCCTAATCGACAATGCCAAAGGTATGTTGGACTTAAATCATTTTTAGTTGATTTAGCTTTCTTTTGTATGTAATCGATTGCGCACGTCGCCTGGCTCCTCTGAGAAGATGGCGTTTTGTTGTCTCCAAAATCCTTCCTCGAAGGATCCTCTTCTCTAACGCACGAAAGCCTTCGCATGTTGGTGCTAGCCAATCTTGCCTACCCCGGAGAATTTGGGAAAACTGTGTATTTTTGTCTGATGAGAATAATTCAAAATCATCATCATTCTACAATTATATCCCTAGGATATTTGTAGAGAATTAATTTCCAAAATCAGTATTGTAATTATCCAATTATAACTTAACTGATTTTAGTCATATTCCAAATCTGTATTATTACCAAATATTATTTAACTGATTCCAAATCAGTATTTAAATAATATTTACTAATTCCAAATCAGCCTTAAATAATACCTTAATGATTTGGGTTATACACCAAGCCCATGGATCAACCCATGACCCATGGATCAGGCTGATGGGTCAAGAACTTCAATTGCAATTAAGTCCCTTGATTTATCAGTCCATCCCAATTGTTCCCAAGGTAATTAATTAACTATTAATTAATACCACAGAACTTTCCAATAATATTTAATTAAATCATTTAATTAAATCTTATTTATTTAAGTATAACAATTATACTTATTGTAGGCAAAAATCATTATTCTGCATCATCGAACTTTCTTATGTTCGATCCTGTAGGCCCATTCTAAATTGGCAACGGATAACTCAATCTCATTGATTAATCCGTAAGTCATTAGTGGTCTCTAGCAAGACATAATAACTACCCAATTCAGAATGGATGGTCAAATGGAGATTCAACACAACCTTTTCGAGCAAACTGCGTGCGATCCTCGACATTGATGTCCTGTTTAGCATAAGACATGGAACCATCATCCTTATATGGCTAAACATTTACTTGATCTCTTAGTGACACTGAATCCATCAAGCAAATGATATCCTTATCATTCATTGGGCATGGTCATGCACTTTCAGTTCACTATCAAGTGGCCCAGATATCATCTCTCACTTAAGAGAGATTTGTAGTCCCATCACTTCACCTACATACCTTTGTGTGTATCATAGTGTACCCAATCATACCCGTACGTGGCAACCTGTTACGGCCCCGTTAGGCGTATGTCAAAGTACACTACAATTCACCTAAGACCATGTAGTGATTTCTGGTCTAAGGATCCCAGTACCAGTACTACTCAAAAAAATCACTCATGATCTAATTAGTCCATGGAGTGTTTCTTTTGGCGGATCGATTTCATGAATTTAAATATGCACAAGGATATTACTATCATGAAATTAACTCATTTGATAAACAATCAATCAAGCAACAAATTTCTTATTTACATAAATACCCTCAAAGTATATTTACATAAATAGCCCTCATTAGGGCACATTCACCAACAAGACACAGTGTACTTTTATTTGCCAAAGGGTGCGGTCGATTGAGGCCTTGATCTCAGCAAGTTGGGTATGCGTGTTTGATTTCTTATTATGTCGTTGCTTTTTGAAAGAAAACCATGTAACGGTGCATCCGGCATGATGGTGCTCCCGAGATGAGCTCGTAAGGATTATTATACTAAACTCGACCGGTGGACTTATGTCTGATATAATAATAAGTTTGAGTGGTACTATTCTCAAATTACAAGAAGTCGGTTAATTTATTTATCAATAAATTAATAAATTGACGAGCACTATATATTTGACCTGGAGAGATAAAAGAATAATTAAGGTGCTACTAGGAAGCAATTTTCTTCTGAGTGGTAGTTCCATAATTAATCCGTTAATAGTCTGTTAATTATGCGTTGGACCAATTGGCAAAGTAGATTAAGTAATTATTTATTCTTGGGTTAATTAATTTTTAATTGAAAAAGTGAATTAAGAAATAATTATTGGGTCGATTAGTATTTAATTGATGAAGTGGATCAAATAAATAATCCCTGGGCTCATTGGTATTGACTAGTCTAGTGAGGACTAAGAAAAGTCAATTAAATTCTAACACTAAGGCCCAACTCAAGAGCTCACTAGGTCTCCCTTGAAGCTCCTATAAATACAATAAGTATTGGCTTTGAAGAGATAAGAAACTTAGTAGGCATGTATTGTCTTTTAGAGAGGGAAAAGTCTAGAGATAGAACTTCATCTTCTTCCTTGAAGGTCTTTCTCGAAGTCGACTTTTAGATCTTTCTTTCTCGGGAAATTTTAGCCCAAAGGTCCATTTTATTTTTCAAAAAAAGCTGCTGCCCGGCGCATCCTTTTTCTGGCGATCGGTTTTCGTTTCTGGGGGGTTACTCATGGTGGTGAGGTGGGTTGTTTGCCGCTGTCTGGTGAAGATTTTGGCTGTTTTTGAACTTTTCCAGGACGAGTTTCTTTTGGGTTTTCTTGCTCCTTGATAGATCTAGCCGATAGACAATTACCCACTCAATTTTTGGGTTTGTTTGGAGATATTCGAGGGACTCTTTGTGGAGAAAGCTTAAAGATTCAATTTTTTGCATCAAAGGTTGGATTTTTCTTATTCGCTAAGGGACACGCTTCAAAGGTATAATCTTTAGTTCCACTTTATTTAAAGATTGAATCTTTTGTGTGTTGTTTGATAGATCTAACAAGTATAAGCCTAGATATACTCATGGGAATTGATTTTAGAGTTTAGGCTCGATCGAAGTCTATGATTCTGGAATATCATAGCACGAAAGTGAGATTTTTGATTTAGCCCGAACCAGATCTTAATTCCTTCAGTAGCTACACAGGTGGTTCCCCGTTGTAGTGAATACTAGTGAGAAAACCAGAGAGGTACATGGGCGTGGGAGAATCATCTGATTTCATCCCTGTTGCACACGAACAAAATTTGGTGAACTACAATGAGGCACTCCGAGATAAAGATGCAGATTCTTGGTACATCGTAATGAAATCTGAGATGGGATCAATGGACTAAAATAAAGTCTGAGAGCTTGTAGACCTGCCTGATGGTTTTAAACCCATTGGATGCAAGTGGGTCTACAAAAGAAAGAGAGGACTTGACGTGAAGGTTGAAACCATCAAAGCTTGACTTGTGGCGAAGGGGTATACTCACAAAAGAGGGAATCGATTATGAGGAAACCTTCTCCCGATAGCTATGCTTAAGTCAATCCGGATTCTCATGGCCATAACTGCTCATTTAGATTATGAGATATGCAGATGGATGTCAAGACAACTTTCCTTAACAGAAGTCTTGAGGAAACCATATTCATGCAGCAACTAGAGGGATTCGGTATGAAAGGCCAATAACATAAGGTTTGCATGCTTAAGAGGTCTATCTATGGCCTTAAGGAAACATCCCAATCTTGGAACATCTGGTTTGATGAGGTATTCCAGTCCTATGGATTTACTCAATGTCTGGATGAGCAGTGTGTATACCGCAGACATGACGGAAATGCAGTGGTATTTCTTGTACTTTACGTAGACGATATTCTTCTTATTATAACAGTAAGAAAGTATGGTCAAATGTAAAGGCATGGCTATCCAAGCAGTTTGATATGAAAGACTTGGAAAAGGCTGGACATATCCTTAGGATCAAGATTATTCAAGATCGTGGGATACGTTCACCGACACTCTCTCAGGCTTAATACATAGACACTACTATGGCTCATTTTAACATGCAGAACTCCAAGAAAGGTTTTCTACCTTTTAGACACAGAGTGTAGCTATCTAAAGAGCAGTCTCCAAAGACTGTTGTGGAGATAGAAGCCATTCAGACAGTTCTTTATGCTTCTGTAGTAGGAAGTCTCATGTATATTATGTTGTGTACGAGGCCTGATATTTGCTATGTTGTTGGCATGGTTAGCAGATATCAGAGTAACCCCTGAAAAACTCATTAGGAAGTAGTAAAATACATCCTAAAATATTTGCGCAGAAAGAGGAACCAAGTATTAGTCTATCAAGCGCCTGAGCTTATGCCTAGAGGTTACACAAATTAAGATTTCCAAGCTGGTAAAGAGAAAAGTAGTCTACCTCTGGGTTTTTGTTTACTTTGGGATGTGGAGCCATAGTTTGGTGGAGTGTCCTACAGAATGCGTGGCGGACTCCACCATGGAAGCTGAATACGTTACATCATCAGAGGTAGCGAAAAAAGCAGTGTGGGTCAAGAACTTCTTAGTTGACTTCGATGTGATTCCTGAGTTACCAAGATCAATCACAGTGTACTGTGATAACAATGGTGTAGTAGCCAACTAGAGAGAACCACAAGCTCAAAAGGCGAGTAAATGAATAGAGCGACATTACCACAAAATACGAGAAATCGTTAAAAGAGGAGATGTGGTCATTGCTAAGATAGCATCACTAGAGAACCTTGCAGATTCGTTCACGAAAAAAATGACTGCAAAAGTCTTTGAAGCTCACGTGGAGGGCCTGGGAGTTAGATACTTAGCTGAGACTTGATAGTTCTCTAGATCTCAATATTGAAGGAATTAAGTCTGGTCCGGGCCAAATAAAAAATTTCACTTTCGTGCTATGCATTCCAGAATCAAAAACTTTCGATCGAGCCTAAACACTATAATTAATTCCCATGAGTGGATATAGTCTTATGTTTATTACATCTATTAAACGACATCTATTAAACGACACACTAAAAATTAAATTTTTAAGTAAAAATGGAATTAAAAATTTGACCTTGAAAGCGTGTCCCTCGAAGAAATCCCAAGAATGTCTCTAGAAACAATCCAAAAGTCATGTAGGCAACTCTCTATCATATCTAATAGCCCAAAAAATCTACAACAAGAAAAGGTCCTTCTTTCCACCGTCAGAATCACCCACCGAAAATAAGACCCGCCGCGAAGATCAAGTCCACCTAGCCACCAAAAAACTCACCGACTGAAAAAACAAACCATGCCGAGAATCTGAATAGCTGCCGAAAGATGCTGCCACAGTGCCGGAGATCTGGCCATTGTCGTGAAGCCGATCGAACCTGCCAAAAACCACCGCGACTTCACCGTAAATTCTGGGTAATCGAGGAAAATGATCCATTGGGAAAGGTATAAACTTTTGCCAGCCCGATTTCCCAAAATTTTCCGTGATGAAGTAAACGAAATTGAATTCGAAAGAGTTTTCTTGTGGAAGGAGAATGACTTTTAAAAAACTCTCTCTGGGCTCATTCTCTCTCTAGAGGCAAGCTTAGCCTTCAAGTTATGATTTTAAGAGGCAACTTATTCGATTTATAGGGAGCTTCTAGGGAAACCTTTAAGTGGGCTTAAATTGGGCCTTACTAGTTGGACTTTTTAACTTCTAAATCTTCACTAGACTAGTCAACTTTAATCAACCCAAGGATAATTAATTAATTTGATCCACTTCATTAATTGACCTGAGGATAATTCATCAAATAATTAAATTCTCTATAAACTTAATTAAAGATTATTAATTAATTATTAAATCTACTTTGTCTATTTAATCCAAGTAATAATTAATCGTATCAATAATGGATTAATTATGGAATTATCGCTTAAACTGAAATTGCTTCCGGGTCCACTTTTAATCATTCTTTTATCTCTCCACGTCAAAGATATAGTACTCGTTAATTTATTAATTTATTGATAAATTAATTAATCGACTTCTTCTCATCCGAGATTAGTACCACTCTACTTTATTACTATACCAGACATAAGTCCAGGGGCCGGATTTAGTATAATAATCCTTACGAGCTCATCTCGAGAGAACTATCACTCTGGATGCACTGGTACATGATTTTCTTTCGTCAAGCAATGATACAATAAGAAATCAAACACGGATACCCAACTTACTGAGATCTAGGCCTCAATTGACCGCACTCTTTGGCAAATCAAAGTACACTATATCTAATTCTCATGCCCGTCCTAGTGTATGGATTAAGAGAAAGAATACAAGGCTCGAATTAACTATGAAAATCAATACAAGTTAATTCGATCCTACTCAGGTTCTGCTCAATATGCCCCGAGCACATCCGTACGATTCAATTAGTCTAGACAAACCAATCTCATAACCATACAATAACTGAAACCAATAGTATGTCCAAACTGTCGCGGTTATGAGCATTATTTATAAATCATAATTTTAACCTCAACCGACAATATGTCCAAACTATCCCAGACCCGGCCAAAAACTTACTTTCGTGCTATTAATTCCACAATCGAAATTCTTGACCAGGCCTATGCTCTAGCAAATTACTATTTCAAACCTTGCTTGAAATACCATTGTGCAGAATCTTATCTTCTACTTATTCGATTTGTCACGCAACAATAAATTCTTAATGAAAATGGAAGTTTAAAAATTACCTCTTGAAGCATGTACTTAGATGATCATTTGTATGACTTAAGACTTTATCGTACATTGTGTAGGCAATGAACTAACGAGCAATTAATCAGTAAAACCACCACAAAATTGACAAAGCAGCTGCTGAAAAAACCAACCGAACCCGCTGCCGCAAGCGTGTGTAATGCACGCGCCAACGAGAGTGCTTCCCATGCCCAGACCAAGACTCACGCACCGCCAGCCAAAAGAGGATAATTGATGCTGACTTATCAAGATCTCAGCCGTTGCTTGAAGCCTTTGAAGAGCCGACTTTGAGGGAGAATTAGTTCTCTCTCTAATTTTCAAGAATGAAGAAACTATGAATTGTGTGTCTTGAATTGCTAATCTCTTCTCTATATATAGAGTTACAAGAGAGACCCTAAGTTGGTTTAGAATTGGCCTTCCTAATGGGTTTTGGTTTCTTAATTAGTTTCCAATTCTAATAGGATTTCCAAATCCAAATAGATTTCGTAATCTCTGGGATTTCCTAATTCTAATTGAACCTTAGGATTTAATTAATTAATTAAATAATTCCACTTTTTTAATTACTTAATTAACCTTTATAAATAATTAATTAAATAATTAAATCTTCTTTATCAATTAACCTACATAATTAATCGTATCACTAACGGATTAATTACGATACTACCATCCTACACTAGAATAGCTTTCGTAACAACTAATTTAATTATTTCTTAATCTCCCCACATAAAAGATATAGTGTTTGTTAATTTATTAATTTACTGATAAAATAATTAATTAACTTCCTATAATCCGAGATTAGTACCACTTGACGTTTTTATTATACTGGACATAAGTCCACCTGCTGGTTTAGTATAATAAATATAACGAGCTCATTTCGGGAGCACCATCACCCTGGATGCACTGGTATATGGTTTTCTTTCGACAAGTAACAACACACCAAGCAATCAAACACACGCACCCAACCTACCGAGATTATTGGCCTCAAGTGACCTCACTCTTTGGCAGATCAAAATACACTATGTCTAATCCTCATGCCTGCTCAAGTCTAGGGATTAAAAGATAGAATACTAGGATCAAATAGTCAATTGAATCTGTACAAGACAATTCTGTTGGATCGTGTCAAATGTTGAGAGGGGGGGGGGTGAATCAACATTTTATCAATTTTTCTTTCAACTAAAGGATTCCCTCTCAAATGTTAGCTCAGTTAGAGCTTATTGTTGAACTCATGTTCTTGGCTTAGATGGACTCACTCAAGGAGGGTTCACTTACACAACCACGACACTCCTGTTCAAGCTTAGAGTTTTAGAATACCACACCAGTCAAGACACACTCAAAGCAGTAAATGTGCACGGGGGATTTTTACGTGGTTCGATCAAATGATCTACATCCACGGACAGATTCACTCCTGTCAATCTTCACTATCACGGAATCATTCAGCTCTGGCCTCACTGACCGTAAGCAACATAAACAAGAGCTCACTGCTCAACACATTGAGGTTCACTACCTCTACAAGTTCATCAACTAAAACAACAACATATAAATCTCTGTTGTGCTGCCTTTTCTACACAAATATCTTTCAAAATCACTTAATGAAAGACGTTTGATAGTGTTCTAGGCTTACCACCTGAAGCTGCAACCTCAGGGTCAGTTCTCCCGATTCTGCATCATTTTTGATCTTAGTTTCAGTCTTCCTTTTTTTCTGCTCCTCCTCAGCTTCTTCTTCTCCTTGACTTCTGCTTCTCCAAAGCTTCAGCTTCTCCTTGTGCAGCTGACTGTTTCTTTCTCTCTTGTGTTTCTCATATCATCTTTTTGCAGCTCTCACTCTTTTACTTCTCCCTTTTCTCGGTTTCGTTCGGTTCAGCATACATCTTGCCTGTTGCTCATCTCTCTCTCTATTTCTCTTCTCGTGCCCTCCTTTTTTTTTGTTGTTTTTGCCCCTATATGGTTTATCCTCCGTTCTGCAGTTGTTGTACCTACCACACCTACTCATATGCCCGTTTTTTTTTTTTTTTTTATCTTCCACACTCTATCTTCTTTTTCCCAGAAGAAAAACTGTGCCCTACCGTGCAGTGTGTCAGCACATCATACACGAAAGGCGGCTCAAGATTCAAATAATCCATTTTCAACCTTTTGAGTTGCAACTTGCTTGCCATGTCATATTGTTGACTGTACTCCTTCATACTTCTCGAGTAGCTTGTCTTAGATATTTTGAAACAGCAGAAGTGATCTGATCTTAGCTTATAGCTGATCTGATGTGCGCGGCATTTGATCTGATGTCGCGCTTCGGTTGATCTGATGTTAGCTTGCAGTTGATCTGATGTTAGCCTTCGGTTGATCTGATGTTAGCTTGCAGTTGATCTGATGTTAGCCTTCGGTTGATCTGATGTTAGCTTCATGTCACAACGTTCTGTCCAGCAACTCAGAACCATCCATGTAGCTCCTGCAGTTCTTCTGATCGGGCACTGCTTGATTCTTTTGTATTTCTGCTCGCTCACAGGATTGCTAGATACTTCAACATGATGCTCCTGCGTCTTCTGAATCTTTGAGAGACTTTTATAGTCGCGCGTTTGAGGTGTGATTCACTAGCCGTCCTTGACTTCAGCTTCTTAGGTGTCTGCTCTAGCTCTCCAGCCTTGAGTTGTTCTCTTCTGCTGCAAATATGTTTTGTTGCTGACTTGCCTTGCTTCTGTGAAACCAAGCTGCTGAGCAATCCCTTGAGAATTTGATCTGATCTTTACTTCCGTTGATCTGATCTGTGCTGCATGTGATCTGATGTGTGCATCCTTTGATCTGATGCGCACTGCATTTGATCTGATCTTCACTTCCTTTGATCTGATACGCACTGCCTTTGATCTGATCTGTGTGGCCTTTGATCTGATATGCCAACAGTACACTTCCTTCTCATTTTGGCACTTCAGTTTATTCATCGGCTTCTTGCTGAGATTTTGTCCAGATAAAATGCTTTCAAACCTCATGAACTCAGTCCATTATTGCCTTAGTAATTCACAGATTTGTCACAATGTGGTTGCAACAATTACAACAAAACATTGGACTTTAACAAAGGCTAAGAAAGCTTCATTGTAGCAGCTTATGACATCCTTACTGATTCAGCTCCATTGTAGCGGCTCCAATGGCTCAACAATCTCCCCCTTTGGAATTGTTGGCAACCACATTTGCAGCCAATCAGTCAACTCAGTGCTAAGCTCCCCCTGAGCCTTATTCTTCTTCATAGTAAGCTCCCCCTGCATAGAGCTTTTTCCAACGTCCTTCTCTCCCAATGATAATACTGCTGCGTCTGGCCGGCTGCTGCGGCTATCTCTCCCCCTTTGACAACCAATTTCAAAGGGATTTGGGGATGCTCAACTGATTCAGCATGAGAAGGAGGACTGCACTCCCATTTGCATCCTCAAAGTTTCAAACATCTCGGCTGGAAGAGGCTTTGTCATTACATCAGCTATTTGTTTAGCTGTGGGAACATACTCTAGCATAATTTCTCCTTTCTCAACCTTGTCCTTTATGAAGTGATACTTGATTTCTATATGTTTGGCTCTCGAGTGCTGCACTGAATTCTTTGACAAATCAATGGCACTTTTGTTGTCACAAAGAATTATCAGTGGCAGGGGAACTTCTTCTTTAAGATTTTGCAGTTCAGATCTCATCCATATAGCTTGAGTGCATGCCTTGGTTGCTGCTATGTACTCGGCTTCAGCAGTGCTTAAGGCTATACTTTCTTGCTTCTTGCTTAACCAGCTCACACATCTATTACCAAGAAAGAATACTCCTCCTGAAGTGGATCTCCTGTCATCAACATTTCCTGCCCAATCAGCATCAGTGAAGCTTCTTAATCCCAAGCTTCCTTTCCTTGCATACCACAGACCATAATCTACTGTCCCTTGCAAGTATCTTAGCACCCTCTTTAGTGCAATCATATGAGAACTCTTTGGATTTGCCTGGTATCTAGCAGCTTGGCAGACAGCAAAGGTAATATCAGGCCTTGTTGCTGTTAAGTACAATAAGCTTCCTATCATGCTTCTGTATAGACTTTGATCAGCTTCAACTCCTTTTTCATCCTTGCTCAGCTTGCAGTTAGTTGCCATGGGTGTAGACATTGGCTTAGCATCAGTCATACCAAATTTCTTCAGCACTTCTTTGGTATACTTGGTTTGAGAGATAAAAATTCCAGTTGCTTTTTGATGAATCTGTAGTCCAAGGAAAAATGATAGCTCTCCTATCATGGACATTTCAAACTCTTCTTGCATCTTTCTAGCAAATTCATGGCACAGCTGCTCCTTATCTCCTCCAAATATTATGTCATCAACATAGACTATGGCTATTAACTGTCCACCCTTTCCATCAAGGACATATAAATTGCTATTTATGCAACTTTTTCTGAAATTCAGATTCTTCAGGTAACTGTCCAGCCTTGAGTACCATGCTCTTGGGGCTTGTTTTAATCCATAGAGTGCCTTTTTGAGCTTGCACACCTTGTTTTCATCTTCACAAACTAGAAAACCATCCGGTTGCTCAATGTACACTTCTTCTTCCAGATTTCCATTCAAGAAGGCAGATTTAACATCCATTTGGAAGACCTTGTAGCTTCTTGCTGAAGCCACTGCCAAAAACATTCTTATGGCTTCAAGCCTTGCTACTGGGGCAAAGGTTTCATCCACATCTATTCCTTCAATTTGAGAGTATCCTTTGCACACAAGCCTTGCCTTATTCTTTACAACCTTTCCTTCCTCATTCAACTTGTTCCTGAACACCCATTTTGTGCCTATCACATTTTTGTTTGCTGGCCTATCCACGAGCTCCCAAGTTTGGTTTTTCTCAATTTGGTCCAGCTCTTCATTCATGGCTTGCAGCCATGACTGGTCCTCCAGGGCTTCCTCTATTGACCTTGGCTCAACTTGAGACAGTAGGGCAGTTGCAACCATACTTTTCAGTTGCCTTCTTGTTCTTACTGGAGCTTTGGGGTCTCCAATGATAGGCATCTTGTCAATTCTCTTGTTGTACTTTCTTTTTGCTATTTCCAGGCCTTCTGTAACTTCTGTCTCTGATCCTTCTGCATCAGTCTCCTCAGTAGCTGATTTCAGCTCCAGGTCTGCCTCATCTTGGCTCTCTAAGTCATCTAAGTGATCCAGAAAATTTTCAGGATCAGTGGCTTTCATCTTGACTTCCTCAACCACTTTCACATCATAGCTTTCCATAATCTTATCCAGCCTCTTGTTATAAACCTTGTAAGCCTTGCTCTTATTTGAGTAACCAAGGAAAATGCCCTCATCAGCCCTCTCTTCAAATTTTCCAAGGCTTTGCTCCTTGTTCTTGATGAAGCATTTGCTGCCAAAAACTCTAAAGTACTTCACATTTGGCTTGTGACCATACCAAAGTTCATATGGTGTCTTTTCAGTGTTTGGCCTCAACATGGTTCTATTTTGTACATGCACAGCTGCCATTGTGGCTTCCTTCCAGAAGTGCTTTGGAGTATTGTGCTCCAACAGCATGGTTCTTGCCATCTCAATCACACTTCTATTTTTCCTCTCTACAACTCCATTTTGCTGGGGAGTGTGAGGACTTGAGACTTGATGTTTGATTCCCATTTCCTCCAAGTATTCTTCAAATTCCTGCGAGGTAAACTCTCCTCCATTATCTGATCTCAAAACTTTGATCTTCCTTCCATGCTGGTTTTCTGCCAGTTTTTGAAATCTTTTGAAACAGTTGAAGGCTTCACTCTTTTGCTTCATGTGCATGATGCACATCATCCTAGTGAAGTCATCCACAAAAAGAATGAAATACATCTCTTTACCTGTACCTTTTCTTTTCATTGGTCCACATACATCAGTGTGAACTAGCTCCAATGGCTTAGAGGTTCTATGCTCCTTGGACTTGTGAGAAAGCTTTGCAAATTTCCCTTTTTGGCATGAGTCACAAGTGCTGTTGTCCCTCTTTAGTACAGGGAGGTTTAACACTGCATTGCACTTCACCAGGCTTCTCATGCTCTTTTGATTTAAATGTCCAAGCCTGCAATGCCAAAGCGTATTTTCATCCATTTTGCTTAGCATGCACAACTTTTCCTTCACATCTATGAGGTATAAATCCTTGTTGTCTCTTATTCCTTTGGCCATGATTTCTCCAGTCTTGCAGTCTTTGATGAAACAGCCATTTTTTGAGAAGTCTACTTTGAAACCATTGTCACACAGTTGTCTTACACTCAGCAAGTTGTACTTCAGCCCTTCTACAAACAGCACCTCCTTAGATTTGAACTTTTCTGATCCAATGGTGGCTTCTCCAACAGCCTTGATCTTTAACCCACTCTTATCTGCAAACTTGACAAACCCTCTTTCAACTTCTTTTGTGTTTCTCAGTAGAGTTTTGTCTCCAGTCATATGGCTTGTGCACCCACTGTCAATGATCCATTGGGCTTCCTTAGCTTTTGTTTTCAGTGCAACTTCAGCAATGCAAGCTTCTTCAAATCTGTGTTTCTTCCTCCAAATTTTCCTCGCTGCTGGTATGCCTTGCTGTTCATTCAATCTCTGATTGCTCCTGCTGCAGCTCCAGTGATCATTCTCTTCTAACCCTTCAAAAATTTGAAATCTGTTTCTCAGATTAAGTGGCTGCATTAGAGACTGATTTCTTCTTGCGTAATCTGCTTGGTTTCTTCTTGTTCCTGCTGCAAAGTTTCTTCTATTTGTAGCTTGTTGCAGTGGCTGGGCTCTCCTGCTATTCACTTCTTCCGACCACTTGCTTCTCTTATTTGGCAATCTGCATCTGCACCAGACATTCAATTTCTGATACACTTCTCCAGGTTGTATGATATGGCCTTTTCTGATTTCAGCTTCAGGGATCCTTCTTGAAGTACTCAGGCTTCTTTGATGATAATACTCTTTTCTATTCCATCCTCTTGACTGCATTGTTCTTCCTCCAAATCTCCAGAATACCTTCCTCCAGCAATTTGCTGCATAATGACCTGATTCTCCACAGGTGAAACATACTCCAGCAATCAGCCTTCTACTTTTGAGCAGGCTTCTTTGATACATAGATTGCCTCCCCCTCAGCTCGTGCAGTCTTTCATTTTGCTCAGTAGACTTTCTTGATCCATTAGAAATTTCCATCTTCTTAGAATCAACAAAACTAGTTCCTGCCTTTACACCAGCAACACAAATTGAACCTTCTTTGACAAAGGTAACAGTCTTCTTGGTTGTTGCAGCTGGTTGTCCTTCTGATTTTTTATCTCCTTCATAACCAAGACCTTTCTTCCCTTCTGAATGAGATCTCTGCTTGCTGAGGCACTCATCTAACTTCCTTGTGGCTTCTTCAGTTTTTGCAGCCACTTCTTTGCTCCTTGAGGATTCACCAGGCTCAGTTTTGCTTGACTGAAACTCCAGCTTTCCTTTCAATTTTGATTCTACAGTAGTTCCATCAGTCATTTCTTCAGCTTTGATCACAGTTTGTTGAGACAGCAGATCTTCTATCTTTCTTGTTGCATCCTCTAGTTCGGCAGTGGTGGCATCTAGCTTTTCTACCAAGGTTTCACATGTCTTTTGAAGTTCCATCTTTTCTCTTGTACAATTTTTGTGAACCTCAGCTTCATTTTGTATGAGAATCAGTTCCTGCTCCAATTCAATTACTCTATTCTCCAGTATTGAGTTTTCTTCTTGACTGCTCAAGATGACCTTTTCCATCTCCTTCATTGTCTTCATTGTCTTCTTGTGCAATCTCTTCTGCTCCTCTATCTTGTTGTATGCAAACTCCAGTTCTTCCTCTAGATCCACTTCTTCAGCATCAGCTGATTGGTTCTCTAGTTCAGCATCCTCCTTTAATGAAACAGTTGAAGATTTCATCACCATGAGAGTCTCCTCTTCAGCTTCAGACTCATCTTCACTGTCTGAGACATCAGTCTCTTCATCCTCCTCAGAGCTATCATTTTTCTTCTTGCTCAGGTAGCTCCGTTTTCTGTAAGCTTTCCCTTTTCTTGATTTGAAGCTCATCTTCTTCTTTCCTTTCTGCTCAGGCCACCTGTCTGATGGCTTGTCAGCTTCCTCATCTTCTGTTCTCTTGTTCTTCATGAAGCACTTGCTTGCAAAGTGGCCTATTTTGCCACAATTGAAGCATTTTAAGGGCAACTTTCCCTTGTACTTTCCAGTCTGGCCTCTGAAACTCCTTGAAATCAGCACCATCATTCTTTCAAGATCACTGTCTGCTGCTTCATCTTCACTGCTTTCCTCCTTTAGCTTCCTTGAGTGTTTTGTTTTAAATGCTATCTCCTTGACTGCCTTTGACGTCTCCTCCTTTGAATTTGAAATCCTCATTTCATATGCTACAAAGGTGCTTTGTAGCTCATCTAATGTCACTTTATCTAGGTCCCTCTCCTCTATAGCAGAGACCTTAGAATCATATCTTGCTGGTAGGGATCTAAGAACCTTTTTAACTATATTGGAATCTCCAACACTCTCACCCAGACCCCTCATTGAGCTAACTAATTCAACAACTCTGTTTAGGAAGTCCTCAATGTTTTCACCTTCTCCCATCTTAAGACCTTCAAACTTACTTCTAAGAACCTGCAATTTTGCCTCCTTAACCTTGATGTCTCCCTCATGAATATTAATCAGTTTAATCCATATTTCATGAGCAGTAACACAGTCTATAACTTTAAAGTTCTCTTTTTCCGACAGAGCTGCATATAGAGCATTCCTTGCCTTTCCATCAGCTTCTAAGTTTTTAGTTTCTGCAGCTGTAGGATTCTCCTCATCTACGGTTGGTGTAAATCCATGCAAGACTACTCTTTGTACTTGTAGGCCTTGTGCTAAGAGATAAGCACTCATTCTCTTTTTCCATAACTGGAAATTTTGGCCACCGAAATAAGGAACTCCCTTAACAGTCGTTGCTTGATTCTCCATTTCTACTGCTGGTTCTAAGTTTCAACAATCACTTGACAAAAGCGAACCTTGCTCTGATACCAATTGTTGGATCGTGTCAAATGTTGAGAGGGGGGGGGGGGTGAATCAACATTTTATCAATTTTTCTTTCAACTAAAGGATTCCCTCTCAAATGTTAGCTCAGTTAGAGCTTATTGTTGAACTCATGTTCTTGGCTTAGATGGACTCACTCAAGGAGGGTTCACTTACACAACCACGACACTCCTGTTCAAGCTTAGAGTTTTAGAATACCACACCAGTCAAGACACACTCAAAGCAGTAAATGTGCACGGGGGATTTTTACGTGGTTCGATCAAATGATCTACATCCACGGACAGATTCACTCCTGTCAATCTTCACTATCACGGAATCATTCAGCTCTGGCCTCACTGACCGTAAGCAACATAAACAAGAGCTCACTGCTCAACACATTGAGGTTCACTACCTCTACAAGTTCATCAACTAAAACAACAACATATAAATCTCTGTTGTGCTGCCTTTTCTACACAAATATCTTTCAAAATCACTTAATGAAAGACGTTTGATAGTGTTCTAGGCTTACCACCTGAAGCTGCAACCTCAGGGTCAGTTCTCCCGATTCTGCATCATTTTTGATCTTAGTTTCAGTCTTCCTTTTTTTCTGCTCCTCCTCAGCTTCTTCTTCTCCTTGACTTCTGCTTCTCCAAAGCTTCAGCTTCTCCTTGTGCAGCTGACTGTTTCTTTCTCTCTTGTGTTTCTCATATCATCTTTTTGCAGCTCTCACTCTTTTACTTCTCCCTTTTCTCGGTTTCGTTCGGTTCAGCATACATCTTGCCTGTTGCTCATCTCTCTCTCTATTTCTCTTCTCGTGCCCTCCTTTTTTTTTGTTGTTTTTGCCCCTATATGGTTTATCCTCCGTTCTGCAGTTGTTGTACCTACCACACCTACTCATATGCCCGTTTTTTTTTTTTTTTTTTATCTTCCACACTCTATCTTCTTTTTCCCAGAAGAAAAACTGTGCCCTACCGTGCAGTGTGTCAGCACATCATACACGAAAGGCGGCTCAAGATTCAAATAATCCATTTTCAACCTTTTGAGTTGCAACTTGCTTGCCATGTCATATTGTTGACTGTACTCCTTCATACTTCTCGAGTAGCTTGTCTTAGATATTTTGAAACAGCAGAAGTGATCTGATCTTAGCTTATAGCTGATCTGATGTGCGCGGCATTTGATCTGATGTCGCGCTTCGGTTGATCTGATGTTAGCTTGCAGTTGATCTGATGTTAGCCTTCGGTTGATCTGATGTTAGCTTGCAGTTGATCTGATGTTAGCCTTCGGTTGATCTGATGTTAGCTTCATGTCACAACGTTCTGTCCAGCAACTCAGAACCATCCATGTAGCTCCTGCAGTTCTTCTGATCGGGCACTGCTTGATTCTTTTGTATTTCTGCTCGCTCACAGGATTGCTAGATACTTCAACATGATGCTCCTGCGTCTTCTGAATCTTTGAGAGACTTTTATAGTCGCGCGTTTGAGGTGTGATTCACTAGCCGTCCTTGACTTCAGCTTCTTAGGTGTCTGCTCTAGCTCTCCAGCCTTGAGTTGTTCTCTTCTGCTGCAAATATGTTTTGTTGCTGACTTGCCTTGCTTCTGTGAAACCAAGCTGCTGAGCAATCCCTTGAGAATTTGATCTGATCTTTACTTCCGTTGATCTGATCTGTGCTGCATGTGATCTGATGTGTGCATCCTTTGATCTGATGCGCACTGCATTTGATCTGATCTTCACTTCCTTTGATCTGATACGCACTGCCTTTGATCTGATCTGTGTGGCCTTTGATCTGATATGCCAACAGTACACTTCCTTCTCATTTTGGCACTTCAGTTTATTCATCGGCTTCTTGCTGAGATTTTGTCCAGATAAAATGCTTTCAAACCTCATGAACTCAGTCCATTATTGCCTTAGTAATTCACAGATTTGTCACAATGTGGTTGCAACAATTACAACAAAACATTGGACTTTAACAAAGGCTAAGAAAGCTTCATTGTAGCAGCTTATGACATCCTTACTGATTCAGCTCCATTGTAGCGGCTCCAATGGCTCAACAAATTCGTCCTAAACTGTCAAGTTCAATATGCCCCAGACAAATCTATATAGTCAATTAGTTTAGAGAAACCAATTTCTTAATGACATAATAACCTAAACTGACAGTGTGTCTAAAACTGTCTTAGTTACGAACCTCATTTATATATTACGTCTTTTAACCAATGATGAGATCTACTGTGTCGCACCAGACTCCTCATCATCTAACTACACAATATGAATGGACAACGTATGTAGAAACATAAAAACAATTTAACTAAAATATTTAATCAATATATATAAACTGGAAAATAGATTAATACAAGCAAAACTTTAGTATTCAAACCCAAAAATGTCCCACTAATACTTAAATTGTGCTTCAAGTATAAAACTACATTAATCGTACAATTACAATAATATCTAGAAAAACATCATGGCTCAGCTAAGTATCTAATTCTCATGCCTTCCACGTGAGTCCCAATACTTTTGTAGTCAATGTGTTCGTGAATGGATTTGTAAGGTTATATTCCGATGTTATATTCTCCACGTGTTGGTGTTGAATACATAAGCTATGCTTGTATTGTACTTTTTCCCAGTAATATATCAATTTATGTTTTTTGTTATGTCTTATTGTGCATGATATATCCATTTATATTATGTAAATAGATGATGAGGTGTCTTCTGTGACACAGTAGAGTGTAGTTAATGAACATAGTTCTTCTCAAACGAATGTGGGTTAAACATCCACACTGCGTGGCTTGCGAGAATCCCGGTGAATGAGATGTTGGTGGATTATAATTATTGTTTTGAGGGAAGTCAATAATTAATAGAATTTCATGTTTTTGAAATTCTAGGTTAATAACTAAAACATTGTTTGTTTGTTAATTTTACAGTTTTATCAATATGGAATTCAACCCCTTAGCTACTATTTTGAAATACAATAAATTAACTGAACCTAATTATGTCAATTGGAGTCGTAACTTGGACATTGTCCTTATGGCTGAGAGCACTCCTGTGAGAGATCATGTCATTGACGTGATTAGTAATATCAACAAGGATGAAGTAGTGGGAGGTGAAATCATTGGTGAAACCAAAGTTGATATTGCCCTCCGGAGCTTGCCTCAAAGCTATGAGCAGATTCAGTTGAACTACAACATAAGTAAGATGTTGAGTACTTCATCCGAGCTCTTGGCAAAGTTGGTGGCGGCTAAAAGTCTTCTTCAAGAGAAGAAGCAAGCTTTAGTCATAGTCAAAGCTTTAGAATCTTCTTCTGAGCCTGAGGCTGGAAAGAAGAAGAGAAAGCTTGAGGGAGTAGCTAAAAAGGCACAAATTGCGCCTAGGCTAGATATTGCAAAGAAGAAGTCGAAAGACAAGTGCTTCAAGTGTAATAAGATGGGACATTGGAAATTGGATTGTGCAAAGCTTAAACATACGATAGTTTCTGCCCTAATTACTGAGACATATTTAGTGACAATTCCCATAGATACTTAGTGTGTGAATTCAGGTGCCACTGACCATGTTTGTAATTTTTTGCAAGGCTTCCAAGTGACCCGAAATCTTAGAGAGGGGGAATTGGATATCTACTTGGGTGACACTATAAGAATGTCAGTAGAAGCAGTGGGAGTGGTCAATTTAAATTTCGAAAATTGTAGATTAGAGTTAGTTAATTGTCTTTCTGTACCGAGTTTTAGAAAGAACATCATTTCGGTTTCTAAACTCTCGAAGAATGGTTATAAGTTTGTTTTTTCTAATGAGTCTGTATTTATTGGAAGAAATGGAAAACTTATTTGTTCTGGTTCATTGGCTGACAATTTATTTGTGGTTAACTCTAATTCCCCTGTTGCAAAAAACATAGAAACTGATAGCTCTTTATCTAACATTAATAAGAGGAAGAAACCTTCTGAAATGAATCAAACCTATCTTTGGCATCTCATGCTAGGTCATATAAACCTTAGTAGGATTCAGAGGTTGGTTAATAATGGACTTTAGGTTCATTAGAGATTAACAGTCATGCAACCTGTGAATCTTGTTTGGAAGGTAAAATGACCAACAGACCTTTTAAGGCAAAAGGTTATAGAGCTACGAAAGTATTAGAGTTGATTCATATTGACTTGTGTGGACCAATGACGGTCCAAGAACGAGGTGGGTTTGAGCATTTCGTGACGTTCACGGATGACTACTCAAGGTACGGGTACATTTACCTAATACGTCACAAGTCTGAATGTTTTGGCAAGTTTAAAGAGTTTCGGGCAGATGTGGAAAAGCAACATGGTAAAATTATCAAGACACTGTGTTCAGATCGTGGTGGGGAGTACCTGTCCCATGAATTTTGAGAATACCTTAGTGAGGTCGGAATTCAGTTTTAGTTGTCTGCACCTGGAATGCCACAGCAGAACTGTGTAGCAGAAAGGAAGAATCGGACACTCATGGAAATGGTTAGGTCGATGATGAGCTATAGTAATTTGCCAAGTTCGTTATGGGGATATGCATTAGAAACGGCAATGTATATTCTTATTCTTGTACCATCTAAAATCGTGCTTTCAACCCCATTAGAGTTGTGGAATGGGCGCAAGCCCAGCCTAAGACATCTCAGAATTTGGGGTTGCCCAGCACATGTGCTTAAGGCAGATGCGGCTAAGTTAGATGCGAGAACTGAATTAATACCGTTTGTAGGATATCCTAACGGAACGAAAGGTGGCCTGTTTTATAGTCCTAAAGATCAGAAGGTGATGGTTCGTACCAAGGCCAGATTTTTGGAAGAGCGATGTCTTAGACCACAAGCCCAAGAGTAAGATACTACTAGAAGAGCTTAGATGACAAACTACTAATCCTGATGCACCAGCACAAGTAGATACACCATACAATGCACATGAGATCACAGATGATGCGCCTACACAGGTGGTACCTCGTCGTAGTGGGAGGGTTGTGAGACAGCCCGATAGGTTCATTGGCGTGGGAGAGGCCTCAGACCTAGTCCCAGACGTGCCTGAACCTGGCCCGGTTAACTACAATGAGGCTCTCCGAGATAAAGATGCAGAGTCTTGGCGTAAGGCAATGATATCCGAGATGGGGTCAATGGACCACAATTAAGTCTGGAAGCTGGTGGACCTACCTGATGGGTTTAAGACCGTTGGATGCAAGTGGGCCTACAAACGTAAGAGAGGACCTGACGGGAAGGTGAAAACCTTTAAACTAGGCTGGTGGCGAAGGGGTATACTTAGAAAGAGAGAATTGATTATGAGTAAACCTTCTTCCCGGTAGCCATGCTTAAGTCAATCTGGATTCTCTTGGTCATAGCTGCTCATTTAGATTATGAGATTTAGCAGATGGATGTCAAGACAGCTTTCCTAAATGGAAGTCTTGAGGAAACCATCTTTATGCAGCAACCAGAGCGATTCGTTGAAATAGGCCAAGAGCATAAGGTTTGCAGGCTTAAGAGGTCCATTTACGGACTTAAGCAGGTATCCAGATCTTGGAACATTTGGTTTGATGAGGTAATCCAGTCATTCAGATTTACTCAGTGTCCGGATGAGCAATGTGTGAAACACAGTGGTGTTTCTTGTGCTTTACGTAGATGACATTCTATTGATTGGAAACAACAAGAAAGTGTTATCAGACGTAAAGGCATGGCTGTCCAAGCAATTAGATATGATGAACTTAGGGGAAGCGGGACATATCATTGGGATCAAAATAAATCGAGATCGTAGAAAACGTTCGTTAACACTCTCTCAAGCTTCGTACATAGATACAATTCTGGCCCGTTTTAACATTCAGAACTCCAAGAAAGGTTTTCTACCTTTCAGACATGGAGTGTATCTATCTAAGAAATAGTCCCCTAATACTGTTGAAGAGATAAAGGCCATGAAGACAGTTCCTTATGCTTTGGCAGTAGGAAGTTTCACGTATGCCATGTTGTGTACGAGGCCTGATATCTGTTATGCCGTTAGCATGGTAAGCAGATATCAGAGTAACCTTGGGAAAGCTCATTTGGAGATAGTAAAATGCATTCTCAAGTATTTGTGTAGAACGAGGGACCAAGTTCTTGTCTATCAGGCGCCTGAGCTGGTACCCCGAGGTTACACAGATTCAGATTTCCAAGGCGGCAGGGACAATAGCAAGTCTACCTCAGGGTATGTGTTTACTCTGGGAGGTGAAACCATAGTTTGGTGGAGTATCAAGAAGAAATGCGTGGCAGACTCTACCATGGAGGTTGAGTACGTTGCCGCATCAGAGGCAGCTAAATAAGCAGTATGGCTCAAGAACTTTCTAGTGGACTTAGATGTGATTCCTGGTTTGCAGAAGTCTATCACGGTTTATTGTGATAACAACGGTGCAGTAGCAAACTCGAAGGAACCACAAGCCCACAAGGGGAGTAAACATATACAGTGCAAGTACCACCTGATACGAGACATCTTAAAGAGGGAAGAAGTGGTCATGGCTATGATAGCATCAAAAGATAACCTTGTAGATCCATTCACGAAGACATTGACTTCGAAAGTCTTTGGGGCACACGTGGAGGGCATGGGAATCAGATACTTATGAGAGCCATGATAGTTTTTCTAGATATATAGCAGCAGAATGTATAGGAGTTGTATGTAGTTGTATACTTAAAGCACAACTTAAGTATTAGTGGGAGATTATTGGAGTTGAATACATAAGCTTAATATATCGATTTATGTTTTTGGTTATGGCTTGTTGTGCATGATATGTCCATTTATATTATATAAGTAGATGATGAGGTGTCTTGTGTGACACAGCAGATCTCATCATTGGTTGAAAGACATAATATATAAATGAGGTTCGTAACTGAGACAGTTTTGGACAAAACTGTCGGTTTAGGTTATTATTGAAGGAAAACTGAACAAGCCCGGGCTAAATCGAAAACCTCACTTTCGTGCAATGCATTCCAGAATCGGAAGCTTTCGACCAAGCTCAGGCTCAAATTAGTTCACCCATGAACGGATCTAGGCTTATACTTATTTAATTTATTAATCGGAACACAAAAGATTCGATCTTTAATTAAAGCAGAATTTAAAGATACTACCTTTTGAAGCGAAGTCCCTTGCTTAAAGAAAAACCAAATCTTTGACGTAACTTCCACAAGAAATCCGAAGAATATCTCCAATACGAACTCCGAAATAGTGTGGACTATTGTCTACGGAGTTACCCACGACAAATTGAAGAAAACCCAAGAAACTTGCCCCGGAAGAAAACTAAAAAATCTGAACTTTTTGAAAAACTGCCCAGTTTTTTTTTCAAAAAAGAACTTGCTGCGCAAGTCTTCTTCCCCAGCTGCTGAACCCGCCGGATTTTTCTGCAAAACCGACCACCGGTGCTGTGCTATCAAGTCCCAATCTGTACAACTATCATCACGAATCACTCAGCAAGAAGATCAACGTGATGGACAGTCGGCTCAGGGCACCGGACAACACAGAATACCGGGTTTTCCGACCATGCTGAACCCCGAAAAATTTCCGACCGAAACTGGATTCAGCGGGTTTGATTAATCCGACCGGCGTTGGATTCAGCTAGCTTAAAAACTGTCCGGGCAAAAATAATATTGAGTCTTCCGAAGAAGAAAGATATCTTAGCTAACTTCGAGAAAGAATTTCGATAAGGAAGACAAAATTCTCTCTCTAAGCTAATCTTTCTCACTCTAGCCCTTTCTTGGACTTCAAGTTTCTTAAAATGTCTTAGTTGCCCAATAAGTTGTATTTATATGGAGCTTCTAAGGAGACCTAATGGGCTCTCGAGTTAGGCCTTTAAATTTGACTTTCGTTGACCGCTAAGTCTTCCTGACTAATCAACTCCAATCAACCCATTTAAATTAATTTATTTAATCCACTTTGTTAATTTAATTTAATCGAACCCTTAGAATTAATTTCTAAATTCACTTTGTCGATTAAATATTAATTAAACCTTTTGGATTGATTAATTTACCTTGTCGATTAGTCAAATGCATAATCGGGAGCAATTTTCACTGACAAACTAATTCACTCGTCGGTTTATCAATTTACTGATAAATTAATTCACTGACTTCTTGTTTTCCGAGATTAGTACCACTCGTCCTTTTATTATATCGAACATAAAGTTCACCGGCCGGGTTTAGTATAATAACCTTACGAGCTCATCTCGGGAGCACCATCAACCCGGCGAACCGGTACGTGGATTCCTCTGACTAGCAACGGCACGTAAGAAGCTAAACACCACATACCCAACTTACCGAGGTATTGGCCTCAATTGACCTCACTCTTTGGCAAATCAAAGCACACGATATCCAACCCTCACGCCCGTCCCAATATCGGGATTGAGAGACGGAATACTAGGACCGAATTGACTACGCCGATCAGTATAAGTCAATTCTATCCAAGCTAGTCATGCTCAATATGCCCCGGGCATATCTGTGTGATTTAAACTAGTTTAGATAAACTAATTTCTAAACCACACAATAACCTATACCGATAGTATGTTCAGACTATCTCGGTTACGAGCATACTTTTTATATATCAATACTTTAACCAATAACGGTATCTACTGTGTCTGTCCACACCCCGTTATCTAGTTCTATGATATAAAGGAACAAATTTATATTGAAACAAAATGATATGTCATCTGTGGATATTAGTTTTTGATACAAGCCATAGCTTTTCTGTATTCAAAACTAACAATTATCTGATTCGGATAATTGGTTTGTCTAAACTGATTGAGTCTTATAGATATGCCCGGGGCGTATTGAACTAGACCATTAAGAATGATTTGTCTTGTACTGATTCATAGACAAATCGTTCTTCGTATTCTATCTCTTAATCCCTATACTCGAGTGGGCATGAGGATTAGACATAGTGTACTTTGATCTGCCAAAGGGTGAGGTCAATTGTGGCCAATAATCTCGGTAGGTTGGGTGCGCGTGTTTAGTTGCTTGGTGTGCTGCTGCTTGTCGAAAGGAAACCATGTACTGGTGCGTCTGGGGTGATGGTGCTCCCGAGATGAGCACGTTATGTTTATTATACTAAACCCAGCTGGTGGACTTATGTCCGGTATAGTAAAAAGGTCGAGTTGTACTAGTCTCATAATTAAAGAAGTTGATTAATTAATTTATCAGTAAATTAATAAATTAATGAGCACTATATCTTTGATGTGGGAAGATTATGAATATAATTTAATTAAGTTGTTTGGGAAGCAATTCTAGTGTAGGATGGTAGTGCCATAATTAATCTGTTAGTGGTACGATTAGTTATGTATTGGGTTGTTGACAAAGGTAGATTTAATTAATTAAGTAATTAATTAATCATTATGTCAGTTGGTTGTGAATCATACCAGGAACTGGTTTGGGATCAATGAATCCCTGTATCAGTTGGTTGTGAATCATACCAGAAACTGGTTTGGGATAAATGGATCCCTGTATCAGTTGGATGTGTTTCAGTCCAGGATCAGGATTGAAGGAAAACAGAATCCCAGTAGGAAGGCCAATCCTAAACCAACTTGGGGTCTCTCTTGTAACTCTATATATAGACAAGGGATTAGCTATATAATATATGCAATTCATAAGTTTTCAAGACAAGAAAACTTAGAGAGAGAAAATCCTAGAGAGAGAAAATTCTCTCTCTAAATTTGGATTTCTCCAAGCCTTATGGCTGCCGATTTTCTCCTAATTTTTGGAGGCATGTGTATGGCTTTCTCTCTCTCCGGGCGGTGCATTTATAGTACGTGTCAGGTGCAGCAGTGCTGGAATTTTATGGCAGGTGGATTGTGGTGATTAGCTGATCAAATTGGTTTCTAGATCGTTACCCACATAACATGAAATCAAAGTCTTGAGGCAAACAAGAGAATCACCTGAATGCACGCTTCAATGGTATTTTCTAAAGTTCTGCTTTTAATTAGAAATTTTTGTTGCGTGGTAAATTGAATAAGTGAAAACCCAGATCCCGTGTAATGTTATTTCAAAAGGGTTGAAATAACATTGTGCTCACGTCTAGGCCTGGCCAGAGATTTCGATTTTGGAATGCATAGCACGAAAGTGAGTTTCTGGCTAGGCCCGGGCAGATAATCTTTCAGAGAGGACCTGACGAAAAGGTGAAAACCCTTAAAGCTAGGCTGGTGGCGAAGGGGTATACTCATAAAGAGTGAATCGATTATGAGGAAACCTTCTCCCCGGTAGCCATGCTTAAGTCGATTCGAATTCTCTTGTTCATAGCTGCTCATTTAGATTATGAGATATGGCAGATGGATGTCAAGACAGCTTTCCTAAACGGAAGTCTTGAGGAAACCATTTCCATGCAGCAACCAGAGGGATTCATTGAAAATGCCAAGAGCATAAGGTTTTCTGGCTTAAGAGGTCCATTTACGGACGTAAGCAGACATCCAGATCTTAGAATATCTGGTTTGATGAGAAAATCCAGTCATACGGATTTACTCAGTGTCTGGATAAGCAATGTTTGTACCGCAGACGTAATGAAAACTCAGTGGTGTTTCTTATGTTTTACGTAGATAACATTCTATTGATTGACAACAACAAGAAAGTGTTATCAGACGTAAAGGCATCGCTGTCCAAGCAGTTTGATATGAAGGACTTAGGGGAGTGGAACATATTTTTGGGATCAAGATAATTCGAGATCGTAGGAAATGTTCATTAACGTTCTCCCAAGCTTCATGCATAGATATGATTCTGTCCCATTTTAACATGCAGAACTCCAAGAAAGTTTTTCTACATTTCAGACACGGAGTGCATCTGTCTACAGAACAGTCTCCCAAGACTGTTGAGGAGATAGAGGCCATGAAGACAGTTCCTTATGCTTCAGCAGAAGGAAGTCTCATGTATGCCATGTTGTGTATGAGGCCTAATATTTGTTATGCCGTTGGCATTGTAAGCAGATATTAGTAAAATGCATTCTCAAGTTTTTGCATAGAACAAGAGACCAAGTGTTGGTCTATCAGGCGCCAGAGCTGGTACCCCGAGGTTACACAGATTCAGATTTCCAAGGCGACAGGGAAAAGAGCAAGTCTACCTCAGGGTACGTGTTTACTCTGAGAGGTGGAGACATAGTTTGGAGGAGTGTCAAGCAGAGATGCGTGGCGGACTCTACCATGGAGGCTGAATACGTTGCCACATCAGTGGCAGCGAAAAAAGCATTATGTCTCAAGAACTTCCTAGTGGAATTAGATGTGATTCCTGGTTTGCATAAGTCTATCACGATGTATTGTGATAACAATGGTGCTGTAGCAAACTCGTAGGAACCACAAGCTCACAAGGCGAGTAAACATATACAGTGCAAGTACCACCTAATACGAGATATCGTAAAGAAGAAAGACGTGGTCGTGGCTAAGATAGCATCAGAGGATAACCTTGCAGATCCATTCACGAAGAAATTAACTTCAGAAGTCTTTGAGGCTCACGTGAAGGGCATGGAAATCAGATACTTAGGAAAGCCATGATAGTTTTTCAAGATATACAGTAGCAGAGTATATTGGGGTTGTATGTAGATGTATATTTAAAGCACAACTTGAGTATTAGTGGGAGATTGTTGGAGTTGAATACATAAGCTATGCTTGTATTGTACATTTTCCTAGTTAATATATCTATTTATGTTTTGGTTATATCTTGTTGTGCATTATCTGTTCATTTATATTACGTAGTTAGATGATGAGGTGTCTTGTGTGACACAGTAGATCTCATCATTGGTTAAAAGACATAATATATAAATGAGGTTCATACCGAGACAGCTTTGGACAAACTGTCGGTTTAGGTTATTATGTGATTTGGATAATTGGTTTGTCTAAACTAATTAAATCATATAGATTTGCCCGAGGCGTATTGAACTTGACCATTTAGAATGATTTGTCTTGTACTGATTTAATAGACAAATCATTCTTGGTATTCTATCTCTTAATCCCTAGACTTGAGCGGGCATGAGAATCAGACATAGTGTACTTTGATCTGCCACTGGGTGAGGTCAATTGTGGCCAATAGTCTCGGTAGGTTGGGTGCGCGTGTTTAGTTACTTGGTGTGCTGCTGCTTGTCGAAAGGAAACCATGTACTGGTGCGTCCGGGGTGATGGTGCTCCCGAGATGAGCTCGAAATGTTTATTATACTAAACCCGGCAGGTGGACTTATGTCCGGTATAGTAAAAAGGTCGAGTGGTACCAGTCTTGGAATTAAAGAAGTTCATTAATTAATTTATCAGTAAATTAATTTATATTAACGAGCACTATACCTTTGATGTGGGGAGATTATGTATATAATTTAATTAAGTTGTTCCGAAAGCAATTCTGGTGTAGGATGGTAGTGCCAAAATTAATCCGTTAGTGGTACGATTAATTTTGTAATGGGTTAATTGAATAGGTAGATTTAATTAATTAAGTGGTTAATTATTTCTAAAGGTTAATTCAATAATTAACAAAGTGGAATTATTTAATTAATTCCTAAGGGTTAATTCAATAGTTTGGATTCCTCTCGATTTGCCTGGGTTTTCTCGGTTTAATATGTAATTAGGAAACACCCAAAATTATGAGAAACCAAAACCCGCGAATATAAGTTACCCAAAATAACGTCTTCGTCATAATATATAAATTCCTATATACAAAGGCGTTTTTTCTAGGAATTTAAAGACGACATGATTAGATAAAATCCTACTACAAGAGTTTTCTAATCCTACATGGCTTCCAGCTCGTGGTTATTACTATTAGAGACATTTCCATTCAAAAACAAAATGAGCCCGGACATGTTCCTCGGTTTATGAATAAAAAAAATCTACCATAATAGCCGGGAAACCAATAACCACCTGTTTAAACATTTTGAAAAAAATAATAATGCCAAAATAAAGCCGTGTAATAAATAAAACAAGTATAAGACCAAAACCTACGCTCTGATACAATTTTGAAGAAAAACATAACAAGCCCGGGCAAACAGACTAAGTATAAGATCGAAAATCTCACTTTCGTGCAATGCATTCCAGAATCGAAAACTTTCGACAAAGCTCAGGCTCAAATTCATTTTCCCATGAACGGATCTAGGCTTATACTTATTTAATTTATTAAAACGTAAATCGACATGCAAAGATTCAACCTTTAATTAAAAGTGGAAACTACAAAGGTTATACCTTTGAAGCGAAGTCCAACGCAAACAAGAAAACCGAATCTTTAATTCGCGATCACCACCGAAATCCAATGGATTACTCCAAGAAGCCTCGAATATTGCGTGGGAAATAATATATCGAGGTGTACTATCAAGCCCATGAGAAATCCACTAAGAAAATCCCTCAATTAGATTAAATCTGCCCAAAAGATCAAACCTTTAACCCAAAAAACTGCTGCCCACTACTTTTCTCGCCAATAAAATCAACCCACTTCAACTCCGGTCATGATCTGGACAACCGGGATTGTGGATCACCAACCCAAAGAAAAGATCAACACAAACCCAGCTGGATCAAGCACCCCAGAGTGATTAGAAGTGGCTGCCATCTCACAAAGAAAACGGTGAACAGTAAATTCCGTGAACATTGAATTCTGTGAACAGTGAATTCCGGGCAAAAATTATAAAATCCAGTAGTGGGCAACTCCAAAAATCAATGGGCTATCTAAAAGTTTAATCTTTCAAGCTTAATCTAAATCGAGAAGTGAGAATCCAAGTTCGTTTTTGAAAGAAAACTCAAAAGGGAAGAGAGTTTCTCTCTAGAACTTTCTCACTCTAAGGAAGACAAAATGTCTTGCAAGATTTTCTTAAGTTTCTTAAGGCATAAGCTTTCTATTTATACGGAGCTCCAATAGAGACCTAGTGGGCTTTTGAGTTAGGCCTTTTAATTTAACTTTCGTTGACCGCTTAGTCTTTCATAGACTAATCAACTCCAATCGACCCATTCGAATTAATTTCTTAACCCACTTCGTTAATTTAATTTAATCGAACCCTTAGGATTAATTAATTCAAATAGAATTAATTCCTTAATCCACTTTGTCAATTAAATATTTCTTGAACCTTTAGGATTAATTAATTTACTTTTTCGATCTGTCAAATGCATAATTAGTCGTACCACTATCGGACTAACTATGGAACTACCGCTCAAAAACGATTTTACATCGCACCACTATTTTTCTGATATCTCCCCACATTAAAGATCTACTGCTCATCAGTTTGTTATCAATTTACTGACAAATTTATTCACCGACTTATTGGTATCCGAGATTAGTATCACTCGAACTTTTTATTATACCAGATATAAAGTTCACCGGCCGGGTTTAGTATAATAGACCTTACGAGCTCATCTTGGGAGCACCATCAACCCGGTGAACCGGTACGTGGATTCATCCAACTAGCAAAGGCACGTAAGAAGCTAAACACCGCATACCCAACCTACCGAGGTATAGGCCTCAATTGACCGCACTCTTTGGCAGATCAAAGCATACGATATCCAACTCTCACGCCCTTCCCAATCTCGGGATTGAGAGACTGAATACTATGACAGAATTGACTACGCCGATCCGATAAGTCAATTCTATCCAAACTGGTCGTGCTCAATATATACCCCGGGCATATCCGCATGATTTAAACTAGTCTAGATAAACTAATTTCCAAATCACACGATAACCTATACCTATTTTATGTTCAGACTATCTCAGTTACGAGCATGCTTTTTATATATTAATACTTTAACCAATAACGGCATCTACTGTGTCTTTCACACACCCCGTTATCTAGTTCTATGATATAATGGAACAATTTAATACTGAAACGAAATGATATGTCATCTGTGGATATTAGTTTTTTATACAAGCCATAGCTTTTCTGTATTCAAAACTAATAATCTCTCACTAATACTCAAAGCTATGCTAAGAAGTACAAAAACTGTCAAACCCGCTATTACACTGCTGTCACAATGAAATCTCCAGAACACCTTTAAGCTCACTCACATGGATCCCTCAAGAATCTAACTCCCATGCCCTCCACATGTCTCTCAAAGACCTTTGGGGTCAATGGCTTTGTGAAAGGATCTGCAAGGTTGTCATCTGATGCCATCTTGGCTACGATCACGTCTTCCTGTTGGGACTTGTTTAGGCATTTAATCTAATTAAATGGCGGAATCCAAACCTATAAGGATCGGGTCTTACCCTTGAAGCGTAATCGGTTGCGCACGTCGCCTGACTCCTCTGAGAAGATGGCGTTTTTGTCTCCAAAATCGTTCCTCGAAGGATTCTCTACTCTTACGTAAGAAAGCCTTCGCAGGTTGGTGCTAGCCAATCTTGCCTACTCCAAGAATTTGGGAAATTCTGTGTATTTTGGTTTGATGAGAATCATCAAAAATCCTCTAACCTACAATTATATCCCTAGGATATTTGTAGAGAATTAATTTCCAAAATCAGTATTGTAGCTATCCAATTATAACTTAACTGATTTTGGTCATATTCCAAATCAGTATTATTACCAAATATTATTTTACTAATTCCAAATCAGTATTTAAATAATATTTACTGATTCCAAATCAGCATTAAATAACACTTTAATGATTTGGGTTATACACCAAGCCCATGAATCAACCCATGACCCATGGATCAGGCTGATGGGTCAAGAACTTTAATTGTAATGAAGTCCCTTAATTTATCAGCCCATCCCAATTGTTCCCAGATAATTAATTGACTATTAATTAATACCACAGAACTTTTCAATAATATTTAAGTAAATCATTTAATTAAATCTTATTTATTTAAGTATAACAATTATACTTATTGTAGGCAAGAATCCTTATTCTGCATCATTGAACTTTCTTATGTGCGATCCTGTAGGCCCATTCCAAATTGGCAGCGGATAACTCAATCTCATTGATTAATCCATAAGTCATTAGTGGTCTCTAGCAAGACATAATGACTACCCAATTCAGAATGGAGGGTCGAATGGAGATTCAACACAACCTTTCCGAGCAAACTGCGTACGATATTCTACATCGATATCCAGTTTAGCATAAGGCATGGAACCATCATCCTTATGTAGCTAAACGTTTACTTGATCTCTTAGTGACATTGAATCCTTCAAGCAAATGATATCCTATCATTCCTTGGGCATGGCCATGCACTTTCAGTTCACTATCAAGTGGCCAAGATATCATCTCTCACTTAAGAGAGATTTGTAGTCCCATCACTTCACCTACATATCTTAGCATGAATCATAGTGTACCCAATCATACCCCGTTAGGCGTATGTCAAAGCACACCACAATTCACCTAAGACCATGTAGTGATTTCTGGTCTTAGGATCCTAGTACCAGTACTACTCAAAAGAATAACTCATGATCTAATTAGTCCATGGAGTGTTTCTTTTGGCGGATCGATTTCATGAATTTAAATATGCACAAGGATATTACTATCATGAAATTAACTCATTTGATAAACAATCAATCAAGTGACAAATGTCTTATTTACATAAATACCCACAAAGTATTTTACATAAATAGCCCTCATTAGGGCACATTCACCAACAATCTCCCACTTGCCCGATGAAGGGCTATGTCCTAAACTGTTTAAGACCAAGCTCTATTACATGTCTATCAAACTTTGACTGTGGTAGAGCTTTTGTGAGAGGATCTACTATATTGTCGTCTGACCCTATTTTGCATACTTTCACATCTCCTCGATCAATGATCTCTCGGATGAGGTGAAACCTTCTGAGTATGTGTTTCGTTTTCTGGTGTGACCGAGGCTCCTTAGCTTGTGCGATGGCCCCGTTATTGTCACAGAAAAGTTCTATCGGATCTTGGATACTCCGTATCACTCCGATGTCTAACACGAACTTTCTCAGCCAAACAGCTTCCTTTGCAGCATCTGATGCAGCAATGTACTCAGACTCTGTTGTAGAATCGGCTGTTGTATCTTGCTTTGAGCTTTTCCAACTTATTGCACCCTCTTTCAGACTAAACACGTAGCCTGATTGTGACTTCATGTCATCTTAATCTGTTTGGAAAGCAGCATCAGCGTAACCTTGTACGATGAGCTGTTCTTGTCCTCCACACACTAGCATTAATCCTTTAGTTCTTCGTAAGTACTTCAGGATTGCTTTGACTGCAGTCCAATGATCTATCCCTGGATCTTGTTGGTATCCGCTAGTCATGCTAAGTGCATGTGCAACATCTGGATGGGTACACAACATGGCATACATGATAGATCCTATTGCCGAAACATATGAGACTCTACTCATTGTATCCCTCTCCTCTCTTGTTGAAGGACCTTGGTTCTTCTTCATGAGAAGGCCATGTCTAAATGGTACCTTACCATTTTTGGAGTTAGACATATTGAATCTTTTCAATATCTTGTCTATGTACCCTTCTTGACTTAGTCCCAGAAGCCTTTTAGACCTATCTCTATAGATCTTGATACCTAGTATCGTCTCAGCTTCTCCTAAGTCTTTCATAGAAAATACACTCCCCAACCATTGTTTGATGTCTTTCATCAAAGGAATGTCATTTCCTATGAGCAGGATGTCATCCACATATAGGACAAGGAAAATAATCTTGCTCCCACTAACTTTCTTGTAAACACAAGGCTCATCTTCGTTCTTGATGAATCCGTAACCTTTTACTTCCTCATCAAAACGAAGATTCCAACTTCGAGATGCTTGCTTTAGTCCATATATGGACCTCTGAAGCTTACATACTCGATTAGGATGTTTTTGATCAATGTATCCCTTGGGTTGTTTCATATAAACATCCTCGAGTAGGTTTCCATTCAGGAAAGCCGTCTTAACATCCATCTGCCATACCTCATAGTCAAAATATGCTACTATGGCAAGCATTGTCCCAATGGAATTGAGCATCACGACAGGAGAGAAGGTTTCATCATAGTCTATACCATGAGTCTATCTGAAACCTTTAGCCACTAGTCGTGCCTTGAAGATCCCGCCAGGTTTTAACTTGAAAATCCACTTGCAATCGACAACCTTTGCCTGAACAGGAGGGTCAATCAAAGTCCACACTTTATTGTCCCTCATGGATTGCATTTCAGATTCCATGGCTTCTAGCCATTTACCCGAATCCGGACTTTCTAAAACCTATTTGTAGTTCGCGGGCTCATTAGAGTCCACCAAGATCAAATCTTGATCGTCAGTCACGAGAAATCCGTATATCTCGGGTTGGTGACGAGATCTACCAGATCTTCTAGGTTCTTGTGTTGTTGACTCAGGTTGCTCATCTTCATGAGTTTCCATGTCAACTTCCATCTGAGTTTCTGTAGATCGTTCTACATTCTCTTGTGGTTCTTGAACTTCTCCGAGTTCTATTCTACTCCCACTGTCTTTCTTGTACAGAAATTCTTTCTCTAAGAAAGTAGCTCCTCGAGCAACGAACACTTTGTTCTCTGTTGGGTTGTAGAATTGATATCCTTTGGTTTCCTTAGGATATCCCACAAATAGGCATTTGTCAGTTTTGGGTTCAAGTTTATTACTTTGTAAATGTTTTACATGAGCTTGATAACCCCAAACTCGCAGATAGGACATATAGGGCTTCCGACCCATCCATATCTCATATGGAGTCTTATCTACTGCCTTAGATGGAATACGATTCAATAAGTAGGCAGCAGAAAGGAGAGCATAACCCCAAAAGGATGTAGGGAGAGTCACTAGGCCCATCATCGATTCAACCATATCTAATAAGGTCCGATTTCTCCTCTCGGATAAACCATTCTATTGAGGTGTTCCTGGTGGAGTCAGCTGTGAAACAATTCCACACTGTTTTAGATAGCCATCAAACTCATCACTAAGGTATTCACCTCCCCGATCGGAGCGAATAGCCTTAATCCTTCTATCCAACTAATTCTGTACTTCATTTTTAAACTCTTTGAACTTTTCAAAAGTTTCACTTTTATACCTCATTAAGTAGACATACCCATATCTACTAAAGTCATCAGTAAAAGTCACAAAGTATTCAAATCCACCTCTGGCTTGTGTGCTCATTGGTCCACATACATCCGTATGTATTAGGGCCAATAGCTCACTTGTTCTTTCACCTTTCTTGTTGAAAGGACTCTTTGTCATTTTGCCTTGCAAGCAGGGTTCGCAAGTATCATATGATTCAAAATCAAATGAACCAAGCACTCCATCCTTGTGAAGCTTTTGAACTCGCTTTTCATTTGCATGGCCTAATCGACAATGCCAAAAGTATGTTGGACTTAAATCATTTTTAGATGATTTAGCTTTCTTTTCAATGTTATAGACTGGTTTTTCTTGGGTCAAATCCAAGGCATACAGACCGTTACACATATTTGAAACTCCGTATAAAATATCATTTTGATATAAAGATAACGAATTATTCTCTATAATAAATCGAAAACCTTTATTATCTAAACTCGAAACTGAAATAATATTTCTGCTCAAAGCAGGTACATAATAACAATTTTTAAGTTCGATATTTAAACCAGAAGGTAAAGACAGAGTGTAATCTCCAACTTCAACAGCAGCAACTCTTGCCCCGTTGCCCACTCGGAGATCTACTTCACCTTTCTTTGTTATCCTTCTATTTATGAGTCCTTGCACATTAGTACAAATGTGAGCCCCACAACCAGTATCTAATACCCATGAGGTGGACATAGAAAGATTTATTTCTATAACAAAGATACCTGAAGCTTGTTCACGAAACATTTCCGTCAGTGACTCATAAATTCGGAACGCTTCCAAATTCATGAACTGCTTTTGAAGCTCGCCCGTCATAGACATGACCATCAAGCACGTCACATCATCGGAGTCACTTTTCAGCTTATCCCAGGCTCGTTGAACATTTGCCGAAGCATTTTGTGGTGGTTCAGGTAAAGCGGTCTCTAAGACATGTAGCTTCCTTTCTTGTTTGAGAACTATTCTCAAGTTTCTTTCCCAATCTAAGAAGTTTGGTCCAACCAATTTATCTTTATCCAATATACTTCTTAGAGTAAAGATAACATTTGTGCTAGATGATGCCATTTCTACAGAGAGTAAATGCAAAATATTAGAATGAGTTTTGAAAAATGTTTTCCACAATAGCGAAAATTGAAATCCCTAACAATTTTGTGTTGGTGCTAGATTGTGGGCCGAAAATCCACAAAGAGTCAACCCCAGTCTTGCTTTGGCAAGTATCGTAGGGATCGGGATTTTCTGGTAGACAACGTTCAAATCACATTCCATGTAATTTAACGCTTTCCAATTGCATACCATGCAACTTTTCGGTGATAGGATGAACATTCCAAATGTTTGACACCATCCTATCTTTGCAAAATTAATCCCTAGTCAACATATCGGGTCAAGCTAGGATTAATTTTCCCAAGTTAAACCATCCCTCAAGGCATCACATCAATAGACACCCACACAGTTTTTCCATAACAAGTGGTAGTGATAAAGTTTGAGCATCTAATACCCAAACAGTTTTTCCACTCATTAATGGTAGTGATAAAGTTGGGCACTATTATGTCACAACCCGCCGCATGAAGAAAACCTGAGGCCCTTGGGCTCTCCAAGTCCATCAGACATTCGACACTCAAGCGGGCCCTCAAGTATGGAAGCAAAATCTTGGGTTTTTGGGATTTAAGTTTGATCGGCTTAACATGCATTTTTCGTTTATCATTCATTCGCATAAATAAAAGAATGAAATAAAGTGATGAATTGGACTCTAGTCTATTACAGGGCCTTTTAAAATCTTCATGTTGGGCCTCAGCTCCTGGGCTCCACCATGGTCTCCTCTTGGAACCTCATTTTGGGCCTAACTATTACATTATGATTTTATAGGCACGCAGGCCCAAATTCAAAATTGGCTCGCAGGCCCCAACTTTTAAAACGTTAAAATTAAAAGCCCAATTCATGCTTTGAAACACATAAAATGCATATGCTCATACAAGCCGGTTTTAATTTAAGCCGATTAATTTTAAGGATTGTGTAACTATTACAGAATTAAAATTGATCGTGTCATGATCAATTTTAATCAATCCTTCTGTTCATTTTACATTTATCCAAAATGATGCATGAACATGCTAGCATAATTATGATGCTTCATATAAAATTTAAACAATTTAAATTTAAGCATCAAAATTAAAATAAAATAAATAAATAACAATTCAAATTTTAAACAAATTAATTAATCTAATTAATTAATTAATTATTTGTTTATTTATTTATTTATTTATATTTTCTAATTATTTTAACCTAATTAAAATAATTATTAAAATTTATCTAATTATCTCATTAAGATAAACTTTCAAATTTAAAATTTAAATTAATTTTAATTATCCTAATCTAATTAATATAATTTATTTCAAAATTTTAAATTTAAACTTATAGGATAAAATTCTAAATTAATCCTATCTTTATCTAATAAGATTATTTAATTAAAACCTTATTCAATAAAATTCAGAAAATTATAAAATTTTAATTTTCTGAAACTCTCGGGGTCATTTCGTAAATAACCAAAATTTTTGGGCTAGGATTTCAAGGAAATAAAACTTCTGGGGTCTTTATGCAATTTTAAAACCAATTTTTAAAACATTTGCAGCTTAGGGTTTGTTGGGGCGACGGGGGGTATTTTAGTAAAATCAGCCCCTAGGGCTTCACCCCCAGTCGCCGCCAACATCTTCTTCCCCGGCGACCCTCGTCGGATTCTCGACTCCCGGCGACAATCGCCGGTTGTTTCCCCGACGTTTCCTCATCAAGCATCAACCGTATGCAACGATCGAGTTCAAAACCCAGCGATGGGGAACCTTTTCCGGATGCAAACCCGACGCAACCCAGGCCTCGATTCAACGGCGAAAAAAAAAAAAACCCAGTTCGACCTTTTCCCCGGCGAGGTTTCAATTAAAACAAAACACCTAATCCTAGAAAAATGTTTCCGGCGGGACAGCCACATCCAAAACCAGACAAAAAAAAACAATAAACACAAATATGTTTTTTCATATTTGGTTTTCCGGCGAAAAGAGAAACCCAGCAAATTACAATTCAACGAAAACGAACAAAAAAACAAAATCGTTTTTCCGGTGGATTCCTCGAATAACCCATATTTCCGACAAGGAAATAAAACAATAATTCAGCCCAGCATGAAATTTAAACCAAAGCAGACAACAAAAAAATTTCGTTTCTCCTGGTATGAGTTTCCGGCCAAAATTTAGAATCCCAGACATATGAACTCTATATTCCGGCAAACAATTATAACAGCCCAAGAAAAACCCAGTTTTCAGTGATAATATTTTCAAAACCCAGAATTTGGTTTCGGGAAAAACGACCATCGTTTATCGGGCGACAAAAAAAAAAAAACAGTTTTTGGCCATGATACAAATCCCGGGGATGATGTATAAACCGAAAAGGAAACACAGTTTCCGGCCAATCCAATTAACCAAAAACGAAAACCAGTTTTCAATTCCCGGCCAAAAAAAATTTTTTTTTCTTCCCGAAAAACACTTCAGCGGACAAACCAAAGAAAACAATTTTCCATTAGAATATTAAAACGATGTCCAAAGAGGAAAACCCAGTTTCCAGCGGACTCAAATTTGAAAACTCAAAATTATATTGTTCGGTTCTCCTTTGAAACTAAAATCGAGTTTTCAACAAAATTAATTTCCCTAAAACAAGGAATTTGTTTTAATTAATTAATTTTGATTCTAACATTAAAATTCTTGAACCTGGCTCTGGTACCACTGTTGGGATTTGTTTAGGCATTTAATCTAATTAAATGGCGGAATCCTAAACTATAAGGATCGGGTCTTACCCTTGAAGCGTAATCGGTTACGCACGTCGCCTGACTCCTCTGTGAAGATGGCATTTTTGTCTCCAAAATCCTTCCTCGAAGGATTCTCTACTCTTACACACGAAAACCTTCGCAGGTTGGTGCTAGCCAATCTTGCCTACTCCAAGAATTTGGGAAATTCTGTGTATTTTGGTTTGATGAGAATCATCAAAAATCCTCTAACCTACAATTATATCCCTAGGATATTTGTAGAGAATTAATTTCCAAAATCAGTATTGTAATTATCCAATTATAACTTAACTGATTTTGGTCATATTCCAAATCAGTATTATTACCAAATATTATTTTACTGATTCCAAATCAGTATTTAAATAATATTTACTGATTCCAAATCAGCATTAAATAACACTTTAATGATTTGGGTTATACACCAAGCCCATGGATCAACCCATGACCCATGGATCAGGCTGATGGGTCAAGAACTTCAATTGCAATTAAGTCCCTTGATTTATCAGCCCATCCCAATTGTTCCTAGGTAATTAATTGACTATTAATTAATACCACAGAACTTTTCAATAATATTTAATTAAACCATTTAATTAAATCTTATTTATTTAAGTATAACAATTATACTTATTGTAGGCAAGAATCCTTATTCTGCATCATTGAACTTTCTTATGTGCGATCCTGTAGGCCCATTCCAAATTGGCAACGGATAACTCAATCTCATTGATTAATCCATAAGTCATTAGTGGTCTCTAGCAAGACATAATGACTACCCAATTCAGAATGAAGGGTCGAATGGAGATTCAACACAACCTTTCCGAGCAAACTGCGTACGATCCTCTACATCGATATCTAGTTTAGCATAAGGCATGGAACCATCATCCTTATGTAGCTAAACGTTTACTTGATCTCTTAGTGACACTGAATCCTTCAAGCAAATGATATCCTATCATTCCTTGGGTATGGCCATGCACTTTCAGTTCACTATCAAGTGGCCAAGATATCATCTCTCACTTAAGAGAGATTTGTAGTCCCATCACTTCACCTACATATCTTAGCATGAATCATAGTGTACCCAATCATATCCGTACTTAGCAACCTGTTACGGCCCCGTTAGGCGTATGTCAAAGCACACCACAATTCACCTAAGACCATGTAGTGATTTCTGGTCTTAGGATCCTAGTACCAATACTACTTAAAAGAATCACTCATGATCTAATTAGTCCATGGAGTGTTTCTTTTGGCGGATCGATTTCATGAATTTAAATATGCACAAGGATATTACTATCATGAAATTAACTCATTTGATAAACAATCAATCAAGCGACAAATGTCTTATTTGCATAAATACCCTTAAAGTATATTTACATAAATAGCCCTCATTAGGGCACATTCACCAACACTCCCCTCTTTACGATCTCTCATATCAGGTGGTACTTGCGCTTTATGTGTTGACTCGCCTTATGGGCTCGTGGTTCCCACGAGTTAGCAACTGCACCATTGTTATCACAGTAAACTGTGATAGACCTAGGCAGCTCAGGAACCATATCTAAGTCCATCAGGAAGCTCCTGAGCCATATAGCTTCTTTCGCTGCCTGTGATGCGGTAACGTATTTAGCCTCCATGGTGGAGTCCGCTACGCATTTCTGCTTGACACTCTGCCATACTATGGCTCCACCTCCTAGAGTAAACACAAACCCAGAGGTAGACTTATTATTGTCAAAATCACCTTAAAAGTCCGAATCTGTGTAACCCAACGGTACAAGCTCCTGCGCTCTATAAACTAGGACATAATATCTTGTCCTGCGCAGTACTTGAGAATGCATTTTACTGCCTCCTAGTGGGCCTTCCCAGGGTTACTCTAATATCTGCTAACCATGCCAACGGCAAAGCAAATATCAGGCCTCATACATAACATAGCATACATGAGGCTACCCACTGCAGAAGCATAGGGTACCGCCTTCATGGCATCTATCTCCTCAGACACTGCTCTTTAGACAAATGCACCCTATGCCTGAAAGGTAGTGAACCCTTCTTGGAGTTTTGCATGTTAAAACTAGCCAGAATCGTATCTATGTAGGATGCCTGGGAAAGTGTCAGAGAACGTATCCTACGATCTCGAATAATCTTGATCCAAAGAATATGTCCAGCCTCTCCCAAATACTTCATATCAAATTGCCTGGACAACCATGCCATTACATCTGACAACACCTTCTTACTATTGCCAATCAGAATGATGTCATCCACGTAAAGTACGAGAAACACTACTGTATCACCATCACGCCTGTGATAAACACACTGCTCATTGGGACACTGAGTGAATCCATAGGACTGGATAACCTCGTCAAAACGGATGTTCTAAGACTTGGATGCTTGCTTAAGTCCATAAATGGACCTCCTAAGCCTGCATACCTTGTGCTCTTGGCCCTGAACAATGACACCCTCTGGTTGCTGCATAAAGATGGTCTCCTCAAGACTTCCATTAAGAAAAGCCGTCTTGACGTCCATCTGCCAAATCTCATAGTCAATGTGAGCAGCTATGGCCAAGAGAATCCGGAACGACTTAAGCATAGCTACCGGGGAAAAGGTCTCCCTATAATCGACACCCTCTTTCTGAGTATACCCTTCACCACAAGCCAAGCCTAGAAGGTCTCAACCCACCCGTCAAATCATCTTTTTCGCTTGTAGACCCATTTGCACCCAATAGGCCGAAACCCACCAGGAAGGTCTACCAGCTCCAAGACCTGATTTGAGTCCATAGAACCCATCTCAGTAATCATCGCTCTCTGCCAAGAATCTATATCTTTATCCTGGAGAGCCTCATTGTAGCTAACTGGGTCTGGTTCATTAGCGCCATGGATAAAGTCCGAAGACTGACCCAAACCCATGTACCTTTTGGGCTGTCTAATAACCATCCCACTACAACGAGGTGCAGCCTGTGCAAGAGCATCATCTGTGATAGTGTGTGCAGCCTCTTGTGGTGTGTCTTCTTATACTCGTGCATCTGGAATAGTGGACTCACCCTTAAGCTCTTCCAATACTACATTGCTCTTTGCCTTGTGATCTAAAATATTGTCCTCCTCAAGAAATCTGGCATTGGTGCTCACCAACACCTTCTGATCACGAGGACTATAAAACATACCACTTTTCGTTCCTTTGGGGTAGCCTACAGAAAACATAATCTCATATCTCGCATCTAGCTTGGTTGTGACTGCCTTAAGAACATATGTTGGACAACCCCAAATCCTGAGATGTCTCAGACTAGGCTTTCGCCGAGTCCACAGCTCTACTGGAGTCGAAGGCACAGATTAAGATAGTACGAGATTAAGGAGATAACACGCTGACTTTAAAGCTAAACCCCAAAACAATATTGGCAATTCGCTATAACTCATCATCGATCTGACCATATCCATAAGAATCCTGTTCCTCCTCTCTGCTACACCATTCTGTTGGGGTGAGCCAGGTGCAGACAACTGGGTCTGATTACCCTCCTCCGACAAATAGGACCTAAATTTACTAGAGAGGTATTCACCACCATTATCAGATCGTAAGGCCTTGATACTCTTACCCAGATGGTTCTCTACCTCAGCCTTAAACTTTTTGAACTTGCCAAAGCATTCAGACTTGTGGTGCATCAGGTATATGTATCCATATGTAGAGTAATCATCCTTGAAAGTCACGAAATACTCATAACCACCTCTAGCCTGAACTGACATAGGCCCACACAAATCAGAATGAATCAACTCTAAAACCTCCTTGGCCCTATACCCCTTTGCCTTGAAAGGCCTATTGGTCATCTTACCCTCCAAGCAGGACTCACAGGTTGGATAGCTGTTAATATCCAATGAGTCCAAAGACCCATTATTAACCAACCTTTGAATCATACTAAGGTTGATGTGAATGAGTCTCAGGTGCCAAAGATAAGTTTGATTCCAAGGGGAAGACTCCTTTCTCTTACTATGATTCGGTGATGAGTTACTAGTTTCTGTGTTTTGCATTACTGGGGAGTATGTCTTGATTAAAAACAGATTGTCAATTAATGTACCAGAAGATATAAGCTTCTGGCCTTTTCTAATAAAAATAGATCCATCAGAAAAAACACACTTATAACCATCCAAAATAAGTTTAGAAACTGAAAGTAAATTCTTGCGAAAACTGGGTACATATGAACAATCTCTCAAATGTAAAACTGAGTCTGAAAAATAAAGACAAAGAACTCCACTGCAATGATAGAAACTCTAGTAGTATCCCCAAGGTAAACCTGCAACTTCCCACTCTAAGCAGCCGAGTCACTTGGAACCCCTGCAAAGAATTACAAACATAACCAGTGGCTCCTGAATCCACACACCAAGTATCTGTGAGAATCACCGTTAAACAGTCTCAGTAACTAGGAAAATTTACACATACCTTGAGGCTTTGGGCAATCCTTATTCAAATGTCCTGTTTTGCCACATCTGAAGCATTTGCCTTTCGGCTTGTGCTTCTTGGTAATGCCCGTCTTGGGTCCATGATCAGCTCCTGCTTTCTGGCCTCTCTTCCTCTTTTACTTCCTGGCTTTGGGCCCAGCAGAGGAACCTGGGGGACCAACAGTAGCCAAGACTTGCTTATTCTCTGCGAATAGGCCCTCAGCAGACACCAATGCAGTCATGAGCTCGGGAAGTGAATATGAGAGCTTGCTCATATTGTAGTTCAACCAAAACTGCTCAAAACTGGGGGGGCAAACTCTGGAGAATGATATCGACCTGGGTCTCCTCATCAATGTCACCTCCCAATACCTCAATCTCATTGATGCAGCTCATCATGTCTAGCACGTGATCCCTCACTGAAGTACCTTCAGCCATCCTAGCATTCATGAGTTTCCTCATAGTTGACTACTTGGCTGCCCTGCCCTGATGTCCAAACATCTCCCTGAGGTTGAGCATCATATCGTAGGCTGAGGTAAACAACTCGGCATAGAAGCCCAGATGTAGCATCGGGTCATCTCATCAGCCTTCTGCCACCTCGTATATGGCTCTCGCTGCTCAGGGGTGGCATCATCGCTGGGCTTAGGGGGGCACTCCTCAGTGAGCACGTACTTGTAACCCTCAGCAGTAAGGACAATGTCCTTGTTACATTTCTAGTCAATATAATTTGGACCCGTAAATTTGTTCTGGTTCAAAATGACAGCTAGCGAGTTGAACGACATATCAACAACTAAAAAATAAATAGTCAAGTTTCAGCATACTTTTTGAAAAGTATTGAAATCCTCAAAAACAATATAATCTCCATCGACATCTCTCACACCGGGATTAACGCAGGTCACGCGGGTGAACGTCAACGCCAACCTACATTCGTTCGAGAAGATCCAAAGTTCATTAATTTCATTATCTAACCAACGATCTTATGATCAATGAAATTAATAGTCAATGCTTTTAGCCGTACACATAAATAGCGTAACCTCGCGGGAGGAATACTATAAATAGTACACTAAGCGTATGCCATTACGTGACTTCTAAGTTTGTTACTTAGGATTCTAATGCGCCTCAGCAGGGAGGGTGTCGCAACTTTCTCCAATTAAACTCACTATAGTCATCCCTTCGAAAATTCATTCTGGTGATATCTTTGATTGAAGACTTGTCCGTTTGGAGGAAGGCCATAATACCAACTCGCAAGAATAACCACATCAACAATGAACCCGTAATGGTGGCCATGGGGATATATACCAACCCGCTCCCACTTAGATTTTTAAGTTTGAGGATTTTTATATTTTAACATGCAATATCTTAACTATGGATATTCGCACCCATAAAACCGTTGGAGTTTTAATATACGAATAATCTAACTTAGTTAATTGCACTTTATTTTTTTAAAAAACTGTTTGGTTTGGTTTTCGTTCATGCAAAATAAATTGAAAACACACAATCAATGAAAAGACATAAATATAGGAAATTAAAGAAATAAAATTTCCCGACTATTATGGTTTTCTCTATCGTTGATTCCTTGACGCCTCGGTGACACGTCCCATCATGTCGCTCCCACTCATTATTTGGATTCCTCTCGATTCGCCCGGGTTTTCTCAGTTTACTACATAATTAGGAATCACACAAAATTATGAGAAACCAAAACCCACGAATATAAGTTACCCAAAATAACGTCTCCATCATAATACATAAATTCCCATATACAAAAGCGTTTTTTCTAGGAATTTAAAGACGACATGATTAGATCAAATCCTACTACAAGATTTTTCTAATCCTACACGGCTTCCAGCTCGTGGTTATTACTATTACAAACATTTCCATTCAAAAACAATACGAGCCCAGACATGTCCCTGGGTTTATGAATGAAAAATAATATTCTACCATAATAGCCGGGAAACCAATAACCACCTGTTTAAACATTTTGACAAAAATAATACTGCCAAAATAAAGTCGTGTAATAAATCAAACAAGTATAAGACCAAAACCTAAGCTCTGATACATTTTGAAGGAAAACAGAACAAGCACGGGCTAAATCGAAAATCTCACTTTTGTGCAATGCATTCCAGAATCAGAAACTTTCGACAAAGCTCAGGCTCAAATTCATTTTCAAATGAACGGATCTAGGCTTGTACTTATTTAATTTATTAAAACGTAAATCAACATGCAAAGATTCAACCTTTAATTAAAAGCGGAAACTATAAAGGTTATACCTTTGAAACGAAGTCCAACGCAAATAAGAAAACCGAATCTTTAATTCGCGATCACCACCGAAATCCAATGGATTACTCCAAGAAGCCTCGCATATTGCATGGGCAATAATCTATCGAGGTGTACTATCAAGCCCACGAGAAACCCACTAAGAAAATCCCTCAATTAGATTAAATCTGCCCAAAAGATCAAACCTTTAACCCAAAAAACTGCTGCCCACTACTTTTCTCGCCAATAAAATCGAACCCACTTCAACTCCGGTCACGATCTGGACAACCGAGATTGTGGATCACCAACCCAAAGAAGAGATCAACACAAACCCAGCTGGATCAAGCACCCCGGAGTGATTAGAAATGGCTGCCATCTCACCAAGAAAATGGTGAACAGTAAATTCCGTGAACAGTGAATTTCGTGAACAGTGAACTCCTGGAAAAAATTATAAAATCCAGCAGTGGCCAACTCCAAAAATGGATGGGGTATCTAAAATTTTAATCTTTAAAGCTTAATCTAAATCGAGAAGTGAGAATCCAAGTTCGGTTTTGAAAGAAAACTCAAAAGGGAAGAGAGTTTCTTTCTAGAACTTTCTCACTCTAAGAAAGACAAAATGTCTTGCGAGATTTTCTTAAGTTTCTTAAGGCATAAGCTTTCTATTTATAGGGAGCTTCAATGGAGACCTAGTGTGCTTTTGAGTTGGGCCTTTTAATTTAACTTTCGTTGACCGCTTAGTCTTTCCTAGACTAATCAACTCCAATCGACCCATTCAAATTAATTTCTTAACCCACTTCGTTAATTTAATTTAATCAAACCCTTAGGATTAATTAATTCAAATAGAATTAATTGTTTAATCCACTTTGTCAATTAAATATTAATTAAACCTTTAGGATTAATTAATTTACTTTGTCGATCAGTCAAATGCATAATTAGTCGTACCACTATCGGACTAACTATGGAACTATCGCTCAAAAATGATTTTACATCGCGCCACTATTTTTCTTCTATCTCCCCACATTAAAGATCAACTGCTCATCGGTTTATCAATTTACTGACGAACTAATTCACCGACTTCTTGGTATCTGAGATTAGTACCACTCGACCTTTTTATTATACCAGACATAAAGTCCACCGACCGGGTTTAGTATAATAGACCTTACGGGCTCATATTGGGAGCACAATCAACCGGCGAACCGGTACGTAGATTCTTCTGACTAGCAACGGAACGTAAGAAGCTAAACACCGCATACCCAACCTACCGAGGTATGGGCCTCAATTGTTTGCACTTTTTGGAAAATCAAAGTATACGATATCCAACTCTCACGCCCGTCCCAATCTCGGGATTGAGAGACTGAATACTAGGACCGAATTGACTATGCCGATCAGTATAAGTCAATTCTATCCAAACTGGTCGTGCTCAATATGCCCCGGGCATATCCGCGTGATTTAAACTAGTCTAGTTAAACTAATTTCCAAATCACACGATAACCTATACCGATAGTATGTTCAGAATATCTCAGTTATGAGCATACTTTTTATATATCAATAAATTAACCAATAACGGCATCTACTGTGTCTTTCACACACCCGACTATCTAGTTCTATGATATAATGGAAAAATTTAATTCTGAAACAAAATGATATGTCATCTGTGGATATTAGTTTTTGATACAAGCCATAGCTTTTCTGTATTCAAAACTAACAAATATCTGGCTTAGCTCCATGTTTTGAAGTTTTCTGGGTCCTCTTTCTCTTCTTCTCAGCTTTGGGCCTAGAAGAAGATCATGAAGGCCCAAACATTGCTCAAACTTGTTTCTTCCCATTGAAGAGGCTTTGAGCAGACTCCAATGCGGTTAAGAGCTCGGGAAGAGTATAAAGTCATTGACTCATATTGTAGTTTAACCAAAACTACTCAAAACTCTAAGGCAAGCTTTGGAGGATGATATCGACCTGAGACTCACAATCGATGTCACATCCCAATACCTCAATCTCATTGATATTGCCAATTATGTCAAGCATGTGATCTCTCACAGCTTTCTTATAGCCATCTGCCTGGCTGCCCCGCCTTAATGACCGAACATCTCCTGTAGGTTAGTCATCATATCAAAGGCTGAGGTCATCAACTGATGTTGGAGCTACAGAACATTTGACATAGAAGCCAAAATATAGCACCTAGCCATCTCATCAACTTTCTTTCACCTTTTATATGTTTTTGTATGCTCAGGAGTGGATTCGTCATTAGGCTTCTCTGGGCACACTTCAGTGAGCACAAACTTGTACTGCTCAGGCGTGAGGACAATGTCCAAATTGCATTTCCAGTCAATGTAATTTGGGCCAGTCAGTTTTTTTTTTTTTTTTAGTTTGACAACTAAAGGATTAAACACCATATCGAAAGTTGAAAATAAATAAACAGAGAAGTTTCAGTATTTTATCTTTTTAGAAAATATTGATGCCCTCAAAATAATATAATCAAATCCAGCAACATCTCGTTCACTGGGATTTACACATGTCACGATCCTGTGAACGTTTACGCTAGTCGATATTCATTCGAGAATAACCAAGTTCATTAATTTCACTATATGACCAAACGATCTATTGATCAATGAAATTAATAGTCAGTGATTTTAGCCGTACACATAAGTAGCGTAGCCTCGTTTGGAGGAATACTACAAACGGTACACTAAGTGTATGCCATTATGTGACTTCTAAGTTTGTTACTGAGGATACTTATACACCTCAGATACTTATACGCCTCAGTTCTCCAATTAAACTCACTATAGTCATCTTTTTAGAAATTCAATCTAGTGATCTTATGAATAAAGACTCATCCGATATGGAGAAAGGCCCTAATGCCAACGCCCAAGTCTATTCACATCACATATGAATTTGTAATGGAAGCCATTGGGATATAAAACAACCCGCTCCCACTTAGATTCTTACGTTAAGGGTTTTTCCGATTTTAACATGCAATTTCTTAACGTAAGTTATTTGCACCCATAAAACCATATGTTTTCAATCATGCATGAAAACATAAATCGAAAACACACAAACAACAACCACGATAATAAAATGGAAAATAAATGCATAATGAAACATTTCCTGACTATTATGGCCTTCTCAATTGTTAATTCCTTTCGTTGCCTCGTTGACGCGTCTCGTCATTTCGCTCCCACTCGTTATTTGAACTCCTTGTAATTCGTTCCGAGTTTTCTCAATTTTCTACGTAATTTTGGAATCACCAAAAATATGATAAACCAAAACCCACGAATACAAGTTGCCCAAAATAACGTCATCGCAATTACATATACTCCTAAATACAAGGCTTGATTTTTCTAGGAAAATAAAGACGACAAATTCATAAAATAAATCCTACTATAGATTTAATCTACTCATATACGGCTTCCAGCTCGTGGTTATTACTATTACACACATTCAAATTCATAATAAAAAGAGTTCGGACATGTCCCGGGGTTTATAAATGAATGTAAAAACCATAATAGCTGGGATAATAACCACCTGCAATAAAACCGCGTAACAAATCGAACAAGTATAAAGCCAAAACCTCAGCTCTGATACCTATTGAAAGAATTAAGTGTGGTCTAGGCCAAATCAAAAATTTGGCTTTCATATTGTGCATTCCAGAATTGAAAACTTTTGATCGAGGCCAAACACTATAATTGACTCCCACGAGCGGATCTAGGCTTATACTCGTTAGATATATTAAATGCCACACTAAAAAATAAATCTTTAAGTAAAATTTGAATTAAAGATTTTACCTTTAAAGCGTGTCCCTCAGATAAATCTAAAAAATGTCTCCGAGAACAATCAAAAATCCTATGGGCAACTCTCTATTGGATCTACTAGCCCAAACAATCCACAACAAGAAAAGGTCCTTCTTTTCACAGTCGGAATCACCCACCGGAAAGAAGACCCGCCGCGAAGACCCGTTGCGAAGATCAAATCCACCCGGCCACCGGAAAACTCTCCGACGGAAAAAACAAACCAGGCCAAAAATCCAAACAGCCGCCGAAGGATGTAGCCGCTGCATTTGAGATCTAGACCATTGTTGTGAAGTTGATCGGACACGCTGAAAACCACCGCGACTTTGCCAGAAATTCTGGGTAACCGAGAAAAATAATCCGCCGAAAAAGGTATGATATTTTGCCTGTCGAATTTCCCAAAATATCTTTTCCGTTACAAATAAAACGATACTGACTTCGAAAGAGTTTTCTGGAGAAAGAAGAAAGACTTTTAAAAAATTCTCTCTAGGCTCATTCTCTCTCTAGATGCAAGATTAGCCTTCAAGTTATGATTTTAAGAGACAACTTATTCTATTTATAGGGAGCTTCTAGGGAAACCTTTAAGTGGGTTTATGTTGGGCCTTACTAGTTGGACTTGTTGACTTCTTAGTCTTCACTAGACTAGTTAACTTTAATCAACCCAAGGATAATTAATTAATTCGATCCACTTCATTAATTCACCCCAGGATAAGCATAGTGTACTTTGATCTGCCAAAGAGTGAGATCACTTGAGGCCAATATTCTCGGTGGGCTGGGTGCACATGTTTGATTACTTGGTGTGTCGTTGCTTTCAAAAGGAATCCACACACCGGTGCGTCCTGGTTGATGGTGCTCTTGAGATGAACTTGAAATGTTTGTTATACTAAACCCGGCCGGTGGACTTATGTCCGGTATAATGAAAAGGTCGAGTGGTACTAATCTTGGATAATAAGAAGTCGATAAATTAATTTATTAGTAAATTAATAAATTCATGAGCACTATATTTTTGATGTGGGAAGAATAAGTAGTGATTCCATAATTAATCTGTTAGTGGTATGATTAATTATGTGTTGGATTAATTGATAAAGTAGAGTTGATTATTTAATTAAATTAATCCTAAAGGTCAATTAGTAAATTGACAATGTGGAATTAATTAAGTCTTTAAATTCAATTAGAAATAGGAAATCTAATTAGATTAGGAAATCTATTTGGTTTTGGAAACTAATTAGATTTGGAAATTAATTGAATTTAGAAACTAATTGAGATTTGGAAATTAGTTAATCTGAAACCCAACAAGAAGGCTTAGCTCAAGTCCACTTAAGGTCTCCCTTGTAACTATATAAATAGACAAGAGATTAGCAATAATAAGATACACAATTCACAAGTTTCACAAGTCTTGAAACTAGAGAGAGAAAAACCTAGAGAGAGAAATCAAAGAATTATCCCTCGTAGTCGGTTCTTCTCCTCAGTGGTGGTGACAGCGATCTTGCGTGGCGCATGAACCTTTGGACAGCGGCACGTGAAGCTCGGGTGGTCGGCATGTGTAGTCGTCAGGGCGACGCATTGGGCGTGCTGCGGTGGTGGTGCTGGAGCTTTTTTTGGCAACAATTTAGTGTTGTTTTCGTTTGCTTATCAACTGGTTCGTTGGTTCATTGCCCACACTGAAAGAAACAGAACAAGCCCGGGCTAAATCGAAAATCTCGCTGTCATGCTATGCATTCCAGAATCGGAGACTTTCGACTCGGCTCAGGTTCAAATTCATTTTCCTTGAACGGATCTAGGCTTATAGTAGTTCAATTTATTAAAATGACGATCAAAGATTAAATCTTTAACTAAAGTGAAAAGATTAAAGATTATACCTTTGAAGCGAGTCTCTAGCAATATAGAAAACTAAATCTCCGGGAAAGCGAAATCCACTCAGAATTTGAAGAATAACTCCAAAACAACTCCGAACTTGTGTGGGAAAGTGTCTACGGAGTGGCCAAAGGCAAAAAAAGAAATCCAAAGAAACCTACTTCAAAAAACCCAAAATCTGTAAAAACATATGAAGCCAGGGAACTGTCAGACCAAAACTGAAAACCCAAAAAGTCACCAAAAGTGATCTTTCACTAACCATAGATATAGACTCTGGCAAACCCAAAGGAAAGAGCAAAAGGATCAGTGCGAAGGGAAGATCAAAAGCCTGCAAGGATCAGCGTAATCCTCCCACCGGAATACCAAACGTTCGTCGAAAAAAGTGACTAGCGGCGCGACACGATTTGATGAAATCAGGGCCCAAAATTGATCTGAAATGGGTGACTATCTATTGGGTTTTCTTGGCTAATTGATGGGCTGGGTTTTTCGAAGAAGAAAGATCCAAAGTAGACTTCGAAAGAGAATATTCAATGAAGAAGGAGAGCTTCTCTTTATAGACTTAACTTTCTCACAATAGGCTAATAGCCACCAACGTTTCTAATGTCTTGTAAAATTCCTAACAAGGAATATTTATAAGGAGCTTCTAAGGACACCTAGTGGGCTTTTGAGTTGGGCCTTAATGTTTGACTTTCGTTGACCCCTTAGTCTTTCCTAGACTAGTCAACTCCAATCGAGCCTTTCGAATTAATTTCTTAACCCACTTCATTAATTTAATTTAATCTAACCCTTAGGATTAATTAATTAAATTATAATTAATTTCTTAATCCACTTAGTCAATTAAATATTAATTAAGCCTTTAGGAATAATTAATTCACTTTGTGGATTAGTCAAACGCATAATTAGTCTTACAACTAACGGACCAATTATGAAATTACTGCTCAAAAACGACTTTACATCGAACTCACTTTATTATTCTTCTATCTCCCCACATAAAAGATCTACTGCTCATCGGTTCATCAATTTACTGAAAAATTAATTCACCGACTTCTTGGTTTCCAAGATTTGTACCACTCGACTTTCTTATTATACTGGACATAAAGTCCACTGGCCGAGTTTAGTATAATAAATCTTACAAGCTCATCTCAGGAGAACCATTAACATGACGAACCAGTAAGTTGATTCCTCTGACTAGCAACGGCAAACAAGAAGCTAAACACCACATACATACCTTACCGAGATTTAGGCCTCAATTGACCACACCCTTTGGTAAATTAAAGCATGCGATATCTAACTCTCATTCCCATCCCAATCTCGGGATTAAGAGATTAGAATACTAGGACAGAATTAACTATGCCGATCAGTACAAGTTAATTCTATCCAAACTGGTCGTGCTCAATATACCTCAGGCATATCCGTATGATTTAATTTGTTTAGACAAACTAATTTCCAAATCACATGATAACCTATGCCGATAGTATGTTCAGACTATCTCAGTTACGAGGATTTTGTTTTTATAGATCAATACTTTAACCAATAACGAGATCTACTATGCTTTTCTACACATTGTTATCTAGTTTTATGATATAATGGAACAAATTTAATACTGAAACAAAATGACATGTCATCTGAGTATTAGTTTTTGATACAAGCAAAAAACTTTCCACTATTCAAAACTAACAATCTCTCACTAATACTCAAAGTTATGCTCTGAAGTACAAAAACACTGTCTAACCCATTTTATTACACTGCTGTCATAATGAAAACTACAAAACTCCTTTAAGCTCACTCACATGGTTCCCTTAAGAATTTGACTCTCATGCCCTCTACATGTCTCTCAAAGACCTTAGGAGTCAATGGCTTTATGAATGGATCTGCAAGGTTATCTCCTGATACTATCTTGGCCACGGTCACGTCTCTCCTCTTTACGATCTCTCATATCGGTGGTACTTGCACTCTATATGTTTACTCGCCTTGTGGGTTTGCGGTTCCCTTGAGTTAGCAACTCCACCATTGTTAGCACAGTAAACTGTGATAGACATAGAAAACTCAGGTACCACATATATGTCCACCAGGAAGTTCCTGAACCATATAGTTTCTTTCGCTGCCTTTTATGCGACAACGTACTCAGCCTCCATGGTGGAGTCTGCCACCCATTTCTGCTTGACACTCCGCCATACTATGGCTCCACCTTCTAGAGTAAACACAATCCCAGAGGTAGACTTACTCTTGTCCATTTCACCTTGAAAGTCCGAATCTGTGTAACCCAATGGTACTAGCTCCTATGCTCTATGAACTAGGACATGATCTCTCGTCCTGCGCAAGTACTTGAGAATGCATTTTACTGCCTCCCAGTGAACCTTCCCAGGGTTACCCCGATATCTGCTAACCATGCCAACGACAAAGCAAATATCAGGCCTAGTACATAACATAACATACATGAGACTACCAACTGTAGATGCATAGGGTACCGCCTTCATGGCATCTATCTCCTCGGCAGTCTTGGGACACTGCTCGTTTAATAAATTCACTCCATGCCTGAAAGGTAGTGAACCCTTCTTGGAGTTCTGCATGTTAAAATGGACCAAAATCGTGTCTATGTATGAAGCCTGAGAGAGTGTCAGAGAACGTCTCATACGATCTCGAATAATTTGGATCCCAAGGATATGTTCAGCCTCTCCCAAGTCCTTTATATCAAACTGCCTGGATAACCATGTCTTTACGTCTGATAACACCTTCTTACTATTGCCAATCAGAAGGATGTCATCTATGTAAAGTATGAGGAACACCACTATATCACCATCTCACATGCGGTATACCCACTGCTTATCTGGACAGAGTGAATCTATAGGACTAGATAACCTCGTCAAAATGGATATTCTAAGATCTGAATACTTGCTTAAGTTATAAATGGACCTCTTGAGTCTGCATACCTTGTGCTCTTGGCCCTGAACAATGGAACCCTCTGGTTGCTGCATAAAAATAGTCTCCTTAAGACTTCCATTAAGGAAAACTGTCTTGACATCCATTTGCCAAATCTCATATTCCATATGAGTAGCTATGGCGAAGAGAATCCGGATTGACTTAAGCATAGCTACCAGGGAAAAGTTCTCCTCATAATCAATACCCTTTTTCTGAGTATACCCTTTCGCCACAAGCCTAACCTTGAAGGTCTCAACCCTCCCGTCAGATCCTTTCGTTCACTTGTAGACCCATTTGCACACAATAGGCCGAAACCCATCAGGAAGGTCTACCAGCTCCCAGACCTGATTTGAGTCCATTGAACCCATCTCAGCAATCATCACTCTCTGCCAAGAATCTGCATCTTTATCCTGAAGAGCCTCATTGTAGCTAACTGGGTTTGGTTCATGGGCACCAGGGATAAAGTCCGAAGACTCATCCAAACCCATGTACCTCTCAAGCTGTCTGACAACCCTCCCACTACGACGAGGAGTAGCCTGTGCGAGAGCATCATCTGTGATAGTGTGTGCAGTATCTTTTTGTGTGTCATCCTGTACTTGTGTATCTGGAATACTCGACTAACCCCTAAACTCTTCCAATACTACCTTGTTGCTAGCCTTGTGATCTAAAATATAGTCGTCATCGAGAAATCTGGCATTGGTGCTTACTACCACCTTCTGATCCTGAGGACTTAAAATAGACCACCTCTCGTTCCTTTGGGGTAGACTATAAAAAACATAACCTTTGATCTCACATCTAACTAACCTGCATCTTCCTCGAGCACATGTGCTGGAAAACCAAAAATCCTGAGATGTCTCAAACTAGGCTTTCGTCCAGTCCACAATTCTAGGGATGTCGTAGACACAGATTTAGATGGTACGAGATTAAGGAGATAACACGCTGTCTCTAAGGCATAACCCCAAAACAAGGTGAGAAATTCACTATAACTCATCATCAATCTAACCATATCCATAAGAGTCCTGTTCCTCCTCTCTGCTACACCATTCTGCTGGGGTGTGCCAGGTGCAAACAACTGGAACTGAATACCCTCATCTGACAAATAGGACCTAAATTCACTAGAGAGGTATTCACAACCATGATCAGATTGCAAGGTCTTGATACTCTTACCCAGATGTTTGTCTACCTCAGCCTTAAACTCTTTGAACTTACCAAAGCATTCAGACTTGTGGTGCATTAGGCATATGTATCCAAATCTAGAGTAGTCATCTATGAATGTCACGAAATACTCATAACCTCCTTTAGCCCGAACTAATATAGACCCACACAAGTCAGAATGAATCAACTCTAAAACCTCTTTGGCTCTATACCCCTTTTCCTTGAAAGGCCTCTTGGTCATTTTACCCTCAAAACAGGACTCACAACTCTGAATCCTACTAAGGTTAATGTGACCTACTCTTAGGTGCCAAAATAAGTTCGATTCAAAGGGGAAGACCCCTTTCTCTAACTATAATTCGATGGTGTGTTATTAGTTTTTGTATTTTGCACTACTGGGGAGTTTGTCTTAATTAAAACAATATTGTCAACCAATGTATCAGAACATATAAGATTCTGGTTCTTTATAAGGAAAACAGAATTATGAGAAAAAACACACTTATAACCATCCATAAGATGTATCAAAACTGAAAGTATATTCTTTCCGAAACTAGGTACATAGAGACAATCTCTCAAATGTAAAATAGAGTCTGAAAAATAAAGACATAAAACTCCCACTGCAATAACAGAAACTCTGGTAGTATCCCGAAGGTAGATCTGCAACTCTCATTCTCTAAGCAGCTGGGTCACTTAGAACCCCTGCAAAGAATTACAAACATGATCAGTGGATCCTGAACTCACACACCAAGTATCTGTGGGAATTGCCCCTAAATACGTCTCAGTAACTATGGTGAAATTACATATACCTCGAGGCTTTGGGCAGTCTTTCTTCCAATGTCTAACCTTGCCACATCTGAAGCACTTGCCTTTCAACTTGTGCTTCTTGGCAATGCCTCCCCTAGGTCAATGATCAGCTACTACTTTCTGGCCCCTCTTCCTCTTTTGCTTCCTGGCTTTGGGCCCAACAGAGGAACCTGATGGTCCAATAGTAGCCAAAGCTTGCTTCTTCTCAGCGAATAGGCCTTCAGCAAATACCAATATAGTCATGAGCTCGGGAAGTGTATATGAGAGCTTGCCAATATTGTAGTTCAACCGAAATGCTCAAAACTGGGGGGCAAGCTCTGGAAAATGATATCGACCTGGGTCTCCCCATCAATATCACCTCCCAATACCTCAATCTCATTGATGCAGCTCATCATGTCCAGTACGTGATCCCTCACTGAAAAGCCCTCAGCCATCATTGAAAGATTATCTGCTCGGGCCCGGTTAAAAATTCACTTTCATGCTACGCATTCCAGAATCAGAACTCTTAACCAGGACTAAACTCTAGTACAATCGCTATTCCAATCCTTCTTTGAAATAACATTGCGTAGGATCTTGGTTTGCACTTATCTGATTCCTCACACAACAAAATTTCTAATTAAAAACGGAAGTTTTAGAAATACCTTTTGAAGCGTAAACTCAGGTGATCGCTTGAATGACTTAAGACTAGACTCGAACGTTGTGTGGGCAACGATCTTAAGGAACCAACGATCAGTAACTCAACACAAAAAATCTTGCCGAAGAAGACCAACAAGCAGCCGCCGCCGCTGAGGCGTAAAAGAACCACGCGCCAACTGTCGCCTGAGAGGAGTTTTTCACGAGCTACCACTTTGCTCACCAAACACCACCGCCAGAATAGTGTTCCTGACCAATGCCACCACCCAGGAAGGTAAACCGCCGGGCATCATGCTTAAAACCCAACTTTGAGAAACAATTTCTCTCTCTAGGATTTTCTCTCTCTAGTTTTGTTGTCTTGAAAACTTATAATTTTGTATTGCAGAATTGCTAATCCCTTGTCTGTATATAGAGCTACAAAAGAGATCCTAAGTTGGTTTAGGATTGGTATTCCTAATGGGTTTAGGTAATTAATTAGTTTCCAAATCCAATTAGGTAACTAATCTACTACGATAATCCAAATTCAATTAGATTTCCTAATCTCTAAGCTTTCCTAATTCTAATTAAAACTTAAGACTTAATTAATTAAATAATTCTACTTTGTTAATTACTTAATTAACCCTTATGAATAATTAATTAACTAATTAATTCTACTTATTCAATTAACCCATTACAAAATTAATCGTACCATAACGGATTAATTTTGACACTACCGTCCTACACCATAATTGCTTCCGGAATAATTAAATTAATTTATTCTTTATTCTCACCACATCAAAGATTTAGTGCTCGTTAATTTATTAATTTACTGATAAATTAAATCATTAACTTCTTTAATTTCGAGATTAGTACCACTCGACCTTTTTACTATACCGGACATATGTCTGCCGGCCGGGTTTAGTATAATACACATAATGAACTCATCTTGGGAGCACCATCACCTCGGACGCACTGGTACATGGTTTCCTTTCAACAAGCAGCAGCTCACCAAGTAACTAAACACGCACACCCAACCTACCGAGACTATTGCCCAATAATGACCTCACCTATTGGTGTATCAAAGTACACTATGTCTAATCCTCATGCCCGCTCAAGTCTAGGGATTAAGAAATAGAATACTAAGAACGAATTGTCTATTAAATCACTACAAGACAAATCATTCTAAATGGTCAAGTTCAATATGCCCTGGGCATATCTATATGATTAATTAGTTTAGACAAACCAATTTTCCGAATCACATAATAACCTAAAAAGACAGCTTATCCAAACCTATCTCGGTTACGAACCTCATTTATATAATATGTCTTTTAACCAATGATGAGATCTACTGTGTCACACCAGACACCTCATCATCTAATTACATAATATAAATGGACTAAACATACACAACATATAAGCCAAAACATTAAATCGATATATTAACTGGGAAAAGTATAATACAAGCATAGCTTATGTATTCAAAACTAACAATCCTAGCATTCATGGGTTTCCTCATAGTTGACTACTTGGCTGCCCTGCCTTGATGTTCATACATCTCTCTGAGGTTGAGCATCATATCGTAGGCTGAGGTAAACAACTGATGCTGGTGCTGTAGTAAACTCGACATAGAAGCCAAGATATAGCACATGGTCATCTCATCAGCTTTCTACCACCTCGTATAAGGCTCTCGCTGCTCAGGGGTGACATCATCACTGGGCTTAGGGGGACACTTCTCGGTAAGCACGTACTTATAACCCTTGGCAGTAAGGACAATGTCCAGGTTACATTTCCAATCAATATAATTTGGATCAATGAGTTTGTTCTGATTAAGTATGATAGCTTGCAGGTTGAACGACTTATCAACAAACTGAAAAAAATAAACAGTCAAGTTTTAGTATTATTTTTCAAAAATATTGATATCCTAAAAAACAATATAATCTCCCACCGACATCTCTCACACCGGGATTAATGCAGGTCACATTAGGTGTACATCTACGCCAACCTACATACGTTCGAGAATAACCAAAGTTTATTAATTCTATTATCTGACAAACGATCTTATGATCAATGAAATTAATAGCCTATAATTTTAGTCGTACACATAAGTAGCGTAACATCTTAGGAGGAATACTACAAACGGTACACTAAGTGTTTGCCATTATATGACTTCTAAGCTTGTTACTTAGGATACTATTGTGCCTCGGTTAGTGAGAGTGACGCACCTTTCTCCAATTAAACTCGCTATAGTCATCCCTTTTATAAATTCAATCTAGTGATCTCAGGATTGAAGACTTATCCATAGGGAAGATCGCCCTTGGCCAGCACGTAGGTCAAATCCACATCACATACGAATTCGTAATGGAGGCCATGAGGATATATACAAACCCGTTCCCACTTAGATTTTTAAGTTTGAGGATTTTTTTTTTTTTACGTTTTAACATGCAATATCTTAACTATGGATATCCGCACCCATAAAACCGTTGCAGTTTTAATATGCGAATAATCTACATTAGTTAATTGCACGTTACTTTTTAAAACGGTTTGGTTTTCGCTCATGCAAAAGAAAAATGAAAACACACAATCAACGAAAAGACATAAATACAGAAAATATGTAAATAAACATTTCTTGACTATTATGGCCTTCTCTATCGTTGATTCCTTTGACACCTCATTGACACATCCCGTCATGTCGCTCCCACTCGTTATTTGGATTTCTCTCAATTCGTCCGGGTTTTCTCAGTTTTCTACGTAATTAGGAATCAGCCAAAATTACAAGAAACCAAAACCCACGAATATAAGTTACCCAAAATAACGTCTTCGTCATAATACATAAATTCCTATATACAAAGGCGTTTTCTAGGAATTTAAAGACGACAACATTAGATTAAATCCTACTACAAGATTTATCTAATCCTACACGGCTTCCAGCTCATGGTTATTACTATTACAGACATTTCCATTCAAAAACAAAATGAGTCCGGATATGTCCCGGAGTTTATGAATGAAAAATAAATCTACCATAATAGCGCGATGTAAAGTCATTTTGGGGATATGTCGAATAAAATATAATGGCGCGATGTAAAGTCATTTTCGAGCGGTAGTTCCATAATTGGTCCGTTAGTGGTACGACCGATTATGATTTGACTAATCGACAAGGTAAATTAATTAATCCGAAAGGTTTAATTAATATTTAATCGACAAAGTGAATTTAGAAATTAATTCTATTTTGAATTCATTAATTCTAAGTCGATTAAATTAAATTAACAAAGTGGATTAAATAAATTAATTTAAATGGGTCGATTGGAGTTGATTAGTCGGGAAGACTTAGCGGTCAACGAAAGTCAAATTTAAAGGCCTAACTCGAGAGCCCATTAGGTCTCCTTAGAAGCTCCATATAAATACAGCTTATTGGGCAAGAAAGAATTAGGAGACTTGGCAGCCAAGAAAAGGCTAGTGAGAGAAAGTCTAGTCTAGAGTGAGAACTTTGTCTTCCTGGTCAAGTTTTCGCTCGAAGTCGACTAGGATAGCTTTCTTCTTCGAAAAGAAACTCAGCCCATTTAATTTGGATCAGTTCTTTATTATTTAATAGGTTGGCCGCTGGATTCCGATTGGGTTTTCTTTTGGAAAAATCTGCTGTTGTGCGACAAAAACAATTCCAGCGAGCTGCTGGGTTTTCTTTTGGAAAAATCTGCTGCTGTGCGACAAAAACAATTCCAGCGAGCTGCTGGTTTCGGGGTGCTGATCCAGCGGGAATTCCACGTTGATCTCTTCCAGTTTTTGGTGGGTGATCCGTGGGGTCCGTTGTCTAGATCGTGGCTGGAACCTTCAGCTTTGCTAGGCGAAATTGGTGATGTGTTTTTAGGGAAATCGGTGGCCAGCCTTCACATGAATTATTTTGGGCAGAATTTTGAGTTTCTTGAGAAGCAAGTTTCTTGGGTTTTCTTAATTTGCCGTGGGTAACTCCGTAGATAATAGCCCACACTATTTCAGAGTTCGTATAGGAGTCATTCTTCGGATTTCTTGTGGAAATTGCGCTAAAGATTGGATTTTTCTTTTAGGCAAGGGACTTCGCTACAAAAGGTATAATCTTTAAATTCCGCTTTAATTAAAGATTTAATTTTTTGTGTCCCGATTAATAAATTAAATAAGTATAAGCCTAGATCCGTTCATGGGTAAACTAATTTGAGCCTGAGCTTGGTCGAAAGCTTCCGATTCTGGAATGCATAGCACTAAAGTGAGGTTTTCGATTTAGCCCGGGCTTGTTTAGTTTTCCTTCACAATCTCATTGATGCAACCAATCATGTCCAGTACGTGATCCCTTACTGAAGTGCCCTCAGCCATCTTAGCATTCATGAGTTTCCTCATAGCTGACTGCTTGGCTGTCCTGCCCTGATGTCCAAACATCTCCCTGAGGTTGAGCATCATATCGTAGGCTGAGGTCATCTGTTGATGCTGGTGCTGCAGTACACTCGACATGGAAGCCAAGATGTAGCACCTGGTCATCTCATCCGCCTTCTGCCACCTGGTATATGGCTCTCGCTGCTCAGGGGTGGCATCATCGCTGGGCTTAGGGAGACACTCCTCAGTAAGCACATACTTATAACCCTCAGCGGTAAGGACAATGTCCAGGTTACGTTTCCAATCAATGTAATTTGGACCGGTGAGTTTGTTTTGGTTCAGAATGACAGCTAACGGGTTGAACAACATATCAACTGAAAATAAACAAACAAGTTTCAGTATACTTTGTTGAAAATTTTGAAAAATTCTCAAAAAACAAATATAATCTTCTACCGACATCTCTCACACCGGGATTAACGCAGGTCACGATGGGTGAAAGTCTACGCCAACCCACATTCATTCGAGAAAACTGAAGTTCATTAATTTCATTATCTGACCAACGATCTTATGATCAATGAAATTAATAGTCGATAATTTTAGCCGTACATGTAGATAGCGTAACCTCAATGGGAGGGATACTATAAACAGTACACTAACTGTATGTCATTACGTGACTTCTAAGTTTTTTACTTAGGATACTAATGCGCCTCGGATGGCGAGGGTGTCGCAACTTTCTCCAATTAAACTCACTATAGTCATCCCTTTAGAAATTCATTCCGATGATATCTGTGATTGAAAACTCATCCGATAGGGAGGAAGGTCTAAGCCAGCACGCAAGTTTAACCACATCACCAATGAACCCGTAATGGAGGCCATGGGGCTATTAACCAACCCGCTCCCACTTAGATTTTTTAATTTTGATTCGCCCGGGTTTTCTCGGTTTTCTACGTAATTAGGAATCACCCAAAATTACGATTAAACCAAAACTCGTGAATGTAATTAGTTTGAGGATTTTTACGTTTTAACATGCAATATCTTAACTATGGATATTCGCACCCATAAAACCGTTGGAGTTTTAATATGCGAATAATCTACCTTAGTTAATTGCACATTACCTTTTAAAAACATTTTGGTTTGGTTTTCGTTCATGCAAAATAAAACGAAAAACACACAATCAACGAAAAGTCATAAATACGGGAAATTAAACAAATAAAATTTCCCGACTATTATGGCCTTCCCTATCGTTGATTCTTTGACGCCTAGGTGACACTTCCCGTCATGTCACTCCCACTCGTTATTTGGATTCCTCTCGACTCGCCCGGGTTTTCTCGGTTTACTACGTAATTAGGAATCACCCAAAATTACGATAAACCAAAACCCGCGAATATAAGTTACCCAAAATAACATCTTTGTCATAGTACATAAATTCCTATATACAAAAGGCGTTTTTTCTAGGAATTTAAAGACGATATGATTAGATCAAATCCTACTACAAGATTTTTCTAATCCTACACGGCTTCCAGCTTGTGGTTATTACTATTACAGAAATTTCCATTCAAAAATAAAACGAGCCCGGACATATCCCGGGGTTTATGAATGAAAATTAAATTTCTACCATAATAGCCGGGAAATCATTAACCACCTGTTTAAGCATTTTGACAAAAGTAATAATGCCAAAATAAAGTCGTGTAATAAATCAAACAAGTATAAGACTGTTAGTTTTGAATACAGAAAAGCTATGGCTTGTATCAAAAACTAATATCCACAGATGACATATCATTTTGTTTCAGTATAAATTTGTTCCTTTATATCATAGAACTAGATAACGGGGTGTGGACAGACACAGTAGATACTGTTATTGGTTAAAGTATTGATATATAAAAAGTATGCTCATAACCGAGATAGTCTGAACATACTATCGGTATAGGTTATTGTGTGGTTTGGAAATTAGTTTATCTAAACTAGTTTAAATCACTCAGATATGCCCGGGGCATATTGAGCATGACCAGTTTGGATAGAATTGACTTATACTGATCGGCTTAGTCAATTCGGTCCTAGTATTTCGTCTCTCAATCCCGAGATTGGGACGGGCGAGAGGGTTGGATATCGTGTGATTTGATTTGCCAAAGAGTGAGGTCAATTGAGGCCAATACCTCGGTACGTTGGGTATGCGGTGTTTAGCTACTTACGTGCCGTTGCTAGTCGGAGGAATCCACGTACCGGTTCGCCAGGTTGATGGTGCTCCCGAGATGAGCTCGTAAGGTTATTATACTAAACCCGGCCGGTGAACTTCATGTTCGGTATAATAAAAGGACGAGTGGTACTAATCTCGGAAACTAAGAAGTCGGTGAATTAATTTGTCAGTAAATTGATAAACCGACGAGCGCTAGATCTTTAATGTGGGGAGATAGAATAAAATATAATGGCACGATGTAAAGTCGTTTTCGAGTGGTAGTTCCATAATTGGTCCGTTAGTGGTACGACCGATTATGCATTTGACTAGTCGACAAGGTAAATTAATTAATCCAAAAGGTTTAATTAATATTTGATCGATGAAGTGAATTTAGAAATTAATTCTATTTTGAATTAATTAATTTTAAGGGTTCGATTAAATTAAATTAACAAAGTGGATTAAATAAATTAATTTAAATGGGTCGATTGGAGTTGATTAGTCGGGAAGACTTAGCGGTCAACGAAAGTCAAATTTTAAGGCCTAACTCGAGAGCCCATTAGGTCTCCTTAGAAGCTCCTTATAAATACAACTTATTGGGCAAGTAAGACATTAAGAAACTTGACACCAAAGTAAAGGGTAGAAAGAGAAAGTTTAGTCTAGAGAGAGAACTGTGTCTTCCTCGTCAAGTTTTCTCTCGAAGTCGACTAAGAGAGCTTTCTCCTTTGGAAGATTAATTCTTTAGTCTGCCCAGACTATTTTAGAAAAGCTGCCGGTTGTTTTATATTGCTAGGCTGCGCTGATCGTCTTCTCCGACTTGATCGCGCGACAGCGGGGTTTTCTAGGTGAAGAACCCAGCGGCGGCAGTCTTGATTCAGTGCCCAGAACCGGCCTGATTCCACGTCTGATCTTCCTAAAGGAGTGGTCCGTGGATTGGGTTGTCTAGATCGGGACTGAATCGATTGTTTCCAGGGAATTATTTGTCTTCAAAAGCTGGCAGCTTGCGCAACAATTTTTTTTTAGCGCAGCAGATTTTACAGAAAATTCTAGGCAGTCCGTTTTCTTCAAAAGCTGGCAGCTTGCGCAACAATTTTTTTTTTTTTAGCGCAGCAGATTTTACAGAAAATTCTGGGCAGTCCATTTTCTTCAAAAGCTGGCAGCTTGCGCAACAAATATATTTTAGCGCAGCAGATTTTACAGAAAATTCTGGGCAGTCCGTTTTTCATGTTTTTTGAGTTTCTTCCAAAGCAAGTTTTCTTGGGATTTCTAATTTGCCATGGGTAACTCCGTAGACAATAGCCCACACTATTTCGGAGTTCGTATTGGAGATATTCTTCGGATTTCTTGTGGAAGTTGCGTCAAAGAATTGGTTTTTCTTTAAGCAAGGGACTTCGCTTCAAAAGGTAGTATCTTTAAATTCCGCTTTAATTAAAGATCGAATCTTTTGTGTCCCGATTAATAAATTAAATAAGTATAAGCCTAGATCCGTTCATGGGTAAACTAATTTGAGCCTGAGCTTGGTCGAAAGCTTCCGATTCTGGAATACATTGCACGAAAGTGAGGTTTTCGATTTAGCCCGGGCTTGTTCAGTTTTCCTTCAAATTGGTATCAGAGCGTTGGTTTCGGTCGTATACTTGTTTGATTTATTACACGGCTTTATTTTGGCATTATTATTTTTGTCGAAATGCTGAAACATGTGGTTATTGATTTCCCGGCTATTATGGTAGAAATTTAATTTTCATTCATAAACCCCGGGACATGTCCGGGCTTGTTTTATTTTTTGAATGGAAATTTCTGTAATAGTAATAACCACGAGCTGGAAGCTGTGTAGGATTAGAAAAATCTTGTAGTAGGATTTGATCTAATCATGTCGTCTTTAAATTCCTAGAAAAACGCCTTTGTATATAGGAATTTATGTACTATGACGAAGACGTTATTTTGGATAACTTATATTCGCGGGTTTTGGTTTATCGTAATTTTGGGTGATTCCTAATTACGTAGTAAATCGAAAAAACCGGGCGAATCGAGAGGAATCAAAATAACGAGTGGGAGCAACACGACGGGAAATGTCACCGAGGCGTCAAAGAATCAACGATAGAGAAGGCCATAATAGTCGGGAAATTTTATTTGTTTAATTTCCCGTATTAATGTCTTTTCGTTGATTGTGTGATTTTCGTTTTATTTTGAATGAACGAAAACCAAACCAAAATTTTTTTAAAAGGTAATGTGCAATTAACTAAGGTAGATTATTCGCATATTAAAACTCCAACGGTTTTATGGGTGCGAATATCCATAGTTAAGATATTGCATGTTAAAACGTAAAAATCCTCAAACTAATTACATTCGTGGGTTTTGGTTTAATCGTAATTTTGGGTGATTCCTAATTACGTAGAAAACCGAGAAAACCCGGGCGAATCGAAATTAAAAATCTAAGTGGGAGCGGGTTGGTTAATAGCCTCATGGCCTCCATTACGGGTTCATTGGTGATGTGGTTAAACTTGCGTGCTGGCTCAGACCTTCCTCCCTATCGGATGAGTTTTCAATCACAGATATCACCGGAATGAATTTCTAAAGGGATGACTATAGTGTGTTTAATTTGAGAAAGTTGTGTCACCCTCGCCATCCGAGGTGCATTAGTATCCTAAGTAACAAACTTAGAAGTTACGTAATGGCATACACTTAGTGTACTGTTTATAGTATCCCTCCCATCGAGGTTACGTTATCTACGTGTACGGCTAAAATTATCGACTATTAATTTCATTGATCATAAGATCGTTGGTCAGATAATGAAATTAATGAACTTCTTTTCTTCTCGAACGAATGTGGGTTGGTGTAGATGTTCACCCATCGTGACCTGCGTTAATCCCGGTGTGAGAGATGTCGGTAGAAGATTATATTTGTTTTCTGAGGATTTTTCAATATTTTCGAAAAAAGTAAACTGAAAGTTGTTTGTTTATTTTTTGGTTATGATATGTCGTTCAACCCGCTAGCTGTCATTTTGAACCAAAACAAACTCACGGGTCCAAACTATATTGACTGGAAACGTAACCTGGACATTGTCCTTACCGCTGAAGGTTACAAGTACGTGTTTTCTGAGGAGTGTTCCCCTGAGTAGGGCAACCAAGCAGTCAGCTATGAGAATACTCATGAATGCTAGGATGGCCGACGACACTACAGTGAGGGATCACATGCTGGACATGATCAGTTGCATCATTGAGATCGAGGTACTGGGAGATGATATTGATGGGGAGACCCAGGTCGATATCATTCTCCAGAGCTTGCCCCCTAGTTTTGAGCAGTTTCGGTTGAACTAGAATGTGGGCAAGCTCTCATATTCACTCTCCGAGCTCATGATTGCATTGATGTCAGCTGAGGGCCTATTCGCTGAGAAGAAGCAAGCCTTTGCTACTGTTGGTCCCTCAGGTTCCTCTGCTGGGCCCAAAGCCAGGAAGCAGAAAAGGAAGAGAGGCCAGAAGGCAGGAGCTGATCATGGACCCAAGGCGGGCATTGCCAAGAAGCAGAAGCCGAAAGGCAAATACTTTAGATGTGGCAAAGCGGGACATTGGAAGAAAGACTGCCCAAAGCCTCGAGGTAAATGTAAATTTTCCCTAGTTATTGAGAAGTGATTAGCGGCGATTCCCACAGATACTTGGTGTGTGGATTCAGGAGCCACTGATCACGTTTGTAATTCTTTGCAAGGGTTCCAAGTGACCCGGCTGCTTAGAGAGGAAGAGTTGCAGGTCTACCTTGAGGATACTACCAGAGTTTCTGTTGTTGCAGTGGGAGTAGTTTTTCTTTATTTTTTAGACTCTACATGACAATAGGTTTTTAAGATATACTCCCCAGTAATGCAAAACACAGAAACTAGTAGCTCATCATCGAATCATAATAAGAGAAAAGAGTTTTTCCCTTTGAATTAGACTTTTCTTTGGCACCTGAGACTAGGTCATATCAACCTTAGTAGGATTCAAAGGTTGGTCAAGAGTGGGTCTTTGGACTTACTAGATATTGACAGCTATTCGACCTGTGAGTCCTGCTTGGAGGGTAAAATGACCAAGAGGCTTTTCAAGGCAAAGGGGTATAGGGCCACGGAGATTTTAGAGCTGATTCATTCTGACGTATGTGGGCCTATGTTAGTCCAGGCTAGAGGTGGTTATGAGTATTTCGTAATTTTCACGGATGATTACTCTAGATATGGATACATATACCTGATACGCCACAAGTCGAATGCTTTGACAAGTTCAGAGAATTCAAGGCAGAAGTGGAGAACCATCTGGGTAAGAGTATCAAGTCACTGCGGTCTGATTGCGGTAGCGAATACCTCTCTACTGAATTTAGATCCTATTTGTCAGATGAGGGTATTCAGACCCAGTTGTCTGCACCTGGCACACCCTAGTAGAATGGTGTGGCAGAGAGGAGGAACAGGACTCTTATGGAGATGGTTAGATCGATGATGAGTTACAGTGAGTTGCCTATCTCATTTTGGGGATATGCCTTAGAGACAGCATGTTTTATCCTCAACCTTGTACCATCTAAGTATGTGCCTACGACCCCAGTAGAGTTGTGGAATGGGCGAAAGCCTAATCTGAGATATCTCAGGATTTGGGGTTGTCCAGCACATGTGCTCGAGGTAGATGCAGGCAAGTTGGAGGTGAGATCCAAGGCTATGCTGTTTATAGGCTACCCCAAAGGAACGAGAGGTGGTTTATTTTATAGTCCTCAGGATCAGAAGGTGGTGGTCAGCACCAATGCCAGATTTCTTGAGGAGGACTATATTTTAGATCACAAGTAAAGCAGCAAGATAGTATTGGAAGAGCTTAGAAGTCAGTCCACTATTCCAAATGCACACGTACAGGAAGACACACCACAAGAGACTGCACACACTATCACAGATGATGCTCTTGCACAGGCTGCGCCTCGTCGTAGTGGGAGGGTTGTGAGACAGCCCGAGAGGTACATGGGTTTGGGTGAGTCTTCGGACTTTATCCCTGGCGCTCATGAACAAGACCCAGTTAACTACAATGAGGCTCTCCAGGATAAAGATGCAGATTCTTGGCAGAGAGCGATGATTGCTGAGATGGGATCTATGGACTCAAATCAAGTCTGGGAGCTGGTAGACCTTCCTGATGGGTTTAGGCCTATTGGGTGCAAATGGGTTTACAAGCGAAAGAGAGGATCTGACGAGAAGGTTGAGACCTTCAAGGCTAGGCTTGTGGCGAAGAGGTATACTCAGAAAGAAGGGATCGATTGTGAGGAGACCTTTTCCCCGGTAGCTATGCTTAAGTCAATCCAGATTCTCTTGGCCATAGCTACTCATATGGATTATGAGATTTGGCAGATGGACGTCAAGACAGCTTTCCTTAATGGAAGTCTTGAGGAGACCATCTTTATGCAGCAACCAGAGGGTTTCATTGTTAAAGGCCAAGAGCACAAGGTATGCAGGCTTAGGAGGTCCATTTATGGACTTAAGCAAGCATCCGGATCTTGGAACATTTGTTTTGATGAGGTTATCCAGTCCTATGGATTCACCCAGTCTCCGGATGAGCAGTGTGTTTATCGCAGGCGTGATGGTGATATGGTGGTGTTCCTCGTACTTTACGTAGATGACATTCTTCTTATTGGCAACAGTAAGAAGGTGCTGTCATACGTAAATGCATGGTTGTCCAGGCAATTCGATATGAAGGGTTTGGGAGAGGCTGGACATATCCTTGGGATTAAGATTATTCGAGATCGTAGGAGACGTTCTCTGACTCTCTCTCAGGCATCCTACATAGACACGATTCTGGCCCGTTTTAACATGCAGAACTCAAAGAAGGGTTCACTATCTTTCAGGCATGGAGTGCATTTGTCTAAGGAGCAGTGTTATAAGACTGCTGAGGAGATAGATGTCATGAAGGCGGTACCCTATGCTTCTGCAGTGGGTAGCCTCATGTATGCTATGTTGTGCACGAGGCCTGATATTTGCTTTGCCGTTGGCATGGTTAGCAGATATCAGAGTAACCCTGGGAAGGCTTACGGGAGGCAGTAAAATGCATTCTCAAGTACTTGCACAGGACAAGAGATTATGTTCTAGTTTATAGAGCGCAGGAGCTTGTACCATTGGGTTACACAGATTCGGACTTTCAAGGTGATTTGGACAAGAGTAAGTCTACCTCTGGGTTTGTGTTTACTCTAGGAGGTGGAGCCATAGTATGGAAGAGTGTCAAGCAGAAATGCGTGGCGGACTCTACCATGGAGGCCGAGTACGTTGCCGCTTCAGAGGCAGCGAAAGAGGCTATAACAGTGGTGCAGTTGCTAGGTCTATCACAGTTTATTGTGGTTCCTGAGTTGCCTAGGTCTATCACAGTTTATTGTGATAACAGTGGTGCAGTTGCTAACTCGAGAGAACCACGAGCCCAAAAAGTGACTAAACACATAGAGCGCAAGTACCACCTGATACGAGAGATCGTAAAGAGGGGAGACGTGACCGTGGCCAAGATAGTATCAGATGACAACCTTGCAGATCCTTTCACAAAGCCATTGACTCTAAAGGTCTTTGAGAGACATGTGGAGGGCATGGGAGTCAGATTCTTGAGGGAGCCATATTAGTAAGCTTAAAGGTGTTCTGGAGATTTCATTATGACAGCAGTGTAATAGCGGGTTGGACAGTTTTTGTACTTCTTAGTATAGCTTTGAGTATTAGTGGGAGATTGTTAGTTTTGAATACAGAAAAGCTATGGCTTGTATCAAAAACTAATATCCACAGATGACATATCATTTTGTTTAAGTATAAATTTGTTCCTTTATATCATAGAACTAGATAACGGGGTGTGGACAGACACAGTAGATACCGTTATTGGTTAAAGTATTGATATATAAAAAGTATGCTCGTAACCGAGATAGTCTGAACATACTATCGGTATAGGTTATTGTGTGGTTTGGAAATTTGTTTATCTAAACTAGTTTAAATCACACATATATGCCCGGGGCATATTGAGCATGACCAGTTTGGATAGAATTGACTTATACTGATCGGCGTAGTCAATTCGGTCCTAGTATTCCGTCTCTCAATCCCGAGATTGGGACGAGCGTGAGGGTTGGATATCGTGTGCTTTGATTTTCCAAAGAGTGAGGTCAATTGAGGCCAGTACCTCGGTAGGTTGGGTATGCGGTGTTTAGCTTCTTACGTGCCGTTGCTAGTCGGAGGAATTCACGTACCGGTTCGCCGGGTTGATGGTGCTCCCGAGATAAGCTCGTAAGGTTATTATACTAAACCCAGCTGGTGAACTTTATGTTCGGTATAATAAAAGGACGAGTGGTACTAATCTCGGAAACCAAGAAGTCGGTGAATTAATTTGTCAGTAAATTGATAAACCGACGAGCGCTATATCTTTAATGTGGGGAGATAGAATAAAATATAATGGCGCGATGTAAAGTCGTTTTCGAGCGGTAGTTCCATAATTGGTCTGTTAGTGGTACGACCGATTATTCATTTGTTTAATCGACAAGGTAAATTAATTAATCCAAAAGGTTTAATTAATATTTGATCGACGAAGTGAATTTAGAAATTAATTCTATTTTGAATTAATTAATTCTAAGGGTTCGATTAAATTAAATTAACAAAGTGGATTAAATAAATTAATTTAAATGGGTCGATTGGAGTTGATTAGTCGGGAAGACTTAGCGGTCAACGAAAGTCAAATTTTAAGGCCTAACTCGAGAGCCCATTAGGTCTCCTTAGAAGCTCCTTATAAATACAACTTATTGGGCAAGTAAGACATTAAGAAACTTGACACCCAAGTAAAGGGTAGAAAGAGAAAGTTTAGTCTAGAGAGAGAACTATGTCTTCCTCGTCAAGTTTTCTCTCGAATTCGACTAAGAGAGCTTTCTCCTTTGGAAGATTAATTCTTTTGTCTGCCCAGACTATTTTAGAAAAGCTGCCGGTTGTTTTTTATTGCTGGGCTGCGCTGATCGTCTTCTCCGACTTGATCGCGCGACAGCAGGGTTTTCTTGGTGAAGAACCCAGCGGCGGCAGTCTTGATTCAGTGCCCAGAACCGGCCTGATTCCTAAAGGAGTGATCCGTGGATTGGGTTGTCTAGATCGGGACTGAATCGATTGTTTCCGGGGAATTATTTGTCTTCAAAAGCTGGCAGCTTGCGCAACAATTTTTTTTTTTTAGTGCAGCAGATTTTACAGAAAATTCTGGGCAGTCCGTTTTCTTCAAAAGCTGGCAGCTTGCGCAACAATTTTTTTTTTTTTTTAGCGCAGCAGATTTTACAGAAAATTCTGGGCAGTCCGTTTTCTTCAAAAGCTGGCAGCTTGCGCAACAAATATTTTTTTAGCGCAACAGATTTTACAGAAAATTCTGGGCAGTCCGTTTTCTTCAAAAGCTGGCAGCGTGCGCAACAAATATATTTTAGCGCAGCAGATTTTACAGAAAATTCTGGGCAGTCCGTTTTCTTCAAAAGCTGGCAGCTTGCGCAACAAATATTTTTCAGCGCAGCAGATTTTACAGAAAATTCTGGGCAGTCCGTTTTTCATGTTTTTTGAGTTTCTTCCAAAGCAAGTTTTCTTGGGATTTCTAATTTGCCGTGGGTAACTCCGTAGACAATACCCCACACTATTTCGGAGTTCGTATTGGAGATATTCATCGGATTTCTTGTGGAAGTTGCGTGAAAGAATTGGTTTTTCTTTAAGCAAGGGACTTCGCTTCAAAAGGTAGTATCTTTAAATTCCTCTTTAATTAAAGATCGAATCTTTTGTGTCCCGATTAATAAATTAAATAAGTATAAGCCTAGATCCGTTCATGGGTAAACTAATTTGAGCCTGAGCTTGGTCGAAAGCTTCCAATTCTGGAATGCATTGCACGAAAGTGAGGTTTTCGATTTAGCCCGGGCTTGTTCAGTTTTCCTTCAATGACCGAAACCAATGCTCTGATACCAATTTGAAGGAAAACTGAACAAGCCCGGGCTAAATCGAAAACCTCACTTTCGTGCAATGCATTCCAGAATAGAAAGCTTTCGACCAAGCTCAGGTTCAAATTAGTTTACCCATGAACGGATCTAGGCTTATACTTATTTAATTTATTAATCGGGACACAAAAGATTCGATCTTTAATTAAAGAGGAATTTAAAGATACTAGCTTTTGAAGCGAAGTCCCTTGCTTAAAGAAAAACCAATTCTTTGACGCAACTTCCACAAGAAATCCGAAGAATATCTCCAATACGAACTCCGAAATAGTGTGGGCTATTTTCTACGGAGTTACCCACGGCGAATTAATCGAAATCCCAGAAAACCCACTTCGAAAAACTCAAGGACTGCTGTGTCCTTTGCCCGGATTCTTGCGCATGAAGAAAACCCCAGCCGCTGGACAAAACCTCAACACCACCCGACTAAAAACCCTCTACCAGTCACGATCTGTACCACCATCATCATGGATCACCTAGCCCAGCAAGAGATCAACACAATGATGGCAGGATCAGCACACCGGAAGGGACAAGAAGTCGCCAGAAACAGCAAACTGCACTCGCGCAGTTTTCCTCAGCAGCCGCGGGTTTCCTTCAACAGCGAAGCAGCGAGAGGACTGAATAAATTCGATGATCTGCTCTCTCAATCAACGGGCTGAGCATCTATTTCGAAGAAGAAAGTTTCCTATTCGACTTCGAGAGAAAACTTGGCGAGGAAGACAAAGTTCTCTCTCTATAATAGGCTTTCTCTTATTAGCCCCTTTTCTTGGCTATCAAGTTTTCTTATTCAATTTCTTGCCCAATAAGTTGTATTTATAAGGAGCTTCTAAGGAGACCTAATGGGCTCTCGAGTTAGGCCTTAAAATTTGACTTTCGTTGACTGCTAAGTCTTCCCGACTAATCAACTCCAATCGACCCATTTAAATTAATTTATTTAATCCACTTTGTTAATTTAATTTAATCGAACCCTTAGAATTAATTAATTCAAAATCGAATTAATTTCTAAATTCACTTTGTCAATTAAATATTATTTAAACCTTTTGGATTAATTAATTTACCTTGTCGATTAGTCAAATGCATAATCGGTCGTACCACTAACGGACCAATTATGGAACTACCGTTCGAAAACGACTTTACATCGTGCCATTATATTTTATTCTATCTCCCCACATTAAAGATCTAGCGCTCGTTGGTTTATTAATTTACTGACAAATTAATTCACCGACTTCTTGGTTTTCAAGATTAGTACCACTCGTCTTTTTATTATACCAAACATAAAGTTCACCGGCCGGGTTTAGTATAATAACCTTACGAGCTCATCTCGGGAGCACCATCAACCCGGCGAACCGGTACGTGGATTCCTCCGACTAGCAACGGCACGTAAGAAGCTAAACACCGCACACCCAACCTACCGAGGTATTGGCCTCAGTTGACCTCACTCTTTGGCAAATCAAAGCACACGATATCCAACCTTCACGCCCGTCCCAATCTCGGGATTGAGAGACGGAATACTAGGACCGAATTGACTACGCCGATTAGTATAAGTCAATTCTATCTAAACTGGTCGTGCTCAATATGCTCCGGGCATATCTGTGTGATTTAAACTAGTTTAGATAAACTAATTTCCAAACCACACAATAACCTATACCAATAGTATGTTTAGACTATCTCGGTTACTAGCATACTTTTTATATATTAGTACTTTAACCAATAACGGTATCTACTGTGTCTGTCCACACCCCGTTATCTAGTTCTATGATATAAAGGAACAAATTTATACTGAAACAAAGTGATATGTCAACTGTGGATATTAGTTTTTGATACAAGCCATAGCTTTTCTGTATTCAAAACTAACAGGGAGGTGGCGCAGGCTTTTTCTGAAGACTGCTATTCTTTCCCTATGACCAACTGCTGTTGGAAGACTGCTTCTCGCTACTTGATTCGCCACCTTCCTTTAGGTGCTTTTTGATCGACATAACTTATTGAAAACAATCCTCTAAATCGGTGTAACCTTTGAGCTCTATCCTCTGACTGATATTTTTGCTAAGGCCACCAAGAAGCCTTGCAATTGCTGCATCATCATCCACATAGATTTCTTCTCTATAATCGAAGGATTCGAGTTCACTGTAATACTCTGCTACAGTTCGCGATCCTTGCCTGCAACTATACAACTTTCAGTCAATGTCATGAATAAAAGATGAAAGAATAAACTCACTGAGCATGAGTTTCTTAAGCTATTCACAGCTTGCAACAGGAGGGCGCTCTGTGCGTCGCTCTTCTCATACAAATGTAGCCCACCATATTGCTGCATAATGCTTCAATTTGGTGGGGGCTGGCCAGACTTTTTGATTCTCTGTGAAATAATTCGCGTTGAATATCTGTTCAATATGAAATTGTCATTCCAGATAGGCTTCAGAATCATACTTTCCTACAAATTCAGGAATCTCAAATTTAATGTTATCTTGAATTCAAAAATTAGAATAAACAAGTGCTCTGTGACACTCTGAATGTGCTATCAATTCGTCAGAATCATAGTTGAGATTTGGAAAGACTTGAGGGTTCCTATCAAGTATGGGACCTTGATTAGGCCTTTCATGGCGTGGTGATCCAAGAAACTGGTTAACTGGTCCTTCCCTACTATTGGCCTCTAGATTTCCAATACACTGGTTTATCTTTGTTAACTGCATCTGTAAACCTACTAGAGAAGCTGATATGATCTCAAGATCACCTCATCGTTCATAACCTACCGTAACAAGTTGTGTTCAAGCTCAAGACATGAAGTGCATAAATCAAGTACAACTTGTACACATTTGGGATCCAAGATCAAGAGCTAAAGTGAATAAGGCAATTGAACCACTAAGCACAGTGGTTCTTATGTTCAAAGATAAGCCATCATCAAGAGAAGTCATTGTGCTAAGTAAATTCGAATGAGGCCTTCTTAAATTTAATTTTAAGTCAAAGACAATTAAAATTTAAAGTGTTTTAATTATTGAGTCTTTGTACTTGTTTAGGGGTTTTTGTAAATCCTTTTAAGGATGAGTTTTTCCCTTAAACAAGTCCAATAAAGTCCATGAGGCCCAATGAGGGTCGAATTTTGGCCAACAAGAGTTCTAGAAGGTCCATAAGAAGATTACTTGTACAAGAAGACAACAAGAAGCCAAGGGTGACCCCTATACCTTGAGTTCGACTGACTGCCCCCCTCAGCTCCCGGGTTTTGGTAGTTTTTTATTTTTGCTGATTAAAGTTAAATAAGGTTTGTTCTTTTAAAAGTTTAGAAAGAATAAATCTCAGCAAGAATCTTAGAGAATTTTTGTTTAATTAGATTTAGAATAAGGAAACAAGTCTAATTCTCTTACAAATTGTAAAAGAAAAAAGACTTGTGCCTTAAGAAAGGAAATTCTTGTTCCACAAAGATTCCCTTTTCTTTCTATGTAGTTTGGCCGCCCCTATGCATCAATAAATAAAGGGTTGTGCCTTCAATTTTCTCATTGCATTGTTGAAGATTAAAACTAATTTTGTTGAGAGCTCATGATAGCCTGAAATTTAAGATTTGATATTCTCTGTGCATTCACCGGATTTATCAACAATACGTGGTTGTTATTGTTGTGGATCCATTCTATCCGTCTTACAACCAATATTCCACTTGTTTGTAAGATAGTGAATTTCACTTAACTCCTAGATCGGGGCAATCTTATACTTGAATTTCTTCTAACGAAGAAATCCTTTCCGGGATACCTTTTGTGGAGAGAGACGTATATTAGAAGCTACAATCTGCTCTATAGAGATTGGCTGCCTAGGTTCTGCAACTACTTGATCAACTAGATCTTCTCGGGTGTTCTTGGTGGGATGAACCATCTTGCAAAATAAGGTAAATCACATAGAAAATAAAACCAAGTAAAACCAGAAACAAAATACTCAAAACAAACTAAAAAAGAAAACAAACAAAACAAGAGAAAAAGAAAAACAAAAGAAAGAAGGGAAAAGAAAACAAACACAATTGAGTGCAATGCATTGAGTGGCTGCGTCGAGGCTGGGAGGTGATAGCAATGTCATGGTGTGGTCGCGATCTTGTTTTGGCAATGAACGACAACAAAATTAGTTTTTACAACCTTTTCTCACCGACAACCTATTCATACGAGAAGGGGTTGACTCGATGGGTTTTATTTTCACAAGACTCAACAACATAACTCAAAAGACACAAAAATCAAACTAGAAATTAAATGACTAGTCTAACAAAACTGTAAAAATCCAAAACAAACAAAGGTGACAACAAAAGTAACTATATAATATAGATGCTTATTAAGTCACACAAAAGCAAAACAAAACAAAAATAGCAGCTACTCTCTCAAGTCAAATTGTGATCCCTGTAGAACACGAGCTTAACTACCGAGGAGAGGAAAGAATTTATACACACACCGGGCAATATAAATTTTACCTCCCTTTTTCAAGGTGTGATCACTCCTATCTCTGAATTCCGTTTGCTTCCCTACTAACTTTAGAACAACTTGTTAACTATTTTTAACCTCATCTTGTATTTTTCTTACTCAACCAGACTTTTGCAGAAGAGCTACATTTTTTCACAAGTTTTGTCAAAGCTTAAAGGATGGCTCTTTGGCTGTTGCCTTTTCTCACTATGTTTAGACTTTTTTCGGGAGTTTAGATATTGTATCTATCTGCGATGAGGAATTTCTAACGCAAGTGCACAACAAGAGGGTAAGGTTATCGAGCTTCTAAAAGATTATCTGCCCGAGCCCCGTCAAAAATTTACTTCCGTTCATTGCATTGCAGAATCGAAACTCTTGACCAGACCAAAACACTAGCACAATTACTATTCTAATCATTGATTGAAACACCATTGCAAAGGATCTTAGCTTCCACTTATTCGATTTGTCACACAATAATAAAATTCTTAATTAAAGCGAAAGTTTGAAAATTACCTATTGAAGCTTGTACTCAGGTGATCTCTTGTATGACTCCAATGAACCAATTGATCAGCAACAACACACAAAACATGCTCGCTGGAAAACACGCGAACCCGCAGCCGCCCTGCGCATACTTTCACGCGCTGCCGCCGACCACACCCGTCACTCCTTGGAATTCCATGCATCACCGTCAGACAAGGTCACCGACTGTCACTGCTATGTCAGAAAATGAGGTGCCGCTATTTAGGAATAAATCCAACTTTTAGGGAGAAGTCTTTTGATTTCTCTCTCTAGTTTCAAGAATTGTGGAACTTGTGAATTGTGTATTGTGTATTGCCAATCTCTTGTCTATTTATAGAGTTATAAGAGAGACCCCAAGTTGGTTTAGGATTGACCTTCCTATAGGGTTTTGGTTTCTTAATTAGTTTTCAAATCAAATTAGTAACCAAATCTAATTAGATTACAAATCCAAATAGATTTCCTGATATCTTGAATTTTATAATTCTAATTGAACTTTAAGACTTAATTAATTAATTAAATAATTATACTTTGTTAATTTACTAATTAACCCTTAGAAATAATTAATTAAATAATTATTTCTACTTTATCAATTAACCCAATACATAATTAATCATACCACTAAAGGATTATTTGTGGCACTACCATCCTACACTATAATTGCTTCCGGGACAACTAAATTAATTATTCTTTAATCTTCCCACATCAAAGATATAGTGGTCGTTAATTTATTAATTTACTAATAAATTAATTAGTTAACTTCTTTAATTCCGAGACTAGTACCACTAAACCTTTTTACTATACTGGACATAAGTCCACCGACCGGGTTTAGTAATAAACATAACGAGCTCATGTTGGGAGCACTATCACCACGGACGCACCGATACATGGTTTCTTTTCGACAAGTAATAGCACACAAAGCAATCAAACACGCGCACCCAATCTACCGAGACTATTGGCCTCAAATGACCTCACTCTTTGGTGGATTAAAGTACACTATGTCTAATCCTCATGCTTGCTCAAGTGTAGGGATTTAGAGATAGAATACTAGGATCGTATAGTCTATTAAATTAGTATAAGACAATTCAATCCAAAAAGGTCACGCTCAATATACGCCGGACATATCTATATGATTCAATTAGTTTAGACAAACGAATTTCAAAATCACATAATAACTTAAACCGACAGTGTGTCCAAAACTATCACAGTTATGAACCTCGTTTATATATTATGTTTTTTAACCAATGATAAAAACTACCGTGTCACACTAGACACGTCATCATCCAATCACATAATGTAAATGGACTATGTAAAACATAAAAGCAATTTAACTAAAACGTTTAATCGATCTATAAACAGAGAAATAGTTTTAATACAAGCAAAGCTTTAGTATTCAAAACCAACAGCTTCAAGTATTCTCAAGAAAACCACAACTCAACCTTAAAAAAACACCCACTAACATTAGAGTTGTAAAACTTCATGCTCCTCGTGCACCGATTTGTGAAAATACGTTTTCACTTCTATAAGTTCCGAACTTGTACTACCTGTCAAAAAAATCCAAATATAGATCAAATAGAACAAAAACAATTTTGAAACTAGTAAGAAAACAACACAATTTTTGAAACCCACAAAACTCACACAGGGGTATTTTGGGTAAATTTTGGCAAGTTTCGAAGGATTTTTTTAGGGGTCAAAAACATGTTTCCTACCACTAGAAGTCGACACTATCACACAATAAACCTAAAGAGGAACTTGTAGACTGAAACAAAACAAAAATCACATAAAAAGACTTAAAAACGAAGAAATGCCTTGTTCTCTAAGGGGGTCTCAGGCACTGATTTTGACACGGATATTTGGACTGAAAATCGGACTGATTTTCAGGGACATTGAATTCGAAAAGACTCTAAGATATTTGGATAAAAAATTGGGCAAATTTTCTATCCAATGACAACACAAAAACTCAAAAAATAGAAAGTAGAATAGACCAAAACAACCTTACCTATCTGACTGGTAATCTTGTTTGGAATACAAGTCAATGATAAAAGCGAAACTGTCAGGTTGATCTGCTTCTCGATAAGACCCTAAGTGTTTCCCGATCTTTTGAAATATTCTCTCCTACTATCTTCCAAGCATGAATTGAAGCGGTAGAATCGCTTAACACAAGAAAATGCACTCTTATTTAGACCTCTTTGTGTGAAAACAATTCAGAGGATGGGTGATGGTTTATGATTGATTTAGTCAACGCATGACAAGGCTTAATAGTTCAACCTAAACTATTGAAACCAACAAATGTTTTGTGGCTTCCTCCAAAAACAACACACTCTTTTGATCTCGCAAGATCAAGATGAGTCGCAACTCAAAGGGGGAGAATTCGAAAATTCAAGGCAAATATCAAAACAAGTCAATTATTAAAATCTTGTAGGGTGGCCTATTTATAGGAAATTATAGGAATCCTCTTCCTTTTCTAAAAAGTAATCTCAAATCCTAGTGACTTAGAGATTAAGAAAACAAATCCTATTGTAACTCTAATGGCTAAGGAAATTCGACCAAGAGAGACAGATAAAAGACAATAGAAAAGTCATAATCAGAAAGAAAAACTCCATCTATACTAGTTGAATTATAATAGACTTACAAAATGTTCTAGTTTAAGGAAATGTAAAACATAAACCTAATAGGAAGAGTTTTCCAAGTATCAGTTGGGTGTAGGGAATGGTTGGGCTTTAGAATAAGCCTTTTAATCCCTTCATTCGAACTCACCCTTTAGAAAGGGGCTTCAATCCTCATCTATTCCATATACAAGTCCATTATCAAATAATCTTGAGACGTTAATGGGCTTAGGCCTCCATGTTGGTAGATGGGCTTGGGCCTATTGGGCTTTAGACTTGATCTTGAACTTTGAAACTGGACTCGATCCAATCATCTTCTACGCTCTCGATCTAGTAACTGGTCCAATGTACTCATCTTGTGGATAATGTTTGAAAACATTGAGATCCACATGCACTCGTTTAAAGGGACCGTGCACCACTTTTTCTCGCTCCTTAGGGAAATTATGCGCCAAGTCTTTTAGAGTAGCGAAAGAATTTGATTTGATTGCTGGTTATTCTTCTGATGAAGAGTCTACCGCCATGATGTTCACATTATTCAACCAAGGTTTCATCCAAAGACCGTGATGATGAGATAGAGTCCACAGAGTTCAATTCGGTGCAATTTTTTCGAAGAAGTTGGGGAATCGGTCGATCAACCAGCCCCTGAGTCTGTTGCACCTAGTAGCTCCAGAAAATTCAATTGGTCAGACTCAATGATGTATTCATAACAAGGTTCTAGTAGTCATGTTAGCGTGTGTTCATTGGCACTCAAATCTGTACCAGAGGATTCGAAATTCAATTGAAAGGGACCAATAGATCATATGCCATTTGATTGCATGAGTACACCAAAGAGGGATACATTATTTACTCCTACTGATGCGAATTTGGTTATGCATTTAACGAATTTAGATTATTTTCTTGTGGAAATTTCTCACAAACTCTAAGACCTCTTGTTTAGAGAATATTGGCAATGAGAAGAACACCTCCAACAAATCGTCAAACAAGGAATCCTCGAAGAATGAAAGAATTCGTCTGAGAACAATACCTTTCTAATGTTGAATTCAATAAACAATTGTATAGAAAACCAAGAACTTTTGAATCATAACAGAATATTTAGTGATGATCCAAACCCCCAATCTAATCTAGTGAACCCAACAATGATAGATGTATCAAATCTAACACCTTTGAATTACAATGGAATAGAAAGAAGAATTAAAAGCGCCACATTCAAATAGATGAAGATTTGAATGATAAGTTGTTAGTTATATAAGGAAAACTTACAAAACCCAATCTAGTTTAAGACTAGTACTTAAGGAAACTACTAAACTAGTTTATAACTCAAAATAATCTTCCTTTTATTGAAAATACTTAGCTCCTTTTATAGGAAAAAAAAAAGGACCTTACACAATAATAGTAAATTACAAAATAAAGCCTTAGACTTATAATATTCGTATAAACTAGTCCCTAACTTGACTTCTTGACTAAGACGAATATACATGATAGCCATGAAATTATTATGAATAAATCACAAAGAAAATTCTTTGAAAAGTTTGTTGAAACATTGCTTCTCTTAAAATGAAAGGTTATGTCTTCTTGAAGTTAAAATGCTATAAAATGTGTCTCTTTGAGCTTTGTGCACGAAATTAAAGATGTTGAACTCTTATCTTGAAGATTGATGCACCTAGAGAACTTGAAAAGCCTTTTGACTAATCATTGAGTTTTCATGACTTGGCAGCCACCTTTACACGAATTCTTGCTGAATTTTTGACCTCCATTTAAGTCCACTGAGTGTGTAGTGAAGGAAACAGAACAAGCTTGGGCTAAATCGAAAATCTCACATTCGTGCAATGCATTCCAGAATCGGAGACTTTGACTCTGCTCAGGCTCAAATTCATCCCCCCTGAACGGATCTAGGCTTATACTAGTTAAATTTATTAAAAAGATGCTCAAATATTAAATCTTTAATTTAAAGAGGAAGTCTTAAAGATTATACATTTGAAGCGTGTCCCTAGCAATAAGAAAACCAAAGCTGAAAATCCTGTTGTTTATCGTCGGGATGAATCACGAGAGAATCCCGATAACAACTCTGGCTCTACCTCGAAATCACATGGGCGACTATCCAAAAGGTAGCTAAGACACTAAGGAAGATATCCATATGAGACTCACTTCGAAAAACTCGTCAGATCCTCAGCAGATCGTTGCCCGAAGATTGCTGCGCTTATTTACCGCCTACTACCTATTTGCCGCCTGACTGTGAAATCCACTCAAAATCCCGAGGATAACTCCAAACAACCTCGAACTTGGGTGGGCAAGTTTCTACGAATTGGATAAACGCACGGGAGAAAAAATCCAAAGAAACCCACTTCAAGAAACTCACTGATCTGAAAAACAGATCTTGCCTGGGAAACTGATTCTAATCGAAAAACCCACACCGCCTCAATAAAACTTTGTGGGTAAGCTATTTGCTCATATATCTAGACTTGGGCAAAACAAAAGGAACAACCCAAAGGACCAACACAACAAATAAACAAAGCCCACTATGAAAATGCACCAAAACGGTGCTGAAAAATCCAAAAAACGCAGGCGGCACTAACTGCCCTGAAAAAGAGTGGCGAACGGACTTCTCAAGCGGCGTTTGAACTTCCAGGCAGTGGTCTTGGGTTTCTAGAATCATGGGCTAAGTTTCTCAAACAAGAAAGATCGCAAACCAACTTCAAAAAAGAATTCTCTATAAGAAAGAAAGAATTCTCTCTCTAGGCTTGTCTTTCTCACTCTAAGGCATTTGCCCATAAGGTTTCTAATGTCTTCAAATGTTCCTAACATTAGCTATTTATAGGGAGCTCCTTGGGAGACCTAGTGGGCTTTTGAGTTGGGCCTTAGTGTTTGGCTTTCGTTTACACCTTAGTCTTCCCTAGACTAATCAACTCCAATAGATCCTTTTGGATTAATTTATTAACCCACTTTGTTAATATAATTTAATCAAAATCTTAGGATTAATTAATTCAATACGAATTAATTTCTTAATCCACTTAGTTAATTAAATATTAATTAAACCTTTAGGATTAATTAATTCACTTTGTCGATTAGTCATATGCACAATTAGTCGTACCACTAAAGGACCAATTATGGAACTACCGCTCAAAAATGACTTTACATCACGCTCACTTTATTATTCTTCTATCTGCCCACATCAAAGAACTAGTGCTCATCGGTTCATCAATTTACTGACAAATTAATTCACTGACTTCTTGGTATCTGAGATTAGTACCACTCAACTTTCTTATTATACCAGACATAAAGTTGATCGGCCGGTGTATAATAAACCTTACGAGCTCATCTTGGGAACACCGTCAACCCGGTGAACCGGTACGTGGATTCCTCTGACTAGCTATAGAATACAAGAAGCTAAACACCGCATACCCAACTTACCGAGATTTAGACCTCAATTGACCGCACCCTTTGGCAAATCAAAGCATACGATATCTAACTCTCATAACCATCTCAATCTCGGGATTAAGAGATTATAATACTATGACCGAATTAACTATGCCGATCAGTACAACTTAATTCTATCCAAACTGGTCGTGCTCAATAGGCCTCAGGCATATCCGTATGATTTAATTAGTCTAGATAAACTAATTTCCAAATCACACGATAAAGTACACCGATAGTATGTTTAGACTATCTCAGTTACGAGGATTCTTTTTATATATCAATACTTTAACCAATAACGAGATCGACTGTGTCTTTCAACACCTCGTTATCTAGTTCTATGATGTAATGAAACAAATTTAATACTGAAACAAAATGATATGTCAAATGTGGATATTAGTTTTTCATACAAGCCTCAGTATTCAAAACTAACATGTAGAGTATTCTAGAAAGTTCCCCCAAGAGTTGGGCTTAATTTGGGCCAAAAACAACTCAAACTCAATGAATAACTTAAGCAAATTGTGGGCTGGCTAGTGGCTAAAAATAAGGCACCCTTTTATACAATCTTTTGTGTTGTTTTCAAGAGTATATTGAATCACTTAAATCCTTAATTAGATGTATGATCCAAAGTCCCAATATAGGAGAAATTTTTGGGCTGATTTGGGTTCAACTCCACTCCCTCATTGTCATGGACTTTATGTGGACAAAGAAAAACAAGGCTTGCTTCATCATAGGCCCAAACATTCTTCAATTGGACTTGGTGGAATGGAATTTTCTTTGATAATCATGGCTTGATTAACAGTGGCTTCATCAAGCTCTCTAACTTCTTTCATGCTAGAGCTAGGATTCCATCACCTACTTTTGCTTTGTTTAAAAGCGTTTGTGACTTTCAATTTCAATTGTTAGGAGTAGGAATGAAAAGTTTGTTGTTACATGACACATGCACTATAGATAGATTTAGCGCGAGACTTAAAGAGACCATGGTAAGTTATCATGATAGTGCCTTAAATTTGTTCACTAATATGGTTGAATTTTATTGTTACAGGGACATTAACCATGTGAAGAAACTAGCAAGGAATCATATGCCAGATACTAAGATTAGCGTACCTCAAGCTAGTGCGAGAAGATTGCTGCTTCAAGATGCTCATGGTGGAGGAGTCAAAGGACATCAACATAAAGACATGATTCTTAAAACTCTTCAAGATTATTTTTTTTAGCCAACATTGAAATAAGAAGTGGAAATCATGTTCCGAAATTCCTTTACATTTAAGAAAGAGGAAATTGCATGTGCTAGCCAAAGATTAGACATGGCCAAAATTGGTGAAGTGTCTGAGTAAAATATAGACACCATGTTGAGTGACCAAGTGTCAAGCAAAAGATGTTAAAACTCAACAACATCACAAGAGTCAGTACCCCCTAGTGGTATCAAGAAAGAGATCAAGGATCGCAAAGAAGACAAGAGAGGTGATAAGAGAATTTGTGTGCATTTTCCTTTTGCTAACCTACCTCCTATTGTGTACAATTAATATTGGGAATTAAGGACAATTCCTTTTCAAGGGGGAGGGGATGATATGATTGAAGGAAAACTGAACAAGCCCGGGCTAAATCGAAAACCTCACTTTCATGCAATGCATTCCAGAATCGGAAGCTTTCGACCAAGCTCAGGCTCAAATTAGTTTACCCATGAACGGATCTTAGCTTATACTTATTTAATTTATTAATAGGACACAAAAGATTCAATCTTTAATAAAAGTAGAATTTAAAGATTCTACCTTTTGTAGCGAAGTCCCTTGCCTAAAGAAAAAATCCAATCTTTGTTGCGATTCCAATAGAAATCCAAAGAATTACTCCGATCCAAACTCCAAAATAGTGTGGGCTATTATCTACGGAGTTACCCACGAAAAAATATAGAAATCCAAAGGAAACCCACATTGAAAAACTCAAGAACTGTCGAAACAGTTCTTGCCCAGAGACTTGCGCAACAAGAAACCGCCGGCCGCCTGCTGCCGTTCGGATTTCAACCGATCAGCAGCCCTCTTCCCGGCCACTATCTGTACGACTGCCCCCATGGATCACCAACCGGAGAAGAGATATACGTGAGGAACAGCCGGATCAGCACCCCGGGATGAAGAACTGCCGCTAGAAATCCGTCCACACTGCCGCGCGAAAAATTGGTACGGGCAATAAAATATAACCGGCGGCGGTCGGCTATTTCCAAAGAGAAAATGACGTGCGACTTCTCCAAATTTGATGGGCTGAGTTTCTTTTCAAAGAAAAAAGTTTCCTAGTTGACTTCAAGAGAAAACTTGACGAGGAAGACAAAGTTCTCTCACTAGACAAGACTTTCTTACACTAGCCTTTTCTTGGCTATCAAGTTTCCTTAATGTCTTTCTTGCCTAACAAGGTTATTTATAAGAAGCTTCGAAGGAGACCTAATGGGCTCTCGAGTTAGGCCTTTTAATTTGACTTTCATTGACCGCTAAGTCTTTCCCGACTAGTCAACTCCAATCGACCCATTTGAATTAATTTATTAAACCCACTTTGTTAATTTCATTTAATCGAACCCTTAGAATTAATTAATTCAAATATAATTAATTTCTTAATTCACTTTGTCGGTTAAAAATTAATTAAACCTTTAGGATTAATTAATTCAACTTGTCGATTAGTCAAATGCATAATTAGTCGTACCACTAACGGACAAATTATGGAACTACCGCTCGAAAATGACTTAACATATCGGCATTATATTTTATTCTATCTCTCCACATTAAAGATCTAGCACTCGTCGGTTTATCAATTTACTGACAAATTAATTCACCGACTACTTGATTTCTGAGAATAGTACCACTCGTCCTTTTATTATACCGAACATAAAGTTCACCGGTCGGGTTTAGTATAATAGACCTTACGAGCTCATCTCGGGAGCACCATCAACCCGACGAACCGGTACGTGGATTCCTCCGACTAGCAACGACACGTAAGAAGCTAAACACTGCATACCCTACCTACCAAGTTATAGGCCTCAATTGACCGCACTCTTTGGCAAATCAAAGCATAAGATATCCAACCCTCTCGCCCGTCCCAATCTAGAGACTGAGAGACGAAATACTAGGACCGAATTGACTACGCCAATCAGTATAAGTCAATTCTATCCAAACTGGTCATGCTCAATATGCCCTGGGCATATCCGTGTGATTTAAACTAGTTTAGATAAACTAATTTCCAAACCACACGATAACCTATACCGATAGTATATTCAGACTATCTCGGTTACGAGCATACTTTTAATATATCAATACTTTAACCAATAATGGTATCTACCGTTTCTTTCCACACTCTGTTATCTAGTTCTATGATATAAACGAACAAATTTATACCGAAACAAAATGATATGTCAACTGTGGATATTAGTTTTTGATAAACACACTGCTCATCCGAACACTGAGTGAATCCATAGGACTGGATAACCTCGTCAAAATGGATGTTCTAAGATCTGGATGCTTGCTTAAGTCCAAAAATGGACCTCCTAAGCCTGCATACCTTGTGCTCTTGGCCCTTAACAATGAAGCCCTCTGGTTGCTGCATAAAGATGGTCTCCTCAAGACTTCCATTAAGGAAAGCTGTCTTGACGTCCATCTGCCAAATCTCATAATCCATATGAGCAGCTATGGCCAAGAGAATTCGGATTGACTTAAGCATAGCTACCGGGAAAAGGGTCTCCTCATAATCGATCCCTTCTTTCTGAGTATACCCCTTCGCCACAAACTTAGCCTTGAAGGTCTCAACCCTCCCTTCAGATCCTCTCTTTCGCTTGTAAACCCATTTACACCCAATAGGCCTAAACCTATCGGGAAGGTCTACTAGCTCCCATACTTGATTTGAGTCCATAGAACCCATCTCCGCAATCATCGCTCTCTGCGAAGAATCTGCATCTTTATCCTGTAGAGCCTCATTGTAGTTAACTGGGTCCGGTTCATGAGCACCAGGGATAAAGTCAGAAGACTCACCCAAACCCATGTACCTCTCGGGCTGTCTCACAACCCTCCCACTACTACGAGGCGCAGCCTGTGCAAGAGCATCATCTGTGATAGTGTGTGCAGTCTCTTGTGGTGTATCTTCCTGTACTTGTGCATCTGGAATAATGGACTGACTTCTAAGCTCTTCCAATACTACCTTGCTGCTCGACTTGTGATCTAAAATATAGTCCTCCTCAAGAAATCTGGCATTGGTGCTGATCGCCACCTTCTGATCCTGAGGACTATAAAATAAACCACCTCTCGTTCCTTTGGGGTAGCCTATAAATAACATAGCCTTGGATCTCGCCTCTAACTTGCCTCTATCTGCCTCGAGCACATGTTCTGGACAATCCCATATTCTGAGATGTCTCAGACTAGACTTTCGCCCATTCCACAACTCTGATGGGGTCGAAGGCACAGACTTAGATGGCACAAGGTTGAGGATAAAACATGTTGTCTCTAAGGCATAACCCCAAAACGAGATAGGCAACTCACTGTAACTCATCATCGATCTAACCATCTCCACAAGAGTCTTGTTCCTCCTCTCTGCTACACCATTCTGTTGAGGTGTGCCAGGTGCAGACAACTGGGTCTGAAAACCCTCATCTGACAAATAGGATCTAAATTCACTAGAGAGGTATTCGCCACCACGATCAGATCACAAGGCCTTGATACCCTTGCCTAAAGAAAAAATCCAATCTTTGTTGCGATTCCAATAGAAATCCGAAGACTTACTCCAATCCATACTCCGAAATAGTGTGGGCTATTATCTACGGAGTTACCTACGGCAAAATATAGAAATCCAAAGGAAACCCACTTTGAAAAACTCAAGAACTGTCGAAACAGTTCTTGCCCAGAGACTTGCACAACAAGAAATCGCCGGCCGCCTGCTGCCGTTAGGATTTCAATCGATCAGTAGCCCTCTTCCCAACCACGATCTGTACAACTGCCCCTATGGATCACCAACCGGAGAAGAGATCTACGTGAGGAACAGCTAGATCGGCACTCCGGGATGAAGAACTGCTGCTAGAAATCTATGCACACTGCCGCGCAAAAAACTACTGCGGGCGATAAAATATAACAGGCGGCGATCGACTGTTTACAAAGAGAAAATGACGTGCGACTTCTCCAAATTTGATGGGCTGAGTTTCTTTTCAAAGAAGAAAGTTTCCTAGTCGACTTCGAGAGAAAACTTGACGAGGAAAACAAAGTTCTCTCACTAGACTAGACTTTCTAACACTAGCCTTTTCTTGGCTATCAAGTTTCCTTAATGTCTTTCTTGCCTAACAAGGATATTTATAAGGAGCTTCTAAGGAGATCTAATGGGCTCTCGAGTTAGGCCTTTTAATTTGACTTTCGTTGACCGCTAAGTCTTTCCCGACTAGTCAACTCCAATCGACCCATTTGAATTAATTTATTAAACCCACTTTGTTAATTTAATTTAATCGAACCCTTAGAATTAATTAATTCAAATAGAATTAATTTCATAATTCAATTTGTCGATTAAATATTAATTAAACCTTTAGGATTAATTAATTCACCTTGTCGATTAGTTAAATGCATAATTAGTCGTACCACTAACGGACCAATTATGGAACTACCGCTCGAAAACGACTTTACATCGCGCCATTATATTTTATTCTATCTCCCCACATTAAAGATCTAGCGCTCATCGGTTTATCAATTTACTGACAAATTAATTCATCGACTTCTTGATTTCCGAGATTAGTACCACTCGTCCTTTTATTATACCGAACATAAAATTCACCGACTGAGTTTAGTATAATAGACCTTACGAGCTCACTCGGGAGCACCATCAACCCGGCAAACCGGTACGTGGATTCCTCTGACTAGCAACGACACGTAAGAAGCTAAACACCGCATACCCAACCTACCGAGTTATAGGCCTCGGGCATATACGCCGATCAGTATAAGTCAATTCTATCGAAACTGGTCGTGCTCAATATGGCCCGGGCATATCCGTGTGATATAAACTAGTTTAGATAAACTAATTTCCAAACCACACGATAACCTATACCGATAGTTTGTTTAGACTATCTCGGTTACGAGCATACTTTTAATATATCAATACTTGAACCAATAACGGTATCTACTGTGTCTTTCCACACCTCGTTATCTAGTTCTATGATATAAAGGAACAAATTTATTCCGAAACAAAATGATATGTCGACTGTGGATATTAGTTTTTGATACAAGTCATAGCTTTTCTGTATTCAAAACTAACAATGTTCTCAAGATGACCTCATGGTTCACACTATACCGCATCAAGTATTGTACAAGCTCAAGACATGAAGAGAATGAGCCAAGTAAAACTTGTGGATGTTTGGGATCCAAGATCAAGAGCTAAAGTGAAAAAGGTAATTGAAACCCTTAAAACAATGGTTATTATTTTCAAAGATAAGCCATCATCAAGAGAAGTCATTGTGCTAAGTAAATTGGAATGAGGCCTTCTATTTTTATTTTTCATGTAAAAAATAATTAATTTTAAGTATTTTAAATTATTGAGTCTTTGTAATTGTTTAAGGGCTTTTGTAAATTCTTTAAGGATGAGTTTGACGGGTAATCTTCTTTGGAATTCAAATCAACATGAAAGCGATGCTAACAAGTTGGAAACTACATGTGAAGAAATTAAGATCCGGTCCTAGCCAAATTGAAAATCTCACATTCGTGGTATGCATTATAGAATCAGAGACTTTCGATCGAGCCCAAACACTATAATCAATTTCCCAGAGCGAATCTAGGTTTATACTAGTTAGATCTATTAAACAACATGCTAAAAATTAAATCTTTAATTTAAAGCGGAACATAAAGATTATACCTTTGAAGCGTGTCCTCAAAGTTGAGTGAAAAACAATCCACTAGAAAATCTCTCGAATGACTCCGAAAACCCCCAAAGTTGAGTGAAAAACAATCTATGGGGTGGATCTAGAAATAAACAAGAAGCCCACAAGAAACCCGCTTTGAAAAACGCAAAACTTCCTAAACAGAAGTATGCCCGGAGCTCCTGCGCCAACCATCGGACACCACCGTGAATGACCCTAAATTCTGACCACGATCTAGACGGATCTCCAGGGATCAGCGATCAACATAAAATGTGATCAACGTAGCACAATACAGATCAAGGCGCATTGAAATCAAGACTGCACAACGATTGTCGAAAAAACTGAAATAGGGCCGCGATAAAAAAAACTGGCGAACGGTGACGGAAATATAAACCGGACGGTGATGAAGAAAACCGAGCAAAGGGCTGAGTTTTCCAAAGAAGAAGGATCACTGAGCCGACTTCAAAAGAAAAATTCAACGAGAAAGATGAAATTCTCTCTCTAGGCTTCTCTTTCTCTCTCTAGGCTATGTCTCTCAAGTTTCATATGTATTGAATTGTGCAGAACATTAAGTATTTACGAGGAGCTTCAAGGGAGTCCTACTGGGCTTTTGAGTTGGGCCTTAGTGTTAGACTTTAATTAACTTTCTCAATCCTCACTAGACTAGTCAATACCAATTAGCCCAAGGGTTAATTCTTCGACCCACTTTTCAATTAAATATTAATCGACCCTTAGGATTATTTTGATAACCCACTTTGTCAATTAAATATAAATTTAAGCAAATGGTGAATTTTATTCAATCCACTTTGCCAATTAGTCCAACACATAATTAATCATACCACTAACGGATCAATTATGGAACTACCACTCAAAAATGAAATTAATTCGCGCACACTTTATTAATTCTTCTATGTCCCCATGTCAAAGATATATTGCTCGTCGTTTTATTAATTTATTGATAAGTAAATTAATTGACTTCTTGGTTATCCGAGACTAGTACCACTTGACCTTATTATTATACCGGACATAAGTCCACCGGCGAGGTTTAGTATAATAATCCTTACAAGCTCATCTCGAGAGTACCATCAACCGGGACGAACCAGCACATGGATTCCTTTCGACAAGCAACGGCACACTAAAAAGCTAAACACGCATACCCAACTTACCAAGATCTAGGCTTTAATTGACCGCACCCATTGGCAAATCAAAATACACTATGTCTAACTCTCATGCCCGCTCTAGTCTAGGGATAAAGAGGTTAGAAAATAAGGTTCGAATTAACTACGAAGATCAACACAAGTTAATTCAATCCTTAATAGGTCCAGCTCAATATGCCCCATGCACATCTGCATGATTTAATTAGTCTAGACAATGTAATTTCTAAATCATACGATAACCTAGACCGATAGTATGTTCAAACTATCTCAGTTACGAGCGTTAATTTGTATATCAAAAATTTAACCAATGATATGATCCACTGTGCTACAACCGGCACATTATTATCTATACATATGACATATATGAACAATTAATAATACTAAAACACGATTGATATGTAGACGGGTATTAATTTTTCATACAAGCAAAGATTTTCAGTATTTAAAACTAACAACACCAACAAGACCCAAGTGTTTATCAATCTTTCCAACTGTTATCTCATACTATCTATCAAGCATGAATTGAAGCTGCGGAATCGCTCAATTCTAGAAAACACACTCTTATTTAGACCTCTTTCTGCGAACATACAATTCAGAGGATGGGTACTGTTTTGTGATTGATTTAGTCAATACATGAAAAGGCTCAATAGTTCAACCTGAACTATTGAAGCCAACAAAAGAGTTTGTGGGTTTCCTCACAAGGACAACACACGAACTTTTGATCTCGCAAGACCAGGGGTTGAGTCGCAACTCAAATGGTATTTTCACATGTAAATATCAATCAAAATTATAAAAAACCTACATTAAATATCGTGGTTAGGGCCTCATAGGCATACAAGAAGTCCTCTTCCTTTTCTAAAAAGTACTCACTCAATCCTAATGAAAGAGGGATTTAAAAAACAACTCATAATGTAACTCTGATTGGCTTATAAATTCGACTAATAGCGATAGAGTACAAATCAAAATAAAATCCTAATCAAGAAGGAAAAAATCCATCTATCCTAGTTGTAATAGGATAAACTTGGAAAACCTTTTAGAACTATGAAAAGTAAAACAAAATCCTTTGTGGAAAAGTCTTTCCCAGCTTCAGTTGCCTTAGTGAATGGCTGGATTTTCAATTAAGCCTAGTAATTCCTTAATCCAACTTAAGTCTTTATTCTTGGGCTTCAATCTACATCTACATTCAATCTGCAAGTCTATTATTTGAATAATCTCGAAATGTTAATGGGTTTGGCTTTCCAAGTTGGTAGATGGGCTTGGGCCTATTGTTGGGCTTCTTTGATCAGCAACTTCAAGGATTCTTCAATCCTTTCACCTGCTTTTCATCATCGGTCCAACAATATCTACTTGTAGATCTCACTGGAAAAAATCTGGATCCACAGTTATGGTTTCCATGGACTCCAATGGAGAAATCGTAACTAGGCATGTCCTGAAATTTGAACATGCATATTGATGTCTGTTAGGATTGAATACATAAGCTATGCTTGTATTATACATTTTCACAGTTAATATATCGATTTAATGTTTTGGTTAAATTAGTTATGCATTATTTGTCCATTTATCTTATGTAGTTAGATGATGAGGTGTCTTGTGTGACACAGTAGATCTCATCGTTGGTTAAAAGATATAATATATAAACGAGCTTCGTAACCGAGACAATTTTGGACAAACTGTTGGTTTAGGTTATTATGTGATTCAAATAATTAGTTTGTCTCAACTAATTGAATCATATAGATATGCCCGAAGCGTATTGAACTTGACCATTTAGAATGATTTGTCTTGTACTGATTTAATAGACAAATCGTTCTTAGTATTCTATCTCTTAATCCCTAAGCTTGAGTGGGCAGGAGGATTAGACATAGTGTACTTTGATCTGCTAATGAGTGAGTCAATTGTGGCCAATAGTCTCGGTGGGTTGGGTGCGCGTGTTTAGTTGCTTGGTGTGCTGCTGCTTGTCGAAAGGAAACCATGTTCCGGTGCATCTGGGGTAATGGTGCTTCCGATACGAGATCGTTATGTTTATTATACTAAACTCAGCCAATGGACTTATGTCCGGTATAGTAAAAAGGTCGAGTGGTACTAATCTCAGAATTAAAGAGGTTAATTAATTAATTTATCAGTAAATTAATATATTAACGAGCAATATATCTTTGATGTGGGGAGATTAAGAATAAATTAATTTAGTTGTTCTGGAAGCAATTCTGGTGTAGGATGGTAGTGCCAAAACCAATCCGTTAGTGGTACAATTAATTTTGTAATGGGTTAATTGAATATGTAGAATTAATTATTTAATTAATTATTCCTAAGGGTTAATTAAGTAACTAACAAAGTGGAATTATTTAATTAATTAATTAAGCCATATGTTTCAATTAGAATTAGGAAATCCTAGAGATTAGGAAATCTAATTAGATTTGGTTTATCCTATTAGATTAGTTACCTAATTGGATTTGGAAACTAATTAATTACCTAAACCCATAAGGAGGACCAATCCTAAACCAACTTAGGGTCTCTCTTGTAACTCTATATATAGACAAGGGATTAGTAATTACAAAACACACAATTCATAAGTTTTCAAGACAAGAAAACTAGAGAGATAAAATCTTAAAGAGAGAAATAAATTTCTAAGTTGGATTTTGTAGGCTGGTTTTTTTTCTCCCAAAAACCAGCGGAGCGCGGAGCTTTTTTCTCGGGGCAAGGTGGCGTGCACAGCCCATTTGGTTCGCGCATTTGGAACATTTTTCCTCTAAGTTCATTTTTTTTTGAAGTTCAAGACTCAATCCATCCAGTGGCGTGACGGGACGCAAGATCAAGACAGAAGATGGAAGCAATTAAAACCATAATAGTCGGGAAATTTATTTTTCGCATTTATTTCCCGTATTTATAGTTTTAATTTTTGTGCTGTATTTTAGATGCATAAATATAAAACATGCTGGTTTTATGTTTGCATATAACTTAGAGTTAGTTAATTGCATGTTAAAACCGGAAAAACCCTCAATTTAGAAATCTACGTGGGAGCGGGATGGTTTAATATCCCCACAGCCACCATTACAAGTTCATATGTGATGTGGGTGGACTTGTGTGTTGGCATTAGGGTCTTCCTCCATTCGGATGAGTCCAACCACAAGATCGCTAGATTATGAATTTCTAAGTAAGATGACTAGAGTACGTTTAACTAGGAGAAATGCGATACCTTTTCCATCTGAGGCGCACTATCCTGAGGTAAGAAACTCAGAAGTCCCGTAATAGCACACACTTAGTGTATGATTTGTAGTATTCCTCCCATCGAGGTTACGCTGCTTATTTGTACAGCTGAAAGCACCGAGTATTAACTACATTGATTAATAGATCATTTGGTCTTATAGTGAAGTTAATGAACTCGGTCCTTCTCAAACGAATATGGGTTAGCGTAAACGTCCACACTATCGTGGCTTGCGAGAATCCCGGTGAATGAGATGTCGTGGTTTAATTTATTGTTTTGAGGGAAGTCAATAATTATTAGAATTTTTCTCATTTTTGAAATTCTAGATTAGATAACTAAAACATTGTTCGTTTATTTACATTATTCGAAATGACATTCAATCCTTTAACTACTATATTGAAAGACAACAACCTTATAGGTCCTAATTATGTCGACTGGAGTCGTAATTTGGACATTTTCCTGACGACGAAGCAGTATAAATTTTTGTTCACCGAAGTCTGTCCAGATGTGTCTAACGAGGACTCTCCTCAAAATGATAGGGATACCTATAATAGGTAGAGAAAATTGGATGAGATGGTGTGGTGTTACATTCTGGCCTCTGTGTCGAATGTGCTACAACATCAGCTTCATCCCATGATCTCTGCCTTCAATATGATGGCTCACCTGAGAGAGATGTTTGCTCATCAAGGCATGACAGCTAGACAAGCAGCCACAAGGAAATTAATAAACACCAAAATGGCTGAGGGCGCATCGGTGAGAGATCATGTGTTTCGCATGATCAGCAACATCAATGAGATACAGGTGCTAGGAGGTGAGATCGACCTGGAAAGTCAGACATATATCATCCTTGAGAGCTTACCCTCTAGTTTTGAGCAGTTTCGGATTAATTATATTATGAACCAAAGAGTTTATACTCTACCCAAGCTCTTAACAGATTTGGTGTCGGCCGAAGGCATCTTCCATGAGAAGAAGCGAGCTTTGGTCACGGTAAAGGCTTCAAGTTCTTCTTCTTCTCCTAAAGGCAAGAACAAAAAGAAGAAGAAGAATGCCAAGAAACTTGTTGCTAAGCCTGAAATTGCAAAGAAGAGCAAACCCGAAGGCAAGTGCTTCAAGTGTGGCAAAACGGGACACTTGAAATCAGATTATCCAAAGCTTAAAGGTACGATAGTTTCTGCCTTCATTACTGAGACATGTTTAGCGGCGATTCCCACATATACTTGGTGGGGGGATTCAGGCGGCACTGACCATATTTTTAATTCTTTGCAGGGGTTCTAAGTAACCCGGAGGCTTGGAAAAGGTGAGCTGGACATCTACTTAGGTGGCACTACAAGAGTGTCAGTAGAAGCAGTGGGAGTAGTTAGTTTATTTTTCGAAAATCATAGACTACATTTACCAAATTGTCTTTATGTACCGTGTTTTAGAAAGAATATTATTTCGATTTCTAAGCTCTTAAAGAATGGTTTCCAGTTTATTTTTGCTGATACATAAGCTATGCTTGTATAATACATTTTCCCAATTAAAATATCGATTTAATGTTTTGGTTAAATTAGTTGTGCATTATTTGTCCATTTATATTATGTAGTTAGATGATGAGGTGTCTTGTGTGACACATTAGATCTCATTATTGGTTAAAATACATAATAAATAAATGAGATTCGTAACCGAGATAGTTTTGGACAAACTGTTGGTTTAGGTTATTATGTGATTCGGATAATTGGTTTGTCTAAACTAATTGAATCATATAGATACGCCCAGGGCGTATTGAACTTGACCATTTAGAATTATTTGTCTTGTACTGATTTAATAGATAAATATTTCTTAGTATTCTATCTCTTAATCCCTAGACTTGAGTGGGCACGAGGATTAGATATAGTGTACTTTGATCTGCCACTAGGTGAGGTAAATTGTGGCCAATAGTCTCAGTGGGTGCGCGTGTTTAGTTGCTTGGTGTGCTGCTTGTCGAAGGGAAACCATGTATCGGTGCGTCCAGGATGATGGTGCTCCCGAGATGAGCTCGTTATGTTTATTATACTAAACTCGACTGGTGAACTTATATCTGGTATAGTAAAAAGGTCGAGTGGTACTAATCTCGGAATTAAAGAGGTTAATTAATTAATTTATCAGTAAATTAATATATTAACGAGCACTATATTTTTGATGTGGTGATATTAAGAATAAATTAATTTAGTTATTCCGGAAGTAATTATGGGGTAGGATGGTAGTGCCAAAATTAATCTGTTAGTGGTACGATTAATTTTGTGATGGGTTAATTGAATAAGTATAATTAATTATTTAATTAATTATTCCTAAGGTTTAATTAAGTAATTAACAAAGTGTAATTATTTAATTAATTAATTAAGTCTTAAGTTTCAATTAGAATTAGGAAATCCTAGAGATTAGGAAATCTAATTGAATTTGGTTTATCCTATTAGATTAGTTACCTAATTGGATTTAGAAACTAATTAATTACCTAAACCAATTAGGAAGACCAATCCTAAACCAACTTGGGGTCTTTCTTGTAACTCTATATATAGATGATGGATTAGCAATTACATAACACACAATTCATAAGTTTTCAAGACAAGAAAACTAGTAAGATAAAATCTTAGAGCGAGAAATAAATTTCTCCCTCTAAAGTCGGATTTTGTAGGCTTTTGGTGGCGTTTTTTTTTCTCCCAAAAACCGGTGGCACGTGGAGCTTTTCTCTCAAGGCTAGGTGGCGCGTGAACCTCACGCGCTATGTAAGCGGTGGCTGAATTTTTCCCGATGACCTAGTTGTGTTGATTGCTGATCAATTGCTTGCTAGATCATTGCCCACACAACGTGCGATCATAGTCTTGAGTCATACAAGCGATCACCAGAGTTCACGCTTCAAAGGTACTTTCTATGATTCTGCTTTTAATTAGAAATTATTGTTGCGTGATAAATCAAATGAGTACATACCAAGATCATGTGCAATGTTATTTCATGCAAGGATTGAAATAGCGATTGTGCTAGAGTCTAGGCCTGGTCAAAGATTCTGATTCTGGAATGCATAGCATGAAAGTGAGTTTTTGACTGAGCCCGGGCAGATAATCTTTTAATTGTTGGATTTGAATACATAAGCTATGCTTCTATTGTACAGTTTCCCAGTTTAATATATCGATTTGTGTTTCAATTATATTTTGTTGTGCATGTTTATGTCCATTTATATTATGTAAGTAGATGATGAGGTGTCTGGTGCGACACAGTAGATCTCATCATTGGTTGAAAGACATAATATATAAATGAGGTTCGTAACCGAGACAGTTTTGGACAAACTGTCGGTCTAGGTTATTATGTGATTCAGATAATTAGTTTGTCTAAACTAATTGAATCATATAGATATGCCCGGGGCATGTTGAACTTGACTCTTAGGAATAATTTGTCTTGTACTGATTTAATAGACAAATCGATCCTTGTATTCTATCTCTAAATCCCTAGACTCGAGTGGGCATGAGGATTAGACATAGTGTACTTTGATCTGCCAATGGGTGAGGTCAAATGTGGCCAATAGTCTCGGTGGGTTGGGTGCGCGTGTTTAGTTACTTGGTGTGCTACTGCTGGTCGAAAGGAAACCATGTACCGGTGCGTCCGGGGTGATGGTGCTCCCGAGATGAGCTCGAAATGTTTATTATACTAAACCCAGCTGGTGGACTTATGCCCGGTATATTAAAAAGGTCGAGTGGTACTAGTCTCGGAATTAAATAAGTTAATTAATTAATTTATCAGTAAATTAATTTTAATTAACGAGCACTATATCTTTAATGTGGAGAGATTAAATGAATATAATTTAATTAAGTTGTTCCGGAAGCAATTCTGGTGTAGGATGGTAGTGCCAAAATTAATCCGTTAGTGGTACGATTAATTTTGTAATGGGTTAATTGAATAGGTCGATTTAATTAATTAATTGGTTAATTATTCCTAGGGATTAATTCAGTAATTAACAAAGTGGAATTATTTAATTAATTCATAAGGGTTAATTAAGTAATTAACAAAGTAGAATTATTTAATTAATTAATTAAGTCTTAAGTTTCAATTAGAATTAGGAAATCCTAGAGATTAGAAATCTAGTAGGAGTTGGTTATCCTATCAGATTGGTTGTCTAATTGGATTTGGAAACTAATTCATTACCTAAACCCATTATGAAGTCTAATCCTAAACCAACTTGGAGTCTCTCTTGTAACTCTATAGATATACAAGGGATCGGTTATTCAAGAAACACAATTCAACAATAAATCCACAGGATTTCTAGAGAGAGAAAATTTTCTCCCTCCAAGTCGAATTTTCTTGCAATTTGGGGCGGCTGGTTTTTGTCTAGCTTGGCCAAAATTTTGGTCAAATTTTTGCAGCCCCGCGTGTTGCTTTCTCTCTCTCCGGGCAGTGCGTTTGCATTACGTGCAAGTTGCGGATGTGCTGGATTTTTCTGGCAGGTGGAGTTTTGGTGAGAGCTGATCAATTAACTTTTAGTTCGTTGCCCACAAAACGTGAAGTTATAGTCTTGAGGCTTACAAGAGAATCACCAAATTCACGCTTCAAAGGTACTTTTCTAAGATTCCACTTTAATAGAAATTTTTGTTGCGTGGTAAATCGGGCAAGTGCAAATCCAGATCCTACCAAAATCTCTCAATTGGTATCAGAGCCTGGTTTAGGGGGTTCTGTGCTTGTTCGATTTTTTACATGGTTTTATTTGTAGGTGGTTTAGAATCCCGACTATTATGGTTACGTTTGTATGAGTTTTAATTAAACTCCGGGACTTGTCCGAATTTAATTTTATTATGAATATTTGTAATAGTTTAACCACGTGTTGGAAGCCGTGTAGGATTAGATTAAATTTGTAGTAGGATTTTTTCTATGTAATTTCGATTATTTAATTTTCCTAGAATGCCTTGTAGTAGGAAAATTTTTTTATGTAATCGAAGGCGTTATGGTGGACGACTTGGATTCGTGGGTTTTGGGTTATCATGAATTTGAAGAAATCCAGGAAAACCCAGAATGAATTGCAAGAAGACCAAATAGAGTGGGAAAAACCGAAAAAGAAGTTGGCGGCAGGAGGCGACTCCGGCAACGATTGCCGACAGCAAAATCGTCGGCCGGCAGGCAAAAATCGCAGCAGCTGCAAGACGCTGCTGCCAGGCGCGCAAGGGCCGCGCAAGGGCAGTGCGGCCCGGGCGGCCCGTTCGGGCCGTTCGAGCCGTTTTTGGCCCGTTTTTCCTCCAATTTTCATTTTTTGAAGTTCAAGACTCTCTTCATCGAGTGACGTAACGAGACACGAGATCAAGGCAAAGGATGAAAACAATTAAAACCATAATAGTCGGGAAATTAATTTTACGTATTTATTTCCCGTATTTATTGTTTTAATTTTGTATGCTTTATTTTTATGCTGAGCATGTCTGGTTTTATGGTTGCATATAACTTAGGTTAGTTAATTGCATGTTAAACCCGGAAAAACCCTCAATTTGGAAATCTAAGTGGGAGCGGGTTGTGTTATATCCCCATGGCCACCATTAAGGGTTCATATGCGATGTGGGTGGGCTTGCGCGTTGGCATTAGGGCCTTCCTCTATTCGGATAAGTCCAGCTCCGAGATAGCTAGACTATGAGCTTCTGAGTAAGATGACTAGAGCAAGTTTAACTAGGAGAAATACGACACCCTCTCCATTTGAGGCGCACTATCCTGAGGTAACAAACTCAGAAATCACGTAATGGCACACACTTAGTGTACGATCTGCAGTATTCCTCCCACGAGGTTACGCTTCTTACTTGTACGGCTGAAAGCACCGACTATTAGCTACATTGATCAAAAGATCGTTGGTCAGATAGTGTAGTTAATGAACTTGATTCTTCTCAAACGAATGTGGGTTAGCGTAAACGTCCACACTGCGTGGCTTGCGAGAATCCCGGTGGATGAGATGTTGGTGGATTAATATTATTGTTTTCAGGAAAATCAATAATTAACTGGATTTTCATTTTTTCGAAAATTCTAAGCATATAACTAAAACATTGTTTGTTTACTTTCCAGTTTAAATCGATATGGCATTCAATCCTTTAGCTGCTATTTTGAAAAACAACAATTTAACTGGAACTAATAATGTCGATGGAAGTCATAACTTGGACATTGTCCTTAGGGTTGAGAGCGCTCCTGTGAGAGATCGTGTCATTGACATGATTAGAAACATCAACAAGGTTGAGGTTGTGGGAGGCAAAATCGTTGGTGAAACCAAAGCCGATATTGTCCTCCGGAGCTTGCCTCAAAGCTATGAGCGGATTTGGTTGAACTACAACATAAGTAAGATGTTTTGGAGTTTATCCGAGCTCTTGGCAGAGTTAATGGCGGCTAAAAGTCTTTTTCAAGAAAAGAAACGAGCTTTAGTCGCAGTCGAAACTTTAGAATCTTCTTCTGAGCCTGAGGCTGGAAAGAAGAAGAGAAAGCTCGAAGGAGTAGCTAAAAAGGCACAAAATTACGCCTAAGCCAGATATTGCAAAGAAGAAGTCGAAAGACAAGTGCTTCAAGTGCAATAAGACGGAACATTGGAAAGTGGATTGTCCAAAGCTTATAAGTACGATGAATTATGCCTTAATTACTGAGACGTGTTTAGCGACGATTCTCACAAATACTTGGTGTGTGGATTCAGGTGCCACTGACCATGTTTGTAATCTTTGCAAGGGTTCCAAGTAACCCAGTAGCTTAGAGAAGGCGAATTGGATATCTACTTGGGCGACACTACAAGAGTGTCAGTAGAAGCAGTGGGAGTAGTTAAGTTGAATTTCGAAAATTCTAGCTTAGAGTTAGTTAATTGTCATTATGTACCGAGTTTTAGAAAGAACTTGATTTCGGTTTCTAAACTCTTGAAGAATGGGTATAAGTTTATTTTTTTCTGATGACTGTGTTGTTATTAGAAGAAATGGAAAACTTATTTGTTCTGGTTCATTGGTGGACAATTTGTTTGTGGTTAACTCTAACTCCCCTGTTGCGCAAAACATAGAGATAGATAGCTCAGAATCTAACATTAATAAGAGGAAGAAACCTTCTGAAATGAATCAAACCTATCTTTGGCATCGAAGGCTAGGTCATATAAACCTTAGTAGGATTCAGAGGTTGGTCAATGATGGACCTTTGGGTTCATTAGATATTGACAGTTATGCAACATGCGAATCTTGTTTGGAAGGTAAGATGACCAAGAGACCTTTTAAAGCAAAATACTATAGAGCTAAATAAGTATTAGAGTTGATTCATTCTGACTTGTGTGGACCTATGACGGTCCAGGCACGAGGGGGATATGAGTATTTCGTGATGTTCACGGATGACTACTCTAGGTACGGATACATTTACCTAATGCGCCACAAGTCCGAATGTTTTGGCAAGTTCAAAGAGTTTTGGGCAGATGTGGAGAAGCATCATGGTAAGAGTATCAAGACACTGCGTTCAGATCGTGGTGGGGAGTACCTGTCCCATGAATTTCGAGATTACCTCACCGAGGTAGGAATTCAGTCTCAGTTGTCTGCTCCTGGCACGCCACAGTAGAATGGTGTAGCAGAACGGAGGAATCGGACTCTTATAGAAATGGTTAGGTCCATGATGAGCTATAGTGATTTGCCAAGTTCGTTTTAGGGATATGCCTTGGAAACGACAATGTATATTCTTAATCTTGTACCATCTAAAATTGTGCCTTCAACCCCAGTAGAGTTGTGGAACGGGCGGAAGCCCAGTCTAAGACATCTCAGAATTTGGGGCTGTCCAGCACATATGCTTAAGGCAGATACGGCTAAGTTAGATGCAAGAACAGAATTAATGTTTTTTGTAGGATATCCTAGGGGAACGAAAGGTGGTCTATTCTATAGTCCTAAAGATCAGAAGGTGGTGGTAAGTACCAACGCTAGATTTTTAGAAGAGGACTATGTCTTAGACCACAAGCCCAAGAGTAAGATAGTACTAGAAGAGCTTAGACGACAAACTACTAACCCTAATGCACCAGCGCAAGTAGAAACACCACACACTGCACATGAGATCACAGATAATGCGCCTACACAGGTGGTGCCTCGTCGTAGTGGGAGGGTTGTGAGATAGCCCGATAGGTTCGTTGGCGTGGGAGAGGCCTCAGACCTAGTCGCAGGTGTGCCTGAACCTGACCCAGTTAACTACAATGAGGCGCTTCGAGATAAAGATGCAGAATCTTTGCGTAAGGCAATGATATCCGAGATGGGGTCAATGGACCACAATCAAGTCTGGGAGCTTGTGGACCTGCCTGATGGGTTCAAACCCATTGGATGCAAGTGGGTCTACAAACGTAAGAGATGACCTGACAGAAAGGTGGAAACCTTTAAAGCTAGGCTGGTGGCGAAGGGGTATACTCAAAAAGAGGGAATCGATTATGAGGAAACCTTCTCCCAGGTTGCCATGCTTAAGTCGATCCGGATTCTCTTGGCCATAGCTGCTCATATGTATTATGAGATTTGGCAGATGGATGTCAAGACAGCTTTCCTAAACGGAAGTCTTAAGGAAACCATCTTTATGCAGCAACCAGAGGGATTCATTGAAAAAGGCCAAGAGCATAAGGTTTGCAGGCTGAAGAGGTCTATTTATGTACTTAAGCAGGTATCCAGATCTTGGAACATCCAGTTTGATGAGGTAATCCAGTCTTTTGGATTTACTCAGTTTCCGAATGAGCAATGTGTATATCGCAGACGTGATGAAAACTCAGTGGTGTTTCTTGTGCTTTATGTAGATGACATTCTATTGATTGGCAACAACAAGAAAGTGTTATCAGACGTAAAGGCATGGCTGTCCAAGCAATTTGATATGAATGACTTAGGGGAAGCGGGACATATCCTTGGGATCAAGATTATTCGAGATCATATGAAACGTTCGTTAACACTCTCCCAAGCTTCATACATAGACACAATTCTGGCCCGTTTTAACATACAGAACTCCAAGAAAGGTTTTATACCTTTCAGGCATGGAGTGTTTCTATCTAAGGAGCAGTCTCCTAAGACTGTTGAGGAGATAGAGACCATGAAGACAGTTCCATATGCTTCGGCAGTAGGAAGTCTCATGTATGCCATGTTGTGTACGAGGCCTGATATCTGTTATACAGTGGGCATGGTGAGCAGATATCAGAGTAACCCCGGGAAAGCTCATTGGGAGGCAGTAAATGCATTCTCAAGTATTTGCGCAGAACGAGGGACCAAGTTCTGGTCTATCAGGCTCTGAGCTGGTACCCCGAGGTTACACAGATTCATATTTCCAAGGCGACAGGGACAAGAGCAAGTCTACCTCTGGGTATGTGTTTACTCTAGGAGGTGGAGCCATAGTTTGGCGGAGTGTCAAGCAGAAATGCGTGGCAGACTCTACCTTGGAGGCTGAGTATGTTGCCGCATCAGAGGCAGCGAAAGAAGCAGTATGGCTCAAGAAATTCCTAGTAGACTTAGATGTGATTCCTGGTTTGCCGAAGTCTATCACGGTTGATTGTGATAACAATGGTGCAGTAGCAAACTTGAAGGAACCACGAGCCCACAAGGCGAGTAAACATATACAGCGCAGGTACCACCTGATACGAGACATCGTGAAGAGGGAAGACATGGTCGTGGCTAAGATAGCATCAGAGGATAACCTTGCAGATCCGTTCACGAAAACATTGACCTCTAAAGTCTTTGAGGCTCACGTGGAGGGCACGGGGATCAGATATCTAGGAGAGCCATGATAGTTTTTCTTGATAGATAGCAGCAGATTGGGTAGGATTGTATGTAGTTGTATACTTAAAGCACAACTTAAGTATTAGTGGGAGATTGTTGGATTTGAATACATAAGCTATGCTTGTATTGTACAGTTTCTCAGTTTAATATATCGCTTTGTGTGTCAATTATATTTTTTTGTGCATGTTTATGTCCATTTATATTATGTAAGTAGATGATGAGGTGTCTGGTGCGACACAGTAGATCTCATCATTGGTTGAAAGACATAATATATAAATAAGGTTCGTAACCGAGACGGTTTTGGACAAACTGTCGGTCTAGGTTATTATGTGATTCAGATAATTAGTTTGTCTAAACTAATTGAATCGTATAGATATGCCCGGGGCATTTTGAATTTAACTCTCAGGAATAATTTGTCTTGTACTGATTTAATAGACAAATCGATCCTTGTATTCTATCTCTAAATCCCTACACTCGAGTGGGCATGAGGATTAGACATAGTGTACTTTTATCCACCAATGGGTAGGTCAAATGTGGCCAATAGTCTCGGCGGGTTGGGTGCGCGTGTTTAGTTACTTGGTGTGCTACTGCTGGTCGAAAGGAAACCATGTACCGGTGCGTCCGGGGTGATGGTGCTCCCGAGATGAGCTTGAAATATTTATTATACTAAACCTGGCCGGTGGACTTATGTCCGGTATAGTAAAAAGGTCGAGTGGTACTAGTCTCGGAATTAAAGAAGTTAATTAATTAATTTATCAGTAAATTAATTTTAATTAACGAGCACTATATCTTTAATTAGGGGAGATTAAATGAATATAATTTAATTAACTTGTTCTGAAAGCAATTCTGGTGTAGGATGGTAGTGCCAAAATTAATCCGTTAGTGGTACGATTAATTTTGTAATGGGTTAATTGAATAGGTAGATTTAATTAATTAATTGGTTAATTATTCCTAAGGGTTAATTCAGTAATTAACAAAGTGGAATTATTTAATTAATTCCTAAGGGTTAATTAAGTAATTAACAAAGTGGAATTATTTAATTAATTAATTAAGTCTTAAGTTTCAATTGGAATTAGGAAATCCTAGAGATTAGGAATCCATTAGGATTTGGTTATCCTATCGGATTCGTTGCCTAATTGGATTTGGAAACTAATTCATTACCTAAACCCATTAGGAAGACCAATCCTAAACCAACTTGGAGTCTCTCTTGTAACTATATAAATAGACAAGGGATCAGTTATTCAAGAAGCACAATTCAACAATTAATCCACAGAATTTCTAGAGAGAGAAAATTCTAGAGAGAGATAATTTTCTCTCTCCAAGTCGAATTTTCTTGCAATTTGGGGCGGCTGGTTTTTGTCTAGCTTGGCTGAAATTTTGGTCAAATTTTGGCAGCCCCGCGTGTTACTTTCACTCTCTCCGGGCAGTGCGTTTGCATTACGTGCTAGGTGCGGAGGTGTTGGATTTTTGTGGCAGGTGGAGTTGTGGTGATAGCTGATCAATTAACTTCTAGTTCGTTGCCCACACAACGTGAAGTTATAGTCTTGAGGCATACAAGAGAATCACCAAGTTCACGCTTCAAAGGTACTTTTCTAAGATTCCGCTTTAATAGAAATTTTTGTTGCGTGGTAAATCGAGCAAGTGCAAACCCAGATCCTACCAAAATCTTTCATTAATGTCATGTGACATCTCTTTAGGCTTGTTTGAGGGGTTTTACCAATGTATTGGCCCATGTGTCTTCTAACATGATAAAATCTTCAGTTTGGCCTCATTCTAGGTTTGTTTGGAGCTCCCTAAACCAAAGCTGCGAAAATCCCTTGTCAGTTTAGGGAGTTGATGCGCTATTTTGATGAGAGTGAAGGAAGAGCTTTTGATGTCCACATCACCCCCTCCCTGCCGAAAACGATTCATCCTCGAATCTGCATTGTCACATAAAGTAACATTAGAAATATTGCAATGAACAGTAAAAGACTTGCCAAGTTTTTTAGGCGTAGGATTAGTGAAACAAATTTGCTCAATTATCCGAATTCTCTTAAATTTCTTGTTGAACCTGTTTTCCTGCGCCATATAGACAAGTTAGGATAATAGGGTACATTTAAAGTTTAGGCAGACAACTATATTCTCCCCTTCGGAAGACAGGACTATTGGCAGGGCGCATCTAGTGTGGAGCAACAGTCTCACTGTACTCTCTTTTTGGGAAATAAGACTTTTCACATGGCACATCACACAGCGAGGAGTGAAAGTCTTTCAAGCTGTCTGGGTTTGTAGCTTAAGTCTCCTTTGTGAACCTTCAAACCTGTATAACACTGTAAGCAAAATGTGGAAAGGTAAATAATAGGACTTAAGAAGACAACTATTAGCTCCCAACAAGTGGGTTTTTTCGCAAATCCTCTTAGGGAGAGGGGCAAAAATCTACTTTGAGTTGTCTATAGTTGTATAGCTTTCAATGTACTAGTGGTGTGAAAACATTGTTCTTTTCAATCTCTTCTTGCATTGTCTCTCGAGCTCTAGAAATCTGTGCAAGAAAAAGTGACAAATCGTTAGCTTTCTAACCATTAAACAAGAAAAAAATACATGTTAGTCACAAGGGTGACTCTTCTGTCAAATTCACAAGGGCTTTATAGTTGAATATGACAGGCATCCATGGGCACAACATTGCACAGCGCTAAACCTTGACTAGTCCAAGATATACTGTAGCCGTAGCTGGCGTCTGCACCAGGGAGGGCATTGTTGACGTGAGGCTAGAAGGGCATACCTAATCCCTTCTTCTTTATCTCTATTAGTACTGAAAGATTATCTGTCTGGGCCTAGCCAGAAGCTCACTTTCGTGCTATGCATTCCATATCAGAATCTCTGGTCAGGCCTAGACTCTAGCACAATCGCTATTCCAACCCTTGCTTGAAATAACATTGTGCAGGATCTGGGTTTGCACTTATTCTATCTATCACGCAAGAAAAATTCTTAATAAAAGCGGAAGAATAACAATTACCTATTGAAGCATACACTTAGGTGATTCTCTTGTATGCCTCAAGACTTTGTTTGTATGCTGTGTAGGCAGTAATCTAACTAGCAATTTGATCAGCTAATAACCACAATCCACCTGTCGGAATAAACCAGCACCGCTGCACCTGGCGCGTACAATCCACGCACTGCCCGGAGAGAGAGAGAAAGCCACACGAGCCGCCAAAAATTGAAGAATATCAGCAGCCCTAAATCTCTGTGAAATTCGATTTTAAGAGAGAGAAATTTTCTCTCTCTAGGATTTTCTCTCTAAGTTTTCTTGTCTTGAAAACTTATGAATTGTATATTGTAGAATAGCTGATCCCTTGTCTATATATAGAGTTACAAGAGAGACCCCAAGTTGGTTTATGATTGGTCTTCCTAATTGGTTTAGGTAATTAATTAGTTTCCAAATCCAATTAGGTAACCAATCTGATAGGATAAAACAAATCCTACTAGATTCCTAATCTCTAGGATTTCCTAATTCTAATTGAAACTTAAGATTTAATTAATTAAATAAATAATTCCACTTTGTTAATTACTCAATTAACCAATAAAAATAATTAATCAATTAATTAATTCTACATATTCAATTAACCCATAACAAAATTAATCGTACCACTAACGGATTAATTTTTGCACTACCATCCTACACCAGAATTGCTTCCGGAAGAACTTAATTAATTTATATTCATAATCTCACCACATCAAAGATATTGTGCTTGTTAATTTATTAATTTACTGATAAATTAATTAATTAACTTTTTTAATATCGAGACTAGTACCACTCGACCTTTTTACTATACCAGACATAAGTCCACTGGCCGAGTTTAGTATAATAAACATTACGAGCTCACCTCGGGAGCACCATCACCCCGGACGCACCGGTACATCATTTCTTTTTGACAAGCAGCAGCACACCAAGCAACTAAACACGTGCACCCAACGTACAAGACTATTGGCCGCAATTGACCTCAACCATTGGCAGATCAGAGTACACTATGTCTAATCCTCATGCCCGCTCGAGTCTAGGGAGTATGAGATAGAATACCAAGAACATTTTGTCTATTAAATCAGTATAAGACAAATCATTCCTATTGGTCAAGTTCAGTACGCCCCGGGCATATCTATATGATTCAATTAGTTTAGACAAACTAATTATCTGAATCATATAATAACCTAAACTGACAGTTTGTCCAAAGCTGTCTCGGTTACGAACCTCATTTATATAATATGGCTTTTAACTAATGATGAGATCTACTATGTCACACAAGACACCTCATCATCTAACTACATAATATAAGTGGACAAATAATGCACAACTAAATTTAACCAGAACATTAATTGATATATGAACTGGGAAAAAGTACAATATGCATTATGTTGTGCTTTAAGTATACATCTACATACAACCCCTATATACTCTGCTACTATATATCTAAGAAAACTGTCATGGCTCTCCTAAGTATCTGATCCCCATGCCCATCACGTGAACCTCAAAGACTTTTGAAGTCAATGTCTTCGTGAACGGATCTGCAAGGTTATCCTCTGATGCTATCTTAGCCATGACCATGTCTTCCCTCTTTATGATATCTCGTATCAGGTGGTACTTGCACTGTATAAGTTTACTCGCCTTGTGGGCTCGTGGTTCCTTCGAGTTTGCTACTCACTGTTGTTATCACAATACACCGTGATAGACTTCTGCAAACTAGGAATCACATCTAAGTCCACTATGAAGTTCTTGAGCCATACTGCTTCTTTCGCTGTCTCTGAGTTTCCACCACTTCTGCGATACGTACACACATTGCTTATCCGGACACTGAGTAAATCCGTAGGACTGGATTACCTCATCAAACGGGATGTTCCAAGATCTGGATGCCTGCTTAAGTCTGTAAATGGACCTCTTAAGCCTGTAAACCTTATGCTCTTGGCCTTTTTCAACGAATCCCTCTGGTTGCTGCATGAAGATGGTTTTCTCAAGACTTCAGTTTAGGAAAGCTGTCTTGACTTCCATCTGTCATATCTCATAATCTAAATGAGCAGCTATGGCCAAGAGAATCCAGATCGACTTAAGTATGGCTAACGGGGAGAAGGTTTCCTCAAAATCGATTCCCTCTTTCTGAGTATACCCTTTTGCCACCAGCCTAGCTTTAAAGTTTTCACCTTTCCATCAGGTCCTCTCCTACATTTGTATACCCACTTGTATCCAATGGGCTTAAACCCATCAGGTAGGTCCACAAGCTCCCAGACTTGATTGTGGTTCATTGACCCATCTCGGATATCATTGCCTTACGCCAAGATTCTGCATCTTTATCATGGAGAGCCTCATTGTAGTTTACTATGTCAGGTTCAGGCGCACTTGGAACTAGGTCTGAGGCCTCTCCCATACCAATGAACCTGTCGGGCTGTCTTACAACCCTCCCACTATAACGAGGCACCACCTGTGTAGGCATATCATCTGTGATCTCTTATGTAGTGTGTGGTGTATCTACTTGTGCTGGTGCATCAGGATTATTAGTTTGTCTCCTAAGCTCTTCTAGTACTATCTTACTTTTGGGCTTGTGATCTAGGATATAGTATTCCTCCAAAAATATAGCGTTTGTACTAACCACCACCTTATGATCTTTAGGACTATAAAACAGACTACCTTTCCTTTCCCTAGGATATCCTACAAACATCATTAATTCAGTTCTCGCATCTAACTTAGCCGTATCTGCCTTAGGCACATGTGCTGGGCAACCCCAAACTCTGAGATGTCTTAGACTGGGCTTGTGCCCGTTGCACAACTCTACTGGGGTTGAAGGCACGGTACAAGATTAAGAATATACATCGTTGTTTCTAAGGCATATCCCCATAACGAACTCGAAAAATCACTATAGCTCATTATCAACCTAACCATTTCCATGAGAGTTCGATTCCTTCTTTCTGCTACACCGTTCTGCTGTGGCGTGCCAGGTGCAGACAACTGAGACTGAATTCCAACCTCACTGAGGTATTCTCGAAATTCGTGAGACAAGTACTCCCACCTATGATCTAATCGCAGTGTCTTAAGACTCTAACCATGATGCTTCTCCACATCTGCCCGAAACTCTTTAAACTTGCCAAAGCACTCGGATTTGTGACGTATTAGGTAAATGTACCTGTACCTTGAGTAGTCATCCGTAAATGTCACGAAATACTCGAACCCACCTCATGCTTGGACCGGTATTGGTCCACACAAGTTAGAATGAATCAACTATAGTACTTCTTTAGCTCTATAACCTTTTTCCTTAAAACGACTCTTGGTCATTTTACCCTCCAAGCAAGATTCGCAGGTTAAATAACTGGAAATCTCTAATGAACCTAAAGGTCCATTATTGACCAACCTCTGAATCCTACTAAGGTTTATATGACCTAGCCTGAGATGACAAAGATAGGTTTAATTCATTTCAGAAGGTTTCTTCCTCTTATTAATGTTAGATAAAGAGCTATCTGTTTCTATGTTTTGCACAACAGGGGAATTAGAATTAACCACAAACAAATTGTCAGCCAATGAACCAGAACAAATAAGTTTTCCATTTCTTCTAATAAATATAGAATCATAAAAAAAAATGGACTTATAACCGTTCTTTAAGAGTTTAGAAACCGAATAAGGTTCTTTCTAAAACTCGGTATATAAAGATAATTATTTAATTCTAATCTACAACTTTTGAAATTTAAAGTGATCGCTCCCACTGTTTCTACTGACACTCTTATAGTGTCGCCCATGTAGATATCCAGCTCACCCTCTTTAAGCTTCCGGGTCACTTGGAACCCCAACAAAGAATTACAAACATGATCAGTGACGCCTGAATTCACACACCAAGTATCTGTGGGAGTCATCGCTAAACATGTCTCAGTAATTAGGGCCGAAACTATCATACCTTTAGGCTTTGGATGATCCACTTTCCAATGTCCCGTTTTCCCGCATCTTAAGCACTTGCCTTTGGGCTTGCTTTTCTTTGCGATATCAGGCTTTGCAGCAAGTTTTTTGGCCTTTTTCTTCTTCTTATTCTTCTTGCATTTAGGTGCAGAAGAATAACTTGAAGCCTTTACAATGACCAAAGCTTGCTTCTTCTCGTGGTAGATGCCTTCGGCCACAACCAAATCAGTTAAGAGCTCAGGTAGAGTGTAAACTCTTTGATTCATGTTATAATTAACCTGAAACTGCTTAAAACAAGAGGGTAAGCTCTGGAGGATGGTATCTATAAGACTTTCTGGGTCGATTTCACCTCCCAACACCTCTATTTCATTGATGTTACGGATCATGTGAAGCACATGATCTCTCACCGATCCACCCTAAGCCATCTTAGTGTTCATCAACTTTCTCATGGCTGCTTGCCTAGCAGTCCTGCCTTGATGAGTGAGCATCTCCCTCAGGTGAGCCATCATATTGAAGGCAGAGACCATGGGATGAAGCTGATGTTGTAGCACATTTGACACGGATGCCAAAATATAGCACTCGCCATCTCATCCGCTTTTCTCCATCTGGCATAGGCGTCCATATCCTCTTAAGGAGAGTCCTCATTAGGCACATCTGGACATACTTCGGTGAGCACAAACTTATACTGCACTGCTGTCAGGATAATGTCCAAGTTACGACTCCAGCCGACATAGTTAGTTCAAGTTAACTTATTGTTTTTCAAAATAGCAGCTAAGGGGTTGAATGCCATATCGAATAAACTATAAAACAAATAAACATATAATGTTTCAGTTATTAACTCTAGAATTTCGAAAACATGAAATTCTAATAATTATTGACTTCCCTCAAAACAATAATTATAATCCACCAACATCTCATTCACCGGGATTGACACAAGCCACGATAGTGTGGACGTTTACGCTAACCCACATTCATTTGAGAAGAACCAAGTTCATTAACTACACTATCTGACCAAACGATCTATTGATGAATGTAGCTAATATTCAGTGCTTTCAGTCGTACAAATAAGCAGTGTAATCTCGATGGAAAAAATACTGTAGATTATACACTATGTGTGTGCCATTACGTGATTTCTGAGTTTGTTACCTCAGGATAGTGTGCCTCAGATAGAGAGGGTATCGCATTTCTCCTAGTTAAACTTACTCTAGTCATCTTACTAAGAAATTCATAATCTAGCGATCTCGGGGTTGGACTCCTCCGAATGCAGGAAGGCCATAATGCCAATGCGCAAGCCCACCCACATCACATATAAACTCGTAATGGTGGCTGTGGGGATATTAAACCAACCCGCTCCCACTTAGATTTCCAAATTGAGGGTTTTTCCGGTTTTAACATACAATTAACTAAGCCTATGTTATATGAAACCATAAAACCAACATGCTTTAAAATCGTGCATCTAAAATACAGCATAAAAATTAAAGCACAAAAATTGAAACAATAACTGCAAAAAATAAATATCCCGACTATTATGGTTTTAATTGTTTCCATCTTCTGCCTTGATCTCGTGTCCCACCACGTAACTCGATGGAAAGAGTCTTGAACTTCAAAAAAATGAAAACTGGAGGAAAAACAAGCCAAAACACGCCCCGAACGGGCTGCTCGCGCGGAGCCCGCATATATCGCGCGGCGCGCGGCCCTGCAGTGTGCAGCAGTTGTTAGGTGCTGCCGCTGTTCTTACAGCTGCTGTCGTGCGCCTGTGCAGTAGTTGTTGCACTGCGCGGAGGCAGTTGCATGGCTGCTGTCCTCTGGCGGTTGCTGGTAGCGGCTCCTGCCAGCGAGTCGTCACCGGCGCTGCCCCCTGCCACCTGCCACCAATCCCTCATTTGCTTCTTCACTATTTGGTCTTCTTGCAATTCGTTATGGGTTTTCCTGGGTTTATATGAATTAACGATAACCCAAAACCCACAAATTCAAGTTGCCCACCATAACTCCTTCGATTACAAAAAAATTAATTCTCCTACTACATGGATTTCTAGGAAAATTAAAGAATCGAATTTACATAGAAAAATTCCTACTACAGATTTAATCTAATCCTAGACGGCTCCCAGCACGTGGTTACACTATTACAAACATTCATAATAAAATAAAATCCAGACATGTCACGGATTTTAATTAAAACCCATACAAATGTAACCATAATAGTTGGGATTTCTTAACCACCTGCAAATAAAACCATGAAATAAATCAAATAAGCACAAAACCCAAAAACCAGGCTCTAATACCAATTGAAAGATTATCTGCCCGGGCCTAGCCAAAACCTCACTTTCGTGCTATGCATTCCAGAATTAAAATCTCTGGCAAGGCCTAGACTCCAGCACAATCGTTATTCCAACCCTTACTTGAAATAACATTGTGCAGGATCTGGATTTGCACTTATTCGATCTATCACGCGACCAAAATTCTTAATAAAAACGGAAAAATAAGAATTACCTATTGAAGCGTACACTTAAGTGATTCTCTTGTATGCCTCAAGACTTTGCTTGTATGCTGTGTGGCCAGCAATCCAACTAGCAATTTCATAAGCTAATCACCACAATCCACCTGCCGGAATAAACCAGCACCGCTGCACCTGGCGTGTACAATCCACGCACTGCCTGGAGAGAGAGATAGAAAGTCACACGAGCCACCAAAAATTGAAGAAAATCTACAGCCCTAAAGCTTTGTGAAATTCGATTTTAAGAGAGAAATTTCTCTCTCTAAGTTTTCTTGTCTTGAAAACTTATGAATTGTATATTGTGGAATAGCTAATCCCTTGTCTATATATAGAGTTACAAGAGAGACCCCAAGTTCGTTTAGGATTGGTCTTGGTCTTCTTAATGAGTTTAGGTAATTAATTAGTTTCCAAATCCAATTAGGTAACCAATATGATAGGATAAACCAAATCCTACTACATTCCTAATCTCTGGGATTTCCTAATTCTAATTGAAACTTAAGATTTAATTAAGTAATTAAATAATTCCACTTTGTTAATTACTCAATTAACCCGTAAGAATAATTAGTCAATTAATTAATTATACATATTCAATTAACCCATTACAAAATTAATCGTACCACTACCGGATTAATTTTGGCACTACAATCCTACACCATAATTGTTTCTGGAACAACTTAATTAATTTATATTCATAATCTCCCCACATCAAAGATATAGTGCTCGTTAATTTATTAATTTACTGATAAATTAATTAATTAACTTCTTTAATTCCGAGACTAGTACCACTCGACCTTTTTACTATACCGGACATAAGTCCACTGGCCGGGTTTAGTATAATAAACATTACGAGCTCATCTCGGGAGCACCATCACCCCGGACGTACTGGTACATGGTTTCCTTTCGATAAACAGCAGCACACCAAGCAACTAAACACGCGCACCCAACCTACTGAGACTATTGGCCACAATTGACCTCACCCATTGGCAGATCAAAGTACACTATGTCTAATCCTCATGCCCGCTCGAGTCTAGGGATTAAGAGATAGAATACCAAAACGATTGTCTATTAAATCAGTACAAGACAAATCATTCCTATTGGTCAAGTTCAATACGCCCCGGGCATATCTATATGATTCAATTAGTTTAGACAAAATAATTATAAAACCGACAGTTTGTCTAAAGCTGTCTCAGTTACGAACCTCATTTATATATTATGTCTTTTAACCAATGATGAGATCTACTGTGTCACACAAGACAACTCATCATCTACCTACATAATATAAGTGGAAAAATAATGCACAACTAAATTTAACCAAAACATTAATCGATATTTTAACTGGAAAAAAGTACAATACAAGCCTAGCTTATGTATTCAACTCCAACAAGTACCTCAATCAGTACCTCTAATAAAGACTACGTCATCCTTTGGCTCACCAAATCATCTAACCATTATAATCATTGCCCGAGGCTAGCATCTTGGGAGGGTTAAACAACACGCAACACATGTAGGTGCTCAACTGGTGGATAATCCTGATGTAAGGAAATGAGGGTTTGTCGAGTTTCCTCCTCAACTTCTTCACCGGCCTCACCAATGAAGAGCTCATCGTCCTCTTCACCTCTAATCACTAGAGATGGAACAAGAGCATATAACAGTACATATAGGGACTGGGCTTGTGATGCTCAGGGGCTTGCTTCCATAGTCTCTTATTTCCTAGTGGAATGTCCTGCATACAACAAAAACAACAACACAAAGAATAGATAGGAAAACAAGGTATTCGTAATAAAGAAATGATAATACTCAACGTTTCTCCAAACTTCAAACGAATATAAAGGGAATATTTACTTTGGAAAAATAATTCAAGAAATATTTTCTATCACTTATTTCAAAAATAATGAAAAGACAGTAAAAAGGAAAAAGATATTTACTTTAAAAAATATCAAGAAAATCAATTTCTTGTAACTCTTGAAAATAATAAAAAAAGACTCAAGACTCAAAAACAAAAAGATATTTATTTCAAAACCCAATAATTAAATTTGTAGAATTTTAAAATAATAAAAAACACAATAAAAAGAAAAACAAAGAAAATTGATGCAAACAAAAGAAAAGAAAATGCAAGGAAATGAGACTACTTACAGCGCCTTGCGCGCATGGATTGTCAATTTGGCCAATTCAATTTTGGTCGCGCCTTGCACACTTGGGCTTCCCACGGTCAAACACTTTTAGCGACACTACAATGTGGTGTTGCAAATTGGTTTGGCTGCCCTTAGGTTCTGGACTTGTCCTTTCACTTGCATGTTTCAAGACTAATTTTCACTATAGTTTCAAGACTAATTTCACTTGCATGTTTTTCCACTGGAGCTACTCTTGAATTGTCTTTCATCCTAGAAAATAAAGTAGAACAGAAAACCAAGTGGAACATGACACAAAAACCAACTAAATAAAATTAAAAAAAATGACTAAAACACAAAAACAAAAGACTCGAACACTCACAAAGCGATGTCAAGTGATACCAAAAAAATCAAAAGTAAACAAAAGACTACTTTGACTATTAAGATTGAAAAGTCAAAAATCTAACAAAACAAGTAAAAGTCAAAGACAAAAACAGGGGACTTTTTAAACAATTTCTAAATATAAGTAGATGTTACAGAGTCACACAAAAGCACACAAACCAAAAGTTAAGCAATTACACTTTCTCACACTCAAACTGTAATCAATCGGAACACGAGATTGGCTACCGGGTGAGAGGAAGAAGTTTATACACACATCGGACAATGTAACCTTTGGCAATTGATGACCCTTTTACTCCCGTTGTTATCAATTCAGGTGTGATCACCTCTATCTCAAAACTCTGTTTTCTTCCTTACAAAACTTTAGGAGCAACTAACTGTGGCTTCTCTTTGTCTTTACTTAGCCAGACTTTTGTAGAAGAGCTTTTGTTTTACAGAATTTTTCAAATTCTTTAGATTGGCTCTTTGGCTCTTGCCTCTTCTCAATTCTACAGACTTTTTCGGGAGTTTTGAAATGATCGATTTGAGGCTAGGGGGAATTCAACCTCAAGCACTTAACATGAAGATTACGTCTTAAGCTTCAATTATTCTTTCAAGATCATAGTAAAACCATAAAATAACACCTACGACCTTTAATCTGTGAACTCCGATGTTTCCCGTTGCACCGTATGAAAATTATGATTTTCACCTCGAAACGTTCAAAACTTGTAATGCCTGTTAGAAAAAGACTAAAACAAATTAAGATTGACCAAAAACACTTTTCAAAATCAAAATTAAAGAAATCAAGTCAAAAAATCAACAAAAATTTTGCAGGGGCAAAATTGTACTTTTGGTCAAGTTTCGAAGGGTTCTGACTAGGGTAAAAATGACTTTTCTACTACCAGAACTCGACACTGACACAAAATAAACCTAGAGGGGGACTTCTAGACTCAAAAAAAACAACAAAAATAACACAAAATGGACTCAAAACGAACAAACGCCTGGTTCCCTATGGGAGCCTCAGACACTGGTTCTAACACGGATATTTGGATTGAAAATTGGACTATTTTCAACCAATGGACTCAAAAAAACTGCGAATTCAGGGACTTTGAATTCAAAAAAAGACTCCTAGATATTTGGATAAAAAATTGGACAAATTTTCTAACCAATGACACAACACAAAAAACTCAAAAAGTAGATAGAAAAATAGAACGAAACAACCTTATGCTCTGATACCAATCTGACGGGTAATCTTCTTCGGAATTTAAATCAACGTGAAAGTGATGCTAACAAGTTGGATGCTACACGAACTAGACCCAAGTGTTTCCCGATCTTTCAAACTATTCTCTCTTACTATCTATCAAGCATGAATTGAAGCGGTGGAATCTGTCAACTCAAGAAAACGCACTCTTATTTAGACCTCTTTGTGCGAAAATATAATTCAAAGGATGGGTGATGGTTTATGATTGATTTAGTCAATACATGACAAGGCTTAATAGTTAAACCTCAACTATTGAAACCAACAAAAGAGTTGGTGGGTTTCTTCACAAGGACAACACACGAAATTTTGATATCGTAAGACCAAGGGTTGAGTCGTAACTCAAGGGGTATGTTCACACGTAAATATCAATCAAAATTATCAAAAACCTACATTAAATTTCGTGGTTGGGGCCTTATATAGGCATACAAGAAGTCCCCTTCCTTTTCTAAAAAATACGCATTCAATCCTAATGAAAGACGAATTGAAAAACTAACTCCTAATCTAACTCTGATTGGCTTATAATTTAGACCAATAGAGATAGAGTACAAGTAAAAATAAAATCATAATCAAGAAGGGAAAAATCTATCTATCCTAGTTGTAATAGGATAAACTTACAAAACCTTATAGAACTATGAAAAGTAAAACAAAATCCTATAAGGAAGAATCTTTCCCAGCTTCAGTTGGCCTTAGGGAATGGCTAAATTTTTAATTAAGCCTTGTAATTCCTTAATCCAACTTAACTCTTTATTCTTAGGCTTCAGTCTACATCTACATTCCATCTGCAAGTCCATTATCGAATAATCTGGAAATGTTAATGGGCTTGGGTCTCTAAGTTGGTAGATGGGTTTGGGCATGTTGTAGGGCTTCTTCGATCAGCAACTTCAAGGCTTCTTCAATCCTTTCACCTTCTTTTCATCATAGGTCCAACAATATCTACTGATAGATCACACTGGCATAGATCTGGATCCACAGCTAGGGTTTCCATGGACTCCCATGATGAATTCATAAATAGGCATGTCTTGAAATTTGAACAAGCATATTGATGTCATATGACATCTCTTTAGGCCCATTTGAGGGGCTTAACCCATGTATTGGCTCAAGTGTCTTTTAGCGTGATAAAATCTTTAATTTGGGCTCATTTTGGGTTTGTTTGGGGCTCTCTAAACCAAAGCTGCGAAAATTCCTTGTAAGTTTAGGGAGATGTTGCGCAGTTTTAATGGGAGTGGAGGAAGAGTTCTTGATATTCACATCAGAGTTTTCCACTTAAACAAGTCCAATAAAGTCCATAAAGCCCAAGAGGGGAACAATTTTTGCCAGCATGCTTCTAGAAATTCCACAAGAAGATTACTTGGACAAGAAGTCAACAAGAAGGCAATGGTGACCCCTTGGACCCCAGTTCGGCTGCCGCCCCCTTGAAAGCTCCTAATTTTTGGCAGTTTTCTATTTTTTGCTTATTTAAGACAATTATGGTTTATTGTTTTTAGGAATTAGAATTAAAATAAAACACAACAAAAAATCTAGGTCAATTAGAGTTATAATAAGGAAACAAGTCTAATTCTTTTCCAACTTGAAAAAGAAAAAGACTTGTGCCTTAAGAAAACGAAATTCTTGTTCCTTTCTTGTCCAGTAATTCGGCCGTCCCTATACATCTACAAATAGAGGGTTGTGCCTTCAATTTTATTTTGCATTGATAAATATTGAACACCTTTTTTGAGAGCTCGTGATAGCCCCAAAATCTAAATTTCTATAGACATAGTGCATCAACCGGATTTGTCAACAACACGAGGTTGTTATTATTGTTTCATTCTACCCATATTACAACCAAAATTCCCCGAAGTTTATAAGATTGTGAATCTAAAATCTGTAGATCAGGCAAATTTGAAAAGAATTTCTTCTACCAAAAAAATCCTTTCCCCGAGGATTCTTTGTTGGAGGAGAAACTTCAATCACCATCACAACCTAATTAAAATACATAATTGAAATTCGAAAATGAAGAAAAAAAAAACTTAGCCATAGTAGTGGCAAGGATAACCGTACGTGAAGCCATAATCTAAGACCTCTGCCGCCGACTTCTCTTGTCCATAAACTACATAATTTACGTACTAACATAGATAAATATACTAACCCTTAATGGCGGCCCACATATATATTATAATATAAAACTAATTTTAACCTAAATAATTCCTATTTAGTTTTGAAAACTAATTAAAATAATTCTAATTGCAAATCCAATCTAACTTTGGATCTAAACATAAAACCTAAATCTAACTTTGGATCTAAACATAAAACCTAATTGAATATTTATTTTCTTCAAAAATAATTCTCCTCGCAAGCCCAATTTGATATTTCTTTAATCTGCCTAAAACTCTCGATTTCCACCAACAATAGTCCAAACTGCTCACTTTGCTACATCAAACTCATTTTTCACCTACATTCAAAATAACGCATCATTAATCCATAAAGTTCATAAAAATGACCTCCAAATTAAGCAAAATAAAGTGTTAATTCCAGACTCATCAAATCCCTCACACCTAAACAATGTTTGTCCCCAGCATAACTAATGAGTAAATAAGAGAAAAGACCAAAGAAACGCAATGAATCCTCAATACGCAATATATAACTGAGCAAGACTTGCAATCCACATAGAAAACTTTTCATAGTACCAAGCATTTGCAATGATTATCCCAAATTACTCATAACTCCCAAAAATCAAATGGAAAGCAAAAGTGACATCCACCTCTCAAGTAATGTCTCATGCACTCAAAAGTGTTTATATAATCACTCAAATTCATCACATAGCATGTCCTTGCCATAAGTTTGCAAATATATCACATTATCATTACTCAAATGAATTCAAAGCACAAATCAAAAGGTCTTGTCAAAGGGTATAACGGGGCTTAGGACAAAAGAGTAGGATAAACGAAAGATAACCACTAGGCTACAGTTACGGAAGAAAGCATATACTCAAATTTTTAACCTTCCAACATCTTACTAAGGATGTCCCATGCAAGACAATAATAATCCATAAAGATTCCAAACTTAATTCTTCCTTCAACTTTTTTTTTTTCTAGCCACACAAATTCATTAGAATTTTTTTATTGGCTTTTTCCTCTCTCTCTCTCTCTGTTTTTTTTCAACAACCCTTATGCCTTTATTTCATCCATAGGCATCTTTACACCGCAAATCACAAACTTATTCCTTTATGAGCTACTATTGCCTTGCAATGTTCGTCTTCATACCAAAAAACAAAAGTAAAAAATCAACTATAAACTACTTTCAATAACTACATAGAAAACGCAAGCTAAACATTTACGCTTTATTTAAGTGGCTTTACAATCAAAGAATAGATCCAAGCTTCAAAGAGGTCAACAAATGGTAAGCATAGACGGTTGGATTTTAAAGCTCCATTTTGGTCCCTCATAACATGAGTTATTTCATTTTTGGTCCCCTTTAAGTTTTAGTCACCAATTTTAGTCCCACTTCATTTTTTTTTTTTTACAAATCTAGTTCTTTTCTTACGAAAATACCCTTGACTAATGGGTGAACAATTAGGGTTAGTCAAGCATATTTTCGTAAGAAAAGAACTAGAATTATAAAAAAATATTTGAATGGGACTAAAATTGGTGAATAAAACTTAAGGGGGACAAAAAATGGAACAACCTATGTTATGAGGGACCAAAAATTTATTTAATCCTTTTAAACAAAGCCAAAATTGGTTTATCCTAATGCCTTTATCATCATTGTACATCGAATTCACAAGCAATGACAACATGCATAACAAAGTAAGTTCTAGAATATGCGAGCTATGTGTGAAACACTTTAAAAAAAAAAAAAAAAGAAAATTGAGCACAAGAAAGAATGTTGGTTATTAAGGCTAAAATCTCACTTTGTACAGCTTTTTGGTCACTTAATCAAGCATCAGCATTTGAATCATCATAAGGAAAAGTTATAGTCATCCAACACATAATACTACTATTATTTCCTACATTTCATCATCATCGTACCTAAATCACAAATGACATATTAATTCTCCAACAAAAAGACATATGACATATAACTTATCCCCCACACCTAGATTCTAAAACACAATAAAACACAAAACCGTTCCCCGAAACAATAATCTTACAAACAATTCCCCCACACAGAAACTCTACATTGTCCCCAATGTAGACAATAGGAAAAAGGGATCCAAACAAGAATAATTACACCACCAAAACATGCAGCAAAAGGAAAAAAAAACTAAAGTGACTGAGTGGTAAAGAAGCTTCTCTATGGTGAAGGGAACGAGTCTGAAGAGTCATGAATTTGAATAATGCTTGTAGGGTTTTGTTGGTTTGTGTGACACATGTAGATGTGTTATGAGCTCATGGCTTCGGGACCAGTGGTTTCTTCGCTTTGCTTAAGATGGCTTTGAGCGGTGGAGGAGTGCCATGACTTGAAGAATTCTCCATTGCCAAAGGCTGGGAAAGAGGGCGCATATCAGCTTTAGCTTGGACACGCACCACAATCTAAAACAAATAAAAAAAATAAAAAATGCAAAGTTAATGATGAAAAGAAAAAACTAAAATAAAAATAAAAAATAACGAAAAATAGATGATGCCGCCGACTGGAGGAGTTGGTTAGAAAGGTGATGCCCGGACGGGAGTTATGAAGGCTGGTCGCCGGAGATGACTGGTGACTGCGGTGGCGGCTGAACGGGAGAGATGAAGGAAGGTGGCAGCAGGAATGGAAAAAGGGGAAGAAAGCAAACCCTAGGGTTTTTTTTTTTTTTTTTTTAAACTCACGTGGGTGTGTCAAGGGAAGTATTAACTTCTAGAATTCTGAAGGAAAAAAAAATTTGGACTACGTGGGAGTGTCGGGGTAGAAATTGCATTCTGGAATCTTTGAAGAATATAGAACTGAAATAACAAGCTCGTGTCTTGGAGAAATCAGGTTCTGGAATTTTGTAGGACAAAAAACCAGTTGGCCTACGTGGGTGTATCGTGGGAGAAATAAGGTTTTGGAATTTTCTTACAGCACATCTCCCAACCTCTTCAAAACCTACAAAACACTCCATAAACAATGTGAAAACACTAATACTCAATAAATAATGACCCAAGACAAAACACTACAAAGAAAAACACACTAAAACTTGTCTAAAGGATTAAGAAAAACCATGAAAATCTACAAGTATGAAACTCAAAGATTAATAGGAAAAAAACTTAGCCCCATAAACAATTTTCACAAAATAAAACACAAACAATTTAAAATAAAATAATAATCAGAAAGTAAAGATTGCCTCGATGAAGTGCTTGTTTTACGTCTGTAGCTAGACGTGAGATGGCTTGCTCCAAGGCGGATGATATACGTTGTTTTGACTATCATCATTGTACTTTCAATGTATTTGAGGTGCATTTACCTTTCCTGGATTAGATATGAGACTCTTAGTTGTAGGCTTCTGACTATTCAGGTTTTGGAACATCATGTCTTCTAACAGGGTTAGTCTTTCTTTGAGTCTTTTCCCTCAATCTTATCATTTTCTCTCTTTAACAGTATATTCTTTTCCTACTATGGATGCACTTCTTCTTGGTGTCTATTTTGGCAATTTGAGGTGTCATGTCTTCTTCTGGAATGAGGTTGTGAACCTCAAATGCCATAGTGTGGTCTCGCAATAGCATATTTTCATTGACTTTATACTCAGCCTCGCTAGTATCATCAGGATATGTGTACATCATTTTAGGAGAGTCATTGATTTACCCATTCTCACGAATTATTCTGTCATGTGTTCCCCCTTTGGCATGACTTTTTGGAAGGATCCCACCATTTTTGATGTCAGTATTTGCAAAGAGCATTTGAACACTTTCCTTCTCAAGTAGATGAAGACAAACATCCTTGAACGCGGAGTTCAATTGTTTTATCTGTGATTCCACTTTCAACAATTGTTCTTCTTGGACATACTCCCTTTGAACTATCTTGTGTTGAACCTTTAGATACTTGTTCCACCTTGCAATTTCATTTTCTAAGTATTTGAGCACCTCGTTTTCAAAACTTAACTTTTTGCCCTTATCTTTGGGTGGTTAATCCATTGGCTCTTTCTCTTACACGTAACATTGCCATTGACATTGTGGTTGTGACAATTTTTTGCAGCACTAGGTCGAGTCTCCAATTTGAAAACTCTACTTTTGCATTTGCAAGACCTTTCACATTGCTTAATCTGCATATTTGGTGTTTGTCTGTTACCTTTTTGTCTAACAAACTCATTCACTTGTTCTTCTGGTTTGGGAAACAACTCATCCAGTTCAGTTTGGACTCCCTTCAAGCGAGCCTCATATTCATCCGGTTTTTCTCTATGAACGTGGAATTTCATAATGAGGGAATAGATTTGACTTGCTTGATCTTGTCCATATGATGTATCTTTCGGATGAGCTTGCCAACTAGGCATATTTTGGTACTCTCCCTCATAGCCATGTTGGCAACTTGCACCGAATCCATTGCGACCTTACCATGAATAATTTTGTTCATCCATCATTGTTCTTGCAAGCTTCCTAAACAGAAAATATGGAAAAGAATGTAATAAAGATAAAATAACTAAAAGAAAATATAGAAACTAGAATAATAAAATCAATGTTTTTCTAATATCTCTAGTCCCCGACAACGGTGCCAAAATTTGGTGGGTGTCAAAACAAAAAATATAAAAACCTACTCTTAACATATTTGATAGTATAGCAGTGAGTAGGGTCGTCTTTGAAGGGACTATGTACTAGTACTAACCTCTTTTCTACTATCTAGTCTATAAGGGGGGTTTTTGGTGATTGATTAACTAATTAAACTAACTACCATAAACAAAAATAAAGAAAATAATAAAATTCCTAGCGTAGTACTTATATAAGAATCCCCTATAAGCTCTTTAATCTCATAGTGCTTACAAATCAACAGTTAAAAATAATTGGATGCAAATTGAATCAACATGTCATCATCTCACCAATTAGTATGCTCAATTCAAAACAATTGAATTCACCGACCTTATTAGTCAATTCATCACATTAATTAATTCAACCTATTTATTTCTACAAACCATTGCCTTATTAGTATTCTACGCCTTAAAAGATTTTACTATTTTTAACCTCTTAAACTCTAATTAGCAAATTCGTAAGCCCTTGTGGGATTATCCTAATTAAGATTATATTATATAAAATTTAAAACCTCTAGAAAAATCCATTTATCCTTTGGTTAAATTAACTATAAGAAAATTCAACACTAGATAATTCGATTTAATCGAACAAATTATTTAACTGTAATATAAATCAAATAACATAAATCACAATAAATATCCAAAAACTATTAACACATAATCATACTATAAAATTAAATAATTTATGCCTTCGTCGAATCTAAGCGGTATCACAACTTAACTAAAATACATAATTGAAATTAGAAAATGAAGAAAAGAAAACTTAGCCATAGTAGTGGCACGAAATACCGTGAAGCCAAAATTTAAGACTGTTGCCGACTTCTCTTGTCCAAAAACTACTACATAATTTACGTACTAACATATATAAATATACTAACCCTTAATGGCGCCCCAAATATATATTATAATATAAAACTAATTTTAACCTAAATAATTCCTATTTAGTTTTGGAAACTAATTCAAAAAATTCTCATTATAAATCCAATCTAACTTTGGGTCAAATATAAACCCCAATTGAATCTTTATTTTATTCACAAATAATTCTCCACGCAAGCCCAATTTGATATTTCTTCAATCTGCCAAAAACTCTTGATTTCCTCCAAAAAATACTCCAAACTGCTCATTTTGTTCCATCAAACTCATTTTTCACCTACATTCAGAATAACACATCATTAATCCATAAAGTTCATAAAAATGACCTCCAAATTAAGCAAAATAAAGTGTCAATTCCATACTCATCAGTAGCATTGTTGCTTTAATGACTCTTGAGAAAGTAATTGTGGTTACTCTTCAGATTTAAGAGGTAGCCTACTTGAGAGAGAAGTGGGGCCGCTTCAAAGGAGAATTGATCAGACTTAATTCCTTATAAACTCTTACAGAACTAGGACGCGTTCATGACTATAATGAACAAAACCACGAGAACATAACAAATGGGAATGATTCTTATGTAGGGTACATGGGTCTTTACACGGAAAAGCCAGACAGGTTAAAGACATCACGTCTACTGGACAGCTAGTAAAGTAATCGTAGTTTATATTGGGAAAGTTCAAACAGTAACACCTACTTTCTCTATGCAGTTATCAGTCATTGAACACTCACAAACCAATATCTCATTTATGTGGGGGATTGTTGAAAAAAAATAGAGGAAATAGTGTGTGAATGAGAGAAATGGTTGGAAAATCGAAATGAAACGGTCGTAGCCAAAAACATTGGGCCTGCTCAATCCGCATTTTGCTTAGTTTTGGATTCGGTTTTTCCCAAAATAAACATATCATTTATTCAAATTAATTTTGCAGTTAAATTTGTTAAGATTGTAATTGTAGTAGTTTCCTGATAGAGAATAGTCAACCCTTTTTCACTCAACTCAGAAACACATAATTCTTTAACCTCTATGTGCGAAATTTGTAAGAGGATGGATGTTGGTTTATGATGAATTCTATCAAACTTACAAGGATTAATAGCTTAACCCAAACTATTAAGACTAGGGGCAAGTTTTGTGGTTCCCACAGAAGGATACGGATGATCTAGCAAGATCACTCTAAACTAGAGATTCCGGATGAAAGGATAGCACACAGCTAAACTTTCGAAAACACAAGATAACAATCTTGTAAATTAATCCTTCAATAATCTTATTCCATTGAGAAATTCGGCCAAGGGCCTTTAAATAGATTACAAGAAAGTTCTTTTCCTTTTCTAAAAAGAAATCACTCAATCCTAATCAAAGAGGGATTAAGAAAACAACTCCTAATCTAACTCTGATTGGCTTATAATTTTGACCAATAGAGATAGAGTACAAAATAAAATAAAATCGTAATCAATAAGGGAAAAATCCATCTATTCTAGTAGTATTAGGATAAACTTACAAAACCTTCTAGAACTATGAAAGTAAAAGAACAATCCTAGTAAGAAGAGACTTAGGGGTATCAACTGGGCTTACGGAGTGACATGTTTCTTCATATCTTGGCCTTTAAGTCTTTAACCCAATGTTAAACCTTTATTTTGGGCTTGGACCATCATCTACATAAACTCTACAAGTCCATATTCTCTCATCCTCGTGATGCTAATGGGGTTGGGCCTCGAGTGGTATAAATGTGTTTGGGCCTGTTGAGCTCTATCGATCAGCAACTTCATGGATTGAAGATTACTTTTTGAATTCTTTCGTCTGCTTATCATCATAGGTCCAACAATATCTACTAATGGATCTCCCTTGAGGCTATTTTGATCCACAGTAAGGGTTTCCATAGACTTCCATGGGGGAATTCGTAACTGGGCATGTCTTGAAATTTGAACATGCATATTGTCCCATGTATTGACCCATAATTGATCTTGCAAAATTTGGGCCCTTGTGAGGGGATTGACCCATGTATTGACCCAAGTGTCTTTTAACATGATAAAATCTTCAATTTGGACTCATTTTGGGTCTCTTTTGGACTCCCTAAACCAAAGTTGCGAAAATCCCTTATTAGTTTAGGGAGATGATTAGTAGCTTTGACAGGAGTGGAGGAAGACCTCATGATGTTCACATCATTTCCAATTTTCGTTGTACAATCTGTTATAAATAAATCAAAGTGGTCTCAGAGAAAGATACATAATTTTTCCAAAAATATTTATCTTTGAATTTTGTCATGGTATCAAAGTAAGAAAATGTTTCATAGAAGTTTTCGTTTTGACTACCGATTTCTACTAATCCACATCAGAGTTTTTTTTTTTTTTTTTTTGAGGGCGGTTCCAACTTCATCTTCGGACACATTTTTTAGTTTGGGTTGTTTTTGCTGCATCGGTTTCTGTGCGGAAGTTTAGTTTTTTGGGAATTATTTGAGCATCCGGACAAATCTTGCGGCGTCTCAGTCAAAATTTGAAGACCCATTTCAATTGTGTATTGGTTTTTGTGCGGCCTTGTGTGATATTTGTGTTCTTAGGGCGGTGGCAATTTTTTGTGGTTTTCTTTGGTTCTTATTCAAGGGGCCCGGACCAAATTAATACAAAATTTGGGGGTGTGAACGAAAAAATTTAGAATTTGAAATGAGTGGACCATTTTTAGGCCTCTCAGATTTGTGAAATCCGAGTCTCTTAATCAATTTGAGATTCAGATTTCACAAATCTGATTTATTAATCCAAAACGAATTAGGATTTTAGAAATCCGATTTCTGAAAAAAATTGTAATTTAATTTGTTAATTTTAACGGCAAAAAGTATTAAAAAAATTGAGGACAAATCAGATATTGAAAATCCGAATCACTATTAATTTCGAATTTTAAAATTCGTATTCGCTGAGTCCACCACATCTTGGCTGAGTACACCACGTCTTAGAACAACTAGCACCACGTCCAAAAACGTCTACATCCAGAACAACTAGCACCACGTCCAAAAACGTCTATATCCATGCATGTGAATTTAAAAAGAATTTTTTCACAAAGACATCCCACCACGTCTCAGAATAACTAGCATCACGTAAAAAAAAACTAGCCCCACGTCAAAAAAAAAAACTAGCACCACGTCCAGAAACATCTACATCCATTCATGCGAATTTAAATAGTTTTTTCCACAAAAACAGCACACCACGTCTAAGAACAACTAGCACCACGTCCAAAAACAACTAGAACTACGTATACATCCAAACATGTGAATTTTAGCTGAATTTTTCACAGAACATAGTCCACTACGTCTAGATACGTCCAAAAAAACTAGCACCACGTCAAAAAAACCTAGCACCACGTCCAGAAATGTCTATATCCATTCATGTGAATTTAAACTGATTTTTTTACAAAAACAGCCCACCACGTCTCAGAATAACTAGCACTACGTCAAAAACAACTAACACTACATATACATCCAAACATGTGAATTTTAGGTATTTTTTCACAGAACATAGTTTACCACGTCTAGATACATCCAACACAACTAGCACCACATCAAAAAGAACTAGCACATCGCCCAGAAACGTCTACATCCATGTATGTGAATTTAAACTGATTTTTTTCTGGAAGACAGTCCACCATGTCTCAGAACAACTAGAACTATGTAAAAAACAACTAAAACTACGTCAAAAACAACGAGAACCACGTCCAGAAACGTCTACTATTTATGTGAATTTAAACTGATTTTTTTCAGAAAAACAGACCACTACGTCTCAGAACAACTAGAACCACGTCCAAAAACAACTACCACAACTTCCAGAAACATACATCCATGCATCTAAATTTAAGCTATTTTTTCACAAAGACAACCCACCACGTCTCATAACAACTAGCACCACATCACAAACAACTAGCACCACGTTCAAAAATGTCTACATCCATGCGTATGAATTTAAACTGATTTTTTTTACAAAGACAGTCCACCATGTCCAAAAATAACTACATATACGTATACATCAAAACATGTGAATTTTAGCTAAATTTTTTATAGAACATAGTCTACCATGTCTCCATACATCCAAAACAACTAGCCCCACGTCCAGCTTCGTCCAAATTTTGCTAATTTCAGATTTTAGAAATTCGAATTTAGCTAATTTTGGATTTTCAAAATTCGAATTCAGTTTAACTATACAAACACAAACCCTATCATTTTCTGCAGCATTGTTCTTCTCTTCTTCCTTCAAACATTCTCTTTGTAGCGGCCATACACTATTCACCTGCAAAATTTGGATTCCGCCTAAATTATTCTGAAGATCTATGTCACGTTGTGATATCGTAATAAGGTAATTCAAGATTTTAGTGTTTTATGGTTGATATTGCATAAAATGCTAGATTTTCATGTAATTAGATTAATTGCAATGAGATTAGATGATATCTTGAGTAGTGGTGTATGTAGTTGATGAAATGTGGTTAGGAAATACACCTATTAGTAGTATAGGACTAAGATTTGTATAAGTTTTGTGGACTTTTAAATTATTAGCCATGCATTAGTAGTGTAATTACTCTAATTAAGATTTTACTGTGATTACATGATATTTTGAGTAGTGGTATACGTATTGGATGAAATGCGGTTTGGAAATACATTTATTAGTAGTATATGACTAATATGTGGGTAAGTTTTGTAGAATTTTTAAGTTGTAGTCTAGTGTAATTATTCTAATTACTTTTTTAAATATGATTAGTTGTAAGTGGTAATGAAATTATAATTAAAATCGTAATGTTGTGGATTGTTTATAATGTTGTGGGTTGCTTAATGAATTGTGGTTTATAAATTTGATTAAAAAAATTTTTGGTGACGAAAATGGACAATTAATTGATATAATGACATTTTTATGATTGAAAGGTATAATGGCATTTAATGGTCCGTATATTTTTAATTTCTATTGGACATCTACATTTGATTTTGATAACCATCCGAATCCGGATCATTCAATATGCGTTAATCTTAGAATGTAAAGGGATGATTTGTTAGAAACCATTTGCAATGTAATTGGGGTGTCTATGAATTCATGCAGAATCACACTTTCAACATTTTTTGAAGTGGATGGGAGTAAGACAAAAGTAGTAATTACTTCAGATGCTATGCTGGATTTTTTTTTATACTTTTCGACCATTGAGTTTTATTAATATTAACGTCGGTATTGAGGAAATTCAGTCTTTAGATAGAGTTGATAGACAAAATATTGATTCGAGTTCTTCACATGGCGGACAAGGGAAACTTGATTATGGTTTCCGTTATGAATTTGAAGAGGAGGCAGGGGACTTGGATTATAACACCGAGGACGATTGTGACTGTGACCATTCATCCGATAGTGATTTTTGTTCTGATTCTACATATTTCAGTTCTGAGGAAAGTTCGCATGAGATTAGGACGTATGAAGGGGGCATTTCGTGTAGTCTGATGTGGGACACCAAGATCCGTATGTCATTGATCGGGATGAACATGCGCTGCCCCGATATAATGGCAATCCTGAGACTATAGGACTTGGAACAGTTTTCAAAAATAAGGAGGAAGCACAACGGGCCATATCCGCATAGATAATGGCAAGGCTCAGGGCATATGTTAATGTTGAGAGCAATAAAACGATGTGGTCCATGGAATGCAAGGGTTGACGATTTGAGACACCCGAAGGTTATTCCCCATGTGCATGGAAAATCCGGGTGTCAAAAAAGAATAGTACTCATGGCAAATGGGAAGTGGTTTTTTGGTGCCCGAGTCATAATTTCCTTGGAATTGCGGTGGGAAATGACCACCGCAATGTGACATCGTCGACAATAACGCCATTGATAATGAAGCAAATTGAACAATATCCTGAGTATCCAGTGGCAGCTCTTCAAATTGATGTAAAAAATCAATTAAAAGTTGACGTGAAGTGGAAGAAAGCATGGCATGCGAGAAGAAAGGCTATTGAATTGGTATATGGAATTGGGCTACAAACTTTTTTGAGTTACCGAGGTAAGTTTAAATTTTAATATTATTTCTTTATCAGTTTATTGTTTTTCATTTCTATTGACATGCTGATTGGGTGATAATTGTGTTAATGGTTTATTTATGTAGGTTTATTGAAGCATTAAAATCTTCGAATCCAGGGACGATTGTACAATGGGAATTCCAAGGAGGGAGCGTGCATTGTCTAATTCTGAGAGGAATTTCAAATATTTATTTTGGGCTTTCGTTCCAACCCGACGTACGTTTTGGAGATTTTGTCCACCTGTGGTTAGTATAGACGGTACACAGTTGTTTTTGACGTGGTGGACTATCTTTGTTGAAAAAATCAGTTTAAATTCAAATGAATGGATGTAGACGTTTCTGGACATGGTGCTAGTTGTTTTTAACGTGGTTCATGTTGTTCTGAGACGTGATGGACTGTCTTTGTTGAAAAATCAGTTTAAATTATTTGAAAGGATGTAGACGTTTCTGGACGTGGTCCTAATTCAAATGAATGGATGTAGACGTTTCTGGACGTGGTGCATGTTGTTTTTGACGTGGTGGACTGTCTTCGTTGAAAAAATCAGTTTAAATTCAAATGAATGGATGTAGACGTTTCTGGACGTGGTCCTAGTTGTTTTTGACGTGGTGGACTATCTTTGTTGAAAAAATCAGTTTAAATTCAAAAGAATGGATGTAGACGTTTCTGGACGTGGTGCTATTTTTTTTTTTTTTTTACGTGGTGCATGTTGTTATGAGACGTGGTAGACTGTTTTTGTAAAAAAATAGCTTAAATTCACATGCATGGAAGTAGACATTTCTGGACGTGGTCCTAGTTGATTTTGACGTGATGCATGTTGTTCTGAGACGTGGTGGACTTTCTTTGTTGAAAAAATCCGTTTAAATTCAATTGAATGGATGTAGACGTTTCTGGACTTTATGCTAGTTGTTTTTTATGTGGTGCATGTTGTTCTGAGACGTGGTGGACTGTATTTGTGAAAAAAATTTGAATTCTCACAATTCAGATTTTCGAAATCCGAGTCGTTTTAATTTCATTTATTAATTTATACAAAAAAATTTCAATTTCATTATTCGTTTCAAAATTTTTTTTTCATAAATGATTCGAATTTTGGAAATCCGAATTCCATTGATTTCGGATTTTTGGAATCCGAATTTAATTAATCTAATCAATCTCCGTTATTATTTTTTAATTTAATTAGGGTTATTGATATTTCAGATTTTCAAAATCCGAAAGTTGATGAATTCAGATTTCTAAAATTCGATTTTGTCTTATTTCAGATTTTCAAAATTCGAAATGCCTCTTTTTGGCCACACCTTCCCATTCTTTTATTTTTTTGTCTACAAATTTATTTAAGGGATTAATTTGGTAAAAAATTCCTTATTCAAGTACTTATTGTCAAATAATATTTGCTGTGTTATTGGTTGGTGTGGTTTCTTTTGGTGGCACAGTTTTCAAGATTTGGTATAAACAAAATAAGCAATTTTCGGCGGTAGTACTTCTTTTCTTTTCTGCAAAGTTTTCCTTAAAAAACATTTAGGGTTTCGGTTGTTATTTCGGATTGTGAGTCGATCTAAATGGGTTGAACATTCATGAAGAACAGAGTCATAAAATGGATTGAAAACATCATGGTATAAATCATTTTGAAGAAAAAATTAGGTTTGACTAGCGATTAAATTAGTTAATCCGTAATCTTCTAAACTTTTTCGTAAAAATGGACTAAAAACGCTAATAAAAAATTGATAAGGGACCAAAACAACAATCGTAGTTTTATTTGGGACCAAAACAACAACACCCCCATTTTAAGAGACCAAAATACCAATTCAGCCTTTTTTTTTTTTGGCCATGTTTATTGACCGAGAGATTGCGGCTTGGTAGCGGTTGCTATCCAGCTGCAGTGACGATCTTTTTCTTCACTGCAGCGGTTTTACAGCTGATTATTTTGTGTTTTTGTTCTTTGTCATGGCAGAACCGGTGACTCCTTCAGGTATTATGACACCGTTTAGGTTTCAGACAGCTGCCTCAACTTTGGCTGGATTAAGTAGCTCTCAGTGGGATACCATTATTCAAATAGTTAATTCATCCACACCATCCTCTAGTAGGTGTACTATTAACACTTGAATGTATGATAGTGGTGCTACATATCATATGTCAGGCCATTTAGAGTATTTTTCTGATGTTGTTAATATTCTTGGTCTTCCTGTTACCTTGCCGAATGGGTGTTAGTTTTGAATACAGAAAAGCTATGGCTTGTATCAAAAACTAATATCCACAGATGACATATCATTTTGTTTCAGTATAAATCTGTTCCTTTATATCATAGAACTAGATAACGGGGTGTCGACAAACACAGTAGATACCGTTATTGGTTAAAGTATTGATATATAAAAAGCATGCTCGTAACCGAGATAGTCTGAACATACTATCGGTATAGGTTATTGTGTGGTTTGGAAATTGGTTTATCTAGACTAGTTTAAATCACACAGATATGCCCGGGGCATATTGAGCACGACCAGTTTGGATAGAATTGACTTGTACTGATCGGCGTAGTCAATTCGGTCCTAGTATTCCGTCTCTCAATCCCAAGATTGGGACGGGCGTGAGGGTTGGGTGTCGTATGCTTTGATTTGCCAAAGAGTGAGGTCAATTGAGGCCAATACCTCGGTAAGTTGGGTATGCGGTGTTTAGCTTCTTGCGTGCCGTTGCTAGTCGGAGGAATCCACGTACCGGTTCGCCGGGTTGATGGTGCTCCCGAGATGAGCTCGTAAGGTTATTATACTAAACCTGGCCAGTGAACTTTATGTTCAGTATAATAAAAGGTCGAGTGGTACTAATCTCGGAAACTAAGAAGTCGGTGAATTAATTTGTCAGTAAATTGATAAATCGACGAGCACTAGATCTTTAATGTGGGGAGATAGAAGAAATAATAATGGCGCGATGTAAAGTCGTTTTCGAGCGGTAGTTCCATAATTGGTCCGTTAGTGGTACGACCGATTATGCGTTTGACTAATCGACAAGGTAAATTAATTAATCCGAAGGGTTTAATTAATATTTGATCGACGAAGTGAATTTAGAAATTAATTCTATTTTGAATTAATTAATTCTAAGGGTTCGATTAAATTAAATTAACAAAGTGGATTAAATAAATTAATTTAAAAGGGTCGATTGGAGTTGATTAGTCGGGAAGACTTAGCGGTCAACGAAAGTCAAATTTTAAGACCTAACTCGAGAGCCCATTAGGTCTCCTTAGAAGCTCCTATAAATACAACATATTGGGCAGCAAGAAAACCCTAAGAGAGATGAAACTTGGCAGCCAAGTTAGGCTAGAAAGAGAAAGTTTGGTCTAGAGAGAGAACGTGTCTTCCTCGTCAAGTTTTCTCTCGAAGTCGACCAAGATAACTTTCTTCTTCCAAAGGGAACTCAGCCCATGAATTAATTTAGCAGCCCAGTCCTTTTCTTCAACAAAAACAGTCACCGTTTTTTTTGCCCGAACAGTTTTTAAACTCAGCTGCTGATCGGAGTTTTAGAAGGAACAGCCCAGTGCTGATCGGTCTTCTTGTTCTTCCAGAAAAACCTAGCTGCTGGTCGGATTACTCCCTTAGATAGCTGCAGATCGGTTTTTTTTCTTTTGAGCTGCTGGTATCGGGGTTTTCCTGGTTGTGAAGTCCGGCTACTGCCGTGACTGTGAAGTCCGGTTGCTGCTGCGGACTGGTGCCCAGAACCAACCAAGCTCCACGTTCGATCTTCCTAGAGGAGTGATCCGTGGGTTTAGTTGTCTAGATCGGGACTGGTTTAAGGTAGCTTCCGGCAGGAATTATTGCAGCGGAAAACTGGCAGCTTAGTGGAGTGAAGTCCGGCGGAAAGGGCAGCTTCAATTTTTCAAAGAAAAAAAATCTGGGCAGCTTCAATTTGAGAAAGAAAATTCTGGGCAGCTTCAATTTTGTTAAAAAAAATTCTGGGCAGTTTATTTTTGAGAAAAAAATTCTGGGCAGCCTCAATTTGAGTTTCTTGAGAAGCAAGTTTCTTGGGTTTTCAGTCGAATTGCTGTGGGTAGCTCCGTAGACGATAGCCCACACTATCTCGGAGCGTGTATTGGAGAATTCTTCGGATTTCTTGTGGATTTCGCGCTAAAGAATTGGGTTTTCTTTTAGGCGAGGGACTTCGCTACAAAAGGTATAATCTTTAAGTTCCGCTTTAATTAAAGATTTAATTTTTTGTGTCCCGATTAATAAATTAAATAAGTATAAGCCTAGATCCGTTCATGGGTAAACTAATTTGAGCCTGAGCTTGGTCGAAAGCTTCCGATTCTGGAATGCATAGCACGAAAGTGAGGTTTTCGATTTAGCCCGGGCTTGTTCAGTTTTCCTTCAAATTGGTATCAGAGCGTTGGTTTCGGTCTTATACTTGTTTGATTTATTACACGGCTTTATTTTGGCATTAGTATTTTTTGTCGAAATGTATAAACAGGTGGTTATTGGTTTCCCGGCTATTATGGTAGAAATTTAATTTTCATTCATAAACCCCGGGACATGTCCGGGCTCGTTTTATTTTTGAATGGAAATTTCTGTAATAGTAATAACCACGAGCTGGAAGCCGTGTAGGATTAGAAAAATCTTGTAGTAGGATTTGATCTAATCATGTCGTCTTTAAATTCCTAGAAAAACGCCTTTGTATATAGGAATTTTTGTACTATGACGAAGACGTTATTTTGGGTAACTTATATTCGAGGGTTTTGGTTTATTGTAATTTTGGGTGATTCCTAATTACGGAATAAACCGAGAAAACCCGGGCGAATCGAGAGGAATCCAAATAACGAGTGGGAGCGACACGACGGGAAGTGTCACCGAGGCGTCAAGGAATCAACGATAGAGAAGGCCATAATAGTCGGGAAATTTTATTTTATTTAATTTCCCGTATTTATGATTTTTTCGTTGATTGTGTGATTTTCGTTTTATTTTGCATGAACGAAATTCAAACCAAAAGTTTTTCCAAAAAGGTAATGTGCAATTAACTAAGGTAGATTATTCGCATATTAAAACTCCAACGGTTTTATGGGTGCGAATATCCATAGTTAAGATATTGCATGTTAAAACGTAAAAATCCTCAAACTTAATTACATTCGCAAGTTTTGGTTTAATCGTAATTTTGGGTGATTCCTAATTACGTGGGGTTTTGGTTTATCGTAATTTTGGGTGATTCCTAATTACGTAGAAAATCGAGAAAACCCGGATTTTGGTTTTTCGTAATTTTTGGGTGATTCCTATTTACGTAGAAAACCGAAATGGAAAACCGAGAAAATTAAGGCGAATTTAAATTATTTTAAAAATCTAAGTGGGAGCGGGTTGGTTAATATCCCCATGGCCTCCATTACGGGTTCATTGGCGATGTGGTTAAACGGCTTCCCCGTCGGTTGAGTTTTCAATCACAGATATCGCTGGAATGAATTTCTAAAGGGATGACTATAGTGTGTTTAATTGGGAAAAGTTGCGACACCCTCGCCGTCCGAGGCGCATTAGTACCCTAAGTAACAAACTTAGAAGTCACGTAATGGCATACACTTAGTGTACTGTTTATAGTATCCCTCCTACGAGGTAACGCTATTTACGTGTACGGCTAAAATTATCGACTATTAATTTCATTGATCATAAGATCGTTGGTCAGATAATGAGATTAATGGACTTTGGTCCTTCTCGAACGAATGTGGGTTAGCGTAGACGTTCACCCGTCGTGACCTGCGTTAATCCCGGTGGGAGAGATGTCGGTAGAAGATTATATTTCTTTTCTGAGGATTTTTCAATATTTTCGAAAAGTATACTGAGACATGTTTTTTCATTATTTTCAGTTGATATGTCGTTCAACCCGCTAGCTGTCATTTTTGAACCAAAACAAACTCATGAGTCCAAACTATATTGACTGGAAACGTAACCTGGACATTGTCCTTACCGCTGAGGGTTACAAGTACGTGCTTACTGAGGAGTGTCCCCTTAAGCAGGGTAGCCAAGTAGTCAGCTATGAGGAAACTCATGAATGCTAGAATGGCTGAGGGCATTTCAGTGAGGGATCACGTGCTGGACATGATCAGTTGCATCAATGAGATCGAGGTACTGGAAGGTGATATTGATGGGGAGACCCAGGTCGATATCATTCTCCAGAGCTTGCCTCCCAGTTTTTGAGCAGTTTCGGTTGAACTATAATATGGGCAAGCTCTCATATTCACTCCCGAGCTCATAACTACATTGGTGTCAGCCGAGGACCTATTCGCTGAGAAGAAGCAAGCCTTTGCTACTGTTGGTCCCTCAGGTTCCTCTGCTGGGCCCAAAGCCAGGAAGCAAGAGAGGAAGAGAGGCCAGAAAGCAGGAACTAATCATGGACCCAAGGCAGGCATTGCCAAGAAGCAAAAGTCGAAAGGCAAATGTTTTAAGTATGGCAAAGCAGGACATCGGAAGAAGGATTGCCCAAAGCCTCGAGGTTAAAAGTAAATTTTCCCTAGTTACTGAGACGTGATTAGCGGCGATTCCCACAGATACTTGGTGTGTGGATTCGGGAGCCACTGATCACGTTTGTAATTCTTTGCAGGGGTTCCAAGTGACCCGGCTGCTTAGAGAGGGAGAGTTGCAGGTCTACCTTGGGGATACTACCAGAGTTTCTGTGGCTGCAGTGGGAGTTATTAGTCTTTATTTTTCAGACTCTATTTTACTTTTAAAGGATTGTCTTTATGTACCTAGTTTTCGAAAGAACTTGCTTTCAGTTTCAAAACTTGTTTTGGATGGTTATAAGTGTGTATTTTCTGACGGTTCGGTTTTTATAAGAAAATGCCAGAAACTTATATGTTCCGGTACATTGGTTGACAATCTGTTTTAAATCAAGACTTACTCCCCAGTTATGCAAAACACAGAAACTAGTAACTCATCACCAAATCATAATAAGAGAAAGGAATCTTCCCCTTTGAATCAGACTTATCTTTGGCACCTGAGACTAGGTCATATCAACCTTAGTAGGATTCAAAGGTTGGTCAAGAGTGGGTCTTTGGACTTACTAGATATTGACAGCTATTCGACCTGTGAGTCCTGCTTGGAGGGTAAAATGACCAAGAGGCCTTTTAAGGCGAAGGGGTATAGGGCCAAGGAGGTTTTAGAGTTGATTCATTCTGACATGTGTGGACCTATGTCAGTTCAGGCTAGAGGTGGTGAATACCTCTCTAGTGAATTTAGGACCTATTTGTCAGAGGAGGGTATTCAGACCCAGTTGTCTGCACCTGGCACACCCCAGCAGAATGGTGTGGCAGAGGGGAGGAGCAGGTCTCTTATGGAGATGGTTAGATCGATGATGAGTTACAGTGAGTTGCCTATCTCGTTTTGGGGTTATGCCTTGGATACAGCGTGTTTTATCCTCAACCTTGTGCCATCTAAGTCTGTGCCTACGACCCCAGTAGAGTTGTGGAGTGGGCGTAAGCCTAGTCTGATATATCTCAGGATTTGGGGTTGTCTAGCACATGTGCTCGAGGCAGATGCAGGCAAGTTAGAGGCGAGATCTAAGGTTATGCTGTTTGTAGGCTACCCCAAAGGAACGAGAGATGGTTTATTTTATAGTCCTCAGGATCAGAAGGTGGTGGTCAGCATCAATGCCAGATTTCTTGAGGAGGACTATATTTTAGATCACAAGTCAAGCAGCAAGGTAGTATTGGAAGAGCTTAGAAGTCAGTCCACTATTCCAGATGCACACGTACAGGAAGACACACCACAAGAGACTGCACACACTATCACAGATGATGCTCTTACACAGGCTGCGCCTCGTCGTAGTGGGAGGGCTGTGAGACAGCCCGAGAGGTACATGGGTTTGGGTGAGTCTTTGGACTTTATCCCTGGTGCTCGTGAACCAGACCCAGTTAACTACAATGAGGTTCTTCAGGATAGAGATGCAAGCATCCAGATCTTGGAACATCCGTTTTGACGAGGTTATCCAGTCCTATGGATTCACTCGGTGTCCGGATGAGCAGTGTGTTTATAGCAGGCGTGATGGTGATATAGTGGTGTTCCTCGTACTTTACGTAGATGACATTCTTCTTATTGGCAACAGTAAGAAGGTGTTGTCAGACGTAAAGGCATGGCTGTTCAGGCAATTCGATATGAAGGATTTGGGAGAGGCTGGACATATCCTTGGGATCAAGATTATTCAAGATTGTAGGAGACGTTCTCTAACTCTCTCTCAGGCATCCTACATAGACACGATTCTGGCCCGTTTTAACATGCAGAACTCCAAGAAGGGTTCACTACCTTTCAGGCATGGAGTACATTTGTCTAAGGAGCAGTGTCCTAAGACTGCTGAGGAGATAGATGCCATGAAGGCGGTACCCTATGCTTCTGCAGTGGGTAGCCTCATGTATGCTATGTTGTGCACGAGGCCTGATATTTGCTTTGCCGTTGGCATGGTTAGCAGATATCAGAGTAACCCTGGGAAGGCTCACTGGGAGGCAGTAAAATGCATTCTCAAGTACTTGCGCAGGACGAGAGATTGTGTACTAGTTTATAGAGCGCAGGAGCTTGTACCATTGGGTTACACAGATTCGGGCTTTCAAGGTGATTTGGACAGGAGTAAGTCTACCTCTGGGTTTGTGTTTACTCTAGGAGGTGGAGCCACAATATGGAAGAGTGTCAAGCAGAAATGCGTGGCGGACTCTACCATGGAGGCCGAGTACGTTGCCGCTTCAGAGGCAGTGAAAGAGGCTGTGTGGCTCAGGAACTTCCGGATGGACTCAGATATGGTTCCTGAGTTGCCTAGGTCTATCACAGTTTATTGTGATAACATAGTGCAGTTGCTAACTCGAGGGAACCACGAGCTCATAAGGCGAGTAAATACATAGAGCGCAAGTACCACCTGATACGAGAGATCGTAAAGAGGGGAGACGTGACCGTGGCCAAGATAGTATCAGATGACAACCATGCAGATCCTTTCACAAAGCCATTGACCCTAAAGGTCTTTGAGAGACATGTGGAGGGCATGGGAGTCAGATTCTTGAGGGAGCCATGTTAGTGAGCTTAAAGGTGTTCTGGAGATTTCATTATGACAGCAGTGTAATAGCGGGTTGGACAGTTTTTTGTACTTCTTAGCATAGCTTTGAGTATTAGTGGGAGATTGTTAGTTTTGAATACAGAAAAGCTATGGCTTGTATCAAAAACTAATATCCACAGATGACATATCATTTTGTTTCAGTATAAATCTGTTCCTTTATATCATAGAACTAGATAACGGGGTGTCGACAAACACAGTAGATACCGTTATTGGTTAAAGTATTGATATATAAAAAGCATGCTCGTAACCGAGATAGTCTGAACATACTATCGGTATAGGTTATTGTGTGGTTTGGAAATTGGTTTATCTAGACTAGTTTAAATCACACAGATATGCCCGGGGCATATTGAGCACGACCAGTTTGGATAGAATTGACTTGTACTGATCGGCGTAGTCAATTCGGTCCTAGTATTCCGTCTCTCAATCCCAAGATTGGGACGGGCGTGAGGGTTGGGTGTCGTATGCTTTGATTTGCCAAAGAGTGAGGTCAATTGAGGCCAATACCTCGGTAAGTTGGGTATGCGGTGTTTAGCTTCTTGCGTGCCGTTGCTAGTCGGAGGAATCCACGTACCGGTTCGCCGGGTTGATGGTGCTCCCGAGATGAGCTCGTAAGGTTATTATACTAAACCTGGCCAGTGAACTTTATGTTCAGTATAATAAAAGGTCGAGTGGTACTAATCTCGGAAACTAAGAAGTCGGTGAATTAATTTGTCAGTAAATTGATAAATCGACGAGCACTAGATCTTTAATGTGGGGAGATAGAAGAAATAATAATGGCGCGATGTAAAGTCGTTTTCGAGCGGTAGTTCCATAATTGGTCCGTTAGTGGTACGACCGATTATGCGTTTGACTAATCGACAAGGTAAATTAATTAATCCGAAGGGTTTAATTAATATTTGATCGACGAAGTGAATTTAGAAATTAATTCTATTTTGAATTAATTAATTCTAAGGGTTCGATTAAATTAAATTAACAAAGTGGATTAAATAAATTAATTTAAAAGGGTCGATTGGAGTTGATTAGTCGGGAAGACTTAGCGGTCAACGAAAGTCAAATTTTAAGACCTAACTCGAGAGCCCATTAGGTCTCCTTAGAAGCTCCTATAAATACAACATATTGGGCAGCAAGAAAACCCTAAGAGAGATGAAACTTGGCAGCCAAGTTAGGCTAGAAAGAGAAAGTTTGGTCTAGAGAGAGAACGTGTCTTCCTCGTCAAGTTTTCTCTCGAAGTCGACCAAGATAACTTTCTTCTTCCAAAGGGAACTCAGCCCATGAATTAATTTAGCAGCCCAGTCCTTTTCTTCAACAAAAACAGTCACCGTTTTTTTTGCCCGAACAGTTTTTAAACTCAGCTGCTGATCGGAGTTTTAGAAGGAACAGCCCAGTGCTGATCGGTCTTCTTGTTCTTCCAGAAAAACCTAGCTGCTGGTCGGATTACTCCCTTAGATAGCTGCAGATCGGTTTTTTTTCTTTTGAGCTGCTGGTATCGGGGTTTTCCTGGTTGTGAAGTCCGGCTACTGCCGTGACTGTGAAGTCCGGTTGCTGCTGCGGACTGGTGCCCAGAACCAACCAAGCTCCACGTTCGATCTTCCTAGAGGAGTGATCCGTGGGTTTAGTTGTCTAGATCGGGACTGGTTTAAGGTAGCTTCCGGCAGGAATTATTGCAGCGGAAAACTGGCAGCTTAGTGGAGTGAAGTCCGGCGGAAAGGGCAGCTTCAATTTTTCAAAGAAAAAAAATCTGGGCAGCTTCAATTTGAGAAAGAAAATTCTGGGCAGCTTCAATTTTGTTAAAAAAAATTCTGGGCAGTTTATTTTTGAGAAAAAAATTCTGGGCAGCCTCAATTTGAGTTTCTTGAGAAGCAAGTTTCTTGGGTTTTCAGTCGAATTGCTGTGGGTAGCTCCGTAGACGATAGCCCACACTATCTCGGAGCGTGTATTGGAGAATTCTTCGGATTTCTTGTGGATTTCGCGCTAAAGAATTGGGTTTTCTTTTAGGCGAGGGACTTCGCTACAAAAGGTATAATCTTTAAGTTCCGCTTTAATTAAAGATTTAATTTTTTGTGTCCCGATTAATAAATTAAATAAGTATAAGCCTAGATCCGTTCATGGGTAAACTAATTTGAGCCTGAGCTTGGTCGAAAGCTTCCGATTCTGGAATGCATAGCACGAAAGTGAGGTTTTCGATTTAGCCCGGGCTTGTTCAGTTTTCCTTCAATGGGATGACTGTGAATCACACAAATTCGGGACTGTACATCAGAGTCCCACAATGATGTTGTTTGATGTTCTGTTTGTACCTCAATTGTAGTGCAATTCGATTTTTTTATATCAGCTGATATCCCAATCGGGATGTACAACGCAGTTTAATGATGGTTTGTCTGTTTTGGGACTAAAAATCGAGGAAGGTGATTGGAGTGGGTGAGCAGGTAGGGGTCTCTACTACTTCAGGGAAACAGTCACAACATATACTCAATGTTGCTCGTGCATTGCTTTTTGAGGCCAAGCTTCCCATAGAGTTTTGGGGTCATTCTGTTCTCACTGCTGGTTACATGATTAATCGTACTCTGACACCTGTTTTTGGAAACAAGACTCCATTTAATTTGGTATAGGGGAGAACCCCACCCCTTGGATATCTGTGGGTGTTTGGTTGTCTGTGTCATGTCTACAATCATGATCGTAGATGTGATAAATTTGGAAATGGAAGTCGTCGTTGCATATTTGTTAGTTATACTCTGGGAAAAAAGTGTTGGCATGTCTTTGATATTGAGAAACAGAGTTTCTTGGTATCTAAGGATGTTGAGTTTAATAAAGTTGTTTTTCCATATCAGACACTTGAAAAAGATTCATTGGAAGTTCCAGAAAATCCTTGGTTTGTTAATGAGGATTTTGGCTTGACATTCCCGGCAGGACCACCTGCGCCCGCCGTCGAATCACCGAGCCAGCCCATCGTCATGGCACCTCCACATACGACCGCAGCTGACCAGCGGCTCGAGGTACTATCACTGGATCAGTCTGTTCTGGCGGCGGTGACACTCCTGATTGGTCCAGAGTCGGCGGTTACGCAGCAGGATTCTCTTACGTTTTCTGTTCCTATTGATTTTTGGGTCATGGTCATCGAACTAAGCTGTCATCTAATAGATTTCGTGATTTTGTTGCACATACTACCCCCCTAGGAGTCATCTGGTGCTCACTTTGATCCATTATCTTTCTCATGTACACCTTACCATATAGCTAATTATGTAACTTGTAATTCTTTTTCTGCTGCGCATACAAATTTTCTGGCAACTGTCTCTTCTCATGTTGAGCCCCAATCTTTTTTCTGATGCGGCTGTCCAATCTAAGTGGCGTATGGCCATGCAGGAATAGATCCAAGGTTTGGAGAATAATAAAATATGGGATCTTGTGTCACTTCCACTTCAGAAGCGAGCTATAGGGTGTAAGTGGGTATATAAAATTAAATATAATTCTGATGGTACGGTGGAGCGGTTTAAAGCACGTATTGTGGTTCTTGGAAACAGACAGGTGGAGGGTTTAGATTATCAAAAGACTTTTGTTCCTGTTGTAAAAATGGTTTTTGTTCGTGTGTTTTTAGCTGTTTTAGTGGCTAAAAATTGGGAGCTTTATCAAATGAACGTGCATAATGCTTTCCTGCATGGAGATCTTGAAGAAGAAGTCTACATGCCACTGCCTCCGGGTTTTCCTGAACAAGTTCCGGGCCAAGCTTGTCGTTTTGCAGCACTCTTTATATGGTCTCAAATAGGCTCCCAGGTGTTGGTTTGCAAAACTTGCTACTGCTCTCAAGCGGTATGGCTTCACCCAATCTTATTCTGATTATTCTCTATTTGTTTATCAGTATGGGACTGTTTCTTTGCATGTGTTGGTTTATGTGGATGATCTGATTGTTGTTAGGAATAGTAGCTCTGCTATTGCTACTTTCAAGAAATATTTGAGCAATTTTTTTCATATAAAAGATCTTGGACTTCCGAAAGATCTGGAAGTTGCTCATAATACCACAAGTATTTTTCTCTGGCAGTGAAAATATGCCTTGGATATTGTGGCTGAAGTTGGGTTGTTGGGCAGTAAGCCGGCTGATTTTCCCCTTGAGTAGAATCATCATCTGTCTGCTGAAGTGGTGGATTTTCTCCCAAATCCCACGCGTTATCGGTGTTTGGTTGGAAAGTTCATATACTTATCTGCTACTCGTCCAGATCTTGCTTATTTTGTGAATCTGCTAGCACAGTTTATGCAGCAGCCTCAAGTTTCTCATTGGGAGGCGTTTCTTAGACTTTTGCGGTATTTAAAAGGTACTCCTGGCCAAGGGATTGTGCTTCGTGCTTCTTATGACTTGCAATTGTATGCATGGTGTGATTCTGATTGGGCTGCTTGTGTCCAACTACTCGTCGGTCCCTCACTGGTTGGTTTATCTAACATGGTCAACCATTTGTCTCTTAGCATACAAAGAAACATCAGATAGTGGTCCAGTTGTTTGCCGAAGCTGAGTACCGTTCTATATGGCATCCACGGTTTGTGGGATAAAATGGTTGAAGGGTTTATTATGGTCTTTGGGTGTTTGTGCACAAACAGCCTCTGCGTCTGTTTTGTGATAGCCAGTCTACTTTACAGATTTCTGACAATCCAGTGTTTCATGAACGTACTAAGAACATTGAGCTGGATTGTCGTTTTGTCAAAGATGCGATTCTCCAAGGACTAATTTCTGCATCTTATGTCTCTTCTCAAACTCAAATGGCTGACATCTTTACTAAAGTTTTAGGGAAACAATAATTTGAGTTCTCTGTTGACAATTTGGGCATTCAAAATCTACATGCTCCAACTTGAGGGGGATGTTAAGATATTAGGAAACCAGTTGTAAATACATCAAAGTGGTCTCGGAAAAATATACACAATTTGTTAGTTTTTCATACAGAAAAGCTATGATTTGTATAAAAAACTAGTATCCACATATAACATATCATTTTGTTTCAGTATTAAATTGTTCCATTATATCACAGAACTAGATAACGGGGTGTGAAAAGACACAGTTTATACCGTTATTGGTTAAAGTATTGATATATTAAAAGTATGATCGTAACTGAGATAGTCTGAATATACTATCGGTATAGGTTATCGTGTGGTTTGGAAATTAGTTTATCTAGACTAATTAAATCACACGGATATGCCCGGGGCATATTGAGCACGACCAGTTTGGATAGAATTGACTTATACTAATCGACGTAGTCAATTCTGTCTTAGTATTCAGTCTCTCAATCCCGAGATTGGGACGGGCGTGAGAGTTGGATATCGTATGCTTTGATTTGCCAAATAGTGCTATCAATTGAAACCTATACCTCGGTAGGTTAGGTATGCGGTGTTTAGTTTCTTACCTGCCATTGCTAGTCGGAGGAATCCATGTACCGGTTCGCCAGGTTGATGGTGCTCCCCAGATGAGCTCGTAAGGTTTATTATACTAAACCCGGCCGGTGGACTTTATGTCCGGTATAATAAGAAGGTCGAGTGGTACTAATCTCGGATACCAAGAAGTCGGTGAATTAGTTTGTCAGTAAATTGATAAACTGACGAGCACTAGATCTTTAATGTGGGGAGATCGAAGAAAATATAGTGGCACGATGGGTCTACAAGTAATACGACTAATTATGCTTTTGACTAATCGATAACGTGAATTAATTAAGCCTAAAGGTTTAATTAATATTTAATTGACAAAATGGATTAATTACATTAATTCTATATGAATTAGTTAATCCAAAGGTCGATAAAATTAAATTAACGAAGTGGGTTAAAAATATAATTCAAAAGGATCTATTGGAGTTGACTACTCTAGGAATGACTAAGGGGTTAACGAAAGTCAAACTAAAAGGCCCAACTCAAAGGCCCATTAGGTCTCCTTAGAAGCTCCCTATAAATATCCCTTGTTAGGCAACTTATAAGACAATTAGAAACCTTAGAGGCATTTTGCCTAGTGTGAGAAAGAGTGGTCTAGATAGAAAACTTCTTCCCCTACCTTGAAGTTTTCTTTCGAAGTCGACCAAGGATCTTTCTTCTTCGAGAATCCTCAAAGAACATAACCTAGAGAATCCAAGATCATCATTTTTGGAAGAAAGTTGCTACCTTTTTCGTGGGATTTTTTTTGTCGCCGATTTGATACCGCCGATGGAGTAGTCCGGCGCCGACTTTTGGTTTCCTCAGGCGGCGATTTGTCTTCCCTCATTGTGGGTTTGTTGATTCTTGTTGTGTTGATCCTCTAGCTTGATCTTTTTCGATCGCTAGAGTCTAGATCTACGAGCAGGAACACATTCCAGACACTTTTGGTGTGGATTTTCAGATTGGGTTAAGTTTCCGGGCTAAATCTGTTTCTTCAGATTTGTGTGATTCCTGAAGTGAGTTTCTTAGGACTTCTTCGTTTTGCCTTGGGCTACTCCGTATACACTAGCCCACACTAGTTCGGAGTCGAATTGGAGTTATTCTTCGGATTTCGAGTGGATTTCATAATCAGGCGGTAAATAAGCACAGTAATCTTCGGGCAACGATCTGCTGAGGATCTGACGAGTTTTTGGAAGTGGGTCTCATATGGATCTCTTCCTTAGTGTCTTAGCTACCTTTTGGATAGTCTCCCACGCGATTTCGAGGTGGAGACTGAGTTGTTATCCGGATTCTCTCGTAATTGGTCCCGGGCGGTGAACAGTAGGATTTTCTGCTTTGGTTTTCTTATTGCTAGGGACACGCTTCAAATGTATAATCTTTTAAATTTTCCGCTTTAATTAAAGATTGTATCTTTTGTATCCCGATTAATAAATTAAATAAGTATAAGCTTAGATCCGTTAAAGGGAAAATGAATTTGAGCCTGAGCTTGGTCGAAAGCTTCCGATTCTGGAATGCATTGCACGAAAGTGTGATTTTCGATTTAGCCTGGGCTTGTTCTGTTTTCCTTCAAAATGGTATCAGAGCGAGTGTTTCGGCTTTCTACTTGTTTGATTTATTACATTATTTTATTTTGGCATTATTATTTTTGTCGAAATGTTTAAACAGGTGGTTATTGAAGGAAAACTGAACAAGCCCGGGCTAAATCGAAAACCTCACTTTCGTGCAATGCATTCCAGAATCGGAAGCTTTCGACCAAGCTCAGGCTCAAATTAGTTTACCCATGAACGGATCTAGGCTTATACTTATTTAATTTATTAATCGGGACACAAAAGATTCGATCTTTAATAAAAGCAGAATTTAAAGATTATACCATTTGTAGCGAAGTCCCTTGCCTAAAAGAAAAATCCAATCTTTTGCGCAATTTCCACAAGAAATCCGAAGAATGACTCCGATACTAACTCCGAAATAGTGTGGGCTATTGTCTACGGAGTTACCCACAACAAATCGAAGAAAACCCAAGAAACTTGCTTCTTAAGGAACTCAATATTCTGCCCAGAAAAATTAAGAACAGCCGCCAGTTTTTCTTCCTTCTCAATCGGACAGCCAACTAGATGAACTACTAAGACCCAGCCACGATCTGTACAGCAGGCCACACGGATCACTGACCAAAAGGAAGAGATCAACGTGAGGTGACTGCCGGATCAGCACCCCGGATCAATAGCAGTCGCCCGGTCGGACTAGAAAACTGCTGCGTGTGTAACGAACCAAAATGCAGAGGCGGAAAAATTCTTGAAGAAACCCGGCGGCCGTCCCAAATATAATCGAACTGCCTCTAAAAACCAATGGGCTGAGTTCCTCATTGAAGAAGAAAGCTATCCTAGTCGACTTCGAGAGAAAACTTGACGAGGAAGACACAGTTCTCTCTCTAGACTAGACTTTCTCTCACTAGCCCTTTCTTGGCTATCAAGTTTCTTAATTTCTTACTTGCCCAATAAGTTGTATTTATATTGAGCTTCTAAGGAGACCTAATGGGCTCTAGAGTTAGGCCTTTAAATTTGAATTTCGTTGACCGCTAAGTCTTCCCGACTAATCAACTCCAATCGACCCATTTAAATTAATTTATTTATTCCACTTTGCTAATTTAATTTAATCGAACCCTTAGAATTAATTAATTCAAAATCGAATTAATTTATAAATTCACTTTGTAGATTAAATATTAATTAAACCTTTTGGATTAATTAATTTACCTTGTCGATTAGTCAAATGCATAATCGGTCGTACCACTAACGGACCAATTATGGAACTACCGCTCGAAAACGACTTTACATCGCGCCATTATATTTTATTCTATCTCCCCACATTAAAGATCTAGTGCTCGTCGATTTATCAATTTATTGACAAATTAATTCACCGACTTCTTGGTTTCCGAGATTAGTACCACTCATCCTTTTATTATACCGAACATAAAGTTCACCGACCGGGTTTAGTATAATAACCTTACGAGCTCATCTTTGGAGCACCATCAACCCGGCGAACCGGTACGTGGATTCCTCCGACTAGCAACGACACGTAAGAAGCTAAACACCGCATACCCAACCTACCGAGGTATAGGCCTCAATTGACCGCACTCTTTGGCAAATCAAAGCATACGATATCCAACCCTCACGCCCGTCCCAATCTCGAGATTGAGAGACGGAATACTAGGACCGAATTGACTACGTCGATCAGTATAAGTCAATTCTATCCAAACTGGTCGTGCTCAATATGCCCCGGGCATATCCATGTGATTTAAACTAGTTTAGATAAACTAATTTCCAAACCACACAATAACCTATACCGATAGTATGTTCAGACTATCTCGGTTACGAGCATACTTTTTATATATCAATACTTTAACCAATAACGGTATCTACTGTGTCTGTCCACACCCCGTTTTCTAGTTCTACGATATAAAGGAACAAATTTATACCGAAACAAAATGATATGTCAACTGTGGATATTAGTTTTTGATACAAGCCATAGCTTTTCTGTATTCAAAACTAACAGTTATTGGTTTCCCGGCTATTATGGTAGAATTTTATTTTTCATTCATAAACCCCGGGACATGTCCGGGCTCGTATTATTTTTGAATGGAAATATCTGTAATAGTAACAACCACGAGCTGGAAGTCGTGTAAGATTAGAAAAATCTTGTAGTAGGATTTGATCTAATCATGTCGTCTTTAAATTCCTTAAAAAACGCATTTGTATATAGGAATTTATGTATTTTGATGAAGACGTTATTTTGGGTAACTTATATTCGCGGGTTTTGGTTTCTCGTAATTTTGGGTGATTCCTAATTACTTAGTAAACCGAGAAAACCTGGACGAATCGAGAGGAATCCAAATAACGAGTGGGAGCGACATAACGGGATGTGTCACCGAGGCGTCAAGGGATCAACGATGGAGAAGGGCATAATAGTCGGGAAATTTTATTTTTTTAATTTCCCGTATTTATGTCTTTTCGTTGATTGTGTGTTTTCATTTTATTTTGCATGAATGAAAACCAAACCAAAACGTTTTAAAAAGTAAAGTGCAATTAACTAAGGTAGATTATTTGCATATTAAAACTCCAACGGTTTTATGGGTGCAAATATCCTTTGTTAAGATATTGCATGTTAAAACGGAAAAATCCTCAAAGTTAGAAATCTAAGTGGGAGCGGATAAGTCTTCAACCCCGAGATATCACTAGATTGAATTTCTAAAGGGAAGACTATAACAAGTTTAATTGGAGAAAGTTGTGACACCTTCGCTAACCGAGGAGCATTAGTATCATAAGTAACAAGCTTAGAAGTCACGTAATGGCAAACACTTAGTGTACCGTTTGTAGTATTCCTCCTAAGAGGTTACGCTGCTTATTGAGTACGACAAAAATTATCGACTATTGATTTCATTGATCATAAGATCATTGGTCAGATAATGGAATTAATGAACTTCGGTTCTTCTCAAACGAATGTGGGTAAGCGTAGACATGCACCCAACGTGACCTGCGTTAATCCCGGTGTGAGAGATGTCGGTTGGAGAATATATTGTTTTGAGGATATCAATATTTTCAAAAAAGTATACTGAAACTTGACTATTTTTTTTCAGTTGTTGATATGTCGTTCAGCCAGCTAGCTGTCATTTTGAATCAGAACAAACATATGGGTCCAAACTACATTGAATGGAAATGTAACCTGGGCATTGTCCTCACCGCTGATGGTTACAAGTACGTGCTCACTGAGGAGTGTCCCCCTAAGCCTAGCGATGATGCCACCCCTGAGCAGCGAAAGTCATGTACGAGGTGACAGAAGGCTCATAAGATGATCCGGCGCTATATCTTGGTTTCTACGTCGAGTGTACTGAAGCACCAGCATCAGTTGTTTACCTCAGCCTAAAATATGATGCTAAACCTCAGGGAGATATTTGGACATCAGGGCAGGGCAGCCAAGCAGTCAGCTATGAAGAAACTCATGAATGCTAGGATGGCTGACGGCACTTCTGTGAGGGATCACTTGCTGGACATGATGAGTTGCATAAATGAGATTGAGGTATTGGGAGGTGACATTGATGGGAGACCCAGGTCGATATTATCCTCCAGAGCTTGCCCCCCAATTTTGAGTAGTTTCTGTTGAACTACAATATGGGAAATCTCTCTTATTCACTTTTCGAGCTCATGACTGCATTGGTGTCTGCTGAGGGCCTCTTCGCAGAGAAGAAGCAATCATTGGCTACTGTTGGTCCCTCAGGTTCCTCTGCTGGACCCAAAGCAGGGAAGCAAAAGAGGAAGAAAGGCCAGAAAGTAGGAGCTGGTCATGGACCCAAGGCGGACATTGCCAAGAAGCATAAGCCGAAAGGAAAGTGCTTCAGATGTGGCAAAGCAGGACATTGGAAGAAGGATTGCCCAAAACCTAGAGGCATGTGTAAATTTTCCCTAGTTACTGAGACGTGCTTAGCGGCGATTCCCACAGATAATTGGTGTGTGGATTCAGGGGCCACTGATCATGTTTGTAATTCTTTGCAGGGGTTCCAAGTGACCCGACTGCTTAGAGAGGGAGAGGTGCAGGTCTACCTTGGGGATATTACCAGAGTTTCTGTTGTTGCAGTGGGAGTTCTTTGTCTTTATTTTTTAGACTCAGTTTTACATTTGAGAGATTGTTTATATGTACCCAGTTTTCGTAAGAATTTGCTTTCAGTTTCTAAACTTATTTTGGATGGTTATAAGTGTGCTTTTTCTGATGGATCTTTTTTTATTAGAAAAGGCCAGAAGCTAATATTTTCTGGTACATTAGTTGACAATCTGTTTTTAATCAAGACATACTCCCCAGTAATGCAAAACACATAAACTAATAACTCATCACCGAATCATAGTAAGAGAAAGGAGTCTTCCCCTTTTAATCAAACTCATCTTTGGCACCTGAGACTCGGTCATATCAACCTTAGTAGGATTCAAAGGTTGGTCAATAATGGGTCTTTGGACTCATTGGATATTGGCAGCTATCCGACCTGTGAGTCCTGCTTGGAGGGTAAGATAACCAAGAGGCCTTTCAAGGCAAAGGGGTATAGGGCCAATGTGGTTTTTGAGTTGATTCATTCAGACGTGTGTGGGCCTATGTCAGTTCAGGCTAGAGGTGGTTATGAGTATTTCATGACTTTCACGGATGATTATTCTAGATATGGATACATATACCTGATGCGCCACAAGTCTGAATGCTTTGGCAAGTTCAAAGAGTTTAAGGCTGAGGTGGAGAACCATCTGGGTAAGAGTATCAAGGCCTTGCGCTCTGATCAATGATCTTATGTCTCTTGTCAAACTCAAATGGCTGACATCTTTACTAAAGTTTTAGGGAAACAACAATTTGAGTTCTTTGTTGACAATTTGGGCATTCAAAATCTACATGCTTCAACTTGAGGGGGATGTTAAGATATTAGGAAACCAGTTGTAAATAGATCAAAGTGGTCTCAGAAAAATATACACAATTTGTTAGTTTTGAATACAGAAAAACTATGGCTTGTATGAAAAACTAGTACCCACATATGACATATCATTTTGTTTCAGTATTAAATTATTCCATTATATCATAGAACTAGATAACGGGGTGTGGAAAGACACAGTAGATACCGTTATTGGTCAAAGTATTGATATATTAAAAGTATGCTCGTAACTGAGATAGTCTTAACATACTATCGGTATAGGTTATCGTGTGGTTTGGAAATTGGTTTATCTAGACTAATTAAATCATGGATATGCGCGGGGCATATTGAGCACGACCAGTTTGGATAGAATTGACTTATACTGATCGGCGTAGTCATTTGGGTCTTAGTATTCCGTCTCTCAATCCCGAGATTGGGACGGCCGTGAGAGTTGGATATTGTATGCTTTGATTTACCTAAGAGTGCGGTCAATTGAGGCCTATACCTCGATAGGTTGGGTATGCGGTGTTTAGCTTCTTACGTGCCGTTGCTAGTCTGAGGAATCCACGTACCGGTTCGCCGGGTTGATGGTGCTTCCGAGATGAGCTCGTAAGGTTTATTATACTAAACCCGGCCGGTGGACTTTATGTCCGGTATAATAAGAAGGTCGAGTGGTACTAATATCGGATACCAAGAAGTCGGTCAATTAGTTTGTCTGTAAATTGATAAACCGACGAGTACTAGATCTTTAATGTGGAGAGATAGAAGAAAATATAGTGGTGCGATGTAAAGTCATTTTTGAGTGGTAGTTCCATAATTGGTCCGTTAGGGATACGACTAATTATGCATTTGACTAATCGATAAAGTGAATTAATTAATCCTAAAGGTTTAATTAATATTTAATTAACAAAGTGGATTAATTAAATTAATTCTATATGAATTAATTAATCCAAAGGGTTCGATTAAATTAAATTAACGAAGTGGGTTAAAGATTTAATTCATAAGGATCGATTGGAGTTGACTAGTCTAGAAATGACTAAGGGGTTAACGAAAGTCAAACTAAAAGGCCCAACTCAAAGGCCCATTAGGTCTCCTTAGAAGCTCCCTATAAACATCCCTTGTTAGGCAACTTACAAGACAATTAGAAACCTTAGAGGCATTTTGCCTAGTGTGAGAAAGAGTGGTCCAGATAAAACTTCTTCCCCTACCTTGAAGTTTTCTTTCGAAGTCGACCAAGGATCTTTCTTCTTCGAGAATCCTCAAAGCCCATAACCTAGAGAATCCAAGATCATCATTTTCGGAAGAAAATTGCTGCTTTTTTCGTGGGATTTTTTTTGTCGCCGATTTGATACCGCCGATGGAGTAGTCCGACGCTGACTTTTGGTTTCTTCAGGCGGCGATTTGTCTTCCCTCATTGTGGGTTTGTTGATTCTTGTTGTGTTGATCCTCTAGCTTGATCTTTTAGATCACTAGAGTCTAGATCTACGAGCATGAACACATTCCAGACACTTTTGGTGTGAATTTTCCGATTGGGTTAAGTTCCCGGGCTAAATCTGTTTCTTCAGATTTGTGTGATTCTTGAAGTGGGTTTCTTAGGACTTCTTTGTTTTGCCTTGGGCTACTCCGTAGACACTAGCCCACACTAGTTCGGAGTCAAATTGGATTTATTATTCGGATTTCGAGTGGATTTCGTAGCCAGGCGGTAAATAAGTGAATTAATCTTCGGGCAACGATCTGTTGAGGATTTGATGAGTTTTTGGAATTGGGTCTCATATGGATCTCTTCCTTAGTGTCTTAGCTGTCTTTTGGATAGTCACCCAAGCGATTTCGAGGTAGAGACGGAGTTGTTATCGTGATTCTCTCGTAATTAGTCCCGGACGGTAAATAACATGATTTTCAGTTTTGGTTTTCTTATTGCTAGGGATACGCTTCAAAGGTATAATCTTTTGAACTTTCCGCTTTAATTAAAGATTGTATCTTTTGTGTCCCGATTAATAAATTAAATAAGTATAATCCTAGATCCGTTCATGGGAAAATGAATTTGAGCCTGAGCTTGGTCGAAAGCTTCCGATTCTGTAATGCATTGCACGAAAGTGAAGTTTTCGATTTAACCCAGGCTTATTCTGTTTTTCTTCACAATTTTCTCAGAAAATATTTATCTCTGAATTTTGTCAAAATTCGGATTTAATGGGTGATGACAGCAGTTTCAATTTGCCAAAAACCATGAATTGATAATAAATAATATTATTCATTGGTGGTAATGACAGCAGTTTTGGTGTGCCAAAAGCCATGAATTGATGATGAATAATATAATTCATCGGGTTAGGTTTTTAAAATGCCAAGGGTAAAACCAAAGCCTTTAAACCTGAAGACATTAAATAGCAAATTTGATTGTGGCTTTTTCCGTTGCCTATAAAGAGCCATTCCCAAAAGCAAAATCACATAGACTTTTCCAGTTGGGAAATTCTCTCTTCCTCCTCCCTAAAATCCAAAACTATTATCCTCTAATTGCATAAAGATTCTCTCGTTTTTCACTTTGGAATTTTACATTTTTATTGTTCAACTATTTGTTTTAGTTTGTTAGTGAGACAATTTTGTGCAAATCGACTTCACAGTTTCATTGTATCTTGGGAAACATTTTATTCATGAATCTTCTTGCACATAATTTGTAGAGAGGACAAATTTATTTTAGGAAAATTGTGTTTATAAAAATTTTGAAATTTCTCCTATTTTCTACTCATCTAAATACTAGCCATTAATATCCTATTTTTCTTACAATTTTGACTATAAAGATTAATTGACGAAAACAATTAAATCTAGAGACACGTGTTTCTTTAAGCTTAACAGGTTTCTGGTGGACATTGTGAAGTCAATGTTGCACCTAGATTGCCTCATAAGTGAACAAGTTTAGGTGGACGCTGCCAAATCAGTCTTGCACCTAGCCCGTCTCACCAATGAACAAGTATCTAAAAGGAGAAAGTAAGTTCGGGGAGAGGAAACTGACAGATTAATATTATGGTTGATGAACGAACAAGTTCATATTAGGCTATTTTGAATATATTAGGTCATTTTTTAAAGTTAGTCTTGCACCTAGATTGGCTCACCAGTGAACAAGTTCCTGGAAGAGAAAATAACTAGTAACCCCCTATTGAGGTTGATGAACAAAGAAGTTCATATTAGGTAGTTTGAAATGTATTAGGTAATTTAGAATCGGGTTGATCAGGCCATAGATAAAGTAGATTGCCTCACTGTATTAGGCCAATTGGAATCGGAAAGAAAAAGAAGAGAATGTACAGCTCATCTTCACTACAATTATATATATATATACATATTATATGACTTCAAATCTTCACACGGGTAACTCAGGATGAGCTTGAGCTTCCATGCACATTGAAATCCTATATACAATTTGTGCCATATCTGGCCTTGCTTCAGAATTCTGAAGCAAAGCCTGGTTAGCCACATCAAAAACCACCATCAACTGTTGTTCGTTGACATTTCCACCGAGTTTTGGATCCAAAAGTCCTACCAAAACCTCCAAATTCTCAGTTCTTCTACACTCTTCAGTCCACTCTGCTAGGGTTGTTGAGCCTTGCACTGACTTTAGCCCTGTAATAAGCTCAAGAAGCAGAACCCCAAAGCTATAAACATCGCATTTTGATGAAACTAGCCCCGTGTTGAGGTAACTAGTGTCCACATATCCAAGTGAACCCTTTATGGTTGTTGGTGTATGGGCGGTTTGTGAATCGTTCCCAAGTTTGCATAGACCGAAATCGGCTAATTTTGCATGGTCGTCGTCGATTAGTAAGATGTTGGATGATTTCACGTCTCGGTGGATGACCGGAGGATCGGCAACTGAGTGGAGATAGTCGAGAGCTTGTGCAATGTCTAGAGCGATGTTCAAACGGCTAGACCATGACAGAACTCCTGAACATTGCCCTTCGTATGTGTGCATTCGATCAAAGAGGCTCTTGTTTGGGACATACTCTAGCAGCAAAAGTTGTTCTCCTGGATTATGATCAGTTCAAATGAGAGATACTGTTAGACAACGATTTTTAAATTCAATATAGAGACTTAGATGACTTTATTAAATTTGAAAACTAATCTCACCTTTCTCCAAACAAAACCCCATCAATCCAACCAACTTGGGGTGTGAAATCCTCAGCAGAACCGAGACCTCATCAAGAAACATTTTTTGGCTTCCACCTTTCTCCTCCAAAACACGTTTCACAGCTCCAAGCCTTCCGTCGGCGAGCTCCGCAAGATACACTAGTGATGTTCCACCAACCCCGATTTGAACCTTAAACTCCTTCGTCGCAACTATCAGCTCTTCCATGGCGTAAGTCCTTATTGAACAACTAGGCCTGCTCTTATTCTTATCAGTTGATGTTTCTTTTGAGTTTTGATTGTCAGGTCCAATTTTTTCTCCTGATTTTCCTGATCTGTTAGCTTCCAGATGAACAGCCCACCTCCTCAATAATGCGGCCACAGTTAGGACTACGATTAATGCACCCACAATAAAAAAATGTTTTGGACTTACTTTGGAAAAGAATGACATCTTTTAAATGGGATTTTGGTGGAAATGAAAATATTCTCTCTCTCTCTCTCTCTCTCTCACTCTCTCTCTCTCTCTCTCTCTCTCTCTCTCTCTCTCTCTATCTAAATCTCTTCTATATGGATTCTGAAGATTTGAGGTACGAAAATGGAAAGATTTGAGAGACAAAGGAGAAAGGAAACAGTGAATTGGATAAGCTAGAAGATCCCTCAAAATGTCATTTTGTTTCAGCAACTAAAATTTGTCCGGTATGCTGAAAGTCTTTAATTAACTTGCGCTCACTTCAGTTGACAAATATGCAAATTCTCCCACAAAAAGACAATTTGTAGTGTAATTACCATTTGGGAAGGGCCAACAATTATGGTCTTTTGTATGTGAAATTCTTCTTCTTAAACTCCCTACTTTTTGTTGATTACTACTTATTCTTCTTCATGCCATCAAATAAATATTCTTGTGCTTATGTTTATATGTACAAGAAAACAATAATATGAACTAATCCTTAGCAATTTCTTCAAGAATCATATGAAACTGCCAAATTGCAATTGCTATCTCTTTGGAACGAAAGTTCAATGAGCAGTTTTGGACTAATTGGCTTTTTTTTTTTTTTTTTTTTTTGGCAAATCTTCATGGTATTTAACCAATTTTATTAAAATAATTAAATTATTTACATCATGGCCCTACTCGAACACAGTGAGTACATGTCATATATAATTATAATAAACCTTTTAATTTACGTGATAACAAAGAAAAAAAAAACTCTAAAATGCTTTAAAAAAATCAATTCATTAAAAAGTCACCTGATCATTTGCTTTCCATTTACATGAGAATACAATTGGTTCTATAACATTAAGAGGAAGGGGCATAGGAGGGAAAATACATTTTTATGGTGACATTTTACCTCTGTATTTTTAGCCTTCTATGCTTGCATTTCCTGCTACGTACTTTCTTACTAATATTTATAGTGTTGCCTAAAACTAGGTGTAATACTCAAGTGAGGATCTTATTACCTTCTCGAAAGATCATCTATGTTACTGCTATTGATGTTGGTTATTTACTTATCGGTGCTCTTTTGATACTCAATATAAATTTGTAATAGGAATGATTGCAATAATGACTGATGATCAACCAATCCTTATGCAGTGTACTAATTCTGATGTTTTGTCAGGTCGTTCATAGTTATCCCTTCAGTATCTTATCAAACTAATGAATTGAGTAGCGGAAACAATCAACTCACAAGAATACATAATTATTTAACCTCTTTGTGCCAAAGTTACTAAGAGGATGGATGTTGGTTTATAATGGATTCTGTAAACCTAACACGGAATAATAGTTCAACCTAAACTACTACACCAAGGGGTTGCGTTTTGACTTATCCTACACAAGGACTCACTTGATCTCGCAAAGACTACTCGAACTCGAGATTCCAAACGAAAGAAAAGCACACAGCTTAAACTTTCAACACAAGATAAAAATCTTGAAATTAACTCAATAATTTTGACAACTTTGTTTAGAAACTCGGCCAAGAGGCCTTTAAATCGGCTACAAGGTAGTGAGTGCTCTTCCTTTTGTAAAAAGTAATCTCAAATCCTAATGATTTGGAGATTAAGAAATAAAACCTATTTCAACTCTAATGGGATTAGTATTTTCGGCCACTTAGTGAGAGAAAATACAAGAAAATAAAACTCCTAATTATAAGGAAAAATTCCATCTATCCTAATTGAATTAGAATAGACTTAAAAAACCTTCTAGTCTAATAAAGTAAATAACTATCCTAATAGGAAGATACTTTGTTTTTCCAGCTTCAATTGGGCTTAGGGGAAGGCTGATTTTCGAATTTGGCCTTCTATCATTTACTCCAAACTTCAACTTTATTCTGGGTTTTGGTCCACATTTACGTTTCATCTGCGAGTCCATTATCAAACAGTCTTGTCATACTAATGGGCATGGGCCTCCTAATCTATAGATGGGTTTCGGCCTATTGTTGGGATTCTTCAATCACGAGCTGCAAGGCTTATTGCACTTTCTTTGTCCTAAATCTTGTCATTGGCCCAACAATATCATCTAATGGATCACGTTTGAAGACGTTGGAATCCACCTGTGATTTCCCATAGGAGTTTGACGCATTTCTTTCTCTCATGGGGTTCCATTGCGCCAAGTTTTCTTCAGGGCATGAAGAGTTGGTTGGCTCTTCTTCTACCGGAGGTTGGTCAATCCTGATGTCCACATCATCCCCTCCCTTCCGGAAATGATTCATCCTCAAATCTGTTGAATCTGCATAGTCAAACAAAGATAAATCAGCAATATTAAAGGTAGCAAAAACGTTATACTCACCGGGTAGTTCTAGCTTATAAGCATTATTATTGATGCGTTGGATGACTCTGAATGCGATGGAAACCTTTCTTTCCGTGAATAAACCCAGACCCAATCACCAGGTTCAGAGACTACTTCCTTACGTCCCTTGTTAGCTTAACGGGCGTATTGTTAGGTTTGTTTGGCAATATTGTCCCGCACTTTAGCGTGTAATTTCTACACTGCTTCATCTTTCTTAGCTCCACCCCTATAAAGATACTCGGAAATAGGTAAAGGAGATAAATTAAGAGGCGTTAGGGGGTTAAAACCATAAAAAATTTCGAATGGAGAATAGTTAATGGTGCTGTGAACTGCTCGATTGTAAGCGAATTCTACTGTAGGGAGGCACTCTTCCCAACTTTTCAAATTCTTCTTGATTATGGTGCGTAACAGAGTTCCTAAGGTTTTGTTTACGACTTTTGTGTGACCATCTGTCTGAGGATGAGCTGTTGTAGAGAATAGTAATTTAGTCCCCAGCTTTCCCCATAGAGTTCTCCAAAAGTGACTTAAGAATTTTACATCTCCATCGAAAACTATAGTATGCGGTAATCCATGCAACCTAACAATCTCTGTAAATAATAAGTTAGCAACATGAACTGCATTTGACGTTTTCCTGCAAGGAATAAAGTGAGCCATTTAAGAAAAATGGTTAACTACTACAAATACACTATCTTTCCCTCGCTGAGATCTTGGGAGACCAAGGATAAAATCCAAAGAGAGATCGGTCCAAGGGGATGATGGTATCGGTAGTGGAGTATATAAGCCATGAGGCTTAACAGTGGATTTTTCTGCTCTGCAAGACACGCAATTCCCTACGAATTTGTCGACATGTTTGTGCATGGAGGGCAGAAAAAAAATGTTCCTTCAAAACAAGTAAAGTTTTGGCTACACCGAAGTGTCCCATTAGTCCACCACTGTGAGCTTATTGGATTAGTAACTCACTAATTGAACATGAAGGAAAACTGAGTTTGTTTTCCCTAAACAATAAACAATCTCGTTTATAAAACTTATCTTGTGCTCCTTGTTCACAAGCTGCATAGATGTCAACAAAGTAAGAATCTGTAGAATAATATGACTTAATCTAACTAAATCCTAAGAACTTGGCATCTAGGATGGCAAGTATTGAATGGCGCTTAGACATTGCATCTGCTATCGTATTCTCATAACCTTTTTTATACTTAATAACATAAGGAAAATTTTCTAAGAATGTACTCCACTTAGTATATCTTTTATTAAGTTTATGTTGGCCATGCAGATATTTGAGATACTTGTGATCTGTATGAACAACAAATTATTTAGGCATCAAATAATGTTGCTAATGTTTTAAAGCTCTTATGATAGCATATAACTCTTTAGCACAAACTGGGTAATTTAACGTTGCATTAGCTAATCTTTTATATAACTATGCTACAGGCTTACCACCTTGTGTCATCACTGCTCCAATTCCAACTCCGGATGCGTCGTATTCTACCTCAAAGGTGGCGCCAAAATTTTGAAGCTATAGAACTGGTGCTTTTGTCAACTCTTGCTTCAAGGTATCAAAAGCATCTTGCTGTGCTTTTTGCCACTAAAAAGGAATATCATTCTTAACCAAGTTTTTAAGAGGTACAGCTATGGTCAAGAAAGCCTTGACGAACATACGATAGAAACTAGCAAAATCATGAAAAGACCTCACCTCAGTGACAGACTTAGGTATGGGCCACGAAAGTATGGCTTTAACCTTAGACTGATCAACCTTGATGCCATCTTTAGAGACAATAAAACCTAAAAATATAACTTCTAGAACACAAAAAGTACACTTAGAGATTTAAGCAAAAAGATGATGCTTACGTACGGTTTCAATGGCTAAAGCTAAGTCTTTAGCATGCTCTGCGGTATTCTTACTATAAATCAATATATCATCAAAATAAACCACAACAAATTTTCCTATGAAAGACCTAAGTATATGGCTCATTAGTTGCATAAAAATAGATGGTGCATTCATTAGACCAAAAGGTATGACTACCCATTCATACAACCCAAATTTGGTTTTAAATGCAGTTTTCAAATCATCTCCACGTTTCATACAAATCTGATGATAACCCTACTGTTAGTTTTGAATACAGAAAAGCTATTGCTTGCATAAAAAATTAATATCCACGATTGAAATATCATTTTGTTTTATTATTAAATTTGTTCCATTATATCATAGAACTAGATAATGGGGTGTGGAAAGACACAGTAGATCTCGTTATTAGTTAAACTATTGATATATAAAAGTATGCTCATAACTGAGATAGTCTGAACATACTATCAGTATAGGTTATTGTGTGATTTGGAAATTAGTTTGTCTAGACTAATTAAATCACACGGATATGCCCGGGGCATATTGAGCACGATCAGTTTGGATAGAATTAACTTGTACTGATCAACATAGTTAATTATGTCCTAGTATTCTAATCTCTTAATCCCGAGATTGGGACGGGCATGAGAGTTAGATATCATATGCTTTGATTTGCCAAAGAGTGCGGTCAATTGACGTCTATACCTCGGTAAGTTGGGTATGCGGTGTTTAGCTTGTTTGTGTGCCGTTGCTACTCTAAGTAATCCACATACCGGTTTGTCGGGTTGATGGTGCTTCTGAGATGAGTTTGTAAGGTTTATTATACTAAACTCGGCTGGTGGACTTTATGCCCGGTATAATAAGAAAGTCGAGTGGTACTAATCTCGGATACCAAGAAGTCGGTGAATTATTTTGTCAGTAAATTGATGAACCGATGAGCACTAGATCTTTGATGTGGGTAGTAGAAGAAAAATAAAGTGGCGCGATGTAAAGTCATTTTTCAGCGATAGTTCCATAATTGGTCCGTTAGTGGTATGACTAATTATGCTTTTGACTAATTGATAAAGTGAATTAATTAATCCCAAAGGTTTAATTAATATTTAATTGACTAAGTGGATTAAGAAATTAATTCTATATGAATTAATTAATCCTAAGGGTTTGATTGAATTAAATTAATGAAGTGGGTTAAAGAATTAATTCAAAATGCACGATTGGAGGTTACTAGTCTAGGGAAGACTAAGGGGTCAACGAAAGTCAAACTAAAATGCCCAACTCAAAGGCCCATAGGTCTACTTAGAAGCTCCCTATAAATTGTCCTTGTTAGGCTACACGACATTAGAAACCTTGGTGGCTATTAGCCTAGTGTGAGAAAGTTAAATTTAGAAAGAGAAGTTCTCCTTCTTCCTTGAATCTTCTATTTCGAAGTCGACTTAGGAACTTTCTTATTCGAAAAACCCAGCCCATTGATTAGCCAAGAAAACCCCGAGGTCTGATTTTTAGCCCACTCACCGGATGGATTTCTTCACCGCTGGCCGGTTTTGGCGCACAGCAATTCTGACTGTCCGGCGGCCCAATTCCGGTGATTCCGGCAGTGATTGGTAGTGGGCTTTGGTCCTCCCTTCACGCTGATCCCTTGTCTTATTCCTTTAGGTTTGCCAAGGTCTAGATCTACGGTTGGTGAGAGATCTTTTTCCAAACAAAGTGGGTTTTCAGATTTGGCCTGACAGTTCCTGGGCTATATATGTTTTTTCAGATCTGTGGTTTTTTGAAGCGGGTTTCTTTGATTTTCTTCGTTTTTGCCTTAGACCACTCCGTAGACATTTGCTCACACTAATTAGGAGGTGTGTGGAGTTATTCTTCAGATTTCTGGTGGATTTCGCTTTCCCAAAGATTTGGTTTTCTTTTTGCTTAGGACGTCGCTTCAAAGGTATAATCTTTAGACTTTCTGCTTTAATAAAAGATTTAATCTTTGAGTATCATTTTAATAAATTAAATAAGTATAATCCTAGATCCGTTCAGGGGAAATGAATTTGAGCCTGAGCCGAGTTGAAAGTCTCTGATTTTGGAATGCATAGCACGAAAGTGAGATTTTCGATTCAGCCCTGGCTTGTTCTGTTTCTTTCAAATTTGTATCAGAGCGAATGTTTTGGATTTATACTTGTTTAATTTATTACACAGTTTTGTTTTGGCATTATTATTTTTGTCAAAATGTTTAAACAGGTGGTTATTAGTTCCTGACTATTATGATAGATTTATATTTCATTCATAAACCCCGGGACATGTCCGGGCTCATTTTGTTTTGAATGGAAATATCGTAATAGTAATAACCACAAGCTGGAATCCATGTAGGATTAGATAAATCTTGTAGTAGGATTTAATCTAATGTTTCGTCTTTAAATTCCTAGAAAAACGCCTTTGTATATAGGAATTTATTTTGGGTGACTTATATTCGTGGGTTTTGGTTTTTCATAATTTTGGGTGATTCCTAATTACATAGAAAACTGAGAAAACCCTGATGCATCGAGAGGAATCCAAATAACGAGTGGGAGCGACATGACAGGACTTGTCACCGAGGAGTCAAGGAATTAGCGATAGAGAAGGCCATAATAGTCGGGATTATTTTTTTAATTTCCCATATTTATGTCTTTTTGTTGATTGTGTGTTTTCGATTTATTTTTCATGAACGAAAACCAAATCATTTTTAAAAGTAAAGTGCAATTAACTAAGGTAGATTATTCGCATATTAAAACTCCAACGGTTTTATGGGTGCGAATATCCGTAGATAAGATATTGCATGTTAAAACGTAAAAGTCCTCAAACTTAAAATCTAAGTGGGAGCGGGTTGGTAAATATCCCCATGGCCTCCATTACGGATTCATATGTGATGTGGGTTAGACGCGCTGGCTAAGGACCTTCTTCCCTATGGATAATTCTTCAACCCCGAGATATCACTAGATTGAATTTCTAAAAGGATGACTATAGCGAGTTTAATTGGGGAAAGTTGCGACACCCTCGGTAACCGAGGCGCATTGGTATCCTAGGTAACAAGCTTAGAAGTCACGTAATGGCATACATTTAGTGTACCGTTTGTAGTATTCCTCCTAAGAGGTTACGCTACTTATGTGTACGACTAAAATTATTGAATGTTACTTTCATTGATCATAAGATCATTAGTCAGATAATGGAATTAATGAACTTTGGTTCTTCTGAAAAAAAATGTGGGTTGGCGTAGACGTTCACCCAATGTGACCTGTGTTAATCCCAGTGTGAGAGATGTCGGTAGGAGAATGTATTGTTTTGAGGATATCAATATTTTCGAAAAGGTATATTGAAACTTGACTGTTTATTTTTTAGTTGTTGATATGTCATTCAACCCGCTAGCTATCATACTAAATCAGAACAAACTTTCGGGTCCTAATTACATTGACTGGAAATGTAACCTGGACATTGTCCTTACTGCTGAGCTTTACAAGTATGTGCTCACTGAGGAGTGCCCCCCTAAGCCCAGCATGATGCCACCCACGCGCAGTGAGAGCCACATACGAGGTGGCAGAATCCTGATGAGATAACCTAGTGCTACATCTTGGCTTCTATGTCGAGTGTACTGCAGCACCAGAATCAGTTGTTTACCTCAGCCTACGATATGATACTCAACCTCAAGGAGATGTTTGGACATTAGGGCAGGGCAGCTAAGCAGTCAGCTATGAGGAAACTCATGAATACTAGGATAGCTGAGGGCTCTTCAGTGAGGGATCACGTACTGGACATGATAATCCGCATCAATGAGTTCGAGGTATTAGGAGGTGATATTGATGGGGAGACCCAGGTTGATATTATTTTCCAGAGCTTGCCCCCCAGTTTTGAGTAGTTTCGGTTGAACTACAATATGGGCAATCTCTCATATTCACTTTCTGAGCTCATGACTGCATCGGTGTCTGCTGAAGGCCTCTTCACTGAGAAGAAGCAAGCTTTGGCTACTGTTGGACCTTCAGGTTCCTCTGTTGGGCCTAAAGCTAGGAAGCACAAGAGGAAGAGGGGCCAGAAAGCAGCAGCTGGTCATGTACCTAAGGCGGGCATTACCAAGAAACACAAGACGAAAGACAAGTGCTTCAGATGTGTTAAAGCTGGACATAAGAAGAAGCACTGCCCAAAGTCTCAAGGTATGTGTAAATTTTCCATAGTTACTGAGATGTGTTTACTGGTGATTCCCACGGATACTTGGTGTGTGGATTCAGGAGCCACTGATCATGTTTGCAATTCTTTATAGGGGTTCCAAATGACCCAGCAGCTTAGAGAGGCAGAGTTGCAGGTCTACCTTGGGGATACTACCAGAGTTTCTATTGTTGCAGTGGGAGTTTTATGTCTTTATTTTTTAGACTTTATTTTACATTTGAGAGATTGTTTATATGTACCCAATTTTAAAAATAACTTACTTTCAGTTTCGAAACTTCTTTTGGATCGTTATAAGTGCATTTTTTCTGATAATTCTATTTTTATTAGAAAGAACCAGAGGCTTATATGTTGCAGAACATTAGTTGACAATCTGTTTTTAATTAAGACAAACTCCCCAGTTGTGCAAAACACAAAAATGAATAATTCATCACTGAATCATAGTAAGAGAAATGAGTCTTTCCCTCTGAATCAAACTTATCTTTGGCATCTGAGAATAGGTCACATTAACCTTAGTAGGATTCAAAGGTTGGTCAATGATGGGTCTTTAGACTCCTTAAATATTGATAGTTTTCCTACATGTGAGTCCTGCTTGGAAAGTAAAATGACCAATAGACCTTTCAAGGCAAATGGGTATAAGGCCAAAGAGGTTTTAGAGTTGATTCATTCTGACTTGTGTGGGCCTATGTCACTTCAAGCTAGAGGTGGTTATAAGTATTTCGTGACATTCACAGATGATTACTCTAGATATAGATACATATACCTGATGCACCACAAGTCTGAATGCTTTGGCAAGTTCAAAGAGTTTAAGGCTGAGGTGGAGAACCTTCTAGGTAAGAGTATTAAGACCCTACAATCTGATCGTGGTGGTGAATACCTCTCTAGTGAATTTAGGTCCTATTTGCCAGAGGAGGGTATTCAGTCCCAGTTGTCTGCACCAGGCACACCCCAGTAGAATGGTGTAGCAGAGAGGAGGAAAAAGACTCTTTTGGATACGGTTAGATCGATGATGAGTTATACTGAGTTGCCTACCTCGTTTTCGGGTTATGCCTTGGAGACAGCTTGTTACCTCCTAAATCTCGTACCATTTTAATCTGTGCCTACAACACCTCTAGAGGTGTGGATTGGGCGAAAGCGTAGTCTGAGACATGTCAGAATTTGGGGTTGTCCAGCCCATGTGCACGAGGCAGATGCAGGTAAGTTAGATGCGAGATCAAAAGTTATACTATTTGTAGGCTATGAAAGAATTTGCCACAGAGGATTTGGGTTTGCACTTGCTCAATTTACCACGCAACAAAAATTTCTATTTAAAGCGGAACCTTAGAAAAATACCTTTGAAGCATGCACCTGGTGATTCTCTTGTATGCCTTAAGACTATGACTTCACGTTGTGTGGGCAATGAACTAGAAGCCAATTGATCAACCAATCACCACAATCCACCTGCTAGAAAACTCTTGCGCCGCAGCACCTGGAACGTACTATAAATGTGAAGGAAAACTGAACAAGCCAGGGCTAAATCGAAAACCTCACTTTCGTGCAAGCATTCCAGAATCGGAAGCTTTCGACCAAGCTCAGGCTCAAATTAGTTTACCCATGAACGGATCTTGGCTTATACTTATTTAATTTATTAATCGGGACACAAAAAATTAAATCTTTAATAAAAGCGAAATTTAAAGATTATACCTTTTGTAGCGAAGTCCCTTGCCTAAAGAAAAAATCCAATCTTTGTTGCGATTACCACAAGAAATCTGAAGAATTACTCTGATACAAACTCCAAAATAGTGTGGGCTATTATCTACGGAGTTACCCACGGCAAAATATAGAAAACCCAAGAAACATGCTCCGGATGAAAACTCAAAAAAGCATGAAAACTGAACTGCCCAGATTTTTTTTTTTTTGAAAAAGCTTGCAGCGCAAGTCTTCTTCTCCAGCCACTGAACCCGCCGGACTTTTCTGTAAAAAACGACCACCGAGCTGATCAATCCGGTCCCGATCTGTACAACCGGCTTCACTGATCACTCAGTAAGAAGATCGACGTGAAGACTAATCGGCTCAGGGCAGCAGAAATGAACCAGTGCTGGGTTTTTCCTGCTGAAGCAGTGCCGCTATTTTCTGATCAAAAAATCCAATCTGCACTGGACAGCGCTGCCTATTTAAAATCTGTCTGACCGGTGACCTTAATAAAATAATCCGGGCGGTATATTGACTGAGTTTTCCGAAGAAGAAAGTTATCTTAGCTGACTTTGAGAAGAAGCTTCGATGAGGAAGACGAAGTTCTCACTCTCAGCTAAACTTTCTCACTCTAGCTTTTTTCTTGGCTGCCATGTTTCTTGTTGTTTTCTTGCCCAATAAATTGTATTTATAAGGAGCTTCTAGTGGAGACCTAATGGGCTCTCGAGTTAGGCCTTTTAATTTGACTTTCGTTGACCGCTAAGTCTTCCCGACTAATCAACTCCAATCAACCCATTTAAATTAATATATTTAACCCACTTTGTTAATTTAATTTAATCGAACCCTTAGAATTAATTAATTCAAATAGAATTAATTTCTTAATTCACTTTGTCGATTAAATATTAATTAAACCTTTAGTATTAATTAATTTACCTTGTCGATTAGTCAAATGCATAATCGGTCGTACCACTAACAGACCAATTATGGAATTATCGCTCGAAAATGACTTACATCGAGCTATTATATTTTATTCTATCTCCCCACATTAAAGATCTAGTGCTCGTCGGTTTATCAATTTACTGATAAATTAATTCACCAACTTCTTGGTTTCCGAGATTAGTACCACTCGTCCTTTTATTATACCGAACATAAAGTTCACCGGCTGGGTTTAGTATAATAGACTTTACGAGCTCATCTCGGGAGCACCATCAACCCGGCGAACCGGTACGTAGATTCCTCCGACTAGCAATGGCACGTAAGAAGCAAAACACCGCATACCCAACCTACAGAGGTATAGGCCTTAATTGACCGCACACTTTGGCAAATCAAAGCATACAATATCCAACTCTCGCACCCGTCCCAATCTCTGGATTGAGAGACCGAATACTAGGACCGAATTGACTACGCCGATCAGTATAAGTCAATTCTATCCAAACTGGTCATGCTCAATATGCCCCGGGCATATCCGTGTTATTTAAACTAGTTTAGATAAACTAATTTCCAAACCACACGATAACCTATACCGATAGTATGTTCAGACTATCTTGGTTACGAGCATACTTTTTATATATCAATACTTTAACCAATAACGGTATCTACTGTGTCTGTCCACACCCCGTTATCTAGTTCTATGATATAAGGGAACAAATTTATACCTAAACAAAATGATATGTCAACTGTGGATATTAGTTTTTGATACAAGCCATAGCTTTTCTGTATTCAAAACTAACAAAACGCACCGCCCGCAGAGAGAGAAAGCTACGCGCAGCTGGTATAAACCAAGGCCAAAATTTCAGCCACTAGAAACACAAAAACTAGCCGCACACTTTCTTGAAAATTCGACTTGGAGAGAGAAATGTTTTCTCTCTCTAGAAATCTTGTGGATTAATTGTGTTTCTTGAATGGCTAATCCCTTGTCTATTTATAGAGTTACAAGAGAGACTCCAAGTTGGTTTAGGATTGGTCTTCCTAATGGGTTTAGGTAATGAATTAGTTTCCAAATCCAATTAGGCAACCAATCTAATAGGATAAACCAAATCCTACTAGATTTCCTAATCTCTAGGATTTCCTAATTCCAATTGAAACTTGAGACTTAATTAATTAATTAAATAATTCCACTTTGTTAATTACTTAATTAACCCTTAGGAATTAATTAAATAATTCCACTTTGTTAATTACTGAATTAACCCTTAGGAATAATTAACCAATTAATTAATTAAATCTACCTATTCAATTAACCCAATACAAAATTAATCGTACCACTAACGGATTAATTTTGGCACTACCATCCTATACCATAATTGCTTCCGGAACAACTTAATTATATTCATTAATCTCCCCACATCAAAGATATAGTGCTCGTTAATTAAAATTAATTTACTGATAAATTAATTAATTAATTACATTCTTTAATTCCGAGACTAGTACCACTCGACCTTTTTACTATACAGGACATAAGTCCACCGGCCGGGTTTAGTATAATAAACATTTCGAGCTCATCTCGGGAGCACCATCACCCTAGACACACCGGTACATGGTTTCCTTTCGACAAGCAGCAGCACACCAAGTAACTAAACACGCGCACCCAACCTACCGAGACTATTGGCCACAATTGACCTCACCCATTGGCAGATCAAAGTACATGCCCGCTCGAGTATAGGGATTTAGAGATAGAATACAAGGATCGATTTATCTATTAATCAGTACAAGACAAATCATTCCTAAAAGTCAAGTTCAATATGCCCCGGGCATATCTATATGATTCAATTAGTTTAGACAAATCAATTATCTGAATCACATAATAACCTAAACTGACAATTTGTCCAAAACTGTCTCAGTTATGAACCTCATTTATATATTATGTCTTTCAACCAATGATGAGATCTACTGTGTGACACCAGACACCTCATCATCTACTTACATAATATAAATGGACAATTATGCACAACAAGATATAACTGAAACATAAATCGATATATTACAGGGAAAAAGTACAACACAAGCATAGCTTATGTATTCTACTCCAATAATCTCCCACTAATACTTAAGCTGTGCTTTAAGTATATAAATACATACAATCCCTATACAATCTGCTGCTATCTATCTAGAAAAACTATCAAGGCTCTCTTAAGCATCTGATCCCCATGCCCTTCACGTGAGCCTCAAAGACTTTTGAAGTCAATGTTTTCGTGAATGGATCTGCAAGGTTACCCTCTGATGCTATCTCAGCCACGACCACATCTATCCTCTTTACGATGTATCGTATCAGGTGGTACTTCCGCTGTATATGTTTACTCGCCTTGTGGGCGCGTGGTTCCTTCTAGTTTGCTACTGCACCGATGTTATCACAATATACCGTGATAGACTTCGGCAAACCAGGAATCACATCTAAGTCCACTAGGAAGTTCTTAAGCCATACTGCTTATTTCGCTGCCTCTGATGCGGCAACGTACTCAGCCTCCATGGTATAGTCTGCCACGCTTTTCTGCTTGACACTCCGCCAAACTATGGCTCCACCTCCTAGAGTAAACACATACCCTGAGGTAGACTTGCTCTTGTCCTTGTCACCTTGGAAATATGAATCTGTGTAACCTCGGGGTACCAGCTCAGACGCCTGATAGACCAGAACTTGGTCCCTCGTTCTGTGCAAATACTTGAGAATGCATTTTACTGCCTCCCATTGAGCTTTCCTGGGGTTACTCTTATTCACCATGCCAACGGCATAACAGATATCAGGCCTCGTACACAACATGGCATACATGAGACTTCCTACTGCCGAAGCATATGGAACTGTCTTCATGGTCTCTATCTCCTCAATAGTCTTAGGAGACTGCTCCTTAGATAGAAACACTCCATGCCTGAAAGGTAAAAACCTTTCTTGAGGTTCTGCATGTTAAAACGGGCCAGAATCGTGTCTATGTATGAAGCTTGGGAGATCGTTAACGAACGTTTCCTACGATCTCGAATAATCTTGATTCTAAGGATATGTCCCGCTTCCCCTAAGTCCTTCATATCAAATTGCTTGGACAACCATGTCTTTACGTCTGATAACACTTTCTTCTTGTTGCCAATCAATAGAATGTCATCTACGTAAAGCACAAGAAAAACCACTGAGTTTCCATCACGTCTGCGATATACACATTGCTCACCCGGACACTGAGTACATCCAAAAGACTGGATTACCTCATCAAACCGGATGTTCCAAGATCTGGATGCCTGTTTAAGTTCATAAATAGACCTCTTAAGCCTGCAAATCTTATGCTCTTGGCCTTTTTCAATGAATCCCTCTAGTTACTGCATAAAGATGGTTTCCTCAAGATTTCCGTTTAGGAAAGCTGTATTGACATCCATCTGCCAAATCTCATAATCCATATGAGCAGCTATGGCCAAGAGAGTTCGGATCGACTTAAGCATGGCTACCGGGGAGAATGTTTCCTCATAATCGATTCCCTCTTTCTGAGTATACCCCTTCGCCACCAGCCTAGCTTTAAAGGTTTCCACCTTCCTGTCAGGTCCTCTCTTACGTTTGTAGACCCACTTGCATCCAATGGTCCTAAACCCATCAGGCAGGTCCACAAGCTCCCAGACTTGATTGTGGTCCATTGACCCCATCTCGGATATCATTGTCGTACGCCAAGATTCTACATCTTTATCTCGAAGTGCCTTATTGTAGTTAACCGGGTCAGGTTCAGGCGCACCTGGGACTAGGTCTGAGGCCTCTTCCACACCAACGAACCTGTCGGGCTGTCTCACAACCCTCCCACTACGACGAGGCCCCACCTGTGTAGGCGCATCATCTGTGATCTCAGGTGTAGTGTGTGGTGTATCTACTTGTGCTGGTGCATCAGGATTAGTAGTTTGTCGCCTAAGCTCTTCTAGTACTATCTTACTCTTGGGCTTGTGGTCTAAGACATAGTCCTCTTCTAAAAATGTAGCGTTGGTACATACCACCACCTTCTGATCTTTAGGACTATAGAATAGACCACCTTTCGTTCCCCTAGGATATCCTACAAATAGCATTAATTCTGTTCTAGCATCTAACTTAACCGTATCTGCCTTAAGCACATGTGCTGGGCAGCCCCAAATTCTGAGATGTCTTAGACTTGGCTTGCGCCCATTCCACAACTCTACTGGGGTTGAAGGCACGGTTTTAGATGGTACAAGATTAAGAATATACATTGCCGTTTCTAAGGCATATCCCCAGAACAAACTTGGCAAATCACTATAGCTCATCATGGACCTAACCATTTCCATAAGAGTTCAATTCCTCCTTTCTGCTACACCATTCTGCTGTGGCGTGCCAGGTGCAGACAACTGAGACTGAATTCCTACCGCACTGAGGTAATCTCGAAATTCATGGGACAGGTACTCCCCACCACGATCTGAACACAGTGTCTTTATACTCTTACCATGATGCTTCTCCACATCTGCCTGAAACTCTTTGAACTTGCCAAAACATTCGGACTTATGGTGCATTAAGTAAATGTACCCATACCTAGAGTTGTCATCCGTGAACGTCACCAAAATACTCAAATCCCCCTCGTGCCTGGACCGTCATAGGTCCACACAAGTCAAAATGAATCAACTCTAATACTTCTTTAGCTCTATGACCTTTTGCTTTAAAAGGTCTCTTGGTCATCTTACCTTCCAAGCAAGATTCGCAGGTTGCATAACTGTCAATATCTAATGAACCCAAAGGTCCATCATTGACCAACCTCTGAATACTACTAAGGTTTATATGACCTAGCCTGAGATGCCAAAGATAGATTTGATTCATTTCAGAAGGTTTCTTCCTCTTATTTATGTTGGATCCTGAGCTATCTATTTCTATGTTTTGCGCAACAGGGGAGTTAGAGTTAACCACAAACAAATTGTCCTCCAATGAACTGGAACAAATAAGTTTTCCATTTCTTCTAATAACAACACAGTCATTAGAAAAAATAAACTTATGCCCATTCTTCAAGAGTTTAGAAACAGAAATCAAGTTCTTTCTAAAACTCGGTACATAAAGACAATTAACTAACTCTAAGCTAGAATTTTCAAAATTCAATTTAACTACTCCCACTGCTTCTACTGACACACTTGTAGTGTCGCCCAAGTAGATATCCAATTCGCCTTCTCTAAGCTTCTGGGTTACTTGGAACCCTTACAAAGAATTATAAACATGGTCAGTGGCACCTGAATCCACACACAAAGTATCTGTGGGAATCGCCGCTAAACATGTCTCAGTAATTAAAGCAGAATTTATCGTACTTATAAGCTTTGGACAATCCGCTTTCCAATGTCCCGACTTATTGCACTTGAAGCACTTGTCTTTTGACTTCTTCTTTGCAATACATGGCTCAGGCACAATTTGCGCCACTTGAGCTATTCCCTCGAGCTTTTTCTTCTTCTTTTTAGCCTCAGGCTCAGAAGAAAATTCTGAAGCTTCGACTGCGACTAAAGCTCGTTTCTTCTCTTGAAGAAGACTTTTAGCCGCCACCAACTCTGCCAAGAGTTCGGATGAACTTCACAACATCTTACTTATGTTGTAGTTCTACCGAATCCGCTCATAGCTTTAAGGCAAGCTCCGGAGGACAATATCAGCTTTGGTTTCACCAACGATTTAGCCTCCCACTACCTCAACCTTGTTGATGTTACTATTCATGTCAATGACATGATCTCTCACAGGAACGCTCTCAGCCCTAAGGACAATGTCCAAGTTATGGCTTCCATTGACATTATTAGTTTCAGTTAAATTGTTGTTTTTCAAAATAGCAGCTAAGGGATTGAATGCCATATCGATTTAAAATGGAAAATAAACAAACAATGTTTCAGTTATATATGCTACAATTTCGAAAAATTCTAATTAATTATTGACTTCCCTCAACACAATAATCTTAATCCACCAACACCTCATTCACCGGGATTCTCGCAAGCCACGCAGTGTGGACGTTTACGCTAACCCACATTCGTTTGAGAAGAACCAAGTTCATTAACTACACTTTCTGGCCAACGATCTTTTGATCAATGTAGCTAATAGTCGGTGTTTTTAGCTGTACAAGTAAGCAGCGTAACCTGGCGGGAGGAATACTGCAGATCATACACTAAGTGTGTGCCATTACGTGACTTCTGAGTTTGTTACCTCAGGATTGTGCGCCTCAGATGGAGAGGGTGTCGCATTTCTCCTAGTTAAAATCGCTCTAGTCATCCTACTCAGAAGTTCATAGTCTAGCGATCTCAGGGCTGGACTCATCCGAATGGAGGAAGGCCATAATGCCAACGCGCAAGCCCACCCACATCGCATATAAACCCGTAATGGTGGCCATGGGGATATTAAACCAACCCGCTCCCACTTAGATTTTCAAATTGAGGGTTTTTCTGGTTTTAACATGCAATTAACTAACCTAAGTTATGTGCAACCATAAAACCAGACATGCTTTAAATCATGCATCTAATATACAACATAAAAATAAAGAATAAAAATTAAAACAATAAATACGGGAAATAAATACGAAAAATAAATTTCCCGGCGTCGCCTCCTGCCGCCAACTCCTCCTTCGCTTTTTCCTACGCTATTTGGTCTTCTTGCAATTTGTTCTGGGTTTTCCTGGATTTCTACGAATTCACGATAACCCAAAACCCATGAATTCAAGTCGCCCACCATAACGCCTTCGATTACAAAAATCAAATTTCCGACTACAAGGCTTTCTAGGAAAATTAAATAATCGAAATTACATAGAAAAAATCCTACTACAGATTTAATCTAATCCTACACGGCTTCCAGCACGTGGTTATACTAATGCAAACATTCATAATAAAATTAAATCCGGACAAGTATCGGAGTTTAATTAAAACCCTTACAAACGTAATCATAATAGTCGGGATTCTAAACCACCTTCAAATAAAACCATGTAATAAATTGAACAAGCACAGAACCCCCTAAACCAGGCTCTGATACCAAGTGAAAGAATTTGCCACATAGGATCTGGGTTTGCACTTGCTCGATTTACCACGCAACAAAAATTTCTAATTAAAGCAGAACCTTAGAAAAATACCTTTGAAGCGTGCACCTGGTGATTCTCTTGTATGCGTCAAGACTATGACTTCACGTTGTGTGGACAACGAACTAGAAGCCAATTGATCAACCAATCACTACAATCCACCTGCTAGAAAACTCTAGCGCCGCAGCACCTGGCACGTACTATAAAAGCACCGCCCGCAGAGAGAGAAAGCTACCCGCAGTTGGTATAAACCAAGGCCAAAATTTTAGCCACTAAAAACCCAAAAACCAGCCGCACACTTTCTTGAAAATTTGACTTGGAGAGAGAAATGTTTTCTCTCTCTAGAATCTTCTCTCTAAAAATTTTGTGGATTAATTGTGTTTCTTGAATGGCTAATCCCTTGTCAATTTATAGAGTTATAAGAGAGACTCCAAGTTGGTTTAAGATTGGTCTTCCTAATGGGTTTAGGTAATGAATTAGTTTCCAAATCCAATTAGGCAACCAATCTGATAGGATAAACCAAATCCTACTAGATTTCCTAATCTCTAGGATTTCCTAATTCCAATTGAAACATAAGACTTAATTAATTAATTAAATAATTCCACTTTGTTAATTACTTAATTAACCCTTAGGAATTAATTAAATAATTCCACTTTGTTAATTACTGACTTAACCTTTAGGAATAATTAACCAATTAATTAATTAAATCTACCTATTCAATTAACCCATTACAAAATTAATCGTACCACTAACGGATTAATTTTGGCACTACCATCCCATACCAGAATTGCTTCCGGAACAACTTAATTATATTCATTAATCTCCCCACATCAAAAATATAGTGCTCGTTAATTAAAATTAATTTACTGATAAATTAATTAATTAACTTCTTTAATTCCGAGACTAGTACCACTCGACCTTTTTACTATATCAGACATAAGTCCACCGGCTGAGTTTAGTATAATAAACATTTTGAGCTCATCTCGGGAGCACCATCACCCCGGACGCACCGGTACATGGTTTCCTTTCGACAAGCAGCAGCACACCAAGTAACTAAACACGCGCACCCAACCTACCGAGACTATTGGCCACGATTGACCTCACCCATTGGCTGATCAAAGTACACTATGTCTAATCCTCATGCCTGCTTGATTCTAGGGATTTAGAGATAGAATACAAGGATCGATTTGTCTATTAAATCAGTACACGACAAATCATTCCTAAAAGTCAAGTTTAATATGCCCCGGGCATATCTATATGATTCAATTAGTTTAGACAAACCAATTATCCGAATCACATAATAACCTAAACTGATAGTTTGTCCAAAACTATCTTGGTTACGAACCTCATTTATATATTATGTCTTTCAACCAATGATGAGATCTACTGTGTCACACCAGACACCTCATCATCTACTTACATAATATAAATGGACAATTATGCACAACAAGATATAACTAAAACATAAATCTATATATTACAGGGAAAAAGTACAACACAAGCATAGCTTATGTATTATACTCTAACAGGCTACCCCAAAGAAACGAGAGGTGGTCTATTTTATAGTCCTCATGATCAGAAGCTGGTGGTCAGCACGTGTTGTCAAACGTAAAGGCATGGTTGTCCAGGCAGTTTGATATGAAGGATTGGGGAGAGGCTGGACATATCCTTGGGATCAAGATTATTCGAGATCGTAGGAGACGTTCTTTAACACTCTCACAGGCTTCCCATATAGACACGATTATGGCCCGTTTTAACATGCAAAGCTCCAAGAAGGGTTCATTACCTTTCAGGCATGAGGTGCATTTATCAAAGGAGCAGTGTCCCAAGACTGCTGAGGAGATAGATGCCATGCAGGCGGTATCCTATGCTTCTGCAGTGGGCAGTCTCATATCTGCTACGTTATGTACGAGACCTGATATTTGCTTTGCCGTTGGCATGGTTAGTAGATGTTAGAGTAACCTTGGGAAGGCTCACTGGGAGGCAGTAAAAATGCATTCTCAAGTACTTATGCCAGACGAGATATCATGTCCTAGTTTATAGAGTGCAACAGCTTATACCATTGGGTTATACAGATTCTGACTTTCAAGATGATATAGACTAGAGTAAGTCTACCTCTGGGTTTGTGTTTACTCTAAGAGGTGTAGCCATAGTATGGCGGAGAGTCAAGCAGAAATGCATGGCGGACTCCACCATGGAGGCTGGGTACATTGCCGCATCAGAGGCAACGAAAGAAGCTGTATGGCTCCAGAACTTCCTGGTGGACTTAGATGCAATTCCTGAGTTGCCTAGGTCTATCACAGTTTACTGTGATAACAATGGTGTTGTTGCTAACTCGAGGGAACCACGAGCCCACAAAGTGAGTAAACACATAGAGTGCATGTACCACCTGATACAAGAGATCATAAAAAGGGGAGACATGACTGTGTCCAAGATAGCATCAGAAGACAACTTTGCAGATCCTTTCACAAAGCCATTGACCCCAAAGGTCTTTGAGAGACATGTGGAGGGCATGGGAGTTAGATTCTTAAGAGAGCCATGTGAGTGAGCTTAAAGATGTTCTGTAGATTTTACTATGACAGCGGTGTATTAGCGGGTTGGAGAGTTTTTATACTTCTTTGCATAGCTTTGAGTATTAGTGGGAGATTGTTAGTTTTGAATACAAAAAAGCTATTACTTGTATGAAAAACTAGTATCCACAATTGACATATCATTTTGTTTCAGTATTAAATTTGTTCCATTATATCATAAAACTAGATAACGGGGTGTGGAAAGACACAGTAGATCTCATTATCTGTTAAAATATTGATATATAATACGTATGCTCGTAACTGAGATAGTCTGAACTTACTATTCATACAGGTTATCGTGTGATTTTGAAATTAGTTTGTCTAGACTAATTAAATCACACGGATATGCTTGGGGTATATTGAGCACGACCAGTTTGAAGAGACATAACTTGTACTGATCGGCGTAGTTAATTTGACCATAATATTCTAATCTCGAGAATGGGATGCGCATGAGAGTTAGATATTGTATGCATTGATTTGCCAAAGAGTGCAGTCAATTAAGGCCTATACCTTGGTAAGTTGGGTATGCGGTGTTTAGCTTCTTTGTGTGTCGTTGCTAGTCGAAGGAATCCACGTACCGGTTCGCCGGGTTGATGGTGCTCCCGAGATGAGCTCATATAGTTTATTATACTAAACCTGGCTTGTGGACTTTATGTCTGGTATAATAAGAAAGTGGAGTGTTACTAATCTTGGATACCAAGAAGTCGGTGAAATATGAGTCCAACTTATCTCTGGCATTGTCGTTTAGGCCATGCAAATGAAAAGTGAGTTCAAAAGCTTCACAAGGATGGAGTGCTTGGGTTGTTTAATTTTGAATCATATGATACCTGTGAACCCTCCTTGCAAGGCAAAATGACAAAGAGTCCTTTCAACAAGAAAGGTGAAAGAACAGGTGAGCTATTGGCTCTAATACACACGGATGTCTGTGGACCAATGAACACAGAAGCCAGAGGTGGATTTGAATACTTCGCCACTTTTATTGATGACTATAGTGGATATTGTTATGTCTACTTAATGAGGTATAAAAGTGAACCTTTTGAAAGGTTCAAAGAATTTAAAAACGAAGTAGAGAATCAGTTGGATAGAAGGATTAAGGCTATTCACTCCGATCGGGGAGGTGAATACCTTAGAGATGAGTTTGATGGCTATCTAAAACAGTGTGGAATTGTTTCACAGCTAACTCCACCGGGAACACCTCAATGGAATGGTGTATCTGAAAGGAGGAATCGTACCCTATTAGATATGGTTCGATCAATGATGGGCCAAGCGAACTCTCCCTATGTCTTTTTGGGGTTATGTTCTCCTTTCTGCTGCCTACTTCGTATTCCATCTAAGGCAGTGGATAAGACTCCATATGAGATATGGATGGGTCGGAAGCCCTATATGTCCTATCAACGAGTTTGGGGTTGTCAAGCTCATGTAAAACATTTACAAAGTAATAAGCTTGAACCTAAAACTGACAAATGCCTATTGTTAGTTTTGAATACAGAAAAGCTATGGCTTGTATCAAAAACTAATATCCACAGTTGACATATCATTTTGTTTCGGTATAAATTTGTTCCTTATATCATAGAACAAGATAACGGGGTGTGGAAAGACACAGTAGATACCGTTATTGATTAAAGTATTGATATATTAATAGTATGCTCGTAACTGAGATAGTTTGAACATACTATCAGTATAGGTTATCGTGTGGTTTGGAAATTAGTTTATCTAAACTAGTTTAAATCACACGGATATGCCCGGGGCATATTGAGCACGACCAGTTTGGATTGAATTGACTTATACTGATCGGCAGCTTGCACAACAAGTTATAGGAAATTCTGGGCAGCTTTAATTTTCAGTTTTTGGGTTTTCTTCCGAAGCAAGTTTCTTGGTTTTTCTTTATTTTGCCGTGGGTAACTCCGTAGATAATAGCCCACACTATTTCGGAGTTGGATCGAAGTAATTCTTCGGATTTCTATTGGAATCGCTAATGCTGTTTATAGGCTACCCCAAAGGAACAAGAGGTGGTTTATTTTATAGTCCTCAGGATCAGAAGGTGGTGATCAGCACCAATGCCAGATTTCTTTAGGAGGACTATATTTTAGATCACAAGTCAAGCAGCAAGGTAGTATTGGAAGAGCTTAGAAGTCAGTCCATTATTCCAGATGCACAAGTACAGGAAGACACACCACAAGAGACTGCACAAACTATCACAGATGATGCTCTTGCATAGGCTGCGCCTCGTCGTAGTGGGAGGGTTGTGAGACAGCCCGAGAGGTACATGGGTTTGGGTGAGTCTTCGGACTTTATCCCTGGTGCTCATGAACCAGACCCAGTTAACTACAATGAGGCTCTCCAAGATAAAGATGCAGATTCTTGGCAGAGAGCGATGATTGTTGAGATGGGTTCTATGGACTCAAATCAAGTCTGGGAGCTGGTAGACCTTCCTGATGGGTTTAGGCCTATTGGGTGCAAATGGGTTTACAAGCGAAAGAGAGGATCTGACGGGAGGGTTGAGACCTTCAAGGCTAGGCTTGTGGTGAAGGGGTATACTCAGAAAGAGGGTATCGATTATAAGGAGACCTTTTCCCCCGTAGCTATGCTTAAGTTAATCTGGATTCTCTTGGCCATAGCTGCTCATATGGACTATGAGATTTGGCAGATAGACGTTAAGACAACTTTCCTTAATGGAAGTCTTGAGGAGACCATCTTTATACAGCAACCAGAGAGCTTCATTGTTAAAGGCCAAGAGCACAAGATATGCGGCTTAGGAGGTCCATTTATGGACTTAACCAAGCATCCAAATCTTGGAACATCTGTTTTGATGAGGTTATCCAGTCCTATGGATTCACTCAGTGTCCGGATGACCAGTGTGTTTATCGCATAAATGATGGTGATACGGTGGTGTTCCTCGTACTTTATGTAGATGACATCCTTCTGATTGGCAACAGTAAGAAAGTGTTGTCAGATGTAAAGGCATGGTTGTCCAGGCAATTCGATATGAAGGATTTGGGAGAGGCTGGACATATCCTTGGGATTAAGATTATTCGAGATCGTATGAGACGTTCTCTGACTCTCTCTCAGGAATCCTACGTAGACACGATTTTGGCCCGTTTTAACATCCAGAACTCTAAGAAGGGTTCACTACCTTTCAGGCACGGTGTCCATTTGTCTAATGAGCAGTGTCCTAAGAGTGCTGAGGAGATAGATGCCATGAAGGCGGTACCCTATGCTTCTGCGTTGGGTAGCCTCATGTATGCTATATTGTGTACGAGGCCTGATATTTGCTATGCAGTTGGCATGGTTAGCAGATATCAGAGTAACCCTGGGAAGGCTCACTAGGAGGCAGTAAAATGCATTCTCAAGTACTTGCGCAGAACGAGAGATTATGTCCTAGTTTATAGAGCGCGGGAGCTTGTACCATTGGGTTACACAGATTCGGACTTTCAAGGTGATTTGGACAAGAGTAAGTCTATTGGAACAAGTTTAGGGATTCAATCTAATTAAACGGCGGAATCCTAAAATGTAAGGATTGGGTCTTACCCTTGAAGCGTAATTGGTTGCACTCGTCGCCTGGCTCCTCTGAGAAGATGGCATTTCGTCGTCTTTCTTTTTAACACTTCCTTGAAGCGTCCTCTACTCTCAGGCTAGTAGATTCTGTGAAGAAGTTTTTGAAGAGCCAGAGAAGAGAAAAATTTCGAGAGATAAAAGAGAGGAAAATCAGAAAACTATTTTCTATTTTCAAAATTCTGTCTCACAATTTTCTCTCAACAGACTCTATTTATCAAAATAAGTCTTTTTTTCAAATCCCACAACCACCGGGTGGTTTTTAAAATAAAATATTTAATATTATAAATATAATATAATATTTTACTTTTTCTCATTTGGGTTTTACTTGACCCATGGATCAAACTATTTACCCATGGATCAGAGTGATGGGTCAAGAACCTCAATTGCAACTAGGTCCCTTGATTTTTCAGTCTCTCTCAGTTCTTCCTGAGTAATTAATTAACTATTAATTAATACCCCAAAACTTCTCAATAATATTTAATTAAACTATTTAATTTAATATTATTCTTCTAAGTATAACAATTATACCTAGTACCGTCAAGAATCTTCGAACTCACTTATGTGCAATCCAGTAGGTCCATTCCAAAATGACAATGGATAAATTAATCTCACAGATTAATCCATAAATCATCAGTGTCCTCTAGCAAGACATGATGACTAGTCAATTTAGAATGGATGGTCGAATGGTGATGCAACGCAACCTTTCTAAGCATACTATGCACGGTCCTCTGCATCGATATCCCGTTTAGCGTAAGGCATGGAACCATCATCCTTATTAAGCTAAACAATTTACTTGATCTCACAGTGACACTGATTCTATTCGATTAAATAATAAGAATTATCATTTTTCGGGCATGGCCATGCACTTTTCAGTTCACTATCAAGTGGCCCAGATATCATCTCTCATTGAAGAGAGATTTGTAGTCCCATCACTTCACCTACATATCTTAGCGTGACTCATAGAGTACCCAATCATACCCATACTTGGCAACCTGTTACAGTCCCGTTAGGCGTATGTCAAAGTACACCATAGTTCACCTAAGACCATGCAGTGATTTCTGGTCTAAGGATCCTCGTACGAGTATGCTCAAAAGAATCACTCATGATCTATTAGTCCATGGAGTGTTTCTTTTAGCGGATTGATTTCATGAAATTAGATATGCACAAGAATATAATTATCATGAAATTAACTCATCAGATAAATAATCTATCAAATGACAAATGTCTTACTTACATAAATAACCCTCAAAGTTTATTTACATAAATAGCCCTCAAAAGGGCACATTCACCAACAATCTCCCACTTGCCCGTTGAAGGGCTATGTCTTAAACTGTTTAAGACTAAGCTCTATTACATGTCTATCAAACTTCGACTGTGGTAGACCTTTTGTGAGAGAATCTACTACATTGTCATCTGACCCTATTTTGCACACTTTCACATCTCCTCGATCGATGATCTCTCGGATGATGTGAAACCTTCTGAGTATGTGTTTGGTTTTCCAGTGTGACCGAGGCTCCTTAGCTTGTGTGATGGCCCCGTTATTGTCACAGAAAAGTTCTATCGGATCTTGGATACTCGGTATCACTCCGATGTCTGACATGAACTTCCTCAACCAAACAGCTTCCTTTGCAGCATCTGATGCAGCAATGTACTCAGACTCTGTTGTAGAATCGGCTGTTGTATCTTGCTTTGAGCTTTTCCAACTTATTGCACCGCCATTCAGACTAAGCACATAGCCTGATTGTGACTTGATGTCATCTTAATCTGTTTGGAAAGCAGCATCAGTATAACCTTGTACAATGAGCTGTTCTTGTCCTTAATACACTAGTATTAATCCTTTAGTTCTTCGTAAGTACTTCAGGATTGCTTTGACTGCAGTCCAATGATCCATCCCTTGATCTTGTTGGTATCTGCTAGTCATGCTAAGTGCATGTGTGACTTCCGGACGGGTACATAACATGGCATACATGATAGATCCTATTTCCGAAGCATATGGAACTCTATTCATTGTATCCCTCTCCCCTCTTGTTGAAGGACCCTGGTTCTTCTTCAAGAGAAGGCCATGTCTAAATGGTACCTTACCATTTTTTGAGTTAGACATATTGAATCTTTTCAATATCTTGTCTATGTACCCTTCTTGACTTAGTCCCCGGAGCCTTTTGGACCTATCTCTATAGATCTTGATACCTAGTATCATTTCGGCTTCTCCTAAGTCTTTCATAGAAAATACAGTCCCCAACCATGTTTGATGTCTTTAATCATGGGAATGTCATTTCCTATGAGTAGGATGTCGTCCACATATAGGACAAGGAAAACTATATTGCTCCTACTAACCTTCTTGTAAACACAAGGCTCATCTTCATTCTTGATGAATCCGTAACCTTTTACTTTCTCATCCAAACGAAGATTCCAACTTCGAGATGCTTGCTTTAGTCCATAGATGGACCTCTGAAGCTTACATATTTGTTTAGGATGCTTTTGATCGATGTATCCCTCGGGTTGTTTCATATAAACATCCTCGGGTAGGTTTCCATTCAGGAAAGCCATTTTAACATCCATTTGCCATACCTCATAGTCAAAATATGCTGCTATGGCAAGCATAGTCCGAATGGACTTGAGCATCACGACAGGGGAGAAGGTTTTATCATAGTCTATACCATGAGTCTGTCTGAAACCTTTAGGCACTAGTCGTGCCTTGAAGATCCTTTCAGGTTTTAACTTGAAAATCTACTTACAATCGACAACCTTTGCCTGAACAGGAGGATCAATCAAAGTCCACACTTTATTGTCCCTCATGGATTGCATTTCAGATTCCATTGCTTGTAGCCATTTATCTTACTCTGGATTTTCTAAAACCTGTTTGTAGTTCATGGGCTCATTAGAGTCCACCAAGATCAAATCTTGATCGTCAGCCACGAGAAATCCGTATCTCTCGGGTTCATGACGAGATCTACTAGACCTTCTAGGTTCTTGTGTTGTTGACTCAGGCTGCTCATCTTCATGAGTTTCCATGTCAACTTCCATCTGAGTTTCTATAGATTGTTCTACATTCTCTTGTGGTTCTGGAACTTCTCCGAGTTCTATTCTACTCCCACTGTCTTTCTTGTACAGAAATTCTTTCTCTAAGAAAGTAGCTTCTCGAGCAACGAACACTTTGTTCTCAGTTGGGTTGTAGAATTGATATCCTTTGGTTTCCTTAGGATATCCCACAAATAGGCATTTGTCAGTTTTAGGTTCAAGCTTATCACTTTGTAAACGTTTTACATAAGCTTGACAACCCCAAACTCGTAGATAGGCCATATGGGGCTTCTAACCCATCCATATCTCATATGGAGTCTTATCTACTGCCTTAGATGGAATGCGATTCAATAAGTAGGCAGCAGAAAGGAGAGCATAATCCCAAAAGGATGTAGGGAGAGTCACTTGGCCCATCATTGATCGAACCATATCTAATAAGGTCTGATTTCTCATTTCGGATACACTATTCCATTGAGGTGTTCCCGGTGAAGTCAGCTGTGAAACAATTCCACACTGTTTTAGATAGCCATCGAACTCATCACTAAGGTATTCACCTCCCCGATCGGAGCGAATAGCTTTAATCCTTCTATCCAATTGATTTTCTACTTCATTTTTAAACTCTTTGAACTTTTCAAAAGTTTCACTTTTATACCTCATTAAGTAGACATACCCATATCTACTATAGTCATCAGTAAAAGTCATGAAGTATTCAAATCCACCTCTGGCTTGTGTGCTCATTGGTCCACATATATCCGTATGTATTAGATCCAATAGCCCACTTGTTCTTTCCCCTTTCTTGTTGAAAGGACTCTTTGTCATTTTGCCTTGCAAGCAGGGTTCACAGGTATCATAAGATTCAAAATCAAATGACCCTAGCACTCCATCATTGTGAAGTCTTTGAACTCACTTTTCATTTGCATGGCCTAATCGACAATGCCAAAGATATGTTGGACTTAAATCATTTTTAGTTGATTTAGCTTTCTTTTCTATATTATAGACTGGTTTTTCTTGGGTCAAATCTAAGACATACAGACCATTACACATATTTGCAACTCCGTATAAAATATCATTTCGATATAAAGATAACGAATTATTCTCTATAATAAATCAAAATCCTTTATAATCTAAACTCGAAACTGAAAAAATATTTCTGCTCAAAGCAGGTACATAATAACAATTTTCAAGTTCGATATTTAAACCAGAAGGTAATGACAGAGTGTAATCTCCAACTTCAACAGCAGCAACTCTTGCCCCATTGCCCACTTGGAGATCCACTTCACCTTTCTTTGTCATCCTTCTATTTCTAAGTCCCTGCATATTAGTACAAATGTGAGCCCCATAACCAGTATCTAATACCCATGAGGTGGACATAGAAAGATTAATTTCTATAACAAAGATACCTGAAGCTGAAGGATTGCTTTCGAGAAACTTCTTGCAGTCTCTCTTCCAGTGACCCTTCTGTTTGTAGAAGAGACATGTATCATCCTTTTTGGATCTTGTCTTAGCAGATGTAGGAGCTTGTGGTTGGGGAGCAGTCTTCCTGCGAGCTCTCTTATTCTGCCCAACTTTGGCCTTGCCTTTGAACTTCCTCTTCCCTTTACCTTTCTCTACTACCAACATTGGTGTTACCTTCTGAAGGGTCTGTTCAGTGTTTTTCAACATGCCATGGAGCTCAGGAATGCTCCTATCCATGTTGTGCATATTGTAGTTCACCACAAAATCATTGTATTCATCAGACAATGGTGCAAAGATGATATCAATGGCCAATTCCCTAGGAAGAGGTGCATTCAATCGCTCTAGGGTATCAATGTACCCTTTCATCTTGATCAAATGTGTGCTTACTGAAGAACCCTTCGCCATTTTGCAAGAAATTAAAGATTTTATCATAACGAACCTGTCGTTACGGGCTTATTCACGGAACATCTCCGTCAGTGACTCGTAAATTTGGAACGCTTCCGAATTTATGAACTGCTTTTGAAGCTCGCCCATCATCGACGCGAGCATCAAGCAAGTCACATCATTGGAGTCTCTTTTCAGTTTTTCTCAGGCTCCTTGAACAGTTGCCAAAGCATTTTGTGGTGGTTCAGGTAAAACGGTCTCTAAGACATGTAGCTTCCTTTCTTGCTTGAGAACTATTCTCAAGTTTCTTTCCCAATCTAAGAAGTTTGGTCCAACCAATTTATCTTTATCCAATATACTTCTTAGTGTAAAGTTTGAGATAACATTTGTGCTAGATGATGCCATTTCTACAAAGAATATTGCAAAATATTAGAATGAGTTTTAAAATTAATTTTCCACAATAGCCAAAATTGAAATCCCTAACAATTTTGTGTTGGTGCTAGATTGTGGGCCGAAAATCCACAAAGAGTCAATCCCAGTCTTGCTTTGGCAAGTATCGTAGGGATCGGGCTCTTCTAGTAGGCAACGTTCAAATCACATTCCATGTAATTTAACGCTTCCCAATTGCATACCATGCTACTTTTCGGTGATAGGATGAACATTCCAAATGTTTGACACCATCCTATCTTTGCAAAATTACTCCCTAGTCAACTTATCGGGTCAAGCTAGGATTAATTTTCCCAAGTTAAACCATTCCTCAAGGCATCACATCAATAGACACCCACACAGTTTTCCCATAACAAGTGGTAGTGATAAAGTTGAGCATCTAATACCCAAACAGTTTTTCCACTCATTAATGGTAGTGATAAAGTTGGGCACTATTATGTAACAACCCGACGCACGAAGAAAACCTGAGGCCCTTGGCTCCCCAAGTCCTACAGACTTTCGACCCTCAAGCGGGCCCTCAAGTATGGAAGCAAAATCTCGGGTTTTGAGATTTAAGTTTGATCGGCTTAACATGCATTTTCGTTTATCATTCATTTGCATAAATTAAAAGAATGAATTAAAGCGATGAACTGGGCTCTAATCTATTACAGGGCCTATTAAATTCTTCATGTTTGGGCCTCCATTCGTGGGCTCCACCATGGACTCCTCTTGGAACCTCCTTTTGGGCCTAACTATTACATGATGATATTTATAGGCACGCGTGACCAAATTCAAAATTGGCTCGCAGACCCCAACTTTTAAAACGTTAAAATGAAAAGCCCAATTCATGCTTTGAAACACATAAAATGCATATGCTCATACAAGCCGATTTTAATTTAAGCCGATTAATTTTAAGGATTGTGTAACTATTACATAATTAAAATTGATCGTGTCATGATCAATTTTAATTAATCATTCTGTTCATTTTACATTTATCCAAAATGATGCATGAACATGCTTGCATAATTATGATGCTTCAAATAAAATTTAAACAATTTAAATAAGCATCAAAAATAAAATAAAATAAATAATTAACAATTCAAAATTTAAACAAATTAATTAATCTAATTAATCTAATTAATTATTTATTTATTTATTTATCTTTTCTACTTATTTTAATCTAATTAAAATAATTATTTTAAAATTTATCTAATTATCTAATTGAGATAAATTTTCAAATTTAAACTTATAGGATAGAATTCTAAATTAATCCTATCTTTATCTAATAAGATTATTTAATTAAAATCTTATTAAAGAAAATTCAGAAAATTTTAAAACCAACAACAGCCCATAAACTTTTGAAGCCAATCCTCGCAAGAAACCGATCGATTGGAACATTTCCGATCAATATGGCCCTTCGAATATACGAAACCAAATCAGCCTAAGAAAACCAACCAAGAATTTTTCCGTTCGAAAAATGTTTTTCCGGTGTATTTTTTAATAACCCAAATTTCTGACAAGGAAATAAAACCAGCAAAACAATAAGCAGCCCAGATTTTGACAATCAAACCAAATTTGTTCTGGAACAATTTCCGGCAATAAAACCCCATTGGCCTTGTTCAAAATCATTTTCCCAATTGAAAAACCGGCCAGTTGATTAGCACAAAGCCAGAAAAGAACAATCAGTGAAGAAATATTAATTTTGAAATAAAAAGAAAACCCAGGTTTTCGGCTCAATTCGAAACCCAGATTTAGCAAATCAACAATCCAGCAATATACTACGAAGCCCAGAAAAGAAAATAGCCAAATCTTTAAAACCCAAGGTTCTGGTTTTTTCCGACCATCGTCTTACTTTGGTCAAAATCATTTTTCTCAATTTCCAAAACAAATTGACGGGAGAATTTTTTTTTTCAGCCAAATAAATTAATTCTCAAAACAAACAATTTGTTTTAAACAATTAACTTTATTTTAACACTAAAAACAACCTGGCTCTGATACCACTGTTGGATAAAGTTTAGGCTTTCAATCTAATTAAACGGAGGAATCCTAAACTATAAGGATTGGGTCTTACCCTTGAAACGTAATTGGTTGCGCTCGTCGCCTGGCTCCTCTGAGAAGATGGCGTTTCGTCGTCTTTCCTTTTAACACTTCCTTGAAGCGTCCTCTACTCTCAGGCACCAGAGTTCTTCGATGCTAGTAGATTCTGTGAAGAAGTTTTTGAAGAGCCAGAGAGAGAGAAAAATTTCGAGAGATAAAAGAGAGGAAAATCAGAAAACTATTTTCTGTTTTCAAAATTCTGTCTCTCAATTTTCTCTCAACAGACTCTATTTATCAAAATAAGTCTGTTTTTCAAATCCCACAACCACCGGGTGGTTTTTAAAATAAAATATTTAATATTATAAATATAATATAATATTTTACTTTTACTCATTTGGGTTTTACTTGACCCATGGATCAAACCATTTACCCATGGATCAGATTGATGGGTCAAGAACCTCAATTGCAACTAGGTCCATTGATTTGTCAGTCTCTCTCAGTTCTTCCTGAGTAATTAATAAACTATTAATTAATACCCCAAAACTTCTCAATAATATTTAATTAAACTATTTAATTTAATATTATTCTTCTAAGTATAACAATTATACCTAGTACCATCAAGAATCTTCGAACTCACTTACGTGCAATCCTGTAGGTCCATTCCAAATTGACAATGGATAAATTAATCTCACAGATTAATCCATAAATCATCTGTGGCCTCTAGCAAGACAAGATGACTACTAAATTTAGAATGGATGGTTGAATGGTGATTCAACGCAACCTTTCTAAGCATACTATGCACGGTCCTCTACATCGATATCCCGTTTAGCATAAGGCATGGAACCATCATCCTTCTTAAGCTAAATAATTTACTTGATCTCTCAGTGACACTGATTCTATTCGAGCAAATAATAACAATTATCATTTCTCGGGCATGGCCATGCACTTCTCAGTTCACTATCAAGTAGCCCGGATATCATCTCTCATTTAAGAGAGATTTGTAGTCTCATCACTTCACCTACATATCTTAGCGTGACTCATAGTGTACCCAATCATACCCATACTTGGCAACCTGTTACAGTCCCGTTAGGCGTATGTCAAAGTACACCATAATTCACATAAGACCATGCAGTAATTTCTGGTCTAAGGATCCTCGTACGAGTATGCTCAAAAGAATCACTCATGATCTATTAGTCCATGGAGTATTTCTTTTAGCGGATTGATTTCATGAAATTAGATATGCACAAGAATATAATTATCATGAAATTAACTCATCAGATAAATAATCAATCAAACGACAAATGTCTTACTTACATAAATAACCCTCAAAGTTTATTTACATAAATAGCCCTCAAAATGGCACATTCACCAACAAAGTCTACCTCTGGGTTTGTGTTTACTCTAGGAGGTGGAGCCATAGTATGGAGGAGTGTCAAGCAGAAATGCGTGACGGACTCCACCATGGAGGCTGAGTACGTTGCCACTTCAGAGGCAGCGAAAGAGGCTGTATGGCTCCGGAGCTTCCTAATGGACTTAGATGTGGTTCCTGAGTTGCCTAGGTCTATCACAGTTTATTGTGATAACAATGGTGCAGTTGCTAACTCGAGGGAACCACGAGCCCATAAGGCGAGTAAACACATAGAGCGCAAGTACCACTTGATACAAGAGATCGTAAAAAGGGGAGACGTGATTGTGGCCAAGATAGCATCAGATGACAACCTTGAAGATCCTTTCACCAAGCCATTGACCCCAAAGGTCTTTGAGAGACATGTGGAGGGCATGGGAGTCAGATTCTTGAGGGAGCCATGTGAGTAAGCTTAAAGGCGTTCTAGAGATTTCACTATGACAGCAGTGTAATAGCGGGTTGGATAGTTTTTGTACTTCTTAGCATAGCTTTGAGTATTAGTGGGAGATTTTTAGTTTTGAATGCAGAAAAGCTATGGCTTGTATCGAAAACTAATATTCACAGTTGACATATCATTTTGTTTTGGTATAAATTTGTTCCTTTATATTATAGAACTAGATAATGGGGTGTGGAAAGACACAGTAGATACCGTTATTGGTTAAAGTATTGATATATTAAAAGTATGCTCGTAACCGAGATAGTCTGAACATACTATCGGTATAGGTTATTGTGTGGTTTGGAAATTAGTTTATCTAAACTAGTTTAAATCACACGGATATGCCTGGGGCATATTGAGCATGATCAGTTTGGATAGAATTGACTTATACTGATCGGCGTAGTCAATTTGGTCCTAGTATTCAATCTCTCAATCCCGAGATTGGGAAGGGCATGAGTGTTGGATATCGTATGCTTTGATTTGCCAAAGAGTGCGATCAATTGAGACCTATACCTCGGTAGGTTGGGTATGTGGTGTTTAGCTTCTTGCGTGCCATTGCTAGTCGTAGGAATTCACGTACCGGTTCGCCAGGTTGATGGTGCTCCCGAGATGAGCTCGTAAGGTCTATTATACTAAACCCGGCCGGTGGACTTTATGTCCGGTATAATAAAAAGGACGAGTGGTACTAATCTCAGATATTAAGAAGTCGGTGAATTAATTTGTCAGTAAATTGATAAACTGACGAGCACTAGATCTTTAATGTGGGGAGATAGAAGAAAATATAATGGCGCGATGTAAAGTTGTTTTCGAGCGGTAGTTCCATAATTAGTCCGATAGTGGCACGACTAATTATGCATTTGACTAATCGACAAGGTGAATTAATTAATCCTAAAGGTTTAATTAATATTTAATCGATAAAGTGAATTAAGAAATTAATTCTATTTGAATTAATTAATTCTAAGGGTTCGATAAATTAAATTAACAAAGTGGGTTAAGAAATTAATTCGAATGGGTCGATTAGAGTTGATTAATCGGGAAAGACTTAGCGGTCAACAAAAGTCAAATTAAAGGCCCAAATCGAGAGCCCATTAGGTCTCCATTAGAGCTCCTATAAATAGAAAACTTGAAGCCCAAGAAACATAAGGAAATCTTGCAAGACATGTCTTGCCCCTTTTAGAGTGAGAAAGTTCTAGAGAGAGAACTTCTTCTTCTCGAAGTTTTCTTTCAAAAACAAACTAGATTTCTTGCTCTTCGAATTGGATTCATTCCAAAGATCGAACTGTTCAGTTGGCTGTCCAGATTTTTGCTGGATCTTTGCTGATTTTTTTCGCCCGAACTGCTACAGCGAAGAAGGGTTTTCCAGCGCTGTTTCTTGGTTCAGGCTGCGTGCGTTTGATTTGAGAGAGCTGTTGTTGATCTCTTTCGGTTGATTGGTGATCCACCGGTCTTCCTTGTCTAGATCACGGCGTGGTTGAGATCGATTAACAGCAGCCCGATGTGGGTTTTCTAAGTTAAGTACGGCAGTAGTTTTTCGAGTGCAAAGGGCGAAATTTATTTCTTGTTTGGTCAGATTTTGGAACCAAATTGAATCCGATTTGAGTGATTTCCTTGTGGGCTAAGTAAGTAAGCTTCGATAGATTATCGCCCACGTAATATTCGAAGTTTCTACGGAGTAATCTTTTGGATTTCTATTGGAATCGCTAGCAAAGATTGGATTTTTCTTTAGGGAAGGGACTTCGCTACAAAAGGTAGAATCTTTAAACATTCCGCTTTAATTAAAGATTGAATTTTTTGTGTCGATTTAATAAATTAAATAAGTATAAGCCAAGATCCGTTCGTGGGTAAATGATTTTGAGCCTGAGCTTGGTCGAAAGCTTCCGATTCTGGAATGAATTGCACGAAAGTGAGGTTTTCGATTTAGCCCGGCCTTGTTCAGTTTTCCTTGGCAAAATGCTTTTTCTTTATGAAAAATACTCTTTTCTGGTTCAAAGTAGCCTTTGTAAGTGTAAAAATATCGTTCTGATTCGTTTGTGTAAAGTGTTGGCTGTTTTATGAAAAGTGTTGAATGTTTGTGTAAGTACTGTTGGCTTATGTAAACTACTGATTCTTTGGTGAAAATATTTTTTCTTTGTGTAAAATACTCTTTTCTGGCTCAAAGTGGTCTTTGTTAGTGTAAAAACATCGTTCTGATTCGTTTGTGTAAAGAACTGGTTGTTTATGTAAAGTGCTGAATATTTGTGTAAAATACTGTTGGCTTATTTAACTACTGATTCTTTGGTCAAAATGCATTTCCTTCTTGTAAAATACTCTTTTCTTGTTCAAAGTGGTCTTTGCAGGTGTAAAAACATCGTTCTGATTCGTTTGTGTAAAGTGCTGGTTGTTTATGTAAAGTGCTGAATGTTTGTGTAAAGTACTGTTGACTTGTGTAAACTACTGATTCTTTACTCAAAATACTTTTTCTTTATATAAAATATTTTTTTCTAGTTCAAAGTGGTCTTTGTTAGTGTAAAAATATCGTTATGATTCGTTTGTATAAAGTGCTAACGGTTTATGTAAAGTGCTGAATGTTTGTGTAAAGTACTGTTGGCTTATTAAACTACTGATTCTTTGGTCACAATACTTTCATTTATGTAAAATACTCTTTTCTGATTCAAAGTAGTCTTTGTTAGTGTAAAAATATCATTCTGATTCGTTTGTGTAAAGTGCTGGCTGTTTATGTAAAGTGCTGAATGTTTGTTAAATTACAGTTTGCTTATGTAAACTACTTATTCTTTTGTCAAAATGCATTTCCTTCATGAAAAATACTCTTTTCTTGTTCAAAGTGGTCTTTGTTGGTGTAAACACATTCTTTTGATTCGTTTGTGTAAAGTGCTGGCTGTTTATGTAAAGTTCCGAATGTTTGTGTAATTTACTGTTGTCTTCTGCAAACTACTGATTTTTTGGTCAAAATACTTTTCATTTATGTTAAATACTCTTTTCTTATTCAAAGTTGTCTTTGTTAGTTTGAAAACATCGTTCTGATTCATTTGTGTGAAGTGCTAGCTGTTTATGTAAAGTGCTGAATGTTTGTGTAAAGTACTATTGGCTTATGTAAACTACTGATTCTTTGGTCAAAATGCTTTTCCTTTATGTAAAATACTCTTTTCTGGTTCAAAGTGGTCTTTGTTATTGTAAAAATATAGTTATGATTTGTTTGTGTAATGTGCTGGCTGTTTATGTAAAGTGCTGAATGTTTATTAAATTACTGTTGGCTTATATAAACTATTGATTCTTTTGTGAAAATGCTTTTCCTTTATGTAAAATACTCTTTTCTGGTTCAAAGTGGTATTTGTTAGTGTAAAAACATCGTTCAGATTCGTTTGTGTAAAGTGCAGGTTGTTTATGTAAAGTGTTGAATATTAGTGTAAAGTACTGTTAGCTTATGTAAACTACTGATTCTTGGGTCAAAATTCTTTTTCATTATGTAAAATAATCTTTTCTGGTTCAAAGTGGCCTTTGTTAGTGTAAAAATATCGTTCTAATTCTTTTGTGTAAAGTGCTGGCTGTTTATGAAAAGTGTTTAATGTTTGTGTAAAGTACTGTTGGCTTATGTAAACTACTTATTCTTTGGTCAAAATGTTTTTCCTTTGTGTAAAATACTCTTTTCTGGCTCAAAGTGGTCTTTGTTAGTGTAACAACATCGTTCTGATTCGTTTGTGTAAAGTACTGGATATTTATGTAATGTGCTGAATGTTTGTGTAAAGTACTGTTGGCTTATGTAAACTACTGATTCTTTGGTGAAAATGCTTTTTCTTTATGTAAAATACTCTTTTCTGGTTCTAAGTGGCTTTTGTTAGTGTAAAAATCTCGTTCTGATTCGTTTGTGTGAAGTGCTGGCTGTTTATTAAAAGTGTTGATTGTTTGTGTAAAGTATTGTTGGCTTATGTAAACTACTGATTCTTTAGACAAAATGTTTTTCCTTTATGTAAAATACTCTTTTCTGGTTCAAAGTGGTCTTTGTTAGTGTAAAAACATTGTTCTGATTCGTTTGTGTAAAGCACTGGTTGTTTATGTAAAGTGCTGAATGTTTGTGTAAAGTACTGTTGACTTATGTAAACTACTTATTGTTTGGTCAAAATGCATTTCCTTCATGTAAAATACTATTTTCTTGTTCAAAGTGGTCTTTGCTGGTGTAAAAATATCGTTCTGATTCGTTTGTGTAAAGTGATGGCTGTTTATGTAAAGTGCTGAATGTTTGTGTAAAGTAAAGTTGGCTTGTGTAAACTACTGATTCTTTGGTCAAAATACTTTTCTGTTTTGTAAATACTCTTTTCTTGTTCAAAGTTCTCTTTGTCAGTGTAAAAAAATCATTCTAATTCGTTTGAGTAAAGTGCTAGCTGTTTATTTAAAGTGCTGAAAGTTTGTGTAAAGTACTGTTGGCTTATGTAAACTACTGATTCTTTGGTCCAAATGCTTTTCCTTTATGTAAAATACTCTTTTCCTGTTCAAAGTGGTCTTTGCTGGTGTAAAAATATTATTCTGATTCGTTTGTGTAAAGTGCTGGCTGTTTATGTAAAGTGCTGAATGTTTGTGTAACGTACAGTTGTCTTGTGTAAACTACTGATTTTTTGGTAAAAATACTTTTTCGTTATGTAAAATACTCTTTTCTTATTCAAAGTTGTCTTTGTTAGTTTGAAAACATCGTTCTCATTAATTTGTGTAAAGTGCTAGCTGTTTATGTAAAGTGCTAAATGTTTGTGTAAAGTACTGTTGACTTACGTAAACTACTGATTTTTTGGTCAAAATGCTTTTCCTTTATGTAAAGTACTCTTTTCTTGTTCAAAGTGGTCTTTGTTGGTGTAAAAACATTCTTTTGATTGGTTTGTGTAAACTGCTGGCTGTTTATGTAAAGTGCTATATGTTTGTGTAAAGTACTGTTGTCTTGTGTAAACTGCTGATTTTTTGGTCAAAATAATTTTCCTTTATATTAAATACTCTTTTCTTATTCAAAGTTGTCTTTGTTAGTTTGAAAACATCGTTATGATTCGTTTGTGTAAAGTGCTAGCTGTTTATGTAAAGTGCTGAATGTTTGTGTAAACTACTGTTGGCTTATATAAACTATTGATTTTTTTGTAAAATGTTTTCCTTTATTTAAAATACTCTTTTCTGGTTCAAAGTGGTATTTGTTAGTGTAAAAACATTATTCTGATTCATTAGTGTATAGTACTAGTTATTTATGTAAAGTGCTTAATGTTTGTGTAAAGTACAGTTGGCGTGTGTAAAGTACTGATTCTTTGGTCAAAATACTTTTCTGTTATGTAAATACTCTTTTCTTGTTCAAAGTGCTCTTTGTTAGTGTAAAAAAATCATTCTAATTCGTTTGAGTAAAGTGCTAGCTGTTTATGTAAAGTGCTGAAAGTTTATGTAAAGTACTGTTGACTTATGTAAACTACTGATTCTTTGGTCAAAATGCTTTTCCTTTATGTAAAATACTCTTTTCTTGTTCAAAGTGCTCTTTGTTAGTGTAAAAAAATCATTCTAATTCGTTTGAGTAAAGTGCTAGCTGTTTATGTAACGTGCTGAAAGTTTGTGTAAAGTACTGTTGGCTTACGTAAACTACTGATTCTTTGGTCAAAATGCTTTTCCTTTATGTAAAATACTCTTTTCTTGTTCAAAGTTGTGTTTGTTAGTGTAAAAATATGGTTCTGATTCGTTTGAGTAAAGTGTTGGCTGTTTATGTAAAGTGCTGAATGTTTGTTAAATTACAGTTTGCTTATGTAAACTACTGATTCTTTGGTCAAAATGTTTTGCCTTCGTGAAAAATACTCTTTTCTTGTTCAAAGTGGTTTTTGCTGGTGTAAAAACATTGTTCTGATTCGTTTCTGTAAAGTACTGTTGTTTATGTAAAGTGCTGAATGTTTGTGTAAAGTACTGTTTGCTTATGTAAACTACTGATTCTTTGGTCAAAATGCATTTCCTTCATGTAAAATACTCTTTTCTTGTACAAAGTGGTCTTTGTTAGTGTAAAAATATGGTTCTGATTCGTTTGTGTAAAGTGTTGGCTGTTTATGTAAAGTGCTGAATGTTTGTTAAATTACTGTTCGCTTATATAAACTATTGATTCTTTTGTCAAAATGCTTTTCCTTTATGTAAAATACACTTTCTGGTTCAAAGTGGTCTTTGTTAGTGTAAAAACATCGTTCAGATTCTTTTGTGTAAAGTGCTGATTGTTTATGTAAAGTGTTGAATGTTAGTGTAAAGTTCTGTTGGCTTATGTAAACTACTGATTCTTTGGTCAAAATGTTTTTTCTTTATGTAAAATACTCTTTTCTCGTTCAAAGTTTTCTTTGTTAGTGTAAAAACATCGTTCTGATTCATTTGTGCAAAGTGCTGGCTGTTTATGAAAAGTGTTGAATGTTTGTGTAAAGTACTGTTGGCTTATGTAAACTACTGATTCTTTGGTCAAAATGCATTTCCTTCATGTAAAATACTCTTTTCTTGTTCAAAGTGGTCTTTGCTTGTGTAAAACCATCGTTCTGATTCGTTTGTGTAAAGTGCTGGCTGTTTATGTAAAGTGCTGAATGTTTCAGTAAAGTACTGTTGGCTTGTGTAAACTACTGATTCTTTGGTTAAAATACTTTTCCTTTATGTAAAATACTCTTTTTTGGTTCAAAGTGGTCTTTGCTATTGTAAAAATATAGTTATGATTCGTTTATGTAAAGTACTGGTTGTTTATGCAAAGTTCTTAATGTTTGTGTAAAGTACTGTTGGCTTATGTAAACTACTGATTCTTTGGTCAAAATGCATTTCCTTCATGCAAAATACTCTTTTCTGGTTCAAAGTGGTCTTTGCTGGTGTAAAACCATCGTTCTGATTCGTTTGTGTAATGTAATGGTTGTTCATGTAAAGTTCTTAATGTTTGTGTAAAGTACTGTTGGCGTATGTAAACTACTGATTCTTTGGTCAAAATACTTTTCCTTTATATAAAATATTTTTTTTAGTTCAAAGTGGTCTTTGTTAGTGTAAAAATATCGTTATGATTCGTTTGTATAAAGTGCTAACGGTTTTTGTAAAGTGGTGAATGTTTGTGTAAAGTACTGTTGGCTTATTAAACTACTGATTCTTTGGTCAAAATACTTTTCATTTATGTAAAATACTCTTTTCTGATTCAATTGTTAGTGTAAAAATATCATTCTGATTCGTTTGTGTAAAGTGCTGGCTGTTTATGTAAAGTGCTGAATGTTTGTTAAATTACAGTTTGCTTATGTAAACTACTTATTCTTTTGACAAAATGCATTTCCTTCATGAAAAATACTTTTTTCTTGTTCAATGTGGTCTTTGTTGGTGTAAACACATTCTTTTGATTCGTTTGTGTAAAGTGCTGGCTGTTTATGTAAAGTTCTGAATGTTTGTGTAAAGTACTGTTGTCTTGTGAAAACTACTGATTTTTTGGTCAAAATACTTTTCCTTTATGTTAAATACACTTTTCTTATTCAAAGTTGTCTTTGTTAGTTTGAAAGCATCGTTCTGATTCATTTGTGTGAAGTGCTAGCTGATTATGTAAAGTGCTGAATGTTTGTTTAAAGTACTATTGGCTTATGTAAACTACTGATTCTTTGGTCAAAATGCTTTTCCTTTATGTAAAATACTCTTTTCTGGTTCAAAGTGTTCTTTGTTATTGTAAAAATATAGTTCTGATTTGTTTGTGTAAAGTGCTGGTTGTTTATGTAAAGTGCTGAATGTTTGTTAAATTACTGTTGGCTTATATATACTATTAATTCTTTTGTCAAAATGCTTTTCCTTTATGTAAAATACTCTTTTCTGGTTCAAAGTGGTATTTGTTAGTGTAAAAACATCGTTCAGATTCGTTTGTGTAAAGTGCTGGTTGTTTATGTAAAGTGTTGAATATTAGTGTAAATACTGTTGGCTTATGTAAACTACTGATTCTTGGGACAAAATGATTTTTCTTTATGTAAAATAATATTTTCTGGTTCAAAGTGGCCTTTGTTAGTGTAAAAATATCGTTCTGATTCTTTTGTGTAAAGTGCTGGCTGTTTATGAATAGTGTTGAATGTTTGTGTAAAGTACTGTTGGCCTATGTAAACTACTTATTCTTTGGTGAAAATGTTTTTCCTTTGTGTAAAATACTCTTTTATGGATCAAAGTGGTCTTTGTTAGTGTAACAACATCGTTCTTATTCGTTTGTGTAAAGTACTGGTTATTTATGTAATGTGTTGAATGTTTGTGTAAAGTACTGTTGCCTTATGTAAACTACTGATTCTTTGGTCAAAATGGTTTTCCTTTATGTAAAATACTCTTTTCTGGTTCAAAGTGGCTTTGTTAGTGTAAAAATCTCGTTCTGATTCGTTTGTGTAAAGTGCTGGCTGTTTATTAAAAGTGTTGAATGTTTGTGTAAAGTACTGTTGGCTTATTAAACTACTGATTCTTTGGTCAAAATAATTTTCATTTATGTAAAATACTCTTTTCTGATTCAAAGTAGTCTTTGTTAGTGTAAAAATATCATTCTGATTCGTTTGTGTAAAGTGCTGGCTGTTTATGTAAAGTGCTGAATGTTTGTTAAATTACAGTTTGCTTATGTAAACTACTTATTCTTTTGTCAAAATGCATTTCCTTCATGAAAAATACTCTTTTCTTGTTCAAAGTGGTCTTTGTTGGTGTTTGAATGTTTGTGTAAAGTACTGTTGTCTTGTGAAAACTGCTGATTTTTTGGTCAAAATACTTTTCGTTTATGTTAAATACTCTTTTCTTATTCAAAGTTGTCTTTGTTAGTTTGAAAACATCATTCTGATTCATTTGTGTAAAGTGCTAGCTGTTTATGTAAAATGCTGAATGTTTGTGTAAAGTACTATTGGATTATGTAAACTACTGATTCTTTGGTCAAAATGCTTTTCCTTTATGTAAAATACTATTTTCTGGTTCAAAGTGTTCTTTGTTATTGTAAAAATATAGTTCTGATTTGTTTGTGTAAAGTGCTGGTTGTTTATGTAAAGTGCTGAATGTTTGTTAAATTACTGTTGGCTTATATATACTCTTAATTCTTTTGTCAAAATGATTTTCCTTTATGTAAAATACTATTTTCTGGTTCAAAGTGGTATTTGTTAGTGTAAAAACATCGTTCAGATTCGTTTGTGTAAAGTGCTGGTTGTTTATGTAAAGTGTTGAATATTAGTGTAAATACTGTTGGCTTATGTAAACTACTGATTCTTGGGTCAAAATGCTTTTTCTTTATGTAAAATAATATTTTCTGGTTCAAAGTGGCCTTTGTTAGTGTAAAAATATCGTTCTGATTCTTTTGTGTAAAGTGCTGGTTGTTTATGAAAAGTGTTGAATGTTTGTGTAAAGTACTGTTGGCCTATGTAAACTACTTATTCTTTGGTCAAAATGTTTTTCCTTTGTGTAAAATACTCTTTTCTGGCTCAAAGTGGTCTTTGTTAGTGTAACAACATCGTTCTGATTCGTTTGTGTAAAGTACTGGTTATTTATGTAATGTGTTGAATGTTTGTGTAAAGTACTGTTGGCTTATGTAAACTACTGATTCTTTGGTCAAAATGCTTTTCCTTTATGTAAAATACTATTTTCTGGTTCAAAGTGGCTTTTGTTAGTGTAAAAATCTCGTTCTGATTCGTTTGTTTAAAGTGCTGGCTGTTTATTAAAAGTGTTGAATGTTTGTGTAAAGTACTGTTGGCTTATTAAACTACTGATTCGTTGGTCAAAATACTTTTCATTTATGTAAAATACTCTTTTCTTATTCAAAGTAGTCTTTGTTAGTGTAAAAATATCATTCTGATTCGTTTGTGTAAAGTGCTGGCTGTTTATGTAAAGTGCTGAATGTTTGTTAAATTACAGTTTGCTTATGTAAACTACTTATTCTTTTGTCAAAATGCATTTCCTTCATGGAAAATACTCTTTTATTGTTCAAAGTGGTCTTTGTTAGTGTAAACACATTCTTTTGATTCGTTTGTGTAAAGTGCTGGCTGTTTATGTAAAGTTCTGAATGTTTGTGTAAAGTACTGTTGTCTTGTGAAAACTACTGATTTTTTGGTCAAAATACTTTTCCTTTATGTTAAATACTCTTTTCTTATTCAAAGTTGTCTTTGTTAGTTTGAAAACATCGTTCTGATTCATTTGTGTGAAGTGCTAGCTGTTTATGTAAAGTGCTGAATGTTTGTGTAAAGTACTATTGGCTTATGTAAACTACTGATTCTTTGGTCAAAATGCTTTTCCTTTATGTAAAATACTCTTTTCTGGTTCAAAGTGGTATTTGTTAGTGTAAAAACATCGTTCAGATTCGTTTGTGTAAAGTGTTGAATATTAGTGTAAAGTACTGTTGGCTTATGTAAACTACTGATTCTTGGGTCAAAATGCTTTTTCTTTATGTAAAATAATATTTTCTGGTTCAAAGTGGCCTTTGTTAGTGTAAAAATATCGTTCTGATTCTTTTGTGTAAAGTGCTGGCTGTTTATGAAAAGTGTTGAATGTTTGTGTAAAGTACTGTTGGTTTATGTAAACTACTTATTCTTTGGTCAAAATGTTTTTCCTTTGTGTAAAATACTCTTTTCTGGCTCAAAGTGGTCTTTGTTAGTGTAACAACATCGTTCTGATTCGTTTGTGTAAAGTACCGGTTATTTATGTAATGTGTTGAAAGTTTGTGTAAAGTACTGTTGGCTTATGTAAACTACTGATTCTTTGGTCAAAATGCTTTTCCTTTATGTAAAATACTCTTTTCTGGTTCAAAGTGGCTTTTGTTAGTGTAAAAATCTCATTCTGATTCGTTTGTGTAAAGTGCTGGCTGTTTATTAAAAGTGTTGAATGTTTGTGTAAAGTATTTTTCGCTTATGTAAACTACTGATTCTTTGGTCAAAATATTTTTTCTTTATGTAAAATATTCTTTTCTCGTTCAAAGTTTTCTTTGTTAGTGTAAAAACATCGTTCTGATTCATTTGTGCAAAGTGCTGGCTGTTTATGAAAAGTGTTGAATGTTTGTGTAAAGTACTGTTGGCTTATGTAAACTACTGATTCTTTGGTCAAAATGCATTTCCTTCATGTAAAATACTCTTTTCTTGTTCAAAGTGGTCTTTGCTTGTGTTAAACCATCGTTCTGATTCGTTCGTGTAAAGTGCTGGCTGTTTATGTAAAGTGCAGAATGTTGCAGTAAAGTACTGTTGGCTTGTGTAAACTACTGATTCTTTGGTCAAAATACTTTTCCTTTATGTAAAATACTCTTTTCTGGTTCAAAGTGGTCTTTGCTATTGTAAAAATATAGTTCTGATTCCTTTATGTAAAGTACTGGTTGTTTATGCAAAGTTCTTAATGTTTGTGTAAAGTACTGTTGGCTTATGTAAACTACTGATTCTTTGGTCAAAATGCATTTCCTTCATGCAAAATACTCTTTTCTGGTTCAAAGTGGTCTTTGCTAGTGTAAAACCATCGTTCTGATTCGCTTGTGTAAAGTAATGGTTGTTCATGTAAAGTTCTTAATGTTTGTGTAAAGTACTGTTGGCGTATGTAAACTACTGATTCTTTGGTCAAAATACTTTTCCTTTATATAAAATAATTTTTTCTAGTTCAAAGTGGTCTTTGTTAGTGTAAAAATATCGTTATGATTCGTTTGTATAAAGTGCTAACGGTTTTTGTAAAGTGGTGAATGTTTGTGTAAAGTGCTGTTGGCTTATTAAACTACTGATTCTTTGGTCAAAATACTTTTCATTTATGTAAAATACTCTTTTTTGATTCAAAGTAGCCTTTGTTAGTGTAAAAATATCATTCTGATTCATTTGTGTAAAGTGCTGGCTGTTTTTGTAAAGTGCTGAATGTTTGTTAAATTACAGTTTGCTTATGTAAACTACTTATTCTTTTGTCAAAATGCATTTCCTTCATGAAAAATACTCTTTTCTTGTTCAAAGTGGTCTTTGTTGGTGTAAACACATTCTTTTGATTCGTTTGTGTAAAGTGCTGGCTGTTTATGTAAAGTTCTGAATGTTTGTGTAAAGTACTGTTGTCTTGTGTAAACTACTGATTTTTTGGTCAAAATACTTTTCCTTTATGTTAAATACTCTTTTCTTATTCAAAGTTGTCTTTGTTAGTTTGAAAACATCGTTCTGATTCATTTGTGTGAAGTGCTAGCTGTTTATGTAAAGTGCTGAATGTTTGTGTAAAGTACTATTGGCTTATGTAAACTACTGATTCTTTGGTCAAAATGCTTTTCCTTTATGTAAAATACTCTTTTCTGGTTCAAAGTGGTCTTTGTTATTGTAAAAATATAGTTCTGATTTGTTTGTGTAAAGTGCTGGCTGTTTATGTAAAGTGCTGAATGTGTGTTAAATTACTGTTGGCTTATATAAATTATTGATTCTTTTGTAAAAATGATTTTCCTTTATGTAAAATACTCTTTTCTGGTTCAAAGTGGTATTTGTTAGTGTAAAAACATCGTTCAGATTCCTTTGTGTAAAGTGCTGGTTGTTTATGTAAAGTGTTGAATATTAGTGTAAAGTACTGTTGGCTTATGTAAACTACTGATTCTTGGGTCAAAATGCTTTTTCTTTATGTAAAATAATATTTTCTGGTTCAAAGTGGCCATTGTTAGTGTAAAAATATCGTTCTGATTCTTTTGTGTAAAGTGCTGGCTGTTTATGAAAAGTGTTGAATATTTGTGTAAAGTACTGTTGGCTTATGTAAACTACTTATTCTTTGGTAAAAATGTTTTTCCTTTGTGTAAAATACTCTTTTCTGGCTCAAAGTGGTCTTTGTTAGTGCAACAACATCGTTCTGATTCGTTTGTGTAAAGCACTGGTTATTTATGTAATGTGTTGAATGTTTGTGTAAAGTACTGTTGGCTTATGTAAACTACTGATTCTTTGGTCAAAATGCTTTTCCTTTATGTAAAATACTCTTTTCTGGTTCAAAGTGGCTTTTGTTAGTGTAAAAATCTCGTTCTGATTCGTTTGTATAAAGTGCTGGCTGTTTATTAAAAGTGTTGAATGTTTGTGTAAAGTATTTTTGGCTTATGTAAACTACTGATTCTTTAGACAAAATGTTTTTCCTTTATGAAAAATACTCTTTTCTGGTTCAAAGTGGTCTTTGTTAGTGTAAAAACATTATTCTGATTCGTTTGTGTATAGCACTGGTTGTTTATGTAAACTGCTGAATGTTTGTGTAAAGTACTGTTGGCTTATGTAAACTACTTATTGTTTGGTCAAAATGCGTTTCCTTCATGTAAAATACTATTTTCTTGTTCAAAGTGGTCTTTGCTGGTGTAAAAATATCGTTCTGATTCGTTTGTGTAAAGTGATGGCTGTATATGTAAAGTGCTGACTGTTTGTGTAAAGTAAAGTTGGCTTGAGTAAACTACTGATTATTTGGTCAAAATACCTTTCCGTTATGTAAATACTCTTTTCTTGTTCAAAGTGCTCTTTGTTAGTGTAAAAAAATCGTTCTAATTCGCTTGTGTAAAGTGCTTGCTATTTATGTAAAGTGCTGAAAGTTTGTGTAATGTATTGTTGGCTTTTGTAAACTACTGATTCTTTGGTCAAAATGCTTTTCCTTTATGTAAAATACTCTTTTCTTGTTGAAAATGGTCTTTGTTAGTGTAAAAATATCGTTATGATTCGTTTGTGAAAAGTGTTGGCCTTTTATGTAAGGTGTTGAATGTTTGTTAAACTAATGTTGGCTTATATAAACTACTGAGTCTTTGGTCAAAATTGAAGGAAAACTGAACAAGCCCGGGCTAAATCGAAAACCTCACTTTCGTGCTATGCATTCCAGAATCGGAAGCTTTCGACCAAGCTCAGGCTCAAATTAGTTTACCCATGAACGGATCTAGGCTTATACTTATTTGATTTATTAATCGGGACACAAAAAATTAAATCTTTAATTAAAGCGGAACTTAAAGATTATACCTTTTGTAGCGAAGTCCCTCGTTTAAAGAAAACCAAATAAAATCTGCTGCGATTTCCACAAGAAATCCGAAGAATTCTCCAATACCAACTCCGAGATAGTGTGGGCTATCGTCTACGGAGTTACCCACGGCAAATCGAGGAAAACCCAGAAACTTGCTTCGCAAGAAAACTCAAAAAACTGCCCAAAGCTGCTGCCTTTCTTAAACCGCCAACCGCCCACTGCCCCGATCTCTAATCCGACCGACCTGCTGTTCTTTTCCCTGGCCACGATCTGCGCCACCGTCCTCACGGATCACCAACCGGAGAAGAGATCAACGTGAAGGATAGCAGGATCAAGCGCCCCAGGTTGAAGAACAGCCGTTGCTGCGCAAAGAAAATTGCGCGGGTTTCCTGCTGCGCTAAATAAAAAAACGCGCGAGAGAATATCCAAAATACTGGGCGGGCGATCGGCTGTTCAAGGCTAGATAATCTGCTGCAACTATTAGAAATCCGGTGGGCTGAGTTTCTAATCGAAGAAGAAAGCTATCTTGGTCGACTTCGAGAGAAAACTTGACGAGGAAGACACGTTCTCTCTCTAGACCAAACTTTCTCTTTCTAGCCTAACTTGGCTGCCAAGTTTCTTAGGGTTTTTGGCTGCCCATTATGTTGTATTTATAGGAGCTTCTAAGAAGACCTAATGGGCTCTCGAGTTAGGCCTTAAAATTTGACTTTCGTTGACCGCTAAGTCTTCCTGACTAATCAACTCCAATCGACCCTTTTAAATTAATTTATTTAATCCACTTTGTTAATTTAATTTAATCGAACTCTTACAATTAATTAATTCAAAATAGAATTAATTTCTAAATTCACTTTGTCGATCAAATATTAATTAAACCCTTCGGATTAATTAATTTACCTTATCGATTAGTCAAAAGCATAATCGGTCGTACCACTAACGGACCAATTATGGAACTACCGCTCGAAAACGACTTTACATCGTGCCATTATTATTTCTTCTATCTCCCCACATTAAAGATCTAGTGCTCGTCGATTTATCAATTCACTGACAAATTAATTCACCGACTTCTTGGTTTCCGAGATTAGTACCACTCGACCTTTTATTATACCGAACATAAAGTTCACTGGCCAGGTTTAGTATAATAACCTCACGAGCTCATCTCGGGAGCACCATCAACCCGGCGAACTGGTACGTGGATTCCTCCGACTAGCAACGGCACGCAAGAAGCTAAACACCGCATACCCAACTTACCGAGGTATTGGCCTCAATTGACCTCACTCTTTGGCAAATCAAAGCATATGACACTTAACTCTCACACCCGTCCCAATCTCGGGATTGAGAGACGGAATACTAGGACCGAATTGACTACGCCGATCAGTACAAGTCAATTCTATCCAAACTGGTCGTGCTCAATATGTCCCAGGCATATCTGTGTGATTTAAACTAGTCTAGATAAACCAATTTCCAAACCACACAATAACCTATACCGATAGTATGTTCAGACTATCTCGGTTATGAGCATACTTTTTATATATCAATACTTTAACCAATAACGGTATCTACTGTGTTTGTCGACACCCCGTTATCTAGTTCTATGATATAAAGGAACAGATTTATACTGAAACAAAATGATATGTCATCTGTGGATATTAGTTTTTGATACAAGCCATAGCTTTTCTGTATTACTCAAAGCTATGCTAAGAAGTACAAAAACTGTCCAACCCGCTATTACACTGCTGTCATAATGAAATCTCCAAAACACCTTTAAGCTCACTCACATGGCTCTCTCAAGAATCTGACTCCCATGCCCTCCAAATGCTTCTCAAAGACCTTTGGGGTCAATGGCTTGGTGAAAGGATCTGCAAGGTTATCCTCTGAAGCTATCTTTGCCACGATCACGTCTCCCCTCTTTACGATTTCTCGTATCAGGTGGTACTTGCGCTCTATGTGTTTACTCGCCTTATGGGCTCGTGGTTCCCTTGAGTTAGCAACTGCACCATTGTTATCACAATAAACTGTGATAGACCTAGGCAACTCTGGAACCACATCTAAGTCCATCAGGAAGCTCCTGAGCCATACAGCCTCTTTCGCTGCCTCTGAAGCGGCAACTTACTTGGCCTCCATGGTAGAGTCTGCCACGCATTTCTGCTTGACACTCTTCCATACTATGGCTCCACCTCCTAGAGTAAACACAAACCCAGAGGTAGACTTACTCTTGTCCATATCTCCTTGAAAGTCCGAATCTGTGTAACCGAATGGTACAAGCTCCTGCGCTCTATAAACTTGGACATAATCTCTCGTCCTGCGCAAGTACTTGAGAATGCATTTTACTGCCTCCCAGTGAGCCTTCCCAGGGTTACTCTGATATCTGCTAACCATGCCAACGGCAAAGTAAATATCAGGCCCCGTGCACAACATAGCATACATGAGGCTACCCACTGTATAAGCATAGGGTACCGCCTTCATGACATCTATCTCCTCAGCAGTCTTAGGACACTGCTCCTTAGATAAATGCACTCCATGCCTGAAAGGTAGTGAACCCTTCTTGGAGTTCTGCATGTTAAAACGGGCCAGAATCGTGTCTATGTAGGATGCCTGTGAGAGAGTCAAAGAACATCTCCTACGATCTCGAATAATCTTAATCCCAAGGATATGTCCAGCCTCTCCCAAATCCTTCATATCGAATTGCCTGGACTGCCATGCCTTTACGTCTGACAACACCTTCTTATTGTTGCCAATAAGAAGAATGTCATCTACATAAAGTACGAGGAACACCACTATCTCACCATCAAGCCTGCAATAAACACACTGCTCATCCGGAGACTGAGTGAATCCATAGGACTGGATAACCTCATCAAAACGAATGTTCCAAGATCTGGATGCTTGCTTAAGTCCATAAATGGACCTCCTAAGCCTGCATACCTTGTGCTCTTGGCCCTTAACAATGAAGCCCTCTGGTTGCTGCATAAAGATGGTCTCCTCAAGACTTCCATTAAGGAAAGCTGTCTTGACGTCCATCTGCCATATCTCATAATCTATATGAGCAGCTATGGCCAAGAGAATCCGGATCGACTTAAGCATAGCTACCGGGGAAAAGGTCTCCTCATAATCGATCCCTTCTTTCTGAGTATACCCTTTCGCCTCAAGCCTAGCCTTGAAGGTCTCAACCCTCCCGTCAGATCCTCTCTTTCACTTGTAGACCCATTTGCACCCAATAGGCCTAAACCCATTAGGAAGGTCTACCAGCTCCCAGACTTGATTTGAGTCCATAGAACCCATCTCAGCAATCATCGCTCTCTGTCAAGAATTTGCATCTTTATCCTGGAGAGCCTCATTGTAGTTAACTGGGTCTGGTTCATGAGCACCAGGGATAAAGTCCGAAGACTCACCCAAACCCATGTACCTCTCGGGCTATCTTACAGCCCTCCCACTACGACGAGGCACAGCCTGTGTAAGAGCATCATCTGTGATAGTGCGTGCAGTTTCCTGTGGTGTGTCTTCCTGTACGTGTGCATCTGGAATAGTGGACTTACTTCTAAGCTCTTCCAATACTACCTTGCTGCTTGACTTGTGATCTAAAATATAGTCCTCCTCAAGAAATCTGGCATTGGTGCTAACCACCACCTTCTGATCCTGAGGACTATAAAATAAACCACCTCTCGTTCCTTTGGGGTAGCCTACAAACAGCATAACCTTAGATCTTGCCTCTAACTTGCCTGCATCTGCCTCGAGCACATGTGCTGGACAACCCCAAATCCTGAGATGTCTCAGAGTAGGCTTACGCCCACCCCACAACTCTACCGGGGTCGTAGGCACAGACTTAGATGGCACAAGGTTGAGGATAAAACATGTTGTATCTAAGGCATAACCCCAAAACGAGGTAGGTAACTCACTGTAACTCATCATCGATCTAACCATCTCCATAAGAGTCTCGTTCCTCCTCTCTGCTACACCATTCTGCTGGGGTGTGCCAGGTGCAGACAACTGGGTTTGAATACCCTCCTCTGACAAATAGGTCCTAAATTCACTAGAGAGGTATTCGCCACCGCGATCAGACCGCAGTGACTTGATACTCTTACCCAGATGGTTCTCCACCTCTGCCTTGAATTCTCTGAACTTGCCAAAGCATTCAGACTTGTGGCGCATCAGGTATATGTATCCATATCTAGAGTAATCATCCGTGAAAGTCACGAAATACTCATAACCACCTCTAGCCTGAACTGACATAGACCCACACACGTCAGAATGAATCAGCTCTAAAACCTCTTTAACCCTATACCCTTTCGCCTTAAAAGGCCTCTTGGTCATTTTACCCTCCAAGCAGGACTCACAGGTTGAATAGTTGTCAATATCTAGTAAGTCCAAAGACCCACTCTTGACCAACCTTTGAATCCTACTAAGGTTGATATGACCTAGTCTCAGGTGCCAAAGATAAGTCTGATTCAAAGGGGAAGATTCCTTTCTCTTATTATGATTTAGTGATGAGTTACTAGTTTCTGTGTTTTGCATAACTGGGGAGTAAGTCTTGATTAAAAACATATTATCAACCAATGTACCGGAACATATAAGTTTCTGGCATTTTCTTATAAAAACCGAACCATCAGAAAATACACACTTATAACCATCCAAAACAAGTTTCGAAACTGAAAGCAAGTTCTTTTGAAAACTAGGTACATAAAGACAATCCTTCAAATATAAAATAGAGTCTGAAAAGTAAAGACTAATAACTCCCACTGCAGCCACAGAAACTCTGGTAGTATCCCCAAGGTAGACCTGTAACTCTCCCTCTCTAAGCAGCCGGGTCACTTGGAACCCCTGCAAAGAATTACAAACGTGATCAGTGGCTCCCGAATCCACACACCAAATATCCGTGGGAATCGCCGCTAAACACGTCTCAGTGACTAGGGAAAATTTACACGTACCTCGAGGCTTTGGGCAGTCATTCTTCCAATGTCCCGCTTTGCCACATCTGAAGCATTTGCCTCTCGACTTCTGCTTCTTGGCAATGCCCGCCTTGGGTCCATAACTGGCTCCTGTTTTCTGGCCTCTCTTCCTCTTTTGCTTCCTGGCTTTGGGCCCAGCAGAGGAACCTGAGGGACTAACAGTAGCCAAGGCTTGCTTCTTCTCTGCGAAGAGGCTCTCAGCAGACACCAATGCAGTCATGAGCTCAGAAAGTGAATATGAGAGATTCCCCATATTATAGTTCAATCGAAACTGCTCAAAACTGGGAGGCAAGCTCTGAAGGATGATATTGACCTGGGTTTCCCCATCAATCTCACCTCCCAATACCTCGATCTCATTGATGTAACCAATCATGTCCAGTACGTGATCTCTCACTGAAGTGCCCTCAGCCATCTTAGCATTCATGAGTTTCCTCATAGCTGACTGCTTGGCTGCCCTGCCCTGATGTCCAAACATCTCCCTGAGGTTGAGCATCATATCGTAGGCTGAGGTCATCAACTGATGCTGGTGCTGCAGTACACTTGACATGGAAGCCAAGATGTAGCACCTGGTCATCTCATCAGCTTTCTGCCACCTCGTATATGGCTCTCGCTGCTCAGGTGTGGCATCCTCACTGGGCTTAGGGGGGCACTCCTCAGTGAGCACGTACTTATAACCCTCGGCGGTTAGGACGATGTCCAGGTTTCGTTTCCAATCAATGTAATTAGGATCGGTGAGTTTGTTTTGGTTTAGAATGACAGCTAGCGGGTTGAACGACATATCAACTGAAAATAATGAAAAAACATGTCTCAGTATACTTTTCGAAAATATTGAAAAATCCTCAGAAAAGAAATATAATCTTCTACCGACATCTCTCCCACCGGGATTAACGCATGTCACGATGGGTGAACGTCTACGCCAATCCACATTCATTCGAGAAGGACCGAAGTCCATTAATCTCATTATCTGACCAACGATCTTATGATCAATGAAATTAATAGTCGATAATTTTAGCCGTACACGTAAATAGCGTTACCTCGATGGGAGGGATACTATAAACAGTACACTAAGTGTATGCCATTACGTGACTTCTAAGTTTGTTACTTAGGGTACTAATGCGCCTCGGATGGCGAGGGTGTCGCAACTTTTCCCAATTAAACGCACTATAGTCATCCCTTTAGAAATTCATTCCAGCGATATCTGTGATTGAAAACTCATCCGATGGGGAAGCCATTTAACCACATCGCCAATGAACCCGTTGTTGTATTGTGTTTAGGCATTTAATTCTAAATTAAATGGCGGAATTCCTAAACATTAAAGGATTCGGGTCTTACCCTCGACGCGTAATCGGTTGTGCAGTCGCCTGGATCCTTTGGGAAGATTGCGTTCACCACCAAAGAACAATTCAAGCGAATTGCCTCTACGTTCTTGCACTGGAGTTCTCTCAGAACCGGTGCTAGCCCCAAAATTTTCCTGTTTTAAGAGAAAACGTTTTTCTCTCTGGGAAGAATGGTTTTGGAAGAACGTTCCTTTTTTCTGAAGTCTGATTGTTTCTTAAAAATTTTTCAAACGTATATTTAAAACTGAGTCTGTTAAAACGTTTTTAACAGACTCCAGATACTTCTCTGATTTGAGAAGTATCTGTTTTAATTAATTATAAATAATAATTAATAATAATTAATTAATTATTTACTGAGTTGGGTTTAACCAACACCATGGATCAACCCATTGATCCATGGATCAGGCTGATGGGTCAAGAACCTTAATTCACAATTAGGTCCCTTGATTTATCAGCTCAACTCAATTCTTCTCAGGTAATTAATTAAATTTTAATTAATACCATAAAACTCTTCAATAATATTTAATTAAACCATTTAATTAAATATTATCTATTTAAGTATAACTCTTATACTTAGAACAGGCAATTTAATTAATTATGAATCATCGAACTCACTTATGTGCGATCCTGTAGGTCCATTCCAAATTGACAATGAATAAATTAATCTCATTAATTAATCCATAAATCATTAGTGGTCTCTAGCAAGACATAATGACTACACAATTCAGAACAGAGGGTCGAATGGTGATTCAACACAACCTTCCGAGTATACTACGTAATGTCCTCTACACTGATATCCAGTTTAGCATAAGGCATGGAACCAATCATCCTTATATAGCTAAACGTTTTACTTGATCTCTTAGTGACACTGAACTTAATCAAGCAAATGATAACCCTTATCATTTCTTGGGCACGGCCATGCACTTCTCAGTTCACTATCAAGCGGCCAAGATATCATCTCTCATTTAAGAGAGACTTGTAGTCCCATCACTTCACCTACATACCTTAGTGTGACTCATAGTGTACCCAATCATACTCGTACTTGGCAACCTGTTACGGTCCCGTTAGGCATATGTCAAAGCACACTCTAATTCACCTAAGACTATGCAGTGATTTCTGGTCTAAGGATCCTCGTACGAGTACTACTCAAAAGAATCACTCCTGATCTAACAGTCCATGGAGTGTTTCTTTTGGCGGATCAGTTTCATAAAATTCAATATGCACAAGAATATAATTTCATGAAATTAACTCATCAGATAAATAATCAATCAAACGACAAATGTCTTATTTACATAAACAACCCTCAAAGTTTATTTACATAAATAGCCCTCATTAGGGTATATACACCAACAATCTCCCACTTGCCCGTTGAAGGGCTATGTCCTAAACTGTTTAAGACCAAGCTCTATTACATGTCTATCAAACTTTGACTGTGGTAGAGCTTTTGTGAGAGGATCTGCTACATTGTCGTCTGACCCTATTTTGCACATTTTCACATCTCCTCAATCAATGATTTCTCGGATGAGGTGAAACCTTCTGAGTATATGTTTGGTTTTCTGGTGTGACCGAGGCTCCTTAGCTTGTGCGATGGCCCCGTTATTGTCACAGAAAAGTTCTATCGGATCTTGGATACTCGGTATCACTCCGATGTCTAACACGAACTTTCTTAACCAAACAGCTTCCTTTGCAGCATCGGATGCAGCAATGTACTCAGACTCTGTTGTAGAATCGGCTGTTGTATCTTGCTTTGAGCTTTTCTAACTTATTGCACCACCATTCAGACTAAACACGTAGCCTGATTGTGACTTCATGTCATCTTGATCTGTTTGGAAAGCAGCATCAGCGTAACCTTGTACGATGAGCTGTTCTTGTCCTCCATACACTAGCATCAATCCTTTAGTCCTTCGCAAGTCATTTAGGATTGCTTTGACTGCAGTCCAATGATCTGTTCCTGGATCTTGTTGGTATCTGCTAGTCATGCTCAGTGCATGTGCGACATCCGGGCGGGTACATAACATGGCATACATGATAGATCCTATTGCCGAAACATATGGTACTCTACTCATTGTATCCCTCTCCTCTCTTGTTGAAGGACCCTGGTTCTTCTTCAAGAGAATGCCATGTCTAAATGGTACCTTACCATTTTTAGAGTTAGACATATTGAACCTCTTCAATATTTTGTCTATGTACCCTTCTTGACTTAGTCCTAGAAGCCTTTTTGACCTATCTCTATAGATCTTGATACCTAGTATCATTTCGGCTTCTCCTAAGTCTTTCATAGAAAATACAGTCCCCAACCATTGTTTGATGTCTTTCATCATGGGAATGTCATTTCCTATGAGTAGGATGTCGTCCACATATAGGACAAGGAAAACTATCTTGCTCCCACTAACCTTCTTGTAAACACAAGGCTCATCTTCGTTCTTTATGAAGCCGTAACCTTTTACTGCCTCATCAAAATGAAGATTCCAACTCTGAGATGCTTGCTTTAGTCCGTAGATGGACCTCTGAAGCTTGCATACACGATTTGGATGCTCTTGATCGATGTATCCCTCGGGTTGTTTCATATAAACATCCTCGAGTAGGTTTCCATTAAGGAAAGCCGTCTTAACATCCATCTGCCATATCTCATAGTCATAATATGCAGCTATAGCGAGCATAGTCCGAATGGACTTGAGCATCACGACAGGGGAGAAGGTTTCATCATAGTCTATACCATGAGTCTGTCTGAAACCTTTAGCCACTAGTCGTGCCTTGAAGATCCCGCCAGGTTTTAACTTGAAAATCCACTTGCAATTGACAACCTTTGCCTGAACAGGAAGGTCAATCAAAGCCCATACTTTATTGTCCCTCATGGATTGGATTTCAAATTCCATTGCTTGTAGCCATTTATCTGAATCTGGACTTTCTAAAACCTGTTTGTAGTTCACGGGCTCATTAGAGTCCACCAAGATCAAATCTTGATCGTCAGTTACGAGAAAATCGTATCTCTCAGGTTCATGACGAGATCTACTAGACCTTCTAGGTTCTTGTGTTGTTGACTCAGGCTGCTCATCTTCATGAGTTCCCATGTCAACTTCCATCTCAGTTTCTGTAGATCGTTCTACATTCTCTTGTGGTTCTGGAACTTCTCCGAGTTCTATTCTACTCCCACTATCTTTCTTGTAGAGAAAATCTTTCTCTAAGAAAGTGGCTCCTCGAGCAACAAACACTTTGTTTTCAGTTGGATTGTAGAATTGATATCCTTTAGTTTCCTTAGGATATCCCACAAACAGGCATTTGTCAGTTTTAGGTTCAAGCTTACTACTTTGTAAACGCTTTACATGAGCTTGACAACCCCAAACTCGTAGATATGACATATAGGGTTTTTGACCCGTCCACATCTCATATGGAGTCTTATCCACTGCCTTAGATGGAATACGATTTAGTAAGTAGGCAGCTGAAAGGAGGGCATAACCCCAAAAGGACATAGGGAGAGTCGCTTGCCCCATCATAGATCGGACCATATCTAATAAGGTCCGATTCCTCCTCTGGGATACACCATTCCATTGAGGTGTTCCTGGTGGAGTCAGCTGTGAAATAATTCCACACTGTTTTAGATAGCCATCGAACTCATCATTAAGGTATTCACCTCCCCGATCGGAGCGAATAGCCTTAATCCTTCTATTTAACTAATTTTCTACTTCATTTTTAAACTCTTTGAACTTTTCAAAAGTTTCACTTTTATACCTCATTACATAGACATAACCATATCTACTATAGTCATCGGTAAAAGTCACGAAGTATTCAAATCCACCTCTGGCTTGTGTGCTCATCGGTCCACATACATCTGTATGTATTAGTGCCAATAGCTCACTAGTCCTCTCGCCTTTCTTGCTGAAAGGACTCTTCGTCATTTTGCCTTGCAAACAGGGTTCACATGTGTCATATGATTCGAAATCAAATGAACCAAACACTCCATCCTTATGAAGTCTTTGAACTCGCTTCTCATTTGCATGGCCTAGACGACAGTGCCACAGATATGTTGGACTTAAATCAGATTGAATTAATTTGGCTTTCTTTTCAATGTTATATACCGGTTTTTCTTGGGTTAAATCCAAGATATATAGGCCATTGCACAAATTTGCAACTCCATATAAAACATCTTTTTGATATAAAGACAATGATTTATTACCAATAATAAAACGAAATCCTTTAATATCCAAACAAGAAATTGAAATAATATTCCTACTCATAGTAGGTACATAATAACAATTCTCTAATACAATGTTTAAACCGAAAGGCAAAGACAAAATGTAATCTCCAACTTCAACGGCTGCAACTCTTGCCCCGTTGCCTACTCAGAGATCTACTTCGCCTTTCTTTGTCATCCTTCTATTGCTCAGTCCCTGCACATCAGTACAAATGTGAGCCCCACATCCGGTATCTAATACCCATGAGGTGGACATAGAAAGATTAATTTCAATAACAAAGATACCTGAAGCCGAAGGATTTTGTTTCTTCTCTTCAAGAAACAGCTTGCAGTTTCTTCTCCAATGCCCCTTCTGATTGCAATGGAAACATACTGCGTCCTTCTGAGCATTTTTCTTAGCAGGAGGAGTTTGAGGGTGAGCCTTAGGAGCAGTCTTACTGCGAGGCTTCTTGTTTTCAGCAACTTTTGCCTTGCCTTTAAACTTTCTCTTGTTGCCTTTACCTTTTTCCACAACAAGTACTGGCGTTGCCTTCCGAAGGGTTTGCTCAGTATTTTTAAGCATTCCATGGAGCTCAGGAATCGTCCTCTCCATGTTATGCATGTTGTAGTTCACCACAAAGTTATTGTAATCATCAGGCAGTGAAGCCAAGATGATGTCAATGGCTAACTCTCTAGAAAGAGGTGCATTTAATCTCTCTAGGGTATCAATATACCCCTTCATCTTGATCAAATGCGTGCTTACTGACGAACCCTTCGCCATCTTGCACGAGATCAATGCTTTTATCGTAACGAACCTTTCGTTACGGGCTTGTTCACGGAACATTTCCGTTAGTGACACATAAATTTAGAACGCTTCCGAATTCATGAATTGTTTCTGAAGCTCGCCTGACATAGTCGCGAGCATCAGACATGTCACGTCATCGGAATTGCTTTTCAGCTTTTCCCATGCTCGTTGAACCGCAGCCGTAGCATTTACTGGTGGTTCAGGTAAAGCAGCGTCTAAGACATTTAGCTTCTTTTCTTGTTTGAGAACGATTCTCAAGTTTCTTTCCCAATCTAAGAAGTTTGGACCAACAAGCTTTTCTTTGTCCAAAATGCTTCTTAGAGTGAGATTAGATGTATTAGTGCTAGTAGATGCCATTTCTACAAAAGAAAATGCAAAATATTAGAATGAGTTTTAAAATATTTTCCACAATAGCCAAAATTGAAATCCCAAACAATTTTGTGTTGGTGCTAGATTGTGGGCCGAAAATCCACAAAGAATCAACCCCAGTCTTGCTTTGGCAAGTATCGTAGGGATTGGGCTCTTTTGGTAGGCAACGTTCAAATCACATCCCTATGTAATTTAACGATTTCCAATTGCGTCACTATGCAACTTTTTGGTGATAGGATGAACATTCCAAATGTTTGACACCATCCTATCTTTGCAAAATTAATCCCTAGTCAACTTATCGGGTCAAGCTAGGATTAATTTTCCCAAGTTACACCATCCCTCAAGGCATCACATCAATAGACACCCACACAGTTTTTCCATAACAAGTGGTAGTGATAAAGTTGAGCATCTAATACCCAAACAGTTTTTCCACTCATTAATGGTAGTGATAAAGTTGGGCACTATTATGCAACAACCCGCCGCACGAAGAAAACCTGAGGCCCTTGGGCTCTCCAAGTCCACCAGATGTTCAACGCTCAAGCGGGCCCTCAAGTATGGAAGCAAAATCTTGGGTTTTTGGGATTTAAGTTTGATCGGCTTAACATGCATTGTCGTTTTCATTCATTCACAAAACATAAAATTGCGGAAATGCGATGAATTGGGCTCTAATCTATTACAGGGCCTTTAAAAAAAAAAAAACTTTTTAGGCCTCCATTTTGGGCTTCCGTTCCTGGGCTCCACCATGGACTCCTTCGGAATCTCCTTTTTGGCCTAACTATTACATAATTATTTAATAGGCACGCAGGCCCAATTTTAAAATGGCTCGTAGGCCCAAAAATTTAAATAATAAATTTTAAGCCCAATTCATGCATAGAAAAACACACAAATGCATATGCTTCATACAAGCCAATTTTATTAAGCCGAATTATTTAATTATGGATTGTGTAACTCTTACACTATTAAAATTGATCGTGTCATGATCAATTTTAATCAATCCCATGTTCATTCATTTTAATCGAATGATGCATGGTCATACCAATAATGCGTGCAATTATTTAAACATTTTAAATAAAAACACATTCTTTCAGAAAAATGAATAAATAAATAAAAACATAATAATTAATTAACTAATCTTATTAATTAATTAATTATTTATTTATTCATTTAATTATCTAATTTTATTAAGATAATCTTTCTAATTTTAAAATTTAAATATTTCTAATTATCCTAATCTCATTAAGATAATTATTCAAAATTCTAAATTTTAAAATTCTATAGGATAAGAATTAAATCTAAATCTAATCCTATCTTATCGTAATTTAAAATCTGATAAAATCTTTTAATTTATCCTAAATTATAAATTAAAATTTTTATCAAATTTTACAATTTAGAAAATTAAGTTTTTCTGAAAATTTTAGGCAAATTTGTAATTTAACAAAAATTTTGGGCTAGGGTTTTAAGGAAATAAAACTTCTGGGGCTGGTTTGTAATTTTAAAAGTTTAAAAGGTTTGCAGCTTAGGGTTTGGAAAGAGCGGCGGGGCATTTTAGTCATTTCACCCATTAGGGTTTTTGCCCCCAGCCGCCTCTCTTCTTCTTTCTTCAAACCTCCGCCGGTGTCAGTGACTTCCGGCAACTATTGCCGGTTGTCTTCTCCGGCCATATCTTCACTCCCGGCATTGTGAATCCGCAGCGCCAATCTCCTTCAGGTGGCTAGAACATTTCTCGCCCCCCGATCAGAAAATGTGAATCGCAACTCAGGGATCCACAGTCGAAGAATGAGCAGCGGCGACCTTCATCGCTGCCCGTTCTTCACCCGTGATACCTCGACGTGAAAGATCGCGAATCGATTCCCGGTGGCCAATCTAACAGAAAAACGCCATGCCCAGACTCCAAGTCTGGCTTGGGCATTTTTCCCGACGAAAGCATCCCCTGCAAATCAAAACAACAACAGCCCAGAAAAATATTGAACCATCTCAGACCAAAAAATCTTTCGGAACATTTTCGGTGATGTTTCTTAAACCCAGAAACTGGCAAAACCATTTGAAACCAAATAATGAATTTTGTCCGACGAAAACTATTTTACCGGTAGAGCCATTTGAAAACCCAAAAAGAAACCCAGTTTCCGATAATCCAATTTGCAAAAAATCCAATTTTTGGCAAGGAAATAAAGAAACCCCGTTCTAAAACCAAAACCCAGATTTCCGATGACCCCAGATGCAAATCGGGTTTTCATTTTGGCAAAATATTGGTTTCCGGTGAGATGGCCAAACCAAAACTTGATTTCATTAAAATTCCCTTCCCCTGTGGGTCGGTTTTCGGCGACTCGGCCTCGACAAAACAGAACAAAATCGGTTTTTCAGGCCAAAAAATCAACTAAAGGAAAAACCAATTTTGGAGAACCCAGCCTTTATTTCTTCCCGATTCTGAATTCCTTTTTTTTTTTTTCTTGTTTCAACTAAAACCATTTTTAATTAAAACAAAATTAACCTGGCTCTGATACCACTGTTGTATTGTGTTTAGGCATTTAATTCTAAATTAAATGGCGGAATTCCTAAACACTAAAGGATTCGGGTCTTACCCTCGACGCGTAATCGGTTGTGCAGTCGCCTGGATCCTTTGGGAAGATTGCGTTCACCACCAAAGAACAATTCAAGCGAATTGCCTCTACGTTCTTGCACTGGAGTTCTCTCAGAACCGGTGCTAGCCCCAAAATTTTCCTGTTTTAAGAGAAAACGTTTTTCTCTCTGGGAAGAATGGTTTTGGAAGAACGTTCCTTTTTTCTGAAGTCTGATTGTTTCTTAAAAATTTTTCAAACGTATATTTAAAACTGAGTCTGTTAAAACGTTTTTAACAGACTCCAGATACTTCTCTGATTTGAGAAGTATCTATTTTAATTAATTATAAATAATAATTAATAATAATTAATTAATTATTTACTGAGTTGGGTTTAACCAACACCATGGATCAACCCATTGATCCATGGATCAGGCTGATGGGTCAAGAACCTTAATTCACAATTAGGTCCCTTGATTTATCAGCTCAACTCAATTCTTCTCAGGTAATTAATTAACTTTTAATTAATACCATAAAACTCTTCAATAATATTTAATTAAACCATTTAATTAAATATTATCTATTTAAGTATAACTCTTATACTTAGAACAGGCAATTTAATTAATTCTGAATCATCGAACTCACTTATGTGCGATCCTGTAGGTCCATTCCAAATTGACAATGAATAAATTAATCTCATTAATTAATCCATAAATCATTAGTGGTCTCTAGCAAGACATAATGACTACACAATTCAGAACGGAGGGTCGAATGGTGATTCAACACAACCTTCCGAGTATACTACGTAATGTCCTCTACACTGATATCCAGTTTAGCATAAGGCATGGAACCAATCATCCTTATATAGCTAAACGTTTTACTTGATCTCTTAGTGACACTGAACTTAATCAAGCGAATGATAACCCTTATCATTTCTTGGGCACGGCCATGCACTTCTCAGTTCACTATCAAGCGGCCAAGATATCATCTCTCATTTAAGAGAGACTTGTAGTCCCATCACTTCACCTACATACCTTAGCGTGACTCATAGTGTACCCAATCATAGCCGTACTTGGCAACCTGTTACGGTCCCGTTAGGCATATGTCAAAGCACACTCTAATTCACCTAAGACTATGCAGTGATTTCTGGTCTAAGGATCCTCGTACGAGTACTACTCAAAAGAATCACTCATGATCTAACAGTCCATGGAGTGTTTCTTTTGGCGGATCGATTTCATAAAATTCAATATGCACAAGAATATAATTTCATGAAATTAACTCATCAGATAAATAATCAATCAAACGACCAATGTCTTATTTACATAAATAACCCTCAAAGTTTATTTACATAAATAGCCCTCATTAGGGTATATACACCAACACCCGTAATGGAGGCCATGGGACTATTAACCAACCTGCTCCCACTTAGATTTTTAAAATAATTTCAATTCGCCCTAGTTTTCTCAGTTTTCCATTTCGGTTTTCTACGTAATTAGGAATCACCCAAAAATTACGATAAACCAAAATCCGAGTTTTCTCGGTTTTCTACGTAATTAGGAATCACCCAAAATTACGATAAACCAAAACCCCACGTAATTAGGAATCACCCAAAATTACGATTAAACCAAAACTTGCGAATATAATTAAGTTTGAGGATTTTTACGTTTTAACATGCAATATCTCAACTATGGATAGTCGCACCAATAAAACCGTTGGAGTTTTAATATGCGAATAATCTACCTTAGTTAATTGCACATTACCTTTTGAAAAAACTTTTTGGTTGGAATTTCGTTCATGCAAAATAAAACGAAAATCACACAATCAACGAAAAAATCATAAATACGGGAAATTAAATAAAATAAAATTTCCCGACTATTATGGCCTTCTCTATCGTTGATTCCTTGGCGCCTTGGTGACACTTCCCGTCGTGTCGCTCCCACTCGTTATTTGGATTCCTCTCGATTCGCCCGGGTTTTCTCGGTTTATTCCGTAATTAGGAATCACCCAAAATTACAATAAACCAAAACCCGCGAATATAAGTTACCCAAAATAACGTCTTCGTCATGGTACAAAAATTCCTATATACAAAGGCGTTTTCTAGGAATTTAAAGACAACATGATTAGATCAAATCCTACTACAAGATTTTTCTAATCCTACACGGCTTCCAGCTCGTGGTTATTACTATTACAAAAATTTCCATTCAAAAATAAAACGAGCCCGGACATGTCCCGGGGTTTATGAATGAAAATTAAATTTCTACCATAATAGCCGGGAAACCAATAACCACCTGTTTATACATTTCGACAAAAATAATAATGCCAAAATAAAGTCGTGTAATAAATCAAACAAGTATAAGACCGAAACCAACGCTCTGATACCAATTTGAAGGAAAACTGAACAAGCCCGGGCTAAATCGAAAACCTCACTTTCGTGCTATGCATTCCAGAATCGGAAGCTTTCGACCAAGCTCAAGCTCAAATTAGTTTACCCATGAATGGATCTAGGCTTATACTTATTTAATTTATTAATCGGGACACAAAAAATTAAATCTTTAATTAAAGCGGAACTTAAAGATTATACCTTTTGTAGCGAAGTCCCTCGTTTAAAGAAAACCAAATAAAATCTGCTGCGATTTCCACAAGAAATCCGAAGAATTCTCCAATACCAACTCCGAGATAGTGTGGGCTATCGTCTACGGAGTTACCCACGGCAAATCGAGGAAAACCCAAAAACTTGCTTCGCAAGAAAACTCAAAAAACTGCCCAAAGCCGCTGCCTTTCTTAAACCGCCAACCGCCCACTGCCCGATCTCTAATCCGACCGACCTGCTGTTCTTTTCCCTGGCCACGATCTGCGCCACCGTCCTCACGGATCACCAACAGGAGAAGAGATCAACGTGAAGGATAGCAGGATCAAGCGCCCCAGGTTGAAGAACAGCCGCTGCTGCGCAAAGAAAACTGCGCGGGTTTCCTGCTGCGCTAAATAAAAAACGCGCGAGAGAATATCCAAAATACTGGGCGGGCGATCGTCTGTTCAAGGCTAGATAATCTGCTGCAACTATTAGAAATCCGGTGGGCTGAGTTTCTAATCGAAGAAGAAAGCTATCTTGGTCGACTTCGAGAGAAAACTTGACGAGGAAGACACGTTCTCTCTCTAGACCAAACTTTCTCTTTCTAGCCTAACTTGGCTGCCAAGTTTCTTAGGGTTTTTGCTGCCCATTATGTTGTATTTATAGGAGCTTCTAAGGAGACCTAATAGGCTCTCGAGTTAGGCCTTAAAATTTGACTTTCGTTGACCGCTAAGTCTTCCCGACTAATCAACTCCAATCGACCCTTTTAAATTAATTTATTTAATCCACTTTGTTAATTTAATTTAATCGAATCCTTAGAATTAATTAATTCAAAATAGAATTAATTTCTAAATTCACTTTGTCGATCAAATATTAATTAAACCCTTCGGATTAATTAATTTACCTTATCGATTAGTCAAAAGCATAATCGGTCGTACCACTAACGGACCAATTATGGAACTACCGCTCGAAAATGACTTTACATCACGCCATTATTATTTCTTCTATCTCCCCACATTAAAGATCTAGTGCTCGTCAATTTATTAATTCACTGACAAATTAATTCACCGACTTCTTAGTTTCCGAGATTAGTACCACTCGACCTTTTATTATACCGAACATAAAGTTCACTGGCCAGGTTTAGTATAATAACCTTACGAGCTCATCTCGGGAGCACCATCAACCCGGCAAACCGGTACGTGGATTCCTCCGACTAGCAACGGCACGCAAGAAGCTAAACACCGCATACCCAACTTACCGAGGTATTGGCCTCAATTGACCTCACTCTTTGGCAAATCAAAGCATACGACACCTAACCCTCACGCCTGTCCCAATCTCGGGATTGAGAGACGGAATACTAGGACCGAATTGACTACGCCGATCAGTACAAGTCAATTCTATCCAAACTGGTCGTGCTCAATATGCCCCGGGCATATCTGTGTGATTTAAACTAGTCTAGATAAACCAATTTCCAAACCACACAATAACCTATACCGATAGTATGTTCAGACTATCTCGGTTATGAGCATACTTTTTATATATCAATACTTTAACCAATAACGGTATCTACTGTGTTTGTTGACACCCCGTTATCTAGTTCTATGATATAAAGGAACAGATTTATACTTAAACAAAATGATATGTCATCTGTGGATATTAGTTTTTGATATAAGCCATAGCTTTTATGTATTCAAAACTAACAAAAATGCTTTTCCTTTATGTTTAATACTCTTTTCTGGTTTAAAGTGGCCTTTGTTAGTGTAAAAATATCGTTCTGATTCGTTTGTGAAAAGTGTTGGCTGTTTATGAAAAGGGTTGAATGGTTGTGTAAAGTACGGTTGGCTTATGTAAACTACTGATTCTTTGGACAAAATGTTTTTCCTTTATGCAAAATACTCTTTTCTGGTTCAAAGTGGTCTTTGTTAGTGTAAAACCATTGTTCTGATTCGTTTGCGTAAAGAACTGTTTGTTTATGTAAAGTGCTGAATGTTTGGGTAAAGTACTGTTGGCTTATGTCAACTACTTATTGTTTGGTCAAAATGCATTTCCTTCATGTAAAATACTATTTTCTTGTTCAAAAGTGGTCTTTGCAGGTGTAAAAACATCGTTCTGATTCGTTTGTGTAAAGTGATGGCTGTATATGTAAAGTGCTGAATGATTGTGTAAAGTAAAGTTGGCTTGTGTAAACTACTGATTCTTTGGTCAAAATACTTTTCTGTTATGTAAATACTCTTTTCTTGTTCAAAGTTCTCTTTGTCAGTGTAAAAAAATCGTTCTAATTCGTTTGAGTAAAGTGCTAGTTGTTTATGTAAAGTGCTGAATGTTTGTTAAATTACAGTTTGCTTATGTAAACTACTGATTCTTTGGTCAAAATGCATTTCCTTCATGTAAAATATTCTTTTCTTGTTCAAAGTGGTCTTTGCTTATGTAAAACCATCGTTCTGATTCGTTCGTGTAAAGTGCTGGCTGTTTATGTAAAGTGATGAATGTTTCAGTAAAGTACTGTTGGCTTGTGTAAACTACTGATTCTTTGGTCAAAATACTTTTCCTTTATGTAAAATACTCTTTTCTGGTTCAAAGTGGTCTTTGCTATTGTAAAAATATAGTTCTGATTCGTTTATGTAAAGTACTGGTTGTTTATGCAAAGTTCTTAATGTTTGTGTAAAGTACTGTTGGCTTATGTAAACTACTGATTCTTTGGTCCAAATGCATTTCCTTTATGTAAAATACTCTTTTCTTTTTCAAAGTGGTCTTTGCTGGTGTAAAAATATTGTTCTGATTCGTTTGTGTAAAGTGCTGGCTATTTATGTAAAGTGCTGAATGTTTGTGTAACGTACTGTTGTCTTGTGTAAACTACTGATTTTTTGGTAAAAATACTTTTTCGTTATGTAAAATACTCTTTTCTTATTCAAAGTTGTCTTTGTTAGTTTGAAAACATCGTTCTCAATAATTTGTGTAAAGTGCTAGCTGTTTATGTAAAGTGCTAAATGTTTGTGTAAAGTACTGTTGACTTACATAAACTACTGATTTTTTGGTCAAAATGCTTTTCCTTTATGTAAAGTACTCTTTTCTTGTTCAAAGTGGACTTTGTGGTGTAAAAACATTCTTTTGATTCGTTTGTGTAAAGTGCTGGCTGTTTATGTAAAGTGCTATATGTTTGTGTAAAGTACTGTTGTCTTGTATAAACTACTGATTTTTTGGTCAAAATAATTTTCCTTTATGTTAAATACTCTTTTCTTATTCAAAGTTGTCTTTGTTAGTTTGAAAACATCGTTCGGATTCGTTTGTGTAAAGTGCTAGCTGTTTATGTAAAGTGCTGAATGTTTGTGTAAACTACTGTTGGCTTATATAAACTATTGATTTTTTTGTGAAACTGTTTTTCCATTATTTAAAATACTCTTTTCTGGTTCAAAGTGGTATTTGTTAGTATAAAAACATCATTCTGATTCATTTGTGTATAGTACTGGTTATTTATGTAAAGTGCTTAATGTTTGTGTAAAGTAAAGTTGGCGTGTATAAACTACTGATTCTTTGGTCAAAATACTTTTCTGTTATGTAAATACTCTTTTCTTGTTCAAAGTTCTCTTTGTTAGTGTAAAAAAATCATTCTAAGTCGTTTGAGTAAAGTGCTAGCTGTTTATGTAAAGTGCTGAATGTTTGTGTAAAGTACTATTTGCTTATGTAAACTACTGATTCTTTGTTCCAAATGCATTTCCTTCATGTAAAATACTCTTTTCTTGTACAAAGTGGTATTTGTTAGTGTAAAAATATGGTTCTGATTCGTTTGTGTAAAGTGTTGGCTGTTTATGTAAAGTGCTGAATGTTTGTTAAATTACTGTTCGCTTATATAAACTATTGATTCTTTTGTCAAAATGCTTTTCCTTTATGTAAAATACACTTTTCTGGTTCAAAGTGACCTTTGTTTGTGTAAAAACATCGTTTAGATTCTTTTGTGTAAAGAGCTGATTGTTTATGTAAAGTATTGAATGTTAGTGTAAAGTTCTGTTGGCTTATGTAAACTACTGATTCTTTGGTCAAAATGTTTTTTCTTTATGTAAAATACTCTTTTCTGGTTCAAAGTTTTCTTTGTTAGTGTAAAAACATCGTTCTGATTCATTTGTGCAAAGTGCTGAATGTTTGTGTAAAGTACCGTGGGCTTATGTAAACTACTGATTCTTTGGTCAAAATGCATTTCCTTCATGTAAAATACTCTTTTCTTGTTCAAAGTGGTCTTTGCTTGTGTAAAACCATCGTTCTGATTCGTTTGTGTAAAGTGCTGGCTGTTTATGTAAAGTGCTGAATGTTTCAGTAAAGTACTGTTGGCTTGTGTAAACTACTGATTCTTTGGTCAAAATACTTTTCCTTTATGTGAAATACTCTTTTCTGGTTCAAAGTGGTCTTTCCTATTGTAAAAATATAGTTCTGATTCGTTTATGTAAAGTACTGGCTGTTTATGCAAAGTTCTTAATGTTTGTGTAAAGTACTGTTGCCTTATGTAAACTACTGATTCTTTGGTCAAAATGCATTTCCTTCATGCAAAATTCTCTTTTCTTGTTCAAAGTGGTCTTTGCTGGTGTAAAACCATCGTTCTGATTCGTTTGTGTAAAGTAATGGTTGTTCATGGAAAGTTGTTAATGTTTGTGTAAAGTACTGTTGGCTTATGTAAACTACAGATTCTTTGGTCAAAATGCTTTTCCTTTATGTGAAATACTCTTTTCTGGTTGAAAGTGGCCTTTGTTAGTGTAAAAATATCGTTCTGATTCGTTTGTGTAAAGTGCTGGCTGTTTATGAAAAGTGTTGAATTTTTGTGTAAAGTATTGTTGTCTTATGTAAACTACTGATTCTTTGGTCAAAATGTTTTTCCTTTGTGTAAAATACTCTTTTCTGGCTCAAAGTGGTCTTTTTTAGTGTAAAAACATCGTTCTGATTAGTTTGTGTAAAGTACTGGTTGTTTATGCAAAGTGCTGAATGTTTGTGTAAAGTACTATTGGCTTATGTAAACTACTAATTCTTTGGTCAAAATGCATTTTCTTCATGCAAAATTCTTTTTTCTTGTTTAAAGTGGTTTTTGCTGGTGTAAAACCATCGTTCTGATTCATTTGTGTAAAGTGCTGGCTGTTTATGTAAAGTGCTGAATGTTTGTGTTACGTACTGTTGTCTTGTGTAAACTACTGATTTTTTGGTAAAAATACTTTTTCGTTATGTAAAATACTCTTTTCTTATTCAAAGTTGTCTTTGTTAGTTTGAAAACATCGTTCTCATTAATTTGTGTAAAGTGCTAGCTGTTTATGTAAAGTCCTAAATGTTTGTGTAAAATACTGTTGACTTACGTAAACTACTGATTTTTTGGTCAAAATGCTTTTCCTTTATGTAAAGTACTGTTTTCTTGTTCAAAGTGGTCTTTGTTGGTGTAAAAACATTCTTTTGATTCGTTTGTGTAAACTGCTGGCTGTTTATGTAAAGTGCTATATGTTTGTGTAAAGTACTGTTGTCTTGTGTAAACTACTGATTTTTTGGTCAAAATAATTTCCTTTATGTTAAATACTCTTTTCTTATTCAAAGTTGTCTTTGTTAGTTTGAAAACATCGTTCTGATTCGTTTGTGTAAAGTGCTAGCTGTTTATGTAAAGTGCTGAATGTTTGTGTAAACTACTGTTGGCTTATATAAACTATTGATTTTTTTGTGAAAATGTTTTTCCTTTATTTGAAATACTCTTTTCTGGTTCAAAGTGGTATTTGTTAGTGTAAAAACATCATTCTGATTCATTTGTGTATAGTACTGGTTATTTATGTAAAGTGCTTAATGTTTGTGTAAAGTACAGTTGGCTTATGTAAACTACTGATTCTTTGGTCAAAATACTTTTCTGTTATGTAAATACTCTTTTCTTGTTCAAAGTGCACTTTGTTAGTGTAAATATATCATTCTAATTCGTTTGAGTAAAGTGCTAGCTGTTTATGTAAAGTGCTGAAAGTTTGTGTAAAGTACTGTTGGCTTATGTAAACTACTGATTCTTTGGTCAAAATTTTTTTCCTTTATGTAAAATACTCTTTTCTTGTTCAAAGTTGTCTTTGTTAGTGTAAAAATATGGTTCTGATTCGTTTGAGTAAAGTGTTGGCTGTTAATGTAAAGTGCTGAATGTTTGTTAAATTACAATTTGCTTATGTAAACTACTGATTCTTTGGTCAAAATGTTTTTTCTTTATGTAAAATACTCTTTTCTGATTCAAAGTGGTCTTTGTTAGTGTAAAAACATCGTTCTGATTCGTTTGTGCAAAGTGCTGGCTGTTTATGAAAAGTGTTGAATGTTTGTGTAAAGTACTGTTGGCTTATGTAAACTACTGATGCTTTGGTCAAAATGTTTTTCCTTTGTGTAAAATACTCTTTTCTGTCTGAAAGTGGTTTTTGTTAGTGTAAAAATATCATTCTGATTCGTTTGTGTAAAGTACTGTTGTTTATGTAAAGTGCTGAATGTTTGTGTAAAGTACTGTTTGTTAGTTTTGAATACAGAAAAACTATGGCTTGTATCAAAAACTAATATCCACAGATGACATATCATTTTGTTTCCGTATAAATCTGTTCCTTTATATCATAGAACTAGATAACGGGGTGTCGACAAACACAGTAGATACCGTTATTGGTTAAAGTATTGATATATAAAAAGTATGCTCGTAACCTAGATAGTCTGAACATACTATCGGTATAGGTTATTGTGTGGTTTGGAAATTGGTTTATCTGGACTAGTTTAAATCACACAGATATGCCCGGGGCATATTGAGCACGACCAGTTTGGATAGAATTGACTTGTACTAATCGGCGTAGTCAATTCGGTCCTAGTATTCCGTCTCTCAATCCCGAGATTGGGACGGGCGTGAGGGTTGGGTGTCGTATGCTTTGATTTGCCAAAGAGTGAGGTGAATTGAGGTCAATACCTCGGTAAGTTGGGTATGCGGTGTTTAGCTTCTTGCGTGCCGTTACTAGTCGGAGGAATCCACGTACCGGTTCGCCGGGTTGATGGTGCTCCCGAGATGAGCTCGTAAGGTTATTATACTAAACCTGGCCAGTGAACTTTATGTTCGGTATAATAAAAGGTCGAGTGGTACTAATCTCGGAAACCAAGAAGTCGGTGAATTAATTTGTCAGTAAATTGATAAATCGACGAGCACTAGATCTTTAATGTGGGGAGATAGAAGAAATAATAATGGCGCGATGTAAAGTCGTTTTCGAGCGGTAGTTCCATAATTGGTCTGTTAGTGGTACGACCGATTATGCGTTTGACTAATCGACAAGGTAAATTAATTAATCCAAAGGGTTTAATTAATATTTGATCGACGAAGTGAATTTAGAAATTAATTCTATTTGAATTAATTAATTCTAAGGGTTTGATTAAATTAAATTAACAAAGTGGATTAAATAAATTAATTTAAAAGGGTCGATTGGAGTTGATTAGGCGGGAAGACTTAGCGGTCAACGAAAGTCAAATTTTAAGGCCTAACTCGAGAGCCCATTAGGTCTCCTTAGAAGCTCCTATAAATACAACATAATAGGCAAGAAAACCCTAAGAAGAAACTTGGCAGCCAAGTTAGGCTAGAAAGAAAAAGTTTGGTCTAGAGAGAAAACGGTGTCTTCATCGTCAAGTTTTCTCTCGAAGTCGATCAAGAAAGCTTTCTTCTTTGTCAAGGAACTCAGCCCATGAATTAATAGAGCAGCTTGGTTATAATTTTTGGGAAGGCCGCTGTTTTTTTTGCTTTTATCCGCCGCTGCTGGTTGTCTTCTTCGCTGCACACAGCAGCAGTTTTTATTGACCAGCAATTACTAAATAGAGCAGCCAGGTCCCTTCTTCACTCAGCCCAGTTTTATTTTGGAAAACCCGCTGCCCAGATTTTGCTGTGTGATCATCGTGGGTTTTTAATTTTTAATTCCAAGCAGCAGGATTTTTCCGCTGCAGTTTTTTCCTTTCGTCCAGGCGGTAGTTCGCGCAAGGCAGCCAGCAGCTCGGTGCCCAGAACCAGCCTGCCGACGTTGATCTCTTCCTCTTCAGGTTGGTGATCCGCCGGCAGCGCTGTCCAGATCGGGTCTGGGCGGCTGACTTCCGTGCTGTCCGCCTGGCTGGTCGATGATCAAGGACAGCAAAGGGATAGAGGGTTTCTCCGGGCAGCTACAATTTAAGAAAGAAAATTCTGGGCAGCTTCAATTTTGATAAAAAAAATTCTGGGCAGCTATAGTTTTGAGAAAAAATTCTGGGCAGCCTTAATTTGAGTTTCTTGAGTTTTCAGTCGTATTGCCGTGGGTAGCTCCGTAGACGATATCCCACACTATCTCAGAGCTTGTATTGGAGAATTCTTCGGATTTCTTGTGGATTTCGCGCTAAAGAATTGGATTTTCTTTTAGGCGAGGGACTTCACTACAAAAGGTATAATCTTTAAATTCCGCTTTTATTAAAGATTCAATTTTTTGTGTCCCGATTAATAAATTAAATAAGTATAAGCCTAGATCCGTTCATGGGTAAACTAATTTGAGCCTGAGCTTGGTCGAAAGCTTCCGATTCTGGAATGCATAGCACGAAAGTGAGGTTTTCGATTTAGCCCGGGCTTGTTCAGTTTTCCTTCAAATTGGTATCAGAGCGTTGGTTTCGGTCTTATACTTGTTTGATTTATTACACGGTTTTATTTTGGCATTATTATTTTTGTCGAAATGTATAAACAGGTGGTTATTGGTTTCCCGGCTATTATGGTAGAAATTTAATTTTCATTCATAAACCCCGAGACATGTCCGGGCTCGTTTTATTTTTGAATGGAAATTTCTGTAATAGTAATAACCACGAGCTGGAAGCCGTGTAGGATTAGAAAAATCTTGTAGTAGGATTTGATCTAATCATGTCATCTTTAAATTCCTAGAAAAACGCCTTTGTATATAGGAATTTTTGTACTATGACGAAGACGTTATTTTGGGTAACTTGTATTCGCGGGTTTTAGTTTATTGTAATTTTGGGTGATTCCTAATTACGGAATAAATCGAGAAAACCCGGGCGAATCGAGAGGAATCCAAATAACGAGTGGGAGCGACACGACGGGAGGTGTCACCGAGGCGTCAAGGAATCAACGATAGAGAAGGCCATAATAGTCGGGAAATTCTATTTTTCGTTGATTGTGTGATTTTCGTTTTATTTTGCATGAACGAAATCCAAACAAAAAGTTTTTTAAAAAAGGTAATGTGCAATTAACTAAGGTAGATTATTCGCATAATAAAACTCCAACGGTTTTATGGGTGCGAATATCCATAGTTAAGATATTGCATGTTAAAATGTAAAAATCCTCAAACTTAATTACATTCGCAAGTTTTGGTTTAATCATAATTTTGGGTGATTCCTAATTACGTGGGGTTTTGGTTTATCATAATTTTGGGTGATTCCTAATTACGTGGAAAACTGAGAAAACCCGGATTTTGGTTTATCGTAATTTTTGAGTGATTCCTAATTACGTAGAAAACCGAAATGGAAAACTGAGAAAACTAGGGCGAATTGAAATTATTTTAAAAATCTAAGTGGGAGCGGGTTGGTTAATAGCCTCATGGCCTCCATTACGGGTTCATTGGCGATGTGGTTAAACGGCTTCCCCATCGGATGAGTTTTCAATCACAGATATTGCTGGAATGAATTTCTAAAGGGATGACTATAGTGCGTTTAATTGGGAAAAGTTGTGACACCCTCGCCATCCGAGGCGCATTAGTACCCTAAGTAACAAACTTAGAAGTCACGTAATGGCATACACTTAGTGTACTGTTTATAGTATCCCTCCCATCGAGGTAACGCTATTTACGTGTACGGCTAAAATTATCGACTATTAATTTCATTGATCATAAGATCGTTGGTCAGATAATGAGATTAATGGACTTCGGTCCTTCTCGAACGAATGTGGGTTGGCGTAGACGTTCACCCATCGTGACCTGCGTTAATCCCGGTGGGAGAGATGTCGGTAGAAGATTATATTTCTTTTCTGAGGATTTTTCAATATTTTCGAAAAGTATACTGAGACATGTTTTTTCATTATTTTCAGTTGATATGTCGTTCAACCCGCTAGCTGTCATTTTTGAACCAAAACAAACTCACGAGTCCAAACTATATTGACTGGAAACGTAACCTGGACATTGTCCTTACCGCTGAGGGTTACAAGTACGTGCTTACTGAGGAGTGTCCCCTTAAACAGGGTAGCCAAGCAGTCAGCTATGAGGAAACTCATGAATGCTAGAATGGCTGAGAGCATTTCAGTGAGGGATCACGTGCTGGACATGATCAGTTGCATCAATGAGATCGAGGTACTGGGAGGTGATATTGATGGGGAGACCCAGGTCGATATCATTCTCCAGAGCTTGCCTCCCAGTTTTTGAGCAGTTTCGGTTGAACTATAATATGGGCAAGCTCTTATATTCACTCCCCGAGCTCATAACTACATTGGTGTCAGCCGAGGGCCTATTCGCTGAGAAGAAGCAAGCCTTTGCTACTGTTGGTCCCTCAGGTTCCTCTGCTGGGCCCAAAGCCAGGAAGCAAGAGAGGAAGAGAGGCCAGAAAGCAGGAACTAATCATGGACCCAAGGCAGGCATTGCCAAGAAGCAGAAGCCGAAAGGCAAATGTTTAAGGTGTGGCAAAGCAGGACATTAGTTTGTGTAAAGTAATGGTTGTTCATGTAAAGTTATTAATGTTTGTGTAAAGTACTGTTGGCTTATGTGAACTACTAATTCTTTGGTCAAAATGCTTTTTCTTTATGTGAAATACTCATTTCTAGTTCAAAGTGGCCTTTGTTAGTGTAAAAATATCGTTCTGATTCGTTTGTGTAAAAGGCTGTCTGTTTATGAAATGTGTTGAATTTTTGTGTAAAGTACTGTGGGCTTATGTAAACTACTGATTCTTTGGTCAAAATGTTTTTCCTTTGTGTAAAATACTCTTTTCTGGTTCAAAGTGGCCTTTGTTAGTGTAAAAATATCGTTCTGATTCGTTTGTGTAAAATACTGGCTGTTTATGAAAAATGTTCAATGGTTGTGTAAAGTACCATTGACTTATGTAAACTACTGATTCTTAGGAGAAAATGTTTTTTCTTTATGTAAAATACTCTTTTCTGGTTCAAAGTGGTATTTGTTGGTGTAAAAACATTGTTCTGATTGGTTTGTGTAAAATACTAGTTGTTTGTGTAAGGTGCTGAATGTTAGTGTAAAGTACTGTTGGCTTATGTAAACTACTTATTGTTTCGTCAAAATGCATTTCCTTCATGTATCATACTATTTTCGTGTTCAATGTAGTCTTTGCTGGTGTAAAAATATCGTTCTGATTCGTTTGTGTAAAATACTGTTGTTTATGTAAAGTGCTGAATGTTTGTGTAAAGTACTGTTTGCTTATGTAAACTACTGATTCTTTGCTCAAAATGCATTTCCATCATGTAAAATACTCTTTTCTTGTACAAAGTTGTCTTTGTTAGTGTGAAAATATGGTTCTGATTCGTTTGTGTAAAGTGTTTGCTGTTTATTTAAAGTGCTGAATGTTTGTTAAATTACTGTTAGCTTTTATAAACTATTGATTCTTTTGTCAAAATGCTTTTCCTTTATGTAAAATACATTTTTCTGGTTCAAAGTGGTCTTTGTTAGTGAAAAAACATCGTTCAGATTCTTTTATGTAAAGTGCTGATCGTTTATGTAAAGTGTTGAATGTTAGTGTAAACTACTGATTCTTTGGTCAAAATGTTTTTTCTTTATGTAAAATATTCTTTTCTGGTTCAAAATTTTCTTTGTTAGTGTAAAAACATCGTTGTGATTCATTTGTGCAAAGTGCTGGCTGTTTATGAAAAGTGTTGAATGTTTGTGTAAATTACTGTTGGCTTATGTAAACTACTGATTCTTTGGTCAAAATGCATTTCCTTCATGTAAAATACTCTTTTCTTGTTCAATGTGGTGTTTGCTTGTGTAAAACCATCGTTCTGATTCGTTTGTGTAAAGAGCTGGCTGTTTATGTAAAGTGCTGAATGTTTCAGTAAAGTACTGTTGGCTTATGTAAACTACTGATTCTTTGGTCAAAATGTTTTTCCTTTGTGTAAAATACTCTTTTCTTGCTCAAAGTGGTCTTTGTTAGTGTAAAAACATCATTCGGATTCGTTTGTGTAAAGTACTGGTTGTTTATGTAAAGTGCTGAATATTTGTGTAAAGTACTGTTGGCTTATGTAAACTACTGATTCTTTGGTCAAAATGCATTTCCTTCATGCAAAATACTTTTTTCTTGTTCATAGTGGTCTTTGCTGGTGTAAAACCATCGTTCTGATTCGTTTGTGTAAAGTAATGGTTGTTTATGTAAAGTTCTTAATGTTTGTGTAAAGTACTGTTGGCTTCTGTAAACTACTGATTCTTTGGTCAAAATGCTTTTCCTTTATGTAAAATACTCTTTTCTGGTTCAAAGTGGCCTTTGTTAGTGTAAAAATATCGTTCTGATTCGTTTGTGTAAAGTGCTGGCTGTTTATGAAAAGTGTTGAATTTTTGTGTAAAGTACTGTTGGCTTATGTAAACTACTGATTCTTTGGTCAAAATGTTTTTCCTTTGTGTAAAATACTCTCTTCTGGCTCAAAGTGGTCTCTGTTACTGTAAAAACATCGTTCTGATTCGTTTATGTAAAGTATTGGTTGTTTATGCAAAGTTCTTAATGTTTGTCAAAAGTACTGTTGGTTTATGTAAACTACTGATTCTTTGGTCAAAATGTTTTTCCTTTATGTAAAATACTCTTTTCTGGTTCAAAGTGGCCTTTGTTAGTGTAAAAATATCGTCCTGATTCGTTTGTGTAAAATGCTGGCTGTTTATGAAAAATGTTCAATGGTTGTGTAAAGTACCGTTGACTTATGTAAACTACTGATTCTTAGGACAAAATGTTTTTTCTTTATGTAAAATACTCTTTTCTGGTTCAAAGTGGTCTTTGTTGGTGTAAAAACATTGTTCTGATTGGTTTGTGTAAAATACTAGTTGTTTGTGTAAGGTGCTGAATGTTAGTGTAAAGTACTGTTGGCTTATGTAAACTACTTATTGTTTGGTCAAAATGCATTTTCTTCATGTAAAATACTCTTTTCTTGTTCAATGTGGTGTTTGCTTGTGTAAAACCATCGTTCTGATTCGTTTGTGTAAAGAGCTGGCTGTTTATGTAAAGTGCTGAATGTTTCAGTAAAGTACTGTTGGCTTGTGTAAACTACTGATTCTTTGGTCAAAATACTTTTCCTTTATGTAAAATACTCTTTTCTGGTTCAAAGTGGTCTTTGCTATTGTAAAAATATAGTTCTGATTCGTTTATGTAAAGTACTGGTTGTTTATGCAAAGTTCTTAATGTTTGTGTAAAGTACTGTTGGCTTATGTAAACTACTGATTCTTTGGTCAAAATGCATTTCCTTCATGCAAAATACTCTTTTCTTGTTCAAAGTGGTCGTTGTTGGTGTAAAACCATCGTTCTGATTAGTTTGTGTAAAGTAATGGTTGTTCATGTAAAGTTCTTAATGTTTGTGTAAAGTACTGTTGGCTTATGTAAACTACTAATTCTTTGGTCAAAATGCTTTTTCTTTATGTGAAATACTCATTTCTGGTTCAAAGTGGCCTTTGTTAGTGTAAAAATATCGTTCTGATTCGTTTGTGTAAAGTGCTGGCTGTTTATGAAAAGTGTTAAATTTTTGTGTAAAGTACTGTGGGCTTATGTAAACTACTGATTCTTTGGTCAAAATGTTTTTCCTTTGTGTAAAATACTCTTTTCTGGTTCAAAGTGGCCTTTGTTAGTGTAAAAATATCGTTATGATTCGTTTGTGTAAAATACTGGCTGTTTATAAAAAATGTTCAATGGTTGTGTAAAGTACCGTTGACTTATGTAAACTACTGATTCTTATGACAAAATGTTTTTTCTTTATGTAAAATACTCTTTTCTGGTTCAAAGTGGTATTTGTTGGTGTAAAAACATTGTTCTGATTGGTTTGTGTAAAATACTAGTTGTTTGTGTAAGGTGCTGAATGTTAGTGTAAAGTACTGTTGGCTTATGTAAACTACTTATTGTTTCGTCAAAATGCATTTCCTTCATGTATCATACTATTTTCGTGTTCAAAGTAGTCTTTGCTGGTGTAAAAATATCGTTATGATTCGTTTGTGTAAAGTACTGTTGTTTATGTAAAGTGCTGAATGTTTGTGTAAAGTACTGTTTGCTTATGTGAACTACTGATTCTTTGGTCAAAATGCATTTCCATCATGTAAAATACTCTTTTCTTGTACAAAGTTGTCTTTGTTAGTGTGAAAATATGGTTCTGATTCGTTTGTGTAAAGTGTTTGCTGTTTATTTAAAGTGCTGAATGTTTGTTAAATTACTGTTCGCTTATATAAACTATTGATTCTTTTGTCAAAATGCTTTTCCTTTATGTAAAATACATTTTTCTGGTTCAAAGTGGTCTTTGTTAGTGAAAAAACATCGTTCAGATTCTTTTATGTAAAGTGCTGATTGTTTATGTAAAGTGTTGAATGTTAGTGTAAAGTTCTGTTGGCTTATGTAAACTACTGATTCTTTGGTCAAAATGTTTTTTCTTTATGTAAAATATTCTTTTTTAGTTCAAAATTTTCTTTGTTAGTGTAAAAACATCGTTGTGATTCATTTGTGCAAAGTGCTGGCTGTTTATGAAAAGTGTTGAATGTTTGTGTAAAGTACTGTTGGCTTATGTAAACTACTGATTCTTTGGTCAAAATGCATTTCCTTCATGTAAAATACTCTTTTCTTGTTCAATGTGGTGTTTGCTTGTGTAAAACCATCGTTCTGATTCGTTTGTGTAAAGAGCTGGCTGTTTATGTAAAGTGCTGAATGCTTCAGTAAAGTACTGTTGGCTTGTTTAAACTACTGATTCTTTGTTCAAAATACTTTTCCTTTATGTAAAATACTCTTTTCTGGTTCAAAGTGGTCTTTGCTATTGTAAAAATATTCGTTTATGTAAAGTACTGGTTGTTTATGCAAAGTTCTTAATGTTTGTGTAAAGTACTATTGGCTTATGTAAACTACTGATTCTTTGGTCAAAATGCATTTCCTTCATGTAAAATACTCTTTTCTTGTTCAATGTGGTGTTTGCTTGTGTAAAACCATCGTTCTGATTCGTTTGTGTAAAGAGCTGGCTGTTTATGTAAAGTGCTGAATGTTTCAGTAAAGTACTGTTGGCTTGTGTAAACTACTGATTCTTTGGTCAAAATGCATTTCCTTCATGCAAAATACTCTTTTCTTGTTCAAAGTGGTCTTTGCTGGTGTAAAACCATCGTTCTGATTCGTTTGTGTAAAGTAATGGTTGTTTATGTAAAGTTCTTAATGTTTGTGTAAAGTACTGTTGGCTTCTGTAAACTACTGATTCTTTGGTCAAAATGCTTTTCCTTTATGTAAAATACTCTTTTCTGGTTCAAAGTGGCCTTTGTTAGTGTAAAAATATCGTTCTGATTCGTTTGTGTAAAGTGCTGGCTGTTTATGAAAAGTGTTGAATTTTTGTGTAAAGTACTGTTGGCTTATGTAAACTACTGATTCTTTGGTCAAAATGTTTTTCCTTTGTGTAAAATACTCTCTTCTGGCTCAAAGTGGTCTCTGTTACTGTAAAAACAACGTTATGATTCGTTTATGTAAAGTATTGGTTGTTTATGCAAAGTTCTTAATGTTTGTCAAAAGTACTGTTGGCTTATGCAAACAACTGATTCTTTGGTCAAAATGTTTTTCCTTTATGTAAAATACTCTTTTCTGGTTCAAAGTGGCCTTTGTTAGTGTAAAAATATCGTTCTGATTCGTTTGTGTAAAATGCTGGCTGTTTATGAAAAATTTTCAATGGTTGTGTAAAGTACCGTTGACTTATGTAAACTACGGATTCTTAGGACAAAATGTTTTTTCTTTATGTAAAATACTATTTTCTGGTTCAAAGTGGTCTTTGTTGGTGTAAAAACATTGTTCTGATTGGTTTGTGTAAAATACTAGTTGTTTGTGTAAGGTGCTGAATGTTAGTGTAAAGTACTGTTGGCTTATGTAAACTACTTATTGTTTGGTCAAAATGCATTTTCTTCATGTAAAATACTCTTTTCTTGTTCAATGTGGTGTTTGCTTGTGTAAAACCATCGTTCTGATTCGTTTGTGTAAAGAGCTGGCTGTTTATGTAAAGTGCTGAATGTTTCAGTAAAGTACTGTTGGCATGTGTAAACTACTGATTCTTTGGTCAAAATACTTTTCCTTTATGTAAAATACTCTTTTCTGGTTCAAAGTGGTCTTTGCTATTGTAAAAATATAGTTCTGATTCGTTTATGTAAAGTACTGGTTGTTTATGCAAAGTTCTTAATGTTTGTGTAAAGTACTGTTGGCTTATGTAAACTACTGATTCTTTGGTCAAAATGCATTTCCTTCATGCAAAATACTCTTTTCTTGTTCAAAGTGGTCTTTGTTGGTGTAAAACCATTGTTCTGATTAGTTTGTGTAAAGTAATGGTTGTTCATGTAAAGTTCTTAATGTTTGTGTAAAGTACTGTTGGCTTATGTAAACTACTAATTCTTTGGTCAAAATGCTTTTTCTTTATGTGAAATACTCATTTCTAGTTCAAAGTGGCCTTTGTTAGTGTAAAAATATCGTTCTGATTCGTTTGTGTAAAGTGCTGGCTGTTTATGAAAAGTGTTGAATTTTTGTGTAAAGTACTGTGGGCTTATGTAAACTACTGATTCTTTGGTCAAAATGTTTTTCCTTTGTGTAAAATACTCTTTTCTGGTTCAAAGTGGCCTTTGTTAGTGTAAAAATATCGTTCTGATTCGTTTGTGCAAAATACTGGCTGTTTATGAAAATTGTTCAATGGTTGTGTAAAGTACCATTGACTTATGTAAACTACTGATTCTTAGGAGAAAATGTTTTTTCTTTATGTAAAATACTCTTTTCTGGTTCAAAGTGGTATTTGTTGGTGTAAAAACATTGTTCTGATTGGTTTGTGTAAAATACTAGTTGTTTGTGTAAGGTGCTGAATGTTAGTGTAAAGTACTGTTGGCTTATGTAAACTACTTATTGTTTCGTCAAAATGCATTTCCTTCATGTATCATACTATTTTCGTGTTCAATGTAGTCTTTGCTGGTGTAAAAATATCGTTCTGATTCGTTTGTGTAAAATACTGTTGTTTATGTAAAGTGCTGAATGTTTGTGTAAAGTACTGTTTGCTTATGTAAACTACTGATTCTTTGCTCAAAATGCATTTCCATCATGTAAAATACTCTTTTCTTGTACAAAGTTGTCTTTGTTAGTGTGAAAATATGGTTCTGATTCGTTTGTGTAAAGTGTTTGCTATTTATTTAAAGTGCTGAATGTTTGTTAAATTACTGTTAGCTTTTATAAACTATTGATTCTTTTGTCAAAATGCTTTTCCTTTATGTAAAATACATTTTTCTAGTTCAAAGTGGTCTTTGTTAGTGAAAAAACATCGTTCAGATTCTTTTATGTAAAGTGCTGATCGTTTATGTAAAGTGTTGAATGTTAGTGTAAACTACTGATTCTTTGGTCAAAATGTTTTTTCTTTATGTAAAATATTCTTTTCTGGTTCAAAATTTTCTTTGTTAGTGTAAAAACATCGTTGTGATTCATTTGTGCAAAGTGCTGGCTGTTTATGAAAAGTGTTGAATGTTTGTGTAAATTACTGTTGGCTTATGTAAACTACTGATTCTTTGGTCAAAATGCATTTCCTTCATGTAAAATACTCTTTTCTTGTTCAATGTGGTGTTTGCTTGTGTAAAACCATCGTTCTGATTCGTTTGTGTAAAGAGCTGGCTGTTTATGTAAAGTGCTGAATGTTTCAGTAAAGTACTGTTGGCTTATGTAAACTACTGATTCTTTGGTCAAAATGTTTTTCCTTTGTGTAAAATACTCTTTTCTTGCTCAAAGTGGTCTTTGTTAGTGTAAAAACATCATTCGGATTCGTTTGTGTAAAGTACTGGTTGTTTATGTAAAGTGCTGAATATTTGTGTAAAGTACTGTTGGCTTATGTAAACTACTGATTCTTTGGTCAAAATGCATTTCCTTCATGCAAAATACTTTTTTCTTGTTCATAGTGGTCTTTGCTGGTGTAAAACCATCGTTCTGATTCGTTTGTGTAAAGTAATGGTTGTTTATGTAAAGTTCTTAATGTTTGTGTAAAGTACTGTTGGCTTCTGTAAACTACTGATTCTTTGGTCAAAATGCTTTTCCTTTATGTAAAATACTCTTTTCTGGTTCAAAGTGGCCTTTGTTAGTGTAAAAATATCGTTCTGATTCGTTTGTGTAAAGTGCTGGCTGTTTATGAAAAGTGTTGAATTTTTGTGTAAAGTACTGTTGGCTTATGTAAACTACTGATTCTTTGGTCAAAATGTTTTTCCTTTGTGTAAAATACTCTCTTCTGGCTCAAAGTGTGTAAAGTATTGGTTGTTTATGCAAAGTTCTTAATGTTTGTCAAAAGTACTGTTGGTTTATGTAAACTACTGATTCTTTGGTCAAACTGTTTTTCCTTTATGTAAAATACTCTTTTCTGGTTCAAAGTGGCCTTTGTTAGTGTAAAAATATCGTCCTGATTCGTTTGTGTAAAATGCTGGCTGTTTATGAAAAATGTTCAATGGTTGTGTAAAGTACCGTTGACTTATGTAAACTACTGATTCTTAGGACAAAATGTTTTTTCTTTATGTAAAATACTCTTTTCTGGTTCAAAGTGGTCTTTGTTGGTGTAAAAACATTGTTCTGATTGGTTTGTGTAAAATACTAGTTGTTTGTGTAAGGTGCTGAATGTTAGTGTAAAGTACTGTTGGCTTATGTAAACTACTTATTGTTTGGTCAAAATGCATTTTCTTCATGTAAAATACTCTTTTCTTGTTCAATGTGGTGTTTGCTTGTGTAAAGAGCTGGCTGTTTATGTAAAGTGCTGAATGTTTCAGTAAAGTACTGTTGGCTTGTGTAAACTACTGATTCTTTGGTCAAAATACTTTTCCTTTCTGTAAAATACTCTTTTCTGGTTCAAAGTGGTCTTTGCTATTGTAAAAATATAGTTCTGATTCGTTTATGTAAAGTACTGGTTGTTTATGCAAAGTTCTTAATGTTTGTGTAAAGTACTGTTGGCTTATGTAAACTACTGATTCTTTGGTCAAAATGCATTTCATTCATGCAAAATACTCTTTTCTTGTTCAAAGTGGTCGTTGTTGGTGTAAAACCATCGTTCTGATTAGTTTGTGTAAAGTAATGGTTGTTCATGTAAAGTTCTTAATGTTTGTGTAAAGTACTGTTGGCTTATGTAAACTACTAATTCTTTGGTCAAAATGCTTTTTCTTTATGTGAAATACTCATTTCTGGTTCAAAGTGGCCTTTGTTAGTGTAAAAATATCGTTCTGATTCGTTTGTGTAAAGTGCTGGCTGTTTATGAAAAGTGTTAAATTTTTGTGTAAAGTACTGTGGGCTTATGTAAACTACTGATTCTTTGGTCAAAATGTTTTTCCTTTGTGTAAAATACTCTTTTCTGGTTCAAAGTGGCCTTTGTTAGTGTAAAAATATCGTTATGATTCGTTTGTGTAAAATACTGGCTGTTTATAAAAAATGTTCAATGGTTGTGTAAAGTACCGTTGACTTATGTAAACTACTGATTCTTATGACAAAATGTTTTTTCTTTATGTAAAATACTCTTTTCTGGTTCAAAGTGGTATTTGTTGGTGTAAAAACATTGTTCTGATTGGTTTGTGTAAAATACTAGTTGTTTGTGTAAGGTGCTGAATGTTAGTGTAAAGTTTTGTTAGCTTATGTAAACTACTTATTGTTTCGTCAAAATGCATTTCCTTCATGTATCATACTATTTTCGTGTTCAAAGTAGTCTTTGCTGGTGTAAAAATATCGTTCTGATTCGTTTGTGTAAAGTACTGTTGTTTATGTAAAGTGCTGAATGTTTGTGTAAAGTACTGTTTGCTTATGTGAACTACTGATTCTTTGGTCAAAATGCATTTCCATCATGTAAAATACTCTTTTCTTGTACAAAGTTGTCTTTGTTAGTGTGAAAATATGGTTCTGATTCGTTTGTGTAAAGTGTTTGCTGTTTATTTAAAGTGCTGAATGTTTGTTAAATTACTGTTCGCTTATATAAACTATTGATTCTTTTGTCAAAATGCTTTTCCTTTATGTAAAATACATTTTTCTGGTTCAAAGTGGTCTTTGTTAGTGAAAAAACATCGTTCAGATTCTTTTATGTAAAGTGCTGATTGTTTATGTAAAGTGTTGAATGTTAGTGTAAAGTTCTGTTGGCTTATGTAAACTACTGATTCTTTGGTCAAAATGTTTTTTCTTTATGTAAAATATTCTTTTTTAGTTCAAAATTTTCTTTGTTAGTGTAAAAACATCGTTGTGATTCATTTGTGCAAAGTGCTGGCTGTTTATGAAAAGTGTTGAATGTTTGTGTAAAGTACTGTTGGCTTATGTAAACTACTGATTCTTTGGTCAAAATGCATTTCCTTCATGTAAAATACTCTTTTCTTGTTCAATGTGGTGTTTGCTTGTGTAAAACCATCGTTCTGATTCGTTTGTGTAAAGAGCTGGCTGTTTATGTAAAGTGCTGAATGTTTCAGTAAAGTACTGTTGGCTTGTTTAAACTACTGATTCTTTGTTCAAAATACTTTTCCTTTATGTAAAATACTCTTTTCTGGTTCAAAGTGGTCTTTGCTATTGTAAAAATATTCGTTTATGTAAAGTACTGGTTGTTTATGCAAAGTTCTTAATGTTTGTGTAAAGTACTGTTGGCTTATGTAAACTACTGATTCTTTGGTCAAAATGCATTTCCTTCATGTAAAATACTCTTTTCTTGTTCAATGTGGTGTTTGCTTGTGTAAAACCATCGTTCTGATTCGTTTGTGTAAAGAGCTGGCTGTTTATGTAAAGTGCTGAATGTTTCAGTAAAGTACTGTTGGCTTGTGTAAACTACTGATTCTTTGGTCAAAATGCATTTCCTTCATGCAAAATACTCTTTTCTTGTTCAAAGTGGTCTTTGCTGGTGTAAAACCATCGTTCTGATTCGTTTGTGTAAAGTAATGGTTGTTTATGTAAAGTTCTTAATGTTTGTGTAAAGTACTGTTGGCTTCTGTAAACTACTGATTCTTTGGTCAAAATGCTTTTCCTTTATGTAAAATACTCTTTTCTGGTTCAAAGTGGCCTTTGTTAGTGTAAAAATATCGTTCTGATTCGTTTGTGTAAAGTGCTGGCTGTTTATGAAAAGTGTTGAATTTTTGTGTAAAGTACTGTTGGCTTATGTAAACTACTGATTCTTTGGTCAAAATGTTTTTCCTTTGTGTAAAATACTCTCTTCTGGCTCAAAGTGGTCTCTGTTACTGTAAAAACAACGTTATGATTCGTTTATGTAAAGTATTGCTTGTTTATGCAAAGTTCTTAATGTTTGTCAAAAGTACTGTTGGCTTATGCAAACAACTGATTCTTTGGTCAAAATGTTTTTCCTTTATGTAAAATACTCTTTTCTGGTTCAAAGTGGCCTTTGTTAGTGTAAAAATATCGTTCTGATTCGTTTGTGTAAAATGCTGGCTGTTTATGAAAAATGTTCAATGGTTGTGTAAAGTACCGTTGACTTATGTAAACTACGGATTCTTAGGACAAAATGTTTTTTCTTTATGTAAAATACTATTTTCTGGTTCAAAGTGGTCTTTGTTGGTGTAAAAACATTGTTCTGATTGGTTTGTGTAAAATACTAGTTGTTTGTGTAAGGTGCTGAATGTTAGTGTAAAGTACTGTTGGCTTATGTAAACTACTTATTGTTTGGTCAAAATGCATTTTCTTCATGTAAAATACTCTTTTCTTGTTCAATGTGGTGTTTGCTTGTGTAAAACCATCGTTCTGATTCGTTTGTGTAAAGAGCTGGCTGTTTATGTAAAGTGCTGAATGTTTCAGTAAAGTACTGTTGGCTTGTGTAAACTACTGATTCTTTGGTCAAAATACTTTTCCTTTATGTAAAATACTCTTTTCTGGTTCAAAGTGGTCTTTGCTATTGTAAAAATATAGTTCTGATTCGTTTATGTAAAGTACTGGTTGTTTATGCAAAGTTCTTAATGTTTGTGTAAAGTACTGTTGGCTTATGTAAACTACTGATTCTTTGGTCAAAATGCATTTCCTTCATGCAAAATACTCTTTTCTTGTTCAAAGTGGTCGTTGTTGGTGTAAAACCATCGTTCTGATTAGTTTGTGTAAAGTAATGGTTGTTCATGTAAAGTTCTTAATGTTTGTGTAAAGTACTGTTGGCTTATGTAAACTACTAATTCTTTGGTCAAAATGCTTTTTCTTTATGTGAAATACTCATTTCTGGTTCAAAGTGGCCTTTGTTAGTGTAAAAATATCGTTCTGATTCGTTTGTGTAAAGTGCTGGCTGTTTATGAAAAGTGTTATATTTTTGTGTAAAGTACTGTGGGCTTATGTAAACTACTGATTCTTTGGTCAAAATGTTTTTCCTTTGTGTAAAATACTCTTTTCTGGTTCAAAGTGGCCTTTGTTAGTGTAAAAATATCGTTATGATTCGTTTGTGTAAAATACTGGCTGTTTATAAAAAATGTTCAATGGTTGTGTAAAGTACCGTTGACTTATGTAAACTACTGATTCTTATGACAAAATGTTTTTTCTTTATGTAAAATACTCTTTTCTGGTTCAAAGTGGTATTTGTTGGTGTAAAAACATTGTTCTGATTGGTTTGTGTAAAATACTAGTTGTTTGTGTAAGGTGCTGAATGTTAGTGTAAAGTACTGTTGGCTTATGTAAACTACTTATTGTTTCGTCAAAATGCATTTGCTTCATGTATCATACTATTTTCATGTTCAAAGTAGTCTTTGCTGGTGTAAAAATATCGTTCTGATTCGTTTGTGTAAAGTACTGTTGTTTATGTAAAGTGCTGAATGTTTGTGTAAAGTACTGTTTGCTTATGTGAACTACTGATTCTTTGGTCAAAATGCATTTCCATCATGTAAAATACTCTTTTCTTGTACAAAGTTGTCTTTGTTAGTGTGAAAATATGGTTCTGATTCGTTTGTGTAAAGTGTTTGCTGTTTATTTAAAGTGCTGAATGTTTGTTAAATTACTGTTCGCTTATATAAACTATTGATTCTTTTGTCAAAATGCTTTTCCTTTATGTAAAATACATTTTTCTTGTTCAAAGTGGTCTTTGTTAGTGAAAAAACATCGTTCAGATTCTTTTATGTAAAGTGCTGATTGTTTATGTAAAGTGTTGAATGTTAGTGTAAAGTTCTGTTGGCTTATGTAAACTACTGATTCTTTGGTCAAAATGTTTTTTCTTTATGTAAAATATTCTTTTTTAGTTCAAAATTTTCTTTGTTAGTGTAAAAACATCGTTGTGATTCATTTGTGCAAAGTGCTGGCTGTTTATGAAAAGTGTTGAATGTTTGTGTAAAGTACTGTTGGCTTATGTAAACTACTGATTCTTTGGTCAAAATGCATTTCCTTCATGTAAAATACTCTTTTCTTGTTCAATGTGGTGTTTGCTTGTGTAAAACCATCGTTCTGATTCGTTTGTGTAAAGAGCTGGCTGTTTATGTAAAGTGCTGAATGTTTCAGTAAAGTACTGTTAGCTTGTTTAAACTACTGATTCTTTGTTCAAAATACTTTTCCTTTATGTAAAATACTCTTTTCTGGTTCAAAGTGGTCTTTGCTATTGTAAAAATATTCGTTTATGTAAAGTACTGGTTGTTTGTGCAAAGTTCTTAATGTTTGTGTAAAGTACTGTTGGCTTATGTAAACTACTGATTCTTTGGTCAAAATGCATTTCCTTCATGTAAAATACTCTTTTCTTGTTCAATGTGGTGTTTGCTTGTGTAAAACCATCGTTCTGATTCGTTTGTGTAAAGAGCTGGCTGTTTATGTAAAGTGCTGAATGTTTCAGTAAAGTACTGTTGGCTTGTGTAAACTACTGATTCTTTGGTCAAAATGCATTTCCTTCATGCAAAATACTCTTTTCTTGTTCAAAGTGGTCTTTGCTGGTGTAAAACCATCGTTCTGATTCGTTTGTGTAAAGTAATGGTTGTTTATGTAAAGTTCTTAATGTTTGTGTAAAGTACTGTTGGCTTCTGTAAACTACTGATTCTTTGGTCAAAATGCTTTTCCTTTATGTAAAATACTCTTTTCTGGTTCAAAGTGGCCTTTGTTAGTGTAAAAATATCGTTCTGATTCGTTTGTGTAAAGTGCTGGCTGTTTATGAAAAGTGTTGAATTTTTGTGTAAAGTACTGTTGGCTTATGTAAACTACTGATTCTTTGGTCAAAATGTTTTTCCTTTGTGTAAAATACTCTCTTCTGGCTCAAAGTGGTCTCTGTTACTGTAAAAACAACGTTATGATTCGTTTATGTAAAGTATTGGTTGTTTATGCAAAGTTCTTAATGTTTGTCAAAAGTACTGTTGGCTTATGCAAACAACTGATTCTTTGGTCAAAATGTTTTTCCTTTATGTAAAATACTCTTTTCTGGTTCAAAGTGGCCTTTGTTAGTGTAAAAATATCGTTCTGATTCGTTTGTGTAAAATGCTGGCTGTTTATGAAAAATGTTCAATGGTTGTGTAAAGTACCGTTGACTTATGTAAACTACGGATTCTTAGGACAAAATGTTTTTTCTTTATGTAAAATACTATTTTCTAGTTCAAAGTGGTCTTTGTTGGTGTAAAAACATTGTTCTGATTGGTTTGTGTAAAATACTAGTTGTTTGTGTAAGGTGCTGAATGTTAGTGTAAAGTACTGTTGGCTTATGTAAACTACTTATTGTTTGGTCAAAATGCATTTTCTTCATGTAAAATACTCTTTTCTTGTTCAATGTGGTGTTTGCTTGTGTAAAACCATCGTTCTGATTCGTTTGTGTAAAGAGCTGGCTGTTTATGTAAAGTGCTGAATGTTTCAGTAAAGTACTGTTGGCTTGTGTAAACTACTGATTCTTTGGTCAAAATACTTTTCCTTTATGTAAAATACTCTTTTCTGGTTCAAAGTGGTCTTTGCTATTGTAAAAATATAGTTCTGATTCGTTTATGTAAAGTACTGGTTGTTTATGCAAAGTTCTTAATGTTTGTGTAAAGTACTGTTGGCTTATGTAAACTACTGATTCTTTGGTCAAAATGCATTTCCTTCATGCAAAATACTCTTTTCTTGTTCAAAGTGGTCGTTGTTGGTGTAAAACCATCGTTCTGATTAGTTTGTGTAAAGTAATGGTTGTTCATGTAAAGTTCTTAATGTTTGTGTAAAGTACTGTTGGCTTATGTAAACTACTAATTCTTTGGTCAAAATGCTTTTTCTTTATGTGAAATACTCATTTCTGGTTCAAAGTGGCCTTTGTTAGTGTAAAAATATCGTTCTGATTCGTTTGTGTAAAGTGCTGGCTGTTTATGAAAAGTGTTATATTTTTGTGTAAAGTACTGTGGGCTTATGTAAACTACTGATTCTTTGGTCAAAATGTTTTTCCTTTGTGTAAAATACTCTTTTCTGGTTCAAAGTGGCCTTTGTTAGTGTAAAAATATCGTTATGATTCGTTTGTGTAAAATACTGGCTGTTTATAAAAAATGTTCAATGGTTGTGTAAAGTACCGTTGACTTATGTAAACTACTGATTCTTATGACAAAATGTTTTTTCTTTATGTAAAATACTCTTTTCTGGTTCAAAGTGGTATTTGTTGGTGTAAAAACATTGTTCTGATTGGTTTGTGTAAAATACTAGTTGTTTGTGTAAGGTGCTGAATGTTAGTGTAAAGTACTGTTGGCTTATGTAAACTACTTATTGTTTCGTCAAAATGCATTTGCTTCATGTATCATACTATTTTCGTGTTCAAAGTAGTCTTTGCTGGTGTAAAAATATCGTTCTGATTCGTTTGTGTAAAGTACTGTTGTTTATGTAAAGTGCTGAATGTTTGTGTAAAGTACTGTTTGCTTATGTGAACTACTGATTCTTTGGTCAAAATGCATTTCCATCATGTAAAATACTCTTTTCTTGTACAAAGTTGTCTTTGTTAGTGTGAAAATATGGTTCTGATTCGTTTGTGTAAAGTGTTTGCTGTTTATTTAAAGTGCTGAATGTTTGTTAAATTACTGTTCGCTTATATAAACTATTGATTCTTTTGTCAAAATGCTTTTCCTTTATGTAAAATACATTTTTCTTGTTCAAAGTGGTCTTTGTTAGTGAAAAAACATCGTTCAGATTCTTTTATGTAAAGTGCTGATTGTTTATGTAAAGTGTTGAATGTTAGTGTAAAGTTCTGTTGGCTTATGTAAACTACTGATTCTTTGGTCAAAATGTTTTTTCTTTATGTAAAATATTCTTTTTTAGTTCAAAATTTTCTTTGTTAGTGTAAAAACATCGTTGTGATTCATTTGTGCAAAGTGCTGGCTGTTTATGAAAAGTGTTGAATGTTTGTGTAAAGTACTGTTGGCTTATGTAAACTACTGATTCTTTGGTCAAAATGCATTTCCTTCATGTAAAATACTCTTTTCTTGTTCAATGTGGTGTTTGCTTGTGTAAAACCATCGTTCTGATTCGTTTGTGTAAAGAGCTGGCTGTTTATGTAAAGTGCTGAATGTTTCAGTAAAGTACTGTTGGCTTGTTTAAACTACTGATTCTTTGTTCAAAATACTTTTCCTTTATGTAAAATACTCTTTTCTGGTTCAAAGTGGTCTTTGCTATTGTAAAAATATTCGTTTATGTAAAGTACTGGTTGTTTGTGCAAAGTTCTTAATGTTTGTGTAAAGTACTGTTGGCTTATGTAAACTACTGATTCTTTGGTCAAAATGCATTTCCTTCATGTAAAATACTCTTTTCTTGTTCAATGTGGTGTTTGCTTGTGTAAAACCATCGTTCTGATTCGTTTGTGTAAAGAGCTGGCTGTTTATGTAAAGTGCTGAATGTTTCAGTAAAGTACTGTTGGCTTGTGTAAACTACTGATTCTTTGGTCAAAATGCATTTCCTTCATGCAAAATACTCTTTTCTTGTTCAAAGTGGTCTTTGCTGGTGTAAAACCATCGTTCTGATTCGTTTGTGTAAAGTAATGGTTGTTTATGTAAAGTTCTTAATGTTTGTGTAAAGTACTGTTGGCTTCTGTAAACTACTGATTCTTTGGTCAAAATGCTTTTCCTTTATGTAAAATACTCTTTTCTGGTTCAAAGTGGCCTTTGTTAGTGTAAAAATATCGTTCTGATTCGTTTGTGTAAAGTGCTGGCTGTTTATGAAAAGTGTTGAATTTTTGTGTAAAGTACTGTTGGCTTATGTAAACTACTGATTCTTTGGTCAAAATGTTTTTCCTTTGTGTAAAATACTCTCTTCTGGCTCAAAGTGGTCTCTGTTACTGTAAAAACAACGTTATGATTCGTTTATGTAAAGTATTGGTTGTTTATGCAAAGTTCTTAATGTTTGTCAAAAGTACTGTTGGCTTATGCAAACAACTGATTCTTTGGTCAAAATGTTTTTCCTTTATGTAAAATACTCTTTTCTGGTTCAAAGTGGCCTTTGTTAGTGTAAAAATATCGTTCTGATTCGTTTGTGTAAAATGCTGGCTGTTTATGAAAAATGTTCAATGGTTGTGTAAAGTACCGTTGACTTATGTAAACTACGGATTCTTAGGACAAAATGTTTTTTCTTTATGTAAAATACTATTTTCTAGTTCAAAGTGGTCTTTGTTGGTGTAAAAACATTGTTCTGATTGGTTTGTGTAAAATACTAGTTGTTTGTGTAAGGTGCTGAATGTTAGTGTAAAGTACTGTTGGCTTATGTAAACTACTTATTGTTTGGTCAAAATGCATTTTCTTCATGTAAAATACTCTTTTCTTGTTCAATGTGGTGTTTGCTTGTGTAAAACCATCGTTCTGATTCGTTTGTGTAAAGAGCTGGCTGTTTATGTAAAGTGCTGAATGTTTCAGTAAAGTACTGTTGGCTTGTGTAAACTACTGATTCTTTGGTCAAAATACTTTTCCTTTATGTAAAATACTCTTTTCTGGTTCAAAGTGGTCTTTGCTATTGTAAAAATATAGTTCTGATTCGTTTATGTAAAGTACTGGTTGTTTATGCAAAGTTCTTAATGTTTGTGTAAAGTACTGTTGGCTTATGTAAACTACTGATTCTTTGGTCAAAATGCATTTCCTTCATGCAAAATACTCTTTTCTTGTTCAAAGTGGTCGTTGTTGGTGTAAAACCATCGTTCTGATTAGTTTGTGTAAAGTAATGGTTGTTCATGTAAAGTTCTTAATGTTTGTGTAAAGTACTGTTGGCTTATGTAAACTACTAATTCTTTGGTCAAAATGCTTTTTCTTTATGTGAAATACTCATTTCTGGTTCAAAGTGGCCTTTGTTAGTGTAAAAATATCGTTCTGATTCGTTTGTGTAAAGTGCTGGCTGTTTATGAAAAGTGTTAAATTTTTGTGTAAAGTACTGTGGGCTTATGTAAACTACTGATTCTTTGGTCAAAATGTTTTTCCTTTGTGTAAAATACTCTTTTCTGGTTCAAAGTGGCCTTTGTTAGTGTAAAAATATCGTTATGATTCGTTTGTGTAAAATACTGGCTGTTTATAAAAAATGTTCAATGGTTGTGTAAAGTACCGTTGACTTATGTAAACTACTGATTCTTATGACAAAATGTTTTTTCTTTATGTAAAATACTCTTTTCTGGTTCAAAGTGGTATTTGTTGGTGTAAAAACATTGTTCTGATTGGTTTGTGTAAAATACTAGTTGTTTGTGTAAGGTGCTGAATGTTAGTGTAAAGTACTGTTGGCTTATGTAAACTACTTATTGTTTCGTCAAAATGCATTTCCTTCATGTATCATACTATTTTCGTGTTCAAAGTAGTCTTTGCTGGTGTAAAAATATCGTTCTGATTCGTTTGTGTAAAATACTGTTGTTTATGTAAAGTGCTGAATGTTTGTGTAAAGTACTGTTTGCTTATGTGAACTACTGATTCTTTGGTCAAAATGCATTTCCATCATGTGAAATACTCTTTTCTTGTACAAAGTTGTCTTTGTTAGTGTGAAAATATGGTTCTGATTCGTTTGTGTAAAGTGTTTGCTGTTTATTTAAAGTGCTGAATGTTTGTTAAATTACTGTTCGCTTTTATAAACTATTGATTCTTTTGTCAAAATGCTTTTCCTTTATGTAAAATACATTTTTCTGGTTCAAAGTGGTCTTTGTTAGTGAAAAAACATCGTTCAGATTCTTTTATGTAAAGTGCTGATCGTTTATGTAAAGTGTTGAATGTTAGTGTAAACTACTGATTCTTTGGTCAAAATGTTTTTTCTTTATGTAAAATATTCTTTTCTGGTTCAAAATTTTATTTGTTAGTGTAAAAACATCGTTGTGATTCATTTGTGCAAAGTGCTGCCTGTTTATGAAAAGTGTTGAATGTTTGTGTAAATTACTGTTGGCTTATGTAAACTACTGATTCTTTGGTCAAAATGTATTTCCTTCATGTAAAATACTCTTTTCTTGTTCAATGTGGTGTTTGCTTGTGTAAAACCATCGTTCTGATTCGTTTGTGTAAAGAGCTGGCTGTTTATGTAAAGTGCTGAATGTTTCAGTAAAGTACTGTTGGCTTATGTAAACTACTGATTCTTTGGTCAAAATGTTTTTCCTTTGTGTAAAATACTCTTTTCTTGCTCAAAGTGGTCTTTGTTAGTGTAAAAACATCGTTCGGATTCGTTTGTGTAAAGTACTGGTTGTTTATGTAAAGTGCTGAATATTTGTGTAAAGTACTGTTGGCTTATGTAAACTACTGATTCTTTGGTCAAAATGCATTTCCTTCATGCAAAATACTTTTTTCTTGTTCATAGTGGTCTTTGCTGGTGTAAAACCATCGTTCTGATTCGTTTGTGTAAAGTAATGGTTGTTTATGTAAAGTTCTTAATGTTTGTGTAAAGTACTGTTGGCTTCTGTAAACTACTGATTCTTTGGTCAAAATGCTTTTCCTTTATGTAAAATACTCTTTTCTGGTTCAAAGTGGCCTTTGTTAGTGTAAAAATATCGTTCTGATTCGTTTGTGTAAAGTGCTGGCTGTTTATGAAAAGTGTTGAATTTTTGTGTAAAGTACTGTTGTCTTATGTAAACTACTGATTCTTTGGTCAAAATGTTTTTCCTTTGTGTAAAATACTCTCTTCTGGCTCAAAGTGGTCTCTGTTACTGTAAAAACATCGTTCTGATTCGTTTATGTAAAGTATTGGTTGTTTATGCAAAGTTCTTAATGTTTGTCAAAAGTACTGTTGGCTTATGTAAACTACTGATTCTTTGGTCAAAATGTTTTTCCTTTATGTAAAATACTCTTTTCTGGTTCAAAGTGGCCTTTGTTAGTGTAAAAATATCGTTCTGATCCGTTTGTGTAAAATGCTGGCTGTTTATGAAAAATGTTCAATGGTTGTGTAAAGTACCGTTGACTTATGTAAACTACTGATTCTTAGGACAAAATGTTTTTTCTTTATGTAAAATACTCTTTTCTGGTTCAAAGTGGTCTTTGTTGGTGTAAAAACATTGTTCTGATTGGTTTGTGTAAAATACTAGTTGTTTGTGTAAGGTGTTGAATGTTAGTGTAAAGTACTGTTGGCTTATGTAAACTACTTATTGTTTGGTCAAAATGCATTTTCTTCATGTAAAATACTCTTTTCTTGTTCAATGTGGTGTTTGCTTGTGTAAAACCATCGTTCTGATTCGTTTGTGTAAAGAGCTGGATGTATATGTAAAGTGCTGAATGTTTCAGTAAAGTACTGTTGGCTTGTGTAAACTACTGATTCTTTGGTCAAAATACTTTTCCTTTATGTAAAATACTCTTTTCTGGTTCAAAGTGGTCTTTGCTATTGTAAAAATATAGTTCTGATTCGTTTATGTAAAGTACTGGTTGTTTATGCAAAGTTCTTAATGTTTGTGTAAAGTACTGTTGGCTTATGTAAACTACTGATTCTTTGGTCAAAATGCATTTCCTTCATGCAAAATACTCTTTTCTTGTTCAAAGTGGTCTTTGTTGGTGTAAAACCATCGTTCTGATTAGTTTGTGTAAAGTAATGGTTGTTCATGTAAAGTTCTTAATGTTTGTGTAAAGTACTGTTGGCTTATGTAAACTACTAATTCTTTGGTCAAAATGCTTTTTCTTTATGTGAAATACTCATTTCTGGTTCAAAGTGGCCTTTGTTAGTGTAAAAATATCGTTCTGATTCGTTTGTGTAAAGTGCTGGCTGTTTATGAAAAGTGTTAAATTTTTGTGTAAAGTACTGTGGGCTTATGTAAACTACTGATTCTTTGGTCAAAATGTTTTTCCTTTGTGTAAAATACTCTTTTCTGGTTCAAAGTGGCCTTTGTCAGTGTAAAAATATCGTTCTGATTCGTTTGTGTAAAATATTGGCTGTTTATAAAAAATGTTCAATGGTTGTGTAAAGTACCGTTGACTTATGTAAACTACTGATTCTTATGACAAAATGTTTTTTCTTTATGTAAAATACTCTTTTCTGGTTCAAAGTGGTATTTGTTGGTGTAAAACCATTGTTCTGATTGGTTTGTGTAAAATACTAGTTGTTTGTGTAAGGTGCTGAATGTTAGTGTAAAGTACTGTTGGCTTATGTAAACTACTTATTGTTTCGTCAAAATGCATTTCCTTCATGTATCATACTATTTTCGTGTTCAAAGTAGTCTTTGCTGGTGTAAAAATATCGTTCTGATTCGTTTGTGTAAAGTACTGTTGTTTATGTAAAGTGCTGAATGTTTGTGTAAAGTACTGTTTGCTTATGTAAACTACTGATTCTTTGGTCAAAATGCATTTCCATCATGTAAAATACTCTTTTCTTGTACAAAGTTGTCTTTGTTAGTGTGAAAATATGGTTCTGATTCGTTTGTGTAAAGTGTTTGCTGTTTATTTAAAGTGCTGAATGTTTGTTAAATTACTGTTCGCTTATATAAACTATTGATTCTTTTGTCAAAATGCTTTTCCTTTATGTAAAATACATTTTTCTGGTTCAAAGTGGTCTTTGTTAGTGAAAAAACATCGTTCAGATTCTTTTATGTAAAGTGCTGATTGTTTATGTAAAGTGTTGAATGTTAGTGTAAAGTTCTGTTGGCTTATGTAAACTACTGATTCTTTGGTCAAAATGTTTTTTCTTTATGTAAAATATTCTTTTTTGGTTCAAAATTTTCTTTGTTAGTGTAAAAACATCGTTGTGATTCATTTGTGCAAAGTGCTGGCTGTTTATGAAAAGTGTTGAATGTTTGTGTAAAGTACTGTTGGCTTATGTAAACTACTGATTCTTTGGTCAAAAAGCATTTCCTTCATGTAAAATACTCTTTTCTTGTTCAATGTGGTGTTTGCTTGTGTAAAACCATCGTTCTGATTCGTTTGTGTAAAGAGCTGGCTGTTTATGTAAAGTGCTGAATGTTTCAGTAAAGTACTGTTGGCTTGTTTAAACTACTGATTCTTTGTTCAAAATACTTTTCCTTTATGTAAAATACTCTTTTCTGGTTCAAAGTGGTCTTTGCTATTGTAAAAATATAGTTCTGATTCGTTTATGTAAAGTACTGGTTGTTTATGCAAAGTTCTTAATGTTTGTGTAAAGTACTTTTGGCTTATGTAAACTACTGATTCTTTGGTCAAAATGCATTTCCTTCATGTAAAATACTCTTTTCTTGTTCAATGTGGTGTTTGCTTGTGTAAAACCATCGTTCTGATTCGTTTGTGTAAAGAGCTGGCTGTTTATGTAAAGTGCTGAATGTTTCAGTAAAGTACTGTTGGCTTGTGTAAACTACTGATTCTTTGGTCAAAATACTTTTCCTTTATGTAAAATACTCTTTTCTGGTTCAAAGTGGTCTTTGCTATTGTAAAAATATAGTTCTGATTCGTTTATGTAAAGTACTGGTTGTTTATGCAAAGTTCTTAATGTTTGTGTAAAGTACTGTTGGCTTATGTAAACTACTGATTCTTTGGTCAAAATGCATTTCCTTCATGCAAAATACTCTTTTCTTGTTCAAAGTGGTCTTTGTTGGTGTAAAACCATCGTTCTGATTAGTTTGTGTAAAGTAATGGTTGTTCATGTAAAGTTCTTAATGTTTGTGTAAAGTACTGTTGGCTTATGTAAACTACTAATTCTTTGGTCAAAATGCTTTTTCTTTATGTGAAATAATCATTTCTGGTTCAAAATGACCTTTGTTAGTGTAAAAATATCGTTCTGATTCGTTTGTGTAAAGTGCTGGCTGTTTATGAAAAGTGTTAAATTTTTGTGTAAAGTACTGTGGGCTTATGTAAACTACTGATTCTTTGGTCAAAATGTTTTTCCTTTGTGTAAAATACTCTTTTCTGGTTCAAAGTGGCCTTTGTCAGTGTAAAAATATCGTTCTGATTCGTTTGTGTAAAATACTGGCTGTTTATAAAAAATGTTAAATGGTTGTGTAAAGTACCGTTGACTTATGTAAACTACTGATTCTTATGACAAAATGTTTTTTCTTTATGTAAAATACTCTTTTCTGGTTCAAAGTGGTATTTGTTGGTGTAAAAACATTGTTCTGATTGGTTTGTGTAAAATACTAGTTGTTTGTGTAAGGTGCTGAATGTTAGTGTAAAGTACTGTTGGCTTATGTAAACTACTTATTGTTTCGTCAAAATGCATTTCCTTCATGTATCATACTATTTTCGTGTTCAAAGTAGTCTTTGCTGGTGTAAAAATATCGTTCTGATTCGTTTGTGTAAAGTACTGTTGTTTATGTAAAGTGCTGAATGTTTGTGTAAAGTACTGTTTGCTTATGTAAACTACTGATTCTTTGGTCAAAATGCATTTCCATCATGTAAAATACTCTTTTCTTGTACAAAGTTGTCTTTGTTAGTGTGAAAATATGGTTCTGATTCGTTTGTGTAAAGTGTTTGCTGTTTATTTAAAGTGCTGAATGTTTGTTAAATTACTGTTCGCTTATATAAACTATTGATTCTTTTGTCAAAATGCTTTTCCTTTATGTAAAATACATTTTTCTGGTTCAAAGTGGTCTTTGTTAGTGAAAAAACATCGTTCAGATTCTTTTATGTAAAGTGCTGATTGTTTACGTAAAGTGTTGAATGTTAGTGTAAAGTTTTGTTGGCTTATGTAAACTACAGATTCTTTGGTCAAAATGTTTTTTCTTTATGTAAAATATTCTTTTCTGGTTCAAAATTTTCTTAGTTAGTGTAAAAACATCGTTGTGATTCATTTGTGCAAAGTGCTGGCTGTTTATGAAAAGTGTTGAATGTTTGTGTAAAGTACTGTTGGCTTATGTAAACTACTGATTCTTTGGTCAAAATGCATTTCCTTCATGTAAAATACTCTTTTCTTGTTCAATGTTGTGTTTGCTTGTGTAAAACCATCGTTCTGATTCGTTTGTGTAAATAGCTGGTTGTTTATGTAAAGTGCTGAATGTTTCAGTAAAGTACTGTTGGCTTGTGTAAACTACTGATTCTTTGGTCAAAATACTTTTCCTTTATGTAAAATACTCTTTTCTGGTTCAAAGTGGTCTTTGCTATTGTAAAAATATAGTTCTGATTCGTTTATGTAAAGTACTGGTTGTTTATGCAAAGTTCTTAATGTTTGTGTAAAGTACTGTTGACTTATGTAAACTACTGATTCTTTGGTCAAAATGCATTTCCTTCATGCAAAATACTCTTTTCTTGTTCAAAGTGGTCTTTATTGGTGTAAAACCATCGTTCTGATTAGTTTGTGTAAAGTAATGGTTGTTCATGTAAAGTTCTTAATGTTTGTGTAAAGTACTGTTGGCTTATGTAAACTACTAATTCTTTGGTCAAAATGCTTTTTCTTTATGTGAAATACTCATTTCTGGTTCAAAGTGGCCTTTGTTAGTGTAAAAATATCGTTCTGATTCGTTTGTGTAAAGTGCTGGCTGTTTATGAAAAGTGTTGAATTTTTGTGTAAAGTACTGTTGTCTTATGTAAACTACTGATTCTTTGGTCAAAATGTTTTTCCTTTGTGTAAAATACTCTTTTCTGGCTCAAAGTGGTCTTTGTTAGTGTAAAAACATCGTTCGGATTCGTTTGTGTAAAGTACTGGTTGTTTATGTAAAGTGATAAATATTTGTGTAAAGTACTGTTGGCTTATGTATGTTGGATCGTGTCAAGTGTTGAGAGGGGGGGGGTGAATCAACACTCTATCAATTTTTCTTTCAACTAAAGGATTCCCTCTCAAATGTTAGCTCAGTTAGAGCTTATTGTTGAACTCACGTTTTGGCTTAGATGGACTGTTGGCAGATCAGATCAACCAAGGAAGACATCAGATCAACCAAGGAAGACATCAGATCAATTCAATCACTCAAGGAGGGTTTACTTACACAACCATGACACTCCTGTTCAAGCTTACAGTTTGATAATACCACACCAGTCAAGACACACTCAAAGCAGTAAATGTGCAAGGGGGATTTTTACGTGGTTCGATCAAATGATCTACATCCACGGACAGATTCACTCCTGTCAATCTTCACTATCACAGAATCATTCAGCTCTGGCCTCACTGACCATAAGCAACATAAACAAGAGCTCACTGCTCAACACATTGAGGTTCACTACCTCTACAAGTTCATCAACTAAAACAATAACATGTAAATCTCTGTTGTGCTGCCTTTTCTACACAAATATCTTTCAAAATCACTTAATGAAAGACGTTTGATAGTGTTCTAGGCTTACCACCTGAAGCTGCAATCTCAGGGTCAGTTCTCCCGATTCTGCTCCTCCTCAGCTTCTTCTTCTCCTTGACTTCTGCCTCTCCAGCGCTTCAGCTTCTCCTTGTGCAGCAGACTGTTTCTTTCTCTCTTGTGTTTCTCATATCATCTTTTTCTGCTCTCACTCTTTTTCTCCTCCCTTTTCTCGGTTTCGTTCTATTCAGCACTCACCTTAGCTGCTGCTCCTCTCTTTTTTTGGGTTTTTCCTCCCAATGTGGTTTATCCTGCATTCTGCAGTTGTTGTGCCTACCACACCTACTCATCTGCCCGTTTCTTTTCCCAGAAGAAAAACTGTGCCCTACGTGCGGTGTGTCAGCATATCTTACACGGAAGGCGGCTCAAGATTCATATAATCCATTTTCAACCTTTTTAAGTTGCAACTTGCTTGCCATGTCATATTGTTGACTGTACTCCTTCAGACTTTCTCGAGTAGCTTGTTTTAGATATGTTGAAACAGCAGAAGTGATCTGATCTTAGCTTATAGCTGATCTGATGTGCCCGGCATTTGATCTGATGTCACGCTTCGGTTGATCTGATGTTAGCATGCAGTTGATCTGATGTTAGCCTCCGGTTGATCTGATGTTAGCTTGCAGTTGATCTGATGTTAGCCTCCGGTTGATCTGATGTTAGCTTGCAGTTGATCTGATGTTAGCCTCCGGTTGATCTGATGTTAGCTTCATGTCACAACGTTCTGTCCAGCAACTCAGAACCATCCATGTAGCTCCTGCAGTTCTTCTGATCGGCACTTCTTGATTCTTTTGTATTTCTGCTCGCTCACCGGATTGCTAGATACTTCAACATGATGCTCCTGCGTCTTCTGAATCTTTGGGAGACTTTTAGAGTCGCGCGTTTGAGGTGTGATTCACTAGCCGTCCTTGACTTCAGCTTCTTAGGTGTCTGCTCTAGCTCTCCAGCCTTGAGTTGTTCTCTTCTGCTGCAAATATGTTTTGTTGCTGACTTGCCTTGCTTCTGTGAAACTAAGCTGCTGAGCAATTCCTTGAGAATTTGATCTGATGCGCACTGCATTTGATCTGATCTTCACTTCCCTTGATCTGATCTGTGTGGCCTTTGATCTGATGTGCGCGTAACTTGTCTGTGCAGCCTTTGATCTGCTGTGCGCGTAACTTGATCTGATCTGTGCAGCCTTTGATCTGATGTGCGCGTAACTTGATCTGATCTGTGCAGCCTTTGATCTGATGTGCGCGTAACTTGTCTGTGCAGCCTTTGATCTGCTGTGCGCGTAACTTGATCTGATCTGTGCAGCCTTTGATCTGATGTGCGCGTAACTTCCTTCTCATTTTGGCACTTCAGTTTATTCATCGGCTTCTTGCTGAGATTTTGTCCAGACAATCCTCATGAACTCAGTCCATTATTGCCTTAGTAATTCACAGATTTGTCACAATGTGGTTGCAACAATTACAACACAACATTGGACTTTAATAAAGGCTAAGAAAGCTTCATTGTAGCAGCTCCAATGGCTCAACAATCTCCCCCTTTGGAATTGTTGGCAACCACATTTGCAGCCAATCAGTCAACTCAGTGCTAAGCTCCCCCTGAACCTTATTCCCCCTGAACCAGCTCCCCCTGAACCTTATTCTTCTACATAGTAAGCTCCCCCTGCATAGAGCTTTTCCAACGTCCTTCTCTCCCAAGGACAATACTGCTGCGTCTGGCCGGCCTGCTGCGGCTATCTCTCCCCCTTTGACAACCAATTTCAAAGGGATTTGGGGATGCTCAACTGATTCAGCATGAGAAGGAGGACTGCACTCCCATTTGCATCCTCAAAGTTTCAAACACCTCGGCTGGAAGAGGCTTTGTCATTACATCAGCTATTTGTTTAGCTGTGGGAACATACTCTAGCATAATTTCTCCTTTCTCAACCTTGTCCTTTATGAAGTGATACTTGATTTCTATATGTTTGGCTCTCGAGTGCTGGACTGAATTCTTTGACAAATCAATGGCACTTTTGTTGTCACAAAGAATTATCAGTGGCAAGAGAACTTCTTCTTTAAGATTTTGCAGTTCAGATCTCATCCATATAGCTTGAGTGCATGCCTTGGTTGCTGCTATGTACTCAGCTTCAGCAGTGCTTAAGGCTATACTTTCTTGCTTCTTGCTTAACCAGCTCACACATCTATTTCCAAGAAAGAATACTCCTCCTGAAGTGGATCTCCTGTCATCAACATTTCCTGCCCAATCAGCATCAGTGAAGCTTCTTAATCCCAAGCTTCCTTTCCTTGCATACCACAGACCATAATCTACTGTCCCTTGCAAATATCTTAGCACCCTCTTTAGTGCAATCATATGAGAACTCTTTGGATTTGCCTGGTATCTAGCAGCTTGGCAGACAGCAAAGGTAATATCAGGCCTTGTTGCTGTTAAGTACAATAAGCTTCCTATCATGCTTCTGTATAGACTTTGATCAGCTTCAGCTCCTTTTTCATCCTTGCTCAGCTTGCAGTTAGTTGCCATGGGTGTAGACATTGGCTTAGCATCAGTCATACCAAATTTCTTCAGCACTTCTTTGGTATACTTGGTTTGAGAGATAAAAATTCCAGTTGCTTTTTGATGAATCTGCAGTCCAAGGAAAAATGAGAGCTCTCCTATCATGGACATTTCAAACTCTTCTTGCATCTTTCTAGCAAATTCATGGCACAGCTGCTCCTTATCTCCTCCAAATATTATGTCATCAACATAGACTATGGCTATTAACTGTCCACCCTTTCCATCAAGAACATATAAATTGCTATTTATGCAACTTTTTCTGAAATTCAGATTCTTCAGGTAGCTGTCCAGCCTTGAGTACCATGCTCTTGGGGCTTGTTTTAATCCATACAGTGCCTTTTTGAGCCTGCACACCTTGTTTTCATCTTCACAAACTAGAAAACCATCTGGTTGCTCAATGTACACTTCTTCCTCCAGATTTCCATTCAAGAAGGCAGATTTAACATCCATTTGGAAGACCTTGTAACTCCTTGCTGAAGCCACTGCCAAAAACATTCTTATGGCTTCAAGCCTTGCTACTGGGGCAAAGGTTTCATCCACATCTACTCCTTCAATTTGAGAGTATCCTTTGCACACAAGCCTTGCCTTATTCTTTACAACCTTTCCTTCCTCATTCAACTTGTTCCTGAACACCCATTTTGTGCCTATCACATTCTTGTTTGCTGGCCTATCCACGAGCTCCCAAGTTTGGTTTTTCTCAATTTGGTCCAGCTCTTCATTCATGGCTTGCAACCATGACTGGTCCTCCAGGGCTTCCTCTATTGACCTTGGCTCAACTTGAGACAGTAGGGCAGTTGCAACCATACTTTTCAGTTGCCTTCTTGTTCTTACTGGAGCTTTGGGGTCTCCAATGATAGGCATCTTGTCAATTCTCTTGTTGTACTTTCTTTTTGCTATTTCCAGGCCTTCTGTAACTTCTGTCTCTGATCCTTCTGCATCAGTCTCCTCAGTAGCTGATTTCAGCTCCAGGTATGCCTCATCTTGGCTCTCTAAGTCATCTAAGTGATCCAGAAAATTTTCAGGATCAGTGACTTTCATCTTGACTTCCTCAACCACTTTCACATCATAGCTTTCCATAATCTTATCCAGCCTCTTGTTATAAACCTTGTAAGCCTTGCTCTTATTTGAGTAACCAAGGAAAATGCCCTCATCAGCCCTCTCTTCAAATTTTCCAAGGCTTTGCTCCTTGTTCTTGATGAAGCATTTGCTACCAAAAACTCTAAAGTACTTCACATTTGGCTTGTGACCATACCAAAGTTCATATGGTGTCTTTTCAGTGTTTGGCCTCAACATGGTTCTATTTTGTACATGCACAGCTGCCATTGTGGCTTCCTTCCAGAAGTGCTTTGGAGTATTGTGCTCCAACAGCATGGTTCTTGCCATCTCAATCACACTTCTATTTTTCCTCTCTACAACTCCATTTTGCTGGGGAGTGTGAGGACTTGAGACTTGATGTTTGATTCCCATTTCCTCCAAGTATTCTTCAAATTCCTGCGAGGTAAACTCTCCTCCATTATCTGATCTCAAAACTTTGATCTTCCTTCCATGCTGGTTTTCTGCCAGTTTTTGAAATCTTTTGAAACAGCTGAAGGCTTCACTCTTTTGCTTCATGTGCATGATGCACATCATCCTAGTGAAGTCATCCACAAAAAGAATGAAATACATCTCTTTACCTGTACCTTTTCTTTTCATTGGTCCACATACATCAGTGTGAACTAGCTCCAATGGCTTAGAGGTTCTATGCTCCTTGGACTTGTGAGAAAGCTTTGCAAATTTCCCTTTTTGGCATGAGTCACAAGTGCTGTTGTCCCTCTTTAGTACAGGGAGGTTTAACACTGCATTGCACTTCACCAGGCTTCTTATGCTCTTTTGATTTAAATGTCCAAACCTGCAATGCCAAAGCGTATTTTCATCCATTTTGCTTAGCATGCACAACTTTTCTTTCACATCTATGAGGTATAAATCCTTGTTATCTCTTATTCCCTTGGCCATGATTTCTCCAGTCTTGCAGTCTTTGATGAAACAGCCAATTTTTGAGAAGTCTACTTTGAAACCATTGTCACACAGTTGTCTTACACTCAGCAAATTGTACTTCAGCCCTTCTACAAACAGCACCTCCTTAGATTTGAACTTTTCTGATCCAATGGTGGCTTCTCCAACAGCCTTGATCTTTAACCCACTCTTATCTGCAAACTTGACAAACCCTCTTTCAACTTCTTTTGTGTTTCTCAGTAGAGTTTTGTCTCCAGTCATATGGCTTGTGCACCCACTGTCAATGATCCATTGGGCTTCCTTAGCTTTTGTTTTCAGTGCAACTTCAGCAATGCAAGCTTCTTCAAATCTGTGTTTCTTTCTCCAAATTTTTCTTGCTGCTGGTATGCCTTGCTGTTCATTCAATCTCTGATTGCTCCTGCTGCAGCTCCAGTGATCATTCTCTTCTAACCCTTCAAAAATTTGAAATCTGTTTCTCAGATTAAGTGGCTGCATTAGAGACTGATTTCTTCTTGTGTAATCTGCTTGGTTTCTTCTTGTTTCTGCTGCAAAGTTTCTTCTATTTGTAGCTTGTTGCAGTGGCTGGGCTCTTCTGCTATTCACTCCTTCAAACCACTTGCTTCTCTTATTTGGCAATCTGCATCTGCACCAGACATTCAACTTCTGATACACTTCTCCAGGTTGTATGATATGGCCTTTTCTGATTTCAGCTTCAGGGATCCTTCTTGAAGTACTTAGGCTTCTTTGATGATAATACTCTTTTCTATTCCATCCTCTTGACTGCATTGTTCTTCCTCCAAATCTCCAGAATGCCTTCCTCCAGCAATTTGCTGCATAGTGACCTGATTCTCCACAGATGAAACATACTCCAGCAATCAGCCTTCTACTTTTGAGCAGGCTTCTTTGATACATAGATTGTCTCCCCCTCAGCTCGTGCAATCTTTCATTTTGCTCAGTAGACTTTCTTGATCCATTAGAAATTTCCATCTTCTTAGCATCAACAAAACTAGTTCCTGCCTTTACACCAGCAACACAAATTGAACCTTCTTTGACAAAGGTAACAGTCTTCTTGGTTGTTGCAGCTGGTTGTCCTTCTAATTTTTGATTTCCTTCATAACCAAGACCTTTCTTCCCTTCTGAATAAGATCTCTGCTTGCTGAGGCACTCATCTAACTTCCTTGTGGCTTCTTCAGTTTTTGCAGCCACTTCTTTGCTCCTTGAGAATTCACCAGGCTCAGTTTTGCTTGACTGAAACTCCAGCTTTCCTTTCAATTTTGATTCTACAGTAGTTCCATCAGTCATTTCTTCAGCTTTGAACACAGTTTGTTGAGACAGCAGATCTTCTATCTTTCTTGTTGCATCCTCTAGTTCGGCAGTGGTGGCATCTAGCTTTTCTACCAAGGTTTCACATGTCTTTTGAAGTTCCATCTTTTCTCTTGTACAATTTTTGTGAACCTCAGCTTCATTTTGCATGAGAATCAGTTCCTGCTCCAATTCAGTTACTCTATTCTCCAGTATTGAGTTTTCTTCTTGACTGCTCAAGATGACCTTTTCCATCTCCTTCATTGTCTTCATTGTCTTCTTGTGCAATCTCTTCTGCTCCTCTATCTTGTTGTATGCAAACTTCAGTTCTTCCTCTAGATCCACTTCTTCATCATCAGCTGATTGGTTCTCTAGTTCAGCATCCTCCTTCAATGAAACAGTTGAAGATTTCATCACCATGAGAGTCTCCTCTTCAGCTTCAGACTCATCTTCACTGTCTGAGACATCAGTCTCTTCATCCTCCTCAGAGCTATCATTTTTCTTCTTGCTCAGGTAGCTCCGTTTTCTGTAAGCTTTCCCTTTTCTTGATTTGAAGCTCATCTTCTTCTTTCCTTTCTGCTCAGGCCACCTGTCTGATGGCTTGTCAGCTTCCTCATCTTCTGTTCTCTTGTTCTTCATGAAGCACTTGCTTGCAAAGTGACCTATTTTGCCACAATTGAAGCATTTTAAGGGCAACTTTCCCTTGTACTTTCCAGTCTGGCCTCTGAAGCTCCTTGAAATCAGCACCATCATTCTTTCAAGATCACTGTCTGCTGCTTCATCTTCACTGCTTTCCTCCTTTAGCTTCCTTGAGTGTTTTGTTTTAAATGCTATCTCCTTGACTGCCTTTGAAGTCTCCTCCTTTGAATTTGAAATCCTCATTTCATATGCTACAAGGGTGCTTTGTAGCTCATCTAATGTCACTTTATCTAGGTCCCTCTCCTCTATAGCCGAGACCTTAGAATCATATCTTGCTGGTAGGGATCTAAGAACCTTTTTAACTATATTGGAATCTCCAACACTCTCACCCAGACCCCTCATTGAGCTAACTAATTCAACAACTCTGTTTAGAAAGTCCTCAATGTTTTCACCTTCTCCCATCTTAAGACCTTCAAACTTACTTCTAAGAACCTGCAATTTTGCCTCCTTAACCTTGATGTCTCCCTCATGAATATTAATCAGTTTAATCCATATTTCATGAGCAGTAACACAGTCTATAACTTTAAAGTTCTCTTTTTCTGACAGAGCTGCATATAGAGCATTCCTTGCCTTTCCATCAGCTTCTAAGTTTCTAATTTCTGCAGCTGTAGGATTCTCCTCATCTACGGTTGGTGTAAATCCATGCAAGACTACTCTCTGTACTTGTAGACCTTGTGCTAAGAGATAAGCACTCATTCTCTTTTTCCATAACTGGAAATTTTGGCCACTGAAATAAGGAACTCCCTTAACAGTTGTTGCTTGATTCTCCATTTCTACTGCTGGTTTTAAGTTTCAACAATCACTTGACAAAAGCAAACCTAGCTTTGATACCAATTGTTGGATCGTGTCAAGTGTTGAGAGGGGGGGGTGAATCAACACTCTATCAATTTTTCTTTCAACTAAAGGATTCCCTCTCAAATGTTAGCTCAGTTAGAGCTTATTGTTGAACTCACGTTTTGGCTTAGATGGACTGTTGGCAGATCAGATCAACCAAGGAAGACATCAGATCAACCAAGGAAGACATCAGATCAATTCAATCACTCAAGGAGGGTTTACTTACACAACCATGACACTCCTGTTCAAGCTTACAGTTTGATAATACCACACCAGTCAAGACACACTCAAAGCAGTAAATGTGCAAGGGGGATTTTTACGTGGTTCGATCAAATGATCTACATCCACGGACAGATTCACTCCTGTCAATCTTCACTATCACAGAATCATTCAGCTCTGGCCTCACTGACCATAAGCAACATAAACAAGAGCTCACTGCTCAACACATTGAGGTTCACTACCTCTACAAGTTCATCAACTAAAACAATAACATGTAAATCTCTGTTGTGCTGCCTTTTCTACACAAATATCTTTCAAAATCACTTAATGAAAGACGTTTGATAGTGTTCTAGGCTTACCACCTGAAGCTGCAATCTCAGGGTCAGTTCTCCCGATTCTGCTCCTCCTCAGTTTCTTCTTCTCCTTGACTTCTGCCTCTCCAGCGCTTCAGCTTCTCCTTGTGCAGCAGACTGTTTCTTTCTCTCTTGTGTTTCTCATATCATCTTTTTCTGCTCTCACTCTTTTTCTCCTCCCTTTTCTCGGTTTCGTTCTATTCAGCACTCACCTTAGCTGCTGCTCCTCTCTTTTTTTGGGTTTTTCCTCCCAATGTGGTTTATCCTGCATTCTGCAGTTGTTGTGCCTACCACACCTACTCATCTGCCCGTTTCTTTTCCCAGAAGAAAAACTGTGCCCTACGTGCGGTGTGTCAGCATATCTTACACGGAAGGCGGCTCAAGATTCATATAATCCATTTTCAACCTTTTTAAGTTGCAACTTGCTTGCCATGTCATATTGTTGACTGTACTCCTTCAGACTTTCTCGAGTAGCTTGTTTTAGATATGTTGAAACAGCAGAAGTGATCTGATCTTAGCTTATAGCTGATCTGATGTGCCCGGCATTTGATCTGATGTCACGCTTCGGTTGATCTGATGTTAGCATGCAGTTGATCTGATGTTAGCCTCCGGTTGATCTGATGTTAGCTTGCAGTTGATCTGATGTTAGCCTCCGGTTGATCTGATGTTAGCTTGCAGTTGATCTGATGTTAGCCTCCGGTTGATCTGATGTTAGCTTCATGTCACAACGTTCTGTCCAGCAACTCAGAACCATCCATGTAGCTCCTGCAGTTCTTCTGATCGGCACTTCTTGATTCTTTTGTATTTCTGCTCGCTCACCGGATTGCTAGATACTTCAACATGATGCTCCTGCGTCTTCTGAATCTTTGGGAGACTTTTAGAGTCGCGCGTTTGAGGTGTGATTCACTAGCCGTCCTTGACTTCAGCTTCTTAGGTGTCTGCTCTAGCTCTCCAGCCTTGAGTTGTTCTCTTCTGCTGCAAATATGTTTTGTTGCTGACTTGCCTTGCTTCTGTGAAACTAAGCTGCTGAGCAATTCCTTGAGAATTTGATCTGATGCGCACTGCATTTGATCTGATCTTCACTTCCCTTGATCTGATCTGTGTGGCCTTTGATCTGATGTGCGCGTAACTTGTCTGTGCAGCCTTTGATCTGCTGTGCGCGTAACTTGATCTGATCTGTGCAGCCTTTGATCTGATGTGCGCGTAACTTGATCTGATCTGTGCAGCCTTTGATCTGATGTGCGCGTAACTTGTCTGTGCAGCCTTTGATCTGCTGTGCGCGTAACTTGATCTGATCTGTGCAGCCTTTGATCTGATGTGCGCGAAACTTCCTTCTCATTTTGGCACTTCAGTTTATTCATCGGCTTCTTGCTGAGATTTTGTCCAGACAATCCTCATGAACTCAGTCCATTATTGCCTTAGTAATTCACAGATTTGTCACAATGTGGTTGCAACAATTACAACACAACATTGGACTTTAATAAAGGCTAAGAAAGCTTCATTGTAGCAGCTCCAATGGCTCAACAATGTAAACTACTGATTCTTTGGTCAAAATGCATTTCCTTCATGCAAAATACTTTTTTCTTGTTCATAGTGGTCTTTGCTGGTGTAAAACCATCGTTCTGATTCGTTTGTGTAAAGTAATGGTTGTTTATGTAAAGTTCTTAATGTTTGTGTAAAGTACTGTTGGCTTATGTAAACTACTGATTCTTTGGTCAAAATGCATTTCCTTCATGCAATATACTCTTTTCTTGTTCAAAGTGGTCTTTATTGGTGTAAAACCATCGTTCTGATTAGTTTGTGTAAAGTAATGGTTGTTCATGTAAAGTTCTTAATTTTTGTGTAAAGTACTGTTGGCTTATGTAAACTACTAATTCTTTGGTCAAAATGCTTTTTCTTTATGTGAAATACTCATTTCTGGTTCAAAGTGGCCTTTGTTAGTGTAAAAATATCGTTCTGATTCGTTTGTGTAAAGTGCTGGCTGTTTATGAAAAGTGTTGAATTTTTGTGTAAAGTACTGTTGTCTTATGTAAACTACTGATTCTTTGGTCAAAATGTTTTTCCTTTGTGTAAAATACTCTTTTCTGGCTCAAAGTGGTCTTTGTTAGTGTAAAAACATCGTTCGGATTCGTTTGTGTAAAGTACTGGTTGTTTATGTAAAGTGATAAATATTTGTGTAAAGTACTGTTGGCTTATGTAAACTACTGATTCTTTGGTCAAAATGCATTTCCTTCATGCAAAATACTTTTTTCTTGTTCATAGTGGTCTTTGCTGGTGTAAAACCATCGTTCTGATTCGTTTGTGTAAAGTAATGGTTGTTTATGTAAAGTTCTTAATGTTTGTGTAAAGTACTGTTGGCTTCTGTAAACTACTGATTCTTTGGTCAAAATGCTTTTCCTTTATGTAAAATACTCTTTTCTGGTTCAAAGTTGCCTTTGTTAGTGTAAAAATATCGTTCTGATTCGTTTGTGTAAAGTGCTGGCTGTTTATGAAAAGTGTTGAATTTTTGTGTAAAGTACTGTTGGCTTATGTAAACTACTGATTCTTTGGTCAAAATGTTTTTCCTTTGTGTAAAATACTCTCTTCTGGCCCAAAGTGGTCTCTGTTACTGTAAAAACATCGTTCTGATTCGTTTATGTAAAGTATTGGTTGTTTATGCAAAGTTCTTAATGTTTGTCAAAAGTACTGTTGGCTTATGTAAACTACTGATTCTTTGGTCAAAATGTTTTTCCTTTATGTAAAATATTCTTTTCTGGTTCAAAGTGGCCTTTGTTAGTGTAAAAATATCGTTCTGATTCGTTTGTGTAAAATGCTGGCTGTTTATGAAAAATGTTCAATGGTTGTGTAAAGTACCGTTGACTTATGTAAACTACTGATTCTTAGGACAAAATGTTTTTTCTTTATGTAAAATACTCTTTTCTGGTTCAAAGTGGTCTTTGTTGGTGTAAAAACATTGTTCTGATTGGTTTGTGTAAAATACTAGTTGTTTGTGTAAGGTGTTGAATGTTTGTGTAAAGTATTGTTGGCTTATGTAAACTACTGATTCTTTGGTCAAAATGCATTTCCTTCATGTAAAATACTCTTTTCTTGTTCAATGTGGTGTTTGCTTGTGTAAAACCATCGTTCTGATTCGTTTGTGTAAAGAGCTGGCTGTTTATGTAAAGTGCTGAATGTTTCAGTAAAGTACTGTTGGCTTGTTTAAACTACTGATTCTTTGGTCAAAATACTTTTCCTTTATGTAAAATACTCTTTTCTGGTTCAAAGTGGTCTTTGTTATTGTAAAAATATAGTTCTGATTCGTTTATGTAAAGTACTGGTTGTTTATGCAAAGTTCTTAATGTTTGTGTAAAGTACTGTTGGCTTATGTAAACTACTGATTCTTTGGTCAAAATGCATTTCCTTCATGCAAAATACTCTTTTCTTGTTCAAAGTGGTCTTTGTTGGTGTAAAACCATCGTTCTGATTAGTTTTTTTAAAGTAATGGTTGTTCATGTAAAGTTCTTAATGTTTGTGTAAAGTACTGTTGGCTGATGTAAACTACTAATTCTTTGGTCAAAATGCTTTTTCTTTATGTGAAATACTCATTTCTGGTTCAAAGTGGCCTTTGTTAGTGTAAAAATATCGTTCTGATTCGTTTGTGTAAAGTGCTGGCTGTTTATGAAAAGTGTTGAATTTTTGTGTAAAGTACTGTGGGCTTATGTAAACTACTGATTCTTTGGTCAAAATGTTTTTCCTTTGTGTAAAATACTCTTTTCTGGTTCAAAGTGGCCTTTGTTAGTGTAAAAATATCGTTCTGATTCGTTTGTGTAAAATACTGGCTGTTTATAAAAAATGTTCAATGGTTGTGTAAAGTACCGTTAACTTATGTAAACTACTGATTCTTAGGACAAAATGTTTTTTCTTTATGTAAAATACTCTTTTCTGGTTCAAAGTGGTATTTGTTGGTGTAAAAACATTGTTCTGATTGGTTTGTGTAAAATACTAGTTGTTTGTGTAAGGTGCTGAATGTTAGTGTAAAGTACTGTTGGCTTATGTAAACTACTTATTGTTTCGTCAAAATGCATTTCCTTCATGTATCATACTATTTTCGTGTTCAAAGTAGTCTTTGCTGGTGTAAAAATATCGTTCTGATTCGTTTGTGTAAAGTACTGTTGTTTATGTAAAGTGCTGAATGTTTGTGTAAAGTACTGTTTGCTTATGTAAACTACTGATTCTTTGGTCAAAATGCATTTCCATCATGTAAAATACTCTTTTCTTATACAAAGTTGTCTTTGTTAGTGTGAAAATATGGTTCTGATTCGTTTGTGTAAAGTGTTTGCTGTTTATTTAAAGTGCTGAATGTTTGTTAAATTACTGTTCGCTTATATAAACTATTGATTCTTTTGTCAAAATGCTTTTCCTTTATGTAAAATACATTTTTCTGGTTCAAAGTGGTCTTTGTTAGTGAAAAAACATCGTTCAGATTCTTTTATGTAAAGTGCTGATTGTTTATGTAAAGTGTTGAATGTTAGTGTAAAGTTCTGTTGGCTTATGTAAACTACTGATTCTTTAGTCAAAATGTTTTTTCTTTATGTAAAATATTCTTTTTTGGTTCAAAATTTTCTTTGTTAGTGTAAAAACATCGTTGTGATTCATTTGTGCAAAGTGCTGGCTGTTTATGAAAAGTGTTGAATGTTTGTGTAAAGTACTGTTGGCTTATGTAAACTACTGATTCTTTGGTCAAAATGTTTTTCCTTTATGTAAAATACTCTTTTCTGGTTCAAAGTGGCCTTTGTTAGTGTAAAAATATCGTTCTGATTCGTTTGTGTAAAATGCTGGCTGTTTATGAAAAATGTTCAATGGTTGTGTAAAGTACCGTTGACTTATGTAAACTACTGATTCTTAGGACAAAATGTTTTTTCTTTATGTAAAATACTCTTTTCTGGTTCAAAGTGGTCTTTGTTGGTGTAAAAACATTGTTCTGATTGGTTTGTGTAAAATACTAGTTGTTTGTGTAAGGTGTTGAATGTTTGTGTAAAGTATTGTTGGCTTATGTAAACTACTGATTCTTTGGTCAAAATGCATTTCCTTCATGTAAAATACTCTTTTCTTGTTCAATGTGGTGTTTGCTTGTGTAAAACCATCGTTCTGATTCGTTTGTGTAAAGAGCTGGCTGTTTATGTAAAGTGCTGAATGTTTCAGTAAAGTACTGTTGGCTTGTGTAAACTACTGATTCTTTGGTCAAAATACTTTTCCTTTATGTAAAATACTCTTTTCTGGTTCAAAGTGGTCTTTGCTATTGTAAAAATATAGTTCTGATTCGTTTATGTAAAGTACTGGTTGTTTATGCAAAGTTCTTAATGTTTGTGTAAAGTACTGTTGGCTTATGTAAACTACTGATTCTTTGGTCAAAATGCATTTCCTTCATGCAAAATACTCTTTTCTTGTTCAAAGTGGTCTTTGTTGGTGTAAAACCATCGTTCTGATTAGTTTTTTTAAAGTAATGGTTGTTCATGTAAAGTTCTTAATGTTTGTGTAAAGTACTGTTGGCTGATGTAAACTACTAATTCTTTGGTCAAAATGCTTTTTCTTTATGTGAAATACTCATTTCTGGTTCAAAGTGGCCTTTGTTAGTGTAAAAATATCGTTCTGATTCGTTTGTGTAAAGTGCTGGCTGTTTATGAAAAGTGTTGAATTTTTGTGTAAAGTACTGTGGGCTTATGTAAACTACTGATTCTTTGGTCAAAATGTTTTTCCTTTGTGTAAAATACTCTTTTCTGGTTCAAAGTGGCCTTTGTTAGTGTAAAATTATCGTTCTGATTCGTTTGTGTAAAATACTGGCTGTTTATAAAAAATGTTCAATGGTTGTGTAAAGTACCGTTAACTTATGTAAACTACTGATTCTTAGGACAAAATGTTTTTTCTTTATGTAAAATACTCTTTTCTGGTTCAAAGTGGTATTTGTTGGTGTAAAAACATTGTTCTGATTGGTTTGTGTAAAATACTAGTTGTTTGTGTAAGGTGCTGAATGTTAGTGTAAAGTACTGTTGGCTTATGTAAACTACTTATTGTTTCGTCAAAATGCATTTCCTTCATGTATCATACTATTTTCGTGTTCAAAGTAGTCTTTGCTGGTGTAAAAATATCGTTCTGATTCGTTTGTGTAAAGTACTGTTGTTTATGTAAAGTGCTGAATGTTTGTGTAAAGTACTGTTTGCTTATGTAAACTACTGATTCTTTGGTCAAAATGCATTTCCATCATGTAAAATACTCTTTTCTTATACAAAGTTGTCTTTGTTAGTGTGAAAATATGGTTCTGATTCGTTTGTGTAAAGTGTTTGCTGTTTATTTAAAGTGCTGAATGTTTGTTAAATTACTGTTCGCTTATATAAACTATTGATTCTTTTGTCAAAATGCTTTTCCTTTATGTAAAATACATTTTTCTGGTTCAAAGTGGTCTTTGTTAGTGAAAAAACATCGTTCAGATTCTTTTATGTAAAGTGCTGATTGTTTATGTAAAGTGTTGAATGTTAGTGTAAAGTTCTGTTGGCTTATGTAAACTACTGATTCTTTAGTCAAAATGTTTTTTCTTTATGTAAAATATTCTTTTTTGGTTCAAAATTTTCTTTGTTAGTGTAAAAACATCGTTGTGATTCATTTGTGCAAAGTGCTGGCTGTTTATGAAAAGTGTTGAATGTTTGTGTAAAGTACTGTTGGCTTATGTAAACTACTGATTCTTTGGTCAAAATGCATTTCCTTCATGTAAAATACTCTTTTCTTGTTCAATGTGGTGTTTGCTTGTGTAAAACCATCGTTCTGATTCGTTTGTGTAAAGAGCTGGCTGTTTATGTAAAGTGCTGAATGTTTCAGTAAAGTACTGTTGGCTTGTTTAAACTACAGATTCTTTGGTCAAAATACTTTTCCTTTATGTAAAATACTCTTTTCTGGTTCAAAGTGGTCATTGCTATTGTAAAAATATAGTCCTGATTCGTTTATGTAAAGTACTGGTTGTTTATGCAAAGTTCTTAATGTTTGTGTAAAGTACTGTTGGCTTATGTAAACTACTGATTCTTTGGTCAAAATGCATTTCCTTCATGCAAAATACTCTTTTCTTGTTCAAAGTGGTCTTTGTTGGTGTAAAACCATCGTTCTGATTAGTTTGTGTAAAGTAATGGTTGTTCATGTAAAGTTCTTAATGTTTGTGTAAAGTACTGTTGGCTTATGTAAACTACTAATTCTTTGGTCAAAATGCTTTTTCTTTATGTAAATACTCATTTCTGGTTCAAAGTGGCCTTTGTTAGTGTAAAAATATCGTTCTGATTCGTTTGTGTAAAGTGCTGGCTGTTTATGAAAAGTGTTGAATTTTTGTGTAAAGTACTGTGGGCTTATGTAAACTACTGATTCTTTGGTCAAAATGTTTTTCCTTTGTGTAAAATACTCTTTTCTGGTTCAAAGTGGCCTTTGTTAGTGTAAAAATATCGTTCTGATTCGTTTGTGTAAAATACTGGCTGTTTATGAAAAATGTTCAATGGTTGTGTAAAGTACCGTTGACTTATGTAAACTACTGATTCTTAGGACAAAATGTTTTTTCTTTCTGTAAAATACTCTTTTCTGGTTCAAAGTGGTATTTGTTGGTGTAAAAACATTGTTCTGATTGGTTTGTGTAAAATACTAGTTGTTTGTGTAAGGTGCTGAATGTTAGTGTAAAGTACTGTTGGCTTATGTAAACTACTTATTGTTTCGTCAAAATGCATTTCCTTCATGTATCATACTATTTTCGTGTTCAAAGTAGTCTTTGCTGGTGTAAAAATATCGTTTTGATTCGTTTGTGTAAAGTACTGTTGTTTATGTAAAGTGCTGAATGTTTGTGTAAAGTACTGTTTGCTTATATAAACTACTGATTCTTTGGTCAAAATGCATTTCCATCATGTAAAATACTCTTTTCTTGTACAAAGTTGTCTTTGTTAGTGTGAAAATATGGTTCTGATTCGTTTGTGTAAAGTGTTTGCTGTTTATTTAAAGTGCTGAATGTTTGTTAAATTACTGTTCGCTTATATAAACTATTGATTCTTTTGTCAGAATACTTTTCCTTTATGTAAAATACATTTTTCTGGTTAAAAGTGGTCTTTGTTAGTGAAAAAACATCGTTCAGATTCTTTTATGTAAAGTGCTGATTGTTTATGTAAAGTGTTGAATGTTAGTGTAAAGTTCTGTTGGCTTATGTAAACTACTGATTCTTTGGTCAAAATGTTTTTTCTTTATGTAAAATATTCTTTTCTGGTTCAAAATTTTCTTTGTTAGTGTAAAAACATCGTTGTGATTCATTTGTGCAAAGTGCTGGCTGTTTATGAAAAGTGTTGAATGTTTGTGTAAAGTACTGTTGACTTATGTAAACTACTGATTCTTTGGTCAAAATGCATTTTCTTTATGTAAAATACTCTTTTCTTGTTCAATGTGGTGTTTGCTTGTGTAAAACCATCGTTCTGATTCGTTTGTGTAAAGAGCTGGCTGTTTATGTAAAGTGCTGAATGTTTCAGTAAAGTACTGTTGGCTTGTGTAAACTACTGATTCTTTGGTCAAAATACTTTTCCTTTATGTAAAATACTCTTTTCTGGTTCAAAGTGGTCTTTGCTATTGTAAAAATATAGTTCTGATTCGTTTATGTAAAGTACTGGTTGTTTATGCAAAGTTCTTAATGTTTGTGTAAAGTACTGTTGGCTTATGTAAACTACTGATTCTTTGGTCAAAATGCATTTCCTTCATGCAAAATACTCTTTTCTTGTTCAAAGTGGTCTTTGTTGGTGTAAAACCATCGTTCTGATTAGTTTGTGTAAAGTAATGGTTGTTCATGTAAAGTTCTTAATGTTTGTGTAAAGTACTGTTGGCTTATGTAAACTACTAATTCTTTGGTCAAAATGCTTTTTCTTTATGTGAAATACTCATTTCTGGTTCAAAGTGGCCTTTGTTAATGTAAAAATATCGTTCTGATTCGTTTGTGTAAAGTGCTGGCTGTTTATGAAAAGTGTTGAATTTTTTGTGTAAAGTACTGTTGTCTTATGGAAACTACTTATTCTTTGGTCAAAATGTTTTTCCTTTGTGTAAAATACTCTTTTCTGGCTCAAAGTGGTCTTTGTTAGTGTAAAAACATCGTTCGGATTCGTTTGTGTAAAGTACTGGTTGTTTATGTAAAGTGCTGAATATTTGTGTAAAGTACTGTTGGCTTATGTAAACTACTGATTCTTTGGTCAAAATGCATTTCCTTCATGCAAAATACTTTTTTCTTGTTCAAAGTGGTCTTTGCTGGTGTAAAACCATCGTTCTGATTCGTTTGTGTAAAGTAATGGTTGTTTATGTAAAGTTCTTAATGTTTGTGTAAAGTACTGTTGGCTTCTGTAAACTACTGATTCTTTGGTCAAAATGCTTTTCCTTTATGTAAAATACTCTTTTCTGGTTCAAAGTTGCCTTTGTTAGTGTAAAAATATCGTTCTGATTCGTTTGTGTAAAGTGCTGGCTGTTTATGAAAAGTGTTGAATTTTTTGTGTAAAGTACTGTTGTCTTATGTAAACTACTGATTCTTTGGTCAAAATGTTTTTCCTTTGTGTAAAATACTCTTTTCAGGCTCAAAGTGGTCTTTGTTAGTGTAAAAACATCGTTCGGATTCATTTGTGTAAAGTACTGGTTGTTTATGTAAAGTGCTGAATATTTGTGTAAAGTATTGTTGGCTTATGTAAACTACTGATTCTTTGGTCAAAATGCATTTCCTTCATGCAAAATACTCTTTTCTTGTTCAAAGTGGTCTTTGTTGGTGTAAAACCATCGTTCTGATTAGTTTGTGTAAAGTAATGGTTGTTCATGTAAAGTTCTTAATGTTTGTGTAAAGTACTGTTGGCTTATGTAAACTACTAATTCTTTGGTCAAAATGCTTTTTCTTTATGTAAATACTCATTTCTGGTTCAAAGTGGCCTTTGTTAGTGTAAAAATATCGTTCTGATTCGTTTGTGTAAAGTGCTGGCTGTTTATGAAAAGTGTTGAATTTTTGTGTAAAGTACTGTGGGCTTATGTAAACTACTGATTCTTTGGTCAAAATGTTTTTCCTTTGTGTAAAATACTCTTTTCTGGTTCAAAGTGGCCTTTGTTAGTGTAAAAATATCGTTCTGATTCGTTTGTGTAAAATACTGGCTGTTTATGAAAAATGTTCAATGGTTGTGTAAAGTACCGTTGACTTATGTAAACTACTGATTCTTAGGACAAAATGTTTTTTCTTTATGTAAAATACTCCTTTCTGGTTCAAAGTGGTATTTGTTGGTGTAAAAACATTGTTCTGATTGGTTTGTGTAAAATACTAGTTGTTTGTGTAAGGTGCTGAATGTTAGTGTAAAGTACTGTTGGCTTATGTAAACTACTTATTGTTTCGTCAAAATGCATTTCCTTCATGTATCATACTATTTTCGTGTTCAAAGTAGTCTTTGCTGGTGTAAAAATATCGTTCTGATTCGTTTGTGTAAAGTACTGTTGTTTATGTAAAGTGCTGAATGTTTGTGTAAAGTACTGTTGGCTTCTGTAAACTACTGATTCTTTGGTCAAAATGCTTTTCCTTTATGTAAAATACTCTTTTCTGGTTCAAAGTGGCCTTTGTTAGTGTAAAAATATCGTTCTGATTCGTTTGTGTAAAGTGCTGGCTGTTTATGAAAAGTGTTGAATTTTTGTGTAAAGTACTGTTGGCTTATGTAAACTACTGATTCTTTGGTCAAAATGTTTTTCCTTTGTGTAAAATACTCTCTTCTAGCTCAAAGTGGTCTTTGTTACTGTAACAACATCGTTCTGATTCGTTTATGTAAAGTATTGGTTGTTTATGCAAAGTTCTTAATGTTTGTCAAAAGTACTGTTGGCTTATGTAAACTACAGATTCTTTGGTCAAAATGTTTTTCCTTTATGTAAAATACTCTTTTCTGGTTCAAAGTGGCCTTTGTTAGTGTAAAAATATCGTTCTGATTCGTTTGTGTAAAATGATGGCTGTTTATGAAAAATGTTCAATGGTTGTGTAAAGTACCGTTGACTTATGTAAACTACTGATTCTTAGGACAAAATGTTTTTTCTTTATGTAAAATACTCTTTTCTGGTTCAAAGTGGTCTTTGTTGGTGTAAAAACATTGTTCTGATTGGTTTGTGTAAAATACTAGTTGTTTGTGTAAGGTGCTGAATGTTAGTGTAATGTACTGTTGGCTTATGTAAACTACTTATTGTTTGGTCAAAATGCATTTCCTTCATGTATCATACTATTTTCGTGTTCAAAGTAGTCTTTGTTGGTGTAAAAATATCGTTCTGATTCGTTTGTGTAAAGTACTGTTGTTTATGTAAAGTGATGAATGTTTGTGTAAAGTACTGTTTGCTTATGTAAACTACTGATTCTTTGGTCAAAATGCATTTCCATCATGTAAAATACTCTTTTCTTGTACAAAGTTGTCTTTGTTAGTGTGAAAATATGGTTCTGATTCGTTTGTGTAAAGTGTTGGCTGTTTATTTAAAGTGCTGAATGTTTGTTAAATTACTGTTCGCTTATATAAACTATTGATTCTTTTGTAAAAATGCTTTTCCTTTATGTAAAATACATTTTTCTGGTTCAAAGTGGTCTTTGTTAGTGAAAAAACATCATTCAGATTCTTTTATGTAAAGTGCTGATTGTTTATGTAAAGTGTTGAATGTTAGTGTAAAGTTCTGTTGGCTTATGTAAACTACTGATTCTTTTTTCAAAATGTTTTTTCTTTATGTTAAATATTCTTTTCTGGTTCAAAATTTTCTTTGTTAGTGTAAAAACATCGTTGTGATTCATTTGTGCAAAGTGCTGGCTGTTTATGAAAAGTGCTGAATGTTTGTGTAAAGTATTGTTGGCTTATGTAAACAACTGATTCTTTGGTCAAAATGCATTTCCTTCATGTAAAATACTCTTTTCTTGTTCAATGTGGTGTTTGCTTGTGTAAAACCATCGTTCTGATTCGTTTGTGTAAAGAGCTGGCTGTTTATGTAAAATGCTGAATGTTTCAGTAAAGTACTGTTGGCTTGTGTAAACTACTGATTCTTTGGTCAAAATACTTTTCCTTTATGTAAAATACTCTTTTCTGGTTCAAAGTGGTCTTTGCTATTGTAAAAATATAGTTCTGATTCGTTTATGTAAAGTACAGGTTGTTTATGCAAAGTTCTTAATGTTTGTGTAAAGTACTGTTGGCTTATGTAAACTACTGATTCTTTGGTCAAAATGCATTTCCTTCATGCAAAATACTCTTTTCTTGTTCAAAGTGGTCTTTGTTGGTGTAAAACCATCGTTCTGAATGTTTGTGTAAAGTAATGGTTGTTCATGTAAAGTTCTTAATGTTTGTGTAAAGTACTGTTGGCTTATGTAAACTACTAATTCTTTGGTCAAAATGCTTTTTCTTTATGTGAAATACTCATTTCTGGTTCAAAGTGGCCTTTGTTAGTGTAAAAATATCGTTCTGATTCGTTTGTGTAAAGTGCTGGCTGTTTATGAAAAGTGTTGAATTTTTGTGTAAAGTACTGTTGTCTTATGTAAACTACTGATTCTTTGGTCAAAATGTTTTTCCTTCGTGTAAAATACTATTTTCTTGTTCAAAAGTGGTCTTTGCTGGTGTAAAAACATCGTTCTGATTCGTTTGCGTAAAGTGATGGTTGTTTACATAAAGTGCTGAATTTTTGTGTAAAGTAAAGTTGGCTTGTGTAAACTACAGATTCTTTAGTCAAAATACTTTTCTGTTATGTAAATACTCTTTTCTTGTTCAAAGTGCTAATTTGTCGGTGTAAAAATATCGTTCTAATTCGTTTGAGTAATGTGCTAGCTATTTATGTAAAGTGCTAAAATTTTGTGTAAAGTACTGTTGACTTATGTAAACTACGGATTCTTTGGTCAAAATGCTTTTCCTTTATGTAAAATACCCTTTTCTTGTTCAAAGTGGTCTTTGCTGGTGTAAAAACATTGTTCTGATTCGTTTGTGTAAAGTGCTGGCTGTTCATGTAAAGTGCTGAATGTTTGTGTAACGTACTGTTGTCTTGTGTAAACTACTGTTTTTTTGGTCAAAATACTTTTCCTTTATGTAAAATACTCTTTTCTTATTCAAAGTTGTCTTTGTTAGTTAGAAAACATCGTTCTGATGCATTTGTGTAAAGTGCCAGCTGCTTATGTAAAGTGCTGAATGTTTGTGTAAAGTACTATTGACTTATGTAAACTACTGATTCTTTGGTCAAAATGCTTTTTTTTTATGTAAAATACTCTTTTCTGGTTCAAAGTGGCCTTTGTTAGTGTAAAAATATCGTTCTGATTCGTTTGTGTAAAATGCTGGCTGTTTATGAAAAATGTTGAATGGTTGTGTAAAGTATCGTTCACTTATGTAAACTACTGATTCTTTGGACAAAATGTTTTTTCTTTATGTAAAATACTCTTTTCTGGTTCAAAGTTGTCTTTGTTAGTGTAAAAACATTGTTCTGATTCGTTTGTGTAAAGTACTGGTTGTTTTTGTAAAGTGCTGAATGTTTGTGTAAAGTACTGTTGGCTTATGTAAACTACTTATTGTTTCGTCAAAATGCATTTCCTTCATGTATAATACTATTTTCGTGTTCAAAGTGGTCTTTGCTGGTGTAAAAACATCGTTCTGATTCGTTTGTGTAAAGTGATGGCTGTTTATGTAAAGTGCTGAATGTTTGTGTAAAGTAAAGTTGGCTTGCGTAAACTACTGATTCTTTTGTCAAAATACTTTTCCATTATGTAAATACTCTTTTCTTGTTCAAAGTGCTCATTGTTAATGTAAAAACATTGTTCTAATTCGTTTGTGTAAAGTGCTAGCTGTTTATGTAAAGTGCTGAAAGTTTGTGTAAAGTACTGTTGGCTTATGTAAACTACTGATTCTTTGTTCAAAATGCTTTCCCTTTATATAAAATACTCTTTTCTTGTTCAAAGTGGTCTTTGTTAGTGTAAAAATATCCTTCTGATTCGTTTGTGAAAAGTGCTGACCTTTTATGTAAAGTGCTGAATATTTGTTAAAGTACTGTTGGCTAATGTAAACTACTGATTCTTTGGTCAAAATGCTTCTCCTATATGTAAAATACTCTTTTCTGGTTTAAAGTGCCTTTGTTAGTGTAAAAATATCATTCTGATTCGTTTGTGTAAAATGCTGGCTGTTTATGAAAAAAAAATGTCGAATGGTTGTGTAAAGTACCGTTGACTTATGTAAACTACTGATTCTTTGGACAAAATGTTTTTTCTTTACGTAAAATACTCTTTTCTGGTTCAAAGTAGTCTTTGTTAGTGTAAAAACATTGTTCTGATTCGTTTGTGTAATGTACTGGTTGTTTATGTAAAGTGCTGAATGTTTGTGAAAAGTACTGTTGGCTTATGTAAACTACTTATTGTTTGGTCAAAATGCATTTCCTTCTTCTAAAATACTATTTTCTTGTTCAAAAGTGGTCTTTGCTGGTGTAAAAACATTGTTCTGATTCGTTTGTGAAAAGGGATGGCTGTTTATGTAAAATGCTGAATGTTTGTGTAAAGTAAAGTTGGCTTGTGTAAACTACAGATTCTTTAGTCAAAATACTTTTCTGTATTGTTAATACTATTTTCTTGTTCAAAGTGCTAATTTGTCAGTCTAGAAAAATTGTTCTAATTCGTTTGAGTAATGTGCTAGCTGTTTATGTAAAGTGCTGAAAGTTTATGTAAAGTACTGTTGACTTATGTAGACTACTAATTCTTTGGTCAAAATACGTTTCCTACATGTAAAATACTCTTTTCTGGTTTAAAGTGCCTTTGTTAGTGTAAAAATATCGTTCTGATTCGTTTGTGTAAAGTGTTGGCTGTTTATGAAAAGTGTTGAATGGTTGTGTAAAGTACCGTTGACTGATGTAAACTACTGATTCTTTGGACAAAATGTTTTTCCTTTATGTAAATAAAATACTCTTTCTGGTTCAAAGTGGTCTTTGTTAGTGTAAAAACATTGTTCTGATTCGTTTGTGTAAAGTACTGGTTGTTTATGTAAAACGCTGATTATTTGTGCAAAGTATTGTTGGCTTATGTAAACTGCTTATTGTTTGGTCAAAATGCATTTCCTTCCTGTAAAATACTATTTTCTTGTTCAAAAGTGGTCTTTGCTGATGTAAAAACATCGTTCTGATTCGTTTGCGTAAAGTGATGGTTGTTTATGTAAAGTGCTGAATGTTTGTGTAAAGTAAAGTTGGCTTGTGTAAACTACAGATTCTTTAGTCAAAATACTTTTCTATTATGTAAATACTCTTTTCTTGTTCAAGGTGCTCTTTGTCAGTGTAAAAAATTCGTTCTAATTCGTTTGAGTAAAGTGCTAGCTGTTTATGTAAAGTGCTGAAAGTTTGTGTAAAGTACTGTTGGCTTATGTAAACTACTGATTCTTTGGTCAAAATGCTTTTCCTTTATGTAAAATACCCTTTTCTTGTTCAAAGTGGTCTTTGATGGTGTAAAAACATTATTCTGATTCGTTTGTGTAAAGTGCTGGCTGTTTATGTAAAGTGCTGAATGTTTGGGTAAAGTAAAGTTGGCTTGTGTAAACTACTGATTCTTTGGTCAAAATACTTTTCCTTTATGTAAAATACTCTTTTCTTATTCAAAGTTGTCTTTGTTAGTTAGAAAACATCGTTCTGATGCATTTGTGTAAAGTGCCAGCTGCTTATGTAAAGTGCTGAATGTTTGTGTAAAGTACTATTGACTTATGTAAACTACTGATTCTTTGGTCAAAATGCTTTTTTTTATGTAAAATACTCTTTTCTGGTTCAAAGTGGCCTTTGTTAGTGTAAAAATATCGTTCTGATTCGTTTGTGTAAAATGCTGGCTGTTTATGAAAAATGTTGAATGGTTGTGTAAAGTACCGTTCCCTTATGTAAACTACTGATTCTTTGGACAAAATGTTTTTTCTTTATGTAAAATACTCTTTTCTGGTTCAAAGTGGTCTTTGTTAGTGTAAAAACATTGTTCTGATTCGTTTGTGTAAAGTACTGGTTGTTTATGTAAAGTGCTGAATGTTTGTGTAAAGTACTGTTGGCCTATGTAAACTACTTATTGTTTCGTCAAAATGCATTTCCTTCATGTATAATACTATTTTCTTGTTCAAAGTGGTCTTTGCTGGTGTAAAAACATCGTTCTGATTCGTTTGTGTAAAGTGATGGCTGTTTATGTAAAGTGCTGAATGTTTGTGTAAAGTAAAGTTGGCTTGTGTAAACTACTGATTCTTTGGTCAAAATACTTTTCCATTTTGTAAATACTCTTTTCTTGTTCAAAGTGCTCATTGTTAATGTAAAAAAATCGTTCTAATTCGTTTGTGTAAAGTGCTAGCTGTTTATGTAAAGTGCTGAAAGTTTGTGTAAAGTACTGTTGGCTTATGTAAACTACTGATTCTTTGTTCAAAATGCTTTTCCTTTATATAAAATACTCTTTTCTTGTTCAAAGTGGTCTTTGTTAGTGTAAAAATATCCTTCTGATTCGTTTGTGAAAAGTGCTGACCTTTTATGCAAAGTGCTGAATATTTGTTAAAGTACTGTTGGCTTATGTAAACTACTGATTCTTTGCTCAAAATGCTTTTCCTATATGTAAAATACTCTTTTCTGGTTTAAAGTGCGTTTGTTAGTGTAAAAATATCGTTATGATTCGTTTGTGTAAAATGCTGGCTGTTTATGAAAAAAAATGTCGAATGGTTGTGTAAAGTACCGTTGACTTATGGAAACTACTGATTCTTTGGACAAAATGTTTTTTCTTTATGTTAAATACTCTTTTATGGTTCAAAGTGGTATTTGTTAGTGTAAATACATTGTTCTGATTCGTTTGTGTAATGTACTGGTTGTTTTTGTAAAGTGCTGAATGTTTGTGAAAAGTACTGTTGGCTTATGTAAACTACTTATTGTTTGGTCAAAATGCATTTCCTTCTTCTAAAATACTATTTTCTTGTTCAAAAATGGTCTTTGCTGGTGTAAAAACATTGTTCTGATTCGTTTGTGTAAAGTGATGGCAGTTTATGTAAAGTGCTGAATGTTTGTGTAAAGTAAAGTTGGCTTGTGTAAACTACAGATTCTTTAGTCAAAATACTTTTCTGTTATGTTAATACTATTTTCTTGTTCAAAGTGCTAATTTGTCAGTGTAAAAAAATCGTTCTAATTCGTTTGAGTAAAGTGCTAGCTGTTTATGTAAAGTGCTGAAAGTTTGTGTAAAGTACTGTTGACTTATGTAAACTACTGATTCTTTGGTCAAAATGCTTTTCCTTTATGTAAAATACTCTTTTCTTGTTCAAAGTGGTCTTTGCTGGTGTAAAAACATTGTTCTGATTCGTTTGTGTAAAGTGCTGGCTGTTTATGTAAAGTGCTGAATGTTTGTGTAACGTACTGTTGTCTTGTGTAAACTACTGATTTTTTGGTCAAAATACTTTTCCTTTATGTAAAATACTCTTTTCTTATTCAAAGTTGTCTTTGTTAGTTTGAAAACATCGTTCTGATTCATTTGTGTAAAGTGCTAGCTATTTGTGTAAAGTGCTAGCTATTTATGTAAAGTGCTGAATGTTTGTGTAAAGTACTATTGACTTATGTAAACTACTGATTATTTGGTCAAAATGCTTTTTTTATGTAAAATACTCTTTTCTAGTTCAAAGTGGTATTTGTTATTGTAAAAATATAGTTCTTATTTGTTTGGGTGAAGTGCTGGCTGTTTATGTAAAGTGCTGAATGTTTGTTAAATTACTGTTTGCTTTTATAAACTATTGATTTTTTTGTCAAAATGCTTTTCCTTTATTTAAAATACTCTATTCTGGTCCAAAGTCGTCTTTGTTAGTGTAAAAACATTGTTCTGATTCGTTTGTGTAAAGTACTGGTTCTTTATGTAAAGTGCTGAAAGCTTGTGTAAAATACAGTTGGCTTATGTAAACTTCTGATTCTTTTGTCAAAATGCTTTTCCTTTATGTAAAATACTCTTTTCTGGTTCAAAGTTGCCTTTGTTAGTGTAAAAATATCGTTCTGATTCGTTTGTGTAAAGGGCTGGCTGTTGATGAAAAGTGTTGAATGTTTGTGTAATGTACTATTGGCTTATCTAAACTACTGATTCTTTGGTCAAAATGTTTTTCCTGTGTGTAAAATACTCTTTTCTGGCTCAAAGTGATCTTTGTTAGTGTAAAAACATCGTTCTGATTCGTTTGTGTATAGTATTGGTTATTTATGTACAGTGCATAATGTTTGTGTAAAGTACAATTGGCTTATGTAAACTACTGATTCTTTTGTCAAAATGCTTTTCCTTTATGTAAAATACTCTTTTCTGGTTCAAAGTGGCTTTTGTTAGTGTAAAAATATTGTTCTGATTCGTTTGTGTAAAGTGCTGGCTTTTTATGAAAAGTGTTGAATGTTTGTGTAAAGTACTGTGGGCTTATATAAACTACTGATTCTTTGGTCAAAATATTTTTCCTATGTGTAAAATACTCTTTTCTGGCTCAAAGTGGTCTTTGTTAGTGTAAAAACATCGTTCTGATTCGTTTGTGTAAAGTTCTTAATGTTTGTATAAAGTACTGTTGGTTTATGTAAACTACTGATTCTTTGGTCAGAATGCTTTTCCTTTATTAAAAATACTCTTTTCTTATTCAAAGTGGTCTTTGTTAGTGTAAAAATATTATTCTGATTCGTTTGTGAAAGTTCTGGCCTTTTATGTAAAGTGCTGAATGTTTGTTAAATTACTATTGGCTTATGTAGACTACTAATTCTTTGGTCAAAATACGTTTCCTACATGTAAAATACTCTTTTCTGGTTTAAAGTGCCTTTGTTAGTGTAAAAATATCGTTCTGATTCGTTTGTGTAAAGTGTTGTCTGTTTATGAAAAGTGTTGAATGGTTGTGTAAAGTACCTTTGACTGATGTAAACTACGGATTCTTTGGACAAAATGTTTTTCCTTTATGTAAATAAAATACTCTTTTCTGGTTCAAAGTGGTCTTTGTTAGTGTAAAAACATTGTTCTGATTCGTTTGTGTAAAGTACTGGTTGTTTATGTAAAACGCTGATTATTTGTGCAAAGTATTGTTGGCTTATGTAAACTACTTATTGTTTGGTCAAAATGCATTTCCTTCCTGTAAAATACTATTTTCTTGTTCAAAAGTGGTCTTTGCTGATGTAAAAACATCGTTCTGATTCGTTTGTGTAAAGTGATGGTTGTTTATGTAAAGTGCTGAATGTTTGTGTAAAGTAAAGTTGGCTTGTGTAAACTACAGATTCTTTAGTCAAAATACTTTTCTATTATGTAAATACTCTTTTCTTGTTCAAGGTGCTCTTTGTCAGTGTAAAAAAATGGTTCTAATTCGTTTGAGTAAAGTGCTAGCTATTTATGTAAAGTGCTGAAAGTTTGTGTAAAGTACTGTTGGCTTTATGTAAACTACTGATTCTTTGGTCAAAATGCTTTTCCTTTATGTAAAATACTCTTTTCTTGTTCAAAGTGGTCTTTGCTGGTGTAAAAACATTGTTCTGATTCGTTTGTGTAAAGTGCTGGCTGTTTATGTAAAGTGCTGAATGTTTGTGTAACGTACTGTCGTTTTGTGTAAACTACAGATTTTTTTGTCAAAATACTTTTCCTTTATGTAAAATACTCTTTTCTTGTTCAAAGTGGCCTTTGTTAGTGTAAAAATATCGTTCTGATTTATTTGTGTAAAGTGCTGGCTCTTTATGAAAAGTGTTGAATGTTTGTGTAAAGTACTGTTGGCTTATGTAAACTTCTGATTCTTTGGACAAAATATTTTTCCTTTATGTAAAATACTCTTTTCCGGTTCCAAGTGGTCTTTGATAGTGTAAAAACATTGTTCTGATTCGTTCGTGTAAAGTACTGGTTATTTATGTTAAATACTGAATATTTGTGTAAATCACTGTTGGCTTATGTAAACTACTTATTGTTTGGTCAAAATGCATTTCCTTCATTAAAATACTATTTTCTTGTTCAAAAGTGGTCTTTGCTAGTGTAAAAACATCGTTCTGATTCGTTTGTGTAAAGTGATGGCTGTTTATGTAAAGTGTTGAATGTTTGTGTAAAGTAAAGTTGGCTTGTGTAAACTACTGATTCTTTGGTCAAAATACTTTTCTGTTATGTAAATACTCTTTTCTTGTTCAAAGTGCTCTTTGTTAGTGTAAAAAAATCGTTCTAATTCGTTTGAGTAAAGTGCTTGCTGTTTATGAAAAGTGCTGAAAGTTTGTGTAAAGTACTGTTGGCTTATGTAAACTTCTGATTCTTTGGACAAAACGGTTTTCCTTTATGTAAAATACTCTTTTCTGGTTCAAAGTAGTCTTTGATAGTGTAAAAACATTGTTCTGATTCGTTTGTGTAAAGTACTGGTTGTTTATGTAAAATGCTGAATGTTTGTGTAAAGTACTGTTGGCTTATGTAAACTACTTATTGTTTGGTCAAAATGCATTTCCTTCATTAAAATACTATTTTCTTGTTCAAAAGTGGTCTTTGCTAGTGTAAAAACATCGTTCTGATTCGTTTGTGTAAAGCGATGGCTGTTTATGTAAAGTGCTGAATGTTTGTGTAAAGTAAAGTTGGCTTGTGTAAACTACTGATTCTTTGGTCAAAATACTTTTCTGTTATGTAAATACTCTTTTCTTGTTCAAAGTGCTATTAGTTAGTGTAAAAAAATCGTTCTAATTCGTTTGAGTAAAGTGCTAGCTGTTTATGTAAAGTGCTGAAAGTTTGTGTAAAGTACTGTTGGCTTATGTAAACTACTGATTCTTTGGTCAAAATGCTTTTCCTTTATGTAAAATACTATTTTCTTGTTCAAAGTGGTATTTGTTAGTGTAAAAATATCGTTCTTATTCGTTTGTGTAAAGAGCTGGCTGTTTCTGTAAAGTGCTGAATGTTTGTTAAATTACAGTTTTCTTATGTAAACTACTGATTCTTTGGTCAAAATGTTTTTCCTTCTTGAAAAATACTCTTTTCTTGTTCAAAGTGGTCGTTGCTGGTGTAAAAACACTGTTCTGATTCGTTTGTTTAAAGTGCTGGCTGTTTACGTAAATTGCTGAATGTTTGTGTAAAGTACTATTATCTTGTGTAAACTACTGATTCTTTGGTCAAAATACTTTTCCTTCATGTAAAATACTCTTTTCTTATTCAAAGTTGTCTTTGTTAGTTTAAAAACATCGTTCTGATTCACTTGTGTGCTAGCTGTTTATGAAAAGTGCTGAATATTTGAGTAAAGTACTGTTGGCTTATGTAAACTACTGACTCTTTGGTAAAAATGCTTTTTGTTTATGTAAAATACTCTTTTCTGGTTCAAAGTAGTCTTTGTTATTGTAAAAATATAGTTCTGATTTGTTTGTGTAAAGTGCTGGCTATTTATGTGAAGTGCTGAATGTTTGTTAATTTCCTGTTGTCTTATATAAACTATGGATTCTTTTGTCAAAATGCTTTTCCTTTATGTAAAATACTCTTTTCTGGTTCAAAGTGGTCATTGTTAGTGTAAAAACATCATACTGATTCGTTTATATAAAGTGCTAGTCATTTATGTAAAGTGTTGAATGTTAGTGTAAAGTTCTGTTGGCTTATGTAAACTACTGATTCTTTGGTCAAAATGTTTTTTCTTTATGTAAAATACTCTTTTCTGGTTCATAGTGTCATTTGTTAGTCTAAAAATATCGTTATGATTCGTTTGTGCAAAGTGCTGGCTGTTTATGAATAGTGTTGAATGATTGTGTAAAGTACTGTTGGCTTATGCAAACTACTGATTCATTGGTCAAAATGTTTTTCCTATGTGTAAAATACTCTTTTCTGGCTCAAAGTGGTCTTGGTTAGTGTAAAAACATCGTTCTGATTCGTTTCTGTAAAGTACTGGTTGTTTATGTAAAGTTCTTAATGTTTGTGTAAAGTACTGTTGGCTTATGTAAACTACTGATTCTTTGGTCAGAATGCTTTTCCTTTATGTAAAATACTCTATTCTTGTTCAAAGTGGTCTTTGTTAGTGTAAAAATATTATTCCGATTCGTTTGTGAAAAGTTTTGGCCTTTTATGTAAAGTGTTGAATGTTTGTTAAAGTACTGTTGGCTTATGTAAACTACTGATTCTTTGGTCAAAATATTTTTCCTATGTGTAAAATACTCTTTTCTGGCTCAAAGTGGTCTTTGTTAGTGTAAAAACATCGTTCTGATTCGTTTGTGTAAAGTACTGGTTGTTCATGTAAAGTTCTTAATGTTTGTGTAAAGTACTGTTGGTTTATGTAAACTACTGATTCTTTGGTCAGAATGCTTTTCCTTTATGTAAAATACTCTTTTCTTGTTCAAAGTGGTCTTTATTAGTGTAAAAATATTATTCTGATTCGTTTGTGAAAAGTTCTGGCCTTTTCTGTAAAGTGTTGAATGTTTGTTAAAGTACTGTTGGCTTATGTGAACTACTGATTCTTTGGTCAAAATAAGTTTCCTATATGTAAAATACTCTTTTCTGGTTTAAAGTGCCTTTGTTAGTGTAAAAATATCGTTCTGATTCGTTTGTGTAAAGTGCTGGCTGTTTATGAAAAGTGTTGAATGGTTGTGTAAAGTACCGTTGACTGATGTAAACTATTGAATCTTTGGACAAAATGTTTTTCCTTTATGTAAATAAAATACTCTTTTCTGGTTCAAAGTGGTCTTTGTTAGTGTAAAAACATTGTTCTGATTCGTTTGTGTAAAGTACTGGTTGTTTATGTAAAACGCTGATTGTTTGTGCAAAGTACTGTTGGCTTATGTAAACTACTTATTGTTTGGTCAAAATGCATTTCCTTCCTGTAAAATACTATTTTCTTGTTCAAAAGTGGTGTTTGCTGATGTAAAAACATCGTTTTGATTCGTTTGTGTAAAGTGATGGCTGTTTATGTAAAGTGCTGAATGTTTGTGTAAAGTAAAGTTGGCTTGTGTAAACTACAGATTCTTTAGTCAAAATACTTTTCTATTATGTAAATACTCTTTTCTTGTTCAAGGTGCTCTTTGTCAGTGTAAAAAAATCGTTCTAATTCGTTTGAGTAAAGTGCTAGCTGTTTATGTAAAGTGCTGAAAGTTTGTGTAAAGTACTGTTGGCTTATGTAAACTACTGATTCTTTGGTCAAAATGCTTTTCCTTTATGTAAAATACTCTTTTCTTGTACAAAGTGGTCTTTGCTGGTGTAAAAACATTGTTCTGATTCGTTTGTGTAAAATGCTGGCTGTTTATGTAAAGTGCTCAATGTTTGTGTAACGTACTGTCATTTTGTGTAAACTACAGATTTTTTTGTCAAAATACTTTTCCTTTATGTAAAATACTCTTTTCTTGTTCAAAGTGGCCTTTGTTAGTGTAAAAATATCGTTCTGATTTGTTTGCGTAAATTGCTGGCTCTTTATGAAAAGTGCTGAAAGTTTGTGTAAAGTACTGTTGGCTTATGCAAACTTCTGATTCTTTGGACAAAATGATTTTCCTTTATGTAAAATACTCTTTTCTGGTTCAAAGTAGTCTTTGATAGTGTAAAAACATTGTTCTGATTCGTTTGTGTAAAGTACTGGTTGTTTATGTAAAATGCTGAATGTTTGTATAAAGTACTGTTGGCTTATGTAAACTACTTATTGTTTGGTCAAAATGTATTTCCTTCATTAAAATACTATGTTCTTGTTCATAAGTGGACTTTGCTAGTGTAAAAACATCGTTCTGATTCGTTTGTGTAAAGCGATGGCTGTTTATGTAAAGTGCTGAATGTTTGTGTAAAGTAAAGTTGGTTTGTGTAAACAACTGATTCTTTGCTCAAAATACTTTTCTGTTATGTAAATACTCTTTTCTTGTTCAAAATTCTCTTTGTTAGTATAAAAAAATCGTTCTAATTCGTTTGGGTAAAGTGGTAGCTGTTTATGTAAAGTGCTGAAAGTTTGTGTAAAGTACTGTTGGCTTATGTAAACTACTGATTCTTTGGTCAAAATGCTTTTCCTTTATGTAAAATACTGTTTTCTTGTTCAAAGTGGTATTTGTTAGTGTAAAAATATCGTTCTGATTCATTTGTGTAAAGAGCTGGCTGTTTCGGTAAAGTGCTGAATGTTTGTTAAATTACAGTTTCCTTATGTAAACTACTGATTCTTTGGTCAAAATGTTTTTCCTTCTTGAAAAATACTCTTTTCTTGTTCAAAGTCGTCTTTGCTGGTGTAAAAACACTGTTCTGATTCGTTTGTTTAAAGTGCTGGCTGTTTACGCAAAGTGCTGAATGTTTGTGTAAAGTACTATTGTCTTGTGTAAACTACTGATTCTTTGGTCAAAATACTTTTCCTTTATGTAAAATACTATTTTCTTATTCAAAGTTGTCTTTGTTAGTTTAAAAACATCGTTCTGATTCACTTGTGTGCTAGCTGTTTATGAAGAGTGCTGAATATTTGAGTAAAGTACTGTTGGCTTATGTAAACTACTGACTCTTTGGTAAAAATGCTTTTTGTTTATGTAAAATACTCTTTTCTGGTTCAAAGTGGTCTTTGTTATTTTATTGTTCTGATTTGTTTGTGTAAAGTGCTGGCTATTTATGTAAAGTGCTGAATGTTTGTTAATTTACTATTGGCTTATATAAACTATTGATTCTTTTGTCAAAATGCTTTTCCTTTATGTAAAATACTCTTTTCTGGTTCAAAGTGGCCTTTGTTAGTGTAAAAACATCATACTGATTCGTTTGTGCAAAGTGCTGGCTGTTTATGAATAGTGTTGAATGATTGTGTAAAGTACTGTTGTTTATGCAAATTACTGATTCTTTGGTCAAAATGTTTTTCCTATGTGTAAAATACTTTTTTTCTGGCTCAAAGTGGTCTTTGTTAGTGTAAAAATATTATTCTGATTCGTTTGTGAAAAGTTCTGGCCTTTTCTGTAAAGTGCTGAATGTTTGTTAAAGTACTGTTGGCTTGTGTAAACTACTGATTCTTTGGTCAAAATACTTTTCCTTTATGTAAAATACTATTTTCTTATTCAAAGTTGTCTTTGTTAGTTTAAAAACATCGTTCTGATTCACTTGTGTGCTAGCTGTTTATGAAAAGTGCTGAATATTTGAGTAAAGTACTGTTGGCTTATGTAAACTACTGACTCTTTGGTAAAAATACTTTTTGTTTATGTAAAATACTCTTTTCTGGTTCAAAGTGGTCTTTGTTAGTGTAAAAACAATGTTCTGATTCGTTTGTGTAAAGTACTGGTTGTTTATGTAAAACGCTGATTGTTTGTATAAAGTACTGTTGGCTTGTGTAAACTTCTTATTGTTTGGTCAAAATGCATTTCCTTCATGTAAAATACTATTTTCTTGTTCAAAAGTGGTCTTTGCTGATGTAAAAACTGTTGGTGTATATGCCCTAATGAGGGCTATTTATGTAAATAAACTTTGAGGGTTATTTATGTAAATAAGACATTTGTCGTTTGATTGATTATTTATCTGATGAGTTAATTTCATGAAATTATATTTTTGTGCATATTGAATTTTATGAAATCGATCCGCCAAAAGAAACACTCCATGGACTGTTAGATCATGAGTGATTCTTTTGAGTAGTACTCGTACGAGGATCCTTAAACCAGAAATCACTGCATAGTCTTAGGTGAATTAGAGTGTGCTTTGACATATGCCTAACGGGACCGTAACAGGTTGCCAAGTACGGGTATGATTGGGTACACTATGAGTCACGCTAAGGTATGTAGGTGAAGTGATGGGACTACAAGTCTCTCTTAAATGAGAGATGATATCTTGGCCACTTGATAGTGAACTGAGAAGTGCATGGTCGTGCCCAAGAAATGATAAGGGTTATCATTTGCTTGATTAAGTTCAGTGTCACTAAGAGATCAAGTAAAACGTTTAGCTATATAAGGATGATTGGTTCCATGCCTTATGCTAAACTGGATATCAGTGTAGAGGACATTACGTAGTATACTCGGAAGGTTGTGTTGAATCACCATTCGACCCTCCGTTCTGAATTGTGTAGTCATTATGTCTTGCTAGAGACCACTAATGATTTATGGATTAATTAATGAGATTAATTTATTCATTGTCAATTTGGAATGGACCTACAGGATCGCACATAAGTGAGTTCGATGATTCAGAATTAATTAAATTGCCTGTTCTAAGTATAAGAGTTATACTTAAATAGATAATATTTAATTAAATGGTTTAATTAAATATTATTGAAGAGTTTTATGGTATTAATTAAAAGTTAATTAATTACCTGGGAAGAATTGAGTTGAGCTGATAAATCAAGGGACCTAATTGTGAATTAAGGTTCTTGACCCATCAGCCTGATCCATGGATCAATGGGTTGATCCATGGTGTTGGTTAAACCCAACGCAGTAAATAAATAAATAATTATTATTATTAATTATTAATTAAAAACAGATACTTCTCAAATCTGAGAAGTATCTGGAGTCTGTTAAAAACGTTTTAACAGACTCATTTTTAAATATACTTTCTGAAAACTTTTTTTGGTAGAAAAGAAAAACAATCTATCAGACTTCAAGGGACACGTTCTTCCAGAAAATTATTCTTCCCACAGAGAAAAAGGTTTTCTCTAAAACAGGCAAATTTTGGGGCTAGCACCGGTTCTGAGAGAACTCCAGTGCAAGAACGTATAGACAATTCGCTTGAATTGTTCTGTGGTGGTGAACGCAATCTTCCCAAAGGATCCAGGCGGCTGCACAACCGATTACGCGTCGAGGGTAAGACCCGAATCCTTTAGCGTTTAGGAATTCCGCCATTTAATTTAGAATTAAATGCCTAAACGCAATTCAACAGTGGTATCAGAGCGAGGTTAATTGTTTTTTAATTAAAAATGTTTTAATTAAAAATTGGGTATTAAGTTTTTTTTTCTTGAAAAACAGTTTTAAAAAAAAAAAAATGTTGCTGGGTTAGGTCGCCGGATTCTGGGAAATCTTCGCCGGAAAATTTTCCGGCCGGCCGGAAGTTCGCCGGAAAAACGCAAAGTGTTTAAGAACTAGTTTTTGGCCTGAATTTTTTTGTGGGTTTTGTTCTTTTCTTCATGAGGAACCATTTCGTGTTGATTTGGGGTGTCAAAAACGTTTTGATTGCGAAATTTTGGAACCGATTTATTCTTTGCGTTTGTCGAAAATGAAGTTTCTGGGTTTTAGAAAAAAAATCACCGGAAATGTTCCGAATGATTTTCTTTGTCTGAATTGGTTCAATATTTTTTGCTGGTTGTTGTTGCTGTTGTTTTTTTTCCCCCCGCAGGTTTTGAAAGCCGGCTGCTTCGTCGATGCCGGGGATATGTTCCTCGCGCTGACGGAGTTTCCGAAGTCCGGTCGCGAGTTTTTCCTTCGTCGTTCGATGAGTCGCCAAGGTCGACTTCGATTCGATCGGGGTCAGACCGGGGCGAAGAGGCGACGTCCGGCGCTGTGAGCAGCGCCGGAATAGGCGAATTGTTCGCCGGAAAAACCAGGGCGACGCCGGCAGCAAATCGGGGAAGAAGAAAGGAGGCGGCGGGGGCTGGTGCCCTAATTGGGCTGAAATGACCAGTTTGCCCCCGCCGCACTCCAAAATCCCAAAAATGCCTGCGTTTAAAAATTGTTTTAAAATTTGCAAAATAACCCCAGAAGTTTTAATCTTTAAAACCCTAAGCCCAGAATTTTGGTTATTTACGAAATGACCCCAAGAGTTTCAGAAAATTAAAATTTTAAAAATTTTCTGAATTTTATTTAATAAGATTTTAATTAAATAATCTTATTAGATAAAGATAGGATTAATTTAGAATTTTATCCTATAAGTTTAAATTTTGAAATAAATTATCTTAATTAGATTAGGATAATTAGAAAAGATAAATAAATAAATAATTAATTAGATTAATTAATTGTTATTTATTTATTTTAGTTTACTTATGATGCTTAAATTTAAATTGTTTAAATTTTATGTGAAGCATCATAATTATGCTAGCATGTTCATGCATCATTCGATTAAAATGAATGACCATGGGATTGATTAAAATTGATCATGACACGATCAATTTTAATAGTGTAAGAGTTACACAATCCCTAATTAAATGATTCGGCCTAATAAAATTGGCTTGTATGAAGCATATGCAATTGTGTGTTTTTCTATGCATGAATTGGGCTTAAAATTTATTATTTAAATTTTTGGGCCTGCGAGCCATTTTAAAATTGGGCCTGCGTGCCTATTAAAAAATTATGTAATAGTTAGGCCCAAAAGGAGGTTCCAAAGGAGTCTATGGTGGAGCCCAGGAATGGAAGCCCAAAATGGAGGCCCAAAAGAAGTTTTTTTTTTTTTTTTAAAAGGCCCTGTAATAGATTAGAGCCCAATTCATCGCATTTCCGAAATTTTATGTTTTGTGAATGAATGAAAACGACAATGCATGTTAAGCCGATCAAACTTAAATCCCAAAAACCCAAGATTTTGCTTCCAGACTTGAGGGCCCGCTTGAGCGTTGAACGTCTGGTGGACTTGGAGAGCCCAAGGGCCTCAGGTTTTCTTCGTGCGGCGGGTTATTGCATAATAGTGCCCAACTTTATCACTACCATTAATGAGTGGAAAAACTGTTTGGGTATTAGATGCCCGACTTTATCACTACCACTTGTTATGGAAAAACTGTGTGGGTGTCTATTGATGTGATGCCTTGAGGGATGGTTTAACTTGGGAAAATTAATCCTAGCTTGACCCGATAAGTTGACTAGGGATTAATTTTGCAATGATAGGATGGTGTCAAACATTTGGAATGTTCATCCTATCACCGAAAAGTTGCATAGTGATGCAATTGGAAATCGTTAAATTACATAGGGATGTGATTTGAACGTTGCCTACCAAAAGAACCCAATCCCTACGATACTTGCCAAAGCAAGACTGGGGTTGATTCTTTGTGGATTTTCGGCCCACAATCTAGCACCAACACAAAATTGTTTGGGATTTCAATTTTGGCTATTGTGGAAAATATTTTAAAACTCATTCTAATATTTTGCATTTTCTTTTGTAGAAATGGCATCTACTAGCACTAATACATCTAATCTCACTCTAAGAAGCATTTTGGACAAAGAAAAGCTTGTTGGTCCAAACTTCTTAGATTGGGAAAGAAACTTGAGAATCGTTCTCAAACAAGAAAGGAAGCTAAATATCTTAGACGCTGCTTTACCTGAACCACCAGTAAATGCTACGGCTGCGGTTCAACGAGCATGGGAAAAGCTGAAAAGCGATTCCGATGACGTGACATGTCTGATGCTCGCGACTATGTCAGGCGAGCATCAGAAACAATTCATGAATTCGGAAGCGTTCCAAATTTATGTGTCACTAACGGAAATGTTCCGTGAACAAGCCCGTAACGAAAGGTTCGTTACGATAAAAGCATTGATCTCGTGCAAGATGGCGAAGGGTTCGTCAGTAAGCACGCCTTTGATCAAGATGAAGGGGTATATTGATACCCTAGAGAGATTAAATGCACCTCTTTCTAGAGAGTTAGCCATTGACATCATCTTGGCTTCACTGCCTGATGATTACAATGACTTTGTGGTGAACTACAACATGCATAACATGGAGAGGACAATTCCTGAGCTCCATGGAATGCTTAAAAATACTGAGCAAACCCTTCGGAAGGCAACGCCAGTACTTGTTGTGGAAAAGGGTAAGGGCAACAAGAGAAAGTTTACAGGCAAGGCAAAAGTTGCTGAAAACAAGAAGCCTCGCAGTAAGACTGCTCCTAAGGCTCAGCCTCAAACTCCTCCTGCTAAGAAAAATGCTCAGAAGGACGCAGTATGTTTCAATTGCAATCAGAAGGGGCATTGGAGAAGAAACTGCAAGCTGTTTCTTGAAGAGAAGAAACAGAATCCTTCGGCTTCAGGTATCTTTGTTATTGAGATTAATCTTTCTATGTCCACCTCATGGGTATTAGATACCGGTTGTGGGGCTCACATTTGTACTGATGTGCAGGGACTGAGCAATAGAAGGATGACAAAGAAAGGCGAAGTAGATCTCCGAGTAGGCAACGGGGCAAGAGTTGCAGCCGTTGAAGTTGGAGATTACATTTTGTCTTTGCCTTCCGGTTTAAACATTGTTTTAGAGAATTGTTATTATGTACCTACTATGAGTAGGAATATTATTTCAATTTCTTGCTTGGATATCAAAGGATTTCGTTTTATTATTGGTAATAAATCGTTGTCTTTATATCAAAAAGATGTTTTATATGGAGTTGCAAATTTGTGCAATGGCCTATATATCTTGGATTTGACCCAAGAGAAACCAGTATATAACATTGAAAAGAAAGCCAAATTAATTCAATCTGATTTAAGTCCAACATATCTATGGCACTGTCGTCTAGGCCATGCAAATGAGAAGTGAGTTCAAACACTTCATAAGGATGGAGTGCTTGGTTCATTTGATTTCGAATCATATGACACATGTGAACCCTGTTTGCAAGGCAAAATGACGAAGAGTCCTTTCAGCAAGAAAGGCGAAAGGACTAGTGAGCTATTGGCACTAATACATACAGATGTATGTGGACCGATGAGCACACAAGCCAGAGGTGGATTTGAATACTTCGTGACTTTTACCGATGACTATAGTAGATATGGTTATGTCTACGTAATGAGGTATAAAAGTGAAACTTTTGAAAAGTTCAAAGAGTTTAAAAATGAAGTAGAAAATCAGTTAAATAGAAGGATTAAGGCTATTCGCTCCGATCGGGGAGGTGAATACCTTAATGATGAGTTTGATGGCTATCTAAAACAGTGTGGAATTGTTTCACAGCTGACTCCACCAGGAACACCTCAATGGAATGGTGTATCCGAGAGGAGGAATCGGACCTTATTAGATATGGTTCGATCTATGATGGGCCAAGCGACTCTCCCTATGTCCTTTTGGGGTTATGCCCTCCTTTCAGCTGCCTACTTACTAAATCGTATTCCATCTAAGGCAGTAGATAAGACTCCATATGAGATGTGGACGGGTCAAAAACCCTATATGTCATATCTACGAGTTTGGGGTTGTCAAGCTCATGTAAAGCGTTTACAAAGTAGTAAGCTTGAACCTAAAACTGACAAATGCCTGTTTGTGGGATATCCTAAGGAAACTAAAGGATATCAATTCTACAATCCAACTGAGAACAAAGTGTTTGTTGCTCGGGGAGCCACTTTCTTAGAGAAAGATTTTCTCTACAAGAAAGATAGTGGGAGTAGAATAGAACTCGGAGAAGTTCCAGAACCACAAGAGAATGTAGAACGATCTACAGAAACTGAGATGGAAGTTGACATGGGAACTCATGAAGATGAGCAGCCTGAGTCAACAACACAAGAACCTAGAAGGTCTAGTAGATCTCGTCATGAACCTGAGAGATACGGATTTCTCGTGACTGACGATCAAGATTTGATCTTGGTGGACTCTAATGAGCCCGTGAACTACAAACAGGTTTTAGAAAGTCCAGATTCAGATAAATGGCTACAAGCAATGGAATCTGAAATGCAATCCATGAGGGACAATAAAGTTTGGACTTTGATTGATCCTCCTGTTCAGACAAAGGTTGTCGATTGCAAGTGGATTTTCAAGTTAAAACCTGGCGGGATCTTCAAGGCACGACTAGTGGCTAAAGGTTTCAGACAGACTCATGGTATAGACTATGATGAAACCTTCTCCCCTGTCGTGATGCTCAAGTCCATTCGGACTATGCTCGCCATAGCTGCATATTATGACTATGAGATATGGCAGATGGATGTTAAGACGGCTTTCCTGAATGGAAACCTACTCGAGGATGTTTATATGAAACAACCCGAGGGATACATCGATCAAGAGCATCCAAATCGTGTATGCAAGCTTCAGAGGTCCATCTACGGACTAAAGCAAGCATCTCGGAGTTGGAATCTTCGTTTTGACGAGGCAGTAAAAGGTTACGACTGTTGGATCGTGTCAAGTGTTGAGAGGGGGGGGTGAATCAACACTCTATCAATTTTTCTTTCAACTAAAGGATTCCCTCTCAAATGTTAGCTCAGTTAGAGCTTATTGTTGAACTCACGTTTTGGCTTAGATGGACTGTTGGCAGATCAGATCAACCAAGGAAGACATCAGATCAACCAAGGAAGACATCAGATCAATTCAATCACTCAAGGAGGGTTTACTTACACAACCATGACACTCCTGTTCAAGCTTACAGTTTGATAATACCACACCAGTCAAGACACACTCAAAGCAGTAAATGTGCAAGGGGGATTTTTACGTGGTTCGATCAAATGATCTACATCCACGGACAGATTCACTCCTGTCAATCTTCACTATCACAGAATCATTCAGATTTGGCCTCACTGACCATAAGCAACATAAACAAGAGCTCACTGCTCAACACATTGAGGTTCACTACCTCTACAAGTTCATCAACTAAAACAATAACATGTAAATCTCTGTTGTGCTGCCTTTTCTACACAAATATCTTTCAAAATCACTTAATGAAAGACGTTTGATAGTGTTCTAGGCTTACCACCTGAAGCTGCAATCTCAGGGTCAGTTCTCCCGATTCTGCTCCTCCTCAGCTTCTTCTTCTCCTTGACTTCTGCCTCTCCAGCGCTTCAGCTTCTCCTTGTGCAGCTGACTGTTTCTTTCTCTCTTGTATTTCTCATATCATATTTTTGCAGCTCTCACTCTTTTTCTTCTCCCTTTTCTCGGTTTCGTTCTGTTCAGCACTTACCTTGGCTGCTGCTCCTCTCTCTCTTTTTGGGTTTTTCCTCCCAATGTGGTTTTTCCTGCATTCTGCAGTTGTTGTGCCTACCACACCTACTCATCTGCCCGTTTCTTTTCCCAGAAGAAAAACTGTGCCCTACGTGCGGTGTGTCAGCATATCTTACACGGAAGGCGGCTCAAGATTCATATAATCCATTTTCAACCTTTTTAAGTTGCAACTTGCTTGCCATGTCATATTGTTGACTGTACTCCTTCAGACTTTCTCGAGTAGCTTGTCTTAGATATGTTGAAACAGCAGAAGTGATCTGATCTTAGCTTATAGCTGATCTGATGTGCCCGGCATTTGATCTGATGTCACGCTTCGGTTGATCTGATGTTAGCATGCAGTTGATCTGATGTTAGCCTTCGGTTGATCTGATGTTAGCTTGCAGTTGATCTGATGTTAGCCTCCGGTTGATCTGATGTTAGCTTGCAGTTGATCTGATGTTAGCCTCCGGTTGATCTGATGTTAGCTTCATGTCACAACGTTCTGTCCAGCAACTTAGAACCATCCATGTAGCTCCTGCAGTTCTTCTGATCGGCACTTCTTGATTCTTTTGTATTTCTGCTCGCTCACCGGATTGCTAGATACTTCAACATGATGCTCCTGCGTCTTCTGAATCTTTGGGAGACTTTTAGAGTCGCGCGTTTGAGGTGTGATTCACTAGCCGTCCTTGACTTCAGCTTCTTAGGTGTCTGCTCTAGCTCTCCAGCCTTGAGTTGTTCTCTTCTGCTGCAAATATGTTTTGTTGCTGACTTGCCTTGCTTCTGTGAAACTAAGCTGCTGAGCAATCCCTTGAGAATTTGATCTGATCTTTACTTCCGTTGATCTGATTTGTGCTGCATGTGATCTGATATGTGTATCCTTTGATCTGATGCGCACTGCATTTGATCTGATCTTCACTTCCTTTGATCTGATTTGTGCTGCATGTGATCTGATGTGTGCATCCTTTGATCTGATGTGCGCGTAACTTGATCTGATCTGTGTAGCCTTTGATCTGATGTGCGCGTAACTTGATCTGATCTGTGCAGCCTTTGATCTGATGTGCGCGTAACTTGATCTGATGTGCGTAGCCTTTGATCTGATGTGCCAACAGTACACTTCCTTCTCATTTTGGCACTTCAGTTTATTCATCGGCTTCTTGCTGAGATTTTGTCCAGACAATCCTCATGAACTCAGTCCATTATTGCCTTAGTAATTCACAGATTTGTCACAATGTGGTTGCAACAATTACAACACAACATTGGACTTTGATAAAGGCTAAGAAAGCTTCATTGTAGCAGCTCCAATGGCTCAACAATCTCCCCCTTTGGAATTGTTGGCAACCACATTTGCAGCCAATCAGTCAACTCAGTGCTAAGCTCCCCCTGAACCTTATTCTTCTACATAGTAAGCTCCCCCTGCATAGAGCTTTTCCAACGTCCTTCTCTCCCAAGGACAATACTGCTGCGTCTGGCCGGCCTGCTGCGGCTATCTCTCCCCCTTTGACAACCAATTTCAAAGGGATTTGGGGATGCTCAACTGATTCAGCATGAGAAGGAGGACTGCACTCCCATTTGCATCCTCAAAGTTTCAAACACCTCGGCTGAAAGAGGCTTTGTCATTACATCAGCTATTTGTTTAGCTGTGGGAACATACTCTAGCATAATTTCTCCTTTCTCAACCTTGTCCTTTATGAAGTGATACTTGATTTCTATATGTTTGGCTCTCGAGTGCTGGACTGAATTCTTTGACAAATCAATGGCACTTTTGTTGTCACAAAGAATTATCAGTGGCAAGAGAACTTCTTCTTTAAGATTTTGCAGTTCAGATCTCATCCATATAGCTTGAGTGCATGCCTTGGTTGCTGCGATGTACTCAGCTTCAGCAGTGCTTAAGGCTATACTTTCTTGCTTCTTGCTTAACCAGCTCACACATCTATTTCCAAGAAAGAATACTCCTCCTGAAGTGGATCTCCTGTCATCAACATTTCCTGCCCAATCAGCATCAGTGAAGCTTCTTAATCCCAAGCTTCCTTTCCTTGCATACCACAGACCATAATCTACTGTCCCTTGCAAATATCTTAGCACCCTCTTTAGTGCAATCATATGAGAACTCTTTGGATTTGCCTGGTATCTAGCAGCTTGGCAGACAGCAAAGGTAATATCAGGCCTTGTTGCTGTTAAGTACAATAAGCTTCCTATCATGCTTCTGTATAGACTTTGATCAGCTTCAGCTCCTTTTTCATCCTTGCTCAGCTTGCAGTTAGTTGCCATGGGTGTAGACATTGGCTTAGCATCAGTCATACCAAATTTCTTCAGCACTTCTTTGGTATACTTGGTTTGAGAGATAAAAATTCCAGTTGCTTTTTGATGAATCTGCAGTCCAAGGAAAAATGAGAGCTCTCCTATCATGGACATTTCAAACTCTTCTTGCATCTTTCTAGCAAATTCATGGCACAGCTGCTCCTTATCTCCTCCAAATATTATGTCATCAACATAGACTATGGCTATTAACTGTCCACCCTTTCCATCAAGAACATATAAATTGCTATTTATGCAACTTTTTCTGAAATTCAGATTCTTCAGGTAGCTGTCCAGCCTTGAGTACCATGCTCTTGGGGCTTGTTTTAATCCATACAGTGCCTTTTTGAGCCTGCACACCTTGTTTTCATCTTCACAAACTAGAAAGCCATCTGGTTGCTCAATGTACACTTCTTCCTCCAGATTTCCATTCAAGAAGGCAGATTTAACATCCATTTGGAAGACTTTGTAACTCCTTGCTGAAGCCACTGCCAAAAACATTCTTATGGCTTCAAGCCTTGCTACTGGGGCAAAGGTTTCATCCACATCTACTCCTTCAATTTGAGAGTATCCTTTGCACACAAGCCTTGCCTTATTCTTTACAACCTTTCCTTCCTCATTCAACTTGTTCCTGAACACCCATTTTGTGCCTATCACATTCTTGTTTGCTGGCCTATCCACGAGCTCCCAAGTTTGGTTTTTCTCAATTTGGTCCAGCTCTTCATTCATGGCTTGCAGCCATGACTGGTCCTCCAGGGCTTCCTCTATTGACCTTGGCTCAACTTGAGACAGTAGGGCAGTTGCAACCATACTTTTCAGTTGCCTTCTTGTTCTTACTGGAGCTTTGGGGTCTCCAATGATAGGCATCTTGTCAATTCTCTTGTTGTACTTTCTTTTTGCTATTTCCAGGCCTTCTGTAACTTCTGTCTCTGATCCTTCTGCATCAGTCTCCTCAGTAGCTGATTTCAGCTCCAGGTCTGCCTCATCTTGGCTCTCTAAGTCATCTAAGTGATCCAGAAAATTTTCAGGATCAGTGACTTTCATCTTGACTTCCTCAACCACTTTCACATCATAGCTTTCCATAATCTTATCCAGCCTCTTGTTATAAACCTTGTAAGCCTTGCTCTTATTTGAGTAACCAAGGAAAATGCCCTCATCAGCCCTCTCTTCAAATTTTCCAAGGCTTTGCTCCTTGTTCTTGATGAAGCATTTGCTGCCAAAAACTCTAAAATACTTCACATTTGGCTTGTGACCATACCAAAGTTCATATGGTGTCTTTTCAGTGTTTGGCCTCAACATGGTTCTATTTTGTACATGCACAGCTGCCATTGTGGCTTCCTTCCAGAAGTGCTTTGGAGTATTGTGCTCCAACAGCATGGTTCTTGCCATCTCAATCACACTTCTATTTTTCCTCTCTACAACTCCATTTTGCTGGGGAGTGTGAGGACTTGAGACTTGATGTTTGATTCCCATTTCCTCCAAGTATTCTTCAAATTCCTGCGAGGTAAACTCTCCTCCATTATCTGATCTCAAAACTTTGATCTTCCTTCCATGCTGGTTTTCTGCCAGTTTTTGAAATCTTTTGAAACAGTTGAAGGCTTCACTCTTTTGCTTCATGTGCATGATGCACATCATCCTAGTGAAGTCATCCACAAAAAGAATGAAATACATCTCTTTACCTGTACCTTTTCTTTTCATTGGTCCACATACATCAGTGTGAACTAGCTCCAATGGCTTAGAGGTTCTATGCTCCTTGGACTTGTGAGAAAGCTTTGCAAATTTCCCTTTTTGGCATGAGTCACAAGTACTGTTGTCCCTCTTTAGTACAGGGAGGTTTAACACTGCATTGCACTTCACCAGGCTTCTCATGCTCTTTTGATTTAAGTGTCCAAGCCTGCAATGCCAAAGCGTATTTTCATCCATTTTGCTTAGCATGCACAACTTTTCCTTCACATCTATGAGGTATAAATCCTTGTTGTCTCTTATTCCTTTGGCCATGATTTCTCCAGTCTTGCAGTCTTTGATGAAACAGCCATTTTTTGAGAAATCTACTTTGAAACCATTGTCACACAGTTGTCTTACACTCAGCAAGTTGTACTTCAGCCCTTCTACAAACAGCACCTCCTTAGATTTGAACTTTTCTGATCCAATGGTGGCTTCTCCAACAGCCTTGATCTTTAACCCACTCTTATCTGCAAACTTGACAAACCCTCTTTCAACTTCTTTTGTGTTTCTCAGTAGAGTTTTGTCTCCAGTCATATGGCTTGTGCACCCACTGTCAATGATCCATTGGGCTTCCTTAGCTTTTGTTTTAAGTGCAACTTCAGCAATGCAAGCTTCTTCAAATCTGTGCTTCTTCCTCCAAATTTTTCTTGCTGCTGGTATGCCTTGCTGTTCATTCAATCTTTGATTGCTCCTGCTGCAGCTCCAGTGATCATTCTCTTCTAACCCTTCAAAAATTTGAAATCTGTTTCTCAGATTAAGTGGCTGCATTAGAGACTGATTTCTTCTTGTGTAATCTGCTTGGTTTCTTCTTGTTTCTGCTGCAAAGTTTCTTCTATTTGTAGCTTGTTGCAGTGGCTGGGCTCTCCTGCTATTCACTCCTTCAAACCACTTGCTTCTCTTATTTGGCAATCTGCATCTGCACCAGACATTCAATTTCTGATACACTTCTCCAGGTTGTATGATATGGCCTTTTCTGATTTCAGCTTCAGGGATCCTTTTTGAAGTACTTAGGCTTCTTTGATGATAATACTCTTTTCTATTCCATCCTCTTGACTGCATTGTTCTTCCTCCAAATCTCCAGAATGCCTTCCTCCAGCAATTTGCTGCATAGTGACCTGATTCTCCACAGGTGAAACATACTCCAGCAATCAGCCTTCTACTTTTGAGCAGGCTTCTTTGATACATAGATTGTCTCCCCCTCAGCTCGTGCAATCTTTCATTTTGCTCAGTAGGCTTTCTTGATCCATTAGAAATTTCCATCTTCTTAGCATCAACAAAACTAGTTCCTGCCTTTACACCAGCAACACAAATTGACCCTTCATTGACAAAGGTAACAGTCTTCTTGGTTGTTGCAGCTGGTTGTCCTTCTAATTTTTGATTTCCTTCATAACCAAGACCTTTCTTCCCTTCTGAATAAGATCTCTGCTTGCTGAGGCACTCATCTAGCTTCCTTGTGGCTTCTTCAGTTTTTGCAGCCACTTCTTTGCTCCTTGAGAATTCACCAGGCTCAGTTTTGCTTGACTGAAACTCCAGCTTTCCTTTCAATTTTGATTCTACAGTAGTTCCATCAGTCATTTCTTCAGCTTTGAACACAGTTTGTTGAGACAGCAGATCTTCTATCTTTCTTGTTGCATCCTCTAGTTCGGCAGTGGTGGCATCTAGCTTTTCTACCAAGGTTTCACATGTCTTTTGAAGTTCCATCTTTTCTCTTGTACAATTTTTGTGAACCTCAGCTTCATTTTGCATGAGAATCAGTTCCTGCTCCAATTCAGTTACTCTATTCTCCAGTATTGAGTTTTCTTCTTGACTGCTCAAGATGACCTTTTCCATCTCCTTCATTGTCTTCATTGTCTTCTTGTGCAATCTCTTCTGCTCCTCTATCTTGTTGTATGCAAACTTCAGTTCTTCCTCTAGATCCACTTCTTCATCATCAGCTGATTGGTTCTCTAGTTCAGCATCCTCCTTCAATGAAACAGTTGAAGATTTCATCACCATGAGAGTCTCCTCTTCAGCTTCAGACTCATCTTCACTGTCTGAGACATCAGTCTCTTCATCCTCCTCAGAGCTATCATTTTTCTTCTTGCTCAGGTAGCTCCGTTTTCTGTAAGCTTTCCCTTTTCTTGATTTGAAGCTCATCTTCTTCTTTCCTTTCTGCTCAGGCCACCTGTCTGATGGCTTGTCAGCTTCCTCATCTTCTGTTCTCTTGTTCTTCATGAAGCACTTGCTTGCAAAGTGACCTATTTTGCCACAATTGAAGCATTTTAAGGGCAACTTTCCCTTGTACTTTCCAGTCTGGCCTCTGAAGCTCCTTGAAATCAGCACCATCATTCTTTCAAGATCACTGTCTGCTGCTTCATCTTCACTGCTTTCCTCCTTTAGCTTCCTTGAGTGTTTTGTTTTAAATGCTATCTCCTTGACTGCCTTTGAAGTCTCCTCCTTTGAATTTGAAATCCTCATTTCATATGCTACAAGGGTGCTTTGTAGCTCATCTAATGTCACTTTATCTAGGTCCCTCTCCTCTATAGCCGAGACCTTAGAATCATATCTTGCTGGTAGGGATCTAAGAACCTTTTTAACTATATTGGAATCTCCAACACTCTCACCCAGACCCCTCATTGAGCTAACTAATTCAACAACTCTGTTTAGAAAGTCCTCAATGTTTTCACCTTCTCCCATCTTAAGACCTTCAAACTTACTTCTAAGAACCTGCAATTTTGCCTCCTTAACCTTGATGTCTCCCTCATGAATATTAATCAGTTTAATCCATATTTCATGAGCAGTAACACAGTCTATAACTTTAAAGTTCTCTTTTTCTGACAGAGCTGCATATAGAGCATTCCTTGCCTTTCCATCAGCTTCTAAGTTTCTAATTTCTGCAGCTGTAGGATTCTCCTCATCTACGGTTGGTGTAAATCCATGCAAGACTACTCTTTGTACTTGTAGACCTTGTGCTAAGAGATAAGCACTCATTCTCTTTTTCCATAACTGAAAATTTTGGCCACTGAAATAAGGAACTCCCTTAACAGTTGTTGCTTGATTCTCCATTTCTACTGCTGGTTCTAAGTTTCAACAATCACTTGACAAAAGCAAACCTAGCTCTGATACCAATTGTTGGATCGTGTCAAGTGTTGAGAGGGGGGGGTGAATCAACACTCTATCAATTTTTCTTTCAACTAAAGGATTCCCTCTCAAATGTTAGCTCAGTTAGAGCTTATTGTTGAACTCACGTTTTGGCTTAGATGGACTGTTGGCAGATCAGATCAACCAAGGAAGACATCAGATCAACCAAGGAAGACATCAGATCAATTCAATCACTCAAGGAGGGTTTACTTACACAACCATGACACTCCTATTCAAGCTTACAGTTTGATAATACCACACCAGTCAAGACACACTCAAAGCAGTAAATGTGCAAGGGGGATTTTTACGTGGTTCGATCAAATGATCTACATCCACGGACAGATTCACTCCTGTCAATCTTCACTATCACAGAATCATTCAGCTTTGGCCTCACTGACCATAAGCAACATAAACAAGAGCTCACTGCTCAACACATTGAGGTTCACTACCTCTACAAGTTCATCAACTAAAACAATAACATGTAAATCTCTGTTGTGCTGCCTTTTCTACACAAATATCTTTCAAAATCACTTAATGAAAGACGTTTGATAGTGTTCTAGGCTTACCACCTGAAGCTGCAATCTCAGGGTCAGTTCTCCCGATTCTGCTCCTCCTCAGCTTCTTCTTCTCCTTGACTTCTGCCTCTCCAGCGCTTCAGCTTCTCCTTGTGCAGCTGACTGTTTCTTTCTCTCTTGTATTTCTCATATCATCTTTTTGCAGCTCTCACTCTTTTTCTTCTCCCTTTTCTCGGTTTCGTTCTGTTCAGCACTTACCTTGGCTGCTGCTCCTCTCTCTCTTTTTGGGTTTTTCCTCCCAATGTGGTTTTTCCTGCATTCTGCAGTTGTTGTGCCTACCACACCTACTCATCTGCCCGTTTCTTTTCCCAGAAGAAAAACTGTGCCCTACGTGCGGTGTGTCAGCATATCTTACACGGAAGGCGGCTCAAGATTCATATAATCCATTTTCAACCTTTTTAAGTTGCAACTTGCTTGCCATGTCATATTGTTGACTGTACTCCTTCAGACTTTCTCGAGTAGCTTGTCTTAGATATGTTGAAACAGCAGAAGTGATCTGATCTTAGCTTATAGCTGATCTGATGTGCCCGGCATTTGATCTGATGTCACGCTTCGGTTGATCTGATGTTAGCATGCAGTTGATCTGATGTTAGCCTTCGGTTGATCTGATGTTAGCTTGCAGTTGATCTGATGTTAGCCTCCGGTTGATCTGATGTTAGCTTGCAGTTGATCTGATGTTAGCCTCCGGTTGATCTGATGTTAGCTTCATGTCACAACGTTCTGTCCAGCAACTTAGAACCATCCATGTAGCTCCTGCAGTTCTTCTGATCGGCACTTCTTGATTCTTTTGTATTTCTGCTCGCTCACCGGATTGCTAGATACTTCAACATGATGCTCCTGCGTCTTCTGAATCTTTGGGAGACTTTTAGAGTCGCGCGTTTGAGGTGTGATTCACTAGCCGTCCTTGACTTCAGCTTCTTAGGTGTCTGCTCTAGCTCTCCAGCCTTGAGTTGTTCTCTTCTGCTGCAAATATGTTTTGTTGCTGACTTGCCTTGCTTCTGTGAAACTAAGCTGCTGAGCAATCCCTTGAGAATTTGATCTGATCTTTACTTCCGTTGATCTGATTTGTGCTGCATGTGATCTGATATGTGTATCCTTTGATCTGATGCGCACTGCATTTGATCTGATCTTCACTTCCTTTGATCTGATTTGTGCTGCATGTGATCTGATGTGTGCATCCTTTGATCTGATGTGCGCGTAACTTGATCTGATCTGTGTAGCCTTTGATCTGATGTGCGCGTAACTTGATCTGATCTGTGCAGCCTTTGATCTGATGTGCGCGTAACTTGATCTGATGTGCGTAGCCTTTGATCTGATGTGCCAACAGTACACTTCCTTCTCATTTTGGCACTTCAGTTTATTCATCGGCTTCTTGCTGAGATTTTGTCCAGACAATCCTCATGAACTCAGTCCATTATTGCCTTAGTAATTCACAGATTTGTCACAATGTGGTTGCAACAATTACAACACAACATTGGACTTTGATAAAGGCTAAGAAAGCTTCATTGTAGCAGCTCCAATGGCTCAACAACGACTTCATAAAGAACGAAGATGAGCCTTGTGTTTACAAGAAGGTTAGTGGGAGCAAGATAGTTTTCCTTGTCCTATATGTGGACGACATCCTACTCATAGGAAATGACATTCCCATGATGAAAGACATCAAACAATGGTTGGGGACTGTATTTTCTATGAAAGACTTAGGAGAAGCCGAAATGATACTAGGTATCAAGATCTATAGAGATAGGTCAAAAAGGCTTCTAGGACTAAGTCAAGAAGGGTACATAGACAAAATATTGAAGAGGTTCAATATGTCTAACTCCAAAAATGGTAAGGTACCATTTAGACATGGCCTTCTCTTGAAGAAGAACCAAGGTCCTTCAATAAGAGAGGAGAGGGATACAATGAGTAGAGTACCATATGCTTCGGCAATAGGATCTATCATGTATGCCATGTTATGTACCCGCCCGGATGTCGCACATGCACTGAGCATGACTAGCAGATACCAACAAGATCCAGGAACAGATCATTGGACTGCAGTCAAAGCAATCCTAAAGTACTTGCGAAGGACTAAAGGATTGATGCTAGTGTATGGAGGACAAGAACAGCTCATCGTACAAGGTTACGCTGATGCTGCTTTCCAAACAGATCAAGATGACATGAAGTCACAATCAGGCTACGTGTTTAGTCTGAATGGTGGTGCAATAAGTTGGAAAAGCTCAAAGCAAGATACAACAGCCGATTCTACAACAGAGTCTGAGTACATTGCTGCATCCGATGCTGCAAAGGAAGCTGTTTGGTTAAGAAAGTTCGTGTCAGACATCGGAGTGATACCGAGTATCCAAGATCCGATAGAACTTTTTTGTGACAATAACGGGGCCATCGCACAAGCTAAGGAGCCTCGGTCACACCAGAAAACCAAACATATACTCAGAAGGTTTCACCTCATCCGAGAGATCATTGATCGAGGAGATGTGAAAGTGTGCAAAATAGGGTCAGACGACAATGTAGCAGATCCTCTCACAAAAGCTCTACCACAGTCAAAGTTTGATAGACATGTAATAGAGCTTGGTCTTAAACAGTTTAGGACATAGCCCTTCAACGGGCAAGTGGGAGATTGTTGGTGTATATGCCCTAATGAGGGCTATTTATGTAAATAAACTTTGAGGGTTATTTATGTAAATAAGACATTTGTCGTTTGATTGATTATTTATCTGATGAGTTAATTTCATGAAATTATATTCTTGTGCATATTGAATTTTATGAAATCGATCCGCCAAAAGAAACACTCCATGGACTGTTAGATCATGAGTGATTCTTTTGAGTAGTACTCGTACGAGGATCCTTAGACCAGAAATCACTGCATAGTCTTAGGTGAATTAGAGTGTGCTTTGACATATGCCTAACGGGACCGTAACAGGTTGCCAAGTACGGGTATGATTGGGTACACTATGAGTCACGCTAAGGTATGTAGGTGAAGTGATGGGACTACAAGTCTCTCTTAAATGAGAGATGATATCTTGGCCGCTTGATAGTGAACTGAGAAGTGCATGGCCGTGCCCAAGAAATGATAAGGGTTATCATTTGCTTGATTAAGTTCAGTGTCACTAAGAGATCAAGTAAAACGTTTAGCTATATAAGGATGATTGGTTCCATGCCTTATGCTAAACTGGATATCAGTGTAGAGGACATTACGTAGTATACTCGGAAGGTTGTGTTGAATCACCATTCGACCCTCCGTTCTGAATTGTGTAGTCATTATGTCTTGCTAGAGACCACTAATGATTTATGGATTAATTAATGAGATTAATTTATTCATTGTCAATTTGGAATGGACCTACAGGATCGCACATAAGTGAGTTCGATGATTCAGAATTAATTAAATTGCCTGTTCTAAGTATAAGAGTTATACTTAAATAGATAATATTTAATTAAATGGTTTAATTAAATATTATTGAAGAGTTTTATGGTATTAATTAAAAGTTAATTAATTACCTGGGAAGAATTGAGTTGAGCTGATAAATCAAGGGACCTAATTGTGAATTAAGGTTCTTGACCCATCAGCCTGATCCATGGATCAATGGGTTGATCCATGGTGTTGGTTAAACCCAACTCAGTAAATAAATAATTAATTATTATTATTAATTATTAATTATTATTATTTATTAATTAAAAACAGATACTTCTCAAATCTGAGAAGTATCTGGAGTCTGTTAAAAACGTTTTAACAGACTCATTTTTAAATATACTTTCTGAAAACTTTTTTTGGTAGAAAAGAAAAACAATCTATCAGACTTCAAGGGACACGTTCTTCCAGAAAATTATTCTTCCCACAGAGAAAAAGGTTTTCTCTAAAACAGGCAAATTTTGGGGCTAGCACCGGCTCTGAGAGAACTCCAGTGCAAGAACGTAGAGACAATTCGCTTGAATTGTTCTGTGGTGGTGAACGCAATCTTCCCAAAGGATCCAGGCGGCTGCACAACCGATTACGCGTCGAGGGTAAGACCCGAATCCTTTAGCGTTTAGGAATTCCGCCATTTAATTTAGAATTAAATGCCTAAACGCAATTCAACAAAAACATCGTTCTGATTCGTTTGTGTAAAGTGATGGCTGTTTATGTAAAGTGCTGAATGTTTGTGTAAAATAAAGTTGGCTTGTGTAAACTACAGATTCTTTAGTCAAAATACTTTTCTATTATGTAAATACTCTTTTCTTGTTCAAGGTGCTGTTTGTCAGTGTAAAAAAATCGTTCTAATTCGTTTGAGTAAAGTGTTAGCTGTTTATGTAAAGTGCTGAAAGTTTGTGTAAAGTACTGTTGGCTTATGTAAACTACTCATTCTTTGGTCAAAATGCTTTTCCTTTATGTAAAATACTCTTTTCTCGTTCAAAGTGGTCTTTGCTGGTGTAAAAACATTGTTCTGATTCGTTTTTGTAAAATGCTGGCTGTTTATGTAATGTGCTGAATGTTTGTGTAACGTACTGTCGTTTTGTGTAAACTATAGATTTTTTGGTCAAAATACTTTTCCTTTATGTAAAATATTCTTTTCTTGTTCAAAGTGGCCTTTGTTAGTGTAAAAATATCGTTCTAATTCGTTTGTGTAAAGTGCTGGCTCTTTATGAAAAGTGTTGAATGTTTGTGTAAAGTACTGTTGCCTTATGTCAACTTCTGATTCTTTAGACAAAATGTTTTTCCTTTATGTAAAATACTCTTTTATGGTTCAAAGTGGTCTTTGATAGTGTAAAAACATTGTTCTTATTCGTTCGAGTAAAGTACTGGTTGTTTATGGAAAATGCTGAATGTTTGTGTAAAGCACTGTTGGCTTATCTAAACTACTTATTGTTTGGTCATAATGCATTTCCTTCATTAAAATACTATTTTCTTTTTCAAAAGTAGTCTTTGCTAGTGTAGAAACATCGTTATGATTCGTTTGTGTAAAGCGATGGCTGTTTATGTAAAGTGCTGAATGTTTGTGTAAAGTAAAGTTGGCTTGTGTAATCTACTGATTCTTTGGTCAAAATACTTTTCTGTTATGTAAATAATCTTTTCTTGTTCAAAGTACTATTTGTTAGTGTAAAAAAATCGTTCTAATTCGTTTGAGTAAAGTGCTAGCTGTTTATGTAAAGTGCTGAAAGTTTGTGTAAAGTACTGTTGGCTTATGTAAACTACTGATTCTTTGGTCAAAATGCTTTTCCTTTATGTAAAATACTGTTTTCTTGTTCAAAGTGGTATTTGTTAGTGTAAAAATATCGTTCTGATTCGTTTGTGTAAAGAGCTAGCTGTTTATGTAAAGTGCTGAATGTTTGTTAAATTACAGTTTTCTTATGTAAACTACTGATTCTTTGGTCAAAATGTTTTTCCTTTTAGAAAAATACTCTTTTCTTGTTCAAAGTGGTCTTTGCTGGTGTAAAAACATTGTTCTGATTCGTTTGTTTAAAGTGCTGAATGTTTGTGTAAAGTACTATTGTCTTGTGTAAACTACTGATTTTTTGGTCAAAATACTTTTCCTTTATGTAAAATACTCTTTTCTTGTTCAAAGTGGACTTTGTTAGTGTAAAAATATCGTTCTGATTTGTTTGTGTAAAGTGCTGGCTCTTTATGAAAAGTGTTGAATGTTTGTGTAAAGTACCGTTGGCTTATGTAAACTTCTGATTCTTTGGACAAAATGTTTTTCCTTTATGTAAAAAACTCTTTTCTGGTTCAAAGTGGTCTTTGATAGTGTAAAAACATTATTCTGATTCGTTCGTGTAAAGTACTGGTTGTTTATGTAAAATGCTGAATGTTTGTGTAAAGTATTGTTGGCTTATGTAAACTACTTATTGTTTGGTCAAAATGCATTTCCTTCATTAAAATACTATTTTCTTGTTCAAAAGTAGTCTTTGCTGGTGTAAAAACATCGTTCTGATTCGTTTGTGTAAAGCGATGGCTGTTTATGTAAAGTGCTGAATGGTTGTGTCAAGTAAAGTTGGCTTGTGTAAAATACTGATTCTTTGGTCAAAATACTTTTCTGTTATGTAAATACTCTTTTCTTCTTCAAAGTGCAATTTGTTAGTGTAAAAAAATCGTTCTAATTCGTTTGAGTAAAGTGCTAGCTGTTTATGTAAAGTGCTGAAAGTTTGTGTAAAGTACTGTTGGCTTATGTAAACTACTGATTCTTTGGTCAAAATGCTTTTCCTTTATGTAAAATACTGTTTTCTTGTTCAAAGTGGTATTTGTTAGTGTAAAAATATCGTTCTGATTCGTTTGTGTAAAGAGCTAGCTGTTTATGTAAAGTGCTGAATGTTTGTTAAATTACAGTTTTCTTATGTAAACTACTGATTCTTTGGTCGAAATGTTTTTCCTTCTTGAAAAATACTCTTTTCTTGTTCATAGTGGTCTTTGCTGGTGTAAAAACATTGTTCTGATTCGTTTGTTTAAAGTGCTGAATGTTTGTGTAAAGTACTATTGTCTTGTGTAAACTACTGATTTTTTGGTCAAAATACTTTTCCTTTATGTAAAATACTCTTTTCTTGTTCAAAGTGGCCTTTGTTAGTGTAAAAATATCGTTCTGATTTGTTTGTGTAAAGTGCTGGCTCTTTATGAAAAGTGTTGAATGTTTGTGTAAAGTACCGTTGGCTTATGTAAACTTCTGATTCTTTGGACAAAATGTTTTTCCTTTATGTAAAAAACTCTTTTCTGGTTCAAAGTGGTCTTTGATAGTGTAAAAACATTGTTCTGATTCGTTCGTGTAAAGTACTGGTTGTTTATGTAAAATGCTGAATGTTTGTGTAAAGTATTGTTGGCTTATGTAAACTACTTATTGTTTGGTCAAAATGCATTTCCTTCATTAAAATACTATTTTCTTGTTCAAAAGTAGTCTTTGCTGGTGTAAAAACATCGTTGTGATTCGTTTGTGTAAAGCGATGGCTGTTTATGTAAAGTGCTGAATGGTTGTGTCAAGTAAAGTTGGCTTGTGTAAAATACTGATTCTTTGGTCAAAATACTTTTCTGTTATGTAAATACTATTTTCTTCTTCAAAGTGCAATTTGTTAGTGTAAAAAAATCGTTCTAATTCGTTTGAGTAAAGTGCTAGCTGTTTATGTAAAGTGCTGAAAGTTTGTGTAAAGTACTGTTGGCTTATGTAAACTACTGATTCTTTGGTCAAAATGCTTTTCCTTTATGTAAAATACTGTTTTCTTGTTCAAAGTGGTATTTGTTAGTGTAAAAATATCGTTCTGATTCGTTTGTGTAAAGAGCTAGCTGTTTATGTAAAGTGCTGAATGTTTGTTAAATTACAGTTTTCTTATGTAAACTACTGATTCTTTGGTCGAAATGTTTTTCCTTCTTGAAAAATACTCTTTTCTTGTTCATAGTGGTCTTTGCTGGTGTAAAAACATTGTTCTGATTCGTTTGTTTAAAGTGCTGAATGTTTGTGTAAAGTACTATTGTCTTGTGTAAACTACTGATTTTTTGGTCAAAATACTTTTCCTTTATGTAAAATACTCTTTTCTTGTTCAAAGTGGCCTTTGTTAGTGTAAAAATATCGTTCTGATTTGTTTGTGTAAAGTGCTGGCTCTTTATGAAAAGTGTTGAATGTTTGTGTAAAGTACCGTTGGCTTATGTAAACTTCTGATTCTTTGGACAAAATGTTTTTCCTTTATGTAAAAAACTCTTTTCTGGTTCAAAGTGGTCTTTGATAGTGTAAAAACATTGTTCTGATTCGTTCGTGTAAAGTACTGGTTGTTTATGTAAAATGCTGAATGTTTGTGTAAAGTATTGTTGGCTTATGTAAACTACTTATTGTTTGGTCAAAATGCATTTCCTTCATTAAAATACTATTTTCTTGTTCAAAAGTAGTCTTTGCTGGTGTAAAAACATCGTTGTGATTCGTTTGTGTAAAGCGATGGCTGTTTATGTAAAGTGCTGAATGGTTGTGTCAAGTAAAGTTGGCTTGTGTAAAATACTGATTCTTTGGTCAAAATACTTTTCTGTTATGTAAATACTATTTTCTTCTTCAAAGTGCAATTTGTTAGTGTAAAAAAATCGTTCTAATTCGTTTGAGTAAAGTGCTAGCTGTTTATGTAAAGTGCTGAAAGTTTGTGTAAAGTACTGTTGGCTTATGTAAACTACTGATTCTTTGGTCAAAATGCTTTTCCTTTATGTAAAATACTGTTTTCTTGTTCAAAGTGGTATTTGTTAGTGTAAAAATATCGTTCTGATTCGTTTGTGTAAAGAGCTAGCTGTTTATGTAAAGTGCTGAATGTTTGTTAAATTACAGTTTTCTTATGTAAACTACTGATTCTTTGGTCGAAATGTTTTTCCTTCTTGAAAAATACTCTTTTCTTGTTCATAGTGGTCTTTGCTGGTGTAAAAACATTGTTCTGATTCGTTTGTTTAAAGTGCTGAATGTTTGTGTAAAGTACTATTGTCTTGTGTAAACTACTGATTTTTTGGTCAAAATACTTTTCCTTTATGTAAAATACTCTTTTCTTGTTCAAAGTGGCCTTTGTTAGTGTAAAAATATCGTTCTGATTTGTTTGTGTAAAGTGCTGGCTCTTTATGAAAAGTGTTGAATGTTTGTGTAAAGTACCGTTGGCTTATGTAAACTTCTGATTCTTTGGACAAAATGTTTTTCCTTTATGTAAAAAACTCTTTTCTGGTTCAAAGTGGTCTTTGATAGTGTAAAAACATTGTTCTGATTCGTTCGTGTAAAGTACTGGTTGTTTATGTAAAATGCTGAATGTTTGTGTAAAGTATTGTTGGCTTATGTAAACTACTTATTGTTTGGTCAAAATGCATTTCCTTCATTAAAATACTATTTTCTTGTTCAAAAGTAGTCTTTGCTGGTGTAAAAACATCGTTGTGATTCGTTTGTGTAAAGCGATGGCTGTTTATGTAAAGTGCTGAATGGTTGTGTCAAGTAAAGTTGGCTTGTGTAAAATACTGATTCTTTGGTCAAAATACTTTTCTGTTATGTAAATACTATTTTCTTCTTCAAAGTGCAATTTGTTAGTGTAAAAAAATCGTTCTAATTCGTTTGAGTAAAGTGCTAGCTGTTTATGTAAAGTGCTGAAAGTTTGTGTAAAGTACTGTTGGCTTATGTAAACTACTGATTCTTTGGTCAAAATGCTTTTCCTTTATGTAAAATACTGTTTTCTTGTTCAAAGTGGTATTTGTTAGTGTAAAAATATCGTTCTGATTCGTTTGTGTAAAGAGCTAGCTGTTTATGTAAAGTGCTGAATGTTTGTTAAATTACAGTTTTCTTATGTAAACTACTGATTCTTTGGTCGAAATGTTTTTCCTTCTTGAAAAATACTCTTTTCTTGTTCATAGTGGTCTTTGCTGGTGTAAAAACATTGTTCTGATTCGTTTGTTTAAAGTGCTGAATGTTTGTGTAAAGTACTATTGTCTTGTGTAAACTACTGATTTTTTGGTCAAAATACTTTTCCTTTATGTAAAATACTCTTTTCTTGTTCAAAGTGGCCTTTGTTAGTGTAAAAATATCGTTCTGATTTGTTTGTGTAAAGTGCTGGCTCTTTATGAAAAGTGTTGAATGTTTGTGTAAAGTACCGTTGGCTTATGTAAACTTCTGATTCTTTGGACAAAATGTTTTTCCTTTATGTAAAAAACTCTTTTCTGGTTCAAAGTGGTCTTTGATAGTGTAAAAACATTGTTCTGATTCGTTCGTGTAAAGTACTGGTTGTTTATGTAAAATGCTGAATGTTTGTGTAAAGTATTGTTGGCTTATGTAAACTACTTATTGTTTGGTCAAAATGCATTTCCTTCATTAAAATACTATTTTCTTGTTCAAAAGTAGTCTTTGCTGGTGTAAAAACATCGTTGTGATTCGTTTGTGTAAAGCGATGGCTGTTTATGTAAAGTGCTGAATGGTTGTGTCAAGTAAAGTTGGCTTGTGTAAAATACTGATTCTTTGGTCAAAATACTTTTCTGTTATGTAAATACTATTTTCTTCTTCAAAGTGCAATTTGTTAGTGTAAAAAAATCGTTCTAATTCGTTTGAGTAAAGTGCTAGCTGTTTATGTAAAGTGCTGAAAGTTTGTGTAAAGTACTGTTGGCTTATGTAAACTACTGATTCTTTGGTCAAAATGCTTTTCCTTTATGTAAAATACTGTTTTCTTGTTCAAAGTGGTATTTGTTAGTGTAAAAATATCGTTCTGATTCGTTTGTGTAAAGAGCTAGCTGTTTATGTAAAGTGCTGAATGTTTGTTAAATTACAGTTTTCTTATGTAAACTACTGATTCTTTGGTCGAAATGTTTTTCCTTCTTGAAAAATACTCTTTTCTTGTTCATAGTGGTCTTTGCTGGTGTAAAAACATTGTTCTGATTCGTTTGTTTAAAGTGCTGAATGTTTGTGTAAAGTACTATTGTCTTGTGTAAACTACTGATTTTTTGGTCAAAATACTTTTCCTTTATGTAAAATACTCTTTTCTTGTTCAAAGTGGCCTTTGTTAGTGTAAAAATATCGTTCTGATTTGTTTGTGTAAAGTGCTGGCTCTTTATGAAAAGTGTTGAATGTTTGTGTAAAGTACCGTTGGCTTATGTAAACTTCTGATTCTTTGGACAAAATGTTTTGCAGGATCGGTTGCAGGTAGAGTAGAAATGATCGGTTGCAGGATCGGTTGCAGGTAGAGTAGAAATGAAGATGAGAACGAAGGTGAAGTAGGCGGTAAACTAAAGTAAGAGTAGAAAATTAGTAGAAGCAGGACTTACGATTAAATGAAAGAACAAGAAGGAATTAAAGAAGTAGAAAGATGTTTGAAAGCTTGATGAAAGATTTTGAAAATCAGAGAAAAGTTTAGTAAATTCGCTCTGAGGTGTCTATTGATTAATCAACCTTTAAATAGGCAAAGGGGGAGACATTATACAAGAGTGGAATCCGAAAATGAATTCCGAAATTAAAGGTAAATGAAAGACAAATTAAATGTAAGTGCCTAGTGACATATGCACTTACGTAAGCTAACAATTATTCAGGGAAATGACGTATGCACTTACGTCATTGTACAATTATTTCCTATCTATTACATTAGAAATCAAAAGGATCCTGTGCCAAGGGCCCCCCAAATGGGTCGTCAGCATCATGAGTCGGAGTAGTTGGCAGGACATGCTTGTCGGGCTGGTCTTGTTCGCGAGCTTTAGCTGCTCTGTCATGTTCCGCAGTATTAACCTTTTGAATTTCTTGATACGCTTGAATACAAATCTTCAAATAATCTTGAAGTCCTTGTTCAGTCATTAAATTAGCCTTAATTGGTATATCTTGAAGTCCGGAATTAGCCATATTAGATGTTGATGCAGGAGTTTGTGGATGAGCCGGAGAAGGAGTCTGTTGAGGATGAGCCTGAGAAGGAGTCTGTTGAGGAGTAGGAGTCACAATTTTCTTAGGTAAAGGAATTTTACTTTTATCTGGTGTTTTAGGAGTCATTGGATCAGTCACCGGAATTTGTCGGGAAACTTCAGAAATTATTGTTTTATATTTTTCACCACTTTCAAGAAATTTATTAACCGTTTGGGCACAGCACTGTTGCTCATTGAACTGGACCCACCATTTTACATTAATCTGACGAATGAGACTGCAGGGATATCCTGTCTGAGTAGACTTGATCTGGAAGCTCCAGGCCATAATATATGGGACCCGGAATTCGGCATGAAACAGGAAGGAAGCTTGATAGTCTTCTAACCTACATCTTTTCTTGTAGGTTTGAAAACCAATAGTAGCTTGAGGAGGCAAAATTGCCGGAATGGCACCTAGTAACTTCCACCAGTCATAGACCCACATGGGGACATTTTTATTAAAGGTAGTGGAAAAACTAATGAACCAGGAGTGATTAAACGATCGGTAGTAAAGACACCGATAAAAAGCTAAAATATAGTCAGTATAATTAAACCCATCTGGAATATAAGGAATGGAAAAAGAATTTCTAGCATGAATGGAGGGAAAGTCACGAGGACTCATAATTTTCTGAATTATAAATTTGGAATAAGCAATACGAGATTTATCTTTTTTATCTGGATAATGAGTGATTTCAACTGAATTAGTGTCAACAAGAATTAGTTCATAATAAGCTTGAGTCTTACAGATATCATCTGTAAGCCATTGATTATTAGGCAGAAAGAGTCGAGAACAGAAATTTTTGACATCATTATTTTCCGAAGTGGTTTTATAATGAGTCAACATTAGATACTCAAATTCTGTTTTAGGAATGTATGGGGCGGCATTAGACGAGGAAGATGATGAGGAGGCAGAAGCATTAATCGGAGTAGTTTGAAGTCTGGCTGAAGGAGACAAAACAGCATTAGTATAGGTAAGTGGAGGAAAATCATTAGACGGGACTGAAGGAGTCAAAGGCTTAGGAGGATTAGACATAATATAATCGGCAGGAGTTTTTGGTTTTCCTGGATCCTTAGACATTGGTGCGACCTGTAAGAAATTCACGGGTAAGGAAGTCAGGAAGAGAATTATCATCGCCTTTAATGAATTCAATATCAAAATCGAAGACAGAAAGTATAGCTTGCCATCTGGCAAAAATTTGTTTGGAAACCAGATTTTTCACATCTTTTTGCAAAATTTCTTTAGCTGACTTACAGTCAACTCGTAATAAAAACTTTCTATTATATAAATCATCTTGAAATTTAGAAATGCATAAAACAATTGATAAAATTTATTTTTTAACAGTTGAATAATTTTTCTGTGGCCCTGCCCATATGCCCGAATGATACCTTACTAACTCTTCTAATGCAGATGATGCAGATGAATGCAAATTTTGTTTGAGAATGCCTCCATAGCCAATATCTGATGCATCGGTCTCAATGATCATGAATGCATCGGGATGAGGAATGCCTAAACAAGGAAGGGTCTTTATTTTTTCTTTAATTTGTTTAATTAAATTAGTATGAATCTCTGTCCAAGCAGGAGGATTTTTCTGTAGTCTCTCATACAAAGGACCACACATGGTTGTCAAATTAGGAAAGAAATCTGCAATATAATTTAAACAACCAAGAAAGCGTTGTAATTGATTTTTATCTCTTATTTCATCTGGAAATTTACTAGCAAATTCAATTGTTCTTTGAATTGGTTTCATTTTTCCTTGATGAATATCATGACCTAAAAATCTGATTTTAGTTTGAAACAATTTCATTTTTTTAGCTGAAATTACTAAGCCATTAGTCTGAATAACATGTAGCATAAGATTAAGATGTTTAAAGTGCTGAGAAACATTATCCGAAAACACTAAAATGTCATCAATATAAACAATCACAAAATTAGAATAATCATTAAAAATATCATTCATTATACGTTGAAATTCCGAAGGAGCATTTTTCAAACCAAAAGGCATAACATTCCATTCATAGTGTCCGAAAGGAACAGTAAAAGCTGTTTTATACCTATCATTTTCATTAATCTGTATTTGCCAATATCCTGATTTTAAATCAAATTTGGAAAGTACTTTAGCACTATGAAGTCGCTTTAGTAAATCCTTTTTATTAGGAATTGGATACCTAATCCACTGTAATACCTTATTTAAAGGTTTATAATTAATCACTAAACGAGGAACACCACGTTCTTTTTCAGTTTGATTATTTACATAAAATGCAGCACAACTCCAAGGAGATTGTGATTTCCTAATTAATCTTTTATCCATTAAACTCTGAATTTATAGTTTACAAAATTTTAGTAATTCCTCATTCATTTGAATGGGTCTAGCCTTAGTCGGAATGTCTCTTTCATTAAACTCCTTGATATATGGTAATGAGACAACATGCTTTTTCCTATTCCAAAACGCATTAGGATGTTCTGAACACACTAATGTTTGAAATTTCTTTTCTAAATTATCAATTTTTAATTTAATATCTTCTTTCAGTAATTGTTCTTCTATTTTAGTAAAATCTAATTCATTATTTAAAAACATTAAGCTTTTCTTTTTCTTATGCATTACACAGATTTGTTTATATATCGAATTAGTCTGGAGGAGAGCTAACTCTTTTTCCTGTATAGGATTAATAAAGGGAAAAACCAATTTATTTCCTAAAAGATTTACAGAAATATGATCAGTATGTTTAGTAAACGGAGTAATCTGATATAGAAAAGGATTACCTAAAACCACATCAGTAGTAAAATTTTCAAGTATTAGAAAAGAATGTTTAAAACAATATCCATTATTACAGATATAACCATTATTTAATTCAGCATATATATCTATTTCTAATCCATTAGCAGCATACAATTTTTCTTTAGTTTTTGATAAATACTTATCTGGAATTATTCCTCTACTGATACAGGATTGATCAGCCCCACTGTCCAGCATGGCAACACAAGTGGTCGTCCAGTCCTCTACACCAATAGTTACCAGAACATACCATTTTTCTATTTTTACTTTATTAATTGAATTTAAGAAGTTTTTATCATCAGGAATGTCATTAGCGATATTAATTTCATTTTCTTTTATTATACCGGATGTAGAAGCTATATTAGACTGATCTCTTAGTAGTATTTTTGCTTCTAATTCTAAATCTTTTAATTTTAATTCATTTAATTGATTATTAATTTCTCTAATTTCATCTTTCAATATTTTTATTTCTTCTTTAATATTACTGCTTCTACGAAATCCAAAATTATCTTCATGTTTATATTTATCTATTAAACTATTTAAACTAAAGGGTTCTTTAATATCAAACATAGGATTATTTTCTTGTAAAACTAGCGTTTTTAATTTTTCTAAATAATCTTTTCTAACATTATCATCTTTTATATCTTTTATTATATCAAATAATAATTCTTTATTTAAACTATTTTTATTAGAATTATTCATCATATTAATTGTCTTTTTACATTCACAGAAATCATCATTTTCTTCAAAACTAGATGAATCAGAGGAATAATAATTATCAGTATCTTCTTTTTCAGAATTAATTAAAATAGACATTAATTTATTCTTTAATTCAGATTCTTCGGAAAATATAGTATTAATCTTCTTTTCTAGTTTACAATTAGGTGCTATATGACCTATCTTACCACATTTATAACATTTAACAGGTTTTTTGCCTCTATTATTTTTCTTTTTTCTATAATTATCATTTTTCTTATACCAGTCAGGATTATATTTATTTTTACGCTTATATTTACTGTATGTCGGAGGAGAATATTGTCTTACCTTTTTAGACCTTTTATTTTGTATAGAGGGCGGATGAGGACTTGCTATACCAAATGCTTGACAGAAGGACCCCAATTCCTCTTTTTCAAGACCATATTTTCTCTGCAATTTAAAATCTTGACAGATAGATAAAGCCTCTTTTTTAAGGAATGCAAATAATTGACCATAAGTAATATTAGACAAATCCAAATTTTCCGTACCCATTTCTTTCATTAAACTAGTAATTAATTTTTGTGAGAATAAGGGAGGTAAACCAGTAATAAATTTTTCTTTCCAAAAAGATTGATTACAATCTGGCCTACGTAACACATTAGTAAGAAAAGTAGTCTTATACCAAAAATAATCTTTAAACAAAGGACATTTAAGATTAGTTAATGAAATTTTTAAACTAGTTAATTCTTCTCTGGGATTACCAACAAAATGCATAGAAAGTGCATAAATTAAATAACTTGCACCATCTGATTCATAATCAGTAGTTCTAATTACTTCATCATTAACAGTGACATCACGATGAATAACAGTTTGATGAGTTAAAATTTCCATTCTTTGAGCTGGAGTAAACATATTATCCCACCAATTTTTTAATTGACCAGTAAAACCAGAAACAAAACAAGAAGCAATTTGTCGTTCGCTAATCTGTGGATACTTAGATTTATAAGCTATCTTAGCAGTACCCATTTCATGCAAAGTATTAGTGATTTCGTATTCAGATTTTCCGTCAATATTCCATTCATATAACGCACTTCCATCGTAAGATTTAGTAGTAAACCTATTACGTTCTTCAAATTGAATATCAGGTGGAGTAGGTCTACTATGATAGTTCATTACACCTTTATTAGACCATTTATTAGTACGATAGGATCTTCTAGATGGACGTCTAATGATACGATTAAGTTCTAAGGGGGGAGTAGTTTCATAGAATTGATTTTCTATATCTTCTATATTCTCTATTTCATCATTTTCCTGTTCATTTTCAGAATTTGATGAACTACTAGAAGACTCTTCACGAGGAGCAGTACGATTAATCGCATGAAGTCGAAGACCACTAAATTGTCTTTCTATCTGATTTAAAGCAGAAGAAGAAGATGGAGTATTAGTACCTTCTATCGCCAAATTAATACGTTGTACTAAAGAAATTTCTTTTTCTAATTCTCTAGGAAGGGAAGGAGACACTAATGGTTTAGACACTTCATTAGGAAAATTACTCATTTTATTATCCAATTTGACAGAAATTAAATCAACTTGTTGAGCTATAGTTTGTAAAATCTGATTAGAATAATTATTCTGTTGATAAACCTTTTTAATATCTTCAGAATCAATTGATTCTTTAGTATCTTTTCCTTTTTTAAAAGGGGAAGCAATTATTTCGCCTTCTTTAGTATTAATCTTTATAGACTGTAAAGGAGGATGAATAGCTGATAGGATAGCATTATTATCTACCAATTGCCATTTTTTATACAAATTAGTCTGAACATTAATTGTAGATAAATTTTTATAATTAATTTTTTCTTTCTGAAAATAATAATCTATCCATTGAAAGAAAGGAAAATTAATCTGTTTTTTATTTATATCATTAACCCATTCTTCTTTTAATTTAGAAATAATTTGTTTATCAAATTTTTCAAACCATAGTCGTTTGTCATTATTTTCTGGTGAAAAATAATTTTTATTAAGAAAATCTTTGTCTATAGAAAAAGGTTTTCTTAACATATTAATTTCAGAAAATTTCATTTGAGACTGAGTAGGTGAACCTACGGAGGAACTAGAATCAGGAATGACTTCAGGAAGAGGAGAAGTATACTTAATCTTAGGATCAGTATAGGAATACCTGGAGGGTTCATATGAAGTACTAGGAAGATCGACTGAATACCTCGGTCGAGTTTCTAAAGGAAACCTGCAGGAGGAAGACTTAGACAACATATTATCAAATTTTAATAATATCTTATTATCAGCAAGTTCTTCAATATTAGCCTGTGTTCTAACTGGATGTCTTTGAGCTATTATAGGTCTATCAATTAAGAGTTCATTAGGAATAGTAATTTCAGTACGAGATAATAGTCTAGGTGTCTGAGTTTGCGTATTATCAGAATCAGCAATTACCAAAACAGAATCACCTTCATTAGTAGGCTTTAATTTTAAAGCTGCAGGAATAATGGACTTCATTAATTTAAAATAAATGCGATAGATTAACACAAATTTATCAGATTTAGGTTAGAAGACTATCAAGCTACTATTGGTTTTCAAACCTACAAGAAAAGATGTAGGTTAGAAGACTATCAAGCTTCCTTCCTGTTTCATGCCGAATTCCGGGTCCCATATATTATGGCCTGGAGCTTCCAGATCAAGTCTACTCAGACAGGATATCCCTGCAGTCTCATTCGTCAGATTAATGTAAAATGGTGGGTCCAGTTCAATGAGCAACAGTGCTGTGCCCAAACGGTTAATAAATTTCTTGAAAGTGGTGAAAAATATAAAACAATAATTTCTGAAGTTTCCCGACAAATTCCGGTGACTGATCCAATGACTCCTAAAACACCGGATAAAAGTAAAATTCCTTTACCTAAGAAAATTGTGACTCCTACTCCTCAACAGACTCCTTCTCAGGCTCATCCTCAACAGACTCCTTCTCCGGCTCATCCACAAACTCCTGCATCAACATCTAATATGGCTAATTCCGGACTTCAAGATATACCAATTAAGGCTACTTTAATGACTGAACAAGGACTTCAAGATTATTTGAAGATTTGTATTCAAGCGTATCAAGAAATTCAAAAGGTTAATACTGCGGAACATGACAGAGCAGCTAAAGCTCGCGAACAAGACCAGCCCGACAAGCATGTCCTGCCAACTACTCCGACTCATGATGCTGACGACCCATTTGGGGGGCCCTTGGCACAGGATCCTTTTGATTTCTAATGTAATAGATAGGAAATAATTGTACAATGACGTAAGTGCATACGTCATTTCCCTGAATAATTGTTAGCTTACGTAAGTGCATATGTCACTAGGCACTTACATTTAATTTGTCTTTCATTTACCTTTAATTTCGGAATTCATTTTCGGATTCCACTCTTGTATAATGTCTCCCCCTTTGCCTATTTAAAGGCTGATTAATCAATAGACACCTCAGAGCGAATTTACTAAACTTTTCTCTGATTTTCAAAATCTTTCATCAAGCTTTCAAACATCTTTCTACTTCTTTAATTCCTTCTTGTTCTTTCATTTAATCGTAAGTCCTGCTTCTACTAATTTTCTACTCTTACTTTAGTTTACCGCCTACTTCACCTTCGTTCTCATCTTCATTTCTACTCTACCTGCAACCGATCCTGCAACCGATCCTGCTCCATTTTGGTATCAGAGCCTGGTTTTACAAAAATTTTTCAACGAAAAGATTTTCAAAAGTTTTTCAAAAATTTTGATTAAATATAATTTTACAAATCTGAAGGTAAGGGTGTGCATTTGCATTCATCTATAGTTGGTAAGAGGTTGTTTGCATCAGTAAGACCGTTGGTAAGCCTTAGAACAATAGGTGTTCCTGGCTTGATCCCCTTGTTCCATATAGGTTTATGCATCTCTCATTTTTACATTTAGATATGTAAGGTTAGATTTAATTAAAATGGCTGAAAAAGTTAGAAGATTTCTCTTTGGAGAATCTAGTTCTCCTAGGTCTGCATCCATAATGGCATCATCGTCTGCATCTTCATCATACTCATCTATTCTTAATTCTCATGAATTAATTCAAGAAGCTCTGCCAAGTAGAAGTATTTCTACTGTATACTCTCAAGGATTACTTGAGTTTAATAAAGCTTATTCAATTAAAATCCATGAGGAGATACATCCCATGGAAGAAGATAAGAAAACAATTTCTTTACTGACTAATACTGCTATTACTTATTATTTGTCTCAGGGTTATCGTTTTATGCATTTTGGTTTAATACAAATTGCTTTACATCCTTTAATGAAGCGTGGGGTTGATACTCCTGTCTTCATGGCTTTACGCGATGATCGTTTACTTCATTATAATGATTCTATTCTTGCTTTAGTACAGACTAATTTATGTAATGGTACTATACGTTTTAATTGTGCTCCTAATTTTTCTGTCAGTTTAATAGATCCTACTATTATGCAATCTTTGTTGTTAGATATTCATGTTATTAATAAGAAAATGGATCCTAAATCTGATAAATTTGTGTTAATCTATCGCATTTATTTTAAATTAATGAAGTCCATTATTCCTGCAGCTTTAAAATTAAAGCCTACTAATGAAGGTGATTCTGTTTTGGTAATTGCTGATTCTGATAATACGCAAACTCAGACACCTAGACTATTATCTCGTACTGAAATTACTATTCCTAATGAACTCTTAATTGATAGACCTATAATAGCTCAAAGACATCCAGTTAGAACACAGGCTAATATTGAAGAACTTGCTGATAATAAGATATTATTAAAATTTGATAATATGTTGTCTAAGTCTTCCTCCTGCAGGTTTCCTTTAGAAACTCGACCGAGGTATTCAGTCGATCTTCCTAGTACTTCATATGAACCCTCCAGGTATTCCTATACTGATCCTAAGATTAAGTATACTTCTCCTCTTCCTGAAGTCATTCCTGATTCTAGTTCCTCCGTAGGTTCACCTACTCAGTCTCAAATGAAATTTTCTGAAATTAATATGTTAAGAAAACCTTTTTCTATAGACAAAGATTTTCTTAATAAAAATTATTTTTCACCAGAAAATAATGACAAACGACTATGGTTTGAAAAATTTGATAAACAAATTATTTCTAAATTAAAAGAAGAATGGGTTAATGATATAAATAAAAAACAGATTAATTTTCCTTTCTTTCAATGGATAGATTATTATTTTCAGAAAGAAAAAATTAATTATAAAAATTTATCTACAATTAATGTTCAGACTAATTTGTATAAAAAATGGCAATTGGTGGATAATAATGCTATCCTATCAGCTATTCATCCTCCTTTACAGTCTATAAAGATTAATACTAAAGAAGGCGAAATAATTGCTTCCCCTTTTAAAAAAGGAAAAGATACTAAAGAATCAATTGATTCTGAAGATATTAAAAAGGTTTATCAACAGAATAATTATTCTAATCAGATTTTACAAACTATAGCTCAACAAGTTGATTTAATTTCTGTCAAATTGGATAATAAAATGAGTAATTTTCCTAATGAAGTGTCTAAACCATTAGTGTCTCCTTCCCTTCCTAGAGAATTAGAAAAAGAAATTTCTTTAGTACAACGTATTAATTTGGCTATAGAAGGTACTAATACTCCATCTTCTTCTTCTGCTTTAAATCAGATAGAAAGACAATTTAGTGGTCTTCGACTTCATGCGATTAATCGTACTGCTCCTCGTGAAGAGTCTTCTAGTAGTTCATCAAATTCTGAAAATGAACAGGAAAATGATGAAATAGAGAATATAGAAGATATAGAAAATCAATTCTATGAAACTACTCCCCCCTTAGAACTTAATCGTATCATTAGACGTCCATCTAGAAGATCCTATCGTACTAATAAATGGTCTAATAAAGGTGTAATGAACTATCATAGTAGACCTACTCCACCTGATATTCAATTTGAAGAACGTAATAGGTTTACTACTAAATCTTACGATGGAAGTGCGTTATATGAATGGAATATTGACGGAAAATCTGAATACGAAATCACTAATACTTTGCATGAAATGGGTACAGCTAAGATAGCTTATAAATCTAAGTATCCACAGATTAGCGAACGACAAATTGCTTCTTGTTTTGTTTCTGGTTTTACTGGTCAATTAAAAAATTGGTGGGATAATATGTTTACTCCAGCTCAAAGAATGGAAATTTTAACTCATCAAACTGTTATTCATCGTGATGTCACTGTTAATGATGAAGTAATTAGAACTACTGATTATGAATCAGATGGTGCAAGTTATTTAATTTATGCACTTTCTATGCATTTTGTTGGTAATCCCAGAGAAGAATTAACTAGTTTAAAAATTTCATTAACTAATCTTAAATGTCCTTTGTTTAAAGATTATTTTTGGTATAAGACTACTTTTCTTACTAATGTGTTACGTAGGCCAGATTGTAATCAATCTTTTTGGAAAGAAAAATTTATTACTGGTTTACCTCCCTTATTCTCACAAAAATTAATTACTAGTTTAATGAAAGAAATGGGTACGGAAAATTTGGATTTGTCTAATATTACTTATGGTCAATTATTTGCATTCCTTAAAAAAGAGGCTTTATCTATCTGTCAAGATTTTAAATTGCAGAGAAAATATGGTCTTGAAAAAGAGGAATTGGGGTCCTTCTGTCAAGCATTTGGTATAGCAAGTCCTCATCCGCCCTCTATACAAAATAAAAGGTCTAAAAAGGTAAGACAATATTCTCCTCCGACATACAGTAAATATAAGCGTAAAAATAAATATAATCCTGACTGGTATAAGAAAAATGATAATTATAGAAAAAAGAAAAATAATAGAGGCAAAAAACCTGTTAAATGTTATAAATGTGGTAAGATAGGTCATATAGCACCTAATTGTAAACTAGAAAAGAAGATTAATACTATATTTTCCGAAGAATCTGAATTAAAGAATAAATTAATGTCTATTTTAATTAATTCTGAAAAAGAAGATACTGATAATTATTATTCCTCTGATTCATCTAGTTTTGAAGAAAATGATGATTTCTGTGAATGTAAAAAGACAATTAATATGATGAATAATTCTAATAAAAATAGTTTAAATAAAGAATTATTATTTGATATAATAAAAGATATAAAAGATGATAATGTTAGAAAAGATTATTTAGAAAAATTAAAAGCGCTAGTTTTACAAGAAAATAATTCTATGTTTGATATTAAAGAACCCTTTAGTTTAAATAGTTTAATAGATAAATATAAACATGAAGATAATTTTGGATTTCGTAGAAGTAGTAATATTAAAGAAGAAATAAAAATATTGAAAGATGAAATTAGAGAAATTAATAATCAATTAAATGAATTAAAATTAAAAGATTTAGAATTAGAAGCAAAAATACTACTAAGAGATCAGTCTAATATAGCTTCTACATCCGGTATAATAAAAGAAAATGAAATTAATATCGCTAATGACATTCCTGATGATAAAAACTTCTTAAATTCAATTAATAAAGTAAAAATAGAAAAATGGTATGTTCTGGTAACTATTGGTGTAGAGGACTGGACGACCACTTGTGTTGCTATGCTGGACAGTGGGGCTGATCAATCCTGTATCAGTAGAGGAATAATTCCAGATAAGTATTTATCAAAAACTAAAGAAAAATTGTATGCTGCTAATGGATTAGAAATAGATATATATGCTGAATTAAATAATGGTTATATCTGTAATAATGGATATTGTTTTAAACATTCTTTTCTAATACTTGAAAATTTTACTACTGATGTGGTTTTAGGTAATCCTTTTCTATATCAGATTACTCCGTTTACTAAACATACTGATCATATTTCTGTAAATCTTTTAGGAAATAAATTGGTTTTTCCCTTTATTAATCCTATACAGGAAAAAGAGTTAGCTCTCCTCCAGACTAATTCGATATATAAACAAATCTGTGTAATGCATAAGAAAAAGAAAAGCTTAATGTTTTTAAAGAATGAATTAGATTTTACTAAAATAGAAGAACAATTACTGAAAGAAGATATTAAATTAAAAATTGATAATTTAGAAAAGAAATTTCAAACATTAGTGTGTTCAGAACATCCTAATGCGTTTTGGAATAGGAAAAAGCATGTTGTCTCATTACCATATATCAAGGAGTTTAATGAAAGAGACATTCCGACTAAGGCTTACCAACGGTCTTACTGATGCAAACAACCTCTTACCAACTATAGATGAATGCAAATGCACACCCTTACCTTCAGATTTGTAAAATTATATTTAATCAAAATTTTTGAAAAACTTTTGAAAATCTTTTCGTTGAAAAATTAATAATTTCTGAAGTTTCCCGACAAATTCCGGTGACTGATCCAATGACTCCTAAAACACCAGATAAAAGTAAAATTCCTTTACCTAAGAAAATTGTGACTCCTACTCCTCAACAGACTCCTTCTCAGGCTCATCCTCAACAGACTCCTTCTCCGGCTCATCCACAAACTCCTGCATCAACATCTAATATGGCTAATTCCGGACTTCAAGATATACCAATTAAGGCTAATTTAATGACTGAACAAGGACTTCAAGATTATTTGAAGATTTGTATTCAAACGTATCAAGAAATTCAAAAGGTTAATACTGCGGAACATGACAGAGCAGCTAAAGCTCGCGAACAAGACCAGCCCGACAAGCATGTCCTGCCAACTACTCCGACTCATGATGCTGACGACCCATTTGGGGGGCCCTTGGCACAGGATCCTTTTGATTTCTAATGTAATAGATAGGAAATAATTGTACAATGACGTAAGTGCATACGTCATTTCCCTGAATAATTGTTAGCTTACGTAAGTGCATATGTCACTAGGCACTTACATTTAATTTGTCTTTCATTTACCTTTAATTTCGGAATTCATTTTCGGATTCCACTCTTGTATAATGTCTCCCCCTTTGCCTATTTAAAGGCTGATTAATCAATAGACACCTCAGAGCGAATTTACTAAACTTTTCTCTGATTTTCAAAATCTTTCATCAAGCTTTCAAACATCTTTCTACTTCTTTAATTCCTTCTTGTTCTTTCATTTAATCGTAAGTCCTGCTTCTACTAATTTTCTACTCTTACTTTAGTTTATCGCCTACTTCACCTTCGTTCTCATCTTCATTTCTACTCTACCTGCAACCGATCCTGCTCCATTTTGGTATCAGAGCCTGGTTTTACAAAAAATTTTCAACGAAAAGATTTTCAAAAGTTTTTCAAAAATTTTGATTAAATATAATTTTACAAATCTGAAGGTAAGGGTGTGCATTTGCATTCATCTATAGTTGGTAAGAGGTTGTTTGCATCAGTAAGACCGTTGGTAAGCCTTAGAACAATAGGTGTTCCCGGCTTGATCCCCTTGTTCCATATAGGTTTATGCATCTCTCATTTTTACATTTAGATATGTAAGGTTAGATTTAATTAAAATGGCTGAAAAAGTTAGAAGATTTCTCTTTGGAGAATCTAGTTCTCCTAGGTCTGCATCCATAATGGCATCATCGTCTGCATCTTCATCATACTCATCTATTCTTAATTCTCATGAATTAATTCAAGAAGCTCTGCCAAGTAGAAGTATTTCTACTGTATACTCTCAAGGATTACTTGAGTTTAATAAAGCTTATTCAATTAAAATCCATGAGGAGATACATCCCATGGAAGAAGATAAGAAAACAATTTCTTTACTGACTAATACTGCTATTACTTATTATTTGTCTCAGGGTTATCGTTTTATGCATTTTGGTTTAATACAAATTGCTTTACATCATTTAATGAAGCGTTGGGTTGATACTCCTGTCTTCATGGCTTTACGCGATGATCGTTTACTTCATTATAATGATTCTATTCTTGCTTTAGTACAGACTAATTTATGTAATGGTACTATACGTTTTAATTGTGCTCCTAATTTTTCTGTCAGTTTAATAGATCCTACTATTATGCAATCTTTGTTGTTAGATATTCATGTTATTAATAAGAAAATGGATCCTAAATCTGATAAATTTGTGTTAATCTATCGTATTTATTTTAAATTAATGAAGTCCATTATTCCTGCAGCTTTAAAATTAAAGCCTACTAATGAAGGTGATTCTGTTTTGGTAATTGCTGATTCTGATAATACGCAAACTCAGACACCTAGACTATTATCTCGTACTGAAATTACTATTCCTAATGAACTCTTAATTGATAGACCTATAATAGCTCAAAGACATCCAGTTAGAACACAGGCTAATATTGAAGAATTTGCTGATAATAAGATATTATTAAAATTTGATAATATGTTGTCTAAGTCTTCCTCCTGCAGGTTTCCTTTAGAAACTCGACCGAGGTATTCAGTCGATCTTCCTAGTACTTCATATGAACCCTCCAGGTATTCCTATACTGATCCTAAGATTAAGTATACTTCTCCTCTTCCTGAAGTCATTCCTGATTCTAGTTCCTCCGTAGGTTCACCTACTCAGTCTCAAATGAAATTTTCTGAAATTAATATGTTAAGAAAACCTTTTTCTATAGACAAAGATTTTCTTAATAAAAATTATTTTTCACCAGAAAATAATGACAAACGACTATGGTTTGAAAAATTTGATAAACAAATTATTTCTAAATTAAAAGAAGAATGGGTTAATGATATAAATAAAAAACAGATTAATTTTCCTTTCTTTCAATGGATAGATTATTATTTTCAGAAAGAAAAAATTAATTATAAAAATTTATCTACAATTAATGTTCAGACTAATTTGTATAAAAAATGGCAATTGGTAGATAATAATGCTATCCTATCAGCTATTCATCCTCCTTTACAGTCTATAAAGATTAATACTAAAGAAGGCGAAATAATTGCTTCCCCTTTTAAAAAAGGAAAAGATACTAAAGAATCAATTGATTCTGAAGATATTAAAAAGGTTTATCAACAGAATAATTATTCTAATCAGATTTTACAAACTATAGCTCAACAAGTTGATTTAATTTCTGTCAAATTGGATAATAAAATGAGTAATTTTCCTAATGAAGTGTCTAAACCATTAGTGTCTCCTTCCCTTCCTAGAGAATTAGAAAAAGAAATTTCTTTAGTACAACGTATTAATTTGGCTATAGAAGGTACTAATACTCCATCTTCTTCTTCTGCTTTAAATCAGATAGAAAGACAATTTAGTGGTCTTCGACTTCATGCGATTAATCGTACTGCTCCTCGTGAAGAGTCTTCTAGTAGTTCATCAAATTCTGAAAATGAACAGGAAAATGATGAAATAGAGAATATAGAAGATATAGAAAATCAATTCTATGAAACTACTCCCCCCTTAGAACTTAATCGTATCATTAGACGTCCATCTAGAGGATCCTATCGTACTAATAAATGGACTAATAAAGGTGTAATGAACTATCATAGTAGACCTACTCCACCTGATATTCAATTTGAAGAACGTAATAGGTTTACTACTAAATCTTACGATGGAAGTGCGTTATATGAATGGAATATTGACGGAAAATCTGAATACGAAATCACTAATACTTTGCATGAAATGGGTACTGCTAAGATAGCTTATAAATCTAAGTATCCACAGATTAGCGAACGACAAATTGCTTCTTGTTTTGTTTCTGGTTTTACTGGTCAATTAAAAAATTGGTGGGATAATATGTTTACTCCAGCTCAAAGAATGGAAATTTTAACTCATCGGTTGCAGGATCGGTTGCAGGTAGAGTAGAAATGAAGATGAGAACGAAGGTGAAGTAGGCGGTAAACTAAAGTAAGAGTAGAAAATTAGTAGAAGCATGACTTACGATTAAATGAAAGAACAAGAAGGAATTAAAGAAGTAGAAAGATGTTTGAAAGCTTGATGAAAGATTTTGAAAATCAGAGAAAAGTTTAGTAAATTCGCTCTGAGGTGTCTATTGATTAATCAGCCTTTAAATAGGCAAAGGGGGAGACATTATACAAGAGTGGAATCCGAAAATGAATTCCGAAATTAAAGGTAAATGAAAGACAAATTAAATGTAAGTGCCTAGTGACATATGCACTTACGTAAGCTAACAATTATTCAGGGAAATGACGTATGCACTTACGTCATTGTACAATTATTTCCTATCTATTACATTAGAAATCAAAAGGATCCTGTGCCAAGGGCCCCCCAAATGGGTCGTCAGCATCATGAGTCGGAGTAGTTGGCAGGATATGCTTGTCGGGCTGGTCTTGTTCGCGAGCTTTAGCTGCTCTGTCATGTTCCGCAGTATTAACCTTTTGAATTTCTTGATACGCTTGAATACAAATCTTCAAATAATCTTGAAGTCCTTGTTCAGTCATTAAATTAGCCTTAATTGGTATATCTTGAAGTCCGGAATTAGCCATATTAGATGTTGATGCAGGAGCTTGTGGATGAGCCGGAGAAGGAGTCTGTTGAGGATGAGCCTGAGAAGGAGTCTGTTGAGGAGTAGGAGTCACAATTTTCTTAGGTAAAGGAATTTTACTTTTATCCGGTGTTTTAGGAGTCATTGGATCAGTCACCGGAATTTGTCGGGAAACTTCAGAAATTATTGTTTTATATTTTTCACCACTTTCAAGAAATTTATTAACCGTTTGGGCACAGCACTGTTGCTCATTGAACTGGACCCACCATTTTACATTAATCTGACGAATGAGACTGCAGGGATATCCTGTCTGAGTAGACTTGATCTGGAAGCTCCAGGCCATAATATATGGGACCCGGAATTCGGCATGAAACAGGAAGGAAGCTTGATAGTCTTCTAACCTACATCTTTTCTTGTAGATTTGAAAACCAATAGTAGCTTGAGGAGGCAAAATTGCCGGAATGGCACCTAGTAACTTCCACCAGTCATAGACCCACATGGGGACATTTTTATTAAAGGTAGTGGAAAAACTAATGAACCAGGAGTGATTAAACGATCGGTAGTAAAGACACCGATAAAAAGCTAAAATATAGTCAGTATAATTAAACCCATCTGGAATATAAGGAATGGAAAAAGAATTTCTAGCATGAATGGAGGGAAAGTCACGAGGACTCATAATTTTCTGAATTATAAATTTGGAATAAGCAATACGAGATTTATCTTTTTTATCTGGATAATGAGTGATTTCAACTGAATTAGTGTCAACAAGAATTAGTTCATAATAAGCTTGAGTCTTACAGATATCATCTGTAAGCCATTGATTATTAGGCGGAAAGAGTCGAGAACAGAAATTTTTGACATCATTATTTTCCGGAGTGGTTTTATAATGAGTCAACATTAGATACTCAAATTCTGTTTTAGGAATGTATGGGGCGGCATTAGACGAGGAAGATGATGAGGAGGCAGAAGCATTAATCGGAGTAGTTTGAAGTCTGGCTGAAGGAGACAAAACAGCATTAGTATAGGTAAGTGGAGGAAAATCATTAGATGGGACTGAAGGAGTCAAAGGCTTAGGAGGATTAGACATAATATAATCGGCAGGAGTTTTTGGTTTTCCTGGATCCTTAGACATTGGTGCGACGTGTAAGAAATTCACGGGTAAGGAAGTCAGGAAGGGAATTATCATCGCCTTTAATGAATTCAATATCAAAATCGAAGACAGAAAGTATAGCTTGCCATCTGGCAAAAATTTGTTTGGAAACCAGATTTTTCACATCTTTTTGCAAAATTTCTTTAGCTGACTTACAGTCAACTCGTAATAAAAACTTTTTATTATATAAATCATCTTGAAATTTAGAAATGCATAAAACAATTGATAAAATTTCTTTTTTAACAGTTGAATAATTTTTCTGTGGCCCTGCCCATATGCCCGAATGATACCTTACTAACTCTTCTAATGCAGATGATGCAGATGAATGCAAATTTTGTTTGAGAATGCCTCCATAGCCAATATCTGATGCATCGGTCTCAATGATCATGAATGCATCGGGATGAGGAATGCCTAAACAAGGAAGGGTCTTTATTTTTTCTTTAATTTGTTTAATTAAATTAGTATGAATCTCTGTCCAAGCAGGAGGATTTTTCTGTAGTCTCTCATACAAAGGACCACACATGGTTCTCAAATTAGGAAAGAAATCTGCAATATAATTTAAACAACCAAGAAAGCGTTGTAATTGATTTTTATCTCTTATTTCATCTGGAAATTTACTAGCAAATTCAATTGTTCTTTGAATTGGTTTCATTTTTCCTTGATGAATATCATGACCTAAAAATCTGATTTTAGTTTGAAACAATTTCATTTTTTTTAGCTGAAATTACTAAGCCATTAGTCTGAATAACATGTAGCATAAGATTAAGATGTTTAAAGTGCTGAGAAACATTATCCGAAAACACTAAAATGTCATCAATATAAACAATCACAAAATTAGAATAATCATTAAAAATATCATTCATTATACGTTGAAATTCCGAAGGAGCATTTTTCAAACCAAAAGGCATAACATTCCATTCATAGTGTCCGAAAGGAGCAGTAAAAGCTGTTTTATACCTATCGTTTTCATTAATCTGTATTTGCCAATATCCTGATTTTAAATCAAATTTGGAAAATACTTTAGCACTATGAAGTCGCTTTAGTAAATCCTTTTTATTAGGAATTGGATACCTAATCCACTGTAATACCTTATTTAAAGGTTTATAATTAATCACTAAACGAGGAACACCACGTTCTTTTTCAGCTTGATTATTTACATAAAATGCAGCACAACTCCAAGGAGATTGTGATTTCCTAATTAATCTTTTATCCATTAAACTCTGAATTTCTAGTTTACAAAATTTTAGTAATTCCTCATTCATTTGAATGGGTCTAGCCTTAGTCGGAATGTCTCTTTCATTAAACTCCTTGATATATGGTAATGAGACAACATGTTTTTTCCTATTCCAAAACGCATTAGGATGTTCTGAACACACTAATGTTTGAAATTTCTTTTCTAAATTATCAATTTTTAATTTAATATCTTCTTTCAGTAATTGTTCTTCTATTTTAGTAAAATCTAATTCATTCTTTAAAAACATTAAGCTTTTCTTTTTCTTATGCATTACACAGATTTGTTTATATATCGAATTAGTCTGGATGAGAGCTAACTCTTTTTCCTGTATAGGGTTAATAAAGGGAAAAACCAATTTATTTCCTAAAAGATTTACAGAAATATGATCAGTATGTTTAGTAAACGGAGTAATCTGATATAGAAAAGGATTACCTAAAACCACATCAGTAGTAAAATTTTCAAGTATTAGAAAAGAATGTTTAAAACAATATCCATTATTACAGATATAACCATTATTTAATTCAGCATATATATCTATTTCTAATCCATTAGCAGCATACAATTTTTCTTTAGTTTTTGATAAATACTTATCTGGAATTATTCCTCTACTGATACAGGATTGATCAGCCCCACTGTCCAGCATGGCAACACAAGTGGTCGTCCAGTCCTCTACACCAATAGTTACCAGAACATACCATTTTTTTATTTTTACTTTATTAATTGAATTTAAGAAGTTTTTATCATCAGGAATGTCATTAGCGATATTAATTTCATTTTCTTTTATTATACCGGATGTAGAAGCTATATTAGACTGATCTCTTAGTAGTATTTTTGCTTCTAATTCTAAATCTTTTAATTTTAATTCATTTAATTGATTATTAATTTCTCTAATTTCATCTTTCAATATTTTTATTTCTTCTTTAATATTACTACTTCTACGAAATCCAAAATTATCTTCATGTTTATATTTATCTATTAAACTATTTAAACTAAAGGGTTCTTTAATATCAAACATAGGATTATTTTCTTGTAAAACTAGCGTTTTTAATTTTTCTAAATAATCTTTTCTAACATTATCATCTTTTATATCTTTTATTATATCAAATAATAATTCTTTATTTAAACTATTTTTATTAGAATTATTCATCATATTAATTGTCTTTTTACATTCACAGAAATCATCATTTTCTTCAAAACTAGATGAATCAGAGGAATAATAATTATCAGTATCTTCTTTTTCAGAATTAATTAAAATAGACATTAATTTATTCTTTAATTCAGATTCTTCGGAAAATATAGTATTAATCTTCTTTTCTAGTTTACAATTAGGTGCTATATGACCTATCTTACCACATTTATAACATTTAACAGGTTTTTTGCCTCTATTATTTTTCTTTTTTCTATAATTATCATTTTTCTTATACCAGTCAGGATTATATTTCTTTTTACATAACTGGTTGTTTATGTAAAATGCTGAATGTTTGTGTAAAGTATTGTTGGCTTATGTAAACTACTTATTGTTTGGTCAAAATGCATTTCCTTCATTAAAATACTATTTTCTTGTTCAAAAGTAGTCTTTGCTAGTGTAAAAACATCTTTCTGATTCGTTTGTGTAAAGCGATGGCTGTTTATGTAAAGTGCTGAATGTTTGTGTAAAGTAAAGTTGGCTTGTGTAAACTACTGATTCTTTGGTCAAAATACTTTTCTGTTATGTAAATACTCTTTTCTTGTTCAAAGTGCTATTTGTTAGTGTAAAAAAATGGTTTTAATTCGATTGAGTAAAGTGCTAGCTGTTTATGTAAAGTGCTGAAAGTTTGTGTAAAGTACTGTTGGCATATGTAAACTACTGATTCTTTGGTCAAAATGCTTTTCCTTTATGCAAAATACTATTTTCTTGTTCAAAATGGTATTTGTTAGTGTAAAAACATCCTTCTGATTCGTTTGTGTAAAGAGCTAGCTGTTTATGTAAAGTGCTGAATGTTTGTTAAATTACAGTTTTCTTATGTAAACTACTGATTCTTTGGTCAAAATGTTTTTCCTTCTTGAAAAATACTATTTTCTTGTTCAAAGTGGTCTTTGCTGGTGTAAAAACATTGTTCTGATTCGTTTGTTTAAAGTGCTGGTTGTTTATGTAAAGTGCTGAATGTTTGTGTAAAGTACTATTGTCTTGTGTAAACTACTGATTCGTTTGTCAAAATACTTTTCCTTTATGTAAAATACTCTTTTCTTATTCAAATTTTTCTTTGCTAGTTTAAAATCATCGTTCTGATTCACTTGTGTGCTAGCTGTTTATGAAAAGTGCTGAATATTTGAGTAAAGTACTGTTGGCTTATGTAAACTACTGACTCTTTGGTAAAAATGCTTTTTGTTTATGTAAAATACTCTTTTCTGGTTCAAAGTAGTCTTTGTTATTGTAAAAATATAGTTCTGATTTGTATGTGTAAAGTGCTGGCTATTCTTGTAAAGTGCTGAATGTTTGTTAAATTACTGTTGGCTTATATAAACTATTGATTCTTTTGTCAAAATGCTTTTCTTTGATGTGAAATACTCTTTTCTGGTTCAAAGTGGTCATTGTTAGTGTAAAAACATCATACTGATTCGTTTGTATAAAGTGCTGGTCATTTATGTAAAGTGTTGAATGTTAGTGTAAAGTTCTGTTGGCTTATGTAAACTACTGATTCTTTGGTCAAAATGTTTTTTCTTTATGCAAAATACTTTTTTCTGGTTCAAAGTGGCCTTTGTTAGTCTAAAAATATCGGTCTGATTCGTTTGTGCAAAGTGCTGGCTGTTTATGAATAGTGTTGAATGATTGTGTAAAGTACTGTTGGCTTATGCAAACTACTGATTCTTTGGTCAAAATGTTTTTTCTTTGTGTAAAACACTCTTTTCTGGCTCAAAGTGGTCTTTGTTAGTGTAAAAACATCGTTTTGATTCGTTTGTGTAAAGTACTGGTTGTTTATGTAAAATGCTGAATGTTTGTGTAAAATACAGTTAGCTTATGTAAACTACTGATTCTTTGGTCAAAATGCATTTCCTTCATGTAAAATACTCTTTTTTTGTTCAAAGTGGTCTTTGCTAGTGTAAAACCAACGTTCCGATTCGTTTGTGTAAAGTGTTGGCTATTTATATAAAGTACTGAATGTTTGTGTAAAGTACTTTTGGTTTATGTAAACTATTGATTCTTTGGTCAAAATGCATTTCCTTCATGTAAAATACTCTTTTCTTGTTCAAAGTGGTTTTTGCTGGTGTGAAAACATCGTTCTGATTCGTTTGTGAAAAGTGCTGGCCTTTTATGTCAAGTGCTGAATGTTTGTTAAAGTACTGTTGGCTTATGTAAACTACTGATTCTTTGGACAAAAAGCTTTTCCTTTATGTAAAATACTCTTTTCTGGTTCAAAGTGGCTTTTGTTGTGTAAAGTACAGTTGACTTATGCAAACTACTGATTCTTTGGTCAAAATACTTTTCCGTTATGTAAATACTGTTTTCTTGATGAAAGTGCTCTTTGTTAGTGTTAAAAAATTGTTCTAATTCGTTTATGTAAAGTGCTGGCTGTTTATGAAAAGTGTTGAATTTTTGCGTAAAGTGCTGTTGGCTTATGTAAACTACTGATTCTTTGGACAAAATGTTTTTCTTTTATGTAAAATACTCTTTTCCGGTTCAAAGTGGTTTTTGTTAGTGTGAAAACATTGTTCTGATTCGTTTGTGGAAAGTACTGGTTGTTTATGTAAAGTGATGAATGTTTGTGTACTGTTAGCTTATGTAAACTACTTGTTGTTCGGTCAAAATGCATTTTCTTCATGTAAAATACTATTTTCTTGTTCAAAGTGGCCTTTTCTGGAGTAAAAATATCGTTTTGATTCGTTTGTGTCAAGCGATGACTGTTCATGTAAAGTGCGGAATGTTTATGTAATGTAAAGTTGGCTTGTGTAAACTACTGATTCTTTGGTCAAAATACTTTTCCGTTATGTAAATACTGTTTTCTTGTTGAAAGTGCTCTTTGTTAGTATTAAAAAATTGTTCTAATTCGTTTGTGTAAAGTGCTACCTGTTTATGTAATGTGCTGAAAGGTTGTGTAAAGTAAGTTGGCTTATGTAAAATACTGATTCTTTTGTCAAAATGCTTTTTCTTTATGTAAAATACTCTTTTCTTGTACAAGGTGGTCTTTGTTAGTGTAAAAATATTGTTCTGATTCGTTTGTGAAAAGTGCTGGCCTTTGATGTAAAGTGCTGAATGTTTGTTAAAGTACTGTTGGCTTAGGTAAACTACTAATTCTTTGGTCAAAATGCTTTTCCTTTATGTAAAATACTCTTTTCTTGTTGAAAGTGGCCTTTGTTAGTGTAAAAATACCGTTATGATTCGTTTATGTAAAGTGTTGGCGGTTTATGAAAAGTATTGAATGTATGTGTAAAGTACTGGTGGCTTTTGTAAACTCCTGATTCTTTGGTCAAAATGCATTTCCTTCATGTAAAATACTCTTTTCTTGTTCAAAGTGGTCTTTGCAGGTGTAAAAACATCGTTCTGATTCGTTTGTGAAAAGTGCTGGTCTTTTATGTAAAGTGCTGAATGTTTATTAAAGTACTGTTGGCTTATGTAAACTACTGATTCTTTGGTCAAAATGCATTTCCTTTATGTAAAATACTTTTTTCTGGTTAAAAGTGGCTTTTCTTAGTGTAAAAATATCGTTCTGATTCGTTTGTGTAAAGTGCTGGCTGTTTATCAAAAGTGTTGAATGTTCGTGTAAAGTACTATTGGCTTATGTAAACTACTGATTCTTTGGTCAAAATGCATTTCCTTCATGTAAAATACTCTTTTCTTGTTCAAAGTGGTCTTTGCAGGTGTAAAAACATCGTTCTGATTCGTTTGTGAAAAGTGCTGGCCTTTTACGTAAAGTGCTGGATGTTTGTTAAATACTGTTGGCTTATGTAAACTACTGATTCATTGGTCAAAATGCTTTTCCTTTATGTAAAATACCCTTTTAAGGTTCAAAGTGGTCTTTGTTAGTATAAAAATATCGTTCTGATTCGTTTATGTATAGTACTGGTTATTTATGTAAAGTGCTTAATGTTTGTGTAAAGTACAGTTGGCTTATGTAAACTACTGATTCTTTTGTCAAAATGCTTTTCGTTTATGTAAAATACTCTTTTCTGGTACAAACTGGCTTTTGTTAGTGTAAAAATATCGTTCTGATTCGTTTGTCTAAAGTTCTGGCTGTTTATGAAAAGTGTTGAATGTTTTTGTAAAGAACTGTTGGCTTATGTAAACTACTGATTCTTTGGTCAAAATGTTTTTCCTATGTGTAAAATACTCTTTTCTGGCCCAAAGTGGTCTTTGTTAGTGTAAAAACATCGTTCTGATCGTTTGTGTAAAGTATTGGTTATTTATGTAAAGTTCTTAATGTTTGTGTAAAGTACTGTTGGCTTATTTAAACTACTGATTCTTCGGTCAGAATGCTTTTCTTTTATGTAAAATACTCTTTTCTGGTTCAAAGTGGCATTTGTTAGTGCAAAAATATCATTCTGATTCGTTTCTGTAAAGTGCTGGCTGTTTATGAAAAGTGTTGAATTTTTGCGTAAAGTGCTGTTGGCTTATGTAAACTACTGATTCTTTGGACAAAATGTTTTTCTTTTATGTAAAATACTCTTTTCCGGTTCAAAGTGGTTTTTGTTAGTGTAAAAACATTGTTCTGATTCGTTTGTGGAAAGTACTGGTTGTTTATGTAAAGTGATGAATGTTTGTGTACTGTTGGCTTATGTAAACTACTTGTTGTTCGGTCAAAATGCATTTCCTTCATGTAAAATACTATTTTCTTGTTCAAAGTGTCCTTTTCTGGTGTAAAAACATCGTTTTGATTCGTTTGTGTAAAGTGATGGCTGTTTATGTAAAGTGTGGAATGTTTATGTAATGTAAAGTTGGCATGGGTAAACTACTGATTCTTTGGTCAAAATACTTTTCCGTTATGTAAATACTGTTTTCTTGTTGAAACTGCTCTTTGTTAGTGTTAAAAAATTGTTCTAATTCGTTTACGTAAAGTGCTAGCTGTTTATGTAATGTGCTGAAAGGTTGTGTAAAGTACAGTTGACTTATGTAAAATACTGATTCATTGGTCAAAATGCTTTTCCTTTATGTAAAATACCCTTTTAAGGTTCAAAGTGGTCTTTGTTAGTATAAAAATATCGTTCTGATTCGTTTATGTATAGTACTGGTTATTTATGTAAAGTGCTTAATGTTTGTGTAAAGTACAGTTGGCTTATGTAAACTACTGATTCTTTTGTCAAAATGCTTTTCGTTTATGTAAAATACTCTTTTCTGGTACAAACTGGCTTTTGTTAGTGTAAAAATATCGTTCTGATTCGTTTGTCTAAAGTTCTGGCTGTTTATGAAAAGTGTTGAATGTTTTTGTAAAGTACTGTTGGCTTATTTAAACTACTGATTCTTTGGTCAAAATATTTTTCCTATGTGTAAAATACTCTTTTCTGGCTCAAAGTGGCCTTTGTTAATGTAAAAACATCGTTCTGATTCGTTTGTGTAAAGTATTGGTTGTTTATGTAAAGTTCTTAATGTTTGTGTAAAGTACTGTTGGCTTATTTAAACTACTGATTCTTCGGTCAGAATGCTTTTCCTTTATGTAAAATACTCTTTTCTGGTTCAAAGTGGCATTTGTTAGTGCAAAAATATCGTTCTGATTCGTTTCTTTAAAGTGCTGGCTGTTTATGAAAAGTGTTGAATTTTTGCGTAAAGTGCTGTTGGCTTATGTAAACTACTGATTCTTTGGACAAAATGTTTTTCTTTTATGTAAAATACTCTTTTCCGGTTCAAAGTGGTTTTTGTTAGTGTAAAAACATTGTTCTGATTCGTTTGTGGAAAGTACTGGTTGTTTATGTAAAGTGATGAATGTTTGTGTACTGTTGGCTTATGTAAACTACTTGTTGTTCGGTCAAAATGCATTTCCTTCATGTAAAATACTATTTTCTTGTTCAAAGTGTCCTTTTCTGGTGTAAAAACATCGTTTTGATTCGTTTGTGTAAAGTGATGGCTGTTTATGTAAAGTGTGGAATGTTTATGTAATGTAAAGTTGGCATGGGTAAACTACTGATTCTTTGGTCAAAATACTTTTCCGTTATGTAAATACTGTTTTCTTGTTGAAACTGCTCTTTGTTAGTGTTAAAAAATTGTTCTAATTCGTTTACGTAAAGTGCTAGCTGTTTATGTAATGTGCTGAAAGGTTGTGTAAAGTACAGTTGACTTATGTAAAATACTGATTCATTGGTCAAAATGCTTTTCCTTTATGTAAAATACCCTTTTAAGGTTCAAAGTGGTCTTTGTTAGTATAAAAATATCGTTCTGATTCGTTTATGTATAGTACTGGTTATTTATGTAAAGTGCTTAATGTTTGTGTAAAGTACAGTTGGCTTATGTAAACTACTGATTCTTTTGTCAAAATGCTTTTCGTTTATGTAAAATACTCTTTTCTGGTACAAACTGGCTTTTGTTAGTGTAAAAATATCGTTCTGATTCGTTTGTCTAAAGTTCTGGCTGTTTATGAAAAGTGTTGAATGTTTTTGTAAAGTACTGTTGGCTTATTTAAACTACTGATTCTTTGGTCAAAATATTTTTCCTATGTGCAAAATACTCTTTTCTGGCTCAAAGTGGCCTTTGTTAATGTAAAAACATCGTTCTGATTCGTTTGTGTAAAGTATTGGTTGTTTATGTAAAGTTCTTAATGTTTGTGTAAAGTACTGTTGGCTTATTTAAACTACTGATTCTTCGGTCAGAATGCTTTTCCTTTATGTAAAATACTCTTTTCTGGTTCAAAGTGGCATTTGTTAGTGCAAAAATATCGTTCTGATTCGTTTCTTTAAAGTGCTGGCTGTTTATGAAAAGTGTTGAATTTTTGCGTAAAGTGCTGTTGGCTTATGTAAACTACTGATTCTTTGGACAAAATGTTTTTCTTTTATGTAAAATACTCTTTTCCGGTTCAAAGTGGTTTTTGTTAGTGTAAAAACATTGTTCTGATTCGTTTGTGGAAAGTACTGGTTGTTTATGTAAAGTGATGAATGTTTGTGTACTGTTGGCTTATGTAAACTACTTGTTGTTCGGTCAAAATGCATTTCCTTCATGTAAAATACTATTTTCTTGTTCAAAGTGTCCTTTTCTGGTGTAAAAACATCGTTTTGATTCGTTTGTGTAAAGTGATGGCTGTTTATGTAAAGTGCGGAATGTTTATGTAATGTAAAGTTGGCATGGGTAAACTACTGATTCTTTGGTCAAAATACTTTTCCGTTATGTAAATACTGTTTTCTTGTTGAAACTGCTCTTTGTTAGTGTTAAAAAATTGTTCTAATTCGTTTACGTAAAGTGCTAGCTGTTTATGTAATGTGCTGAAAGGTTGTGTAAAGTACAGTTGACTTATGTAAAATACTGATTCTTTGGTCAAAATGCTTTTTCTTTATGTAAAATACTCTTTTCTTGTACAAATATTGTTCTGATTCGTATGTGAAAAGTGCTGGCCTTTGATGTAAAGTGCTGAATGTTTGTTAACGTACTATTGGCTTATGTAAACTACTGATTCTTTGGTCAAAATGCTTTTTCTTCATGTAAAATACTCTTTTCTAGTTCAAAGTGTCTTTTGTTAGGGTAAAAATATCGCTCTGATTCGTTTGTGTAAAGTGCTGGCTGTTTATGAAAAGTGTTGAATGTTCGTGTAAAGTACTGTTGGCTTATGTAAACTACTGATTCTTTGGTCAAAATGCATTTCCTTCATGTAAAATACTCTTTTCTTGTTCAAAGTGGTCTTTGCAGGTGTAAAAACATCGTTCTGATTCGTTTGTGAAAAGTGCTGGCCTTTTACGTAAAGTGCTGGATGTTTGTTAAATACTGTTGGCTTATGTAAACTACTGATTCATTGGTCAAAATGCTTTTCCTTTATGTAAAATACCCTTTTAAGGTTCAAAGTGGTCTTTGTTAGTATAAAAATATCGTTCTGATTCGTTTATGTATAGTACTGGTTATTTATGTAAAGTGCTTAATGTTTGTGTAAAGTACAGTTGGCTTATGTAAACTACTGATTCTTTTGTCAAAATGCTTTTCGTTTATGTAAAATACTTTTTTCTAGTTCAAACTGGCTTTTGTTAGTGTAAAAATATCGTTCTGATTTGTTTGTGTAAAGTTCTGGCTGTTTATGAAAAGTGTTGAATGTTTTTGTAAAGAACTGTTGGCTTATGTAAACTACTGATTCTTTGGTCAAAATGTTTTTCCTATGTGTAAAATACTCTTTTCTGGCCCAAAGTGGTCTTTGTTAGTGTAAAAACATCGTTCTGATTCGTTTGTGTAAAGTATTGGTTATTTATGTAAAGTTCTTAATGATTGTGTAAAGTACTGTTGGCTTATTTAAACTACTGATTCTTCGGTCAGAATACTTTTCTTTTATGTAAAATACTCTTTTCTGGTTCAAAGTGGCATTTGTTAGTGCAAAAATATCATTCTGATTCGTTTCTGTAAAGTGCTGGCTGTTTATGAAAAGTGTTGAATTTTTGCGTAAAGTGCTGTTGGCTTATGTAAACTACTGATTCTTTGGACAAAATGTTTTTCTTTTATGTAAAATACTCTTTTCCGGTTCAAAGTGGTTTTTGTTAGTGTAAAAACATTGTTCTGATTCGTTTGTGGAAAGTACTGGTTGTTTATGTAAAGTGATGAATGTTTGTGTACTGTTGGCTTATGTAAACTACTTGTTGTTCGGTCAAAATGCATTTCCTTCATGTAAAATACTATTTTCTTGTTCAAAGTGTCCTTTTCTGGTGTAAAAACATCGTTTTGATTCGTTTGTGTAAAGTGATGGCTGTTTATGTAAAGTGCGGAATGTTTATGTAATGTAAAGTTGGCATGGGTAAACTACTGATTCTTTGGTCAAAATACTTTTTCGTTATGTAAATACTGTTTTCTTGTTGAAACTGCTCTTTGTTAGTGTAAAAAAATTGTTCTAATTCGTTTACGTAAAGTGCTAGCTGTTTATGTAATGTGCTGAAAGGTTGTGTAAAATACAGTTGACTTATGTAAAATACTGATTCTTTGGTCAAAATGCTTTTTCTTTATGTAAAATACTCCTTTCTTGTACAAAGTGGTCTTTGTTAGTGTAAAAATATTGTTCTGATTCGTATGTGAAAAGTGCTGGCCTTTGATGTAAAGTGCTGAATGTTTGTTAACGTACTATTGGCTTATGTAAACTACTGATTCTTTGGTCAAAATGCTTTTTCTTTATGTAAAATACTCTTTTCTAGTTCAAAGTGTCTTTTGTTAGTGTAAAAATATCGCTCTGATTCGTTTGTGTAAAGTGCTGGCTGTTTATGAAAAGTGTTGAATGTTCGTGTAAAGTACTGTTGGCTTATGTAAACTACTGATTCTTTGGTCAAAATGCATTTCCTTCATGTAAAATACTCTTTTCTTGTTCAAAGTGGTCTTTGCAGGTGTAAAAACATCGTTCTGATTCGTTTGTGAAAAGTGCTGGCCTTTTACGTAAAGTGCTGGATGTTTGTTAAATACTGTTGGCTTATGTAAACTACTGATTCATTGGTCAAAATGCTTTTCCTTTATGTAAAATACCCTTTTAAGGTTCAAAGTGGTCTTTGTTAGTATAAAAATATCGTTCTGATTCGTTTATATATAGTACTGGTTATTTATGTAAAGTGCTTAATGTTTGTGTAAAGTACAGTTGGCTTATGTAAACTACTGATTCTTTTGTCAAAATGCTTTTCGTTTATGTAAAATACTCTTTTCTGGTTCAAACTGGCTTTTGTTAGTGTAAAAATATCGTTCTGATTCGTTTGTCTAAAGTTCTGGCTGTTTATGAAAAGTGTTGAATGTTTTTGTAAAGTACTGTTGGCTTATTTAAACTACTGATTCTTTGGTCAAAATATTTTTCCTATGTGTAAAATACTCTTTTCTGGCTCAAAGTGGCCTTTGTTAATGTAAAAACATCGTTCTGATTCGTTTGTGTAAAGTATTGGTTGTTTATGTAAAGTTCTTAATGTTTGTGTAAAGTACTGTTGGCTTATTTAAACTACTGATTCTTCGGTCAGAATGCTTTTCCTTTATGTAAAATACTCTTTTCTGGTTCAAAGTGGCATTTGTTAGTGCAAAAATATCGTTCTGATTCGTTTCTGTAAAGTGCTGGCTGTTTATGAAAAGTGTTAAATTTTTGCGTAAAGTGCTGTTGGCTTATGTAAACTACTGATTCTTTGGACAAAATGTTTTTCTTTTATGTAAAATACTCTTTTCCGGTTCAAAGTGGTTTTTGTTAGTGTAAAAACATTGTTCTGATTCGTTTGTGGAAAGTACTGGTTGTTTATGTAAAGTGATGAATGTTTGTGTACTGTTGGCTTATGTAAACTACTTGTTGTTCGGTCAAAATGCATTTCCTTCATGTAAAATACTATTTTCTTGTTCAAAGTGTCCTTTTCTGGTGTAAAAACATCGTTTTGATTCGTTTGTGTAAAGTGATGGCTGTTTATGTAAAGTGCGGAATGTTTATGTAATGTAAAGTTGGCATGGGTAAACTACTGATTCTTTGGTCAAAATACTTTTCCGTTATGTAAATACTGTTTTCTTGTTGAAACTGCTCTTTGTTAGTGTTAAAAAATTGTTCTAATTCGTTTACGTAAAGTGCTAGCTGTTTATGTAATGTGCTGAAAGGTTGTGTAAAGTACAGTTGACTTATGTAAAATCCTGATTCTTTGGTCAAAATGCTTTTTCTTTATGTAAAATACTCTTTTCTTGTACAAAGTGGTCTTTGTTAGTGTAAAAATATTGTTCTGATTCGTTTGTGAAAAGTGCTGGCCTTTGATGTAAAGTGCTGAATGTTTGTTAAAGTACTGTTGGCTTATGTAAACTACTAATTCTTTGGTCAAAATGCTTTTCCTTTATGTAAAATACTCTTTTCTTGTTCAAAGTGGCCTTTGTTAGTGTAAAAATATCGTTATGATTCGTTTGTGTAAAGTGTTGGCTGTTTATGAAAAGTGTTGAATGTTTGTGTAAAGTACTGGTGGCTTTTGTAAACTTCTGATTCTTTGGTCAAAATGCATTTCTTTCATGTAAAATACTCTTTTCTTGTTCAAAGTGGTCTTTGCAGGTGTAAAAACATCGTTCTGATTCGTTTGTGAAAAGTGCTGGTCTTTTATGTAAAGTGCTGAATGTTTATTAAAGTACTGTTGGCTTATGTAAACTACTGATTCTTTGGTCAAAAAGCTTTTCCTTTATGTAAAATACTCTTTTCTGGTTCAAAGTGGCTTTTGTTAGTGTAAAAATATTGTTCTGATTCGTTTGTGTAATGTGCTGGCTGTTTATGAAAAGTGTTGAATGTTCGTGTAAAGTACTGTTGGCTTATGTAAACTACTGATTCTTTGGTCAAAATATTTTTCCTTTGTGTAAAATACTCCTTTCTGGCTCAAAGTGGTCTTTGTTAGTATAAAACATCGTTCTGATTCATTTATGTACAGTACTGGTTATTTATGTAAAGTGCTTAATGTTTGTGTAAAGTACAGTTGGCTTATGTAAACTACTGATTCTTTTGTCAAAATGCTTTTCGTTTATGTAAAATACTCTTTTCTGGTTCAAACTGGCTTTTGTTAGTGTAAAAATATCGTTCTGATTTGTTTGTGTAAAGTTCTGGCTGTTTATGAAAAGTGTTGAATGTTTGTGTAAAGAACTGTTGGCTTATGTAAACTACTGATTCTTTGGTCAGAATGCTTTTCCTTTATGTAAAATACTCTTTTCTGGTTCAAAGTGGCCTTTGTTAGTGCAAAAATATCGTTCTGATTCGTTTGTGTAAAGTGCTGGCTGTTTATGAAAAGTGTTGAATTTTTGCGTAAAATGCTGTTGGCTTATGTAAACTACTGATTCTTTGGACAAAATGTTTTTCTTTTATGTAAAATACTCTTTTCCGGTTCAAAGTGGTTTTTGTTAGTGTGAAAACATTGTTCTGATTCGTTTGTGGAAAGTACTGGTTGTTTATGTAAAGTGATGAATGTTTGTGTACTGTTAGCTTATGTAAACTACTTGTTGTTCGGTCAAAATGCATTTTCTTCATGTAAAATACTATTTTCTTGTTCAAAGTGGCCTTTTCTGGAGTAAAAACATCGTTTTGATTCGTTTGTGTCAAGCGATGACTGTTCATGTAAAGTGCGGAATGTTTATGTAATGTAAAGTTGGCTTGTGTAAACTACTGATTCTTTGGTCAAAATACTTTTCCGTTATGTAAATACTGTTTTCTTGTTGAAAGTGCTCTTTGTTAGTATTAAAAAATTGTTCTAATTCGTTTGTGTAAAGTGCTAGCTGTTTATGTAATGTGCTGAAAGGTTGTGTAAAGTAAGTTGGCTTATGTAAAATACTGATTCTTTTGTCAAAATGCTTTTTCTTTATGTAAAATACTCTTTTCTTGTACAAGGTGGTCTTTGTTAGTGTAAAAATATTGTTCTGATTCGTTTGTGAAAAGTGCTGGCCTTTGATGTAAAGTGCTGAATGTTTGTTAAAGTACTGTTGGCTTAGGTAAACTACTAATTCTTTGGTCAAAATGCTTTTCCTTTATGTAAAATACTCTTTTCTTGTTCAAAGTGGCCTTTGTTAGTGCAAAAATATCATTCTGATTCGTTTCTGTAAAGTGCTGGCTGTTTATGAAAAGTGTTGAATTTTTGCGTAAAGTGCTGTTGGCTTATGTAAACTACTGATTCTTTGGACAAAATGTTTTTCTTTTATGTAAAATACTCTTTTCCGGTTCAAAGTGGTTTTTGTTAGTGTAAAAACATTGGTCTGATTCGTTTGTGGAAAGTACTGGTTGTTTATGTAAAGTGATGAATGTTTGTGTACTGTTGGCTTATGTAAACTACTTGTTGTTCGGTCAAAATGCATTTCCTTCATGTAAAATACTATTTTCTTGTTCAAAGTGTCCTTTTTTGGTGTAAAAACATCGTTTTGATTCGTTTGTGTAAAGTGATGGCTGTTTATGTAAAGTGCGGAATGTTTATGTAATGTAAAGTTGGCATGGGTAAACTACTGATTCTTTGGTCAAAATACTTTTCCGTTATGTAAATACTGTTTTCTTGTTGAAACTGCTCTTTGTTAGTGTTAAAAAATTGTTCTAATTCGTTTACGTAAAATGCTAGCTGTTTATGTAATGTGCTGAAAGGTTGTGTAAAGTACAGTTGACTTATGTAAAATACTGATTCTTTGGTCAAAATGCTTTTTCTTTATGTAAAATACTCCTTTCTTGTACAAAGTGGTCTTTGTTAGTGTAAAAATATTGTTCTGATTCGTATGTGAAAAGTGCTGGCCTTTGATGTAAAGTGCTGAATGTTTGTTAACGTACTATTGGCTTATGTAAACTACTGATTCTTTGGTCAAAATGCTTTTTCTTTATGTAAAATACTCTTTTCTAGTTCAAAGTGTCTTTTGTTAGTGTAAAAATATCGCTCTGATTCGTTTGTGTAAAGTGCTGGCTGTTTATGAAAAGTGTTGAATGTTCGTGTAAAGTACTGTTGGCTTATGTAAACTACTGATTCTTTGGTCAAAATGCATTTCCTTCATGTAAAATACTCTTTTCTTGTTCAAAGTGGTCTTTGCAGGTGTAAAAACATCGTTCTGATTCGTTTGTGAAAAGTGCTGGCCTTTTACGTAAAGTGCTGGATGTTTGTTAAATACTGTTGGCTTATGTAAACTACTGATTCATTGGTCAAAATGCTTTTCCTTTATGTAAAATACCCTTTTAAGGTTCAAAGTGGTCTTTGTTAGTATAAAAATATCGTTCTGATTCGTTTATGTATAGTACTGGTTATTTATGTAAAGTGCTTAATGTTTGTGTAAAGTACAGTTGGCTTATGTAAACTACTGATTCTTTTGTCAAAATGCTTTTCGTTTATGTAAAATACTCTTTTCTGGTTCAAACTGGCTTTTGTTAGTGTAAAAATATCGTTCTGATTCGTTTGTCTAAAGTTCTGGCTGTTTATGAAAAGTGTTGAATGTTTTTGTAAAGAACTGTTGGCTTATGTAAACTACTGATTCTTTGGTCAAAATGTTTTTCCTATGTGTAAAATACTCTTTTCTGGCCCAAAGTGGTCTTTGTTAGTGTAAAAACATCGTTCTGATTCGTTTGTGTAAAGTATTGGTTATTTATGTAAAGTTCTTAATGTTTGTGTAAAGTACTGTTGGCTTATTTAAACTACTGATTCTTCGGTCAGAATGCTTTTCTTTTATGTAAAATACTCTTTTCTGGTTCAAAGTGGCATTTGTTAGTGCAAAAATATCATTCTGATTCGTTTCTGTAAAGTGCTGGCTGTTTATGAAAAGTGTTGAATTTTTGCGTAAAGTGCTGTTGGCTTATGTAAACTACTGATTCTTTGGACAAAATGTTTTTCTTTTATGTAAAATACTCTTTTCCGGTTCAAAGTGGTTTTTGTTAGTGTAAAAACATTGTTCTGATTCGTTTGTGGAAAGTACTGGTTGTTTATGTAAAGTGATGAATGTTTGTGTACTGTTGGCTTATGTAAACTACTTGTTGTTCGGTCAAAATGCATTTCCTTCATGTAAAATACTATTTTCTTGTTCAAAGTGTCCTTTTCTGGTGTAAAAACATCGTTTTGATTCGTTTGTGTAAAGTGATGGCTGTTTATGTAAAGTGCGGAATGTTTATGTAATGTAAAGTTGGCATGGGTAAACTACTGATTCTTTGGTCAAAATACTTTTCCGTTATGTAAATACTGTTTTCTTGTTGAAACTGCTCTTTGTTAGTGTTAAAAAATTGTTCTAATTCGTTTACGTAAAGTGCTAGTTGTTTATGTAATGTGCTGAAAGGTTGTGTAAAGTACAGTTGACTTATGTAAAATAATGATTCTTTGGTCAAAATGCTTTTTCTTTATGTAAAATACTCTTTTCTTGTACAAATATTGTTCTGATTCGTATGTGAAAAGTGCTGGCCTTTGATGTAAAGTGCTGAATGTTTGTTAACGTACTATTGGCTTATGTAAACTACTGATTCTTTGGTCAAAATGCTTTTTCTTCATGTAAAATACTCTTTTCTAGTTCAAAGTGTCTTTTGTTAGTGTAAAAATATCGCTCTGATTCGTTTGTGTAAAGTGCTGGCTGTTTATGAAAAGTGTTGAATGTTCGTGTAAAGTACTATTGGCTTATGTAAACTACTGATTCTTTGGTCAAAATGCATTTCCTTCATGTAAAATACTCTTTTCTTGTTCAAAGTGGTCTTTGCAGGTGTAAAAACATCGTTCTGATTCGTTTGTGAAAAGTGCTGGCCTTTTACGTAAAGTGCTGGATGTTTGTTAAATACTGTTGGCTTATGTAAACTACTGATTCATTGGTCAAAATGCTTTTCCTTTATGTAAAATACCCTTTTAAGGTTCAAAGTGGTCTTTGTTAGTATAAAAATATCGTTCTGATTCGTTTATGTATAGTACTGGTTATTTATGTAAAGTGCTTAATGTTTGTGTAAAGTACAGTTGGCTTATGTAAACTACTGATTCTTTTGTCAAAATGCTTTTCGTTTATGTAAAATACTTTTTTCTAGTTCAAACTGGCTTTTGTTAGTGTAAAAATATCGTTCTGATTTGTTTGTGTAAAGTTCTGGCTGTTTATGAAAAGTGTTGAATGTTTTTGTAAAGAACTGTTGGCTTATGTAAACTACTGATTCTTTGGTCAAAATGTTTTTCCTATGTGTAAAATACTCTTTTCTGGCCCAAAGTGGTCTTTGTTAGTGTAAAAACATCGTTCTGATTCGTTTGTGTAAAGTATTGGTTATTTATGTAAAGTTCTTAATGATTGTGTAAAGTACTGTTGGCTTATTTAAACTACTGATTCTTCGGTCAGAATACTTTTCTTTTATGTAAAATACTCTTTTCTGGTTCAAAGTGGCATTTGTTAGTGCAAAAATATCATTCTGATTCGTTTCTGTAAAGTGCTGGCTGTTTATGAAAAGTGTTGAATTTTTGCGTAAAGTGCTGTTGGCTTATGTAAACTACTGATTCTTTGGACAAAATGTTTTTCTTTTATGTAAAATACTCTTTTCCGGTTCAAAGTGGTTTTTGTTAGTGTAAAAACATTGTTCTGATTCGTTTGTGGAAAGTACTGGTTGTTTATGTAAAGTGATGAATGTTTGTGTACTGTTGGCTTATGTAAACTACTTGTTGTTCGGTCAAAATGCATTTCCTTCATGTAAAATACTATTTTCTTGTTCAAAGTGTCCTTTTCTGGTGTAAAAACATCGTTTTGATTCGTTTGTGTAAAGTGATGGCTGTTTATGTAAAGTGCGGAATGTTTATGTAATGTAAAGTTGGCATGGGTAAACTACTGATTCTTTGGTCAAAATACTTTTCCGTTATGTAAATACTGTTTTCTTGTTGAAACTGCTCTTTGTTAGTGTTAAAAAATTGTTCTAATTCGTTTACGTAAAGTGCTAGCTGTTTATGTAATGTGCTGAAAGGTTGTGTAAAGTACAGTTGACTTATGTAAAATACTGATTCTTTGGTCAAAATGCTTTTTCTTTATGTAAAATACTCCTTTCTTGTACAAAGTGGTCTTTGTTAGTGTAAAAATATTGTTCTGATTCGTATGTGAAAAGTGCTGGCCTTTGATGTAAAGTGCTGAATGTTTGTTAACGTACTATTGGCTTATGTAAACTACTGATTCTTTGGTCAAAATGCTTTTTCTTTATGTAAAATACTCTTTTCTAGTTCAAAGTGTCTTTTGTTAGTGTAAAAATATCGCTCTGATTCGTTTGTGTAAAGTGCTGGCTGTTTATGAAAAGTGTTGAATGTTCGTGTAAAGTACTGTTGGCTTATGTAAACTACTGATTCTTTGGTCAAAATGCATTTCCTTCATGTAAAATACTCTTTTCTTGTTCAAAGTGGTCTTTGCAGGTGTAAAAACATCGTTCTGATTCGTTTGTGAAAAGTGCTGGCCTTTTACGTAAAGTGCTGGATGTTTGTTAAATACTGTTGGCTTATGTAAACTACTGATTCATTGGTGAAAATGCTTTTCCTTTATGTAAAATACCCTTTTAAGGTTCAAAGTGGTCTTTGTTAGTATAAAAATATCGTTCTGATTCGTTTATGTATAGTACTGGTTATTTATGTAAAGTGCTTAATGTTTGTGTAAAGTACAGTTAGCTTATGTAAACTACTGATTCTTTTGTCAAAATGCTTTTCGTTTATGTAAAATACTCTTTTCTGGTTCAAACTGGCTTTTGTTAGTGTAAAAATATCGTTCTGATTCGTTTGTCTAAAGTTCTGGCTGTTTATGAAAAGTGTTGAATGTTTTTGTAAAGTACTGTTGGCTTATTTAAACTACTGATTCTTTGGTCAAAATATTTTTCCTATGTGTAAAATACTCTTTTCTGGCTCAAAGTGGCCTTTGTTAATGTAAAAACATCGTTCTGATTCGTTTGTGTAAAGTATTGGTTGTTTATGTAAAGTTCTTAATGTTTGTGTAAAGTACTGTTGGCTTATTTAAACTACTGATTCTTCGGTCAGAATGCTTTTCCTTTATGTAAAATACTCTTTTCTGGTTCAAAGTGGCATTTGTTAGTGCAAAAATATCGTTCTGATTCGTTTCTGTAAAGTGCTGGCTGTTTATGAAAAGTGTTGAATTTTTGCGTAAAGTGCTGTTGGCTTATGTAAACTACTGATTCTTTGGACAAAATGTTTTTCTTTTATGTAAAATACTCTTTTCCGGTTCAAAGTGGTTTTTGTTAGTGTAAAAACATTGTTCTGATTCGTTTGTGGAAAGTACTGGTTGTTTATGTAAAGTGATGAATGTTTGTGTACTGTTGGCTTATGTAAACTACTTGTTGTTCGGTCAAAATGCATTTCCTTCATGTAAAATACTATTTTCTTGTTCAAAGTGTCCTTTTCTGGTGTAAAAACATCGTTTTGATTCGTTTGTGTAAAGTGATGGCTGTTTATGTAAAGTGCGGAATGTTTATGTAATGTAAAGTTGGCATGGGTAAACTACTGATTCTTTGGTCAAAATACTTTTCCGTTATGTAAATACTGTTTTCTTGTTGAAACTGCTCTTTGTTAGTGTTAAAAAATTGTTCTAATTCGTTTACGTAAAGTGCTAGCTGTTTATGTAATGTGCTGAAAGGTTGTGTAAAGTACAGTTGACTTATGTAAAATACTGATTCTTTGGTCAAAATGCTTTTTCTTTATGTAAAATACTCTTTTCTTGTACAAAGTGGTCTTTGTTAGTGTAAAAATATTGTTCTGATTCGTTTGTGAAAAGTGCTGGCCTTTGATGTAAAGTGCTGAATGTTTGTTAAAGTACTGTTGGCTTATGTAAACTACTAATTCTTTGGTCAAAATGCTTTTCCTTTATGTAAAATACTCTTTTCTTGTTCAAAGTGGCCTTTGTTAGTGTAAAAATATCGTTATGATTCGTTTGTGTAAAGTGTTGGCTGTTTATGAAAAGTGTTGAATGTTTGTGTAAAGTACTGGTGGCTTTTGTAAACTTCTGATTCTTTGGTCAAAATGCATTTCTTTCATGTAAAATACTCTTTTCTTGTTCAAAGTGGTCTTTGCAGGTGTAAAAACATCGTTCTGATTCGTTTGTGAAAAGTGCTGGTCTTTTATGTAAAGTGCTGAATGTTTATTAAAGTACTGTTGGCTTATGTAAACTACTGATTCTTTGGTCAAAAAGCTTTTCCTTTATGTAAAATACTCTTTTCTGGTTCAAAGTGGCTTTTGTTAGTGTAAAAATATTGTTCTGATTCGTTTGTGTAATGTGCTGGCTGTTTATGAAAAATGTTGAATGTTCGTGTAAAGTACTGTTGGCTTATGTAAACTACTGATTCTTTGGTCAAAATATTTTTCCTTTGTGTAAAATACTCCTTTCTGGCTCAAAGTGGTCTTTGTTAGTATAAAACATCGTTCTGATTCATTTATGTACAGTACTGGTTATTTATGTAAAGTGCTTAATGTTTGTGTAAAGTACAGTTGGCTTATGTAAACTACTGATTCTTTTGTCAAAATGCTTTTCGTTTATGTAAAATACTCTTTTCTGGTTCAAACTGGCTTTTGTTAGTGTAAAAATATCGTTCTGATTTGTTTGTCTAAAGTTCTGGCTGTTTATGAAAAGTGTTGAATGTTTGTGTAAAGAACTGTTGGCTTATGTAAACTACTGATTCTTTGGTCAAAATATTTTTCCTATGTGTAAAATACTCTTTTCTGGCTAAAAGTGGTCTTTGTTAGTGTAAAAACATCGTTTTGATTCGTTTGTGTAAAGTATTGGTTGTTTATGTAAAGTTCTTAATGTTTGTGTAAAGTACTGTTGGCTTATTTAAACTACTGATTCTTCGGTCAGAATGCTTTTCCTTTATGTAAAATACTCTTTTCTGGTTCAAAGTGGCATTTGTTAGTGCAAAAATATCGTTCTGATTCGTTTCTGTAAAGTGCTGGCTGTTTATGAAAAGTGCTGAATTTTTGCGTAATGTGCTGTTGGCTTATGTAAACTACTGATTCTTTGGACAAAATGTTTTTCTTTTATGTAAAATACTCTTTTCCGGTTCAAAGTGGTTTTTGTTAGTGTAAAAACATTGTTCTGATTCGTTTGTGGAAAGTACTGGTTGTTTATGTAAAGTGATGAATGTTTGTGTACTGTTGGTTTATGTAAACTACTTGTTGTTCGGTCAAAATGCATTTCCTTCATGTAAAATACTATTTTCTTGTTCAAAGTGTCCTTTTCTGGTGTAAAAACATCGTTTTGATTCGTTTGTGTAAAATGATGGCTGTTTATGTGAAGTGCGGAATGTTTATGTAATGTAAAGTTGGCATGTGTAAACTACTGATTCTTTGGTCAAAATACTTTTCCGTTATGTAAATACTGTTTTCTTGTTGAAACTGCTCTTTGTTAGTGTTAAAAAATTGTTCTAATTCGTTTATGTAAAGTGCTAGCTGTTTATGTAATGTGCTGAAAGGTTGTGTAAAGTACAGTTGACTTATGTAAAATACTGATTCTTTGGTCAAAATGCTTTTTCTTTATGTAAAATACTCTTTTCTTGTACAAAGTGGTCTTTGTTAGTGTAAAAATATTGTTCTGATTCGTTTGTGAAAAGTGCCGGCCTTTGATGTAAAGTGCTGAATGTTTGTTAAAGTACTATTTGAAGGAAAACTGAACAAGCCCGGGCTAAATCGAAAACCTCAATTTCGTGCTATGCATTCCAGAATCGGAAGCTTTCGACCAAGCTCAGGCTCAAATTAGTTTACCCATGAACGGATCTAGGCTTATACTTATTTAATTTATTAATCGGGACACAAAAAATTAAATCTTTAATTAAAGCGGAATTTAAAGATGATACCTTTTGTAGAGAAGTCCCTCGCTTAAAGAAAACCAAATCTTTTAGCGCGAAATCCACAAGAAGTCCGAAGAATTCTCCAATACAAGCTCCGAGATAGTGTGGGCTATCGTCTACGGAGCTACCCTCGAAACTTGCTTATCAAGAAACTCAAAATAAATCTGCCCAGAATTTTTTTGTGAAAAATAAGCTGCCCAGAATTTTTTTTAACAAAAATGAAGCTGCCCAGAAATTTTTCTTTCAAACTGTAGCTGCCCAGAAATTGTAAAACTGCTGCACTTAAAACCCGCCTGAAAAATCCTGCGCAGCCCGCTGATTAATCGGAAAACAGTCCGCCGGAAAAGCTTAATCCACTCCCGATCTGTACAACTAATTTCATGGATCACTCATCAAGAAGATCTACATGAAATCGGTCGGCTCAGGGCAGTGAACGAAACAATCGCCGGGGTTTAAAGGGACGAAAAAATTTGCTGCTGCAGTCCGATAGAAATCCAACAAGAGGCGGGTTTTCTTAAAGAATAATCGAGTGGGCTGAGTGAATAAAGGTCCGGGCTGCTGTATTAATTTATTGGCTGAGTTCCTTGACAAAGAAGAAAGCTTTCTTGATCGACTTCGAGAGAAAACTTGACGATGAAGACGCCGTTTTCTCTCTAGACCAAACTTTCTCTATCTAGCCTAACTTGGCTGCCAAGTTTCTTTCTTAGGGTTTTCTTGCCTATTATGTTGTATTTATAGGAGCTTCTAAGGAGACCTAATGGGCTCTCGAGTTAGGCCTTAAAATTTGACTTTCGTTGACCGCTAAGTCTTCCCAACTAATCAACTCCAATCGACCCTTTTAAATTAATTTATTTAATCCACTTTGTTAATTTAATTTAATCGAACCCTTAAATTAATTAATTCAAAATAGAATTAATTTCTAAATTCACTTCGTCGATCAAATATTAATTAAACCCTTCAGATTAATTAATTTACCTTGTCGATTTGTCAAACGCATAATCGGTCGTACCACTAACGGACCAATTATGGAACTACCGCTCAAAAACGACTTTACATCGCGCCATTATTATTTCTTCTATCTCCCCACATTAAAGATCTAGTGCTCATCGATTTATCAATTTACTGACAAATTAATTCACCGACTTTTTGGTTTTCGAGATTAGTACCACTCGACCTTTTATTATACCGAACATAAAGTTCACTGGCCAGGTTTAGTATAATAACCTTACGAGCTCATCTCGGGAGCACCATCAACCCGGCGAACCGGTACGTGGATTCCTCCGACTAGCAATGGCACGCAAGAAGCTAAACACCGCATACCCAACTTACCGAGGTATTGGCCTCAATTGACCTCACTCTTTGGCAAATCAAAGCACACGACACCCAACCCTCACGCCCGTCCCAATCTCGGGATTGAGAGACGGAATACTAGGACCGAATTGACTACGCCGATCAGTACAAGTCAATTCTATCCAAACTGGTCGTGCTCAATATACCCCGGGCATATCTGTGTGATTTAAACTAGTCTAGATAAACCAATTTCCAAACCACACAATAACCTATACCGATAGTATGTTCAAACTATCTCGGTTACGAGCATACTTTTTATATATCAATACTTTAACCAATAACGGTATCTACTGTGTTTGTCGACACCCCGTTATCTAGTTCTATGATATAAAGGAACAGATTTATACTGAAACAAAATGATATGTCATCTGTGGATATTAGTTTTTTGATACAAGCCATAGCTTTTCTGTATTCAAAACTAACAATCTCCCACTAATACTCAAAGCTATGCTAAGAAGTACAAAAACTGTCCAACCCGCTATTACACTGCTGTCACAATGAAATCTCCAGAACACCTTTAAGCTCACTAACATGGCTCTCTCAAGAATCTGACTCCCATGCCCTCCACATGTCTCTCAAAGACCTTTAGGGTCAATGGCTTTGTGAAAGGATCTGCATGGTTTTCATCTGATACTATCTTGGCCACGGTCACGTCTCCCCTCTTTACGATTTCTCGTATCAGGTGGTACTTGCGCTCTATGTGTTTACTCGCCTTATGGGCTCGTGGTTCCATTGAGTTAGCAACTGCACTATTGTTATCACAATAAACTGTGATAGACCTAGGCAACTCAGGAACCACATCTAAGTCCATCCAGAAGTTCCTGAGCCATACAGCCTCTTTCGCTGCCTCTGAAGTGGCAACGTACTCGGCCTCCATGGTAGAGTCCGCCGCGCATTTCTGCTTGACACTCTTCCATACTATGGTTCCACCTCCTAGAGTAAAACACAAACCCAGAGGTAGACTTACTCCTGTCCAAATCACCTTGAAAGTTCGAATCTGTGTAACCCAATGGTACAAGCTCATGCACTCTATAAACTAGGACATAATCTATCGTCCTGCGCAAGTACTTGAGAATGCATTTTACTGCCTCCCAGTGAGCCTTCCTAGGGTTACTCTGATATCTGCTAACCATGCCAATGGCAAAGCAAATATCAGGCCTCGTGCACAACATAGCATACATGAGGCTACCCACTGCAGAAGCATAGGGTACCGCCTTCATGGCATCTATCTCCTCAGCAGTCTTAGGACACTGCTCCTTAGACAAATGCACCCCATGCCTGAAAGGTAGTGAACCCTTCTTGGAGTTCTGCATGTTAAAACGGGCCAGAATCGTGTCTATGTAGGATGCCTGAGGGAGAGTCAGAGAACGTCTCCTACAATCTCAAATAATCTTGATCCCAAGGATATGTCCAGCCTCTCCCAAATCCTTCATATCGAATTGCCTGGACAACCATGCCTTTACATCTGACAACACCTTCTTACTGTTGCCAATAAGAAGAATGTCATCTACATAAAGTACGAGGAACACCACTATATCACGATCACGCCTGCTATAAACACACTGCTCATCCGGACACCGAGTGAATCCATAGGACTGGATAACCTCATCAAAACGGATGTTCCAAGATCTGGATGCCTGCATCTCTATCCTGAAGAACCTCATTGTAGTTAACTGGGTCTGGTTCATGAGCACCAGGGATAAAGTCTGAAGACTCACCAGAACCCATGTACCTCTCGGGCTGTCTCACAACCCTCCCACTACGATGAGGCGCAGCCTGTGTAAGAGCATCATCTGTGATAGTGAGTGCAGTCTCTTGTGGTGTATCTTCCTGTACGTGTGCATCTGGAATAGTGGACTGACTTCTAAGCTCTTCCATTACTACCTTGCCGCTTGACTTGTGATCTAAAATATAGTCCTTCTCAAGAAATCTGGCATTGGTGTTGACCACCACCTTCTGATCCTGAGGACTATAAAATAAACCACCTCTCGTTCCTTTGGGATAGCCTACAAACAACATAACCTTAGATCTCGCCTCTAACTTGCCTGCATCTGCCTCGAGCACATGTGTTGGACAACCCCAAATCCTGAGATGTCTCAGACTAGGCTTGAGCCCACTCCACAACTCTACTGGGGTCGTAGGCACAGACTTAGATGGCACAAGGTTGAGGATAAAACACGCTGTATCCAAGGCATAACCCCAAAACGAGGTAGGCAACTCACTGTAACTCATCATCGATCTAACCATCTCCATAAGAGACCTGTTCCTCCTCTCTGCCACACCATTCTGCTGGGGTGTGCCAGGTGCAGACAACTGGGTCTGAATACCCTCCTCTGACAAATAGGTCCTAAATTCACTAGAGAGGTATTCACCACCTCTAGCCTGAACTGACATAGGTCCACACACGTCAGAATGAATCAACTCTAAAACCTCCTTGGCCCTATACCCCTTCGCCTTAAAAGGCCTCTTGGTCATTTAACCCTCCAAGCAGGACTCACAGGTCGAATAGCTGTCAATATCTAATAAGTCCAAAGACCCACTCTTGACCAACCTTTGAATCCTACTAAGGTTGATATAACCTAGTCTCAGGTGCCAAAGAAAAGTCTGATTCAAAGGAGAAGATTCCTTTCTCTTATTATGATTCGGTGATGAGTTACTAGTTTCTGTGTTTTGCATTAACTGGGGAGTAAGTCTTGATTAAAAACAGATTGTCAACCAATGTACCAGAACATATAAGTTTCTGGCATTTTCTTATAAAAACCGAACCGTCAGAAAATACACACTTATAACCATCCAAAATAAGTTTCGAAACCGAAAGCAAGTTCTTTCGAAAACTGGGTACATAAAGACAATCCTTTAAAACTAAAATAGAGTCTGAAAAGTAAAGACTAATAACTCCCACTGCAGCCACAGAAACTCTGGTAGTATCCCCAAGGTAGACCTGCAACTCTCCCTCTCTAAGCAGCCGAGTCACTTGGAACCCCCTGTAAAGAATTACAAACGTGATCAGTGGCTCCCGAATCCACACACCAAGTATCCGTGGGAATCGCCGCTAAACACGTCTCAGTAACTAGAGAGAATTTACACATACCTCGAGGCTTTGGGCAGTCCTTCTTCCAATATCCTGCTTTGCCACATCTGAAGCACTTTCCTTTCGGCTTCTGCTTCTTGGCAATGCCTGCCTTGGGTCCATGACGGGCTCCTGCTTTCTGGCCTTTCTTCCTCTTTTGCTTCCTGGCTTTGGGCCCAGCAGAGGAACCTGAAGGACCAACAGTAGCCAAGGCTTACTTCTTCTCAGCGAAGAGGCCCTCAGCAGACACCAATGCAGTCATGAGCTCAGAAAGTGAATATGAGAGATTCCCCATATTATAATTCAATTGAAACTGCTCAAAACTGGGAGGCAAGCTCTGAAGGATGATATCGACCTGGGTTTCCCTATCAATCTCACCTCCCAATACCTCAATCTCATTGATGTAGCCAATCATGCCCAGTACGTAATCTCTCACTGAAGTGCCCTCGGCCATCTTAGCATTCATGAGTTTCCTCATAGCTGACTGCTTGGCCGCCCTACCCTGATGACCAAACATCTCCCTGAGGTTGAGCAACATATCGTAGGCTGAGGTCATCTGCTGATGCTGGTGCTACAGTACACTCGACATAGAAGCCAAGATGTAGCACCTGGTCATCTCATCAGCCTTCTGCCACCTCGTATATGGCTCTCGCTGCTCAGGTGTGGCATCCTCACTGGGCTTAGGGGGGCACTCCTCAGTGAGCACGTACTTATAACCTTCGGCGGTTAGGACAATGTCCAGGTTTCGTTTCCAATCAATGTAATTAGGACCGGTGAGTTTGTTTTGGTTCAGAATGACAGCTAGCGGGTTGAACGACATATCAACTGAAAATAATGAAAAAAACATGTCTCAGTATACTTTTCGAAAATATTGAAAAATCCTCAGAAAAGAAATATAATCTTCTATCGACATCTCTCCCACCGGGATTAACGCAGGTCACGATGGGTGAACGTCTACGGCAACCCACATTCGTTCGAGAAGGACCGAAGTCCATTAATCTCATTATCTGACCAACGATCTTATGATCAATGAAATTAATAGTCGATAATTTTAGCCGTACACGTAAATAGCGTTACCTCGTAAGAGGGATACTATAAACAGTACACTAAGTGTATGCCATTACGTGACTTCTAAGTTTGTTACTTAGGGTACTAATGCGCCTCGGACGGCGAGGGTGTCGCAACTTTTCCCAATTAAACGCACTATAGTCATCCCTTTAGAAATTCATTCCAGCGATATCTGTGATTGAAAACTCAACCGACGGGGAAGCCGTTTAACCACATCGCCAATGAACCCGTAATGGAGGCCATGGGGCTATTAACCAACCCGCTCCCACTTAGATTTTTAAAATAATCTCAATTCACCCTAGTTTTTCTCGGTTTTCCATTTTGGTTTTATACGTAATTAGGAATCACCCAAAAATTACGAAAAACCAAAATCCGGGTTTTCTCGGTTTTCTACGTAATTAGAAATCACCCAAAATTACGATAAACCAAAACCCCACGTAATAAGGAATCACCCAAAATTACGATTAAACCAAAACTTGCGAATGTAATTAAGTTTGAGGATTTTTACGTTTTAACATGCAATATCTTAACTATGGATATTCGTACCCATAAAACCGTTGAAGTTTTAATATGCGAATAATCTACCTTAGTTAATTGCACATTACCTTTTTGAAAAAACTTTTGGTTTGAATTTCGTTCATGCAAAACAGAACCAAAATCACACAATCAATGAAAAAATCATAAATACGGGAAATTAAACAAAATAAAATTTCCCGACTATTATGGCCTTCTCTATCGTTGATTCCTTGACGCCTCGGTGACCCTTCCCGTCATGTCGCTCCCACTCGTTATTTGGATTCCTCTCGATTCGCCCGGGTTTTCTCAGTTTATTCCGTAATTAGGAATCACCCAAAATTACAATAAACCAAAACCCGCGAATATAAGTTACCCAAAATAACGTCTTCGTCATAGTACAAAAATTCCTATATACAAAGGCGTTTTCTAGGAATTTAAAGACGACATGATTAGATCAAATCCTACTACAAGATTTTTCTAATCCTACACGGCTTCCAGCTCGTGGTTATTACTATTACAGAAATTTCCATTCAAAATAAAACGAGCCCGGACATGTCCCGGGGTTTATGAATGAAAATTAAATTTCTACCATAATAGCCGGGAAACCAATAACCACCTGTTTATACATTTCGACAAAAATAATAATGCCAAAATAAAGCCGTGTAATAAATCAAACAAGTATAAGACCGAAACCAACGCTCTGATACCAATTTGAAGGAAAACTGAACAAGCCCGGGCTAAATCGAAAACCTCAATTTCCTGCTATGCATTCCAGAATCGGAAGCTTTCGACCAAGCTCAGGCTCAAATTAGTTTACCCATGAACGGATCTAGGCTTATACTTATTTAATTTATTAATCGGGACACAAAAAATTAAATCTTTAATTAAAGCGGAATTTAAAGATTATACCTTTTGTAGCGAAGTCCCTCGCTTAAAGAAAACCAAATCTTTTAGCGCGAAATCCACAAGAAGTCCGAAGAATTCTCCAATACAAGCTCCGAGATAGTGTGGGCTATCGTCTACGGAGCTACCCTCGGCAATATGACTGAAAACCCAAGAAACTTGCTTATCAAGAAACTCAAAATAAATCTGCCCAGAATTTTTTTGTGAAAAATAAGCTGCCCAGAATTTTTTTTAACAAAAATGAAGCTGCCCAGAAATTTTTCTTTCAAACTGTAGCTGCCCAGAAATTGTAAAACTGCTGCACTTAAAACTCGCCTGAAAAATCCTGGCAGCCCGCTGATTAATCGGAAAACAGTCCGCCGGAAAAGTTTAATCCACTCCCGATCTGTACAACTAATTTCATGGATCACTCATCAAGAAGATCTACATGAAATCGGTCGGCTCAGGGTAGTGAATGAAACAATCGTCGGGGTTTAAAGGGACAAAAAAATTTGCTGCTGCAGTCCGATAGAAATCCAACAAGAGGCGGGTTTTCTTAAAGAATAATCGAGTGGGCTGAGTGAACAAAGGTCCGGGCTGCTGTATTAATTTATGGGCTGAGTTCCTTGACAAAGAAGAAAGCTTTCTTGATCGACTTCGAGAGAAAACTTGACGATGAAGACACCGTTTTCTCTCTAGACCAAACTTTCTCTATCTAGCCTAACTTGGCTGCCAAGTTTCTTTCTTAGGGTTTTCTTGCCTATTATGTTGTATTTATAGGAGCTTCTAAGGAGACCTAATGGGCTCTCGAGTTAGGCCTTAAAAATTGACTTTCGTTGACTGCTAAGTCTTCCCAACTAATCAACTCCAATCGACCCTTTTAAATTAATTTATTTAATCCACTTTGTTAATTTAATTTAATCGAACCCTTAGAATTAATTAATTCAAAATAGAATTAATTTCTAAATTCACTTCGTCGATCCAATATTAATTAAACCCTTCGGATTAATTAATTTACCTTGTCAATTAGTCAAACGCATAATCGGTCGTACCACTAATGGACCAATTATGGAACTACCGCTCAAAAACGACTTTACATCGTGCCATTATTATTTCTTCTATCTCCCCACATTAAAGATCTAGTGCTCGTCGATTTATCAATTTACTGACAAATTAATTCACTGACTTCTTGGTTTCCGAGATTAGTACCACTCGACCTTTTATTATACCGAACATAAAGTTTACTGGCCAGGTTTAGTATAATAACCTTACGAGCTCATCTCGGGAGCACCATCAACCCGGCGAACTGGTACGTGGATTCCTTCGACTAGCAACGGCACGCAAGAAGCTAAACACCGCATACCCAACTTACCGAGGTATTGGCCTCAATTGACCTCACTCTTTGGCAAATCAAAGCACACGACACTCAACCCTCACGCCCGTCCCAATCTCAGGATTGAGAGACGGAATACTAGGACCGAATTGACTGCGCCGATCAGTACAAGTCAATTCTATCCAAACTGGTCGTGCTCAATATGCCCCGGGCATATCTGTGTGATTTAAACTAGTCTAGATAAACCAATTTCCAAACCACACAATAACCTATACCGATAGTATGTTCAGACTATCTCGGTTACGAGCATACTTTTTATATATCAATACTCTAACCAATAACGGTATCTACTGTGTTTCTCGACACCCCGTTATCTAGTTCTATGATATAAAGGAACAGATTTATAATGAAACAAAATGATATGTCATCTGTGGATATTAGTTTTTTTATACAAGCCATAGCTTTTCTGTATTCAAAACTAACACTGTTGGCTTATGTAAACTGCTGATTCTTTGGTCAAAATGCTTTTCCTTTATGTAAAATACTCTTTTCTTGTTCAAAGTGGCCTTTGTTAGTGTAAAAATATCGTTATGATTCGTTTGTGTAAAGTGTTGGCTGTTTATGAAAAGTGTTGAATGTTTGTGTAAAGTACTGGTGGCTTTTGTAAACTTCTGATTCTTTGGTCAAAATGCATTTCCTTCATGTAAAATACTCTTTTCTTGTTCAAAGTGGTCTTTGCAGGTGTAAAAACATCGTTCTGATTCGTTTGTGAAAAGTGCTGGCATTTTATGTAAAGTGCTGAATGTTTATTAAAGTACTGTTGGCTTATGTAAACTACTGATTCTTTGGTCAAAATGCTTTTCCTTTATGTAAAATACTCTTTTCTAGTTCAAAGTGGCTTTTGTTAGTGTAAAAATATCGCTCTGATTCGTTTGTGTAAAGTGCTGGCTGTTTATGAAAAGTGTTGAATGTTCGTGTAAAGTACTGTTGGCTTATGTAAACTACTGATTCTTTGGTCAAAATATTTTTCCTTTGTGTAAAATACTCCTTTCGGGCTCAAAGTGGTCTTTGTTAGTATAAAACATCGTTGTGATTCGTTTATGTATAGTACTGGTTATTTATGTAAAGTGCTTAATGTTTGTGTAAAGTACAGTTGGCTTATGTAAACTACTGATTCGTTTGTCAAAATGCTTTTCGTTTATGTAAAATACTCTTTTCTGGTTCAAACTGGCTTTTGTTAGTGTAAAAATATCGTTCTGATTTGTTTGTGTAAAGTTCTGGCTGTTTATGAAAAGTTTTGAATGTTTGTGTAAAGAACTGTTGGCTTATGTAAACTACTGATTCTTTGGTCAAAATGTTTTTCCTATGTGTAAACTACTCTTTTCTGGCTCAAAGTGGTCTTTGTTAGTGTAAAAACATCGATCTGATTCGTTTGTGTAAAGTATTGGTTTTTTATGTAAAGTTCTTAATGTTTGTGTAAAGTACTGTTGGCTTATTTAAACTACTGATTCTTCGGTCAGAATGCTTTTCCTTTATGTAAATACTCTTTTCTGGTTCAAAGTGGCATTTGTTAGTGCAAAAATATCGTTCTGATTCGTTTCTGTAAAGTGCTGGCTGTTTATGAAAAGTGTTGAATTTTTGCGTAATGTGCTGTTGGCTTATGTAAACTATTGATTCTTTGGACAAAATGTTTTTCTTTTATGTAAAATACTCTTTTCCGGTACAAGGTGGTTTTTGTTAGTGTAAAAACATTGTTATGATTCGTTTGTGGAAAGTACTGGTTGTTTATGTAAAGTGATGAATGTTTGTGTACTGTTGGCTTATGTAAACTACTTGTTGTTCGGTCAAAATGCATTTCCTTCATGTAAAATACTATTTTCTTATTCAAAGTGTCCTTTTCTGGTGTAAAAACATCGTTTTGATTCGTTTGTGTAAAGTGATGGCTGTTTATGTAAAGTGCGGAATGTTTATGTAATGTAAAGTTGGCATGTGTAAACTACTAATTCTTTGGTCAAAATACTTTTCCATTATGTAAATATTGTTTTCTTGTTGAAACTGCTCTTTGTCAGTGTTAAAAAATTTTTCTAATTCGTTTATGTAAAGTGCTAGCTGTTTATGTAATGTGCTGAAAAGTTGTGTAAAGTACAGTTGACTTATGTAAAATACTGATTCTTTGGTCAAAATGCTTTTTCTTTATGTAAAATACTCTTTTCTTATACAAAGTGGTCTTTGTTAGTGTAAAAATATTGTTCTGATTCGTTTGTGAAAAGTGCTGGCCTTTGATGTAAAGTGCTGAATGTTTGTTAAAGTACTGTTGGCTTATGTAAACTACTGATTCTTTGGTCAAAATGCTTTTCCTTTATGTAAAATACTCTTTTCTTGTTCAAAGTGGCCTTTGTTAGTGTAAAAACATCGTTTTGATTCGTTTGTGTAAAGTGATGGCTGTTTATGTAAAGTGCGGAATCTTTATGTAATGTAAAGTTGGCATGTGTAAACTACTAATTCTTTGGTCAAAATACTTTTCCATTATGTAAATATTGTTTTCTTGTTGAAACTGCTCTTTGTCAGTGTTAAAAAATTTTTCTAATTCGTTTATGTAAAGTGCTAGCTGTTTATGTAATGTGCTGAAAGGTTGTGTAAAGTACAGTTGACTTATGTAAAATACTGATTCTTTGGTCAAAATGCTTTTTCTTTATGTAAAATACTCTTTTCTTGTACAAAGTGGTCTTTGTTAGTGTAAAAATATTGTTTTGATTCGTTTGTGAAAAGTGCTGGCCTTTGATGTAAAGTGCTGAATGTTTGTTAAAGTACTGTTGGCTTATGTAAACTACTGATTCTTTGGTCAAAATGCTTTTCCTTTATGTAAAATACTCTTTTCTTGTTCAAAGTGGCCTTTGTTAGTGTAAAAACATCGTTTTGATTCGTTTGTGTAAAGTGATGGCTGTTTATGTAAAGTGCGGAATGTTTATGTAATGTAAAGTTGGCATGTGTAAACTACTAATTCTTTGGTCAAAATACTTTTCCATTATGTAAATATTGTTTTCTTGTTGAAACTGCTCTTTGTCAGTGTTAAAAATTTTTTCTAATTCGTTTATGTAAAGTGCTAGCTGTATATGTAATGTGCTGAAAGGTTGTGTAAAGTACAGTTGACTTATGTAAAATACTGATTCTTTGGTCAAAATGCTTTTTCTTTATGTAAAATACTCTTTTCTTGTACAAAGTGGTCTTTGTTAGTGTAAAAATATTGTTCTGATTCGTTTGTGAAAAGTGCTGGCCTTTGATGTAAAGTGCTGAATGTTTGTTAAAGTACTGTTGGCTTATGTAAACTACTGATTCTTTGGTCAAAATGTTTTTCCTTTACGTAAAATACTTTTTTCTTGTTCAAAGTGGCCTTTGTTAGTGTAAAAATATCGTTATGATTCGTTTGTGTAAAGTGTTGGCTGTTTATGAAAAGTGTTGAATGTTTATTAAAGTACTGTTGGCTTATGTAAAATACTGATTCTTTGGTCAAAATGCTTTTTCTTTATGTAAAATAATCTTTTCTTGTACAAAGTGGTCTTTGTTAGTGTAAAAATATTGTTCTGATTCGTTTGTGAAAAGTGCTGGCCTTTTATGTAAAGTGCTGAATGTTTATTAAAGTACTGTTGGCTTATGTAAACTACTGATTCTTTGGTCAAAATGTTTTTCCTTTATGTAAAATACTCTTTTCTTGTTCAAAGTGGCCTTTGTTAGTGTAAAAATATCGTTACGATTCGTTTGTCTAAAGTGCTGGCTGTTTATGAAAAGTGTTGAATGTTTGTGTAAAGTACTGGTGGCTTTTGTAAACTTCTGATTCTTTGGTCAAAATGCATTTCCTTCATGTAAAATACTCTTTTCTTGTTCAAAGTGGTCTTTGCAGGTGTAAAAACATCGTTCTGATTCGTTTGTGAAAAGTGCTGGCCGTTTATATAAAGTGCTGGATGTTTGTTAAAGTACTGTTGGCTTATGTAAACTACTCTTTTATGGTTCAAAGTGGTCTTTGTTAGTGTAAAAACATAGTTTTGATTCGTTTGTGTAAAGTACTGGTTGTTTGTGTAAAGTTCTTAATGTTTGTGTAAAGTACTGTTGGCTTATGTAAACTACTGATTCTTGGGTCAGAATGCTTTTTCTTTATGTAAAATACTCTTTTCTGGTTCAAAGTGGCCTTTGTTAGTGTAAAAATATCCTTCTGATTCGTTTGTGTAAAGTGCGGGCTGTTTATGAAAAGTGTTGAATTTTTGCGTAAAGTACTGTTTGCTTATTTAAACTTCTGATTCGTTGGAGAAAATGTTTTTCTTTTATGTAAAATACTCTTTTCCGGTTCAAAGTGGTTTTCGTTAGTGTAAAAACATTGTTCTGATTCGTTTGTGTAAAGCACTGGTTGTTTATGTAAAGTGATGAATGTTTGTGTAAAGTACTGTTGGCTTGTGTAAACTACTTATTGTTTGGTCAAAATGCATTTCCTTCATGTAAAATTCTATTTTCTTGTTCAAAGTGGTCTTTGCTGGTGTAAAAACATCGTTCTGATTCGTTTGTGTAAAGGGATGGCTGTTTATGTAAAGTGTTGAATGTTTATGTAAAGTAAAGTTGGCTTGTGTAAACTACTGATTCTTTGGACAAAATACTTTTCCGTTATGTAAATACTGTTTTCTTGTTGAAAGTGCTCTTTGTCAGTGTAAAAAAATCGTTCTAATTCGTTTGTGTAAACTGCTAGCTGTTTATGTAATTTGCTGAAAGTTTCTGTAAAGTACTGTTGGCTTATGTAAACTACTGATTCATTGGTAAAAATGCTTTTCCTTTATGTAAAATACTCTTTTCTTGTACAAAGTGGTCTTTGTTAGTGTAAAAATATTGTTCTGATTCGTTTGTGAAAAGTGCTGGCTGTTTATGAAAAGTGTTGAATGTTTGTGTAAAGTACTGTTGGCTTTTGTAAACTTCTGATTCTTTTGTCAAAATGAATTTCCTTATTGTAAAATACTCTTTTCTTGTTCAAAGTGGTCTTTGCTGGTGTAAAAACATTGTTCTGATTCGTTTGTTAAAAGTGCTGGCCTTTTATGTAAAGTGTTGAATGTTGTCAAAGTACTGTTGGCTTATGTAAACTACTAATTCTTTGGTCAAAATACTTTTCCTTTATGTAAAATACTTTTTTCTTGTTCAAAGTGGCCTTTGTTAGTGTAAAAATATCGTTCTGATTTGTTTGTGTAAAGTTCTGGCTGTTTATGAAAAGTGTTGAATGTTTGTGTAAAGTACAGTTGGCTTATGTAAACTACTGATTGTTTGGACAAAATGTTTTTCCTTTATGTAAAATACTCTTTTCTTGTTGAAAGTGGTCTTTGTTAGTCTAAAAACATTGTTCTGATTCGTTTGTGTAAAGTACGGGTTGTTTATGTAAAATGCTGAATGTTTGTGTAAAGTACAGTTGGCTTATGTAAACTACTTATTGTTTGGTCAAAATGCATTTCGTTCATATAAAATACTATTTTCTTGTTCAAAAGTGGTCTTTGCTAGTGTAAAAACATCGTTCTGATTCATTTGTGTAAAGTTATGGCTGTTTATGTAAAGTGCTGAATGTTTGTGTAAAGTAAATTTGGCTTGTGTAAACTACTGATTCTTTGGTCAAAATACTTTTCCGTTATGTAAATACTGTTTTCTTGTTGAAAGTGCTCTTTGTTAGTGTAAAACAAATGTTCTAATTCGTTTGTGTAAACTGCTAGCTGTTTATGTAATTTGCTGAAAGTTTGTGTAAAGTACTGTTGGCTTATGTAAACTACTGATTCATTGGTCAAAATGCTTTTCCTTTATGTAAAATACTCTTTTCTTGTACAAAGTGGTCTTTGTTAGTGTAAAAATATTGTTCTGATTCGTTTGTGAAAAGTGCTGGCTGTTTATGAAAAGTGTTGAATGTTTGTGTAAAGTACTGTTGGATTTTGTAAACTTCTGATTCTTTTGTCAAAATGAATTTCCTTATTGTAAAATACTCTTTTCTTGTTCAAAGTGGTCTTTGCTGGTGTAAAAACATTGTTCTGATTCGTTTGTGAAAAGTGCTGGCCTTTTATGTAAAGTGCTGAATGTTTGTCAACGTACTGTTGGCTTATGTAAACTACTCATTCTATGGTCAAAATACTTTTCCTTTATGTAAAATACTTTTTTCTTGTTCAAAGTGGCCTTTGTTAGTGTAAAAATATCGTTCTGATTTGTTTGTGTAAAGTTCTGGCTGTTTATGAAAACTGTTGAATGTTTGTGTAAAGTACAGTTGGCTTATGTAAACTACTGATTCTTTGGACAAAATGTTTTTCCTTTATGTAAAATACTCTTTTCTTGTTGAAAGTGGTCTTTGTTAGTGTAAAAATATTGTTCTGATTCGATTGTGTAAAGTACAGGTTATTTATGTAAAATGCTGAATGTTTGTGTAAAGTACAGTTGGTTTGTGTAAACTACTTATTGTTTGGTCAAAATGCATTTCGTTCATGTAAAATACTATTTTCTTGTTCAAAAGTGGTCTTTGCTAGTGTAAAAACATCGTTCTGATTCGTTTGTGTAAAGTTATGGCTGTTTATGTAAAGTGCTGAATGTTTGTGTAAAGTAAAGTTGGCTTGTGTAAACTACTGATTCTTTGGTCAAAATACTTTTCCGTTATGTAAATACTATTTTCTTGTTGAAAGTGCTCTTTGTTAGTGTAAAACAATGGTTCTAATTCGTTTGTGTAAACTGCTAGCTGTTTATGTAATTTGCTGAAAGTTTGTGTAAAGTACTGTTGGCTTATGTAAACTACTGATTCATTGGTCAAAATGCTTTTCCTTTATGTAAAATACTCTTTTCTTGTACAAAGTGGTCTTTGTTAGTGTAAAAATATTATTCTGATTCGTTTGTGAAAAGTGCTGGCTGTTTATGAAAAGTGTTGAATGTTTGTGTAAAGTACTGTTGGCTTTTGTAAACTTCTGATTCTTTTGTCAAAATGAATTTCCTTATTGTAAAATACTCTTTTCTTGTTCAAAGTGGTCTTTGCTGGTGTAAAAACATTGTTCTGATTCGTTTGTGAAAAGTGCTGGCCTTTTATGTAAAGTGCTGAATGTTTGTCAAAGTACTATTGGCTTATGTAAACTACTGATTCTTTGGTCAAAATACTTTTCCTTTATGTAAAATACTTTTTTCTTGTTCAAAGTGGCCTTTGTTAGTGTAAAAATATCGTTCTGATTTGTTTGTGTAAAGTTCTGGCTGTTTATGAAAAGTGTTGAATGTTTGTGTAAAGTACTGTTGGCTTATGTAAACTACTGATTCTTTGGACAAAATGTTTTTCCTTTATGTAAAATACTCTTTTCTTGTTGAAAGTGGTCTTTGTTAGTGTAAAAACATAGTTCTGATTCGTTTGTGTACAGGTTGTTTATGTAAAATGCTGAAAGTTTGTGTAAAGTACTGTTGGCTTATGTAAACTACTTATTGTTTGGTCAAAATGCATTTCGTTCATGTAAAATACAATTTTCTTGTTCAAAAGTGGTCTTTGCTAGTGTAAAAACATCGTTCTGATTCGTTTGTGTAAAGTTATGGCTGTTTATGTAAAGTGCTGAATGTTTGTGTAAAGTAAAGTTGGCTTGTGTAACACTACTGATTCTTTGGTCAAAATACTTTTCTGTTATGTAAATACTATTTTCTTGTTGAAAGTGCTCTTTGTTAGTGTAAAACAATGGTTCTAATTCGTTTGTGTAAACTGCTAGCTGTTTATGTAATTTGCTGAAAGTTTGTGTAAAGTACTGTTGGCCTATGTAAACTACTGATTCATTGGTCAAAATGCTTTTCCTTGTGGTAAAATACTCTTTTCTTGTACAAAGTGGTCTTTGTTAGTGTAAAAATATTGTTCTGATTCGTTTGTGAAAAGTGCTGGCTGTTTATGAAAAGTGTTGAATGTTTGTGTAAAGTACTTTTGGCTTTTGTAAACTTCTGATTCTTTGGTATAAATGCATTTCATTCTTGTAATATACTATTTTCTTGTTCAAAGTGGTCTTTGCTGGTGTAAAAACATTGTTCTGATTCGTTTGTGAAAAGTGCTGGCCTTTTATGTAAAGTGCTGAATGTTTGTCAAAGTAGTGTTGGCTTATGTAAACTACTGATTCTTTGGTCAAAATACTTTTTCTTTATGTAAAATACTTTTTTCTTGTTCAAAGTGGCCTTTGTTAGTGTAAAAATATCGTTCTGATTCGTTTGTGTAAAGTACTGGCTGTTTATAAAAAGTGTTGAATCTTTGTATAAAGTACTGTTGGCTTATGTAAACTACTGATTCTTTGGACAAAATGTTTTTCCTGTATGTAAAATACTCTTTTCTTGTTGAAAGTGGTCTTTGTTACTGTAAAAATATTGTTCTGATTCGTTTGTGTAAAGTACTGGTTGTTTATGTAAAATGCTGAATGTTTCTGTAAAGTACTGTTGGCTTATGTAAACTACTTATTGTTTGGTCAAAATGCATTTCGTTCATGTAAAATACTATTTTCTTGTTCAAAAGTGGTCTTTGCTAGTGTAAAAACATCTTTCTGATTCGTTTGTGTAAAGTTATGGCTGTTTATGTAAAGTGCTGAATGTTTGTGTAAAGTAAAGTTGGCTTGTGTAAACTACTGATTCTTTGGTCAAAATACTTTTCCGTTATGTAAATACTGTTTTCTTGTTGAAAGTGCTCTTTGTTAGTGTAAAAAAATGGTTCTAATTCGTTTGTGTAAACTGCTAGCTGTTTATGTAATTTGCTGAAAGTTTGTGTAAAGTACTGTTGGCTTATGTAAACTACTGATTCATTGGTCAAAATGCTTTTCCTTTATGTAAAATACTCTTTTCTTGTACAAAGTGGTCTTTGTTAGTGTAGAAATATTGTTCTGATTCGTTTGTGAAAAGTGCTGGCTGTTTATGAAAAGTGTTGAATGTTTGTGTAAAGTACTGTTGGCTTTTGTAAACTTCTGATTCTTTGGTCAAAATACTTTTCCTTTATGTAAAATACTTTTTTCTTGTTCAAAGTGGCCTTTGTTAGTGTAAAAATATCGTTCTGATTCGTTTGTGTAAAGTACTGGCTGTTTATAAAAAGTGTTGAATCTTTGTATAAAGTACTGTTGGCTTATGTAAACTACTGATTCTTTGGACAGAATGTTTTTCCTGTATGTAAAATACTCTTTTCTTGTTGAAAGTGGTCTTTGTTACTGTAAAAATATTGTTCTGATTCGTTTGTGTAAAGTACTGGTTGTTTATGTAAAATGCTGAATGTTTGTGTAAAGTACTGTTGGCTTATGTAAACTACTTATTGTTTGGTCAAAATGCATTTCGTTCATGTAAAATACTATTTTCTTGTTCAAAAGTGGTCTTTGCTAGTGTAAAAACATCGTTCTGATTCGTTTGTGTAAAGTTATGGCTGTTTATGTAAAGTGCTGAATGTTTGTGTAAAGTAAAGTTGGCTTGTGTAAACTACTGATTCTTTGGTCAAAATACTTTTCCGTTATGTAAATACTGTTTTCTTGTTGAAAGTGCTCTTTGTTAGTGTAAAAAAATGGTTCTAATTCGTTTGTGTAAACTGCTAGCTGTTTATGTAATTTGCTGAAAGTTTGTGTAAAGTACTGTTGGCTTATGTAAACTACTGATTCATTGGTCAAAATGCTTTTCCTTTATGTAAAATACTCTTTTCTTGTACAAAGTGGTCTTTGTTAGTGTAGAAATATTGTTCTGATTCGTTTGTGAAAAGTGCTGGCTGTTTATGAAAAGTGTTGAATGTTTGTGTAATGTACTGTTGGCTTTTGTAAACTTCTGATTCTTTGGTCAAAATGCATTTCCTTCTTGTAAAATACTCTTTTCTTGTTCAAAGTGGTCTTTGCTGGTGTAAAAACATTGTTCTGATTGGTTTGTGAAAAGTGCTGGCCTTTTATGTAATGTGCTGAATGTTTGTCAAAGTACTGTTGGCTTATGTAAACTACTGATTCTTTGGTCAAAATACTTTTCCTTTATGTAAAATACTTTTTTCTTGTTCAAAGTGGCCTTTGTTAGTGTAAAAATATCGTTCTGATTCGTTTGTGTAAAGTGCTGGCTGTTTATGAAAAGTGTTGAATCTTTGTATAAAGTACTGTTGGCTTATGTAAACTACTGATTCTTTGGACAAAATGTTTTTCCTTTATGTAAAATACTCTTTTCTTGTTGAAAGTGGTCTTTGTTAGTGTAAAAACATTGTTCTAATTCGTTTGTGTAAAGTACTGGTTGTTTATGTAAAATGCTGAATGTTTGTGTAAAGTACTGTTGGCTTATGTAAACTACTTATTGTTTGGTCAAAATGCATTTCGTTCATGTAAAATACTATTTTCTTGTTCAAAAGTGGTCTTTGCTAGTGTAAAAACATCGTTCTGATTCGTTTGTGTAAAGTTATGGCTGTTTATGTAAAGTGCTGAATGTTTGTGTAAAGTAAAGTTGGCTTGTGTAAACTACTGATTCTTTGGTCAAAATACTCTTCCGTTATGTAAATACTGTTTTCTTGTTGAAAGTGCTCTTTGTTAGTGTAAAAAAATGGTTCTAATTCGTTTGTGTAAACTGCTAGCTGTTTATGTAATTTGCTAAAAGTTTGTGTAAAGTACTGTTGGCTTATGTAAACTACTGATTCATTGGTCAAAATGCTTTTCCTTTTTGTAAAATACTCTTTTCTTGTATAAAGTGGTCTTTGTTAGTGTAAAAATATTGTTCTGATTCGTTTGTGAAAAGTGCTGGCTGTTTATGAAAAGTGTTGAATGTTTGTGTAAAGTACTGTTGGCTTTTGTAAACTTCTGATTCTTTGGTCAAAATGCATTTTCTTCTTGTAAAATACTCTTTTCTTGTTCAAAGTGGTCTTTGCTGGTGTAAAAACATTGTTCTGATTCGTTTGTGAAAAGTGCTGGCCTTTTATGTAAAGTTCTGAATGTTTGCCAAAGTACTGTTGGCTTATGTAAACAACTGATTCTTTGGTCAAAATACTTTTCCTATATGTAAAATACTCTTTTCTGGTTCAAAGTGGTCTTTGTTAGTGTTAAAACATTATTCTGATTCGTTTGTGTTAAGTGCTAGTTGTTTATGTAAAGTGTTGAATGTTTGTGTAAAGTACTGTGGGCTTATGTAAACTACTGATTCTTTGGTCAAAATGTTTTTCCTGTATGTAAAATACTCTTTTCTAGTTCAAATTGGTCTTTGTTATTGTAAAAATATAGTTCTGATTTTTTTGTGTAAAGTGCTGGCTAATTATGTAAAGTGCTGAATGTTTGTTAAATTACTGTTGGCTTATATAAACTTTTGATTCTTTTGTCAAAATAATTTTCCTTTATGTAAAATACTCTTTTCTGGTTAAAAGTGGTATTTGTTTGTGTAAACACATCATTCTGATTAGTTTGTGTAAAGTGCGGGTTATTTATGTAAAGTGCTGATTGTTTGTGTAAAATACTGTTGGCTTATGTAAACTAAAGATTCTTTGGTCAAAATGCATTTTCTTTTTGTAAAATGCCCTTTTCTAGTTCAAAGTGGTCTTTGTCTGTGTAGAACCATCGTTCTGATTCGTTTGTGTAAAGTATTGGTTGTATATGTAAAGTGCTGAATGTTAGTGTAAAGTATTGTTCGTTTATGTAAACTACTGATTCTTTGGTCAAAATGCATTTCCTATAGGTAAAATACTCTTTTGTTGTTCAAAGTGGTATTTGCTAATGTAAAAACATCGTTCCGATTCGTTAGTGTAAAGTGCTGGCTGTTTATGTAAAGTGCTGAATGTTTGTGTAAAGTATTGTTGGCTTGTGTAAACTACTGATTCTTTGGTCAAAATACTTTTCCTTTATGTAAAATACTATTTTCTTGAACAAAGAGGTCTTTGTTATTGTAAAATCATCGTTCTAATTCGTTTGTGTAAAGTGCTAGCTGTTTATGTAAAGTGCTGAAAGTTTGTGTAAATTACTGTTGGCTCATGTAAACTACTGATTTTTTTGTCAAAATGATTTTCCTTTCTTTAAAATACTCTTTTCTTGTTCAAAGTGGTATTTGCTATTATAAAAATATCGTTCTGATTCGTTTGTGTAAAGTGCGGTTGTTATGTAACTTGATAAATGTTTGTGTAAAGTACTATTGGCTTAAGTAACCTACTGATTCTTTGGTCAAAATGCTATTCCTTTTAGGTAAGATACTCTTTTGTTGTTCAAAGTGGTCTTTGTTAGTGTAAAAATATCATTCTGATTCGTTCGTGAAAAGTGCTGGAATTTTATGTAAAGTGCTAAATGTTTGTTAAAGTACCGTTGGCTTATGTAAACTATTGATTCTTTGGTCAAAATGCTTTTCCTTCATGTAAAATACTCTTTTCTGTTTCAAAGTGGTCTTTGTTCATGTAAAAACATCGTTCTGATTCCTTTATGTAAAGTGCGGGTTGTTTATGTAAAGTGCGGAATGTTTGTGTAAAATACTGTTGGCTTATGTAAACTACTTATTCTTTGGTCAAAATACTTTTCCTTTATGTAAAATGCTCTTTTCTAGTTCAAAGTGGCCTTTGTCAGTGTAAAACCATCATTCTGATTCGTTTGTGTAAAGTACTGATTATATATGTAAAGTGCTGAATTTTAGTGTAAAGTACTGTTGGTTTGTATAAACTATTGATTCTTTGGTCAAAATGCATTTCCTTCATGTAAAATACTCTTTTCTTGTTCAAAGTAGTGTTTGCTGATGGAAAAACATCGTTCTGATTCATTTGAGTAAAGTGCTGGCTGTTTATGTAAAGTGCTAAATGTTTGTGTAAAGTACTGTTGGCTTGTGTAAAATACTGATTCTTTGGTCAAAATACATTTCCTTTATGTAAAATACTCTTTTCTTATTCAAAGTGGTCTATGTTAGTATAAAAACATCGTTATGATTTATTTGTGTAAAGTGCTAGTTGTTTATTTAAGGAGCATAATGTTTGTGTAAAGTACTGTTGGCTTATGTAAACTACGGATTCTTTGGTCAAAATGCTTTTCCTTTATGTAAAATACTCTTTTCTGGTTCAAAGTGGTCTTTGTTTTTGTAAAATTATAGTTTTGATTTGTTTGTGTAACGTGGTGGCTAATTATGTAAAGTGCTGAATGATTGTTAAATTACTGTTGGCTTATATAAACTACTTATTCTTTTGTCAAAATGCTTTTCCTTTATGTAAAATACCCTTTTCTGGTTCAAAGTGGTCTTTGTTATTGTAAAATTATAGTTTTGATTTGTTTGTGTAACGTGGTGGCTAATTATGTAAACTGCTGAATGATTGTTAAATTACTGTTGGCTTATATAAACTACTTATTCTTTTGTCAAAATGCTTTTCCTTTATGTAAAATACTCTTTTCTGGTTCAAAGTGGTCTTTGTTAGTGTAAAATCATCGTTCTGATCCGTTTGTGTAAAGTGCTGGTTGTTTATGTAAAGTACTGAATGTTTGTGTAAAGTACTGTTGGATTATGTAAACTACTGATTCTTTGGTCAAAATGCTTTTCCTTTATGTCCAATAGTCTTTTCTTGTTCAAAGTGGTCTTTGCTAGTGTAAAAACATTGTTCTGATTCGTTTGTCTAAAGTGCTGGTTGTTTATGTAACGTGCTGAATGTTTGTGTAAAGTACTGTTTGCTTATGTAAACAACTGATTCTTTGGTCAAAATGCTTTTCCTCTATGTCCAATACTCTTTTCTTGTTCAAAGTGATCTTTGCTAGTGTAAAAACATCGTTCTGATTCGTTTGTCTAAAGTGCTGGTTGTTTATGTAACGTGCTGAATGTTTGTGTAAAGTACTGTTGGCTTACGTAAACTACTGATTCATTGGTCAAAATGTTTTTACATTATGTAAAATACTCTTTTCTGGCTCAAAATGGTCTTTGTTAGTGTAAAAACATCGTTCTGATTCGTTTGTGTAAAGTACTGGTTATATATGTAATGTGCTGAATGTTAGTGTAAAGTACTGTTGGTTTATGTAAACTACTGATTCTTTGGTCAAAATGTTTTTCCTTCATGCAAAATACTCTTTTCTTGTTCAAAGTGGTAATTGTTCATGTAAAAACATCGTTCTGATTCCTTTATGTAAAGTGCGGGTTGTTTATGTAAAGTGCTGAATGTTTGTGTAAAATACTGTTGGCTTATGTAAACTACTTATTCTTTGGTCAAAATACTTTTTCTTTATGTAAAATGCTCTTTTCTAGTTCAAAGTGGCCTTTGTTAGTGTAAAACCATCATTCTGATTCGTTTGTGTAAAGTACTGATTGTATATGTAAAGTGCTGAATGTTAGTGTAAAGTACTGTTGGTTTGTATAAACTATTGATTCTTTGGTCAAAATGCATTTCCTTCATGTAAAATACTCTTTTCTTGTTCAAAGTAGTGTTTGCTGGTGAAAAACATCGTTCTGATTCGTTTGAGTAAAGTGCTGGTTGTTTATGTAAAGTGCTTAATGTTTGTGTAAAGTACTGTTGGCTTGTGTAAACTACTGATTCTTTGGTCAAAATACATTTCCTTTATGTAAAATACTCTTTTCTTATTCAAAGTGGTCTATGTTAGTATAAAAACATCGTTCTGATTCATTTGTGTAAAGTGCTAGTTGTTTATTTAAGGAGCATTATGTTTGTTTAAAGTACTGTTGGCTTATGTAAACTACGGATTCTTTGGTCAAAATGCTTTTCCTTTATGTAAAATACTCTTTTCTGGTTCAAAGTGGTCTTTGTTACGGTAAAATTATAGTTTTGATTTATTTGTGTAACGTGGTGGCTAATTATGTAAAGTGCTGAGTGATTGTTCAATTACTGTTGGCTTATATAAACTAATTATTCTTTTGTCAAAATGCTTTTCCTTTATGTAAAATACCCTTTTCTGGTTCAAAGTGGTCTTTGTTAGTGTAAAATCATCGTTCTGATCCGTTTGTGTAAAGTGCTGGTTGTTTATGTAAAGTACTGAATGTTTGTGTAAAGTACTATTGGCTTATGTAAACTACTGATTCTTTGGTCAAAATGCTTTTCCTTTATGTCCAATACTCTTTTCTTGTTCAAAGTGGTCTTTGCTAGTGTAAAAACATTGTTCTGATTCGTTTGTCTAAAGTGCTGGTTGTTTATGTAACGTGCTGAATATTTGTGTAAAGTACTGTTGGCTTATGTAAACTACTTATTCTTTGGTCAAAATGCTTTTCCTTTATGTCCAATACTCTTTTCTTGTTCAAAGTGTTGTTTGCTATTGTAAAAACATCGTTCTGATTCGTTTGTCTAAAGTGCTGGTTGTTTATGTAACGTGCTGAATGTTTGTATAAAGTACTGTTGGCTTATGTAAACTACTGATTCAATGGTCAAAATTTTTTTCCAGTATGTAAAATACTCTTTTCTGGCTCAAAATGGTCTTTGTTAGTGTAAAAACATCGTTCTGATTCGTTTGTGTAAAGTACTGGTTGTATATGTAAAGTGCTGAATGTTAGTGTAAAGTACTGTTGGTTTATGTAAACTACTGATTCTTTGGTCAAAATGTTTTTCCTTCATGCAAAATACTCTTTTCTTGTTCAAAGTGGTATTCGCTAGTGTAAAAAATCGTTCTGATTCGTTTGTGTAATGTGCTGGCTGTTTATCTAACGTGCTGAATGTTTGTGTAAAGTACTGTTGGCTTATGTAAACTACTGATTCTTTGGTCATAATGTTTTTCCTTTATGTAAAATATTCTTTTCCGGTTTAAAGTGGTCTTTGTTATTGTAAAAATTTAGTTTTGATTTGTTTGTGTAATGTGCTGGCTAATTATGTAAAGTGCTGAACGATTGTTAAATTACAGTTGGCTTATATAAACTACTGATTCTTTTGTCAAAATGCATTTTCTTTGTGTAAAATACTCTTTTCTTTTTCAAAGTGGTCTTTGTTATTGTAAAATTATAGTTTTGATTTGTTTGGATAACGTGGTGGCTAATTATGTAAAATGCTGAATGATTGTTAAATTACTGTTGGCTTATATAAACTACTGATTCTTTTGTCAAAATGCTTTTCCTTTATGTAAAATACTCTTTTCTGGTTCAAAGTGGTCTTTGTTAGTCTAAAATTGTAGTTTTGATTTGTTTGTGTAACGTGGTGGCTAATTATGTAAAGTGCTGAATGATTGTTAAATTACTGTTGGCTTATATAAACTACTGATTCTTTTGTCAAAATGCTTTTGCTTTATGTAAAATACTCTTTTCTGGTTCAAAGTGGTATTTGTTAGTGTAAAATCATCATTCTGATTCGTTTGTGTAAAGTGCTGGTTGTTTATGTAAAGTACTGATTGTTTGTGTAAAGTACTGTTGGCTTATGTAAACTACTGATTCTTTGGTCAAAATGCTTTTCTTTTATGTCCAATACTCCTTTCTTGTTCGAAGTGGTCTTTGCTAGTGTAAAAACATCGTTCTAATTTATTTGTGTAAAGTGCTGGTTGTTTATGTAAAGTACTGAATGTTTGTGTAAAGTACTGTTGGCTTATGTAAACTACTGATTCTTTGGTCAAAATGCTTTTCCTTTATGTCCAATACTCTTTTCTTGTTCAAAGTGGTCTTTGCTAGTGAAAAAACATTGTTCTGATTCGTTTGTCTTAAGTGCTGGTTGTTTATGTAACGTGATGAATGTTTGTGTAAAGTACTGTTGGCTTATGTAAACTACTGATTCATTGGTCAAAATGTTTTTCCATTATGTAAAATACTCTTTTCTGGCTCACAATGTGCTTGGTTAGTGTAAAAACATCGTTCTGATTCGTTTGTGTAAAGTACTGGTTGTATATGTAATGTGCTGAATGTTAGTGTAAAGTACTGTTGGTTTATGTAAACTACTGATTCTTTGGTCAAAATGTTTTTCCTTCATACAAAATACTCTTTTCTTGTTCAAAGTGGTCTTTGTTCATGTAAAAACATCGTTCTGATTCCTTTATGTAAAGTGCGGGTTGTTTATGTAAAGTTCTGAATGTTTGTGTAAAATACTGTTGGCCTATGTAAACTACTTATTCTTTGGTCAAAATACTTTTCCTTTATGTAAAATGCTATTTTCTAGTTCAAAGTGGCCTTTGTTAGTGTAAAACCATCATTCTGATTCGTTTGTGTGAAGTACTGATTGTATATGTAAAGTGCTGAATGTTAGTGTAAAGTACTGTTGGTTTGTATAAACTATTGATTCTTTGGTCAAAATGCATTTCCTTCATGTAAAATACTCTTTTCTTGTTCAAAGTAGTGTTTGCTGGTGAAAAACATCGTTCTGATTCGTTTGACTAAAGTGCTGGCTGTTTATGTAAAGTGCTAAATGTTTGTGTAAAGTACTGTTGGCTTGTGTAAACTACTGATTCTTTGGTCAAAATACATTTCCTTTATGTAAAATACTCTTTTCTTATTCAAAGTGGTCTATGTTAGTATAAAAACATCGTTCTGATTCATTTGTGTAAAGTGCTAGTTGTTTATTTAAGGAGCATTATGTTTGTGTAAAGTACTGTTGGCTTATGTAAACTACGGATTCTTTGGTCAAAATGCTTTTCCTTTATGTAAAATACTCTTTTCTGGTTCAAAGTGGTCTTTGTTACGGTAAAATTATAGTTTTGATTTATTTGTGTAACGTGGTGGCTAATTATGTAAAGTGCTGAGTGATTGTTAAATTACTGTTGGCTTATATAAACTAATTATTCTTTTGTCAAAATGCTTTTCCTTTATGTAAAATACCCTTTTCTGGTTCAAAGTGGTCTTTGTTAGTGTAAAATCATCGTTCTGATCCGTTTGTGTAAAGTGCTGGTTGTTTATGTAAAGTACTGAATGTTTGTGTAAAGTACTGTTGGCTTATGTAAACTACTGATTCTTTGGTCAAAATGCTTTTCCTTTATGTCCAATACTCTTTTCTTGTTCAAAGTGGTCTTTACTAGTGTAAAAACATTGTTCTGATTCGTTTGTCTAAAGTGCTGGTTGTTTATGTAACGTGCTGAATGTTTGTGTAAAGTACTGTTGGCTTATGTAAACTACTGATTCTTTGGTCAAAATGCTTTTCCTTTATGTCCAATACTCTTTTCTTGTTCAAAGTGTTGTTTGCTATTGTAAAAACATCGTTCTGATTCGTTTGTCTAAAGTGTTGGTTGTTTATGTAACGTGCTGAATGTTTGTGTAAAGTACTGTTGGCTTATGTAAACTACTGATTCAATGGTCAAAATGTTTTTCCAGTATGTAAAATACTCTTTTCTGGCTCAAAATGGTCTTTGTTAGTGTAAAAACATCGTTCTGATTCGTTTGTGTAAAGTACTGGTTGTATATGTAAAGTGCTGAATGTTAGTGTAAAGTACTGTTGGTTTATGTAAACTACTGATTCTTTGGTCAAAATGTTTTTCCTTCATGCAAAATACTCTTTTCTTGTTCAAAGTGGTATTCGCTAGTGTAAAAAATCGTTCTGATTCGTTTGTGTAATGTGCTGGCTGTTTATCTAACGTGCTGAATGTTTGTGTAAAGTACTGTTGGCTTATGTAAACTACTGATTCTTTGGTCATAATGTTTTTCCTTTATGTAAAATATTCTTTTCCGGTTTAAAGTGGTCTTTGTTATTGTAAAAATTTAGTTTTGATTTGTTTGTGTAATGTGCTGGCTAATTATGTAAAGTGCTGAACGATTGTTAAATTACAGTTGGCTTATATAAACTACTGATTCTTTTGTCAAAATGCATTTTCTTTGTGTAAAATACTCTTTTCTTTTTCAAAGTGGTCTTTGTTATTGTAAAATTATAGTTTTGATTTGTTTGGATAACGTGGTGGCTAATTATGTAAAATGCTGAATGATTGTTAAATTACTGTTGGCTTATATAAACTACTGATTCTTTTGTCAAAATGCTTTTCCTTTATGTAAAATACTCTTTTCTGGTTCAAAGTGGTCTTTGTTAGTCTAAAATTGTAGTTTTGATTTGTTTGTGTAACGTGGTGGCTAATTATGTAAAGTGCTGAATGATTGTTAAATTACTGTTGGCTTATATAAACTACTGATTCTTTTGTCAAAATGCTTTTGCTTTATGTAAAATACTCTTTTCTTGTTCAAAGTGGTATTTGTTAGTATAAAATCATCGTTCTGATTCGTTTGTGTAAAGTGCTGGTTGTTTATGTAAAGTACTGATTGTTTGTGTAAAGTACTGTTGGCTTATGTAAACTACTGATTCTTTGGTCAAAATGCTTTTCCTTTATGTCCAATACTCCTTTCTTGTTCGAAGTGGTCTTTGCTAGTGAAAAAACATTGTTCTGATTCGTTTGTCTTAAGTGCTGGTTGTTTATGTAACGTGATGAATGTTTGTGTAAAGTACTGTTGGCTTATGTAAACTACTGATTCATTGGTCAAAATGTTTTTCCATTATGTAAAATACTCTTTTATGGCTCAAAATGAGCTTGGTTAGTGTAAAAACATCGTTCTGATTCGTTTGTGTAAAGTACTGGTTGTATATGTAATGTGCTGAATGTTAGTGTAAAGTACTGTTGGTTTATGTAAACTACTGATTCTTTGGTCAAAATGTTTTTCCTTCATACAAAATACTCTTTTCTTGTTCAAAGTGGTCTTTGTTAATGTAAAAACATCGTTCTGATTCCTTTATGTAAAGTGCGGGTTGTTTATGTAAAGTGCTGAATGTTTGTGTAAAATACTGTTGGCCTATGTAAACTACTTATTCTTTGGTCAAAATACTTTTCCTTTATGTAAAATGCTATTTTCTAGTTCAAAGTGGCCTTTGTTAGTGTAAAACCATCATTCTGATTCGTTTGTGTGAAGTACTGATTGTATATGTAAAGTGCTGAATGTTAGTGTAAAGTACTTTTTGTTTGTATAAACTATTGATTCTTTGGTCAAAATGCATTTCCTTCATGTAAAATACTCTTTTCTTGTTCAAAGTAGTGTTTGCTGGTGAAAAACATCGTTCTGATTCGTTTGAGTAAAGTGCTGGCTGTTTATGTAAAGTGCTAAATGTTTGTGTAAAGTACTGTTGGCTTGTGTAAACTACTGATTCTTTGGTCAAAATACATTTCCTTTATGTAAAATACTCTTTTCTTATTCAAAGTGGTCTATGTTAGTATAAAAACATCGTTCTGATACATTTGTGTAAAGTGCTAGTTGTTTATTTAAGGAGCATTATGTTTGTGTAAAGTACTGTTGGCTTATGTAAACTACGGATTCTTTGGTCAAAATGCTTTTCCTTTATGTAAAATACTCTTTTCTGGTTCAAAGTGGTCTTTGTTACTGTAAAATTATAGTTTTGATTTATTTGTGTAACGTGGTGGCTAATTATGTGAAGTGCTGAGTGATTGTTAAATTACTGTTGGCTTATATAAACTAATTATTCTTTTGTCAAAATGCTTTTCCTTTATGTAAAATACCCATTTCTGGTTCAAAGTGGTCTTTGTTAGTGTAAAATCATCGTTCTGATCTTTTTGTGTAAAGTGCTGGTTGTTTATGTAAAGTACTGAAGGTTTGTGTAAAGTACTGTTGGCTTATGTAAACTACTGATTCTTTGGTCAAAATGCTTTTCCTTTATGTCCAATACTCTTTTCTTGTTCAAAGTGGTCTTTGCTAGTGTAAAAACATTGTTCTGATTCGTTTGTCTAAAGTGCTGGTTGTTTATGTAACATGCTGAATGTTTGTGTAAAGTACTGTTGGCTTATGTAAACTACTGATTCTTTGGTCAAAATGCTTTTCCTTTATGTCCAATACTCTTTTCTTGTTCAAAGTGTTGTTTGCTAGTGTAAACACATCGTTCTGATTCGTTTGTCTAGAGTGCTGGTTGTTTATGTAACGTGCTGAATGTTTGTGCAAAGTACTGTTGGCTTATGTAAACTACTGATTCAATGGTCAAAATGTTTTCCCAGTATGTAAAATACTCTTTTCTGGCTCAAAATGGTCTTTTTTAGTGTAAAAACATCGTTCTGATTCGTTTGTGTAAAGTACTGGTTGTATATGTAAAGTGCTGAATGTTAGTGTAAAGTACTGTTGGTTTATGTAAACTACTGATTCTTTGGTCAAAATGTTTTTCCTTCATGCAAAATACTCTTTTCTTGTTCAAAGTGGTATTCGCTAGTGTAAAAAATCGTTCTGATTCGTTTGTGTAATGTGCTGGCTGTTTATCTAACGTGCTGAATGTTTGTGTAAAGTACTGTTGGCTTATGTAAACTACTGATTCTTTGGTCATAATGTTTTTCCTTTATGTAAAATATTCTTTTCCGGTTTAAAGTGGTCTTTGTTATTGTAAAAATTTAGTTTTGATTTGTTTGTGTAATGTGCTGGCAAATTATGTAAAGTGCTGAACGATTGTTAAATTACAGTTGGCTTATATAAACTACTGATTCTTTTGTCAAAATGCATTTTCTTTGTGTAAAATACTCCTTTCTTTTTCAAAGTGGTCTTTGTTATTGTAAAATTATAGTTTTGATTTGTTTGTATAACGTGGTGGCTAATTATGTAAAATGCTGAATGATTGTTAAATTACTGTTGGCTTATATAAACTACTGATTCTTTTGTCAAAATGCTTTTCCTTTATGTAAAATACTCTTTTCTGGTTCAAAGTGGTCTTTGTTAGTCTAAAATTGTAGTTTTGATTTGTTTGTGTAACGTGGTGGCTAATTATGTAAAGTGCTGAATGATTGTTAAATTACTGTTGGCTTATATAAACTACTGATTCTTTTGTCAAAATGCTTTTCCTTTATGTAAAATACTCTTTTCTGGTTCAAAGTGGTATTTGTTAGTGTAAAATCATCGTTCTGATTCGTTTGTGTAAAGTGCTGGTTGTTTATGTAAAGTACTGATTGTTTGTGTAAAGTACTGTTGGCTTATGTAAACTACTGATTCTTTGGTCAAAATGCTTTTCCTTTATGTCCAATACTCCTTTCTTGTTCGAAGTGGTCTTTGCTAGTGTAAAAACATCGTTCTAATTCATTTGTGTAAAGTACTGTTGGCTTATGTAAACTACTGATTCTTTGGTCAAAATGCTTTTCCTTTATGTCCAATACTCTTTTCTTGTTCAAAGTGGTCTTTGCTAGTGTAAAAACATTGTTCTGATTCGTTTGTCTTAAGTGCTGGTTGTTTATGTAACGTGATGAATGTTTGTGTAAAGTACTGTTGGCTTATGTAAACTACTGATTCATTGATCAAAATGTTTTTCCATTATGTAAAATACTTTTTTCTGGCTCAAAATGAGCTTGGTTAGTGTAAAAACATAGTTCTGATTCGTTTGTGTAAAGTGCTGGTTGTATATGTAAAGTGCTGAATGTTAGTGTAAAGTACTGTGGGTTTATGTAAACTACTGATTCTTTGGTCAAAATATTTTTCCTTCATGCAAAATACTCTTTTCTTGTTCAAAGTGGTATTCGCTAGTGTACAAAATCGTTCTGATTCGTTTGTGTAATGTGCTGGCTGTTTATGTAACGTGCTGAATGTTTGTGTAAAGTACTGTTGGCTTATGTAAACTACTGATTCTTTGGTCAAAATGTTTTTCCTTTATGTAAAATATTCTTTTCTGGTTTAAAGTGGTCGTTGTTATTGTAAAAATTTAGTTTTGATTTGTTTGTGTAATGTGCTGGCTAATTATGTAAAGTGCTGAATGATTGTTAAATTACAGTTGGCTTATATAAACTACTGATTCTTTTGTCAAAATGCTTTTTCTTTATGTAAAATAGTTTTTTCTTTTTCAATGTGGTCTTTGTTAGTGTAAAATCATCATTCTGATTTGTTTGTGTAAAGTGCTTGCTGTTTATGTAACGTGGTGAATGTTTGGGTAAAATCCTATTGGCTTGTATAAACTACTGATTCTTTGGTCAAAATGCTTTTCCTTTATGTAAAATGCTCTTTTCCAGTTCAAAGTGGCCTTTGTCAGTGTAAAATCATTGTTCTGATTCATTTGTGTAAAGTACTGGTTGCATACGTAAAGTGCTGAATGTTAGTGTAAAGTACTGTTGGTTTATGTAAACTACTGATTCTTTGGTCAAAATGCATTTCCTTCTTGTAAAATACTCTTTTCTTGTTCGAAGTTGTCTTTGCTAGTGAAACATCGTTCTGATTCGTTTGTGTAAAGTGCTGGCTGTTTATGTAACATGCTGAATGTTTGTGTAAAGCATTGTTGGCTTATGCTAACTACTGATTCTTTGGTTAAAATGCTTTTCCTTTATGTAAAATACTTTTTTCTTGTTCATACGGGTCTTTGTTCGTGTAAAAATATCATTCTGATTCGTTTGTGAAAAGTGCTGAATGTTTATGTAAAGTGCTGAATGTTTGTTAAAGTACTGTTGACTTATGGAAACTACTGATTCTTTGGTCAAAATGCTTTTCCTTCAAGTAAAATACTCTTTTCGGTTTCAAAGTGGTCATTGTTAATTTTAAAAAAATCATTCTGATTCGTTTGTGTAAAGGGCGGGTTGTTTACGTAAAGTGCTGAATGTTTGTGTAAAATACTGCTGGCTTATGTAAACTACTGATTCTTTGGTCAAAGTGCTTTTCTTTTATGTAAAATGCTCTTTTCTAGTTCAAAGTGGTCTTTAGCAGTGTAAAACCATCGTTCTGATTCGTATGTGTAAAGTACTGGTTGTATATGTAAAGTGCTGAGTATTACTATAAAGTACTGTTAGTTTATGTAAACTACTGATTATTTGGTCAAAATGCATCTCCTTCATGTAAAATACTCTTTTCTTGTTCAATGTGGTCTTTGATGGTGTAAAAACATCGTTCTGATTTGTTTGTGTAAAGTGCTGGCTGTTTATGTAAAGTGCTGAATGATTGTGTAAAGTACTGTTGGCTTGTGTAAACTACTGATTCTTTGGTCAAAATACTTTTCCTTTATGTAAAATACTCTTCTCTTGTTCAAAGTGGTCTTTGTCAAAAACATCGTTATGATTCGTTTGTGTAAGGTGCTAGCTTTTTATGTAAAGTGCTGAATGTTTGTGTAAAGTACTGTTGGCTTGTGTAAACTACTGATTCTTTGGTCAAAATGATTTTCCTTTAGGTAAAATGCTCTTTTCTGGTTCAAATTGGTCTTTGTTATTGTAAAAATATAGTTCTGATTTGTTTGTGTAAAGTGTTGGGTAATTATGTAAAATGCTGAATTATTGTTAAATTACTGTTGGCTTATATAAACTACTGATTCTTTTGTCAAAATGCTTTTCCTTTATGTAAAATACTCTTTTCTGGTTCAAAGTGGTCTTTGTTAGCGTAGAAACATCATTCTGATTCGTCTATGTATAGTGCTGGCTGGTTATGTAAAGTGCTGAATGTTTGTGTAAAGTACTGTTGGCTTATGTAAACTACTCATTCTTTGGTTAAAATGCTTTTCCTTTATGTAAAATACTCTTTCTTCTTCAAAGTGGTATTTGTTAGTGTAAAAACATCGTTCTGATTCGTTTGTCTAAAGTGCTGGTTGTTTATGTAACGTGTTGAATGTTTGTGTAAAGTACTGTTGGCTTAGGTAAACTACTGATTCTTTGGTAAAAATGCTTTTCCTTTATGTAAAATACTCTTTTCTTGTTCAAAGTGGACTTTGTTAGTGTAAAAATATCGTTCTGATTCGTTTGTTAAAAGTGCTGGCTGTTTATGAAAAGTGCTGAATGTTTGTGTAAAGTACCGTTGGCTTACGTAAACAACTGATTCTTTGGTCAAAATGTTTTTCCTGTATGTGAACTACACTTTTCTGGCTTAAAGTGGTCTTTGTTAGTGTAAAAAGATCGTTCTCATTCATTTGTGTAAAGTACTGGTTGTTTATGTAAACTGCTGAATGTTTGTTAAAATACTGTTAGCTTATGTAAACTTCTGATTCTTTGGTCAAAACGATTTTCCTTTATGTAAAATACTCTTTTCTGGTTTAAAGTGATCTTTGTTAGTGTAAAAATATCATTCTGATTCGTTTGTGTAATGTGCTGGTTAAAGTGCTGAATGTTTGTGTAAAGTACTGTTGGCTTATGTAAACTACTGATTCTTTGGTCAAAATACTTTTTCTTTATGCAAAATACTCTTTTATGTTTCAAATTGGTCTTTGTTAGTGAAAAAACATCGTTCTGATTCGTTTGTGCAAAGTGCTGAATGTTTACTGTTGGGTTATGTAAACTACTGATTCTGTGGTCAAAATGCTTTTCCTTTATGTAAAATACTCTTTTCTGGTTCAAAGTGGTCTTTGTTAATGTAAAAATATCATTTTGATTCGTTTGCGTAAAGTGCTGGCTATTTATGTAAAGTGTTGAATGTTTGTGTAAAGTATTGTTGGCTTTGTTGGAGTTGAATACATAAGCTATGCTTGTATTGTACATTTTCCCAGTTAATATATCGATTTATGTTTTGGTTATATTTGTTGTGCATTATTTGTCCATTTATATTATGTAGTTAGATGATGAGGTATCTTGTGTGATACAGTAGATCTCATCATTGGTTAAAAGACATAATATATAAATGAGGTTCGTAACCGAGACATCTTTGAACAAACTGTTAGTTTAGGTTATTATGTGATTTGGATAATTGGTTTGTTTAAACTGATTGAATCATATAGATATGCCCGGGGTGTATTGAACTCGACCATTTAGGATTTGTCTTGTACTGATTTAATAGACAAATCGTTCTTGGTATTCTATCTCTTAACCCCTAGACTCTAGCGGGCATGAGGATTAGACATAGTGTACTTTGATCTGGCAATGGGTGAGGTCAATTGTGGCCAATAGTCTCGGTAGGTTGGGTGCAGGTGTTTAGTTGCTTGGTGTGTTGCTGCTTGTCGAAAGGAAACCATGTATGTCTGGGGTGATGGTGCTCCCGAGATGAGCTCGTAATGTTTATTATACTAAACCCGACCAGTGAACTTATGTCCCGTATAGTACAAATGTCGAGTGGTACTAGTCTCGAAATTAAAGAAGTTAATTAATTAATTTATCAGTAAATTAATAAATTAACGAGCACTATATTTTTGATGTGGGGAGATTATGAATATAAATTAATTAAGTTGTTCCGAAAGCAATTATGGTGTATGATGGTAGTGCCAAAATTAATCCGTTAGTGGTACAATTTATCTTGTAATGGGTTAATTGAATAGGTAGAATTAATTAATTGATTAATTATTCCTAAGGGTTAATTGAGTAATTAACAAAGTGAAATTATTTAATTAATTAATTAAGTCTTAAGTTTCAATTAGAATTAGGAAATCCTAGAGATTAGGAATCTAGTAGGATTTGGTTTATCGTATCAGATTGGTTACTTAATTAGATTTAGAAACTAATTAATTACCTAAACCCATTAGAAAGATCAATCCTAAACCAACTTGGGGTCTCCCTTGTAACTCTATATATAGACAAGGGATTAGTTATTCAAAATATACAATTCATAAGTTTTCAAGACAAGAAAACTTAGAGAGAGAAAATTTTCTCTCTCTAGGATTTTCTCTCTCTAAAATAGGATTTTATAAGCTCAAAGCTGCCTTTTTTTCCTTCCTTTGGCCGGCCAGATTTTGGCGGCGCGTGGGAGAGTTTTCGACAGCGCGTGAGTTTTCTCGGAGTCCCAGGTGGCGCGTGATCTTTACGCACTAGGGGCAGGTGGTTGCAGATTATTCAGGCGACCCAGTTGTGGTGATTAGCTGATCAAATTGCTTGTTAGATTACTGCCCACATAGTATACAAGCAAAGTCTTGAGGCATACAAGAGAATCACCTAAGTATATGCTTCAATAGGTAATTCTTATTCTTCCGCTTTTAATTAAGAATTTTTGTTGCGTGATAAATCGAATAAGTGCAAACCCATATCCAGCGCACTGTTATTTCAAAAGGGTTGGAATAGCTATTGTGCTAACGTCTAGGCCTGGCCAGAGATTCCGATTTTGGAATGCATAGCACAAAAGTGAGTTTCTGGCTAGGCCCGGGCAGATAATCTTTCAATTGCTATTAGAGCCTGGTTTTGGGTTTTGTGCTTGTTCGATTTATTACATGGTTTTATTTGTAGGTGGTTAAGAAATCCCGACTGTTATGGTTACGTTTGTATGGGTTTAATTAAACTTCGGGACATGTCCGGATTTGATTTTAGGCTTAAATCAATTTTTGGTCTCTCATAACATGGGTTATTCCAATTTTGGTCCCCTATATGTTTTACTCACCAATTTTAGTCCCACTTAATTTTTTTTTTTTACTAATTATGGTCCCTTTTAACGGAAAAGTTTAGAAGATAACGGATTACCTCATTTGAGTTCTAGTCAAACCCAATTTTTTTTTCTTCAAAATGATTTGTACCGTGATGTTTTCAACCAATTTTATAATTCAGATCCTCATAAATATTCAATCCATTTAGGGTTTCTGATGTGAATCCAAGGTACGAATTCACGTGAATTGTAGAATCGTCCTCGATTGATCTTTTGAGCAAAACAACTAGCTCAAGTAGATTCAACAATATTGAGTATTAATGAACTCAACACCTTTGAATCACACTATATTGAAAGATGTCTTGAAATCTTCCAAGCAAAAACAACCCAAACCAAAATAGACCAACAACAATAGGATGGAACCTATCACCTTTGAATCATAAAATGGTAGTTTTGAAATTACTATTCCCAACCCCTCTAATTTTCAAACCCAACAACACTAGGATAAACCTAACACCTTTGGATTATGAAATGAATTAGAAAAGAAGAGTAGAAGGCGCCACAACTAAAAGGAAGAGTTTTAGTTGATAAGCCAAATAAGTTTTGCAAGCATACTTGCAAGACTAAAACTAGCTCACTAAGAAACTAGCGAAGAAAGGAAAATTCCTTAAAGTTTATAACATCAAATCTTGAATTCTAATAGTTAACCAAGGCCCCTATTTATAGAGTTTCAAGAGGGACCAAGGTTGGAAATTACAAAAGGATTAAAGGAGCAATTCTAAATCTTCTAGTCAATACTAGCATTAACACTTCTCTTTGACCAAGAAAAGCTCTTTGACCTAGAAGACTCTTGCACTTAATTCTAATATTCTAAATACTAAAAAAAAATGCAGAAAACAACTTGAAAATATCACCCAAATGTTGTTGAAATTCGTCCATAAATTCAGCTCATAAATGCGACTTTCAACCTTCTTCAGGCAACATGGACATGTCGGAGGAAAAAGTTCTATCCCAACCTTCCTCAGGCGACATGGGCATGTCGGAGGAAAAGTTATATTCTGCCAATCCTTCCTCAGGCGACATGGGCATGTCGGAGGAAAAGTTCTATTCTGCCCAACCTTCCTCAGGCGACATGGGCATGTCGGAGGAAATGTTCACTTCTGGAATCTTCATAAAAAAGTGAAGGAAAATTGAACAAGCCCGGGCTAAATCGAAAACCTCACTTTCGTGCAATGCATTCCAGAATCGGAAGCTTTCGACCAAGCTCAGGCTCAAATTAGTTTACCCATGAACGGATCTAGGCTTATGCTTATTTAATTTATTAATCGGGACACAAAAGATTCGATCTTTAATTAAAGCGGAATTTAAAGATTATACCTTTTGAAGCGAAGTCCCTTGCTTAAAGAAAAACCAAATCTTTGTTGCGATTTCCACAAGAAATCCAAAGAATGACTCCTATACGAACTCTGAAATAGTGTGGGCTATCGTCTACAGAGTTACCCACGGCAATACAAAGAAAACCCAAGAAAACCCACTTCGAAAAACTCAAGAACTGTTATAACAGCCCTTGCCCGGAACCTTGCGCATGAAGAAACCTGCTGGCCGCCGGTCAGTACTCATCCCCGATCAACCACCAGCTATTTTCCTAGTCACGATCTGTACCACCATCATCATGGATCACCCAGCCCAGCAAGAGATCAACACAATGATGTCAAGATCAGCACACCGGAAAGGACAGATGATCGCCGAAAATAACAAAACTGCAACCGGGCAGTTTTTCTCAGCGGCTGCGCGATCTCTTCAGTAGCGGAGCAGTAAGAAAAACTGATTAGAATCCGACGGGCTACTCTCCAAATCAATGGGCTGAGTATCTATTTCGAAGAAGAAAGCTTCCTATTCGACGTCGAGAGAAAACTTGACGAGGAAGACAAAGTTCTCTCTCTAGAATAGACTTTCTCTATCTAGCCCCTTTTCTTGGCTATCAAGTTTTCTTCTTACGTTTTTCTTGCCCCTTTAAGTTGTATTTATATGGAGCTTCTAAGGAGACCTAATGGGCTCTCGAGTTAGGCCTTAAAATTTGACTTTCGTTGACCGCTAAGTCTTCCGAACTAATCAACTCCAATCGACCCATTTAAATTAATTTATTTAATCCACTTTGTTAATTTAATTTAATCGAACCCTTAGAATTAATTAATTCAAAATCGAATTAACTTCTAAATTCACTTTGTCGATTAAATATTAATTAAACCTTTCGGATTAATTAATTTACCTTGTCGATTAGTCAAATGCATAATCGGTCGTACCACTAACGGACCAATTATGGAACTACCGCTCGAAAACGACTTTACATCGCGCCATTATATTTTATTCTATCTCCCAACATTAAAGATCTAGTGCTCATCGATTTATCAATTTACTGACAAATTAATTCACCGACTTCTTGGTTTTCGAGATTAGTACCACTCGTCCTTTTATTATACCGAACATAAAGTTCACCGGCCGGGTTTAATATAATAACCTTACGAGCTCATCTCGGGAGCACCATAAACCCGGCGAACCAGTACGTGGATTCCTCCGACTAGCAACGGCACGTAGAGGCTAAACACCGCATACCCAACTTACCGAGGTATTGGCCTCAATTGACCTCACTCTTTGGCAAATCAAAGCACACGATATCCAACCCTCACGCCCGTCCCAATCTCGGGATTGAGAGACGGAATACTAGGACCGAATTGACTACGCCGATCAGTATAAGTCAATTCTATCCAAACTGGTCGTGCTCAATATACCCCGGGCACATCTGTGTGATTTAAACTAGTTTAGATAAACCAATTTCCAAACCACACAATAACCTATACCGATAGTATGTTCAGACTATCTCGGTTACGAGCATACTTTTATATATCAATACTTTAACCAATAACGGTATCTACTGTGTTTATCGACACCCCGTTATCTAGTTCTATGATATAAATGAACAAATTTATACTGAAACAAAATGATATGTTATCTGTGGATATTAGTTTTTGATACAAGCCATAGCTTTTCTGTATTCAAAACTAACAATATCCCACTAATACTCAAAGTATGCTAAGAAATACAAAAACTGTCCAACCCATTATTACACTGCTGTCACAATGAAATCTCCAGAACACCTTTAAGCTCACTCACATGGCTCTCTCAAGAATCTGACTCTCATGCCCTCCACATGCCTCTCAAAGACCTTTGGGGTCAATGGCTTGGTGAAAGGATCTGCAAGGTTGTCCTCTGAAGCTACCTTGGCCACAATCACGTCTCCCCTCTTTACGATCTCTCGTATCAGGTGGTACTTGCGCTCTATGTGTTTACTCGCCTTATGGGCTCGTGGTTCCCTCGAGTTAGCAACTGCACCATTGTTATCACAATAAACTGTGATAGACCTAGGCAACTCAGGAACCACATCTAAGTCCATCAGGAAGCTCCTGAGCCATACAGCCTCTTTAGCTGCCTCTGAAGCGGCAACGTACTCGGCCTCCATGGTAGAGTCCGCCACGCATTTCTGCTTGACACTCTTCCATACTATGGCTCCACCTCCTAGAGTAAACACAAACCCAGAGGTAGACTTACTCTTGTCCAAATCTCCTTGAAAGTCCGAATCTGTGTAACCCAATGGTACAAGCTCCTGCACTCTATAAACTAGGACATAATCTCTCGTCCTGCGTAAGTACTTGAGAATGCATTTTACTGCCTCCCAGTGAGCCTTCCCAGGGTTACTCTGATATCTGCTAACCATGCCAAAGGCAAAGTAAATATCAGGCCTCGTGCACAACATAGCATACATGACGCTACCCACTGCAGAAGCATAGGGTACCGCCTTCATGGCATCTATCTCCTCAGCAGTCTTAGGACACTGCTCCTTAGACAAATGCACTCTATGCCTGAAAGGTAGTGAACCCTTCTTGGAGTTCTGCATGTTAAAACGGGCCAGAATCGTGTCTATGTAGGATGCCTGAGAGAGAGTCAGAGAACGTCTCCTACGATCTCGAATAATCTTGATCCCAATGATATGTCCAGCCTCTCCCAAATCCTTCATATCGAATTGCCTGGACAACCATGCCTTTACGTCTGACATCACCTTCTTACTGTTGCCAATAAGAAGAATGTTATCTACGTAAAGTACTAGGAACACCACCATATCACCATCACGCCTGCGATAAACTCACTGCTCATCCGGAGACTGAGTGAATCCATAGGGCTGGATAACCTCATCAAAACGAATGTTCCAAGATCTAGATGCTTGCTTAAGTCCATAAATGGACCTCCTAAGCCTGCATACCTTGTGCTCTTAGCCCTTAGCAATGAAGCCCTCAGGTTGCTGCATAAAGATGGTCTCCTCAAGACTTCCATTAAGGAAAGCTGTCTTGACGTCCATCTACCAAATCTCATAGTCCATATGAGCAGCTATGGCCAAGAGAATCCGGATCGACTTAAGCATAGCTACCAGGGAAAAGTTCTCCTCAACCCTCCCGTCAGATCCTCTCTTTCGCTTGTAAACCCATTTGCACCCAATAGGCCTAAACCCATCAAGAAGGTCTACCAGCTCCCAGACTTGATTTGAGTCCATGGAACCCATCTCAGCAATCATCGCTCTCTGCCAAGAATCTGCATCTTTATCCTGGAGAGCCTCATTGTAGTTAACTGGGTCTGGTTCATGAGCACCAGGGATAAAGTCCGAAGACTCACCCAAACCCATGTACCTCTCGGGCTATCTCACAACCCTCCCACTACGACGAGGCGCAGCCTGTGCAAGAGCATCATCTGTGATAGTGTGTGCAGTCTCTTGTGGTGTGTCTTCCTGTACGTGTGCATCTGGAATAGTGGACTGACTTCTAAGCTCTTCTAATACTACGTTGCTGCTTGAATTGTGATCTAAAATATAGTCCTCCTCAAGAAATCTGGCATTGGTGCTGACCACCACCTTATAATCCTGAGGACTATAAAATAAACCACCTCTCGTTTCTTTGGTGTAGCCTCTAAACAGCATAACCTTGGATCTCGCCTCTAACTTTCCTGTATCTGCCTCGAGCACATGTGCTGGACAACCCCAAATCCTGAGATGTCTCAGACTAGGCTTTCGCCCACTCCACAAATCTACTGGGGTCGTAGGCACAGACTTAGATGGCACAAGGTTGAGGATAAAACATGTTGTATCCAAGGCATAACCCCAAAACGAGGTAGGCAACTCACTGTAACTCATCATCGATCTAACCATCTCCATAAGAGTCCTGTTCCTCCTCTCTACTACACCATTCTGCTGGGGTGTGCCAGATGCAGACAACTGGGTCTAAATACCCTCCTCTGACAAATAGGTCCTAAATTCACTAGAGAGGTGTTCGCCACCGCAATCAGACCGCAGTGACTTGATACTCTTACCCAGATGGTTCTCCACCTCTGCCTTGAGAGGAATCCAATTCAAGTAAGTGAGAAATCTGGTTTGTTTTCGAGAAATAATTTTTGAAGAAAATTCTCTCTCTTAAACCTTCTCACTTAAGAGAGCAAGAAAAATTGTCTTGCAAGACTTGCCTATTTTTTTTTGGGCATCAAGTCTTCTATTTATAGGAGCTCGATTGGAGACCTAATGGGCTCTCGAGTTAGGCCTTAAAATTTGACTTTCGTTGACCGCTAAGTCTTCCCAACTAATCAACTCCAATCGACCCATTTAAATTAATTTATTTAATCCACCTTGTTAATTTAATTTAATCGAACCCTTAGAATTAATTAATTCAAAATAGAATTAATTTCTAAATTCACTTTGTCGATTAAATATTAATTAAACCTTTTGGATTAATTAATTTACCTTGTCGATTAGTCAAATGCATAATCGGTCGTGCCACTATCGGACCAATTATGGAACTACCGCTCGAAAACGACTTTACATCGCTCCATTATTATTTCTTCTATCTCCCCACATTAAAGATCTAGTGCTCGTCGGTTTATCAATTTACTGACAAATTAATTCACCGACTTCTTGGTTTCCGAGATTAGTACCACTCGTCCTTTTATTATACCGAACATAAAGTTCACCGACTGGGTTTAGTATAATAACCTTACGAGCTCATCTCGGGAGCACCATCAACCCGGCGAACCGGTACGTGGATTTCTCCGACTAGCAACGGCACGTAAGAAGCTAAACACCGCATACCCAACCTACCGAGGTATTGGCCTCAATTGACCTCACTCTTTGGCAAATCAAAGCACACGATATCCAACCCTCACGCCCGTCCCAATCTCGGGATTGAGAGACGGAATACTAGGACCGAATTGACTACGCCGATCAGTATAAGTCAATTCTATCCAAACTGGTCGTGCTCAATATGCCTAGGGCACATCCGTGTGATTTAAACTAGTCTAGATAAACTAATTTCCAAACCACACGATAACCTATATCGATAGTATGTTCAGACTATCTCGGTTACGAGCATACTTTTTATATATCAATACTTTAACAAATAACGGTATCTACTGTGTTTGTCGACACCCCGTTATCTAGTTCTATGATATAAAGGAACAAATTTATACTGAAACAAAATGATATGTCATCTGTGGATATTAGTTTTTGATTCTAGCCATAGCTTTTCTGTATTCAAAACTAACAATTAATTAGTTTCCAAATCCAATTAGGTAACCAATCTGATAGGATAAACCAAATCCTACAAGATTTTCTAATCTCTAGAATTTCCTATTTCTAATTGAAACTTAAGACTTAATTAATTAATTAATTAATTTCACTTTGTTAATTACTCAATTAACCCTTAGGAATAATTAATCAATTAATTAATTCTACCTATTCAATTAATTCATTACAAAATTAATCGTACCACTAACGGATTAATTTTGGCACTACCATCATACACCAGAATTGCTTCCGGAACAACTTAATTAAATTATATTCATAATCTCTCCACATCAAAGATATAGTGCTCGTTAATATATTAATTTTCTGATAAATTAATTAATTAACCTCTTTAATTCTGAGACCAGTACCACTCGACCTTTTTACTATACCGGACACAAGTCCACTGGTCGGGTTTAGTATAATAAACTTTACAAGCTCATCTCGAGAGCACCATCACCCCAGATGCACCGGTACATGGTTTTCTTTCGACAAGCAGCAGCACACCAAGTAACTAAACACGCGCACCCAACCTACCGAGACTATTGGCAACAATCGACCTCACCCTTTGGAAGATCAAAGTACACTATGTCTAATCCTCATGCCCGCTCGAGTCCAAGGATTCAGAGATAGAATACCAAGAACGATTTGTCTATTAAATCAGTACAAGACAAATCATTCTTAAAGGTCAAGTTCAATATGCCCCTGGCATATCTATATGATTCAATTAGTTTAGACAAACCAATTATCCGAATCACATAATAACCTAAACTGACAGTTTTTCCAAAGCTGTCTCAGTTACGAACCTCATTTATATATTATGTCTTTCAACCAATGATGAGATCTACTGTGTCACACAAGACATCTCATCATCTACTTACATAATACAAACGGACAATTAATGCACAACAAGATATAACCAAAACACAAATCGATATATTACTGGGAAAAAGTGAAAGAATTTGCCACATAGGATCTGGGTTTGCACTTGCTCGATTTACCACGCAACAAAAATTTCTAATTAAAGCGAAACCTTAGTAAAATACCTTCGAAGCGTGCACCTGGTGATTCTCTTGTATGCCTCAAAGACTATGACCTCTTGTTGTGTGGGCAACAATCTAGAAGTCAATTGATCAGCAACTCATCACAATCCACCTGCTAAAAAAATTCAGCACCTCCGCACCTAGCGCGTATTGCAAACGCACTGCCCAGAGAGAGAGAAAACAATTTTCGCAACAAGCAAAATCTAGCCAAAATTCGGCCAAATAAACAACAAGGGCCAGCCACAAATTGTCCTTAAAATTCGTTCTTGAGAGGGAGAGAATTTTTTCTCTCTAGAATTTTATCTCTCTAGATTCTTAAATAATGAATCTATTGAATTGTGTTGTCTTGAATGGTTAATCCCTTGTCTATTTATAGAGTTACAAGAGAGACGCCAAGTTGGTTTAGGATTGGTCTTCCTAATGGGTTTAGGTAATGAATTAGTTTCCAAATCCAATTAGGCAACCAATCTGATAGGATAAATCAAATCCTACTAGATTCCTAATCTCTAAGATTTCCTAATTCCAATTGAAACTTAAGACTTAATTAATTAATTAAATAATTCCACTTTGTTAATTACTTAATTAACCCTTAGGAATTAATTAAATAATTACACTTTGCTAATTACTGAATTAACCCTTAGGAATAATTAACCAATTAATTAATTAAATCTACCTATTCAATTAACCCATTACAAAATTAATCGTACCACTAACGGATTAATTTTGGCACTACCATCCTACACCAGAATTGCTTCCGGAACAACTTAATTAAATTATATTCATTAATCTCCCCACATCAAAGATATAGTGCTCGTTAATTAAAATTAATTTACAGATAAATTAATTAATTAACTTCTTTAATTCTGAGACTAGTACCACTCGACCTTTTTACTATACCGGATATAAGTCCACCGGCCGGGTTTAGTATAATAAACATTTCGAGTTCATCTTGGGAGCACCATCACCCCGGACGCACCGGTACATGGTTTCCTTTCTACAAGAAGCAGCACACCAAGTAACTAAACACGCGCACCCAACCCACCGAGACTATTGGCCACATTTGACCTCACCCATTGGCAGATCAAAGTACACTATGTCTAATCCTCATGCCCACTCGAGTCTAGGGATTAAGAGATAGAATACGAGGATCGATTTGTCTATTAAATCAGTACAAGACAAATCATTCCAAAAAGTCAAGTTCAATATGCCCCGGGCATATCTATATGATTCAATTAGTTTAGACGAACTAATTATCTGAATCACATAATAACCTATACCGACAGTTTATCCAAAGCTGTCTCAGTTTAGCCACCACCAACTCTGTCAAGAGCTCGGATGAACTCCACATCATCTTACTTATGTTGTAGTTCAACCGAATCCACTCATTGCTTTGAGGCAAGCTCCGGAGGACAATATCGGCTTTGGTTTCACCAACGATTTCGCCTCCCACTACCTCAACCTTGTTGATGTTACTAATAATGTCAATGACATGATCTCTCTTGGGAACGCTCTCAGCCTTAAGGACAATGTCCAAGTTACGACTTCCATCGACATTATTAGTTCCCGTTAAATTGTTGTTTTTCAAAATAGCAGCTAAAGGATTGAATGCCATATCGATTAAACTGGAAAATAAATAAACAATGTTTCAGTTATATATGCTTAGAATTTCGAAAAAAAATTCTAATTAATTATTGACTTCCCTCAAAACAATAATCATTATCCACCAACATCTCATCCACCGGGATTCTCGCAAGCCACGCTGTGTGGACGTTTACGCTAACCCACATTCGATTGAGAAGAACCAAGTTCATTAACTACACTATATGACCAACGATCTTTTGATCAATGTAGCTAATAGTCAGTGATTTCAGCCGTACAAGTAAGCAGCGTAACATCGTGGGAGGAATACTGCAGATCGTACACTAAGTGTGTGCCATTACATGACTTCTGAGTTTGTTACCTCAGGATAGTGCGCCTCAGATGGAGAGGGTGTCGCATTTCTCCTAGTTAAACTCGCTCTAGTCATCTTACTCAGAAGCTCATAGTCTAGCGATCTCGGGGCTGGACTCATCCAAATGGAGGAAGGCCCTAATGCCAACGCGCAAGCCCACCACATCGCATATGAACCCGTAATGGTAGCCATGGGGATATAAACCAACCCGCTCCCACTTAGATTTCCAAATTGAGGGTTTTCCGATTTGAACATGCAATTAACTAACCTAACTTATATGCAACCATAAAAATAGACATGCTTTAATTCGTGCATCTAAAATACAACATAAAAATAAGCATAAAAATTAAAAAAATAAATATGGGAAATAAATACGTAAAATAAATTTCCCGACTATTATGGTTTTAATTGCTTCCATCCTTTGCCTTGATCTCGTGTCCCATCACGTTACTCGATGGAGAGAGTCTTGAACTTCAAAAAAATGAAAACTAGAGGAAAAATCGGCCAAAAATAGCTCGAATTGCCCGAACGGGCCGTCTGTGCCGCCGCACGGCCCAGCGCTCGCGTCCCTGCACGCGCGGCTCGCACCCTGCAGCAGCAGCGCAGCAGCGTGCCGCCGCACGGCCCAGCGCTCGCGTCCCTGCACGCGCGGCTCGCACCCTGCAGCAGCAGCGCAGCAGCGCAGCAGCGCAGCAGCAGCTGCTGCTGCTGCTGCCTGCTGCAGCACCACCTGGCCGGTGCGACTGCTGCGGGCAGTCGTTGCCGGCGTCGTCTCCTGCCACCAATTCCTCCTTCGCTTTTTCCCACGCTATTTGGTCTTCTTGCAATTCGTTCTGGTTTTTCCTGGGTTTCTACGAAATAACGATAACCCAAAACCCACGAATTCAAGTTGCCCACCATAACGCCTTCGATTACAAAAATCAATTTTCCTACTACAAGGCTTTCTAGGAAAATTAAATAATCAAAATTACATAGAAAAAATCCTACTACAGATTTAATCTAATCCTACACGGCTTCTAGCACGTGGTTATACTATTACAAACTTTCATAATAAAATTAAATCCGGACAAGTCCCGAAGTTTAATTAAAACCCATACAAACGTAACCATAATAGTCGGCATTTCTTAACCACCTGCAAAACAGAACCATGTAATAAATCGAACAAACACAGAACCCCCTAAACCAGGCTCTGATACCAATTAAAAGAATTTGCCACATAGGATCTGGGTTTGCACTTGCTCGATTTACCACCCAAAAAAAATTTCTAATTAAAGCGGAACCTTAGAAAAATACCTTTGAAGCGTGCACCTGGTGATTCTCTTGTATGCCTCAAAGACTATGACCTCTTGTTGTGTGGGAAACAATCTAGAAGTCAATTGATCATAATCCACCAGCTAAAAAAATTCAGCACCTCCGCACCTAGCGTGTATTGGAAACGCACTGCTCGGAGAAAGAGAAAATAATTTTCGCAACCAGAAAAATCTAGCCAAAATTCGGCCAAATAAAGAAGAAGGGCCAGCCGCAAATTGTCCTTAAAATTCGTTCTTGAGAGAGAGAGAACTTTCTCTCTCTATAATTTTATCTCTCTAGATTCTTGAATAATAAACTATTGAATTGTGTTGTCTTGAATGGCTAATCCCTTGTCTATTTATAGAGTTACAAGAGAGACTCCAAGTTGGTTTAGGATTGGTCTTCCTAATGGGTTCAGGTAATGAATTAGTTTCCAAATCCAATTAGGCAACCAATCTGATAGGATAAACCAAATCCTACTAGATTCCTAATCTCTAGAATTTCCTAATTCCAATTGAAACTTAAGATTTAATTAATTAATTAAATAATTCCACTTTGTTAATTACTTAATTAACCCTTAGGAATTAATTAAATAATTCCACTTTGTTAATTACTGAATTAACCCTTAGGAATAATTAACTAATTAATTAATTAAATCTACCTATTCAATTAACCCATTACAAAATTATTCGTACCACTAACGGATTAATTTTGGCACTACCATTCTACACCAGAATTGATTCCGGAACAATTTAATTAAATTATATTCATTAATCTCCCCACATCAAAGATATAGTGCTCGTTAATTAAAATTAATTTACTGATAAATAAATTAATTAACTTCTTTAATTCCGAGACTAGTACCACTCGACCTTTTTACTATACCGGACATAAGTCCACCGGCCGGGTTTAGTATAATAAACATTTTGAGCTCATCTCAGGAGCACCATCACCCCGGACGCACCGGTACATGGTTTCCTTTCGACAAGCAGCAGCACACCAAGTAACTAAATGTTAGTTTTGAATACAGAAAAGCTATGGCTTGTATCAAAAACTAATATCCACAGTTGACGTATCATTTTGTTTCGGTATAAATTTGTTCCTTTATATCATAGAACTAGATAACGGGGTGTGGACAGACACAGTAGATACTGTTATTGGTTAAAGTATTGATATATAAAAAGTATGCTCGTAACCGAGATAGTCTGAACATACTATCGGTATAGGTTATTGTGTGGTTTGGAAATTAGTTTATCTAAACTAGTTTAAATCACATGGATATGCCCGGAGCATATTGAGCACGACCAGTTTGGATATAATTGACTTATACTGATCGGCGTAGTTGTTAGTTTTGAATACTGAAAAGCTATGGCTTGTATCAAAAACTAATATCCACAGTTGACATATCATTTTGTTTCAGTATAAATCTGTTCCTTTATATCATAGAACTAGATAACGGGGTGTCGACAAACACAGTAGATACCGTTATTGGTTAAAGTATTGATATATAAAAAGTACGCTCGTAACCGAGATAGTCTGAACATACTATCGGTATAGGTTATTGTGTGTTTTGGAAATTAGTTTATCTAGACTAGTTTAAATCACACAGATATGCCTGGGGCATATTGAGCACGACCAGTTTGGATAGAATTGACTTGTACTGATCGGCGTAGTCAATTCGGTCCTAGTATTCCGTCTCTCAATCCCGAGATTGGGACGGGCGTGAGGGTTGGGTGTCGTATGCTTTGATTTGCCAAAGAGTGAGGTCAATTGAGGCCAATACCTCGGTAAGTTGGGTATGCGGTGTTTATCTTCTTGCGTGCCGTTGCTAGTCGGAGGAATCCACGTACCAGTTCGTTGGGTTGATGGTGCTCCCGAGATGAGCTCGTAAGGATATTATACTAAACCTGGCCAGTGAACTTTATGTTCGGTATAATAAAAGGTCGAGTGGTACTAATCTCGGAAACCAAGAAGTCGGTGAATTAATTTGTCAGTAAATTGATAAATCGACGAGCACTAGATCTTTAATGTGGGGAGATAGAAGAAATAATGATGGCGCGATGTAAAGTCGTTTTCGAGCGGTAGTTCCATAATTGGTCCGATAGTGGTACGACCGATTATGCGTTTGACTAATCGACAAGGTAAATTAATTAATCCGAAGGGTTTAATTAATATTTAATCGACGAAGTGAATTTAGAAATTAATTCGATTTTGAATTAATTAATTCTAAGGGTTCGATTAAATTAAATTAACAAAGTGGATTAAATAAATAAATTAATTTAAAAGGGTCGATTGGAGTTGATTAGTCGGGAAGACTTAGCGGTCAACGAAAGTCAAATTTTAAGGCCTAACTCGAGAGCCCATTAGGTCTCCAATCGAGCTACTATAAATAGAATAACTTGAGACCAAAGAAAGATAAGAAATCTTGTAAGACCATTTGTCTTGCCCTTTCTTGAGCAAGAAGGTTCTAGAGAGAGATTTTTTTCTAAGAATTCTTTCTCAAAAACGAACTAGATTTCTTGCTCTTTGAATCGGATCCAACCCAAAGATTGAACCTTCATATTTGATTTTCGAAAATCTCTACTAGATTGCTGCAGGTTTTCATCGAACAGCAGCTGCGATTTTATTTTTCTTCCGCCCGGCGCCGATTTTCTTCTCTTGCAGGTCTCGTACGGTCGATTCGAGAAGGCAGTGTTGATCTCCTTCATTTCGTTGGGTGATCCACAGCAGCTTCTTGTCTAGATCCCGGCGAGACCTCGGGTAGAAGGTTGGCAGAAACCGGACACTGCAGTAGGCGTTGTTCGGGCAGCAGTAGAGTTTTTTTTCAGGGTTTTTGTTCAATCAGATTTTGGGGTTTGTAGAGTCCGATTGGAAAGATTTCTTGGTGGGTTTTTCGTGGGTTAATCAAGTAAACTCCGATAGATTATTGCCCACGCAATATTCGGAGTGTTCTTGTAGAATCGATTGGATTTCTTGTGGAAATCGCAGCAATTTATTTGGTATTCTTTAATCAAGGGACTTCGCTACAAAAGGTAGAATCTTTAACTTCCGCTTTTATTAAAGATTCGTTATTTTATGTCCCGATTAATAAATTAAATAAGTATAAGCCTAGATCCGTTCATGGGTAAACTAATTTGAGCCTGAGCTTGGTTGAAAGCTTCCGATTCTGGAATGCATAGCACGAAAGTGAGGTTTTCGATTTAGCCCGGGCTTTTTCAGTTTTCCTTCAAATTGGTATCAGAGCGTTGGTTTCGGTCTTATACTTGTTTGATTTATTACACGGCTTTATTTTGGCATTAGTATTTTTGTCGAAATGTTTAAACAGGTGGTTATTGGTTTCCCGGCTATTATGGTAGAAATTTAATTTTTCATTCATAAACCCCGGGACATGTCCGGGCTCATTTTTTTTGAATGGAAATTTCTGTAATAGTAATAACCACGAGCTGGAAGCCGTGTAGGATTAGAAAAATCTTGTAGTAGGATTTGATCTAATCATGTCGTCTTTAAATTCCTAGAAAATGCCTTTGTATATAGGAATTTTTGTACTATGACGAAGACGTTATTTTGGGTAACTTATATTCGCGGGTTTTGGTTTATTGTAATTTTGGGTGATTCCTAATTACGGAATAAACCGAGAAAACCCGGGCGAATCGAGAGGAATCCAAATAACGAGTGGGAGCGACACGACGGGAAGTGTCACCGAGGCGTCAAAGAATCAACGATAGAGAAGGCCATAATAGTCGGGAAATTTTATTTAATTTCCCGTATTTATGATTTTTTCGTTGATTGTGTGATTTTCGTTTTATTTTGCATGAACGAAATTCAAACCAAAATGTTTTTAAAAGGTAATGTGCAATTAACTAAGGTAGATTATTCGCATATTAAAACTCCAACGGTTTTATGGGTGCGAATATCCATAGTTAAGATATTGCATGTTAAAACGTAAAAATCCTCAAACTTAATTACATTCGCAAGTTTTGGTTTAATCGTAATTTTGGGTGATTCCTAATTACGTGGGGTTTTGGTTTATCGTAATTTTGGGTGATTCCTAATTACGTAGAAAACCGAGAAAACCCAGATTTTGGTTTTTCGTAATTTTTGGGTGATTCCTAATTACGTAGAAAACCGAAATGGAAAACCGAAAACTAGGGCGAATTGAAATTATTTTAAAAATCTAAGTGGGAGCGGGTTGGTTAATAGCCCCATGGCCTCCATTACGGGTTCATTGGCGATGTGGTTAAACGGCTTCCCTACGGATGAGTTTTCAATCACAGATATCGCTGGAATGAATTTCTAAAGGGATGACTATAGTGCGTTTAATTGGGAAAAGTTGCGACACCCTCGCTACCGAGGCGCATTAGTACCCTAAGTAACAAACTTAGAAGTCACGTAATGGCATACACTTAGTGTACTGTTTATAGTATCCCTCCTACGAGGTAACGCTATTTACATGTACGGCTAAAATTATCGACTATTAATTTCATTGATCATAAGATCGTTGGTCAGATAATGAGATTAATGGACTTTGGTCCTTCTCGAACGAATGTGGGTTGGCGTATACGTTCACCTACGTGACCTGCATTAATCCCGGTGGGAGAGATGTCGGTAGAAGATTATATTTCTTTTTTGAGGATTTTTCAATATTTTTGAAAAGTATACTGAGACATGTTTTTTCATTATTTTCAGTTGATATGTCGTTCAACCCGCTAGCTGTCATTCTGAACCAAAACAAACTCATCGGTCCTAATTACATTGATTGGAAACGGAACCTGGACATTGTCCTAACCGCCGAGGGTTATAAGTATGTGCTCACTGAGGAGTGTCCCCCTAAGCCCAGTGAGGATGCCACACCTGAGCAGTGAGAGCCATATACGAGGTGGCAGAAAGCTGATGAGATGACCAGGTGCTACATCTTGGCTTCCATGTCAAGTGTACTGCAGCACCAGCATCAGTTGATGACCTCAGCCTACGATATGATGCTCAACCTCAGGGAGATGTTTGGACATCAGGGCAGGGCAGCCAAGCAGTCAGCTATGAGGAAACTCATGAATACTAAGATGGCTGAGGGCACTTCAGTGAGAGATCACGTACTGGACATGATTGGTTGCATCAATGAGATCGAGGTATTGGGAGGAGAGATTGATGGGGAAACCCAGGTCGATATCATCCTTCAGAGCTTGCCTCCCAGTTTTGAGCAGTTTCGATTGAACTATAATATGGGGAATCTCTCATATTCACTTTCTGAGCTCATGACTGCATCGGTGTCTGCTGAGAGCCTCTTCGCTGAGAAGAAGCAAGCCTTGGCTACTGTTGGTCCCTCAGGTTCCTCTGCTGGGCCCAAAGCCAGGAAGCAAAAGAGGAAAAGAGGCCAGAAAGTAGGAGCCAGTCATGGACCCAAGGCGGGCATTGCCAAGAAGCAGAAGCCGAGAGGCAAATGCTTCAGATGTGGCAAAGCGGGACATTGGAAGAAGGACTGCCCAAAGCCTCGAGGTACGTGTAAATTTTCCCTAGTCACTGAGACGTGTTTAGCGGCGATTCCCACGGATACTTGGTGTGTGGATTCGGGAGCCACTGATCACGTTTGTAATTCTTTGCAGGGGTTCCAAGTGACCCGGCTGCTTAGAGAGGGAGAGTTGCAGGTCTACCTTGGGGATACTACCAGAGTTTCTGTGGCTGCAGTGGGAGTTATTAGTCTTTACTTTTCAGACTCTATTTTATATTTGAAGGATTGTCTTTATGTACCTAGTTTTCGAAAGAACTTGCTTTCAGTTTCGAAACTTGTTTTGGATGGTTATAAGTGTGTATTTTCTGATGGTTCGGTTTTTATAAGAAAATGCCAGAAACTTATATGTACCGGTACATTGGTTGACAATCTGTTTTTAATCAAGACTTACTCCCCAGTTATGCAAAACACAGAAACTAGTAATTCATCACCGAATCATAATAACAGAAATGAATCTTCCCCTTTGAATCAGACTTATCTTTGGCACCTGAGACTAGGTCATATCAACCTTAGTAGGATTCAAAGGTTGGTCAAGAGTGGGTCTTTGGACTTACTAGATATTGACAGCTATTCAACCTGTGAGTCCTGCTTGGAGGGTAAAATGACTAAGAGGCCTTTTAAGGTGAAGGGGTATAGGGCCAAAGAGGTTTTAGAGCTGATTCATTCTGACGTGTGTGGGCCTATGTCAGTTCAGGCTAGAGGTGGTTATGAGTATTTCGTGACTTTCACGGATGATTACTCTAGATATGGATACATATACCTGATGCGCCACAAATCTGAATGCTTTGGCAAGTTCAGAGAATTCAAGGCAGAGGTGGAGAACCATCTGGGTAAGAGTATCAAGTCACTGCGGTCTGATCGCGGTGGCGAATACCTCTCTAGTGAATTTAGGACCTATTTGTCAGAGGAGGGTATTCAGACCCAGTTGTCTGCACCTGGCACACCCCAGCAGAATGGTGTAGCAGAGAGGAGGAACAGGACTCTTATGGAGATGGTTATATCGATGATGAGTTACAGTGATTTGCCTACCTCGTTTTGGGGTTATGCCTTAGATACAGCATGTTATATCCTCAACCTTGTGCCATCTAAGTCTGTGCCAACGACCCCATTAGAGTTGTGGGATGGGCGCAAGCCTAGCCTGAGACATCTCAGGATTTGGGGTTGTCCAGCACATGTGCTTGAGGCAGATGCAGGTAAGTTAGAGGCGAGATCTAAGGTTATGCTGTTTGTAGGCTACCCCAATGGAACGAGAGGTGGTTTATATTATAGTCCTCAGGATCAGAAGGTGGTGGTCAGCACCAATGCCAGATTTCTTGAGGAGGACTATATTTTGTTAGAGTAGAATACATAAGCTATGCTTGTATTGTACAGTTTCCCAGTTTAATATATCGATTTGTGTTTCAGTCATATCTGGTTGTGCATTAATCGTCCATTTATATTATGTAAGTAGATGATGAGGTGTCTGGTGCGACACAGTAGATCTCATCATTGGTTGAAAGACATAATATATAAATGAGGTTCGTAACCGAGACAGCTTTGGACAAACTGTCGGTTTAGGTTATTATGTGATTCGGATAATTAGTTTGTCTAAACTAATTGAATCATATAGATATGCCCGGGGCATATTGAACTTGACTCTTAGGAATGATTTGTCTTGTACTGATTTAATAGACAAATCGATCCTTGTATTCTATCTCTAAATCCCTAGACTCGAGCGGGCATGAGGATTAGACATAGTGTACTTTGATCTGCAAAAGGGTGAGGTCAATTGTGGCCAATAATCTCGGTAGGTTGGGTGCGCGTGTTTAGTTACTTGGTGTGCTGCTGCTTGTCGAAAGGAAACCATGTACCGGTGCGTCCGGGGTGATGGTGCTCCCGAGATGAGCTCGAAATGTTTATTATACTAAACCCGGCCGGTGGACTTATGTCCGGTATAGTAAAAAGGTCGAGTGGTACTAGTCTCGAAAATTAAAGAAGTTGATGAATTAATTTATCAGTAAATTAATGAATTAACGAGCACTATATCTTTGATGTGGGGAGATTATGAATATAATTTAATTAAGTTGTTCCGGAAGCAATTCTGGTGTAGGGTGGTAGTGCCATAATTAATCCGTTAGTGGTACGATTAATTATGTACTGGGTTAATGACAAAGGTAGATTTAATTAATTGAGAAATTAATTAATCCTTGTGTCAGTTGGTTGTGAATCATCCCAGGAACTGGTTTGGGATAAGTGAATCCCTGTGTCAGTTGGGAGTGATTCATCCCAGGAACTGGATTGGGATAAGTGAATCCCTGTGACAGTTGGGAGTGTATCAGTCCAGGAACAGGATTGAAGGAAACAGAATCTGTATCAGTCCAGAAACAGGATTGAAGGAAAACAGAAACCCAGTAGGAAGACCAATCCTAAACCAACTTGGAGTCTTTCTTGTAACTCTATAAATAGACAAGCGATCAGTCATTCAGATTACAACAACAATAACACAATTAATCCACAGGATTTCTAGAGAGAGAAAATTCTAGAGAGAGAAAACGTTTCTCTCTCCAAGTCGAATTTTCAAGAAAGTGTGCAGCTGGTTTTTGGGTTTCTAGTGGCTAAATTTTTGGCCTTGGTCTATACCAGCTGCGCGTAGCTTTCTCTCTCTGCGGGCGGTGCGTTAATAGTACGTGCCAGGTGCTGCGGGGCTGGAGTTTTCTAGCAGGTAGATTGTGGTGAGTAGCTGATCAATTGACTTCTAGTTCGTTGCCCACACAACGTGAAGTCATAGTCTTGAGGCATACAAGAGAATCACCAAGTGCACGCTTCAAAGGTACTTTTCTAAGATTCCGCTTTAATAGAAATTTTTGTTGCGTGGTAAATCGAGCAAGTGCAAACCCAGATCCTACCAAAATCTTTCATATTTTAGATCACAAGTCAAGCAGCAAGGTAGTATTGGAAGAGCTTAGAAGTCAGTCCACTATTCCAGATGCACACGTACAGGAAGACACACCACAGGAAACTGCACGCACTATCACAGATGATGCTCTTACACAGGCTGCGCCTCGTCGTAGTGGGAGGGCTGTGAGACAGCCCGAGAGGTACATGGGTTTGGGTGAGTCTTCGGACTTTATCCCTGGTGCTCATGAACCAGACCCAGTTAACTACAATGAGGCTCTCCAGGATAAAGATGCAGATTCTTGGCAGAGAGCGATGATTGCTGAGATGGGTTCTATGGACTCAAATCAAGTCTGGGAGCTGGTAGACCTTCCTGATGGGTTTAGGCCTATTGGGTGCAAATGGGTCTACAAGCGAAAGAGAGGATATAACGGGAGGGTTGAGACCTTCAAGGCTAGGCTTGTGGCGAAGGGGTATACTCAGAAAGAAGGGATCGATTATGAGGAGACCTTTTCCCCGGTAGCTATGCTTAAGTCGATCCGGATTCTCTTGGCCATAGCTGCTCATATGGATTATGAGATATGGCAGATGGACATCAAGACAGCTTTCCTTAATGGAAGTCTTGAGGAGACCATCTTTATGCAGCAACCAGAGGGCTTCATTGTTAAGGGCCAAGAGCACAAGGTATGCAGGCTTAGGAGGTCCATTTATGGACTTAAGCAAGCATCCAGATCTTGGAACATTCGTTTTGATGAGGTTATCCAGTCCTATGGATTCACTCAGTCTCCGGATGAGCAGTGTGTTTATTGCAGGCGTGATGGTGAGATAGTGGTGTTCCTCGTACTTTATGTAGATGACATTCTTCTTATTGGCAACAGTAAGAAGGTGTTGTCAGACGTAAAGGCATGGCTGTCCAGGCAATTCGATATGAAGGATTTGGGAGAGGCTGGACATATCCTTGGGATCAAGATTATTCGAGATCGTAGGAGACGTTCTCTGACTCTCTCACAGGCATCCTACATAGACACGATTCTGGCCCGTTTTAACATGCAGAACTCCAAGAAGGGTTCACTACCTTTCAGGCATGGAGTGCATTTATCTAAGGAGCAGTGTCCTAAGACTGCTGAGGAGATAGATGCCATGAAGGCGGTACCCTATGCTTCTGCAGTGGGTAGCCTCATGTATGTTATGTTGTGCACGAGGCCTGATATTTGCTTTGCCGTTGGCATGGTTAGCAGATATCAGAGTAACCCTGGGAAGGCTCACTGGGAGGCAGTAAAATGCATTCTCAAGTACTTGCGCAGGACGAGAGATTATGTCCTAGTTTATAGAGCGCAGGAGCTTGTACCATTGGGTTACACAGATTCGGACTTTCAAGGAGATATGGACAAGAGTAAGTCTACCTCTGGGTTTGTGTTTACTCTGGGAGGTGGAGCCATAGTATGGAAGAGTGTCAAGCAGAAATGCGTGGCGGATTCTACCATGGAGGCCGAGTACGTTGCCACTTCAATATTCGGAGTAATCTCCGATAGATTATTGCCCACGCAATATTCGGAGTGTTCTTGTAGAATCGATTGGATTTCTTGTGAAAATCGCAGCAATTTATTTGGTATTCTTTAATCGAGGGACTTCGCTACAAAAGGTAGAATCTTTAACTTCCGCTTTTATTAACGATTCATTTTTTTTTATGTCCTGATTAATAAATTAAATAAGTATAAGCCTAGATCCGTTCATGGGTAAACTAATTTGAGCCTGAGCTTGGTCGAAAGCTTCCGATTCTGGAATGCATAGCACGAAAGTGAGGTTTTCAATTTAGCCCGGGCTTGTTCAGTTTTCCTTCAGTAGTCAATTCGGTCCTAGTATTCGGTCTCTCAATCCCGAGATTGGGACGGGCACGAGAGAAGAATATTGTATGCTTTGATTTGCCAAAGAGTGCGGTCGATTGAGGCCTATACCTCGGTAGGTTGGGTATGCGGTGTTTAGCTTCTTACGTGCCGTTGCTAGTCGGAGAAATCCACGTACCGGTTCGTCAGGTTGATGGTGCTCCCGAGATGAGCTCGTAAAGTCGAGTCGTACTAATCTTGGAAATCAAGAAGTCGGTGAATTAATTTGTCAGTAAATTGATAAACTGACGAGCGCTAGATCTTTAATGTGGGGAGATAGAATAAAATATAATGGCGCGATGTAAAGTCGTTTTCGAGCGGTAGTTCCATAATTGGTCCGATAGTGGCACGACTAATTATGTATTTGACTAATCGACAAGGTGAATCAATTAATCCTAAATGTTTAATTAATATTTAATCGATAAAGTGAATTAAGAAATTAATTCTATATGAATTAATTAATTCCAAGGGTTCGATTAAATTAAATTAAAAAATTAGGTTTAATAAATTAATTCAAATGGGTCGATTGAAGTTGATTAGTCGGGAAGACTTAGCGGTCAACGAAAGTCAAATTAAAAGGCCTAACTCGAGAGCCCATTAGGTCTCCATTAGAGCTCCTATAAATAGAAGACTTTTACCTTAAGAAATCATAAGTGTGGCTTGCAAGACAAGAAAATTGTCTTCTTGAGAAAGAAAGGGGTTAGAGAGAAAATCAAGAAAAGATTGAATCTTGGATTTTTTCTCAAAGTCACCCGGATCTTTTTTTTCTCCCAGATTATTCTCAACCCAAAAAGGTTTGGTCTTGGGCGGTGGGTTCTCATTTATTTTGCCGAGGTTTCTTCATGGATTTCCAGCGATAATTATGCTGCTATTTTTGTGGGTTTTTATTGGCTGAATTGTTGAGTCTTTGTCTGCTGATCCACGAACTCAGTTTGTGTTTTAGATCGCGAACAAGACTCCATTTTGGTCCAGTTTTTTTTGCTGCAGCAGTCGCTGGAAATTCTTGGCAATTTATCATTTTTCAAGCGGCAGTTCTGCCTAGTTTTGATCGGACCAGTTTTTGGGTGTTATTTTATGAGAATTTCGGCCAGCCCCTTTTGGTAGTTCTTGTGGGTTTTATAAGTAGAATTCGATAGATTATTGCCCACGCAAGATTCGAAGTTTCTACGTAGATATCTTTTTGATTTCTATTGGAATTGCAACAAAGATTGGATTTTTTCTATAGGCAAGGGACTTTGCTACAAAAGGTAAAATCTTTAAATTCTGCTTTTATTAAAGATTGAATCATTTGTGTCCCGATTAATAAATTAAATAACTATAAGCCAAGATCCGTTCATGGGTAAACTAATTTGAGCCTAAGCTTGGTCGAAAACTTTCGATTCTTGAATGCATTACACGAAAGTGAGATTTTTGATTTAGCCCGGGCTTGTTCAGTTTTCCTTCAAATTGGTATCAGAGCGTTGGTTTCGGTCTTATACTTGTTTGATTTATTACACGGCTTTATTTTTGCATTATTATTTTTGTCGAAATGCTTAAACAGGTGGTTATTGGTTTCCTGGCTATTATGGTAGAAATTTATTTTTCATTCATAAACCCCGGGACATGTCCGGGCTTGTATTTTTTTTAATGGAAATGTCTGTAATAGTAATAACCATGAGCTGGAAGCCGTGTAGGATTAGAAAAATCTTGTAGTAGGATTTGATCTAATCATGTCGTCTTTAAATTCCTAGAAAAACGCCTTTGTATATAGGAATTTATGTACTATGACGAAGATGTTATTTTGGGTAACTTATATTCGCGGGTTTTGGTTTATCGTAATTTTGGGTGATTCCTAATTACGTAGAAAATCGAGAAAACCCGGGCGAATTGAGAGGAATCCAAATAACGAGTGGGAGCGACATGACGGGACGTGTCACCGAGGCGTCAAGGAATCAACGATAGAGAAGGCCATAATAGTCGAGAATTTTTTATTTAATTTTAATTCCCGTATTTATGACTTTTCATTGATTGTGATTTTCGTTTTATTTTGCATGAACGAAAACCAAACCAAAATGTTTTTAAAAGGTAATGTGCAATTAACTAAGGTAGATTATTCGCATATTAAAACTCCAACGGTTTTATGGGTGCGAATATCCGTAGTTAAGATATTGCATGTTAAAACGTAAAAAATCCTCAAGCTTAAAAATCTAAGTGGGAACGGGTTGGTAAATATCCCCATGGCCTCCATTACGGGTTCATTGGTGATGTGGTTAAACTTGCGTGTTGGCTTAGACCTTCCTCTCTATCGGATGAGTTTTCAACCACGGATATCACCGGAATGAATTTCTAAAGGGATGACTATAGTGAGTTTAATTGAAGAAAGTTGCGACACCCTCGCCATCCGAGGCGCATTAGTATCCTTAGTAACAAACTTAGAAGTCACGTAATGGCATACACTTAGTGTACCGTTTTTAGTATTCCTCCCATCGAGGTTACGCTATTTTTAGGAACGGCTAAAATTATCGACTATTAATTTCATTGATCATAAGATCGTTGGTCAGATAATGAAATTAATGAACTTCGGTTCTTCTCGAACGAATGTGGGTTAGCGTAGACGTTCACCTATCGTGACATGCGTTAATCCTGGTGTGAGAGATGTCGGTAGAAGATTATATTAGTTTTTGGAGGATTTTCAATATTTTCGAAAAAGTATAATGAAACTTGACTGTTTATTTTTCAGTTGATATGTCGTTCAACCCGCTAGCTGTCATTTTGAACAAAAACAAACTCACAGGTCCAAACTATATTGACTGGAAACGTAACCTGGACATTGTCCTTACCGCTGAGGGTTACAAGTACGTGCTTACTGAGGAGTGTTCCCCTAAGTAGGGCAGCCAATCAGTCAGCTATGAGGAAACTCATGAATGCTAGGATGGTTGAGGGCACTTCAGTGAGGGATCACGTGCTGGACATGATCAGTTGCATCAATGAGATCGAGGTACTGGGAGGTGATATTGATGGGGAGACCCAGGTTGATATCATTCTCCAGAGCTTGCCCCCCAGTTTCGAGCAGTTTCTGTTGAAATATAATATGGCCAAGCTCTCATATTCACTCCCCGAGCTCATGACTGCGTTGGTGTCAGCTGAGGGCCTATTCGCTGAGAGGAAGCAAGCCTTTGCTACTGTTGGTCCCTCAGGTTCCTCTGCTGGGCCCAAAGCCAGGAAGCAGAAAAGAAAGAGAGGCCAGAAGGCAAGAGCTGATTATGGACCCAAAGCGGGTATTGCCAAGAAGCACAAGCCGAAAGGCAAATGCTTCAGATGTGGCAAAGCAGGACATTGGAAGAAGGACTGCCCAAAGCCACAAGGTATGTGTAAATTTTCCCTAGTTACTGAGACGTGTTTAGCGGCGATTCCCACAGATACTTGGTGTGTGGATTCAGGAGCCACTGATCACGTTTGTAATTCTTTGCAGGGGTTCCAAGTGACCCGGCTGCTTAGAGAGGGAGAGTTGCAGGTCTACCTTGGGGATACTACCAGAGTTTCTGTTACTGCAGTGGGAGTAGTTTGTCTTTATTTTTTAGACTCTACATTACATTTGAGAGATTGTCTTTATGTACCCAGTTTTCGCAAGAACTTACTTTCATTTTCTAAACTTGTTTTGGATGGTTATAAGTGTGTTTTTTTTATAGATCTATATTTATTAGAAAAGGCCAGAAACTTATATGTTCCGGTACATTGGTTGACAATTTGTTTTTAATTAAGACATACTCCCCAGTAATGCAAAACACAGAAACTAGTAGCTCATCACCGAATCATAATAAGAGAAAAGAGTCTTCCCCTTTGAATCAGACTTATCTTTGGCACCTGAGACTCGGTCACATCAACCTTAGTAGGATTCAAAGGTTGGTCAAGAGTGGGTTTTTGGACTTACTAGATATTGACAGCTATTCGACCTGTGAGTCCTGCTTGGATGGTAAAATGACCAAGAGGCCTTTCAAGGCAAAGGGGTATAGGGCCAAAGAGGTTTTAGAGCTGATTCATTCTGACGTGTGTGGGCCTATGTCAGTTCAGGCTAGAGGTGGTTATGAGTATTTCGTGACTTTCACGCATGATTACTCTAGATATGGATACATATACCTGATGCGCCACAAGTCTAAATGCTTTGGCAAGTTCAGAGAATTCAAGGCTGAGGTGGAGAACCATCTGGGTAAGAGTATCAAGGCCCTGCGATCTGATCACGGTGGTGAATACCTCTCTAGTGAATTTAGATCCTATTTGTTAGAGGAGGGTATTCAGACCCAGTTGTCTGCACCTGGCACACCCCAGCAGAATGGTGTAGCAGAGAGGAGGAACAGGACTCTTATGGAGATGGTTAGATCGATGATGAGTTACAGTGAGTTGCCTATCTCGTTTTGGGGTTATGCCTTGGAGACAGCATGTTTTATCCTCAACCTTGTGCCATCTAAGTCTGTGCCTTCGACCCCATCAGAGTTGTGGAATGCGCGAAAGCCTAGTCTGAGACATCTCAGAATATGGGGTTGTCCAGCACATGTGCTCGAGGCAGATGCAGGAAAGTTAGAGGCGAGATCCAAGGCTATGCTGTTTATATGCTACCCCAAAGGAACGAGAGGTGGTTTATTTTATAGTCCTCAGGATCAGAAGGTGGTGATCAGCACCAATGCCAGATTTCTTGAGAAGGACTATATTTTAGATCACAAGTCAAGCAGCAAGGTAGTATTGGAAGAGCTTAGAAATCAGTCCATTATTCCAGATGCGTACGTACAGGAAGACACACCACAAGAGACTGCACACACTATCACAGATGATGATCTTGCACAGGGTGCGCCTCGTCGTAGTGGGAGGGTTGTGAGACAGCCCGAGAGGTACATGGATTTGGGTGAGTCTTCAGACTTTATCCCTGGCGCTCATGAACCAGACCCAGTTAACTACAATGAGGCTCTTTGGGAAAAAGATGCAGATTCTTGGCAGAGAGCGATGATTACTGAGATGGGTTCTATGGACTCAAATCAAGTCTGGGAGCTGGTAGACCTTCCTGATGGGTTTAGGCCTATTGGGTACAAATGGGTTTATAAGCGAAAGAGAGGATCTGACGGGAGGGTTGAGACCTTCAAGGTTAGGCTTGTGGCGAAGAGGTATACTTAGAAAGAAGGGATTGATTATAAGGATACCTTTTCCCCAGTAGCTATGCTTAAGTCAATCCAGATTCTCTTGGTCATAGCTGCTCATATGGATTATGAGATTTGGCAGATGGACGTTAAGACAGATTTCCTTAATGGAAGTCTTGAAGAGACCATCTTTATTCAGCAACCAGAGGGCTTCATTGTTAAGGGCCAAGAGCACAAGGTATGCAGGCTTAGGAGGTCCATTTATGGACTTAAGCAAGCATCCAGATCTTGGAACATCCGTTTTGATGAGGTTATCCAGTCTTATGGATTCACTCAGTGTCCGGATGAATAGTGTGTTTATCGCAGGTGTGATGGTGATATGGTGGTGTTCCTCGTACTTTACGTAGATGGCATCCTTCTTATTGGCAACAGTAAGAAGGTGTTGTCAGACATAAAGGCATGGTTATCCAGGCAATTCGATATGAAGGATTTGGGAGAGGCTGGATATATCATTGGGATTAAGATTATTCGAGATCGTATGAGACGTTCTCTGACTCTCTCTCAGGAATCCTAAATAGACACAATTCTGGCCCGTTTTAACATGCAGAACTCCAAGAAGGGTTCACTACCTTTCAGGCATGGGGTGCATTTATCTAAGGAGCAGTGTCCTAAGACTGCTGAGGAGATAGATGCCATGAAGGCGGTACCCTATGCTTCTGCAGTGGGTAGCCTCATGTATGCTATGTTGTGTACGAGGCCTGATATTTGCTTTGCCATTGGCATGGTTAGCAGATATCAGAGTAACCCTGGGAAGGCTCACTGGAAGGCAGTAAAATGCATTCTCAAGTACTTGCGCAGGATGAGTGATTATGTCCTAGTTTATAGAGCGCAGGAGCTTGTACCATTGGGTTATAGAGATTCAGACTTTCAAGGTGATTTGGACAAGAGTAAGTCTACCTCTGGATTTGTGTTTACTCTAGGAGGTGGAGCCATAGTATGGAGGAGTGTCAAGCAGAAATGCGTGGCGGACTCCACCATGGAGGCTGAGTACGTTGCAGCTTCAGAGGCAGCGAAAGAGGTTGTATGGCTCCGGAGCTTCCTGATGGACTTAGATGTGGTTCCTGAGTTGCCTAGGTTTATCACAGTTTATTGTGATAACAATGGTGCAGTTGCTAACTCAAGGGAACCACGAGCCCATAAGGTGAGTAAACAAATAGAGCGCAAGTACCACCTGATACGAGAGATCGTAAAGAGGGGAGACGTGATCGTGGCCAAGATAGCATCAGATGACAACCTTGCAGATCCTTTCACCAAGCCATAGACCCCAAAGGTCTTTGAGAGACATGTGAAGGGCATGGGAGTCAGATTCTTGAGGGAGCCATGTGAGTGAGCTTAAAGGTGGTCTGGAGATTTCATTATGACAGCAGTGTAATAGCGGGTTGGACAGTTTTTGTACTTCTTAGTATAGCTTTGAGTATTAGTGAGAGATTGTTAGTTTTGAATACAGAAAAGCTATGGGTTGTATCAAAAACTAATATCCACAGTTGACATATCATTTTGTTTCGGTATAAATTTGTTCCTTTATATCATAGAACTAGATAACGGGGTGTGGACAGACACAGTAGATACTGTTATTGGTTAAAGTATTGATATATAAAAAGTATGCTCGTAACCGAGATAGTCTGAACATACTATCGGTATAGGTTATTGCGTGGTTTGGAAATTAGTTTATCTAAACTAGTTTAAATCACACGGATATGCCCGGGGCATATTGAGCATGACCAGTTTGGATAGAATTGACTTATACTGATCGGCGTAGTCAATTCGGTCCTAGTATTCGGTCTCTCAATCCCGAGATTGGGACGGGCGCGAGAGTTGAATATTGTATGCTTTGATTTGCCAAAGAGTGCGTTCGATTGAGGCCTATACCTCGGTAGGTTGGGTATGCAGTGTTTAGCTTCTTACGTGTCGTTGCTAGTTGGAGGAATCCACGTACCAGTTCACCGGGTTGATGGTGCTCCCAAGATGAGCTCGTAAAGTCTATTATACTAAACCCGGCCGGTGAACTTTATGTTTGGTATAATAAAAGGACAAGTGGTACTAATCTTGAAAATCAAGAAGTTGGTGAATTAATTTGTCAGTAAATTGATAAATCGACGAGTGCTAGATCTTTAATGTGGGGAGATAGAATAAAATATAATGGCACGATGTAAAGTCGTTTTCGAGCGGTAGTTCCATAATTGGTCCGATAGTGGCACGACTAATTATGCATTTGACTAATCAACAAAGTAAATTAATTAATCCTAAAGGTTTAATTAATATTTAATCGACAAAGTGAATTAATTAATTTTAAGGGTTCGATTAAATTAAATTAACAAATTGGGTTTAATAAATTAATTCAAATGGGTCGATTGGAGTTGATTAGTCAGGAAGACTTAGCAGTCAACGAAAGTCAAATTAAAAGGCCTAGCTCGAGAGCCCATTAGGTCTCCATTAGAGCTCCTATAAATAGAAGACTTTTACCTTAAGAAATCATAAGTGTGGCTTGCAAGACAAGAAAATTGTCTTCTTGAGAAAGAAAGGGGTTAGAGAGAAAATCAAGAAAAGATTGAATCTTGGATTTTTTCTCAAAGTCACCCGGATCTTTTTTTTCTCCCAGATTATTCTCAACCCAAAAAGGTTTGGTCTTGGGCGGTGGGTTCTCATTTATTTTGCAAGTTTCTTCATGGATTTCCAGCGATAATTATGCTGCTATTTTTGTGGTTTTTATTGGCTGAATTGTTGAGTCTTTGTCTACTGATCCACGAACTCAGTATGTGTTTTAGATCGCGAGCACGACTCCATTTCGGTCCAGTTTTTTTTGTTGCAGCAGTCGCTGGAAAGTCTTGGCAATTCATCATTTTTCAAGCGGCAGTTATGCCCTGTTTTGATCGGACCAGTTTTTGGGGTTATTTTATGAGAATTTCGGTCAGCCCCTTTTGCTAGTTCTTGTGGGTTTTATAATTAGATTTCGATAGATTATTGCCCACGCAATATTCGAAGTTTCTACGAAGATATCTTTTGGATTTCTATTGGAATCGCAACAAAGATTGGATTTTTTCTTTAGGCAAGGGATTTCGCTATAAAAGGTAAAATCTTTAAATTCTGCTTTTATTAAAGATTGAATCTTTTGTGTCCCGATTAATAAATTAAATAAGTATAAGCCAAGATCCGTTCATGGGTAAACTAATTTGAGCCTGAGCTTGGTCGAAAACTTCCGATTCTGGAATGCATTGCACGAAAGTGAGGTTTTCGATTTAGCCCGGGGTTGTTCAGTTTTCCTTCACTAAACACGCGCACCCAACCCACCGAGACTATTGGCCACATTTGACCTCACCCATTGGCAGATCAAAGTTCACTATGTCTAATCCTCATGCCCACTCGAGTCTAGGGATTAAGAGATATAATACAAGGATCGATTTGTCTATTAAATCAGTACAAGACAAATCATTCCTAAAAGTCAAGTTCAATATGCCCCGGGCATATCTATATGATTTAATTAGTTTAGACAAACTAATTATCTGAATCACATAATAACCTATACCGATAGTTTGTCCAAAGCTCTCTCGGTTACGAACCTCATTTATATATTATGTCATTCAACCAATGATGAGATCTACTATGTCGCACCAGACACCTCATCATCTACTTACATAATATAAATGGACAATTAATGCATAACAAGATATGACTGAAACACGAATCGATATATTAATTTGGGAAACTGTACAATACAAGCAAAGCTTATGTATTCTACTCCAACAAAAAGTACAATACAAGCATAGCTTATGTATTCAACTCCAACAATCTCTCACTAATACTTAAGCTGTGCTTTAAGTATACAACTACATACAACTCCTGTACATTCTGCTGCTATATATCTAGAAAAACTGTCATGGCTCTCCTAAGTATCTGATTCCCATGCCCTCCATATAAGCCTCAAAGACTTTCGAAGTCAATGTCTTCGTGAACGGATCTACAAGGTTATCTTCTTATGCGATCTTAGTCACGACCACGTCTTCCCTCTTTACAATGTCTCGTATCAGGTGGTACTTGCGCTGTATATGTTTACTCGCCTTGCAGGCTCGTGGTTTCTTTGAGTTTGCTACTGCACCATTGTTATCACAATAAACCGTGACAGACTTCTACAAACTAGGAATCACATCTAAGTCCACTAGGAAATTCTTGAGCCATATTGCTTCTTTCGCTGCCTTTGATGCGACAACGTACTCAGCCTCCATGGTAGAGTCCGCCACGCATTTCTGCTTGACACTCTGCCAAACTATGGCTCCACCTCCCAGAGTAAACACATACCCTGAGGTAGACTTGCTCTTGTCCCTATCGCCTTGGAAATCTGAATCTGTGTAACCTCAAGGTACCAGCTCAGGCCTGATAGACCAGAACTTGGTCCCTCATTTTGTGCAAATACTTAAGAATGCATTTTACTGCCTCTAATGAGCTTTCTTGGGGTTACTCTGATATCTGCTTACCATGCCAACGGCATAACAGATATCAGTCCTCGTACACAACATGGCATACATGAGACTTCCTACTGCCGAAGCATAAGGAACTGTCTTTATGGCCTCTATCTCCTCAACAGTCTTAGGGGACTGTTCCTTAGATAGATACACTCCATGTCTGAAAGGTAAAAAACCTATCTTGGAGTTCTGCATGTTAAAACGGGCCAGAATCGTATCTATGTACGAAGTTTGGAAGAGCGTTAATGAACGTTTTTTACGATCTCGAATTATCTTGATCCCAAGGATATGTCCTGCTTCCCCTAAGTCATTCATATCAAACTGCTAGGATAGCCATGCCTTTACGTCTGATAACACTTTCTTGTTGTTTCCAATCAATAGAATGTCATCTACGTAAAGCACAAGAAACACCACTAAGTTTCCATCACATCTGCGGTACATACATTGCTCATCCGGACACTAAGTAAATCCAAATGACTGGATTACCTCATCAAACCGGATGTTCCCAGATCTGGATGCCTCCTTATGTTTGTAAATGGACCTCTTAAGCCTGCAAACCTTATGCTCTTGGCCTTTTTTAATGAATCCCTCTGGTTGCTGCAGAAAGATGGTTTTCTCAAGACTTCCGTTTAGGAAAGCTATCTTGACATCCATCTGCCAAATCTCAAAATCTAAATGAGCAGCTATGGCCAAGAGAATCCAGATTGACTTAAGCATGGCTACCGGGGAGAAGGTTTTATCATAATCGATTCCCTCGTTCTGAGTATACCCTTTTGCTACCAACCTAGCTTTAAAGGTTTCCACCTTTCCGTCAGGTCATCTCTTACGTTTGTAGACTCACTTGCATCCAACGGGCTTAAACCCATCAGGCAGGTCCACCAGCTTCCAGACTTGATTGTGGTCCACTGACCCCATCTCGGATATCATTGCCTTATGCCAATACTCTGCATCTTTATCTCAGTGAGCCTCATTATAGTTAACTGGGTCAGGTTCTGGCGCGCCTGGGACTAGGTCTGAGGCCTATCCAACGCCAATGAACCTATCGGGTTGTCACACAACCCTCCTACTACGATGAGGCACCACCTGTGTAGACGCATCATCTATGATCTCATGTGTAGTGTGTGGTGTATCTACTTATGCAGGTGCATCAGGATTAGTAGTTTTTCGTCTAAGCTCTTCCAGTACTATCTTACTCTTGGGCTTGTGGTTTAAGACATAGTCCTCTTTCAAAAGTCTAGCGTTGGTACTAACCACCACCTTCTGATCTTTTGGACTATAAAACAGACCACCTTTCATTCCCCTAGGATATCCTACAAACAGCATTAATTCAGTTCTCGCATCTAACTTAGCCGTATCTGCCTTAAGCACATGTGCTGGGTAACCCCGAAATTCTGAGATGTCTTAGACTGGGCTTGCACCCATTCCACAACTCTAATGGGTTGAAGACACGGTTTTATATGGTACAAGATTAAGAATATACATCGCCGTTTCTAAGGCATATCCCCAGAACGAACTTGGAAAATCACTATAGCTCATCATCGACCTAACCATTTCCATGAGAGTCTGATTCCTCCTTTCTGCTACACCGTTCTGCTGTGGTGTGCTAGGTGCAGACAACTGAGACTAAATTCCGACCTCACTGAGGTATTCTCAAAATTCATGGGACAGGTACTCCCCACCATGATCTGAACGCAGTGTCTTGATACTCTTACCATGATGCTTCTCCACATCTGCCAAAAACTCTTTGAACTTGCCAAAACATTCGGACTTGTGACGCATTAGGTAAATGTACCCGTACCTTGAGTAGTCATCCGTGAATGTTACGAAATACTCAAACCCACCTCATTCCTGGACCATCATTGGTACACACAAGTCAGAATGAATCAACTCTAATACTTCCTTAGCTCTATAACCTTTTGCCTTAAAAGGTCTCTTGGTCATATTACTTTCCAAGCAAGAGCTGTCTGTTTCTATGTTTTGCACAACAAGGGAGTTAGAGTTAACCACAAACAAATTATCCGCGAATAAACCATAACAAATAAGTTTTCCATTTCTTCTAATAAGTACAGACTCATCAGAAAAAACAAACTTATAACCGTTCTTCAAGAGTTTAGAAACCGAAATGAGGTTCTTTCTAAAACTCGATACATAAAAACAATTAACTAACTCTAAATTAGAACTTTCAAAATTCAGAGTAACTACTCCCACTGCTTCTACTGACACTCTCGTAGTGTCGCCCAAGTAGATATCCAGCTCACCCTCTCTAAGCTTCCGTGTCACTTGGAACCCTTGCAAAAAATTACAAACATGGTCAGTGGCACCTGAATCCACACACCAAGTATCTGTGGGAATCGCCGCTAAACATGTCTCAGTAATTAGGGTAGAAACTATCGTACATTTAAGCTTTAGACAATCCGATTTCCAATGTCCCGTCTTATTGCACTTGAAGCACTTATCTCTCGACTTCTTCTTTGCAATATCTGGCTTAAGCACAATTTGTGCCTTTTTAGCTACTCCCTCGAGCTTTCTCTTCTCAGGCTCAGAAGAAGATTCTAAAGCTTTGACTACGACTAAAGCTCGCTCATTCTCTTGAAGAAGACTTTTAGCCGCCACCAACTCTGCTAAGAGCTCGAATAAAGTACTCAACATCTTACTTATGTTGTAGTTCAACCGAATCTGCTCATAGCTTTGAAGCAAGATCCGGAGGGCAATCTCGACTTTGGTTTCACCAACGATTTCGCCTCCCACTACCTCATCCTTGTTGATGTTACTAATCACGTCAATAACATGATCTCTCACAGGAGTGCTCTCAGCCATAAGGACAATGTCCAAGTTACGACTCCAATCGACATAATTAGGTCCAGTTAATTTATTGTACTTCAAAATAGCAGCTAAGGGGTTGAATGCCATATCGATAAAACTGTAAAATTAACAAATAGACAATGTTTCAGTTATTAACCTAGAATTTCGAAAACATGAAGTTCTAATAATTATTGACTTCAATCAAAACAATAATTATAATCCACCAACATCTCATTCACCGGAATTCTCACAAGCCACGCAGTGTGAACGTTTACGCTAACCCACATTAGTTTGAGAAGAACCAAGTTCATTAACTACACTATCTGACCAAACGATCTATTGATCAATGTAGCTAATAGTTGGTGCTTTCAGCCGTACAAATAAGCAGCGTAACCTCTTGGGAGGAATACTGCAGATCGTACACTAAGTGTATGCCATTACGTGACTTCTGAGTTTGTTACCTCAGGATAGTGCACCTCAGATAGAGATGGTGTCGTGTTTCTCCTAGTTAAACTTACTCTAGTCATCTTACTCAGAAATTCATAATCTAGCGATCTCGGGGCTGGACTCATCCGAATGGAGGAAGGCCCTAATGCCAACGCGCAAGCCCACCCACATCGCATATGAACTCATAATGGTGGCCATGGGGATATTAAACCAACCCGCTCCCACTTAGATTTCAAAATAGAGGATTTTTTCGATTTTAACATTCAATTAACTAACCCTAAGGTATATGCAACCATAAAACCAACATGCTTTAAAATCATGCATCTAAAATACAGCAGACGGGTAGTCGCCGGTGTCGTCCCCTGCCGCCAATCCCTCCTTCGCTTCTTCCCATGTTTTTTGGTCTTCTTGCAATTCGTTCTGGGTTTTCCTGGGTTTCTACGAATTAACGATAACCCAAAACTCACGAATTCAAGTTTCCCACCATAACGCTTTCGATTACAAAAAATTAATTCTCCTAATACAAGGCTTTCTAGGAAAATTAAATAATCAAAATTACATAGAAAAAATCATACTACAGATTTGATCTAATCCTACACGGCTTCCAGCACGTGGTTATACTATTACAAACATTCATAATAAAGTCAAATCTGGACATGTCCCGGAGTTTAATTAAAACCCATACAAACGTAACCATAATAGTTGAGATTTCTTAACCACCTGCAAAATAAAACCATATAATAAATCGAACAAGCACAAAACCCAAAACCTGGCTCTAATACCAATTGAAAGATTATCTATCCGGGCCTAGCCAGAAACTCACTTTCGTGTTATGCATTCCAGAATCGAGATCTCCGGCCAGGCCTAGATGCTAGCACAATGCTATTCCAACCCTTTTGAAATAACATTGCACAGGATCTGGGTTCACACTTATTCGATTTACCACGCAACAAAAAAATTTCTAATTAAAAGCGAAACATTAGAAAAATACCTTTGAAGCGTGCACTTAGGTGATTCTCTTGTATGCCTCAAGACTTTGATTTCGCGTTGTGTGGGCAACGATCTTGAAACCAATTGATCAGCTAATCACCACAATCCACTTGCCAGAAAATTCCAACACCGCTGCACCTGGCATGTACTGTAAATGCACCGCCCAGAGAGAGAGAAAGCTACACGAGCCACCAAATATTTGAAGGAAAATTTGGCAGCCCCAAAGCTTGTAAAATCTGAATTTTAGAGAGAGAATTTTCTCTCTCTAGGATTTTCTCTCTCTAAGTTTTCTTATCTTGAAAACTTATGAATTGTATATCTTGAATAGCTAATCCCTTGTCTATATATAGAGTTACAAGAGAGGCCCCAAGTTGGTTTAGGATTGGCCTTCCTACTGGGAATCTGTTTTCCTTCAATCCTGTTCCTGGACTGAAACACATCCAACTGATACAGGGATTCACTTATCCCAAACCAATTCCTGGTATGATTCACAACCAACTGACACAAGGATTAATTAATTACTTAATTAATTAAATCTACCTTTGTCAATAACCCAATACATAATTAATCGTACCACTAACGGATTAATTATGGCACTACCATCCTATACTAGAATTGCTTCTGGAACAACTTAATTAAATTATATTCATAATCTCCCCACATCAAAAATATAGTGCTCGTTAATATATTAATTTACTGATAAATTAATTAATTAACTTCTTTAATTCCGAGACTAGTACCACTCAACCTTTTTACTATATCGGACATAAGTCCACCAACTGGGTTTAGTATAATAAACATAACGAGCTCATCTCGAGAGCACCATCACCCCGGACGCACCGGTACATGGTTTCCTTTTGACAAGCAGCCGCACACCAAGCAACTAAACACGCGCACCCAACCTGCCGAGATTATTGGCCACAATTGACCTCAACCTTTGGCAGAGCAAAGTACACTATGTCTAATCCTCATGCCCGCTCGAGTCTAGGGATTAAGAGATAGAATACCAAGAACGATTTGTCTATTAAATCAGTACAAGATAAATCATTCTTAATGGTCAAGTTCAATACGCCCCAGGCATATCTATATGATTCAATCAGTTTAGACAAAACAATTCTCCGAATCACATAATAACCTAAACCGAAAGTTTGTCCAAACTGTCTCGGTTACGAACCTCATTTATATATTATGTCTTTCAACAAATGATGAGATCTACTGTGTCACACAAGACACCTCATCATCTACTTACATAATATAAATGGACATATCATGCACAACAAGAAATAACCAAAACATAAATCGATATATTACTGGGAAAAAGTACAATACAAGCATAGCTTATGTATTCAACTCCAACAAAAACAACTAGCACCACGTCCATTAAAACTTGATCCCTGTACAGAATAACTAGCACCACGTCCAGAAAAAACTAGTACCACGTCCAGAAACAACTAGCACCACGTCCAGAACAACTAGAACCACGTCCAGAAACAACTAGCACCACGTCCTGAACAACTGGAACCACGTCTAGAAACAACTAGCACCACGTCCAGAAACATGTAGCACCACGTCCAGAACATCTAGCACCACGTCCAGAACAACTTAAACCACGTCCAGAACAACTTGAACTACGTCAAAAACAAATAGCACCACGTCCATAGTCGTCTATATGACCACCATATAAATTACCCAGATTATTAAATTTTGTTGAAGAAATTGGCAACTAAGTTAACAAAAAAACAAATGGAAGTTACTACTTTTAGTACAATGATACGAATAATACACCATATGTCACATAACAATCTAGATCCTAGCCATCACGCAGTGCAGTCCAAGCATTAAACCTAGCTTCCAAATTTCTTGGCCAATCTCCCACACTTTTAGCATGACGCTGATATTGCCAAACAAAGCTCAACGGTGGGATAGGGCACTCATCGACCACATCTATACGTACGTAATGGTTCCCATTTACATGGGCAAGCGCCATAACCCTTTCAGGTTGTGCGTTGGCACTAGAGGAATACAAAGGTAATACAGAATAATTTTTGTCTGGACGAGTTCCGCTCAGATGTATTACCAGTGCATTTGCATAAGTGGCAAGCGAAAACAAATCGGTAGGTGTAGCCATCCAATGTTGCTCACCACTGAAGTTAAACTGAACAAGCCCGGGCTAAATCGAAAACCTCACTTTCATGTAATGCATTCCAGAATCGGAAGCTTTCGACCAAGCTCAGGCTCAAATTAGTTTACCCATGAACGGATCTTAGCTTATACTTATTTAATTTATTAATCGGGACACAAAAAATTAAATCTTTAATTAAAGTGGAATATTAAAGATTCTACCTTTTGTAGCAAAGTCCCTTGCCTAAAGAAAAATCCAATCTTTGATAGCGATTCCAAAAGAAATCCACTAGATTACTCCGTAGAACTTCGAATATTGTGTGGGCAATAATCTATCGAAGTTTACTTACTTAGCCCACGAAAACCAACGAAGAAATCTTTTCAAATTGAATTCAAGAAACCCCAAAAACTAATCAAACAAAAACTCAAAATCTGCTCCACCTTCTTGCTTAATAGTCGCTGCTGCACAGCCCGAATTCTACCAGCACCCAGCTCGAAATCACGCTGGGATCTTGACAAGAAAAGCCTGCGGATCACCCATCAAATGAAAGAGATCAACGCAGGCCAAACTCGAATCAACCGCACGTAACTTGAGGCTGAAGAAACCAGCGGTGGGCAGTCTTCAGTCACGGCAGCAGCGGGAAAAAGATAACCCAGCAAGAAATCCGGTGGAAACTTTGAATACCAACTTGAAGGTTTGATCTTTGGGTTGAATCCAATTCGAGAAGCAAGAAATCTAGTTCATTTTTGAAAGAGATCTTCAAAGAGAAGAAGTTCTCTCTCTAGAACTTTCTTACTCTAAAAGGGGCAAAACTTGTCTTGCAAGATTTCTTAGCTTTCTTTGGTCTCAAGTTATTCTATTTATAGGAGCTCTAGTGGAGACCTAATGGGCTCTCGAGTTAGGCCTTTTAATTTGACTTTCGTTGACCGCTAAGTCTTTCCCGACTAATCAACTCCAATCGACCCATTTGAATTAATTTCATAACCCACTTTGTTAATTTAATTTAATCGAACCCTTAGAATTAATTAATTCAAATAGAATTAATTTCTTAATTCACTTTGTCGATTAGATATTAATTAAACCTTTTGGATTAATTAATTCACCTTGTCGATTAGTCAAATACATAATCGGTCGTACCACTAACGGACCAATTATGGAACTACCGCTCGAAAATGACTTTACATTGCGCCATTATATTTTATTCTATCTCCCCACATTAAAGATCTAGTGCTCGTCGGTTTATTAATTTACTGACAAATTAATTCACCGACTTCTTGGTTTCCGAGATTAGTACCACTCGTCCTTTTATTATACCGAACATAAAGTTCACCGGCTGGGTTTAGTATAATAGACCTTACGAGCTCATCTCGGGAGCACCATCAACCCGGCGAACCGGTACGTGGATTCCTCCGACTAGCAACGGCACGTAAGAAGCTAAACACCGCATACCCAACCAACCGAGGTATAGGTCTCAATTGACCGCACTCTTTGGCAAATCAAAGCATATGATGTCCAACCTTCACGCCCATCCCAATCTCGGGATTGAGAGACGGTCAATTGAGATTGGCCATCTCTATAGGACTGGATAACCTCATCAAAACGGATGTTCCAAGATCTGGATGCTTGCTTAAGTCCATAAATGGACCTCCTAAGCCTGCATACCTTGTGTTCTTGGCCCTTAACAATGAAGCCCTCTGGTTGCTACATAAAAATGGTCTCCTCAAGACTCCCATTAAGGAAAGCTGTCTTGACGTCCATCTGCCAAATCTCATAATCCATATGAGCAGCTATGATCGAGAGAATCCGGATTGACTTAAGCATAGCTACCGGGGAAAAGGTCTCCTCATAATCGATCCCTTCTTTCTGAGTATACCCCTTCGCCACAAGCCTAGCCTTGAAGGTCTCAACTCTCCCATCAGATCCTCTCTTTCGCTTGTAGACCCATTTGCACCCAATAGGCCTAAACCCATCAGGAAGGTCTACCAGCTCCCAGACTTGATTTGAGTCCATAGAACCCATCTCAGTAATCATCGCTCTCTGTCAAGAATCTGCATCTTTATCCTGGAGAGCCTCGTTGTAGTTAACTGGGTCTGGTTCATGAGCACCAGGGATAAAGTCCGAAGACTCACCCAAACCCATGTACCTCTCGAGCTATCTTACAACCCTCCCACTACGACGAGGCGTAGCCTGTGCAAGAGCATCATCTGTGATAGTGTGTGCAGTCTCTTGTGGTGTGTCTTCCTCTACTTGTGCATCTTGAATAATGAACTGACTTCTAAGCTCTTCCAATACTACCTTGCTGCTTGACATGTGATCTAAAATATAGTCCTCCTCAAGAAATCTGGCATTGGTGCTGATCACCACCTTCTGATCCTGAGGACTATAAAATAAACCACCTCTCATTCCTTTGGGGTAGCTTATAAACAGCATAGCCTTGGATCTCGCCTCTAACTTGCCTGCATATGCCTCGAGCACATGTGCTGGACAACCCCAAATTCTGATATGTCTTAGACTAGGCTTTCGCCCATTCCACAACTCTGATGGGGTCGACGGCACAGACTTAGATGGCACAAGGTTGAGGATAAAACATGCTGTCTCCAAGGCATAACCCCAAAACGAGATAGGCAACTCACTGTAACTCATCATCGATCTAACCATCTCCATAAGAGTCTTGTTCCTCCTCTATGCTACACCATTCTGCTGGGGTGTGCCAGGTGCAGACAATTGGGTCTGAATACCCTCCTCTGACAAATAGGATCTAAATTCACTAGAGAGGTATTCGCCACCGCGATCAGATCGCAAGACCTTGATACTCTTACCCAGATGGTTCTCCACCTCTGCCTTGAATTCTCTGAACTTGCCAAAGCATTCAGACTTGTGGCGCATCATGTATATGTATCCATGTCTAGAGTAATCATCCGTGAAAGTCACGAAATTCAATAACCACCTCTATCCTGAACTGACATAGGCCCACACACGTCAGAATGAATCAGCTCTAAAACCTCTTTGGCCCTATACCCCTTTGCCTTAAAAGGCCTCTTGGTTATTTAACCCTCAGGTCGAATAGCTGTCAATATCTAGTAAGTCCAAAGACCCACTCTTGACCAACCTTTGAATCCTACTAAGGTTGATGTGACCTAGTCTCAGGTGCCAAAGATAAGTCTGATTCAAAGGAGAAGACTCTTTTCTCTTATTATGATTCGGTGATGAGCTACTAGTTTCTGTGTTTTGCATTACTGGGGAGTATGTCTTAATTAAAACCAAATTATCAACCAATGTACCGGAACATATAAGTTTCTGGCATTTTCTAATAAATATAGATCTATCAGAAAAAACACACTTATAACCATACAAAACAAGTTTAGAAACTAAAAGTAAATTTTTGCGAAAACTAGGTACATAAAGACAATCTCTCAACAATAAAGTAGAGTCTGAAAAATAAAGACAAATAACTCCCACTGCAGCAACAGAAACTCTGGTAGTATCCCCAAGGTAGACCTGCAACTCTCCCTCTCTAACCAGTCAGGTCACTTGGAACCCCTGCAAAGAATTACAAACATGATCAGTGGCTCCTGAATCCACACACCAAGTATCTGTAGGAATCGCCGCTAAACACGTCTCAGTGACTAGGGAAAATTTACACATACCTCGAGGCTTTGGGCAGTCCTTCTTCCAATGTCCCGCTTTGCCACATCTAAAGCATTTGCCTTTTGGCTTCTGCTTCTTGGCAATGCCCGCCTTGGGTCCATGATTAGTTCCTGCTTTTTGGCCTCTCTTCATCTTTTGCTTCCTGGATTTGGGCCCAGCAGAGGAACCTGAGGGACCAACAGTAGCCAAGGCTTGCTTCTTCTCTGCGAATAGGCTCTCAGCAGACACCAATGCAGTTATGAGCTCGGAAAGTGAATATGAGAGATTCCCCATATTATAGTTCAACCAAAACTGCTCAAAACTAGAAGGCAAGCTCTGAAGGATGATATTGACCTAGGTTTCCCCATCGATGTCACCTCCCAATACCTCAATCTCATTGATGCAGCTAATCATCTCCAGCATGTGGTCTCTCACTGAAGTGTCCTCAGCCATCCTAGCATTCATGAGTTTCCTCATAGCTGACTGCTTGGCTGCCCTGCCCTAATGTCCAAACATCTCCCTGAGGTTAAGCATCAAATCGTAGGCTGAGGTCATCTGCTGATGCTGGTGCTGCAGTACACTTGACATAGAAGCCAAGATGTAGCACATTGTTATCTCATCAGCCTTCTGCCACCTCGTATATGGCTCTCGCTGCTCAGGGGTGGCATCATCGCTGGGCTTAGGGGGACACTCCTCAGTAAGCAGGTAATTGTAACCCTCAGCGGTAAGGACAATGTCCAGGTTACGTTTCCAGTCAATATAGTTTGGACCGGTGAGTTTGTTTTGGTTCAGAATGACAGCTAGCGGGTTGAACGACATATCAACTGAAAAATAAACAATTCAAGTTTCAGTATTCTTTTTTGAAAATATTGAAAATCCTCTAAAAACCCAATATAATCTTCTACCGACATCTCTCACACCGGGATTAACGCATGTCACGATAGGTGAACGTCTACGCCAACCCACATTCGTTCGAGAAGAACCGAAGTTCATTAATTTCATTATCTGACCAACGATCTTATGATCAATGAAATTAATAGTCGATAATTTTAGCCGTACCCGAAAATAGCGTAACCTCGATATGAGGGATACTATAAACAGTACACTAAGTGTATGCCATTACGTGACTTCTAAGTTTGTCACTTAGGATACTAATGCGCCTCGGATGGCGAGGGTGTCGCAACTTTCTCCAATTAAACTCACTATAGTCATCCCTTTAGAAATTCATTTCGGTGATATCCGTGGTTGAAAACTCATCCGATAGGGATGAAGGTCTAAGCCAGCACGCAAGTTTAACCACGTCACCAATGAACCCGTAATGGAGGCCATGGGGATATTTACCAACCCGCTCCCACTTAGATTTTTAAGTTTGAGGATTTTTACGTTTTAACATGCAATATCTTAACTATGGATATTCGCACCCATAAAACCGTTGGAGTTTTAATATGCGAATAATCTACCTTAGTTAATTGCACATTACCTTTTAAAAACATTTTGGTTTGGTTTTCGTTCATGCAAAATAAAACGAAAAACACACAATCAACGAAAAGACATAAATACGGAAAATTAAACAAATAAAATTTCCCTACTATTATGGCCTTCTTTATCGTTGATACTTTGACGCCTCGGTGACACTTCCCGTTTTGTCGCTCCCACTCGTTATTTGGATTTCTCTCGATTCGCCCGGGTTTTCTCGGTTTACTACGTAATTAGGAATCACCCAAAATTACAATAAACCAAAACCCGCGAATATAAGTTACCCAAAATAACGTCTTTGTCATAATACATAAATTCCTATATACAAAGGCGTTTTTCTAGGAACTTAAAGACGACATGATTAGATCAAATCCTACTACAAGATTTTTCTAATCCTACACGGCTTCCAGCTCGTGGTTATTACTATTACAGAAATTTCCATTCAAAAAATAAAACAAGCCCGGACATGTCCCGGGGTTTATGAATGAAAATTAAATTTCTACCATAATAGTCGGAAAACCAATAACCACCTGTTTATGCATTTCGACAAAAATAATAATGCCAAAATAAAGCCGTGTAATAAATCAAACAAGTATAAGACCGAAACCAACGCTCTGATACCAATTTGAAGGAAAACTGAACAAGCCCGGGCTAAATCGAAAACCTCACTTTCGTGCAATGCATTCCAGAATCGGAAGCTTTCGACCAAGCTCAGGCTCAAATTAGTTTACCCATGAATGGATCTAGGCTTATACTTATTTAATTTATTAATCGGGACACAAAAGATTTGATCTTTAATGAAAGCGGAATTTAAGGATTATACCTTTTGTAGCGAAGTCCCTTGCCTAAAAGAAAAATCCAATCTTTAGCGCAATTTCCACAAGAAATCCGAAGAATGACTCCTATACGAACTCCGAAATAGTGTGGGCTATCGTCTACGGAGTTACCCACGGCAATACGAAGAAAACCCAGAAACTTGCTTCGCAAGAAAAACTGTAATATTCTGCCCGAAAACCCTCTACCCCTTTGCTGATCTTGATCACCGATCAGCCAGGCGGACAGCGCATCAGCCAGCCGCCCAGTCCCGATCTGGACAGTGCTACCGGCGGATCACCAACCTGAAGAGGAAGAGATCGACATCGGAAGCCTGGTTCAGGGCACCGAGCTTCTGGCCGCCGCGCAAGGTCTGCCGCCTGGACAAGAAAACTGCAGCAAAAAGATTGCTGCTTGAAAATAAAACCAGCGGTGATCACAGCAGTTTGGCGGAAGGTTCACAAAAAAACTGGGCAAAGTTTTTAATCGAAGAAGAAAGATCCTAGCTGACTTCGAGGAGAGAATTCGAAGATGAAGGATTTCTCACTCTAAGCTAGACTTTCTCTCACTACCCCTTACTTGGGTGTCAAGTTTCTTGTGTTATTTCTTGCCCAATAAGTTGTATTTATATGGAGCTTCTAAGGAGACCTAATGGGCTCTCGAGTTAGGCCTTAAAATTTGACTTTCGTTGACCGCTAAGTCTTCCCGACTAATCAACTCCAATCGACCCATTTAAATTAATTTATTTAATCCACTTTGTTAATTTAATTTAATCGAACCCTTAGAATTAATTAATTCAAAATAGAATTAATTTCTAAATTCACTTTGTCGATTAAATATTAATTAAACCTTTCAGATTAATTAATTTACCTTGTCGATTAGTCAAATCATAATCGGTTGTACCACTAACGGACCAATTATGGAACTACCGCTCGAAAACGACTTAACATCGCGCCATTATATTTTATTCTATCTCCCCACATTAAAGATCTAGCGCTCGTCGATTTATCAATTTACTGACAAATTAATTCACCGACTTCTTGGTTTCCGAGATTAGTACCACTCGTCCTTTTATTATACCGAACATAAAGTTCACCGGCCGGGTTTAGTATAATAACCTTACAAGCTCATCTCGGGAGCACCATCAACCCGGCGAACCGGTACGTGGATTCCTCCGACTAGCAACGGCATGTAAGAAGCTAAACACCGCATACCCAACTTACCGATGTATTAGCCTTAATTGACCTCACTCTTTGGCAAATCAAAGCACACGATATCCAACCCTCACGCCCGTCCCAATCTCGGGATTGAGAGACGGAATACTAGGACCGAATTGACTACGCCAATCAGTATAAGTCAATTCTATCCAAACTGGTCGTGCTCAATATGCCCCGGGCATATCTGTGTGATTTAAACTAGTTTAGATAAACCAATTTCCAAACCACACAATAACCTATACCGATAGTATGTTCAGACTATCTCGGTTACGAGCATACTTTTTATATATCAATACTTTAACCAATAACGGTATCTACTGTGTCTGTCCACACCCCGTTATCTAGTTCTATGATATAAAGGAACAAATTTATACTGAAACAAAATGATATGTCAACTGTGGATATTAGTTTTTTAATACAAGCCATAGCTTGTCTGTATTCAAAACTAACAGTAATCTACTTGGTAGGCACCCCCTTTAGGGCCCCGACACATCTGGCTTTCCAACACTGGCCATGTCAGGGTGCATCTCCTCTACATAGGCCCTATTCCACAGACGGGCCAAAAAAGACGGACTGGTAGAGACTGTAGAGACGACAATCTCGTTGAAATACCTTAACAAATAATTATATTAATGTAAACTACTTTTAAAAATTATCATATATGAAATCAAATGACCATTATTAAAGTACATATATTAAAAAGTACCTGATGTCCTCATCAATGTAATTCGAATCCCCTGTGATGGCACAATGGTCAACCTCTTCCAAAACTCATGTACGTGTGGGAGTAGGGGATAGTCCGACAATGACTGTGCCTTGAATATGTCACAAGCACAGGGAATCCCACGTGTCACCTTGGGCATGCATCCACATTGCTCGATTACTGCACCGGCCAACTTATTCTTCCTTTGAACTTATTTACTCACCAACTTCAAACAATGGTGTGGCACATACTTGTTCAAATAACAGTATAGAAATCCCTGCATACTTGTTTGAGTCGTGGAAATGGAAGCCTCAAGCGAGCCTCTGTTATAATGTGAAATAAAATAAAATAAAATAAAACATTCATATTAAATAGTATTATACTAAAATTGAATGATATGAACTAATAATGAAATAAAAAACTTAAACAAGTAAATAATTAAACTAACCCGATGTGAGGGTACAGGTGGCTGAGATGGGAGTCGATCTTGGTGAACAAAGTGTCAAGAGAATTGGTGAAAGAATTCAGCCAATCTTTCATTGCAGTATGCGAAGCCTCTACCCTGTTAGTGAAAGTATTACCAAAGTGGAGAAATTGTCCAAGCCCGAACAAATTTCTCCTTGTGAATGAGCCATGTAGTCTCAAAATAATCAACAGCCAACGGCTCAATTAGAGAGTACTTAACCTTGAAATTATGCAATAAAAGGTTAAACTCTTCTACAGATGGAGCCTTAATAATTTTCTTCTGCCAGTTTTCATGGATTTCACATGCTAAGTTTTTGTTTATTCTCCTAACATTTTTTTCCAACCACGTATTGACATCACGCCCAATATGCCACAAACATAACAAGTGATGTGAAGCGGAAAATGATCCTTAATTGGCTGCAACAAACCCAACTCCCTATCTGTTACATTCACACTAGGTACCAAACTAGCAGGTAGCAAAAATCTCAAGTTCCTCATCACCCAATCGTATGTATCCTTTGTCTTATTTCTAACAATAGCAAATGCATTATTGAAATTCTTATTTGTAGGAGTCATACCTACCATCTCGACGACGGACATTTGGTACTTGTTGGTCTTGTAGGTAGAATCAATCCCCACCAACCAATACCATCTGTGGAACATCTGAATTGAGATTGGATTTGCAAAGAAGACATGTGTGATCTCATCAGTGTTCGCATCCTTGAGAATCTTGACATAATACTGCTTCTCCTCAGCCAAATGCAGAAATTGCTGCCCAATATTTCTACCTGCCAACCCAGCTGTCTTCATCTCTCATTTCAAATTGTAAACTGATTTGATTGGTACCTGGGTATCGGGAAACTGTTTATTAACAGCTTCTAAAACACACTTTGGTTTCACATTCGCCCCAAGCATAAATTCAGCAACAGCCTTTGACTCTTTAGTAAAATGGCTCAGCTATCTGTGCCCATATGGATGCATTATACCTGTAAATGCCATTTAATTATATTAATAATTCATAAATACTAAACATCAATAAACTTAATTACTATTATGCGCAAATAATGTAATACCAGCGTGATTGTGCGTTGACGCTGCTCCTGGATTTGTATAAACCTTGTGACGTCCCAAGTCAATTCTCTTACAAGTCAACCTGAAGGGGCAATTAGTGCCGCTCCTTCTTGTATTTTCCGTCTGGTTGGGAAAGGGGCTTTGGCAGGATCTCTCCATCGCTTGCATGAAAAGTAATACGTGGAAAATCCTTGATTGCCCCCTCTATTTGTAATGAGGAACTTAAGCCGCTTAGCTATTTTCTAGCAATGTTTCAAAGCCTTACTAATAGTGCAAAACTCTCTGTCAATCTGAAAATAACCACTCAAATCTGCGTCAGGTTCAAGTTCCACCGCCTCTCCTTCCGCATGATCTGCCTCATTGTCATCTTCATCCTCCTCCTCCTCTTCATCCTCATAAACCTCCTCATCCTCTTCCTCCTCGTACTCATCATCCTCATCCTGTATGTAAATACACATATAAATTAAAACTAAACACTTTTAATATTCAATTATACAAAAATACAGTCAAAATTACATATGCAACAGTATAAACGAAACATTTTAACCATAATCATACAAATAAATGCAATGTTTTCTAAATTACAATTATTTCTACCAAAAACGCAGCACATTAACGATTCTTACAATAAAAAACGCAACATATTTTACATAATTTATAAAGAAAACGCACTCTTTCTACGATTCAGTATAAAATAAACGCAACAAGATTTATTTTTTTGTATCTAAAAACGCTAAAGATTTATGATTTCATTACATAAAAACGTATCACTTTTTATATAATACATATAAAAAATGCATCACTTTATACATAATACATATAAAAAACGCAGCACTTTTTATATGATACATATTAAAAACGCAACACTTTTGATATATTAATGGTATTAAATGCAGCAAAAAAATGAGAAAGTCATGGCGAAATAGCTAAAGTGCAGCGTTTAAAAGCTTCCAAAACGTCATTTTGACGTGTTTCATACTACGTTTTTTCCAAGAAAAACAAATTACATTACGATTTGAAAATTTACCATTTCGTGATGATTCTCGTGCTAAATCTTCTTTGTACGTCAACAAAATGATTGCCCGAACGTTTTTTTAGTTAAGAATTTGTTTGGATTTGTTTTTTTGAGAGTTGTTTTTTAGTCAAGGGCTATATTTATCTTCACCTTTTTTTCTCAAATTCACTTGAATGAATGTAGACGTTTTTTGACGTGTTTAAATGTCAAAAACACCCCATTTTAACGAGTGAACCATGGTGGAAACGCTACATGTTAATGATCGAATCATGATGGAAACACACCATTTTTAACGAGCAAACCATGATGGAAACACACAATTTTAACGTTTTTTCAAAACATTAATCGTTAAAGTATTGTGTTTCGATTAACTGAATCGCACAAGTTTAGCGTTTTATTTTCTTTGAAACGTCATCATTGCTAAATTTCAAATGTCAAAAACGTTTTTCTATGCATTTTCTATAAGGACGCAAACACAATTTTGTTTCCTTTTTTACAAATACTTGACCAATTTCTCAAGATTTTGTTCATAAGGGCCTTTTGGTCATTTTATAATTATTTTGATTTTATTTGTGATACAAATAGCAAGTCACTTTTCACAAGTTGAATATTCTAATTTTAGTCGCCACAAGAATGCAGCGTCCTCTCCTCATTACTCCTACCAAGTATTGACGAGATAAAAAAGAAAAAAGAAAAAAGAAAGAGTACGAGAAATAACTATTCCTACTCAAGAATATCACAAATAGAAGTATTATTCCGAAAGTAAATATAATAATACTTTTGCATTAAAGCTTGAAAATTGCACTAAACCGCATAATACAAGACTCATAAAGGCCATCCAAACGGTTCCGGAGGCTTTATATAACTAGCAATCAAGTTTCCTTTTCACTTTAATCCCATTCTCATAGCAAGTATTGACGCTGGTTACAGAACAAAATACGCAAATTTTTACATTCTTAATGCACATTATTATAATTATTTTGAATTTCTAATACGACTTTTAGATTTACAATGCAAAACTAAAACCAAAAGAAAATGACGCAAAACAATTGTCTGCGCTTTCTCATTTGAAGAATAGTCAAATTTGTTGTTGCAGCAATGTTGTATATCCTAAAGAAATTGTTCTTGTATACAGTGACCAGCTCTGGTCAGCCATCTTTTTTTGATTCAATAGCACATGTATTCTATGCCTAGAGTTGCAGCGGATTTTAGAAAGTACCTTTTAGGTATTAAGCATATCGTCAACATTCACCCTGCTGTCCTACTGCTGCTCCCCATTGGTCTATTTAACAACAAGAAGCCTCTCAATAAGGTTGATGATCCTCTTCTCGGGTCTGAGGTGGTTTCGGTTTCCAATCAGGTTTCTCATCCCAGTACATGTCATAGTATATGTGCCCTGGAGTTTTATCCATTACACAACACCATATACCTGTATATAACTTCACTCGCTTCCTGAATTTTTCTTCCTTGGACTGATCACAAAGATTATACAAATATATGTCAAACACCCCCCAGGACTTGTAAGCGGCACATACCTCAACAAAAAGTATTTACCTTGTCAGTGAATCCTTTGAATGCATCTTGCATGGTCGAGAACTGAATCACCTTGATATCTTTGTACCTTGAGAACACACTCATGAACTGATTGCCACAACCAAATTAGTAACCTCAGTTATCAGAGATGAGTGATATAATGGCACACGGGTAAAAATGCAGTAATGTTAGGATGCATGATTACCATTTCCTCAGAACTAAGCTTGGGAAATTTGACAACTCCTGTTCGACTGGTATCATTTGCTTGACAGCCAGGTGATCCATCTCGACAAAGATTTACATCAAGCCATGACTCTTTCACCTGGAAAGAATAGCAGAACCAATGCGTGTTGTCAATAAACAATACGACTTGAAATGATAAGCAGTTATTTGGCAACTTGCAAGCACCTTCTGGGGCATAGATGGATTGTCAAACAATGAATACTCCCGAATCCCAATAGGTGGTCCAAATTCTTCCTCTGGTAATTGTCTCAGCATCACTTGTATCTGGAACAGCACTAATGAAATTTAATAAAGTGGAACACATGATTCTAAGCCCAAAAGTTTATTGATTTTAAAGGAAATAAAAGTGGAAGTCATTTAATTGGTTAAGATCAGATCCTGGCAAATAGAAGACAAGCATCAGAAGGAGAGAATGCAGTTAAAGAAAGGGTCATAAAGTTATCCACTTGCCTTTCCTTAAACAAGGGAAATAGAAGAAATATTATCTGGGAAAATTACACTGCAGATCCCTTTTCAAGATAATTTAGTCCTTGATCGTTAAATAAACACGGGCCTCTTTGAACTGGTAAGGCCGAGTTTGGACACATGCCCACCTCAATTCAGAGGAGGAAATTCATTAATCTAAAGATTAAAACATAGTTTCTTTCCTATGCACAAGGGGTGATAATGACAAAGGTGGAAGAGCACATGCAACACAACCCCTATCTAAGCAGAACTATTATATAATAAGAAGAGCTCAAATACAAAGCTGTTTCATGTCTGAAAGTGAAGGAGAAACTTAGGTTATATTTGTTTAGCTCTTTTTTCCAGGAAAAGTTACAATTTTTCAAAAAAACACAACACATCCAAACAATCACCAAAATACATCACATCAATTCCAACTCCCTCCAAAATTCATCTCACATTATTTTAAAAAATTTCTCCCTTCAATACATTTCTTCTCTTCTTCCCGTAAAAACTTTTTCCCTACAAAAAAACTTACATTCCCAATACAAAATACCCTCAAAAAAAATTACAAACAAGCATAGCCTTATCTTTGATGATTAGGGTTTTAAAGAATGTGCTTCTTGTCAGACTTCCAGTTACTAAATCCATGGTTTAGGTGAATCTATTACATAGAAATCCATAAAAAAGTTCGCATTTTTATTTTTTAACTTATTAATTGCATAAACAGGTAAATCTCAGACAATTAACAAGGCTTAAATGATAAAAGGGAAATTGCTGTATAGGATCCAATAGCTACAGCATTACTCAACAAATCAGTCAAGTACAAAAGATACAAGTTCTAAGCTCTCCTGAAATCTCGAAATGACGAAGAAAATGCCTCACAAATTGACACCAGCAACAGCTGGACTAAGAGGTGATTCCATATAAGTAAACTATAAGTTTCTTGAGCCAGTGCATTTTTCAATTATTACAGTGAATATTCAAAATTGCAGGTTCAATATGCTGGATCATTTTGAATGGTTGAATTTTGTTATTTCGTTTTTAGAAGAAGCAACACCTATCATACACCCATTTTTGGAGATTCTAGAAGATGCAAATCACAGTATTTAAGACCAAAATGAATTTACTCCAAGACACCTGGGATATATTTGTAAGTTTTCTATCAATTAGAATCATTAGAAGAATCTATTTCTCCACTAAAATCTTAGAAGTCTTCTACACCAAGATTCTTTTATACTAGGATATGGCCACCATACTTTCATTTTCCTTCATTTAATTTCATTTAAAGAACTAGTGGATTAATTTAACAAACTCAAAACAACACATGACATCTTAGTCTTTATTTCATGCAAAATTCTACCAATGGCAGGAGTATTGTACATACTATAAGCAGCTAATGAAACACACCACTACCTCGAATACATGATCCAAAGGGCAGATGAAAGGTTGCCTCGTCATACTGCCAACCAGAACTCCAGGATGTCCAAACCATAACCTATCCAACCTGCACCATATTGGAGGCATTACCTAAAATCACAAGTTAGAACATAATAAGATGAAGAAATCATACTTCGAGAGCAAAAGCTATAAAAACTTTATTCTATTTACACGATTTCACTTAAACTATTGAATCTAATATGGAAATTGTTACATTCAAACAACTTCCCAGTAGTTCAAAACCTTTTTGGAAATGATCAAAGAGGCAAGATGTCTTTACCAATGTGCGATTCAGCAAAGAAGTAACAGCAAGAGCATTCCTTATTTGTTTTATCTGCATAAAAAAAATTTACTAATGAAACAAAGAGATACAAAAGGGTAGAAAATGAAGGAAAGAGAGTTTACCAATGCACTTACTTGATAATTTACAACTGCAAAGTGTGATTCAAGATTATGCTCTGCATCAAGCAACAACCTCTTCGGTATAGATGGTTTAAATGTCAAGAAACCTCCTGCATAAGTATCACAAAAGCATCAAGAGGCAGCCATTCGTAGAGAAACAAATTGGAAGATGGAAACTCCGTATTCAAATGATCTGAATCATGACCAGATAAGAGTACTTTAGTAGATACTTCCAATCTGGTGAATGGAGCTCATAACTTCATGTGATGACATTTAACATACTAAGATTGCTTATTAACTTTCCATAACCTAGACAGATACACTAAACAATATGGCACAAGTTTATCATGAACAAAGATAAAATGCAGTACAACTAGAAAGTTGCAAGTATACGCATCTCAACGTTGCAAGCAAACTCATCTAAATATCCATGATTCTTGATCAATTGTAACATGAAAATGCAAGTATTGCATGTTAGAGATGCATTCAGGTGAAAAAACAACAATCACCACAAATTTAATACATCTACATCAGATTAAAGAAATTGCATCTTTATCCATAACCATGTCAGAGTTCACCAATTGATCTCATGGTTCCATGTGATTACAGTAGGTATTCACACTTCCAGAAACAATATTGCTAATTCAGAATGAACTGATCTAGTATGAAAACCATAATCTAGTTCTACTACTTTTAAGCAGAAGAAATGCAGAAAAGATTAACAATTTCTTTCCATAAAAGGAATAAAGATATCAAGAAAGATTGGCACTAGTAAAAAGGATAGTAAAAATGATAGAGAAACATGGCAAGATTTCTACAAAAATTGGTTGCTAAGCTTGCATATCTTGTAATTACCAGGACAATGAAGGATGGCAACGGCATACACTCAGACAGGCTATCTAATTAGGTAAGAAAAGGTGATGATCAAGGATCCAAGAAAAAAGAAATTGAGAAAAGCCATTGATCGGACGCAAATCCATGCAACTTTTCAACAACATTTCCACAAATAAGAGAAATGAAAAGAACCTGACACATCATAGTATTCTGGTGGATCATAGAAAACCATTGCTTCTCTTAGCCTGTGACGCTTTCCTGCAGTACCAGCATACTGGAAAGTGGTATGTATGGCATAAGGTTCCATTCTGAGTTGCTGATACATTGCCTATCAAATAGCACAGGGTACAGAAAACTTTATGTTCAATAAACACCAATTGTAAATTCTAGATTGGCTGAAGATATATAACCAATAGCCCCTTGGAGAAAGAATTGAGAAAATGAGAAATTGCAAACATGAAAATGCTACTCTAGGTTCACCTGGACAAAGAAAGTATGCCCACTGCAAAATATACTGGCAGGGAGGAGGCCCAGCTTGAGGTTACCATCATAAGCATAAGCTAGTCCACTATCTTCATCAACTGATGGTCCCAGTTGCCGGCGCATAAGGTCGTTGAAACCATTCTGATCCCATACCGTATCATCAGAAAGAAGCAATTCTTTCCACTCTTTTGCCAACTTTTTTGCAGAATCTGTTGGTCGCCAGTGAAATATACCTATATTGTATGCAGCACCAACTGTCCAAGGCAAGGCCTTTTCATTAGTAAACTGGCAGATTAATAGCATTCCTTACTGAATTATATACATCTTCTGTGCTTTATTATTTAGCATTTATTTTCATTTTTAGAAATATGATAATAATTAAAAGGTCAATACATCACTACCCACTATCTGATAGTAGTTATGAGCTGACTTGAGAACCAGCATCGTGATATAAAAAATTAAACCACATAAATGACTCAATTGTGAAACACAAAGTTCAATTTTGAATAACTTGTTTATATAAGTGTAATGATAGCTCGGGAGAATGTAACGCTGAAGAATATGCATAACGAATGAAGAGACACCAGCACATACTCTAATTGGTAAACTTGGTTTAGTACATAATTAAATTATTATCATGTATTCAAGGCATTAGAACTACTAAAATATTACTAGTTTTTCAGCAAATATTTAAGTTTCAGCTTTGAAGCATTAGGCGCTTTGGAATAAAATGAAAATATTTGTTGCAACTTATGCATTACCATACAATATTCTGCCTAACATAGAAAATGCCAAAGCTGAATTCAATGCCCTTGTAAGTGCAAGGTTACATGGTATAACCAGCTGCAGTTAACCAATCCTTGCCGCCAAGTTTGCGAAGCGTACCGTGTCGGCCAAGATACTTGAACCATGTAAAGTTCATGTAGTAACCATCTAAACCATTTAGCAAGCCAAAAAATATTAACTATACTCGTGAACTTTGAATCAAGGCAACAGATTGGAATGGTAAACCTATTTGGACATAATTATTTGTCAAATTTAGTCAAAACAGTATTATTTGACATTTTTTTACCCGATTCATTATGAGGCTAAATGAAGTGTCAACTTCTAAATTTGGATAGGCTTAAAATTCTCAGTTTTCTCATTGCAGGTCAGATGAAATGAAGAAAAGAAGATTAAGGAAAATCTCCCCAAAGTTTAGTTCTTCTGACAAGAGTATTCAAACCACATCTAAAGTACAGACAAATTTCCTCAGTCTGAAGATTCATCATTAGTCTAAATGTAATACAAATGTAAGATATTCTTAGAATGAGTATATATGTAAGATAAGCACATTTAGATATTCTTATAGTAGTATAAAGCAAGAAACTTCTGAAGAAAATAGAAGTTCTAGACTCTGACAAAATATACATGGTCACTCATTCATGAACTGGTGATTACTAACCAAGCAAGATAAAAACTAATCTGCTAAGTAGCATTTCTATTTAAACCATTACCTTCTTCCCAGCGGTCCAAGCTGTCATCAATAACTGTTGGTGCAACTTGGTCAGTAGAGGTTAACACATCAGCTTCTGGAAAACGGGAGAGATATGGTAGGGGATTCTGTCACATTATCATAGTAAAGTAAGGAAAAAGTCTAACAAAGAATAGAGGCAGATGAGGCACAGAGATAATGACACGGTGACATGAAGTTTACGTAGGCAGAAAAAATTATGTTTGAAAGAGGTACATGTTTAAACAACACGCAATGAAAATAGAGGGAGAGGAGAGCAAAACATGCTTTCAAAGAAATCCATAACATCAACAAACTACAGTCAGAATATGATAAGAGTCATTCAAAAAGAAAAACAAAACAAAAGACTGGGTGAGGCTATCAACCAACCTCACTTCTTACCGAGCAGCATAGAAGCATAGCTCATATTTTCACCCTCAAACAACACAAAAGTGGGGCCGAACAGCCTTGAATCAATCCCACCCTTCGCCTTCTTCTATCTCTAGCTCTAGATCTAGGGGTTGGCTTAGGAGAAAGTCACTCACCAACTCAAACATAAGAAAGAGGAAAGATCAGAGTTCCTTAAGGAAGCATCCCATATAGGATTTAAACCTACACTCCGTCAAGTCTTCCAATAGTGCAATATCATTGTTAGCTACACATGGTTTCCCTCCCATCTAACCCGATGATGATTCATTGTCTTAACGATGAGGTAATCACTAAAATGGTCCTTATTGTTCAACAAATGAGCTTGTTTTTAATCATTCACATCTATCACGAATTATTTTAGTCCCACGCATTTTTAAAGTGTGCTATTTGGTCCTCTATCAATCAGTTAATCTATTAAAATGGATCATTTCACAACCAGGTGTCCAAACAGGTAGTGGTCAAATCAGAAGTTCACGTGTGCTCTCTTGAGCACTGTAGTGTAATTAAGGTACCTAATTCTGGTAGTATTTATGCCAAATTGCATAAGATGGGATAAATATTTCGTCATTCCAAAGCTGAAGATGAGCATTGCATAAAAACTGCTACTAAATTTTGATGTCCTAATTCACAAATATGATGATGAAGAAAAAACAATTAGCAATGAAATTTCCAAATTTATGCTCCTTAGTTGGATACTTGATACACACGTGATCAATTTTAACCTACAAATGGACATATAAGTACTGACAGAGGACCAAATAATACTGTTTTACAAATGTGAGAGACCAAAATTTTCATTTTAAACAGGAAGGACTAAAAAGCTCATTTGCCAAATTGTCAGGAATCATTTTGGTAATTACCTCTTTAAAGATCTATCCAAATCTTTTTCCAATTTATATTCCCTATTCACACGACTTCTAAAGGTACAGCAAAAAAGAGTTATCCCGTTATCCGCTGCTGAAAGTTCCAGTGGATGATTCATAGTCAATTTGCAGAAATAACTTCTAATATCCAAATTGGAAAAACAACCTCGGTCTCAATCCATTCTTTTGCTCCAGGGCAGTGCACGAAATAGTTGATAAATTGATTGACCTCAACCGCTTGATCCCCAAATCCCTATCTCTCTCTAGGAACATAGACTCAGTCACAAAAAGGAGGACCAGTAATTGATTAATATAAGCAAATGTTTACGTCACATACCTAATTGTCCAGCTTAAATTATAGTGGCAGATCACTTTTAACGTCTTGGATCACTATGCAAATTATCAAAAAAGTTTACAGAGACCAACTATTTAGCAAGAGAGATTACCTTCAACCAGACCGTGTCAGTGTCACACATCAATAGTTCAAAACCCAAAGGAAGGATGGAATCTATGAGAATAACTTTCTCCCTTCCCATCTTGTGAAATGCTTTTGAGCCCCACCCAACATCTACTGTACTCATATGACTCTCCATGTCAAAAACAGGTATACCTTTCCAGTAAAGAGCCTCCAGCAATTTAGTGTCCATTGCACCTTCAGGAAATGAGTAAGGTTGCCAAAGCATCAACAGAGGGAAGCTAATCTATTGGCTAGTTTCTGCACCTAAATAAGAAGATATCACTTACCAACGAGAAGATTTTCAAGGCCAATATCTGTCAGGTGCTTTACCCATGTTAAGATGAAATCCATGAAAGCATAGTTGCCAAAGGTGACTATAATAATGTTATCCTTTGCCCTTTGTTGAATCAGCTTCTTAGTCAATCGAAATGTCTTCAGAGGAGGCATCTTAGAACCAGAAGGGGGCACCGTCCAGACAGGTTTATTCAATTTTTTTCTTGACTGGGAACTGGACACCATTGTTACATTCGATACACTTAGATGAGAAGAATTAGAAGCTTGGTTTGAAGCCGGAGAATCTGTTGAGTAAGATAAAGGAGCAAACATTCAGTTCAGAAGTCACATTAATATGATATTAAAGGCCAAAAGATAAGTAGGCCAGGTGTGAGAATGGAGAACATATTGTGTAAGGTGTCCAATAATCAATTGAACAGGGAACATACATGGAGCAAACCTACAGCTCAGAAGAAACCATTTTGATACTAAAGGCCAAAAGATAAGTAGGTGATAAAGAATCTCAATTACAACATGTGCTTTGTTTCTCTCTAAATAACATTAACATGCTCATATTAGTAAAATGCATAAGCTCTGTAAAACTGCAAAATTCTCCTAATAGCGAGAAAATAGAAGAGGAGTATTACTATTTACTAATACTACAGGATGAGCTACTAGATGTCATATTGCAATGTTATAGATTAAGATGCATCAAACTTCCAAATATAAGAGCTAAATGAACTCCCTCTCCTGATTTTTCTTTTCAATAAGCCAGTTTACTAACTTATTTTTGAGTTGTACAAAACAAAAGTCAATCTTCAACAGAAACTTTGTGCTCAATGAACATCCATACAAAATATCTGAGTGCATCCTATTCCAATTCCAATCTTCGATGAAAAAGAGAAAGGTAAAGATATTGTCCAACAAATGAACAAACCAATTTCCTAAGTAAAACAACATATTCCCCAACATCATACTAGTATCAGCACAATTAGAGGAATTGCAGTGAATCTGGAAATATTGGATTAGATAAAAGTAGTATAATGCTAATCTTGATTAAATGTATTGTAGATGGTGTCTATAACTACACACACCTATCCTTCTGCTAATCTTGATTAAGGCCCATTAGTAACTAGTCTCATAAAATGAAGTCCTTCATCCCCCAGAACTAGGTCTCATTGCCAACAAACAGAACTACCATAACTAATTGATTAAAAAAAAAAACAAAAGAAACTTCGAAAAGATAACTTCCAAAGGATAAAGAAAAGGCCAGAAAGAAAGTCAAAACAGAGCACTTTTTCATCCAAGCAAGCATATCCAACATTAACAAAAAGAGTATGTTTTTCCACGTGACTACTTATGTGTTGGCTACATTATCCACATTTGTTTTATTATTTGTCATCAAAAAACCAAAAATTGGCAACATACAGCGAATTCACAAAGCATTAAAACATTGTTAAACCCATAATGCAGAATCAACCGTGAAGCAATGCATAATCATCATGAATACCTACACACAACTACAGTGGAATGTACCTGAACTGAACCATAGAGGAGAAGAGGAAGGAGATGAAGAAGAAGAGCTATAAACGGCAGAGAAAACGTAGAACGATGACACGATTATCCCTATCACCACAGAGGCGTAGATCGTCAAAAAAATTGGCTTGTAATTCGCCATATCTTTCAAAGGACTATCCCAAGCCATTTCTGCTATTGTTCCACCGGTATTAATATAATACTTCCCCAAGAAAACCCAGACAGGAATTGGGCTTAGTTTACATCAAATTAATCAGAAACACATTCTTGACTAACATACGAGTAGAATTGAATAGCTGGGTTCTGGCTATTTTCTGTAGGATGTGCTATAAACTCGAGGCTTTATGAATCGGGGGCAGTGGAGCTTAGGCCCTAGGTTGGCGAAGGTGGTGGTTAAGGTGGGGATTACAGTGGTGAAAGTCAACGAAACATTCATCAGCGGACATTGATTTAGTCAACTGAATTAGTTTTGGAACTTTGCAACAAATACGTATAATAATAATCAGTTGATAATGGAATATATTCGAAATGTCAATTTATTAACGAGGAAAAAAGAATTGAGGGAAAAAGTTTAGGAAATATTTGACTCCGTTGTACAGTGTAGCCTGTAGGGAGGGGAGTTGGTAGAGGCGGGCGGTTAGCAGTTGGAGCTTAGCTGGATTAATACTAGAGAGAAAAAGAGAATTTCTTTTAGTATGGAAATCTAGCATGGTGGTGATAGTTTACATATTCAATTATTGTGCCCATTTATTTTTAATAATAATTATGTCATGTGACAATCACCTAAATGATAATCATTTATTAAATATATTAATACAAATATTTATAATTAAATTTATCGAACATAATTAATTTTGATATTAAATCATACTATATATAATCATTGCTACATTTTTTTTACTTTTCTAAATAATATATTTCATAATCTTGTATCCAACATAATTCTGGTTGAAATTCTCATAAAAAATAAAAATGAAATATAATTGAGTTTTAGCACGATTTCTATATGCACGTGTGATGGGCTACATATGCTCCCTTCGAAAAATTATATGATGGTTTTATAGGATTATCACATATTTTTGTACCTCCCTTAAAAATAATAAATATTTTTTTATTTGGAAGGAGGCCCGTGAAGTGCATGAGCTCTTTTTTTTTTTTTTTTTTTTGCTTCTGTGAGGTGGTGATTTTATTTATTTTTTCTTCGTGAGGTTTTATTTTTTATTTGCTTCCGTCCGTTTTTCTTTCTTAACAATTCAGTATTCATTTTTTGAGTAAAATATAAAATTGGTCATCATATTATTGTGAAATTCGAGTTTTAGTCATCATATTTTGGAAACTGTTTTTTTGGTCATCAACTTTTGCATTTTGTCACAAAATTTGTCATTCCGTTAATTTAAGTTGTTAACACTTAACAGAAACCCTATTTTTAGAGTAAATTTTAAAATTGGTCATCATACTAGTGAAAACCGGGTTTGGTTATCATACTTTAGAAATTATTTTTGAGTGAATTGTAAAATTGATCATCATTTTTTTGTAAAATTTCACTTTTGGTCATCATTCTTTAAAAATGATATTTAAGGTCACTAAACTTTCATTTTTTATTCATTTTTTGTCACTCCGTCATCTCAATCCGTTAACTACACAAATGACTCTATTTGGTGAGGATATTTTTGTATTTTTGCTCATTTTTTCTCTTCATCTTCGTCTCTCCTTTTTTTTTTTTTTTTTCTTTTTCTCTTCTTCTTCATTATACTACTTGGATAAGTCCATTAGGGCAAGCTTGGCTTCACTTTTACTCTCCCAACTTTAGTTGACTTCTAGGAGAATGAGAATTAGTCTCCTGTAAATTAGGGTTTTCGATTCTAGCAAGATGATGATGGCAAAGTTTGGATCTATGCAGTTCTAAGCTCATTAAGGGGGTTTCTGCCCCAGATGGCATAGCCAAGTATGGGATTTGGATGCATTTGCGGACAGAGCGAGAACGAGTTACCTGATGTGATCTCAAGACCACCTCATGGCTCAAGGCTTGCATCAACAAGTCAAGAGCAAGCTCAATGCATGGAGAGCAAGAGGCAAGTCCAAATTGTGGACATTTAGGATCCTCAAACAAGAGCAAAAATGAAGATGACATTTGAAACTCTTAGTACTATGGTTCTTATTTTCAAAGATAAGTCACCATCAAGAGAAGTCACAGTATTAAGCAAGATAAATTGATAGCCTTCAATTTAAGTCAAAGACAATTTATTTTGACCATATGATTAGAGTTTGGCCAAGTTTTATTAATTTTGAATTTTGAGTCTTTGTATTTATTTAGTGTTTTTGTAAATCCTTCATGGATGAGTTTTTCCCTTAAAAAGTCCAATAAAGTCCAATAAGGCCCAAGGAGGGAAGGGATTTCGGCTAAATATCTCCTAGAAGGTCCACAAGAGCTTTACTTGGACAAGAAGATAAAAAGAAGGCAAGGGATGTTGGAGTATGTGCCCTTATAAGGGTTATATATAGACATTTATCGTTTGATTGATGATTTATCAGATGAGTTAATTTCATTAATTTAATATTCTTGTCCATATTTAAATTAGAGTAAATTCTAAAATTTGTCAACATACTATAGTCAGTTTCTGGTTTTAGTCATCATATTTTGAAAACTATTGTTAAGGTCATCATACTTTACTTTTCTTTTAAAAAATGGTGACTCCGTCTAATTGGGCTGTTAACCCACTATCTGTCAACTTTTTTTATGGTTATTTTCGTCTTTTTATGAACTCCTTAGACTAAAAAAAAAAGTAAAATATTAATTTGGTCATCATACTTTTTCAAAATCCCGCTCTTGGTCATTTTGAGAAGTCTAACCGCTGGTCGATCTAGGAACACGTGCAACTGCTTGGAGTCCGAGAAAATCGACTTGGAGAGAGAAATTTATTTTCTCTCTCTAGACTTTCTCTTTATAGTTTTCTTGTCTTGAAAACTAATGAATTGTGTGTTATGGAATTGTTAATCCCTTGTCTATATATAGAGCTACAAGAGAGACCCAAGTTGGTTTAGGATTAGCTTTCCTAATGGGTTTAGATAATTAATTAGTTTCCAAATCCAATTAGGTAAATAATCTAATAGGATAATCCAAATCCAATTAGATTTCCTAATCTCTAGGATTTCCTAATTTTAATTGAAACGTAAGACTTAATTAATTAATTAAATAATTCCACTTTGTTAATTACTTAATTAACCCTTAGGAATAATTAATTAAATAATTAATTCCACTTATTCAATTAACCCACTACAAAATTAATTGTACCACTAACGGATTAATTTTGGCACTACCATCCTACACCAGAATTGCTTCCAGAACAACTAAATTAATTATTCTTTAATCTCCCCACATTAAAGATTTAGTGCTCGTTAATTTATTAATTTGTTGATAAATTAACTAATTAACTTCTTTAATTTCGATATTAGTACCACTCGACCTTTTTACTATACTGGACATAAGTCCACTAGTCGGTTTAGTATAATAAACATAACGAGCTCATCTCGGGAGCACCATCAGCCCGGACGCACCGGTACATGGTTTCCTTTCGACAAGTAGCAGCACACCAAGTAACTAAACACGCACACCCAACTCACCGAGACTATTGGCTACAAATGACCTCACCTATTGGTAGATCAAAGTACACTATGTCTAATCCTCATGTCCGCTCAAGTCTTGGGATTAAGAGATAGAATACTAAGAACGAATTGTCTATTTTATCAGTACAAGACAAATCACTCTAAATGGTCAAGTTCAATATGCCCCGGACTTATCTATATGATTCAATTAGTTTAGACAAACCAATTTTTCCGAATCACATAATAACTTTGTAACGCCCCAACCAGACTCCCTATCCAATATGGAAGTTTAATCGGATGTCTGCCCGACTCGCGCCAGGTCTCATTTGAAAAGTACAATCTTAATGAATGGAATTATAAATTTAGAACCTAGGATCGTATTTAATACTTTTATACATACAATGGCAAGATACAACATGTTTACTAATGTAACGATTGGGTTAAAATCCTAAGAACTCTAACCATTAGTTTAGTCGCTACGCCACTCGGATCTAGCACCTGCACCTGCCTTCCAACCTAAAGGAAAATAATAGGTTTGAAAATAATGGTGAGCTAACGCCCGTGAGGTTCTCTGTTACTCTTAAAACAATAGTTTGCTAAAGTATTCAATGTTAAATCCAGTTTCACATTTGATAAACTTATAACAAGGAAACAATCATTTCAATTAAAACACATTTAGCTCAACAATGGAACTTCCATTTAGTAAATAAGTCAATGCTCATTTAGCGTGGCTAGCATTCACCTTGGGCTACCTGAAACCCAAAGAAGTGAACTAACCACATACTATACCAGTTTGTGCGGCGTCCCGCACTATTGTCAACCTTCGCCCTTAACGGTCAGTGTAGCTAGCTAAAACAGTACCTCCCGACTGCCTTACTCGACCAGCCAGGCCCGTCGCTGACCGAGAGAGTTCAGCTCAATCGTAGAGGGTCGGGAATCCCCATTACGACCGACAGTTGCAATTACAATCAAGGCATACCTGAGTAACCATTTACACTACCGAAACAGTAATGTCAAGCAATAGTCGTTCAATCTAATCAGTAACATGTATAAATCATTCATGTAAAGGCATGAGATAAAGGGATATTCACTGGTATAACTATATATATAATACATATATGCAAAACACATATAGGTGATAGCACATCATTTACACAACAAGAAAATAGCAAGAACACTCACCAATCTTCAAGGTTTTGGATGGTCACCTTTGTCCCGTTGATTTCCTACAACAAGGAAAAGTCATGGTTACCAACTTTAAAACTTAGGTTCTATTCCTTCTTACATGTCTATTCAACTAGCCTAGACAACTTACTTCTTCTAATCTAAAGTAGGGTGCAGGTTTCAAGTTATGTCTCTTGAGCAAAATAACATTCCTAGTTAAGGGATTTAAAGGAAAAACAAGTCAAGAGGTAAACAAAGAAAGGGATAAACTTCTTGGAATTACTATGATATTTTTCAAAAATAGAATGTTCAAAAACCTGAATTTTCTACAAAAGAAGCTCAATATGACTTAAACATAGAGGAGTAATAAAGGAACTTCCAAGATTTCAAGGATGGCTTCAATTTTTAGAAAACAATTGCAGAATGCAGCTCTATTCTTTGCTATTTTTCGGAAAATCTAAAAATCCATACTTGACTCTATGAATTCCTGACTAAAAACTATTCAAATAGGTTTAAATTGAGCTATAATTTACTTAAATCGGACAAAGAACGAAGAAGATATGAATTTCTGAAGTACAGCTATTACTTCAGATTTTTGTGCGAGAAGAATAGCTTGTTCAGCTCTGTTTCAGAGCTGATTTATGGGGAATTTACAAATCCAAATGGATAGCCATAAAATTTTGTGTAATCCCTGTAAGAACAGGTTTAAAACAAGATATGGTTCATTCAAATCGGATACAAAATGAGGGAGTTACACAGTTTTGAAGTTGGCTACTCTAATCAGCAATTTCAGAAAAATCTGTATTAGCTTTCCTACTTCAAGAATACTTTTTGGAAGATTTACAAATCCAATTGAGTAGTTTCAAAATTCTGAATAATTATAGCATAAAGAGGTTCGAAACAAGCCAAAGTTTGGTCAAAACGGATAAGAAATGAGGGAGATATGGAATTTCAAAGTTGGATGATAACTGCCGAATCTCTGCATACATGAACAACGTCTAGCCACGTCTAGATACGTCTTGCCATGTCTAACCACATTTAGCCACATCTGGATACATCTAGCCACGTCTAGATACGTCTAAAAACATCCAGTAATGTCCAAACTATAAGTCATAACTCACCAAGGAACAATCTTAGGATAGTAAGTCATAGAAAGACTACTCAATAGGAATGTAGCTCTGTTTAGAACAATATTTTGGAAGTTTTGTAAAACCATTTTATAAGATACAAGTTTCAGAATAAACCTTGATTTGTGAGGATCAAAATAAGCTAAATTTTGGTCAAATCAGGTAAGGAATGAGGAAGATTTGAAACTTTAAAGTTAAATGACTAGTTCAGGACTTTTCAGAAATTTTGCGATACCACCCATGCTTCGACAACAGTTTTTGGAAGATTTACTATGCCAAATGAGAAGCCGTAAAATTCTGTATAATCCTTGTGATAAGAGGTTTAAACCAAGATGAGTTTCAACTTATATTGAAAGAGATATGACGTTTTGAAATCAGCCCAGCGGTATTGAAAATTCTGAAAATATCAGCTGCGGCAGTCTTGGTTGAAGGATATGTTTCAGAAGATATAAAAACCCAAATTACAAAATGAAAGATACTGGTTAAACCTTGTAGTACAAGGTTTAAAACAAGATAAAGTTCGCAGAAATCAGATATAAGATGAGGGAGATACAAGGTTCCAAAGTTCTATGCTCAAAATAGGATCTTATGGAATTTCAAGGAAAGCCATGCTTGCTGCCATCTTTTAGAAACATTTGCTTATACTTATGTTGGGTAATCTTTAACACAGACTTCATACAATTGGTAGTGTATATTCTCAGTTCCTCACCATCAACACATCTTAAATAAATAATCTAATTCAGTCTCTATTGGTTGACCAATCCAAGTCAAACACCAAAACACACACAAACGGTGCAGAGGGAATATCCACCTCGTTGCACATTCAAACCCAAGACTCAGTTTCATAGCATAGTTTAACCTAACCTTTAAGAAGTACCAAACAACTATGAACAACATTGCCATCCAATAATTTTAGATGCCAAAATCAAAACAAGAGAATTATTACCTCAACTGGATAACTAGGGATTGATAGACGATTATGTATCCATTCAGGCTTTTGTTTATTCTAAAAAGTTTGAGCAGCCCCTTCCTTGATTGGTTCCTTGGTGACCCAAATCCATAATTATCAATTCCACCTCAACTGGTTTCTAGTTAGGTTTTCTACAAACTCTAGTAAGGTTTAGAAATCAGATTGAATTGGATTGAGAAAAACATGAGGTTGGGTTTTAGATTGAGGTTTCTACCACGAAGAAGAAAACAAACAGATAAGTAGTTCTTGATGATTTGTTGATTAACAATTCTTCTTGTCCAGTTGGGTTCTAAAACTTCAAACTGAAGGGAAGATAGTTGCAGGAGATGGTGGAAGGGGTGTGAGATCACACGGAATAAAAGTTGAGCGGTGGAGATGATGAAGAAATGAGAGGAAGGAAGGTGTAGACGCTTGGAGGAGATGGAGATGAATAAGTCTGCCACATGTCCTTTCTTCATTTTTCTTCCTTTTCTATTTTTTTTTCTTTCCCATTACTCTTCCCCTAATTAATTTGATTTCTTACTAATTGCCCTTTAGGCCTTTATTCTATGATTTATTAATTTTTTTGCCTTTCAGTCTTTTGATTTCACTATTCAGTTATGATTTTAACTTGTCTTTATCTCAATTACGGCTCTAGAACTTCAGCCATATACCTCAAGGTACGTTATGTTTTCATATTATAATATATTCATATCTGTCGAGACCAGGGGTCTCACATTCCATCCCCCTTAAAGAATTTTGTCCTCGAAATTCACAATCGTAAATAATTTTTTTTCCAAAATAGCTCACTATCAAGTAACAACTTTATGATATCTTGACCAAGGACTTAAAATAATTAACCAATAATATGGCCTACCTGGTATTATGTGTGATCAAAGAATTAGTTTAAGTTAGACCTATTAGTTTTCAATTCTTCTCCGCGTTCATTCATCAGCATGAGTATATTTTAGTGCACAAATATCTCAGTGTCTTATTTAATTCTCAATATTATCGGTTCAGATTGTATTTATTTATTAGTATAAGTATGTTGTTTTCTAGGTAATCTTATTAAGGTGCCAATAGAATTTTTATATATGATTTTGATCTTGATATATTGACCTATTCTTGCACTCCCTATTATTGAGGTGCCAATGGAATTTTTATTTATTTTTTATTTTTTGCTCCATGGTTAGCACGTCCAAGCAATGGATGGCATTAGACTATTAAGAGTTAAAACTTTAATCCCCTGTTACGCTCACTTAACTCTAAGACAAAAATCTCAAAGTTTTAAAATCCCAGTTGTTCCAACCCAAGTTGGATTACCTTTAATTCCTGACACCGTGTTGAATAACCACACTTGACATTAATACTAATGCCCTCTTAACATTGAAGTCTTAGGCTAAAATGTTTTAACCATAAGATTAGAGTGTTAAAGCTTGCATTAATAGAAGTCTTAAGATTAGCCTTTAAAAAAAATAAAATCTTAAATTAGGGTGTTAAAAGTCTTAGTAGGCAAAATAAAATAAGTCTAAACTAGAACAATATAACTTTAGTTCATTCTACACAAGTTTGGGATTAAAGTTCCAATACCTAAGCTAATTTCTTTAGTAGTTACACGTAGGTAACAACATCATTTTAGCTGGCTTTCTTGTAAGGTAAGTTGGGATGAAAAAGATTTATCTTATTATTAAAGTATCACTGTTTGCGGTTAAGTTAAGCTAGTGACATGTGATTACATTCTTTCATTTCAATGAAGAGAACCCCACAAATCCAGTTCTGGGTTGGCCATTCCCAAAATGGTTTCAATGTTATTCTATCACCAAAATAAAGAAATGAAAAGTTCTGAAAAAATAAGGGTTCCTTTTTATAAACTATCCTTATCCATCTGTTCAGATGAATTTCAATATGTTATAAATAAATGACTAGGGAACTATTTATCCTACATAGTTATATTATTTGATAAAAGGATCATATATAACTTGACTGGGTTCAAAATTGGTCTCGTAGTACCTTAAAACTTCTTTACAATTTATCTTATGATTCATAAGATTGTAGTAACAACCAAAATTGGTACTAAGTTGATGTTTAGCTAAAACGGTTTCCAATTTATACAGGAGACAGTAGCTCCAAACTAGGAGATGACTAACCAGTATGACATGGTAATTTGGCCATTCATAAAAATACAACAATCATATATCTCCCTAAGTAAGGTAATAATTATGATTACACATGTACTACTTATTAATAAAGACAGGAGTTGATGAGGAGTAATAATAGATAAAAGAAAGGGTTCAGGTGAAAGGGGAGAGAGCTATAGTTACAAACTGATAATTCAATACAATCAAATTTTATTTGAGTCCTTTTTCTTGTTATATATATATGTGTATATATTTATCACTCTATCTAATCAACCACAAGAATATGCATAGGATCTTACACTAAGGTTTTATTACCAATATGAGTAGTGTATTTTTCAAAAGGGTGCAACTAAGTTTACATAAATGTTCAAGAAATGGTTAACTAAATAATTGGGGCCGCTAAGCACAATCTATATAATTTCAATATGAAACATCTATATTTTCCTTTACTCTAGTTTAGTGCAAGTCGTATTCTCATTCATCAATCTTTTATTGTTTCAATCCGTTACTCAAATTTTAAAACTTTTGGTTTTATTATACCCATATGTTGTCTTCCTTCAGGTTTAGTGTCCATACCCTCACCTTGAGGTTCATACATTGTTCAGGATGTAGAATCCAAATTCAATGTTACAATGAATTGGTTTCTGTGATTATCACATGTTTATTAAGGTTATAATCTCAGCTAAGTTCGAACATAAGTCACAATCACCGGTTAGAACAATTCATCATAAGCCATAAAACCCAAGTCAAAGCCTGAAAGCTTGAACCTATACCGAGTTCCACCTAACGACACAACATGTCAAACTTAGGTGTTTATGACAAATCAATTCACTAAAGGCTACAACTCACTTTTAGGTTTTAAGGATTTGTTTTATCAATTTAGACATAAGCTACCTATCTAATTCAGACATCGGACTTATACACCTTATCATCCTAACTTAGCTGGCCAACTCTTTCGTAAAACAGAAATCCTCCCATGTTTTCTGGGCAGAGACTTGACCTGGAGAGTTCTTTCATTCACTTTTCATCACTATTTAATTGCCCGAGGTAGATGAAAGCATCAAGAAGCTAGCTGTATCCTGTGTTTTACAATAAATCTAATTTCAGAACCTTCTAGGTCTAATTTCGAGTAGAAATCTTTTAAGGTAGGCCAAACAAAGCAAGTTTAAACAAATTCTGTTGATCCCGTCATTTCAAGCTTATTGAAATTCATCTCACACATTGAAACACTTCAATCTTAAATGACAAAACCCAGTTCAGTAAATTTAGACTTAAACCACTAGAATATGTGTAACACAATTCATACATCCAAGCAAACTAGGTAGTTCTGGCTGTTCAAATTAATACAAAAACCACAACAAACCTCAATCATTCAAACATTTCATGCTTGATGGTAGTTTAACTCTAGACCAAAATAATTCATCTAAACAATTCAATCTTATATCTCTGCAATTGGTTCAACGGCTAAACTAAAGCAATGTAGCTTTAGTTGATTCTGATCAACTTAGGGAAAACAATCACAAAGAGTGCTCTGATACCATTCTGTAATGCCCCAACAGACTCCCTATCCAATACGGAAGTTTAATCGGATGTCTGCCTGACTCGCGCCAGGTCTCATTCGAAAAGTACAATCTTAATGAATGGAATTACAAATTTAGAACCTAGGATCCTATTTAATGCTTTTATACATACAATGGCAAGATACAACATGTTTACTAATGTAATGATTGGGTTAAAATCCTAAGAACTCTAACCATTAGTTTAGTCACTGTGCCACTCTGATCTAGCACCTGCACCTGCCTTCCAACCTAAAGGAAAATAATAGGTTTGAAAATAACGATGAGCTAACGGCCGTGAGGTTCTCTTTTATTCTTAAAACAATAGTTTGCTAAAGTATTCAATGCTAAATCCAGTTTCATATTTGATAAACATATAACAAGGAAACAATCATTTCAATTAAAACACATTTAGCTCAACAATGAAGCTTCAATTTAGTAAATCAGTCAATGCTCGTTTAGTATGGCTAGCATTCACCTTGGGCTACCTGAACCCAAAAAAGTGAACTAACCACATACTATACCAGTTTGTTCAGCGTCCCGCACTATTGTCAACCTTCGCCCTTAACGGTCAGTGTAGCTAGCTAAAACAGTACCTCCCGACGGCCTTACTCGACCAACCAAGCCCATCGCTGGCCTGGAGAGTTCAGCTCAATCATAGAGGGTCGGGGATCCCCATTACGGCCAACAGTTGCAATTACAATCAAGGTCTACCCGGGTAACCATTTACACTACAGTAACAGTAATGTCAAGCAATAGTCGTTCAATCCAATCAGTAACATGTATAAATCATTCATGTAAAGACATGAGATAGAGGGATATGCACGGATATAACTATATATATATTATACATATATGCAGATAACATATAGGTGATTGAAAATCATTTACACAACAAGAAAATAGCGAGAACACTCACCAATCTTCAAGGTTTTGGATGGTCACCTTTGCCCCTTGATTTCCTACAACAAGGAAAAGTCATGGTTACCAACTTTAAAACTTAGGTTCTCTTCCTTCTTACATGTCTATTCAACTAGCCTAGACAATTTACTTCTTCTAATCTAAAGTAGGTTACAGGTTTCAAGTTATGTCTCTTGAGTAAAATAACATTCCTAGTTAAGGGATTTAAAGGAAAAACAAGTTAAGAGGTAAACAAAGAAAGGGAGAAACTTCTTGGAATTACTATGATATCTTTCAAAAAGAGAATGTTCAAAAATCAGACTTTTCTACAAAATAAGCTCAATAGGACTTAAACATAGAGGAGTAAGAAAGGAACTTCCAAGATTTCAAGGATGGCTTCAATTTTCAGAAAACTGTTGCAGAATGTAGCTCTGTTATTTGCTGTTTTTTAGAAAATATAGAAATCCAAACTTGAATCTATGAATTTATGAGTAAAAAGTATTCAAAGAGGTTTAAATAGAGCTATAATTTACTTAAATAGGACAAAGAACGAAGAAGATATGAATATCTGAAGTACAGCTATTACTTCAGATTTTTCTTCGAGAAGAATAGCTTGTTCAGCTCCGTTTTAGAGCTGATTTATGGGGAATTTACAAATCCAAATGGAGATCTGTACACTTTTTTTGTAATCCCTGTGAGTAAACGTTTAAAACAAGATATGGTTCATTCAAATCGGATGAAAATGAGGTAGTTACACAGTTTTGAAGTTGGCTACTCTAATCAGCAATTTCAGAAAAATCTATATTAGCATTCCTACTTCAAGAATACTTTTTGGAAGATTTTCAAATCCAATTGAGTAGTTTCAAAATTCTGAATAATTCTAGCAGAAAGAGGTTCGAAACAAGCCAAATTTTGATCAAAATGGATAAGAAATGAGGGAGATATGGAATTTCAAACTTGGATGATAACTGCAGAATCTCTGGGCACATGAACAACGTCTAGCCACGTCCGTATACGTCTTGCCACCTCTAGATACGTCTAGCCATGTCTAACCACATCTAACCATGTTTGGATACTTATAGCCACGTCTGGATACATCTAGCCATGTCTAGATACATCTAGCCATGTCTAGATACATCTAACAACATCCAGTAACGTCTAAACTATAAGTCATAACTCACCAAGGAACAATCTTATGATAGTAAGTCATAGAAAGACTACTCAATAGGAATGTAGCTCTTTTTAGAACAATATTCTGGAAGGTCTGTAAAACCATTTTACAAGATAAAAGTTTCAGAATAAACCTTGATTTATGAGGATCAAAATAAGCTAAATTTTGGTCAAATCGGGTAAGGAATGAGGAAGATATGAAACTTTAAAGTTAAATGACTAGTTCAGGACTTTTCAGAAATTTTGCGATACCACCCCTGCTTTGACAACAGTTTCTGGAAGATTTACTATGTCAAATGAGAAGCCATAATATTCCGTATAATCCTCATTATAAGAGGTTTAAACCAAGATGAGTTTCACTAAAAATGGACTTATATTGAAAGAGATATGACGTTTTGAAATCAGCCCAGTGGTACTGAAAATTTTGAAAATATCAGCTGCAGCAGTCTTGGTTGAAGGATATGTTTCAGAAGATATAAAACCCCAAATTACAAAATGAAAGATACTGGTCAAACCTTGTAGTACAAGGTTTAAAACAAGATAAAGTTTGCAGAAATCAGATATAAGATGAGGGAGATACAAGGTTCCAAAGTTCTATGCTCGAAACAGGATCTTATGGAATTTCAAGGAAAGTCATGCTTGCTGCCATCTTTTATAAACATTTGCTTATACTTATGTTGGGTAATCTTTAACACAGACTTCATACAATTGGTAGTGTAAATTCCCAGTTCCTCACCATCAACACATCTTAACTAAATAATCTTCTTCAGTCTCTATTGGTTAACCAATCCAAGTCAAACACAAAAACACACACAAACGGTGCAGAGGGAATATCCACCTCGTTGCATATTCAAACCCAAGACCCAGTTTCATGGCATAGTTCAACCTAACCTTTAATAAGTACCAAACAACTATGAACAGTATTTCCATCCAATAATTTTAGATGCCAAAATCAAAATAAGAGAATTATTACCTTAACTGGATAACTAGGGATTGATAGACGATTATGTATCCATTCAGGCTCTTGTTTATTCTAAGAAGTTTGAGCAGCCCCTTCCTTAATCGGTTCCTTGGTGACCCAAATCCATAATTATCAATTCCACCTCAACTGGTTTCTAGTTAGGTTTTCTACAAACTCTAGTAAGGTTTAGAAATCAGATTGAATTGGATTGAGAAAAACATGAGGTTGGGTTTTAGATTGAGGTTTCTACCATGAAGAAGAAAACAAACAGATAAGTAGTTCTTGATGATTTTTTGATTAACAATTCTTCTTGTCCAGTTGGGTTCTAAAACTTCAAACTGAAGGGAAGATAATTGGAGGAGATGGTGGAAGGGTGTGAGATCACACGGAATAAAAGTTGAGCGGTGGAGATGATGAAGAAATAAGAGGAAGGAAGGTGTAGACGCTTGGAGGAGATAAAGATGAATAAGTATGCCACATTTCCTTTCCTCATTTTCCGTCTTTTTATATTTTTGTTCTTTCCCATTACTTTTCCCCTAATTAATTTGATTTCTTACTAATAGCCCTTTAGGCCTTTATTCTTATGATTTATTAATTTTCTTGCCTTTCAGTCTTTTGATTTCATTATTCAGTTATGATTTTAACTTCTCTTTATCTCAATTATGGCTCTAGAACTTCAGCCATATACCTCAAAGTACGTTACATTTTCATATTATAATATATTCATATCTTTTGAGACCAGGGGTCTCACAAACCTAAACCGATAGCTTGTCCAAAACTATCTCGGTTATGAACCTCATTTATATATTATGTCTTTTAACCAATAATGATATCTACTGTGTCACACTAGACACCTAATCATCTAACTACATAATATAATATATAAACCAAAACATTTAAATCGATATATTAACTGGGAAAAAGTATAATACAAGCATAGCTTATGTATTCAATTCTAACAATCTCCCATACTTAAGTTGTGCTTTAAGTATATAACTTCATTCAGTCTTTTACAATCTATAATACATCTAGAAAAACTATCATAGCTCTCCTAAGTATCTGATTCCTATGCCCTCCACGTGAGCCTCAAAGACTTTCAAAGTCAATGTCTTCGTGAAAGAATCTGCAAGGTTATCCTCCGATGCTATCTTAGCCACGACCACGTCTTCCCTCTTTACGATATCTCGTATTAGGTGGTACTTGCACTGTATGTATTTACTCACCTTGTGGACCCGTGGTTCCTTCGAGTTTGCTACTACACCATTGTTATTACAGTACACTGTGATTGCCTTCTGCAAACCAGGAATCACATCTAAGTCTACTAGGAAGTTCTTGAGCCACACAGCTTCTTTTGCTACCTCTGATGCGGCAACGTATTCAGCCTCCATGGTAGAGTTCGCCACGCATTTCTGCTTGACATTCCACCAAACTATGGATCCACCTCCCAAAGTAAACATACACCCTGAGGTAGACTTGCTCTTGTCCCTGTCGCATTGGAAATCTGAGTTTGTGTAACCTCGGGGTACCAGCTCAGGCGCCTAATAGACCAACACTTGGTCTCTTATTCTGTGCAAATACTTGAGAATGCATTTTACTGCCTCCCAATGAAATTTCCCAGGGTTACTCTGATATCTGCTTAGAATGCCAACGGCATAACAGATATCAGGCCTCGTACACAACATTGCATACGTGTGACTTCCTACTGTCGAAGCATAAGGAACTGTCTTCCTGGCCTCTATCTCCTCAACAGTCTTGGGAGATTGTTCTTTAGATAGATGCACTCCATGTCTGAAAGGTAGAAAACCTTTCTTGGAGTTCTGCATGTGAAAACGGGCCAGAATCATATCTATTTATGAAGCTTGAGAGAGCGTCAACGAACGTTTCTTATAATCTCGAATTACCTTGATCCCGACGATATGTCCCGCTTCTCCTAATTCCTTCATATCAAATTTCTTGTACAGCCATACTTTTACGTTTGATAACACTTTCTTATTGTTGCCAATTAGTAAAATGTCATCTACGTAAAACACAAAAAACACCACTGCATTTCCATCACGTCTGCAATACACACATTGCTCATCCAAATATTGAGTAAATCCATAAGATTGGATCACCTCATCAAACTGGATGTTCTAAGATCTGGATGCCTGCTTAAGCCCGTAAATAGACCTCTTAAGCCTGCCAACCTTATGCTCTTGGCCTTTTTCAATGAATCCCTCTAGTTGCTGCATTAAGAAGGTTTTCTCAAGATTTCCATTTAGGAAAGGTGTCTTGACATCCATCTGCCATATCTCATAATCTAAATGAGCAGCTATGGCCAAGAAAATCCAGATTGATTTATACATGGCCACCGGGGTGAAGGTTTCCTCATAATCGATTCCCTCTTTCTGAGTATACCCCTTAGCCACAAGCCTAGCTTTAAAAGTTTCCACCCTTCTGTCAGGTTCTCTCTTGCGTTTGTAGACCCACTTACATCCAACGGGTTTAAAACCATCAGGGTAGTTCCACAAGCTCCCAAACTTAATTGTGGTCCATTGAGCCCATCTCGAATATCATTGATTTTTGCCAAGATTCTGCATTTTTATCTCAGAGAGCCTCATTGTAGTTTACCGAGTTAGGCTCAGGCGCGCCTGAGACTAGGTCTGAAGCCTCTCCCACTCCAATAAACCTGTCGGGCTGTCTAACAACCCTCCCACTACTACGAGGCACCACCTGTGTAGGCGCATTATCTGTGATATCTTGTGCAGTGTGTGACGTATCTACTTGTGCTGGTGCATCAGGATTATTGTTTCCTAAGTTCTTCTAGTACTATCTTGCTATTGGGCTTGTGATATAGAATATAGTCTTCTTTTAAAAATATGGCGTTAGTGCTAACTATCACCTTCTGATTTTTAGGACTATAGAACAGACCACCTTTCATTCTTCTAGGATATCCTACAAATAGCATTACTTCCGTTCTTGCATCTAACTTAACCGCATCTTCCTTAGGTACATGTGCTGGTCAACCACCAATTTTGAGATGTCTTAGACTGGGCTTACGCCCGTTCCACAACTCTACTGGGGTTGAAGGCATGGTTTTAGATGGTACAAGGTTAAGGATCTACATTGCAATTTCTAAGGTATATCCCGAGAACAAACTCGTCAAATCACTATAGCTTATCATTAATCTAACCATTTCCATGAGAGTTCGGTTCCTTCTTTCTACTACACCGTTCTGCTGTGGTGTGCCAGGTGCAAATAACTGAGACTGAATTCCGACCTCGCTGATGTATTCTCGAAATTCGTGGGACTGGTGCTCACCACCATGATTAGGTAAATATATCCGTACCTGAGTAATCATCCGTGAACGTCATAAAATACTCAAACCCACCTCGTGCTTGGATTGAAATTGGTCAACACAAGTTATAGTAAATCAACTCTAATACTTCTTTGGCTCTATAACCTTTTGTCTTAAAAGGTTTATTGGTCATCTTACCTTCCAAGCAAGATTTGGAGGTTGAATAACTGTCAATCTCTAATGAACTTAAAGGTTAATCATTGACTAACCTCTGAATCCTACTAAGGTTTATATGACATAGCCTGAGATGCCAAAGATAGGTTTGATTCATTTTAGATGGTTCTTTCCTCTTATTATTGTTAGATGATGCGCTATTTACTTCTATATTTTGCACAACAGGGGAGTTTGATTTAACCACAAATAAATTGTCTACTAATGAACTAGTACAAACAAGTTTGTCATCTTTTCTAACAACAACAGAATTATCAGAAAAAATAAACTTGTAACCATTCATTAAGAGTTTAGAAATCGAAATACGGTTCTTTCTAAAACTCGGTACATAAAGATAATTTGGTAAATCTAGTTTAGAATTTTCAAAAATTAAACTAACTAGTCCTACTGCTTCTGCTGACACTCTTGTAGTGTCGCCCAAGTAGATATCCAGCTCGCCTTCTCTAAGCTTCCGGGTTACTTGGAACCCCTGCAAAGAATTACAAACATGGTCAGTGGCACCTGCATCCACACACCAAGTATCTGTGGGAATCGCCGCAAAACATGCCTCAGTAATTAAGGCATAAACTATCGTACTTTTAAGCTTTGGACAATCTGATTTCCAATGTCCCATCTGATTGCCCTTGAAGCACTTTTCTTTTTACTTCTTCTTTGCAATCTCTTGCTTATACGCAATTCGTGCCTTTTGAGCTATTCCTACGAGCTTTCTCTTCTTCTTTCTAGCCTCAGGCTTAAAAGAAGATTTTGAAGCTTTGACTGTGACTAAAGCCCGCTTCTTCTCTTGAAAAAGACTTTTAGCCACCACCAATTCTGCTAAGAGCTCGGATGAAGTACACAATAATTGATTCATGTTGTAGTTCAACGAAAGCTGCTCAAAGCTTTAAGGCAAGTTCTGGACGACAATATTGACCTTGGTTTCACCATCGATTTCACCTCTCACTACCTCAATCTTGTTGATGTTACTAATCGTGTCAATGACACGATCTCTCACAGGAGTGCTCTTAGCCGTTAGGACAATGTCCAAGTTTCGAATCCAATCGACATAGTTTGAACCAGTTAACTTGTTGTCTTTTAATATTGTAGCTAACAGATAAACAGACAATGTTTCAGTATTTAACCTAGAATTTCGAAAATAACCAAAAATTCTAACAATTATTGACTTCTCTCAAAACAATAATTTAATCCACCAATATCTCATTCACCAGGATTTTTGTAAGCCACGATAGTGTGGACGTTTACGTTAACCCACATTCATTTGAGAATAACCAAGTTCATTAGCTACACTATCTAACCAAATGATCTATTTATTAGTTTTGAATACAGAAAAGCTATGGCTTGTATCAAAAACTAATATCCACAGTTGACATATCATTTTGTTTCAGTATTAAATTTGTTCAATTATATCATAGAACTAGATAACGGGGTGTGAAAAGACACAGTAGATACCGTTATTGGTTAAAGTATTGATATATAAAAAGTATGCTCGAAACTGAAATAGTCTGAACATACTATCGGTATAGGTTATCGTGTGGTTTGGAAATTAGTTTATCTAGACTAATTAAATCACACGAATATGCCCAGGACATAATGAGCAAGACCAGTTTGGATAGAATTAACTTGTACTAATCCGCGTAGTTAATTTGTCCTAGTATTCAGTCTCTCAATCTCGAGATTGGGACGGGCGTGAGAGTTAGATATCGTATGCTTTGATTTGCCAAAGAGTGAGGTCAATTGAGGCCAATACCTCGGTAGGTTGTGTATGCGATGTTTAGATTCTTATGTGCCGTTGCTAGTCGGAGGAATCCACGTACCAGTTCGCTGGGTTGATGGTGCTCCCGAGATGAGCTCGTAAGTTTTATTATACTAAAACTGGCCAGTGGACTTTACGTCCGGTATAATAAGAAATTCGAGTGGTATTAATCTCGGATACCAAGAAGTCGGTGAATTAATTTGTCAGTAAATTGATAAACCGACGAGCACTAGATCTTTGATGTGGGGAGATAGAAGAAAATATAGTAGTGCGATGTAAAGTCATTTTTGAGTGGTAGTTCCATAATTGGTCCGTTAGTGGTACGAATAATTATGCGTTTGACTAATCGATAAAGTGAATTAATTAATCCTAATGGTTTAATTAATATTTAATTGACAAAGTGGATTAAGAAAATTAATTCTATATGAATTAATTAATCCTAAGGGTTCAATTAAATTAAATTAACGAAGTGAGTTAAATAATTAATTCGAAAGGATCGATTGGAGTTGACTAGTCTAGGAAAGACTAAGGGGTCAACGAAAGTCAAACTAAAAGGCTCAACTCAAAGGCCCATTAGGTCTCCTTAGAAGCTCCCTATAAATATCCCTTGTTAGACATTAATGAAGACATAAGAAACTTAGAGGCTACTTAGCCTAGAAAGAGAAAGTCTAGCTTAGAGTGAGAAAATTCTTTCTTCTTCGAATCTTCTCCTCGAAGTCATCTAGGAAAGCTTTCTTCTTCGAGAATTCTCAAAGCCCACAACCTAGAGAATCCTATATCACCATTTGGAAAGGAAAATCTTTGCATTTGTTGGTTTTTATTTGGTCGCCGATTTGATACCGCCGATGGAGTAGTCCGACGCCGGCTTTTGGTTTCTTCAGGCTGCGATTTGTCTTCCCTCATTATGGGTTTGTTGATTCTTGTAGTGTTGATCCTCTAGCTTGTTCCTTTGGTTCGCTAGAGACTAGATCTTCGAGCAAGAACACATTCTAGACACTTTTGGTGTGAGTTCTCAGTTTAGGTTCAATTCCCGAGCTAAATCTGTTTTTCAGATTTGTGTGATTCTTGAAGTGAGTTTCTTAGGATTTCTTCGATTTGCTTTGGGCTACTCCGTAGATACTAGGCCACACTAGTTCAGAGTCGATTTGGAGTTATTCTTCGGATTTCTTGTGGATTTCGCTTGCCCGAAGTTTTGGATTTCTTTTTGCTAGGCACTTCGCTACAAAGGTATAATCTTTGAACTTTATGCTTTAATTAAAGATTGTATATTTTGTGTCCCTATTAATAAATTAAATAAGTATAAGCCTAGATCCCTTCAGGGGTAAATTAATTTGAGCCTGAGCTTTGTCGAAAGTTTCCGATTCTGGAATGTATTGCACGAAAGTGAGATTTTCGATTTAGCCCAGGCTTGTTCTGTTTTCCTTCACTATTGATCAATGTAGCTAATAGTTATTGCTTTCAACTATACAAATAAGCAGTGTAACTTCGATGGGAGGAATACTACAAATTGTACACTAAGTGTGTGCCATTACATGACTTCTAGGCTTGTTACCTCAGGATAGTGCGCCTCAGATGGAGAGGGTATCACATTTCTCCTAGTTAAACTTACTCTAGTCATCTTACTTGAAATTCATAAACTAGCGATCTTGTGGTTGGACTCATCCGATATAGAGATAGGCCCTAATGCCAATGCACAAGTCCACCCACATCACATATGAACTCGTAATGGTGTTTATGGGGATATTAAACCAACCCGCTCCCACTTAGATTTATAAATTGAGGGTTTTTCCTATTTTAACATGCAATTAACAAATCCTAAGTTATGTGCAAACATAAAACCAACATGCTTTAAAAATATGGATCTAAAATACAGCACAAAATTCAAAGCATAAAAATTAAAACTATAAATTCATAAAATAAATATGTATTTCCCGATTATTATGGCTTTAATTACTTCCATCTTCTGCCTTGATCTCGTGTCCCGTCATGACACTTGATGGATTGAGTCTTGAAAAATAAAATTTCAAAAAAAATGAACCCCTGAAGAAAAACGAGCTGTAAGCGTGAGCCAAACGGGCTGCGCGCGCAGCACGCACAAAGTGCGCCACGCTCGCATGCAGCCCATTAAGGACAAATCCAATTAGGTAACTAATTAATTACCTAAACCCATTAGGAAGGCCAATCCTAAACCAACTTGGGGTCTCTCTTGTAGCTCTATATATTGACAAGGGATTAGAAATTATACAGTACACAATTCAATAGTTTTCAAGACAAGAAAACTAGAGAGATAAAATCTTAGAGATAGAATTCAAATTCAAGCTCTCAAAGTCGAACTTTCTCTCTCCTTGGCCGGTGGCTTGGATTCCTAGGTGGTGGCGATGCTTGGATTATTTTCCGATGGCGGCATTTGGACTTCCTGGGAGGCGCCGCGTGAAGCGGCAGCTGGTTTATTCCGGCGAGTTCCTTTGTGTTGGATTGCTGATCGTTGGTTCATTTCCCACACAACGTTCGAGCCTAGTCTTGAGTCATACAAGCGATCACCTGAGTTTATGCTTCAAAAGGTATTTCTAAAACTTCCACTTTTAATTAGAAATTTTGTTGCGTGATAAATTGAATAAGTGGAAACCAAGATCCTGCGCAATGTTATTTCAAGCAAGGATAGAAATAGCGATTGTGCTAGAGTCTAGGTCTAGATAACAGTTTTGATTTTAGAATACATAGCACGAAAGTGATTTTTTTACCGAGCACGGGCAGATAATCTTTCAATTGGTATCAGAGTCTAGTTTTGGGTTTTGTGCTTGTTTGATTTATTACATGGTTTTATTTGCAGATGGTTTAGAAATCCCGACTATTATGATTGCATTTGTATGGTTTTAATTAAACCCCGGGACATGTCTGAGTTTGGTTTTTATGAATACTTGTAATAGTAAAACCACGTGCTGGAAGCTGTGTACGATTAGATCAAATATGTAGGAGGATTTTTTCTATGTAATTTCGATTTTATTTTCCTAGATGCCTTGTAGTAGGAAAATTTATTTTGTAATCGAAGTCGTTATGGTGGACAACTTGAATTCGTGGGTTTTGGTTTATCATTAAATTCATATAAAACCAAGAAAACTCGGAACTAATTGCAAGAATACCAAATAACGTAGAAGAAGCGAAAGAAGAATTAGAGGGGGAAGCGGCACTGGTGACAGCTAGCCGGTAGGAGGCTGCCGCTGCCGCACAACAATTGTTGTGCGGTGCGCGCACGTGGCCCGTTTGGCTCGTGCATTTGGCACATTTTTTTTGGGGTTCGTTTTTTTTGGAAATTTTATTTTTCAAGACTCAATCCATCGAGTGGCGTGACGGGACACAAGATCAAGGCAGAAGATGGAAGTAATTAAAGCCATAATAGTCGAGAAATTTATTTACGTATTTATTTCCTGAATTTATAGTTTTAATTTTCATGTTTTAATATTTGTGTTGTATTTTATATGCATAATTTTAAAGTATGCTGGTTTTATATTTGCACATAACTTAGGATTAGTTAATTGCATGTTAAAATAGAAAAAACCCTCAATTTAGAAATCTAAGTGGGAGTGGGTTGATTTAATATTCCCATAGCCACCATTACGAGTTTATATATGATATGGGTGGACTTACGCATTGGCATTAGGGCCTTTCTCCATATCGGATAAGTCCAACCACAAGATCGCTAGATTATGAATTTCTAAGTAAGATGACTAGAGTAAGTTTAACTAGGAGAAATACGATACCCTTTCCATCTGAGGCGCACTATCCGGAGGTAACAAGCTCAGAAATCAAGTAATGGCACACACTTAGTGTACAATTTGTAGTATTCCTCCCATCGAGGTTACACTACTTATTTGTATGGGTGAAAGCACTAACTATTAGCTACATTATCAATAGATCGTTTGGTCATATAGTGTAGTTATTGAATTTGGTTCATCTCAAACGAATATGGATTAGCGTAAACTTCCACACTATCGTGGCTTGCAAGAATCCCTGTGAATGAGATGTCGATGGATTTAAATTATTGTTTTGAGGGAAGTCATTAATTATTAGAATTTCTTATTTTTGAAATTCTAGGATAAATACTAAAACATTGTCTGTTTATTTAATTTACAGTCTTCGATATGGCATTCAATCCTTTAGCTACAATATTGAAAGACAACAAACTTACTGGTCCAAATTATGTTGACTGGAGTCAGAATTTAGACATTGTCCTGATGGCTGAGCAGTATAAAATTGTGCTCACCAAAGTCTGTCCAGATGTGCCTAACAATGAATCTCCTCAATTGGATAGGGATGCCTATGCGAGGTGGAGAAAACTGGTTGAGAAGACACGGTGTTACATTCTGGCCTCTGTGTCGAATGTTCTGCAATATCAGCTTCATCCCATAGTCTTTTCCTTTAACATGATAGCTCATCTGAGATAGATGTTCGCTCATCAAGGTAGGATAGCTAGGCAATCAGCCATAAGAAAGATCATGAATACCAGAATGGCTGAGGGCTCTTTGGTGAAAGATCATGTGCTTCACATGATCAACAACATCAATGAGATAGAGGTGTTGGGATGTGAGATTGATCCAGAGAGTTAGATTGATATCATCCTCCAGAGTTTACCCTATAGTTTTGAGCAGTTTTGGGTAAACTACAACATGAAACAAAGAGTCTATACTCTTCCCGAGCTCTTAACAGCATTGGTGTCGGGCGAATGCATCTTCCATGAAAAGAAGCAAGCTTTGGTCATAGTGAAGACTTCAAGCTCCTCTTTTACGCCTAAAGGCAAGAAGAAGAAGAAAAACAATGCCAAGAAACATGCTGCCAAGCTAGATATCACAAAGAAGAACAAGCCTAGAGGCAAGTGCTTCAAGTGTGGTAAAACAGGACATTGGAAATTGGATTGTCCAAAGCTTAAAGGTACGATAGTTTCTGCCTTAATTAATTAGACATACGTAGTGAGGATTCCCACAGATACTTGGTATGCGGATTCAGGGCCACTGACCATGTTTATAATTTCTTTGCAAGGGTTCCAAGTAACCCGGAAGCTTAGAGAAGACGAGCTAGATATCTAATTGGGCGATACTACAAGAGTGTCAGTAGAAGCATTGGGAGTAGTTAACCTTATTTTCGAAAATTCTAGGCTAGATTTAGTTAATTGTCTTTATGTACTGAGTTTTAGAAAGAACCTTGTTTCAGTTTCTAAACTCTTAAAGAATGGTTATAAGTTTATTTTTTCTGATGATTCTGTTGTTATTAGAAAAGATGGGAACCTTATTTGTTCTGGTTCACTAGCTGACAATTTTTATAATTAAATCAAACTCCCCTATTGTGCAAAACATAGAGATAAATGGCGTAATATCTAACACTAATAAGAGAAAAGAACCTTCTAAAATGAATCAAACCTATATTTGGCATCTCAAGCAAGGACATATAAACCTTAGTAGGATTCAAAGGTTGGTCAATGATGGACCTTTAAGTTCATTAGAGATTGACAGTTATTCAACCTGCGAATCTTGCTTGAAAGGAAGATGACCAAGAGACCTTTTAAGGCAAAAGGTTATATATCCAAAGAAGTATTAGAGTTGATTCACTCTGACTTGTGTGAAACAATGTCGATCCAAGCACACAGTAGGTTTGAGTATTTCGTGACGTTCATGGATGATTACTCTAGGTATGGATATATTTACTAATACGCCACAAGTCTGAATGCTTTAGTAAATTCAAAGAGTATCGGGCACATGTGGAGAAACATCACGGTAAAAGTATCAAGACACTGGGATCAGATCGTGGTGGTGAGTCCATATCCCACAATTTCGAGAATACCTCAGTGAGGACGGAATTCAGTCTCAGTTGTTTGCACCTGGAACACCACAGCAGAACGGTGTAGCGGAAAGAAGGAACTGAACTCTAATAGAAATAGTTAGGTTAATGATGAGCTATAGTGATTTGCTGAGTTCGTTCTGGGGGTATGCCTTGGAAACAACAATGTACATCATAAATCTTATTCCATCTAAAACCGTGCCTTAAACCCCAGTAGAGTTTTAGAACGGGCCTAAGCCCGGTCTAAGACATCTCAGAATTTGGGGTTGCCTAGCACATGTGCTTAAAGCAAATACGGTTAAGTTAGATACAAGAACGGAAGTAACGCTGTTTGTAAGATATCCTAAGGGAACGAAAGGTGGTCTCTTCTATAGTCCTAAAGATCAGAAGGTTATAGCTAGCACTAACACCAGATTTTTAGAAGAAGACTATATTCAGCAAGATAGTACTAGAAGAGCTTAGGAAACAATTTGATAATCCTGATGCACCAGCATAAGTGGATACACCACATACTGCACAAGATATCATAGATGATATGCCTACACAGGTGGTGCCTCGTCGTAGTGGGAGGATTGTGAGACAGCCCGATAAGTTCATTGGCCTGGGAGAGGCATCAGACCTAGTCCCAGGTGTGCCTGAGCTTGACCCAGTAAACTATAATGAGGCTCACCGAGATAAAGATGCAGAATCTTGCCAAAAAACAATGATAACCGAGATGGGGTCGATGGACCACAATAAAGTCTGGGAGCTTGTGGACCTACCTGATGTTTTCATATCCATTGGATGTAAGTGGGTCTACAAACACAAGAGAGAACCTGATGGAAAGGTTGAAACCTTTAAAGCTAGGCTTGTGGCGAAGGGGTATACTCAGAAAGAGGGAATCGATTTTGAGAAAACCTTCTCCCCGGTGGCCATGCTTAAGTCAATCCGGATTCTCTTGGCCATAGCTGCTCATTTTAGATTATAAGATATGGTAGATGGATGTTAAGATAGTTTTCCTAAATGAAAGTCTTGAGAAAACCATCTTCATGAAGCAACCAGAGGGATTCATTGAAAAAGGCCAAGAGTTTAAGGTTTGCAGGCTTAAGAGGTCCATTTACGGACTTAAGCAGGCATCCAGATCTTGGAACATTTGGTTTGATGAGGTGATTCAATCCTATGGATTTACTCAGTGCCCAGATGAACAATGTGTGTACCGCATACGTGATTGAAATACGGTGTGTTTCTTGTGTTTTACTAATTAGCAAAAATAAGAAAATGTTATCAGACGCAAAGGTATGACTGCCCAAAAAATTTGATATGAAGGACTTAAGAGAAGCGGGACATATCATTGGGATCAAGATAATTTGAGTTCGTACGAAATGTTCGTTAACGCTCTCTCAAGCTTCATGCATAGATACGATTCTAGACCATTTTAACATACAGATTGAGGAGACAGAGGCCATGAAGACAGTTCTTATGCTTCAGGAGTAGGAAGTCTTATGTATGCTTTATTGTGTACGAGGTCTGATATTTGTTATACCGTTGGCATTGTGAGCAGATATCAGAGTAACCCCGAGAAAGCTCATTGGGAGGTAGTAAAATGCATTCTCAAGTATTTGTATAGAACGAGAGACCAAGTGTTGGTCTATCAAGCACCTAAGCTGGTACCCCGAGGTTACACAGATTCATATTTCCAAGGCAAAAAGGACAATAGCAAGTCTACCTCAGGGTTTGTGTTTACTTTGGGAGGTGGAGCCATAGTTTGGCAGAGTTTCAAGCAAAAATGTGTGGCAGACTCTAACATGGAGGTTGAATACATTGCCGCATCAGAGGCAGCAAAAAAAGTAGTGTGGCTCAAGAACTTCCTAGTGGACTTAGATGTGGTTCCTGGTTTGCAGAAGTCAATCACAGTGTATTGTGATAACAACGGTGCAGTAGCAAACTCGAAGGAACCACGAGCTCACAAAGAGAGTAAGCATATACAGCGCAAGTACCACCTAATATGAGATATCATCAAGACGGAAGACGTGGTTGTGACAAAGATAGTATTAGAGGATAACCTTGCAGATCCTTTCACGAACACATTGCCTTTAAAAGTCTTTGAGACTCAAGTGGAGGGCATGGGGATCAGATAATAAAGAGAGCCATAATAGTTTTTCTAGATGTATTGTAGAGTGTAAAAGATTGAATGTAGTTATATACTTAAAGCACAACTTAAGTATTAGTGGGACATTGTTAGGTTTGAATACATAAATTATGCTTATATTATAATTTTTCCCAGTTAATATATCGATTTAATGTTTTCGTGTATATGTTGTGCATATGTCGTCCATTTATATTATCTAATTAGATGATGAGGTGTCTGGTGTGACACAGTAGATTTCATCATTGGTTAAAAGACATAATATATAAATAAGGTTCGTAACCGAGAAAGTTTTGGGCACGCTGTCGGTTTAGGTTATTATGTGATTTGGATAATTGGTTTGTTTGAACTAATTGTATCATATAGATATACCGGGGCATATTTAACTTGACTATTTAGGATGAATTGTCTTGTACTGATTTAATATAAAATTCGTTCCTTGTAGTCTATCTCTTAATCCCTAGACTTGAGCTGGCACGAGGATTAGACATAGTGTACTTTAATCTGCCAATGGGTGAGGTCATTTGTGGTCAATAGTCTCGGTGTTGGAGTTGAATACATCAGCTATGCTTGTATTGTACATTTTCCCAATTAATATATCGATTTATGTTTTGGTTATATATTTTGTTATGCATGATATGTCCATTTATATTATGTTAGTAGATGATGAGGTGTCTTGTGTGACACAGTAGATCTCATCATTGGTTGAAAGACATAATATATAAATGAGGTTCGTAACCGAGATAGTTTTGGACAAACTGTCGGTTTAGGTTATTATGTGATTCGGATAATTAGTTTGTGTAAACTAATTGAATCATGTAAATATGCCCGGGACATATTGAACTTGACCATTAGGAATGGTTTGTCTTGTACTGATTTAATAGATAGATCGTTCTTGTATTCTATCTCTTAATCCCTAGACTTGAGCGGGCATGAGGATTAGACATAATGTACTTTGATCTGTCAATGGGTGAGGTCAATTCTGGCCAATAGTCTTGGTAGGTTGGGTACACGTGTTTAGTTGCTTGGTGTGCTGCTGCTTGTCGAAAGGAAACCATGTACCAGTGCGTACGGGGTGATGGTGCTCCCGAGATGAGCTCGTAATGTTTATTATACTAAACCCGGTCGACGGACTTATGTCCGGTATATGAAATAGGTCGAGTTGTACTAGTCTCAGAATTAAAGAAGTTAATTAATTAATTTATCAGTAAATTAATATATTAATGAGCACTATATCTTTGATGTGGGGAGATTATGAATATAATTTAATTAAGTTGTTCCGGAAGCAATTCTGGTGTAGAATGGTAGTGCCAAAATTAATCCGTTAGTGGTACGATTAATTTTGTAATGGGTTAATTGAATGTGTAGAATTAATTAATTGATTAATTATTCCTAAGGGTTAATTGAGTAATTAACAAAGTAAAATTATTTAATTAATTAATTAAGTCTTAAGTTTCAATTAGAATTAGGAAATCCTGGAGATTAGGAAATCTAGTAGGATTTGGTTTATCCTATCAGATTGGTTACCTAATTGGATTTGGAAACTAATTAATTATCTAAGATCAATCCTAAACCAACTTGGGGTCTCTTTTGTAACTCTATATATAGACAAGGGATTAGCTATTCAAGATATACAATTCATAAGTTTTCAAGACAAGAAAACTTAGAGAGAGAAAATCCTAGAGAGAGAAAATTCTCTCCCAAATTTCGAATTTTATAAGTCTTAGGGGCTATCGATTTTATTCAAGATTTGGCAGCTTCTGTGGGACTTTCTCTCTCTCCGGGCGGTGCGTTAATTGTACGTGCCAGATGCAGCGGTGCTGGAAGCCACGTGCTGGAAGCCGTGTAGGATTAGATCAAATCTGTAGTAGGATTTTTTCTATGTAATTTCGATTATTTAATTTTCCTAGAATGCCTTGTAGTAGGAGAATTAATTTTTTGTAATCGAAGGTATTATGGTGGGCAACTTGAATTCGTGGGTTTTGGGTTATCGTTAATTTGTAGAAGCCCAGGAAAACCCAGAACGAATTGCAAGAAGACCAAATAGCTTGGGAAGAAGCGAATAAGGGATTGGCGGCAGGGGGCTGCGCCAGCAATGACTCGCCGACGCAAGTAGGCTGTGCCCGCACAAGCCGCTGGGTCACGCGCGCGGCGCGCCCTTAGGCATGCTAGGCGCATACGGCCCGTTTTTTTCCAGTTTTTGTTTTTTGAAGTTTAAGACTCTTTTCATCGAGTGACATGATGGGACACGGCATCAAAACAGAAGATGAAAGCGATTAAACCCATAATAGTCGGGAAATTTATTTTTCATATTTATTTCCTGTATTTATTGTTTTAATTTTTATGCTGTATTTTAGATGCAGGATTTTGAAGCATGTTAGTTTGATGGTTGCATATAACTTAGAGTCAGTTAATTGCATGTTAAAACCAGAAAACCCCTAAATTTGGAAATCTAAGTAGGAGCGGATTGATTTAATATCCCCGCAGCCGCCATTATGAGTTCATATACGATGTGGATGGGCTTGCGCGTTGGTATTAGGGCCTTCCTCTATTCGGATGAGTACAACCCCGAGATCGCTAGATTATGAATTTCTGAGTAAGATGACTAGAGTAAGTTTAACTAGGAGAAATGCAACACCCTCTCCATCTGAGGCGCACTATCTTGAGGTAACAAACTCAGAAGTCACGTAATGGCACACACTTAGTGTACGATCTGCAGTATTCCTCCCTCGAGGTTAAGTTGCTCATTTGTACGACTGAAAGCACCGACTATTAGATACATTGATCAATAGATCGTTTGGCCAAATAGTGTAGCTAATGAACTTTGTTCTTCTCAAACGAATGTGGGTTAGCGTAAACGTCCACACTGCGTGGCTTGCGAGAATCCCGGTGAATGAGATATTGGTGGATTAAGATTATTGTTTTGAGGGAAGTCAGTAATTGATAGAATTTCCTTGTTTTTGAAATTCTAGGATTAATAACTGAAACATTGTCTGTTTATTTATTTTACAGTTTTATCGATATGACATTCAACCCCTTAGCTGCTATTTTGAAAGACAATAAATTAACTGGAACTAACTATGTCGACTGGAGTCGTAACTTGGACATTGTCTTGACGGCTGAGCAGTATAAGTTTGTACTAACCGAAGTATGTCCAGATGTGCTTGGGGAGGACTCTCCTCAAGAGGATAGGGATGCCTATGTTTGGGATCGATTAGGCCCAGTTTTCAAAAACTCGCAGTGAAAAAGCCTAATTGATTGTTTTAGTGTTAATTAAAAACTACGTTCAAAGCTTCTAAAGCTTACCCTCGTAGCGTAATTGGTAGCCGCGTCTGGATCCTAGATTGATGTTGGTCCAAACCTTCCGCTTCTGTTACGTTTGCCACACAAAAATCCTTCATTGAAGGACTCTCTACTTTCAAGCACTGAAGTTCTTCGCAGATCTGGTGCTAGCCGTTTTACCTAAGGAGAGAGTTTGGGATTTTGTGTATATTTTGCTTGTTCTGATTTTCTGATTGAAAATCATCATCCCACTACAATAATATCCCTAGGATATTTGTAGAGTTGAAATTTCCAAAATCAGTATTGTAATCAATCAATTATTACTTAACTGATTTAATCATATTCCAAATCAGTATTATTACCAAATATTATTTTACTCATTTCAAATCAGTATTAAATAATATTTACTGATTCTAAATCAGTATTAAATATTACCTTAATGATTTGGGTTATACACCAAGCCCATGGATTAACCGATGACCCATGGATCAGGCTGATGGATCAAGAACCTAAATTGTAATTAGGTCCCTTGATTTATCAGCCCATCCCAATTGTTCCCAGGTAATTAATTAACTCTTAATTAATACCACATAACTTTTCAACAATATTTAATTAAACCATTTAGTTAAATCTTATTTATTTAAGTATAATAATTATACTTATTGTAGGCAATAATACTTATTCTGCATCATCGAACTTTCTTATGTACGATCCTGTAGGCCCATTCTAAATTTGCAATGGATAAATCAATCTCATTTATTAATCCATAAGTCATTAGTGGTCTCTAGCAAGACATAATGACGACCCAATTCAGAATGGAGGGTCGAATGGTGATTCAACACAACCTTTTTGAGCAAACTGAGTACAATCCTCTACATTGATATCCTGTGTAGCATAAGGCATGGAACCATCATCCTTATATAGCTAAACGTTTACTTGATCTCTTAGTGACACTGATTCTATTCGAGGAAATGATAACACTTACCATTTCTCGGGCATGGCCATGCACTTCTCAGTTCACTATCAAGTGGCTAAGATATCATCTCTCACTTAAGAGAGATTTGTAGTCCTATCACTTCACCTACATATCTTAGCGTGACTCATAGTATATCCAATCATACCCGTACTTGGCAATCTATTACGGCCCCGTTAGGCATATGTCAAAGCACACTACAATTCACCTAAGACTATGCAGTGATTTCTGTTCTAAGGATCCTCGTACGAGTACTACTCAAAAGAATCACTCATGATCTAAAAGTCCATGGAGTGTTTCTTTTGGCGGATCGATTTCATGAAATTAAATATGCACAAGAATATAATATTCATGAAATTAACTCATCTGATAAATCATTAATCAAACGACAAATGTCTATATATAGCCCTTCAAAAGGGCACATACACCAACAATCTCCCACTTGCCCGTTGAAGGGCTATGTCCTAAATATTTTAAGACCAAACTCTATTACATGTCTCTCAAACATTGACTGTGGTAGAGCTTTTGTGAAAGGATCTGCTACATTGTCGTCTGACCCTATTTTGCACACTTTCACATCTCCTCGATTGACATTCTCTCGAATGAGGTGAAACCTTCTGAGTATGTGTTTGGTCTTTTGGTGTGACCGGGGCACTTTAGCTTGTGCGATGGCCCCGTTGTTGTCACAGAAGAGGTCTATCAGAACTTGGATGCCCGGTGTCACTTCGATGTTAGACACAAACTTCTCTCAATCAGGCACTCTCATTGCAGCATCTCATGCAGCAAAGTACTCAGATTTTGTTGTAGAGTCGGCCATTGTATCCTGCTTTGAGTTTTTCTAACTCACTGCACCACTATTCAGGTTAAACACATAGCCTGATTGTGATTTCATGTCATCTTAATTTGTCTGAAAATAGCATCGGTGTAGCCTTCTGCAACGATTTGTTCTTGTCGTCCATACACTAGCATCAATCCTTTGGTTATTCGTAAGTACTTAAGGATTGCCTTGACAATAGTCCAATGAGCTAATCCTGGATCTTGTTAGTATCTGCTAGTCATGTTTAGTGCATGTGCGACATCTGGATGGGTATATAATATTGCATACATGATAGATCCTATTGCCGAACATATGGAACTCTAATCATTATTTCCCTCTCCTTTTTAGTTGAAGGACATTGGTTCTTCTTCAAGAGGAGGCCATATCTGAATGGTACCATACCATTCTCAGAGTTAGACATATTGAACCTCTTCAATATCTTATCTATGTACCCTTCTAGACTTAGTTCTAGAAGCCTCTTGGACCTATCTCTATAGATCTTGATACCTAGTATTGTCTCGGCTTCTTTTAAGTCTTTCATAGAAAATACATTCCCCAACCATTGTTTGATATCTAACACCACGGGGATGTCATTTCCTATGAGTAGGATGTCGTCTACATATAGGACAAGAGAAACATTCTTGCTCCCACTAACCTTCTTGTAAACACAAGGCTCATCTTCGTTCTTTATGAAATCGTAACCATTACTGCCTCATTGAAACGAAGATTCTAACTTCGAGATGCCTACTTTAGTCCGTAGATGGACCTCTGAAGCTTGCATACTGGAGTAGGATGCTCCTGATCAATGTATCCCTCGGGTTGTTTCAAGTAAACATCCTCGAGTAGGTTTCCATTCATGAAAACCATCTTAACATCCATCTGCCATATCTCATAGTCATAATATGCAGCTATGGTGAGCATAATCCTAATGGACTTGAGCATCATGACAGGGGAGAAGGTTTCATCATAGTCAATACCATGAGTTTGTCTGAAACCTTTAGCCACTAGTCGTGCCTTTGAAGATCCCGTCAGGTTTTAACTTGAAAATCCACTTGCAATTGACAGCCTTTGCCTGAACAGGAGGGTCAATCAAAGTCCAAACTTTATTGTCCCTCATGGATTGCATTTTAGATTCCACGGCTTGTAGTCATTTATCTGAATCCGGACTTTCTAAAACCTATTTGTAGTTCACGGGCTCATTAGAGTCTACCAAGATCAAATCATGATCGTCAGTCACGAGAAATCCGTATCTCTCGGGTTCATGACGAGATCTACTAGACCTTCTAGGTTCTTGTGTTGTTGACTCAGGTTGCTCATCTTCATGAGTTTCCATGTCAACTTCCATATGAGTTTCTGTAGATCGTTCTACATTCTCTTGTGGTTCTTGAACTTCTCTGAGTTCTATTCTACTCCCACTGTCTTTCTTGTACAGAAATTCTTTCTCTAAGAAAGTAGCTCCTCGAGCAACGAACACTTTGTTCTTAGTTGGGTTGTAGAATTGATATCCTTTGGTTCCCTTAGGATATCCCACAAATAGGCATTTGTCAGTTTTAGGTTCTTATTACTTTGTAAATATTTTATATGAGCTTGACAACCCTAAACTCGTAGATAGGACATATAGGGTTTCCGACCCATCCATATCTCATATGGAGTCTTATGTACTGCCTTAGATGGAATACGGTTTAATAAGTAGGTAACAGAAATGAGAGCATAACCCCAAAAGGACATAGAGAGAGTCACTTGGCCCATCATTCATCGAACCATATCTAATAGCATCCGATTCCTCCATTCAGATACACTATTCCATTGAGGTGTTCCCGGTGGAGTTAGCTGTGAAACAATTCTACATTGTTTTAGATAGCCATCGAACTCATCACCTAGGTATTCACCTCCAAGATCGAAGCAAATAGCCTTAATCCTTCTATCCAACTGATTCTCTACGTCGTTCTTGAACTCTTTGAACTTTTCAAAGGTTTTACTTTTATACCTCATTAAGTAGACATAACCATATCTACTATAGTCATCATTAAAAGTCACGAAGTATTCAAAATCACCTCTGGTTTATGTGCTCATTGGTACACATACATCCATATGTATTAGAGCCAATAGCTCAATAGTCCTTTCCCATTTCATAAAATAGACTCTTTGTCATTTTTTCTTGCAAGCACATTTCACATCTATCATGAGATTCATAATCAAATGACCCAATGACTCCATCTTATGAAGTCTTTGAACACATTTGTCGCTAATGACAGTGCCATAGGTATGGAGGATTTTTCTTGACACACTTTACATTTTCTCTTCCAATGACATGCATTGTAATAGAAAAATGTAGTGTCATTTTCAGGTTTTGTCTTAGAATCTGGATTGGCCTTAACACCAATCTTACTGCGTGCCTCATTGTTCCCAACAATTCTGCCTTGCCTTTGAACTTTCTCTTGTTCACTTTGCCTTTTTCAACCACTAACACTTGAGTACCCTTCTCAAGGGCCTGCTCAGTGTTTTTCAGCATCTCATGCATGTTGAAATTTACCACGAAGTCATTGTACTCAACTAGCATCGAAGCCAAGATGACGTCAATGTCTAATTTCCTGAACCAAGGTACACCTAGTAACGCTATCAATGTAACGAAAATACTCACAGACGACCCCTTCATCATCTTGTAGGAAAATTAATGCTATCAATGTAACGAACCTTTCGCTACGGGCCTATCTTAGAACACTTTTCCTTAGTGATGCATAAATATGGAACACGTCCATATTCATGTTTTTGAAGTAGTCCTCAAAACATGTCGCATCATTGGATTTGTTCTTTTTGCCTTCTAAAGGCCTTTCGAGCAACCCTTGTTGCATTTTTTGGGTATTTCGGGCAAAGTAGCTTCTAAGATAATAACGCTTCCTTTCATGTTTTAAAATGTTTCTTATGGATAGTGATTTGAAATTTAACTGCAAGATAATACCATCCACAAAAGAATAATGCAAAATATTAGAATGAGTTTTAATAAAATCATTTCCACAATAGCCAAAATTGAAATCTCATACAATTTTGTGTTGGTGCTAGATTGTGGACCGAAAATCCACAAAGAACCAAACCCCAGTCTTGCTTTGGCAAGTATCGTAGAGATCGGGCTCTTTTGGTAGACAACGTTCAAATCACATATCATGCAATTTAACGCCTTCAAATTGCATCACCGTGCAACTTTTCGGTGATAGGATGAACATTCCAAATGTTCGACACCATCCTATCATTACAAAACCAGTCCTAGTTAACTTATCGGGTTAAACTAGACCAATTTCCCAAAGTCAAACCATCCCTCAAAGCATCACATCAATAAATACACAGACAATTTTTCCACATAGTGGTAGTGAGTAAAGTTGGGCACCTATTATGTAACAACTCACCTGAAGAAGAAAACCTGCGGCCCTTGTGCTCTCCAAGTCCACAGACGTTCGACACTCTGGCGAGCTCCCAAGTATGGAAGTAATTGACGACTTAGGTTTTTAGGGATTTAGTTTGAGCGGCTTAACATGCATTTCGTTATCATTCACATTAACATATATCAAATATATTTAAAGCTAATAAAAAGCAATGAATTGGGCTCTAGTCTATTACAAGGCTTTATAAAATTATTTTCTTCATTTGGGCCACCTCAACTGGGCTTCAGTTTCTTTGCTCCGTCTTGGGCTCCTTGGAAGTTTGGGCCTATCTAATTCTATTCTATTACATAGAAAGTAATAGGCTCGCAGGGCCAATTTAATTGGCACGCAGGCCCCAAATTAAAATAATTAAAAGCCCAATTCATACATGAGAAACACATAATAATGCAAGTGCTTCATACAAGCCCATTTTGATCAAGCCGAATAATTTTAAAGGAATTTGTAACTATTACACCATTAAAATTGATCGTGTCATGATCAACTTTAATCAATCCCTTGTTCATTCATTTTGGTCAAAATGATGCATGAACATATTTAACATGATTATGTATGCATTTCACAATTTAAACAATTTAAATTTGAAATCATAAATAAATCATGAACAAGAATAAATAAATAAATTAATGAACTAATCTCATTAATTAATTAATTTTATTTATTATTTAATTTTCCTAAACTAATGAAGATAATCTTTTAAATTCAAAATTTCAAATATTTTCTAATTATCGTAATCTAATTAAGATAATTCTATAAATTTAAAGGATGATAATTTTGAATCAAATCTAATCCTATCTCAAATTTAAAATAAAATTTAATTAATTATCATTAATCTAATTAATATAATTAATCAAATTTTAAATTTTAAATATTTCAAAATCCTAACCTGATAAGATATAATTTTATCCAATAAAATCTAAATGAAATCTTATCAAATTTTAAACAAAATTAGAAAACAATTTTTCTTGAAATTATGGGGCAGTAAATAAAATTCTGGGCTAGGGTTTCAGGAGGACATAAAGTCCAGGGGACATTTTGCAATTTTAAAACCATTTTAAAACTTAGATATCCCTTGTTGGTAATTAGAGGCTGTGGCAGGGTCAATATAGTACATTTGCCCATTAGGGCTTAAGCCCTGCCGCCTCTCTCTCTTTACCCAATTAGGGTTTCTTGGGCGGTCGGGACATTAATGTAAATTCACCTTTTAGGGTTTTTACCCCCAGCCGCCTACAAACTCTTCTCCTCCAAACCCGCCGTCAACATCTGCGACTTCTGACTTCCAACGCCGGTCTTCTTCTCTGGTCAAGTTCACAGCGCCAATCTCCGCCCTCGACAACCAGAACCCTTTTGGCCTCGTTGGATATTCCTGTTCAACAAAACGTTGTTCGAAGAAAATCATTGCGGAGAGTTATGCCAGTAACAGCCGACGGTTTCGTCTGATGAAGACGGGCAGCGACTCTCGCCGCTGCCATCACCGCAATCCTTTGTCACAAAAATGAAGTCCCATGCCGATTCGAAATATCACCGATCTTCATGACGGAATAACGATATGCCCGACTCCAAGTCTGGCTTGCACGTTATTCCGGCGATACGTTCCCTGCCAAATGAAACCAAAACACTGCCCAGATCTAAACCAATAAACCAAAACGCTAAGTAAAAAAGGGAACAATTTCACCCATTGTTGAGTGCCGACAAACTGAAGATGAAGCTCTCAGAAACCATTCTGGTGAGAAAAACCAAAACCCAGTTTCCAGCTAACACCTTTTCTGAAAAAAATCTTCCGGTTAAAGATTTTAGAAACCCAGAAACCAAAACTTAAAACAATGGAACCCTTCCGTTCAATTTGTTTATCCGACAATAGAATTAAGAAACCCCATTTTTAAAACCAAAATCCAGATTTTCGATAACCCCAAATGCAAATCGGTTTTCATTTTGACACAATTTTGGTTTTTAGGTGAGATGGCAAAACAAAGGGTAAAAAGATAATGTTTTCCTTTTCCGAGAATTATTTCCAACCGGCTAAGTGGGAACAACATCCAGTCCTTTTCTAGCATAACCTTTAAACCAAAATCAAAAGATCCACAATGACCACTCTCACCAGAACCATTCTGGCAAACATTAAAAAACCCAGTTTCTGGTCAACCAAGAAAATCTTTGAAGAGAAGAACAAGACCCTAGAAAAAGCCTAATTGTTTAACACTAAAAGGATCCTCACTCTGATACCACTGTTTGGGATCGATTAGGCCAGTTTTCAAAAACTCGCAGCAGAAAAGCCTAGTTGATTGTTTTAGTGTTAATTAAAAATTACGTTCAAAGCTTCTAAAGCTTACCCTCGTAGCGTAATTGGTAGTCGCGTCTGGATCCTAGATTGATGTTGGTCCAAACCTTCTGCTCCTGTTACGTTGTCACACCAAAATCTTTCCTTGAAGGACTCTCTACTTTCAAGCACTGAAGTTCTTCGCAGATCTGGTGCTAGCCGTTTTCATCTACGGAGAGAGTTTGGGATTTTGTATATATTTTGCTTGTTCTGATTTTCAGATTAAAAATCACCATCCCACTACAATAATATCCCTAGGATATTTGTAGAGTTGAAATTTCCAAAATCAGTATTGTAATCAATCAATTATTACTTAACTGATTTAATCATATTCCAAATCAGTATTATTACCAAATATTATTTTACTGATTCCAAATTAGTATCAAATAATATTTACTGATTCCAAATCAGTATTAGATAATACCTTAATGATTTGGATTATACACCAAGCCCATGGATCAACCCATGACCCATGGATCAGGCTGATGGATCAAGAACCTCAATTACAATTAGCTCCCTTGATTTATCAGCCCATCCCAATTGTTCCCAGGTAATTAATTAACTCTTAATTAATACCACAGAACTTTTCAACAATATTTAATTAAACCATTTAATTAAATCATATTTATTTAAGTATATCAATTATACTTATTGTAGGCAAGAATACTTATTCTGCATCATCGAACTTTCTTATGTACGATCCTGTAGGCCCATTCTAAATTGGCAATGGATAACTCAATCTCATTGATTAATCCATAAGTCATTAGTGGTCTCTAGCAAGACATAATGACTACCCAATTTAGAATGGAGGGTCGAATGGTGATTCAACACAACCTTTTCGAGCAAACTGAGTACAATCCTCTACATTGATATCCCGTGTAGGATAAAACATGGAACCATCATCCTTATATAGCTAAACGATTACTTGATCTCTTAGTGACACTGATTCTATTCGAGCAAATGATAACACTTACCATTTCTCGGGCATGGCCATGCACTTCTCAGTTCACTATTAAGTGGCCAAGATATCATCTCTCACTTAAGAGAGATTTGTAGTCCTATCACTTCACCTACATATCTTAGCGTGACTCATAGTATACCCAATCATACCCGTATTTGGCAACCTATTATGGCCCCATTAGGCGTATGTCAAAGCACACTACAATTCACCTAAGACTATGCACTGATTTCTGGTCTAAGGATCCTCGTACGAGTACTACTCAAAAAAATTACTCATGATCTAAAAGTCCATAAAATGTTTCTTTTGGCGGATCAATTTCATGAAATTAAATATGCATAAGAATATAATATTCGTGAAATGAACTCATCTGATAAATCATCAATCAAATGAAAAATGTCTATATATAGCCCTTCAAAAGGGCACATACACCAATAGCCTATGCCAGGTGGAGAAAAGCCGATGAAATGGCGTGATGCTATATTTTGGCCTCTGTGTCAAATGTGCTGTAACATCAGCTTCATCCCATGGTCTCTGCCTTCAACATGATGGCTCACCTGAGGGAGGTGTCGCACATCAAGGCAGGACTGCTAGGCAAGTAGCCATGAGGAAGTTAATGAGCACAAAGATGGCTGAGGGCAGATCGGTGAGAGATCATGTGCTACACATAATCAGTCACGTCACTGAAATAGAGAAAGTCAGATAGATATTATCCTCTAGAGTCTACCCTTTTGTTTGGAACAGTTTCAGGTTAATTATAACATGAACCAAAGGGTTTACACTCTACCCGAGCTCTTAACTGATTTGGTGGCGGCCGAAGGCATCTTCCACTAGAAGAAGCAAGCTTTGGTCACATTGTAGGCTTCAAGTTCTTCTTCTGCGCTTAAAGGCAAGAAGAATAATAAGAAGAAGAATTCCAAGAAACTTGCTGCGAAGCCCGAAATTGCAAAGAAGAGCAAGCCCAAGGGCAAGTGCTTTAAGTGCGGTAAAAAAGGACACTGGAAAGCGGATTATCCAAAGCTAAAAGGTACGATAGTTTCTGCCCTAATTGCTGAGACATGTTTAGCAGTGATTCCCACAGATACTTTGTGTGGATTCAGGCACCACTGATCATGTTTGTAATTCTTTGTAGGGGTTTAAAGTAACCCAGAAGGTTAGAGAGGGCGAGTTGGACATCTACATGGGCGACACAACAAGAGTGTCAGTAAAAGCAGTGGGAGTGGTCAATTTAAATTTTGATAATTGTATATTAGAGTTAGTTAATTGTCTTTATGTATCGAGTTTTAGAAAAAACCTTATTTTGGTTTCTAAACTCTTGAAGAACGGTTATAAGTTTGTTTTTTCTGATGAGTTTGTATTTATTAGAAGAAATGGAAAACTTATTTGTTCTGGTTCATTGGCTGATAATTTATTTGTGGTTAACTCTAATTCCCCTGTTGTGCAAAACATAGAAACAGACAGCTCTTTATCTAACATTAATAAGAGGAAGAAACCTTCTGAAACGAATCAAACCTATCTTTGGCATCTCAGGCTAGGTCATATAAACCTTAGTAGGATTCAGAGGTTGGTCAATTATGGACCTTTAGGTTCATTAGAGATTGATAGTTATGCGACCTGCGAGTCTTGCTTGGAAGGTAAAATGACCAAGAGACCTTTTATAGCAAAAGGTTATAGAGCTAAGGAAGTATTAGAGTTAATTCATTCTGACTTGTGTGGACCAATGACGGTCCAGGCACGAGGTGGATTTGAGTATTTCGTGACATTCACGGATGATTACTCAAGGTACGGGTACATTTACCTAATGCGTCGCAAGTCCAAATGTTTTGGCAAGTTCAAAGAGTTTCGGGCAGATGTGGAGAAGCATCATGGTAAGAGTATCAAGACACTGCGTTCAGATTGTGGTGGGGAGTACCTGTCCCATGAATTTCGAGAATACCTCAGTGAGGTTGGAATTCAGTCTCAGTTGTCTGCACCTGGCATGCCACAGCAGAATAGTGTAGCAGAAAAAAGGAATCAGACTCTCATAGAATTGGTTAGGTCGATGATGAGCTATAGTGATTTGCCAAGTTCTTTCTGGAGATATGCTTAGAAACGGTGATGTATATTCTTAATCTTGTACCATCTAAAACCGTGCCTTCAACCCCAGTAGAGTTGTGGAATGGGCGCAAGCCCAGTCGAAGACATCTCAGAATTTGGGGTTGCCCAGCACATATGCTTAAGGCAGATATACGGCTAAGTTAGATGCATGAACTGAATTAATGCTATTTGTAGGATGTCCCAGGGGAACGAAAGGCGACCTATTCTATAGTTCTAAATATTAGAAGGTGGTGGTTAGTACCAATGCTAGATTTTTGGAAGAAGATTATGTCTTAAACCACAAGCCCAAGAGTAAGAAACTACTAGAAGAGCTTAGATGACAAACTACTAATCCTGATGCACCAGCACAAGTAGATACACCATACACTGCACAAGACATCACAGATGATGCGCCTACACAGGTGGTGCCTCGTCGTAGTGGGAGGGTTGTGAGATAGCCCGACAGGTTCATTGCCGTGGGAGAGGCCTTAGACCTAGTCCCAGGCGCGCCTGAGCCTGACCCAGTTAACTACAATGAGGCTCTTCGAGATAAAGATGCAGAATCTTGGCGTAAGGCAATGATATTCGAGATGGGGTCAATAGACCACAATTAAGTCTGGGAACTTGTGGACCTGCCTGAAGAGTTTCAGTCCATTGGATGCAAGTGGGTCTACAAACTTAAGAGAGGACCTGAAAGGAAGGTAGAAACCTTTAAAGCTAGGCTGGTGGCGAAGGGGTATACTCAGAAAGAGGGAATAGATTATGAGGATACCTTCTTCCCGGTAGCTACGCTTAAGTCAATCTGGATTCTCTTGGCCATAGCTGCTCATTTAGATTATGAGATTTGATAGATGGATGTCAAGACAGCTTTCTTAAATGAAAGTCTTGAGGAAACCATCTTCATGTTGGGATTCGAGGCACGATTTTCAAAAAATTTACGCTGCGGATTCATGCCTATTCCAATTTAGTGTTTAATTAATCTTACGTTTAAAGCTTCTAAAGCTTACCCTTGTAGCATAATCGGTTGCCACACCTGGATCCTTGTTTGATGTTGGTCCAAGCCTTCTGCTCTCGTTACCTTTGTCACCCCCAAAAATCCTTTCTTGAAGGAATCTCTACTTTCGAGCACGAAAGTCTTCGCAAATCCGGTGCTAGCCGATCTTGCCTACAGAGAGAATTTGGGAATTTTTGTGTATTTTTTCCTGATCTGATTTTCTAATTCAAAATCATCATCCTTCTACAATAATATCCCTAGGATATTCGTAGAGATCAAATTTCCAAAATCAGTATTGTAATCATCAAATTATTACTTAACTGATTTTAGTCATATTCCAAATCAGTATTATTACCAAATATTATTTTACTGATTCCAAATCAGTATTTAAATAATATTTAGTGATTCCAAATCAGTATTAATAATACCTTAATGATTTGGGTTATACACCAAGCCCATGGATCAACCCATGACCCATGGATCAGGCTGATGGGTCAAGAACTTCAATTGCAATTAAGTCCCTTGATTTATCAATCCATACCAATTATTTCCAGGTAATTAATTAACTATTAATTAATACCACTGAACTTTTCAATAATATTTAATTAAACCATTTAATTAAATCTTCTTTATTTAAGTATAACAATTATACTTATCGTAGGCAAGACTACTTATTCTGCATCATTGAACTTTCTTATGTGCGATCTTGTAGGCCCATTCCAAATTGGCAATGGGTAACTCAATCTCATTAATTAATCCATAAGTCATTCGTGGTCTCTAGTAAGACATAATGACTACCCAATTCAGAATAGAGGGTCGAATGGTGATTCAACACAACCTTTCCGAGCAAACTGCGTACGATCCTCTACATTGATATCCCGTTTAGCATAAGGCATGGAACCATCATCCTTATATAGCTAAACGTTTACTTGATCTCTTAGTGACACTGAATCCATCCAGCAAATGATAACGCTTATCATTCCTTGGGCATGGCCATGCACTTCTCAGTTCACTATCAAGTGGCCAAGATATCATTTCTCACTTAAGAGAGACTTGTAGTCCCATCACTTCACCTACATACCTTAGCGTGTCTTATAGTGTACCCAATCATACCCGTACTTGGTAACCTGTTACGACCCCGTTAGGCGTATGTCAAAGCACACTACAATTCACCTAAGATCATGTAGTGATTTCTGGTCTAAGGATTATCGTACCAGTACTACTCAAAAGAATCACTCATGATCTAATCAGTCCATGGAGTGTTTCTTTTGGCGGATCGATTTCATGAATTTAAATATGCACAAGAATATTACTATCATGAAATTAACTCACTTGATAAATTATCAAACAAATGACATATATCTTATTTACATAAATAACCCTCAAAGTTTATTTACATAAATAGCCCTTATTAGGGCACATACACCAACAATCTCTCACTTGCCCGTTGAAGGGCTATGTCCTAAACTATTTAAGACCAAGCTCTATTACATGTCTCTCAAACTTTGACTGTGGTAGAGCTTTTGTGAGAGGATTTGCTATATTGTCGTCTGACCCTATTTTGCATACTTTAACATCTCCTCGATCGACGATCTCTTGAATGAGGTGATAACGTTTGAGTATGTGTTTGGTCTTCTGGTGTGACCGGGGCTCCTTTGCTTGTGCGATGGCCCCGTTATTATCACAGAAGAGGCCTATCGGATCTTGGATACTCGGTATCACTCCGATGTCTGACACAAACTTCGTTAACCAAACAGCTTCCTTTGCAGTATCTGATGCAGCAATATACTCAGATTCTGTTGTAGAGTCGGCTGTGGTATCTTGCTTCGAGTTTCTCCAACTCACTGCACCGCCATTCAGGCTAAACACATAACCTGACTGTGACTTCATGTCATCTTGATCTGTTTGGAAAGCAGCGTCGGCGTAACCTTATACGACGAGCTGTTCTTGTCCTCCATACACTAGCATCAATCCTTTAGTTCTTCTTAAGTACTTTAGGATTGCTTTGATTGCAGTCCAATGAGTCATTCCTGGATCTTGTTGGTATCTGCTAGTCATGCTTAGTGCATGTGTGATATCCGGACGGGTGCACAATATGGCATACATGATAGATCCTATAGCCGAGGCATATGGGACTCTACTCATCGCATCCCTCTCTTCTTTATTAGAAGGACATTGGTCCTTCTTTAAGAGGAGGCCATGTCTGAATGGTACCATACCATTCTTAGAATTAGACATATTGAACCTCTTCAATATCTTGTCTATATACCCTTATTGACTTAGTCCTAGAAGCTTTTTAGACCTATCTCTGTATATCTTGATACCTAGTATCATTTCGGCTTCTTCTAAGTCTTTCATAGAAAATACACTCCCCAACCATTGTTTGATTTCTTTAAACATGGGGATGTCATTTCCTATGAGTAGGATGTCGTCCACATATAGGACAAGGAAAACAATCTTGCTCTCACTAACCTTTTTGTAAACACAAGGCTCATCTTCATTTTTGATGAATCTGTAACCTTTCACTTTCTCATCAAAACGAAGATTCCAACTTCGAGATGCTTGCTTTAGTCCATAGATGGACCTTTGAAGCTTACATACTCGATTAGGATGCTTTTGATCGATGTATCCCTCGGGTTGTTTCATATAAACATCCTCGAGTAGGTTTCCATTCAGGAAAGCAGTCTTAACATCCATCTGCCATACCTCATAGTCAAAATATGCTGCTATGGCACATTGTCCTAATGGACTTGAGCATCACGACAGGGGAGAAGGTTTTATCATAGTCAATACCATGAGTCTGTCTGAAACCTTTAGCCACTAGCCGTGCCTTGAAGATCCCGCCAGGTTTTAATTTGAAAATCCACTTGCAATCGACAACCTTTGCCTGAACAGGAGGGTCAATCAAAGTCCACACTTTATTGTCCCTCATGGACTACATTTCAGATTCCATGGCTTGCAGCCATTTATCCGAATCTGGACTTTCTAAAACTTGTTTGTAGTTTGTGGGCTTATTAGAGTCCACCAAGATCAAATCTTGACAGTCAGTCACGAGAAATCCGTATCTCTCGGGTTGGTGATGAGATCTACCAGATCTTCTAGGTTCTTGTGTTGTTGGCTCAAGTTGCTCATCTTCATGAGTTTCCATGCCAACTTCCGTATGAGTTTTTGTAGATCATTCTATATTCTCTTGTGGTTCTTGAACTTCTCTGAGTTCTATTCTACTCCCACTATCTTTCTTGTACATAAATTCTTTCTCTAAGGAAGTAGCTCCTCGAGCAATGAACACTTTGTTCTCATTTGGGTTATAGAATTGATATCATTTGGTTTCCTTAGGATATCCCACAAATAGGCATTTATCAGTTTGGGTTCAAGCTTAGTACTTTGTAAACGCTTTACATGAGCTTGACAACCCCAAACTCGCAGATAGGACATATAGGGCTTCCAACCCATCCATATCTCATATGGAGTCTTATCTACTGCCTTAGATGGAATACGATTCAATAAGTAGGCAGCAGAAAGGAGAGCATAACCCCAAAAGGATGTAGGGAGAGTCGCTAGGCCCATCATTGATCGAACCATATCTAATAAGGTCCGATTTATCCTTTTGGATACACCATTCCATTGAGGTATTCCTGGTGGAGTCAGCTGTGAAACAATTCCACACTGTTTTAGATAGCCATCGAACTCATCACTAAGGTATTCACCTCTCCGATCGGAGCGAATAGCCTTAATCCTTCTATCCAACTGATTCTCTACTTTATTTTTAAACTCTTTGAACCTTTTAAAAGTTTCACTTTTATACCTCATTAAGTATACATAACCATATCTACTATAGTCATCAATAAAAGTGACGAAGTATTCAAATCCACCTCTGGCTTGTGTGCTTATTGGTCCACATACATCCGTGTGTATTAGAGCCAATAGCTCACTTGTTCTTTCACCTTTCTTGTTGAAAGAACTTTTTGTCATTTTGCTTTGCAAGCAGGGTTCACAGGTATCATATGATTCAAAATCAAACAACCCAAGCACTCCATCCTTGTGAAGCTTTTGAACTTACTTTTCATTTGCATGGCCTAATCGACAATGCCAAAGGTATGTTGGACTTAAATCATTTTTAGTTGATTTAGCTTTATTTTCTATGTTATAGACTGGTTTTTCTTGGGTTAAATCCAAGACATACAGACCGTTACACATATTTACAACTCCGTATAAAATATCATTTCGATATAAAGATAACAAATTATTCTCAATAATAAATCGAAAACCTTTATTATCTAAACTAGAAACTGAAATAATAGTTCTGCTCAAAGCAGGTACATAATAATAAATTTCTAGTTCAATATTTAAACCAAAAGGTAAAGACAAAGTATAATCTCCAACTTCAACAGCAGCAACTCTTGCCCCGTTGCCCACTCGGAGATCTACTTCACATTTCTTTGTCATCCTTCTATTTCTGAGTCCCTGCACATTAGTACAAATGTGAGCCCTACAACCAGTATCTAATACCCATGAGGTGGACATAGAAAGATTAATTTCTATAACAAAGATACCTGAAGCTGAAGGATTGCTTTCGAGAAACTTTTTGCAGTCTCTCTTCCAATGACCCTTTTGTTTGCAGAAGAGACATGTATCATCCTTTTTGGATCTTGTCTTAACAGGAGGAGCTTGTGGTTGGGGAGCAGTCTTACTGCGAGCTTTCTTGTTCTGCCCAACTGTGGCCTTGCCTTTAAACTTCCTCTTCCCTTTCTCTACTACCAACAATGGCGTTGCCTTCTTAAGGGTCTGCTCAGTGTTCTTTAACATGCCATGGAGCTCAGGAATGCTCCTATCCATTTTGTGCATATTATAGTTCACCATAAAATCATTGTATTCATCCGGAAATGATGCCAAGATGATATCAATGGCCAATTCCCTAGGAAGGGTTGCATTCAATCGCTCTAGGGTATCAATGTACCCTTTCATCTTGATCAAATGCGTGCTGACTGACGAACCCTTTGCCATTTTGCACAAAATCAAAGCTTTTATCGTAACGAACCTTTCATTACGGGCTTGTTCACAGAATATCTCCGTCAGTGACTCGTAAATTTGGAAGGCTTCCGAATTCATGAACTTCTTTTGAAGCTCGCCCGTCATCGACGCAAGCATCAAGCAAGTCACATCATCAGAGTCACTTTTCAGCTTATCCCAGGCTCGTTAAACAGTTACTTAAGCATTTTGGGGTGGTTCAGGTAAAGCGGTCTCTAAGACATGTAGCTTTCTTTCTTGCTTGAGAACTATTCTCAAGTTTCTTTCCCAATCTAAGAAGTTTGGTCCAACCAATTTATCCTTATCCAATATACTTCTTAGAGTAAAGTTTGAGATGACATTAGTGCTAGATGATGCCATTTCTACAAAGAATAAATGCATTAGAATGAGTTTTAAAATCATTTTCCACAATAGCCAAAATTGAAATCCCAAACAATTTTGTATTGGTGCTAGATTGTGGGCCAAAAATCCACAAAGAGTTAAACCCAGTCTTGCTTTGGCAAGTATCGTAGGGATCGGGCTCTTTTGGTAGGCAACGCTCAAATTACATCCCATGTAATCTAACGCTTTCCAATTGCATACCATGAAACTTTTTGGTGATAGGATGAACATTCCAAATGTTTGACACTATCCTATCATTGCAAAATTAATCCCTTGTCAACTTATCGGGTCAAGCTAGGATTAATTTTCCCAAGTCAAACCATCCCTCAAGGCAGCACATCAATTGATACCCACACAGTTTTTTCATAACAAGTGGTAGTGATAAGGTTGAGCATCTAATACCCAAACAGTTTTTCCACACATTAATGGTAGTGATAAAGTTGGGCACCTATTATGTGACAACTCGCCGCACGAAGAAAACCTGAGGCCCTTGGGCTCTCCAAGTCCACATACGTTCAACGCTCTGGCGGGCCCCCAAGTATGGAAGCAATTTTCAACTTAGGCTTTTGGGGATTTACTTTGAGCGGCTTAACATGCATTTCATTTTTATCATTCACAAAATATAAAATATAAAGCGGAAAAATGCAATGAATTGGGCTCTAGTCTATTACAAGGTTTTTAAAACTTGTCTTCATTTGGGCCACCATTATTGGGCTCCAACTCCATGACTCCGTCTTTGCTTGTTGGAATTTCTTGGACCTAATTTCTAATCTATTCTATTACAATAAATTTTAATAGGCTCGCAGACCTAATTTAAATGGCTCGCAGGCCCCAAATTAAAACAAAATAAATAAAGCCCAATTCATGCATGAAAAACACATAAAATACAAGTGCTTCATACAAGACCATTTTAATTAAGCCAATCAATTTAAAAGATTGTGTAATTGAATATTTCCAAAATATTCTATACAGTTAAAATTGATTGTGTCATAATCAATTTTAACAAATCTTTCATTTTTCTTGTTCAATCATTTATGATAAATGATGGATGAACATACCAAATATGTATGCAAATACTTAAACCATTTAAATAAATCATACCATATTTAAAGGCATAAATAAAGAATAAAATTAATCAAATTAATTATCCTAATCTCATTAAGATAATTGATTTAAGATAATTTTAAAATCTTAAAATCCAATTTTAACATTTTAAAACTAAAATCTAATAAGATTTGAATTAGTTCCAAAATTAAAATCAGAAAAACAATTTCCTGAAAGATTTTGAGTTGATTTTGTAAATATCAAAAATTCTGGGCTTAGGGTTTAAAGAAAAATAAAACTGCTGGGGCTTGTTTGTAATTTAAAAAGTTTAAAATTTTTCTAGCTAGGGTTTGGGCTTGCGGCGGGGCATTTCTGTAATTTCACCCACTAGGGTTTACGCCACCCGCCGCTGCGTTCAGTCGTCTTCCCCGACGAGCAGACCGGTTTCCAGCGACAGAAAATCTTCGCGGCTTCATTGATGAACACAGTTCATCTCGTCCGCTCCTTCCCGGTGATTTTGTTATCGTGATGATCGAAGAACCACCCTCGATCTTCGAAGAGCCAAATCAAATTCGGTCCAACGGAATTTCTGATGAAAACCCGATTTTTTGACGAGAATCGAAGAACTCATTCTCCGGCCAAAAAACAACCCAAATCCTTCCAAAACAATTGGAAAAGCACCGAAATCATCCCGGTTACAAACCCCAGCCTTTAAAACTTAATTTTCCAACCAAAAAACTGAACCCTAATTTCTTTTCTTGTTCAATTGTTTTTCCAGCGAAAAATAAAAAAAAAAAACTCCAGATTTCGAACCATTCAATCCAAAATGAAAACGGTTTCAAGGAAATGGAGAACAAAATCCACAAAAAATTTGAACCAAAACCATGAAATTTGGGCATGTTATGAACTCACGATTTTCCGGTGAATTTCTGGCCGGTCGGCGGCACCCAGTTCAGCGAGGTTCAACAATTTCCAAGAAATATTATTTTATTATTTTCCCAGAAAATAAATAATTGAAATAAAAAAAATTGTTTTTATTTTTTTTCTTGTTGCTTTCTAAAAGCATGATTTTCCAAAATTTGTTAAAATTAATTTTAATTAAAATCCAATTTTAATTCTAACACTAAAATTAATATGAGCCTAGCTCTGATACCACTGTTGGGATTGGAGGCATGATTTTTAAAAAATTTACGCAGCGGATTCATGCCTATTCCAATTTAGTGTTTAATGAATCCTACGTTTAAAGCTTCTAAAGCTTACCCTCGTAGCGTAATCGGTTGCTGCACCTGGATCCTTGTTTGATGTTGGTCCAAGCCTTCTGCTCTGGTTACATTTGTCACCACCAAAAATCCTTCCTTGCAGGACTCTCTACTTTCAAGCAAGAAAGTCTTCGCAGATCCGGTGCTAGCCGATCTTTCCTACATAGAGAATTTGGGAATTTTTGTGTATTTTTTCATGATCTGATTTTCTAATTCAAAATCATCATCCTCCTACAATATCCCTAGGATATTCGTAAAGATCAAATTTCCTAAATCAGTATTGTAATCATCCAATTATTACTTAACTGATTTTAGTCATATTCCAAATCAGTATTATTACCAAATATTATTTTACTGATTCCAAATCAGTATTTCAATAATATTTACTGATTCCAAATCAATATTAAATAATACCTTAATGATTTGGGTTATACACCAAGCCCATGGATCAACCAATGACCCATGGATCAGGTTGATGGGTTAAGAACTTCAATTGCAATTAAGTACCTTAATTTATCAGTCCATCCCAATTGTTCCCGGGTAATTAATTAACTATTAATTAATACCACAGAACTTTTCAATAATATTTAATTAAACCATTTAATTAAATCTTCTTTATTTAAGTATAACAATTATACTTTTTGTAGGCAAGACTACTTATTCTGCATCATCGAACTTTCTTATGTGCGATCCTATAGGCCCATTCCAAATTGGCAATAGGTAACTCAATCTCATTGATTAATCCATAAGTCATTAGTGGTCTCTAGCAAGACATAATGACTACCCAATTCAAAATGGAGGGTCGAATGGGGATTCAACACAACCTTTATGGGCAAACTGTGTACGATCCTCTACATTGATATCCCGTTTAGCATAAGGCATGGAACCATCATCCTTATATGGCTAAATATTTACTTGATCTCTTAGTGACACTGAATCCATCAAGCCAATGATAACGCTTATCATTCCATGGGCATGGCCATGAACTTCTCAGTTCACTATCAAGTGACCAAGACATCATCTCTCACTTAAGATAGACTTGTAGTCCCATCACTTCAACTACATACCTTAGCATGTCTTATAGTATACCCAATCATAACCGTACTTGGCAACCTGTTACGGCCCCGTTAGGCTTATGTCAAAGCACACTACAATTCACCTAAGATCATGTAGTGATTTCTGGTCTAAGGATCCTCGTACCAGTACTACTCAAAAGAATCACTCATGATCTAATCAGTCCATGGAGTGTTTCTTTTGGCGGATCGATTTCATAAATTTAAATATGCACAAGAATATTACTATCATGAAATTGACTCATTTGATAAATTATCAAACAAATGACATATATCTTATTTACATAAATAACCCTCAAAGTTTATTTACATAAATAGCCCTCATTAGGGCACATACACCAACACTTCATGCAATAACCAGAAGGATTCATTGAAAAATGCCAAGAGCATAAGGTTTGCAGGCTTAAGAGGTCCATTTACTGACTTAAGCAAGCATCCAGATCTTGGAATATAAGGTTTGGTGAGGTAATCCAGTCTTACAGATTTCCTCAGTGTCCGGATGAACAATGTGTGTACTGCAGATATGATGGAAACTCGGTGGTGTTTCTTGTATTTTACGTAGATGACATTCTATTGATTGGCAACAACAAGAAAGTGTTATCAGACATAAATGCATGGTTGTCCAAGCAGTGTGATATGAAGGACTTAGGGGAAGTGGGATATATCCTTGGGATCAAGATAATTTGAGATCGTAGGAAACGTTCGTTAACGCTCTCCTAAGCTTCGTACATAGATACGATTCTGGCCCGTTTTAACATGCAGAGCTCCAAGAAAGGTTTTATACCTTTCAGACACGGAGTGCATCCATCTAAGGAACAGTCCCCTAAGACTGTTGAGGAGATAGAGGCCATGAAGACAGTTCCTTATGCTTCGGCTGTAGGAAGTCCCATGTATGCCATGTTGTGTACGAGGCCTGATTATCTGTTATGTTGTTGGCATGGTAAGCAGATATCAGAGTAACCGGGAAAAACCTCATTGGGAGGCAGTAAAATGCATTTTCAAGTATTTGCGCAGAACAAGTGATCAAGTTCTGGTCTATCATACGCTGAGCTGGTACCCCGAGGATACACAGATTCAAATTTCCAAGGCGATATGGATAACAACAAGTCTACCTCAAGGTGTGTGTTTACTCTAGGAAGTGGAGCCATAGTTTGGCAGAATGTCAAGCAAAAATGCGTGATATACTCTACCATGGAGGCTGAATACGTTGTTGCATCAGAGGCAGCGAAGGAAGCAGTGTGGCACAAGAACTTCCTTGTGGACTTAGATGTGATTCCTGGTTTGCAGAAGTCTATCACGATATATTGTGATAACAATGGTGTAGTAGCAAACTCGAAGGAACCACGAGCCCATAAGGCGAGTAAACATATACAGATCAAGTACCACCTGATAAGAGACATCGTAAAGAGGAAAGACGTAGTCGTGGCTAAGATAGCATCAGAAGATAACCTTGTAGATTCGTTCACGAAGACATTGAATTCAAAAGTCTTTGAGGCTCACGTGGAGGGCATGCGGATCAGATACTTAGGAGAGCCATGATAGTTTTTCAAGATATATAGCAGCAGAGTGTATATGAGTTGTGTGTAGATGTACACTTAAAGCACAGCTTAAGTATTAGTGGGAGATTGTTGGAGTTGAATACATAAGCTATGCTTGTATTGTACATTTTTCCAGTTAATATATCGATTTATGTTTTGGTTATATATTTTGTTGTGCATGATATGTCCATTTATATTATGTAAGTAGATGATGAGGTGTCTTGTGTGACACAGTAGATCTCATCATTGGTTGAAAGACATAATATATAAATGAGGTTCGTAACCGAGATAGTTTTAAACAAACTGTCAGTTTAGGTTATTATGTGATTCGGATAATTGGTTTGTCTAAACTAATTGAATCATGTAGATATACCCGGGGCGTATTGAACTTGACCATTAGGAATGATTTGACTTGTACTGATTTAATAAACATATCGTTCTTGGTATTTTATCTCTTAATCCCTAGACTCGAGCGGGCATGAGGATTAGACATAGTGTACTTTGATCTGCCAATGGGTGAGGTCAATTCTGGCCAATAGTCTTGGTAGGTTGGGTGCGCGTGTTTAGTTGTTTGGTGTCCTATTGCTTGTCGAAAGGAAACCATGTACCGGTGCGTACGGGGTGATGGCGCTCCCGAGATGAGCTCGTAAGGTTTATTATACTAAACCCGGCCAGTGGACTTTTGTCCGGTATAGTAAAAAGGTCGAGTGGTACTAGTCTCGGAATTAAAGAAGTTAATTAATTTATCAGTAAATTAATATATTAACGAGTACTATATCTTTGATGTTGGGAGATTATGAATATAATTTAATTAAGTTGTTCCGGAAGCAATTCTGGTGTAGAATAGTAGCGCCAAAATTAATCCGTTAGTGGTACGATTAATTTTGTAATGGGTTAATTGAATAGGTAGAATTAATTAATTGATTAATTATTCCCATGGGTTAATTGAGTAATTAACAAAGTGGAATTAATTAATTAATTAAGTCTTAAGTTTCAATTAGAATTAGGAAATCCTAGAGATTAGGAAATCTTGTAGGATTTGGTTTATCCTATCAGATTGGTTACGTAATTGGATTTGGAAACTAATTAATTACCTAAACCCCATTAGGAAGACCAATCCTAAACCAACTTGGGGTCTGTCTTGTAACTCTATATATAGACAAGGGATTAACTATTCAAGATGTACAATTCATAAGTTTTTAAGACAAGAAAACTTAGAGAGAAATTCTAGGGAGAGAAAATTCTCTCTCAAATTTCGGATTTTATTAGTCTTAGGGGCTGTTGATTTTCTTCAAGATTTGGCGGCTTCTGTGTGACTTTCTCTCTCTCTGGGCGGTGCATTAATTGTACGTGCCATGCAGCGATGCTGAAATTTTCTGGAAGGTGGATTGTGGGGATTAGCAGATCAAGTTGCTGGTTAGATTGCTGCCCACATAGTATACAAGCAAAGTCTTGGGCATACAAGAGAATCACCTGAGTGTACGCTTCAAAGGTATTTTTCTGATATTCCACTTTTAATTAGAAATTTTTGATGCGTGATAAATCGAATGAGTGCAAACCCAGATCCTGCGCAATGTTATTTCAAAAGGGTTGGAATAGCGATTGTGCTAGCGTCTAGGCCTGACCAAAGATTTTGATTATAGAATGCATAGCACGAATGTGAGTTTATGGCTAGACCCGGGCAGATAATCTTTCACTCGGTGGGTTGGGTGCGCGTGTTTAGTTAATTGGTGTGCTGCTGCTTGTGAAAAGGAAACCATGTCCCGGTGCATCCGAGGTAATGCTGCTCCCGAGATGAGCTCGTTATGTTTATTATACTAAACTCGGCCGGTGGACTTATGTCCGGTATAGTAAAAGGTCAATTGGTATTAATCTCAGAATTAAAGAAGTTAATGAATTAATTTATAAGTAAATTAATAAATTAACAAGCACTAAATCTTTGATGTGGGGAGATCAAGAATAAATTAATTTAGTTGTTCCGGAAGCAATTTTGGTGTAGGATGGTAGTGCCAAAATTAATCCGTTAGTGGTACGATTAATTTTGTAGTGGGTTAATTGAATAAGTAAAATTAATTATTTAATTAATTATTCCTAAAGGTTAATTAAGTAATTAATAAAGTAGAATTATATTAATTAAGTCCTAAGTTTCAATTAGAATTAGGAAATCCTGGAGATTAAGAAATCTAATTGGATATGGATCATCCTATTAAATTAGTTACCCAATTGAATTTGGAAACTAATTAATTACCTAAACCCATTAGGAAGGCCAATCCTAAATCAACTTGGTGTCTCTCTTGTAACTCTATATATAGATAAGGGATTAGCAATTCTACAGTACACAATTCATAAGTTTTCAAGACAAGAAAACTAGAAAGATAAAATCCTAGAGAGAGAATTGAAATTCAAGCTCTCAAAGTTGGACTTTCTCTCTCCTTGGCCGGCGGCTCGGATTCTTAGGCAGCGGCGGTGCTCGAATTATTTTCCGGCGGCGGCGCTTGGCTTTTAGGCGGCGCGTGAGGTGACTGCTGGTTTCTTCCGGCGAGTTCCTTTGTGTTAGATTGCTGATCGTTAGTTTATTGGCCACACAACGTCCGAGCCTAGTCTTGAGTCATACAAGCGATTGAGTATACGCTTCAAAAGGTGTTTCTAAAATGTGCGCTTTTTATTAGAAATTTTGTTGCATGATATATCGAATAAGTCCAAACCAAGATCCTGCGCAATGTTATTTCAAGCAAGGATAGGAATAGCGATTGTGGTAGAGTCTAAGCCTGGTCAAGAGTTTCGATTCAGGAATGCATAGCACAAAAGTGAATTTTTTACCAGGCCCGAGCAGATAATATTTGAATTTCAAGCAAGGATTGGAATAGCGATTTTGCTAGAGCTTAGGCCTGGTCAAGAGTTCCAATAATGGAATGCATAGCACAAAAGTGAATTTTTGACCGGGCCTGGGAAGATAATCTTTCAATTGGTATCAAAGCTTGGTTTTGGCTTTGTACTTGTTCAATTTGTTACATGGTTTGTTTGTAGGTGGTTTAGAAATCCCGACTATTATGGTTGCATTTTTATGTTTTAATTAAACCTCTGGACATGTCTGGGTTGTTTTTTATAAATGCTTGTAATAGTAAAACCACGTGTTGGAAGCCGTGTAGGATTAGATTAAATCTATAGTAGGATTTTTTCAATATAATTTTTGATTTTATTTTCCTAGAAGCCTTGTAGTAGGAAAATTTTATGTAATCGAAGACGTTATAGACAGTGACTTGATTTCGTGGGTTTTTGGTTTATCATTAATTCTTAGAAAAACCAAGAAAACCCAGAACGAATTGCAAGAAGACCAAAGAACATAGTGGGAGTAGGACAAAAAATTAGGTAGGCGACACCGACGAAGAATTTGCTGGCTGAAGTTGCTGACAAAATGGTAACACGTGTGCGCGCGCAGCTGCGCACGGAAGCACTAGTGTTGCCTCACAATTTTGAGGCGCATGAAGCACTAGCGTAGGCGCTGAGCGCTGGCCCAATGCGCTCAGCCTAGTTCTACGCATGTAGCCTATTTTTCAAGACCCAATCCATCGAGTGACGTGACGGGATAGACCAAAAAGTACCTTGTTAGTGCTCTGATACCAGACTGATGTTAATCCAAGGTACAAATTCACATGAATTGTAGAATCGTCCTCGAATGATCTTTTGAGCAAAACAACTAGCTGAACTCAACACCTTTGAATCACATTATATTGAAAGATGTCTTGAAATCTTCCAAGAAAAAATAACCCAAACCAAAATAGACCAAACAACAATAGGATGAAACCTATCACATTTGAATCATAAAATGGTAGTTTTGAAATTACCATTCCTAATCCCTCTAATTTTCAAACCCAACAACACTAGGATGAACTTAACACCTTTGGATTATGAAATAAATTAGAAAAGAAGTGTAGAGGGCGCCACAACTAAAAGGAAGAGTTGTAGTTGATAAGCCAAGTTAGTTTTGCAAGCATACTTGCAAGACTAAAACTAGCCAGTAAGAAACTAGCAAGAAAGGAAAATTCCTTAAAGTTTATAACATCAAATCTTGAATTCTAATAGTTAACCAAGGCCCCTATTTATATAGTTTCAAGAGGGACCAAGGTTGAAAATTACAAAAGGATTAAAATAGTAATTCTGAACCTTCTAGTCAAGACTAGCATTAACACTTTTCTTTGACCAAGAAAAAGCTCTTTAACTAAGAAAAGGTCTTTGACCATATAAAAAGCTCTTTGACCTAGAAGACTATTGCACTTAATTCTAATATTCTAAATACTAAAAAAAATGAGAAAAAAACTTAAAAATATCATCAAAATGCTGCTGAAATTCGTCCATAAATGAGACCTTCCAACTCCCTCATTTAATGTCATTGACATGGCATGATGTGGGATGAATTGTCTGACATGGGCATGTCGGGGGAAATATTCACTTCTGTTTTGGGATGAATTTCCTAACATGGTCATGTCGGGGGAAATATTCACTTCTATTTTGGGGACGAATTTCTTGATATTGGCTTGTCGGGGGGAAATATTCACTTCTGAAATCTTTACGAAAAAAATACTCCCACACTATTTGGATCAAGATCTAAAACATGCAAAATGTTGTAATTTTTGGCATGAAATAAGGTAGCCTTTGGATCCTCTTTTGGATGGACTTCAAGAATCAAAATGTTCAAGGCTTCTTGCATTATTTTCAAGCAAGTCATATCCCTTCAAGTGGATTTGGTGGAATGATATGTGTAGAATTATTTGGAGTTGAGGGTGGTTCGGCCATGCCTTCGCCATCAATTTTGACAGCTTTAGCATTACTTCCTTGGAACTCATCATCCCCCCTTCCTTGAAAAGGATTTGTCCTCGAATTCATTGGATGTACATCAAAATCAAAAGGAGATAAGTCAGAAATATTAAAAGTAGCACTTATACCATAGTATCGGGGAAGATCAAGCTTGTAAGCATTATCATTGACTCGTGCCAAAAATTGAAATGGCCCATCATCACGGGGGTGTAACTTAGTTCTCATTGAGGCTGGAAACCTCTCTTTCCTCATGTGTACCCAAATCCAATCACCGGGTTCAAACACAATTTTCTTACGACCCTTATTTGCATTCTTTGCATATTGCTCATTTTTCTTCTCAATGTGCAATTTCTTCATGGTTTCAGCTTTCTTCTTGCCATCCAAACTCACTTGATCCTGCAAAGGTAAAGGAGATAAGTCTAAAGGAGTTAGAGGATTGAAACAATAAACCAACTCAAAAGGAGGAAATTTAGTAGAAGTGTGTAGTGTGCGATTGTATAAAAATTCAACAATTGGCAACCACTCCTCCTAACTTTTCAAATTCTTTTTAATTATGGCCCTTAACAAAACACCCAAAGTCCTATTTGTTACTTCCGTTTGGCCATCTGTTTGTGGGTGACTTGTGGTTGAAAACAAAAGTTTTGTTCCCAATTTTTCCCAAGGAGTTTTTCAGAAATAACTCAAAAACTTTACATCCCTATCTGACACAATAGTCCTAGGAACACCATGTAGACGGACAATTTCTTTGAAGAAGAGATCAGCCACATGTTTTACATTGTCGGTTTTCCTACAAACAATAAAGTGAGCTAGTTTGGAGAATCTGTCAACAACAACAAAAATAGAGTCCATGCCTCTTTGAGATCTAGGCAAACCAAGAACAAAGTCCATAGAAATATCAGTCCAAGGAGATTGGGGAACAGGGAGTGGAGTATACAATCCATGGGGAAGAGACTTAAATTTAGCTTTCTTGCAGTCAAGACATGTAGCGCAAATTTTCTCAACATCCTTTTTCATGTTTGGCCAATAAAAGTGTTCATTCAAAATATCTAAAGTTTTTAAAACACCAAAATGTCCCATTAAACCTCCACAATGAGATTCACGAACCAAAAGCTCTCTAAGTGAACAAGAAGGAATACATAATTTGTTTTCTTTAAACAAGAACCATTCACATTGATAAAACTTATTGAAAGCACCCTTTTCAAATGAATTGAATATGTCAGAAAAATCATGATTCTTAGCATACAACTCCTTAATATACTCAAATCCCAAGATTGTAGCATTAACAGTAGTAATCAAGGCATACCTTCGAGAGAGTGCATCAGCCACAATATTCTCTTTACCTTTTTGACTTTACCACATATGGGAAAGTTTCAATGAATGAGATCTATTTTGTATGCCTCTTGTGCAAATTCTTTTTTCATTTGAAATACTTGATGGATTCATGATCGGTGTGAATCACAAATTCTCTTGGCATAAGGTAGTGCTGCCAAGTTTCCAATGCTCTCACCACTGCATAGAGCTCTTTGTCATATGTTAGGCAGTTCAATGTTGCTCTATTCAGCTTCTCACTAAAGTAGGAAATGGAGTGGCCTCCTTGAAGCAACACAGCACCTATTCCAATTCTTGAAGCATCGCATTCAACTTCAAAAGTGTTAAAGAAATTAGGCAAAGCTAAAACAGGAGCATTAGTCAAATCATGCTTCAATTGATCAAGTGTATTTCGTTGAGAATCTCCCCACTCAAACTTAACACTTTTCTTTACCAACTCATTTAGTGGAGCTACCTTTGTTGAGAAATCTTTGACAAATATCCTATAAAAACTTGCAAGTCCATGGAAAGATCTCACCTCAGTCACATTTGTGGAATTTTCCAATCAAGAATTGCTGCCAGCTTTGCTTCAACAACTCTCAAACCATTAGAACTCACAACATAGCCAAGAAAAACAACTTCTTCAAAACAAAAAGTACACTTTTAAATTTGCAAACAAATTTTCTTCATGCAAAGTAGTAAGAACAAGCTTAAGATGTTCAACATGTTCTCCTATGTTCTTACTATAGATCAAGATATCATCAAAATAGACAACTATAAACTTTCCAATGAAACGTATCAAAACATGATTCATTAGCCTCATAAATGTACTAGGGGTATTAGTTAACACAAAAGGCAAAACAAGCCACTCATAAAGACCAAATTTTGTTTTGAAAGCCGTTTTCCATTCATCACCCTCTTTGATTCTTATTTGATGATAACTAGATTTCAAATCAATTTTTTTGAAAACATTTGCACCAAACAATTCATCGAGCATATCGTCTAATCTTTGAATGGGGTGACAATACTTAATGGTGATTTTGTTCATAGCCCTACAATACATGCACCATGTACCATTTTTTTTTTTTTGGAACTAAAATGACTGGAGTAGTGAAAGACGGCAATTTTTTTCCTACAACTAGGTGTACAAGTAGGATGGTACCCATAGTAGTTTTTGTATATAAAACATGTCATTAAATGATGTTTCCCAATTTTCATCTTCTTAAATTGAGGTCATTAATGATGTTTCCCATAGTAGTTTTTATTTTTGTTTTAATTTTTACTATGTGTACAGATTTTTATAGTACACTTAGTTGTACTATATAAGTATTGAGTGAAAGACTATTTGCTCGGGCCCGGTCAAAAATTCACTTTCGTGCTATGCATTCCAGAATCAGAACTCTTGACCAGGCCTAGACTCTAGCACAATCGCTATTTCATTCCTTGCGTGAAATAATATTGCACAGAATCTTGGTATGTACTCATTTGGTTTATAACGCAACAACAATTTCTAATTAAAGCGGAAACATAGAAAGTACCTCTTGAAGTGTGTTACTCAGGTGATCGCTTGTATGACTCAAGACTTTGATTAGCAATCTACACAAAAAGACTCACCCAAAAAATTTTGCAGCTTAACGCCGCTTGAATTGAACCGCCGCATCCCTGAATTTCTCATACCACCATCGCCTGCCAGAATTACACCACCGGCCGCAGCCCGGGACAAATAACAGGCCGAAAATTATTTAAGAGGGAGAGAAAACATTTTTTCTCTCTAAACTTTCTCTCTCTAGTTTTGTTGTCTTGAAAGCTTAAAATTTGTGTATTATGTAATTGCTAATCCCTTGTCTATATATAGAGCTATAAGAGAGACCCCAAGTTGGTTTAGGATTGGTCTTCCTAATGGGGTTAGGTAATTAATTAGTTTCGAAATCCAATTAGGTAACCAATCTAATAGGATAATCCATATCCAATTAGATTTCTTAATCTCCAGGATTTCCTAATTCTAATTGAAACTTAGGACTTAATTAAATAATTCCACTTTATTAATTAGTTAATTAACCCTTAGGAATAATTAATTAATTAATTAATTTTACTTATTCAATTAACCCATTACAAAATTAATCATACCGCTAACGGATTAATTTTAGCACTACCATCCTACACCAGAATTGCTTGTGAAACAACTAAATTAATTTAATCTTAATCTTCCCACATCAAAGATTTAGTGCTCGTTAATTTAATAATTTACTGATAAATTAATTAATTAACTTCTTTAATTCTGAGACTAGTACCACTCGACTTTTTTCCTATACCGGACATAAGTCCACAAGTTGGGTTTAGTATAATAAACATAACGAGCTCATCTCGGGAGCACCATCACCCTGTACGCATTAGTACATGGTTTTCTTTCAAAAAGCAGTAGCACACCAACTAACTAAACACGCACACCCAACCCACCGAGACTGTTGGCCACAAATGACCTCACCCATTGTCAGATCAAAGTACACTATGTCTAATCCTATGCCCGCTCAAGTATAGGGATTAGGAGATAGAATACTAAGAACAAATTGTCTATTAAATCCGTACAAGACAAATCATTCTAAAATAGTCAAGTGTTAGTTTTAAATACAGAAAAGCTATGGCTTGTATCAAAAACTAATATCTACAGTTGACATATCATTTTGTTTCGGTATAAATTTGTTCCTTTATATCATAAAACTAGATAACGGGGTGTGGAAAGACACAGTAGATACCGTTATTGGATAAAGCATTGATATATTAAAAGTATGCTCGTAACCGAGATAGTCTGAACATACTATCGGTATAGGTTATCGTGTGGTTTGGAAATTAGTTTATCTAAACTAGTTTAAATCACACGAATATGCCCTGGGCATATTGAGCACGACCAGTTTGTATAGAATTGACTTATACTGATCGGCGTAGTCAATTCGGTCCTAGTATTCCGTCTCTCAATCCCGAGATTGGGACGGGTATGAGAGTTTGATATCGTATCCTTTGATTTGCCAAAGAGTGCGGTCGATTGAGGCCTATACCTCGATAGGTTGGATATACAGTGTTTAGCTTCTTACGTGCCGTTGCTAGTAAGAGGAATCCACGTACCGGTTCGCTGGGTTGTTGGTGCTCCCGAGATGAGCTCGTAAAGTCTATTATACTAAACCCGCCTGGTGAACTTTATGTTCGGTATAATAAAAGGACGAGTGGTACTAATCTCGGAAACCAAGAAGTCGGTGAATTAATTTGTCAGTAAATTGATAAACCGACGAGCACTAGATCTTTAATGCGGGGAGATAGAATAAAATATAATGGCGCGATGTAAAGTCATTTTTGAGCGGTAGTTCCATAATTGGTCCGTTAGTGGTACGACTAATTATGCATTTGACTAATCGACAAGGTGAATTAATTAATCCTAAAGGTTTAATTAATATTTAATCGACAAAGTGAATTAAGAAATTAATTCTATTTGAATTAATTAATTCTAAGGGTTTGATTAAATTAAATTAACAAAGTGGGTTTAATAAATTAATTCAAATGGGTCGATTGGAGTTGACTAGTCGGGAAAGACTTAGCGGTCAACGAAAGTCAAATTAAAAGGCCTAACTCGAGAGCCCATTAGGTCTCCTTAGAAGCTCCTTATAAATACCCTTGTTTGGCAAGAAAGACAATTAAGAAACTTGGAGGCCAAGTTAAGCCTAGTGAGAGAAAGTTTAGCTTAGAGTGAGAAGTTCGTCTTCCTTGTCGAAACTTCTTCTTGAAGTCAGCTAAGAAAGCTTTCTCCTTCGCGAAAACTCAAGCCCAAGTCCCCGGATTTTCTTGCTGCTGCCCGCCATTGGTGGTTTCTTCTAGCGCCGCTGCAGTTCATCATTTTATAGAGCAGGTCCGGCGATGGGTTCTCAAGCTTGCGCGCTGATCCACTGCTGCAGCGTCGATCTCTGTTAACCCAGGTGATCTGCTGCAGTTGGTGTCCAGATCGCGGTGAGTTTTGGGTGGCCGATCGAAGGAGTTTGCTCAGGTTTTAGGCGGCAATCAGTTCTGGCTGGCGGCAGCTTTGGGACTGGACTGGGCAGAATTTATTTCAGCAGATTTTGAGTTTTCTTGCGAAGCAAGTTTCTTGGGTTTTTATATTTTGCCGTGGGTAACTCCGTAGATAATAGCCCTCACTATTTCGGAGTTGGATCGGTAATCGCAACACAGATTGGATTTTTTCTTTAGGCAAGGGACTTCGCTACAAAAGGTAGAATCTTTAAATTCTGATTTTATTAAAGATCGAATCTTTTGTGTCCCGTTTAATAAATTAAATGAGTATAAGCTAAGATCCATTCATGGGTAAACTAATTTGAGCCTGAGCTTGGTCAAAAGCTTCCGATTCTGGAATGCATTGCACGAAAGCGAGGTTTTCGATTTAGCCCGGGCTTGTTCAGTTTTTCTTCAAATTGGTATTTTAGCATTGGTTTCGGTCTTATACTTGTTTGATTTATTACACGGCTTTATTTTGGCATTATTATTTTTGTCGAAATGCTTAAACAGGTGGTTATTGGTTTCCCGCCTATTATGGTAGAAATTTAATTTTCATTCATAAACCCCGGGATATGTCCGGGCTCGTATTGTTTTTGAATGGAAATGTTTGTAATAGTAATAACCACGAGCTGGAAGCCGTGTAGGATCGGAAAAATCTTGTAGTAGGATTTGATCTAATCATGTCGTTTTTAAATTCCTAGAAAACGCCTTTGTATATAGGAATTTATGTACTATGACGAAGACGTTATTATGGGTAACTTATATTCGCGGGTTTTGGTTTAATCGTAATTTTGGGTGATTCCTAATTACGTAAAAAACTGAGAAAACCCGGGCGAATCAAGAGAAATCCAAATAACGAGTGGGAGCGACATGACGGGACGTGTCACCGAGGCTTCAAGGAATCAACGATAGAGAAGGCCATAATAGTCGGGAAATTTTATTTGTTTAATTTCCCGTATTTATGTCTTTTCGTTGATTGTGTGATTTTCGTTTTATTTTGCATAAACTAAAACCAAACCAAAATGTTTTTAAAAGGTAATGTGCAATCAACTAAGGTAGATTATTCGCATATTAAAACTCCAACGGTTTTATGGGTGCGAATATCCATACTTAAGATATTACATGTTAAAACGTAAAAATCCTCACACTTAAAAATCTAAGTGAGAGCGGGTTGGTAAATATCCCCATGGCCTTCATTACGGGTTCATTGGTGATGTGGTCAAACTTGTGTGCTGGCTTAGACCTTCCTCCCTATCGGATGAGTTTTCAACCACGGATATCACCGGAATGAATTTTTAAAGGGATGACTATGGTGAGTTTAATTGGAGAAAGTTGCAACACCGTCCCCATCCGAGGCGCATTAGTATCCTAAGTAACAAACTTAGAAGTCATGTAATGGCATACACTTAGTGTACCGTTTTTAGTATCCCTCCCATCGAGGTTATGCTATTTTCGGGTATGGCTAAAATTATCGACTATTAATTTCATTGATCATAAGATCATTGGTAAGATAATGAAATTAATGAACTTCAGTTCTTCTCGAATGAATGTGGGTTAGCGTAGACGTTCACCCATCGTGACATGCGTTAATCCCGGTGTGAGAGATGTCGGTAGAAGATTATATTGGTTTTTGGAGGATTTTCAATATTTTCGAAAAAGTATACTGAAACTTGAATTGTTTATTTTTCAGTTGATATGTCGTTCAACTGGCTAGCTATCATTTTGAACCAAAACAAACTCACCGGTCCAAAATATATTGACTGGAAACGTAACTTGGACATTTTTCTTACCGCTAAGAGTTACAAGTACGTGCTTACTGAGGAGTGTCCCCCTAAGCCCAGAGATGATGCCACCCATGAGCAGCGAGAGCCATATACGAGGTGGCAGAAGGCTAATGAGATGACCAGGTGCTACATATTGGCTTCTATGTCAAGTGTATTGCAGCACCAGCATCAGTAGATGACCTCAGCCTACGATATGATGCTCAACCTCAGGGAGATGTTTTGACATCAGGGCAGGGCTGCCAAGCAGTCAGCTATGAGGAAACTCATGAATGCTAAGATGGCTGAGGGCATTTCAGTGAGAGATCACGTGCTGGAAATGATTGGTTGCATCAATGAGATCAAGGTATTGGGAGGTGACATTTATGGGGATACCCAGGTCGATATCATTCTCCAGAGCTTGCCTCCCAGTTTTGAGCAGTTTCGGTTGAACTATAATATGAGAAATCTCTCATATTCACTTTCCGAGCTCATGACTGCATTGGTGTCTGCTGAGAGCCTATTCGCAGAGAAGAAGCAAGCCTTGTCTACTGTTGGTCCCTCACGTTCCTCTGCTGGGCCTAAAGCCAGGAAGCAAAAGAATAAGAGAGGCTAGAAAGCAGGAGCTAATCATGGACCCAAGGCAGGTATTGCCAAGAAGCAGAAGGCGAAAGACAAATGCTTTAGATGTGGCAAAGCGGGACATTGGAAGAAGGACTGCCCAAAGCCTCGAGGTATGTGTAAATTTTCCCTAGTCACTGAGACGTGTTTAGCGGCGATTCCCACAGATACTTGGTGTGTGGATTCAGGAGCCACTGATCATATTTGTAATTCTTTACAGGGGTTCCAAGTGACCCGGCTGCTTAGAGAGGGAGAGTTGCAGGTCTACCTTGGGGATACTACCAGAGTTTCTGTTCCTGCAGTGGGAGTTATTTGTCTTTATTTTTCAGACTCTACTTTATTGTTGAGAGATTGTCTTTATGTTACCAGTTTTCGCAAGAACTTACTTTCAGTTTCTAAACTTGTTTTGGATGGTTATAAGTGTGTTTTTCTGATAGATCTATATTTATTAGAAAAGGACAGAAACTTATATGTTCCGGTACATTGGTTGACAATTTGTTTTTAATTAAGACATACTCCCCAGTAATGCAAAACACAGAAACTAGTAGCTCATCACCGAATCATAATAAGAGAAAAGAGTCTTCCCCTTTGAATCAGACTTATCTTTGGCACCTGAGACTAGGTCACATCAACCTTAGTAGGATTCAAAGGTTGGTCAAGAGTGGGTCTTTGGACTTACTAGATATTGACAGCTATTCGACCTGTGAGTCCTGCTTGGAGGGTAAAATGAGCAAGAGGCCTTTTAAGGCAAAGGGGTATAGGGCCAAGGAGGTTTTAGAGCTGATTCATTCTGACGTGTGTGGGCCTATGTCAGTTCAGGCTAGAGGTCGTTATGAGTATTTCGTGACTTTCACGGATGATTACTCTAGATATGGATACATATACCTGATGTGCCACAAGTCTGAATGCTTTGGCAAGTTCAGAGAATTCAAGGCTGAGGTGGAGAACCATCTGGGTAAGAGTATCAAGGCCCTGCAATCTGATCGCGATGGCGAATACCTCTCTAGTGAATTTAGATCCTATTTGTCAGAGGAGGGTATTCATACCCAGTTGTCTGCAGCTGGTACACCCCAGCAGAATGGTGTAGTAGAGAGGAGGAACAGGACTCTTATGGAGATGGTTAGATCGATGATGAGTTACAGTGAGTTGCCTATCTCGTTTTGGGGTTATGCCTTGGAGACAACATGTTTTATCCTCAACCTTGTGCCATTTAAGTCTGTGCCTTCGACCCCATCAGAGTTGTGGAATGGGCGAAAGCCTAGTCTGAGACATCTCAGAATATGGGGTTGTCCAGCACATGTGCTCGAGGCAGATGCAGGCAAGTTAGAGGCGAGATCCATAGCTATGCTGTTTATAGGCTACTCCAAAGGAACGAGAGGTGGTTTATTTTATAGTCCTCTGGATCAGAAGGTGGTGATCAGCACCAATGCCAGATTTCTTGAGGAGGACTATATTTTCAATCACAAGTTAAGTAGCAAGGTAGTATTGGAAGAGCTTAGAAGTCAGTTCATTATTCCAGATGCACAAGTACAGGAAGACACACCACAAGAGACTGCACACACTATCACAGATGATGCTCTTGCAAAGGCTGCGCCTCGTAGTAGTGGGAGGGTTGTGAGATAGCCTGAGACGTACATGGGTTTCGGTGAGTCTTCTGACTTTATCCCTGGTGCTCATGAACCAGACCCAGTTAACTACAATGAGGCTCTCCAGGATAAAGATGCAGATTCTTGGCAGAGAGCAATGATTGCCGAGATGGGTTCTATGGACTCAAATCAAGTCTGGGAGCTGGTAGACCTTCCTGATAGGTTTAGGCCTATTAGGTGCAAATGGGTTTACAAGTGAAAAAGAGGATCTGACGGGAGGGTTGAGACCTTCAAGCCTAGGCTTGTGCCGAAGGGATATACTCAGAAAGAAGGGATCGATTGTGAGGAGACTTTTTCCCCAGTGGCTATGCTTAAGTCAATCCGGATTCTCTTGGCCATAGCTGCTCATATGGACTATGAGATTTGGCAGATGGACGTAAAGACAGCTTTCCTTAATGGAAATCTTGAGGTGACCATCTTTATGCAGCAATCAGAGGGCTTCATTGTTAAGGGCCAAGAGCACAAGGTATGCAGGCTTAGGAGGTCCATTTATGGACTTAAGCAAGCATCCAGATTTTGGAACATCTGTTTTGATGAGGTTATCCAGTCCTATGGATTCACTCAGTGTCCGGATGAGCAGTGTGTTTATCGCAGGCGTGATGGTGATACGGTGGTGTTCCTCGTACTTTACGTAGATGACATCCTTCTTATTGGCAACAGTAAGAAGTGTTGTCGGACGTGAAGGCATGGCTGTCCAGGCAATTCAATATGAAGGATTTGGGAGAGGCTGGACATATTCTTGGGATTAAGATTATTCGAGATCGTAGGAGACGTTCTCTGACTCTCTCTCAGGCATCCTACATAGACACGATTCTGGCCCGTTTTAACATGCAGAACTCCAATAAGGGTTCACTACCTTTTAGGCATGGAGTGCATTTGTCTAAGAAGCAGTGTCCTAAGACTGCTGAGGAGATAGATGCCATGAAGGCGGTACCCTATGCTTCTGCAGTGGGTAGCCTCATGTATGTTATGTTGTGTATGAGGCCTGGTATTTGCTTTGCCGTTGGCATGGTTAGCAGATATCAGATTAACCCTGGGAAGGCTCACTGGGAGGCAGTAAAATGCATTCTCCATTACTTGCGCAGGACGAGAGATAATGTCCTAGTTTATAGAGCGTAGGAGCTTGTACCATTGGGTTACACAGATTCGGACTTTCAATGTGATTTGGACCAGAGTAAGTCTACCTCTAGGTTTCTGTTTACTCTAGGGGGTGGAGCCATAGTATGGAGGAGTGTCAAGCAGAAATGCGTGGCGGACTCCACCATGGAGGCTGAGTACGTTGCTGTTGGAACTAGGCATGCATAATTTCCTAAATTATGCTACGGAATAGCCTAAAATTCTATGGAATCGGGTCTTACCCTTGAAGCGTAATCGGTTGTGCAGACGTCTGGCTCCTCTGAGAAGATAGCGTTCACCAACAATTCACGTGAATTGTCTCTACGATCTTGCACTGGAGTCTCTCAGAAACGGTGCTAGCCCAAAAGTGCCTATCAAAGAGAAAACAATTTTCTCTGGAAGAATTTATGGAAGAAGCTATTCTTCAAAAGTCAGAGAGAAAGTCTCTTTTAAAATTTTCCTTCAAAACGTGTTTTTTTAAAAAAACTGAAATCTGTTAAACTCACTCAACTGACTACCAGAAGTATCTGTAAATAATTAATTATTAATAATAATTAATTATTTACTGAGTTGGGTTTAACCAACACCATGGATCAACCCATTGATCCATGGATCAGGCTGATTGGTCAAGAATCTCAATTCACAATTAGGTCCCTTGATTTGTCAGCCCAATTCAATTCTTCATAGGTAATTAATTAACTCTTAATTAATACCATAATACTCTTCAATAATATTTAATTAAACTATTTAATTAAATATTATCAATTTAAGTATAACTCTTATACTTAAAACAGGCAATTTAATTAATTCTGAATCATCAAACTCACTTATGTGCGATCCTGTAGACCCATTCCAAATTGACAATGAATAAATTAATCTCATTAATTAATCCATAAATCATTAGTGGTCTCTAGCAAGATATAATGACTACACAATTCAGAACGGAGGGTCGAATGGTGATTCAACACAACCTTCCGAGTATACTACGTAATGCCCTCTACATGATATCCAGTTTAGCATAAGGCATGGAACCAATCATCCTTATATAGCTAAACGTTTTACTTGATCTCTTAGTGACACTGAACTTAATCAAGCAAATGATAACCCTTATCATTTCTTGGGCATGACCATGCACTTCTCATTTCACTATCAAGCGGCCAAGATATCATCTCTCATTTAAGAGAGACTTGTAGTCCCATCACTTCACCTACATACCTTAGCGTGACTCATAGCGTACCCAATCATACCCGTACTTGGCAACCTGTTACGGTCCCGTTAGGCATATGTCAAAGCACACTCTAATTCACCTAAGCCTATGCAGTGATTTCTGGTCTAAGGATCCTCGTACGAGTACTACTCAAAAGAATCACTCATGATCTAAAAGTCCATGGAGTGTTTCTTTTTGGCGGATCAATTTCATAAAATTCAATATGCACAAGAATATAATTTCATGAAATTAACTCATCAGATAAATAATCAATCAAACGACAAATGTCTTATTTACATAAATAACCCTCAAAGTTTATTTATATAAATAGCCCTCAAAAGGGCACATACACCAACAATCTCCCACTTGCCCGTTGAAGGGCTATGTCCTAAACTGTTTAAGACCAAGCTCTATTACATGTCTATCAAACTTTGACTGCGGTAGAGCTTTTGTGAGAGGATCTGCTACATTGTCGTCTGACCCTATTTTGCACACTTTCACATCTCCTCGATCAATGATCTCTTGGATGAGGTGAAACCTTGTGAGTATATGTTTGGTTTTCTGGTGTGACCGAGGCTCCTTAGCTTGTGCGATAGCCCCGTTATTGTCACAGAAAAGTTCTATCGGATCTTGGATACTCGGTATCACTCCGATGTCTAACACGAACTTTCTCAACCAAACAGCTTCCTTTGCAGCATCTGATGCAGCAATGTACTCAGACTCTGTTGTAGAATCGGTTGTTGTATCTTGCTTTGAGCTTTTCCAACTTATTGCACCGCCATTCAGACTAAACACGTAGCCTGATTGTGACTTCATGTCATCTTGATCTGTTTGGAAAGCAGCATCAGCGTAACCTTGTACAATGAGCTGTTATTGTCCTCCATACACTAGCATTAATCCTTTAGTTCTTCGTAAGTACTTTAGGATTGCTTTGACTGCAGTCCAATGATTTGTTCCTGGATCTTGTTGGTATCTGCTAGTCATTCTCAGTGCATGTGTGACATCCAGGCGGGTACATAACATGGCATACATGATAGATCCTATTGCCGAAGCATATGGTACTCTACTCATTGTATCCCTCTCCTCTTTTGTTGAAGGACCTTGGTTCTTCTTCAAGAGAATGCCATGTCTAAATGGTACCTTACCATTTTTGGAGTTAGACATATTGAATCTTTTCAATATCTTGTCTATGTACCCTTCTTGACTTAGTCCCAGAAGCCTTTTTGACCTATCTCAATAGATCTTGATACCTAGTATCATTTCGGCTTCTCCTAAGTCTTTCATAGAAAATACAGTCCCCAACCATTGTTTGATGTCTTTCATCATGGGAATATCATTTCCTATGAGTAGGATGTCGTCCACATATAGGACAAGGAAAACTATCTTGCTCCCACTAACACAAGGCTCATCTTCGTTCTTTATGAAGCCGTAACCTTTTACTGCCTCGTCAAAACGAAGATTCCAACCCCGAGATGCTTGCTTTAGTCCGTAGATGGACCTCTGAAGCTTGCATACACGATTTGGATGCTCTTGATCGATGTATCCCTCGGGTTGTTTCATATAAACATCCTCGAGTAGGTTTCCATTCAGAAAAGCCGTCTTAACATCCATCTGTCATATCTCATAGTCATAATATACAGCTATGGCGAGCATAGTCCGAATAGACTCGAGCATCACGACAGGGGAGAAGGTTTCATCATAGTCTATACCATGAGTCTGTCTGAAACCTTTAGCCACTAGTCGTGCCTTGAAGATCCCGCCAGGTTTTAACTTAAAAATCCACTTACAATCGATAACCTTTGCCTGAACAGGAGGGTCAATCAAAGTCCACACTTTATTGTCCCTCATGGATTGAATTTCAGATTCCATGGCTTGTAGCCATTTATCTGAATCTGGACTTTCTAAAACCTGTTTGTAGTTCACGGGCTCATTATAGTCCACCAAGATCAAATCTTGATCGTCAGTCACGAGAAATCCGTATCTCTCGGGTTGATGACGAGATCTACCAGATCTTCTAGGTTCTTGTGTTGTTGACTCAAGTTGCTCATCTTCATGAGTTTCCATGTCAACTTTCATCTGAGTTTCTGTAGATCGTTCTACATTCTCTTGTGGTTCTTGAACTTCTCCGAGTTCTATTCTACTCCCACTGTCTTTCTTGTACAGAAATTCTTTCTCTAAGAAAGTAGCTCCTCGAGCAACGAACACTTTGTTGTCAGTTGGGTTGTAGAATTGATATCCTTTGGTTTCCTTAGGATATCCCACAAATAGGCATTTGTCAGTTTTAGGTTCAAGCTTATCACTTTGTAAACGTTTAACATGAGCTTGACAACCCCAAACTCGTAGATAGGACATATAGGGCTTCCGACCCATCCATATCTCATATGGAGTCTTATCTACTGCCTTAGATGGAATACGGTTTAATAAGTAGGCAGCAGAAAGGAGAGCATAACCCCAAAAGGATGTAGGGAGAGTCGCTTGGCCCATCATTGATCGAACCATATCTAATAGGGTACGATTCCTCCTTTCAGATACACCATTCCATTGAGGTGTTCCCGGTGGAGTCAGCTGTGAAACAATTCCACACTGTTTTAGATAGCCATCGAACTCATCACTAAGGTATTCACCTCCCCGATCGGAGCGAATAGCCTTAATCCTTCTATCAAACTGATTCTCTACTTCATTTTTAAACTCTTTGAACTTTTCAAAAGTTTCACTTTTATACCTCATTAAGTAGACATACCCATATCTACTATAGTCATCAGTAAAAGTCACGAAGTATTCAAATCCACCTCTGGCTTGTGTGATCATTGGTCCACATACATCCGTATGTATTAGATCCAATAGCCCACTTGTTCTTTCCCCTTTCTTGTTGAAAGGACTCTTTGTCATTTTGCCTTGCAAGCAGGGTTCACATGTATCATAAGATTCAAAATAAAATGACCCTAGCACTCCATCCTTGTGAAGTCTTTGAACTCGCTTTTCATTTGCATGGCCTAATCGACAATGCCAAAGGTATGTTGGACTTAAATCATTTTTAGTTGATTTAGTTTTCTTTTCTATGTTATAGAATGGTTTTTCTTGGGTCAAATCCAAGACATACAGACCGTTACACATATTTGCAACTCCGTATAAAATATCATTTCGATATAAAGATAACGAATTATTCTCTATAATAAATCGAAATCCTTTATTATCCAAACTCGAAACTGAAATAATATTTCTGCTCAAAGCAGGTACATAATAACAATTTTCAAGTTCAATATTTAAACCAGAAGGTAATGACAGAGTATAATATCCAACTTCAACAGCAGCAACTCTTGCCCCGTTTCCCACTCGGAGATCCACTTCACCTTTCTTTGTCATCCTTCTATTTCTAAGTCCCTGCACATTAGTACAAATGTGAACCCCACAACCAATATCTAAAGATACCTGAAGCTGAAGGATTACTTTCGAGAAACTTCTTGCAGTCTCTCTTCCAATGACCCTTCTGTTTGCAGAAGAGACATGTATCATCCTTTTTGGATCTTGTTTTAGCAGATGGAGGAGCTTGTGGTTGGGGAGCAGTCTTACTGCGAGCTTTCTTGTTCTGCCCAACTTTGGCCTTGCCTTTAAACTTCCTCTTCCCTTTACCTTTTTCCACTACTAACACTGGTGTTGCCTTCCGAAGGGTCTGCTCAGTGTTCTTCAACATGCCATGGAGCTCAGGAATGCTCCTATCCATGTTGTGCATATTGTAGTTCACCACAAAATCATTGTATTCATCAGACAACGATGCCAAGATGATATTAATGGCCAATTCCCTAGGAAGAGGTGCATTCAATCGCTCTTGGTATCAATGTACCATTTCATCTTGATCAAATGTGTGCTTACTGACGAACCCTTCGCCATTTTGCACGAAATTAAAGCTTTTATCGTAACGAACCTTTCGTTACGGGCTTGTTCACGGAACATCTCCGTCAGTTACTCGTAAATCCGAAACGCTTCTGAATTCATGAACTGCTTTCGAAGCTCGCCCGTCATCGACGCGAGCATCAAGCAAGTCACATCATCGGAGTCGCTTTTCAGCTTCTCCCAGGCTCGTTGAATAGTTGCCGAAGCATTTTATGGTGGTTCAGGTAAAGCGGTCTCCAAGACTTGTAGCTTCCTTTCTTGCTTGAGAACTATTCTCAAGTTTCTTTCCCAATCTAAGAAGTTTGGTCCAACCAATTTATCTTTATCCAATATACTTCTTAGAGTGAAATTTGAGATAACATTTGTGCTAGATGATGCCATCTCTACAATGAATAAATGCAAAATATTAGAATGAGTTTTAAAATTAATTTTCCACAATAGCCAAAATTGAAATCCCTAACAATTTTGTGTTGGTGCTAGATTGTGGGCCGAAAATCCACAAAGAGTCAACCCCAGTCTTGCTTTGGCAAGTATCGTAGGGATCGGGCTCTTCTGGTAGGCAACGTTCAAATCACATTCCATGTAATTTAACGCTTTCCAATTGCATACCATGCAACTTTTCGGTGATAGGATGAACATTCCAAATGTTTGACACCATCCCATCTTTGCAAAATTAATCTCTAGTCAACTTATCGGGTAATTTTCCCAAGTTAAACCATCCCTCAAGACATCACATCAATAGACACCCACACAGTTTTTCCATAACAAATGGTAGTGATAAAGTTGAGCATCTAATACCCAAACAGTTTTTGCACTCACTAATGGTAGTGATAAAGTTGGGAACTATTATGTAACAACCCGCCGCACGAAGAGAACCTGAGGCCCTTGGGCTCTCCAAGTCCACCAGACATTCGACGCTCAAACGGGCCCTCAAGTATGGAAGCAAAATCTTGGATTTTTGGGATTTAAGTTTGATCGGCTTAACATGCATTGTCGTTTTCATTCATTCACAAAACATAAAATTGCGGAAATGCAATGAATTGGGCTCTAGTCTATTACAGATCCTTTTAAGGAAAACAAACTTCTTTTGGGCCTCCATTTTGGGCTTCCGTTCCTGGGCTCCACCATGGACTCCTTCGGAACCTCCTTTTTGGGCCTAACTATTACATAATTATTTAATAGGCACGCAGGCCCAATTTTAAAATGGCTCGCAGGCCCAAAAATTTAAATAATAAATTTTAAGCCCAATTCATGCATAGAAAAACACACAAATGCATATGCTTCATACAAGCCGGTTTTAATTTAAGCCGATTAATTTTAAGGATTGTGTAACTATTACAGAATTAAAATTGATCGTGTCATGATCAATTTTAATCAATCCTTCTGTTCATTTTACATTTATCCAAAATGATGCATGAACATGCTTACATAATTATGATGCTTCAAATAAAATTTAAACAATTTAAATTTAAGCATCATAAGTAAAACAAAATAAATAAATAACAATTAATCTAATTAATTAATTATTTATTTATCTTTTCTAATTATCCTAATCTAATTAAGATAATGTTTCGAATTTAAATTTAAACAATTCTAATTATCCTAATCTAATTAAGATAATTTATTTCAAAATTTTAAATTTAAACTTATAGGATAAAATTCTAAATTAATCCTATCTTTATCTAATAAGATTATTTAATTAAAATCTTATTAAATAAAATTCAGAAAATTTTTAAAATTTTAATTTTCTGAAACTCTTGGGGTCATTTCGTAAATAACCAAAATTTCTGGGCTTATGGTTTAAGGGAAACAAAACTGCTGGGGCTGGTTTGTAATTTTAAAACATTTAAATTTTGGCAGCTAGGGTTTTGGGCTTGTGGCGGGGGCATTTCCGTCATTTCAGCCAATTAGGGCTTCAGCCAACCCGCCGCAACCCGTTTCTTCTTTCCCGGGGAAAACCAGCCATCTCCGATCATCTTCTTCGGCAAAAAAAAAAAAAAAAAAAAAAATTCCCGGCGAAGATGAAGCACCAAAACAGAAGTGGCTCAAGCCGGCAGCCATTTCAAGGGAGACCCGAGGGAACCCAGTCCCAATTTATCGACAAAAATCAAGAAACGGAGAAAAACATTTTGGTGCCCGGTTTTCCGATGAATGAATCCGGGAAACTTAAACCAAAATCCAAGACCATCCCGGCGTTCCTTGTCTTCCCGGTTAGAAACCCCAGCAATCATTTCGATGTTAAAACCAAGGCAACCCCGAAAATGATTTTCAGGCGGCCCCGTTTTTCCAGCGACAACTTTTCAAAACAAAACCCGGAAAATTAAAACACGTTTTGAACCCAGATTTTAGACAAGGAAATAAAACAATAATTCAGCCCAGCATGAAATTTAAACCAAAGCATCCCAAACACGTTGTTTCCGATCAAGTTCTAAACATCCCAGATCACAACAACCAAAATCCACCAAAACAAAGTTTTCAAAATTCATTCTGGTGAGAAAAAACAACAAAACCCAGTTTCCGGCTAGAGAATTAAGAAACCCCGTTTTAAAACCAAAACCCAGATTTTCGATGACCCCAAATGCAAATCGGGTTTTCATTTTGGCAAAATATTGGTTTTCCGGTGAGATGGCAAAACCAAAACTTGATTTCAATAAAATTCCTTTCCCCTGTGGGTCGGTTTTCGGCGACTCGGCCTCGACAAAAACAGAACAAAATCGGTTTTTCAGGCCAAAAATCAGCTAAAGGAAAAACCAATTTTGAAGAACCCAGCCTTTGTTTCTTCCCGATTCTAAATTCCTTTTGTTTCAACTAAAACCATTTTTAATTAAAACAAAAATTAACCTCGCTCTGATACCACTGTTGGAACTAGGCATGCATAATTTCCTAAATTATGCTACGGAATAGCCGAAAATTCTATGGAATTGGGTCTTACCCTTGAAGCGTAATCGGTTGTGCAGACGCCTGGCTCCTCTGAGAAGATAGCGTTCACCAACAATTCACGTGAATTGTCTCTACGATCTTGTACTGGAGTCTCTCATAACCGGTGCTAGCCCAAAAGTGCCTATCAAAGAGAAAACAATTTTCTCTGGAAGAATTTCTGGAAGAAGCTATTCTTCAAAATTCAGAGAGAAAGTCTCTTTTAAAATTTTCCTTCAAAACGTGTTTTTTTTAAAAAACAGAAATCTGTTAAACTCACTCAACTGACTACCAGATACTTCTCTTAGAAGTATATGTAAATAATTAATTATTAATAATAATTAATTATTTATTGAGTTGGGTTTAACCAACACCATGGATCAACCCATTGATCCATGGATCAGGCTGATGGGTCAAGAACCTCAATTCACAATTAGGTCCCTTGATTTGTCAGCCCAATTCAATTCTTCCTAGGTAATTAATTAACTCTTAATTAATACCATAATACTCTTCAATAATATTTAATTAAACTATTTAATTAAATATTATCAATTTAAGTATAACTCTTATACTTAAAACAGGCAATTTAATTAATTCTGAATCATCAAACTCACTTATGTGCGATCCTGTAGGCCCATTCCAAATTGACAATGAATAAATTAATCTCATTAATTAATCCATAAATCATTAGTGGTCTCTAGCAAGACATAATACTACACAATTCAGAACGGAGGGTAGAATGGTGATTCAACACAACCTTCCGAGTATACTACGTAATGCCCTCTACATGATATCCAGTTTAGCATAAGGCATGGAACCAATCATCCTTATATAGCTAAACGTTTTACTTGATCTCTTAGTGACACTGAACTTAATCAAGCAAATGATAACCCTTATTATTTCTTGGGCACGGCCATGCACTTCTCAGTTCACTATCAAGCAGCCAAGATATCATCTCTCATTTAAGAGAGACTTGTAGTCCCATCACTTCACCTACATACCTTAGCGTGACTCATAGTGTACCCAATCATACCCATACTTGGCAACCTGTTACGGTCCCGTTAGGCATATGTCAAAGCACACTCTAATTCACCTAAGCCTATGCAGTGATTTCTGGTCTGAGGATCCTCGTACGAGTACTACTCAAATGAATCACTCATGATCTAAAAGTCCATGGAGTGTTTCTTTTTGGCGGATCGATTTCATAAAATTCAATATGCACAAGAATATAATTTTATGAAATTAACTCATCAGATAAATAATCAATCAAACGATAAATGTCTTATTTACATAAATAACCCTCAAAGTTTATTTATATAAATAGCCCTCAAAAGGGCACATACACCAACCGTTGTCGCTTCAGAGGCAACGAAAGAGGCTGTATGGCTCAGGAGCTTCCTGATGGACTTAGATGTGGTTCCTGAGTTGCCTAGGTCTATCACAGTTTATGGTGATAACAATGTTGCAGTTGCTAACTCAAGGGAACCACTAGCCCAGAAGGCGAGTAAACACATAGAGCGCAAGTACCACCTGATACGAGAGATCGTAAAGAGGGGAGACGTGATCGTGGCCAATATAGCATCAGATGACAACCTTGCAGATCCTTTCACCAAGCCATTGACCCCAAAGGTCTTTGAGAGACATGTGGAGGGCATAGGAGTCAGATTCTTGAGGGAGCCTTGTGAGTGAGCTTAAAGGTGTTCTGGAGATTTCATTATGACAGCAGTGTAATAGCGGGTTGGACAGTTTTTGTACTTCTTAGCAGCTTTGAGTATTAGTGGGAGATTGTTAGTTTTGAATACAGAAAAGCTATGGCTTGTATCAAAAACTAATATCCACAGTTGACATATTATTTTGTTTCGGTATAAATTTGTTCCTTTATATTATAGAACTAGATAACAGGGTGTGAAAAGACACAGTAGATACCATTATTGGTTAAAGTATTGATATATTAAAACTATGCTCGTAACTGAGATAGTCTGAACATACTATCGGTATAGGTTATCGTGTGGTTTGGAAATTAGTTTATCTAAACTAGTTTAAATCACACGGATGAGCACGACCAGTTTGGATAGAATTGACTTATACTGATCGGCGTAGTCAATTCGGTCCTAGTATTCCGTCTCTCAATCTCGAGATTGGGACGGGCATGAGAGTTGGATATCGTATACTTTGATTTGCCAAAGAGTGTGGTCGATTGAGGCATATACTTTGGTAGGTTGGGTATGCGGTGTTTAGCTTCTTACGTGCCATTACTAGTCGAAGGAATCCATGTACTTGTTCGCCGGGTTTATGGTGCTCCAGAGATGAGCTCGTAAAGTCCATTATACTAAACCCGCCTGGTGAACTTTATGTTCGGTATAATAAAAGGACGAGTGGTACTAATCTCGGAAACCAAGAAGTCGGTGAATTAATTTGTCAGTAAATTGATAAACCGATGAGCACTAGATCTTTAATGTGGGGAGATAGAATAAAATATAATAGCGCGATGTAAAGTCATTTTCGAGTGGTAGTTCTATAATTGGTCCGTTAGTGGTACGACTAGTTATGGATTTGACTAATCGACAAGGTGAATTAATTAATCCTAAAGGTTTAATTAATATTTAATCGACAAAGTGAATTAAGAAATTAATTCTATTTGAATTAATTAATTCTAAGGGTTCGATTAATTAAATTAACAATGTGAGTTTAATAAATTAATTCAAATGGGTCGATTGGAGTTGACTAGTCGGGAAAGACTTAGCGGTCAACGAAAGTCAAATTAAAAGGCCTAACTCGAGAGCCCATTAGGTCTCCCTAGAAGCTCCTTATAAATATCCTTGTTTGGTAAGAAAGACAATTAAGAAACTTGGAGGCCAAGTTAAGCCTAGTGAGAGAAAGTTTAGCTTAGAGTGAGAAGTTCATCTTCCTTGTCGAAACTTCTTCTCGAAGTCCGCTAAGAAACCTTTCTCCTTCGCGAAAACTCAAGCCCAAGTCCCCGAAGTTTCTTGCTGTTGCCCGCCGCTGGTGGTTTCTTCTAGCACCGTTGCAGTTCATCATTTTATAGCGCAGGTCCGACGATGGGTTCTCAAGCTCGTGCGCTGATCCACTGCTGCAGCGTCGATCTCTATTAACCCAGTTGATCAGCTGTAGTTGGTGTCCAGATCGCGGTGAGTTTTGGGTGGTCGATCGAAGGATTTTGCTCAGTTTTTTTGCGGCAATCAGTTCTGGCCGGCGGCAGCTTTGGGACTGGACTGGGCAGAATTTATTTCAGCAGTTTTTTGGGTTTTCTTGCGAAGCAAGTTTCTTGGGTTTTTATATTTTGCGGTGGGTAACTCCGTAGATAATAGCCCACACTATTTCGAAGTTGGATCGGAGTCATTCTTCGGATTTCTCGTGGTAATCGCAACAAAGATTGGATTTTTTCTTTAGGCAAGGGACTTCGCTACAAAAGGTAGAATCTTTATATTCCGCTTTTATTACAGATCGAATCTTTTGTGTCCCGATTTATAAATTAAATGAGTATAAGCTAAGATCCATTCAGGGGTAAACTAATTTGAGCCTGAGCTTGGTCGAAAGCTTCCGATTCTAGAATACATTGCACGAAAGTGAGGTTTTCGATTTAGCCCGGGCTTGTTCAGTTTTCCTTCAAATTGGTATTTTAGCATGGCTGTCCAGGCAATTCAATATGAAGGATTTTGGAGAGGCTGGATATATTCTTAGGATTAAGATTATTCGAGATCGTAGGAGATGTTCTCTGACTCTCTCTCAGGCATCCTACATAGACACGATTCTGGCCCGTTTTAACATGCAGAACTCCAATAAGGGTTCACTACCTTTTAGGCATGGAGTGCATTTGTCTAAGGAGCAGTGTCCTAAGACTGCTGAGGAGATAGATGCCATGAAGGCGGTACCCTATGCTTCTGCAGTGGGTAGCCTCATGTATGTTATGTTGTGTACGAGGCTTGATATTTGCTTTGCCGTTGGCATAGTTAGCAGATATCAGAGTAACCCTGGGAAGGCTCACTGAGAGGCAGTACAATGCATTCTCAATTACTTGCGCAGGACGAGAGATTATGTCCTAGTTTATAGAGCGCAGGAGTTTGTACCATTGGGTTACACAGATTCAGACTTTCAAGGTGATTTGGACAAGAGTAAGTCTACCTCTGGGTTTGTGTTTACTCTAGGAGGTGGAGCCATAGTATGGAGGAGTGTCAAGCAGAAATGCGTGGCGGACTCCACCATGGAGGCTGAGTACGTTGCCGCTTTAGAGGCAGCAAAAGAGGCTGTATGGTTCAGGAGCTTCCTGATGGACTTAGATGGGGTTCCTGAGTTCCCTAGGTCTATCACAGTTTATTGTGATAACAATGGTGCAGTTGCTAACTCAAGGGAACCACGAGCCCATAAGGCGAGTAAACACATAGAGCGCAAGTACCACCTGATACGAGAGATTGTAAAGAGGGAAGATGTGATCGTGGCCAAGATAGCATCAGATGACAACCTTGCAGATCCTTTCACCAGGCCATTGACCCCAAAGGTCTTTGAGAGACATGTGGAGGGCATAGGAGTCAGATTCTTGAGGGAGCCATATGAGTGAGCTTAAAGGTGTTCTAGAGATTTCATTATGACAGCAGTGTAATAGCGGGTTGGACAGTTTTTGTACTTCTTAGCTTAGCTTTGAGTATTAGTGGGAGATTGTTAGTTTTGAATACAGAAAAGCTATGGCATGTATCAAAAACTAATATCCACAGTTGACAGATCATTTTGTTTGGTATAAATTTGTTCATTTATATCATAGAACTAGATAACGGGGTGTAGAAAGACACAGTAGATACCGTTATTGGTTAAAGTATTGATATATTAAAAGTATGCTCGTAACCGAGATAGTCTGAACATACTATCGGTATAGGTTATCATGTGGTTTGGAAATTAGTTTATCTAAACTAGTTTAAATCACACAGATATGTTCGGGGCATATTGAGCACGACCAGTTTGGATAGAATTGACTTATACTGATCGGCGTAGTCAATTCGGTCTTAGTATTCCGTCTCTCAATCCCAAGATTGGAACGGGCATGAGAGTTGGATATCGTATGCTTTGATTTGCCAAAGAGTGCGGTCGATTGAGGCCTATACCTTGGTAGGTTGGGTATGCGGTGTTTAGCTTCTTACGTGCCGTTGCTAGTCGAAGGAATCCACGTACCGGTTCGCCGGGTTGTTGGTGCACCCGAGATGAGCTCGTAAACTCCATTATACTAAACCCGGCCGGTAAACTTTATGTTTGGTAAAATAAAAGGACGATTGGTACTAATCTCAGAAACCAAGAAGTTGGTGAATTAATTTGTCAGTAAATTGATAAATCGACGAGCACTAGATCTTCAATGTGGGGACATAGAAAAAAATATAATAGCGCGATGTAAAGTCATTTTCGAGCGGTAGTTCCATAATTGGTCTGTTAGTGGTACGAATAATTATGCATTTGACTAACCGACAAGGTGAATTAATTAATCTTAAATGTTTAATTAATATTTAATCGACAAAATGAATTAAGAAATTAATTCTATTTGAATTAATTAATTCTAAGGGTTCAATTAAATTAAATTAACAAAGTGAGTTTAATAAATTAATTCAAATGGGTCGATTGGAGTTGACTAGTCGGGAAAGACTTAGCGGTCAACGAAAGTCAAATTAAAAGGCCTAACTCGAGAGCCCATTACGTCTCCTTAGAAGCTCCTTATAAATATCCTTGTTTGTCAAGAAAGACAATTAAGAAACTTGGAGGCCAAGTTAAGCCTAGTGAGAGAAAGTTTAGCTTAGAGTGAGAAGTTCGTCTTCCTTATCGAAACTTCTTCTCGAAGTCAGCTAAGAAAGCTTTCTCCTTCGCGAAAACTCAAGTCCAAGTCCCCGGATTTTCTTGCTGCTGCCCGCCGCTGGTTGTTTCTTCTAGCGCCGCTGCAGTTCATCATTTTATAGCGCAGGTCCGACGATGGGTTCTCAAGCTCGCGCGCTGATCCACATCTGCAACGTCGATCTCTGTTAACCCAGGTGATCCGCTGCAGTTGGTGTCCATATCGCGGTGAGTTTTGGTTGGCCGATCGAAGGAGTTTGCTCAGTTTTTAGGCGGCAATTAGTTCTGGCCGGCGGCCACTTTGGGACTGGACTGGGCAGAATTTATTTCAGCAGTTTTTGAGTTTTCTTGCGAAGCAAGTTTCTTGGGTTTTTATATTTTTCCGTGGGTAACTCCGTAGATAATATCCCACACTATTTTGTAGTTGGATCGGAGTCATTCTTCGGATTTCTTGTGGTAATCGCAACAAAGATTGGATTTTTTCTTTAGGCAAGGGACTTTGCTACAAAAGATAGAATCTTTAAATTCCGCTTTTATTAAAGATCGAATCTTTTGTGTCCTGATTAATAAATTAAATGTGTATAAGCTAAGTAAACTAATTTGCGCCTGAGCTTGGTCGAAAGTGAGGTTTTTGATTTAGCCCGGGCTTGTTCAGTTTTCCCTCATCAAGTTCAATACACCCCGGGCATATCTATACGATTCAACTAGTTTAGACAAACCAATTATCCGAATCACATACTAACCTAAACCGACAGATTGTCCAAAACTGTCTCAGTTACAAAGCTCATTTATATATTATGTCTTTTAACCAATAATGAGATCTATTGTGTCACACCAGACACCTCATCATCTAAATACATAATATAAATGGACTAAATATGCACAACATATAAACCAAAACATTAAATCGATATATTAACTGGGAAAAAGTACAATACAAGCATAGCTTATGTATTCAAATATAACAAATAGCACAAGAGCTAAGAGACTCACGAATATATCCCATGCTTAGAAATTCTTCATCTTGCCTTTGAAGTTCTTTTGTTTTTTCCAAATTTGCACGATAGGCTGGCATATTTGGAATGAAACATTTGGGTAGAATGTTGATTTGATGCTCAATTCCTCGAATTGAAGGTAACCCCTTAGGCACTTTCTCGGGTAGCACATCTGCAAATTCATTCAAAACAACCACAATTTCTAAAGGAAAATTGATAGGAAGCTCATTAAGAAAAAGAATTCTTCTTGCAACAAGAGCATAAAAATTGGATGGTGAGAATTGAAGGCTCTATCTACATCTCTCATGCTCGCAAAGAAGGCACCTTTTGTCGCACTTGCCTTTGGTTTTTCCTTCTCATTGACTTTGTTTTTTGCCTTTCCATCTCTTGATTTTTCTTCACTCATTTTGCTTTTAGCACTCACATCTCTTGCTTTTGCACACTCTTTTGGCTTTTCAACTCACTCTTCTCTTTTAGCCTTTTCTCTCCCATTCTCATTTGTTCTTTGTGCACCTATTGAGGAGAAAGTGGGACCAGAGTAAAAGCTTTACGATTATGAACAATATGATACTTGTTAGACTTTCCCTCATGATTAGCATTATGGTCAAACTCCCATGGTCGGCTAAGAAGAATGTGGCCAGCCTGCATTGGTACTACATCACACAAAACTTCATCCTCATATTTCCCAATTGAAAATTTTACCTTTGCTTGCCGATTCACCCTTAGCTCTCCACTATCATTGAGCCATTGTAAACCGTAAGGATTGGGATGAGCAGTCATGGATAGACCCAATTTGTTTATAAGATAAGAGCTAACACAATTAGTACAACTCCCACTATCAATGATGAGCATGCATACCTTATCTTGTACTTTGCATCAAGTGTGAAAGATAGTACTCCTTTGCTCTTCATCATAAGATCCAACTTGAGTAGTCAATACTCTTAAAGCGACCAAAACCTCATCACCACTTGTTTCAAATTGTTCACCTTCATCTTCAACATCCAGATCCTCCTCATCTTCTTCTCCTTCACTTTGGCTCAAAAAAGAACCATTTTCTCGTATTACCATAGTCTTGGAGTTAGGACATTGGGAAGCTATATGGCCCTTTCCCAAAACCTTAAAACAAGTGAGTTTAGAAGTAGAAGAAGAATTTTTACTTGATTCACCTTTTTCAAACCTTTTAAAATCATGCTTCTTTGGTTCATATTTCTTTTTACCAAAATCCCTTTTGTTCCCATTATTATTTTTCAAGAGGATTGGTTAGAAAGAAACTTACTTGAGCCACTTTTTCTTTTCAATTGTCTTTCTACTTTTTCTGCCACGTGCATTATTTCTTCCAAATCCAAGTAATGTTGTAATTCAACAACATTGGAAATCTTTTTTTTAAACCACCCAAAAACCATGCCATAGTAGCTTCGGGATCTTCTTAATGCTTGCTCTAGTCATGGCTAAATCCATCTATCGGTAATATTCTACCACGGTCTTTACCCCTTGAGTGTTACTATGCAACTTGTTTTAAAGATCTCTATAGTGATGAGAGGGAATGAAGAGTTTTCTCAAAATAGCCTTCATGTCTTCCCAAGTTGCAATTGGCCTTTCTCTATTCATTCTTATATAAATAATCAATCGATCCCACCATGTTAGTGCATAAAAATGAAATTCAAGGGAAACAATTTTTACCTTTTATTTCTTCTGGATAATTGTGGATAGAAAAGATCTTTTCCACCTTCATTTCCCAATCAAAATATGCCTTGAGATCTCATTTTCCATAAAATTCAGGAATCTTCATTTTAAGATCATTAAGGTTGCTATCTACTCCAAATCCATTCCTTCTCCTCCCATTCCCTCGGGATACTTCAGACAGTTTTTCCTCAGACCTCATATCATCTTCCTCGTCATCTTGTTGACTTCCTTGCCTTTCTTCTCTTTGCTGAAAAACAAGTTCTAATTGGTCCATTAAGGTGGTGACCCTATCAATGATTTGTTCCAATCACCTTGTGGTGTGTTCTCTCCATGTTTTTTTTTAGGTGTTTCATCGGTTGGAACTGCCATTAGAACAAAAGAAAAGATAAAAGTACCTCACACCCCTTTTCCCCTTTCCCTAATATCTCTAAACCCAAATGAAAAGAAATTTTCATTCATGTTTAAGGCCAATTTAGTAGGGGAAAGTTGCACTCAGATTTTTCGGCGAGTCTTTTTGTGTAGATTGCTAATCAGTTGCTCGCTAGATCGTTGCCCACACAACATACGATCAAAGTATTGAGTCATACAAGCAATCACCAGAGTAACATGCTTCAAGAGGTACTTTCTAGTTTCCACTTTAATTAGAAATTATTGTTGCGTGATACATCGAATGAGTACATACCAAGATCTTGCACAATGTTATTTCAAGAAAGGATTGGAATAACGATTGTGTTAGGGTCTGGGCCTGGTCAAGAGTTTTGATTCTGGAATGCATAGCACAAAAGTGAATTTTTCACAGGGTCCGGGCAGATAATCTTTCAATTGGTATCACAAACTGGTTTTGTGCTTGTTTGTTTTATTACATGGTTTTATTCAAAGGTGGTTTAGAAATCCCAACTATTGTGATTGCGTTTGTATGGTTTTTAATTAAACCCCGAGATGTGTCCGGGTTTGGTTTTATTATGAATGCTTATAATAGTATAACCAATTACTGGAAGCCGTGTAGGATTAGATCAAATCCGTAGTATGATTTTTTCTATGTAATTTCGATTTTAATTCTCCTAGAAGCCTTGTAGTAGGAGAATTTTTTGTAGGCGAATGTGTTATGGTGGGCAACTTGAATTCATGGGTTTTGGGTTATCCTTAATTAATAAAAACATAAGAAAACCCAGAACGAATTGCAAGCAGACCAAATAGTGTAGAAAAAGTGAAGAAGGAATCGAAGATGGGCAGCGGCTCCGGTGACAGCTTACTGGCGGGAGCCGCCACCAACACCGGCAGCACCGCCTCTGCGCAGCGTAGCAAACTACTGTGCAAGTACGCAGCAGCGGTCGTGACAGCAGTGCATTGTAGCTGCTGCACGCTGCTGGGCGATGCGCGGCACGCTGTATGCGTGCAGCGCACGTGCCCCGTTTGGTTAGAGCGTTTTGGCCCCTTTTTTCTTCGGAGTTCGTTTTTTTTTAATTGAATTTTTTCAGACTCAATCCATCGAGTGGCATGGCGGGATACGAGACCAAGGCAGAAGATGGTAGGAATTAAAACCATAACAATCAGGAAATTTATTTTTTGTATTTATTTCTCGTATTTATAGTTTTAATTTTTATGCTTTAATTTTTTTTCTGCATTTTAGATGCATAATTTTAAAGCGTGTTGGTTTTATGTTTGCATATATTTTAGGATTAGTTAATTGCATGTTAAAACTAAAAAAACCCTCGATTTAAAAATCTAAGTGGGAGCGGGTAGGTTTAATATCCCCATAGCCACAATTACGTGTTCATATGTGCTGTTGGTGGACTTGAACGTTGGTGTTAGGGACTTCCTCCATTCGGATGAGTCCAACCACAAGATCGCTAGATTATGAATTTCTAAGTAAGATGACTAGAGTAAGTTTAATTAGGAGAAATGTGGTACCCTCTCTATCTGAGGTGCACTATCCTAAGGTAATAAGCTCAGAAGTCACGTAATGGCACACACTTAGTGTACGATTTGTAGTATTCCTTCCATCGAGGTTATGCTACTTATTTGTACGGCTGAAAGCACTGACTATTAGCTACATTGATCAATAGATCATTTGGTCAGATAGTGTAGTTAATGAACTTAGTTCTTCTCAAACGAATGTGGGTTAGCGTAAATGTCCACACTATCGTGGCTTGCGAGAATCCCGATGAATGAGATGTCGGTGGTTTAAATTATTGTTTGAGGGTTGTCAATAATTACTTGAATTTCAAAAATTCTGTGTTTTATAATGAAACATTGTCTATTTATTTAATTTATAGTATTCGATATGGCATTCAATCCTTTAGTTACAATTTTGAAAGACAACAAGTTAACTGGTCCAAACTATGTTAATTGAAGTCGTAATTTGGATATTGTCCTGCAACTGAGCAGTATACATTTGTGCTTACCGAAGTTTGTCCAGATGTGCCTAACAATGATTCTCCTCAAGAGGATAGGGATGCCTATGCGAGGTGAAGAAAAGCGAATGAGATGGCACGGTGTTATATTCTGGCCTCTGTGTCCAATGTTCTGCAATATCAGCTTCATCCCATGGTCTCTACCTTTAACATGATGGCTCACCTGAGAGAGATGTTTGCTCATCGAGGCAAGACTGCTAGAAAAGCAGCCATGAGGAAGATTTTTCTTACCAAAATGATTGAGGGCTCGTCGCTGAGAGATCATGTGCTTCACATGATCAGTAACATCAGTGAGATAGAGGTGTTAGGAGGTGAGATTGATCTGGAGAGTCAGATCAATATTATCCTCTAGAGCTTACTCTCTAGTTTTGAGCAGTTTTGGGTCAATTATAACATGAACCAAAGAGTGTGTCTCTACTCGAGCTCTTAACAGCATTGGTGTCAGCTGAAAGCATCTTTCATGAGAAGAAGCAAGTTTTGGCCATAGTGAAGGCTTCAAGCTCTTCTTCTATGCCTAACGGCAAGAACAAGAAGAAAAAGAATGCCAAGAAACACGATGCCAAGCCAGGCATCGCAAAGAGGAGTAAGCCTAAAGACAAATGCTTTAAGTGCGGGAAGATGGGACATTAGAATCGGATTGTCCAAAGCTTAAAAGTACGCTAGTTTCTGCCTTAATTACTGAGACATGTTTAGCGGTGATTCCCACAAATACTTGGTGTGTGGATTTAGGAGCCACTGACCATGTTTATAATTCTTCGCAGGGGTTCCAAGTAACCCGGAAGCTTAGATAAGGCGAGCTGGATATCTACTTGGGTGAACTACAAGAGTGTCAGTGGAAGTAGTGGGAGTAGTTAGTTTAAATTTCAAAAATTATCGACTAGATTTACCAAATTGTCTTTATGTACCAAGTTTTAGAGAACCTTATTTCGGTTTCTAAACTCTTAAAGAATGGATTTAAGTTTATTTTTTCTGATAATACTGTTATTGTTAGAAAAGATGGCAAACTTGTTTGTGGTTAAATCAAACTCACCTGTTATGCAAAACATAGAATTAAATAGCACATCATCTAACACTAATAAGAGGAAAGAACCTTCTGAAATGAATCAAACATATCTTTGGCATCTCAGTCTAGGTCATATAAACCTTAGTAGGATTCAAAGGTTGGTTAGTGATGGACCTTTAAGTTCATTAGAGATTGACAGCTATTCTACCTGTGAATCTTACTTGGAAGGTTGTTGGAGTTGAATACATAAGCTATGCTTGTATTGTACATTTTCCCAATTAATATATTGATTTATGTTTTGGTTAAATTTAGTTGTGCATTATTTGTCCATTTATATTATGTAGTTAGATGATGAGGTGTCTTGTGTGACACAGTAGATCTAATCATTGGTTAAAAGACATAATATATAAATGAGTTTCATAACCGAGACAGCTTCGGACAAACTGTCGGTTTAGGTTATTATGTGATTCAGATAATTGCTTTGGCTAAACTAATTAAATCATATAGATATGCCCAGGGCGTATTGAACTTGACCATTAGGAATAATTTCTCTTGTACTGATTTTATAGACAAATCATTCTTGGTATTCTATCTCTTAATCCTTAGACTCGAGTAGGCATAAGGATTAGACATAGTGTACTTTGATCTGCCAATGGGTGAGGTCAATTGTGGCCAATAGTCTCGGTAGGTTGGGTGCGCGTGTTTAGTTGGTTGGTGTGCTACTGCTTGTCGAAAGTAAACCATGTACGGGTGCGTCCGGGGTGATGGTGCTCCGGAGATGAGCTCGTAATGTTTATTATACTAAACCCGGCCGATTGACTTATGTCCAGTATAGTAAAAAGGTCGAGTGGTACTAGTCTCAGAATTAAAGAAGTTAATTAATTAATTTATCAGTAAATTAATATATTAACGAGCACTATTTCTTTGATGTGGGGAGATTATGAATATAAATTAATTAAGTTGTTCCGGAAGCAATTCTGGTGTAGGATGGTAGTGCCATAATTAATCCGTTAGTGGTACGATTAATTTTGTAATGGGTTAATTGAATAGGTAGAATTAATTAATTGATTAATTATTCCTAAGGTTTATTTAAGTAATTAACAAAGTGGAATTATTTAATTAATTAATTAGGTCTTAAGTTTCAATTAGAATTAGGAAATCATAGAGATTAGGAATCTAGTAGGATTTGGTTTATCATATCAGATTGGTTACCTAATTGGATTTGGAAACTAATTACCTAAACCAATTAGGAAGGCTAATCCTAAATAAACTTGGGGTCTCTCTTGTAACTCTATATGTAGACAAGGGATTAGCTATTCAAGACACACAATTCTATAGTTTCATAATTTAAGAAACTAGAGAGAGAAAATCCTAGAGAGAGAAATTAATTATTCTCAAAGTTGGTTTTCTTCCCCTTTGGCCGGCGGCTCGGTTTCCTAAATAGCGGCAGTGTCGGAATTTGTTTTCCCGACGATGGCGTTGGTTTTCTAGCGGCAGCGACGGTGCGTGAAAGGGGTGGCAGCAGCGCGTAGGAATCACGTGCTAGGCGGCTTGGTGCTGGAATTTTCCGGCGAGTGGATTGTGGTGATTAGCTGATCAATTGCTCATTAGATTGCTGCCCACACAGCATATGATCAAAGTCTTGAGGCATACAAGAGAATCACCTGAGTATACGCTTGAATAGGTAATTCTTATTCTTTAGCTTTTAATTAAGAATTTTTGTTCCGTGATAAATCGAATAAGTGCAAACCCAGATCCTGCGCAATGCTATTTTAAAAGGGTTAGAATAGTGATTGTGCTAGCATCTAGGCCTAGCCAGAGATTCCCGATTGTGGAATGCGTAGCACGAAAGTGAGTTTCTGGCTAGGCCCGGGCAGATAATCTTTCAAAGGTAAGATGACAAATAGACCTTTTAAAGCAAAAGGTTATAGATCTAAAGAAGTACTAGAGTTGATTCATTCTGACTTGTGCGGACCAATGTTGGTCAAAGCACGAGGTGGGTTTGAGTATTTCGTGACATTCACAGATGATTACTTAAGGTACGGATACATTTACCTAATGCGCCACAAGTCCGAATGGTTTAGTACGTTCAAAGAGTATTGGGCAGATGTGGAGAAACATCACGGTAAAAGTACAAAGACACTGTGATCAGATCGTGGTGGTGAGTACCTATCCCACAAATTTTGAGAATACCTCAACGAGGTCGAAATTCAGTCAGTTGTTTGCACCTGGCACACCACAACAGAACGGTGTAGCAGAAAGAATGAATCGAACTCTCATGGAAATGGTTAGTTCAATGATGAGCTATAGTGATTTACCGAGTTCGTTCTGGGGATATGCCTTGGAAACAACAATGTACATCCTAAATCTTATACCATCTATAACCGTGTTTTTAACCCCAATAGAGTTGTGGAATAGGCGTAAGCCCAGTCTAAGACATCTCCAAATTTAGGGTTGCCCAGCACATGTGCTTAAGGAAAATACGGCTGAGTTAATGCAAGCACGAAAGTAATGTTATTTGTTGGATATCCTAGGGGAACAAAAGATGGTCTGTTTTATAGTTTTAAATATCAGAAGGTCATAGTTAGCAATGACGCTAGGTTTTTAGAGGAAGACTATATTCTAGATCACAAGCCCAAGAGCACGATAATACTAGAAGAGCTTAGGAAACAATCTGATAATCCTGATGCACCAGCGCAAGTAGATACACCACACACTGCACAAGATATCACAAATAATGCGCCTACGCAGGTGGTGCCTCATCGTAGTGGAAGGGTTGTAAGACAGCTCGATAGGTTCATTGGCGTGAGAGAGGCCTCAGACCTAGTCCCAGGTACGCCTGAGCCTGACCCAGTAAACTACAATGAGGCTCTCCAAGATAAAGATGCAGAATCTTGGTGAAAAATAATGATATCCAAGATGGGGTCAATCGACCACAATCAAGTCTGGGAGCTTGTGGGTCTGCCTGATAGGTTTAAATCCATTGGATGTAAGTGGGTCTACAAATGCAAGAGAGGACCTGACAGAAAGGTTGAAACCTTTAAAGTTAGGCTTGTGTTGAAGGGGTATACTCAGAAAGAGGGAATCTATTATGAGGAAATCTTCTCCCCGGTAGCCATGTTTAAGTCAATACGGATTCTCTTGGCCATAGCTGCTCATTTAGATTATGAGATATGGCAGGTGGATGTCAAGAAAGCTTTCCTAAACAGAAGTCTTGAGGAAACCATCTTCATACAGCAACTAGAAAGATTCGTTGAAAAAGGCAAGAGTATAACGTTTGCAGGCTTAAGAGGTCCATTTACGGACTTAAGCAGGCATCTAGATCTTGTAACATCCAGTTTGATGAGGTAATCCAATCTTATGGATTTACTCAGTGCCCGGATGAGCAATGTGTGTACTACAGACATGATAGAAACGCGGTGGTGTTTCTTGTGCTCTACGTAGATGACATTTTACTAATTGGAAATAATAAGAAAGTGTTATCAGACGAAGGCATGGCTGTCTAAGCAATATAATATGAAGGACTTAGGAGAAGTGAGACCTATCATTGGGATCAAGATAATTCCAGATCGTAAGAAATGTTTTTTAACGCTCTCTCAAGCTTCATACATAGATATGATTCTGGCCCATTTTAACATACATAACTCCCAGAAAGGTTTCAGACACGGAGTGTATCTATCTAAAGAACAGTCTTCCAAGACTGTTGATGGGATAGAGGCCATGAAGATAGGTACTTATGTTTTGGCAGCAGGAAGTCTCATGTTTGCCATGTTGTGTACGAGGCCTGATATCTGTTATGCCATAGGCATTATAAGTAGATATCAGAGTAACCCTGGGAAAGGTCATTGGGATGCAGTAAAATGCATTCTCAAGTATTTGCACATAACGAGAGACCAAATATTGGTCTATCAGGTGCCTGAGCTGGTACCTCGAGGTTACACAGATTCATATTTCTAAGGCGACAGGGACAAGAGCAAGTCCACCTCAGGGTATGTGTTTACTTTCGGAGGTGGAGCCATAGTATGGCGGAGTGTCAAGCAGAAATGCTTAGTGGACTCTACCATGGAGGCTGAATACATTGCCGCATCAGAGGCAGTGAAAGAAGCAATGTGGCTCAAGAACTTCCTAGTGGACTTCGATGTGATTCTTGGTTTGCAGAAGTCAATCACAGTGTACTGTGATAGCAACGGTGCAGTAGCGAACTCGAAGGAACCACGAGCCCACAAGGCGAGTAAACACATATAGCGCAAGTACCACCTGATATGAGATATCGTCAAGAGGGAAGTGTTGGTGTATGTGCCCTAATGAGGGCTATTTATGTAAATAAAGTTTGAGGGTATTTATGTAAATAAGACATTTGTCGCTTGATTAATTGTTTATCAAATGAGTTAATTTCATGATAATTATATTCTTGTGCATATCTAATTTCATGAAATCAATCCGCTAAAGGAAACACTCCATGGACTAATAGATCATGAGTGTTTCTTTTGAGCATACTCGTACGAGGATCCTTAGACCAGAAATCACTGCATAGTCTTTGGTGAATTATGGTGTACGTTGACATACGCCTAACGGGACTGTAACAGGTTGCCAAGTATGGGTATGATTGGGTACATTATGAGTCACGCTAAGATATGTAGGTGAAGTGATAAGACTACAAATCTCTAAATGAGAGATGATATCCGGGCCACTTGATAGTGAACTGAGAAGTGCATGGCCATGCCCGAGAAATGATAATTGTTATCATTTGCTCGAATAGAATCAGTGTCACTGAGAGATCAAGTAAATTGTTTAGCTTAATAAGGATGATGGTTCCATGCTTTATGCTAAACGGGATATAGATGTAGAGGACCGTGCATAGTATGCTTAGAAAGGTTGCGTTGAATCACCATTCGACCATCCATTCTAAATTGAGTAGTCATCATGTCTTGCTAGAGGCCACTGATGATTTATGGATTAATCTGTGAGATTAATTTATCCATTGACAATTTGGAATGGACCTACAGGATTGCACGTAAGTGAGTTCGAAGATTCTTGACGGTATTAGGTATAATTGTTATACTTAGAAGAATAATATTAAATTAAATAGTTTAATTGAATATTATTGAGAAGTTTTGGCTATTAATTAATAGTTAATTAATTGCTCAGGAAGAATTGAGAGAGACTGACAAATCAAGGGACCTAGTTGCAATTGAGGTTCTTGACCCATCAGATCCATGGGCAAATAGTTTGATCCATGGGTCAAGTAAAACCCATATCAGTAAAAGTATAATATTATATAATACTTAATATTTTATTTTAAACAATCCCGGGGGTTGTGGGATTGGGGAATCAGACTTGTTTTATAAAAGTCTGTGAGAGAAAAAGTAGAGACGAGAGATTTTTCAAATTAGAAAAATTGTTTTTCTTGAAAAGAAATTTTTCCTTTTCTCTCTCGAAATTTTTCTCTCTCTCTCTTCCATTTAAAATTTTTTCACAGGAATCTACTAGCATCGAAGAACTCCGGTGCCTGAGAGTAGAGGACGCTTCAAGGAAGTGTTAGAAGGAAAGACGACGAAACACCATTTTCTCAGAGGAGCCAGGCGACGAGCGCAACCAATTACGCTTCGAGGGTAAGACCCGATCCTTATAGTTTAGGATTCCATCGTTTAAATAGATTAAATGCCTAAACTTAAACCAATAGTGGTATCAGAGCCAGGTTTGATTTTAGTGTTACTTAAAATTAATGGATTAAAACAAATTGTTTGTTTCAAAATTAATTTTTCGTATAGACCCGATTTCAGAAATTAGTTTCGACGGAAAAAAATGGAAGCTTTATTTGCTGGGCTGCTTATTGTTTTTCCCGGAAGAACCATTCTAATGACTGGGTTATTTTGTTTTTTGGGTTTTGAAAACAAGGCTTACCGGAATTCGAGTTTTGTTTTCGAAATCAATTTTTCCTTTCTGGGTTTTAATTGCGGTTGGTTGTCTTGCTTGGCTGATTTATTTTGAAAAAAACCTTGTCGAAAATTGCTTCTGGTTTGCGTTCAAGGGTTTCAAACATTTTTTTCTTAGCTAAATTGATTATGATTTTCTCGCTGTAAATCTCCGTTTTGAAAAATATCTCACCGGTAATGTTCCGAAAATTTATTGGTTGATTTTGCTTTGTTCAGAAACTGAGTTTTGCATTTTCTGAAGGGTTTTTGTTTTCGAAAAAACAAATTGACCAAAAGTTGTTTTTTGCCTGATTTCAAAACTGGGTTTGTTTGTTGTCTTCGCCGAGAAATCGGGATCGCCGGAAAGAGTTTCTGGGCCATTTCATTTTCTCTTGTTGGAGGTTGGCTGCATCTTTGATCGGCACTGATGGTCAGATGTCGTTCATTTTGTTCCTCGCATGTCTTCACAACAATAGCCTGTGGCTGCGTCATCTCCGACCGGTCCGATCTGTTGGTGTATATGCCCTAATGAGGGCTATTTATGTAAATAAACTTTGAGGGTTATTTATGTAAATAAGACATTTGTCGTTTGATTGATTATTTATCTGATGAGTTAATTTCATGAAATTATATTCTTGTGCATATTGAATTTTATGAAATCGATCCGCCAAAAGAAACACTCCATGGACTGTTAGATCATGAGTGATTCTTTTGAGTAGTACTCGTACGAGGATCCTTAGACCAGAAATCACTGCATAGTCTTAGGTGAATTAGAGTGTGCTTTGACATATGCCTAACGGGACCGTAACAGGTTGCCAAGTACGGGTATGATTGGGTACACTATGAGTCACGCTAAGGTATGTAGGTGAAGTGATGGGACTACAAGTCTCTCTTAAATGAGAGATGATATCTTGGCCGCTTGATAGTGAACTGAGAAGTGCATGGCCGTGCCCAAGAAATGATAAGGGTTATCATTTGCTTGATTAAGTTCAGTGTCACTAAGAGATCAAGTAAAACGTTTAGCTATATAAGGATGATTGGTTCCATGCCTTATGCTAAACTGGATATCAGTGTAGAGGACATTACGTAGTATACTCGGAAGGTTGTGTTGAATCACCATTCGACCCTCCGTTCTGAATTGTGTAGTCATTATGTCTTGCTAGAGACCACTAATGATTTATGGATTAATTAATGAGATTAATTTATTCATTGTCAATTTGGAATGGACCTACAGGATCGCACATAAGTGAGTTCGATGAGTCAGAATTAATTAAATTGCCTGTTCTAAGTATAAGAGTTATACTTAAATAGATAATATTTAATTAAATGGTTTAATTAAATATTATTGAAGAGTTTTACGGTATTAATTAAAAGTTAATTAATTACCTGGGAAGAATTGAGTTGAGCTGATAAATCAAGGGACCTAATTGTGAATTAAGGTTCTTGACCCATCAGCCTGATCCATGGATCAATGGGTTGATCCATGGTGTTGGTAAAACCTAACTCAGTAAATAATTAATTAATTATTATTAATTATTATTTATAATTATTAAAACAGATACTTCTCAAATCAGAGAAGTATCTGGAGTCTGTTAAAAACGTTTTAACAGACTCAGTTTTAAAATAAACGTTTGAAAAAAATTCTTTTTTAACAGACAATCAGACTTTACAAAACAACGTTCTTCCAGAAAATTACACTTCCCAGAGAGAAAAAGGTTTTCTCTAAAACAGGCAAATTTTGGGGCTAGCACCGGTTCTGAGAGAACTCCAGTGCAAGAACGTAGAGACAATTCGCTTGAATTGTTCTGTGGTGGTGAACGCAATCTTCCCAAAGGATCCAGGTGGCTGCACAACCGATTACGCGTCGAGGGTAAGACCCGAATCCTTTAGTGTTTAGGAATTTTGCCATTTAATTTAGAATTAAATGCCTAAACACGATCCAACAGTGGTATCAGAGCATAGGTTAATTTTTGTTTTAATTAAAATTGTTTTAGTTAAAACAAAAGATTTAGAATCGGGTTCCGTCGAAATTTCGTTTTCGTAAAGTACGTAAAGGAATTGCTGGGCAAATTTTTATCTTTCTTTTCTGGGTTCTTCAATTTTGTTAGAAACCGGATTTCAGAAAAAAAAAATCGGGAACTGGGTTTGTGTTCTTGCCGGAAAACCAAATATGAATTTCAAACCGGATTGAATGTGTTACTGGTGCTGGGTTTCTCTTTTCGCCGGAAAACCAAATATGAAAACAGATTTGCGTTTATTGTTTTTCCTGATTTGGTTTTGAATGCGTTTGTCGAAAATGAATTGAAATGGGTTTTATGTTCTGGGTTGTTTGAAAGCTCACCGAGAAAAGGACTTTCGTCGGAAAGACGGGGAAAGAAAAGGGTTTCTTTTTGGTTGTCAAATAGTCTTGCCGGTTTCTGGGTTTTAGAAAAAAAATCACCGGAAATGTTCCGAATGATTTTCTTTGTCTGAATTGGTTCAATATTTTGCTGGATTTTGAAAGCTGTTTGCAGGTTTGGATGCCGGGGAAAATATTCCTCGCGCTGGCTGCTTCGTCGAGGCCGGGGAAATGTTCCTCGCGCCGACGGAGTTTCCGAAGTTCGGTCGCGGGTTTTTCCTTCGTCGTTTGATGAGTCGCCAAGGTCGACTTCGATTCGATCGGGGTCAGACCGGGGCGAAGAGGCGACGTCCGGCGCTGTGAGCAGCGCCGGAATAGGCGAATTGTTCGCCGGAAAAACCAGGGCGACGCCGGCAGCAAATCGGGGAAGAAGAAAGGAGGCGGCGGGGGCTGGTGCCCTAATTGGGCTGAAATGACCAGTTTGCCCCCGCCGCACTCCAAAATCCCGAAAATGCCTGCGTTTAAAAATTGTTTTAAAATTTGCAAAATAACCCCAGAAGTTTTAATCTTTAAAACCCTAAGCCCAGAATTTTGGTTATTTACGAAATGACCCCAAGAGTTTCAGAAAATTAAAATTTTAAAAATTTTCTGAATTTTATTTAATAAGATTTTAATTAAATAATCTTATTAGATAAAGATAGGATTAATTTAGAATTTTATCCTATAATTTTAAATTTTGAAATAAATTATCTTAATTAGATTAGGATAATTAGAAAAGATAAATAAATAAATAATAAATTAGATTAATTAATTGTTATTTATTTATTTTAGTTTACTTATGATGCTTAAATTTAAATTGTTTAAATTTTATGTGAAACATCATAATTATGCTAGCATGTTCATGCATCATTCGATTAAAATGAATGAACATGGGATTGATTAAAATTGATCATGACACGATCAATTTTAATAGTGTAAGAGTTACACAATCCCTAATTAAATGATTCGGCCTAATAAAATTGGCTTGTATGAAGCATATGCAATTGTATGTTTTTCTATGCATGAATTGGGCTTAAAATTTATTATTTAAATTTTTGGGCCTGTGAGCCATTTTAAAATTGGGCCTGTGAGCCATTTTAAAATTGGGCCTGCGTGCCTATTAAAAAAAAAATTATGTAATAGTTAGGCCCAAAAGGAGGTTCCAAAGGAGTCCATGGTGGAGCCCAGGAACGGAAGCCCAAAATGGAGGCCCAAAAGAAGTTTTTTTTGTTAAAAGGCCCTGTAATAGATTAGAGCCCAATTCATCGCATTTCCGAAATTTTATGTTTTATGAATGAATGAAAACGACAATGCATGTTAAGCCGATCAAACTTAAATCCCAAAAACCCAAGATTTTGCTTCCATACTTGAGGGCCCGCTTGAGCGTTGAACGTCTGGTGGACTTGGAGAGCCCAAGGGCCTCAGGTTTTCTTCGTGCGGCGGGTTATTGCATAATAGTGCCCAACTTTATCACTACCATTAATGAGTGGAAAAACTGTTTGGGTATTAGATGCCCGACTTTATCACTACCACTTGTTATGGAAAAACTGTGTGGGTGTCTATTGATGTGATGCCTTGAGGGATGGTTTAACTTGGGAAAATTAATCCTAGCTTGACCCGATAAGTTGACTAGGGATTAATTTTGCAAAGATAGGATGGTGTCAAACATTTGGAATGTTCATCCTATCACCGAAAAGTTGCATAGTGATGCAATTGGAAATCGTTAAATTACATAGGGATGTGATTTGAACGTTGCCTACCAAAAGAGCCCAATCCCTACGATACTTGCCAAAGCAAGACTGGGGTTGATTCTTTGTGGATTTTCGGCCCACAATCTAGCACCAACACAAAATTGTTTGGGATTTCAATTTTGGCTATTGTGGAAAATATTTTAAAACTCATTCTAATATTTTGCATTTTCTTTTGTAGAAATGGCATCTACTAGCACTAATACATCTAATCTCACTCTAAGAAGCATTTTGGACAAAGAAAAGCTTGTTGGTCCAAACTTCTTAGATTGGGAAAGAAACTTGAGAATCGTTCTCAAACAAGAAAGGAAGCTAAATATCTTAGACGCTGCTTTACCTGAACCACCAGTAAATGCTACGGCTGCGGTTCAACGAGCATGGGAAAAGCTGAAAAGCGATTCCGATGACGTGACATGTCTGATGCTCGCGACTATGTCAGGCGAGCATCAGAAACAATTCATGAATTCGGAAGCGTTCCAAATTTATGTGTCACTAACGGAAATGTTCCGTGAACAAGCCCGTAACGAAAGGTTCGTTACGATAAAAGCATTGATCTCGTGCAAGATGGCGAAGGGTTCGTCAGTAAGCACGCCTTTGATCAAGATGAAGGGGTATATTGATACCCTAGAGAGATTAAATGCACCTCTTTCTAGAGAGTTAGCCATTGACATCATCTTGGCTTCACTGCCTGATGATTACAATGACTTTGTGGTGAACTACAACATGCATAACATGGAGAGGACAATTCCTGAGCTCCATGGAATGCTTAAAAATACTGAGCAAACCCTTCGGAAGGCAACGCCAGTACTTGTTGTGGAAAAGGGTAAGGGCAACAAGAGAAAGTTTACAGGCAAGGCAAAAGTTGCTGAAAACAAGAAGCCTCGCAGTAAGACTGCTCCTAAGGCTCAGCCTCAAACTCCTCCTGCTAAGAAAAATGCTCAGAAGGACGCAGTATGTTTCCATTGCAATCAGAAGGGGCATTGGAGAAGAAACTGCAAGCTGTTTCTTGAAGAGAAGAAACAGAATCCTTCGGCTTCAGGTATCTTTGTTATTGAGATTAATCTTTCTATGTCCACCTCATGGGTATTAGATACCGGTTGTGGGGCTCACATTTGTACTGATGTGCAGGGACTGAGCAATAGAAGGATGACAAAGAAAGGCGAAGTAGATCTCCGAGTAGGCAACGGGGCAAGAGTTGCAGCCGTTGAAGTTGGAGATTACATTTTGTCTTTGCCTTCCGGTTTAAACATTGTTTTAGAGAATTGTTATTATGTACCTACTATGAGTAGGAATATTATTTCAATTTCTTGCTTGGATATCAAAGGATTTCGTTTTATTATTGGTAATAAATCGTTGTCTTTATATCAAAAAGATGTTTTATATGGAGTTGCAAATTTGTGCAATGGCCTATATATCTTGGATTTGACCCAAGAGAAACCGGTATATAACATTGAAAAGAAAGCCAAATTAATTCAATCTGATTTAAGTCCAACATATCTATGGCACTGTCGTCTAGGCCATGCAAATGAGAAGCGAGTTCAAAGACTTCATAAGGATGGAGTGCTTGGTTCATTTGATTTTGAATCATATGACACATGTGAACCCTGTTTGCAAGGCAAAATGACGAAGAGTCCTTTCAGCAAGAAAGGCGAGAGGACTAGTGAGCTATTGGCACTAATACATACAGATGTATGTGGACCGATGAGCACACAAGCCAGAGGTGGATTTGAATACTTCGTGACTTTTACCGATGACTATAGTAGATATGGTTATGTCTACGTAATGAGGTATAAAAGTGAAACTTTTGAAAAGTTCAAAGAGTTTAAAAATGAAGTAGAAAATCAGTTAAATAGAAGGATTAAGGCTATTCGCTCCGATCGGGGAGGTGAATACCTTAATGATGAGTTCGATGGCTATCTAAAACAGTGTGGAATTGTTTCACAGCTGACTCCGCCAGGAACACCTCAATGGAATGGTGTATCCGAGAGGAGGAATCGGACCTTATTAGATATGGTTCGATCTATGATGGGCCAAGCGACTCTCCCTATGCCCTTTTGGGGTTATGCCCTCCTTTCAGCTGCCTACTTACTAAATCGTATTCCATCTAAGGCAGTAGATAAGACTCCATATGAGATGTGGACGGGTCAAAAACCCTATATGTCATATCTACGAGTTTGGGGTTGTCAAGCTCATGTAAAGCGTTTACAAAGTAGTAAGCTTGAACCTAAAACTGACAAATGCCTGTTTGTGGGATATCCTAAGGAAACTAAAGGATATCAATTCTACAATCCAATTGAGAACAAAGTGTTTGTTGCTCGGGGAGCCACTTTCTTAGAGAAAGATTTTCTCTACAAGAAAGATAGTGGGAGTAGAATAGAACTCGGAGAAGTTCCAGAACTACAAGAGAATGTAGAACGATCTACAGAAACTGAGATGGAAGTTGACATGGGAACTCATGAAGATGAGCAGCCTGAGTCAACAACACAAGAACCTAGAAGGTCTAGTAGATCTCGTCATGAACCTGAGAGATACGGATTTCTCGTAACTGACGATCAAGATTTGATCTTGGTGGACTCTAATGAGCCCGTGAACTACAAACAGGTTTTAGAAAGTCCAGATTCAGATAAATGGCTACAAGCAATGGAATCTGAAATGCAATCCATGAGGGACAATAAAGTTTGGACTTTGATTGATCCTCCTGTTCAGACAAAGGTTGTCGATTGCAAGTGGATTTTCAAGTTAAAACCTGGCGGGATCTTCAAGGCATGACTAGTGGCTAAAGGTTTCAGACAGACTCATGGTATAGACTATGATGAAACCTTCTCCCCTGTCGTGATGCTCAAGTCCATTCGGACTATGCTCGCCATAGCTGCATATTATGACTATGAGATATGGCAGATGGATATTAAGACGGCTTTCCTGAATGGAAACCTACTCGAGGATGTTTATATGAAACAACCCGAGGGATACATCGATCAAGAGCATCCAAATCGTGTATGCAAGCTTCAGAGGTCCATCTACGGACTAAAGCAAGCATCTCGGAGTTGGAATCTTCGTTTTGACGAGGCAGTAAAAGGTTACGGCTTCATAAAGAACGAAGATGAGCCTTGTGTTTACAAGAAGGTTAGTGGGAGCAAGATAGTTTTCCTTGTCCTATATGTGGACGACATCCTACTCATAGGAAATGACATTCCCATGATGAAAGACATCAAACAATGGTTGGGGACTGTATTTTCTATGAAAGACTTAGGAGAAGCCGAAATGATACTAGGTATCAAGATCTATAGAGATAGGTCAAAAAGGCTTCTAGGACTAAGTCAAGAAGGGTACATAGACAAAATATTGAAGAGGTTCAATATGTCTAACTCCAAAAATGGTAAGGTACCATTTAGATATGGCTTTCTCTTGAAGAAGAACCAAGGTCCTTCAACAAGAGAGGAGAGGGATACAATGAGTAGAGTACCATATGCTTCGGCAATAGGATCTATCATGTATGCCATGTTATGTACCCGCTCGGATGTCGCACATGCACTGAGCATGACTAGCAGATACCAACAAGATCCAGGAACAGATCATTGGACTGCAGTCAAAGCAATCCTAAAGTACTTGCGAAGGACTAAAGGATTGATGCTAGTGTATGGAGGACAAGAACAGCTCATCGTACAAGGTTACGCTGATGCTGCTTTCCAAACAGATCAAGATGACATGAAGTCACAATCAGGCTACGTGTTTAGTCTGAATGGTGGTGCAATAAGTTGGAAAAGCTCAAAGCAAGATACAACAGCCGATTCTACAACAGAGTCTGAGTACATTGCTGCATCCGATGCTGCAAAGGAAGCTGTTTGGTTAAGAAAGTTCGTGTCAGACATCGGAGTGATACCGAGTATCCAAGATCCGATAGAACTTTTCTGTGACAATAACGGGGCCATCGCACAAGCTAAGGAGCCTTGGTCACACCAGAAAACCAAACATATACTCAGAAGGTTTCACCTCATCCGAGAGATCATTGATCGAGGAGATGTGAAAGTGTGCAAAATAGGGTCAGACGACAATGTAGCAGATCCTCTCACAAAAGCTCTACCACAGTCAAAATTTGATAGACATGTAATAGAGCTTGGTCTTAAACAGTTTAGGACATAGCCCTTCAACGGGCAAGTGGGAGATTGTTGGTGTATATGCCCTAATGAGGGCTGTTTATGTAAATAAACTTTGAGGGTTATTTATGTAAATAAGACATTTGTCGTTTGATTGATTATTTATCTGATGAGTTAATTTCATGAAATTATATTCTTGTGCATATTGAATTTTATGAAATCGATCCGCCAAAAGAAACACTCCATGGACTGTTAGATCATGAGTGATTCTTTTGAGTAGTACTCGTACGAGGATCCTTAGACCAGAAATCACTACATAGTCTTAGGTGAATTAGAGTGTGCTTTGACATATGCCTAACGGGACCGTAACAGGTTGCCAAGTACGGGTATGATTGGGTACACTATGAGTCACGCTAAGGTATGTAGGTGAAGTGATGGGACTACAAGTCTCTCTTAAATGAGAGATGATATCTTGGCCGCTTGATAGTGAACTGAGAAGTGCATGGCCGTGCCCAAGAAATGATAAGGGTTATCATTTGCTTGATTAAGTTCAGTGTCACTAAGAGATCAAGTAAAACGTTTAGCTATATAAGGATGATTGGTTCCATGCCTTATGCTAAACTGGATATCAGTGTAGAGGACATTACGTAGTATACTCGGAAGGTTGTGTTGAATCACCATTCGACCCTCCGTTCTGAATTGTGTAGTCATTATGTCTTGCTAGAGACCACTAATGATTTATGGATTAATTAATGAGATTAATTTATTCATGGTCAATTTGGAATGGACCTACAGGATCGCACATAAGTGAGTTCGATGAGTCAGAATTAATTAAATTGCCTGTTCTAAGTATAAGAGTTATACTTAAATAGATAATATTTAATTAAATGGTTTAATTAAATATTATTGAAGAGTTTTACGGTATTAATTAAAAGTTAATTAATTACCTGGGAAGAATTGAGTTGAGCTGATAAATCAAGGGACCTAATTGTGAATTAAGGTTCTTGACCCATCAGCCTGATCCATGGATCAATGGGTTGATCCATGGTGTTGGTAAAACCCAATTCAGTAAATAATTAATTAATTATTATTAATTATTATTTATAATTATTAAAACAGATACTTCTCAAATCAGAGAAGTATCTGGAGTCTGTTAAAAACGTTTTAACAGACTCAGTTTTAAAATAAACGTTTGAAAAAAATTCTTTTTTAACAGAAAATCAGACTTTACAAAACAACGTTCTTCCAGAAAATTACACTTCCCAGAGAGAAAAAGGTTTTCTCTAAAACAGGCAAATTTTGGGGCTAGCACCGGTTCTGAGAGAACTCCAGTGCAAGAACGTAGAGACAATTCACTTGAATTGTTCTGTGGTGGTGAACGCAATCTTCCCAAAGGATCCAGGCGGCTGCACAACCGATTACGCGTCGAGGGTAAGACCCGAATCCTTTAGTGTTTAGGAATTTCGCCATTTAATTTAGAATTAAATGCCTAAACACGATCCAACACGATCTGGGTCGTGCTTCGTATGGAGGAGGTAATGGCAGGATCTCAATCCGATGGGGGGCCAGAAATGTTCTGACCACCGAACGAAAACCAACAGCTATGGATTCCCAACACCGGGAGTCAAAAAAGCCGGCGGTGAGGTTTGAAGAAGGTCTCGCCGGAGGAGATGACGGGCGTCGGACGCCGGGATTCGATAATGCCAGACAGACAGATCGAGGCTAGTGGCGGCTGGGGAAAAACCCTAATGGGTGAAATGACTAAAATACCCCCCCGGCCGCCCCAACAAACCCTAAGCTGCAAATGTTTTAAAATTGCATAAAGACCCCAAAAGTTTTATTTAAACCCTAAGCCCAGAACTTTGATTAATTATGAAATTGCCTCTAAATTTTCAGGAAAAAGGTTTTTCTGAAATTTTAATTTAATTTGATAAGATTTATTTTAGGATAAAATTGAATATCTAATCAGATTAGAGATAGGATTAAATTTTGATTTAAAATTTTATCCTATATTTATCTTAATAAGATTAAGATAATTAGATTAAATAAAATAAATAAATAAATTAATTAATTAGATTAATTAATTTGTTTAGTTTTGAATTATTTATTTATTTTATAATTTTTTTTAATTTAAATTGTTTAAAGTTTATGTGAAGCATCATAATTATGCTAGCATGTTCATGCATCATTTTGGATAAATGTAAAATGAACAAAAGGATTGATTAAAATTGATCATGACACGATCAATTTTAATTCTGTAATAGTTACACAATCCTTAAAATTAATAGGCTTAAATTAAAACCGGCTTGTATGAGCATATGCATTTTGTTTTGTTTCAAAGCATGAATTGGGCTTTTAATTTTTAACATTTTAAATGTTGGGGCCTGCGAGCCAATTTTGAATTTGGGCCTGCGTGCCTATAAAAAATCATCATGTAATAGTTAGGCCCAAAAGGAGGTTCCAAGAGGAGTCCATGGTGGAGCCCACGAATAGAGGCCCAAACATGAAGATTTTAAAAGGCCCTGTAATAGATTAGAGTCCAGTTCATCGCTTTAATTTATTATTTTATTTATGCAAATGAATGATAAACGAAAATGCATGTTAAGCTGATCAAACATAAATCCCAAAAACCCGAGTTGATTTTGCTTCCATACTTGGGGGCCCGCCAGAGCGTCGAACGTCTGTGGACTTGGAGAGCCCAAGGGCCTCAGGTTTTCTTCGTGCGGTGAGTTGTCACATAATAGGTGCCCAACTATATCACTACCATTAATGAGTGGAAAAACTGTTTGGGTATTAGATGCTCAACTTTATCACTACCACTTGTTATGGAAAAACTGTGTGGGTATCGATTGATGTGATGCCTTGAGGGATGGTTTAACTTGGGAAAATTAATCCTAGCTTGACCCGATAAGTTGACTAGGGATTAATTTTGCAAAGATAGGATGGTGTCAAACATTTGGAATGTTCATCCTATCACCGAAAAGTTGCATGGTATGCAATTAGAAAGCGTTAGATTACATGGAATGCAATTTGAACGTTGCCTACCAGAAGAGCCCGATCCCTACGATAATTGCCAAAGCAAGACTGGGTTTGACTCTTTGTGGATTTTCGGACTACAATCTAGCACCAACACAAAATTGTTAGGGATTTCAATTTTGGCTATTGTGGAAAATTAATTTTAAAACTCATTCTAATATTTTGCATTTATTCATGTAGAAATGGCATCATCTAGCACAAATGTTATCTCAAACTTTACTCTAAGAAGTATATTGGATAAAGATAAATTGGTTGGACCAAACTTTTTAGATTGGGAAAGAAACTTGAGAATAGTTCTCAAGCAAGAAAGGAAGCTACATGTCTTAGAGACCGCTTTACCTGAACCACCACAAAATGCTTCGGTGACTGTTCAATGAGCCTAGGATAAGCTGAAAAACGACTCTGATGATGTGACTTGCTTGATGCTCGCGTCTATAACGGGCGAGCTTCAAAAGCAGTTCATGAATTCGGAAGCATTCAGGATTTACGAGTCACTGACAGAGATGTTCCATGAACAAGCCCGTAACGAAGGTTCGTTACGATAAAAGCTTTAATTTCATGCAAAATGGCGAAGGGTTCATCAGTAAGCACGCATTTGATCAAGATGAAAGGGTACATTTATACCCTAGAGCGATTGAATGCACCTCTTCCTAGAGAATTGGCCATTGATATCATCTTGGCATCATTGTCTGATAAATACAATGATTTTGTGGTGAACTACAATATGCACAACATGGATAGGAGCATTCCTGAGCTCCATGGCATGTTGAAGAACACTGAGCAGACCCTTCGGAAGGTAACACCAGTGTTGGTAGTAGAGAAAGGTAAGGGGAAGAGGAAGTTTAAAGGCAAGGCCAAAGTTGGGCAGAACAAGAAAGCTCGCAGTAAGACTGCTTCCCTACAACAAACACCTCTAGCTAAGATAAGATCCAAAAAGGATGATACATGTCTCTTCTGCAAACAAAAGGGTCATTGGAGGAGAGACTGCAAAAAGTTTCTCGAAAGCAATCCTTCAGCTTCAGGTATCTTTGTTATAGAAATTAATCTTTCTATGTCCACCTCATGGGTATTAGATACTGGTTGTGGGGCTCACATTTGTACTAATATGCAGGGACTTAGAAATAGAAGGATGACAAAGAAAGGTGAAGTAGATCTCCGAGTGGGCAACGAGGCAAGAGTTGCTGCTATTGAAGTTGGAGATTACACTCTGTCTTTACCTTCTGGTTTAAATATCAAACTTGAAAATTGTTTTTATGTACCTGCTTTAAGTAGAAATATTATTTCAGTTTCGAGTTTAGATAATAAAGGTTTTCGATTTATTATAGAGAATAATTCGTTATCTTTATATCGAAATTATATTCTACACGGAGTTGCAAATATGTGTAACGGTCTGTATGTCTTGGATTTGACCCAAGAAAAACAAGTCTATAACATAGAAAAAAAAGCTAAATCAACTAAAAATGATTTAAGTCCAACATACCTTTGGCATTGTCGATTAGGCCATCTAAATGAAAAGGGAATCAAAAGCTTCACAGGGATGGAGTGCTTGGGTCATTTGATTTTGTATCATATGATACCTGTGAACCCTGCTTGCAAGGTAAAATGACAAAGAGTCCTTTCAATAAGAAAGGTGATAGAACAAGTGAGCTATTGGCTCTAATACACATGGATGTATGTGGACCAATGAGCACACAAGCCAGAGGTGGATATGAATACTTCGTCACTTTTACTAATGACTATAGTAGATATGGTTATGTCTACTTAATGAGGTACAAGAGTGAACATTTGAAAGGTTCAAAGAGTTTAAAAATGAAGTAGAGAATTAGTTGGATAGAAGGATTAAGGCTATTCGCTCCGATCGGGGAGGTGAATACCTTAGTGATGAGTTCGATGGCTATCTAAAACAGTGTGGAATTGTTTCACAGCTGACTCCACCGGGAACACCTCAATGGAATGGTGTATCTGAAAGGAGAAATAGGACTTTATTAGATATGGTTCGATCAATGATGGGCCTAGCGACTCTCCCTACATCCTTTTGGGGTTATGCTCTCCTTTCTACTGCCTACTTATTGAATCGTATTCCATCTAAGGCAGTAGATAAGACTCCATATGAGATATGGATGGGTCAAAAGCCCTATATGTCCTATCTACGAGTTTGGGGTTGTCAAGCTCATGTAAAACGTTTACAAAGTAATAAGCTTGAACCCAAAATTGACAAATGCCTATTTGTGGGATATCCTAAGGAAACCAAAGGATATCAATTCTATAACCCAACTGAGAACAAAGTGTTCGTTGCTCGAGGAGCTACTTTCTTAAAGAAAGAATTTCTGTACAAGAAAGACAGTGGGAGTAGAATAGAACTCGGAGAAGTTCCAGGACCACAAGAGAATATAGAACAATCTACAAAAACTCAGATGGAAGTTGACATGGAAACTCATGAAGATGAGCAGCCTGAGTCAACAACACAAGAACCTAGAAGGTCTCATAGATCTCGTCATGGACCCGGGAGATACGTATTTCTCGTGACTGACAATCAAGATTTGATCTTGGTGGGCTCTAATGAGCCCATGAACTACAAACAGGTTTTAGAAAGTCCAGATTTAGATAAATGGCTACAAGCAATAGAATCTGAAATGCAATCCATGATGGACAATAAAATATGGACTTTGATTGATCCTCCTGTTCAGGCAAAGGTTATTGATTGCAAGTGGATTTTCAAGTTAAAACCTGGCGGGATCTTCAAGGCACGACTAGTGGCTAAAGGTGTCAGACAAACTCATGGTATAGACTATGATGAAACCTTCTCCCCTGTTGTGATGCTCAAGTCCATTCGGACTATGCTTGCCATAGCAGCATATTTTGACTATGAGGTATGGCAGATGGATGTTAAAACGGCTTTCCTGAATGGAAACCTACTCGAGGATGTTTATATGAAACAACCCGAGGGATACATCGATCAAAAGCATCCTAATCGAGTATGTAAGCTTTAGAGGTCCATCTATGGACTAAAGCAAGCATCTCGAAGTTGGAATCTTCATTTTGATGAGGAAGTAAAAGGTTACGAATTCATCAAGAATGAAGATGAGCCTTGTGTTTACAAGAAGGATAGTGGGAGCAAGATAGTTTTCCTTGTCCTATATGTGGACGACATCCTACTCATAGGAAATGACATTCCCATGATGAAAGACATCAAACAATGGTTGGGGACTGTATTTTCTATGAAAGACTTAGGAGAAGCCAAAATGATACTAGGTATCAAGATCTATAGAGATAGGTCCAAAAGGCTTCCGGGACTAAGTCAAGAAGGGTACATAGACAAGATATTGAAAAGATTCAATATGTCTAACTCGAAAAATGGTAAGGTACCATTTAGACATGGCCTTCTCTTGGAGAAGAACCAGGGTCTTTCAACAAGAGATGAGAGGGATACAATGAGTAGAGTCCCATATGCTTCGGCAATAGGATCTATCATGTATGCCATGTTATGTACCCGTCCGAATGTCGCACATGCACTTAGCATGACTAGCAGATACCAACAAGATCCAGGGATGGATCATTGGACTGCAGTCAAAGCAATCCTGAAGTACTTACGAAGAACTAAAGGATTAATGCTAGTGTATGGAGGACAAGAACAGGTCATTGTACAAGGTTACGCTGATGCTGCTTTCCAAACAGATCAATATGATATGAAGTCACAATCAGGCTGTGTGTTTAGTCTGAATGGCGGTGCAATAAGTTGGAAAAGCTCAAAGCAAGATACAACAGCCGATTCTACAACAGAGTCTAAGTACATTGTTGCATCAGATGCTACAAAGGAAGCTGTTTGGTTGAGGAAGTCCGTGTCAGACATCGGAGTGATACCAAGTATCCAAGATCTGATAGAACTTTTCTGTGACAATAACGGGGCCATCGCACAAGCTAAGGAGCCTCGGTCACACCAGAAAACCAAACACATACTCAAAAGGTTTCACCTCATCCTAGAGATCATTGATCGAGGAGATGTGAAAGTGTGCAAAATAGGGTCAGACGAAAATGTAGCAGATCCTCTCACAAAAGCTCTACCATAGTCAAAGTTTGATAGACATGTAACAAAGCTTGGTCTTAAACAATTTAGGACATAGCCCTTCATCGGGCAAGTGGGAGATTATTGGTGTATGTGCCCTAATGAGGGCTATTTATGTAAATAAACATTGAGGGCATTTATGTAAATAAGACATTTATCACTTGATTGATTGTTTGTCAAAGGAGTTAATTTCATGATAATTATATTCTTGTGCATATCTAATTTCATGAAATCAATCCGCTAAAAGAAACTCCATGGACTAATAGATCATGAGTGATTCTTTTGAGCATACTCGTACGAGAATCCTTAGACCAGAAATCACTGCATGGTCTTAGGTGAATTATGGTGTACTTTAACATACGCCTAACAGGACTGTAACAGGTTGCCAAGTATGGGTATGATTGTGTACACTATGAGTCACGCTAAGATATGTAGGTGAAGTGATTGGACTACAAATCTCTCTTAAATAAGAGATGATATCCGGGCTACTTGATAGTGAACTGAGAAGTGCATGGCCATGCCCGAGAAATGATCATTGTTATCATTTGCTCGAATAGAATCTGTGTCTCTGAGAGATCTAGTAAATTGTTTAGCTTAATAAGGATGATGGTTCCATGTCTTATGCTAAACTGGATATTGATGTAGAGGACAGTGCATAGTATGCTTAGAAAGGTTGCGTTGAATCACCATTCGACCATTCATTCTAAATTGAGTAGTCATCATGTCTTGCTAGAGGCCACTGATGATTTATGGATTAATCTGTGAGATTAATTTATCCATTGTCAATTTGGAATGGACCTACAGGATTGCACGTAAGTGAGTTCGAAGATTCTTGACGGTACTAGGTATAATTGTTATATTTAGAAGAATAATATTAAATTAAATAGTTTAATTGAATATTATTAAGAAGTTTTGGGTATTAATTAATAGTTAATTAATTACTCATGAAAAATTGAGAGAGACTGACAAATCAAGGGACTTAGTTGCAATTGAGGTTCTTGACCCATCAGTTTGATCCATGGGTAAATGGTTTGATCCATGGGTCAAGTAAAACCCATATTAGTAAAAGTAAAATATTAGATAATATTTTATTTTAAACAACCCCGGGGGTTGTGGGATTGGGGAATCAGACTTGTTTTATAAAATTCTGTGAGAGAAAAAGTAGAGACGAGAGATTTTTCAAATTAGAAAAATTGTTTTTCTTGAAAACAAATTTTTCCTTTTCTCTCTCGAAATTTTTCTCTCTCTCTTCCATTCAAAATTTCTTCACAGGAATCTACTAGCATCGAATAACTCCGGTGCCTGAGAGTAGAGGACGCTTTAAGGAAGTGTTAGAAGGAAAGACGAAGAAACGCCATCTTCTCAGAGGAGCCAGGCGACGAGCGCAACCAATTACGCTTCGAGGTTTAGGATTCCGCCATTTAATTAGATTAAACGCCTAAACTTAAACCAACAGGAAGACGTGGTAGTGGGAGGGTTGTGAGACAGCCCGATAGGTACATGGGTTTGGGTGAGTCTTCGGACTTTATCCCTGGCGCTCATGAACCAGACCCAGCTAACTACAATGAGGCTCCCAAGGATAAAGATACAGATTCTTGGCAGAGAGCGATGATTGCTGAGATGGGTTCTATGGACTTAAATCAAGTCTAGAAGCTGGTAGACCTACCTGATGGGTTTAGGCCTATTGGGTGCAAATGGGTTTACAAGTGAAAGAGAGGATCTGACGGGAGGGTTGAGACCTTCAAGGCTAGGCCTGTGGCGAAGGGGTATACTCAGAAAGAAGGGATCGATTATGAGGAGACCTTTTCCCCAATAGCTATGCTTAAGTCAGTCCGGATTCTCTTGGCCATAGCTGCTCATATGGATTATGAGATTTGGCAGATGGACGTCAAGACAGCTTTCCTTAATGGAAGTCTTGAGGAGACCATCTTTATGCAGCAACCAGAGGGCTTCATTGTTAAGGGCCAAGAGCATAAGGTATGCAGGCTTAGGAGGTCCATTTATGGACTTAAGCAAGCATCCAGATCTTGGAACATCCATTTTGATGAGGTTATCCAGTCCTATGGATTCACTCAGTGCCCGGATGAGCAGTGTGTTTATCGCAGGCGTGATGGTGATATGGTGGTGTTCCTCGTACTTTACGTATATGACATCCTTCTTATTGGCAACAGTAAGAAGGTATTGTCACACGTAAAGGCATGGCTGTCCAGGCAATTTGATATGAAGGATTTGGGAGAGACTGGACATATCCTTGGGATTAAGATTATTTAAGATCGTAGGAGACGTTCTCTGCCTCTCTCTCAGGCATTCTACATGGACACGATTCTGGCCCGTTTTAACATGCAAAACTCCAAGAAGGGTTCACTACCTTTCAGGCATGGAGTGCATTTGTCTAAGGAGCAGTGTTTTAATACTGCGGAGGAGATAGATGCCATGAAGGCAGTACCCTATGCTTCTGCAGTGGGTAGCCTCATGTATGCTATGTTGTGCACAAGGCCTGATATTTGCTTTGTCGTTGGCATGGTTAGCAGATATCAGAGTAACCCTGGGAAGGCTCACTGGGAGGCAATAAAATGTATTCTCAAGTACTTGCGCAGGACGAGAGATTATGTCCCAGTTTATAGAGCGCATCAGCTTGTACCATTGGGTTACATAGATTCGGACTTTCAAGGTGATTTAGACAAGAGTAAGTCTACCTCTGGGTTTGTGTTTACTCTAGGAGGTGGAGCCATAGTATGGAGGAGTGTTAAGCAGAAATGTGTGGCGGACTCCACCATGGAGGCTGAGTACGTTGCCGCTTCAGAGGTAGCGAAAGAGGCTGTATGGCTCCGGAGCTTCCTGATAGACTTAGATGTGGTTCCCGAGTTACCTAGGTTTATCACAATTTATTGTGATAACAATGGTGCAGTTGCTAACTCGAGGGAACCACAAGCCCATAAGGCGAGTAAACACATAGAGCGCAAGTACCACCTGATACGAGAGATCGTAAAGAGGGGAGACGTGATCGTGGCCAAGATCGCTTCAGATGACAACCTTGCAGATCCTTTCACCAAACCATTGACCCCAAAGGTCTTTGAGAGACATGTGGAGGGCATGGGAGTCAGATTCTTGAGAGAGCCATGTGAGTGAGCTTAGAGGTGTTCTGGAGATTTCATTATGACAACAGTGTAATAGCGGGTTGGACAGTTTTTGTACTTCTTAGCATAGCTTTGAGTATTAGTGGGAGATTGTTAGTTTTGAATACAAAAAAAACTATGGCTTATATCAAAAACTAATATCCACAGTTGACATATCATTTTGTTTCAGTATAAATTTGTTCCATTATATCATAGAACTAGATAACGGGGTGTGGACAGACACAGTAGATACCGTTATTGGTTAAAGTATTGATATATAAAAAGTATGCTCATAACCGAGATAGTCTGAACATACTATCGGTATAGGTTATCGTGTGGTTTGGAAATTAGTTTATCTAAACTAGTTTAAATCACACGGATATGCCCGGGGCATATTGAGCACGACCAGTTTGGATAGAATTGACTTATACTGATCGGCGTAGTCAATTTGGTCCTAGTATTCCATCTCTCAATCCCGAGATTGGGACGGGCGTGAGGGTTGGATATTGTATGCTTTAATTTGCCAAAGAGTGCGGTCAATTGAGGCCTATACCTCGGTAGGTTGGGTATGCAGTGTTTAGCTTCTTACGTGTCGTTGCTAGTCGGAGGAATCCACGTACTGGTTCACCGGGTTGATGGTGCTCCCGAGATGAGCTCATAAAGTCTATTATACTACACCCAGCCGGTGAACTTTATGTTCGGTATAGTAAAAGGACGAGTGGTACTAATCTCGAAAATCAAGAAGTCGGTGAATTAATTTGTCAGTAAATTGATAAACCGATAAGCGTTAGATCTTTAATGTGGGGAGATAGAATAAAATATAATGGTGCAATGTAAAGTCATTTTCGAACGATAGGTCCATAATTGGTCCATTAGTGGTACGACCGATTATGCATTTGACAAATCGACAAGGTAAATTAATTAATCCAAAAGGTTTAATTAATATTTAATTGACAAAGTGAATTTAGAAATTAATTCTATTTGAATTAATTAATTCTAAGGGTTCAATTAAATTAAATTAACAAAGTGGGTTTAATAAATTAATTTAAATGGGTCGATTGGACTTGATTAGTCGGGAAGACTTAGCGGTCAACGAAAGTCAAATTAAAAGGCCTAACTCAAGAGCCCATTAGCTCTCCTTAGAAGCTCCATATAAATACAACTTGTTAGGCAAGTGAAGACATAAGGAAACTTGATAGCCAAGAAAAGGCTTAGAGTGAGAAAGTCTAGCTTAGAGTGAGAAGCTCTTCTTCTTCTTCGAATATTCTCCTCGAAGTCAGCTAGGATCTTTCTTCTTTGAGATTAACTCTGCCCGTTCATTGGTCCCTCGGTTCATTCAGGAGCAGCCGCTGCTGCTGGTTCAATTTTTCCCCTCGGACCGCTGGTTCAGTTTATTTTCTGCCAGAATCGCGATCTGCGATCGGCTGGTTTTTGTACAGTCCGTGCTATCGGTCTTTTGGCGATCGGTCCAGTTTTTGTAGCTTGATCTTGGTTGCAGATCGGTGTGGTAAACCACTATCTTGGCAAGAGCTTTGAGCTAGTGTCTAGATCTCCGATCGGTCGGACCATTTTCTTGGGAAGCAAGTTATTTTTGCGGCGGCAGCTCCTGGTTTGCGTAGAAGCCTTCGGGCAGTTCTGTCCTTGGGTTTTAAGAGTTATTTCGAAGTGGGTTTCCTTGGGTTTTCTATATTTTTCCGTGGGTAACTCCGTAGACAATAGCCCACACTGTTTCGGAGTTTGTATCGGAGTAATTCTTTGGATTCCTTGAGGAAATTGCGTAAAAGATTGGATTTTTCTTTAGGCAACGGACTTTGCTACAAAAGGTAGAATCTTTAAATTCCACTTTTATTAAAGATTTAATTTTTTGTGTCCCAATTAATAAATTAAATAAGTATAAGCGTAGATCCGTTCATGGGTAAACTAATTGGATCATGAGCTTGGTCGAAAGCTTTCGATTCTAGAATGCATTGCACGAAAGTGAGGTTTTTGATTTAGCCCGGGCTTGTTCAGTTTTCCTTCAGAGCGCAGGAGCTAATACCATTGGGTTACAAAGATTCGGACTTTCAAGGTGATATGGACAAAAGTAAGTCTACCTCTGGGTTTGTGTTCACTCTGGAAGGTGGAGACATAGTATGGCAGAGTTTCAAGCAAAAATGCATGGCAGACTCCACCATGGAGGCTGAGTACATTGCCGCATCAAAGGTAACAAAATAAGTTGTATGGCTCAGGAACTTCTTAGTGGACTTAGATGTGGTCCCTGAGTTACCGAGGTCTATCATAATTTATTGTGATAACAATAGTGCAGTTGCTAACTCAAGGGAACCATAAACCCATAAGGCGAGTAAACACATAGAGCAAGTACCACCTGATACGAGAGATCGTAAATAGGGGAAACGTGATTGTGGCCAAGATAACATCAGGAGACAACCTTGCAGATCTTTTCACGAAGCCATTGACCCGAAAGGTCTTTGAGAGACATGTGTAGGGCATGGGAGTTAGATTCTTAATGGAGCCATCTGTTTGAGCTTTAAGCGTATTTTGTAGCTTTCATTATGATAACAATGTAATAAGTGGATTGGACAATGTTTTTGTACTTCATAGCATAGTTTTGAGTATTAGTGGGAGATTGTTAGTTTTGAATACTAGAAAGCTATTTGCTTGTATCAAAAACTAATACCCAGTTGACATATCATTTTGTTTCAGTATTAAATTTGTTACATTATATCATAGAACTAGATAACGAGGTGTGGAAAGACGCAGTAGATCTCGTTATTGGTTAAAGTATTGATATATAAAAAGAATGCTCGTAATTGAGATAGTCTGAACATACTACGGTATTGGTTATCGTGTGATTTGGAAATTCGTTTGTCTAGACTAATTAAATCATATGAATGTGCATGGGGCATATTGAGCACGACCAGTTTGGATTGAATTAACTTGTACTGATCAACGTAGTTAATTCGATTCTAGTATTCTAATCTCTTAATCCCGAGATTGGAGCGGGCATGAGAGTTAGATATCGTATGCTTTGCGGTCAATTGAGGCCTAAATCTCGGTAAGTTAGGTATGTGGTGTTTAACTTCTTTATGTGTCGTTGCTAGTCGAAGGAATCCACGTACTAGTTCACCGGGTTGATGATGCTCCTGAGATGAGCTCATAAGGTTTATTATACTAAATCTGGCCAGTGGACTTTACGTCCGGTATAATAAGAAAGTCGAGTGGTAATAATCTCATATACCAAGAAGTCGGTGAATTAATTTGTCAGTATATTGATGAACCGACGAGCACTAGATCTTTGATGTGGAGAGATAGAAGAATAATAAAGTGTGCACGATGTAAAGTCATTTTTTAGCAGTAGTTCCGTAATTGGTCCGTTAGTGGTACGACTAATTATGCGTTTGACTAATCAACAAAGTGAATTAATTAATCCTAAAGGTTTAATTAATATTTAATTGACTAAGTGGATTCAGAAATTAATTCATAGTGAATTAATTAATCCTAAGGGTTCGATTAAATTTAATTAATGAAGTGGTTAATAAATTAATTCGAAAGGCTTTATTAGAGTTGATTTGTCTAGGGAAGACTAAGGGGTCAACGAAAGTCAAACACTGAGAACCAACTCAAAAGCCCACTGTTAGTTTTGAATATAGAAAAGCAATGACTTGTATCAAAAACTAATATCCACAGATGACATATCATTTTGTTTCAGTATTAAATTGTTCCATTATATCATAGAACTAGATAACGGGGTCTGTGAAAGACACAGTAGATACCGTTACTGGTTAAAGTATTGATATATAAAAAGAATGCTCGTAAGTGAGATAGTATGAATATACTATCAGCATAGGTTATCATGTGATTTGGAAATTAGTTTATCTAGACCAATTTAAATCACACGGATATGCACGGGGCATACTGAGCACGACTAGTTTGGATAGAATTGACTTGTACTGATCGACGTAGTCAATTCGGTCCTAGTATTCAGTCTCTCAATCTTGAGATTGGGATGGGCGTGAGAGTTAGATATCTTATGCTTTGATGTGCTAAAGAGTGCGGTCAATTGAGGCCTATACCTCGATAGGTTGGGTATGCGGTGTTTAGCTTCTTACGTGTCGTTGCTAGTCGAAGGAATCCACGTACCGGTTTGCCGGGTTTATGGTGTCCCGAGATGAGCTCGTAAGGCTTATTGTACTAAAACTGGCCAGTGGACTTTACGTCCGGTATAATAAGAAGGTCGAGTAGTACTAATCTCAGATACCAAGAAGTCAGTGAATTAGTTTGTCAGTAAATTGATAAACCGACGAGCAGTAGCTCTTTGATGTGGGGAGATAGAAGAAAATATAGTGGCGCGATGTAAAGTTGTTTTTGTGTGGTAGTTCCATAATTGGTCCGTTAGTGGTACGACTAATTATGCGTTTGACTAATCGATAAAGTGAATTAATTAATCCTAAAGGTTTAATTAATATTTAATTGACAAAGTGGATTAAGAAGTTAATTCTATATGAATTAATTAATCCGAAGGGTTTGATTAAATTAAATGAACGAAGTGGGTTAAACATTTAATTAAAAATGATCGATTGGATTTGACTAGTCTAGGGAAGACTAAGGAGTCAACGAAAGTCAAATTAAAAGGCCTAACTAAAAGGCCCACTAGGTCTCCTTAGAAGCTCCCTATAAATATCCCTTGTTAGGCATTTGAAGACACAAGGAAACTTAGAGAGGCAACTCTAGAGTGAGAAATTTAGCCTAGAGAGAGAACTTTATCTTCCACACGAAGATCTTTCTTGAAGTCGGCAAGAAAAACTTTTTTCTTTGAAAATACTCAAGTTTAATTGTCCGGGTTTTCTTGTAGCTAGTTGCCGCCATGGGTTTTTGCCACCGGGAAGGTGATCGCCGCCGTGTGGTTGATTTTGGTGACCGGTGACTGTTCATCTGCTCTGGGGTGCTGATCCTACTGCTATTACGTTGATCTCTTGCTGGGCTAGGTGATCCGTGATAGCAGTGATGGAAAACAGAACAAGCCCGGGCTAAATCGAAAACCTCACTTTCGTGCAATGCATTCCAGAATCGGAAGCTTTCGACAAAGCTCAGGCTCAAATTCATTTTCCCATCAACGGATCTAGGCTTATACTTATTTAATTTATTAAATTGACATCTAACGCACAAAGATTAAACCTTTAATGAAAAACAGAAGGATTAAAGGTTATGCATTTGAAGCGAACTCCAACGCAATAAGAAAAACCAAATCTTTCCTTGTGATTACCACCAAAATCCAATAGATGACTCCAAGAAACTTTGAATATTGCGTGGGCAATAATCTATCTAAGTGTACTCACAAAGCCCACGAAAACCCACAAGAAAAATCCCTCAAAAAAGATAGCAGCTGGCCTAAAACTTCGCCTGAAGCCCAGCTGCATAACCACCGTAAACTGCCCCCCTTTTTCACCGTAAAACACCACCGATCAAAGACCCAAACTCCCTGCTCAGCAGTGATCTGGACCACTGCCACCGTGGATCACCAAGCTGAGCAAGAGATCAATATGGAAGCAACAGGATCAGCACGCCAAGCAGCAGCCTTTGGACTTTGCCAGAAAAAAAGAACAAACCAGCGGACCGAAAGGAAGAAACTAGTGGCAGTCCCAAAATAAAATGTAGCAGGCTATGCTTCACAAAGTTAATACCTTTGGACCTTATCTAATTTGAGAAGTGAGATATCAAGTTCGACTTCAAGAAAGAAGCTTCAAGAAGAAGAAGTTCTCTCTCTAGAACTTTCTCACTCAAAGAGGCAAGACTTGTCTTGCATGATTTTTCTTAATCTTTCTTTGGCCTCAAGTTTTCTACTTACATGGAGCTCTAATGGAGACCTAGTGGGTTTTGAGTTGGGCCTTTTAATTTGACTTTCATTGACCGCTTAATCTTTCCTAGACTAAATCAACTCCAATCGACCCATTCAAATTAATTTCTTAACCCACTTTGTTAATTTAATTTAATCAAACCCTTAGGATTAATTAATTCAAATAGAATTAATTTCTTAATCCACTTTGTCAATTAAATATTAATTAAACCTTTAGGATTAATTAATTCACTTTGTCGATTAGTCAAATGCAAAATTAGTCATGCCACTATCGGACTAACTATGGAACTACCGCTCAAAAATGACTTTACATCGCGCCACTATTTTTCTTCTATCTCCCCACATTAAAGATCTAGTGCCCGTCGGTTTATCAATTTACTGACAAACTAATTCACCGACTTCTTGGTATCTGAGATTAGTGTCACTCGACCTTTTTATTATACAGGACATAAAGTCCACCAGCCGGGTTTAGTATAATAAACCTTACGAGCTCATCTCAGGAGCACCATCAACTCGGTGAACCCGTACGTGGATTCCTTCAATTAGTAACGGCATCAATTGACCGCACTCTTTGGCACATCAAAGCATACGATATCTAACTCTCACGCCCATCCCAATCTCAGGATTGAAAGACTGAATACTAGGATCGAATTGACTACGTCGATCAGTACAAGTCAATTCTATCGAAACTGGTCGTGCTCAATATGCCCCGGGCATATCCGTGTGATTTAATTAGTCTAGATAAACTAATTTCTAAACCACACGATAACTTATACTGATAGTATGTTTAGACTATCTGAGTTACGGGCATACTTTTTATATATCAATACTTTAACCAATAACGATATATACTGTGTCTTTCCACACCCCGTTATCTAGTTCTATGATATAATGGAACAATTTAATACTAAAACAAAATGATATGTCATCTGTGGATATTAATTTTTTATACAAGCCATAGTTTTTCTGTATTCAAAACTAAAAGTAGTGGTACATATCGTGGTCGGATCGGTGGTGGTTGACCGGTTGAAGTGCGACGGCGCTGGGTGTTTTCCAGCGGCAGCCACAGAGGCTTCGTGCAAGCTTTTGTTAAGCTTTTTTGAGTATTTTCGAAGTGGATTTCCTTAGAACTTCTTCGTTTTGCCTTGGGCTACTCCTTAGACACTAGCCCACACTAGTTCGAAGTCAAATTTGAGTTATTCTTCTGATTTCTTGTGGATTTCGCTTGCCCGAAGTTTTGGATTTCCTTTTGCTAGGGACTTCGCTACAAAGGTGTAATCTTTGAACTTTCTGATTTAATTAAAGATTGTATATTTTGTGTCCCGATTAATAAATTAAATAAGTATAACCTAGATCCATTCATGAAAAAATGAATTTGAGCCTGAACTTTGTCAAAAGCTTTCGATTTTGGAATGCAATGCACGAAAGTGAGGGTTTTTTTTAGCCCGGGCTTGTCCTATTTTCCTTCACCTACTAGGTCTCCTAAAAATCACCCTATAAATATTTAATGTTAGGCAATTTAGTAAGACATTAGAAACCTTGTAGGCAAATTGCCTAGAGTGAGAAAGACAAGCCTAAAGAGAGAACCTCTGCTCCTTCATTGAAGTTTCTTTTTTTGAAGTCAGTTTTCAATCTTTCTATTGGAGAAACTCAGCTCATGATTCTATAAAACCCAAGACCACCTCTTGAGTGTTCGATCGCAGCCCTTAGTTAAATCAGCACCATAATTTCCGGCCGCTAGTCACAACCAGCGATTGGTATTCTCGGCGTGATTTTGGTTGGTTTTGTGTTGCCTTTCTGGTTTTGTTGTCTTGATCCTTTTGCTTATTCGTTTTGGGTCTCCAAAGTCTTGATCTACGAGTATAAAGCTTTCCCAACAAGTTTTATCGAGGCTATGTGAGTTATCAGATTAGAATTAGTTTCCCGGGCTAAATCTGTTTTTCAGATTTGTGAGTTTCTTGAAGTGGGTTTCTTTGGATTTCTTCACCAGTGCTTTTAGCCATCTTATAGTCACTTCCTCACCCAAGTTCGAGGTCGTTTGGAGTTATTCTTGGGATTTCGAGTGGATTTCACTTTCCCAGAATTTTGGTATTCTTATTGCCTGGGACACGCTTCAAAGGTATAATCTTTAAAATTTTCTGCTTTAATTTAAAGATTCAATTTTCACATGTCATTTTAATAGATCGAACTAGTATAAGCCTAGATCCGTTAAGGGGAAATGAATTTTAGTATGAGCCAGATCGAAAGTCTCTGATTCTGGAATGCATTGCACGAAAGTGAGAATTTTGGTTTAGCCCGGATTAGTTCTGTTTCATTCAGTTTTGGTTTTTCTTTTTTTTTTTCTATTTTTTGGGTAGTTTGTTTACCTCTTATTTTTTGTTTGTTCAGAAAATGATGGAAGAAAACAAAGGAGGCGAAGAGGATGATTCAGTAATTGTTACTGGAGAAGAGGGATCATCATATATCAAACAAGAATGCAAGAAAAAAAAAAAAAAAAAACTTTACTCAGGCGTTTGGGTTCACTTCAAGATGCTCCCTCTAGAAGAAACCAATGGGATTCTCAAATGTGCATGCATTAAATGTGGGCAGCAATATCTTGCTGATAGCAAATATGGCATAGGTAATCTCCGTCGCCATGTTAACTCATCCATTAAAACAACAAGCAAAGGGATTGGTCAATATATGATTGTGACTGATAAAAATTCTTCCATGATGTCAAAGCTTACTTATTCTCAAGATACTTTTAGAGAGCTTGTTGTACATTCTATAATTCGACATAATCTTCCATTTTCTTATGTTGACTATGATACGGTATGGAATACGTATAAGTATCTTGAGCCTCGTGCTCTTAGATTTAGTAGGAATATTGTTAAGGCTGATGTTATGAAAATATATTTGAGAGAGTTCAATCACTTTTTCAATGAGCTAAATTAATGTCGTTGTAGAATAAGTTTGACTAGTGATGCTTGGACTTCTATTGTGACGAATAGGTATATTTTTTTGACTGCTCACTATATTGACAAGAATTGGATTTTACAAAAGAGGATTTTGAACTTTTCTTACATGCCATCACTACATATTGGATTAGCATTGAGTGAGAAGCTTTATACATTGCTAAGTAGGTGGGGTATTGAGGGTAAATTGTTTTCTATCACTTTGGATAATGCTTCGTCAAATAATGTTTGTGTTCGTCTACTTAGGGGAAGCTTTTATTGAATAATGGTTTATTGAGTAATGGTGATCTATTTCATGTGAGATGTTGTGCCCATATTCTCAATTTGATAGTTCAAGATGGCTTGAAGGAAATTGAAATTTCTGTTAAAAAAGAGAGAGAGAATCTATTGAGTATGTTAAAGGGTCTCAAGGGAGAAAGGAAAAGTTTAATTTATGTATTGAGCAAGCTTTTTTTAACGGTAAGAAAGGTTTGATGCAATATGTGCCAACTAGATGAAACTCTACTTATAAGATACTTGCAAGTGCTCTTTACTATCGTTGTGCATTTGAGATCCTTTGGGTAAGTAATTTGAATTTGAAAATATTGGAGTTGAATACATAAGCTATGCTTGTATTGTACATTTTCCTAGTAATATATCGATTTATGTTTTGGTTATATCTTGTTGTGCATGAAATGTCCATTTATATTATGTAAGTAAATGATGAGGTGTCTTGTGTGACACAGTAGATCTCATCATTGGTTGAAAGACATAATATATAAACGAGGTTCGTAACGAGACAGCTTTGGACAAACTATCAGTTTAGGTTATTATGTGATTCGGATAATTGGTTTGTCTAAACTAATTGAATCATGTAGATATGCCCGGGGCATATTGAACTTGACCATTAGGAATGATTTGTCTTGTATTGATTTAATAGACAAATGGTTCTTGGTATTCTATCTCTTAATCCCTAGACTCGAGCGGGCATGAGGATTAGACATAGTGTACATTGATCTGCCAAAGGGTAAGGTCAATTGAGGCCAATAATCTCGATAGGTTGGGTGCGCGTGTTTAGTTGCTTGGTGTGCTGCTGCTTGTCGAAAGAAAACCATGTACCGGTGCATCTAGGGTTATGGTGCTCCCGAGATGAGCTCGTTATGTTTATTATACTAAACCCAGCTGGTGGACTTATGTCCGGTATAGTAAAAAGGTCGAGTGGTACTAGTCTCAGAATTAAAGAAGTTAATTAGTTAATTTATCAGTAAATTAATAAATTAAGGAGCACTATATCTTTGATATAGGAAGATTACGAATATAAATTAATTAAGCTGTTCCGGAAGTAATTCTGGTGTAGGATGGTAGTGCCATAATTAATATGTCAGTGGTGTGATTAATTATGTATTGGGTTGTTGAGAAAGGTTGATTTAATTAAGAGTGAATTTCAAAATAGGTCGTCATACTTTGGTAAAGTTTAGGTTTTGGTCACTAACTTTTAAATATTCAAAAAAGGTCACTAACTTTTACATCTGAATTTTAAATTTGGTCATTCCGTCCATATTGGCTGTTAACCCTCTTAACAGATCCTTTTTTTGAGGGCATTTAACGCGCTACAGTTGTCTTCCTTTCATTTGTTATTTTTGGCTAATTTTTTTTATAGACTTCAGATCAGCGAATACTTGACATCAGATCAACAGACTATAGATATCAGATCAAGAATATAAAAGAAATCATACAATATAACTAAAACATACTTAACAAGGGAGATCAGATCAGAATTATATAGACATCAGATCAGCGAATACTTGACATCAGATCAACAGACTATAGATATCAGATCAAGAATATAAAAGAAATCATACAGTAGAACTAAAACATACTTAAAAAGGGAGATCAGATCCGAATTATATAGACATCAGATCAGTGAATACTTGACATCAGATCAACATACTATAGATATCAGATCAATAATATAAAAGAAATCATACAGTAGAACTAAAACATACTTAAAAAGGGAGATCAGATCAGAATTATATAGACATCAGATCAGTGAATACTTGACATCAGATCAACATACTATAGATATCAGATCAATAATATAAAAGAAATCATACAGTAGAACTAAAACATACTTAACAAGGGAGATCAGATCAGGATTATATAGACATCAGGTCAGCGAATACTTGACATCAGATCAACAGACTATAGATATCAGATCAAGAATATAAAAGAAATCATACAGTAGAACTAAAACATACTTAAAAAGGGAGATCATATCAGAATTATATAGACATCAGATCAGTGAATACTTGACATCAGATCAACAGACTATAGATATCAGATCAATAATATAAAAGAAATCATACAGTAGAACTAAAACATACTTAGCAAGTGAGATCAGATCAGGATTATATAGACATCAGATCAGCGAATACTTGACATCAGATCAACAGACTATAGATATCAGATCAAGAATAAAAATTAAATCATACAGTAGAACTAAAACATACTTAAAAAGGGAGATCAGATCAGGATTATATAGACATCAGATCAGCGAATACTTGACATCAGATCAACAGACTGATATCTATAGTCTGTTAATCTGATGTCAAGTATTTGCTGATCTGATGTCTATATAATCCTGATCTGATCTCCCTTGTTAAGTATGTTTTAGTTCTATTGTATGATTTCTTTTACATTATTGATCTGATATCTATAGTCTGTTGATCTGTTGTCAAGTATTAGCTGATCTGATGTCTATAAAAAAAAATTAGCCAAAAATAACAAAAGAAAGGAAGACAACTGTATCGCGTTAAATGCCCTGAAAAAAAGGCTCCGTTAAGAGGGTTAACAGCCAATATGGACGGAATGACCAAATTTAAAATTCAGATGTAAAAGTTAATGACCTTTTTTGAATATTTAAAAGTTAGTGACCAAAACCTAAACTTTACCAAAGTATGATGACCTATTTTGAAATTCACTCTTTAATTAATTAAGTAATTAATTAATCCTTGTGTCAGTTGGTTGTGATTCATACCAGAAACTGGTTTGGGATAAGTGAATCCCTGTATCAGTTGGTTGTGAATCATACCAGGAACTGGTTTAGGATAAGTGAATCCCTATGTCAGTTGGATGTGTATCAGTCCAGGAACAGGATTGAAGGAAACAGAAACCCAGTAGGAAGACCAATCCTAAACCAACTTGGGGTCTCTCTTGTAACTCTATATATAGACAAGTGATTAGCTATTCAAGACACACAATTGACGATACAATTCAATAGATTCATAATTCAAGAATATAGAGAGAGAAAAACCTAGAGAGAGAAAAATTCTCTCTCTAAATTTGGATTTCTCCAAGCCTTAAGGCTGCCAATTTTCTCCTAATTTTTGGCGGCCTGCATGTGGCTTTCTCTCTCTCTCCGGGCGGTGCGTTTACAGTATGTACCGGGTGCAGCGGTGCTAGAATTTTCTAGCAGGTGGATTGTGGTGATTAGCTTATCAATTGGTTTCAAGATCGTTGCCCACACAACGTGAAATCAAAGTCTAGCATATAAGAGAATCACCTAAGTGCACGCTTCAAAGGTATTTTTCTAAAGTTCTGCTTCTAATTATAAATTTTTGTTGCGTGGTAAATCGAATAAGTGTGAACCCAGATCCTGTGCAATGTTATTTCAAAAGGGTTGGAATAGCATTGTGCTAGCGTCTAGGCCTGGCCAAAGATTCCGATTCTGGAATACATAGCACGAAAGTGAGTTTCTGGCTAGGCCCGGGCAGATAATCTTTCAATTGGTATCAGAGCCTGATTTTGGGTTTTGTGCTTGTTCGATTTATTAAATGGTTTTATTTTGCAGGTAGTTAAGAAATCCCGACTATTATGGTTACGTTTGTATGGGTTTTAATTAAACTTCGGGACATGTCTGGATTTGATTTTATTATGAATGTTTGTAATAGTATGACCACGTGCTGGAAGCCGTGTAGGATTAGATCAAATATGTAGTAGTATTTTTTCTATGTAATTTCGATTATTTAATTTTTCTAGAAAGCCTTGTAGTTGGAGAATTAATTTTTGTAATCGTAGGCGATATGGTGGGCAACTTGAATTTGTGGGTTTTGGGTTATCGTTAATTCGTAGAAACCCGGAAAACCCAGAACGAATTGTAAGAAGACCAAATAGCATGGGAAGAAGTGAATGAGGGATTAGCGGCATGGGGCGGCTCTGGCGACTACTCGCCGGCAGTAGTCTCCGCCGGCGTCCGCCTGGAGCAGCGGCGCTGCCGCGTGCACGGCCCGTTTGGGCTGCATTTTGGCCCGTTTTTTCTTTAGTTTTTTTTTTTTTTTGAAGTTCAAGACTCTCTCCATCGAGTGACGTGGCGGGACACGAGATCAAGGCAGAAAATGGAAGGGATTAAAACCAAAATATTCGGGAAATTTATTTCTCATATTTATTTCCCGTATTTATTGTTTTAATTTTTATGGTGTATTTTAGATGCATGATTTTAAAGCATGTTGGTTTTATGGTTGCATATAACTTAGGGTTAGTTAATTGCATGTTAAAACAGGAAAAACCCTCAATTTGGAAATCTAAGTAGGAGCGGGTTGGTTTAATATTCCCATGACCACCATTACGAGTTCATACGAGATGTGGGTGGGCTTGCGCGTTGGCATTAGGGCCTTCCTCCATTCAGATGAGTCCAACTCTGAGATCACTAGATTATGAATTTCTGAGTAAGATGACTAGAGTAAGTTTAACTAGGAGAAATGCGACACCCTCTCCATCTGGGGCGCACTATCCTGAGGTAACAAACTCAGAAGCCACGTAATGGCATACACTTAGTGTACTATATGCAGTATTCCTCCCAAGAGGTTATGCTGCTTATTTGTACGGCTGAAAGCACCGACTATTAGCTACATTGATCAATAGATCGTTTGGTTAGATAGTGTAGTTAATGAACTTGGTTCTTCTCAAACGAATGTGGGTTAGCGTAAACGTCCACACCACGTGGCTTGCGAGAATCCCGGTGAATGAGATGTTAGTGGCTTATAATTATTGTTTTGATGGAAGTCAATAATTATTAGAATTTCATGTTTTTGAAATTCTAGGTTAATAACTGAAACATTGTCTGTTTGTTAATTTTATAGTTTCATCGATATGGCATTCAACCCCTTAGCTGCTATTTTGAAAGATAATAAATTAACTGGAACCAATTATATCAACTGGAGTCGTAACTTGGACATTGTCCTAACGACTGAGCAGTATAAGTTTGTGCTCACCGAAGTATGTCCAGATGTACCTGATGAGAACTCTTCTCAAGAGGAAAGGGATGCCTATGCCAGGTGGAGAAAAGCGGATGAGATGGCGCTGTGCTATATTTTGGCCTCTGTGTCAAATGTGCTGCAACATCAACTTCATCCCATAGTCTCTGCCTCCAACATGATGGCTCACCTGAGATAGATATTAGCACATCAAGGCAGGACTGCTAAGCAAGCAGCCATGAGGAAGTTAATGAACTCAAAGATGGCTGAAGGCGAATCGATGAGAGATCATGTGCTACACATGATCAATCACATCAATAAAATAGAGGTGTTGGGAGGAGAAATCGACCTAGAAAGTCAGATAGATATTATCCTCCAGTGTCTACCCTCTTGTTTTAAGCAATTTTGGGTCAATTACAACATGAACCAAAGAGTCTATACTCTACCCGAGCTCTAAACTGATTTGGTGGTGGCCGAAGGCATCTTCCACGAGAAAAAGCAAGCTTTGGTCGCAGTAAAGGGTTCAGTTTCTTCTTCTACGCCTAAAAGTAAGAAGAATAAGAAGAAAAAGAATGCCAGGAAACTTGATGTGAAGCCCGAGATGGCAAAGAGAAACAAACCTAAAGGTAAGTGCTTCAAGTGCTGTAAAACAGGACACTGGAAAATGGATTGTCCAAAGCTAAAAGGTACGATAGTTTATGCCTGATTACTGAGACATGTTTAGCGGTGATTCCTACAGATACTTGGTGCGTGGATTCAGGTGCCACTGATCATGTTTGTAATTCTTTGCTGGGGTTCTAAGTAACCCGAAAGCTTAGAGAGGATGAGTTGGACATCTACATGGGTGACACTACAAGTGTGTCAGTAGAAGCAGTGGGAGTGGTCAATTTAAATTTCGAAAATTGTAGATTAGAGTTAGTTGATTGTCTTTATGTACCGAGTTTTAGAAAGAACCTTATTTCGGCTTCTAAACTCTTGAAGAACTGTTATAAGTTTGTTTTTTCTGATGAGTCTGTATTTATTAGAAAAAATGGAAAACTTATTTGTTCTGGTTCATTGGCTGACAATTTATTTGTGGTTAACTCTAATTCCCCTGTTGCGCAAAACATAGAAACAGATAGCTTTTTAGCTAACATTAATAAGAGGAAGAAACCTTCTGAAATGAATCAAACCTATCTTTGGCATCTCAGGCTAGGTCATATAAACCTTAGTATAATTCAAAGGTTGGTCAATGATGGACCTTTAGGTTCATTAGAGATTGACAGTTATGCAACCTACGAATCTTGCTTGGAATGTAAAATGACCAAGAGACCTTTTAAGGAAAAACATTATAGAGCTAAGGATGACTACTCAAGGTACGAGGTGACCAATGACGGTCCAGGCACGAGGTGGGTTTGAGTATTTGGTGACGTTCACGGATGACTACTCAAGGTACGGGTACATTTACCTAATGCGTCACAAGTCCGAATGTTTTGGCAAGTTCAAAGAGTTTCGGGCAGATATGGAGAAGCATCATGGTAAGAGTATCAAGACACTGCGGTCAGATCGTGGTGGGGAGTACTTGTCCCACGAATTCCGAGAATACCTCAGAGAGGTCGAAATTCAGTCTCAGTTGTCTGCACTTGGCACGCCACAGCAGAACGGTGTAGTAGAAAGGAGGAATCAGACTCTCATGGAAATAGTTAGGTCTATGATGAGCTATAGTGATTCGCCAAGTTCGTTCTGGGGATATGCCTTAGAAACAGCGATGTTTATTCTTAATCTTGTACCATCTAAAACCGTGCCTTCAACCCCAGTAGAGTTGTGGAATGGGAGCAAGCCCAGTCTAAGACATCTCAGGATTTGGGGTTGCCCAGCATATGTGCTTGAGGAAGATACGGCTAAGTTAGATGCGAGAACTGAATTAATGCTGTTTGTAGGATATCCTATGGGAACAAAAGGTGGTCTATTTTATAGTCATAAAGATAAGAAGGTGGTGGTTAGTACCAACGCTAGATATTTGGAAGAAAACTATGTCTTAGACCATAAGCCCAAGAGTAAGATAGTAATAAAAGAGCTTAGACGATAAACTACTAATCCTGATGCACCGGCACCAGTAGATACACCACACACTGCACATGAGATCACAGATGATGTGCCTACACAGGTGGTGCCTCGTCGTAGTGGGAGGGTTGTGAGACAGCCCGATCGGTTCATTGGCATGGGAGAGGCCTCAGACCTAGTCCTAGGCGTGCCTGAACCTGACCTGGTTAACTACAATGAGGCTCTCTGAGATAAAGATGCAGAATCTTGGCGTAAGGCAATGATATCCGAGATGAGGTCAATGGACCACAATCAAGTCTGGGAGCTTGTGGACCTGCCTGATGGGTTCAAGCCCATTGGATGCAAGTGGGTCTACAAACGTAAGAGAGGACCTGATGTGAAGGTGGAAACCTTTAAAGCTAGGCTGGTGGCGAAGGGGTATACTAAGAAAGAGGGAATTGAATATGAGGAAACCTTCGCCCCGGTAGCCATGCTTAAGTCGATCCGGATTCTCTTGGCCATAGCAGCTCATTTAGATTATGAGATTTGGCAGATGGATGTCAAGACAACTTTCCTGAACAGGAGTTTTGAGAAAACCATCTTTATGCAGCAACCAGAGGGATTCGTTAAAAAAGGCCAACAGCATAAGGTTTGCATGCTTGCGAATTCCATTTACGGACTTAAGCAGGCATCCAGATCTTGGAACATCCATTTGATGAGGTAATCCAGTCTAATGGATTTACTCAGTATCTGGATGAGCAATGTGTGTACCGCAGACGTGATGGAAACTCAGTGGTGTTTATTGTGCTTTACGTAGATGATATTCTATTGATTGACAACAACAAGAAAATGTTATCAGATGTAAAGGCATAGCTGTTCAAGAAGTTTGATATGAAGGACTTAGGGAAAGCGGGACATATCCTTGGGATCAAGACAATTCAAGATCGTAGGAAATGTTCGTTAATGCTCTCCCAAGCTTCGTACATAGATACGATTCTGGCCCGTTTTAACATGTAAAACTCCAAGAAAGCTTTTCTACCTTTCAGACATTGAGTGTTGAAGGAAAACTGAACAAGCCCGGGCTAAATCGAAAACCTCACTTTCGTGCAATGCATTCCAGAATCGGAAGCTTTCGACCAAACTCAGGCTCAAATTAGTTTACCCTTGAATGGATCTAGGCTTATACTTATTTAATTTATTAATCGGGACACAAAAAATTAAATCTTTAATAAAAGCGGAATTTGAAGACTCTACCTTTTGTAGCGAAGTCCTTTGCTTAAAGAAAAAATCCGATCTTTGATAGCGATTCCAAAAGAAATCCACTTGATATCTCCAAGAACACTTCGAATATTGCGTGGGCAATAATCTATCGAAGCTTACTTGCTTAGCCCACGAAAACCCACAAAGAAATCTTTCAAATTGAATTCTCAAAACCCCAAAATCTGATTGTGAAAACCCTCAAAAATTCCTTCGCCTGCTGCTCGATCAACAGCTGCAGCTCCGCCCAAAAACTGCTAGTATCCAGCCCCAAGTTTCGCCGTGATCTAGACAAGAAGGAGCTGCGATCACCCAACAAATGAAAGAGATCAACGCAGCCCTCTCAAATCAAACGTGTTGGTGAATGTGCCCTAATGAGGGCTATTTGTGTAAATATACTTTGAGGGTATTTATGTAAATAAGATATTTGTCGTTTGATTGATTGTTTATCAAATGAGTTAATTTCATGATAGTAATATCCTTGTGCATATTTAAATTCATGAAATCAATCCGCCAAAAGACACACTCCATGGACTAATTAGATCATGAGTGATTCTTTTGAGTAGTACTGGTACTAGGATCCTTAGACCAGAAATCATTACATGGTCTTAGGTGAATTATAGTGTGCTTTGACATACGCCTAACGGGGCCGTAACAGGTTGCCAAGTACGGGTATGATTGGGTACACTATGAGACACGCTAAGGTATGTAGGTGAAGTGATGGGACTACAAATCTCTCTTAAGTGAGAGATGATATCTTGGCCACTTGATAGTGAACTGAAAAGTGCATGACCATGCCCAAGGAATGATAAGGATATCATTTGCTTGATGGATTCAGTGTCACTAAGAGATCAAGTAAACGTTTAGCTACATAAGGATGATGGTTCCATGCCTTATGCTAAACTGGATATCTATGTAGAGGATCGTACGCAGTTTGCTCGGAAAAGTTGTGTTGAATATCCATTTGACCCTCCATTCTGAATTGGGTAGTCATTATGTCTTGCTAGAGACCACTAATGACTTATGGATTAATCAATAAGATTGAATTATCCGTTGCCAATTTAGAATGGGCCTACAGGATCGCACATAAGAAAGTTCGATGATGCAGAATAAGGATTCTTGCCTACAATAAGTATAATTGTTATACTTAAATAAATAAGATTTAATTAAATGGTTTAAATAAATATTATTGAAAAGTTCTGTGGTATTAATTAATAGTTAATTAATTACCTGGGAACAATTGAGATGGGCTGATAAATCAAGGGACTTAATTGCAATTGAAGTTTTTGACCCATCTGCCTGATCCATGGGTCATGGGTTGATCAATGGGCTTGGTGTATAACCCAAATCATTAAGGTATTATTTAAGGCTGATTTGGAATTAGTAAATATTATTTAAATACTGATTTAAAATCAGTTAAATAATATTTGGTAATAATACTGATTTGGAATATGACTAAAATCAGTTAAGTTATAATTGGATAATTACAATACTGATTTTGGAAATTAATTCTCTACAAATATCCTGGGGATATAATTGTAAAAGGATGATGATTTGGAATTTAAGAAAATTCTCATCAGACAAAATACACAGAATTCCCAAATGATCTTGGTAGGCAAGATCGGCTAGCACCAACCTGCGAAGACTTTCGTGCTTGAGAGTAGAGGATCCTTCGAGGAAGGATTTTGGAGACAAAAAAATGCCATATTCTCAGAGGAGCTAGGCAACGTGCGCAACCGATTACACTTCAAGGGTAAGACCCGATCCTCATAGTTTAGGATTCCGCTGTTTAATTGGATTAAACACCTAAACGAATTCCCAACAGTGGTATCAGAGCTAGGCTCAAGATTTTTGTGTTAAAATCAAAAGTAATTGATTAAAACAAATTCTTTGTTTTATTAAAAAAAATTAATTTTGGTAAACCCGATTTAAAAATTTAAGTTTCTAAAGAAAAATGAAACTTATTTTATGGGTTTGTTAACCTTAGAGGGTTGTAACAGAGTCAATTTCTTGGATGAATTTTGAGTTGCACCCGTTTTGGAAACAGCTTCGGGAAGAGCCAGAGGAAAAAAAAAAATTTTTTTGTTGAAACTTGGTAGTTGGATAAATTTTTCTCTTTCGGTGTTGAATGTTCTTGTCGAAAAGTAAAAAAAAAATGAAACCCTCCTTCGGAATTGTTCCGCCAGTGTTTTGTCGCTAAACACACCGAAAAAACGTTTTTTGTTTTTTTTGGGCTGAATTGATTTTTGATTTCCTTGTCGGAATTGTTCCGCTTTTGACTTAGCATTATGGTTTATTTGGGCTGCTAAAACGTTTTTGCCAAAAGGAAAACGAATTGAACGGATTTCAATTTCTGGGTTCCTTTTGAGTTGGCCAAAAACTGGGTTTCATTTGAACATTAGCCGGAATTTTAAAAACGGAAATCTGGGCTTCGAAATCATTTTTTGTGTTTTGGGGTTTTCTTTCCTTATCGGAACTGCTCCGAAATTTCTGGCGTCGTTTGATTTAATTTCTGGGCTGGTTTTGTCTCTTTTCAAAAGGGAAGTCTTCACCGGGAAAACGAAGTTTGCCGGAAAGTGTTTCCAGGCACTTTTGTTTTCCCCGTCGGTGGTCTAAGGAAGTCGAGAGTCGGAAGATCTCGATTGGAGGAACCCTCGCACAGTTTCTCTTTTCGATCGGTCGTCATCCCGCAGGCGTTGGACGCCAGAATCGTTTTCTTCTCGATCGGTGATTCTCGTCGGTTGTTGGAAGAGAGTGATGGGGATAGGATTTGACCTGAGAAGACGACCGTAAGAAGTGGATTAACGCCGGAAAAGATGACCGGCGCGCGACGCCTGGAATCGAGGGTTCCGGCCGGCTGTTTTTGAGGAAAGAGAGGGTTGGCGGCGGCTGGGGTTAAAAAACCTTAAAGGGTGAAATGTCCAAAATGCCCCGCCGCATCTATGAAACCCTAAAGGGGCAGATTATTTTAAAATAGCTTTAAAATTACAAATTGGTCCCTGTACTTTGAGTCCTCATCAAAACCCTAGCCCAGAATTTTATTTAAATTACATAATTGCCCCAAAAGTTTTAGAAAATTAAAATTTTAAAATTTGCTGAATTTTATTTAATAAGATTTTAAATTAAATAATCTTATTAGATAAAGATAGGATTAATTTAGAATTTTATCCTATAAGTTTAAATTAATCTTAATTAGATAATTAGATAAATTTTAAAATAATTATTTTAATTAGATTAAAATAATTAGAAAAGAAAAATAATTAATTAATTAGATTAATTAATTTGTTTAAATTTTGAATTGTTATTTATTTTATTTTATTTTATTTTGATGCTTATTTAAATTATTTAGATATTATTTGAAGCATCATAATTATGCAAGCATGTTCATACATCATTTTGGATAAATGTAAAATGAACAGAAGGATTGATTAAAATTGATCATGACACGATCATTTTTAATTCTGTAATAGTTACACAATCCTTAAAATTAATCGGCTTAAATTAAAATCGACTTGCATGAGCATATGCATTTTATGTGTTTCAAAGCATGAATTGGGCTTTTAATTTTAACGTTTTAAAAGTTTGGGCCTGCGAGCCAATTTTGAATTTGGGCCTGCGTGCCTATGAAATCATCATGTAATAGTTAGGCCCAAAAGGAGGTTCCAAGAGGAGTCCATGGTGGAGCCCAGGAGCGAAGGCCCAAACATGAAGATTTTAAAAGGCCTGTAAAATACTAGAGCCCAGTTCATCGCTTTAATTTCATTCTTTTATTTATGCAAATGAATGACAAACGAAAATGCATGTTAAGCCGATCAAACTTAAATCCCAAAAAACCCAAGATTTGCTTCCATACTTGAGGGCCCGCTTGAGTGTCGAACGTCTGATGGACTTGGAGAGCCCAAGGGCCTCAGGTTTTCTTCATGCGGCGGGTTGTTACATAATAGTGCCCAACTTTATCACTACCATTAATGAGTGGAAAAACTGTTTGGATATTAGATGCTCAAACTTTATCACTACCACTTGTTATGGAAAAACTGTGTGGCTGTCTATTGCTGTGATGCCTTGAGGGATGGTTTAACTTGGGAAAATTAATCCTAGCTTGACCCGATAAGTTGACTAGGGATTAATTTTGCAAAGATAGGATGGTGTCAAACATTTGGAATGTTCATCCTATCACCGAAATTTTGCATGGTATGCAATTGGAAAGCGTTAAATTACATGGAATGTGATTTGAACGTTGCCTACCAGAAGAGCCCGATCACTACGATACTTGCCAAAGCAAGACTGGGGTTGACTCTTCGTGGATTTTCGGCCCACAATCTAGCACCAACACAAAATTGTTAGGGATTTCAATTTTGGCTATTGTGGAAAACATTTTTTCAAAAACTCATTCTAATATTTTGCATTTACCCTCTGTAGAAATGGCATCATCTAGCACAAATGTTATCTTTACTCTAAGAAGTATATTGGATAAAGATAAATTGGTTGGACCAAACTTCTTAGATTGGGAAAGAAACTTGAGAATAGTTCTCAAACAAGAAAGGAAGCTACATGTCTTAGAGACCGCTTTACCTGAACCACCACAAAATGCTTCGGCAAATGTTCAACGAGCCTGGGATAAGCTGAAAAGTGACTCCGATGATGTGACGTGTTTGATGCTCGCGTCTATGACAGGCGAGCTTCAAAAGCAGTTCATGAATTTGGAAGCGTTCCGAATTTATGAGTCACTGACGGAAATGTTTCGTGAACAAGCTTCAGGTATCTTTGTTATAGAAATTAATCTTTCTATGTCCACCTCATGGGTATTAGATACTGGTTGTGGGGCTCACATTTGTACTAATGTGCTGGGACTCAGAAATAGAAGGATAACAAAGAAAGGTGAAGTAGATCTCTGAGTGGGCAACGGGGCAAGAGTTGCTGCTGTTGAAGTTGGAGATTACACTCTGTCTTTACCTTCTGGTTTAAATATCGAACTTGAAAATTGTTACTATGTACCTGCTTTGAGCAGAAATATTATTTCAGTTTCGAGTTTAGATAATAAAGGTTTTCGATTTATTATAGAGAATAATTCGTTATCTTTATATCGAAATGATATTTTATACGGAGTTGCAAATATGTGTAACGGTCTATATGTCTTGGATTTGACCCAAGAAAAACCAGTTTATAACATAGAAAAGAAAGCTAAATTAACTAAAAATGATTTAAGTCCAACATACCTTTGGCATTGTCGATTAGGCCATGCAAATGAAAAGCGAGTTCAAAAGCTTCACAAGGATGGAGTGCTTGGGTCATTTGATTTTGAATCATATGATACCTGTGAATCCTGCTTGCAAGGCAAAATGACAAAGAGTCCTTTCAACAAGAAAGGTGAAAGAACAAGTGAGCTATTGGCCCTAATACATACGGATGTATGTGGACCAATGAGCACACAAGCCAGAGGTGGATTTGAATACTTCGTGACTTTTACTGATGACTTTAGTAGATATGGGTATGTCTACTTAATGAGGTATAAAAGTGAAACTTTTGAAAAGTTCAAAGAGTTTAAAAATGAAGTAGAGAATCAGTTGGATAAAAGGATTAAGGCTATTCGCTCCAATCGGGGAGGTGAATACCTTAGTGATGAGTTCGATGCTATCTAAAACAGTGTGGAATTGTTTCACAGCTGACTCTACCAGGAACACCTCAATGGAATGGTGTATCCGAGAGGATAAATCGGACCTTATTAGATATGGTTCGATCAATGATGGGCCTAGCGACTCTCCCTACATCCTTTTGGGGTTATGCTCTCCTTTGTGCTGCCTACTTATTGAATCGTATTCCATCTAAGGCAATAGATAAGACTGTTAGTTTTGAATACAGAAAAGCTATGGCTTGTATCAAAAACTAATATCCACAGATGACATATCATTTTGTTTCAGTATAAATTTGTTCCTTTATATCATAGAACTAGATAACGGGGTGTCGACAAACACAGTAGATACCGTTATTGGTTAAAGTATTGATATATAAAAAGTATGCTCGTAACCGAGATAGTCTGAACAAACTATCGGTATAGGTTATTGTGTGGTTTGGAAATTGGTTTATCTAAACTAGTTTAAATCACACAGATATGCCCGGGGCATATTGAGCACGACCAGTTTGGATAGAATTGACTTATACTGATCGTCGTAGTCGATTCGGTCCTAGTATTCCGTCTCTCAATCCCGAGATTGGGACGGGCGTGAGGGTTGGATGTCGTGTGCTTTGATTTGCCAAAGAGTGAGGTCAATTGAGGCCAATACCTCGGTAAGTTGGGTATGCGGTATTTAGCTTCTTGCGTGCCGTTGCTAGTCGGAGGAATCCACGTACCGGTTCACCGGGTTGATGGTGCTCCCGAGATGAGCTCGTAAGTTTATTATACTAAACCCGGCCGGTGAACTTTATGTTCGGTATAATAAAAGGACGAGTGGTACTAATCTCGGAAACCAAGAAGTCGGTGAATTAATTTGTCAGTAAATTGATAAATCGACGAGCACTAGATCTTTAATGTGGGGAGATAGAATAAAATATAATGGCGCGATGTAAAGTCATTTTCGAGCGGTAGTTCCATAATTGGTCCGTTAGTGGTACGACCGATTATGCATTTGACTAATCGACAAGGTAAATTAATTAATCCGAAGGGTTTAATATTTAATCGACAAAGTGAATTTAGAAATTAATTCGATTTTGAATTAATTAATTCTAAGGGTTCGATTAAATTAAATTAACAAAGTGGATTAAATAGATTAATTTAAATGGGTCGATTGGAGTTGATCAGTCGGGAAGACTTAGCGGTCAACGAAAGTCAAATTTAAAAGCCTAACTCGAGAGCCCATTAGGTCTCCTTAGAAGCTCCTATAAATACAACATATTGGGCAGCACATAACCTAAGAAACTTGGCAGCCAAGTTTTGGCTAGATAGAGAAAGTTTAGTCTAGAGAGAGAACTGTATCTTCCTCGTCACGTTTTCTCTCGAAGTCGACTAAGAGAGCTTTCTCTTTCGAAAGATTACTCCTTTAGTCTGGCCAGATTATTTTCTAAGTAGCCCAGCTGCTTGTTCATCTTGGATTGCGCAGATCGACCAGCTTCTCGGCCGGATAGCGCATCAGTTTAGCGCAGCAGATTTTCCGGTGCTTAATAGCGGCGGCAATTTTGGTTGGTGCCCAGAACCGACCAGGTTTCACGTCCGATCTTTCGAGAGGAGTGATCCGTGGTCCTGGTCGTCCAGATCGGGACTGATCAGGTTGTCTCCAGCGGGTTTTCTTTTATGAAAAAAATCGGAAAGCTTGCGCAGCATGGCTAGGGTTTTCGGGCAGCAGTTTTGAGTTTATTTTAGAGTTTTCTTCCGATACAAGTTTCTGGGTTTTTTATCGTATTGTCGTGGGTAACTCCGTAGATGATAGCCCACACTATCTCGGAGTTCGTATTGGAGAATTCTTCGGATTTCTTGTGGAAATCGCAGCAAAGATTTGGTTTTCTTTAAGCAAGGGACTTCGCTTCAAAAGGTAGAACTTTTAAATTCCGCTTTCATTAAAGTTCGAATCTTTTGTCTCCCGATTAATAAATTAAATAAGTATAAGCCTAGATCCGTTCATGGGTAAACTAATTTGAGCCTGAGCTTGGTCGAAAGCTTCCGATTCTGGAATGCATTGCACGAAAGTGAGGTTTTCGATTTAGCCCGGGCTTGTTCAGTTTTCCTTCAAAGACTCCATATGAGATATGGATGGGTCGGAAGCCCTATATGTCCTATCTGCGAGTTTGGGGTTGTTAAGCTCATGTAAAGCATTTACAAAGTAATAAGCTTGAACTCAAAACTGATAAATGCCTATTTGTGGGATATCCTAAGGAAACCAAAGGATATCAATTTTACAACCCAACTGAGAACAAAGTGTTCGTTGCTAGAGGAGCTACTTTCTTAGAGAAAGAATTTTTGTACAAGAAAGACAGTGGGAGTAGAATAGAACTCAGAGAAGTTCAAGAACCACAAGAGAATGTAGAACGATCTACAGAAACTCAGATGGATGTTGACATGGAAACTCATGAAGATGAGCAACCTGAGTCAACAACACAAGAACTTAGAAGGTCTAGTAGATCTCGTCATGAACCCGAGAGATACGGATTTCTCGTGACTGACGAACAAGATTTGATCTTGGTGGACTCTGATGAGCCCACGACCTACAAACAGGTTTTAGAAAGTCCGGATTCAGATAAATGGCTACAAGCCATGGAATCTGAAATGCAATCCATGAGGGACAATAAAGTGTGGACTTTGATTGACCCTCCTGTTCAGGCAAAGGTTGTCGATTGCAAGTGGATTTTCAAGTTAAAACCTGGCGGGATCTTCAAGGCACGACTAGTGGCTAAAGGTTTCAGACAGACTCATGGTATAGGCTATGATGAAACCTTCTCTCCTGTCGTGATGCTCAAGTCCATTAGGACAATGCTTGCCATAGCAACATATTTTGACTATGAGGTATGGCAGATGGATGTTAAGACGGCTTTCCTGAGTGGAAACCTACACGAGGATGTTTATTTGAAACAACCCGAGGGATACATCGATCAAAAGCATCCTAATCGAGTATGTAAGCTTCAGAGGTCTATCTATGGACTAAAGTTGGAATCTTCGTTTTGATGAGGAAGTAAAAGGTTACGGATTCATCAAGAACAAAGATGAGCCTTGTGTTTACAAGAAAGTTAGTGGGAGCAAGATTGTTTTCCTTGTCCTATATGTGGACGACATCCTGCTCATAGGAAATGACATTCCTTTGATGAAAGACATCAAACAATGGTTAGGGAGTGTATTTTCTATGAAAGACTTAGGAGAAGCTGAGACGATACTAGGTATCAAGATCTATAGAGATAGGTCTAAAAGGCTTATGGGACTAAGTCAAGAAGGGTACATAGACAAGATATTGAAAAGATTCAATATGTCTAACTCCACAAATGGTAACGTACCATTTAGACATGGCCTTCTCTTGAAGAAGAACCAAGGTTCTTCAACAAGAGAGGAGAGGGATACAATGAGCAGAGTCCCATATGCTTCGGCAATAGGATCTATCATGTATGCCATGTTGTGTACCCGTCCGGATATTACACGTGCACTTAGCATAACTAGCAGATACCAACAAGATCCAGGGATGGATCATTGGACTGCAGTCCTGAAGTACTTACGAAGAACTAAAGGATTAATGATAGTGTATGGAGGACAAGAACAGCTCATTGTACAAGGTTACACTGATGCTGCTTTCCAAACAGATCAGGATGATATGAAGTCACAATCAGGCTACGTGTTTAGTCTGAATGGCGGTGCAATAAGTTGAAAAATCTCAAAGCAAGATACAGCAGCCGATTCTACAACAGAGTCTGAGTACATTGCTGCATCAGATGCTGCAAAGGAAGCTGTTTGGCTGAGAAAGTTTGTGTCAGACATCGGAGTGATACCGAGTATCCAAGATCCGATAGAACTTTTCTGTGACAATAACGAGGCCATCGCACAAGCTAAGGAGCCTCGGTCACACCAGAAAACCAAACACATACTCAGAAGGTTTCACCTCATTCGAGAGATAATTGATCGAGGAAATGTGAAAGTGTGCAAAATAGGGTCAGACGACAATATAGCAGATCCTATCACAAAAGCTCTACCACAGTCAAAGTTTGATAGACATGTAATAGAGCTTGATCTTAAACTGTTTAGGACATAGCCCTTCATCGGGCAAGTAGGAGATTGTTGGTGAATGTGTCCTAATGAGGGCTATTTATGTAAATATACTTTGAGGGTATTTATGTAAATAAGATATTTGTCGTTTGATTGATTGTTTATCGAATGAGTTAATTTCATGATAGTAATATCCTTGTGCATATTTAAATTCATGAAATCGATCCTCCAAAAGAAAACACTCCATGGACTAATTAGATCATGAGTGATTCTTTTGAGTAGTACTGGTACTAGGATCCTTAGACCAGAAATCACTACATGGTCTTAGGTGAATTGTATTGTGCTTTGACATACGCCTAACGGGGCCGTAACAGGTTGCCAAGTACGGGTATGATTGGGTACACTATGAGACACGCTAAGGTATGTAGGTGAAGTGATGGGACTACAAATCTCTCTTAAGTGAGAGATGATATCTTGGGCACTTGATAGTGAACTGAAAAGTGCATGGCCATGCACAAGGAATGATAAGGATATCATTTGCTTGATGGATTCAGTGTCACTAAGAGATCAAGTAAACATTTAGCTACATAAGGATGATGGTTCCATGCCTTATGCTAAACTGGATATCGATGCAGAGGATCGTACGCGGTTTGCTCGGAAAGGTTGTGTTGAATCTCCATTCGACCCTTCATTCTGAATTGGGTAGTCATTATGTCTTGCTAGAGACCACTAATGACTTATGGATTAATCAATAAGATTGAGTTATCCATTGCCAATTTAGAATGGGCTTACAGGATCGCACATAAAAAAGTTCGATGATGCAGAATAAGGATTCTTGCCTACAATAAGTATAATTGTTATACTTAGATAAATAAGATTTAATTAAATGGTTTAATTAAATATTATTGGAAAGTTCTGTGGTATTAATTAATAGTTAATTAATTACCTGGGAACAATTGGGATGGGCTGATAAATCAAGGGACTTAATTGCAATTGAAGTTCTTGACCCATCAGCCTGATCCATGGGTCATGGGTTGATCCATGGGCTTGGTGTATAACCCAAATCATTAAGGTATTATTTAAGGCTGATTTGGAATTAGTAAATATTATTTAAATACTGATTTAGAATCAGTTAAATAATATTTGGTAATGATACTGATTTGGAATATGACTAAAATCAGTTAAGTTATAATTGGATAATTACAATACCGATTTTGGAAATTAATTCTCTACAAATATCCTGGGGATATAATTGTAGAAGGATGATGATTTGGAATTTAAGAAAATTCTCATTAGACAAAATATACAGAATTCCCAAATGATCTTGGTAGGCAAGATCGGCTACCACCAACCTGCGAAGACTTTCGTGCTTGAGAGTAGAGGATCCTTTGAGGAAGGATTTTGGAGACAACAAAATGCCATCTTCTCAGAGGAGCTAGGCGACGTGCGCAACCGATTACGCTTCAAGGGTAAGACCCGATCCTCATAGTTTAGGATTCCGCTAATTAATTGGATTAAACACCTAAACGAATTCCCAACAAAATGCGCGAACCTTGCTGCTGAAGAAAACTAGCGTGCGCTGCTGAAGAAAAATAGCGCCGGGCGCTAATATTAATTATGCAGCAGTTGATCGATGAAGACCCAACAGGCGCTAATATTAATTATGCAGCAGTTGATCGATGAAGACCCAACAGAATTCTGGTGAAGATTTCTGAAATCCAACTAGAAGGTTCAATCTTTGGGATGAATTCAATCCGAGAGCAAGAAATCTAGTTCGTTTTTGAAAGAGATCTTCAAAGAGAAGAAGTTCTCTCTCTAGAACTTTCTTACTCTAAAAGTGGCAAGACTTGTCTTACAAGATTTCTTAGCTTTCTTTGGTCTCAAGTTATTCTATTTATAGGAGCTCTCGTGGAGACCTAATGGGCTCTCGAGTTAGGCCTTTTAATTTGACTTTCGTTGACCGCTAAGTCTTCCTGACTAATCAACTCCAATCGACCCATTTAAATTAATTTATTTAATCCACTTTGTTAATTTAATTTAATCGAACCCTTAGAATTCATTAATTCAAAATAGAATTAATTTCTAAATTCACTTTATCGATTAAATATTAATTAAACCTTTTGGATTAATTAATTTACCTTGTCGATTAGTCAAATGCATAATCGGTCGTACCACTAACGGACCAATTATGGAACTACCGCTCGAAAACGACTTTACATCGCGCCATTATATTTTATTCTATCTCCCCACATTAAAGATCTAGCGCTCATCGGTTTATCAATTTACTGATAAATTAATTCACCGACTTCTTGGTTTTTGAGATTAGTACCACTCGTCCTTTTATTATACCGAGCATAAAGTTCACCGGCCGGGTTTAGTATAATAACCTTACGAGCTCATCTCGGGGGCACCATCAGCCCGGTGAACCGGTACGTGGATTCCTCCGACTAGCAACGGTACGTAAGAAGCTAAACACCGCATACCCAACCTACCGAGGTATTGGCCTCAATTGACATCACTCTTTGGCAAATTAAAGCATACGATATCCAACCCTCACGCCCGTCCCAATCTCGGGATTGAGAGACAGAATACTAGGACCAAATTGACTATGCCGATCAGTATAAGTCAATTCTATCCAAATTGGTCGTGCTCAATATGCCCCGGGCATATCCGTGTGATTTAAACTAGTTTAGATAAACTAATTTCCAAACCACACAATAAGCAATATCGATAGTATGTTCAGACTATCTCGATTATGAACATACTTTTTATATATCAATACTTTAACCAATAACGGTATCTACTGTGTCTGTCCACACCCCGTTATCTAGTTCTATGATATAAAGGAACAAATTTATACTGAAACAAAATGATATGTCAACTGTGGATATTAGTTTTTGATACAAGCCATAGCTTTTCTGTATTCAAAACTAATAAGTGTATCTATCTAAGGAACAGTCTCCCAAGATTGTTGAGGAGATAGAGGCCATGAAGGCAGTTCTTTATGCTTCGGGAGTAGGAAGCCTCATGTATGCCATGTTGTGTACGAGGCCTGATATCTGTTATGCCGTTACCATGGTAAGTAGATATCAGAGTAAAATGCATTCTCAAGTATTTGCACAGAACGAGGGACCAAGTTCTGGTCTATTAGGCGTCTGAGCTGGTACCCCAAGATTACACAGATTCAGATTTCCAAGGCGACAGGGACAAGAGCAAGTCTACCTCAGGGTGTGTGTTTACTTTGGGAGGTGGAGCCACAGTTTGGCGGAGTGTCAAACAAAAATGCGTGGCGGACTCTACCCTCGAGGCTGAGTACGTTGTCGCATTAGAGGCAGCGAAATCAGTATGGCTCAAGAACTTCCTAGTGGAATTAGATGTGATTCCCGGTTTGCAGAAGTCTATCACGGTTTATTGTGATAACAATGGTGCAGTAGCAAACTCGAAAGAACTACGAGCCCACAAGGCGAGTAAACATATATACAGCGCAAGTACAACCTGATACAAGACATCGTAAAAAGGGAAGACGTGGTTGTGGCTAAGATAGTATCAGAGGATAACCTTGCAGATCCGTTCACGAAGACATTGACTTCAAAAGTCTTTGACGCTCACGTGGAGGGTAAGGGAATCAGATACTTAGGAGAGCCATGATAGTTTTTCTACATATATAGTAGCAGAGTGTATAGGAGTTGTATGTAGTTGTATACTTAAAGCACAGCTTAAGTATTAGTGAGAGATTGTTGGAGTTGAATACATAAGCTATGCTTGTACTGTACATTTTCCCTGTAATATATCGATTTATGTTTTGGTTATATCTTGTTGTGCATGAAATGTCCATTTATATTATGTAAGTAGATGATGAGGTATCTTGTGTGACACAGTAGATCTCATCATTGGTTGAAAAACATAATATATAAATGAGGTTCATAACCGAGATAGCTTTGGACAAACTGTCGATTTAGGTTATTATATGATTCGAATAATTGGTTTGTCTAAACTAATTGAATCATATAGATATGCCCGAGGCGTATTGAACTTGACCATTAGAAATGATTTGTCTTGTACTGATTTAATAGCAAATCATTCTTGGTATTCTATCTCTTAATCCCTAGACTCGAGTGGGCATGAGGATTAGACATAGTGTACTTTGATCTGTCAAAGGGTAAGGTCAATTGAGGCCAATAATCTCGGTAGGTTGGGTGTGCGTGTTTAGTTGCTTGGTGTACTGCTGCTTGTCGAAAGAAAACCATGTACCGGTGCGTTCGGGGTGATGGTGCTCCCGAGATGAGCTCGTTATGTTTATTATACTAAACCCAGCTGGTGGAATTATGTCTGGTATAGTAAAAAGGTCGAGTGGTACTAGTCTCAGAAATAAAGAAGTTATTTAATTAATTTATCAGTAAAATAATAAATTAACGAGCACTATATATTTGATGTGGGGAGATTATGAATAAAAATAATTAAGTTGTTCCAGAAGTAATTCTGGTGTAGGATGGTAGTGCCATAATTAATATGTTAGTGGTGCTATTAATTATGTATTGGGTTGTTGACAAAGGTAGATTTGATTAATTAAGTAATTAATTAATCCTTGTGTCAATTGGTTGTGAATCATACCATAAACTGGTTTGGGATAAGTGAATCCCTGTATCAGTTGGTTGTGAATCATACCAGGAACTGGTTTGGGATAAGTGAATCCCTGTGTCAGTTGAATGTGTATCAGTCCAGGAACAGGATTGAAGGAAACAGAAACCCAGTAGGAAGACCATCCTAAACCAACATGGGGTCTCTCTTGTAACTCTATATATAGACAAGTGATTAGCTATTCAAGACACACAATTGAACATACAATTCAATAGATTCATAATTCAAGAATCTAGAGAGAGAAAAATTCTCTATCTCTAAATTTGGATTTCTCCAAGCCTTAATGCTGTCGATTTTCTCCTAATTTTTTGCGGCCAGCGTGTGGCTTTCTCTCTCTCTGGGCGGTGCGTTTACAGTACGTGTCAGGTGCAGCGGTGCTAGAATTTTCTGGCAGGTGGATTGTGGTGATTAGCTGATCAATTGGTTTCAAGATCGTTGTCCACACAACGTGAAATCAAAGTCTTGAGGCATACAAGAGAATCACCTAAGTGCACGCTTCAAAGGTATTTTTCTAAAGTTCTGCTTTTAATTAGAAATTTTTGTTGCGTGCTAAATCGAATAAGTGTTAACCCAGATCCTGTGCAATGTTATTTCAAAAGGGTTGGAATAGCATTGTGCTAGCTTCTAGGCCTGGCCAGTGATTCCGATTCTGGAATGCATAGCACGAAAGTGAGTTTCTGGCTAGGTTTGGGTAGATAATCTTTCAGAAAAGCTGTCCAACTTCAGAGGAATGGCAAAAAATTGAGAAGATTTGTGTGTTTCTTGGTGTATTCTATTCTACCTGAAGGAAACAGAACTAGACCAGGCTTAACCGAAAATCTCACTTTCGTGCAATTCATTCCAGAATCGGAGACTTTCTATCTAGCTCAGGATCGAATTCATTTCCCCTTAACGGATCTAGGCTTATACTAGTTTCATATATTAGTACGACACGCAAAAATTAAATCTTTAAACTAAAGCGGAATCGTTCAAAAATTGTAGCGTGTCCAAAGCAATAAGAATACCAAAACTCCGAGAAAGTGAAATCCACTCAAAATCCCAAGAATAACTCCAAACGACCTCCAACTTGGGTGGCCAAGTGACTACGAGGTGGCTAATAGCACCAGGGAAGAAATCCAAAGAAACCCACATCAAGAAACTCGCAAATCTGAAAAACAGATTTAGCCCAGGAACTGATCCTAATCTGAAAAACCCACTTCAGGTATGACCTTTGCTCGTAGATCTAGACTTTGGCAAACCCAAAGGAAGAAGCCAAAGGATCAACACAACAAAGGGATCAAAACCCAAAGAAAACTCTTGCCAAGAACACCCAAAACTGGCCGCTGGGTAGACCCGCAGAATCAATGCCCGGTGCGACAAACTCGATGTTTGAATGCTCGGAAATGGAAAACGAAAGCCACTTGGGTTCTCTAGGATATGGGCTTGAGTTTCTCGAACAAGAAAGATCACAAACCCTTTGAAAGATAAATCTCAACGTAGGAGATGAAGTTCTCTCTCTAGGTTTGACTCTCTCACTCTAAGGCATTTGCCTACAAAGTTTCTTATGTCTTGTTAAGTGCCTATATTTAGCTATTTATAGGGAGCTTCTTAGAAGACCTAGTGGCCTTTTGAGTTGGGCCTTAGTGTTTGACTTTCGTTGACCCCTTAGTCTTCCCTAGACTAATCAACTCCAATCGAGCCTTTCGAACTAATTTCTTAACCCACTACGTTAATTAAATTTAATCGAACCCTTATGATTAATTAATTCATTATGAATTAATTTCTTAATTCACTTAGTCAACTAAATATTAATTAAACCTTTAGGATTAATTAATTCACTTTGTTGATTAGTCAAACACATAATTAGTCGTACCACTAACGGACCAATTATGGAACTACCGCTCAAAAACGACCTTACATTCGCTCACTTTATTATTCTTCTATCTTCCCACATCAAAGATCTAGTGCTCGTCGTTCATCAATTTACTGACAAATTAATTCACCGACTTCTTGATATCCGAGATTAGTACCACTCGACTTTCTTATTATACCGGAAGTAAAGTCCACTGGCCAGATTTAGTATAATAAATGTTAGAGCTCATCTCGAGAGCACCATCAACCCGGCGAACCGGTACGTGGATTCCTTTGGCTAGCAATGATACAAAAATAAGCTAAACACCGCATACCCAACTTTCCGTGATTTAGGCCTCAATTGACCTCACCCATTGGCAAATCAAAGCATACGATATCCAGCTCTCATGCCCACTCCAATCTCGGGATTAGGAGAATAGACTACTAGGATTGAATTAACTGCACTGATCAGTACAAGTTAATTCAATCAAAACTGGTGTGCTCAATATGCCCCGGGCATATCCGTATGATTTAATTAGTCTAGACAAAGTAATTTCCAAATCACATGATAACCTATACTGATAGTATGTTCTGACTTTCTCAATTATGAGCATTCTTTTCATATATCAATACGTTAACCAATAACGAGATCTACTGTGTCTTTCAACACCTCGTTATCTAGTTCTATGATATAATGGAATAAATTTAATACTAAAACAAAACGATATGTCAACAGTGTTGGATCTTAGGCATGCATAATTTCCTAAATTGTGCTACGGAATAGCCTAAATTATATAAAATCGGGTCTTACCCTTGAAGCGTAATCGGTTGCGCAGTCGCATGGCTCCTCTGAGAAGATGGCGTTTTGTCGTCCTTCTCTAACACTTCCTTGAAGCGTCCTCTACTCTCAGGCACCGGAGTTCTTCGATGCTTGTAGATTCCTGTGAAGAAGTTTTTTAATTTTCTGGAAGAGAGAAAGTTTTCACCCGAGAGAAAAGAGCAGGATCCTTTTTCAGAAAACTATTTTCCTCTTTTTAAAAATCTCAACCCCCTTTTCTCTCAACAGACTCTGTTTTAGAAAATAAGTCTGGTTTCCCAAAATCATAACCACCGGGTGGTTAAAATTAAATTAAATTAAAATAAAATATTATAAAATAAAATATTTTACTTTTACTGATTTGGGTTTTACTTGACCCATTGATCAAACCATTTACCCATGGATCAGACTAATGGGTCCAGAACCTCAATTGCAACTAGGCCCCTCGATTTGTCAGTCTATCTCAATTCTTCCTGAGTAATTAATTAACTATTAATTAATACTCCAAAACCTCTCAATAATATTTAATTAAACTATTTAATTTAATATTATTCTTCTAAGTATAACAATTATACCTAGTACCATCAAGAATCTCACTCACGTGCAATCCTGTAGGTCCATTCCAAATTGACAATGGATAAATTAATCTAAACAATTTACTTGATCTCTCAGTGACACTAATTCTATTCAAGCAAATGATAACAATCATCATTTCTCGGGCATGGCCATGCACTTCTCAGTTCACTATCAAGTGGCCCGGATATCATCTCTCACTTAAGAGAGATTTGTAGTCCCATCACTTCACCTACATATCTTAGCGTGACTCATAGTGTACCCAATCATACCCATACTTGGCAACCTGTTACAGTCCCGTTAGGCATATGTCAAAGTACACCATAATTCACCTAAGACCATGCAGTGATTTCTGGTCTAAGGATCCTCGTACGAGTATGCTCAAAAGAATCACTCATGATCTATTAGTCTATGGAGTGTTTCTTTTAGCAGATTGATTTCATGAAATTAGATATGCACAAGAATATAATTATCATGAAATTAACTCATCAGATTAAATAATCAATCAAACGACATATGTCTTATTTACATAAATAACCCTCAAAGTTTATTTACATAAATAGCCCTCATTAGGGCACATACACCAACAATCTCCCACTTGCCCTTTGAAGGGCTATATCCTAAATTGTTTAAGACCATACTCTATTACTTGTCTATCAAACTTTGACTGCGGTAGAGCTTTTGTGAGAGGATCTGCTACATTGTCGTCTGACTCTATTTTGCATACTTTAATATCTCCTCGATCGACGATCTCTCGAATGAGGTGATATCTCCTGAGTATATGTTTGGTCTTTTGGTGTGATCGAGGCTCTTTAGCTTGTGCAATGGCCCCGTAATTGTCACAAAAAAGTTCTATCGGATCTTGGATACTCGGTATCACTCCGATGTCTGGCACAAACTTCCTCAACCAAACAGCTTCTTTTGCAGCATCTGATGCAGCAATGTACTCAGATTCTGTTGTAGAGTCGGCTGTGGTATCTTGCTTTGAGCTTTTCTAACTTATCGCACCGCCATTCAGACTAAACACGTAGCCTGATTGTGACTTCATGTCATCTTGATCTGTTTGGAAAGCAGCATCAGCATAACCTTGTACAATGAGCTGTTCTTGCCCTCCATACACTAGCATTCATCCTTTAGTTCTTCGTAAGTACTTTAGGATTGCTTTGACTGCAGTCCAATGATCCATCCCGGGATCTTGTTGGTATCTGCTAGTCATGCTAAGTGCATGTGCAACATCCGGACAGGTACATAACATGGCATACATGATAGATCCTATTGCCAAAGCATATGGTACTCTACTCATTGTATCCCTCTTCTTTCTTGTTGAAGGACCTTGGTTCTTCTTCAAGAGAAGGCCATGTCTAAATGGTACCTTACCATTTTTCGAGTTAGACATATTGAATCTTTTCAATATCTTGTCGATGTACCCTTCTTGACTTAATCCCAGAAGCCTTTTAGACCTATCTCTATAGATCTTGATACCTAGTATCATTTCGGCTTCTCCTAAGTCTTTCATATAAAATACAGTCCCCAACCATTGTTTGATGTCTTTCATCCTGGGAATGTCATTTCCTATGAGTAGGATGTCGTCTACATATAGGACGAGAAAAATATTCTTGCTCCCACTAATCTTCTTGTAAACACAAGGCTCATCTTCGTTCTTTATGAAGCTGTAACCTTTTACTGCCTCGTCAAAATGAAGATTCTAACTCGGACATGCTTGCTTTAGTCCATAGATAGACCTCTGAAGCTTGCATACATGATTTGGATGCTCTTGATCGATGTATCCCTCGGGTTGTTTCATGTAAACATCCTCGAGTAGGTTTCATTCAGGAAAGCCGTCTTAACATCCATCTTTCATATCTCATAGTCATAATGTGCAGCTATGGCGAGCATAGTCCGAATGGACTTAAGCATCACGACAGGGGAGAAGGTTTCATCATAGTCTATACCATGAGTCTTTCTGAAACCTTTAGCCACTTGTCGTGCCTTGAAGATCCCGCCAGGTTTTAACTTGAAAATCCACTTGCAATCGACAACCTTTGCCTGTACTGTAGGATCAATCAAAGTCCATACTTTATTGTCCCTCATGGATTGCATTTCAGATTTCATTGCTTGTAGCCATTTATCAGAATCTGGACTTTTTAAAACCTGTTTGTAGTTCACGGGCTCATTAGAGTCCACCAAGATCAAATCTTGCTCTTTAGTTACGAGAAATCCGTATCTCTCGGGTTCATGACGAGATCTACTAGACCTTCTAGGTTCTTGTGTTATTGACTCAGGCTGCTCATCTTCATGAGTTTCCATGTCAACTTCCATCTGAGTTTCTGTAGATTGTTCAACATTCTCTTGTGGTTCTGGAACTTCTCTGAGTTCTATTCTACTCCCACTGTCTTTCTTGTATAGAAATTCTATCTCTAAGAAAGTAGCTCGTCGAGCAACGAACACTTTGTTCTCAGTTGGGTTGTAGAATTGATATCCTTTGGTTTCCTTAGGATATCCCACAAATAGGCATTTGTCAGTTTTAGGTTCAAGCTTATCACTTTGTAAACGTTTTACATGAGCTTGACAACCCCAAACTCGTAGATAGCATATATAGGGCTTCCGACCCGTCCATATCTCATATGGAGTCTTATCTACTGCCATAGATGGAATACGGTTTAATAAGTAGGCAGCAGAAAGGAGAGCATAACTCCAAAAGGATGTAGGGAGAGTCGCTTGGCCCATCATTGATCGTACCATATCTAATAAGGTCCGATTTCTCCTTTCGGATACACCATTCCATTGAGGTGTTCCCGGTGGAGTCAGCTGTGAAACAATTCCACACTGTTTTAGATAGCCATTGAACTCATCACTAAGGTATTCACCTCCCCGATCGGAGCGAATAGCCTTAATCCTTCTATCCAACTAATTCTTTATTTCATTTTTAAACTCTTTGAACTTTTCAAAAGTTTCACTTTTATACCTCATTAAGTAGACATACCCATATCTACTATAGTCATCAGTAAAAGTCACGAAGTATTCAAATCCACCTCTGGCTTGTGTGCTCATTGGTCCACATACATCCGTATGTATTAGATCCAATAGCCCACTTGTTCTTTCCCCTTTCTTGTTGAAAGGACTCGTTGTCATTTTGCCTTGCAAGCATGGTTCACAGGTATCATAAGATTCAAAATCAAATGACCCTAGCACTCCATCCTTGTGAAGTTTTTGAACTCGCTTTTCATTTGCATGGCCTAATCGACAATGCCAAAGATATGTTGGACTTAAATCATTTTTAGTTGATTTAGCTTTCTTTTCTATGTTATAGACTGGTTTTTCTTGGGTCAAATCCAAAACATACAGACCGTTACACATATTTGCAACTCCGTATAAAATATCATTTCGATATAAAGATAACGAATTATTCTCTATAATAAATCGAAATCCTTTATTATCCAAACTCGAAACTGAAATAATATTTCTGCTCAAAGCAGGTACATAATAACAATTTTCAAGCTCGATGTTTAAACCAGAAGGTAAAGACAGAGTGTAATCTCCAACTTCAACAGTAGTAATCTTGCCCCATTGCCCACTCGGAGATCTACTTCACCTTTCTTTGTCATCCTTCTATTTCTAAGTCCCTGCACATTAGTACAAATGTGAGCCCCACAACCAGTATCTAATACCCATGAGGTGGACATAGAAAGATTAATTTCTATAACAAAGATACCTGAAGCTGAAGGATTGCTTTCGAGAAACTTCTTACTGTCTCTCTTCCAATGACCCTTTTGTTTGCAGAATAGACATGTATCATCCTTTTTGGATCTTGTCTTAGCAGATGGAGGAGCTTGTGGTTGGGGAGCAGTCTTACTGCGAGCTTTCTTGTTCTGCCCAACTTTGGCCTTGCTTTTAAACTTCCTCTCCCCTTTACCTTTTTCGACTACCAACACTGGTGTTGCCTTCCGAAGGGTTTGCTCAGTGTTCTGCAATATACCATGGAGCTCAGGAATGCTCCTATCCATGTTGTGCATATTGTAGTTCACCACAAAATCATTGTATTCATCAGACAATAATGCCAAGATGATATCAATAGCCAATTCCCTAGGAAGAGGTGCATTCAATCGCTCTAGGGTATCAATGTACCCTTTCATTTTGATCAAATGTGTGCTTACTGACGAACCCTTCACCATTTTGGACGAAATTAAAGCTTTTATCATAACGAACCTTTCGTTACGGGCTTGTTCACGGAACATCTCCGTCAGTGACTCGTAAATCTGAAACACTTCTGAATTCATGAACTGCTTTTGAAGCTCGCCCGTCATCGACACAAGCATCAAGCAAGTCACATCATTGAAGTCGCTTTTCAGCTTCTCCCAGGCTCATTGAACAGTTGCCGAAGCATTTTGTGGTGGTTCAGGTAAAGCAGTCTCTAAGACTTGTAGCTTCCTTTCTTGCTTGAGAACTATTCTCAAGTTTCTTTCCCAATCTAAGAAGTTTGGTCCAACCAATTTATATTTATCCAATATACTTCTTAGAGTGAAATTTGAAATAACATTTGTGCTAGATGATGCCATTTCTACAATGAATAAATGCAAAATATTAGAATGAGTTTTAAAATTAATTTTCCACAATAGCCAAAATTGAAATCCCTAACAATTTTGTGTTGGTGCTAGATTGTGGTCCGAAAATCCACAAAGAGTCAACCCCAGTCTTGCTTTGGCAAGTATCGTAGGGATCGGGCTCTTCTGGTAGGCAACGTTCAAATTACATTCCATGTAATATAATGTTTTCCAATTGCATACCATGCAACTTTTCGGTGATAGGATGAACATTCCAAATGTTTGACACCATCCTATCTTTGCAAAATTAATCCCTAGTCAACTTCTCGGGTCAAGCTAGGATTAATTTTCCCAAGTTAAACCATCCCTCAAGGCATCACATCAATCGATACCCACACAGTTTTTCCATAACAAGTGGTAGTGATAAAGTTGAGCATCTAATACCCAAACAGTTTTTCCACTCATTAATGGTAGTGATAAACTTGGGCACCTATTATGTGACAACTCGCCGCACGAAGAAAACCTGAGGCCCTTGGGCTCTCCAAGTCCACAGACGTTCGATGCTCAGGCGGGCCCCCAAGTATGGAAGCAAAATCAACTCGGGCTTTTGGGATTTTAGTTTGATCGGCTTACCATGCATTTTCGTTTATCATTCATTTGCATAAATAAATGAATTAAAGCGATGAACTGGGCTCTAATATATTACAGGGCCTTTTAAAATCTTCATGTTTGGGCCTCCATTTGTGGGCTCCACCATGAACTCCTCTTTGAATCTCCTTTTGGGCCTAACTATTACATGATATTTTTATTGGCACGCAGGCCCAAATTCAAAATTGGCTCGCAGGCCCCAACTTTTAAAATGTTAAAATTAAAAGCCCAATTCATGCTTTGAAACACATAAAATGCATATGCTCATACAAGCCGGTTTTAATTTAAGCCGATTAATTTTAAGGATTGTGTAACTATTACAGAATTAAAATTGATCGTGTTATGATCAATTTTAATCAATCTTTCTGTTCATTTTACATTTATCCAAAATGATGCATGAAATGCTAGCATAATTATGATGCTTCACATAAAATTTAAACAATTTAAATTTAAGCATCATAAGTAAAATAAAATAAATAAATAACAATTCAAAATTTAAACAAATTAATTAATCTAATTAATTATTTATTTATCTTTTCTATTTAAAATTTTAATTTTTTCTGAAACTCTTGGGGTCATTTAATAAAGAACCAAAATTTTCGGGCTAGGGTTTTTAAAAGAACAAAATTGCAGGGGCCATTTTATAAATTTTAAAATTTTCCGTTTTGGCATATTAGGGTTTAGAGGCTGCGGCGGGGGTATTTTAGTCATTTCAGCCCCTAGGGTTTCAACCACCCGCCGCCGGCCTCTGGTCGTCTTCCCCGGCAAACCCATCGGTTTCCGGCGTTTCTTGTCTTGGTGGTCAGAACTTTTCTGTCCCCAATAGCGGCCTCTCCGAACGACGATAATCGCCGTTCAAAGATCCGCAAGACATCCGATGAAGAATCAACAACAACAGTTGCGATCCCCAGCTTCGATCAACGAGGAAACCCAGCGGCGACGTTCGCCACTGCTTTTTTCCGGCGCCAATCAAGCCCAGACGCGAACCCAGCGATCACTTCGATGAAACCGAAGCGATCCGCCAACATGGATTCCGTCTTCGACGTTCTTCGGACGACCCAACACCTGCGGAGAGAAAAATAACCAGCAACAACAACCAGCAGCACATTTTTCAATCCAATAAACCAAAATGCTAAGTTAAAAGCGGAACAATTCCGACAAAGAAATCAAAATCGATTCAGCCCAAATAAACAAAACTGTTTTTCCGGCGATGAAAACCCAGTTTCCAGCCAAAGTTCGAAAGCCAGAAAACAAATTTTGCAGCCCAGAAAAACGAAAACCAAACAATACCAAAATCCAATTTCTGGTCAAAATTTAGAAACCCCGATTTTGCCCAGCATGAAAATCCGAAAACATTCCAATCAGAAAAACAAAATCTCGTTTTCAAAAAACCCAGATTTCCTTTTCTGGCCAAACCTTAAAACATAAAACAAACCTTTTGTTTTTCCAAAACATAAACCAGAAAACCCAAAATCCAATTCCAAAAACCCGTTTCCAAAACTGGCCAAATGGATTTTGAAGGTAAGCCGCCCAGAAAAATAAAGTTTCTTTTTTTTTTTTTTTTTGAAGCTAAAGTCGGGACTTTCAATACAAAGACCCAGAAAATTGATTTTCCTTCTCCGAAACTAATTTTTCAAATCGTTCATTAACAAAATTAATTTTAAAACAAACAATTTGTTTTAATCTATTATTTTTAATCAGAACACTGAAATTCTGAACCTCGCTCTCATACCACTGTTGGATTTTAGGCAACCATAATTTCCTAAATTATACTACGGAATAGCCTAAATTATATAAAATCGGGTCTTACCCTTGAAGCGTAATCGGTTGCGCAGTTGCCTGGCTCCTCTGAGAAGATGGCGTTTCGTCGTCTTTCTCTAACACTTCCTTGAAGCGTCCTCTACTCTCGGGCACCGGAGTTCTTCGATGCTAGTAGATTCCTGTGAAGAAGTTTTTTAATTTTCTGGAAGAGAGAAAGTTTTCACCAGAGAGAAAAGAGCAGGATCCTTTTTCAGAAAACTATTTTCCTCTTTTTAAAAATCTCAACCCCCTTTTCTCTCAACAGACTCTGTTTTAGAAAATAAGTCTGGTTTTCCAAAATCATAACCACCGGGTGGTTAAAATTAAATTAAAATAAAATAAAATATTATAAAATATAATATTTTACTTTTATTGATTTGGGTTTTACTTGACCCATGGATCAAACCATTTACCCATGGATCAGACTGATGGGTCCAGAATCTCAATTGCAACTAGGTCTCTTGATTTGTCAGTCTATCTCAATTCATCCTGAGTAATTAATTAACTATTAATTAATACCCCAAAACTTCTCAATAATATTTAATTAAACTATTTAATTTAATATTATTCTTCTAAGTATAACAATTATACCTAGTACCGTCAAGAATCTTCGAACACACTTACGTGCAATCCTGTAGGTCCATTCCAAATTGACAATGGATAAATTAATCTCACAGATTAATCCATAAATCATCAGTGGCCTCTAGCAAGACATGATGACTACTCAATTTAGAATGGATGGTCGAATGGTAATTCAACGCAACCTTTCTAAGCATATTATGCACGGTCCTCTACATCAATATCCCGTTTAGCATAAGGCATGAAACCATCATCCTTATTAAGCTAAACAATTTACTTGATCTCTCAGTGACACTGATTCTATTCAAGCAAATGATAACAATAATCATTTCTTGGGCATGGCCATGCACTTCTCAGTTCACTATCAAGTGGCCCGGATATCATCTCTCACTTAAGAGAGATTTGTAGTCCCATCACTTCACCTACATATCTTAGCGTGACTCATAGTGTACCCAATCATACCCATACTTGGCATCCTGTTACAGTCCCGTTAGGCGTATGTCAAAGTACACCATAATTCACCTAAGACCATGCAGTGATTTCTGGTCTAAGGATCCTCGTACGAGTATGCTCAAAAGAATCACTCATGATCTATTAGTCCATGGAGTTTCTTTTAGCGGATTGATTACATGAAATTAGATATGCACAAGAATATAATTATCATGAAATTAACTCATCAGATTAAATAATCAATCAAACGACATATGTCTTATTTACATAAATAACCCTCAAAGTTTATTAACATAAATAGCCCTCATTAGGGCACATACACCAACAAACAGGGTATTAGTTTTTGATACAAGCAAATAGCTTTCTAGTATTTAAAACTAACAATCTCCGACTAATACTCAAAGCTATGCTCTAAATTACAAAAACACTGTCCAATCAACTTATTACACTGCTGTCATAATGAAAGCTACAAAACACTCTTAAAGCTCAGTCAGATGGCTCCCATAAGAATCTGACTCCCATTCCCTCCACATGTCTCTCAAAGATCTTTGGGGTCAATGGTTTTGTGAAAGGATCTGCCAAGTTGTCTCCTGATACTATCTTGGCCACGGTCACATCTCCCCTCTTTATGATCTCTCGTATCAGGTGGTACTTGCACTCTATGTGTTTACTCTCCTTGTGCTCGTGGTTCCCTTGAGTTAGCAACTGCACCGTTGTTATCACAATAAATTGTGATAGACCTCGGCAACACAGGGACCACATCTAGGTTCACTAGTAAGTACCTGAGCCATACAATTTCTTTCGCTGCCTTTGATGCGGCAACGTACTCAGCCTCCATGATGTTGGAGTTGAATACATAAGCTATGCTTGTATTGTACATTTTCCCAGTTAATATATTGATTTATGTTTTGGATAAATTTACTTGTGCACTATTAGTCCACTTATATTATGTAGTTAGATGATGAGGTGTCTTGTGTAACACAGTATATCTCATCATTAGTTAAAAGACATAATATATAAAGGAGGTTCGGAACCGAGACAGCTTTGGACAAACTGTCGGTTTAGGTTATTATGTGATTCAGATAATTGTATTGTCTAAACTGATTAAATCATATAGATATGCCCGGGGCGTATTGAGCTTGACCATTAGGAATGATTTGTCTTGTACTGATTTAATAGACAAATCGTTCTTGGATTCTATCTCTTAATCCCAAGACTCGAACGGGCATGAGGATTAGACATAGTGTACTTTGATATGCCAATGGGTGAGGTCAATAGTGGCTAATAGTCTCGGTAGGTTGGGTGCGAGTGTTTAGTTGTTTGGTGTGCTGCTGCTTGTCGAAAGAAAACCATGTACCGGTGCGTCTGGGGTGATGCTGCTCCCGAGATAAGCTCGTAATGTTTATTATGGTAAACTCGGCCGGTGGACTTCTGTCCAGTATGGTAAAAAGATCGAGTGGTACTAGTCTCAGAATTAAAGAAGTTAATTAATTAATTTATCAGTAAATTAATAAATTAAACAGCACTATATCATTGATGTGGGGAGATTATGACTATAAATTAATTAAGTTATTCCGGAAGTAATTCTGGTGTAGGATGGTAGTGGCAAAATTAATCCGTTAGTGGTACGATTAATTTTGTAATGGGTTAATTGAATAAGTAGAACTAATTAATTGATTAATTATTCCTAAGCGTTAATTGAGTAATTAACAAAGTGAAATTATTTAATTAATTAATTAAGTCTTAAGTTTCAATTAGAATTAGGAAATCTAGTAGAGATTAGGAAATCTAGTAGGATTTGGTTTATCCTATCAGATTGGTTACCTAATTGGATGTAGAAATTAATTAATTACCTAAACTCATTAGGAAGATCAATCCTAAACCAACTTGGGGTCTCTCTTATAACTTTATATATAGACAAGGGATTAGCTATTTCACAATATACAATTCATAAGTTTTCAAGACAAGAAAACTTAGAGAGAGAAAATCCTAGAAAGAGAAAGTTTCTCTCTCTTAAAATCGGATTTCACAAGCCTTTAAGGCTGCCAAAATTTGTTCAGTTTTTGGCGGCTTGTGTGTGGCTTTCTCTCTCAAGGCGGTGCGTTAATTGTACGTGCTAGGTGCAGTGGTGCTGGAATTTTCTGGCAGGTGGATTGTGGTGCTGAGCTGATCAATTGCTGGTTAGATTGTTGCCCACACAACATACAAGCAAAGTCTTGAGGCATACAAGAGAATCACCTGAGTGTACGCTTCAATAGGTAAATCTTATGTTTTCGTATAGTTAAGAATTTTAGTTGTGTGGTAAATTGAATAAGTGCAAACCCAGATCCTGCGCGATGTTATTTCGAAAGGGTTGGAATAGCAATTGTGCTAGCGTCTAGGCCTGGCCAGAGATTCCGATTCTGGAATGCATAGCACGAAAGTGAGTTTCAGGCTAGGCCCGGGCAGATAATCTTTCAATTGGTATCAGAGCCTGGTTTTGGGTTTTGTGCTTGTTTGATTTATTACATGGTTTTATTTACAGGTGGTTAAGAAATCCTGACTATTATGGTTACATTTGTATGGGTTTTAATTAAACTCCGGGACATGTCCGGATTTGATTTTATTATGAATATTTGTAATAGTATAGCCACATGCTGTAAGCCGTGTAGGATTAGATCGAATCTGTTGTAGGATTTTTTCTATGTAATTTTGATTATTTAATTTTCCTAGAAAGCCTTGTAATATGAGGATTAATTTTTTGTAATCGAAGGCGTTATGGTGGGCAACTTTAATTTGTGGGTTTTGGGTTATCATTAATTCGTAGAAACCCAGGAAAACCCATAATGAATTACAGGAAGACCAAATAGCGTAGAAGAAGCGAATGAGGGATTGGTGGCAGGGGACTGCACCGGCGACGACTCGCCGGCGGGAGCCGCAGCTGACAACTGTCGGTAGCAACAGCACTGCTGTCGCGCGACGCAGCAATTTGCTGCACTAGCGCGCTGCGCGCAGCCCGTTTGGGGCGCATTTTGACCATTTTTTCCTCCAGTTTCATTTTTTTGAAGTTCAAGACTCTTTCCATCGAGTAACGTGATGGGACACGAGATCAAGCCAGAAGATGGAAGCGATTAAAACCATAATAGTCAGGAAATTTATTTTTTGTATTTATTTCCCATATTTATTATTTTAGTTTTTGTGCTTTAATTTTATGCTGTATTTTAGATGCATGATTTTAAAACATGTTGGTTTTATGGTTGCATATAACTTAGGGTTAGTTAATTGCATGTTAAAACAGAAAAAACTCTCAATTTGGTAATCTAAGTGAGAGCGGGTTGGTTTAATATCCCCACAGCCACCATTACGAGTTCATATACGATGTGGGTGGGCTTGCGCATTGGCATTAGGGCCTTCCTCCATTCGGATGAGTCTAGCCCCAAGATCGATAGATTATGAATTTCTGAGTAAGATGGCTAGAGTAAATTTAACTAGGAGAAATGCGACACTCTCTCCATCTGAGGCACACTATCCTGAGGTAACAAGCTCAGAAGTCACGTAATGACACGCACTTAGTGTACGATCTGCAGTATTCCTCCCATCGAGGTTACGCTACTTATTTGTACGGCTGAAAGCACCGACTATGAGCTACATTGATCAATAGATCGTTTGGTCAGATAGTGTAGTTAATGAACCTGGTTCTTCTCAAACGAATGTGGTTTAGCGTAAACGTTCACACTATCGTGGCTTGCGAGAATCCCAATGAATGAGATGTTGGTGGATTATAATTATTTTTTTGAGGAAAGTCAATAATTGTTAGAATTTCCTTTTTTTCAAAATTCTAGTTTTAATAACTTAAACATTGTCTGTTTATTTATTTTACAATTTTTTTTTATCGAAATGGCATTCAACCCTTTAGCTGCTATATTGAAAGACAATAAGTTAACTGGAACTAACTATGTCGACTGGAGTCGTAACTTGGACATTGTCCTGACGGCAGAGCTGTATAAGTTTGTGCTCACCGAAGTATGTCCAGATGTGCCTGATGAGGACTCTCCTCAAGAGGATAGGGATGCCTATGCCAGGTGGAGAAAAGCGGATGAGATGGCGCGGTGCTTGTTGGGATCGGAGGCATAATTTTCAAAAATTTACGCAGCGGATTCATGCCTATTCCAATTTAGTGTTTAATTAATCCTATTTTTAAAGCTTCTAAAGCTTGCCCTTTTAGTCACATTCCAAATCAGTATTCTTACCAAATATTATTTTATTGATCCCAAATCAGTATTTAAATAATATTTACTAATTCTAAATTAGTATTAAATAATACCTTAATGATTTGGGGTATACACCAAGTCCATGGATCAGGCTGATGGGTCAAAAACTTTAATTGCAATTAAGTCCCTTGATTTATCAGCCCATCCCAATTGTTCCCAGGTAATTAATTAACTATTAATTAATACCACATAACTTTTCAATAATATTTAATTCAACCATTTAATTAAATCTTATTTATTTAAGTATAACAATTATACTTATTGTAGGCAAGAATACTTATTCTGCATCATCGAACTTTCTTATGTGCAATCCTGTAGGCCCATTCTAAATTGGCAATGGATAACTCAATCTCATTGATTAATCCATAAGTCATTAGTGGTCTCTAGCAAAACATAATGACTACCCAATTCATAATGGAGGGTCGAATGGCGATTCAACACAACCTTTCCGAGCAAACTGCGTACGATCCTCTACATTGATATCCCGTTTAGCATAAGCCATGGAACCATCATCCTTATATAGCTAAATGTTTACTTGATCTCTTAGTGACAGTGAATCCATCCAGCAAATGATGTTCTTATCATTCCTTGGGCATGGCCATGCACTTCTCAGTTCACTATCAAGTGGCCAAGATATCATCTCTCACTTAAGAGAGATTTGTAGTCCCATCACTTCACCTACATATCTTAGTGTGACTCATAGTGTACCCAATCATACCCGTACATGACAACCTGTTACAGTCCCGTTAGGTGTATGTCAAAGCACACTAAAATTCACCTAAGACCATGTAGTGATTTCTGGTCTAAGGATTCTCGTACGAGTACTACTCAAAAGAATCACTCATGATCTAAATGTCAATAGAGTGTTTCTTTTGGCGGATCGATTTCATGAAATTAAATATGCACAAGAATATAATTATCATGAAATTAACTCATTTGATAAATTATCAAACAATCAACATATATCTTATTTACATAAATAACCCTCAAATTTTATTTACATAAATAGCCCTCATTAGGGCACATACACCAACAATCTCCCACTTGCCCATTGAAGGGCTATGTCCTAAACTGTTGAAGACCAAGCTCTATTACATATCTCTCAAACTTTGACTGTGGTAGAGCTTTTGTGAGAGGATCTGCTATATTGTCGTCTGACCCTATTTTGCATACTTTAACATCTTCTCGATCGACGATCTCTCGAATGAGGCGATAACGTCTGAGTATGTGTTTGGTCTTCTGGTGTGACTGGGGCTCCTTTGCATGTGCAATGGCCCCATTATTATCACAGAAGAGGTCTATCGGATCTTGGATACTCGGTATCACTCCAATGTCTGACCCAAACTGTTAGTTTTGAATACAGAAAAGCTATGGCTTGTATTAAAAACTAATATCCACAGATGACATATCATTTTGTTTCAGTATAAATCTGTTCCTTTATATCATAGAACTAGATAACGGGGTGTCGACAAACACAGTAGATACCGTTATTGGTTAAAGTATTGATATATAAAAAGTATGCTCGTAACCGAGATAGTCTGAACATACTATCGGTATAGGTTATTGTGTGGTTTGGAAATTGGTTTATCTAGACTAGTTTAAATCACACAGATATGCCCGGGGCATATTGAGCACGACCAGTTTGGATAGAATTGACTTGTACTGATCGGCGTAGTCAATTCGGTCCTAGTATTCCGTCTCTCAATCCTGAGATTGGGACGAGCGTGAGGGTTGGGTGTCGTGTGCTTTGATTTGCCAAAGAGTGAGGTCAATTGAGGCCAATACCTCGGTAAGTTGGGTATGCGGTGTTTAGCTTCTTGCGTGCCGTTGCTAGTCGGAGGAATCCACGTACCGGTTCGCCGGGTTGATGGTGCTCCCGAGATGAGCTCGTAAGGTTATTATACTAAACCTGGCCAGTGAACTTTATGTTCAGTATAATAAAAGGTCGAGTGGTACTAATCTCGGAAACCAAGAAGTCGGTGAATTAATTTGTCAGTAAATTGATAAATCGACGAGCACTAGATCTTTAATGTGGGGAGATAGAAGAAATAATAATGGCGCGATGTAAAGTCATTTTCGAGCGGTAGTTCCATAATTGGTCCGATAGTGGTACGACCGATTATGCGTTTGACTAATCGATAAGGTAAATTAATTAATCCGAAGGGTTTAATTAATATTTGATCGACAAAGTGAATTTAGAAATTAATTCGATTTTGAATTAATTAATTCTAAGGGTTCGATTAAATTAAATTAACAAAGTGGATTAAATAAATTAATTTAAAAGGGTCGATTGGAGTTGATTAGTCGGGAAGACTTAGCGGTCAACGAAAGTCAAATTTTAAGGCCTAACTCGAGAGCCCATTAGGTCTCCAATCGAGCTACTATAAATAGAATAACTTGAGACCAAAGAAAGAAAAGAAATCTTGCAAGACAAGTCTTGCCCATTTTAGAGTAAGAAAGTTCTAGAGAGAGAACTTCTTCCCTTTGAAGTTTTCACTCAAAAACGAACTAGATTTCTTGCTCTCGGATTGGATTCAACCCAAAGATCAAGTCTTTAATTTGTTTTTCAAAAAGGGCTGCTCCAGATTTTTGTCCACTGCTCCAGATTTTTTGTCCACTGCCCGGTTTTTCCTTGGACAACTGCTGCTGCGTTTTTTTTATTATTCTGTCCGAGTAGTTTTCTTCCTCCTCAAGTCTTGCGCGGTTGATTTGAGAATAACCTGGATCGATCTCTTTCTTTGATGGGTGATCTTCAGGTGGTTCTTGTCTAGATCACTGGTGAGATTTCAGGTGGAAAAACTGCAGAAATCGGACTGGGCAGTAGCAGTTTTACAGCCGCAGGACAGCAGCGTTTTTAGGGTTTTCTTGATCAGATTTTGGGGTTTGTTGAATTCAGTTTGATAGATTTCTTTGTGGCCTTTCGTGGGTTAATCGAGTAAGCTCCGATAGATTATTGCCCACGCAATATTCGGAGTGTTCTAAGGAGAATCGATTGGATTTCTTTTGGAAATCAAAGCAGATTTTATTTGGTATTCTTTAATCGAGGGACTTCGCTACAAAAGGTATAATCTTTAAGTTCCGCTTTAATTAAAGATTTAATTTTTTGTATCCCGATTAATAAATTAAATAAGTATAAGCCTAGATCCGTTCATAGGTAAACTAATTTGAGCCTGAGCTTGGTCGAAAGCTTCCGATTCTGGAATGCATAGCACGAAAGTGAGGTTTTCGATTTAGCCCGGGCTTGTTCAGTTTTCCTTCAAATTGGTATCAGAGCGTTGGTTTCGGTCTTATACTTGTTTGATTTATTACACGGCTTTATTTTGGCATTATTATTTTTGTCGAAATGTATAAACAGGTGGTTATTGGTTTCCCGGCTATTATGGTAGAAATTTAATTTTCATTCATAAACCCCGGGACATGTCCGGGCTCGTTTTATTTTGAATGGAAATTTCTGTAATAGTAATAACCACGAGCTGGAAGCCGTGTAGGATTAGAAAAATCTTGTAGTAGGATTTGATCTAATCATGTCGTCTTTAAATTCCTAGAAAACGCCTTTGTATATAGGAATTTTTGTACTATGACGAAGACGTTATTTTGGGTAACTTATATTCGCGGGTTTTGGTTTATTGTAATTTTGGGTGATTCCTAATTACGAAATAAACCGAGAAAACCCGGGCGAATCGAGAGGAATCCAAATAACGAGTGAGAGCGACACGACGGGAAGTGTCACCGAGGTGTCAAGGAATCAACGATAGAGAAGGCCATAATAGTCGGGAAATTTTATTTTATTTAATTTCCCGTATTTATGATTTTTTCGTTGATTGTGTGATTTTCGTTTTTTTTTGCACGAACGAAATTCAAACCAAAAGTTTTTTCAAAAAGGTAATGTGCAATTAACTAAGGTAGATTATTCATATTAAAACTCCAACGGTTTTATGGGTGCGAATATCCATAGTTAAGATATTGCATGTTAAAACGTAAAAATCCTCAAACTTAATTACATTCGCAAGTTTTGGTTTAATCGTAATTTTGGGTGATTCCTAATTACATGGGGTTTTGGTTTATCGTAATTTTGGGTGATTCCTAATTACGTAGAAAACTGAGAAAACCCGGATTTTGGTTTTTCGTAATTTTTGGGTGATTCCTAATTACGTAGAAAACCGAAATGGAAAACCGAGAAAACTAGGGCGAATTGAAATTATTTTAAAAATATAAGTGGGAGCGGGTTGGTTAATAGCCCCATGGCCTCCATTACGGGTTCATTGGCGATGTGGTTAAACGGCTTCCCTACGGATGACTTTTCAATCACAGATATCGCTGGAATGAATTTCTAAAGGGATGACTATAGTGCGTTTAATTGGGAAAAGTTGCGACACCCTCGCTACCGAGGCGCATTAGTACCCTAAGTAACAAACTTAGAAGTCACGTAATGGCATACACTTAGTGTACTGTTTATAGTATCCCTCCTACGAGGTAACACTATTTACGTGTACGGCTAAAATTATCGACTATTAATTTCATTAATCATAAGATCGTTGGTCAGATAATGAGATTAATGGACTTTGGTCCTTCTCGAACGAATGTGGGTTGGCGTAGACGTTCACCTACGTGACCTGCGTTAATCCCGGTGGGAGAGATGTCGGTAGAAGATTATATTTCTTTTCTGAGGATTTTTTCAATATTTTCGAAAAGTATACTGAGACATGTTTTTTCATTATTTTCAGTTGATATGTCGTTCAACCCGCTAGCTTTCATTCTGAACCAAAACAAACTCACCGGTCCTAATTACATTGATTGGAAACGAAACCTGGACATTGTCCTAACCGCCGAGGGTTATAAGTATGTGCTCACTGAGGAGTGCCCCCCTAAGCCCAGTGAGGATGCCACACCTGAGCAGCGAGAGCCATATACGAGGTGGCAGAAAGCTGATGAGATGACCAGGTGCTACATCTTGGCTTCCATGTCAAGTGTACTGCAGCACCAGCATCAGTTGATGACCTCAGCCTACGATATGATGCTCAACCTCAGGGAGATGTTTGGACATCAGGGCAGGGCAGCCAAGCAGTCAGCTTGTTGGTGAATGTGCCCTAATAAGGGCTATTTATGTAAATATACTTTGAGGGTATTTATGTAAATAAGATATTTGTCGCTTGATTGATTGTTTATCAAATGAGTTAATTTCATGATAGTAATATCCTTGTGCATATTTAAATTCATGAAATCGATCCGCCAAAAGAAACACTCCATGGACTAATTAGATCATGAGTGATTCTTTTGAGTAGTACTGGTACTAGGATCCTTAGACCAGAAATCACTACATGGTCTTAGGTGAATTGTAGTGTGCTTTGACATACGCCTAACGGGGCCGTAACAGGTTGCCAAGTACGGGTATGATTGGGTACACTATGAGACACGCTAAGGTATGTAGGTGAAGTGATGGGACTACAAATCTCTCTTAAGTGAGAGATGATATCTTGGCCACTTGATAGTGAACTGAAAAGTGCATGGCCATGCCCAAGGAATGATAGGATATCATTTGCTTGAAGGATTCAGTGTCACTAAGAGATCAAGTAAACGTTTAGCTACATAAGGATGATGGTTCCATGCCTTATGCTAAACTGGATATCGATGTAGAGGATCATACGCAGTTTGCTCGGAAAGGTTGTGTTGAATCTCCATTCGACCCTCCATTCCAAATTGGGTAGTCATTATGTCTTGCTAGAGACCACTAATGACTTATGGATTAATCAATGGGTTTGAGTTATCCATTGCCAATTTGGAATGGGCCTACAGGATCGCACATAAGAAAGTTCGATGATGCAGAATAAGAATTATTGCCTACAATAAGTATAATTGTTATACTTAAATAAATAAGATTTAATTAAATGGTTTAATTAAATATTATTGGAAAGTTCTGTGGTATTAATTAATAGTTAATTAATTACCTGGGAACAACTGGGATGAGCTGATAAATCAAGGGACTTAATTGCAATTGAAGTTCTTGACCCATCAGCCTGATCCATGGGTCATGGGTTGATCCATGGGCTTGGTGTATAACCCAAATCATTAAAGTGTTATTTAATGCTGATTTGGAATCAGTAAATATTATTTAAATACTGATTTGGAATCAGTAAAATAATATTTGGTAATAATACTGATTTGGAAATTACTAAAATCAGTTAAGTTATAATTGGATAAATTACAATACTGATTTTGGAAATTAATTCTCTACAAATATCCTAGGGATATAATTGTAGGAGAGGGATTTTTGAATGATTCTCATCAGAAAAATACACAGATTTTCCCAAATTCTCCGGGTAGGCAAGATTGGCTAGCACCAACCTGCGAAGGCTTTCGTGCTTGAGAGTAGAGGATCCTTCAAGGAAGGATTTTGGAGACAACAAAACGCCATCTTCTCAGAGGAGCCAGGCGACGTGCGCAACCGATTACGCTTCAAGGGTAAGACCCGATCCTCATAGTTTAGGATTCCGCTGTTTAATTGGATTAAACACCTAGACTATTCCCAACAGTGGTATCAGAGCAAGGTTGATTTTAATTTAATTAGAATTAAATTAATTAAATTAAAATTGAGAATCTGGTTTAAGAAAGAAATTTTTCTTTCCGTCAAAGCATTTCTGTCAAGTACCAAAACAAATTTATGTTTGTCTTTGTTTTGGAAACACTTTAAAGGAAATAGAAACCTGGGGGTTTTGTTTTGACTTCAAAAATCCTTACTGAACTTGGTCGTTTGTCGGAAATCTGGGCTTCGAAATCATTATTTCGTTTTGGCCGGAAGAATGTTTTGAACAGAAATTCTTTTGGGTTTTAAAATTGATTTGCTGGGTTCAATATTTTTGGTTTCGAAGAGCTGGGCTGCTGTGGGTTTTTGTCTTGACTTCGCTGGAAAGGGGTTTTTAACGGAATGGTTCCGTAGCCTTCTTCTCGGTTGATTGTCAGAAAAACGGGATTCGTGAAAAAAAACAATGGTTCTTGATTTGTTTTGGAAACTTGATTTTGGTCAATTTTCTGCGCTGGAGTCGCTGGGGATATTCATTGCTTTCTTTTGGGTTTTAATCCAATGGCGGGAATGGTTCCGATGAGAGCACTCATTGTGGGTTCTCCAAAATTGTTTCACCGGAAAAACGATTTCTTTTCTGGGTCTGTTTAGAACTTGACCGCAAAAACGTTATTGTTGTGATGTTGTTTTAGTTTCTGGTTTTAATGTCGCGCCGGAGAAACGACTTCGCCGGGAAAACAGGCCATCGGAAATGGCTTCTGGGTTGGCTTGTTTCCTCTCCTCCGTAATCGAAAAAAAAAAAAAAACCCAGAAAGGTTCTGGATGAGCTTTGTTTGAGGCGAGGATTCGGTCGGACTGAGAACGAACAGCGGCAAATGTCGCCACTCCGTCCACGGATCCTGCTTTGATCGGCGGCCAGAAGCGTTCTGGCCATTAAACGAACGCCGTCGCTGCAAGTTTGCAGCCCCGGGGAAGACGACCGTCGCCGGATAATTAGATTTTGCCGGGGAAGAAGAACAGTGGCGGCGGGGGTGAAGAAGCCCTAGGGGCTGAAAAGACTAAAGTGCCCCCCGCCGCACCTCAAAACCCTAAAAATGCCATCAGTTTTAAAATTGTTTTAAAATTGCATAGAGACCCCAGAAGTTTTGTTCCTTTAAAACCCTAAGCCCGGGAATTTCGGTAAATTACTGCACTGCCCCAGTCTGGCCAGATTTTAAAATAGTTTTAAAATTGCAGAATGGCCCCTGGACTTTGAGTCCTCCTCAAAACCCTAGCCCAGAATTTTATTTAAATTAGATTATTGCCCAAAAGTTTCAGAAAATTAAATTTTAAATTTTTCTGAATTTTATTTAATAAGATTTTAATTAAATAGTCTTATTAGATAAAGATAGGATTAATTTAGAATTTTATCCTATAAGTTTAAATTTATCTTAATTAGATAATTAGATAAATTTTAAAATAATTATTTTAATTAGATTAAAATAATTAGAAAAGATAAATAAATAAATAATTAATTAATTAATTAGATTAATTAATTAGTTTAAATTTTGAATTGTTGTTTATTTATTTATTTTACTTTAATTTTGATGCTTATTTAAATTTTTTAAATTTTATTTGAAGCATCATAATTATGCAAGCATGTTCATGCATCATTTTGGATAAATGTAAAATGAACAGAAGGATTGATTAAAATTGATCATGACACGATCAATTTTAATTCTGTAATAGTTACACAATCCTTAAAACTAATCGGCTTAAATTAAAACCGGCTTGTATGAGCATATGCATTTTATGTGTTTCAAAGCATGAATTGGGCTTTTAATTTTAACGTTTTAAAAGTTGGGGCCTGCGAGCCAATTTTGAATTGGGCCTGCGTGCCTATAAAATCATCATGTAATAGTTAGGCCCAAAAGGAGGTTCCAAGAGGAGTCCATGGTGGAGCCAAGGAGCGGAGGCCAAATATGAAGATTTTAAAAGGCCCTGTAATAGATTAGAGCCCAGTTCATCGCTTTAATCTCATTCTGTTATTTTATGCAATTGAATGATAAACGAAAATGCATGATAAGCCGATCAAACTTAAATCCCAAAAACCCAAGATTTTGCTTCCATACTTGAGGGCCCGCTTGAGTGTCGAACGTCTGATGGACTTGGAGAGCCCAAGGGCCTCAGGTTTTCTTCATGCGGCGGGTTGTTACATAATAGTGCCCAACTTTATCACTACCATTAATGAGTGGAAAAACTGTTTGGGTATTAGATGCTCAACTTTATCACTACCACTTGTTATGGAAAAACTGTGTGGGTGTCTATTGATGTGATGCCTTGAGGGATGGTTTAACTTGGGAAAATTAATCTTAGCTTGACCCGATAAGTTGACTAGGGATTAATTTTGCAAAGGTAGGATGGTGTCAAACATTTGGAATGTTCATCCTATCACCGAAAAGTGGCATGGTATGCAATTGGAAAGCGTTAAATTACATGGAATGTGATTTGAACGTTGCCTACCAGAAGAGCCCGATCCCTACGATACTTGCCAAAGCAAGACTGGGGTTGACTCTTTGTGGATTTTCGGCCCACAATCTAGCACCAACACAAAATTGTTTGGGATTTCAATTTTGGCTATTGTGGAAAACATTTTTCAAAACTCATTCTAATATTTTGCATTTACTCTTTGTAGAAATGGCATAATCTAGCACAAATGTTATCTTAAACTCTACTCTAAGAAGTATATTGGATAAAGGTAAATTGGTTGGATCAAACTTCTTAGATTGGGAAAGAAACTTGAGAATAGTTCTCAAACAAGAAAGGAAGCTACATGTCTTAGAGACCGCTTTACCTGAACCACCACAAAATGCTTCGACAAATGTTCAACGAGCCTGGGATAAGCTGAAAAGCGACTCCGATGATGTGACGTGCTTGATGCTCGCGTCTATGACAGGCGAGCATCAAAAGCAGTTCATGAATTTGGAAGCGTTCCGAATTTATGAGTCACTGACGGAAATGTTTCGTGAACAAGCTTCAGGTATCTTTGTTATAGAAATAAATCTTTCTATGTCCACCTCATGGGTATTAGATACTGGCTGTGGGGCTCACATTTGTACTAATGTGCAAGGACTCAGAAATAGAAGGATAACAAAGAAAGGTGAAGTAGATCTCCGAGTGGGCAACGGGGCAAGATTTGCTGCTGTTGAAGTTGGAGATTACACTCTGTCTTTACCTTCTGGTTTAAATATCGAACTTGAAAATTGTTATTATGTACCTGCTTTGAGCAGAAATATTATTTCAGTTTCGAGTTTAGATAATAAAGGTTTTCGATTTATTATAGAGAATAATTCGTTATCTTTATATCGAAATGATATTTTATACGGAGTTGCAAATATGTGTAACGGTCTGTATGTCTTGGATTTGACCCAAGAAAAACCAGTCTATAACATAGAAAAGAAAGCTAAATCATCTAAAAATGATTTAAGTCCAACATACCTTTGGCATTGTCGATTAGGCCATGCAAATGAAAAGCGAGTTCAAAAGCTTCACAAGGATGGAGTGCTTGGTTCATTTGATTTTGAATCATATGATACCTGCGAACCCTGCTTGCAAGGCAAAATGACAAAGAGTCCTTTCAATAAGAAAGGTGAAAGAACAAGTGAGCTATTGGCCCTAATACATACGGATGTATGTGGACCAATGAGCACACAAGCCAGAGGTGGATTTGAATACTTCGTGACTTTTACTGATGACTTTAGTAGATATGGGTATGTCTACTTAATGAGGTATAAAAGTGAAACTTTTGAAAAGTTCAAAGAGTTTAAAAACGAAGTAGAGAATCAGTTGGATAGAAGGATTAAGGCTATTCGCTCCGATCGGGGAGGTGAATACCTTAGTGATGAGTTCGATGGCTATCTAAAACAGTGTGGAATTGTTTCACAGCTGACTCCACCGGGAACACCTCAATGGAATGGTGTATCCGAAAGGAGAAATCGGACCTTATTAGATATGGTTCGATCAATGATGGGCCTAGCGACTCTCCCTACATCCTTTTGGGGTTATGCTCTCCTTTCTGCTGCCTACTTATTGAATCGTATTCCATCTAAGGCAGTAGATAAGACTCCATATGAGATATGGATGGGTCGGAAGCCCTATATGTCCTATCTACGAGTTTGGGGTTGTCAAGCTCATGTAAAGCGTTTACAAAGTAATAAGCTTGAACCCAAAACTGACAAATGCCTATTTGTGGGATATCCTAAGGAAACCAAAGGATATCAATTCTACAACCCAACTGAGAACAAAGTGTTCGTTGCTCGAGGAGCTACTTTCTTAGAGAAAGAATATCTGTATCAGAAAGATAGTGGGAGTAGAATAGAACTCGGAGAAGTTCAAGAACCACAAGAGAATGTAGAACGATCTACAGAAACTCAGATGGAAGTTGACATAGAAACTCATGAAGATGAGCAACCTCAGTCAACAACACAAGAACCTAGAAGATCTGGTAGATCTCGTCACCAACCCGAGAGATACGGATTTCTCGTGACTGACGATCAAGATTTGATCTTGGTGGACTCTAATGAGCCCGCGAACTACAAACAGGTTTTAGAAAGTCCGGATTCCGATAAATGGCTAGAAGCTATGGAATCTGAAATGCAATCCATGAGGGACTATAAAGTGTGGACTTTGATTGACCCTCCTGTTCAGGCAAAGGTTGTCGATTGCAAGTGGATTTTCAAGGTAAAACCTGGCGGGATCTTCAAGGCACGACTAGTGGCTAAAGGTTTCAGACAGACTCATGGTATAGACTATGATGAAACCTTCTCCCCTGTCGTAATGCTCAAGTCCATTAGGACAATGCTTGCCATAGCAGCATATTTTGACTATGAGGTATGGCAGATGGATGTTAAGACGGCTTTCCTGAATGGAAACCTACTCGAGGATGTTTATATGAAACAACCCGAGGGATACATCGATCAAAAGCATCCTAATCGAGTATGTAAGCTTCAAAGGTCCATCTATGGACTAAAGCAAGCATCTCGAAGTTGGAATCTTCGTTTTGATGAGGAGGTAAAAGGTTACGGATTCATCAAGAACGAAGATGAGCCTTGTGTTTACAAGAAAGTTAGTGGGAGCAAGATTGTTTTTGTTGTCCTATATGTGGACGACATCCTGCTCATAGGAGATGACATTCCTTTGATGAAAGACATCAAACAATGGTTGGGGAGTGTATTTTCTATGAAAGACTTAGGAGAAGCTGAGACGATACTAGGTATCAAGATCTATAGGGATAGATCTAAAAAGCTTCTGGGACTAAGTCAAGAAGGGTACATAGACAAGATATTGAAAAGATTCAATATGTCTAACTCCAAAAATGGTAAGGTACCATTTAGACATGGCCTTCTCTTGAAGAAGAACCAAGGTCCTTCAACAAGAGAGGAGAGGGATACAATGAGTAGAGTCCCATATGCTTCGGCAATAGGATCTATCATGTATGCCATGTTGTGTACCCGTCCGGATGTTGCACATGCACTTAGCATGACTAGTAGATACCAACAAGATCCAGGGATGGATCATTGGACTGCAGTCAAAGCAATCCTGAAGTACTTACGAAGAACTAAAGGATTAATGCTAGTGTATGGAGGACAAGAACAGCTCATTGTACAAGGTTACACTGATGCTGCTTTCCAAACAGATCAAGATGACATGAAGTCACAATCAGGCTACGTGTTTAGTCTGAATGGCGGTGCAATAAGTTGGAAAAGCTCAAAGCAAGATACAACAGCCGATTCTACAACAGAGTCTGAGTACATTGCTGCATCAGATGCTGCAAAGGAAGCTGTTTGGCTGAGAAAGTTCGTGTCAGACATCGGAGTGATACCGAGTATCCAAGATCCGATAGAACTTTTCTGTGACAATAACGGGGCCATCGCACAAGCTAAGGAGCCTCGGTCACACCAGAAAACCAAACACATACTCAGAAGGTTTCACCTCATCCGAGAGATCATTGATCGAGGAGATGTGAAAGTGTGCAAAATAGGGTCAGACGACAATATAGCAGATCCTCTCACAAAAGCTCTACCACAGTCAAAGTTTGATAGACATGTAATAGAGCTTGGTCTTAAACAGTTTAGGACATAGCCCTTCATTGGGCAAGTGGGAGATTGTTGGTGAATGTGCCCTAATAAGGGCTATTTATGTAAATATACTTTGAGGGTATTTATGTAAATAAGATATTTGTCGCTTGATTGATTGTTTATCAAATGAGTTAATTTCATGATAGTAATATCCTTGTGCATATTTAAATTCATAAAATCGATCCGCCAAAAGAAACACTCCATGGACTAATTAGATCATGAGTGATTCTTTTGAGTAGTACTGGTACTAGGATCCTTAGACCAGAAATCACTACATGGTCTTAGGTGAATTGTAGTGTGCTTTGACATACGCCTAACGGGGCCGTAACAGGTTGCCAAGTACGGGTATGATTGGGTACACTATGAGACACGCTAAGGTATGTAGGTGAAGTGATGGGACTACAAATCTCTCTTAAGTGAGAGATGATATCTTGGCCACTTGATAGTGAACTGAAAAGTGCATGGCCATGCCCAAGGAATGATAGGATATCATTTGCTTGAAGGATTCAGTGTCACTAAGAGATCAAGTAAACGTTTAGCTACATAAGGATGATGGTTCCATGCCTTATGCTAAACTGGATATCGATGTAGAGGATCGTACGCAGTTTGCTCGGAAAGGTTGTGTTGAATCTCCATTCGACCCTCCATTCCAAATTGGGTAGTCATTATGTCTTGCTAGAGACCACTAATGACTTATGGATTAATCAATGGGTTTGAGTTATCCATTGCCAATTTGGAATGGGCCTACAGGATCGCACATAAGAAAGTTCGATGATGCAGAATAAGAATTATTGCCTACAATAAGTATAATTGTTATACTTAAATAAATAAGATTTAATTAAATGGTTTAATTAAATATTATTGGAAAGTTCTGTGGTATTAATTAATAGTTAATTAATTACCTGGGAACAACTGGGATGAGCTGATAAATCAAGGGACTTAATTGCAATTGAAGTTCTTGACCCATCAGCCTGATCCATGGGTCATGGGTTGATCCATGGGCTTGGTGTATAACCCAAATCATTAAAGTGTTATTTAATGCTGATTTGGAATCAGTAAATATTATTTAAATACTGATTTGGAATCAGTAAAATAATATTTGGTAATAATACTGATTTGGAAATTACTAAAATCAGTTAAGTTATAATTGGATAAATTACAATACTGATTTTGGAAATTAATTCTCTACAAATATCCTAGGGATATAATTGTAGGAGAGGGATTTTTGAATGATTCTCATCAGAAAAATACACAGATTTTCCCAAATTCTCCGGGTAGGCAAGATTGGCTAGCACCAACCTGCGAAGGCTTTCGTGCTTGAGAGTAGAGGATCCTTCAAGGAAGGATTTTGGAGACAACAAAACGCCATCTTCTCAGAGGAGCCAGGCGACGTGCGCAACCGATTACGCTTCAAGGGTAAGACCCGATCCTCATAGTTTAGGATTCCGCTGTTTAATTGGATTAAACACCTATACTATTCCCAACACAGCTATGAGGAAACTCATGAATGCTAAGATGGCTGAGGGCACTTCAGTGAGAGATCACGTACTGGACATGATTGGTTGCATCAATGAGATCGAGGTATTGGGAGGTGAGATTGATGGGGAAACACAGGTCGATATTATCCTTCAGAGCTTGCCTCCCAGTTTTGAGCAGTTTCGATTGAACTATAATATGGGGAATCTCTCATATTCACTTTCTGAGCTCATGACTGCATTGGTGTCTGCTGAGAGCCTCTTCGCTGAGAAGAAGCAAGCCTTGGCTACTGTTGGTCCCTCAGGTTCCTCTGCTGGGCCCAAAGCCAGGAAGCAAAAGAGGAAGAGAGGCCAGAAAGCAGGAGCCAGTCATGGACCCAAGGCAGGCATTGCCAAGAAGCAGAAGCCGAGAGGAAAGTGCTTCAGATGTGGCAAAACAGGACATTGGAAGAAGGACTGCCCAAAGCCTCGAGGTATGTGTAAATTCTCTCTAGTTACTGAGACGTGTTTAGCGGTGATTCCCACGGATACTTGGTGTGTGGATTCGGGAGCCACTGATCACGTTTGTAATTCTTTGCAGGGGTTCCAAGTGACCCGGCTGCTTAGAGAGGGAGAGTTGCAGGTCTACCTTGGGGATACTACCAGAGTTTCTGTGGCTGCAGTGGGAGTTATTAGTCTTTATTTTTCAGACTCTATTTTATATTTGAAGGATTGTCTTTATGTACCTAGTTTTCGAAAGAACTTGCTTTCAGTTTCGAAACTTGTTTTGGATGGTTATAAGTGTGTATTTTCTAACGGTTCGGTTTTTATAAGAAAATGCCAAAAACTTATATGTTCCGGTACATTGGTTGACAATCTGTTTTTAATCAAGACTTACTCCCCAGTTATGCAAAACACAGAAACTAGTAACTCATCACCGAATCATAATAAGAGAAAGGAATCTTCCCCTTTGAATCAGACTTATCTTTGGCACCTGAGACTAGGTCATATCAACCTTAGTAAGATTCAAAGGTTGGTCAAGAGTGGGTCTTTGGACTTACTAGATATTGACAACTATTCAACCTGTGAGTCCTGCTTGGAGGGTAAAATGACCAAGAGGCCTTTTAAGGCGAAGGGGTATAGGGCCAAAGAGGTTTTAGAGTTGATTCATTATGACGTGTGTGGGCCTATGTCAGTTCAGGCTAGAGGTGGTTATGAGTATTTCGTGACTTTCACGGATGATTACTCTAGATATGGATACATATACCTGATGCGCCACAAGTCTGAATACTTTGGCAAGTTCAGAGAATTCAAGGCAGAGGTGGAGAACCATCTGGGTAAGAGTATCAAGTCACTGCGGTCTGATCGCGGTGGCGAATACCTCTCTAGTGAATATAGGACCTATTTGTCAGATGAGGGTATTCAGACCCAGTTGTCTGCACCTGGCACACCCCAGCAGAATGGTGTAGCAGAGGAGGAACAAGACTCTTATGGAGATGGTTAGATCGATGATGAGTTACAGTGAGTTGCCTACCTCGTTTTGGGGTTATGCCTTAGACACAGCATGTTATATCCTCAACCTTGTGCCCTCTAAGTCTGTGCCAACGACCCCATTAGAGTTGTGGGATGGGCGCAAGCCTAGTCTGAGACATCTCAGGATTTGGGGTTGTCCAGCACATGTGCTCGAGGCAGATGCAGGCAAGTTAGAGGCGAGATCTAAGGTTATGCTGTTTGTAGGCTACCCCAAAGGAACGAGAGGTGGTTTATTTTATAGTCCTCAGGATCAGAAGGTGGTGGTCAGCACCAATGCCAGATTTCTTGAGGAGGACTATATTTTAGATCACAAGTCAAGCAGCAAGGTAGTATTGGAAGAGCTTAGAAGTCAGTCCACTATTCCAGATGCACACGTACAGGAAGACACACCACAGGAAACTGCACACACTATCACAGATGATGCTCTTACACAGGCTGCGCCTCGTCGTAGTGGGAGGGCTGTGAGACAGCCCGAGAGGTACATGGGTTTGGGTGAGTCTTCGGACTTTATCCCTGGTGCTCATGAACCAGACCCAGTTAACTACAAAGAGGCTCTCCAGGATAAAGATGCAGATTCTTGGCAAAGAGCGATGATTGCTGAGATGGGTTCTATGGACTCAAATCAAGTCTGGGAGCTGGTAGACCTTCCTGATGGGTTTAGGCCTATTGGGTGCAAATGGGTCTACAAGCGAAAGAGAGGATCTGACGAGAGGGTTGAGACCTTCAAGGCTAGGCTTGTGGCGAAGGGGTATACTCAGAAAGAAGGGATCATTATGAGGAGACCTTTTCCCCGGTAGCTATGCTTAAGTCGATCCGGATTCTCTTGGCCATAGCTGTTCATATGGATTATGAGATATGGCAGATGGACGTCAAGACAGCTTTCCTTAATGGAAGTCTTGAGGAGACCATGTTTATGCAGCAACCAGAGGGCTTCATTGTTAAGGGCCAAGAGCACAAGGTATGCAGGCTTATGAGGTCCATTTATGGACTTAAGCAAGCATCCAGATCTTGGAACATTCGTTTTGATGAGGTTATCCAGTCATATGGATTCACTCAGTCTCCGGATGAGCAGTGTGTTTATTGCAGGCGTGATGGTGAGATAGTGGTGTTTCTCGTACTTTATGTAGATGACATTCTTCTTATTGGCAACAGTAAGAAGGTGTTGTCAGACGTAAAGGCATGGCTGTCCAGGCAATTCGATATGAAGGATTTGGGAGAGACTGGACATATCCTTGGGATCAAGATTATTCGAGATCGTAGGAGACGTTCTCTGACTCTCTCACAGGCATCCTACATAGATACGATTCTGGCCCGTTTTAACATGCAGAACTCCAAGAAGGGTTCACTACCCTTCAGGCATGGAGTGCATTTGTTTAAGGAGCAGTGTCCTAAGACTGCTGAAGAGATAGATGCCATAAAGGCGATACCCTATGCTTCTGCAGTGGGTAGCCTCATGTATGCTATGTTGTGCACGAGGCCTGATATTTGCTTTGCCATTGGCATGGTTAGCAGATATCAGAGTAACCCTGGGAAGGCTCACTGGGAGGCAGTAAAATGCATTCTCAAGTACTTGCGCAGGACGAGAGATTATGTCCTAGTTTATAGAGCGCAGGAGCTTGTACCATTGGGTTACACAGATTCGGACTTTCAAGGAGATATGGACAAGAGTAAGTCTACCTCTGGGTTTGTGTTTACTCTGGGAGGTGGAGCCATAGTATGGAATAGTGTTAAGCAGAAATGCGTGGCAGACTCTACCATGGAGGCCGAGTACGTTGCCGCTTCAGAGGCAGCGAAAGGGGCTGTATGGCTCAGGAGCTTCCTGATGGACTTAGATGTGGTTCCAGAGTTGCCTAGGTCTATCACAGTTTATTGTGATAACAATGGTGCAGTTGCTAACTCAAGGGAACCACGAGCCCATAAGGCGAGTAAACACATAGAGCGCAAGTACCACCTGATACGAGAGATCGTAAAGAGGGGAGACGTGATCGTGGCCAAGATAGCTTCAGAGGACAACCTTGCAGATCCTTTCACCAAGCCATTGACCCCAAAGGTCTTTGAGAGGCATGTGGAGGGCATGGGAGTCAGATTCTTGAGAGAGCCATGTCAGTGAGCTTAAAGGTGTTTTGGAGATTTCATTATGACAGCAGTGTAATAGCGGGTTGGATAGTTTTTGTACTTCTTAGCATAGCTTTGAGTATTAGTGGGAGATTGTTAGTTTTGAATACAGAAAAGCTATGGCTTGTATCAAAAACTAATATCCACAGATGACATATCATTTTGTTTCAGTATAAATCTGTTCCTTTATATCATAGAACTAGATAACGGGGTGTCGACAAACACAGTAGATACCGTTATTGGTTAAAGTATTGATATATAAAAAGTATGCTCGTAACCGAGATAGTCTGAACATACTATCGGTATAGGTTATTGTGTGGTTTGGAAATTGGTTTATCTAGACTAGTTTAAATCACACAGATATGCCCAAGGCATATTGAGCACGACCAGTTTGGATAGAATTGACTTGTACTGATCGGCGTAGTCAATTCGGTCCTAGTATTCCGTCTCTCAATCCCGAGATTGGGACAAGCGTGAGGGTTGGGTGTCGTGTGCTTTGATTTGCCAAAGAGTGAGGTCAATTGAGGCCAATACCTCGGTAAGTTGGGTATGCGGTGTTTAACTTCTTGCGTGTCGTTGCTAGTCAGAGGAATCCACGTACCGGTTCGCCGGGTTGATGGTGCTCCCGAGATGAGCTCGTAAGGTTATTATACTAAACCTGGCCAGTGAACTTTATGTTCGGTATAATAAAAGGTCGAGTGGTACTAATCTCGGAAACCAAGAAGTCGGTGAATTAATTTGTCAGTAAATTGATAAATCGACGAGCACTAGATCTTTAATGTGGGGAGATAGAAGAAATAATAATGGCGCGATGTAAAGTCGTTTTCGAGCGGTAGTTCCATAATTGGTCCGATAGTGGTACGACCGATTATGCGTTTGACTAATCGACAAGGTAAATTAATTAATCCGAAGGGTTTAATTAATATTTGATCGACAAAGTGAATTTAGAAATTAATTCGATTTTGAATTAATTAATTCTAAGGGTTCGATTAAATTAAATTAACAAAGTGGATTAAATAAATTAATTTAAAAGGGTCGATTGGAGTTGATTAGTCGGGAAGACTTAGCGGTCAACGAAAGTCAAATTTTAAGGCCTAACTCGAGAGCCCATTAGGTCTCCAATCGAGCTACTATAAATAGAATAACTTGAGACCAAAGAAAGAAAAGAAATCTTACAAGACAAGTCTTGCCCATTTTAGAGTAAGAAAGTTCTAGAGAGAGAACTTCTTCCCTTTGAAGTTTTCACTCAAAAACGAACTAGATTTCTTGCTCTCGGATTGGATTCAACCCAAAGATCAAGTCTTTAATTTGTTTTTCAAAAAGGGCTGCTCCAGATTTTTGTCCGCTGCTCCAGATTTTTTGTCCACTGCCCGGTTTTTCCTTGGACAACTGCTGCTGCGTTTTTTTTATTATTCTGTCCGAGTAGTTTTCTTCCTCCTCAAGTCTTGCGCGGTTGATTCGAGAATAACCTGGATCGATCTCTTTCTTTGATGGGTGATCTTCAGGTGGTTCTTGTCTAGATCACTGGTGAGATTTCAGGTGGAAAAACTGCAGAAATCGGACTGGGCAGTAGCAGTTTTACAGCCGCAGGACAGCAGCGTTTTTAGGGTTTTCTTGATCAGATTTTGGGGTTTGTTGAATTCAGTTTGATAGATTTCTTTGTGGGCTTTCGTGGGTTAATCGAGTAAGCTCCGATAGATTATTGCCCACGCAATATTCGAAGTGTTCTAAGGAGAATCGATTGGATTTCTTTTGGAAATCGCAGCAGATTTTATTTTGTATTCTTTAATCGAAGGACTTCGCTACAAAAGGTATAATCTTTAAGTTTCGCTTTAATTAAAGATTTAATTTTTTGTGTCCCGATTAATAAATTAAATAAGTATAAGCCTAGATCCGTTCATGGGTAAACTAATTTGAGCCTGAGCTTGGTCGAAAGCTTCCGATTCTGGAATGCATAGCACGAAAGTGAGGTTTTCGATTTAGCCCGGGCTTGTTCAGTTTTCCTTCACAAACTTCCTCAACCAAACAGCTTCCTTTGCAACATCTGATGCAGCAATATACTCAGATTGTGTTGTAGAGTCGGTTGTGGTATCTTGCTTCGAGCTTTTCCAACTCACCGCATCGCCATTCAGGCTAAAAACAAAGCTTGATTGTGACTTCATATCGTCTTGATCAGTCTGGAAAGCAGTATCGGCATAACCTTGTACGACGAGCTGTTCTTGTCCTCCGTACACTAGCATTAATCCTTTAGTCCTTTGCAAGTACTTCAGGATTGCCTTGACTGCAGTCCAATGATCCATTCCTGGAACTTGTTGGTATCTGCTAGTCATGCTCAGTGCATATGTGACATCCGGGTGGGTACATAACATGGCATACATGATAGATCCTATTGTCGAAGCATGTGAGACTCTACTCATCGCATCCTTCTCCACTTTATTAGAAGGACATTGGTTCTTCTTTAAGAGGAGGGCATGTCTGAATGGCACCATACCATTCTTAAAATTAGACATATTGAACCTCTTCAATATCTTGTCTATATACCCTTTTTGACTTAGTCCTAGAAGCCTTTTAGACCTATATCTATAGATATTGATACCTAGTATCATTTCGGCTTCTCCCAAGTCTTTCATAGAAAATACACTCCCCAACCATTGTTTGATGTCTTTTATCAAGGGAATGTCATTTCCTATGAGCAGGATGTCGTCCACATATAGGACAAGGAAAACAATCTTGCTCCCACTATCTTTCTTGTAAACACAATGCTCATCTTCGTTCTTGATGAAACCGTAACCTTTTACTACCTCATCAAAACGAAGATTCCAACTTCGAGATGCTTGCTTTAGTTCATAGATCGACCTATGAAGCTTACATACTCGATTAGGATGCTTTTGATCGATGTATCCCTCGGGTTATTTCATATAAACATTCTCGAGTAGGTTTCCATTCAGGAAAGCCATCTTAACATCCATCTGCCATACCTCATAGTCAAAATATGCTGCTATGGTAAGCATTGTCCTAATGGACTTGAGCATCATGACAGGGGAAAAAGTTTCATCATTGTCAATACCATGAGTCTGTCTGAAACCTTTAGCCACTAGTCTTGCCTTGAAGATCCCGCCAGGTTTTAACTTGAAAATCCACTTGCAATCGACAATCTTTGCCTGAAAATGAGGGTCAATCAAAGTTCATACTTTATTGTCCCTCATGGATTGCATTTCAGATTCCATGGCTTGCAGCTATTTATCCGAATCTGGACTTTCTAAAACCTGTTTGTAGTTTGCCGGCTCATTAGAGTCCACCAAGATCAAATCTTGATCGTCAGTCATGAGAAATCCGTATCTCTCGAGTTGGTGACGAGATCTACCAGATCTTCTATGTTCTTGTGTTGTTGGCTCAAGTTGCTCATCTTCATGAGTTTCCACGCCAACTTCTATCTGAGTTTCTGTAGATCATTCTACATTCTCTTGTGGTTATTGAACTTCTCCGAGTTCTATTCTACTCCCACTGTCTTTCTTGTACAGAAATTCTTTCTCTAAGAAAGTAGTTCCTTGAGCAACGAACACTTTGTTCTCATTTGGGTTGTAGAATTGATATCCTTTGGTTTCCTTAGGATATCCCACAAATAGGCATTTGTCAGTTTTGGGTTCAAGTTATTACTTTGTAAACGCTTTACATGAGCTTGACAACCCCAAACTCGCAGATAGGACATATAGGGCTTCCGACCCATCCATATCTCATATGGAGTCTTATCTACTGCCTTAGATGGAATACGATTCAATAAGTAGGCAGCAGAAAGGAGAGCATAACCCCAAAAGAATGTAGGGAGAGTCGCTTGGCCCATCATTGATCTAACCATATCTAATAAGGTCCAATTTCTCCTTTCGATACACCATTCCATTGAGGTGTTCCCGGTGGAGTCAGTTGTGAAACAATTCCACACTATTTTAGATAGCCATCGAACTCATCACTAAAGTATTCACCTCCCGATTGGAGCGAATAGCCTTAATCCTTCTATCCAACTGATTATCTACTTCATTTTTAAACTCTTTAAACATTTCAAAAGTTTCACTTTTATACCTCATTAAGTAGACATAACCATATCTACTATAGTCATCAGTAAAAGTGATGAAGTATTCAAATCCACATCTGGCTTGTGTGCTCATTGGTCCACATACATCCGTGTGTATTATGACCAATAGCTCACTACTTCTTTCGCCTTTCTTGTTGAAAGGACTCTTTGTCATTTTTCCTTGCAAACAGGGTTCACACGTGTCATACGATTCGAAATCAAATGGCCCTAGCACTCCATCCTTGTGAAGTCTTTGTACTCGTTTCTCGTTTACGTGGCCTAAACGACAGTGCCAGAGATAAGTTGGACTCATATCAAATTTAATTGATTTAGCCTTCTTTTCAATGTTATAGACCGGTCTTTCTTGGCTCAAATCCAAGACATACAGGCCGTTGCACAAATTCGCAACTCCGTATAAAACATCATTCCGATATAAAGATAACGAATTATTACCAATAATAAAATGAAATCCTTTAATATCCAAACAAGAAATTGAAATAATATTCCTGCTCAAAGCAGGTACATAATAACAATTCTCAAGTTCAACGTTTAAACCGGAAGGTAAAGATAAAGTGTAATCTCCCACTTCAACAGCAGCAACCCTTGCCCGTTGCCTACTCGGAGATCAACTTCACCTTTCCTTGTCATCCTTCTATTTCTGAGTCCTTGCATATTAGTACAAATGTGAGCCCCATATCCGGTATCTAATACCCATGAGGTGGACATAGAAAGATTTATTTTAATAACAAAGATACGAGCTTGTTCACGAAACATTTCCGTCAGTAACTCATAAATTCGGAACGCTTCCAAATTCATGAACTGTTTATGAAGCTCGCCTGCCATAGACGTGAGCATCAAGCACGTCACATCATCGAAATCGCCTTTCAGCTTATCCCATACTCACTGAACAGAGGCCGTGGCATTCTGTGGTGGTTCAGGTAAAACAGTCTCTAAGACATGTAGCTTCCTTTCTTGCTTGAGAACAATTCTCAAGTTTCTTTCCCAGTCTAAGAAATTTGGTCCAACCAATTTGTCTTTATCCAATATACTTCTTAGTATGAAGTTTGAAACAACATTAGTGCTAGATGATGCCATTTCTACAAAGAATAAATGCAAAATATTAGGATGAGTTTTAAAATCATTTTCCACAATAGCCAAAATTGAAATCCCAAACAATTTTGTGTTGGTGCTAGATTGTGGGCCGAAAATCCACAAAGAGTTAACCCCAGTCTTGCTTTGCAAGTATCGTAGGGATCGGGCTCTTTTGGTAGGCAACGTTCAAATTACATTCCATGTAATCTAACGCTTTCTAATTGCATACCATGCAACTTTTCGGTGATAGGATGAACATTCCAAATGTTTGACACCATCCTACCTTTGCAAAATTAATCCCTAGTCAACTTATCGGGTCAAGCTAGGATTAATTTTCCCAAGTCAAACCATCTCTCAATGCATCACATCAATCGATACCCACACAGTTTTTCCATAACAAGTGGTAGTGATAAAGTTGAGCATCGAATACCCAAACAGTTTTTCTACTCATTAATGGTAGTGATAAAGTTTGGCACCTATTATGTGACAACTCGCCGCACGAAGAAAACCTGAGGCCCTTGGGCTCTCCAAGTCCACAGACGTTCGACACTCTGGCGGGCCCCCAAGTATGGAAGCAAAAACAACTCGGGTTTTTGGGATTTTATTTTGATCGGCTTAACATGCATTTTTGTTTTTAACATTCATTTGCATATCAAATAAATAAAATGAATAAAAGCAATGAATTTGGGCTCTAGTCTATTACAGGGCCTCTTAAAGTAACAAGACTTCATGTTCGGGCCTTCATTGTTGGGCTCCCGTTCCTGGGCTCCACTATGGACTCCTATTGAAAACTTCTCTTGGGCCTAACTATTACATAATGATTTTAATAGGCACGCAGACCCAAATTCAAATGGCTCGCGGGCCCCAACTTTTAAAACATTAATAAGCCCAATTCATGCTTTAAAACACATAGATGCATATAGTCATACAAGCCCGTTTTAATTAAGCCAATTAATTTAAAAGATTGTGTAATTGAATATTTCTAAAATATTTTATACAATTAAAATTGATTGTGTCATAATCAATTTTAACCAATCTTTCCTTTTTCTTGTTCAATCATTTATGATAAATGATGCATGAACATACCAAAATATGTATGCAAATATTTAAACCATTTAAATAAATCATATCATATTTAAATGCATAAATAAAGAATAAACGTAGTCAAATTAATTATTCTATTTATGATCTAATTTTCCTAATCTTATTAAGATAACTAATTTAAGATATTTTAAAATCTTAAAATCTAATTTTAATATTTTAAAACTAAAATTTGATAAGATTTGATTTTATTCAAAAATTAAAATTTAAAATCTTACCAAAATTAAAAAATCAGAAAACAATTTTCTTTAAATTGTGGGGCAATTTGGTAATTTAAATAAAGTTTTGGGCTAGGGTTTTGAGGAGGACTCAAAGTCCAGGGGCCATTCTGTAATTTTAAAACTATTTTAAAACCCAGCTCTCCATTTTGGTAATTAGAGGCTGCAGCGGGGCCAATTTGGTAAAGTCACCCTTTTAGGGTTTCTGCCCCCAGCCGTCAACTTCTTCTCCCTCAAACTTGTCGGCGACAAATGCGATGGTCCTTTCCGGTGATGGTTTGCTTCTTCCGGTCATCTTCTCCGATCAAATCGTATCCCCACCACTCTCCTCCAACTACCGATGGGTACCGCCGATCGAGGAGAATCGATCTGGTGTCCAACGCCTAATGGATAAAAGCTCTGATCATTACGAAAATGCAATGGCGACGCTCATCGTTCATTCTCCATCGTCGATCAATGCTAGGATTCCAAGACTCCAAGTCTTCGCAATGGAATAATAGCAGCCAAGACTCCAAGTCTGGGTTGCTCGGTTTTCTGAAAAATTCGAAGTCCCGGTGAAACAACAACCAACATCCCAGATTTCAATCCACTAAACCAAAACGAGAATGACTTTGTAAATCCCGATTTTCTGGCCAAACGAACGCCCAGTAGCTCCAGCCTAGAAAATTGACCAAAATCCAATTTCCAAAACAAATCAAGAATGATTGTTTTTCATGGATCCCTTTTTTTCCGACAGAGAATTCCAAAATCCAAAAGGAAAATTCCAGCCGATGCAATTTCCGAAAAACCCAGAACACAGAAGATTTCAAAACACTAGCGGAACAATTCCGACCAATTCTTTTGCACAAACCCATTACACCAAAAAATGAAATCCCAGACTTCATTCAATTCGTTTTTCTTGTGGCTTTCAAAAATTTCAAAATTCGGTTTCTCCTGACACCAATTTCCAAAACCCGGCTTATAAAATGGATTTCCGGCGAGATGCGAGCGACCAAAATGTAATTTCGGGAGAAAAGGCAAAATCAAGAAACGAATTTAACTCAGAATCCAATTCCCTTGAAAATTAAATTTTTATTATTTCCCAGAATAAAATTTCTTTTTTCTTTCTAAATGCATGAATTAAAATTAATTTTAATAGTAAAATCCAATTTACTTTTAATCAAATCAATTTTGCTTTTAACACTAAAAAATCTGAGCCTAGCTCTGATACCACTGTTGGGATCGGAGGCATGATTTTCAAAATTTTACGCAGCGGATTCATGCCTATTCCAATTTAATGTTTAAATAATCCTATGTTTAAAGCTTATAAAGCTTATCCTTGTAGCGTAATCGGTTGCCGCACCAAGATCCTTGTTTGATGTTGGTTCAAGCCTTCTACTCCGGTTACGTTTGTCACCATCAAAAATCCTTCCTTGAATGACTCTCTACTTTCAAGCACGAAAGCATATGCAGATCTGGTGCTAGCAAATCTTTCCTACAGAGAGAATTTGAGAATATTGTGTATTTTTGTCTGATCTGATTTTTCTAATTCAAAATCATCATTCTCCTACAATAATATCCCTAGGATATTTGTAGAGATCAAATTTCCAAAATTAGTATTGTAATCATCCAATTATTAATTAACTAATTTCAGTCATATTCCAAATCAATATTATTATCAAATATTATTTTACTGATTCCAAATCATATTTAAATAATATTTACTGATTCCAAATCAGTATTAAATAATACCTAAATGATTTGGGTTATACACCAAGTCCATGAATCAACCCATGACCCATGGATCAAGCTGATGGGTCAAGAACTTTAATTGCAATTAAGTCCCTTGATTTATCAGCTCATCCCAATTGTTCCCAGGTAATTAATTAACTATTAATTAATACCACAGAACTTTTCAATAATATTTAATTAAACCATTTAATTAAATCTTATTTATTTAAGTATAACAATTATACTTATTGTAGGCAAGAATACTTATTCTCCATCATCGAACTTTCTTATGTGCGATCCTGTAGGCCCATTCTAAATTGGCAATGGATAACTCAATCTCATTGATTAATCCATAAGTCATTAGTGGTCTCTAGCAAGACATAATGACTACCCAATTCATAATGGAGGGTCGAATGGTGATTCAACACAACCTTTCTGAGCAAACTGCGTACGATCCTCTATATTGATATCCCGTTTAGCATAAGGTATGGAACCATCATCCTTATATAGGTAAACGTTTACTTGATCTCTTAGTGACACTGAATCCATCAAGAAAATGATGTCCTTATCATTCCTTGGGCATGGCCATGCACTTCTCAGTTCACTATCAAGTGGCAAAGATATCATCTCTCACTTAAGAGAGATTTATAGTCCCATCAATTCACCTACATATCTTAGCGTGACTCATAGTGTACCCAATCATACCCGTACTTGGCAACCTGTTACGGTCCCGTTAGGTGTATTTCAAAGCACACTACAATTCACCTAAGACCATGCAGTGATTTCTGGTCTAAAGATCCTCGTACGAGTACTACTCAAAAGAATCACTCATGATCTAAAGGTCCATAGAGTGTTTCTTTTGGCGGATCGATTTCATAAAATTAAATATGCACAAGAATATAATTATCATGAAATTAACTCATTTGATAAATTATCAAACAAACGACATATATTTTATTTACATAAATAACCCTCAAAGTTATTTACATAAATAGCCCTCATTATGGCACATACACCAACAGTGCTATATTTTGGCCTCTGTGTCAAATGTACTGCAACATCTGCTTCATCCCATGGTCTCTGCCTTCAACATGATGGCTCACCTGAGGAAGATGTTTGCTCATCAAGGCAGGACTGCTAGGCAAGCAGCCATGAGAAAGTTGACGAATACAAAGATGGCTGAGGACGGATCGGTAAGAGATCATGTGTTACACATGATCAGTAACATCAATGAGATAGAGGTGTTGGGAGATGAAATCGACCCAGAAAGTCAGATAGATATCATTCTCCAAAGCTTACCCTCTTGTTTTGAGTAGTTTCGAGTCAATTATAACATGAACCAAAGAGTTTACACTCTACCCGAGCTCTTAACTGATTTGGTAGCGGCCGAAGGTATCTTTCACGAGAAGAAGCAAGCTTTGATCACAGCGAAGGCTTCAAGTTCCTCTTCTGCGCCTAAAGGCAAGAAGAAGAAGAAGAAGAATGCCAAGAAACTTGCTGCTAAGCCTGAAATCACAAAAAAGAGCAAGCCAAAAGGTAAATGCTTCAGGTGCGGGAAAACGGGACACTGGCAAGCGGATTGTCCAAAACCTAAAGGTACGATAGTTTATGCCCTAATTACTGAGACATGTTTAGCGGTGATTCCCACAGAGACTTGGTGTGTGGATTCAGGCACCACTGATCATGTTTGTAATTCTTTGCAGGGGTTCCAAGTAACCCGTAAGCTTAGAGAGGGTGAGCTAGACATCTACATGGGCGACACTATAAGAATGTCAATAGAAGCAGTGAGAGTAGTCACTCTAAATTTCAAAAATTCTAGATTAGAGTTAGTTAATTGTCTTTATATACCGAGTTTTAGAAAGAACCTTATTTCGATTTCTAAACTCTTAAAGAATGATTACAAGTCTAATAGGGTTGAAGGCACGGTTTTAGATGGTACAAGATTAAGAATATACATCGTCGTTTCTAATACATATCCCCATAACGAACTAGGCAAATCACTATAGCTCATCATCGACCTAACCATTTCCATGAGAGTCTGATTCCTCCTTTATGCTACACCGTTCTGCAGTGGCGTGTCAGGTGCAGACAACTGGACTGAATTCCGACCTCGCTGAGGTATTCTCAAAATTTATGGGACAGGTACTCCTCACCACGATCTGAACACAGTGTCTTGATACTCTTACCATGTTGCTTTTCCACATTTGCCCGAAACTCTTTGAACTTGCCAAAACATTCAGACTTGTGATACATTAGGTAACTGTTCTCGTACCTTGAGTAGCCATCCATGAACATCACGAAATACTCGAACCCACCTCATGCCTGGACCATCATTGGTTCACACAAGTCAGAATGAATCAACTCTAATACTTCCTTAGCTCTATAACCTTTTGGTTTAAAAGGTCTCTTGGTTATTTTACCTTCCAAGCAAGATTCGCAGGTTGCATAACTGTCAATCTCTAATGAACATAAAGGTCCATCATTGACCAACCTCTGAATCCTACTAAGGTTCATATGACCTAGCCTGAGATGCCAAAGATAGGTTTGATTCATTTCAGAAGGTTTATTCATCTTATTAATGTTAGATAAAGAGCTATCTGTTTCTATGTTTTGTGCAACGTGGGAATTAGAGTTAACCACAAACAAATTGTCAGCCAATAAACCAGAACAAATAAGTTTTCCATTTCTTCTAATAAATACAGACTCATCAGAAAAAAAAACTTATAACCGTTCTTCAAGAGTTTAGAAACCGAAATAAGGTTCTTTCTAAAACTCGGTACATAAAGACAATTAACTAACTCTAAACTAGAATTCTCGAAATTCAGAGTAACTACTCCCACTGCTTCTACTGACACTTTTGTAGTGTCGCCCAAGTAGATATCTAGCTCGCCCTCTCTAAGCTTTCGGGTTACTTGGAACCCTTGCAAAGAATTACAAACATGGTCAGTGGCACCTGAATCCACACACCAAGTATCTGTGGGAATCGCTGTTAAACATGTCTCAGTAATTAAGGCAGAAACTATCGTACTTATAAGCTTTGGACAATCTGATTTCCAATGTAACTTCTTATTGCACTTGAAGCACTTGTCTTTCGACTTCTTCTTTGCAATATCTGGCTTAGGGGCAATTTGTGCCTTTTTAGCTACTCCCTCGAGCTTTCTCTTCTTCTTTCTAGCCTCAGGCTCAGAAGAAGATTCTAAAGCTTTGACTACGACTAAAACTTGCTTCTTCTCTTGAAAAAGACTTTTAGCCGCCACCAACTCTGCCAAGAGCTCGGATGAAGTACACAACATCTTACTTATGTTATAGTTTAAACCAATCTGCTCATGGCTTTGATGCAAGCTCCGGAGGACAATATCGACTTTGGTTTCACCAACGATTTCGCCTCCCACTACCTCATCCTTGTTGATGTTACTAATCACGTCAATAACGTGATCTCTAATAGGAGTGCTCTCAGCCATAAGGACAATGTCCAAGTTACGACTCCAATCGACATACTTAGGTTCAGTTAATTTATTGTCTTTCAAAATAGCAGCTAAAGGGTTGAATGCCATATCGATAAAACTGTAAAATTAACAAATAGACAATGTTTCAGTTATTAACCTAGAATTTCGAAAACATGAAATTCTAATAATTATTGACTTCCCTCAAAATAATAATTATAATCCGCCAACATCTCATTAACCGAGATTATCGTAAGCCACGCAGTGTGGATGTTTACGCTAACCCACATTCATTTGAAAAGAACCAAGTTCATTAACTACACTATCTAACCAAACGAGCTATTCATCAATGTAGCTAATAGTCAGTGCTTTCATCCGTACAAGTAAGTAACATAACCTCTTAGGAGAACGGTTATATTACGTGACTTCTGAGTTTATTACCTCAGGATAGTGCGCCTCAGATGGAAAGGGTGTCATATTTCTCCAAGTTAAACTTACTCTAATCATCTTACTCAGAAATTCATAATCTAGTGATCTCGGGGCTGGACTCATCCGAATGAAGAAAGACCCTAATGCCAACGCGCAAGCCCACCCACATCACACATGAACTCGTAATGGTGGCCATAGGGATATTAAATCAACCCACTCCCACTTAGATTTCCAAATAGAGGGTTTTTCAGGTTTTAACATGCAATTAACTAAAACTAAGTTATATGCAACCATAAAACCAACATGCTTTAAAATCATGCATCTAAAATACAACATAAAAATAAAGCATAAAAATTAAAACAAATATCAGGCCTAGTACATAACATAGCATACATGAGACTACCCACTGCAGATGCATAGGGTACTACCTTCATGGCATTTATCTACTCGGCAGTCTTGGGACACTACTCATTTGATAAATGCACTCTATGCCTTAAAGGTAGCGAACCCTTCTTGGAGTTCTAAACGTTAAAACGGGGCAGAATCGTGTCTATGTATGAAGCCAGAATCGTATCTCGAATGATCTTAATCCCAAGGATATGTCCAGCCTCTCCCAAGTCCTTCATATCAAACTGCCTGGACAACCATGTCTTTACGTCTGACAACCTTCTTACTGTTGCCAATCTGAAGGATGTCATCTACGTAAAGTACAAGAAACACTACCAAATCACCATCACGCCTGCGATATACACACTGATCATCCAGACACTGAGTGAATCCATAGGACTGGATGACCTTGTCAAAATTGATGTTCCAAGATCTGGATGTCTGCTTAAGTCCATAGATAGACCTCTTAAGGCAACAAATCTTGTGCTCTTGGCCCTGAACAATGAAACCCTCTGGTTGCTACATAAAGATGGTCTACGCAAGACTTCCATTATGGAAAGCTGTCTTGATGTTCATCTGCCAAATCTCATAGTCCATATGAGCAGCTATGGCCAAGAGAATCCAAATCGACTTAAGCTTAGCTACCGGGGAAAAGGTCTCCTCATAATCGATACCCTTTTTCTGAGTATACCCTTTCACTACAAGCCTAGCCTTGAAGGTTTCAACCCTCCCATCAGATCCTCTCTTTCTCTTGTAAACTCATTTGCACCCAATAGGCCGAAACCCATCAAGAAGGTCTACCAGCTCCCATACCTGATTTGAGTCCATAGAACCCATCTCAGCTATCATCGCCATTTGCTAACAATCGGCATCTTTATCCTGGAGAACCTCATTGTAGCTAACTGGGTCTGGTTCATAGGTACTAGGGATAAAGTCTGAAGACTCACCCGAACCCATGTACCTCTCGAGTTGTCTGACAACCCTCCCACTACGACGAGACGCAGCCTGTGTAAGAGCATCATCTGTGATAGTGTGTGCAGTATCCTGTGGTGTGTCATCCTATACTTGTGTATCTGGAATACTCGATCGACCCCTAAACTCTTCCAATACTACCTTGCTCCTTGACTTGTGATCTAAAATATAGTCCTCCTCAAGAAATCTAGCATTTGTGCTAACTACCACCTACCGATCCTGAGGACTATAAACTTCGTTCCTTTTGGAAATGTATAAAAAGTATAACCTCATACCTCGCATCTTGCTTGGTTGCATTTGTCTTAAACACATGTGCTGGGCAACCCCAAATCCTAAGATGTTTCAGACTAGGCTTTTGCCCATTCCACACCACCACCCATTCTCCTTGTCGTTACCGCTACAGCCAGAAGTCACCGCCGTCAAAAAACCCAGTGATTGACCCAATCGAGATCTCTCGATCGTGGGTTTCCAGCGGCAGCAGCGGCAAGCAGAAGAGGTAGTGGTGGAGGAAAAAGAAGTAGAAAAAAATTATACAAAGGCCCTTGAAAATTTTTTTTTACACAAATGGGTTCCCAATTAACGGTCAAACATGGTCAAACTATTTGTTGTCCATTTTTTCCGTTACAAAAGACCTAAACACCTAATAAAAAAAATGTAGGGAACAAAAAGTGTCCCCGTAAAATTAAAAGGGACCAAAAGTCGTACAAGGCCTATTATAAGGTACTGAAACTGCATTTTGGCCTTATTATTATTATTCTTTTTATTCTTATTCGTCTTCTTCCTTTTCTACCTCCTCATTTATTCTGGTCCCATATTTTTCTAAACAGCCTTTAGCCAAGCCTTGTATTCTTCTGGTTTTCAATACAGGTTAAGTAGGACATTTTGGTATTGTTCTGTCGATCTCACGACACTCCTACTTCCCTTCAATGCTTTCCATATACTGTATTGTGTTACCATAAGTATATTTTCATGATATTCCTTATATTTCTCTAAAGCTAATTCAAGGTCAGAGTATTTCTTGGGTAGTTTGATATTCTCATCTCCTAGCATGGAATTCTCTCCTCTAAAATCTTGACGCCGAATTGAAAAAATGGGTACTATCATATAGCTTTGTATCAGCTAAGTTTATGAGTTAGAGATAAGCGGACTCGAACCGCTGATATCTGCCACATCTAAAGTGAGTTGTTACTGAGTCTGGTTGCGGAGTTTGGCTAGATTTTGTTGAAGACATGCATGTTTTTGTGCATTATCTATATCTTTCTCCAACCAATTCTTATTTTTTTAAATGCATAACTATTTTATTGGTGGATGAAACTCCTCGTCATAAGGGCATCTCTACTTTTGTGGGCAATAGGTCCATTACATGCCTCGCGATAAGGAAGAATAAGTAAATGATCGATCCTATTCCTGTTGGTGTATATGCCCTTATAAGGGTTATGAAGGAAAACAGAACAAGCCCAGGCTAAATCGAAAACCTCACTTTCGTGCAATGCATTCCAGAATCAGAAGCTTTCGACAAAGCTCAAGCTCAAATTTATTTTCCCATGAACGGATCTAGGCTTATACTTATTTAATTTATTAAAATGACATCTAACACACAAAGATTCCACCTTTAATTAAAGGCGGAAGGATTAAAGGTTATACCTATGAAGCGAAGTCCAACGCAATAAGAAAAACCAAATCTTTCTTGGTGATTACCACCGAAATCCAAAAGATGACTCCGAGAAAACTTCGAACATTGCGTGGGCAATAATCTATCGAAATGTGCTATCAAAGACCACGAGAAACCCACAAAGAAAATCCCTCAAAAAGATTAAATCTGCCCAAAAGATCAAACCTTTAACCCAAAAAACTGCTGCCCACTACTTTTCTCACCAATAAAATCGAACCCACTTCAACTCCGGTCACGATCTGGACAACCGGGATTGTGGATCACCAACCCAAGGGAGAGATCAACACAAACCCAGATAGATCAAGCACCCCGGAGTTATTAGAAGCAGCTACCGAACTGCCCAAGTGAAGAACTAAAATTCGGCCAAACACCAAAAAAAAACTGGGCAGAATTTTTGCCAAAAATGTGAAGAATCCGGCGAAAAGAAATGAAATCCAGCAGTGGGCAAACTCAAAAATCGATATGCTATCTAAAAGTTTGATCTTTCAAGCTGAATTTAAATTGAGAAGTGAGATTCCAAGTTCGTTTTTGAAAGAAACCCAAGAAGGAAGGAGAGTCTCTCTCTAGAACTTTCTCACTCAAAGAAGACAAAGTTGTCTTGCAAGATTTTCTTAAGTTTCTTTGGCCTTAAGCTTTCTATTTGTAGGGAGCTCTAATGGAGACCTAGAGGGCTTTTAAGTTGGGCCTTTTAATTTGACTTTCGTTGACCGCTTAGTCTTTCCTAGACTAATCAACTCCAATCGACCCATTTGAATTAATTTCTTAATCCACTTCGTTAATTTAATTTAATCGAACCCTTAGGATTAATTAATTCATATAGAATTAATTTCTTAATCCACTTTGTCAATTAAATATTAATTAAACCTTTAGGATTAATTAATTCACTTTGTGAATTAGTCAAATACATAATTAGACGTACCACTATCGGACTAACTATGCAACTACCGCTCAAAAATGACTTTATATCGCGCCACTATATTTTCTTCTATCTTCCCACATTAAAGATCTAGTGCTCGTCGGTTTATCAATTTACTGACAAACTAATTCACTGACTTTTTTATTATACCGGACATAAAGTCCACCGGCCGGGTTTAGTATAACAAACCTTTCGAGCTCATCTCGAGAGCGCCATCAACCCGGCAAACCGGTACGTGGATTCTTCTGACTAGCAACGGCACGTAAGAAGCTAAACACCGCATACCCAACCTACTGAGGTATAGGCCTCAATTGACCGCACTCTTTGGCAAATCAAAGCATACGATATCCAAATCTCACGCCCATCCCAATCTTGGGATTGAGAGACTGAATACTAAGACCGAATTGACTACGCCGATCAGTATAAGTCAATGCTATCCAAACTAGTCGTGCTCAATATGCCCCGGGCATATCCGTGTGATTTAATTAGTCTAGATAACCAATTTCCAAACCACACAATAACCTATACCGATAGTATGTTCAGACTATCTCAGTTATGAGCATACTTTTAATATATCAGTACTTTAACCAATACCGATATCTACTGTGTCTTTCCACACCCCGTTATCTAGTTCTATGATATAATGGAACAATTTAATACTGAAACAAAATGATATGTCATCTGTGGATATTAGTTTTTGATACAAGCCATAGTTTTTTTGTATTCAAAACTAACAATCTCCCACTAATACTCAAAGCTATGCTAAGAAGCACAAAAACTGTCCAACCCGCTATTACATTACTGTCATAATGAAATTTACAGAACACCTTTAAGCTCACTCACATGGCTCCCTCAAGAATCTGACTCCATGCCTTTCACATGTCTTTCAAAGACCTTTGGGGTCAATGACTTTGTGAAAGGATCTGCAAGGTTGACATTTGATGCTATCTTGGCCATGATCACGTCTCCCCTCTTTACGATCAGGTGGTACTTGCGCTCTCTGTGTTTACTTGCTTTGTAGGCTCGTGGTTCCCTCGAGTTAGCAACTGTACCATTGTTATCACAGTAAACTGTGATAGACCTAGGCAACTCAGAAACCACATCTAAGTCCATCAAGAGGCTCCGGAGCCATACAGCTTCTTTCGCTGCCTCTGCTGTGGCAATGTACTCAGCCTCCATGGTGAAGTTCGCCAAGCATTTCTGCTTGACACTCCGCTACATTATGGCTCCACCTCCTAGAGTAAACACAAACCCAGAAATAGACTTACTCTTGTCCATATCACCTTGAAAGTTCGAATCTGTGTAACCCAATGGTACAAGCTCCTGCACTCTATAAACTAGGACATAATCTCTCGTACTGCACAAGTACTTGAGAATGCATTTTACTGCCTCCTAGTGAGCCTTTCCAGGGTTACTCTGATATCTGCTAACCATGCCAATGACAAAGCAAATATCAGACCTCGTACATAACATAGCATATATGAGACTACCCACTGCAGAAGCATAGGGTACCACCTGCATGGCATCTATCTCCTCAGCAGTCTTGGGACACTGCTCCTTAGACAAATGCACCCCATACCTAAAAGGTAATGAACCTTTCTTGGAGTTCTACATGTTAAAACGAGCCAGAATCGTATCTATGTAGGATGCTTGGGAGAGTGTCAGAGAACGCCTCCTACGATCTTGAATAATCTTGATCCCAAGGATATGTCCAGCCTCTCCTAAATCTTTCATATCAAATTGCCTGGACAACCATGCCTTTACGTTTGACAACACCTTCTCAGTGTTGCCAATCAGAAGGATGTCATCTACGTAAAGTACGAGAAACACCACCGTATCACCATCACGCCTGCGATAAACACACTGCTCATCCGAACACTGAGTGAATCCAGAGGACTAGATAACCTCATCAAAACGGATGTTCCAAGATCTAGATGCTTGCTTAAGTCCATAAATGGACCTCTTAAGCCTGCATACCTTGTGCTCTTGGCCCTGAACAATGAAACCCTCTGGTTGCTGCATAAAGATGCTCTCCTCAAAACTTCCATTAAGGAAAGTTGTCTTGAAGTCCATATGCCAAATCTCATAGTCCATATGAGCAACTATAGCCAAGAGAATCCGGATCGACTTAAGCATAGCTACCGGGGAAAATGTCTCTTCATAATCGATACCCTCTTTTTGAGTATATCCCTTCGCCACAAGCCTAGCCATGAAGGTCTCAACCCTCCCGTCAGATTCTCTCTTTCACTTGTAGACCCATTTTCACCCAACAAGTCGAAACCCATCAGGAAGGTCTACCAGCTCCCAGACCTGATTTGAGTCTATAGAACCCATCTCAGCAATCATTGCTCTCTGCCAAGAATCTGCATCTTTATCCTGGAGAGCCTCATTGTAGCTAACTGGGTCTGGTTCATGAGCGCCAGGGATAAATTCTGAAGACTCACCCAAACCCATATACCTCTCGGACTGTCTAGTAACCCTCTCACTACGACGAGGTGTAGCCTGTGTAAGAGTATCATCTGTGATAGTGTGTGCAGTCTCTTGTGGTGCGTTTTCCTGTACTTGTTCATATGGAATAATGGATTGACTTCTAAGCTCTTCCAATACTACCTTGCTACTTGACTTGTGATCTAAAATATAGTCCTCTTCAAGAAATTTGGCATTGGTACTCACCACCACCTTCTGATCCCGATGACTATAAAATAGACCACCTCTCGTTCCTTTGGGGTTGCCTACAAATAGCATAACCTTTGATCTCGAATCTAACTTACCTGCATCTGCCTCAAGCACATGTGCTGGACAATCCTAAATCCTGATATGTCTCAGATTAGGCTTTCGCCCAGTCCACAACTATAGGGGTGTCGTAGGCACAGATTTAGATGGCACGAGATTAAGGAGATAACACGCTGTCTCTAAGGCATAACCCCAAAATGAGGTAGGCAACTCATTATAATTCATCATCGATCTAACCATATCCATAAGAGTACTATTCCTCCTCTCTGCTACACCATTCTGCTGGGGTGTGCCATGTGCAGACAACTGGGTCTGAATACCCTCATCCGATAAATAGGACCTAAATTCACTAGAGAAGTATTCGTCACCGCGATCAGATCGCAAGGCCTTGATACTCTTACCCAGATGGTTCTCCACCTCAGCCTTAAACTCTTTGAACTTGCCAAAGCATTCAGACTTGTGGTGCAACAGGTATATGTATCCAAATCTAGAGTAATCATCCGTGAAAGTCACGAAATACTCATAATCACCTCTAACCTGAACTGGCATAGGCCCACACACGTCAGAATGAATCAACTCTAAAACCTCCTTGGCCCTATACCCCTTTGCCTAAGGCCTCTTGGTCATCTTACCCTCCAAGCAGGACTCACAGGTCGGATAGCTGTCAATATCCAATGAGTCCAAAGACCCATTATCGACCAACCTTTGAATCTTACTAAGGTTGATATGACCGATTCTCAGGTGCCAAAGATAAGTTTGATTCAAAGGGGATGACTTATTTCTCTTACTATGATTCGGTGATGAGTTATTAGTTTCTATGTTTTGCATTACTGGGGAGTATGTCTTGATTAAAACTAGATTGTCAACTAATGTACCGGAACATATAAGCTTCTGGCCTTTTCTAATAAAAATAGATCCATCAGAAAAAGCACACTTATAACCCTCCAAAATAAGTTTAGAAACTGAAAGCAAATTCTTACGAAAACTGGGTACATATAAACAATCTCTCAAATGTAAAACTGACTCTGAAAAATAAAGACAAAGAACTCCCACTGCAACAACAGAAACTCTAGTAGTATCCCCAAGGTAGACCTGCAACTCTCCCTTTCTCAGCACCCGGGTCACTTGGAACCCTTGCAAAGAATTACAAACATGATCAGTGGCTCCTGAATCCACACACCAAGTATCTGTGGGAATCACCGCTAAACACATCTCAGTAACTAGGGAAAATTTACACATACCTCAAGGTTTTGGGCAATCCTTCTTCCAATGTCCTGCTTTGCCACATCTGAAGCACTTGTCTTTCAGCTTATGGTTCTTAGCAATGCCCACCTTGGGTCCATGATCAGCTCCTGCTTTCTGGACTCTCTTCCTCTTTTGCTTTCTGGCTATGGGCCCAGTAGAGGAACATGAGGGACCAACAGTTGCCAAGGTTTGCTTCTTCTATGCGAATAGGCCCTCAGTAGACACCAATGTAGTCATGAGCTCGGGAAGTGAATATGAGAGTTTTCCCATATTATAGTTCAACCAAAACTGCTTAAAACTGGGGGGCAAGCTCTAGAGAATGATATCGACCTGGGTCTCCCCATCAATGTCACCTCCCAATACCTCAATCTCATTTATGCAACTCATCATGTCCAGCACGTGATCCCTCGCTGAAGTGCTTCAGCCATCCTAGCATTCATGAGTTTCCTCATAGCTGACTGCTTGGCTACCCTGCCCTGATATCCAAGCATCTCCCTGAGGTTGAGCATCATACCGTAGGCTGAGGTAAACAACTGATGTTGGTGCTGCAGTACACTCGACATAGAAGCCAAGATGTAGCACCGGGTAATCTCCTCAGCATTCTACCACCTTGTATATGGCTCTCGCTGTTCAGGGGTGGCATCATCGCTAGGCTTAGGGGGGCACTCCTCAGTGAGCACGTACTTGTAACCCTCAGCGGTAAGGACGATGTCCAGGTTACATTTCCAGTCAATGTAATTTGGACCCGTAAGTTTGTTCTGATTCAAAATGACAGCTAGCGGGTTGAACGACATATCAACAACTGAAAAAAATAAACAGTCAAGTTTCAGTATACTTTTTCGTAAATATTGATATCCTCAAAACAATACATTCTCCTACCGATATCACTCACACCAGGATTAACGCAGGTCACATTGGGTGAATGTCTACGCCAACCCATATTCGTTTGAGAAGAACCGAAGTTCAATAATTCCATTATCTGACCAACGATCTTATGATCAATGAAATTAATAGTCGATAATTTTAGCCATACTCAATAAGCAGCGAAACCTCTTAGGAGGAATACTACAAACGGTACACTAAGTGTTTGCCATTACGTGACTTCTAAGCTTGTTACTTAGGATACTAATACGCCTCAGTTAGCGAGGGTGTCGCAAATTTCTCCAATTAAACTTGCTATGATCATCCCTTTAGAAATTCAATCTAGTGATATCTCGGGGTTGAAGACATATCCGTATGGAAGAAGGCCCATGGCCAGCGCGTCGGTCTAACACACATCACATATGAATCCGTAATGGAGGCCATGGGGATATTTACCAACCCGCTCCCACTTAGATTTTTAAGTTTGAGGATTTTTCCATTTTAACATGCAATATCTTGACAAAGGATATTCGCACCCATAAAACCGTTGGAGTTTTAATATGCGAATAATCTACCTTAGTTAATTGCACTTTACTTCTTAAAATGTTTTGGTTTGGTTTTCATTCAAGCAAAACACACAATCAATGAAAATACATAAATAATAAAATTCAAGAAATAAAATTTCTCGACTATTATTGCCTTCTCTAACGTTGATTCCTTGACTCCTCAGTGACACGTATCGTCATGTCGCTCCCACTCGTTACTTGGATTCCTCTCGATTCGCCCGGATTTTCTTGGTTTTTTACGTAATTAGGAATCTCCCAAAATTACGAGAAACCAAAGCTCACGAATATATGTTACTCACTATAACGTCTTCGTCATAATACATAAATTCCTATATACAAAGGCATTTTTCTAGGAATTTAAAGACGACATGATTAGATCAAATCCAACTACAAGATTTTTCTAATCCTACACGGTTTCCAGCTCGTGGTTATTACTATTACAGACATTTCCATTCAAAAACAATACGAGCCTGAACATGTCCCGGGGTTTATGAATGAAAAATTAAATTCTACCATAATAGCCGGAAAACTAATAACCACCTGTTTAAACATTTTGACAAAAATAATAATGCCAAAATAAAGCCGTGTAATAAATCAAACAAGTATAAAGCCGAAACACTCGCTCTGATACCATTTTGAAGGAAAATAGAACAAGCCTGGGCTAAATCGAAAACCTCACTTTCGTGCAATGCATTCCATAATCGGAAGCTTTCGATAAAGCTCAGGCTCAAATTTATTTTCCCATGAACGGATCTAGGTTTAATCTTATTTAATTTATTAAAACGACATCTAACGCACAAAGATTACACCTTTAATTAAAAGTGGAAGGATTAAAGGTTATACCTTTGAAGCAGAGTCCAACGCAATAAGAAAACCCAAATCTTTCTTGGCGATTACCACCAAAATCCAAAAGATGACTCTGAGAAAACTTCGAATATTGCATGGGCAATAATCTATCGAAGTGTGCTACCAAAGCCCAAGAGAAACCCACAAAGAAAATCCCTCGAAAAGATTAAATCTGCCCAAAAGATCAAACCTTTAACCCAAAAAACTGCTGTCCACTACTTTTCTCGCCAATAAAATCGAACCCACTTCAACTCTGGTCAGGATCTGAACAACCGGGATTGTGGATCACCAACCTAAGGGAGAGATCAACACAAACCCAGCTGGATCAAGCACCCCAGAGTGATTAGAAGCAGCTGCCGAACTGCCCAAGTGAAGAACTAAAATTCGGCCAAACACCAAAAAAAAACTTGGCAGAATTTTTACCAAACAATGTGAAGAATCTGGCGAAAAGAAATGAAATCCAGCAGTGGGCAAACTCAAAAATCGATGGGCTATCTAAAAGTTTGATCTTTCAAGATTAATCTAAATCGAGAAGTGAGGTTCCAAGTTCGTTTTTGAAAGAAACCCAAGAAGGAAGGAGAGTCTCTCTCTAGAACTTTCTCACTCAAGGAAGACAAAGTTCTCTTGTAAGATTTTCTTAAGTTTCTTTGGCCTTAAGCTTTCTATTTATAGGGAGCTCTAATGGAGACCTAGAGGACTTTTGAGTTGGGCCTTTTAATTTGACTTTCGTTGACCGCTTAGTCTTTCCTAGACTAATCAACTCCAATCGACCCATTTGAATCAATTCTTAACCCACTTCGTTAATTTAATTTAATCGAACCCTTAGGATTAATTAATTCATATAGAATTAATTTCTTAATCCACTTTGTCAATTAAATTTTAATTAAACCTTTAAGATTAATTAATTCACTTTTTTGATTAGTCAAATACATAATTAATCGTACCACTATCGGACTAACTATGGAACTACCTCTCAAAAATGACTTTAATCACCAATCGACCCTCCATTCTAAATTGGGTAGTCATTATGTCATGCTAGAAACCGCTAATGACTTATGGATTAATCAATTAGATTGAGTTATCCATTACCGATATTAGAATGGGCCTACAGGATCGCACATAAGAGAGTTCGAAGATACAACATAAGTAATCATGTCAGATCTAAGTTTAATTGTTATACTTAGATAAATAATGTTTAATTAATTTGTTTAATTAAGTATTATTAAAAGTTTTGTGGTATTAATTAAGAGTTAATTAAATACCTATGAGCTATTGGGATAGGCTAATGAATCAAGGGACCAAATTGCAAATGTGGTGCTTCTTGCCCGATGAGCCTGATCCCAAAATCATGAGAGAGATCAGAGGTTGATAACCAACAAATATCCCAAAATCTTCTCTGCAGGCTTGAAGGGCTAGCAACCATTCTATGAGGGCTCCATTACTGAATCTACGGGTGATCAAAACCACAATCAAAAGGATTTGGAAGAATGCAACGCTTTAAGGGTATGATTTACATGCTTTGAACATAGAATTAATAACACTAAAATCAATAGGCATAACAAAATTTTGAAAAGACTTATGCTGCATTTTTCGTAATTCGTGCCTTAGATCCTAACAGTGGTATCAGAGCGAGATCTAATTTTATTGTTAAAATTAAAATTAAAATTAGTTTTTGATTAAAGCAAATAGTTTGTTTCTTCAAAAATTAATTGAATCGCTCGGTTAGTGAAAAAGGTTTCCAAAGCAAAAGTTTTTTTTTCTGGGTGTTTTTAAGTCCCACCGGAAAAAAATGGCTACTTGGCCAAGGCCCTTACTATTTGTAGCTCAAAAATGCTATTTGTAGCTCAAAAAATTTTATAAACTTACAAATTTACCCTTCATTCAAAATACCCACAAATTCATTTAACAATCCAAAAACACCTCAAAACATTGAGAAAAATTTTCAGAAAGCCTCAGAATAGTCGTAGATTTATGTTGGAGCGAAGCATAAGTCAAAGATTCCCGCAAAATGGTACGATTTCGATGATTTTTTGTGACGTTCGATTTTTAGCAAATTCCATGGTACACACGCCTAGTTTGGGCGTAAAAATCCATGGTTCACACGCCTAAAACAGACGTGACATCCATGGTAAAGAACCAAATGTGGTCGTGGATACCATGGAATGAGCCCAAATTTTGGGCGTGAACACCATGGATTATAACTTCCAGTTGAGAGTCCATGGTTAACACGTCCAAAAATGGTGCGTGTTATCCATGGATAGTCACGCCTGAAGGGTGCTCCATGGATGTGGATTCCATTTTAGGGGTGTACTCCATGGACGGAAAGGTGGGCGTGTGCACCATAGACCCAAATTTGGGCGTGTGCACCATGGACCAAACGTTGAGCGTGTACACCATGGACCCAAATTTGTGCGTGTGTACCATGGAACAAATGTTGGGCGTGTGCACCATGGGTTCTCACGCCCAACATGGGCTATTATTCCATGGTATACACGCCATACAGCCGTTTACATCCATCTTTGGTGCATTTTAAAAATATTTTATTATATAATATTTTTTTACTATTCGTTATTGTTAATATTATAATTCTTCATATTTGTGTTTAATTTCTATTATTTAAAAAGTAAACTTATGTTAATTTTATCATCTATGCAGAATCCTGTTGAAATACCCGATTTGTTACAAGATTTGAGCGCACATTTTCTCTCTCCTATATACTTTGCTACTGAAGAAAAGGCTTTTGAGCATTGCAAGGATGTAGCTAAGGAATTACGTTTCGAGCTTGTTTGCGCAGGGTGGAATCCAAAGAGAAATGGGTCACATATCGTTGCGCACGATTCAGAGATCCTATTCAGCAAGGCTCTGCCCCGAAACAAGGAAGCATACCAAGCACAAAGGATGTGATTGCCCGTTCAAGTTATATTGTTTGCAAGTGCCGAATTATGGTTGGTGGATTCGAGTATTTCCTAGTTATGAGTCGACACACAATTATTCTGGTATAGTCTATCCAGAGGGTCACAGACAATTTAGTTTCATGGGTGATGATGCAAGGGTTTTAGCTAACCGGTTAGATAAGGCAAATGTGAAGCCAAAAATGGTGAAGGCAATGATTGATGCGGAGTTCTCCAAAGATAATGTGACAATCAGGTAGTTAAACAATAAAAAATCGGGGAACAGGAAATCAACTTTGCAAGGTAGAGATATTGGGGAAGAATTTGTTCGTTTGGCAAGTGCGAAGCATTATTTTGTTCAGACTCAGAAGGAACAGGGCACAAATGTGATCACTCATGCATTCATAGCGCATCTACCATCAATTCAGTTGTTCAATCGATATTATTGGGTGATTGTGGTTAATTCAACATACAAGACCAATAAGTACAAAATGCCACTCTTTCAGATAATAGGTATGACTCCTACCAATATGAATTTCAATATTGCATTTGTCATTTTGAGAGATGAGTCAAAAGATACTTATGATTGGGTGCTGTCAAGGTTGAGGATTTTGTTGGATGAAGACAAAGTACCAAGTGCAATTGTCTCAGATCGAGAGATGGGTTTGGTTCAGCCGATTAAGGATAATTTTCCACATTCACACCACTTGTTATGTTTGTGGCACATAGACCGTGATGTTGATGCAATGTTGAGGAAAAAAGTTCGTGAAAAAAATTAAGATCCAATGTGAAAGGTATGTGGAAGAAAATTATTAATGCGCCAATATTTCAAGAGTATGGTATTTTATTACAGCTTTTCAAGGATAGTTATTCAACTGTTGCGCGTGCTGCTGTTGTCTACTTGGAGGGTACATGGCTTTATCATAAAGAGAAGATTTGTAAGGCTTGGACAAACCAAATTCTCCACCTTGGCAATACTAGTAGTAACAGAGTAGAGAGTACACATGCTTCATTGAAGAATTTTGGTGTCATCCTGTCTAGCTGCTCCAGATACTCAGCCATACTCCAACTCTTGTAGCTGCGGGTGCCCACTTTCCACAATTTTGCATGCGGCGTATGAGGAGGAACAATCATGGGAACAGACTAGGGTCTAAAAACTGGAAAGTACTCGTATATCCAAGCCTGTAGTAACGTGAGACAACCAGCCATAGATGAAATGCCACCTCTACTAGCTATACCTAACTGCCTGTATAGCCATGCTAATGTCGCAGAACCCCATGAAAACTGTCCCACACCCTCAATATTTTTCCTAATCTGCATGATGGAATATGGTCTAAACTTATTCCCACTCTTGTCTGGAAATAAACAAGCACCAAGAGTAACCCACAACCATGCCTCCATATCAAAAACAGGATGCCTCATATCCTCATTGTTCCTGCGTCGCTCAAACACCTTATCAGAAATAACAGCACCACTCTGATAATACTCCTTCCATGTAGACCGAATGGAAGCAGATAGCTCAAGCACATCTCTAGAAAATCCCTGAACAATGTCCATATCTGCGACCTCATCCATCAACTCACCATCAATTGGTATGTGTAGTATCTCAAAGACATCATGCAATAGAATTCCCATCTCACCAAACGGTAGATGGAATGTGTTGGTGCCGGGCTGCCATCACTCAAGAAATGCACATACTAGTGGGCCATCTATGGACCTAAACATAATCGAAGGCAAGTGGGACAAACCAATCACCCTCAATGTCACTCGCCAATCCTCAGGCATCTCAGCATACCAATCAACCAACCTGCAACACACTCCTGCCCTATTCTGGCACCTGAAGGGCTCCCTAAGTGGTTGGTTAGGATCTCCGTACCGCGAGGCCATGTGACCTAGCCAACAAGGTATCACAGACCCATCCCTAGGCCCACCAATACAAGGCGTAGTCACCCGCCATTGTTCCTCAACAACTTTGGAACGCTTTTCTTCTCTAATTTAATAAAAACATTTTGTAAATAAATACAACAAATCACACAAAAAGTAATAAGGGTCATATAAACTTACAATTAATAATCATCATATAATATAATTACACAAAATATGTAAATAACATAAATAAATATTTGGTACATTATATAAATAAAATTTGAAACAAATTACACAAATCACATCTAGGACACGCACTTAGTAAAATAAAATAAACTAATTACAAAAAGTCACATAAATAAAAAGTAATTATGCATAAATTACGTATGCAAATTCTAAAATAGTAATTCAATTTTAATCTAAGTAGTTATCGATTTTTGAGCATGTACCTTTAGCTATAAAACGTCCATCCGATTTACTGCGAATCTGAGATACTCTCTCCTCACGGATATCAACATCATCACCCTGCTCATCTCCACTATCCAGCTGCTCCTCCCCATCTCTGGGATCATCCTCCTCACCTATGTGATCCTCCTCCCCGCCAATGAGATACTCATGGCCACCTAAGATATACTGCTCCCCACCTATGAGGTAATCTGCACTGGTCATGATATAATCCTCCCATGTATATCATGCTCCATCCCACCTCTTCGATGATCTTCCCTACCAATTGGATGCTCCTCCTCTGCATAATGCTGCTCATCCATCTACTGTTGGGATGAGCTACCCCTATTGGCTTTGGATTTCTGCTTCCAATAGGAAGCAGTAGGCCACTTTCGCGGTACTGTTATCTCCGGAACCTACAAAACAAATAATAATTCGGAAAATTAGTTCAATAATTAATTCAAGTAGTTAAAAAATTATTCAACTAAGTTCAATAATAATTCGAATAATTAACATTAGCCATAAAAAACAAAAAATATATGTGCAAATAAACAATTTAAACATTAGGCACATAAATTCAATAATTAACTCAAATAAGTTCAATACTAATTTAAATAATTAAAAGTACCCAAAAATAACATTTATACATTATACAAATAAATAATCTAAACATTAGGCACATAAGTTCAATAGTTAACTGAAATATTTTCAATACTAATTGAAATAATTAAAAGTACCCAAAAAATAATATTTACGACAATAATTAAACAATTAAGCAAATAGACACTAAATAATCAATAAAATTAAGAAAATTTAAGAAACCGGGACGCCGGGCGTCCATTCAATGGACCGGACGCCTTGCGTCTGGTCCATTCAACAGATACTTGGCGTCCGAACCATTAAGCGGGCGCCTGGCATCCGGTAGATTAAGTGGATGCCTGGCATCCAGGTGTGGCAGTGAATGCCCGGCGTTCGTCGATTAGACCAGACACCAGGCATCCGGTCCACTAAACAGACGCCAGGCGTCCGATGCCATGCCAGCGGCGTCCGGAATACCCAAACATTTTGAAAAATTTTACCTGGCCAATCATCAATCCTTTTCCTAATTCGTGCCGCCTTGGTTGTTGACCTTCACCACCATCCAAAGATTGCCGTCTATCCATGGGTTGTAGAGAAAGACAAGAATTTTGAAGTTTTAAAGAGTGTGGATAATGAGGATGGAAATGAATGGAGGGTTTATATACAAATGGTGGGCGGACGCCCTTTTTTTTGCTCGTGCCATAGACTGCACGAGTCACTTATGCGTTCGGTTGGTAAGTGCGTTTGATTCCATGATCAAACGCACCAACCATGCGCCCGACCATGGTGCCGGACGCATGGTTTGGCAACTTACTCCATGGTGCCAGCGTCCTATTTTGTCATTTGTACCATGGTAATTACTTAAATTCATGTCGTGACATCCATGGGTCGAGTGATTTTTTTTAATTTTGACAGTTAAAAATTTGTTATTCTTAATTTGGGGTTATTATAGTGATTTTAAATCATTTTCTGAGCTACAAATAGTATTTTTCAAAAAGGAAAGTTTTTTTCTTTTGGTTGACTATAAAAAGGCAAAGACTTTTCTTTTTGGTCGATTTTGGTTTTCGCTGGAAACTGGGTTTAGCTTTTAGTTTTACTTGTCGGGAATTTTTTTTTCCCGATTGAAATGGTTTAGAAAATGTTTTTGGGCTTTTTTTGGGTTGCTTCATTTTCACCGTGAAACGAGTTAAACAGAACGGTTTTTTGGGTTTCGTTGTTTTTCTTTTCATTTCTGGGTTTTAAAGGTTTTTTCACCGGGAAATTGATTTCACCAATCCGGGTTTGGGTTTGGTTTCAAAACTGGGTGGAAAAACAAGTTCTTCGAAAGACTTTTGGGCTATTAAAGTTTTTTTTCCATCGGAAATCGATTTTGAAAATCTGGGTTTTGTAAATATTTCCCCTCGCCGAAAAAATGCGAACAACGGAAATGGTTCCTCGGCGTTTGTGTCTTGCCGGGAAACCGGTAAAGTCGTAATTATTCTGGGTAGGCTTCCATCGGAGAAAGAGAACAAGGTCTTCCCCGAATGGACACCAGAGTTGTTTTCTCGTGCCAATTGGAGATGGAGAACGGCGTCTCCAATTAGTCGAAAAGAGGGAGAGCATCGGAACTGCTCTTTTTCGATCATTTTCGAGTTGCTGGAAAGGTTCGTCGGAAGAGATTACTAGCGTTGGACGCCGGTAATTGATGATGCCAGAAGGCAGTGGCGGCTGGGGGCAGAAACCCTAAGAGTGCTAAAATGACCAAAATGCCCCAGCCGCATCTCTCAAAACCCTAATCTGCCATCAATTTTAAAAATATTTTAAAATTACGTAATGGCCCTTAGACTTTGTGTCCCTTTTAAACCCTAGCCCAGAATTTCGATTTAATTACTAATTGGCCCCAGAATTTCAGAAAAAAATTATTTTCTGAATTTTAAATTTGATGACATTTTCATTTTTTATTTTATTGGATAAAATTAAATCTTATTAGATTTATTTTAAAACCTTTAAGATAGAAGTTTAAAATATTGTAATGTTTAAAATTTTAATTGTAATTATCTTAATGAGATTAAGATAAAAATAATTAATTAATGAGATTAATTAATTGATTTATTTGTTTATGCTTTCAAATATTGTATGATTTATTTAAAGTGTTTAAATATTTGCATACATATTTGGTATGTTCATGCATCATTTTACCATAAATGCAATGAACAAGAAAAAGATTGATTAAAATTGAGTATGACACAATCAATTTTAATAGTGTAGAATATTTTAGAAATATTCAAATACACAATCTTTTAAAATTATTCGGCTTAAATTAAAAATGGCTTGTATGAAGCATTCTTAATTGTGCATTTATGTGTTTTCATGCATGAATTGGGCTTTTATTTATTTTTTTAAATTGGTTTAATTTAGGCCTGCAAGCCAATTAAATTGGGCCTGCGAGCCTATTAAAATCTATTGTAATAGAATAGATTAGAAGTTAGACCTAAGAAATTCTAAGGAATCCAAGATGGAGCCATGGAGTTGGAGCCCAACAGAGGTGGCCCAATAAAGACCAAGTATTTTAAAAAGAATTGTAATATACTAGAAGCCCAATTCATTGCAATTTATTCGCTTTATATATTTTATATATTTTTTGAATGATGAAAAAAAAATGCATGTTAAGCCGTCCATGAAGGAAAACAGAATAAGCCCGGGCTAAATTGAAAATCTCACTTTCATGCAATGCATTCAAGAATCAGATCTTTCGACAAAGCTCAGGCTCAAATTCATTTTCCCCTGAACGGATCCAGGCTTATACTTATTTAATTTATTAAATCGACAAACAACGCACAAAGAATCAACCTTTAATTAAAAGCAGAAAACATAAAGGTTATACATTTGAATCGAAGTCCAACGCAATAAGAAAAACCAAATCTTTGCTTGCGATTGCCGCCGAAATCCAAAAGATAACTCCAAGAAACTTCGAATATTGTGTGGGCAATAATCTATCGAAGTGTGCTACCAAAGCCCACGAAAACCCACAAAGAAAATCACTCGAACGAAGCAAAAACTGCTCAAAATCTAACCAAAACTACCCAGCCACTATGTCCGCTCCACTGTCCAATTTTGCCCAGCCCCGCTGCTCAAAAACCTGAATCGAACAAGCCTAAAGACTTAGTCTTTGGTCAAGATCTGCACAAGTCTCTTCATGGATCACCAAAGGAGAGATCAATATGAAGGAAACTCGGATCAAGCACCCCAAAAACAAGCCCAAAACCTGTCGGAAAAAATGGGACAGTAGCGGCGCAAAATTGGAGACTGGCGTATTTAAAATCGAGCAGCTAATCAAGAAAAGTTTTGATCTTCGAGCTTTGCTTGTATTCGAGAAGTGAGATCTCAAGTTCATTTTTGAAAGAAACACAAAAGACAAGAGAGTTTATCTCTAGAACTTTCTCACTCTATGAGGCAAAACTTGTCTTGCAAGATTTTCTTAAAGTTTCTTTTGAAGGAAAACTGAACAAGCCCGGGCTAAATCGAAAACCTCACTTTCGTGCAATGCATTCCAGAATCAGAAGCTTTCGACCAAGCTCAGGCTCAAATTAGTTTACCCATGAACGGATCTAGGCTTATACTTATTTAATTTATTAATCAGGATACAAAAAATTAAATCTTTAATTAAAGCGGAATATTAAAGATTTTACCTTTTGTAACGAAGTCCCTTGCTTAAAGAAAAATCCAATCTTTGATTGCGATTCCAATAGAAATCCGAAGAATAACTCCGATACAAACTCAGAAATAGTGTGGGCTATTATCTACGGAGTTACCCACGGCGAAATTAAGAAAACCCAAGAAACTTGCTTCGGAAGAAAACTCAAAAACTGATGAAAACCGAAAAATACTGCTGCTGTCCAGATTTTCTAAAACTGCTGCGCAAGTCACCGGACTATCTAAGAGAAAACTGACCACCGGGCTGATCAATCTGGTCCCGATCTGTACAGCCGACTTCACGGATCACTCAACCAGAAGATCGACGTCAAGACCGGCCGGCTCAGGGCACCGAAGAAGAACCAGTGTCGGGTTTTTCCTGCTGAAGCAGCGCCGCGACTTCGATCAGAAAAACTGGACAGCGACGCTACTATAAAATCTGTCCGGTGACTTAATAAGGAACAATCCAGGCAGCGTGATGAATGAGTTTTCCGAAGGAGAAAGCTGTCTTAGCTGACTTCGAGAAGAAGCTTCGATGAAGAAGACGAAGTTCTCACTCTAAGCTAAACTTTCTCACTCTAGCCTTTTCTTGGCTGTCAAGTTTCTTCTAATTGTTTTCTTGCCCAATAAGTTGTATTTATAAGGACCTTCTAAGGAGACCTAATGGGCTCTTGAGTTAGGCCTTTTAATTTGACTTTCGTTGACCGCTAAGTCTTCCCTACTAATCAACTCCAATCGACCAATTTAAATTAATTTATTTAACCAACTTTGTTAATTTAATTTAATCGAACCCTTAGAATTAATTAATTCAAATAGAATTAATTTCTAAATTCACTTTGTCGATTAAATATTAATTAAACCTTTTGGATTAATTAATTTACCTTGTCGATTAGTCAAATGCATAATCGGTCGTACCAATAACGGACAAATTATAGAACTACCGCTCGAAAATGACTTTACATCGCGCCATTATATTTTATTCTAGCTCCCCACATTAAAGATCTAGTGCTCATCGGTTTATCAATTTACTGATAAATTAATTCACCGACTTTTTGGTTTCCGAGATTAGTACCACTCGTCCTTTTATTATAAAGAACATAAAGTTCACTGGCTGGGTTTAGTATAGTATACTTTACGAGCTCATCTCGGGAGCACCATCAACCCGGTGAACCGGTACGTGAATTCCTCCGACTAGCAACGGCACGTAAGAAGCTAAACACTGCATACCCAACCTACCGAGGTATAGGCCTCAATCGATCGCACTCTTTGGCAAATCAAAGCACACGATATCCAACCTTCAAGCCTGTCCCAATCTTGGGATTGAGAGACGGAATACTAGGACCGAATTGACTACGCCGATCAGTATAAGTCAATTCTATCCAAACTGGTCGTGCTCAATATGCTCCTGGCATATCCGTGTGATTTAAACTAGTTTAGATAAACTAATTTCCAAACCACACGATAACCTATACCGATAGTATGTTCAGACTATCTCGGTTACGAGCATACTTTTTATATATCAATACGTTAACCAATAATGGTATCTACTGTGTCTGTCCACACCCCGTTATCTAGTTCTATGATATAAAGGAACAAATTTATACCGAAACAAAATGATATGTCAACTGTGGATATTAGTTTTTTTGATACAAGCCATAGCTTTTCTGTATTCAAAACTAACATCTTTGGCCTTAAGCTTTCTATTTATAGGGAGCTCTTAAGGAGACCTAGTGGGCTTTTGAGTTGGGCCTTTTAATTTGACATTCGTTGACCGCTTAGTCTTTCCTAGACTAATCAACTCCAATCGACCCATTCGAATTATTTTCATAATCCACTTCGTTAATTTAATTTAATCGAACCCTTAGGATTAATTAATTCAAATAGAATTAATTTCTGAATCCACTTTGTCAATTAAATATTAATTAAACCTTTAGGATTAATTAATTCACTTTGTCGATTAGTCAAATACATAAGTAGTCGTACCACTATCGGACTAATTATGGAACTACCGCTCAAAAATGACTTTATATCGCGCCACTTTATTTTCTTCTTTCTCCCCATATCAAAGATCTAGTGCTCGCCGGTTTATCAATTTACTGACAAACTAATTCACCGACTTCTTGATATCCGAGATTAGTACCACTCAACCTTTTTATTATACTGGACGTAAAGTCCACTGGCAAGTTTTAGTACAATAAACCTTACGAGCTCATATCGGGAGCGCCATCAACCTGGTGAACCGGTACGTGGATTTCTCCGACTAGCAACGACACGTAAAAAGCTAAACACCGCATACCCAACCTACTGAGGTATAGGCCTCAATTTCTCGCACTCTTTGGCACATCAAAGCATACGATATCTAACTCTCACGCCCGTCCCAATCTCGGGATTGAGATACTGAATACTAGGACCGAATTGACTACGTCGATCAGTACAAGTCAATTCTATCCAAACTGGTCATGCTCAATATGCCCCAGGTATATCTGTGTGATTTAATTAGTCTAGATAAACTAATTTCCAAACCACACGATAACCTATACCGATAGTATGTTCAGACTATCTCAGTTACGAGCATACTTTTTATATATCAATACTTTAACCAATAACGGTATCTACTGTGTCTTTCCACACCCCGTTATCTAGTTCTATGAAATAATAGAACAATTTAATACTGAAACAAAATGATATGTCATCTGTGGATATTAGTTTTTGATACAAGTCATAACTTTTCTGTATTCAAAACTAACAGTTCAAACTAAATCCCTAAAAACCTAAGTCATATAATTGCGTCCATACTTGGGGGCTTGTCAAGGCATCGAACATCTGATATGAACCGCTTGGGGTGACTAGGAGCCGTCAAGTTTTCTTTGTGAGGCGAGTTGTCACATAATATGGTACCCAACTTTATCACTACCACTGAGATTGGAAAAACTGTTTGGGTGTCTATTAATGTGATGCCTCGAATGAATGTTTGACTTATAAAACCTTAAAAACCTGAGTCGTAAAATTGCTTCCACACGCAGGGGCTCGTCAAAGCATCGAACATGTGATATGAACTGCTTAGGGTGAACAATGGCTGTCAGCTTTTGTTTGTGAGGCAGTCATCACATAATATGGTACCCAACTTTATCACTACCACTGAGAGTGGAAAAATTGTTTGGGTATCTATTGATGTGAAGTTTCGAGGGATGGTTTGACTTAGGAAGATTGGTCCTAGGTGTACAGCCCAATGTTAACTAGGATGCGGTTTTTGCAATGATAGGATGGTGTCACACATTTGGAATGTTCATCCTATAACCGAAAAGTTGCATAGGGATGCAATTGGAGTTAAGTTACATGAGATGCAATTTGAACGTTGCCTACCAAAAGGGCCCGATCCCTACGATACTTGCCAAAGTAAGACTGGGATTTGGTTTTTTGTGGATTTTCGGCCCACAATCTAGCACCAACACAAAATTGTAAGGGATTTCAATGAACACTGAGATATAATCCTGAAAATTATTTGATATTAATTTGAAAATAAAGATACAAGACTTTTGGTTTACAAAGAGAGAATTTTGAGAACAAAGAGTAGTAGTGGAAAGAGTTCTGCTGATCCCCACTATCTTGCTTCTAATTTATAGAAATTAAGTTCTACTACACTAAACTATTCTAAGACATTGATGGTCTTGGTTATAGCCCATCATTATTAATGAATACTATTACAAAATGCTGAATTATTTGAACCTACAATCTACTGATACCTAATTCATTGAATTATTGTAAAATTCTTCACATTACTTACCGAATGAATTGTCAGTTTGATGTTGAAACTTCAATAAAGCTAATTTCATCACATGGCAATACTAAATCCTGCTATTAATTTTTTCAATAAATCTTGCTTGGTTCAAAAGAACCGAATATATTCCTTACACCATCCTGCTGTTGCTTTATCTTTTCACTATTTTTTATAACAGTATTCTTGACTTTCTTCTCCCGTAATTTTTAGTCTGAGAACCAATACTCTGTATCCAAATAATCATTACCCTCATCTCCCAAAGAGAATTCATCTAATTCAAACGTACGTAACAGATTATGTGGATAAAAACATAGTTGGACTTTGGACAGTTGTCCATCCTCAGTAATTTTTAAATAAGTAATCCTTGTTCTATTAAAAAGTTCATCTTTATCCTTCCATATTCTATCATAGTAAATTTGATTTTGTAATCTTTCTTTTTGGACAATCTTCTTACTAGTCTCTCTGTCAAAGATCTGACTGGTGCAATTTTTTTTTTTTTTTTATGGGCATAAGAATGCCTTTTCTTTTTAGCTTTTCGTTAAGCTCATCTGGGCAATATTCCTGCAGGTGAAAAAATGAAATTTTTAGTTAATTTTTTTTTTTTTAGAATTTAAAATGCTCTGGTGTTAAGTTTGTCTCTATAGGATCCGAAGATGATCCTTGGCTAGAGGCTCCCTTGAAACTACTGGATTTTTCTTTGAATTTCTTAAATTCCAAGAATTTTTGGTACTCAAGAAATTCATTTTCCTGATGGAGCTTTTGTTTCAGAGATAAGGACGAGGTAGGTTGTGTAACCTGTGACTTCCCTTTACTAGTAGTTTCTTTCTTAACAGGAGTCTTTGGATTTATAGGAGCAGACTGTTGAACCGGGGCTTTTAAAAGCTGAATTGAACTTTTTGAATTAACTTTTGTTCTTCAAAATAAACTTGAACTGTATCCTGGTTTACCTTGAGAGCAATCCACCATTTGATCTTGAACTCTCGGACAAACGAGAGTGGCATGGACTTCGGGAAATGCTAAGTAAATCTAAAATTCTAATAGAGAATCCATGGAATCTTTATCTTGAGATGGAACTAGATCATCTTGCCAAATTCTGGGACATCTGATTCTACCTTTCTACTGAATAGTTGTCAAGTCATCTTGGCATATGGAGGGTAGATTTCTCCTGTGGCTCTATAATCTGCCGCCACTCATAAAACCACATAGGGATACTGTTGGAATCCATTATATGGGTCTTATAAATAGTGTAGAACCATAAGTGATTGAAGGGCCTGAAGAGGAATGATTTAAAACATACTTCTTTGTAATCCTCATAAGAATATCCTAGAGGATTATAAGGACTACCAAAACTGATTGTGCCTCTTGCTGATCCTGTTAATTCTATCCAGTCTATCCTATTTAAAATCTTCCTGTTAATTCACCAACGATTTCGCCTCGCACTACCTCAACCTTTTTGATGTTATTAATCACGTCAATAACATGATCTCTCACATGAGTGCTCTCAGCCATAAGGACAATGTCCAAGTTATAACTCTAATTGACATGATTAGGTCCAGTTAACTTGTTGTTTTTTAATATAGTAGCTAAGGGGTTGAATACCATATCGAAAAATGTAAAATTAACAAACAGACAATGTTTCAGTTATTAACCTAGAATTTTTAAAACATGAAATTCTAATAATTATTGACTTCCCTCAAAACAATAATTATAATCCACCAACATCTCATTCACCGGGATTCTCGCAAGCCACGCAGTGCAAACGTTTACGCTAACTCACATTCGTTTAAGAAGAACCAAGTTCATTAACTACACTATCTGACCAAATGATCTATTGATCAATGTAGCTAATAGTCAGTGTTTTCAGCCGTACAAATAAGCAGCGTAACCTCTTGGGAGGAATACTATAGATCGTACACTAAGTGCATGCCATTACGTGACTTCTGAGTTTGTTACCTCAAGATAGTGCGCCTCAGATGGAGAGGGTGTTGAATTTCTCCTAGTTAAACTTACTCTAGTCATCTTACTCATAAATTCATAATCTAGCGATCTCGGGGCTGGACTCATCCGAATGGAGGAAGGCCTTAATGCCAACGCGTTTGCCAACCCACATCGGATATGAACTCGTAATGGTGGCCATGGGGATATTAAACCAACCCGCTCCCACTTAGATTTCCAAATTGATGGTTTTTCCGGTTTTAACATGCAATTAACTAACCCTAAGTTATATACAACCATAAAACCAACATGCTTTAAAATCATGCATCTAAAATACAGCAAAAAAAATTAAAACAATAAATAAGGGAAATAAATACGAAAAATAAATTTCCTGACTATTATGGTTTTAATCGCTTCCATCTTCTGCCTTGATCTCGTGTCCTGCCACGTCACTCGATAGAGAGAGTCTTTAACTTCAAAAAATGAAAACTAGAGGAAAAACGGGCCAAAACGTGACCCGAACGGGCCGCATGAGCGCAGGCCACATGGGCCGCGCGCAGCAACTGCTACGCGTTGCTGCCGCCCGCTGGCGCAGCAGACTATTGCGCCGCGCGACAGCCCGCTGCCGCTGGCTGTTTGTCGTCGGTCGTCGTAGCCGCCGCCCCCTGCCGCCAATCCCTCATTCGCTTTTTCCCATGCTAGTTGGTCTTCTTACAATTCGTTCTGGGTTTTCCTGGTCGAATTAACGATAACCCAAACCCATGAATTCAAGTTGCCCACCATAACGCCTTCGATTACAAAAATTAATTCTCCTACTAAAAGGCTTTCTAGGAAAATTAAATAATCGAAATTACATAGAAAAAATCATACTACAGATTTGATCTAATCCTACACGGCTTCCCACACGTGGTTATACTATTACAAACATTCATAATAAAATCAAATCCAAACATGTCCCGGAGTTTAATTAAAACCCATACAAACGTAACCATAATAGTCAGGATTTCTTAACCACCTGCAAAATAAAACCATGTAATACATCAAACAAGCACAAAACCCAAAACCATAAACTCACTTTCGTGTTATGCATTCCAGAATTAGAATCTCTGGCCAGGCCTAGATGCTAGCACAATGCTATTCCAACCCTTTTGAAATAACATTGCACAGGATCTGGGTTTGGACTTATTCTATTTACCACGCAACAAAATTTCTAATTAAAAGCGGAACTTTAGAAAATACCTTTGAAGTGTGCACTCAGGTGATTCTCTCGTTTGCCTCAAGACATTGATCTCACATTGTGTGGGCAAGGATCTAGAAACCAATTGATTAGCTAATCACCACAATCCACCTGCCAGAAAATTCCAGCACCACCGCACCTGGCACGTACAATAAGTGCACCGCCCGAAGAGAGAGAATGCTACACGTACAGCTGGTATACACAGGCCTAAATTTCAGCCAAAAGAAAGAGAAAAATTAGCCGCACAAAAGCTAAAAAAATTTGACTTGGACAGAGAAGAAAATATTTCTCTCTCTAGAATTTTATCTCTCTAGTTTTCTTGTCTTGAAAACTTATGAATTGTATATTGAATTGTGTGTCTTGAATAGCTAATCCCTTGTCTATATATAGAGTTACAAGAGAGACCCCAAGTTGGTTTAGGATTGGCCTTCCTACTGGGATTCTGTTTCCTTCAATCCTGTTCCTGTACTGATACACATCTAACTGATACAGGGATCCACTTATTCCAAAGCAGTTCCTGGTATGATTCACAACCAACTAACACAGGGATTCACTTATCCCAAACCAGTTTCTGGTATGATTCACAACCAATTGACACAATGATTAATTAATTACTTAATTAATTAAATCTACATTTGTCAATAACCCAATACATAATTAATCGTACCACTAACGGATTAATTATGGCACTACCATCCTACACCAGAATTGCTTCCGAAACAACTTAATTAATTTATATTCATAATCTCCCCACATCAAAGATATAGTGCTCGTTAATATATTAATTTACTGATAAATTAATTAATTAACCTCTTTAATTCCTAGACTAGTATCACTCAATCTTTTTACTATAACGGACATAAGTCCACCGGCCGGGTTTAGTATAATAAACTTTACGAGCTCATCTAGGGAGCACCATCACCCCGGACACACCGGTACATGGTTTCCTTTCGACAAGCAGCAGCACACCAAGAAACTAAACATGCTTACCCAACCTACCGAGACTATTGGCCACAATTGACCTCACCCATTGGCAGATCAAAGTACACTATATCTAATCCTCATGCCCGCTCGAGTCTAGGGATTAAGAGATAAAATACCAAGAATGATTTGTCTATCAAATCAGTACAAGACAAAACATTCCTAATGGTCATGTTCAATACGCCCCGGGCATATCTATATGATTCAATCAGTTTAGACAAACCAATTATCTGCATCATACAATAACCAAAATCGACAGTTTGTCCAAAGCTATCTCGGTTATAAACCTCATTTATATATTATGTCTTTCAACCAATGATGAGATCTACTGTGTCACACAAGACATCTCATCATCCACTTACATAATATAAATGGACATATCATGCACAACAAGATTTAACCAAAACATAAATTGATATGTTACTGGGAAAAAGTACAATACAAACATAGCTTATGTATTCAACTCCAACAGATATTCTAATTGTTCATGGCGTCTGGTGAGAGTTAAGTGTCCAGTATAAGGTTTTGTTGCATAGCATGGAGGATTGGGATTGAAAGGTTGTCTTGGCATATTATTTTGAGATGGATTCTGTTGTCGAGGGGCAGATACTGGTTGACCAGAAGGGTAAGGAAAATGAATACTAGTTTTGGAGTTGGTGATTGTTGTAATTTTGCTAAGGCATTTGATGTTGCTTGAACATAAGTTAGAGGTGAAAAATCTTGAAGAGATTAAAATTTGTTGGAGGTGGATGGGACTATTTGGTTTTTCATGAAGTCTTTGACCGTAAGGATCTTATTTTTTGTTGGCTTTGAACTCATCCTTGTAACCTTTCAAAAATTCTCTTGTTAAAAAATCAGGTAAAGAATTTGAATCTCCTTTGATATGCTCAATTTCAAAATCAAATACAGATAAAATTGCTTGCCATCTTACAAAAAATTATTTTGAAACTAAATTCTTTACATCTTTTTGTAAAACATCCTTTGCAGGTTTGCAGTCTACTCTCAAAAGAAATTTTGTGTTTATGAGATCATTCTGGAATTTTAAAATGCATAGAACAATAGATAAAATTTCTGTTTTAACTACAGAATAATTTTTTTGTGGTCCAAGCCATATTCCTGAATGATATCTTACCAATTGGTCTTGTGAATTTTGATTTTAATTTCTACTTTAAAATTCCTCCATATCCAATATCAGATGCATCTGTTTCTACAATCATAAATGAATGGGGGTGTAGAATACTAATAAGTGGTAAAGTTTTTATCATTCCTTTTAATAATTTTACTATACCAGTTTGTTTTTCTGACCATGCAGGTGGATTCTTTGCAATCTTTTGTATAAAGGAGCACATATTTCTCTCAATTTTGGAAAAGAATCAAAAATGTTATTCAAACATCCTAAAAACCTTTGCAATTGAGTTTTATCCTTTAGTTCATCCGAAATTTCTCTGCGAATTCTAAAGATTGTTGTATGGGAATAATAGTCCCTAGACGAGCTAGTAAGGTTTATTATACTAAACCCGGCCAGTGGATTTTATGTCCGGTATAATAAAAATGTCGAGTGGTACTAATCTCAGATGCCAAGAAGTTGGTGAATTAGTTTGTCGGTAAATTGATAAACTGATGAGCACTAGATCTTTAATGTGGGGAGATAGAAGAAAATATAGTGGCGCGATGTAAAGTCGTTTTTTAGCGGTAGTTCCATAATTGGTCTGTTAGTGGTACGACTAATTATGCATTTGACTGATTGATAAAGTGAATTAATTAATCCTAGAGGTTTAATTAAAATTTAATTGACAAAGTGGATTAATAAAATTAATTCTATATGAATTAATTAATCCAAAGGGTTCAATTAAATTAAATTAACGAAATGGGTTAAATTCAAAAGGATCGATTGGAGTTGACTAGTCTAGGAAAGACTATGGGGTCAACGAAAGTCAAATTAAAAGGCCCAACTCAAAGGTCCATTAGGTCTCCTTATAAGCTCCCTATGAATATCCCTTGTTAGGCAACTTACAAGACATTAGAAACCTTAAAGGCATTTGCCTAGTGTGAGGAAGTTAAGTCTAGAAAGAGAAGCTCTCAACTTTTTTAGTAGCTTTTCTTTCGAAGTCGACTTTGGTGCTTTCTTTTTTGAGAATCCTCAAAGCCCATAACCTAGAGAATCCTAGATCACCATTTTTGGAGTAAAAAGCTGCTGCCTTTTCTCGGTTTTCTTGGCCACCGGTTTTGCTCGCCAGAATCTTGATTGGCCGACATTTGGTTTACATTTTGGCGGTGGTTTTGCTCCTTTTGAAGTGGGTTTGTTAATTCTTATTGTGTTGATCCTCTAGCTTGATCTTCTTAGATCGCTAGAGTCTAGATCTACGAGCAGGAACACATTCCAGACACTTTTGGTGTGGATTTTCATATTGGGTTAAGTTCCCAGGGTAAATCTGTTTCTTCATATTTGCGTGATTCTTGAAGTGGATTTCTTAGGACTTCTTCATTTTGCCTTGGACTACTCCGTAGCCACTAGCCCACACTAGTTCGGAGTTGGATTGGAGTTATTCTTAGGATTTCTTGTGGTAATCGCCAAGAAAGATTTGGTTTTTCTTATTGCGTTGGACTTCGCTTCAAAGGTATAACCTTTAATCTTTTTGCTTTTAATTAAAGGTTTAATCTTTTTGCGTTAGATGTCGTTTTAATAAATTAAATAAGTATAAGCCTAGATCCGTTCATGGGAAAATGAATTTGAGCTGAGCTTTGTCGAAAGCTTCCGATTCTGGAATGCATTGCACGAAAATGAGGTTTTCAATTTAGTCCGGGCTTGTTCTGTTTTCCTTCACAACTAAAGACATAAATGAATATGTTTATAAACATATCAATGGATCGATCCTCCAGAAGAAACACTTCATGGACTACTTAGATCATGAGTGATTCTTTTGAGTAGTACTCGTACTAGAATCCTTAGACCAGAAATTACTACATAGTCTTAGGTGAAGAGTAGTGTAATTTGACATACGCCTAACATGGCCGTAACAGGTTACCATATACGGATATGATTGGGTATGTTATGAATCATGCTAAGATATGTGAATGAAGTGATAGGACTATAAATCTCTCTTAAGTGAGAGATGATATCTTGGCCACTTGATAGTGAACTGAGAAGTGCATGGCCGTGCCTAAGAAATAAAAAATGTTATCATTTGCTTGTTGAATTTCAGTGTCACTAAGAGATCAAGTAAACGTTTAGCTAAATAAGGATGATGGTTCCATGCCTTATGCTAAATAGGATATCAATGTAGAGGATCGTACGCAGTGTGCTCTAAAGGTTGTGTTGAATCACCATTCGACCCTTTATTCTGAATTAGGTAGTCATTATATCTTGCTAGAGACCACTAATGACTTATGGAATAATCAATTAGATTGAGTTATCCATTGCCGATATTAGAATAGACCTACATGATCACACATAAGAGAGTTCGATGATACAAAATAAGTAATCATGTTTGCACTAAGTATAATTGTTATGCTTAGATAAATAATGCTTAATTAAATGGTTTAATTAAGTATTATTAAAAGTTCTATGGTATTAATTAATAGTTAATTAAGTACCTATGAGCTATTGGGATAGGCTGATGAATCAAGGGACCAAATTATAATTGTGGTGTTTTTTGACCCATCAGCCTGATCCTTGGGTCACTGGTTGATCCATGGGTATAGTAAAATTCAAATTAGTAAAAGTAATATTCTAAAATTAAGAATATTATTTTACTAATTTTGAGATACCTTCTGTTATATATCCTAGGGATATATGTGAGAGAGAACAGAGGTTGATAACCAGAAAATATCCCAAAATCTTCTCCTCGCTGTGTAATTTAGACATCCTCCAGTGAAGGAGAAGCAACCGACCATTGTTGAGACTTCATATTTTTTATTTATTTTAATAAATAATTTTCTATTGTGATTTTCGATTTTTTCTCCAATAGTTGGGTTTAATAAAAAATAATTTTATCTTTTTTAATCCTATATATGCTTTCATTTCTCTTCTATGTAAACAAATTAAAAAATGACGCTTTCATTTCTCCGTAAGCATTCATTCAAACTAAAATATTAATTTTTTTATTCAAATTAAACAATTTATTTCTTGAAAAAAATAAAGTATTAAAATTTAAATTTTTTTTGCACAGTTTCTCCGTAAGGCGAAATACTTGAAGAAAGGATTTAACAGACGTAGTCTTAACCGTGGTCTGCTCCTTCTTCTGCTTATCTTCCTCATCCTTCCCTGGACGAGGTTAATTGCACAACCTTCTACGGGGATATTTACATTATGTTTTGTTATTTCACGTCCCCTGTTTTGTTATTTCGCGTCCCTTTTATACCTAAATTATCCCTGAAAAATCAAGAAATACCAATCATAATATTTAACTATAAAATAAAATAATATCTTAAATTACTTATTTATCCTTAAACAAATTACCAACAATACCATTAAAAAATTCATTTATATTTCTACTTTAATTACTAAATAATTCAAATAATTATTTTTATTTCTTCCAGATTCTCCATCTCCGAATTCCTCAATGAAAATGGGTGTAAAGTGAAAGAATCCATATTGGGTCCAGGAGGTGGTTTTGGCGTGGAATGTGGTGGTTGTTGGTTTTTAATACTAAAATTTTGCTTGTATTAAAACTATTTCTCGGTTTATATATCGATTGAATGTTTTAATTAAATTGTCTTTATGTTTTACATATGTTGTCCATTTATATCGTATGACTAGATGATAAGGTGTCTGGTGTGACACAGTAGACCTCATCATTGGTTAAAGTCATGATATCTAAATGAGGCCCGTGACTGAGACAGTTTGGACATACTGTCGGTTTAAGTCATTATTAATTCAGAAATTAGTTTGTCTAAACTAATTGAATTATATAGATATGCTCGGGGTATATTGAGCATGACCGTTTAGGATTGAATTAACTTGTACTGATTGTTAATAATTAATTCAAACCTTGTATTCTATCTTTTAATCCCTAAACTTGAATGGGAATGAGGATTATACATAGTGTACTTTAATCTATTAATGAGTGCAGTCACTTGAGACTTATATTCTTGGTAGGTTGGGTGCGCATGTTTGATTGCTTACTGCACTGTTGCTTGTCAAAAGGAAACCATGTACCGGTGCGTCCGAGGTGATGGTGCTCTTAAGATGAGCTCGTAAAGTTTATTATACTAAACCCGGTCGGTGGACTTTTGTCCGGTATAGTAATAAGGTCGAGTGGTACTAATCTCGAATAATAAGAAATCGATTAATTAATTTATTAATAAATTAATAAATTGACGAGCACTATATCTTTGACATTTGAAGAATAAAGAATAATTAAATTAGTTATTCTTGAAGTATTTTTGGTTTGAGCGGTGATGCCATAATTAATCCGTTAGTGGTAAGATTAATTATGTCGTTGGGTTAATTGATAAAGTGAATTAATTATTTAATTAATTAATCCTGATGGTCAATTAGTAAATCGACAAAGTTAATTTAATTATTAATTAATTAATTCTTCGTTCAATAAGAATCAGGAAATCCAAGAATTAGGTAATCTAATTGTGATTTGGAAATTACCAAAACTCAAGCCCAATATGAAGGCCTAACTCAAGCCTACTTAAGGTCTCCCTTGTAACTCTATAAATAGACACGAGGGACTAGCAATTCAAGATACACACGTCATAAGTTTTTAAGACAAGAAAACTATATAGAGAAAACCTAGATAGAGAAATCAAAGAGTTCTCCCTCAAAGTCGATTTTCTTCCAAACGGCGGTGGCGGATGGTCCACTAGCGGCGGCCAGCTACAAACTCCAGCGGCGGGTGACAGATCAAGACCGGTGGTGGCAGCGCGATTTCCCAGATGGCGGTGGGAGCTTCTGTTTCTGGCGAGAAATTTTTTTGGCGAGCTTTTTGTATTGTTTTTGTATTGCTGATTTGTTCATTTGGTAGAAAGTTGCCCACACAACTTCCAATCGCGTCTTAGAGTCATACAAGCGATCACTTAAGGGACACGCTTCAAAAGTTCGAATCTTTAATCCTTATTTCAAAAGGGTTTGAATCGTATTACACGAGCGTTTGGGCTTGAAAGAGAGTTTCCGATTCTAGAATGCTATCCACGAAAGTGATATTCTCGATTGTGCCCGGACAGATAATTCCTTCAATTGGTATCAAAGCGAGGTTTTGGCTTTCTACTTGTTCGATTTGTTACATGTTTTTTATTACAGGTGGTTTTGTAATCCCGACTATTATGGTTGCGTTTGTATGTTTTAATTAAATCTCGGGACATGTCCGGGTTGTTTTTTATGTGATTGCGTGTAATAGTAAAACCATGAACTGGAAGCCGTGCAGGATTAGATTATATCTGTAGTAAGATTTTTTTCTATGTAATTGTCATTTTTTATTTTTCTAGAAAAAAAAAGCCTTGTATTTAGGAAAATATGTAATTGTGAAGACGTTGTTGTGGGCAATTTGGATTCGTGGATTTTAATTTATTGTAATTTTGGTGATTCTAAGTATTACGTAGAAAATTGAGAAAACCAAGATGAATTGCAAGAAGACCAAATAACAAGTGGGAGCAAAGTTAGAGGATCCGGAGGAAGCGGGGTGGGCACCTCACCGACATGGGCAGCGGCGGCGCCGTGGCAAGGTTGCCGTGCGCGTCCCATGTGCGGGTCTTGCGTGCAGCTTGCGCACGTGGCCTATTTTTTTGAGATAATTCCAAGATTCAATTTTTCAAGACTCAATCCATCAGAGTGACGTGACGGAACACAGGACAAGGCAACAGATGAAAGCGTGAAGCATTTTTAAACCATAATAGTCAGGAAATTTACTTTATGTATTTTTTTCTCGTATTTATCATTTTAACTTGCATGTTTATATGTTTTAATTTATATTTTATTATATTGCATGATTTTGTTATGCACATAACTTAGGATAGTTAATAGTATGATTAAAATCGGAAAATCCTCGTTTTAAAAAATATAAGTGTGAGCGGGTTAGTCAATTAATTCCCATGGCCACCATTTCAATTTCATAAGTGATGTGGGTAGACTAGCGCGTTGGCATTAGAGCCTTCCTCCATATCGGATGAGTCTAATTCACAATATCACTAGATTGAACGACTATAGTAAGTTAAATTGGAGAATGCGATATCCTCTCTATATGAGGTGCACTGTCCTAGGTAACAAACTTAGAGGTCACGTAATGGTATACACTTAGTGTACAATTAGTAGTATTCCTCCCATCGAGGTTACGCTGCTTTAGTGTATGGCTAAAAGATACCAACTATTAATTTTATTGATCAATAGAACGTTGAGTCAGATAATAAGATAAATGAACTTAGTTAGTTCTTCTCAAACGAATATGGGTTAGCGTAAACGTTCACGCAATCATGACTTGCGTGAATCCTGGTGGATGAGATGTTGGTAGATAAATTATATTATTTTGAGGGTTCAATATTTTCAAATCTTTTTTATTCTAAAACGTGTCTGTTTATTTATTTTTCAATATTCGATATGACATTCAATTCGTTAGCTACTATACTAAAAGAGAACAAATTAACCAATTGGAATTTTGTCGATTGGAATCGCATCTTGGACATTGTCCTAATGGTTGAGCAGTATAAGTTGTGCTCATTGAGGTTTGCCTACCTATGACTAATGATGAGATACCTCAAGCAGAGAGGGAAGCCTATCAGAGGTGGAAGAAGGCTTATGAAATTGTGCGATGTTACATTCTGGCTTCTATGTCGAATGTTCTGCAACATCAGCTTCAGTCAATGATCTGCACTTTTGATATAATGGCTTACCTAAGGGATATGTTCGGTCATCAAGGTAGGTCGGCAAGGCAAACAGCCATGAGGAAGATAATGAATACCAAAATGGCTGAAAGCACCCCAGTGAGAGATCATGTACTTGACATGATTAGCGATATCAATGAGGTTGAGGTGTTGAGAGGTGAGATTGATGCGGAAATACAAGTTGACATGATCCTCCAGAGTTTGCCTCAGAGTTTTGAGCAGTTTCAACTGAATTATAATATGAATAAGCAAGTTTATACTCTACTCGAGCTTTTAACAGCATTGGTATCATTTGAAGGCCTCTTTCAAGAAAATAAGCAAGCTTGAGTCACAGTCAAGGCTCAAGGTTCCTCTTCTAAACCCAAAGCTGGAAAGAAGAAGAAAAAGAAGGCCCATAAGGCTGTCAATCATGCGCCTAAGCCTAAGATCGCAAAGAAGAAGAAGTCGAAAGGTAAGTGCTTCAAATGCGGCAAGATGGGGCATTAGAAATCGGACTGTCTAAAGATTAAAGGTACGACTATTTCCTCATTTATTACTGAAACATGTTTAGCGGTGATTCCCACAGATACCTGGTGTGTGGATTTAGGAATCACTGATCATATTTGTAATTATTTACAGGGGTTTCAAGTAACTCGCAGGCTTAGAAGTGGCGAATTAGAGCTCTACTTGGGCGACACTACGAAAGTGTCAGTTGAAGCAGTGGGAGTAGTTAGAGTCATTTTCGAAAATTCTATTTTAATTTTAAAGAAATGTCTTTATGTTCCGAGTTTTAGAAAGAAATTAATTTCAGTTTCTAAACTCATGTTGGATGGTTATAAGTTTATTTTTTCTAATAAATCAGTTGTTGTTAAAAAAATGAGAAACTTATTTGTTCCGGTTCATTAGTAGATAACCTGTTTTTCTTAAAATCAAACTCCCCTGTTGCGCAAAACACATAAATAAATAACGCATCATTGAATAATAATAAAAGGAAATAACCTCCTGAGATGAACCAAACATACCTTTGGCACCTTAGACTAGGTCATATTAACCTTAGTAGGATTCAAAAGTTGGTCACAGATGGACCTTTAGGTTCATTACAAGTTGACAACTATTCGACTTGTGAATCCTGCTTGGAAGGAAAGATGACCAAAAAGCCTTTCAAGGTGAAGGGGTATAGGGCCAAATAAGTGTTAGCACTGGTTCACTCTGACTTGTGTGGACCTATGTCTATTGAAAGGAGATGAGGTTTTGAGTATTTTTTGACGTTCACAAATGACTACTTGAGGTACGAATACATTTACCTAATGCGTCACAAGTCCAAATCATTTGGCAAGTTCAAAAAGTATTGCGCAGATGTGGAGAAATATCATGGTAAAAATATCAAGACACTATGGTCAGATCGTGGTGGTGAGTACTTTTCGGGCGAATTTAGAGACTACCTCTCAGAGGTATGAATTCAGTCTCAGTTATCTGTACCTGGCAATCCCCAGCAAAATGGTGTAGTAGAATGTAGAAACATAACTCTTATGGAAATGGTTAGGTCGATGATGAGTTATAGTGAATTGCCTAATTCATTTTGGGGATTTGCCTTCGAAATAGCTATTTACATTCTTGTACCATCTAAATTCGTATCTTCAACCTCCGCAGAGTTGTGGACGGGGTGCAAGCCCAGTCTGAGACATCTCAGAATTTGGGATTGCCCAGCAGATTTGGGTAAGTTAGATTCAAGAACAAAAGTTATATTGTTTGTAGGATATCTTAGAGTTACAAAAGGTGGTTTATTTTACAATCCTAAAGATGAGAATGTGATAGTTAGCACTAACGCCAGATTTTTAGAAGATGATTATATTTTAGATCACAAGCTCAGAAGTAAGATCGTACTAGAGGAACTTAGAGGATAATCTAATAATCCTGTTGCACCAGTACAAGTAGATACACCACAGCACAATGCACAAGAAGTCACAGATGATACGCCTACACAGACGGTGTCTCGTTGTAGTGGGAGGGTTGTGAGAAACCCGAGAGGTACATGGGCTTAGGAGAATCCTCAGATTTGGTCCCAGGCACACACGAACCAGACCCGGTTAACTACAATGAGGCTCTCTAAGATAAAGATGCAGAATCTTGGCAAAAAGTAATGATATCTGAGATAGGGTCGATGGACTCTAATTAAGTCTGAGAGCTTGTAGACTTTCCTGATGGTTTTAAACCCATTGGATGCAAGTGGGTCTACAAATGAAAAAGAGAACCAGACGGAAAGGTTGAAACCTTTAAAGATATGCTTGTAGCGAAGGGGTATACTCAGAAATAGGGTATCAATTATGAGGAAACCTTTTCCCCGGTAGCTATGCTTAAGTCAATCTGGATTCTCTTGGCCATAACTGCTCATTAGATTATGAGATATGGCAGATGGATGTCAAGACAGTTTTCTTTAGCCTTGAGGAAACCATCCTCATATAGCAACCAGAGGGATTCATTGCAGAAGGCCAAGAGCATAAGGTTTGCAAGCTTAAGAGATCCATATACGGACTTCAACAACCATTCAGTTGGAACATCCATTTTGATAAAGTAACTCAGTCCTACGGATTTACTCAGTGTCTGGGATAAGCAATGTGTGTACCGCAGATGTGATAGAAATGCGGTGGTGTTTCTTGTACTTTACGTAGATGAGATCCTACTTATTGGAAACACTATGAAAGTGTTATCAAATGTAAAGGCATTGTTGCCCAAGAAATTTGATATGGAGGACTTAGGAGAAGCTGCACATATTCTTAGGATCAAGATTATTCAAGATCGTAGGAAATGTTCACTGACGCTCTCCTAGGCTTCATGCATAGATATGATTCTGGCTCCTATCAACATGAAAAACTCCAAGAAAGATTTTTTACCTTTCAAACACGGAGTGCATCTATCTAAAGAGCAGTCACTAAAGACTGTTAAAGAGATAGAAACCATGAAGACAGTTCCTTATGCTTCGATAGTAGTGAAGGAAAACTGAACAAGCCCGGGCTAAATCGAAAACCTCACTTTCGTGCAATGCATTCCAGAATCGAAAGCTTTCGACCAAGCTCAAGCTCAAATTAGTTTACCCATGAACGGATCTAGGCTTATACTTATTTAATTTATTAATCGGGACATAAAAAATTAAATCTTTAATAAAATCGGAATTTAAAGATTCTACCTTTTGTAGTGAAGTCCCTTGCCTAAAGAAAAATCCAATATTTTACGCAATAACCACAAGAAATCCGAAGAATTACTCCGATACAAACTCCGAAATAGTGTGGGCTATTATCTACGGAGTTACCCACGGCAAAATATAGAAAACCCAAGAAACTTGCTCCAGAAGAAAACTCAAAAATCTGAAAACCGAACTGCCCAGGTTTTTCGAGAAACCTTGCTGCGCAAGTTTTCTTCTTCAGCCGCTGAACCCGCCGGACCTTCTTCAAAAACCGACCACCAGAGCTGTCAAGTCTAGTCCCGATCTGTACAAACAACCTCACGGATCACTCAAGAAGAAGATCAACATGAAAGGTTGGTCGGCTCAGGGCACCAGACCACACAACAGCACCAGAGTTCCTGAAATTGCAGGCCGCGATAATTCGATCAGTGCTGAGCGCTATTCTATCGCGAAATCCGACCGGCGGCCAACCCAAAAACAGTTCAGGCAGTATATAAAGGTTGAGTCTTTCGAAGGAGAAAGCTATCTTAGCTGACTTCGAGAAGAAACTTCGATGAGAAAGACGAAGCTCTCACTCTAAGCTAAACTTTCTCTCTCTAGCCTTTTCTTGGCTGCCAAGTTTCTTAATTAATTTCTTGCCCAATAAGTTGTATTTATAAGGAGCTTCTAAGGAGACCTAATGGGCTCTCGAGTTAAGCCTTTTAATTTGACTTTCATTGACCGCTAAGTCTTCCCGACTAATCAACTCCAATCGACCCATTTAAATTAATTAATTTAACCCACTTTGTTAATTTAATTTAATCAAACCCTTAGAATTAATTAATTCAAATAGAATTAATTTCTAAATTCACTCTGTCGATTAAATATTAATTAAACCTTTTGGATTAATTAATTTACCTTGTTGATTAGTCAAACGCATAATCGGTCGTACCACTAACAGACCAATTATGGAACTACCACTCGAAAACGACTTTACATCGCGCCATTATATTTTATTCTATCTCCCCACATTAAAGATCTAGCGCTCGTCGGTTTATCAATTTACTGAAAAATTAATTCACCGACTTCTTGATATTCGAGATTAGTACCACTCGTCCTTTTATTATACCGAACATAAAGTTCACCAGCCGGGTTTAGTATAATAGACTTTACGAGCTCATCTCGGGAGCACCATCAACCCGGCGAACCGGTACGTGGATTCCTCAGACTAGCAACAGCACGTAAGAAGCTAAACACCGCATACCCAACCTACCGAGGTATAGGCCTCAATCGACCGCACTTTTTGGCAAATCAAAGCATACAATATTCAACTCTCGCACCCGTCCCAATCTCGGGATTGAGAGACCAAATACTAGGACCGAATTGACTACGCCGATCAATATAAGTCAATTCTATCCAAACTGGTCGTGCTCAATATGCCCCGGGCATATCCGTGTGATTTAAACTAATTTAGATAAATTAATTTCCAAACCACACGATAACCTATACCGATAGTATGTTCAGACTATCTCGGTTATGAGCATACTTTTTATATATCAATACTTTAACCAATAACGGTATCTACTGTGTCTGTCCACACCCCGTTATCTAGTTCTATGATATAATGGAACAAATTTATACAGAAACAAAATGGTATGTCAACTGTGGATATTAGTTTTTGATACAAGCCATAGCTTTTCTGTATTCAAAACTAACAAGTAGGAAGACTCTTGTATGTCATGTTGTGCACGAGACCCAATAATTGCTATGCCATTGGCATGGTTAGCAGATATCAGAGTAATCCCAAAAAAGCTCATTTGGAGGCTACAAAGTGCATCCTCAAGTATTTATGCATAACGAGAGACCAAGATTAGTCTTTCATGTGCAAGAGTTAGTTACGAGGGGTTACACAGATTCTGATTTCCAAGGCAATAGGGACAAGAGTAAATCTACCTCCGGTTTTGTGTTTACTTTGGGACGTGGAGCCATAGTTTGGTAGAGTGTCAACCAGAAATGTATGGAAAACTCTACCATGAAGGCCGAGTACGTTGCAGCGTCAGAGGCAGTGAAAGAAGAGGTGTGGCTCAAGAACTTCCTAGTGGACTTAGACATGATTCCTGAGTTACCAATGTCTATCACGATATATTGTGATAACAATGGTGCAGTAACAAACTTAAGGGAACCACGAGCCCACAAGGCGAGTAAGCACATAGAGCGCAAGTACCACCTGATACGAGAAATCATAAAAAAAATGAGACATGGTCGTTGCAAAGATAGCATCAGTAGAGAACCTTACAAATCCAATCACGAAGACATTGACTGTGAAAGTCTTTAAGACTCACGTGGAGGGCATAGTAATTAGATAGTTAGCTCAGCCTTGACTGTTTTCTAGTTATTAGTGTAGCTATAGATTTATGTAGTTTTATACTTGAAGCGCAACTTAAGTATTAGTGGGAGATTGTTGGTTTTGAATGCTAAAGCTTTGCTTGTATTAAAACTATTTCCCGATTTATATATATCGATTGAATGTTTTAGTTAAATTGTCTTTATGTTTTACATATGTTGTTCATTTATATCGTATGACTAGATGATGAGGTGTCTGGTGTGACACAATAGATCTCATCATTGGTTAAAGTCATGATATATAAATAAGGCTCATGACTGAGACAGTTTAGACATACTATCAGTTTAAGTCATTATGTGATTCAAAAATTAGTTTTTTTAAACTAATTGAATAATATAGATATGATCGGGGCATATTGAGCATAATCGTTTATGATTGAATTAACTTGTACTGATTGTTAATAATTAATTCAAACCTTGTATTCTATCTCTTAATCCCTAGACTTGAATGGGCATGAGGATTAGACATAGTGTACTTTAATCTACCAATGAGTGCGGTCACTTGAGACTTATATTCTCGGTAGGTTGGGTGCGCGTGTTTGATTGCTTAGTGTGTTGTTGCTTGTCGAAAGAAAATCATGTACTGGTGTGTCCGGGGTGATGGTGCTCTCGAGATGAACTCGTAAAGTTTATTATACTAAACCCAGCTGGTGGACTTATGTCTGGTATAGTAATTAGGTCGAGTGGTACTAATCTCGGATAATAAGACACTACAAGAAAATTGGGCTTTCACCACGCCCCTTTCGTAACATTAAACTATAGATATATCTATTACTATCTACCATCACATCAAATATAATTTTATTTATATCTAATAAAACACTGCAATAGCGATATTGTTATAACTATTTTAACGTGTCATCAAATAAAATTCTATCATGACATTAAAAATAAGTGTTATAATAGAATTGAAATCAAAACACTAAGAAGTGTAATTAAAATTTTATAGGTATAAAGACACAATCAAGTGTTCTTTTATTTGTCAATATATCCACTAGCAAAATTGACCTATCACCACACCCTTACTACATGTGTACTGAAATAAAATTGACATATAGCGGCATTATTAAGTGTAATTTTATTATATTAATATGCACTACAAGAATTTTGGGTTTTCACCACACACCTTTAATAACACTAAACTATAAATGTATCTATTAATAGCTACGATCACATCAAATATTACCTTATTTATATCTACTAAAACACTACAATAGTAATGTTGTTATAACTATTTTAATGTGTCATCAAATCAAATCCTATCATAACACTAGAAATAAGTGTTATAATAAAATTTCAATCAAAACAATAACAAGTCTAATTAAAATTTTATAAGTATAGAAACACAATCAAGTGTTATTTTATTTGTTAATATATTAACTTAAGATATTAATAGATTACTATGTATAGTGTAACTGTAATACAAATATAATTACATTATTAAGTGTGATTTAAAGTCGTCTATTGTTGTCCCACATCGGAAACGAAGGGAATGATTTTGACCGAAGTAGAAACGCAGCGGAAAAACGTTTGTCATTCAGTCAAACGTGAAACACAAGCTTTTGACCCAACCAAAATCGTGAAATTGGTACGTTTTGGTTTCATGAAAACGTCATCGCGCAACGTTTTCTTCATCCGAACGCTACAAAATTGCGTTTTCTTAAACCCAAAATGTACCACTTTTGCGTTTTGATTTTGTCAAAATGCACACAATAATGTTTACTGGATATCAATGAAAGATTATCTACCCGGGCCTAGCCAGAAATTCAGTTTTGTGCTAATTATTCCAGAATCGAAATCTCTGGCCAGGCTTAGACGCTAGCACAATCGCTATTCCAACCCTTGCTTGAAATAACATTGCGCAAGATCTTGGTTTATACTAATTCAATTTATCATGCAACAAAATAAATTCTAATACAAAGCGGAATCATAGAATATACCTCTTGAAGAGTGTTAACTCAGGTGATTCTCTTGTATACCTCAAGACTTTGATTGCACGTTGTGTGGGTAACGATCTAGCAACCAATTGATCAGCTAATCACCACAATCCACCTGCCAGAAAATACCAGCACCAAGTCGCCTATCTCGTGAAGACCACGCACCATCGCCGCCTTTGAGATAGAGCTCCATGCGCCGCCGCCCTTCTACTACACGCGCCGCCGGAATTTGAACAAAATCTGGCCGCCTGAAATCCGTGAAGAGCTACCGCACTTGAGCTTCAAAATCTGACTATGAGGGAGAATTTTATTTCTCTCTCTAGGATTTTATCTCTCTAGTTTTCTTGTCTTGAAAACTTATGAATTGTATATTGTGGAATAGCTAATCCCTTGTCTATATATAGAGTTACAAGAGAGACCCCAAGTTGGTTTAGGATTGGTCTTCCTAATGGGTTTAGGTAATTAATTAGTTTCCAAATCCAATTAGGTAACCAATCTAATAGGATAAACCAAATCCAAATTAGATTCCTAATCGGTAGGATTTCCTAATTCTAATTGAAACTTAAGAATTAATTAATTAAATAAATAATTCTACTTTGTTAATTACTCAATTAACCCTTAGGAATAATTAATCAATTAATTAATTCTACCTATTCAATTAACTCATTACAAAAATAATCATACCACTAACGGATTAATTTTGGCACCACCATCCTACACCAGAATTGCTTCCGGAACAACTTAATTAATTTATTCATAATCTCCCCACATCAAAGATATAGTGCACGTTAATTTTATTAATTTAGTGATAAATTAATTAATTAACTTCTTTAATTCTGATACTAGTACCACTTGACCTTTTTACTATACCAGGCATAAGTCCACCAGCTGGGTTTAGTATAATAAACATAACGAGCTCATCTCGGGAGCACCATCACCCCGGACGCACCGGTATATGGTTTCCTTTCGACAAGCAGTAGCACACCAAGTAACAGCACACTAAACAACTCAACACGCGCACCCAAGAGACTATTGGCCATTGACCTCACCAATTGGCAGATCAAAGTACACTATATCTAATCCTCATGCCCGCTCAAGTCTAGGGATTAAGAGATAGAATACCAAGAATGATTTGTCTATTAAATCAGTACAAGACAAATCATTCTAAATGGTCAAGTTCAATACGCCCCGTGCATATCTATATGATTCAATTAGTTTAGACAAACCAATTATCCGAATCACATAATAACCTAAACCGACAGTTTGTCCAAAGCTGTCTCGGTTACGAACCTCATTTATATATTATGTCTTTTAAGCAACGATGAGATTTATTGTGTCACACAAGACACCTCATCATCTAACTACTAATATAAATGGACAAATAATGCACAACAAAATATAACCAAAACATTAATCGATATATTAACTGGGAAAATGTACAATACAAGCATAGCTTATGTATTCAACTCCAACAATCAAAACGTGACATATAACATTTGTGTACTAAACAAATGCATCAAAACAACTACTTCTAACCTATCTGTCACATATCTACAGCGTTTCATGCATACTAAATCTCTAATTCGGTACATTTTTTGTAAGCAAAAACTTGCACAAAAAATTTTAGGAACTAAAGAATTTTTACCTGGTTTATCATTGGACCTTTGCCTGCGCCATATCTTTGTGATGATTTGCCTCTTTCTCCGTCCATTTTGTGCATTTTTTGCAAGAAAATTGTTTGAAAATTGCATTAATGGCATTCGGTCGCTAAAGAGCTTTCGAAAAAAAAATTGGAGAACATGAAAAGTGATGCATTTTGTTCATTTTCTCATTTTTTAGACTGAAACAATAAAAAATGTACCATTTTAACGAGCGAGCCATGGCAGAAATACACCATTTTAACGAGTGAGCCATGGCGAAAATGCTTTGTTTTAACGTTTGCTTATAGGGGGAATCGTTAAAGTGTTGCGTTTTGTTTTCAAAAAATGTGATATTTTGAGCGTTTTATGTATATTGAACTGTCATCGGCTATTATTTTTGTATGTTCTAAACATTTTTCTTAGCGTTTCTGTTTAGCAAAAAACACAATTTCGTAGCATTTTTATCGCCTTTTTGGCGAATTTCTACCTTTTTTGTTCAAAAAGCCATTTTGGCCATTTCATAAATTTTTTTTTTTTTTTTTGTGATACAAATAGCAATCCAGTTATAAAAATTACTTAAAAGATTGAACAGAAAATAAATATATGCTTATAAAATCAGGATCTGTATACGGTAGGCCTATAGGAGTAGCATGAATTTTACTCCTACTGTAGCTCATGGCGAAGCCCAGTCGCACCTAACACGCGTGTAAACACGCGACTTAATTAAACTTAAACTACTTTCCTTTCTCCCGCTCTGAAATTGAAAACCCAAAACCCTTCCTTCACGCTCTCAAACCGATTTTATCCCCATGATCTTCATCTTTCCATTACCAATATCAGATCACCACCATCTAAATTTCTAACCTCAAATACGTTTAGAGACCACTGCATTTCGAATTTTTGTTGTTCTTCTGATCAATTAGGTTCAGAAACCACCATAACCATCATCTCGTGGAGAAAAACTTACTGTTGAACTGAAACGCTACAAAAGGTCTCCAAATCGGAAGAAAAACTTGCTGTTCAACTCAGATAACACATTCTTACTGCTTCGACATTTATCTACAAGTACGAAACCCTAAATTTTTAACCGTTAGGATTTCAATTTTATAACCTTTATTTCCTTTGAATAATTAGTGATCTGATGTATGTATTCATTTGATCTGATATTTGTTTTCCTCGAATCTAATGTCCGTTATATGTTTTTAATTTTGTTTTTGTTCTTTGAAATGATTTTCTATCAAAATTAGTGATTTGATGTCTATATTTCTGTGATCTGATGTCTATTTTAGTTTTTTGAAATATTTGCTTTCTTTAATTTGTGATTTGATGTCTTTATTCTTTTGATCTGATATATGTTTTCAGTTGATCTGATGTCTGTTATATACTGTTAATTTTGTTTTAGTTCTTTGAAATAATTTTCTATCAAAATTACTGATCTGATGTCTGTATTCTTTTGATTTGATCTCTGTTTTGTTTTGATCTGATGTATGTAGTCAGTTGATCTGATGTCTTTTTTTTCTCATTTGATCTTCACTGTTAATTTTGTGTTAGTTATGTGAAATGATTTCTTTAAAAAGGAGTTATCTGATGTATGTTTTTTCATTATCTATTTCCTGTTTTTCGTGATCTGATGTCTTTTGTATTCTGATTTAATATTCACTGTTAAGTTTCTTTTAGTTCTGTGAAATGATTTTCTATCAAAATTAATGATCGGGTGTTTGTTTTCAGTTCATCTTATTTGATCAATGTGTTAAGTTTGATTTACTTCTCTGATATGATTTTTTTTCAAAAGTAGTGATCTGATATCTGTTTTATCCTGATTTGATCTATGTGTTAAATTTGTTTTAGTTTTGTGAAATGATTTTCTTTCAAAAATAGTGATCTGATGTCAATATTTTGTTGATCTGATGTGTGTTTTTTCATGATCTGATGTGTGTATTCAGTTGATATGATGTGTGTTTTTCTTGATCTAATGTGTGTATTCAGTTGATCTGATCTCTGTCTTTTCATTATCTGATGTCTGTTATATGCTGATCTGATGTGTTCATGTTGTGATCTGATGTCTTATATCTTTTGATCTGATATCTAATTTCTTCTAATCTGATATCAACTTATTTTTGCTAACATTCTTTTACTGACATATTACAGGAAACAACAATATATACATAATGGCTGATAAAACCAAGCCAATTATTCTAAGACAAGATGACAGTTCAGATTTTCAACAATCACCTACCAATCCCAATGTGTCATTGTTACAACATATGTACAAACGTAAATTGGACAAAAAAAGAAAACAACAAGAAGTTCAACCATCCCAAAAAGAGCCAACAAGTAAAAGGATGAAAGTACCTAAAGAAATTCTTCAAAAATTACAGAAGAATGATGTGAAGCAGAAGCAGCAACAGAAAAAGACTAATGTGATAGTCAACAAGGAAAAGAAACAGGGCGATGTGGATGTCCCGAATCAAAAAAAAAAAAGAAAAGAGAAAGGATAATGATGATAATGATGATGATAATGATAATGAGATGAGCAAAAGATTCAGTTGCAGTACATCTCCAAATGGTATCAGTTACGTGGTTTCTAAACTCTCAGAACCACAAAGAAATGCTGTGAGGGATATAGGTTTGGCAGCTTCCTCAGTATCAACTACAACAAGATGCCTAACAAATTGGGACAGTACCTGCTCACCAAATTCAACTCTCTCAAGTTGAGACTGGAGCTGGAACAAGATACAATTATTCCTATTGCTGAAGAAGATATGGAACTAGTTCTTGGTTTCCCAAGAGGTCCAATTGAAGTTGAAGAATATACAACTGCTGAGTCAAAGGGCAAAAATTATGAATAGAATGTTGAAAGCTACTGTTAAAGATTTGGCATGCCATCCACTACAAGACTAACCATCAAGCAACTTGAGCAGTACATTGTCAACAATCAGGACTACAATGACATAAACTTCATCCAGGATTTCCTTATCTACCTGGCCACCACATATTTGTACCATCATGGGAGCATCAACAACATCAGATATCAGTTCATAAAATCCCTCAACAGCATTGACCAAATAAGGCAGCAAAACTGATGTAGCTACACATTCAGAGCATTGGTAGAATGCCAAGAAAAATATTTCCACAAAGATGACACAACATCAACAGCCTACCATGGACCACTGGCTTTTCTAATTGTAAGTCTCTAATCTGATGTCTGTATTCATTTGATCTGATATATGTTTCCTGTTGATATGATGTCTATTATATACTGTTAATTTTGTTTTAGTTCGTTAAAATAATTTTCTATCAAAATTACTGATCTGATGTTTGTATTGTTGTGATCTGATTTCTGTTATATATTGATCTGATGTGTATATTTTGTGATCTGATGTCTGTTTTAATCTGTGAAATGATTTGCTTTCAAAAATGTTATTTTTTTAACTCATATCTAACATATATTTTTCAGTTATTCTATGTTGATAGGGTTGTGTATGGTATTCACAAAGATATTCCAAGAAACTTACCAACATTCACAAATTGGAGTCAGAGTCAACTCTTTGAGAGAGCAAGACTTGAAGAGAAAAATGGAGGACATGGTCAAGGCTGGATAAGAGAAAGGCTAAGTAGAGGTGCATGTGGAAAATCCACAACATCCACATACTTTTGAAAAGACCAGTAGATCAAACAAAGGTCCAACCACATCACAGAACAAGGTATACTTCTGATCTGATGTTATTTTTTCTTGATCTGATGTCCCTTTGTTAAGTACGTTTTATTTCTATGGTATGCTTTCTTATATACTTGTGACCATAAATGTGTTCTATTGTGATTTGATGTCTATTTTTTCTTGATCTGATGTCTATATAATAGTGTTTTGATCTCCATTTGTTAAGTATGTTTTTGTTTTATAGTATGCTTTCTTTTTTAGTTGTGATCTGATATGTGTTATATGCTGATCTGATATTTATTTTTTCATGATCTGATGTCTGTATAATGATGCTTTGATCTCCCTTTTTTAATTATATTTTAGTTCTATAGTATGCTTTCTTTTATATTTCTGATCTGATATGTCTTATATGCTGATATGATGTCTGTTTTTCTGTGATCTGATATCTCTTTTATATGATAATATGAAACAAACTAACTATAACAATTATCTTCTGCAACAGAAATTTGAAAATGCTGATGAAATAACACAATCAGTGGTTGATTTAGTAAAGTCCATGTTGGCTTTCATCAAAGCATGGCACAATGTTGCGGCAACAAACAATCCAGAAGGTGTTGCAGCATTTGCCACAATAACAAGCACAGTGGAGGGGATTATCCGTGACTTGAGGAAGAAAAATACAACTCCTGAGCAACATGGTCAATCTTCAAAATCCCCAATAGATGAAAATGAACCAACGTCATCACAAGACGCAAGGCTTTATACAGCATGTACAGAAATTGTGGATAAACTACAAGAAGATTATAACAGAATGCAGAAGAAATCCGCCACTGTACGCTTGGAAGATGATATGCCAAAATTCAACCTCTATACACCTTCAGAAGATGAAGAATCTTCACCTGAATACAACTTTCATGAAGCAGGAGAAAAAGAACAAGAAAATGTGGTGGAGGAAAAAGAAAATGAACCTCAGTCTGCACACATCTCTCCACTACCCCTAGAATAAACAGAAGTTGAACCAGAAGAGATAGAAAGGGAAAAGAACAGAACAAAGCAAAAGGAAAATCCAATTGCTTTGCAATTGGTGTACAGCATGTTAGTCAAACAGAAAGAAATACCAGATACAGAGAATAAAAAAAAGAATGAGAAAGAAAAAGATGATGAGGAAGAGAAGCTTGAAGAAGCAGAAGCTAACAAAGAGAAAGAGTTGGAGAAAGGCAAAACTTCTGTAAATTTGACAGAATCACAAGATAAAGATACTGAAAGAATGGTGGAGGATGCAGTAATGCTTGCTACAAACATCAATGCAATCATTTCAAAAGCAGATCAGACTCCAAAATCAGTTCAGACTTCAAAAGCAGACAAGACTGAAGGAAAACTGAACAAGCCCGGGCTAAATCGAAAACCTCACTTTCGTGCAATGCATTCCAGAATCGGAAGCTTTCGACCAAGCTCAGGCCCAAATTAGTTTACCCATGAACGGATCTTAGCTTATACTTATTTAATTTATTAATCAGGACACAAAAATTCAATCTTTAATTAAAGCGGAATATTTAAAGATTCTACCTTTTATAGCGAAGTCCCTTGCCTAAAGAAAAATCCAATCTTTGTTAGCGATTCCAATAGAAATCAGAAGAATTACTCCGATCTAACTCCGAAATAGTGTGGGCTATTATCTACTGAGTTACCCACGGCAAAATAAAGAAAACCCAAGGAAACCCACTTCGAAACAACTCTAAATACCCAAGAAACAGAACTGCCCGAAGGCTTCTGCGCAAACAAGGAGCTGCCGCCGGAAAAATGGTAACTTGCTTCGCAAGGAAATGATCCGACTGGTTAGAGATCTAGACACTAGCTCAAAGCTCTCCCCAAGCTAGTGGTTCACCACACTGGTCTGCAACCAAAACCAAGCGCCGCATAAAAGGAACGATCGCCGCGCACGGACTGCGCAATTCTAGCCGATCGCAAATCGCGATTCCGACGAGAAGAAACTGAACCAGCGATTCGGCGAATAAAATAAACCAGCAGCAGCAGCTCCAAACTAAATTAAGGGACCAATAAATGGGTAGAGTTAATCTCGAAGAAGAAAGATCCCAGCTGACTTCGAGGAGAAGATTCGAAGAGGAAGAACTTCTCACTCTAAGCTAGACTTTCTCACACTAGCCCTTTCTTGGCTATCAAGTTTCCTTAATGTCTTTCTTGCCAAACAAGGATATTTATATGGAGCTTCTAAGGAGACCTAATGGGTTCTCGAGTTAGGCCTTTTAATTTGACTTTCGTTGACCGCTAAGTCTTTCCCGACTAATCAACTCCAATCGACCCATTTAAATTAATTTCTTTAACCCACTTTATTAATTTAATTTAATCGAACCCTTAGAATTAATTAATTCAAATAGAATTAATTTCTTAATTCACTTTGTCGATTAAATATTAATTAAACCTTTAGGATTAATTAATTCACCTTGTCGATTAGTCAAATGCATAATCAGTCGTACCACTAACGGACTAATTATGGAACTACTGCTCGAAAACGACTTTACATCGCGCCATTATATTTTATTCTATCTCCCCATATTAAAGATCTAGTGCTCGTCGATTTATCAATTTACTGACAAATTAATTCATCGACTTCTTGATATCCGAGATTAGTACCACTCGTTCTTTTATTATACCGGACATAAAATCTACCGGCCGAGTTTAGTATAATAGACCTTACGAGCTCATCTCGGGAGCACCATCAACCCGGTGAACCGGTACGTGGATTCCTCCGACTAGTAATGACACGTAAGAAGCTAAATACCGCATACCCAACCTACCGAGGTATAGGCCTCAATTGACCGCACTCTTTGGCAAATCAAAGCATACGATATCCAACTCTCACGCCCGTCCCAATCTCGGGATTGAGAGATTGAATACTAGGACCGAATTGACTATGCCAATCAGTATAAGTCAATTCTATCCAAATTGGTCGTGCTCAATATGCCCCATGAAAGATTTTGGTAGGATCTGGGTTTGCACTTGCTCGATTTACCACGCAACAAAAATTTCTATTAAAACGGAATCTTAGAAAAGTACCTTTGAAGCGTGCACTTGGTGATTCTCTTGTATGCCTCAAGACTATGACTTCACGTTGTGTGGGCAACGAACTAGAAGTCAATTGATCAGCTACTCACCACAATCCACCTGCTAGAAAACTCTAGCCCCGCAGCACCTGGCACGTACTATAAACGCACCGCCCGCAGAGAGAAAGCTACGCGCAGCTGGTATAGACCAAGGCCAAAATTTCAGCCACTAGAAACCCAAAAACCAGCTGCACACTTTCTTGAAAATTCGACTTGGAGAGAGAAACGTTTTCTCTCTCTAGAAATCCTGTGGATTAATTGTGTTATTGTATATTCTGAATGACTGATCTATTGTCTGTTTATAGAGTTACAAGAGAGACTCCAAATTGGTTTAGGATTGGTCTTCCTACTGGGTTTCTATTTTCCTTCAATCCTGTTTCTGGACTGATACAGATTCTGTTTCCTTCAATCCTGTTCCTGGACTGATACACTCCCAACTGTCACAGGGATTCACTTATCCCAATCGAGTTCCTAGGATGAATCACTCCCAACTGACACAGGGATTCACTTATCCCAAACCAGTTCCTGGGATGATTCACAACCAACTGACACAAGGATTAATTAATTTCTAAATTAATTAAATCTACCTTTATCAACAACTCAGTACATAATTAATCGTACCACTAACGGATTAATTATGGCACTACCAACCTACACCAGAATTGCTTCCGGAACAACTTAATTAAATTATATTCATAATTTCCCCATATCAAAGATATAGTGCTCGTTAATTCATTAATTTACTGATAAATTAATTTATCAACTTCTTTAATTTCGAGACTAGTACCACCCGACCTTTTTACTATACCGGACATAAGTCCACCGGCTGGGTTTAGTCTAATAAACATTTCGAGTTCATCTCGGGAGCACCATCACCCCGAACGCACCGGTACATGGTTTCCTTTCGACAAGCAGCAGCACACCAAGTAACTAAACACGCGCACCCAACCTACCGAGATTATTGGCCACAATTGACCTCACCCTTTGGCAGATCAAAGTACACTATGTCTAATCCTCATGCCCGCTCGAGTCTAGGGATTTAGAGATAGAATACAAGGATCGATTTGTCTATTAAATCAGTACAAGACAAATCATTCCTAAGAGTCAAGTTCAATATGCCCCGGGCATATCTATATGATTCAATTAGTTTAGATAAACTAATTATCTGAATCACATAATAACCTAGACCGACAGTTTGTCCAAAGCTGTCTCGGTTACGAACCTCATTTATATATTATGTCTTTCAACCAATGATGAGATCTACTGTGTCACACCAGACACCTCATCATCTACTTACATAATATAAATGACTGATTAATGCACAACTAAATATAATTGAAACACAAATCGATATATTAAACTGGGAAACTGTACAATACAAACATAGCTTATGTATTCTACTCCAACACCCCAGGCATATCCTTGTGATTTAAACTAGTTTAGATAAACTAATTTCCAAACCCTACGATAACCTATACCGATAGTATGTTCAGATATCTCAGTTACGAGCGTATTTTTAATATATCAATACTTTAACCAATAACGGTATCTACTGTGTCTTTCCACACCCCGTTATCTAGTTCTATGATATAAAGGAACAAATTTATACCAAACAAAATGATATGTCAACTGTGGATATTAGTTTTTGATACAAGCCATAGCTTGTCTGTATTCAAAACTAACAAAGACTTCAAAAGAAGATAAAGAAATAACAAAGCTTACAAGGTAAGTAAAAACACATTACTATCTGATATGATATCTTTATTTGTATGATTTGATATATTATATCCGCTCATATGAACTCTATTTCCAGCATGATCAATGAAGAGCCAGACAGTGCTGAGGAAGATATCATCTTGACACCAAACTCAAAACATCGAGATAGACAACTCCCTGTCCATTTGAGATTAGGTTTTTAGCTCAAGACGCCTAGACCATTTTTGAAGATCTCAATGAGAGAGAGACTGTTCACGGATTATGCTTACCTAACAGGGACGAAGGAAAATAAAATCAGTGAGGAGTAAGTTCTAATTTATATTTATATATATTCTTTACCCTGATATGTGATCTTCTCTTTTTGATCTGATATCTAACATCCAATGATCTGATACCTACTGTCTTTTGATATGATGTGTATATAATGCATAATTTGATCCTTTCTAAAAAATGTATGATTTTTTTTATATTATTGATCTGATATATATAGTCTTCTAATTTGATGTCTATAGTCCTCTGATCTGATATCTACTTTCTTTTGATATGATATCTGTTATATAATTGTGATTATATAATTGTGATATGATATCTGTTATATGCTGATCTGATGTTTACATTTTGTGATCTGATATATCTTATATGCTCATCTGATGTGTACATTTTGGGATTTCAACATACTTTTGTTAACATTATTTTGATATACGCATACAAAGAACAACTCTACTCGGTTGCATCATATATTTCAATGGACCGATCGGACATCAATACCATGCATCCAGGAGAATGGACAACAATATCGGTAATAAATGCATGGATCGTGCATATGAACTTCAAATATCCAACAAGGTTGTTCATATCTCAACAATTTTGTGTAAGATATGAATCCCTAATCATTTTAATATGAAATTCATTTTCAAAAATATCTAAATATTATTTCATCTGATATGAATTAAATTCATTATGTTTTTAGCTTTCACTAATGGAAGATACACTACATCAACGTCTGGAGTTCATATCAGCAATGGATGATTACAACAATTCAAAGAAAACACATGATGTTGCAAAGAAGTTAGGCATCCGTCGTACCCCCATAATACCAAAACCAGCATTTCCTCACTACGAGGTTAAATTTAAGGTTCTGCACATCATGAGAATTCATAGATGATGTCACACGAGCCAACAAAAACATGGACACATTAAATGTAAAAATGATAAGTGCAATTTTAATTCCTCTATTCAGTGAATTCAATATATCAAATATCAACTTCTAATTAGTATTATACTTTGTGAAGGTCTTCTTCCAAATATTTCAGCATGAACATTACTATACTTTGTGTATAAATACAACTGCGAGAAAAGTAGTCGTACTGAATAACAAAATCCCAGAAAACACTTGGTACACTCCAATTCCCGAACTCATCGTAAGTACCTGTTTCATATCTGATATATTCTTTACACTGATCTACTGACTTCTTTCCCGTAATCTGATATCTTCTTTCTTGTGATCTGATATCTTCTTTCCCTTGATCTGATATCTTCTTCACACTGATCTGATATGGTTTTACACTAATCTGATAATCTTCTTTCCCTTGATCTGATATCTTCTTTTCACTGATTTGATACTTTTTTTCACCATTAATGCAGCTGCAATATTTTGTTGAGATAATAAAAGGGATATCAGCAGAGAGAATTTTTAGAGATGCCAAAGAGTATAAAGTGGAGTATCCAAAATTGGCTTGGCAAGATAACATGAACCACACTGATTATGGCATTCTTACAATGAGACATATGGAGCACTACCAAGGACAAACAATTCAGACTTGGGATCCAGAGCTCACAAGAGAAGCACGCAAGAGCAAAGCTGCTCTCAACAGGGCTCTACAGATTCTTAGGGTCAATTATTCTTATACTATAATGGCTTCTCAAACAAATTCAATGAAAGATGAGCTAAATGAAAAAATTGAGAAGTTTTATAGAACAAAATTGTAATAGATACTTGACTTGACTCTAGTATAGACTTTAGATTGATTGTATATGACAATGTTGACATTTCCCAATTGTCTATAAAATTTATATTAGTCTTTTTTTGTAAATTTCCCAATTCCTTTCTATTTTTCTGTTTTCATACTGTAATTCCAAATCATATGAAAGTTATTATCTATATTACCATTGTTGATTCATATTTCTATTGTGATGTGATATCTTTAAACAAACAGATTAAAATATCAACTGAAAACGTAATGTCAGATCAAATTATAACTAATATCACATCTACTATAACTAATATCATATCGCATTATTGATATGATGTTTATAGTCCCCTGATCTGATATCTATAAACCTCTGATCTGATGTCTATAGTCTTCTGATCTGATGTCTATAGTCCTCTGATCTGATATCATAATACTCTGATATGATATCTGTAATACTCTGATCTGATATCTTCTAGTCATTGTTATGAAACAACTAAGTACAGTAAAAAGAAATCATATAAAATAACTATCAACTCAAAAAAAAAAAAAATCATATAACATACAATCTCTCCCAACAACATGAAGTCATTTAATGTTTTGTATCAACTAACTAAAAGAATTCATATCAACTACAACTACAACTTCTTCACCACAGGATTGACAAAATTACCATCAACAACTCTAGTACGCAATGCATATGCTGCTGCCTCCTTCTTCTTTCCTCTTGCTCTATTGCACATTTTCTCCACCACGCTTTTTGGACGAATGTTTCTAACACATTTTTCTCTTCTTCTCTTCGGATCTCTAATTTCAACAATGTTTTAACCTTCTTATTTTTCACCAACATAGGATGGACCAACCTCTGATTTAATAGATACTCTAGCCAAATTGAAGTGCTTGTCATGAATAGAACGTGCAACAGAACTAGACTGTGCATGTCTAATTAAATCCAAATATTTTCTGCTTGTTTCAACTCTCCAAACAGAATCTGAATCTTTCTCGCAGCTACTTGATGTCGACAAACAATCTTCTTTCGAATAATAATAACAGCTACTTGCACTCTTAGTCCACCTTTTCAATACATACTTCTCAGGGATTCTCTACAGTATATAAAAATTATAAAGTTAATCATATCAGATCAAATAATAACTAACCATATCAACTAGCAACTAATATCAGATCACATTACATAGAGAATCATATCAGCAAACTAAAAAACATCACATCACTCAAATGTAATATTAGATCAACTAAAACATAATATCATATCAAAATAAACCTAATATCATATAAACTCAAAAAAGATATCTCTGAAGTTGCAATAAATACATGCCTTCAGATTTAGCACACGAAGAGCATGTGAGCATAACAACCCAGCCTCAAAAAAAAGATTGTAAGTGCAGCTCACTGTATAGTCATTCTCATCAAAACAAACTACGTGTCGAAACAAATCAAGTTTGGTAACCAAACCTGATATTTATAAACACCATTATTACTACTGGTCTGCAAGTGATTATATGATAACATCTTGATTTACAGCTCCTGAAATCTTACAAACACCTCTATCGTATAAACCTCAGCAGCATGTTGAAGCATTAATAAATCTCCAACAACATGATCAACCCTTCCTCTACATCTAAAACGGGGGTTACTAGTTACCGCCTCACTTTTTGAGGCGGTAATTTATAGGTTTTGACAAAAATGTCCTTTTATATAAAAATGGGGGAAGAGAGGGTATTGTAGGGGGAATTACTAGTTACTGAGGCAGTAACTAGTAATTCTTATCTAAAATCTTCTGCAATGCCATTGTTTCTCCACTCAGTCACAACATCAAGAAACTGCTGATAGAATTCACACAAAGTAGAAGTTTTCGACAACTTCATTGAAACCGAATGATTGGTTGTCTCACATCTTTGGGAAGAAACTGCCCATCCAGAAAAATATTGTTTACTAAATGCGGGGCACCACTTCTCTTTTATCTCGTCTAATTTCTTGAACCAAGTGTTCCCTTTGCAATTATAATCCTTTAACAAACTGATAGAATAAAAAAGTAACAGATTAATATATCAGATCAATTCATAACTAATATCAGATCAGCTTATAACTAAAAAAGAATAAAGTAGTAACAGAATAATATATCAGATCAACTCAAACATAATACAGATCAGTTCATAACTAATATCAGATCACCTAACAACTAATATCATATCGCATTACATGTGTATAAAATACAGAAAAAACACACACATGTTCCAGAAGTTATTAAATTCAGCTTCTGTGCAAACTTGATTAAGCAAGAATTGAAAGGCATCTGAAAAACCTTTGATTCATCAAATAAGGTATTTACTACGAGCATTCTTTGCAATGTGCCAAACGCAAAGACGATGACGAACATTTGGAAAAACCACACGCACAATAGCTGCCATCGAAAAATCTTGGTCTGTCATAAATGTCACTGGTTGCTTATTCTCCATCGATCTCAAAAATGTACTAAACAACCAAATAAAGGACTTCACCTTCTCATTTTTTATGAAACCTATACCAAACATAACATTTCGACAATTGTTGTCCATACCAACAAAAGGTCCGCAGATCATGTCATATTTGTTTGTCCGATAAGCTGTATTAAATCTACTATAATTCTCATTCATCTTCTGATCTCTCCAAAATACACTACATAATGAAGACTCCGCATCCAAATCAAAATCATAATAAAAATCCTTCTCATCCATAGATCTCTGTTTTAACATATTGATCAAAGCATTACTATCACAACCATCAATCTTCCTCATCTTCTCTTGTTCCAAATGATTATATACATCTCGCATGGTATAACCAACATTTGATGACCCTCCAGATTGAAAAATACACATATATCAATACTAAAAACACATATCAGATCAACACAAACATAATATTAGATCAACAGAAACATAGTATCAGATCATAACAAATATCACATTTATGTAGATTCATAAAAAATAAACTGAAAAAATATAACTAACCTCTTTGGACAACATATGATAACCATCAGTTAGAAGAACACCTGAACTTTTTAATTCATCAAAATACTGTAATGCAGAATCATCAAACTTCCTCTGAGAACGTAAAACTACCTCTCAGCTACAGGACACAGTTCATGGTTATGTTTCCTGAAATGTTTTTGGACAATCCAACTCCCATTTTCTCTTTTCTTAAATTCAATAAAAGCTTTACATCCAGATTGCATATCAACTTTCGTATAAATCTTCTTCAAGTTCTCATTGCATTGTTTAGCTCATTATCTATTACAAAGATATCTTCTCAAATACCTGATTCCAGTAGTTTTGTTTTTACGATCTTTACCTTTCCTCACACTAAATCCTAACCTAAAAGCATAATCATTATATAAGTTGTATCTGTTTCTTCATTTTCAACTACTGATTTACACAAAGATTGCATAGATTCATCATCTGAACCTGTATAAAAAATAATAATATCATATTAGTTTAAACATAAAATACATAAAAATATCATAACAATAATAAAAACACATATCAGATCAACTCCAAATTAATATCAGATCAACAAAAAAGTAATATCATATCATCCATACAATAACTTTATACACTGTTAATTATCTTTGAGTTCTATTGTATTATTTTCTTAAATATGCTTGATCTGATATCTATAGTCAGTTGATCTGATATATATAATTGTAATTCTCCTTGTTCAGTATGTTTTGGTTCTATTGTATGATTTGTTTAATATTATTGATCTGATATCTATATTACAATGATCTGATATCTATAGTCCGCTGATCTGATGTTTACTATCATGTAATATATTCATAAAAATATATTGAAAATATATCACATCAACATACAACTAATGTCAGATCAGTACAAACGCAATATTAGATCAATGCATAACTAATATCACATCAACTAAAATTAATATCATACCACAATACATATATATCCAAAACAATAAACTGAAAACATATCATCTCAATATACAACTAATATCAGATCAATCCAAATAAATATCAGATCAATGCATAACTAATATCACATCATGACTTACTTTCCAACATAGATATCACAGATTCTTCCTGTTTATCAAAATCAAACAATTCAGAAGCATCTTCTTCACGAAAAAAATCAACTATATCACCAAACGTATCATCCATTGCAATTTCTTCAATCCAGAATGATCTATCAACAAAAAAATAGACGTTAAGCAACAATATTCGATAAAAAACAAAATGCGAAGAAGAACAGAACTGTAGAAATAACAAATTCAAACACATAAATCAATCGAAAAGATCAAAACACAAGAATATATACCTTAATTATCAAATTCGATGCAAAAACTCCATCGAAAGATAAAACAGAGCACAAACGACAAGCGAAAAACGAAGACGAAAAACAGAAAAACAACAAATTCTTAAACATAAATCAATCACCATCATCAAATACATACCGTAATTGAAATTGGAAGCAAAAGAACCCAAGCGAAAGACGAAGACAAAAAACGGCAGCAAAAGACGAAGCAAAAGATCGGCAACAAACACGCGGAATAAAGAAAAAAAGAAGATTATATAGCCTTCGGGTAAGTAAAGACGCGTGTCCGAGTTTTTTAAAAAAGAAACTACTACTACAATTGAGGGACTAAAATTGAAACTACTACAATATTAGGGGTATGAGTAAAATTGCATGAGACCACCATATAAATTACCATAAAATCTCCAACTGTACAAAATAGTGAGCGACTGACTTTGTGAGACGGTTGGGCAACAAACAAAAATTAATTAGGTTTTTCTTCACATATTTTTTTAAAAAAATATATATTATTTTTTGGTAGGTTAACGGGTCAACTTGGTAACCCGTCCGGTTGACTTAACCCAACTCATTTATTAAACAGATTTGACCTAACCTGACCTATTTAATAAACAGATTAAAAATATCAACCAAACTTATTTTTTTTCGTGTTGGGTCGTATCACAAATTGTGTGAGAAAGTCTCAGCTTACCAATTTTTGAAATGAGTACTGTGCACCGTACCTAAGTGTGCACGGTAAAGCGATTGAAACCCTAGCAGAGGCAAACTTTTCTGCGTACCCACAACGTAAAGAAAATTCTCTCTCTCTTTTTTTTTTTTCCTCTGATAAACTCGTATACTGATTTTATTTTTTATTTTCCTACAACGTCTGTAGAAGTCATTCCTCGTCCCTTTTCTGTTTCACATATATATAGTCCCTCCTCTGATAATCATCCCCTCGTTCTCACCACACGCCTCTCCACAAAATCAACCCTTCCCAGGTAAAGTTCGTGTGGCTCTTTGTTTTCTTTTACATCAATTTGATAAATTCTTTAATTTAGCCAAAGGTTCATGTGCAAAAAACAATTGCTTGGGATTCATTTTCGGGATCAAATTTTCTAGGGTTAGGGTTTCTGAATTGGTTTTTTCTTAACCAAAATGATTGGGTTGCTAAATTTGATACCAGGTAGAGTGAGATGGCCGATCAGAAATTGACCCGTATTGCTATAGTGAGTTCTGACAAGTGTAAGCCGAAGAAATGCCGGCAGGAGTGTAAGAAGAGCTGCCCCGTTGTCAAAACGGGTAATTTTCAATTCTCTTTTAAACCTTGTGTGGGGGCCGTTGTTTTGGTTTCTAGGCCCTCTCTTGATGTTTGTTTGTTTGTCGAATTCTAATGGCGTTTATTTTTTAGTTTTTAGTTAAAAGCATATTGGGAGCTCAATAGCTTGTTTTTATTGGATTGATCAGCTTATAACGAATTTGATTGATGTTTTGATTGTTTGTTTATTGTTCTCCATTGTTTGGGTTTCTTTTATTTGTTTGTTTGAGAGGATGCAATGGTGGGATTTATCTAATAGTGAGAGATGGGCAGCTATTGAAACTGTCAACTCAAATTCATGGCCTTGTGACTCTATAGGCAAAATTTCTGTTTGGGAGAGCCAAGTAATATTTTTATAGCTCTATTCCGGTTTCCTCTCTGGATTTTATGTCCTCGTGCTCATATTAATACAATTGAGCACCTGGTTATCCGTAGTTGTCAAATAGCTGGTTACATTGCAGAATCATGTAGACATAATAACCTTGAAGCATCTTATTTTGCTTACAGTAAGCAAACCATGGATAAGGGTAGAATGTACATCTGGTCCCACACAACCTTGCTTTCTTACTGATAAGCTTTTTCTGCTTGGTGAAGTGGCTAATTTTAGGTTCTCCCTTGGAATTTGGACTGTTTGGAATGTCTTTTTATATGATGTTTCTGGTCACTAGGGTCCCCTAAAATGTTGGTGCTGTTTTCGTACTCCTTTTCTATTAATATTTACACCCTCATATTATGGTTTTGTTGGACAATTACTCTGGATCTTAGATATTTGTGTATTTAACATTAGGAACTTTGTATTGGCAGGAAGGCTCTGTATTGAAGTAAGCCCTGCATCCAAGATTGCTTTCATATCAGAAGAGCTATGTATTGGGTGTGGTATTTGCGTTAAGGTTTGTAGAATCACGGTCATCTTATGGATATTTATTAGCTTAGTGTGAAAATGTTGTTGAAGTAACTAACTAGTGTTGCCTTCATCACTTCAGAAATGCCCATTTGAGGCTATTCAAATTATCAATTTGCCAAGAGACTTGGACAAGGACACAACACACCGTTATGGTCCCAACACCTTCAAATTGCATAGGTCAGTTTATGGGCATTGTGATAGCATACAGAAATGTGTAGGTTTTGGCTTTGACGTTTGTACTAACAATATATTATAGAAGCCAGTGATCTTACATCACATAATTTTATACCTAGTGCTTGTCGAAAGAGCATATGTTCTACTAAGAAACTTGATTATCATGACTTGTCAGTTTGTTTCTGATTTCAGTTTGCGATCCATTTCATGCGAACACCTGATTGCATGTAAACCAAATATACCATTAATTTCCAAATGCTAGATTCTAAAATTATCATGTAGGTCTTTCCGCTGTATTCAACTAGAGTCTAATTGATTTTATGTGGTTTCTCATTCTGTTTCCATTTGTCAACTCACCTCATTCTCGAATGTTACTGCATAAAAGTGACTTCTTGGTATTTATTTTTTTTAGGTTGATTTTGCTGATTACTTGTGTACAGGTTACCAGTTCCCAGACCCGGTTACTGCATGAAAGTGACTTCTTGGTATTTATTTTTTTTAGGTTGATTTTGCTGATTACTTGTGTACAGGTTACCAGTTCCCAGACCCGGTCAAGTTCTTGGTCTGGTTGGAACGAACGGCATTGGGAAATCAACAGCCCTAAAGGTTTTGGCTGGCAAATTGAAACCTAATTTGGGCCGCTTCAATGTGAGTATAATGATTACCACCCTCATTTTGGCTTTCCGTATATCACATGTATTGAAGTCCTTATTGTGCTTTGTTCTCATTTGGTGCAGAACCCTCCTGATTGGCAAGAGATCTTGACTTACTTTCGAGGATCCGAACTCCAAAATTATTTTACTCGTATCTTGGAAGATAACTTAAAGGTCGATTACATTTTGAATCCGTAACTCAAGGATGCATGTTTCATTCCTTTGCACAAATTTTTGTTGTTATATGAGTATGACCTGCATCTCATGTTATCCCAATTCCTTTTTTTTTTTTTTTTTCTTTTTCCCGAAAAAGAACAATTAACTGATTGATTCCATTCAGAATAAAGTAAAGAAGGAGAAAAATGAAGTGACGGTGGCCGTTGAAAACCCAGTTTTTATTTACTTGTTTGGTAGCTACGAATGCATCCTCCTGAAAAAATTATTGTTGTGGGATGGTTTGCCATTCTCAGATGACTTTTGTTAGTCATGTTTCTAGTCTTGAAATTGTGCTGTTTCATCGTCTTTTTTTTTCTTTTGTTTTTCTGCTTTTATAGACGGATGGGAGTGTGGCTAAATGTCTTCATTGGTATAATATGTGACTCGAAGAGAGATACATTTGACGAACTTGAGTGAAGGAGGAGCAATAGATTGAATAGTTTGGCTAATCCATTCCTGAGCAAAGGTGATTAGTGATTTCAATGTGTGATTTTGTGGCTTGGGTAGTAGGTAAACATTTTGAGTGATATTTTGAAGTATCACCCTGATCCAGTAAAAGGTGATTAGTGATTTCAATGTGTGATTTTGTGCTACATGCTGGACATAGTTGTCGTGTTGACATTTTATTGTGTTTCATACATGCTTTATCTGCTTATTGTATGCCTGTTTTAATCTGTGCTATTCCTGAAAATAGGCCATCATCAAGCCCCAATATGTTGATCACATCCCAAAAGCAGTGCAAGGCAATGTTGGCCAAGTGCTAGATCAAAAGGATGAAAGAGAAATGAAAGAAGAACTTTGTGCTGACCTTGAACTGAATCAGGTTTTGGATCGTAATGTGGGTGATCTATCAGGTGGAGAGCTTCAGAGGTTTGCGATTGCAGTTGTTGCAATTCAGAATGCCGAAATATACATGTTTGATGAACCATCAAGTTACCTTGATGTAAAACAGCGACTTAAAGCTGCCCAAGTTGTCCGATCTTTGCTCCGGCCAAACAGGTTCGATCTCACTTCCTGTTTCTACTTGATATTCTTTAGATTTCTTTTGTACTTGGGAAAGACATACCTACCATCTCCCGCCACTCTTCGCAGTTATGTAATTGTTGTAGAACACGATTTGAGTGTTTTGGATTATCTGTCCGACTTCATCTGCTGTCTATATGGGAAGCCTGGTGCATATGGTGTTGTCACCCTTCCATTCTCTGTTCGAGAAGGAATTAACATATTTTTGGCGGGATTTGTTCCAACTGAAAATCTACGGTTCCGGGATGAATCACTTACATTTAGGGTAAGTGTTCTGGCCCTAGTAAATCAATATAACCTGAAAGTTCTGCAACAATAATTTGGTCACTCTTCTACCAGGTAGCTGAGACTGTGCAGGAAAGTGCTGAGGAAATTGAAACATATGCACGATATAGATACCCAACTATGACTAAAACTCAGGGTAATTTCAAGCTTAAGGTTATTGAGGGTGAATTTACAGATTCTCAGATTATTGTGATGCTTGGTGAGAATGGTACTGGAAAAACTACATTTATCCGCATGCTGGTATGTTCCATTTTCATAACTTCTTTCTATGGTTAATCCTTTTCGGATTATTGAAGGGTTCTTTAATATTAAATCTGGCAGGCTGGCTTATTGAAGCCTGATGAAGTGGAGGGCGATGATGTGGAAATCCCCGAATTTAATGTTTCTTACAAGCCACAAAAAATTAGTCCCAAATTTCAGCATTCTGTGAGAACCTTGCTGCATTCAAAAATACGAGATTCATACACTCATCCTCAGTTTATATCAGATGTTATGAAGCCTCTCCAGATTGAGCAATTAATGGATCAAGAAGTTGTCAACCTCTCTGGTGGAGAGTTACAAAGAGTTGCCTTAGCTCTATGCCTTGGGAAGGTAATTTTCTGGAGGATGATATGCATGTTTTTCTTCTTCCATCATTATTCTTTCCTTCTGATCATTGGCATTTTCATCTACCTATGTTATGGATGTAGCTGATATACTCTGATGAAAACCGCGAGTTTTTATGCTTTGCTAGATTAGTGGCTCCCTTCCTACAAGAAATATAAGAATCTTGGTCCTCTTGCTTTTTCCCTAGAAAATCCATTGATTGCCACACTGTGAGTGGGATATCTATCATCTTCTGTCTGCTTCTCATTCTCATCCATGGTCAGGAAGATCTGTTTGAATTTGGTAGAGTTGATGTGATAATATTGACTACTAAGCTGTCCCATTCTGATTTCATTTGCTCTGTCATCCAGCCTGCTGATATCTACCTGATTGATGAGCCAAGTGCCTATCTCGACTCTGAGCAGCGTATTGTTGCTTCCAAAGTCATAAAAAGATTTATATTGCATGCGAAGAAGACAGCGTTTGTGGTTGAGCATGACTTCATAATGGCAACTTACCTGGCTGATCGTGTTGTTGTTTATGAAGGACGTCCATCAGTTGATTGTACAGCAAATGCACCTCAGTCATTATTGACCGGAATGAATTTATTCTTATCAGTAAGGCCATTTCTTTTTTTGTGTCTCATTTATGTTCTTGCTTTGTGCTTCGACTGAAAACCAAGATCTTAAATTGTCTCCTTTACAAAAGAGGAAAGGATATGTGTTATGCAGTCTCTTTGATATGACTTAATTTGTCGTATTATGCAGCATCTTGACATTACATTCAGACGGGATCCAACTAATTACCGTCCACGAATCAACAAGTTGGATTCAACTAAGGACAGGGAGCAGAAGGCTGCGGGATCCTATTACTATCTGGATGATTGACTTGGTCATTGACAAGGTTATGTTCATGCCTCCGATCACCTATTTCCTATCTGCCGACAGAAAGCTTATACAAGATCTGCTGATTGTGTTGCTGATGCTTATGAAAATGGCTATTCAGACTGTGCTAGCTCTGCAATTGTCTGATGTGCAGCCCCTACTGATCATGGTTGCTGGATAAAGCAGGAGGCACATTTGTCGAGGAAATCTTTTTGCTGCATTCTAATTTTACACATTGTTGGTCTTTGTGTTGTACTACTATATCAAAAAGCATATTGGGTTGAGTAGCTGTTGGCTATAGAGGGGCTTGTTTTTGCAATTCAAAATGTTAACGATAGCTGCGGCCATAGGAAAATCAAAATGAGAATTTAGTGGACGTTTTAGGGAGGTATAAGCAGAGGTATTGAATATTAGTATGCGTTTGCTGTTTAATGTTTTGAAAGAGGGGTGCAGATCCTGTGAAGAGTGAGTGAAATGATTTGGTTGGTTTCGCATTTTGCATCTAAGCTTCATTATTAATTTTGATTGCAAAGTGTGTGTGTGAGAGAGAATATGCGAAGACATTTTTTGGTCAGCAGTAAACCGGCTGTCCAAGAATTATTTCACGTTTTATTTATTTATTAAACTTTTTAAACAAACTAGATTTTGTTGCTACTGTTGCCAATTATTGCTCACTTGGGTGGTTCTTGTTCCTGATATATTTTTAGAAAATTGGAAAATAAAAGAAAAAAAGTGATTGAGGTAGGGCAGAACAAGGAGCAGTCTAATTGTTCCACCGACCAAAAAATGAATTTTTGACCAAGAAAATTCAAGAATTAGAAATGTGTACTGAAAAATATGAAATTTATGAGTATGAACTTTTTAGATTTGCATAATCTGAATTTTTTCAAATTCGAATTTTGTGATTGAGGTAGGGCAGAACAAGGAGCAGGCTAATTGTTCCACCGACCAAAAAATGAATTTTTGACCAAGAAAATTCAAGAATTAGAAATGTGTACTGAAAAATATGAAATTTATGGGTATGAACTTTTCAGATTTGCATAATCTGAATTTTCTCAAATTCGAATTTTGTGAATCTGATTGTTAAGAAATTTTACAAAATTATTTGTTTATTTCATTCATTAAGATGTACTCGATTGAATATTTCAAAAACAAAAGATTTATCCAATTGAATTAAATAAAAAAATCAGATTCACAAAAACTGATAAATCCAATCGCATGAAATAAAAAATGTGAATTCAAAATTTTTTTTTCGAAATTGAATATTTTTAAAAACTGGAATCTTTGGTCATATTATTTTAAAATTGATTTACCAAAACTGGAAAAAAATTCGGATTTACAAAAACTGGATTAGGATATTATTTTAAAAATTTTAAATTGCATTTATCCGATTTTTATTTTAAATTTATCCGATTTTTCTTTGAAATTAATTAAACATTCGGATTTGTAAAATCCGAAAGGCTTATTTTCAGTCCACACCCATCAAAATCAAATATTTCAGTCCACACTCGCCCATTTTCTGGATCTTTTGGTCCCGGCCCCCTAAAAAATTCATAATGCTACAACAGTCACGGCCCAAGGAGAAAGTGGCTTTTCTGGCCAAGAATGAAGAGTAGCTATTTTTGTTAGAATTATTGTTTTAAATGAAATTTTTGGATAATTTATGGCTTGATTTGTGTGAATTGTAAGTGGTTATTGAAGATTTGGAGTTGAAGAAAAAGATGATTGAAGACTTTGCAAAAAAAAAATCAAAGAAAAAGGAAGAAAATAGAGTAGGTAAGAAGGAAAGTGGCTGGCAAAGAGCATCCCAGGCCGCTATGAACGCCCAGAGTAACCCAAGAGCAAGGACGTCCGGTGCGCCCTATGGATGTCCTTGAGAGCCCGAGCCCTGCACATCCAGTGCACCCCGGGGCCCATGGACACCCCTTGCCACTTATCTTGCCATTTTTACTTTATTATTCTCACGAATTTTTTCTTGAAAAATGTCCAAATTAAATATCCTATTCATTCATTCTTTTATTCAATCTTGTAATTATGTATGGGTAGAACCCAATTAACAAGAACAAAGTAAAGTAGAGAACAAAAATAGTTTAGAGAGAAGTTAGAGGGATTCCTAGAAAGAGAAAATACTACTTTCGAATTTTCTAGTTTAAAATGTCTAAATTCTAAACTACTTCAGAGATTTTCACTAACACTATAGAATAAAGGAAGTGGGAATCCCATATATAGAATGAATTTCATGAACTCGTGAAATTCTATAAATACATTAGTTTGAATGTTTGGGTTTGCATATGTTGGTTTAATGTTAAGAAAAGTTTTACCTTTTTCATTCAAATGAAGTGTTTTTGGTGTATTCTGCTATGGGCTTATGTTTATTTGTCATTTACATGTGATTCCCATTGTGAATTATGTTGAATTGTTATGGGCATGTGATTTATTGTGACAAATAAGTGATTTCATTACATGGACTAATTTGATTTTGCTCTTGCTAGATGTGAATGATACTTTTAAACCATTGTGATATATTATATTTTGTTCGACTTGGGTTGTAGGCTAACACACACACACATACACACACAAGGAGGCGTGGTGTGGGGTCTTTCAATGATATCGAAAGTTGGTCACTAAATGTCACTGTTGTCATTGTTCATTCTTTGAATGCTCACTGTCCTCCAGATTTAACCCCTACGCAGCGCAACAACATATTTTATATGTGGTGTAAGACAGAGGATCAGAAGAAGCGTCTATTGATCATAGAGGGTGGAAGTTGCATGAACGTCATGAGTCCTTGGTTAACGATTTGTCACTAACATGTTTGCCACATCCTAAGCCTGCCTTACAGGTTGCAGTGGCTTGAAAAGGGAGGATAAAAAAAAGTCTAGTACCACTCACTAGTCACTTTCTACCTTGGTCCTATAAAGGAAGAAATACTATGTGATGTGGTCCTGATGGACGCCTGTCATGTGCTCCTAGAAAGGCTTTGGGAGTATGACAGAAGAGTCACCTTTAATGGTTTGACTAACATGTACTCATTCATGTTTAATGGTAAGAAAGCTAACTTGTTACCTTTGTCTCCTGTACAGGTTTCTAGCGCACAAGAAACAATGTGAGAAGAGAATGAGAAAGCTAGGCAATCTAAGCTAAAACATGCGACAACAGTACAGAGAAAAGACAATTCAAAATTGGCCTTGACATCCAGGGGGTGTCCTGCGCAATTTCAACGCAGTTTAGGGTATAGTTGTCTTTTTACAACTTTTAATGTGCCTTATTATCCTTTCTTGACTATATGGTAGAAGGAGAAACGGTCCACTAAAAGGTTTAAGTGGAAGAAGAGATCTAAATCCAAACGTCCTAAAAATCCTAAAACTGGTAAGTCAAAAGTTTCTCTAATGTGCTTTCTAATCATTTGTTTGATTATACAGACACATCAGATTCGAGGACGAATCAATTTTGACAGAGAGGGGATGATGTGGACATCAGGATGACAGAACCTCCACCAGAAGAAGAACCAGCAAGAAGTGACGGTTCTTCCTCCACTCTTAGGCAAATTGCACAAGGGAGACAGACCTCAGGGAGAGCCAAAAATGCGCAGAGTAGCTCAGGGAGATCACAAGTTGGTCGAAATCTCTATATGAGAGATCCACTAGTTGATATTGTTGGGTCTATGATGAGAAAAAGGACAAAGAAGGTGCAAAAAGCCTGGCAGCTTGTGATGGAAGAAGCCTAACAACAGGCCCAAACCCATCTACCATCAACGATGTCCAAACCCATTAACGTCACGAGATCATTTGATAATAGACTTGTAGAGTTAACGTAGATGAGGACTGAAGCCCAAAAATAAAAGGTTGAAGATTGGGTTAAAGAGTTAAAGGCTAAGCATGAAGGCACATTCACTCCCATAGCCCATTTGAGACCTCCAAAGTCTATTCCTAGTAGGATTGTGTTTTACTTTCTTAGTTCTAGAAGGTTTTGTAAGTTTATCCTAATACTACTAGGATAGATGGATTTTTCCCTTCTATAGTAGGATTTTATTTATCTTATATTTCTATCTTTAAGTGGCCAAAATTACAAGCCTTAGAGTTAGACTAGGATTTTGTTTTTTCAATCTCTCTTTCATTAGGATTGAGTGATTACTTTTTAGAAAAGAAAGAGAACTCTTCTAAAGCCTATAAATAGGCCATATTCACGAATTAATGAGACAACTTTGGTTGATTTTTCAAAACTTGTTATTGAGTTGCGTACTCATTTAAAATATCTAGTTTAGAGTGATCTTACGAGAACGTGCATCTGTCATTGCGAGGAAGCTATAACCCATATGCTTGGTTTCAATAGTTTAGGTTGAACTATTAGACAGTGTCCTTTGTGACTAAATCAAGCACAAGCCATCCCCATCCTCTTACCTAATTCGCACGAAGAGGCTAAAGAAACGTGTGTGTTATTGAGTTAAGTGTTTTCGCCACTTAATTCATCTTGTAAGATAGTGCGAGAGAATAGTTAGAAAAATCGGGCAACAACTGGATTAGGTTGAACCTTGGAGAAGCAGATCTTCCTAATAGTTATGCTATCATTGGTGACTTGTTCCTGAAGGAAGGGTTAGCTTTTTCCATCATAATCTTACGTCCTTTATACATACATGTTACGTCCCATACGTCTATGTCCAACACAAGGGTCTGTCTAAATAATAAGTACAGACACAATATTACGTCCCATAACACATAATGTTAGGTCCCATATGTCTATGTCCAGAATAAGGGTCTGAATAATAAATAGAGACACAATGTTACGTCATTTATACATACATGTTATGTCCCATATGTCTCATTACAAATAATGTTACGTCCAACAGTGGGGAAAATAAGTAGGAAGCAACCCATTTCACAGGAAAGTATCAATACTTCACAGATAATATTTATATATAATATTTTAGAGTAACAAAGCATTATTTGAAGAGGAATACACGAATATAGCATCATAATATATCATCATAACATATCTCGTATGGACTGAAGTTTTGTCCGTTGTATTTGGTATTGTTCACCGGAAAACACAATCGCTAATCTCTGCTGTGTTTATTTTGGTGTAAAATGTAAAACCGAAATCTGTGTTTCGAATGCCGTGCAGCGAAAAAGAAGAATAAGGAAAAGAAGAAGAAGAAGAAGAAGAAGCCTAGTGTTGAGCTACTTATGAACATATTCTCAATCTATTTGTATGGTAAAAACACTAGTTACGGCTCTACTCTTGTTAATTACAGGTTAAATATGCATGGAATGGAGACAATAGAAAATCACACTTCGGACTTAACATTTGGAGCAGAACCGAGGATTCTCAAGTTTGGAGGAAGACACGGCCAACAGACGACAACTTCACGTGAGGGTGAGTTCACTAAGTCCTGTGAAATCCAGCGTTTGGCGACTGTGAGCTGAAGACATCCAGTTCACGACATCGTTCACTAGAAGTGGAGTAATGTTGAAGTGAAACAGCATAAGCCTAAGAGTACATTACGTCCTTCGGACGACAGTATCCCTCGATGGAACCAACGTGACAATCACCAAACGCCAGCGCCAGGAGAATGTGAGAAGACAACGATCAGAAACTGTAGCATCTTGAGAAGCCAAGTTTAACCCTTCAGTGTACGGTGACCGATACAGAACACTTCCATGTGATGCTCAGTTGAAAATACCGTTAGCCGAGCGTCTGACCACCATCATCGGCATGGGCAGAGGGCAGAATCCAGAAAGACAGCTAGTATATTGGAGACAACTACGGGTAGGACCACAGAAGACAAGAAGTACAACATTACAGCTAATGGTCCCTGCCTTAGAAGACAAGAAGTACACCAGCGTAGGAATTATGCGGTTAAAGTGTGTTCGGAACAGTGTTGCAGGCTACTTTAACTATTTCTGATATGTACAGGGATACTTTTACGGCTGAATGTCAGCATTTGCCCCCTGGAAGATGCTAAGAAGCCAGCTTGCAATCCTTAGCCACCAAGCAATCCGAAAATTCCCATTTTAGCCATATAGCATTTTTTTCACTAGATTTTCTTCTATAAATAGCAGTAGTTAACTCTAAACTCAACAACGAGAGACAGTAGGGAGTAAGGAGTAGTAGTTAAGTTCGGAGTTTTTTCCCTTGTAATTCGTTACTGGGGTTGTTTTATCCGAAACTTTATTATTTTCTTTATTCATGTTCTTCTTTTCATATGAGTGTTAATTTAGAACCGATGAGGTTCTAAGTTCTTGCAGGGATTTTACTCCTCTAATGAGATAGAAACAAGGTGAAAGCCTCCTTACAAAAAGTGCACTAAAGCGGGTTTGATAGTGCCAAACCACATGCCTAAGCCTCTTTGTTCGCTGATGAGTGGAATAGATTGCTATCAAAACCTGCTGAGCACTACATTGTATTTGAGCTCTCACTGATTCTGTTTATGATGAGTGTTGTAGTATAGGTTCTATAGTTCAAACACATCGTGAGTAAAGAGTGGTGTGAGAATGCTACATAAGTCTGAGCCACGGTAGTATCATACAATTTAAGGGGCTGTGGAGTCACAAAAGTGGGAATGCTAGTAGGGAAATCTTAATTGATAATACCTTAGCAACCATACACTCTGTGACTCCCAGAGCTTAACAAAAGTCAGAATGCTTGTAGAGAAGTCTTAATTGACCATACCTTAGCAACTATATACTCTATTAAGCTCATGAGTCCAGTAGAATAGGAATACTTTTAGGGAAGTCTTAATTGACAATACCTCAGCAACCACTTATTCTGTGAAACTCACGAATGAACAAGAGTTGGAATACTTGTAGGGAGATCTTAATTATTGATACCTTAGCAACTATATACTTTGTTTATTCAAGTCCTGATATGATATATGTGTGGTGAGGAGGTCCAGTCCCCTGGGTTGATTGGACTGGTGCTAGGTCATACACAAGAGCGATCGGAGACTACATGGTCTATTGGTAGGGTGATTGTGGAGTAAAGTGACACGGGTGTTGTTCGAGTTGAGTCAAAACTGGGTGCTCTTGATCACATTTTTGATCATCACTGCTGGGAAGGTTTAATCTATCTTGTCAGCTACAAACCGTAATAAGAGCCTTTATACTTTCATGGAGTAGAAATCCTGACTCTTATCTATTGTTTTTCCTTTCTTTTTTAATTTTCTCACTTTATTGTTAATATTCCCTTTTCTTGGACTAGTTATCATACTGCTGTAGTACTTGTTCTATTTTTCTGCATTTTTCTAATTGGCAGTAGAATTCTACCCTCCGTTCCTCGTGGATCGACCCGTATCCTACTTTTGTTTGTGGTATTCTGTTTATAAATTAGTAATTTTGAGTGGTATAGGACATTAAATCCGTTGCATCAAGGGGTGACGACGAAGAAGAAGAAGGAGGAAAAAAGTGGGTTTTGAGGGGCGGCAATGAAGAAGAAGTAGAAGGAGAAGCGAAGAAGAAAAATGGTTTGTGAGGCGTGTGTAGTTAGTTTCCTATTGTGAGAGTGGTGTTGGTACTAGTAACTACTAGGTACATGTACCTATTGTTGGAGTTGAATACATAAGCTATGCTTGTATTGTACTTTTTCCCAGTAATATATCGATTTATGTTTTGGTTATATCTTGTTGTGCATGATATGTCCATTTTTATTATGTAAGTAGGTGATGCGGTGTCTTGTGTGACACAATAGATCTCATCATTCGTTGAAAGACATAATATATAAATGAGGTTCGTAATCGAGACAGTTTTGGACAAAATTGTCGGTTTAGGTTATTATGTGATTCGGATAATTGGTTTGTCTAAATTGATTGAATCATATATATATGCCCGGGGTGTATTGAACTAGACCATTAAGAATGATTTGTCTTGTCCTGATTTAATAGACAAATCGTTCTTGGTATTCTATCTCTTAATCCCTAGACTTGAGCGGGCATGAGGATTAGACATAGCGTACTTTGATCTGCCAAAGGGTGAGGTCAATTGTGGCCAATATTTTCGGTAGGTTGGGTGCGTGTGCTTAGTTGCTTAGTGTGCTGCTGCTTGTCGAAAGGAAACCATGTACCGGTGCGTCCGGGGTGATGGTGTTCCTGAGATGAGCTCGTTATGTTTATTATACTAAACTCAGCTGGTGGACTTATGTCCGGTATAGTAAAAAGGTCGAGTGGTACTAGTCTCAGAATTAAAGAAGTTAATTAATTAATTTATCTTAAGTAATTAACTAATCCTTGTGTCAGTTGGTTGTGAATCATACCAGGAACTGGTTTAGGATAAGTGAATCCCTGTATCAGTTGATTGTGAATCATATCAGGAATTGGTTTGGGATAAGTGGATCCCTGTATCAGTTGGATGTGTATCAGTCCAGGAACAGGATTGAAGGAAACAGAATCCCAGTAGGAAGGCCAATCGTAAACCAACTTGGGGTCTCTTTTGTAATTCTCTATATAGACAAGGTATTAGCTATTCAAGACACACAATTCAATAGATTCATAATTCAAGAATCTAGAGAGATAAAATCCTCGAGAGAGAAATAAATACTTTCTACCTCGAATTCGAATTTTGAGCTTTTTGGCCGGTGGTTTTTCGCTCTCCTAGGCAGCGGCATTGATCGGATTTAATCTCCGATGGTGGCATTTAGTGAGCAAGTAGGCGGCGATTGGAAAAGCCACTCTCAGGCGGCGGCTCGTGCGGCAACTTCAGGCGGCGCGTGAGGCAGCAGTTGGTCGGGATTTTGTCCGGCGATTTTTGCTGGATTTTCCTGATGGGTTTTGTGTAGATTGCTAATCAATTGATTTCTAGATCATTGCCCACACAACGTGAGATCAAAGTCTTGAGTCATACAAGCGATCACCTAAGTTCACGCTTCAAAGGTACTTTTCTAAGATTCCACTTTTAATTAGAAAGTTTTGTTGCGTGGTAAATCGAATAAGTGCGAACCCAGATCCTTTGCAATGTTATTTCAAAAGGGTTGGAATAGCATTGTGCTAGCGTCTAGGCCTGGCTAGAGATTTCAATTCTGAAATGCATAGCACGAAAGTGAGTTTCTGGCTAGGCCCGGGCAGATAATCTTTCACCTATAGGTATACAATATAAGAATTGGTGTGAATTGGTTGGGAGATTCGTTCAAGCAAGGAATTCACAACTCTTCTTCTGAATAAATCACACAAAAGGAAGAGAATATTTTTTGTATATTCGTCTTGTCTATATTGAGGCTAACTAGCCTGATTTATAGTACAAGGCATATTTACAAATATGGTAAACTATCAACTAATTAGACTAATATTAATCTAATTAAGTACCGTATTAATTTACTATAATAACAACATAATCAACCAAAATCAATGCAATTATACTCCAACAACCCCCTCAAGTTAGAGCATGAGGATTTTGAACACCCAACTTGGCAAGGAAGCTGTCGAATTGGCATTTCCCAAGTTCCTTCGTTAGGATGTCTGCTAGTTGATCACGCGAGAGAACATAGCCAGGAGCAATAAAGCATTGGACCAAAGCATCGCGAAGAAAGTGGTAGTCAATTTCAATGTGCTTGGTCCGTTCATAAAATACTAGGTCGGTGACAAAATGAAGAGCAGGCTGGTTGTCACAAAAGACATGCTTGGGCTGGTGATGAGCTACATCGATACTATAGAAGAGATTTCAGCCACTTGAGTTGCAGGTCGTATAAGCCATGGCCCGATATTCATCTTCAGTAAATGATCACTGTTTCTCGGTGTCCCAAGAAATAGGAGAGTGACCTAACTGTATAAACTAACCAATGAGAGAGCGACGTGTTATTGGACAGCTGGCCCATTCAAAATCACACCATGCGTAAAGTGGAAAATCACAATCAGCACGTAGGAGAGTGTACTGACCAGGATTTTCTTTTAAGTACCGAACGACCCGAAGAGAAATATCCCAATGAGTTTAAATGGGCTTCTGCATAAACTGGGCCAAGACATGTACACAATAAGAAAGTTCGGGATGAGTAACAGCCAGGTAGATCAGCTAAGTGACGATAACGATCAGGATTAGGAAGTGGATCAGTGTTGGCATAGGGAAGATGATGATTAGGATCCAAAAGGAAACCAGCAGGCTTGGCACCAATAAGTCCGACCTCTGAAATAATATCCAAAGCATATTTGTGTTGGCAGAAAAACAGACCAGTACCATTGCAAGCAACTTCAATCCCCAAATAATACTTAAGAAAACCAAGGTTCTTCATGTGAAAGCAATGACTAAGATAGTCTTTAAAGGCAAAGATAGCTGTAGAATGATTCTCGGAAATAACTAGATCATCACCTATACAAGAACATCCAACTGAAAGTGAGCTCAACGGAAAGTGAATAATGAATAATCAGGGAGGACTGAACAACGCACTAGAACGCCCTTGTTGATGATCCTTTACTCTGACAGCATCTAGGGTTCCTCGAACAATGTGATATCTCACACCGGGTAAATCCTTAACCCTTCCCCCTCTTACTAAGACTACAGAATGTTCTTGTAAATTATGGCCAATTTCGCAAACAAGCAATGAGGAGCCTATTTTAATCCATACAAGGACCGATGAAGGTGGCAGACTTGACCATGTGTGGTGGAATAAATTCGGATGGAAGTTTCATATAAACTTCTTATTCCAAATCACCATGAAGAAATGCATTGTGCATGTCCATCTGATGCAACTCCTGCGACAGCAAGAAAAGTCCGAATTGTTACAATTTTAGCAGCAGGAACAAAGGTTTCCTGATAATCAAGACCCTCTACTTAGTTGTTGCCCAAAATAACCAAGCAAGCTTTGTGATGTTCAATGGTCCTATCAGACTTATACTTAATTTTAAAGATCCACTTGCACCCAACGACCTATATACCAGGAGGAAGAGTGGTAATAGACAAAGTCTTATTTGCTTCAATAGCAGCAATTTCAGAATGCATAGCTTTACACCATTGGGGATCAATGACAGCATCTTGAAATGTCGTAGGCTTAATCCCAGTAGTAATAACAGCAAAAAACGTCCTGTACTTAGGAGAAAAAGTAGTACAATCAATATAATGAGACAGTGGATAAGAGGTACCTAAGCAAGCTGATGGAGCAGGAGAGATTGAGGTGACAGTTGGGGAGGGGGGAACCGTGTGGGAGACATACTCACGAAGACCAGATGGAATTTTAACTCAACGACCACGACCAAGTTCCTCAATAGGTGACTGCAAAGAAGGAGAAGACATCAATTGGATCCTCCTCGTCTTCGATAATAACAGAGGACGATGTTTCTTGAACTGGTTTATAAATTGGCCCCTGAGCAAATGGAAACTCATTTTCACAAAAAATAACATCCCTAAACACCAAAAACACCTCTTGATTAAGGTAAAAAAACTTTCCATCCTTTCTTGCCAAAAGGGTATTCGAGAAAAACACATCATCGGCTTTGACTAGCAAACTTATCCCCCTTATTATCCTTATTGTGCATATAGCACAAACAACCAAACACCCGTAAGTGTGCCAGCGAAGGAGACTTCCCATATAAGCATTCAAATGGCGTACGTTCGTCCAAAAGAGGTGTGAGAATACAATTAATCAAATACACCGCAACCATAATGCAATTGATGTGCTTAAATAACAACACTAATAAAATCCTTTTTTAGCACACTTTAGGACCACAAATCCTATCGTGTAGTAGAGAAAGGTATCGAATCCATAGGGAACACTGAACACTTGTGTATCAAATTAAATTATAAACATGCAAGAGCTGGAAATGGAATGACTTTAGTTTGATCAAATAAAAACAAACACATGCAGAAAAATAAATTGATAGGATTTTGGGATGGTGGTTTAACCTCCTTCACTTTCAGCTTGTATTTATCATACATCAGTTTCTTGATTTCTCTTCGAACCTTAGGCCTGTTTTTCCGACAACATTCAATCTCAGACATTACACAAAGGAAACTGCCAAAAAGATAATAAGCTTACTAAAACGATTCAATCTCCAAATTGGAAACTGCCAACAGATTAATAAACTTACTAACGAGATTCAATCTCTAATAGTGCAATAAGAAACTGCCAACAAATTGGCAAAGCCCAAATTAACCACAGAAATAAATACAATAATATGCAATAAACCAAAGGTATTCAGATACACTATACTTAGAGCATACATACAACACAAATCAGCTGGCTCACCCTCGCTTAAGGCCTGTCACACCTCGAACAGCAAAAACCCTTTACCAAGCTGAAGAGAAGAACTACGAAGCTGCTCAGATTAAGTGCAGATGCACTGATTCCACCTAGACTAAATAGATCTGGGATTAAACCCCTATGAACTGCTTAGAACCGCATGGTTCTAAGTTGGATCACTATCTCGAAAGGAAACCCTAGCTACCCGATTATACAAAGGAGCTGTCGGCTCAAATCAGAGAAAATGAAGCCAAAGTTGCCATCAGGACTTGTTCTTGTGCTATATATACTATTACAACATTCTAGGGTTGCAAATAATTAAAGTGAATAGGGGTATAATAGTCTTTTTAGCAGCACATGCGCATCCAGGTTGTCTAAATGAGTCTAGTAATGCCCATCTTGCTTATATTCATCATTTCAGCAATTTATAGCCCTATTTGTGGTGAAAAAGTGATAAAACCAAACCTGTGCCTGCATTTCCCACAAAACACATAAAGCTTAAAAAGTACCCAAGAGTGATCAAAACTCTATCTAAATGTAATGAATTAAAATGGAAAATGCCATGAAAATAGATGTAACTTAGGGTTACATCACTCCCCCACACTAAAGTCTCGTTTGTCCTCAAGCAAGGTCATTAAGAACCAAAGGAAATTTAACATAGCCAATCGGAATTCCTACTCTAGTGTTTTAAAATTCCTAAACATCAGAGTTAAAACACGACACTTAGTACACATCCTTACACTGGTTCAATCATCACATGAGAATTCAGATACAAGTTAACCAATTGGCTGAAGCATTTTCTGATTCAAGTACTCTCACTAGTTAGCCCAAGAGAGCTGCCCTCTTTTTAGTTTCTGTATGCATTTATGAAAACTCTCATACTTGTGTTAAATTGATGCAGCCATAAGCTTGAGAAAGGATCACGCCCCCTCACTAATCCTGGACACAAGGCATTAATCAATAGGTCTTTGGCTCAGGTTTAGGGTTTAAGGTTAGAAGAACGTCAAAGCTGGAAGACTGGAGCTATAATCCTTAGTACTTAACCTGATTCCAATTTGTATCCGTTCTCTGGCTTTAGATCCTACTATTAGCTAAGAGTACAGTGCTTAAACATCCCTCACTTCCTCAGAAGGCAGGTTTTTTTTTTTTTTTCTTTTTACTACAGGAGGTGCTTAAAGATCCCCCACTTCTCCATTCTTATTCATTATACTATTTACTGCTTACTGCCTTAAATCTTTAGGGATCCGTTTTACTAACATTTAATCTACTAGAATCAGAACTAAGCACCTTGGGGGTCAGAACAGAAGTGAAGATGGACAAAATTAAGGGAAGAGGGGCTAATGCTATTGGTTAGCAAAAATAAGGCTTATAGCTCAACTTGGGTAGTCCTAAGGGTTGTATCTATTTTGGCTGGCCAAAATGAAGAGAAAATGTTTCTAATGCATATTTCATTTTAACAACTCTTGCCCAGAATCAACAAGCAACATGCATACTATCTCAAATTCTGGATTCTCAATCCAACACAAGTTATTCACACAATCAAATGAAAAGGCAAGCAAAAGAATAGTTAAATACTCATTCATAAGAATTATGCTCAATACTTCAAATTAGCAAATACTTCATAAACATCATCAGTTCATCTAAAGAGATCCAATATATAAAACATCCACTACTTGCTGAAAAAAGAGTTGTTCAGACTTTGTAAAACAGTATCAGAAAACATCACTGGAGTATTACAAAATTTCAAGCACTGGATTGGCTATGAAAATTTCAAAAGTAGTGGTTCAGAAGAACTTACCTGGAGGATCAGGAAGATTTTAGCTATCCATACCCTCATGCCCTACAAGAGTTATAAAGATGGACTTCACAAAATTATCACAAGGTCAACCAAAAATATAAACACAGGTGACTTCCCCCCCCTACTGGCACAATTTATTGTCCCTGAATGACTACCTATATAGTAACTAAGAGATATGCTACTATACTAAGTAATGCATCTTAAAGAGATTGACTGAAAGACTCCTCCTCATTGTTGGACTGCTCTTCAACATCTGAATCTTTATTTGGTGCAAAGCCGGTCAAAATGGCCCTGAAATCTCTTCTTAAATATCTGATTTCTGCCCGCATGGTAACTATAGCTGTTGAAATTGACTGTGGCATGACCAAGATGTCTTTCTCTTCGAAAAATAATCCCCTAATTTTTCCTTCATCAGCTATTAAAAGCCTAGAGTCATCACCTAATGTTCTTTTCACCAGTTTAAACCTATTGCCCCTTCTACAGCTGCTATTGCCTTCACATCTAATTCCCAAAACAACTTTAGAAATGGGATGAAATTGTCTACATGGTGCCCATGATGAACTTCATGATCGATAATGGCTTTTGAAATAAAGCTGGAAATAATGCTGCCAATGTTCAACTCTCTACTATCGATGAGAAGGATCACTAGCTGAAACTGCAATTTCTGGACATCATTACCCCAATTCGCTACTGTGGGTGCCAAACTATGTGGCACAAAATTATCCAGTAACTTAGCCTTCATGCTTAACTCATGAAAAGCAATTTGCTCTTATCTGCAATTATCCGGACACCTTGTCTCAGAATTTTTTTAATTTGTCTGGGTAAAGGAACAAATTCTTCAACGTTATATCTAGTCTATGACTTTGAACTAGGGTGCTGTTCTAAGTATTCATTTATTACTTCATCACCTAGATGTTAGTTTTGAATACAGAAAAGCTATGGCTTGTATCAAAAACTAATATCCACAGTTGACATATCATTTTGTTTCAGTATAAATTTGTTCCTTTCTATCATGAAACTAGATAACGGGGTGTGGACAGATACAGTAGATACCGTTATTGGTTAAAGTATTGATATATAAAAAGTATGCTCGTAACCGAGATAGTCTGAACATACTATCAGTATAGGTTATTTTGTGATTTGGAAATTAATTTATCTAAATTAGTTTAAATCACACAGATATGCCCGGGGCATATTGAGCATGACCAGTTTGGATAGAATTGACTTATACTGATCGATGTCTTCAATTCAGTCCTAGTATTCGGTTTCTCAATCCCGAGATTGGGACGGGCGTGAGAGTTGGATAATGTATACTTTGATTTGCCAAAGAGTGCGGTCGATTGAGCCCTATACCTCGGTAGGTTGGGTATACGTGCCTTTGCTAGTCGGAGGAATCCACGTACCGGCTCTCCGGGATTATGGTGCTCCTGAGATGAGCTCGTAAAGTCTATTATAGTAAACCCGGCCGGTGAACTTTATGTTCGGTATAATAAAAGGACGAGTGGTACGAATCTCGGAAACCAAGAAGTCGGTGAATCAATTTGTCAGTAAATTGATAAACCGACGAGCACTAGATCTTTAATGTGGGGAGATAGAATAAAATATAATGGTGCAATGTAAAGTTGTTTTCGAGCGGTAGTTCCATAATTGGTCCGTTAGTGGTACGACCGATTATGCATTTGACTAATCGACAAGGTAAATTAATTAATCCAAAATGTTTAATTAATATTTAATCGGAAAAGTGAATTTTAAAATTAATTCTATTTGAATTAATTAATTCTAAGGGTTCGATTAAATTAAATTAACAAAGTGGGTTAAATAAATTAATTTAAATGGGTCGATTGGAGTTGATTAGTCGGGAAGACTTAGCGGTCAACGAAAGTCAAATTAAAAGGCCTAACTCGAGAGCCCATTAGGTCTCCTTAGAAGCTCTCTATAAATACAACTTGTTAGGCAAGTCAAGTCACAAGAAACTTGAGGTCCAAGAAAGGGCTAGGGTGAGAAAGTTTAGCTTAGAGAGAGAATTTCGTCTTCCTCATAGAAATTCATTCTCGAAGTCAGCTAAGATAACTTTCTCCTTCGGAAGACTCATCCTATACACTGCCCAAAATTTACTTAATCAGCCGCCGGTCGGATTTTTCAGGCAGACAGCATCCAGCGCTGTTCGGACCTGCGCGACTTTGAGAAACCCGGTGACTGCTATACAGTCCAGTGCCCTGAGCCGGCCTGTCTGCTTGTTGATCTTATAGGTTGAGTGATCCGTGTAGATTGGCTGTACAGATCGTGACTGGGCTGAGCAATTCCGGTGGACTGTTCTTCATCAAGGCCGGCGGTGGTGACTTGCGCAGCAAGGGTTTTCTCGAAAAAAAATCTGGGCAGCAGTTTTTGTTTAAAAATTTCAGATTTTTGAGTTTTCTGCCGGAGCAAGTTTCTTGGGTTTCGTTATTTTGCCGTGGGTAACTCCGTAGACAATAGCCCACACTATTTCGGAGTTTGTATTGGAGTCATTCTTCGGATTTCTTGTGGTAATCGCAATCAAAGATTGGATTTTTCTTTAAGCAAGGGACTTCGCTACAAAAGGTAGAATCTTTAAATTTCGCTTTTATTAAGATTTAATTTTTTGTGTCCCGATTAATAAATTAAATAAGTATAAGCCTAGATCCGTTCATGGGTAAACTAATTTGAGCCTGAGCTTGGTCGAAAGCTTTCGATTCTGGAATGCATTGCACGAAAGTGAGGTTTTCGATTTAGCCCGGGCTTGTTCAGTTTTCCTTCAAATTGGTATCAGAGCATTGGTTTCGGTCTTATACTTGTTTGATTTATTACACGGATTTATTTTGGCATTATTATTTTTTGTCGAAATGCTTAAACAGGTGGTTATTGGTTTCCCGGCTATTATGGCAGAAATTTATTTTTCATTCATAAACCCCGGGACATGTCCGGGCTTGTATTGTTTTTGAATGGAAATGTCTATAATAGTAATAACCACGAGCTGGAAGCCGTGTAGGATTAGAAAAATCTTGGAGTAGTAGTTGATCTAATCATGTCGTCTTTAAATTCCTAGAAAACGCCTTTGTATATAGGAATTTATGTACTATGACGAAGACGTTATTTTGGGTAACTTATATTCATGGGTTTTGGTTTAATCATAATTTTGGGTGATTCCTAATTACGTAGAAAACTGAGAAAACCTGGGCGAATCGAGAGTAATCCAAATAACGAGTGGGAGCGACATGACAGGACGTGTCACCGAGGCATCAAAGAATCAACGATAGAGAAGGCCATAATAGTCGAGAAATTTTATTTATTTTAATTTCCCGTATTTATATCTTTTCGTTGATTGTGTGTTTTTCGTTTTATTTTGCATGAACGAAAACCAAACCAAAGTTTTAAAAAGTAATGTGCAATTAACTAAGGTAGATTATTCGCATATTAAAACTTCAACGGTTTTATGGGTGCGAATATCCATAGTTAAGATATTGCATGTTAAAACGTAAAAATCCTCAAGTTTAAAAATCTAAGTGGGAGCGGGTTGGTTAATATCCCCATGGCCTCCATTACGGGTTCATTGATGATGTGCTTAAACTTGCGTGCTGGCTTAGACCTTCCTCCCTATCGGATGAGTTTTCAACCACGGATATCACGGGAATGAATTTCTAAAGGGATGACTATAGTGAGTTTAATTGGAGAAAGTTGCGACACCCTCGCCATCCGAGGCGCATTAGTATCCTAAGTAACAAACTTAGAAGTCACGTAATGGCATACACTTAGTGTACCATTTTTAGTATCCCTCCCATCGAGGTTACGCTATTTTCGGGTACGGCTAAAATTATCGACTATTAATTTCATTGATCATAAGATCATTGGTCAGATAATGAAATTAATGAACTTCGGTTCTTCTCGAACGAATGTGGGTTAGCGTAGACGTTCACCTATCGTGACATGCGTTAATCCCGGTGTGAGAGATGTCGGTAGAAGATTATATTTGTTTTTGAGGATTTTCAATATTTTTGAAAAGTATACTGAAACTTGAAATGTTTATTTTTTAGTTGATATGTCGTTCAACCCGCTAACTGTCATTCTGAACCAAAACAAACTCACCGGTCCAAACTATATTGACTGGAAACGTAACCTGGACATTGTCCTTACCGCTGAGGGTTACAAGTACGTGCTTACTGAGGAGTGTCACCCTAAGCCCAACGATGAAGCCACCCCTGAGCAGCGAGAGCCATATACGAAGTGGCAGAAGGCTGATGAGATGACCAGGTGCTACATCTTGGCTTCTATGTCAAGTGTATTGCAGCACCAGCATCAGCAGATGACCTCAACCTACGATATGATGCTCAACCTCAGGGAGATGTTTGGACATCAGGGCAGGGCAGCCAAGCAGTCAGCTATGAGAAAACTCATGAATGCTAAGATGGCTGAGGGCACTTCAGTGAGAGATCACGTACTGGACATGATTGGTTGCATCAATGAGATTGAGGTATTGGGAGGTGAGATTGATGGGGAAACCCAGGTCGATATCATTCTTCAGAGCTTGCCTCCCAGTTTTGAGCAGTTTAGATTGAACTATAATATGGGGAATATCTCATATTCACTTTCTGAGCTCATGACTGCATTGGTGTCTGCTGAGAGCCTATTCGCTGAGAAGAAGCAAGCCTTGGCTACTGTTGGTCCCTCAGGTTCCTCTGCTGGGCCCAAAGCCAGAAAGCAAAAGAGGAAGAGAGGCCAGAAAGCAGGAGCCAATCATGGACCCAAGGCGGGCATTGCCAAGAAACAGAAGCCGAAAGGCAAATATTTCAGGTGTGGCAAAGCAGGACATTGGAAGAAGGACTGCCCAAAGCCTCGAGGTATGTGTAAATTTTCCCTAGTCACTGAGACGTGTTTAGCGGTGATTCCCATAGATACTTGGTGTGTGGATTCAGGAGCCACTGATCATGTTTGTAATTCTTTGCAGGGGTTCCAAGTGACCCGGCTACTTAGAAAGGGAGAGTTGTAGGTCTACCTTGGGGATACTACCGGAGTTTCTGTTGCTGCAGTGGGAGTTTTTTGTCTTTATTTTTCAGACTCTACTTTATTATTGAGAAATTGTCTTTATGTACCCAGTTTTCGCAAGAACTTACTTTCAGTTTCTAAACTTGTTTTGGATGGTTATAAGTGTGTTTTTTCTGATAGATCTATATTTATTAGAAAAGGCCAGAAGCTTATATGTTCCAGTACATTGGTTGACAATTAAGACATACTCCCCAGCAATGCAAAACACAGAAACTAGTAATTCATCATCGAATCATAATAAGAGAAAAGAGTCTTCCCCTTTGAATCAGACTTATCTTTGGCACCTGAGACTAGGTCACATCAACCTTAGTAGGATTCAAAGGCTGGTCAAGAGTGGGTCTTTGGACTTACTAGATATTGACAGTTATTCGACCTGTGAGTCCTGCTTGGAGGGTAAAATGACCAAGAGGCCTTTCAAGGCAAAGGGGTATAGGGCTAAGGAGGTTTTAGAGCTGATTCATTCTGACGTGTGTGGGCCTATGTCAGTTCAGGCTAGAGGTGGTTATGAGTATTTCGTGACTTTCACGGATGATTACTCTAGATATGGATACATATACCTGATGTGCCACAAGTCTGAATGCTTTTGCAAGTTCAGAGAATTTAAGGCAGAGGTGGAGAACCATCTGGGTAAGAGTATCAAGGCCCTGCGATCTGATCGCGGTGGCGAATACCTCTCTAGTGAATTTAGATCCTATTTGTCAGAGAAGGGTATTCAGACCCAGTTGTCTGCACCTGCCATACCCCAGCAGAATGGTGTAGCAGAGAGGAGGAACAGGACTCTTATGGAGATGGTTAGATCGATGATGAGTTACAGTGAGTTGCCTACCTCATTTTGGGGTTATGCCTTGGAGACAACATGTTTTATCCTCAACCTTGTGCCATCTAAGTCTGTGCCTTCGACCCCATCAAAGTTGTGGAATGGGCGAAAGCCTAGTCTGAGACATCTCGGAATATGGGGTTGTCCAGCACATGTGCTCGAGGCAGATGCAGGCAAGTTAGAGGCGAGATCCAAAGATATGCTATTTATAGGCTACCCCAAAGGAACGAGAGGTGGTTTATTTTATAGTCCTCAGGATCAGAAGGTGGTGATCAACACCAATGCCAGATTTTTTGAGGAGGACTATATTTTAGATCACAAGTCAAGCAGCAAGGGAGTATTGGAAGAGCTTAGAAGTCAGTCTATTATTCCAGATGCACACGTACAGGAAGACACACCACATGAGACTGCACACACTATCACAGATGATGCTCTTGCACAGGCTGCGCCTCGTCGTAGTGGGAGGGTTGTGAGACAGCCCGAGAGGTACATGGGTTTGGGTGAGTCTTCTGACTTTATCCCTGGTGCTCATGAACCGGACCCAGTTAACTACAATGAGGCTCTCCAGGATAAAGATGCAGATTCTTGGCAGAGAGCGATGATTGCTAAGATGGGTTCTATGGACTCAAATCAAGTCTGGGAGCTGGTAGACCTTCCTGATGGGTTTAGGCCTATTGGGTGCAAATAGGTTTACAAGCGAAAGAGAGGATCTGACGAGAAGGTTGAGACCTTCAAGGCTAGGCTTATGGCGAAGGGGTACGCTCAGAAAGAAGGGATCGATTATGAGGAGACCTTTTCCCCAGTAGCTATGCTTAAGTTAATCCGGATTCTCTTGGCCATAGCTGCTCATATGGATTATGAGATTTGGCAGATGGACGTCAAGACAGCTTTCCTTAATGGAAGTCTTGAGGAGACCATCTTTATGCAGCAACCAGAGGGCTTCATTGTTAAGGGCCAAGAGCACAAGGTATGGAGGCTTAGGATGCCCATTTATGGACTTAAGCAAGCATCCAGATCTTGGAACATCCGTTTTGACGAGGTTATCCAGTCCTATGGATTCACTCAGTCTCCAGATGAGCAGTGTGTTTATCGCAGGCGTGATGGTGATATGGTGGTGTTCCTCGTACTTTACGTAGATGACATTCTTCTTATTGGCAACAGTAAGAAAGTGTTGTCAGACGTAAAGGCATGGTTGTCCAGGCAATTCGATATGAAGGATTTGGGAGAGGCTGGACATATCCTTGGGATTAAGATTATTCGACATCGTAGGAAACGTTCTCTGACTCTCTCTCAGGCATCCTACATAGACACGATTCTGGCCCGTTTTAACATGCAGAACTCCAAGAAGGGTTCACTACCTTTCAGGCATGGAGTGCATTTGTCTAAAGAGCAGTGTCCTAAGACTGCTGAGGAGATAGATGCCATGAAGGCGGTGCCCTATGCTTCTACAGTGGGTAGCCTCATGTATGCTATGTTGTGCACGGGCCTGATATTTGCTTTGCCGTTGGTATGGTTAGCAGATATCAGAGTAACCCTGGGAAGGCTCACTGGGAGGCAGTAAAATGCATTCTCAAGTACTTGCGCAGGACGAGAGATTATGTCCTAGTTTATAGAGTGCAGGAGCTTGTACCATTGGGTTACACAGATTCGGACTTTCAAGGTGATTTGGACAAGAGTAAGTCTACCTCTGGGTTTGTGTTTACTCTTGGAGGTGAAGCATAGTATGGAAGAGTGTCAAGCAGAAATCCGTGGCGGACTCTACCATAGAGGCCGAGTACATTGCCGTTTCAGAGGCAGCGAAAGAGGCTGTATGGCTCAGGAGCTTCCTGATGGACTTAGATGTGGTTCCTGAGTTGCCTAGGTCTATCACAGTTTATTGTGATAACAATGGTGTAGTTGCTAACTCAAGGGAACCATGAGCTCATAAGGCGAGTAAACACATAGAGCGCAAGTACCACCTGATACGAGAGATCATTAAGAGATGAGACGTGATCGTGGCCAAGATAGCTTCAGATGACAACCTTGCAGATCCTTTTACCAAGCCATTGACTCCAAAGGTCTTTGAGAGACATGTGGAGGGCATGGGAGTCAGATTCTTGAGAGAGCCATGTGAGTGAGCTTAAACGTGTTATGGAGATTTCATTATGACAGCAGTGTAATAGCGGGTTGGACAGTTTTTTGTACTTCTTAGCATAGCTTTGAGTATTAGTGGGAGATTGTTAGTTTTGAATACAGAAAAGCTATGGCTTGTATCAAAAACTAATATCCACAGTTGACATATCATTTTGTTTCAGTATAAATTTGTTCCTTTATATCATAAAACTAGATAACGGGGTGTGGACAGACATAGTAGATACCGTTATTGGTTAAAGTATTGATATATAAAAAGTATGCTCGTAACCGTGATAGTCTGAACATACTATCAGTATAGGTTATTGTGTGATTTGGAAATTAATTTATCTAAATTAGTTTAAATCACACGGATATGCCTGGGGTATATTGAGCACGACTAGTTTGGATAGAATTGACTTATACAGATCGGCGTAGTCAATTCAGTCCTAGTATTCGGTCTCTCAATCCTGAGATTGGGACGGGCGTGAGAGTTGGAGAACGTATACTTTGATTTGCCAAAGAGTGCGGTCGATTGAGGCCTATATCTCGGTAAGTTGGGTATGCGGTGTTTAGCTTCTTACGTGCCGTTGCTAGTCAGAGGAATCCACGTACCGGTTCACCGGGTTGATGGTGCTCCCGAGATGAGCTCATAAAGTCTATTATACTAAACCCAACCTGTGAACTTTATGTTCGGTATAATAAAAGGACGAGTGGTACTAATCTCGGAAACCAAGAAGTCGGTGAATTAATTTGTCAGTAAATTGATAAACCAACGAGCACTAGATCTTTAATGTGGGGAGATAGAATAAAATATAATGGCGCGATGTAAAGTCGTTATCGAGCGGTAGTTCCATAATTGGTCCGTTAGTGGTACGACCGATTATGCATTTGACTAATCGATAAGGTAAATTAATTAATCCAAAAGGTTTAATTAATATTTAATCGATAAAGTGAATTTAGAAATTAATTCTATTAGAATTAATTAATTCTAAGGTTTCGATTAAATTAAATTAACAAAGTGGGTTAAATAAATTAATTTAAATGGGTCGATTGGAGTTGATTAGTCGGGAAGACTTAGCGGTCAACGAAAGTCAAATTAAAAGGCCTAACTCGAGAGCCCATTAGGTCTCCTTAGAAGCTCTCTATAAATACCACTTGTTAGGCAAGTCAAGTCACAAGAAACTTGAGGTCCAAGAAAGGGCTAGAGTGAGAAAGTTTAGCTTAGAGAGAGAATTTCGTCTTCCTCATCAAAATTCATTCTCGAAGTCAGCTAAGATAACTTTCTCCTTCGGAAGACTCATCCTATACACTGCCCGGAATTTACTTAATCAGCCGCCGGTCGGATTTTTCAGGCAGACAACATCCAGCGCTGTTCGGACCTGCGCGACTTTGAGAAACCCGACGACTGCTATACAGTCCGGTGCCCTGAGCCGGCCTGTCTGCTTGTTGATCTTATAGGTTGAGTGATCCGTGTAGATTGGCTGTACAGATCGTGACTTGGTTGAGCAATTTCGGTGGACTGTTTTTCATTAAGGCCGGCGGTGGTGACTTGCGCAGCAAGGGTTTTCTTGAAAAAAAAATCTGGGCAGCAGTTTTTGTTTAAAAATTTCAGATTTTTGAGTTTTCTTCCGGAGCAAGTTTCTTGGGTTTCGTTATTTTGCCGTGGGTAACTCGGTAGACAATAGCCCACACTATTTCGGAGTTTGTATTGGAGTCATTCTTCGGATTTCTTGTGGTAATCGCAATCAAAGATTGGATTTTTCTTTAAGCAAGGGACTTCGCTACAAAAGGTAGAATCTTTAAATTCCGCTTTTATTAAGATTTAATTTTTTGTGTCCCGATTAATAAATTAAATAAGTATAAGCCTAGATCCGTTCATGGGTAAACTAATTTGAGCCTGAGCTTGGTCGAAAGCTTCCGATTCTGGAATGCATTGCACGAAAGTGAGGTTTTCGATTTAGCCCGGGCTTGTTCAGTTTTCCTTCACTAGATGCATGCGCACTGATCTTACAGGAAAAGATCGAAGAGGTCCATTGAGATGAGCTGACGTATAAAGCTCTTGGACCATGGTGATATTCACCCTTCTGTATGTAGGTGCCATCTTAGCAAGACCTTTCGCTCCAAGTAGTCCCAGAATAGACAGTCCTCTGCAATTAAAATCTGATCCACTCTGTGTTTGAGCTTCCATCGTGCTATGTTTTCATCAAATTCTTTCACCTTTTTCCTATATACCCCTGAGAATGTCATTGAATATGTGATTGTGCTATGTTACCTGCACACAAAAAATTCACTTACAATTAAATGAAAAATATTCTTTAGTCTAAGAATATTTTGACAAAAGTAAAATAAAAAAAATATAGCACACAATGTATTTACTCAAAACTATGTACAAACTTCCAAATTAATAAAAATCATTTATCCTTTATCAAGTGGTTTAGGTTCCTCTCCATCTGTTTGTGGTGTTTCCTTAAGGTATTCACTATCATATCTTGGAGATACATGACATTATCTTTCTGCCAAAAATTTTTATCCTCATACTTCCCATAATGTTTAACCCTGTGACCATTGACTTTAAATTCCTCTCCACTTTGTTCATTTTTGAAACACAACATTCCAAAAGGATATACTTTTGTAATTGTATAAGGACCCATCCACTTGGATTTCAACTTCCTAGGAAAAAGTTTCAATCTTGATTAAAAACTAACACCTTCTGACCCTCCTTAAATGTGCATAATGAATACCCTTTTCATGGATTTTTTTTTCTTTCCCTCTTTGTAAATCTCAGTGTTCTCATATGCATCCAGTCGCATTTCTTCAAGCTCTGTCAACTACATTACCTTGCGCTATCCAGCTGTGTCGTAAGACAGATTCACTGCTTTAAGTGCCCACCATGCCTTATGAGCAATTTCCACCGGTAGGTGACATTCCTTACCATACAGTAACTTAAAAGGCGATGTTCCACTGGGCATCTTGAATGCAGTACGATAGGCCCACAAAGCATCCTCCTAATGTTGTGCCCAATCCTTCCTATTTGGTTTAACAACTTTTTCCAAAATTTGTTTTATTTCCCTATTAGTCACCTCTACTTGCCCATTTGTTTGTGGATGATATGGCATTGACACCTTATGCACTACCCCATACTTAAGGAGCAAATTCTTCATGATCCCATTACAGAAGTGACTTTTTCCATCACTAACAATCACCTTAGGAGCTCCAAATCTTGCAACTATATTCCTTTTCAAAAACTTCTTCTCTGTCAGTACATCACTCTTCTTGTAAGGGATGACCTCCACCCATTTAGTTACATATTCGACTGCTACTAAGATATAGCTGTAACCCTCTGATGGCGGGAATGGGCCCATAAAATCCATCCGCTATACTTTAAACAAATCTACAGGCTGATTTTTTTGCTGCGGCATTTCATGCTTCCAAGTGATTCCCCCTACCCTCTGATATCTTTCACATGCGGCAGCATAATTTGTTGCATCTCTAAAAAGAGTGAGCCAGAAGAAACCTGATTGTATCAGTTTGCATGATGTTCGCTTTGATCCAAAATGTCCCCCATATGGTGAATCATGACAGCCTACCAAAATCTCTTTCTGTTCAGTTTCTGCCACACATATTCGGATTAACCCATCTTTGCATCTTTTAAACAAGTGTGGGTCCTCCTAATAGTAATTATGCACATCATGCAAACATTTCTTTTTCTGCGGGTAGGATAACTCTCCAGGGATAATTTTTGACACCACAAAATTGGAAAAATAATTGTACCATGGTAATGACACTGCTGACCATACGAACAATACTCTTTCATCAGGAAACTCTTCTTTAATTGTCTCCGTACTTTTCTGCCCAGTATCTGTGTGTTCAAACCAAAACAAATGATCTGCTGCTTGATTCTCAGCCCCTTTGCGATATTTAATTTCAATATCAAATTCTTGCAACAACAGTATCCATATAATCAATCTGGGCTTGGCATCCTAATTTTTTAAGAGATATTTGAGTGCCGCATGATCAGCGTGTACTATCACTTTAGCACCCATAAGATATGAACGAGATTTATCAAATCCAAAAACCATAGCCAGTAGTTCCCTCTCGATGGTAGTATAGTTTTTTTGTGCTCCATTCAGCAGTCTACTAGCATAATGAATAACATGCAATACACTATCTCTTCTTTGTCCCAATACCACTCCAATCGAGGTATCACTTGCATCACACATAAGTTCAAACAGTTTGCGCTAATTTGGAGCAACCACCATAGGAGCATATATCAATCTTCTTTTTAACTCTTCGAATGAATGCTTACATTCTTGGTTGAACCTGAATTCGACATCTTTTTCCAATAGTGAGCATAAAGGACGTGCAATATCTGAAAATCCTTAATGAATCTCCTATAAAACCCTGCTTGCCCCAAGAAACTCCTGATTCCCTTCACACGGCTGGGAAAAGGCAGCTTGTCTATTACCTCAACTTTTGCCTTGTCAACCTTTATTCCCTTCTTAGAGATTTTGTGCCCCAAAACAATTCCTTCAGTAACCATGAAATGACATTTTTCCTAATTCAAAACCAACTATTTATCTACACACCTATTTAAGACCAACTCTAAATGTGCTAAAAAGCAGCAAAAGAATCACCAAAAATAGAGAAGTCGTCCATAAAGACTTCCATAATGTTTCCATTTAGATCATCAAAAATAGCCATCATACAACGTTGGAATGTTGCTGGTGCATTGCATAACCCAAAAGGCACTCTCCTTAAAGCAAATGTTTATGATTTGCATGTAAAAGTTGTCTTCTCTTGATCTCCTGCTTGTATCACAATTTGGCTGTACCCAGAGTATCCATCCAAAAAATAGTAGTACTCATGTCCTGTAACACGGTCCAGCATTTGATCCATGAATGGTAAAGGAAAATAATCTTTGTGAGTGGCCTCATTTAATTTCCTATAATCAATGCATACTCTCTATGAGTTCACCACTCGAGTTGCGAGATGCTCATCCTTATCACTCATTACTACCGTGATTTCTCATTTCTTTGGTACATAATGAACCAAGCTCACCCAATTGCTTTTTTCGATAGGATAAATAATCTTTGCATCCAGCCATTTAATTACTTCCTTGTGAATCACCTTGTTCATTACAGGATTATACCTCCTCTGCTTCTGTCTAATTACCTTAGTTGATACATCCACATCGATTTTATGAGTGCAAATATCTGGAGAGATTCCCTCGATGTCAGCTAATGACCAACCCAATGCTGCCTTATTCTCCATCAAAACCTTGAGTAATCTCAATTCGTGTTCAACTGTCAGCTTTGCTGAGACTACAACAGGGAATGAATTTTGTTTCCCCAAGTATGCATACATCAAATGTGGTGGTAAAGGCTTGAGTTCTGGTATCTCTCTCCCCTTCTCTGTAGCGGGACACTCCACCTCATCAGTAATCCCATTCAAAATATAGCACCGAACTATATTTTCCAACTCGAGCATTTTTTTCAAATCCTCTGCGCCAAACTCAATCTTACTTGCATACATCCGACTCTGCTTCTCTAGCTTTACTGATTTTTCCTTATAAGCCAGCCTCAAAATCATCTTTTAAGTTGGGAGGTTAACCATTCTTCCTATTCAACTTGTTCCTGCAGTACAGTTATTTGTCCCAATTTTCTCATCATATTTCCCTTGAACTCCTGGAAATCAACTTTGTGCATTCTAGTTTCTTTTTAAAGTGCTGATTCCGGTTTGCATTTTCCAACATGACTAGAAGCTAACACATCTCTCTCATCGCTTCATGCACCTCATTCCTTATCTCACACATTCCGTAGGCAATTTCTGCAAATATTCCTATCCTCTGAGCTACCCTACTCTATCTCAGATTTTGTTTTAAACCATTCAAATGGCCAGCATTATATCTACTGAATACAGAACCAGTGAGCAATCTTGATTTTTTGGAATAGCATCCACTTAGAAACCTATCTCTATCAATGCTATAGTCTCATCAGATTCCCTTTTTTTGATTTCTCTTCATCACAAATTGATTCCTACACACTCAACAATCAAAATCAAACACGCAAAGGCTACCGTGCTCCCCGACAACGGCACCAAAAATGATGTGCTCAAATAACAACACTAAAATAAAACCCCTTTTTAGCACGCTTTAGGACCACAAATCCTATCGTGTAGTAGAGAAAGGTATCGAATCCACATGGAACACTGAACACTAGTGTATCAAATTAAATTGTAAACATGCAAAAGCTGGGAATGGAATGACTTTGGTTTGATCAAATAAAAACAAAAAAAATGCAGAAAAATAAATTGATGGGATTTTGGGATGGTGGTTTAACCTCCTTCACTTTTAGCTAGTATTTATCATACATCGGTTTCTTGATTTCTCTTCGGACCTTAGGCTTGTTTTACTGACAAGATTCAATCTCAGAGAGTACACAAAGGAAACCACCAACAAGATAATAAGTTTACTAAAAAGATTCAATCTCCAAATAGGAAACTGCCAACAAATTAATAATTACTAAGATTCAATCTCCAATGGTGTAATAAGAAACCACCAACAAATCGGAAAAACCAAAATCAACCACAGAAATAAATACACCAATATACAATAAACCAAAGGAATTCAAATACACTACACTTAGGGCATACATACAACAGAAATCAGCTGGCTCACCCTAGGTTAAGGCCTGTCACACCTAGAACAGCAAAAGCCCTTTGCCAAGCTGAAGAGGAGAACTACGAAGTGTTGGGAAGGATTAGGCCAAGTTTTCAAAAACACAGCTGAAAAAAGCCAAATTGATTAGTTTTAGTGTTAATTAAATCCTAGATTGAAAGCATTGAATGCTTACCCTCGTAGCGTAATCGGTTACCGCGTCTGGATTCTTGGTTGATGTTAGTCCAAACCTTCTGCTTCGATTACGTTGATCACAACCACGAGTTCTTATATTGAAGAACACTCTACTCTCAGGCACCGGGGTTCTCACAGAATAAGTGCTAGCCTGTCTACCGAGAGAGAAAAGTTTTTGGGAATTTTCTTTTAAGTTTTTTTGGTAAACTATTTTCTCAAAGAAAATCTGATATGAGTATTTGACTCAATATCCACGGGATATATAAGAGTCAGATACTCAGTCAGTTAAAATATTACTAATATTAATATTAATTTAATTAATATTAATATTATTTTTACTGACATAGGTTTTTAATAAAACCATGGATCAACCGATTGACCCATGGATCAGGCTCATGGGTCAAGAACCTCAATTTCAATTAGGTCCCTTGATTTATCAGCCTATCTCAATTGTTCCTGGGTACTTAATTAACTCTTAATTAATACCACAGAACTTCTCAATAATATGAAATTAAATTATTTAATTAAACACTATTTGTCTAAGTATAACAATTATACTTAGTGCAGGCAATTCTGTATCATCGAACCCTCTTATGTGCGATCCTGTAGGCCCATTCCAAATTGGAAATGGATAATTAAATCCAATTAATTAATCCATAAGTCATTAGTGGTCTCTAGCAAGACATAATGACTACCCAATTTAGAATGGAGGGTCGAATGGTGATTCAACACAACCTTCCGAGCATACTACGTACGGTCCTCTACTTTGATATCCCGTTTAGCATAAGGCATGGAACCATCATCCTTATTTAGCTAAATGTTTACTTGATTTCTCAGTGACACTGATTCTATTCGAGAAAATGATAACACTTATCATTTCTCGGGCATGGCCATGCACTTCTCAGTTCACTATCAAGTGGCCAAGATATCATCTTTCACTTAAGAGAGACTTGTAGTCCTATCACTTCACCTACATATCTTATCGTGACTCATAGTGTACCCAATCATACCCATATTTGGCAACCTGTTACGGTCCGTTAGGTTTATGTCAAAGCACACTACAAGTCACCTAAGACCATGTAGTGATTTCTGGTCTAAGGATCCTCGTACAAATACTACTCAAAAGAATCACTCATGATCTAATCAATCTATGGAGTGTTTCTTTTGCTGGATAAATTTCATGAATTCAAATATGCATAAGAATATTATATTCATGAAATTAACTCATATGATAAATCATCAATCAAAATGACAAATGTCTATATAGCCCTTAAAAGGGCACATAAAGCTGCTCAGATCAAGTGAAAATGCACTGATTCCACCTAGACTGAATAGATCTGGGATTAAACCCCCAGCTGATCGCCATCTCGAAAGAAAACCTTAGCTACCCGGTTATACAAAAGAGATGTCGGCTCAAATCAGAGAAAACAAAGCAAAAGTTGCCATCAGGACTTGTTCTTGTGCTATATATATTATTACAGCATTCTAGGGTTGCAAATAATTAAAATGAGTAGGGATACAATAGTCTTTTCAGCAACACATGCGCATCCAGGTTGACTAAATGAGTCCAGTAATGATCAGCTTGCTTATATTCATTATTTCAGCAATTTATGGCCCTATTTGTGGTGGAAAAGTGATAAAACTGAACCTGTGCCTGCATTTCCCACAAAACACATCATAAGCTTAAAAAGTACGCAAGAGTGATCAAAGTTCTATCTAAATGTAATGAATTAAAATGGGAAATGCTATAAAAATGTATGTAACTTAGGGTTACATCAGCACTGTCCCCAAAATTGAATGGGTAACTGAGCCTGAAATTTTAAAGCACGTGCAATATTCAAAATATAATGGTGTTTTCATTTTACCCTTCCATTTTGTTAGGGCATGCCAACACATGAGGTCTTATGCTAAATCCTTTGCTCAGCAAAATAAGAGCTCAAGCTCATGAATTCATATCCGTTGTCACTGTGAATGAATTTAACCTATTTTCCAAAATGATGTTGAATCATGGCAATAAATTGACAAAGACGAGCGGTGACTTCAGTTTTGTCACGAAGAAGATATAGCTAGGTGGCACGGGAATAATCATCAACTAGAGTAAAAAAATAATATGCACCAGAAATTGTTGGAGTCCTATATGGGCCCTACACATCACAATAGACCAAAGCAAATAATTCATAGGATTTATTAATACTAAGAGGAAAAGAATCCTGACACTGTTTGGCTCGAAGACAAGCATCACAACCCTTATTATCCAAAATTTCAAATTTACCAATAGAAAGTTGTTTTAAAATCTTAACAGGTGGATGCTCCATACGTCGGTGCCACACTTCAAAACCATCGTTATTTTGAACTCTAATGGATGCAACTGAAACTGGCCCACGAAAGAAATATAGACTCCCCACTTGTTCACCAACTCCAATAAGCGTTATCGAAGTGCGGTCCTGAGTGACACAAAATTGATTAGAAAATTGAGCAATTGCATTGGACTGATCCAATAATTAATATAATGAAATCAAGTTGCATTTAAGACTTGGAACATAAAGGACGTCATATAAGTCACCAAGGTGCTCAGCTGAACCATTCCTGCCTTATTTGCCAAAGAAACCATGCCACCAAAAAGTTGCACGGGAGGAGGAAGAATATTTTAAATATCCAAATAAAAATCAGTAGATCATATGATGGGTTTCCCTGCTATCAAACATCCAATAATTAATAAGAATATTACCAAAAAATTTTTTAGAGGCATCTGTTTTATTAAGGAAGGTCATTAGTTGCTCCTATTGTGCTGGACTGAAACCCGAAGATGTTGTAGAATTTTCACCTAAAAAATTGAGATTTGAATTTCCAAAATCAGGCTGAGTGGGAAAAGCATTAAATGCACTTAAATGTGCATTAAATGCACCTGGAACAGTGGCCCCACGCGCTCCTCGCCCAGTAGCACAACCCGCTAGGCCGTTTTCATGTCCAGTGCTTGTGAGACTTTGCGGCGTCAATCTGGCACCAAATCCACCAGTTTCTTGCACTGGATATATTCCTCCTTGATGTGTGACTGCCCTGGGACCAAATCTGGTCCTGATCTGTCTGAAGCTGAGCCCGCTAGAACCTACAAGTCCAGCGACACCACCATTATTTCTAGCGACTCCACGAGGTCTATTACCCATCACTCTGGATATTCAATCACTTCAAAGCAAGCGGAAGAATCATGTCCTCCTAGACTAAAATCGAACAAGACAAATTCCTACCTCTTCCCGAAATTTGAGGTCTGCCGGCGACGGCGATGGCAGTAGTTGCAAAGGCCATGACTGCACTTCCTTCTTGGGTTCTTGCAACAGTGCGAACCCTTTCTTCTTGAACCATGAAAGAATACACCCAATTTAACGCAGCCATAGGATCAGTGGATAGAACATTGGAACGAATAGTGCCATACAAGTTCACATCTAATCCCATGAGAAATTAATGAATTTTCTCATCCTCTCTTCTTTTCTCCAAAACCTGTTTGATACCACAAGCACGCGTTGCACAAGTTTCACAATTCGACATATGTTCATAACTGTATCACTCACCCCACAGTTTCTTCAACTTACCGTAATATGCTGCAATACTTAGACCTACTTGTTTGCGATTCACTAGTTCACATTTCAATTGATGAATTTGAGAGTCATTGACAATAGAAAATCATTCTCTGATGCCATCCCACAACTGTTTGGCTGTCACGATTTCAATGTGCGTGATAGACGACCACATCGAAGGTTCCATCGTATTCATTATCCACGAACAAATAAGAGACTGAATAGTTTGCCAATCCTCCAAATCTCCTGAATCCTTCAACAGCCGGGTGATTGTGCTGTCGACGAAACCAAATTTCTTTCTGGCATGAAGAGCCATTTGCAAAGAAGTTGACCACTCAGCATAATTTTCTTCCTTGAGTAGAACCTAACTGATCAAACTGCCAATATTGTCGTTGGCAGTGAGATCGTATGGAGAAATAGTCTTTTGTTTTGCTGTTTCTTCATCATTCTTACTAGAAACTTCACCTTGTTTGGTTATGATCAACAGAGGATTGTTGGCTCTGATACCATGAACAAATCACACAAATGGAAGAGAATATTTTCTGTATATTCGTCTTGTCTGTATTGAGGCTAAGTAGCCTGATTTATAATACAAGGCATATTTACAAAAATGGTAAACTATCAACTAATTAGACTAATATCAATCTATGTACCGTATCAATTTATTATAATTACAACATAATCAACATAATTATACTCCAACATCTTCGTTGAACTAAATTAAGAGTTAAACAACTTGTAACGTAAAGAGAGAAACTAATTATGAAAACTTCAAATCAAAAAATTTTCAATCGATTAATTCTAACCTCAATGATGAATAATACACGATGGGATGCCTATTTATAGGCTAATGGATCCTCAATTCCTATTCTAATTATGATTAAAAAGAATCATCTAATACCAGTGAGAAAATCATTGAAAAAATAAAAACCTATTACAACTAGGATGACTACATGGAATTTTGGCCAACTCTAGTAGTGTGAACAAAAAAATAAAATCCTGTTATAAGAAGGAAAAACTCAACTTATCTTATTAAAAATAAAATAAGTTTACAAAACCTTTTCAAACTAGAAAAGTAAAAACAAACAAATCTTAATGAAAAAGGGATTTGGTATTATGATTTCGATTAACTTCAAACTTGATGGGAGGGTGTCGACTGTCTTCACTTTATCTAATTTCAAGTTCATCTTCTTAGTCCAATTATGAGCTGAAAACATCTTAAAGTTTTTTACTTTTTTTTTTTTTTTTGTGTCATATGACAACTATATGATTAAAGGATCCATTTATAAGTATTTAGATATTTAGCCGGGCTCATGTGAGGGAAGTTGCACCTTTTGTGGAAGGGACTTACTATTTGTATAACAAAAAATTGGGCAAGATTACAATTATATCCTTTGAACCAAAATCTTTCAAAACCCACTTGAACCAAAATCCTTCACAAATCTTGAAAACAAGTTCAACTCTCCAATCCAAATAAATCTTTCACTACACAAACGTTTGGGCAATCTTATTCTTCAATAATAGATCGACATTCATCAAGAAATGGTAAGTTTTCTACCCGTTTTGTCTATTTTTTTACTGTCCGAATTTAAAACTCTATGGATTAGCGTTAGAGTTTGCATATAACGCAAATTGGTAGCATTTTGTCCATGGCTCCATCGTTAATGTGTCACGTTTTTTATATATTGCATATGAAAACTGTATCATTTTTGATATATTGCATATGAAAAGTGTAGCATTTTTTATGTATTAAATGTGAAAATTGTTTCATTTTTTATATATTGCATATGAAATATGTGGCATTTTTATATATTTCATATGAAATGTGTAGCGTTTTTTGACATGACACATATGAAATGTGTGGCATTTTAGATATGATGCATATGAAATGTGTAGTATTTTTGATATATTGAATGTGAAAATTGTTGCATTTTTTATAATCTGAATGTGTAAGTTATAGCGTTTTTAATATGATGAATTTGTAATTTGAATATACAGGAAGAAGAAGAAGAGGAGATGACTATGCATGATCATCACGAGGAGGCTGAGGATGATGAGGATGACGAGGGGGTGAGGAACAAGATATTGGAGCAGATTTGAGTGGAAATTTTAACTTTGATAGAGATTTTGCAAGTGTCAAATAGGTATTTGACTTTTGCTATCTCATAGCTAATAGGCTCTGTTGGAGTTGAATACATAAGCTATACTTGTATTGTACTTTTTCCGAGTAATATATCGATTTATGTTTTGGTTATATCTTGTTGTGCATGATATGTCCATTTGTATTATGTAAGTAGATGATGAGGTGTCTCGTGTGACACATTAGATCTCATCATTGGTTGAAAGACATAATATATAAATGATGTTAGTAACCGAGACAGCTTTGGACAAACTGTCGGTTTAGGTTATTATGTGATTCGGATAATTGGTTTGTCTAAACTAATTGAATCATATAGATATGCCCGGGGCGTATTGAAGTTGACCATTAAGAATGATTTGCCTTGTACTGATTTAATAGACAAATTATTCTTGGTATTCTATCTCTTAATCCCTAGACTCGAGCGGGCATGAGGATTAGACATAGTGTACTTTGATCTGCCAAAGAGTGAGGTCAATTGTGGCCAATAGTCTCGGTAGGTTGGGTGCGCGTGTTTAGTTACTTGGTGTGTTGCTGCTTGTCAAAAGGAAACCATGTACCGGTGCATCCGGGGTGATGGTGCTCCCGAGATGAGCTCGTAAAGTTTATTATACTAAACCCGGCTGTTGGACTTATGTCCGGTATAGTAAAAAGGTCGAGTGGTACTAGTCTCAAAATTAAAGAGGTTAATTAATTAATTTATCAGTAAATTAATATGTTAACGAGCACTATATCTTTGATGTGGGGAGATTATGAATATAATTTAATTAAGTTGTCCCGGAAGCAATTCTGGTGTAGGATGGTAGTGCCATAATTAATCCGATAGTGGTACGATTAATTATGTATTGGGTTGTTGACAAAGGTAGATTTAATTAATTAAGTAATTAATTAATCCTTGTGTCAGTTGGTTGTGAATCATACTAGGAACTGGTTTGGGATAAGTGAATCCCTGTATCAGTTGGTTTTGAATCATCCCAGGAACTGGATTGGGATAAGTGAATTCCTGTGACAGTTGGATGTGTATCAGTCCAGGAACAGGATTGAAGGAAAATAGAAACCCAGTAGGAAGACCAATCCTAAACCAATTGGGGTCTCTCTTGTAACTCTATATATAGACAAGGGATTTGCTATTCAAGACACACAATTCCATAGATCCATAATTCAAGAATCTAGAGAGAGAAAATCATAGAGAGAGAAAAATTTCTCTCTCTAAGTCAGATTTTTGGGCATTATTTGCGGCTGGTTTTCTTCCTCCCTTGGCTGAATTTTTGGCCTATTTTATACCAGTTGCGGACAGCTTTCTCTCTCTCCGAGCGGTGCATTTACAGTACGTGCCAGGTGTAGCGGTGCTAGAATTTTCTAGCAGGTGGATTATGGTGATTAGCTGATCAATTGATTTCTAGTTCGTTGCCCACACAACGTGAAGTCAAAGTATTGAGGCATACAAGAGAATCACCTGAGTGCACGCTTCAAAGGTACTTTTCTAAGATTCTGCTTTTAATTAGAAATTTTTGTTGCGTGGTAAATCAAATAAGTGCGACCCAGATCCTGTGACAATCAAGTTTGTGCTTTCTAAGCAAGGTAGAAATGGCTCAACGTATTACTTCAGGTGCGATCGATGGAAAAATCCATTGAAGGAGTCTCTCCCACCATACGGATGAATACAAAAAGGTGCGGATGTAAATGCCCCTTCAAGTTAACTGTTAAGAAGGTTTTTGCTAAGCGTTACCATGTGCTTGTGACGCCCGGGAAAATGTCCATGCACAATCATCCTGGTACGAATAGCTCACGTTATTGCTTTTTATATTAATTTTATTGATATTTATCCTTTATGTTTATTACTGTTATTAAATTTTGCAGGTATAGTGCATCCATATGCGCACCGACAGCTGAGCCATTTTACTAAAGATTCAAAGGCTGAGACTGAATGCATGCTTTCTTTCAATGTTAGGCCAAAAAGTGTTTGGGAGCTATTAATCAACAGTTTCCCAAAGATAACGTAGACATCAGGAAGGTTTACAATCTGAAAGAAGAAATGAAGAAAGCTGGGTTGCAAGGTATGAATATCGGGCAGCAATTTTTGTATTTGGCTCATGAGAAGAAGTATTTTGTTAAGATTGTCACGGATGAGGCCACTAATGCGATCACACATGCATTCTTTGCTCATCCTAGGTCAATTCAGCTGTTCAACAGATGGTATTGGGTGGTCGTGGTTGATTCAACATACAAAATTAACAAGTACAAAATGCCCGTCATTGAGATGATTGGTATGACTCCTACCAATAAGAATTTCAATGTTGCATTTTCCATTGTGAAAAATGAGACAAAAGAAACTTATAATTGGGTAATGGAGAACTTAAGGGACTTGTTGCCCAGTAATTTGGCACCAAGTTCTGTTGTCTCAGATAGAGAGTTTGGTCTGTTGCAGCCTATTAAAGATCATTTTCCATCTTGCTAGCACTTGTTATGTCGGTGGCATATTGAGCGTGATGTTGCGATTTGGTTGGAAACAGATGTTGGGAGAAGGAATTTAGACATGGCTAGTGATATCTACACCAATTGGTGGAAGAAAATTATTATGGCACCAACAGTTGAAGAGTATAACCTCCTATTATTGCAATTCAAGGTTAAATACTCTATGATAGAGCCTGCAGCTGTTGAATATTTGGAGGACACTTGGTTCATTCACAAGGAGAAATTCAACACTTTGGGAATACTACAACTAATAGGGTTGAGGCTTCTCATGCTGCAATGAAAGATTGACTGCATTCTTCCACCAATTCTCTTGACACGTTGTTCATGAAGATCGACTCCCATCTCACACATCTGTTCCCTCACATCGGGTAACTTTAATCATTCTATTTGATTATGTATTTTATTTCACTATTTTAATATTTTATGTTTATTGATTTTTTTACTTCTATGTGAAAAAATAACAGTGGTTCGCTCAAGTCTTTTACTGTCACGACACAACCAGCATGATGGGATTTCCATACTATTACTTGAACAAGTACGTGTCACACCATTGTCTGAAGTTGGTCAGAAAACAAGTTGAAAAGAATGATAGGTTAGCTGGCGACGTGCGCGATAAGTGTGTATGCGTGTGCAAGGTGACACTTGGGATTCCGTGTGCATGTAATATATACAAAGCACAAGAATTGACCGACTATCAGTTGCTCCCATTTGTACATGAGTTCTGGCAGAGATTGACCATTGTACCATCTCAAAGGAATTCCAATACCTTGAATGAGGACATCAGGTACTTTTTACTTATGTAAGTCAATAATACAAAATATATTTCATGTATACTATTTTTTTATAAATTGTTTTGATTTAATATATTTGATTTTTAAGGTTTTTCAATGAGAAAGTCATTCCTACAGTCAATACCAGTCCTTCCTTCTTGGCTCATTTGCTTAATGTGACGTATGTAGACGAGATGCACCCAGATAGGTCTAGTGCTGCAGAGACGGATGTTGAGGGGCCCCATAGGGAGCGGCCACCGAAAAGATTAACCGTTCAGTGATGCATGAATGGAGTGGACGAGAGAGAGCAACACGTCCCCCACGTGGTAGGGGTCGTTCAAATTCAGCCAGCCGCTCAACTAGGTGCACATCCAACCCCTCACAAATGGGCGCACATCCAACAACTCGTTGGGCTCATCTATAGATTCTCCTTAAAGTGAAGGTAAGCATTTTTATTATTGCCGTTTCATCATACTTTTGTTATTATTGCTATTTTTATCAGTTACGTTTATTACTATTTATTTCAATATTCAGGATTTGGAACAGATGTTCCCAGTGTGCCACTGTTTTTTCGAGATTACTGTACTGGTTGGTCGGACGTCATTGGTGAAGGCCATTGTGGTTTTCGAGTCATTGCTAGCTATCTTTTAGGAGGCCAGCAATATTGGAAATTATCTAGCATAGCGCTTGCTGGAGAGATTGGTCGGGATCCACAGAGGTACCTTGGTTTGTTTGAGGCTTTGGAGGCAATGCCTGCGGATGGTGATTGTACGAGGGTGGTGCTCAGGCGATTACGTTTTCAAGGTAGAAGTTGCAGTAGAGCCTATTGGATGGTCACACCCACCGACTTGTATCCTCTCGCCACGCATGCTAATGCCGTGGTAATCCATCTCAACCGTGCTCAACCTTTAGCGAATTATACTGTATTACCTTTTGATTCGGGAGAGGGCGTGACACGACTTGAAAGGCAGATAGCGATTGCTCACGTGGAAGGTAATCATTATGTACGTGTAGATGTGGTTGATGATCGCCCTCTCCCACCATTGCACACTGTTTGGCGAGATCACTGCAATGAAGACACCGTAGAATGATGGTCCAACAATTTGAGGATGAGGTTTTGACTATGGGGTTAATCGTCGTGATGCATAGTAATTTGAGTTTTATATGACATTTTTATGATTGATATTACATTAACCCTTAATGTAATTTGACTTTTGTTTGAAGTTGTGCACTAATTGATGTTGTAGTTTTGTAGTAGCATTGGCGATATAGTACATATTTCACTCCACATATGCATAGCACATAAAATAAAATATAATCTAAAGATATAAAAAAAAAGTACAATCCGCGCGATCAAAAAAGTACATAAAGTACAATCCACATAAAAAAAAAAGGTCCATAAAGCACATGCTCTATGTATGTAAAGTACAAATGAGACACTCAATCCGTGCGATCAAACCTCTGCTCTAACTGTGCAGACCGCTCCGAATACTCAGCATACAGGTCGGGTGCTCGCTCCCTCAACTGATCCAACAACTGGCACTAAATCCGCAGCAAATCACCAACCCACTAAAAAAATAAAAATAATAACATGAAAACTTACTTTTTGAAATTATAATAAACAATTTTTAAAATTTGTAATAAATACTTACATATTCCGAAGCAGACCGTCATGGTATAACTGGAGCTGCCTGTTCCTGAGGGGCGCCTAATACTTAAGGATGTGAGTGCTCTCTAAACCAATCGGAGTAGTCATCCACGCACGCACTATAACTGACGACATGACCGGCCTGTAGCCGGTTCAAAAAAAAATAATGGACCAGTCGGCGGGTACGCGACCCAATCTATCTCCGCATATGAGCATGGGTGATGCACCACATACCCCGTCCCAAAGTACCCCCTATAAGTACCCTCAGTGGCCGGAATGAATAGTCTCGGGATCCACTGAATGTAGCCAAGCTGGCGTGCACACCTGTCTGGCATATATGGCTCGATATCATCTCTGTACGAAGTCTGCGTGACTGCATCGCGACCATATGGCATCCATACAACCTATAAACATGATTTACAATTGCAGTAAAAAATTAATTTCATACGATTATCAATAACATATACAAATAAAATTTATTTATAAGAACATTTAGTTACATCATCCAGAGTCAAGGCATCAAGTGCCTCTCGGAACGTGACCAACCGATTCTCTTTATTGCAGGGGGCATCGACGGTCCACCTACTAGCTTGGGACCGATCGGGGTGCGCTAGCAAAGGCATCCCGCAAAGTTCTATGTGCCATGCTTACTGACAGCACCTAAATGTCTGTATAGGTACGCCAGCGTCGCCGTACCCCATGCATGCTACCCCACATGTGGCATGCCACCTCTAATCTCCAAGACAGGCCCTGGCATAAACTTATTAGAACTCTTGTCTATAAACAGACAAGTACCAATAGTAGTCCACAAAAACACAGTCACATCTGAATTGGGCCGCGGTCTCCCCCTACATGTCTCTATCACCCTCTCTGTCGAAAACGCCCCATTATCGTATAACTCCTTCTTGATGTGCTGATCCAGAGGTATCTTGAGCAAATCTCTGCGGAAGCCAGGAAACGGTAGCAGTATCTGTTAGCTCAGTGATCAACCGACCCTCTACCGGGATGTGCAATATCTCCCACACGTCGTGGAGCAAGATGGTCATCTCGCCGAATGGTAAATGGAACAAATTGGTGTCCGGCTTCCACCTCTATAGAAATGCACAAATCAGAGGGCCGTCTATGTGTCTAAACTAAATGCTAGGAATGTATCACAGCCCTGTCTGACTTAGTATCGCTGTCCCAATGGGTGACATAGCTCGCACACACCTAACCAACAAATCATACATGCTACTCCTATTATGGCACCTAATAAGGGGTCTAGTAGGCTCCTCCCCGTACCTCGGTATGACGTGGCCTAAGAAACTAGGAATAACATGCGCATCTATAGGGCCACTGACAACAGGATCGCTGACCAACCAACTCTTGCGCTTTTTAAGATTTACTAAATTTAACAAATATAATAATTAAATAAATAAACTAATTAACTGAATAAACAAATCAATCATAAATTAACTAATGAAATAACTAAACAAATAAATTATAAAGTAACTAACTAAATAAATAAATAAATTATAAATTAACAAATGAAATAACTAAACAAATAAATCATAAATTAACTAATTAAATAATTTACAAATAATTCATAAATGAACTAATTAAATAAGTTAACAAATAATTCATAAAAGAACTAATTAAATAAGTTAACAAAGAAATAAACAAATAATTCATAAAATAACTAATTAAATAACTAAAAAAATAATTCAATCAAATAATTAAATTAATTAAATAACGAAATAACTAATTAAACAAATAAATTAAATTAACAAAAAAATAACTTTATTTATCGTATTAGAGCGTGTACTTACAGAAGGATCGATATCCTCAAACTGTCTATCGCCGGGTTCCTATACCGGACGTTCCTCTCGGCGTGAGGATGATTAGGGTCACCCCTATAAATATCATCATCCCCCTGATGATGTTGTGCATCCCCTGATACAGTTGTCCTTCCCCCGGATGTTGCTCGTCCTCCTCCCGAGAATCCTCATCAGTAGTATCATCACCCTGGTCATCCCTCGAATGGAACAATGACTCGCCTGTCCCACGTCCTTCACCTCGACCTCGACCTCCAACTCCAACTCCACCTCCACCTCTCCCTCCACCTCGGGGTCTCCTTGATGGCACTTTCTGCCTCCTGGCAGAAGCTGTAGGACGTTGTCTATCCTCATTGGGGGCGGGACGTGGTTTTAACTTACCGCCACCCTGAAAAACATTTATATCACACATATTTATATACAAAAATTTATTTTAAATTCAAACTTAAAATAATGTTGAATATGTGCCAATACACATAAAACGCGACATATTAGTGTTTGACTGAAAGTCTAATGCTTCAGAATAACGTTTGACTATCAGTCAAACGTTAAACCGAAGCATTTGACTATCAGTCAAACGCATATATGAAATGTTTGACTGAGTCAAATGTTATACCGAAATGTTTGATTGAAAGTCAAATGTTAGAGCTAAGTGTTTGACTTTCAGTCACACTAACAGGTCACGTTTGACTATAGTCAAACGTTTGTATCAGCGTTTGACTGATTTTTAAACGCTAAACGATTACGTTTGACTATCAGTCAAACGCTAATCAGTAACGTTTGCCTAGTGGCCAAACGTGACCTTTCAACGAACTAACACAAAACGCCGATCGACAGCTTTTTGGCATCACCATAATGCGACCGATCGACGTTTAGATATAACACCAACACTACACTTTAGCGTTTTGGTTTCGTCGAAACGTAATGAATTTACATTTGACCGAACCCAAATCGCTCTAAAATAGTGTTTGACCTGAACAAAAACTACACCAAACAGTGTTTTCTAACCTACCCATCGTAAAACTACAACGTTTGAGAACCATAACATCACAAAATCATGGCGTTTCTAACCGACAGAAATTAAATTAACTAAAAATACAAAAGTTGAAGGTATTTTTACCCGGCTAATCATTGGACCTTTGCCCGCCGTGACCTTGCAAAGATTCACCTCTTCCCTCGTCCATTTCGCGAATTTCGACCGGATTTTTGAAAAAATTTCGTGTTTTAGCTTTTTTAGGGTTCTTGCGTTTGTTTTGGCCAAAATGTGCGGCGTTTGGGTTGTTTCTTGTTTTTTTAAACCGCAACATCCGCAACGCTGTACTTTGGCGAGCGAGCTACTGTTTAGCGTTTTCTGATTCTGCTCTCGCTACGTTTTAGCGAGTCAGATATGTTCATCTTTTAGCGATCATGTCTTTCTCTAACGGCCCACGGTTGTAGTTTACAGTTTAGCGTTTTTGTCGATTTTATACATTTTTTAATAGCATTTTTTTCCTTTTTATTCGAAATTCAAAGTGTTTAAGGTCGTTTCTTACACAAAAGTCACTTTTTTTTTTTTTTTTTTCAAAAGTTAGTTTGCATATTTTTTGTTATACAAATAATAATTTTGTTCAGTTTATGGAAGGAAGCTACGCATGTTGATGTCCTTCTGATGCCCTCTGAGGGCTGGCACAAAAAAACTTGCCAATTTACAATCCCACAACAGAAGCTGCAGAGAAAGAGGAGCATTTGGGTTATACAGTGTGAAGATATTACGCAGCCACAAATCTGATGGCATCAGAGCCATTGGAAGTCTACACCTCAAGCAAGAGGAACCATTCAGATGTAGGGCGGCCTGGAGGAAGTTTAGAAAAAATCGAATGGCTTGTGTTTGGAAAGCAACCATAACGTCCCTCCCAACTGCAACAGACTAGACGAAGAGGTGTGCTGATCCTGCAAATTTGTGGGAGGTGTTTCAAAGAGGTAGAATCCATACAATACATACTTGTTGAGTGCGAAGGTGAAGGTGTGGAGAAGCTCATCTTTGGTTCTTAAACTCTAGTCATTCGGTTGGAGGAGCGGTTAATGGCTGTACCTGAACAATTCTGAATTCAACTCCCTTTCGCCCCAACTAAACGTTGAGAATCAGCCGAGAAAAGGGCCAAGGGATTATAAGTACTGCAGCACCAGAAAAAGGCAACAAAAACACGATTGTAGGAGATTGTTATTACAGAACTGGAGTTGCCAGTTCCACATTTGCTAAATCCTCAAAATTGCTAAAATCTCTTTTGTTGACTTTGTAATTTATTTCACAACGAAATGGTAAACATCGTACCCTCTCTCAAACGATTACTATATATTGAATGAAAAATATCACCCACTTCCAAGCCAAGTGAACAAATCCTCCCCTCACACGCTATTGACAATGGAAGGTAAAACCTACAGCCTACGGGTATAAGAGCAATGCTTTCCCTATACAAATTCATCAGCAATACTACTCGCTCTCTGTGGCACGCGATATCCAGATTTCAACTTAGGTAAATCTAATAGACTTTCTTAAAACATCCTATTGATGAGATCATAATCATTAAAAAGTATGACATACTTCGAAGAAACAAGAGTAAGATATGCCTGCCTGGCCACCATGGCTGCAAGGACATAATCTGTTAACTTATTTATAAACTAAAGATCACAGGCAATCAGATGTGCCCTGTCACGGGAAGAAAACAAACTGAGTTACTTCCACTTCTTGAACTTTCCTCCTCCAAACATACCATGCTTCTTATGTTTCCCAAATTTTCCATGCATCCCATACATTCCGTGCTTACCATGCTTGCCGTGTTTAAATTTCCCATGCCCATGGAGACCACCACCATGCGCGTAACCACCATGTGCGTAACCACCATGCCCCATATGAGCACCATGTGCCAAATGAGAAGCGCCATAAGCAGCTGCTGCAGCTGCTGCACCTCCAGCTAGCATTGCTCCGACGCCAGACCCATGTCCTGAAAGTCAACAGAGTTTGTATGGTTTGTTTACTTATTCAAATGTTTCTCAAGAGAAACTTGCATCTCGTATAAGGACATATTGAAACTAACACCCAAACCCACACCCTCATGTCTCACCAATCTCCCTCTAAATATCATTAACAATAAATCAAACTTTGGCCAAACACTTCCCACACTGTAGACAGTAGTAAGAAGTGCCAGAACCATTAGTTTATAGAACAATTATCATCGCAGAGCTTAATAACCAGTATTTCTGAAATAATCCTCTTCCCCTGGCAAAGTTATTCAAACACCCACAGACACTCTGCAAGGGATAAATAAGGAAGAATGTACAGTAACTACATATTAGGAACACATTCAGCCCCTTTTTTTAGAAAATAACCAATAAATTGATTATTGAGCATTCCTTGGATCAGTAAAAAAATTCTCAGTCTCAATCCATGAGCATGGTGGTAGGAAGGTTAGTTCAACCATTCCCACCTAGTGAAGGTCAGCTGGCCCTATGAATAAAGATCCTAAGGACTCAACAGCAAATGGGAGAGAGAAAACAAGAATACTCACTAAGCAAGTTAGATTGACCAACTATAACTGTGAAAGAATTCATCTCAAGCTATGAATGACAAAGAATCAGATCTATTTAACAGATCGAAAGGGAACAAAGGGTCTCCAATCAACATACTCTATACAGCATCAAAGTTAAGGGATCAACAATGACTCTTCACTTCAATAGCCTAACAAGAAATTTCAAACAAAAGATTTTCCAGGGACAGCGATGGGAAAGGTATCTGTCTAAAGCATTTATCTCATTAGCAGTCGTACCTGAGTGATGTGGGGCAGATGGACCAGGATAACCTGCAGGAGGGTACCCTTGAGGAGGATATCCAGATGGTGGGTATCCCTGAGGAGGATATCCAGATGGTGGATACCCGTGAGATGGAGGATAACCTCCGGCCGGAGGATAACCTCCACCTGGAGGATAAGCACCAGGTGGAGGAGGATACTGTCCAGGAGGGTATTGTCCTCCAGGATAATGTCCATGAGAAAACAGGCCCTTTTCATGCTCATCATGCTTGTCTTTTCCACCTCCCATTTTCTTCAACGTTCAAAATCTACCACCTACATAACAGTACACAGCATACTTGTCAGACTGCAAAATTTGTAGTCAAACATAAGAAAAGAATATGTCCTGCAGCATGCAAGAAGAATCACAGAACATTACAGTGGCTTGCTCAAACAGAAAAACGTATGCTTAGAAACCAAACATTTAACTCACCAAATGCACAGCATCACTCACATCACATTATTAATTCGCACCACATATTAGCCGTTCACAAGCAGAAATAGTACTAGATATCACTTAACATTAAGAAAAGCTTTTCAGAGCAAGTTTCCTGTTGATGGAAATATCTCAAACATAGCTTTTCTAAACAGCTTGTCATTTTCTGACAAGAAATAAGGAGATAACATCAACGAAAGCAACTGTGAAGCAGCAGCAGCAAAAAGTAGCAAATTCTTGACATAAAAAATTAACAAAAGGCAAATCAAACTTGCCATGCTGTCATTGACCTTAGCATATGGCTATCTATCTTAGGAGTAGCAACACAAAAACCCTTTTCACTATCAAATGTCGATTTGCTGATTGCGAGAAGCAATAGCAAAACCCTCGTCATCAGCACCTTGAAGCTACTTAACTTTAGTTACACTTGAATGTGCAGGGAAAAATCGTTTTCTGAGATTCACAAGAAATGCTTATTGTCATCTATAACGGTGAAAATCATGGTTAGGCAGCACCAAAAGAGATTATGAACAAGAAGGTTTGATCAAACACGAGGAGAAGCACACACAAGCAATTATTAAATTAAATCTCCACACGAAAATTAACCCTTAGATAACCATACCACCGTCCACCACTACAATTTCTTTTTATAATCAATAACCAACAAGATCCACCACAACCCAGCAATTAAAAAACTAGATTCCCCAGTAGCATAACAAATAAAAAAAATAACTTCAACTCGCGATCAGTGACAAAAAAAAAACTCCCTTATCTCATCCACTACCTGCCCACTGCCGCTCCCACCGCCCACCCCAAATCTCCCAACCAAATTAGAAATCGACAAGCCCCTAAACCCCCTCTTCCCGTGTCCTCGTACCACTGAATTACAAGTAGAGATGGGCAGCTAATCCTATAAAATGTCCCTGAATGAGAACACAGCCCACAATCACACGAATTAACAGCTCCGCCATCCCCTCTAGAGCACCACTCGTCATCTCAATGGCATAAAAGATGAGGGAAGTGAAATCACCACAAAAGCTCACAAGATAAAATAAACGGCCAAAAACAACAACAGATCAAACCGGCAAATAAGAATAATATTCTCGAGATTCGAAAGCACAAAAACAAAGGACAAACTTCGCATCAACCATCCACCAAATACCATACCCATCAAATTTACATACGATCATAAAGGCATATGGAGCAAAAACAACAACAATTAAACCACGTATTCGAAATTTAAAAACATAAAATTGCAAACGAACTCAACAATATCAACCCCCACGTCCACTTCCACTTCTATCCAACTATCATCGGGGGGAAGCAGGGAGGAGAGAACTTACAGCAATTGTTAATGATGTAAAGCTCGCGGGTTTGATTGTTTCGATCGGAATGTGTTTGGATAAATAAAGGAAGAAAAAAGTGGCCCAAAATTTGGAAAGATGAGATTTTTTTCGTTTTTACGTTTATGGTATTGAACTTCAGAGGATACGGGAGGATGGACGAGACAGAGATATTGTAGGACTCTCAAATAAGTATAATCCGATTCCACGCGTTCCTTAGACGCGTAAACGACGTGTGTAAGACCATACTTTTCACTTGCTCCATTAATTCATCGGGGATCGGCACGCGTACCAGTTTTCTTTTGGCACGTGTAAGAATTTTCTTCTGTTCAACACTTTCCTTGTTTTTTGGTTTTGTTTTTGTAAAATCCAACTTTTAATTTACCAAGTTTATTTTTTTTTTTTAAATTTTGCAATTTTTAACCCAACAACTCTCTAAGATTATGTTTATTTCACGAAAATAAAAATAACAAAAAAAATAATTATGTGTTATTAAATTATGTTAACAAATAATCATAAATATAAATTAAAATCATTTAAAAATTGTTTATTTTTATTCTTACCAAAAAAAGATAAAATTATTCGTCAATCACCCAATTTTGACCGGGGCATACACTATTTACTCTTGGTCAACTATCATTGAGGTTTTTAAGAAAAACAAAAGTCGTGGGCGTTTCTACTATTTTAGTTTTTATTCTCTAATTTTCTCTTTCTTTTTTTCCGGTTTTTATTTTTTTAATAAACTTATGCTTTTAACATTTTTATGCTTTACTAATACATTTATCTTTTTATATTTTGTTTGTTTCTTTAAACATTGATTTTCTTTACCTCTTTTGATAAATAAATTCTCGTTTTATTTTCTTTATTTATTCTTTTTAAAAATTAATTTTCTTTTTTCCATTTCACATATAAATTGATATCTAAACCTCCATTTTCTCATTCTATTTTTTTTCGCTTTTTCTTTTTGTTTTTATATGTAGAGATTATTTGATTAAGATCACCACGTTTTACTTTCAGTACCACCCAATAAAATCCTAATAAGAATAATTAATTCATGAAAATGATAATGGAAGCAATCGGAATTTTATAACTCAATAAGCGTCACCACCTAATAAAATCCTAATAAGAGTAATTAAGAGTGCGTTTGTTTCATGAGAATGAGAATGGAAATCATCAGAATTTGATAACTCAATAATTGTTAAAGAAATTTAATTGCCTTTGACTTGTTTGGTAAATTAGGATGTCATTCGTTAAAGGGATCTGATTGTATTTGACATATGTTAATCTGATATCTCCACTGAGTTATTAAGTTATCAAATTCCGATTGTCTTTCCTTTTACTGTTTGAAAAAGTAGTAATCGGAATCATTTCCATTCAAGTTTGAGAATAAAGATTGTGTTGTAGGTTCGATATGTTCTTTCTCTTGGTATTTCATCAAGTTTATCCTAACTATGTGAGGATTTTCACTTCCTCTATTACTTAGAGGGGTGAAAATCCCCATATCTAACTTAGAATATAGTTGATTTAAGATCAAAACCCATGGTTCTAAGGTTTCTCTCACTAAGCTCTCTAATATCTCTCCTAAGAAAACTCAAAACTTTGTGTAATATGGTGTCCATTATGTGTTATGAGTCTTGCCTATTTACAAATAAATGCATAAAAGAATAGATAAAATTAAAGGCCTAAATTGGACAATTAACAATTAAGGTTCGTAAGGGCATTTTAGAAATGTTGACTTCTAGCGGCGAGGAGGCTATGGCGGCTGATGGATGCTTGGTATTGCTGGCGCTGGGGTGGAGCTGGCTCCTGTTAGATGCCAAGGGCTTCTTGTGGCGCTGGAGTCCAGCAGGCGTTGGTGCTTGCTTATTGCCACCATAGCATGTGTCCACCATGCTGCGGCCTTCGTGTCACATTTGTACTTTGAACTTTAAGCTCTACTCCTAACCTCTTCTCCAATTTTTCTTCAATTCTTTACTTTTAATCTCCAAAATCTCTAGGTATCTTCATCAACTCCACATCTTCTCAATTCTCTACCAAACATACAAAATCAACCATAAACTACACTTCACAGCACATTTAGATTATAAATCTACTAAAAACACTTTGAAATTGAATGATTTTAACACCAAATAAGATGTGAAATTGATTCACATCAATTCCCCCACACTAAAGACTTTACTTGTCCTTAAGCAAACTAACTAGAGCACACAAGAGATCACAAGTCCATCACAAAACCACATATGCTCTAATGTTTTCTTCCCCTTCAAGCTTAACAAGAAAAGCATGCATTCAAATCTACACTTATGGCAAAAGCATAACTTCCACAATTAAGCAAGCAAAACATGAAACATTCCCTTAACTTGCACCCATTAGACCTCACCACCCTCACACTATCAAGGTTCACTCAATTTATCTCCAAGTGTTTGAGTTTAGAATCTTCAACAATGCTCAAGTCAATTGTGCAATAAACCTTGAACCATAAGCTTGACGCTAGATCACCTCGCCACCTATCTATTGCAAATGTGACATATTGATCAAAAAGGTCTTTTCATTAGGGTATAATGGGGCTAGAAAATGGTTTAAAGGAAAGAAAATGTCAAGGCTTGAAATAGAGGTTCACACAAAGAAGTTTATTTTTGTTACAAATGCTCACTAAGGTTACAACTTGGATTCTTATTACTGAAATGAGGGTACAAGGCTTAGATGTCCTTCACTTCCCCATTTATTTTCTTTTCTTTTATTTTTTTATTTAGTTTTATTAAGGGTTTATTTTCACCCTCTAGTCTTAACTGCTACTACTCAAAACTAAAAATAAATTAACACTTCTATGAATCCATATCTAACTCAAGTCATTAGTACTATAACCAGAACAAACTCTTCAAGGTTGAAAAATGATAAGGCTAGAAAAGAAGGCTAAAGTGTTTAAACTTGGGTTGAAAGACAAAGAAAATGTTGGGGCTGAACTTGGTTAATCCTAAGGGTAATGATGATTATGGGTTTTGTAAAGCAAAGAAAAGGATAACACAAAGGTTTATCTTGTTGCTTTTATCACGCCAATGTATCACAAACACGTACAAGGTCTTGATATGCATGCTAAATTCAATTTCTAGATCCAATTTATCACACAAGACAAATAACACACAACCAAGAAAACATGAGTAAGACAAGAATTATGCTCATAAAGGCTCAAAGTACAAACTCATGCAAAACAAGGGTTATATGTGTGATTACGTCTCAAGATACTAGTTAAAAGTCAATTTCATGCCTCACAAACCTAACCATTTTCATCATACTTACACCATTTATACAATGTCAAAGCACAAAACTAACTTGAATGGGTCCTTTTGATTTGAAAATTTTCATTTGCACAAAAAATTAGAGCATAGTTTTCGAAAAAAGTTTTACACCAAATGGACTCATTCACACTTATTTCCCTATTCAACAAGCATGAAGACAAGGAAAAACTTGGATTCATCCTCCACCCACACTAAATATATAATCTATTCACATGAAGTTCATGTGTGAAATGGTGGTACCCACTTTTCTTGTGTCATTTAAAAACATTTAAACTCATCATGTAATCTTTCTATTCATTCAATTCTTCTAAAAGCAAAAATTAAAAACTTTGAACTCATTCTCACACACATTCACCTTAAAAACACTAATTCAAAATTTAAACATATCAAAACATAAAAAATAAACACACCAAAGCATTAAATAATCCAAAATGAAATAACCAAACTACAAATTGAAAGATTATCTGCCCGGGCCTGATAAAAAATTCACTTTCGTGCTATGCATTCTAGAATCGGAATTCTTGACCAGGCCTAAACTCTAGCACAATCGCTATTCCAATCATTGCTTGAAATAACATTGCGCAGGATCTTAGCTTGCACTTGTTCGATTTATCACGCAACAATTTAATTCCTAATTAAAGCGGAAGTTTAGAAATACCTCTTGAAGCGTGTGCTCAGGTGATCACTTGTATGACTCAAGACAAGCTCGAACGTTGTGTGGGCAATGAACCAACGAACCAATGATCAGCAATTCTCCACAAAGCACTCGCCAAAAAATTCCAGCACCACCGCCGCCTACGCGTGTAACTCATGCGCTGCTGCCGCACTCCACGCGCCGCCTCCTTTGGTCCCACGCGCCACCAGCTAACAAGGAAAAAATCCAAACGCCGGTGCTTCACCTCGGGAACTGGGCAGCCGCACAATGGAAGAGCAATCCAACTTTGATAGATTAAAAATTAATTATCTCTCTATATTTTTTTCTCTCTAGTTTTCTTGTCTTGGAAACTTATAAATTGTGTATGTAGAATTGCTAATCTCTTGTCTATTTATAGAGTTACAGGATAGACCCCAAGTTGATTTAGGATTTACCTTCCTAATGGGGTTAGATAATTAATTAGTTTTCAAATCCAATTAGGTAACAAATCTAATAGGATTTCCTAATCCAATTAGATTTCTTAATCTCTAGGATTTCGTAATTCTAATTGAAAATTAAGACTTAATTAATTAAATAAATAATTCCACTTTGTTAATTACTTAATTAACCCTTAGCAAAAATTAATTAATTAATTAATTCTACTAAATCAATTAACCCATTAAATAATTAATCGTACCACTAACGGATTAATGATGACATTACCATCCTACACCAGAATTGCTTTTGAAACAACTAAATTAATTATTCTTTAATCTCCCCACATAAAAGATATAGTGCTCGTTTATTTATTAATTTAATGATGAATTAATTAATTAACTTCTTATAATCCGAGATTAGTACCAATCGACCTTTTTACTATACTGGATATAAGTCTACCGGCCAGGTTTAGTATAACAAACATAACGACCTCATCTCGGGAGGACCATCACCACGGACACACCGATACCTAGTTTCCTTTCGACAAGCAGCATCACACCAAACAACTAAACACGCAAACTCAACCTACCAAGACTATTGGCCACAAATGACCTCACTCTTTGGCAGATCAAAGTATACTATGTCTAATCCTCATGTCCGCTCAAGTCTAGGGATTAAGAGATATAATACAAGGAATGAATAGTCTATTAAATCAGTATAAGACAATCCATCCTAAATGGTCAAGTTCAATATGCTCCAGGCATATCTATATGATTCAATTAGTTTAGACAAACCAACTTCTGAATCCCATAATAACCTAAACCGACAGTGTGTCCAAAACTGTCTCGGTTACGAACCTCATTTATATATTATGTCTTTTAACCAATGATGAGATGTATTGTGTCATACCAGACATCTCATCATCTAATTACATAATATAAATGGACGATATATGCACAACATATAAACTAAAATATTCAATCGATATATTAACTTGGAAATAGTATAATACAAGCATAGCTTCAGTATTCAAACTTAACAATCTCTCACTAATACTTAAGCTGTGCTTTAAGTATAAAACTACATTTAATCTTTACAACTACAATACAACTAGAAAAAACTATCATGGCTCTACTAAATATCTGATCCCCATGCCCTCACGTGAGCCTCAAAGACTTTTGCAGTCAATGTTTTCGTGAAAGGATCTGCAAGGTTATCTTCTGATGCTATCTTTGTCACAACTATGTCTTCCCTCTTGATGATATGCGTATTAGGTGGTACTTGCGCTGTATATGCTTACTCGCTTGTGGGCTCGTGGTTCCTTCATGTTTGCTACTGCACCGTTGTTATCACAATACACTGTGATCAACTTCTGCAAACCAGGAATCACATCTAAGTCCATTAGGAAGTTTTTGAGCCACACTGCTTCTTTTGCTGCCTCTGATACGGTAACTTATTCAGCCTCCATGGTAGAGTCTGCCACACATTTCTGCTTGACACTCCGCCAAACTATGGCTCCACCCCCCAAAGTAAACACATACCCTGAGGTAGACTTGCTCTTGTTCCTGTCGTATTGGAAATATGAATCTGTGTAACCTCGGGGTACCAGCTCAGACACTTGATAGACCAGGACTTGGTCTCTCGTTCTGCGCAAATACTTGAGAATACATTTTACTGCCTCCCAATAAGCTTTCCCGGGGTTACTCTGATATCTGCTTACAATGCCAACAGTATAACAGATATCAGGTCTCGTACATAACATTGCATACATGAGACTTCCTACTGCAGAAGCTTAAGAAACTATATTCATGGCTTCTATCTCCCCAACAGTCTTAGAAGACTGTTCTTTAGATAGATACACTCCATGTCTGAAAGGTAGAAAACCTTTCTTGGAGTTCTGTATGTTAAAACGAGCCAGAATCGTGTCTATGTTTGAAGCTTGAGAGAGCGCTAGCGAACGTTTCCTACGATCTCGAATTATCTTGATCTCAATGATATGTCCCGCTTCTCCTAAGTCTTTTATATCAACCTGTTTGGACAGCCATGCCTTTACGTCTGATAACACTTTCTTATTGTTTCCAATTTGTAAAATGTCATCTACATAAAGCACAAGAAACACCACCGCATTTCCATCACGTATGCGGTACACACATTGTTCATTCGGGCACTGAGTAAATCTGTAGGATTGGATTACCTCATCGAACAAGATGTTCCAAGATCTAGATGCCTACTTAAGTCTGGAAATGGACCTCTTAAGCCTGCAAACCTTATGCTCTTGGCCTTTTTCAATGAATCCCTTTGGTTGCTGCATGAAAATGGTTTCCTCAAGACTTCCGTTAAGGAAAACTGTCTTGACATCCATCTGCCATATCTCATAATCTAAATGAGCAACTATAGCCAAGAGAATCTGGATCGACTTAAGCATGGCCATCGAGGAGAACGTTTCTGTTAGGATCGTTTAGGCATGGTTATAGTTTTCGCAGTGGAAGATGCCTAAATTATTAGAAATCGGGTCTTACCCTCGAAGATTAATCGGTTGCACTCGTCGCCTGGCTCCTTTGAGAAGATTGCGTTCACCAACTATTAAGATTAATTGTCTCTACGATCTTGCACCAGAGCCCTCACAGAACCGATGCTAGCCTGTCTGCCAAGAGAGAGTTTTGGGAATTTTTTTCTGTCTTGGAAAAAACCATTTTCTCCAAGAAAAATGATCTGAGTATCTGACTCAATATCCCCCGGGATATATAGGAGTCAGATACTTATTCAGTTAATAATATTATTAATATTAATATTATTTTTACTGACATGGGTTTTTACCAAAACCATGGATCAACCCATTAACCCATGGATCAGGCTGATGGGTCAAGAACCTCAATTGCAATTAGGTCCATTGATTTGACAGCCTATTCCAATTGTTCCTAGGTACTTAATTAACTCTTAATTAATACCATAGAACTTCTCAATAATATCTAATTAAACTATTTAATTAAATATTATTTGTCTAAGTATAATAATTATACCTAGTGCAGACAATTCTGTATCATCGAACTCTCTTATGTGCGATCCTGCAGGCCCATTCCAAATTTTCAATAGATAATTAAATCTAATTAATTAATCCATAAATCATTATTGGTCTCTATCAAGACATAATGACTACCCAATTCAGAACAGAGGGTCGAATGGTGATTCAACACAACTTTCCGAGCATACTTCATACGATCCCCTACTTCGATATCCAGTTTAGCATAAGGCATGGAACCATCATCCTTATATAGCTAAATGTTTACTTGATCTCTTAGTGACACTGAACTTAATCAAGCAAATGATAACGCTTATCATTTCTTGGGCATGGCTATGCACTTCTCAGTTCACTATCAAGTGGCCAAGATATCATCTATCACTTAAGAGAGATTTGTAGTCCCATCACTTCACCAATATATCTTAGCGTGACTCATACTGTACCCAATCATACCCGTACTTCACAACCTGTTACGGTCCTATTAGGCATATGTCAAATCACACTACAATTCACCTAAGACCATGTAGTGATTTCTGGTCTAAGGATCCTCGTACAAGTACTACTCAAAAGAATCACTCATGATCTAAAATTCCATGGAGTGTTTCTTTTGGTAGATCGATTTCATAAAATTAAATATGCACAACAATATAATTATCGTGAAATTAACTCATTTGATAAATTATCAAACAGACGACAAATGTCTAAACTAGCCCTCAAAAGGGCATACACCAATAGTTTCGTCATAATCAATTCCCTCTTTCTGAGTGTACCCCTTCGCCACAAGCCTAGCTTTAAAGGTTTTCACCTTTCCGTCAGGCCCTCTCTTGCGTTTGTAGACCTACTTACATTAACCACCATGCAGGTCCACAAGCTCCCAGACTTGATTGTTGATTGATTCCATCTCAGATATTATTGCTTTCACCAAGATTCTGCATCTTTATCTGGGAGAGCCTCATTATAGTTCACCGGATCTGGTTCAGGCATGCCTGGGATGAAGTTAGAGGCTTCGCCCATGCCAATAAACCTATCGGGCTGTCTTACAACCCTCATACTATGACGATGCACCACTTGTGTAGGTGCATTATGTTGGGAATAGTCTAGGTGTTTAATCCAATTAAACAGCGGAATCCTAAACTATGAGGATCGGGTCTTACCCTTGAAGTGTAATCGGTTGCGCACGTCGCCTGGCTCCTCTGAGAAGATGGCGTTTTGTTGTCTCCAAAATCCTTCCTCGAAGGATCCTCTACTCTCAAACACGAAAGCCTTCGCAGGTTGGTGCTAGCCAATCTTGCCTACACGGAGAATTTGGGAAAATCTGTGTATTTTTCTGATGAGAAAAAAAATCCTCTTCCTACAATTATATCCCTAGGATATTTGTAGAGAATTAATTTCCAAAATCAGTATTGTAATTTATCCAATTATAACTTAACTGATTTTAGTAATTTTCAAATCAGTATTATTACCAAATATTATTTAACTGATTCCAATTCAGTATTTAAATAATATTTACTAATTCCAAATCAGCCTTAAATAACACTTTAATGATTTGGGTTATACACCAAGCCCATGGATCAACCCATGACCCATGGATCAGGCTGATGGGTCAAGAACTTCAATTGCAATTAAGTCCCTTGATTTATCAGCCCATCCCAATTGTTCCCAGGTAATTAATTAACTATTAATTAATACCACCGAACTTTCCAATAATATTCAATTAAACCATTTAATTAAATCTTATTTATTTAAGTATAACAATTATACTTATTGTAGGCAAGAATACTTATTCTGCATCATTGGACTTTCTTATGTGCGATCCTGTAGGCCCATTCCAAATTGGCAACGGATAACTCAATCTCATTGATTAATCCATAAGTCATTAGTGGTCTCTAGCAAGACATAATGACTACCCAATTCAGAATGGAGGGTCGAATAGAGATTTAACACAACCTTTCCGAGCAAACTGCGTACGATCCTCTACATCGATATCCAGCTTAGCATAAGGCATGGAACCATCATCCTTATGTAGCTAAGCGTTTACTTGATCTCTTAGTGACACTGAATCCATCAAGCAAATGATATCCTTATCATTCCTTGGGCATGGCCATGCACTTTTCAGTTCACTATCAAGTGGCCAAGATATCATCTCTCACTTAAGAGAGATTTGTAGTCCCATCACTTCACCTACATACCTTAGCGTGTCTCATAGTGTACCCAATCATACCCGTACTTGGCAACCTGTTACGGCCCCGTTAGGCGTATGTCAAAGCACACTACAATTCACCTAAGACCATGTAGTGATTTCTGGTCTAAGGATCCTAGTACCAGTACTACTCAAAAGAATCACTCATGATCTGGTTAGTCCATGGAGTGTTTCTTTTGGCGGATCGATTTCATGAATTTAAATATGCACAAGGATATTACTATCATGAAATTAACTCATTTGATAAACAATCAATCAAGCGAAAAATATCTTATTTACATAAATACCCTCAAAGTATATTTACATAAATAGCCCTCATTAGGGCACATTCACCAACAATCTCCCACTTGCCCGATGAAGGGCTATGTCCTAAACTGTTTAAGACCAAGCTCTATTACATGTCTATCAAACTTTGACTGTGGTAGAGCTTTTGTGAGAGGATCTGCTATATTGTCGTCTGACCCTATTTTGCACACTTTCACATCTCCTCGATCAATGATCTCTCGGATGAGGTGAAATCTTCTAAGTATGTGTTTGGTTTTCTGGTGTGACCGAGGCTCCTTAGCTTGTGCGATGGCCCCGTTATTGTCACAGAAAAGTTCTATCGGATCTTGGATACTCGGTATCACTCTGATGTCTGACACGAACTTTCTCAGCCAAACAGCTTCCTTTGCAGCATCTGATGCAGCAATGTACTCAGACTCTGTTGTAGAATCGGCTGTTGTATCTTGCTTTGAGCTTTTCCAACTTATTGTACCGCCATTCAGACTAAACACGTAGCCTGATTGTGACTTCATGTCATCTTGATCTGTTTGGAAAGCAGCATCAGCGTAACCTTGTACAATGAGCTGTTCTTGTCCTCCATACACTAGCATTAATCCTTTAGTTCTTCGTAAGTACTTCAGGATTACTTTGACTGTAGTCCAATGATCCATCCCTGGATCTTGTTGGTATCTACTAGTCATGCTAAGTGCATGTGCAACATCCGGACGGGTACACAACATGGCATACATGATAGATCCTATTGCCGAAGCATATGGGACTCTACTCATTGTATCCCTCTCCTCTCTTGTTGAAGGACCTTGGTTCTTCTTCAAGAGAAGGCCATGTCTAAATGGTACCTTACCATTTTTGGAGTTAGACATATTGAATCTTTTCAATATCTTGTCTATGTACCCTTCTTGACTTAGTCCCAGAAGCTTTTTAGATCTATCCCTATAGATCTTGATACCTAGTATCGTCTCAGCTTCTCCTAAGTCTTTCATAGAAAATACACTCCCCAACCATTGTTTGATGTCTTTCATCAAAGGAATGTCATTTCCTATGAGCAGGATGTCGTCCACATATAGGACAAGGAAAACAATCTTGCTCCCACTAACTTTCTTGTAAACACAAGGCTCATCTTCGTTCTTGATGAATCCGTAACCTTTTACCTCCTCATCAAAACGAAGATTCCAACTTCGAGATGCTTGCTTTAGTCCATAGATGGACCTTTGAAGCTTACATACTCGATTAGGATGCTTTTGATCGATGTATCCCTCGGGTTGTTTCATATAAACATCCTCGAGTAGGTTTCCATTCAGGAAAGCCGTCTTAACATCCATCTGCCATACCTCATAGTCAAAATATGCTGCTATGGCAAGCATTGTCCTAATGGACTTGAGCATTACGACAGGGGAGAAGGTTTCATCATAGTCTATACCATGAGTCTGTTTGAAACCTTTAGCCACTAGTCGTGCCTTGAAGATCCCGCCAGGTTTTACCTTGAAAATCCACTTGCAATCGACAACCTTTGCCTGAACAGGAGGGTCAATTAAAGTCCACACTTTATTGTCCCTCATGGATTGCATTTCAGATTCCATAGCTTCTAGCCATTTATCGGAATCCGGACTTTCTAAAACCTGTTTGTAGTTCACGGGCTCATTAGAGTCCACCAAGATCAAATCTTGATCGTCAGTCACGAGAAATCCGTATCTCTCGGGTTGGTGACGAGATCTACTAGACCTTCTAGGTTCTTGTGCTGTTGACTCAGGTTGCTCATCTTCATGAGTTTCCATGTCAACTTCCATCTGAGTTTCTGTAGATCGTTCTACATCCTCTTGTGGTTCTTGAACTTCTCCGAGTTCTATTCTACTCCCACTGTCTTTCTTGTACAGAAATTCTTTCTCTAAGAAAGTAGCTCCTCGAGCAACGAACACTTTGTTCTCAGTTGGGTTGTAGAATTGATATCCTTTGGTTTCCTTAGGATATCCCACAAATAGGCATTTGTCAGTTTTGGGTTCAAGCTTATTACTTTGTAAATGCTTTACATGAGCTTGACAACCCCAAACTCGTAGATAGGACATATAGGGCTTCCGACCCATCCATATCTCATATGGAGTCTTATCTACTGCCTTAGATGGAATACGATTCAATAAGTAGGCAGCAGAAAGGAGAGCATAACCCCAAAAGGATGTAGGGAGAGTTGCTAGGCCCATCATTGATCGAACCATATCTAATAAGGTCCGATTTCTCCTCTCGGATACACCATTCCATTGAGGTGTTCCTGGTGGAGTCAGCTGTGAAACAATTCCACACTGTTTTAGATAGCCATCGAACTCATCACTAAGGTATTCACCTCCCCGATCGGAGCGAATAACCTTAATCCTTCTATCCAACTGATTCTCTACTTCGTTTTTAAACTCTTTGAACTTTTCAAAAGTTTCACTTTTATACCTCATTAAGTAGACATACCCATATCTACTAAAGTCATCAGTAAAAGTTACGAAGTATTCAAATCCACCTCTGGCTTGTGTGCTCATTGGTCCACATACATCCGTATGTATTAGGGCCAATAGCTCACTTGTTCTTTCACCTTTCTTATTGAACGGACTCTTTGTCATTTTGCCTTGCAAGCAGGGTTCGCAGGTATCATATGATTCAAAATCAAATGAACCAAGCACTCCATCCTTGTGAAGCTTTTGAACTCGCTTTTCATTTGCATGGCCTAATCGACAATGCCAAAGGTATGTTGGACTTAAATCTTTTTTAGATGATTTAGCTTTCTTTTCTATGTTATAGACTGGTTTTTCTTGGGTCAAATCCAAGACATACAGACCGTTACACATATTTGCAACTCCGTATAAAATATCATTTCGATATAAAGATAACGAATTATTCTCTATAATAAATCGAAAACCTTTATTATCTAAACTCGAAACTGAAATAATATTTCTGCTCAAAGCAGGTACATAATAACAATTTTCAAGTTCGATATTTAAACCAGAAGGTAAAGACAGAGTGTAATCTCCAACTTCAACAGCAGCAACTCTTGCCCCGTTGCCCACTCGGAGATCTACTTCACCTTTCTTTGTTATCCTTCTATTTCTGAGTCCCTGCACATTGGTACAAATGTGAGCCCCACAACCAGTATCTAATACCCATGAGGTGGACATAGAAAGATTAATTTCTATAACAAAGATACCTAAAGCTGAAGGATTGCTTTCGAGAAACTTCTTGCAGTCTCTCTTCCAATGACCCTTCTGTTTGCAGAAGAGACATGTATCATCCTTTTTGGATCTTGTCTTAGCAGCTGGAGGAGCTTGTAGTTGGGAAGCAGTCTTACTGCGAGCTTTCTTATTCTGCCCAACTTTGACCTTGCCATTTAGCTTCCTCTTCCCTTTACCTTTCTCTACAACTAACACTGGCGTTGCCTTCCGAAGGGTTTGCTCAGTGTTCTTTAACATGCCATGGAGCTCAGGAATACTCCTCTCCATGTTGTGCATATTGTAGTTCACAACAAAATCATTGTAATCATCAGGCAGTGAAGCCAAGATGATATCAATGGCCAACTCTCTAGCAAGAGGCGCATTTAATCTCTCTAGGGTATCAATATACCCCTTCATCTTGATCAAATGCGTACTTACCGACGAACCCTTCGCCATCTTGCATGAGATTAATGCTTTTATCGTAATGAACCTTTCATTACGGGCTTGCTCTCGGAACATTTCCGTGAGTGACTCATAAATCCGGAATGCTTCCGAATTCATGAATTGCTTCTGAAGCTCACCTGACATAGTCGCAAGCATCAGGCAAGTCACATCATCGGAATCGCTTTTCAGCTTTTCCCAGGCGCGTTGAACAGTTGTCGAAGCATTTTGTGGTTGTTCAGGTAAAGCGGTCTCTAAGACATTCAACTTCCTTTCTTGTTTGAGAACTATTCTCAGGTTTCTTTCCCAATCCAAGAAGTTTTGACAAACAAGTTTTTCTTTGTCCAAAATACTTCTTAGAGTGAGATTTGAAGTGACATTAGTGCTAGAAGATGCCATTTCTACAAAAGAAAATTTGCAAAATATTAGAATGAGTTTTAAAATTATTTTCCACAATAGCCAAAATTGAAATCCCTAACAATTTTGTGTTGGTGCTAGATTGTGGGCCGAAAATCCACAAAGAGTCAACCCCAGTCTTGCTTTGGCAAGTATCGTAGGGATCGGGCTCTTCTGGTAGGCAACGTTCAAATCACATTCCATGTAATTTAACGCTTTCCTATTGCATACCATGCAACTTTTTGGTGATAGGATGAACATTCCAAATGTTTGACACCATCCTATCTTTGCAAAATTAATCCCTAGTCAACTTATCGGGTCAAGCTAGGATTAATTTTCCCAAGTTAAACCATCCCTCAAGGCATCACATCAATAGACACCCACACAGTTTTTCCATAACAAGTGGTAGTGATAAAGTTGAGTATCTAATACCCAAACAGTTTTTCCACTCATTAATGGTAGTGATAAAGTTGGGCACTATTATGTAACAACCCGCCGCACGAAGAAAACCTGAGGCCCTTGGGCTCTCCAAGTCCACCAGACGTTCGACGCTCAAGCGGGCCCTTAAGTATGGAAGCAAAATCTTGGGTTTTTGGGATTTTAGTTTGATCGGCTTAACATGCATTTTCGTTTATCATTCATTTGCATAAATAAAAGAATGAAATTAAAGCCATGAACTGGGCTCTAGTCTATTACAGGGCCTTTTAAAATCTTCATATTCGGCCTCCTCTCCTGGGCTCCATCATGGACTCCTCTTGGAACCTTCTTTTGGGCCTAACTATTACATGATGATTTTATAGGCACGCAGGCCCAATTCAAAATTGGCTCGCAGGCCCCAACTTTTAAAACGTTAAAATAAAAAGCCCAATTCATGCTTTGAAACACATAAAATGCATATGCTCATACAAGCCGGTTTTAATTTAAGCCGATTAATTTTAAGGATTGTGTAACTATTACAGAATTAAAATTGATCGTGTCATGATCAATTTTAATCAATCCTTCTGTTCATTTTACATTTATCCAAAATGATGCATGAACATGCTTGCATAATTATGATGCTTCAAATAAAATTTAAACAATTTAAATAAGCATCAAAATTAAAGTAAAATAAATAAATAACAATTCAAAATTTAAACTAATTAATTAATCTAATTAATTAATTAATTAATTATTTATTTATCTTTTTCTAATTATTTTAATCTAACTAAAATAATTATTTTAAAATATATCTAATTATCTAATTAAGATAAATTTAAACTTATAGGATAAAATTCTAAATTAATCCTATCTTTATCTAATAAGATTATTTAAAATTCCAGAAAATTTTAAAATTTTAATTTTCTGAAACTTTTGAGGCAATTATGTAATTTAAATAAAATTCTGGGCTAGGGTTTTGAGGAGGACTCAAAGTCCAGGGACCATTATGCAATTTTAAAACCATTTTAAAATCTGCATTCCATTTTGGTAATTAGAGGCTGCGGCGGGGGCATTTTGGTAAATTCACCCGTTTAGGGTTTCAACCCCCAGCCGCCTTCTCAGCCAATGAGGGTTCTTGGGCTGCGGGGTATTTCTGTCATTTCACCCATTAGGGTTTCTTGCCCCAGCCGCCGTCCTCAACCTTTCTTCTTCCCCAAAAATTTTCCCGTCGCCGGTTGTCTCTTCCGGTTTCCTCGACTTCTCGGCGACATTCGCCCAGTTGTCTCTTCCGGTTTTCATCTCGATATCCCGATTGCTGCCTTCCCGATCGAAGAATCCTCGACCAACGAAGTAGCCGTTCGAAGATTCCAAAAAAAAAAAAACAAAAACAACCCCGGTGAAATCGTTTTTCCGGCGAAGAATTTTAGGAAAAACCCAGATGCCAAAACCGTTTTGAAACCCCGATTTTAAACCCCAATTGTGCCAAAACAATTTTCGGGATGGACAAGGAACAAAACCCAAAAATGATTTTGCTTCTCCCCTTTTTCCGATCGAAAGAACAAAAGAAATTTCAGCGGAAAAAATTTTAAACCCAGTTTTCAAACCATCTAATCCAGACTCGTTTTTAAGCTCAAACCAAAACGAAAACAATTTCAAGGAACGGGAGATCAAAACCCACAAAATTTTGAACCAAAAACAATGAAAATCAGCCATATCGGGAGCTCGCGATTTTCCAGCGAGAATCCGGCTGGTCGGAACTTTTTCCGGCGTGCCGATGTCACCCACCAAGGCTGGCCGATCTTCATCATTATTTTATTATTTTCCCAGAAATAATAAAATAATATTTTAATTATTTTTTTCCCAGAAAATTTTTTTTTTCAAAATTTTATTAAAATCAATTTTAATTAAAATCCAATTACTTCTAATTAAAATCAATTTTAATTTTAACCTTGCTTTGATACCACTCTTGGGAATAGTCTAGGTGTTTAATCCAATTAAACAGCGGAATCCTAAACTATGAGGATCGGGTCTTACCCTTGAAGCGTAATCGGTTGCGCACGTCGCCTGGCTCCTCTGAGAAGATGGCGTTTTGTTGTCTCCAAAATCCTTCCTCGAAGGATCCTCTACTCTCAAGCACGAAAGCCTTCGCAGGTTGGTGCTAGCCAATCTTGCCTACACGGAGAATTTGGGAAAATCTGTGTATTTTTCTGATGAGAAAAAAAAATCCTCTTCCTACAATTATATCCCTAGGATATTTGTAGAGAATTAATTTCCAAAATCAGTATTGTAATTTATCCAATTATAACTTAACTGATTTTAGTAATTTCCAAATCAGTATTATTACCAAATATTATTTAACTGATTCCAAGTCAGTATTTAAATAATATTTACTAATTCCAAATCAGCCTTAAATAACACTTTAATGATTTGGGTTATACACCAAGCCCATGGATCAACCCATGACCCATGGATCAGGCTGATGGGTCAAGAACTTCAATTGCAATTAAGTCCCTTGATTTATCAGCCCATCCCAATTGTTCCCAGGTAATTAATTAACTATTAATTAATACCACCGAACTTTCCAATAATATTCAATTAAACCATTTAATTAAATCTTATTTATTTAAGTATAACAATTATACTTATTGTAGGCAAGAATACTTATTCTGCATCATTGGACTTTCTTATGTGCGATCCTGTAGGCCCATTCCAAATTGGCAACGGATAACTCAATCTCATTGATTAATCCATAAGTCATTAGTGGTCTCTAGCAAGACATAATGACTACCCAATTCAGAATGGAGGGTCGAATGGAGATTCAACACAACCTTTCCGAGCAAACTGCGTACGATCCTCTACATCGATATCCAGCTTAGCATAAGGCATGGAACCATCATCCTTATGTAGCTAAGCGTTTACTTGATCTCTTAGTGACACTGAATCCATCAAGCAAATGATATCCTTATCATTCCTTGGGCATGGCCATGCACTTTTCAGTTCACTATCAAGTGGCCAAGATATCATCTCTCACTTAAGAGAGATTTGTAGTCCCATCACTTCACCTACATACCTTAGCGTGTCTCATAGTGTACCCAATCATACCCGTACTTGGCAACCTGTTACTGCCCCGTTAGGCGTATGTCAAAGCACACTACAATTCACCTAAGACCATGTAGTGATTTCTGGTCTAAGGATCCTAGTACTAGTACTACTCAAAAGAATCACTCATGATCTGGTTAGTCCATGGAGTGTTTCTTTTGGCGGATCGATTTCATGAATTTAAATATGTACAAGGATATTACTATCATGAAATTAACTCATTTGATAAACAATCAATCAAGCGACAAATATCTTATTTACATAAATACCCTCAAAGTATATTTACATAAATAGCCCTCATTAGGGCACATTCACCAACACATTATCTGTGATATCTTGTGCAGTGTGTGGTGTATCTACTTGTGCTGGTGCATCAGGATTATCATATTATTTTCTAAGTTCCTCTAGTACTATCTTACTATTGGGCTTGTGATCTAGAATATAGTCTTCCTCTAAAAAACTGGCTTTAGTGCTAACTATCACCTTTTGATATTTAGGACTATAGAATAGACCACTTTTTGTTCATCTAGGATATCCTACAAACAACATTACTTCTATTCTTATATCTAACTTAGCTGTATCTGCCTTAAACACGTGTGCTGGACAACCCCAAATTCTGAGATATCTCAAACTGGGCTTGCGCCCGTTCCACAACTTTGTAGGGGTTGAAGGCACGATTTTAGATGGTACAAGATTTAGAATGTACATTGTAGTTCTAAGACATAACCCTAGAACGAACTAGACAAATCACTATATCACATCATTGACCTAACCATTTCCATACGAGTTCTGTTTCTTCTTTCTGCTACACCGTTCTTCTGTGGTGTGTCAGGTACAAACAACTGAGATTGAATTCCGACCTCACTGAGGTATTCTCAAAATTTGTGAGACAAGTATTCACCACCACAATCTGATCGCAGTGTCTTGATACTCTTACCATGATGTTTCTCCACATCTGCCCAATACTATTTGAATTTACTAAAGCATTCAATCTTGTGGTGCATTAGATAAATATATCCGTACCTTGAGTAATCATCTGTGGATGTCACAAAATACTCAAACCCACCTCGTGTTTGGACCGACATTGGTCCACACAAGTCAGAGTGAAGCAATTCTAATACTTTTTTGGCTCTATAACCTTTCACTTTAAAAGGTCTCTTGGTTATCTTACCTTCCAAGCAATATTCTCAGGTAGAATAAATGTCAATCTCTAATAAACTCAATGGTCCATCATCGACTAACTTTTGAATCTTACTAAGGTTTATATGGCCTAGCCTAAGATGCCAAAGATAGGTTTGATTCATTTAAAAAGGTTATTTCTTCTTATTATTGTTAGATGATGCACCATTAATTTCTATGTTTTGCACAACATGTGAGTTTGATTTAACCAAAAACAAATTATCTGCTAATGAACCTGAACAATGTCATCTTTTCTAATAACAACAGGATTATCAGAAAAAATAAACTTGTAACCATTCATTAAGAGTTTAGAAACCAAAATAAGGTTCTTTCTAAAACTCGGTACATAAAGACAATCGTCCAACTCTAATCTAGAATTTTCGAAAATCACACTAACTACTCATACTGCTTCTACTGACACTCTTGTAGTGTCGCCCAAGTAGAGTTCTAGCTTGCCTTCTCTAAGCTTCTGGGTTACTTGGAACCATTGCAAAGAATTACAAACATGGTCAGTGGCACCTGAATCCACAAAACAATTATCTGTGGGAATCGCCGCTAAACATGTCTCAATAATTAATGCAGAAACTGTCGTACATTTGAGCTTTGGACAATCTTGTTGGATTTGAATACATAAGCTATGCTTGTGTTGTACATTTTCCTAGTTTAATATATCGATTTGTGTTTCAGTCATATCTTGTTTTGCATTAATCGTCCATTTATATTATGTGAGTAGATGATGATGTGTCTAGTGCGACACAGTAGATCTCATCATTGGTTGAAAGACATAATATATAAATGAGGTTCGTAATCGATACAGCTTTGGACAAACTGTCAGTTTAGGTTATTATGTGATTCGGATAATTGATTTGTCTAAACTAATTGAATCATAGAGATATGCCCGGGGCATATTGAACTTGACTTTTAGGAATGATTTGTCTTGTACTGATTTAATAGAAAAATCGATCCTTGTATTCTATCTCTTAATCCCTAGACTCGAGTGGGCATGAGGATTAGACATGGTGTACTTTGATCTGCCAATGGGTGAGGTCAAATGTGACCAATAGTCTCGGTGGGTTGGGTGCGCGTGTTTAGTTATTTGGTGTGCTACTGCTTGTCGAAAGGAAACCATGTACCGGTCGTCCGGAGTGATGGTGCTCCCGAGATGAGCTCAAAATGTTTATTATACTAAACTCGGCCGGTGGACTTATGTCCGGTATAGTAAAAAGGTCGAGTGGTACTAGTCTCAGAATTAAAGAAGTTAATTGATTAATTTATCAGTAAATTAATTTTAATTAACGAGCACTATATCTTTGATGTGGGGAGATTAATGAATATAATTTAATTAAGTTGTTCCGAAAGCAATTCTGGTGTAGGATGGTAGTGCCAAAATTAATCCGTTAGTGGTATGATTAATTTTGTAATGGGTTAATTGAATAGGTAGATTTAATTAATTAATTGGCTAATTATTCCTAAGGGTTAATTCAGTAATTAACAAAGTGGAAGTATTTAATTAATTTCTAAAGGGTTAATTAAGTAATTAACAAAGTAGAATTATTTAATTAATTAATTAAGTCTTAAGTTTCAATCGGAATTAGGAAATCCTAGAGATTATGAAATCTAGTAGGATTTTGTTTATCCTATCAGATTGGTTGCCTAATTGGATTTGGAAATTAATTCATTACCTAAACCCATTAGGAAGACCAATCCTAAACCAACTTGGGGTCTCTCTTGTAACTCTATAAATAGACAAGGGATTAGCTATTCAAGATACATAATTCAATAGATTCATAATTCAAGAATCTACAGAGAGAAAATCCTAGAGAGAGAAAATGTTTCTCTCTCCAAGTTGGATTTTCAAGAAAGTGTGCGGCTGGTTTTTTGGTTTCTAGTGGCCAAAATTTTGTCCTTGGTTTATACCACCTGCGGGTAGCTTTTTCTCTCTCCGGGCAGTGCGTTTGCAGTACGTGCTAGGTGCAGAGCTGCTGGATTTTTCTAGCAGGTGGATTGTGGTGAGTAGCTGATCAATTGACTTCTAGTTTGTTGCCCACACAACGTGAAGTCATAGTCTTGAGGCATACAAGGAATCACCAGGTGCACGCTTCAAAGGTACTTTTCTAAGGTTCCGCTTTAATTAGAAATTTTTGTTGCGTGGTAAATCGAGCAAGTGCAAACCCAGATCCTATGTGGCAATCCTTTCAAATCTAATTTCCAATGTCTCGTCTGATTGCACTTGAAGCACTTTCCTTTTGGCTTATTCTTTGCAATCTCCGACTTCGGCACAATTTGTGCCTTTTGAGCTATTCCCTCAAGCTTTCTCTTATTCTTTCCAGCCTCAGGCTCAGAAGAGGATTCTAAAGCTTTGATTGCGACTAAAGCTTGCTTCTTCTCTTAAAAAAGACTTTTAACCGCCACCAATTCTACTAAGAGCTCGGATGAAGTACACAACAACTTACTTATGGTGTAGTTCAATTGAAACTGCTCATAGTTTTGAGGCAAGCTCTGGAGGACAATATCAACTTTGGTTTCACCATCGATTTCACCTCCCACTACCTCAACCTTGTTGATGTTACTAATCATGTCAATGACATAATCTCTCACAGGAGTGCCCTCAGCTATTAGGACAATGTCCAAATTTTGACTCCAATCGACATAGTTCGGATAATTGATTTGTCTAAACTAATTGAATCATAGAGATATGCCCGGGGCATATTGAACTTGACTTTTAGGAATGATTTGTCTTGTACTGATTTAATAGAAAAATCGATCCTTGTATTCTATCTCTTAATCCCTAGACTCGAGTGGGCATGAGGATTAGACATGGTGTACTTTGATCTGCCAATGGGTGAGGTCAAATGTGACCAATAGTCTCGGTGGGTTGGGTGCGCGTGTTTAGTTATTTGGTGTGCTACTGCTTGTCGAAAGGAAACCATGTACCGGTCGTCCGGAGTGATGGTGCTCCCGAGATGAGCTCAAAATGTTTATTATACTAAACTCGGCCGGTGGACTTATGTCCGGTATAGTAAAAAGGTCGAGTGGTACTAGTCTCAGAATTAAAGAAGTTAATTGATTAATTTATCAGTAAATTAATTTTAATTAACGAGCACTATATCTTTGATGTGGGGAGATTAATGAATATAATTTAATTAAGTTGTTCCGAAAGCAATTCTGGTGTAGGATGGTAGTGCCAAAATTAATCCGTTAGTGGTATGATTAATTTTGTAATGGGTTAATTGAATAGGTAGATTTAATTAATTAATTGGCTAATTATTCCTAAGGGTTAATTCAGTAATTAACAAAGTGGAAGTATTTAATTAATTTCTAAAGGGTTAATTAAGTAATTAACAAAGTAGAATTATTTAATTAATTAATTAAGTCTTAAGTTTCAATCGGAATTAGGAAATCCTAGAGATTATGAAATCTAGTAGGATTTTGTTTATCCTATCAGATTGGTTGCCTAATTGGATTTGGAAATTAATTCATTACCTAAACCCATTAGGAAGACCAATCCTAAACCAACTTGGGGTCTCTCTTGTAACTCTATAAATAGACAAGGGATTAGCTATTCAAGATACATAATTCAATAGATTCATAATTCAAGAATCTACAGAGAGAAAATCCTAGAGAGAGAAAATGTTTCTCTCTCCAAGTTGGATTTTCAAGAAAGTGTGCGGCTGGTTTTTTGGTTTCTAGTGGCCAAAATTTTGTCCTTGGTTTATACCACCTGCGGGTAGCTTTTTCTCTCTCCGGGCAGTGCGTTTGCAGTACGTGCTAGGTGCAGAGCTGCTGGATTTTTCTAGCAGGTGGATTGTGGTGAGTAGCTGATCAATTGACTTCTAGTTTGTTGCCCACACAACGTGAAGTCATAGTCTTGAGGCATACAAGGAATCACCAGGTGCACGCTTCAAAGGTACTTTTCTAAGGTTCCGCTTTAATTAGAAATTTTTGTTGCGTGGTAAATCGAGCAAGTGCAAACCCAGATCCTATGTGGCAATCCTTTCAAATCTAATTTCCAATGTCTCGTCTGATTGCACTTGAAGCACTTTCCTTTTGGCTTATTCTTTGCAATCTCCGACTTCGGCACAATTTGTGCCTTTTGAGCTATTCCCTCAAGCTTTCTCTTATTCTTTCCAGCCTCAGGCTCAGAAGAGGATTCTAAAGCTTTGATTGCGACTAAAGCTTGCTTCTTCTCTTAAAAAAGACTTTTAACCGCCACCAATTCTACTAAGAGCTCGGATGAAGTACACAACAACTTACTTATGGTGTAGTTCAATTGAAACTGCTCATAGTTTTGAGGCAAGCTCTGGAGGACAATATCAACTTTGGTTTCACCATCGATTTCACCTCCCACTACCTCAACCTTGTTGATGTTACTAATCATGTCAATGACATAATCTCTCACAGGAGTGCCCTCAGCTATTAGGACAATGTCCAAATTTTGACTCCAATCGACATAGTTCGGACCGGTTAGTTTGTTGTATTTCAGTATTGTAGCTAACGGATTAAATGTCATATCGAAGACTATAAATAAAATAAAACAGACAATGTTTCATAATAAGCCTAGAATTTTGAAAAAAAAATTCTAACAATTAATGTCTTCCCTCAAAACAATAATTAAATTCATCGACATCTGATCCACCGAGATTTTTGCAAGCCACGATAGTGTGGATGTTTACGCTAACCTACATTCATTTGAGAAGAACTAAGTTCATTAACTACACTATTTGACCAAATGATCTATTGATCAATGTAATTAATAGTCAGTTCCTTTCAGTCGTACAAATAAGCAGCGTAACCTCGATGGGAGGAATACTACAAATAGTACACTAAGTATGTGCCATTACGTGACTTCTTAGTTTGTTACCTTAGGATAGTACGCCTTAGATGGAGAGGGTATCACATTTCTCCTATTTCAACTTTAGTTAACTTACTTAGAAATTCATAATCTAGTGATCTTATGGTTGAACTCATCAGATATGGAGAAAGACCCTAATGCCAAGGCGCAAGTCCACCCACATCACATATGAATTCGTAATGGAGGCTATGGGGATATTAACCAACCCGCTCCCACTTAGATTTCTAATATGAGGGTTTTTTCGGTTTTAACATGCAATTAACTAATCCTAAGTTATGTGCAAATATAAAACCAGCATGCTTTAAAATTATGCATCTAAAATAAAGCACAAAAATTAAAGCATATAAATTAAAACTATAAATATGGGAAATAAATGCGTAAAATAAATTTCCCAACTATTATTATTTTAATCGCTTCCATCTGCTACCTTGATCTCGTATCCTGTCACGCTACTCAATGGATTGAGTCTTGAAAGTTGGATCTCGGAAAAAACTCGAAAAATAGAAAGTGGCCCAGCTCACCCGACCCGAACGGGCTGGGTCGCGCGCGGCAGCGTAGTGCTACGCACAGCGGCCCAACACGTGCGCACTGGTGCTGCTAGCACTGCACTTTTGTGGCGCTGCCACTGCCAGTGGTTTCTGCAAGCGAGTCGTTCTCCAGCCCCCTGCCCCGTTTCTCTTCTAGGTCTTCTATCTTGCTCTCACTAAGTTATTTGTTTTTCTTGCAATTCATTTTGGGTTTTCTTGGTTTTCTAGGTTTTCTACGAATTAACAATAAACCAAAACCCATGAATTTAAGCCGTCCACTATAACGCCTCTGATTACATAAATTTTTTCCTACTACAAGTCTTCTAGGAAAATAAAATCGAAAATTACATAGAAAAAATCCTACTACAGATTTGATCTAATCCTACATGGCTTCTAGCACGTGGTTTTACTATTACATGCATTAATAAAAACCAAAACCCGAATATGTCCCAGAGTTTAATTAAAACATACAAACGCAACCATAATAGCTGGGATTTCTAAACCACCTGCAAATAAAACCATGTAACAAATCGAAGAAGCACAAAGCCAAAACCAGGCTCTAATACCAATTGAAAGATTATCTGCCCTGGCCCGGTCAAAAATTCACTTTCGTGCTATGCATTCCAGAATCCGAATTCCTGACCAGGCCTAAGCTCTAGCACAATCTCTATTTCAATCCTTGCTTGAAATAACATTGCGCAGGATCTTAGCGTGCACTTGTTCGATTTATCACGCAACAATTTAATTCATAATTAAAGCGGAAGTTTAGAAATACCTCTTGAAGCGTGTACTTAGGTGATCACTTGTATGACTCAAGACAGGCTCGAACGTTGTATGGGAAATGAACCAACGAACCAAGAATCAGCAATTCTCCACAAAATACTCGCTGGAAAATTCCAGCACCGCCGCGCTCGCGAGTGTAACTCACGCACTGCTGCTGCACTCCATGCGTCGCCCCATTTGGTCCCATGCGCCACCAGCTGACAAGGGAAAAATCCAAACGCTGGTGCTTCGCCTCGGGAACTGGGAAACCACACAGTGGAAGAGCAATCCAACTTTTAGAGATGAAAAATTAGTTCTCTCTAGAGGATTTTCTCTCTCTTGTTTTCTTGTCTTGAAAACTTATGAATTATGTATGTAGAATAGCTAATCTCTTGTCTATTTATAGAGTTACAAGAGAGACCCTAAGTTGGTTTAGGATTAGCCTTCCTAATGGGTTTAGGTAATTAACTAGTTTTCAAATCCAGTTGGGTAACAAATCTAATAGGATTTCCTAATCCAATTAGATTTTCTAATCTCTAGGATTTCCTAATTCTAATTAAAACTTAAGAGTTAATTAATTAATTAAATAATTCTACTTTGTTAATTACTTAATTAATCGCTAGGAATAATTAATTAATTAATTAATTCTACTTAATCAATTAACCCACTACATAATTAATTATACCACTAACGGATTAATTCTGAGACTACCATCCTATACCAGAATTGCTTCCGGAACAACTAAATTAATTATTCTTTAATATCCCCACATCAAAGATATATTGCTCATTAATTTATTAATTTACTGATAAATTAATTAATAACTTCTTATAATCCGAGATTAGTACCACTCGACCTTTTTACTATACTGTACATAAGTCCACCAGCCGGGTTTAGTATAATAAACATAACGAGCCCATCTCAGGAGCACCATCAACTCAGACACACCGGTGCATGGTTTCCTTTCGACCAGCAGCAGCACACCAAGCAACTAAACACGCACACCCAACCTACCACGACAATTGGCCACAAATGACCTCACTCTTTGACATATCAAAGTACACTATGTCTAATCCTCATGTTCACTCAAGTCTAAGGATTAAGAGATAAAATATAGGGAATGAATAGTTTATTAAATAAGTATAACACAATTCATCATAAATGGTCAAGTTCAATATGTCCCGGGCATATCTATATGATTCAATTACTTTAGACAAACAAACTTCTGAATCACATAATAACCTAAACCGACAGTGTGTTCGAAACTATATTGGTTACGAACCTCATTTATATATTATGTCTTTTAACCAATGATGAAATCTACTGTGTCATACCAGACACCTCATCATCTAATTACATAATATAAACGGATGACATATGCACAACATATAAACTAAAACATTCAATCGACATATTAACTAGGAAATAGTATAATACAAGCAAAGTTTCAGTATTCAAACCTAACACAAATAAAGTTGTGTAAACTAGTATTAAACTATAGTCACAATAGAATCCCTAAAAATCAAACATGCTTATAACTCAAATTTCAATCTTCACAAAATTCTATACATGTTTAATCAAATTGAATATAAATATAGTTAACCCGTGATGTATTGAGCATAAACTATTAGTTTTGACTATTGAAAAGCTTTGCTTGAATGAAAAACTAATACCAAGTTTACATATTGATTGTGTTTCAGTATTAATTGTTCTTTTATATCATATGCATAGATGATAAGGTGTCGGGTGTAGCATAGTAGATCTTATCATTGGTTAAATTTATGATATATAAATTAACGCTCGTTACCGGGATAGTTTGAACATACTATCAGTTTAGGTTATTGTTTGATTTAAAAATTAGTTTGTCTAGACTAATTAAATCATACGAATGTGCCCGAGGCATATTGAGCAGGACCTAAGAAGGATTGAATTAACTTGTACTGATCTTAGTAGTTAATTCAAACCTCATATTCTAATCTCTTAATCCCTAGACTAGGCAGGCATGAAAGTTAAACATTGTGTATTTTGATTTGCCAAAGGATGCAGTCAATTGAGTCCTAGATCTCGGTAAGTTGGGTATGCATCTTTGGCTTCTTAGTGTGCCGTTACTTGTCGAAAGGAATCCATGTATCGGTTCACCGGGGTGATGGTGCTCTCGAGATGAGCTCGCAAGGATTATTATACTAAATCCAGTTGGAGGACTTATGTCCAGTATAATAAGAAGGTCGAGGGGATTAATCTCGGATAGCAAGAAGTCAATGAATTAATTTGTCAGTAAATTTATGAATCAAAGAGCACTATATCTTTGACTTGGGGAGATAAAAGAATAAATAAAGTGAGCATGAAATAATTTCATTTTTGAGCGGTAGTTCCATAATTAGTCCATTAGTGGTACGACTAATTATGCGTTGGACTAATTGGCAAAGTGGATTAAATAAATTACCCTTGGGTTAATTTTATATTTAATTGACAAAGTGGGTTATACGAAATAATCCTAAGGGTCGATTAATATTTAATTGACGAAGTGAGTTTAGAAATTAATCTTTCGAGATAATTGGAGTTGACTAGTCTAGTGAGGACTAAGAAAGTCAACGAAAGTCCAACACTAAGGCCCAACTCAAAAGCCCACTAGGTCTCTCTTGAAGCTCCTTATAAATAGCTAATGTTAGGCACTTGAGACAAAAAGAAACTTAGAGGCAAAGTTGCCTAGAGAGAGAATGAGAAGCCTAGAGAGAGAACTTTATCTTCTTCGTTGAGTTATTTCTCAAAGGTAGCTTGGAATTGTTCTTCTTCAATTAAAACTCAGCATGATCTTTGCCCCGATTTTATTTCTCTCGCCGCCGTGTAGCCCCGTAATTTTTGGCGCTATTTGCACATATCAGAAATTGACTATCGGCGCCGTTCATTTTTTCAGTGCGCCTCCAATCTGGACAGCTGCGTTGTTCTTGATCTCTTGATCATTGATCCGTGGTTTATCCGTATAGATCATGGATAGAATTTATTCGTACGTCAGAAGTTTGGCGAGTTGGCGGCTGGTGGCGGTGTGAGCTTCGGGCAACGATTTGTTTAGGAAAATCAAGTTTTTTGAAATAGGTTTCTTTTGGATTTCTTATTTAGTACCTTAGCCACCCCGTAGATAGTCACCCACACGACTTCGGGTATTGTTGGAGTCATTCGAGGGATTCGATAGTGGATTTCGCATTTTAGGCTTTGGTTTTCTTATTGTTTCGAGGACATGCTTCAAAAGTATAATCTTTATGTTATGCTTTAAATTAACAATTTAATTTTTAGCATGTCATTAAAATAAATCGAATATGTATAATCCTAGATCCATTCAGGGGAAATGATTTTAGAGTCTGGGCCATATTGAAAGTCTCTGATTCTTGAATGTATAGCACGAAAGTGAGATTTTCGATTTAGCCAGGACCAGATCTGTTTCCTTCGTAAACAACTTTAGAAAGCAATGAAATACCCACTATTATGTTGGGATCTAAGGCACGAATTCTTAAAATAGCAGTGGAAGGTTTTCTAAAATTTCATGCCCATTTGATTTAGTGTTACGTTCAAAGCATTTTAATTTCACCTTTGAAGCGTAATCGGTGGCTAACATCTAGATCCTTGATTGATGTTAGACCACAGATCCTTCCTTGTATTGATCACCACAGATCCTTCCTTGAAGGATCCTCTACTCTCAAGTCTTCACAGAATGGGTGCTAGCCCTTCAAGCTCGTAGAAAAATTATTTTAGGATATTTCTGGTTTCTTGACGCGATTATACCTTTTTATGACCCAAATTCATGCATGTTTAGCTTACTTTTAGTTTGTTTTCAATGAATATGACATCTTTTATGAGCTTTCAATGCATTTATAGTTGGATTTGCATGATTTTGTAGTAAGGAAGCACTTTGGAGATTTTGTATAAAACTTAAAGACTTTTGCTGGAAAAAGAAAGAAATCACTCAAGAATGAAATTTAAAGAGAAAAGTTTGGAAGCAGCATGGATTGAAGAGGATTTTGAGTCCGGCGTCCACTTGGCGCTGGCGTTTGGTCGCCGCCAACATTGGCATCCGTATGGCACCAATGCTTGACCGCCGCCGACCTCGGCGTCACCACGACACCACCGCTTGATCGTTGCCTGGAAAACCTTTGCTGAAGTTCTAAATTTACCCTTGGCATGACTTTTCATATGTAATACCAATTTTAGCCCTCTGGACCTTTCTTAGTGGCCAAGACTTCTTGTAAAGACATAGTAGATCACATACAACACCTTAAGTGTGTTTTTCATAATTGAGATAGTTTAGAGAGTTTTACTTAGTGAAGAAGAAACACACACTTTTTCACCTTTTCACACACACATCCCTTTGAATTCTCTTAGAACACTCATGTTCTAAGTAGATTCAAGGGAAATCTACCCTTTTAAGTGATAGGGGGTAGTGGATTTCCATAGATGTGGGCAAGACAATGGTTGTAGTGATGATTTTGTGTTTTAATAGGTTGGAGATGCTAAGGATTGCTAAGTTATCTTACATTTTGGATGCTAAAGCCTTACATTTCTTATTCATCAAACTATTTCGAGATATTCTTTCTATCTCAATGTGGTTTTCATTCCGTTCTTTGGTTATTCATGTTTATTGTTAAGTTGGTTTCATGCAAGGAATGAATAACTCCCATTTTTGGACATGTTTTTTATCTTGTTGTCGTCAATCTTTGTATTGAATCTACTTTATTACTGAGATTCATTGTTGATTATCTATTTTGAGGAACATGTGGTGATAGATTGTATTATATTGTGATACAAGTTTCATTGTTTTGTCGAACAAGGTGTTCTTAGATTGGATTGATTTTACTCGATCTTATTGCGATAAAGTAGAGAGTATTCATAATAGATAGGATTGACAATCCTATTTCTATTATTGGCTAATTATAGTCCTCTTTGATTCGGTGACGATGGTATTAATGGAAAATTCTTAAACAATTGCATGATAATTTACTTAGCAACAGCCCCTTGGATCTTAGTTGTGGTGTGATTTTCCGCTTTTCTTTATTTTATTATTTTGCATGATTTTACCAAATCACTATCTTATTTTTACTTTCTTAGATTCTTAGTTATAAAAACAACTAAAAATTATAGTAAGTAAGGACTCGGACCCAACAACCACTTCACTTAATACCACAAAATTTCATGGGAACGAAAATCTTAAATACTATAGTTTTAGTGTTTTATTTTGTTTTAATATAAATTTTATTTTTGTGTGTTCGCCTAAAACTTCTTACAATGACAAGAACGCGTTATTTCTCAAGAAAAACTTGTATCTGTTCACGTGTATATCCATAGGATAAATTGAACAGAAAGACTTCTAAATCAGTAAGTAGTATTTTAATTACTTTTATTGATTTGGATTTTTTTTTACCAGACCCATGGATTAACCCAGTGACCCATAGATCAGGCTGATGGGTTAAGAGACACCACAATTGCAATTTGATCCCTTGATTTATCAGCCTATCCCAATAGCTCCTAGGTACTTCATTAATTAATACCACAAAACTTTTAATAATATTTAATTAAACCATTTAATTAAACATTATTTATCTAATTATAACAATTATACTTAGTGCAGGCAAGATTAACCCAAGGGTAATTTATTTAATCCACTTTGCCAATTAGTTCAACACATAATTAGTTGTACCACTAACGGACCAATTATGGAACTACCACTCAAAAGCGAAATTACTTCGCACTCACTTTATTAATTCTTCTATCTCCCCAAGTCAAAGATATAGTGCTCGTCGATTCATAAATTTACTGGCAAATTAATTCATCGACTTCTTGCTATCCGAGACTAGTACCACTCGACCTTATTATTATATTGGACAAAAGTCCACCAGCCAAATTTAGTATAATAATCCTTACGAGCTCATCTTGGAAGCACCATTAACCCAGCGAACCGATACATGGATTCCTTTCGACAAACAACGGCACACTAAGAAGCCAAACACGTATACCTAACTTATTGAGATCTAGGCCTCAATTGACAGCACCCTTTGGCAAATCAAAGTACACAATGTCTAACTCTCATGCCCGCTCTAGGCTAGGGATTAAGAGATTAGAATATGAGGTTTGAATTAACTATGAAGATCAGTACAAGTTAATTCAATGTTTATTAGGTCCTGCTCAATATGCCCTGGGCAAATTCGCATAATTTAAATAGTCTAGACAAACTAATTTCTAAATCATACGATAACCTAAACTGATAGTATGTTCAAACTATCTTGGTTACGAGCTTTAATTCATATATCATAAATTTAACCAATGATAAGATCTACTGTGATACACCCGACGCCTTATCGTATATGCATATGATATAAAGTAACAATTAACACTAAAAAACAATAGATATGTAAACTGGGTATTAGTTTTTCATACAAGCAAAGCTTTTTAGTATTCAAAACTAACAATCTCCCACTAATACTCAAACCTATGCTCTAAAGTGTAAAAAACTGTTCAATACACTTATCTGCTGTATGTTATACTAAAGGGTACAAAACCTCATGGCTCCCTTAAGTATCTAACTCCCATGCCTTCTACGTGGCTCTCAAAGACCTTTGGAGTCAATGCCTTCATGAATGGATCTGTAAGGTTGTCTCCTGATGCTATCTTGGCCACGACCACGTCTACCCTCTTTACGATCTCTCGTATCAAGTGGTACTTGCATTTTATGTGTTTACTCACCTTGTGGGCTCGTGATTCCCTTGAGTTAGCAAATGCACCATTGTTATCACAGTAAACTGTGATAGACTTCGGCAACTCAAGAATCACATCTAAGTTCACTCGAAAGTTTTTGATCTATACAGCTTCTTTCAATACCTCTGATGTGGCAACGTACTCAGCCTCCAAGGTGGAGTCCGCCACACATTTGTGCTTGACACTCCGCCAAACTATGGCTCCACCTCCTAGAGTAAACAGAAACCAAGAGGTAGACTTACTCTTTTCTATATCACCTTGGAAGTCTGAATCTATGTAACCCAATGGAACTAGCTCTTGTGCTTGATAAATCAATACATGATCTCTCGTCCTGCACAAATACTTGAGGATGCATTTGACAGCCTCCCAATGAGCTTTCCCAGGGTTACTCTGATATATGCTAACCATGTCAATGGCAAAGCAAATATCAGGCCTAGTGCATAACACAACATACATGAGACTACCCACTGTAGATGTATAGAGAACTGCCTTCATAACCTATATCTCCTTAGCAGTCTTAGGATACTGCTCATTCAATAGATGCACTCCATGCCTGAAAGGTAGTGTACCCTTCTTAGAGCTCTGTATGTTAAAACGGGCCAGAATTGTGTCTATGTGTGAGGCCTGAGAGAGTGTCAGTGGACATCTCCTAAGATCTTGAATAATCTTAATCCCAAGGATATCTCCAGCCTCTCCTAAATACTTCATATCAACCTGTTTGGATAACCATGCCTTTAATCTGACAGTACTTTCTTACTATTGTCAATAAGAAGAATATCATCTAAGTAAAGTACGAGAAACAGCACCATATCACCATCACGTCTGCGGTATACACACTGCTCACCTGGACACTGAGTGAATCTATAGGACTAGATAACCTCATCAAAATAGATGTTCTAAGATCTAGATGCTTGTTTAAGCCCATATATAGACCTCTTGAGCTTTCAAACCTTGTGCTCTTGGCCTTGTGCAATGAATCCCTCTGGTTGCTGTATAAAGATGGTATCCTGAAGACTTCCATTAAGGAAAGTTGTCTTGAGATCCATATACCAAATCTCATAATCTAAATGAGTAGCTATGGCCAAGAGAATCCGGATCGACTTAAGCATAGCTACTGGGGAAAAGGTCTCCTCATAATTGATACCCTTTTTCTGAGTATATCCCTTTACCACAAGTGTAGCCTTAAAGGTCTCAACCTCTGGCCAGATCCTCTCTTTTGCTTGTAGACCCATTTGTATCCAATAGTTTGAAACCCATTCAGAAGGTCTACCAGCTCCCAGACTTGATTTGAGTCATAGAACCCGTCTCAGCAATCATTGCTCTCTGCCAAAAAATTTGCATCTTTATCTTGGAGAGCCTCATTGTAGCTAACTGGGTCTAGTTATTGAGCGCCATGGATAAAATCCAAAGACTCTTCCAAGCCCACGTACCTCTCGGGTTGTCTAATAACCCTCCCACTACGACAAGGCACAGCTTGTGTAGGTGCATCATCTGTAACAGTTTGTGCAGTACTCTGTGGTGTGTCATCCTGTACTGGTGCATCTGGAATACTTGACTGACCTCTAAGCTCCTCTAATATAATCTTGCTACTGGGCTTGTGATCTAAAATATAATCTTTCTCTAAAAATATGGCATTAGTGTTAACCACCACCTTCTGATCCTAAGGACTATAAAATAAACTACCCTTCGTTCCTCTAGGATAGCCTACAAATAGCATAACCTCTGACCTTGCATCTAGTTTGGCTACATCTGCCTTAAGCACATGTCCTGGGCAACCCCATATCCTGAGATGTCTCAGACTAGGCTTTCGCCTAGTCCACAATTCCACAGAGGTCGAAGGCACAGTCTTAGATGTTCGAGGTTAAGGATATAAGCTGTTGTCTCTAAGGCATATCCCCGTAACGATTTGGGCAACTCACTGTAACTCATCATCGATCTCACCATATCTATAAGAGTCCTGTTCCTCCTCTCTGCTACACCATTCTACTGGGGTGTGCCAAGTGCAGACAACTTGGACTGAATACCCTTATCTTACAAGTAGCTCCTAAATTCACTAGAGACGTATTCGTCACCATGATCAGATCACAGTGTCTTGATACACTTACCATGATGCTTCTCCACGTCTGCCCTAAACTCTTTGAACTTGCCAAAGCATTCGGACTTGTGACGCATCAAGTAAATGTACCCATATATAGAGTAGTCATCTGTGAATGTCACAAAATACTCAAAATCAACTCTAGCCTGACCTGACATAGGTCCACACAAGTCAAAGTGAACCAACTCTAAAACCTCTTTTGTTGGGTTTAAATACTAAAGCTTTGCTTGTATTAAACTATTTCCCAGTTTTATATATCGATTAAATATTTTAGTTAAATTGTTTATATGTTTTTACATATGTCGTCCATTTATATTATGTAATTAGATGATGAAGCATCTAGTGTGACACAATAGATCTCATCATTGGTTAAAAGACATAATATATAAATGAGGTTCGTAACTGAGATAGTTTTGGACACACTGTCAGTTTAGGTTATTATGTGTTTCGGAAATTATTTTATATAAATTAATTGAATCATATAGATGTGCCCGGGGTATATTGAACTTGACCATTTATGATGAGTTGTCTTGTACTGATTTAATAGACTATTCATTCCTAGTATTGTTAGTTTTGAATACAGAAAAGCTATGGCTTGTATCAAAAACTAATATCCACAGATGACATATCATTTTGTTTCAGTATTAAATTATTCCATTATATAATAGAACTAGATAACGGGGTGTGGAAAGACACAATAGATACCATTATTGGTTAAAGTATTGATATATAAAAAGTATGCTCATAACTGAGATAGTCTGAACATAACATCGGTATAGGTTATCGTGTGGCTTGGAAATTAGTTTATCTAGACTAATTAAATCACACGGTTATTCCCGGGGCATATTGAGCATGACCAGTTTGGATAGAAGTGACTTGTACTGATTGGCGTAGTCAATTCGGTCCTATTATTCAATCTCTCAATCCCAAGATTGGGACGGGTGTGAGAGTTAGATATTGTATGCTTTGATGTGCCAAAGAGTGCGGTTAATTGAGTCCTATACCTCGGTAGGTTGGGTATGTGGTGTTTGGCTTCTTACGTGCCGTTGCTAGTCGGAGGAATCCACGTACCGGTTCATCGTGTTGATGGTGCTTCTGAGATGAGCTCGTAAGGTTTATTGTACTAAAACTGGCCAGAGGACTTTACGTCCGGTAGAATAAGAAGGTCAAGTGGTACTAATCTCGGATACCAAGAAGTCGGTGAATAAGTTTGTCAGTAAATTGATAAACTGACGAGCACTAGATCTTTGATGTGGGGAGATAGAAGAAAATATATTGGCGCGATGTAAAGTCGTTTTTGAGCGGTAGTTCCATAATTGGTCCATTAGTGGTACGACTAATTATGCATTTGACTAATTGATAAAGTGAATTAATTAATCCTAAAGGTTTAATTAATATTTAATTGACAAAGTGGATTAAGAAAATTAATTCTATATGAATTAATTAATCCTAAGGTTTCGATTAAATTAAATTAATGAAGTGGGATAAAGAATTAATTCGAAAGGGTCGAATGGAGTTGACTAGTCTAGGGAAGGCTAAGGAGTCAATGAAAGTCAAATTAAAAGGCCCAACTCAAAGGCTTACTAGGTCTCCTTAGAAAGTCCCTATAAATATCCCTTGTTAGGCATTAATGAAGACATAAGGAGGAGGCCACTTAGCCTAGTAAGAGAAAGTCTAGCTTAGAGTGATAAATTCTTCTTCCTTGTTGAATCTTCTCATTGAAGTAAGCTAGGAAAGCTTTCTTCTTCGAAACAAATCTCAATTCGACGAATTTTGGAGCAGCCCGGTCCTTATTATTTTCGATCGCCGCCGAATTAGATCCGTAGCAGCTGTTGTCAATTCCGGCAACCGTCCACCTTCTACGGCGTGCTGATCCTGCTGCTGCCACATTGATCTCTTGCTAGTCTTGGTGATTTATGATAGTAGTAGTCCAGATGATGGCTGGACAGCCCCATCTCACGGTCAGAATTCTCCTATTTGGTGGCTGGCGGCGGTCATGCGCAGGACTGCTCTGGGCAACAATTCGTCAGGTTATTTGAGTCATTTTCAAAATGGGATTCCTTAGGATTTCTTCATTTTTCTTTGGGGTACTCTGTAGACACTAGCCCACACTAGTTCGGAGTCATATCGTTGTGGTATTCCTCGTAAACACTTAGGACAGACTTTAACAGTATTCCTCTATGGTTTTATGAATGGTGGCAGTATTATGGAGCCAATGAAGAAGTTTATCGTCTTGATGCCAAGAAGGCTTGACAATTATTCAGTGGAAAGATAGATTCAGTTGTCCCAGAATTTGGCAAAATAATTCATTTCCACTTCAAACTCAAGCTTCTATGGATCCTCTGTTGGAATTTTAAATTTACTCAGTATTTTCCCAAGCCTATGCCACTCTCTCTCGTCCGAGAATTTAAAATAAAATGGTGGATTGCGCTTAAATTAAACCAGGATACTGTACAGGTTTATTTTGAAGAACAAAAGTTAATCCACAAGAATTCAATACCATTTGGTAAAATCCCAGTACAATCATGAATGATATATTAAACCCTTATACTAATTTCTCTATAGTATACATTGATGATGTCTTAATTTTTTTTGACTCAATAGAGCAGCATTTTAAACATTTGCATATATTTTTAAGTGTAATAAAGAAAAATGGATTAGTGGTCTCTGCTACAAAGATTAAGTTATTTCAGACAAATATTAGATTTCTATGTCACGATATATACTAAGGGACACTTATCCCTATTCAAAGATCTTTAGAGTTTACAGAAGGATTTCTAGATGAATTAAAAGATAAAACTCAATTACAAAGGTTCTTAGGATGTTTGAATTATGTCTCTGATTTCTTTCCGAAAACTAAGAGAAATATGTGCTCCTCTATATAAAAGGTTGCAAAGGAATCCACCTGCATGGACAGAAGAACTTATTATCCTAGACCAAAACCACCAGATATTCAGTATGAAGAAAGGGCAAAATTTAGATCTAACAGTTATGATGGAAACTCTTTAACTAACTTGAATATAGATGGTAGGAGTGAGTATGAAATTTTGAATACTTTACAAGAAATTAGAATGGCAAAAACAACATATAGATTGAAAAATATGTCAGAAAAAGATGCATGTCTTTTAATTATCACTGGATTTACAGGTCAGTTAAAATATAGGTGGGATAATTCTTTAAATTTTTAGGATAAGATGTCTATTATGGATCATATAAGATCAGATGAGGATGTAGAAGTGAATATTACTAATACAAATGATTCTTGTGATTTCTTAATTTATACAATAGCTATGCATTTTGTTGGAAATCCTAATGAACCATTAACTTCTTCAAAGATCTTCTTGAGTAATTTAAGATGTCCAAGTTTATCTGATTTTTGATACTATAAGGATATGTTTCTTACTCATGTATTAAAAAGACCGGATAGTAATTCTCCAATATGGAAAGAAAAATTTGTCACAGGTTTGCCTAACTTGTTTTCTCAGAAGGTTATGACAAATCTACAAAAAGAAATGGGTACAAAATCAATAAATTTTAATGATATGACTTATGGGCAATTGTTTGCCTTTGTAAGGAAAGAAACTTTAACGGCATGTCAGGATTTAAAATTTCAGGCTAAATATGGAAGTGAACGAAAAGAATTAGGCTCATTGTGGGAAGCATTTGGAATAACTGGAATAAAAGCTCCTTCTACAGTCTCTAAACAGAAAAAACTAGTTTACAGAAGAAAGAAACCTCAGAAATATGAATCACAGAAATATGATAATACTAAGAAATATTAGAAAAATAAAAGGTATAAAAAGAAGTATAATAAGAAAAATATTATTTGTTATAAATGTGAGAAAAAAGGACACAAAGCTAATGATTGTAAAAGTAAGAAAAAGATTAATGAAATACTGGATAGATTTGCTGAATTAGATTTAGATTTAAAAGAAAAATTGGCAAATGAGATTAGTTTGGTCCAAGAAAATTCAGATGACTATAATGATGATTTTTACAGTGTTTCAGGATCATGTTCAGGAGAACCAGAATGTAGTTTTAATTCTATTAATATGATTATGATTAATCCTCAACATAGCAATAAAGATAAAAAAACATCTTTTATTTGATTTAATTTAGGAACTACCCTTAGAATTGCAAGCCACTTATTTACTTAAAGGATTTGATATTAACAGAGGCACAAGATATAGATAAAGTCATAGAACCATTTAGTATATCTAAATTATTACACACCTATTCTACTGATAGTTCATTTAGAAAGAATAGTACAAAAAATTTACAAACTGAGATTAATCAATTAAAAAATCAGATGAGGCAACTAAAGGATGACATTTTAAGGATTGGAAAAAAAATTTAGAATTAGAAACTAAAATAGCTATTCTTAAATCAAGTACATCAAAAGGGAAAAACATAGTAGAAGATATGACATCACCAGAATTTAACCCCTCGGAATGTCAGTTAGTAGAATAACATTATCAGATAAACAACCACAGAATTCTAAATTTATTTATGTTATTGAGAAGATGAATTTTCAAAAATGGATAGTTTATATTACAATCTCACTAGGATCTTACCAGACAACTATAACGGCTATGATTGATAGTGGTGCAGATCAGAGTTGTATTAGAGATGGATTGATACCAACTAAATATTATGTCCCAACCAAAGAATCTTTACTCATGGAAAATGGTATGCCATTAAAGGTCAAAGGTAAGTTAGTTAAAACTTCTATATGTAATGAAAAATTTTGTTTAAAACATCATTTTATTGTTGTAGAGGATTTAAATAATCAAGCTATCATAGGAACTCCTTTTTTTACACAGATTTGTCCTTTTTGGGTTGATGAGCAAGGAGTTGGTACTAAAATAATGGGATCAACAGTTTTTTTTTAGGTTTTTATCTCCAATAAAATGGAAAGAATAATTATTATTACAGAAGAACTCTATTTACAAACAAATTTATACTAGTAATATAATATCAAAAAATATTAATTTTCTTAAGGAAGAGAAAAGTTATGTTAGAATTGAGGAACAATTACATGATTTGGGAGTCAAAGAGAAAATAAAGAATTTAGAAGAAAAAATAAGAAAAGAAGTATGTTCAGACCTTCCTAATGCTTTTTGGGATAAAAAGAAACATTTAGTAAGTTTACCATATGAAAAGGATTTTAATGAAAGAAGTATACCTACTAAAGCTAGACCTATACAAATGAACTCAGAATTATTAGAAACATGTAAAAAGGAAATTGAAGGATTAATTAACAAAGGATTAATTAATCCATCTAAATCTCCTTAGAGCTATGCAGCATTTTATGTTCAGAAGCAAGCAGAAAGATAAAGAGGAGTCCCCAGATTGGTAATAAATTATAAACCGCTTAATAAAGTATTACAATGGATTAGATATCCCATTCCTAATAAAAGAGATTTATTAAAAAGGATTTATAATGCAAAAGTATTCTCAAAATTTGATATGAAATCAGGATTTTGGCAGATACAGATTGAACCAAGGGATATATATAAAATGGCTTTTACAGTTCCATTTGCTCATTATGAGTGGAATGTTATGCCTTTTGGATTAAAAAACTTCCCTTTGTTTTAGTACATTCTTGTACATTCTGGATCGGTGGATATTCACCATACAATGGATACACCAACAAATTCTGTCATAATGTATTCCAAGACTGTTATCAGAAAAATCTTAAACCAACAGGATTGGATAGACTTGACAGGATCAGCAACCGACAAAGTTCACTTTGGAAACTCTTATGATCCTCTAGGATATTCGTATGAGGATTACAAAGAAGCATGGTTCAAAGGATTTCTTTTCCAACCCTTCAATCACTCTTGGTTCTACACAATTCATAAAACACTTAGGGCAGACTTCAACAGTATTCCTCTATGGTTTTATGAATAGTGGCAGTATTATGGAGCCAATGAAGAAGTTTATTCTCTTGATGCCAAAAAGGATTGGCAATTATTCAGTGAAAAGATAGATTTGGCTGTCCCAAAATTTGGCAAAATAATTCAATTCCACTTCAAGCTCAAGCTTCCATCTGTTGGAATTTTAAATTTACTCAGTATTTTCCCAAGACTATGCCACTCTCTCTCGTCCGAGAATTTAAAGTAAAATGGTGGATTGCGCTTAAGGTAAACCAGGATACTGTACAGGTTTATTTTGAAGAACAAAAGTTAATCCACAAGAATTCAATACCGTTTGGTAAAATCCCAGTACAATCATCAGCTCCAAGCATCACTCACACTCCTGTGAAAAAAGAAGTATTCAGTAAAGGCAAGGGTCAGGTCACCCAACTGGCCCTACCTTTAATGCAAAAAATTTATCAGGAGAATGAATTTCTTGAATACCAAGAATTCTTGGAGTTTAAGAAGTACAAAGAGAAATCGAGCAGTTTCAAAGGAGCATCTAGTTAAGGATCATCTTCTGATCCTGTTGAATCCAATTTAGTACTGGAACATTTTGAATTCTAAGGATTAAAAAAAAAATTACTAATATTTCAATTTTACAGCTGCATGAATATTTCCCAGACAAGCTTGATGAAAAACTTAAAGCACAAGGATTCCATATGCATGACAAAAAAAGAATTGTACCAGTCAGGTCTTGAACAAAGAAATTGGTATGCAAATAGTTAAAAAAGGATTAATGAATCAACTATCATATAGCAGGATATGGAAGGATGAAGACAAACTTTTTAATAGGACACAAATTAAGTCATTACAAATTAATGAGGATGGTCAACTGTCTAAAGTCCAACTCTGCTTCTATCTAATATATCCAGAACATACTTTTACATTGGATGAATTTTTGTCAGGTAATAAAGATGAAGATTACTTGGATACAGAATATTGGTTCTCTGATAATCTCACCAGATACATCTCCTCAAATATGTTCCAGCTGGATGACACTTTTGACAAAGTTCCAAGGAATCTACTCTATTCCTACTTTATGTCAGGATCAACTTCACTTTGTGTCAAGATTAACTTTATTTCATCTTTGCATCAATCTCAACACTAAAAAAGAAGCACTAAGGATACTTTATGTCAAGATCAGCAATAAAGAAGACCCATGTGAAGGCATCTATTTTTAACTTTGAAATAGTATTCGTTCGTAGTGGTAGACCATAGTCTGGATTATCAATATCTTAGCATAGTATGATTTGGATTCTATAAATTAGAATGTAAGATAGAATGATAAGTAGAACTTTTTAGAACTCTTTTGACTATTACTCTTAGCTCTCTAGACACTCTCTTTTGTATCCGCACTTTGAGAATATTTTGAGAATAATATCAGAATTCTAAGGATTATATCTCGGTGTTCATAATTATCTTTTACACCAACACTCTATCATCAGCTTTCAGGATTTTTTTTTTTTAAGGTGGCTTTTGTCTACAAGATCTGTAAGTTCATCTTAAGTTCATCTGTTAGTCAGTTTTATTATCATTATTATCCTTTATCACTATTATCCTCAGTTGATTTTGGTATCAGAGCCATATTTTTATACTTTAATAGTAATATCATTATCATAACCTTAGTGCTTGGTAAGGTGGTAGTAGACTCATAAGTCTGTTGATAAGCCTTGAAGTACAGAAAGTGCTCGGTGTTCCAGGTGTAGTTTCCCACTGTTCCCACTATAATATGCTGGTTATGTTAAAATTTTACTGCATCATTATGGCTAATATACTGAGAAAAATCTTGCATAATAATAATAATAATAATAATAATACTAAAATGATTGTTCAAAGTAAAGAAGAAATTATCCATTGTAGTTTTAGTGATTGGTCTATTCTAGAAGAAAATATACAGAAAATTTATAAGATAGGATCTTTGGATTTTAAAACTGCTTTCAGTATTAAAACACATGAATAAACATTGAATATTCAAGAAAAATTTCATTCTTCATCATTATTGTCTAATATTTCCATTAAAAATTATTTCGATAAAGGATATAGATTTGTTCATTTTGGATTAATTCAGATAGCAATTAAACCTTTAGTTCATATTGGTGTTGATACTCCCATTTATGTAGCATTAAGAGATAAGAGATTAAAAAAATACAAGACTTTTTTGTTGGCTTTAATTCAGACTAATATTTGTAATGGTCCTATATTTTTTAATTGTGCTCCTAATTTCTCGGTATCATTGACAGATCCATTAATACCGAATTCTCTTATTTTAGATATTCATATACAAGGAGATAAATTTGAAAAATTAATAGAATAGTATGTGGTAATGTATAGAATTTATTATAAATTAATGAGTAATCAGTTGAATCCTAAATTTAATATGCATCCCACAATTAAAGAAGAAACTGTCTTATTACAAATAGATGATGAACACTCGAAAACTCATACTCCCAAAAGATAAAATGGAATGAAATAACAATACCAGCAGAATTTTAGGTTCAGAATCAGCAATCTTGTAGAAATATTGAACGAAGGGAAGTTTGACAAATAATTGAGGAAGAGGATGGTACAACCTTAGTTCGGTTTAATTCTTTTCGATATAATACTTCTAGCATAGGAGACATTCCTTTTCAATCTCATAGAAGATCCACATCTAGTATCGAGGATTTCATGAATAATTTTACAAAGACTCAAGTTTATCATAAAAATCCAATTCCAAAAATAAATTCTTATCACTCTTCACCTTTCTCACCCACAGTTTCTCAGATGCAAGGTGATATTAATGTTATTACTAAAGTTACCACTATAAATTTTGATCGATTTATAGAGGATTTAGAGGATGATGAGTATTTAGAACAAAGAGATTGGTATATTCAATTAGACTCTCAATTTCAGGATATATTACAAAGAAAATGGATAATGGATGTAAAAAGGCATAATACTCCGTTTAATTTTTATACATGGTTAGAATATTATTTTACTAAAATGGATATAAAAAATGTATATGCATTATCTCACATTAATGTACAGACAAATTTGGCAAAAAAATAGAAATTAGGGGATGGAACAATAGTAGCACAGACTTATCCTCCTTTAAATACATTGAAGATAGATACAAGTCATGGTGAATTAACTCCATCTCCATTTAAAACTGGCAAGGATAATGATGAAACTGTTAAGATGAAAGATATAAAAAAATTACATATGCAGCATAATTATTCCAAAGTAGTATTACATCATATCACAAAACAATTAGATTCTTTATCAGTGGATATTAAATCTTTACCTAGGCATAGTCAAAAATTTCCGAATAGTTATTCATTTCCACATTTTCAACCTAATGTATTAATTATAGAACAGGATAAAATAAAACTACCTTCTAGTGGATTACAAACACCTCTGATGAAAAAAATATCACAGACATTAGAAAAATTGAATTCTAATCTTGCTCCAGGTCCTTCAAAAATAAATATGATAAATAAAGAATTGGATTCTGAGGATTTTGTTAGTAATTCTGATTCTGATAATAACATCATACAACAAATAAATGAAATAGAAGAAGAAATATTAGAAGAACAACCACATAATATCAATAGGACGCGAAGACAATCTCGATATACAAATAGGAATAATTGGAAAAAAACAGAAACAAGAACTTATTATCCTAGACCAACACCACCATATATTCAGTATGATGAAAGGGCAAAATTTAGATCTAACAGTTATGATGGAAACTCTTTAACTAACTAGAATATAGATGGTAGGAATGAGTATGAAATTTTGAATACTTTACTAGAAATTGGAATGGCAAAAACAACATATAGATTGAAAAATATGTCAGAAAATGATGCATGTCTTTTAATTATCACTGGATTTACAGGTCAGTTAAAATATTGGTGGGATGATTCTATAAATTTTTAGGATAAGATGTCTTTAATGGATCATATGAGATCAGAGGAGGATGTAGAAGGGAATATTACTAATACAAATGATTCTTGCGATTTCTTAATTTATACAATAGCTATGCATTTTGTTGGAAATCCTAATGAACTATTAACTTCTTCAAAGATCTTCTTGAGTAATTTAAGATGTCCAACTTTATCTGATTTTTGATGGTATAAGGATATGTTTCTTACTCATGTATTAAAAAGACCGGATAGTAATTCTCCAATATGGAAAGAAAAATTTGTCACAGGTTTGCCTAACTTGTTTTCTCAGAAGGTTATGACAAATCTACAAAAATAAATGGGTACAGAATTGTTGGTGTATGTGCCCTTTTGAGGGTTATTTATGTAAATAAACTTTGAGGATTATTTATATAAATAAGACATTTGTCGTTTGATTGATTATTTATCTGATGAGTTAATTTCATGAAATTATATTCTTGTGCATATTGAATTTCATGAAGTCGATCCGCCAAAACTAAACACTCCATGGACTTTTAGATCATTAGTGATTCTTTTGAGTAGTACTCGTACGAGTATCCTTAGACCAGAAATCACTGCATAGTCTTAGGTGAATTATAGTGTGCATTGACATATACCTAACGGGACCGTAACAGGTTGCCAAGTACGAGTATGATTGGGTACACTATGAGTCACACTAAGGTATGTAGGTGAAGTGATGGGACTACAAGTCTCTCTTAAATGAGAGATAATATCTTGGCCACTTGATAGTGAACTGAGAAGTGCATGGCCGTGCCCAAGAAATGATAAGGGGTATCATTTGCTTGATTAAGTTCAGTGTCACTAAGAGATCAAGTAAAACGTTTAGCTATATAAGGATGATTGGTTCCATGCCTTATGCTAAACTGGATATCAGTGTAGAGGACATTACGTAGTATACTTGGAAGGTTGTGTTAAATCACCATTCGACCCTCCGTTCTGAATTGTGTAGTCATTATGTCTTGCTAGAGACCACTAATGATTTATGGATTAATTAATGAGATTAATTTATTCATTGTCAATTTGGAATGGGCCTACAGGATCGTAGAGACAATTCGCGTGAATTGTTGGTGAACGCAATCTTCTCAAGGGAGCCAGGCGACGAGCGCAACTGATTACGCTTCAAGGGTAAGACCCAGTTTCACATGAATTTAGGCTATTCCGTAGCATATTTTGGAAATTATGCATGCCTAGATCCTAACAAGAATCAATAAATTTTAATGATATGACTTATGGGCAATTGTTTGCCTTTGTAAAGATAGATGCTTTAACGGCATGTCAGGATTTAAAATTTCAGGCTAAATATGGAAGTGAACAAAGAGAATTAGGCTCATTTTGTGATGCACTTGGAATAACTGGAATAAAAGCTCCTTCTAAAGCCTCTAAACAAAAAAAACTGGTTTACAAAAGAAAGAAACCTCAGAAATATGATAATACTAAGAAATATTAGAAAAATAAAAGGTATAAAAAGAAGTATAATAAGGAATATATTATTTGTTATAAATGTGGAAAAAAGGACACAAAGCTAATACTTGTAAAAGCAAGAAAAGGATTAATGAAATATTGGATAAATTTGCTGAATTAGATTTAGATTTAAAAGAAAAATTGGCAAATTAGATATCTTTGGTCCAAGAAAATTCAGATGACTATAATGATGATTTTTACAGTGTTTCTGGATCAATTTCAGGAGAACCAGAATGTAGTTGTAATTCTATTAATATGATTAGGATTAATCCTCAACATAGCAATAAAGATCAAAACCATCTTTTATTTGATTTAATTCGGGAACTACCCTTAGAATTGCAAGCCACTTATTTACTTAAGTTAAAGGATTTGATATTAACATAGGAACAAGATACAGTTAAAGTCATAGAACCATTTTGTATATCTAAATTATTACACCTATTCTACTGATAGTTCATTTACAAAGAATAGTACAAAAGATTTACAAACTGAGATTAATCAATTAAAAATCAGATGAGGCAACTAAAGGATGATGTTTTAAGGATTGAAACAAAAAATTTAGAATTAGAAACTAAAATAGCTATTCGTAAATCAAGAACATCAAAAGGGAAAAACATAGTAGAAGATACGACATCACCAGAATTTCACCCCTCGGAATTTTAGTTAGCAGAAATAGCATTATCAGATAAACAACCACAGGATTCTAAATTTATTTCTGTTATTGAGAAAATGAATTTTCAAAAATGGATAGTTTACATTATAATCTCAATAGGATCTTACCAGACAACTATAACGGCTATGATTGATAGTGGTGCAGATTAGAGTTGTATTAGAGATGGATTGATACCAACTAAATATTATGTCCCAACCAAAGAATCTTTACTCACGGAAAATGGTATGCCATTAAAGGTCAAAGGTAAGTTAGTTAAAACTTCCATATGTATTGAAAAATTTTGTTTTAAACATCATTTTATTGTCGTAGAGGATTTAAATATTCTAGCTATCTTAGGAACTCCTTTTTTGACATAGATTTATCCTTTTTGGGTTGATGAGCAAGGAGTTGGTACTAAAATAATGGGATCAACAGTTTTTTTTTAGGTTTTTATCTCTAATAAAACGGAAAGAATTGTTATTATTACAGAAGAACTCTATTTACCAACAAATTATACTATTAATATAATATCAAAAAAGATTAATTTTCTTAAAGAAGAGAAAAGTTATGTTAGAATCGAGGAACAATTACATGATTTGGGAGTCAAAGAGAAAATAAAGAATTTAGAAGAAAAAATAAGAAAAGAAGTATGTTCAGAACTTCCTAATGCTTTTTGGGATAGAAAGAAACATTTAGTAAGTTTACCATATGAAAAGGATTTTAATGAAAGAAGTATACCTACTAAAGCTAGACCTATACAAATGAACTCAGAATTATTAGAAACATGTAAAAAGGAAATCGAAGGATTAATAAACAAAGGATTAGTTACTCCATCTAAATCTCCTTGGAGCTGTGCAACATTTTATGTTCAGAAGTAAGCCAAAAAAGAAAGAGGAGTCCCCAGATTGGTAATAAATTATAAACTGCTTAATAAAGTATTACAATGGATTAGATATCCTATTCCTAATAAAAGAGATTTATTAAAAAGGATTTATAATGCAAAAGTATTCTCAAAATTTGATATGAAATCAGGATTTTGGTAGATACAGATTGAACAAAGGGATAGATATAAAACGGCTTTTACAGTTCCATTTGGTCATTATGAGTGGAATGTTATGCCTTTTGGATTAAAAAATGCCCATTCAGAATTCCAGAAAATAATGAATGACACATTATACTAATTGCTCTATAGTATACATTGATGATGTCTTAATTTTTTCTGACTCCATGGAGCAGCATTTTAAATATTTGCATATATTTTTAAGTGTCATAAAGAAAAATGGATTAGTGGTCTCTGCTATAAAGATTAAGTTATTTCAGACATATATTAGATTTTTGGGTCACAATATATACAAAGGGACACTTATCCTTATTCAAAGATCTTTAGAGTTTACAGAAAGATTTTTGGATGAATTAAAAGATAAAACTCAATTACAAAGGTTCTTAGGATGATTGAATTATGTCTCTGATTTTTTCCCAAAACTAAGAGAAATATGTGCTCCTCTATATAAAAGGTTGCAAAAGAATCCACCTGCATGGATGAAAGAACATACTACAATAGTAAAATTATTAAAACAAAGGATAAAAACTTTACCACTTATTACTATTCCACACCCCCAGGCATTTATGATTGTAGAAACGGATGCATCTAACATAGGTTATGGCGGTATTCTCAAAAAGAGATTACAATCTTAGTCGAAAGACCAATTGGTAAGATATCATTCAGGATTATGGCTTGGCCCTCAAAAGAATTATTCTACAGTTAAAAAAGAAATTTTATCTATTGTTCTTTGTAATTCTAAATTTCAAGATGATCTTATAAACAAAAAGTTTCTTTTAAAAGTGGATTGCAAACCTGCCAAAGATGTTTTACAAAAGGATGTAAAGAATTTAGTTTCAAAACAAATTTTTGCAACATGGCATGCAATTTTATTAGTATTTGATTTTGACATTGAACATATCAAAGGAAATTCTAATTCTTTACCTGATTTCTTAACCAGAGAATTTTTGACAGGTTCCAAGGATGAGTTCCCAGCCCACAAAGAATAAAACCCTTCATGAAAAATCAAACAGTTCTGTCTACTTCTAACCGCTTTCAGTCTCTTCAAGATTTTCTACCTCTTGCTTATGTTGAAGCTGCTTCAAATCCCTCAGCAAGATTACAACAATCCCCTTCACAAAAGTCTAGTATTTACTTTCCTTACCCTTCTGGTCAACCAGTATCCATACCTCGACCACCAAATTCAGCTCAGGATCATCAAGCTTGTTTAATTTATTACATAGATTTATTTTGGAATTATTATTTTTGTCAAAATGTTTAAACAGGTGGTTATTAGTTTCCCGGCTATTATGGTAGAATTTATTTTTCATTCATAAACCCCGGGACATGTCCGGGCTCGTATTGTTTTTTAATGGAAATGTCCGTAATAGTGATAACCACGAGCTATAAGCTGTGTAGGATTAGAAAAATATTGTAGTAGGATTTAATCTAATGTTGTCGTCTTTAAATTCCTAGAAAAATGACTTGTATATAGGAATTTATGTATTATGACGAAGACGTTATTTTGGGTAACTTATATTCGCGGGTTTTGGTTTCTCATAATTTTGGGGGATTCCTAATTACGTAGTAAACCGAGAAAACCCAGGCAAATCGAGAGCAATCCAAATAATGAGTGGGAGTGACATGACGGGACGTGTCACCAAGGCGTCAAGGAATCAAAGATAGAGAAGGCCATAATAGTCGAGAAATTTTATTTCTTTAATTTCCTGTATTTATGTCTTTTCATTGATTGCATGTTTTTGTTTTATTTTGCATGAACGAAAACCAAACCAAATAGTTTTAAAAGGTAAAGTGCAATTAACTAAGGTATATTATTCGCATATTAAAACTCTAACGGTTTTATGGGTGCTAATATCCATAGTTAAGATATTGCATGTTAAAAGGTAAAAATCCTCAAACTTAAAAATCTAAGTGGGAGCGGGTTGGTAAATATCCCCATGGCCTCCATTGCAGATTCATATGTGATGTGGGTTAGACCGATACGCTGGCCAAGGGTCTTCTTCCCTACGGATAAGTCTTCAATCCCGAGATATCACTAAATTGAATTGTTGGAATTGAATACATAAGCTATGCTTGTGTTGTACTTTTTCCCCGTAATATATAGATTTATGTTTTGGTTATATCTAGTTGTGCATTAATTGCCTATTTATATTATGTAAGTAGATGATGAGGTGTCTGGTGTGACACAGTAGATCTCATCATTGGTTGAAAGACATAATATATAAATATGGTTTGTAACCGAGATAGCTTTGGACAAACTGTCAGTTTAGGTTATTATGTGATTCAGATAATTAGTTTGTCTAAACTAATTGAATCATATAGATATGCCCGGGCATATTGAACATGGCCTTTAGGAATGATTTGTCTTGTACTGATTTAATAGACAAATCGATCCTTGTATTCTATCTCCTAATCCCTAGACTCGAGCGGGCATGAGGATTAGACATAGTGTACATTGATCTGCCAATGGGTGAGGTCAATTGTGGCCAATAGTCTCGGTGGGTTGGGTGCGAGTGTTTAGTTACTTGGTGTGCTGCTGCTTGTCGAAAAGAAACCATGTACCAGTGTGTCCGTGTTGATGGTGCTTCCGAGATGAGCTCGAAATGTTTATTATACTAAACCCGGCCGGTGGACTTATGTCCGGTATAGTAAAAAGGTCGAGTGGTACTAGTCTCAGAATTAAAGAAGTTAATTAATTAATTTATCAGTAAATTAATTTATAATTAACGAGCACTATATCTTTGATGTGGGGAGATTAATGAATATAATTTAATTAAGTTGTTCCGAAAGCAATTCTGGTGTAGGATGGTAGTGCCAAAATTAATCCGTTAGTGGTACGATTAATTTTGTAATGGGTTAATTGAATAGGTAGATTTAATTAATTAATTGGTTAATTATTCCTAAGGGTTAATTGAGTAATTAATAAAGTGGAATTATTTAATTAATTCCTAAGGGTTAATTAAGTAATTGACAAAGTGGAATTATTTAATTAATTAATTAAGTCTTAAGTTTTAATTGGAATTAGGAAATCCTAGAGATTAGGAATCTAGTAGGATTTGGTTTATCCTATCAGATTGGTTGCCTAATTGGATTTGGAAACTAATTCATTACCTAACCCATTAGGAAGACCAATCCTAAATCAACTTGGGGTCTCTCTTGTAACTCTATAAATAGACAATGGATTAGCTATTCAAAACATACAATTCAATAGATTCATAATTCAAGAATCTAGAGAGATAAAATCCTAGAGAGAGAAAATAATTTTCTCAAGCTCAAAGTCAGATTTTCTTAAGCATTGGGGCGGGTGGTTTTTCCTTGAGTTGGCCGAAATTTTGGTCTTCTTTTGCTAGCCCTATGTGTTGCTTTCTCTCTCCCCGGGCAGTGCGTTTGCAGTACGTGCTAGGTGCGGAGGTGCTGAATTTTTCTAGCAGGTGGATTGTGGTGAGTAGCTGATCAATTGACTTCTAGTTCATTGCCCACACAACGTGAAGTCATAGTCTTAAGGCATACAAGAGAATCACAAGGTGCACGCTTCAAAGGTATTTTTCTAAGGTTCCGTTTTAATTAGAAATTTTTGTTGCGTGGTAAATTTTCCTAGAAGCCTTTTAGTAGGAAAATTGTTTTTTGTAATCGAAGGCGTTATGGTGGGCAACTTGAATTCGTGGGTTTTGGGTTATCGTTAATTTGTCAAAACCCAGGAAAACCCAAAATGAATTGCAAGAAGACCAAATAGCATGAGAAAAAGTGAAGGAGGATTTGGCGGCAGGAGGTGACGCCGGAAACAACTCCCGGCAGCAGTCGTGGCGGCCAGGGGCAGCTGGAGCTGCTGTCATGCCATGACAGTAGCGTGCGGCAGCAGCGCGCAGGCCACGTGCGGCCCATGCAGGTTGTGCGTGCGCGCACACGGCCCATACAGGCTGTGCGCACTCACAGGCCGCATGCACGGCCCGTGCGGGCCGTTCGGGCCGTTCGGGAGTTGTTTTGGCCCGTTTTTCCTCCAATTTTCATTTTTTGAAGTTCAAAACTCTCTACATCGAGTGACGTGATGGGACACGAGATCAAGGCAGAGGATGAAAGTAATTAAAACCATAATAGCCGGGAAATTATTTTACGTATTTATTTCCCGTATTTATTGTTTTAATTTTTTTGCTTTATTTTTATGTTGTATTTTAGATGCATGAATTAAAGCATGTCTGGTTTTATGGTTGCATATAACTTATGTTAGTTAATTGCAAGTTAAAATAGGAAAAACCCTCAATTTGGAAATCTAAGTGGGAGCGGGTTGGTTTAATATTCCCAAAGCCACCATTACGGGTTCATATACGATGTGGGTAGACTTGAGCCTTGGCATTAGGGTTTTCCTCCATTCGGATGAGTCCAGCCCCGAGATCGCTAGACTATGAACTTCTGAGTAAGATGACTAGAGCGAGTTTAACTAGGAGAAATGCGACACCCTCTCCATCTGAGGTGCATTATCCTGAGGTAATAAACTCAGAAGTCACGTAATGGCATACACTTAGTGTACAATCTACAGTATTCCTCCCGCGAGGTTACGCTCCTTATTTGTACGGCTGAAAGCACCGACTATTAGCTATATTGATCAAAAGATCATTGGTCAGATAGTGTAGTTAATGAACTTGGTTCTTCTCAAACGAATGTGGGTTAGCGTAAACGTCCACACTGCGTGGCTTGCGAGAATCCCGGTGGATGAGATGTTGGTGGATTATAATTATTGTTTTGAGGGAAGTCAATAATTAAATAGAAATTCATGGTTTTTGAAATTCTAAGCATATATAACTGAAACATTGTTTGTTTACTTTCCAGTTTAAATCGATATGGCATTCAACCCCTTAGCGGCTATTTTGAAAGACAACAAATTAACTGGAACAAATTATGTCGATTGGAATTGGAACTTGGACATTGTCCTAACAGCTGAGCAGTATAAGTTTGTGCTCACCAAAGTATGTCCAGAAGTGCCTGATGAGAACTCTACCCAAAAGGATAGGGATACCTATGCCAGGTGGAGGAAAGAAGATGAGATGGCGTGATGCTACATTTTGGCTTCTGTGTCAAATGTGCTGCAACATCGGCTTCATCCCATAATCTTTGCCTTCGACATGATGGCACACCTAAGGGAGATGTTTGCGAATCAAGGCAGGACTGCTAGGCAGTCAGCCATGAGGAAGTTGATGAACACCAAAATGGCTGAAGGCGAATCGGTGAGATCATGTTTTACACATGATAAGCAACATCAATGAAATAGAGGTGTTGGGAGGAGAAATCAACCGGGAAAGTCAGATAGATATTATTCTCTAGAGTCAACCCTCTTGTTTTGAGTAGTTTCGGGTCAACTACATTATGAACTAAAGGGTTTATACGTTGCCCGAGCTCTTGACTGATTTGGTGACGGCTGAAGGCATCTTCCACAAGAAAAAGCAAGCTTTGGTCACAGTAAAGGGTTCGAGTTTTTCTTCTAGGCCGAAAGGCAAGAAGAACAAGAAGAAGAAGAAGAATGGCAAGAAACTTGCTGCAAAGCCAGACATCGCCAAGAAAAGCAAGCCCAAGGGCAAGTGCTTTAAGTGCTGTAAAATAGGACACTGGAAAGTGGATTGTCCAAAGCTCAAAGGTACGATTGTTTCTGCCCTAATTACTGAGACATGTTTAGCGGTGATTCCCACAGATACTTGGTGTGTGGATTTAGGCGCCACTGATCATGTTTGTAATTCTTTGCAGGGGATTCAAGTAACCCGAAAGCTTGGAGAGGGCGAACTGGATATCTACATAGGCGACACTACAAGAGTGTCAGTAGAATCAGTGGGAGTTGTTAGCTTAATTTTCAGAAATTGTAGCTTAGAATTAGTGAATTGTCTGTATGTACTGAGTTTTAGAAAGAACCTGATTTCGGTTTCTAAACTCTTGAAGAACGGTTATAAGTTCATTTTTTCTGATGACTTTATACTTATTAGAAGAAATCGGTAACTTATTTGTTCTGGTTCATTGGTTGATAATTTATTTGTGGTTAATTCTAACTCCCCTGTTGCGCAAAACATAGAAATAGATAGCTCAGTGTCTAACATTAATAAGAGGAAGAAACCTTCTGAAATGAATCAAACCTATCTTTGGCATCTCAGGCTAGGTCATATAAACCTTAGTAGGATTCAGGGTTGGTCAATGGTGGACCTTTAGGTTCATTAGATATTGACAGTTATGCAACCTGCGAATCTTACTTGGAAGGTAAGATGACCAAGAGACCTTTTAAGGCAAAAGGTTATAGAGCTAAAGAAGTCTTAGAGTTGATTCATTCTGACTAGTGTAGACCTGTGACGGTCCAGGCACGAGGGGGATTTGAGTATTTCGTGACGTTCACGGATGACTACTCTATGTATGGGTACATTTACCTAATGCGCCACAAGTCCAAATATTTTGGCAAGTTCAAAGAGTTTCGGGCGGATGTGGAGAAGCATCATGGTAAGAGTATCAAGACACTGCGTTCAGATCGTAGTGGGGAGTACCTGTCCCATGAATTTCGAGATTACCTCACTGAGGTAGGAATTCAGTCTCAGTTGTCTGCACCTGGCACGCCACAGCAGAATGATGTAGGGAAAATGAGAAATCGAACTCTTACGGAAATGGTTAGGTCCATGATGAGCTATAGTGATTTGCCAAGTTCGTTATGGGGATATGCCTTAGAAACGACAATGTATATTCTTAATCTTGTACCATCTAAAATCGTGCCTTCAACCCCAGTAGAGTTGTGGAATGAGCCCAATCCCAGTCTAAGACATCTCAGGATTTGGGGCTGCCCAGTACATGTGCTTAAGCCAGATACGACTAAGTTAGATGCGAGAACAGAATTAATGCTGTTTGTAGGATATCCTAGGAGAATGAAAGTTGGTCTGTTTTATAGTCCTAAAGATCAGAAGGTGGTGGTTAGTACCAACTATGTCTTAGACCATAAGCCCAAGAGTAAGATAGTACTATAAGAGCTTAGATGACAAACTAATCCTGATGCAACTGCACAAGGAGATACACCACACACTACACATGAGATCACAGATGATGCACCTACACAGGTGGTGTCTCGTCGTAGTGGGAGGGTTGTAAGACAGCCTGACAGGTTCATTGGCATAGGAGAGGCTTCAGACCTAGTCCCAGGTGTGCCTGAACCTGACCCAGTTAACTACAATGAGGCTCTTTGAGATAAAGATGCAGAATCTTGCCGTAAGGCAATGATATCCGAGATGGGATCAATGGACCACAATCAAGTCTGGAAGCTTATGGAACTGCCTGATAGGTTTAAGTCCGTTGGATGCAAGTGGGTCTCCAAACGTAAGAGAGGACCTGATGGGAAGGTGGAAACCTTTAAAGCTAGGCTGGTGGCGAAGGGGTATACTTAGAAAGAGGGAATCGATTATGAGGAAACCTTCTCCCCGGTAGCCATGCTTAAGTCGATTCTGATTCTCTTGGCCATAGCTGCTCATAAGGATTATGAGATTTGGCAGATGGATGTCAAGACAGCTTTCCTAAACAGAAGTCTTGAGGAAACCATTTTTATGCAGAAACCAGAGGGATTCAATGAAAAAGGCCGATAGCATAAGGTTTGCAGGCTTAAGAGGTCTATTTACGATCTTAAGCAGGCATCTAGATCTTGGAACATCCGGTTTGATGGGGGAATCCAGTCCCTTGGATTTACTCAGTGTCCGGATGAACAATGTGTGTATCGCAGACGTGATGGAAATTCAGTGGTGTTTCTTGTTCTTTACGTAGATGACATTCTATTGATTGGCAACAACAAGAAAGTGTTAACAGATGTAAAGGCATGGTTGTCCAAGCAGTTTGATATGAAGGACTTAGGGGAAGCGGGACATATCCCTGGGATCAAGATTATTCGAGATCGTAGGAAACGTTCGTTAACGCTCTTTCAAGCTTTGTACATAGTTACAATTTTGGCCCATTTTAACATGCAGAACTCCAAGAAAGGTTTTCTACCTTTCAAGCATGGAGTGTTTCTATCTAAGGAACAGTCTCCTAAGACTGTTGAGGAGATAGAGGCCATGAAGACAGTTCCATATGCTTCGGCAGTGGGAAGTCTCATGTATGCCATGTTGTGTATGAAGCCTGATATCTGTTATGCCATTGGCATGGTGAGCAGATATCAGAGTAACCCGGGGAAAACTCATTAAGAGGCGCTAAAATGCATTCTCAAGTATTTGCACAGAACGAGGGACCAAGTTCTGGTCTATCAGGCATATGAGCTGGTAACCCGAGGTTACACATATTCAGATTTCCAAGGTGACAGGGACAAGAGCAAGTCTACCTCAGGGTATGTGTTTACTCTTGGAGGTGGAGCCATAGTTTGGCAGAGTGTCAAGCAGAAATGCGTGGCGGACTCTACCATGGAGGCTGAGTACGTTCCCGCATCAGAGGCAGTGAAAGAAGCAGTATGGCTCAAGAACTTCCTAGTGGACTTAGATGTGATTCCTGGTTTGCAGAAGTCTATCATGGTTTATTGTGATAACAACGGTGCAGTAGCAAACTCGAAGGAACCACGAGCCCACAAGGGGAGTTAACATATACAGCGCAAGTACCACCTGATACGAGATATCGTAAAGAGGGAAGACGTGGTCGTGACTAAGATAGCATCAGAAGATAACCTTGCAGATCTATTCATGAAAACATTGACTTCAAAAGTCTTTGAGGCTCACGTGGAGGGCATGGGAATTAGATACTTAGCAGAGCCATGATAGTTTTTCTAGATAGATAGTAGCAGATTGTATAAGAGTTGTATACAGATGTATACTTAAAGCACAGCTTAAGTATTAGTGGGAGATTGTTGGAATTGAATACATAAGCTATGCTTGTGTTGTACTTTTTCCCTGTAATATATGGATTTATGTTTTGGTTATATCTAGTTGTGCATTAATTGTCCATTTATATTATGTAAGTAGATGATGAGGTCTCTGATGTAACACAGTAGATCTCATCATTAATTGAAAGACATAATATATAAATAAGGTTCGTAACTGAGACAGTTTTGGATAAACTGTCGGTTTAGGTTATTATGTGATTCAGATAATTAGTTTGTCTAAACTAATTGAATCATATAGATATGCCCGGGGCATATTCAACTTGACCTTTAGGAATGATTTGTCTTGTACTGATTTAATAGACAAATCGATCCTTGTATTCTATCTCCTAATCCCTAGACTCGAGCGGGCATGAGGATTAGACATAGTGTAGTTTAATCTGCCAATGGGTCAGGTCAATTGTGGCCAATAGTCTCGGTGGGTTGGGTACGTGTGTTTAGTTACTTGGTGTGCCGCTTTTTGTCAAAAGGAAACCATGTACCGGTGCGTCTGGGGTGATGGTGCTCCCGAGATGAGCTCGAAATGTTTATTATACTAAACCCGGCCGGTGGACTTATGTTCGGTATAGTAAAAAGGTCGAGTGGTACTAGTCTAGAATTAAAGAAGTTAATTAATTAATTTATCAGTAAATTAATTTATAATTAACGAGCATTATATCTTTGATATGGGGAGATTAATGAATATAATTTAATTAAGTTGTTTCGGAAGCAATTCTGGTGTAGGATGGTAGTGCCAAATTTAATCTGTTAGTGGTACGATTAATTTTGTAATGGGTTAATTGAATAGGTAGATTTAATTAATTAATTGGTTAATTATTCCTAAGGGTTAATTGAGTAATTAATAAAGTGGAATTATTTAATTAATTCGTAAGGGTTAATTAAGTAATTAACAAAGTCGAATTATTTAATTAATTAATTAAGTCTGAAGTTTCAATTGGAATTAGGAAATCCTAGAGATTAGGAATCTAGTAGGATTTGGTTTATCCTATCAGATTGGTTGCCTAATTGGGTTTGGAAACTAATTCATTACCTAAACCCATTAGGAAGACCAATCCTAAACCAACTTGGGGTCTCTCTTGTTACTCTGTAAATAGACAAGGGATTAGCTATTCAAAACATACAATTCAATATATTCATAATTCAAGAATCTAGGGAGATAAAATCCTAGAGAGAGAAATTAATTTTCTCAAGCTCAAAGTCGGATTTTCTTAAGCATTGGGGCGGCTGGTTTTTCCTTGAGTTGGCCGAAATTTTGGTCTTCTTTTGCTAGCCCTATGTGTTGCTTTCTCTCTTCCCGGGCAGTGCGTTTGCAGTACGTGCTAGGTGCGGAGGTGCTGAATTTTTCTAGCAGGTGGATTGTGGTGAGTAGCTGATCAATTAACTTCTAGTTCATTGCCCACACAACGTGAAGTCATAGTCTTAAGGCATACAAGAGAATCACAAGGTGCACGCTTCAAAGGTATTTTTCTAAGGTTCCGTTTTAATTAGAAATTTTTGTTGCGTGGTAAATCGAGCAAGTGCAAACCCAGATCCTATGTGGCAATCCTTTACATGAATTTCTAAAGGGATGACCATAGCAAGTTTAATTGGAAAAAGTTGCGACACCTTCGCTAACCGAGGTGCATTAGTATCATAAGTAACAAGCTTTGAAGTCACGTAAACACTTAGTGTGCCATCTGTAGTATTCCTCTAAGAGGTTACGCTACTTATTGTTTACGACTAAAATTATCGACTATTAATTTCATTGATCATAACATCGTTGGCCAGATAATGGAATTAATGAACTTCGGTTCTTCTCGAACGAATGTGGGTTGGCGTAAACGTTCACCCGCGTGACCTGCGTTAATCATGGTGTGAGAGATGTCGATGGAGATTATGTTGTTTTTGAGGATATCAATATTTTTGAAAAAGTATACTGAAACTTGACTGTTTATTTTTCAGGTGTTGATATGTCATTCAACACCTCAATGGAATGGCGTATCTGAGAGGAGGAATCAGACCTTATTAGAAATAGTTCGATCTATAATGGGCCAAGCGACTATCCCTATGTCCTTCTGGGGTTATGCCCTCCTTTCAACAGCCTACTTACTATATCGTATTCCATCTAAGGCAGTAGATATGACTCCATATAAGATGTGGAAGGGTCAAAAACCCTATATGTCCTATCTACGAGTTTGGGGTTGTCAAGCTCATGTAAAGCATTTACAAAGTAATAAGCTTGAACCTAAAACTGACAAATGCTTGTTTGTGGGATATCCTAAGGAAACAAAAGGATATCAATTCTATAATCCAACTGAGAACAAAGTGTTTGTTGCTCGAGGAGCCATTTTCTTAGAGAAAGATTTTCTCTACAAGAAAGACAGTGGGAGTAGAATAAATTTTGAAGAGGTTCAAGAACCACAAGAGAATATAGAACGATCTACAGAAACTCTGATGGAAGTTGACATGGAAACTCATGAAGATGAGCAGCCTGAGTCAACAACACAAGAACCTAGAAGGTCCAGTAGATCTCGTCATGAACCCGAGAGATATGGATTTCTCGTGACTGACGATTGAGATTTGATCTTGGTGGACTCTAATGAGCCCGTGAACTACAAACAGGTTTTGGAAAGTCCAGATTCAGATAAATGGCTACAAGCAATGGAATCTGAAATGCAATCCATGAGGGACAATAAAGTATGGACTTTGATTGATCCTCCTGTTCAGGCAAAGGTTGTTGATTGCAAGTGGATTTTTAAGTTAAAACCTGCCGGGATCTTCAAGGTACGACTAGTGGCTAAAGGTTTCAGACAGACTCATGGTATAGACTATGATGAAACCTTCTCCCCTGTCGTGATGCTCAAGTCCATTCGGATTATGCTTGCCATAGCAGCATATTTTGACTATGAGATATGACATATAGATGTTAAAACGGATTTCTTGAATGGAAACCTACTCGAGGATGTTTATATGAAACAACCAGAGGGATACATCAATCAAAAGCATCCTAATCGATTATGTAAGCTTCAGAGGTCCATCTATGGACTAAAGCAAGCATCTCGAAGTTGGAATCTTCGCTTTGATGAGGCAGTAAGAGGTTACGACTTTATAAAGAATGAAGATGAGCCTTGTGTTTACAAGAAGGTTAGTGGGAGCAAGAATGTTTTTCTTGTCCTCTATGTGGACGACATTTTGCTCATAGGAAATGACATTCCCATGTTGAAAGATATCAAACAATGGTTAGGGAGTGTATTTTCTATGAAAGACTTAGGAGAAGCTGAAATGATATTGGGTATCAAAATCTATAGAGATAGATCAAAGAGGCTTCTAGGACTAAGTCAAGAAGGGTACATAGACAAAATATTGAAGAGGTTCAATATGTCTAACTCTAAGAATGGTATGGTACTATTCAGACATGGCCTTCTCTTGAAGAAGAACCAAGGTCCTTCAACAAGAGAGGAGAGGGATACAATGAGTAGAGTCCTATATGCTTCAGCAATAGGATCTATCATGTATGCCATGTTGTGTACCCACCCGGATGTCACAAATGCACTGAGCATGACTAGCAGATACCAACAAGATCCTGGAATGGCTCATTGGACTGCAGTCAAAGCAATCCTAAAGTACTTGCGAAGGACTAGAGGATTGATGCTAGTGTATGGAGGACAAGAACAGCTCATCGTACAAGGTTACACTGATACTACTTTCCAGACAGATCAAGATGACATTAAGTCACAATCAGGTTATGTGTTTAACCTGAATGGCGGTGCAGTGAGTTGGAAAAGCTCGAAGCAAGATACCACTGCCGACTCTATAATAGAATCTGAGTATATTGCTGCATCAGATGCTACAAAGGAAGCTGTTTGGTTGAGAAAGTTCGTGTCTGACATCGGAGTGATACCGAGTATCCAAGATCCGATAGATTTGTTCTGTGATAATAACGGGGCCATCGCACAAGCTAAGGAGCCTCGGTCATACCAGAAAACCAAACACATACTCAGAAAGTTTCACCTCATCTGGGAGATCATCGATCGAGGAGATGTGAAAGTGTGCAAAATAGGGTCGGACGACAATGTAGCGGATCCTCTCACAAAAGCTCTACCTCAATCGAAGTTTGATAGATATATAATAGAGCTTGGTCTTAAACAGTTTATGACATAGCCCTTCAACGGGCAAGTGAGAGATTGTTGGTGTATGTGCCCTTTTGAGGGCTATTTATGTAAATAAACTTTGAGGATTATTTATGTAAATAAGACATTTGTCATTTGATTGATTATTTATCTGATGAGTAAATTTCATGTAATTATATTCTTGTGCATATTGAATTTCATGAAATCGATCCGCCAAAAGAAACACTCCATGGACTTTTAGATCATGAGTGATTCTTTTGAGTAGTACTCGTACGAGGATCCTTAGACCAGAAATCACTGCATAGTCTTAGGTGAATTATAGTGTGCTTTGACATATGCCTAACGAGACCGTAACAAGTTGCCAAGTACGGGTATGATTGGGTACACTATGAGTCACGCTAAGGTATGTAGGTGAAGTGATGGGACTACAAGTCCCTCTTAAATGAGAGAAGATATCTTGGCCACTTGATAGTGAACTGAGAAGTGCATGGCCGTGCCCAAGAAATGATAAGGGTTATCATTTGCTTGATTAAGTTCAGTGTCACTAAGAGATCAAGTAAAACGTTTAGCTATATAAGGATGAATGGTTCCATGCCTTATGCTAAACTGGATATCAGTGTAGAGGACATTACGTAGTATGCTCGGAAGGTTGTGTTGAATCACCATTCGACCCTTCGTTCTGAATTGTGTAGTCATTATATCTTGCTAGAGACCACTAATGATTTATTGATTAATTAATGAGATTAATTTATTCATTGTCAATTTGGAATGGGTCTACAGGATCGCACATAAGTGAGTTCGATGATTCAAAATTAATTAAATTGCATGTATTAAGTATAAGAGTTATACTTAAATCGATAAATATTTAATTAAATAGTTTACATAAATATTATTGAAGAGTATTATGGTATTAATTAAGAGTTAATTAATTACCTAGGAAGAATTAAATTGGGCTGACAAATCAAGGGACCTAATTGTGAATTGAGGTTCTTGACCCATCAGCCTGATCCATGAGTCAATGGGTTGATCCATGGTGTTGGTTAAACCCAACTCAGTAAATAATTAATTATTATTAATTATTAAGAGATAAGTGAAAAAAAAACTCTTTCATAAAAAGAGCAAGACGTATCTCTGAGAGGGTGATTCTTTGAAAACTAATTCTATTTTTGAAACACGAAAAACAGTTTTTGAGAAATCTCTTTCTCTCTCTTCCAAAAGGATTCTTCCAGAGAAAAATCGTTTTTCCCTTTTGCAGGCAACATTTTTGGCTAGCACCAATTCTGATAGGCTCCAGTGCAAGATCGTAGAGACAATTCACGTGAATTATTGGTGAACGCAATCTTCTCAAGGGAGCCGGGCGATGAGCGCAACCGATTATGCTTCAAGGGTAAGACCCGGTTTCACATGAATTTAGGCTATTCCGTAGCATGATTTTGGAAACATGCATGCCTAGATCCTAACAGTTGCTTATCGAAAGGAAACTATGTACCGGTGTGTCTGGGGTGATGGTGCTCCCGAGATGAGCTCGTTATTTTTATTATACTAAACTCAACTGGTGAACTTATGTCCAGTATAGTAAAAAGCTCGAGTTACACTAATCTCAAATTATAAGAAGTTAGTTAATTAATTTATCATTAAATTAATAAATTAAAGAGCACAATATATTTGATGTGGGGCGATTAAAGAATATTAATTTAGTTATTCTGGAAGTAATTCTGGTGTAGGATGGTAGTGCAATAATTAATCCGTTAGTGGTACGATTAATTATAATTTGGGAGATTGATAAAGGTAGATTTAATTAATTAAGTGATTAATTAATTCTTGTGTCAATTGGTTGTGAATCATACCCGAAACTAGATTGAGGATAAGTGAATCCTTGTGTCAGTTAGTTGTGAATCAGACCAGGAACTGGATTAAGGATAAGTGAATCTTTGTGTCAGTTGGATGTGAATCAGTTCTGGAAAAGGATTGAAGCAAAACACAAACCCAATAAGAAGACCAATCCTAAACCAACTTGGGGTCTCTCTTGTAACTCTGTAAATAGACCTGGGATTAGCAATTTATAATAGACAATTCATAAGTTTTCAAGACAAGAAAACTAGAGAGAAAAAATCCTAAAGAGAGAATTAATAATTCATCTCTCAAAGTCAGATTTCTCTTTCTCTGTGTGGTGGCCCAATTCCCGAGGCAAGCTTAGACGATCGGACTTTTCTTTTCCTGCTGGTAGCGCGTGGATCGAGGGCGGTGGCGTGTAGAAACAACTCGTAGGGCGGTGGCTGTCATTGGATTTTTTTGGTGAGCTTTTGTGGTGGATTACTGATCATTGGTTCGTTAGTTCGTCACCCACACAACATACGAGCTTGTCTTGAGTCATAGAAGTGATCACCTAAGCACACGCTTCAAGAGGTAATTCTTAAACTTCCACTTTAATTAAGAATATATTGTTGCGTGACAAATCAAACAAGTAGAAGCTAAGATGCTGCGCAATGTTATTTCAAGTAAGGATTAGAATAGTGATTATGCTAGAGTCTAGGCCTGGTCAAGAGTTCCGATTTTGGAATGCGTACCACGAAAGTGAATTTTTGACCAGACCCGGGCAAATAATCTTTCAATTGGTATTAGAGCCTGGTTTTGGCTTTATACTTGTTCGATTTGTTACATGGTTTTGTTTGCTGGTGGTTTAGAAATCCCGGCTATTATGGTTGCGTTTGTATGTTTTCATTAAACAACGAGACATGTCCAGGTTATTTTTTTTATGAATGCTTATAATAGTAAAACCACGTGCCAGAAACCGTGTAGGATTAGATCAAATATGTAGTAGGATTTTTAATATTCGATTTATTTTCCTAGACGCCTTATAGTAGAAAAGTTTTATGTAATCGAAGGCGTTATGGGGGGCGACTTGAATTCGTGTTTTGGTTTATCATTAATTCGTAAAAAACTAAGAAAACCCAGAACGAATTGCAAAAAGACCAAATAACATAATGGAAGCAGGATAGAAGATCCAGAAATGAAATGGGGCAGGTGGGCCATCGAACGAGTCGCCGACGGAAACTGCCGGCCGGCAGCAGCACAGCTGTGCATGGGCTAGGTGCGTGCTGAGTTCACCAACGCGAGCGCACAGTGCTTGGCTACTAGGCGTGCAGGCTGTGCGCGCATAGCCCGGCTTGTCCAGGTTACGCACGCGGTCTGTTTTCCTTTTTTTTAGTTTTTCGAAGATCCAAAGTTTTCAAGACTCAATCCATTGAGTGATGTGATGGGACACGAGATCTAGGAAGAATATGGAAGCAATTAAAACCATAATTGTCGGGAAATTTATTTTAAGCATTTATTTCCCGTATTTACAGTTTTAATTATATGCTTTAATTTTGTGCTGTATGTTAGATGCATATTTTAAAGTAAGCTGGTTTTATGTTTGCACATAACTTAAGATTAGTTACTTGCATATTAAAATCAGAAAAACCCTCGTTTTAGAAATCTAAGTGGAAACAGGTTGGTTAATATTCCCATTGCCTCCATTTTGAATTCATATGTTATGTGGGTGGACTTGCGTGTTAGGATTAGGGGCCTTCCTCCATATCGAATGAGTTCAACCATAAGATCACTAGCTTATGAATTTCAAAGTAAGATGGCTAGAGTAAGTTAAAATAGGAGAAATGCCATATCCTCTCCATCCGAGGTGCACTATCCTAAGGTAACAAGCTCATAATCCACGTAATGTCACACACTTAGTGTATGATTTGTAGTATTCCTCCCATCAAGGTTATGCTGCTTATTTGTACGGTGGAAAGGCACTGTGAATAAGCAAGCTTTGGTCATAGTGAAGGCTTCTAGTTCCCATTCTATGCCTAAAGGAAAGAACAGAAAGAAAAAGAATACCAAGAAACATGCTGCCAATCCAGACATCAAAAAGAAGAACAAGCCTAAAAGCAAATGCTTCAAGTGCGGTAAGACGGGACATTGGAAATTGGATTGTCCAAAGCTCAAAGGTATGATAATTTCTGCCTTAATTACTGAGACATGTTTAGCGGGGATTCCCACAGATACATGGTGTGTGGATTCAGGCACCACTGATCATGTTTGTAATTCTTTGTAGGGGTTCCAAGTAACCCGGAAGCCTAGAGAATGCGAGCTGAGTCAGTGGAAGCAGTGGGCGTAGTGAGCATATTTTTCAAAAATTCTAGGCTAGATTTACATAACTGTCTCTATGTACCGAGTTTTAGAAATAACCTTATTTTGATTTTTAAACTCTTAATAAATTGTTACAAGTTTGTTTTTTCTGATAATTCTGTTGTTGTTAGAAATGATGGCAAACTTGTTTGTTCAGGTTTATTAGCAGACAATTTGTTTTTGTTAAATTAAACTCCCCTGTTGTGCAAACCACAGAATTAAATGACGTGACATCTAAAAGTAATAAGAGAAAATAAGCTTCTAAAATGAATCAAACCTATCTTTGCCATCTCAGGCTAGGCCATATAAACCTTAGTAGGATTCGAAGTGAAGGAAAACTGAACAAACCCGGGCTAAATCGAAAACCTCACTTTCGTGCAATGCATTCCAGAATCGGAAGCTTTCGACCAAGCTCAGGCTCAAATTAGTTTACCCATGAACGGATCTAGGCTTATACTTATTTAATTTATTAATCGGGACAAAAAAGATTCGATCTTTAATTAAAGCGGAATACTTAAAGATTTTACCTTTTGTAGCGAAGTCCCTTGCTTAAAGAAAAATCCAATCTTTGCGCAATTTCCACAAGAAATCCGAAGAATAACTCCAATACGAACTCCGAAATAGTGTGGGCTATTATCTACGGAATTACCCACGGCAAAATAATTGAAATCCAAGAAACTTGCTTCGGAAGAAAACCCAAAATCTGAAAATAAAAACTGCCCAGATTTTTCTTTGAGAAAACCCTTGCTGCGGAAGTTTCCTTCAGCCGCTGGACTCGTCGAAACTTCTGTAAAATCTGACCACCAGAACTGTCAAGCCCAGTCCCGATCTATACAACCAACCCCACGGATCACTCAAGAAAAAGATCGACATGAAGGGATGGTCGGCTAAGGGCACCAGACCGCACGACAGCACCGGAGTTCCTGGAAAATGCAGCAGCGATAATCCGATCAGCGCTGGGCTGCTCTATCGCGAAATCCGACCGGAACTTCTGTAAAATCTGACCAGCGGCTATTTAAAATGGAATCCGGGCAGTACATGAAAATTGAATCTTCCAAAGGAGAAAGCTCTCTTAGTCGACTTCGAGAGAAAACTTGACGAGGAAGACACAGTTCTCTCTCTAGACTAAACTTTCTCTTTCTACCCTTTACTTGGGTGTCAAGTTTCTTAATTGATTTCTTGCCCAATTAGTTGTATTTATAAGGAGCTTCTAAGGAGACCTAATGGGCTCTTGAGTTAGGCCTTAAAATTTGACTTTCGTTGACCGCTAAGTTTTCCTGACTAATCAACTCCAGTCGACCCTTTTAAATTAATTTATTGAACCCACTTTGTTAATTTAATTTAATCGAACCCTTAGAATTAATTAATTCAAAATTGAATTAATTTCTAAATTCACTTTGTCGATTAAATATTAATTAAACCTTTTGGATTAATTAATTTACCTTGTCGATTAGTCAAATGCATAATCGGTCGTACCACTAACGGACCAATTATGGAACTACTGCTCAAAAACGACTTTACATCGCGCCATTATATTTTATTCTATCTCCCCACATTAAAGATCTAGCCCTCGTCGGTTTATAAATTTACTGACAAATTAATTCGCCGACTTCTTGGTTTTCGAGATTAGTACCACTCGTCCTTTTATTATACCGAACATAAAGTTCACCGGCCGGGTTTAGTATAATAACCTTACGAGCTCATCTCGGGAGCACCATTAACCCCGCGAATCGGTACGTGGATTCCTCTGACTAGCAACGACACGTAAGAAGCTAAACACCGCATACCCAACCTACCGAGGTATTGGCCAAAATTGACCGCACTCTTTGGCAAATCAAAGCACACGATATCCAACCCTTACGCCCGTCCCAATCTCAGGATTGAGAGACGGAATACTAAGACCGAATTGACTATGCCGATCGGTATAAGTCAATTCTATCCAAACTGGTCGTGCTTAATATGCCTCGGGCATATCCGTGTGATTTAAACTAGTTTAGATAAACTAATTTCCAAACCACACAATAACCTATACCGATAGTGTGTTCAGACTATCTCGGTTATGAGCATATTTTTTATATATCAATAATTTAACCAATAACGGTAACTACTGTGTCTGTCCACACCCCGTTATCTAGTTCTATGATATAAAGGAACAAATTTATACTGAAACAAAATGATATGTCAACTGTGGATATTAGTTTTTGATACAAGCCATAGCTTTTCTGTATTCAAAACTAACAATCTCCCACTAATACTCAAAGCTATACTAAGAAGTACAAAAACTGTCCAACCCGCTATTACACTGCTGTCATAATGAAATCTCCAGAACACCTTTAAGCTCACTCACATGGCTCTCTCAAGAATCTGACTCCCATGCCCTCCACATGTCTCTCAAAAACCTTTGGGGTCAGTGGCTTGGTGAAAGGATCTGCAAGGTTGTCATCTGAAGCTATCTTGGCCACGATCACGTCTCCCCTCTTTACGATCTCTCGTATCAGGTGGTACTTGCGCTCTATGTGTTTACTCACCTTATGGGCTCGTGGTTCCCTCGAGTTAGCAACTGCATCGTTATTATCACAATAAACTGTGATAGACCTAGGCAACTTAGGAACCACATCTAAGTCCATCATGAAGCTCCTGAGCCATACAGCCCCTTTCGCTGCCTCTGAAGTGGCAACGTACTCGGCCTCCATGGTAGAGTCCGCCACGCATTTCTGCTTGACACTCTTCCATACTATGGCTCCACCTCCTAGAGTAAACACAAACCTAGAGGTAGACTTATTCTTGTCCAAATCACCTTGAAAGTCCGAATCTGTGTAACCCAATGGTACAAGCTCCTGCGCTCTATAAACTAGGACATAATCTCTCATCCTGCGCAAGTACTTGAGAATGCATTTTACTGCCTCCCAGTGAGCCTTCCCAGGGTTACTCTGATATCTGCTAACCATGCCAACGGCAAAGCAAATATCAGGCCTCGTGCACAACATAGCATACATGAGGCTACCCACTGCAGAAGCATAGGGTACTGCCTTCATGGCATCTATCTCCTCAGCAGTTTTAGGACAATGCTCCTTAGACAAATGCACTCCATGCCTGAAAGGTAGTGAACCCTTCTTGGACTTCTGCATGTTAAAACGGGCCAGAATTGTGTCTATGTAGGATGCGTGAGAGAGAGTCAGAGAACGTCTCCTACGATCTCGAATAATCTGAATCCCAAGGATATGTCCAGCCTCTCCCAAATCCTTCATATTGAATTGCCTGGATAGCCATGCCTTTACGTCTGACAACACCTTCTTACTGTTGCCAATAAGAAGAATGTCATTTACGTAAAGTACGAGAAACACCACCATATCACCATCACGCCTGCGATAAACACACTGCTCATCCGGAGACTGAGTGAATCCATAGGACTGGATAACCTCATCAAAACGGATGTTCCAAGATCTGGATGCTTGCTTAAGTCCATAAATGGACCTCCTAAGCTTGCATACCTTGTGCTCTTAGCCTTTAACAATGAAGCCCTCTGGTTGCTGCATAAAGATGGTCTCCTCAAGACTTCCATTAAGGAAAGTTGTCTTGACATCCATCTGCCAAATCTCATAATCCATATGAACAGCTATGGCCAAGAGAATCCGGATTGACTTAAGTATAGCTACTGAGAAAAAGGTCTCCTCATAATCGATCCCTTCTTTCTGAGTATACCCCTTCACCGCAAGCCTAGCCTTGAAGGTCTCAACCCTCCCGTCAGATCCTCTCTTTCGCTTGTAAAACCATTTGCACCCAATAGGCCTAACCCCATCAGGAAGGTCTACCAGCTCCCAGACTTGATTTGAGTCCATAGAACCCATCTCAGCAATCATCGCTCTCTTCCAAGAATCTGCATCTTTATCCTGGAGAGCCTCATTGTAGTTAACTGGGTCTAGTTCATGAGCGCCAGGGATAAAGTCCGACGACTCACCCAAACCCATGTACCTCTCGGGCTGTCTCACAAACCTCCCACTACGACGAGGTGCAGCCTGTGCAAGAGCATCATCTGTGATAGTGTGTGCAGTCTCTTGTGGTGTGTCTTCCTGTACGTGTGCATCTTGAATAGTGGACTGACTTCTAAGCTCTTCCAATACTACCTTGCTGCTTGACTTGTGATCTAAAATATAGTCCTCCTCAAGAAATGTGGCATTGGTGCTGATCACCACCTTCTGATCCTGAGGACTATAAAATAAACCACCTCTCGTTCCTATGGGGTAGCCTATAAATAACATAGCCTTGGATCTCGCCTCTAACTTGCCTGCATCTGCCTCGAGCACATGTGCTAGACAACCCCATATTCTGAGATGTCTCAGACTAGGCTTTCGCCCATTCCACAACACTGATGGGGTCGAAGACACAGACTTAGATGGCACAAGATTGAGGATAAAACATGCAGTCTCCAAGGCATAACCCCAAAACGAGGTAGGCAACTCACTATAACTCATCATCGATCTAACCATCTCCATAAGAGTCCTGTTCCTCCTCTCTGCTACACCATTCTGCTGGGGTGTGCCAGGTGCAGACAACTGGGTTTGAATACCCTCCTCTGACAAATAGGATCTAAATTCACTAGAGAGGTATTCTCCACCGCGATCAGACTGCAATGACTTGATACTTTTACCCAGATGGTTCTCCACCTCAGCGTTGAATTCTCTGAACTTGCCAAAGCATTCAGACTTGTGGCGCATCAGGTATATGTATCCATATCTAGAGTAATCATCCGTGAGAGTCACGAAATACTCATAACCACCTCTAGCCTGAACTGACATAGGCCCACACACGTCAGAATGAACCAGCTCTAAAACCTCCTTGGCCCTATACCCCTTTGCCTTGATAGGCCTCTTGGTCATTTTACCCTCCAAGCAGGACTCACAGGTCGAATAGCTGTCAATATCTAGTAAGTCCAAAGACCTACTCTTGACCAACCTTTGAATCCTACTAAGGTTGATATGACCTAGTCTCAGGTGCCAAAGATAAGTCTGATTCAAAGGGGAAGACTCTTTTCTCTTATTATGATTCGGTGATGAGTTACTAGTTTCCGTGTTTTGCATTACTGGGGAGTATGTCTTAATTAAAAACAAATTGTCAACCAATGTACCGGAACATATAAGTTTCTGGCCTTTTCTAATAAATATAGATCTATCAGAAAAAACACACTTATAACCATCCATAACAAGTTTAGAAACTGAAAGCAAGTTTTTACGAAAACTGGGTACATAAAGACAATCTCTCAACAATAAAATAGAGTCTGAAAAATAAAGACTAATAACTCCCACTGCAGCAACAGAAACTCTAGTAGTATCCCCAAGGTAGACCTGCAACTCTCCCTCTCTAAGCAGCCGGGTCACTTGGAACCCCCTGCAAAGAATTACAAACATGATCAGTGGCTCCTGAATCCACACACCAAGTATCTGTAGGAATCACTGCTCAACACGTCTCAGTGACTAGGGAAAATTTACACGTACCTCGAGGCTTTGGGCAGTCCTTCTTCCAATGTCCTGCTTTGCCACACCTGAAACATTTACCTTTCGACTTCTATTTCTTGGCAATACCCGCCTTGGGTCCATGATTGGCTCCTGCTTTCTGGCCTCTCTTCCTCTTTTGCTTCCTGGCTTTGGGCCCAGCAGAGGAACCTGAGGGACCAACAGTAGCTAAGGCTTACTTCTTCTCAGTGAATAGGCCCTCAGCAGACACCAATGCAGTCATGAGCTCAGAAAGTGAATATGAGAGATTCCCCATATTATGGTTCAATCTAAACTGCTCAAAATTGGGAGACAAGCTCTGAAGGATGATATCAACCTGGGTTTCCCCATCAATCTCAACTCCCAATACCTCAATCTCATTGATGCAACCAATCATGTCCAGTACGTGATCTCTCACTGAAGTGCCCTCAGCCATCTTAGCATTCATGAGTTTCCTCATAGCTGACTGCTTGGCTGCCCTGCCCTGATGTCCAAACATCTCCCTGAGGTTGAGCATCATATCGTAGGCTGAGGTCATCAACTGATGCTGGTGTTGCAATACACTCGACATAGAAGCCAAGATGTAGCACCTGGTCATCTCATCAGCCTTCTGCCACCTCGTATATGGCTCTCGCTGCTTAGAGGTAGCATCATCGCTGGGCTTAGGGGGACACTCCTCAGTAAGCACATACTTGTAACCCTCAGCGGTAAGGACAATGTCCAGGTTACGTTTCCAATCAATGTAATTTGGACCAGTGAGTTTATTTTGGTTTAGAATGACAGCTAGCGGGTTGAACGACATATCAACTGAAAAATAAACATTTCAAGTTTCAGTATACTTTTCGAAAATATTGAAAAATCCTCAAAAACAAATATAATCTTCTACCGACATCTCTCACACCAGGATTAATGCATGTCACGAAGGTGAACGTCTACGCTAACCCACATTTGTTCGAGAAGAACCGAAGTTCATCAATTTCATTATCTGGCCAATGATCTTATGATCAATGAAATTTATAGTCGATAATTTTAGTCGTACCCAAAAATAGCGTAACCTCGATGGGAGGGATACTAAAAACGGTACACTAAGTGTATGTCATTACGTGACTTCTAAGTTTGTTACTTAGGATACTAATGCGCCTCGGATGGCGAGGGTGTCGCAACTTTCTCCAATTAAACTCACTATAGTCATCCCTTTAGAAATTCATTCCGGTGATATCCGTGGTTGAAAACTCATCCGATAGGGAGGAAGGTCTAAGCCAACACGCAAGTTTAACCACATCACCAATGAACCCTTAATGGAGGCCATGGGGATATTAACCAACCCGCTCCCACTTAGATTTTTAAGTTCGATGCGCCGGGTTTTTCTTGGTTTTCTACGTAATTAGAAATCACCCAAAATTACGATTAAACCAAAACCCGCGAATATAATTAGTTAAGTTTGAGGATTTTTACGTTTTAACATGCAATATCTTAACTATGGATATTCGCACCCATAAAACCGTTGGAGTTTTAATATGCGAATAATCTACCTTAGTTAATTGCACATTACCTTTTAAAAACATTTTGGTTTGGTTTTCGTTCATGCAAAATAAAACGAAAATCACACAATCAACAAAAAGACATAAATATGGGAAATTAAACAAATAAAATGTCCCGACTATTATGGCCTTCTCTATCGTTGATTCCTTGACGCCTCGGTGACACGTCCCGTCATGTCGCTCCCACTCGTTATTTGGATTTCTCTCAATTCGCCCGGGTTTTCTCGGTTTACTACGTAATTAGGAATCACACAAAATTACGATAAACCAAAACCCGCGAATATAAGTTACCCAAAATAACGTCTTCGTCATAGTACATAAATTCCTATATACAAAGGCGTTTTTCTAGGAATTTAAAGACGACATGATTAGATCAAATCCTACTACAAGATTTTTCTAATCATACACGGCTTTCAGCTCGTGGTTATTACTATTACAGAAATTTCCTTTCAAAAATAAAACAAGCCCAGACATGTCCCGGGGTTTATGAATGAAAATTAAATTTCTACCATAATAGCCGGGAAACCAATAACCACCTGTTTAAGCATTTCGACAAAAATAATAATGCCAAAATAAAGCCGTGTAATAAATCAAACAAGTATAAGACCGAAACCAACGCTCTGATACCAATTTGAAGGAAAACTGAACAAACCCGGGCTAAATCGAAAACCTCACTTTCAATGCATTCCAGAATCGGAAGCTTTCAACCAAGCTCAGGCTCAAATTAGTTTACCCATGAACAGATCTAGGCTTATACTTATTTAATTTATTAATCGGGACACAAAAGATTAATTAAAGAGGAATACTTAAAGATTTTACCTTTTGTAGCGAAGTCCCTTACTTAAAGAAAAATCCAATCTTTGCGTAACTTCCACAAGAAATCCGAAGAATAACTCCAATACGAACTCCGAAATAGTGTGGGCTATTATCTACGGAATTACCCACAGAAAAATAATCAAAATCCAAGAAACTTGCTTCGGAAGAAAACCCAAAATCTGGAAATAAAAACTGCCCAGATTTTTCGTTGAGAAAACCCTTGCTGTGCAAGTTTCCTTCAGCCGCTGGACTCGCCGGAACTTCTGTAAAATCCGACCACCAGAACTGTCAAGCCCAGTCCCGATCTGTACAACCAACCCCACGGATCACTCAAGAAGAAGATCGACGTGAAGGGATGGTCGGCTCAAGACACCAGACAGCACGACAGCACCGGAGTTCCTGGAAAATGCAGCAGCGATAATCCGATCAGCGCTGGGCTGCTCTATCGCGCAATCCGACCGGAACTTCTGTAAAATCCGACCGGCAGCTATTTAAAATGGAATCCGGGCAGTATATGAAAATTGAATCTTCTGAAGAAGAAAGCTCTCTTAGTCGACTTCGAGAGATAACTTGACGAGGAAGACACAGTTCTCTCTCTATACTAAACTTTCTCTTTCCACCCTTTACTTGGGTGTCAAGTTTCTTAATTGATTTCTTGCCCAATTAGTTGTATTTATAAGGAGCTTCTAAGGAGACCTACTGGGCTCTCGAGTTAGGCCTTAAAATTTGACTTTCGTTGACCGCTAAGTCTTCCTGACTAATCAACTCCAATCGACCCTTTTAAATTAATTTATTTAACCCACTTTGTTAATTTAATTTAATCAAACCCTTAGAATTAATTAATTCAAAATCGAATTAATTTCTAAATTCACTTTGTCGATTAAATATTAATTAAACCTTTTGGATTAATTAATTTACCTTGTCGATTAGTCAAATGCATAATCGGTCGTACCACTAACGGACCAATTATGGAACTACTGCTCGAAAATGACTTTACATCGCGCCATTATATTTTATTCTATCTCCCCGCATTAAAAATCTAGCGCTCGTTGGTTTATCAATCTACTGACAAATTAATTCATCGACTTCTTGGTTTCCGAGATTCGTACCACTCGTCTTTTTATTATACCGAACATAAAGTTCACCGGCCGGGTTTAGTATAATAACCTTACGAGCTCATCTCGGGAGCACCATCAACCCGGCGAACCGGTACGTTGATTTCACCGACTAGCAATGGCACGTAAGAAGCTAAACACGGCATACCCAACCTACCGAGGTATTGGCCTCAATTGACCGCACTCTTTGGAAAATCAAAGCACACGATATCCAACCCTCATGCCCGTCCCAATCTCGGGATTGAGAGATGGAATACTTGGACCGAATTAACTATACCGATCAGTATAAGTCAATTCTATCCAAACTGGTCGTGCTCAATATGCCCCGGGCATATCCGTGTGATTTAAACTAGTTTAGATAAACTAATTTACAAACCACACAATAACCTATACCGATAGTGTGTTCAGACTATCTCGGTTATGAGCATATTTTTATATATCAATACTTTAACCAATAACGGTATCTACTGTGTCTGTCCACACCCCGTTATCTAGTTCTATGATATAAAGGAACAAATTTATACTGAAACAAAATGATATGTCCACCGTGGATATTAGTTTTTGATACAAGCCATAGCATTTCTGTTTTCGAAACTAACACAAAGGTCAGTTAATGATGGACCGTTAAGTTCATTCGAAATCGACAGTTATTCTACCTACAAATCTTGTTTGGAAAGTAAGATGACCAAGAGACCTTTTAAAACAAAAGGTTATAAAGCCAAAGACGTATTAGAGTTGATTCACTCTAACTTGTGTGGAACAATTTTTGTCCAAACACAAGGTGGGTTTGAGTATTTTGTGGCATTCACAGATAATTACTCAAAGTATGGATACATTTACCTAATGCGCCACAAGTCTGAACGTTTTAGTAAATTCAAACAGTATTGGGCAGATGTTGAGAAACATCATGGTAAGAGTATCAAGACACTGCGATCAGATCATGGTGGTGAGTACCTGTCCCACGAATTTTGAGAATACCTCAGTGAGGTCAGAATTTAGTCTCAGTTGTCTACCCCTGGCACACCACAGCAGAACGGTGTAGCAGAAATAAGGAACCGAATCTCATAGAAATGGTTAGGTCAATGATGAGCGATACTGATTTGCCGAGTTCATCCTGGGGGTATACCTTAGAAAGTGCAATGTACATTCTAAATCTTGTACCATATAAAACCGTGCCTTCAACCCTTACAGAGTTGTGGAACGGGTGCAAGCCCAGTCTAAGACATCACATAATTTGGGGTTGTCCAGAACATGTGCTTAAGGTAGATGCAGCTAAATTAGATGCAATAACAGAAATAATGCTGTTTGTAGGATATCCTAGAGGAACAAAAGGTGGTATGTTTTATAGTCCTAAAGATCAGAAGGTGATGGTTAGCACTAATGACAGGTTTTTAGAGAAAGACTATTCTAGATCACAAGCCCAAGAGTAAGATAATACTAGAAGAACTTAGAAACTAATATGATAATCCTGATGCACCAGCACAAGTAGATACACCACACACTGCAAAAGATATCATAGATGATGCGCCCACACATGTGGTGCCTGGTCGTAGTGGAAGGGTTGTGAGATAACCCGACAGGTTCATTGGTGTGAGAGAAGCCTTTGATTTCCTCCCAGATGCGCCTAAACTGAATCTGATAAACTACAATGAGACTCTCCAGATAAAGATTCAAAATCTTGGCGAATAGCAATGATATCCGAGATAGGGTCGATGGACCACAATCAAGTCTAGGAGTTTATGGACCTGCCTGATGGTTTCAAACCCATTGGATGTAAGTGGGTCTACAAATGAAAGAGAGGACCTAACAGAAAGGTTAAAACCTTTAAAGCATGGCTTGTGGCAAAGGGATATACTTAGATAGAGGGAATCAATTATGAGGAAACCTTCTCCTCGGTAGCTATGCTGAAGTCAATCCAGATTCTCTTGTCCATAGCAGCTCATTTAGATTATGAGATATGGCAGATGGATGTCAAGATAGCTTTCCTTAATGGAAGTATTGAAGAAACCATTTTCTTGCAACAACCAGAGGGATTCGTTGAAAAAGGACAAGAGCATAAGGTTTGCAGACTTAAGAGGTCCATTTACGGACTTAAGCAAGCATCTAGATTATGGAACATTCTGTTTGATGAGGTAATCTGATCCTACAGATTTACTCAGTGCCCAGATAAATATTGTGTGTATCATAGACGTGATGGAAATGCGGTGGTATTTCTTGTGCTTTACGTTGATGACATTTTACTAATTGGCAACAATAAGAAAGTGTTATTAGACGTAAAGGCATGGCTGTCCAAACAGTTTTATATGAAAGATTTAGAAGAAGCTGGATATATCATTGGGATCAAGATAATTTGAGATCGTAGGAAACGTTCGCTTACGCTCTCTCAAGCTTCACACATAGACACGATTCTGGATCGTATTAACATGCAGAATTCTAAAAAAGGTTTTCTACCTTTCAGATACGGAGTGCATCTATCTAAAGAATAGTCTTCTAAGACTGTTGAGGAGATAGAAGCCATGAAGACAGTTCCTTATGCTTCTGCAATAGGAAGTCTCATGTATGCAATGTTATGTACGAGGCCTGATATCTGTTATGCAGTTGGTATTGTAAACAGATATCAGAGTAACCCCGAGAATGCTCATTGGGAGGCAGTAAAATGTTGGTCTATTAGGCGCCTGAGCTTATGCCCGGTGGTTACACAGATTCAGATTTCCAAGACGACAGGGACAAAAGCAAGTCTACCTCAGGGTATGTGTTTACTTTGGGAGGTGGAGCCATAGTATGGCGGAGTGTCAAGTAGAAATGTGTGGCGGGCTCTACCATGGAGGCTGAATACATTGCAGCATCAGAGGCAGCGAAAGAAGCAGTGTGGCTCAAGAACTTCCTAGTGGACTCAGACGTGATTCCTGGTTTATAGAAGTCGTTCACGGTGTACTGTGATAACAATGTTACAGTAGCAAACTCGAAGGAATCACTAGCCCACAAGGTGAGTAAGTATATAAAACATAAGTACCACCTAATATGAGATATTATCAAGAGGGAAGACGTGGTCGTGAAAAATATAGCATCGGAAGATAACCTTGTAGATCCTTTCATGAAGACATTGACTGCAAAAGTCTTAGAGGTTCACGTGGAGGGCATGAGGATAAGATACTTGGAAGAGCCATGAGTGTTTTTCTATATATTATTGTAGTTGTAGGATTAATGTAGTTGTAGGATTAATGTAGTTTTATACTTGAAGCGCAACTTAAGTATTAGTTGGAGATTGTTGGGTTTATATACTAAAGCTTTGCTTGTATTAAACAATTTCCCAATTTTATAAATCGATTAAATGTTTTAGTTAAAATGTTTATATGTTTTTACATATGTCATCGATTTATATTATGTAATTAGATGATGAGGCATCTGGTGTGACATAGCATATCTCATCATTGGTTAAAAGACATAATATATAAATGAGGTTTGTAACTGAGACAGTTTTAGACACACTGTCAGTTTAGGTTATTATGTGATTCAGAAAATTGGTTTGTCGAAACTAATTGAATTATATAGATATGCCCGGGGCATATTGAACTTGACAATTTAGGATGAATTGTCTTGTACTAATTTAATAGACTATTAATTCCTAGTATTCAATCTCTAAATCCATAGACTTGAGCAGGCATGAGGATTATACATAGCGTACTTTGATATGCCAAAGAGAGGTCATTTGTGGCCAATAGTCTCAGTAGGTTGGGTGTGCGTGTTTAGTTGCTTGGTGTGCTGTTGCTTGTCGAAAGGAAACCATGTGCCTGGTAGATAATCTTTCATCTTTGGCCCTTTACCCCTTTGCCTGAAAGGCCTCTTGGCCGTTTTACCCTCCAAGCAAAACTCACAGGTCGGATAACTGTCAATCTCCAATGAGCCCAAGGGCCCATCATTCACCAACCTTTGAATCCTAATATGGTTGATATGACATAGTCTTAGGTGCCAAAAATAAGTTTGGTTCATAGGGGAAGACTTATTTATCTTACTATGATTAGATGATGTGTCATTAATTTCTGTGTTTTGTTCTAGAAGTGAGTTAGTCTTAATGAAGAATAAATTTTTAACCAATGCACCAGAACATACAAGTTTTTTGTTCTTTCTAATAAAAACAGAGTCATCAGAAAAGACAAACTTATAACCATCCTTAAGCAGCTTAGAAACTGAAAGCAAGTTCTTTCTAAAGCCGGGTACATATAAACAATCTCTCAAAATTAAAATAACAGAGTCTAAAAAATAAAGACGAACAACTCCCACTGCAACAACTGATACTTTGGTAGTATCACCCAAGCAGACTTGCAACTCACCATCTCTAAGCATTTGGGTTACTTGGAACCCCTACAAAGAATTACAAACATGATCTGTGGTTCCAGAATCCATAAACCAAGTATCTGTGGGAATCACTGCGAAACATATCTCAATAACAAATGTGAAATTGCTCACACCTTTGAGCTTCGGGCAGTCTGGCTTCTAATATCCTGGTTTGTCACACTTGGAACACTTGCCTTTTGGTTTGGTCTTCTTGGTAGCACCACCCTTGAGTCCATGATTAGCAGTTGCTTTCTGGGCTCTCTTCTTCTTTTTTCTAGCTTTGGGCCCAGAAAAAGATCCTGAATGCCCAATAGTCACTAAAGTTTGTTTCCTTTCAGATAAGAGGCCTTCAGCTGACACCAATGCAGTCATGAGCTCGGGTAAAGTATACTGAAGCCTGTTCATGTTATAGTTCAACCAAAACTGCTCAAAACTTAGAGGCAAACTCTGGAGAATGATATCGCACTGAGTCTCGTAGTTAATATCCCCTCCCAGTACCTCGATCTCGTTAATATTGCTAATCATATCAAGCACATGATCTCTCACTAAGGTGCCTTAAGCCATCTTGGCACTCATGAGTTTGTTCATAGCTGACTGCCTGGTTGCCCTACCCTAATGCCTAAACATCTCCTTGAGGTTAGTCATCATGTCGTAGGTTGAGGTCATCAACTAATGCTAGTGCTGTAGTACATTTCACATAGAACCCAAAATGTAGTACTTGGTCATCTCATCAGTTTTCTTCCACATGACATATGGTTCTTTCTTCTCAAGAGTGGCATTATCTCTGGGTGCCTCGGGGCACACCTCAGTGAGCACGTACTTGTAACTCTCCTCAGTAGTAATGACAATGTCGAGGTTACACTTCTAGTCAAAGTAATTAGGACGGTTGAGTTTCTTCTGATTAAGTATAACAACAAGTGGATTGAACGACATATCAAAAGCTGAAAATAAATATACAGAGAAGTTTCAGTATTTTATCTTTTTAGAAAATATTGATATCCTCAAAAAAATATAATCTTATCCACCAACATCTCGTTCACCTGGGTTTACGCAGGTCATGATCGTTTGAACGTCTAAGCTAGTCCACATTCGTTCGAGAAGAATCTAAGTTCATTAATTTCACTATGTGACCAATGTGTTAGTTTTGAATACTGAAAAGTTATTGCTTGTATCAAAAACTAATATCCACAGTTTACATATCGATTTTGTTTCAGTATTAAATTGTTCATTTATATCATATATCTAGATAACGAGGTGTAAAAAAGCACAGTAGATCTCGTTATTGGTTAAAATAATAATATATAAATAGATGCTCGTAACTGAGATATTTTGAACATATTATTGGTTTAGGTTATCGTATGAGTTAGAAATTAGTTTGTCTAGACTAATTAAATCATACGTATGTGCCCGGGGCATATTGAGCATGACCTGTTCGGGATTGAATTAATTTGTACTAATCGGCGTAGTTAATTTGAACTTAATATTATAATCTCTTAATCCCAAGACTAGAGTGGGCACGAGAGTTAGATATCGTATGCTTTGATTTTCCAAAGGGTGCCGTCAATTGAGGCCTAAATCTCGGTAAGTTTGGTATGCGGTGTTTGACTTCTTTATGTGGCGTTGCTTATCGAAAGAATCTATGTAACAGTTCGCCGGGTTGATGTACTCCCGAGATGAGCTCGTAAGGTTTATTATACTAAACCTGGCCAGTGGACTTTATGTCTGGTATAATAAGAAAGTCGAGTGGTACTAATCTCGGATACCAAGAAGTCGATGAATTAATTTGTCAGTAAATGTATGAATCGACGATCACTAGATCTTTGATATGGGTAGCTAGAAGAATAATAAAGTGAGCGCGATATAAATTCATTTTTGAGCAATAGTTGTATAATTAGTCTGTTAGTGGTATGACTAATTATGCGTTGGACAAATCAAAAAAGTGAATTAAGTAATCCTAAAGGTTTAATTAATATTTAATTGACATAGTGGGTTATATCAAATAATCTTAAAGGTTCGATTAATATTTAATTAACAAAGTGGGTTAAGAAATTAATTCTAAAGGTTCGATTGAAGTTGATCAGTCTAGGGAAGACTAAGAGAGTCAACGAAAGTCCAACACTAAGGCCCAACTCAAAAGCCCACTAGGTCTCCTTTGAAGCTCCTATAAATAGTTATTGTTAGGCATTTGTAAGACATTAAGAAACCTTGGTGGCTAAGTTGCCCAGAGTGAGAAGAAGTAGCCTAGAGAGAGTACTTTTTCTTCTTCCTTGTGCTCTTTCTTGAAGTCGGCTTAGGATCCTTCGTTCTTCGAAAAGCTCAGCCTTTGGACCGTCAGTTTCCTATTCACATAGTCCCTCGATTTGCGCACTGCCCCGTCCGTCAATTTGCGTCGCCGGACTTTTTGATTCTCATAGTCAGTTGATTCGGCCTCCATTGTGTATATCTCAATCTTGATCGGAGATCTATGGCTGTGGTTGTCTAAATCGTGGTGGGAGAATTCTTTTGTTGGTGGTTCTTGGAGTTTTTGCACAGGCGGTAAATAGGCAGATGATCTTTAGGCAACTATCTGTTGAGGATCTGACGAGTTTTTTGAACTGGGTTTCTTTTGGATTTCTTTCTTAGTGCCTTAGCTACCCCGTGGATAGTGGCTCACACGATTTCGAGGTGGAGACGGTGTCATTCGAGGGATTCGATAGTGGATTGCGCATTAGGCGGTAAATAAGTGCAGCAATCTTTGGGAAGTGATTTGCTGAGGATCTGATGAGTTTTTCGAAGTCGGTTTTTTACGGATTTCTTCCTTAGTGTCATATACCTTTTGGATAGTCGCCCACATGATTTCGAGGTAGAGACAGAGTCATTCTTGGGATTCTCTCGTGATTGGTCCTGGGCGGTAAACAACAGAATTTTTCAACTTTTGTTTTCTTATTGCTAGGGACACGCTTCAAAGATATATTCTTTAAGAATTTCACTTTAAATTAAAGATTTAAGTTTTAGCGTGTTGATTTAATAAATTGAGTTCTTATAAGCCTAAATCCGTTTTGGGTCAGATCGAATGTCTCCGATTCTAAAATACATAGCACGGAAGTGAGATTTTCAATTTAGCCCAGACTAGATATGTTTCCTTCAAATTGGTATCAGAGTGAGTGTTTCGGCTTTATACTTGTTCGATTTGTTACACGGCTTTGTTATTTTATTGACAGGTGGTTATTATTCCCGGCAATTATGGTATTTACATTTATTCATAAATCCCAGGGCATGTCCAAGCTCATTTTTATTTTGAATGGAAATGTCTGTAATAGTAATAACCATGAGCTGGAAGCCGTGTAGGATTAGATGAATCTTGTAGTAGGAATTAATCTAATATTGTCGTCTTTAAATTCCTAGAAAGCCTTTGTATATAGGAATTTATGTATTTTGACAAAGATGTTATTGTGGGTAACTCATATTCTTGGGTTTTGGTTTATCGTAATTTTGGGTGATTCCCAATTACAAAGAAAACCAAGAAAACCCGTACGAATTAGGAGGAACCAAATAACGAGTCGTTATAGGCAAATTGAATTTATGGTTTTTGGTTTGTCGTAATTATGGGTGATTCCTAATTATGTAGTAAACCGAGAAAAACTGGATAAATTCTAAGGGTCCTTAAAATGAGTGGGAGCGACACTACGAGACGTGTCAACAAGGTGTTCAAAGGAAGCGATGATTGAAAAGGCCATAATAGTCGGGAAATGTTTAATTATATATTTCCAGTTTTATGTCCTTATCGTTGCTTGTGTGTTTTCATTTTTTTTTTTTTTATACATGAACAAATTTTTTTTGCATGCAATTAACTAAAATAGATTATTCATATATTAAAACTCGAACGGTTTTAATAGGTGCGAGTAACCAAAGTTAAGATATTGCATGTTGGTTTTATAGGTGCAATTAACTAAGGTAGATTATTCGCATATTAAAACTCCAATGGTTTTATGGGTGTGAATATCCATAGTTAAGATATTGCATATTAAAACGTAAAAATCCTCAAATTTAAAAATCTAAGTGGAAGCGGGTTGGTATATGTCCCCATGACCTCAATTACGAATTCATATGTGATATAGATAGACCTACGTGCTGGCTAAGGGCCTTCTTCCCTAAGGATAAGTCTTCAATCCAAGAGATCACTAAGATTGAATTTCTAAAGGTGACTATAGTGAGTCTAATTGGAGAAAGTTGTGACACCCTCGCTAATGAAGCGCATTAGTATCGTAAGTAACAAACTTAAAAGTCACATAATAGCATACACTTAGTGTACCGTTTGTAGTATTCCTCCTCAAGCTACAGCTAAATCATCGACTATTATTTCACTGATCACAAGGTCATTGGTCAGATAGTGAGGTTAATGAGCTTATACTCTTTAGAACGAATGTGACTTGGCATAGACGTTCACCTAAAGTGACCTGCGTTAATCCCGGTGTGAGAGATGTCGGTGGGAGATTATATTATTTTGAGGTTATCAATATTTTCGAAAAACAATACTTAAACTTGACTATTTATTTATTCAGTTTTAGATATGACGTTTAATACAATATTTGTCACACTAAATGAGAACAAATTATATCAAATGGAAACGTAATTTGGATATTGTCTTCACGGCTGAGCAATGCAAATTCGTGCTCACTGAAGTATACCCAGAAACACCTAATGTTAAATATGTCTAAGGGCACACTTGCGAGAGACCATGAACTTGAGATGATTAGTAACATCAATAAGATTGAGGCTTTGAGAGGTGATACTACAGTGCTTGGCTTGAAGATTGCTAATCAAGTGCTTAAGCAAGACATTGCCAAGAAGAATAAGTCGTAAGGCAAGTGCTTCAGATATGGCAAGGAAGGACATTCGAAGCCAGATTGTCCGAAGCTCAAACATACAACTATTTTGCCTTAGTTACTGAGACATGTTTAGTGTGACTCCCACAGATACTTGGTGTGTGGAATCAGGAACCACTGATCATGTTTGTAATTCTTTGCAGGGTTTACCAAGTAACCCAAATGCTTAGAGTGGGCGAGATGGAAGTTTACTTGGGTGACATTATTAGAGTGTCAGTGAAAGTAGTGGGAGTGGCTAGACTTATTTTCAAAATAATGCTATAATAGTTTTTTGAAGAATTGTTTTTATGATCTGAGTTTTAGAAAGAATTTACTTGATGTTTCTAAACTCTTTCTGGATAGTTATAAGTTCATTTTATATAATAATTCTATTATTGGAAAGAACGAGAAACTTATATGTTCTAGTTCATTGGTGGACAATCTCTTCTCGATAAAAACTAACTCCCCAGTAGTCCAAAACATAGAGATAAATAACACATCATTGAATCATAATAAGAGAAAAGAACCATGTAAAATGAACCAAGCTCAATTTTGGACCTAAGACTAGGTCATATAATCCTTATTAGGATTCAAAGGTTGGTCAATGATGGGCCCTTAGGCTCATTGGATATTCACAATTACCCAACTTACGAATTCTGTTTGGAGGGTAAAATGACCAAGAAGTGTTTAGAATTGGTTCTTTCTAACTTTTGTGGACCTATGATAATTTAGGCCAGAGGTGGTTTCAAGTATGTTGTGATCTTCACAGATTACTACGTGAGGTGGCACAAGTCTGAATGTTTTGTCAAGTTCAAAGAGTTTTGGACAAATGTGGAGAACCATCATTGTAAGAGTATCAAGCCATTATGATCCGATCGTGGTGGCGAATAACTATCTGGTGAATTTAGGAGCTACTTATCAGAGATGAGGATTCAATCTCAGTTGTCTGCACTGGCACATTCCAGCAGAATGGTGTAATAGAACTGTGAAACAGAACTCTTATAGAAATGGTTAGATCTGTGATGAGTTACAGTAAGTTGCTTCATTCGTTTTGGGGATATGCCTTAGAAACAGCAGCTTACAATCTAAATCTTGTACCATCTAAATCCGTACCTTCAACCTCTATAGAGTTATGGTCAGGGCAAAAGCCCAGTATTAGACATTTCAGAATCTGGGATTGTCTAGCACATGTGCTTAAGGTAGATACGGACAAGTTAGATACAAGATTCGAGGTAATGTTGTTTATAGGATATCCCAGAGGAGTGAAGGTTGGTTTATTCTATAGTGCTAAAGATCAGAAGGTGGTGGTTAATACCAACACTAGATTTTATAAGAGAACTATATTCTAAACCACAAACCAAGTAACAAGATTGTGCTAGAAGCGCTTAAGGGATAGTCTAGAATTCCTGATGCACCAGTACAAGTAGATAGATCATATAATACTACATAAGTTGTCGCAGATGATGCAATTACACAGGCGGTGCCTCGTCATAGTGGGAGGGTTGTCAGACAACCCAAGAGTTACATGGGCTTGGAAAAATCTTCGGATTTGGTCCCTTGCGCTCACGAACCAGACCCAGTTAACTACAATAAGGCACTCCAAGATAAAGATACAGATAATTGGCAAAGGGCAATGATTACATTGCAAAGGCACAAGAGCACAAGGTTTGCAAGCTTAATAAGTTCATTTATTGACTTAAGAAAGCATCATGATCTTAGAACATCCAGTTTGATGAGATAATCCTGTCCTATAGGTTTACTCAGTAACCAGATGAGCATTGTGTGTATCGCAGACATGATGGAAACTAAGTTGTGTTTTCTTGTACTTTACGTAGATGATACTCTTCTTATTGGCAACAGTAAGAGGATATTATCAGACGTAAAGGCATGGACATTCAAGCAAGTTTGATATGAAGGATTTGGGAAAGGTGAGACATATTCTTGGGATCAAGATTATTCAAGATCGTAGGAGATGTTCACAGACATTTTCTCAGGCTTCATACAAAGACATAATTCTGGCTCGTTTTAATATGAAGAACTCCAAGAAGAGTTTCCTACCTTTCATATACGGAGTGCATCTATCTAAGGAGCAGTTTCCTATAGAAGCCATGAAAACAGTTTCTTATGCATTTATGGTAGGAGGTCTCAAGCATGCTATGTTGTGCACGAGGCTGATATTTGCTTTACTGTCGGCATAGTTAACAGATATTAGAGTAACCCAGGAAAAGCTCAAGTATTTGCGCAGAATGAATGGCCAAGTTTTGGTCTATCAGGTACAAGAGCTAGTTTCAAGGGGTTACACAAATTAGGATTTCCAAAGTGATATGGACAAAAGAATGTCTATCTCTGGGAAGTAGAACCATAGTATGAAAGAGTGTCAAGCACAAATGCATGATAGACTCCACCATTGAGGCTGAATACGTTGCCACGTCAGAGGTACGAAGGAAGCAGTGTGGTTCAGGAACTTCATAGTGGGTTTAGATGTGATTCCTGAGTTACCCAGGTTTATCATAGTTTATTGCGATAACAATAGTGCAGTGGGAAACTCGAAGGAACCACAAATCCACAAGACGAATAAACACATAGAGAGCAAGTACCACCCAAACGAGAAATCATATAGAGGGAAGACGTAGTTGTAATCGTGGTGAAGATAGTATCAGTAGACAACTTGCAGATCCATTCAAGAAAAGCATTGACTGCAAAAGTCTTTGAGACTCACGTGAAGGGCATGAGAGTTAGATACTTAACTGAACCATGATAGTTCTCTAGATTTTTATGTGACATTAGAATAAGTGTATTAAACCAGTTTTAGAGCATAGCTTTGAGTATTAGTGGGAGATTGTTAGTTTTGAACACTGAAAAGCTATTGCTTGTATAAATAACTAATATCCACAGTTTACATATTCAATTTTGTTTCAGTATTAAATTGTTCTTTTGTATCATATATCTAGATAACAAGGTGTAGAAAAGCACAGTAGATATTGTTACTGGTTAAAATAATGATATATAAATAGATGCTCGTAACTGAGATAGTTTGAATATACTATCGGTTTACGTTATCGTATGATTAGGAAATTAGTTTTTCTACACTAATTAAATCATACGGATATGCCCAGGACATATTGAGCATGATCTGTTCGGGATTGAATTAACTTGTACTGATCGGTGTAGTTAATGCGAGTCTAAAATTCTAATCTCTTAATCCCTATACTAGAGCGGACACGAGAGTTAGATATGGTATACTTTCATTTGACAAAGAGTGTGGTCAATTGAGGCCTAAATCTTGGTAAGTTGGACATGCGGTATTTGACTTCTTTATGTGTCGTTGCTTACCGAAGGAATCCATGTACTGGTTCTTCGGGTTGATGGTGCTCCTGAGATGAGCTTGTAAGGTTTATTATACTAAACCCGGCTGGTGGTCTTTATGTCCGGTATAATAAGAAAGTCGAGTGGTACTAATCTCGGACACCAAGAAGTCAATGAATTAATTTGTCAATAAATTTATGAATCGACGAGCACTAGATCTTTGATGCCGAAAGATAGAAGAATAATAAAGTGAGCGCGAAATAAATTCCTTTTTGAGCGGTCATTCCATAATTGGTCCGTTAGTGGTATGACTAATTATGCGTTGGACTAATCAAAAAAGTGAATTAAATAATCTTAAAGGTTTAATTAATATTTAATTAACAAAGTGGGTTAATTGTCAGATCCTCAGCAGATCGTTGCCAGAAGATCAGCTGCCTATTTACTGCCCAATACAAAAAATCCAAGAAACACCACCAAAAGAATTCTCCCACCACGATCTCAACAACCACCGCCATCGATCACCGATCAAGATCGAGATATACACAACGGGGGTCAAATCAAGTGACTAGGAGAATCAAAAAGTTCGGTGGCGTAAATCAAGGGATGGGGCAGCGCACAAATTAAGGGATTGCAGTGAATAGGAAACTATCGATCCTAAGGGTTGAGTTTTTCGAAGGTCGAAGGATCCTAAGCCGACTTTGAGAAAGAACACAAGGAAGAAGAAGAAGTTCTCTCTTTAGGCTACTCTTTCTAACTCTAGGCGACTTAGCCACCAAGGTTTCTTAATGTCTTAGCTACCCCATGGATAGTCTCCCACACGATTTCGGGGTGGAGACGGAGTCATTCAAGGGATTCGATAATGGATTGAGTAGCAAGCGGTAAATAAGTGCAGTAATCTTCAGGCAACGATCTGCTGAGGATTTGATGAGTTTTTTGAAGTTGTTTCTATTGGATTTCTTCCTTAGTGTCTTAGCTACCCCGTGGATAGTCGTCTACATGATTTCGAGGTAGAGACGGAGTCATTCTTGGGATTCTCTCGTGATTGGTCCCGGGCAGTAAACAATAGGATTTTTTAGCTTTGGTTTTCTTATTGCTAGGGACACGCTTCAATGGTATAATCTTTATTCTGCTTTAAATTAAAGATTTAAGGTTTTGCGTATCGTTTTAATAAATCGAATTCATATAATCCTAGATCCGTTCAGGGGAAATGATTTTAGAGTCTGGGCCAGATCGAATGTCTCTGATTCTGGAATGCATAGCACGAAAGTGAGATTTTTGGTTTAGCCCAGACCAGATCTGTTTTCTTCACAATGATCTTTTGATTAATGAAATCAATAGTCGGTGATTTTAGCCTGCACACATAAGTTGCGTAACCTCATTAGGAGGGATACTACAAACGGTACCCAAAGTGTATGCCATTACGTCCTTCTAAGTTTGTTAGTTAGGATACTAATGCACCTCAAATAGAGAGGGTGTCGCAAGGTTCTCCAATTAAACTCACTATAGTCATCCCTTTAGAAATTCAATCTAGTGATCGTATGAATAAAGACTCATCCGATATGGAGGAAAGCCTTAATGTCAATGTGCAAGTCTATCTACATCACATATGAATTCGTAATAGAGGCCATTGGGGATTTAACACAAATCGCTCAAACTTAGATTCTTAAAATTGAGGATTTTTACCGATTTTAACATGCAACATCTTAACATAAGTTATTTCTAACTTTAGTAATTTGCACCTATAAAACCGTTTGTTTTCAATCATGCATAAAACATAAAACGAAAACACACAAGTATCGATAAGGACATAAAATGGGAAATAAATGCACAATGAAACATTTCCCGACTATTATGGCCTTCTCAATTGTTGCTTTCTTTTAACGCCTTATTGACACGTCCTGACGCGTAGCTCCTGTTCGTTATTTGGATTCCTCCTAATTCGTTCGAGTTTTCTCAATTTTTTACATAATTAGGAATCACCTAAAATTATGATAAACCAAAACCCATGAATATGAGTTACCCATAATAACATCTTCGTCATTTTACATAAATTCCTATATATAAGGCTTTCTAGAAATTTAAAGACAACATCTTTAGAATAACTCCTACACGACTTCCAACTCATGGTTATTACTATTACAGACATCACATTAAAAATAAAACTAGCCCGGACAGGTCCTGGGGTTTATGAATGAATGTAAAAACTATAATAGTCGGGAATAATAACCATATGTTAACAAAAATAACAAAGTCGTGTAATAAATCAAACAATTATAAAGCCAAAAACTCATCTTTGATACCAATTTGAAGGAAGCAGATCTGGTGCGGACCAAACCAAAAATCTCACTTTTGTGCTATGCATTCCAGAATCGGAGACTTTCGATCTGTCCAAACTCTAAAATCATATCCCCTAAGTGGATCTAGACTTATAAATGTTTGATTTATGAAAACGACATGCTAAAAATTAAATCGTCAACTTAAAGCGGAATATAAAGATTATACCTTTGAAGCGTTTCCCTCACAAATATAGAAAACCAAGCGAATACCACTATCGAATCCTTCGAATGACTCCAACTAACCCTAAAATCATGTGGACGACTATCTACGGGATGGCTAACGCAGTAAATAAGGAATCCAAAAGAAACCGCGAGCAATCTCCTCTGTCGTGTAGATCTGCGGGTTCAGAGATCTTTGCCTTAAGCCCGTGTCTCGATCGCGGTCGGAAGGCGTTGCATCCGGTGAAGGGCCGGCGGTCAGGTGGATTTTCTGGTGGCATGAGGCGGTTGTGCATAGGGACTCCGTGCAATGATTTGTTTAGGCAGATTCGAGTTTTTAGAAGCAGGTTTCATCCGCGAGCAATCTTCTCCAAAAAAAATGCGAGACTAGTACTACTCGACCTTATTATTATACCGGACATAAGTTGACCGGCCAGGTTTAGTATAATAATCCTTACGAGCTTATCTTGGGAGCACCATCAACCCGGTGAACCGGTACATGGATTCCTTTTGACAAGCAACGGCACACTAAGAAGCCAAACACGCATACCGACTTACCAAGATCTAGGCCTCAATTGACCACACTCTTTGGCAAATCAAAGTACACAATGTCTGACTCTCATACCTGCTCTAGTCTAGGGATTAAGAGATTAGAATATGAGGTTCGAATTAACTATGAAGATCAGTACAAGTTAATTCAATCCTTATTAGGTCCTGCTCAATATTCTTTGGGCACATCCGCATGATTTAATTAGTCTAGACAAACTAATTTCTAAATCATACTATAACCTAAATAGATAATACGTTTAAACTATCTCATTTACGAGCTTTACTTTATATGTGATAAATTTAACCAATGTTAAGATCTACTGTGCTACACCCGAAACCTTATTATCTATGCATATGATATAAAGGAACAATTAACACTGAAACACAATCGATATGTAAATTGGGTATTAGTTTTTTATACAAGCAAAGCTTTTTAGCATTCAAAACTAACACTTAGTGCAGGCAAGATTACTTATTTTGTATTATTAAACTCTCTTATGTGCGATCCTGTAGGCCCATTCTAATATCAGTAATGGATAAATCAATATAATTGATTAATCCATAAGTCATTAGTGGTCTCTAGCAAGACATGGGGATTACTTAATTTAGAACAGAGGGTCAAATGGTGATTCAACATAACCTTTAGAGCATACTACGTGCGATCCTCTATATTGATATCCCATTTAGTATAAGGTATGGAACTATCATCCTTATTTTGCTAAACGTTTACTTGATCTCTTAGTGATATTGAATTTCATCAAGCAAATGATAACACTTATTTCTTGGGCACGGCCATGCACTTCTCAGTTCATTATCAAGTGACCAAGATATCATCTCTCACTTAAGAGAGATTTGTAGTCCCATCACTTCACATACATATCTTAGCGTGATTCATAGCATACCCAATATACCCGTATTTGGCAACCTGTTACGGCCGCGTTAGGCATATGTCAAAATACACTACTCTTCATCTAAGACCATTGGAGTGTGGAAAACACTACAAAATAAAATCTAACATTCCACACTAAGGGATTCCAAGACCCCGTCGTGCAGTAGAATAGGTGTCGATCCCACAAAGAGTAACTTAGCCTCGTAAAGATTTAATTTTCTTTTGATTCAAGAGCAGGAAAGCATACATATAAAAAGCTTGTAGTAAACAGAGTATACAAATAGAAAGATTGGGAAATAGGGTTGGTTTTGAGGAGGAGATTCGGCCACCATTAGAAGTCGAGTTGTGTTGTAATACAGCGGATGGTAAAAGTTATATCCGGGATCCTTTTCTGTCTGGCTACTAAGTTTATTTGCTGTTCGGTTATGACTCAACACATCTCCAAAGAGAAATAGAATTCACTTTCTAATTGTAACTCACCACACTCTGCTAAGAGACGGGAAATACACAATCTCGGTCCAGCTATGAACATGGAAGGAATAAAAAACTATGGAACTTGAATATACCATAGAAAAGGTAGTATCAACTATCCACTTTGTCAAGGTCACGTCCAAAGAACGGTGTCGTGAACTGGACTCACGTTTGCCAAACGATGGGTCTTCGCTGGACTTGGTGAACATCACGTTTACGTGAAGTTGTCTCTGGTGGCCGTGTTCTTCCTCTAACTTTAGAATCCTTGGTTCCGTTACAAATGCTAAGTCTGAAGAGTAGTTTTCTACAGTTTTCATTCCATGCATGTTTTACCTTCAATCAGCACAAGTAAAGCCATAACTAGTATTTTTACCATACAAACAGATTAAGAATCTATCCATAGGCAGCTCAAAACTAGGTTAAAAACAAGTAAAAATATGTACAAAATGAATCGCTTTAGGGAGGTGCAACACAATGGTACCTTTTTAACTGATTCAAAAAACACATACAAAAGTAAAACACAAGACGATATCAAGTGATATCAAATAGAAAAAAAAAAAAAAAGAACCACTTAGAAACATAATAATGAAAAGTAAAATCTAACAAAACAAGTAAAAGCTAAAGACAAAACAAAGGTGACTTTAAAACAAATACTAAAGATAAGTAGATACTTATAAAGTCACATAAAAGCACACAAACTAAAAGTAAGTAGGTACTCTGTTGCAGTCAAAATGTAACGAATCAGAACATGAGCTTGACCACCGGATGAGAGGAAGAAGTTTATACACACACCGGGCTAAATTAACCAAATTTTGCGTAGGGTATAAATTCGAATCCTTACTCCCTTTACTGCTTGATTTAACCCAAAATTACATATATTTTCATAGCATTTTCCACATGATTCGTGACAGTTGGATAGAGTTTTGTTTACTCTTGTGTAGTTTAAAGGCTTATGATGTTTTATGTGGGAAATGCAGCCTTAGGTTCGGGTTTAACACTTTTCCACCAAAAATGTGGGTGAAAAATGCAGATAGAAGTGATGCTATGTTAATTGATCAATGCTGGACTTTGGAGGTCAACTTGGAAAGTCTTTTGTTGCTGACAAGACCATTTTAACCCTGCAGATTGTAACTATTTTCAACTCTAAATTCTGTAACAATATACATAGCTTGAGAATATGTTATACGGGCAACTTTTGCTTTATTTTTTACATTATGTGAGCTGACAGCTTTCCCACTCTTGGCGATGTAGCTAGGGTTTCATAAGGATGGAGATTCAACTTAGAACCATGAGGTTCTAAGCATTTCATCGGGATTTAACCCAGATCTCTTCAGCTAAGGTGGAATTGGGTGCCATTATAATCGATTAGAGCCTATCCTCCGTTTTACAGTTCAGTTTAGCCCAGACCAACTAGTTTCTCCAATTGGTATCAAAATCGAGGATTTGGCTTTATACTTGTTCAATTTGTTATGGGCATTTATTGCAGGTGGTTATTATCCTGACTATTATGGTTTATGCATTTAGTTTTTATTTATAAACCCCAGGACATGTCTGGGTTGGTTTTTTGAATGTGAATGTGTGTAATAGTAATAACCACGTGCTGGAAGCCGTGTAGGATTAGATTAAATCTGTAGTAGGATTTATTCTATCAACTTTCATCTTTATTTTCCTAGAAAATCAAGCCTTGTACTTAGGAAAATATGTAATGTCGAAGATGTTATTTTGTGCAACTTCGATTTGTGGGTTTTGGTTTATCGTAACTTGGGTGATTCCAAGAATTACGTAAAAAACTTAGAAAACCCGGACAAATTGAAATGAGTTCAAATAATGAGAGGGAGCGATGTGATGGGACATGTCAACAAGGCAACGAATGAAAGCAACAATTGAGAAGGCCATATGAGTTAAAATAATGAGAGTTGCATGTTTTTAATTTTGATTTTGATGCATGATTAAAAACGTGTGGTTTTATGGGTGCAAATAACTAAGGTTAAGAAATTGCATGTTAAAATTGAAAAAACCTTCAATTTAAAAATCTAAGTGGGAGCGGGTTGCTTGATATCCCAATGGCCTCCATTACGAATTCATATGTGATGTGGATAGACTTGCGCGTAGGCATTAAGGCCTTCCTCTATATTGGATGAGTCTAATTCATAAGATCACTAGATTAAATTTCTAAAGACATGACTATAGTGAGTTAAATTGGAGAATGCGACACCCTCTCTAACTGAGGTGCACTATCTTTGGTAACAAAATTTGAAGTCACGTAATGGTATACGCTTAGTGTACTATTTGTGGCATTCCTCCCAATGAGGTTACGCTACTTATGTGTATGGCTAAAATCACTGACTATTAATTTCATGGATCAATAGATCATTTGGTTAGATAGTGAAATTAATGAACTTGGTTCTTCTCGAACAAATGTGGACTAGTTTAAATGTTCACACTAATATGACTTGCGTGAATCCTGGTGAACGAGATGTTGGTGGATTTGATTATATTGTTTTGAGGTTTTGGGAGGTGAGATCTACTGGGAATCCCAGGTTGATATCATAATCCAGAGCTTGCCTCAAAGCTTTGAGTAGTTTCAGCTGAATTACAATATGAACCAGTGAGTCTATACTCTTTCCGAGTTCTTAGCTGTATTGGTGTCTTTCGAAGGCCTTTTCCAGGAGAAGAAGCAAGCTTTAGTTACGATCGGGGCTTCAGAATTTTCTTCCAGGCCCAAAGCTGGGAAGAAGAAAAAGAAGACCCAGAAGTCTGCTAATCATGGGCCTAAGCCATACATTTCTAAGAAGAAGAAGCCAAAAGTCAAGTGCTTGAAGTGTGACAAGGCTGGACATTGGAAGTTTGATTGTCAAAAGCTCAAAGGTACGACCATTTTCGCTTTAGTTACTGAGATAGGTTTAGCGGTGATTCCCACAGATACTTGGTGTGTGGATTCAGGAACCACTGATCATGTTTGTAATTATTTGAAAAGGTTCCAAGTAACTCGGATGCTTAGAGATAGCGAAATGGAAGTCTACTTCAGGGGCACTACCAAAGTGTCAGTCAAAACAGTGGGAGTAGCAAGACTTATTTTCCAGAATAATGCTGTAATAGTTTTGAAGAATTTTCTTTATGTTCTGAGTTTTAGAAAGAATTTACTTTGAGTTTCTAAACTCTTGTTGGATGGTTATAAGTTTTTTTTTTCTGATAATTTTGTTGTTGTTAGAAAAAATGAGAAACTTATATGTTCTGGTTCAATGGTAGACAAACTCTTCTTGTAAAACTAACTCCCCTATTGTGCAAAACATGGAAATGAATGACAAATCATTAAATCATAGTAAGAGGAAAGAACCTTCTGAAATGAATCAAATTTATCTTTGGCACCTTAGACTAGATCATATCAACCTTAGTAGAATTCAGAGGTTGGTCAATGATGGGCCTTTGTGTTCATTAGAGATTGATAGTTATCCAACTTGTGAATCCTGTTTGGATGGTAAAATGACCAAGAGGTATAGAGCCAAAGAGGTTTTAGAGTTGGTTCACTCTGAGTTATGTGGACCTGTGTCTATTCAGGCTAGAGGTGGTTTTGAGTATTTTATACCTTCACAGATGATTACTCTAGGTACGGGTACATTTACTTGATGCGACACAAGTTTGAATGTTTTGGAAAGTTCAAAGAGTTTCAGGCAGATGTGGAGAAACATCAATGGTAAAAGAACATCAATGGTAAAAGTATCAAGACGTTGCGATTAGATCATGGTGATGAGTACCTCTTTAGCTAATTTAGGAGCTACTTGTTAGAGGTGGGTATCAAGTCCCAGTTGTCTGCACCTGGCACACCACAACAGAATGGTGTATCAGAGAGGAGGAATATAACTCTTATGGAAATAGTGAGATCTATGTGAGTTATAGTGAGTTGCCCAATTGGTTTTGGGGATATGCCTTAGAGACGACGACTTACATTCTAAATCTCATACTATCTAAATCTGTGCCTTCAACTCCTATAGAGTTATGGTCTGGGTGAAAACCCAGTGTCAGGCATATCAGGATTTGGCGTTGTCCACCACATGTGCTTAAGGCAGATGCGGGTAAGTTAGTGTTGGGTTTGAATACTAAAGTTTTCCTTGTATTAAACTATTTCCCATTCTGTATATATCGATTAAATATTTTAGTTAAATCATTTTTATGTTTTACATATGTTGTCCATTTATATTATGTAATTAAATAATGAGGTGTCTGGTGTGAGACAGTAGATCTCATCATTGGATAAAAGACATAATATATAAATGAGGTTCGTAACTGAGATAATTGGATACACTGTCAGCTTAAGTTATTATATGATTCTGAGATTGGTTTGCCTAAACTAATTGAATCCTATAGATATTCTAGGGGGAATATTGAAATTGACCGATTAGGATGAATTGTCTTATACTTAGTTAATAGACTATTTGATCCTCGTATTCTATCTCTAAATCCCTAGACTTGAGCAGACACGAGGGTTAGACATAGTGTACTTTAATCTGCCAAAGAGTGAGGTCACTTGAGGTCAATAGTCTCAGTAGGTTGGGTGCGCGTGTTTAATTGCTTGGTGTTCTGTTACTTATAGAAAAGAAACCATGTACCGCTGCATCCGGGGTGATGGTGCTCCCTAGATGAGCTTGTTATGTTTATTATACTAAACCCAACTGGTTGACTTTTGCCCAGTATAGTAAAAAGGTCGAGTGGTACTAATCTCAGATTATAAGAAGTTAATTAATTAATTGGTCAGTAAATTAATAAATTAACGAGCATTATATCTTTGATGTGGGAGACTATAGAATAATTAATTTTCCGAAGCAATTCTGGTGTAGAATGGTAGTGCTATAATTAATCCGTTAGTGGTATGATCATTAATTATGTAGAGGGTAATTGATAAAGTAGAATTAAATATTCCTAAGGGTTAATTGGTAATTAAAAAAGTGAAATTATTTAATTAATTAATTAAGTCTTAAAGTTCAATTGGAATTAGAAAATCCAAGACATTAGGAAATCTATTTGAATTTGGAATCTAATCATATTTGGTTACTAATTGGATTTGGAAACCAGTTAGGAATCATAAACCCATTAGGAAGGCCAATCCTAAACCAACTTGGGTCTCTCATGTAAATCGATAAATAGACAAGAGATTAGCAATTCACAAGACACAATTCATAAGTTTTCAAGACAAGAAAACTAGAGAGAGAAAATTCTAGAGTGACAAATTAAATCCTTGCTTCTTAAAGTCAAGTTTTTCCCCATCAGACATACGGCTTAATTCATGAGGTGCGAAGACGGTTGATCTTTTTTTTCGGCGGTGCGTGGAATCGATTAGGGCGGCGCGTGGCGGTTGGGTTGGGAGGCTCGTGCTACTCATGTGCTAGGTAGCAATTTTGCTGGAATTTTTTGGCAGTTCCTTTTGTGTTCGATTGCTGATCAATTGTTCATTAGTTCATTACTCATACAACGTACGATCAAAGTCGTGAGTCATACAAGCGATCACCTAAGTACTCGCTTCAAGAGGTAATTCTTAAACTTCCACTTTTATTAAGAATTTTTGTTGCGTGACAAATAGAAAAAGTACAAGCTAAGATCCTACGCAATGGTATTGCAAGCAAGGGTAGGAATAGTAGCTTAGGCCTAGTCAAGAGTTTCGATTCTGGAATGCGTAGCTCGAAAGTAAATTTTTTACCGAGCCAAGGTATATAATCTTTCAATTGGTATCAGAGCCATGGTTTTGGCTTTGTGCTTAATCGATTTGTTACATGGTTTTGTTTACAGGTGGTTTAGAAATCCGGGCAATTATGGTTGAGTTTGTATGTTTATTAATTAAACCCAGGGACATGTTCGGGTTTTTTTTTTTATGAATACTTGTAATAGTAAAACCATGTGCTGGAAGCCGTGTAGGATTAGATTAAATATGTAGTATAATTTTTTCTATGTAATTTTTGATTTTATTTTCCAAGAAGCCTTGTAGTAGGAAAACCTTTTGTAATCGAAGACGTTGTGGTGGGCGACTTGATTTTGTGGATTTTTTTTTGTTAATACTAAGAAAACCATGAAAACCCAGAACGAATTACAAGAAGACTAAATAATGCAGTGGGAGCAGGACAAAAGACCCGGAGGGCAATGCTGGTGAAATAATCATCGGTAGAAAGGCTGGCGAAATAAACGTTACGCAGCATTAATGCGCAACTGAAGGCAGCACTCGCAGCTGGTGCAGTGCTGCGCTTGCACAAAGCCAGTGCACCAGCCGCACACGCGGCCTAGCCTAGCTCGCGCTAAGCAAGTGTGCTGCCCTTGAGGTTGCGAGTAAGGCCTAGCGCTTATGGTTCGTTTGCGGGCCATTTGCGCAGCGAGCACGACCTATTTTCTGAGGTTATTTCTAGATCCAGAATTCAAGACTCAATCCATCGAGTGACATGACAAGACTCGACAACAAAGCAACATATGGAAGAAATTAAAACCATAATAGTCTGGAAATTTATTTTATTTATTTATTTCCCGTATTTACTGTTTTAATTATGTGTTTTAAATTTTTGTGCTATATTATATATGCATGATTTAAAGCATGTTGATTTTATGTTTGCATATAACTTAGGATTAGTTAATTGCATGTTAAGACCTGAAAAAATCCTCAATCTAGAAATCTAAGTGGGAGCGAGTTGGTTAATATTCTGGTACATTGGTTGACAATTTGTTTTTAATTAAGACATACTCCCCAGTAATGCAAAACACAGAAACTAGTAGCTCATCACCGAATCATAATTAGAGAAAAGAGTCTTCCCCTTTGAATCATACTTATCTTTGGCACCTAAGACTCGGTCACATCAACCTTAGTAGGATTCAAAGGTTAGTCAATAGTGGGTCTTTGGACTTACTGGATATTGACAGCTATTCGACGTGTAAGTCCTGCTTGGAGGGTAAAATGACCAAGAGGCCTTTCAAGGCAAAAGGGTATAGGGCCAAGGAGGTTTTAGAGTTGATTCATTCTGACGTGTGTGGGCCTATGTCAGTTCAGGCTAGAGGTGGTTATGAGTATTTCGTGACTTTCACGGATGATTACTCTAGATATGGATACATATACTTGATGCGCCACAAGTCTGAATGCTTTGGCAAGTTCAGAGAGTTCAAGGCTGAGGTGGAGAACCATCTGGGTAAGAGTATCAAGGCCTTGCGATCTGATCGTGGTGGTGAATACCTCTCTAGTGAATTTAGGTCCTATTTGTCAGAGGAGGGTATTCAGACCCAGTTGTCTACACCTGGCACACCCCAGTAGAATGGTGTAGCAGAGAGGAGGAACATGACTCTTATGGATATGGTTAGATCGATGATGAGTTACAATGAGTTGCCTATCTCGTTTTAGGGTTATGCCTTGGAGACAACATGTTTTATCCCCAACCCTTGTGCCATCTAAGTCTGTGCCTTCGATCCCAGCAGAGTTGTGGAATGGGCGAAAGCCTAGTCTGAGACATCTCAGAATTTGGGGTTGTCCAGCACATGTGCTCGAGGCAGATGCAGGCAAGTTAGAGGCAAAAACCAAGGCTATGCTATTTATAGGCTACCCCAAAGGAATGAGAGGTGGTCTATTTTATAGTGCTCAGGATCAGAAGGTGGTGATCAGCACCAATGCTAGATTTCTTGAGGAGGACTATACTTTAGATCACAAGTCCAGCAGCAATGTAGTATTGGAAGAGCTTAGAAGTCAGTACACTATTCCAGATGCACAAGTACAGGAAGACACACCATAAGAGACTGCACACGCTATCACAGATGATGCTCTTGCACAGGATGCGCCTCGTTGTAGTGGGAGGGTTGTTAGATAGCCCGATAATAGCTAGGAAACCAATAACCACCTGTTTAAACATTTCGACAAAAATAATAATGCCAAAATAAAGTCGTGTAATAAATCAAACAATTATAAAGCCAAAACACTTGCTCTGATACCATTTTGAAGGAAAACAGAACAAGCCCGGGCTAAATCGAAAATCTCACTTCGACTATGCATTCCAGAATCGGAGACTTTCGACTCAGCTCAAGCTCAAATTCATTTTCCCTGAATGGATCTAGGCTTATACTTATTTAATTTATTAATCAGGACACAAAAAATACAATCTTTAATTAAAGTGGAAAGTTCAAAAGATTATACCTTTGAAGCGTGTCCCTACCAATAAGAAAACCAAAGCTGAAAATCCTTCTATTTACCGCCTTGGACAAATCACGAGAGAATCCCGATAACAACTCCGTCTTTACCTCGAAATCGCGTGGGAAACATCTAAAAGGTAGCTAAGACACTAAGGAAGAGATCCATATGAGACCCACTTCCAAAAACTCGTCAGATCCTCAGCAGATTGTTGCCCGAAGATTACTGCTCTTATTTACTGCCTAGCTGCGAAATCCACTCGAAATCCGAATAGTAACTCCAATTCGACTCTGAACTAGTGTGGGCTAGTGTCTACTGAGTAGCCCAAGGTAAAACAAAGAAATCCCAAGAAACCCACTTCAAGAATCACACAAATCTGAAAAAATAGATTTAGCCCGGGAACTTAACCCAATATGAAAATCCACACCAAAAGTGTCCGGAATGTGTTCATGATCATAGATCTAGACTCTAGCGATATAAGAAGATCAAGCTAGAGGATCAACACAATAAGAATTAACAAACCCACTTCAAAAGGAGCAAAGCCGCCGCCCCAAAAATAAACCAAACGCCGGCCGATCTATTTCCGGCGAACAAAACCCGGCGGCCGAGAAAACCAATCAAAGGAAGCAACTTTTTACTACAAAAATGGTGATCTAAGATTCTCTAGGTTATGGGCTTTTAGGATTCTTGAAGAAGAAAGCTCCAAAGTCGACTTCGAAAGAAAAGCTACTAAGAAAGTTGAAAGCTACTCTTTCTAGACTTAACTTTCTCTCACTAGGCAAAATGCCTCTAAGGTTTCTAATGTCTTGTAAGTTGCATAACAAGGGATATTTATAGGGAGCTTCTAAGGAGACCTAATGGGCCTTTGAGTTAGGCCTTTAGTTTGACTTTCATTAACCCCTTAGTCTTTCCTAGACTAGTCAACTCCAATCGATCATTTTGAATTAAATCTTTAACCCACTTCGTTAATTTAATTTAATCGAACCCTTTGGATTAATTAATTATATAGAATTAATTTTCTTAATCCAATTTTTCAATTAAATATTAATTAAACCTTTAGGATTAATTAATTCACTTTATCGATTAGTCAAACACATAATTAGTCGTACCACTAACGGACCAATTATGGAACTACCACTCAAAAATGACTTTACATTCCGCCACTATATTTTCTTCTATCTCCTCACATTAAAGATCTAGTGATCGTCGGTTTATGAATTTACTGACAAACTAATTCAACGACTTCTTGGTACCCGAGATTAGTACCACTCGACCTTCTTATTATACCGGACATAAAGTCCACCGACCGGGTTTAGTATAATAAACCTTACGAGCTCATCTCGGGAGCACCATCAACCCATCGAATCGGTACGTGGATTCCTCCGACTAGTAACGGCAGGTAAGAAGCAAAACAATGCATACCCAACCTACCGAGGTATAGGCCTCAATTGACCACACTCTTTGGCAAATAAAAGCATACCATATCCAACTCTCACACCCATCCCAATCTCGGGATTGAGAGATGGAATACTAGGACTGAATTAACTATGCCAATCAGTATAAGTCAATTCTATCCAAACTGGTCGTGCTCAATTTGCCCCGGGCATATCCGTGTGATTTAATTAGTCTAGATAAACCAATTTCCAAACCACACGATAACCTATACCGATAGTATGTTCAGACTATCTTAGTTACGAGCATACTTTTAATATATCAATACTTTAACCAATAATGGTATCTATTGTGTCTTTCCACACCCCGTTATCTAGTTCTATGATATAATGAAACAATTTAATACTGAAACAAAATGATATGTCATCTATGGATATTTGTTTTTTATACAAGCCATAGCTTTTATGTATTCAAAACTAACAAGAGTAACCCCAGGAAAGCTCATTAGGAGGCAGTAAAATGCATTCTCAAGTATTTGCGTAGAACGAGAGACCAAGTGTTGGTCTATCAGGCACCTGAGCTGGTACCCCAAGGTTACACAGATTCAGATTTCCAAGGTGACAGGGACAAGAGCAAGTCTACCTCAGGGTATATGTTTATTTTGGGAGGTGGAGCCATAGTTTGGCAAAGTGTCAAGCAGAAATATGTGACGGACTCTACCCTGGAGACTGAATACGTTGTCGCATCAGAGGCAGCAAAAGAAGCAGTATGGCTCAAGAACTTCCTAGTGCACTTAGATGTGATTCCTGGTTTGCAGAAGTCAATCACAGTGTACTGTGATAACGGTGAAGTAGCATACTCGAAGGAACCACGAGCTCACAATGTGAGTAAACACATACATCGCAAGTACCACCGAATACGAGATATCGTCAAGAGAGAAGACGTGGTCGTGGCTAAGATACCATCAAAGGATAACCTTGCAGATCTGTTCACAAAGCCATTGACTTCAAAAGTCTTTGAGACTCACGTGGACGACATGGGGATCAGATACTTAGGAGAGCCATGATAGTTTTTCTAGACATATTATAGAGTGTATAAGATTTAATGTAATTATGTACTTAAAACACAGCTTAAGTATTAATGGGAGATTGTTAGGTTTGAATACTAAAGCTATGCTTGTATTAAACTTTTTCCCAGTTAATATATCAATTTAATGTTTTTGTTTATATGTTGTGCATATTTAGCCCATTTATATTATGTAGTTAGATGATGTGGTGTCTTGTGTGACACAGTAGATCTCATCATTGGCTAAAAGACATAATATATAACCGAGACAGTTTTGGACAAACTATCGGTTTAGGTTATTATGTGATTCAGATAATTGGTTTGTCTAAACTAATTGAATCATATAAATATGCCCGGGGCATATTGAACTTGACCATTTAGAATGATTTATCTTGTACTGATTTATAGGCAAATCGTTCTTAGTATTCTATCTCTTAATCCCTAAGCTTGAGTGGCATGAGGATTAGACATAGCGTACTTTGATCTGCCAATAGTTGAGATCAATTGTGGCCAATATTCTCGGTGGGTTGGGTGCGCGTGTTTAGTTACTTGGTGTGTCGTTGCTTGTCGAAAGGAAACCATGTACCGGTGCATCCGGGGTGATGGTGCTCCCGAGATGAGCTCATTATGTTTATTATACTAAACCTAGCCAGTGGACTTATGTCTGGTATAGTAAAAAGGTCGAGTGGTACTAGTCTCGGAATTAAAGAAGTTAATTAATTATTTTAGTAGTAAATTAATAAATTAACGAGCACTAAATCTTTGAAGTGGGGAGATTAAGAATAAATTAATTTAGTTGTTCCGGAAGCAATTCTTGGATAGGATGGTAGTGCCAAAATTAATCAGTTAGTGGTACGATTAGTTTTGTAGTGGGTTAATTGAATAAGTAGAATTAATTATTCCTAAGGGTTAATTAAGTAATTAACAACGTGGAATTATTTAATTAATTAATTAAGTCTTAAGTTTCAATTAGAATTAGGAAATCCTAGAGATTAGGAAATCTAATTGGATTTAGATTATCCTATTAGATTAGTTACCTAATTGGATTTGGAAAATAATTAATTATCTAAACACATTAGGAAGACCAATCCTAAACTAACTTAGAGTCTCTCTTGTAACTCTATATATCGACAAGGGATTAGCAATTACATAACACACAACTTATAAGTTTTCCAGACAAGAAAACTAGAGAGAGAAAGTTTAGAGAGAGAAAATAATTACCTCCCTCTAGAAACTTTGGGCGGCCGATTTTGGGTCCCAAGCAGCGGGCGGCGGTTCATTTTTCTACGAGAATCTCGACACAGTTTTTGTGTTGATTGCTGATGAATTGTTCGCTAGATCGTTATCCACACAACTAGCGACCATAGTCTTGAGTATACAAGCGATCACCTGAGTTAACACGCTTCAAGAGATACTTTTCTATGTTTATACTTTTCATTATAAAATTATTGTTGCGTGATAAATTGAATGAGTACAAACCAAGATTCTGCACAATGTTATTTCAAGGAAGGATTGAAATAGCGATTGTGCTAGAGTCTAGGTCTGGTCAAAGATTCTAATTCTGGAATGCGTAGAAGGAAAGTGAGTTTTTGACCTGTCCCGGGCTGATAATCTTACATAAAGCGCAATTTAAGTATTAGTGGGAGATTATTAGGTTTGAATACTAAAACTTTGCTTGTATTAAACTATTTCCCAGTTTGTATATATCGATTAAATGTTTTAGTTAAATCATTTATATGTTTTACATATGTCATCCATTTATATTATGTAATTAGATGATGAGGTGTCTAATGTGGCACAGTAGATCTCTTCATTGGTTAAAAGACATAATATATTAATGAGGTTCGTCACTAAGACAGTTTTGGACACATTGTCAGTTTAAGTTATTATATGACTCTGAGTTTGGTTTGTCTAAACTAATTGAATCATATAGATATGCCCAGGGCATATTGAACTTGACCAATTAGGATGAATTGTCTTGTATTGATTTAAGAAACTATTTGATCCTAGTATTCTATCTCTAAATCCCTAGACTTGAGCAGGCATGAGGGTTAGACATAGTGTACTTTAATCTGCCAAAGAGTGAGGTCACTTAAGGCCAATAGTCTCGGTAAGTTGGGTGCCCGTGTTTGATTGCTTGGTGTGTTGTTACTTGTCGAAAGGAAATCATATACCGGTGCATCCAGGGTGACGGTGCTTCCTAGATGAGTTCGTTATGTTATTATACTAAACACAGCTGGTGTACTTTAGTTCGGTATAGTAAAAAGGTCGAGTGGTACTAATCTCGGATTATAAGAAATTAATTAATTAATTTGTCAGTAAATTAATAAATTAACGAGCACTATATCTTTGATGTGGGGAGATTATAGAATAATTAATTTAGTTATTCCGAAAATAATTTTGGTGTAAGATGGTAGTGCCATAATTTATCCGTTAGTGGTACAATTAATTATGTAGTAGGTTAATTAATGAAGTAGAATTAATTATTTAATTAATCATTCATAAGTTAATTGGTAATTAACAAAGTGGAATTAATTAATTAATTAAGTCTTAAAGTTCAATTAAAATTAGGATATCCAAGACATTGGGAAATCTATTTGGATTTGGAATCTAATTAGATTTGGTTACTAATTGGATTTGTAAATTAATTAGGAACGCTAAACGCATTAGAAAGGCCAATCTTAAATTAACTCAGGGTCTCTCTTGTAACTCTATAAATAGACAAGAGATTCGCAATTCACAAGACACAATTCATAAGTTTTCAAGACAAGAAAACTAGAGAGAGAAAATCCAAGAAAGATAAATTAAATATTTCTTTCTTGAAGTCGGGTTTTTCTTCCTCAGACGTGCGGCTCAATTCCTGAGCTGCGGCGGCGGTTGGACTTCTCCTTCAACGGGGCATGGAATCGGTTAGGGCGGCTTGTGGTAGTCATGTCGGGAGGCGTGTGCGACTCACGCGCTATGCTGTGGCCTTGCTGGATTTTTCTGGTGGTTCTTTTTGTGTTCGATAGCTGATCAATTGTTCGTTAGTTCGTTACCCACACAACGTACGATCAAAGCCTTGAGTTATATAAGCGATTACCTAAGTACACGCTTTATAAGGTAATTCTTAACCTTCCACTTTTACTAAGAATTTGTTATTGCGTGACAAATCGAATAAGTAGAAACTAATATCATACGCAATGGTATTTCAAGCAAGGATTAGAATAGTAATTGTGCTAGAGTTTAGGCCTGGACAAGAGTTTCGATTCTGGAATGCGTAGCACGAAAGTAAATTTTTGACCGGGCCCGGGTAAATAATCTTTTAGTTAGATGCAAGAACAGAAGGAATGTTGTTTGTAGGATATCGTAGACGAACAAAATGTGGTTTATTCTAGAATCCTAAGGATCAGAAGGTGGTGGTTAGCCCTAACGCTAGATTTTTAGAAGATGACTATATTCTAAATCACAAACCAAGTAGCAAGATTGTACTAGAAGAGCTTAGGGGACTGTCCGGTATTCCTGATGCACCAGTACAAGTAGGTAGACCACACAATACTGTAGAAAATGTCACAGATGATGCACTTACACAGGTTGTGCCTCGTAATTGTGGGAGGGTTGTAGATAGCCCGAGAGGTATGTGGGCTTAGGAGAATCTTTGGATTTTGCCCTGGTGCTCACAAACCAGACCCAGTTAACTACAATGAGGTTCTCCAAGATAAAAATATGGATTCTTGGCCAAAGGCAATGATGTTTGAGATGGGTTTGATGGACTCGAATCAGGTCTGGGAGCTGGTAGACATGCCTAATGGTTTTCAACCAATTGGGTGCAAATGTGTCTATAAGTGAAAGAGAGGATTAGACGGAAGGGTTGAAACCTTCAAAGGTAGGCTTGTGGTGAAGGGGTATACTCAGAAAATGGATATCAATTATGAGAAAACCATTTCCCCAGTAGCTATGTTTAAGTCGATCCGGATTCTCTTGGCCATAGCTGCTCATTTAGATTATAAGATTTGGCAGATGGATGGCAAGACAGCTTTCCTTAATGGAAGTCTTGAAGAAACTATATTCATGTAGCAACTACAGAAAATCATTGCAGAATGCCAAGAGCACATGGTTTGCAAGCTCAAGAAGTCTATCTACGAACTTAAGCAAGTATCTAGATCTTGGAACATCTATTTTGATGAGTTATTCCAGTCCTATGAATTTACTCAGTGTCCAGATGAGCAGTGTATGTACAGTTAATCCAGTCCTATGAATTTACTCAGTGTCCGGATGAGCAGTGTATGTACTACAAGCGTGATGGAAACTTGATGGTGTTTCTTGTACTTTACATAGATGATATTATTCTTATTGGCAATAGTAAGAAGGTATTGTCAGATATTTTTCTTGTACTTTACATAGATGATATTCTTCTTATTGGCAACAGTAAGAAGGTATTGTCAGATATAAAGGCATGGTTTTCGAAGCAGTTTGATTGTAGGGTTATGTTCAGGTGTTTAATCTAATTAAACAATGGAATTCCTAAACATTAAGGATTGGGTCTTACCCTTGAAGCGTAATCGGTTGCGCACGTCGCCTGGGTCCTCTGAGAAGATGGCATTTTGTTGTCTCCAAAATCGTTCCTCAAAGGATTCTCTACTCTCAAGCACGAAAGTCTTCGCAGGCTGGTGGTAGCCAATCTTGCCTATCGAGAGAATTTGGGAAAATCTTGTGTATTTTCTCTGATTTCAATTTTCTAATTCAAAATCATCATCTTCCTACAATAATACCCCTAGGATATTTGTAGAGATCAAATTTTTCAAAATCAGTATTGTAATTATCCAATTGTAACTTAAATGATTTTAGTCATATTCCAAATCAATATTATTACCAAATATTATTTTACTAATTCCAAATCAGTATTTAAATAATATTTACTGATTCCAAATCAGCAATAAATAATACCTTAAGGATTTGGGTTATACACCAAGCCCACGGATCAACCCATGACCCATGGATCAGGCTGATGGATCAAGAACTTTAATTGCAATTAAGTCCCTTGATTTATCAACACACCTCAATTGTTCCCAAGTAATTAATTAACTATTAATTAATACCCCAGAATTTCTCAATTAATATTTAATTAAACCATTTAATTAAATATTCTTTATTTAAGTATAACAATTATACTTATTGTAGGCAAGAATACTTATTCTGCATCATCGAACTTTCTTATGTGCGATCCTGTAGGCCCATTCCAAATTGGCAACGGATAACTCAATCTCATTTATTAATCCATAAGTCATTAGTGGTCTCTAGAAAGACATAATGACTACCCAATTCAGAATGGAGGGTCAAATGGTGATTCAACACAACATTTCTGAGCAAACTGCGTACGATCCTCTACATTGATATCCCGTTTAGCGTAAGGCATTAAACCATCATCCTTATATAGCTAAACATTTACTTGATCTCTTAGTGACACTGAATCATACAGGCAAATGATATCCTTATCATTCCTTGGGCATGGCCATGAACTTTTCAGTTCACTATCAAGTGCCCAAGATATCATCTCTCACTTAAGAGAGATTTGTAGTCCCATCACTTCACCTACATATCTTAGCGTGAATCATAGTGTACCCAATCATACCCGTACTTAGCAACCTGTTACGGCCCCATTAGGTGTATGTCAAAACACACTACAATTCACCTAAGACCATGTAGTGATTTCTGGTCTAAGGATCTTCGTACCAGTACTACTCAAAAGAATCACTCATGATCTAATTAGTCCATGGAGTGTTTCTTTTGGCGGATCAATTTCATGAATTTAAATATGCACAAGAATATTACTATTATGAAATTAACTCATTTGATAAACAATCAATCAAGCGACAAATGTCTTATTTATATAAATACCCTCAAAGTCTATTTACATAAATAGCCCTCATTAGGGCACATTCACCAATAATCTCCCACTTGCCCGATGAAGGGCTATGTCCTAAACTGTTTAAGAACAAGCTCTATTACATGTCTATCAAACTTTGACTGTGGTAGAGCTTTTGGGAGAGGATCTGCTATATTGTCGTCTGACCTAATTTTACACACTTTCACATCTCCTCGATCAATGATCTCTCGGATGAGGTGAAACCTTTTGAGTATGTGTTTAGTTTTCTGGTGTGACCAAGGCACCTTTGCTTGTGCGATGACCCCATTATTGTCATAGAAAAGTTCTATCGGATCTTGGATACTCGGTATCACTCCGATGTCTGACACAAACTTTCTCAACCAAACAGCTTCCTTTGCAGCATCTGATGTAGCAATGTACTCAGACTCTGTTGTAGAATCGGCTGTTGTATCTTGCTTTGAGCTTTTCCAACTTATTGCACCGCCATTCAGACTAAACACATAGCCTGATTGTGACTTCATGTTATCTTGATCTGTTTGGAAAGCAGCATCAGTGTAACCTTGTACAGTGAGCTGTTCTTGTCCTCCATACACTAGCATTAATCCTTTAGTTCTTCGTAAGTACTTCAAGATTGCTTTGATTGCAGTTCAATAATCCATCCCTGGATCTTGTTGGTATTTGCTAGTCATGCTAAGTGCATGTGCAACATTCGGACGGGTACACAACATGGCATACATGATAGATCCTATTGCCGAAGCATATGGGACTCTACTCATTGTATCCCTCTCATCTCTTGTTGAAGGACCTTGGTTCTTCTTCAAGAGAAGGCCATGTCTAAATGGTACCTTACCATTTTTGGAGTTAGACATATTGAATCATTTCAATATCTTGTCTATGTACCCTTCTTGACTTAGTCCCAGAAGCCTTTTAGACCTATCTCTATAGATCTTGATACCTAATATCGTCTCGGCTTCTCCTAAGTCTTTCATAGAAAATACACTCCCCAACCATTGTTTGATGCCTTTCATCAAGGGAATGTCATTTCCTATGAGCAGGCTATCATCCACATAGAGGACAACGAAAACAATCTTGCTCCCACTAACTTTCTTGTAAGCACAAGGCTTTTTATCTTCGTTCTTGATGAATCTGTAACCTTTTACTTCCTCATCAAAATGAAGATTCCAACTTCGAGATGCTTGCTTTAGTCCATAGATGGACCTCTGAAGCTTACATACTCGATTAGGATGCATTTGATTGATGTATCCCTCGGGTTGTTTCATATAAACATCCTCGAGTAGGTTTCCATTCTGGAAAGCCATCTTAACATCTATCTGCCAACCTCATAGTCAAAATATGCTGCTATGGCAAGCATTGTCCTAATGGACTTGAGCATCACGACAGGAGAGAAGGTTTCATCATAGTCTATACCATGAGTCTGTCTGAAACCTTTAACCACTAGTCGTGTCTTGAAGATCCCGCCAGGTTTTAACTTGAAAATCCACTTGCAATCGATAACCTTCACCTGAACAGGAGGGTCAATCAAAGTCCACACTTTATTGTCCCTCATGGATTGCATTTCAGATTCCATGGCTTGCAGCCATTTATCCGAATCTGGACTTTCTAAAACCTGTTTGTAGTTCGCGGGCTCATTAGAGTCCACCAAGATCAAATCTTGATCGTCAGTCATGAGAAATCCATATCTCTCGAGTTGGTGACGAGATCTACTAGATCTTCTAGGTTCTTGTGTTGTTGGCTCAGTTGGCTCATCTTCATGAGTTTCTATGCGAACTTCCATCTGAGTTTCTATAGATCGTTCTACATTCTCTTGTGGTTATTGAACTTCTCCGAGTTCTATTATACTCCTACTGTCTTTCTTGTACAGAAATTCTTTCTCTAAGAAAGTAGCTCCTCGAGCAACGAACACTTTGTTCTCTGTTGGGTTGTAGAATTGATATCCTTTGGTTTCCTTAGGATATCCCACAAATAGGCATTTGTCAGCTTTGGGTTCAAGCTTATTACTTTGTAAACGCTTTACATGAGCTTGACAACCCCAAACTCGTAGATAGGACATATAGGGCTTCCGACCCATCCATATCTCATATGGAGTCTTATCTACTACCTTAGATGGAATACGATTCAATAAGTAGGCAGCAGAAATGAGAGCATAACCCCAAAAGGATGTAGGGAGAGTCGCTTGGCCCATCATTAATCGAACCATATCTAATAAGGTCTGATTTCTCCTTTCGGATACACCAATCCATTGAGGTGTTCCCGGTGAAGTCAGCTGTGAAACAATTCCACACTGTTTTAGATAACTATCGAACTCATCACTAAGGTATTCACCTCTCTGATCGGAGCGAATAGCCTTAATTTTTCTATCCAACTAATTTTCTACTTCTTTTTTAAACTCTTTGAACCTTTCAAAGGTTTCACTTTTGTACCTCATTAAGTAGACATAACCATATCTACTATAGTCATTAGTAAAAGTGACGAAGTATTCAAATCCACCTCTAGCTTGTGTGCTCATTGGTCCACATACATCCGTGTGTATTAGAGCTAATAGCTCACTTGTTCTGTCACCTTTCTTGTTGAAAGGACTCTTTGTCATTTTGCCTTGCAAGCAGGGTTCACAGGTATCATATGATTCAAAATCAAATGACCGAAGCACTTCATCCTTGTGAAGCTTTTGAACTCGCTTTTCATTTGCATGGCCTAATCGACAATGCCAAAGGTATGTTGGACTTAAATCATTTTTAGTTGATTTAGCTTTCTTTTCTATGTTATAGACTGGTTTTTCTTGGGTCAAATCCAAGACATACAGACCATTACACATATTTGCAACTCCGTATAAAATATAATTTCGATATAAAGATAACGAATTATTCTCTATAATAAATCAAAAACCTTTATTATATAAACTCGAAACTGAAATAATATTTCTGCTTAAAGCAGGTACATAATAACAATTTTCAAGTTCGATATTTAAACCAGATGGTAAAGACAGAGTGTAATCTCCAACTTCAACAGCAGTAACTCTCGCCCTGTTGCCCACTCGGATATCTACTTCACCTTTCTTTGTTATCCTTCTATTTCTGAGTCCCTGCACATTAGTACAAATGTAAGCCCCACAACCAGTATCTAATACCCATGAGGTGGACATAGAAAGATTTATTTCTATAACAAATATACCTGAAGCTGAAGGATTGCTTTCGAGAAACTTTTTGCAGTATCTCTTCCAATGACCCTTCTGTTTGCAGAAGAGACATGTATCATCCTTTTTGGATCTTGTCTTAGCAGTTGGAGGAACTTGTGGTTGGGGAGCAGTCTTACTGTGAACTTTCTTGTTCTGCCCAACTTTGGCCTTGCCTAAAAACTTCTTCTTTTCTTTACCTTTTTTTACAACTAATACTGGTGTTGCCTTCCGAAGGGTCTGCTCAGTATTTTTAAGCATGCCATGAAGCTCAGGAATTGTCCTCTCCATGTTATGCATATTGTAGTTCACAACAAAATCATTGTAATCATCAGGCAGTGAAGCCAATATGATATCAATGGCCAACTCTCTAGCAAGAGGCGCATTTAATCTCTCTAGGGTATCAATGTACCCTTTCATCTTGATTAAATGCGTGCTAACTGAGGAACCCTTCGCCATCTTGCACGAAATCAAAGCTTTTATCGTAACGAACCTTTCGTTACGGGCTTGTTCACCGAACATCTCCATTAGTGACTCGTAAATCCAGAAGGCTTCCGAATTCATGAACTGCTTTTAAAGCTCACCCGTCATAGACGTGAGCATCAAGCAAGTCACATCATCGGAGTCACTTTTCAGCTTCTCCCAGGCTCGTTGAACATTTGCCGAAGCATTTTGTGGTGGTTCAGGTAAAGCGGTCTCTAAGACATTTAACTTCATTTCTTGCTTGAGAACTATTCTCAAGTTCTTTCCCAACCCAAGAAGTTTGGACCAACAAGTTTTTCTTTGTCCAAAATACTTCTTAGAGTGAGATTTGAAATGACATTAGTGCTAGAAGATGCCATTTCTACAAAAGAAAATTGCAAAATATTAGAATGAGTTTTAAAATTAATTTTCCACAATAGCCAAAATTGAAATCCCTAACAATTTGTGTTGGTGCTAGATTGTGGGCCGAAAATCCACAAAGAGTCAACCCCAGTCTTGCTTTGGCAAGTATAGTAGGGATCGGGCTCTTCTGGTAGGCAACGTTCAAATCACATTCCATGTAATCTAACGCTTTCCAATTGCATACCATGCAACTTTTTGGTGATAGGATGAACATTCCAAATGTTTGACACCATCCAATCTTTGCAAAATTAATCCCTAGTCAACTTATCGGGTCAAGCTAGGATTAATTTTCCCAAGTTAAACCATCCCTCAAGGCATCACATCAATAGACACTCACACAGTTTTTCCATAACAAGTGGTAGTGATAAAGTTGAGCACCTAATACCCAAACAGTTTTTCCACTCATTAATGGTAGTGATAAAGTTGGGCACTATTATGTAACAACCCGCCGCACGAAGAAAACCTGAGGCCCTTGGGCTCTCCAAGTCCATCAGACGTTCGACGCTCAAGCGGGCCCTCAAGTATGGAAGCAAAATCTTGGGATTTTTGTGATTAAGTTTGATCGGCTTAACATGCATTTTCGTCTATCATTCATTTGCATAAAAGAATGAATTAAAGCGATGAACTGGGCTCTAGTCTATTACAGGGCCTTTTAAAATCTTCATGTTTAGGCCTCAATTCGTGGGCTCCACCATGGACTCCTGTTAGAACCTCTTTTTGGACCTAACTATTACATGATATATAGGCACGCATGCCCAAATTCAAAATTGGCTCGCAGACCCCAACTTTTAAAATGTTAAAATTAAAAGCCCAATTCATGCTTTGAAACAAACAAAATGCATATGCTCATAGAAGCCGGTTTTAATTAAGCCGATTAATTTTAAGGATTGTGTAACTATTACAGAATTAAAATTGATCGTGTCATGATTAATTTTAATCAGTCCTTTTGTTCATTTTACATTTATCCAAAATGATGCATGAACATGCTAGCATAATAATGATGCTTCTTGTAAAATTTAAACAATTTAAAATAAGCATCAATATTAAAATAAAATAAAATAAATAAATAACAATTCAAAATTTAAACAAATTAATTAATCTAATTAATTAATTAGTTATTTATTTATCTTTTCTAATTATTTTAATCTAATTAAAATAATTATTTTAAAATTTATCTAATTAAGATAAATTTTCAAATTTAAAATATAAATAATTTTAATTATCCTAATCTAATTAAGATAATTTATTTCAAAATTTTAAATTTAAACTAATAGGATAAAATTCTAAATTAATCCTATCTTTATCTAATAAGATTATTTAATTAAAATATTATTAAATAAAATTCAGAAAATTTTAAAATTTTAATTTTCTGAAACTTTTGGGGCAGTTCTCTAATTTACCAAAATTCCCGGGCTTAGGGTTTTAAAGGAACAAAATTGTGGGGCCATTTTTGTAATTTTCAAAATTTTTCTTTTTGGCAGATTAGGGTTTAGAGGCTGCGGCAGGGGCATTTTGGTCATTTCAGCCCCTAGGGCTTCAACCTCCCGCCGCCAGCCTCCGGACGTCTTCCCCGGCGAGAAGCTCCTGATTCCGACCAAGATTTGATGAACAAAGTTCGTCTTTTCGGCCTCATAATCAAACAAAATTCCGTCGCCCCGATCCACTGGCTTGAGAAAAATGAAACGCTCGGAACCTTTCCGACGTTCGTGTTTTCCCGGCTAAAACAACCCGCAAAAAGATATAACAACAACCCAGATTTTAAGTCAAGCAAAACCTAGAAACCCAAATCAAAAGCGGAACAATTCCGTCTTTTGAATCAAAACTCGGAAAACAATTCTTTTTTTTTTTGTTTTGCCCGTTTTTCCAGCGAACGAATTTCGAAAAACCCAGATTCCGGTCAATAACCAAATTCGTTTTGAAAAACATACGGCCTATCTCCGGTGGACTCAAAAACAAAACAAAACATCATTTTGTTGCGACTGAAACAATTCTAGGAGAAAAACAAAAAAAGAAACAAAAGAACCCAGAATGCAATTTCCAGATCAATTCGGTTGAAAAAAAGAACCCAAATATATTTATCGGTTTTGAAAATCCAATCCGGCAATGTTCAGAACATATCCCAGTTTTTGACGACAACAAAACAAATCCAATGCTTTCCGGTGAGAAAACCCTTCCAATTTTGAAACAAAACAGATTCTTGAACACTTATGCTTGGCCTTCTAGCCAACACGGTTTTTCCAATGAGGGTTTCCAAAACTCAGAAAACCAAAAAATAATTTAGCCCTTGTTTACGACGTAACAAAATTAATTTTTGAAAACAAATCCCCTTTGTTTTACTCAATTAATTTCAAACATTATCACTAAAATGAACCTGGCTCTGATATTACTGTAGGGTTATGTTCAGGTGTTTAATCTAATTAAATAGCGAAATTCCTAAACATTAAGGATTGGGTCTTACCCTTGAAGCATAATCGGTAGCGCACGTCGCCTGGCTCCTCTGAGAAGATGGCGTTTTGTTGTCTCCAAAATCCTTCCTCGAAGGATTCTCTACTCTCAAGCATGAAAGTCTTCGCAGGTTGGTGCTAGCCGATCTTACCTACCAAGAGAATTTGGGAAAATCTTGTGTATTTTGTCTGATTTCAATTTTCTAATTCAAAATCATTATCTTCCTACAATACTAACCCTAGGATATTTGTAGAGATCAAATTTTCCAAAATCAGTAATGTAATTATCCAATTATAACTTAACTGATTTTAGTCATATTTCAAATCAGTATTATTACCAAATACTATTTTACTGATTCCAAATCAGTATTTAAATAATATTTACTGATTCCAAATCAGCAATAAATAATACCTTAATGATTTGGGTTATACACCAAGCCCACTGATCAACCCATGACCCATGGATCAGACTGATGGATCAAGAACTTCAATTGCAATTAAGTCCCTTGATTTATCAGCTCACCCCAATTGTTCCCAGGTAATTAATTAACTATTAATTAATATCCCAGAACTTCTCAATTGATATTTAATTAAACCATTTAATTAAATATTCTTTATTTAAGTATAACAATTATACTTATTGTAGGCAAGAATACCTATTCTGCATCATCGAACTTTCTTATGTGCGATCCTGTAGGCCCATTCCAAATTGGCAATGGATAACTCAATCTCATTTATTAATCCATAAGTCATTAGTGGTCTCTAGCAAGACATAATGACTACCCAATTCAGAATGGAGGGTCGAATGGTGATTCAACACAACCTTTCAGGGAAAATTGCGTACGATCCTCTACATTGATATCTGGTTTAGCATAAGGCATGAAACTATCATCCTTATATAGCTAAACGTTTACTTGATCTCTCAGTGACACTGAATCCATCAAGCAAATGATATCCTTATCATTCCTTGGGCATGGCCATGAACTTTTCAGTTCACTATCAAGTGGCCAAGATATTATCTCTCACTCAAGAGAGATTTGTAGTCCCATCACTTCACCTACATATCTTAGCGTGAATCATAGTGTACCCAATCATACCCGTACTTAGCAACCTGTTACGGCCCCGTTAGGCGTATGTCAAAACACACTACAATTCACCTAAGACCATGTTGTGATTTCTGGACTAACGATCCTCGTACCAGTACTACTCAAAAGAATCACTCACGATCTAATTAGTCCATGGAGTGTTTTTTTTGGCGGATCAATTTCATGAATTTAAATATGCATAAGAATATTACTATCATGAAATTAACTCATTTGATAAACAATCAATCAAGCGACAAATGTCTTATTTACATAAATACCCTCAAAGTCTATTTACATAAATAGCCCTCATTAGGGCACATTCACCAACATTGATATGAAGGATTTGGGAGAGGCTGGACATATCCTTGGGATCAACTATAAGGCCCAACTTAAAAGCCCACAAGGTCTCCATTGAACCTCCTATAAATAGATAAGTTAATGGCTTGAAAACTGAAGAAACTTAGAAGACAAGTTAGTCTTGCCTCTAGAGAGAGAAATGCCTAGAGAGGGACTTGGAGAAATATTTAAACTAATACCCACTCAAAGTCGGTCTTCGATCTTTCTCTCTCAAAAAAAGGAAGGTTCAGATCTCATCATCTCTCCGGCATGGGCAACAGGTTTTTCGGTGTATCCTCACAGTTTTTTGGCACATCCTCACGGTTTTCCAGTGCCTAGATCTTTCCAGCGAGATTCAGTTTTTCCGGCTAGTTTTTCAGTGGCCCAATTTTTGTATTTTTTATCCACGAATCTTTGAGCTTTTTCAGTGAGTTTCTTGGGTGGTTTTCGCGGGTTTTGATGAATCTATCCTGTAGATAGTTGCCCACACGACTTCTGGATTTATTTTGGAGATATTCAAGGCATTTCTTGATGAACAAGCTTCAAAGTTGGAATCTTTGGCTTCAAAGGTGGAAGCTTTTATCTTTCTCAATTGATTTCTCGATAGACACGCTCCAAAGGTCAAATCTTTAATCTTTTTGCTTTAATTTAAAGATTCAATTTTTTATGTGTAAAGAAAATCGAAGAAGTATAAGTTAGATTGGGTTCAAAGGAACTTGTACCAGTGTTTGGGCTCAATCGAAGGTTTTTGATTCTGGAATGCATAGCACGAAAGTGAAATTTTTGATTTGACCCAAACCAACTAGTTCCTTTAGTTGTATCCGAAATCCTTTGATTTTGTGTATATTGGTGTATTATTTTCCTTATGTTGATCTAAGCCTTATTAATCTGCTAGCTGGTTTCCTCTTAGTTGCTTGATAGATACATTCCATTTTCTGTTATAGAATCGACAGGAGGTGTCCATATTCTCCCTTCGTAGAACTCCAACCGGATCTAACCAGGGGTAGAAAAGTGAGATGAAACTGAAACTGATTAAAGAGTCGGCTTAAGGTCCAGGGGAAAATAAGAAACTAATATAGCAGGGTACTAGCGAAAAGTGACGGCATTTAAATCACCATCTCCAAATCCCATCAATTTATCTTTTTTGTAGTTTGTCTTTTGTTTTGATGAAATGATCTTGATCTGTTTGTCTGCTACTTGCATGTGTCAATTGCTAGAATACATAAGTGCTTTAGTGCTCTCTGTGGATTTGATACGTTTACTACTATGCGACAGGATTTTGTGGTCCTAAAGTGTGCAGAAAAGGGTTTTTATTAGTGTTGTATTTTTAGCACATTACTTTGTGGTGTTATTATCGAGGAGCACGGTAGCCCTTGTGTGTCTAATTGTCAGTTGTTTAAGTGCAGGAGCTAGTTTATTTATTGTTCAAACGAGAGCAGCTCAAGCTACGACGGCTACATCAGGAAAGGCTAATGGGAGTGGAACTCAAACAAAGACTGCCAGGACTAAGGAAGTGGTAACCCAGGAAATGGTTAATAAGGAACTAGGCACTAAAGAGGTGATGACTGAAAAGATGGTAGAACAACCCAAGCCAACCTTTAGTTCATTCTTTGAACCTACATTTCGTGATGGCAATAGAGCAGTGGGGGTTGATAACGTTGAGTATGTGGTGCCACCAACATTGATCAATATGGTTTTAAATAGTTTAAATTTTCATGGGAAAGATCATGAAGACGCCAACAATCAGTTGAAAGTATTCCTGGACATTTGCAACACCACTATACTAAATCTTACTCAAAATTAGTTGAAGAGGTTGTTGTTTCCCTTCTCCCTGAGGCACGATGCAAGCAGTTGACTGAACTCTCTACCAGCTGAGGATATTTGAGGATCTTAAAAGAAGTTATATGCCAAGTACTACCCACCGTATAAAATTAAAAGGATGATAAGTGAGATTCAAGGTTTCAGACAGAGCGAAAATGAATATTTTGCAGCTGCATGGGAGAGGTTTTAGAATATATTAAGGAAATGTCCGAGCCATGGTTTCGAGGAAGGCAAAGAGCTACTGTGTTTTTACAGAGGATTGACACTTTCAGCAAGGAGCCTGGTGGATGCTAGTGCAGGAGGAAGTGTGAACAACAAAACAATGGATGAGGTCAAATATCTATATGATAGAATGTCGTAGACTTACTCAAATTGGTCAAGCGAAAGGTATCCAACTCAACCGTTGGTCATAACCACACCCCCCGCAGGGAACAATCAGATAGCTGAATTGCAGGTCTTGATTGAGAAATTACAGGTTCAGAGTAATAAACCAAACGTTATAGCTGAATTGGTGGCGCAGGAACATGTTGATAGTGTAGTCGAAGTAGCAGGAGTAGCTGCGAATGTTTGTGGAATATGTCAGGGGTAACACAGGAATATTGATTGTCCACATCATTTAACTAATCTGGGTTATGTTAATGATCAACTGGGCATGGGTATTGCTTTAGGTTACAGACCGAATGTAGGAGGGGTTACCTTAACCAAGGAACTTACGGAGTGAACTTGATACCGGTGAAGACAGCAGAATACTGTGGAATCATAAACGATTTGAACCCACAAAAATCACTTTGGAAATTATTGATCACTTGAAAGTCAAACCAAGAGGAATAATTGAGAATGTTATGGTGAAAATTAATTAGGTGATCCTTCCAGCAGATTTTATGGTGATAGAGGTAGAAGAAGATTCAGAAGTGCCTATTATTCTGGGAAGACCGTTCTTGGCTACTGAGGTTGCTACCCTCAGGATCAATGAAAAAATGCTTACATTTGATGTTTGTGGATCTAAATACTTTTTCAGTAGAGAAAAAATGAAGAAAAGGCCATATGACGAGGTGATGATGATTTCATTAGGGACTCAAGGTTAGAGTTTAGAACAGAATGTTGTAGGGAATGAATCAGAAAAGGATATGGAACAGGCAATTGATAAAATTGAGAATGATCTTGTGATTACAAAGTTAAGCTCAAAGCAGAATGAGAAGGAAAATATGAATGAAATAAGAAAAAAAGACTATGAGAAGAATTAGGGAAGCAGCCAGTAGTTGGTACGAGCTGAGTGAGACAACAAGGGAGTCTCTTATACTATTTTCAAAGTGTGTGGGAGATTAGAGGTGTTAGTTTTGAATACAGAAAAGCTATGGCTTGTATCAAAAACTAATATCCACAGTTGACATATCATTTTGTTTCAGTATAAATTTGTTCCTTTATATCATAGAACTAGATAACGGGGTATGGACAGACACAGTAGATACCGTTATTGGTTAAAGTATTGATATATAAAAAGTATGCTCGTAACCGTGATAGTCTGAACATACTATCGGTATAGGTAATTGTGTGGTTTGGAAATTAATTTATCTAAATTAGTTTAAATCACACAGATATGCCCGGGGCATATTGAGCACGACCATTTTGGATAGAATTGACTTATACTGATCGGCGTAGTCAATTTGGTCCTAGTATTCCGTCTCTCAATCCCGAGATTGGGACGGGCGTGAGAGTTGGATATCGTATGCTTTGATTTGCCAAAGAGTGCAGTCAATTGAGGCCTATATCTCGGTAGGTTAGGTATGCGGTGTTTAGCTTCTTACGTGCCGTTGCTAGTCGGAGGAATCCACGTACCGGTTCGCCAGGTTGATGGTGCTCCCGAGATGAGCTCGTAAAGTCTATTATACTAAACCCGGCCGGTGAACTTTATGTTCGGCATAATAAAAGGACGAGTGGTACTAATCTCAGAAATCAAGAAGTCAGTGAATTAATTTGTCACTAAATTGATAAACCGACGAGCGCTAGATGTTTAATGTGGGGAGATAGAATAAAATATAATGGTGCGATGTAAAGTCATTTTCGAGCGGTAGTTCCATAATTGGTCTGTTAGTGGTACGACCGATTATGCATTTGTCTAATCGACAAGGTAAATTAATTAATCCAAAAGGTTTAATTAATATTTAATCGACAAAGTGAATTTAGAAATTAATTCTATTTGAATTAATTAATTCTAAGGGTTTGATTAAATTAAATTAACAAAGTGGGTTTAATAAATTAATTCAAATAGGTCGTTTGGAATTGACTAGTTGGGAAAGACTTAGCGGTCGATTGGGTTCAATAAATTAATTCAAATAGGTCGATTAGAAGCTTCTTATAAATATCCTTGTTAGGCAATTCAAGACATTAAGAAAACTTGAGAGCCAAGAAAGGCTAGTGAGAGAAAGTCTAGTCTAGAGTGAGAACTTTGTCTTCCTCGTCAAGTTTTCGCTCGAAGTCGACTAGGAAGCTTTCTCCTTCATGAAATACTTAAGCCCATTGGATTATAATCATCTCTGCCCGTCGATTTATTTGTTTTTCCCACCGCTGCCACCGGCTGTTTTTTTTTTCTTGCGTAGCACGCGACGGTTCGTCTTCCACGTCCGGCGACTGTTCGTATCCCGGGGTGCTGAGCCAGCTATCCCATCGCGTTGATCTCTCATTGGGCTGGTGATCCGCGGTGGAGGCTGTACGGATCACGACTTGGTATGGCAGTTGCAGCAGTCGGACTTTATAGCGCAACCCGGCGGCAAGCGGTGATGATCTAGTTGGTCCGGGCAAATCCAATTTGGGCAGTCTTAAGTGTTTTGTGAAGCAAGTTTTCTTGGGTCTTCTTTATTTTGCCGTGGGTAACTCTGTAGATAATAGCCCACAATATGTCGGAGTTGGATCGGAGTCATTCTTCGGATTTCTATTGGAATTGCAACAAAGATTGGATTTTTTTTCTTTAGGCAAGGGACTTCGCTACAAAAGGTATAATCTTTAAATTTTGCTTTTATTAAAGATTGAATCTTTTGTGTCCTGATTAACAAATTAAATATGTCTAAGCCTATATCCATTCATGGGTAAACTAATTTGAGCCTGAGCTTGGTCGAAAGCTTCCGATTCTGGAATGCATTGCACGAAAGTGAGGTTTTCGATTTAGCCCGGGCTTGTTCAGTTTTTCTTCAAATTGGTATCAGAGCGTTGGTTTCGGTCTTATACTTGTTTGATTTATTACACAGCTTTATTTTGGCATTGGTATTTTTGTCAAAATGCTTAAACAGGTGGTTATTGGTTTCCCGGCTATTATGGTAAAAATTTAATTTTCATTCATAAACCCCGGGACATGTCCGGGCTTGTTTTATTTTTGAATGGAAATTTCTATAATAGTAATAACCACGAGCTGGAAGCCGTGTAGGATTAGAAAAATCTTGTAGTAGGATTTGATCTAATCATGTCGTCTTTAAATTCCTAGAAAATGCCTTTGTATATAGGAATTTATGTACTATGACGAAGACGTTATTTTGGGTAACTTATATTCGAGGGTTTTGGTTTCTCGTAATTTGGGTGATTCCTAATTACGTAGAAAACCGAGAAAACCCGGGCGAATCGAGAGGAATCCAAATAACGAGTGGGAGCGACATGACGGGACGTGTCACCGAGGTGTCAAGGAATCAACGATAGAGAAGGCCATAATAGTCGGGAAATTTTATGTAATTTTAATTTCCTGTATTTATGACTTTTCGTTGATTGTGTGATTTTTGTTTTATTTTGCATGAACGAAAACCAAACAAAAATGTTTTTAAAAGGTAATGTGCAATTAACTAAGGTAGATTATTCGCATATTAAAACTCCAACGGTTTTATGGGTGCGAATATCCATAGTTAACATATTGCATGTTAAAATGTAAAAATCCTCAAGCTTAAAAATCTAAGTGGGAGCGGGTTGGTTAATATCCCCATGGCCTCCATTACGGCTTCATTGGTGATGTGGTTAAACTTGCGTGCTGGCTTAGACCTTCCTCCCTATCGGATGAGTTTTCAACCACGGATATCACCGGAATGAATTTCTAAAGGGATGACTATAGTGAGTTTAATTGGAGAAAGTTGCGACACCCTCGCCATCCGAGGTGCATTAGTATCCTAAGTAACAACTTAGAAGTCACATAATGGCATACACTTAGTGTACCATTTTTAGTATCCCTCCCATCGAGGTTACGCTATTTTCGGGTATGGCTAAAATTATCGACTATTAATTTCATTGATCATAAGATTGTTGGCCAGATAATGAAATTAATGAACTTCGGTTCTTCTCGAAAGAATGTGGGTTAGCGTAGACGTTCACCTATCGTGACATGCGTTAATCGTGTGAGAGATGTCGGTAGAAGATTATATTTGTTTTTGAGGATTTTTCAATATTTTCGAAAAGTATACTGAAACTTGAAATGTTTATTTTTCAGTTGATATGTCGTTCAACCCGCTAGCTGTCATTCTGAACCAAAACAAACTCACCAGTCCAAACTATATTGACTGGATACGTAACCTGGACATTGTCCTTACCGCTGAGGGTTACAAGTACGTGCTTACTGAGGAATGTCCCCCTAAGCCCCGCGATGATGCCACCCCTGAGCAGCGAGAGCCATATACGAGGTGACAGAAGGCTGATGATATAACAAGGTGCTACATCTTGTCTTCTATGTCGAGTGTATTGCAGCACCAGCATCAGCAGATGACCTCAGCCTACGATATGATGCTCAACCTCAAGGAGATGTTTGGACATCAGGGCAGGGCAGCCAAGCAGTCAACTATGAGGAAACTCATGAATGCTAAGATGGCTGAGGGCACTTAGTGAGAGATCACCTGCTGGACATGATTGGTTGCATCAATGAGATTAAGGTATTGGGAGGTGAGATTGATGGGGAAACCAAGGTCGATATCATCCTTCAGAGCTTGCCTCCCAGTTTTGAGCAGTTTCGATTGAACTATAATATGGGGAATCTCTCATATTCACTTTCTAAGCTCATGACTGCATTGGTGTCTGCTGAGAGCCTATTCGCTGAGAAGAAGCAAGCCTTGGCTACTGTTGGTCCCTCAGGTTCCTCTGCTGGGCCCAAAGCCAGGAAGTAAAAGAGGAAGAGAGGCCAGAAAGCAGGAGCTAATCATGGACCCAAGGCAGGCATTGCCTAGAAACAGAAGCCGAAAGGAAAATGTTTCAGATGTGGGAAAGCATGACATTGGAAGAAGGACTGCCAAAGCCTCGAGGTATGTGTAAATTTTCCTTAGTCACTGAGACGTGTTTAGCGGCGATTCCCACAGATACTTGGTGTGTGGATTCAGGAGCCACTGATCATGTTTGTAATTCTTTGCAGGGGTTCCAAGTGACCCGGCTGCTTAGAGAGGGAGAGTTGCAGGTCTACCTTGGGGATATTACCAGAGTTTCTGTTGCTGCAGTGGGAGTTTGATGTCTTTATTTTTCAAACTCTACTTTATTGTTGAGAAATTGTCTTTATGTACCCGTTTTCGCAAGAACTTACTTTCAGTTTCTAAACTTTTTTTGGATGGTTATAAGTGTGTTTTTTCTGATAGATCTATATTTATTAGAAAATGCCAGAAACTTATATGTTCCGGTATATTGGTTGACGCTTTGTTTTTAATTAAGACATATTCCCCAGTAATGCAAAACACAGAAACTAGTAACTCATCACCGAATCATAATAAGAGAAAAGAGTCTTCCCCTTTGAATCAGACTTATCTTTGGCACCTGAGACTAGGTCATATCAACCTTTGTAGGATTCAAAGGTTGGTCAAGAGTGGGTCTTTGGACTTACTAGATATTGGCAGCTATTCGACCTGTGAGTCCTGCTTGGAGGGTAAAATGACCAAGAGGCCTTTCAAGGCAAAGGGGTATAGGGCCAAGGAGGTTTTAGAGCTGATTCATTCTGACGTGTGTGGGCCTATGTCAGTTCCGGCTAGAGGTGGTTATGTTTATTTTGTGACTTTCACGGATGATTACTCTAGATATGGATACATATATCTGATGCGCCACAAGTCTGAATGCTTTGGCAAGTTCAGAGATTTCAAGGCTGAGGTGGAGAACCATCTGGGTAAGAGTATCAAGTCACTGAGGTCTGATCGCGGTGGTGAATACCTCTCTAGTGAATTTAGATCCTATTTGTCAGAAGAGGGTATTCAGACCCAGTTGTCTGCACCTGGCACGCCCCAGTAGAATGGTGTAGCAGAGAGGAGGAACAGGACTCTTATGGAGATGGTTAGATCGATGATGAGTTACAGTGAGTTGCCTATCTCGTTTTGGGGTTATGTTTTGGAGACAGCATGTTTTATCCTCAATCTTGTGCCATCTAAGTCTTTGCCTTCGACCCCATCAGAGTTGTGGAATGAGCGAAAGCCTAGTCTGAGACATCTCAGAATATGGGGTTGTCCAGCATATGTGTGCTTGAGGCAGATGCAGACAAGTTAGAGGTGAGATCCAAGGCCATGTTGTTTATAGACTACCCCAAAGGAACGATAGGTGATTTATTTTATAATCCTCCGGATCAGAAGGTGGTGATCAGCACCAATGCCAGATTTCTTGAGGAGGACTATATTTTAGATCACAAGTCAAGTAGCAAGGTAGTATTGGAAGGGCTTAGAAGTCAGTCCATTATTCCAGATACACACGTACAGGAAGACACACCATAAGAGACTGCACACACTATCACAGATGATGCTCTTGCTCAGGCTGCGCCTCGTAGTAGTGGAAGGGTTGTGAGACAGCCCGAGAGGTACATGGGTTTGGGTGAGTATTCGAATTTTATCCCTGGTGCTCATGAACTGGACCTAGTTAACTACAATGAGGCTCTCCAGGATAAAGATGCAGATTCTTGGTAGAGAGCGATGATTGCTGAGATGGGTTCTATAGACTCAAATCAAGTCTGGGAGCTGGTAGACCTACCTGATGGGTTTAGGCCTATTGGGTGCAAATGGGTTTACAAGCGAAAGAGAGGATCTGACGGGAGGGTTGAGACCTTCAAGGCTAGGCTTGTGGTGAAGGGGTATACTCAGAAAGAAGGGATCGATTATGAGGAGACCTTTTCCCCAATAGCTATGCTTAAGTCAATCCAGATTTTCTTGGCCATAGCTGCTCATATGGATTATGAGATTTGGCAGATGGACGTCAAGACAACTTTCCTTAATGGAAGTCTTGAGGATACCATCTTTATGCAACAACCAGAGGGCTTCATTATTAAAGGCCAAGAGCACAAGGTATGCAGGCTTAGGAGTCCATTTATGGACTTAAGCAAGCATCCAGATCTTGGAACATCCGTTTTGATGAGGTTATCCAGTCCTATGGATTCACTCAGTCTTCGGATGAGCAGTGTGTTTATCGCAGGCGTGATGGTGATATGGTGGTGTTCTCGTACTTTACGTAGATGACATCCTTCTTATTGGCAACAGTAAGAAGGTGTTGTCAGACATAAAGGCATGGCTGTCTAGGAAATTTGATATGAAGGATTTGGGAGAGGCTGGACATATCCTTGGGATTAAGATTATTTTAGATCGTAGGAGACGTTCTCTGACTCTCTCAGGCATCCTACATAGACACGATTCTGGCCCGTTTTAACATGCAGAACTCCAAGAAGGGTTCACTACCTTTCAGGCATGGAGTGCATTTATCTAAGGAGCAGTGTCCTAAGACTGCTGAGGAGATAGATGCCATGAAGGCGGTACCCTATGCTTCTGTAGTGGGTAGCCTCATGTATGCTATGTTGTGCACGAGGCCTGATATTTGCTTTGTCGTTGGCATGGTTAGCAGATATCAGAGTAACCCTGGGAAGGCTCACTGGGAGACAGTAAAATGCATTCTCAAGTACTTGCGCAGGACAAGAGATTATGTCCTAGTTTATAGAGTGCAGGAGCTTGTGCCATTGGGTTACACAGATTCGGACTTTCAAGGTGATTTGGACAAGAGTAAGTCTACCTCTGGGTTTGTGTTTACTCTAGGAGGTGGAGCCATAGTATGAAGGAGTGTCAAGCAGAAATGCGTGGTGGACTCCACCATGGAGGCTGAGTACGTTGTCGCTTCAGAGGCAGCGAAAGAGAATGTATGGCTCAGGAGCTTCCTGATGGACTTAGATGTGGTTTCTGAGTTGCCTAGGTCTATCACAGTTTATTGTGATAACAATGGTGCAGTTGCTAACTCAAGGGAACCACGAGCCAATAAGTCGAGTAAACACATAGAGCGCAAGTACCACCTGATATGAGAGATTGTAAAGACGGGAGACGTGATCGTGGCCAAGATAGCTTCAGATGACAACCTTGCAGATCCGTTCACCAAGCCATTAACCCCAAAGGTCTTTGAGAGACATGTGGAGGGCATGGGAGTCAGATTCTTGAGAGAGCCATGTGAGTGAGCTTAAAGGTGTTCTGCAGATTTCATTATGACAGCAGCGTAATAGTGGGTTGGACAGTTTTTGTACTTCTTAGCATAGCTTTGGGTATTAGTGGGAGATTGTTAGTTTTGAATACAGAAAAGCTATGGCTTGTATCAAAAACTAATATCCACAGTTGACATATCATTTTGTTTCAGTATAAATTTGTTCCTTTATATCATAGAACTAGATAACGGGGTGTGGACAGACACAGTAGATACCGTTATTGGTTAAAGTATTGATATATAAAAAGTATACTCGTAACCGAGATAGTCTGAACATACTATCGGTATAGGTTATTGTGTGGTTTGGAAATTAATTTATCTAAATTAGTTTAAATCACACAGATATGCCCGGGGCATATTGAGCACAACCATTTTGGATCGAATTGACTTATACTGATCGGCGTAGTCAATTTGGTCCTAGTATTCCGTCTCTCAATCCCGAGACTGGGACGGGCGTGAGAGTTGGATATTGTTGGGAATAGTCTAGGTGTTTAATCCAATTAAACAGCGGAATCCTAAACTATGAGGATCGGGTCTTACCCTTGAAGCGTAATCGGTTGCGCACGTCGCCTGGCTCCTCTGAGAAGATGGCGTTTTGTTGTCTCCAAAATCCTTCCTCGAAGGATCCTCTACTCTCAAGCACGAAAGTCTTCGCAGGTTGGTGCTAGCCAATCTTGCCTACCCGGAGAATTTGGGAAAATTTGTGTATTTTTCTGATGAGAATTATTCCAAAAAAATCCTCCTCCTACAATTATATCCCTAGGATATTTGTAGGGAATTAATTTCCAAAATCAGTATTGTAATTTATCCAATTATAACTTAACTGATTTTAGTAATTTCCAAATCAGTATTATTACCAAATATTATTTAACTGATTCCAAGTCAGTATTTAAATAATATTTACTAATTCCAAATCAGCCTTAAATAACACTTTAATGATTTGGGTTATACACCAAGCCCATGGATCAACCCATGACCCATGGATCAGGCTGATGGGTCAAGAACTTCAATTGCAATTAAGTCCCTTGATTTATCAGCCCATCCCAATTGTTCCCAGGTAATTAATTAACTATTAATTAATACCACCGAACTTTCCAATAATATTCAATTAAACCATTTAATTAAATCTTATTTATTTAAGTATAACAATTATACTTATTGTAGGCAAGAATTCTTATTCTGCATCATCGAACTTTCTTATGTGCGATCCTGTAGGCCCATTCCAAATTGGCAATGGATAACTCAAACCCATTGATTAATCCATAAGTCATTAGTGGTCTCTAGCAAGACATAATGACTACCCAATTTGGAATGGAGGGTCGAATGAAGATTCAACACAACCTTTCCGAGCAAACTGCGTACGATCCTCTACATCGATATCCAGTTTAGCATAAGGCATGGAACCATCATCCTTATGTAGCTAAACGTTTACTTGATCTCTTAGTGACACTGAATCCTTCAAGCAAATGATATCCTATCATTCCTTGGGCATGGCCATGCACTTTTCAGTTCACTATCAAGTGGCCAAGATATCATCTCTCACTTAAGAGAGATTTGTAGTCCCATCACTTCACCTACATACCTTAGCGTGTCTCATAGTGTACCCAATCATACCCGTACTTGGCAACCTGTTACGGCCCCGTTAGGCGTATGTCAAAGCACACTACAATTCACCTAAGACCATGTAGTGATTTCTGGTCTAAGGATCCTAGTACCAGTACTACTCAAAAGAATCACTCATGATCTAATTAGTCCATGGAGTGTTTCTTTTGGCAGATCGATTTCATGAATTTAAATATGCACAAGGATATTACTATCATGAAATTAACTCATTTGATAAACAATCAATCAAACGACAAATATCTTATTTACATAAATACCCTCAAAGTATATTTACATAAATAGCCCTCATTAGGGCACATTCACCAACAATCTCCCACTTGCCCGATGAAGGGCTATGTCCTAAACTGTTTAAGACCAAGCTCTATTACATGTCTATCAAACTTTGACTGTGGTAGAGCTTTTGTGAGAGGATCTGCTATATTGTCGTCTGACCCTATTTTGCACACTTTCACATCTCCTCGATCAATGATCTCTCGGATGAGGTGAAACCTTCTGAGTATGTGTTTGGTTTTCTGGTGTGACCGAGGCTCCTTAGCTTGTGCGATGGCCCCGTTATTGTCACAGAAAAGTTCTATCGGATCTTGGATACTCGGTATCACTCCGATGTCTGACACGAACTTTCTCAGCCAAACAGCTTCCTTTGCAGCATCTGATGCAGCAATGTACTCAGACTCTGTTGTAGAATCGGCTGTTGTATCTTGCTTTGAGCTTTTCCAACTTATTGCACCGCCATTCAGACTAAACACGTAGCCTGATTGTGACTTCATGTCATCTTGATCTGTTTGGAAAGCAGCATCAGCGTAACCTTGTACAATGAGCTGTTCTTGTCCTCCATACACTAGCATTAATCCTTTAGTTCTTCGTAAGTACTTCAGGATTGCTTTGACTGCAGTCCAATGATCCATCCCTGGATCTTGTTGGTATCTACTAGTCATGCTAAGTGCATGTGCAACATCCGGACGGGTACACAACATGGCATACATGATAGATCCTATTGCCGAAGCATATGGGACTCTACTCATTGTATCCCTCTCCTCTCTTGTTGAAGGACCTTGGTTCTTCTTCAAGAGAAGGCCATGTCTAAATGGTACCTTACCATTTTTGGTGTTAGACATATTGAATCTTTTCAATATCTTGTCTATGTACCCTTCTTGACTTAGTCCCAGAAGCCTTTTAGATCTATCCCTATAGATCTTGATACCTAGTATCGTCTCAGCTTCTCCTAAGTCTTTCATAGAAAATACACTCCCCAACCATTGTTTGATGTCCTTCATCAAGGGAATGTCATTTCCTATGAGTAGGATGTCGTCCACATATAGGACAAGGAAAACAATCTTGCTCCCACTAACTTTCTTGTAAACACAAGGCTCATCTTCGTTCTTGATGAATCCGTAACCTTTTACTTCCTCATCAAAACGAAGATTCCAACTTCGAGATGCTTGCTTTAGTCCATAGATAGACCTCTGAAGCTTACATACTCGATTAGGATGCTTTTGATCGATGTATCCCTTGGGTTGTTTCATATAAACATCCTCGAGTAGGTTTCCATTCAGGAAAGCCGTCTTAACATCCATCTGCCATACCTCATAGTCAAAATATGCTGCTATGGCAAGCATTGTCCTAATGGACTTGAGCATTACGACAGGGGAGAAGGTTTCATCATAGTCAATACCATGAGTCTGTCTGAAACCTTTAGCCACTAGTCGTGCCTTGAAGATCCCGCCAGGTTTTAACTTGAAAATCCACTTGCAATCGACAACCTTTACCTGAACAGGAGGGTCAATCAAAGTCCACACTTTATTGTCCCTCATGGATTGCATTTCAGATTCCATAGCTTCTAGCCATTTATCGGAATCCGGACTTTCTAAAACCTGTTTGTAGTTCGCGGGCTCATTAGAGTCCACCAAGATCAAATCTTGATCGTCAGTCACGAGAAATCCGTATCTCTCGGGTTGGTGACGAGATCTACTAGTCCTTCTAGGTTCTTGTGCTGTTGACTCAGGTTGCTCATCTTCATGAGTTTCCATGTCAACTTCCATCTGAGTTTCTGTAGATCGTTCTACATCCTCTTGTGGTTCTTGAACTTCTCCGAGTTCTATTCTACTCCCACTGTCTTTCTTGTACAGAAATTCTTTCTCTAAGAAAGTAGCTCCTCGAGCAACGAACACTTTGTTCTCAGTTGGGTTGTAGAATTGATATCCTTTGGTTTCCTTAGGATATCCCACAAATAGGCATTTGTCAGTTTTGGGTTCAAGCTTATTACTTTGTAAACGCTTTACATGAGCTTGACAACCCCAAACTCGTAGATAGGACATATAGGGCTTCCGACCCATCCATATCTCATATGGAGTCTTATCTACTGCCTTAGATGGAATACGATTCAATAAGTAGGCAGCAGAAAGGAGAGCATAACCCCAAAAGGATGTAGGGAGAGTCGCTAGGCCCATCATTGATCGAACCATATCTAATAAGGTCCGATTTCTCCTTTCGGATACACCATTCCATTGAGGTGTTCCCGGTGGAGTCAGCTGTGAAACAATTCCACACTGTTTTAGATAGCCATCGAACTCATCACTAAGGTATTCACCTCCTCGATCGGAGCGAATAGCCTTAATCCTTCTATCCAACTGATTCTCTACTTCGTTTTTAAACTCTTTGAACTTTTCAAAAGTTTCACTTTTATACCTCATTAAGTAGACATACCCATATCTACTAAAGTCATCAGTAAAAGTCACGAAGTATTCAAATCCACCTCTGGCTTGTGTGCTCATTGGTCCACATACATCCGTATGTATTAGGGCCAATAGCTCACTTGTTCTTTCACCTTTCTTATTGAAAGGACTCTTTGTCATTTTGCCTTGCAAGCAGGGTTCGCAGGTATCATATGATTCAAAATCAAATGAACCAAGCACTCCATCCTTGTGAAGCTTTTGAACTCGCTTTTCATTTGCATGGCCTAATCGACAATGCCAAAGGTATGTTGGACTTAAATCCTTTTTAGATGATTTAGCTTTCTTTTCTATGTTATAGACTGGTTTTTCTTGGGTCAAATCCAAGACATACAGACCGTTACACATATTTGCAACTCCGTATAATATATCATTTCGATATAAAGATAACGAGTTATTCTCTATAATAAATCGAAAACCTTTATTATCTAAACTCGAAACTGAAATAATATTTCTGCTCAAAGCAGGTACATAATAACAATTTTCAAGTTCGATATTTAAACCAGAAGGTAAAGACAGAGTGTAATCTCCAACTTCAACAGCAGCAACTCTTGCCCCGTTGCCCACTCGGAGATCTACTTCACCTTTCTTTGTTATCCTTCTATTTCTGAGTCCTTGCACATTAGTACAAATGTGAGCCCCACAACCAGTATCTAATACCCATGAGGTGGACATAGAGAGATTTATTTCTATAACAAAGATACCTGAAGCTTGTTCACGAAACATTTCCGTCAGTGACTCATAAATTCGGAACGCTTCCAAATTCATGAACTGCTTTTGAAGCTCGCCTGTCATAGACGCGAGCATCAAGCACGTCACATCATCGGAGTCGCTTTTCAGCTTATCCCAGGCTCGTTGAACATTTGCCGAAGCATTTTGTGGTGGTTCAGGTAAAGCGGTCTCTAAGACATGTAGCTTCCTTTCTTGTTTGAGAACTATTCTCAAGTTTCTTTCCCAATCTAAGAAGTTTGGTCCAACCAATTTACCTTTATCCAATACACTTCTTAGAGTAGAGTTTAAGATAACATTTGTGCTAGATGATGCCATTTCTACAAAGAGTAAATGCAAAATATTAGAATGAGTTTTGAAAAATGTTTTCCACAATAGCCAAAATTGAAATCCCAAACAATTTTGTGTTGGTGCTAGATTGTGGGCCGAAAATCCACAAAGAGTCAACCCCAGTCTTGCTTTGGCAAGTATCGTAGGGATCGGGCTCTTCTGGTAGGCAACGTTCAAATCACATTCCATGTAATTTAACGCTTTCCAATTGCATACCATGCAACTTTTCGGTGATAGGATGAACATTCCAAATGTTTGACACCATCCTATCTTTGCAAAATTAATCCCTAGTCAACTTATCGGGTCAAGCTAGGATTAATTTTCCCAAGTTAAACCATCCCTCAAGGCATCACATCAATAGACACCCACACAGTTTTTCCATAACAAGTGGTAGTGATAAAGTTGAGCATCTAATACCCAAACAGTTTTTCCACTCATTAATGGTAGTGATAAAGTTGGGCACTATTATGTAACAACCCGCCGCATGAAGAAAACCTGAGGCCCTTGGGCTCTCCAAGTCCATCAGACGTTCGACACTCAAGCGGGCCCTTAAGTATGGAAGCAAAATCTTGGGTTTTTGGGATTTAAGTTTGATCGGCTTAACATGCATTTTCGTTTATCATATTCATTTGCATATCAAATAAAATGAATAAAATTAAAGCGATGAACTGGGCTCTAGTCTATTACAGGGCCTTTAAAAGTCTTCATATTTGGCCTCCGCTCCTGGGCTCCATCATGGACTCCTCTTGGAACCTCCTTTTGGGCCTAACTATTACATGATTATTTTATAGGCACGCAGGCCCAATTCAAAATTGGCTCGCAGGCCCCAACTTTTAAAACGTTAAAATTAAAAGCCCAATTCATGCTTTGAAACACATAAAATGCATATGCTCATACAAGCCGGTTTTAATTTAAGCCGATTAATTTTAAGGATTGTGTAACTATTACAGAATTAAAATTGATCGTGTCATGATCAATTTTAATCAATCCTTTTGTTCATTTTACATTTATCCAAAATGATGCATGAACATGCTTGCACAATTATGATGCTTCAAATAAAATTTAAACAATTTAAATAAGCATCAAAATAAAATAAAATAAATAACAATTCAAAATTTTAACTAATTAATTAATCTAATTAATTATTTATTTATTTATTTATTTATCTTTTCTAATTATTTTAATCTAATTAAAATAATTATTTTAAAATTTATCTAATTATCTAATTAAGATAAATTTAAACTTATAGGATAAAATTCTAAATTAATCCTATCTTTATCTAATAAGACTATTTAATTAAATCTTACTAAATAAAATTCAGAAAATTTTAAAATTTAATTTTCTGAAACTTTTGGGGCAATTTGATAATTTAAATAAAATTCTGGGCTAGGGTTTTGAAGAGGACTCAAAGTCTAGGGGCCATTCTGTAATTTTAAAACAATTTTAAAATCTGCATTCCATTTTGGTAATTAGAGGCTGCGGCGGGGGCATTTTGGTAAATTCACCCTTTTAGGGTTCCAGCCCCCGCCGCCTTATCAGTCAATTAGGTTTTTGAGCGGAGGGGTATAATGGTCATTTCACCCATTAGGGTTTCTTGCCCCCAGCCGCCGTTACCCTTCCTCGAGTCTTCCGTCCGGCATCATCGACTTCCCGGCGTCTCACGCCGGTCGTCTCTTCCGGCGATGTTTCTGCCTTTTTTCCCGACGTTATTCACCTCTTTCGGACATCACCTTCCTGACCGCAGCCTTTTCGTCCAACGAAGAAGACTCAATCGGTGATGGCGAAACCGCGACGGTTGACGATCCGGTCATCACCTAGTTCCAGTCCGACACACCGGTGACCAAAACTAAACAACAACTATCACGCCCGGAACTTTTCCGACCTTCGTCGACCGGCATCCTGGATGAATAATTCATCTCTTCCGGCCAACCCGACTAAGAAGTTGCAGCAGCGACACTCGCCGCTACTAATTCTCGCCAGCCGATTAAAGTTTTCGACTTCGATTTCCGGTCAGAAAACAAAGAACGATCCCCAATGATAAACGCTGATCGAAGATGACGCTAACCAAGGAGGCTCGTTAAACGGACAGCCATGCGGCTTCCTCTCGTTTTTCCCAGCGAAGCCTCGGCATCCAAACCGACAAGCAACCAGCCCAGAAATTAAATCAAACGACGCCAGAAATTTCGGAGCAGTTCCGATAAGGAAAGAAACCCCAAAACACAAAGAATGATTTCAAAGCCCAGATTTCCGTTTTTAAAATTCCGGCTAATGTTCAAATGAAATCCAGTTTTTGGCCAACTCAAAAGGAACCCAGAAATTGAAATCCGTTCAATTCGTTTTCCTTTTGGCGAAAACGTTTTAGCAGCCCAAATAAACCATAATGCTAAGTCAAAAGCGGAAGACAAGGAAATCAAAAACAATTCAGCCCAATTTTTCCGACGAACGACCATTCGTTTTGAACCCCTTCTTTAAAAAAAAAAACGTTGGTTCTCCGACAATAAGCTATGAAACCCAGAAAAAAAAAAATATCCAAATCTTTAAAACCCAAGGTTCTGTTTTTTTTTTTTTTCGGGTAATAATAAAATTAATTTTCAACACAAACAATTTGCTTGAATCAATTAATTTTAATATTAATTACTAAAATGTTCTAAACCTGGCTTTGATACCACTGTTGGGAATAGTCTAGGTGTTTAATCCAATTAAACAGCGGAATCCTAAACTATGAGGATCGGGTCTTACCCTTGAAGCGTAATCGGTTGCGCACGTCGCCTGGCTCCTCTGAGAAGATGGCGTTTTGTTGTCTCCAAAATCCTTCCTCGAAGGATCCTCTACTCTCAAGCACGAAAGTCTTCGCAGGTTGGTGCTAGCCAATCTTGCCTACCCGGAGAATTTGGGAAAATTTGTGTATTTTTCTAATGAGAATTATTCCAAAAAAATCCTCCTCCTACAATTATATCCCTAGGATATTTGTAGGGAATTAATTTCCAAAATCAGTATTGTAATTTATCCAATTATAACTTAACTGATTTTAGTAATTTCCAAATCAGTATTATTACCAAATATTATTTAACTGATTCCAAGTCAGTATTTAAATAATATTTACTAATTCCAAATCAGCCTTAAATAACACTTTAATGATTTGGGTTATACACCAAGCCCATGGATCAACCTATGACCCATGGATCAGGCTGATGGGTCAAGAACTTCAATTGCAATTAAGTCCCTTGATTTATCAGCCCATCCCAATTATTCCCAGGTAATTAATTAACTATTAATTAATACCACCGAACTTTCCAATAATATTCAATTAAACCATTTAATTAAATCTTATTTATTTAAGTATAACAATTATACTTATTGTATGCAAGAATTCTTATTCTGCATCATCGAACTTTCTTATGTGCGATCCTGTAGGCCCATTCCAAATTGGCAATGGATAACTCAAACCCATTGATTAATCCATAAGTCATTAGTGGTCTCTAGCAAGACATAATGACTACCCAATTTGGAATGGAGGGTCGAATGGAGATTCAACACAACCTTTCCGAGCAAACTGCGTACGATCCTCTACATCGATATCCAGTTTAGCATAAGGCATGGAACCATCATCCTTATGTAGCTAAACGTTTACTTGATCTCTTAGTGACACTGAATCCTTCAAGCAAATGATATCCTATCATTCCTTGGGCATGGCCATGCACTTTTCAGTTCACTATCAAGTGGCCAAGATATCATCTCTCACTTAAGAGAGATTTGTAGTCCCATCACTTCACCTACATACCTTAGCGTGTCTCATAGTGTACCCAATCATACCCGTACTTGGCAACCTGTTACGGCCCCGTTAGGCGTATGTCAAAGCACACTACAATTCACCTAAGACCATGTAGTGATTTCTGGTCTAAGGATCCTAGTACCAGTACTACTCAAAAGAATCACTCATGATCTAATTAGTCCATGGAGTGTTTCTTTTGGCGGATCGATTTCATGAATTTAAATATGCACAAGGATATTACTATCATGAAATTAACTCATTTGATAAACAATCAATCAAACGACAAATATCTTATTTACATAAATACCCTCAAAGTATATTTACATAAATAGCCCTCATTAGGGCACATTCACCAACAGATATCGTATGCTTTGATTTGCCAAAGAGTGCGGTCAATTGAGGCCTATACCTCGATAGGTTGGGTATGCGGTGTTTAGCTTCTTACGTGCCGTTGCTAGTCGGAGGAATCCACGTACCGGTTTGCCGGGTTGATGGTGCTCCCGAGATGAGCTCGTAAAGTCTATTATACTAAACCCGGCCGGTGAACTTTATGTTCGGTATAATAAAAGGACGAGTGGTACTAATCTCGAAAATCAAGAATTCGGTGAATTAATTTGTCAGTAAATTGATAAACCGACGCGCGCTAGATCTTTAATGTGGGGAGATAGAATAAAATATAATGGCGCGATGTAAAGTCATTTTCGAGCGGTAGTTCCATAATTGGTCCGTTAGTGGTACGACCGATTATGCATTTGACTAATCGACAAGGTAAATTAATTAATCCAAAAGGTTTAATTAATATTTAATCGACAAAGTGAATTTAGAAATTAATTCTATTTGAATTAATTAATTCTAAGGGTTTGATTAAATTAAATTAACAAAGTGAGTTTAATAAATTAATTCAAATAGGTCGATTGGAGTTGACTAGTCGGGAAAGACTTAGCGGTCAACGAAAGTCAAATTAAAAGGCCTAACTCGAGAGCCCATTAGGTCTCCTTAGAAGCTCCTTATAAATATCCTTGTTAGGCAATTCAAGACATTAAGAAAACTTGAGAACCGAGAAAGGCTAGTGAGAGAAAGTCTAGTCTAGAGTGAGAACTTTGTCTTTCTTGTCAAGTTTTCACTCGAAGTTGACTAGGAAGCTTTCTCCTTCGTGAATCATCTCTGCCCATCGGTTTATTTGTTTTTCCCACCGCTGCCGCTGGTTTTTTTTTTCTTGCGCAGCACGCGACGGTTCGTCTTCCACGTCTGGCGACTCTTCATATCCTGGGGTGCTGAGCCGGCTATACCATCGCGTTGATCTCTGTTTGGGCTGGTGATCTGCGGTGGAGGCTGTACAGATCGCGGCTGGGTACGACAGTTGCAGCAGTCGGACTTTACAGCGCAACCCGACACAGGCGGTGATGATCTAGTTGGTCCGGGCAAATCCGATTTGGGCAATCTTAAGTGTTTTGTGAAGCAAGTTTTCTTGGGTCTTCTTTATTTTGCCGTGGGTAACTCCGTAGATAATAGCCCACACTATTTCAGAGTTGGATTGGAGTCTTTCTTCGGATTTCTATTGGAATCGCAACAAAGATTGGGTTTTTTTCTTTAGGCAAGGGACTTCGCTACAAAAGGTATAATCTTTAAATTCCGCTTATATTAAAGATTGAATCTTTTGTGTCCCGATTAATAAATTAAATAAGTATAAGCCTAGATCCGTTCATGGGTAAACTAATTTGAGCCTGAGCTTGGTCGAAAACTTCCAATTCTTGAATGCATTGCACGAAAGTGAGGTTTTCGATTTAGCCCGGGCTTGTTCAGTTTTCCTTCAAGAGGGTCTTTAAGGGATCTTGAGTGAGAAGTAGAGCTTCATTTTGCCAGGCTCAAGACATATTATGAGTGCTTTTGGGAAGCAACCCATGAATAAGTTTTCTTTTATTTTACTTTTGTTTGGTAAATCATATTTTCCTAAAAAAGTTTTCAACGACTAGAGCCTGCAGTAATCTTTTGAATTGTCATCAGGGGAACTATGTAAAAGCACCAGAGATAGAAGGTGATGAGAAGAGAAAATCTGACAGAACAGGGGGTTCTAACTGTGCTTTTTAATTGTTCTTTTTTAACAATCACTTATTGTTAGCTGTTAGAAAATATATAGTATGACTAGCTCTAACCTGCGGTATTCATTGGGGTCAATGAAGCTTTTAAGTGTGGAGGGGGTGTATGTGAAAGATTATCTGCCCGGGCCTAGCCAGAAACTCACTTTCGTGCTATGTATTCCAGAATCGAAATCTCTGGCCAGGCCAAGATGCTAGTACAATTTCTATTCCAACCCTTTTGAAATAACATTGCGCAGGATCTTGGTTTGTACTTATTCAATTTATCACGCAACAAATAAATTCTTAATTAAAAGCGAAAACATAAGAATTACCTATTGAAGCTTTTACTCAGGTGATTCTCTTGTATGCCTCAAGACTTTGCTTGTATGTTGTGCAATTTGATCAGCTAATCACCACAATCCACCTGCGAGAAAAATTCAGCACCGTTGCACCTGGCGCGTACAATTAACACACCGCATAGAGAGAGAGAGAGAGAAGACTACACTTTGCTGCAAAAAATCAAGGAGAATTTTGGCTGCTCTTAGCTATGGAAAATCTAAAATTTAGAGAGAAGTTTTCTCTCTCTAAGTTTTCTTGTCTTTAAAACTTATGAATTGTCGTTCTAAATGGTGAGTCTTGAATAGCTAATCTCTTGTCTATATATAGAGTTACAAGAGAGACCCCAAGTTGGTTTAAGATTGGCCTTCCGACTGGGTTTCTGTTTCCTTCAATCCTGTTCCTGGGCTGATACACATCGAACTGATACAGGGATTCACTTATCCCAATCCAGTTCCTAATATGATTCACAACCAACTGATACAGGGATTCACTTATCCTAAACCAGTTCCTGGTATGATTCACAACCAATTGATACAGGGATTCACTTATCCCAAACCAGTTCCTGGTATGATTTACAACCAACTGACCCAAGGATTAATTAATTACTTAATTAATTAAATCTACCTTTGTCAACAACCCAATACATAATTAATCGTACCACTAACGAATTAATTATGGCACTACCATCTTACACCAGAATTGCTTCCAGAATAACTAAATTTAACCAAAACATTAATCGATATATTAACTGGGAAAAAGTACAATACAAACATAGCTTATGTATTTGACTATAACAATCTCCCACTAATACTTAAGTTGTGCTTTAAGTATACATATACATACAATCCCTACATTCTCTACTACTATATATCTAGAAAAACTGTCATGGCTCTCCTAAGTATCTGTCGGTGCTTTCACCCGTACAAGACTTCTGAGCTTGTTACCTCAGGATAGTGCGCATCAGATGGAGAGGGTGTCACATTTCTCCTTGTTAAACTTACTCTAGTCATCTTACTTAGAAATTCATAATCTAGCAATCTTAGGGTTGGACTCATCCGAATGGAGGAAGGCCCTAATGCCAACGCGAAAGTCCACCCACATCGCATATGAACTCGTAATGGTGGCTGTGGGGATATCAAACCAACCCGCTCTGACTTAGATTTCAAAATTGAGTGTTTTTCCGGATTTAACGTGTAATTAACTAATCCTAAGTTATATGCAACCATAAAACCAACATGCTTTAAAATCATGCATATAAAATACAGCATAAAAATTAAAGCAAAAAAAATAAAACAATAAATAAGAGAAATGAATGTGAAAAATAAATTTCCCGACTATTATGGTTTTAATTGTTTCCATCTTTGCCTTGATCTCGTGTCTCGTCACGTTACTCGATGGAAAGAGTGTTGAACTTCAAAAAAAAATGAAACTGGAGGAAAAGATGGGCCAAAACGCGGCCCGTTCGCGCTGCTGTCGCGCGCTAGCAAACTGCTGTGCCACTAGGCAGCAGTGCTGCTGCTACTAGCGGTTACCGTTACTGGCCTTGCCCCCTGCGACCAATCCCTCATTCACTTCTTCTATGCTATTTGGACTTCTTGCAATTCGTTCTATTTTTTCCTGGGTTTCTACGAATTAACGATAACCCAAAACCCACGAATTCAAGTTGCCCACCATAATGCCTTCGATTACAAAAAATTAATTCTCCTACTAAAAGGCTTTCTAGAAAAATTAAATAATTGAAATTACATAGAAAAAATCCTACTATAGATTTGATCAAATCCTACACAGCTTCCAGCACGTGGTTATACTATTACAAACATTCATAATAAAATCAAATCTGGACATGACCCGGAGTTTAATTAAAATCCATACAAACGTAACCATAATAGTCGGGATTTCTTAACCGCCTGTAAATAAAACTATGTAGTAAATCGAACAAGCACAAAACCCAAAACCAGGCTTTGATACCAATTGAAAGATTATCTGCTCGGGCCTAGCCAAAAACTCACTTTCGTGCTATGCATTCCAGAATCAGAATCTCTGGCTAGGCCTAGATGCTAGCACAATTGTTATTCCAACCCTTTTGAAATAATATTGAGCAGGATCTTGGTTTGTACTTTTTTGATTTATCACGCAACAAATAAATTCTTAATTAAAAGCGAAAACATAAGAATTACCTATTGAAGCGTTTACTCAGGTGATTCTCTTGTATGCCTCAAGACTTTGCTTGTATGCTGTGTGGGCAGCAATCTAACTAGCAATTTGATAAGCTAATCACCACAATCCACCTACCAAAAAAATCCAGCACCGCTGCACCTGGCTCGTACAATTAACGCACCGTCTGGAGAGAGACATAAAGCTACACTTTGCCGCAAAAAATCAAGAACAATTTCGGCTGCTCTTAGCTTTGGAAAATAAGAAATTTAGAGAGAAGTTTTCTCTCTCTAGAATTTTCTCTCTCTAAGTTTTCTTGTCTTGAAAACTTATGAATTGTTTTTCTGAATTGTGTGTCTTGAATAGCTAATCCCTTGTCTATATATAGAGTTACAAGAGAGACCCAACGTTGGTTTAGGATTAGCCTTCCTACATGGTTTCTGTTTCCTTCAATCCTGTTCCTGGACTAATACACATCCAACTTATACAGCGATTAACTTATCCCAATTTAGTTCCTGATATAATTCACAACCAACTGATACAGAGATTCACTTTGTTAGTTTTGAATACAGAAAAGCTATGGCTTGTATCAAAAACTAATATCCACAGTTGACATATCATTTTGTTTCAGTATAAATTTGTTCCTTTATATCATAGAACTAGATAACGGGGTGTGGACAGACACAGTAGATACCGTTATTGGTTAAAGTATTGATATATAAAAAGTATGCTCGTAACCGAGATAGTCTGAACATACTATCGGTATAGGTTATTGTGTTGTTTGGAAATTAGTTTATCTAAACTAGTTTAAATCACACGGATATGCCCGGGGTATATTGAGCACGACCAGTTTCAATAGAATTGACTTATACTGATCGGCGTAGTCAATTCGGTCCTAGTATTCCATATCTCAATCCCGAGATTGGGACGGGCGTGAGGGTTGGATATCGTGTGCTTTGATTTGCCAAAGAGTGCGGTCAATTGAGGCCAATACCTCGGTAGGTTGGGTATGCAGTGTTTAGCTTCTTACTTGCCGTTGCTAGTCGGAGGAATCCACGTACCGGTTCACCGGGTTGATGGTGCTACCGAGATGAGCTCGTAAGGTTATTATACTAAACTCGGCCTGTGAACTTTATGTTCGGTATAATAAAAGGACGAGTGGTACTAATCTCGGAAACCAAGAAGTCGGTGAATTAATTTGTCAGTAAATTGATAAACCGACGAGTGCTAGATCTTTAATGTGGGGAGATAGAATAAAATATAATGGCGCGATATAAAGTCGTTTTCGAGCGGTAGTTCCATAATTAGTCCGATAGTGGCACGACCGATTATGCATTTGACTAATCGACAAGGTAAATTAATTAATCCAGAAGGTTTAATTAATATTTAATCGACAAAGTGAATTTATAAATTAATTCTATTTTGAATTAATTAATTCTAAGGGTTCGATTAAATTAAATTAACAAAGTAGGTTAAATAAATTAATTTAAATGGGTCGATTGGAGTTGATTAGTCGGGAAGACTTAGCGGTCAATTAAAGTCAAATTAAAAGGCCTAACTCGAGAGCCCATTAGGTCTCCAATTGAGCTCCTATAAATAGAAGACTTGATGCCCAAGAAAACCTAAGGAAGTCATGCAAGATAATTTTTTTTGCTTTCTTGAGTGAGAAGGTTTAAGAGAGAGAAATTTTCTTCAAGAATTCTTTCTCAAAAAACAAACCAGATTTCTCACTTGCTTGAATTGGATTCCTCTCAAAGATCAAACCTTTGGTTGATTATTTATCTAAGCTCGCTGGATTCTTGCTGTTTTCTTCCCTGGACAGCAGCGATTTTCACTGAAATAATTTCCGGGCAGTAGCGTACAAGCTAGGACAGCCCACGCGGTTTTCTGCCGCTAGTCTTCAGCTTCAGTCCCACGCGTTTGATTCGAGAAGGGGCAGCGTTGATCTCTTTCTAATCAATCGGTGATCTGCTGCTTCTCAATGTCTAGATCACGGTGGGACAAAGGGCTGGGTACTAGGGGTTTTTGTGGGTTTTATAAACCGTGGTAGCAGTAGTTTTTCCAAGCAAAAGGCTGAGCAGTTTATGGGTTTTTCATCAGTTTTTGAGAGTGTTTTGAATCCGATTTGAGAGATTTCCTTGTGGACTAAGCAAGTAGACTTCGATAGATTATTGCCCACGCAATATTCGAAGTTTTTACGGAGATATCAATTGGATTTCTATTGGAATCGCAACAAAGAATTGGTTTTTCTTTAGGCAAGGGACTTCGCTACAAAAGGTATAATCTTTAAATTCCGCTTTTATTAAAGATTGAATCTTTTATGTCCCGATTAATAAATTAAATAAGTATAAGCCTAGATCCATTCATGGGTAAACTAATTTGAGCCTAAGCTTGGTCGAAAGCTTCCGATTCTGGAATGCATTGCACGAAAGTGAGGTTTTCGATTTAGCCAGGGCTTGTTCGGTTTTCCTTAACACTTATCCCAAACCAGTTCCTGGTATGATTCACAACCAACTGACACAAGGATTAATTAATTACTCAATTAATGAAATCTATCTTTGTCAACAACCCAACACTTAATTAATCGTACCACTAACGGATTAATTACGGCACTACCATCTTATGCCAGAATTGCTTCCGGAACAACTTAATTAATTTATATTCATAATCTCCCCATATCAAAGATATAGTGCTCATTAATATATTAATTTACTGATAAATTAATTAATTAACATCTTTAATTTTTAGACTAGTACCACTCGACCTTTTTACTATACCGGACATAAGTTCACCAGCTGGGTTTAGTATAATTAACATTATGAGCTCATCTCGGGAGCACCATCACCTCAGACGCACCGGTACATGGTTTCTTTTCGACAAGTAGCAGCACACCAAGCAACTAAACACTCGCACCCAACCTACCGAGACTATTGGCCACTATTGACCTCACCCATTGGCAGGTCAAAGTACACTATGTCTAATCCTCATGCCTGCTCGAGTCTAGGGATTAAGAGATAGAATACCAAGAACGATTTATCTATTAAATAAGTACAAGACAAATCATTCCAAATGGTCAAGTTCAATATGCCCCGGGCATACCTATTCAATCAGTATAGACAACCTAATTATCCGAATCACATCATAACCTAAACCGACAGTTTGTCCAAAGTTATCTCGGTTGTGAACCTCCTTTATATATTATGTCATTTAACCAATTATGAGATCTATTTTGTCACACAAGACACCTCATCATCTAACTACATAATATAAGTGGACAAATAATGCACAATTAAATTTAACCCAAACATTAATCGATATATTGACTGGGAAAAAGTATAATACAAGTATAGCTTATGTATTCAACTCCAACAGTATATGTCAATGGTTAATTTTTGAAGTTTTGTGGTGTTCAATGACTCTTTTGTTGCTCTATTCTTAAATGATCTTGTAGTACAGAAAATTCTTTTGGATTCTTCAGGTATAGTTCTTCGGAACCACTGTTTTGGTGAAATTTTCATAGTTGATCCTATGTTTAGAATTCTATAATACTCCGGTGGTGTTTTTCTCAAGATCATTTTGAAAATCCAAAGCACCTATTTTGTGGCAAATGGTTGATGTTATATATGATTGTATTGAAAGATTATCTGCTCGAGCCCGATCAAAAATTCACTTTAGTGCTACGCATTCCAAAATCGGAATCATTGACCAGGCCTAGATTCTAGCACAATCACTATTCCAATCCTTGCTTGAAATAATATTGCGCAGGATCTTGGTTTGTACTCATTCAATTTATCATGCAACAAAATAAATTCTAATAAAAAACAGAAACATAGAAAGTACCTCTTGAAGCGTGTTACTCAGGTGATCACTTGTATGACTCAAGACTTTGATTGCACATTGTGTGGGTAACAATCTAGCGAGTAATTGATTAGCAATTTACACAAAAAGACACGCCAAAAAAATTTTGCAGCTCGACGCCGCCTGAATTGAACGACGCCATCGCCAGATTTCTTTTGCCACCGCCGCCTGCCAGAATCACACCACCGGCCACCGCCCGGGACAACTAACCAGCCAAAAATTATTCAAGAGGGAGAAAAAACATTTTCTCTCTCTAAACTTTCTCTATAGTTTTCTTGTCTTGAAAACTTAAGAATTGTGTACTTATGTAATTGCTAATCCCTTGTCTATATATAGAGCTACAAGAGGGACTCCAAGTTGGTTTAGGATTGGTCCTCCTAATGGGTTCAGGTAATTAATTAGTTTTCAAATCTAATTAGGCAACTAAGCTAATAGGATAATCCAAATCAAATTAGATTTCCTAATCTCTATGATTTTCTAATTCTAATTGAAACACTTAATTAATTAATTCCACTTTATTAATTACTTAACTAACCCTTAGGAGTAATTAATTAATTAATAATTTTACTTATTCAATTAACCCACTACAAAATTAATCATACCACTAACGGATTAATTTTTGCACTACCATCCTACACCAGAATTGCATCCGGAATAACTAAATTAATTTCATCTTAATCTCCCCACAACAAAGATTTAGTGCATGTTAATTTATTAATTTACTGATAAATTAATTAATTAACTTCTTTAATTCTGACACCAGTACCACTCGACCTTTTTACCATACCGGACATAAGTCCACCAGGTGGATTTAGTATAATAAACATAACGAGCTCATCTCATGAGCACCATCATCCCGGACGCACCGGTATATGGTTTCCTTTCCACAAGCAATAGCACACCAAGCAACTAAACACGAGCACCCAACCCACCAAAACTATTGGCCACAAATGACCTCACCCATTAGCATATCAAAGTACACTATGTCTAATTCTCATGCCCGCTCAAGTCTAGGGAATAAGAGATAGAATACTAAGAACGAATTGTCTATTAAATCAAAATAAGACAAATCATTCTAAATGGTCAAGTTCAATATGCCCTGGGCATATCTATATGATTCAATTAGTTTAGACAAACCAATTATCTGAATCACATAATAACCTAAACCGATAGTGTGCCCAAAACTATCTCGGTTATGAACCTCATTTATAAATTATGTCTTATAACCAATGATAAGATCTACTGTGTCACACCAGACACCTCATCATGTAACTACATAATATAAATGGACTAAACATACACAACATATAAACCAAAACATTAAATCGATATATTGACTGGGAAAAAGTAGAATATAAGCATAGCTTTTGTATTCAAACCTAACATGGATAGCTTTAGATGGCCTGATACTGCTTTTTAAGTGATTGATGAAGTGGTTTCTGTTAAAAGTAGTAGATACAACTTTTATGAGTGTGGATATTTGAGCTAATGGTAAGCATCTTTGTAGTTTACTCTTTGTTGTTTCGTGAATAACTTGTGTTTCGATTGAGAATCTAGAACTTGGGATAGCATGCATACTGCTGATTGATTTTGGACATGAGTATTAAAATGAAGTAGGTATTAGTAATTGATGTGCTAAAAATGCCACACTAATAATAATCCTTTTATGCACACTTTAGGAGCACAAAATCCTGTCGTGTAGTAGAAAAGGTATCGAATCCATATGGAGCACTAAAAACTTATGTATCTTAGTAATTGATGCATGCATAAGACAAACAACAAATCAAGATGTTTAATCGAACAAAAAAGAGAAAATTAATAGAAAAGATAAATTGATGTGATTTGAGATGGTGATTTAACTGCCTTCACTCTCAACTAGTGTTCTTACTATATTAGTTTCTCATTTTCCCTTGGACCATAAGCCTACTACTTGATTGGTTTCAGTTTCAACCCACTTATCTAGCCCTACTTAGATCCGGCGGAGTGATACAAAGGGAGAAGATAGACATCTCCAATCGACTCTTTTAACATAAAATAAAGTATATGTATTAAAAGAAAGATTATCTGCCAGGGCCTAGCCAGAAACTCACTTTCTTGCTACGTATTCCAGAATCAGAATCTCTGGCTAGGCCTAGACGCTAGAAAAATCGCTATTCAACCCTTGCTTGAAATAACGTTGCGCAGGATCTTGGTTTGTACTTATTCGATTTGTCACGCAACAAATAAATTCTTAATTAAAAGCGAAAACATACGAATTACCTATTGAAGCATAAACTCAGGTGATTCTCTTGTATGTCTCAAGACTTTGATAGCACGTTCTGTGGGCAACGATCTAGCAACCAATTGCTCAGCTAATCACCACAATCCACTTGCCGAAAAAATTCTGCAGCTCGTCGCTGCCTGAATTTCAACCGCCGCCGTCACCGGATTTCTCCTGCCACCACCGCCTATCGAAATTAACCACCGACTGCCGCCTGGGACAATAACTGGCCACCTGAGATTATGCTAGAGGGAGAAAAATGTTCTCTCTCTCTTTAAGTTTTCTTGTCTTGAAAACTTATGAATTATGTATTGTTTAATAGCTAATCCATTGTCTATATATAGAGTTAAAAGAGAGACCCCAAGTTGGTTTAGGATTGGCCTTCCTACTGGGTTACTGTTTCCTTCAATTCTGTTCCTGGATTGATACACATCCAACTGATACAGGGATTCACTTATCCCAATCCAGTTCCTGGTATGATTCACAACCAACTGATACAAAGATTCACTTATCCCCAATCTAGTTCCTGGTATGATTCAGAACCAACTGACACAAGGATTAATTAATTACTTAATTAATTAAATCTACCTTTGTCAATAACCCAATACATAATTAATCGTACCACTAAAGGATTAATTACGGCACTACCATCCTACACCAGAATTGCTTCTGGAACAACTTAATTAATTTATTCTTCATCTCCCCACATCAAAGATATAGTGCTTGTTAATTTATTAATTTACTGATAAATTAATTAATTAACTTCTTTAATTTCGAGACTAGTACCACTCGACCTTTTTACTATACTGAACATAAGTCCACCAGCTGGTTCAGTATAATAAACATAACGAGCTCATCTCAGGAGCACCATAACACGGACACACCGGTACATGGTTTCCTTTCGACAACCAGCAGCACATCAAGTAACTAAACACGCGCACCCAACCTACCGAGACTATTGGCCACAATTGACCTCACCCATTGGCAGATCAAAGTACACTATGTCTAATCCTCATTCCCGCTCAAGTCTAGGGATTAAGAGATAGAATACTAAGAACAATTTGTCTATTCAATCAGTGCAAGACAAATCATTCCAAATGGTCAAGTTCAATATGCCCCGAGCATACCTATATGATTCAATCAGTTTAGACAAACCAATTATTCGAATCACATAGTAACATAAACCGGTAGTTTGTCCAAAGCTGTCTCAGTTACGAACCTCATTTATATATTATGTCTTTTAACCAATGATGCGATCTACTGTGTCACACAATACACCTCATCATCTAACTACATAATATAAGTGGACAAATAATACACAACAAAATATAACCAAAATATTAATCGATATATTAAATGGAAAAATGTACAATACAAGCATAGCTTATGTATTCAACTCCAACAATATCCCACTAATACTTAAGTTGTGCTTTAAGTATAACTACATTAAACTCCTATACACTCTACTAATATATATCTAGAAAAACTGTCATGGCTTCCCCCAAGTATCTGATTCCCATGGCCTCCACGTGACCCTCAAAGACTTTTGAAGTCAATGTCTTCGTGAAAGGATCTGTAAGGTTATCCTCAGATTGTATCTTAGCCACGACCACGTCTTCCCTCTTTACGATATTATCGTATCAGGTGGTACTTGCGTTGTATATGTTTACTCGCTTTGTGGGCTCGTGGTTCCTTCGAGTTTGCTACTGCACCGTTGTTATCACAATACACCGTGATAGACTTCTGCAAAGCAGGAATCACATCTATGTCCACTAGGAAGTTCTTGAGTCATACTGCTTCTTTCGCTGCCTCTGATGCAGCAACGTATTCAGCCTCCATGGTGGAGTCCGCCACACATTTCTACTTGACACTCTACCAAACTATGGTTCCACATCCTAGAGTAAATACATACCCTGAGGTAGACTTGCTCTTATCCCTGTCACCTTGGAAATCTGAATCTGTGTAACCTTGGGGTACTAGCTCAGGTCCTGATAGACCAACACTTGGTCTCTCGTTCTGCGTAAATACTTGAGAATGTATTTTACTGTCTCCCAATGAGCTTTCCCGGGGTTACTTTGATATCTGCTTATAATGCCAACGGCATAACAGATATCAGGCCTCCTACACAACATGGCATACACGAGACTTCCTACTGCCAAAGCATAAGGAACTGTCTTCATGGCCTCTATCTCCTCAACAGTCTTGGGAGACTGTTCTTCAGACAGATGCACTCCGTGTCTGAAAGGTAGAAAACCTTTCTTGGAGTTCTGCATGTTAAAACGGGCCAGATTCGTATCTATGTATGAAGCTTAGGAGAGCGTCAACGAACTCCTACGATCTCGAATTATCTTGATCCCAAGTATATGTCCCGCTTCCCCTAAGTTCTTCATATCAAACTACTTGGACAGTCATGCCTTTACGTCTGATAACACTTTTTTATTGTTGCCAATCAATAGAATGTCATCTAAGTAAAGCACAAGAAACACCACCAAGTTTCCATCACGTCTGCGGTACACACATTGCTCATCCAGACACTGACTAAATCCGTATGACTGGATTACCTCATCAAACCGGATGTTCCAATATCTGAATGCCTGCTTAAGTCCATAAATGGACCTCTTAAGCCTGCAAACCTTATGCTTTTGGCCTTTTTCAACGAATCCTTCTAGTTACTGCATGAAGATGGTTTTCGTAAGACTTCCGTTTAGGAAAGCTGTCTTGACATCCATCTGTCATATCTCATAATCTAAATGAGCAGCTATTGCCAAGAGAATTCGGATCGACTTAAGCATGGTTACCGAGAAGAAGGTTTCCTAATAATCGATTCCTTTTTTCTGACTATACCCCTTCGCCACCAGCCTAGGTTTAAAGGTTTCCACCTTTCCGTCAGGTCCTTTCTTACGTTTGTAGACCCACTTGCATCCAATGGGATTAAACCCATCAGGCAGGTCCAGAAGCTCCCAGACTTGATTGTGGTCCATTGACCCCATCTCGGATATCATTGTCTTACGCCAAGATTCTTCATCATTATCTCGGAGAGCCTCATTGTAATTACTGGGTCAGGCTCAGGCTCACTTGGTACTAGGTCTAAGGCCTCTCCTACACCAATAAACCTATCAGGCTGTCTTACAACCCTTCCACTACGATGAGGCACCACCTATGTAAGCGCATCATCTGTGATCTCTTGTGCAGTGTGTGGTGTATCTACTTGTGCTGGTGCATCAGGATTATTAGTTTGTCTTCTTAGCTCTTCTAGTACTATCTTACTCTTGGGCTTGTGACCTAGGATATAGTCTTCCTCCAAAAATCTAGCGTTGTTACTAACCACCACCTTTTGATCTTTAGGACTATAAAACAGACCACCTTTAGTTCCCCTAGGATATCTTACAAACAGCATTAATTCTGTTCTTGCATCTAACTTAGCCGTATCTGCCTTAAGCACATGTGAAGGGCAACCCAAATTCTGAGATGTCTTAGCATAGGCTTTCGCCCGTGCCACAACTCTACTGGGGTTTAAGGCTGGCACGGTTTTAGATGGTACTAGATTAAGAATATACACCGCTATTTCTAAGGCATATCCCTAGACTGAACTCGGCAAATTGTTATAGCTCATCATCGACCTAATCATTTCCATGAGAGTTTGATTCTTTCTTTCTGCTACACAATTCTGCTGTGGTGTGCCAGGTGCAGACAACTAAAACTGAATTCCTACCTCACTAAGGTATTCTCGAAATTCGTGGGACAGGTACTCCCCACCATGATCTGATCGCAGTGTTTTGATACTCTTACCATGATGTTTCTCCACATCTGCCCGAAACTCTTTGAACTTGCCAAAGCACTCAGACTTGTGACGCATTAGGTAAATGTACCCGTACCTTGATTTGTCATTCGTGAACATCACGAAATACTCGAACCCACCTCATGTTTGGACCGACATTGGTCCACACAAGTCAGAATGAATCAACTCTAGTACTTCTTTGGCTCTATAACCTTTTGGTTTAAAAGGTCTCTTGGTCATCTTACCCTCCAAGCAAGATTCGGAGGTGGAATAACTGTCAATCTCTAATGAACCTAAAGGTCCATCATTGACCAACCTCTGAATCCGACTAATGTTTATATGACTTAGCCTGAGGTGCCAAAGATAGGTTTGATTCATTTCAGAAGCTTTCTTCCTCTTATTAATATTAGATAAAGAGCTATATGTTTCTATGTTTTGCACAACAGAGGAGTTAGAATTAACTACAAACAAATTGTCAGCCAATAAACCAGAACAAATAAGTTTTCCATTTCTTCTAATAACAACACAATCATCAGAAAAATAAACTTATAACCATTCTTTAAGAGTTTAGAAACCAAAATAAGGTTTTTTCTAAAACTCGGTACATAAAGACAATTAAATAATTCTAAGAACTCTCAAAATTTAGAGTGACAACTCCCACAGCTTCTACTGACACTCTTGTGGTGTCACCCATGTAGATATCCAATTCGCCTTCTCTAAGCTTCTGGGTTACTTGGAACCCTTGCAAAGAATTACAAACATGGTCAGTGATACCTGAATCCACACACCAAGTATCTGTGGGAATCGATACTAAACATGTCACAACAGAAACTATCGTACATTTAAGCTTTGAACAATCCAATTTCCAATGTCCCGTCTTATTGCACATGAAGCACTTGTCTTTCAACTTCTTCTTGGCAATATCTGGCTTAGGTGCAATTCACACCTTTTGAGCTATTCCCTCGAGCTTTCTCTTCTTCTTTCTAGCCTCAGGCTCAGAAGAAGATTCTGAAGCTTTACCTGTGACTAAAGCTCGTTTCTTCTCTTGAAGAAGACTTTGAGCCGCCACCAAATCTGCCAATAGCTCAGATGAAGTACACAACATCTTACTTATGTTGTAGTTTAACTGAATCTACTCATAGCTTTGAGGCAAGCTCCGGAGGACAATATCGACTTTGGTTTCACCAATGATTTCGCCTCCCATTACCTCAACCTTGTTGATGTTACTAATCACATCAATGACATGATCTCTCACAAGAGTGCTCTCAGCCATAAGGACAATGTCCAAGTTACGGCTCCAATCGACATAATTAGGTCCAGTTAACTTATTGTCTTTCAATATAGTAGCTAAGGGGTTGAATGTCATATCGAAAAACTATAAATTAAATAAACAGACAATGTTTCAGTGTTTAATCTAGAATTTCAAAAACAATGAATTTCTAATAATTATTGACTTCCCTCAAAACAATAATTTAAACCACCGACATCTCATCTACCAGAATTCTTGCAAGCCACGATAGTGTGGACGTTTACGCTAACCCACATTCGTTTGAGAAGAACCACGTTCAGTAACTACACTATCTGACCAAACGATCTATTGATCAATATAGCTAATAGTCAGTGCTTTCAGCCATACAAATAAGCAGCATAACCTCGATAGGAGGAATACTGCAGATCGTACACTAAGTTTGTGTCATTACGTGACTTCTGAGCTTGTTAACTCAGGAAAGTGCACCTCAGATGGAGAGGGTCTCGCATTTCTCCTAGTTAAACTTACTCTAGCCATCTTACTCAGAAATTCATAATCTAGCTATCTCGTGGTTGGACTCATCCGAATGGTGGAAGGCCCTAATGCCAATGCGCAAGCCCACCCATATCGCATATGAACTCGTAATGGTGGCCGATGGGATATTAAACCAACCCGCTCCCACTTAGATTTCTAAATTGAGGGTTTTTCAAATTTTAATATGCAATTCACTAACCTTAAGTTATATGCAACCATAAAACCATCATGCTTTAAAATCAAGCATCTAAAGTACAACACACAAAAAAAAAGCATAAAAATTAAAACAATAAATACGGGAAATAAATGCGAAAATTAAATTTCCCAACTATAATGGTTTTAATCGCTTCCATCTTCTGCCTTGATCTCATGTCCCACCACGTAACTTGACGAAAAGAGTCTTGAACTTCAAAAAACAAAATATGGTGAAAAAACGGGCCAAAACATGACCAGAACGAGCCGCACGTGCGAAGCGCGCCTTTAGCTCAGCGCACATAGGCTACTGCTTCGCCTACTGCCCCGTGCAGGTGCAGCAAATCTGTTGTGCCATGCAGCAGTGGTGCTGCCATTTTCTGGAGGTTGCCGGTGATAGTTCCCGCTGGTGAATCATCGCTGGCGCCGCCCCCTCCCACCAATCCCTTCTTTGCTTCTTCTATGCTATTTGGTCTTATTTCAATTCGTTCTAGGTTTTCCTGGATTTCTACGAATTAACGATAACCCAAAACTCACGAATTCAAGTTGCCCACCATAGCACCTTCGATTACAAAATTAATTCTCCTACTACAAGGCTTTCTAGGAAAACTAAGAATCAAATTTACATAGAAAAAAACCTACTACAGATTTGATCTAATCCTACACAGCTTCCAGCACGTGGTTTTACTATTACAAATAATCATAATAAAATCAAATCCGGACATGTCCCGGAGTTTAATTAAAACTCATACAAACATAACCATAATAGTCGGGATTTCTTAACCACCTACAAATAAAACCATGTAATAAATCGAGCAAGCACAAAACCAAAAACTTGTTACCAATTGAAAGATTATCTGCCCGGGCCTAGCCAGAAACTCACTTTCGTGCTCTGCATTCCAGAATCAGAATCTCTGGCCAGGCCTAGACGCTAGCATAATCGCTATTCCAACCCTTGCTAGAAATAACATTGCGCAGGATCTTGTTTTGTACTTATTCGATTTATCACGCAACAAATAAATTCTTAATTAAAAGCGAAAATATAAGAATTACCTATTAAAGCATAAATTCAGGTGATTCTCTTGTATGCCTCAAGACATTGATTGCACGTTGTGTGGGCAACGATCTAGCAACCAATTGATCAGCTAATCACTACAATCCACTCGCCGGAAAAATTCTGCAGCTCGTCGCAGCCTAAATTTCAACCGTCGCCGCCGTCGCCGCCGAATTTCTCCTGCCACCGTCGCTTACTGGAATTAACCACCGACTGCAGCCTGGGATAATAACTGGCCGCCTGAGATTATGCTAGAGGGAGAAAAATATTTTCTCTCTCTATACTTTCTCTCTCTAAGTTTTCTTGCCTTGAAAACTTATTAATTGTATATTGTGTAATAGCTAATCCTTTGTCTATATATAGAGTTAAAAGAGAGACCCCAAGTTGGTTTAGGATTGGCCTTCCTACTTGGTTTCTATTTCCTTCAATCCTATTCCTGGACTGATACACATCCAACTGATACAGCAATTCACTTATCCCAATCCAGTTCCTGGTATGATTCATAACCAACTGGTACAGGAATTCACTTATCCCCAATCCAATTCCTAGTATGATTCACAACCAACAGACACAAGGATTAATTAATTACTTAATTAATTAAGTCTACCTTTGTCAATAACCCAATACATAACTAATCGTACCACTAATGGATTAATTATGGCATTATCATCCTACACCATAATTGTTTCCGGAACAACTTAATTAATTTATTCTTAATCTTCCCACATCAAAGATACAGTGCTAGTTAATTTTTAATTTACTGATAAATTAATTAATTAACTTATTTAATTCTGAGACTAGTACCATTCGACCTTTTTACTATACCGGACATAAGTCCACCAGCTGGGTTTAGTGTAATAAACATAACGAGCTCATCTTGGGAGCACCATCACCCCAGACACACCGGTACATAGTTTCCTTTCGACAAGCAGCAGCACACCAAGCAACTAAACACGCGCACCCAACCTACCGAGACTATTTGCCACAATTGACCTCACCCATTAGCAGATAAAAGTACACTATGTCTAATCCTCATGCCCACTCAAGTCTAGGGATTAAGAGATAGAATACTAAGAACAGTTTGTCTATTAAATCAGTACAAGACAAATCATTCCAAATGGTCAAGTTCAATATGCCCTGGGCATACCTATATGATTCAATCAGTTTAGACCAACCAATTATCCAAATCACATAATAACCTAAACCAACAGTTTGTCCAAAGCTATCTCGGTTACGAACCTATTTATATATTATGTCTTTTAACCAATGATGAGATCTACTGTGTCACACAAGACACCTCATCATTTAACTACATAATATAAATGGACAAATAATACACAACAAAATATAACCAAAACATTAATCGATATATTAACTAGGAAAATGTACAATACAAGCATAGCTTATGTATTCAACTCCAACATTAAGCACAAAAGAGGAAACCGTCTACCAAAGTAAAGGGGCTCAAATCAACAGAGGGAAAGTGATACACCAATATATACACAGAACTAAAGGAATTCTGATACAACTACACTCAGAGCATACCAAGAACAAATCAACTTGTGGTTCCTCGCACGAGGCCTATCACACCTACTAGGGGCAAGATCTCTCACTGAGTTGCGCTGTCGAACAGTGAAGCGGCTTCGATCGAGTGTAATGGCACCCGATTCCACCTAAGCTGAAGAGATATGGGATTAAATCCTCATGAACTGCTTAGAACAACATTGTTCTAAGCTGCAGCACCATTCTGCTAAAAACCTTAGCTACCCGCAAGAGACAGAGTGTTGTTGGCTTCCACAAGAATGAAACTTAAATAAAAGCTGCCCTTAGGACTTGTCCTTATGGTATTTATACCATATACAAATCAGGTTTGAAAATATATAACAATAGCAAGGGCAAAATGGTCTTTTTAGTGGCACAAAACTTTCCATGTTAACTTCCAAGGTTCCAACATTAACCCGTTCGTTTGCTCAACTCTCGTCCGCATCCGTAGGCTATATTTCCAGTGAAAAAGTGTCAAACCCGAACCTAATCCTGCATTTCCCTTATAGCACATAATAAGCCTTTAAGTTTCACAAGAGTAAACAAAACTCTATCCAATTGTCATGAATCATATAAGAAATGCTTGTAACTTCAGGTTACATCACTCTCCCCACACTAAATTTTTTATTGTCCTCAAGCAATGTTTTAAAGAACCAAAGGAAATTTAACATAGCTGATCACAATTCTCACTCTAGTGTTTTCAGGTCTCCGAGCATTAATTAATAAAACATGCAAATAGTGAATGTCTATATGTCAATTTAATGAAACATAGGAATTCAGCTACAAGTTGAATGACAGATTAGAGCGTTTTTTGTCCAAAGCATGCTCACTAGTAAGCTCAAGAGAGCTGCCCTCTTTTCAGGATATTGTAAGAATATGAAAAATCTCAAACTTATGTTTACATGATGTAGCCATAGGCTTGAGGAAAGATCACACCCCACATTGATTATGAACACAAAGTACTAATCCATAGGACTTAGGCTAAAGGTTACTGCTTCAAGGGTAAGAACAAAGTCAAGGCTTGAAGGTTAGAGCTTGTGAATCCTTAATGCTTTGGATTCTCCTAATGTTGCTTATTAAGGGTTCAGGGTTTTAAGGTCCCTCACTTCTTTTCCTAACAGAATCTTAATATATATATATATATTTTAAAACTTTGAAGGTTCAAGGCTTTGAGGTCCCTCACTTCTTCCAGTTTTTGCTATTCTTATTTACTGTCTTCAGCCATCAGGAGTCCATTTTACTAAAAACTCTGCTTGAATCAAAATCAATCATTATGAAAAGGTCAAAATAGAAACAATAACACAAAAACAAAATAGGGTTCAAGTTTAATCCAGTTGGCTACCAAGCAAAATCAGATTATGGCTCATATTGGTTAGTCCTAAGGATTATATACATCTTGGCTTGCCACAAAGGAAGAGAATGTTGGAGTAGAATACATAAGCTATGCTTGTATTGTACATAAGCTATGCTTGTATTGTACAGTTTCCCAGATTAATATATCGATTCGTGTTTCAGTCATATCTTGTTGTGTATTAATTGTCCATTTATATTATGTAAGCAGATGATGAGGTGTCTGGTGTGACACGGTAGATCTCATAATTGGTTGAAAGACATAATATATAAATGAGGTTCGCAACCGAGATAGTTTTGGACAAACTGTCAGTTTAGGTTATTATGTGATTCAGATAATTGGTTTGTCTAAACTAATTGAATCATATAGATATGCCCGGGGCATATTGAACTTGACCTTGAGGAATGATTTGTCTTGTACTGATTTAATAGACAAAATCGATCCTTGTATTCTATCTCTTAATCCCTAAACTCGAGCGGGCATGAGGAATAGACATAGTGTACTTTGATCTACCACTGGGTGAGGTCAAATGTGGCCAATAGTCTCGGTGGGTTGGGTACGTGTGTTTAGTTACTTGGTGTGCTGCTGCTTATCAAAAGGACACCATGTACGGGTGAATCCGGGGTGATGGTACTCCCGAGATGTGCTCGAAATGTTTATTATACTAAACCCAGCCGGTGGACTTATGTCTGGTATAGTAAAAAGGTCGAGTGGTACTAGTCTCGGAATTAAAGAAGTTAATTAATTAATTCATCAGTAAATTAATTTATAATTAACGAGCACTATATCTTTGATGTGGGGAGATTAATGAATATAATTTAATTAAGTTGTTCTGGAAGCAATTCTGGTGTAGGATGGTAGTGCCAAAATTAATCCGTTAGTGGTACGATTAATTTTGTAATGGGTTAATTGAATAGGTAAATTTAATTAATTAATTGGTTAATTATTCCTAAGGGTTAATTCAGTAATTAACAAAGTGGAATTATTTAATTAATTTCTAAGGGTTAATTAAGTAATTAACAAAGTGGAATTATTTAATTAATTAATTAAGTCTTAAGTTTCAATTGGAATTAAGAAATCTTAGATATTAGGAATCTAGTAGGATTTGATTTATCCTATTAGATTGGTTACCTAATTGGATTTGGAAACTAATTCATTACCTAAACCCATTAGGAAGACCAATCCTAAACCAACTTGGGGTCTCTCTTGTAACTCTATAAATAGACAAGGGATTAGCCAATTCAAGATACACAATTAATCCACAAGTTTTCTAGAGAGAGAAAACATTTCTCTCTCCTAGTCGGATTTTCAGGAAAGTGTGCGGCTGGCTTTTTGGTTTCTATTGGCTGAAATTTTGGCCTTGGTTTATACCAGCTGCGTGTAGCTTTCTCTCTCTACGGGCGGTGCGTTTATAGTACGTGCCAGGTGCTACGGCGCTAGAGTTTTCTAGCAAGTGGATTGTGGTGAGTAGCTGATCAATTGATTTCTAGTTTGTTGCCCACACAACGTGAAGTCATAGTCTTGAGGCATACAAGAGAATCACCAGGTGCACGCTTCAAAGGTACTTTTCTAAGGTTCCGCTTTAATTAGAAATTTTTGTTGCGTGGTAAATCGAGCAAGTGCAAACCCATATCCTATGTGGCAAATTCTTTCAGAGAACATGATTACTACTGCCTACTTCGTCTTAATAATCATGTCCAAAATCAAGCAATAGCATGCATGATATCCCAAGTTCTAGATTCTCAATATAAACACAAGTTATTCACACAACAACAAAGAGTGAGTTATAAATATGCTCACCACTAGCTCAAATATGCTCAATCAAGAAAGGTTTGTTTACTACTTTGAATGGAAACCATCCATCCATCATTTAACAAGCAACATCAGTCCATCTAAAGTTAATCATTCATATTAAACATCAACTATTTACCATAAAATAGTGCTCAGAATTTTATGAGAAAAACACCACTGGAGTTATTATAAAATTCTAACCCAGGATCAGCTATGAAGATTTCAGCAATTCAATATTTCAGAAAGACTTACCTGGAGGCGTAAGAAAATTTAGCTACAAGTATCATCATAATAGACCCTAGACACAAGAAAATGTTGTTAAGACAAAATTCACAAAATTTGCCACTGAAACACGTATGCACCCTCGATGAGTACTACATATAGCAACTACTTTTTTCTACTGTAACAAGTTATTTGTTCTAAAGGGAGGGACTATTAGTGTACTCCTCGTCATCGCCCTACTCACTGGTATCTGAATTCTAATGTAAGGCAAAGTCAGTCAAAATAGCCCTAAAATTCCTTCTCAATTGGCTGATTTCTGCTCGCATGGTAATGATGGCTGTAGAGATAGATTGTGGCATTGCCAAGATATCCTGCTCTTCGAAAAATAATCCCCCAGTTTTTCTTTATTCGGCTAACATAAGCCTAGAGTTATCACTAAGAGGACCCTTCACCAATTCAAAAACATCACCATTTCCATAGCTGCTCTTGCATTCACTGCCAATTCCCACTGCAGGGTTGGAAATGGAATGAAAGCATCCACATTGTGCCCACGACGAGTTTCATGCTGAATAATGGCTTCAGAAATAAAGCTTGAGATGATACTTCCAATGTTTAACTTGCGTCCATCAATAAGAAAGATGAAAATCTTGAGTTGTAACTTTTGTACATCATTACCACCATTGATCGCAGTGGGTGCTAAACTGTGTCGTACAAAATAATAGAGTAATTGAGCTTTCACATTCAACTCATGGAAGGCTATTTGCTCCCACAGATCAATGAACATCTGAAAACCTTGACGTGGGATCTTTCTCAATTGTCTGGGTGATGGAACAATTCTTCAACTTGATACCTAGTCCATGCCTCTGGACTGGGTCGTTGTTCCAAGAAATCACTGATTACTATGTCATCCAACTGCAGGCGCACTGATCTTACTGGGAATGGTCGGAAGGCCCCATCAAGGTGAGTTGAGGTGTATAGCTCATACACCCTGTCATGTTCACCCTTTTACATTTAGGGGCTAACTTTGCAAGGCCTTGAGACTCCAACTAATTTCTGAATAAGTAGTATTCGGCAACAAAAATTTGATCCACGCTATGCTTGTTCTTCTATCGTGCCTGTTAGTTTCAAATTCTTTCATTCCTTGTTTGTATTCTGTTAGGAACGCCATCAACACTCCTGCTACTATGACCTGCGAAAGCGAACTACTCCGAGGTAAGTACCCAATACTCCACCTCATAAACCGTAGTTACTAACAAAATATAAGTAAGTTAGTTTAACACAAAAAGGGAACTAAACATCACTACACTATATAAGGAAGTAATTTAAAGTCAAACGATTCACCCCCTATTTGGGGTTTTCAGGTTCTACCATCCTTTCCTCTGTACACCATCTAAGCATTCCACATTATCATTCTCAAGATATGTAATCATTTCTACAAAGTGGAAGTTTTGATCCTCTTATTCCATGTAGTGTTTTACCCAATGACTGTTGACTTTGAACTCCTCTCTCACATGTTCATCCTTCAAACATAGCATTCCAAAAGGGTGTACCTTTGTAATTATAAATCGGCCTAACCATTTTGACTTCAATTTTTTAGGGAAAAGCTTCAACCTCGACTGGAAGACTAACACCTTCTGACCCTCCTCGAAGGTGCGGTGAACAATGCCCTTGTCATGAATTCTTTTCTTCCTATATTTATAAATCTCAGTATTCTCATATGCATTCATTCGCATTTCTTCTAATTCTGACAGCTCTAACATTCTGTGGTTTCCATCCAAATTATGATCAAGATTCACTGCTTTCAGAGCCCACCAAGCTTTATGAGCTATTTCTATTGGAAAATGGCATTCTTTGCCAAACAACAGCTTGAACAGTGAGGTTCTAATTGGCATTTTGTACGCTGTACGATAAGCCCATTGATGTGCTCAGATAATAACACTAATAAAACCTTTTAATAGCACACTTTAGGATCACTAATCCTACCATGTAGTAGAATAAGGTATCAAATCCATAGGAAACACTGAACACTTGTGTATCGAATTAAACTAGAACATGCAATAGCTTGGCAGGTAAAAGACTTTGATTTGATCAAATAAAAATAACTAAATGTTACAAGATAAATTGATGGGATTTTTGGATGGTGATTTAACCGCTTTCACCTTCAGCTAGTATTTATCGTACATTGGTTTCTTACTTTCCCTTTCAGACCTTAGGCTGTTTAACCGATATGATTCAATCTCAAACATCACAACAAAGGAAACCGCCAACAAGATAATAAGTTTACTAAACAGATTCAATATGCAAATAAGGAAACTGCCAACAGATTACTAACGAGATTCAATCTCCAACAGTGTAACAAAAAAATCGCCAACAAATCGGTAAAACCCAAATCAACCACAGAAAGAAATACACCACTATATAACAAATCAAAGGAATTCAGATACACTACACTCAGAGTATACATAAAACACAAAACAGCTGGCTCACCCTCGCACAAGGCCTGTCACACGTATAATCGACAAAATCCCTCACCAAGCTGAAGAGGAGAACTACAAAGCTGCTCAAATTGAGTGGAGATGCACCCAATTCCACCTAGACTGAATAGATCCGGAGTCAAATCACCATGAACTGCTTAGAACTGCATGGTTCTAAGCTGAATCACCATCTCAAAAGAAAACCCTAGCTACCCAAATATACAGAGAGCTGTCGGCTTAATCAAGAAAAAATACAAAGCAAAATTTGCCTTCAGGACTTGTCCTTATACTATATATACTATTACAGCATTCTAGGGTTGTAAATAGTTAAGGTCAGCAGATGTAAAGTAGTCTTTTCAGCAGTATATGAACATCCAGGTTGACTCAAAGACTCCAACGTTTACCAATTTTCCTATCTTCAACATTTCAGTAATTTATGGCCTTATTTGTGGTGAAAAAGTGATAAAACCTAACCTGAGCCTGCATTTCCCACAGAACACATTATAAGCTTGTAAAGTACACAAGAGTGATCAAACTCTATCCAAATGTAATAAATTTCAGTGGACAATGTCATGAAAATAGATGTAACTTAGGGTTACATCACTCCCCCACACTAAAGTCTTGTTTGTCCTCAAGCAAGGTCATCAGGAACCAAAGGAAATTTACCATAGCCAATCACAGATCCTACTCCAGTGTTTTTAGGTTTCCAAACATCAGAGTAAAAATTGTACAAGTAGTAAACATCTATACAATGGTTCAATCATCATATGAGAATTCAGATACAAATGAAACAATTGGTTGAAGCATTTCCTGACTCAAGTATTCTCACTAGATTACTCGATAGAGCTGCCATCCTTTCAGGTTCTGTATGTATTTATAAAAACTATCATACTCATGTTAAACTGATGCAGCCATAGGCTTGGGGCAAGATCACACCCCTACACTAATCCTGGACATAAGGCATTCTTCAATAGGACTTTAGCTAAGGGTTAGGGTTTAAGGTCAAGGCTAGGAAACTAGAGGTACTATCCTTAGTGCTTATCCTTGTTCAATTTTTCATTCAATTATTGACTTTTGGATCGTACTACTAGCTAAGGGTATAGGGCTTAAACATCCCTCACTTCCTCAGAAGGCACATATGTATATATCTTTTTTTTTTAATTGTTTTGAAGGTTCAGGGCTTAAAGATCCCTCACTTCTTAATTTTTATTGAGTATACTACTTACTATTTCCTGCCTTAAATCATTAGAGATCCATTTAACTAACTTTTCACTTATTCAAATAAGAATTAAGCACTTTGGGGTTAGGACAAAAGTGAATATAACAGAAATAGGGTAAACTAGGCTAAAGATACTGGTTAAAAAAAAATATAGCTTATGGCTCAATTTGGTTAATCCTAAGGGTTGTATATACCTTGGATGGCTAAAATGGAGAGAAAAGGTTTCTAATGTTTATTTCAGTTTAACAACACGTGCCTAGAATCAATCAGCAACATGCATACTATCCCAAGTTCAGGATTCTCAATCCAACACAAGTCATTCATACAATCAAATGAAAGCAAACTTAAAAATACTTACTATTGGCTCAAATGCTCACTCATAAGAATTATGCTCAATACTTCAAACCAGCAAATACTTCATCAATTTTTTCACAAACATCATCAGTTCATCTAAAGCAATCCAATGTATAAAACATTCACTACTTGCTGAGAAATAGATGTTCAGAATTTGCAAAACAATCTAAGAAAAACACCACTTGAGTGTTACAAATTTAAGCACTGGATTAGCCATGAAAATTCCAAAAATAGTGGTTCAAAAATACTTACCTAGAGGCCTTAATATCAATATCAAGCACGATAATACGGCAAATAATCAGTCATTGAAATAGAAATTCATTTACTACACTATATAACCCTCCCCCACACTAAGAAGTTCAATGTCCTCAATGAATGCTATAGGTTAGGGTTAGTCATACCATATCCTTGTCAAAATCTATCAGTACATGATGGATTGAAAAGAACAATTAAAAAGCACAGTTAGAACCCCTTAGTCTGTTTAATTTCCTTTCCTCCTCCAGGTCTATTCTAGTGCTTTCAGACCGTTCTCCTGCTGACCACCCAAAAGATTACTACATGCTTTTTTCATTAGCGTGAAAATTGTAAACTGTCTAAGCAAAAGTAAAGATAAAAGAAAATAAAACTTGTTCATGGGTTGCCTCCCAGTAGCACTCCTATTATGCCTCGAGCCTGGCCAAAATGATATTTTGTATTACAGTCAGGATACTTCGAAAGCTCTCTGATCTTCTATGCGATTTGAAAACCATATAGCAGATTTCTTGGTAAAATTACCCAGCTTTTTCCAACTGCTAACTGCCTCCCTGATTTTTTTCCTACTTTCCCTTCTATTCTCATTATTCCTGTCCCTCTTTTTCTGTTCTTAAAACAACTCTGTTCCCATACGGATATTCTCAATTCTCTCAGTTGTTGTTTCTCCTTCTATTTTGGTTGAACTAGTTCACTTTTAGCCTTTATTTCCCTTTCTGGTTCTGAATTCTAATCTTGAACATTTATGACAATCCTCATTACATCTTCATATGGACTTCTCTTGGATTCCTCTATCTTAAACACAGATTTCGATATGCATACATCAAAAGTGAACATTTTGTCCTTAATCTCGAGAGTAGCATCCCTAATAGCCAAGAATGGTCTTCCTAAAATTATAGGTACTTCTGAATCTTCCTCCACATCAATCACCACAAAATCTGCAAGAAGGATTACTTGATTAATTTTCACCATGACATTCTTAATTATCCCTTCCGGTTTCATCTTGGAGTGATCGGCCATTAGCAAAGTGACTTTAGTGGGTTTCAATTCGTTTATTATTCCACATGAGTCACCTGTCTTCTTAGGTATCAGATTCACCCCTGCTCCAGGATCACACAATGTCTGTTCAAAACTTCTAATTCCCATTTTACAAGGGACAATACACACCCCTGGATCTTCAACTTTCAGTGGAATTTCCACCTATTGAAGATTGTCTACCCTCACAGATTTTTTCATGCTTTCCAAGGTGAACTTACTTTTCTTCGCCAACAATTGTCTTAGATATCTGTGATACTTTGGCCATGTACTATCAAATCTACCAAAGACACATGCATGTTTGCCTCATTCATTAATTCTACGAAATGTTGTCTATGTTCGCTATCATCCTCCTTAATTAGTTGTCGAGTTGAAAAAGACGGCTTGGGATAAGCCTTTGAATTTGTCTGACTTATTTCACTTCTTTCAGCTGGTTTTCCCAATTCGTCAGGGCATATTACTCCACCCTCTATCAGATCCTTCGGCATCTCCCTCTCTTTTAAGATACTCTTCCCTTTTTCATCTCCAGTCAGCATCTTACCACCGCATAAAGTTACTGCTATGCAGTGCTCTGTATTTGCAGGGTTCGATTCAGAATTGCTGGCTAGATTACCGTTTTCCCTGTTCAACTGACTCTTAAGAAATACTCCCAATTTCATTTTCATGTCCTTTATCATATTTTTCATTTCTTCCACATCTGTCGTAGTTCTCTCAAAATCTTGTTTCATTCTCTCAATGTTGGATTCAGATCCTGCTCTGGCATTTTCTCCTCCTCTGCCTTTCCACTGCTGTTGAGCTTGCCAGTGATTACCTTGTTGCGAGTTCCCACCATAAGTTCCTCTGTTGTGGGTACCTCCTCCTACGTTCGATCTGTACCCTGATGCTATTCTCATACCAGGTTGACTATTAGCATAGCTTAGGTTAGCTAGACGACATGGATAGTCAATATTCCTGTGCTGCCTTGACAAATTCCACAAAAACTCACAGCTACTCCTGCTACTTCAACCACAGTATCAATTGGTTCTTGAACTACCACTTCAGCTGTAACACTGGATTGGTTCTGAATTTGCATTTCTCAATCATGGCCCGAAGCTCCGCTATTTGAGTGTTCTCCATATAAGGGGTAGCCTTGATCAGTGATTGAGTAGGATACCTCTCACTGGACCAGTTTGAGTAACTTTATGCCATCCTATCACGCAAATCTCTGACCCCATCCATTGTCTTACTGTTCAAACTTCCTCCAGCACTAGCATCTACCAAACTTCTTGCTGACAGTGTCAATCCTCTGTATAAGCATCACAACCGTCTTCTATCCTCAAACCCATGATTAATTAATTTCTTAATCCACTTAGTCAATTAAATATTAATTAAACCTTTAGGATTAATTAATTCACTTTGTCGATTAGTCAAACGCATAATTAGTCGTACCACTAACGAACCAATTATGGAACTACCGCTCCAAAATGACTTTACATCGCACTCACTTTATTATTCTTCTATCTCCTCATATCAAAGATCTAGTGCTTGTCGGTTTATCAATTTACTGACAAATTAATTCACCGACTTCTTGCTATCCGAGATTAGTACCACTCAACTTTCTTATTATACCGGGCATAAAGTCCATTGGCCAAATTTGATATAATAAACCTTACAAGCTCATCTCGGGAGCACCATCAACCCGGAGAACTGGTATGTGGATTGCTCCGACTAGCAATGTAACATAAAGAAGCTAAACACCGCATACCCAACTTACCAAGATTTAGGCCTCAATTAACCGCACCCTTTGGCAAATCAAAGCATATGATATCTAACTCTCATGCCCGCTCCAATCTCGGGATTAAAAGATTAGAATACTATGATTGAATTAACTACGCCGATCAGTACAAGTTAATTCAATCCAAACTGGTCGTGCTCAATATACCCTGGACACATCCATATAATTTAATTAGTCTAGACAAACTAATATCCAAATCACACAATAACCTATACCGATAGTATGTTCAGACTATCTCAGTTACGAGCATTCTTTTAATCTATCAATACTTTAACCAATAATGAGATCTACTGTGCTTTTCTACACCTCGTTATCTAATTCTATGATATAATTAAACAAATTTAATACTAAAACAAAATGATATGTCAACTAGGTATTAGTTTTTTATACAAGCAAATAGCTTTCTAGTATTCAAGACAAACAGTTAGATGATGCACCATTCAATTCTGTGGTTCGCACAACAGGGGAGATTGATTTAGTTAAAAATAAATTGTCAACTAATGAACCAGAACAAATAAGTTTGCCATCTTTTCTAATAACAACAAAATTATCAAAAAAAATAAACTTATAACCATTCTTTAAGAGTTTATAAACTTAAATAAGGTTCTTTCAAAAACTCGGTACATAAAGACAATTATATAAATCTAGCCTATAATTTTCAAAAAATAGGCTACTACTCCCACTGCTACTACTGACACTCTTGTAGTGTTGCCCAAGTAGACTTCTAGCTCGCCCTTTCTAACATTCGGGTTACTTGGAACCCTTGCAAAGAATTACAAACATGGTCAGTGACGCATGAATCCACACACCAAGTATCTGTGAGAATCGCCGCTAAACATGTCTCAGTAACGAAGGCAGAAACTGTCGTACTTTTGAGCTTTGGACAATCTGATTTCCAATGTCCCGTCTGATTGCACTTGAAGCAGTTGCCTTTCAGATTCTTATTTGCAATCTCCGGTTTTAGCACAATTTGTTTTTTTTGAGCTATTCCCTCAAGATTTCTCTTCTTCATTCCAACCTCAGTCTTCTTTCCAGCCTCAGGCTCAGAAGAAGATTCTGAAGCTTTGACTGCGACTAAAACCTGCTTCTTCTCTTGAAAAAGGCTTTTAGCCACCACCAACTCTGCTAAGAGCTCAAATGAAATACACAACAATTGACTTATGGTGTAGTTTAACCGAAAATGCTCATAGTTTTGAGGCAAGTTCGGAGGACAATATCCACTTTGGTTTCACCATCGATTTCGCCTCCCACAACCTCAGCCTCGTTGATGTTACTAGTCATGTCAATGACATAATCTCTCACATGAGTGCTCTCAGCCGTTAGGACAATGTTCAAATTTCAACTCCAATCGACATAGTTCAGACCGGTTTAATTTGTTTTCTTTTAATAATGTAGCTAACGGATTAAATGTCATATCGAAGACTGTAAATAAATAAACATACAATGTTTCAGAAAAATAAGCACAGAATTTTGAAAAATAAATGCTTCAATTATTGACATCCCTCAAACAATAATTAAATCCACCGATATCTCATTCACCGGGATTTTTGCAAGCCACGATAGTGTGGACGTTTACGCTAACCCACATTCGTTTGAAAAGAACTCGGTTCATTAACTACACTATCTGACCTAACGATCTATGGATCAATGTAGCTAATAGTCAGTGTCTTTCAGCCGTACAAATGAGTAACCTCGATGGGAGGAATACTACAAATCGTACACTAAGTGTGTGCCACTATGTGACTTCTGAGCTTATTACCTTAGGATAGTGCGCCTCAGATGGAGAGGGTATCGCATTTCTCCTATTTTAACTTACTCTAGTCATCTTACTTAGAAATTCATAAGCTAGTGATCTTATGGTTGAACTCATCTGATATAGAGGAACGCCCTAATGACAATGCGCAAGTCCACCCACATCACATATGAACTCGTAGTGGAGGCTATGAGAATATTAACCAACCCGCTCCCACATAGATTTCTAAAATGAGGTATCTTCCGGTTATAACATGTAATTAACTAAACCTAAGTTATGTGCAAATATAAAACCAGCATGCTTTAAAATTATGCATCTAAAATACAACATAAAAAATTAAAACTATAAATACGGGAAATAAATGCGTAAAATAAATTTTCCAACTATTATGGTTTTAATTGCTTCCATTTTCTGCCTTGATCTCGTGTCCCGTCACATTACTCGATGGATAGTCTTGAAAAGTTGGATCTTAAAAAAAATTGAAAGACCTGAAAACAGCCCGCGAGCGACCCAAAGGGGCTGGGCCCCACGCGCAGCACGGGGCGTGCCCCGAGCACGTACAGACCGCATGGGCCTACGCGGGCGATGGTGCATCCAGCGCCGCATTTTTCCGACGCTGCACAAGTGCCTGCTGCGCGCAGCCCGCGTGCAACTGTGCTCATGCCGACCGGCGATTTCTGCCAGCAACTCGTTCGATGGTCCACCTGCTCCGTTTTGTTTCTGGGTCTTTTATCCTACTCTCACTATGTTATTTGGTCTTCTTGCAATTCGTTCTAGGTTTTCTTGGTTTTCTTTGAATTAACGATAAACCAAAACCCATGAAATCAAGTCGTCCACCATAACGCCTTGGATTACATACAAATTTTCCTACTACAAGGCTTCTAGGAAAATAAAATCAAAAAATTACATAGAAAAAACTACTACATATTTGATCTAATCCTACACGGCTTTCAGTACGTAGTTTTACTATTATAAGCATTCATAATAAAACAACTTGGAAACGTAACCATAATAGCTTGGATTTCTAAACCACGTGCAAACAAAACCATGTAACAAATCGAACAAGCACAAAGCCAAAATCAGGCTCTGATACCAATTGAAAGATTATCTGTCCGGGCCCGGTCAAAAATTCACTTTTGTGCTATGCATTCCAGAATCGAAATTCTTGACCAGGCCTAAACTCTAGCACAATCACTATTTCAATCCTTGCTTGAAATAACATTGCGCAGGATCTTAGCTTATACTTGTTCGATTTGCCATGCAACAATTAATTCCTAATTAAAGCGAAAGTTTAAGAATTATCTCTTGAAGCGTGTACTTAGGTGATTCTCTTGTATGACTTAAGACTTTGATAGTACATTGTGTGGGCAACGATCTAACAGACAATTGATCAGCAATCACCAAAAAAAAGGTCTCGCCAGAAAAAATCCAACAGCTCGCCGCCGCCAAAATTTTGCACCGTCACCCGCCGCTGCCCGGATTTAGTACTGCCCGGCCGCCGCCTGAGAGAATTGACTTCGAGGGAGAAACTTGTTTTCTCTCTCTAGTTTTCTTGTCTTGAAAAGTTATGAATTGTGTATTGTGAATTGCTAATCTCTTGTCAATTTATAGAGTTACAAGAGAGACCCCAAATTGGTTTAGGATTGGCCTTTCTAACGGGGTTAGGTAATTAATTAGTTTCCAAATCCAATTAGCTAACTAATCTAATTAGATTTTCAAATTCAATTAGATTTTCTAATCTTTAGGATTTCCTAATTCTAATTAAACTTTAGGATTTCCTAATTCTAATTGAACTTTAAGATTTAATTAATTAATTAATTCGACTTTGTTAATTACTTAATTAACCCTTAGGAATAATTAATTAAGTAATTAATTCTACATTATCAATTAACCCACTACATAATTAATCGTACCACTAAAGGATTAATTATGGTACCACTAAAGGATTAATTATGACACTACCATCCTATACCAGAATTGCTTCTGGAACAACTAAATTAATTATTCTTTAATCTCCCCACATCAAAGATATAATGCTCGTTAATTTATTAATTTACTGATAAATTAATTAATGAACTTCTTATAATCCGATATTAGTACCACTCGACCTTTTTACTATACCGGACATAAGTCCACCAGTTGGGTTTAGTATGATAAACATAGCGAGCTCATCTCGGGAGCATCATCACCCCGAATGCACTGGTACATGGTTTCCTTTCGACAAGCAACAGCACACCAAGCAACCAAACACGCGTACCCAACCTACCGAGGCTATTGGCTACAAATGACCTCACTCTTTAGCAAATCAAAGTACACTATGTCTAATCCTCATGTCTGCTCAAGTCTAAGGATTAAGAGATAGAATACTATGATTGAATAGTCTATTAAATCACTACAAGACAATTCATCGTAAAGGGTCAAGTTCAATATGCCCCCGGGCATATCTATATGATTTAATTAGTCTAGACAAACCAATTTCTGAATCACATAATAACCTAAACCAACAGTGTGTCCAAAAATGTCTTGGTTACGAACTACATTTATATATTATATCTTTTAACCAATTATGAGATCTACTGTGTCACATCAGACACCTCGTCATCTAATTACATAATATAAATGGATGAGATATGTAAACACATAAACAATTTAACTGAAACATTCAATCGATATATAAAACAGGGAAATAGTTTAATACAAGCAAAGGTTTAGTATTCAAACCTAACAAACTCACTTTTCCAAAAAAATAATAATAATAAGATTCCAATAGCTCCCTACGGCCTAGATGCGATTGCATTTCTGTCATAGGTTTTTTTCAAAAGTTCAAAAAGGCCAGTTACGGCCCAGTTGGTATATGGTACTACTAGGAGTAAAAGTACACTTCTACTCCTAGGAAAAAAAAAAAAGCCAAAAAATGAGTAGTTCAGAACTCTCAGTTTACATAAGTAGTTCAGAACTCTCAGTTTACATAAGTAGTTCAGAACCCTCATTTTACATAAAAAAAATTCAGAATAAGGCTGGAATCGAAGGAAGAAGGCTCCGACCGACAACTGGAGGAAGGGGGAAACCGTCGAGCAGTGGTCCGGTGGCGGCGCGGTTTTTCCGGTCACCAAAATGCAAAGATTCTGGGTGGCTTTTGAAGCTCTGACGGAGAGGAGTCCATGCAAGGTGTCGGTAGCCCAAGGAGACACCGGAGAACGGCGGTTTGATGCAGGAAAGTGGCGGTCTGGGGTTTCCAAAAACTAACCTCACTCCAACTTTTCCAAAATGCAAATATAATAGAGGGGTTTTGTTCTAGGGACCATGGGGAATCTTCTAGTGGTGAGAACCGACCCAAATCTTGGCCAAAAAGGGATGAATCGGTGGTGAACGGTCGTCGAGAAAAGGAGATTCGCGGAGAGAGAAAACGAACACGAAATAGAGAAACGAAGACATGGTTTTGTTCTATGGAGTGTGGGGAACATTTTCATGGGTTATGACCGCCGAGAATGGTCGCCGGTTGGCCGAAATGGGGGCGGCCGTGAAGAATCGGCGGGGAGGTGGTGTAGCGGGGAGAGAGAAAAAGAAGAAAGGAAAATGAATAGAAGAAATAAGCGGGGGGTGGGGAAGAGAGAAATGGGGGGGGGGGGGAAGAGAGAGAGAGAGAGAAGGGGGAGTGTGTGAGTGTGTGAGGAGTAAACCGGCCGGTTTACTCCTAGAAGTATAATATAATTTGCCGTTACGGCCAAGATGCCGTTGGTAGCTATTGCCGAATTTTAGAATGTTTCAAAATCCAAGTGTAGTCACACCTTGGTCATACCTAGTTACTGTCTACATCTTTTAAAATGTTTAAAACACCTAGGTGCGGCGCACTTAGTTTTAATATGCATAAATTGATAAATAATATTATTTTTAAATGTGTTTTAAATAGTTTTAGTTTTAGGCCAAAAATTTATTCATTATCATATATATACATTTATTTGATTGAATTTCGGATAAATTGTTAAAAATTTAGCTAAAGAGCAATTTAGTAAATTCATTTCAAAAAGAGAGTTACAAATGATAAAAAATTGGCTACAAATAGTAATACACATGCTGAAATTATCATATTAAAAGATATTTTGGCTAACATATGTGTCAAACCTATCAAAGGGGTTTGAAAGTGATATTATCTAACATCAATATGCATTTTTAAATTTGGGAACATGCCTAGTTATGAATTTCTTGTACTTTGTATGTATTTAAAGTGTTCCCTACCATGTTTAGGATTCCCTTAGTTATTAATAATGTTTCCATCTTTTGTAAACTTATCCTAATTCAAATAGGATAGGCTGGAGTTTTCTCTTTTCTATAATAGATTTTTAATTGTTGTATTACTCTACTGTGATGGGAAAATAAATTATATGGTGATCCTATAAGACATCCATTTTTTTGTAAACTCGCCCCCAAATAAAAACTTTTGCTTTTAGGAGTAAGGGCGTGTTTGGTGTACAGTTTTTTTTTCTAACGCGGGACTTTTTTTTTTTTAATCACGTCGCGGACTTTGTTTTTTTTCTTTTTCTTTCTTTTTCGTGAGAGTGGGTTTTTTTCCTTCTTCTTCTGTGAGACTTTTTTCTATCCATTTTTCTTTCTAAATAATTCAGTATTTTTTTTAATGTTTTGAATTTTTTTAAATTATCAAAAATATTTTTAAATTATTCTTTTATTAATTTTATAATTAAATAGGTTTTAAATTTATTTAATTAACGTTAAACATAAAATTATATAAAAAAATGATATACGAGATTTCATATAATACAAAACTTGAATTCATATCAAACTAAATAATGTTTCATATCAAGTAAAAATATGGTTAACTTTCTTTTATAAGAACATGTTTGTTGTATTAATATGAAACCTTATAATGTATGATATTAAACCATGTTTTATCTGATATGAAATTATGTTTTGTATGATATGAATCCTTTGTTTGTTTTCATGTAAGAATCTTTTTTATAGTAGTGATATGAAATAAGGCGCGTTTTCAAAAATTACTATATTAAGAAAAAGTACAACTATCATGTAAAAACTTCCTAAATATAGTAATAGGTACATATACCTAGTGTATACAGTATAATTTGCCCATCAAAGGGGTTTGAAAGTGATGTTATCTAACAATAATATGCATCTCTAAATTTGGGAATATGCCTAGTTATGGATTTCTTATACTTTTTATGTATTTAAAGTGTTTCATACCTTGTTTAGGATTCACTTATTTATTAATAATGTTTCTATCTTTGTAAACTTATCCTAATTCAAATATGATAGGGACAAGGGCAAATTATATCATACTCCTAGAACTATTATGCAAGATAGTATTGTATAGAGTTTATAATTAATATAGTATTGTGGCCCCCTCTAAATTACCATTATTTCTCCTTCTAACCAATATAATCTTGTCATTTGTCAATGGAATATCAAGCTATATAGTTCAATGACTACTATATACGGATTGAGCGACAAAAGGGCTGTAGCCCAATGGTTAGCACTCCCCCTTTAAATCAATAGGTCTTGAATTCGAGTTATCTAGGTTTCAGCCACTTTCTTTGTACTAAAAAATAGTATAGGTGGAGTTTTTTATTTTCTACAATAGAATTTTAATTGTTGTATTACTCTGCTATGATGTGGCCAAAATAAGTAAAGTGAATGCTTATTTTTCGGCCGATATTTTCTTATTTCTCGATCCTTTTATGTCCAAATTGCCTTTGACAAATTAAAAAATACCAATCATAATATTTAAATATAAAATACAATAATATCTTAAATTACCTAACTGCTTTTAATCATTTTACAAAAAAATTCTCATCAAAAAATCTAATTCTAGTTCTGTTCATCTATGCTACTTTAATCATAATTTTTATAAATCTTTGGTAAATTAAGAATGTACTTCTAAAATTTTTGGTAAATTAATTAAGGCAGTTAGGTAATAATAGAAGGGGCATAGATAAGCATTAAGAGAACATAAATACTTAAAAAAATTAAGGACATTTTTGAAAAAAGTAGGCAACAAATAAGAAAAAAAAGGACGAGATGTAATACTACCGTGTGCCTTTGACGCACGGAAATGAGAATGAAGCAATCGACATTTAATTAATCGAACATTCATTAAAGTAATGAGATTGCTATTGACTTATTTGGTAAATTAATAATAGTTTCATTACAGCAATGTCATTACCTTTGACTTGTTTGGTAAAGAATAACTATCACTTTTTTCTCTTAATAGATAAATATATTTGGTATAAAATTACAGAGTCATTTGCCAATTGCTCTAATACTATTATTTTAAGTAGCATAATGTATATAAAAAGTGAAATTTTTTAAGGGAAAAAAATAATTCCCGTGCAATGTAAGGGTCAGCACTAGTTCTTCTGAGAGATTTCGGGTTATTCTTGTCCTAACTTGTCACTGCAAACTACAAACTAAGGTTGGGATGTGGGTTCTTCAGAAGAGTCCACTATCAGAATTTAGAAGTTCTGCTGTAGTGGAGGAAGAGTTATGAATGAAGACAAGGGATGGTTGAAACAACAGAAGACTTTCAAATGCACAAAAAATGAAAGGTGGAACAGGCTAGATCAAAAAGCAATAGTACAGAACACAAATGACATCTCTAAGAAAAGAAGTAACGAAGGCTTCTTCCCTTCATAAAAGATAACACAATGTATGTTTAATAAACGAAATTCACATACAAATATTCCATAATTCCCTATTGTTGAAGATATAATGTCTCATCTGTTTCTTCTTGACATGAAAATACAACTTCTTGGCATCATTTGCATTCGCTATAGTCAATAATGAACACAATCCAGGTAGATAAATCAGCAAAACCTCCAAGTAGCTTCCAGCTCCTTCTCATCACTACAGTTGTATCCGAGTTGGTAAGCTCGAGCTGAAATGCAATGCAACAAGGGGTCAATAAAAGGAAGAAAAAGAACCATTACTTCGAGTGTTTGAGTAACAAAAGAATCCAAATATACCGAAACGCCCAGAACCCATAAAGGGCTCTACTTCATCTGTGGCACCTCCTTGTTGTTGCTCCTGTAATTAAACAGAAACAAGAAATGAGGATCTTAAAAGAAGATAATAAACTAGGTCAGAGGGGAGAAAGTTCACTAAGACCAACAAGACGCACACATGCTGTATAAATCAATACAACTTAACAAAACAAATGTTACATTAACTTATCCGATTAGCATGTTTCAGAGGCTCTCATCAATACAAAGACTTCTAAAAAATAATTACTAAAAGCCAGTTAGATATATCCATATTGACATTATTGAAACGCCTCCATGTACGTGCTCTTATTCTTCAGGCTAAATAACTTAATGTTCGTCTGACAGAAAATTGAACATGTAAAAGATGTCAACACAGAGATGGTAAATCGAAACTGCTAACAAGATAATCACATTAAGCCCGACTCAATATTTCCTTCTTTTCTATGGCCAAGGAAGTTGAAAATAGACTTGTCAGTGAAGACTTGTTTGTTACAATAATTCACTTTTCAGAAGGAAAAAATAAAAATACAAAAGATTGATCGATCAGTTTACTTGTGGATATACAACATTTTATTTATTTGTTCGTGAAACTAAGGAAAATGGAGCAAATAATTGGGAACTGCCAAATGTCAGTAAAAAGGTAAAAAACCATAGTTTCTTACAACCTCTGACTCCATTTCAGCTGGAGATAGTAATCTGTCAAAACATCGACCTGATATAGTACAAACCAGAAGTTCATTTGCAGGATCAGCAACAACTTCTTTGCAAGTATCGTCACAAACTGCATAATCACATAAAAGGATAAATAGAATTAATCGACCCCAACATCTCCAAATATAAGATTCTTGAAACTATAAGCCCATTCTTTAGTAGATTTCACTTCTTACCATGAACATTTCCAGTCTTCTCACAGATGAAAGCATCACCAATATGAAAATAACTACATGTTTCCCCAGAGCAAGCATGATCCGTAACCACCTTATCAGACAGGCCTCTACTGCTTTTCCATATAGAAACTTGATCAGTTACAGTCTTGTCAATAATTATCCGATCATCAACCACCTAACATTCAAATTACAAATAGCAACTCAATATAGTTCATCCTATTCTATACGTAAGTGAATATGATCAACACCTCACATGTGTCACCAAGATAAACAATGCATAACAAAGCCAAAAAGGAAGAGTGTAGCCAAATAGAAGAAATAATATCAAAAGTTCACTAAATAAAACTAGAACACAGGAACAAGAAAAACTGTATTCAAAAAAATCTATTCCAATGTAAAGCAAGGTCAAATTTTCTCTCATCTTTCATTCCATCATCTACAGTAAGGTAAGGGCAACAGGACAAGTTGCATGAGGCTTGTGAGTTGATCGAAATATTCTCACTAGCTTGTAGGAGAAAAATACACCAAGCAAAACAATTCACAAATTATAAAGCAAAAAGGCTTTAACTTTGAAATATGAAATTTTAATTGTATTGCTATGATCCTAAGAAAAAGCAAAGTCAAACTTCTCTTACTATGATCCTCCTCCCCATATACTCGGTATGGTTCCCCCCTCCATCTCAAAAGGGGTATTGTATTGCTATGTAGAAAATAACATCTCTTTCTTCTTTTATTTCATCACAGAGTGTAACGGGATTAGGTGATCGAGGCTTCTAAGTTGATCCTAATATTCTTACTATCCAGAGGGAGAAAATTTCCAAACCAAGACAATGACTTAACTTTGAATAAGAAAGTTTTAAAGTCAAAAAGAAGGGACAAACAGAAAGATACATATGCTCACAAAAATCTACACCTATTCACAGAAATATATCCTTAAATTTATAATTTATGCATTTTCTTGATAAACACCAGCATATTGATCTCTGTCCATTGAGGAAGATTGACAAAGAGAAATAACTTCATCAAAATACTTCAACTTTAATTAGTTCGAATGGAAATGCCAGAGACTGTATTCCTGTGTACCTGAGAAGGAAGAGGTGCTTGACTTCTCTTTGCTGCTTGCATTTGTATGTAGTACTCTTTAAATTCTGGTTGACAGTTCCTAACTAACTCCACCATGTCTTCTTCATCACGCTAGGAGCGCAAAGAAGGAAAGCAAAAAATGCAGCTTAATACCTGATCTGTTATCGTAGCATGAAAAGCAGGGGGAGGGGAGGGAAACAAAAGTAACATGCTTAAAACCTATGTTGTGCTTATAAGTCATTGAGAAAGTAGGTGTGCAAAAGCTACAAAGAAATGCCTGTGAGCGCAAAAAATACAAGTATTTCAAGTGATCCACCCCTTTTCACAGTGTGATAGTAACTACTTTGATGTCAATGAAATAACAGCTAAATCTAGGTCAAGAACAAATAATAAAGTAATAGAACTCATAGCAATTAATAAAACAAGCAAACACACACAGCGAAAAACATTTCAATTCAACCTTGATGCTGAACACACCTGTATGTAAAGCTTTTTCCAAGCTGATTCTCGCAACTTTTTGGGAGGTAGCAGACCCCACCGCATGGAGTACCTAAAACAAATTTACAAGTTACACAACGAAGTCTCACCAACTTCTTGTCCGTGAAAATGCAAGTAAAATACACGCCACCAACCCAGAACTATTATTAAGCGGCCTAATAAAGTGCAACCACATAGAAACCCTGTTGTTCAACTGGAATGAAAATGCTGGGCTGTCCACAAATTAAAAAACACCAAGAGTTTTTATTTGTTAAAAGCTTTTATTTTCTTCATTTTACTACGTCTAAAGAAATAGGAAAAGCTAGCAAAATTCCTCTGTCCACATTTTCATTGATAAGAAACAGTTGGATATCCAAATGATATACATTTTACTACGTCTAAAGAAATAGGAAAAGCTAGCAAAATTCCTCTGTCCACATTTTCATTGATAAGAAACAGTTGGATATCCAAATGATATACTTACATATCCTGGACATCGAACTACTCGTCAGACATGGCAGCAATAACTAGAATGACTTAACATACCAAGATAAACCCTCCAAATGGTGCAAATTATACTGTATAACTTATGGTATACCCCTATTACTATATTTGGAAAATTAATGCATTGACAGTTCAGCAATTACTATATTTGAAAATAAGAATTGTGTATACGTTGCAAAAATTGCTGAGTTGTCGAAGCATTATTTTCCAACTATAATAATAGGGGTATACCCCTACGTTATACAGTATAATTTGCCCCAAACCATTCCAACCAACTCTGGCATACTCACCCTTTAGAGTTCAACACAATTTCCCCACTTATGGATATACACTTGGACTCAATGAAATTCTTTTGACATTGTTCTTTTGTACTAATGCTTAAGCAAGCGAGTAGGCTTTCCATTTTCATTCCATGGGAACTAGAAACATCTCTACGACCACAGTAAATGTGTTATATATATAATGTGTGTGTGTGTAATCTATATATATATATATATATAGAGAGAGAGAGAGAGAGAGAGAGAGAGATTACTCACAGGCGACGCCACAAGTACTCGTCAGAAGCAACCAAGTTAAGGAATCTACAGACCAAAGAGCAAGACACCAGATCCTGCAGTCCACAATGAATAACAAATTTTAATATGACACGCAAAACAGTTATTCCGATAAGTAAACTAAAGCACGCATACCTCAGATGAGAGAAATTTAAGAATGTTACGGAACAGTTCAGGAGGAACTTTGCTGAAATTCCCTGTATCCATCCTCTTAACCACTGGTCCCCTGTCACTCCTACCCCCGTTACTGCCCTTACCTTTGGCAGTTTCACTCTCTGTAGACAATGATGCAGCTCTACATTCAATTGAAGACAACATGTCACATGCTGTCAGCATAATGCACCTCCTGTCAATGCTTCCATCAACTTCCTCAATTCTCCTTCGCTTTACTTCCCTCTCATCCCCCTCCTCCTTGTAATCATCCTCACAACTAATACCGCCTTCTTCAGCAAGCATTTTGTTTACTTCCTTCTCCTCCTCTTCCTCATTGTCCTCCTCCTCCTTCCTCGTGTCAACCTCTTCACTAATGCCATCCTCATTTAAATTTCTCTGGACATCATTCATCTCTTCTCCCTCATGGTCAAAATCATCCTCCACTAATAGCATTGTCTTTGCAACTCTATCTTCATTCTCTTCCTCTATCTCCCCCTCCCTCTTTTCATACTCCTGCCAAAATCATAAAATTTTCCACATTACAGACTAATTTATGGGTACGTTCACAAGCACACTGCACAAAAATAACCAGAGCATATAGATTTTATAAGAGAGCTGGGATTTCAACAAATAAGTACACATCCTCATTTATTAAATTCCAATTCATTAAGAGATCAGAAAATACAAACGAAAAATAAAACATAAAATATACAAATTAAGAAAGAGACTTCAACAAATATAATCATAGCTAAAATCATTCCTCAGTGAGATCAACGTCAATATAATCCACTAGGGTTAAGCAATACATAAGTTTCATACGACAAATACTATGGGAAAAAGGGCGGAAAATTACTTTTTTATCGTAAATTTTTAAACATACCCGAACTAAACATTTTCATTCTATAGGTAAACCCAACACAGAAAAAAGAAAACGTTAGGAAAGAAGCAAGCTTCTTACTTATCCGAGATTGAATTGGCAAAAGCGCATCTAAAAGAATCCATTTTTGAACAAGTGGAAACCTATTTTCAAATAAAATGAAGCAATCCTATCCAGATAATTCATTTTAACAAATTTTAAAATTTATAGTCATCCAAACCTGTTAATGGAAAATCAGCAGAAATTAAACTTTGATTAATAAATAAATATCATATGGAATTAAAAATGGCTAGTTTCGATTACCAGATCGGAGATTTCAGAGAGGACTTCGCATTCAAGAAATTGAGCGAGGCTTTCATCGTCGTCGTCTGAAGCCATGCGCGCTTAAAAGATCTAATGAGTGTTAACGAAAAAAACAAGAAACTCTTCGTTACCACAGCATGGAGGAATGGTCGAAAAATTTAGCCGGCGACCGGAGTTAGGCCTCGGAAATACAGGAGCACGCATAGGAAGTTCTGAAAGGAAGTAGGAAAGAGAAGATAGAGAGACGAGCCGAGATCCGTGACACGTGCGGCGGGTCGCGTAAGAATGCGTCCGGGTCGGATAGATCCGATCTTCCGAAGCCGTTAAAGATATCGTTGTTATATGCCTCATTGTTTTTCGGCCATTTAGATTGTACTAGTGGTGTTTGTCGAGTCCGTTTACGGTAGTCCTATAAGACTACTGTGAATTTTACTTTTACCTACTATAACACGCTACAATAACGCGCTACAGTAATGCGCTACAGTTGCGCGCTACAGTTTTTTTTTTTTTTTTGACGCACAACCTTTTTAAAAAAATATTTTTTTTAAAAAAAATATACTTTTTTTTTAAAAAATACTTTCTAAAAAAATACTTTTTTTAAAAAAAAATATAAGACAGTAGATATCAAATCAATATACTATAGATATCAGATCAATAATATAAAAGAAATCATACAATATAACTAATGCACTTAACAAGGGAGATCACATCATGATTATATAGACATAAGATCAGAAAATACTAGACATCAGATCAACAGACTATAGATATCAGATCAAGAATATAAAAGAAATCATACAATAGAATTAAAACGTACTTAACAAGGGAGATCACATCAGGATTCTATAGACATCAGATCAGAGAATACTAGACATCAGATCAACAGACTATAGATATCAGATCAAGAAAATAGAAGAAATCATACAGTAGAACTAAAACATACTTAACAAGGGAGACCACATCAGGATTATATAGACATCAGATCAGCGAATACTTGACATCAGATCAATAGACTATAGATAACAGATCAAGAATATAAAAGAAATCATACAATAGAACTAAAACATACTTAATAAGGGAGATCACATCAGGATTATATAGACATCAGATCAGAGAATACTAGACATCAAATCGACAGACTATAGATATCAGATCAAGAATATAAATGAAATCATACAATAGAACTTAAACATACTTAACAAGGGAGATCACATCAGGATTATATAGACATCAGATAAGCAAATACTTGACATCAGATCAACAGACTATAGATATCAGATCAAAAATATAAAAGAAATCATACAATAGAACTAAAACATACTTAATAAGTGAGATCACATCAGGATTATATAGACATCAGATCAGCGAATACTTGACATCAGATAAACAGACTATAGATATCAGATCAAGAATATAAAAGAAATCATACAATAGAACTAAGACATACTTAACAAGGGAGATCACATCAGGATTATATAGACATCATATTAGCGAATACTTGACATCAGATCAACAGACTATAGATATCAGATCAAGAATATAAAAGAAATCATACAATAGAACTAAAACATACTTAATAAGGAAGATCACATCAAGATTATATAGACATCAGATCAACAGTACAACAAAAACGTCCATAATATGTATCATAATATCTAAAATTATTTAATTATAAAACAAATAAAATGATAATTTAAAAATATTTTTTTTTATAAAATTCAAAAATATTAAAAAAATACTGAATTGTTTAGAAAAAAATGGACGGAAAAAAGTCTCAAGAAGGAAGACAAAAAAATAAAATAAAAAAATAGAAAAAAATAACAAAAGAAAGGAAGGTACTGTAACGCGTTACTGTAATGCGCGCGGAACTGTAGCGCGTTACTGTAGTGCGTACTGTAACGCATACTGTAGCGCACTACTGTAGCACGCTACAGTAGGTATGAGTAAAATTGCATGGTGGTCCTATAGGACCAACATATAAATTACCGTACAATATACCCCAATCCAACTTCTGTTCCCTGACATCTTATTTCCGAAAGAGAATAAAAATATATTAGAATAAATTATAAAATTATATCTAGATATTTTTTAAGATTGAAAGTTTCCACAGATGAGCATCATTTACTTTCTCATTTGCCCTTTAAAAAGTTAATAACTTCTGTAAATATTAAATTTTTTGTCAATTCAAACATGAATATCTCTAACAAGTGATACCATTTAACAATTTAATAATAATTAGTAGAGTTAAAAATTATATTGACCAAAAATATACTATTATAAATAAATTTATTAATAGATTGACAAGTTTATAACCCAAATTATTACTTGAGAAGAGGGGAGAATATATTATTAAGTCAACGAAGTTATTCATTTCATCATGAGCCAAACAAAAAAAACAAAGTTTTTCATTTCATCATGTATTCTCTCTATCGTCATATAATAATAATTATATTTATTAAATTACAATAATATAATAAATAAAAATAATATTTTAAAACAAAAATAATAACAAATAACAAGAATCTTAGGAGTTAGTACTATTCTCTATTTCATCTTCATTCCCATGTGAGAAGACCACGTATGATTTCAGCTTCTCCCCACTTATTATTTTGACTTGATTGCTTTCTAGTAAATTAATATATATATATATATATATCTTTTATTTAAAAAATGTTGAACGCTAGAAAGAACCAAAATACATGGAAGCAATAGTCATAATGCAGAAGAGAAGAAAAGAGGGAGAAAAAAACACGAGTTATGCAGGCAGATCAACACTAAAGCCGCCCATCAATCTTGAATGCTTTTCTGCAAAATTTCATCAGCAATGGGGAAATCAGGAATTATATCCACTGGCACCTGAAATGAGACCCCTTCAAGTTAGTAGGGATGAACTGCAATCCAGAAGACTATAATAATGGTAGTCACTCTGTGAGTTCAATTAACAACTTCCATTGCAACTAAGTTGTGTATAATCATTGAAATGTCACAAACTATTAGATTAATAGTTCAATCATGCTGACAGGGAAAAGGATCCCAATACAGTTTCCGACAACCGCATTTCAGAAATGAGAAAATTGGAACCCATCCTGTAGAGTTGTTTGTTCTACCCCCATAACCTTAAATCAACAAATAGGATCAGTTATTTTTTTGTACCTGAACCAGTTCCAACTTTCTTAACGCATCTTTAAGTGGTCCAGTCATAAGAGAGTATTTCTGTAGCAGTGTTCCAGCTGCACTTTTGTCACCTCTTGCCTGTATGGTTAGTATCTCCCTACTCAGGCTCTCAACTACACTTTCAACCTTCAAAAACCATAAGGAAACATATCTTAATTACTTCAGTTTCAATGAACAATCATACAAACAATTCTAAGGTTATATACCTTATCAAAATTAACGGAGAATGTTTCATCTGGGTGCAAAACAATGGCACCTTTCTCAAACAAGTAATTGAACTGCAGCGCCTGACCTTTCCTGAAGACACAAGCAAACCACTGGAGTTACTTACTTAACCCAAAAATAAGCTTGTGCCTGTGGGAATTAAACACCTTACCCATGAGCCTCCTCTAAACCAAAACGTACAGATCGGAAGCACCCGGCAAGGAAAGAAACATACATGGATTTGACCAGATTACTAGGGAGGAAACCCTGGTGAAGACAAGGAAAATTAGGACATTAACTCCCTTTAAAGAATATATATGCCAAAACAAAATGTTAATCATGCCGATATGTAGTACAATCTTTCAAGCTGGGAAATTCAAGGAATTAGAGAATTCAATTCATTATGAGAGCCGATACGTTAAACCAACAATAGAAAATGCTAATTCTGAGGCTGAAAAAGTCAGAAAATTGATGAAATACTCTCTTATGATACCACTAAGATTCTGAGGTAACTAGCAGTAAATGCTACTATCCTATTGGTAACTAACAATAGAAAATGTTAATTCTGAGGCTAAATCCGTGGTTTTTCGAAAGCAAACAAAAGTATCCAACATATGATACTTGATATTCAACTCAATGGTATTGACCTCAGTAAATAATCCTCATCAGACATCCATTGACCCGTAATACAGGTTAACATTAATGTTTCCAGTATCAAATTGGTCCAATCTTGTCCTTCCATCAACTCATCAAAATCATGGTAGGTATAGGAATAATGAAGACATTTGCAACTCTACCAACCAAAGGCACGTTCTTTCTTGGAAAAAGAAAGGACCCTTCTAAAATGCATCTACTGCAATATTCTACAATCAAGTACCAAGGACCTCCATGTTTGCTATGAGACTGTTATTCAGTACATACTTAAAATAAACATGAGAGGATAGAGTTTCAAGTTATTTCCACCATCTTCCGTACAGCATAGTGAAAGTGCATATCATAATACTTGACTTTTAGATGAACATGTACATCTAAGATAAAACAATACTCTCATCAATCCTTTGCCTTTCATAAGGTGAATACCCTTTTGCAAATAGAAACATTGTTTTACATATTAAAAGAAAGGAGAACAAGAAAAAGGGAAAAAACCATAGTGTGCACTTATGAAGAAAAGCTATTTCCCATCAGCCATGAAGGCCATTGATTTCCAGATTACACAAAACCATGTTAAATCTCTTATAAAACAAACCAAAAACAGAGGAAAGAACAAACAAAAAATGTAGTGCCAATTGCTGGTAACTTAACCATACTGCAAGTCCTAGGGGTCAGACACATATTAATAAAGTTTGCTAAAACTACCTGATATGAACCAATATGCACTTACCTTGTCAATCAAAAACTTCAGTGCCCAAAGACCAACAATATCAGCCTTTGCTTCTTCAATTGATGAATGAAGTTCTTGCAGCTCCTGTATCCATATCAAAGAAGCTATAGACAGAAAAGAACATAAAATAGTAGGAAGTGCTTCAAGTGTGAGGAGTACTTCATTCAATCGGACTGCCTGAATTTCAGTTACACTCTATTCCACTATGTCTCCATTTCTGTTAGGCTACCTTCTCCACACACCCCTCCCCATCTCTTTTCCGACAGAAGAACAAGGCGCTAGATTGAATAACTATCAACATATGAATGAAATCAGATACCACTAGGATTACTAATAGTAAATGCTGCCATGGGGAAGTGCCTAGGAAAAGAACCTTATCGCCTTTAGCAAATAAAAGCTTTGAGCTTGTATAGGCAGTGGATAATAAAAGAAATAAGAACATAGAAATATCAAAACGCAGGAAAGCTCATTAAACTATTAAACACCAACAAAAATCATGTTTTAAATGCACTTCAAGTCACAAACAACACTAAGAATGCAATACAACACTTGATGTGGGTCCAACGCTAGAAAGACTTCCTACGAGTCTATGACAATGGTTAAAGGAGGTTGTCCATTGACTCTTCTTTAAGGATCCACGGAACAAACTACTCTCTTTTGATAAGAGTTTCTGTGGAATAAAATAAAAACAGCACCCATGAAGGAAGAAAAAACATTTCAGATTTGCCCAATGCTTACATCAGCAACAACTAAGTGTATAACCCACTATGGGGTGTGGCTATATGGATCATATGTCTCCATCGTGCCATCCATGCACATATTCTGTGCAATGAATACCTCAAAGACATATTTTTTAGATAGCTTAAAACATTCTACACCTTCAATTAATTTCAATGGATCAGGTTTTTCAATGCAATAGAGCATTTCACCATGCAATTTGTGGCCATTTGTGTTTGACATCAAATAACCCATTCAGCAAGTGCGTGTTAGACTACATGATGGCAAATAAAAAAGGACCAAAACAATTTTCCTGTTTGAGAAAGAAAGGTTGCTATTACGCTCTTAATGCATACGAAAGTACAGAAGTTCAAACTGTTAAACCAACTGTTAAATATCAGGACAAAGTATAAAATTTACCAGTCTAACTGTAGATTTCTTTCCATCAGGAAGCACTATTGTATGAGGACCAATACCATGGCAGCATTCATGACAAATTGTGTGAGTGAAAAAGGAATCAAAATCTACATATTCCTTTTGCTCCTTTGAAATGCATACATCAGCTATGGGCTGAAGAATAAGATTGAACCTGCATGCAAACAGAAAGTTGACAATAACAGCAAATACTAAGCTTTTATCCCAGGTCAGCATATGGATCATATATCGCCATCATGTTATATCAAAATGCATATTTTCGCTCACATTTAGATGATGCGATCTTTTTAAATAGCTCCTTTCCAAGTCCTTTTCGATATTCCCCTTCCCTTTTAATTTGAGTCAATAATCTTTTTGTCTTTTGTTTTCTCTCTTATTCACATCTAGCCATCTCTTCCTTTCTAGTGCATTTATCACTACTTCTATCTAGCCTAATATATCCACAAATCCATCTCAACACTTCTCATTTCTGGTCACCCTCATTTTTTGTTCACATTCACAATTAGTTGTCAATACCCTGATCCATTAAGCATTGTTGGTCAATGTTTGGCGATCCAATATACAGAAGATGCACTTGTCCATGGCTCCAGCCTACTTTGGACTCTATGTATATTATTTTTATCAGTTCCCATTCCTTAGAAGATGAATCCAAAATTTTTTAACTTTTTACATTTATCTAGTTCATGCCCACCAATTTCCCTACTTACTCTGTTCTTTAGTCTACTGTTAATAAAGAGACATCCATATGTTTAATTTTGACTCTACTTACTGTAAAAGCACTCAATTTCCATATTCCCAATGTCATGCTTAGCATCAACCCATTCTCTCCTCTTATTGATCAAAACTAAAGCCTTATAACTAACCTATATTCAGAAAATGTTTTCTGGAGATGCTTAGTAAGATCAAAGGTGATCCCCCATGCAAACATAAGAAATTGACCTGATATTCTCATTCATGTCTTGTTTTCACATCTTTATTCATTCTTTTATAAATTCCAAATAAGCTACTCTTACCCTGTTTTGTTTAATACCCACAGCATTATATTCCAATTGGTTCTATCATATATCTCTTTAAGATAAGTAAATGCTATATGTGAATCCTGTTTCTCTCATTAGTTAGCTTACATAATACTATTATCAGATGTACAACTTCCAAGGAACCAATTTAACTATCTGATACACTAATTCTCAACCCTCTTTCCCTTACTCGTTCCCGTACTTTCAATATGTAATATTAATTTAATACACTAATGATTGGCATAAATTTTATTTATCTCCTTCATTTTTACCTAAAGATGCCAATACAATTTTTCTCCATCAGCTAGACAGTTTCTTAGTTTTCATAATTTAATTAAAGAGATACATAGGCCATGTAATACCAACTTTTCAAAGACACTTCATGTCCCCATTGGAATATCCCTAGTAACAAATACTTTACTATTTTCATTTCTTTTAATGCTTCTTTTACCTCCAAGTTTCAATTTTGCGATTGCGTGCAATTACGTTTATCAGAGAGGAAATGTTGATGTGGCCACAGAAATTATTTAATGGTTGAATGTCCTCAAAAAATTTGTAATCAAGAAAAGTACCATACTTTGCTTCAGAGACATTTTTGAGGATGACCATGGATGTTCCACGATCTTTTACAATGCGTTCATCATTGGGAAGATTAAATGCAACAGTTTGAGGGCCCTTCACGTCCTGCCAAAAGAAATTTATTCATGATGCACTAGGTTATACAGATCAGCACACTGCAGGCGCTTTGTAGCTTCAAAAGTAGAAACTACAGAAATTTCTGCAGTGTGAACTTGATTTAGGTATAGATACCCACAAGCATCTTCAAGGTGAACTAAAGTCTGTTGTCATAAAATGTAGATGTATAACTCCTGAATTTAGAAAGGAATATATATAAAAGAGGAGACAATCGAGACACAAAGTTTGGGAGTCCTGAAAGTTCTGTTACTAGAATCAACTTTAGCATATGCATACAGTTAACAAGCACACAATTAGTGAAGCATGGCTGACAAAATATTAACATTCCTAACAACTCAAGCAGAGCTTGATCATTTTATACCCAGTTTCCAGTTGTAAAGAGCATCAATATAAATGTCTCCTAGGTTGACAGCCTTCATTACTAAGCAGAATATGCACAATATGACTTGGGATTCTAAAATGAAGCCTTGATATAGTTAAAGTGATAGAACCCTTAAACCTCAATGAGGTACGAGCTAACAAAACCCTGAAACCTTGATTATCAACTCTACACCAGTTGGCATTGGTCATTTGTTGATTGACAAGCCAAATTCCTTTTTTTTTTTCCTGAAATGTGGAAGCAGGAAAATAAGATGGCATTTTTGTCATGATAAGCATCAGCTATTTATCTTTTGGCCAGAAACAGCACTGTTCATGAGATAAGATCCATATCAGCCTCGTGGTTCCAAGGGATAATGCCAATCAAAGATCTGTCCAAAGATTGGAACTTTCACAACAAACGATTTCTTCAAACCTTGTTTTCTACTCTCCTTTTCCCAAGGTACAAATTTGCATTACACTTCCTTGCAGCCACTTCCTTTCTAAACTCTAAATTTTTCTAATCACACTAAAATGGGACTCAAACTAGTACAAAGTTTTTCCATGGCTATATTGCCTCTTAATCCTTCCAAAATATATAACGCAAAATGGGAGTCAAACTAGTACAAAGTTTTTCCGTGACTATATTGCCTCTTAATCCTTGCAAAATATATAACGCAAATCAAAGGCACATAATCAAAGCATAAATTTCTCAAATAAACTCACTAGAGATGTGTGATTGTAGCTAGTTCTCAAACATACCATTTGTTTTCCTTCATAGCAGAACCTGAGCGTATTCAGAGAGTAATATGCCAAATAAATAATAAACTATACACCTCGGTGACTTACCCCTGCATTATAAAGAAGCTGGATGACCCGAATAGGAGCAGTTATGACATCTTCCGACTTATAAATACTGTCCATTGGAAGGTTTTTTTCCAACACCTGCAAAATAAAGATTGTAAAAAGCAAACTGAAAAGGATCTCAGAATCAAGCAAAGGACGAAAGGTTAACATTGGATGAGAAGTCAGATAGATCACCTGTAACTGTTCACCAAAGAGTTTGACTTGTTCTGTTGCCTTATCATCACGAACTCCAATGAACACCTCAAATGTTGCCTAATGAAATTCCGAAATGCATGCATTACACTCCGAAATGTTTATAACTCACATTACTACATCATTCCAGCTTTTCCATCATTCAATACTGACATCATGTCTTTAATGGTGAAATTTCCGTTCTTTACATGCTATACTTTGTATAAAAGAATTTTCTTAGTGTCAGGTGGCCAATAACTTAAGATAGTTAATGTCCATTCACCTTTTTGCAACATTTGAGCTCATTGTTAAGAGATTTAAGGATAGTATTTAAAACAAGTAGTTCTGATAAGACCCCAAGCCTACAGTTGAGTCATGGCACAAGGCCCATCCAAAGACACCCTTTGGTAAACATAAATGGGCCTATTACAAGAGCAAGGCACAAAAAGGTAACCCTTTGGATAAGTATCGTTTCATCTGAACTCACAGATTACGCATTGACATGGTGGGACCATCAAAGCTATCTAAGGAAGAAATGTGACGAAGCTCCCATCATGACTTGGGAAGAAATGAAATGTCTTATGAGAAAGAGGTACACTCCACAAAACTACAATCAAACTATGCTAAGAAATTTAAACACCCTGCACAATGCCATATTGGTGGAAGAACAAGAGGCAAGTACTAGCCAGACCCCCCACTTCAACAAATACTTGGAGGAACAACACTAAGTATCCAGGCAACCTTCCTGCTAAAAGCAATACACCAATCGGTTCCAAGCATACCACCAAGGTAAAATCTAATCCCTTGTTTTCAAATTCTCAAGCATCATCCTCTAAATCATCATCTATTCAATCTACCAATAATAGTGCTACTAACAAGCCTTCCCCAAGGCAAGTTAAATGTTAAGTGTCTAGGAAAAGGGCATATACAATCTCAATGCCCTGATCAAAGGGTGATGCTGCCCCTAGAAGAGTATGGCCCACAAGACGGACTTGAACGAGTTTGCTTTGTATCTTTGCAAGTTCCCGATTCCGCCCCAAAAGGTACAACAACAAGCTAGGCCAAGGAAATCACTCTCAATTCGCAAGCCAAGAAAGAAGACGAGAACGAGCAACGGAGCAACATATTTCACACCAAAGGAATTGTTGGTAAGGCTATTTGTCTAATTATAATAGATAGCGGTAATTGGACTAACCTTGTTTCTGACTACCTTGTGCGCAACTTGAACTTAGCCACACAGCCGCATCCAAGGCCCTACAAACATTTCCACCGCCAGCCATCCACAAACTGATGGCCAAACTAAGGTAACCAATCGCACCCTAGGTTTTTTACTTAGAGTTTTGGTTAAGAAAAACCTAACGATGTGGGAGGAAACCCTTCCTTTCTTTGAGTTTGCTTATAACAAGGCGATGCACTCTTCGGCGGACTACTCTCCATTCGAGATAGTCTATGGATTCCTGCCACTCACAACAATGGACCTTTCACCACTACCCATCAAGGAGACCACAAGCCTAGACAATGAAAAGAAGGCTAAGTTGGTGCAAGACGTACATGAGCAAGCCCGACTGAACATCCTTAAACACCAAGAGCACAATGCAAGGATGGTCAACAAAGAAAGGCGGAAGGTGACCTTTGAGCCAGGTGATTGGGTGTGAATACACCTAAAGAATGAGCGCTTTCATGAAGCTCACAAGTCAAAGTTATATCGAAGCGGAGATGGAACCTTCCAAGTGGTCAAACAAGTGAACGAGAACGCATATGAGTTGGACCTCTAAGGCAAGCTAGGAGTCCACCGCACATTCAATGTTTGTGATCTGTCGCCGCTCGAGTTCAATAAAGGCCTCGAATCGAGGTCGATTACTTTTCAAGGAAGGGGATGACATAACCCCAAACCCAAACCCACACCGACAGTTGAGTCATGACACAAGGCCCGCATACTCCTAGGTGTGATATGCTACCCTGGGTACCCCCATTGTGACTTGAACTCAAGGCCTCCATGCTCCCAAGTGTCCCGTTGTGACTCGAACTCAGGACCTCATCATCCTAAATGAGGAGTACCAACCACTAGGTCATCTCCTGCTTGTAAAGAGTTTTTAATTGCTGAAACTATCTTGTAAAAAGTTTGAGTTTGAACTAGGATTAGTTAGGGATTATGCGTACACTTATCACTAAGGCTAGAAAGCTCACTCCTCCTCCTATAAATAGCTAGGAGTGGCTGGCCATTCAACTCATGTTTTGATTGGAATAAACCTTGAGTTTTCTCTCCTTTAAAGCATCCCCTTTAGAGTTTATCAATAGTAGTAGGTAGTTCCTATTGTGGTCTGTTTCTATAGGTTCTTTGAAGGCCAGCCCCATTGCTACCATTACCATCCCAAATTGTGAGAAAGCACTAGATTAGGGATCATTCCACCTAAATTCGGCCAAAGCCCTCAAGGCCTAAGAGTGTTCTTATCAAGTTCACTACAACTACAAATACAAGAACGCCACCCATTTATGTCTAGACTGCTTTTTCAACCAAACTGCATTCACACCTACAATCAGCTAAGTCCAAACAGATAGCATAGATAACAAGTATGGTATTTCAAAATTTATGTACCTGTAAAAGGTATGGTATTAGTAGATTATATTCATATCATACTCAGGCTGAAGAGCACTGAAGCAAATAATAGTGTACTTATAAGTGCACTTGTCATGGGAACCATGTGCAGTTCCAAGTTGCAAAAAATTAAGGAATAAAAAAACATAATTAAGCCAAATTAAACCTGAAGAGTACCTTGTATCCAAAAAGTGCATCCTCATATGTTTCATATGGACCAATAGTAATGTCCAACTTAGAGTCCTTAAACAAAACAAAAAATAATCAATTTCACTAATATGTCAGCCGCTAGATAGTTCATAAAGTACAAAGAGAGAGAATAAAAATACATCTCATTTTGTTACGAATTCATAATTTATTGCATTACATATGGCAATATTCCCCCCACAATTTGTATATCTACATTACTACTTAAATGTAATCTAAAAGGGTAGGAAGAATCGGCTTTGCTCCGTTCTATATATCATTGTATATTTCACTAGACAGTTTCAAGCATAAAAATATCTACAAATATCTACCATAATCAGATTAAGATAATAAAGATCACATTAAACAGCCTGATTCACTAACAACAGAGACGATGAGTCTTAGTAAAGAAATTATGATCAATTATGAAGGAATATACGCCTAATTTATGTCTTCAAATTCACTAGAATGAAATAGTTCTAATCTGAGCAGTCCTAAATGTCACTGAAAATTAACTTCAGGAAACAAACGAAGCGGAAAAGATAACAGTCACAGGCTCACAGCATATTTACCAAATCCATCCAGGCAATATCTGAGTCATAGTAGTCATTTGACAGAAAGGCATTAGCCTTTCCATGCAGAAGCCTTTTTAAACTGCACAAACAAGAATGGGGAAGTTAAATATAAATAATGACACTTGTTAATATAGCCAATAACAATCAGAGAGAAAAACAAAAGTGTCAAACCTAGGTGTGTGGGCTAAATCCCCTGCTTTATGCAACAGGTCAGCTGCTTTTCCAAGTAAGGGCCTGTATTCTACTGAATATGGGATGGTATAAAGATCAGGAGTAGACTTTGTGCTGAACTCTGCATCATTACATTGACAGTCATACAACATGGTTGCACTATGCCTTCTTATAACACTGAAAAACCCAATTGCTTCCCTCTCTTCATCCTCGGACAGACTTTTTTCCCACAATTCAAATTCCTAAGGACATCACCAAAATTTGATGATTCAATTAAAATATTAATGAAGGACATGCTAAGAAGCACACGGTAGGATATGCAATAAGATCTTGTTCATTTTGGGAACATGTGCTCCAACCATATCTTACCATTTTTTCCATATCTGGAGGATAGAAATTTGCACCTGGTGGTTTGATAACAGGGAATGCAGTTTTATATTCGAGACCTTTCCAGCCTGATATTGCCTTCGTAGCTTGGGGAAGTAACTTAACAGCAGAGTCAGCAGTAGTCAAAAAGGCCTCATTTTCATCCAACGAAGACCTGCAATTACCAATAGCTCAGAAACCACCTCGCAAAGTGGTAAACATGAGATAGTGATGATGAGTTATAAACAAAATACAAAAAAAAAAGAAAAAGGCAATATCATCATCAAATCCACAGGAAAAGTTTTTGTACAGACAACAGACCCCGAGCACACAAAATCTGAGAAAAAAGTGCACAGGTGAGGTTAATAAGTCAAAGATAAAACAACACACCTTTATCCCACTAGCGAAGTCAGCTATAAGGATCATACATCAACAATGTGTTATCAAAAAGAAAATTTTCATTTAAGTTTAGATTAATTGAGTTTTTGCCTCGAAAGTCTATCAGTAATTATTAACTTCAGTAAATTGAATTTGATTAGGAAATTTAGGTCAATTCTAATCTAAGATGGAATTAGTTGAGAGTCTCTAAATGATGTAGTTCCATACAAGGAGATTATATTTCAGTTTTGTGAAGAAATTGTTGTGACACTGCTGTCCTGTATGGTGCAATTTTGCCTTTGGTGTGATGCCTAAAGGTCCCTAGTTGGGAGGGTAGGAAGGTTTGAGAAGTTGGTAAGGGTGGGGGACTGTAACCTTATACCCGGAAAAAAAAGGGTCCTAGTTGTGATGCCTACTAGTTCTAGCTGTAATTCCTAGAGAATAATTTGTTTTCCTGCAGTTTATTACAGATAAGAAGCTTTCTTCTTCTCTAAATTGTTGTTATCTGTATTCCTGAGGTCTAAGAAAAATTTCAAGATCTCATAGCATATACACATTTTGAGCTATATCAGTTGTTTTACGGAATTTAAATAAGAACAAAAGCAGGAGAAACATAGCAAAAGGCCCTAGGCAGAACGACACAAACCAAGGGCTTTTGTTGACTTGGTAATACTTCCACTTCAACTTGTCCAATTTAGAATTGTCAGCACGCTGCCTTAGCCAATCTCTTAAAGACGGGTTGCTGTACCAGACCTGTTAAAGTTGAACCTCAAAAGAAATGTCAGTAGTGACAACAATAATAGATTGGATTCCTAGTCAGCCTGGGAAATTAGCATCAGATAGAACAACTATTTTTGAAAAATGGCATTGAAATAAGTTCTTGTTAAGCCCTATAAGCTTTACGAAGCGTCATTTAAGAAAAAAAAAAAAGAGGTCAAAAGACTAGCAAGCAGAACAAAAGCCTAACACACAAAACATCTCCAACTACAACCATCAATAAATGTTAACATGCAGATTTGACTGCCCAATCTACATTAAAGACTTCATTCAAAGAAGCATGTTGTAACACATTATGATCCAGACAATTCCTCCCAAATATTTTCCAAAATAGTAGCCCTGTGCTTCCAACCCAAGTTACTTCAATATTAACAGCAATTTCTAATAAATGAAAAATCATTTTGATTTATGAAAGAAAAAGGCATGATACTCCAGCAAAACAAACACCATATTCCAGCAAAAGTATCCATTGTATTGTACCATTATGATTCTACTTCAGCTCCTTTGGAGCTTTGCACGAGAAAAGAAAACATTCTTTTGCAATGATGATAACTTCAGTCAAGCCAAAATCCAAAGCGTGTAGACTTTGTTGCTTTCTGTATTTAAAAATGAGTCACAAAGTGTTCGACCATTTAAAAGGAACTATAGCCGTAACTCACAACCTTGAGGTGGTTTCATAACTAGCCATGTGCTCCACTCAAACCCCTGACAGGTTACAAATCTATGTAAGAAATCAACAACTCTTTCAGCTGTGGTTAAGCAATTTTCAGCTGCGGTTAAGCAACCAAGTATGTTACCATTAATTTTTATTACACTACTTCGACATACTTTCAGAGTTTATAATCCATAAAATGTTACTCTCTCTATCATTTACTGAAGTTCAAAGTTAACTTTTCAGTCCATTCCAAAGTCATATTCACTTCTCTTGACTGCAATATATTACATGAAATAATTTCTTTAAAAACCTCAAAAGATATTTGAACCCGCAATTGCTTATTGCTGTTTTTTTTATTACAGTAACTACCATGATGGGTACAACAATTTTCTGACTTTTTTTCCACTCGGTTGATACTTGTGCCTGATGTATATAACGCATTCAATTGCATATGAAGGAAGTAATAGCAAGCTGGAACCAAAAGTGATCTTGTTCTGTTTAAATAAAAATTTCTTTTAAAGCTACAGTGGCTAAAGACACTTCTTCATCAGACGGGGATACGGTAGTAGAACTACTATAATTTCTCTTATAATGAAGAGCTAAAACAGACCTACTCAAACTCGATTTAACATCCAATCCAATTCCAATAACTGGTCTCCCTATCACTGAGTGTGACCCTATTGTTGCGAATGATAAGACTATTCTTAGATATAAAGATGATAAATACAAAACCATATGATATGCATAAATCGACAGGCCCATCCTGGAAAAAGCAAAGCTAATTCCACCCTCACCATCACGAGGTGTTCCCTAACAATTACATTATACGCATAAATTTATTATCTTTGTATAAAAACTCAATTGACGAGAGCCCCAACCACATTGGATTTGTCGACTATTCTCCCAAAAAGAGTATTATTTTTAGGTGAAGGGTTTTTAAAAATCTCACAGAATGTTAAACGAGGAGATAAAATGCAAAGACAGGGAACGCTACTCTTACTGCAACGTTCAGGCATTTTCTAATCAAATTATTATCAATTTGGAAATGTTATTGAACTTAAATTATGAAATTTGCCAATGGATCACCCATAAATTGTTGTGTCAGAACGATCTTTGTACTCACGAATTTACACAAAATAAGAAAAACCAAAGGAAAATTGAAGGAGTTCCACTCCAGCTAACCCCGAAGAGTTAAATAAAAGCTCCTCTCATAAGCGTATTATTTAACAGCATCATCCATTTTGAAAAGAACCTCCTGATCCTTTTTCATCTAAATTTTATCTGAGTAATGTAAATGCATGCTAGTAAAAATTTTTCAGAAATTTGTTGTTATTGTTTTAAAACAAGGATCATAATCATCACCAGCCATCCTCCTCTCCTCCTTCCTTTCGGAAAAACTGAGTTGCTAAAATATCATCATTATTTGATTGTTCAGTCATATCAGTACCACTTGTAGGGTTTCCTCTTGTAACATAATTAAAAAAAATCTACCAGATCAAAGCTCAAAGGTTATTACTTACAACCTGAAGATGAAAAATATCATCCATAATCGTTGCAGCTACAATGAGTAATGCTAGAGCTTCCTTGTCTGCAGTTGTAAGCCCTGTTAACTGAACAAAAGATAATGTCAGTGAGATCATCCCAGGGAAATGATCATCTATTAAAGAAGTTCCTTCGCATGACTTTTTGTTGCTAATAAGTACAATAAATAAGTTTTTCTACCATACACATCTATGCCCTTGTGCCTATCATAAGAAAAATACTTCTCAGAGAAGGACCTACCAATTAGTAAATAATATAGATAGAAAGCAAGAATAATGTTGATTGACTGGAAAGTCATCCCTGTCCTAGAGCAGTACTAGATTTGTTTTATTCTCATTGGTACAATTTGAAAAGGTAGCACTTCTAAGAACATGTCATGGAGATGAGAACACATAAAAGTAAGCTCATCAGAAATGCTTGATAAGCTCATCTTCCCACATTGGCATCGACGATGAATATAGAAAAATAGATTAAACACACACGACGAAGTATAACACAAAAGCAAAAACAGAAACCTGAAAGGCAAAACAATCTAGAGTTGGAGAATTCATACAAATAATTTACATAAGGGAGGAGGAAAAGGGATTAAAAAAACCTCTGCACTAAGCGATATTTGTGCATAACGACTTAGCTGCTTCTCTAGAATCAAACTACGGCTTTCCAAATCTTCTTTGTACCTAAAAAATATGAAATAGAAATAAAGGAACCATTTGGAAATAGGAACAATAGGCAAAAGAGACGCAGCAAATTTGACTGCACCGTAAATAGGTCCAGACTGATGTCATGCTTAGAAAAGCAATGTTTCATTTCAGGCTATAACCAGAGCAAAAAGAAAAAGACGCAAGAGTTTTTGTGCATTGAATGTTCTTCTGTTTATTTGAAAAATTTGCATTTTCCAACACTAAACTGTTGCCAAGTTTTGCATTCAAAAATCATGTGGCGCGAGTAACACTCAGCTTTCTTGTAAAAAGGCCATTATAATTCTTTAATAACCATTAACAACCTTTCATATGTACACATTAAAAGCTAAGGATCTAAAAAATGTATTCTTCAACCTCCACATCTTCAGATTTAAGTAACAATAAAGTAGACATACAGTTATGTATGTTTCTCAGACACTATTTGTGACGCAGTTTTCAGTTTCATAATTATACTATTGAAAGAAGATATAATTTGCTGCCTAAAGAGATTGACACATATACTGCACTGTTATTCTTAACACTCAAGGGCATCAGTAGAGTGTCAATATTTACCCCCTGAACAACCGACATGACATATAAGTGGTAGCCACATGTACACATTAAGCAATTAAACATTCAAAAATGAAGTTGAAAACATTGGATAACCACCTCTTGAGAGTTTATAAAGGAAGTGAACTAGCAAGCTGATCCGTAAAAATTATGTGTATAACAAAATCATAGAAGAATCTAAACTGAAGCATCACAGCCACTTCAGTAAAGATCATAAGCCCAATGTCTGAACTAAAATGTCTAACATGCATACCTTTTCCTAAGTATTTCAAATATTTGACTATATTCACCATTGACATCATATGGCACGTAGTCAGGATCCTCTTTAGCAAGCAAACTTCTATACTCCTCAAAAGAGATATATTTGACAGCCGACACTTCTGATTCCTGCAAAGAAAAATATAATAGAAAATTTGATATTCTTCAAGGGCTGTAAAATTGCAACAGAGCATGAAGATAAATGCTATGTTATTTATTGAACTTCTGTTATTAGTAAAAAAATAATTCAAGAAGTAGATGATAAAGTACCTAGACAGAACCTAAATAATTGCACTTAGGGCACAAAACTACTTCTGCATCCAAAAATATTCTTATGTGTGTCTATTCATACTGTCTCAAAAGCCTCATCTTGATACAAAAATTAAAGTGAATAATGAATAGAATTAGTCCCTTTTTACTTCTCTAGATAGTAATTGTAGGGCCCGGGGTTTTTATAGGAGGTCTGATTCTAAGAGACTGTTGATGTGGGGATAGATGAAGTTAGACAAGAACCAGAAGTTGTCAAAAACTCAGAAGGTGGAGGATTTCTAACAGGCTAGAGACTGGCATTAGATAATAAAGGAAGGATGGTCTGAGTTGATAATGGGGAAAATTTTGAGTGGTTGATTGAAGGGCAACTGTGGGGATCGCATTCTTGGTGGGACAAGAAAGGTAACAAGTAGGGAATTATGATCTGTTTTGCATAACAAGTAGACCAGAGAATGCCTCTTGAGAAGCAGTCTTTGGTTAAGACTGGCGGGAACTACGACGCGTTTCAGAAAGTAGGAAAGAACACTGAGAGCCTTGACAACTATATCCTTCGAAGGATGGTAAAATATATTTGGATAAAAAAATCTATGTTTCAGATATTGTATACCATATGTTTCAGATTCAAACAAACTCCACATTCAGTATCAATTTCCTCAGGCAGAATCTTCAAACAGAAATTATTATAAAGTCATCCACATAATCTCTATTAAGTATTCGACAAGCCAAAAATCGCTGAATAACAAGACCCTATGCAAACCTGAAGTGTAAAAGCCTCCAAAGGAATTGGATCCACTGTTGTAACGAGATATACATCATTGTATTCATTGTTGATAAATGTGCCATCGTTTATCACACTGCAACCAAATGTAAATCTTTCTGTGAGAAGTATATTCCTCTGTATTACCATGTCAAAATGGTATTAAAGCATACATTATGTTATGCCTATTAAGTAGATCCAAACATGACCCAATATGTATATTTGTCGAATGCCTTATAAAATGTCTACTACCTTCCAGAATTCAATGTAAAATTCTCAATTAAATTTCGGACAAACAGATTCTTTTTTGGCAAAGAACAATGTAGCTTTCGTTGATATGCTTTTAAGACAGATATTCAACAAATGACGATCACAATGACCTCTAGCCGAATCAAAAGCAATTGAGGTTAGTGAGACAAAGGCAATATGAACAACTAGCCCATAGTAAAACAAAGCCAAAGCGCAAGACTAAAGCCCCCTTACCTTAATGCAACCATTACCCAACTCAAGATAGATTATTTAGAGGAGTCTTCCTCTTCAACAACACACTTTCTTCTTTTAATTTCTCCCTCTTTGTATTATCATGCTACTACTGTCATACCATGCAAGTGACTTTTGTAACCTTGTCCCAGATTACCCTACGCCTGTATAAGGCTAAACATTGCACGTTATTTTTTGTGCAATCTGGTGGATTCTTCATGGGATGCTATGTTAGAGATCCTTTTCACAATCTTCTGCAATATTTTCTTACTTGAGTACAACAAATTGTTATGGAACTCCTAAAATTTTATTAAAGTCATAGAGACAAAATATTGCAATAGCCAAAATTTTAAAGGAGCAGGAAAGTATCATCATTACTACAAAGCAAGACAAAAGAAAAAGATTTGTGCAACAGGAAAGCTTCAATTTGACAAGATTTTTTCCGTATTGTTAGTTAGCAATTTGGTATGAAGTACTCCAGTACTTCTGTGGAAACACAAATGAGCTAAGGTTAGGGAACTTATCAATGCATTTTTCTACTAACTATATTATGTTGAATAAGGAGAAAGGGAGAGAGAGAGAGAGAGAGAGAGAGAGAGAGAGAGAGAGAGAGAGGTCATTTGATGGAATCAGCAAACACCTATACATCTTCACATACATATTCTAAAAGTTCCTAGAATGATGAGCATCTCCTAAGGCTATACATACACCAGGAATCAGCCTTGATTCTTCCTGTGTTTATGCTCTTATGTTCCTCCTGGACTCCATTGCGATTCATTTGACATATCCATCCTCATCTATCATTTAAAAGAGACAAAGCAGAAACCCTTCTGAAGATGCAAGAGTTCATAAATCACAACCACAATAGAGGGAGACAACAAAATTCAAATTATATCCTGCAAAGCTAATAAGTCAACCACTACATCCAGTTCACATGATTGCAAGGAAAGAGGTAGAGAAAATTCAGAATCATTTGTGTAAAATCTGAATAAAGCAGAATGTATCAGATGTAAATGACTTCTGCATTTAAGAAGATGCTGCATCTACTAACCATTCCTGAAGGAAAACAAAAATCAGTTCAAAGGCATCCATTGGAAGTGCTACCCCAAGTTCTTCATGAAGCTCCCTCCTACAATCAACCAGAACTCATGTATCAACACAAGACAGTGAAACTATAATTCACCGAACAAGTTCAAAACAACTTGTAAAAATCGATTAGAACACATGTGTGCATGCGATGAATGCCAATTCATTGATTTAAGTACATTAACCTACATTGCTGAAACAAGGGAAGAATCACCAGCAGATATATGACCAGCACTAGATATATCCCACAAACCAGGCCATGAGTCCTTGCAGTCAGCACGTCGTTGGACAAGTAATTCTTGCGTACTCTCGGCATAGATCCAGACATGGACTGCTCGATGGTAGTCTCCATCTCTATGGACATCTCCCCTAGAAGTAACAAGTAACAATGAAAAGGAAATCAAGAAAAAATATATTAGAGACAAACATCCTGATATTGTTGAAACATAGATACACATTCCTACATATGTGCAGGCATGTCTAAAAGTGTACGCATGCCACAATTTATGTGCATTAGCAGTTCGCGCATTAGCAGTTCGCATAATCTGGAAAAAATAAATTTTGTTAATAAAAATGAGACTATAAATAAGTTACAGTAAGATGTAAATCTAAGGGTGTCAAAAGTTCCGATCCAAGCATATCAGTAAACAGTAATGGCCCAAACTTGCATTGAATTTGAATCCCATCTGCTCCTAACTAAGAAATCGGGGCATCAAATACTTCAGGCCAGTCAATCTGAATTAGAGTTGGAATACAAATGAAAACTGTAAATTTGTCACGCTCATGACTAGCATCAATAGTCAAACAAGCAAAACAGCTGTTTTCAAGCAAAAAAGTTAATGCAAATCACAAGTCACATTCAATATCTATTTATAGAGTTAATTATAACATACCTAATTCTCAGAAATGCACACAGTATCACCTTTCCTTTTTATTTTTTTCCCACTTTTCAGAAGATTTTATATACGAACCATTTTTTATTTACATCAATTCTAAGAAGTGCAAACACAGTGTCACTTTCAGCTTGGTGTCCTAGGTTAAAGTTTCTTTCTTTTTGCCAAAGAGTAAACAGATTATGATTCCCAGCCAGGAACTCAAATATCTAAACAGATAACAATAGCACGAACAATAATTTAAGGTCTTCCTCGAATCAGTTCCCAACAGTTTCTTAAACATTGGGAAGCAAGTTCAAATTGTCTTTCATGGTCTATCCAACACTTCCTCCTCGTAATAACAAGTGCCTTTAACTAGTGTGTTATAACCCTTCTTTGAATTTCAACATAATTCTCCAACTTCTAATTCTGGGATTCTCAAAAACAAAAAAAAAAACCCGAATGATTCTTCGGTGATTGTCTTAGTGGGTTCACTGTTTCCTAATAACTTAATGGAGAGGAACAATGGTCACCTGGGTTTTGAGATGCCAGTTTTTTCACCAGTTTTAGTCAGAACATCAAGATACTCTTGTTTCTGTTCCTCGTGTTCTGCTCCTGCAGCCATTGTTTTTCTTTTACCGTGAGAAAGAAAGCGGTTTTTGGACCTTCCTATGTATACAGTGGACCGACAAATACTTGCAAGTTATTCCACCCAAAAAGGCGAAGTTTCACTCGCGATTGCGTCTTGTGGGACCGTTTACTGTTTAATAGAGCTGTTCAATCTCATTAATTCCCCGGTGCTGGTTCTCGAGCAAATTAACTAAGTCAAATTTTAAAATTAGTGTTGGTAATTTCTGACATGACTCGAAAACTGAACACAGAACGACACGAACCAGAATCGAAAGAAATTTGGACATGAGAAAAATTCGGGTCAGGTGTGTCACGGGCTCACTTTTTAACTAGCGAACCGTGCGGCACTAGTTTTAACAACTAACGACTAGAACTAGCTTAGCCTCAACTCTAGCACACAAATGATCTTGTTGGCAGCAAAATGACCGAGAGAATACAAGAGAAACGTAGGCACGACAGTAACCGGAAAATGAAACGGAAGTATATTGCTATGGAAAAGTACTTACACACTCTTGCTTGGTAAACTTTACAAATGACCCTTACCCCTATTTATACTACTCAAGGTTGGCTACTGTTCATGGCTTCCATGAGAAGCTTCCAATATTTTATCCATGGAAGATTCTAGTCCCTAAATATTATATACAAGAAAATTTCTAGCGCTGACCTCAACATGATGTCACCTGTGACCCACTTGTGCAACTTGCAAGGGAAGAGAACCTTTTATTCCTTCTAGATGATGGTTTGACCCATTGTGTCCCTCCAAGTCCAAACGTGCAAGGAAACTACCGTAACGTGCTGAAGGATTTTCCGATGCAAAAAGAACGGAAACGGGCCGAGTCGGGTGGTACGATTATCACACGGCAGTGTCATTCTCCCCCACTTGAATGAGACATCGCCCCTGATGGCTCTAGCTCCTCAAACTCAACCACAAGTCTGGTTGCTCCACTTAACTTCTCTGTCGATTCCCAACTGATCTCGCTCGTTGGTTGTCCCTTTCACTTAACCAAATACTTCTTATCCGGTACCTTGTTTTGCCCCCGAATGATACGGTTGGAAAGGATTTGCTCCGGCTCCTTCTCCAACGGCTCCCTTATCCTCGTTGGGGCTCTTGTTGAAACACTTCTCTCCGGGTCCTCCAAGTCCTTGTGGAACGGCTTGAGAAGGCTCACGTGGAAGACCAGATGTAACTTTTCATAGGCTTCCGGCAATTCCAACTTGTAGGCAACTGTTCCAACACGTTTGAGGACGGTGAACGGTCCCTCGTGCCGACGCATTAGTCCCTTATTCCGCCTTCGAACTCACCCGTGTTGGTATAACTTAACCAACACTTGGTTTCCCTCCTGGAACTCCCGGGTAGTTCTTTTCTTATCGGCCCATTTATTCATCCTTTTGGCCGATCGTTTCAAGTAAAGCCAGGCAATATCGGTTTGTTCTCGCCAATCCTTGACGAACCGGTAAGTAGGTGGCCTGCTCCCCGTGTAGCCTCCAACGATGTCTTTGGGTGTTGTTGGCTGAAATCCCAAGACAATCTCGAATGGACTCTTGCCGGTACTCTCATTTTTTATCAAGTTGTAGCAAAATTAGGCAACATCTAGTAGCTGTGCCCAATCCGTTTGGTTGGCTGCGACATAGTGTCTGAGGTACAATTCCAGCATACCATTTACTCGTTTCGTCTGGTCGTCCGTCTGCGGGTGCATAGTTATGGGCATCTTCAGTTCTGTGCCCAACAGCAGAAATAACTCCTGCCAAAATCGTCCCGTGAACCATGAGTCCCGATCGCTCACGATCGAAGTTGGCAGCCCCCAATACTTCACCACATGCTTCATAAAAAGCTTGGCCGTTGTCTCAGTCGTGCATTCCTTTGGGGCTGGAATGAACTCGACATACTTCGATAGTCTGTCTACAATCACCAAAATGTTGGTGCATCCACTTGAGACAGGCAAGCTGACTATGAAATCCATGGAGACGCTGTCCCATATCTTCTCTGGTATGGGCTGTTAGTTTTGAATACAGAAAAGCTATGGCTTGTATCAAAAACTAATATCCACAGTTGACATATCATTTTGTTTCAGTATAAATTTGTTCCTTTATATCATAGAACTAGATAACGGGGTGTGGACAGACACAGTAGATACCGTTATTGGTTAAAGTATTGATATATAAAAAGTATGCTCGTAACCGAGATAGTCTGAACATACTATCGGTATAGGTTATCGTGTGGTTTGGAAATTAGTTTATCTAGACTAGTTTAAATCACACGGATGTGCCCGGGGCATATTGAGCACGACCAGTTTGGATAGAATTGACTTATACTGATCGGCGTAGTCAATTCGGTCCTAGTATTCCGTCTCTCAATCCCGAGATTGGGAAGGGCGTGAGGGTTGGATATCGTGTGCTTTGATTTGCCAAAGAGTGAGGTCAATTGAGGCCAATACCTCGGTAGGTTGGGTATGCAGTGTTTAGCTTTTTACGTGCCGTTGCTAGTCGGAGGAATCCACGTACCGGTTCGCCGGGTTGATGGTGCTCCCGAGATGAGCTCGGAAGGTTATTATACTAAACCCGGCCGGTGAACTTTATGTTCGGTATAATAAAAAGACGAGTGGTACTAATCTCGGATACCAAGAAGTCGGTGAATTAATTTGTCAGTAAATTGATAAACTGACGAGCGCTAGATCTTTAATGTGGGGAGATAGAATAAAATATAATGGCGCGATGTAAAGTCGTTTTCAAGTGGTAGTTCCATAATTGGTCCGTTAGTGGTACGACCGATTATGCATTTGACTAATCGACAAGGTAAATTAATTAATCCAAAAGGTTTAATTAATATTTAATCGACAAAGTGAATTTTGAAATTAATTCTATTTTGAATTAATTAATTCTAAGGGTTCGATTAAATTAAATTAACAAAGTGGATTAAATAAATTAATTTAAAAGGGTCGATTGGAGTTGATTAGTCGGGAAGACTTAGCGGTCAACGAAAGTCAAATTTTAAGGCCTAACTCGAGAGCCCATTAGGTCTCCAATTGAGCTCCTATAAATAGAAGACTTGATGCCCAAGAAAACCTAAGGAAATTTTGCAAGACTTGTCTTGCCCCTTTCTTGAGCAAGAAGGTTCTAGAGAGAGAATTTTTCTTCAAGAATTCTTTCTCAAAAACGAACCAGATTTTTTTCTCTTCGAATTGGATTCATCCAAAGACCGAATTTTCCAGTTGTTGTTCTATAAATTTCGCTGGATTCCTGCTTGGTCTTCAATTAAAACTGCTGCTGCGTTTTTTTCGAGGGTTTCTTCCCAGCGCTGCTGTCCGATAATTTGTGGGTTTCGCTGCTGCTAGTCTGCAGTTTTTCTTGTGCATTTGATTCGAGGATTTTGGTGTCGATCTCTTTCATTATTTGATCGGTGATCCACCAGCTTCCTTGTCTAGATCACGACAAGAATTAAGCTGAATTCTAGCTGCAGTTTTTAAGGCCGAAATGGGTTTTCTAGAAGATAGTATGTTTTTAAGGACAATTTTTCACAAATCCACTAAAACAGTATTTGATTTCACACGCACTTACAAAATATGCTCAAAATATCATTACTCTAAACATGAGTATACTTGATTTCATTTCATCAAAACTCAAATCAAACATATTCAATGACCTTGAAGCTCAAATCATAAAAATAGGAATATGGATGATAAAACAAGTTTGAAATCATACAATTCATTCAATTACCAAGTTCAGACAATCATATTAAGCATACCAGAACATTCCATGGGTCAAGATTCAAGAAATCCCAAATTTGAAATTCGAGAACATGAAAAACTCTATAACTCTTACCTTCTTAATTCTTACATTTATATGATTTTTGGAACTAATCACATTGGTTAGAAACGATAAGTTGAAGGTAAAGAGTAATATAAGTGAAAAACATTTAATCTAAAACAAGCTAGGATAAGTCTTAGGGTGTTGTTTGTGAAGTTGGAAGCTTTGGAGGCATCGTTAGGTGGTCTGGAGGCTGTGGACCTCGGAATGCCTTATTTTTACCTTTTAAACACGGAGATGCAGGGGAGGCGCGATGCCTACATGCTACCTTCAGGTTGCCTAGTGCAGCCTTCCTGGCTCTGGTGGTGTGATGCACAAAAAATATATGCACTAATAATACCCTTTTTTTGTACACTTTAGGACCACAAAATCCTGTCGTGTAGTAGTAAGGATGTCGAACCTGTTAGTTTTGAATACTAAACCTTTGCTTGTATGAAAATTATTTCCCGGTTTCTATATCGATTGAATGTTTTGGTTAAATTATTTTTATATTTTACATATGTTGTCCATTTATATCGTATGACTAGATGATGAGGTGTCCGGTGTGACATAATAGATCTCATCATTGGTTAAAGTCATGATATATAAATGAGGTTCGTGACTGAGACAGTTTGGACATACTGTCGGTATAAGTCATTATGTGATTCAGAAATTAGTTTGTGTAAACTAAGTGAATCATATAGATATGCCCGGGCCATATTGAGCATGACCAATTTGGGTTGAATTATCTTGTACCGATTTAGTAGACTATTTGATCCTAGTATTCTATATCTTAATCCCTAGACTTAAACGGGCATGAGGATTAGACATAGTGTACTTTAATCTGCCAATGAGTGTGGTCACATAAGGCCTATATTCTCGATGGGTTGGGTGCGCGTGTTTTATTACTTAGTGTGCTTTTGCTTGTTGAAAGAAAATCATGTACCAGTGCGTCCAGGGTGATGGTGCTCTTAAGATGAACTTGTAAAGTTTATTATACTAAACCCGGCCAGTGGACTTATGTCTGGTATAGTAATAAAGTCGAGTAGTACTAATCTCGGATAATAAGAAGTCGATTAATTAATTTATCAGTAAATTAATAACTTGACTAGCACTATATCTTTGACATGGACAGAATGAAGAATAATTAAATTAGTGATTCCGGAAGCAATTCTGGTTTGAGCGATAATTTTATAATTAATCCGTTTGTGGTACGATTAATTATGTGTAGGGTTAATTGATAGAGTGAAGTTAATTATTTAATTAATTAATCATTGGGTCAATTAGTAAATTGATAAACTGGATTTAATTATTTAATTAATTAATTCTTGGTTCAATTAACAATTAGGAAATCCAAGAATTAGGTAATCTAATTGAGATTTGGAAACTACTAAAACCCAAACCCAACAAGAAGGCCTAACTCAAACCCACTTAAGGTATCTCTTGTAGCTCTATAAATAGACACAAGGGTCAGCAATACAAGACACAACAAGTCATAAGTTTCAAAGTAACAGAAACTTAGAGAGAGAAAGATTAGAGAGAGAAATCAAAGAATTCTCCTCGAAGTCGGTTTTCCTTCCAAGCGGCGGCGGGGACTTTCCCCAGTAGCGGCCGGCGATATCCTTTCGGCAACAGGTGGCGAGTCGAGATCGGCAGTGCCATTTTCTTCGGGCTTTCCGGCGACGTGTGCTTACATGCGCAGGGTGGCGGCTTTGGTTGGGTTTCCGGCAAGCTTTTATGGAGTCTTGTCTCGGTGCTGATTCGTTTGGTTTGTTGGATCATTGCCCACACAACAAACATATCTGTCTCAGAGTCATACAAGAGAAATACTTAAGGGACACGCTTCAAGATGTCGATTTCTATTTTTCCACTTTTATTAGTTATTGTATTTTGTTATGTCAAAAATTGAATAAGGTAAACCAATATCCTATGTTCGTGTGATATTTCAAAAGGGTTTGAATCGTATTACATGAGTGTCCGGGTTTGATTAAGAATTTCTGATTCTGGATGCTATGCACAAAAGTGAAATTTTCGATCGGACCCAGACAGATAATTCCTTCAATTCATATCAGAGCGAAGGTTTGGCTTTATACTTGTTCAATTTTTTACATGGTTTTTATTATAGGTGTGTGATCCCAACTATTATGGTTTGCGTTTACATTTTAATTAAACCCCGGGACATGTCCGGACTAGTTTTTTATATGAATGCGTGTAATAGTAAAACCACGAGTTGGAAGCCGTGTAGGATTAGATCAAATCTGTAGTAGGATATTTTCTATGCAAATTATCGATTTTAATTTTCCCAGAAAATCAGCTTTGTATTTAAGAAATTTTATGTAATCGAAGACATTATTTTTGGATGACTTGAATCTGCGGGTTTTGGTTTTAGCAATTTGGGTGATTCAAAGGATTGCATAGAAAATCGAGAAAACTCGGGAAAATTGCAAAAAATCAAATAAAGAGTGGGAGCGGCTCAGGAAATCGGGAAAAGCGTCAGAAGATCAAGACGGTGGCAGTGCGTGCGATGATGCGCCATCGGGCTCGGCGCGTGCGATCACGCTCCACTGGGTCCAGCGCGTGCTGCGACGCGCTGGAGCAATTCACTGTTTTGGCGCAGTTCGCTAAGCGCGAGCTCGTGGTCCTATCGCCGCATCCTTGCGGCGCTGCTGTGGGGACTTTTCGTGTATTTTTTTTATTTTTGGGATTAAACCGAGATTTTTCAAGTTCAAGACTCAATCTATCAGAGTGACGTGACAGACACGTGAATAAGGCAACAGATGGAAGCGTGATGCAGTTTTAAACCATAATAGTCAGGAAATTTACTTTACGTATTTATTTTTCATATTTATCGTTTTAAGTTGGATGCGTATGTGTTTTAATTTATGCTATATTTTATGCATGATTAAAACAATGATTTTTATGGATATAACTTAGGATAATTAAAAGCATGTTAAAATAAAAAAAACCCTCGTTTTAAAAATCTAACTGGAAGCAGATTAGTTAATTAATTCCCATGCCCATCATTACAAATTCATAAGTGATGTAGGTAGATTTGCACGTTGGCATTAGGGCCTTTCTCCATATCGGATGAGTCTGATTCACAAGATTACTAGATTGTATGACTATAGTAAGTTATATTGGAGAATGCGATATCCTCTCCATCTGAGACGCACTATCCTAGGTAACAAATTTAGAGGTCACGTAATGGTATACACTTAGTGTACAATTAGTAGTATTCCTCCCATTGAGGTTACTCTGCTTTAGTGTACGGCTAAAAGGTACCGACTATTAATTTTATTGATCAATAGAATATTTGGTCAGATAATAAGATTAGTGAACTTAGTTAGTTATTCTTGAACGAATGTGGGTTAACGTAAACTTTCACACTATCGTGACTTGCGTGAATCTCGGTGGTCGAGATATTGGTAAATAGATTATATTGTTTTGAGGGTTCAATATTTTCGAATCTTTTATTCTAAAACATGTCTATTTATTTATTTTTCAGTTTTCGATATGGCATTCAATCCATTAGCTACTATACTAAAAGAGAACAAATTAACTGTCCGAATTTGGTCGATTGGAATCGTAACTTGGACATTGTCTTAATGGCTGAGCAGTACAAGTTTGTGCTCACTAAGGTTTTCCCACCCACGCATAATGATGAGACACCCCAAGAAGAGATGGAAGCCTATCAGAGGTGGAGGAAGGCTGATGAGATGGTGCGGTGTTACATTTTGGCTTCCATGTCTAATGTTTGGCAACATCAACTTCAGTCAATGATCTCTGCTTTTGACATGATGGCTCACCTAAGGGAGATGCTCAGTCATCAAGGCAGGTTGGCAAGGCAAACAGCCATGAGGAAGATAATGAACACCAAAATGGCTGAAGGCACCCGAGTAAGAGATTACGTACTTGACATGATTAGTAACATCAATGAGGTTGAGGTATTGAAAGGTGATATTGATGCAGAATATGATCCTCCAGAGTTTGCCTTACAGTTTTGAGTAGTTTTTGCTGAATTATAATATGAACCAGCGAGTTTATACTCAACCCGAGCTCTTAGCTGCTTTGGTGTCGGCTGAAGGCCTCTTTCAAGAAAAGAAGCAAGCTTTAGTCATAGTCAAGGCTCAAGGTTCCTCTTCTAAGCCCAAAGCTGGAAAGAAGAAGAAGCAAAAAGCCCAGAAGACAGCTAGTAATGCTCTTAAGCCTGATGTCGCAAAGAAGAAGAAGATGAAAGGCAAGTGTTTCAAATACGGCAAGACGTGGCATTGGAAGTCGGACTGTCCAAATATCAAAGGTATGGCTATTTTTTTAATTTATTACTGAAACATGTTTAGCGGTGATTCCCACATAAGTTTGGTGTGTGGATTCGGGAACCACTGATCATGTTTGTCATTCTTTGGAGGAGTTTCAGGTAACCCGGAGGTTTAGAAGTGACAAATTATAGCTTTACTTACGCGATACTATGAGAGTGTCGGTTGAAGGAGTGAGAGTAGCTAGGCTATTTTTTAAATCTTCAGTTTTAGTTTTAAAAAATTGTCTTTATGTTCTGATTTTTAAAAAGAACTTGATTTCAGCTTGAAAACTCATGTTGGAAGGTTATAAGTTTATTTTTTCTAATAAACGTGTTATTGTTAGAAAGAATGAGAAACTTATTTGTTCTGGTTCATTGATAGATAATCTGTTTTTACTAAAACCAAACTCCCCTGTTGTGCAAAACAATGAATCAAATAACGCATTATTAAACCATAATAAGAGGAAAAAACCTTTTGTGATGAACCAAACGTATCTTTGGCACCTTAGACTAGGTCATATTAACCTTAGTAGGATTCAAATGTTGGTCACAGATGGACCTTTAGGTTCATTAAAAGTTGATAACTACTCAACTTGCGAATCCTGTTTGGAAGGTAAGATGACCAAAAGGCCTTTCAAAGCGAACGGGTATAGGGCCAAAGAAGTGTTAGAACTGGTTCACTCTGACTTGTGTGGACCTATGTCTATTCAAGCGAGAGGAGGCTTCAAGTATTTTGTGACGTTCACAGATGACTACTCAAGGTAATGATACATTTACCTAATGCGCCACAAGTCTGAATGCTTTGGCAAGTTTAAAGAGTATCGGGCAGATCTGGAGAAACATTATGGTAAAAGTATCAAGACACTACGATCAGATCATGGTGGCGAATACCTTTCGGGCTAATTCAGAGATTATTTGTCAGAGGTAGGAATTCAATCTCAGTTATCTACACATGGCACACCATAGTAGAATATTGTAGTGAAACGGAGAAACAGAACTCTGATGGAAATGGTTAGGTCAATGATGAGTTGTAGTGAATTGCCTAATTCTTTTTGGGGATTTGCCTTGGAAATAGCGGCTTGCATTCTTAACCTTGTACCATCTAAGTCAGTGTCTTCAACCCCTACAAAGTTATGGATGGGGTGCAAGCCTAGTTTAAGACATCTCAGAATTTGGGGTTGCCCAACACATGTGTTCAAGGCAGATGCGGGTAAGTTAGATTCAAGAACATAAGTAATGTTGTTTATAGGATATCCTAGATGAACGAAAGGTGGTTTATTTTATAGTCCTAAAGATCAGAAGATGGTAGTTAGCACAAACACCAGTTTTTTAGAAAAATACTATATTCTAGATCAAAAGCAGTAGTAAGATCGCACTAGAGGAACTTAGAGGACAATCCACTAATCCTGTTGCACCAGTACAAGTAGATACACCACAGAACACTGCACAAGAAGTCACAGATGATGCGCCTACATAGAGGTGCCTCGTCGTAGTGAGAGCATTGTGAGATAACCCGAGAGGTACGTGGGTTTGGGAAAATCTTTGAATTTGGTCCCAGGCGCCACGAACCAGACCCGATTAACTACAATGAGGCTCTCTGAGATAAAGATGAAAAATCTTGGCAAAAAAGAAATGATATCCCAGAGGGGTTCAATGGAATCTAATCAAGTCTGGGAGCTTGTAGACTAGCCTAATGGTTTTAAACCATTGGATGCAAGTGGGTCTACAAAAGAAAGAGAATACCCGACAAAAAGGTTGAAACCTTTAAAGTTAGACTTGTGGCGAAGGGGTATACTCAGAAAGAAAGTATCGATTATGAGGAAACTTTTTCCCTGGTAACTATGCTTAAGTCGATCTGGATTCTCTCAGCCATAGCTCCTCATTTAGATTATGAGATATGGTAGATGAATGTCAAGACAGCTTTCCTGGAAGTCTTGAGGAAACCATCTTCATGCAGCAACTAGAAGGATTTATTGCTGCAGGCCAAGAGAATAAGTATTACAAGCTTAAGAGGTCCATCTACGGACTTAAGCAAGCATTCAGATCTTGGAACATCCGGTTTGATGAAGTAATCCAGTCCTACGGATTTACTCGGTGTTTGGATGAGCAATGTGTGTACTGCAGACTCGATGGAAACGCGGTGGTGTTTCTTATACTTTACGTAGATGACATCCTACTTATTGGAAAAAATAAGAAAGTATTATCAGACGTAAAGACATGGTTGTCTAAGCAATTTGATATGAAGAACTTGGGAGAAGCTGGACATATAGATATGCCCGGGGCATATTGAGCATGACCAATTTGGGTTGAATTATCTTGTACTAATTTAGTAGACTATTCGATCCTAGTATTCTATCTCTTAATCCCTAGACTTGCACGGGCATCAGGATTAGACATAGTGTACTTTAATCTGCCAATGAGTATGGTCACATGAGACGTATTTTCTCGGTAGGTTGGGTGTACGTGTTTGATTGCTTAGTGTGCTGTTGCTTATCAAAAGGAAACCATGTACCGGTACGTCTGGGGTGATGGTGCTCTTGAGATGAGCTCGTAAAGTTTATTATACTAAACCCGGCCGGTGGACTTATGTCCAGTATAGTAATAAAGTTGAGTGGTACTAATCTCGGATAATAAGAAGTTGATTAATTAATTTATCAGTAAATTAATAAATTGACGAGCACTATATCTTTGATGTTGGGAGAATGAAGAATAATTAAATTAGTGATTCTGAAAGCAATTCTGGTTTGAGCAGTAATTCTATAATTAATCCGTTAGTGGTTTGATTAATTATGTGCTGGGTTAATTGATAAAGTAAAGTTAATTATTTAATTAATCAATCCTTGGATCAATTAGTAAATTGACAAAGTGGATTTAATTAATTAATTAATTCTTGGTTCAATTAAGAATGAGGAAATCCAAGAATTAGGTAATCTAATTGAGATTTGGAAACTACTAAAACCCAACCCAAAAAGAAGGCCTTATTGAAGCCCACTTAAGGTCTCTATTGTAGCTCTATAAATAGACACAAGGGTCAGCAATACAAGACACAACAAGTCATAAGTTTAAGAACAACAGAAACTTAGAAAGAGAAAGCCTAAAGAGAGAAATCAAAGAATTCTCCCTTCAAGTCGGTTTTCCCTCCAAGCGACGGCGGTGACTTTCCCCAGCAACGGCCGATGATATCCTTTCAACGGCAGATAGCGAGTCGAGACCGGCGGTGCCGTTTCGGGCTTTCTGGCGGCTCATGCTTGCACACGTGGGGTGGCGGCTTTGTCTAGTTTTCTGGCAAGCTTGTATGGAGTCTTGTCTCGGTGCTGATTCATTTGGTTCATTGGATCGTTACCCACACAACATACAGATCTGTCTCAGAGTCATACAAAAGAAATACTTAAGGGACATGCTTCAAGAGGTCGATTTCTATCTTTCCTCTTTTATTAGTTATCGTATTTTGTTGCGTGAAAAATCAAATAAGGTAAACAAAGATCCTATGTTCGTGTGATATTTCAAAAGAGTTTGATGTAGGCGAAAAATGGCTAGCACCAAATCTGCAAAGGCTTTCGTGCTTGAAAGTAGAGAGTCCTTCAAGGAAGGATTTTGGTGGTGACAAACGTAATTGGAGCAGAAGGTTTGGACCAACATCAAACTAGTATCCAAACGTGGCAACCGATTACGCTTCAAGGGTATGTTTACTTGTTTTGAACGTAGGATTAAAACACTAAAATTAAAATTGGCATGAATCCGCTGCGTAAAATTTTGAAAAACATGCCTTCGATCCCAACAGTGGTATCAGAGCTAGGCTCAAAATTAATTTTAGTGTTAAAATTAAAATTGATTTTGATTAAAAGTAATTAGATTTTAATTAAAATTGCTTTTAATAATTTTGAAAAAAACTGGCTTTTAGAAAGCAAAAGAAGAATAATTTTTTTGAAAAAAAATAATAATTAAAATATTATTTTTTTGGAAATTGGTTGAACCTCGCTAGACTGGGTGCCGCCGACCGGCCAGAATTTCGCCGAAAAATTACGAGTTCCTAACATGCTCGAATTTCATGGTTTTGGTTCAAATTTTTTGTGGGTTTTGTTCTCCCTTTCCTTGAAACCGTTTTCATTTTGGTTTGAGGTTAAAAACACGTCTGGATTGAATGGTTCGAAATATGGAGTTTTTTTTTTAAATTTTCACCGAAAAAATGATTAAACGGGAAAAGAAATTAGGGGTTCATTTTTTGGTTGGAAAATTAAGTTTTAAAGGCTGGGGTTTGTAACCGGGATGATTTCGGTGCTTTTCCAATTGTTTTAGAAGGATTTGGGTTGTTTTTCGGCCGGAGAATTGAGTTCTTCGATTCTCGTCGAAAAATTGGGTTTTCGTCAGAAATACCGTTGGACGGAATTTGATTTGGCTCTTCGAAGATCGAGGGTGGTTCTTCGATCATCAAGATAACTAAATCACCAGGAAGGAGCGGACGAGATGAACGGTGTTCATCAATGAAGCCGCGAAGATTTTCTGTCGCCGGAAACCGGTTTACTCGTCGGGGAAGACGACTGAATGCAGCGGCGGGTGGCGTAAACCCTAGTGGGTGAAATTACAGAAATGCCCCCGCCGCAAGCCCAAACCCTAGCTGGAAAAAATTTTAAACTTTTAAAATTACAAACAAGCCCCAACAGTTTTATTTTCCTTTAAACTCTAAGCCCAGAACTTATGTTAATCATAAAATTGACCCAAAATTTTAAGGTAAATTATTTTCTGATTTTGGTAAGATTTTAAAATCTTAATTTTGGAATTAAATAAATTCTTATTAGATTTTAGTTTTAAAATGTTAAAATTGGATTTTAAGATTTTAAAATTATCTTAAATCAATTATCTTAATGAGATTAGGATAATTAGATAATAAATAGAATAATTAATTTGATTAATTTGATTCTTTATTTATGCCTTTAAATATGGTATGATTTATTTAAATGGTTTAAGTATTTGCATACATATTTGGTATGTTCATGCATCATTTTTCCATAAATGATTGAACAAGAAAAAGGAAAGATTGATTAAAATTGATTATGACACGATCAATTTCAATAGTATAGAATATTTTGGAAATATTCAATTACACAATCTTTTAAATTGATTGGCTTAATTAAAATGGGCTTGTATGAAGCACTTGCATTTTATGTATTTTTCATGCATGAATTGGGCTTTATTTATTTTGTTTTAATTTGGGGCCTGCGAGCCTATTAAAATTTATTGTAACAGAATAGATTAGAAATTAGGCCCAAGAAATTCCAACAAGCCAAGACGGAGTCATGGAGTTGGAGCCCAATAATGGAGGCACAAATGAAGACAAGTTTTTAAAGTCTTGTAATAGACTAGAGCCCAATTCATTGCATTTTTTGCTTTATATTTTATATTTTGTGAATGATGAAAAACGAAATACATGTTAAGCCGCTCAAACTAAATCCTAAAAACCAGAGTTGATTTTGCTTCCAAACTTGGGGGCCCGCCAGAGCGTCGAACGTCTGTGGACTTGGAGAGCCCAAGGGCCTCAGGTTTTCTTCGTGCGGCGGGTTGTCACATAATAGGTGCCCAACTTTACTCACTACCACTATGTGGAAAAATTGTTTGGGTATTTGTTGATGTGATGCCTTGAGGGATGGTTTGACTTGAGAAAATTAATCCTAGCTTGACTCGATAAGTTGACTAGGGATTAATTTTGCAAAGATAGGATGGTGTCAAACATTTGGAATGTTCATCCTATCACCAAAAAGTTACATGGTATGCAATTGGAAAGTGTTAGATTACTTGGAATGTAATTTGAACGTTGCCTACCAAAAGAGCCCGATCCCTACGATACTTGCCAAAGCAAGACTGGGGTTAACTCTTTGTGGATTTTCGTCCCACAATCTAGCACCAACACAAAATTGTTTGGGATTTCAATTTTGGCTATTGTGGAAAATGATTTTAAAACTCATTCTAATATTTTGCATTTATTCTTTGTAGAAATGGCATCATCTAGCACTAATGTCATCTCCAAATTTACTCTAAGAAGTATATTGGATAAGGATAAATTGGTTGGACCAAACTTCTTAGATTGGGAAAGAAACTTGAGAATAGTTCTCAAGCAAGAAAGGAAGCTTCTGTTAGTTTTGAATACAGAAAAGCTATGGCTTGTGTCAAAAACTAATATCCACAGATGACATATCATTTTGTTTCAGTATAAATTTATTCCTTTATATCATAGAACTAGATAACGGGGTGTCGACAAACACAGTAGATACCGTTATTGGTTAAAGTATTGATATATAAAAAGTATGCTCGTAATCGAGATAGTCTGAACATACTATCGGTATAGGTTATTGTGTGGTTTGGAAATTGGTTTATCTAAACTAGTTTAAATCACACAGATATGCCCGGGGCATATTGAGCACGACCAGTTTGGATAGAATTGACTTATACTGATCGGCGTAGTCAATTCGGTCCTAGTATTCCGTCTCTCAATCCCGAGATTGGGAAGGACGTGAGGGTTGGATATCGTGTGCTTTGATTTGCCAAAGAGTGAGGTCAATTGAGGCCAATACCTCGGTAAGTTGGATATGCGGTGTTTAGCTTCTTGCGTGCCGTTGCTAGTCGGAGGAATCCACGTACCGGTTCGCCGGGTTGATGGTGCTCCCGAGATGAGCTCGTAAGGTTATTATACTAAACCCAGCCGGTGAACTTTATGTTCGGTATAATAAAAGGACGAGTGGTACTAATCTCGGAAACCAAGAAGTCGGTGAATTAATTTGTCAGTAAATTGATAAATCGACGAGCACTAGATCTTTAATGTGTAGAGATAGAATAAAATATAATGGCGCGATGTAAAGTCATTTTTGAGCGGTAGTTCCATAATTGGTCCGATAGTGGTACGACCGATTATGCATTTGACTAATCGACAAGGTAAATTAATCAATCCAAAAGGTTTAATTAACATTTAATCGACAAAGTGAATTTAGAAATTAATTCGATTTTGAATTAATTAATTCTAAGGGTTTGATTAAATTAAATTAACAAAGTGGATTAAATAAATTAATTTAAATGGGTCGATTGGAGTTGATTAGTCGGGAAGACTTAGCGGTCAATGAAAGTCAAATTTTAAGGCCTAACTCGAGAGCCCATTAGGTCTCCAATCGAGCTACTATAAATAGAATAACTTGAGACCAAAGAAAGCTAAGGAAATCTTGCAAGACAAGTCTTGCCCTTTCTTGAGTAAGAAGATTCTAGAGAGAGAATTTTTTCTTCGAGAATTCTTTCTTAAAAACGAATCAGATTTCTTGCTCTTTGGATTGGATTCATCCCAAAAGTTCGAACCTTTCAATTTATTCTTCAAAACTGCTGGGTTTTCATGAACCCGCTGCTGCCGCAATTTTTCTTCAGTCCAGCGCTAGCTTCTTCTTCATCAAGTCTTGCGCGGTTGATTCTAGGATGACCTGGGTTGATCTCTTTCTACTGATAGGTGATCCTTAGGTCGTTCTTGTCTAGATCCCGGTGAGATTTCAGGCGGAAGACTGGCGGGAACTGGGCTGGACAGCGGCGGTCTTCAAGCAGGAGGCGCAGCAATTTTTTTTGAGGGTTTGTTCGAGCAGTTTTTCTTTTGGAGTTTATGAATTCAGTTTGAACAGATTTCCTAGTGGGTTTTCGTGGGCTAAGCGAGTAAGCTTCGATAGATTATTGCCCACGCAATATTCGAAGTGTTCTTAGAGAATCGATTGGCTTTTGGAATCGCAACAAAGAATTGGTTTTTCTTTAAGCAAGGGACTTCGCTACAAAAGGTAGAATCTTTAAATTTCGCTTTTATTAAAGATTTAATTTTTTGTGTCCCGATTAATAAATTAAATAAGTATAAGCCTAGATCCGTTCATGGGTAAACTAATTTGAGCCTGATCTTGGTCAAAAGCTTCCGATTCTGGAATGCATTGCACGAAAGTGAAGTTTTCAATTTAGCCCGGGCTTGTTCAGTTTTCCTTCAGCTTCATGTCTTAGAGGCCGTTTTACCTGAACCACCACAAAATGCTTCGATAACTATTCAACGAGCCTGGGATAAGCTAAAAAGCGACTCCGATGATGTGACTTGCTTGATGCTCACGTCTGTGACGGGCGAGCTTCAAAAGCAGTTCATGAATTCGGAAGCCTTCCGAATTTACGAGTCACTAACGGAGATGTTCCGTACACAAGCCCATAACAAAAGGTTCGTTACGATAAAAGCTTTAATTTCATGCAAGATGGCGAAGGGTTTGTCAGTTAGCGCGCATTTAATCAAGATGAAAGGGTACATTGATACCCTAGAGCGATTGAATGCAACCCTTCTTAGGGTATTGGCCATTGATATCATCTTGGCATCATTGCCTGATGAATACAATGATTTTGTGGTGAACTACAATATGCACAACATGGATAGGAGCATTCCTGAGCTCCATGGCATGTTAAAGAACACTGAGCAGACCCTTAAGAAGGCAACGCCAATGTTGGTAATAGAGAAAGGTAAAGGGAAGAGGAAATTTAAAGGAAAGGCCACAGTAGGGCAGAACAAGAAAGCTCGTAGTAAGACTGCTCCCCAACCACAAGCTCCTCCTGCTAAGACAAGATCCAAAAATGATGATACATGTCTCTTTTGCAAACAGAAGGGTCATTGGTAGAGAGATTGCAAAAAGTTTCTCGAAAGCAATCCTTCAGCTTCAGGTATCTTTGTTATAGAAATTAATCTTTCTATGTCCACCTCATGGGTATTAGATACTGGTTATGGGGCTCACATTTGTACTAATGTGCAGGGACTCAGAAATAGAAGGATGACAAAGAAAGGTGAAGTAGATCTCCGAGTGGGCAACGGGGCAAGAGTTGCTGCTGTTGAAGTTGGAGATTATACCTTGTCTTTAACTTCTGGTTTAAATATCGAACTTGAAAATTGTTATTATGTACCTGCTTTTAGCAGAAATATTATTTCAGTTTCTGGTTTAGATAATAAAGGTTTTCGATTTATTATTGAGAATAATTCGTTATTTTATATCAAAATGATATTTTATACGGAGTTGCAAATATGTGTAACGGTCTGTATGTCTTGGATTTGACCCAAGAAAAACCAGTCTATAACATAGAAAAGAAAGCTAAATCAACTAAAATTTATTTAAGTCCAACATACCTTTGGCATTGTCGATGAGGCCATGCAAATGAAAAACGAATTCAAAAACTTCACAAGGACGGAGTGCTTGGGTTGTTTGATTTTGAATCATATGATACCTGTGAACCCTGCTTGTAAGGCAAAATGACAAAAAGTCCTTTCAACAAGCAAGGTGAAAGAATAAGTGAGCTATTGGCTCTAATACATACGGATGTATGTGGACCAATGAGCACACAAACCAGAGGTGGATTTGAATACTTCGTGACTTTTACTGATGACTATAGTAGATATGGTTATGTCTACTTAATGAGGTATAAAAGTGAAAATTTTGAAAGGTTCAAAGAGTTTAAAAACGAAGTAGAAAATTAGTTGGATAGAAAGATTAAGGCTATTCACTCCGATCGGGGAGGTACCTTAGTGATGAGTTTGATGGCTATCTAAAACAGTGTGGAATTGTTTCACAGCTGACTCCACCTGGAACACCTCAATGGAATGGTGTATCTGAAAGGAGAAATTAGACCCTATTGGATATGGTTCGATCAATGATGGGCCAAACAGCTCTCCCTATGTCTTTATGGGGTTATGCTCTCCTTTCTGCTGCCTACTTATTGAATCGTATTCCATCTAAGGCAGTAGATAAGACTCCATATGATATATGGATGGGTCGAAAGCCCTATATATCCTATCTACGAGTTTGGGGTCGAAAGCCTCATGTAAAACGTTTACAAAGTAACAAGCTTGAACCTAAAACTGAAAAATGCCTATTTGTGGGATATCCTAAGGAAACCAAAGAATATCAATTCTACAACCCAACTGAGAACAAAGTGTTCGTTGCTCGAGGAGCTACTTTCTTAGAGAAAGAATTTCTGTACAAGAAAGACAGTGGGAGTATAATAGAACTCGAAGAAGTTCAAGAACCACAAGAGAATGTAGAACAATCTACAGAAACTCAGATGGAAGTTGACATGGAAACTCATGAAGATGAGCAACCTGAGTCAACAACACAAGAACCTAGAAGGTCTAGTAGATCTCGTCATGAACCCGAGAGATACAGATTTCTCGTGATTGACGATCAATATTTGATCTTGGTGGACTCTAATGAGCCCGCGAACTATGAGCAAGTTTTAGAAAGTCCAGATTCAGATAAATGGCTACAAGCCATGGAATCTGAAATGCAATCCATGAGGGACAATAAAGTGTGGACTTTGATTGATCATCCTGTTCAGGCAAAGGTTGTCGATTGCAAGTGGATTTTCAAATTAAAACCTGGCGGGATCTTCAAGGCACGACTAGTGGCTAAAGGTTTCAGACAGACTCATGGTATTGACTATGATGAAACCTTCTCCCTGTCGTGATGCTCAAGTCCATTAGGACAATGCTTGCCATAGCAACATATTTTGACTATGAGGTATGGCAGATGGATGTTAAGATGGCTTTCCTGAATGGAAACCTACTCGAGGATGTTTATATGAAACAACCCGAGGGATACATTGATCAAAAGCATCCTAATTGAGTATGTAAGCTTTAAAGGTCCATCTATGGACTAAAGCAAGCATCTCGAAGTTGGAATCTTCATTTTGATGAGGAAGTAAAAGGTTACGGATTTATCAAGAACGAAGATGAGCCTTGTGTTTACAAAAAGGTTAGTCGAAGCAAGATTGTTTTCCTTGTTCTATATGTGGACGACATCCTACTCATAGGAAATGACATTCCCATGTTGAAAGAAATCAAACAATGGTTGGGGAGTGTATTTTCTATGAAAGACTTAGGAGAAGCCGAAATGATACTAGGTATCAAAATCTATAGAGATAGATCTAAGAGGCTTCTAGGACTAAGTCAAGAAGGGTACATAGACAAAATATTGAAGAGATTCAATATGTCTAACTCTAAGAATGGTATGGTACCGTTCATACATGGCCTTCTCTTGAAGAAGAACCAAGGTCCTTAAACAAGAGAGGATAAGGAAATAATTAGTAGAGTCCCATATGCCTCGGCTATAGGATCTATCATGTATGCTATGTTGTGCACCCATCCTGATATCGCACATGCACTAAGCATGACTAGCAGATACCAACAAGATCTAGGAAAGGCTCATTGGACTGCAGTAAAAGCAATCCTAAAGTACTTAAGAAGAACTAAAGGATTGATGCTAGTGTATGGAGGACAAGAACAGCTCATCGTACAAGGTTACGCCTATGCTGCTTTCCAAACAGATCAAGATGACATGAAGTCACAGTCAGGTTATGTGTTTAGCCTGAATGGCAGTGCAGTGAGTTGGAAAAGCTCGAAGCAAGATACCACAGCCGACTCTACAATAGAATCTGAGTACATTGCTGCATCGGATGCTGCAAAGGAAGCTGTTTGGTTGAGAAAGTTTGTATCAGACATCGGAGTGATACCGAGTATCCAAGACCCGATATAACTGTTCTGTGATAACAACGGGGCCATCGCACAAGCTAAGGAGCCTCGGTCACACCAGAAAACCAAACACATACTCAGAAGGTTTCACCTTATCCAAAAGATCATCGATCGAGGAGATGTGAAAGTGTGCAAAATAGGATCAGACGACAATGTAGCAGATCCTCTCACAAAAGCTCTACCACAGTCAAAATTTGAGAGACATGTAATAGGTCTTGGTCTTAAAATGTTTAGGACATAGCCCTTCAACGGGCAAGTGGGAGATTGTTGGTGTATGCCCTTTTGAGGGCTAATTTAGACTTTGTCGTCTATCAAATGAGTTAATTTCATGATAATTATATTCTTGTGCATATTTAATTTCATGAAATCGATCCGCCAAAAGAAACACTCCATGGACATTTAGATTATAAGTGATTCTTTTGAGTAGTACTCGTACGAGGATCCTTAGACCAGAAATCACTACATGGTCTTAGGTGAATCGTAGTGTGCTTTGACATACGCCTAACGGGACCGTAACAGGTTGCCAAGTACGGGTATGATTGGGTACACTATGAGTCACGCTAAGATATGTAGGTGAAGTGATGGGACTACAAATCTCTCTTAAGTGAGAGATGATATCTTGGCCACTTGATAGTGAACTGAAAAGTGCATGGCCATGCCCAAGGAATGATAAGCGTTATCATTTGCTTGATGAATTCAGTGTCACTAAGAGATCAAGTAAACATTTAGCTATGTAAGGATGATGGTTCCATGCCTTATGCTAAACGGGATATCAATGTAGAGGATTGTACGCAATTTGCTCAGAAAGGTCGTGTTGAATCACCATTCGACCCTCCATTATGAATTGGGTAGTCATTATGTCTTGCTAGAGACCACTAATGACTTATGGATTAATCAATGGGATTGAGTTATCCATTGCCAATTTAGAATGGGCCTACAGGATCGCACATAAGAAAGTTCGATGATGCAAAATAAGTATTCTTGCCCACAATAAGTATAATTGTTATACTTAAATAAATAAGATTTAATTAAATATTATTGAAAAGTTCTGTGGTATTAATTAAGAGTTAATTAATTACCTGGGAACAATTGGGATGGGTTGATAAATCAAGGGACTTAATTGCAATTGATGTTCTTGACCCATCAGCCTGATCCATGGGTCATGGGTTGATTCATGGGCTTGGTGTATAACCCAAATCATTAAGGTATTATTTAATACTGATTTGGAATCAGCAAATATTATTTAATACTGATTTGGAATCAGCAATATAATATTTGGTAATAATACTGATTTGGAATATGATTAAATCAGTTAAGTAATAATTGATTGATTACAATACTGATTTTTTGGAAATTTCAACTCTACAAATATCCTAGGGATATTATGGTAGGGTATGATGATTTTCTATTGAGGAAAATCAGAACAAGAAAGATACACAAAAATCCCAATTCTCTCTGTAGGCGAAAAACGGCTAGCACCAAATCTGCAAAGGCTTTCGTGCTTGAAAGTAGAGAGTCCTTCAAGGAAGGATTTTGGTGGTGACAAATGTAACCGGAGCAGAAGGTTTGGACCAACATCAATCTAGTATCCAGATGCGACAACCGATTACGCTTCAAGGGTATGATTTACTTGTTTTGAACATAAGATTAAAACACTAAAATTAAAATTGGCATTAATCCGCTGCGTAAAATTTTGAAAAACATGCCTTCGATCCCAACATTTGAATCGTATTACACGAGCGTTTGGGTTTGATTGAGAATTTCCGATTCTGGATGATATGCACAAAAGGGGAATTTTCGATCGGACCCGAACAGATAATTCCTTCAGAACCCACAGGGAAGGTACTGAATTAATTCTTGAGACTCTTAAATACACACAAGAAATATAGAAGATGCAAGAAATATTATACTACGATGAGTAGAAATAAAATCTAAATTATCACCCAAAAAGGTGAGCAAAGGGAAGTATGAACTAAGGATAAAAGGACTTCGATTTGCATCTTCATCCTCCCATGGTTAACTAATATTGAAATACTCTTCTTAACTCATCATTCTTCGCTCCAGGGGTTTTAACCCATTGGATTGCCCAATCAACCTAACTCTCTAAGTCTCCAAATCACAAAAGACCAAGTAACTTAGAGGAATTGTTAGCAATGTTTTATCCAACTCACCAGTCGCACCGTCAATCACTACACAATAAGCGTTGTGATCTAAACAGCTTGGAGAGGAATTAATTCATGAATCAATATTCAGGGATTCAACCTAGGTTTATATCATAAGAACACAAATTGCATAAATTAATCCTACAACTAATGCCCGTGCTTAGAAATAGGATAAAGTGAATATTTACACAATATTAAGCCCCATAGGGTTCACAATATACAAATCCATGAATTAATCTAATAACACATAATAAAGGAGAAAGGGATAAGCTTGCCAAACCCTAAGAATGCAGCCATGGTGTCTTGAAGAACTTATCGCTATGATTCTGTCGGTATTTGGGGATAAATCCCCTTATATCTAGGCTAAAATTAGCAGACCCTAAACTAGAGAGAGTATCTTGTGTTGAGAGAATTCTTACAATCTAAAGTTATAAAAGAATGCCTCAAACAGAGCTATTTAACATCTAAAATCAGAAGGATTAATGTTGCAATTTAAGAAGAATTTGGGGTAAAATTAAAAGGTGAGCAAAAATCCTGTTAGCAGCAGTAAATGTTAGGTTGCGATGTCGTGATCTCATCGCGATCTCTCTTTTTCCTGAATTTTAGAACTACTATTGCTACTTCAAACTTGCTCTTCTACAGCCTTTTCTTTCCCCATTTATCTCCATCCCAACTGCTCCAATATTTCTGCATTTTTCAATAAGATTTTGGTGATAAAAGTGCTAAATCTGAACCTTGTCCTGTAATTCCCACATGAACCATTATATGACATTAAATAACATAAGAGTAACAAAAACTCTATTCAATTGACATGAATCATGTGAAAAATTCCATGAAAATTAGTGTAACTTCGGGTTACATCATGGTGGCACTGCTGGTGCCAGCTTCTTCGCCCAGGCGGTAGCTAAGTGCGACACCTGCTTCTGGCAGCGAGCAGGTGCTACCTAGGCGCTGGGTGATGCTCTTCCTCCCAAATTTGCTTCCAATTGCTTTCTACACCACTCAAACTCATCAAATCATGTACCTACAACACATAAACATGTTCCAAATCATCATACTCAAAAATTACATTGAAACACATGACTTATTAGTAATTTAAAATTTTGAAAACTAAAAAAATAGAAAATGAAGGGAAAAAGGATATAAAGGCTTGGGTTGCCTCCCAATAAGCTATTTGGACTTTAGAGTCTCCAGCTAGACTTGTTCCAAGGTGTTAAAGCTCAAGTTGCATCAAGACCCCTTGAGTTTTGTGCATTAGTTGCACATCCCATTGTCTCATTGATCATTCCAAGGATTTCCTTAAGTTTGGAGAAGTCCTTAATCATCTTTCGCATCTCTCATTGGCTAGCTTCTTCTTTAACTTCCTCTTGAGCTTTCTCCTTTGTTTTTTGCTTTTAATCTTTTTTCTCCTCAAAAGTCAAGTCTCTATCACTCATCTTATCCTCATCCTCAAATGCTCTCAACCTATCTCTCAAGGATTTTTCAGCTCTAGTATCATTTCCAAAAGAATCCTTAATGCCCAACATGTAAAGCATGAGAAGATCCAAAGTAACTTGCACCGTAGTCATCTTAAGCTTTACTTTCTTCAACTCACTAAGACACAATAAGATATTTTCATCATCTTTTGGCTCTTCATCCTCACTAGATAAGTCCTCATCCGAGTACAATTCCTCCGGTTCATTCCAATACCAATCACATACACCAACCTTGATCACTTCGTTGGCTATATCCTCAACTTCAACTTTTCCACCTAAGGATTCATCAACTTTTTTCTTCTACAACCATTTTCAACTCAAGGTCTTTTACTAATTCTTCACTCATATCCATTTTGATTTCACTTGGTCTTTCACTTTGACTTTTCTCAAGGACACTTACTCACTATCCAATTCACCTCTATCCTCTATTTCCTTCAACATTTGCTTACTTTGTTTCAACATGGCTGGATAGGTTTCCTCTCTTTCCTCTGATGTAATATCATCAAAAGATGGAATAAATTGATCCTCTGAAGGGGTTATCACCAGTTATCCTCTTCATTCACAACTTCCCTTGGATTTTGTCTTTAATAAAGCCTTGCCATAGCATCCATTTACCACTGAATATTTCTCATGCTAGTCTTAATTGAAGGAAAATAGAACAAGCCCGGGCTAAATCAAAAACCTCACTTTCGTGCAATGCATTCCAGAATCGGAAACTTTCGACAAAGCTCTGACTCAAATTCATTTTCCCCTGAACGGATCTAGGCTTATACTTATTTAATTTATTAAATAAAAAAACAACGCACAAAGAATCAACCTTTAATTAAAAGCGGAAATCATAAAAGGTTATACCTTTGAAGCGAAGTCCAATGCAACTAAGAAAACCGAATCTTTAACTTGCGATCACCACTGGAATCAACTGGATTACTCCTAGAAGCCTCGAATATTGTATGGGCAATAATCTATCGAGGTGCACTACCAAGCCCACGAGAAACCCACTAAGAAAATCCCTGGAGAAGATTAAATCTGCCAAAAAGATCAAACCTTTAGCCACAAAAACTGTTGCCCACTACTTTTTGCCTCAAAATAATCGAACCCACTTCAACTCCGGTCACGATCTGGACAGCCGGGATTGTGGATCACCAACCCAAGGAAGAGATCAACACAAACCCAGCCGGATCAAGCACCCTGGAGCTGCTAGAAGTGACCGCCGGACTGCTCAAGTGAAGAACCAAAATTCTGGCTAAAAGAAAACTGCTGTCCGACGGAAATATTAAGAAATCCGGGCGAAAAAATTAAACACCAGTAGTGGGAAACTCAAATAAATTGATGGGCTAACTAAAAGTTCGGTCTTTGAACTTAATCTAAATCAAGAAGTGAGATTCCAAGTTCATTTTTGAAAGAAACTCAAGAAGGAAGGAGAGTCTCTCTCTAGAACTTTATCACTCAAGGGGAAGACAAAATGTCTTGCAAGATTTTCTTAAGTTTCTTATCAACTCCAATCGACCTATTCGAATTAATTTCTTAACCCATTTTGTTAATTTAATTTAATCGAACCCTTAAGATTAATTAATTCATATAGAATTAATTTCTTAATCCACTTAGTCAATTAAATATTAATTAAACCTTTAGGATTAATTAATTCACTTTGTCAATTTGTCAAATACATAATTAGTTCTACCACTATCGGATTAACTATGGAACTACCGCTCAAAAATGACTTTACATCAAGCCACTTTATTTTCTTCTATCTCCCCAAATCAAAGATCTAGTGCTCGTCGGTTTATCAATTTACTGACAAATTAATTCACCGACTTCTTTATATCCGAGATTAGTACCACGCAACTTTCTTATTATACCAGACGTAAAGTTCACTGGCCAGATTTAGTATAATAAACCTTACGAGCTCATCTCAGGAGCACCATCAACTCGGCGAACCGGTACATGGATTCCTCTGACTAGCAACGGCATGTAAGAAGCTAAACACCGCATACCCAACCTATATAGGCCTCAATTGACCGCACTATTTGGAAAATCAAACCATACGATATCTAACTCTCACGCCCTTCCCAATCTCAGGATTGAGAGACTAAATACTAGGACCGAATTGACAACGCCGATCAGTACAAGTCAATACTATCCAAACTGGTTGTGCTCATTATGCCCTGGGGATATCCGTGTGATTTAAATTAGTCTAGATAAACTAATTTCCAAACCACACGATAACCTATACCAATAGTATGTTCAGACTATCTTAGTTACGAGTATATTTTATATATATCAATACTTTAACCAATAACGGTATCTACTGTGTCTTTTCACACCCAATTATCTAGTTCTATGATATAATGGAACAATTTAATATTGAAACAAAATGATATGTCATCTGTGGATATTAGTTTTTGATACAAGCCATAGCTTTTCTGCATTCAAAACTAACAATCTCCTCAGTGGCCCTTCCATTTCGGAGCACCTTTACTTCCAACTCTTGTACTTGCTCTCTTAAATCACTTTTTGAATCATCATGTCTCCTTTCATAAGCTTGGGATCCATTGATTGAAATTCCCACTTCTTCTCGAATCTTGTCGATAACCATAGCCATTGTAATTATCACTTCTAAGACCATTAAACCAATTATTTTCCCTTTGATTAGCCTCAAAACCATTGAACATATAACCACGTTGGCCCTAAATATCTTGCCTAAACAAGCCATTGAATTGTGTTGGTTATTCTTGACTATCCTCTCTAACTGTCATCTTACAAGAACCATAGAACCTTTGCTCATAAACTCTTGTTGCAGCTCTAATTTGATGACCCATTTCACTCACTTTGAACAAGTACCTAAAACACAAGAAAACAATTAGAAACAAACTAAAAACAAGCTAAAACAAGAAAAATAGGAAAAACTATTGCAACTTAAAAATAAACAAAAACTACTAAAAATGCGAAATGAACAAAACAACAATCAAACAACACAAAAATCATTTCAAAACTTAACCATCCTCGGTAACAGCTCTATTTTTTATGTGTTCGATTTGTCTTTGTTGTTTGTTTGAATGCATCAAAACAAAATTTATATTTAAACTCACCTACAACTATGCAACTATAGTATATAAAGTACCATTCCTACAAGATAGTTTGTAAGAAATGGTGATTGTGTGTGAGTGATCGATCCTTATGTTAGTTTTGAATACTGAAAAGCTTTGCTTTTATGAAAAATTATTTCCCAGATTTATCTATAGAAATTGTTTTAGATAATTATTTGCGTTTATGCATATAGTCCCTTTATATCATATGACTAGATGATGAGGTATTTTGTGGGACACAGTAGATCTCATCATTGGTTAAAGTTATGATATATAAATTAGTGTGGTGACTGAAACAGTTTGGACATACTGTCGGTTTAAGTCATTGTGTGATTCTGAAATCGGTTAGTTAATTGCATGTTAAAACCAGAAAAACCCTCAATTTAGAAATCTAAGTGGGAGCGGGTTGGTTTAATATCCCCATGGCCACCATTGCGGGTTCATATGTGATGTGGGTGGGCTTGCGCATTGACATTAGGGCCTTCCTCCATTTGGATATGTCCAGCCCCGAGATCGCTAGATTATTAATTTCTGAGTAAGATGACTAGAGTAAGATTAACCAGGAGAAATGCGACACCCTCTCCATCTGAGGCGCACTATCCTGAGGTAACAAACTCAGAAGTCATGTAATGACACACACTTAGTGTACGATCTGCAGTATTCCCCCCTCGAGGTTATGCTGATTATTTGTACGGCTGAAAGCACCAACTATTAGCTACATTGATCAATAGATCATTTGGTTAGATAGTGTAGTTAATGAACTTGGTTCTTCTCAAACGAATGTGGGTTAGCGTAAACGTTCACACTGCATGGCTTGCGAGAATCCCGGTGAATGATGTTAGTTTTGAATACAGAAAAGCTATGGCTTGTATCAAAAACTAATATCCACAGATGACATATCATTTTGTTTCAGTATAAATCTGTTCCTTTATATCATAGAACTAGATAACGGGGTGTCGACAAACACAGTAGATACCGTTATTGGTTAAAGTATTGATATATAAAAAGCATGCTCGTAACCGAGATAGTCTGAACATACTATCGGTATAGGTTATTGTGTGGTTTGGAAATTGGTTTATCTAGACTAGTTTAAATCACACAGATATGCCCGGGGCATATTGAGCACGACCAGTTTGGATAGAAATGACTTGTACTGATCGGCGTAGTCAATTCGGTCCTAGTATTCCGTCTCTCAATCCCGAGATTGGGACGGGCGTGAGGGTTGGGTGTCGTATGCTTTGATTTGCCAAAGAGTGAGGTCAATTGAGGCCAATACCTCGGTAAGTTGGGTATGCGGTGTTTAGCTTCTTGCGTGCCGTTGCTAGTCGGAGGAATCCACGTACCGGTTCGCCGGGTTGATGGTGCTCCCGAGATGAGCTCGTAAGGTTATTATACTAAACCTGGCCAGTGAACTTTATGTTCAGTATAATAAAAGGTCGAGTGGTACTAATCTCGGAAACTAAGAAGTCGGTGAATTAATTTGTCAGTAAATTGATAAATCGACGAGCACTAGATCTTTAATGTGGGGAGATAGAAGAAATAATAATGGCGCGATGTAAAGTCGTTTTCGAGCGGTAGTTCCATAATTGGTCCGTTAGTGGTACGACCGATTATGCGTTTGACTAATCGACAAGGTAAATTAATTAATCCGAAGGGTTTAATTAATATTTGATCGACGAAGTGAATTTAGAAATTAATTCTATTTTGAATTAATTAATTCTAAGGGTTCGATTAAATTAAATTAACAAAGTGGATTAAATAAATTAATTTAAAAGGGTCGATTGGAGTTGATTAGTCGGGAAGACTTAGCGGTCAACGAAAGTCAAATTTTAAGACCTAACTCGAGAGCCCATTAGGTCTCCTTAGAAGCTCCTATAAATACAACATATTGGGCAGCAAGAAAACCCTAAGAGATGAAACTTGGCAGCCAAGTTAGGCTAGAAAGAGAAAGTCTGGTCTAGAGAGAGAACGTGTCTTCCTCGTCAAGTTTTCTCTCGAAGTCGACCAAGATAACTTTCTTCTTCCAAAGGGAACTCAGCCCATGAATTAATTTAGCAGCCCAGTCCTTTTCTTCAACAAAAACAGTCACCGTTTTTTTTGCCCGAACAGTTTTTAAACTCAGCTGCTGATCGGAGTTTTAGAAGGAACAGCCCAGTGCTGATCGGTCTTCTTGTTCTTCCAGAAAAACCCAGCTGCTGGTCGGATTACTCCCTTAGATAGCTGCAGATCGGTTTTTCTTTTGAGCTGCTGGAATCGGGGTTTTCCTGGTTGTGAAGTCCGGCTACTGCCGTGACTGTGAAGTCCGGTTGCTGCTGCGGACTGGTGCCCAGAACCAACCAAGCTCCACGTTCGATCTTCCTAGAGGAGTGATCCGTGGGTTTAGTTGTCTAGATCGGGACTGGTTTAAGGTAGCTTCCGGCAGGAATTATCGCAGCGGAAAACTGGCAGCTTAGTGGAGTGAAGTCCGGCGGAAAGGGCAGCTTCAATTTTTCAAAGAAAAAAATCTGGGCAGCTTCAATTTGAGAAAGAAAATTCTGGGCAGCTTCAATTTTGTTAAAAAAAATTCTGGGCAGTTTATTTTTGAGAAAAAAATTCTGGGCAGCCTCAATTTGAGTTTCTTGAGAAGCAAGTTTCTTGGGTTTTCAGTCGAATTGCCGTGGGTAGCTCCGTAGACGATAGCCCACACTATCTCGGAGCGTGTATTGGAGAATTCTTCGGATTTCTTGTGGATTTCGCGCTAAAGAATTGGGTTTTCTTTTAGGCGAGGGACTTCGCTACAAAAGGTATAATCTTTAAGTTCCGCTTTAATTAAAGATTTAATTTTTTGTGTCCCGATTAATAAATTAAATAAGTATAAGCCTAGATCCGTTCATGGGTAAACTAATTTGAGCCTGAGCTTCGTCGAAAGCTTCCGATTCTGGAATGCATAGCATGAAAGTGAGGTTTTCGATTTAGCCCGGGCTTGTTCAGTTTTCCTTCAAATTGGTATCAGAGCGAGGTTTCGGTCTTATACTTGTTTGATTTATTACACGGCTTTATTTTGGCATTAGTATTTTTTGTCGAAATGTATAAACAGGTGGTTATTGATTTCCCGGCTATTATGGTAGAAATTTAATTTTCATTCATAAACCCCGGGACATGTCCGGGCTCGTTTTATTTTTGAATGGAAATTTCTGTAATAGTAATAACCACGAGCTGGAAGCCGTATAGGATTAGAAAAATCTTGTAGTAGGATTTGATCTAATCATGTCGTCTTTAAATTCCTAGAAAAACGCCTTTGTATATAGGAATTTTTGTACTATGACGAAGACGTTATTTTGGGTAACTTATATTCGAGGGTTTTGGTTTATTGTAATTTTGGGTGATTCCTAATTACGGAATAAACCGAGAAAACCCGGGCGAATCGAGAGGAATCCAAATAACGAGTGGGAGCGACACGACGGGAAGTGTCACCGAGGCGTCAAAGAATCAACGATAGAGAAGGCCATAATAGTCGGGAAATTTTATTTTATTTAATTTCCCGTATTTATGATTTTTTCGTTGATTGTGTGATTTTCGTTTTATTTTGCATGAACGAAATTCAAACCAAAAGTTTTTCAAAAAGGTAATGTGCAATTAACTAAGGTAGATTATTCGCATATTAAAACTCCAACGGTTTTATGGGTGCGAATATCCATAGTTAAGATATTGCATGTTAAAACGTAAAAATCCTCAAACTTAATTACATTCGCAAGTTTTGGTTTAATCGTAATTTTGGGTGATTCCTAATTACGTGGGATTTTGGTTTATCGTAATTTTGGGTGATTCCTAATTACGTAGAAAACCGAGAAAGCCCGGATTTTAGTTTTTCGTAATTTTTGGGTGATTCCTAATTACGTAGAAAACCGAAATGGAAAACCGAGAAAACTAAGGCGAATTTAAATTATTTTAAAAATCTAAGTGGGAGCGGGTTGGTTAATAGCCCCATGGCCTCCATTACGGGTTCATTGGCGATGTGGTTAAACGGCTTCCCTACGGATGAGTTTTCAATCACAGATATCGCTGGAATGAATTTCTAAAGGGATGACTATAGTGCGTTTAATTGGGAAAAGTTGCGACACCCTCGCTACCGAGGCGCATTAGTACCCTAAGTAACAAACTTAGAAGTCACGTAATGGCATACACTTAGTGTACTGTTTATAGTATCCCTCCTACGAGGTAACGCTATTTACGTGTACGGCTAAAATTATCGACTATTAATTTCATTGATCATAAGATCGTTGGTCAGATAATGAGATTAATGGACTTTGGTCCTTCTCGAACGAATGTGGGTTGGCGTAGACGTTCACCTACGTGACCTGCGTTAATCCCGGTGGGAGAGATGTCGGTAGAAGATTATATTTCTTTTCTGAGGATTTTTCAATATTTTCGAAAAGTATACTGAGACATGTTTTTTTTTCATTATTTTCAGTTGATATGTCGTTCAACCCGCTAGCTGTCATTTTTGAACCAAAACAAACTCACGAGTCCAAACTATATTGACTGGAAACGTAACCTAGACATTGTCCTTACCGCTGAGGGTTATAAGTACGTGCTTACTGAGGAGTGTCCCCTTAAGCAGGGCAGCCAAGCAGTCAGCTATGAGGAAACTCATGAATGCTAGAATAGCTGAGGGCACTTCAGTGAGGGATCACATGCTGGACATGATCAGTTGCATCAATGAGATCGAGGTACTGGGAGGTGATATTGATGGGGAGACCCAGGTCGATATCATTCTCCAGAGCTTGCCTCCCAGTTTTTGAGCAGTTTCGGTTGAACTATAATATGGGCAAGCTCTCATATTCACTTCCCGAGCTCATGAATACATTGGTGTCAGCCGAGGGCCTATTCGCTGAGAAGAAGCAAGCCTTTGCTACTGTTGGTCACTCAGGTTCCTCTGCTGGGCCCAAAGCCAGGAAGCAAGAGAGGAAGAGAGCCCAGAAAGCAGGAACTAATCATGGACCCAAGGCAGGCATTGCCAAGAAGCAAAAGCCGAAAGGCAAATGTTTTAAGTGTGGCAAAGCAGGACATCGGAAGAAGGATTGCCCAAAGCCTCGAGGTTAAAAGTAAATTTTCCCTAGTTACTGAGACGTGATTAGCGGCGATTCCCACGGATACTTGGTGTGTGGATTCGGGAGCCACTGATCACGTTTGTAATTCTTTGCAGGGGTTCCAAGTGACCCGGCTGCTTAGAGAGGGAAAGTTACAGGTCTACCTTGGGGATACTACCAGAGTTTCTGTGGCTGCAGTGGGAGTGATTAGTCTTTATTTTCCAGACTCTATTTTATATTTAAAGGATTGTCTTTATGTACCTAGTTTTCAAAAGAACTTGCTTTCGGTTTCGAAACTTGTTTTGGATGGTTATAAGTGTGTATTTTCTGACGGTTCGGTTTTTTATAAGAAAATGCCAGAAACTTATATGTTCCGGTACATTGGTTGACAATTTGTTTTTAATCAAGACTTACTCCCCAGTTATGCAAAACACAGAAACTAGTAACTCATCACCGAATCATAGTAAGAGAAATGAATCTTCCTCTTTGAATCAGACTTATCTTTGGCACCTGAGACTAGGTCATATCAACCTTAGTAGGATTCAAAGGTTGGTCAAGAGTGGGTCTTTGGACTTACTAGATATTGACAGCTATTCGACCTGTGAGTCCTGCTTGGAGGGTAAAATGACCAAGAGGCCTTTTAAGGCGAAGGGGTATAGGTCCAATGAGGGTTTAGAGTTGATTCATTCTGACATGTGTGGACCTATGTAAGTTCAGGCTAGAGGTGGTGAATACCTCTCTAGTGAATTTAGGACCTTTTTGTCAGAGGAGGGTATTCAGACCCAGTTGTCTGCACCTGGCACACCCCAGCAGAATGGTGTAGCAGAGAGGAAGAACAGGTCTCTTATGGAGATGGTTAGATCGATGATGAGTTACAGTGAGTGGTCTACCTCATTTTGGGGTTACGCCTTAGACACAGCATGTTTTATCCTCAACCTTGTGCCATCTAAGTCTGTGCCTACGACCCCAGTAGAGTTGTGGAGTGGGCGCAAGCCTAGTCTGAGACATCTCAGGATTTGGGGTTGTCCAGCACATGTGCTCAAGGCAGATGCAGGCAAGTTAGAGGCGAGATCTAAGGTTATGCTGTTTGTAGGCTACCCCAAAGGAACGAGAGGTGGTTTATTTTATAGTCTTCAGGATCAGAAGGTGGTGGTCAGCACCAATGCCAGATTTCTTGAGGAGGACTATATTTTAGATCACAAGTCAAGCAGCAAGGTAGTATTGGAAGAGCTTAGAAGTCAGTCCATTATTCCAGATGCACACGTACAGGAAGATACACCACAGGAGACTGCACACACTATCACAGATGATGCTCTTACACAGGCTGCGCCTCGTTGTAGTGGGAGGGTTGTGAGACAACCCGAGAGGTACATGGGTTTGGGTGAGTCTTCGGACTTTATCCCTGGTGCTCGTGAACTAGACCCAGTTAACTACAATGAGGTTCTTCAGGATAGAGATGCAAGCATCCAGATCTTGGAACATCCGTTTTGACGAGGTTATCCAGTCCTATGGATTCACTCGGTGTCCGGATGAGCAGTGTGTTTATAGCAGGCGTGATGGTGATATAGTGGTGTTCCTCGTACTTTACGTAGATGACATTCTTCTTATTGGCAACAGTAAGAAGGTGTTGTCAGACGTAAAGGCATGGCTGTTCAGGCAATTCGATATGAAGGATTTGGGAGAGGCTGGACATATCCTTGGGATTAAGATTATTCAAGATTGTAAGAGACGTTCTCTAACTCTCTCTCAGGCATCCTACATAGACACGATTCTGGCCCGTTTTAACATGCAGAACTCCAAGAAGGGTTCACTACCTTTCAGGCATGGAGTGCATTTGTCTAAGGAGCAGTGTCCTAAGACTGCTGAGGAGATAGATGCCATGAAGGCGGTACCCTATGCTTCTGCAGTGGGTAGCCTCATGTATGCTATGTTGTGCACGAGGCCTGATATTTGCTTTGCCGTTGGCATGGTTAGCAGATATCAGAGTAACCCTGGGAAGGCTCACTGGGAGGCAGTAAAATGCATTCTCAAGTACTTGCGCAGGACGAGAGATTGTGTCCTAGTTTATAGAGCGCAGGAGCTTGTACCATTGGGTTACACAGATTCGGACTTTCAAGGTGATTTGGACAGGAGTAAGTCTACCTCTGGGTTTGTGTTTACTCTAGGAGGTGGAGCCACAATATGGAAGAGTGTCAAGCAGAAATGCGTGGCGGACTCTACCATGGAGGCCGAGTACGTTGCCGCTTCAGAGGCAGCGAAAGAGGCTGTGTGGCTCAGGAACTTCCGGATGGACTCAGATATGGTTCCTGAGTTGCCTAGGTCTATCACAGTTTATTGTGATAACATAGTGCAGTTGCTAACTCGAGGGAACCACGAGCTCATAAGGCGAGTAAACACATAGAGCGCAAGTACCACCTGATACGAGAGATCGTAAAGAGGGGAGACGTGACCGTGGCCAAGATAGTATCAGATGACAACCATGCAGATCCTTTCACAAAGCCATTGACCCTAAAGGTCTTTGAGAGACATGTGGAGGGCATGGGAGTCAGATTCTTGAGGGAGCCATGTTAGTGAGCTTAAAGGTGTTCTGGAGATTTCATTATGACAGCAGTGTAATAGCGGGTTGGACAGTTTTTGTACTTCTTAGCATAGCTTTGAGTATTAGTGGGAGATTGTTAGTTTTGAATACAGAAAAGCTATGGCTTGTATCAAAAACTAATATCCACAGATGACATATCATTTTGTTTCAGTATAAATCTGTTCCTTTATATCATAGAACTAGATAACGGGGTGTCGACAAACACAGTAGATACCGTTATTGGTTAAAGTATTGATATATAAAAAGCATGCTCGTAACCGAGATAGTCTGAACATACTATCGGTATAGGTTATTGTGTGGTTTGGAAATTGGTTTATCTAGACTAGTTTAAATCACACAGATATGCCCGGGGCATATTGAGCACGACCAGTTTGGATAGAATTGACTTGTACTGATCGGCATAGTCAATTCGGTCCTAGTATTCCGTCTCTCAATCCCGAGATTGGGACGGGCGTGAGGGTTGGGTGTCATATGCTTTGATTTGCCAAAGAGTGAGGTCAATTGAGGCCAATACCTCGGTAAGTTGGGTATGCGGTGTTTAGCTTCTTGCGTGCCGTTGCTCGTCGGAGGAATCCACGTACCGGTTCGCCGGGTTGATGGTGCTCCCGAGATGAGCTCGTAAGGTTATTATACTAAACCTGGCCAGTGAACTTTATGTTCAGTATAATAAAAGGTCGAGTGGTACTAATCTCGGAAACTAAGAAGTCGGTGAATTAATTTGTCAGTAAATTGATAAATCGACGAGCACTAGATCTTTAATGTGGGGAGATAGAAGAAATAATAATGGCGCGATGTAAAGTCGTTTTCGAGCGGTAGTTCCATAATTGGTCCGTTAGTGGTACGACCGATTATGCGTTTGACTAATCGACAAGGTAAATTAATTAATCCGAAGGGTTTAATTAATATTTGATCGACGAAGTGAATTTAGAAATTAATTCTATTTTGAATTAATTAATTCTAAGGGTTCGATTAAATTAAATTAACAAAGTGGATTAAATAAATTAATTTAAAAGGGTCGATTGGAGTTGATTAGTCGGGAAGACTTAGCGGTCAACGAAAGTCAAATTTTAAGACCTAACTCGAGAGCCCATTAGGTCTCCTTAGAAGCTCCTATAAATACAACATATTGGGCAGCAAGAAAACCCTAAGAGATGAAACTTGGCAGCCAAGTTAGGCTAGAAAGAGAAAGTTTGGTCTAGAGAGAGAACGTGTCTTCCTCGTCAAGTTTTCTCTCGAAGTCGACCAAGATAACTTTCTTCTTCCAAAGGGAACTCAGCCCATGAATTAATTTAGCAGCCCAGTCCTTTTCTTCAACAAAAACAGTCACCGTTTTTTTTGCCCGAACAGTTTTTAAACTCAGCTGCTGATCGGAGTTTTAGAAGGAACAGCCCAGTGCTGATCGGTCTTCTTGTTCTTCCAGAAAAACCCAGCTGCTGGTCGGATTACTCCCTTAGATAGCTGCAGATCGGTTTTTCTTTTGAGCTGCTGGAATCGGGGTTTTCCTGGTTGTGAAGTCCGGCTACTGCCGTGACTGTGAAGTCCGGTTGCTGCTGCGGACTGGTGCCCAGAACCAACCAAGCTCCACGTTCGATCTTCCTAGAGGAGTGATCCGTGGGTTTAGTTGTCTAGATCGGGACTGGTTTAAGGTAGCTTCCGGCAGGAATTATCGCAGCGGAAAACTGGCAGCTTAGTGGAGTGAAGTCCGGCGGAAAGGGCAGCTTCAATTTTTCAAAGAAAAAAATCTGGGCAGCTTCAATTTGAGAAAGAAAATTCTGGGCAGCTTCAATTTTGTTAAAAAAAATTCTGGGCAGTTTATTTTTGAGAAAAAAATTCTGGGCAGCCTCAATTTGAGTTTCTTGAGAAGCAAGTTTCTTGGGTTTTCAGTCGAATTGCCGTGGGTAGCTCCGTAGACGATAGCCCACACTATCTCGGAGCGTGTATTGGAGAATTCTTCGGATTTCTTCTGGATTTCGCGCTAAAGAATTGGGTTTTCTTTTAGGCGAGGGACTTCGCTACAAAAGGTATAATCTTTAAGTTCCGCTTTAATTAAAGATTTAATTTTTTGTGTCCCGATTAATAAATTAAATAAGTATAAGCCTAGATCCGTTCATGGGTAAACTAATTTGAGCCTGAGCTTCGTCGAAAGCTTCCGATTCTGGAATGCATAGCACGAAAGTGAGGTTTTCGATTTAGCCCGGGCTTGTTCAGTTTTCCTTCAAATGAGATGTTGGTGGATTAAGATTATTATTTTGAGTGATGTCAATAATTGATAGAATTTCCTTGTTTTCGAAATTCTAGACTTAATAACTGAAATATTGTCTATTTATTTATTTTACAGTTTTATCGATATGGCATTCAAGCCCTTAGCTTCTATTTTGAAAGACAATAAATTAAATGGAACCAACTATGTTGACTGGAGTCATAATTTGGACATTGTCCTGACGGTTGAGCAGTATAAATTTGTGCTCACCGAAGTATGTCCAGATGTGCCTGGTGAGGACTCTCCTCAAGAGGATAGGGATGCCTATGCCCGGTGAAGAAAAATGGATGAGATGGCATGGTGCTATATTTTGGCCTCTGTGTCAAATGTGCTACAACATCAGCTTCATCTCATATTCTCTGCCTTCAACATGATGGCTCACCTGAGGGAGATGTTCACCCATCAAGGCAGGACTGCTAGGCAAGCAGACATGAGGAAGTTAATGAACACAAAGATAGTTGAAGGCGGATCGGTTAGAGATTATTTGTTATACATGATTAGTCACATCAATGAAATAGAGGTGTTGGGAGGAGAAATCGACCCAGAAAGTCAGATAGATATTATCCTCTAGAGTCTACCCTCTTGTTTTGAGCAGTTTTGGGTCAATTACAACATGAACCAAAGAGTTTATATTCTACTGGAGCTCTTAACTGATTTGGTGGCGACCGAAGGTATCTTCCACGAGAAGAAGCAAGCTTTGGTCACATTGAAGGCTTCAAGTTCTTCTTCTGAGCCTAAAGGCAAGAAGAATAAGAAGAAGAAGAATGCCAAGAAACTTGCTACGAAGCCTGAAATCGCAAAGAGGAGCAAGCCCAAAGGCAAGTGCTTCAGGTGCGGTAAAACAGGACACTAAAAAGCGGATTGTCCAAAGCCTAAAGGTATGATAGTTTCTGCCCTAATTACTGAGACATGTTTAGCGGTAACTCCCACAGATACTTGGTGTATGGATTCAGGGGCCACTGATCATGTTTGTAATTATTTGTAGGAGTTCCAAGTAACCCGGAAGCTTAGAGAAGGCGAGCTGGACATCTACATGGGCGAAACTACAAGAGTGTCAGTAGAAGTAGTGGGAGTGGTCACTTTAAATTTCAAAAGTTTTAGATTAGAGTTAGTTAATTGTCTTTATGTACCGAGTTTTAGAAAGAACCTTATTTCGGTTTCTAAACTCTTAAAGAACGGTTATAAGTTTATTTTTTTTGATGAGTCTGTATTTATTAGAAGAAATGGAAAACTTATTTGTTCTGGTTCATTGGTTGACAATTTGTTTGTGGTTAACTCTAACTCCCCTGTTGTGCAAAACATAGAAACAAATAGCTCTTTATCTAACATTAATAAGAGGAAGAAACCTTCCGAAATGAATCAAACCTATCTTTGGCATCTCAGGATAGGTCATATAAACCTTAGTAGGATTCAGAGGTTGGTCAATGATGGACCTTTAGGTTCATTAGAAATTGACAGTTATTCAACCTGCAAATCTTGCTTGGAGGGTAAAATGACCAAGAGACCTTTTAAGGCAAAAGGTTATAGAGCTAAGGAAGTATTAGAGTTGATTCATTCAACTTATGTGAACCAATGATGGTCCAAGCATGAGGTGGGTTTGAGTATTTCTTGACGTTCACAGATGACTACTCTAGGTACGGGTACATTTACCTAATGCGTCACAAGTCCGAGTGCTTTGGAAAGTTCAAAGAGTTTCGAGCAGATGTGGAGAAGCATCATGGTAAGAGTATCAAGACACTGCGATCAGATCGTGGTGGGGAATACCTGTCCCATGAATTCTGAGAATACCTCAGTGAGGTTAGAATTCAGTTTCAGTTGTCTACACCTGGCACGCCACAGTAGAATGGTGTAGCAGAAAGGAGGAATCAGACTCTCATGGAAATGGTTAGGTCGATAATGAGCTATAGTGATTTGCCAAGTTCATTATGGGGATATGCCTTAGAAATAGTGATGTATATTTTTATTCCTGTACCATCTAAAACCGTACCTTCAACCCCAGTAGAATTATGGAATGGGCGCAAGCCCAGTCTAAGACATCTCAGAATTTGGGGTTGTCCAGCACATGTGCTTAAGGCAGATACAGTTAAGTTAGATGCGAGAACTGAATTAATGTTGTTTGTAGGTTATCCCTGGGGAACGAAGGGTGGTCTATTTTATAGTCCTAAAGATCAGAAGGTGGTGGTTAGTACCAACGCTAGATTTTTGGAAAAGGACTATGTCTTAGATCACGAGCCCAAGAGTAAGATAATACTAGAAGAGCTTAGATGACAAACTACTAATCCTGATGCATCGGCACAAGTAGATACACCACACACTGCACATGAGATCACAGATGATGTGCATACACATGTAGTGCCTCGTCGTAGTGGGAGGGTTGTAAGACAGCCCGACAGGTTCATTGGCATGGGAGAGGCCTCAGACCTAGTCCCAGGCATGCCTGAGCCTGACCCGGTTAACTATAATGAAGCTCTCCGAGATAAAGATGTAGAATCTTGGCATAAGGCGACGATATCCGAGATGGGGTCAATGGACCACAATAAAGTCTGGGAACTTGTGGACCTGCCTAATGGGTTCAAGCCCATTGGATGCAAGTGGGTCTATAAACGTAAGAGATGACCTGACGGGAAGGTGGAAACCTTTAGAGCTAGGCTGGTGGCGACGGTGTATACACAGAAAGAAGGAATCGATTATGAGGAAACCTTCTCCCCGGTAGCTATGCTTAAGTCGGTTCGGATTCTCTTGGCCATAGCTGCTCATTTAGATTATGAGATTTGGCAGATGGATGTCAAAACAGCTTTCCTAAATGGAAGTCTTGAGGAACAATCTTTATGAAGCAACCAGAGGGATTCATTGAAAAAGGCCAAGAGCATAAGGTTTGCAGGCTTAAAAGGTCTATTTATGGATTTAAGCGGGCATCCAGATCTTGGAACATCCAGTTTGATGAGGTAATGAAGTCCTTCGGATTTACTCAGTGTCTGGATGAGCAATGCATGTTTTGCAGACGTGATGGAAACTCAATGGTGTTTCTTATGCTTTACGTAGATGATATTTTATTGATTAGCAACAACAAGAAAGCGTTATCAGACGTAAAGGCATGGCTGTCCAAGCAGTTTGATATGAAGGACTTAGGGGAAGCGGGACATATCCTTGGGATCAAGATAATTTGAGATCGTAGGAAACATTCATTAATGCTCTCACAAGCTTCGTATATAGATACGATTCTGGCCCGTTTTAATATGCAAAACTCCAAGAAAGGTTTTATACCTTTCAGGCATGGAGTGCATCTATCTAAAGAACAGTCTCCCAAGACTTTTGAGGAGATAGAGGTCATGAAGACAGTTCCTTATGCTTCGGTAGTAGGTATGCCATGTTGTGTACGAGGCCTGATATCTGTTATGCCGTTGGCATGGTAAGTAGATATCAGAGTAACCACAGGAAAGCTCATTAGGAGGCAGTAAAATGCATTCTCAAGTATTTGCACATAACGAGGGACCAAGTTCTGGTCTATCAGGCGCCTGAGCTGGTATCCGAGGTTACACAGATTCAGATTTCCAAGGCGACAGGGACAAGAGCAAGTCTACCTTAGGGTATGTGTTTACCCTAGGAGGTGGAGCCATAGTTTGGTGGAGTGTCAAGCAGAAATGCATGGCGGACTCTACCATGGAGGCTTAATACGTTGCAGCATCAGAGGTAGCGAAGGAAATAGTGTGGCTCAAGAACTTCCTAGTGGACTTAGATGTGATTCCTAGTTTGTAGAAGTCTATCATGGTATATTGTGATAACAGTGGTGCAGTAGCAAACTCGAAGGAACCACGAGCCCACAAGGCGAGTAAACATATACAGCGCAAGTACCACCTGATATAAGACATCGTAAAGAGGAAAGACGTGGTCGTGGCTAAGATAGCATCAGAGGATAACCTTGCAGATCTGTTCACGAAGACAGTGACTTCAAAAGCCTTTGAGGCTCACGTGGAGGGCATGGGGATCAAATACTTAGGAGAGCCATGACAGTTTTTCTATATATACAGCAACAGAGTGTATAGGAGTTGTATGTAGATGTATACTTAAAGCACAACTTAAGTATTAGTGGGAGATTGTTGGAGTTGAATACATAAGATATGCTTGTATTGTACATTTTCCCAGTAATATATCGATTTATGTTTTGGTTATATCTTTTCGAGCATGATAATACAAGCATAGCTTCAGTATTCAAACTAACAATCTCCCACTAATACTTAAGCTGTACTTTAAGTATAAAACTACATTTAATCTTTACATCTACAATACAACTAGAAAAACTATCATGGCTCTACTAAGTATCTGATTCTCATGCTCTCCATGTGAGTTTCAAAGACTTTTGCTGTCAATGTTTTTGTGAAAAGATCTGCAAGATTATCTTCTAATACTATCTTCACAACAACTATGTCTTCCGTCTTTACGATATTTCGTATTAGGTGGTACTTGCGCTATTTATACTTACTCGCCTTGTGGGCTCGTGGTTCCTTCGAGTTTGCTACTGCACCGTTGTTATCACAGTATACTGTGATTGACTTCTATAAACCAGGAATCACATCTAAGTCCACTAGGAAGTTCTTGAGCCATACTGCTTCTTTCGCTGCCTCTGATGCGGCAACGTATTCAGCTTCCATGGTAGAGTCTGCCACGCATTTCTGCTTGACACTCCGCTAAGCTATGACTCCACCTCCCAAAGTAAACACATACCCTGAGGTAGACTTGTTGGTGTATGTGCCCTAATAAGGGCTATTTATGTAAATAAACTTTGAGGGTTATTTATGTAAATAAGACATATGTCGTTTGATTGATTATTTATCTGATGAGTTAATTTCATGAATGTAATATTCTTGTGCATATTTAATTTAATGAAAACAATCCGCCAAAAGAAACACTCCATGGACTGATAGATCATGAGTAATTCTTTTCGAGTATACTCGTACGAGGATCTTTAGACCAGAAATCACTGCATGCTCTTAGGTGAATTGTGGTGTTCTTTGACATACGCCTAACGGGACTGTAACAGGTTGCCAAGTACGTGTATGATTGGGTACACTATGAGTCACGTTAAGATATGTAGGTGAAGTGATGGGACTACAAATCTCTCTTAAGTGAGAGATGATATCCGGGCCACTTGATAGTGAACTGAGAAGTGCAAGGCCATGCCTGAGAATTGATAATTGTTATCATTTGCTCGAATAGAATCAGTGTCACTAAGAGATCAAGTAAACATTTAGCTTAATAAGGATGATGGTTCCATGCCTTATGCTAAACGGGATATCGATTTAGAGGACCGTACATAGTATGCTTAGAAAGGTTGCGTTGAATTATCATTCGACCATCCATTCTAAATTGAGTAGTCATCATGTCTTGCTAGAGGCCACTGATGATTTATGGATTAATCTATGAGATTAATTTATCCATTGTCAATTTGGAATGGACCTACAGGATTGCACATAAGTGAGTTCGAAGATTCTTGACGGTACTAGGTATAATTGTTATACTTAGAAGAATAATATTAAATTAAATAGTTTAATTAAATATTAATTAATAGTTAATTAATTACTCAGGAAGAATTGAGATAGACTGACAAATCAAGGGACCTAGTTGCAATTGATGTTCTAGACCCATCAGTCTGATCCATGGGTAAATGGTTTGATCCATGGGTCAAGTAATCAGATTTCTTTTATAAAAGAGAATCCGTGAGAGAAAATTGGGAGACTGATTTTAAAACAAGAAAATAGTTTTTTGAAAAATTTTTCTGCTATTTTTCTCTCTCATAAAAAATCTCTCTCTTCCAAAACAAAATTTATTTACAGGAATTTATACTAGCACCGAAGAGCTCCAGTGCCTGATTGTGGAGAACACTTGCTCCAATGCCTGATTGTGGAGGACACTTCCGGGAAATGCCAGAGAAAGACAAAACGCAATCTTTCCAAAAGGATCCAGGTATGAGCGTAACCGATTACGCGTCGAGGGTAAGACCCCGGTTCTTATAGTTTAGGATAATCCGCCATGTTAATTTAGAATTAATATGCCTAAACACAATCCAATAGTGGTATCAGAGCCAGGTTTTAGTGTTAAAATTCAAATTGAATTTGGTTAAAAGAATTTTAATTAAATTGATTTTAATGAATTTTGGGAATTCGTGTGTTTTTTAGAAAACAATAAGAAATTTTTTTTTGGAAAAATAATTAAAAAATTTTATTTTTCTGGAAATTGATGAAGAACAGCCGAACTGGGTTGATGTCAATCGGCCAGAAAATTTTCCGACTGGCCGGATTCTCGCCGGAAATCACGAGCGCCAGATATGGCCGAATTTCATGGTTTTGCTTCAAAATTCTTTGTGGGTTTTGTTCCTTATTATCCCAGAAATTGTTTCCGCACAATTGGGGTTCGAAATCGGGTTTCAAAATGCGTTAAGTGTTTTGGGTTTTTGGTCTGATTTATTCGCCGGAAAAACAAGAATTTGGGGATGATTTTGATCGAAAAACGGGAGCGAGAAAAGGGGTTTTCTTTGGTTTTGGTTTTGATCGGAAACTAATCGCGGAATGGTTCCGATTAGTTTTGTTTGGCTTCGAAAAATTTTGGTCAATTTTGATGGATTTCTGGGCTTGCATTTTCGGTCAGAAAACCGGGGTTCACCGAAAAAAGAAATTTGGTTTTCGTTTCCAGAATTTTGCCAATGAATTGAGCATTGGACGCCACGGTTTTACCTAGCGAAAGAATCCCAGTGGATCTTGCGGCATTTCCATAAACAGAAATTGTGGTCGGAATCAGGAATGTCGCCGGGGAAGAAGACCGGAGGCTCGCGGCGGGCGGTTGAAGCCCTAGGGGCTGAAATTACCAAAATGCCCCCACCGAAGGCTCAAACCTTAAAAATGTCATCAGGTTTTAAAATTGTTTTAATTGCAAAATAGCCCAGAAGTTTTATTTGCTGAAAACCCTAAGCCCGGGAAAATTTTTTTTGATAAATTAGAGAACTGCCCCCAAAAGTTTCAGAAAATTAGTTTTCTAAGTTTTCTGAATTTTATTATTATTTTATTTAATAAGATATTATTTAAATAATCTTATTAGATAAAGATATGATTAGATTTAATTTAGAATTTTATCCTATATGTTTAGAATTTAAAATTGAATAATTATCTTAATTAGATTAGGATAATTAAAATTATTTAAATTTAAAATTTGAAATAATTATCTTATTAGATTAGGATAATTAATATAATTTTAAAATTGAATAATTATCTTAATTATATTTGGTTAATTAATATTATTTAAATTTTAAATTTGGAAGATTATCTCAATTAGATAATTAGATAAGATTAAGATAATTATAAAAGATAAATAAATAAATAATTAATTAGATTAATTAATTTGTTTAATTTTGAATTATTTATTTATTTATTTTATGATGTTTTTTTATATATATTTAAATTGTTTAAATTTTATATCTGAAACATCATAATTATGACAAGCATGTTCATGCATCATTTTGGCTAAATGAAAAATGAACAAAAGGGATTGATTAAAATTGATCATGACACGATCAATTTTAATTTTGTAATAGTTACACAATCCTTATATTTAATCGGTTTAAATTAAAACGGGCTTGTATGAGCATATGTATTTATGTGTTTTAAAGCATGAATTGAGCTTATTAAAGTTTTAAAAGTTGGGGCCTGCGAGCAATTTGAATTTGGGCCTGCGTGCCTATTAAAATGATTATGTAATAGTTAGGCCAGAGAGAAGTTTTCAAGAGGAGTCCATAGTGGAGCCCAGGAACGGGAGCCCAACACGGAAGGCCCGAACATGAAGTTTTATTATTTTAAAAGGCCCTGTAATAGACTAGAGCCCAATTCATTGCTTTTATTCATTTTATTTATTTGAAATGCAAATGAATGTTAAAACGAAAATGCATGTTAAGCCGATCAAACTAAAATCTCAAAAACCCGAGTTGATTTTGCTTCCATAATTGGGAGCCTGCCAGAGCGTCGAACGTCTGTGGACTTGGAGAGCCCAAGGGCCTCAGGTTTTCTTCATGCGGCGAGTTGTCACATAATAGGTGCCCAACTTTATCACTACCATTAATGAGTGGAAAAACTGTTTGGGTATTAGATGCTCAACTTTATCACTACCACTTATTATGGAAAAACTGTGTGGGTATCGATTGATGTGATACCTTGAGGGATGGTTTGACTTGGGAAAATTAATCCTAGCTTGACCCGATAAGTTGACTAGGGATTAATTTTGCAAAGATAGGATGGTGTCAAACATTTGGAATGTTCATTCTATCACCGAAAAGTTGCATGGTATGCAATTGGAAAGCGTTAAATTACATGGAATGTGATTTGAACGTTGCCTACCAAAAGAGCCCGATCCCTACGAAACTTGCCAAAGCAAGACTGGGATTAACTCTTTGTGGATTTTCGGCCCACAATCTAACACCATCACAAAATTGTTAGGGATTTCAATTTTGGCTATTGTGGAAATATTTTAAAAACTCATTCTAATATTTTGCATTTATTCATTGTAGAAATGGCATCATCTAGCACAAATGTTATGTCAAATTTTACTCTAAGAAGTATATTGGATAAAGATAAATTGGTTGGACTAAACTTCTTAGATTGGGAAAAAAACTTGAAAATAGTTCTCAAACAAGAAAGGAAGCTACATGTCTTGAGACCGCTTTACCTGAACCACCACAAAATGCTTCGGTGACTATTCAACGAGCCTGGGATAAGCTGAAAAGCGACTCCGATGATGTGACTTGCTTGATGCTCTCGTCGATGACAAGCGAGCTTCAAAAGCAGTTCATGAATTCGGAAGCCTTCCGGATTTATGAGTCACTGATGGAGATGTTCCGTGAAAAATCCCGAATGAAAGGTTCGTTACGATAAAAGCTTTGATTTCGTGCAAAATGGCGAAGGGTTCATCAGTCAGCACGCATTTGATCAAGATGAAAGGGTACATTGATACCCTAGAGCAATTGAATGCACCTCTTCCTAGGGAATTGGCCATTGATATCATCTTGGCATCATTGTCGGATGAATACAATGATTTTGTGGTGAACTATAATATGCACAACATGGATAGGAGCATTCCTGAGCTCCATGGCATGTTGAAGAACACTGAGCAGACCCTTCGGAAGGCAACACCAGTGTTGGTAGTAGAGAAAGGTAAAGGGAAGAGGAAGTTTAAAGGCAAGGCCAAAGTTGGGCAGAACAAGAAAGCTCGCAGTAAGACTGCTTCCCAACTACAAACTCCTCCAGCTAAGACAAGATCCAAAAAGGATGATACATGTATCTTCTGCAAACAGAAGGGTCATTGGAAGAGAGATTGCAAAAAGTTTCTCGAAAGCAATCCTCCAGCTTCAAGTATCTTTGTTATAGAAATTAATCTTTCTATGTCCACCTCATGGGTATTAGATATTGGTTGTGGGGCTCACATTTGTACTAATATGCAGGGACTCATAAATAGAAGGGTGACAAAGAAAGGTGAAGTAGATCTCCGAGTGGGCACGGGGCAAGAGTTGCTGGTGTTGAAGTTGGAGATTATACCTTATCTTTACCTTCTGGTTTAAATATCGAACTAGAAAATATCAGTTTCTGGTTTAGATAATAAAGGTTTTTGATTTATTATTGAGAATAATTCATTATCTTTATATCGAAATGATATTTTATACGGAGTTGCAAATATGTGTAACGGTCTGTATGTCTTAGATTTGACCCAAGAAAAACCAGTCTATAACATAGAAAAGAAAGCTAAATCAACTAAAAATGATTTAAGTCCAACATGCCTTTGGCATTGTCGATTAGGCCATGCAAATGAAAAACGAGTTCAAAAACTTCGCAAGGATGGAGTGCTTGGGTCGTTTGATTTTGAATCATATAATACCTGTGAACCCTGCTTGCAAGGCAAAATGACAAAGATTCCTTTCAATAAGAAAGGGGAAAGGACAAGTGAGCTATTGGCTCTAATACATATGGATGTATTTGGACCAATAAGCACACAAACCAGAGGTGGATTTGAATACTTCGTGACTTTTACTGATGACTATAGTAGATATGGTTATGTCTACTTAATGAGGTATAAAAGTGAAATTTTTGAAAGGTTCAAAGAGTTTAACAACGAAGTAGAAAATCAGTTGGATAGAAGGATTAAGGTTATTCGCTCTGATCGAGGAGGTGAATACCTAAGTGATGAGTTCGATGGCTATCTAAAACAGCGTGGAATTGTTTCACAATTGACTCCACCGGGAACACCTCAATGGAATGGTGTATCTAAAAGGAGGAATCGTACCCTATTAGATATGGTTCGATCAATGATGGGCCAAGCAACTCTCCCTACATCCTTTTGGGGTTATGTTCTCCTTTCTGCTGCGTACTTATTAAACCGTATTCTATCTAAGGCAGTAGATAAGACTCCAATGAGATATGGATGGGTCGGAAGCCCTATATATCCTATCTACGAGTTTGGGGTTGTCTTGGTCATGTAAAACATTTACAAAGTAATAAGCTTGAACCTAAAACTGACAAATGCCTATTTGTGGGATATCCTAAGGAAACCAAAGGATATCAATTCTACAACCCAACTGAGAACAAAGTGTTCGTTGCTCGAGGAGCTACTTTCTTAGAGAAAGAATTTCTGTACAAAAAAGACAGTGGAAGTAGAATAGAACTCGGAGAAGTTCCAGAACCACAAGAGAATGTAGAACGATCTACAGAACCTCAGATGGAAATTTACATGGAAACTCATGAAGATGAGCAACCTGAGTCAACAACACAAGAACCTAGAAGGTCTAGTAGATCTCGTCATGAACCCGAGTGATACGGATTTCTTGTGACTGACTATCAAGATTTGATCTTGGTGGACTCTGATGAGCCCACGACCTACAGATAGGTTTTAGAAAGCCCAGATTCAGATAAATGGCTACAAGCTATGGAATCTGAAATGCAATCCATGAGGGACAATAAAGTGTGAACTTTGATTGACCCTCCTGTTCAGGCAAAGATTGTAGATTGCAAGTGGATTTTCAAGTTAAAACCTGGCAGGATCTTCAAGGCACGACTAGTGGCTAAAGGTTTCAGACAGAAAAATGGTATAGACTATGATGAAACCTTCTCCCCTGTCGTGATGCTCAAGTCCATTCGGACTATGCTTGCCATAGCAGCATATTTTGACTATGAAGTATGGCATGAGGTATGGCAGATGGATGTTAAAACGGCGTTCCTGAATAGAAACCTACTCGAGGATGTTTATATGAAACAACCCAAGGGATACATAGATCAAAAGTATCCTAATCAAGTATGTAAGCTTCAGAGGTCCATCTATGGACTAAAGCAAGCATCTCGAAGTTGGAATCTTTGTTTTGATGAGGAAGTAAAAGGTTATGGATTCATCAAGAACGAAGATGAGCCTTGTGTTTACAAGAAGGTTAGTGGGAGCAAGATAGTTTTCCTTGTCCTATATGTGGATGACATCCTACTCATAGGAAATGACATTCCCATGATGAAAGACATCAAATAATGGTTGGGGAGTGTATTTTCTATGAAAGACTTAGGAGAAGCCGAGACGATACTAGGTATCAAGATCTATAGAGATAGGTTTAAAAGGCTTCTGGGACTAAGTGAAGAAGGGTACATAGACAAGATATTGAAAAGATTCAATATGTTTAACTCGAAAAATGGTAAGGTACCATTTAGACATAACCTTCTCTTGAAGAAGAACCAGGGTCCTTCAACAAGTGATGAGAGGGATACAATGAGTATAGTCCCATATGCTTCGGCAATAGGATCTATCATGTATGCCATGTTATGTACCCGTCCGGATGTTGCACATGCACTTAGCATGACTAGCAGATACCAACAAGATTCAGGAATGGATCATTGGACTGCAGTCAAAGCAATCCTAAAGTACTTACGAAGAACTAAAGGTTTAATGCTAGTGTATGAAGGACAAGAACAGCTTATTGTACAAGGTTATGCTGATGCTGCTTTCCAAACAGATCAAGATGACATGAAGTCATAATCAGGCTACGTGTTTAGTCTGAATGGCGGTGCGATAAGTTGGAAAAGCTCGAAGCAAGATACCACAGCCGACTCTACAACAGAATCTGAGTACATTGCTGCATCAGATGCTGCAAAGGAAGCTGTTTGGTTGAGGAAGTTCATGTTTGACATCGGAGTGATACCGAGTATGCAAGATCCGATAGAATTTTTTTGTGACAATAACGGGGCCATCGCACAAGCTAAGGAGCCTCGGTCACACCAAAAGCCAAACATATACTCAGAAGATATCACCTCATTCGAGAGATTGTCGATCGAGGAGATGTTAAAGTATGCAAAATAGGGTCAGACGACAATGTAGCAGATCCTCTCACAAAAGCTCTATCGTAGTCAAAGTTTAATCGACATGTAATAGAGCTTGGTCTTAAACAGTTTAGGACATAGCCCTTCAATGGGCAAGTGGGAGATTGTTGGTGTATGTGCCCTAATGAGGGCTATTTATGTAAATAAACTTTGAGGGTTATTTATGTAAATAAGACATATGTCGTTTGATTGATTATTTATCTGATGAGTTAATTTCATGAATGTAATATTCTTGTGCATATTTAATTTCATGAAAACAATCCGCCAAAAGAAACACTCCATGGACTGATAGATCATGAGTGATTCTTTTCGAGTATACTCGTACGAGGATCCTTAGACCAGAAATCACTGCATGGTCTTAGGTGAAGGAAAACTGAACAAGCCCGGGCTAAATCGAAAACCTCACTTTCGTGCAATGCATTCCAGAATCGGAAGCTTTCGACCAAGCTCAGGCTCAAATTAGTTTACCCATGAATGGATCTAGGCTTATACTTATTTAATTTATTAATCGGGACACAAAAGATTCGATCTTCAATTAAAGCGGAATTTAAAGATTATACCTTTTGAAGCGAAGTCCCTTGCTTAAAGAAAAACCAATTCTTTGTTGCGATTTCCACAAGAAATCCAATCGATTCTCCAAGAACACTTCGAATATTGCGTGGGCAATAATCTATCGAAGCTTACTCGCTTAATCCACGAAAACCCACCAGGAAATTCTTCTAATTGAACTCACAACAGCCCAAAAACTGATCACAAACTCTGTTGCCCAGATTTTCTTGCGCTGCAAGTCATCCCCCACCGGACTGATATAAACACCGGTCGGTCACTCTAGATTAGCAACCACCCAGCCGTGATCTAGACAACCACTACCACGGATCACCAATAGAGATCAACGTGGTAATGATCGAATCAACACGCAGGCAGGAAATAACCTTCAAGCACCGCGAATCAAGGACAGAAAACCCTCAGTCCAGCGGAAGATGCTGCTGCTGTCCGATGAGAAAACCCACTGCTGTCCGGCGGAAAAACTACCCGGGAGCCCGGCAAGATAACTAAGTGATAAAGAAGATATGATCTTTGGGCTGAGTTCAATCCTAGGAGTGAGAAATCTGGTTTGTTTTTGAGGAAAAATTCTTGAAGAAGAATTCTCTCTCTTAAACCTTCTCACTCAAGAAAGCAAGACAAATTGTCTTACTAGAATTTCCTTAGCTTTCTTTGGTCTCAAGTTATTCTATTTATAGTAGCTCGATTGGAGACCGAACGGGCTCTCGAGTTAGGCCTTAAAATTTGACTTTCGTTGACCGCTAAGTCTTCCCGACTAATCAACTCCAATCGACCCATTTAAATTAATTTATTTAATCCACTTTGTTAATTTAATTTAATCAAACCCTTAGAATTAATTAATTCAAAATCGAATTAATTTCTAAATTCACTTTGTCGATTAAATATTAATTAAACCTTTTGGATTAATTAATTTACCTTGTCGATTAGTCAAACGCATAATCGATCGTACCACTATCAGACCAATTATGGAACTACCGCTCGAAAACGACTTTACATCGTGCCATTATATTTTATTCTATCTCCCCACATTAAAGATCTAGTGCTCGTCGATTTATCAATTTACTGACAAATTAATTCACCGACTTCTTGGTTTTCGAGATTAGTACCACTCGTCCTTTTATTATACCGAACATAAAGTTTGTTAGTTTTGAATACAGAAAAGCTATGGCTTGTATCAAAAACTAATATCCACAGATGACATATCATTTTGTTTCAGTATAAATCTGTTCCTTTATATCATAGAACTAGATAACGGGGTGTCGACAAACACAGTAGATACCGTTATTGGTTAAAGTATTGATATATAAAAAGTACGCTCGTAACCGAGATAGTCTGAACATACTATCGGTATAGGTTATTGTGTGGTTTGGAAATTGGTTTATCTAGACTAGTTTAAATCACACAGATATGCCCGGGGCATATTGAGCACGACCAGTTTGGATAGAATTGACTTGTACTGATCGGCGTAGTCAATTCGGTCCTAGTATTCCGTCTCTCAATCCCGAGATTGGGGCGGGCGTGAGGGTTGGGTGTCGTATGCTTTGATTTGCCAAAGAGTGAGGTCAATTGAGGCCAATACCTCGGTAAGTTGGGTATGCGGTGTTTAGCTTCTTGCGTGCCGTTACTGGTCGGAGGAATCCACGTACCGGTTCGTCGGGTTGATGGTGCTCCCGAGATGAGCTCGTAATGTTGTTATACTAAACCTGGCCAGTGAACTTTATGTTCGGTATAATAAAAGGTCGAGTGGTACTAATCTCGGAAACCAAGAAGTCGGTGAATTAATTTGTCAGTAAATTGATAAATCGACGAGCACTAGATCTTTAATGTGGAGAGATAGAAGAAATAATAATGGCGCGATGTAAAGTCGTTTTCGAGCGGTAGTTCCATAATTGGTCCGTTAGTGGTACGACCGATTATGCGTTTGACTAATCGACAAGGTAAATTAATTAATTCGAAGGGTTTAATTAAATTTGATCGACGAAGTGAATTTAGAAATTAATTCTATTTTGAATTAATTAATTCTAAGGGTTCGATTAAATTAAATTAACAAAGTGGATTAAATGAATTAATTTAAAAGGGTCGATTGGAGTTGATTAGTCGGGAAGACTAAGCGGTCAACGAAAGTCAAATTTTAAGGCCTAACTCGAGAGCCCATCAGGTCTCCTTAGAAGCTCCTATAAATACAACATAATAGGCAAGAAAACCCTAAGAAAGAAACTTGGCAGCCAAGTTAGGCTAGATAGAGAAAGTTTGGTCTAGAGAGAAAACGGTGTCTTCATCGTCAAGTTTTCTCTCGAAGTCGATCAAGAAAGCTTTCTTCTTTGTCAAGGAACTCAGCCCATGAATTAATAAGAGCAGCCCATAGTTTATTATCAATTTTTCTGCCAGGTTAGAAGCTTAATCGGACCAGCCGCTGCTGTGTGTTTTTTTTTTTGCAGCGGCAGTTTGGACCGATCGCCAGGCGGGGTTTTCTTGCTGGATTGATCGAACCAGCCGCTGCTGGGTTTTTTGCAGCGGCAGTGTGGACCGATCGCCAGGCGGAGGTTTCTTGCAGGCTTGATCGGACCAGTCGCTGCTGGGTTTTTGCAGCGGCAGTGTGGACCGATCGCCGGACGTGGGTTTCTTGCTGCTGTCCAGATCTTCAAGTGCCGATTCTTCTGGTTGCTCGCTACACTGGTCCGCTGGCTTGGCTTGCTAGCTTTGAGCCCGTGTACAGATCGTGATCGAGTAATTGGAACTTTGGTTTCTTGTTTTTGATTTGGAAGAACAGCTGCTGAATTTTGGAAACTTACGCAGTTAACTGCTCCGGGCAGCTTCAATTAGAGAAGGGAAAATTTTGGGCAGCTTCATTTTTGTTAAAAAAAAAAATTCTGGGCAGCTCAATTTTCACAATAAAATTCTGGGCAGCTTAATTTTGAGTTTCTTGATAAGCAAGTTTCTTGGGTTTTCAGTCGTATTGCCGTGGGTAGCTCCGTAGACGATAGCCCACACTATCTCGGAGTTCGTATTGGAGAATTCTTCGGATTTCTTGTGGAAATCGCAGCTAAGAAAAGAGGGTTTTCTTTAAGCGAGGGACTTCGCAACAAAAGGTATAATCTTTAAGTTCCGCTTTAATTAAAGATTTAATTTTTTGTGTCCCGATTAATAAATTAAATAAGTATAAGCCTAGATCCGTTCATGGGTAAACTAATTTGAGCCTGAGCTTGGTCGAAAGCTTCCGATTCTGTAATGCATAGCACGAAAGTGAGGTTTTCGATTTAGCCCGGGCTTGTTCAGTTTTCCTTCAAATTGGTATCAGAGCGTTGGTTTCGGTCTTATACTTGTTTGATTTATTACACGGCTTTATTTTGGCATTATTATTTTTGTCGAAATGTATAAACAGATGGTTATTGGTTTCCCGGCTATTATGGTAGCAATTTAATTTTCATTCATAAACCCCGGGACATGTCCGGGCTCGTTTTATTTTTGAATGGAAATTTCTGTAATAGTAATAACCACGAGCTGGAAGCCGTGTAGGATTAGAAAAATCTTGTAGTAGGATTTGATCTAATCATGTCGTCTTTAAATTCCTAGAAAAACGCCTTTGTATATAGGAATTTTTGTACTATGACGAAGACGTTATTTTGAGTAACTTATATTCGCGGGTTTTTGGTTTATTGTAATTTTGGGTGATTCCTAATTACGGAATAAACCGAGAAAACCCGGGCGAATCGAGAGGAATCCAAATAACGAGTGGGAGCGACACGACGGGAAGTGTCACCGAGGCGTCAAAGAATCAACGATAGAGAAGGCCATAATAGTCGGGAAATTTTATTTTCTTTAATTTCCCGTATTTATGATTTTTTCGTTGATTGTGTGATTTTCGTTTTATTTTGCATGAACGAAATTCAAACCAAAAGTTTTTTCAAAAGGTAATGTGCAATTAACTAAGGTAGATTATTCGCATATTAAAACTCCAACGGTTTTATGGGTGCGAATATCCATAGTTAAGATATTGCATGTTAAAACGTAAAAATCCTCAAACTTAATTATATTCGCAAGTTTTGGTTTAATCGTAATTGTGGGTGATTCCTAATTACGTGGGGTTTTGGTTTATCGTAATTTTGGGTGATTCCTAATTACGTAGAAAACCGAGAAAACCCGGATTTTGGTTTATCGTAATTTTTGGGTGATTCCTAATTACGTAGAAAACCGAAATGGAAAACCGAGAAAACTAGGGCGAATTAAAATTATTTTAAAAATCTAAGTGGGAGCGGGTTGGTTAATAGCCCCATGGCCTCCATTACGGATTCATTGGTGATGTGGTTAAACGGCTTCCCCATCGGTTGAGTTTTCAATCACAGATATCGCTGGAATGAATTTCTAAAGGGATGACTATAGTGCGTTTAATTGGGAAAAGTTGCGACACCCTCGCCATCCGAGGCGCATTAGTACCCTAAGTAACAAACTTAGAAGTCACGTAATGGCATACACTTAGTGTACTGTTTAGAGTATCCCTCCCATCGAGGTAACGCTATTTACGTGTACGGCTAAAATTATCGACTATTAATTTCATTGATCATAAGATCGTTGGTCAGATAATGAGATTAATGGACTTCGGTCCTTCTCGAACGAATGTGGGTTGGCGTAGACGTTCACCCATCGTGACCTGTGTCAATCCCGGTGGGAGAGATGTCGGTAGAAGATTATATTTCTTTTCTGAGGATTTTTCAATATTTTCGAAAAGTATACTGAGACATGTTTTTTCATTATTTTCAGTTGATATGTCGTTCAACCCGCTAGCTGTCATTCTGAACCAAAACAAACTCACCGGTCCTAATTACATTGATTGGAAACGAAACCTGGACATTGTCCTAACCGCCGAGGGTTATAAGTACGTGCTCACTGAGGAGTGTCCCCCTAAGCCCAGTGAGGATGCCACACCTGAGCAGCGAGAGCCATATACGAGGTGGCAGAAAGCTGATGAGATGACCAGGTGCTACATCTTGGCTTCCATGTCAAGTGTACTGCAGCACCAGCATCAGTTGATGACCTCAGCCTACGATATGATGCTCAACCTCAGGGAGATGTTTGGACATCAGGGCAGGGCAGCCAAGCAGTCAGCTATGAGGAAACTCATGAATGCTAAGATGGCTGAGGGCACTTCAGTGAGAGATCACGTACTGGACATGATTGGTTGCATCAATGAGATCGAGGTATTGGGAGGTGAGATTGATGGGGAAACCCAGGTCGATATCATCCTTCAGAGCTTGCCTCCCAGTTTTGAGCAGTTTCGATTGAACTATAATATGGGGAATCTCTCATATTCACTTTCTGAGCTCATGACTGCATTGGTGTCTGCTGAGAGCCTCTTCGCAGAGAAGAAGCAAGCCTTGGCTATTGTTGGTCCCTCAGGTTCCTCTGCTGGGCCCAAAGCCAGGAAGCAAAAGAGGAAGAGAGGCCAGAAAGCAGGAGCCAGTCATGGACCCAAGGCAGGCATTGCCAAGAAGCAGAAGCCGAGAGGAAAATGCTTTAGATGTGGCAAAGCAGGACATTGGAAGAAGGACTGCCCAAAGCCTCGAGGTACGTGTAAATTTTCCCTAGTCACTGAGACGTGTTTAGCGGCGATTCCCACGGATACTTGGTGTGTGGATTCGGGAGCCACTGATCACGTTTGTAATTCTTTGCAGGGGTTCCAAGTGACCCGGCTGCTTAGAGAGGGAGAGTTGCAGGTCTACCTTGGGGATACTACCAGAGTTTCTGTGGCTGCAGTGGGAGTTATTAGTCTTTACTTTTCAGACTCTATTTTATATTTGAAGGATTGTCTTTATGTACCTAGTTTTCGAAAGAACTTGCTTTCAGTTTCGAAACTTGTTTTGGATGGTTATAAGTGTGTATTTTCTGACGGTTCGATTTTTATAAGAAAATGCCAGAAACTTATATGTTCCGGTACATTGGTTGACAATCTGTTTTTAATCAAGACTTACTCCCCAGTTATGCAAAACACAGAAACTAGTACCTCATCACCGAATCATAATAAGAGAAAGGAATCTTCCCCTTTGAATCAGACTTATCTTTGGCACCTGAGACTAGGTCATATCAACCTTAGTAGGATTCAAAGGTTGGTCAAGAGTGGGTCTTTGGACTTACTAGATATTGACAGCTATTCAACCTGTGAGTCCTGCTTGGAGGGTAAAATGACCAAAAGGCCTTTTAAGGCGAAGGGGTATAGGGCCAAAGAGGTTTTAGAGCTGATTCATTCTGACGTGTGTGGGCCTATGTCAGTTCAGGCTAGAGGTGGTTATGAGTATTTCGTGACTTTCACGGATGATTACTCTAGATATGGATACATATACCTGATGCGCCACAAGTCTGAATGCTTTGGCAAGTTCAGAGAATTCAAGACAGAGGTGGAGAACCATCTGGGTAAGAGTATCAAGTCACTGCGGTCTGATCGCGGTGGCGAATACCTCTCTAGTGAATTTAGGACCTATTTTTCAGAGGAGGGTATTCAGACCCAGTTGTCTGCACCTGGCACACCCCAGCAGAATGGTGTAGCAGAGAGGAAGAACAGGACTCTTATGGAGATGGTTAGATCGATGATGAGTTACAGTGAGTTGCCTACCTCGTTTTGGGGTTATGCCTTAGAGACAGCATGTTTTATCCTCAACCTTGTGCCATCTAAGTCTGTGCCTACGACCCCAGTAGAGTTGTGGGGTGGGCGTAAGCCTACTTTGAGACATCTCAGGATTTGGGGTTGTCCAGCACATGTGCTCGAGGCAGATGCAGGCAAGTTAGAGGCGAGATCTAAGGTTATGCTGTTTGTAGGCTACCCCAAAGGAACGAGAGGTGGTTTATATTATAGTCCTCAGGATCAGAAGGTGGTGGTCAGCACCAATGCCAGATTTCTTGAGGAGGACTATATTTTAGATCACAAGTCAAGCAGCAAGGTAGTATTGGAAGAGCTTAGAAGTCAGTCCATTATTCCAGATGCACACGTACAGGAAGATACACCACAGGAGACTGCACACACTATCACAGATGATGCTCTTACACAGGCTGCGCCTCGTTGTAGTGGGAGGGTTGTGAGACAGCCCGAGAGGTACATGGGTTTGGGTGAGTCTTCGGACTTTATCCCTGGTGCTCGTGAACTAGACCCAGTTAACTACAATGAGGTTCTTCAGGATAGAGATGCAAGCATCCAGATCTTGGAACATCCGTTTTGACGAGGTTATCCAGTCCTATGGATTCACTCGGTGTCCGGATGAGCAGTGTGTTTATAGCAGGCGTGATGGTGATATAGTGGTGTTCCTCGTACTTTACGTAGATGACATTCTTCTTATTGGCAACAGTAAGAAGGTGTTGTCAGACGTAAAGGCATGGCTGTCCAGGCAATTCGATATGAAGGATTTCGGAGAGGCTGGACATATCCTTGGGATCAAGATTATTCAAGATTGTAGGAGACGTTCTCTGACTCTCCCTCAGGCATCCTACATAGACACGATTCTGGCCCGTTTTAACATGCAGAACTCCAAGAAGGGTTCACTACCTTTCAAGCATGGGGTGCATTTGTCTAAGGAGCAGTGTCCTAAGACTGCTGAGGAGATAGATGCCATGAAGGCGGTACCCTATGCTTCTGCAATGGGTAGCCTCATGTATGCTATGTTGTGCACGAGGCCTGATATTTGCTTTGTCGTTGGCATGGTTAGCAGATATCAGAGTAACCCTAGGAAGGCTCACTGGGAGGCAGTAAAATGCATTCTCAAGTACTTGCGCAGGACGAGAGATTGTGTCCTAGTTTATAGAGCGTAGGAGCTTGTACCATTGGGTTACACAGATTCGGACTTTCAAGGTGATTTGGACAGGAGTAAGTCTACCTCTGGGTTTGTGTTTACTCTAGGAGGTGGAGCCACAATATGGAAGAGTGTCAAGCAGAAATGCGTGGCGGACTCTACCATAGAGGCCGAGTACGTTGCCGCTTCAGAGGCAGCGAAAGAGACTGTGTGGCTCAGGAACCTCCGAATGGACTCAGATGTGGTTCCTGAGTTGCCTAGGTCTATCACAGTTTATTGTGATAACAATAGTGCAGTTGCTAACTCGAGGGAACCACGAGCTCATAAGGTGAGTAAACACATAGAGCGCAAGTACCACCTGATACGAGAGATCGTAAAGAGGGGAGACGTGACCATGGCCAAGATAGTATCAGATGACAACCATGCAGATCCTTTCACAAAGCCATTGACCCTAAAGGTCTTTGAGAGACATGTGGAGGGCATGGGAGTCAGATTCTTGAGGGAGCCATGTTAGTGAGCTTAAAGGTGTTCTAGAGATTTCATTATGACAGCAGTGTAATAGCGGGTTGGACAGTTTTTGTACTTCTTAGCATAGCTTTGAGTATTAGTGGGAGATTGTTAGTTTTGAATACAGAAAAGCTATGGCTTGTATAAAAAATTAATATCCACAGATGACATATCATTTTGTTTCAGTATAAATCTGTTCCTTTATATCATAGAACTAGATAACGGGGTGTCGACAAACACAGTAGATACCGTTATTGGTTAAAGTATTGATATATAAAAAGTACGCTCGTAACCGAGATAGTCTGAACATACTATCGGTATAGGTTATTGTGTGGTTTGGAAATTGGTTTATCTAGACTAGTTTAAATCACACAGATATGCCCGGGGCATATTGAGCACGACCAGTTTGGATAGAATTGACTTGTACTGATCGGCGTAGTCAATTCGGTCCTAGTATTCCGTCTCTCAATCCCGAGATTGGGGCGGGCGTGAGGGTTGGGTGTCGTATGCTTTGATTTGCCAAAGAGTGAGGTCAATTGAGGCCAATACCTCGGTAAGTTGGGTATGCGGTGTTTAGCTTCTTGCGTGCCGTTACTGGTCGGAGGAATCCACGTACCGGTTCGCCGGGTTGATGGTGCTCCCGAGATGAGCTCGTAATGTTGTTATACTAAACCTGGCCAGTGAACTTTATGTTCGGTATAATAAAAGGTCGAGTGGTACTAATCTCGGAAACCAAGAAGTCGGTGAATTAATTTGTCAGTAAATTGATAAATCGACGAGCACTAGATCTTTAATGTGGGGAGATAGAAGAAATAATAATGTTTCGATGTAAAGTCGTTTTCGAGCGGTAGTTCCATAATTGGTCCGTTAGTGGTACGACCGATTATGCGTTTGACTAATCGACAAGGTAAATTAATTAATTCGAAGGGTTTAATTAAATTTGATCGACGAAGTGAATTTAGAAATTAATTCTATTTTGAATTAATTAATTCTAAGGGTTCGATTAAATTAAATTAACAAAGTGGATTAAATGAATTAATTTAAAAGGGTCGATTGGAGTTGATTAGTCGGGAAGACTAAGCGGTCAACGAAAGTCAAATTTTAAGGCCTAACTCGAGAGCCCATTAGGTCTCCTTAGAAGCTCTTATAAATACAACATAATAGGCAAGAAAACCCTAAGAAAGAAACTTGGCAGCCAAGTTAGGCTAGATAGAGAAAGTTTGGTCTAGAGAGAAAACGGTGTCTTCATCGTCAAGTTTTCTCTCGAAGTCGATCAAGAAAGCTTTCTTCTTTGTCAAGGAACTCAGCCCATGAATTAATAAGAGCAGCCCATAGTTTATTATCAATTTTTCTGCCAGGTTAGAAGCTTAATCGGACCAGCCGCTGCTGTGTGTTTTTTTTTTGCAGCGGCAGTTTGGACCGATCGCCAGGCGGGGTTTTCTTGCAGGATTGATCGGACCAGCCGCTGCTGGGTTTTTTGCAGCGGCAGTGTGGACCGATCGCCAGGCGGAGGTTTCTTGCAGGCTTGATCGGACCAGTCGCTGCTGGGTTTTTGCAGCGGCAGTGTGGACCGATCGCCGAACGTGGGTTTCTTGCTGCTGTCCAGATCTTCAAGTGCCGATTCTTCTGGTTGCTCGCTACACTGGTCCGCTGGCTTGGCTTGCTAGCTTTGAGCCCGTGTACAGATCGTGATCGAGTAATTGGAACTTTGGTTTCTTGTTTTTGATTTGGAAGAACAGCTGCTAAATTTTGGAAACTTACGCAGTTAACTGCTCCGGGCAGCTTCAATTAGAGAAGGGAAAATTTTGGGCAGCTTCATTTTTGTTAAAAAAAAAAAATTCTGGGCAGCTCAATTTTCACAATAAAATTCTGGGCAGCTTAATTTTGAGTTTCTTGATAAGCAAGTTTCTTGGGTTTTCAGTCGTATTGCCGTGGGTAGCTCCGTAGACGATAGCCCACACTATCTCGGAGTTCGTATTGGAGAATTCTTCGGATTTCTTGTGGAAATCGCAGCTAAGAAAAGAGGGTTTTCTTTAAGCGAGGGACTTCGCAACAAAAGGTATAATCTTTAAGTTCCGCTTTAATTAAAGATTTAATTTTTTGTGTCCCGATTAATAAATTAAATAAGTATAAGCCTAGATCCGTTCATGGGTAAACTAATTTGAGCCTGAGCTTGGTCGAAAGCTTCCGATTCTGGAATGCATAGCACGAAAGTGAGGTTTTCGATTTAGCTCGGGCTTGTTCAGTTTTCCTTCAAAGTTCACCGGCCGAGTTTAGTATAATAACCTTACGAGCTCATCTCGAGAGCACCATCAACCCTGCGAACCGGTACGTGGATTCCTCCGACTAGCAACGGCACGTAAGAAGCTAAACACCGCATACTGAACTTACCGAGGTATTGGCCTCAATTGACCTCACTCTTTGGCAAATCAAAGCACACGATATCCAACCTTCACGCCCGTGCCAATCTCGGGATTGAGAGACAGAATAATAGGACCAAATTGACTACGCCGATCAGTATAAGTCAATTCTAACCAATTTCCAAACCACACAATAACCTATACCGATAGTATGTTCAGACTATCTTGGTTACGCGCATACTTTTTATATATCAATACTTTGACCAATAACGGTATCTACTGTATCTGTCCACACCCTGTTATCTATTTCTATGATATAAAGGAACAAATTTATACAGAAACAAAATGATATGTCATTTGTGGATATTAGTTTTTGATACAAGCCATAGCTTTTCTGTATTCAAAACTAACAATCTCCCACTAATACTCAAAGCTATGCTAAAAAGTACAAAAACTGTCCAACCCGCTATTACACTGCTGTCATAATGAAATCTCCAGAACACCTTTAAGTTCACTCACATGGCTCTCTCAAGAATCTGACTCCCATGCCCTCCACATACCTCTCAAAGACCTTTGGGGTCAATGGCTTGGTGAAAGGATCTGCAAGGTTATCCTCTGAAGCTATTTTGGCCACGATCACGTCTCCTTTCTTTACGATCTCTCGTATCAGGTGGTACTTGCGCTCTATGTGTTTACTCGCCTTATGGGCTCGTGGTTCCCTCGAGTTAGCAACTGCACTATTGTTATCACAATAAACTGTAATAGACTTAGGCAACTCAGGAACCACATCTAAGTCCATCAGGAAGCTCCTGAGCCATACAGCCTCTTTCGCTGCCTCTGAAGCGGCAACGTACTCGGCCTCCATGGTAGAGTCCGCCACGCATTTCTGCTTGACACTCTTCCATACTATGGCTCCACCTCCTAGAGTAAACACAAACCCAGAGGTAGACTTACTCTTATCCAAATCTCCTTGAAAGTCCGAATCTGTGTAACCCAATGGTACAAGCTCCTGCGCTCTATAAACTAGGACATAATCTCTCGTCCTGCACAAGTACTTGAGAATGCATTTTACTGCCTCCCAGTGAGCCTTCCCAGGGTTACTCTGATATCTGCTAACCATGCCAACGACAAAGCAAATATCAGGCCTCGTGCACAACATAGCATACATGAGGCTACCCACTGCAGAAGCATAGGGTACCGCCTTCATGGCATCTATCTCCTCAGCAGTCTTAGGACACTGCTCCTTAGACAAATGCACTTCATGCCTGAAAGGTAGTGAACCCTTCTTGGAGTTCTGCATGTTAAAACAGGCCAGAATCGTGTCTATGTAGGATGCCTGAGAGAGAGTCAGAGAACGTCTCCTACGATCTCGAATAATCTTAATCCCAAGGATATGTCCAGCCTCTCCCAAATCCTTCATATCGAATTGCCTGGACAACCATGCCTTTACGTCTGACAACACCTTTTTACTGTTGCCAATAAGAAGAATGTCATCTGCATAAAGTACGAGGAACACCACCATATCACCATCACGCCTGCGATAAACACACTGCTCATCCGGAGACTGAGTGAATCCATAAGACTGGATAACCTCATCAAAATGAATGTTCCAAGATCTGGATGCTTGCTTAAGTCCATAAATAGACCTCCTAAGCCTGCATACCTTGTGCTATTGGCCTTTAACAATGAAGCCCTCTGGTTACTGCATAAAGATGGTCTCCTCAAGACTTCCATTAAGGAAAGCTGTCTTGACGTCCATCTGCCAAATCTCATAGTCCATATGAGCAACTATGGCCAAGAGAATCCGGATTGACTTAAGCATAGCTACCGGGGAAAAGGTCTCCTCAAAATCGATCCCTTCTTTCTGAGTATACCCCTTCGCCACAAGCCTAGCCTTGAAAGTCTCAACCCTCCCATCAGATCCTCTCTTTCGCTTGTAAACCCATTTGCACCCAATAGGCCTAAACCCATTAGGAAGGTCTACCAGCTCCCAGACTTGATTTGAGTCTATAGAACCCATCTCAACAATCATCGCTCTCTACCAAGAATCTGCATCTTTATCCTGGAGAACCTCATTGTAGTTAACTGGGTCCGGTTCATGAGCACCAGGGATAAAGTCCGAAGACTCACCCAAACCCATGTACCTCTCGGGTTGTCTCACAACCCTCCCACTATGACGAGGCGCAGCCTGTGCAAGAGCATCATCTGTAATAGTGTGTGCAGTCTCTTGTGGTGTGTCTTCCTATACGTGTGCATCTGGAATAGTGGACTGACTTCTAAGCTCTTCCAATACTACCTTGCTGCTTGACTTGTGATCTAAAATATAGTCCTTCTCAAGAAATCTGGCATTGGTGCTGACCACCACCTTCTGATCCTGAGGACTATAAAATAAACCACCTCTCGTTCCTTTGGGGTAGCCTATAAACAGCATAACCTTGGATCTCGCCTCTAACTTGCCTGCATCTGCCTCGAGCACATGTGTTGGACAACCCCAAATCCTGAGATGTCTCAGACTAGGCTTTCGCCCACTCCACAACTCTACTGGGGTCGTAGGCACAGACTTAGATGGCACAAGGTTGAGGATAAAACATGCTGTATCCAAGGCATAACCCCAAAACGAGGTAGGCAACTCACTGTAACTCATCATCGATCTAACCATCCCCGTAAGAGTCATGTTCCTCCTCTCTGCTACACCATTCTGCTGGGGTGTGCCGGGTGCAGACAACTGGGTCTGAATACCCTCCTCTGACAAATAGGTCCTAAATTCACTAGAGAGGTATTCGCCATCACGATCAGACTGCAGTGACTTGATACTCTTACCCAGATGGTTCTCCACCTCTGCCTTAAATTCTCTGAACTTGCCAAAGCATTCAGACTTGTGGCGCATCAGGTATATGTATCCATATCTAGAGTAATCATCCGTGAAAGTCACGAAATACTCATAACCACCTCTAGCCTGAACTGACATAGGCCCACACACGTCAGAATGAATCAGCTCTAAAACCTCCTTGGCCCTATACCCCTTCGCCTTAAAAGGCCTCTTGGTCATTTTACCCTCCAAGCAGGACTCACAGGTCGAATAGTTGTCAATATCTAGTAAGTCCAAAGACCCACTCTTGACCAACCTTTGAATCCTACTAAGGTTGATATGACCTAGTCTCAGGTGCCAAAGATAAGTCTGATTCAAAGGGGAAGACTCTTTTCTCTTATTATGATTCGGTGATGAGTTACTAGTTTCTGTGTTTTGCATAACTGGGGAGTAAGTCTTAATTAAAAACAAATTGTCAACCAATGTATCGGAACATATAAGTTTCTGGCCTTTTCTAATAAATATAGATCTATTAGAAAAAACACACTTATAACCATCCAAAACAAGTTTAGAAACTGAAAGCAAGTTTTTACAAAAACTAGGTACATAAAGACAATCTCTCAACAATAAAGTAGAGTCTGAAAAATAAAGACATAAAACTCCCACTGCAGCAACAGAAACTCTGGTAGTATCCCCAAGATAGACCTGCAACTCTCCCTCTCTAAGCAGCCGGGTCACTTGTGTTGGAGTAGAATACATAAGCTATGCTTGTATTGTACAGTTTCCCAGTTTAATATATCGATTTGTGTTTCAATTATATTTAGTTGTGCATTAATCGTCCATTTATATTATATAAGTAGATGATGAGGTGTCTGGTGTGACACAGTAGATCTCATCATTGGTTGAAAGACATAATATATAAATAAGGTTCATAACCGAGACAGCTTTGGACAAACTGTCGGTCTAGGTTATTATGTGATTTAGATAATTAGATTGTCTAAACTAATTGAATCATATAGATATGCCCGGGGCATATTGAACTTGACTCTTAGGAATGATTTGTCTTGTACTGATTTAATAGACAAATCGATCCTTGTATTCTATCTCTAAATCCCTAGACTCAAGTGGGCATGAGGATTAGACATAGTGTACTTTGATCTGCCAATGGGTGAGGTCAAATGTGGCCAATAGTCTCGGTGGGTTGGGTGCGCGTGTTTAGTTACTTGGTGTGCTGCTGCTTGTCGAAAGGAAACCATATTCCGGTGCGTCCGGGGTGATGGTGCTCCCGAGATGAGCTCGAAATGTTTATTATACTAAACCCGGCCGGGAGACTTATGTCTGGTATAGTAAAAAGGTCGAGTGGTACTAGTCTCGGAATTAAAGAAGTTGATGAATTAATTTATTAGTAAATTAATGAATTAACGAGCACTATATCTTTGATGTGGGGAGATTATGAATATAATTTAATTAAGTTGTTCCAGAAGCAATTCTGGTGTAGGTTGGTAGTGCCATAATTAATCCGTTAGTGGTACGATTAATTATGTACTGGGTTGTTGACAAAGGTAGATTTAATTAATTGAGAAATTAATTAATCCTTGTGTCAGTTGGTTGTGAATCATCCCAGGAACTGGTTTGGGATAAGTGAATCCCTGTGTTAGTTGGGAGTGATTCATCCCAAGAACTGGATTGGGATAAGTGAATCCCTGTGACAGTTGGGAGTGTATCAGTCTAGGAACAGGATTGAAGGAAATAGAATCTGTATCAGTCCAGAAACAGGATTGAAGGAAAACAGAAACCCAGTAGGAAGACCAATCCTATTCCAACTTGGAGTCTCTCTTGTAACTCTATAAATAGACAAGGGATCAGTCATTCAGATTAACACAATAACACAATTAATCCACAGGATTTCTAGAAGGAGAAAATTCTAGAGAGAGAAAACGTTTCTCTCTCCAAGTCAAATTTTCAAGAAAGGGTGCAATTGATTTTTGGGTTTCTAGTGGCTAAAATTTTGGCCTTTGTCTATACCAGCTGCGCGTAGCTTTCTCTCTCTGTGGGCGGTGCGTTTATAGTACGTGCCAGGTGCTGCGGGGCTAGAGTTTTCTAGCAGGTGGATTGTGGTGAGTAGCTGATCAATTGGCTTCTAGTTCGTTGCCCACACAACGTGAAGTCATAGTCTTGAGGCATACAAGAGAATCACCAAGTGCATGCTTCAAAGGTACTTTTCTAAGATTCCGCTTTAATAGAAATTTTTGTTGCGTGGTAAATCGAGCAAGTGCAAACCCAGATCCTACCAAAATCTTTCAATTGGTATCAAAGCCTGGTTTAGGGGGTTCTGTGCTTGTTCGATTTATTACATGGTTTTATTTGCAGGTGGTTTAGAATCCTGACTATTATGGTTACGTTTGTATGGGTTTTAATTAAACTCTGGGACTTGTCCGGATTTAATTTTATTATGAATGTTTGTAATAGTTTAACCACGTGCTGGAAGCCGTGTAGGATTAGATCAAATCTGTAGTAGGATTTTTTCTATGTAATTTTGATTATTTAATTTTCCTAGAATGCCTTGTAGTAGGAAAATTGTTTTTTTTGTAATCGAAGGCGTTATGGTGAGCAACTTGGATTCGTGGGTTTTGGGTTATCATGAATTTGAAGAAACCCAGGAAAACCCAGAACGAATTTCAAGAAGACCAAATAGCGTGGGAAAAAGTGAAGGAGGAGTTGGCGGCAGTAGGCGACACCGGCAACGTTTGCCGGTAGCAAAATTGCCGGCCGGCAGGCCAAAAAGGCAACAGCTGCTGCGCACTGCTGCTGGGCGCGCAGGGCCGCGCGCGCACGGCCCATGCGGGCGGTGCGCGCGCGGGCGCACAGACGCGCAAATACATGAGAATGCATTTTACTACCTCCAAATGAGCTTTCTCAGGGTTATTCTAATATCTGCTCACAATGCCAATAACATAACATATATCAGGCCTCTTACATAACATTTCATACATGAGACTTCCTACTGCAGAAGCATAAAGAACTGTCTTCATGGCTTCTATCTTCTCAACAGTCTTAGGAGACTGTTATTTAGATAGATGCACTCAATGTTTGAAAGGTATAAAACATTTCTTAGAGTTCTGCATGTGAAAACGAGCCAGAATCGTGTCTATGTATGAAGCTTGAGAGAGCGTTAACGAACATTTCCTATAATCTCGAATTATCTTGATCCCAAGGATATGCCCCGCTTCTCCTAAGCCTTTCATATCAAACTGTTTGGACAACCATACCTTTATGTCTGATAACACTTTCTTATTGTTGCCAATTAGTAAAATGTCATCTACGTAAAACACAAGAAACACCACTGAGTTTTCATCACGCCTGCGGTATACACATTGTTTATCCGGGCACTGAGTAAATCTGTAGGATTGGATCACCTCATCAAACCGGATGTTCCAAGATCTGGATGCCTGCTCAAGTCCCTAAATGGATCTCTTAAACCTGCAAACCTTATGCTCTTGGCCCTTTTCAACGAATCTCTCTGGTTGCTGCATGAAGATGGTTTCCTCAAGACTTCCGTTAAGGAAAACTGTCTTGACATCCATCTGTCATATCTCATAATCTAAATGAGCAGCTATAGCCAAAAGAATCCGGATCGACTTAAGCATGGCCACTGGGAAGAAGGTTTACTCACAATCGATTCCCTCTTTCTAAAAATACCTCTTTGCCACAAGTCTAGCTTTAAAGGTTTCAACCTTTCCGTCAGGTCATCTCTTGCATTTGTAAACCCACTTACATCCAATTGGTTTCAAACCATCAGGAAGGTCCACAAGCTCTCAGACTTGATTATGGTCCATCAATCCCGTCTCGGATATTATTGCTTTTCGCCAAGATTCTACATATTTATATCAAAGAGCCTCATTGTAGTTCACTGGATCTGGTTCAGGCGCACTTGGGATGAAGTCAGAGCTTTCTCCCACTCCTTTGAACTTATCGGGCTATCTCATAACCCTCTCACTATGACGAGACACCACCTATGTATTCGCATCATCTGTGATATCTTGTATAGTATGTGGTGTATCTACTTGTGCTAGTGCGTCAGGACTATCAGATTACTTTCTAAGTTCTTCTAGTAATATCTTGTTCTTGGGCTTGTGGTCTAGAATATAGTATTTCTCTAAAAATCTAGCGTTAGTGCTAACTACCACCTTCTGATCTTTAGGACTATAAAATAGACCACCTTTCGTACCGCTATGATATTCTACAAACAACATTACCTCTATTCTTGCATCTAACTTGGCCGCATCTGCCTTAAGCACATGTGCTGGACAACCCCAAATTCTGAGATGTGTTAGACTGGGCTTGCGCCTGTTCCACAACTCTGTAGGGGGTTGAAGACACAGTTTTAGATGGTACAAGATTTAGAATGTACATTGTAGTTTCTAAGGCATATCCCCAGAATGAACTCAAAAAATCACTATAGCTCATCATTAACCTAACCATTTCCATGAGAGTTCAGTTCCTTCTTTCTGCTACATCGTTCTACTGTTGTGTGCCAGGTGCAGACAACTGAGACTGAATTTTGACCTCACTGAGGTATTCTCGAAATTTGTGGGACAGGTACTCACCACCATGATCTGATCGCAGTGTCTTGATTCAGACTTGTGGTGCATTAGGTAAATGTATCTGTACCTTGAGTAATCATCTGTGAACATCAAAAAATACTCAAATCCACCTCGTTCTTGGACCAACATTGGTCCACACAAGTTAGAGTGAATCAACTCTAATACTTCTTTGGCTCTATAACCTTTTGCCTTAAAAGGTCTATTGGTCACTTTACCTTTCAAGCAAAATTCACAGGTTAAATAACTGTCAATCTCTAATGAACTTAATGGTCTATCATTGACCAACCTCTGAATCCTACTAAGGTTTATATGACCTAGCCTGAGATGCCAAAGATAGGTTTGATTCATTTTAGAAGGTTTTCCCTCTTATTACTATTAGATGATGCGCTATTTACTTTTATGTTTTGCACAACAGGGGAGTTTGATTTCACCACAAATAAATTGTTTACTAATGAACCAGAACAAACAAGTTTGCCATATTTTCTAACAACAACATAATTATCAGAAAAAATAAACTTGTAACAATTTATTAAGAGTTCAGAAACCGAAATAAGGTTTTTTCTAAAACTCGGTACATAAAGACAATTTGGTAAATCTAGTGTAGAATTTTCAAAAATTAAACTAACTCCTCCCACTGCTTTCATTGACACTCTTGTAGTGTTACCCAAGTAGATATTCAGCTCGCCTTCTCTAAACTTCCGGGTTACTTGGAACCCCTGCAAAGAATTACAAACATGGTCAGTGGTGTCTGAATCCACACACCAAGTATCTGTGAGAATCACCGCTAAATACGTCTCAGTAATTAAGGTAGAAACTATCGTACCTTTGAGCGAGCTTTGGACAATCCGATTTCCAATGTCCCGTCTGACCGCACTTGAAGCATTTACCTTTAGGCTTATTCTTCTTTGCAATATCTGGCTTTGCAACATGTTTCTTGGCATTATTCTTCTTCTTGTTCTTTCCTTTAGGCGTAGAAGAGGAGCTAGAACCCTTCACTTTGACCAAAGCTTGCTTATTATCATGGAAGATGCCTTTGGCTTACACCAATGCTGTTAAGAGCTCAAGAAAAGTATAGACTATTAAGTTCATATTATAGTTCACGTGAAACTGCTCGAAACAAGTGAAGGAAAACTGAACAAGCCCGGGCTAAATCGAAAACCTCACTTTCGTGCAATGCATTCCAGAATCGAAAGCTTTCGACCAAGCTCAGGCTCAAATTAGTTTACCCATGAACGGATCTAGGCTTATACTTATTTAATTTATTAATCGGGACACAAAAAATTAAATCTTTAATAAAAGCGGAATTTAAAGATTCTACCTTTTGTAGCGAAGTCCCTTACTTAAAGAAAAATCCAATCTTTAGCGCAATTTCCATAAGAAATCCAATCGATATCTCCGTAGAAACTTCGAATATTGCGTGGGCAATAATCTATCGAAGTCTACTTGCTTAGCCCACAAGGAAATCACTCAAATCGGACACAAAACAACCAAAATATGATCACTAATTTCACCTATTGCTTTAGCAAACTGCTGCCGCTGCTGTGATATAAAAACCCACCTGCAGTCCGCTAGAATCCAGCTTGTGTTCCGCCATGATCTAGACAAAGGAGGCTGATGGATCACCGACCAAACTGGAAGAGATCAACATCATCTCCCTCGAATCAAATGCACGGAACAGCTGGACTCCCACGCTGCATAAAATGACCCACAAAAGCACACAGCAGAACCGGGTAAAAACCCTCAAAAAACTGGGCAGCAATTTGATAAAAAAACCAAGCAATATTCTGGCGAAAAACTGGACCGAATTAATAATCCAATAAAAACTGTGATCTTTGGTTTTAATCCAATTTTGAGGAAGTAAAAAATCTGGTTTGTTTTTGAGAGAAAATTCTTGGAAAAAAAATTCTCTCTCTAAAACCTTTTCACTCAAGAAAGCAAGAATAAAATGTCTTGCAATACTTCCTTAGGTTTTCTTGGGCATCAAGTCTTCTATTTATAGGAGCTCGATAGGAGACCTAATGGGCTCTCGAGTTAGGCCTTAAAATTTGACTTTCGTTGACCGCTAAGTCTTTCCGACTAATCAACTCCAATCGACCCATTTAAATTAATTTAATTTAACCCACTTTGTTAATTTAATTTAATCGAACCCTTAGAATTGATTAATTCAAAATCGAATTAATTTCTAAATTCACTTTGTCGATAAAATATTAATTAAACCTTTCGGATTAATTAATTTACCTTGTTGATTAGTCAAATGCATAATCGGTCGTGCCACTATCGGACCAATTATGAAACTACCTCTCGAAAACGACTTTACATCGCGCCATTATATTTTATTCTCCCCACATTAAAGATCTAGTGCTCGTCGATTTATCAATTTACTGACAAATTAATTCACCGACTTCTTGGTTTCCGAAATTAGTACCACTCGTCCTTTTATTATACCGAACATAAAGTTCACCGGCCGGGTTTGGTATAATAACCTTACGAGCTCATCTCGGGAGCACCATCAACTCGACGAACCGGTACGTGGATTCCTCCGACTAGCAACGGCACGTTAGAAGCTAAACACCGCATACCCAACTTACCGAGGTATTGGCCTCAATTGACCCCACTCTTTGGCAAATCAAAGCACACGATATCCAACCCTCACGCCCGTCCCGATCTCGGGATTGAGACACAGAATACTAGGACCGAATTAACTACGCCGATCAGTATAAGTCAATTCTATCCAAACTGGTCGTGCTCAATATGCCCCGGGCATATCTGTGCTATTTAAACTAGTTTAGATAAACTAATTTTCAAACCACGCAATAACCTATACCGATAGTATGTTCAGACTATCTCGGTTACGAGCATACTTTTTATATATCAATACTTTAACCAATAACGGTATCTACTGTGTCTGTCCACACCCCGTTATCTAGTTCTATGATATAAAGGAACAAATTTATACTGAAACAAAATGATATGTCATCTGTGGATATTAGTTTTTGATACAAGCCATGGCTTTTCTGTATTCAAAACTAATAATCTCCCACTAATACTCAAAGCTATACTAAGAAGTACAAAAACTGTCCAACCCGCTATTACACTGCTGTCATAATGAAAACTCCAGAACACCTTTAAGCTCACTCACATGGCTCTCTCAAGAATCTGACTCCTATGCCCTCCACATGCCTCTCAAAGACCTTTGGGGTCAATGGCTTGGTGAAAGGATCTGCAAGGTTGTCCTCTGAAGCTATCTTGGCCACGATCACGTCTCCCCTCTTTACGATCTCTCGTATCAGGTGGTACTTGCGCTCTATGTGTTTACTCGCCTTATGGGCTCGTGGTTCCCTCGAGTTAGCAACTGCACCATTGTTATCACAATAAACTGTGATAGACTTAGGCAACTCAGGAATCACATCTAAGTCCATCAGGAAGCTCCTGAGCCATACAACCTCTTTCGCTGCCTCTGAAGCGGTAACGTACTCGGCCTCCATGGTAGGGTCCGCCACGCATTTCTGCTTGACACTCTTCCATACTATGGCTCCACCTCCTAGAGTAAACAGAAACCCAGAGGTAGACTTACTCTTATCCAAATCTCCTTGAAAGTCTGAATCCGTGTAACCCAATGGTATAAGCTCCTGCGCTCTATAAACTAAGACATAATCTCTCGTCCTGCGCAAGTACTTGAGAATGCATTTTACTGCCTCCCAGTGAGCCTTCCCAGGGTTACTCTGATATCTGCTAACCATGCCAACGGCAAAGCAAATATCAGGCCTCGTGCACAACATAGCATACATGAGGCTACACACTGCAGAAGCATAGGGTACCGCCTTCATGGCATCTATCTCCTTAGCAGTCTTAGGACACTGCTCCTTAGACAAATACACTCCATGCCTGAAAGGTAGTGAACCCTTCTTGGAGTTCTGCATGTTAAAATGGGCCAGAATCATGTCTATGTAGGATGCCTGGGAGAGAGTCAGAGAACGTCTCCTACGATCTCGAATAATCTTAATCCCAAGGATATGTCCAGCCTCTCCCAAATCCTTCATATCGAATTGCCTGGATAACCATGCCTTTACGTCTGACAACACCTTCTTACTGTTGCCAATAAGAAGAATGTCATCTACGTAAAGTACGAGGAACACCACCATATCACCATCACGCCTGCGATACCTTGTGCTCTTAGCCCTTTAGCAATGATGCCCTCTGGTTGCTGCATAAAGATGGTCTCCTCAAGACTTCCATTAAGGAAAGCTGTCTTGACGTCCATCTGCCAAATCTCATAGTCTATATGAGCAGCTATGGCTAAGAGAATCCAGATCGACTTAAGCATAGCTACCGGGGAAAAGGTCTCCTCATAATCGATCCCTTCTTTCTGAGTATACCCCTTCGCCACAAGCCTAGCCTTGAAGGTCTCAACCCTCCCGTCAGATCCTCTCTTTCGCTTGTAAACCCATTTACACCCAATAGGCCTAAACCCATCAGGAAGGTCTACCAGCTCCCAGACTTGATTTGAGTCCATAGAACCCATCTCAGCAATCATCGCTCTCTGCCAAGAATCTGCATCTTTATCCTGGAGAGCCTCATTGTAGTTAACTGGGTCTGGTTCATGAGTGCCTGGGATAAAGTCCGAAGGCTTACCCAAACCCATGTACCTATCGGCCTGTGCAGTCTCTTGTGGTGTGTCTTCCTGTACGTGTGCATCTGGAATAGTGGACTAACTTCTAAGCTCTTCCAATACTACCTTGCTGCTTGACTTGTGATTCAAAATATAGTCCTCCTCAAGAAATCTGGCATTGGTGCTGACCACCACCTTCTGATCCAGAGGACTATAAAATAAACCACCTCTCGTTCCTTTGGGGTAGCCTATAAACAGCATAACCTTGGGTCTCGCCTCTAACTTGCCTGCATTTGCCTCGAGCACATCTGCTGGACAACCCCAAATCCTGAGATGTCTCAGACTAGGCTTTCGCCCACTCCACAACTCTACTGGGTCGTAGGCACAGACATAGATGGCACAAGGTTGAGGATAAAACATGCTGTATCCAAGGCATAACCCTAAAACGAGATAGGTAACTCACTAGTTTCTGTGTTCTGCATTACTGGGGTGTATATTTTAAAAACCAATTGTCATGTAGAGTCTAAAAAATATAGACAAACTACTCCCACTGCAACAACAGAAACTCTGGTAGTATCCTCAAGGTAGACCTGCAACTCTCCCTCTCTAAACAGCCGGGTCACTTGGAACCCCTACAAAGAATTACAAACGTGATCAGTGGCTCCTGAATCTGCACGCTAAGTATCTGTGGGAATCGCCGCTAATCACGTCTCAGTAACTAGGGAAAATTTACATTTACCTCAAGGCTTTGGGCAGTCTTTCTTCCAATGTCCTGCTTTGCCATATCTGAAGCATTTTCCTTTCAGCTTGTGCTTCTTGGCAATACCCGCCTTGGGTCTATGATCAGCTCCTGCCTACTGTCCTCTCTTCCTTTTCTGCTTCCTGGCTTTGGGCCCAGCAGAGGAACCTGAGGGACCAACAGTTGCAAAGGCTTGCTTCTTCTCAGCGAATAGGCCCTCAGCTGACACCAATGCAGTCATGAGCTCGGAGAGTGAATATGAGAGATTCCCCATATTATAGTTCAATCGAAACTGCTCAAAACTGGGAGGCAAACTCTGAAGGATGATATCGACCTGGGTTTCCCCATCAATCTCACCTCCCAATACCTCGATCTCATTGATGAAACCAATCATGTCCAGTACGTGATCTCTCACTGAAGTGCCCTCAGCCATCTTAGCATTCATGAGTTTCCTCATAGCTGACTGCTTGGCTGCCCTGCCCTGATGTCCAAACATCTCCCTGAGGTTGAGCATCATATCGTAGGCTGAGGTCATCTGCTGATGCTGGTGCTGCAGAACACATGACATGGAAGCCAAGATGTAGCACCTGGTCATCTCATCAGCCTTCTGCCACCTCATATATGGCTCTCGCTGCTCAGGGGTGGCATCATCGCTGGACTTAGGGGGGCACTCCTCAGTAAGCACGTACTTGTAACCCTCAGCGGTAAGGACAATGTCCAGGTTACGTTTCCAATCAATGTAATTTAGACTGGTGAGTTTGTTTTGGTTCTGAATGACGGCTAGGGGGTTGAACGACATATCAACTGAAAATAAACAAACAAGTTTCAGTATACTTTTTTGAAAATATTGAAAAATCCTCAGAAAATAAATATAATCTTCTACCTACATCTCTCACATCGGGATTAACGCAGGTCACGATGGGTGAACGTCTATGCCAACCCACATTCGTTCGAGAAGAACCGAAGTTCATTAATTTCATTATCTGACCAACGATCTTATGATCAATGAAATTAATAGTCGATAATTTTAGCCGTACACGTAGATAGCGTAACCTCGATGGGAGGGATACTATAAACAGTACACTAAGTGTATGCCATTACGTGACTTCTAAGTTTGTTACTTAGGATACTAATGCGCCTCGGATGGCGAGGGTGTCACAACTTTCTCCAATTAAATGCACTATAGTCATCCCTTTAGAAATTCATTCCGGTGATATCTGTGATTGAAAACTCATCCGATAGGGAGGAAGGTCTAAGCCAGCATGCAAGTTTAACCACATCACCAATGAACCCGTAATGGAGGCCATGGGGCTATTAACCAACCCGCCCCACTTAGATTTTTAATTAATTTCTATTCGCCTGGGTTATCTCGGTTTTCTACGTAATTAGGAATCACCCAAAAATTACGATAAACCAAAACCCGGGTTTTCTCAGTTTTCTACGTAATTAGGAATCACCCAAAATTACGATTAAACCAAAACCCGCGAATTTAATTAAGTTTGAGGATTTTTACGTTTTAACATGCAATATCTTAACTATGGATATTTGCACCCATAAAACCGTTGGAGTTTTAATATGCGAATAATCTACCTTAGTTAATTGCACATTACCTTTTAAAAAAAATTGGTTTGGATTTCGTTCATGCAAAATTAAAACGAAAATCACACAATCAATGAAAAGACATAAATACTGGAAATTAAATAAAATAAAAATTTTCTGACTATTATAGCCTTCTCTATCGTTGATTCTTTGACGCCTCGGTGACACTTCCAGTCGTGTCGCTCCCACTCGTTATTTGGATTTCTCTCGATTCGTCTGGGTTTTCTAGGTTTACTACGTAATTAGGAATCACCCAAAATTACGATAAACCAAAACCCGCGAATATAAGTTACCCAAAATAACGTCTTCGTCATAGTACATAAATTCCTATATACAAAGGCGTTTTTCTAGGAATTTAAAGACGACATGATTAGATCAAATCCTACACGGCTTCCAGCTCGTGGTTATTACTATTACAGAAATTTCCATTCAAAAATAAAACAAGCCCGGACATGTCTCGGGGTTTATGAATGAAAATTAAATTTCTACCATAATAGCCGGGAAACCAATAACCACCTGTTTATGCATTTCGACAAAAATAATAATGCCAAAATGAAGCCGTGTAATAAATCAAACAAGTATAAGACCGAAACCAACGCTTTGATACCAATTTGAAGGAAAACTGAACAAGCCCGGGCTAAATCGAAAACCTCACTTTCGTGCAATGCATTCCAGAATCGGAAGCTTTCGACCAAGCTCAGGCTCAAATTAGTTTACCCATGAACGGATCTAGGCTTATACTTATTTAATTTATTAATCAGGACACAAAAAATTAAATCTTTAATAAAAGCGGAATTTAAAGATTCTACCTTTTGTAGCGAAGTCCCTTGCTTAAAGAAAAATCCAATCTTTAGCGTAATTTCCACAAGAAATCCAATCGATATCTCCGTAGAAACTTCGAATATTGCGTGGGCAATAATCTATCGAAGTCTACTTGCTTAGCCCACAAGGAAATCACTCAAATCGGACACAAAACCTCCAAAATCTGATCACTAATTTCACCTATTGCTTTAGCAAACTGCTGCCGCTGCTGTGATATAAAAACCCACCTGCAGTCCGCTAGAATCCAGCTTGTGTTCCGCCATGATCTAGACAAAGGAGGCTGATGGATCACCGACCAAACTGGAAGAGATCAACATCATCTCCCTCGAATCAAATGCACGGAACAGCTGGATTCCCACGCTGCATAAAATGACCCACAAAAGCACACAGCAGAACCGGGTAAAAACCCTCAAAAAACTGGGCAGCAATTTGATAGAAAAAACCAAGCAATATTCTGGCGAAAAACTGGGCAGAATTAATAATCCAATAAAAACTGTGATCTTTGGTTTTAATCCAATTTTGAGGAAGTGAAAAATCTGGTTTGTTTTTGAGAGAAAATTCTTGGAAAAAAATTCTCTCTCTAAAACCTTTTCACTCAAGAAAGCAAGAATAAAATGTCTTGCAAGACTTCCTTAGGTTTTCTTGGGCATCAAGTCTTCTATTTATAGGAGCTCGATAGGAGACCTAATGGGCTCTTGAGTTAGGCCTTAAAATTTGACTTTCGTTGACCGCTAAGTCTTCCCGACTAATCAACTCCAATCGACCCATTTAAATTAATTTAATTTAACCCACTTTGTTAATTTAATTTAATCGAACCCTTAGAATTAATTAATTCAAAATCGAATTAATTTCTAAATTCACTTTGTCGATTAAATATTAATTAAACCTTTCGGATTAATTAATTTACCTTGTCGATTAGTCAAATGCATAATCGGTCGTGCCACTATCGGACCAATTATGAAACTACCGCTCGAAAACGACTTTACATCGCGCCATTATATTTTATTCTATCTCCCCACATTAAAGATCTAGTGCTCGTCGATTTATCAATTTACTGACAAATTAATTCACCGACTTCTTGGTTTCCGAAATTAGTACCACTCGTCCTTTTATTATACCGAACATAAAGTTCATTGGCCGGGTTTAGTATAATAACCTTACGAGCTCATCTCGGGAGCACATCAACCCGTCGAACCGGTACGTGGATTCCTCCAACTAGCAACGGCACGTAAGAAGCTAAACACCGCATACCCAACTTACCGAGGTATTGGCCTCAATTGACCTCACTCTTTGGCAAATCAAAGCACAGGATATCCAACCCTCACGCCCGTCCCAATCTCAGGATTGAGAGACGGAATACTAGGACTGAATTGACTACGCCGATCAGTATAAGTCAATTCTATCCAAACTGGTCGTGCTCAATATGCCCCAGGCATATCTGTGTGATTTAAACTAGTTTAGATAAACTAATTTCCAAACCACATAATAACCTATACCGATAGTATGTTCAGACTATCTTGGTTACGAGCATACTTTTTATATATCAATACTTTAACCAATAACGGTATCTATTGTGTCTGTCCACACCCCATTATCTAGTTCTATGATATAAAGGAACAAATTTATACTGAAACAAAATGATATGTCATCTGTGGATATTAGTTTTTGATACAAGCCATAGCTTTTCTGTATTCAAAACTAACAACAAAAGGGTAAGCTCTGAAGGATAATAACGATATGACTTTCGAGATCAATTTCACCTCCCAATACCTCTATGTCATTGATGTTGTTGATCATGTGAAGCACATGATCTCTCACCGATGGGCCCTCATCCATTATGGTATTCATGATTTTCCTCATGGTTGCTTGCCTAGATATCCTGCCTTGATGAGCAAACATCTCTCTAAGATGTGCCATCACGTTAAAGGCAGAGATCATGGGATGAAGCTACTGTTGCAGAACATCTGACACAGAGGCCAGAACATCCGCCATCTCATCCGCTTTTCTCCACCTTGCATAGGCATCCCTATTTTCTTGAGGAGATTCATCATTAGGCACATCTTCACAAACTTCGGTGAGCACAAACTTATACTACTCAGCTGTCAGGACAATGTCCAAATTTTGACTCCAGTCAATATAATTCGGACCAGTAAGTTTGTTGTCTTTCAATATTGAAACTAAAGGATTGAATGCCATATCGAAGACTGTAAATTAAATAAATAGACAATGTTTCAGTTAATTAAGCCTATAATTTTGAAAAACACAAATTCTATAATTATTGACTTCCCTTAAACAATAATTAAATCCATTGATATCTCATTCACCGGGATTCTCGCAAGCCACGATAGTGTGGATGTTTACGCTAACCCACATTCATTTGAGAAGAACTAGGTTCATTAACTATATTATCTGACAAAACGATCTATTGATAAATGTAGCTGATAGTCAGTGCCTTTTAGCCGTACAAATAAGCAGCGTAACCTCGATTGGAGAAATACTACAAATAGTACACTAAATGTATGCCATTACGTGACTTCTGAGCTTGTTACCTCAGGATAGTGTACCTCAGATGGAGAGGGTATCGCCTTTCTCTTAGTTCAACTTACTCTAGTCATCTTACTTAGAAATTCATAAGCTAGCGATCTTATGGTTGGATTCATCCGATATGGTGGAAGGCCCTAATGCCAACACGCAAGTCCACCCACATCACATATGAATTCGTTATGGAGGCTGTGAAAATATTAACTAACCCGTTCCAACTTAGATTCCTAAAATGAGGGTTTTTCTGATTTTACCATGCAATTATCTAATCCTAAGTTATATGCAAACATAAAACCAGCATGCTGTAAAATTATGCATCTAAAATACAACACACAAATTAAAGCATAAAAATTAAAACTATAAATACGGGAAATAAATAAGTAAAATAAATTTTCTGACTATTATGGTTTTAATCACTTCCATATTCTGCCTTCATCTCGTGTCCCGTCACGTTTCTTGATGGATTGAGTTTTGAAAAACAAATTTAAAAAAAATGAACACCGGAGAAAAAAATGGGCTGCACGTACAAAAGTGTCGCGCCCACGCAGCACTTACAAAGTGCACCGCGTGCAGCTGCTGCCGCGTACTGCGAAGCTGTTGCTGCGCTGCGCGATGATGGTGCGCGCGACTCACTGGCACCGCTGCCCCCATTCCGATATCTGTTTCACTTATTCTACGTTACTTGGTCTTTTTGTAATTTGTTATGGGTTTTCTTGGTTTTCTACGAATTAACAATAAACCAAAAAACCCACGAATTCAAGTCGCCCACCATAACGCCTTCAATTACAAAATAAATTTTCCTACTACAAGGCATCTAGGAAAATAAAATTGAAATTACATAGAAAAAGTCCTACTACAGATTTGATCTAATCCTACATGGCTTCAAGCACGTGATTTTACTACTACAAGCATTCAGAAAAACCAAACCCGGACATGTCCCGGGGTTTAATTAAAACATACAAACGCAACCATAATAGTTGAGATTTCTTAACCTCTTGCAAATAAAACCATGTAACAAATTGAACAAGCACAAAGCCAAAACTGGGTTCTGATACCAATTGTAAGATTATCTACCCAGGCCCAGTAAAAAATTCACTTTCGTGCTATGCATTTCAGAATCGAAATTCTTGACCATGCCTTAGACTCTAGAACAATCGTTATTCCAATCCTTGCTTGAAATAACATTACACAGGATCTTGGTTTGCAGTTATTCAATTTATCACGCAACAAATAATTTCTAATTAAAGCGGAAGTTTAGAAATACCTTTTGAAGCTTAAACTCAGGTGATTCTCTTGTATGACTCAAGACTTTGATCGTACGTTGTGTGGGCAACGATCTAACGAACAATTGATCAGCAAAACACCATAACTCAACTCGTCGAAAAATTCCAGCACCACCGCCGCTCCCGCGTTGTCTTCACACGCCACCGCCCGATCTCCCACGCGCTGCCGGCAGAAAGAAAATGATCACCGGAGCTTCGTATCGAGAATTGGACCACCAAACAAGGAAGGAGAAATCCGATTTTTTGAGCTTAATTTTAATTCTCTCTATAGGATTTTATCTCTCTAATTTTCTTATCTTGAAAACTTATGAATTGTGTGGAGAATTGCCAATCTCTTGTCTATTTATAAAGTTACAAGAGAGACCCCAAGGTGGTTTAGGATTGGCATTCCTAATGGGTTTAGGTAATTAATTAGTTTCCAAATCCAATTAGGTAACTAATCTAATGGGATAATCCAAATCCAATTAGATTTTCTAATCTCTAGGATTTCCTAATTCTAATTGAAATTTAAAACTTAATTAATCAATTAAATAATTATCACATTGTTAATTACTTAATTAACCCATATGAATAATTAATTAAATAATTAATTCTACTTTATCAATTAACCCAATACATAATTAATCATACCACTAACGGATTAATTCTGGCACTACCATCCTATACCAGAACTGCTTACAGAACAACTAAATTAGTTATTCTTTAATCTCCCCACATCAAAGATATTGTGCTTGTTAATTTATTAATTTACTGATAAATTAATTAATTAACTTGTTACAATCCTAGATTAGTACCACTTGACCTTTTTACTATAGCGGACATAAGTCCACCAGCCGAATTTAGTATAATAAATATAACGAGCTCATCTCGGGAGCACCATCACCCCGGACGGTCTGGTACATGGTTTCCTTTTGAAAAACAGCAGTACACCAAGCAAATAAACACGCGCACCCAACCTACCAAGACTATTGGCCACAAATGACCTCGCTCTTTGGCTAATCAAAGTATACATTGTCCAATCCCCATGTCCGCTCAAGTCTAGGGATTAAGAGATAGAATACAAGGAATGAATAGTCTATTAAATCAGTATAAGACTATTTATCCTTAATGGCCAAGTTCAATATGCCCCGGCCATATATATATATATATATATATATATATATATACGATTCAATTAGTCTAGACAAACTAATTTCTGAATCACATAATAACCTAAGCCGACAGTGTGTCCAAAACTGTCTCGGTTACGAACCTCATTTATATATTATGTCTTTTAACCAATTATGAGATCTACTGTGTCACTCCTGACACCTCATCATCTGATTACATAATATAAATGGACAACATATGCACAACATATAAACCAAAACATTTAATTGATATATTAACTGAGAAATAGTATAATATAGGCATAGCTTAAGTCTTCAAACTAACACAAGAGTGCCTAACCAAGCTGAAGGAATGAAATACAAAGCAGCTCCGACAAGTGCAAATGCACTGATTCTATCTCGGATAGCCAGATCTGGGATCAAACCACCATGAACCGCTTAGAACCACATGGTTCCAAGCTACCACAAGCACAAGCAGAGCAGTCGGCTCTCAAAATAGAATAGACAAAGCAAAAACTACCAACATGATTTGTCCAAACACAATTTATACTATTACAATATGCTAGGGATACAATTGTCTTGAACAGCAGGGGTACAACAATCTTTTTAGCACATAGAGAAAATAGAACAAGCCCGGGCTAAATCGAAAATCTCACTTTCGTGCTATGCATTCCAGAATCGGAGACATTCGACTTAGCTCAGGCTCAAATTCATTTCCCCTGAATGGATCTAGGCTTATACTAGTTCAATTTATTAAAATGACGCTCAAAGATTAAATCTTTAACTAAAGCGGAAGGATTAAATATTATACCTTTGAAACAAGTCCCAAGCAATATAGAAAACCAAATATCTGGGAAAGCAAAATCCACTCATAATCCGAAGAATAACTCCAAAACAACTCCGAACTAGTGTGGGCTACTGTCTACAGAGTGGCCCAAGGTAAAACAAAGAAATCCTAAGAAACCCAATTCAAGAATCTCACAAATATGAAAAATAGATCTAGCCCAGGAACTGATTATAATCCAAAAACCCACATCAGGAATTGACCTTTGCTCGTAGATCTAGACTTTGGCGAACCCGAAAGAACGAGTCAAATGATCAACACAACAAAGGGATAAAAAACAACTAAGATTGCCACCCAAAAAATGAAAACTGGCATTCCAAAAATCACCGGATTTAGGCGCCAGAAAATCTGGACAGCAGCGAAATCGCCGGACTAACATGGACGACGATCAGAATAAATGCCCACTTGGGTTTTCTAGGATCCGGGCTTGAAAATTCTCGAAGAAGAAAGCTCCAAATTCAACTTCGAAAGAGAAGCTTTAATAAAGAAGGAGAAGTTCTCTTTCTAGACTTAACTTTCTCTCACTAGGCTAAAAGCCACCAAGGTTTCTAATATCTTGTAAGTTGCCTAACATGGACTATTTATAGCATTCTTCTAAGGAGACCTAGTGGGCTTTTGAGTTGGGCCTTAATGTTTGACTTTCATTGACCCTTTAGTCTTCCATAGACTAGTCAACTCCAATCAAGCATTTTTAATTAATTTCTTAACCCACTTCGTTAATTTAATTTAATCGAACCCTTAGGATTAATTAATTCAATATGAATTAATTTCTTAATCCACTTAGTCAATTAAATATTAATTAAACCTTTAGAATTAATTATTTCACTTTGTCGATTAGTCAAACGCATAGTTAGTTGTACCACTAACGGACAAATCATGGAACTACTGCTAAAAAATGACTGAATTTCGCGCTCATTTTATTATTCTTTTATCTCCCCACATCAAAGATCTAGTGCTCGTCGATTCATAAATTTAATGACAAATTAATTTACTGACATCTTGGTATCCGATATTAGTACCACTAGATTTTCTTATTATACCGGACATAAAGTCCACCGGCCGGGTTTAGTATAATAAACCTTACGAGCTCATCTCGGGAGCACCATCAACCCGGAAAACTGGTACAACGATTCCTCTGACTAGCAATGGCACACAAGAAGCTAAACAGTGCATACCTAAGTTATCGAGATTTAGGCCTCAATTTACCGCACCCTTTGGCGAATCAAAACATACAATATCTAACTCTCATGCCCGTCCCAATCTCGAGATTAAGAGATTAGAATACTAGGATTGAATTAACTACACCAATCAGTACAAGTTAATTCAATCCAAACTGGTCGTGCTCAATATGCCTTGGGCATATCCGTATGATTTAATTAGTCTAGATAAACTAATTTCCAAGTCACTCGATAACCTATACCGATAGTATGTTCAGACTATCTCAGTTATAAGCATTCTTTTCATATATCAATACTTTAACCAATAACGAGATCTACTGTCATTTTCTACACCTCGTTATCTAGTTCTATGATATAATGGAATAAATTTAATAATGAAACAAAATGATATGTCAACTGGGTATTAGTTTTTGATACAAACAAGTAGCTTTCTAGTATTCAAAACTAACAATCTCCCCATCTGAATTGCTCAACGTACTTCCAATAATGACCATTTTGCCCAATTACATCGATTCAGCACTTTATGACCTCATTAGTGAGGAAATTTGACATTACCAAACCTTATCCTGCATTTCCAACAAAGTTCATTATAAGCTTGGAAAGTATACCAGAGTAATCAAAACTCCATCTAAATGTATTGAACTTCTATTGAAAATGCTATGAAAATTGATGTAACTTAGGGTTACATCACTCCCCCCAACTAAATTCTTGTTTGTCCACGAGCAAGGTCATTAAGAACCAAAGGAAATTTATCATAGCCAATCATAATTCTGACTCCAGGTTTTTAAGGTTTCTAAACATCTGAGTTGAAAACAGAGCAAGCAGTATATAACCATGCAGCAGTTCATTCAGCACATGAGAATTCAGATAAGAGTGAACCAATTGAGTGAAACATCTCCTAACCCAAGTATCTTCACTAGCTAGCCCAAGAGATTTCCCCTCTTTTTTTAGGTTCTGTATATATTTTGAGATAACTCTCAAAGTTGTGCTGAATTGATGCAGCCATAGGTTTGAGACAGAATCACACCCCCACACTAACCCTCAACATAAGGCATTGATCTATGGGTTTTTGGACAAAGGTGATGGTTTAGGTTAAATGAAAGTCAAGGCTTGAATGCTGAAGCTACTTCCTTTAGTACTTGACCTGATTCCAGTTACTATTCGTTTGCTGACTTTGGATCTTAGTATTGACCAAGGGTACATGGCTTAGGTATCCCTCACTTCATCAGAAGGCAGTTATTATTATTATTATTATTATTTTTTATTTGAAGGTTCAGGGCTTGAAGATCCCTCACTTCTTCTTCTTTAATAATTACATTCCGAATATGCTTACTACCTTTAATCTATCAAGATCCAATACTTCATCATTTCATTCTACAAGGACCAAAATTAAGCACTTTAGGGAAAATTACACAGAGGAGTCATTACACCCAAAGAAGACAATAGGCTTAGATAAAATTCAACAACAATTAGTTTTATGCTCAACTGGTTACTCCTAAAAGGCTGAGTTCCTTGGCTGGCTAAAATATAAGAAAACGGTTTCTACTGAAGGAAACATATCTAATCCAGGCCAAACCAAAAATCTCACTTTCGTGCTATACATTCCAGAATCGCAGACTTTCGATATGGCCAAGACTCTAAATCATTTTCCCTGAACGAATCTAGGCTTATACTTATTCAATTTATTAAAACGACACGCTAAAAATTAAATCTTTAATTAAAGCGAAAGATAAAGATAATACCTTTGAAGTGTGTCCCTCGCAAATAAGAATACCAAATTCTGAAATGCGAAACCCACAAAAAAATATCTTTTGTTTTTAATTTAGAATCACCCAAAATTAAAAGATAAGAATTTTGCTTAAGAAAAGATTTTTCTTTTCAATTAGGAGTCACCCAAAATAGAAAAGAAAGAATCTTTAACAAAAAAAGGTTGAAACTTTGGTTGCGAAAACCACAAAAGAATCCCTCGAATGACTCCAAGATAGATCTGGAAGTTGTGTGGGCAACTATCTACTAGATCAACTAGCCCAAAAACTCTAACAAGAAAACCAGTTAGGAAAACAAAATCATATCTGATTGGAAATCACCCAATCTATCAGATCTCACCTGAAACGAACTCCAAAAGAACATATATAGTTCCCAGAACTCAGATCTATCGTCAGATCTAAAGATCCAACAAAAACCAAGTCCACACCAAAAAACACTGTTCACATACGGAAACCTTATTCACAGGGTACTGTTCACACCGAAAAAACTGTTCACGAGTTAGTGTTCATAACGGAAACACTGTTCATGGGGATACTGTTCACACCAGAAATGATGTTCACTGGTTACTGTTCACGCGAGAAACACTGTTCACAGGTTACTGTTCACGTCGGAACTTCTTGCCTCACCAGATTCTTCCCATGTCGACAAAAAAAAAAAAGCCCACGTGTTTCCGGGAGAGAATACACAAACTTCAAGAAAGATTATTGAATAGATGTAAAATCTCTCTCTAGGTGTTTCTTTCTCTAAGGAGGTAAGACTTGAATTCTTTTGTCTTCAATGCATTACTTAATCTATTTATATGAGCTTCAAGGGAGACCTAGTGGGCTTTTGAGTTGGCCTTACTGTTGGACTTTCGCTGACTCTCTTAGTCTTCCCTAGACTATTCAACTCCAATCAAACCTTTTGAATTAATTCCTTAACCCACTTCGTTAATTAAGTATTAATCGAGCCCTTGGATTATTTCATATAACCCACTTTGTCATTTAAATATTAATCAAAACCTTTAGGATTATTTAATTCTCTTTGTCGATTAGTCAAATGCATAATTAGTCGTACCACTAACGGACCAATTATTGAACTATCGCTAAAAAATGAATTACTTCGCGCTCACTTTATTATTCTTCTATCTCCCCACATCAAAGATCTAGTGTTCGTCGAATCATAAATTTACTGACAAATTAATTTATCGACTTCTTGGTATCCGAGATTAGTACCACTCGACTTTCTTATTATATCGGACATAAAGTCTACTGGCCGGGTTTAGTATAATAAACTTTTCACGCTCATCTCTGGAGCACCATCAACCCGGCGAACCGGTACATGGATTCCTTCGACTAGCAACAATACACAAAGAAGCTAAACACTGCATACCCAACTTACCAAGATCTAGGCCTCAATTGACCGCACCCTTTGGCAAATCAAAGCATACGATATCTAACTCTCGTGCCCGCTCCAATCTTGGGATTAAGAGATTAGAATACTAAGATCGAATTAACTACACCGATCAGTACAAGTTAATTCAATCCCGAACAGGTAGTGCTTAATATGCCCCAGGCATATCCATATGTTTTAATTAGTCTAGAGAAACTAATTTCTAAATCATACGATAACCTATACCGATAGTATGTTCAAACTATCTCAGTTACGAGCATCTATTTATATATCAATACTTTAACCAATAACGAGATCTATTGTGTCTTTCCACACCTCATTATCTAGTTCTATGATATAATGGAACAAATTTAATACTGAAACATAATCGATATGTTAACTGTGGATATTAGTTTTTCATACAAACAATAGCTTTTTAGTATTCAAAACTAACATCTACCGCCCATATCATTTCACACCCTATACCTAGAATCAGTGAGCGACATGCATAACATCTCAAATTCTGGATTCTCCATAAAACTCAAGCCATTCACACAATCAAATAAAGGAGAAAGCAAAAAGAATACTTACTATAGGCTCAAATGCTCACTTATATGAATTATGCTTCATACTTCAGACTAGCAAACACTTTATCAATATTTTCACTGTATCATCAGCCCATCTAAAGAGATTCACTGTATAAATAATACACTACTTGCTAAAAATATAGATGTTCAGATAGTACAATGCATTTAGACAAAAACCTCACTGGAGTTTTGTAGAATTTGAGACACAAGATTGGCTAAGAAAATTTCACAGTCAGTGGTTCAGAAGATCTTACCTGGATGCGTAAGTCCGATACAGTAATTCTCATCAGATGCTATATAATCATATATACTCATTGTTCTTCAAGTAAGCTACCAAATATGGAGAGACAATGCTATAACACATCGTCTAAAGTTACTATCTATCTAAGCTATACTATATCCATCATGTACCAATGCATAGTATTCACAATAAGGACATAACATGAATGCATGATATATACGGTAAATAATATTAAAATACCCCACTTGACATTAGGGAAACCATACGAGTTAGAAAGAAGAACCAATATCCAGAAATCAAAATACGAGTACCCATGACTCGTAAAATCTCAAAATTTAACAAAAAAAATAGTTTAAACAAAGTTCAAAAGTTTCCAAGAAAAACAAGGCTGAAGATAAGGAATCAAGGCTGACATTGTGTGGACTTATGCTCGAGCTGACTGATACTTGAGCGACTATTATCTTAGCGTGCAAATCCAGTCGCTTCTCCAGGTATCCCTGGAATAACTCCAGGTGCTGCTGTGTAGTCTGCAGAGCGACAATGTTTAGTTGGATCTGCGGACTCTGATCCTTCAGCTGTTTGCACATGGCCTCGATTCCTTCCTCAGGGCTTAGATCTTGTCCAAATTGACCCCCAAGTCTCACAATCTCATCAGTTATGTACTGTTCAACCCCATGATCCATACAAATGACATCAACTAGACTAGTATATGAAAGGCTGTAGCTTTGGCTCTGGGCAGCATTCAACATGTAGGTCATGATAATGTAACCTATGTTGAGAGGTCGCCTTTCCCATAATGCCGTCGTGATTCGGAACTGCCTATCCTTAACCCTACCTTGGATCTCCTTATCCATGGGCACCAAATTCCTGCAGATGAAAGTGTACAATCTCTTCACCATCTCTCCAAGATCCTCATAGCAAATCTCCCCCCAGTGAGCCGGGACTGCTGCCGCTGACTTCAACATTATTCTCCAACTTTCTCTTTGCGACTGATACCAACTAAGCCGCCACACATCCAGAGCATCTTTATTGTCAGGGGTTCCTAACAACTAGTTTATTGACTCAAAAGAGAAGGGTATTTTCACCGTTCGGACAGATATCATTCATTTCTCTTCACCGTACTTGGCACTTGAATAAAATTCTTTGACCCTAGTTACCTATTTGGTAGCAGGGATCAACTTATCCCATTGTTTACCTATCAAATATTCCCGAAGATAGAATCTTCAGCAATCCAAAGCTGGTGGATGAAAGCCCTTTTGGTAAACTGCGGGTCGACTGGGGGTAGCAACCCTCCGTAATCAGATAGTTCGTCATCACTGGAGAATGACATACTTGACGAAGCCATATACAGATTCTATCTACCCTATACGCAATAAAACCCAAAATTTAGATTTATTTGATTGAACCACTACTCACAATACTTCCTCTACCATTTCGCTTACTTGAAAACACAAGGCCGGATCACAAAACTTAAAAAAAAACAATCATATCTGGTAAGAAGAGCGTCAAATATTATTGTTTTACAACAAAGAGAAACCAGCAGTTTGCTACAATATTAATCTGCGGTGGAGGGAGAGAACACAACTAGGGTTGAAAGAGATAGATATATAACACTTACCTGTTGGGTTTCTCACCTTTTTCAAAAGATGTGGGAATTCCCGCTAATTGAACGGGATATGACTTTTTAGCCACGCGTGTTCCTCCACGCAACAATCCAGTGGCTGGCTATTTCTCTTTCCTTACTGAAACTTACGCCTATTACCCCTTTTCGACTGCCTTTGTAATTTCTTTTGTATTGACTTTTGTACCCATGCACGTAGCCTCAGATCTCTCATCATTAGCGTATCTTACATGACAGACATAGAGACAAAAACAAAGTAGAACCATTTTTTAATGCTATAGAATTATTTATTCATATACTAACATATTTGAGGGCTCCTCAATTTCCAGGACAGGAGTCCCTCTCTGTTGACTTACCATTAGAGGAAAGAATTGAATGGTTCAGAATCCGCCTCATCTGCAGACCCTGGATTTTTTTTCTGTCTCAAGGGGAAAAGTTTCACCATATTCACCTTATTCACCAATCATCCCAATTTTGATTATTTCTTCTTTGTTGGTACTTTCTGTCGTGTTCGAAGAGAGGAGAACTTGATAACACCTCTATACCCTTGTAAACACCAAGACGCTATTGTTGCTGGAATTCTCAGTTTGAACACCTCCTTCAAAATTGTCCTGTTTTTATCCCCTCTTTCACTCCAACACTCATTTGACTCATCAAAATAACTTTTTATTCGATTCCCCTTATAGTCATCCATTTCTGCATTCTTTCTGTCGATTTTTATCCTTCTTGCCAGTGTTCTAGGCTGACGAACCACGATAGACATATCCACATTCCTCTCCAAATTTTCTCCAGACTTTTTGACCTCATCAAAGTTTCTATTTCCAAAGCATGGTTGTCGCCTTTTACTGTCACCTCCACTTGCATTACGTATTCCACTTTGATCTCATTTTCCTTTACAATTGGCCTCTCTATCTCCTGCTCCAGTTTCAACTGCATCATTTGTAATTCCCTTTCCATTCTGACAAAGTTGAACATGAAATTCATCTCTTCGCTAGTAAACTCATGGCTCCCTTTATTTTTTCTAACCACTCTTTGCATCCTAACTCTTCATCAGTACAACTTCCATACTCTTTACCTACCACGGTCACATAGTAATTTCTTAACTCTTCCTTGATTACATCCCCAAAAGCAAGAGGTCGACCACTTCCTTTATACTAAGAATCCATAATGCGGTCTCTACAATGCAAAATCAACAAACAGAATTAGACACACAAGGGCTACCGTGCTCCCCGGCAACGGCGCCAAAAAGTGGTGTGCTTAAAAGCAACACTAATAAAAACCTTCTTTTTGCACACTTAAAGACCACAAATCCTATCGTGTAGTAGAGAAGGGTATCGTATCCACAGGGAACACTTGAACACTTATGTATCAAAGTCAAAATAGAAGCATGCGATGTGCATAGATCGAAGTTGATTTGGTTTAATAAATGAAAACAAACCAAGTTACAGAAATTAAATTGATAGAAGTTGAAGCGGTGGTTTAATCGCCTTCATCGGCTTCTAGTCAAGGAAACATATCTATTCCGAGCTAAACCGAAAATCTCACTTTCATGCTATGCATTCCAGAATTGGAGACTTTCGATCTGGCCCAGACTCTAATATCATTTTCCCTGAACGGATCTAGGCTTATACATATTCGATCTATTAAATGACACGCTAAAAATTAAATCTTTATTAAAAGCAGAATATATAGATTATACCTTTGTAGCGTGACCCTCAAAAATAAATTGAGTAAGAAAACCCTTGAAGCCTAATCCTTTAGAAAACCTGAGGATGACTCAAAGAACGATTTAAAATTCGTGTGGGAGAATGTCTATAGAATCTTTTATGCCCTCTAAATCAATCCACAAGAAAAGATATTTTCTTTTTAATTTGGAATCACCCAAAATAAAAAAGATAAGAATTTTGCCTAAGAAAATATTTTTCTTTTCAATTAGGAATCACCCAAAATTAAAAAGAAAGAATATTTAATAAAAAAGTTGAAACTTTGATTGCGAAAACCACCAAAGAATCCCTCGAATGACTACGACAAACCCGAAGTTGAGTGTGCAACTATCTACGGGGTGAATCTAGTATTAATCAAGAAACCCATAAGAAACTAGCCTCGAAAACTGCTCAAAAGAACCCAAAGAAAACCGGATAATTGCCGCCCAAAAAATAACCCGCGAGTGCTGCCCAGATAGACCCACAAAACCCACTTGAATAAAATCAATAAATCCACTTGAATAAAATGGGCAGAATTGATCAGCCAATAAAATGGCAAAACCGCAGCCAATAAAATGGGCAAAATCAAGAAATGCACTTGAATAAAATGGGCAGAACTGATTAGCCAATTAAATGTCAAAACTGGACAGCAGCACAAAAAACTGGGCGATAGAATTAATTCCGAGCAGCTAGGAAAAATCGGACATCTAGGAAATAAAAACGGCCATAAAAAGATCCAATCTTTGAGTTGAGCTTTTCGAGGAAGAAGGATTCTAAGTCGATTTCGAAAGAGATCTCCACGAAAAAGATGAAGTTCTCTCTTTAGACTACTCATTCTCTCTCTAGGCAAATTTGTCTCCTAAGTTTCTTAATCAATTCAAAATGTCTAACATTAGCTATTTATTAGGAATTTCAAGGGAAACCTAGTGGGTTTTTGAGTTGGGCCTTAGTGTTCGTTGACTCTCTTAGTCCTCACTAGACTAGTCAACTCCAATCGAACCTTTAGAATTAATTCCTTAACCCACTTTGTTAATTAAATATTAATTGAACCTTAGGATTATTTCCTATAATCCACTTTCTCAATTAAATATAAAATTAACCCAAGGGTAATTTATTTAATTCACTTTGCCAATTACTCCAACGCATAATTAGTCGTACCACTAACGGACCAATTATGGAACTACCGCTCAAAAACAAAATTATTTCGCGCTCACTTTATTAATTCTTCTATCTTCCCACGTCAAAGATATAGTGCTCGTCGATTCATAAATTTACTGACAAAATAATTAATTGACTTTTTGGTATCCGAGATGTGTACCACTTGACTTTCTTATTATACCGGACATAAGTCCACCGGCTGGGTTTAGTATAATAAACCTTATGAGCTCATCTCGGGAGCACCATCAACCCGGCGAACCGGCACATGTATTCCTTTCGAACAAACAATGGCACACTAAGAAGCCAAAGACGTATACCCAACTTACCGAGATCTAGGCCTTAATTGACCACATCCTTTGACAAGTTAAAGTACACATGTCTAACTCTTATGCCCGGTCTAGTATAGGGATTAAGAAATTGGAATACTGGGTTCGAATTAACTACGCCAATCAGTATAAGTTAATTCAATCCCGAATAGATCCTGCTCAATATGCCTCGAACACATATGTATGATTTAATTAGTCTAGAAAAACTAATTATCCAAATTATACAATAACCTAAACCGATAGTATGTTCAAACTATCTCAGTTACGAGCGTCTGTTTATATATCATAAATTTAACCAATGATAAAATCTACTGTGCTACACCCGACACCTTATCATCTATGCATATGATATAAATGAACAATTAATACTGAAACACAATCGATATGTAAACTGGGTATTAGCTTTTCATACAAGCAGAGCTTTTTAGTATTCAAAACTAACAATCTCCCACTAATACTCAAAGCGATGCTTTTAAGTATAAAAATTGGTTTGATACACTTACTCTAATGTCACACGAAAATCTAGAGAACTATCATGGTTCAGCCAAGTATCTAACTCCCATGCCCTTCACGTGGGTCTCAAAGACTTTTGCAGTCAATACCTTCATGAATAGATCTGCAAGGTTGTCTACTGATACTATCTTCACCCACGTCTCCCCTCTTTACGATTTCTCGTATTGGGTGGTACATGCGCTCTATGTGCTTACTCGCCTTGTGGATTTGTGGTTCCTTTGAGTCTCCAACTGCACTATTGTTATTGCAATAAACTTTTGATAAAACTGGGCAACTCAGGAATCAAATCTAAATCCACTAGGATGTTCCTGAACCACACTGCTTCCTCCTTTGCCTCTAAAGCAATGTATTCAGCCTCAATGGTGGAGTCTACCATGTATTTCTGCTTGACACTCCTCCATACTATGGCTCCACTCCCCAGAGTAAACACAAACCCATAGGTAGACATTCTTTTATCTATATCACTTTGGAAATCATAATCTGTGTAACCCCTAGCTCTTACGCCTGACAGACCAAAACTTGGTTTTCATTTTGCACAAATACTTAAGCTTTTCCTGGATTACACTAATATCTACTAACTATGCCGATGGCAAAGCAAACATCAGCCTCGTACACAACACAACATACATGAGACTTCATACTGCAGATGCATTAGGAACTATCTTCATGGCTTCTATCTACTTAGGAGACTGCTCCTTAGATAGATGCAATCCGTATCTGAAAAGTAGAAAACTCTTTTTGGAGTTCTGCATGTTAAAATGAGTCAAATTCATGGCTATGTAGGAATCCTGAGAAAGTGTTTTTGAACATCTCCTATGATCTCAAATAATCTTGATCCCAAGGATATGTCCAGCCTTTCCCAAATCCATCATATCAAACTTGCTTGAACGACTATGCTTTTATGTCTGACAATATCTTCTATAGTGCCAATAATAAGAATATCATCTACGTAAATTGCAAGAAACACCAATGAGTTTCTATCATGCCTGCAGTACACACAATGCTCATCCAGACACCGAGTCTGGTTTGTGAGCACCAGGGATCAAAATCAGAAGACTTTCCCAAACCCACGTACTGTTAGTTTTGAATACAGAAAAACTATGGCTTGTATCAAAACTAATATCCACAGATGACATATCATTTTGTTTTAGTATTAAATTGTTCTATTATATCATAGAACTAGATAACGGGGTGTGGAAAGACATAGTAGATACCGTTATTGGTTAAAGTAATGATATATAAAAAGTATGCTCGTAACTGAGATAGTCTGAACATACTATCTTTATAGGTTATTGTGTTGTTTAGAAATTATTTTATCTAGACTAATTTTAATCATATTGATATGCCCGAGGCATATTGAGCACGACCAGTTTGGATAGAATTGACTTGTACTGATCGGCGTAGTCACTTCGGTCATAATATTCAGTCTCTCAATCCCGAGATTGGGACGGACGTGAGGGTTAGATATCGTATGCTTTGATGTGCCAAAGAGTGCGGTCAATTGAGGTCTATACCTCGGTAGGTTGGGTATGCGATGTTTAGCTTTTTATGTGTCATTGCTAGTTGGAGGAATCCACGTATCGGTTCACCGGGTTGATGGTGCTCCCGAGATGAGCTCGTAAGGTTTATTGTACTAAAACTGGCCAGTGGACTTTACGTCTGGTATAATAAGAAGGTCGAGTGGTACTAATCTCGGATGCTAAGAAGTCAGTGAATTAGTTTGTCAGTAAATTGATAAATCGATGAGCACTAGATCTTTAATATGGGGAGATAGAAGAAAATAAAGTGGCGCGATGTAAAGTCATTTTTGAGCGGAAGTTCCATAAATGGTCCGTCAGTGGTACGACTAATTATGTGTTTGACTAATCGATAAAGTGAATTAATTAATTCTAAAGGTTTAATTAATATTTAATTGACAAAGTGGATTAAGAAAATTAATTCCATATGAATTAATTAATCCTAAGGGTTCGATAAATTAAATTAACAAAGTGGGTTAAGAAATTAATTCGAAAGGATCGATTGGAATTGATTAGTTTAGGGAAGACTAAGGGGTCAACGAAAGTCAAACACTAAGGCCAAACTCAAAAGCCCACTAGATCTCCCAATGAGCTCCTTATAAATAGCTAATGTTAGGCACATTTGAAGACAGTAGAAATCTTGTAGGCAAATGCCTTAGAGTGAGAAAGACAAGCCCAGAGAGAGATTTCTTTCTTCCTTATTGAGAATTCTTTTTCGAAGTCGGTTTGCGATCTTTCTTGTTTGAGAAACTTATCCCATGATTCTAGAAGCCCAAGACCACCGCCTAGAAGTTCAAACGCCGCTCGAGAAGTCCGTTCGCCGCTCTTTTTCTGGGCAGTTAGTGCTGCCTGCGTTTTTCTGATTTTTCAGCGCCGTTTTGGTTCATGTTCATAGTGAGCTTTGTTTATTTGTTGCGTTGATCCTTTGGCTCATTCCTTTTGGTTCGACAAAGTCTAGATCTACGAGAAAATAGCTTACCCACGAAGTTTTATTGAGGCGGTGTAGGTTTTCAGATTAGAATCAGTTTCCTGGGCTAGATATTTTTTTCAGATCTGTGAGTTTCTTGAAGTGGGTTTCTTTGAATTTCTTTGTCAGTGCCTTTAGTCACCTCGTAGACACTTGCCCACCCAAGTTCGAGGTTGTTGGGAGTTATCCTGGGATTTCAAATGGATTTCGCAGCCAGACGGTAAATAGGTAGCAGGCGGTAAATAAGTGCAGTAATCTTCGGGCAACGATCTGCTGAGGATCTGACGAGTTTTTCGAAGTGGGTCTCATATGGATCTCTTCCTTAGTGTCTTAGCTACCTTGTGGATAGTTGTCCACATGATTTCAAGGTAGAGACGGAGTTGTTATCGGGATTTTCTCGTGATTCGTCCCGCACGGTAAACAATGGGATTTTCAGCTTTGGTTTTTTTATTGCTAGGAACACACTTCAAAGGTATAATCTTTAAGACTTTCACTTTAAATTAAAGATTTAATTTTTAGCATGTCGTTTTAATAAATTGAACTAGTATAAGCCTAGATCCGTTTAGGGGAAATGAATTTGAGCCTGAGCCGAGTCGAAAGTCTCCGATTCTGGAATACATAGCACGAAAGTGAGTTTTCTGATTTAGACCGGGCTTGTTTTGTTTTCTTAAAATTGGTATCAGAGCGAGTTTTTTGGCTTTATACTTGTTTAATTTATTACACGGCTTTATTTTGGAATTTTTATTTTTGTCAAAATGTTTAAACATGTGGTTATTAGTTTCCCAACTATTATGGTAGAATTTATTTTTCATTCATAAACCCCAGGACATGTCCGGGCTCGTATTATTTTTGAATGGAAATGTCTGTAATAGTAATAATCATGAGCTGGAAGCCGTGTAGGATTAGATAAATCTTGTATTAGGATTTAATATAATGTTGCCGTCTTTAAATTCCTAGAACGCCTTGTATATAGAAATTTATGTATTATGACGAAGACGCTATTTTGGGTAACTTATATTCGTGGGTTTTGGTTTCTCGTAATTTTGGGTGATTCCTAATCACGTAGTAAACCGAGGAAACCCGGGCGAATCGAGAGGAATCCAAATAACGAGTGGGAGCGACATGACGGGATGTGTCACCGAGGCGTCAAGGGATCAATGATAGAGAAGGCCATAATAGTCAGAAAATTTTATTTCTTTAATTTCCCGTATTTATGTCTTTTCATTGATTGTGTGTTTTCGATTTATTTTCAAATGAACGAAAACCAAAACGTTTTAAAAGGGAAAATGTAATTAACTAAGGTAGATTATTCACATATTAAAACTCCAACGGTTTTATGGGTGCGAATATCCTTTGTTAAGATATTGCATGTTAAAACGGAAAAATCCTCAAACTTAAAAATCTAAGTGGGAACGGGTTGGTAAATATCCACATGGCCTCCATTACGGGTTCATTGGTGATGTGGTTATTCTTGCGAGTTGGTATTATGGCCTTCCTCCATGCGGACAAGTCTTCAATCACAGATATCACTAGAATGAACTTCTGAATGGATGACTATAGTGAGTTTAATTAGAGAAAGTTGCGACACCCTCTCTGCTGAGGGTGCATTAGTATCCTAAGTAACAAACTTAGAAGTCACGTAATGGCATACACTTAGTGTACTATTTATAGTATTCCACCCGCGAGGTTATGGTATTTATGTGTAAGGCTAAAAGCATTGACTATTAATTTCATTGATCATAAGATCGTTTATCAGAAAGTGAAATTAATGCACTTTGGTTCTTCTCGAACGAATGTGGGTTGGCATAGACGTTCACCCGTATGACCTGCGTTAATCCCGGTGTGAGAGATGTCAATGGAGATTATATTATTTTTGAGGATATCTATAGTTTTGAAAAAGTAATACTGAAATTTGATTGTTTATTTTTCAGTTGTTGATATGTCGTTCAACCCGTTAGTTGTCATACTAAATTAGAACAAACTTACGGGTCCAAATTACATCGACTGGAAACGTAACCTGGACATTGTCCTTACCGCTGAGGGTTACAAGTACGTGCTCACTGAGGAGTGCCTTCCTAAGCCCAGCGATGATGTCACCCCTGAGCAGCGAGAGCCATATACGAGGTGGCAGAAGGCTGATGAGATGACCCGGTGCTATATCTTGGCTTCTATGTCGAGTGTACTGCAGCACTAGCATTAGTTGTTTACCTTAGCCTATGATATGATGCTCAACCCCAGGGAGATGTTTGGACATCAGGGCAAGGCAGCCAAGCAGTCAGCTATGAGAAAACACATAAATGCTAGGATGGCTGATGGAACTTCTGTGAGGGATCACGTGCAGGACATGATGAGCTGCATCAATGAGATCGAGGTATTGAGAGGTGATATTGATGGGGAGACCCAGGTCAATATCATTTTCCAGAGCTTGCCGCCTAGTTTTGAGCAATTTTGGTTAAATTACAATATGGGCAAGCTCTCATATTCACTTCCTGAGCTCATGACTGCATTGGTGTCTGCTGAGGGCCTCTTCGGAGAGAAAAAGCAAGCCTTGGCTACTGTTGGTCCCTCGGGTTCCTTTGCTGGGCCCAAAGCCAGGAAGCACAAGAGGAAGAGAGGCCAGAAAGTAGGAGCTACTGATCATGGACCCAAGGCGGGCATTGCTAAGAAGCATAAGCCGAAAGGCAAGTGCTTCAGATGTGGCAAAGCAGGACATTGGAAGAATGATTGCCCAAAGCCTCGAGGTATGTGTAAATTTTCCCTAGTTACTGAGACATGTTTAGCGGCGATTCCTACAGATACTTGGTATGTGGATTCAGGAGCCACTGATCATGTTTGTAATTCTTTGCAGGGGTTCCAAGTGACCCGACTGCTTAGAGAGGGAGAGTTGCAGGTCTACCTTGGGGATACTACCAGAGTTTCTGTTGTTGTAGTGGGAGTTTTATGTCCTTATTTTTCAGACTCAGTTTTACATTTGAGAGATTGTTTATATGTACCCAGTTTTTGAAAGAATTTGCTTTCAGTATCTAAACTTTTATTGGAAACTTTTATCTGATAAATCTGTTTTTATTAGAAAGAACCAGAAGCTTATATGTTCCTGTACATTAGTTGACAATCTATTTTTAATCAAGACATACTCTCCAGTAATACAAAACACAAAAACTAATAACTCATCACCGAATCATAGTAAGAGAAAGGAGTCTTCCTCTTTGAATTAAACTTATCTTTGGCATATGGGACTCGGTCACATCAACCTTAGTAGGATTCAAAGGTTGGTCAATAATGGGACTTTGGACTCATTGGATATTGACAGCTATCCGACCTGTGAGTCCTGCTTTGTGGGCAAGATGACCAAGAGGCCTTTCAAGACAAAGGGGTATAGGGCCAATGAGGTTTTAGAGTTGATTCATTCTGACTTGTGTGTGCCTATGTCAGTTCAGGCTAGAGGTGGTTATGAGTATTTCGTGACTTTAACGGATGATTACTCTAGATGTGGATACATATACCTGATCCGCCACAACTCTGAATACTTTGGCTAGTTCAAAGAGTTTAAGGCTGAGGTAGAGAGCCATCTGGGTAAAAGTATCAAGGCCTTGTGATCTGATCGCGGTGGCAAATACTTCTCTAGTGAATTTAGGTTCGATTTTTCGGATGAGGGTATTCAGATCCAGTTGTCTGCACCTGACACACCCCAGCAGATTGGTGTAGCAGAGAGAAGGAACCGAACTCTTATGTATATGGTTAAATCGATGATGAGTTATAGTGAATTGCCTATTTCGTTTTGGGTTTAGCCTTGGAGTGAACGTGTTATCTCTTTAATCTCGTACCATCTAAGTCTGTGCCTTCGACCCTAGTAGAGCTGTGGACTTGGTGAAAGCCTAGTCTGAGACATCTCAGGATTTGGGGTTATCCAGCATATGTGTTTAAGGCAGACACAGCCAAGCTAGATGCGAGATCTGAGATTATGCTTTTTGTAGGCTACCCCAAATGAATGAAAGGTGGTCTATTTTATAGTCATCGGGATTAGAAGGTGGTGGTGAGCACCAATGCCAATTTTCTTGAGGAGGACTATGTTTCAGATCACAAGGCAAATAGCAAGGTAGTATTGGAAGAACTTAGGGGTTAGTCCAGTATTCCAGATGCACAAGTACAGGAAGACACACCACAAGAGACTGCACACACCATTACAAATGATGCTCTTACACAGGCTGCGCCTCATCGTAGTAGGAGGGTTGTCATACAGCCCAAGAGGTACATGGGTTTGGGTGAGTCTTCGGACTTTATCCCTGGCGCCCATGAACCAGACCCATTTAGCTACAATGAGGCTCTCAAGGATAAAAATGCAGATTCTTGGCAGAGAGCAATGATTGCTGAGATGGGTTCTATGGACTCAAATTAGGTCTGGGAGTTGGTAGACCTTCCTGATGAGTTTCGGCCTATTGGGTGTAAATGGGTCTACAATCGAAAGAGAGGATCTGACGGGAGGGTTGAGACCTTCAAGGCTAGGCTTGTGGAGAAGGGGTATACTCAGAAAAAGGGTATCGATTATGAGAAGACCTTTTCCCCAGTAGATATGCTTAAGTTAATCCAGATTCTCTTGGCCATAGCTGCTCATATGGACTATGAGATTTGCCAGATGGACGTCAAGACAACATTCCTTAATGGAAGTCTTGAAGAGACCATCTTTATGCAGCAACCAGAGGGTTTCATTGTTCAGGGCCAAGAGCACAAGGTATGCAGGCTTAAGAGGTCCATTTATGAACTTAAGCAAGCATCCAGATCTTGGAATATCCGTTTTGACGAGGTTATTCAGTCCTATGGATTCACTCAGTGTCCGGATGAGCAGTGTGTATATCGTAGGCGTGATGGTGATACGGTGGTGTTTCTCGTACTTTACGTAGATGACATCCTTCTGATTGGAAACAGTAAGAAGGTGTTGTTAGATGTAAAGGCATGGCTGTCCAGGCAATTTGATATGAGGGATTTGGGAGAGGCTGGACATATCCTTGGGATCAAGATTATTCGAGATCATAGGAGACGTTCTCTGACTCTCTCCCAGGCATCCTACATAGACACGATTCTGGCCAGTTTTAACATGCAGAACTCCAAGAAGGGTTCACTACCTTTCGGGCATGGGGAACATTTGTCTGAGGAGTAGTGTCCCAAGACTGCTGATGAGATAGATGCCATGCAGGCGGTACCCTATGCTTCAGCAGTGGGTAGCCTCATGTATGCTATGTTATGTACGAGGCCTGATATTTTCTTTGTCGTTGGCATGGTTAGCAGATATCAGAGTAACCCTGGAAAGGCTCACTGAGAGGTAGTAAAATGTATTCTCATGCACTTGCGTCGGATGAGAGATTATGTCATTGTTTATAGAGCGCAGGAGCTTGTACCGTTGGGTTACACAGATTCAGACTTTCAAGGTGATATGGACAATAGTAAGTCTACCTTTGGGTTTGTGTTTACTCTAGGAGGTGGAGCCATAGTATGGCAGAGTGTCAAGCAGAAATGCGTGGCGGACTCCACCATGGAGGCTGAGTACGTTGTCGCATCAGAGGCAGCAAAAGAAGCTGTATGGCTTCGAAACATCCTGGTGGACTTAGATGTGATTCTTGAGTTGCTTAGGTCTATCACAGTTTATTGGGATAACAATGGTGCAGTTGCTAACTCGAGGGAACCACGAGCCCACAAAGTGAGTAAACACATAGAGCGCAAGTACCACCTAATTTAAGAGATTGTAAAGAGGGTAGATGTGACTGCGGCCAAGATAGCATCAGATGAAAGAAACCCAAGAAACGAAGGAGAGTCTCTCTCTAGAACTTTCTCACTCAAGAGGAAGACAAAATGTCTTGCAAGATTTTCTTAATATTTCTTTGGCCTTAAGTTTTCTATTTATAGGAAGCTCTAATGAAGACCTAGTGAGCTTTTGAGTTGGGCCTTTTAATTGGACTTTCGTTGACCGCTTTGTCTTTCATAGACTAATCAACTCCAATCGACCCATTCGAATTAATTTCTTAACCCACTTCGTTAATTTAATTTAATCGAACCCTTAGGATTAATTAATTCATATAGAATTAATTTCTTAATCCACTTTTTCAATTAAATATTAATTAAACCTTTAGAATTAATTAATTTATTTTGTCGATTAGTCAAATACATAATTAGTCATACCACTATCAGACTAACTATGGAACTACCGCTCAAAAAATGACTTTATATCGCGCCACTATATTTTTTTCTATCTCCCTACATTAAAGATCTAGTGCTCGTTGGTTTATAAATTTACTGACAAACTAATTCACCGACTTTTTGGTATCTCCCCACATTAAAGGTTGTCATCTGATGCTATCTTGGCCACGATCACGTCTCATCTCTTTACGATCTCTCATATTAGGTGGTACTTTCGCTCTATGTGTTTATTCACCTTATGGGCTCGTGGTTCCCTCGAGTTAGCAACTGCACAATTATTATCACAATAAACTGTGATAGACCTAGGCAACTCAGGAACAACATCTAAGTCTACCAGGAAGTTTTGGAGCCATACATCTTCTTTCGCTGCCTCTGATGCGGCAACGTACTCAGCCTCCATGGTGGAGTCTGCCACACATTTCTGTTTCACACTCTGCCATACTATGGCTCCACCTCATAGAGTAAACACAAACCTAGAGGTAGGCTTACTCTTGTCCATATCACCTTGAAAGTCCGAATCTGTGTAACCGAGTGGTACAAGCTACTGCGCTCTATAAACTAGGACATAATCTTTCGTCCTGCGCAAAGTACTTGAGAATGTATTTTACTGCCTCCCAGTGAGCCTTCCCAGGGTTACTCTGATATCTGCTAACCATGCCAACGGCAAAGCAAATATCAGGCCTTGTACATAACTTAACATACATGAGACTACCCACTGTAGAAGCATAGGGTACCGCCTGCATGGCATCTATCTCCTCAGCAATCTTGGGACACTGCTCCTTAGACAAATGTACCCCATGCCTGAAAGGTAGTGAACCCTTCTTGGAGTTCTGCATGTTAAAACGGGCCAGAATCGTGTCTATGTAGGATGCCTGAGAGAGAGTCAGAGAACGCCTCCTACGATCTCGAATATCTTGATCCCAAGGATATGTCCAGCCTCTCCCAAATCCGTCACATCAAATTGCGTGGACAACCATGACTTTATGTCTGACAACACCTTCTTACTGTTCCCAATCAGAAGGATGTCATCTACGTAAAGTACGAGGAACACCACCGTATCACCATCACACTTGCGATAAACACACTGCTCATCCGGACACTGAGTGAATCCATAGGACTGGATAACCTCGTCAAAATGGATATTCCAAGATCTGGATGCTTGCTTAAGTCCATAAATGGACCTCCTAAGCCTGCATACCTTGTGCTTTTGGCACTGAACAGTGAAACCCTCTGGTTGCTGCATAAAGATGGTCTCCTCAAGACTTCCATTAAGGAAAGCTGTCATGACGTCCATATGCCAAATCTCATATTCCATATGAGCAACTATGGCCAAGAGAATCCAGATGGACTTAAGCATAGCTACCGGGGAAAAGGTCTCCTCATAATCGATACCTTCTTTCTGAGTATACCCCTTCTCCATAAGCTTAGCCTTGAAGGTCTCAACTCTCCTGTCAGATCCTCTCTATCACATGTAAACCCATTTGCACCCAATAGGTCGAAACCCATCCGGAAGGTCTACCAGTTCCCAGACCTGATTTGAGTCCATAGAACCCATCTCAGTAATCATCGCTCTCTGCCAAGAATCTGCATCTTTATCCTGGAGAGCCTCATAGTAGCTAACTTGGTCTGGTTCATGAGCACCATCGAAAAATTCTGAAGACTCACCCAAACCCATGTGCCTCTCAGGAAGTCTAGCAACCCTCCCACTACGACGAGGCGCAGCCTGTGTAAGAGCATCATTTGTGATAGTGTCTGCAGTCTCTTGTGGTATGTCTTTCTGTACTTGTGCATCTGGAATAATGGACTGACTTCTAAGCTCTTCCAATACTACCTTGATGCTTGACTTGTGATCTAAAATATAGTCATCCTCAAGAAATCTGACATTGGTGCTCACCACAACCTTCTGATCCGGAGGACTATAAAATAGACCACCTCTCGTTCCTTTGGGGTAGCCTACAAACAGCATAACCTTTGATCTCGAATCTAACTTACCTGCATCTGCCTCGAGCACATGTGCTGGACAACCACAAATCCTAAGATGTCTTAAACTAGGCTGTCGCCCAGTCCACAACTATAGGGGTGTTATAGGCACAGATTTAGATGGCACTAGATTAAGGAGATAACACGCTGCCAAAACGAGATAGGCAACTCACTATAACCCATCATCGATCTAACCATATCTATAAGAGTCCTGTTCCTCATCTCTGCTACACCATTCCGCTGGGGTGTGCCAGGTGCAGACAACTGGGTCTGAATACCCTCCTCCGACAAATAGGACCTAAATTCACTAGAGAGGTATTCACCACCATGATCAGATCGCAAGACATTGATACTATTACCCAGATGGTTCTCCACCTTAGCCTTAAACTCTTTGAACTTGCCAAAGTATTAAGACTTGTGGCGCATCAGGTATATGTATCCATAAATAGAGTAATCATCCGTGAAAGTCACAAAATACTCATAACCACCTCTAGCCTGAACTGATATAGGCCCACACAAGTCAGAATGAATCAACTCTAAAACCTTCTTGGCCCTATACCCCTTTGCCTTGAAAGGCCTCCTGGTCATTTTACCCTCGAAGCAGGACTCGCAGGTCAGAAAGCTGTCAATATCCAATGAGCCCAAAGGCACATTATTGACCAACCTTTGAATCCTACTAAGGTTGATGTGACCTAGTCTCAGGTGCCAAAGATAAGTTTGATTCAAAGGCGAAGACTCTTTTCTTTTATTATGATTCGGTGATGAGTTACTAGTTTCTATATTTTCCACAATTGGGGAGTTTGTCTTAATTAAAAACAGATTGTCAACTAATGTACCGGAACATATAAGCCTCTGGTTCTGTCTAATAAAAACAGAATTATCAGAAAAAACACACTTATAACCATCCCATAAAAGTTTAGAAACTGAAAGCAAATTCTTCCTAAAACTGGGTACATAAAGACAATCTCTCAAATGTAAAATAGAGTCTGAAAAATAAAGACATAAAACTCCCACTACAACAACAGAAACTCTGGTAGTATCCCCAAGGTAGACTTGCAACTATCCCTCTCTAAGCAGCTGGGTCACTTGGAACCCCTGCAAAGAATTACAAACATGATCAGTGGCTCCTGAATCCACACACCAAGTATCCGTGGGAATCGCCGCAAAACACGTCTCAGTAACTAGGAAAAATTTACACATACCTCAAGGCTTTGGGCAGTCCTTCTTCCAATGTCATGCTTTGCCACATCTGAAGCACTTGCCTTTCGGCTTATGCTTCTTGGCAATGCCCGCCTTGGGTCCATGATCAGTAGCTCCTTCTTTCTGGCCTCTTTTCCTCTTTTGTTTCCTGGCTTTGGGCCCAGTAGAGGAACCTGAGGGACCAACAGTAGCCAAGGCTTGCTTCTTCTCTGCGAAGAGGCCCTCAGCAGACACCAATGCAGTCATGAGCTCGAAAAGTGAATATGAGAGATTTCCCATATTGCAGTTCAACCGAAACTGCTCAAAACTGAGGAGCAAGCTCTGGAGGATGATATCAACCTGGGTCTCCCCATCAATGTCACATTTCAATACCTCAATCTTATTGATGCAGCTCGTCATGTTTAGCACGTGATCCCTCACTGAAGTGCCTTCAACCATCCTAGCATTCATGAGTTTCCTCATAGCTGACTGCTTGGCTGCCCTGCCCTGATGTCCAAACATCTCCCTGAGGTTGAGCATCGTATTGTAGGCTGAGATAAACAATTGATGCTGGTGTTGCAGTACAATCGACATAGAAGCCAAGATGTAGCACTGGGTCATCTCATCAGTCATCTGTAACCTGGTATATGGCTCTCGCTGCTCAGGGGTGGCATCGCTGGGCTTAGGGGGACACTCCTCAGTGAGCAGGTACTTATAACCCTCAGCGGTAAGGACAATGCCCAGGTTACGTTTCCAGTCAATGTAATTTGGACCCGTAAGTTTTTTCTGATTGAAAATGATAGCTAGCGGTTTGAACGACATATCAACAACTGAAAAAACAGTCAAGTTTCAGTATACTTTTTCAAAAATATTGTTATCCTCAAAACAATACATTCTCCTACCGATGTCTCTCACACCGGGATTAACGCAGGTCACGTTGGGTGAACGTCTACGCCAACCCACATTCGTTTAAGAAGAACCGAAGTTCATTAATTCCATTATCTGACCAACGATCTTACGATCAATGAAATTAATAGTCGATAATTTTAGCCGTACTCAATAAGCAGCGTAACCTCTTAGGAGGAATACTACAAACGGTACACTAAGTGTTTGCCATTACGTGACTTCTAAGCTTGTTACTTAGGATAATAATGCGCCTCGGTTAGCAAGGGTGTCGCAACTTTCTCCAATTAAACTTGCTATAGTCATCCCTTTAGAAATTCAATCTAGTGATATCTCGGGGTTGAAGACTTATCCGTAGGGAAGAAGGCCCTTGCCAGCGCGTCGGTCTAACCCACATCACATATGAATCCGTAATGGAGGCCATGGGGATATTTACCAACCCACTCCCACTTAGATTTTTAACTTTGAGGATTTTTCCGTTTTAACATGCAATATCTTGACAAAGGATATTCGCACCCATAAAACCGTTGGAGTTTTAATATGCGAATAATCTACCTTAGTTAATTGCACTTTACTTTTAAAATGTTTTGGTTTGGTTTTCGTTCATGCAAAATAAAATGAAAAACATACAATCAACGAAAAGACATAAATACAGAAAATAAAAGAAATAAACTTTCCCGACTATTATGGCCTTCTCTATCGTTGATTCCTTGACGCCTCAGTGACACGTCCCGTCATGTTGCTCCCGCTCATTATTTGGATTCCTCTCGATACGCCCAGGTTTTCTCGGTTTTCCACATAATTAGGAATCACCCAAAATTATGAGAAACCAAAACCCGCGAATATAAGTTACCCACTATAACGTCTTCGTCGTAATACATAAATTTCTATATACAAAGGCGTTTTTCTAGGAATTTAAAAACGACATGATTAGATCAAATCCTACTACAAGATTTTTCTAATCCTACATGGTTTCCAGCTCGTGGTTATTACTATTACAGACATTTCCATTCAAAAACAATACGAGCCCGGACATGTCCCGGGGTTTATGAATGAAAAATAAAATTCTACCATAATAGCCGGGAAGCTAATAACCACCTGTTTAAACATTTTGACAAAAATAATAATGCCAAAATAAAGCCGTGTAATAAATCAAACAATTATAAAGGCGAAACACTCGCTCTGATACCATTTTGAAGGAAAACAGAACAAGCCCGGGCTAAATCAAAAACCTCACTTTCGTGCAATGCATTCCAGAATCGGAAGCTTTCGACAAAGCTCAGGCTCAAATTAATTTTCCCAGGAACGGATCTAGGCTTATACTTATTTAATTTATTAAATCGACATCTAATGCACGAAGATTACACCTTTAATTAAAAGCAGAAGAATTAAAGGTTATTCCTTTGAAGCGAAGTCCAACGCAATAAGAAAAACTGAATCTTTATATGCGAATACCACTGAAATCCAAAAGATGACTCCAAGAAACTTCGAATATTGCATGGGCAATAATCTATCGAAGTGTACTTGCAAAGCCCATGAGAAACGCACAAAGAAAATCCCTCAAAAAGATTAAATCTGCCCAAAAGATCAAACCTTTAACCCAAAAAACTGCTGCCCACTATTTTTCTTGCCATTAAAATCGAATCCACTTCAACTCCGATCACGATCTGGACAACCGGGATTGTGGATCACCAACCCAAGGGAGAGAGCAACACAAACCCAGCTGGATCAAGCACCCCGGAGCTGCTAGAAGAGGGCTGGCCGGACAAAGATGAAGAATGTGAAGTCTGGCTAAAGCTAGAAAATCTGGCCAAAAAAGATTTAAAAAAAAAAACTGGATAGCAATTAAATAAAATCCATCAATGGGCTATCTAAAAGTTTGATCTTTGGACTTAATCTAAATCGAGAAATGAGATTCTAAGTTCGTTTTTGAAAGAAACCCAAGAAAGGAAGGAGAGTCTCTCTCTAGAACTTTCTCACTCAAGAGGAAGACTAAATGTCTTGCAAGATTTTCTTAATGTTTCTTTGGCCTTAAGTTTTCTATTTATAGGGAGCTCTAATGGAGACCTAGTGAACTTTGGAGTTGGGCCTTTTAATTTGACTTTCGTTGACCGCTTAGTCTTTCCTAGACTAATCAACTCCAATCGACGCATTCGAATTAATTTCTCCCACTTCGTTAATTTAATTTATTCGAATCCTTAGGATTAATTAATTCATATAGAATTAATTTCTTAATCCACTTTGTTAATTAAATATTAATTAAACCTTTAGGATTAATTAATTCACTTTATCGATTAGTCAAATACATAATTAGTCATACCACTATCGAACTAACTATGGAACTACCCCTCAAAAATGACTTTATATCGTGCCACTATATTTTCTTCTATCTCCCCACATTAAAAATCTAGTGCTCGTCAGTTTATCAATTTACTGACAAACTAATTCACCGACTTCTTGGTATCCGAGATTAGTACCACTCGACCTTTTTATTATACCGAACATAAAGTCCACCAGCCGGGTTTAGTATAATAAACCTTACGAGCTCATCTCGGGAGCACCATTAACCCGACGAACCGGTACGTGGATTCCTCCTACTAGCAACGACCGCACTCTTTGGCAAATCAAAGCATACGATATTTAACTTTCACGCCCGTCCCAATCTCGGGATTGAGAGACATAATACTAAGACCGAATTGACTACGCCGATCAGTATAAGTCAATTCTATCCAAACTGGTCGTGCTCAATATGGCCCGGGCATATCCGTATGATTTAATTAGTATATATAAAGCAATTTCCAAACCACACGATAACCTATACGGATAGTATGTTCAGACTATCTCAGTTACGAGCATACTTTTAATATATCAATACTTTAACCAATAACGGTATCTACTGTGTCTTTCCACACCCCGTTATATAGTTCTATGATATAATGGAATAATTTAATACTGAAACAAAATGATATGTCATCTGTGGATATTAGTTTTTGATACAAGCCATAGCTTTTCTGTATTCAAAACTAACATGCACAATATTGAGAGATTATCTGCACGAGCCTAGCTAGAAACTCACTTTCGTGCTATGCATTCCAGAATCGGAATCTCTGGTAAGGCCTAGACGCTAGCATAATTACTATTCTAACAATTTTGAAATAACATTGCGCAGGATCTGGGTTTGCACTCATTCATTTACCACGCAACAAAAATTCTTAATTAAAAGCGGAAGAATAAGAATTACCTATTGAAGCGTTACCAAGGTGATTCTCTTGTATGCCTCAAGACTTTGCTTGTATACTGTGTGGGCAGTAATCTAACTAGCAATTTGATCAACTAATCACCACAATCCACCTGCCAGAAAATTTCAGCACCGCTGCACCTATCACGTATAATTAACGCACCACCCAGAGAGAGAGAAAACTACACGTTACTGCCAAAACTTGAAGAAATTTTTGGCTGCCCCAAAGCTTAAGAAATCCAAAATTTAGAGAATGAATTTTCTCCCTCTAGGATTTTCTCTATCTAAGTTTTCTTGTCTTGAAAACTTATGAATTGTATTTCTGAATTGTGTATCTTGAATAGCTAATCCCTTGTCTATATATAGAGTTATAAGAGAGACCCCAAGTTGGTTTAGAATTGGTCTTCCTACTGGGTTTCTGTTTCCTTCAATCCCATTCCTGGATTGATACACATCCAACTGATATAGGGATTCACTTATCCCAATCCAGTTCCTGATATGATTCACAACAAACTGATACAGGGATTCATTTATCCCAAACCAGTTCATGGTATGATTAACAACCAACTGATGCAGGGATTCACTTATCCCAAACCAGTTCCTGGTATGATTGACAACCAACTGATACAAGGATTAATTAATTACTCAATTAATTAAATCTACATTTGTCAATCACCCAATACATAATTAATCGTACCACTAACAGATTAATTATGGCACTACCATCCTACACTAGAATTGCTTCCAGAATAACTTAATTAATTTTATTCATAATCTCCCCATATCAAAGATATAGTGCTCGTTAATATATTAATTTAATGATAAATTAATTAATTAACCTCTTTAATTCCCAGACTAGTATCACTCGACCTTTTTTCTATACTGGGCATAAGTCCACTGGTCGGGTTTAGTATAATAAAATTTACGAGCTCTTCTCGGGAGCACCATCACCCCGGACGCACCGGTACATGGTTTTTTTTCGACAAGCAGCAGCACACCAAGCAACTAAACACGCGCACCCAACCTACAGAGACTATTGGCCACAATTGACCTCACCCATTGGTATATCAAAGTACACTATGTCTAATCCTCATGCCCGCTCGAGTCTAGGGATTTAGAGATAGAATACCAAGAACGATTTGTCTATTAAATCAGTTCAAGACAAATCAATCCTAACGGGTCTAGTTCAATACTCCCCGTGCATATCTATATGATTCAATCAGTTTAGACTAACCAATTATCCGAATCACATAATAACCTAAACCGACAGTTTGTCCAAAACTGTCTCGGTTACGAACCTCTTTTATATATTATGTATTTTAGCCAATGATGAGATCTACTGTGTCACACAAGACACCTCATCATCTAACTACATAATATAAATGGACTAATAATGCATAACCAAATTTAACCAAAACATTAATCGATATATTAACTGGGAAAAAGTACAATGCAAGCATAGCTTATGTATTCAACTCCAACAATCTCCCACTAATTCTTAAGTTGTGCTTCAAGTATACATCTACATACAACTCCTATACAATCTACTACTATATATCTAGAAAAACTGCCATGGCTCTCCTAAGTATCTGATTCCCATGCCCTCCACGTGATCCTCAAAGACTTTTGAACTCAATGTCTTTGTGAATGGATCTGCAAGGTTATCCTCTGATGCTATCTTAGCCACGACCACGTCTTCCCTCTTTACGATGTCTAGTATCAGGTGGTACTTGTGCTGTATATGTTTACTCGCTTTGTGAGCTCGTGGTTCCTTCGAGTTTGCTACTGCACCATTGTTATCACAATACACCATGATAGACTTCTGCAAACTAGAAATCACATCTAAGTCCACTAGGAAGTTCTTAAGCCACACTGCTTCCTTCGCTGCCTCTGATGTGGCAACGTATTTAGCCTCCATGGTAAAGTCCGCCATGCATTTCTGCTTGACACTCCACCAAACTATGGCTCCACCTCCCAGAGTAAACACATACCCTGAGGTAGACTTGCTACTGTCCATTTCGCCTTAGAAATCTGAATTTGTGTAACCTCGAGGTACCAGCTTTGGCGCCTGATAGACCAACACTTGGTCTCTTGTTGTGCGCAAATACTTGAGAATGCATTTTACTACCTCCCAATGAGCTTTCCCGGGGTTACTCTGATATCTGCTTACAATGCCAACGGCATAACATATATTAGGCCGCGTACACAACATGGCACACATGAGACTTTCTACTGCTGAAGCATAAGGAACTGTCTTCATGACCTCTATCTCCTCAACAGTCTTGGGAGACTGTTCCTTAGACAGATGCACCCCGTGTCTGAAAAGTAAAAAACCTTTCTTGGAGTTCTGCATGTTAAAACGGGCCAGGATCGTATCTATGTATGAAGCTTGGGAGAGCGTTAACGAACGTTTCCCGCGATCTTGAATTATCTTGATCCCAAGGATATGTCTCACTTCCCCTAAGTCTTTCATATCAAACTGCTTGAACAGCCATGCCTTTACGCCTGATAACAATTTCTTGTTGTTGCCAATCAATAGAATGTCATCTACGTAAAGCACAAAAAACACCACTGAGTTTCCATCACGTCTGCGGTACACACATTGCGCATCCAGACACTGAGTAAATCCATAGGACTGGATTACTTTATCAAACTGGATGTTCCAAGATCTGGATGCCTACTTAAGTCCGTAAATGGACATTTTATGCCTGTAAACTTATGCTCTTGACCTTTTTCAACGAATCCCTCTGGTTGTTGCATAAAAATGGTTTCCTCAAGACTTCCGTTTAGGAAAGCTGTCTTGACATCCATCTGCCAAATCTCATAATCTAAATGAGCAGCTATGGCTAAGAGAATCCAAATTGACTTAAGCATGGCTACCGGGGAGAAGGTTTCCTCATAATCGATTCCCTTTTTTTGAGTATACCCCTTCGCCACCAGCCTAGCTATAAAGGTTTCCATCTTTCTGTCAGGTCATCTCTTACGTTTGTAAACCCACTTGCATCCAATGGGCTTAAACCCATCAGGCAAGTTCACAAGCTCCCAGACTTGATTGTGGTTCATTGACCCCATCTCGGATATTATTGCCTTATGCCAAGATTCTGCATCTTTTTCTCGGAGAGCCTTATTGTAGTTAACTGGGTCTAGCTCAGGTGTGCCTGGGACTAGGTCTGAGGCCTCTTCTATACCAATGAACCTATCGGGCTATCTGACAACCCTCCCACTACGACGAGGCACCACCTGTGTAGGTGCATCATCTGTGATATCTTGTGTAGTGTGTGGTGTATCTACTTATACTGGTGCATCAGTATTAGTTTGTCTTCTAAGCTCTTCTAGTACTATCTTACTCTTGGGCTTGTGATCTAGGATATAGTCTTCCTCCAAAAATCTAGCGTTGGTACTAATCACCACCTTCTGATCTTTAGGACTACAAAACAGACCACCTTTCGTTTCCCTATGATATCCTACAAACAGTATTAATTCAGTTCTCGCATCTAAGTTAGCTGCATTTTCCTTAAGCACATGTGCTGGGCAACCCTAAATTCTGAGATGTCTTAGACTAGCCTTTCGCCCGTTCCACAACTCTACTGGGGTTGAAGGCACAGTTTTAAATGGTACAAGATTCAGAATATACATCCTTGTTTCCAAGACATATCCCCAGAACGAACTTGGAAAATCACTATAGCTCATCATCGACCTAACCATTTCTATGAGAGTTCGATTCCTTCTTTTTGCTACACCGTTCTGCTGTGGCGTGCTAGGTACAGACAACTGAGACTAAATTTTGACCTCACTGAGATATTCTCAAAATTCGTGGGACAGGTACTCCCCACCACGATCTGATCGCAGTATCTTGATACTCTTACCATGATGTTTCTCAACATCTACCCGAGACTCTTTGAACTTGCCAAAACACTCGGACTTGTGACGCATTAGGTAAATATACCCGTACCTTGAGTAGTCATCCATGAACGTCATGAAATACTCGAACCCACCTCATGCTTGGACTGACATTGGTACACATAAGTCAGAATGAATCAACTCTAGTACTTCCTTGGCCCTATAACCTTTTGCTTTAAAAGGTCTCTTGGTCATCTTACCCTCCACGTAAGATTCGCAGGTTGAATAACTGTCAATCTCTAATGAACCTAAAGGTCCATCATTGACCAACCTCTGAATCCTAATATGGTTTATATGACCTAGCCTGAGATGCCAAAGATAGGTTTGATTCATATCAGAAGGTTTTTTCCTCTTATTAATGTTAGATAAAGAGCTATCTGTTTCTCTGTTTTGCACAACATGGGAGTTAGAATTAACCACAAACAAATTGTCATCCAATGAACCAGAACAAATAAGTTTTTCATTTCTTCTAATAACAACACAATCATCAGAAAATATAAACTTATAACCGTTCTTTAAGAGTTTAGAAACCGAAATAAGGTTCTTTCTAAAACTCGGTACATAAAGACAATTAACTAACTCTAAACTATAATTCTCGAAATTCAGAGTAACTACTCCCACTGGTTCTACTGATACTCTTGTAGTGTCGTCCAAATTGATATCCAATTCGCCTTCTCTAAGCTTCCGGATTACTTAGAACCCTTGCAAATAATTACAAACATTGTCAGTGGCACCTGAATCCACACACCAAGTATCTGTGGGAATCGCCGCTAAACATGTCTCAGTAATTAAGGCAGAAACTATCGTACTTATAAGCTTTGGACAATCCGATTTCCAGTGTTCCGTCTTATTGCACTTGAAGCACTTGTCTTTCAACTTCTTCTTTGCAATATCTGGCTTAGGCGCAATCTGCGCCTTTTAAGCTATTCCCTTGAGCTTTCTCTTCTTCTTTCTAGCCTCAAGCTCAGAAGAAAATTCTGAAGCATTGCCTGCAACTAAAGCTCGCTTCTTCTCTTGAAGAAGACTTCTAGCCGCCACCAACTCTGCCAAGAGCTCGGATGAAATACACAACATCTTACTTATGTTGTAGTTCAACCGAATCTGCTCATAGCTTTGAGGCAAGCTTCGGAGGAAAATATCGACTTTGGTTTCACCAATGATTTCGCCTCCCACTATCTCAACCTTGTTGATGTTACTAATCATGTCAATGACATGATATCTCACATGAGTGTTCTCAGCCATAAGGACAATATCCAAGTTACGACTCCAATTGACATAATTAGGTCCAGTTAACTTGTTGTTTTTCAATATAGTAGCTAAGGGATTGAATGCCATATCGAATACTGTAATTAAATAGACAACGTTTTAGTTATCTAATCTAGAATTTCAAAATAAGGAAATTCTAACAATTATTGACTTTCCTCAAAACAATAATCTTAATCCAGCAACATCTCATTCACTGGGATTCTTGTAAGCCACGCAGTGTGGACGTTTATGCTAACCCACATTCGTTTGAGAAGAACCATGTTTATTAACTACACTATCTGACCAAATGATCTATTGATCAATGTAGCTAATAGTCAGTGATTTCAGCCGTATAAATAAGTAGCGTAACCTCTAGGGAGGAATACTACAAATCATACACTAAGTGTGTGCCATTACGTGACTTCTGAGTTTGTTACCTCAGGATAGTGCGCCTCAGATGGAGAGGGTATCGCATTTCTCCTAGTTAAACTTACTCTAGTCATCTGACTCAGAAATTCACAATCTAGCGATATCAGGGTTGGACTCATCCGAATGGAGGAAAGCCCTAATGCCAACGTGCAAGCCCACCCACATTGCACATGAACTCGTAATGGTGGCTGTGGGGATATTAAACCAACCCACTCTCATTTAGATTTCCAAATTGCGGGTTTTTCTAGTTTTAACATGCAATTAACTAACCCTAAGTTATATGCAACTATAAAACAATCATGCTTTAAAATCATGCATCTAAAATACAACACAAAAATTTAAGCATAAAATTAAAATAACAAATACGGGAAATAAATGTGAAAATTAAATTTCCCGACTATCATGGTTTTAATCGCTTCCATCTTCTGCCTTGATCTCGTGTCCTGGCATGCAACTCGATGGATTGAGTCTTGATATAGAAAAATAAAAAATGAAGAAAAACGGGCTGCACACACGCAGCACGCACAAGGCGGGACACGACATCAAGGCATGAGATAGAAGTGATTAAAACCATAATAGTCGGGAAATTTATTTTTCGTATTTATTTCCCGTATTTATTGTTTTAATTTTTTGTTCTTTGATTTTATGCTGTATTTTAGATACATGATTTTAAAGCATGTTGGTTTTATGGTTTCATATAACTTAGGGTTAGTTAATTGCATGTTAAAACAGGAAAAACCCTCAATTTGGAAATCTATGTGGGGGCGGGTTGGTTTAATATCCCCACAGCCACCATTACGAGTTCATATACGATGTGGGTGGGCTTGCGCGTTGGCATTAGAGCCTTCCTTCATTCGGATGAGTCCAACCCCGATATCGCTAGATTGTGAATTTCTGAGTCAGATGACTAGAGTAAGTTTAACTAGGAGAAATGCGATACCCTCTCCATCTGAGGCGCACTATCCTGAGGTAACAAACTCAGAAGTCAAGTAATGGCACACACTTAGTGTAAGATTTGTAGTATTCCTCCCTCGAGATTACGCTACTTATTTGTACGGCTGAAACCACCGACTATTTGCTACATTGATCAATAGATCGTTTGGTCAGATAATGCAGTTAATGAACATGGTTCTTTTCAAAAGAATGTGGGTTAGCGTAAACGTCCACACTACGTAGCTTGCAAGAATCCCGATGAATGAGATGTTGGTGGATTAAGATTATTGTTTTGAGGAAAGTCAATAATTGATGGAATTTCCTTGTTTTCAAAATGTTTATTTATTTGACATTTTTTTATCGATATGGCATTCAACCCCTTAGCTGCTATATTGAAAGACAATAAGTTAACTGGAACCAACTATGTCGACTGGAGTCGTAACTTGGACATTGTCCTGGCGGCTGAGCAGTATAAGTTTATGCTCATCGAAGTATGTCCAGATGTGCCTGATGAGGACTCTCCTCAAGAGGATAGGGATGCCTATGCCAGGTGAAGAAAAACAGATGCGATGGCGCGGTGATATATTTTGGCCTCTATGTCAGATGTACTGCAACATTAGCTTCATCCCATGGTCTCTGCTTTCAACATGATGGCTCACCTGAGGGAGATGTTCGCTCATCAAGGCAGGACTGCTAGGCAAGTAGCCATGAGAAAGTTGATGAACACTAAGATGGCTGAGGCCGGATCGGTGAGAGATCATGTGCTTCACATGATCAGTAACATCAATGAAATAGTGGTGTTGGGAGGAGGAATTGACCCAGAAAGTTAGATAGATATTATATTCCAGAGCTCACCCTCTTGTTTTTAGTGGTTTCGGGTCAATTACAACATAAACCAAAAAGTTTACACTCTACCCGAGCTCATAACTGATTTTGTGGCGGCCGAAGGCATCTTCCATGAGAAGCAAGCTTTGGTCACAGTGAAGGCTTCAAGTTCTTCTTCTTTGCCTAAAGGCAAGAAGAATAATAAGAAGAAAAATGCCAAGAAACTTGCTGCGAAGCCCGAAATCGCAAAGAAGAGCAAGCCCAAAGGCAAGTGCTTCAGGTGCTTGAAAACGGGACACTGGAAAGCAGATTATCCAAAGCCTAAAGGTACAATAGTTTCTGCCCTAATTACTGAGACATGTTTAGCGGTGATTCCCACAGATACTTGGTGTGTGGATTCAGGCGCCAGTGACCATGTTTGTAATTCTTTGCAGGGGTTCCAACTAACCAGGAAGCTTAGAGAGGGCGAGCTGGACATCTACATGGGCGGCACTACAAGAGTGTTAGTTGAAGCAGTGGGAGTGGTCAATCTAAATTTCGAGAATTGTATATTAGAATTAGTTAATTGTCTTTATGTACCGAGTTTTAGAAAGAACATTATTTCGGTTTCTAAACTCTTAAGTTCATTTTTTCTGATGACTCTGTATCTATTAGAAGAAATGGAAAACTAATTTGTTCTGGTTCTTTGGCTGACAATTTATTTGTGATTAATTCTAACTCCCCGGTTGTGCAAAACATAGAAACAGATAGCTCTTTATCTAACATTAATAAGAGGAAAAAACCTTCTGAAATGAATCAAACCTATCTTTGGCATCATAGGCTAGGTCATATAAACCTTAGTAGGATTAAGAGGTTGGTCAATGATGGACCTTTAGGTTAATTAGAGATTGACAGTTATTCGACCTGCGAATCTTGCTTGGAGGGTAAGATGACCAAGAGACCTTTTAAATCAAAATATTATAGAGCTAAAGAAGTATTAGAGTTAATTCATTCTGACTTGTGTAGACAATTGACGGTCCAAGCATGAGGTGGGTTTGAGTATTTCGTGACGTTCACGGATGACTACTCAAGATACGGTACATTTACCTAATGCGTCACAAGTCTGAGTGCTTTGGCAAGTTCAAAGAGTTTCGGGCAGATGTGGAGAAGCATCATGGTAAGAGTATCAAGACACTGCGATCAGATCGTGGTGGGGAGTACCTGTCCCACGAATTTTGAGAATACCTCAGTGAGGTCGGAATTCAGTCTCAATTGTCTGCACCTGGCACGCCACAGCAGAACGATGTAGCAGAAAGAAGGAATCAGACTCTCATGGAAATGGTTAGGTCGATGATGAGCTATAGTTATTTATCGAGTTCGTTCTGGGGATATGCCTTAGAAACAGTGATGTATATTCTTAATCTTGTAACATCTAAAACTGTGCCTTCAACCCATGTAGAGTTTTGGAACGGGCGAAAGCCTAATCTAGGACATCTCAGAATTTGGGGTTGTCCAGCACATGCGCTTAAGGCAGATACTACTAAGTTAGATGCAAGAACTGAATTAATGTCATTTGTAGGATATCCTAGAGGAACGAAAGGTGTTCTATTTTATAGTCCTAAAGATCAGAAGGTGGTGGTTAGTACCAACGCTAGATTTTTGGAGGAAGACTATATCCTAGATCACAAGCCCAAGAGTAAGATTGTACTAGAAAAGCCTAGGAGACAAACTACTAATCCTGAAGCACCAGCACAAGTCGATACACCACACACTGCACAAGAGATCACAGATGATGCACCTATACAGGTGGTGCATCATCGTAGTGGGAGGATTGTAAGACAACCCGATAGTTCATTGGCGTGGGAGAGGCTTCTGACCTAGTCCTAGGCGCGCCTGAGCCTGACCCAGTTAACTACAATGAGGCTTTCCGAGATAAAGATGCAGAATCTTGGCGTATGGCAATGATATCCGAGATGGGGTCAATGGACCACAATCAAGTCTGGGAGCTTATGGACCTGCCTGATGGGTTTAAACCCATTGGATGCAAGTGGGTCTACAAACGTAAGAGAAGACCTAACGGGAAGGTGGAAACCTTTAAAGCTACGCTGGTGGCGAAGGGGTATACTCAGAAAGAGGGAATCGACTGTGAGGAAACCTTCTCCCTGGTAGCCATGCTTTAGTCGATCCGGATTCTCTTGGCCATAGCTGCTCATTTAGATTATTAGATATGGCAGATGGATGTCAATACAGCTTTTCTAAACGGAAGTCTTGAGGAAACCATTTTCATGCAGCAACCAGAAGGATTCATTGAAAAAGGCCAAGAGCATAAGGTTTGCATGCTTAAAAGGTCCATTTACAAACTTAAGCAGGCATTCAGATCTTGGAACATCCGGTTTGATGAGGTAATCCAGTCATTCGGATTTACTTAGTGTCCGAATGAGCAATGTGTGTACAGCAGACGTGATGAAAACCCAGTGGTGTTTCTTGTGCTTTATGTAGATAACATTCTATTGATTAAAAATAACAAGAAAGTGTTATCAGACGTAAAGGTATGGCTGTCCAAGCAGTTTGATATGAAGGACTTAGGGAAAGCGGGACATATCCTTGGGATCAAGATAATTTAAGATCGTAAGAAACGTTCGTTAACGCTCTCCATAGATACAATTCTGGCTCGTTTTAACATACAGAACTCTAAGAAAGGTTTTCTACCTTTCAGACACGGAGTGCATCTGTCTAAAGAATGGTCTCCCAAAACTGTTGAGGAGATAGAAGCCATGAAGACAGTTCCTTATGCTTCAGCAGTAGGAAGTCTCATGTATGCCATGTTGTGTACGATGCCTTATATCTGTTATGCCGTTGGCATGGTAAGCAGATATTAGAGTAACACCGGGAAAGCTCATTGGGAGGTAGTAAAATGCATTGTCAAGTATTTACGCAGAATGAGAGGCCAAGTGTTGGTCTATCAGGGGCCTGAGCTCGTACCTCTAGGTTACACAGATTCAGATTTTCAAGGCGATAGAGACAAAAGCAAGTCTACCTCAGGGTATGTGTTTACTCTAGGAGGTGGAGCCATAGTTTGGTGGAGTGTCAAGCAGAAATACATGGTGGACTCTACCATGGAGGCTGAATACGTTGCCGCATCAGAGGCAGCGAAAAAAACAGTATGGCTCAAGAACTTCCTAGTGGACTTAGATGTCATACATGGTTTGCAGAAGTCTATCACGGTGTATTGTGATAACAACGGTGCAGTAGCAAACTCAAAGGAGCCACGAGCCCACAAGGCTAGTAAACATATACAGCACAAGTACCACCTGATACGAGACATCGTAAAGAGGGAAGACGTGGTCATGGCAAAGATAGCATCAGAGGATAACCTTGCAGATCCATTCACGAAGACATTGACTTCAAAAGTCTTTGAGGCTCACGTGGAGGGCATGGGGATCAGATACTTAGGAGAGCCATGACAATTTTTCTAGATATATAGCAGCAGAGTGTATAGGAGTTGTGTGTAGATGTATACTTAAAGCACAGCTTAAGTATTAGTGGTAGATTTTTTGAGTTGAATACATAAGCTATGCTTGTATTGTACATTTTCCCCATTAATATATCGATTTATGTTTTGGTTATATTTTGTTGTGCATGATTTGTCCATTTATATTATGAAAGTAGATGATGAGGTGTCTTGTGTGACACAGTAGACCTCATCATTGGTTGAAAGACATAATATATAAATGAGGATCGTAACCGAGATAGCTTTGGACAAACTATCGGTTTAGGTTATTATGTGATTCGGATAATTGGTTTATCTAAACTAATTGAATTATATAGATATGCCGGGGCGTATTGAACTTGACTATTAGGAATGATTTATCTTGTACTGATTTAATAGACAAATCGTTCTTGGTATTCTATCTCTTAATCCTTAGACTCGAGCGGGCATGAGGACTAGACATAGTGTACTTTGATCTGCCAATGGGTGAGGTCAATTATGGCTAATAGTCTCGGTAGGTTGGGTGCACGTGTTTAGTTTCTTGGTGTGCTGCTGCTTGTCGAAAGGAAACCATGTACCGGTGCGTCCGGGGTGATGGTGCTCCAGAGATGAGCTCGTTATGTTTATTATACTAAACCCAACTGGTGGACTTATGTCTGGTATAGTAAAAAGGTCTAGTGGTACTAGTCTCGGAATTAAAAAAGTTAATTAAATTAATTTATTAGTAAATTATGAATATAAATTATCAGTAATTTATCTTTGATGTGGGGAGATTATGAATATAAATTATTTAAGTTGTTCCAGAAGCAATTCTTGTGTAGGATGGTAGTGCCAAAATTAATCTGTTAGTGGTACGATTAATTTTGTAATGGGTTAATTGAATATGTAGAATTAATTAATTGATTAATTATTCCTAAGGGTTAATTGAGTAATTAACAAAATGAAATTATTTAATTAATTAATTAAGTCTTAAGTTTCAATTAGAATTAGAAAATCCTAGAGATTAAGAAATCTAGTAGGATTTGGTTTATCCTATCAGATTGGTTACCTAGTTGGATTTGGAAACTAATTAATTACCTAAACCCATTAGGAAGACCAATCCTAAACAAACTTGGGTCTCTCTTGTAACTCTATATATAGACAAGGGATTAGCTATTCAAGATACACAATTCATAAGTTTTCAAGACAAGAATACTAGAGAGATAAAATCCTATAGAGAGAAATAATAATTTCTCCCTCAAAGTCGGATTTTCGAGATTTCCTAGCGGCTGACCTGTTTCCTAGATCGGCCGGCCAGTTGCTTTCCTAGCTCCTTGGCGGCACGTGGACAAGGCGGGTCGCGGAGAGTGAAGCTACACATGCAGGCGGCAGACGGAGGAATTTTCCAGTAAGGTTTCTGATGCAGTTTTTGTGTTGATTGTTGATCAATTGATTGCTAGATCGTTGCCCACACAACGTGCAATCAAAGTCTCGATTCATACAAGCGATCACCTGAGTTCACGCTTCAAGAGGTACTTTTCTAAGTTTCCATTTTTAATTAGAAAATTATTGTTGCGTGGTAAATCGAATAAGTGCAAACCCAGATCCTGCGCAATGTTATTTCAAAAGGGTTGGAATAGCGATTGTACTAGCATCTAGGCCTGGCCAGAGATTCTGATTTTGGAATGCATAGCACGAAAGTGAGTTTCTTGCTAGGCCTGGGCAGATAATATTTCAATGGGGAGATAGAAGAATAATAAAGTGAGTGCGAAGTAAATCCATTTTTTAGCGATAGTTCCATAATTGGTCTATTAGTGGTACGACTAATTATGCGTTGGACTAATTGAAAAAGTGAATTAATTAATCTTAAAGGCTTAACTAATATTTAATTGAGAAAGTGGGTTATAAGAAATAATTCTTAGGGTTCGATTAAATTTAATTACGAAGTGGGTTAAGAAATTAATTCAAAATGTTCGATTGGAGTTGATTAGTCTAGGGAAGACAAAGAGAGTCAACGAAAGTCCAACACTAAGGCCCAACTCAAAAGCCCACTAGGTCTCCCTTGAAGTTCCCTATAAATAGCTAATGTTAGGCACTTAAAAACATTAATAAACCCTGTAGGCTAAGTTTCCTTTAGAGAGAAGGAAGAACCTAGAGAGAGAACTTCATCTTATTCGATAAGTTCTTTTTTGAAGTCGGTTTTAGATTATTCTTTTTCAAGAACTCAGCCCGTTAATTAGCCTAGGAAAAACCCGTTAGATCACCTCCATTAGGTTGGATTTCCGCAGTGCCATTTGGACTATCCCCGCCGAGCCGCTTGGTCTTTCGTGGTCGCGATTTGTTCGGCGTTTGGTGTTGCCAACGTGGGTTTGGTTTTCTCATCGCGTTGATCCTTAGGCTCGTTCTTTTGGGTTTGCCAAATTCTAAATCTTTGGGAAGGTGATTTCTTTCACGGCAAGTTTTTTTTTTGTGATGCACGGTGTGGTTTCCAGATTAAGCGCTGATTGCCTCTGGGTAAGAATCTGTCGGGGTTTTTTGAGCTTTTTTGAAGCGGTTTTATTTTGGTTTTCTATTTTAGTGCTATTAGCCACTCCGTAGCTAATCGCCCACCCGAATTCGGAGTTGTAGGAGTCATTCTTGGGACTTTTGGTGGTATTCACTGTTTTTCAGCTTTGGGTTTTTTATATTGCTAGGAATACGCTTCAAAGGTATAATCTTTAAGACTTATGCTTTAATATTAAAGATTTTATTTTTGCATGTTGTTTTAATAAATCAAATTTGTATAAGCCTAGATCCGTTCAGGGGAAATGATTTGTAAGCCTAAGCCAGATCGAAAGTCTCCGATTCTGGAATGCATAGCACGAAAGTGAGATTCTCGGTTTAGCCTGAGCTAGATCTGTTTCCTTCAAACTGGTATTAGAGCTTGTGTTTCGGTTTTATACTTGTTCAATTTATTACACGACTTTTTGCATTGTCGATCTATTAACAGGTGGTTATTATTCCCGGCTATTATGGTATTTACATTCATTCATAAACCTCGGGACATGTATAGGCTCATTTTTTATTTTGAATGAAAATGTTTGTAATAGTAATAACCATGAGTTGGAAGCCATGTAGGGTTAGATGAATCTTGTAGTAGGATTTATTCTAAAAATGTCGTCTTTAAATTCCTAGAAAGCCTTTGTATATAGGAATTTATGTAAAATGACAAATACGTTATTCTGGGTAACTCATATTCGTGGGTTTTGGTTTATCATAATTTTAGGTGATTCATAATTACGTAGAAAATTGAGAAAACGTAGACGAATTAGGAGAAATCAAAATAACGAGTGGGAGCGATGTGACGGGATGTGTCAACGAGACGTTAAAGGAAGCAACGATTGAGAAGGCCATAATAGTCGGGAAATGTTTAATTATTTATTTCCTTTTTTATGTCCTTAACACTACTTATGTATTTTCGTTTTATGTTTTATGCATGATCGAAAACAAACAGGTTTTAATACGTGCAATTAACTAAGGTAGATTATTCGCATATTAAAACTCCAAGGGTTTTAAGGGTGCGAATATCCTAAAGTTAAGATATTGCATATTAAAATGTAAAAATCCTAAATTTAAAAATCTAAGTAGGAGCGAGTTGGTTAATATCCCCATGGCCTCCATTATGAATTCATATGTGATGTGGATAGACCTATACGCTGGCCAAGGGCCTTCTTCCCTACTGATAAGTCTTCAATCCATAAGATCACTAGATTGAATTTCTAAATTGATGACTATAGTGAGTGTAATTGGAGAAACATACGACACCCTCACTACTGAGGCGCATTAGTATCCTAAGTAACAAACTTAGAAGTCACGTAATGGCATACACTTAGTGTACCATTTGTAGTATTCCTCCTATGAGGTCACACTGCTTATGTATGCGGCTAAAATCATTGACTATTAATTTTATTGATCATAAGATCGTTGGTCAGAGAGTGAAATTAATGAACTTATGTTCTTCTCGAACGAATGTGGTCTAGCATAGATGTTCACCTAACGTGACCTGCGCTAGTCCCGGTGTGGGAGATTATATTGTTTTGATGATATCAATATTTTTGGAAAAAAATACTAAAACTTGACTGTTTATTTTTCAATTGTCGATATGTCATTCTGTTGGTGAATGTGCCCTAATGAGGGCTATTTTTGTAAATATACTTTGAGGGTATTTATGTAAATAAGATATTTGTCGCTTGATTGATTGTTTATCAAATGAGTTAATTTCATGATAGTAATATCCTTGTGCATATTTAAATTCATGAAATCGATCCGCCAAAAGAAACACTCCATGGACTAATTAGATCATGAGTGATTCTTTTGAGTAGTACTGGTACTAGGATCCTTAGACCAGAAATCACTACATGGTCTTAGGTGAATTGTAGTGTGCTTTGACATATGCCTAACGGGGCCGTAACAGGTTGCCAAGTACGGGTATGATTGGGTACACTATGAGACACGCTAAGGTATGTAGGTGAAGTGATGGGACTACAAATCTCTCTTAAGTGAGAGATGATATCTTGGCCACTTGATAGTGAACTGAAAGTGCATGGCCATGCCCAAGGAATGATAGGATATCATTTTCTTGAAGGATTCAGTGTCACTAAGAGATCAAGTAAATGCTTAGCTATATAAGGATGATGGCTCCATGCCTTATGCTAAGCTGGATATCGATGTAGAGGATCGTACGCAGTTCGCTCGGAAAGGTTGTGTTGAATCTCCATTGACCCTCCATTCTGAATTGGGTAGTCACTATGTCTTGCTAGAGACCACTAATGACTTATGGATTAATCAATGAGATTGAGTTATCCGTTGCCAATTTGGAATGGGCCTACAGGATCGCACATAAGAAAGTTCAGTGATGCAGAATAAGGATTCTTGCCTACAATAAGTATAATTGTTATACTTAAATAAATAAGATTTAATTAAATGGTTTAATTAAATATTATTAGAAAGTTCTATGGTATTAATTAATAGTTAATTAATTACCTGAGAACAATTGGGATGGGCTGATAAATCAAGGGACTTAATTGCAATTGAAGTTCTTGACCCATCAGCCTGATCCATGGGTCATGGGTTGATCCATGGGCTTGGTGTATAACCCAAATCATTAAAGTATTATTTAAGGCTGATTTGGAATTAGTAAATATTATTTAAATACTGACTTGGAATCAGTTAAATAATATTTGGTAATAATACTGATTTGGAATATTACTAAAATCAGTTAAGTTATAATTGGATAATTACAATACTGATTTTGGAAATTAATTCTCTACAAATATCCTAGGGATATAATTGTAGGAGGATGATTTTGAATTATTCTCATTAGACAAAATACACAGAATTCCCAAATTCTCTTGGTAGGCAAGATCGGCTAACACCAACTTGCGAAGACTTTCTTAAAAATTTCTACCGAAATCTGGGCTGATTTTTTCCAAAACGCTTCTAGGAGGAACTGGGTTTTCTCACCAAAATGGTCTTCTGGGTTTTGGAAACCTTCGTTGGAGAATCGGAGTTCTTTTTGATTCATGAATTCCGCCGCAAATCTGTTTTTGTTTTTGGTTTGTATTTATGTTTCAAAACATTGCTGGAAAAACAATTTCTTTGTTTTGGGTTTTGAAATCAAATCTGTTTTGGTCATTCTGGGCTCCTATTTGTTTAGCCGGAAAAACGGGATTTCCCGGAAAGGTTTTGGGATGGTATTGTTTTGATTTTGAAATTTTTCGGGACTGATTAATGTTTTTCGAGGACAAAACGGGACCGCCGGGAATTGGATTCTGGGCTAGGTGTTGTCATGCTTCGCGGGAAAACCAATGGACGGCAAAAATGTTTAGAATTTTCGATCGGCGTTTTTTGTTGTCGGTCGGGGGGGAGACGCTCGAGATCGGGGTTTCGAATCCGGTTGCAGAGACGGAACCGGCGCTGCGCGAATGTCGCCGAAACCCGTAGCAGTCGACCGACGAAACAGGATGGATATTGGCAGCGACGCGTCTTCTCCGGTCGGACTGTGAAGTTTTTCGATGATCGAAGGCGGAGATCATCATTGGTGCTTGTCTTCGATTAACGAGTCATCAGTGGGCTTTGATTTGATCGGAGCCGGTCCTGGAAAAATGACCGGAGAGAAAAACGGTCGGCGAAGGGCTATCCGAGGAAGAAGAACAGTGGCGGCGGGGATGATGAAGCCTTGGGGGCTAAAAAGACTAAAATGCCCCCGCCGCACCATAAAACCCCAAATATGCCCCAATTTTAAGATTGTTTTAAAATTTCAAAAGGACCCCTGAAGTTTTAAGGAAATAAAACCCTAAGCCCGAAAATTTTGGTTATTTACGAAATGACCTCAAAAGTTTCAGAAATTTTTTTTAATTTTCTGAATTTTATTTAATAAGATATTATTTAAATAATCTTATTAGATAAAGATAAGATTAATTTAGGACTTTATCCTATAAGTTTAAATTTGAAAATTTATCTTAACTAGATAATTAGATAAATTTTAAAATAATTATTTTAATTAGATTAAAATAATTAGAAAAGATAAATAAATAAATAAATAATTAATTAATTAGATTAATTAATTTGTTTAAATTTTGAATTGTTATTTATTTATTTTATTTTATTTTTATTTTGATGCTTATTTAAACTGTTTAAATTTTATTTGAGGCATCATAATTATGCAAGCATGTTCATGCATCATTTTGGATAAATGTAAAATGAACAGAAGGATTGATTAAAATTGATCATGACACGATCAATTTTAATTCTGTAATAGTTACACAATCCTTAAAATTAATCGGCTTAAATTAAAATCGGCTTGTATGAGCATATGCATTTTATATGTTTCAAAGCATGAATTGGGCTTTTAAATTTTAACATTTTAAAAGTTGGGGCCTGCGAGCCAATTTTGAATTTGGGCCTGCGTGCCTATAAAATCATCATGTAATAGTTAGGCCCAAAAGGAGGTTCCAAGAGGAGTCCATGGTGGAGCCCAGGAGCGGAGGCCCAATATGAAGATTTTAAAAGGCCCTGTAATAGACTAGAGCCCAGTTCATGGCTTTAATTTCATTCTTTTATTTATGCAAATGAATGATAAACGAAAATGCATGTTAAGCCGATCAAACCTAAATCCCAAAAACCCAAGATTTTGCTTCCATACTTGAGGGCCCGCTTGAGTGGCGAACGTCTGATGGACTTGGAGAGCTCAAGGGCCTCAGGTTTTCTTCATGCGGCGGGTTGTGACATAATAGTGCCCAACTTTATCACTACCATTAATGAGTGGAAAAACTGTTTGGGTATTAGATGCTCAAACTTTATCACTACCACTTGTTATGGAAAAACTGTGTGGGTGTCTATTGATGTGATGCCTTGAGGGATAGTTTAACTTGGGAAAATTAATCCTAGCTTGACCCGATAAGTTGACTATGGATAAATTTTGCAAAGATAGGATGGTGTCAAACATTTGGAATGTTCATCCTATCACCCAAAAGTTGCATGGTATGCAATTGGAAAGCGTTAAATTACATGGAATGTGATTTGAACGTTGCCTACAGAAGAGCCCGATCCCTACGATACTTGCCAAAGCAAGACTGGGGTTGACTCTTTGTGGATTTTCGGCCCACAATCTAGCACCAACACAAAATTGTTAGGGATTTCAATTTTGGCTATTGTGGAAAACATTTTCAAAAACTCATTCTAATATTTTGCGTTTACTCTCTGTAGAAATGGCATCATCTAGCACAAATGTTATCTTTACTCTAAGAAGTATATTGGATAAAGATAAATTGGTTGCACCAAACTTCTTAGATTGGGAAAGAAACTTGAGAATAGTTCTCAAGCAAGAAAGGAAGCTACATGTCTTAGAGACCGTTTTACCTGAACCACCACAAAATGCTTCGGTAACTGTTCAATGAGCCTGGGATAAGCTGAAAAGCGACTCCGATGATGTGACGTGATTGATGCTCGCGTCTATGACAGGCGAACTTCAAAAGCAGTTCATGAATTTGGAAGCGTTCCGAATTTATGAGTCACTGACGGAAATGTTTCGTGAACAAGCTTCAGGTATCTTTGTTATAGAAATAAATCTTTCTATGTCCTCCTCATGGGTATTAGATACTGGTTGTGGGGCTCACATTTGTATTAATGTGCAAGGACTTAGAAATAGAAGGATAACAAAGAAAGGTGAAGTAGATCTCCGAGTTGGTAACGGGGCAAGAGTTGCTGCTGTTGAAGTTGGAGATTACACTCTGTCTTTACCTTCTGGTTTAAATATCAAACTCGAAAATTGTTATTATGTACCTGCTTTGAGCAGAAACATTATTTCAGTTTCGAGTTTAGATAATAAAGGTTTTCGATTTATTATAGAGAATAATTCGTTATCTTTATATCGAAATGATATTTTATACGGAGTTGCAAATATGTGTAACGGTCTGTATGTCTTGGATTTGACCCAAGAAAAACCAGTCTATAACATACAAAAGAAAGCTAAATCATCTAAAAATGATTTAAGTCCAACATACCTTTGGCATTGTCGATTAGGCCATGCAAATGAAAAGCGAGTTCAAAAGCTTCACAAGGATGGAGTGCTTGGTTCATTTGATTTTGAATCATATGAAACCTGCGAACCCTATTTGCAAGGTAAAATGACAAAGACTCCTTTCAACAAGAAAGGTGAAAGAACAAGTGAGTTATTGGCCCTAATACATACGGATGTATGTGGACCAATGAGCACACAAGCCAGAGGTGGATTTGAATACTTCGTGACTTTTACTGATGACTTTAGTAGATATGGGTATGCCTACTTAATGAGGTATAAAAATGAAACTTTTGAAAAGTTCAAAGAGTTTAAAAACGAAGTAGAGAATCAGTTGGATAAAAGGATTAAGGCTATTCACTCCGATCGGGGAGGTGAATACCTTAGTGATGAGTTCAATGGCTATCTAAAACAGTGTGGAATTGTTTCACAGCTGACACCACCGGGAACACCTCAATGGAATGGTGTATCCGAGAGGAGAAATCGGACCTTATTAGATATGGTGCGATCTTTGATGGGCCTAGCGACTCTCCCTACATCCTTTTGGGGTTATGTTCTCCTTTCTGCTGCCTACTTATTGAATTGTATTCCATCTAAGGCAGTAGATAAGACTCCATATGAGATATGGATGGGTTGGAAGCCCTATATGTCCTATCTGCGAGTTTGGGGTTGTCAAGCTCATGTAAAACGTTTACAAAGTAATAAGCTTGAACCCCAAACTGACAAATGCCTATTTGTGGGATATCCTAAGGAAACCAAAGGATATCAATTCTACAACCCAATAGAGAACAAAGTGTTCGTTGCTCGAGGAGCTACTTTCTTAGAGAAAGAATTTCTGTACAAGAAAGACAGTGGGAGTAGAATAGAACTCGGAGAAGTTCAAGAACCACAAGAGAATGTAGAATGATCTACAGAAACTCAGATGGAAGTTGACATGGAAACTCATGAAGATGAGCAACCTGAGTCAACACCATAAGAACCTAGAAGATCTGGTAGATCTCGTCACCAACCCGAGAGATACGGATTTCTCATGACTGACGATCAAGATTTGATCTTGGTGGACTCTAATAAGCCCGTGAACTACAAACAGGTTTTAGAAAGTCCGGATTCTGGTAAATGGCTAGAAGCCATGGAATCTGAAATGCAATCCATGAGGGACAATAAAGTGTGGACTTTTATTGACCCTCCTGTTCAGGCAAAGGTTGTCTATTGCAAGTGGATTTTCAAGTTAAAACCTGGCGGGATCTTCAAGGCACGACTAGTGGCTAAAGGTTTCAGACAGACTCATGGTATAGACTATGATGAAACCTTCTCTCCTGTCGTGATGCTCAAGTCCATTAGGACAATGCTTGCCATAGCAGCATATTTTGACTATGAGGTATGACAGATGGATGTTAAGACGGCTTTCCTGAATGGAAACCTACTCGAGGATGTTTATATTAAACAACCCAAGGGATACATCGATCAAAAGCATCCTAATCGAGTATGTAAGCTTCAGAGGTCTATCTATGGACTAAAGCAAGCATCTCAAAGTTGGAATCTTCGTTTTGATGAGGAAGTAAAAGGTTACGGATTCATCAAGTACGAAGATGAGCCTTGTGTTTACAAGAAAGTTAGTGGGAGCAAGATTGTTTTTCTTGTCCTATATGTGGACGACATCCTGCTCATAGGAAATGACATTCCTTTGATGAAAGACATCAAACAATGGTTGGGGAGTGTATTTTCTATGAAAGACTTAGGAGAAGCTGAGACGATACTAGGTATCAAGATCTATAGAGATAGGTCTAAAATGCTTCTGGGACTAAGTCAATAAGGGTACATAGACAAGATATTGAAAAGATTCAATATGTCTAACTCCAAAAATGGTAACGTACCATTTAGACATGACCTTCTCTTGAAGAAGAACCAAGGTCCTTCAACAAGAGAGGAGAGGGATACAATGAGTAGAGTCCCATATGCTTCGGCAATAGGATCTATCATGTATGCCATGTTGTGTACCCGTCCGGATGTTGCACATACACTTAGCATGACTAGCAGATACCAACAAGATCCAGGGATGGATCATTGGACTGCAGTCAAAGCAATCCTGAAGTACTTAAGAAGAAATAAAGGATTAATGCTAGTGTATGGAGGACAAGAACAGCTCATTGTACAAGGTTACACTGATGCTGCTTTCTAAACAGATCAAGATGACATGAAGTCACAATCAGGCTACGTGTTTAGTCTGAATGGCGGTGCAATAAGTTGGAAAAACTCAAAGCAAGATACAACAGCCGATTCTACAACAGAGTCTGAGTACATTGCTGCATTAGATGCTGCAAAGGAAGCTGTTTGGCTGAGAAAGTTCATGTCAGACATCGGAGTGATACCGAGTATCCAAGATCTGATTCAACTTTTCTGTGACAATAACGGGGCCATCGCACAAGCTAAGGAGCCTCGGTCACACCAGAAAACCAAACACATACTCAGAAGGTTTCACTTCATCCGAAAGATCATTGATCGAGGAGATGTGAAAATGTGCAAAATAGGGTCAGACGACAATATAGCAGATCCTCTCACAAAAGCTCTACCACATTCAAAGTTTGATAGACATGTAATAGAGCTTGGTCTTAAACAATTTAGGACATAGCCCTTCATCGGGCAAGTGGGAGATTGTTGGTGAATGTGGCCTAATGAGGGCTATTTATGTAAATATACTTTGAGGGTATTTATGTAAATAAGATATTTGTCGCTTGATTGATTCTTTATCAAATGAGTTAATTTCATGATAGTAATATCCTTGTGCATATTTAAATTCATGAAATCGATCCGCCAAAAGAAACACTCCATAGACTAATTAGATCATGCGTGATTCTTTTGAGTAGTACTGGTACTAGGATCCTTAGACCAGAAATCACTACATGGTCTTAGGTGAATTGTAGTGTGCTTTGATATACGCCTAACGGGGCCATAACAGGTTGCCAAGTACGGGTATGATTGGGTACACTATGAGACACGCTAAGGTATGTAGGTGAAGTGATGGGACTACAAATCTCTCTTAAGTGAGAGATGATATCTTGGCCACTTGATAGTGAACTGAAAGTGCATGGCCATGCCCAAGGAATAATAGGATATTATTTGCTTGAAGGATTCAGTGTCACTAAGAGATCAAGTAAACGCTTAGCTATATAAGGATGATGGCTCCATGCCTTATGCTAAGCTGGATATCGATGTAGAAGATCGTACGCAGTTTGCTCGGAAAGGTTGTGTTGAATCTCCATTCGACCCTCCATTCTGAATTGGGTAGTCACTATGTCATGCTAGAGACCACTAATGACTTATGGATTAATCAATGAGATTGAGTTATCCGTTGCCAATTTGGATTCTTGCCTACAATAAGTATAATTGTTATACTTAAATAAATAAGATTTAATTAAATGGTTTAATTAACTATTATTAGAAAGTTCTATGGTATTAATTAATAGTTAATTAATTACCTGAGAACAATTGGGATGGGTTGATAAATCAAGGGACTTAATTGCAATTGAAGTTCTTGACCCATCAGCCTGATCCATGGGTCATGGGTTGATCCATGGGCTTGGTGTATAACCCAAATCATTAAAGTAATTTAAGGCTGATTTGGAATTAGTAAAATTATTTAAATACTGACTTGGAATCAGTTAAATAATATTTGATAATAATACTGATTTGGAATATTACTAAAATCAGTTAAGTTATAATTGGACAATTACAATACTGATTTTGGAAATTAATTCTCTACAAATATCCTAGGGATATAATTGTAGGAGGATGATTTTGAATTATTCTCATTAGACAAAATACACAGAATTCCCAAATTCTCTTGGTAGGCAAGATCGGCTAGCACCAACCTGCGTAGACTTTCGTGCTTGAGATTAGAGGATCCTTCGAGGAAGGATTTTGGAGACAACAAAATGCCATATTCTCAGTGGAGCTAGGCGACGTGCGTAACCGATTACGCTTCAAGGGTAAGGCCCGGTCCTCATAGTTTAGGATTCCGCTGTTTAATTGGATTAAACACCTAGACTATTCCCAACACATTCAATCCACTTGCTGTCATTCTAAACCAAAACAAACTCACCGGTCCTAATTACACTGACTCGAAAAGTAACCTGGACATTGTCCTTACGACTGAGGGTTACAAGTACGTGCTCACTAAAGAGTACCCCCAGTGCCCACTGAAGATTCCACTCCTGAGGAGAGAGAGGCTCACTCTAGGTGGAAGAAAGCTGATAATATGACCAGGTGCTACGTCTTGGCTTCTATGTCGAGTGTACATCCGCACCAGCATCAGTTGATGACCTCAGCCTATGAGATGTTGCTTAACCTCAGGGAGATGTTCGGACATCAGGGCAGGACAGAAAAACAGTCAGCTATGAGGAAACTCATGAATGCTAAGATGGATGAGGGTACTTCAGTGAGGGATAATATGCTGGAAATGATCAGTTACAACAATGAGATTGAGGTTTTGGGAGGTGACATTGACAGGGAGACCCGGGTTGATATGATTCTCTAGAGCTTACCTCCCAGTTTTGAGCAGTTTCGGTTGAACTATAATATAGGCAAGCTCTCATATTCCCTTTCTAAGCTTATGACTGCATTGGTGTTTGCTAAAAGCCTCTTTTTTGAGAAGAAGCAAGCTTTGGCTACTGTTGGACCTTCAGGTTCCTCTACTGGGCCCAAAATCAGAAAGCAGAAGAGGAAGATGGACCAGAAAGTAGGTGCTGATCATGGACCCAAATGAGGTGTTGCCAAGAAGCACAAGCCGAAAAGCAAGTGTTTCAGATGTGGAAAAGCATGACACTGGAAGAAGGACTGCCCAAAACCTAAAGGTATGAGCAATTTCACCTTTGTTACTGAAACATGTTTAGTGACGATTCCCACAGATACTTGGTGTGTGGATTCTGGAGTCACTGATTATGTTTGTAATTCTTTGCAGGGGTTCCAAGTGACCCAGCTACTTAGAGATGATGATTTGCAGGTCTACTTGGGTGATACTACCAGAGTATCAGTTGCTGCAGTGGGAGTTGTTAAGCTTGTCTTTTCAGATTCTGTTTTAATTTTGAGACAATGTCTTTATGTAACCAACTTTAGAAAGAACTTGCTTTCAGTTTCTAAGCTGATTTTGGATGGTTATAAGTTTGTCTTTTTTGATGAATCTATTTTTATTAGAAAGAACAAGAAACTTATATGTTCTGGTGCATTGGTTGACAATTATTTTTAATTAAGACTAACTCTTCACTAGTGCAAAACACAGAAATTAATGACATATCATCGAATCATAATAAAAGCAAGGAGTCTTCCCATTTGAACCAGAATTATCTTTGGCACCTAAGACTAGGTCATATCAACCTTAGTAGGATTCAGAGGTTGGTCAATGATGGGTCCTTGGAGTCGTTGGATATTGACAGTTATCCAATTGTGAATCTTGGTTGGAGGGTAGAATGGCCAAGAGGCCTTTTAAAGCAAAGGGGTATAGGGCCAAAGAGGTTTTAGTGTTGGTTCACTCTGACTTGTGTGGACCTATGTTAATTCGGGTTAGAGATGGTTATGAGTATTTTGTGACATTCACAGATGACTACTCTTGATATGGATACATTTACCTGATGCACCAATGTTTTGGCAAGTTCAAAGAGTTTAAGGCAAAAGTGGAGAAGTATCTGGGTAAGAGTATCAAGACCCTGCGATCTGATTGCGGTGGTGAATAAATCTCTAGTGAATTTAGGACCTATTTGTCAGATGAGGGTATTCAGTCTCAGTTTTCTGCACCTGGCACACCCCAGCAGAACGGTGTAGCAGAGAGGATGAATAAGACTCTTATGGATATGGTTAGATCGATGATGAGTTATAGTGAGTTGCCCAGCTTCTTTTAGGGTTATGCCTTAGAGAAATCGTGTTATATCCTTAATCTTGTACCATCTAAATCTGTACCTACGACACCACTAACAGATCTGGTCAGGGCTAAACCAAAAATCTCATTTTCGTGTTATGCATTCCAGAATCGGAGACTTTCGATCTAGTCCAGACTCTAAAATCATTTACACTGAACGCATCTAGACTTATACGAATTTGATTGTTTAAAAAGACACGCTAAATATTAAATCTTTAATTTAAAGTAGAAGTCTTAAAGATTATACCTTTGAAGCGTGTCCCTAGCACTAAGAAAACCAAAGCTGAAAAATCATGCTATTTACCGCCTGAGACCAATCACGAGAGAATCCCGAGAATGACTCCGTCTCTACCTCAAAATCACGTGGGCGACAATCCAAAAGGGAGCTAAAGAACTAAGGAATAAATCCATCAAAGACCCACTTTGAAAAACTCGTCAGATCCTCAGCAGATCGTTGCCCGAAGATAGTTGTGCTTATTTGCCGCCTGCTGCTTATTTACCGCCTGCTGCTTTTTTACCGCCTGGATACGCAATCCACTATCTAATCCCTCGAAAGACTCCATCTCAACCCCAAAATCATGTGGGCGACTATCCACGGGGTAGCTAAGTAGCTAAGAAACTAAGTAAGGAATACAAATGAAACCCACTTTGAAAAACTCGTCAGATCCTCAACAGATTGCTGCCCGAAGATCTGCCTTCTATTTACCGCCTGGTCCAAAAAAATCCAAGAACCACCACCAAAAGAATTCTCCCACCACGATCTAGACAACCACCACCATTGATCACCGATCAAGACAGAGATCTACACAATGGAGGTCAAATCAAGTGACTAAGAGAATAAAAAAGTCAAGCAACGCAAATCGAGGGACAGGGCAGCACGCAAATCGAGGGCCTACGGTGAATAGGAAATTAAAGATCCAAAGGGCTGAGCTTTTCGAAGATCAAAGGATCCTAGGCCGACTTCGAGAAAGAACACAAGGAAGAAGAAGAAGTTCTCTCTCTAGGCTACTCCTTCCCACTCTAGGCAACTTAACCACCAAGGTTTCTTAATGTCTTTCAAATCCAAAACAAGGACTATTTATAGGAAGTTCAAGGGAGACCTAGTGAGCTTTTGAGTTGGGCCTTAGTGACTCTTTTAGTCTTCCCTAGACTAATCAACTGCAATCGAATCTTTAGAATTAATTTCTTAACCCACTTCGTTAATTAAATATTAATCGAGCCCTTACGATTATTTCGTATATCCCACTTAGTCTATTAAATATTAATTAAACCTTTAGGATTATTTAATTCACTTTTGTCGATTAGTCCAACGCATAATTAGCCGTACAACTAACGAACCAATTATGGAACTACCGCTCAAAAATAAATTTATTTCGTGCTCACATTATTATTCTTCTATCTCCCCACGTCAAAGATCTAGTGCTCGTCAGTTCATCAATTCACTGATAAATTAATTCATCGACTTCTTGGTATCCGAGATTAGTACCATTCGACTTTCTTATTATACCAGACATAAAGTCCACTGGCCAGATATGGTATAATAAACCTTACAAGCTCATCTCGGGAGCACCATCAACCCGGCCAACCGGTACATGGATTCATTCGACTAGCAATGGAACACAGGAAGCTAAACACCGCATACCCAACTTACTGAGATTTAGGCCTCAATTGACCGCACCCTTTGGCAAATCAAAGTATATGATATCTAACTCTCATGCCCTTCCCAATATAGGGATTAAGAGATTAGAATACTAGGATCGAATTAACTATACCTATCAGTACAAGTTAATTCAATCCCGAACTGGTCGTGCTCAATATGCCCCGAGCACATCCGTATGATTTATTTAGTCTAGACAAACTAATTTCCAAATCACATGATAACCTATATCAATAGTATGTTCAAACTATCTCAGTTACGAGCATCTGTTTATATATCAATACTTTAACCAATAATGAGATCTACTGTGTTTTTCTACACATCATTATCTAGTTGTATGATATAATAAAAAAAATTTAACACTGAAACATAATCGATATGTAAAATGTGGATATTAGTTTTTCATACAAGCAATAGCTTTTCAGTATTTAAAACCAACAATCTCCCACTAATACTCAAAACTATGCTCTGAAGTATAAAAACTAGCTTAATAAACTTATTCCTATATCACACCAAAAACTGGAGAACTATCAAGGTTCAGCCAAGTATCTAACTCCTATGCCCTTCACGTGGTTCTCAAAAACTTGTGCAGTCAATGCTTTTTGTGAATGTATCTGCAAGGTTGTCTACTGATACTATCTTCACCCATATCTCCCCTCTTTACGATTTATTATTTTGGGTGGTACTCCCGCTCTATGTGTTTACTCACCTTATGGATTTGTGATTCCTTCAAGTTTCTCACTGCACTATTATTATCGCAGTAAACTGTGATTAACCTGGACAACTCAGGAATCACATCTAAATCCACTATGATGTTCCAGAACCACACTGCTTCCTTCGCTGCCTCTGAATCAATGAATTCAGCTTCAATGGTGGAGTCTGTTATGCATTTCTGCTTGACATTCCGCCATACTATGGCTCCACTCCTAGAGTAAACACAAACCCAGAAGTAGACATTCTTTTGTCCATATTACTTTGGAAACCTTAATATGTGTAACCCCTAGCTCTTGCGCCTGATATACCAAAACTTTGTTATTCATTCTGCGCAAATACTTGAGTTTTTCCTTGGTTACACTGAAATCTGCTAACTATACCGGTGACAAAGCAAACATCAGCCTCCTACACAATACGCATACATGAGACTTCCTACTGCAGATGCATAAGGAACTATCTTCATGGCCTCTTGTTGGTGAATGTGCCCTAATAAGGGCTATTTATGTAAATATACTTTGAGGGTATTTATGTAAATAAGATATTTGTCGCTTGATTGATTGTTTATCAAATGAGTTAATTTCATGATAGTAATATCCTTGTGCATATTTAAATTCATGAAATCGATCCGCCAAAAGAAACACTCCATGGACTAATTAGATCATGAGTGATTCTTTTGAGTAGTACTGGTACTAGGATCCTTAGACCAGAAATCACTACATGGTCTTAGGTGAATTGTAGTGTGCTTTGACATACGCCTAACGGGGCCGTAACAGGTTGCCAAGTACGGGTATGATTGGGTACACTATGAGACACGCTAAGGTATGTAGGTGAAGTGATGGGACTACAAATCTCTCTTAAGTGAGAGATGATATCTTGGCCACTTGATAGTGAACTGAAAAGTGCATGGCCATGCCCAAGGAATGATAGGATATCATTTGCTTGAAGGATTTAGTGTCACTAAGAGATCAAGTAAACGTTTAGCTACATAAGGATGATGGTTCCATGCCTTATGCTAAACTGGATATCGATGTAGAGGATCGTACGCAGTTTGCTCGGAAAGGTTGTGTTGAATCTCCATTCGACCCTCCATTCCAAATTGGGTAGTCATTATGTCTTGCTAGAGACCACTAATGACTTATGGATTAATCAATGGGTTTGAGTTATCCATTGCCAATTTGGAATGGGCCTACAGGATCGCACATAAGAAAGTTCGATGATGCAGAATAAGAATTATTGCCTACAATAAGTATAATTGTTATACTTAAATAAATAAGATTTAATTAAATGGTTTAATTAAATATTATTAGAAAGTTATATGGTATTAATTAATAGTTAATTAATTACCTGAGAACAATTGGGATGGGCTGATAAATCAAGGGACTTAATTGCAATTGAAGTTCTTGACCCATCAGCCTGATCCATGGGTCATGGGTTGATCCATGGGCTTGGTGTATAGCCCAAATCATTAAAGTGTTATTTAATGCTGATTTGGAATCAGTAAATATTATTTAAATACTGATTTGGAATCAGTAAAATAATATTTGGTAATAATACTGATTTGGAATATGACCAAAATCAGTTAAGTTATAATTGGATAATTACAATACTGATTTTGGAAATTAATTCTCTACAAATATCCTAGGGATATAATTGTAGGAAGGGATTTTTTTGGAATAATTCTCATCAGAAAAATACACAGATTTTCCCAAATTCTCCGGGTAGGCAAGATTGGCTAGCACCAACCTGCGAAGGCTTTCGTGCTTGAGAGTAGAGGATCCTTCAAGGAAGAATTTTGGAGACAACAAAACGCCATCTTCTCAGAGGAGCCAGGCGACGTGCGCAACCGATTACGCTTCAAGGGTAAGACCTGATCCTCATAGTTTAGGATTCCGCTGTTTAATTGGATTAAACACCTAGATTATGCCCATCAGTGGTATCAGAGCCAGGTTGAATTTTAATTTAATTAGAATTAAATTAAAATTAAAATTTAGAATCTGGTTTAAGAAAAAAAAAATTTTTTTCCGTCGAAGCCTTTCTGGTTAAACACCTAAACAAATTTCTGTTTGTCTTTGTTTTGGAAACACTTTTAAAGGAAATAGAAACCTGGGGGTTTTGTTTTGGCTTCAAAAATCCGAACTGAACTTGGTCGTTTGTCGGAAATCTGGGCTTCGAAATCGTTATTTCCGTTTTGGCCGGAAGAATGTTTTGAACAGGAAATTCTTTTGGATTTTCAAAATTGATTTGCTGGGTTCAATATTTTTGGTTTCGAAAAGCTGGGCTGCTGTGGGTTTTGTCTTTACTTCGCCGGAAAGGGGTTTTTAACGGAAGGGTTCCGTAGCCTTCTTCTCGGTTGATGCTTTTTCTTTTCCGTCGGAAAATAAATCCCAGAATGGTTCTTGGAGTTTTCTTGCTTTCGAAAGTTGTCTTTCGCTATAGTTTTATGGTTTGGTTAAAAAGGGTTTTCTGGGCTGACCTTGTTTCTGCCAAATTTTCAAAAACGGAAAAATGGATTTTTCTGAGTTTTGGTTGACGCATCGCCAGAAAATCGGTCGCTGAAATCATTTCTTGTTTTACTCTATTTTACTCGGATGATCGAAGAAAGCCGAAAGGGTTTCGGCCGGACTTTGATGGCTGCGAGTTCCCGATCGATTGGAAGATAAAGCAGCGGTGGATGTCGCTGCTGCATCTCTTAAAGCCGGATCTTCGAACGACGGGTTTTTCGTCGGTCGGGGACTTCACATTCGAAAAGACAGCGATCGGGAAGGTTGTGGCCGGAAGAGGCATAAAGGCCGGAGAAGACAACCGGAGTTGGACGCCGGGAGTCGAGGATGCCGGAACTGACGTCGGGAAAGAAGAACAGTGGCGGCGGGGGTGATGAAGCCCTGGGGGCTGAAAAGACTAAAATGCCCCCGCCGCACCATAAAACCCCAAATATGCCCCATTTTAAAATTGTTTTAAAAATTGCAAAAGGACCCATGAAGTTTTAAGGAAATAAAACCCTGAGCCCGGAAACTTTGGTTATTTACGAATTGACCCCAAAAGTTTCAAAAATTAAAATTTTGAAATTTTCTGAATTTTATTTAATAAGATTTTAATTAAATAGTCTTATTAGATAAAGATAGGATTAATTTAGAATTTTATCCTATAAGTTTAAATTTATCTTAATTAGATAATTAGATAAATTTTAAAATAATTATTTTAATTAGATTAAAATAATGAGAAAAGATAAATAAATAAATAAATAAATAATTAATTAGATTAATTAATTTGTGTAAATTTTGAATTGTTATTTATTTATTTTAATTTTGATGCTTATTTAAATTGTTTAAATTTTATTTGAAGCATCATAATTATGCAAGCATGTTCATGCATCATTTTGGATAAATGTAAAATGAACAGAAAGATTGATTAAAATTGATCATGACACGATCAATTTTAATTCTGTAATAGTTACACAATCCTTAAAACTAATCGGCTTAAATTAAAATCGGCTTGTATGAGCATATGCATTTTATGTGTTTCAAAGCATGAATTGGGCTTTTAATTTTAACGTTTTAAAAGTTGGGGCCTGCGAGCCAATTTTGAATTGGGCCTGCGTGCCTATAAAATCATCATGTAATAGTTAGGCCCAAAAGGAGGTTACAAGAGGAGTCCATGGTGGAGCCAAGGAGCGGAGGCCAAATATGAAGATTTTAAAAGGCCCTGTAATAGATTAGAGCCCAGTTCATCGCTTTAATCTCATTCTGTTATTTTATGCAATTGAATGATAAACGAAAATGCATGTTAAGCCGATCAAACTTAAATCCCAAAAACCCAAGATTTTGCTTCCATACTTGAGGGCCCGCTTGAGTGTCGAACGTCTGATGGACTTGGAGAGCCCAAGGGCCTCAGGTTTTCTTCATGCGGCGGGTTGTTACATAGTAGTGCCCAACTTTATCACTACCATTAATGAGTGGAAAACTGTTTGGGTATTAGATGCTCAACTTTATCACTACCACTTGTTATGGAAAAACTGTGTGGGTGTCTATTGATGTGATGCCTTGAGGGATGGTTTAACTTGGGAAAATTAATCCTAGCTTGACCCGATAAGTTGACTAGGGATTAATTTTGCAAAGGTAGGATGGTGTCAAACATTTGGAATGTTCATCCTATCACCGAAAAGTTGCATGGTATGCAATTGGAAAGCGTTAAATTACATGGAATGTGATTTGAACGTTGCCTACCAGAAGAGCCCGATCCTTACGATACTTGCCAAAGCAAGACTGGGGTTGACTCTTTGTGGATTTTCGGCCCACAATCTAGCACCAACACAAAATTGTTTGGGATTTCAATTTTGGCTATTGTGGAAAACATTTTTCAAAACTCATTCTAATATTTTGCATTTACTCTTTGTAGAAATGGCATCATCTAGCACAAATGCTATCTTAAACTCTACTCTAAGAAGTATATTGGATAAAGGTAAATTGGTTGGATCAAACTTCTTAGATTGGGAAAGAAACTTGAGAATAGTTCTCAAACAAGAAAGGAAGCTACATGTCTTAGAGACCGCTTTACCTGAACCACCACAAAATGCTTCGGCAAATGTTCAACGAGCCTGGGATAAGCTGAAAAGCGACTCCGATGATGTGACGTGCTTGATGCTCGCGTCTATGACAGGCGAGCTTCAAAAGCAGTTCATGAATTTGGAAGCGTTCCGAATTTATGAGTCACTGACGGAAATGTTTCGTGAACAAGCTTCAGGTATCTTTGTTATAGAAATAAATCTTTCTATGTCCACCTCATGGGTATTAGATACTGGCTGTGGGGCTCACATTTGTACTAATGTGCAAGGACTCAGAAATAGAAGGATAACAAAGAAAGGTGAAGTAGATCTCCGAGTGGGCAACGGGGCAAGAGTTGCTACTGTTGAAGTTGGAGATTACACTCTGTCTTTACCTTCTGGTTTAAATATCGAACTTGAAAATTGTTATTATGTACCTGCTTTGAGCAGAAATATTATTTCAGTTTCGAGTTTAGATAATAAAGGTTTTCGATTTATTATAGAGAATAACTCGTTATCTTTATATCAAAATGATATTTTATACGGAGTTGCAAATATGTGTAACGGTCTGTATGTCTTGGATTTGACCCAAGAAAAACCAGTCTATAACATAGAAAAGAAAGCTAAATCAACTAAAGATGATTTAAGTCCAACATACCTTTGGCATTGTCGATTAGGCCATGCAAATGAAAAGCGAGTTCAAAAGCTTCACAAGGATGGAGTGCTTGGTTCATTTGATTTTGAATCATATGATACCTGCGAACCCTGCTTGCAAGGCAAAATGACAAAGAGTCCTTTCAACAAGAAAGGTGAAAGAACTAGTGAGCTATTGGCCCTAATACATACGGATGTATGTGGACCAATGAGCACACAAGCCAGAGGTGGATTTGAATACTTCGTGACTTTTACTGATGACTTTAGTAAATATGGGTATGTCTACTTAATGAGGTATAAAAGTGAAACTTTTGAAAAGTTCAAAGAGTTTAAAAACGAAGTAGAGAATCAGTTTGATAGAAGGATTAAGGCTATTCGCTCCGATCGGGGAGGTGAATACCTTAGTGATGAGTTCGATGACTATCTAAAACAGTGTGGAATTGTTTCACAGCTGACTCCACCGGGAACACCTCAATGGAATGGTGTATCCGAAAGGAGAAATCGGACCTTATTAGATATGGTTCGATCAATGATGGGCCTAGCGACTCTCCCTACATCCTTTTGGGGTTATGCTCTCCTTTCTGCTGCCTACTTATTGAATCGTATTCCATCTAAGGCAGTAGATAAGACTCCATATGAGATATGGATGGGTCGGAAGCCCTATATGTCCTATCTACGAGTTTGGGGTTGTCAAGCTCATGTAAAGCGTTTACAAAGTAATAAGCTTGAACCCAAAACTGACAAATGCCTATTTGTGGGATATCCTAAGGAAACCAAAGGATATCAATTCTACAACCCAACTGAGAACAAAGTGTTCGTTGCTCGAGGAGCTACTTTCTTAGAGAAAGAATATCTGTACAAGAAAGACAGTGGGAGTAGAATAGAACTCGGAGAAGTTCAAGAACCACAAGAGGATGTAGAACGATCTACAGAAACTCAGATGGAAGTTGACATGGAAACTCATGAAGATGAGCAACCTGAGTCAACAGCACAAGAACCTAGAAGGTCTAGTAGATCTCGTCACCAACCCGAGAGATACGGATTTCTCGTGACTGACGATCAAGATTTGATCTTGGTGGACTCTAATGAGCCCTCGAACTACAAACAGGTTTTAGAAAGTCCGGATTCCGATAAATGGCTAGAAGCTATGGAATCTGAAATGCAATCCATGAGGGACAATAAAGTGTGGACTTTGATTGACCCTCCTGTTCAGGCAAAGGTTGTCGATTGCAAGTGGATTTTCAAGTTAAAACCTGGCGGGATCTTCAAGGCACGACTAGTGGCTAAAGGTTTCAGACAGACTCATGGTATTGACTATGATGAAACCTTCTCCCCTGTCGTAATGCTCAAGTCCATTAGGACAATGCTTGCCATAGCAGCATATTTTGACTATGAGGTATGGCAGATGGATGTTAAGACGGCTTTCCTGAATGGAAACCTACTCGAGGATGTTTATATGAAACAACCCGAGGGATACATCGATCAAAAGCATCCTAATCGAGTATGTAAGCTTCAAAGGTCCATCTATGGACTAAAGCAAGCATCTCAAAGTTGGAATCTTCGTTTTGATGAGGAGGTAAAAGGTTACGGATTCATCAAGAACGAAGATGAGCCTTGTGTTTACAAGAAAGTTAGTGGGAGCAAGATTGTTTTTCTTGTCCTATATGTGGACGACATCCTGCTCATAGGAGATGACATTCCTTTGATGAAAGACATCAAACAATGGTTGGGGAGTGTATTTTCTATGAAAGACTTAGGAGAAGCTGAGACGATACTAGGTATCAAGATCTATAGGGATAGATCTAAAAAGCTTCTGGGACTAAGTCAAAAAGGGTACATAGACAAGATATTGAAAAGATTCAATATGTCTAACTCCAAAAATGGTAAGGTACCATTTAGACATGGCCTTCTCTTGAAGAAGAACCAAGGTCCTTCAACAAGAGAGGAGAGGGATACAATGAGTAGAGTCCCATATGCTTCGGCAATAGGATCTATCATGTATGCCATGTTGTGTACCCGTCCGGATGTTGCACATGCACTTAGCATGACTAGTAGATACCAACAAGATCCAGGGATGGATCATTGGACTGCAGTCAAAGCAATCCTGAAGTACTTACGAAGAACTAAAGGATTAATGCTAGTGTATGGAGGACAAGAACAGCTCATTGTACAAGGTTACGCTGATGCTGCTTTCCAAACAGATCAAGATGACATGAAGTCACAATCAGGCTACGTGTTTAGTCTGAATGGCGGTGCAATAAGTTGGAAAAGCTCAAAGCAAGATACAACAACCGATTCTACAACAGAGTCTGAGTACATTGCTGCATCAGATGCTGCAAAGGAAGCTGTTTGGCTGAGAAAGTTCGTGTCAGACATCGGAGTGATACCGAGTATCCAAGATCCGATAGAACTTTTCTGTGACAATAACGGGGCCATCGCACAAGCTAAGGAGCCTCGGTCACACCAGAAAACCAAACACATACTCAGAAGGTTTCACCTCATCCGAGAGATCATTGATCGAGGAGATGTGAAAGTGTGCAAAATAGGGTCAGACGACAATATAGCAGATCCTCTCACAAAAGCTCTACCACAGTCAAAGTTTGATAGACATGTAATAGAGCTTGGTCTTAAACAGTTTAGGACATAGCCCTTCATTGGGCAAGTGGGAGATTGTTGGTGAATGTGCCCTAATAAGGGCTATTTATGTAAATATACTTTGAGGGTATTTATGTAAATAAGATATTTGTCGCTTGATTGATTGTTTATCAAATGAGTTAATTTCATGATAGTAATATCCTTGTGCATATTTAAATTCATGAAATCGATCCGCCAAAAGAAACACTCCATGGACTAATTAGATCATGAGTGATTCTTTTGAGTAGTACTGGTACTAGGATCCTTAGACCAGAAATCACTACATGGTCTTAGGTGAATTGTAGTGTGCTTTGACATACGCCTAACGGGGCCGTAACAGGTTGCCAAGTACGGGTATGATTGGGTACACTATGAGACACGCTAAGGTATGTAGGTGAAGTGATGGGACTACAAATCTCTCTTAAGTGAGAGATGATATCTTGGCCACTTGATAGTGAACTGAAAAGTGCATGGCCATGCCCAAGGAATGATAGGATATCATTTGCTTGAAGGATTCAGTGTCACTAAGAGATCAAGTAAACGTTTAGCTACATAAGGATGATGGTTCCATGCCTTATGCTAAACTGGATATCGATGTAGAGGATCGTACGCAGTTTGCTCGGAAAGGTTGTGTTGAATCTCCATTCGACCCTCCATTCCAAATTGGGTAGTCATTATGTCTTGCTAGAGACCACTAATGACTTATGGATTAATCAATGGGTTTGAGTTATCCATTGCCAATTTGGAATGGGCCTACAAGATCGCACATAAGAAAGTTCGATGATGCAGAATAAGAATTATTGCCTACAATAAGTATAATTGTTATACTTAAATAAATAAGATTTAATTAAATGGTTTAATTAAATATTATTAGAAAGTTATATGGTATTAATTAATAGTTAATTAATTACCTGAGAACAATTGGGATGGGCTGATAAATCAAGGGACTTAATTGCAATTGAAGTTCTTGACCCATCAGCCTGATCCATGGGTCATGGGTTGATCCATGGGCTTGGTGTATAACCCAAATCATTAAAGTGTTATTTAATGCTGATTTGGAATCAGTAAATATTATTTAAATACTGATTTGGAATCAGTAAAATAATATTTGGTAATAATACTGATTTGGAATATGACCAAAATCAGTTAAGTTATAATTGGATAATTACAATACTGATTTTGGAAATTAATTCTCTACAAATATCCTAGGGATATAATTGTAGGAAGGGATTTTTTTGGAATAATTCTCATCAGAAAAATACACAGATTTTCCCAAATTCTCCGGGTAGGCAAGATTGGCTAGCACCAACCTGCGAAGGCTTTCGTGCTTGAGAGTAGAGGATCCTTCAAGGAAGGATTTTGGAGACAACAAAACGCCATCTTCTCAGAGGAGCCAGGCGACGTGCGCAACCGATTACGCTTCAAGGGTAAGACCCGATCCTCATAGTTTAGGATTCCGCTGTTTAATTGGATTAAACACCTAGATTATACCCATCACCTCTATCTACTTAAAAAATTGCTCCTTAGATAGACGCACTCCATATCTGAAAAATTGGAAACTCTTCTTGGATTTCTGCATGTTAAAACGAGTTAGAATCATGTCTACGTAGGAATCCTGAGAAAGTGTCTGTGAGCATCTCTTATGATCTCTAATAATCTTGATCCCAATGATATGTTCAGCCTTTCCCAAATTCTTCATATCAAACTTGCTTGAACGACTATGCCTGTACGTCTGACAATACATTTTTGCTGTTACCAATAAGAAGAGTACCATCTATATAAAGTACAAGAAACACCAATAAGTTTCTATCACGCCTGCAGTATACCCATTACTTATTTGGACACTGGGTCTGGTTTGTGAGCGCCAGGAATCAAAATCCAAAGATTTTCCCAAAGCCCACGTACTTCTTGGGTTGTCTGACAACCCTCCTACTATGATAAAGCACCGCCTATGTAATCGCATCATTTTTGATAACTCGTGCTGTATTCTGTGAAGTATCTACTTTTACTAATGCATTAGGAATTCTCGACTGTCCCTTAAGCTCTTTTAGCACAATCTTGTTACTGTGTTTATGGTTTAGAGTGTAGTCCTCTTTTAAAATCTAGTGTTGGTACTAACCACCACCTTCTAATTTTTAGCACTATAGAATAAACTAACCTTCGTTCCTCTGGGATATCCTACAAACAACATTACCTCTAATCTTGCATCTAACTTGTTTGTATCTACCTTAAGCACACGTGCTGGATAACCCCAGATTCTGAGATGTCTAATACTGGGCTTTTGTCCTGTCCATAACTCTACAGGGGTTGAAGGCACAAACTTAGATGGTACAAGATTTAGATTTGTAAGCCGCTGTTTCTAAGGCATAACCCCAAAATGAATAGAGCAACTCACCGTAACTCATCACAGATCTAACCATTTCAATAAGAGTTCTGTTTCACCATTCTACTACACCATTCAGTTGGAATGTGCCAGGTGCAAACAACTGGGATTGAATCCCTATCTCTGATAAGTAGGTTCTAAATTTACCAGATAGTTATTCATCACTACGATTGGATCGTAATGACTTGATACTTTTACAATGATGGTTCTCCACTGTTAGTTTTGAATACAGAAAAGCTATGGCTTGTATCAAAAACTAATATCCACAGATGACATATCATTTTGTTTCGGTATAAATTTGTTCCTTTATATCATAAAACTAGATAACGGGGTGTGGACAGACACAGTAGATACCGTTATTGGTTAAAGTATTGATATATAAAAAGTATGCTCGTAACGAGATAGTCTGAACATACTATCGGTATAGGTTATTGTGTGGTTTGGATATTGGTTTATCTAAACTAGTTTAAATCACACAGATATGCCCGGGGCATATTGAGCACGACCCGTTTGGATAGAATTGGGACGGGCGTAGTCAATTCGGTCATAGTATTCCGTCTCTCAATCCCGAGATTGAGACGGGCGTGAGGGTTGGATATCGTGTGCTTTGATTTGCCAAAGAGTGAGGTCAATTGAGGCCAATACCTCGGTAAGTTGGGTATGCAGTGTTTAGCTTCTTACGTGCCGTTGCTAGTATGAGGAATCCACGTACCGGTTTGCCGGGTTGATGGTGCTCCCGTGATGAGCTCGTAAGGTTATTATACTAAACCCGGTCGGTGAACTTTATGTTCGGTATAATAAAAGGACGAGTGGTACTAATCTCGGAAACCAAGAAGTCGGTGAATTAATTTGTCAGTAAATTGATAAACCGACGAGCGCTAGATCTTTAATGTGGGGAGATAGAATAAAATATAATGGCGCGATGTAAAGTCATTTTCGAGCGGTAGTTCCATAATTGGTCCGATAGTGGCACGACCGATTATGCATTTGACTAATCGACAAGGTAAATTAATTAATCCAAAAGGTTTAATTAATATTTAATCGACAAAGTGAATTTAGAAATTAATTCTATTTTGAATTAATTAATTCTAAGGGTTCGATTAAATTAAATTAACAAAGTGGATTAAATAAATTAATTTAAATGGGTCGATTGGAGTTGATTAGTCGGGAAGACTTAGCGGTCAACGAAAGTCAAATTTAAAGACCTAACTCGAGAGCCCATTAGGTCTCCAATCGAGCTCCTATAAATAGATGACTTGATGCCCAAGAAAACCCTAAGGAAGTCTTGCAAGACATTTCATTTTTTCTTGTTTTCTTGAGTGAAAAGGTTTAGAGAGAGAATTTTTCCTTCAAGAATTTTCTCTCAAAAACAACCAGATTTTTCACTCTCTCAAAATTGGATTTAAACCAAAGATCATAACTTTCATTTTTGGGATTAATATTACCCAATTCTCGGACGGTTTTCAAGCAGGAAAAACCCGCTGCTGCTGCGGGTTTTAGTGGGCAGTAACCGGACTGCTGCTGCGGGTTTTCATTGAGCAGCAGCCGAACTGCTGTGCGGTTTTCTGCTACCAAATTCGCTGTAGCCTGCTGCGTTTGATTCGGCTCAAGTCTCGTTGATCTCTTCTTGGTGATCCGAGGTTTGGGCTGTCATGATCACGAGTGGGTAGTTCGAATTTTGGTAGAAGGAATGGTGATTTTCATGAAAGGCAGCACCTTTCTTATTTCAGCAGCAGTGGGTTTTGCTTGTAGGTCAAGTTAGTGATCAGATTTTGGTTTTCTTTGAATCCGATTTGAGAGATTTCCTTGTGGGCTAAGCAAGTAGACTTCGATAGATTATTGCCCACGCAATATTCGAAGTTTCTACGGAGATATCGATTGGATTTCTTGTGGAAATCGCAAGAAAGAATTGGTTTTTCTTTGAGCAAGGGACTTCACTTCAAAAGGTATAATCTTTAAATTCCGCTTTTATTAAAGATCGAATCTTTTGTGTCTCGATTAATAAATTAAATAAGTATAAGCCTAGATCCGTTCATGGGTAAACTAATTTGAGCCTGAGCTTGGTCGAAAGCTTCCGATTCTGGAATGCATTGCACGAAAGTGAGGTTTTCGATTTAGCCCGGGCTTGTTCAGTTTTCCTTCAAATTGGTATTAGAGCGTTGGTTTCGGTCTTATACTTGTTTGATTTATTACACGACTTTATTTTGGCATTATTATTTTTGTCGAAATGCATAAACAGGTGGTTATTGGTTTCCCGGCTATTATGGTAGAAATTTAATTTTCATTCATAAACCCCGAGACATGTCCGGGCTTATTTTATTTTTTAATGGAAATTTCTGTAATATTAATAACCACGAGCTGGAAGCCGTGTAGGATTAGAAAAATCTTGTAGTAGGATTTGATCTAATCATGTCGTCTTTAAATTCCTATAAAAACTCCTTTGTATATAGGAATTTATGTACTATGACGAAGACGTTATTTTGGGTAACTTATATTCGCGGGTTTTGGTTTATCGTAATTTTGGGTGATTCCTAATTACGTAGTAAACCGAGAAAACCCGGGCGAATCGAGAGGAATCCAAATAATGAGTGGGAGCGACACGACGGGAATTGTCACCGAGGCGTCAAAGAATCAACGATAGAGAAGGCCATAATAGTCGGGAAATTTTATTTGTTTAATTTCCCGTATTTATGTATTTTTGTTGATTGTGTGATTTTCGTTTTATTTTGCATGAACGAAAACCAAACCGAAATGTTTTAAAAGGTAATGTGCAATTAACTAAGGTAGATTATTCGCATATTAAAACTCCAACGATTTTATGGGTGCGAATATCCATAGTTAAGATATTGCATGTTAAAACGTAAAAATCCTCAAACTTAATTAAATTCACGGGTTTTGGTTTATCGTAATTTTGGATGATTCCTAATTACGTAGAAAACCGAGAAACCCGGGCGAATCGAAATTAATTAAAAATCTAAGTGGGAGCAGGTTGGTTAATAGCCCCATGGCCTCCATTACGGGTTCATTGGTGATGTGGTTAAACTTGCGTGCTGGCTTAGACCTTCCTCCCTATCGGATGAGTTTTCAATCACAGATATCACCGGAATGAATTTCTAAAGTGATGATTATAGTGAGTTTAATTGGAGAAAGTTGCGACACCCTCGCCATCCGAGGCGCATTAGTATCCTAGGTAACAAACTTAGAAGTCACGTAATGGCATACACTTAGTGTACTGTTTATAGTATCCCTCCCATCGAGGTTACGTATCTACGTGTACAGCTAAAATTATCGACTATTAATTTCATTGATCATAAGATCGTTGGTCAGATAATGAAATTAATGAACTTCGGTTCTTCTCAAACGAATGTGGGTTGGCGTAGACGTTCACCCATCGTGACCTGCGTTAATCCCGGTGTGAGAGATGTCGGTAGAAGATTATATTTGTTTTCTGAGGATTTTTCAATATTTTTGAAAAAGTATACTGAAACTTGTTTGTTTATTTTTAGTTGATATGTCGTTCAACCTGCTAGCTGTCATTCTGAACCAAAACAAACTCACCGGTCCAAATTACATTGATTGGAAACGTAACCTGGATATTGTCCTTACCGCTGATGGTTATAAGTATGTGCTTACTGAGAAGTGCCCCCCTAAGCCCAGCGATGATGCCACCCCTGAGCAGCGAGAGCCATATACGAGGTGGCAGAAGGCTGATCAGATGACCAGGTGCTACATCTTGGCTTCCATGTCGAGTGTATTGCAGCACCAGCATCAGCAGATGACCTCAGCCTACGATATAATGCTCAACCTCAGGGAGATGTTTGGACATCAGGGCAGGGCAGGGCAGCCAAGCAGTCAGCTATGAGGAAACTCATGAATGCTAAGATGGCTGAGGGCACTTCAGTGAGAGATCACGTACTGGACATGATTGGTTGCATCAATGAGATCAAGGTATTGGGAGGTGAGATTGATGGGGAAACCCAGGTCGATATCATCCTTCAGAGCTTGCCTCCCAGTTTTGAGCAGTTTCGATTGAACTATAATATGGGGAATATCTCATATTCACTTTCTGAGCTCTTGACTGCATTGGTGTCTGCTGAGAGCCTCTTCGCAGAGAAGAAGCAAGCCTTGGCTACTGTTGGTCCCTCAGGTTCCTCTGCTGGGCCCAAAGCAGGAAGCAAAAGAGGAACAGAGGCCAGAAAGCAGGAGCCAGTAATGGACCCAAGGCGGGCATTGCCAAGAAACAGAAGCCGAAAGGCAAATATTTCAGGTGTGACAAAGCGGGACATTGGAAGAAGGACTGCCCAAAGCCTCGAGGTACGTGTAAATTTTCCCTAGTCACAGAGACATGTTTAGCGGCGATTCCCACAGATACTTGGTGTGTGGATTCAGGAGCCACTGATCATGTTTGTAATTCTTTGCAGGGGTTCCAAGTGTCCCGGCTGCTTAGAGAGGGAGAGTTGCAGGTCTACCTTGGGGTTACTACCAGAGTTTCTGTGGCTGCAGTGGGAGTTATTAGTCTTTATTTTTCAGACTCTATTTTACACTTAAATGATTGTCTTTATGTACCTAGTTTTCGAAAGAACTTGCTTTCGGTTTCGAGACTTGTTTTGGATGGTTATAAGTGTGTATTTTCTGATGGTTCAGTTTTTATTAGAAAATGCCAGAAACTTATATGTTCCGGTACATTGGTTGACAATTTATTTTTAATTAAGACTTACTCCCCAGTTATGCAAAACACAGAAACTAGTAACTCATCACCGAATTATAATAAGAGAAAAGAGTCTTCCCCTTTGAATCAGACTTATCTTTGGCACCTGAGACTAGGTCATATCAACCTTAGTAGGATTCAAAGGTTGCTCAAGATTGGGTCTTTGGACTTACTAGATATTGACAGCTATTCGACCTGTGAGTCCTTCTTGGAGGGTAAAATGACCAAGAGACCTTTCAAGGCAAAGGGGTATAGGGCCAAGGAGGTTTTAGAGCTGATTCATTCTGACGTGTGTGGGCCTATGTCAGTTCAGGCTAGAGGTGGTTATGAGTATTTCGTGACTTTCATGGATGATTACTCTAGATATGGATACATATACCTGATGCGCCACAAGTCTGAATGCTTTGGCAAGTTCAGAGAATTCAAGGCAGAGGTGGAGAACCATATGGGTAAGAGTATCAAGTCACTGCGGTCTGATCGCTGTGGTGAATACCTCTCTAGTGAATTTAGATCCTATTTGTCAGAGGAGGGTATTCAGACCCAGTTGTCTGCACCTGGCACACCCCAGCAGAATGGTGTAGCAGAGAGGTGGAACATGACTCTTATGGAGATGGTTAGATCGATGATGAGTTATAGTGAGTTGCCTATCTCGTTTTGGGAATATGCCTTGGATACAACATGTTTTATCCTCAACCTTGTGTCATCTAAGTCTGTGCCTACGACCCCAGTAGAGTTGTGGAGTGGGCGAAAGCCAAGTCTGAGACATCTCAGGATTTGGGGTTGTCCAGCACATGTGCTCGAGGCAGATGCAGGAAAGTTAGAGGCGAGATCCAAGGTTATGCTGTTTATAGGCTACCCCAAAAGAACGAGAGGTGGTTTATTTTATAGTTCTCAGGATCAGAAGGTGGTGGTCAGCACCAATGCCAGATTTCTTGAGGAGGACTATATTTTAGATCACAAGTCAAGCAGCAAGGTAGTATTGGAAGAGCTTAGAAGTCAGTCCACTATTCTAGATACACACGTACAGGAAGACACACCACAAGAGACTGCACACAGTATCACAGATGATGCTCTTGCACAGGCTGCGCCTCGTCGTAGTGGGAGGGTTGTGAGATAGCCCAAGAGGTACATGGGTTTGGGTGAGTCTTTGGACTTTATCCCTGGCTCTCATGAACCAGATCCAGTTAACTACAATGAGGCTCTCCAGGATAAAGATGCAGATTCTTTGCAGAGAGCGATGATTGCTGAGATGGGTTCTATGGACTCAAATCAAGTCTGGGAGCTGGTAGACCTTCCTGATGGGTTTAGGCCTATTGGGTGCAAATGGGTTTACAAGCGAAAGAGAGGATCTGACGGGAGGGTTGAGACCTTCAAGGCTAGGCTTGTGGCGAAGGGGTATACTCAGAAAGAAGGGATCGATTATGAGGAGACCTTTTTCCCGGTAGCTATGCTTAAGACGATCCGGATTCTCTTGGCCATAGCTGCTCATATGGACTATGAGATTTGGCAGATAGACGTCAAGACAGCTTTCCTTAATGGAAGTCTTGAGGAGACCATCTTTATGCAGCAACCAGAGGGCTTCATTTCTAAGGGCCAAGAGCACAAGGTATGCAGGCTTAGGAAGTCCATTTATGGACTTAAGCAAGCATCCAGATCTTGGAACATCCGTTTTGATGAGGTTATTTAGTCCTATGGATTCACTCAGTCTCCGGATGAGCAGTGTGTTTATCGCAGGCATGATGGTGATATGGTGGTGTTCCTCGTACTTTACGTAGATGACATTCTTCTTATTGGCAACAGTAAGAAGGTGTTGTCAGACATAAAGGCATGGTTGTCGAGGCAATTCGATATGAAGGATTTGGGAGAGGCTGGACATATCCTTGGGATCAAGATTATTCGAGATCGTAGGAGACGTTCTATGACTCTCTCTCAGGCATCCTACATAGACACGATTCTGGCCCGTTTTAACATGCAGAACTCCAAGAAGGGTTCACTACCTTTCAGGCATGGAGTGCATTTGTCTAAGGAGCAGTGTCCTAAGACTGCTGAGGAGATAGATGCCATGAAGGCGGTACCCTATGCTTCTGCAGTGGGTTGTCTCATGTATGCTATGTTGTGCACGAGGCCTGATATTTGCTTTGCCGTTGGCATGGTTAGCAGATATCAGAGTAACCCTGGGAAGGCTCACTGGGAGGCAGTAAAATGCATTCTCAAGTACTTGCGCAGGACGAGAGATTATGTCCTAGTTTATAGAACGCATGAGCTTGTACCATTGGGTTACACAGATTCGGACTTTCAAGGAGATTTGAACAAGAGTAAGTCTACCTCTGGGTTTGTGTTTACTCTAGGAGGTGGAGCCATAGTATGGAAGAGTGCCAAGTAGAAATGCGTGGCAGACTCTACCATGGAGGCCGAGTACGTTGCCGCTTCAGAGGCAGCGAAAGAGGCTGTATGGCTTAGGAGCTTCCTGATGGACTTAGATGTGGTTCCTGAGTTGCCTAGTTCTATCACAGTTTATTGTGATAACAATGGTGCAGTTGCTAACTCAAGGGAACCACGAGCCCATAAGGCGAGTAAACACATAGAGCGCAAGTACCACCTGATACGAGAGATCATAAAGTGGGGAGACGTGATCGTGGCCAAGATAGCTTCAGATGACAACCTTGCAGATCCTTTCACCAAGCCATTGACCCCAAAGGTCTTTGAGAGACATGTGAAGGGCATGGGAGTCAGATTCTTGAGAGAGCCATGTGAGTGAGCTTAAAGGTGTTCTGGAGATTTCATTATGACAGCAGTGTAATAGCGGGTTGGACAGTTTTTGTACTTCTTAGCATAGCTTTGAGTATTAGTGGGAGATTGTTAGTTTTGAATACAGAAAAGCTATGGCTTGTATCAAAAACTAATATCCACAGATTCGGTCCTAGTATTCGGTCCTAGTATTCCTGCTTATACTGATCGATGTAGTCAATAATTCCATATTGAAAAAAAAATCTAAAATAAATAAACAGACAATTTTCAGTGTGGACTTCCCACAATTATTGACTTCCCACAGAACAATAATTTTAATCCACTAACATCTCATTCATCGGGATTCTCACAAGCCACGATAGTGTGGATGTTTACACGCTAACCCACATTCATTTGAGAATAACCAAGTTCATTAACTACACTATCTGACCAAATGATCTATTGATCAATGTAGCTAATTCTCTGTGTTTTTAGCTGTACAATAAGTAGTGTAACCTCGATGGGAGGAATACTACAAATCATACACTAAGTGTGCCATTACGTGACTTCTGAGTTTGTTACCTCAGGATAGTGAGCCTCAGATAGAGAGGGTATCGCATTTATCCTTGTTAAACTTACTCCAGTCATCTTACTTAGAAATTCATAATCTAGCGATCTTGTGGTTGGACTCATCCGAATGGAAGAAGGGCCTAATGCCAATGCGCAAGTCTACCCACATCGTATATGAACTCGTAATGGTGACCATGGGGATATTAAACCAACCCGCTCCCACTTAGATTTCCAAATTGAGAGTTTTTCCGGTTTTAACATGCAATTAACTAACCCTATGTTATATGCAAACATAAAACCATCATGCTTTAAAATCATGCATCTAAAATACAACACAAAAATTAAAACAATAAATACGAGAAATAAATTCAAAAATTAAATTTCCTGACTATTATGATTTTAATTGCTTCCATCTTCTACCTTTATCTCGTGTCCTGCCATGCAACTCGATGGATTGAGTATTGAACTTCAAAAACAAAAACTGGAGGAAAAATGGGCCAAAACGTGACCTAAATAGGTCGCACGAGCAGCACGCATATAGCGTGCCGTGCGCGCGCGGCTTAGCAGCGTGCAGCAACTGCTGCCGCGCCTACTGCAGCGCGGCGGTGGTGCTACCATTTTTTGGCTGTTGCAAGTGGCGGCTCCTACAGGCGTGTCATCTCAGGCGCCGCCCCCTGCCTCTGATCCCTCATTCGCTTCTTTTACGCTATTTGGTCTTTTTGCAATTTGTTATGGGTTTTTCTGGGTTTCTACGAATTAACTGTTAGTTTTGAATACAGAAAAGCTATGGCTTGTATAAAAAACTAATGTCCACTGTTGACATATCATTTTGTTTCAGTATTAAATTGTTCCATTATATCATAGAACTAGATAACGGGGTGTGTGAAAGACACAGTAGATCTCGTTATTGGTTAAAGTATTGATATAAGAAAAAGTATGCTCGTAACTGAGATAGTCTGAACATACTATCGGTATAGGTTATCGTGTGATTTGGAAATTAGATTATTTAGACTAATTAAATCACACGGATATGCCCGGGGCATATTGAGCATGACCAGCTTGGATAGAATTGACTTGTACTGATCAGCATAGTAATTCAGTCCTTGTATTTGTTGGAGTAGAATATATAAGCTATGCTTGTATTGTACAGTTTCCCAGATTAATATATTGATTTGTGTTTCAGTCACATCTTGTCGTGCATTAATCGTCCATTTATATTATGTAAGTAGATTATGAGGTGTCTGGGGCGACACAGTAGATCTCATCATTGGTTGAAAGACATAATATATAAATGAGGTTCGTAACCGAGACAGCTTTGGACAAACAGTCAGTTTAGGTTATTATGTGATTCGGATAATTGGTTTGTCTAAACTAATTGAATCATATAGATATGCCCGGGGCATATTATGTTGGAGTAGAATACATAAGCTATGCTTGTATTGTACAGTTTCCCAGTTTAATATATCGATTGGTGTTTCAGTCATATCTTGTTGTGCATTAATCATCCATTTATATTATGTAAGTAGATGATGAGGTGTCTGGTGCGACACAGTAGATCTCATCATTGGTTGAAAGGCATAATATATAAATGAGGTTCGTAACCGAGACAGCTTTGGACACACTGTCGGTCTAGGTTATTATGTGATTCAGATAATTAGTTTGTCTAAAATAATTAAATCATATAGATATGCCCGGGGCATGTTGAACTTGACTCTTAGGAATGATTTGTCTTGTACTGATTTAATAGACAAATCGATCCTTGTATTCTATCTCTAAATCCCTAGACTCGAGTGGGCATGAGAATTAGACATAGTGTACTTTGATCTGCCAATGGGTGAGGTCAAATGTGGCCAATAATCTCGGTAGGTTGGGTGCGCGTGTTTAGTTACTTGGTGTGCTGCTGCTTGTCGAAAGGAAACCATGTACCGGTGCGTCCGGGGTGATGGTGCTCACGAGATGAGCTCGAAATGTTTATTATACTAAACCCAGCCGGTGGACTTATGTCCGGTATAGTAAAAAGGTCGAGTGGTACTAGTCTCGGAATTAAAGAAGTTGATGAATTAATTTATCAGTAAATTAATGAATTAACGAGCACTATATCTTTGATGTGGGGAGATTATGAATATAATTTAATTAAGTTGTTCCGGAAGCAATTCTGGTGTAGGGTGGTAGTGCCATAATTAATCCGTTAGTGGTACGATTAATTATGTACTGGGTCAATGACAAAGGTAGATTTAATTAATTGAGAAATTAATTAATCCTTGTGTCAGTTGGTTGTGAATCATCCCAGGAACTGGTTTGGGATAAGTGAATCCCTGTGTCAGTTGGGAGTGATTCATCCCAGGAACTGGATTGGGATAAGTGAATCCCTGTGACAGTTGGGAGTGTATCAGTCCAGGAACAGGATTGAAGGAACCAGAATCTGTATCAGTCCAGAAACAGGATTGAAGGAAAATAGAAACCCAGTAGGAAGACCAATCCTAAACTAACTTGGAGTATCTCTTGTAACTCTATAAATAGACAAGGGATCAGTCATTCAGATACAACAATTACACAATTAATCCACAGGATTTCTAGAGAGACAAAATTCTAGAGAGAGAAAACGTTTCTCTCTCCAAGTCGAATTTTTAAGAAAGTGTGCGGCTGGTTTTTGGGTTTCTAGTGGCTAAAATTTTGGCCTTGGTCTATACCAGCTGCGCGTAGCTTTCTCTCTCTGCGGGCGGTGCGTTTATAGTACGTGCCAGGTGCTGCGGGGCTAGAGTTCTCTAGCAGGTGGATTGTGGTGAGTAGCTGATCAATTGGCTTGTAGTTCATTGCCTACACAACGTGAAGTCATAGTCTTGAGGCATACAAGAGAATCACCAGGTGCACGCTTCAAAGGTACTTTTCTAAGATTCCGCTTTAATAGAAATTTTTGTTGCGTGGTAAATCGAGCAAGTGCAAACCCAGATCCTACCAAAATCTTTCAATTGGTATCAGAGCCTGGTTTAGGGGGTTCTGTGCTTGTTCGATTTATTACATGGTTTTATTTGCAGGTGGTTTAGAATCCCGACTATTATGGTTACGTTTGTATGGGTTTTAATTAAACTCCGGGACCTGTCCGGATTTAATTTTATTATGAATGTTTGTAATAGTTTAACCACGTGCTGGAAGCCGTGTAGGATTAGATCAAATCTGTAGTAGGATTTTTTCTATGTAATTTCGATTATTTACTTTTCCTAGAATGCCTTGTAGTAGGAAAATTGTTTTTTTTGTAATCGAAAGCATTATGGTGGGCAACTTGGATTCGTGGGTTTTGGGTTATCATGAATTTGATGAAACCCAGGAAACCCAGAACGAATTGAAAGAAGACCAAATAGCGTGAAAAAAAGCGAATGAGGAGTTGGCGGCAGGAGGCGACGCCGGCAACGATTGCCGGCAGCAAAATCGCCGGCCGGCAGGTGAAAAACGCAGCAACAGGCAGCAGCAGCGCGCAGCAGTCGCTGCACGCAGCAGCTACTGCGCGCTGCTGCCGGGCGCGGGCCGCGCGCGCTGGGCCGCGCTGCCCTCGGGCCGTGCTGCGGCCCGTGCAGCCTGTTCGGGCTGTTTTTGGCCCGTTTTTCCACCAGTTTTCATTTTTTGAAATTCAAGACTCTCTCCATCGAGTGATGTGACGGGACACGAGATCAAGGCAAAGGATGGAAGCAATTAAAACCATAATAGTCGGGGAATTTTTTTTTCGAATTTATTTCCCGTATTTATTGTTTTAATTTTTTATGCTTTATTTTTATGCTGTATTTTAGATGCATGAATTAAAGCATGTCTGGTTTTATGGTTGCACATAACTTAGGTTAGTTAATTGCATGTTAAAATCGGAAAAACCCTCAATTTGGAAATCTAAGTGGGAGCGGGTTGTGTTATATCCCCATGGCCACCATTACGGGTTCATATGCGATGTGGGTGGGCTTGCGCGTTGGCATTAGGGCCTTCCTCTATTCGGATGAGTCCAACCCCGAGATCACTAGACTATGAGCTTCTGAGTAAGATGACTAGAGCGAGTTTAACTAGGAGAAATACGACACCCTCTCCATCTGAGGCGCACTATCCTGAGGTAACAAACTCAAAAGTCACGTAATGGCACACACTTAGTGTATGATCTGCAGTATTCCTCCCGCGAGGTTACGCTGCTTACTTGTACAGCTGAAAGCACCGACTATTAGCTACATTGATCAAAAGATCGTTGGTTAGATAGTGTAGTTAATAAACTTGGTTCTTCTCAAACGAATGTGGGTTAGCGTAAACGTCCACACTGCGTGGCTTGCGAGAATCCCGATGGATGAGATGTTGGTGGATTAATATTATTGTTTTGAGGGAATCAATAATTAATTGAATTTTCATGTTTTTTCGAAAATTCTAGCATATATAACTGAAACACTATTTGTTTACTTTCCAGTTTAAATCGATATGGCATTCAATTCTTTAGCTGCTATTTTGAAAAACAACAATTTAACTGGAACTAATAATGTCGATGGAAATCGTAACTTGGACATTGTCCTTAGGGCTGAGAGCGCTCCTGTGAGAGATCGTGTCATTGACATGATTAGTAACATCAACAAGGTTGAGGTAGTGGGAGGTGAAATCGTTGGTGAAACCAAAGCCGATATTGTCCTCCAGAGCTTACCTCAAAGCTATGAGCGGATTTGGTTGAACTACAATATAAGTAAGATGTTGTGGAGTTCATCCGAGCTCTTAGCAGAGTTGATGGCGGCTAAAAGTCTTCTTCAAGAGAAGAAGCGAGCTTTAGTCGCAGTCGAAGCTTTAGAATCTTCTTCTGAGCCTGAGGCTGGAAAGAAGAAGAGAAAGCTCGAGGGAGTAGCTAAAAAGGCACAAATTACGCCTAAGCCAGATATTGCAAAGAAGTAGTCGAAAGACAAGTGCTTCAAGTGCAATAAGACGGGACATTGGAAAGTGGATTGTCCAAAGCTTATAAGTACGATAAATTATGCCTTAATTACTGAGACATGTTTAGCGACGATTCCCACAGATACTTGGTGTGTGGATTCAGGTGCCACTGACCATGTTTGTAATTCTTTGCAAGGGTTCCAAGTAACCCAGAAGCTTAGAGAAGGCGAGTTGGATATCTACTTGGGCGACACTACAAGAGTGTCAGTAGAAGCAGTGGGAGTAGTTAAGTTGAATTTCGAAAATTCTAGTTTAGAGTTAGTTGATTGTCTTTATGTACCGAGTTTTAGAAAGAACTTGATTTCGGTTTCTAAACTCTTAAAGAACGGGTATAAGTTTATTTTTTCTGATGACTGTGTTGTTATTAGAAGAAATGGAAAACTTATTTGTTCTGGTTTCATTGGCGGACAATTTGTTTGTGGTTAACTCTAACTCCCATGTTGCACAAAACATAGAAATAGATAGCTCTGTATCTAACATTAATAAGAGGAAGAGACCTTCTGAAATGAATCAAACCTATCTTTGGCATCTAAGGCTAGGTCATATAAACCTTAGTAGGATTCAGAGGTTGGTAAATGATGGACCTTTGGGTTCATTAGATATTGACAGTTATGCAACTTAAGAATCTTGCTTGGAAGGTAAGATGACCAAGAGACCTTTTAAAACAAAAGGCTATAGAGCTAAAGAAGTATTAGAGTTGATTCATTCTGACTTGTGTGGACCTATGACGGTCCAGGCACGAAGGGGATATGAGTATTTCGTGACGTTCACGGATGACTACTCTAGGTACGGATACATTTACCTAATGCGCCACAAGTCCGAATGTTTTGGCAAGTTCAAAGAGTTTCGGGCAGATGTGGAGAAGCATCATGGTAAGAGTATCAAGACACTGCGTTCAGATCATGGTGGGGAGTACATGTCCCATGAATTTCGAGATTACCTCACTGAGGTAGGAATTCAGTCTCAGTTATCTGCACCTGGCACGCCACAGCAGAATGGTGTAGCAGAAAGGAGGAACCGAACTCTTATGGAAATGGTTAGGTCCATGATGAGCTATAATGTTTTGCCAAGTTCGTTCTGGGGATATGCCTTTGAAATGGCAATGTATATTCTTAATCTTGTACCATCTAAAACCGTGCCTCCAACCCCAGTAGAGTTGTGGAACGGGCGGAAGCCCAGTCTAAGACATCTCAGAATTTGGGGCTGCCCAGCACATGTGCTTAAGGCAGATACGGCTAAGTTAGATGCAAGAACAGAATTAATGCTGTTTGTAGGATATCCTAGGGGAACGAAAGGTGGTCTATTCTATAGTCCTAAAGATCAGAAGGTGGTGGTAAGTACCAACGCTAGATTTTTAGAAGAGGACTATGTCTTAGACCACAAGCCCAAGAGTAAGATAGTACTAGAAGAGCTTAGACGACAAACTACTAATCCTGATGCACCAGCGCAAGTAGATACACCACACACTGCACATGAGATTACAGATGATGCACCTACACAGGCGGTGCCTCATCGTAGTGGGAGGGTTGTGAGACAGCCAGACAGGTTCATTGGCATGGGAGAGGCTTCAGACCTGGTCCCAGGTGTGCCTGAACCTGACCCAGTTAACTATAATGAGGCGCTTCGAGATAAAGATGCAGAATCTTGGCGTAAGGTAATGATATCCGAGATGGGGTCAATGGACCACAATCAAGTCTGGGAGCTTGTGGACCTGCCTGATGGGTTTAAGCCCATTGGATGCAAGTAGGTCTACAAACGTAAGAGAGGACCTGACGGGAAGGTGGAAACCTTTAAAGCTAGGCTGGTGGCGAAGGGGTATACTCAGAAAGAGGGAATCGACTATGAGGAAACCTTCTCCCCGGTAGCCATGCTTAAGTCGATCCGGATTCTCTTAGCCATAGCTGCTCATATGGATTATGAGATTTGGCAGATGGATGTCAAGACAGCTTTCCTAAACGGAAGTCTTGAAGAAACCATCTTTATGTAGCAACCAGAGGGATTCATTGAAAAAGGCCAAGACCATAAGGTTTGCAGGCTTAAGAGGTCTATTTATGGACTTAAGCAGGCATCCAGATCTTGGAACATCCGGTTTGATGAAGTAATCCAGTCCTTTGGATTTACTCAGTGTCCGGATGAGCAATGTGTGTATCGCAGACGTGATGGAAACTCAGTGGTGTTTCTTGTACTTTACGTAGATGACATTCTATTGATTGGCAACAACAAGAAAGTGTTATCAGACGTAAAGGCATGGCTGTCCATACAATTTGATATGAAGGACTTAGGGGAAGCGGGACATATCCTTGGGATCAAGATTATTCGAGATCGTAGGAAACGTTCACTAACGCTCTCCCAAGCTTCATACATAGACACGATTCTGGCCCGTTTTAACATGCGGAACTCCAAGAAAGGTTTTCTACCTTTCAAGCATGGAGTGTTTCTATCTAAGGAACAGTATCCTGAGACTGTTGAGGAAATAGAGACCATGAAGACAGTTCCATATGCTTCGGCAGTAGGAAGTCTCATGTATGCCATGTTGTGTACGAGGCCTGATATCTGTTATGCCGTTGGCATGGTGAGCAGATATCAGAGTAACCCCAGGAGAGCTCATTGGGAGGCAGTAAAATGCATTCTCAAGTATTTGCGCAGAACGAGGGACCAAGTTCTGGTCTATCAGGCGTCTGAGCTGGTACCCCGAGGTTACACAGATTCAGATTTCCAAGGCGACAGGGACAAGAGCAAGTATACCTCAGGGTATGTGTTTACTCTAGGAGGTGGAGCCATAGTTTGGCGGAGTGTCAAGTAGAAACGCATGGCGGACTCTACCATGGAGGCTGAGTACGTTGCCGCATCAGAGGCAGCGAAAGAAGCAGTATGGCTCAAGAACTTCCTAGTGGACTTAGATGTGATTCCTGGTTTGCCGAAGTCTATCACGGTTTAATGTGATAACAACGGTGCAGTTGCAAACTCGAAGGAACCACGAGCCCACAAGGCGAGTAAACATATACAGCGCAAGTACCACCTGATACGAGTTATCGTAAAGAGGGTAGACGTGGTCATGGCTAAGATAGCATCAGGGGATAACCTTGCAGATCCGTTCACGAAAACATTGACTTCTAAAGTCTTTGAGGCTCAAGTGAAGGGCAAGGGGATCAGATGCTTGGGAGAGCCTTGAAAGTTTTTCTAGATAGATAGCAGCAAATTGGGTATGATTGTATGTAGTTGTATACTTAAAGCACATCTTAAGTATTAGTGAGAGATTGTTGGAGTAGAATACATAAGCTATGCTTGTATTGTACAGTTTCCCAGTTTAATATATCGATTGGTGTTTCAGTCATATCTTGTTGTGCATTAATCGTCCATTTATATTATGTAAGTAGATGATGAGGTGTCTGGTGCGACACAGTAGATCTCATCATTGGTTGAAAGACATAATATATAAATGAGGTTCGTAACCGAGACAGCTTTGGACAAACTGTCGGTCTAGGTTATTATGTGATTCTGATAATTAGTTTGTCTAAACTAATTAAATCATATAGATATGCCCGGGGCATGTTGAACTTGACTCTTAGGAATGATTTGTCTTGTACTGATTTAATAGACAAATCGATCCTTGTATTCTATCTCTAAATCCCTAGACTCGAGTGGGCATGAGAATTAGACATAGTGTACTTTGATATGCCAATGGGTGAGGTCAAATGTGGCCAATAATCTCGGTAGGTTGGGTGCGCGTGTTTAGTTACTTGGTGTGCTGCTGCTTGTCGAAAGGAAACCATGTACCGGTGCGTCCGGGGTGATGGTGCTCCCGAGATGAGCTCGAAATGTTTATTATACTAAACCCGACCGGTGGACTTATGTCCGTTATAGTAAAAAGGTCGAGTGGTACTAGTTTCGAAATTAAAGAAGTTGATGAATTAATTTATCAGTAAATTAATGAATTAACGAGCACTATATCTTTGATGTGGGGAGATTATGAATATAATTTAATTAAGTTGTTCCGAAAGCAATTCTGGTGTAGGGTGGTAGTGCCATAATTAATCCGTTAGTGGTACGATTAATTATGTACTGGGTTAATGACAAAGGTAGATTTAATTAATTGAGAAATTAATTAATCCTTGTGTCAGTTGGTTGTGAATCATCCCAGGAACTGGTTTGGGATAAGTGAATCCCTGTGTCAGTTGGGAGTGATTCATCCCAGGAACTGGATTGGGATAAGTGAATCCCTGTGACAGTTGGGAGTGTATCAGTCCAGGAACAGGATTGAAGGAACCAGAATCTGTATCAGTCCTGAAACAGGATTGAAGGAAAACAGAAACCCAGTAGGAAGACCAATCCTAAACTAACTTGGAGTCTCTCTTGTAACTCTATAAATAGACAAGGGATCAGTCATTCAGATACAACAATTACACAATTAATCCAAAGGATTTCTAGAGAGAGAAAATTCTAGAGAGAGAAAACGTTTCTCTCTCCAAGTCGAATTTTCAAGAAAGTGTGCGGCTGGTTTTTGGGTTTCTAGTGGCTAAAATTTTGGCCTTGGTCTATACCAGCTGCGCGTAGCTTTCTCTCTCTGCGGGAGGTGCGTTTATAGTACGTGCCAGGTGCTGCGGGGCTAGAGTTTTCTAGCAGGTGGATTGTGGTGAGTAGCTGATCAATTGGCTTGTAGTTCGTTGCCCACACAACGTGAAGTCATAGTCTTGAGGCATACAAGAGAATCACCAGGTGCACGCTTCAAAGGTACTTTCTAAGATTCCGCTTTAATAGAAATTGTTGTTGCGTGGTAAATCGAGCAAGTGCAAACCCAGATCCTACCAAAATCTTTCATATTAAACTTGACTTTTAGGAATGATTTGTCTTGTACTGATTTAATAGACAAATCGATCTTTGTATTCTATCTCTTAATCCCTAGACTCGAGCGGGCATGAGGATTAGACATAGTGTACTTTGATCTGCCAATGGGTGAGGTCAATTGTGGCCAATAGTCTCGATAGGTTGGGTGCGCGTGTTTAGTTACTTGGTGTGCTGCTGCTTGTCAAAAGGAAACCATGTACCGGTGCGTCCGGGGTGATGGTGCTCCCGAGATGAGCTCGAAATGTTTATTATACTAAACCCGGCCGGTGGACTTATGTCCGGTATAATAAAAAGGTCGAGTGGTACTAGTCTCGGAATTAAAGAAGTTAATTAATTAATTTATCAGTAAATTAATTTTTAATTAACGAGCAATATATCTTTGATGTGGGGAGATTAATGAAGTTGTTCTGTAAGCAATTCTGGTGAAGGATGGTAGTGCCAAAATTAATCCGTTAGTGGTACGATTAATTTTGTAATGGGTTAATTGAATAGGTAGATTTAATTAATTAATTGGTTAATTATTTCTAAGGGTTAATTCAGTAATTAATAAAGTGGAATTATTTAATTAATTCCTAAGGGTTAATTAAGTAATTAACAAAGTGGAATTATTTAATTAATTAATTAAGTCTTAAGTTTCAATTGGAATTAGGAAATCCTAGAGATTAGGAATCTAGTAGGATTTGGTTTATCCTATCAGATTGGTTGCCTAATTGGATTTGGAAACTAATTCATTACCTAAACCCATTAGGAAGACTAATCAATTTGGAGTCTCTCTTGTAACTCTATAAATAGACAATTAATTTGGTTTAAACCAATTTGGAGTCTCTCTTGTAACTCTATAAATAGACAAGGGATTAGCTATTCAAGATATACAATTCAATAAATTAATCCACAAGATTTCTAGAGAGAGAAAATCCTAGAGAGAGAAAACGTTTCTCTCTCCAAGTCGGATTTTCAAGAAGTTTTGGCGGCTGGTTCTTCTTCCTAGTGGCTGAATTCTTAAGCCCTTGGTGTATACCAGCTGTAAGCAACTTTCTCTCTCTCTCCAGGCAGTGCGTTTGCAGTACGTGCTAGGTGCAGAGGTGCTGAATTTTTCAGCAGGTGGATTGTGGTGAGTTGCTGATCAATTGACTTCTAGATTGTTGCCCACACAACAAGAAGTCATAGTCTTTGAGGCATACAAGAGAATCACTAGGTGCACGCTTCAAAGGTACTTTTCTAAGATTCCACTTTAATAGAAATTTTTTGTTGCGTGGTAAATCGAGTAAGTGCAAACCCAGATCCTATGTGGCAAAATTCTTTCAATTGGTATCAGAGCCTGGTTTAGGGGGTCCTGTGCTTGTTCGATTTATTACATGGTTTTATTTGCAGGTGGTTTAGAATCCCGACTATTATGGTTACGTTTGTATGGGTTTTAATTAAACTCCGGGACATGTCCGCATTTAATTTTACTATGAATGTTTGTAATAGTATAACCACATGCTGGAAGCCGTGTAGGATTAGATCAAATCTGTAGTAGGATTTTTTTCTATGTAATTTCGATTATTTAACTTTCCTAGAATGCCTTGTAGTAGGAAAATTGTTTTTTATGTAATCGAAGGCGTTATGGTGGGCGACTTGGATTCGTGGGTTTTGGGTTATCATGAATTTGAAGAAACCCAGGCAAACCCAGAACGAATTGCAAGAAGACCAAATAGCGTGGGAAAAAGCGAAGGAGGAGTTAGCGGCAGGAGGTGACACCGGCAACGATTGCCGGCAGCAAAATCGCTGCCGGCAGCCAAGGAAACGCAGTAGCAGTGCGCAGCAGTTGCTGCGCGTGCAGGGGCCGCGCGCGCACAACCGCGCGCACGGGCAGCGAGGCCTTCGGGCCGTGCTGCGGTACGGACGGCTCGTTCGGGCTGTTAGAGCTGTTTTTGACCCGTTTTTCCTCCAATTTTCATTTTTTAAGGTTTAAAACTCTCTCCATCGAGTGACGTGACAAGACACAAGATCTAATGGAAAACTGAACAAGCCCGGGCTAAATCGAAAACCTCACCTTTGTGCAATGCATTCAAGAATCGGAAGCTTTCGACCAAGCTCAGGCTCAAATTAGTTTACCCATGAACGGATCTAGGCTTATACTTATTTAATTTATTAATCGGGACACAAAAGATTTGATCTTTAATAAAAGCGGAAGTTAAAGATTCTACCTTTTGAAGCGAAGTCCCTTGCTTAAAGAAAACCCAATTCTTTGTTGCGATTTCCACAATAAATCCAATCGATATCTCCGTAGAAACTTCGAATATTGCGTGGGCAATAATCTATCGAAGTCTACTCGTTCAGCCCACAAGGAAATCTCTCAAATCGGACTCAAAGAAAACCAAAATCTTATCACTAACTTGACCCTCAATCAAAACCCGCTGCTGCCAAAATAAGAAAGGTACTGCCTTTCATAAAATCGCCACTCCTACTGCTAAAAATCGGACTGCCCACTCGTGATCTAGACAGCCCCAAACCTCGGATCACCAAGGAGAGATCAACGAGGCTTGAGCCGAATCAAACGCAGCAGGCAGCAGTGAAATCCAGCAGCAGAATAAACCCAGATCGCGGCTTGAAGATATGCTCGCGACTGGATGAAAAACCCGCAGCAGCAGTCCGGTTACTGCTCGATTAAAACCCAGGCAGCAGCAGGTTTTTCCTGCTTGAAAAACCGACCCAAAAACTGGGCAGTATGACCGCTGCTGTCCCTTTGCACGATTAAATAAAATCAAGCAGCCCTTTGCGCAATAAACTGGGCAGCAATTAAAATCCAAAGCAGCCCTTTTTGTGCGAGTAAAACAATAACCGGGACAGCGGCATTTTTGTGCGAGTAAAACAATAACCGGGATAGCTGCCTTGCGAATTGAGCAATAAAACTGGGCAGAATAAAAACCCAAAAGAAAGCTGTGATCTTTGGTTTGAATCCAATCTAGAGGAAGTGAAAAATCTGGTTTGTTCTAGAGAGAAAATTCTTGAAGAAAAAATTCTCTCTCTAAAACCTTTGCACTCAAGAAAGCAAGAATAATGTCTTGCAAGACTTCCTTATTTTTCTTGGGCATAAAGTCTTCTATTTATAGGAGCTCGATTGGAGACCTAATGGGCTCTCGAGTTAGGCCTTAAAATTTGACTTTCGTTGACCGCTAAGTCTTCCCGACTAATCAACTCCAATCGACCAATTTAAATTAATTTATTTAATCCACCTTGTCAATTTAATTTAATCGAACCCTTAGAATTAATTAATTCAAAATAGAATTAATTTCTAAATTCACTTTGTCGATTAAATATTAATTAAAACTTTTGGATTAATTAATTTACCTCGTCGATTAGTCAAATGCATAATCGGTCGTGCCACTATCGGACCAATTATGGAACTACCGCTCGAAAACGACTTTACATCGCGCCATTATTATTTCTCCTATCTCCCCACATTAAAGATCTAGCGCTCATCGGTTTATCAATTTACTGACAAATTAATTCACCGACTTCTTGATTTTCGAGATTAGTACCACTCGTCCTTTTATTATACCGAACATAAAGTTCACCGGCCGGGTTTAGTATAATAACCTTACGAGCTCATCTCGGGAGCACCATCAACCCGGCGAACCGGTATGTGGATTCCTCCGACTAGCAACGGCACGTAAAAAGCTAAACACCGCATACCCAACTTACCGAGGTATTGGCCTCAATTGACCTCACTCTTTGGCAAATCAAAGCACACGATATCCAACCCTCACGCCCGTCCCAATCTCGGGATTGAGAGACGGAATACTAGGACCGAATTGACTACGCCGATCAGTATAAGTCAATTCTATCCAAACTGGTCGTGCTCAATATGCCCCGGGCATATCTGTGTGATTTAAACTAGTTTGGATAAACCAATTTCCAAACCCCACAATAACCTATACCGATAGTATGTTCAGACTATCTCGGTTACGAGCATATTTTTTATATATCAATACTTTAACCAATAACGGTATCTACTGTGTTTGTCGACTCCTCGTTATCTAGTTCTATGATATAAAGGAACAAATTTATACTGAAACAAAATGATATGTCATCTGTGGATATTAGTTTTTGATACAAGCCATAGCTTTTCTGTATTCAAAACTAACAATCTCCCACTAATACTCGAAGTTATGCTAAGAAGTACAAAAACTGTCCAACCCGCTATTACACTGCTGTCATAATGAAATCTCTAGAACGCCTTTAAGCTCAATAAGATGGCTCCCTCAAGAATCTGACTCCCATGCCCTCCACATGTCTCTCAAAGACCTTTAGGGTCAATGGTTTTGTGAAAGGATCTGCATAGTTGTCATCTGATACTATCTTGGCCACGGTCACATCTCCCCTCTTTACGATCTCTCGTATCAGGTGGTACTTGCGCTCTATGTGTTTACTCGCCTTATGGGCTCGTGGTTCCCTCGAGTTAGCAACTGCACCATTGTTATCACAATAAACTGTGATAGACCTAAGCAACTCAGGAACCACATCTAAGTCCATCAGGAAGCTCTTGAGCCATACAGTCTCTTTCGCTGCCTCTGAAGCGGCAACGTACTCGGCCTCCTTGGTAGAGTCCGCCACGTATTTTTGCTTGACACTCTTCCATACTATGGCTCCACCTCCTAGAGTAAACACAAACCCAGAGGTAGACTTACTCTTGTCCAAATCTCCTTGAAAGTCCGAGTCTGTGTAACCCAACGGTACAAGCTCCTGCGCTCTATAAACTAGGACATAATCTCTCGTCCTGCGCAAGTATTTGAGAATGCATTTTACTGCCTCCCATTGAGCCTTCCCAGGGTTACTCTGATATCTGCTAACCATGCCAACGGCAAAGCAAATATCAGACCTCGTGCACATCATAGCATACATGAGGCTACCCACTGCAGAAGCATAGGGTACCGCCTTCATGGCATCTATCTCCTCAGCAGTCTTAGGACATTGCTCCGTAGACAAATGCACCTCATACCTGAAAGGTAGTGAACCCTTCTTGGAGTTCTGCATGTTAAAACGGGCCAGAATCGTGTCTATGTAGGATGCATTAGAGAGAGTCAGAGAACATCTCCTACGATCTCAAATAATCTTAATCCCAAGGATATATCCAGCCTCTCCCAAATCCTTTATATCGAATTGCCTGGACAACCATGCCTTTACGTCTGACAACACCTTCTTACTGTTGCCAATAAGAAGAATGTCATCTACGTAAAGTACGAGGAACACCACCATATCACCATCATGCCTGCGATAAACACACTGCTCATCCGGATACTGAGTAAATCCATAGGACTGGATAACCTCATCAAAATGAATGTTCCAAGATCTGGATGCTTGCTTAAGTCCATAAATGGACCTCCTAAGCCTGCATACCTTGTGCTCTTGGCCCTTAACAATGAAGCCCTCTGGTTGCTGTATAAAGATGGTCTTCTCAAGACTTCCATTAAGGAAAGCTGTCTTGACGTCTATCTGCCAAATCTCATAGTCCATATGAGCAGCTATGGCCAAGAGAATCCGGATCGACTTAAGCATAGCTACAGGGGAAAAAGTCTCCTCATAATCGATCCCTTCTTTCTGAGTATACCCCTTCGCCACAAGCCTAGCCTTGAAGGTCTCAACCCTCCCGTCAGATCCTCTCTTTCGCTTGTAGACCCATTTGCACCCAATAGGCCTAAACCCATCAGGAAGGTCTACCAGCTCCCAGACTTGATTTGAGTCCATAGAACCCATCTCAGCAATCATCGCTCTCTGCCAAGAATATGCATCTTTATCCTGGAGAGCCTCATTGTAGTTAACTGGGTCTGGTTCATGAGCGCCAGGGATAAAGTCCAAAGACTCACCCAAACCCATGTACCTCTCGGGCTGTCTCACAACCCTCCCACTACGATGAGGCGCAGCCTGTGTAAGAGCATCATCTGTGATAGTGTGTGCAGTCTCTTGTGGTGTGTCTTCCTGTACGTGTGCATCTAGAATAGTGAACTGACTTCTAAGCTCTTCCAATACTACCTTGCTGCTTGACTTGTGATCTAAAATATAGTCCTCCTTAAGAATCTGGCATTGGTGCTGACCACCACCTTCTGATCCTGAGGACTATAAAATAAAGCACCTCTCGTTCCTTTGGGGTAGTCTGTAAACAGCATAACCTTGGATCTCGCCTCTAACTTGCCTGCATCTGCCTCGAGCACATGTGCTGAAGAACCCCAAATCTTGAAATGTCTCAGACTGGGCTTTTGCCCATTCTACAACTCTAATGGGGTCGTAGGCACAGACTTAGATGGCACAAGGTTGAGGATAAAACATGCTGTCTCTAAGGCATAACCCCAGAACGAGATAGACAACTCACTAGTTTCTGTGTTTTGCATTACTGGGGAGTATATCTTAAAAACCAATTGTCATGTAGAGTCTAAAAAATAAAGACAAACTACTCTCACTGCAACAACAGAAACTCTGGTAGTATCCTCAAGGTAGACCTGCAACTCTCCCTCTCTAAGCAGCCGGGTCACTTGGAACCCTTGCAAAGAATTACAAACGTGATCAGTGGCTCCTGAATCCACACACCAAGTATCTGTGGGAATCGCCGCTAATCTCGTCTCAGTAACTAGGGAAAATTTACTTTTACCTCGAGGCTTTGGGCAGTCCTTCTTCCAATGTCCTGCTTTGCCATATCTGAAGCATTTTCTTATCAGCTTGTGCTTCTTGGCAATGCCCGCCTTGGGTCCATGATCAGCTCCTGCCTTCTGGCCTCTCTTCCTTTTTTGCTTCCTGGCTTTGGGCCCAGCAGAGGAACCTGAGAGACCAACAGTAGCAAAGGCTTGCTTCTTCTTAGCGAATAGGCCCTTTGCTGACACCAATGCAGTCATGAACTCGGAGAGTGAATATGAGAGCTTGCCCATATTATAGTTCAACCGAAACTGCTCAAAACTGGGAGGCAAGCTCTGGAGAATGATATCGACCTGGGTCTCCCCATCAATATCATCTCCCAGTACCTCGATCTTATTGATGCAACTGATCATGTCCAGCACATGATCCCTCACTGTAGTGTCGTCAGCCATCCTAGCATTCATGAGTTTCCTCATAGCTGACTGCTTGGCTGCCCTACTCAGGGGAACACTCATCAGTAACCACGTGCTTGTAACCTTCAGCGGTAAGGACAATGTCCAGGTTACGTTTCCAGTCAATATAGTTTGTACCCGTGAGTTTGTTTTGGTTCAAAATGCCGGCTAGCGGGTTGAACTACATATCATAACCGAAAATAAACAATTCAGGTTTCAGTATACTTTTTCGAAAATATTGAAAAATCCTCAGAAAATAAATATAATCTTCTACCGATATCTCTCACACCAGGATTAACGCAGTCACGATGGGTGAACGTCTACGCCAACCCACATTCGTTCCAGAAGAACCGAAGTTCATTAATTTCATTATCTGACCAACGATCTTATGATCAATGAAATTAATAGTCGATAATTTTAGCCGTACACGTAGATAGCGTAACCTCGATGGGAGGGATACTATAAACAGTACACTAAGTGTATGCCATTACGTGACTTCTAAGTTTGTTACTTAGGGTACTAATGCACCTCGGATGGCGAGGGTGTCGCAACTTTTTCCAATTAAACGCACTATAGTCATCCCTTTAGAAATTCATTCCGGTGATATCTGTGATTGAAAACTCATCCGATAGGGAGGAAGGTCTAAGCCAGCACGCAAGTTTAACCACATCACCAATGAACCCGTAATGGAGGCCATGGGGCTATTAACCAACCCGCTCCCACTTAGATTTTTAATTAATTTCGATTCGCTCAGGTTTTCTCGGTTTTCTACGTAATTAGGAATCACCAAAAATTACGATTAAACCAAAACCCGCGAATTTAATTAATTTGAGGATTTTTACATTTCAACATGAAATATCTTAACTATGGATATTCGCACCCATAAAACCGTTGGAGTTTTAATATGTGAATAATCTACTTTAGTTAATTGCACATTACCTTTAGCATGCAATATCTTAACTATGGATATTCACACCCATAAAACCGTTGGAGTTTTAATATGTGAATAATCTACCTTAGTTAATTGCACATTACCCTTTTGTAAAACATTTTAGTTTGGTTTTCGTTCATGCAAAATAAAACGAAAATCACACAATCAACGAAAAGACAAAAATACAGGAAATTAAATAAAATAAAAATTTATCGACTATTATGGCCTTCTCTATCGTTGATTCCTTGACGCCTCGGTGGCACTTCCCGTCGTGTCGCTCCCACTCGTTATTTGGATTCCTCTCGATTCGCCTGGGTTTTCTCGGTTTACTACGTAATTAGAAATCACCCAAAATTACGATAAACCAAAACCCACGAATATAAGTTACCCAAAATAACGTCTTCGTCATAGTACATAAATTCCTATATACAAAGGCGTTTTTCTAGGAATTTAAAGAGGCCATGATTAGATCAAATCCTACTACAAGATTTTTCTAATCCTACACAGCTTCCAGCTCGTGGTTATTACTATTACAGAAATTTCCATTCAAAAATAAAACAAGCCCGGACATGTCCCGGGGTTTATGAATGAAAATTAAATTTCTACCATAATAGCCGGGAAACTAATAACCACCTGTTTATACATTTTGACAAAAATAATAATGCCAAAATAAAGCCGTGTAATAAATCAAACGCTCTGATACCAATTTGAAGGAAAACTGAACAAGCCCGGGCTAAATCGAAAACCTCACTTTCGTGCAATGCATTCCAGAATCGGAAGCTTTCGACCAAGCTCAGGCTCAAATTAGTTTACCCATGAACGGATCTAGGCTTATACCTATTTAATTTATTAATCGGGACACAAAAAGATTTGATCTTTAATAAAAGCGGAAGTTAAAGATTCTACCTTTTGAAGCGAAGTTCCTTGCTTAAAGAAAACCCAATTCTTTGTTGCGATTTCCACAAGAAATCCAATCGATATCTCCGTAGAAACTTCGAATATTGCGTGGGCAATAATCTATCGAAGTCTACTCATTCAGCCCACAAGGAAATCTCTCAAATCGGACTCAAAGAAAACCAAAATCTGATCACTAACTTGACCCTCAAGCAAAACCCACTGCTGCCAAAATAAGAAAGGTACTGCCTTTCATAAAATCGCCACTCCTACTGCTAAAAATCGGACTGCCCACTCGTGATCTAGACAGCCCCAAACCTCGGATCACCAAGGAGAGATCAACGAGGCTTGAGCCGAATCAAATGCAGCAGGCAGCAGTGAAATCCAGCAGCAGAATAAACCCAGATCGCGGCTTGAAGACGTGCTCGCGACTGGATGAAAAACCCGCAGCAGCAGTCCGGTTACTGCTCGATTAAAACCCAGGCAGCAGCAGGCTTTTCCTGCTTGAAAAACCGACCCAAAAACTGGGCAGTATGACCGCTGCTGTCCCTTTGCACGATTAAATAAAATCAAGCAGCCCTTTGCGCAATAAACTGGGCAGCAATTAAAATCCAAAGCAGCCCTTTTTGTGCGAGTAAAACAATAACCGGGACAGCAGCATTTTTGTGCGAGTAAAACAATAACCGGGACAACAGCCTTGCGAATTGAGCAATAAAACTGGGCAGAATAAAAACCCAAAAGAAAGCTGTGATCTTTGGTTTGAATCCAATCTAGAGGAAGTGAAAAATCTGGTTTGTTCTTGAGAGAAAATTCTTGAAGAAAATATTCTCTCTCTAAAACCTTTTCACTCAATAAAGCAAGAATAATGTCTTGCAAGACATCCTTATTTTTCTTGGGCATCAAGTCTTCTATTTATAGGAGCTCGATTGGAGACCTAATGGGCTCTCGAGTTAGGCCTTAAAATTTGACTTTCGTTGACCGCTAAGTCTTCCCGACTAATCAACTCCAATCGACCCATTTAAATTAATTTATTTAATCCACCTTGTTAATTTGATTTAATCGAACCCTTAGAATTAATTAATTCAAAATATAATTAATTTATAAATTCACTTTGTTGATTAAATATTAATTAAACCTTTTGGATTAATTAATTTACCTCGTTGATTAGTCAAATGCATAATCGGTCGTGCCACTATCGGACCAATTATGGAACTACCGCTCGAAAACGACTTTACATCGCGCCATTATTATTTCTCCTATCTCCCCACATTAAAGATCTAGCGCTCATCGGTTTATCAATTTACTGACAAATTAATTCACCGACTTCTTGATTTTCGAGATTAGTACCACTCGTCTTTTTATTATACCGAACATAAAGTTCACCGGCCGGGTTTAGTATAATAACCTTACGAGCTCATCTCGGGAGCACCAACAACCCGGCGAACCGGTATGTGGATTCCTCCGACTAGCAACGGCACGTAAAAAGCTAAACACCGTATACCCAACTTACCGAGGTATTGGCCTCAATTGACCTCACTCTTTGGCAAATCAAAGCACACGATATCCAACCCTCACGCCCGTCCCAATCTCGGGATTGAGAGACGGAATACTAGGACCGAATTGACTACGCCGATCAGTATAAGTAAATTCTATCCAAACTGGTCGTGCTCAATATGCCCCGGGCATATCTGTGTGTTTTAAACTAGTTTGGATGAACCAATTTCCAAACCACATAATAACCTATACCGATAGTATGTTCAGACTATCTCGGTTATGAGCATACTTTTCATATATCAATACTTTAACCAATAACGGTATCTACTGTGTTTGTCGACACCCCGTTATCTAGTTCTATGATATAAAGGAACAAATTTATACTGAAACAAAATGATATGTTATCTTTGGATATTAGTTTTTGATACAAGCCATAGCTTTTCTGTATTCAAAACTAACAAAAGGAACAAATTTATACCGAAACAAAATAATATGTCAACTGTGGATATTAGTTTTTGATACAAGCCATAGCTTTTCTGTATTCAAAACTAACAAGATCAAACCAAATGATGAAAGCAATTAAAACCATAATAGTCGGGAAATTTATTTTTCGTATTTATTTCCCGTATTTATCGTTTTAATTTTTATGCTTTATTTTATACTGTATTTTAGATGCATGAATTTAAAGCATGACTGGTTTTATGGTTGCATATAACTTAGGTTAGTTAATTGCATGTTAAAACCGGAAAAACCGTCAATTTGGAAATCAAAGTGGGAGCGGGTTGTGTTATATCCCCATGGCCAACATTACGGGTTCATATGCGATGTGGGTGGGCTTGCGCGTTGGCATTAGGGCCTTCCTCCATTCGGATGAGTCCAGTCCCGATATCACTAGACTATGAGCTTCTGAGTAAGATGACTAGAGCGAGTTTAACTAGGAGAAATGTGACACCCTCTCCATCTGAGGCGCACTATCCTGAGGTAACAAACTCAGAAGTCACCTAATGGCACACACTTAGTGTACGATCTGCAGTATTCCTCCCGTGAGGTAACGCTGCTTACTTGTACGGCTGAAAGTACCGACTATTAGCTACATTGATCAAAAGATCGTTGGTTAGATAGTGTAGTTAATGAACTTGGTTCTTCTCAAATGAATGTGGGTTAGCGTAAACGTCCACACTGCGTGGCTTGCGAGAATCCCAGTGGATGAGATGTTGGTGGATTATAATTATTGTTTTGAGGGAAGTCAATAATTAATAGAATTTCATGTTTTTGAAATTCTAAGCATATATAACTGAAACATTATTTGTTTACTTTTTCCAGTTTTAATCGATATGGCATTCAATCATTTAGCTGCTATTTTGAAAAACAACAATTTAAATGTAACTAATAATGTCGATGGAAGTCATAACTTGGACGTTGTCCTTAGGGCTGATAGCGTTCCTGTGGGAGATCATGTCATTGACATGATTAGTAACATCAACAAGGTTGAGGTAGTGGGAGGCAAAATCGTTGGTGAAACCAAAGCCGATATTGTCATCCGGAGCTTACCTCAAAGCTATGAGCAGATTCGGTTGAACTACAACATAAGTAAGATGTTGTGGAGTTCATCCAAGCTCTTGGCAGAGTTGATGGCGGCTAAAACTCTTCTTCTAGAGAAGAAGTGAGCTTTAGTCGCAGTCGAAGCTTTAGAATCTTCTTCTGAGCCTGAGGCTGGAAAGAAGAAGAGAAAGCTCGAGGGAGTAGCTAAAAAGGCACAAATTGTGCCTAAGCCAGATATTGCAAAGAAGAAATCGAAAGACAAGTGCTTCAAGTGCAATAAGACGGGACATGGGAAAGCGGATTGTCCAAAGCTTATAAGTACGATAAATTCTGCCTTAATTACTGAGACATGTTTAGCGGCGATTCCCACAGATACTTGGTGTGTGGATTCAGGTGCCACTGACCATGTTTGTAATTCTTTGCAAGGGTTCCAAGTAACCCAGAAGCTTAGAGAAGGCGAATTGGATATCTACTTGGGCGACACTACAAGAGTGTCAGTAGAAGCAGTGGGAGTAGTAAAGTTGAATTTCGAAAATTCTAGTTTAGAGTTAGTTAATTGTCTTTATGTATCGAGTTTTAGAAAGAACTTGATTTCGGTTTCTAAACTCTTGAAAAATGGGTATAAGTTTATTTTTTCTGATGACTGTGTTGTTATTAGAAGAAATGGAAAACTTATTTGTTCTGGTTCATTGGCGGACAATTTGTTTGTGGTTAACTCTAACTCCCCTGTTGCACAAAACATAGAAATAGATAGCTCAGGATCCAACATTAATAAGAGGAAGAGACCTTCTGAAATGAATCAAAACTATCTTTGGCATCTAAGGCTAGGCCATATAAACCTTAGTAGGATTCAGAGGTTGGTCAATGATGGACCTTTGGGTTCATTAGATATTGACAGTTATGCAACCTGCGAATCTTGCTTGGAAGGTAAGATGACCAAGAGACCTTTTAAGGCAAAAGGTTATAGAGCTAAAGAAGTATTAGAGTTGATTCATTCTGAATTTTGTGGACCTATGACGGTCCAGGCACGAGGGGGATATGAGTATTTCGTGATGTTCACAGATGACTACTCTAGGTACAAATACATTTACCTAATGCGCCACAAGTCCAAATGTTTTGGCAAGTTGAAAGAGTTTCGGGCAGATGTGGAGAAGGATCATGGTAAGAGTATCAAGACACTGCGTTCTGATCATGGTGGGGAGTACCTGTCCCATGAATTTCGAGATTACCTCACTGAGGTAGGAATTCAGTCTCAGTTGTCTGCACCTGGCACGCCACAGCAGAATAGTGTAGCAGAAATGATGAATCGAACTCTTATGGAAATGGTTAGGTCCATGATGAGCTATAGTGATTTGCCAAGTTCGTTATGGGGATATGCCTTAGAAACGGCAATGTATATTCTTAATCTTGTACCATCTAAAACCGTGCCTTCAACCCCAGTAGAGTTGTGGAACGGGCGGAAGACCAGTCTAAGACATCTCAGAATTTGGGGCTGCCCAGCACATGTGCTTAAGGTAGATACGGCTAAGTTAGATGCAAGAATAGAATTAATGCTGTTTGTAGGATATCCTAGGGGAACGAAAGGTGGTCTATTCTATAGTCCAAAAGATCAGAAGGTGGTGGTAAGTACCAACACTAGATTTTTATAAGAGGACTATATCTTAGACCACAAGCCCAACAGTAAGATAGTACTAGAAGAGCTTAGATGACAAGCTACTAATCCTGATGCACCAGCACAATTAGATACACCACACACTGCACATGAGGTCACAGATGATGCGCCTACACAGGCGGTGCCTCGTCATAGTTGGAGGGTTGTGAGATAGCCCGGCAGGTTCGTTGGCGTGGGAGAGGCCTCAGACCTAGTCATAGGTGTGCCTGAACCTGACCCCGTTAACTATAATGAGGCACTTTGAGATAAAGATGCAGAATCTTGGCGTAAAGCAATGATATCCGAGATGGGGTCAATGGACCACAATCAAGTCTGGGAGCTTGTGGACCTTCCTGATGGGTTTAAGCCCATTTGATGCAAGTGGGTCTACAAACGTAAGAGAGAACCTGACGGGAAGGTGGAAACCTTTAAAGCTAGGCTGGTGGCGAAGGGGTATACTCAGAAAGAGGGAATCGATTATGAGGAAACCTTCTTCCCGGTAGCCATGCTTAAGTCGATCTGAATTCTCTTGGCCATAGCTACTCATATGGATTATGAAATTTGACAGATGGATGTCAAGATAACTTTTCTAAACGGAAGTCTTGAAGAAACCATCTTTATGCAGCAACTAGAGAGATTCATTGAAAAAGGCCAAGAGCATAAGGTTTGCAGGCTTAAGAGGTCTATTTGTGGACTTAAGCAGGCATCCAGATCTTGGAATATCCGGTTTGATGAGGTAATCCAGTCTTGTGGATTTACTCAGTGTCCGGATGAGCAATGTGTGTATCGCATATGTGATGGAAACTCAGTGGTGTTTCTTGTGCTTTACGTAGATGGCATTCTATTGATTGGCAACAACAAGAAAGTGTTATCAGATGTAAAGGCATGGTTGTCCAAGCAATTTGATATGAAGGACTTAGGGGAAGCGGGACATATCCTTGGGATCAAGATTATTCGAGATCGTAGGAAACGTTCGTTAACGCTCTCCCAAGCTTCATACATAGACACGATTCTGGCCCGTTTTAACATGCAGAACTCCAAGAAAGGTTTTCTACCTTTCAGGCAAGGAGTGTTTCTATCTAAGGAACAGTCTCCTAAGACTATTGAGGAGATAGAGGCCATGAAGACAGTTCCTTATGCTTCGGCAGTAGGAAGTCTCATGTATGCCATGTTGTGTACGCGACCTGATATCTGTTATGCCGTTGGCATGGTGAGCAGATATCTGAGTAACCCGGGAAATCTCATTGGGAGGCAGTAAATGCATTCTCAAGTATTTGCGCAGAACGAGGGACCAAGTTCTGGTCTATTAGGTGCCTGAGCTAGCACCCCGAGGTTACACTGATTCAGATTTCCAAGGTGACAGGGACAAGAGCAAGTCTACCTCAGGGTATGTGTTTACTCTAGGAGGTGAAGCCATAGTTTGGCCGAGTGTCAAGCAGAAATACGTGGCGGACTCTACCATGGAGGCTGAATACGTTGCCGCATCAGAGGCAGCGAAATAAGCAGTATGGCTCAAGAACTTCCTAGTGGACTTGATGTGATTCCTGGTTTTCCGAAGTCTATCATGGTATATTGTGATAACAATGGTGCAGTAGCAAACTCGAAAGAACCACGAGCCCACAAGGCGAGTAAACATATACAGCGCAAGTACCACCTGATACGAGACATCGTAAAGAGGGTAGACGTGGTCGTGGCTAAGATAGCATCAGAGGATAACCTTACAGATCCATTCACCAAAATATTGACTTCAAAAGTCTTTGAGACTCACGTGAAGGGCATGGGGATCAGATGCTTAAGAGAGTCTTGACAGTTTTTCTAGATAAATAGCAGCAGATTGTATAGGGATTGTATGTTGTTGTATACTTAAAGCACAACTTAAGTATTAGTGGGAGATTGTTGGAGTAGAATACATAAGCTATGCTTGTATTGTACAGTTTCCCAGATTAATATATCGATTTGTGTTTCAGTCATATCTTGTTGTGCATTAATCGTCCATTTATATTATGTAAGTAGATGATGAGGTGTCTGGTGCGACACAGTAGATCTCATCATTGGTTGAAAGACATAATATATAAATGAAGTTCGTAACCGAGACAGCTTTGGACAAACTGTCAGTTTAGGTTATTATGTGATTCGAATAATTGGTTTGTCTAAACTAATTGAATCATATAGATATGCCCGGGGCATATTGAACTTGACTTTTAGGAATGATTTGTCTTGTACTGATTCAATAGACAAATCGATCTTTGTATTCTATCTCTAAATCCCTAGACTTGAGCGGGCATGAGGATTAGACATAGTGTACTTTGATCTGCCAATGGGTGAGGTTAATTGTGGCCAAAAGTCTCGGTAGGTTGGGTGCGCGTGTTGTTGGTGAATGTGCCCTAATGAGGGCTATTTATGTAAATATACTTTGAGGGTATTTATGTAAATAAGATATTTGTCGCTTGATTGATTGTTTATCAAATGAGTTAATTTCATGATAGTAATATCCTTGTGCATATTTAAATTCTTGAAATCGATCCGCCAAAAGAAACACTCCATGGACTAATTAGATCATGAGTGATTCTTTTGAGTAGTACTGGTACTAGGATCCTTAGACCAGAAATCACTACATGGTCTTAGGTGAATTGTAGTGTGCTTTGACATACGCCTAACGGGGCCGTAACAGGTTGCCAAGTAAGGGTATGATTGGGTACACTATGAGACACGCTAAGGTATGTAGGTGAAGTGATGGGACTACAAATCTCTCTTAAGTGAGAGATGATATCTTGGCCACTTGATAGTGAACTGAAAAGTGCATGGCCATGCCCAAGGAATGATAGGATATCATTTGCTTGAAGGATTCAGTGTCACTAAGAGATCAAGTAAACGTTTAGCTACATAAGGATGATGGTTCCATGCCTTATGCTAAACTGGATATCGAAGTAGAGGATCGTACGCAGTTTGCTCGGAAAGGTTGTGTTGAATCTCCATTCGACCCTCCATTCCAAATTGGGTAGTCATTATGTCTTGCTAGAGACCACTAATGACTTATGGATTAATCAATGGGTTTGAGTTATCCATTGCCAATTTGGAATGGGCCTACAGGATCGCACATAAGAAAGTTCGATGATGCAGAATAAGAATTCTTGCCTACAATAAGTATAATTGTTATACTTAAATAAAAAAGATTTAATTAAATGGTTTAATTAAATATTATTAGAAAGTTATATGGTATTAATTAATAGTTAATTAATTACCTGAGAACAATTGGGATGGGCTGATAAATCAAGGGACTTAATTGCAATTGAAGTTCTTGACCCATCAGCCTGATCCATGGGTCATGGGTTGATCCATGGGCTTGGTGTATAACCCAAATCATTAAAGTGTTATTTAATGCTGATTTGGAATTAGTAAATATTATTTAAATACTGATTTGGAATCAGTAAAATAATATTTGGTAATAATACTGATTTGGAATATGACCAAAATCAGTTAAGTTATAATTGGATAATTACAATACTGATTTTGGAAATTAATTCTCTACAAATATCCTAGGGATATAATTGTAGGGAGGGAATTTTTTTTTTGGGGAATTATTCTCATCAGAAAAATACACAGATTTTCCCAAATTCTCCGGGTAGGTAAGATCGGCTAGCACCAACCTGCGAAGGCTTTCGTGCTTGAGAGTAGAGGATCCTTCGAGGAAGGATTTTGGAGACAACAAAACGCCATCTTCTCAGAGGAGCCAGGCGACGTGCGCAACCGATTACGCTTCAAGGGTAAGACCCGATCCTCATAGTTTAGGATTCCGCTGTTTAATTGGATTAAACACCTAGACTAATTCCCAACAGTGGTATCAGAGCCAGGTTCCTAATTTTAGTGTTAAAACTAAAATTAATTAATTAAACAATTGGTTTGTTTTGAAAAAAAAAAATCAATTCTTTATTATTGATAGCCAAATTGGAAATTGTTTTCTGGTTTTGGTTTTGGTATCGGTTTTTTTTTTGAAAATATTATCACCGAAACTGGTTTTTTTTCCTTGGGCTGTTATAATTATTCGCCGGGCTTCAAGGGGTTGTCTCACCCTACTCCGAATGGTTCCAGGGTCGAACGATTTCGAAAGATCCATGGAAGAGTTCCATGTTTGGTTTTTGAAACTGGTTTTATTTTCTTCTTTCTGGGTTTCTAAATTTTGGCCGAAAACCCGTACCAGAAGAACGATTTTGACCAAAGCTTATGGTTTCCTTGCTGGAAATTTCAATTTTGAAATCCAATCTATTGTTATTTTCGTTGGAATTTTAAACGATTTGGCATCTGGGGTTTAGAAACATCTCCTGAGAAACGATTTTCGCCGGACGAAATTCATTCTTGTTTTTTTTTTTATGGGCTGCTGGTTGTTGGTTGCTGTTTTTTTTTTCCCGCAGGTGTTGAGCCTTCCGAAATCTGGTGATGACGCAATCCATGTTGGCGGGCTGCTTCGGGTTCATCGAAGTGGCCGCTGGATAGCGTCTGGGTTCCATTGACGCCGGATTGAAACAGCGGCGATGGTCGTCGTTGTTTCTCCGTCATCAATCGGAGCCAAAAATCGCGGTTGTTGCTGCGGATTCTTCACCAGATGTGTCGGAAGAGTTTTTCTCTTCGTAATCCGTCGAGGGAAAGCTCCGATCGTGACCAAAATGTTCTGGTCTACGAGGCGGGTGACCGGCACGGGCCGAGGAAGACGACCGGAGGTTAGCGGCGGGTGGTTGAAGCCCTAGGGGCTAAAATTACCAAAATGCCCCCGCCGCAGCCTCAAAACCCTAAAATGCCATCAGTTTTAAAATTGTTTTAAGAATTACAAACCAGCCCCAGAAGTTTTGTTCCTTTAAAACCCTAAGCCCGGGAATTTTGGTAAATTACTGAACTGCCCCGTCTGGCCAGATTTTAAAATGGTTTTAAATTGCATAATGGCCCCTGGACTTTGAGTCCTCCTCAAAATCCTAGCCCAGAATTTTATTTAAATTAGATTATTGCCCAAAAGTTTCAGAAAATTAAATTTTAAATTTTTCTGAATTTTATTTAATAAGATTTTAATTAAATAGTCTTATTAGATAAAGATAGGATTAATTTAGAATTTTATCCTATAAGTTTAAATTTATCTTAATTAGATAATTAGATAAATTTTAAAATAATTATTTTAATTAGATTAAAATAATTAGAAAAGATAAATGAATAAATAAATAAATAATTAATTAGATTAATTAATTAGTTTAAATTTTGAATTGTTATTTATTTATTTTAATTTTGATGCTTAATTTAAATTGTTTAAATTTTATGTGAAGCATCATAATTATGCTAGCATGTTCATGCATCATTTTGGATAAATGTAAAATGAACAGAAGGATTGATTAAAATTGATCATGACACGATCAATTTTAATTCTGTAATAGTTACACAATCCTTAAAATTAATCGGCTTAAATTAAAACTGGCTTGTATGAGCATATGCATTTTATGTGTTTCAAAGCATGAATTGGGCTTTTAACTTTAACGTTTTGAAAGTTGGGGCCTGCGAGCCAATTTTTAATTGGGCCTGCGTGCCTATAAAATCATCATGTAATAGTTAGGCCCAAAAGGAGGTTCCAAGAAGAGTCCATGGTGGAGCCCAGGAGCGGAGGCCCTATATGAAATTTTAAAAGGCTTTGTAATAGACTAGAGCCCAATTCATTGCTTTTATTCATTTTATTTGATATGCAAATGAATATGATAAACGAAAATGCATGTTAAGCCGATCAAACTAAAATCCCAAAAACCCAAGATTTTGCTTCCATACTTGAGGGCCCGCTTGAGTGTCGAACGTCTGACGGACTTGGAGAGCCCAAGGGCCTCAGGTTTTCTTCATGCGGCGGGTTGTTACATAATAGTGCCCAACTTTATCACTACCATTAATGAGTGGAAAAACTGTTTGGGTATTAGATGCTCAACTTTATCACTACCACTTGTTATGGAAAAACTGTGTGGGTGCATATTGATGTGATGCCTTGAGGGATGGTTTAACTTGGGAAAATTAATCCTAGCTTGACCCGATAAGTTGACTAGGGATTAATTTTGCAAAGGTAGGATGGTGTCAAACATTTGGAATGTTCATCCTATCACCGAAAAGTTGCATGGTATGCAATTGGAAAGCGTTAAATTACATGGAATGTGATTTGAACGTTGCCTACCAGAAGAGCCCGATCCCTACGATACTTGCCAAAGCAAGACTGGGGTTGACTCTTTGTGGATTTTCGGCCCACAATCTAGCACCAACAAAAAATTGTTTGGGATTTCAATTTTGGCTATTGTGGAAAATAATTTTAAAACTCATTCTAATATTTTGCAAATTTTCTTTTGTAGAAATGACATCTTCTAGCACTAATGTCACTTCAAATCTCACTCTAAGAAGTATTTTGGACAAAGAAAAACTTGTTGGTCCAAACTTCTTGGATTGGGAAAGAAACCTGAGAATAGTTCTCAAACAAGAAAGGAAGTTGAATGTCTTAGAGACCGCTTTACCTGAACAACCACAAAATGCTTCGGCAACTGTTCAACGAGCCTGGGAAAAGCTGAAAAGCGATTCCGATGATGTGACTTGCCTGATGCTTGCGACCATGTCTGGTGAGCTTCAGAAGCAATTCATGAATTCAGAAGCATTCCGGATTTATGAGTCACTCACAGAAATGTTCCGAGAGCAAGCCCGTAATGAAAGGTTCATTACGATAAAAGCATTAATCTCATGCAAGATGGCGAAGAGTTCGTCGGTAAGTACGCATTTGATCAAGATGAAGGGGTATATTGATACCCTAGAGAGATTAAATGAGCCTCTTGCTAGAGAGTTGGCCATTGATATCATCTTAGCTTCACTGCCTGATGATTACAATGATTTTGTTGTGAACTACAATATGCACAACATGGAGAGGAGTATTCCTGAGCTCCATGGCATGTTAAAGAACACTGAACAGACCCTTCGGAAGGCAACGCCAGTGTTAGTTGTAGAGAAAGGTAAAGGGAAGAGGAAGCTTAATGGCAAGGCCAAAGTTGGGCAGAATAAGAAAGCTCGCAGTAAGACTGCTTCCCAACTACAAGCTCCTCCAGCTGCTAAGACAAGATCCAAAAAGGATGATACATGTCTCTTCTGCAAACAGAAGGGTCATTGGAAGAGAGACTGCAAGAAGTTTCTCGAAAGCAATCCTTCAGCTTCAGGTATCTTTGTTATAGAAATTAATCTTTCTATGTCCACCTCATGGGTATTAGATACTGGTTGTGGGGCTCACATTTGTACCAATGTGCAGGGACTCAGAAATAGAAGGATAACAACGAAAGTGAAGTAGATCTCCGAGTGGGCAACGGGGCAAGAGTTGCTCCTATTGAAGTTGGAGATTACACACTGTCTTTACCTTCTGGTTTAAATATCGAACTTGAAAATTGTTATTATGTACCTGCTTTGAGCAGAAATATTATTTCAGTTTCGAGTTTAGATAATAAAGGTTTTCGATTTATTATAGAGAATAATTTGTTATCTTTATATCGAAATGATATTTTATTCGGAGTTGCAAATATGTGTAACGGTCTGTATGTCTTGGATTTGACCCAAGAAAAACCAGTCTATAACATAGAAAAGAAAGCTAAATCATCTAAAAAGGATTTAAGTCCAACATATCTTTGGCATTGTCGATTAGGCCATGCAAATGAAAAGCGAGTTCAAAAGCTTCACAAGGATGGAGTGTTTGGTTCATTTGATTTTGAATCATATGATACCTGCGAACCCTGCTTGCAAGGCAAAATGACAAAGAGTCCTTTCAATAAGAAAGGTGAAAGAACAAGTGAGCTATTGGCCCTAATACATACGGATGTATGTGGACCAATGAGCACACAAGCCAGAGGTGGATTTGAATACTTCGTGACTTTTACTGATGACTTTAGTAGATATGGGTATGTCTACTTAATGAGGTATAAAAGTGAAACTTTTGAAAAGTTCAAAGAGTTTAAAAACGAAGTAGAGAATCAGTTGGATAGAAGGATTAAGGCTATTCGCTCCGATCGAGGAGGTGAATACCTTAGTGATGAGTTCGATGGCTATCTAAAACAGTGTGGAATTGTTTCACAGCTGACTCCACCGGGAACACCTCAATGGAATGGTGTATCCGAAAGGAGAAATCAGACCTTATTAGATATGGTTCGATCAATGATGGGCCTAGCGACTCTCCCTACATCCTTTTGGGGTTATGCTCTCCTTTCTGCTGCCTACTTATTGAATCGTATTCCATCTAAGGCAGTAGATAAGACTCCATATGAGATATGGATGGGTCGGAAGCCCTATATGTCCTATCTACGAGTTTGGGGTTGTCAAGCTCATGTAAAGCGTTTACAAAGTAATAAGCTTGAACCCAAAACTGACAAATGCCTATTTGTGGGATATCCTAAAGAAACCAAAGGATATCAATTCTACAACCCAACTGAGAACAAAGTGTTCGTTGCTCGAGGAGCTACTTTCTTAGAGAAAGAATATCTGTACAAGAAAGACAGTGGGAGTAGAATAGAACTCGGAGAAGTTCAAGAACCACAAGAGAATGTAGAACGATCTACAGAAACTCAGATGGAAGTTGACATAGAAACTCATGAAGATGAGCAACCTGAGTCAACAACACAAGAACCTAGAAGATCTGGTAGATCTCGTCACCAACCCGAGAGATACGGATTTCTCGTGACTGACGATCAAGATTTGATCTTGGTGGACTCTAATGAGCCCGCGAACTACAAACAGGTTTTAGAAAGTCCGGATTCTGATAAATGGCTAGAAGCTATGGAATCTGAAATGCAATCCATGAGGGACAATAAAGTGTGGACTTTGATTGACCCTCCTGTTCAGGCAAAGGTTGTCGATTGCAAGTGGATTTTCAAGGTAAAACCTGGCGGGATCTTCAAGGCACGACTAGTGGCTAAAGGTTTCAGACAGACTCATGGTATAGACTATGATGAAACCTTCTCCCCTGTCGTAATGCTCAAGTCCATTAGGACAATGCTTGCCATAGCAGCATATTTTGACTATGAGGTATGGCAGATGGATGTTAAGACGGCTTTCCTGAATGGAAACCTACTCGAGGATGTTTATATGAAACAACCCGAGGGATACATCGATCAAAAGCATCCTTATCGAGTATGTAAGCTTCAAAGGTCCATCTATGGACTAAAGCAAGCATCTCGAAGTTGGAATCTTCGTTTTGATGATGAGGTAAAAGGTTACGGATTCATCAAGAATGAAGATGAGCCTTGTGTTTACAAGAAAGTTAGTGGGAGCAAGATTGTTTTCCTTGTCCTATATGTGGACGACATCCTGCTCATAGGAAATGACATTCCTTTGATGAAAGACATCAAACAATGGTTGGGGAGTGTATTTTCTATGAAAGACTTAGGAGAAGCCTAGACGATACTAGGTATCAAGATCTATAGGGATAGATCTAAAAAGCTTCTGGGACTAAGTCAATAAGGGTACATAGACAAGATATTGAAAAGATTCAATATGTCTAACTCCAAAAATGGTAAGGTACCATTTAGACATGGCCTTCTCTTGAAGAAGAACCAAGGTCCTTCAACAAGAGAGGATAGGGATACAATGAGTAGAGTCCCATATGCTTCGGCAATAGGATCTATCATGTATGCCATGTTGTGTACCCGTCCGGATGTTGCACATGCACTTAGCATGACTAGTAGATACCAACAAGATCCAGGGATGGATCATTGGACTGCAGTCAAAGCAATCCTGAAGTACTTACGAAGAACTAAAGGATTAATGCTAGTGTATGGAGGACAAGAACAGCTCATTGTACAAGGTTACGCTGATGCTGCTTTCCAAACAGATCAAGATGACATGAAGTCACAATCAGGCTACGTGTTTAGTCTGAATGGCGGTGCAATAAGTTGGAAAAGCTCAAAGCAAGATACAACAGCCGATTCTACAACAGAGTCTGAGTACATTGCTGCATCAGATGCTGCAAAGGAAGCTGTTTGGCTGAGAAAGTTCGTGTCAGACATCGGAGTGATACCGAGTATCCAAGATCCGATAGAACTTTTCTGTGACAATAACGGGGCCATCGCACAAGCTAAGGAGCCTCGGTCACACCAGAAAACCAAACACATACTCAGAAGGTTTCACCTCATCCGAGAGATCATTGATCGAGGAGATGTGAAAGTGTGCAAAATAGGGTCAGACGACAATATAGCAGATCCTCTCACAAAAGCTCTACCACAGTCAAAGTTTGATAGACATGTAATAGAGCTTGGTCTTAAACAGTTTAGGACATAGCCCTTCATCGGGCAAGTGGGAGATTGTTGGTGAATGTGCCTTAATGAGGGCTATTTATGTAAATATACTTTGAGGGTATTTATGTAAATAAGATATTTGTCGCTTGATTGATTGTTTATCAAATGAGTTAATTTCATGATTGTAATATCCTTGTGCATATTTAAATTCATGAAATCGATCTGCCAAAAGAAACACTCCATGGACTAATTAGATCATGAGTGATTCTTTTGAGTAGTACTGGTACTAGGATCCTTAGACCAGAAATCACTACATGGTCTTAGGTGAATTGTAGTGTGCTTTGACATACGCCTAACGGGGCCGTAACAGGTTGCCAAGTACGGGTATAATTGGGTACACTATGAGACACGCTAAGGTATGTAGGTGAAGTGATGGGACTACAAATCTCTCTTAAGTGAGAGATGATATCTTGGCCACTTGATAGTGAACTGAAAAGTGCATGGCCATGCCCAAGGAATGATAGGATATCATTTGCTTGAAGGATTCAGTGTCACTAAGAGATCAAGTAAACGTTTAGCTACATAAGGATGATGGTTCCATGCCTTATGCTAAACTGGATATCGATGTAGAGGATCGTATGCAGTTTGCTCGGAAAGGTTGTGTTGAATCTCCATTCGACCCTCCATTCCAAATTGGGTAGTCATTATGTCTTGCTAGAGACCACTAATGACTTATGGATTAATCAATGGGTTTGAGTTATCCATTGCCAATTTGGAATGGGCCTACAGGATCGCACATAAGAAAGTTCGATGATGCAGAATAAGAATTCTTGCCTACAATAAGTATAATTGTTATACTTAAATAAATAAGATTTAATTAAATGGTTTAATTAAATATTATTAGAAAGTTATATGGTATTAATTAATAGTTAATTAATTACCTGAGAATAATTGGGATGGGCTGATAAATCAAGGGACTTAATTGCAATTGAAGTTCTTGACCCATCAGCCTGATCCATGGGTCATGGGTTGATCCATGGGCTTGGTGTATAACCCAAATCATTAAAGTGTTATTTAATGCTGATTTGGAATCAGTTAATATTATTTAAATACTGATTTGGAATCAGTAAAATAATATTTGGTAATAATACTGATTTGGAATATGACCAAAACCAGTTAAGTTATAATTGGATAATTACAATACTGATTTTGGAAATTAATTCTCTACAAATATCCTAGGGATATAATTGTAGGGAGGGAATTTTTTTTTTGGGGAATTATTATCATCAGAAAAATACACAGATTTTCCCAAATTCTCCGGGTAGGCAAGATCGGCTAGCACCAACCTGCGAAGGCTTTCGTGCTTGAGAGTAGAGGATCCTTCGAGGAAGGACTTTGGAGACAACAAAATGCCATCTTCTCAGAGGAGCCAGGCGACGTACGCAACCGATTACGCTTCAAGGGTAAGACCCGATCCTCATAGTTTAGGATTCCGCTGTTTAATTGGATTAAACACCTAGACTAATTCCCAACACGTGTTTAGCTACTTGGTGTGCTGCTGCTTGTCGAAAGGAAACCATGTACCGGTGCGTCCAGGGTGATTGTGCTCCCGAGATGAGCTCAAAATGTTTATTATACTAAACCCAGTCGGTGGACTTTTGTCCGGTATAATAAAAAGGTCGAGTGGTACTAGTCTCGGAATTAAAGAAGTTAATTAATTAATTTATCAGTAAATTAATTTTTAATTAACGAGCACTATATCTTTGATGTGGGGAGATTAATGAAGTTGTTCCGGAAGCAATTCTGGTGTAGGATGGTAGTGCCAAAATTAATCCGTTAGTGGTACGATTAATTTTGTAATGGGTTAATTGAATAGGTAGATTTAATTAATTAATTGGTTAATTATTCCTAAGGGTTAATTCAGTAATTAACAAAGTGGAATTATTTAATTAAGTTATAAGGGTTAATTAAGTAATTAACAAAGTGGAATTGTTTAATTAATTAATTCAGTCTTAAGTTTCAATTGGAATTAGGAAATCCTAGAGATTAGGAATCTAGTACGATTTGGTTTATCCTATCAGATTGGTTGCCTAATTGGATTTGGAAACTAATTCATTACCTAAACCCATTAGGAAAACCAATCCTAAACCAACTTGGAGTCTCTCTTGTAACTCTATAAATAGACAAGGGATTAGCTATTCAAGACATACAATTCAATAAATTAATCCACAAGATTTCTAGAGAGAGAAAATCATAGAGAGAGAAAATATTTCTCTCTCCAAGTTGGATTTTCAAGAAGTTTTGGCAGCTGGTTCTTCTTCCTAGTGGCCAAATTCTTAAGCCCTTGGTGTATACCAACTGCAAGCAACTTTCTCTCTCTGTCCAGGCAGTGCGTTTGCAGTACGTGCTAGGTGCGAAGGTGCTGAATTTTTCAGCAGGTGGATTGTGGTGAGTTGATGATCAATTGACTTCTAGATTGTTGCCCACACAACAAGAAGTCATAGTTTTTTAGGCATACAAGAGAATCAACAGGTGCACGCTCCAAAGGTACTTTTCTAAGACTCCACTTTAATGGAAATTTTTTGTTGCGTGGTAAATCGAGCAAGTGCAAACCCATATTTTATGTGGCAAAATTCTTTCAGTATTCAGTCTCTCAATCCCGAGATTGGGATGGGCGTGAGGGTTAGATGTCGTATGCTTTGATTTTCCAAAGACTGCGGTAAATTGAGGCCTATACCTTGGTATGTTGGGTACGCGGTGTTTAGCTTCTTATGTGCCGTTGCTAGTCAGAGGAATCCACATACCGGTTCACCGGGTTGATGGTGCTCCTAAGATGAGCTCGTAAGGTTTATTGTACTAAAACTGCCAGTGGACTTTACGTCTGATATAATAAGAAAGTCGAGTGATACTAATCTCGGATACCAAGAAGTCCGTGAATTAGTTTTTCTGTAAATTGATAAATTGACGAGCACTAGATCTTTGATGTGGGGAGATAGAAGAAAATAAAGTGGCGTGATGTAAAGTCATTTTTTAGCGGTAGTTCCATAATTGGTCCGTTAGTGGTACGACTAATTATGCATTTTAGTAATCAATAAAGTGATTTAATTAATCATAAAGGTTTAAATAATATTTAATTGAAAAAGTGGATTATGAAAATTAATTATATATGAATTAATTAATCCTAAGGGTTCGATTCAATTAAATTAATGAAGTTGTTTAAATAATTAATTGGAAACGATCGATTGGAGTTGACTAGTCTAGGAAAAACTAAGGGGTCAACGAAAGTCAAACTAAAAGGCCAAACTCAAAGGCCCATTAGGTCTCTTTAGAAGCTGCCTATAAATATCCCTTGTTAGGCATTTGAAGACATAAGGAAACTTAGAGAGGCAACTCTAGAGTGAGAAGGAAAAATCTAGAGAGAGTTCTTCTTCATCTTTGATCTTTCTCGAAGTCGATTTTGGTCTTTCTCTTTCGATTAAGCTTAGCCCAAGTCCGCCCAAAACTCCATATCCTTCGACTGCTCATGGGAATTCCGGTCCGCTATTTCTGATTTTCGGAGAAGTTCATCGGCGGCCTTTCATCTTCTGGCACAACGATCCAGCTGTACGTCCATGTAGATCTCTTCCTTTGTGTTGGTGATCCACGTGGGCAGCTATCTAGATCATGACTAGAAGGTGGCGGTTGGGTGATCGGAGCCTGAAGAATTCCGACGGCCAGCGGTAGAGTATGTTTGAGTGTCTGGGCTGATTCTGTTTGGGGGTAGATTAAGTTTTTAAAGTGGGTTTCTTTGGGATTTCTTCATTTTTCTTTGGGCTACTCCATAGACAATAACCCACGCTAGCTCGGAGTCGATTTTGAGTTATTATTTGGATTTCTTGTGGAATTCGTTTGCCCAAAGTTTTGGATTTCTTTTTGCTTGGGACTTCGCTACAAAGGTATAATCTTTGAACTTTCTGCTTTAATTAAAGTTTGTATCTTTTGTGTCCCGTTTGATAATTTTAAATAAGTATAAGCCTAGATCCGTTTAGGGGAAAATGAGTTTGAGTCTAAGCTTTGTCTAAAGTTTCCGATTCTGGAATGCATTGCACGAAAGTGAGATTTTCGATTTAGCCCAGGCTTGTTCTGTTTTCTTTCAAATTGTTATCAGAGCGAGTGTTTCGTCTTTATACTTGTTTAATTTATTACATGGCTTTATTTTGGAATTATTATTTTTGTCAAAATATTTAAACAGGTGGTTATTAGTTTCCGGCTATTATGGAAGAATTTATTTTTCATTCATAAACCCCAGGACATGTCTGGGTTCGTATTGTTTCTGAATGAAAATGTCTGTAATAGTAATAACCACGAGCTGGAAGCCATGTAGGATTTGATAAATCTTGCAGTAAGATTTAATCTAATATTTTCGTCTTTAAATTCATAGAAAAACTCCCTTGTATATAGGAATTTGTGTATTCTGACAAAGACGTTATTTTGGGTAACTTATATTTGCGGGTTTTGGTTTCTCGTAATTTTGTGTGATTTCTAATTACGTAGAAAACTGAGAAAACCCGGGCGAATCGAGAGGAATCCAAATAACGTGTGGGAGCAACATGACGGGAAGTGTCACCGAGGCGTGAGGAAATCAACGATAGAGAAGACCATAATAGTTGGGAAATTTTATTTATTTAATTTTCCGTATTTATGTCTTTTGTTGATTGTGTGTTTTTGATTTGTTTGCATGAATGAAAACCAAACAGTTTCAAAAAGTAAAGTGCAATTAACTAAGGTAGATTATTCGCATATTAAAACTCCAATGGTTTTATGGGTGCGAATATCCATAGTTAAGATATTGCACGTTAAAACGTAAAAATCCTCAAACTTAAAAATCTAAGTGGGTGGGGGTTGGTATATATCCCTATGGCCTCCATTATGGATTCATATGTGATATGGTTAGACTTGCAAGTTGGTATTATGGCATTCCTCCATGCGGATGAGTCTTCAATGACAGATATAACTAGATTGAATTTCACAAGGGATGACAATAGTGAGTTTAATTGGAGATATTTGCAACACCCACTATACTGATGGCGCATTAGCATCCTAAGTAACAAACTTAGAAGTCACGTAATGGAATACACTTAGTGTACTATTTATAGTATTCCTCCCGCGAGGTTACGCTATTTATGTGTACGGCTAAAAGCATTGACTAATAATTTTATTGATCATAAGATCATTGGTCAGATAGTGAAATTAATGAGCTTCGACTCTTCTCGAACGAATGTGGCTTGGCATAGACATTCACAAGCGTGACCTGCGTTAATCCCGGTGTGAGAGATGTCAACGGGTGATTATATTGCTTTAAGGATATCAATATTTTTGAAAAGTAATACTGAAACTTGACTGTTTATTTTTCATTTGTTGCTATGTCGTTCAACCCCCTAGCTATCATACTGAATCAGAACAAACTTACGGGTCCAAATTACATTGACTGGAAACGTAACCTGGACATTGTCCTTACCGCTGTGGGTTACAAGTACGTGCTCACTATGGAGTGCCCCTCTAAGCCCAGCGATGAAGCCACCCATGAGTAGCGAGACCCATATACAAGGTGGCAGAAAGCTGATGAGATAACCCGGTGCTACATCTTGGCTTCTATGTCGAGTGTACTACAGCACTAGCATCAGTTGTTTACCTCAGCCTACGATATGATGCTCAACCTCAGGGAGATGTTTGGACATCAGGGCAGGGCAGCCAAGCAGTCAGCTATGAGGAAACTCATGAATGCTAGGGCTGAGGGCTCTTCAGTGAGGGATCACGTGCTAGACATGATGAGATGCATCAATGAGATCGAGGTATTGGGAGGTGACATTGATGGGGAGACCCAGGTCGATATCATCCTCCAGAGCTTGCCCCCCAGTTTTGTGAAATTTTGGTTGAAATACAATATGAGCAAGCTCTCATATTCACTGTTAGTTTTGAATACAGAAAAGCTATGGCTTGTATAAAAAACTAATATCCACAGTTGACATATCATTTTGTTTCAGTATAAATTTGTTCCTTTATATCATAGAACTAGATAACGGGGTGTGGACAGACACAATAGATTTGGTATAGGTTATCGTGTGATTTGGAAATTAGTTTATCTTGACTAATTAAATCACATGGATATTCCCAGGGCATATTGAGCACGATCAGTTTGGATAGAATTGACTTGTACTGATCGGCGTAGTCAATTTGGCCATAGGCCCAAGATTGGGACAGGCGTGAGGGTTAGATGTCATATGCTTTGATTTTCCAAATAGTGCAGTCAATTGAGGCCTATACCTCAATAGGTTGGGTATGCGGTGTTTAGCTTCTTATGTGCCGTTGCTAGTCAGAGAAATCAACATACCGGTTCGCCGAGTTGATGGTGCTCCTGAGATGAGCTCGTAAGAAAGTCGAGTGGTACTAATCTCGGATACCAAGAAGTCGGTGAATTAGTTTCTCAGTAAATTGATAAACCGACGAGCACTAGATCTTTGATGTGGGGAGATAGAAGAAAATAAAGTGGCGCAATGTAAAGTCATTTTTTAGCGGTAGTTCTATTATTAGTCCGTTAGTGGTACGACTAATTATGCGTTTGACTAATCGATAAGGTGAATTAATTAATCCTAAAGGTTTAATTAATATTTGATTGATAAATTGGATTAAGAAAATTAATTTTATATGAATTAATTAATTCTAAGGGTTCGATTAAATTAAATAAAGGAAGTGGGTTAAAGAATTAATTCGAAAGGATCGATTGGAGTTGACTAGTCTATGAAAGACTTAGGGGTCAACGAAAGTCAAACTAAAAGGCCCAACTCAAAGGCCCATTAGGTCTCCTTAGAAGCTCCCTATAAATATCCCTTTTTAGGCATTTGAAGACACAAGGAAACTTAGAGAGGCAACTCTAGAGTGAGAAAGAAAAATCAAGAGAGAGATCTTTTTCATCTTTGATCTTTCTCGAAGTCAATTTTGGTCTTTCTCATTCGATTAAGCTTAGCCCAAGTCCACCCAAAACTCCATATCCACCGACTGCTCATCAGAATTTCGGTCCGCTATTTTCAATTTTTGGCGATGTTTATCGACGGCCGTTCATCTTCCGACGCGGCGCTCCGGCTGTACTTCCATGTAGATCTCTTCCTTTGTGTTGGTGATCCACGTGGGCAGCTATCTAGATCACGGCTAGAAGGTGGCGGTTGGGTGATCGGAGCCTAAGGAATTCTGGCGGCCGTCGGTAAACAATTTTTGAGTGTCCGGGCTAATTCTGTTTGGGGGTAGATTAAGTTTTTTCGAAGTGGGTTTCCTTGGGATTTCTTCATTTTTCTTTGGGCTACTCCGTAGACACTAGCCCACACTAGTTCGGAGTCAATTTAGAGTTATTCTTCAGATTTCTTGTGGAATTCGCTTGCCCAAAGTTTTGGATTTATTTTTGCTAGGGACTTCGCTACAAAGATATAATCTTTGAACTTTCCACTTTAATTAAAGATTGTATCTTTTGTGCCCCATTCAATAAATTTAAATAAGTATATGCCTAGATCAGTTCAGGGGAAAATGAATTTGAGCCTGAGTTTTGTCGAAGGTTTCCGATTCAGGAATGCATTGCAGAAAGTGAGATTTTCGATTTAGCCCGGGCTTATTTTGTTTTCTTTTATTAACGATAACCCAAAACCAACGAATTCAAGTTGCTCACCATAATGCCTTCGATTACAAAAAAAAAAAAAAAAAAATTCTCATACTACAAGGCTTTCTAGGAAAATTAAAAATTGAAAATTACACAGAAAAAATCCTACTACAGATTTTATCTAATCCTACACGGCTTCCAGCACGTTATAATACTATTACAAACATTCATAATAAAATCAAATCTGGACATGTCCCAGAGTTTAATTAAAACCCATACAAACATAACCATAATAGTCTGGATTTCTTAACCACCTGTAAATAAAACCATGTAATAAATTGAACAAGCACAAAACCCAAAACCAAGCTCTGATACCAATTGAAAGATTATCTGCCTGGACCTAGCCAGAAACTCATTTTCGTGCTATGCATTCCAGAATCAGAATCGATGGCCAGGCCTAGACGTTAGCACAATTGCTATTCCCATCCTTGCTTGAAATAACATTGTGCAGGATCTTGGTATGTACTTATTCGATTTATCACACAACAAATAAATTCTTAATTAAAAGTGAAAACATAAGAATTATCTATTGAAGTTTATACTCATGTGATTCTCTTGTATGCCTCAAGACTTTGTTCGTATGTTGTGTGGGCAACAATCTAACGAGCAATTGATCAGCAAATCACCACAATCCACCTGCCAAAAAAATTCTAGCACCACCGCACCTAGCGCTTACAATCCATGCGATGCCCAGAGAAAGAGAATGAGCCACGCGCCACCGCCAAATTGGACAAAAATCCGGCCAACCAATGGTCTTGAGAAATCCAAAATTACTGAGGGAAAATATTTCTCTCTCTAGCATTTTCTCTCTCTAGTTTTCTTGTCTTGAAAACTAATGAATAGCTAATCCCTTGTCTATATATAGAGTTACAAGAGAGACCCCGAGTTGGTTTAGGATTGGTCTTCCTAATGGGTTTAGGTAATTAATTATTGTTCAAACCCAATTAGGTAACTAATCTAATAGGATAAACCAAATCCAATTAGATTCCTAATCTCTAGGATTTCTCAATTCTAATTGAAACATAATACTTAATTAATTAATTAAATAATTCCAATTTGTTAATTACTTAATTAACCTTTAGGAATAATTAATTAATTAATTAATTCTACCTATTCAATTAACCTATTACAATATTAATCGTACCACTAACAGATTAATTTTGGCACTACCATCCTACACCAGAATTGCTTCTGGAACAACTTAATTAATTTATTCTTGATCTCCCCATATCAAAGATATAGTGCTCGTTAATTTATTAATTTACTGATAAACTAATTAATTAACTTCTTTAATTTCGAGACTAGTACCACTCAACCCTTTTAATATACCGGACATAAGTCCACCAGTTGGGTTTAGTATAATAAACATAATGACCTCACATCAGGAGCACATCACCCCGGACGCACCGGTACATGGTTTCCTTTCGACAAGCAGTAGCACACCAAGTAACTAAACACGCGCACCCAACCCACCGAGACTATTGGCCACAATTGACCTCACCATTTTGCAGATCAAAGTACACTATGTCTAATCCTCATTCCCGCTCAAGTCTAGGGATTAAGAGATATAATATTAAGAAAGATTTGTCTATTAAATCAGTACAAGACAAATCATTCTAAATGGTCAAGTTCAATACGCCCCGGGCATATCTATATGATTCAATTAGTTTAGACAAATCAATTATCCGAATCAAATAATAACTAAAACCGTCAGTTTATCCAAAACTATCTTGGTTACGAACCTCATTTATAAATTATGTCTTTTAACAAATGATAAGATATACTGTGTCACACGAGACACCTCATCATCTAACTACATAATATAAATGGACAAATAATGCACAATAAGATTTAACCAAAACATTAATCGATATATTAATTGGGAAAATGTACAATACAAGCATAACTTATGTATTCAACTCCAACATGTTCACTCTGACTTATGTGGACCTATGTCAATTCAGGCTAGAGGTGGTTTTGAGTATTTTATAACTTTCACATATGATTACTCTAGGTACGGGTACATTTACCTAATGCGCCACAAGTCAGAATGCTTTGGTAAGTTCAAAGAATTCCAGGGAGATGTGAAAAAATATCATTGTAAAAGTATCAAGACACTAGGATCAGATCATGGTGGTGAGTGCCTCTCTAGCAAATTTAGGAGCTATTTGTCAGAAGTGGGTATTCTGTCCCAATTGTCTGCACCTGGCACACCCCAACAGAATTGTGTAGTAGAAATGAGGAACAGAACTCTTATGGATATGGTGAGATCTATGATGAGTTATAGTGAGTTTCCCAATTCATTTTGGGGATATGCCTTGGAGACAGCATCTTACATTCTTAACTTTTACCATCTAAATTTGTGTCTTCAACCCCCATGGAATTATAGACTGGGTGAAAGCCCAGTGTCAGACTTCTCAGGATTTGGGGTTGCCCAGCACATGTGCTAAAGGCAGATGCAGACAAATTATATGCAAGAATAGAAGTAATGCTATTTGTAGGATATCTCAGAGGAACGAAGGGTGTTTTATTCTATAGTTCTAAGTATGAGAAGGTGGTGGTTAGCACTAATGCCAGAATTTTAGAAGATGACTATATTCTAGACCACAAACCAAGTAGCAAGATTGTACTAGAAGAGCTTAGGGGATAATCCACTATTCCTGATACACCAGTACAAATAGATACATCACAGAATACTGCATAAGATGTCACAGATAATGCACCTACACAGGTTGCGCCTCGTCGTATTGGGAGGGTTATGAGACAACTCGAGAGGTACGTGGGCTTGGGAGAATATTTGGATTTTTTCCTTGCTGCTCACGAGTCAGACCCAGTTAACTACAATAAGGCTCTCCAAGATAAAGGTGTAGATTCTTGGCAGAAAGCGATGATTGCTGAGATGGGTTCAATGAACTCAAAGCAAGTCTATGAGCTGGTAGACCTGCCTGATAGGTTTCGACCAACTGGGTGCAAATGGGTCTACAAGCGAAAGAGAGGATCTGATGGGAAGGTTGAAACCTTCAAGGCTAGGCTTGTGGCAAAGGGGTATACTCAGAAAGAGGGTATCGATTATGAGGAGACCTTTTCCCCAGTAGCTATACTTAAGTCGATTCAAATTCTCTTGGCCACAGCTGCTTATTTAGATTATGAGATTTGGCAGATGGATGTTAAGACAGTTTTCCTTAATGGAAGTCTTGAGGAAACCATTTTTATGCAGCAACCAGAGGGATTCATTGCAGAAGGCCAAGAGCATAAGGTTTGCAGGCTCCAGAAGTTCATCTACGGACTTAAGCAAGCATCCAGATCTTGGAACATCCATTTTGACAAGGTAATCCATTCATATGGATTTACTCATTGAATGAGCAGTGTGTGTACCACAGGCGTAATTTAAACTTGGTGCTTTTTCTTGTACTTTATGTAGATGATATTTTTCCTTATTGGCAACAGTAACAAGGTATTATCAGACGTAAAGGCATGGTTGTCCAAGCAGTTTGATATGAAGAATTTAGAAAAGACTGTACATATCTTTGTGATCAAGATCGTTTGAGATCGTAAGAGACGTTCACTGACACTCTCTCAGGCTTCATACATAAACACGATTCTCGGTCATTTTAACATGTGGAACTCCAAGAAGGGTTTCTTACCTTTTAGGCACAAAGTGCATCTATCCAAGGAGTAGTCTTCTAAGACTACTGAGGAGATAGAAGCCATGAAAATAGATCCTTATGAAAGATTATCTGCCCGGGCCAGGTCAAAAACTCACTTTCGTGCTACGTATTCCAGAATTAAAATCTTTGACAAGGCCTAGACTCTAGCACAATCACTATTCTAACCCTTGCTTGAAATAACTTTGCACATGATCTTGGTATGTACACATTCGATTTATCACGCAACAAAATAAATTCTAATAAAAGTGGAAACATAGAAGTACCTCTTGAAGCATGTTACTCAGGGGATCGCTTGTATGACTCAAGACTTTGATCACACTTTGTGTGGGAAATGATCTAGAGAGCAATTGATCAGAAATCTACACAAAAGACTCGTCGGAAAAAATTCTGCAGCTTGATGCCACCTGAATTGAACCACCGCCGCCACCAGAATTTACTTCCCGCCGCCTGAAAATTAATCAAGAGAGACTAGTAATTTACACCGGAAATTGCTTCTGGAACAATTAAATTAATTTATTCTTAATCTCCCCACATCAAAGAGTTAGTGCTCGTTAATTTATTAATTTACTGATAAATTAATTAATTAACATCTTTAATTCTGAGACTAGTACCACTCGACCTTTTAACTATACCGGACATAAGTCGACCAGCTGAGCTTAGTATAATAACATAACGAGCTCATCTCGGGAGCACCATCACCCCGGACGCATTGGTACATGGTTTCCTTTCGACAAGCAGCAGAACACCAAGTAACTAAACACGTGCACCCAACCTACCGAGACTATTGGCCATAATTGACCTCACCCATTGCATATCAAAGTACGCTATGTCTAATCCTCATGCCCGCTCAAGTCTAGGGATTAAGAGATAAAATACTAAGAATGAATTGTCTATTAAATCAGCACAAGACAAATCATTCTAAATGGTCAAGTTCAATATGCCCCAGACATATCTATTGTTGGAGTAGAATACATAAGCTATGCTTGTATTGTACAGTTTCCCAGTTTAATATATCGATTTGTGTTTCAGTCATATCTTGTTGTGCATTAATCGTCCATTTATATTATGTAAGTAGATGATGAGGTGTCTGGTGCGACACAGTAGATCTCATCATTGGTTGAAAGACATAATATATAAATGAGGTTCGTAACCGAGACAGCTTTGGACAAACTGTCAGTCTAGGTTATTATGTGATTCAGATAATTAGTTTGTCTAAACTAATTGAATCATATAGATATGCCCGGGGCATATTGAACTTGACTCTTAGGAATGATTTGTCTTGTACTGATTTAATAGACAAATCAATCCTTGTATTCTATCTCTAAATCCCTAGACTCGAGCGGGCATGAGGATTATACATAGTGTACTTTGATCTGCCAAAGGGTGAGGTCAATTGTGGCTAATAATCTCGGTAGGTTGGGTGCGCGTGTTTAGTTACTTGGTGTGCTGCTGCTTGTCGAAAGGAAACCATGTACCGGTGCGTCCGGGGTGATGGTGCTCCCGAGATGAGCTCGAAATGTTTATTATACTAAACCCGGCCGGTGGACTTATGTCCGGTATAGTAAAAAGGTCGAGTGGTACTAGTCTCGGAATTAAAGAAGTTGATGAATTAATTTATCAGTAAATTAATGAATTAACGAGCACTATATCTTTGATGTGGGGAGATTATGAATATAATTTAATTAAGTTGTTCCGGAAGCAATTCTGGTGTAGGTTGGTAGTGCCATAATTAATCCGTTAGTGGTACGATTAATTATGTACTGGGTTGTTGACAAAGGTAGATTTAATTAATTTAGAAATTAATTAATCCTTGTGTCAGTTGGTTGTGAATCATCCCAGGAACTGGTTTGGGATAAGTGAATCCCTGTGTCAGTTGGGAGTGATTCATCCCAGGAACTGGATTGGGATAAGTGAATCCCTGTGACAGTTGAGAGTGTATCAGTCCAGGAATAGGATTGAAGGAAACAGAATCTGTATCAGTCCAGAAACAGGATTGAAGGAAAACAGAAACCCAGTAGGAAGACCAATCCTAAACCAACTTGGAGTCTCTCTTGTAACTCTATAAATAGACAAGGGATCAGTCATTCAGAATACAACAATTACACAATTAATCCACAAGATTTCTAGAGAGAGAAAATTCTAGACAGAGAAAACGTTTCTCTCTCCAAGTCGAATTTTCAAGAAAGTGTGCAGCTGGTTTTTGGGTTTCTAGTGGCTGAAATTTTGGCCTTGGTCTATACCAGCTGCGCGTAGCTTTCTCTCTCTGCGGGCGGTGCGTTTATAGTGCGTGCCAGGTGCTGCGGGGCTAGAGTTTTCTAGCAGGTGGATTGTGGTGAGTAGCTGATCAATTGACTTCTAGTTCGTTGCCCACACAACGTGAAGTCATAGTCTTGAGGCATACAAGAGAATCACTAGGTGCACGCTTCAAAGGTACTTTTCTAAGATTCCGCTTTAATAGAAATTTTTGTTGCGTGGTAAATCGAGCAAGTGCAAACCCAGATCCTACCAAAATCTTTCATCTATATGATTCAATTAGTTTAGACAAAGCAATTTTTCAAATCACATAACAACCTAAACTGATAGCTTGTCCAAAACTTTCTCGGTTACTTACTTCATTTATATATTATGTCTTTTAACCAATAATGAGATCTATTGTGTCACACTAGACACCTCATCATCTAACTACATAATATAAATGAACTAAACATGCACAACATATAAACCAGAACATAAAATCAATATATTAACTGGGAAAAAGTTACAATACAAGCATAGCTTATGTATTCAAACCTATCACCTTATGCATCTGTAGTATGAAGTCTCATGTATGCCATGTTGTGCACGTGGCCTGACATTTGCTTTACCGTTGGCATGGTTAGTAGATATCAGAGTAACCCTGGAAAAGCTCATTGGGAGGCTATCAAGTGCATCCTCAAGTATTTACGCAGGACGAGAGACCATGTGTGCCGAACTCCACAATGGAAGCTGAAGACGTTGCAACATTAGAGGCAGCGAAAGAAGCTGTATGGCTTAAGAACTTCCTCGTGGACTTAGATGTGATTCCTAAGTTACCGAGGTCTATCACAGTTTACTGTGATAACAATGGTGCAGTTGCTAACTCAAGGGAACCACGAGTCCATAAGACGAGTAAACAAATAGAGTGCAAGTACCACCTCATACGAGAGATCGTAAAGAAGGGAGATGTGGTCGTGGCCAAGATAGCATCAGCAGATAACCTTGCAGATCCATTCACAAAGGCATTGGCTGCAAAAGTCTTTGAGACCCACATGGAGGTCATGGAAGTTAGATAATTGAGTGAGCCATGAGAGTTCTCTAGATTTTGGTATGATAGCTGAATAAAAGTATTAAACCCGTTTTTATACTTAAAAGCGAAGTTTTGAGTATTAGTGAAAGATTGTTAGTTTTGAATACTTAAAAGCTTTGCTTGTATGAAAAACTATTTCCTAGTTACATATCGATTGTGTTTCAATTTTATAAATTGTCCACTTATATCAAATGTCTAGATGATAAGGGGTTTGGTGTTAGACAGTAGATCTTATCATTGGTTAAAATTATGATATATAAATAACACTCGTAACTGAGACAGTTTGGACATACTGTCGGTTTAGGTTATTGTATGATTCTGAGATTGGTTTGTCTAGACTAATTGAATCATAAGGATGTGCCCGAGCCATATTGAGAAGAACTTGAGTAGGATCAAATTAACTTGTAATAATCTTTGTAGTTAAGGCCTAGATATCGGTAAGGCCTAGATTTTCATAAACAAGGACGGGCACGAGGATTAGATATAGTGTACATTGATTTGCCAAAGGGTGAGGTCAATTGAGGCCTAGATCTTGGTAAGTTGGGTATACGTGTTTGATTTCATATTGTGTCGTTGCTTGTCGAAAGGAAACCATGTACCGGTGCGTCCAGGGTGATGTGCTCTTGAGATGAGCTCGTAAGGATTATTATACTAAACCTGAAGGAAAACAGAACAAGCCCGGGCTAAATCGAAAATCTCACTTTCGTGCAATGCATTCTAGAATCAGAAACTTTCGACGAAGCTTGGGCTCAAATTCATTTTCCCCTGAATGGATCTAGGCTTATACTTATTTAATTTATTAAACCGGAACACAAAGATATAACCTTTAAATTAAAAGAGGAATCTTTAAAAGTTATACCTTTGAAGCGAAGTCCTCAGTATAAAGAAAAACAAAGTCTCAGGCAATTGAATACCACCGAAATCCAAAAGATGACTCCTAGAAACTTCGAATATTGCGTGGGCAATAATCTATCGAAGTGTACTCGCAAAGCCCATGAAAACTCACAAGGAAATCTCTAAAAATTGGACTCAAAAGTAACCCAAAAAATCTGATCAAAGCCACCTCCAAAGTGCTGCCACCGGGAATAAGATACTCAATCCAATCACCGGAAAACTCCTAGTCCAGACGTGATCTACACAGTCCGGGTTTTGGATCACCAAGAAGGGATCAACAAAACCCAGACCGAATCAAACGCCCTAAGCTAAACAAAATCTAGCTCCAGAAAAATGCTGCCCGCGGCAGTCCAAAAAAATGGCGAGAAGAATCCGGGCAAAAATAAAATCGAAACCGACACTAAAGGCTTGATCTTTTGGGTGAATCCAATTTCGAACAAGTGAAAAAATATGATTCTTTTTTGAAAGAGAACTCTTGAAGAAGAAGTTATCTCTCTAGAATCTTCTTACTCAAGAAAGCAAGAGTTGTCTTGCAAAACTTCCTTAGTTTTCTTTGGCCTCAATTTTCTATTCATAGGGAGCTCTAATGGAGACCTAGTAGGCCTTTGAGTTGGTCCTTTTAGTTTGAATTTCTTTGACCACTTAGTCTTCTCTAGACTAATCAACTCCAATCGACCCATTCTAATTAATTTCTTAACCCACTTTGTTAATTTAATTTTATCGAACCCTTAGGATTAATTAATTCATATAGAATTAATTTCTTCATCCACTTAGTCAATTAAATATTAATTAAACCTTTAGGATTAGTTAATTCACTTTGTCGATTAGTCAAATACATAACTAGTCGTACCACTATCGGACTAGATATGGAACTACCGCTTAAAAATGACTTCACATCTTGCCACTGTATTTTCTTCTATCTCCCCACATCAAAGATCTAGTGCTCGTCAGTTTCTCAATTTACTGACAAACTAATTCACCGACTTATTGGTATCCGAGATTAGTACCACTCGACCTTCTTATTATACCGGACGTGAAGTCCACTGGCCAGATTTAGTATAATAAACCTTACGAGCTCATTTTGGGAGCACTATCAACCCGGTGAACCGGTACGTGGATTCCTCCGACTAGCAACAACACGTAAAAAGCTAAACACCGCATACCCAACCTACCGAGGTATAGGCCACAATTGACCACACTCTTTGGCACATCAAAGCATACGATATCTAACTCTCACGCCCGTCCCAATCTCGGGATTGAGAGACTGAATACTAGGACCGAATTGACTACGCCGATAAGTACAAGTCAATTCTATCAAAACTGGTCGTGCTCAATAAGCCCTGGGCATATCCGTGTGATTTTAATTAGTCTAGATAAACTAATTTCCAAACCACAAAATAACCTTTACTGATAGTATGTTTAGACTATCTCAGTTACGAGCATACTTTTTATATATTAATACTTTAACCAATAACGGTATCTACTATGTCTTTCCACACCCCGTTATCTAGTTCTATGATAAAATGGAAAAATTTAATACTGAAACAAAATGATATGTCAGCTATGGATATTAGTTTTTTATACAAGCCATAGCTTTTAAGTATTCAAAACTAACAATCTCTCACTAATACTCAAAGCTATGCTAAGAAGTAAAAAAACTGTCCAACCCGCTATTACACTGCTGTCATAATGAAATCTACAGAACACCTTTAAGCTCACTCACAAGGCTCTCTCAAGAATCTGACTCTCATGCCGTCCACATGTCTCTCAAAGACCTTTGTGGTCAATGGCTTTGTGAAAGGATCTATAAGGTTATCATCTGATGCTATCTTAGCCACGGTCACATCTCCCCTCTTTACGATCTCTCGTATCAAGTACTACTTGCGCTCTATGTGTTTACTCGCTTTGTGGGCTCGTGGTTCCCTCGAGTTAGCAACTGCACCATTATTATCACAATAAACTGTGATAGTCCTAGGCAACTAAGGAACCACATCTAAGTCCACCAAGAAGTTCCGGAGCCATACAGCTTCTTTCGCTACCTCTGATGCGACAACGTACTCAGCCTCCATGGTGGTGTCCGCCACGCATTTCTGCTTGACACTCCGGCAAACTACGGCTCCACCTCCTAGAGTAAATACAAACCCAGAGGTAAACTTACTCTTATCAAATCACCTTGAAAGTCCTAATCTGTGTAACCCAATGGTACAAGCACCTGCGCTCTATAAACTAGGACATAATCTCTCGTCCTGCGTAAGTACTTGAAAATGCATTTTACTGCCTCCCAGTGAGCCTTCCCAGGGTTACTTTGATATCTGCTAACCCTGCCAATGGCAAAGTAAATATCAGGCCTCATACATAACATAGCATACATGAGGCTACCCACTGCAGAAGCATAGGGTACCGCCTGCATGGCATCTATCTCCTCAATAGTCTTGGGACACTGCTCCTTAGACAAATGCCCCCCATGCCTGAAAGGTAGTGAACCCTTCTTGGAGTTCTGCATGTTAAACGGGCCAGAATCATGTCTATGTAGGATGCCTGGGAGAAGGTCAGAGAACGTTTTCTACGATCTCGAATAATCTTGATCCCAAGGATATATCCAGCCTCTCCCAAATCCTTCATATCAAATTGCCTTGACAACCATGCTTTTATGTCTGACAACACCTTCTTACTGTTGCCAATCAGAAGGATGTCATTTACGTAAAGTACAAAGAACACCACCGTATCACCATCACGCTTGCGATATACACACTGCTCATCCGGACACTTAGTGAATCCATAGAACTGGATAACCTCGTCAAAATAGATGTTCCAATATCTGGATGCTTGCTTAAGTCTATAAATGGACCTCCTAAGCCCGCATACCTTGCGCTCTTGGCCCCGAACAATGAAACCCTCCAGTTACTACATAATGATGGTCTCCTCAAGACTTCCATTAAGGAAAGTTATCTTGACGTCCATCTGCCAAATCTCATAGTCCATATGAGCAGCTATCCGGATCGACTTAAGCATAGCTACCAGGGAAAAGGTCTCCTCATAATCAATACCCTCTTTCTGAGTATACCCATTCACCACAAGCCTAGCCTTGAAGTGTTAGTTTTGAATACAGAAAAGCTATGGCTTGTATCAAAAACTAATATCCACAGTTGACATATCATTTTGTTTCAGTATAAATTTGTTTCTTTTTATCATAGAACTAGATAACAGGGTGTGGACAGACACAGTAGATACCGTTATTGGTTAAAGTATTGATATATAAAATGTATGCTCGTAACCGAGATAGTCTAAACATACTATCGGTATTGGTTATTGTGTGGTTTGGAAATTATTTTATCTAAACTAGTTTAAATCACACAGATATGCCTGGGGCATATTAAGCACGACCAGTTTGGATAGAATTGACTTATACTGATCGGCGTAGTCAATTCGGTCCTAGTATTCCGTCTCTTGTTGGTGAATGTGCCTTAATGAGGGCTATTTATGTAAATATACTTTGAGGGTATTTATGTAAATAAGATATTTGTCGCTTGATTGATTGTTTATCAAATGAGTTAATTTCATGATAGTAATATCCTTGTGCATATTTAAATTCATGAAATCGATCCGCCAAAAGAAACACTCCATGGACTAATTAGATCATGAGTGATTCTTTTGAGTAGTACTGGTACTAGGATCCTTAGACCAGAAATCACTACATGGTCTTAGGTGAATTGTAGTGTGCTTTGACATACGCCTAACGGGGCCGTAAAAGGTTGCCAAGTACGGGTATGATTGGGTACACTATGAGACACGCTAAGGTATGTAGGTGAAGTGATGGGACTACAAATCTCTCTTAAGTGAGAGATGATATCTTGGCCACTTGATAGTGAACTGAAAAGTGCATGGCCATGCCCAAGGAATGATAGGATATCATTTGCTTGAAGGATTCAGTGTCACTAAGAGATCAAGTAAACGTTTAGCTACATAAGGATGATGGTTCCATGCCTTATGCTAAACTGGATATCGATGTAGAGGATCGTACGCAGTTTGCTCGGAAAGGTTGTGTTGAATCTCCATTCGACCCTCCATTCTGAATTGGGGAGTCATTATGTCTTGCTAGAGACCACTAATGACTTATGGATTAATCAATGAGATTGAGTTATCCGTTGCCAATTTGGAATGGGCCTACAGGATCGCACATAAGAAAGTCCAATGATGCAGAATAAGTATTCTTGCCTACAATAAGTATAATTGTTATACTTAAATAAATAAGATTTAATTAAATGGTTTAATTGAATATTATTGGAAAGTTCGGTGGTATTAATTAATAGTTAATTAATTACCTGGGAACAATTGGGATGGGCTGATAAATCAAGGGACTTAATTGCAATTGAAGTTCTTGACCCATCAGCCTGATCCATGGGTCATGGGTTGATCCATGGGCTTGGTGTATAACCCAAATCATTAAAGTGTTATTTAATGCTGATTTGGAATTAGTAAATATTATTTAAATACTGACTTGGAATCAGTTAAATAATATTTGGTAATAATACTGATTTGGAAATTACTAAAATCAGTTAAGTTATAATTGGAAAAATTACAATACTGATTTTGGAAATTAATTCTCTACAAATATCCTAGGGATATAATTGTAGAGAGAGGGATTTTTGATTCTCATCAGAAAAATACACAGATTTTCCCAAATTCTCCGTGTAGGCAAGATTGGCTAGCACCAACCTGCGAAGGCTTTCGTGCTTGAGAGTAGAGGATCCTTTGAGGAAGGATTTTGGAGACAACAAAACGCCATCTTCTCAGAGGAGCCAGGCGACGTGCGCAACCGATTACGCTTCAAGGGTAAGACCCGATCCTCATAGTTTAGGATTCCGCTGTTTAATTGGATTAAACACCTAGACTATTCGCAACAGTGGTATCAGAGCCTTAGGTTAATTTTGTTTTAATTAAAAATGTTTTAGTTGAAACAAAAGGAATTTAGAATCGGGAAGAAACAAAGGCTGGGCTCTTCAAAATTGGTTTTTCCTTTAGTTGATTTTTTGGCCAGATTTAAAATGAATTGAACGGAAATCGGGGTTTCGAAAATTTTTTCCCAAAACGGGGTTTCGAAAATTGGATTTTTTGGTATGGTTTGGTTCCAATATTTGCTGGGCTGTTGTTGTTTTTTTTTTTCGGTTTTGAAGCCGGGGGGGTTCTCCGAAAACATATTTTTTCAGTTTCGAATTTTGGACTTCGGGTATTCTGGGTTTTCATTTTTTTGTTTTCTGCTTGCCGGAAATCCGACTTGGCTGGAGGGTCTTGGTTCTTCGCTTCTCGCCGGGAAAACGGGGACACCGGAATCGTTCTGGGTCGTTCGTTTTTCATCAGGGAGGCCGCCGGACTCGTTCTTTGAACGGCCGAAAATGGAGAAGTGAAGCTTCGAGTTTCGCCGATGCTTCTTAGGTTAGATCGGAATCCGACTGACGTTGGACGTCGGGAATTGCAGCTGCGGCTTCGACGCTTCTTCGAACGACGGTCCTCGTCGTTTAGAGAAGTCGCGGTCGTGGAAGAGTTGCGTTCGGAAGACAAAAACGATGACCATCGACGGAAGATCTCGATCGGATGAACCCTCGCGCAGTTTTTTTTCTTTTCGATCGGCCGTAATCCCAGGCGTTGGACGCCGGAATCGTTTTCTCCTCGATGGGCGGTTCCCTCCGGTTGTTGGAGGAGAGTGATGGGGATACGATTTGATCGGAGACGATGCTTGGAAGAAGCCAGTAACTGCCGGAGAAGACAACCGGCGTGGACGCCGGGAGTCGATGATGCCGGCGGCGGGTTTGGGGAAGACAAAGGGTGCGGCGGAAGGGATGAAACCCTAATGGGCTGAAAAGACGAAAATGCCCCCGCCGCACTCCCAAACCCTAATCAGCCAAAATTTTAAAATAGTTTTAAAATTGCAGAATGGCCCCTGGACTTTGAGTCCTCCATAAAACCCTAGCCCAGAATTTTATTTAAATTACCAAATAGCCCCAAAAAGTTTTCAGAAAAATTTTAAAAATTTTAAATTTTTCTGAATTTTGTTTAATAAGATTTTAATTAAATAGTCTTATTAGATAAAGATAGGATTAATTTAGAATTTGATCCTATAAGTTTAAATTTATCTTAATTAGATAATTAGATAAATTTTAAAATAATTATTTTAATTAGATTAAAATAATTAGAAAAAGATAAATAAATAAATAATTAATTAATTAGATTAATTAATTAGTTTAAATTTTGAATTGTTATTTATTTATTTTAATTTTGATGCTTATTTAAATTATTTAAATTTTATTTGAAGCATCATAATTATGCAAGCATGTTCATGCATCATTTTGGATAAATGTAAAATGAACAGAAGGATTGATTAAAATTGATCATGACACGATCAATTTAAATTCTGTAATAGTTACACAATCCTTAAAACTAATCGGCTTAAATTAAAACCGGCTTGTATGAGCATATGCATTTTATGTGTTTCAAAGCATGAATTGGGCTTTTAATTTTAACGTTTTAAAAGTTGGGGCCTGCGAGCCAATTTTGAATTGGGCCTGCGTGCCTATAAAATCATCATGTAATAGTTAGGCCCAAAAGGAGGTTCCAAGAGGAGTCCATGGTGGAGCCCAGGAGCGGAGGCCAAATATGAAGATTTTAAAAGGCCCTGTAATAGATTAGAGCCCAGTTCATCGCTTTAATCTCATTCTGTTATTTTATGCAATTGAATGATAAACGAAAATGCATGTTAAGCCGATCAAACTTAAATCCCAAAACCCAAGATTTTGCTTCCATACTTGAGGGCCCGCTTGAGTGTCGAACGTCTGATGGACTTGGAGAGCCCAAGGGCCTCAGGTTTTCTTCATGCGGCGGGTTGTTACATAATAGTGCCCAACTTTATCACTACCATTAATGAGTGGAAAACTGTTTGGGTATTAGATGCTCAACTTTATCACTACCACTTGTTATGGAAAAACTGTGTGGGTGTCTATTGATGTGATGCCTTGAGGGATGGTTTAACTTGGGAAAATTAATCCTAGCTTGACCCGATAAGTTGACTAGGGATTAATTTTGCAAAGGTAGGATGGTGTCAAACATTTGGAATGTTCATCCTATCACCGAAAAGTTGCATGGTATGCAATTGGAAAGCGTTAAATTACATGGAATGTGATTTGAACGTTGCCTACCAGAAGAGCCCGATCCCTACGATACTTGCCAAAGCAAGACTGGGGTTGACTCTTTGTGGATTTTCGGCCCACAATCTAGCACCAACACAAAATTGTTTGGGATTTCAATTTTGGCTATTGTGGAAAACATTTTTCAAAACTCATTCTAATATTTTGCATTTACTCTTTGTAGAAATGGCATCATCTAGCACAAATGTTATCTTAAACTCTACTCTAAGAAGTATATTGGATAAAGGTAAATTGGTTGGACCAAACTTCTTAGATTGGGAAAGAAACTTGAGAATAGTTCTCAAACAAGAAAGGAAGCTACATGTCTTAGAGACCGTTTACCTGAACCACCACAAAATGCCTCGGCAAATGTTCAACGAGCCTGGGATAAGCTGAAAAGCGACTCCAATGATGTGACGTGCTTGATGCTAGCGTCTATGACAGGCAAGCTTCAAAAGCAGTTCATGAATTTGGAAGCGTTCCGAATTTATGAGTCACTGACGGAAATGTTTCGTGAACAAGCTTCAGGTATCTTTGTTATAGAAATAAATCTTTCTATGTCCACCTCATGGGTATTAGATACTGGCTGTGGGGCTCACATTTGTACTAATGTGCAAGGACTCAGAAATAGAAGGATAACAAAGAAAGGTGAAGTAGATCTCCGAGTGGGCAACGGGGCAAGAGTTGCTGCTGTTGAAGTTGGAGATTACACTCTGTCTTTACCTTCTGGTTTAAATATCGAACTTGAAAATTGTTATTATGTACCTGCTTTGAGCAGAAATATTATTTCAGTTTCGAGTTTAGATAATAAAGGTTTTCGATTTATTATAGAGAATAACTCGTTATCTTTATATCGAAATGATATATTATACGGAGTTGCAAATATGTGTAACGGTCTGTATGTCTTGGATTTGACCCAAGAAAAACCAGTCTATAACATAGAAAAGAAAGCTAAATCATCTAAAAAAGATTTAAGTCCAACATACCTTTGGCATTGTCGATTAGGCCATGCAAATGAAAAGCGAGTTCAAAAGCTTCACAAGGATGGAGTGCTTGGTTCATTTGATTTTGAATCATATGATACCTGCGAACCCTGCTTGCAAGGCAAAATGACAAAGAGTCCTTTCAATAAGAAAGGTGAAAGAACAAGTGAGCTATTGGCCCTAATACATACGGATGTATGTGGACCAATGAGCACACAAGCCAGAGGTGGATTTGAATACTTCGTGACTTTTACTGATGACTTTAGTAGATATGGGTATGTCTACTTAATGAGGTATAAAAGTGAAACTTTTGAAAAGTTCAAAGAGTTTAAAAACGAAGTAGAGAATCAGTTGGATAGAAGGATTAAGGCTATTCGCTCCGATCGAGGAGGTGAATACCTTAGTGATGAGTTCGATGGCTATCTAAAACAGTGTGGAATTGTTTCACAACTGACTCCACCGGGAACACCTCAATGGAATGGTGTATCCGAAAGGAGAAATCGGACCTTATTAGATATGGTTCGATCAATGATGGGCCTAGCGACTCTCCCTACATCCTTTTGGGGTTATGCTCTCCTTTCTGCTGCCTACTTATTGAACCGTATTCCATCTAAGGCAGTAGATAAGACTCCATATGAGATATGGATGGGTCGGAAGCCCTATATGTCCTATCTACGAGTTTGGGGTTGTCAAGCTCATGTAAAGCGTTTACAAAGTAATAAGCTTGAACCCAAAACTGACAAATGCCTATTTGTGGGATATCCTAAGGAAACCAAAGGATATCAATTCTACAACCCAACTGAGAACAAAGTGTTCGTTGCTCGAGGAGCTACTTTCTTAGAGAAAGAATTTCTGTACAAGAAAGACAGTGGGAGTAGAATAGAACTCGGAGAAGTTCAAGAACCACAAGAGGATGTAGAACGATCTACAGAAACTCAGATGGAAGTTGACATGGAAACTCATGAAGATGAGCAACCTGAGTCAACAGCACAAGAACCTAGAAGGTCTAGTAGATCTCGTCACCAACCCGAGAGATACGGATTTCTCGTGACTGACGATCAAGATTTGATCTTGGTGGACTCTAATGAGCCCACGAACTACAAACAGGTTTTAGAAAGTCCGGATTCCGATAAATGGCTGGAAGCTATGGAATCTGAAATGCAATCCATGAGGGACAATAAAGTGTGGACTTTGATTGACCCTCCTGTTCAGGCAAAGGTTGTCGATTGCAAGTGGATTTTCAAGGTAAAACCTGGCGGGATCTTCAAGGCACGACTAGTGGCTAAAGGTTTCAGACAGACTCATGGTATAGACTATGATGAAACCTTCTCCCCTGTCGTAATGCTCAAGTCCATTAGGACAATGCTTGCCATAGCAGCATATTTTGACTATGAGGTATGGCAGATGGATGTTAAGACGGCTTTCCTGAATGGAAACCTACTCGAGGATGTTTATATGAAACAACCCGAGGGATACATCGATCAAAAACATCCTAATCGAGTATGTAAGCTTCAAAGGTCCATCTATGGACTAAAGCAAGCATCTCGAAGTTGGAATCTTCGTTTTGATGAGGAGGTAAAAGGTTACGGATTCATCAAGAACGAAGATGAGCCTTGTGTTTACAAGAAAGTTAGTGGGAGCAAGATTGTTTTCCTTGTCCTATATGTGGACGACATCCTGCTCATAGGAAATGACATTCCTTTGATGAAAGACATCAAACAATGGTTGGGGAGTGTATTTTCTATGAAAGACTTAGGAGAAGCTGAGACGATACTAGGTATCAAGATCTATAGGGATAGATCTAAAAAGCTTCTGGGACTAAGTCAAGAAGGGTACATAGACAAGATATTGAAAAGATTCAATATGTCTAACTCCAAAAATGGTAAGGTACCATTTAGACATGGCCTTCTCTTGAAGAAGAACCAAGGTCCTTCAACAAGAGATGAGAGGGATACAATGAGTAGAGTCCCATATGCTTCGGCAATAGGATCTATCATGTATGCCATGTTGTGTACCCGTCCGGATGTTGCACATGCACTTAGCATGACTAGTAGATACCAACAAGATCCAGGGATTGATCATTGGACTGCAGTCAAAGCAATCCTGAAGTACTTACGAAGAACTAAAGGATTAATGCTAGTGTATGGAGGACAAGAACAGCTCATTGTACAAGGTTACGCTGATGCTGCTTTCCAAACAGATCAAGATGACATGAAGTCACAATCAGGCTACGTGTTTAGTCTGAATGGCGGTGCAATAAGTTGGAAAAGCTCAAAGCAAGATACAACAGCCGATTCTACAACAGAGTCTGAGTACATTGCTGCATCAGATGCTGCAAAGGAAGCTGTTTGGCTGAGAAAGTTCGTGTCAGACATCGGAGTGATACCGAGTATCCAAGATCCGATAGAACTTTTCTGTGACAATAACGGGGCCATCGCACAAGCTAAGGAGCCTCGGTCACACCAGAAAACCAAACACATACTCAGAAGGTTTCACCTCATTCGAGAGATCATTGATCGAGGAGATGTGAAAGTGTGCAAAATAGGGTCAGACGACAATATAGCAGATCCTCTCACAAAAGCTCTACCACAGTCAAAGTTTGATAGACATGTAATAGAGCTTGGTCTTAAACAGTTTAGGACATAGCCCTTCATCGGGCAAGTGGGAGATTGTTGGTGAATGTGCCCTAATGAGGGCTATTTATGTAAATATACTTTGAGGGTATTTATGTAAATAAGATATTTGTCGCTTGATTGATTGTTTATCAAATGAGTTAATTTCATGATAGTAATATCCTTGTGCATATTTAAATTCATGAAATCGATCCGCCAAAAGAAACACTCCATGGACTAATTAGATCATGAGTGATTCTTTTGAGTAGTACTGGTACTAGGATCCTTAGACCAGAAATCACTACATGGTCTTAGGTGAATTGTAGTGTGCTTTGACATACGCCTAACGGGGCCGTAAAAGGTTGCCAAGTACGGGTATGATTGGGTACACTATGAGACACGCTAAGGTATGTAGGTGAAGTGATGGGACTACAAATCTCTCTTAAGTGAGAGATGATATCTTGGCCACTTGATAGTGAACTGAAAAGTGCATGGCCATGCCCAAGGAATGATAGGATATCATTTGCTTGAAGGATTCAGTGTCACTAAGAGATCAAGTAAACGTTTAGCTACATAAGGATGATGGTTCCATGCCTTATGCTAAACTGGATATCGATGTGGAGGATCGTACGCAGTTTGCTCGGAAAGGTTGTGTTGAATCTCCATTCGACCCTCCATTCTGAATTGGGTAGTCATTATGTCTTGCTAGAGACCACTAATGACTTATGGATTAATCAATGAGATTGAGTTATCCGTTGCCAATTTGGAATGGGCCTACAGGATCGCACATAAGAAAGTCCAATGATGCAGAATAAGTATTCTTGCCTACAATAAGTATAATTGTTATACTTAAATAAATAAGATTTAATTAAATGGTTTAATTGAATATTATTGGAAAGTTCGGTGGTATTAATTAATAGTTAATTAATTACCTGGGAACAATTGGGATGGACTGATAAATCAAGGGACTTAATTGCAATTGAAGTTCTTGACCCATCAGCCTGATCCATGGGTCATGGGTTGATCCATGGGCTTGTTGTATAACCCAAATCATTAAAGTGTTATTTAAGGCTGATTTGGAATTAGTAAATATTATTTAAATACTGACTTGGAATCAGTTAAATAATATTTGGTAATAATACTGATTTGGAAATTACTAAAATCAGTTAAGTTATAATTGGAAAAATTACAATACTGATTTTGGAAATTAATTCTCTACAAATATCCTAGGGATATAATTGTAGAGAGAGGGATTTTTGATTCTCATCAGAAAAATACACAGATTTTCCCAAATTCTCCGTGTAGGCAAGATTGGCTAGCACCAACCTGCGAAGGCTTTCGTGCTTGAGAGTAGAGGATCCTTCGAGGAAGGATTTTGGAGACAACAAAACGCCATCTTCTCAGAGGAGCCAGGCGACGTGCGCAACCGATTACGCTTCAAGGGTAAGACCCGATCCTCATAGTTTAGGATTCCGCTGTTTAATTGGATTAAACACCTAGACTATTCGCAACATCTCTCAATCCAGAGATTGGGACGGGCACGAGAGTTGAATATTGTATGCTTTGATTTGCCAAAGAGTGCAGTCAATTGAGGCCTATACCTTGGTAGGTTGGGTATGCGGTGTTTAGCTTCTTACCTGTCGTTGCTAGTCGGAGGAATTCACGTACAGGTTCGCTGGGTTGATGGTGCTCCCGAGATGAGCTCGTAAGGTCTATTATAATAAACCCGGCCGGTGGACTTTATGTCCGGTATAATAAAAGGACAGTGGTACTAATCTCGAATACCAAGAAGTCGGTGAATTAATTTGTCAATAAATTGATAAACCGATGAGCACTAGATCTTTAATGTGGGGAGATAGAATAAAATATAATGGCGCGATGTAAAGTCATTTTTGAGCGGTAGTTCCATAATTGGTCCGATAGTGGCACGACTAATTATGCATTTGACTAATCGACAAGGTGAATTAATTAATCCTAAAGGTTTAATTAATATTTAATTGAAAAAGTCAATTAAGGAATTAATTCTATATGAATTAATTAATTCTAAGGGTTTGATTAAATTAAATTAACAAAGTGGGTTTAATAAATTAATTCAAATGGGTCGATTGGAGTTGACTAGTCGGGAAAGAATTAGCAGTCAACGAAAGTCAAATTAAAAGGCCCAACTCGAGAGCCCATCAGGTCTCCATTAGAGCTCCTATAAATAGAATAACTTGAGACCAAAGAAAGCTAAGAAATCTTGCAAGACAAGTCTTGCCCATTTTAGAGTAAGAAAGTTCTAGAGAGAGAACTTCTTTCTTTTGAGTGGATTCAACCCAAAGATCAAACCTTCAAGTTGGATTTCAAAGTTTCCACCGGATTTCTTGCTGGGTTTTCTTTTTCCCACTGCTGCCGCGATTGAAGACTGCCAACCGCTGGTTTCTTCAGCCTCAAGTTACGTACGGTTGATTCGAGATTGGCCTGCTTTGATCTCTTTCATTTGATAGGTGATCCGCAGGCTTTTCTTGTCTAGATCCTGGCGTGATTTCGAGCTGGGTGCTGGCGGAATTCGGGTTGTGCAGCAGCGGCTATTAAGCAAGAAGGTGGACCAGATTTTGAGTTTTTGTTTGATCAGTTTTTGGAGTTTCTTGAATTCAATTTGAAAAGATTTCTTCGTGGGTTTTCATGGGCTAAGCAAGTAAACTTCGATAGATTATTGCCCACGCAATATTCAAAGTTCTACGGAGTAATCTAGTGGATTTCTTTTGGAATCGCTATCAAAGATTGGATTTTTTCTTTAGGCAAGGGACTTCGCTACAAAAGGTAGAATCTTTAATATTTCTTTTTAATTAAAGATTTAATTTTTTGTGTCCCGATTAATAAATTAAATAGGTATAAGCTATGATCCGTTCATGGGTAAACTAATTTGAGCCTGAGCTTGGTCGAAAGCTTCCGATTCTGGAATGCATTGCACGAAAGTGAGGTTTTCCATTTACCCCGGGCTTGTTCAGTTTTTCTTCAAATTGGTATCAGAGCGTTGGTTTCAGTCTTATACTTGTTTGATTTATTACACGGCTTTATTTTGGCATTATTATTTTTGTTGAAATGCGTAAACAGGTGGTTATTGGTTTCCCAGCTATTATGGTAGAAATTTATTTTTCATTCATAAACCCCAGGACATGTCCGGGCTTGTATTGTTTTTGAATGGAAATGTCTGTAATAGTAATAACCACGAGCTGGAAACCGTGTAGGATTAGAAAAATCTTGTAGTAGGATTTGATCTAATCATGTCATCTTTATATTCTTAGAAAAACGCCTTTGTATATAGGAATTTATGTATTATGACGAAGACGCTATTTTGGGTAACTTATATTCGTGGGTTTTGGTTTAATCGTAATTTTGGGTGATTCCTAATTACGTAGTAAACCGAGAAAACCCGGGCGAATCGAGAGGAATCCAAATAATGAGTGGGAGCGACATGACGGGACGTGTCACCGAGGTGTCAAGGAATCAACGATAGAGAAGGCCATAGTCGGGAAATTTTATTTGTTTAATTTACCGTATTTATGTCTTTTTGTTGATTGTGTATTTTTGTTTTATTTTGCATGAACGAAAACCAAACCAAAAATGTTTTTAAAAGGTAATGTGCAATTAACTAAGCTAGATTATTCGCATATTAAAACTCCAACGGTTTTATGGATGCGAATATCCATAGTTAAGATATTGCATGTTAAAACGTAAAAATCCTCAAACTTAAAAATCTAAGTGGGAGCGGGTTGGTAAATATTCCCATGGCCTCCATTACGGGTTCATTGGTGATGTGGTTAAACTTGCGTGCCGACTTAGACCTTCCTCCCTATCGGATGAGTTTTCAACCACGGATATCACCGGATTGAATTTCTAAAGGGATGACTATAGTGAGTTTAATTGGAGAAAGTTGCGACACCCTCACCATCCGAGGCGCATTAGTATCCTAAGTAACAAATTTAGAAGTCACGTAATGGCATACACTTAGTGTACCGTTTTTAGTATCCCTCCCATCGAGGTTACGCTATTTTTGGGTACGACTAAAATTATCGACTATTAATTTCATTGATCATAAGATCGTTGGTCAGATAATGAAATTAATGAACTTCGGCTCTTCTCGAACGAATGTGGATTAGCGTAGACGTTCACCTATCGTGACATGCGTTAGTCCCGGTGTGAGAGATGTCGTTAGAAGATTATATTGGGTTTTTTAGAGGATTTTTCAATATTTTCGAAAAAGAATACTGAAACTTAAATTGTTTATTTTCCAGTTGATATGTCGTTCAACCCGCTAGCTGTCATTCTGAACCAAAACAAACTCACCGGTCCAAACTATATTGACTGGAAACGTAACCTAGACATTGTCCTTACCGCTGAGGGTTACAAGTATGTGCTTACTGAGGAGTGTCCCCCTAAGCCCAGAGATGATGCCACCCCTGAGCAGCGAGAGCCATATACGAGGTGACAGAAGGCTGATGAGATGACCAGGTGCTACATCTTGGCTTCTATGTCAAGTATATTGCAGCACCAGCATCAGCAGATGACCTCAGCCTACGATATGATGCTCAACCTCAGGGATATGTTTGGACATCAGGGCAGGGCAGCCAAGCAGTTAGCTATGAGGAAACTCATGAATGCTAAGATGGCTGAGGGCACTTCAGTGAGAGATCACATGCTGGAAATGATTGGTTGCATCAATGAGATCGAGGTATTGGGAGGTGACATTGATGGGGAAACCCAGATCGATATCATTCTCCAGAGCTTGTCTCCTAGTTTTGAGCAGTTTCGATTGAACTATAATATGGGGAATCTCTCATATACACTTTCTGAGCTCATGACTTCATTGGTGCCTGCTGAGAGCCTATTCACAGAGAAGAAGCAAGCCTTGGCTACTGTTGGTCCCTCAGGTTCCTCTGTTGGGCCCAATGCCAGGAACCAAAAGAGGAAGAGATGCCAGAAAGTAGGAACTAATCATGGACCCAAGGTGGGCATTGCCAAGAAGCAGAGCCGAAAGGCAAATGCTTTAGATGTGGCAAAGCGGGACATTGGAAGAAGGACTGCCCAAAGCCTCGAGGTATGTGTAAATTTTCCCTAGTCACTGAGACGTGTTTAGCAACGATTCCCACAGATACTTGGTGTGGGGATTCAGGAGCCACTGATCATGTTTGTAATTCTTTGCAGGGGTTCCAAGTGACCCGGCTGCTTAGAGAGGGAGAGTTGCAGGTCTACCTTAGGGATACTACCAGAGTTTCTGTTGCTGCAGTGGGAGTTGTTTGTCTTTATTTTTCGTACTCTACTTTATTGTTGAGAGATTGTCTTTATGTACCCAGTTTTCGCAAGAACTTACTTTCAGTTTCTAAACTTGTTTTGGATGGTTATAAGTGTGTTTTTTTGATAGATCTATATTTATTAGAAAAGGCCAGAAACTTATATGTTCCGGTATATTGGTTGACAATTTGTTTTTAATTAAGACATACTCCCCAGTAATGCAAAACACAGAAACTAGTAGCTCATCACCGAATCATAATAAGAGAAAAGAGTATTCCCCTTTGAATCAGACTAATCTTTGGCACCTGCGACTAGGTCATATCAACCTTAGTAGGATTCAAAGGTTGGTCAAGAGTGGGTCTTTGGAATTACTAGATATTGACAGCTATTCGACCTGTGAGTCCTGCTTGGAGGGTAAAATGACCAAGAGGCCTTTCAAGGCAAAGGGGTATAGGGCCAAGGAGGTTTTAGAGTTGATTCATTCTGACGTGTGTGGGCCTTTGTCAGTTCATGCTAGAGGTGGTTATGAGTATTTCGTGACTTTCACGGATGATTACTCTAGATATGGATACATATACCTGATGTGCCACAAGTCTGAATGCTTTTGCAAGTTCAGAGAATTTAAGGCAGAGGTGGAGAACCATCTGGGTAAGAGTATCAAGGCCCTGCGATCTGATCGCGGTGGCGAATACCTCTCTAGTGAATTTAGATCCTATTTGTCAGAGGAGGGTATTCAGACCCAGTTGTCTGCACCTGGCACACCCAAGCAGAATGGTGTAGCAGAGAGGAGGAACAGGACTCTTATGGAGATGGTTAGATCCATGATGAGTTACAGTGAGTTGCCTATCTCATTTTGGGGTTATGCCTTGGAGACAGCATGTTTTATCCTCAACCTTGTACCATCTAAGTCTGTGCCTTCGACCCCATCGGAGTTTTGGAATGGGCGAAAGCCTAGTCTGAGACATCTCAGAATATGGGGTTGTCCAGCACATGTGCTCGAGGCAGATGCAGGCAAGTTAGAGGCGAGATCCAAGGCTATGTTGTTTATAGGCTACCCCAAAGGAACGAGAGGTGGTTTATTTTATAGTCCTCAGGATCAGAAGGTGGTGATCAGCACCAATGCCAGATTTCTTGAGGAGGACTATATTTTAGATCACAAGTCAAGCAGCAAGGTAGTATTGGAAGAGCTTAGAAGTAAGTCCATTATTCCAGATGCACAAGTACAGGAAGACACACCACAAGAGACTGCACCCACTATCACAGATGATGCTCTTGCACAGGCGGCGCCTCGTCGTAGTGGGAGGGTTGTAAGATAACCCGAGAGGTACATGGGTTTGGGTGAGTCTTCGGACTTTATCCCTGGTGCTCATGAACTAAACCCAGTTACAATGAGGCTCTCCAGGATAAAGATGCAGATTCTTGGCAGAGAGCGATGATTGCTGAGATGGGTTCTATGGACTCAAATCAAGTCTGGGAGCTGGTAGACCTTCCTGATGGGTTTAGGCCAATTGGGTGCAAATGGGTTTACAAGCGAAAGAGAGGATCTGACAGGAGGGTTGAGACCTTCAAGGCTAGGCTTGTGGCGAAGGGGTATACTCAAAAAGAAGGGATCGATTATGAGAAGACCTTTTCCCCGGTAGCTATGCTTAAGTCAATCCGGATTCTCTTGGCCATACCTACTCATATGGATTATAAGATTTGGCAGATGGGCGTCAAGACAGCTTTCCTTAATGGAAGTCTTGATGAGACCATCTTTATGCAGCAACCAGAGGGCTTCATTGTTAAGGGCCAAGAGCACAAGGTATGCAGGCTTAGGAGGTCCATTTATGGACTTAAGCAAGCATCCAGATCTTGGAACATCCGTTTTGATGAGGTTATCTAGTCCTATGGATTCACTCAGTGTCCAGATGAGCAGTGTGTCTATCGCAGGCGTGATTGTGATACGGTGGTGTTCCTCGTACTTTACGTAGATGACATCCTTCTTATTGGCAATAGTAAGAAGGTGTTGTCAGACGTAAAGGCATGGTTGTCAAGGCAATTCGATAAGAAGGATTTGGGAGAGGCTGGACATATCCTTGGGATTAAGATTATTCGAGATCATAGGAGACGTTCTCTGACTCTCTCTCAGGCATCCTACATAGACACGATTCTGGCCCGTTTTAATATGCAGAACTCCAATAAGGGTTCACTACCTTTCAGGCATAGAGTGTATTTGTCTAAGGAGCAGTGTCCTAAAATTGCTGAGGAGATAGATGCCATGAAGGCGGTACCCTATGCTTCTGCAGTGGGTAGCCTTATATATGCTATGTTGTGTACGAGGCCTAATATTTGCTTTGTCGTTGGCATCGTCAGCAGATATCAGAGTAACCCTGGGAAGGCTCACTGGGAGGCAGTAAAATGCATTCTCAAGTATTTGCACCGGACGAGAGATTATGTCCTAGTTTATAGAGCGCAGGAGCTTGTACCATTGTGTTACACAGATTCGGACTTTCAAGGTGATTTGGACAAGAGTAAGTCTACCTCTGGGTTTGTGTTTACTCTAGGAGGTGGAGCCATAGTATGGAGGAGTGTCAAGCAGAAATGCGTGGCGGACTTCACCATAGAGGCTGAGTACGTTGCCGCTTCAGAGGCAGCGAAAGAGGCTGTATGGCTCAGGAGCTTCCTGATGGACTTAGATGTGGTTCCTGAGTTTCCTAGGTCTATCACAGTTTATTATGATAACAATGGTGCAGTTGCTAACTCAAGGGAACCACGAGCCCATAAGGTGAGTAAACACATAAAGCGCAAGTACCATCTCATACGAGAGATCGTAAAGAGGGAAGACGTGATCGTGGCCAAGATAGCATCAGATGACAACCTTGCAGATCCTTTCACCAAGCCATTGACCCCAAAGGTCTTTGAAAGACATGTGGAGGGCATGGGAGTCAGATTCTTGAGGGAGCCATGTGAGTGAGCTTAAAGGTGTTCTGGAGATTTCATTATGACAGCAGTGTAATAGCGGGTTGGACAGTTTTTTTGTACTTCTTATCATAGCTTTGAGTATTAGTGGCAGATTGTTAGTTTTGAATACAGAAAAACTATGGCTTGTATCAAAAACTAATATCCACAGTTGACATATCATTTTGTTTCGGTATAAATTTGTTTCTTTATATCATAGAACTAGATAACGGGGTGTGGACAGACACAGTAGATACCGTTATTGGTTAAAGTATTGATATATAGAAGGTATGCTCGCAACCGAGATCGTCTGAACATACTATCGGTATAGGTTATTGTGTGATTTGGAAATTAGTTTATCTAAACTAGTTTAAATCACATAGATATGCCCGGGGCATATTGAGCACGACCAGTTTGGATAGAATTGACTTATACTGATCGGCGAAGTCAATTCAGTCCTAGTATTCTGTGTCTCAATCCCGAGATTAGGACGGGCGCGAGAGTTGAATATTGCATGCTTTGATTTGCTAAAGAGTGCGGTCAATTGAGGCCTATACCTCGGTAGGTTGGGTATGCGGTGTTTAGCTTCTTACGTGTCGTTGCTAGTCAGAGGAATCCACGTACCGGTTCGCCGGGTTGATGGTGCTCCCGAGATGAGCTCGTAAGGTCTATTATAATAAACCCGGCCGGTGGACTTTACGTCCGGTATAATAAAAGGATGAGTGGTACTAATCTCGGATACTAAGAAGTCGGTGAATTAATTTGTTAGTAAATTGATAAACCGACGAGCACTAGATCTTTAATGTGGGGAGATAGAATAAAATATAATGGCGCGATGTAAGTCGTTTTCGAGCGGTAGTTCCATGATTGGTCCGATAGTGGCATGACTAATTATGCATTTGACTAATCGACAAGGTGAATTAATTAATCCTAAAGGTTTAATTAATATTTAATCGACAAAGTGAATTAAGGAATTAATTCTATATGAATTAATCAATTCTAAGGGTTCGATTAAATTAAATTAACAAAGTGGGTTTAATAAATTAATTCAAATGGGTCGATTGGAATTGACTAGTCGGGAAAGAATTAGCAGTCAACGAAAGTCAAATTAAAAGGCCCAACTCGAGAGCCCATTAGGTCTCCATTAGAGCTCCTATAAATAGAATAACTTGAGACCACAGAAAGCTAAGAAATCTTGCAAGACCAGTCTTGACTATTTTAGAGTAAGAAAGTTCTAGAGAGAGAACTTCTTTCTTTTGAAATTTTCTTTCAAAAACGAACTAGATTTCTTGCTCTTCGAATTGGATTCAACCCAAAGATCAAACCTTCAAGTTGGATTTCAAAGTTTCCACCGGATTTCTTGTTGGGTTTTCTTTTTCCCGCTGCTGCCGCGATTGAAGACTGCCTGCCGCTAGTTTTTTCAGCCTCAAGTTACGTACGGTTGATTCGAGATTGGTCTGCGTTCATCTCTTTCATTTGATGGGTGATCTGCAGGCTTTTCTTGCCTAGATCCCGGCGTGATTTCGAGCTGGGTGCTGGCGGAATTCGGGTTGTGCAGCAGCGGCTATTAAGCAAGAAGGTGGACCAGATTTTGAGTTTTTGTTTGATCAGTTTTTGGGGTTTATTGAATTCAATTTGAAAAGATTTCTTCGTGGGTTTTCGTGGGCTAAGCAAGTAAACTTCGATAGATTATCGCCCATGCAATATTCGAAGTTCTACGGAGTAATCTAGTGAATTTCTTTTGGAATCGCTATCAAAGATTGGATTTTTTCTTTAGGCAAGGGACTTCGCTACAAAAGGTAGAATCTTTAATATTTCGTTTAAATTAAAGATTTAATTTGTTGTGTCCCGATTAATAAATTAAATAAGTATAAGCTAAGATCCGTTCGTGGGTAAACTAATTTAAGCCTGAGCTTGGTCGAAAGCTTTCGATTCTAGAATGCATTGCACGAAAGTGAGGTTTTCCATTTAGCCCGGGCTTGTTCAGTTTTTCTTCATGAAGGTCTCAATCCTCCCGTCAGATCCTTTCTTTCGCTTATAGACCCATTTGCACCCAATAGGTCGAAACTCATCAGGAAGGTCTACCAGCTCCCAGACCTCTCAGCAATCATCACTCTCTGCTAAGAATTCGTATCTTTATCCTGGAGAGCCTCATTGTAACTAACTGGGTTTGGTTCATGAGCGCAAGGGATAAAGTCCGAAGACTCACCGAAACCCATGTACCTCTCAGGCTGTCTGATAACCCTCCCACTACGACGAGGCACAACCTGTGTAAGAACATCATCTGTGATAGTGTGTGCAGTCTCTTGTGGTGTGTCTTCCTGTACTCGTGCATTTGGAATAATGGACTGAATTCTAAGCTCTTCAAATACTACCTTGCTGCTTTACTTGTGATCTAAAATATAATCCTCCTCAAGAAATCTGCCATTGGTGCTCACCACCACCTTATAATCCTGAAGACTATAAAATAGACCACCTCTTGTTCCTTCGGGGTAGCCTATAAACAGCTTAGCCTTTGATCTCGAATCTAACTTACTTGCATCTATCTCTAGTACATGTGCTAGACAACACCAAATCCTGAGATGTCTAAGACCAGGCTTTCGCCCAGTCCACAACTCTAGGGGTGTCGTAGGCACAAATTTAGATGGTACGAGATTAAAGAGATAACACGATGCCTCTAAGGCATAACTCCAAAACGAGGTAGACAACTCACTATAACTCATCATCGATCTAACCATATCCATAAGAGTCCTGCTCCACCTCTCTGCTACACCATTCTACTGGGGTGTGCCTATTAAAGTTGAATACATAAGCTATACTTGTGTTGTACTTTTTCCCAGTTAATATATCAATTTATGTTTTGGTTATATTTTGTTGTGCATTATTTGTCCACTTATATTATGTAGTTGGATGATGAGGTGTCATGTGTGACACAGTAGTGTTAGTTTTGAATACAGAAAAGCTATGGCTTGTATCAAAAACTAATATCCACAGTTGACATATCATTTTGTTTCAGTATAAATTTGTTCCTTTATATCATAGAACTAGATAACGGGGTGTGGACAGACAAAGTAGATACAGTTATTGGTTAAAGTATTGATATATAAAAAGTATGCTCGTAACCGAGATAGTCTGAACATACTATCGGTATAGGTTATTGTGTGGTTTGGAAATTAGTTTATCTAGAGTAGTTTAAATCACACGGATATGCCCGGGGCATATTGAGCACGACCAGTTTGGATAGAATGGACTTATACTGATCGGCGTAGTCAATTCGGTCCTAGTATTTTGTCTCTCAATCCCGATATTGGGATGGGCGTGAGGGTTGGATTCCGTATGCTTTGATTTGCCAAAGAGTGCGGTCAATTGAGGCCTATACCTCGGTAGGTTGGGTATGCGGTGTTTAGCTTCTTACGTGCCATTGCTAGTCGGAGGAATCCACGTACCGGTTCGTCGGGTTGATGGTGCTCCCGAGATGAGCTCGTAAGGTTATTATACTAAACCCGGCCAGTGAACTTTATGTTCGGTACAATAAAAGGACGAGTGGTACTAATCTCGGAAACCAAGAAGTCGGTGAATTAATTTGTCAGTAAATTGATAAATCGACGAGCGCTAGATCTTTAATGTGGAGAGATAGAATAAAATATAATGGCGCGATGTAAAGTCGTTTTCGAGCGGTAGTTCCATAATTGGTCCGTTAGTGGTGCGACCGATTATGCATTTGACTAATCGACAAGGTAAATTAATTAATCCAAAAGTTTTAATTAATATTTAATCGACAAGGTGAATTTAGAAATTAATTCTATTTTGAATTAATTAATTCTAAGGGTTCGATTAAATTAAATTAATAAAGTGGATTAAATAAATTAATTTAAATGGGTCGATTGGAGTTGATTAGTCGGGAAGACTTAGCGGTCAACGAAAGTCAAATTAAAAGGCCTAACTCGAGAGCCCATTAGGTCTCCTTAGAAGCTCCTTATAAATACAACTTATTGGGCAAGTAAGACATTAAGGAAACTTGTTAGCCAAGAAAGGGCTAGTGTGAGAAAGTCTAGCTTAGAGTGAGAAATTCTTCTTCTTCGAATCTTCTCCTCGAAGTCAGCTAGGATCTTTCTTCTTTGAATTAACTCTACCCATAACATCAGTCCCTCGATTTATAAAGGAGCAGCCACCACTGCTACAGGTTTTTTCCGCCGGAGTTAATAGCTGCGATCGGCAGAACTGCGCAGTTGGATTTTGCGCGTAGGCCTGATCGCGACTGCTCTGTCCAGCGGTTGCTTCATCGTGTGCCGCTTGATCTTGGTTGCAGATCGGTGTGGTGAACCGCTAGCTTGGTGAGAGCTTTGAGCTAGTGTCTAGATCTCCGACCGGTCGGATCATTTTCTTGCGGAGCAAGTTAATTTTGTGGCGGCAACTCCTGGGTTTTGCGCAGAAGCTTTTAAGCAAATCTGTCCTTGGGTATTTTGAGTTATTTCGAAGTGGGTTTCCTTGGGTTTTCTTCGTATTGCCGTGGGTAACTCCGTAGATAATAGCCCACACTATTTCGGAGTTCGTATCGGAGTCATTCTTCGGATTCTTTGTGGAAATCGCAACAAAGATTGGATTTTTCTTTAGGCAAGGGACTTCACTACAAAAGGTAAAATCTTTAAGTATTCTGCTTTAATTAAAGATCGAATCTTTTGTGACCCGATTAATAAATTAAATTAGTATAAGCCTAGATCCGTTCATGGGTAAACTAATTTGAGCCTGAGCTTGGTCGAAAGTTTCCGATTCTGGAATGCATAGCACGAAAGTGAGGTTTTTGATTTAGCCCGGGCTTGTTCAGTTTTCCTTCAAATTGGTATCAGAGCGTTGGTTTCGGTCTTATACTTGTTTGATTTATTACACGGCTTTATTTTGGCATTATTATTTTTGTTAAAATGCATAAACAGGTGGTTGTTGATTTCCCGGCTATTATGGTAGAAATTTAATTTTCATTCAAAAACCCCGGGACATGTCCGGGCTTGTTTTATTTTTGAATGGAAATTTCTATAATAGTAATAACCACGAGCTGGAAGCCGTGTAGGATTAGAAAAATCTTGTAGTAGGATTTGATCTAATCATGTCGTCTTTAAATTCCTAGAAAAGCGTCTTTGTATATAGGAATTTATGTATTATGACGAAGACGTTAATTTGGGTAACTTATATTCGCGGGTTTTAGTTTATCGTAATTTTGGGTGATTCCTAATTACGTTGAAAACTGAGAAAACCCGGGCGAATCGAGAGGAATCCAAATAACGAGTGGGAGCGACACGACGGGAAGTGTCACCGAGGCATCAAAGAATCAACGATAGAGAAGGCCATAATAGTCGGGAAATTTTATTTGTTTAATTTCCCGTATTTATGTCTTTCCGTTGATTGTGTGATTTTTGTTTTATTTTGCATGAACGAAAACCAAACCAAAATGTTTTTAAAAGGTAATGTGCAATTAACTAAGGTAGATTATTCGCATATTAAAACTCCAACGGTTTTATGGGTGCGAATATCCATAGTTAAGATATTGCATGTTAAAACGTAAAAATCCTCAAACTTAACTAAATTCTCGGGTTTTGGTTTAATCGTAATTTTGGGTGATTCCTAATTACGTAGAAAACCGAGAAAAACCCGGGCGAATCGAACTTAAAAATCTAAGTGGGAGCGGGTTAGTTAATATCCCCATGGCCTCCATTACGGGTTCATTGGTGATCTGGTTAAACTTGCATGTTGGCTTCGACCCTCCTCTCTATCGGATGAGTTTTCATCCACGGATATCACTGGAATGAATTTCTAAAGGGATGACTATAGTGAGTTTAATTGGAGAAAGTTGCGACACCCTCGCCATCCGAGGCGCATTAGTATCCTAAGTAACAAACTTAGAAGTCACGTAATGGCATACACTTAGTGTACCGTTTTTAGTATCCCTCCCATCGAGGTTATCCTATTTTCGGGTACGGCTAAAATTATCGACTATTAATTTCATTGATCATAAGATCGTTCGTCAGATAATGAAATTAATGAACTTCGTTCTTCTCGAACGAATGTGGGTTGGCGTAGACGTTCACCCATCGTGACCTGCGTTAATCCCATTGTGAGAGATGTCGATAGAAGATTATATTGGTTTTATGAGGATTTTCAATATTTTCGAAAAAGTATACTGAAACTTGACTATTAATTTATTTCAATTGTAGTTGATATGTCGTTCAACCCGCTAGCTGTCATTCTGAACCAAAACAAACTCACCAGTCCAAACTATATTGATTCGAAACGTAACCTGGACATTGTCCTTACCGCTGAGGGTTACAAGTACGTGTTACTGAGGAGTGACCCCCTAAGCCCAGCGATGATGCCACCCCTGAGCAGCGAGAGCCATATACGAGGTGGCAGAAGGCTGATGAGATGACCCGGTGCTACATCTTGGCTTCTATGTCTACAGCACCAGTATCAGTTGTTTACCTCACCCTACGATATGATGCTCAACCTCAGGGAGATGTTTGGACATCAGGGCAGGGCAGCCAAGCAGTCAGCTATGAGGAAACTCATGAATGCTAGGATGGCTGAGGGCACTTCAGTGAGAGATCACGTGCTGGACATGATTGGTTGCATCAATGAGATCGAGGTATTGGGAGGTGACATTGATGGGGAAACCCAGGTCGATATCATTCTCCAGAGCTTGCCTCCCAGTTTTCAGCAGTTTCGATTGAACTATAATATGGGGAATCTCTCATATTCACTTTCTGAGCTCATGACTTCATTGGTGTCAGCTGAGGGCCTATTCGATGAGAAGAAGTAAGTCTTTGCTACTGTTGTCCCTAAGGTTCCTCTGCTGGGCCCAAAGCTAGGAAGCAAAAGAGAAAGAGAGGCCAGAAAGCAGGAGCTGATCATGGACCCAAGGCAGGCATTGCCAAGAAGCACAAGCCGAAAGGCAAATGTTTCAGATGTGGCAAAGCAGGACAGTGGAAGAAGGACTGCCCAAAGCCTCGAGGTATGTGTAAATTTTCCCTAGTCACTGAGACGTGTTTAGCGGCGATTCCCACGGATACTTGGTGTGTGGATTCAGGAGCAACTGATCACGTTTGTAATTCTTTGCAGGGGTTCTAAGTAACCCGGTTACTTAGAGAGAGAGAATTGCAGGTCTACCTTGGGGATACTATCGGAGTTTCTGTGGCTGCAGTGGGAGTTATTAGTCTTTATTTTTCAGACTCTATTTTACACTTAAAGGATTGTCTTTATGTACTTAGTTTTTGAAAGAACTTGCTTTCGGTTTCGAGACTTGTTTTGGATGGTTATAAGTGTGCATTTTCTGATGGTTCAGTTTTTATTAGAAAAGGCCAGAAACTTATTTGTTCTGGTACATTGGTTGACAATTTGTTTTCAATTAAGACATACTCCCCAGCTATGCAAAACACAGAAACTAGTAGCTCATCACCGAATCATAATAAGAGAAAAGAGTCTTCCCCTTTGAATCAGAATTATCTTTGGCACCTGAGACTAGGTCACATCAACCTTAGTAGGATTCAAAGGTTGGTCAAAAGTGGATATTTGGACTTGCTAGATATTGACAGCTATTCGACCTGTGAGTCCTGCTTGGAGGGTAAAATGACCAAGATGCCTTTTAAGGCAAAGGGGTATAGGGCCAAGGAGGTTTTAGAGCTGATTCATTCTGATGTGTGTGGGCCTATGTCAGTTCAGGCTAGAGGTGGTTATGAGTATTTCGTGACTTTCACTGATGATTACTCTAGATATGGATACATATACCTGATGCGCCACAAGTCTAAATGCTTTCACAAGTTCAGAGAATTCAAGACAGAGGTGGAGAACCATCTGGGTAACAGTATCAAGGCCCTGCGATCTGATCGCAGTGGCGAATACCTCTCTAGTGAATTTAGGACCTATTTGTTAGAGGAGGGTATTCAGACCCAGTTGTCTGCACCTGGCACACCCCAGCAGAATGGTGTAGCAGAGAGGAGGAACAGGACTCTTATGGAGATGGTTAGATCGATGATGAGTTATAGTGAGTTGCCTATCTCGTTTTGGGGTTATGCCTTAGAGACAGCATTTTTTATCCTCAACCTTGTGCCATCTAAGTCTGTGCCTACGACCCCAGTAGAGTTGTGGAATGGGCAAAAGCCTAGTCTGAGACATCTAAGGATTTGGGGTTGTCCAGCACATGTGCTCGAGGCAGATGCAGGCAAGTTAGAGGCAAAATCCAAGGCTATGCTGTTTATAGGCTACCCCAAAGGAACGAGAGGTGGTTTATTTTATAGTCCTCAGGATCAGAAGGTGGTGATCAGCACCAATGCCAGATTTCTTGAGGAGGACTATATTTTAGATCACAAGTCAAGCAGCAAGGTAGTATTGGAAGAGCTTAGAAGTCAGTCCACTATTCCAGATGCACACGTACAGGAAGACACACCACAAGAGACTGCACACACTATCACAGATGATGCTCTTGCACAGGCTGCGCCTCGTCGTAGTGGGAGGGTTGTGACACAGCCCGAGAGGTACATGGGTTTGGGTGAGTCTTCAGACTTTATCCCTGGCGCTCATGAACCAGACCCAGTTAACTACAATGAGGCTCTCCAGGATAAAGATGCAGATTTTTGGCAGAGAGCGATGATTGCTGAGATGGGTTCTATGGACTCAAATCAAGTCTGGGAGCTGGTAGACCATCCTGATGGGTTTAGGCCTATTTGGTGCAAATGGGTTTACAAGCGAAAGAGAGGATCTGACGGGAGTGTTGAGACCTTCAAGGCTAGGCTTGTGGCGAAGGGGTATACTCAGAAAGAAGGGATCGATTATAAGGAGACCTTTTCCCCGGTAGCTATGCTTAAGTCGATCCGGATTCTCTTGGCCATAGCTGCTCATATGGACTAGGAGATTTGGCAGATGGACGTCAAGACAGCTTTCCTTAATGGAAGTCTTGAGGAGACCATCTTTATGCAACAACCATAGGGCTTCATTGTTAAGGGCCAAGAGCACAAGGTATGCAGGCTTAGGAGGTCTCTTTATGGACTTAAGCAAGCATCCAGATCTTGGAACATTCATTTTGATGAGGTTATCCAGTCCTATGGATTCACTCAGTCTCCGGATGAGCAGTGTGTTTATCGCAGGCGTGATGGTGATATGGTGGTGTTCTTCGTACTTTACGTAGATGACATTCTTCTTATTGGCAACAGTAAGAAGGTGTTGTCAGACGTAAAGGCATAGTTATCCAGGAAATTCGATATGAATGATATGGGAGAGGCTGGACATATCCTTGGGATCAAGATTATTCGAGATCGTAGGGGACGTTCTCTGACTCTCTCTCAGGCATCCTACATAGACACGATTCTGGCTCGTTTTAACATGCAGAACTCCAATAAGGGTTCATTACCTTTCAGGCATAGAGTGCATTTGTCTAAGGAGCAGTGTCCTAAGACTGCTGAGGAGATAGATGCCATGAAGGCGGTACCCTATGCTTCTGCAGTAGGTAGCGTCATGTATGCTATGTTGTGCACGAGGCCTGATATTTACTTTGCCGTTGGTATGGTTAGCAGATATCAGAGTAACCCTGGGAAGGCTCACTGGGAGGCAGTAAAATGCATTCTCAAGTACTTACGCAGGACGAAAGATTATGTCCTAGTTTATAGAGCACAGGAGCTTGTACCATTGGGTTACACAGATTCGAACTTTCAAGGTGATTTGGACAATAGTAAGTCTACCTCTGGGTTTGTGTTTACTCTAGGAGGTGGAGTCATAGTATGGAAGAGTGTCAAGCAGAAATGCGTGGCGGACTCTACCATGGAGGCCGAGTACATTGCCGCTTCAGAGGCAGTGAAAGAGGCTGTATGGCTCAGGAGCTTCCTGATAGACTTAGATGTGGTTCCTGAGTTGCCTAGGTCTATCACAGTTTATTGTTATAACAATGGTGCAGTTGCTAACTCGAGAGAACCACGAGCCCATAAGGCGAGTAAACACATAGAGCGTAAGTACCACCTGATACGAGAGATCGTAAAGAGGGGAGACGTGATCGTTGCCAAGATAGCTTCAGATGACAACCTTGCAGATCCTTTCACCAAGCCATTGACCCCAAAGGTCTTTGAGAGACATGTGGAGGGCATGGGATTCAGATTCTTGAGAGAGCCATGTGAGTGAGCTTAAAGGTGTTCTGGAGATTTCACTATGACAGCAGTGTAATAGCGGGTTGGACAGTTTTTGTACCTCTTAGTATATCTTTGAGTATTAGTGGGAGATTGTTAGTTTTGAATACAGAAAAGCTATGGCTTGTATCAAAAACTAATATCCACAGTTGACATATCATTTTGTTTCAGTATAAATTTGTTCCTTTATATCATAGAACTAGATAACGGGGTGTGGACAGACACAGTAGATACCGTTATTGGTTAAAGTATTGATATATAAAAAGTATGCTCGTAATCGAGATAGTCTGAACATACTATCGGTATAGGTTATCGTGTGGTTTGGAAATTAGTTTATCTAGAGTAGTTTAAATCACACGGATATGCCCGGGGCATATTGAGCACGACCAGTTTGGATAGAATTGACTTATACTGATCGGCGTAATCAATTCGGTCCTAGTATTCCGTCTCTCAATCCCGAGATTGGGACGGGCGTGAGGGTTGGATTCTGTATGCTTTGATTTGCCAAAGAGTGCGGTCAATTGAGGCCTATACCTCGGTAGGTTGGGTATGCGGTGTTTAGCTTCTTACGTGCCGTTGCTAGTCAGAGGAATCCACATATCGGTTCGCAGGGTTGATGGTGCTCCCGAGATGAGCTCGTAAGGTTATTATACTAAACCCGGCCGGTGAACTTTATGTTCGGTATAATAAAAGGACGAGTGGTACTAATCTCGAAAACCAAGAAGTCGGTGAATTAATTTGTCAGTAAATTGATAAACCGACGAGTGAAAGATCATTAATGTGGGGAGATAGAATAAAATATAATGTCGCGATGTAAAGTCATTTTCGAGCGGTAGTTCCATAATTGGTCATTAGTGGTACGACCGATTATGCATTTGACTAATCGACAAGGTAAATTAATTAATCCAAAAGGTTTAATTAATATTTATTCGACAAAGTGAATTTAGAAATTAATTTTATTTTGAATTAATTAATTCTAAGGGTTCGATTAAATTAAATTAACAAAGTGGATTAAATAAATTAATTTAAATGGGTCGATTGGAGTTGATTATTCGGGACGAAATTCAAATTAAAAGGCCTAACTCGAGAGCCCATTAGGTCTCCTTAGAAGCTCCTTATAAATACAACTTATTGGGCAAGTAAGACATTAAGGAAACTTGTTAGCCAAGAAAGGGCTAGTGTGAGAAAGTCTAGCTTAGAGTGAGAAATTCTTCTTCTTCGAATCTTCTCCTCGAAGTCAGCTAGGATCTTTCTTCTTTGAATTAACTCTACCCATAACATCAGTCCCTCGATTTATAAAGGAGCAGCCGCCACTGCTGCAGGTTTTTTCCGCCGGAGTTACAAGCTGCGATCGGCAGAACTGCGCAGCTGGATTTTGCGCACAGGCCGGATCGCAACTGCTCTGTCCATCAATTGCTTCATCGTGCGCCACTTGATCTTGGTTACAGATCGGTGTGGTGAATCGCTAGCTTGGCGAGAGCTTTGAGCTAGTGTCTAGATCTCCGACCGGTCGGATCATTTTCTTGCGGAGCAAGTTAATTTTGTGGCGGCAGCTCCTGGGTTTTGCGCAGAAGCTTTTAAGGAAATCTGTCCTTGGGTATTTTGAGTTATTTCAAAGTGGGTTTTCTTGGGTTTTCTTCGTATTACAGTGGGTAACTCCGTAGATAATAGCCCACACTATTTCGGAGTTCGTATCGGAGTCATTCTTCGAATTCTTTGTGGAATCGCAACAAAGATTGGATTTTTCTTTAGGCAAGGGACTTTGCTACAAAAGGTAAAATCTTTAAGTATTCCACTTTAATTAAAGATCGAATCTTTTGTGTCCCGATTAATAAATTAAATAAGTATAAGCCTACATCCGTTCATGGGCAAACTAATTTGAGCCTGAGCTTGGTCGAAAGCTTCCGCTTCTGGAATGCATGGCACGAAAGTGAGGTTTTCGATTTAGCCCGGGCTTGTTCAGTTTTCCTTAAAGTAGATCTTATCATTGGTTAAAAAACCTAATATATAAATGTGGTTCATAACCGAGACAGCTTTGGACAAACTATCGGATTAGGTTATTATGTGATTCAGAAAATTGGTTTGTCTAAACTGATTGAATCATATAGATATACCCGAGGCGTATTAAACTTGACCATTAGGAATGGTTTGTCTTGTACTAATTTAATAGAAAAATCATTCATGGTATTCTATCTCTTAATCCCTAGACTCGAGCGGGCACGAGGATTAGACATAGTGTAGTTTGACCTGCCAATGGGTGTAGTCTCGGTAGGTTGGGTACGCATGTTTAGTTGCTTGGTGTGTTGCTGCTTGTCGAAAGGAAACCATGTACCGGTGCGTCCGGGGTGATGGTGCTCCCGAGATGAGCTCGTAATGTTTATTATACTAAACCCGGCCGGTGGACTTATGTCCGGTATAGTAAAAAGGTCGAGTGGTACTAGTCTCAGAATTAAAGAAGTTAATTAATTAATTTATCAGAAAATTAATAAATTAACGAGCACTATATCTTTGATGTGGGGACATTATAAATATAAATTAATTAAGTTGTTCCGGAAGCAATTCTGGTGTAGGATGGTAGTGTCAAAATTATTCCTTTAGTGGTACGATTAATTTTGTAATGGGTTAATTTAATAAGTTGAATTAATTAATTGATTAATTATTCCTTAGGGTTAATTAAGTAATTAACAAAGTGGAATTATTTAATTAATTAATTAAATCATTTCAATTAGAATTAGAAAATTCTAGAGATTAGGAATCTAGTAGGATTTGGTTTATCCTATAAGATTGGTTACCTGATTGGATTTGGAAACTAATTAATTACGTAAACCTATTAGGAAGACCAATCCTAAACCAACTTGAGGTCTCTCTTGTAACTCTATATATAGACAAGGGATTAGCTATTCCACAATATACAATTCATAACTTTTCAAGATGAGAAAAACTTAGAGAGAGAAAATTCTCTCTCAAGAATTTGGATTTCTTAAGCCCTAAGGCTGCCAAAATTTGTCCAAGATTTTGGCAACTTGTGTGTGGCTTTCTCTCTCTCCGGGCGGTGCGTGAATTGTACGCGCCAGATGCAGTGGTGCTGGAATTTTTCTGGCAGGTGAATTGTGGTGATTAGCTGATCAAATTGCTAGTTAGGTTGCTGCCCACACAGCATACAAGCAAAGTCTTGAGGCATACCAGATAATCATCTGGGTATACGCTTCAATAGGTAATTCTAATTCTTCAGCTTTTATTAAGAATTTTTGTTGAGTGATAAATTGAAAAAGTGTAAAACCAGATTATGCGCAATATTATTTCAAGCAAGGGTTGGAATAGCGATTGTGCTAGAGTCTAGGCCTCACCAGAGATTCTGATTCTGGAATGCATAGCAAAAAAGTGAGTTTCTAGCTAGGCCCAGGCAGATAATTTTTCAATTGGTATCAGAGCCTAGTTTTGGATTTTGTGCTTGTTCGATTTATTACATGGTTTTATTTGTATGTGGTTAAGAATCCTGACTATTATGGTTACGTTTGTATAGGTTTTAATTAAACTCTGAGACATGTCCAGATTTGATTTTATTATGAATATTTATAATAGTATAACCACGTGTTGGAAGCCGTGTAGGATTCGATCAAATCTGTAGTAGGATTTTTTTTATATAATTTCGATTATTTAATTTTCCTAGAAAGCCTTGTATTAGGAGAATTAATTTTTGTAATCGAAGGCGTTATGGTGAGCAACTTGAATTCGTGGGTTTTGAGTTATTGTTAATTTATAAAAACCCAGGAAAACCCATAATGTATTGTAAGAAGACCAAATAGCGTGGGAAGAAGTGAAGGAGGGATCGGAGGCATGGGGCATCACCAACAAAAAATCTTCGGCAGCGGTGCAGCTGCCGCCGCACAGTGCAGCAACTGCTGCGCAGGCGCGGGCCCATGAGGGCTGCGCGCGGGGGGTCCGTTTGGGGCGTATTTTGGCCACTTTTTCCTCTAGTTTTTGTTTTTTTGAAGTTCAAGACTCTTTTCCATCGAGTATTGTGGAGGGACACGAGATCAAGGCAGAATATAGAAGCGATTAAAACCATAATAGTCAGGAAATTTATTTTTTGTATTTATTTCCCGTATTTTTTGTTTTAAATTTTGTGCTTTAATTTTTATGCTGTATTTTAGATGCATGATTTTAAAGCATGTTGGTTTTATGGTTGCATATAACTTAGGGTTAGTTAATTGCATGTGAAAACCGGAAAAACCCTCAATTTGGAAATCTAAGTGGGAGCGGGTTGATTTAATATCCCCACAGCCACCATCACGAGTTCATTTGCGATGTTAGTGGACTTGCGCATTGGCATTAGGGCCTTCCTCTATTCGTATGAGTCCAACCCCAAGACCACTAGATTATGAATTTTTGAGTAAAATAACTATAGTAAGTTTAACTAGGAGAAATGCGACACCCTATCCATTTGAGATGCACTATCCTAAGGTAACAAGCTCAGAAGTCACGTAATGGCACACACTGATCAATAGATCATTTGGTCAGATAGTGTAGTTAATGAACTTGGTTCTTCTCAAACGAATGTGGGTTAGCGTAAACGTCCACACTATCGTGGCTTGCGAGAATCCCAGTGAATGAGATGTTGGTGGATTAAAATTATTGTTTTGATGGAAGTCAATAATTGTTAGAATTTCCTTATTTTTCAAAATTCTAGTTTTATAAACTGAAACATTGTCTGTTTATTTATTTTACAGTTTTTCGATATGGCATTCAACCCTTTAGCAACTATATTGAAAGATAATAAGTTAACTGGAACTAACTATGTCGATTGGAGTCGTAACTTGGACATTGTCCTAATGACAGAGCATTATAAGTTTGTGTTCATCGAACTATGTCCAGTTGTGCCTAATGAGGACTCTCCTCAAGAGGATAATGATGCCTATACCATGTGGAGAAAAGCGGATGAGATGGCGTGGTGCTATATTTTGGCCTCTGTGTCAAATGTGCTGCAACATTAGCTTCATCCCATGGTCTCTGCCTTCAACATGATGGCTCACCTAAGGGAGATGTTTGCTCATCAAGGCAGGACTGCTAGGCAAGCAGCCATGAGAAACTTGATGAACACTAAAATGGCTGAGGGCGGATTGATGAGAGATCATGTGCTTCACATGATCAGTAACACCAATGAGATAGAGGTGTTGAGAGATGAAATCAACCCAGAAAGTCAAATAGATATCATCCTCCAGAGCTTACCCTCTTGTTTTGAGCAGTTTCAGGTCAACTATAATATGATTCAATGAGTTTACACTCTAACTGAGCTCTTAACTGATTTGGTGTCGGCCGAAGGCATCTTTCACGAGAAAAAGCAAGTTTTGGTCACAATGAAGCCTTCAAGTTCTTCTTCTGCGCCAAAGGCAAGAAGAACAAGAAGAAAAAGAAGAAAGCCAAGAAACTTATTGCAAATCCTAATATCACAAAGAAGGCCAAGCCTAAAGGCAAGTGCTTCAGGTGCGGGAAAACGGGACACTGGAAAGCGGATTATCCAAAGCCTAAAGGTACGATAGTTTCTGCCCCAATTACTGAGACATGTTTAGCGGTGACTCCTACAGATTCTTGGTGTGTAGATTCAGGCACCACTGATCATGTTTGTAATTCTTCGCAGGGGTTCCAAGTAATCCGAAAGCGTATAGAGGGTGAGTTGGACATCTACATGGGCGACACTGCAAGAGTGTCAGTTGAAGCAGTGAGAGCAGTCACTTTAAATTTCAAAAGTGGTAGGTTAGAATTAAATAATTGTCTTTATGTACCGAGTTTTAGAAAGAACCTTATTTTGGTTTCTAAACTCTTAAAGAACTGTTATAAGTTCATTTTTCTGATGATTCTGTATTTATTAGAAGAAATGGAAAACTTATTTGTTCTGGTTCATTGGCTGACAATTTGTTTGTGGTTAATTCTAATTCCCCTGTTGTGCAAAACATAGAAATAGATAGCTCTTTATCAAACATTAATAAGAGGAAAAAACCTTCTAAAATGAATCAAACCTATCTTTGGCATCTCCGGCTAGGTCATATAAACCTTAGTAGGATTCAGAGGTTGGTCAGTGATGGACCTTTAGGTTCATTAGAGATTGACAGTTATTCAACCTGCGAGTCTTGCTTGGAGGGTAAGATGACCAAGAGACCTTTTAAGGCAAAAGGTTATAGAGCTAAAGAAGTACTAGAGTTGTTTCATTCTGACTTGTGTGGACCAATGATGGTCCAGGCACGAGGTCGTTTTGAGTGTTTCGTGATGTTCACGGATGACTACTTAAGGTACTAGTACATTTATCTAATGCGTCACAAGTCCGAGTGCTTTGGGAAGTTCAAAGAGTTTCGGGTAGATGTGGAGAAGCATCATAGTAAGAGTATCAATACACTGTGATCAGATCGTGGTGGGGAGTACCTGTCCTACAAATTTTGAGAATACCTCAGTGAGGTCAAAATTCAGTCTCAGTTGTCTACACCTGGCACACCACAGCAGAACGTTGTAGCAAAAAGAAGGAATCGAACTCTCATGGAAATGGTTAGGTCGATGATGAGCTATAGTGATTTGCCGTGTTCGTTCTGGGGATATACCTTAGAAATAGCGATGTATATTATTAATCTTGTACCATCTAAAACTGTGCCTTTAACTCCAGTAGAATTGTGAAACTGGCGCAACCCCAATCTAAAGACATCTAAGAGTTTGGGGTTGCCCAGCACATAAGGCAGATGTGGCTAAGTTAGATACGAGAACTGAATTAATGCTGTTTGTAGGATATCATAGGGGAACAAAAAGTGGTCTGTTTTATAGTCTTAAAGATCAGAAGGTGGTGGTTAGTACCAACGCTAGATTTTTGGAGGAAGACTATATTCTCGATCACAAGCCTAAGAGTAAGATAGTACTAGAAGAGCTTAGGAGACAAACTAATAATCCTGATGTACCAGCAGAAGTAGATACACCGCACACTGCACAAGAGATCACGGATGATGTGCCTACACAGGTGGTGCCTCATCGTAGTGGGAGGGTGATTAGACAGTCCGACAGATTCATTAGTCCCAGGCGCGCCTGAACCTTACCCGGTTAACTACAATAAGGCTCTCCAAGATAAAGATGTAGAATCTTGGCATAAGGTAATAATATCCGAGATGGGGTCAATGAACCACAATCAAGTCTGCGAGCTTGTGAACCTTCTTGATGGGTTTAAGCCCATTGGATGCAAGTGGGTCTACAAACGTAAAAGAGGACCTGATAGAAAGGTGGAAACCTTTAAAGCTAGGCTGGTGGCGAAAGGGTATACTTAGAAAGAGGGAATCGATTATGAGGAAACCTTCTCCCCAGTAGCCATGCTTAAGTCGATCTGGATTCTCTTAGACATAGCTGCCCATTTATATTATGAGATATGGCAGATGGATATCAAGACAGCTTTCCTAAATGGAAGTCTTGAGGAAACCATCTACATGCAGCAACCAGAGGGATTCGTTGAAAAAGGCCAAGAGTATAAGGTTTACAGGCTTAAGAGGTAGGCATCCTGATCTTGGAACATCCTGTTTGATGAGGTAATCCAGTCCTATGAATTTACTCAGTGTCTGGATGAGCAATGTGTGTACCGCGGACGTGATAGAAACTCGGTGGTGTTTCTTGTGCTTTACGTAGATGACATTCTATTGATTGGCAATAACAAGAAAGTGTTATCAGACATAAAGGCATGGCTTTCCAAGTAGTATGATATGAAGGACTTAGGGGAAGCGGGACATATCCTTGGGATCAAGATAACTCGAGATCGTAGGAAACGTTCGTTAACGCTCTTCCAAACCTCATACATATATACGATTCTGGCCCGTTTTAACATGCAAAACTCCAAGAAAGGTTTTCTACCTTTCAGACACGGAGTGCATCTGTCTAAGGAACAGTCTCCCAAGACTGTTGAAGAGATAGAGGCCATGAAGGCAGTTCCTTATGCTTCGGCAGTAGGAAGTCTCATGAATGTCATGTTGTGTATGAGGCCTGATATTTGTTATGTCGATGGCATAGTAAGTATATATCAGAGTAACCCTGTGAAAGCTTATTGGGAGGCAGTAAAATGCATTCTCGAGTATTTGCGCAGAACGAGAGACCACATGTTAGTCTATTAGGTGCCTGAGCTGGTACCTCGAGGTTACACATATTCAGATTTCCAAGGCGACAGGGACAATAGCAAGTTTACCTCAGGGTATGTGTTTACTCTAGGAGGTGGAGCCATGGTTTGGCGGAGTGTCAAGTAGAAATGTATGGCAGACTCTACTATGGAGGCTGAATGCGTTACCATATCAAAGGCAGTGAAAGAAGCAGTATGGCTCAAGAACTTCCAAGTGGACTTAGATGTGATTCCTGGTTTGCAAAAGTCTATCACTGTGTATTGTGATAACAATGGTGCATTAGCAAACTCGAAGGAACCACGAGCCCACAAGGCGAGTAAACATATACAGCGCAAGTACCACCTGATATAAGACATCATAAAGAGGGAAGACGTGGTCGTGACTAAGATAGCATCAGAGGATAAACTTGCAGATCCATTCACGAAGACATTGACTTCAAAAGTCTTTGAGGCTCACGAGAAGGGCATGGGCATCAGATACTTAGGAGAGCCATAACAGTTTTTCTAGATATATAGTAGCAGATTGTATAGGAGTTGAGTGTAGATGTATACTTAAAGCACAACTTAAGTATTAGTGGGAGATTTTTAGAGTTGACTACATAAGCTATGCTTGTTTTGTACTTTTCCCAGTTAATGTATCGATTTATGTTTTGGTTATATTTTGTTGTGCATTATTTGTCCACTTATATTATGTAGTTAGATGATAAAGTGTCTTGTATGACACAGTAGATCTCATCATTGGTTAAAAGACATAATATATAAATGAGGTTCATAACCGAGATAGCTTTGGACAAACTGTCGGTTTAGGTTATTATGTGATTCAGATAATTGGTTTGTCTAAACTGATTGAATCATATAGATATGTCTGGGGCATATTGAACTTGACCATTAGGAATGATTTGTCTTGTACTGATTTAATAGACAAATTGTTCTTGGTATTCTATCTCTTAATCCCTACACTCGAGCGGGCATGAGGATTAGACATAGTGTACTTTGATCTACCAATGGGTGAGGTCAATTGTGGCCAATAGTCTCGGTAGGTTTGGTGCGCATGTTTAGTTTCTTGGTGTGTTGCTGCTTGTCAAAAGGAAATCATGTACCGGTGCGTCCGGGGTGATAGTGCTCCCGAGATGAGCTCGTAATGTTTATTATACTAAACCCGGCCGGTGGACTTATGTCCGGTATAGTAAAAAGGTCGAGTGGTACTAGTCTCATAATTAAAAAAGTTAATTAATTAATTTATCAGTAAATTAATAAATTAACGAGCACTATATCTTTGATGAGTGGAGATTATGAATAAAAATTAATGAAGTTATTCTGGAATCAATTCTGGCGTAGGATGGTAGTGCCAAAATTAATTCGTTAGTGGTACGATTAATTTTGTAATGGGTTAATTGAATATGTAGAATTAATTAATTGATTAATTATTCCAAATGGCTAATTAAGCAATTATGAAAGTGGAATTATTTAATTAATTAATTAAATCTTAAGTTTCAATTAGAATTAGGAAATCTTAGATATTAGGAATCTAGTAGGATTTGGTTTATCCTATCAGATTGGTTACCTAATTGGATTTGGAAACTAATTAATTACCTAAACCCATTAGGAAGACCAATCCTAAACCAACTTGGGGTCTCTCTTGTAACTCTATATATAGACAAGAGATTAGATATTCCACAATATACAATTTATAAGTTTTTAAGACAAGAAAACTTAGAGACAGAAAATCTTAGAGAGAGAAAATTCTCTCTCGAGAATTCAGATTTCTTAAGCCTTAAGCTGCCGAAATTTGTCCAAGATTTTGGCGGCTTGTGTGTGGCTTTCTTTCTCTCCGGGCGGTGCATGGATTGTACGCGCCAGGTGCAGCGGTGATGGAATTTTTCTAGCAGATGGATTGTGGTGATTAGCTTATCAAATTACTAGTTTGGTTGCTGCCCACACAGCATACAAGCAAAGTCTTGAGGCATACAAGAGAATCACCTGGGTGTACGCTTCAATAGGTAATTCTTATTCTTCCGTTTTTTATTAAGAATTTTTGTTGTGTGATAAATCGAATAAGTGCAAACCCAGATCCTGCGCAATGTTATTTCAAGCAAATAGCGATTGTGCCAGAGTCTAGGCCTGACCAGAGATTCTGATTTTGGAATGCATAGAACGAAAGTGAGTTTCTGGCTAGGCCCGGGCAGAGAATCTTTCAGTGCTAGGTGCAGACAACTCAGACTGAATACCCATCTCTGACAAATAGGACCTAAATTCACTAGAGAGGTATTTGCCACCGCGATCAGATCTCGGGGTCTTGATACTCTTACCCAGATGATTCTCCACCTCAGCCTTAAACTCTTTGAACCTGCCAAAGCATTCAGACTTGTGACGCATCAGGTATATATATCCATATCTTGAGTAATCATCCGTTAATGTCACGAAATACTCATAACCATCTCTAACCTGAACTGACATAGGTTAACACAAGTAAGAATGAATCAATTCTAAAACCTCTTTGGCCCTATACCCCTTTGCCTTGAAAGGCCTCTTGGTCATTTTACCCTCCAAGTAGGACTCACAAGTAGGAAAACTGTCAATATCTAATGAGTCTAAAGACCCGTCATTGACCAACCTTTGAATCCTACTAAGGTTAATATGACCTAGTCTCAGGTGCCAAAGATAAGTTTGATTCAAAGTGGAAGACTCTTTTCTCTTACTATGATTCGGTGATGAGTTACTAGTTTCTATGTTTTGCACAACTGGTGAGTTTGTCTTAATTAGAAACAGATTGTCAACCAATGTACCGGAACATATAAGCCTCTATTTTTTCTAATAAAAATAGAATTATCAGAAAAAATCCACTTATAACCATCCATTAAAAGTTTAGAAACTGAAAGTAAATTCTTTCGAAAACTGGGAACATATAGACAATCTCTCAAATGTAAAATATAGTCTGAAAAATAAAGATATAAAACTCCCACTGCAATAACCAAAACTCTGGTAGTATCCTCAAGGTAGACCTGCAACTCTCCCTCTCTAAGCAGCCGGGTCACTTGGAACCCTGCAAAGAATTACAAACGTGATCAGTGGATTCCTAATCCACACACCAAGTATCCGTGGGAATCGCCGCTAAACACGTCTCAGGAACTAGGGAAAATTTGCACATACCTCGAGGCTTTGGGAAATCCTTCTTCCAATATCCTACTTTTCCACATCTAAAGTACTTGACTTTCAGCTTATGCTTCATGGCAATGCTCGCCTTGGGTCCATGATCATCTACCGCTCTCTTGTACTCTCTTCCTCTTATGCTTGTTGGCTTTGAGCCCAGCAGAGGAACCTGAGGGACTGACAGTAGCCAAGGCTTACTTTTTCTCTGCGAAGAGGCCCTCAGCAGACACCAATGCAGTCATGAGCTCGGGAAGTTAATATGAATACTTGCCCATCTTGTAGTTCAACCAAAACTGCTCAAAATTGGGGGGCAAGCTCTGGAGAATGATATCAACCTGGGTCTCTCAATCAATATCACCTCCCAATACCTCGATATCATTGATGTAGCTCATCATGTCCAATACGTGATCCCTCATGAGGTGCCTTCAGCCATCCTAGCATTCATGAGTTTTCTCAAAGCTGACTGTTTGGCTGCCTTACCCTGATGTCCAAACATCTCCTTGAGGTTGAGCATCATATCGTAGGCTGAGGAGGACAACTGATGCTGGTGTTGCAGTACACTCGACATAGAAGCCAAGATGTAGTACCGGGTCATCTTATAAGCTTTCTGCCACCTCGTATATGGCTCTCACTACTCCGGGGTGGCATCATCGCTGGCTTAGGGGGGCACTCCTCAGTGAGCACGTATTTGTAACTCTCAGCGGTAAGGAAAATGTCTAGGTTAGGTTTCCAGTCAATATAATTTGGACCCGTAAGTTTGTTCTGATTCAATATGACAGCTAGCTTGTTGAACGACATATCAACAACTAAAAAATAAACATATAAGTTTTAGTATTACTTTTTCGAAAATAATGAAATTCTCAAAAAAAAACAATATAATCTTCTACCGACATCTCTCACACCAAGATTAACGCATGTCACGATGGGTGAACATCTACGCCAACCCACATTTGTTCAAGAAGAACCAAAGTTCATAAATTTCATTTTTTTACCAACGATCAATGAAATTAATAGTCGATAATTTTAGCCGTACATGAAGATAGTGTAACCTCGATGGGAGGGATACTGAAAATGGTACACTAAGTGTATGCCATTACGTGACTTCTAAGTTTGCTACTTAGGATACTACTACGCCTCGGATGGCGAGGGTGTCGCAACTTTCTCCAATTAAACTTACTATAGTCATCCCTTTAGAAATTCATTCCGGTGATATATGTGGTTGAAAACTCATCGATAGGGAGAAAGGTCTAAGCCAACACGCAACTTTAACCACATCAACAATGAACCCGTAATAATGGCCATGGGGATATTTACCAACCTGCTCCCACTTAGATTTTTAAGTTTGAGGATTTTTCCTTTTTAACATGCAATATCTTAACAAAGGATATTCGCACCCATAAAATCGTTTCAGTTTTAATATCCGAATAATCTACCTTAGTTAATCGCACTTTACTTTTTAAAACACTTTGGTTTTCATTCATGCAAATAAATCGAACACACGCAATCAACGAAAATACATAAATATGGGAAATTAAAGAAAAAAATTTCCCGACTATTACGGCATTCTCTATCGTTGATTCCTTGACGCCTCGGTGACAAGACCCGTCATGTCACTCCCACTCATTATTTGGATGCCTCTCAATTTGCCCCAGTTTTCTCGGTTTACTACGTAATTAAGAATCACCCAAAATTACGTGAAACGATTTATTTGGAATTTAAATTACCCAAAATAACGTCTTCGTCATAGTACATAAATTCCTATATACAAAGGCGTTTTTATTGGAATTTAAAGACGAAAACATTAGATTAAATCCTACTACAAGATTTATCTAATCCTACAAGGCTTCCTGATATGATCCTTCCACACAATTAGACTTCCGGCAGAGGTTCGACTGTGACGAGGCTTTTGAGTGGCTGGGATTTTGGAATAATGATAGGAAACTATGGCTGAAGTCTTGTTGAGGGGTGGAGGAAGATCATTAGGTCCCTAATCTAGTGCTTTCAAGGAGGTGGAACTTTGTGGTGGTAGAGGGACGAGGCCTTCAAAAGGAAGAACCTAAGGAAGCAACCACACTAGCTTTTCTACCCGAGCTAATGATAAATGCAAAATGATGATTCAAAGCTTTGAGAGAAAACTTGTTCTTGGCTATTTAAATCATGCAATGAAAAGGCTCAATTCCTTCTCTATTTATAGAAGAAGGAATGACCTTGGAAGTTACAAAAATAACCCCTAAAACCTAACCTACTCAAACTCTAATTCTTAGACTTTTTCAACTCCTAATTTTAACAATTTTGGCCGACTGAAAATTCAGTTACTTAACTGATAATTACCCCAGAATTCTCGGCTGTAAAATCTTGGAATTTAGACTTTTTCTTTGGCTGCCCACAAAGTAATTCTTCAATTGATTTCTTCATTCAGCCGAGACAAATTCTTCAGATGGGCCAAAGAAAACAAGTCCAGTTCCTCGGCTGCCTTTCGCTTGCATTTTGTGGCCCGCAACGCTGCTCCAAAAACAAAGGTTGGACCGAATCATTTCTTCTAGAATTTTGGTTGAATTTTTGTGGCCAGAGAATTGTAAACCATTCTGCTCCAAATTTGGTTGACTTGTTTTTGGTGGCCCGCAAAATTGTTTCCCCACAAATTGAAGTCCCATCTGCCCAAATAAAAGAAACAAGCTGGCCCGAATATTAGTGCTCCAAAATAGAGGCTTGCTTCAATTTGTGGCCTTCCAAAATTATGGCCCGATCCACTTTGCTTCATTAATAAATAAAACTGGCTGCTCCAAAGCTTCTGGGCTTGTGTGCTTTGTTTTAATTTGTGGGCTTCCAAACTACTTTGCTTAATCAAATCTGCACCATGTGGGCTGCTCCAATGCTAACAAGGCTAAATAAATATTAGTACAAGGCCTGAATAATTCAAGGCCACAATACAAGAAAATTCAGCCACTTAGAAAATAAAATAGATTATTTGTTTATAAATAATTAAATTAAATTAATTAATTACAAGAAAACAAAATAAAATAAGAAAGACTTAGGGGCAAATACTCAATACCGTAACCTCCTTGATCGGGTACTTGTCTAGAAGGACAAGCTCTTGAGTTAGGAATTCCTGGGTTAAGGCATTGAGGGCTTGAGTAGCCTTTTTCCTCCTTGCTCTTGTCAAACACCCATCTATCTCTACCAAAGGGTCTCTTTGACTTGGTGGCGGATTTAGGCTCGGTGACCTTGGGCTCATAACACTTCCATTACAGACATTTCCATTCAAAAACAATACGAGACCGGACATGTCCCAGGGCTTATGAATGAAAAATAAATTCTACCATAATAGCCGGGAAACTAATAACTACCTGTTTAAATATTTTGACAAAAATAATAATGCCAAAATAAAGTCGTATAATAAATTAAACAATTATAAAGCCGAAACACTCGCTCTGATACCAATTTGAAGGAAAACATAACAAGCCAGGGCTAAATGGAAAATCTCATTTTCGAGCAATGCATTCCAGAATCGGAAACTTTCGACGAAGATCAGGTTCAAATTTATTTTCCCCTGAACGGATATAGGCTTATACTTATTTACACAAAGATATAACCTTTCAATTAAAAGCGAAATCTTTAAAAGTTATACCTTTGAAGCGAAGTCCTCAGTATAAAGAAAACCAAAGTCTCGGGCAATCGAATACCACCGAAATCCACAAGATGACTCCTAGAAACTTCGAATATTGCGTGGGCAATAATCTATCCAAGTGTACTCACAAAGCCCACGACAACCCACAAGGAAATCTCTCCAAATTGGACTAAAAGTAACCCAAAAATCTGATTAAAGCCACTGCCAAAGTGCTGCCACTGCCCGCCGTTTGAGAGCTGTCACCGGGAATAAGATACCCACGTCGATCACCTGAAACCTCCCAGCCCAGATGTGATCTAGATAGTTCGGGTTTTGGATCACCAAGAAGAGATCGACAAAACCCAGACCGAATCAAACGCCCTGAGCTAAAATAAGATCCGGCGCTGGAAAAACGCTGCCCGCGGCAGTCCAAAAACCGACGAAAAGAATCCAGGCAAAAATGAAATCAAAACTGACACTAAAGGATTGATCTTTTGGGTGAATCCAATTTCGAACAAGTGAAAAAATTTGATTCGTTTTTGAAAAAGAACTCTTGAAGAAGAAGTTCTCTCTCTAGAATATTCTCACTCAAGAAAGCAAGAGTTGTCTTGCAAGACTTCCTTAGTTTTCTGTGGCCTCAAGTTTTCTATTCATAGGGAGCTCTAATGGAGACCTAGTGGGCCTTTGAGTTGAGTCTTTTAATTTGACTTTTGTTGACCGCTTAGTCTTCCCTAGACTAATCAACTCCAATCGACCCATTCGAATTAATTTCTTAACCCACTTCATTAATTTAATTTAATCAAACCCTTAGGATTAATTAATTCATATAGAATGAATTTCTTAATCCATTTAGTCAATTAAATATTAATTAAACCTTTAGGATTAATTAATTCACTTTGTAGATTATACAAATACATAATTAGTCGTACCATTATCGGACTAACTATGGAACTACTACTCAAAAATGACTTTACATTGTGCCACTATATTTTCTTCTATCTCCCCACATCAAAGATCTAGTGCTCGTCGGTTTATCAATTTAGTGACAAACTAATTCACCGACTTCTTAGAATCCGAGATTAGTACCACTCGACCTTCTTATTATACTAGACGTAAAGTCCACTGGCCAGATTTAGTATAATAAACCTTACGAGCTCATCTCGGGAGCATCATCAACCCAGCGAATTGGTACGTGGATTCCTCCGACTAGCAAAGTCACGTAAGAAGCTAAACACCGTATACCCAACCTACAGAGGTATAGGCCTCAATTGACCGCACTCTTTGGTACATCAAAGCAAACGATGGACAAGCCATAGCTTTTCTATATTCAAAACTAACAAAACCGGCCGATGGACTTATGTTTGGTATAGTAATAAAGTGGATTGGTACTAATCTCGGATGAGAAGAAGTCGATTAATTAATTTATCAGTAAATTAATAAATTAACGAGCACTATATCTTTGACGTGGGAAGATAAAAAGAATAATTTAAAAGTGAACCCAGAAGCAATTTTGGGTTAAACGGTATTTTCATAATTAATCTGTTAGTGGTACGATTAATTATGAGTTGGATTAAATCGACAAAGTGGATTTAATAATAAATTAATAATCCTTAAGTAAATTGACCAAGTGGATTTAATTATTTAATGAATTATCTTTGGGTCAATTAACGAAGTGAATTGAACTAATTTATTATCCTTGGGATGATTAGTGTTGAAGACTTAGAAGTCAACAAGTGCAATTAGTAAGGCCCAACTTAAGCCCACTTAAAGGTTTCCCTAGAAGCTCCCTATAAATAGAATAAGGTGTTACCTCAAAACATAAGCTAAGTGAGAATTCAAGAATTCTTGCCACCAACAGAGAGAAAGAGACTAGAGAGAGTTTTAGAGAAGTTTCATCTTCTTTGAGAAAACTCTTTCGAAGTTGGTTTGATTCTCTTTCTCAAAGAAAAGGAAAGATCGAGTCTTGGATTTTCCGATCTTGGTTGGAATTTTCTTGTGGACTTCATCTTTTCCGGCGCGACGGTCTTCGAACTCCGGCAGCAGTTTCTGGTCATTTTTCTTGCATTTGATGATTCCAACGGGTAGATCTGACAGCCAAGAAGCTTAGGTGATTGCAGCTGGGCAGATCGGCGGTATTTTTCCTAAAGTTCGATCGTTGTTCATGCAGCAGCGCCCAGAGTTCAGTGATCAGGTCCTTCCGGCGGTTCAGGTGATTCCAGCGGTAGGATCTTACTCATCCCAGCGAGGTTCTTGTGGAGTTTTCACGGGCATCAACTAGTTGATTCGATAGAGAGTTGCCCACATGACTTTTGGATTTTTTTCAGAGACATTTTGGGATTTCTTTGAGGCACACGCTTCAAAGGTCAAATATTTAATTCCACTTTTACTTAAAGATTTAAATTTCAGTGTGTCGTTTAACAAAGACCAGAGGTGAGATGGTGCTGGATGGGAATCCTCTAGCCTACAAAAGCCAGAAGCTCAACGACTGGGATAAGTGAGGAGCACACGAGAAGGAGATTGCTTACGGGTGGGTGCAAGGTTTGATCCTAGGAAAGGATGAGTCTTTCTTCTGGTTGTTGGATCTCTGGCATAAGCTTTTTGGATCTAGGAGTCATACCAGTAGGACACAGTGGTCTAGGAGGATGCGAGTAACCATCAAGAAAGAAATAGTACAACATAACTCTCATTCATCTAAGAGATGACAGTGGCTTCAAATGACCCGGCCGGTATGACCTCGTGAGCTTCGAATGCTCTCAATGAACATATCTTCTTTCCTACTGCCTTGCAGCCTCACCAAGCTAGTATCTATTATTATCATATGATCTAAGTAAGGGTTACTGTCTCTCCTAGTAGAAGTAAGTCTAACAAGTATAAGGCAAGATCCACTCATGGTAATTAATTATAGTGTTTGGGCTCGATCAAAAGTTTTTGATTATGGAATGCATACCACGAAAGTGAAAATTTTTATTTGGCCCAGACAAGACTTAATTCGTTCAATGAGAAGCTGAGTGTGCCTATTGATGACGATACTTGCCAAGGTAGAGAAGTGAAGAAGGAAAAAATAATAGCTCAGGAGTAGCTGAAAAAGTATATTGAGAGAAACATATCCCATAGAGAAGCTAGGACCTCTACTACAGGACCAACTCTGAGAACTGCTATAGATCAATTGGATAACATAGTAGAAACAATACAGGTGTTGATGGACATAATGATTGCTCAAGAAGCATTGGGTAAGACGATTATGGAATACCAACGAAGATTACAACAAAAGATTGATTCACAGGCACATTTTTCATCACAACCACCTCTGAATCAAATATATTCCCGGAGATCAAAGCAAGGCTGCACAAGAGTTTGAAGATCTCACCATACACATAACCCTTTACCTACTTTTGATGACAATTTCCAGTTTTATCTTATTTGTTTTTTTTTTTCCTTTGAATTTTTGTTTTAGAATTTTGGTTTCAAAATTGCTTGGTGTTTTCTGTTAGTTTTGAATACAGAAAAGCTATTGCTTGTATGAAAAACTAATATCCACAGTTCACATATCATTTTGTTTCAGTATTAAATTTGTTCCATTATATCATAGAGCTAGATAACGGGGTGTGGAAAGACACAGTAGATCTCGTTATTGGTTAAAGTATTGATATCTAAAAAGTATGCTCGTAACTGAGATAGTCTAAACATACTATCGTATAGGTTATCGTGTGATTTGGAAATTAGTTTGTCTAGACTAATTAAATCACACGGATGTGCCCAGGGCATATTGAGCACGACCAGTTTGGATAGAATTAACTTGTACTGATCAACGTAGTTAATTCGTTCCTATTATTCTAATCTCTCAATCCCAAGATTGGGACGGGAATGAGAGTTAGATATCGTATGCTTTGATTTGCCAAAGAGTGCGGTCAATTGAGGCCTATACCTTGGTAATTTGGGTATGTGGAGTTTACTTCTTCTATTGCGTTGCTAGTCGGAGGAATCCATGTACCTGTTCGCCGGGTTGATGGTGCTCCCGAGATGAGCTCGTAAGGTTTATTATAGTAAACCCGGCAGGTGGACTTTATGTCTGGTATAATAAGAAAGTTGAGTGGTATAAATCTCAGATACCAAGGAGTCAGTGAATTAATTTTTCAGTAAATTGATGAACCGACGAGCACTAGATCTTTAATGTGGAGAGATAGAAGAAAAATAAAGTGGCGCGATGTAAAGTCATTTTTGAGTGATAGTTCCATAATTGGTCCGTTAGTGGTACGACTAATTATGCGTTTGACTAATCGACATAGTGAATTAATTAATCCTAAAGGTTTAATTAATATTTAATTGACAAAGTGGATTAAGAAATTAATTCTATATGAATTAATTAATCCTAAGGGTTCGATTAAATTAAATTAACGAAGTGGTTAAGAAATTAATTCGAAAGGATCGATTGGAGTTGACTAGTCTAGGGAAGACTAAGGGGTCAACGAAAGTCAAACTAAAAGGCCCAACTAAAAAGCCCACTAGGTCTCCTCGGAAGCTCCCTATAAATAGTCTTTGTTAGGCAACTTACAAGACATTAGAAACCTTAGAGACATTTACCTAGTGAGAGAAAGTTAAATCTAGAAAGAGAAGCTCTCAATTTTCTTAGAAGCTTTTCTTTTGAAGTCGACTTTGGAGCTCTTCTTCGAGAATCTTCAAGCCCCGATCTTAGAAAACCCAAGTGGACATTTTCCTATCACCCCTTGTTTATTCAGTTCACCGATTTTACGTAGCTGTCCGGTTTTTTTGGCGCCGGAATTTGACCTTTAGGCTGTCGGATTTCATCATTTTGGTGGCGATCTTTGTGGGTTTTGTAACCTTTGTTGTGTTGATCCTTTGGCTTGTTCCTACGGGTTTGCCAAAGTCTAGATCTACGAGCTAAGGCCAATTCCTGAAGTGGGTTTTCAGATTAGGATCAGTTCCCGGGCTAAATCTATTTCTCAAATTTGTTAGATTCTTGAAGTGGGTTTCTTTGGATTTCTCTGTTGTTACCTTGGACCACTCCATAGACATTAGCCCACACTAATTCGGAGGTGTTTGGAGTTATTCTTCGGATTTCTTATGGATTTCGCTTGCCCGAAGTTTTGGATTTCTTTTTGCTTGGGACTTTACTTCAAAGGTATAATCTTTATACTTTCCAATTTAATTAAAGATTTAGTCTTTGAGCTTCTTTTTAACAAATTAAATAAGTATAAGCCTAGATCCATTCAAGGGAAAATGAATTTGAGCCTGAGCTTTGTCGAAAGTTTCCGATTCTGGAATGCATTGCACGAAAGTGAGATTTTTTATTTAGCCGTAGCTTGTTCTGTTTTCCTTTAAATTGGTATCAGAGCGAGTGTCTTGGCTTTATACTTGTTTGATTTATTACACGACTTTGTTTTGGCATTATTATTTTTGTTAAAATGTTTAAACAGGTGGTTATTAGTTCCCGGCTATTATGGTAGATTTATTTTTAATTCATAAACCCCGGGACATGTCCGGGCTCGTATTATTTTTGAATGGAAATGTCTATAATAGTAATGACCATGAGCTAGAAGCCGTGTAGGATTAGATAAATCTTGTAGTAGGATTTGATCTAATTATGTCATCTTTAAATTCCTAGAAAAACGCCTTCGTATATAAAAATTTATGTACTATGACGAAGACGTTATTTTGGGTGACTTATATTCGTGGGTTTTGGTTTCTCATAATTTTGGGTGATTCCTAATTACGTAGAAAATTGATAAAATTCGGACAAATCGAGAGGAATCCAAATAACGAGTGGGAGCGACATGACGGGACGTGTCACCGAGGAGTCAAGGAATCAACGATAGAGAAGGCCATAATAGTTGGGAAATTTTATTTTTTAATTTCCCATATTTATGTCTTTTCGTCGATTGTGTTTTTTCGATTTATTTTGCATGAACAAAAACCAAACCGTTTTAAAAAGTAAAGTACAATTAACTAAGTTAGATTATTCGCATATTAAAACTCCAACGGTTTTACAGGTGTGAATATCCATAGTTAAGATATTGCAAGTTAAAACGTAAAAATCCTCAAAGTTAAAAATCTAAGTGGGAGCAGGTTGGTAAATATCCCCATGGCCTCCATTATGGGTTCATTGGTGATGCGGTTAAACTTGCGTGTTGGCTTAGACCTTCCTCCCTATCGGATGAGTTTTCAACCACAGATATCACCGGAATGAATTTATAAATGGATAACTATAGTGAGTTTAATTGGATAAAGTTGTGACACCCTCGCCATCCGAGGCACATTAGTATCTTAAGTAACAAACTTAGAAGTCACATAATGGCATACACGTAGTGTACCATTTGTAGTATCCCTCCTATCGAGGTTATTCTATCTTCGTGTCGGCTAAAATTATCGACTATTAATTTCATTGATCATAAGATCGTTGGTCAGATAATGGAATTAATGGACTTTGGTTCCTCTGGAACAAATATGGATTGGCGTAGACGTTCACCCATCGTGACCTGCGTTAATCTCGGTATGAGAGATGTCAGTAGAAGATTATATTATTTTTTGATGATTTCAATATTTTTGAAAAAGTAATACTAAAACTTGACGATTTATTTTTCAGTTTGTTGATATGTCGTTCAACCCGCTATCTATCATACTGAATCAGAACAAACTTACGGGTCCAAATTACATTGACTGGAAACGTAACTTGGACATTGTCCTTACCGCTGAGGGTTACAAATACGTGCTCACTGAGGAGTGCTCCACTAAGCCCAGCGATGATGCCACCCCTGAGCAGCGAGAGCCATATACGAGGTGGCAGAAGGCTGATGAGATGACCCGGTGCTACATCTTGGCTTCTATGTCGAGTGTACTGCAGCACCACCATAAGTTGTTTACCTTAGCCTACGATATGATGCTCAACCTCAGGGAGATGTTTGGACATCATGGCAGGGTAGCTAAGCAGTCAGCTATGAGGAAACTCGTGAATGCTAGGATGGCTGAAGGCACCTCAGTGAGGGATCACGTATTGGACATGATAAGCTGCATCAATGAGATCGAGGTATTGGGAGGTGATATTAATGGGGAGATCCAGGTCGATATCATTCTCCAGAGCTTACCCCCTAGTTTTGAACAGTTTCGGTTGAATTACAATATGGGCAAGCTCTCATATTCACTGCCTGAGCTCATTACTGCATTGGTGTTTGCTGAGGGCTTTTTCACCAAGAAGAAGCAAGCCTTGGCTACTGTTGGACCTTCAGGTTCCTTTGTTAGGCCCAAAGCCAGGAAGCACAAGAGGAAGAGGGGCTAGAAAGCAGCAGCTGATCATGGACCCAAGGCGGGCATTGCCAAGAAGTATAAGCTGAAAGGCAAGTGCTTTAGATGTGGTAAGGCGGGACATTGGAAGAAGGATTTCCAGAAGCCTCGAGGTATGTGTAAATTTTCGCTAGTTACTGAGACGTGTTTAGCGGCCATTCCCACAGATACTTGGTGTGTGGATTCAGGAGCCACTGATCACGTTTGTAATTCTTTGCAGGGGTTCCAAGTAACCCAGCTGCTTAGAGAGGGAGAGTTGCAGGTCTACCTTTGGGATACTACCAGGGTTTCTGTTGTTGGAATGGGAGTTTTTCGTCTTTACTTTTCGTACTCTATTTAAAATTTAAAGGATTGTCTTTATGTAACCAGTTTTTGGAAGAATTTACTTTCAGTTTTGAGACTTTTATTGGATGTTTATAAGTGTGTTTTTTTATAATTATTTTTTTATTACAAAGAACCAGAGGCATATATGTTCCAGTACATTGGTTGACAATCTATTTTTAATCAAGACAAACTCCCCAGTTGTGCATAACACAGAAACCAGCAACTCATCACCGAATCATACTAAAAGAAAAGAGTCTTCCCCTTTGAATCAAACTTATCTTTGGCACCCGAGACTAGGTAAAATCAACCTTAGTAGAATTCAAAGGTTGGTCAATAACGGGCCTTTGGGCTCATTGGAGATTGACAGCTATCCGACCTGCGAGTCCTACTTGGAGGGTAAGATGACCAAGAGGCCTTTCAAGACAAAGGGGTATAACACCAAAGACGTTTTAGAGTTGATTCATTCTGACTTGTATGGGCCTATGTCAGTTCAAGCTAGAGGTGGTTATGAGTATTTTGTGATATTCACGGATGATTACTCTAGATATAGATTCATATACCTAATGCGTCACAAGTCAGAATGCTTTGGCAAGTTCAAAGTGTTGGTGTATGTGCCCTAATGAGGGCTATTTATGTAAATAAACTTTGAGGGTTATTTATGTAAATAAGACATTTGTCGTTTGATTGATTATTTATCCGATGAGTTAATTTTATGAAATTATATTCTTGTGCATATTGAATTTCATGAAATCGATCCGCCAAAAGAAACACTCTATGGACTGTTAGATCATGAGTGATTCTTTTGAGTAGTACTCGTACGAGGATCCTTAGACTAGAAATCACTGCATAGTCTTAGGTGAATTAGAGTGTGCTTTGACATATGCCTAACGGGACCGTAACTGGTTTCCAAGTACGGGTATGATTAGGTACACTATGAGTCACGCTAAGGTATGTAGGTGAAGTGATGGGACTACAAGTCTCTCTTAAATGAGAGATGATATCTTGGCCGCTTGATAGTGAACTGAGAAGTGCATGGCCGTGCCCAAGAAATGATAAGGGTTATCATTTGCTTGATTAAGTTCAGTGTCACTAAGAGATCAAGTAAAACGTTTAGCTATATATAAGGATGATTGGTTCCATGCCTTATGCTAAACTGGATATAAGTGTAGAGGACATTACGTAGTATACTCGGAAGGTTGTGTTGAATCACCATTCGACCCTCCGTTCTGAATTGTGTAGTCATTATGTCTTGCTAGAGACCACTAATGATTTATGAATTAATTAATGAGATTAATTTATTCATTGTCAATTTGGAATGGGCCTACAGGATCACACATAAGAGAGTTGATGATTCAGAATTAAATTTCCTGTAATAAGTATAAGAGTTATGCTTAAATAGATAATATTTAATTAAATGGTTTAATTAAATATTATTGAAGAGTTTTATGGTATTAATTAAAAGTTAATTAATTACCTAGAAAGAATTAAATTGGGCTGACAAATCAAGGGACCTAATTGTGAATTGAGGTTCTTGACCCATCAGCCTGATCCATGGATCAATGGGTTGATCCATGGTGTTGGTTAAACCCAAATCAGTAAATAATTAATTAATTTTATTAATTATTATTAAAACAGATACTTCTCAAGTCAAAGAAGTATCTGGGAGTCTGTTAAAAACGTTTTAACAAACTCAGTTTTAAAAAGACGTTTAAAAGTTTTTTTTTGAGAGGAACAACTGACTCTCTGAGAGTCGAAGAACAGACGCTCTTCCAAAACTCTTCCCCACAGAGAAAAACGTTTTCTCTCTTTGACAGGCACTTTTGGGCTAGCACCAATTCTGATAGGCTCTGGTTCAAGATCGTAGAGACAATTCACGTGAATTGTTGGTGAACGCCATCTTCTCAGAGGAGCCAGGCGACTGCACAACCGATTACGCTTCGAGGGTAAGACCCGAATCCTTAGTGTTTAGGAATTCCGCCGTTTAATTTTGAATTAAATGCCTAAACACAATCCAACAGTGGTATCAGAGCCATAGGTTAATTTTGTTTTAATTAAAATGGTTTAATTGAAACAAAAGAGTTAAGAAGCGGGTATAAGTGTTTATTTCTTGAAAAAACAATTTGAAAAGAAAAGAAAACATTTGATGCTTGCTTGCGCCGGTTTCTGGGAATGGACTCACCGGAATTGTTCCGGCCGGCCAGAAGGTCGCCGGGAAATCGCGCCACCTCGAAAATTGGTTTTTTTTTTTTTTTTTGCCTGAATTTTTCCTGTGTTTTTGTTCCTTTATTAATGGGGAACGGTTTTGTGTTGTTTGGGTTTTCAAAACTGGGTTTGTGTTTGAATTCATATGACACAATTCATGGTTTCATTGCCGAAAATCGAATTTTGGAAAGTCTGGGTGCTTGCATTTTGAACGAAGAACTGGGTTTTTAATTATTGCTCTGGGTTTCGGAAACTTCCACTGATTTCTATTTTTGGTTTTATTTCGAAACTAGTCGGAAAGCTTGCTTTGGATTGAACAAGTTGCTGGGCTGCTGTGTTTTTTCAACCACAGATATCACCGGAATGAATTTATAAATGGATAACTATAGTGAGTTTAATTGGATAAAGTTGTGACACCCTCGCCATCCGAGGCACATTAGTATCTTAAGTAACAAACTTAGAAGTCACATAATGGCATACACGTAGTGTACCATTTGTAGTATCCCTCCTATCGAGGTTATTCTATCTTCGTGTCGGCTAAAATTATCGACTATTAATTTCATTGATCATAAGATCGTTGGTCAGATAATGGAATTAATGGACTTTGGTTCCTCTGGAACAAATATGGATTGGCGTAGACGTTCACCCATCGTGACCTGCGTTAATCTCGGTATGAGAGATGTCAGTAGAAGATTATATTATTTTTTGATGATTTCAATATTTTTGAAAAAGTAATACTAAAACTTGACGATTTATTTTTCAGTTTGTTGATATGTCGTTCAACCCGCTATCTATCATACTGAATCAGAACAAACTTACGGGTCCAAATTACATTGACTGGAAACGTAACTTGGACATTGTCCTTACCGCTGAGGGTTACAAATACGTGCTCACTGAGGAGTGCTCCACTAAGCCCAGCGATGATGCCACCCCTGAGCAGCGAGAGCCATATACGAGGTGGCAGAAGGCTGATGAGATGACCCGGTGCTACATCTTGGCTTCTATGTCGAGTGTACTGCAGCACCACCATAAGTTGTTTACCTTAGCCTACGATATGATGCTCAACCTCAGGGAGATGTTTGGACATCATGGCAGGGTAGCTAAGCAGTCAGCTATGAGGAAACTCGTGAATGCTAGGATGGCTGAAGGCACCTCAGTGAGGGATCACGTATTGGACATGATGAGCTGCATCAATGAGATCGAGGTATTGGGAGGTGATATTAATGGGGAGATCCAGGTCGATATCATTCTCCAGAGCTTACCCCCTAGTTTTGAACAGTTTCGGTTGAATTACAATATGGGCAAGCTCTCATATTCACTGCCTGAGCTCATTACTGCATTGGTGTTTGCTGAGGGCTTTTTCACCAAGAAGAAGCAAGCCTTGGCTACTGTTGGACCTTCAGGTTCCTTTGTTAGGCCCAAAGCCAGGAAGCACAAGAGGAAGAGGGGCTAGAAAGCAGCAGCTGATCATGGACCCAAGGCGGGCATTGCCAAGAAGTATAAGCTGAAAGGCAAGTGCTTTAGATGTGGTAAGGCGGGACATTGGAAGAAGGATTTCCAGAAGCCTCGAGGTATGTGTAAATTTTCGCTAGTTACTGAGACGTGTTTAGCGGCCATTCCCACAGATACTTGGTGTGTGGATTCAGGAGCCACTGATCACGTTTGTAATTCTTTGCAGGGGTTCCAAGTAACCCAGCTGCTTAGAGAGGGAGAGTTGCAGGTCTACCTTTGGGATACTACCAGGGTTTCTGTTGTTGGAATGGGAGTTTTTCGTCTTTACTTTTCGTACTCTATTTAAAATTTAAAGGATTGTCTTTATGTAACCAGTTTTTGGAAGAATTTACTTTCAGTTTTGAGACTTTTATTGGATGTTTATAAGTGTGTTTTTTTATAATTATTTTTTTATTACAAAGAACCAGAGGCATATATGTTCCAGTACATTGGTTGACAATCTATTTTTAATCAAGACAAACTCCCCAGTTGTGCATAACACAGAAACCAGCAACTCATCACCGAATCATACTAAAAGAAAAGAGTCTTCCCCTTTGAATCAAACTTATCTTTGGCACCCGAGACTAGGTAAAATCAACCTTAGTAGAATTCAAAGGTTGGTCAATAACGGGCCTTTGGGCTCATTGGAGATTGACAGCTATCCGACCTGCGAGTCCTACTTGGAGGGTAAGATGACCAAGAGGCCTTTCAAGACAAAGGGGTATAACACCAAAGACGTTTTAGAGTTGATTCATTCTGACTTGTATGGGCCTATGTCAGTTCAAGCTAGAGGTGGTTATGAGTATTTTGTGATATTCACGGATGATTACTCTAGATATAGATTCATATACCTAATGCGTCACAAGTCAGAATGCTTTGGCAAGTTCAAAGTGTTGGTGTATGTGCCCTAATGAGGGCTATTTATGTAAATAAACTTTGAGGGTTATTTATGTAAATAAGACATTTGTCGTTTGATTGATTATTTATCCGATGAGTTAATTTTATGAAATTATATTCTTGTGCATATTGAATTTCATGAAATCGATCCGCCAAAAGAAACACTCTATGGACTGTTAGATCATGAGTGATTCTTTTGAGTAGTACTCGTACGAGGATCCTTAGACTAGAAATCACTGCATAGTCTTAGGTGAATTAGAGTGTGCTTTGACATATGCCTAACGGGACCGTAACTGGTTTCCAAGTACGGGTATGATTAGGTACACTATGAGTCACGCTAAGGTATGTAGGTGAAGTGATGGGACTACAAGTCTCTCTTAAATGAGAGATGATATCTTGGCCGCTTGATAGTGAACTGAGAAGTGCATGGCCGTGCCCAAGAAATGATAAGGGTTATCATTTGCTTGATTAAGTTCAGTGTCACTAAGAGATCAAGTAAAACGTTTAGCTATATATAAGGATGATTGGTTCCATGCCTTATGCTAAACTGGATATAAGTGTAGAGGACATTACGTAGTATACTCAGAAGGTTGTGTTGAATCACCATTCGACCCTCCGTTCTGAATTGTGTAGTCATTATGTCTTGCTAGAGACCACTAATGATTTATGAATAAATTAATGAGATTAATTTATTCATTGTCAATTTGGAATGGGCCTACAGGATCACACATAAGAGAGTTGATGATTCAGAATTAAATTTCCTGTAATAAGTATAAGAGTTATGCTTAAATAGATAATATTTAATTAAATGGTTTAATTAAATATTATTGCAGAGTTTTATGGTATTAATTAAAAGTTAATTAATTACCTAGAAAGAATTAAATTGGGCTGACAAATCAAGGGACCTAATTGTGAATTAAGGTTCTTGACCCATCAGCCTGATCCATGGATCAATGGGTTGATCCATGGTGTTGGTTAAACCCAAATCAGTAAATAATTAATTAATTTTATTAATTATTATTAAAACAGATACTTCTCAAGTCAAAGAAGTATCTGGGAGTCTGTTAAAAACGTTTTAACAAACTCAGTTTTAAAAAGACGTTTAAAAGTTTTTTTTTGAGAGGAACAACTGACTCTCTGAGAGTCGAAGAACAGACGCTCTTCCAAAACTCTTCCCCACAGAGAAAAACGTTTTCTCTCTTTGACAGGCACTTTTGGGCTAGCACCAATTCTGATAGGCTCTGGTTCAAGATCGTAGAGACAATTCACGTGAATTGTTGGTGAACGCCATCTTCTCAGAGGAGCCAGGCGACTGCACAACCGATTACGCTTCGAGGGTAAGACCCGAATCCTTAGTGTTTAGGAATTCCGCCGTTTAATTTTGAATTAAATGCCTAAACACAATCCAACAGTGGTATCAGAGCCATAGGTTAATTTTGTTTTAATTAAAATGGTTTAATTGAAACAAAAGAGTTAAGAAGCGGGTATAAGTGTTTATTTCTTGAAAAAACAATTTGAAAAGAAAAGAAAACATTTGATGCTTGCTTGCGCCGGTTTCTGGGAATGGACTCACCGGAATTGTTCCGGCCGGCCAGAAGGTCGCCGGGAAATCGCGCCACCTCGAAAATTGGTTTTTTTTTTTTTGGCCTGAATTTTTCCTGTGTTTTTGTTCCTTTATTAATGGGGAACGGTTTTGTGTTGTTTGGGTTTTCAAAACTGGGTTTGTGTTTGAATTCATATGACACAATTCATGGTTTCATTGCCGAAAATCGAATTTTGGAAAGTCTGGGTGCTTGCATTTTGAACGAAGAACTGGGTTTTTAATTATTGCTCTGGGTTTCGGAAACTTCCACTGATTTCTATTTTTGGTTTTATTTCGAAACTAGTCGGAAAGCTTGCTTTGGATTGAACAAGTTGCTGGGCTGCTGTGTTTTTTCAACCACAGATATCACCGGAATGAATTTATAAATGGATAACTATAGTGAGTTTAATTGGATAAAGTTGTGACACCCTCGCCATCCGAGGCACATTAGTATCTTAAGTAACAAACTTAGAAGTCACATAATGGCATACACGTAGTGTACCATTTGTAGTATCCCTCCTATCGAGGTTATTCTATCTTCGTGTCGGCTAAAATTATCGACTATTAATTTCATTGATCATAAGATCGTTGGTCAGATAATGGAATTAATGGACTTTGGTTCCTCTGGAACAAATATGGATTGGCGTAGACGTTCACCCATCGTGACCTGCGTTAATCTCGGTATGAGAGATGTCAGTAGAAGATTATATTATTTTTTGATGATTTCAATATTTTTGAAAAAGTAATACTAAAACTTGACGATTTATTTTTCAGTTTGTTGATATGTCGTTCAACCCGCTATCTATCATACTGAATCAGAACAAACTTACGGGTCCAAATTACATTGACTGGAAACGTAACTTGGACATTGTCCTTACCGCTGAGGGTTACAAATACGTGCTCACTGAGGAGTGCTCCACTAAGCCCAGCGATGATGCCACCCCTGAGCAGCGAGAGCCATATACGAGGTGGCAGAAGGCTGATGAGATGACCCGGTGCTACATCTTGGCTTCTATGTCGAGTGTACTGCAGCACCACCATAAGTTGTTTACCTTAGCCTACGATATGATGCTCAACCTCAGGGAGATGTTTGGACATCATGGCAGGGTAGCTAAGCAGTCAGCTATGAGGAAACTCGTGAATGCTAGGATGGCTGAAGGCACCTCAGTGAGGGATCACGTATTGGACATGATGAGCTGCATCAATGAGATCGAGGTATTGGGAGGTGATATTAATGGGGAGATCCAGGTCGATATCATTCTCCAGAGCTTACCCCCTAGTTTTGAACAGTTTCGGTTGAATTACAATATGGGCAAGCTCTCATATTCACTGCCTGAGCTCATTACTGCATTGGTGTTTGCTGAGGGCTTTTTCACCAAGAAGAAGCAAGCCTTGGCTACTGTTGGACCTTCAGGTTCCTTTGTTAGGCCCAAAGCCAGGAAGCACAAGAGGAAGAGGGGCTAGAAAGCAGCAGCTGATCATGGACCCAAGGCGGGCATTGCCAAGAAGTATAAGCTGAAAGGCAAGTGCTTTAGATGTGGTAAGGCGGGACATTGGAAGAAGGATTTCCAGAAGCCTCGAGGTATGTGTAAATTTTCGCTAGTTACTGAGACGTGTTTAGCGGCCATTCCCACAGATACTTGGTGTGTGGATTCAGGAGCCACTGATCACGTTTGTAATTCTTTGCAGGGGTTCCAAGTAACCCAGCTGCTTAGAGAGGGAGAGTTGCAGGTCTACCTTTGGGATACTACCAGGGTTTCTGTTGTTGGAATGGGAGTTTTTCGTCTTTACTTTTCATACTCTATTTAAAATTTAATGGATTGTCTTTATGTAACCAGTTTTTGGAAGAATTTACTTTCAGTTTTGAGACTTTTATTGGATGTTTATAAGTGTGTTTTTTTTATAATTATTTTTTTATTACAAAGAACCAGAGGCATATATGTTCCAGTACATTGGTTGACAATCTATTTTTAATCAAGACAAACTCCCCAGTTGTGCATAACACAGAAACCAGCAACTCATCACCGAATCATACTAAAAGAAAAGAGTCTTCCCCTTTGAATCAAACTTATCTTTGGCACCCGAGACTAGGTAAAATCAACCTTAGTAGAATTCAAAGGTTGGTCAATAACGGGCCTTTGGGCTCATTGGAGATTAACAGCTATCCGACCTGCGAGTCCTACTTGGAGGGTAAGATGACCAAGAGGCCTTTCAAGACAAAGGGGTATAACACCAAAGACGTTTTAGAGTTGATTCATTCTGACTTGTATGGGCCTATGTCAGTTCAAGCTAGAGGTGGTTATGAGTATTTTGTGATATTCACGGATGATTACTCTAGATATAGATTCATATACCTAATGCGTCACAAGTCAGAATGCTTTGGCAAGTTCAAAGTGTTGGTGTATGTGCCCTAATGAGGGCTATTTATGTAAATAAACTTTGAGGGTTATTTATGTAAATAAGACATTTGTCGTTTGATTGATTATTTATCCGATGAGTTAATTTTATGAAATTATATTCTTGTCCATATTGAATTTCATGAAATCGATCCGCCAAAAGAAACACTCTATGGACTGTTAGATCATGAGTGATTCTTTTGAGTAGTACTCGTACGAGGATCCTTAGACTAGAAATCACTGCATAGTCTTAGGTGAATTAGAGTGTGCTTTGACATATGCCTAACGGGACCGTAACTGGTTTCCAAGTACGGGTATGATTAGGTACACTATGAGTCACGCTAAGGTATGTAGGTGAAGTGATGGGACTACAAGTCTCTCTTAAATGAGAGATGATATCTTGGCCGCTTGATAGTGAACTGAGAAGTGCATGGCCGTGCCCAAGAAATGATAAGGGTTATCATTTGCTTGATTAAGTTCAGTGTCACTAAGAGATCAAGTAAAACGTTTAGCTATATATAAGGATGATTGGTTCCATGCCTTATGCTAAACTGGATATAAGTGTAGAGGACATTACGTAGTATACTCGGAAGGTTGTGTTGAATCACCATTCGACCCTCCGTTCTGAATTGTGTAGTCATTATGTCTTGCTAGAGACCACTAATGATTTATGAATTAATTAATGAGATTAATTTATTCATTGTCAATTTGGAATGGGCCTACAGGATCACACATAAGAGAGTTGATGATTCAGAATTAAATTTCCTGTAATAAGTATAAGAGTTATGCTTAAATAGATAATATTTAATTAAATGGTTTAATTAAATATTATTGAAGAGTTTTATGGTATTAATTAAAAGTTAATTAATTACCTAGAAAGAATTAAATTGGGCTGACAAATCAAGGGACCTAATTGTGAATTGAGGTTCTTGACCCATCAGCCTGATCCATGGATCAATGGGTTGATCCATGGTGTTGGTTAAACCCAAATCAGTAAATAATTAATTAATTTTATTAATTATTATTAAAACAGATACTTCTCAAGTCAAAGAAGTATCTGGGAGTCTGTTAAAAACGTTTTAACAAACTCAGTTTTAAAAAGACGTTTAAAAGTTTTTTTTTGAGAGGAACAACTGACTCTCTGAGAGTCGAAGAACAGACGCTCTTCCAAAACTCTTCCCCACAGAGAAAAACGTTTTCTCTCTTTGACAGGCACTTTTGGGCTAGCACCAATTCTGATAGGCTCTGGTTCAAGATCGTAGAGACAATTCACGTGAATTGTTGGTGAACGCCATCTTCTCAGAGGAGCCACGCGACTGCACAACCGATTACGCTTCGAGGGTAAGACCCGAATCCTTAGTGTTTAGGAATTCCGCCGTTTAATTTTGAATTAAATGCCTAAACACAATCCAACAGTGGTATCAGAGCCATAGGTTAATTTTGTTTTAATTAAAATGGTTTAATTGAAACAAAAGAGTTAAGAAGCGGGTATAAGTGTTTATTTCTTGAAAAAACAATTTGAAAAGAAAAGAAAACATTTGATGCTTGCTTGCGCCGGTTTCTGGGAATGGACTCACCGGAATTGTTCCGGCCGGCCAGAAGGTCGCCGGGAAATCGCGCCACCTCGAAAATTGGTTTTTTTTTTTTTTTTGCCTGAATTTTTCCTGTGTTTTTGTTCCTTTATTAATGGGGAACGGTTTTGTGTTGTTTGGGTTTTCAAAACTGGGTTTGTGTTTGAATTCATATGACACAATTCATGGTTTCATTGCCGAAAATCGAATTTTGGAAAGTCTGGGTGCTTGCATTTTGAACGAAGAACTGGGTTTTTAATTATTGCTCTGGGTTTCGGAAACTTCCACTGATTTCTATTTTTGGTTTTATTTCGAAACTAGTCGGAAAGCTTGCTTTGGATTGAACAAGTTGCTGGGCTGCTGTGTTTTTTCCCTTTTTGATTTGCAGGTTTTGGGTCGTCCGTTTTGCCGGAATCCATGTTGGCGAGCTGCTTCTTTTTCATCTAAGCGGTCGCTGGGTTCGCGTCTGGGCAATCTCCATCGGGGCCGGAAATGTTCTGGTCGCCGAAAGATTGCAGCGATGGAGAGACGACGATTGGTCGGAACCAAGCAGGATGAGACGAACGGCGAGTGTCGCCGGGATTCGAGGAAGCAGGCTGAAACCCGATGGCATGTTTGCCGGAGAAGAAAGGAGGCGGCGGGAGGCTGGTGCCCTAATTGGGTGAAATGACCAAATTGCCCCTGCCGCACTCCATAATCCCAGAAATGCTAGTTTTAAAAATTGTTTTAAAATTGCAAAACAACCCCAGAAGTTTTAAACTTTAAAACCCTAGCCCGAGGATTTTGTGAAATTACAGATTGGCCTCAAAATTTTTAGAAAAACCTTAATTTTCTGAATTTTAAAATTTGATAATATTTTAATTTATAATTTAGGATAAATTAAAAGATATGATCAGATTTTAAATTACGATAAGATAAGATTAGATTAAGATTTAATTCTTATCCTATAGAATTTTAAAATTTAAAATTTTGAATAATTATCTTAATGAGATTAGGATAATTAGAAATATTTAAATTTTAAAATTAGAAAAATTATCTTAATAAAATTAGATAATTAAATGAATAAATAAATAAATAATTAATTAATAAGATTAATTAATTAATTATTATGTTTTGTTATTCATTTTCAAATAATGTGTTATTTATTTAAAGTGTTTAAATAATTGCACGCATTATTGGTATGACCATGCATCATTCGATTAAAATGAATGAATATGGGATTGATTAAAATTGATCATGGCACGATCAATTTTAATAGTGTAAGAGTTACACAATCCCTAATTAAATGATTCGGCTTAATAAAATTGGCTTGTATGAAGCATATGCATTTGTGTGTTTTTCTATGCATGAATTGGGCTTAAAATTTATTATTTAAATTTTGGGCTTGCGAGCCATATTATAATTGGGCCCGTGTGCCTATTAAATGATTATGTAATAGTTAGGCCCAAAAAGGAGGTTCCAAAGAAGTCCATGGTGGAGCCTAGGAACGGAAGTCCAAAATGGAGGCCCAAAAGAGTTTTTTTTTTTTTTTAAATGCCATGTAATAAATTAGAGCCCAATTCATCGCATTTTCGTAATTTTATGTTTTGTGAATGAATGAAAACCAAAATGCATGTTAAGCCGATCAAACTTAAATCTCAAAAACCCAAGATTTTGCTTCCATACTTGAGGGCCCGCTTGAGCGTTGAACGTCTGGTGGACTTGGAGAGCCCAAGGGCCTCAAGTTCTCTTCGTGCAGCGGGTTGTTGCATAATAGTGCCCAACTTTATCACTACCATTAATGAGTGGAAAAACTGTTTGGGTATTAGATGCTCAACTTTATCACTACCACTTGTTATGGAAAAACTGTGTGGGTGTCTATTGATGTGATGCCTTGAGGGATGGTTTAACTTGGGAAAATTAATCCTAGCTTGACCCGATAAGTTGACTAGGGATTAATTTTGCAAAGATAGGATGGTGTCAAACATTTGGAATGTTCATCCTATCACCGAAAAGTTGCATAGTGATGCAATTGGAAATCGTTAAATTACATAGGGATGTGATTTGAACGTTACCTACCAAAAGAGCCCAATCCCTACGATACTTGCCAAAGCAAGACTGGGGTTGACTCTTTGTGGATTTTAGGCCCACAATCTAGCACCAACACAAAATTGTTTGGGATTTCAATTTTGGCTATTGTGGAAAATATTTTAAAACTCATTATAATATTTTGCAATTTTCTTTTGTAGAAATGGCATCTACTAGCACTAATACATCTAATCTCACTCTAAGAAGCATTTTGGACAAAGAAAAACTTGTTGGTCCAAACTTCTTAGATTGGGAAAGAAACTTGAGAATTGTTCTCAAACAAGAAAGGAAGCTAAATATCTTAGACGTTGTTTTACCTGAACCACCTGTAAATGCTACGGCCGCTGTTCAACGAGCATGGGAAAAGCTGAAAAGTGATTCGATGACGTGACATGTCTGATGCTCGCAACTATGTCAGGCAAGCTTCAGAAACAATTTATGAATTCGGAAGCGTTCCAAATTTATAGGTCACTAACGGAAATGTTCCATGAACAAGCTCGTAACGAAAGGTTCGTTACGATAAAAGCATTGATCTCGTGCAAGATGGCGAAGGGTTTGTCAGTAAGCACGCATTTGATCAAGATGAAGGGGCATATTGATACCCTAGAGAGATTAAATGCACCTCTTGCTAGAGAGTTAGCCATTGACATCATCTTGGCTTCACTGCCTGATGATTACAATGATTTTGTGGTGAACTATAACATGCATAACATGGAGAGGACGATTCCTGAGCTCCATGGAATGCATACTGAGCAAACCCTTCGGAAGGCAACGCCAGTACTTGTTGTAGAAAAAGGTAAGGGCAACAAGAGAAAGTTTAAAGGCAAGGCAAAAGTTGCTGAGAACAAGAAGCCTCGCAGTAAGACTGCTCTTAAGGCTCAGCCTCAAACTCCTCCTGGTAAGAAAAATTCTCAGAAGGACGCAGTATGTTTCCATTGCAATCAGAAGGGGCATTGGAGAAGAAACTGCAAGCTGTTTCTTGAAGAGAAGAAACAGAATCCTTCGGCTTCAGGTATCTTTGTTATTGAAATTAATCTTTGTATGTCCACCTCATGGGTATTAGATACCGGATGTGGGGCTCACATTTGTACTAATGTGCAGGGACTGAGCAATAGAAGGATAACAAAGAAAGGCGAAGTAGATCTCCGAGTGGGCAACGGGGCAAGAGTTGTAGCTGTTGAAGTTGGAGATTACACTTTGTCTTTGCCTTCCGGTTTAAACATTATTTTAGAGAATTGTTATTATGTACCTACTATGAGTAGGAATATTATTTCAATTTCTTGTTTGGATATAAAAGGATTTCGTTTTATTATTGGTAATAAATCGTTGACTTTATATCAAAAAGATGTTTTATACGGAGTTGCAAATTTGTGCAATGGCCTATATATCTTGGATTTGACCCAAGAGAAACCGGTTTATAACATTGAAAAGAAAGCCAAATTAATTCAATCTGATTTAAGTCCAACATATCTGTGGCACTGTCGTCTAGGCCATGCAAATGAGAAGCGAGTTCAAAGACTTCATAAGGATGGAGTGCTTAGTTCATTTGATTTCAAATCATATGACACATGTGAACCCTGTTTGCAAGGCAAAATGCCGAAGAGTCCTTTCAGCAAGAAAGGCGAGAGGACTAGTGAGCTATTGGCTCTAATACATACAGATGTATATGGACCGATGAGCACACAAGCCAGAGGTGGATTTGAATACTTCGTGACTTTTACCGATGACTATAGTAGATATGGTTATGTCTACTTAATGAGGTATAAAAATGAAACTTTTGAAAAGTTCAAAGAGTTTAAAAATGAAGTAGAAAATCAGTTAGATAGAAGGATTAAGGCTATTCGCTCCGATCGGGGAGGTGAATACCTTAGTGATGAGTTCGATGGCTATCTAAAACAGTGTGGAATTGTTTCACAGCTGACTCCACCAGGAACACCTCAATGGAATGGTGTATCCGAGAGGAGGAATCGGACCTTATTAGATATGGTTCTATCTATGATGGGCCAAGCGACTCTCCCTATGTCCTTTTGGGGTTATGCCCTCCTTTCAGCTGCCTACTTACTAAATCGTATTCCATCTAAGGCAGTAGATAAGACTCCATATGAGATGTGGACGGGTCAAAAACCCTATATGTCATATCTACGAGTTTGGGGTTGTTAAGCTCATGTAAAGCGTTTACAAAGTAGCAAGCTTGAACCTAAAACTGACAAATGCCTGCTAGTGGGATATCCTAAGGAAACAAAAGGATATCAATTCTACAATCCAACTGAGAACAAAGTGTTTGTTGCTCGATGAGCCACTTTCTTAGAGAAAGATTTTCTCTACAAGAAAGATAGTGGGAGTAGAATAGAACTCGGAGAAGTTCCAGAACCACAAGAGAATATAGAACGATCTATAGAAACTCAGATGGAAGTTGACATGGAAACTCATGAAGATGAGCAACCTGAGTCAACAACACAAGAACCTAGAAGGTCTAGTAAATCTCGTCATGAACCCGAGAGATATGGATTTCTCGTGACTGACGATCAAGATTTGATCTTAACGGACTCTAATGAGCCCGTGAACTACAAACAGGTTTTAGAAAGTCCAGATTCGGATAAATGGCTACAAGCCATGGAATCTGAAATGCAATCCATGAGGGACAATAAAGTGTGGACTTTGATTGACCCTCCTGTTCAGGCAAAGGTTGTCGATTGCAAGTGGATTTTCAAGTTAAAACCTGGCGGGATCTTCAAGGCACGACTAGTGGCTAAAGGTTTCAGACAGACTCATGGTATAGACTATGATGAAACCTTCTTCCCTGTCGTGATGCTCAAGTCCATTCGGACTATGCTCGCCATAGCTGCATATTATGACTATGAGATATGGCAGATGGATGTTAAGACGGCTTTCCTAAATGGAAACCTACTCGAGGATATTTATATGAAACAACCCGAGGGATACATCGATCAAGAGCATCCAAATCGTGTATGCAAGCTTCAGAGGTCCATCTACGGACTAAAGCAAGCATCTCGGAGTTGGAATCTTCATTTTGACGAGGCAGTAAAAGGTTACGGCTTCATAAAGAACGAAGATGAGCCTTGTGTTTACAAGAAGGTTAGTGGGAGCAAGATAGTTTTCCTTGTCCTATATGTGGACGACATCCTACTCATAGGAAATGACATTCCCATGTTGAAGGATATCAAACAATGGTTGGGGAGTGTATTTTCTATGAAAGACTTAGGAGAAGCTGAAATGATACTGGGTATCAAAATCTATAGAGATAGATCCAAGAGGCTTCTAGGACTAAGTCAAAAAGGGTACATAGACAAAATATTGAAGAGGTTCAATATGTCTAACTCTAAGAATGGTATGGTACCATTCAGACATGGCTTTCTCTTGAAGAAGAACCAAGGTCCTTCAACAAGAGAGGAGAGGGATACAATGAGTAGAGTTCCATATGCTTCGACAATAGGTTCTATCATGTATGCCATGTTGTGTACCCGTCCGGATGTCGCACATGCACTGAGCATGACTAGCAGATACCAACAAGATCCTGGAATGGATCATTGGACTGCAGTGAAAACAATCCTAAAGTACTTGCGAAGGACTAAAGGATTGATGCTAGTGTATGGAGGACAAGAACAGCTCATCGTATAAGGTTACGCTGATGCTGCTTTCCAAATAGATCAAGATGACATGAAGTCACAATCAGGCTACGTGTTTAGTCTGAATGGCAGTGCAATAAGTTGGAAAAGCTCAAAGCAAGATACAACAGTCGATTCTACAACAGAGTCTGAGTACATTGCTGCATCAGATGCTGCAAAGGAAGCTGTTTGGTTGAGAAAGTTCGTGTCAGACGTCGGAGTGATACCGAGTATCCAAGATCCGATAGAACTTTTCTGCGACAATAACGGGGCCATCGCACAAGCAAAGGAGCCTCGGTCACACCAGAAAACCAAACACATACTCAGAAGGCTTCACCTCATCCGAGAGATCATTGATCTAGGATATGTGAAAGTATGCAAAATAGGGTCAGACGACAATGTAGCAGATCCTCTCACAAAAGCTCTACCGCAGTCAAAGTTTGATAGACATATAATAGAGCTTGGTCTTAAACAGTTTAGGACATAGCCCTTCAACGGGAAAGTGGGAGATTGTTGGTGTCTGTGCCCTAATGAGGGCTATTTATGTAAATAAACTTTGAGGGTTATTTATATAAATAAGACATTTGTCACTTGATTGATTATTTATCTGATGAGTTAATTTCATGAAATTATATTCTTGTGCATATTGAATTTCATGAAATCGATCCACCAAAAGAAACACTCCATGGACTGTTAGATCATGAGTGATTCTTTTGAGTAGTACTCGTACGAGGATCCTTAGACCAGAAATCACTGCATAGTCTTAGGTGAATTAGAGTGTGCTTTGACATATGCCTTACGGGACCGTAACAGGTTGCCAAGTACGGGTATGATTGGGTACACTATGAGTCACGCTAAGGTATGTAGGTGAAGTGATGGGACTACAAGTCTCTCTTAAATGAGAGATGATATCTTGGCCGCTTGATAGTGAACTGAGAAGTGCATGGTCGTGCCCAAGAAATGATAAGGGTTATCATTTGCTTGATTAAGTTCAGTGTCACTAAGAGATCAAGTAAAACGTTTAGCGATATATAAGGATGATTGGTTCCATGCCTTATGCTAAACTGGATATCAGTGTAGAGGACATTACGTAGTATACTCAGAAGGTTGTGTTGAATCACCATTCGACCCTCCGTTCTGAATTGTGTAGTCATTATGTCTTGCTAGAGACCACTAATGATTTATGGATTAATTAATGAGATTAATTTATTCATTGTCAATTTGGAATGGGCCTACAGGATCGCACATAAGAGAGTTGATGATTCAGAATTAAATTTCCTGTAATAAGTATAAGAGTTATGCTTAGATAGATAATATTTAATTAAATGGTTTAATTAAATATTATTGAAGAGTTTTATGGTATTAATTAAAATTTAATTAATTACCTAGGAAGAATTGAATTGGGCTGACAAATCAAGGGACCTAATTGTGAATTGAGGTTCTTGACCCATCAGCCTGATCCATGGATCAATGGGTTGATCCATGGTGTTGGTTAAACCCAACTCAGTAAATAATTAATTAGTTTTATTAATTATTATTAAAACAGATACTTCTCAAGTCATAGAAGTATCAGAGAGTCTGTTAAAAAGGTTTTAACAAACTCAGTTTTAAAAAGACGTTTAAAAGTTTTTTTTTGAGAGGAATAACTGACTCTCTGAGACTTGAAGAACAGACGCTCTTCCAAAACTCTTCCCCACAGAGAAAAACGTTTTCTCTCTTTGACATGCACTTTTGGGCTAGCACCAATTCTGATAGGCTCCGGTGCAAGATCGTAGAGACAATTCACGTGAATTGTTGGTGAACGCCATCTTCTTAGAGGAGCCAGGCGATTGCACAACCGATTATGCTTCGAGGGTAAGACCCGAATCCTTAGTGTTTAGGAATTCCGCCGTTTAATTTTGAATGAAATGCCTAAACACAATCCAACACAAAGAATTTAAGGCTGAGCTAGAGAACCATCTGGGTAATAGTATCAAAGCCCTGTGATCTGATCGCGGTGGCGAATACCTCTCTAGTGAATTTAGGTATTATTTGTCAGATGAGGATATTCAGTCCCAGTTGTCTGCACCTGGCACACCCCAGTAGAATGGTATTGTAGAGAGGAGGAATAAGACTTTTATGGATATGGTTAGATTGATGAAGAGTTACAGTGAGTTGCCTATCTCGTTTTGGGGATATGCCTTAGAGACAACATGTTTTATTCTTAACCTTGTGCCATCTAAATCTGTGCCTTTGACCCCAGTAGAGTTGTGGACTGGGCAAAAGCCTAGTCTGAGACATCTCAAGATTTGGGGTTGTCCAGCACATGTGCTCGAGGCAAATGCATGCAAGTTAGATGCGAGAACCAGGGTTATGCTATTTATAGGCTAATCTAAAGGAACTAGAGGTGGTCTATTTTATAGTCCTCAAGATTATAATATGGTGGTAAGCACCAATGCCAGATTTCTTGAGGAGGGCTATGTTTTTTATCACAAGTCAAACAGCAAGGTAGTATTGGAATAGCTTAGAAATCAATCCATTATTCTATATACGCAAGTATAGGAAGACACACCACAAGAGACTGCACACACTATCACAGATGATGCTCTTACATAGGTTACGCCTCGTCGTAGTGGGAGGGTTTTCAGACAGCTCGAGAGGTACATGGGTTTAGGAGAGTCTTCTGACTTTATCCCTGGCGCCCATGAACCAGACCCATTTGGCTACAATGAGGCTCTCCAAGATAAAGATGCATATTCTTAGCAGAGAGTGATGATTGCTGAAATGGGTTCTATAGACTCAAATCAGGTCTGGGAGCTGGTAGACCTTCCTGATGGGTTTTGGCCTATTGGGTGCAAATGGGTTTACAAGCGAAAAAGAGGATCTGATGGGAGGGTTGAAACCTTCAATGCTAGGCTTATGGTGAAGGGGTATACTTAGAAAGAATGTATCAATTATGAGGAGACTTTTTATCCGGTATCTATGATTAAGTTGATCCAAATTCTCTTAGCCATAGCTGCTCATATGGACTATGACAATTGGCATATTGATGTGAAGACAGCTTTCCTTAATGGAAGACTTGAAGAGACCATTTTTATGCAGCAACCAGAGGGTTTCATTGTTCAGGGCCAAGAGCACAAGGTATGCAGGTGTAAGAGGTCCATTTATGGACTAAAGTAAGCATTCATATCTTGGAACATCCTTTTTGACGAGGTTATACAGTCTCATGGATTCACTCTGTGTCCGGATGAGCAGTGTGTATATCGCAGGCGTGATGATGATATGGTGGTGTTCCTCATACTTTATGTAAATGACATCCTTCTGATTGGCAACAGTAAGAAGATGTTGTTAGACGTAAAGGCATGGTTGTCGAGACAATTTGATATGAAAAATTTTGGAGAGGCTAGACATATCATTGGGATCAAGATTATTCAAGATCATAGGAGACGTTCTCTGACACTCTCCCAGGCATCCTACATACACACGATTCTGGCCCGTTTTAACATGCAGAACTCCAAGAAGGGTTCACTACCTTTCAGGCATGGAGTGCATTTATCAAATGAGCAGTGTCCCAAAACTACTGAGGAGATAGATGCCATGTAGGCGGTACCCTATGCTTCTGCAGTGGGTAGCCTCATGTATGCTATGTTATGTACGAGGCCTGATATTTGCTTTGTCTTTGGCATGGTTAGCAGATATCAGAGTAACCCTGGGAAGGCTCACTGGGAGGCAGTAAAATGCATTCTCAAGTACTTGCGCAGGACGAGAGATTATGTACTAGTTTATAGAGCACAGCAGCTTGTACCGTTGGGTTACACAGATTCGAACTTTCAAGTGATATGGACAAGAGTAAGTCTACCTCTAGGTTTGTGTTTACTATAGGAGGTGGAGCCATGGTATGACGGAGTGTCAAGCTGAAATGCGTGGCAGAATCCACCATGGAGGTTGAGTACGTTGCTACATCAGAGGCAGCAAAAGAAGCTATATGGCTCCGGAATTTCCTACTGGACTTAGATGTGGTTCCTGAGTTGCCTAGGTCTATCACAGTTGACTGTGATAACAATGGTGCAGTTGCTAACTCGAGGAAACCACGAGCCCACAAAATGAGAAAACACATAGAGCGCAAGTACCACCTGATACGAGAGATCATAAAGAGAGGAGACGTGACCGTAGCCAAGATAGCTTCAGGTGACAACCTTGAAGATCCTTTCACAAAGCCATAGACCCCAAAGGACTTTGAGAGACGTGTAGAGGGCATAGGAGTCAGATTCTTGAGAGAGCCCTGTAAGTAAGCTTAAAGGCATTCTGTAGATTTCATTATGACAGCAGTGTAATAGCGGGTTTGACAATTTTTATACTTCTTAGCATAGCTTTAAGTATTAGTGGAAGATTGTTAGTTTTGAATACAGAAAAGCTATTGCTTGTATGAAATACTAATATCCACAGTTGACATATCATTTTGTTTCAGTATTATGTTTGTTCTATTATATCATAGAACTAGATAACGGGGTGTGAAAAGACACAGTAGATCTCGTTATTGGTTAAAGTATTAATATATAAAAAGTATGCTTTTAACTGAGATAGTCTGAACATACTATCGGTATAGGTTATCGTGTAATTTGGAAATTAGTTCTTCAAGACTAATTAAATCACATGGATGTGCCCATGGCATATTGAGCACGACCAGTTTGGATAGAATTAACTTGTACTGATCGGCGTAGTTAATTCGGTCCTAATATTCTAATCTCTTAATCTCGAGATTGGGACGGGCATGAGAGTTAGATATCGTATGCTTTGATTTGCCAAAGAGTGCATTGCTAGTAGGAGGAATCCACGTACTGGTTCACCTGGTTGATGGTACTCCCGAGATGAGCTCATAAGATAAACACAACCCGGCAGGTGGACTTTATGTCCGGTATAACAAGAAAGTCGAGTGGTACTAATCTCGGATACCAAGAAGTCGGTAAATTAATTTGTCATTAAATTGATGAACCGATGAGCACTAGATCTTTAATGTTGGGAGATAGAAGAAAAATAAAGTGGCACGATGTAAAGTCATTTTTGAGCGGTAGTTTCATAATTGGTCCGTTAGTGGTACGACTAATTATGCGTTTGACTAATCGACATAGTGAATTAATTAATCCTAAAGGTTTAATTAATATTTAATAGACAAAGTGAATTAATAAATTAATTCTATATGAATTAATTAATTCTAAGGGTTTGATTAAATTAAATTAACGAAGTGGGTTAAGAAATTAATTCGATAGGATCGATTGGAGTTGACTAGTCTAGGGAAGACTAAGGGGTCAATGCAAGTCAAACAAAAAGGCCCAACTCAAAAGCCCACTAGGTCTCCTTAAAATCTCCCTATAAATAGTCCTTGTTAGGCAACTTACAAGACATTGGAAACCTTAGAGGCATTTGCCTAGTGATAGAAAGTTAAGTCTAGAAAGAGAAGCTCTCAATTTTCTTAGAAGCTTTTCTTTCGAAGTCAACTTTTGAGCTTTCTTCTTTGAGAATCTTAAAGCCCCGATCTTAGAAAACCCAATTGGACATTTTCCAATCGCCGCCCGTTTATTCAGTCTGCCGATATCGCTTAGCTGTTCGGTTTTTTCGGCGTTGGAATCCGACCTTTAGGCTGCCGGATTTCATCATTTTGGTGGTGATCTTTGTGGGTTTTGTACCTTTTGTTGTTTTGATCCTTTGGCCCGTTCATACAGGTTCGCCAAAATCTAGATCTACGAGCAAAGGCCAATTCCTGCAATGGGTTTTCAGATTAGGATCAGTTCTTGGGCTAAATCTGTTTTTCAGATTTGTTAGATTCTTGAAGTGGGTTTCTCTGGCTTGTTCCGTTGTTGCCTTGGACCACTCCATAGATATTAGCCCACACTAATTCGGAGGTGTTTGGAGTTATTCTTCGGATTTCTTGTGGATTTCACTTGCTCAAAGTTTTGGATTTCTTTTTGCTTGGGACTTTTATGCAAAGGTAAAATCTTTAGACTTTCCACATTAATTAAAGATTTAATCTTTGAGCGTTTTTTTAATAAATTAAATAAGTATAAGCCTAGATCCGTTCAGGGGAAAATGAATTTGAGCCTGAGCTTTGTCGAAAGTTTCCGATTCTGGAATGCATTGCACGAAAGTGAGATTTTTTATTTAGCCCAGGCTTGTTCTGTTTTCCTTCACTTTCAGGATGATGAATATGGTTGAATAGTTTTATTTTGAAATGAATGTGTTCATTTCTTAATTTTATGTGTTGTCCATGCTCTATGCCTTATGAATTGATGTTTAATGCTAATGGAGCACGCATAACTTGTGTTGCAATGAAAGAAAATCATGCATTCTTACTGAAGGAACAATCATATGGAAAAATAAACATGTTGATGTTGTGTGAAAACGATCAAAGTAATGAATTAGTGAATACTTGCTTTAAGTTATGAGGATAGGCGACATGTAGGCAACACACTTTCATGCCGCCGGTACTGGCGACCGCCAAGTGCCAACACCTGTTGGACGCCACCTGTGGCGACCGGCAAACGCTAACACCTGTTAGACGCCACTGTTACAATATTACATGTCCTTGAACTTTATTTCTTTTATGTCACTAATTCGTTACAAATTTATAGGACATTTTAAATTTAAAGGAAGTAGAGGAATGATGAGCTTATAATAGAAAGAGTGGAGGCTTATACATCAAATGCTATTGGTTTTCTCTCTACAAAGGATTTACAACAAGAGTTTGAAAATCCTTACCACTATTACTTTCTTATTACATTTTTTTGCCACTTTTGCAATTTAATGATTTTATTTTCTTTGGTGTGTTTATTTATTTTGGTGTGTTTATTTTTATGTTTTTAATTAAAGCGTAAGTGATTTACATTGGGTATTTGGCTAACATTATATGGCCATGAACTTAATTGTGATAAATAAATCTAAATAAAAGAAATTGGTACCCCATTGGCCTACTTTTGTTTTGTTTTGATACATTAAAGACAATGTATATTTTAAGTGTGGAGGGGGGGAAAGGTAGATAAACATAAGTTGTTCTAAGTCTTCATGCTTGCTAATTGGGAAACTAGTAGTGAAGATGTCCATTTTGTGGTTAATTTTCAAAAATTTGTTCTATTTTGAATTTTTGTTAAATTTTTCCAAAACAAAAGGACCCCTTCAAGCTAGTTTTGTGTATTTGCATTGCATGATTGGTGGAATTATGATGGAAATGGTTGAGCATTGATAGGTATGATGTGAGTTCCTAGTTGACATTTTGAGATGTAATCACATTTCAACCCTTGATTTTATGTTAGCATATTTGAGCCTTTATTCAGCATTTCTTATTTGCTTGCTCAATTTTCTTTGGTTGTGTGATTTGTCTTGTATGAATGATTGAATCTAGAACTTGACTTTAGCATACATATCAAGACCTTTTACGTGTTTGTGATACATTGAAGTGATGAAGGCAATTAGTTAGCTTTTGTTTTTACCTTTTCTTTTCTTTACAATACTCGTAATCATCTTTATCCCCTTAGGCATAACCAAGTTGAGCCCCATCTTTTTCTTTGTTTTTTTTTTTTACCCCAATAAGCCAACTTCAATCTTTTTCTTTGTTAAAACCTTGTTTTCGGACCCTTAAAGAGTTTGTATGTGATTGGATGTGGAAATGAAAAATAATTAATGGATTCTAAGTTAATAGTTTTCAGTTTTTGTAGTTTCTAAAAGAAAGATTTCAAAAAATATATATAAATATTTTAAGTTTGAAGAAATAAGAATGGGGAAGTAAAGGGCATCTAAGCCTTAAACCTCCATTAGTGGTTGAATAATCCAAGTAGAAGGAGTTGATGAAATATCCAATTAATGCAAGTCTCTCTACGATAACTCCAATTTTCAAGTCTTGACATTTTCTTGTCCTTAGCCAATTTTATTAGCCCCATTACACCCTAATAAAAGTCCTTTTGATCAATGTGTTGCATTCACAATAGGCGGGTGGCGAGGTGATCTTAAGTCAAGCTTATGGTTGAAGATCTTTCATGCAATTGACTTGAGCATTGTTGAAAATTTCAAAACCAATACACTTTGAGCGCTATTGAGTGTATCCTTGAAAGTGTGAGGTGATGAGATCAATTGATTTTGATATAAAATTCATATCATGCTTGTCTTGCTTAATTATGGAAGTTATATAATATCATTAGTGCAAAGTGAGTGCATGTTTTTCATGTTTAGCTTGGAGGGGGAGAAAAAACCATCTTAGAGCTGATTATTTTATTTTGGACTCACTCTCTATTTGTTTTCTTGGTTAGTTTGCTTGAGGACAAGCAAAGTCTTAAGTGTGAGGGTGTGATGTGACTCCAAAATATACCTTTTTATGACCTAAAATCATGCATGTTTAGCCTACTTGATTTTCAATGAATACGACATTTTTTTTATGCTTTCGATGCACTAATAGTTGGATTTTCATTATTTTGTAGTAAGGAGGCACTTTGGAGATTTTGAAATAAAACTTCAAGACTTTTGCTGGAAAAAGGAAGAAATTATGCAATATTGAAGCTTAAAGAGAAGAATTTGGAAATAGCGCGAAATGATGAAGACTTCGAGTCCGGCGTCCACTGGGCGCTGGCGCCTACACGCCGTCAACTCTGGCATCCATATAGCGCCAATGTCTGATCGTCGCCGACCTCAGGTCACCATGGCACCACCGCCTGGTCGTCGCCCGGAAATCGCTGCTGAAAGTCCAACTTTACCCTTGGCGTGACTTTTCTTATGTAATTCCAATTTTAGCCCTCTGGAACCTTTCTTAATTGCCAAGGCCCCTTGTAAAAACACACACTATTACACCTTAGTAGGTTTTTGCTAGTTTTAGAGAGATTAACTTATAGAGAAAGAAACACAGACTTTCTCACATTTTCACACACACACACACACACTATTAATTCTCTTAGAAAAACTATGTTCTAAGTAGATTTCTAGGAAAATCTATTCTTCTAAGTGATAGGGGGTAATGAATTTCCTTGTGATGTAGAAAAAATTCATCATTTTAGATGAAGGAGTTGTGTTTTTTGATGATCAGACTTCAAGATTGGGAAACCAAACCTTCTACGGTTTAAAGATTTCACCTTTTTTTGTGGATCTATTATTTCATTATTCATATCTCTATGTCTTCATCTATGGTCATGTGGATTTCATGAGATTGAAGGAATTTTAGTGTTTGCATATAGATTTGCATTGATATTGTTATGTATATGTTGAATCTACTCCATTACTCTTATTGAGAAGTGCATAACGTAACTTTTAGTGAACATGCTTTATGGGTTTTCTGGTTTTGCAAGTTTCATGACCTCATTTACATGTAGAGCATGAGTTAGTACATACACTTATTCTTTTGTGGTGATTTAGATGATTGGTAATAGGTAGGATTGAATAGCGTACTCAATTATTGGCTATTTTGGTCCTTATATGTGCAATAGAGAGAGTAATGGTGAGTATGCATTGCTGATTTGCATGTATTCCTTGACAATAGCTTCTTGGATCTTGGTTGTGATGTGATTTTCCACCTTTACCCATATTATCATTTATTTTCTTTATTTTACATGACTTTTACCAAATCACTGTCTTATACTTTGTTTTGTTAGATTCTTAGGCTACTAAACTACTAGATATTGTAGTAAGTGAGGACTCAAACCCAACAACCACTTCATTCAAGACCACAAATTTCATGGAACGAAACCTTAAATACTATAGTTTTAGTATTTTTGTTTTTTTATTTATAAATTTTATTTTGCAGTGTTCGCCTAAAGGTTTTACAACGACAAGGACACGTCACTAATCAGATTGCACGAATGAAAAATTTTGACCGAACCAGAATAAGCGTGAGAACTTTCACTTTATCTACTCTGAAATTTTAGTAATTTAAGCTAAAAACAAGAAAAACTAAACTAAACAAAAACTAAATAAACTAAATCAAACAAAACATAATAAAAATAGATAAGATGGTTGGTTTCAAGATTATACAAAAAACGAAAACTAAAATAAAGGATAATAGGAGTAGAAAACGGGATTCTACCACCTCAAGATCCAAAGGATCTGCAAACAAATCATGTTGATAAATCATGGATAACAAAATAATGCCATCACTAAGGAAAGTAGAGTTCAAAGGTTACATAATAACGAATGTTATGATTTTCACTTAATTAAGGTCATCAATCTTAATTAATCTCCAACCCAAGATTCATAGCAATCTAATCCCAAACACATAATTGAAATAGGGTCATTAATTCTACCCAATTACCCTCAATCTTATAAATGGTTCATAACAATTCAAGTTAAATTTCTAGAAACAAGTAAAAGGCATGATTCCTTAAAGCCGAATGCATACTAAGCCCTATAGTCAAGCCCATAAACAAGATTGAACCACAATCTCAAAACAAATGCAGAATTAAGTTACCCAATCATTAATCAACACTACTGCATGAAACCCACTTATAAATGTGCATGATAACTAAGAATTTGAAGGAATTATCTGTCTGGGCCCAATCAAAAAATTTCCATATCGTGCATAGCATTCCAAATAAGGAAACTTCCACTCAGGCTCAAACGCTCGTGCGATCCGATTCAAACCCTTTTGAAATACTGTTGCACCGGATCTTGGTTGAAAAATATTCAGCCGATCCTTATTCAATATATGACTAATTCCGATGTTTTGGCCAATTGTTCGTAGCTATCCCTTCAGTATCTTATCAACCCTATGAATTGACTGGCGGAAATAATCTACTCACAAGAACACACAATTATTTAACCTCTCTGTGTGAAAGTTACTAAGATGATGGATGTTTGTTTATGATGGATTCTGCCAACCTGACACAGAATAATAGTTCAACCTAAACTACTACACCAAGGGGTTGTGTTTTGAGTTATCCAACATAAGGACTCACTCGATCTCACAAAGACCACTCGAACTCGAGATTCTGAGTTGAAAGAATAGCACATAGCTAAAGCTTTAGAAAACACAAGATAATAAATCTTGAAAACAAAATTATTGACTAAAATTGTATTAAGATTTTTGGCAAAGAGTCCATTAAATAGGTATAAAATAGTTCTCTTCCTTTTCTCAAAAGTAATCTCAAATCCTAATGACTTGAAGATTAATAAACAAAATCCTATTCCAACTCTGTATGGCTTCATACTTTCGGCCATAGAGAGATAGAAGTACAAGACAAATAAAACTCCTAATTATAAGGAAAAACTCAATCTATCCTAGTGGTATTAGAATAGACTTACAAAACCTTCTAGTCTAAGAAAGTAAAGAACAATCCTAATAGGAAGAGACTTGGTTTTCCCAACTTCAGTTGGGCTCAAGGGAAGGCTGATTTTCGAATTTGGCCTTCAATCCTTTACTCCAAACTTCAGCCTTTATTCTGGGTTTTGGTCTATATCTACGTTCCATCTGCAAGTCCATTATCAAATAGCATCGTCATACTAATGGGTTTGGGCCTCCAAATCTATAGATGTGCTTGGGCCTGTTGGACATTGGACTAGATCTTGAACTTTAAAGCTGAAATGGATCCATCTATCTTCTGGGCTCTCGATCTATAAACTGGACCAACATATTCAGCTTATGGATCATTGGAACAGAGTTTCTCAAGTACAAGTGGCCTTCTTGAGGCAGCATTTGCGCAGACAGGCTCTCCCTGAGCTTTGACTTGTGCCAACTGTCTAGGAGTGGAGAAAGAACTGACAAGCCTTGCTGGTTCTTCTTCTGATAAAAAGTCTACCGCCATAATGTTCACATCATCCCCTCCCTGTTGAAAGCGATTCATTCTCGAATCTGATGTATCTGCATAATCAAACAACGGATTAGTAAACACATTAGAAAACTTTTCTACCTTTCTGGCTTTATGATGTTTGGAACGTTGGGATCTAGACTTCCAGACTCATGTAAACCTCTTAGTGGACCGTTTCTCCTACTACAATAAAGTCATAAAAGGATAATAAGGTACATTAAAAATTTTAAATTGACAAGTATGACCCTGACATGACCAAAATTGCGCAGGACATCCAACTCATGTCAAAGCCAATTTCAAATTGTCTTTAGGCCTAAGTACTGATTTTACCTGTTTAAGGTTAGGCTGCTGTGCTTTGTGAAGGAATTAGTCGGTCCGGACACAATAAAAAATTTTACTTTCGTGTTATGCATTCCAGAATCAGAAACTTTCGATCTAGCCCAAACACTAGTACAAGTTCCTTTGAACCTGATCTAGCTTATACTTGTTAGATTTATAAAACCCATAACAAATAGAATCTTTAAATTAAAGTGAAAAGGTTAAAGATTCAACCTTTTATGTGAGTCCTTCGAGAAATCAATTTGAGAAAGATAAAGATCCAATCTTTGAAGCTTCTTTCGTATGAAATCTCTCGAATGTCTCAAAGATAAATTCTGAAATCATGTGGGCAACTATCTAGCAGATAGATCGTTCAAAGACTGTGAAAACCAAGTGAAGAAAACTGCCTAAAAAACTCAAAAGTCCGTTGGAAACAAAGGCCGCCAGAAATCCGAAGAGAAGGCTGCCGGATTTTTGCTCAAACCGCCAAAAATAAAACCGGACTGCCAGAAAAATCAACCACCGGAAAAAGATGAATTTTTTCGATTTGATTTTCAAACTCCGATCTTTTGAGTCTTTGGGAGAGATTCAAATCCGTCTTCGAATCGGTTTTGATTTAACTATTTCTTCAAGTCTCTTTCTAGACCTTTCTCTCTCTAGAGGCAAGACTCTTTGCCTTGCAAGTTTCCTTATAATTTTAGAGCATTAACTTATATATTTATAGGAGGTTCAAGGGAGACCTAGTGGGCTTTTGAGTTGCGCCTTATAGTTGGAATTTTAATTAATTTCTAAGTCTTTACTAGAGTAATTAATTCCATATGACCCAAGGATAATTAATTAAATAATCAAATCTACTTTGTCAATTATGGAACTACCGCTCAAAAGGAAATTGCTTCCGGGTACCACTTTAATTATTCTTTCATCTCCCCACATCAAAGATATAGTCCTCGTCAATTTATTAATTTACTGATTCATTAATTAATCAATTTCTTATCATTCGAGATTAGTACCACTCGACTTTATTACTATACCAGACATAAGTACACCGGTCAAGTTTAGTATAATAATCCTTACGAGCTTATCCAGAGAGCATCATTACCCCGGATGCACTGTAAATGGTTTCCTTTTGACAAGCAACAACACAATAAGATATTAAACACGTATACCCAACCTACCGAGATTATAGGCCTCAAGTGACCACACTTTTTGGAAAATCAAAGTACACTATATATCTAATCCTCATGCCTGCTCTACTCTAGGGATTAAGAGATAAAATACAAGGCTCGAATTAACTACAAAGTTTAGTACAAGTTAATTCGATCCTAGATCTGTCCTGCTCAATATGCCCCGGACACATCTGTATAATTCAATTAGTCTAGACAAACTAATCTCAGAATCATACAATAACTTCAACAAATAGCATGTCCAAACCGTCTCAGTTACGAGCATTATTTATATATCATGACTTTAACCAATGATGAGATCTACTATGTCACTCCAAACATCTCATCATCTATTCATATGATATAAGTGGACAACATGTATAACATGTAATTATATATACTGAAACACAATTGATATGAAACTGAGAAATAGTTTTTCATACAAGCAAGCTTTTTAGTATTCAAAACTAACAATCTCCCATTAATACTCAAAGTTGAGCTTTTAAGTATAAAAACTGGTTTAATGCATTTATTCTACGGTCATACCAAATCCATAGAACTCTCACAGCTCACTCAAGTATCTAAGTCGCATGCCCTTGACGTGGGTCTCAAAGACTTTTGCAGTCAATTGTTGGAACTAGGCATACATAATTTCCTAAATTATGCTACGAAATAGCCTAAATTCAATGGAATCGGGTCTTACCCTTGAAGCGTAATCGGTTGTGCAGTCGCTTGGCTCCTTTGAGAAGATAGCGTTCACCAACAATTCACATGAATTGTCTCTACGATCTTGCACCGGAGCCTATCAGAATTGGTGCTAGCCCAAAAGTGTCTGTCAAAGAGAGAAAAAAATTTTCTCTGGGAAAGAGTTTTTGGAAGAGCGTCTGTTCTTTTTCTTGGAGTCAGAGAGTCACACCTCTCAAAAAGAAAACTATAAACGTGTTTAAAACCAATTCTGTTAAAAAAACTTTAACAGACTCCCAGATACTTCTCTGATTTTGAGAAGTATATGTTTTTAATAATAATTAATTAATTATTTACTGAGTTGGGTTTAACCAACACCATGGATCAACCCATTGACCCATGGATCAGGCTGATGGGTCAAGAACCTTAATTCACAATTAGATCCCTTGATTTGTCATCCCAACTCAATTCTTCCCAGGTAATTAATTAACTTTTAATTAATACCATAAAACTATTCAATAATATTTAATTAAACCATTTAATTAAATATTATCTATTTAAGCATAACTCTTATACTTATTACAGGCAATTTAATTCTGAATCATCAACTCTCTTATGTGCGATCCTGTAGGCCCATTCCAAATTGACAATGAATAAATTAATCTCATTAATTAATCCATAAATCATTAGTGGTCTCTAGCAAGACATAATGACTACACAATTCAGAACGGAGGGTCGAATGGTGATTCAACACAACCTTCCGAGTATACTACGTAATGTCCTCTACACTGATATCCAGTTTAGCATAAGGCATGGAACCAATCATCCTTATATAGCTAAACGTTTTACTTGATCTCTTAGTGACACTGAACTTAATCAAGCAAATGATAACCCTTATCATTTCTTGGGCACGGCCATGCACTTCTCAGTTCACTATCAAGCGGCCAAGATATCATCTCTCATTTAAGAGAGACTTGTATTCCCATCACTTCACCTACATACCTTAGCGTGACTCATAGTGTACCCAATCATACCCGTACTTGGCAACCTGTTACGGTCCCGTTAGGCATATTTCAAAGTACACTCTAATTCACCTAAGACTATGCAGTGATTTCTGGTCTAAGGATCCTCGTACGAGTACTACTCAAAAGAATCACTCATGATCTAAAAGTCCATGGAGTGTTTCTTTTTGGCGGATCGATTTCATGAAATTTAATATGCACAAGAATATAATTTCATGAAATTAACTCATCAGATAAATAATCAATCAAACGACAAATATCTTATTTACATAAATAACCCTCAAAGTTTATTTACTTAAATAGCCCTCAAAAGGGCACATACACCAACATCAATGCCTTTGTGAATTGATCTGCAAGGTTGTTAGCTGATGCTATCTTCGTCATGACCACTTCTCCCCTCTTTACGATCTCTCGTATCAGGTGGTACTTGTACTCTATGTGTTTACTCACCTTGTGGGCTCGTGGTTCCCTCGAGTTAGCAATTGCACCATTGTTATCGCAGTAAACTGTGATAAACGTTGGTAACTCAGGAATCACATCTAAGTCTACTAGGAAGTTCTTGAGCCATACAGCTTCTTTCATTGCTTCTTATGCTGCAACGTATTTAGCTTCCATTGTGGAGTTCACCACACATTTTTGCTTGACACTCTGCCAAACTATGGCTCCACCTCTCAGAGTAAACACATACCCAGAGGTAGACTTGCTCTTGCCATTATCACCTTGGAAATCTGAATCTGTGTAAACCTTTGGAACTAGCTCTTGTGCCTGATAGATCAAGACATGGTCCCTCGTTCTGCGCAAATACTTGATGATGCACTTGATTGAAGGAAAACAGAATAAGCCTGGGCTAAATCGAAAATCTCACTTTCGTGCTATGCATTCCAGAATCGAAGACTTCCGACTCGGCTCAGGCTCAAATTCATTTCACCTGAATGGATCTAGGCTTATAATATTTCAATTTATTAAAAAGATTCTCAAAAATTAAATCTTTAACTAAAGTGGAAGGATTAAAGATTATACTTTTGAAGCGTGTCCCTAGCAATAAGAAAACCAAAGCTGAAAATCCTGTTATTTACCGCCCGGAACCAATCGCGAGAGAATCCCGAGAACAACTCCGTCTCTACCTCGAAATCATGTGGGCGACTATCCACAAGGTAGCTAAGACACTAAGGAAAAGATCCATATGAGACCCACTTCGAAAAACTCATCAGATCAGCAGATCATTGCCCGAAGATCAACCTCTTATTTACCGCCTGCTACGAAAACCAAGTCTTTAGCACAAATTCCACAGAATCCCAAGGATAACTCGAAACAACCTCGAACTTGGGTGGGAAAGTAACTGCGAGGTGGCTAAAGACACTGGTGAACGGACTTCTCGAGCGGCGTTTGAACTTCCAGATGGTGGTCTTGGGCTTATAGAATCATGGGCTAAGTTTCTCGAACAAGAAAGATCGCAAACCGACTTCGAAAAAGAATTCTCAATAAGGAATAAAGGATTCTCTCTCTAGGCATGTCTTTGTCACTCTAAGGCATTTGCATACAAGGTTTCTAATGTCTTCAAATGTGCCTAACATTAGCTATTTATAAGGAGCTCCTTGGGAGACCTAGTGGGCTTTTGAGTTGGACCTTAGTGTTTGACTTTCGTTGACCCCTTAGTTTTCCTTAGACTAATTAACTCCAATCGATCCTTTCGAATTAATTTCTTAACCCACTTTGTTAATTTAATTAAATCAAACCCTTAGGATTAATTAATTCATAGAGAATTAATTTTCTTAATCCACTTTGTCAATTAAATATTAATTAAACCTTTAGGATTAATTAATTCACTTTATCGATTAGTCAAACGCATAATTAGTCGTACCAATAATGAACCAATTATGGAACTACCAGTCAAAAATGACTTTACATCGCGCCACTTTATTTTTCTTCTATCTCCTCACATCAAAGATCTCGTGCTCGTCAGTTTATCAATTTATTGACAAACTAATTCACTGACTTCTTGGCATCCGAGATTAGTACCACTCTACCTTCTTATTATACTGGATGTAAAGTCCACTGGCCAGTTTTAGTACAATAAACCTTACGAGCTCATCTCCGGAACACCATCAACCCGGTGAACCGGTACGTGGACTCCTCCGATTAGCAACGGCACGTAAGAAGCTAAACACCACATACCTAACCTACCGAGGTATAGGCCTCAATTGACCGCACTCTTTGGCACATCAAAGTATACGATATCTAACTCTCACGCCAGTCCCAATCTCGGGATTGAGAGACTGAATACTAGGATCGAATTGACTACGCCGATCAATACAAGTTAATTCTATCCAAACTGGTCGTGCTCAATATGCCCTGGGCATATCCGTGTGATTTAATTAGTCTAGATAAACTAATTTCCAAACCACATGATAATCTATACCAATAGTATGTTCAGACTATCTGAGTTACGAGCATACTTTTTATATATCAATACTTTAACCAATAACGGTATCTACTATGTATTTCCACACCTCGTTATCTAGTTCTATGATATAATGGAACAATTTAATACTGAAATAAAATGTTATGCCATCTATGAATATTAGTTTTTGATACAAGTCATACCTTTTCTGTATTTAAAACTAACATTGATAGCATCCCAGTGAGCTTTTCCAGGGTTACTCTAATATGTGCTAACCATGCCGACGGCAAAGCAAGTGTCAGGCCTTGTACACAATATGGCATACATGAGACTTCCTACTGCAGATGCATAAGGAAATATCTTCATGGTATCTATTTCTTCAACAGCCTTAGGTGACTGCTCCTTGGATAGATGCACTCCATGTTCAAAAGGTAAGAAACCCTCCTTGGAGTTCTGCATGTTAAAACGGGCCATAATCGTGTCTATGTATGAAGCCTGAGAGGGTGTCAGTGAATATTTTCTACGATCTTGAATGATCTTGATCCCAAGGATATGTCAAGCCTCTCCCAAATCCTTCATATCAAATTGCTTGGACAACCATACCTTTACGTCTGACAATACTTTTTTACTGTTGCCAAAAAGATGAATATCATCTACGTAAAGTACAAAAAACACCATCAAGTTTTCATCACGCCTGCGATACACGCACTGCTCTGTTGGTGTATGTGCCCTGTTAAGGGCTATTTATGTAAATAAACTTTGAGGGTTATTTATGTAAATAAGACATTTGTCGTTTGATTGATTATTTATCTGATGAGTTAATTTCATGAAATTATATTCTTGTGCATATTGAATTTCATGAAATCGATCCGCCAAAAGAAACACTCCATGGACTTTTAGATCATGAGTGATTCTTTTGAGTAGTACTCGTACGAGGATCCTTAGACCAGAAATCACTGCATAGTCTTAGGTGAATTAGAGTGTGCTTTGACATATGCCTAACGGGACCGTAACAGGTTGCCAAGTACGGGTATGATTGGGTACACTATGAGTCACGCTAAGGTATATAGGTGAAGTGATGGGACTACAAGTCTCTCTTAAATGAGAGATGATATCTTGGCCGCTTGATAGTGAACTGAGAAGTGCATGGTCGTGCCCAAGAAATGATAAGGGTTATCATTTGCTTGATTAAGTTCAGTATCACTAAGAGATCAAGTAAAACGTTTAGCTATATAAGGATGATTGGTTCCATGCCTTATGCTAAACTGGATATCAGTGTAGAGGACATTACGTAGTATACTCGAAAGGTTGTGTTGAATCACCATTCGACCCTCCGTTCTGAATTGTGTAGTCATTATGTCTTGCTAGAGACCACTAATGATTTATGGATTAATTAATAAGATTAATTTATTCATTGTCAATTTGGAATGGGCCTACAGGATCGCACATAAGTGAGTTCGATGATTCAGAATTAATTAAATTGCATGTATTAAGTATAAGAGTTATATTTAAATTGATAATATTTAATTAAATAGTTTAATTAAATATTATTGAAGAGTATTATGGTATTAATTAAGAGTTAATTAATTACCTAGGAAGAATTGAATTGGGCTGATAAATCAAGGGACCTAATTGTGAATTGAGGTTCTTGACCCATCAGCCTGATCCATGGCTCAATGGGTTGATCCATGGTGTTGGTTAAACCCAACTCAGTAAATAATTAATTATTATTAATTTAATTAACAGACAAGTCTCAACTCTTTTATAAAAAGAGCTGAGAAGTATCTGTGGGGGGAGATACTCTTTAACCAATTCTATTTTGGAAACGTGAAAAAAAGATTTTTTTTTGAAAAAAAAAAACTTCTCTCTCTCTCTTCCAAAATTCTTCCAGAGAAAAACGTTTTCTCTTTGAAAGGCAATTTTGGCTAGCACCGGTTCTGAGAGACTCCAGTGCAAGAACGTAGAGGCAATTCGTATGAATTGTTTGGTGGTGAACGCAATCTTTCCAAGGGATCCAGGCGACGAGCACAACCGATTACGCGTCGAGGGTAAGACCCGATCCTTTGTGTTTAGGAATTCCGCCATTTAATTTTGAATTAAATGCCTAAACACGATCTAACATGCTCATCCAGACACTGAGTAAATCTATAGGACTGGATTACCTCGTCAAAATGGATGTTCTAAGATCTGGATGCTTGCTTAAGTCCGTAGATGGACTTCTTGAGCCTGCAAACCTTGTGATCTTGGCCTTTTGCAATGAATCCCTCTTGTTGTTGCATAAAGATGGTTTCCTCAAGACTTCCATTAACGAAAGATGTCTTGACATCCATCTGCCAAATCTCATAATCCAAATGAGTAGTTATGGCCAAGAGAATACAGATCGACTTAAGCATAGCTACTGGGAAAAATGTTTTCTCATAATCGATACCCTTTTTTAGCTGAGTATACCCCTTCGCCGCAAGCCTAGCTTTGAAGGTTTCAACCTTCCCATATGATTCTCTCTTTCGTTTGTAGACTCATTTGCACCCAATTGGTCAAAAACCATCAAGCAGGTCTACCAGCTCCCAGAATTGATTTTATTCTATCGAACCCATATCAGAAATCATTGTTTTTTCCAATAATCTACATCTTTATCTTAGAGAGCCTCATTGTAGTTAATTGGGTCTGGTTCTTGAGTACCAGGGACAAAATCTGAAGATTCTTCCAAGCCCACGTACTTCTCGGGCTGTCTGTTTCCTTCACTGTCCACAACCCTGCCACTACAATGAGGCACAACCTGTGTAGGTGCATCATCTGTGACATCTTGTGCAGTATTCTGTGGTGTATCTACTTGTACTGGTGCATCAGGAATACTGGATTGTCCCTTAAGCTCTTCTAGTACAATCTTGCTACTTGGTTTGTGGTCTAAAATATAGTCCTCTTCTAAAAATCTGGCATTAGTACTTACCACCACCTTCTGATCCTTAGGACTATAGAATAAACCACCTTTCATTCCTCTAGGATATCCTACAAACAACATTACTTCTGATCTTGCATCTAACTTACCCGCATCTGCCTTAAGCACATGTGCTGGAGAATCCCAAATCCTGAAATGCCTGACACTGGGTTTTCGCCCAGGCCAGAACTCCACAGGGGTTGAAAGCACAAATTTAGATGGTACAAGATTCAGAATATAAGTCGTCGTCTCTAAGGCATATCCGCAAAATGAATTGGGCAACTCACTATAACTCAACATAGATCTCACCATTTCCATAAGAGTTCTGCTCCTCCTTTCTGTTACACCATTCTGCTGAGGTGTGCCAGGTGTAGACAACTAGGACTAAATACCCACCTCTGAAAAGTAGCTCCTAAATTTTCTAGAGAGGTAATCGCCACCACGATCTGATCGCAGTGTCTTGATACTTTTACCACACTCCACATCTGTCCCGAAACTCTTTGAACTTGCCAAAGCATTCGGACTTGTGGCGCATCGAGTAAATGTACCCATATATATAGTAATCATCTGTGAAGGTCACAAAATACTCAAAACCACCTCTAGCCTGAATTGGCATAGGTCCACATAAATCAGACTGAACCAAATCTAAAACTTCTTTAGCCCTATACCCCTCCGCCTTTAAAGGCCTTTTGGTCAATTTACCCTCCAAGCAAGATTCATAAGTTGGATAACTGTCAATCTCCAATGAACCCAAAGGCCCATCATTGATCAACCTCTGAATCCTACTAAGATTGATATGACCTAGTCTAAGGTGCCAAATATAATTTTGGTTCATTTCAGAAGGTTCTTTCCACTTAGTATGACTTAATGATGTGTCATTCATTTTAGTGTTTTGCACAACAGGGGAGTTAGTTTTTATCAAGAAGACATTTTCAACCATTGAAACATAACATACAAGTTTCTCATTCTTTCTAAAAACAACATAATTATTAGAAAAAAAATTTTATAACCATCCAACAAGAGTTTAGAAACTAAAAGTAAATTCTTTCTAAAACTCGGAACATAAAGACAATTTTTCAAAACTATTACAGCGTTATTTTGGAAAATAAGTCTTACTACTCCCACTGTTTCAATTGAGACTTTGGTAGTGTCCCCCAAGTAGACTTCCATCTCACCATCTCTAAGCATCCGGGTTACTTGGAACCCCTGTAAAGAATTACAAACATGATCAGTGGTTCCTGAATCTACACACCAAGTATATATGGAAATCACTGCTAAACATGTCTCAGTAACTAAAGAGAAAATGCTCGTACCTTTGAGCTTTGGACAATACGACTTCCAATGTCCTGCCTTGCCACACTTGAAGCATATGTCTTTCGGCTTCTTCTTTTTGGCAATGTATGGCTTAGGCCTAAGATTAGCACTCTTCTAGGTCTTTTTTTCTTCTTCCCAGCTTTTGGCCTATAAGAAGATCCTGAAGCCCCGACTGTCACTAAAGCTTCATTCTTCTCCTGTAAAAGGCCTTCAGCAGACACCAATGCAGATGAGAGCTCAGAAAGAGTATAGATTCTCTGATTCATATTGTAATTCAGCCAAAAATGCTCAAAGCTCTGAGGCGAGCTCTGGAGTATGATATCAACCTGGGATTCCCCATCGATCTCACCTCTCAAAACCTCAATCTCATTGATGTTGTCAATCATGTCAAGTACATAAAAGGAATTTAGTGAAATGGACTCCTAATGAACTAAGGCAGAAAACAGTCAATAATACAAGGAATAAAAGTGAAAAAGTGAGAGACCTTAAAGCCCTGAACCTTCAGAATCTGAAAAAAAAACTTGCCAATTGAGGAAGTGAGGGATCTTAAAGCCCTGGACCCTTATAAAGTATCATTAGGAGAATCTGAAATTAAGTCTTATACAATAACTTGAATCATAATTAAGCATTAAGGATATGAGCCCCAACCTTTTAGCTGTGACTTTTCTTACCAATAACCCTATACCCTGCAGCCCAAGTCCTATGGATTAATAACTCATGTACTGAATTAGTGTGGGGTGTGATTTTTCCCCAAGCCTATGGCTAAATCATTTTGACACAAGTCTGAGAGTTTAGCCAGACATATACATTACCTGATTAGAGAACAGCTCTCTTGAGCCCACCGGAAATGGATGCTTGGGACTGAAAAATGCTCAGATTGAATGTTTCACATATAGCTGAACTTTCTTGTTTTGAATAAACCAATGCATAAACATTGATTGTTTGCATATTTTTACTGGTTGATGCTTAATAATCTTAAAACACTGGAGTGATAATTGTGATCAGTTGTGTTAAATTTCCTTTGGTTCTTTAAAACTTTGCTTGAGGATAAGCAAGACTCTAGTGTAGGGGAGTGATGTAATCTGAAGTTACATATTTATTTATACGATTTGTCAGGGCACAAAAAGCACTTGACTTTCCTAAACTAATAATAAAGTTCTGACAAGATAAATAAAATAAAAAACCTGCCTTACTCATCAATTTAACGCTTTAATTCAAACAAAACAAACGGCATAAATTCGAACAAGGATAATGTCACAATTCCAACATCTGAAAAATACTACATAAATTAATCCATAAAAGCTCGAATCCTGTTTCAACGCGTACATCATACAAATCAAGTACCTAATCCAGTTATTACAACTACTAGGGTGGTTATACAATTTCAATCCATTGTTTCCCCGAAATGGCTCTCAAGTCTCACACGGAAAGCTCCTACCTGGATCACATTCAAAGAGAAAAAGGACATAAGTATGCGAAAATGCATACTTAGTGAGGTCACCTCTTGGACCCAACAAAGACACATGAAAGACAACAAATAGCAGAAAAGCATACAACACAAATCATGCATCAAAATGTAACCCAACTAGCATGCCAATGTTATACCAACTAACCACATAATACGCACCCAACATAACCAGCAAACCTGGATCTGTACCAACCAATGGAAATGGGCATCCCACCTGCTATCAACCGAGCCACCAATATCCACCGAGCCACCAAAGGTACCCCGAGCCATACTTGTCCTACGTACTAAGCCTTAGTCTGACCCCTACCTAGTATGTCGGCGCGAAAAGGGCGGGGCCCATGAAATATGCAAACACAACCATGACTCTTAAATAAACCATACAACAATTAGTACAAATAATTATATGGTCGTGCCACATATTCTACAGAAATTTCAGCAGCATAACGGCTATAAATACAACAATCCTAAATACCCAAATAGCACAAAATCATACAAATACAACCACAGAATCAACCAACAGCACAACATAATATATATATATATATATAAAAAACCTATGTGCAGGCAAGGCCAAAATCTTCTAAACAGGATATAAACCGAACACAAGCATAATAAAACTCTGAATGTAATCTAGGTTCTTTCTAGGTTACACCTATATGTCCATAGAACATACCGGTGCACTCCTATTCAGAACAACTTATGCTGATTTGCACGTTATGTTTTACCGGTCTGTTGCTACTTAGCTTTTGTTTAAGAAGGTTAGTACATGCTTTTCCAGGTCTAGGAACTTGTAGGTTTTATAAGATACGAATCAGTTCTTTATAAGCTGTGAAGATGATGAAAGAATGACAATTTAGAATTTTTTAGAAGTGTGATGAATCCTTGATAACTTTAATGACATAAGTACATTTATTTTGTTTCATAATTGTCTTTTAATTAGTTATTGAATTATCCTATGTTGATTACTTACATGAATGAGACAGTTTATCTGACCTTTGCTGGAATTCTTTGAAACCTTGGCTGGAGTATCTTAAGTTGCATAAATTATGCAGAAATGATGGAAATGTGTTTGTCACTTTCTGTTTTGCCCATTTTAGTAATAAATCTGTGGAAATGGGCACTGATATTACTTTAAGAATATATGCAGAAAAGTCATTCTTCAAGAGAGCATTTACTGATGAAACTTCAACTGAAACTTTCTGAGATGCTTCAAATTTTCTATTCGCAATGATCAAATGCAAACCAAAATAATAACTTGGCAATAACAAATGAGGTATCTTAAAAGTACTAGATGACTCTGAGAAGAGCCACTGATGGGTTAAAAAGTCCAGGTTCCAACTGCTTGAACTTGGTTTAGGTTCATTTCAAAGTGGAAAGTAAAACTTAACATTAAGTAGGGATTTAAACCTATCCTAAAGACGTCATTATCATTATACTAATTAAAGCATGATATACTGAAAAAACTTCTTGAACAACCAGCCCCCCAACCTGATGACGTGTATAAATTTGCTGACATGTCAAGTATTATTAAAAAAAAATCTTTCATTCACCTTCTTTTATTCTTCGATCTATCAATAAACGCAATTTAACTTATCAATTATTGTTAGTAACTTAATAATCGATTATCAATTCAAATTATAAAATATAATCCTGTCATTTTCTTGAACTCTTATTATAAAATCAACCATCCATTCTCACACCCACACCACACAGAGATGAAATCTTCAACTAAAATCTTCATGGTTTCCATAATTTTCCTTCATTTCCCTTCTTATTCCTCATAGGTAGTATTAATCTCTTATAGTTTTAATAATAAATTTGCATTAATTTTGTCTATTGTTACTCAATATGATATGTATTGTTTTTGGAATCTTAAATTGTTTATTGTTTTGTCTTTGAAGGATATCAAAATTTATTTGGTAATCCCAAATCTTCAATGTGTATTTATTTTCTTTAAATTCTTTTACTTTATATTTCATTATTATATATTTTTTTTCAAACAGTACCCTAACCCCAGCAGGAAAGGCGGACCGGTGGGATTGGATACCTTGTTATTAGTCGAGTTAAATAAAAAAAAAAACAAAAAAAAGAGGTACAGGGGCAGCGCAAACTCTCACCCTAACCCTTCTACATGGAAAAGTCTAATCGATTACCCCCACCTATGCTATACAGCCACCAATCTTCCATATAGGAGTATATTAAAATATGAGAAAAAAAAAGAACTATACATCTCTAAATCCCTATCTAATTCGCAGCACTGGTATTCCTACTGCATCCAGAGAAACCAAACCTTTAAGACGACCCGGTGCAGATGCAATTGTTATTAAAGAGATAGATGTTCCTACTGATCCCATTTTTGCTAGAAAATCTGCAACAATATTAGCCTCCTTATATACATGCCTCAGTGTTGATAAAGAGAATTCCATAAAGTCACAAATTTCACACAGAGAGTTATATTCCTTCCACAAGAACCCCATTTTTTGAGATACCATTGAAACTAGAAAACTATTGTCAGACAAGAAACCAACATTAAAAAAGCCTCTGTACCCGCAATAGCGAACTGCTTCCAATAGAGCTAAGATTTCAGCTCTTACTGAAGACACCTCTTCCTGACTAATACGGCATGCTTGTGCGAAAAAGAAATCATCTGCACCACTGCACACACAGAATCCAAAGCCAGCATTACCATTGCGCAAAGACGAACCATCAACATTAACAACCAGGTGGGTGCAAGAATAAGAAAGCTATGATATTTGCTTAATTCGGCTAGGAGTGGATCGAACCTTTGATATAGGCAAACAAAAAGAGACTCCCCTCTTTGCCGAATTAAGCAGACTGCAAAATCAGGATTGACACCTTTATATAATGTTGAGTTCCTCATCTTCCAAATCTCCCACAACAGGAAAATAGGCAATAAACGCAAAAGGCCAGCCGAAGAAGAATTTTCATGACATCTCTTTCACAAATGCTCCAAAAAAAACCCAACCAACAAGACAAGATCTTCCAAAACCAAACCCTGTTAGTATTGAATTCCAAAGCGGCTAAATCCTGGGTCAAGTAAAAAATGTGTGAAGTAAACTTTCACTATGTTGCTTACGGAAATGGAATAACCTCCATATATATAAATATATATATATATTATACTATCAAGATAAATAACCATTAACATGTTTTTGTGTTTTTTTTTCTTTAGGAATTTTCATGACTTCCACAAGAAATCTAGAACTATCTCTTATCATTCATCTTGCTAAATTCCATTTTTTATCATGGAGCATACATCGTGAAGAATTATCGTACCAATATACACAAAAATATGAGGGAAGTTTTGAGTGCCTTCATCTTTCTAAATATTCTCACATAATTCCAGTTGTCATTTATTTTCAATTCTTTTTCCATTTATCTCTTAAAATATTTATTAATTGTAATAATTATATTTTTTTCAGTCGTTCAATATTTTTTCACTAATTTATTTTTATCATAATTTAATTATTATTTATTTAATTATTTTATTTCATATCTTCATTATATTCTTCAATTCTTCAATCATCATTATATATATAAATTATCAATTATTGTTGTGTTTTTTTTCTTCAGATATCTTGGTGGCTTACGCAAGAAATCAATAAATATATCTCACTCTTTATCTCCTTAAATCTTCTTATCATTCATCTATTTTTCCATTATCTCTTAAAATTTGTATTAATTATAATAATAATTTTTTTTATTTTCGTGTAGCAATTATTTTTTGCATATTATTTTTTATTAATTTTTCAATAATGTAAATCTCTTTCATTCTTATCAATTTTAATTTTGAAATTTCTTAAACTCTTCTTCCATTATCTCTTAAAATTTTTATTAATTGTAATAATAATTTTTTTTATTTCGGTGTAGCTATTATTTTTTGCATATTATTTTTTTATTAATTTTTCAATAATGTATTTGTGTTAATAATTTTTTAAATTATTTATGCTAATAATAAATTCTAACTAATTGTGCATATACGGTTTTCCTTAATGTAGTACTTTGCACATGCACTATAATTAAATTCCGCATTATGACCACATTTATTTCTTTTTTCCATCTTATACTGTTAGTAATACATTCTTATGTTGTTATTTTTTTATATTTTAAACTTAATTTAATTTTAAAATTTAACATTGTATAATATGAAACTAATAATTTAAAATTCATTAATTTCTTGAACACACAACATTAATAATATATTTTTTAAATAATTATGATTATTAACAAATAAGCATACTGTGTATCCAATTAAAAATGTCACATTTATTATAATATTAAACAACAATAATCATTATTATCCAATGTCTTATCCCAGAACATCAGTAATTTGATTTAAAGTGTTTCACAATATTAACAAATAAACATAATATATATCCCATTCAAATTTCACATTTATTATAATTTTAAACAAAAATAATTATTATTATCTAATTTAATGTATTTATCTATACGATAAAAAATCATACTTTCAGTCAATCAATAAATTTAAATTTTACTTATCAATTACTAAAATTATCATCAATCTTGTTTAAAATTTTAAAATATTAACTACTAATTATTTTTATGGTAATTTAAAATTAATCTTTTAAATAATTTAAATACTGAGACGAGATTATAAGATTTGAAAAGATAAGACTAATTAAAATTACATTAAAGATTAAATTTTAGATAAAGATAAATAAGAAAAAATAAATATTTATTATAAATATATCTTTCAACATATCTATTTATCTATTAACATATACAAAAAATAAAATATTATTATCACCATGGATATTATTTTTTTTTTACCAAACTACTTTTCTACTTAAATTTTTTATTTTAATATTTTACAGACTATTATTTCTTGAATAAATTCTAAAATTGATCACCATACTATGGTCAGTTTCTGATTTTGATCATCATAATTTGAAAATTAATTTTGAAGTCATCATACTTTAGTTTTCTTTTAAAAAAAAGTCACTCCGTCAAATTGAGGTGTTAAACCATTAATGGTCAAATTTTTTTAGGATTATTTTTGTCTTTTGATTGACTCTTTAAATAAAAAATGAATAAAAATTAAAATCCTCTAATTTTTTTCCCATTTTTTAGGTCAACTTTTTTTTGGATCGACGACCTTCTGCATCTTCTCCGACGATGCGCGACCACCACCGACACCATCATTATCGTAATGTGGGGAGAGGGTTTTCCATGACCTTCTTCAAAAATAGCAAGAAGACAGTGAATGAGCAAAGGAAAGGTTTAGGATTTTAAAGAAGAAAAAGAGACTTGATGTTCGGATTTTCAAAATGGGTTTCTGGGCTGTTGAGTGTTGCCGGAAAAACACTTTCATTAAAGTGATTCCATATTTGCTGCTTTCCATTTTTCTCTCTCGGATGATGTGTTGAAGAAGAGGAACCTGCCCTCCTTTTATAGATCTTCTGCGGCAATAATTATGGAAGTCCAGGGCTTTCCTTTTTTTCATTTTGCTTTGGATTTGGACGTGGCTACTGTAAATTTGGAAGCTGAATTCGGCCCTGTTTTTTTTCCTATTCGGTCCATCAGCCACAATTTTTGGAAGGATTTCTGCTTGCCTTAATTTTCTTTGCAGCAGGAAGGAAATGGTGTGTTCTGTTTTGTTTTGGTTTAACTCTTTCCTGATCTTATTTTTTGGTTTTCTCACCGGAAATCGATTCCGTGTTCTGGGCTGCTAAAACAATTTCGCCGGAAATTTTTTTTTATGGTTGTGTGCTGAATCAAATTTTAATTGGTGTTTTGGTTTAAATTATTTGCTGGGCTATTTTATTTTGATTTGCAGGGGAAGTCTTCGCCGAAAAAATGCGCAAACCGGACTTGGAGTCTAGGCATGTTGTTATTATGTCGCAATGGCCACTGGGATCGGATCGATCTTCAGCTCCTCACGATCTTTCGCATCGAGAGGTCACGGGCGAAGAACCAGCATTGGCCTCCGCTGCTCATTCTTCGATTGTGGACGCCGGCGAAGGGTTTGAGGAAGGAGGAGGGTTGGCGGCGGTGATGGAGGGAAGGAGTCAGAGGAGGGAAAGGAAAGAGATGGCTACTAGGGTTTTAGGTTTTCTAAAATTGCACTATTAGCCCCTTTACTCCATAGCTCCTTTACCCTTTATTAATTTGAGGCAATAAAAAGACAAATATATCCCTATTAAAAATGGATGGTTATTGTTTTAACACCCCATTCTAAAGGGGTGATATTTTTTGAAAAGAAAAATAAAGTATGATGATCTTAAAAATAGTTTTCGAAATATGAACTTATGACATCATTGCTTACTTATTACAGCACTATAATCTATTGCAGACATAGTCAAGCACTACTTTAAATCTTCATCATCTTTCTATCTTGTCTGCCTTTCCATCTCTTTCATATTACCTTGTCTTTGCCTTTATTCTTGGCTCTTTCTTCATTGAGTCCGTCTATCAACTCCTTCAATTGTTCATTCATGAATTCTTCATCAAACTCATCAATATCATTGGGATCTTGTGATTCTCCTGCTAGAACATTGTCTTCAGAAGAAGCTTCTATTGAAATATCAGATTTAGCATCAATTGATTCATTTTTCTTAAGATGCTTCTTTAATTCATCCATATAAGCTCGAATTAGATCCTGTTGGGAGATATGACCCTTCTGCAATTTGATCTTCATAGAAATATGTTGAAAATGATTAATTTCCTTCTGAATATGAGTCTTCACTTCATGACCATATAATTCATTAGTTGTGGGATTAATTTTTTGCATTTTGTCCCAAAATTTCGCATAAGTTATTTTCATGATACATGATAATCTTTCTTCAGTATAACTGATTTCAGGAACCCATCTCCAAATCCAATGAATGGAGAATTCTATATAAAACCACATATTTGCAATTTCCTCACTGCATATATTAGATGCCACTAATTCAGATATTTCGAGTGAAACTTTAACCCAATCTCTATATAAAGAGAGAAAACTTTCAGGAAGAATTGATTTGGATGGACCATATTGGTACCACCATTTTATAAACCAATTTGGTATGGGATCATTATAAATGTTGCTACATATTTTTATAAACCACGAATGTTTCTTATTATTATTTTCATATAAGAAAACTTGATTATGGGCTTCGATATAATCCCAAAAATTATACTTATATGTAACTTTTGTTTCAAGAATTATAAATTCCTTATCTTTCATAGTGGATAAACCTCATTCTTCTGCAGATATAAGCCTTTTTATAATAATTTTACTAAAATTATAAATTTTACTACCCTGATAAGGGAAAAAATGTTTTATTTCACAAGTACCTAAAACCTTTAGAATAGTTTCATAGTACATTCTTGGCTTATAAGCTCCATGGGCATGTATATAATTGCCACTATTAGAAGATCTTGTATCCAGATATCTATTTATTATTATCCATGGGTCTTTTCCCCACTAAAGATCATTTTCTTCTATAAGAAATAAAAGTTCTTTTTTATTATGAACTTGATAATTTGTAATATTATCTTCTGATATAATTGAGTCCACATATGATGTGGTTCTCGCAGAAGAAGAAGATTCTTCTTTTTCTTGTTCAAGAAATTTTTGGAATTTATTATATAATATTGGATTATTAGAAAGATCGGCAATATTATCCGAATATAATGTTTTATTACCCATTTGAGAGAGAATATTTCTCCCTCTTCCTCTTCCATAAAAACCATAAGCATGAGAGGTATAACCACTGCCTCCTCTTCCTCTATAAGAGTCTCTTGGTATCATCCTGTATAAATTCACGAGATAAAAAATCAGGAAGACTATTATCTTTTCATTTTTTATAGATAATATCAAAATCAAAAGGGGCTAAATTAGCCTGCCATTTAGCATACATTTGCTTAGATACATCATGTTTAAAATCTTCATTAAACATATATCTTGCCGCTTGGCAGTCTGTCCTTATAATAAATTTCTGATTGCATAAATCATCTTGAAATTTCAAAACACATTTGACTATGGCAAGTATTTCTTTTGCCACAGTAGCATAATTTTTCTGACTTTGAGTCCATTCCCTAAATGATATCTGACTAATTTTTCTGTTTTATCATCAGGACAAATCTGTTTTAATATACCTCCATATCCTATATCAGAGGCATCTATTTCTACTATTTTAACCCATTGAGGATTTGCTAATATTAAACATGGCAATGATTTAACTTTTTCTTTTATTTTTTGAACAGTTCTATTATGTTCCTCTGTCCAAGGCTTAGGTTTATCTTTTAAACGATCATATAAAATAGCAGTATCATGTGCTAAATTTTTATAATATGGAAGAATATAATTAATACTTCCTAAAAACCTTTGTAATTGTGTTTTATCCTTAATTTCATCAGGAAATTTAGATGGGAAATCTATGCTTCTATCTATAGGAATAATTTTTCCTTTTTCAATATTATGTCCTAAAAATCTTATATTAGTTTGAAATATCATCATTTTAGATTGTGATATAACAAAACCATTATTTTTTATAATTTTTTTAAACATATCTAAATGATTAAAATGTAATTGTATGTCTTTTGAGAATACCAAAATGTCATCTATATAAACAATTATAAAATTGCTATAAGGAATAAAAATATCATTCATAATCTTCTGAAATTCAGAAGGTGTATTCTTTAATCCAAAATGCATAACCTTCCATTCATAGTGTCCTATTGGAACATTAAAAGCTATTTTATATTGATCTGATTCTTTTATTTGAATCTGCCAATATCCTGACTTTAAATCAAATTTAGAAAATATTAATGCATCATATAATCTATCTAATAAATCCTTTTTATTAGGAATATGGTGTCTTATCCATTTTAAAACTTCATTAAGGGGCTTGTAATTTATAACCAATCTAGGTCTGTCTCTTTCTATTTCACTATGTTTATTAATATAAAATCCTGTACACGACCAAGGCGATTCAGAATTCCTTATTAATCATTTTTCTAATAACATGCTGATTTCTTTCTTACATAGTTCTAAATATTCAGCATTCATTTGACATGGTCTTGTTTTTGTTTTTATCATGGTTTTTTCATCAAAATCTTCCTCATAAGGGAGACTAATGATATGTTTTTTTCCTTTCCCAAAAAGCATTTGGGTGTTCATTACAAATTTCTAAAGAAAGATTATTATATAATTTTTTTTATTTTCTCTTGTAATTTTAAATTATTTTTTAAATTATCTTCTATAGAGAAAAAATTTATTTCAAATTTTAAAAAGTTTATTTGATTCTGTTTTCTATAAATTAAATCTTTTAATTCATTTATAAATCTTGTATTTGGTTCAGTTATTAACTGAAAACTTACTTCTTTCCTATCATATGTACCTATAATTTTATCTGTATCAATATGCTTTATCGGAAATATCTTCTTTATAAAAGAAGTTCCCAGTATTATCTGACTAGTAATATTTTTAGCTATTAAAAAACTTTCAGGTATACAGACTTTATTATTACAAATATATCCTTTAGATAATTTATAATTAATATCTACAGCTTTACCTCCTGCATGTCTAACAATATGAGTTGTTTTTTCAAAATACTTAGTAGGAATTAATCCCTCTTGTATAACACTAACATCAGCTCCACTATCAATAAGAGCAACTAATTCTATTTTATAAGAATGATCTATCAATAGGTTTATAGTGATATGAAATTTGAAGGAAGATATTAAATCTAAGGATCCTAGGAAATTTTCATTTCCTATGTCTTCTATCAACATATCATAATTTTCTTTAATATGATCTTTCTTTTCTAAATAAGAAACTCTTTCATCTAAATTTTCATTGATTTTCTTTAAGATCTTTATTTCATTTTTAAGATTATAAATTTCTTTTCCCAAGTCATCTGTAGTAGTAGGGAATTTTTCTATATGACTTTTTCTATTTTCATATACTTTAGCCATTGTATATGGACTTTGATTTTCTTAAATGTTTTCTATTCTATTATTATTTTGACTAGATTCTGGAATATTATCCATCTGTTCTATTATTCTAGATCTTAATTCTTGATCTTTTATAGATTTTAGAAATTCTAAAATAGTATTATTATTTAATACATTGACTTCTAAATCCAAGTCTTGAAATTGTAATAGAATTTTATAATATTATTCATCTTCAGTATCTTTTTGTTCTATTATATTACAATTACATTCATTTTCACTTTTAGAACTATTAGTTTCTTCATTTTCAGATATATCCGACTCAGATTCTGAATTCACTATATGTAATAATTCTTCTTTGATTTTTTCATCAATTTCTAAACTATTAATTTTCTTTTTCATTTTACATTTATTAGCAAAATGTCCTTTTTGTTTACACTTATAACATGTAATATTATTCATATCTTTCTTTTTATATCTTTCTATTTTTCTGAATTCTTTTTTATTTTTCTTTTCTTGAGAATATTTTCTTTTCTTATATTTAGGATATGTTTTATGATTCTTTTCCTGTTTTATTATTTTATCTTTGGATGGTATATTCATCCCAAACTGACTACAAAATTGTCCTAATTGACGTCTTTCATTTAGTCTTTGAGTTTTAATTTGCTAATTTAATTTTATTTCATTGCATAAAGCTAAACCTTCTTGTATGCAAATTCTTATTAATTTTCCATAAGTATAAATTTCATAAGGAATATTCATTCTATCATTTCTTAAAACTTTTCTTATTCTTTCAGCAAATAAATATGGTAGTCCATCTATAAATTTAGACTTCCAATGATTACTATTACTATCATTTAATTCCATAACTCTATTAAGAAATGCATCTTTATACCACCTAAAATTTGAAAATGTTTTACATCTCAGATTTTGTAATAAGGTACGAATATTTTCAGCATTATCAGAAATCCTACTCGTAAAATGTTCTAGGATAGTAACTATTATTGTATAAACAACATTTTCAGTCGGTTGCGATTGTGATTCTTCTATTTTTACTGTTTTAAATATTTCTTCTTTGTTCTGGGGAGTTAAATAATTATCCCACCAACCTTTAAGTTGGCCTGTAAATCCAGAAACTATCATTTTGGCTATACCAACATCAGTATTTCCATTAGTTTTACATATGCTACTATACATAAGCATTCTATGAGCTACATTATAAATCTGTTTTTCAGAATATCCATCAATATTCCATTCATATATACATTTTCCATTATAACTGTTATTTACTATATATTCTTGTTCCTCATGTAAAATATCAATAGGAGAGGGTCTATTATAGTAACATAATCTTTGTGTTAGCTCATCAGCAAACTTTCCTATTTTATTAATTTCATCATTATTTAATGTTTCTTGGAAATTCTTTTCCAATTCTTCTTCTAATGTATTAAATTTTAAACCTTGAAATTTCTTATCAAGTAACTTTTCTAATTCTATTAAAGATTTTAATTTGAAATCTTTTATTTCAGGGGGTGACTGAAGTGTTGGAGTAGCTATAACTTGCTCCGAAGAAGATGGCTTATCAGAATCATTCTTTTGAAGTATATTAATGATGTTATCTATTCTTTGATGTAAGGATATAATTTGTTCTCCTAAAACATTTAAATAAATGTTTGTATAATTATTTTATTCTATAATTTTATTCATTTGTTTGATTGCGATTACTAATGTATCATTATCAAACAACTTAGCAAAAGCAGAAAAGTTTAATATATTATTCTCTTTTTCTATATAGAAAGGCTGTTGAGGAGGAAATACTTCCTTTAAAGTATTACCATTCAGAAGTTTATAATCTCTTTCTAAAACACAAATACATGGTTCAATATAATTAGAAATAAACCATGGCACAAAAGGAAATAAAATATTATGCTGAGATAAAAATGTATAAAATTGATCAGAAATATTTTTCTGTTCATTTAAAGAGAAATTATTAAAAAACCATGTTCTAAATGGTTTCTATCTTTCCCTATTAAATTATTCTTTAACCTGATTTCTGGCTAAAGATCCAGGACAGAAATCTATCTTATTCATATTGGAAAAGCCATTTTAGACGCAGTTATGTCTTCGTCTTCTTTTGTATTATAAATACCTTTAACTATATTATTTTTATTTTTTATCAATCTATCAACATATGTACTATCATTATCTTCACTAACTTGTGAAGTAGATACCCTATATGGTTGAGAAACTGAATGTCTAGGTATAACTGAAATAGTATCCTTATCATCTAAAGGTGATATAAAATGAGAAGAGTATGATCTTGACAATTTAGATCTATTATCTAATAAAAATGGATTATTTTGCATTCTTATATTAATTTTCCCTTCAGGAGTTTGTTCTATATAGTCTATTTTAGTATTAAGCTGTGGCTGTTTATTACTAACCTTTTCTATCACCCATTGTTCTGGAATAGGTATTTCATCCCACTTAATGGTTCTTCTTTTAATAATCTTAGATTTATTAGTGTGTATTAATATTGTTTCATTTATATTTTTATCTATTAATTTACAATTAGGATTTAAAATTTTTAATGGTTTATAATAAATTCTATAATATACACATATTAATTCAGAACCATGCATATAATTATATCCATGAGTTTTAACATTTAATGTTAAAGCATCTAATATATTATCATCACTCAATGATAAAGATGAATTTGGATAAACATTAAAATATACAGGGCCATGAGCTAAACTCGATTGTATTATTCCCATTAAAGATTGTTTCTAGTTTAAATTTCCAGCATCTCTTAAACATGCTATAAAACTTTCTGGTAAACCTTCTAAGGTTAATGGTTAAAAGGCAATTTACACTAAACTTATATGTATAAATCTATATAAATCAGTATATCTATTAATATCATCATATTGTATTAACTTTCTCTCAACTTCTTTATTATCCAAAGAAACTGATTCTTCGGTTGTCTTTATAATCTGTTTAAAACCTAATCTTTCAAAGGTGCTAGTTTTGAATACAAAAAAGCTATGGCTTGTATCAAAAACTAATATCCACAGTTGACATATTATTTTGTTTCGATATAAATTTGTTCCTTTATATCATAGAACTAGATAACGGGGTGTGGAAAGACAAAGTAGATACCGTTATTGGTTAAAGTATTGATATATTAAAAGTATGCTTGTAACCGAGATAGTCTGAACATATTATCGGTATAGGTTATCATGTGGTTTGGAAATTAGTTTATCTAAACTAGTTTAAATCACACGGATATGCCCAGGGCATATTGAGCATGACCAGTTTGGATAGAATTGACTTATACTGATCGGCGTAGTTAATTCGATCCTAGTATTCAATCTCTCAATCCCGAGATTGGGACGGGCGTGAGAGTTGGATATCGTATGCTTTGATTTGCCAAAGAGTGCGGTCAATTGAGGCCTATACCTCGGTAGGTTGGGTATGCGGTGTTTAGCTTCTTACGTGCTGTTGCTAGTCGGAGGAATCCACGTACCGGTTCGCCGGGTTGATGGTGCTCCTGAGATAAGCTCGTAAGGTCTATTATACTAAACCCGGCCGGTGGACTTTACGTCTGGTATAATAAAAGGACGAGTGGTATTACTCTCAGATACTAAGAAGTCGGTGAATTAATTTGTCAGTAAATTGATAAACCGACGAGCGCTAGATCTTTAATGTGGGGAGATTGAAGCAAATATAATGGCACGATATAAAGTCATTTTTGAGCGGTAGTTCCATAATTGGTCCGTTAGTGGTACGACTAATTATGTATTTGACTAATCGACAAGGTGAATTAATTAATCCTAAAGGTTTAATTAATATTTAATCGACAAAGTGAATTAAGAATATTAATTCTATTTGAATTAATTAATTCTAAGGGTTCGATTAAATTAAATTAAATTGACAAAGTGGATTAAAGAATTAATTCGAATGTGTCGATTAGAGTTGATTAGTCGGAAAAGACTAAGCGGTCAACGAAAGTCAAATTAAAAGGCCCAACTCAAGAGCCCATTAGCTCTCCTTAGAAGCTCCTTATAAATATTACTTGTTAGGCAATTAAAGACATGAGAAACTTGATAGCCAAGAAAGGGCTAGTGAGAGAAAGTCTAGTCTAGAGTGAGAACTTTGTCTTCCTCCTCAAGTTTTCGCTCGAAGTCGACTAGGATAGCTTTCTTCTTCGAAAAGAAACTCAGCCCACTCGATTTTAGAGCAGCCCGATTATTTCTTTGGTGAAGCCGCCGGATTTCTGCAGTTTTTTCCAGCGCAGTCGTGCGCTTATTCCACCGGCGAATTGCTGCAACTTCGGGGTGCTGATCCGGTGGTTGCTTCACGTCGATCTCTTCTTCGGTCGGTGATCCGTGAGGCCCACTGTATAGATCGTGGCTGGGGTTGGTAGTTCATATAGCCGGCAGTCCGATTAAGAAAGAAGAAAACCAGCGGCTGGGTTTTTGGTTGCTCCGGGCAAGAACTGTTTCGATAGTTCTTGAGATTTTCGAAGCAAGTTTCTTGGGATTTCTTCGTATTGCCTTGGGCTACTCCGTAGATACTAGCCCACACTAGTTCAGAGTTAGATCAGAGTTATTCTTCGAATTTCTTGTGGTTATCGCTAGGAAAGATTGGTTTTTCTTATTGCAAGGGACTTCGCTACAAAAGGTATAATCTTTGAATATTCCGCTTTAATTATAGATTGCATCTTTTGTGTCGATTTAATAAATTAAATAAGTATAAGCCAAGATCCGTTCGTGGGTAAATGAATTTGAGCCTGAGCTTGGTCGAAAGCTTCCGATTATGGAATGCATTGCACGAAAGTGAGGTTTTCGATTTAGCCCGGGCTTGTTCTGTTTTCCTTCAAAAGGTTCCTAACTGATATACAGTTTTAACTTCAATCTTTGAAATTGTCCACCTATTAAGACCTTCTAAATTATCAGGGATATCAATTCCTGTTTAAGACTATTTTTAATAGACTGCTTTCCTTTTCCTATATTCATTAGAAAAGAAAATTAACTGGTTAGAATAAAAGTAAGTAAATTCATAAATCCAGGCTCTGATACAAAATTATAGTATGGTGACCAATTAGAAACTGACTATAGTATGGTGACCAATTTTGAAATTTACTCTTATTTCTTTTACTATTTTACTATTTTTCACTATTTTCTCAAATACACTACCAAATTTATTTATTTGATAAAAAATATGGGTGAAAAATAATAATTTTTTACTCTAATATTTATACATATCTATCTAATCATTATTATTATTTGAGTATTTATTTTATCATCTTTCTCACTTCTAAGGGAGAAATCTAAAGTTAATTTCTTCAAACTATTTACTTTCTTTATGTCTTACTTATTTTTGTTCCCATTTTTTTTTTACTTATACTCAATTATTTTACTCTAATCACTAACCAATAAAAAATTAACATGTGATATAAAATAAGTGAAAATTTTTAACAAATATTTATAATAATTATTATGAATTAATTTTTATATTATCTATTTGAATTAAAATATCATTAACATTATCTCCATTATATAACAAATTCTATAATAATAATACTGATAATAAATTATTAATATAATCATTTACTAAAAGGTTAAATACAAATCATTTATAAAAATAATGACACTTATTTAACATTTATATAGAATATTATATATTCAAATAAATAAAAATAATATTTAAATTGTTATTAGTGTTATAAATAGTTAGGTCGCTATTATGAATGCACGTGCGATTCACGTGCCCACGATCTATTAATTCAATACATGAAAGGTAAGTGGAGTGCATAACCCTCTTGTATGTTTGACAATATTGGATAAGTATTTGCATTTTTAAATAAATTAAAGTTAAAATTTATGTTATAAATAATTAAAATCAAAATATAATATATTATTTACTTTAATTATTTAGTTTTAATATTAAATTATTTTAGACAATAAAAAATAATTAATTATCAAATTAATTGGCTTAGTGGCCAAGTGGCGGATAAATCTTCTAGTCTAATTCTAAATGGTCCAATTCCACATTTTGAATTCTTTCCTGACTGAAAATTGCAATTCTAATGCCACACCAATAGGATAAACGCCGTTTAAATCCGGATATATCATAATTTCAATTCTAATCTTCCTCCTCAATGACGCTCACTCTCTCTCCCCCGTTGCTCTCTCCGGTTTGCATTTCTCCATTCCTCACCCCCATGTCCTCTCACTTGCGATCCTCTGTTGCGGAATCCCTGTTCCAGTGTAAATAAAACATCAGCGTTTTACTCGTTTTTATCCACAACATATATTGGCTTACTAATCCATCGGCTCGGCTCATTTAATTTCTTTTACTTTTTACCTCTCTCTTCTTAAATCTTCAGTTATTCTTCTTTTTCTCTCCCTTGGTCTTCCAAACCCGCTTCCCGCTTCTGTGGTTGGCGTGAAAGGGTACGGAAATAAAATTAGGTAAGGAAATAAAAAATCTAATTACAGGAAACCAAATTGAGATTTCAAAAAAAAAAAAAAATTATACGGTAGTGTTTGAGCTTTGTAATTGTGGTGTAGGATTGGAGGCGAATGGTGTTGCCGAGTATTAGAGCTCCAGCGGTCCAGAGGACTACTACTCTCACAGTTTGTGTTTATTCTCCTTCTTTTTTCTTTTTTGTATTTGGAGTGATTATGTGCTTCAAATCTCTTGTGTTTAGTTTTGAATGTATTCCCTTTGTCATACTTGAATTGTTTGATACGGGAATATATGGGAAAGGGGTTTTTTCTTACAATTTTAGTATATGTTTTGGGATTTTACCTTTTTCGGAAGAGATTCCAATGTTCTAGGAACTGTCCTTTTTCTTATGTTGCATTATTTCTTTAGCAGTACAAGCAGTAGAGGAAAAGATATTGTTTCATCGAGGTACCTCCTGCCATTTAACATTAATGGTATTATATCCATTCAAGAGTTTTACAAACAGTTATTGTTTTTTCCTGAAAGCTTATGGATGCACTTTATGAGTTAAAAAGCATCTGAAAACATATATGTTGCATTTATGTGCTCTGTTGATCATTTCAGATACTTTTTTTAGGGTTAAGAAACTTTCATGCTGTTGCTAACATGTATTCCCAAAATATGTCAGTTCATGTTATATCAAAGTTATGTTCAGTGGTCGAAAATTTATCATCCCATTCAACTTCTCTAGGAAATGTATTTGCATAGCAAACTTTAATTGGTGCTAAAAATGATTTCAGAGCAATGGAAAATGCTTGGCAGATTTGTGTGGGCCATTGCATTGTGACCTTAATCTAATATCAAAAAATTGTTCTCTTCGAAAGATTATCTTCCTACGATCTCGAATTATCTTAATCCCAAGGATATGTCCCGCTTCTCCTAAGTCCTTCTTATTAAATTACTTGGACAGCCATACCTTTACGTCTAATAACACTTTCTTATTGTTGTCAATCAGTAAAATGTCATCTACGTAAAATAAAGAAACACCACCGCTTTTCCATCACGTCTGCAGTACACACATTGTTCATCCGGGCACTGAGTAAATCCGTAGGACTGGATAACCTAATCAAACCGGATGTTCTAAGATTTGGATGTCTGCTTAAGTCCGTAAATGGACCTCTTAAGCCTACAAACCTTATGCTCTTGGCCTTTTTCAATGAATCCCTCTGGTTGCTACATGAAGATGGTTTCCTCAAGACTTCCATTAAGGAAAGCTGTCTTGACATCCATCTGTCATATCTCATAATCTAAATGAGTAGCTATTGCCAAGAGAATCCGGATTGACTTAAGTATGGCTACCAGAGAGAAGGTTTCCTCATAATCGATTCCCTCTTTCTGAGTATACCCCATCGTTATAAGCCTAGCTTTAAAGGTTTAAACCTTTCCGTCAGTTCCTCTCATGCGTTTGTAGACCCACTTATATCCAATGGGTTTAAAACCATCAGGCAGGTCCACAAGCTCTCAGACTTGATTGTGGTTCATCGACCCTATCTCGGATATCATTGCTTTTCCCCAAGATTCTGCATCTTTATCTCGGAGAGCCTCGTTGTAGTTAACTAGGTCAGGCTTAGGCGCGCCTAAGACTAGGTCTGAGGCCTCTTCCACGCCAATGAACCTGTCGGGCTGTCTTACAACCTTCCCACTATGACGAGGCACCACCTGTGTAGGCACATCATTTGTGATATCTTGTATAGTGTGTGGTGTATCTACGTGCACTGGTGCATCAGGATTATCAAATTGTTTTCTAAGCTCTTCTAGTACTATCTTGCTCTTGGGCTTATGATCTAGAATATAGTCTTCCTCTAAAAATCTGACGTTAGTGCTAACTATCACCTTCTGATCTTTACCTTTCGTTCCCCTAGGATATCCTACAAACAACATTATTTCTATTCTTGCATCTAACTTAGCCGCATCCACCTTAAGCACATGTGCTGGGCAACCTCAAATTCTAAGATGTCTTAGACTGGGCTTACGCCCGTTCCACAACTCTACTGGGGTTGAAGTCACGGTTGTAGATGTTACAAGATTTAGGATGTACATTGTTGTTTCCAAGGCATATCCCCATAATGAACTCGACAAATCACTATAGCTCATCATTGACCTAACCATTTCTATGAGAGTTCGGTTCCTTCTTTCTGCTACACCATTCTGCTGTAGTGTGCCAGGTGCAGACAATTGAGACTGAATTCCGACCTCACTAAGGTATTCTCGAAATTCGTGAGACAGATACTCACCACCACGATCTGATCGCAGTGTCTTGATACGTTTACCATGATGCTTCTCCACATCTGTCCGATACTCTTTGAATTTACTAAAGCATTCAGACTTGTGGTGTATTAGGTAAATGTATCCGTATCTTGAGTAATCATTCGTGAACGTCACAAAATACTCAAACCCACCTCGTGCTTGGACCAACATTGGTCCACATAAGTCAGAATAAATCAACTCTAGCACTTCTTTAGATCTAAAACCTTTTGCCTTAAAAGGTATCTTGGTCATCGTACCTTCCAAGCAAGATTTGCATGTTGAATAACTATCAATCTCTAATAAACTTAAAGTTCCATCATTGACCAATCTTTGAATCCTACTAAGGTTTATATGACCTAGCCTGAGATGCCAAAGATAGGTTTGATTCGTTTTAGAAGGTTCTTTCCTCTAATTAGTGTTAGATGATGTGCCATTTATCTCTATGTTTTGCACAATAGGGGAATTTGATTTAATTATAAAAAAATTGTTAGTTAATGAACCAGAACAAATAAGTTTCCCATCTTTTCTAATAACAACAGAATCATCAGAAAAAATAAACTTATAACCATTCTTTAAGAGTCTAGAAACTAAAACAAGGTTCTTTCTAAAACTCGGTACATAAAGATAATTAACTAAATCTAGCCTAGAATTTTCAAAAATTAGGCTACCTACACCCACTGCTTCTACTGACACTCTTGTAGTGTTGCTCAAGTAGATATCCAGCTTGCATTCTCTAAGCTTCCGGGTTATTTGGAACCCTTTCAAAGAATTACAAACATGGTCAGTGGTGCCTGAATCCACACACCAAGTATCTGTGGGAATCGCCTCTAAACATGTCTCAGTAATTAAGGCATAAACTCTCGTACTTTTAAGCTTTGGACAATCTGATTTCCAATGTTCCATCTGATTGCACTTGAAGCACTTTTCTTTCGACTTCTTCTTCGCAATGTCTGGCTTAGGCGTAATTTGCGCCTTTTGAGCTATTCCCTCGAGCTTTCTCTTCTTCTTTCCAGCCTCAGGATTAGAAGAAGATTTTGAAGCTTTGATTGTGACTAAAACTCGCTTCTTTTCTTGAAAAAGACTTTTAGCCACCACCAACTCTGCTAAGAGCTCGGATGAAGTACACAACAATTGATTCATGTTGTAGTTCAACCGAAACTGCTCATAGCTTTGAGGCAAGTTCTGGAGGACAATATCAATTTTGCCTCCCTTACCTCAACCTCATTGATGTTACTAATCATGTCAATGACATGATCTCTCACAGGAGTGCTCTCAGCCATCAGGATAATGTCCAAATTACAACTCCAATCGATATAGTTTGGACCAGTTAATTTGATGTCTTTCAATATTGTAGCTAAAAGATTGAATGCCATATCGAATACTGTAAATTAAATAAATAGACAATGTTTTAGTGTTTAGTCCTAGAATTTTGAAAATAATAAGAAATTCTAATAATTATTGACTTCCCTCAAAACAATAATTTAAACCACCAACATCTCATTCACCGGGATTCTCGCAAGCCACGATAGTGTGGACGTTTACGCTAACCCACATTTGTTTGAGAAGAACCAAGTTCATTAACTACACTATCTGACCAAACGATTTATTGATCAATGTAGATAATAGTCGGTGCTTTCAGCCGTACAAATAAGCAGCGTAACCTCGATGGGAGGAATACTACAAATCATACACTAAGTGTGTGCCATTACGTGACTTCTGAGCTTGTACCTCAGGATAGTGCGCCTCAGATGGAGAGGGTATCGCATTTCTCCTAGAAGAAATCCTAAGAAACCCACTTCGAAAAAACTCAAACCGCCCAAAAACATATTAGCCCGGAGGCTTTTGCGCAAATCAGGAACCACCGCAGGAAATTGAAGGGACTTCGCCAGGAAAAAGTTCTGACTGGTCGGAGATCTAGACACTAGCTCAAAGCTTTCACCAAGCTAGCAGTTCATCACACCGGCGGCAACTAAATCGCGGCAGTGCTGCCCACCAGAAATTGCTAAATCGGGGCGGCGATTCAACTTCTGGGTAGGAAAAATAAACCGGTGGTGACGGCTCCCAATGATTAAAATCGAGGGACAAAAATTGGCTAAGTTTAATCGAAGAAGAAAGTTATCCTAGCTGACTTCGAGGAGAAGATTCGAAGAAGAAGAATTTCTCACTCTAAGCTAGACTTTCTCTCACTAGGCTAGTAGCCACCAAGGTTTCTAATAATCTTCATTAATGCCTAACAAGGGGTATTTATAAGGAGCTTATAAGGAGACCTGATGGACATTTGAGTTGGGCCTTTTAGTTTGACTTTCGTTGACCCCTTAGTCTTTCCTAGACTAGTCAACTCCAATCGATTCTTTTGAATTAAATCTTTAACCCACTTCGTTAATTTAATTTAATCGAACCCTTAGGATTAATTAATTCATATAGAATTAATTTTTTTAATCCACTTTGTCAATTAAATATTAATTAAACTTTAGGATTAATTAATTCACTTTATCGATTAGTCAAACACATAATTAGTCGTACCACTAACGGACCAATTATGGAACTACCGCTTAAAAATGACTTTACATCGTGCCACTATATTTTCTTCTATCTCCTCACATCAAAGATCTAGTGATTGTCGTTTTATCAATTTACTGACAAACTAATTTACCGACTTCTTGGTATCCGAGATTAGTACAACTCGACCTTCTTATTATACCTGACATAAAGTCCACCGGCAGGGTTTAGTATAATAAACCTTACGAACTCATCTCGGGAGCACCATCAACCCAGCGAACTGGTACGTGGATTCCTCCAACTAGCAATGGCACGTAAGAAGCTAAACACCACATACCCAACCCACCGAGGTATAGGCCTCAATTGACCACACACTTTGGCAAATCAAAGCATACGATATCCAACTCTCACGCCAGTCCCAATCTCGGGATTGAGAGACTGAATACTAGGACCGAATTGACTACGCCGATTAGTATAAGTCAATTCTATCCAAACTGGTCGTGGTCAATATGCCCCGGGCATATCCGTGTGATTTAATTAGTCTAGATAAACTAATTTCTAAATCACACGATAACCTACACCGATAGTGTGTTCAGACTATCTCAGTTACGAGCATACTTTTTATATATCAATATTTTAACCAATAACGGTATCTACTGTGTTTTTCCACACCCCGTTATCTAGTTCTATGATATAATAGAACAATTTAATATTGAAGCATATATCAATACTTTAACCAATAACGGTATCTACTGTGTTTTTCCACACCCCGTTATCTAGTTCTATGATATAATGGAATAATTTAATATTGAAACAAAATGATATGTCATCTGTGGATATTAGTTTTTTTATACAAGCCATATCTTTTCTGTATTCAAAACTAACAGCTTGTTATGCCTTTTGGTTTAACTAATGCCCCTAGTACATTTATGAGGCTAATGAATAATGTTTTGAGACGTTTCATTGGAAAGTTTGTAGTTGTCTATTTTGATGATATCTTGATCTATAGTAAGAACATAGGAGAACATGTTGAACATCTTAAGCTTGTTCTTACTACTTTGCGTAAAGAAAAATTGTTTGCAAATTTGAAAAAGTGTACTTTTTGTGTTGAAGAAGTTGTTTTTCTTGGCTATGTTGTGAGTTCTAATGGTTTGAGAGTTGATGAAGCAAAGGTGGCAGCAATTCTTGATTGGCCAATTCCCACAAATGTGACTGATGTGAGATCTTTCCATGGACTTACAAGTTTTTATAGGAGATTTGTCAAAGATTTCTCAACAAAAACAGCTCCACTAAATGAGTTGGTAAAGAAAAATGTTAAGTTTGAGTGGGGAGATTCTCAACAAAAAGCATTTTTTTATCAATTGAAGCATGATTTGACTAATGTTCATGTTTTAGCTTTGCCTAATTTTTCTAACACTTTTGAGGTTGAATGTGATGCTTCAGGAATTGGAATAGGTGCTATGTTGCTTCAAGGAGACCGCCCCATTGCCTACTTTAGTGAGAAGCTGAATGGAGCAACATTGAACTACCCAACATATGACAAAGAGCTCTATGCAGTGGTGAGAATTTTTGAGTTATTTCTGGAAAACTCTTTGGGGAAAATTGGGAACAAAACTTTTGTTTTCAACCACAAGTCACCCACAAACAGATGGCCAAACGGAAGTAACAAATAGGACTTTGGGTGTTTTGTTAAGGGCCATAATTAAAAAGAATTTGAAAAGTTGGGAGGAGTGTTTGCCAATTGCTGAATTTGCATACAATTGCACACTACACACTTCTACTAATTTTTCTCCTTTTCAGTTGGTTTATGGCTTTAATCCTCTAACTCCTTTAGACTTATCTCCTTTACCTTTACAAGATCAAGTGAGTTTGGATGGTAAGAAGAAAGCTAAAACCGTGAAGAAATTGCATGAGCAAGCTCGTGCAAACATTGAGAAGAAAAATGAGCAATATGCAAAAAATGCAAATAAAGGTCGTAAGAAAATTGTGTTTGAACCCGGTGATTTGGTTTGGGTACACATGAGGAATGAGAGGTTTCCATCCTCAAGGAGAACTAAGTTACACCCCCGTGGTGATGGGTCATTTCAAGTTTTGGCACGAGTCAATGATAATGCTTGCAAGCTTGATCTTCCCGGAGACTATGGTGTAAGTGCTATTTTTAATATTTCTGACTTATCTCCTTTTGATTTTAATGTAGATCCAATAGATTCGAGGACGAATCCTTTTCAAGGAAGAGGGGATGATAAGTTCCAAGGAAGTAATGCTAAAGATATCAAAGATGATGATGGCAAAGGCATGACTGAACCACCATCAACTCCAAATAATTCTGCACATATCATTCCACCAAATCCACTTGAAGGGATGACGGGCCCAATGACTCGTTTGAGAAAGAAAATGATGCAAGAAGCCTTGAACATTTTGATTCTTGAAGTCTATTCAAAAGCGGATCGAAAGGCTACCTCAATTCATGCCAAATATTACAACATTTTGCAAGGCTTGGATATTGATCCAAATGGTGTGGGGAGTACTTTTTTTAGGAAGATTCCAGAATAGAACTTTTCCTCCGACATGCCCATGTTGCCTAAGAAAGGTTGGGCAGAATAGAACTTTTCCTCCAACATGCCCATGTCGCTGTTGGTGAATGTGCCCTAATGAGGGCTATTTATGTAAATATACTTTGAGGGTATTTATGTAAATAAGACATTTATCGCTTGATTGATTGTTTATCAAATGAGTTAATTTCATGATAGTAATATCCTTGTGCATATTTAAATTCATGAAATCGATCCGCCAAAAGAAACACTTCACAGACTAATTAGATCATGAGTGATTCTTTTGAGTAGTACTGGTACTAGGATCCTAAGACCAGAAATCACTACATGGTCTTAGGTGAATTGTGGTGTGCTTTGACATACGCCTAACGGGGCCGTAACAGGTTGCCAAGTACGGGTATGATTGGGTACAGTATGATTCATGCTAAGATATGTAGGTGAAGTGATGGGACTACAAATCTCTCTTAAGTGAGAGATGATATCTTGGCCACTTGATAGTGAACAGAAAGTGCATGGCCATGCCCAAAGAATGATAGGATATCATTTGCTTGAAGGATTCAGTGTCACTAAGAGATCAAGTAAACGCTTAGCTATATAAGGATGATGGCTCCATGCCTTATGCTAAGCTGGATATCGATATAGAGGATCGTACGCAGTTTGCTCGGAAAGGTTGTGTTGAATCACCATTCGACCCTCCATTCTGAATTGGGTAGTCATTATGTCTTGCTAGAGACCACTAATGACTTATGGATTAATCAATGAGATTGAGTTATCCATTGCCAATTTGGAATGGGCCTACAGGATCGCACATAAGAAAGTTCGATGATGCAGAGTAAGGATTCATGCCTACAATAAGTATAATTGTTATACTTAAATAAATAAGATTTAATTAAATAGTTTAATTAAATATTATTGAAAAGTTCTGTGGTATTAATTAATAGTCAATTAATTACCTGGGAACAATTGGGATGGGCTGATAAATCAAGAGACTTAATTGCAATTGAAGTTCTTGACCCATCAGCCTGATCCATGGGTCATGGGTTGATCCATGGGCTTGGTGTATAACCCAAATCATTAAAGTGTTATTTAATGCTGATTTGGAATCAATAAATATTATTTAAATACTGATTTGGAATCAGTAAAATAATATTTGGTAATAATACTGATTTGGAATATGACCAAAATCAGTTAAGTTATAATTGGATAATTACAATACTGATTTTAGAAATTAATTCTCTACAAATATCCTAGGGATATAATTGTAGGTGAGAGGATTTTTGATGATTCTGATCAAACCAAAATACACATAATTACCCAAATTCTTGGAGTAGGCAAGATTGGCTAGCACCAACCTGCGAAGGCTTTCGTGCGTAAGAGTAGAGAATCCTTCGAGGAAGGATTTTGGAGATAAAAACGCCATCTTCTCAGAGGAGCCAGGCGACGTGCGCAACCGATTACGCTTCAAGGGTAAGACCCGATCCTTATAGTTTAGAATTCAGCTGTTTAATTGGATTAAACACCTAGACTATACCCAACAGTCGCCTGAGGAAGGTTGAAAGTCATATTTATGAGCTGAATCTATGGATGAATTTCAACAGCATTTGGGTGATATTTTCAAGTAGTATTCTGCATTTTTTAGTATTTAAAATATTAGAATTAAGTGCAAGAGTCTTCTAGGTCAAAGAGGTTTTCTATGTCAAAGAGCTTTTCTTGGTCAATGAGAAGTGTTAATGCTAGTCTTGACTAGAAGATTTAGAATTGCTATTTTAGTCTTTTTGTAATTTTCAACCTTGGTCCCTCTTGAAACTCTATAAATAGGGGCCTTGGTTAACTATTAGAATCCAAGATTTGATGTTATAAACTTTAAGAAATTTTCCTTTCTTTGCTAGTTTCTTAGTGAGCTAGTTTTAATCTTGCAGGTATGCTTGCAAAACTTATTTGGCTTATCAACTAAAAATCTTCCTTTTAGTTGTGGCGCCTTCTACTCTTCTTTTCTAATTCATTTCATAATCCAAAGGTGTTAGGTTTATCCTAGTGTTGTTGGGTTTGAAAATTAGAGGGGTTGGGAATAGTAATTTCAAAACTACCATTTTATGATTCAAAGGTGATAGGTTTCATCATATTGTTGCTGGGTCTATTTTGGTTTGGGTTGTTTTTGCTTGGAAGATTTCAAGACATCTTTCAATATAGTGTGATTCAAAGGTGTTGAGTTCATTAATACTCAATATTATAGAATCCACTTGAGCTAGTTGTTTTTCTCAAAAGATCAATCGAGGATGATTCTATAATTCATGTGAATTCATACCTTGGATTCATATCAGCATGTGCTACGCGCGCGGCCCAGCAGTCGCTCGCGCAAGCTTGTGGGTTGTGCGCGCGCAGCCCGTTCGGTTGGCGCGTGCAGCCCCTTTTTTCTCCATTTTCATTTTTTTTAAAATCCAACTTTCAAGACTCAATCCATTGAGTGCCGTGACGGGACACGAGATCAAGGTAGCAGATGGAAGTAATTAAAACCATAATAGTCAGGAAATTTATTTTACGCATTTATTTCCTGTATTTACAGTTTTAATTTTTATGTTGTATTTTAGATGAATATTTTAAAGCATGCTGGTTTTATGTTTGCACATAACTTAGGATTAGTTAATTGTATGTTAAAACTAGAAAAACCCTCATTTTAGCAATCTAAGTAGGAGCGGGCTGGTTAATATTCCCATAGCCTCCATTACGAATTCATATGTGATGTGGGTGAACTTGCTCGTTGGCATTAGGGCCTTCTTCAATATCAGATGAGTTTAACCATAAGATCACTAGCTTATGAATTTCTAAGTATGATAACTAGAGTAAGTTGAAATAGGATAAATGTGATACCCTCTCCATCTGAGGCGCACTATCCTAAGGTAACAAACTTAAAAGTCACGTAATTGCACACACTTAGTGTATGATTTGTAGTATTCCTCCCATCAAGGTTACTTGGTTATCTGTACGGCTGAAAGGTAGTGACTATTAGCTACATTGATCAATAGATCGTTTGGTCAGATAGTATAGTTAATGAATCTAGTTCTTCTCAAACGAATGTGGGTTAGCGTAAATGTCGACACTATCGTTACTTGTGAAAACCCCGGTGAATGAAATGTTGGTATACTTAATTATTATTTTGAGGGATATCAATAATTGTTTTTTGAATTAATTTTTAAAATTTTAGATTTACTAAGGCATTATCTGTTGAATTTATTTACAGTCTTTGATATGGTATTTAATCTGTTAGTTACGATATTGAAAGACGACAAGTTAACTGGTCCAAACTATGTCAATTGGAGTCGTAATTTGGATATTGTCCTGACGGCTGAGCAGTATAAGTTTGTGCTCACTGAAATTTGTCCAGATATGCCTACTGATGATTCTACTCAAGAAGATAGGGATGCCTATGTGAGGTGGAGAAAAATGGATGAGATGGCGCGGTGTTACATTCTGGCCTCTGTGTCGAATGTTCTGCAATATCAGCTTCATCCCATGATCTCTGCCTTTAACATGATGGCTCACCTAAGAGAAATGTTCGCTCGTCATGGAATGACAGCAAGCCAGTCAGCTATGAGGAAGATCATGAATACTAGAATGACTGAAGGTTTATCGGTGAGAGATCATGTTTCACATGATCAGTAACATTAATGAAATAGAAGTGTTGGGAGGTGAAATTGATCCAGAGAGTTAGATCAATATCATCCTCCAAAGCCTACCTTCTAGTTTCAAGCAGTTTTGGGTAAATTACAATATAAATCCAAGAGTTTATACTCTTCCCAAGCACCTAACAGCATTGGTGTCTGCCTAAAGCACCTTCCATAAGAATAAACAAGCTTTGGTCACAGTGAAGTCTTCTAGTCCTTCTTCTGCGCTTAAAGACAAGAACAACAAGAAGAAGAAGACCAAGAAACATGCTGCCAAGCAATACATCGCAAAGAAGAATAAGCCTAAAGGAAAATGCTTCAAGTGCAGTAAAATGGGACATTGGAAATTGGATTGTCCAAAACTCAAAGGAATGATAGTTTTTGCCTTAATTACTAAGACATGTTTAACGGCGATTCCCACATACATTTGGTGTGTGGATTCAGACGCCACTGACCATTTTTGTAATTCTTTGCAAGGGTCCCAAGTAACCCAAAAACTTAGAGAAGGCGAGCTGGAAGTCTACTTGGGTGACACTATAAGAGTGTCAGTAGAAGCAGTGGGAGTAGTTAGTGTGATTTTCAAAAATTCTAGATTAGAGTTAGACAATTGTCTTTATGTACCGAGTTTTAGAAAGAACCTTATTTCAGTTTCTAAACTCTTAAATAATGGTTGTAAGTTTATTTTTTTCTGATAATTCTGTTGTTATTAGAAAAGATGGCTAGCTTATTTGTTCTGGTTAATTAGTTGACAATTTGTTTTTGATTAAATCAAACTCCCCTGTTGTGCAAACCACTGAATTAAATGGCGCATCATCTAACAGCAATAAAAGAAAAGAACATTCTAAAACAAATCAAACCTATCTTTGGCATCTCAGGCTAGGTCATATAAACCTTAGTAGGATTCAGAGGTTAGTCAATGATGGACCTTTAAGTTCATTAGAGATTAATAGTTACTCAACCTGCGAATCTTGCTTGGAAGGTAAGATGACCAAGAGACCTTTTAAGGCAAAAGGTTATAGAGCCAAAGAAGTATTAGAATTGATTCACTCTAAATTGTGTGGACCAATATCGGTCCAAGCACGATGTGAGTTTGAGTATTTTTTGACGTTCACAAATGATTACTCGAGGTACGGATATATTTACCTAATACACCACAAGTCCGAATGCTTTAGTAAATTCAAAGAGTATCGGGCAGATGTAAATAAACATCACGGCAAGAGTATCAAGACACTGCGATCAAATCGTGGTGGTGAGTACCTGTCCCACGAATTTTGAGAATACCTCAGTGAGGTCGAAATTCAGTATTAGTTGTCTGCACCTGACACACCACAACAGAACGATATAGTAGAAAGAAGAAACCGAACTCTTATGGAAATGGTTAGGTCAATGATGAGGTATAGTGATTTTTCGAATTCGTTATGGGGGTATGCCTTAGAAAATACAATGTACATTCTAAATCTTGTACTATCTAAAACTGTGCCTTCAACCCCTACAGAGTTGTGGAACGGGTGCAAGCCCAGTCTAAGACATATCAGAATTTGGGGTTGTCCAGCACACGTGCTTAAGATAGATGCGGCTAAGTTAGATGCAAGAACAGAAGTAATGCACTTTGTAGGATATCCTAGAGGAACGAAAGGTGGTCTGTTCTATAGTCCTAAATATCAGAAGGTGATAATTTGTACTAACGCCAGATTTTTAGAGAAAGACTACATTCTAAATCACAACCCTAAACGTAAGATGGTACTAAAAGAACTTAGAAAGCAATCTAATAATTCTGATGCACCAACACAAGAAGATACACCACACTGCACAAGATATCACATATGATGCGCCTACACAGGTGGTGCCTCGTTATAGTGGGAGGGTTGTGAGACAACCCAATAAGTTCATTGGCATGAGAGAAGCATCTGACTTCATCCTAGGTGCTCCTGAACCAGATCCGGTGAAGTACAATGAGGCTCTCCGAGATAAAGATGCAGAATCTTGGCGAAAAGCTTTGATATCCGAGATAGGGTCGATGGACCACAATCAAGTCCGAGAACTTGTGAACCTACCTGATGGGTTTAAACCCATTGGATGTAAGTGGGTCTACAAACACAAGAGATGACCTAATGGAAAGGTTGAAACCTTTAAAGCTAGGCTTGTGGCGAAGGGGTATACTCAGAAAAAGGGAATCGATTATGAGGAAACTTTATCCCTGATGGCCATGCTTAAGTCAATTCGGATTCTCTTGGCCATATCTGCTCATTTAGATTATGAGATATGATAGATGGATGTCAAGACAGCTTTTTTTAACGGAAGTTTTGAGGAAACCATCTTCATGCAGCAACCAGAGGAATTCGTTGAAAAAGGCAAGAGCATAAGGTTTGCAGGCTTAAGAGGTCCATTTACATACTTAAGCAGACATCCAGATCTTGGAACATCCAGTTCAATGAGGTAATCTAATCCTGCGGATTTACTCAGTGCCCGGATGAACAATGTTGTAGTGTTTCTTTTGCTTTACGTAGATGACATTTTATTAATTGACAACAATAAGAAAGTGTCATCAGACGTAAAGGCATGACTGTTCAACCAGTTTGATATGAAACACATAGGAGAAGCGGGACATATCCTTGGGATCAAGATAATTCGAGATCGTAGGAAACGTTTGTTAATGCTCTCTCAAGCGTCATACATAGACACGATTCTGGCCCATTTTAACATGCAGAACTCCAAGAAAGGTTTTTCTACCTTTCTGACACGGAGTGCATATATCTAAAGAACAGTCTCCTAAGACTGTTGAGGAGATGAAAGCCATAAAGACAGTTCCTTATGCTTCGGCAGTAGGAAGTTTCATGTATGCGATGTTATGTACGAGGCCTGATATCTGTTATGTTGTTGGCATTGTAAGCAGATATCAGAGTAAACCCGAGAAAGCTCATTGAGATGCAGTAAAATGCATTTTTAAGTATTTGCACAGAATGAGAGACCAAGTCTTTATCTATCAGGCGCCTGAGCTTGTACCCCGAGGTTACACAGATTCAGATTTCCAAGGCGACAGGGACAAGAGCAAGTCTACTTCAGGGTATGTGTTTACTTTGGAAGGTGGAGCCATAGTTTGGCGGAGTGTCAAGCAGAAATATATGGCGAACTCTACCAAGGAGGTGAATACGTTGCAGTATCAGAGGCAGCGAAAGAAGCAGTGTGGCTTGAGAACTTCCTAGTGGACTTAGATGTGATTCCTGGTTTGCAGAAGTCGATCACTAAATATATTGTGACAACAATGGTGCAGTAGCAAACTCGAAGGAACCACAAGCCCACAAGGTGAGTAAACATATACTGAAGGAAAACTGAACAAGCCCGGGCTAAATCGAAAACCTCACTTTCGTGCAATGCATTCCAGAATCGGAAGCTTTCGACCAAGCTCAGGCTCAAATTAGTTTACCCATGAACGGATCTAGGCTTATACTTATTTAATTTATTAATCGGGACACAAAAAATTATATCTTTAATTAAAGTGGAATTTAAAGATTATACCTTTTGTAGCGAAGTCCCTTGCCTAAAAGAAAAATCCAATCTTTAGCGCAATTTCCACATGAATTCCAAAGAATGACTCCTATACAAACTCCGAGATAGTGTGGGCTATCGTTTACGGAGTTACCCACGGCAATACGAAGAAAACCTAAGAAACTTGCTCCGGAAGAAAACTCAAAAAACTGAACCTTTTTTTTTTAAAACAAACTGCCCAGTTTTTTTTCTTGAAAATAAACTTGCTGCGCAAGTATTCTCAACAGCTGCTGAACCCGCCGGAATTTAGTGAAGAAGAACTCGTCGGAACTGCTTGGTTCAGTCCCGATCTGTACAGATCACTCAACCTTGAAGATCGATGTACAGATCGGCCGGCTCAGGGCACTGCACGCAAAACAGTCGCCGGGTTTTTATCGGAAAAACTGCAGCTGGCTTCCTGGCGGAAATCTGCCCAGCGCGACTTCCAGGCGAAGAGAAAACCGATCGGGACTGATTAGAAATAATCTGGGCAGTATAAAGCTTGAGTCTTCCAAAGGAGAAAGCTATCTTAGTCGACTTCGAGAGAAAACTTGACGAGGAAGAAACAGTTCTCTCTCTAGACTAAACTTTCTCTATCTAGCCTAAACTTGGCTGCCAAGTTTCTTGTGTTATTTCTTGCCCAATAAGTTGTATTTATATGGAGCTTCTAAGGAGACCTAATGGGCTCTCGAGTTAGGCCTTTAATTTTGACTTTCGTTGACCGCTAAGTCTTCCCGACTAATCAACTCCAATCGACCCATTTAAATTAATTTATTTAATTCACTTTGTTAATTTAATTTAACCGAACCCTTAGAATTAATTAATTCAAAATCGAATTAATTTCTAAATTCACTTCGTCGATTAAATATTAATCAAATCCTTCGGATTAATTAATTTACATTGTCGATTAGTCAAATGCATAATCGGTCGTACCACTAACGGACCAATTATGGAACTACCGCTCGAAAACGACTTTACATCGCGCCATTATATTTTATTCTATCTCCCCACATTAAAGATCTAGTGCTCGTCGATTTATCAATTCACTGACAAATTAATTCACCGACTTCTTGGTTTCCGAGATTAGTACCACTCGTCCTTTTATTATACCGAACATAAAGTTCACCGGACGGGTTTAGTATAATAACCTTACGAGCTCATCTCGGGAGCACCATCAACCCGGCGAACCGGTACGTGGATTCCTCCGACTAGCAACGGCACGCAAGAAGCTAAACACCGCATACCCAACTTACCGAGGTATTGGCCTCAATTAACCTCACTCTTTGGCAAATCAAAGCACACGATATCCAACCCTCACGCCCGTCCCAATCTCGGGATTGAGAGACGGAATACTAGGACCGAATTGACTACGCCGATCAGTACAAGTCAATTCTATCCAAACTGGTCGTGCTCAATATGCCCCGGGCATATCTGTGTGATTTAAACTAGTTTAGATAAACCAATTTCCAAACCACACAATAACCTATACCGATAGTATGTTCAGACTATCTCGGTTACGAGCATACTTTTTATATATCAATACTTTAACCAATAACGGTATCTACTGTGTTTGTCGACACCCCGTTATCTAGTTCTATGATATAAAGGAACAAATTTATACTGAAACAAAATGATATGTCATCTGTGGATATTAGTTTTTGATACAAGCCATAGCTTTTCTGTATTCAAAACTAACATATACAACACAAGTACAACCTAATACGAGATATCGTCAAGAGGGAAGAAGTGGTCATGGCAAAGATAGCATCAGAAGATAACCTTGCAGATCCATTCACGAAGATATTGACTGCAAAAGTCTTTGAGACTCACATGGAGGGCATGGGGATCAGATACTTAGTAGAGCCATGATAGTTTTTCTAGTTGTAGTGCAGTTGTAGGATTAATGTAGTTTTATACTTGAAGCGCAACTTAAGTATTAGTGGGAGATTGTTAGGTTTAAATAATAAAGCTTTGCTTGTATTAAACTATGTCCCAGTTTTATATATCGATTAAATATTTTAGTTAAATTGTTTATATGTTTTACATATGTCGTCCATTTATATTATGTAATTAGATGATGAGGTTTCTGGTGTGACACAGTAGATCTCATCATTGGTTAAAAGACATAATATATAAATGAGGTTCGTAACCGAGAAAGTTTTGGACACACTTTCAGTTTAGGTTATTATGTGATTCAGAAATTGGTTTGTCTAAACTAATTGAATCATATAAAATATGCCCGGGGCATATTGAACTTGACCATTTAGGATGAATTGTTTTTTACTGATTTAATAAACTATTCATTCTTAGTATTCTATTTCTTAATCCCTATACTTGAGCAGGCATGAGGATTAGACATAGTGTACTTTAATCTGCCAAAGAGCGAGGTCATTTGTGGCCAATAGTCTCGATAGGTTGGGTGCGCGTGTTTGATTGCTTGGTGTGCTGTTACTTGTCGAAAGGAAACCATGTACCGGTGCCTCTAGGGTGATGGTACTCCCGAGATGAGCTTTTTATGTTTATTATACTAAACCCAGCTGGTGGACTTATGTCCGGTATAGTAAAAGGGTCGAGTGGTACTAATATCGGATTATAAGAAGTTAATTAATTAATTTATCAGTAAATTAATAAATTAACGAGCACTATATCTTTGATGTGAGGAGATTAAAGAATAATTAATTTAGTTATTCTGGAAGCAATTCTGGTGTATGATGGTAGTGCGATAATTAATCTGTTAGTGATACGATTAATTATGTAGTGGGTTAATTGATAAAGTAGAATTAATGATTTAATTAATTATTCCTAAGGGTTAATTAAGTAATTAACAAAGTAAAATTATTTAATTAATTAATTAAGTCTCAAAGTTCAATTGGAATTAGGAAATCCTAGATATTAGGAAATCTAATTGCATTTGGAAATCTAATTAGATTTGGTTACCTAATTGAATTTGGAAACTATTTAATGATCTAAACCCATTAGGAAGGCCAATCCTAAACTAACTTGGGCTCTCTCTTATAACTCTATAAATAGACAAGAGATTAGCAATTCACAACACACATTTTCATAAGTTTCATAATTCAAGAAACTTAGAGTGAGAAAATCTAGAGAGAAAATTCTTTAGAATTTCTTCTCGCAGTCGGTTTTCTCTCCAAGTCGGTGGCGGTTGAGGGCGGTGGAGGTGCGTGAATAGCACGGCGTCGGCTTCACTCTCTCTCCTCCAATAGCGCGTGTCTTCACGCACGGTCAGCGGGTCCAAGTTTCCAGCGGCGGCAAGCTGTTGGTGTTTTTCGGCGAGCTTTTGTGGTGGATTGCTGATCGTTGGTTTGTTAGTTCATTACCCACACAACGTACGAGCTGGTCTTGAGTCATACAAGTGATCTCTTAAGTACACGCTTCAAGAGGTAATTCTTAAACTTCCACTTTAATTAGGAATTAATTGTTGCATGGCGAATCAGACAAGTAGAAGCTAAGATCCTGCGCAATGTTATTTCAAGCAAGGATTAGAATAGTGATTGTGCTAGAGCTTATGCCTGGTCAAGAGTTCCGATTCTGGAGTGCATAGTGCGAAAGTAAATTTTTGACCGGGTCCGGGCAAATAATCTTTCACATAAAACTTAGAAATGTAGTAGATATGTAGAGATGTAAATGTTCTGCAGATATATAGTAGACTTCTGTTGACTACCAACCTAGAGATGTAAATGTTCAGCAGTACAACATATTGGCATGTCATTGCCTGGTCTATGTTCCTTGTTTATGTTGTTCAATTTTTTTGAGCCAAATCCAAACTTGACTATCTTGCTGAATTTGTGGAAATATTGCACATTGTTTACTGCATACCAGGGCTTAATTATTTGCTTTCTATATTGATGGTGCTTTGAAGTGTGATGTTTGATGATGATCTCTGATCAAATCATATGTGGCTTCTTTTGCAGGCTGCATCAACATCTAATAACACATGGGATGCTTTGCAACATGCTCAAGCTTTACTTAAAACTGAAAATGTGAAAATATTAAAAGCCAGTAAATCAAATCCAGGGATACCACCATCCTCATTGATGACATCCCTCAGGAAGGAAGGTAATGGATTATTTAAGTAGGATGTTTCGGTATATTTTATTTTGTATACCATGCAAACGATCGAATGTTTTCTTTTTTCCCAATCTTTTCCATTCGCATCGTTCCATGTTATGCTCTTGTTAAACCTGGTTTTTCTCAACCTATGTGTGTCCAAGTAGAAAGTCATCCTTGTAAAATGAAGAAAAGAAGGACCCTTGATTTGTGAGAGATTTCATGTGATGGGTCAAATGCTATTGAAACATGGCATAAAAGTTATCAATTTGTTCACATGAATTGGCACAATTTGAAATCTGAAGCATAGATCTTCATCCCTCCCCAATGATTAGATGCGTATGTGCTCCTTCTAAAATACTATATGGAAGGTTTAGTTTCATCCTCATAGCTGAGCTGATATCTCTTGGACTGCTTTTGAATGATAGACGATGGAGATGATGAACTTGCAACGTGTCAACAAAAAACGATGTCTAAGGTGGACACAACTGGTTCATGGTGATTTACAAAGGACTGATGGCCAGTACATACTACAATAGTTGATGTATATACATATTGAAGTGAATGTTATTTTGCCCTTTTTGGCTTTTGGTGTAGATAATATATCAGGAAATATTTGGTTTAGGCCAGTAGCAGGTTACCTTTTTTTTTTTTTTTTGAAGTAGCAGGTTACTTTGTTCTTCCATTGCGATGCAGAATAGATATGATCAAAATTATATATCCAGAATTTTTATTGTTATTTCAAACTCTCGACCTTTGAAATGGTGCGCAACCGCCCATTACGTACCACTGTTGCAAAATTCACATGTTTGTGCAAGCAGTTGGATATTATGTAGTAATAGTGAGTACTTAGTTTATCATTAGCTTTATATGATACTGTACACCTTCCGTTTTAGTACATATTGCATCCGTACAGATATAGTCTTCACACCTTGTGTATCTTCATTGTGATCTTGCATTCTATGTGTTGAGAGGTTAAGCCTTTATCTTTCTTATCCTTTCTGAGCCAAGAAAACAAAAGATGTATAAAAATTGGATATAAATGATATACATTTATGTTATTGATAATTTAGAGTATCTTTTTTGAAGCAATAATTTAGAGTATCTTAATCACTTTAGATGAAAAAAAAAAATTTTACATGGGAGCAATTAGTGACAAAAATATTTACTTCAAAAATTAAAAACATTACATGCTAATGATAAAAATAAAAATGATGTATTATAAATTTAGTGTGCATATTCATAAATTTTTAAAATTTATATAATAAATTATAATACAAATTATTAAATTTAATAAAAGTGTTCTTTTTTACCTCTAATTAAATTAGAAAATTACTTAGATAATTGTAAAACATCAAGTAATAAGAAACAAATTCTATCTCCCTAAAATGATAAATAAATGGGGATAGAATAACTAATTTAGAATTCTAATTCTAATTCTAATTCTAATTCTAATTCTAAATCAATTCTAAAAAATTCATTTAGTATTACAAATAGTAAAAATGGGTTACAAATATCCAAAGTAATTAGGTTGATCCATTTCCACCTTTTGGCCATGAGTATGACAACATTGGTCTGGTTTATTGCCGGATGAACTGGCCCGACCGGTGCTAGGAATCACACTAGCTAAGTTGGTTAGGGCTTTGTGGGGCCATGGTGTAAAGGTGCCAGATTTTGGCGCCAAATTCTCCCGCTAAAACTCGAAGTCTATCTACCCTACACTGATTTCAACCCAACGAAAATCAAGATAGGCTAATCGCGCAAATTTTCGAAAGGCATTTGGGAAACAATGTCGGCAGGAGGAGATTCAGGAAGCGGCAGCCATGGTGGCGGTGGCGGAGATGCAAGGCCTCCGAGGGACAACTCACCTTCCCCGTCTGATAATGGTAATGTGAATCCAACCCCATCTACGCCTGATTCACCGACCTCTGTGGGGTTTAACACAGATCAGCTGCCTCTAAACACAAGCCAGAACTACTCTGAGGAGGAGGAGTACGACGAGGAAGAGGCTTCGGTTGACCCCGAAATTATCAGAGACGAGCCAGACAATGAAGAGGAGGAGGAGGAAGGGGAGGACCTCTTCAACGACAATTATATGGACGATTACCGGAGGATGGAAGAGCAGGACCAATACGAATCGTTGGGCCTCGATGATTCTTTGGAGGACGCGAGGGATTTGGATCAGATTATGAAAGACCGTAAGGCTGCCGAAATGGAACTCGATGCCAGAGATAATCGATTCGGCACCTCCACTCAGCGCAAGCTTCCCCAGCTTCTCCACGACCAGGGTATTTACTGATTTCCTTTCATTTCATTCCTGTCTTGATACGCGTATATTAACAGTTTTCCGTGGTTATGGAGTGCTCAGTATATAAGTTGTTTTTATTTTCTAATCCTCGTTTCACATCAAAATTTGGGTTATACAGCTGCTTCCAATTTGTCACCCAAATTCATACTCTTCGTGTGCACTACTTTGCATCATTTGCATTTAATGGTTGAGATTTTTTTGAAATCATATGTTATCCTTACGTTTGTGTCTGGTTCTTCTAATTTGAAGGTCAGTTGTTCGACTGTATCTCATATGCATAATTTCTTTATCTTTAACCATTTATCATGTCCGCTAAAGCGCATTAGGATATTCACCATTCAATTTCGTACTGATTGGATATTTTTCTCTTGCTGGGCGAGGAATTAACCATGCTTAGTCTAAATTCATTTTCTATTTGCATATTGCAGATACGGATGATGACAGCTACAGGCCCTCCAAGCGAACTCGAGCTGATTTTAGACCTCCCCCCAGTCAAAGAAACTATGATGATATTGATTCCATGCAAAGTTCACCCGGGAGATCACAAGATGGGCACTCCCGGGGAGATGTGCCCATGACTGATCCAACTGATGATGATCCATTTGAGGTGATGGTTTCTTGTACATTGGAGTATTTGGAATTCATCATTTAGTGCATTTCCACTAATAGATCTTATAATTGATGGGAATTTGCCTTAGGATGACGACAATGATGAGGGTGAGTTTGAGATGTACCGAGTTCAAGGAACTCTTAGAGAATGGGTTACTAGAGATGAAGTACGCCGTTTTATCGCTAAGAAATTCAAGGAATTCTTGCTCACATATGTAAACCCAAAGAATGAAAGTGGCGACTTTGAGTATCTGCGGCAGATTAATGAAATGGTGTCTGGTAAAATACTCAAATTTTTATTTTGATTCAGTTAATCTTACTGGTTCCAGCATTATGATAACATAAAATGCTTTTGCTTATTCACAGTGGCTGTAAATTCTCTACAGTGTGTATATCATATTTACTTCAGTTCATTCTGTCTGCAGTGAACAAGTGTAGCCTTGAGATTGATTACAAACAGTTCATCTATATCCACCCTAATATTGCCATCTGGCTGGCAGATGCACCACATTCAGTCCTTGAGGTCATGGAAGAAGTTGCTAATAAAGTTGTTTTTAACTTGCATCCTAACTACAAGCAGATCCATCAAATGATTTATGTTCGCATAACGAACTTGCCAGTCTATGACCAGATTCGCAACATTAGGTGAATTTTTATGATCCATGTTCGGTTGCTGTTTCCATTCATTAAATTAAGCTCCAGTTAATAACTTTTTATTACTGTGTGCTCTTGCAGGCAAATTCACTTGAACACCATGATTCGTATTGGGGGAGTAGTGACCAGGCGTTCTGGAGTCTTTCCCCAGTTGCAACAAGTTAAGTACGACTGCAACAAATGTGGATCGATTTTAGGACCATTTTTCCAGAATTCATACTCTGAGGTCAAGGTTGGTTCATGCCCAGAGTGCCAATCAAAAGGACCTTTTACTGTCAACATTGAGCAGGTGAGTTTTTTGCATTCCTTAGTATTCTGGAATAACAGGATTGATAGTAATGTTTGACATGCTGAATGTGGTTTTACTGCAGACAATATACAGGAACTACCAGAAACTGACACTACAAGAGAGCCCAGGAATTGTACCAGCTGGTCGACTTCCTAGATACAAGGAAGTAATACTGTTGAATGACCTGATCGACTCTGCCCGTCCTGGAGAAGAGATTGTAAAGCTTTAATATTTTATGTATCCAATTATGATAGTTCTCATTGTTACAAATATGTTGTTCTCATTAGTTTCCTTCACTTGTTTCCCCAGGAAGTGACTGGCATTTATACGAACAATTTTGATCTGTCTCTCAACACTAAGAATGGGTTTCCAGTTTTTGCAACTGTCATTGAAGCAAATTATGTCACAAAGAAGCAAGACCTCTTTTCAGCTTACAAACTTACACAGGAGGACAAGGAAGAAATTGAGAAGTTGGCCAAAGACCCCAGGATTGGTGAACGAGTGAGTTACTGATCGTGTGAACCTTTTTCAACAATTTATTCCTCTAATGTCCAAGAATGAGTTGCTTTTTAGTTACACAGACTCACATAACAATTTCTGTTTCCAAAAATATCTTTAGATAATCAAATCTATAGCCCCCTCAATATATGGTCATGAAGAAATAAAGACTGCAATTGCTCTAGCAATGTTTGGAGGCCAAGAGAAAAATGTTGAAGGGAAACATCGACTGAGAGGTGACATCAACGTGCTCCTGTTAGGTGATCCAGGCACTGCCAAGTCTCAGTTTCTCAAGTAAGACATCGTCTAGAATGAGTTGCTTTGCATAAAATGCTCAGACATTTAATTGCTTTTGGAATACTGACAGGTATGTTGAAAAAACTGGTCAACGAGCCGTCTACACAACTGGAAAAGGAGCTTCTGCTGTAGGGCTCACAGCAGCAGTGCACAAGGACCCAGTGACACGCGAATGGACCCTTGAGGGAGGGGCTCTTGTTCTGGCCGATAGAGGGATATGCCTAATAGATGAATTCGATAAGATGAATGATCAGGACAGGTCAGATACTGAATGTGGTACCTGTGTTGGCAAGTCTTCTATTTCTTGCTAATGAATCGTTCACTTGATTCAGGGTGAGTATTCATGAAGCCATGGAACAGCAAAGCATCAGCATATCAAAGGCTGGGATCGTCACATCTCTTCAGGCCCGTTGTTCTGTTATTGCAGCTGCCAATCCTATAGGTGGAAGGTATGCCAGTTTTTTATCTGTGTTCGAATGATAATCAGAATAAGAATCAGGCCACAAACTTTTGTTGAAGAGGTAAGGTTAAATTTATGCAATACATGAAGTATATTTTTCTGGCTTTAAATATAAGCGGGTTTAAGATTATTTGTTGCATTGCTCAATTTAGAAGTGTTACACATCTCTATCGGGTTGATGTTGAACCCAAACAGTCCTTCCTGCTTAACAAGTGTGTTTGTCCTACTAACAATCGCTTGAATAGAGCTAAATCATTCAAGGACCAAATTCATTTGCTTTCTGTTTCTTGCACAGGAGTTGAACTACATGTATTTCAAAATGATGTAAAAGTGATTTGCATAGTCTATTTGACAAAGTCAATAAGATGTTGACTCCAAAAACTTTATCTTCTTCAAACTTTTGACCTTTCGATTTCAGAGACGAATCGGTCATTGTTATAATTTCATGAAGATGAAAAGGTTAGAGGTCCATGGCATCTATGATGACTTTCCGTCCCCTTTGTCATAGTCTTAATTTATGAAGTAGATTATGTAGGCTTCAAATCCTAAGTCCAATTCAAGTGATTCTGTTTTTTTTTTTTGTTTCCTCTCTTCTCTTTTAGAAACTTAAATTTGAATCTGCTCAATTTGGTTCTAACTTGAATTGTTACTGTGTAGGTATGACTCATCGAAGACCTTTTCACAAAATGTGGAGTTGACAGATCCTATAGTTTCTCGCTTCGATGTTCTCTGTGTTGTCAAGGTTATTTTTTCTTGTTTCTACTCGACACATTCTTTCCAGTTAGGAGACTGTTATTTAACTTTGATTGATGAGAATAATTTGCAGGATGTGGTAGATCCAGTAACAGATGAGATGCTGGCAAAGTTTGTAGTTGACAGTCATTTCAAATCACAAGCAAAAGGAGTTACTTTGGATGATAGATCCATGATGAATTCACAAGATGATATTCAGGCATCCACACTGCCTTCTGATCCTGAGGTATACCCTTAGCTCTTTCTACATCCGCTCGTAAAAGTTTAAGCTTATACGGAAACTATTGCGATTGTATTTTCAACAATTCAAATATGTATGTTTCGGCAGGTAATTCCACAAGAGCTGCTAAAGAAGTACATCACATATGCCAAGTTGAATGTATTTCCAAGGTTGCACGATGCCGATTTAGACAAGCTTACTCAGGTCTATGCTGAATTGCGAAGGGAATCCTCTGTGAGTGTCCGAATACAACATAGGTGGTTAGAGAATGTAGTGTTGTTGATTTCCAGATTGTGATGATGAATGCCTTATTTGATGTCCATACATTTGTAGCATGGCCAAGGAGTTCCAATTGCGGTGAGGCACATAGAATCAATGATAAGGATGTCTGAAGCACATGCACGGATGCACCTTAGGCAGCATGTCACTCAAGAAGATGTAGATATGGCTATTCGCGTACTATTAGACTCTTTTATATCGACACAAAAGTTTGGAGTTCAAAAGGCGTTGCAAAAGGTATTAATGAATGGTATTTGTTATCCTATCAATTTCTTATCTTGCCCTTTATGCAGTGCATCACATGACTCCAGGGTAACTAATTATTTTCATGCTGCTGTTCAAGTTGTGAGAAACATGCAGATGTTATAATCTCTAGTCTTTATATTTTTCGCCCGGGGGGGGGGGGGGGGGGGGTTGGGGGTTGGATGTATATAGTATACTAACATGGAGTATTTAGGGTTTTGCAAATTGGTTAACAGAAGAGTTAAAATTGTTGCAGAGCTTCAAGAAGTATATGACATTCAAGAAGGATTTCAATGCTATAATTTTACATCTTCTACGTGGAATTGTAAAGGGTGCAGTTGATCTAGAAATCGCATCTGGCTCTACAGCAAACCTTTCACACATTGATGTCAAAGTGGAAGAGCTGCACACCAAGGTATGGATATAATCAAATTCCACACTCAATTCAGCCGTATTATAAATGACTATTTATGCTTCCAATTGGTTAGAATAAATAATGTAATGTTTGTTTCGCCACTCTGCAGGCACTTGAGTATGGGATTGCAGACCTAAAACCATTCTTTAACAGCCCTGAGTTTTGTCGGGCCAACTTCGAATTGGATGAGAGCCGCGGTGTGATCAGACATCGCCTCCCAAATATTTAAAACTTAGCTGCTCTGTTTACTTCACAATTACTGTAAAACTTTTTTACATTGGACAAGACAATAGTCCTGGACTGACTGACTTCTTCTAGTAATGACTTTCTAATAGCTTTGCTCCCATCTTTCTATGTTTTTAGTAGTGGTAATTTTTGTTTACAAATAAATGAAGCGACCACAAAAACTACAAAGGAAGAAATTCAATTCAATTCGTATATGGTGCATTAGTACCATTACCAATACCCTCACCACTCTCATCACGCGCACGTGTAAAACAATCTCGCGTTTTCTTCCCTCCCGATCAATAAAACCCTGCGGCTTCTCCCCTCCCCTCTCACTTCTCTCCCTATCGCCGCTTCCCTACCGACCATCTCCCTACCTTTCTCGCCACCGACCTCTTCTCTCTCGCCTCCCGATCTCCCTCCCTCGTATCTGCGGTTAGATCTGCTCTTAAAATCAAATTCTATGCCTTGAATGGTCTCATTCACAATCATGATTTGGCACAGGTACTACACGCCCGCAGTCATAAAGCAATTTGAAACTGCTTAGTGGTTGGAGACCATAAGAGAATCGAAGTTTCAAGTAAGTTGTATGAGTAAATTCTTTCTTGCAGTTTATCAAAAACTCTTTAAACAAACGTGGAAGGATTTAAAATAAGGAATGCTATTCTTCATTGAAATTGGAAGGTCAAAGAACCAGGGTCGGTGCCATTTGATTTTTGGTTGACAGACTACGAATGTTCCTTCAGGCAGAAGGTTTAAAGATGTATTAATAGAGGTTGATATGGAAATGTTGGTTCTTTTAGTTATGCAGTTGCTCCCATTCCCGTCATTGCTTTGCTATTATTATTTTTTCTTTTCTCCAGTAAAAGTGTGATGTAGTGTTGTTCCTTGGTCTTGTTTCTCTTTCCCCTATATTGGTCTTTGTGTCCGGAAACGGAGGATTGATCTCTTGTTCTATATTACCTTTTTTGGCAATTGTTGTTTTGACGGCATGTCAGCTATTCGCGCAGAGCGTGATTATGTAATACATGAAGATTTGATGAAGGCTGTAAGGAAAATGAACGAAGCGAAGAAACTGGAATCAAGTGCTCATTATAGTGCTGACTTTTGGGAAAGACGGATAGCATCACGATCATGTGGAAATTCTCAATTATTCTCAATTAAGTACGAAGATCCTGAGGGGCCTGAATCAAAACCAATGGTCTTGTTACAGTTTCCCCCTTTTTTGCACTCTTGTTTTCTCTATGTTCATATTTTTAATTTTTAATGTTTTTCTTATTGAAATCCATTGTAGGAGAAATGAGATGATAGGAGCGGAAGGATGTTGTTCTGTTCGAACCGCGATGGGGCAGAATGAGAAGAATATAGTCGTTGTCCTTAGTTATTTGGGTTAGGTCTTTGTGTCTTTTCTGCAAAATAAACCTGAGGCTATTACATTTGATGATCAAATTGGAAGTAGTCAGTGTAATGCTCGTTTTCATTTCAAAGTATGATAAAATTCTATTTTTGTTGATATAAATTTCGGTTATATATTTTATAAATTGATGTTTTGTTTGATATAAATCCTATTAAAACTCATATAAACAATATAGCTCATTTATTTGATATAAACTCTATATAAGGTGCTGATTTATTTGATTTAAATTCTTTTAATTAATATAAACCTCTAAGTTGATATAAATCACACAGTTTTAGTTGACATAAACTCTATATAAGTTGATATAAACTCTTTATAAGGTCTAATATAAATTTTATTTTACTTAATATAAACCGTCACTTAATGAAATGTAAAATATCGAACCCCTTGTTATATTGATATGAACATATGTTTTACATGATATAAACTCATCTTTTACAATGATATAAATTCATGTTTTGAATGATATAGACAAAATTTCATGAAACCATTGCACACATGATATAACCGTTGTTATATTGATATAAATACATATTCTACTTGATATAAACTTGTGTTTTCAATGATATAATCGAATCTTTACTTATATATATATATATATATATATATATCTATACACACACAAAAATCTTCATGAAACCATTGTACACATAATATAAACCCTTGTTATATTGATATGTAAACACATGTTCTACATGATATAAATTCGTATTTTCAATGATATAATCGAATCTTTACTTTATATATGTACATATACATATAAAACTTCACGAAACCATGATATAAACTGATGTTTTGACTGATATAATAAAATTTTTACTTTAAATATATACAAAACTTAAAAAAAAAGTCATGAAATTAAAAATTTTAATATAAAAAAATACAACCAAACTTATAGTATGAAACTAACAGAGAAGAAAAGTATAAGAACAATGTAGAGAGAAATATAAGAGAATTCTCTTGTATTTATTTGTGACCTGAATACATGAATAACCCCTCTATTTATACAAGTAGAAGGGATTTACATACAGAAACAAAATATTCTAAATCACATCGAATCAAATCATATCGCCTTAAACCATTCCATATAATAATTATGGACAATCAATCATTCCATATAATAATTATTGACATTCAATTAGAATCAATCAAATATTTTCATAACACTCCCCCTTTGAATGTACATCTCTACAAAACAATGTTTCGTTAAAACCTTACTAGGAAAAACCCAATGGGATAAAACCCTAGTGAAAGAAAAAGAGTACATGTCCGAATTTTGTAACGCTGCCTCATTAGAAACCTTGCCAGGAAAACCCTTTGGGACAAAACCATGGTTAAGGAAAAAAAAGTACAACGTGTTTCCCGCTGTTGAGCACATCAGTTGACATATTTCAGTCGTCGCATTCCAATCTTGTGAACTAACTTCTCAAAAGTTGAGGTTGTCAATGACTTTGTGAATAAGTCTGCCAAATTATCACTCGACCGAATTTGTTGAACATTGATTTCACCACTCTTTTGAAGATCACGAGTAAAGAAAAATTTTGGTGAAATATGTTTCATTCTATCGCCTTTGATATGTCCATCCTTCAGTTGAGCAATGCATGCAGTATTATCTTCAAACAAAATGGTAGGGATATCTTTACTCGAGAGTAAGCCACATGAACCCCGAATATGAGAAATAATAACTCTTAGCCAAACACACATTCGACTAGTGACGTGCTCTTGTCATTGTATTAGTTTTAGGCGAACACTTCAAAATAAATTTATAAATAAATAAAAACTAAATACTAAAACTATAGTATTTAAGGTTTCGTTCCTATACGAAAGTGGTGTTGAATGATAGTATTGTTGGGTTCGAGTCCTTACTTACTAATGTTTTTAGTAGAAACTAGCCTAAGAATCTAACAAAACAAAGGGTATAGTAGTAATTTCAAGTGAGTCATGCAAAAGCTAAAATAAAAAAAAGAAAAGATAATATGGATAAAAGCGGGAAAACCATACAACAACAAAATTAAAGGAGCTATTGATAAATGAAATAACATGCAAATGGCCACACACTTCGTAATTGCCGCACCTATTGAGCATATAAGGACCAACTAAAGCCAATAATAGAGTTGGGTTGTCAATCATATCTATCATCAATCCTCTACTTCATATCATTAATAATACGCAAAATCACTAACTTCACATTCCACATGTCCCCAAAAAATAACTAAGCTTGCAACACAAGTAAGCATAATTATCTCACACCATATGCCCATGGAAATTAGGCAATTAGCAATTCAAGTCAAGTAATGAAGTAGATTAATCAAATATGTCAACATCTAGGCAATATCATAAGCCGTAGACATAAATTAATTCACTTTGCATGAAACCCATTTAACAATATATATGGAAAACCAATGAATAGAGTGCAAGAAACACAGAAATGCGAAGCCTACCATAAATAATTCCAAACACAAGATGATATGATCTCAAGATCACCTCATGGTTCACAACCTACCGCAACAAGTTGTGTTCAAGCTCAAGACATGAAGAGCATAAACTAAGTCAAATTTGTAGATATTTGGGATCCAAGATCAAGAGCTAAAGTGAAGAAGGCAATTGAAGCCCTAAGCACAGTGGTTCTTATGTTCAAAGATAAGCCACCATCAAGAGAAGTCATTGAGCAGCCTTCTATTTTATTTTTCAATTAAAAGACAATTAATTTTAAGTATTTTTAATTTTTGAGTCTTTATACTTGTTTAAGGGCTTTTGTAAATCCTTTGAATGATGAGTTTTTCCCTTAAACAAGGCCAATAAAGTCCATGAAGCCTAAGGAGGGATGATTTTCGACCAACAAAGTGTTCTAGAAAGTTCATAAGAAGATTACTTGGACAAGAAGACAACAAGAAGGCAAGGGTGACCCCTTTTAAGGCCGTTCGGCCGACCATCCCCTTTTGCTCCTGGTTTTGGCAGTTTTATGATTTTTGCTGATTAATGTTAAATAAGGTTTATTATTTTAGGAATTTAGAAAGGATAAAGATCATTAAAAATATTAGTTTATTTCTAGTTAGATTGAGATAGAAATAAGGAAACAAGTCTTAATCTTGAAAAAGGAAAAAACTTGTGCCTTAAGAAAGGAAATTCTTGTTTCACAAGAATTCCCTTTTCTTGTACTGAATTTCGCCCGCCCTTATACTCTATAAATAGAGGTTGTGCCTTAAATTTTCTCAATGCATTGTTGAAAATGAAAACTAATTTTGTTGAGAGCTCGTGATAGCCCAAAATTCGAGATTTAATATTCTCTGTGCATTCACCAGATTTATCAACAATATGTGGTTGTTATTGTTGTGGTTCCATTCTACCTGTCTTACAACCAATATTTTGCTAGTTTTTAAGATAGTGAATTTTACTTAAACTCCTAGATCGGGCAAATTTAAACACGAATTTCTTCTACCGAAGAAATCCTTTCCTGGAAATCTTTGTTTGAGGGAAGACGTGTAATATTTGGTATCAGAGCCAAATAGGAGGAAATTCACAAAAATTCCTATTTCAAGGAGGACGTGTCAACCCCCGTTGATCGACAAGCAAATGTTCGAGTTCGCTTGTCAGCGTGATTCTTGAAAATATCCCTTTTCAAGCAAGGTATAATTTTCTAACCGACTTGTTTGATTGAACGACGCAAATGTTCGAGTTCACCCATTCTTTAAGTTAAATAAATCATATTAACAAGTTTAAAATCTGCTTAATTTTGTGTCTTTATTTTAAATAAAATTTCAAAATTGTGTGTTGTGCATGCTATCCTTGTGATCGCACCCTAACACCACCAAAGTGTCAACAATTTCAAAAATTGCTTCACAAAAAGACTTGATCTTGTCATAGTGTCTTTATTAGTTCTTTTAACTTGTCTGGTTAAAAGTCCATATCCGTTTTCTTCATTTTTTTAGTGTAGTTTAATAATATAATTTTCAATTTGTGTGTCGGTGTGTGCTTGGTTGTGATCACACATCATCATCATCATAGTGTCAAGAAAATTAAAAAATTGTTGTTTTGAGTCAATTGTTTTATTAGTTCTTTTAACTTGTCCGGTTAAAGGTCCATATCCTTTTTCTTTGTTTTTGAGTCTAGTTTAATAATATAATTTTCAATTTGTGTGTGGGTGTGTGCTTGGTTGTGATCGCACATCGTCATCAACATAGTGTTAAGAAAATTCGAAATTGTTTCACAGAAAGTGTTGTTTTGAGTCAATTGTTTTACTAGTTCTTACAACTTGTCCAGTTGCAAGATTATATCCGTTTTATTCGTTTTTGAGTCCAGTTTTAGATTTAAATTTAAATTTTTGGTTTGGTGACTTTGCCTTAGTTGTCGCACCAATTTTGTCCCCATAGATAAGAAAATTCAAAAATTGTGCTTCACAAAAATATTGTGTGTTTGTGTTTTCTTTAAACTTCATTGGTTGAAAGATTCTGTCTTTTGTGCTTATTTAGTGTCTAGAATTTAGTTCAGATTTACCTCTCGGGTTGCAGGGATTAACTTACCCTATTGTTTATGTATCAGAGAATTATATTCGAGTGCTAAGTATGAGGAGGAGAAAGGAATGATCTCAGTCCGCTCTGTGAAAATACCATTCTCTTTCGATTCGATAAACTGGTAGTTTGGAACCCCAGACAGCAGGGATGCTCTTGACGTGTGGCAGCTTAGTTGGTATCAGCCACAAAGAGACAATTTGAGAAAGATGATGAAATCAGAGGTAGTAGTACCGACTCACTGGGGGGAGGTTTGCTATGAGGATCTTGGAGAGATGGCTAGGAGATTGTACACTTTTGTCTGCAGGAATGTGGTGCCCATGGATAAGGAGATCCAGGGCAAAGTGGAGGAAGGGCATTTCCGCATCACTGCAGCATTATGGGAAAGGAGACCTATCAACATAGGTCATATTTTCATAACTTACATGTTGAATGCTGTTCGGAGTCAAGGTTGCAGCATTCCATACGCCAGTTTGGTTGACCCTATTTGTATAGATCACGGGGTTGAACAGTGCGAAACTGATGAGATTGTGAGATTAGGGGGTCAGTTTGGAAAAGATCTAAGCCCCGATGAAGGGAGCGAAGCAATGCGCAAGCAGCTGCGGAATCAGAGTTTGCAGATCCAGATTAACACTGTAGAACTGCAAACTACGCAGCAGCACCTGGAGTTATTCCAGGGATACCTTGAGAAGCGGCTGGACTTGAATGCCATGATCATAACCGCTCAAGTTCTCAGCCAACTGGCGCATGACCCCACACAATTGCAGCATTGATCACTACTTTTAAGACTTGCCTTTGATGGAAAATTTTAATCTTTGTTTCAAACTGTTTTATTCTGGTTTTGGGATTTCTTGAGTCATTGATACTCGTATTTAATTTCTGGATATTGGCTCTTTAACTCCTAGGTTTTCCCCAATGTCAAGTGGGGTCTTTCAGTTTTATTTATTTTTATATCTATAATGATGCACTATTATTATGCCACTATTGTGAATATTATCTGCTCGTACATGTTAATTGTAGAATAGCTTAAGGGGAGAGAAATTTTGAAAGATATGCCCTTTCATTGATTATCCATATTTGACAGCTTACTTGAAGGTGATAGAGTGTCTAGGATTTTATATAATCTAATAAGATCAGTGAACTGGTCTTGCGCATCCTGGTAAGTTCTTCTGAACCATTGATTTTGGAATTTTCTCAACCAATCCAGTGCTTAAAATTCTGTAAAACTCTAGTGAGATTTTTATCTAAATGATTCTGAACATCTATATTTTTTAGCAAGTGGTGTATAATTTATACAATGGATTTTCTTAGATGGACTGATGATGCTTGTGAAAAAATTAATGAAGTATTTGCTGGTTTGAAGTATTAAGCATAATCCGTATGATTGAGCATTTGAGCCTATAGTGAGTATTTTTTGCTTGCTTTTTTTCATTTGATTGTGTGAATTACTTGTGCTGAATTGAGAATCTAGAATTTGAGATAGTATGCATGTTGCTTGTTGATTATGGGCATGAGATGTTGAAATGATATAGGCAGTAGAAACCCTTTCACTTCATTTGGACTGCTCAAGAGATATAAACTTTAGGATTTCCTCTTTGAGCTCTTAGCCTTATTGTTGATAACCTACACCATTAGTCATCCTACCTTTTACTCTGTATGTTGTCACTTCTGTTCTTACCCCCCAAGGTACTTAATTCTGATTCCAGTAGTCTGAAATCTAGTGAAGAGGATTCATAATGATTTAAGGCAATAAACAACAAATAGTATAAGCAGAAAAGAAGGGAAGTAATGAGGGAACTTTAAGCCCTTAGTCTTCAGCTTTCTAAAAAAAAAAAAAAAAAAAAAAATAGAAAGAGAAACTGCCTTCTGAGGAAGTGAGGGATGTTTAAACCCAGTACCCTTAGTTAGTAGTAGAATCCAAAGCAGAAAATGAATATAAACTAGAATTAGGTTAAGTACCAAGGATTTTAGCTCCAGTTTTCCAGTCTTGACCTTCACTTAAACCTCTAACCCGAACCTTTAGCCAAATACCTATGGATTAATGCCTTGTGTCCAGAGTTAGTATGGGGGTGTGATTCTGTCTCAAACCTATGGCTGCATCAATTTAGCACAAGTATGAGAGTTACCTTAAATTTATATATAACCTGAAAAGAGGGGAGCTTTATTGGGTTAACTAGTGAGAATACTTGAATCATGAAATATTTCAACCAATTGGTTCTGAATTCTCATGTGCCGACTGAACCATTGTCTGAATATGTGCTGCTTGCTTTATTTTAACTCTGATGTTTAGGAACTCTAAAACACTGGAGTCAGAATTATGATTGGCTTTGTTAAATTTCCCTTGGTTCTTAATGACCTTGCTTGAGGACAAGTAAGACTTTAGTGTGGGGGAGTGATGTAACCGTAAGTTACATCAATTTTCATAGCATTTTCTACAGAAGTTTATTACATTTAGATAGACTTTTGTCACTCTTTAGTACTTTTCAAGCTTATAATGTGCTTTGTTGAAAATGCAGACTCAGGATTGGTTTTATCACTTTTTCACCCAAAATAAGGTCATAAAGTGCTGAATTGATCAATGTGGGCAAGCTGGTCATTGCTAGACTAAATTAGTCACTTTAGATGGTCATGTGTGCTAGAAGGACTGTTGTACCCCTGCTATTTTAAGTTAATTGCAACCCTAGAATGATTTATTATTATAAATTGTTTGAAGACAAATTCTGTGGGTAACTTTTGCTTCGTTCTCTTTCATTTGAAGCCTACTGCTTAGCTTGTAAATCGGGTAGCTAGTGTTTCACTCTAAGATGAGGATTCATCTTAGAACCTTGTGGTTCTGAGTAGTTCATGGCGGTTAAATCCCATATCTAGCAACTCTAGGTGGAATCAGTGCATCTGTACTTGTTAGAGCTGATTTGTAGTTCTTTGTTTTCAGCTTAGAGAAGGTCTTTGGCTATTTCGGGGTGACAGACCGTTATAAGCGAGGGTGAGCCGGCTGAATCATGTATTGTGTATGTTCTTATGTGTAGTGTATCTGAATTTCTTTGATTTATTTTATATTGGTGTAATGGTTTCTTGGGTAGATCTGGGTTTGGCTGATTTGTTGGCGATTTCGTTATTATACTGTTGGAGATTGAATCTTGAGTAAACTTATTATCTTGTTGGCGATTTCCTCTTTTGGAAATTGAATATTGAGTAACTTTATGATCTTGTTGGTGGTTTCCTTGTGTAATATGTGAGATTGGATCTTGTCAGCCGCATAAGCCTAAGGTCTGAAAAGAGATAGTGAAACCAATACATGATAAATACTATGAGACAGTGAAGGAGATTAAACCACTACCCAAACATCCCATCAATTTCTTTTCTGATTTTATTGTTTCTATTTGATCAAATCAAGGCCATTATGATCTTAGCACCTTGCATGTTTTTACTTTAGTTTGATACACAAGTGTTCAGTGTTCCCTGTGGATTCGATACCCTTCTTTACTACACGATAGGATTTGTGGTCCTTTAGTGTGCTAAAAGAAGGTTTTAATTAGTGTTGTATTTGAGCACATCAAGTATGCTTCGGTTCACTTAGAGATATAACTTTTTCTTTTCACTAATTTAGCTTGACTTCTATGTTTGGATGCAACACAAATTACATGCAAGCACAAAATATGCAACTTCAAACTTCAATTAATGCAAAGAACACACAAACCCGATTATTGTTTATAGAACAAAATTTTCTATTTTCTCGACTCTTATGCAATGGATATGGATATGTGCGATTGCACTACTACTACACAAGACAATCAAACAAAAACAAAAGATATGATCTTTCAACTACACTAGTCAAAAGAACTACAAAAGAGTCTATTTTTTTATTATTTTTTTTTCACACATTACGCTACTGTCCTAACCAACTAAAAGCCTACGGAGGAGGTAGCATATTAGAAAAAGGCAAAATTCCGACAGTACTTCTAAAATAGTAACTACGACTCACAAAACAATTTTGGACTCAGTAACCAAATTATTTGGACACAAATTTGGAAACAAAATTCGGACTCACAATTTGGACTAATTACCTAATTTACTAGACCTGCAATTACACGACACTAATTTGGACACAATCATATTAAATTAGGAAACAATTAATTAGCTACTACTTTACGACACAAAAGTACCAAAAACAAACCTAATTAAAAAACTGGAAACACCAAGTTACCTAATTACTAGAAGTACGACTCAATTAGTTTGGACACAAGAAAAGGAAATTCGGACAGTTCCTAATTAACCTAGACACAATTCGAAAATATTACAAGGAAAACAACCAAGTATCTTAATTGCGGACACACCAAAACAAACCAGATTGCTCTCCTATGTCGGAGAAAATTACAAAGACTCACAAGAACAATTCACACAAATATTTTAAAGACTCAAAAACAAAGAAAACGGATATGAACTTTTAACCGGACAAGTTAAAAGAACTATGAAAGACACTTGTTTTTCATGCAGAAAATTTTCAAACTTTTTAGACACTTTGATATATAGTGGTGCGATCACCAAGGTACAACACAATTTTGAAAATTTATTTGAATTAAAACACAAAAACAAAATAAAAACAAACAACGGTCAACTTTTGGCACAACTTATTTACTTCAAGAACGGGCAAACTCGATCACTGACCTCTTGTAAGAAAACAAATCGGTTAGAGATTATATCTCTATTTCTGGGGGATATTTTCAAGCAACACGCTGACAAGCGAACTCGATCATTGGCTTTCCGATCAACGGAGTTGACACGTCTTCCTTGAAATAGATATTCACCAAAGGTGATGGATATTCACACGTGAGGTGATACTCGTGGCTCTGATACCAAAAATACTGTTTCTTCCACAGAAGTGTAAGATTCGGCTATGTTGCCCACGACTTCGTATGTTGTACCTCACACTATCTTACAAACTCGTGGAATATTGGTTGTAAGATGGGTAGAATGGAACCATAACACTAACAACCACGTATTGTTGATAAATCCAGGGGATGCAAAGAGAAATGAAATCTCGATTTTGGGGCTATCACGAACTCTCACAAAATAGTTTAATCTTCAACATTGTATACATAATATGAAGGCACAACCCTTTATTTATAGAGTTCATAGGGGTGGCCGATCCTACAATTTGGAAAAGTTAAAAATTTGTTTCCTTAATAACTTATTCCTAAATTATCTAAATCACCAAAAAATTAGGACTTATCTTATTCTTGCTATATCCTACAACAATAAGACCTTATTTAACACAAATCATGAAAATTCAAAATTGATACCCTGTGACCAAAATGCCCCTGCGTTTTTGGTCTTCTTGTGGCTTCTTCCTTCCTTTCACTTGCCTTCTTGTCCAAGTAAGCTTGTGGATCTTCTAGATGAAGCCTTGCACGAATTTCCTTCATTTTTGGGCCTTATTGGACTTTATTGGACTTCATTAAGGTAAAAATCATCCTTGAAAGATTAAGCCCAAAGACTCAATCCAATTAAAATATAAAACTTGGCCTTAAAAATAGTTCATGGACAAAATACTAAGACCCAAAATAAATAATTGGAAGCTAAGCTTTGACTAATTCTTAATATTATGATCCTTTCAATATTTTCTATGCAGTAGCTTTCTCGGATCAATAATATTAAGGGTTTCAAATATGTTTCCTTTGATTTTTGCTTTTCTTATAAATTCATCCATCCTCTCTTAGATCTCCGAGGCACCTTGAACAAGTCCTTAGTGAACTTGTTGAGTGGTATGAATGTATCCATGCCCAAAGAATGAAGTTTCTTCGGCTCTTCAACCTTAGGCCAAAGTATGATTAACTTTGCTCTCTTTTGGCCTAAATTCTTGAGAATGCTCATTCGAAAATTGTCTTTATGGTTGAGCTTCTCATGATAAGCATTCTTAAGGTTGGAAAAATTGAGTGAGGCCCGTGAAATCATATTAAAAATGGTACCCCATTTTTCCCACTGGTGTTTTGTTTTGATACATTGAGGACAATGTATATCTTACGTGTGGAGGGGTTGAATATAAGTTGTTATTTCGTGTCTTCATGCTTTCTATTTAGGTAACTAGTAGTTAATGAGTCCATTTTGTGGATAATTTTTCAAAAATTTGCTCTATTTTGGACTTTGCAAAAAATTTTCCAAAATATAAAGGACCTCTTCAAGCTAGTGTGTTTGTGATTGGTGGAGACACGATGGAAAATGGTTGAGTATTGATAAGTATGATGTGAGTTCTTATTTGACATCTTGAGATGTAATCACATTATAACATTTGATTTTATGTGAGCTTTAATTTGAGCCTTAATTTAGCATATCTTATTTGCTTGCTCATATTTCTTTGGTTGTGTGATTTGTCTTGCATGAATGATTGACTCTAGAACTTGACTTTAGCATGCATATGAAGACCTTTTGTGTTTGTGATACATTGAAGTGATGAAGGTAATTAGTTAGCTTTTGTTTTTACTTTTTCTTTGCTTTACATTACCCATAATCATCTTTATCCCCTTAGGAGTAACAAAGTTGAGCCCTGATGTAACACTAAGTTACGTCAATCTTTATAGAATTTCCACATAATTCGTGACAATTTTATAGAGTTCTATTGCTCTTTTGCTGTTTAATTTCTTATTTTGGGTCTGTGGGGATTACAAATCTTAGTCTGAGTTTGTCAGTTTTTCACCTAAAATGTGGCCGAAAAATGCAGAAGCTGGAAGCTAGATATGGTGGTCAAAGCTGGACCTTGTAGTCAACTTAGAGAGTTCAAAGCTGCTAAAATGTTCATTGTACCCCTGCCGATTCTATCTAATTAAAATTCTAATTTATGTAATAGTATAAATAGGAAGTGGACAAGTCATACGGGCAACTTTTGCATCATTTCATATTTGGTTGAGCTGACAACATTTCCCTTTGTTGGTATAGCTAGGGTTTCTCATCCAGGATGTCGATTTAGTTCGGAACCATGAGTTTCTAGCAGTTCGGGGGGAATTAGCCCCAGATCTCTTCAGCTAAGGTGGAATTGGGTGCCGCTACACTCGATCAGAGAAGGTTTCCAATTCTACAAAGTAGCTCGGCTTGTTGCCTTGCCCCTAGTAGGTTTTCTAGACCTCGTGCGAGGAGTCCATGAGTTGTTTTGTGTGTTTGCATTCTCTGAGTGTGATTGTATCTAAATTCCTTTGATTCTATATATATTGGTCTATTATTTTTCTTGTGTGTGCTTTTTGAGCTTTGTTAAACTGTAGACAGTTTTCTCTTACGCGATTGAGGAAGATGATCTATTTACCTGATGACGAGCTACCGAAGCTGCCTTTGTAGGTAGTGTTCATGGTTATTTGTATCCAGGGATAGAAAAGTGAGTTTGAATTGAAACTGGAACTGATTAATTGAATGGTTAAGGGTCCTAAGGAAGCTAAGAAACCAATATAGAAAGAATACTAGCTAAGGGTGACGGTGGTGAAATTACCCCTCTCCAAATCATATCCATTTATCTTTTCAGCAATTTTTTATTTGTTTTTTTTATGAAATCAAACTTGTTATATTACTCTGCTACTTACATGTTCATTTTATTAGATACACAAGTTTTTAGTGCTCTCTGAGGTTCGACAACCTGACTACTACCCGACAGGATTAGTGATCCTAAAGTGTGAGAAAAAGGGTTATTATTTGTGTTATTATTTTAGCACATCAAGCCCCATTTTTTCTTTGTTTTGTTTGTCCCAATAAGACAACTTGAGCATTTTTCTTTGTTAAGCCTTGTTTTGGACCCTTAAAGAGTTTGTGTTTGGTTGAATGTGGAAATGAAAAATAATTTGATGGATTCTAAGTTGTTAGTTTTCAATTTTTAGAAGTTTTAAAAATAATAAAAGTTAAAAATAAATAAATAAATTAATGTGTTTGAGTTTAAGTTTTGAGAAATAAGAATAGGGAAGTAAAGGACATCTAAGTCTTAAACCTCCATTAGTGGTTAAGAATCCAAGTAGAAGTAGTTGATGAAGCATTCTAACCAATGTAAATCTCTTTACAATAACTCCAATTTTCAAGCCTTGACATTTTCTTGTCCTTAGCCATTTTCTTAGACCATTTTACCTTAATAAAAGTCCTTTTGATCAATGTGTTACATTAGCAATATGCGGGTGGCAAGGTGATCTTGAGTCAAGCTTATGGTTGAAGATCTTTCATGCAATTGACTTGAGCATTGTTAAATATTTCAAAGCCTATACACTTTGAGCGTTATTGAGTGAATCTTTGATAGTGTGAGGTGATGAGATCAATTGATGTTGATAGAGAAGCCATATCATGCTTGTTTTGCTTAATTGTTGAAGTTATGTTGATATCATGAGTGCAAGGTGAGTGCATGTTTTCATGTTTATCTTGAAGGGGGAAGAAAAACCATTTTAGAGCAAACTTTTTTTTGTAATGGACTTGTGATCTACTAGCTTTTCTAGTTAGTTTGCTTGAGGACAAGCAAAGTCTTATGTGTGGGAGGTGTGATGTGACTCCAAAATATAACTTTTTATGACACAAAATCATGCACATTTAGCATACTTTTAGCTAGTTTTCAATGATTATGATATCTTTATTGAGCTTTCGATGCACTTATAGTTGGATTTGCATGATCTTGTAGTAAAAAGCTATGTTTGAGATTTTGGAAGAAACTTGAAAACTTTTGCTGGAAAAGAAAAGAAAACACAAAGAATCGGAGCTAAAATAAAAGAATTTGGAAAATAGCAAAATTGAGCTGAAGTTCCAAGATCAGTGTCCTACAGGTACTTGTACCTGTACGCTGCCGACACCTCGGTGTCCACAGGGTACCTTACATTGCTGTCGCCCGGAGAAAAATACTAAATGTTCCAAATTATCCTTATGCATGTTTTATTATGTAATTTACCATTTTTTGCCCTCAGACCTCTTTCTTAATGGCCAAGGCCCTTTGTAAAACACATACTTACACACTTTTAGTAGGTTTTTCATAAACCTTAGAGGAGAAGTTTCACACACTTCTACACCTTTCGCTTCACAAACTAGATGAATTCTCCTCGAACCATGGTGTTCTAAGGAGCTTTTTAGGGAATTTTACCCCTCTAAGTGATAGAGGGTTGTGAATTTCCAAAGATGTAGAACAAAAATCATGGATTCAATGAAGGGATCGCTTGTGAGAGTTTAGTTAAATATTTGGGTGGTTTCTATCATTTATGGTTGATAAAAGTTGCACCTTTTCTTGTTGATTGAGTTCTATCATGAGTGGTTGCTTATTTCATTGGTTATTTTGTTCTTTTCAATAGTTTTCCATGTATATTGACAAGTGAGTTTCATGCAAATGAGTTGTTTCTTGAACTAATGTATTGATTTAGCTTTGTTATGGCTATATAAGGTTGAATCTACTCATTGCTTGTTAAATTGTTGATTTTCTAACTTATGTGAGCATTTGATTTAGGCTAATTATGCTTTCTTATGTTGTAAACTTAATTGTTTCTAGATCTATTTGCTTTGTATTTTATTGGATCTTCCATATCTTGAGGTAGGACTGATAGTAGAGTAGGATTGACGACCCTATTTCTATCATTGACTAATATGGTTGTTGTCATGTTTCCATTTCTAATGTGTTAATTCACCTAGGAATTGGACTTCATAGACTCGATGTGATATGGTTCTAATGTGATCATAAGTAGAATGAATTATCAAGATATCTTGGAGAGACTTAACTACCCACATTTGCATGGTATTTGCTTGTTAGTAGTTATTTGGATCTCGAGGTGGTGTGATTTCCCCCTTTTATCCCCATTATATCATTTCTTTTATTTTGTTACTTTTATGACACACTTGAAATTACCCTTTTACCCTTTCTTTTGTTAGGTTCTTAGGTATAAAAACTACTGAACTTGTAGTAAGTGAGGATTTGAGCCTAAACACAACTTCAATCAAGACAAATTTCTTATGGGAACTAAACCATAAGTACTATAGTTTTGGTATTTTAGTTTTGTTTATTATAAATTTATTTTCAAATGTTCGTCCTTAACTTTTACAACGAGAAGAGCACGTCAGAAGGTTTCGTTCCCATACGATAGTTGGTTGAAATGATGCAAGTGTGAAGGATTGGTTCAATCTATTCCAAGTTGATAGTAGTAAAAGCTAATAAAACAAAAGAAAACTAAAAACTAAACAAGGTAAAACAAACAAAACATAAGAGCATATGATAGTTGTTTTATGATCATGCAATAGACAAAATAAAGATAAAAGATAACAATAGTAACTAAAGCGGGAACAAACCACCTCCAGATCCAAAGAGCCACTAACAAGCACATTACACACATATGGGGGATTGTTGATACTCTCAAGGAGGATAAATATTGCATCTAGACAATGGAATGTAGGCCACTAGATGCAATTGCTAAAGGGATCTTGTATGTCTCCAATTAATCAAGGTTGTCAATCTAAATTAGTTTCCAACCATTGTTCCCTGGCTTACGCTTTCTAGAGCACATAATTAAGATATGGTCGTTAATCCTATCCAACCATCCTTCATTCTTGCATGACCATTGTCCATCATAGGAAGTTCCTTGGCAACATATTTAGAGTATGAATTCTTTCAAGCCCAACACAAATTAGAGTATGTATTAGATTTGACTATGTCTTATTTTCTAAATGGTCTCAATCCAAAAATTGGAAACATTATGGAGCTTCACTTGTTAGTTTTGAATACTAAAAAGCTATTGCTTGTATGAAAAACCAATATCCATAGTTAACATATCGATTATGTTTCAGTATTAAATTTGTTCTATTATATCATAGAACTAGATAACGAGGTGTCAAAAGACACATTAGATCCCGTTATTGGTTAAAGTATTGATATATAAACAGAGGCTCGTAACTGAGATAGTTTGAACATACTATCGGTATAGGTTATCTTATGATTTGGAAATTAGTTTGTCTAGACTAATTAAATCATACGGATGTGCCCGGGGTATATTGAGCACGACCTGTTCGGGATCGAATTAACTTGTACTGATCAGCGTAGTTAATTCGATCCTAGTATTCTAATCTCTTAATCCCTAGATTGGAGCAGGCACTAGAGTTAGATGTCGTATGCTTGCAGTCAATTGAGGCCTAGATCTCGATAAGTTGGATATGTGGTGTTTAGCTTCTTTGTGTGTCATTGCTAGTCGAAGGAATCTATGTACCGGTTCGCCGGGTTGATAGTGCTCCCGAGATGAGCTCGAAAGGTTTATTATACTAAACCCGGCCGGTGGACTTTATGTCCGGTATAATAAGAAAGTCGAGTGGTACTAATCTCGAATACAAAGAAGTCGATAAATTAATTTGTCGACCACTAGATCTTTGATGTGGGGAGATAGAAGAATAATAAAATGAGCACGAAGTAATTTGTTTTTGAGCGGTAGTTCCATAATTGGTCCGTTAGTGGTACAAAACCCGGCCGCTATTTATGTGCGCGGCTAAAATTATCGACTATTAATTTCATTGATCATAAGATCGTTGGTCAGATAGTGAAATTAATGAACTTCGGTTCTTCTCGAACGAATGTAGCTTAGCGTAGACGTTCACCCGCTTGACCTGCGTTAATCCTGGTGTGAGAGATGTTGGTGGGAGATTATATTATTTTGAGGATATCAATATTTTTGAAAAAGAATACTGAAACTTGACTATTTATTTTTCAGTTTTCGATATGGCGTTTGATACAATATTTGTCACACTAAAGGAGAACAAATTTACTGGTCCAAATTATATCAACTAGAAACGTGATTTGGACATTGTCCTCACGGCTGAGCAATGCAAGTTCGTGCTAACTGAGGTATGCCTAGAAACACCTAATGTTAAATATGGCTAAGGGCACACTTGTGAGAGACCATGAACTTCAGATGATTAGTAACATCAATGAGATTGAGGCTTTGAGAGGTGATACTCTAGGGCTTGCCTCATAACTTTGAAGATTGCTAATCAGGTGCTTAAGCCAGACATTGCCAAGAAGAAGAACCCGAAAGGCAAGTGCTTCAGATATGGCAAGGCATGACATTGGAAGCCAGATTGTCCATGGCTCAAAAGTACAACCATTTTGCCTTAGTTACTGAGACATGTTAGTGGTGATTCCTACAGACCACTAATTATGTTTGTAATTCTTTGCAAGGGTTTGCCAAGTAACCCAGATGTTTAGAAAGGGTGAGATGGAAGTTTACTTGGGTGACACTATCATAGTGTCAGTGGAAGTAGTGGGAGTGGCTCGATTTATTTTCAAAATAATGCGTAGTAGTTTTTTGAATTATTGTCTTTATGATCTGAGTTTTAGAAAGAATTTAATTAATGTTTCTAAACTCTTACTGGACAGTTATAAGTTTGTTTTATCTAGTACTTATATTTTTGGAAAGAACGAGAAACTTATATGTTCCAGTTCATTGGTGGACAATCTCTTCTCCATAAAAACTAACTCTCAGTAGTGCAAAACACTGAGATAAATAACACATAATTGAATCATAATAAGAGGAAAGAACCATGTAAAATGAACCAAGCTCATTTTTTCCACCTAAGATTAGGTTATATAAACCTTAGTAAGATTCAAAAGGTTAGTCAATGGATATTGACAGTTACTCAACCGATGAATTCTGCTTGGAGGGTAAAATGACAAAGAAGTTTTGAAGGGGTCAAATAGGTTTTAGAGTTGGTTCATTCTGACTTATGTGGACCTATGATAATTCAGGCCAGAGGTGGTTTCGAGTATTTTGTGATCTTCACAGATTACAACTTGAGGTACAAGTACACTTGATGTGCCACAAGTCTAAATGTTTTGGCAAGTTCAAAGAGTTTCGGACAGATGCGAAGAACCGTCATTGTAAAAGTATCAAGTCATTATGATTCGATCGTGGTGGTGACTAACTATCTGGTGAATTTAAGAGCTACATATTAGAGATGAGAATTCAATCCCAGTTGTCTGCACCTGACATATTCCAGCAAAATGGTGTAGCACAACGGTGAAACATAACTCTTATGGAAATGGTTAGATGTGAGATGAGTTACAGTGAGTTGCTCTATTCATTTTGAGGACATGCCTTAAAAATAGTGGCTTACAATCTAGATCTTATACCATCTAAGTCCGTGCCTTCAACCCCTGTAGAGCTATGGTCAGGGCTGTTAGTTTTGAATACAGAAAAGCTATGACTTGTATCAAAAACTAATATCCACAGTTGACATATCATTTTGTTTCAGAATAAATTTGTTCCTTTATATCATAGAACTAGACAACGGGGTGTGGACAGACACAATAGATACCGTTATTGGTTAAAGTATTGATATATAAAAAGTATGCTCGTAACCAAGATAATCTGAACATACTATCGGTATAGGTTATTGTGTGGTTTTGAAATTAGTTTATCTAAACTAGTTTAAATCACACAGATATGCCCGGGGCATATTGAGCACGACCAGTTTGGATAGAATTGACTTATACTGATCGGCGTTGTCAATTCGGTCCTAGTATTCCATCTCTCAATCCCGAGATTGGGACGGGCGTGAGGGTTGGATATCGTGTGCTTTGATTTGCCAAAGAGTGAGGTCAATTGAGGCCAATACCTCGGTAGGTTAGGTATGCGGTGTTTAGCTTCTTACGTGCAGTTGCTAGTCGGAGGAATCCATGTACTGGTTCACCGGGTTGATGGTGCTCCCGAGATGAGCTCGTAAGGTTATTATACTAAACCCGACCGGTGAACTTTATGTTCGGTATAATAAAAGGACGAGTGGTAGTAATCTCAGAAACCAAGAAGTCGGTGAATTAATTTGTCAGTAAATTGATAAACCGACGAGCGCTAGATCTTTAATGTGGGGAGATAGAATAAAATATAATGGCGCGATGTAAAGTCGTTTTCGAGCGGTAGTTCCATAATTGGTCCGTTAGTGGTACGACCGATTATGCATTTGACTAATCGACAAGGTAAATTAATTAATCCAAAAGGTTTAATTAATATTTAATCGACAAAGTGAATTTAGAGATTAATTCTATTTTGAATTAATTAATTCTAAGGGTTCGATTAAATTAAATTAACAAAGTGGGTTAAATAAATTAATTTAAATGGGTCGATTAGACTTGATTAGTCGGGAAGACTTAGCGGTCAACGAAAGTCAAATTTAAAGGCCTAACTCGAAAGCCCATTAGGTCTCCATTAGAGCTCCTTATAAATAGAAAGCTTAAGGCCTAAGAAACTTAAGAAAATCTTGCAAGACAACTTTGTCTTCCTTGAGTGCGAAAGTTCTAGAGAGAGACTCTCCTTCCTTCTTGGGTTTCTTTCAAAAACGAACTTGGAATCTCACTTCTCGATTTAGATTAAGCCCAAAGATCAAATTTTTAGATAGCCCACCGGATACTGTTCATCGGATACTGTTCACCGAATTCACTGTTCATCGGACACTGTTCACCAGACACTGTTCATCGGATATTGTTCACCGAATTCACTGTTCACTCCGGGGTGCTTGATCCAACTGGGTTTGTGTTGATCTCTTCCTTGGGTTGGTGATCCACAATCCCAGTTGTCTAGATCGTGACCGGAGTTGAAGTGGGTTCGATTTTATTGGCGAGAAAAGTAGTGGGCAGCAGTTTTTTGGGTTAAAGGTTTGATCTTTTGGGCAGATTTGATCTAATTGAGGGATTTTCTTGGCGGGTTTCTCGTGGGCTTTGGTAGCAGACTTCGATAGATTATTGCCCACCCAATATTCGAAGTTTTCTCGGAGTGATCTTTTGGATTTCTTGTGGAATTCGCGTAAAGATTGGATTTTTTCTTTAGGCAAGGGACTTCGTTACAAAAGGTAAAATCTTTAATCTTCCGCTTTAATTAAAGATTTAATTTTTGTGTCCCGATTAATAAATTAAATAAGTATAAGCTAAGATTCGTTCATGGGTAAACTAATTTGAGCCTGAGCTTGGTCGAAAGCTTCCGATTCTGGAATGCATTGCACGAAAGTGAGGTTTTCGATTTAGCCCGGGCTTGTTCAGTTTTCCTTCAAATTGGTATCAGAGCGTTGGTTTCGGTCTTATACTTGTTTGATTTATTACACGGCTTTATTTTGACATTATTATTTATGTCAAAATGCATAAACAGGTGGTTATTGATTTCCCGGCTATTATGGTAGAAATTTAATTTTCATTCATAAACCCCGGGACATGTCCGGGCTTGTTTTATTTTTGAATGGAAATTTCTATAATAGTAATAACCACGAGCTGGAAGCCGTGTAGGATTAGAAAAATCTTGTAGTAGGATTTGATCTAATCATGTCGTCTTTAAATTCCTAGAAAAACGCCTTTGTATATAGGAATTTATGTACGATGACGAAGACGTTATTTTGGGTAACTTATATTCGCGAGTTTTGGTTTATCGTAATTTTGGGTGATTCCTAATTACGTAGAAAACTGAGAAAACCCGGGCGAATCTAGAGGAATCCAAATAATGAGTGGGAGCGACATGACGGGACGTGTCACCGAGGCGTCAAGGAATAACGATAGAGAAGGCCATAATAGTCGGGAAATTTTATTTGTTTAATTTCCCGTATTTATGTCTTTTCGTTGATTGTGTGATTTTCGTTTTATTTTGCATGAACGAAAACCAAACCAAAATGTTTTTAAAAGGTAATGTGCAATTAACTAAGGTCGATTATTCGCATATTAAAACTCCAACGGTTTTATCGGTGCGAATATCCATAGTTAAGATATTGCATGTTAAAACGTAAAAAAATCCTCAAACTAATTAAATTCGCGGGTTTTGGTTTAATCATAATTTTGGGTGATTCCTAATTACGTAGAAAACTGAGAAAACCCGGGCGAATCGAAATTAAAAATCTAAGTGGGAGCGGGTTGGTTAATAACCCCATGGCCTCCATTACGGGTTCATTGGTGATGTGGTTAAACTTGCGTGCTGGCTTAGACCTTCCTCCCTATCGGATGAGTTTTCAATCACAGATATCACCCGAATGAATTTCTAAAGGGATGACTATAGTGAGTTTAATTGGAGAAAGTTGCGACACCCTCGCCATCCGAGGCGCATTAGTATCCTAAGTAACAAACTTAGAAGTCGCGTAATTGCATACACTTAGTGTACTATTTATAGTATCCCTCCCATCGAGGTTACGCTATCTACGTGTACGGCTAAAATTATCGACTATTAATTTCATTGATCATAAGATCATTGGTCAGATAATGAGATTAATGAACTTCGGTTCTTCTCGAATGAATATGGGTTGGCGTAGACGTTCACCCATCGTGACCTGCGTTAATCCCGGTGTGAGAGATGTCGATAGAAGATTATATTGGTTTTATGAGGATTTTCAATATCTTCAAAAAAGTATACTGAAACTTGAATTGTTTATTTTTCGGTTATGATATGTCGTTCAACCTGCTAGCTGTCATTTTGAACCAAAACAAACTCACGGGTCCAAACTATATTGACTGGAAACGTAACCTGGACATTGTCCTTACAAGTGCGTGCTTACTGAGGAGTGTTTCCCTGAGTAGGGCAGCCAAGCAGTCAGCTATGAGGAAACTCATGAATGCTAGGATGGCTGACGACACTACAGTGAGGGATCACGTGCTGGACATGATCAGTTGCATCAATGAGATCGAGGTACTGGGAGATGATATTGATGGGGAGACCCAGGTCGATATCATTCTCCAGAGCTTGCCCCCCAGTTTTGAGCAGTTTTGGTTGAACTAGAATGTGGGTAAGCTCTCATATTCACTCTCCGAGCTCATGACTGCATTGGTGTCAGCTGAGGGCCTATTCGCTGAGAAGAAGCAAGCCTTTGCTACTGTTGGTCCCTCAGGTTCCTCTGCTGGGCCCAAAGCCAGAAAGCAGAAAAGGAAGAGAGGCCAGAAGGCAGGAGCTGATCATAGACCCAAGGCGGGCATTGGCAAGAAGCACAAGCTGAAAGGAAAATGCTTCAGATATGGCAAAGCAGGACATTGGAAGAAAGACTGCCCAAAGCCTCGAGGTAAATGTAAATTTTCCCTAGTTACTGAGACGTGATTAGCGGCGATTCCCACAGATACTTGGTGTGTGGATTCAGGAGCCACTGATCACGTTTGTAATTCTTTGCAAGGGTTCCAAGTGACCCGGCTGCTTAGAGAGGGAGAGTTGCAGGTCTACCTTGGGGATACTACCAGAGTCCCAAGCTATGCAAAACACAGAAACTAGTAGCTCATCACCGAATCATAATAAGAGAAAAGAGTCTTCCCCTTTGAATCAGACATATCTTTGGCACCTGAGACTCGGTAACATTAACCTTAGTAGGATTCAAAGGTTGGTCAAGAGTGGGTCTTTGGGCTTACTAGATATTGACAGCTATTTGACATGTGAGTCCTGCTTGGAGGGTAAAATGACCAAGAGGCCTTTCAAGGCAAAGGGGTATAGGTCCAAGGAGGTTTTAGAGCTGATTCATTCTGACGTGTGTGGGCCTATGTCAGTTCAGGCTAGAGGTGGTTATGAGTATTTCGTGACTTTCACGGATGATTACTCTAGATATGGATACATATACCTGATGCGCCACAAGTCTGAATGCTTTGGCAAGTTCAGAGAATTCAAGGCAGAGGTGGAGAACCATCTGGGTAAGAGTATCAAGTCACTGTGGTCTGATCGCGGTGGCGAATACCTCTCTAGTGAATTTAGATCCTATTTGTTAGAGGAGGGTATTCAGACCCAGTTGTCTGAACCTGGCACACCCCAGCAGAATGGTGTAGCAGAGAGGAGGAATAGGACTCTTGTGGAGATGGTTAGATCGATGATGAGTTACAGTGAGTTCCCTATCTCGTTTTGGGGATATGTCTTAGAGACAACATGTTTTATCCTCAACCTTGTGCCATCTAAGTCTGTGCCTACGACCCCAGTAGAGTTGTGGAATGGGCGAAAGCCTAGTCTGAGACATTTCAGGATTTGGGGTTGTCCAGCACATGTGCTCGAGGCAGATGCAGGCAAGTTAGAGGCGAGATCCAAGGCTATGCTGATTATAGGCTACCCCAAAGGAACGAGAGGTGGTTTATTTTATAGTCCTCAGGATCAGAAGGTGGTGGTCAGCACCAATGCCAGATTTCTTGAAGAGGACTATATTTTAGATCACAAGTCAAGCAGCAAGGTAGTATTAGAAGAGCTTAGAAGTCAGTCCACTATTCCAGATGCACACGTACAGGAAGACACACCACAAGAGACTGAACACACTATCACAGATGATGCTCTTGCACAGGCTGCACCTCGTCATAGTGGGAGGGTTGTGAGACAGCCCGAGAGGTACATGGGTTTGGGTGAGTCTTCGGACTTTATCCCTGGCACTCATGAACCAGACCCAGTTAACTACAATGAGGATCTCCAGGATAAAGATGCAGATTCTTGGCAGAGAGCGATGATTGCTGAGATGGGTTCTATGGACTCAAATCAAGTTTGGGAGCTGGTAGACCTTCCTGTTGGGTTTAAGCCTATTGGGTGCAAATGGGTTTACAAGCGAAAGAGAGGATCTGACGGGAGGGTTGAGACCTTCAAGGCTAGGCTTGTGGCGAAGGGGTATACTCAGAAAGAAGGGATCGATTATGAGGAGACCTTTTCCCCGGTAGCTATGCTTAAGTCAATCCGGATTCTCTTGGCCATAGCTGCTCATATGGATTATGAGATTTGGCAGATGGACGTCAAGACAGCTTTCCTTAATGGAAGTCTCGAGGAGACCATCTTCATGCAGCAACCAGAGGGCTTCATTGTTAAAGGCCAAGAGCACAAGGTATGCAGGCTTAGGAGGTCCATTTATGGACTTAAGCAAGCATCCAGATCTTAGAACATTCATTTTGATGAGGTTATCCAGTCCTATGGATTCACTCAGTCTCCGGATGAGCAGTGTGTTTATCGCAGGCGTGATGGTGATATGGTGGTGTTTCTCGTACTTTACGTAGATGACATTCTTCTTATTGGCAACAGTAAGACGGTGTTGTCAGACGTAAAGGCATGGTTGTCCAGGCAATTTGATATGAAGGATTTGGGAGAGGCTGGACATATCATTGGGATCAAGATTATTCGAGATCGTAGGAGACGTTCTCTGACTCTCTCTCAGGCATCCTACATAGACACGATTCTGGCCCGTTTTAACATGCAGAACTCCAAGAAGGGTTCACTACCTTTCAGGCATGGAGTGCATTTGTCTAAGGAGCAGTGTCCTAAGACTCCTGAGGAGATAGATGCCATGAAGGCGGTACCCTATGCTTCTGTAGTGGGCAGCCTCATGTATGCTATGTTGTGCACGAGGCCTGATATTTGCTTTACCGTTGGCATGGTTAGCAGATATCAGAGTAGCCCTGGGAAGGCTCACTGGGAGGTAGTAAAATGCATTCTCAAGTACTTGTGCAGGACGAGAGATTATGTCTTAGTTTATAGAGCGCAGGAGCTTGTATCATTGGGTTACACAGATTTGGACTTTCAAGGTGATTTGGACAAGAGTAAGTCGACCTCTGGTTTTGTGTTTACTCTAGGAGGTGGAGCCATAGTATGGAAGAGTGTCAAGCAGAAATGCGTGGCGGACTCTACCATAGAGGCCGAGTACGTGAAGGAAAACTGAACAAGCCCGGGCTAAATTGAAAACCTCACTTTCGTACAATGCATCCCCGAATCGGAAGCTTTCGACCAAGCTCAGGCTCAAATTAGTTTACCCACGAACGGATCTAGGCTTATACTTATTTAATTTATTAATCGGGACACAAAAGATTCGAACTTTAATGAAAGCGGAATTTAAAAGTTCTACCTTTTGAAGCGAAGTCCCTTGCTTAAAGAAAACCAAATCTTTGCTGTGAATTCCACAAGAAATCCGAAGAATTCTCCAATACGAACTCCAAGATAGTGTGGGCTATCGTCTACGGAGTTACCCACGGCAATACGAAGAAAACCCAGAAACTTTCTTCGCAAGAAAACTCAAAAAAACTGCCCAAAGCTGCTGCCTTTTTTGGACTGCCAGCCACCTATTGCCCTATTGAAGTCCGATCGGCCTGCTGTCCTTTTTCCCGACCACGATCTGGACCACCGTCTTCACGGATCACCAACCGGAGAAGAGATCATTGTGAAGAACGGCAGGATCAAGCACCTCGGGTTGAAGAACAGCCGCTGGACTGCTGCGCAAAACAGCCTGCGCGACTGTCTTGCTGCGCAAGGAAAAACTGCGCAAGAAATTTTAGAAAAACTGGGTGGCGGTCGGCTGTCCAAGGTGAAATAATCTACGGCAGCTAATAGAAAACCAATGGGCTGAGTTTCTAATCAAAGAAAAAGGTTATCTTGGTGGACTTCGAGAGAAAACTTGACGAGGAAGACAACGTTCTCTCTCTAGACCAAACTTTCTCTTTCTAGCCTAAACTTGGCTGCCAAGTTTCTTAGGTTATGTGCTGCCCAATATGTTGTATTTATTGGAGATTCTAAGGAGACCTAATGGGCTATCGAGTTAGGCCTTTAAATTTGACTTTCGTTGACCGCTAAGTCTTCCCGACTAATCAACTCCAATCGACCCATTTAAATTAATCTATTTAATCCACTTTGTTAATTTAATTTAATCGAACCCTTAGAATTAATTAATTCAAAATAGACTTAATTTCTAAATTCACTTTGTCGATTAAATATTAATTAAACCCTTTGGATTAATTAATTTACCTTGTCGATTAGTCAAATGCATAATCGGTCGTACCACTAACGGACCAATTATGGAACTACCGCTCAAAAACGACTTTACATCGCGCCATTATATTTTATTCTATCTCTCCACATTAAAGATCTAGTGCTCATCAATTTATCAATTTACTGACAAATTAATTCACCGACTTCTTGGTTTTCGAGATTAGTACCACTCGTCCTTTTATTATACCGAACATAAAGTTCACTGGCCGGGTTTAGTATAATAACCTTACGAGCTCATCTCGGGAGCACCATCAACCCGGCGAACCGGTACGTGGATTCCTCCGACTAGCAACCGCACGTAAGAAGCTAAACACCGCATACCCAACTTACCAAGATATTGGGCTCAATTGACCTCACTCTTTGGCAAATCAAAGCACATGATAGCCAACCCTCACGCTCGTCCCAATCTCGGGATTGAGAGACGGAATACTAGGATCGAATTGACTATGCCGATTAGTATAAGTCAATTCTATCCAAACTGGTCATGCTCAATATGCCCCGGGCATATCTGTGTGATTTAAACTAGTTTAGATAAACCAATTTCCAAACCACACAATAACCTATACCGATAGTATGTTCAGACTATCTCGGTTACGAGCATACTTTTTATATATCAATATTTTAACCAATAACGGTGTCTACTGTGTTTGTCGACACCCCGTTATCTAGTTCTATGATATAAAGGAACAAATTTATGCTGAAACAAAATGATATGTCATCTGTGGATATTAGTTTTTGATACAAGCCATAGCTTTTCTGTATTCAAAACTAACAGTACGTTACCGCTTCAGAGGCAGCGAAAGAGGCTGTATAGCTCAGGAGTTTCCTGATGGACTTAGATGTGGTTCCTGAGTTGCCTAGGTCTATCATAGTTTATTGTGATAACAATGGTGCAGTTGCTAACTCGAGGGAACCACGAGCCCATAAGATGAGTAAACACATAGAGCGCAAGTACCACCTGATACGAGAGATCGTAAAGAGGGGAGACGTGATCGTGGCCAAGATAGCTTCAGATGACAACCTTGTAGATCCTTTCACCAAGCCATTGACCCCAAAGGTCTTTGAGAGACATGTGGTGGGCATGGGAGTCAGATTCTTGAGAGAGCCATGTGAGTGAGCTTAAAGGTGTTCTGGAGATTTCATTATGACAGCAGTGTAATAGCGGGTTGGACAGTTTTTGTACTTCTTAGCATAGCTTTGAGTATTAGTGGGAGATTGTTAGTTTTGAATACAGAAAAGCTATGGCTTGTATCAAAAACAAATATCCACAGTTGACATATCATTTTGTTTCAGTATAAATTTGTTCCTTTATATCATAGAACAAGATAACGGGGTGTGGACAGACACAGTAGATACCGTTATTGGTTAAAGTATTGATATATAAAAAGTATGCTCGTAATCGAGATAGTCTGAACATACTATCAGTATAGGTTATTGTGTGGTTTGGAAATTAGTTTATCTAAACTAGTTTAAATCACACAGATATGCCCGGGGCATATTGAGCACGACCAGTTTGGATAGAATTGACTTATACTGATCGGCGTAGTCAATTCGGTCCTAATATTCCGTCTCTCAATCCCGAGATTGGGACGGGCGTGAGGGTTGGATATCGTGTGCTTTGATTTGCCAAAGAGTGAGGTCAATTGTGGCCAATACCTCGGTAGGTTGGGTATGCAGCGTTTAGCTTCTTACGTGCCATTGCTAGTGGGAGGAATCCACGTACCGATTCGCCGGGTTGATGGTGCTCCCGAGATTCGCTCGTAAGGTTATTATACTAAACCCGGCCGGTGAAATTTATGTTCGGTATAATAAAAGGACGAGTGGTACTAATCTCGAAAACCAAGAAGTCGGTGAATTAATTTGTCAGTAAGTTGATAACTGACGAGCGCTAGATCTTTAATGTGGGGAGATAGAATAAAATATAATGGAACGATGTAAAGTCGTTTTCGAGCGGTAGTTCCATAATTGGTCCGTTAGTGGTACGACTGATTATGCATTTGACTAATCGACAAGGTAAATTAATTAATCCAAAAGGTTTAATTAATATTTAATCGACAAAGTAAATTTAGAGATTAATTCTATTTTGAATTAATTAATTCTAAGGGTTCGATTAAATTAAATTAACAAAGTGGGTTAAATAAATTAATTTAAATGGGTCGATTGGAGTTGATTAGTCGGGAAGACTTAGCGGTCAACGAAAGTCAAATTTAAAGGCCTAACTCGAGAACCCATTAGGTCTCCATTAGAGCTCCTTATAAATAGAAAGCTTCAGGCCTAAGAAACTTAAGAAAATCTTGCAAGACAACTTTGTCTTCCTTGAGTGAGAAAGTTCTAGAGAGAGACTCTCCTTCCTTCTTGGATTTCTTTCAAAAACGAACTTGGAATCTCACTTCTGGATTTAGATTAAGCCCAAAGATCAAATTTTTAGATAGCCCACCGGATACTGTTCATCGGATACTGTTCACTGGACACTGTTTATCGGATACTGTTCACCGAATTCACTGTTCACTCCGGGGTGCTTGATCTAGCTGGGTTTGTGTTGATCTCTTCCTTGGGTTGGTGATCTAGAATCCCGGTTGTCCAGATCGTGACCAGAGTTGAAGTGGGTTCGATTTTATTGGCGAGAAATGTAGTGGGCAGCAGTTTTTTGGGTTAAAGGTTTGATCTTTTGGGCAGATTTGATCTAATTGAGAGATTTTCTTGGTGGGTTTCTCGTGGGCTTTGGTAGCAGACTTCGATAGATTATTGCCCACGCAATATTCGAAGTTTTCTCGGAGTTATCTTTTGGATTTCTTGTGGAATTCGCGTAAAGATTGGATTTTTTCTTTAGGCAAGGGACTTCGCTACAAAAGGTAAAATCTTTAATATTCCACTTTAATTAAAGATTTAATTTTTTGTGTCCCGATTAATAAATTAAATAAGTATAAGCTAAGATCCGTTCATGGGTAAACTAATTTGAGCCTGAGCTTGGTCGAAAGCTTCCGATTCTGGAATGCATTGCACGAAAGTAAGGTTTTCGATTTAGCCCGGGCTTGTTCAGTTTTCCTTCAAGGGCAAAAGCCCAGTATTAGACATTTCAAAATCTGGGGTTGTCCAGCACATGTTCTTAAGGTAGATACAGACAAGTTAGATGCAAGATTTGAGGTAATGCTATTTTGTAGGATATGCTAGAGGGACAAAGGTTGGTTTATTCTATAGTGCTAAAGATCAGAAGGTGGTGGTTAGTACCAACACTAGATTTTAGAAGAGGACTATATTCTAAACCATAAACCAAGTAACAAGATTATGATAAAAGAGCTTAAGGGACAGTCAATAATTCCTGATGCACCAAGTAGATACATCACAGAATATTGCACGAGTTGTAACATATGATGCGATTATAGAGGGGATGCCTTGTCATAGTGGGAGGGTTGTCAGACAACCTGAGAGGTACATAAGCTTGGGAAAATCTTTGGATTTTGATCCATGGCACTCACGAACCAGACCCAGTGTCCGGATAAGTATTGTAAGTACCACAGGCGTGATAGAAACTCAGTGGTGTTTCTTGTACTTTAAGTAGATGATATTCTTTTTATTGGAAACAATGAGAAGGTATTTTCAGACGTAAAGGCATAGTCATTCAAGCAAGTTTGATATGAAAGATTTGGGAAAGGCTGGACATATCATTGGGATCAAGATTATTCGAGATCGCAGGAGATGCTTACAGACACTTTCTCAAGATTCCTACAGAGAGATGAATCTGACTCGTTTTAACATGCATAACTCCAATAAGAGTTTCCTACTCTTCAGATATGGAGTGCATCTATCCGTGGAGCAGTCTCCTAAGTAGATAGAAGCCATGAAGACAGTTCCTTATGCATCTGCAGTAGGAAGTCTCATGTATGTTGTGTTGTGTACGAGGCTGATGTTTGCTTTGACGATGGCATAGTTAGTAGATATCAGCATAACACAAAAAAGCTCAAGTATTTGTGCAGAATGAAGAAATAAATTTTGGTCTATCAGGCACAAGAGCTAGGGCTTACACATATTAAGATTTCCAAAGTGATATGGACAAAAGAATGTTTACCTCTGAATTTGTATTTACTCTAGGGAGTAGAGCCATAGTATGGCAGAGTGTCAAGCAGAAATGCATGGCATACTCCACCATTGAAGCTGAATACGTTGCTTCAGAGACGGCGAAGAAAGCAGTGTGGTTCAGGAACTTCCTAGTGGATTTAGATGTGATTCCTGAGTTGCCCAAGTTTGTTTATCACAATTTACTGCGATAACAATAGTGCAGTGGGAAACTTGAAGGAACAATAAATCCACAAGGCGAGTAAACACATAGAGCGTGAGTAACACCCAATACGATAAATCGTAAAGAGGGAAGACGTGGGTAAAGATAGTATCAGTAGACAACCTTGTAGATCCATTCACGAAAAGTATTGACTATAAAAGTCTTTGATAACCACATGAAGGGCATGAAAGTTAGATACTTGGCTGATCCTTGATAGTTCTCGAGTTTTTGGTGTGACATTGGAATAAGTGTATTAAGTCAGTTTTTATACTTCAGAGCATAGCTTTGAGTATTAGTGGGAGATTATTAGTTTTGAATACTAAAAAGCTATTGCTTGTATAAAAAACTAATATCCACAGTTAACATATCGATTATATTTCAGTATTAAATTTGTTCCATTATATCATAGAACTAGATAACGAGGTGTGGAAAGACATAGTAGATCTCGTTATTGGTTAAAGTATTGATATATAAATAGATGCTCGTAACTGAGATAGTTTGAACATACTATTAATATAGGTTATCGTATGATTTGGATATTAGTTTTTCTAGACTAATTAAATCATATGGATGTACCTGGGTCATATTGAGCACGACCTGTTTGGGATTTAATTAACTTGTACTGATCGGCGTAGTTAATTTGATCATAGTATTATAATCTCTTAATCCCTATATTGGAGCAAGCACGAGAGTTAGATATCATATGCTTTGATTTGCCAAAGGGTGCGGTCAATTGAGGCCTAGATTTTGGTAAGTTGGGTATGTGGTGTTTAGCTTCTTTGTGTGTCATTATTAGTCGAAGGACTCCATGTACTGGTTCACCGGGTTGAGAGTGCTGATGAGATAAGCTCAAAAGGTTTATTATACTAAACCCAACAGGTGGACTTTATGTCCAGTATAATATGAAAGTCGAGTGGTACTAATCTCGGATACCAAAAAATCTATGAAATAATTTGTCAGTAAATTTATGAATCAATGAGCACTAGAGATTTGATGCGGGGAGATTGAAGAATAATAAAGTGAGCGTGAAGTAATTCGTTTTTGAGCGGTAGTTCCATAATTGGTCCGTTGGTTGTACGACTAATTATGTGTTGGACTAATCAACAAAGTGAATTAAATAATCCTAAAGTTGTGATCAATATTTAATTGACAAAGTGGGTTATACGAAATAATCCTAAGAGCTCTATTAATATTTAATTAACGAAGTGGGTTAAGGAATTAAATCTAAAGGTTCGATTGGAGTTGATTAGTCTAGGGAAGACTAAGAGAGTCAACAAAAGTCCAACATTAAGGCCCAACTCAAAAGCCCACTAGGTCTCCCTTGAAACTCCTATAAATAGATTAAGTAATGCCTTGAAAACTCAAGAATTCAAGTCTTGTCTCCTTAGAGAAAGAAACACCTAGAGAGGGATTTTAGATCTATTCAGGAATCTTTCTTGAAGTCGATGTATTCTCTCCCGAAAACATGTGAGCTTGTTTTTTTCTCAACGTGGGAAGAATCCGGTGAGGTAAGAAGTTCCAGTGTGAACACTATTTCTGGCGTGAACAGTACCAGTGAACAATGATTCCACCATCAACAGTAAGCCATGAATAGTGATTTTGGAATGTACAGTACCCGTGAACAGTGATTCTGACATCAACAGTCGGTGTATATTTGGTTTTTGTTGGATCTTTAGATCTGATGATAGATCTGAGTTTCGGAACCTAGATCTGTTTATTTGGAGTTCATTTCAGGCGAGATCTGATAGATTGGGTGATTTCCAATCAGATCTAATTTTCATTTTCCTGACGGGTTCTTTTGTTAAAGTTTTGGGGTTAGTTGATCTGGTAGATAGTTGCCCACACAACTTCCAAATCTATCTCAGAGTCATTCGAGGGATTCTTTGTTGGTTTTCGCAACCAAAGTTTCAACCTTTTTTGTCAAAGATTCTTTCTTTTTGATTTTGGGTGATTCCTAATTGAAAAGAAAATTCTTTTCTTAGGCAAAGTTCTTATCTTTTAATTTTGGGTGATTCCAAATTAAAAAGAAAAGATCTTTTCTTATGGGTTTTGCATTTCAGGATTTGGTATTCTTATTTGCGAGGGACACGCTTCAAAGATATTATCTTTATCTTCTGCTTTAATTAAAGATTTAATTTTTAGCATGTCGTTTCAATAAATCGAATATGTATAAGCCTAGATCCGTTCAGGGGAAATAATTTAGAGTTTGGGCCAGATCGAAAGTCTCCGATTCTGGAATGCATAGCATGAAAGTGAGATTTTAGGTTTAGTCCGGAACCGATCTGTTTCCTTTATCACCATTATATAGACATGGATGAATTGATTCATAACACCACACTAGTTGATGTTAGAATGAACGAAGAAGGTGGCCGACATTATACAAGCAATTGGAGAGGGTCTACAAGAGATCGAGACACAACTTCATCCAAGGGTATGTCCTCTTTTGAGAACAAGGTAAACTCTAATCCTTATTCCTCAAATAATTTAAAGGTTCATACTACTAATGCTAATACTACTAACCAAGATCTTTAAAAGGATATTACTTGTTTTAAATGTCTAGGAAAAGGGCATAGACAATCTCAATGCCCCAACTTAAGGACCATTATAGCACTTGAAGATGGATCAATTGGGGCAAATGAGGAAAAAGAGGAAGAGATAGTTGAAATAGAAGAGGAGGACCAAAGTGATGAAAGACATGAACATAATGGACCAGAAAAAGGTGCTTACTTTAAAGCACTTCAAAAATTCCCTCAAGACACTAGCATTGCACATGCAAAAGTGGATGAAGACATTGAGCAAAGGTTAACATTTTTCATACAAAGGGTAAAGTGGGTAAGACTATTTGTTTGATTATTATTGATAGTGGTAGTTGTAACAATTTGGTTTCTAACTATCTTGCTGACAACTTGCATTTGCCTACTAGTTCTCATCCTTATCCCTACAAATTCAAATGGCTCAATGACGATAAATAAATAATAGTGGATAGACAATGCAAGGTTTCTTTTATCATTGGTAGGTACCAAAACGAGGTCACTTGTCACGTTGTACCCATGGATGCCATTCACATAATACTACAGAGACCTTGGGAGTTTGATCAACAAACTATGCACAATGGCTTCACTAATAGGTACTAATTCACCTTTAGCTCCAAAAATATTATGCTAACTCATCTTTCTTGCTCACATATTATACAATGCCATCAAGAGTTAGAGAATAAAGGAAAATGAGGCAACAAGAAAGGGAAGAAGTTGTTGATAAATATGTGGCTGAAAAAGAAAACAAATGCCAAGTGTTCATAGCATGTGCCGAGACCTTGCGGCATAGCATGAAAAAAGATGTGGCCAAAAATAAACCTAACCCGGGAAGAAACATTTGGCAATTTGTGCATATCGACAGCCAAGGAGTTTCGCACACACCCGAAGTTAGCATATCACACCGTATTGTCGCGCAAGATGTACAATGAGTTGCTCTTATCATTGTAGAATGCTTTAGGCGAACACGCAAAAATAAACTTTATATTAACAAAACAAAAACACTAAAACTATAGTATTTAAGGTTTCGTTCCCATGAAATTTGTGGCATCAAATGAAGTAGTTGTTGGATTCGAGTCCTTACTCACTACAATTTCTAGTAGTTTTAGTAGTCTATGAATCTAAGAAAGTAAAATAAGATAGTGGTTTGGTGAAGTCATGCAAATAACAAAATAATGAAAATAGGATAAAATGGAAAAAAGGTGGAAAATCACACCACAAATAAGATCCAAAGGGCTATTGCTAAGTAAATTATCATGCAATTTTTTAAGAACATTCTATTAATATTATCGTAATTGGATCTATAAGTACTAGAACTAGCCAAAAATAGAAATAGGGTCGTCAATCCTATCTATTACCAATCATCTGCTTTACCACAATAAGACTGAGTCCATCAATCCAATCTAAGACCACTTGTTCGACAAAACAATGAAAATTGAAGCACAAGATAACACTATCTATCAACCACATGTTCCTCAAAAAAGATAATCAACACGAATCTCAATAATAAAGTAAATTGAACATGTAGATCGACGACAAGATAAAAAACACATCCAAAACTGGGAGTTATTCATTCCTTTCATGAAACCCACTTACCAATAAGCATGAATAACCAAAGAAGGAAACAAAGACCATATGGAAGTAATGAATATATCTTTGATTAGTTCGATGAGTAAGAAAGGTGGGGCCTTAGCATAAAAAATGTAAGATAACTAAGCAATCCTTATCACCTCCACCATATGAAAACAAAAAATAAACACTAAATCCATTGTCTTTGCCCACATCTATTGGAAATTCACTACCCGCTATCACTTAGAAGGGTAGATTTTCCTAGAATCTACTTAGAACATGAGTGTTATAAGAGAATTCACAGTGTGTGTGTCAAAAGGTGAGAAAGTGTGTGTTTCTTCATCCCTAAGCTAAAATCTCTCCAAACTATCTAAATTATGAAAAACACACTTATGATGTGTTGTACGTGATCTACTATGTCTTTATAAGGAGTCTTGGCCACCAAGAAAGGTCCTGGATAGCTAAAATTGGTATTACATAAGAAAGTCACACTAAGGGTAAAGTTTGAACTTTAACAGTTGCGCAGTGGTGACGCTAAGGTCGGCGGCGATCAGGCATTGGTGCCGTACGAGTACCAGTGTTGACGGCTACCACGCACCAGTGCCCTGTGGACGCCGGACTCAAAATCTTCTTCAATCCGAGCTGATTCCAAACTCTTCTCTCTAAGCTTCAATCTTGTGTGATTTCTTCTCTTTTTCAGCAAAAGTCTTTAGTTTTATCCAAAATCTCCAAAGTGCCTCCTTACTACAAAATCATGCAAATCAAATTATAAGTTTATTGAAAGCTCATAAAAGATGTTATATTCATTGAAAACCGGCTAAAAGTAAGCTAACCATGCATGAATTTGGGTCATAAAAAGGTATATTTTGGAGTCACATCACCCCACACTTAAGACTTTGCTTGTCCTCAAGCAAACTAGTCAAGAAAACAAATAGAAAGTGGGTCCAAAATATGGCAATTAGCTCTAAGATGGTTTTTTCTCCCCCTCGAAGCTAAACCTGAAAATGAAGGAATTAAGATCTGGTCCAGGCCAAATCGAAAATTTCACTTTCATAATATGCATTCAAGAATTGAAAAATTTCGATCGAGTCCAAACACTATAATCAATTCCTATGAGCGGATCAAGGCTTGTACTTGTTAGATCTATTAAATGACAGGCTAAAAATAAATCTTTAAGTAAAAACGGAATTAAAAATTATACCTTTGAAGTGTGTCCCTTAGAGAATAAGAAAAATCCAAGCTTTGAAGAAAAAAAATCCAATCGTTGAAGCTTCCTCCACAAAGAGTCCCTCGAATGTCTCTAAACAAACCCGGAAATTGAGTGTGCAATTATCTAATGGGTAGATCTATCAAGACCCAAGAAAAACCAAAAGAAAACTCCCTGAAAAATCAAGAAAGAACCTCCAGAAAATCGCTGGACCCGCTGGAATCCGCGAGCCGCGGTCCGGGCTGCTGTGCACCGCGATCTGCCTGGAGAAAAATCGCCCAGGCCGCAAACCGCCACCAGCCACCACGCTCGCTTCTGGCAACCTCAAATCCGCCAGAAATAACTGAACTTTCTCACTGGAAAAATAGATTTTCCTAGCAGCCCACTCTTGTTGAGTTTCCAAGATGCGATCTTTTGATTATTTGAGAGAGAGAGAGATCTAAAAGTTGACTTCGAGAAAGATTTTCAAGGAAGAAGATGAAGTTCTTTCTCTAGACTTTTACCACTCTGAAGGGAATACTTGTCTTGCAAGTTTTCTTAATGTTTTCAAGGCATGACTTACTGTATTTATAGGAGCTTCACGGGAGAGCTAATGGGCTCTTGAGTTGGGCCTTAGTGTTAGACTTTAATTGACTTTCTTAGTCCTCACTAGACTAATCAATAGAAATTAACCCAAGGATTATTTATTAATCCACTTTGTCAATTTAAATATTAATTAACCTAAGGATAAATATTTATTTAATCCACTTTGCTAATTAGTCCAACGCATAATTAATCGTACCACTAACGGATTAACTACGAAACTATCACTCAAAAGGAAATTGTTTTCCAGTACCATTTTAATTATTCTTTTATCTCCCCACGTCAAAGATATAGTGCTCGTCAATTTATTAATTTATTGATAAATAAATTAATTAACTTCTTGTTATCCAAAATTAGTACCACTCGACCTTATCATTATATCAGACATAAGTCCACCAGCTGGGTTTGGTATAATAATCCTACGAGCTCATCTCAGGAGCACCATCACCCTGGACGCACTGGTACATGGTTTCCTTTCGACTAGAAATGAAAAAATAAGAAATCAAACACACATACCAAACTTACCGAGATCTAAGCCTTAATTGACCGCACCCTTTGGCAAATCAAAGTACACTATATCTAACCCTCATGCCTGCTCTAGTCTAGGGATTAAGAGATTAGAATATAAGGGTCGAATTAACTACAAAGTTCAGTACAAGTTAATTCGATACTAGATCGGTCATGCTCAATATGCCCCTGGCACATCCGTATGATTCAATTAGTCTAGACAAACTAATTTCCGAATCATACAATAACCTAAACTGACAGTATATCCAAACTGTCTCAGTTACGAGCGTTATTTATGTCATAACTTTAACCAATGATAAGATCTAATGTGTCACACCAAACACCTTATCACCTACATATCATATAAAGGGACAATATATAATATTGAAACACAATTGATATGTAACTGGGAAATAGTCTTTCATACAAGCAAAGCTTTTCAGTATTCAAAACTAACAGAAAAAGCACGCACTCACTTTGCATTCATGATATCGTATAACTTCCATAATTAAGTAAGACAAGCATGACATGAATTCTCTATCAATATCAATTGACCTCATCACCTTACACTATCAAGGATTCACTCAATAACGCTCAAAATGTGTAGGTTTTGAAATATTCAACTATGCTCAAGTTAATTGCATAAAAGATCTTCAACCATAAGCTTGACTTAAGATCACCTCGTCACCCGCCTATTGCGAATACACCACACTGATCAAAAGGACTTTTATTAGGGTGTAACGGGGCTAAGAAAATTGGCTAAGGACAAAAAAATGTTAAAGCTTGAAAATTGGAGTTTTTGTAAAGAGATTTGCATTGATTGGATGCTTCATCAACTACTTCTACTTGGATTCTTCAACTACTAAATGGAGGTTTAAGGCTTAGATGTCATTTACTTCCCCGTTCTTATTTCTTCAAACTTTAAATACATATTTATTATTTTTTTAACTTTTATTCTTTTCGAAACTACTAAAAATTGAAATCTAACAACTAAGAATCCATCAATTATTTTTCATTTCCATATCTAATCACATACAAATTCTTTAAGGGTCCAAAAAAAGACTTTAACAAGGAAAAAGGATCAAGTTGACTTATTGGGATAAAAAGAAAACAAAGAAAAAGATGGGGTTCAACTTAGTTATGCCTAAGAGGACAAAGATGATTACGGATAATATAAAGCAAAGAAAAGGTAAAAACAAAAGCTAACTAATTGTCTTCATCACTTCAATGTATCACAAACACGTAAAAGATATTGATATGTATGCTAAAGTCAAGTTCTAGATTTAACCATTCATGCAAGACAAATCACACAACCAAAGAAAAATGAGCAAGCAAATAAGAAATGTTCAATAAAGGCTCAAATAAGCTCACATAAAATCAATGGTTGAAAGGTGATTACATCTCAAGATGTCAACTAAGAACTCACATCATACCTATCAATACTCAACCATTTTCATCATATTTCCACCAATCATGCAATGCAAATACACAAAACTAGCTTGAAGGAGTCTTTTTTTTTTTTTGGAAAAATTTTATCAAAATTCAAAATAGAGCAAAATTTTTATTTTTGAAAATTAAACAAAAAATGAACTCATCTTCACTACTAATTTCTCAATGGCTTAAATCCATTTTTGGTCCCTCATAACATGAATTATTCAAGTTTTGGTCTCCCATATGTTTTAGTCACCAATTTTAGTTCCACTTAATTTTTTTTACCAATTATGGTTCCTTTTAACGAAAAAGTTTAGAAGATAACGGATTAACTCAGTTGATCGCAACTTAGACCTAATTTTTTTTAAAAAAAAATGATTTCTACCATGATGCTTTCAATCTATTTTATGACTCAGTTCCTCATGGATGTTCAACCCATTTAGATCGACTCACACTCCAAAATGATGGCTGAAACCCTAAATGGGTTGAACATTCATGAGGATCTAGATTATAAAATTGGTTGAAAACATCACGGTACAAATCATTTTGAAGAAAAAAATTAAGTTTGACTAGCGATCAAATGAGTTAATCCGTTATCTTCTAAACTTTTTCGTTAAAAAGGACTAGAATTATCAAAAAAAATTTAAGTGGGACTAAAATAGGTGACTAAAACATATAGGGGACCAAAACTGGAATAACCCATGTTATGAGGGACCAAAAATGAATTTAATCCTTTCTCAATTAGCAAGCATAAGCACTTATAAATTTATTTTATTTTTATCTCCCCCCCCCCCCCACACACTTAAAGTATCCTCAATGTATCAAAACAAAACATAAGTGGGCTAATGGGGTACCAATTCCTTTCTCTTTAGATTCATTTATCACATTTAAGCTCATGCCCATATAATGTTAGCCAAATAATCAATGTAAATCATTCACACTTTAATTAAAAACATAAAACTAAACACATCAAAGCAAATAAAAATATTTAAACTGCAAAGTGTCAACAAAATGTAGTAAGAAAGTAATAGTGGTAAGGATTCTCAAACTCTTTGTTGTAAATCCTTTGTGGAGAGAAAACCAATAGCATTTGATCAATAAGCCTCCATTATCCCATTATAAGCTCATAATTCACCTTTCTTTCTTCATAAATTCAAACATGCTCTGAAAAGTTGCACAAAATTAGTGAATTCTTTTAGAAAAGAAAGTACAAAAATTTGTGGTTCTATAGTGAAGGCATCCAACATGTGTTGGCGTTTGGTGGTCACCACAGGCAGGTGTTGGCGCCTGGCGATCGCCAGCATGGGCGGCATGAAGGTGCGGTGACTTCATGTCACCTACCATCAAATTTTAAAGCAAGTATTCACTAATTCAGCACTTTGATCATTTTAAACACAACATCAACATGTTATTTTACCATATGATTACTTCTTTAGTAAGAATGCATAATTTCCTTTATTTGAAACACAAGTTATGCCTACTCCATTAGCATCAAACATCAATTCATAAGGTATAGAGTATGAACAACATAAAAGAATATGAAATGGAAGCATTCATTTGAAAACAAACCCTTCTGAAAGCACCAAGCAATTCAAAACTAAAAATTTCAACTAAAAATCCAAAAAGCAAAATAAAGATAAAACAAAAAAGTGCAAATTGTCATCTAAAAGTAGGTAAACGGGTTATAGTAGTTGGGAATCTACAAACTCTTTTCTTCACCCCTGCTTAGATCGTCTGGAATATGTTTGAGGTCCCTGCAAACCAGTCTTCTGAGTTTCATCAATTCTCTTGAATATTGCTTCCAGAGCAGTCATTATATCCATCAACACCTACATGTTATGCACAATAATGTCCAGGTGGTCCATAACATTTCTTAAAGATGATCCTGATGTAGAGGTGCTAGCTTATCCCTGATGTATGTTCCTCTCACTCTGCCCTTCTAACTGCTATGAGATTACAATCTTTTCTTTTTCTACTTCTCTGCCCAAACAAGTATTATCATCAATAGATCTGCTCAGTTTTTCATTAGTATCCCTGCCCTCTGGTATCATATTCAAGCACGACAATAATTCTTTATTAGTGAAGAGAAAGGCAAACCAGCATTTGAATTACCATGAAGTGTATCCAGTATGACAGAGTAGATAAAATCCCCCAAATCAATACGTTCTCCCTCAATCAAAGCTAGCAACAGTAAAAATCTTTCCTTAGTTATTCTCTGATTCTTTGAGGGAATAATGTTATGCCTGATGAAGGTAAAAATCATTTTGGCTCTGCTGTTGAAATCATTATACACCACTTGCTGCCATGTAGATGGACAAGGTACTGTAGGACTGACGCATTTCCTCCAATCCTAATCCTCTGCCTCTCTCTAATTAAGCTCATCCCTTGTTAATAATCTCCTTCATTTTACCTGTAAGCTTTGCTCCCTTACTTTGATAGTCCAGTTGGAATTTTTCACCTATAAAGCAGCATAAAAGTCTCTGCATAAGTTCTTGTTGGCAAACTCTGAAGAGGGCATGAATATCTTCCAACCATTTCTTTAAACCATCTCCTAATACTTACTTCTTATGCTTATTCCTCTTTGCAAAGTAAGCTCTCTCTCTCTCTCTCTCTTTCTCTCTCTCTTTTTCAGTCTTGCCTTAGCTTCTTTTTTGTTTCTTGGTTGTTTATTCACCCTAGCTGTATAAATCTTTTCACCTATTTTCTTGGTGGTAGGACAACAACTTCTTCTTCCTCAAATTGTAAAGATGAGCTCACGACCGGTTGAGACTCTTCACTTGAAGTATTAGCTCCAGAAGGTTCTGTTTCTCTATAATTTTCATTCTCTTCATCAGATTCCTCTTATCCTCCTAATACCCTTTCATCTCTAGCATCACTATTAGTGTCTACCATATTATCACTTCCGAAAATTTCTTTAAAAGATTTAGTGAGCCTGAATGGCTTCTGGGGTTTGCTGGTGGTTTCCTGTTCTTGGTTTGGTCAAAGATTCTTTACTTTAGCTATAATCTGTATGTTAGAAGAAATTATAAAATGATTTTAGAAAGGTTTGATTAGTTGTATAAATCACCTAGGCGTCATACAAGTACTTTTGCCAGAAGGTCGCCAAGGTTGGCGTCACACGGGCATTGGTGCCTGCAGGTGGATAAATCAAGCTTAGAGTTATGTTACCCATACTTCATTAAGCACAAATGACTATACTTATCATAACAAAATCAAATTTAAATTACAGAATACGAAGATCCCAATTTGGAAATATTCAAGAACAAAAACCCTAATTTGCGTACCTTTAATTCGTGTCAGAATAAGTTGTTTCAGAGCCATCCAACCAGTTCAAATATCTTGTTAGTAGGTAAGGAACTGTTTGATTAAAGAATTTAAAATCAAAAAAACTATTTTAGAAGTTTGGATGGGAGTTGGATCTCGCACGCTCGTGGAAAAATTTTTTTGCGTCTGGGCGGTGAGAAGGCTATGGCCTTTGCACTGCCCGCTTTTCCTTTTATTTGTTCATATTTTTCAAGCGAGGGAGTGGAACCTTCTTGCTGCCACATGTTGTCAAGGCTTCAACTGGGTGATGGTATGGCATTGGCAATGACGGTACCCTTAGTAATAGTGGCAAGATGGCACGACGTCTATACGATGCCTGATGCACGCCGATGCACAGGCGCGGCCTGGGTTCTCATCCTGTATTTTTGCCAAAAATTCTCAATTTTTTATTCCTTTGCATTTTGCTCCATCCAATCTTGTTAAAACCTGTATCTATAACATATACATATGCTCCAAATCAATATTCTCACAAATCTGAAAAAAACATTTGACAAATTTTCATTTGAAAAATCTAAAACTCTAAAAAATTAACTAAAAAGCTATAAAAGCGCTTGGGTTGCCTCCCAAACACCGCTTTGGAATTTAGAGTCTCCGACTAGACTTATTTCATGATAAAGGATCAAGTTGGTACAAGACTCATGGAGTTGCACATAATTAGCACTTTCAATGGCTTCATTGATCTTTCCAAGGACTTTCTTAAGCTTAGAGAATTTCTCAACCATTTTCTTAAATTCTCCTTGGCTACCCTTTTCTTCAACTTCCTTTTTAGCTTTCTCCTATTCTTTCTGTTTCTCACTATTTCCTCATGAGTATGCTCACCTTTCTCCATCTTAGTGTTAGCTTCTAACTCCTTAAACTTGTCCTCATACAACTTCTCTCTCTTTGGATCTTTCCATAAAGCATATTTGATTTCCAACATATTAATCTTGAGAATATCAAGAGTGTGTTGTACCTTATGAAGAAAAACTGAACAAGCCCGGGCTAAATCGAAAACCTCACTTTCGTGCAATGCATTCCAGAATCGGAAGCTTTCGACCAAGCTCAGGCTCAAATTAGTTTACCCATGAACGGATCTAGGCTTATACTTATTTAATTTATTAATCAGGATACAAAAGATTCGATCTTTAATAAAAGCGGAATTTAAAGATTATACCTTTTGTAGCGAAGTCCCTTGCTTAAAGAAAAACCAATTCTTTGTTGCGATTTCCACAAGAAATCTAATCGATATCTCCGTAGAAACTTTGAATATTGCGTGGGCAATAATCTATCGAAGTCTACTCACTTAGACCACAAGGAAATCACTCAAATTGGATTCAATTTAATTCCAAAATCTGATTGAACAAGAAATAAATTTTCGCCCCTTTGCACTCGAAAAACTGCTGCTGTACTTTCACTTAGATAACCCACTTTAGGCAGCTGCTAATCGATCCTAACCACGCCGTGATCTAGACAAGGAAGACCGGTGGATCACCCATCAGCTGAAAGAGATCGAAACCAGCTTCCTCGAATCAAACGCGCGCAGCAAGAACCCAAAACAGCAGTCGAGAAAACCCTCTTTTCGCTGCAGTAGTTCGAGAAGAAAACCAGCAAGGTTCCGGCAAAAATTGGATAACCAAAGCGAGCAGTTCAATCTTTGGAATGAATCCAATTCGAAGAACAAGAAATCTAGTTCGTTTTTGAGAAAGAATTCTTGAAGGAAAAATTCTCTCTCTAGAACCTTCTTGCTCAAGAAAGGGGCAAGACAAGTCTTGCAAAATTTCCTTAGGTTTTCTTGGGCATCAAGTTTTCTATTTATAGGAGCTCGATTGGAGACCTAATGGGCTCTCGAGTTAGGCCTTAAAATTTGACTTTCATTGACCGCTAAGTCTTCCCGACTAATCAACTCCAATCGACCCATTTAAATTAATTTATTTAATCCACTTTGTTAATTTAATTTAATCGAACCCTTAGAATTAATTAATTCTAAATAGAATTAATTTCTAAATTCACTTTGTCGATTAAATATTAATTAAACCTTTTGGATTAATTAATTTACCTTGTCGATTAGTCAAATGCATAATCGGTCGTGCCACTATCAGACCAATTATGGAACTACCGCTCGAAAATGACTTTACATCACGCCATTATATTTTATTCTATCTCCCCACATTAAAGATCTAGTGCTCGTCGATTTATCAATTTACTGACAAATTAATTCACCGACTTCTTGGTTTTCGAGATTAGTACCACTCGTCCTTTTATTATACCAAAACATAAAGTTCACCGGTCTGGTTTAGTATAATAACCTTACGAACTCATCTCGGGAGCACCATCAGCCCGGTGAACCGGTACGTGGATTCCTCCGACTAGCAACGGCACGTAAGAAGCTAAACACCGCATACCCAACTTACCGAGGTATTGGCCTCAATTGACCTCCCTCTTTGACAAATCAAAGCATACGATATCCAACCCTCATGCCCGTCCCAATCTCGGGATTGAGAGACGGAATACTAGGACCGAATTGACTACGCCGATCAGTATAAGTCAATTCTATCCAAACTGGTCGTGCTCAATATGCTCCGAGCATATCTGTGTGATTTAAACTAGTTTAGATAAACCAATTTCAAAACCACACAATAACCTATACCGATAGTATGTTCAGACTATCTCGGTTACGAGCATACTTTTATATATCAATACTTTAACCAATAACGGTATCTACTGTGTCTGTCCACACCCCGTTATCTAGTTCTATGATATAAAGGAACAAATTTATACTGAAACAAAATGATATGTCATCTGTGGATATTAGTTTTTGATACAAGCCATAGCTTTTCTGTATTCAAAACTAACACCTTATTCACCTTATGTTCTATTTTCCTCAAACCACTAAGGCACAAGAGACTATTCTCATCTTCTTCACACTCATTATTATCACGTGTTTCACTAATCTCCTCAATAACTGGTCCAACTTTATCCAGTTCATTCCAATACCAATCACATACTCCAACTTTGACTATACCACTCATTAAATCATCAACTTTACTTTTCATACATAAAGAGTGATTATCTTTTCTTAAAGAATCTACATCCACATAGTTATTGTTAGGCATGCTTTGATTTTGGATCTCATAACTCCTTAATATAGTTTTTATTACTTCGTTTCTCCTTGAATCAATTGTATCAACATGACCCACAAACTCACTCCTCCTAGGTTCATAAAACCTTGGATTAGCCCAAATTCAATGTGCCATTGTTATAAGTAACCAAGTACCTAAAAACAAAATAAAACTATTAAAATTAAGCTGAAAACACAAAAAGGATATGTACAATAGGTGAACTATTGCACTCAAAATATTACTTATAACAAATCAAAACAAAGAAAAACTACTAAAAATGCAAAAACTAGTAAACACCACAAACTTTCAACAACAATAATCACTCAAAAATAGACAAATTTCCGTCGACGGAGCCAATTTTTGAAGTGCTCTTTTCATTATAAAAAGACTTAGGCGAACACGCAAAAATAAAATCTATATTAACAAAACATAAACACTAAAACTATAGTATTTAAGATTTTGTTCCCATGAAATTTGTGGTATCAAGTGAAGTAGTTGTTGGGTTCGAGTCCTTACTCACTACAATTTCTAGTAGTTTTAGTAGTCTATGAATCTAAGAAAGTAAAATAAGATGTGGTTTAGTAAAGTCATGCAAACAACAAAATAAAGAAAATAAGATAAAATGGGAAAAAGGTGAAAAATCACACCACAACTAAGATCCAAGGGGCTATTGCTAAGTAAATTATCATGCAATTGTTTAAGAACATACTATTACTATCGTCATCACCGGATCTATAAGGACTAGAACTAGCCAATAATAGAAATAGTCAATCCTATCTATTATCAATCCTCTACTTTACCGCAATAAAATTGAGTCCATTAAAACCACTTGTTCGACAAAACAATGAAACATAAGACAACACTATCTATCAACCACATGTTCCTCAAAATAGATAATAAATACGAATCTTAGAAATAAAGTGAATTCGACATGTAGATCGATGACAAGATAAAAAACACATCCAAAAATGAGAGTTATTCATTCCTTGCATGAAACCCACTTAAAATAAGCATGAATAACCAAAGAAGGAAACAAAAACAACATGAAACTAATGAAAATGTGTTGGATTAGTTCGATGAATAAGAAAGGTGAGGCCTTAGAATAAAAAATGTAAGATAACTCAACAATCCTTAGCACCTCTACCATATGAAAACACAAAATAACCACTAAATCCATTGTCATTGCCCACATCTATTCGAAATCCACTACCCCCTATCACTTAGAAGGGTACATTTCCTTAGAATCTACTTAGAACATGAGTGTTCTAAGAGAATTCATAGTGTGTGTGAAAAGGTGAGAAAGTGTGTGTTTCTTTCTCTATAAGCTAAACTCTCTCTAAATTATCTAAATTATGAAAAATACACTTATTGTGTGTAGTATGTGATCTACTATGTCTTTACAAGGAGTCTTGGCCACTAAGAAAGGTCCCAGATGGCTAAAATTGGTATTACATAAGAAAAGTCACGCCAACGGTAAAGTTAGAACTTCAGCAGTGGTTTGGCGATGACCAGGCGGTGGCGCCGTGGTGACGCCGAGGTCGGCGACGGTCAGGCATTGGTGTCGTGCGGACGCCAGTGTTGGTGGTGACTAGACACCAGTGCCATGTGGATGCCAAACTCAAAATCTTCTTCAATCCATGCTGAATCCAAACTCTTCTCTTTAAGTTTCAATTTTGCGTGATTCATTCCTTTTTCCAGCAAAAGTCTTTAAGTTTTATCCAAAATCTCCAAAGTGCCTCCTTACTACAAAATCATGCAAATCAAACTATAAGTGCATTGAAAGCTCATAAAAGATGTCATATTCATTGAAAACTGACTAAAAGTAAACTAAACATGCATGAATTTTTGTAATAAAAAGTTATATTTTGGAGTCACGTCATACACCATTTTGTGTGGCCACCAGAGCGGAAACTGTCCAAACTCTTTAAGCACAACATAACCGATGAATGTGGAGGAATTTTGACACGGCCCGAGCTTCATATGACAGATCCAATGCATTTCTCCAAAATTTTGGAGAATTTCTCTAGCCAAGACAATAAAATTAAGATTTTCACATCCAAAGATTGGCTAAGAGAAAATTTTCAAGACACTTCTAGAGTTTTAATTCATTCATAAGAAATAGTAAAATTTCATTGTTCATTGTGTGATTCACAAACATGTTTTAACTTTCTTGTGTAGTGTCTGAAGACTGAATGTTTAAGAGGGACTAGAATGTTCTCAACATTCATAGTGTAATTGAGTCAACAACAATTCCATATAAGACAGTTATGATCTTTTAATCAAATTATCCTTACTAATCCTTTTTGTTGTTCTCATATAGGTTCTCAAAGTTTGAGGACAAATCTTTTTAAGAAAGGCATGATGACGTGATCCTAAGATCCTTACCTACAATTGTCAACCTCAAGGATGTTGGAGTTGAATACATAAGCGATGCTTGTGTTATACTTTTTCCCTGTAATATATCGATTTATGTTTTGGTTATATCTTTTTGTGCATTTATTGCCCATTTGTATTATGTAAATAGATGATGAGGTGTCTTGTGTGACACAGTAGATCTCATCATTGGTTAAAAGACATAATATATAAATGAGGTTCGTAACCGAGATAGTTTTGGACAAACTGTCAGTTTAGGTTATTATGTGATTCGGATAATTGGTTTGTCTAAACTAATTGAATCATATATATATGCCCGGGGCATATTGAACTTGACCTTTAGGAATGATTTGTCTTGTACTGATTTAATAGACAAATCGATCATTGTATTCTATCTCTTAATCCCTAGACTCGAGCGGGCATGAGGATTAGATATAGTGTACTTTGATCTGTTAGTTTTGAATACAGAAAAGCTATGGCTTGTATCAAAAACTAATATCCACAGATGACATATCATTTTGTTTCAGTATAAATTTGTTCCTTTACATCATAGAACTAGATAACGGGGTGTGGACAGACACAGTAGATACCGTTATTGGTTAAAGTATTGATATATAAAAAGTATGCTCGTAACCGAGATAGTCTGAACATACTATCGGTATAGGTTATTGTGTGGTTTGGAAATTGGTTTATCTATACTAGTTTAAATCACACAGATGTGCCCGGGGCATATTGAGCACGACCAGTTTGGATAGAATTGACTTATACTGATCGGCGTAGTCAATTCGGTCCTAGTATTCCGTCTCTCAATCCCGAGATTGGGACGGGCGTGAGGGTTGGATATCGTTTGCTTTGATTTGCCAAAGAGTGAGGTCAATTGAGGCCAATACCTCGGTAAGTTAGGTATGCGGTGTTTAGCTTCTTACGTGCCGTTGCTAGTCGGAGGAATCCACGTACCGGTTCGCCGGGTTGATGGTGCTCCCGAGATGAGCTCGTAAGGTTATTATACTAAACCTGGCCGGTGAACTTTATGTTCGGTATAATAAAAGGACGAGTGGTACTAATCTCGGAAACCAAGAAGTCGGTGAATTAATTTGTCAGTAAATTGATGAACCGACGAGTGCTAGATCTTTAATGTGGGGAGAAGAATAAAATATAATGGCGCGATGTAAAGTCATTTTCGAGCGGTAGTTCCATAATTGGTCCGTTAGTGGTACGATCGATTATGCATTTGACTAATCGACAAGGTAAATTAATTAATCTAAAAGGTTTAATTAATATTTAATTGACAAAGTGAATTTAGAAATTAATTTGATTTTGAATTAATTAATTCTAAGGGTTCGATTAAATTAAATTAACAAAGTGGATTAAATAAATTAATTTAAATGGGTCGATTGGAGTTGATTAGTCGGGAAGACTTAGCGGTCAATGAAAGTCAAATTTTAAGGCCTAACTCGAGAGCCCATTAGGTCTCCTTAGAAGCTCCATATAAATACAACTTATTGGGCAAGTAAGACATAAGGAAACTTGAAGGCCAAGAAAAGCCTAGAGAGAGAAAGCTTAGTCTAGAGAGAGAACGTTGTGTTCCTCGTCAAGTTTTCTCTTGAAGTCGACTAAGATAGCTTTCTCTTCTTTCGAAAATTCAAGCCCATAGATTAATTAGAGCAGCCCATGGATTTTATTGATTAATCACCGGGTCTCTTCTTCAGTCTGAGGAGCGGCTGTTCATCTTCTTCAAGATCGGCCGACTGTTCAGCTTCCTCATTCAGCAGCGGCCGACTGTTCAGCTTCCTCAGTTCGCAGCAGCCGGCCGTTCATCTTCCTCAATCCAGTGGGCGACTGTTCGTCTTCTTCAGGCCGCTGCTGCTGCCGTGAAGATCCTGCTGCCGACGGGTTCCAGTTTTCAGTCCAGCGCTGCAGATTTTGATCGTCCGCTACGCAGATCCGCTGGTTCGGTTGATTAGCTTTGAGCCCGCGTACAGATCGCGATCGGATGATTGATCTTTGGTGACTGGATTTTTATTTAAAGAATCTGCAGCAGTTTTTGTGGGTTTTCTTGCGCAAGATGTTATTGGGCAGCTCTAATTATTGGCAGATTTGATTTTTTCCGAAGTGGGTTTCCTTAGGATTTCTAATTCGCCGTGGGTAACTCCATAGATAATGGCCCACTATTTCGGAGTTTGTATCGAAGTTATTCTTTGGATTTCTTGTGGAAATTGCGCTAAAGATTGGATTTTTCTTTTAGGCAAGGGACTTCGCTACAAAAGGTATAATCTTTAAATTCCGCTTTAATTACAGATCGAATCTTTTGTGTCCCGATTAATAAATTAAATAAGTATAAGCCTAGATCCATTCATGGGCAAACTAATTTGAGCCTGAGCTTGGTCGAAAGCTTCCGATTCTGGAATGCATTGCACAAAAGTGAAGTTTTCGATTTAGCCCGGGCTTGTTCAGTTTTCCTTCATGATCTGCCAATGGGTGAGGTCAGTTGTGGCCAATAGTCTCGGTAGGTTGAGTGCGCGTGTTTAGTTACTTGGTGTGCTGCTGCTTGTCAAAAGGAAACCATGTACCGGAGCGTTCGGGTGATGGTGCTCCCGAGATGAGCTCGAAATGTTTATTATACTAAACTCGGCCGGTGGACTTATGTCCGGTATAGTAAAAAGGTCGAGTGGTACTAGTCTCGGAATTAAAGAAGTTAATTAATTAATTTATCAGTAAATTAATTTGTAATTAACGAGCACAATATCTTTGATATGGGGAGATTAATGAATATAATTTAATTAAGTTGTTCCGGAAGCAATTATGGTGTAGGATGGTGGTGCCAAAATTAATCCGTTAGTGGTACGATTAATTTTGTAATGAGCTAATTGAATAGGTAGATTTAATTAATTAATTGGTTAATTATTCATAAGGGTTAATTCAGTAATTAACAAAGTGGAATTATTTAATTAATTCCTAAGGGTTAATTAAGTAATTAACAAAGTGGAATTATTTAATTAATTAATTAAGTCTTAAGTTTCAATTGGAATTAAGTAATCCTAGAGATTAGGAAATCTAGTAGGATTTGATTTATCCTATCAGATTGGTTGCCTAATTGGATTTTGAAACAAATTCATTACCTAAACCAATTAGGAAGACCAATCCTAAACCAACTTGGGGTCTCTTTTGTAACTCTATATATAGACAAGGGATTAGCTATTCAAGACACACAATTAATTCACAAGTTTTCTAGAGAGATAAAATCCTAGAGAGAGAAAACTTTCTCTCTTCTAAACGAATTTTATACAACAATTGCGGTTGGCCTTTGGTTTTATTTGGCCAAATTTTTGGCTGAATTTTTCTGGCTGTTGAATTGTTTTCTCTCTCCGGGCAATGCTTTTGCAGTACGTGCTAGGTGCGGAGGTACTGGATTTTTCTAGCAAGTGGAGTTTTGGTGATGGCTGATCAATTGGCTTCTAGATCGTTGCCCACACAATGAGAAGTCTAAGTCTTGAGTCATACAAGCGATCACCCAAGTCACGCTTCAAAGTTACTTTTTCTAAGATTCCTCTTTAATTAGAAATTTTTTGTTGCATGGTAAATCGAGCAAGTGCAAACCCAGATCCTATGTGGCCATCCTTTCAATTGGTATCAGAGCCTGGTTTTGGGTTTTGGTACTTGTTTGATTTGTTACATGATTTTATTTGCAGTTGGTTAAGAATCCCGACTATTATGGTTACGTTTGTATGGGTTTTAATTAAACTCCGGGACATGTCTGGATTTCATTTTATTATGAATATTTGTAATAGTATAACCACGTGCCGGAAGCCATGTAGGATTAGATTAAATCTGTAGTAGGATTTTTTCTATGTAATTTTGATTATTTAATTTTCCTAGAAGCCTTATAGTAGGAGAATTAATTTTTTGTAATCGAAGGCGTTATGGTGGGCAACTTGAATTCGTGGGTTTTGGGTTATTGTTAATTTGTAAAAACCCAGGAAAATCCATAACGAATTGCAAGAAGACCAAATAGCGTGGGAAAAATGAAGGAGGAGGTGGCGGCAGGAGGCGGCGCCGGCGACGACTGCAGGCAACAGTCGCCACCAGCATCGCGAGGCACCAAGGGTAGCTGCCATGCGGCGCAGCATCTTGCTGCGCCAAGGCATGGCAGTAACAGCGTGCAGCAACTACTACTGCTGCTCTCTGCTGGGCTGCACGCAGCCCGTGCGGGCTGTGCACGCGCTGTTTGGCAGCGTGTGCGGCCTGAGCCCGCGCATAGTGTGCCCTGTTGCGCGTGCTGTGCACTTGCAGCCGGTTCGGGCTACATTTTTAGCCCGTTTTTCCTCCAGTTTTTTGTTTTTTTGAAGTTCAAGACTCATTCCATCTAGTGACGTGACGGGACACGAGATCAAGGCAGAAGATGGAAGCAATTAAAACCATAATAGTTGGGGAATTTATTTTTCGTATTTATTTCCAGTATTTATCATTTTAATTTTTATACTGTATTTTAGATGCATGAATTTAAAGCATGACTGGTTTTATGGTTGCATATAACTTAGGTTAGTTAATTGCATGTTAAAACTGGAAAAACCCTCAATTTGGAAATCTAAGTGGGAGCGGGTTGGTTTAATATTCCCATAGAACATATGCGATGTGGGTGGACTTGAGCGTTGGCATTAGGGCCTTCCTCCATTCGGATGAGTCAGCCCCGAGATCACTAGACTATGAACTTCTGAGTAAGATGACTAAAGCGAGTTTAACTAGGAGAAATGCGACACCCTCACCATCTGAGGCGTACTATCCTGAGGTAACAAACTCAGAAGTCACGTAATGGCATACACTTAGTGTACGATCTGCAGTATTCCTCCCGCGAGGTTACGCTTCTTATTTGTACGGCTGAAAGCACCTACTATTAGCTACAGTGATCAAAAGATCATTGGTCAGATAGTGTAGTTAATAAACTTGGTTCTTCTCAAATGAATGTGGGTTAGCGTAAACGTCCACACTGCGTGGCTTACGAGAATCCCGATGAGTGAGATGTTGGTGGATTAATATTATTATTTTGAGAGAAGTCAATAATTAAATAGAATTTCATGTTTTCGAAATTCTAGGCTAAATAACTGAAACATTATCTGTTTATTTTCCAGTTTAATCGATATGTCATTCAACCCTTAGCTGTTATTTTGAAAACAATAAATTAACTGGACCAAATTATGTCGATTGGAGTCATAACTTGGACATTGTCCTTATGGCTGAGAGTACTCCTGTGAAAGATCATGTCATTGACGTGATTAGTAACATCAACAAGGTTGAGGTAGTGGGAGGCGAAATCGTTGGTGAACCAAAGTTGATATTGTCCTCCGGAGCTTGCCTCAAAGCTTTGAGCAGATTCGGTTGAACTACAACATAAGTAAGATGTTGAGTACTTCATCTGAGCTCTTGGCAAAGTTGGTGGCGGCTAAAAGTCTTCTTCAACAGAATGAGCGAGCTTTAGTCGCAGTTAAAGCTTTAGAATCTTCTTCTGAGCCAGAGGCTGGAAAGAAGAAGAGAAAGCTCGAGGGAGTAGCTAAAAAGGCACAAATTGCGCCTAAGCCAGATATTGCAAAGAAGAAGTCGAAAGACGAGTGCTTCAAGTGTAATAAGACGGGACATTGGAAATCGGATTGTCCAAAGCTTAAACGTATGGTAGTTTCTGCCCTAATTACTGAGACATCTTTAGCGGCGATTCTCACAGATACTTGGTGTGTGGATTCAGGTGCCACTGACCATGTTTGTAATTCTTTGCAAGGGTTCTAAGTAACCCGGAAGCTTAGAGAGGGCGAATTGGATATCTACTTGGGCGACACTACAAGAGTGTCAGTAGAAGCAGTGGGAGTAGTTACTTTGAATTTTGAGAATTCTAGTTTAGTGTTAGTTAATTGTCTTTATGTACCGAGTTTTAGAAAGAACCTTATTTCGGTTTCTAAACTCTTAAATAACGGTTATAAGTTTGTTTTTTCTGATGAGTCTGTACTTATTAGAAAAAATGGGAAACTTATTTGTTCTGGTTAATTGGTTGACAATTTATTTGTGGTTTATTCTAACTCCCCAGTTGCACAAAATATAGAAATAGATAGCTCAGTATCTAACATTAATAAGAGGAAAAAACCTTCTGAAATGAATCAAACCTATCTTTGGTATCTCAGGCTAGGTCATATAAACCTTAGTAGGATTTAGAGGTTGGTCAATGATGGACCTTTAGGTTCATTAGATATTGACAGTTATGCAACCTGCGAATCTTACTTGGAAGGTAAAATGACCAAGAGACCTTTTAAGAAAAAATGTTATAGAGCTAAAAAAATATTGGAATTGTTTCATTCTGACTTGTGTGGACCTATGAAGGTCTAGGCATGAGGGGGATTTGAGTATTTCGTGACGTTCAAGGATGACTACTCTAGGTATGGGTACATTTACCTAATGCGTCACAAGTCTGAATGTTTTGGCAAAGAGTTTCGGGCAGATGTGGAGAAGCGTCATGGAAAGAGTATCAAGTCACTACATTTAGATCATGGTGGGGAGTACCTATCCCAGGAATTTCGAGATTACCTCAGTGAGGTAGGAATTCAGTCTCAGTTGTCTGCACCTGGCATGCCACAGCAGAATGGTGTAGCAGAAAGGAGGAATCGAACTCTTATGGAAATGGTTAGGTCCATGATGAGCTACAGTGATTTGCCAAATTCGTTATGGGGATATGCCTTAGAAACGACAATGTATATTCTTAATCTTGTACCATCTAAAACCGTGCCTTTAACCCCAGTAGAGTTGTGGAATGGGCGCAAGCCCAGTCTAAGACATCTCAGAATTTGGGGCTGCCCAGCACATGTGCTTCAGGTAGATATGGCTAATTTAGATGCGAGAACAGAGTTAATGTTGTTTGTAGGATATCCTATGGGAACAAAAGGTGGTCTATTCTATAGTCCTAAAGATCAGAAGGTGGCGGTTAGTACCAACGCTAGATTTTTAGAAGAGGACTATGTCTTAGACCACAAGCCCAAGAGTTAGATAGTACTAGAAGAGCTTAGATGACAAACTACTAATCCTGATGCACCGGCATAAGTAGATACACCACACAGTGCACATGAGATCACAGATGATGCGCGTACACAGGTGCTGCCTCGTTGTAGTGGGAGGGTTGTAAGACAGCCCGAGAGGTTCATTGGTGTGGGAGAGGCCTCAGACCTAGTCCCAGGTGCGCCTGAACCTGACCCAGTTAACTACAATGAGGCTCTCTGAGATAAAGATACAGAATCTTAGCATAAGGCAAAGATATCCGAGATGGGGTCAATGGACCACAATCAAGTCTGGGAGCTTGTGGACCTGCCAGATGGGTTGAAGCCCATTGGATGCAAGTGGGTCTACAAACGTAAGAGAGGACCTGACGGAAAGGTGGAAACCTTTAAAGCTAGGCTGGTGGCGAAGGGGTATACTCAGAAAGAGGGAATCGATTATAAGGAAACCTTCTCACAGGTAGCCATGCTTAAGTCGATCCAGATTCTCTTGGCCATAGCTGCTCATTTGGATTATGAGATTGGGCAGATGGATGTCAAGACAGCTTTCCTAAATGGAAGTCTTGAGGAAACCATCTTTATATAAGGTTTGCAGGCTTAAGAGGTCTATTTGTGGACTTAAGCAGGCATCCAGATCTTGGAACATCCAGTTTGATGAGGTAATCTGGCCCTTCGAATTTACTCAGTGTCTGGATGAGCAATGTGTATATTGCAGACGTGATGGAAACTCAGTGGTGTTTCTTGTGCTTTACGTAAATGACATTCTATTGATTGGCAACAACAAGAAGGTGTTATAAGACGTAAAGGCATGACTGTCAAAGCAGTTTGATATGAAGGACTTAGGGGAAGCGGGACATATCCTTGGGATCAAGATAATTCGAGATCGTAGAAAACATTCGTTAACGCTCTCTTAAGTTTCGTACATAGACACGATTCTGGCCCATTTTAACATGCAGAACTCCAAGAAAGGTTTTCTACCTTTCAGACATGGAGTGTTTCTATCTAAGAAACAGTCTCCTAAGACTGTTGAGGAGATAGAAGCCATGAAGACAGTTCCGTATGCTTCGGCAGTAGGAAGTCTCATGTGTGCCATGTTGTGTACGAGGCCTAATATCTGTTATGCCGTTGGCATGGTAAGAAGATATCAGAGTAACCCCAGGAAAGCTCATTGGGAGGCAGTTATTCTCAAGTATTTGTGCAGAACGAGGGACCAAGTTCTGGTCTATCAGGCGCCTGAGCTGGTACCCCGAGGTTACACAGATTCAGATTTCCAGGGCGATAGGGACAAGAGCAAGTCTACCTCAGGGTATGTGTTCACTCTAGGAAGTGGAGCCATAGTTTGGCAGAGTGTCAAGCAAAAATGTATGGCAGACTCTACCATGGAGGCTGAGTATGTTGCCGCATAAGAGGCAGCGAAAGAAGCAGTATGGCTCAAGAACTTCCTGGTAGACATAGATGTGATTCCTGGTTTGCAGAAGTCTATCACGGTTTATTGTGATAACAACAGTGCAATAGCAAACTCGAAGGAACCACGAGCCCACAAGGTGAGTAAACATATACAGTGCAAATACCACTTGATATGATACATCGTAAAGAGGGAATACGTGGTGGTGGCTAAGATAGTATCAGAGGATAACCTTGCAGATCCATTCACGAAGACATTGACTTCGAAAGTCTTTGAGGCTTACGTGGAGGGCATGGGAATCAGATAATTAGGAGAGCCATGAAAGTTTTTCTAGATAGATAGCAGCAGAATGTATAAGAGTTGTATATAGTTGTATACTTAAAGCACAGCTTAAGTATTAGTGGGAGATTGTTGGAGTTGAATACATAAGCTATGCTTGTGTTGTACATTTTCCCAGTAATATATCGATTTATGTTTTGGTTATATCTTGGTGTGCATTAATTGTCCATTTGTATTATGTAAATAGATGAAGAGGTGTCTTTTGTGACACAATAGATCTTATCATTGTTTGAAAGACATAATATATAAATAAGGTTCGTAACCGAGACAGTTTTGGACAAATTGTCAGTTTAGGTTATATGTGATTCGGATAATTGGTTTGTCTAAACTAGTTAAATCATATAGATATGCCCGGGACATATTGAACCTGACCTTTAGGAATGATTTGTCTTGTACTGATTTAATAGACAAATCGATCCTTGTATTCTATCTCTTAATCCCTAGACTCGAGCTGGCATGAGGATTAGACATAGTGTATTTTGATCTGCCACAGGGTGAGGTCAATTGTGGCCAATAGTCTCGGTAGGTTAGGTGCGCGTGTTTAGTTACTTGGTGTGCTGCTGCTTGTCGAAAGGAAACCGTGTACCGGTGCGTCCGGGGTGATGGTGCTCCTGAGATGAGCTCGAAATGTTTATTATACTAAACCCGACCGGTGAACTTCTGTCCGGTATAGTAAAAATGTCTAGTGGTACTAGTCTCGGAATTAAAGAAGTTAATTAATTAATTTATCAGTAAATTAATTTATACTATATCTTTGATGTGGATAGATTAATGAATATAATTTAATTAAGTTGTTCCGGAAGCAATTCTGATGTAGGATGGTGGTACCAAAATTAATCCGTTAGTGGTACGATTAATTTTGTAATTGGTTAACTGAATAGGTATATTTAATTAATTAATTGGTTAATTATTCCTAAGGGTTAATTCAGTAATTAACAAAGTGGAATTATTTAATTAATTTCTAAGGGTTAATTAAGTAATTAACAACGTGGAATTAATTAATCAATTAAATAAGTCTTAAGTTTCAATTGGAATTAGAAAATCCCAGAGATTAGGAAATCTAGTAGGATTTGGTTTATCCTATCAGATTGGTTGCCTAATTGGATTTGGAAACTAATTCATTACCTAAATCCATTAGGAAGACGAATCCTAAGCCAACTTGGGCTCTCTCTTGTAACTCTATATATAGACAAGGGATTAGCTATTCAAGACACACAATTAATTCACAAGTTTTCTAGAGAGATAAAATTCTAGAGCGGGAAAACTTTCTCTCTCCTAAACGAATTTTATACAACAATTGCGGCTGGCCTTTGGTTTTATTTGGCCGAATTTTTGGCTGAATTTTGCTGGCTGCGTGAATTGTTTTCTCTCTCTCCGGGCAGTGCGTTTGTAGTACGTGCTAGGTGTGGAGGTGCTGGATTTCTCTAGCAAGTGGAGGTGTGGTGATAGCTGATCAATTGGCTTCTAGAATGTTGTCCACACAACGAGAAGTCCAAGTCTTGATTCTTACAAGTGATCACCCAAGTCACGCTTCAAAGGTACTTTTTCTAAGATTCCGCTTTAATTAGAAATTTTTTGTTGCGTGGTAAATTGAGCAAGTGCAAACCCAGATCCTATGTGGCAATCCTTTCAAAGGATGCATACCATGAAGAGCGTAATCACAAAGTCTACATAATTAGGAGTATTCAAGGGAATCAAAGCTAATTTGAAGGTAGAAGACTAGTAAATTCAAATCAAGAGCAAGTTGGCCAAAGGTGAACAAGTTTGAAAATGCCTCACCATGAGCTATCTTAGGTTCATTGCATTAAAAAATTTCACCAAAGACTTTTTCAAGATTCCTTTGAGCATGGAACTATCTGAGCTGCTATTTGGGATGGTTTACACATGTGGATGGACCTCTACAAGGCATCACACACCCACATTCTTCTTATTTTGCTATTTTCTCGTATTTAGATTCTTGGGCTCTTTAAGGGTTTTGTAGTCCAAAATGGATGATTTTTAACTTTAAGGAGGTCCATATATATATATATGTTCAAGTTGTGGAAGCCCAAAGCTTGAAGGTCCATCTTGAAATCTTCTAGAAGATCTACAAGTTTACTTGCAAGATAAGACAACTAGAAGAGAGAGAGATAAGAAATAGGTGTGGAAGGAAGGGAGAAACATGGCTGAATTTTAATTTTTTTTAATTTTCCTAATTCTATTTTATTTTTTATGTTAAATAAAGACTAATTCTTGTAGGATTTAGCAAGATTTAGTCATACCATGTTTAGAAAGATAACTTTACGAAATGGCAAAATTAGGAAACTAACTCTTTAAAAGCTATTTCCTAATCTTGTAAAAGTTATTCTTTTCTTTTCTTGTAGCTTATGGTCGACCCTCTCACCCTATAAATAGAGGGTTGTGTCTTCAATAAAATCATGTTATTTGCGTTATAAACTTTTGAGAGTTAGAAGCTTCAATTAAGAGTTATTTTTAAATACATATGCTGAACAGATTTAATGTCGTATACCGTTAAAAATTAGAAATTTATAAACCGAATACCACCAAGATAGTAGTATACGGGTCGATCCACAGGGAACGAAGGTTAGAATTCTGCTACCAAGTTAGTAAATTTCAGTAAAACAAACTAGGTTCCTATTAGTATGTAATCACTGTAATAGGTAGAAATTAGTAATTACAAAAACAAAAACCAACAAAGGGAACAGTTGATGAGAATTGGGATTTTCACTTCCCTGTAAGAATAGAGGCTCTGATACGGCTTGTATTTGGTAAAATAGGTTACAGCTTCCAAATAGTGAGGATCCATAATGAGCTTTAGAGCACAATGTCGACACAACTTGAACAACACTCGTGTCACTTACTCATTTACCACTCTACCTAATTGACCATTAGAGTCCTTGGTTGATCTTATATACGGCCCAACACCAACCCAACCAGTCCACCTGACAAGAGGATTGGACCTCCTTATCACACATACATCATACCAGGACCTGAAAGAACAGAGTTTATGACTGCTAAGGTATCATCAAACAAGATATCTCTACAAGCATTCTGACTTTTGTTCATTCATGAGTCTCACAGAATAAGAGATTACTGACGGTGCAGTCATCATTTAAGACTTTCCAAAAGTAGTTCTATTCAGATTGAATCAAGATTTTACAGACAATAGCTTAGGTTTTTTCACTTAAGACTTTCATAAAATCATGCTTATTCTGCTGAACCCTTGGGCTTAATAGAGTAACTAGTCATTGAGGTATTGTCAATAAAGACTTCCGACAACATTGCAACTCTTGTTAAGCTCCAAGATTCACAGAGTATATTATCACTGAGGTATTATCACTACACATTTTCCTACAAGCGTTCAACTTTGCTAGTCTCCACATGACACAGGATCATTGGTTTTTATAGTATTATCAATTAAGATTTCCTGACTAGAATTCCAATCCTGTGCTATCACAGCCCCTCAAGTTGTATGATATTGCCATGATAAGGATTTCTGTGACATCCTTATATCACCCTGTACTCACACTATGTTTGAACTAAAAAACCTACACTACAACACTCACCATAAACAAAATCAGTGAGAGCTCAAGTACAATTAACGCTCAGCAAGTTTGATAACCATCTATTTTGCACATCAGCCTGCAGAGAGGCTTAGAAGTACAATTTGATGCTGTCAAACCTGTTTTAGCGTGCATCTTGTAAATGAGGCTTTCACCTTGCCTCCACCTCATTAGAGGAGTAAGAATCCTTGGAAGAATTTAGAACCTCATCGGTTCTAAATCAACACTCAGATGAAGATGAAATCATTGAAAGATTATCTGCTCGGGCCTAGCCAGAAACTCACTTTCGTGCTATGCATTCCAGAATCATAATCTCTGGCCAGGCCTAGACGCTAGTACAATTTATATTCTAACCCTTGCATGAAATAACATTGCGCAGGATCTTAGTTTGTACTTATTCGATTTACCACGCAACAAAAATTCTTAATAAAAATGGAAGAATACGAATTACCTATTGAAGAGTATACCCAGGTGATTCTCTTGTATGCCTCAATAATTTGCTTGTATGTTGTGTAGGCAGCAATCTAACTAGCAATTTAATCAGCTAATCACCACAATCCACCTGCTAGAAAAAATTCTGCAGCTCGTCGCCGCCTGAATTTCAACCATCGCTGCTGTCGGATTTCTCCTGCCACCGCCGCCTGTCGAAATTAACCACTGACCGCCGCCTGGGATAATAACCGGCTGCCTGAGATTATGCTAGAGAGAGAAAAATATTTTCTCTCTCTAAACTTTCTCTCTCTAAGTTTTCTTATCTTGGAAACTTATGAATTGTATATTGAATTGTGTGTCTTGAATAGCTAATTCTTTCTCTATATATAGAGTTACAAGAGAGACCCCAAGTTGGTTTATGATTGGCCTTCCTACTGGATTTCTGTTTTCATCAATCCTGTTCCTGGACTGATACACATCCAACTGATACAGGGATTCACTTATCCCAATCCAGTTCCTGGTATGATTCACAACCAACTGATACAGGGATTCACTTATCCCCAATCCAGTTCCTGGTATGATTCATAACCAACTGACACAAAGATTAATTAATTACTTAATTAATTAACTTAACCTTTGTCAATAACCCAATACATAATTAATCGTACCACTAACGGATTAAATATGACACTACCATCCTACACCAGAATTGCTTCCGGAACAACTTAATTAATTTATATTCATAATCTCCCCACATCAAAGATATTGTGCTCGTTAATATATTAATTTACTGATAAATTAATTTATTAACCTCTTTAATTCCGAGACTAGTACCACTCGACCTTTTTACTATACCGGACATAAGTCCACCGACTGAGTTTAGTATAATAAACATTACGAGCTCATCTCAGGAGCACTATCACCCGGACGCAGAGATTCATAGTTTTCTTTCGACAAGCAGCAGTACACCAAGTGACTAAACACACGCACCCAACCTACCGAGACTATTGGCCACAACTGACCTCACCCATTGGCAGATCAAAGTACACTATGTCTAATCCTTATGCCCGCTCGAGTCTAGGGATTAAGAGATAGAATACCAAGAACAATTTGTCTATTAAACCAGTACAAGACAAATCATTCCTAATGGTCAAGTATGTATACATGATTCAATTAGTTTAGACAAACCAATTATCCAAATTACATAATAACCTAAACTGACAGTTTGTCCAAAGCTTTCTCGGTTACGAACCTCATTTATATATTATTTCTTTCAACCAATGATAAGATCTACTGTGTCACATAAGACACCTCATCATCTACTTACATAATATAAATAGACATATCATGCACAACAAAATATAACCAAAACATAAATCGATATATTAAATGGGAAAAAGTACAACATAAGTATAGCTTATGTATTCAACTCCAACAAACATGAATAAAGAAAATAAAAAAGTTTTGGATAAAAAAACCAGTAACAAGTACAAGGGAAAAAAACGATGAACTCAACTACTACTCCTTACTCACCCTGTCTCTATTCTTTGAGTTCGGAGTTAACTACTGCTATTTATAGAGAAAATCTGGTGAATCAAAATGCTGGATGGCTAAAATGGAAATTTTTGGATTGCTTGGTGGCTAAGGATTGCAAGTTGGCATCTCGGCATCCCTGCCAAGTTCAGAAATGGTTAAAGTAGCCTGCAGCACTGTTTCGAGTGTACTTCAGCCACGTGATTCTTTTGTAGGTGTACTTCTGACATAACTCTAAAATATACCTTTTTATGACTCAAATTCATGCATTTTTAGCTTACTTTTAGTTGGTTTTCAAAGAATATGACATCTTTTATGAGTTTTCAATGTATTTATAGTTGGATTTGCATGGTTTTGTAGAAAGAAGGCACGTTAGAGATTTTTGATAAAACTTAAAGATTTTTGCTGGAAAAAAGGAAGAAATCACACAAGATTGAAACTTAAATAGAAGAATTTGGAATTAGCGAGGAGTGATGAAGATTTTAAGTCCGGCGTCCATTGGGCGCTAGCGCCTGGTCACTGCCAACGCTGGCGTCCACACGGCAGCAATGCCTGGCGATGCCGACCTCAGCGTCACCAAGGTGCCATCGCCTGGTCGTCGCCCAGAAATCACTACTGAAGTTCCAACTTTACCCTCGTCATGACTTTTCTTATGTAATACCAATTTTAACCCTCTGAGAACTTTCTTATGGCCAAGACTCCTTGTAAATAGATAGTCTATCACATACGACACACCATAAGTGTGTTTTTTATAGTTTAGAGAGTTTAGTTTAGTGGGGAAGAAACACTCACTTTCTAGGGAAATCTACCATTCTAAGTGATAGGGGGTAGTGAATTTCCAATAGATGTGGGCAAAACAATGGATTTAGTGAAGATTTAGTGTTTTAATTGTTAGTTTTGAATGCAAAAAAGCTATGGATTGTATCAAAAACTAATATCCACAAATGACATATCATGTTGTTTTAGTATTAAATTGTTCCATTATATCATCGAACTAGATAATGGGGTGTGGAAAGACACAGTACATACCGTTATTGGTTAAAGTATTAATATATAAAAAGTATGCTCACAACTGAGATAGTCTGAACATACTATCCATATAGGTTATCATGTGGTTCGGAAATTAGTTTATCTAGACTAATTAAATCACACGGATATGCCCAGGGCATATTGAGCACAACCAATTTGGATAGAATTGACTTGTGCTGATCGGTGTAGTCAATTCGATTCTAGTATTCAGTTTCTTAATCCCGAGATTGGGATGGGCGTGAGAGTTAGATATCGTATGCTTTGATGTGCCAAAGAGTGTGGTTAATTGAGGCCTATACCTCAATAGGTTGGGTATGCGGTGTTTAGCTCCATTCCGTTGGAACAATTTCCAACCCAGCCAATTAATAAAATTAATTTTCTTAAAACAAACCATTCCTTTCAATCAATTAATTTTTTTTATTTAACACTAAAATTGAGCATGGCTTTGATACCACTATTGGATCGTGTTTAGGCTTTTAATTCTAAATTAACACAGCGGATTATCCTAAACTATAAGAACCGGGGTCTTACTCTCCACGCGTAATCGGTTGCGCTCGCACCTGGATCCTTCTGGGAAGATGGGATTTCGTCTTTCTCTGGCACTTCCCGGAAGTGTCCTCCACAATCAGGCACTGGAGCTCTTCGGTGCTAGTATAAAATTCCTGTAAAAAAATTTTGTTTTGGAAGAGAGAGAATTTTTACGAGAGAGAAAAGAGAAGAAAAATTTTCAGAAAACTATTTTCTCGTTTTTAAAATCTATCTCCAATTTTCTCTCACAGATTCTCTTTTATAAAAGAAATCTGATTTCTTTTCCCAATCCCACAAACACCGGGTTGTTAAAAATAAAATATTTAATATTATAATAATAATATAATATTTTATTTTTACTGATTTGGGTTTTACTTGACCCATGGATCAAACCATTTACCCATGGATCAGACTGATGGGTCTAGAACCTCAATTTCATCTAGGTCCCTTGATTTGTCAGTTTATCTAAATTTTTCCTGAGTAATTAATTAATACACCAAAACTTCTTAATAATATTTAAGTAAACTATTTAATTTAATATTATTATTCTAAGTATAACAATTATACCGAGTACCGTCAAGAATCTTCGAACTCACTTACGTGCAATCCTGTAAGTCCATTCCAAATTGACAATGGATAAATAAATCTCATAGATTAATCCATAAATCATCAGTGGCCTCTAGCAAGACATGATGACTATTCAATTGAGAATGGATGGTCGAATGATGATTCAACGCAACCCGTTTAGCATAAGTCATGGAACCATCATCCTTATTAAGCTAAACGTTTACTTGATTTCTCAGTGACACCGATTCTATTCGAGCAAATGATAACAATTATCAATTCTCGGGCATGGCCATGCACTTCTCAGTTCACTATTAAGTGGCCCGGATATCAGTTCTCTCTTAAGAGAGATTTGTAGTCCCATCACTTCACCTACATATCTTAACGTGACTCATAGTGTACCCAATTATACCCGTACTTGGCAACCTGTTACAGTCCCGTTAGGCGTATGTCAAAGAACACCACAATTCACCTAAGACCATGTACTGATTTCTAGTCTAAGGATCCATGTACGAATATACTCGAAAAGAATCACTCGTGATCTATCAGTCCATGGAGTGTTTCTTTTGGCGGATTGTTTTCATGAAATTAAATATGCACAAGAATATTACATTCATGAAATTAACTCATCAGATAAATAATCAATCAAACGACACATATCTTATTTACATAAATAACCCTCAAAGTTTATTTACATAAATAGCCCTCATTAGGGCACATACACCAACACTTACACAGGCTGTGCCTTGTCGTAGTGGGAGGGTCGTTAGACAGCCCAAGACGTACATGGGTTTGGGTGAGTCTTCGGACTATACCCCTGGTGCTCAAGAATCAGACCCTGTTAGCTACAATGAGGCTCTCCAGGATAAAGATGCAGATTCTTGGTAGAGAGCGACGATTGCTGAGATGGTTTTTATGGACTCAAATCAGGCCTGGAGCTGGTAGACCTTCCTGATGGGTTTTGTCCTATTGGGTTCAAATGGGTCTACAAGCGAAAGAGAGGATCTGACGGGAGGGTTGAAACCTACAAGGCTAAGCTTGTGGCAAAGGGGTATTCTTAGAAATAGGGTATCGATTATAAGGAGACCTTTTCCCCGATAGCTATGCTTAAGTCCATCCAGATTCTCTTAACCATAGCTGCTTATATGGACTATGAGATTTGGCAGATGGACATCACGATAACTTTCATTAATGGAAGTATTGAGGGGACCATCTTTATGCAGTAACCAGAGGGTTTCATTGTTCAGGGCCAAGAGCACAAGGTATGCATGCTTAGGAGGTCCATTTATGGACTTAAGCAAGCATCCAGATCTTGGAGCATCCGTTTTGATAAGGTTATCCAGTCATATGGATTCACTCAGTGTCCAGATGAGCAGTGTGTATATCGCATGTGTGATGGTGATATGGTGGTGTTCATTGTACTTTACGTAGATGACATCCTTCTGATTGGCAATAGTAAGAAGATGATGTCAGACGTAAACGCATGTTTTTCCAGGAAATTTGATATGAAGGATTTAGGAGAAGCTGGGCATATCCTTGGGATCAAGATTATTTGAGATCGTAGGAGACATTCTTTGACTCTCTTCTAGGCATCCTACATAGACACGATTCTGGCCCGTTTTAACACACAGAACTCCAAGAGGGGTTCACTACCTTTCAGACATGGAGTGCACTTAACAAAAGAGCAGTGTCCTAAGACTGCTGAGGAGATAGATGCCATGTAGGCGGTACCCTATGCTTCTGCAGTGGGTAGCCTCATGTATGCTATGTTATGTACGAGGCCAGATATTTGCTTTACCGTTGGCATGGTTAGCAGATATTTGAGTAACCTTGGGAAGGCTCACTGGGAGGCAGTAAAATGCATTTTGAAGTACTTGTGCAGGACGAGAGATCATGTCCTAGTTTATAGAGCACAGGAGCTTGTACCATTGGGTTACATAGATTCGGACTTTCAAGGTGATATGGACAAAAGTAAGTCTACCTCTGGGTTTTTGTTTGCTTTAGGAGGTGGAGCCATAGTATGACGGAGTGTCAAGTAGAAATGCGTGACAGACTCCACCATGGAGGCTGAGTACGTTGCCGCATCAGAGGCTGCAAAAGAAGTTGTATGGCTCTAAAACTTCCTGGTGTACTTAGATGTGGTTCCTGAGTTGCCTAGGTCTATCACAGTTTATTGTGATAATAATGGTGCAGTTGTTTACTCGAGGGAACCACATAGAGTGCAAGTACCACCTGATACGAGAGATCATAAAGATGAGAGACGTGACCGTGGCTAAGATAGCATCAGATGAACACCTTGAAGATCCTTTTACAAATACATTGACCCCAAAGGTCTTTGAGAGACATGTGGAGGGCACGGGAGCCATGTGAGTGAGCTTAAAGGTGTTCTGTAGACTTCATTATGACAGAAGTGTAATAGCGGGTTGGACAGTTTTTGGACTTTTTAGCATAGCTTTGGGTATTAGTGGGGGATTTTTAGTTTTGAATACAGAAAAGCTATGGCTTGTATAAAAAACTACTATCCACAGATGACATATCATTTTGTTTCAGTATTAAATTGTTCCATTATATCATAGAACCAGATAACGGGGTGTACAAAGACATAGTAGATACCGTTATTGGTTAAAGTATTGATATATAAAAAGTATGCTCGTAACTGATACAACTAAGAGGAATCTTTGGACTCCTTAGAAGAAGAAGACATAAAGAGGAAGTAGTGGCAATCGAATGTCAAGAGGAAATATTTGAGAGTGAATCTCAAATGAAAGTTGAGGGAAACCTTGAATTACCACTGGGAGAAGTATCAAATTCATCAAGAGATTTGAAGTTCAAGAAAGCTTGCTTAATGGGTTCTAATTATATTGGTCATGAGAATGAATTTGTGCAATGTTGTTCAAAGAACCACATGGAGAGACCTTGGACTCAATATTTGAAGGGTGTTGATGTTGTTGAATGTTCATTAAAGGAGTCCAAGATGTACCCATCAAAGGAAAGTTTTAAACCAAGTTGTGAACTCATTAAAGTATCATTGAGAAAAAAAAGGAGATAAGGAGTCCTCTAATGAAAAGAAGAATGAAAATAGATTCCAAGATGAAGAGAAACCTAGGAATATCTTAGAGGAACAAGATAGGTTGACTAATGAGTTGAGGAATTTGATTGTTGAGAAGACTTTAGACAACATTCCACGCTACAAAATAGGAAATTGGATATTGAAAAATGTCACAAATCAGGACACGAAAAGAAGAAAGATTGTCACAAAGATTAAGAAAGAGTGGGACATTAAAACATTGAAGCATTCCAATGAAGAGCTTAAGGAATTGGTGAAAGAATCTCTCAACCTACAAAAAGAGATATTAGCTATGATGATACAAGAGAAGAATTTCTTTTGTGATTTATCAAGAAGAATTTATGAAGTAGAACAAAATGTTGATGGGATTGAATTTAGGGAACCTCAAACATGGAGAAATGAGAAAATGCCACCAAATGAAAGAAATGGGGAATTAGACAAAGAGGTGGAGATTGTCAACAATGGTGAAGAAGCAAGAAGAAAAAAGGAACGATATAGGAGAAAAAAGAGAAGAGATAGACAAAGGGAAAAGTTCAAGGAATTGAAGGCAATTTGGATGGAGAAAAGAGAATAAAGTGCATTTATTGCACATGAAACAAGGAGCTTAGAAGGATCTTGAGTCAAAAACTCAAGAAATGTCTAGCCGAAAACTCCAAATTTCAAAGCGCTTACAGGGAGACAACCCAAGTGTTTTTAGAACTTTTTAGTTCATCTTCTAGTTTTTAGATTTTCAAATTTTTAAACTGCTAATAAGTCCTGGATTTCAATGTGATTTTGAGTATAATGTTTTTGAACACATTCATGTGTTATAGATACATGATTTGATGTAATTGGATCATGTAAAAGTCAAGTGAAAGAAATTTTGTGAAGATCGAGGAAAAACAGCACTGCATTCCTGTTTTTTGCTGGGTTGTCACCAGCTACAGGCATCCACAGGCCATAGCACCAGGTTGTTAGCGTGATGTTCTGGGCAGTATCAACAGCTCCGTCCTGACGCCATCACAATGCCAAGAACCCTTGTTTCGTTTGTATGTTCTAAATGAGGTAATATGGAGTTTAAAACCTCCATTTTACTTACCTAAAATTTATGAAACTTCCATGAGCATAAAAGAGAATCATTTACACTTCCAGTACATTCAATTCATAAATCTAAGTTTTGTAATTCTTCATTTTTAGTTATTTTACCTATACCATTGCTGTTTTTATGTTCTCTGCAGATTTTAGACAGTACACAAAATCAAGAATCAATGGTAAGAGTATAGAGCTGTCGTATGCTTAAATTTTTAAAAATGGATTTCTTATACTATGCATAGTACTATACTATGTATGGTTTATATGATTGAATGAGCTTATAATGAATGAATGTATGCATTTTTCAATCTTATATGTTTTAGATGTTCTAATCTTTATATCCTGGAGATTTACTGTTATAGAACATGTAGAACTTGTGTGTAAATGGATGAAAAATCACGTGTTCTTATGTGTAGATTAATCAGATGGTTAATTAACATGTGTTGTGGTGTTTTAATGTTTTTTACTACTGCTTTAGTGAATTAAATTGGCTTATATTTACTGGCCCTAATGCCAGGCAACATGCTGGCACCACGCCTTCATGCCGCCTGTAATGGTGACCAACGGGCGCTAACACCTATTGGACGCCAACCTCTAAGGTATGCTGAAGCCATTCTTTTCTAAAAGAATTCACTAATTTGTTACAATTTTCAGGACATGGTTAATTAAAGAAGTAAGGAAGAGGAAGGATGAGCTATAATGAGAACGAGGAAGCTTATAGAGTGATGCACTATTGGTTTTCCTCCATATTTAGTTCCTTTACAACAAGAGTTTGAGAATCCCTACCACTATTACTTTCTTACTACATTTTGTTGACACTTTGAAATTTAAATATTTTTATTTGCTTTGGTGTGTTTATTTACTTTGGTGTGTTTATTTTTATTTTTTTATTAAAGTGTGAATGATTTACATTGAGTTTTTGGCTAACATTATATGGGCATGAGTTTAATTATGATAAATGAATTTAAAGAAAAAGAAATTGGTACCCCATTAGCCCACTTTTGTTTTGTTTTGATACATTGAGGACAATGTATATTTTAAGTTGGGGGGGGGGGAAAGATAAACAAAAATAGTTATAAGTCCTTATGCTTGCTAATTGAGAAACTAGTAGTGAAGATGAGTCCATTTTGTGGTTAATTTTCAAGAATTTGCTCTATTTTGGATTTTGATAAAATTTTTCCAAAACAAAAGGACCCCTTCAAGCTAGTTTTGTGTATTTCCATTCCATGATTAGTGGAAATATGATGAAAGTGGTTGAGTATTGATTTGTATGATGTGAGTTCTTAGTTGACATATTCGGATGTAATCACATTTCCACCCTTGATTTTATGTGAACTTATTTGAGCCTTTATTGAGCATTTCCTATTTGCTTGCTCATTTTTCTTTGGTTGTGTGATTTTTCTTGTACGAATGATTGAATCTAGAACTTGACTTTAGCATACACATTAAGATCTTTTATGTGTTTGTGATACATCGTGATGAGATAATAGAAACATCAATTCCATCATGTAGCACACAATCATAGGGAGAAAACTCTCAAGAGTTTATTATGGAAGCGGTGGATGCCTAACTTATTTTGGAAAATGGAAATGGTACAACTAAGGACGAATCTTTGGACTCATTAGAAAGAGAAGTCTTTGTACATGAAGAGAAAGTAGTGGCAATGAAATGTCAAGATGAAATATTTGAGAGTGAATCTCAAATGAAAATTGAAAGAAACATTGAATTGCCCCTAGGAGGAGTATCAAATGTTTCAAGAGGGTTGAAGCTTAAGAAAACATGCTTAATGGGTTCTAACTATATTTGTCATGAGAATGAATTTGTGCAATGTTGTCAAGAATGCCAAATAGAGAGACCTTAGACTCAATATTTAAAGGGTGTTGATGTTGTTGAAGTTCAATCAAGGAGTCCAAGATTTACTGATCAAAAGAAAATTTTAAACCTAGTTGTGAACTAATAAAAGTGGGAGCTATCATTAAGGAAAAAGGAGATAAGGAATCATCTAATGAAAAGAAGAATGAAAAGGGCTTTGAAAAGGAAGAGAAACATATGAATATCTTGGAGGAACACGATAGGTTGACTAATGAGTTGAGGAATTTGATGATTGAGGAGACTTTAGTCTACATTCCACGCTACAAGGTAGGAAATTGGATCTTGAAAAATGTCACAAATAAGGATAAGAAAAGAAGAAAGATTGTTATAATGTTCAAAAAAGAGTAGGACATTTAAACATTTAAGCAATCCAATAAAGAGCTTAAGGAATTGGTGAAAGAATCTCTCAACCAACAAAAAGAGGTATTGGCTATGATGATACAAGAGAAGAATTGATTTTGTGATTTGTCAAGAAGAATTTATGAAGTAGAAAGAAAGGCTGATGGGATTGAATTTAGGGAAGCTCAAGCATGGAAAAATGAGAAAAAGCCACAACATGAAAGAAATGAGAAATTAGACAAAGAAGTGAACATTATCAACAATGCTGAAGACGCAAGAAGGAATAAGGAGCGATATTGGAGAAAAAATAGAAGACATAGACAAAGGGAAAAGTTCAAGGAATTGAAGGCAATTTAAATGGATAAAATAGAAGAAATGCTTCTATTGCACATGACACGAGGAACTTAGAAGAATCTTGAGTACATAACTCAAGAAAATTCTAGCCGGAGAATCTAAATTCCAAAGTGCTTCTTGGGAGGCAACCCAAGAGTTTTTAGCTCTTTTTAATTCATTTTCTAGATTTTAGATTTTCAAAATTTTAAATTGCTAATAAGTCATGAATTTCAATATGATTTTTGAGTATAAGATTTTTTAACTCATTCATGTGTTGTAAGTACAAGATTTGGTGTAATCGGATCGTGTAACAGTCAAGTTGAAGCAATTTTGTGAATAACGAGGAAAAATAGCACAACAGCACTTGTTTGCTGCCAGGTTGCCACCAGCTGCAGGCATCCACCTGGCCACAACACCAGGCCTTGATGTTCTGGGCAGTATCAGCAACGCAGTCTTCACGCCGTCACAGCGCCCAGAACCCATGTTTCGTTTTTATGTTCTAAATGAGGTACTATAGAGTTTAAAACCTCTATTTAACTTACTTAAGAATTCCAAAACTTAAATGAGCATTGATGAGAATCATTTACCGTTCTAATGCATCCAATTCATAAATATGAACTTTAGAATTCTTCATTTTTAGTTACATTACCTATGACATTGTTGTTGTTAAGTTCTCTGCAGATTTCAGACACTATACAAAATCAAGAATCAATGGTAATAGTATAGAGTTGCCCTGTGCTTAAATTTTCAAAAATGGATTTCTTAAAATATGCATATTATTATGCTATGTACGCTTTATATGATTGAATGAGCTTATAATAGATGCATGTATGCATTTTTTAATCTTGTATATTTTAGATGTTCTAATCTTTATATCCTGGAGCTTTAATGTTATAAAACATATAAAACTTGTTCGTAAATGGATGAAAATGTTGGTGTATGTGCCCTTTTTAAGGCCTATATAGATATTTGTCATTTTGATTGATGTTATAATCAGATGAGTTAATTTCATGATAGTAATATTCTTGTGTATATTTAATTTCATGAAATCAATCCGCCAAAAGAAACACTCCATGGACTTTTAGATCATGAGTGATTCTTTTGAGTAGTACTCGTACGAGGATCCTTAGACCAGAAATCACTACATGATCTTAGGTGAATTGTAGTGTGTTTGACATACGACTAACGGGACCATAACAGGTTGCCAAGTACGGGTATGATTCGGTACACTATGAGTCAGGCTAAGATATGTAGGTGAAGTGATGGGACTACAATTCTCTCTTAAGTGAAAGATGATATCTTGGCCACTTGATAGTGAACTGAAAAGTGCATGGCCATGCCCAAGGAATGATAAGCGTTATCATTTGCTTGATGAATTCAGTGTCACTAAGAGATCAAGTAAACGTTTAGCTATATAAGGATGATGGTTCCATGCCTTATGCTAAACGGGATATCAATGTAGAGGATCGTATGCAGTTTGGTCAGAAAGGTTGTGTTGAATCACCATTCGAACCTCGATTCTGAATTGGATAGTCATTATGCCTTATTAGAGACCACTAGTGACTTATGGATTAATCAATGAGATTGAGTTAACCATTGCCAATTTAGAATGGGCCTACAGGATTGCACATAAGAAAGTTCGATGATGCAGAATAAGTATTATTGCCTGTAATAAGTATAATTGTTATACTTAAATAAATAAGATTTAATTGAACGGTTTAATTAAAGATTATTGAAAAGTTCTGTGGTATTAATTAAGAATTAATTAATTACATGAGAACAATTGGGATGGGCTGATAAATCAAGGGACATAATTGCAATTGAAGTTCTTGACCCATCAGCCTGATCCATGGGTCATGGGTTGATCCATGGGCTTGGTGTATAACCCAAATAATTAAGGTATTATGTAATACTGATTTGGAATCAGTAAATATTATTTAATACTGATTTGGAATCAGTAAAATAATATTTGGTAATAATACTGATTTGGAATATGATTAAATCAGTTAAGTAATAATTGACTGATTACAATACTGATTTTGGCAATTTCAACTCTACAAATATCCTAGGGATATTATTATAGTAGGATGATGATTTTCAATCAGAAAATCAGAACAAGCAAAATATACACAAAATCCCAAACTCTCTCCGTAGGCAAAAACGGCTAGCACCGGATCTGTGAAGAACTTCAGTGCTTGAAAGTAGAGAGTCATTCAAGAAAGAATTTTGGTTGTAACAAACGTAATCGAAGCAGAAGGTTTGGACCAACATCAATCTAGGATCCAAACGCGGCTACCAATTACGCTTCAAGGGTGTGGTTTACTTGTTTTGAACATAGGATTAAAACACTAAAATTAAAATTGGCATGAATCCGCTACGTAAAAATTTTGAAAATCATGCCTCCGATCCCAACAGTGGTATCATAGCGAGGTTCATATTAATTTTAGTGTTAGAATTAAAATTGAATTTTAATTAAATTTGGTTTTAATAAGATTTTTGGAAAAATCATGATTTAGAAAACAAAGAAAACAAATTTTTATTATTTTATGGGAAAATAATTAAAAATTTATTTTTTTTAGAAATTGGGTTAAGGGAATTTGCCAGAGAGGGTGGCTTCGATCGGCCAGAAAATTATCCGACCGGACGGAATCTTACCAGAAAATCGCGAGCTTCATTCTGGCAGATTTCATGGTGTTTTTTATTCAAATTTTGGTGGGTTTTGTTCCTTGTTCTTCCTGGAAGTTGTTTCCGAACTCATTTGATTTCAAAAACAATTTGATTTCATGGATTTTGAAAGATTTATTTCTGAGGTTTCAAAGATATTTTCACCGGATTTTTTTTTGGTATTTTGGTCAGAAAAACGGGGAAAAGAAAATGGTTTTTCTTTGGGTTTGGTTTTGACCAGAAATGAATCACGGAATGGTTCTGACTCGTTTCCATTTGTTTTTGAAAGTTTTGGCCAAATTTTGAACGAATTTCTGGGGTTTTCACCGAAAAAACGATTATCGCCGGAGAAATATTTTAAATTTCATTTTTGTGAGTTTTTCGCGGTGAATCAGGTGTTGGGCGCTCAGGTTTGCTTCGCAATAGAATTCTGATCGATTATGAGGCCAAAAAGATTAATTGCGTTCATCGAATCTTGGTCAGAATCGGGAATTTCTCACCGGGGAAGACAACCGGATGGCTAGCGGCGGGGGCATGAAGCCTTAAAGGCAAAAATTACCAAAATGCCCCCACCACAGCCTCAAACCCTAAAAGTGCCTTCAGTTTTAAAAGATTTTAAATTGTAGAATGACCCCTGAACTTTGAGTCCTCCTCAAAACCCTAGCCTAGAATTTAATTTAAATTAACAAACTTCCCCATAATTTAAGAAAAATTGTTTTTTGAATTTAGGTAAGATTTTAAAATTTTACTTTTGGAATTAAATAAAATCTTATCAGATTTGGGTTAATTATAACATGAACCAAAAAGTCTATACTCTACCCGAGCTCTTAACTGATTTGGTGGCAACCGAAGGCATCCTTCACGAGAAGAAGCAAGCCTTGGTCACAGTAAAGGCTTCAGGTTCTTCTTCGGTGCCTAAAGGCAAGAAAACTAAGAAGAAGAAGAATGCCAGGAAACTTGCTGCAAAGCCCGAGACCGTAAAGATGATTAAGCCCAAAAGCTGTTGGTGTATATGCCCTGATGAGGGCTATTTATGTAAATAAACTTTGAGGGTTATTTATGTAAATAAGACATTTGTCGTTTGATTGATTATTTATCTGATGAGTTAATTTCATGAAATTATATTCTTGTGCATATTGAATTTTATGAAATCGATCCGCCAAAAAGAAACACTCCATGGACTGTTAGATCATGAGTGATTCTTTTGAGTAGTACTCGTACGAGGATCCTTAGACCAGAAATCACTGCATAGTCTTAGGTGAATTAGAGTGTGCTTTGACATATGCCTAACGGGACCGTAACAGGTTGCCAAGTACGGGTATGATTGGGTACACTATGAGTCACGCTAAGGTATGTAGGTGAAGTGATGGGACTACAAGTCTCTCTTAAATGAGATATGATATCTTGGCCGCTTGATAGTGAACTGAGAAGTGCATGGCCGTGCCCAAGAAATGATAAGGGTTATCATTTGCTTGATTAAGTTCAGTGTCACTAAGAGATCAAGTAAAACGTTTAGCTATATATAAGGATGATTGGTTCCATGCCTTATGCTAAACTGGATATCAGTGTAGAGGACATTACGTAGTATACTCGGAAGGTTGTGTTGAATCACCATTCGACCCTCCGTTCTGAATTGTGCAGTCATTATGTCTTACTAGAGACCACTAATGATTTATGGATTAATTAATGAGATTAATTTATTCATTGTCAATTTGGAATGGAACTACAGGATCGCACATAAGTGAGTTCGATGATTCAGAATTAATTAAATTGCCTGTTCTAAGTATAAGAGTTATACTTAAATAGATAATATTTAATTAAATGGTTTAATTAAATATTATTGAAGAGTTTTATGGTATTAATTAAAAGTTAATTAATAACCTGGGAAGAATTGAGTTGAGCTGATAAATCAAGGGACCTAATTGTGAATTAAGGTTCTTGACCCATCAGCCTGATCCATGGATCAATGGGTTGATCCATGGTGTTGGTTAAACCCAACTCAGTAAATAATTAATTAATTAATATTAATTATTATTTATAATTAATTAAAACAGATACTTCTCAAATCAGAGAAGTATCTGGAGTCTGTTAAAAACGTTTTAACAGACTCAGTTTTAAATATACGTTTGAAAAATTTTTAAGGGACTATCAGACTTCAGAAATTAAAGCACGTTCTTCCTAAACTATTCTTCCCAGAGAGAAAAACGTTTTCTCTTAAAACAGGCAAATTTTGGGGCTAGCACCGGTTCTGAGAGAACTCCAGTGCAAGAACGTAAAGGCAATTCGCTTGAATTGTTCTTTGGTGGTGAACGTAATCTTCCCAAAGGATCCAGGCGACTGCACAACCGATTACGCGTCGAGGGTAAGACCCGAATCCTTTAGTGTTTAGGAATTCCGCCATTTAATTTAGAATTAAAAGCCTAAACACAATCCAACAGTGGTATCAGAGCCTGGTTAATTGTTTTAATTAAAAATGTTTTAATTAAAATTGGGTATAAGTTTTTTTGTCTTGAAAAACAGTTTTAAAGAAAAAAAATGTTGCTGGGAATGGTCGCCGGTTTTTCTGGGTAAGGTCGCCGGAGCGATTTTCCGGCCGGCCGGAGGTTCGCCGGAAAAATGGAAAGTTCTCAAAAATTGGTTTTGGCCTGAATTTTTCTGTGCTTTTTGTTCTTTTATTAATGGGGAATGATTTTATGTTGATTGGGTTGTCAAAAATGTTTTGATTGCAAAGATTTTGGAAGAATTTTGGGTTGTTGTGTGACATCCCTGCAAAGCAGGTGAATAGTTCAAGGAGAGTTTTGGTTGTAAATCCTTAAATAATAAAATAAACTGTGTTTAAATAAATATAATTAAATGATTAGTTAATAAAAGGAATTATTAAATAGGTAAATTGGTGGAATTGGGGACTTAATTGTAGGGAACAAAGGCTTTTAGGGAGCAATTTAGAGAATTGCAAAAATCTAGGGGTTGAAACTAATTTTTAAAAGTAAATTCCTAAAACCCACTTTTCTTTCTTTTCTTCTCCTCCCAGCCGGGCCTTCCCTTTCCTTCTTCCCTCTTTCATTTTTCTTTCTCTTTTCCTTTCTTCCTCCCTTCACTCCCGCCGGATACCTCCACAAACCACCGCCGGCCGCCTTCATTCCCGGTCATCTGAGCACCATTTCGGCGAGCTGAACATACCAAAGTGTTCCCCACGACATAAGGAATAAAACCCTACCCTTATTCCTACATTTTGTTAGACTTTTCTCTCTCCACAAAATTTACCGCCCCGTCACGATTTCTCCCGTCCGGCCATGCATTTGGTCGGAACTCACCATCAAAATACTCCTTGTTAGCTGTAGAACAAAACCCAACCCTTTAAAAACCCTTCTCTCCTGGGTTTCCTCTCTCCCCTGTCAAGCTTCCTCCGCCGCTGCCCCGCCACGAACCGCCGCCGTCCGGCATCCCTTCGGGCTGCCAATACCTTGCATGAACTCCCTTACTCAAGAGCTTCAAAACCCACCAAGATTCCTTGCAATTTGATCGCCTGAAAGACCACACCGCCACGAGACCGCCACTGCCGCCACCGGACCACCGCTATCGCCGCCGGGCTGCCGCCGCCGCAATTGCCCGTTTCCCCTCCAGTCACTGTCCATACCACTCTCCCTTAGGTTTTAGCTTCGTTTCCGGTACGATTGATGGTAAATCCTTGAATTTATTAAATCATGCATTATATTAAGTATAATTATGATTTATGATTATTTATCCTTAGGACTATGAATCTAGTTTTTAAGGTTGCTAAATATGGGCGGTTAATTTAAATGTTTGTGATTAGTTATTACTAAATGGGGTAATTGGTGGTTAGTTTAGAAATTGGGATATTTAGAATCAAGTAATAAGTCTTAATACATCATGTAGGGTGTAACTAGGAAAGTTATATTATAAGACTAACCATGTTCATGCATATAATTTACTATAATTAATAATTTAGGTTCATTGGGTAATTTATGCATGCATGAATTAAATATCTTTTACTAGTAGAAAGGAATAGTAACCATGAGTTGGTATATAGTGTATACACTAGATAAAGGAGGAAAAAGTAACTATAGCTAAATGGGAGTAAAAGAGGTGGATTAGTGCTTAAACCATTAATAAACTCTAGAGTGACACTTAAAACAATAATGGTCAAGTGAACCTATGTCGCTCAAAGTTAAGATGAATTAGGTTAGTTTTCATTTAGAGAATCTTAGGACATATGCATATAAATATCATCTTTATATGAGAAATTGAGTAGGGTTTCGTGTATGTTATTTTTAATAGGAGAAACTCGTAATAAGGTGACGGCTGGCATTTTCGTGTCAATTGAGGTTCGATAGGTAAAATGCGATAAGGTGAGTGTCTCCCCCTTAGTTGTGCTTGTTGTCCTGACTAGGAGTACACCGGTATGTTCTATGGACATACAGGCGTAACCTAGGAAGGACCTGGATTACATTCAAAGTTTTTCGTATGCTTGTGTTTGGTTTATATTCTGTATAGAAGATTATGGCCTTGTCGGCACATAGGTTTCAGTTATGTATATTACGTTGTGTTGTTGGTTGATTCTGTGGCTGTTTTTGAATGATTCTGTGTTGTTTGGGTATTTGGTTTTGTTGTGGTTACAGTCGTTATGCTGCTAAAATTTCTGTAGAGTCTATGACACGACCGTAATATTATTTGTACTACTTGCTGTATGGTTTATTTAAGAGTCATGGTTGTGTTTGCATCTTTTGGGGGCCCCGCCCTTTCCATGCCGGCCTACTAGGTAGGGGCAGGATTGAGGCCTAGTACATAGGATAGGTATGGCCCGGGGTACCTTTGGTGGCTCGGCGGATATTGGTGGCTCGGTTGTTAACGGGTGGGATGCCCGTTTCCGTTGGTTGGTACAGATCCAGGTTTGTTGGTTATTTTTGTATGCGCATTATGTGGTTATTTGTTATAACATTGGCATGTTATTTGGGCACGTTAGAAATACATGACTGTTGTTGTAGGTTGTTCTTCTGTTTGTTGTTTTTCAATTATACTGTTGGGTCCAGGAGGTGACCCTCACTAGGTATGCGATTTCGCATACTTATGTCCATTTTTCTCTTTGAATGTGATCCAGGTAGGAGATTACCGGATACAAGCCTAGGAGAAGCTTGGGAGTGGTTGGGATGTCATAAGCTTTGAAAATATTTAAATGTAATAGCTTGTTAATTGGAATTTTGTAGGTTGTAATTAGTTTAAATTAGCTTCATCATGCTTTGTTGCGAGTTTAGGAAATCAGGTGCTTTCGGGGGCCTGACAATTGGTATCAAAGCTATAGGTTAATAACCTTAGCGCATCTAAATAAGTTTTAATAAGTGGAAACAAATTTGGGTAGCAATTAGGTGCATTTCTAGGTTAGATCCTCTCGCTTGTGGGAACGAGCCGTATTTACGCATGCGTTAATGACGTTTAGCTCACTAGCATTACACGAAATTACAAGATTTTTGGACTGTTTTGTGTGGTCTAGCTTAGCTCATAAGGCAAACTTTTAAGAAGTTCCCTGAGTCATGATATGTTTATAAATAAGGATCGTGGACTTAACGATCGTTGAGTATTAAATTGATTATTGGAAATTTAAAAAGTTGGATTACTTACAGGGTATCTTCTATTTAGTTTTCTATCAAAAGAGCGGTTGATCGTCTTGGGCTTGATCACCCCAGGATTCGAACCCGTTTCCTTTGGCATTTTACTATCTAGTGGATGCATTTACATGAGTGATTAACTACTAGGATTAAGTGGTTAGGTAGACAAATTAAATAAATAGTAATATATATAAGGTAATAATAACAATCTTAAATAAAGAATACATAGTTGAATTAGTGTACGAATAAATTACCTAAGTTATATACCATATGAAAACATACAGATAGCAGAGATCAATTATAACTTTATATAGGTGAATACTCTACACTCATGTTTTAGAATTTACAAGTAGAATAAATAAAATTAATTAGTACTAATACTAATAAAATGAGGATAATAACAAGTCATATAAGGGAAATAACGATAAGGGTATGAGTAAAACACTCTCCTAGTAAAATGTATTCTTAGGTTGAGTTTCTAAGTAGAACCTAAATATAGAGTCACGAAGAAACTTATCCTTTGCTAAAGCCTATACATAGCTAACTTTGGTCCATCAACCTTGAGAATGAAGAAAAACATAAGTGCCTTGGTAAGTTGGGTTTATCAAGGAAATTAAGTCAAAGTCAAAGTAGGAATTTAAATGGTATACTTAAGTCAATTAGTGGTAATAATAATAATAATAAATCATCATAATGATAATAATAAAAATAAATAATTTAAATTAATTAATTAAGAGAATGATAAAATAAGATAATAAGAAAGTAAAAAAATATATATCTTAACCCTCGTCCTCTAGTGAATCCCTTAGGCCCTATTCCTTTCTAAGGATAAACCATTTTAGACTACCATTCTCCTAGGAAATCGAAATGTATGCAACACAAACTATCTAAATCGATTCTAAACTCAGTCTTCTACGGAATCAGAGATTTGATTGAATTTGGGCTAATAGAAGAATCTAAACGTAAACTAGGTAATAATTTAATAAACTTAAGCAATATTGAAACTTAACACTCTTTCCGTATAATGAACTCATCCCAATAGAATATTTTTCTTACTTAGTTACAATTTTATACCATTATTGGCGAATTAGTTCATGAGAACCTTAAACATGTAGCATTCATAACTGACCCTACTAAAGAAAATAAGCTTTAATACAACCCAATTGGTAAAATAAATAATACTCAAACTTCTTAGGTCATACTTTTACTTGCACCCAAACTTCTTCACTCTTTCCACTCTCTTAAGAATTGTTCCTTCCTCTTATACGCCTTAGTGGGTTTCAAGTCGCTAGCCCACTTAGACACCTAACTATCCTTCCAATCTAAGAATCTCTTTTCAAACCCTACTTTACTATAAAGATAAGCTTGTGAAGAATTTACTAGATAATAAAAGTTAGTGACCTCAGGCACTTATGAACTTGGTAATTTAAAAGGAAACTGTAAGTAATATATGTTTGCAGATCATCGTTAGTACATAACAAACCAGTTCGCGTGTAACCAATTTGTTAATTATTAAAGGCATAACAAGAATTAAGTTAATAAACCCAAAGTGCAAATTAAGCCTAGCTTAAGAATCTTTCATATTAACCCTTCTGCCTCCGTACCAGTCATCTCTCTGTTGGTTACCTTTTTGCCTACTTAGACTCTTACTTAAATCGTTGTTTTCTCTTAACCTTATATACTGTTTGTTTCACTTCATGTCTTAATTCATTCTCGCATTCCTTTAGTCTCTTCCGAGTAAGCTATATTAGAACTGGCGCGCCTAAGTGCCTAAGCTCTTGGTTACACAACTAAGAGGCAAAATTTTCAAGTACAACTACTGCCGTAAGTTTGATTGCCTTAAGTTTGAATTGTGGTAATCGCACCAGCATGGTGCGTGTTTCTCTCTTAACTGGCCAACAGGTGGCACCCTCCAGAAGATTGGGTAAATGAACCTACTTAGTGGGTCAAGGTTAGCGGTCTAACCATTCAATACGCTTAGCAACCGAAACCAATAATGGCACTTAAACAAAACTAAATAAGAGTAGTTAGTCTAAACAAGTTCTAACAAAAATCGTCCTAGGTGGCTCAGTAATTCAAGTTTACACCAATTTTACCTTGAACTTTACGCGTTTCCAAGGTGGACTACCAATAGTGTGCGTCGGAGACAATTGTGGGAGTTTGATGAAAGTTAGGGATTTTACCTGTTCGGACCTTAATGCCAAATTGAAAGTAAGCATAACCTCACGGTTAGTCATAACTTAAATATTCAGATAGTAACAAAGTAGTTAATATTCAACCGTAATTCTTCCCCAAGGAAATTTCGGGACGAAATTTCATAAGGGGGGGAGATTGTGACATCCCTGCAAAGCAGGTGAATAGTTCAAGGAGAGTTTTGGTTGTAAATCCTTAAATAATAAAATAAACTGTGTTTAAATAAATATAATTAAATGATTAGTTAATAAAAGGAATTATTAAATAGGTAAATTGGTGGAATTGGGGACTTAATTGTAGGGAACAAAGGCTTTTAGGGAGCAATTTAGAGAATTGCTAAAATCTAGGGGTTGAAACTAATTTTTAAAAGTAAATTCCTAAAAACCACTTTTCTTTCTTTTCTTCTCCTCCCAGCCGGGCCTTCCCTTTCCTTCTTCCCTCTTTCATTTTTCTTTCTCTTTTCCTTTCTTCCTCCCTTCACTCCCGCCGGATACCTCCACAAACCACCGCCGGCCGCCTTCATTCCCGGTCATCTGAGCACCATTTCGGCGAGCTGAACATACCAAAGTGTTCCCCACGACATAAGGAATAAAACCCTACCCTTATTCCTACATTTTGTTAGACTTTTCTCTCTCCACAAAATTTACCGCCCCGTCACGATTTCTCCCGTCCGGCCATGCATTTGGTCGGAACTCACCATCAAAATACTCCTTGTTAGCTGTAGAACAAAACCCAACCCTTTAAAAACCCTTCTCTCCTGGGTTTCCTCTCTCCCCTGTCAAGCTTCCTCCGCCGCTGCCCCGCCACGAACCGCCGCCGTCCGGCATCCCTTCGGGCTGCCAATACCTTGCATGAACTCCCTTACTCAAGAGCTTCAAAACCCACCAAGATTCCTTGCAATTTGATCGCCTGAAAGACCACACCGCCACGAGACCGCCACTGCCGCCACCGGACCACCGCTATCGCCGCCGGGCTGCCGCCGCCGCAATTGCCCGTTTCCCCTCCAGTCACTGTCCATACCACTCTCCCTTAGGTTTTAGCTTCGTTTCCGGTACGATTGATGGTAAATCCTTGAATTTATTAAATCATGCATTATATTAAGTATAATTATGATTTATGATTATTTATCCTTAGGACTATGAATCTAGTTTTTAAGGTTGCTAAATATGGGCGGTTAATTTAAATGTTTGTGATTAGTTATTACTAAATGGGGTAATTGGTGGTTAGTTTAGAAATTGGGATATTTAGAATCAAGTAATAAGTCTTAATACATCATGTAGGGTGTAACTAGGAAAGTTATATTATAAGACTAACCATGTTCATGCATATAATTTACTATAATTAATAATTTAGGTTCATTGGGTAATTTATGCATGCATGAATTAAATATCTTTTACTAGTAGAAAGGAATAGTAACCATGAGTTGGTATATAGTGTATACACTAGATAAAGGAGGAAAAAGTAACTATAGCTAAATGGGAGTAAAAGAGGTGGATTAGTGCTTAAACCATTAATAAACTCTAGAGTGACACTTAAAACAATAATGGTCAAGTGAACCTATGTCGCTCAAAGTTAAGATGAATTAGGTTAGTTTTCATTTAGAGAATCTTAGGACATATGCATATAAATATCATCTTTATATGAGAAATTGAGTAGGGTTTCGTGTATGTTATTTTTAATAGGAGAAACTCGTAATAAGGTGACGGCTGGCATTTTCGTGTCAATTGAGGTTCGATAGGTAAAATGCGATAAGGTGAGTGTCTCCCCCTTAGTTGTGCTTGTTGTCCTGACTAGGAGTACACCGGTATGTTCTATGGACATACAGGCGTAACCTAGGAAGGACCTGGATTACATTCAAAGTTTTTCGTATGCTTGTGTTTGGTTTATATTCTGTATAGAAGATTATGGCCTTGTCGGCACATAGGTTTCAGTTATGTATATTACGTTGTGTTGTTGGTTGATTCTGTGGCTGTTTTTGAATGATTCTGTGTTGTTTGGGTATTTGGTTTTGTTGTGGTTACAGTCGTTATGCTGCTAAAATTTCTGTAGAGTCTATGACACGACCGTAATATTATTTGTACTACTTGCTGTATGGTTTATTTAAGAGTCATGGTTGTGTTTGCATCTTTTGGGGGCCCCGCCCTTTCCATGCCGGCCTACTAGGTAGGGGCAGGATTGAGGCCTAGTACATAGGATAGGTATGGCCCGGGGTACCTTTGGTGGCTCGGCGGATATTGGTGGCTCGGTTGATAACGGGTGGGATGCCCGTTTCCGTTGGTTGGTACAGATCCAGGTTTGTTGGTTATTTTTGTATGCGCATTATGTGGTTATTTGTTATAACATTGGCATGTTATTTGGGCACGTTAGAAATACATGACTGTTGTTGTAGGTTGTTCTTCTGTTTGTTGTTTTTCAATTATACTGTTGGGTCCAGGAGGTGACCCTCACTAGGTATGCGATTTCGCATACTTATGTCCATTTTTCTCTTTGAATGTGATCCAGGTAGGAGATTACCGGATACAAGCCTAGGAGAAGCTTGGGAGTGGTTGGGATGTCATAAGCTTTGAAAATATTTAAATGTAATAGCTTGTTAATTGGAATTTTGTAGGTTGTAATTAGTTTAAATTAGCTTCATCATGCTTTGTTGCGAGTTTAGGAAATCAGGTGCTTTCGGGGGCCTGACATGTTGTTTTGTTTGGCTTGTCGGAAAAACGGAAGACTTTCGCCTTGTGTTGGTTAAAATATTGGGCTGTTTTGCTTCTGGGTTTTGGTCACAGGGACACGCCGGAATCAATGCCGGGTTTTGGAAATCGTTTCCAAACGGTTTTGAGGCTAAATCGCCAGAAAAACGTGGCCACCGAAAAGTTATGTCGCGGGTTTCGTCGGTTGATGAACTGCCGAGGTGGGCCTCGATTTGATCGGGGTCGAACCGGGGTAAAGAGACGACGTCTAGCGCTGTGATCAGCGCCGGAAAAAGGCGAAGTGTTCGCCGAAAAACCCGAGCAGCGACGCCGACTGAAAATCGGGGAAGAAGAAGGAGGCGGCGGGGGGCTGGTGCCCTAATTGGGCTGAAATGACCAGTTTGCCCCCGCCGCACTCCAAAAATCCCGAAACTGCCAAAGCTTTTAAAATTGTTTTAAGATTTGCAAAACAACCCCAGAAGTTTTAAACCTTAAAACCCTAGCCCGGGAAATTTTGTTAATTACAGATTTGCCCTAAAATTTTCAGAATAACCTTAATTTTTCTGAATTTTAAAATTTGATAAAATTTTAATTTATGATTTAGGATAAATTAAAAGATATTATCAGATTTTAAATTACGATAAGATATGATTAGATTTAGATTTAATTCTTATCCTATAGAATTTTAAAATTTAGAATTTTGAATAATTATCTTAATGAGATTAGGATAATTAGAAATATTTAAATTTTAAAATTAGAAAGATTATCTTAATAAAATTAGATAATTAGATGAAAAAATAAAAAATTAATTAATTAATAAGATTAGTTAATTAATTATTATGTTTTATTTATTTATTCATTTTTCGAAATAATGTGTTATTTGTTTAAAATGTTTAAATAATTGCACACATTATTGGTATGACCATGCATCATTCGATTAAAATGAATGAATATGGGATTGATTAAAATTGATCATGACACGATCAATTTTAATAGTGTAAGAGTTACACAATCCCTAATTAAATAATTCGACTTAATAAAATTGGCTTGTATGAAGCATATGCATTTGTGTGTTTTTCTATGCATGAATTGGGCTTAAAATTTATTATTTAAATTTTGGGCCTGCGAGCCATTTTATAATTGGGCCTGCATGCCTATTAAATGATTTTGTAAGAGTTAGGCCCAAAAAGAGGTTCCAAAGAAGTCCATGGTGAAGCCCAGGAACGGAAGCCCAAATGGAGGCCCAAAAGAGTTTTTTTTCTTAAAAGGTCATGTAATAGATTAGAGCCCAATTCATCGCATTTCCGCAATTTTATGTTTTGTGAATGAATGAAAACGACAATGCATGTTAAGCCGATCAAACTTAAATCCCAAAAAAACCCAAGATTTTGCTTCCATACTTGAGGGCCCGCTTGAGCGTTGAATGTCTGGTGGACTTGGAGAGCCCAAGGGCCTCAGGTTTTCTTCGTGCGGCGGGTTGTTGCATAATAGTGCCCAACTTTATCACTACCATTAATGAGTGGAAAAACTGTTTGGGTATTAGATGCTCGACTTTATCACTACCACTTGTTATGGAAAAACTGTGTGGGTGTCTATTGATGTGATGCCTTGAGGGATGGTTTAACTTGGGAAAATTAATCCTAGCTTGACCCGATAAGTTGACTAGGGATTAATTTTTGCAAAGGTAGGATGGTGTCAAACATTTGGAATGTTCATCCTATCACCGAAAAGTTGCATAGTGATGCAATTGGAAATCGTTAAATTACATAGGGATGTGATTTGAACGTTGCCTACCAAAAGAGCCCAATCCCTACGATACTTGCCAAAGCAAGACTGGGGTTGATTCTTTGTGGATTTTCGGCCCACAATCTAGCACCAACACAAAATTGTTTGGGATTTCAATTTTGGCTATTGTGGAAAATATTTTAAAACTCATTCTAATATTTTGCATTTTCTTTTGTAGAAATGGCATCTACTAGCACTAATACATCTAATCTCACTCTAAGAAGCATTTTCGACAAAGAAAAGCTTGTTGGTCCAAACTTCTTAGATTGGGAAAGAAACTTGAGAATCATTCTCAAACAAGAAAGGAAACTTAATATCTTAGACGCTGCTTTACCTGAACCACCTGTAAATGCTACGACTACTGTTCAACGAGCATGGGAAAAGCTGAAAAGCGATTCCGATGACGTGACATGTCTGATGCTCGCGACTATGTCAGGCGAGCTTCAGAAACAATTCATGAATTCGGAAGCGTTCCAAATTTATGTGTCACTAACGGAAATGTTCCGTGAACAAGCCCGTAACGAAAGGTTCGTTACGATAAAAGCATTGATCTTGTGCAAGATGGCGAAGGGTTAGTCAGTAAGCACGCATTTGATCAATTTGAAGGGGTATATTGATACCCTAGAGAGATTAAATGCACCTCTTTCTAGAGAGTTAGCCATTGACATCATCTTGGCTTCACTGTCTGATGATTACAATGACTTTGTGGTGAACTACAACATGCATAACATGGAGAGGACAATTCCTGAGCTCCATGGAATGCTTAAAAATACTGAGCAAACCCTTCGGAAGGCAACGCCAGTACTTGTTGTGGAAAAGGGTAAGGGCAACAAGAGAAAGTTTAAAGGCAAGGCAAAAGTTGCTGAAAACAAGAAGCCTCGCGGTAAGACTGCTCCTAAGGCTCAGCCTCAAACTCCTCCTGCTAAGAAAAATGCTCAGAAGGACGCAGTATGTTTCCATTGCAATTAGAAGGGGCATTGGAGAAGAAACTGCAAGCTGTTTCTTGAAGAGAAGAAACAGAATCCTTTGGCTTCAGGTATCTTTGTTATTGAAATTAATCTTTCTATGTCCACCTCATGGGTATTAGATACCGGATGTGGGGCTCATATTTGTACTGATGTGCAGGGACTGAGCAATAGAAGGATGACAAAGAAAGGCGAAGTAGATCTCCGAGTAGGCACCGGGGCAAGAGTTGCAGCCGTTGAAGTTGGAGATTACATTTTGTCTTTGCCTTCCGGTTTAAACATTGTTTTAGAGAATTGTTATTATGTATCTACTATGAGTAGGAATATTATTTCAATTTCTTGCTTGGATATCAAAGGATTTCGTTTTATTATTGGTAATAAATCGTTGTCTTTATATCAAAAAGATGTTTTATATGGAGTTGCAAATTTGTGCAATGGCCTATATATCTTGGATTTGACCCAAGAGAAACCGGTATATAACATTAAAAAGAAAGCCAAATTAATTCAATCTGATTTAAGTCCAACATATCTGTGGCACTGTCGTCTAGGCCATGCAAATGAGAAGTGAGTTCAAAGACTTCATAAGGATGGAGTGCTTGGTTAATTTGATTTCGAATCATACGACACATGTGAACCATGTTTGCAAGGCAAAATGACGAAGAGTCCTTTCAGCAAGAAAGGCGAGAGGACTAGTGAGCTATTAGCACTAATACATACAGATGTATGTGGACCGATGAGCACACAAGCCAGAGGTGGATTTGAATACTTCTTGACTTTTACCGATGACTATAGTAGATATGGTTATGTCTACGTAATGAGGTATAAAAGTGAAACTTTTGAAAAGTTCAAAGAGTTTAAAAACGAAGTAGAAAATCAGTTAAATAGAAGGATTAATGCTATTCGCTCCGATCGGGGAGGTGAATACCTTAATGATGAGTTCGATGGCTATCTAAAACAGTGTGGAATTGTTTCACAGCTGACTCCACCAGGAACACCTCAATGGAATGGTGTATCCGAGAGGAGGAATCGGACCTTATTAGATATGGTTCGATCTATGATGGGCCAAGCGACTCTCCCTATGTCCTTTTGGGGTTATGCCCTCCTTTCAGCTGCCTACTTACTAAATCGTATTCCATCTAAGGCAGTAGATAAGACTCCATATGAGATGTGGACGGGTCAAAAAACCTATATGTCATATCTACGAGTTTGGGGTTGTCAAGCTCATGTAAAGCGTTTACAAAGTAGTAAGCTTGAACCTAAAACTGACAAATGCCTGTTTGTGGGATATCCTAAGGAAACTAAAGGATATCAATTCTACAATCCAACTGAGAACAAAGTGTTTGTTGCTCGGGGAGCCACTTTCTTAGAGAAAGATTTTCTCTACAAGAAAGATAGTGGGAGTAGAATAGAACTCGGAGAAGTTCCAGAACCACAAGAGAATGTAGAACGATCTACAGAAACTGAGATGGAAGTTGACATAGGAACTCATGAAGATGAGCAGCCTGAGTCAACAACACAAGAACCTAGAAGGTCTAGTAGATCTCATCATGAACCTGAGAGATACGGATTTCTCCTAACTGACGATCAAGATTTGATCTTGGTGGACTCTAATGAGCCCGTGAACTACAAACAGGTTTTAGAAAGTCCAGATTCAGATAAATGGCTACAAGCAATGGAATCTAAAATGCAATCCATGAGGGACAATAAAGTATGGACTTTGATTGACCTTCCTGTTCAGGCAAAGGTTGTCGATTGCAAGTGGATTTTCAAGTTAAAACCTGGCGGGATCTTCAAGGCACGACTAGTGGCTAAAGGTTTCAGACAGACTCATAGTATAGACTATGATGAAACCTTCTCCCCTGTCGTGATGCTCAAGTCCATTCGGACTATGCTCGCTATAGCTGCATATTATGACTATGAGATATGGCAGATGGATGTTAAGATGACTTTCCTGAATGGAAACCTACTCGAGGATGTTTATATGAAACAACCCGAGGGATACATCGATCAAGAGCATCCAAATCGTGTATGCAAGCTTCAGAGGTCCATCTACGGACTAAAGCAAGCATCTCGGAGTTGGAATCTTCGTTTTGATGAGGCAGTAAAAGGTTACGGCTTCATAAAGAACGAAGATGAGCCTTGTGTTTACAAGAAGGTTAGTGGGAGCAAGATAGTTTTCCTTGTCCTATATGTGGACGACATCCTACTCATAGGAAATGACATTCCCATGATGAAAGACATCAAACAATGGTTGGGGACTATATTTTCTATGAAAGACTTAGGAGAAGCCGAAATGATACTGGGTATCAAGATCTATAGAGATAGGTCAAAAAGGCTTCTAGGACTAAGTCAAGAAGGGTACATAGACAAAATATTGAAGAGGTTCAATATGTCTAACTCCAAAAATGGTAAGGTACCATTTAGATATGACCTTCTCTTGAAGAAGAACCAGGGTCCTTCAACAAGAGAGGAGAGGGATACAATGAGTAGAGTACCATATACTTCGGCAATAGGATCTGTCATGTATGCCATGTTATGTACCCGCCCGGATGTCGCACATGCACTGAGCATGACTAGCAGATACCAACAAGATCCAGGAACAGATCATTGGACTGCAGTCAAAGCAATCCTAAAGTACTTGCGAAGGACTAAAGGATTGATGCTAGTGTATGGAGGACAATAACAGCTCATCGTACAAGGTTACGTTGATGCTGCTTTCCAAACAGATCAAGATGACATGAAGTCACAATCAGGCTACGTGTTTAGTCTGAATGGTGGTGCAATAAGTTGGAAAAGCTCAAAGCAAGATACAACAGCCAATTCTACAACAGAGTCTGAGTACATTGCTGCATCCGATGCTGCAAAGGAAGCTGTTTGGTTAAGAAAGTTCGTGTCAGACATCGGAGTGATACCGAGTATCCAAGATCCGATAGAACTTTTCTGTGACAATAACGGGGCCATCGCATAAGCTAAGGAGCCTCAGTCACACCAGAAAATCAAACATATACTCAGAAGGTTTCACCTCATCCGAGAGATCATTGATCGAGGAGATGTGAAAGTGTGCAAAATAGGGTCAGACGACAATGTAGCAGATCCTCTCACAAAAGCTCTACCACCGTCAAAGTTTGATAGACATGTAATAGAGCTTGGTCTTAAACAGTTTAGGACATAGCCCTTCAACAGGCAAGTGGGAGATTGTTGGTGTATATGCCCTGATGAGGGCTATTTATGTAAATAAACTTTGAGGGTTATTTATGTAAATAAGACATTTTTCGTTTGATTGATTATTTATCTGATGAGTTAATTTCATGAAATTATATTCTTGTGCATATTGAATTTTATGAAATCGATCCGCCAAAAAGAAACACTCCATGGACTGTTAGATCATGAGTGATTCTTTTGAGTAGTACTCGTACGAGGATCCTTAGACCAGAAATCACTGCATAGTCTTAGGTGAATTAGAGTGTGCTTTGACATATGCCTAACGGGACCGTAACAGGTTGCCAAGTACGGGTATGATTGGGTACACTATGAGTCACGCTAAGGTATGTAGGTGAAGTGATGGGACTACAAGTCTCTCTTAAATGAGAGATGATATCTTGGCCGATTGATAGTGAACTGAGAAGTGCATGGCCGTGCCCAAGAAATGATAAGGGTTATCATTTGCTTGATTAAGTTCAGTGTCACTAAGAGTTCAAGTAAAACGTTTAGCTATATATAAGGATGATTGGTTCCATGCCTTATGCTAAACTGGATATCAGTGTAGAGGACATTACGTAATATACTCGGAATGTTGTGTTGAATCACCATTCGACCCTCCGTTCTGAATTGTGCAGTCATTATGTCTTGCTAGAGACCACTAATGATTTATGGATTAATTAATGAGATTAATTTATTCATTGTCAATTTGGAATGGACCTACAGGATCGCACATAAGTGAGTTCGATGATTCAGAATTAATTAAATTGCCTGTTCTAAGTATAAGAGTTATACTTAAATAGATAATATTTAATTAAATGGTTTAATTAAATATTATTGAAGAGTTTTATGGTATTAATTAAAAGTTAATTAATTACCTGGGAAGAATTGAGTTGAGCTGATAAATCAAGGGACCTAATTGTGAATTAAGGTTCTTGACCCATCAGCCTGATCCATGGATCAATGGGTTGATCCATGGTGTTGGTTAAACCCAACTCAGTAAATAATTAATTAATTAATATTAATTATTATTTATAATTAATTAAAACAGATACTTCTCAAATCAGAGAAGTATCTGGAGTCTGTTAAAAACGTTTTAACAGACTCAGTTTTAAATATACGTTTGAAAACTTTTTAAGGGACTATCAGACTTCAGAAATTAAAGCACGTTCTTCCAAAACTATTCTTCCCATAGAGAAAAACGTTTTCTCTTAAAACAGGCAAATTTTGGGGCTAGCACCGGTTCTGAGAGAACTCCAGTGCAAGAACGTAGAGGCAATTCGCTTGAATTGTTCTTTGGTGGTGAACGTAATCTTCCCAAAAGATCCAGGCGACTGCACAACCGATTACGCGTCGAGGGTAAGACCCGAATCCTTTAGTGTTTAGGAATTCCGCCATTTAATTTAGAATTAAATGCCTAAACACAATCCAACAGTGGTATCAGAGCCTGGTTAATTGTTTTAATTAAAAATGTTTTAATTAAAATTGGGTATAAGTTTTTTTTCTTGAAAAACAGTTTTAAAGAAAAAAAAATGTTGCTGGGAATGGTCGCCGGTTTTTCTGGGTAAGGTCGCCGGAGCGATTTTCCGGCCGGCCGGAGGTTCGCCGGAAAAATGGAAAGTTCTCAAAAATTGGTTTTGGCCTGAATTTTTCTGTGCTTTTTGTTCTTTTATTAATGGGGAATGATTTTATGTTGATTGGGTTGTCAAAAATGTTTTGATTGCAAAGATTTTGGAAGAATTTTGGGTTGTTGTTTTGTTTGGCTTGTCGGAAAAACGGAAGACTTTCGCTTTGTGTTGGTTAAAATATTGGGCTGTTTTGCTTCTGGGTTTTTGTCGCAGGGACACGCCGGAATCAATGCCGGGTTTTGGAAATCGTTTCCAAACGGTTTTGAGGCTAAATCGCCGGAAAAACGTGGCCACCGAAAAGTTATGTCGCGGGTTTCGTCGGTTGATGAACTGCCGAGGTGGGCCTCGATTTGATCGGGGTTGAACCGGGGCAAAGAGATGACGTCCAGCGCTGTGATCAGCGCCGGAAAAAGGCGAAGTGTTCGCCGAAAAACCCGAGCAGCGACGCCGACTGAAAATCGGGGAAGAAGAAGGAGGCGGCGGGGGGCTGGTGCCCTAATTGGGCTGAAATGACCAGTTTGCCCCCGCCGCACTCCAAAAATCCCAAAACTGCCAAAGCTTTTAAAATTGTTTTAAAATTTGCAAAACAACCCCAGAAGTTTTAAACCTTAAAACCCTAGCCCGGGAAATTTTGTTAATTACAGATTTGCCCTAAAATTTTCAGAATAACCTTAATTTTTCTGAATTTTAAAATTTGATAAAATTTTAATTTATGATTTAGGATAAATTAAAGATATTATCAGATTTTAAATTACGATAAGATAGGATTAGATTTTGATTTAATTCTTATCCTATAGAATTTTAAAATTTATTAAATTTTAAAATTAGAAAGATTATCTTAATAAAATTAGATAATTAGATGAATAAATAAATAATTAATTAATTAATAAGATTGGTTAATTAATTATTATGTTTTATTTATTTATTCATTTTTCGAAATAATGTGTTATTTGTTTAAAATGTTTAAATAATTGCACACATTATTGGTATGACCATGCATCATTCGATTAAAATGAATGAATATGGGATTGATTAAAATTGATCATGACACGATCAATTTTAATAGTGTAAGAGTTACACAATCCCTAATTAAATAATTCGGCTTAATAAAATTGGCTTGTATGAAGCATATGCATTTGTGTGTTTTTCTATGCATGAATTGGGTTTAAAATTTATTATTTAAATTTTGGGCCTGCGAGCCATTTTATAATTGGGCCTGCGTGCCTATTAAATGATTTTGTAAGAGTTAGGCCCAAAAAGAGGTTCCAAAGAAGTCCATGGTGAAGCCCAGGAACGGAAGCCCAAATGGAGGCCCAAAAGAGTTTTTTTTCTTAAAAGGTCATGTAATAGATTAGAGCCCAATTCATCGCATTTCCGCAATTTTATGTTTTGTGAATGAATGAAAACGACAATGCATGTTAAGCCGATCAAACTTAAATCCCAAAAAAACCCAAGATTTTGCTTCCATACTTGAGGGCCCGCTTGAGCGTTGAATGTCTGGTGGACTTGGAGAGCCCAAGGGCCTCAGGTTTTCTTCGTGCGGCGGGTTGTTGCATAATAGTGCCCAACTTTATCACTACCATTAATGAGTGGAAAAACTGTTTGGGTATTAGATGCTCGACTTTATCACTACCACTTGTTATGGAAAAACTGTGTGGGTGTCTATTGATGTGATGCCTTGAGGGATGGTTTAACTTGGGAAAATTAATCCTAGCTTGACCCGATAAGTTGACTAGGGATTAATTTTTGCAAAGGTAGGATGGTGTCAAACATTTGGAATGTTCATCCTATCACCGAAAAGTTGCATAGTGATGCAATTGGAAATCGTTAAATTACATAGGGATGTGATTTGAACGTTGCCTACCAAAAGAGCCCAATCCCTACGATACTTGCCAAAGCAAGACTGGGGTTGATTCTTTGTGGATTTTCGGCCCACAATCTAGCACCAACACAAAATTGTTTGGGATTTCAATTTTGGCTATTGTGGAAAATATTTTAAAACTCATTCTAATATTTTGCATTTTCTTTTGTAGAAATGGCATCTACTAGCACTAATACATCTAATCTCACTCTAAGAAGCATTTTCGACAAAGAAAAGCTTGTTGGTCCAAACTTCTTAGATTGGGAAAGAAACTTGAGAATCGTTCTCAAACAAGAAAGGAAACTTAATATCTTAGACGTTGCTTTACCTGAACCTGACATCTACATGGGTGAACTGGACATCTACATGGGTGACACTACAAGAGTGTCAGTAGAAGCAGTGAGAGTTGTCAATTTAAATTTTGAAAATTATAGATTAGAGTTAGTTAATTGTCTTTATGTACCGGTTTTTAGAAAGAACCTTATTTCGGTTTCTAAACTCTTAAAGAACGGTTATAAGTTTGCTTTTTCTGATGAGTCTGTATTTATGAGAAGAAATAGGAAACGTATTTGTTCTGGTTTATTGGTTGATAATTTATTTGTGGTAACTCTAATTCCCCTGTTGTGCAAAACACAGAAACATATAGCTCTTTATCTAACATTAATAAGAAGAAGAAACCTTCTGAAATGAATCAAAACTATCTTTGGCATCTCTGGCTAGGTCATATAAACCTTAGTAGGATTCAGAGGTTGGTTAATGATGGACCTTTAGGTTTATTAGAGATTGACAGTTATGCAACCTGCGAATCTTGTTTGGAAGGTAAGATGACCAGGAGACCTTTTAAGGCAAAAAGTTATAGAGCTAAGGAAGTATTGGAGTTGATTCATTCTGACTTGTGTGGACCAATGACGGTCCAGCACGAGGTGTGTTCGAGTATTTTGTGATATTCACGGATGACTACTCAAGGTACGTGTACATTTACCTAATGCGTCAAAAGTCCGAATGTTTTGGCAAGTTTAAAGAGTTTCGAGCAGATGTGAAGAAGCATCATGGTAAGAGTATCAAGACACTGCATTCAGATCGTGGTGAGGAGTATATATCCCATGAATTTCGAGAATACCTCACAGAGGTCAGAATTCAGTCTCAGTGTTTGCACCTGGCACGCCACAGCAGAACGGTGTAGCAGAAAAGAGGAATCAGACTCTCATGGAAATTGTTAGGTCTATGATGAGCTATAGTGATTTGCCAAGTTCGTTCTGGGAAAATGCCTTAGAAACGGCGATGTATATTCTTAATCTTGTACCATCTAAAACCGTGCCTTCAACCCTATTGGAGTTGTGGAATGGGCGCAAGCCCAGTCTAAGACATCTCAGAATTTGGGGTTGCCCAGCACATGTGCTTAAGGCAGATACGGCTAAGTTTGATGCGAGAACTAAATTAATGTTGTTTGTAGGATATCCTAGGGGAATGAAAAGTGGTTTGTTTTATAGTCCTAAAGATCAGATGGTGGTGGTTAGTACCAACGATAGAGTTTTAGAAGAGGACTATGTCTTAGACCACAAGCCCAAGAGTAAGATAGTACTAGAAGAGCTTAGATGACAAACTACTAATCCTGATGCACCTGCATAAGTAGATACACCACACACTACACATGACATCACAGATGATGCGCCTACACAGGTGGTGCCTCGTCGTAGTGGGAGGGTTGTGAGACAGCCCAATAGGTTCATTGGCGTGGGAAATACCTCAGACCTAGTCCCAGGCGCACCTGAACCTGACCCGGTTAACTACAATGAGGCTCTTCGAGATAAAGATGCAGAGTCTTATCGTAAGGCAATGATAGCCGAGATGGGGTCAATAGACCTCAATCAAGTCTGGGAGCTTGTGGACCTGCCAGATGGGTTCAAGCCCATTGGATGTAAATGGGTCTACAAATGTGAGAGAGAACCTGACGGGAAGGTGGAAACCTTTAAAGCAAGGCTGGTGGCGAAGGGTATACTCAAAAAGAGGGAATCGATTATGAGGAAACCTTCTCCCCGGTAGCCATGCTTAAGTCGATCTGGATTCTCTTGGCCATAGCTGCTTATTTAGACTATGAGATTTGGCAGATGGATGTCAAGATAGCTTTTCTAAATGGAAGTCTTGAGGAAACCATCTTTATGCAGCCACCAGAGGGATTCATTGAAAAAGGCCAAGAGCATAAGGTTTGCAGGCTTAAGAGGTCCATTTACGGACTTAAGCAGGCATCCAGATCTTGCAACATCCAGTTTGATGAGGTAATCCAGTCCTTCGAATTTACTCAGCGTCCGGATGAGCAATGTGTGTATCGCATGTGTGATGGAAACTCAATGGTGTTTTTTGTGCTTTACGTTGATGACATTCTATTGATTGGCAATAACAATAAAGTATTATCAGACGTAAAGGCATGACTGTCCAAGCAGTTTGATATGAAGGACTTAGGGGAAGCGGGACATATCCATGGGATCAAGATAATTCAAGATCGCAGGAAACGTTCCTTAACGCTTTCCCAAGTTTCGTACATAGATATGATTTTGGCTCGTTTTAACATACAGAACTCCAAGAAAGGTTTTCTACCTTTCAGACATGGAGTGTATCTATCTAAGGATCAGTCCCCTAATACTGTTGAGGAGATAAAGGCCATGAAGACAGTTTCTTATGCTTCGGCAGTAGGAAGACTCATTTATGCCATATTGTGTACGAGACCTGATATCTGTTATACCATTGGCATGGTAAGCAGATATCAGAGTAACCCTGGGAAAGCTCATTGGGAGGCAGTAAAATGCATTCTGAAGTATTTGCACAGAATAAGGGACCATGTTCTGGTCTATCAGGCGCCTGAGCTGGTACCCCGAGGTTACACAAATTCAGATTTCCAAGACGACAGGGACAAGAGCAAGTCTACCTCAGGGTATGTGTTTACTCTGGGAAGTGGAGCCATAGTTTGGCGGAGTGTCAAACAGAAATGCATGGCGAACTCTACCATGGAGGCTAAGTACGTTGCCGCATCAGAGAGAGCGAAAGAAGCAGTATGGCTTAAGAATATTTCCTAGTGGACTTAGATGTGATTCCTGGTTTGCAGAAGTCTATCACGGTTAATTGTGATAACAATGGTGCAGTAGCAAACTCGAAGGAACCACGAGCCTACAAGGTGAGTAAATATATACAGCGCAAGTACCACCTGATACGAGACATCGTAAAGAGGGAATACGTGGTCATAGCTAAGATAGCATCAGAAGATAACCTTGCAGATCCGTTCACGAAGACATTGACTTCGAAAGTCTTTGAGGCTCAAGTGGAGGGCATGGGAATCAGATACTTAGGAGAGCCATGATAGTTTTTCTAGATATATAGTAGCAGAATGTGTAGGAGTTGTATGTAGATGTATACTTAAAGCACAGCTTAAGTATTAGTGGGAGATTATTGGAGTTGAATACATAAGCTATGCTTGTGTTGTAATTTTTCCCAGTAATATATCGATTTATGTTTTGGTTATATCTTGTTGTGCATTAATTGTCCATTTGTATTACATAAGTAGATGATGAGGTGTCTTGTGTGACACAGTAGATCTCATTATTGGTTGAAAGATATAATATATAAATGAGGTTCATAACCGAGACAGCTTTGGACAAACTGTCGGTTTAGGTTATTATGTGATTCGGATAATTGGTTTGTCTAAACTAATTGAATCATATAGATATGCCCGGGGTGTATTGAAGTTGACCTTTAAGAATGATTTGTCTTGTACTGATTTAATAGACAAATCATTATTGGTATTCTATCTTTTAATCCCTAGACTCAAGCGGGCATGAGGATTAGACATATTGTACTTTGATCTGCCAAAGGGTGAGGTCAATTGTGGCCAATAGTCTCAGTAGGCTGGGTGCGTGTGTTTAGTTACTTGGTGTGCTGCTGCTTGTCGAAAGGAAACCATGTACCAATGCGTCCGGGGTGATGGTGCTCCCGAGATGAGCTTGTAAAGTTTATTATACTAAACCCGGCCGGTGGACTTATGTCCGTTATAGTAAAATGGTTGAGTGGTACTAGTCTCGGAATTAAAGAGGTTAATTAATTAATTTTTCAATAAATTAATATATTTACGAGCACTATATCTTTGATGTGGAGAGATTATGAATATATTTTAATTAAGTTGTTCTGGAAGCGATTCTGTTGTAGGATGGTAGTGCCAAAATTAATCCGTTAGTGGTACGATTTATTTTGTAATGGGTTAATTGAATAGAGAGAATTACTTAATTGATTAATTATTCCTAATGGTTAATTGAGTAATTAATAAAGTGGAATTATTTAATTAATTAATTAAGTTTTAAGTTCAATTGGAATTGGGAAATCCTAGAGATTAAGAAATCTAGTAGGATTTGGTTTATCCTATCATAGTGGTTACCTAATTGGATTTGGAAACTAATTAATTACCTAAACCCATTAGGAAGACCAATCCTAAACCAACTTGGGATCTCTCTTGTAACTCTATATATAGACAAAGGATTAACTATTCAAGACATACAATTCCATAGGTTTTCAAGACAAGAAAACTAGAAAGAGAAAATCCTAGAGAGAGACAACTTTCTCTCTCCAAGTCGGATTTTTGGAGCAATATTGAGGCTGGTTTTCTCCTCCATTGGCCGAATTTTGGCCTGTCATATACCAGCTGCATGTAGCTTTCTCTCTCTCTGGGCGGTGCGTTTACAGTACGTGCCAGGTGCAGCGGTGGTAGATTTTTCTAGCAGGTGGATTGTGGTGATTAGCTGGTCAATTGACTTCTAGTTCGTTGCCCACACAACGTGAAGTCAAAGTCTTGAGGCATACAAGAGAATCACCTGAGAGCACGCTTCAAAGGTACTTTTCTAAGATTCTACTTTTAATTAGAAATTTTTGTTGCATGGTAAATCGAATAAGTGCGAACCCAGATCCTATATGGTAATCTTTGAAGCCATGCCTTTACGTCTGATAACACTTTCTTGTTGTTGCCAATCAATAGAATGTTATCTACGTAAAACACAAGAAACACCACTGAGTTTCTACCACGTCTGCGATACACTCATTGCTCATCCGGACACTGAGTAAATCTGAAGGACTGGATTACCTCATCAAACAGGATGTTCCAAGGACCTCTTAAGCCTGCAAACCTTATGCTCTTGGCCTTTTTCAATGAATCCCTCTGGTTGCTGCATAAAAATGGTTTCCTCAAGATTTCCATTTAGGAAAGCTATCTTGACATCCATTTGCCAAATCTCATAGTCTAAATGAGCAGCTATGGCCAAGAGAATCCGGATCGACTTAAGCATGGCTACCAGGGAGAAGGTTTCCTCATAATCGATTCCCTCTTTCTGAGTATACCCCTTTGCCACTAGCCTAGCTTTAAAGGTTTCCACCTTCCCGTTAGGTCCTCTTTTACATTTGTAAACCCACTTGCATCTAATGGGCTTAAACCCATCAGGCAGGTCCACAAGCTTCCAGACTTGATTGTGGTCCATTGACCCCATCTCGGATATTATTGCCTTATGCCAAAACTCTGTATCTTTAGCTCTGAGAGCCTCATTGTAGTTAATCGGGTCAGGTTCAGGTGCACCTGGGACTAGGACTGAGGCCTCTCCCACGCCAATGAACCTATTTGGTTGTCTCACAAACCTCCCAGTACGACGAGGCACCACCTGTATAGGCGCATCATCTGTGATCTCATGTGCAGTATGTGGTGTATCTACTTGTGCAGGTGCATCAGGATTAGTTTGTTGTCTAAGCTCTTCTAGTACAATCTTACTTTTGGGCTTGTGGTCTAAGACATAGTCCTCTTCCAAAAATCTAGCGTTGGTACTAACCACCACCTTCTGATCTTTAGGACTATAAAACAAACCACCTTTCGTTCCTCTAGGATATCCTACAAACAGCATTAACTCAGTTCTCGCATCTAACTTAGCCGTATCTGCCTTAAGCACATGTGCTGGGTAACCCCAAATTTTGAGATGTCTTAGACTGGACTTGCGCCCTTTCCACAACTCCAATGTGGTTGAAGGCACGATTTTAGAAGGTACAAGATTAAGAATATACATCACCATTTCTAAGGCATATTCCCAGAACGAACTTGGCAAATCCCTATAGCTTATCAGAGACCTAACCATTTCCATGAGAGTCCGATTCCTCCTTTCTGCTACACTGTTCTGCTGTGGCGTGCCAGCGCAGACAACTGAGACTGAATTCTGACCTCTTTGAGGTATTCTCGAAATTCATGGGACAGGTACTCCCCATCACGATCTGAACGCAATGTCTTGATACTCTTACCATGATGCTTCTCCACATCTGCCCGAAACTCTTTGATCTTGCCAAAATATTCAGACTTATGACGCATTAGGTAAATATACCCGTACCTTGAGTAGTCATCCGTGAACGTCACGAAATACTCAAATCCACCTCGTGCCTGGACCGTCATTGTCCACACAAGTCAGAATGAATCAACTCTAATACTTCCTTAGCTCTATAACCTTTTGCCTTAAAAGGTCTCTTTGTCATCTTACCTTCCAAGCAAGATTCGCATGTTGCATAATTGTTAATCTCTAATGAACCTAAAGGTCCATCATTGACCAACCTCTGAATCCTACTAAGGTTTATATGACCTATCCTGAGATGCCAAAGATAGGTTTGATTTATTTCAGAAGGTTTCTTCCTCTTATTAATGTTAGATAAAGAGCTATTTGTTTTTGTGTTTTGCGCAACAGGGGAATTAGAGTTAACCACAAATAAATTGTCAACCAATGAACCAGAACAAATAAGTTTCCCATTTCTTCTAATAAATACATACTCATCAGAAAAAACAAACTTATAACCATTCTTTAAGAGTTTAGAAAACGAAATAAAGTTATTTCTAAAACTCGGAACATAAAGACAATTAACTAACTCTAATCTACAATTTTCAAAATTTAAATTGACAACTCCCACTGTTTCTTCTGACACTCTTGTACTTGGAACCCCTGCAAGGAATTACAAACATGATCAATGGTGCCTGAATACACACACCAAGTATCTGTGGGAATCACCACTGAACATGTCTCAGTAATTAGGGCAGAAACTATCGTACCTTTAAGCTTTGGACAATCTACTTTCCAGTGTCCCATTTTACCGCACTTGAAGCACTTGCCTTTGGGCTTACTCCTCTTTGCGGTCTCGGGCTTTCCAACAAGTTTCCCGACATTTTTCTTCTTCTTATTCTTCTTGCCTTTAGTACGACCAAGGCTTGCTTCTTCTGGTGAAAGATGCCATTACGCGACTTCAGAGTTTGTTACCTCAGGATAGTGCACTTCAGATGGAGAGGGTGTTGCATTTCTCCTAGTTAAACTCGCTCTAGTCATCTTACTCAGAAATTCATAATCTAACAATCTCGGGGCTAGACTCATCCGAATAGAGGAAGGCCCTAATGCCAACGCGCAAGCCCACCCATATCACATATGAACTCGTAATGGTGGCCATGGGAATATTAAACCAACCCGCTCCCACATAGATTTCCAAATTGAGGGTTTTTCTGGTTTTAACATGCAATTAACTAACCCTAAGTTATATGCAACCATAAAACCAACATGCTTTAAAATCATGCATCTAAAATACAACATAAAATTAAAACAATAAATATGGGAAATAAATACAAAAAATAAATTCCCCAACTATTATGGTTTTAATTTCTTCCATCTTCTATCTTGATTTCGTGTCCCGTCACGTCACTTGATGGAAAGAGTCTTGAACTTCAAAAACGAAAACTGGAGGGAAAAACTGGGCTGAAAACCGCAGCACGAACGGGCCGCACACGCTCAGCAAGCCCAAAGGGGCGCGCTGCTGGCGCAACTTCCTGTTGCGGCCTGCGGCAGTGGCACTGCTGCTGGTGGCGATCGCCGGCGGTGACTGTTGTCGGCGGTTGGTCATCGGTGCCGCCTCCTGCCGCTACCCTCTCATTCACTTTTCCAATGCTATTTGGTCTTCTTGCAATTCGTTCTGGGTTTTCTAGAGTTTCTACGAATTAACGATAACCCAAAACCCACGAAGTCAAGTTGCCCACCATAACACCTTCGATTACAAAAATTAATTCTCCTACTCCAAGGCTTTATAGGAAAATTAAATAACGGAAATTACTTAGAAAAAATCCTACTACAGATTTAATCTAATCCTACACGGCTTCCAGCACGTGGTTATATTATTACAAACATTCATAATAAAATTAAATCCGGACATGTCCCGGAGTTTAAATAAAACCTTACAAACTTAACCATAATAGTCGGGATTTCTTAACCTCCTGTAAATAAAACCATGTAATAAATCGAACAAGCACAGAATCCAAAACCAGTCTTTGATAACAATTGAAAGGATTACCACATAGGATCTGGGTTCGTATTTATTCGATTTACCACGCAAGAAAAATTTATAATTAAAAGCGAGATCTTAGAAAAGTACCTTTGAAGCGTGCACTCATGTGATTCTCTTGTATGCCTCAAGACTTTGACTTCACGTTGTGTGGGCAATGAACTAGAAGTCAATTGATCAGCTAATCACCACAATCCACCTGCTAGAAAATTCTAGCACCGCTGCACCTGACACGTACTGTTAACGCACCGCCCGGAGAGAGAGAAAGCTACACGCAGCTGGGATGAAACAAGGCCAAAAATTATGCAAATAAGAAGAAAAACCCGCCGCAATATTCTCTTGAAAATCCGACTTAGAGAGAGAAAGTTTTTTCTCCCTAAGATTTTCTCTCTCTAGTTTTCTTGTCTTGAAAACTTATGGAATTGTATTTCTTGAATAGCTAATCTCTTGTCTATATATAGAGTTACAAGAGAGACCCCAAGTTGGTTTGGGATTGGTCTTCCTAATGGGTTTAGGTAATTTAGTTTTCAAATCCAATTAGCTAACCAATCTGATAGGATAAACCAAATCATACTAGACTTCCTAATCTCTAGGATTTCCTAATTCCAATTGAAACTTAAGACTTAATTAATTAAATAATTTCACTTTGTTAATTACTCAATTAACCCTTAGGAATAATTAATCAATTAATTAATTTGACCTATTCAATTAACCCATTACAAAATTAATCGTACCACTAACGGATTAATTTTGGCACTACCATCCTACACCAGAATTGCTTCCGGAATAACTTAATTAAATTATATTCATAATCTCGCCACATCAAAGATATAATGCTTGTTAATATATTAATTTATTGATAAATTAATTAATTAATCTCTTTAATTTTGAGACTAGTACCACTCGACCTTTTTACTATACTAGACATAAGTCCACCGGCCGGGTTTAGTATAATAAACTTTACGAGCTCATCTCAGGAGCACCATCACCCCGGATGCACCGGTAAATGGTTTCCTTTCGACAAGCAGCAGCACACCAAGTAAATAAACATGCGCACCCAACCTACCGAGACTATTGGCCACAATTGACCTCACCCTTTGGCAGATCAAAGTACACTATGTCTAATTCTCATGCCCGCTCGAGTTTAGGGATTCAGAGATAGAATACCAAGAACGATTTGTCTATTAAATCAGTACAAGACAAATCATTCTTAATGGTCAAGTTTAATACGCCCCAGGTATATCTATATGATTCAATTAGTTTAGACAAACCAGTTATCCAAATCACATAATAACCTAAACCGACAGTTTGTCCAAAGCTGTCCCAGTTACGAACCTCATCTATATATTATGTCTTTCAACCAATGATGAGATCTACTGTGTCACACAAGACACCTCATCATCTACTTACATAATACAAATGGACAATTTATGCACACCAGATATAACCAAAAGATAAATCGATATATTACTGGGAAAAAGTACAATACAAGCATAGCTTGTGTATTCAACTCTAACAGATCCATGGGTCATGGGTTGATCCATGGGCTTGGTGTATAACCCAAATCATTAAGGTATTATTTAATACTGATTTGGAATCAGTAAATATTATTTAATACTGATTTGGAATCAATAAAATAATATTTGGTAATAATACTGATTTGGAGTATGATTAAATCAGTTAAGTAATAATTGATTGATTACAATACTGATTTTGGAAATTTCAACTCTACAAATATCCTAGGGATATTATTATAGTAGGATGATGATTTTCAATCAGAAAATCAGAACAAGCAAAATTTACACAAAATCCCAAACTCTCTCCGTAGACAAAAACGGCTAGCACCGGATCTGCGAAGAACTTCAGTGCTTGAAAGTAGAGAGTCCTTCAAGGAAGGATTTTGGCGGTGACAAACGTAATCGGAGTAGAAGGTTTGGACCAACATCAATCGAGGATCCAGATGCGGCTACCAATTACGCTTCAAGGGTATGGTTTACTTGTTTTGAACATAGGACTAAAACACTAAAATTAAAATCGGCATGAATCCGCTGCGTAAAAAATTTTGAAAATCATGCCTCTGATCCCAATAGAAAATTCATATGGTCTTATGTGTATATTAATCATATGGTTAATTAACATGTATTGTGTTGTTTTAATGCTTCTTACTGCTGCTTTAGTGAATTAAATTGGCTTATATTTACTAGCCCTGATGCCAGGCACATGATGGTACCGCGTCTTCATGCTGCCCTTAATGGCAACCAGCAGGTGCCAACACCTGTTGGATGCCGCCTGTGGCGACCACCAGGTGCCAAAACCTGTTGGACGCTAACCTCCGAGGTATGCTGAAGCCATTTTTTTTTGTTTAAAATTCACTAATTCATTATAATTTTAAGGACATGGTTAATTCAAGGAGTAAAGAAGATGAAGGATCTGCTATAGTGAGAAAGAGGAAGACTATTGGTTTTCCTCCACATTTAGTTTCTTTACAACAAAGAGTTTGAGAATCAATACCACTATTAATTTCTTACTACATTTTGTTGACACTTTGCAATTTAAATATTTTTATTTGCTTTGCTGTGTTTATTTTTATATTTTTAACTAAAGTGTGAATGATTTACATTGAGTATTTGGCTAACGTTATATGGGCATGAGCTTAATTGTGATAAACGAATCTAAAGAAAATGCAAAGAAATTAGTACCCATCAGCCCACTTATGTTTTTTTTTTATACATTGAGGATAATGTATACTTTAAGTGTGGGGGGAGATAAAAAAAAAATTCGTTATAAGTCCTTATGCTTGCTAGTTGAGAAACTAGTAGTGAAGATGAGTCCGTTATGTGCTTAGTTTTCAAAGATTTTCTCTATTTTTGATTTTGAAATAATTTTTCCAAAACAAAAGGACCCCTTCAAGCTATTTTTGTATATTTGCATTGAATGATTGGTGGAAATATGATGGAAATGGTTGAATATTGATAGGTATGATGTGAGTTCTTAGTTGACATCTTGAGATGTAATTACATTTCAACCCTTGATTTTATGTGAGTTTATTTGAGCCTTTATTGAGCATTTCTTATCTGCTTGCTCATTTTTCTTTGGTTGTGTGATTTTTCTTGCATGAATGGTTGAATCTAGAACTTGACTTTAGCATACATATCAAGAGGTTTTACGTGTTTGTGATACATTGAAGTGATGAAGGCAATTAGTTAGATTTTGTTTTTACCTTTTCTTTTCTTTATATTACATGTAATCATCTTTATCCTCTTTGGCATAACCAAGTTGAGACCCATCTTTTTCTTTGTTTTCTTTTTATCCCAATAAGCCAACTTGAGTCTTTTTCTTTGTTAAAGCCTTGTTTTTAGACCCTTAAAGAATTTGTATGTGATTGATGTGGAAATGAAAAATAATTGATGGATTCTTACTTGTTAAATTTCAGTTTTGATTAGTTTCTAAGAGAAGAAAAGTTCAAAATAATAATAATAATAATAAATATATATTTAAAGTTTAAATAAATAAGAATGGGGAAGTAAACGACATCTAAGCCTTAAACCTTCATTTAGTAATTGAAGAATCGAAGTAGAAGTAGTTGATAAAGCTTCTAATCAATGCAAATCTCTTTACAAATCAGTATCATTAGCCAGTTTTCTTCACCCCATTACACCCTAATAAATGTCCTTTTGATCAATATGTTGCATTCGCAATAGGCGAAATGCGAGGTGATCTTGAGTCAAGCTTATGGTTGAAGAGCTTTCTTACAATTGACTTGAGCATAGTTGAATATTTCAAAACCTACACACTTTGAGCATTGTTGAGTGAATCCCTGATAGTGTGAGGTCATGAGGTCAATTGATGTTGATAGATAATTCATATAATGCTTGTCTTTCTTAATTATGGAAGTTATACGATATCATGAAGTGAGTACAAGCTTTTTCATGTTTAGCTTGGAGGGGGAGAAATAACCATCGTAGAGCTAAGTGTTATATTTTGGACTCACGTTCTATTTGTTTTCTCGACTAGTTTGCTTGAGGACAAGCAAAGTCATAAGTGTGGGGGGGTGACCTAACTCCAAAATATACCTTTTTTACAACCCAAATTCATGCAATTTTAGCTTAGTTTTAGTTGGTTGTCAATGAATACGACATTTTTATGAGCTTTCAATGCATTTATAGTTGGATTTGCATGACTTTGTAGTACGGAGGCACTTTAGAGATTTTGGATAAAACTTAAAGACTTTTGCTGAAAAAAGGAATCAATCACACAAGATTGAAGTTTAAAGAGAAGAGTTTGGAATCAGCATGGATTGAATAAGATTTTGAGTCCGACTTTCACTGGGCATTGGTGCTTGGTTGCCTCCAACACTAGCATCTGCACTGCACCAATGCCTAACCGCCGTTGACCTCGGCGTCACCGCCTGGTCATCGCCCGAAAAACCATTACTGAAGTTCTAACTTTACCCTTGGTATGAATTTTCTTATGTAATACCAATTTTAACCCTGTGGGAGCTTTATTAGTCGCCAAGACTCCTTGTAAACACATAGTAGATCACATACAACACACCACAAGTGTGTTTTTTATAATTTAGATAATTTAGAGAGAGTTTAGCTTTGGGAGGATGAAACACACACTTTCTCACCTTTTCACAACACACACACTATGAATTCTCTTAGAACACTCATGTTCTAAGTAGATTCTATGGAAATCTACCCTTCTAAGTGATAGGGGGTAGTGAATTTCCAATAGATGTGGGCAAAGACAATGGATTTAGTGGTTATTTTGTGTTTTTATATGGTGGAGGTGCTAAGGATTGTTGTGTTATCTTACATTTTTTAAGCTAAGACCTCACTTTTCTTACTCATTGAACTAATCCAAGATATTCTCATTACTTCCATTTGGTTTTTGTTACATTCTTTGGTTATTCATGCTTATTGTTAAGTGGGTTTCATGCAAGGAATGAATAACTCCCATTTTTTGGATGTGTTTTTTACCTTGTCGTTGATCTACATGTTGAATTTACTTTATTACTGTGCTGATTGTCTATTTTGAATAACATGTGGTTGATAGAGAGTGTTGTCTTGTGCTTAAAGTTTATTTTTTTTGTCGAATAAGTGGTCTTAGATTTGATGGATGGACTCGATCTTATTGCGTTAAAGTATAGGATTGATAATAGATAGGATTGATGACCCTATTTCTATTATTGGCTAGTTCTAGTCCTTATAGATTCGGTGACGATGATATTAATAGAATGTTCTTAAACAATTTCATAATAATTAGATTAGCAATAGCATATTGGATATTAGTTGGGGTGTGATTTTTTGCCTTTTTCCGATTTATCTTATTTTCTTTATTTTGTTATTTGTATGACTTTACCAAACCACTATCTTATTTTTATTTTCTTAGATTTGATGACTGTTAGTTTGAATTCCGAAAGCTTTGCTTATATGAAAACTATTTTCTCAGTTTATATATCAAGTTAAATAAATACTTTTTGTTTTACATATGTAGTCTAATTATATCATGTGACTAGATGATAAGGTGTCGGGTGTAGCATAGTAGATCTCATCATTGGTTATAGTTTTGATATATAAATTAGGCTCATGGCTGAGACAGTTGGGACATACTATCGCTTTAAGCCATTCTTTAATTTTGAGATTACTTGGTCTAGACTAATTGAATCATCATATAGGTATGTCCGGGTCATATTGAACATGACCGTTTAGGATTGAATTAACTTGTACTGTTTGTTAGTAGTTAATTCAAACCTTGTATTCAATCTCTTAATCCCGAATGAGAATGAGCACGAGGATTAAGCATTGCATAGTTTGATTTGTCAAAGAGTGCGGTCGCTTAAGGTGTATAATCTCGGTAGTTGGTTGCATGTGTTTAGTTGTTTGGTGTGTCATTGCGAGTAGAAAGAATCAACATACCGGTGCGTCCGGGGTGATGGTGCTCTCGAGATGAACTTAAAAGGTTTATTATACTAAATCTGGCTAGTGGACTTTATGTCCGGTATAGTAATAAAGTCAAGTGGTACTACTCTTGGATAATAAGAAGTCGATAAATTAATTTATCTGTAAATTAATAAATTGACGAGCATTATATCTTTGACATGGGGAGAATAAAGAATAATTAATTTAGTGGTTCCAGAATCAATTTCGGTTTAAGTAGTGATTCCATAATTAATCCGTTAGAGTTACGATTAATTATGTGTTGGATTAATTGATAAAGTAGAATGAATTATTTAATTAATTCATCCTAAGGGTCAATTAATAAATTGACAAAGTGGAATTAATTAATTAATTAATTAAGTCATAAAGTTCAATTAGAATTAGCAAATCTAATTGGATTTGGAAACTAATTGGTTTTGGTATCTAGTTGTGATTAGGAAATTAGTAAATCCGTAACCCAACAAGAAAGGCTTAACTCCAACCCACTTAAGGTCTCCCTTGTTACTCTATAAATAGACAAGGGATTAACAATAAACAACACACAATTAACAAGTTTCATAGTTCTTGAAACTAGAGGTAGAAAATGTTGGGAATTGTTTAGGTGTTTAATCCAATTAAACAGCGGAATCCTAAACACTAAGGATCGGGTCTTACCCTTGAAGCATAATCGGTTGCGCACGTCGCCTGGTTCCTCTGAGAAGATGGCATTTTGTTGTCTCCAAAATCCTTCCTCGAAGGATCCTCTATTCTCAAGCACCAAAGTCTTCGCAGGTTGGTGCTAGCCGATCTTGCCTACCAAGAGAATTTTGGGAAATCCTGTGTATTTTGTCTGATGAGAATAATTCAAAATCATCTATCCCTACAATTATATCACTAGGATATTCGTAGAGAATTAATTTCCAAAATCAGTATTGTAATTATCCAATTATAACTTAACTGATTTTAGTAATTTTCCAAATCAGTATTATTACCAAATATTATTTAACTGATTCCAAGTCAGTATTTAAATAATATTTACTAATTCCAAATCAGCCTTAAATAATACTTTAATGATTTGGGTTATACACCAAGCCCATGGATCAACCAATGACCCATGGATCAGGCTGATGGGTCAAGAACTTCAATTGCAATTAAGTCCCTTGATTTATCAGCCCATCCCAATTGTTCTTAGGTAATTAATTAACTATTAATTAATACCATAGACCTTTCCAATAATATTTAATTAAACTATTTAATTAAATCTTATTTATTTAAGTATAACAATTATACTTATTGTAGGCAAGAATCCTTATTCTGCATCATTGAACTTTCTTATCTGCGATCCTGTAGGTCCATTCCAAATTGGCAACGGATAACTCAATCTTATTGATTAATCCATAAGTCATTAGTGGTCTCTAGCAAGACATAATGACTACCCAATTCAGAATGGAGGGTCGAATGGAGATTCAACACAACCTTTCCGAGCAAACTGCGTACGATCCTCTACATCGATATCCAGTTTAGCATAAGGCATGGAACCATCATCCTTATGTAGCTAAACGTTTACTTGATCTCTTAGTGACACTGAATCCATCAAGAAAATGATATCCTTTTCATTCCTTGGGCATGGCCATGCACTTTTCAGTTCACTATCAAGTGGCCAAGATATCATCTCTCACTTAAGAGAGATTTGTAGTCCCATCACTTCACATACATACCTTAGCGTGTCTCATAGTGTACCCAATCATACCCGTACTTGGCAACCTGTTACGGCCCCGTTAGGCCTATGTCAAAGCACACTACAATTCACCTAAGACCATGTAGTGATTTCTGGTCTAAGGATCCTAGTACCAGTACTACTCAAAAGAATCACTCATGATCTAATTAGTCCATGGAGTGTTTCTTTTGGCGGATCGATTTCATGAATTTAAATATGAACAAGGATATTACTATCATGAAATTAACTCATTTGATTAACAATCAATCAAACGACAAATGTCTTATTTACATAATTACCCTCAAAGTATATTTACATAAATAGCCCTCATTAGGGCACATTCACCAACAATCTCCCACTTGCCCGATGAAGGGCTATGTCCTAAACTGTTTCAAACCAAGCTCTATTACATGTCTATCAAACTTTGACTGTGGTAGAGCTTTTGTGAGAGGATCTGCTATATTGTCGTCTGACCCTATTTTGCACACTTTCACATCTCCTCGATCAATGATCTCCCGGATGAGGTGAAACCTTCTGAGTATGTGTTTGGTTTTCTGGTGTGACCGAGGCTCCTTAGCTTGTGCGATGGCCCCGTTATTATCACAGAAATGTTCTATCGGATCTTGGATACTCGGTATCACTCCGATGTCTGACACGAACTTTCTCAGCCAAACAGCTTCCTTTGCAGCATCTGATGCAGCAATGTACTCAGACTCTACTGTAGAATCGGTTGTTGTATCTTGCTTTGAGCTTTTCCAACTTATTGAACCGCCATTCAGACTAAACACGTAGCCTGATTGTGACTTCATGTCATCTTGATCTGTCTGGAAAGCAGCATCAACGTAACCTTGTACAATGAGCTGTTCTTGTTCTCCATACACTAGCATTAATCCTTTAGTTCTTCGTAAGTACTTCAGAATTGCTTTGACTGCAGTCCAATGATCCATCCCTGGATCTTGTTGGTATCTGCTAGTCATGCTAAGTGCTTGTGCAACATCCGGACGGGTACACAACATGGCATACATGATAGATCCTATTGCCGAAGCATATGAGACTCTACTCATTGTATTCCTCTCCTCTCTTGTTGAAGGACCTTGGTTCTTCTTCAAGAGAAGACCATGTCTAAATGGTACCTTACCATTTTTGGAGTTAGACATATTGAATCTTTTTAATATCTTGTCTATGTACCCTTCTTGACTTAGTCCCAGAAGCCTTTTAGACCTATCTCTATAGATCTTGATACCTAGTATCGTCTCAGCTTCTCCTAAGTCTTTCATAGAAAATACACTCCCCAACCATTATTTGATGTCTTTCATCAAGGGAATGTCATTTCCTATGAGAAGGATGTCGTCCACATATAGGACAAGGAAAACAATCTTGCTCCCACTAACTTTCTTGTAAATACAAGGCTCATCTTCGTTCTTGATGAATCCGTAACCTTTTACTTCCTTATCAAAACAAAGATTCCAACTTCGAGATGCTTGCTTTAGTCCATAGATAGACCTCTGAAGCTTACATACTCGATTAGGATGCTTTTGATCGATGTATCCCTTGGGTTGTTTCATATAAACATCCTCGAGTAGGTTTCCATTCAGGAAAGCCATCTTAACATCCATCTGCCATACCTCATAATCAAAATATGCTGCTATGGCAAGCATTGTCCTAATGGACTTGAGCATCATGACAGGGGAGAAGGTTTCATCATAGTCTATACCTTGAGTCTGTCTGAAACCGTTAGTCACTAGTCGTGCCTTGAAGATCCTGCCAGGTTTTAACTTGAAAATCCACTTGCAATCGACAACCTGTGCCTGAACAGGAGGGTCAATCAAAGTCCATACATTATTGTCCCTCATGGATTGCATTTTAGATTCCATGGCTTCCAGCCATTTATCTGAATCCGGACTTTCTAAAACCTGTTTGTAGTTTGCGGGCTCATTAGAGTCCACCAAGATCAAATCTTGATCTTCAGTCATGAGAAATCCGTATCTCTCGGGTTGGTGACGAGATCTACCAGATGTTCTAGGTTCTTGTGTTATTGACTCAGGTTGCTCATCTTCATGAGTTTCCATGTCAACTTCCATCTGAGTTTCTGTAGATCGTTCTACATTCTCTTGTGGTTCTTGAACTTCTCCGAGTTCTATTCTACTCCCACTGTCTTTCTTGTACAGAAATTCTTTCTCTAAGAAAGTAGCTCCTCGAGCAATGAACACTTTGTTCTCAGTTGGGTTGTAGAATTGATATCCTTTGGTTTCTTTAGGATATCCCATAAACAGGTATTTGTCAGTTATAGGTTCAAGCTTATTACTTTGTAAACGCTTTACATGAGCTTGACAACCCCAAACTCGCAGGTAAGATATATAGGGCTTCCAACCCATCCATATCTCATATGGAGTCTTATCTACTACCTTAGATGGAATACGATTCATTAAGTAGGCAGCAGAAAGGAGAGCATAACCCCAAAAGGATATAGGGAGAGTCGCTAGGCCCATCATTGATCGAACCATATCTAATAATGTCCAATTTCTCCTTTCGGATACACCATTCCATTGAGGTGTTCTCGGTGGAGTCAGCTGTGAAACAATTCCACACTGTTTTAGATAGCCATCGAACTCATCACTAAGGTATTCACCTCCCCGATCGGAGCGAATAGCCTTAATCCTTCTATCCAACTGATTCTCTACTTTGTTTTTAAACTCTTTGAACTATTCAAAAGTTTCATTTTTATACCTCATTAAGTAGACATACCCATATCTACTAAAGTCATCAGTAAAAGTCACGAAGTATTCAAATCCACCTCTGGCTTGTGTGCTCATTGGTCCACATACACCCGCATGTATTAGGGCCAATAGCTCACTTGTTCTTTCACCTTTCTTATTGAAATGACTCTTTGTCATTTTTCCTTGCAAGCAGGGTTCACAGGTATCATATGATTCAAAATCAAATGACCCAAGCACTCCATCCTTGTGAAGCTTTTGAACTCGCTTTTCATTTGCATTGCCTAATCGACAACGCCAAATGTATGTTGGACTTAAATCATTTTTAGTTGATTTAGCTTTCTTTTCTACGTTATAGACTGGTTTTTCTTGGGTCAAATCCAAGACATACAGACCGTTACACATATTTGCAACTCCGTATAAAATATCATTTCGATATAAAGATAACGAATTATTCTCTATAATAAATCGAAAACCTTTATTATCTAAACTCGAAATTGAAATAATATTTCTGCTCAAAGCAGGTACATAATAACAATTTTCAAGGATATTTAAACCAGAAGGTAAAGACAGAGTGTAATCTCCAACTTCAACAGCAGCAACTCTTGCCCCGTTGCCCACTCGGAGATCTACTTCACCTTTCTTTGTTATCCTTCTATTTCTGAGTCCTTGCACATTAGTACAAATGTGAGCCCCACAACCAGTATCTAATACCCATGAGGTGGACATAGAAAGATTTATTTCTATAACAAAGATACCTGAAGCTTGTTCACGAAACATTTCCGTCAGTGACTCATAAATTCGGAACGCTTCCAAATTCATGAACTTCTTTTGAAGCTCGCCTGTCATAGACGCGAGCATCAAGCACGTCACATCATTGGAGTCACTTTTCAGCTTATCCCAGGCTCGTTGAACATTTGTCGAAGCATTTTGTGGTTGTTCAGTTAAAGCGGTCTCTAAGACATGTAGCTTCCTTTCTTGTTTGAGAACTATTCTCAAGTGAAAACCTAGAGATAGAATTCAAAAGAATTTTCACTCGAAGTCGGATTTCACCTCAAGCAGTGGTGACACAATTCCCTAGGCAATGGCGGTGATCAGATTACATCAATTCGAATATGACATTTATAAATTGGTGGAATGCACATGAGGGAAACAGCAGCGGAGCGTGGGCTTACACGCTAGGCGGCTGCTCGGTTTATTTCGATCAAGATTTTGTGTTAATTTCGTTTTGCTGATTCGTTCATTTGGTAGATGACTGCCCACACAGTTTCCAGACGCGTCTCAGAGTCAAACAAGTAAATCCTTGAGTACACACTTCAATGGTCCATTCTTTTCATTTTCCTTTAATTACAATTATTTGAATGCGTGTAAATCAAAGAAAGTGAAACTAAGATCCGGTGCTCGTGTGATATTTCAAAAGGGTTTGAATCGTATTACACGAGCATTCGGATTTGGTCGAGAATATCTGATTCTGGAATGCATAGCCAAAAAGTGTGATTTTTTACCGGACCCCGGCAGATAATTCCTTGAATTGGAATCAAAGCGAGGTTTTGGTTTTGCTTTGTTCAATTTATTGCATGGTCTCTTTTATGTAGGTGGTTTCGTTATCCCGACTATTATAGTTACATTTTCATATTTTAATTAAACTCTGGGACATGTCCGGATGGGTTTTTATATGAATGCTTATAATAGTCAAACCACATGCTGGGAGCCATGTAGGATTAGATTAAATATGTAGTAGGATTTTCTCTATGTAATTGTCGGTTTATTTTTCCTAGAAATCAAGGCTTGTATTTAGGAAATGTATGTAATTGTGGACATTGTTGTGGGCAACTTGAACTCATGAGTTTTGGTTTATCGTAATTTAGGTGATTCCAAGGATCACATAGTGAACTGAGAAAACCCGGGCGAGTTGCAAGAAGACCAAATAACAAGTGCGAGCAGAACGGAAGACCCAAAATGCGACACCGATGAAGGAATTGCCTGCAGAGGCTACCTACAGATGGGGCGTAGGACATTCACATTGTGTGCACAGTAAACCTGACTCCGCGCCGCCCTTGTGCGGTATAAGGGCGCCAGCGTGCAGCGCAGCCCAGCGCACACGGCCCGTACACATGTGTGTACGGCCTTGCCCGATCGAGTACACTCCAAGCCCATTTCTTTTTTGAGATATTTTTGAGATTTAGTTTTCAGACTCAATCAATCAGAGTGACGGGATGAGACACTAGACAAGGCAATGGATGGAAGCAATTAAAGCCATAATAGTTGGGAAATTTATCTTACGTATTTATTTCCCATTTTTATCTTTTTAATTATCGTTTACATGTTTTAATTTTGTGTTTTATTTTATGCATGATTGAAGCATTTTAGTTTTATGTTGCATATAACTTAGGATTACTTAATTACATGTTAAAACCAAAAAAGCTGTCATTTTAAGAATCTAAGCGGGAGTGGGTTGGTTTATACTCCTATGGCCTCCATTACAAATTTATAAGTGATGTGGGTGGGCTTGCATGTTTGCATTAGGGCCTTCCTCCATAACGGATTAGTCTAACTCATAAGATCACTAGACTGGATTTCTAAGTAAAATGACTATAGTAAGTTAAATTAGAGAATGCGACACCCTCTCTAACTAAGGCACAGTGTCCTAGGTAACAAATTTAGATGTCACGTAATAGCACAACACTTAGTATACAATTTGTAGTATTCCTCTCAATGAGGTTACGTTGCTCTTGTGTACGGCCAAAAAACAATGACTATTAATTTCATTTGTCAATAGACCGTTTGATTAGATAGTGAAATTAATGAACTTGGTTCTTCTCGAATGAATGTGGACTATCATAAACGTTCACACTAACGTGACTTGCGCGAATCCTGTGAACGAGATATCGGTGGATTTAAATTTTGTTTTGAGGGATTTTGCAATGTTCTGTTTGAATTTTCATATGTATTAAAACATGCCCTGTTTATTTATTTTGCAGTTTTCGATATGGCATTTAATCCTTTAACTGCCATATTAAAAGGGAACAAACTAACTGGTCAAAACAACATCGATTGGAAATGTAACTTAGACATTGTCCTAACGGCTGAGCAACACAAGTTCGTGCTCACGAAATCGTGCCCAGCCGAGCCTAATGACCAGACCACTAATGAAAAAAGAGAAACTTATCAAAGGTGGAGAAAGTCTGATGAGATGACGCAGTTCAACATTCTGGCTTCTATGTCGAATGTTCTGTAACATTAGCATCTGGCAATGCTCACTGCCTCATATATGATGATGAATCTCAGAGAGATGTTCAGATATCAAGGTCGGGATGCAAGACAATTGGCTATGAGGAAACTCATAACTATTAAAATTAAAGAAGGAACTTTATGAGAGATAACGTGCTGGAAATGATTAGCAATTTCAATGAGATAGAGGTTTTGGGAGGAGAGATTGATCATCAATCGCAAGTTGACATGATCCTCTAGAGCTTGCCTCAGAGCTTTGAGCAGTTTCGGCTAAACTACAATATGAACCAAAGGGACTATAGTTTGGCCGAGATCTTAGCAGCATTGGTGTCGACTGAAGGTCTTTTTCATTAAAAAAACAAGCTTTAGTCACTGTCAAGGCTTCGGGATTTACTTCTAAGCCAAAGACTGAAAAGAAGAAAAAGAAAGCCAAGAAATTGCAAATTATGCGCCTAATGCTGATATCGAAAAGAAAAAGGAGTCAAAAGGCAAGTGCTTTAAATATGAAAAGACAGGACATTAGAAGTCAGACTGTCCAACGCTTACAGGTACGACTAATCTTGCCTTAGTTACTGAGACATGTTTAGTGGTGATTCCCACATATATTTGGTGTGTGGATTCAGGCGCCACTGACCATGTTTGTAATTCTTTGCAGGGGTTCTAAGTAACCCGGAAGCTTAGAGAATGTGAGTTGGATGACTACTTGGGTGACACTACAAAATTGTTAGTTGTTGCAGCGGGAGAAGTGTACTTGATTATCGAAAATTCTAGTAACTTAGTTTTAGAAAATTATTTTTATGTTCCTAGTTTTAGAAAGAACCTTGTTTCAGTTTCTAAACTTTTAAAGAATGGTTTTGAGTTTGTCTTTTGCGATGAGTCTTTGTTTATTACAAAAAATAAGAAACTCAGTTGTTTTGGTTCGTTGGTGGACAATTTGTTTATTGTAAAACCAACTTCTCCTATTAGACACACAACTGCAAATCAAACATCATTAAACCATAATTAGACGAAAGAACCTTCTGAAATGAACCAAAATTATCTTTGGCACCTGAGACTAGGTCATATAAACCTTATTAGGATTCAGAGGTTAGTCAATGATGGACCTTTGGGTTCATTAGAGACTGACAACTACTCAACCCGCGAATCTTGCTTGGAAGGTAAAATGACCAAGAGGCCTTTTAAGGCAAAGGGGTATCGGGCCAAATAAGTATTAGAGTTTGTTCATTATGACTTGTGTGGGCCAATGTCTATTCGAGCCAGGGGAGACTACTCGAGGTATGTGAAGGAAACAGATCTAGCCCAGCTAAACCAAAAATATCACTTTAGTGCTATGCATTCCAAAATTGGAGACTTTCGATTCGGCTCAGGCTTAAAATCATTTCTCCTAAATGGATCTAGGCTCATACTAATTCGATTTATTAAAATGAAATGCTAAAAATTGAATCTTTAATTTAAAGCGAAAAGTATAAAGATTATACCTTTGAAGCGTGTCCCTTTCAATAAGAAAAGCTAATACCACAAAAAATCCTTTGGATGCCTCCAAGAAAACCCGAATATCATGTGGATGATAAACAATCGAGAAGTGCTCACAAAGCCCGATAAAAACCACTAGGAAAATCTCTCTAAATTGGATTTAGAATAGCCCAAAATTTGATCCAAAACTTCGGCCCAACCCAATCCGCCGTTCACCGTGAACCGCCGACCGCCACCAACTGCTGATCATCAGAACTCAACCTCCTCCCATTCGTGATCTGCACAGATTTCATCGTGGATCACCAAGAGAGACGAAAACATGGGAAAATTCGAATCAAACGAGCCGGTTTTGATTGAGTGGTGGGAAATCACGAACTCACTGACGACAAGAAAACAACGAAAAAAATGGTAGAAAAATAAAATCGGACTTCAAAGATTTGATCTTTGGGTTTAATCCAATTCAAAAAGTGAGATATCAAGTTTGACTTCAAAAGATAACTTCAAGAAGAAGAAGTTCTCTCTCTAGAACTTTCTCACTCTAAGAGGCAAGACTTGTCTTGCATGATTTTTCATTTGCTTTCTTCAGGCGTAAACTTTATATTTGTAGGAAGTTCCAAAAAAGACCTAGTGGGCTTTTGAGTTGGGCCTTACTATTGGACTTTCGTTGACCTTTTAGTCTTCCCTAGACTAATAAACTCCAATCAAACCTTTTAAATCAATTTCTCAACCCACTTCCTTAATTAAATTTAATCGAGCCCTTAGGATTATTTCATATAACGCACTTTGTACATTAAATATTAATTAAACCATTAGAATTAATTAACTTACTTTATCGATTAGTCCAACGCATAATTAGTCGTACCACTAACGGACCAATTATGGAAGTACCTCACAAAAATGAATTTACTTCGCGCTCACTTTATTATTTTTATATCTCCCACATCAAAGATTTAGTGCTCGCCGATTCATAAATTTATTGACAAATTAATTCATCGACTTCTTTGTATCCGAGATTAGTTCACTTGACTTTCTTATTATACCGAACATAAAGTCCACCTGCTAGGTTTAGTATAATAAACCTTTCGAGCTCATCTCGAGAGCACAATCAACCCAACAAACTGGTACGTGGATTCCTTCGACTAGCAACGACACACAAAGAAGTCAAACACCGCATACCCAACTCACTGAGATTTAGGTCTCAATTGACCGCACCATTTGGCAAATCAAAGCATACGATATCTAACTCTCATGCCCACTATAATCTAGGGATTAAGAGATTAGAATACTAGGTTTGAATTAACTACGTCGATCAGTACAAGTTAATTCAATCCCGAACGGGTCATGCTCAATGTGCCCTGGGCACATCCATATGATTTAATTAGCATAGACAAACTATTTTCCAAATCATATGATAACCTAAACCGATAGTATGTTCAAACTATCTCAGTTACGAGCATCTCTTTATATATCATTACTTTAACCAATAACGAGATCTCTCGTCCTGCGCAAGTACTTGAGAATGCATTTGACTGCCTCCCAATGAGCCTTCCCAAGGTTACTCTGATATCTACTGACCATGCCAATGGCAAAGCAAATATCAGGCTCAGTGCATAACATAGCATACATGAGACTACCCACTGCAGATGCATAGGGTACTGCCTTCATGGCATCTATCTTCTCGACAATCTTGGGACACTGCTCCTTTAATAAATGCACTCCATGTCTGAAATGTAGTGAACCCTTCTTAGAGTTCTGCATGTTAAAACAGGCCAGAATTGTGTATATGTATGAAGCCTGGGAGAGTGTCAAAGAACGTCTCCTACGATCTCGAATAATCTTGATCCCAACGATATGTCCAGCTTGTCCCAAGTCATTCATATCAAACTGTTGGGACAACCATGCCTTTACGTCTGACAACACCTTCTTACTGTTGCCAATAAGAAGTATGTTATATACGTAAAGTATGAGGAACACCACCAAATCTCAATCATGCCTGCGGTATACACACTGCTCATCTGGACACTAAGTGAATCAATAGGACTGGATAACCTTATTAAAACGGATGTTCCAAGATATGGATACTTGCTTAAGTCTATAGATGGATCTCTTGAGTTTGCATACCTTGTGATTTTGCCCTGAAAAATTAAACCCTCTGGTTGTTGCATAAAGATGATCTAACTACCAGGGAAAAGGTCTTCTCATAATCAATACCCTATTTCTGAGTATAGCCTTTCACAACAAGCCTAACCTTGAAGGTCTCAACCCTCCATCAGATCCTCTATTTCGCTTGTAGACCCATTTGCACCGAATAGGTGGAAACCCATCAGCAAGGTCTACCAGCTCCCAAACTCGATTTGAGTCCATAGAACCCATCTCAGCAATCATCGTCTTTGCAAAGAATTTGCATCTTTGTCCTAAAGAGCCACATTGTAGCCAACTGGGTCTGGTTCATAAGCGCCTTGTGTTAGTTTTAAGTACAGAAAAGCTATGGCTTGTATCAAAAACTAATATCCACAGATGACATATCATTTTGTTTCAGTATTAAATTGTTTCATTATATCATAAAACTAGATAACGGGGTGTAGAAAGACACAGTAGATATCGTTATTGGTTAAAGTATTGTTATATTAAAAGTATGCTCGTAACTGAGATAGTCTGAATATACTATCAGAATAGGTTATCGTGTGGTTTGGAAATTGGTTTATCTAGACTAATTAAATCACATGGATATGCCAGGGGAATATTGAGCACGATCAGTTTGGATAGAGTTAACTTATATAGATCGGCGTAGTTAATTCAGTCCTAGTATTCCGTCTCTCAATCCCGAGATTGGGATGGGCGTGAGAGTTGGATATCATATGCTTTGATTTACCAAAGAGTGCGGTCAATTGAGGCCTATACCTCAGTAGGTTGGGTATGTGGTGTTTAGCTTCTTACGTGTCGTTGCTAGACAAAGGAATCCACGTACCAGCTCACTGGGTTGATGGTGCTCCCGTGATGAGCTCGTAAGGTTTATTATACTAAACCCGGCCGGATGACGTTATGTCCGGTATAATAAGAAGGTCGAGTGGTACTGATCTCAGATACCAAGAAGTCGGTGAATGCGTTTGTCAGTAAATTGATAAGCCGACAAGCACTAGATATTTAATGTGGGGAGATAGAAGAAAATATAGTGGCGCGATGTAAAGTTATTTTTGAGCGGTAGTTCCATAATTGGTCCGTTAGTGGTACGACTAATAATGCGTTTGACTAATTGATAAAGTGAATTAATTAATCCTAAAGGTTTAATTAAATTTTAATTGACAAAGTGGATTAAGAAAATTAATTCTATATGAATTAATTAATCCAAAGGGTTTGATTAAATTAAATTAACGAAGTGGGTTAAAGATTTAATTCAAAAGGATCGATTGCAGCTGACTAGTCTAGGAATGACTAAGGAGTTAACGAAAGTCAAACTAAAAGACCCAACTCAAAGGCCCATTAGGTCTCCTTAGAAGCTCCCTATAAATATCCCTTGTTAGGTAACTTACAAGACATTAGAAACCTTAGAGGCATTTTCCTAGTGAGAGAAAGTTAAGTCTAGAAAGAGAAGCTCTCAACTTTCTTAGTAGCTTTTCTTTCGAAGTCAACTTTGGAGCTTTCTTATTCGAGAATCCTAAAAGCCCATAACCTAGACAATCCTAGATCACCATTTTTGGAGTAAAAAGCTGCTGCCTTTGATTGGTTTTCTCGGCCGGTGTTTGGTTTATTTTCGGGGCAGCCACTTTGCTCCTTTTGAAGTGGGTTTGTTAATTCTTGTTGTGTTGATCCTCTAGCTTGATCTTCTTAGATTGCTAGAGTATAGATCTACGAGCAAGAACACATTCCAAACACTTTTGGTGTGGATTTTCATATTGGGTTAAGTTCCCGGGCTAAATCTGTTTTTTCAGATTTGTGTGATTCTTAAACTGGGTTTCTTGGGATTTCTTCTTTTTGCCCTGGACTACTCCGTAGACACTAGCCCACACTAGTTCGGAGTTGAATTGGAGTTATTCTTCAGATTTCGAGTGGATTCCGTAGCCAAGTAGTAAATAAGCGCAGTAATCTTTGGGCAACGATCTGCTAAGGATCTGACGAGTTTTTGGAAGTGAGTCTCATATGGATCTCTTCCTTAGTGTCTTAGCTACCTTTTGGATAGTTGCTCACATGATTTTGAGGTAGAGACAGAGTTGTTATCAAGATTCTCTCGTGATTAGTTTTCTTATTGCTAGGGACACGCTTCAAAGGTATAAACTTTTGAACTTTCAGCTTTAATTAAAGGTTGTATCTTTTGTGTCCCGATTAATAAATTAAATAAGTATAAGCCTAGATCCATTCATGGGAAAATGAATTTGAGCCTGAGCTTAGTCGAAAGCTTCCGATTCTGGAATGCATTGTACGAAAGTGAGGTTTACGATTTAGCCCGGGCTTGTTCTGTTTTCTTTCAAAATGGAATCAGAGCGAGTGTTTCAGCTTTATACATGTTTGATTTATTACATGGACTTATTTTGGATTATTATTTTTGTCAAAATGTTTAAACAGGTGGTTATTGGTTTCCCAGCTATTATGGTAGAATTTTATTTTTCATTCATAAACCCCGTGACATGTCCGGGCTCATATTTTTTTGAATGACAATGTCTGTAATAGTAATAACCATGAGCTGGAAGCAGTGTTGGATTAGAAAAATCTTGTAGTAGGATTTGATCTAATCATGTCGTCTTTAAATTCCTAGAAAAACACCTTTGTATATAGGAATTTATGTATTATGACGAAGACGTTATTTTGGGTAACTTAATTCACGGGTTTTGGTTTCTCATAATTTTGGGTGATTTCTAATTACGTAGTAAACTGAGAAAACCCAGGTGAATCAAGAGGAATCCAAATAACGAGTGGGAGCGACATGACGGGACGTGTCACCGACGCATCAAAGAATCAACGATAGAGAAGGCCATAATAGTGAAGGAAAACTGAACAAGCCCGGGCTAAATCGAAAACCTCACTTTCGTGCTATGCATTCCAGAATCGGAAGCTTTCGACCAAGCTCAGCTCAAATTAGTTTACCCATGAACGAATCTAGGCTTATACTTATTTAATTTATTAATCGGGACACAAAAAATTATATCTTTAATTAAAGCGGAATTTAAAGATTATACCTTTTGTAGCGAAGTCCCTCGCTTAAAGAAAACCAATTCTTTGTTACGATTCCAAAAAAAATCCAATCGATATCTCCGTAGAAATCCCGAATATTGGGTGGGCAATAATCTAACGGGATTTGCTAACTAAGCCCATGAGAACTACCAAAATGTGCTGCCCGAATTTCTCCAAAAATCAACCAAAAATCTGGGTCCAATTAAAACTCAGACCAGCCGCTGCTTCAAGAAAAATCCCAGCATGAATCGGTCCAATTAAAAACTGCAAGCTACTAAATAAAATTGTCCGCCTGCTGCTAAATCAAGTTGCCCACCGTGAATTTCCAGAACATGCTGCTACCAACCCACCGCTGCGCAAGGAACTAAAATAACACGGACAAAGATTGGAGCTTCAGTCGCGATCTGCACAATTTGCTTCCACGGATCACTCAACAAAATGGAGAAGATCAAAACGTGAAAAACAAATCGGATCGGCGCACCAATACTCAACAACCCAGCCGAGAAATAAAACTGCAGCAGCCCAAAAAATAACACACAGCAGTCCGGAAACCCACTTAAAAACTGGTGAGAAAGGTGAAGACTAGCAGCTAAAAACGGACCCTTTTGGTTGGAGAATAATTCGGGAGAAAGAAAAATCTGGATGACTCCGAGAGAGATTCAAAGATTGAATTTTTCTTGATTCTCTCTCTAACCCTTTTCTTTCCCAGCAAGACAATTTCTTGTCTTTCAAGCCACACTTCTAATTTCTTAGGGCTAAAGCTTTCTATTTATAGAAGCTCGATTGGAGACCTAATGGGCTCTCGAGTTAGGCCTTTAAATTTGACTTTCGTTGACCGCTAAGTCTTCCCGACTAATCAACTCCAATCGACCCTTTTAAATTAATTTATTTAATCCACTTTGTTAATTTAATTTAATCGAACCCTTAGAATTAATTAATTCAAAATAGAATTAATTTCTAAATTCACTTCGTCGATCAAATATTAATTAAACCCTTCGGATTAATTAATTTACCTTGTCGATTAGTCAAACGCATAATCGGTCGTACCACTAACGGACCAATTATGGAACTACCGCTCGAAAACGACTTTACATCGCGCCATTATTATTTCTTCTATCTGCCCACATTAAAGATCTAGTGCTCGTCGATTTATCAATTTACTGACAAATTAATTCACCGACTTCTTGGTTTCCGAGATTAGTACCACTCGACCTTTTATTATACCGAACATAAAGTTCACTGGCCAGGTTTAGTATAATAATCTTACGAGCTCATCTCGGGAGCACCATCAACCCGGCGAACCGGTACGTGGATTCCTCCGACTAGCAACGGCACGCAAGAAGCTAAACACCGCATACCCAACTTACCAAGGTATTGGCCTCAATTGACCTCACTCTTTGGCAAATCAAAGCACACGATATCCAACTCTCACGCCTATCCCAATCTCGGGATTGAGAGACGGAATACTAGGCCCAAATTGACTACGCCGATCAGTACAAGTCAATTCTATCCAAACTGGTCGTGCTCAATATGCCCCGGGCATATCTGTGTGATTTAAACTAGTCTAGATAAACCAATTTCCAAACCACACAATAACCTATACCGATAGTATGTTCAGACTATCTCGGTTACGAGCATACTT